>OY720634.1:101412280-111412280 GCA_963169105.1 Ceriagrion tenellum | reverse complement strand
TAGTTATTTTCTGTTATTACCAGGAATAGTCGGTATAACTTCCTTTATTTCCTAAAAAAAACCTCAAGAGAGCAGAAATTATTTCTTGGTCAAACTTCTTCTTGCTCATAAATGTCGAGGATGGAGTAAAAGCACAATTTTCTCTACTAAACAAAGAGTTGCAAACATTCCTCAGTTACTAGTTAGGAGTTTTTTTCCGAAATAAAAAAATAAGTAGGTATATATTTCGGTAGTAAGTGTAAAACTTAAATTATAAGAGCCGATTAAACCGTCGCTGCGTTGGGAAGAGATGCAATTTTGTGACGCCTTATGTTCTGAAATCAGTGCGTAAGTCACAGCTATGGGGTCAGTTTCATCGTCAGATCACAAACCACTATGCCCGATGGCATCATAAATTCACACTTTAGTGTAAAGAACGTGTTTAATTACATATGCATAAAAATATTGTTCCATAAAAGCCAAGCAGATCGTGTATGCCTACTTGTATACAGAGACACCGAAGTTTGAAACCGAACCTACTGGGTTTTGCGCTCTATTCAGTGGAATATCTGGAGGACTTGTTTGTTTCATTTAAGTAAATTACCAGCTGATTGTTAGGTTTTTGGACAGTACTTACAGTAATCCGTTTACGCTCCAGTGGATGGCCCGCCATCAGATCCCACTTGGATTTCTCATTTCGTCTCCCTCTTCTTATTTCGTCCAGAAATCCTATCCTCTTCCTACCTCTTCTCCATTGTTCTCCCCTCTATTACCCTCTTCAGCGTTCTTTCTCCTTTTCATACGTCCTCCGTCCATTTCTTCTGCCTCCTCCGAACCTCTGCCAGTAGCTTCCTCTACACTCCAACCATATCCAATTTCTACTCGTTTCGTCGTTGGTCGTTCTCACTGCCCAGCTCACCTTCTACATCCTTCTCCAAATCCACTTTTCAAACGCCTCAAGTCTACGTGTATACATCCTCCCATCGCAATTGCCAAGTCTCCGACCCATACAGCACCACGTTCCATGATAGGGTTATTATGGGTGATATTACGATTGAAGTTAGTCACGTTGGTGAATGTGGAAGAGGGTAGAAACCTCATTGGCTTTTATAGACGCTAACCCTTTGTGTGATGACTGCGGCAACCTTTTCCCCGTGCTTATCGGGCTGGGCACCCGCATTAGTGGACCCAGTATTGGCGTTTCCAAGATTCACATCTTTTTATTTCATATCCTTTATGTCCGGGGAAACAGATATTTGAGTGAACCTCATATTGTCTTTCCGAGCGGTAATTTTGACGTGAAGCCCTCCCGCGGACGGCATTTCGTCTGGCTCCTGCACATCGAGAATTCAGAATGAGCGGCCAGGAACTATTTTTATTTCCCCCGCCAACCCAGTTCTAGTGTTTATGGGAATGCGTGAATCCTTCTATCATGTCAAGGTTGAAATCCATCGGAAGTAGATTCCTAGGGAACAAACAGATAAAAATATGCAATCGGAGTATTCTTTATAGTTTATTAAGTCTGAGGAAAAATGTCGAAATTGTCCGATGTAATTAGTAGATAGGTTGCATTGCGAGCATTTCCAGCCCGTGAGTGCGTTTTTAGCAATATTTTGTACACATTGATATGAATTCATTATGGAAACTCTCGTTCCTTGTTATTGCACGGTCCAAAATAGAGGGCCTGTGTATGCTCAGACTTCTTAGGGATTGGGCAAATTCTGTCTAATCGTCGAAAACGGGGAAACATTCCTTAAGTGAAGGTTCTAAGAGTTTCCCCTGCAGAATTAAAGAGAAACAACATTGATTGCGGAACTCGTTTTAAGTGGCTGAAACAAAAAAAAACCTTGTCTGTGTACACGCAGAGGAGGAGGAGGAGAAGAAAAGGCGTTCCATGACAGGGAATCCGCTGGAGGCGGAGGATACTCCCTCGAGAGGAAACTTGCGAGGGGGGAAAAAAGAGTTGTATTTTTGGGGATGAAGACAAATAGTTGGGTGGGGGAAAGACTTACTTCGCTAAGTTTACGACGAGTCTCCCTGGCGAGAAGACGTCCTCACGAAGGAGAGGGGGTGAAGTGAGAGAGGGGGGTTTGGAGGGGAGAAAGCCTGGGTGTGGGGGTGTGAAAAATGAGGAAGAAGTGGAGGATGCTGCAGGCGAATTGTCAAGTGGGGGAAGATATTCTGGAGGGAGTCGGAGATGAGTGGGAATTTGGACGAGACGAAGGAAGTCTCGTGGTGGTTGAAAAATTGGATGTTTTTTCCCTTCCTCGTCGCAAAACGCATCCGAATTGACGCTCTTGAATAATGGGGCCGTTTCTCCCTCGAGCTCGCTTAAGTATTTGTCCGTCATGGTCCCCTTTTTTTTAATCAGAGGACGACGGATGATTGGTGATTTATGTCAGTCTTACAGTGCATCCGGTTTGAAGACGGTGATGAAGCGTTAAAAGTCGTCGCTTTCTCGGTTGGATGTTTATTTTAGAGAAGCGACCAGAAGACTGAGGGCATTTGCGCTATTATGAGTCGGTTGGTTGGGTTAGGGTTGTTATAAGAATGGAGTAAAGGTAAAAAGAAACCCGGCGTCTTCATTAGTGCATTCATAGCGAAAGAATCGTATAAATTCACTGTATTAACTATCCTTACGGCGGACTGAGCTCCGCACTGAAAGAGATTTCCTTTCTTAGTGCAAAAGAAAGGACCGGGGTTCCACTGATAATTTTCCATTTCTCCGCGATTTGAACGTGGAAACGCTGTATGGAAAGCCGGTACCCTAGCTCTCAAAGCAGTCTGTCACTGTATCGGCATGGCTGATAGTTCGTTTGAGGATACATTTCTACCAAGCATCCTTAAGGTATCAGGGCTCATGGACAGGGTGCGGCAGCATAATTTCCTGCTGATGTAGATGGCGTCAAAAATATTCAAGAATCAGAATTAAGTTACTGGAAATCTATCGTGGATGAATATGTTTTAACTGAGTACAGGATGACCACATTGTTTCAATAAAATTAGTGGCAACGAAGTTATTATAATGAAAGCAAACCTATGAGGCCCAAGTCTGTGAAGCATGCGGCCAAACCAGCAAATTATGCTGCCGCACCCTCTATGTACTTAGTTACTATCTCAGGGAGTGATCGTACTTGTATACTCGATGTTGGGTACGTTTTACTCCACGAGTGAATTTAGTTGACTTACTCTTGAACATTCAATTTATTTTTTTCACAACATTCTGGTGTCTTCCCCTTGCTTTTTCAAATATTTTTATTTTGATTTGAAGTTTCATTTTAATTTTTATCGTGCCATTACATGGCTTCGAATCCTCAGGTAAATGCTGCAATCAGTGTTGGTGTCATAATGCATGTTAATGGCATATATACGTTTGAATAAAATATCTCCTTCTAAGTGGTATCCTTTTGGAGCTCAGTAGGTGGTAATATTTTATTCTAAAGTGCTTTCTTCACTTTGTTTCGTATATTAATTGTATACATCTCTTTTACTCTTTCTCATCATCCGTAATTCCGGTTGACTAAATCCATCTATATTTTCTGCCCTCTTATTTTTTTTATAATTTTTGTAACTTATAGTCCCCTGCCAATTTCATTTGTATTTGTACCTGTTTCTTCAGCACAATTTTCTCATAGATATCATTACCCTATTTTAGATCTTATCATACAATCTCATACGGTAGGAATACAAAGTGACAAATAATTTTTGCTCGTGGTTTTTTTAACATTACCTTACCTAGGGAAGCAGAAATAGTATTGTCAATGAAAGTGATTAGGATTTGAGATGGGTGTCTGAAACCATTCGTGTCGACTGTTACCTTTGACAAGCAGGAGCAGATATGAACGGAGGCAGGTGTTGAAGGTGGAATACACGAATAAGATAGGGAACGAGGCTGTGAATGGAAGCATAGGAGAGAAGAAAACCATATGGAGCATAGCTTTCGCAAAAACTCATGGCGCTTTACAGTGGTCGACTTTTGGACGTGGGATACTTAACTTTCGAAATCCATCGAAACGGAGAGGAAGGTCCCCTGCTCGTAAGTGGAGAGTCATAAAAGCTTTCTTAAAGCTCCAATGGAAACGCTTCGAAAAATGGGCAGGTTCACCACTACAAGACCATCCCATTTCAACTCGTCTCACAATAAGGACGGATGATAGAGCCTCTGCTTAAGTCATGGTGATGGGTTTTTCGGGGTCGATTTTCCGGTGATTTATGCGTGCAATGAGAGGAAATTTTCATATTTGAGATAAAGATCTCCCTTGGTAAAGGTATAGTATTTATCTTCTGGAAATTTCCAGTTGATTACTTAAGTTTTGAACTATTAATTAGGTCTTAGAAGTCGAGTCAAATTCGACCGGTCGAGCCGGTGTGATGCGTCGTCTTAATCCGATGATTATATTTTAGGTCACGTCGAGGAAAGAGCGGGCAATATGGCGCTCATCGTTTCGAGGGTGTCGACCTGACGACGGGAAAGAGTGGAGCTTTTTCCTCCCCCCCCCCTGACCCTCCTCCAGCTTCCCCTCGCGGTCGCCGTGCGAATCTCTACGCCCCGTCCTTGTCGCCTTCGACCTCAACAGCGAGACTTCGTCCTTCCTCGACGACCTCCTCACTCCTTTCCTCCCTCCAACCATCACCCTTCTCCTCCCACCTCCCTCCCTCCCTCGCCCTCGAAGCTCAGCTTTCATTTATTTACTCCGTCCGCGGCGTCTTTCCCGAAACGAACCGCGACCCAGATTCGTGAGAACGGTTGAGTGGGGTGGGAGGGGGTTGTGTGTATAGGAGAGCTCGGACGTCGCCCCTGCTCGCGTCGGTCGCCTTCTTCACTCGTTGCTCGCGGCGGAGAAGGAGTTTAAATTACTGGGTGGATTCTACGGTTACCAACTGTAAGACCTCGGCGCGAAGAGTTTGGTCTGCAAGCCGGAGAATTTTGAATAGGCAGGTATTTTACAATGTCATTGCATTCTGCAGTTAAATGCGGAATTGCAGATTGATTTAAGCTAATGTAAGACTTGTTTGCCTCCATTGTGACAGCATTGTTATATCCTTTCTTCCAAATTCAGAAATGTAGATTTAATGTATAACAATAAAATGTGCATAATACTTTTGATATTCGAATTGACTTCTTTTTCTGTGTCTGTGCAATGTATAAGTGTTTCACTAAGTCACGAAGGAGCGCAATATTTCTACCAAGATCTAACTTTTTAGACAAATTCATACGCATAAAAATGAAATATTTTTAATATATACATGTCGTAAATAACACAATGCTATTTTGTATTCGTAATTTTTAGTGTTCACGCGTCAGGTACTAATTTATTTTTATTTTCTCCTATCGACCAAAAATGGCATAATGGGTAATTTCATTGATGGATCAAAAAATTTACAAAATTCGGAAAAGCTCTGAAATTATGACAAGAGGGATGAATCAAGAAGAAGAAGTAATCCATCAACAAGATTAATTCAGGTTTTAGAACAATTGGGATTTCACTACACGAGTGATGTCCAATGTATTCAATGTGTTGGGTATTCAAAAGTCTTTCAATGAGTTGGGTGGAAAGTCTAGATTTAGGGAAGGAGAACTTGAGGACGACGAGTCGGTGCGGATTCTGTAAAAAAAAGCGAGCATTGAGACATGAAAGAACGGAATATCGGGATGATTGCGGGATGAAAATTTCGTGTGGGGCAAGCAGGGAAGCGAAATTTATCGTTGATTGCATATCCGGTGGAAGCTTAAGTAAAAATTCGTCCAAATGTATTTGCAATAATGTTCTCGTTTTTACAGGGCGTGCTCTAGTTCTGTGAGTGTAATAGTTATCTATTCGGATAGAGGCAGTAGTGTATTTCAAACGCATTGGCTGTGTTTCTGTTTGTCCTAAAACTTTCGCTCCTTAGGAATTTGAACATTTGATGTTGATTAGTTAATTAAATATAATTTAGCGTAAGTTGATTTTGACCATTCTATACTTATACTTAATTGTCTTGGTTGTATAAATGAATTCAAACATCTCTTTCCGCTAACGTTTCTCTGATATATTTCCGCACCCTCAGGGCTTGAGATGGATAACAGGCTGTTTACAATATAATTATTGTTAAAATCAAGGAAACTTTAGTTCTATGGCCTCGAATTTTAACAAACGTAGAAGAAATCTCGAATGGCCGTAAGAAATTGGCCCCAGACATCAAAAGAAAGAAAAAATAATTTATGCTGTGCTGATTTATCGGAAACGTTGGATTAACGGTTTTAGTTAGTGACGGTTGGTTTAACGGTTATAGTACCTGACGTTTCCGTTATACCAACTCAGCAAAAATGATCCTTTCTTCCTTTTGACGAGTGGTGCCAATTTACTGCGGCCATTGGATATGTTTCCCCTTGGAGATTTGAGATTTGTTATAATAATTATTATGATGGATTATAATGTACTCAGCCTGTTATCCATCTCAAGCCCTGTGGATGGGGAAAGAAATATGCGAATCATTGGCGAAAGAGGCGTTTGAATCCACTTTTGCATCCGAGACCTGTCCTCCAGAACACTGTGTTAATATGTATATTTGTTAACTTTAATCTATTGTTTCAGTAATATGTAACCCCTGTGGTGCAGGACTTTTCGTACCACGTGTATGATTTTCTACGGGCCGCACCATAAATTGTCTTTTCCTTCTACCCTTCGCGCAGTCCAAGGGAGGACAGAAGTCCTGGGTCCTCCCCTATCCAGAAGTGGAGCCGGGAGGATCGGCCCTTATTCCCCATCGATCCCCTCCCTAACTTCCTCTTTGCCCTTCTTAATTGACCGAATCCCGCGGGGTGAGTTGATCTAACCCCCCCTTTCCCTCTCCAAAAAACCCTCCCTTTAAAAATACCCTCTCCCTTACTCGCCACTCCAGAAAGAATCCCCTCTCCGCCACGGATTCCAATCGAGTCCCCCGGAAAGAAAATCACAAGTTCCCGTATCTGTTGAAGAGGTTCGGCTTGGGGGAGAGGTTTGCCGCCCTCTGTACGTAAAAGTGGGAAGGCTTCCGAGGGTTGGATGGTCGGTGGGGGGAACCGTCTTTGCCTTAGCCCTGGTCCTTGTGCATTAAGGGCAGGCGAGGTTGTGATAGGAGGGGAGGGAAGCGTGATGTAGTGAGGAAGTAAAGGGTTTTCTTTCAGAATGACGGTGGGAATAATATCAGAGGGGTCTGAGACACCCCTTACCCTCCTGCCTCTTCTTATTCCAGGAAGAGGGAAGGGATTCTCGCCACTCCCCGATAATTCACGCTCCCGGGGCAAAAGGTAAAGAAACTCCGGGGAGAGATTGCCTAGAAAATTAGAAGGTGATCGGTGGCTTAATTTCCTCAGGAGATTATCGGCTCAAAGTTTAACGAAACCTTTTTAGAGCGATGGAGGAGGCCTTATCATCCATCCTCCTACGGCTTTTATCAGCAGCATTTTTATTAATGACTAGAAAAAACATGCCGACGGAAAATCCATAGAAATTAATTATTAAAATTAATAAAAATGCTTGATTTTTTGTTTTATGCCAATATGCCGTTTACTGGTGCTCTCGTTAAAGCCATTAGGTTTTGAATTTTTACTATCGTAGTTACTTACGCAAAATAGTTTTTTACATTAGTTATATATCTGCTAAGGAACACGGAAATTTAGTACCTCTTAATTCTTCCTGTCGATAAATTCCTCCCCCTGAAAATTCCTCGGAGATAAATTATGGAAATTTTCTAGAAAGATATGAGTTTTTATCCTTGAAATTATGATGCTGTCTACTGCACTCGTTAGGGTCATAACATCCTGAACATTTTATTACCTTGGTAGTATGCAATTCGTGTCTATCATTAGCTAAGATGTTAGCTGAAGGGTGAAGGAATTTAGTTTCAGGGAAGTTTTCATGCGTTGTTAATTCATCAGTTATTGAATGACGGCCACTCATTAAATTTGCTCATTATATGTTTTATCATTTATAAAATATAAAGCATTAGTTCTGCTAACACTATTTTGATTGTCGCTGTATTGCTATGAACAACTTCAAATACAAATGGGTGAATATAGATCGTGGTACGCCATTTTGAGATCAAATCCTGTGACCCTTCTTTGGCCCTTGTATGATCGATTTCTCTAACCTTTTCAAGTCAAAGAGAGTACCAATAGATTTTACTTCTCTGTTATTACATAAATAACATAGATTTTTCTTTACTGAAACATTATTATTGCCTGGTTAGTAGCTAAATCTATTTTTCTTCTATCTAAATTGTTAAATCTAAATTTGTAAACTTTGAGAAACGTTTTCCACTCTACCATATTTTTTTGCCATTTTAATTGTTGAAATGCTACTTCCCTGCCCCATTCCGAGCCCAATTGTGGACTCTAGGAATTGAGATTATAGATTTATATCCTTCAAACTTTGAACATCCTGATATTGAAGATGATTCTCCGGCAGCTCTCCAAATTGCAGTTTTGTTCTGGTCCTTGGAAAGATTAAGGATGACCTTCTCTTCGTTCGGAAGAGGATCGATTGTCAGGAAGATAAGATTTTAGGGCATTTTGACTACGGGTTTCTGTAACGTTGTCCTCTTGAGGCGACAAGCGGTCTGATTGCATGAAAATATTTTTTTCAAATTTAAAGTAATCTCCTGGTTGCCATTAAGTTTAGGATCTAGCGCTTCCTCTCTCAAAGTTAGAAGTGAATAAAATCAATGGTTGTTGAATTCACTTGTGGAAATTATGATTCGTCTTAAAAGTGTAAACACTTAGTTTTTTCCACCTCTGTATTTAAAACACAAATCAACCGGTTTCGGCCTTTTCAGGCCATTATCAAGATTACAAAGTTAGAAGTGAAGTTGAATCCTTTGCCGGTCTCAGTGAGTATAAGTGCGATGAAAGTACGCACGAGTCCATTGCGTGAATTCCTTTCTGAACGAGGAAGTTAGGAAATGTTCATCAAGTAAATGCCGTCTCTTCGTTCGACCATTGGGCTATTCGGGCACATCTTTTATTATCGTTGGAAATTTTATGTTTCTAGGGCTCTCGGTTGAGCGATGTGACTTCCACGTTCGCACTATTTTGCTCTGTAACACAAGGTTTGGCATCCGAAGGTTCAGTACGTTGTCAATTGAATGTTAGAAATCTATGTCGCTGCCTAAAATGCAATTTTTCACAGTTTTTTTCGCTCTCCTACTTTGTATCTTTAATTAAATTCTCTAGTCATTATAACTTGGATATTTTCAATTCAAATCAATGTATTTTCAATTTAATATGTCCACCGTTAGTTTCTATGCCAATTATTTATGTTTTATTACGATTTAATGTATTTTTAATGTTTTAAAACTGTCGCTTTGGGTTGAAAAGTTGGCATCAATACAAATATAACATTCAGCAATGATCATTGATTTCATGATTAGCACACAAGGAAAACTTGTATCATACAAATTTGTAGACATAGGGAATAAACTATGGCATGAAAGAGAATAATTTTTAATCCCCTTGAAGTCATACTATTTACGAGCTGTCGTTATTTCTTTGCTAGTGGTATGTGCTTGCTTTACGTAAATTGTCTATCTAATGATCGAAAGTTTAACCCATCGTAATAACAGCTCCCAATTATCCTTTTTAATTAGATTTTGAGGATTGAAATTCCTTGTTCATTCAGCTCTTATTTCTTTCATTTATGGAAAATATTTGTCATATTTCAATTAAAGTGATTGGTATATCTTTTTAATTCTTTCAGTTCCATTTCGCATGTGCTGAATGGCTCTGTTCGGGTCAATGTAATTACCGCGAGATGTTTTCGTTCGTTGCGTAGGAAGATAACGAAGATTGATTAACTACTCAGGACGTATTTATCTATGATAAATTCAAAAGTTGATGTTTCCACTCGGTGGAATGTCGACAGTGTAGTAAGTCAAAATTTATAACTTCCACAACTTCATTATGGAATGTACAACTAATTTCGGCAGTTACGCCATTTTCTACTGTAACTGTGACTGCCGAAACTGTTTTTCAATCATTTGTATTAACCGCGGAAAATATTTGTGTGACCGTTGAAACTAGTTGTTCTTATATGATGTTTATCGCCGGTTGATTTTTTAGGAAGATTGTTTTTTTAACGATTTTATGAGAACTTTTTGTGCCACCGCGGATGCTGATGGTGAGGGCCGTCTGCAAACGCCGTTCGGGAAACCACCGCGTGCGGTGCGCCCCCACCGGCCCTAAAAGTGACAAAAATTAGCCAGCGGTTGACGCGGCGGGAAGCGTCCGTTTTTTGATCTGGTTTCCTGTTGCGGTCTCGTGTCGTTTTTTTCCTTCTGTGGGGTTAGTCGTGCGGATCCGTAATTGGTCCTCTCCTAATCCTTGGGTTCTCGAATTTTGTGAAGCGATTACACCGTGACGCGACTTAAATGGAATTGAACGAAGGTGAATACCTATCGGACTTCCCACTTCTTGATGATAGCCAAAGTTTGGGAAGGAGAATATAGAGATTAGGCCTTATCAACGGGACGAAGACAGATGGGACATTTTCTTAGCTGATATAGTATGATAAATCGAATTGTAAGATTTCATGCAGCACGTCTCTATCCGAACAAATCAGCCTTAATTTGTGTATCACCTTTAATAATTATCAATTCTATCTCATATCCGATCCTCTCCAATTTCATTTGCTAATGTATAATTATTTATCTTTCCAGGTAAGCACTTTGACCTCTTGGCTCGTTAATTCATCTAAGTTTGAGGAACCCCTGTGTGAGTACAATGACCAGGATTTTTTTAGAGAAAACATAAACAGTTAGCCCTTGGCATTTCTCTAGTTAATATTTCAATGCTGCATTTAATATAATGTGTACACAATTAGATAATAAATATCATTCTTTATACAAGAATTTGTTTTTATATCCTTTCTGCAAATGAATGGGGATTTACTCTTGAGTGAATATTATTTAGTCATGAATCGTCTCTAAATGTCGATATGTTTAATGTATTCTTGGATAGGTATGCCGATCTTTCTGAGCATAAAACGAACCACAATTGGTTGCAGAATACAGGTTATCTACTGTATCAATTCTCTTCTGTTGGCTTCATGCTGTATATAAAATCTTTGATCGTTTTGTGTGTGCAGTTAGATAAACTGAGTTCTTTCCTTGCGCTTATTTTTGCTAGAATAAATAATTTTAATTCACTCTACGACTAAAGCTGCGAACTTACTCTTTATTTGGCCCATCATTTATTTATCATTTGGCATTCCCCATGGAATCTTCCCATCTCATTTTCCCTCTGATGCTATTGCTCAAAAGGCCTAGCCTTGTCGCTGGCGTTGTATCCATTCGCCTCTCTTGTAGCCCTTATTTTTATCTCGATATATGAGCCGCACTTCATGATTGACATTACACTCTTAAGCAAGGATATTTTCGGTAGTCCACTTGTCTTTTTCCCTAGAATCTTTCCCTCCAATATGTTATTGAGGAACTCATTATGTCGGGGAATGTGCCAAATGCATTTTATTTATCGGGAGTGAACTGCATGGAGGAACTTTCCTCGTTCGCTTAATTCTTCCAAAACTTGCTCATTCATTTTTCTCAGGCACCGATTTTTTTGTCATTCTTCTCCAGAGCAAACAATTCGGCTGCCAGGAGCCTATTATTTTACTGTTTATCCAAGAGCCATGTTTCACAGCCATAAGCGAGCATGCTCCGCAGGAAAGTCTTTCAGACAGTTCTTTTCCTTGAGCTAATTGAGAGGTGGTTGTTAACTAAGAGTTTACGCTTCCGTTAAAATGCTTGTTTATTCTAGGCAGTCCTTTTAACCTCTTTTGTACTTTTATTTTCGTTTGTTTGTCTTTTATACTTTAATTTTCATTTGTCATTCATTATACTACCCAAGTTACAGAACGCTTTAAATTGCTATATTTTTGAGTTTCCAAGTTTTATTGTAGCTTGTATATCATTGTGGGACTTACCTACTACCATCATTTGTTGAGGAGTCTTGCTGAGCGCTGCGTAGGTGTAGTAATATGTTCGCTCTGAAAAACCATGAGTGGTGTCCCCCGGCCCTACTCAATTTAGGGACCCCGCGCGTAGCCAAGCGATAGGGAAAGACTGGTCCCAGAAAGGCCCGCTGATCCCCGCTCGCTACTGCCGCCGCCTTCCCTGGCGGAGTGTCGGCGGAGGGTCTTTTTCCCGGCGGGGGTGCGGGAGCAATTTCGGCTCATATAAGCCATTCCAGACCCGGCTCCTGGAAAAGAAAGAGAAGGGAGCGCTGGAATGGAAAAATGCGCGAGGGATATGGAAAGAGTGCCCTTTGGGGAGGGGGAGAGGGGGAGTGCTCTGTTGATGGGGGAGGGAACGAAATGACCCACCTCACTCCCTTATTCTGGTTCTTCATTCGCTCCGCCTTTCGTTTCTCCGAGGCAACTCGAAGTCGATCGAAAAATATACTCAGAGTGACTCTTTCTTTTGGCGAGGTCTTTCGCTTCGCGACGTGCATTTCCGAAAACTTGGCCAAAGTTTGTAGTGACGCTTTGCCTACAGTTCAGTGAGAAAGAGGAATACTGTCATGAAGATAAAATATTTCTCCAATCAACGCAAAACTCTCCCGCAATATGGAGATTTATTACACCGAGAGGCCCGTGGGTTAGGTTCAGTACTACTTTCGGGTGTTTAAATATAAGTAATTGTTATTGGCCAGTTCCGCAAACATTTAGCTATCGGATCGATAGTTGCTGGTTCGGTTCCCTCCACTTTTTCCTATCAAATGATAGGTTCCTTACTCCCTGGCAACTCTTCTTTGTACATACTTTCCTCTTTATTTGGTATGATCTTATTTCAGGAACTCTTCCTCTGGAGACTTTTACCTCAATTTTACCTTCAATTATGTTCTTCACAAACAAATTCTACCTCAGAGTGTGTCCAATCATCAGAGTTGTGGACCTCATCATCAATATCTGGTTGCAAGAATATGTATTACATTATTCGTGTCTCACTAGCCATTGCTTGGGATATTTTGTCTCCCCTCAGTCAGCTCCTTGGCTGCTACTAGCCTGGAAAACACCTGTAAAAATCACGGAAAATTATAATTGAGTATGGATGATTGCTTTTATAGTCAAAATCAGGTTGCTTTTAGTAAGTGAGGAGTAATGTCTGTTAGCGTGAGGACAGGTTAATAGTGCCTTGGCTGAGTGAGACATTGCAGCTCTTATTTGTTATTTTGTAAATAATTATGCCATTAAATAAACTTCCAGATCCTATTTTTAAGGGGTTGGAGCGATTTTTTTTCATTTACAGATTTGCGTGAAACTTCCATACGTGTGCTTATTAATAATATGTATACATTAAAGTGAAAAAATTGCATGTTACCGATTTGGTTTCTTGTCATTTTCATACTATTTTTACTCGAAGACTTATAGCACTTAACAAATATTTCGAAATAATTCGATGATACATGCACAGATTTTCTCCTAAACGCGAAAACATATGTTTCATATCATTTTAATCGCTTCTAACAAATATTAAGGTAAAATGACGAATGAAAAATACGTATTTACGTACGATTTTCGCTTACATTTCGAGTTCCATGTCGTACATTCAAGTCATCCCCATGCTTTAATTGAGAGGAATTTTAGACATATTACTCCTCTATCATTTTTATTATAACATTTATGGCTATTTACAACTTATGAATAGATTTACCTAAGTAAAGTGTGGCTCAAGATTTTTTTCTATTATGACTCACAATCCGCGCTCCCCCTACTTGTATGCTTTTCTAGTGGAAAATTGCCATTTCTGTGATTCATTACCCTACCTTTAACTAATGCTGAGAAACATGGATTGATTTCTATCTGCTCAAATTGTGTTCAGGTAAATAATGGCCCTAATCTTGACTAAGACTGAAGAATAATATGCCATCGGAGCGGAAATTCATTTTTCTACTGCGCGATAGCGGCGGCGCTCCGTTTTCTTGAAAACCGTATTCTCGGTTCGTGTCAGTGTTAATATACTTCGCTCATATTCTCACGCTTTCTTTAAAATACACTTCAAAGAGCAAAATTTCTCCTGGAAAAATGCAACTCTAGGCCTGGAACACCTAGAACACTCCAGGAATTTCATAATCTTTGATATACAGAAACCCTGCTCACTGTAAGAACAGTAGAGACTCGGAGCGGAAGGGAATGATGCGGGCTATTCCACAGTGGTGCAGCGATGCTTGGTGGCACTCAAGGAGTGGCTCGAATTGCGCGGGACTGATTCATAGAAACGCAGAAAAATGTATTAAAACCGACGAAATTTTCGTTCTACAAGGATTAACTATTTCATTTTACTTAGGAAGATACATTTTTCCACCCGAAAAACGCTTTTGAGTCTCGAAGTATTTTGGGCTCTTGGGGCTCGGGTTACCGATAGCTAAAAGTGACGATACTGTAACACTCTATAGATTCAGGCTTCACTTCGTGGAAGTCAATAGTATCCATATCAGTATCAGATACTTGATGATACCGCAAGTCGGCGAAACGCGTTGTACCATCCAAAATACAATTCTGCGGAAAATTACAAATTTGTATTCCTTAAGTATGGAAACTTCTTTCCATTCTTCTTTCGGGATTCGGCCGCGTCGTTGTTTTTATGACGTTTCTGTCAACGCTTCAACTGTTACACGTTAATAAACATTCCATTGTCATTATTGGTTGTTAAATCATAGGATTGCTTAAATGTAGCCCTCCACTCTTCCCTATCAAATGCTACGTTTCTTACTCCCTGGTAGCTCTTCTTTTATATTTCCCTCTATATTTGGTCCATGAACTTATTTCACGAACTCTTCCTCGAGTGACTTTTACCTCAATTTGACCTTCATTTATGATAAATTTCAAGCTATCCGGGACTAGCCACGGAGTTCCACTTTTACGGAGTCACCCGCAATGCACACATGTGCGAATTTCCACAGAGAAAAAATCATCCGCCTTGACCTGGATTCGAACCCGGATCCCTCGATTTCCGGCCGAGTGCTTTAGCCAGTTAAGCTACCGAGGCGTCCTCTTCTAAAAAATCTCGTCCTTCCGTGTGGAAATTCGCACATGTGTGCATTGCGGGTGACTCCGTAGAAGTGGAACTCCGTGGCTAGTCCCGGATAGCTTGAAATTTGTCAAATAAGAGTGAACGCCTCTCTGTGTTCCAAGTTCGATCTTACCTCGTGGGCAGTGGTGCTAAGCGCTCAGTAGTGACTGATTGTTACATTGTACGTCCGGCAGTCGAGAACATCTAGTCCCGAAAAGGTCACAAAATACCACAGGGTAACAGGACGTCTCGATAGCTGTTAAACTAATATTTGAACTGATTGAAACTGTAATTGAAATCACATTTTGAAATAAATGCAATTGAACCTAACTAGCTAAAGCACTCGGCCGGAAATCGAGGGATCCGAGTTCGAATCCCGGTCAAGGCGGATGATTTTTTTTCTCTGTGGAAATTCGCACATGTACTCAATTATGATATTCACACACCCATTGTGTCTCAGGATGTGTCAAATCCATCTGGCTCTTCTTTTCTGTATGGTGTTCCATAATGTCCTTTCCTCCTCTGCTCTTATATACTTTTATCATTTCTTATTTTGTCCGTCCATTTTATCTTCAGCATCCTCATCCTTCACCTGTTTTTGAAGGCCTCTTGTCTGTTTTGGTCAGCTTTTCCTATGGTCCAAGCTTCTGATACAAAGAGTGCCAAGCTCCTCAGGAATTTTTTCGCCTACTAATTTTTAGTCTTAACGAATTAACACTCCATAATGATCATTTTTAGAGGTGGGAAATATTACTTTTCTCAATTCTGAAAATTGAGGTAGTCCGGGCGAGATAGTGCCCCAGTCATAATAGAGACCGTATTCGAATGATACATTTTGACTTCACCAGCTGTAGGACACGTGAATTTAATAGTACATTATTAATGGTGCAATAATATAGTTTTATATGACAGAAATGGTAAGTTATTAAATGACAATATCGAAATAAGTCTTTAACTTGACTCATTTTTTTCGCGTGGTGCGTTTGACAACTCCTTCAACACGGAAGGTTTTTTGTGATATCCAAGAACCTATTGCGGTGACAATATGATTAATTTTCATAAATAGTTGAGAAAACATACAAACTACACGCTGTTAGTTTTTTTACGACATCCAAGTGTTGTAAATTCTTCATTTTTAATATAAGGTCTCTCTGAAGTGCATACGCGTACCATTTCCCATGTAAAAGGGCAAATGAGGCAAATAAATCCGAAAGTAATGTGGTAAGGGGTTAAATTTTTGGTGTCATTAGAATGGTGAGATATCTTTCTTTAAAATGAGACCAAATTCATTGATTTCTACGTAAAATGATATTTCGCACAAACTACCTGAAGTGCTACCCTCCTGTACAGAAAGGTTACCTACGTTTTGCCAGCGTATTTCGATACATTCAACGTCGCACGTGTGTATTGATGGGTCCCGATGTGGGCGCTAGCTTTAACACCTCGAATGGAGAGCTCATGAGTGCATACGTTGCTAGGATAAAGCATGCGTCCCCTTCTGTATACGCTTTCGGAGCGCCGCACGCATGCGAACTTAAACTCTTTTTCCGCTCGAACAAATGCTCTATGCGTTCCTTCCCGCGGAACGTTAAAAAAAATAAGACGCGGGACTAGTGAAGGTGGGCCGTGTTTTCTGTTAAATACCTACTGGCTGGAATTTGTTTTATCTTTTATACCTTGTTCCACCTGCTTATAAAATACATAGTCAGCTCTTATTTATTTTCTCCATCGGGTACCCGATAACTAGAGTACCGCTACCAAACCTTATGTTGTATGAACGATGTTCTCTGCATTGAGGACCTTAGATGTTCAATTTATTTCCGAACCGTGGGTTATTCAAATTCTGTGCACACGCTTTCAAAAAATGTAATCTTGACTTCGTAGTTAAGAGAGTCTAGAGTATTTTCAATTAGAGCGTGTTTAAAAAAATAATTACGCTAATTTATATACGTACGTATTAATATAATCAATTCCGTAAATCCTTTTTACACACACTCTTTAACTATTTGCTATTCTACGAAACTAATATACATTAGATGGAAGTCTTAACGCAGGTCCTACTCCAATAATATTTAATTACTGACGCAATATTGCCTATTTATTTAACAATTTGGTCGTGTTTCGGTGTATTGCTTCGCCATCACTAGGTGAAATCCTGTGTCTAACGATACCGATATAATTCTTCGTGGAAACACTTGATGTATTTTAAAAGAAAGTCGACATTGCTGTAGCTGTAATTTTTCATTTTCCAAAATACTGTTCCGCCACACATCACCAGGTACGGTTGGCTTCCTCCTTCGTGGCTACCTAATATTTCTCTCTAATTGATCTTTCTATTTGTATTTATATTAATTTTGTGCACTAAACATTATCATATCTATCCAGTCAGTGTGTGTGTGCGCTTGTTGAGAATAGTGCGGTGCCCGAGGCAAAAGAAATTTGTGCGTATAAAAGTATCTCGGAGTGACAGCGGTTCCCAGAATCTGAATTTATAATCCTCTGTCCGCTGCCACCGCCGCGTGCCGCCCGCCGCTTTTTAAAAAGGGGGCCGTCCGGTGAGTTTCACGGCGGAGTTCACCTGGGAGGCGCGGACGCGGGATTTGCTTTGTGCCCGTGTGCATGCATTCTGATCGCACTGCCTGGGCGCATTCATGCCTGAATCAATACAGTTCGGGGTCCGGAGGAGGGGCGGGGGGATGTGGGATAAAGAATCCAGCAAGAGGGTGGTTGGGGGGGGGGGGCGTCGGAGCCGATGGTTCTCTTCCATTAATGGACCGCGTAACCGTTAAAAAAAAAAACTCGCGCAGATGTCGCAGCCTCAGGTTTCCAAGGACACGTGCGAGCGGTTTATGTATATGTGTGTGGTGCACGCGGGACCGTCTCATACAAATGCAGATTATCTGCATGCGGCAAGGGAGAGAGATTGGGTAGAGGGAGGAGTGTGGCAGCGGGGTCGAATAGCTTACACGGGCTTCGTATTCCACAGGGCGGCGACATATGGTGTGCTTTGCGTTCCCCCCACCCCCATTCCAGAGTCCTTCGACATTCTCCCTTCCCCTTTGCTGTGTCCTCTCCCTCTCTCTCTCTATACTTTTCAAACGTCCTCATATCAATCCTCTACCCCATGCCTCTCCGGGGCCTTGCGTCACCGTTTTTAAGCGCTGTAGATCACGTCGCTGACGACAGATGTCGAATAATTCGTGCGGCGCGTGCTCACGCAGCTAAGGGGTTTAGTTTTAAGTTTAGAGCATCCGGCGATATTTTGTGGAAGTACACTAAAGATATTATGATCTCAAAATAAAAAGGTTTTTTTATTCACTTTCCACAGAAATAATTTTATTTTCCGACCTGTTTTCGACATTAGCTAAGTCAAGGAATTATTTCTGTGGAATGTGAACAAAAATCCTTTTTATTTTGAGATCATGATATCTGGACCTTTGCGTTTAAGGTGGATGGAGCGATTTTCACTTTTGTGCAGTTTTACGTGAAACTATGCATGCGTGTACTCATCAAAGACATGTATTGATTGAAGCGAAAAAAATTGTCTGTTACCGATTTGGTTTATTAGCAATTCCGGCCCCGGTGGCGGCGGGGTAAAGTCCTCGCCTGCTACCTCGAGGGTCGCGGGTTCGAGTCCCGCCTGGGTAGAATATTATCTGTCCAGGACATGGATGTCTGTGTCTCGTCCGTTGTTACTGTTGTTCACCCGACGTAAATGGCCTAATGTGCTGTATTCGGGACAGTGAAAATAAATAAATAAATAAAATAAAATAAATTCCATGCTATTTTAACACGTATCCTTATGGGTCACGACACACATTTCGAAGTAATTCTCTCTCACATGGAGAGATTTTCCCTTAAATGCGAGAAAAATACGTTTTTTATAATTACTATGTGAATTACCCGGCGTTGCTCGAGATCATACTTCCTTCATAACTCATCATATAATAGGAGAGGGGTTAGTTGGTGGTTGTGAAAACAGACTACAGTGTAATTAATGATTTTATTTATTTAAATAATTTGTTTCCGCAGAGATCCTACACAATTGTGAGACAATCAAGTAAACAGTGTGACATAAACTCTCATGAACAATATTAAATAAAAGTCAATGGCATGATACTACTGCTACTAATAGTATCATGCTTTCGGGTATCTGTTAAAATAAATTTGAACCCTCTATCTTGAGTGTAAAGCAAAACTACAGCAGAAACTAAGCAAAATGAATTAAAAATGCATTAAAAACCGAAATCTGACTGTTAAGCGAATATGGTATTGTTGATTTCAGAGAAAAATGTGCGTCTTTGCCGCTAAAAGCGCGATTTTCAGACAATTACGAAGTGGAAAGGATAATTGATTGACGCCAGTCAAAACGAAATTAGGCATTAAATAACGCGGGAGAGTAAGAAATCAATACTAAACCGAAGTGTGTTCATACATGTTCAATGCTTTCCATACTGCCGTCGGGGTACGGAACCGTATTGGTAAATGTACAAATACAAACTAAAAATATTAAATACTGTAATTAAAATGTCCATTAAGTTTAAAAATTTATTCAATGAAGTAGGCTCGAAACTATATTAATTTACCAAGACGGGCGGGGATGTATGTGACAAATTTAGCGAGAGAATTGACTGGCTGTGATTGCAAGTCTTAGAATGACTTAGTAGAACCGCGAAAGCTATCCATTTTGTTATTTATTGGGAAGACTTTGTTTTAGTTTCTGTTTTTGTCATATTGTGAGGCTCCCTACACGACAGTATTTCCTGTGTCGTAGGAAAAAAATGTAGGTAAAGTGGTGGTTCAGTGGAAGGTGGTCTATTTTTCATAACCGAGGGGAATAGAGTTAATTGGGAAAAATATATTTACAGCAGGGCGTACTTTAAATTTGAATCAGTTGGAATTTCTTTCCTCTTACCTCCCTGCTAATTGTTATTTCCTTTAACTTATCAGGATCTGAAGTTCGAATCTGATGATTTTTAGCACAACGCATTGTTGCTATTAATGTTCAACTTTTTGGTTCTATTTGGGGAATTTGTTGGTAATTAAAGAGTAGGCATTTGTTATTTCTCTTTATTGACGCTTAAAATTGAATCGTATCGTCGAAAATTTTAACATTTTCATCGATTGTTTTTATATTTTTTGAGACGTTATTTTTATCAAATATTTTTTTGGAATTGTCAAATAAGGGATTTTTTTAACAATTAATGCCGCGGAGGTTTATTCAAAATTATTCTCTTATTTCTCATACAATATTAAGTTGGTAGGATGTGTATTCATGCCGGCATTCAATTTGAAAAAGATGCTGGAGTTGGCCTCCACAACCGAGTTTTTACGAAATTTATTACTGTACGAGGTTCGTACTGACGTTGTGGTCTGCTCGATTCTCTGCAGGGGACAAATACGGAAAGAGTGACATTTCTGCCCGTAACCCTCGTCCGCACTCTAGTCCTTGACCCTTCAACCTTCCCCCATTGTCTCTCCTTCGCTCCTCTCCTCTCTTCTCCTTTGTTCCTCTTCCCTTTTGTCCTTCAGTTCTTTTCCCAACCGTCCTTTGTCGTCCCTCGCCCGCAAGGACCGTCTCGTCGTCCCGGGGAAGAAGGAAAACTTTTCCCTCCACACGAAAACGGAATTCGATTCCAAACACTTGTGGCAAATCTTTTTTTTTTCCTCCTCTCCCGGATCCTCGGCGTCTCTAACCTCCTTTTTTACATCTCCCTGAGTTTCCACCCATCTCCCGGATATATCCCTTGCCTCTCCCCCTCGTATACCTTATTCCTTCCCTCCCTCTCCGTCTGTCTCTCTAACACACACATCCCTCACGCCATGCACTTTATTCCGCCGATATCCCCTCCCTCTTCATTCGATTTGCATTTAAGTGGAAAACGATTTTTGAGTTATACGCCCCTTCTGTCCTTGGTCGCCCGTCTGTTATTGCATATGGCGCGCGTGTGTGGATTTGCGTATTTTTTTTCTATATCTTTTCTTCTCTTCCTTCGTTTTTTTCATTCCTCTTTAGTTCCAAATTCGGTTCTTCTTTCTCTCTCTCTTCCTTTGCCAATCCTTTCGTGAAAAAAGTCCTATTTGCCTTTTCGGTTTGCGGGGCGGGGGATATCTCTGTCCCCGTCTCCGAGATTTGATGGGTGGGCGGAAGAGGAGGTGGAGCAGAAAAGAGATCACGGTCGGGAATTTTTTTTTTTTTGGTAGGTAATGAAATTGCAAAATAATGAAATGACGTCGGTGATATCGTAAAAAAAAGAACGTCCGTGATGGAATTCGGTTTGACGTGATTGAGCGCGTTGCCCTTGGGAACTAAATCCTGGGACGGAAGCGATATCCAATTGTGAACTCCCTGAGTTCTTAGGAAAACCAATCCCCATGTTTATTTTCTACTAGTCCTGTTATTTCGATGTGGATACTTATGCTGTTAATTCGTGTGTGCATATTTTTGCTGTCTTTTGTTTCTCTTTAAGGATGACCTTTGTTTTCGAATGCTTAAAAAGCGACGCTGACATTCCTCAGTTATTCCATTTCACTTAATTGTTACAGGAAAAAATTTAAGGTCTCTCTTCTAACATTAAAAGTGGCGCATTGGTTTTTGAAAAAACGTCCTCTTTAAAGTGTTTTTTGTTCATTTTAGCATATGTTATGTTTATGTGCCGCACTTGTTTTCAATTCATAATTTTACACATCTATTTTATTATTAACTACTGATTCACAAATGAAAAAACGACTTCGTTTTCTTCCACTGATTTATTTCTTTGGTACAACATGTTTCGACACATAGAGGTCATTTTCAAGTACAAAAAAATTTTAAAATTCAAGCAAATATATACCTGGAAGGGTCTTGGGGGAGGTTGGAGAGGGGTGGAAGAATGGGTGTTAGGAGGGGGGGGGGAAGGGGAAACCCGGAGAGAGGTGAGGGGTGGCGGTTATGGTGAGAATTAGGGAAAACCCTTAGGAGGACCGTGTTGGTGAGAAAGGTGGGGGCGGGGGATGGAAGGTAGAGGGAGGGGTGGGTTAACTTGGAAAGGGTCGTTAAGGTGGAGGTGAGTTATCAGCGGGTGTGGAGTTGGGCGGGAGGGATCTGGGTGTTCGTCTTTCGGTGAGGTTTAGAGAGACTTGTAGGAGGGGGTAAATTCTTTCAAAAAGGATGTCGTTTAGTAATTTACATTTACTCATGTTCCTCCTTATTTCTAGCTCCTCCTTTTTGTCCATCTTCCTCCCTTTTATCTCAAAGTGTAGTATCTCCGGTTTGAAGTCGCTCTCGTGGTTCTCTTCCCAGAGATGTTTGGCGAAATGGGACTGCGACAGATTGCAGTTCCGGTAACATCTCTTATGTTCCTCGATTCTTCTCTCGAATGTACGCCCTGTCTGCCCAACATATGCAGCACCACAGTCGTTGCACTTTAATTTGTAAATGCCACTTCTTTCAAAAGGTTGCACTTGGTCTTTTGTGTTACCCAGGAATTTTTTGAGGTTTTCACCGTTATAAAATGTCACTCTATACTGTTGTTTTGGAAAGAGGTTTCCTATTTTTTCAGAGATCATGCCATAATATGGCAATTTACACCATCGAATCTTTTCCTTTTCCATTATTACTGGAGTGAAGAGCAATTGCTGTGCTTTGAAAGAACGTTTTTTTTGGAGCATTTTGTCTATTATGTTTATGTTGTAACCGTTTGACATGGCTATTGATTTTATTGTTTCTAATTCTTTGTTGAATGTGTTCTTGGAGAGAGGGATACTCATTAGCCTGTTTAAAAGAAAGTGAAACACGGATAGCTTTTGAGAAATGTGATGGCGGGAGTCTGAGGGGATGACATGGTCCGTTGCGGTCCTGATACCATTGAACGTATTAACTACTGATATATTACGGTATTAAAAGAACTGGAGTAACATTAGTAATGCATTACTTAATAACGCATGTTAAAAACAGAATATTTATTGAACAAGGTTTTATTCTTTAAATCTATTTTATATTCTTTAAATTCGCTTGCTCTTAAAAGTAAAAATTTATGTTTTTCAGCAAACACCCGGTAAAGTAAGAGAGATACACTGCCGAACAGATGGGTACAAGAACTCGTTCTTTACGCGAACAATAAGTTATCACCATAAAAATAAAGCTCACTTAATACACTCCTATAATTCACGTCACCAGTTCATGTCCAAAAACTTACATCTTTACACTGCTGGTGACCTAGCACCCCCTGCCACACGCCCATGCGGCGGCTCGCGGAATATTATGTAGATGTAGATGTACTGCGTACTACTACAAATAAAATCTTTGGATTGTGGATGAAATCTCAAAGCTCAACGATTTCAGGAAGTAGATTCAATATCAATTACAAGATTTTACCCAGACAAACAGTGAAACTAAATAAAACCTTTTAAATATCCTTTTAAAAATGGTGACTTACTTAATTGCATTAGACTCATGTTACTATGTGGAAATATTCGATCAAATATCATTGCGAATTTTGTTCATATGGATAGTTTATAAATATATTTTGAGCCCCTTTTCGTATATCCGTGAATGGACAAATTATCATCGTAGTTAACTTTTAGTCACTCTTCATAGATACCTTATCGTAACGGCCACCATCACTATCAGTTTTTGTATTTACAATGAAAAACCTCCAAACTTTTCCTTTCATATTTTTAGTGAATTCAACCGATGTTTTTATCCTTTTTATTCTTCGTTCTAAAAATGTCCTCTGGTTGGATCTGTTGTTTGAACTCCTCCGAAAACTTCGTTCTTTTCATCCGAGTCATTTTCGACGCAATAGGGCATGAACATGAGACATAAATTCTAGCTGTGCGGATCTAACTTTGATGAAGGTTTCGTTCGTGTAGTTTCGTTTGTGCCCGCTCTTAGGAAGACGTGGATGCTCTGAGTATATCAGGCACGTAAAAATCTTGATTATAAAGCGAACCCCTATTTATTCTGTATTACCTGCCTATGTCGAAAATTTTCCAGTGCGTGCCCGCCCACACTTTGATCTTTTCATCCCGGAAAAAAATGCTGCCGTGAACATACCGCCCACATGTTGCCAAGACTGCCACTTTCTCTCTCTTAATAATCATATGCATGAGCGGGTTGGAACTGGGTGTCATTTTCCGCGTGGAAATATGTGGAAGTTCGAGTCCTAAATAGATACTGTAACTTTTCTTCGAAAAAGATTACCTTCTTCCCAAATGGATATCGAAGCTAGCCGTACGTTTTCTGCTTTATGATATTTCATAGTTTAAGCCTCTCACCCTCCTGCTACTCCTTCGCTTTCTCTAGTGCTCGCCGGCTCGGAAAAAAAAGGAAGTTGAACTAGCCACGTACCGCGCCTCCCAGTTTCCCTTGGCGCAATTTACATCCCCGAGAGGGCACGTTTTCCCGCATCAAATCCCTAACGGCACTCAATTCTCCCCGTATTTACCTGTTACGGTGCTTATAAAGTAACCAAAATTCTATGAATATCACGTTGACGTGCTGAGCTATTCGTTCTCCAATGAATGTATCAGTGTAATCCATGAGCCTTCCGACTGTCGTTGAGTTCACAATCAAGCTATTGGATTCGTCGTTTCTGGATTATGAGTGAATAAAATTACCCTTCCCGTTTACGAGCGAATTATTATGTCAAGCCCGTTTTTCACGGGGCACGTACTTTGCACAAGCTGATGTATGAACGGACGTGCATTTCAAATTGCATCGTGTAAAGCGGTGGATTGCAAGAATGCATGTACGCGAGATGGCAAAATTGCCCCTGCTATATCTTCAGTTGATAATGAACTCCAGATTGAGGAAAAATGCAGTTTAAAATTGTGCCAGTTCGTGACCCGTGTAAAAAGTGATTCAGGAACAGAAGGTATCAGAAACATAAAAAAGACTTTGGCAGGCACGTGGAATAATGAGTTCTTCCTCATCCTTCTCCTAATATTTGGGCATAAAGCCTGCTTACTACACCCTCCATCCTTAGTCTTTCCGGACTCGTGCGTGGGTATTCTTCCATCACTGGTTCTTTCAGTGTGCCCTCTCCATCTGTTTCTAACTTCTCGTATCGTTTCGTTGGTATCTTGTACGCCAAGTTCCGGGCTACAGGATGTCAACGACGTTCATTATTTATTTTTCTCCGTTTGTGTTTAACCATCATCTGTGCTTAAAAATTTCATTTCAGATTTCTGTAGTCTTTTTTCATTTGTTGTTGTATCAGTCCAGTTGTTGCCGCCGTATATTCTACAAGGAATGGCTTTTTTTTACTTTCTTTTATTTATGTTCATTTGCTTACCTTAATATTTTTAATTCGCTGCATTTTATCGTTGATGTTGTTAAAGCTGGAAAATTTCTATAGCATATATTATTATTTCTTTTGTATGTAGTTTTATAAAGGTGTTCCTGGAAACTTAAAGCATGTAACTTATTCTACACCTAGAATGTTAAAAAATATTTTCGTTATTACTGGTTCATTGTCTTTGAATGCTTTTACTTTGTTCTTTGCCCAATTAAGAATTTCAACTGGTATATTGAGATGAAAATCGTTGAAAAATCAAAAGACTCCTTAAACGGAAAGCTGAGGATATTGCGATCACAAAATTTTATAATCTCAATTATTTAAATGGTGTTACTTATGAGGGGCATTTTGTTCGTCTTCATCACAGTGGGTAATAACATGTGAGAAAAACGAATGAAATAGGTGGTGACAATAAAATTTTTAACAAAAATATTTTACATTGTAAGTAGAAAGCTACTCAACTCCTCGCCTGAAATAATTTTGCAACTTTATTACTCAGCGATAGGCCGTTCTTCATGGGTGTTAAAATGGGGAATTTTTGCTCGTATTTCAGCGCTAAATGCCTCCGCTATTGAATTACAGTGGTGAAGAGTATTCTGAATAAAAACTCACAACATTTCGCCGGGGGAATTCTTTCGTCCGGTTAAAAATGACTCGTGTACATGTAGCACAGCATTGCTTCCCTTAATTTGATTTTGTCCACGTGAGTGGATTTTTTTTCCTCGGGGAAATACGTCATAATTTCTGTATGCTCCGGGTAGAATATTTATTTTTGGGGAAACAATTTTATGTTCTCATAAACGGATTCTCTGAAATCCCCCATTATTAGGATGTATTGAAGATAATGAGCTAAATCAACTTTCTGTATTTTTATCGTGCAAAAATTCCGAGAGAAGAATGGCGGAGGATAGAGATTCAAACAATGATTATATTTGGGAGAAATCCAAAATGTCAATTAAAGTAGATGAGAAAGACCCCTTTGAATGCAATGTGGTCATCCAGATGTTAATATGGTGGACACGTGTGTGTTGCCCGAGGATTAAACTAAAGAAAAATAACTCTTGAGTTTTTGCCTCGGGCCTCACACACGTGTTCACGAGATGGAAAACTGTTTTTCTCTGTCAATAGGCACTTATGCGAATTAAATGCGTTCGTAGGAGTCTTTTTCTCTCGCTTTGAATCGAAATTTTGGATTCTTTCTAATTATATTAATTATTCAATTGCTTTTTCTTGAAGTCAAACGACGAAAAAACCTTGAAAGTTTGAATGGACACTTACCCTAAAACAGCGATCCCGTTTTTTAGCAGTTTTGCTTGAATATTTCTTATTTAATCGGAGAAATAGATTCCTCGGTCTAATTGTTCGGTTATCCAACTTGAAGCGGGCGATGAGGATGAACGATGCAGACCCTCTCTACTTCTGATTTTAATATTGGATATCCTAAAAATTTTTAGTCTCAACCACTTGAATCTGCGTCATTTCCGGCGATTCCCCTCGCCTTGTTCGCCGTTCTTTTTTGCTCGGGGAATCTCGGGATGAACGCTGTAGATCCGCGGGAGTCATTTCTGGTGGGGAGATAGCGGGAGAAGGTTCCGAAGACCTTAATTACCATGTTAAGCGAAGGGAGATTCGGAATGAAGATATTACCAAACTCCACGGCCGCCATAAAACTTATTACTTGTAACGGTTAAGTTTCCGCGCAGGAAAACTTCTCGAATCAGAACGGAATGTAGATTTTTGAACTGTGAGAGAGGGTGGGGGCTAGTTGGTGGTATGGGGATAGAACCAGGGACGATGAAGAACTAATCTCGGGCGAGCGAGGGTTTAATTTTAATTTTCAACGCGTGCGTGGGAAGCAACAGTCAATGAATCGTGAATAAGATCATTGGCTAGTAGGAAACAGATTCTGTACTATTCGCCGAATTTCTCGGAACTGCTCGGCAGGGCGGGCGTCTATTATCCAGAAAGATTCCTATTGATAAATTTGTGTTCTGAAAATCTTCATTCAAGTGTCTAGAGGCCATAAATGAACGCCGGATAACTCTGACCCTCGTATTCTCACGTGAATGTATGTGCGTTTATTGTGCAGCCTCAATTGGGCATTTTATATTGTAAAGAGTAGTTTCTAGCTGAACCGAAGATATGATAAAATATATGAAATAATATATATAGGGACTCAACATTTAGTCTTGTGTGCGTGATGTGTCGTCATGAAAATGGTTTTGCCTGGTTACATTACATTAAAGATATTTACCGGTTAAACTGAGGTGTAATGAAAGGTTGATTAAATTTTTTGTTTTTAATGGCCAAAATTGAAATTATTATTCTCACTCACTCTCAACCTGTTACTTCTTTAGAATAGCTGCCTTTAGGAATGTACATGATTAGAACAGGACGGTCAGAAATAAACCATGTACATGATAAGGTTAGGTCCATTTTGTCTAGTTTTCGGTGAATGAAGATGACGCAAATAAGGGCCAATTATTGTTATTATTTAAGTGATCTACCCTGCAAGGGAGGCTCAGATAGACGTAGATAACGTCGGCCTGCCTGGGTGGTTTTTCACCCCTAAGGGCATGGGTGTTGTTGTTCGTCTATTGTTGATTGTTAATCACCCGTTGTAAAAGGCCTTTGTTGTGCTGTTTTTGGGAGTGTGAGAATAAAAAAAATAAAAATCCCCCTAGACTTTTTGCCGTTCTGAGTAACCTTTTTACCTCTAGTAATTCTTACGTTATCACCGTGCACGTCCTAACTATATTCATTCCGTTCAATAGACCTATTATCTTTATGCATCTTCGTGCAAATCATAAATAATTTTTTTGCATCACCAATATTTTATAAGCAATATCACATATGTCATCGTCTTTTGATATCGGCTGTTTGGCGAAAACGGTCAATAGTTCATTCATGAAATATTTGTAAAATCGTAAAAGTTTAATGCACTTTAAACATAATAATATTACACTCATTTAAGGTGGTATCGATTTCCGATCGGTGCGATGCAAATCCTCAATTCCTCTATTCAATCTGACTTTGAGGCTCTTGAACAAAAATTTATAGATCTATTTTTATTTGTTTTTAACTCGGATAAATGGTGATAAACTATCACCCGATCTTTTTGCTGTGACTTTGAACATTAGTGTTCGCTGATCTCAGATATCAATTTAAATATTCAAGTTCTCAGAATACCTTTGGTCACGCCATGTTGCACATGGCAATGTTCATCCTTTCCTCGTGATGCTGCCGAGGCGACCTTCCCGAATCCATATCTCATAGCATTCCGCTGCTGGCATAGCTGTCGGTCCTTTGCAACCAAAGGGAAATCGTGGGATAAATGTGGAAATTCTGGATTCGTGGATGTTGCTATTGTCAAATTTATTATGTACTGTAAAAAACAGTGATAAGTTTTCATAAAGAAGCGTTGTCTTAGAGGTTGTGCACAATAATAAGGGTGAAGCTGTAATAGGTGAAACGATGAAAGGCGTTTTTGTGGTAGATTTTTGTTTACGGCTATTAGAGTTCAACCTTTATTAAGTAATATGTTAATCCATCACCTTTCATCTCACCTTTTTATCCCTTTTTCCCTCGATACCTTTTTTTCACGCCCACCCTTTTCCATCTTTAATGCCAATGACTCTGCAACGCAAGGCGTACACATCGTCGATGTCTACTCATATCATTGTTGCGGAGTGGAATTTAGATGTGTTGCCAAATCTATTTAGTCTTGGTGGGCTATGTTGTGATTTTGATTACATCTGACTCCGCTCCTGGGCAGGAAAAAATTTCTCCCACAAGTTTTTTGAGAATTTTTGTTACACTTCACTGCATATCGCCGTGTGAGCCTTTCATTTTCAACGAGAAAGCATTTCTCCTCTCTCTCGCTCTCCCCGATATCATTTTTCTCTTACCGAGGCGAACTCTCTCATACCGCGGGAGATTGATTTGATCATTAAGTTTCTCATCGCCGATCCCCTCCTCGTCCTCTCAATCCCATTCTCGTCTATTTTCTTTTCCCTCGGTCATCCCACCGTGTCGAACCAAAATTATTTTTAATTCTTGCGATCCTCCGCGATTAAATTTCATTCGCTCGCGGTTCGCGTTCCACTGACCAATAAACCCGTCTCTGCGTTCACTGCCAGACGTCGATGCTGTCCGACCGACGCGTCGGACACACACGAGGAAAAATTCAAGAAAAAATACCAATGAAGATTTATTCAATGCAATAATATTGTCGTCCGATCCTGTGATATCAAGTTACTTCACGTGCCCAAAAAAAAGTGTGGTCTATTAGGAGACGATGTATTATCATTAGTAGCGAACCCTTCATCTAATAATCAATAAAGTGTGTAAGATCAATTAAAACGAAGCAATAATTTGAGTAAAGTATATTCAGTTATGTCAATACCGCATTTTAATATAATTAATTTTTATACCATTACCAAACAATGGTTTGATTTATATTAATTCCCTACATGATAAATGATAAACTCATTGTACACTTATTTATAATATAATATACTCATCTTTAGGTATATACTATCTTTACAATACCCACAGTATATAATAATCACTACTTAATGCGAGCGGTTATGATCAATATTACATGTTCCTTGCAATGTTATATCCAAATTCTTTGCTATTCCGGGTAGCAGTTTGCCTTTCCAGTAATACTTACATTGTGGAATTTGTTTCTCTTTTTTCGTAAAATTCAATGAATTGCTATATATACTTCATTTGGAAGAAGGAATTCCGCTGAAAAAAGAAGTTAATATTTGTTTCCCACTTTTTTCGAAAATGGACCACTGTGCGACGTCCGCGAGAGAAAGCCGATGTGTGTGCATATTGCATTTGTACCGACGTCACCTCTGAAAACCGCATCTCGTTATTTTTTGTTTCCTCTCACGACTTTTGGTATGGTTTAAGCATACATTTTAATGTCCTGAGGATTATATATAACGCTTTAGTTCATTCCTGAATATGTTACCGTATTTTTGTTGGGGTGGTGCTTATTTGAATTCCTTAAAACCTGGCGTTTTTCTCCAAAATAAAGAATTATTCGAGTAATTTTGAAAAAAAAGCCGTATCGAAAGATTCTTCCCACTCTTTCTTCATCTAGGGTTGCTTCCTTTGAGGCATTTATATGTTTATTAGGTTCTACGGCGTTTATATATTATAAGTGGTTACTCTAGAGTATTTCTGTGCCTGCCTTCTCCCTTTACCCGATGTAAAACCAGTATCCCCATATCCAAACCAAATTTGACGATATTTAAACGATGTTTTTGTGTGTAGGACCAAAAGTGTACAAGTTATTACCCCATTTATGCATTGATCTAAATCTGTAAAAATACTATCGAAAAATGTACAGTCTTGGCTTCTCATCGAAGAGTGTGTAGAGGAAATATTAATGTAAATGTGATTGAAATAACTCTATGAATTGTCAATTTGTACTAGCTTCTTAATTTACGTACTTACGTTGTTGAGTAATTGTTTTCGTCTCACTACATGCTATATGTATGTTTTAGTGTAAGCATAACATGTTATCATTTTATGGTAGCCTTTGAACAGGTTCACCTTCAATGCTACCTAAAGTTACTCGCAACTTGTCATTGTGAATGTAAATTGTGTTGGAGTAATAAACATTATCATTATTGAGGAAGTATTCTCGGGTCTTCCACCGGGATAAGCTGCTCACTGCCGACGTTTCGTAGTCCGACTCGTACTCCATTTTCAGGGCGAGTGACTGATGGCTTTTGACTGTATTCTCAAGGCGAATGAGTGAATGACGAGTCGGACTCCGAAACGTCGGCAGTTAAAAGCTTATCCCGCTGGAAGACCCGAGAAGACTTCCTCAATTTTATTCGCCGTTAAAAAATTCAATCATGCTTCATTATTATTATTTATTATAAATACAGTAGAATCTCGCTCATTCCAAATGAAGGAGGCAGGAGCGTTTTGAATAACCCCTTTTTCGGATAATCGACAGTTGATATTCAAATGTTAGTTAGGTGAATGTACGTTCTCCTGTAATTTTTTTATCTTTAGTTTAAGTAATCCGTCACAGTCATCAACTGTAGAATCTCTAAGAATCCAGTTCTTGTGATAACCGATATTTTACTCCGCTTTTTTTCTTCGGAGCCCTCGCGTGCAGCCGTATCTCTACATCTCTTGCAGTGTTCGTTAATAGTTCTGGTTAACCCGAGTTTGAAGTTAGTGAGGTACCGTCATCCGAGGTTCCATAGCACTTCCTTGGAGCATGCTCTTTATATGCCGTTGAACCCTGGATAATGACAGCAGGTGAGTAAGGGAGACTGGAAGCAATGGTGATGTGTAATTACCAAAGAACGATGGTGATTTAGGTAGTTTGAGCGGAATATCGTTTCACCTGGAAATCAATGAATTACACCCGAAACCAGTATTATGATTATGAAGATAGTTACAGGTTAAGGTAGGTTTAAGTTTTTTCATGGAGGAGAGAAGAATTCTGCAGTATTTCACTTTTGCAGACCCCTATCTACTGATTCCCAGGTTTCCGCGGAGCTGGAATGATGATCTCTGCATTTTTTCGGGATTTCCTCTGCGTAATTTGTTTTTGGGACGTCAGTTTTGCTGGCTGTTCTGCTTACGCTGAAGAAATCCAGAAAAAATGCAGAGATCATGACCCCTATCCAGCTCCAGAATTAATTTCTTCATCTCAGCGCACTTCTCCCTATCTTGATTTCATCCAAATAATCTCTTTTCTTCCCTCCCACGCCTTTGTTACTTGACATCCCCTCAATAGCAGCCTTCAGCATCCATTCGCCACTTGTCACCTCTCCCAACCTTCCACTTTGCCTCCTCCTGATCTCCTCCAGAAGTGTCCTTACCTTCCCATCCTGCCAAGCACTTCCTCGTTCGTTCTTATTTTTTTGTTCGCTGCTTTTTCTCCTTTCTGTTCCACACTTATCGAGCACCTGAGGCCTACTCTCGTCTTCTTTACTCAGAGTCCACGTCTCTACCCCATACAACGCTAAACTCCACGTGGAGTTATTCACCTTCTTGTGGAAAGAAATCAGTCGGAAAGCACAAAGCCGTGTTCATTTACTTAATTATGGAAATGTTCCGCCAAGTCAGTTCCTGAACTTGATCATAACCGTGGTGATGATTGTTCGTCCCGACAGCGCGGAAATCCTCGTGAATTCGTGGAGATGAGAGTGGGGAGGGGGAGGGGAGAAAGGCAGGCGTTTTGATATGTGTGTCTGAGTGAGAACGGTGCTCGCGTGCCCTTTTGATCTCAGACAAAATTCCGGTCGGTCGGTCTGAGGGTTTGAGGGAAAGTTGGGGAAGGGCGGGAGAGGGAGGTAGGGGGGCAAAGTCAAGGGCGAGAGAGTGCTAAAGAGTGGTAATTGCCCCAGATCCATCCGGGGGAGATTTTCGTTTAATTAAGGTCATTTGGAATTCATGGGTGGAGGCGGGAGGGGGAAGGCGGGAGATTTTCTCGGGGCCAATCTGGAGAGGGTGGGAACGCGGGCCTGAGTTGGGGGAGATGGTGTAGGTTGGTTCAGAAGGGGGTCTCGTGGGGGGTGGTGGTGGGGCCAGAAAGGGGAATTCATTTGTGGGGGGTTGGGAGGGGGACTAGTTCAGGTAAGGGAGCGGGGATGTTGGGTTTTACGGAGAGGATGAGAGGGAAGGGGTGTCGGACTGCAGAGAATATGCGCATTAGCCCTGGGGAGTTGTTCAAAGTGAATTGAAAGATCTCTTTCTCCTCGTCTGCCTTTCCACTCTCCCAACCTTTCCTTTCTGAATCTCATTCTCGCATTCTCAACGGCTGTTGCTCATACTAACTAGAAAGGCCGTGATAACGAGAATTTTTTTAAGGATTATTACCGCGTTACGTGTACATAAAATCTCTTGTTTTTCCTATTATGCTTGAATTTTCTTCAAATATTACCATAAACAATGTTGTTTGTTGTTAAAGAGTTTAAATTCGAAAAGACAGCCGTGTAAATATCTACGTCTTCAACCCCTGTAGGTCGAATTTTCGATGATCCGAAAGAAATTCTATTTTTTTGCTTTGCACGCAAGAACTTTCCTGTGACTCGCAATTACTTAAGATGGAAGTATTGTTCAATTCCATTGGTACTTTGTCTGTATATATATACACACGTTCATTTGCAATCGAACTTGAGCTAAACGAAGTACCTACGGAGTGAGGCTGATTTTCGAGTTACGTCCGGGTAGGCATCATTGTTGATGGCAACGTTTCACCTACTATGCCGTAGGCGTCCTCAGGCCAGGCTGAATGATGCCTACGCGGACTAAACCCGAAAACCAGCCTAACTGCGAACCTTAACACCGTGAAAACCTACGTCAGAAGTACCTACGGATTTGAAAAAAACTTCAAATGTAAGTAATTTCTAATAACTGGAAAGTTATTACGTAAAAGGCAAAGAAAAACAATGGAACTTGTTTCGGATCATCGAAAAGTCGACCTACAGAGGTTGAAGTTATGGATACTAAATGTTTGTATATTTACTGTGGTGAATTTGGAGAACGTTGCCTTCAAAATAGTGCTATAGCGTCGAAACTGCGATCAACGCAAATAATTATTGTGTTTAGGTACCCTTGAGGTAGATGAAGAGGACGCTTACTATGGTGGCCAATGCTGGAAGCTGTGACGTCGACGTGGCTCATCCACCATCGTTGTAAACCCCGATTTTCCTATAGCGCTTACGGACTGACGCTCTAATTCTCCAATTTTGCGATATTTATAATAAAAAAATAATCAGAAATCAACATACATTTACTTCTTTAATATGTATACTCCTTTTTTGTAAATTAAAAACGGTAAACTTGCGTAAACTCGCGTAGAAGCCATAGTACTAAGTAGACATTTTAAAATATTCAAATATAGCAGGTGAATTATTTGAAGAAATTGCCATGAGAAAAATTCGACCTGGACCGCGTATCGAACCTTTGGTTTGCCGCACCAATCCGCCGACCACTACGCTATTCAGGCCTCCTAATTGTCAAGGCAATTTTTGGTGGATACAAGGCAGCTAGATCTTAGACAAAGCAACTAGACTGGGTGGATACAGGGCAACTAGATCTTGCGGTCCATCAAGGATGGACTGCAAGGGCCTAATCGGCAAACCAAAGGTCCGTGGTTCGATTCCCGGTCCAGGCCGAATTTTTCTCTTGGCAATTTCTTCAAATAAGTAGACATTTGATGATTGAACAGTTACCTCCCTTAAATTTCAAACGGACGGTGGGTATTCTTACTTTACATCCGCTAATTCGTTCATTCCGTCGTGCTATCCAATGAAAAGTAACAAAATAGAAGGGATAACCAATATGGATGTCATAGAACAGTAAAATTAGTTGAATTTGACCGTAAACCTGGACAAAATAATTACCGAGTAGAGCTTTATCCAATGTCTTCGGGAACCCTCCAGGATGACTCTCAAAAAAGTCCCACGAGCTCCTGACTGGGATAGAAGTTATTCAGGAAAACCTGGATAAGAATATCAAATTCCAGGTGTATTCCAGGGGTATTCCAGGCAGCCTGTAATCTGGACACGGTTGGGTGATGACTTGAATGTGCCCAGCTTCATTCGCAATACCATTAATCATGAAATCACAGAGTACAGTGAAATCCGGAGACACAAGTAGCATGATGAATTAATTTCAAGGAAATTCCTAGTTTTGATTCCAGGATTGTATATCATCCAGTGGGTCAGGAGTGAAATTTAAGGCTTTGGTTGCCTTCATTATTTATTTTCTGACAAAGTGAAAAAATCATCTCTTTAACTGCATTTTTAACCAGTCAAGGATTTTGCCAGGAAATCTCCAGGTTTTCCTGGATAACTTCGCTATCCCAGTCAGGAGCTCGTGGAACTTTTTAGAGAGTCATCCTGGAGGGTTCCCGAAGAGATAGGCAATGGTCCCACTGGGTAATCATTTTTGTCCGGGTCTCAACTTAATTTTACCGGACTATTATTTCGGTTGTCAGGCCACATTTTGACGATGTCATTTCTCTCCATCTACGCCAATCGTAGTTACTTAGTATTCTTTCTTCATTCTCTGCTTGTACTCTATGCCTTGATCTCCGCTGGTCGTCTCCTTTCATGCTTTAGATTCTCCCACAACGCCCCCATTTTTCCTTTTCTTTCTCTGCTCACCTTCTTCTGACCCCCTCTGCTTTTCTATGGACTGCGAAATATTAGATCCCTGATCCTTCTTCTCCTTTCACCGCAACCCAAACGCAGCCGGCTGGACCGCGCGTTCTCGGATGATGGGACACGATCCGGAGAATGGCTTCCCTTCTCTCCGGCCCCGAGTCGACGTAGTCGCTCGAGGAGGAGATCAATTGATCCCGGTCGATTGGCTGGCCGTCCTTTATTTTTTTTCCTCCTCCACCGTCGAGGGTCCGGGCGTCGAAATGTGTTATTTGCGGAAATGGAGCCCATATCGCGCGCCGAAGGAAATTCTTCTCAGCTTTTCTCGTGGATCATCCGTCGTGGTCGCTTACGCCGATTCTCATCGATGGATCTCCTGCGTAATGGGTCGTCACCGAACATGCTTCTTCCTCTCAAGTGTTGCAGGGTTCGTGTAAGAGAGGCACAGTTCTCGAGACAATCTTGGTGTGCTGCTATTTTAAAAGTTCCTGGCAATCTGCAGTCGATGATTTTGGGGCATGGGCTACGGAACTTTATAAATGCTGCGTACCGAGCGGGGAAGGGGCCAGTCCATTCTAAAGAAATTCTTGGTGTGCTGCTATTGCAAAAATTCCTGGAACAGCGTATATAAAACGATTTTTGGGGACATTGGCTACGGAACTTTGAAATTACAGCGGAGCGGCGAGGATGGTTGTTTAATGTAGGTGGTCATGCAGACTTCAACTCCTTCAAATTGCTGCCAAATGAACAACTTAGAGAAGTGGGATGACTCTCCTCTACCTGCCGACCAGTTGCGATTTGTTTCACTATTAGTCTCAATGAGGGGTCTAATAAAATCATGGCTATATAATATTCTATACTTTGGTAGCATAATAATTTTTACGGGTCCACTTGTAATCATGTAGTAATTTCTGAAACATTTTGGGTGTGGTGAAATCTTTCGCTCGTTTCCGATCATATTTCTATTCACTTTCTCACGTATAATATGTATGTAAATAAGAATGTATAAAAATACTACATTAAATACATTCATAATTATCATTGATCTGAATTACTTTCCGGCAATATTTTTTCAGAAAGTTGAATTTTTAGTTTTGAAACTGAACTGAGAATCAGGTATGGTCATTCGAATAATTTCGGAAGTCGAGAAATTATTTCTTGACGAACTATTATCCGATTATCATTCATCCTTTCATCTTGAGGCTTGGGTTAGACATCTATTTGCCTTAGGACATGTTGTGAGATTCGGGAAACATGAAAAGCAGCATTGTAGTTCCTGTATTTTGTTTAATATTGTGTCGGAAGTGGGTTATTGTGTATCATGCAGTCCATGCACCCTCGAATCGTCATATTCTTGAGAAGTAGTCATCGATTGCGTGTCATATCGTTTTATTTTAATTAAATTGTTTCCCTCCCTCTGCCTCTGTCTTAACTGTCTGTAAATGATAAGGTGAGCCTTCGGTTAGCTGTTATGATGGTTGATAAGTTCTCTGTTTCCGGTCTAGACCGCGCCAATCTTCCCCTTTTCCCATCGCTCATTTCCTGTTTTCTCTGACTGCCTTCAATAACTATCGTCTCTCTTACGTCCAAATATTTACTTATGGTTGAAATACACTTCAAATCCATATCCCTTTCCCGCACGGTTACTTTCATGACTTTTTATATGAAATAAAGGGCAGGTCTTCATGATTTTTTGGTAAATTTGGTCTGTTCAGGTTCTCTTCGTACAATGTCTGCATTTGATATTCCTCTTCCAGAGTTTAATTACATGTGGAATTCCTCTGAACAACATTGTTAGCGAATAAATTTATCAATTTTATCCCATTCGATGGACCAAGAATATTACATTCAAGCAGGTCTATTATATATGAAGAAAATATCTAATTTTCTTATAACTGCCATAGAATTTTGAGAATAATTTTGGACATAGTTAGCGGTGAGATAGTGCCCTCGCCTACTCACCCTTGGGTCACGGGTTTGAGTCCCGTCGTGGAGGATTTTTCAACACCATAAATGTGGTGGTTTCTAAAGGCCCATTGTACATTGCTGGAACGGTCGATGTAAAGGCCCCGAATTTGGGCATGGGCTACGGAACTTTCTTTTCTTTCTCGAATCTTTCGGGGTGATGGAACATTGATTAACAATGGTGATTGTAAAACTGAAAGCGGGGAGAAGTACTTAACGCTTACCTTTCAGCAATTTTTTGACATTCAATGATCTGTTATTATCGTCTGTGATGAATATTTTAAGTTATATTTTGCGGCTTTGCTTGTTTATTTCTGGGAAGGGCAAAGCCCTACCGACTTTGCTGCATTTAAATTTGAGGAGTTGTTAAATCTTGACCTTTTGCTTTATCCGTGCTATTCTTTCGGAAAACTCGTTTAAAATCTCGAGCTCCTTGAATAAAATGTTATGAAAATTTAGATTCATCGACAAGGATAAATTCCTGAAGAAATTTAGTGAAATGCCCATGTGCCTATCCTTAGCTGATAAAATAGTTTGGAATGAATTGCTGAAATTTTTATCATTTACGCACGTAAAGATAAGAGTAAAACTGACTGCGTGGTTGTACCATTATCTAAATAATTTGTATGATCCACAACTTATGCAATAATTACGCCGATTTCGCCGATCACGGGGTCTTCAAGTACAACAATACAGTTGCGAAGCACATTTGCCTGTAGTATATTCAAGGTTGCTATGCAGTAATTGGTACTCATTCCCAAGGGTGCTGGAAATGGGGAAAACAGTGGTGAAACGTATTGATTGATAATGTGAATCTCGGCAAAGTTTTTTTTTTCAGTAAAAGAACTTGGTGGAACTTCGCCTTATATACTTATTACTTAAAAACAACTTGGCCGAACTTCACACCATCACTCAACAGATTTTTTCGCCTTGATCTTTGCTCATTTATAATTTGGAAGTTTCATCTGTTATCGCCCCCTGACGTGGTTCTTCATCTTTACATTCTCATATCGTGTTCCCAACAACCACATGTGGGTGTCATAGATGCGAATTGCGATGCAACCAGTTTATCTTATCATTTTTTCTGGAAAACATTTTGATAAAATTGTAAACAGTAATCTTATTCGAAAGACTCTCTAGTTGGGACCTCTTCCCGTTCCCGGGTTTTCACTCAAGAGACGGATATCCAGCTTTCTTTTCACTGCTCCCCAACGCACGGGATGAGGCCTCTCCGTCAATTTATCCTGCTAATCGTGTGGTTTCAAAGTGCTCTATCTCCAAGATTTACTCGTTTCAGTCCTCAATCTTTCTGTCATCTCTCCCCCGTGTGTCCTTTTTTAACGTATCCCGCCGTTTCCATATTAATTCCACATCCTTTTACCTCCTTCGCCCTCCTCCCTCAGGCATCAAAGCAAGAGTATCTAAGTATGGTAAGTTGGAGCACGTAATTGGGTGAAGTCAGGTTTCTTTCCGGGGAAATAAAATACGTTCGTCGTTTTCCGGGTCCCGTCGAGATGGCTGTAATAAGCCTCGTTAAAGTTGAGCTCTTAATGTTTTCCCAAATGGCCTACCGAATCTTCCCCGAATTCGGAAAGTGTATGTATGTGCCAACTTGCATCTATAAATATTTATTTGAGGAAACGTATTGCTGAGGATTATTTTCAACGGCTCTGCCATTTTCCATTTTCGAAAGTCAAGTCTTGAAGTTAGTAATTTTATCGCCATTTCTTCTCTTCAGACTCAACTAGGGAAGTACACGTCACTGTAAAACCTTTATATGTTTTACTGTTTCCTCTCGGAATGAATTATGATTTGGCTTAAATATTAATAGTGATAATAATAATAATTCCATTTTTTGGCGACCCTCTTTTTTATCTCCTAAAATCTCAATGTCAATTTAGCTTTGTCTTTTTAATCATAAAACGAATTGCAAGGGAAGTACAAAGTTATGTCCTGCATTTTTTTGCGTCGTCCTCATGACAATCCTAGGTGAATAGTTTGTCTTCGGAAAAGTTAGACATTCCCCTGCCGTGGACCAAGTGGAGGTAGAGTTGCTCCATAATGTAATACAAATCCATCCAAGAACCTTATGTTGTGAGGCTATGGTGTTATCGTTCGTACACATTACCGTCAGACAAAGATTTAGGGGAACTCCTGCGAAAGGTTTACGGTGCTGCATTAAAGACTATGGAGATTATCAAACGAATTGTTGTGGGAAGGTTCTGCGAAGGCAAACTGAAGGAGAGATGCTACTTTAGTCTTGCGAGGCTGCATCTCGAAAACACCGCCAACATTTGGGATCCTGCGCAGAAAGATTTTATTTTCGAAGTAACTATAAATCAAAGGAGAGCAATGCGTTTCGTTAAAATTTGTTCCGTGCGAGAATGAAGTGTCACGCATTTGATAGAAGCCGCTCGCTACGTTGGGAGCTGCTCGAGACTTGAAGACTACACGCTTGGCGTGCTTTACTTTAAGAATTTAGATCAAGTTACATTACGAAACGGATGATATTGTCTTATGTTGAACAGACATTGATTAGTATATATTTATAATGTCATATGTATTCAATTGTTAAGAGTGTAGATGTATTCTATGTACGTTATTATGTATTAGCGAAGTTGAACTTCTAATTAGTAATCTGTGTGCAATATTTCTTATGTTATACATGAATTAATTTTATGTGATTAAATTGTTTTAATTACTTAAATGTGCGCAAGAGTCCACAGTTTTGTACTGTATGTACGTATTTCACGGTTAAACTGACTGCAGTCCCAAAAAAGGTGCACCTTGGGAGTGACCTAAATGCTTTTTTTCTATGAAATATTTTCCTATTTTGTAAGGAAAATGTTTTGGAAGCAGTCATATTTATTCATTAATTATTTCTTTACATATTTTGACCCCGCGCTAAGTGTCTAGAACCGATAGAAGCGGATAAATACGAGAGATGCACTGCTGAACCGATAGGTGCAAAAATTCCTATTTGTCCCGCACCGTTAGTATCTTTAGCAAAACCAGCGTTATACTAATTTAAGGCCCGCCGGTAATATGCCATTCATCTCTGTCATCGGCACCCTCCTTCCCTTATCATGGCTGGGATCTCAGCCCCCCCTACCATGCTCCTCTGCGGCGGATTGTAGGGTAATCTGTAGATGTAATAGTTATAAATTCTTTATTACACTCGATTGTTCCATTTTATTTACGTGTATTTTTTTACTTTCAGGTAAGCGCTTTTGACCTTTGGGCTGTGATACTATACCCATAACTGAGGAAACTGTATGTAAGTACAATAGCTATGAAACTTTCACTGTGACACTTAAGCATTATCTCCATTCAGTCAACCCTAGGCATCATCCCAGATAATAATGCGGAAAATACTTAAAAAAAAATAACTCTGAGTGTAACTCTTGGCAAAAGATGCAACGTCAAAATGCAGTTCACCTTTGTCATTTCCCCTTTTCTTTGCCCTATTCCCTCATCTTTCTTGGCTAGTGCCCTTTACACTCCCTGCTACATACCCCAACGGTGGTTCGATGGGTAAGGTCCAAATATACCTGACCCTAATTTTTCACCTAGCAGAGCGCGCTGATATCCACCACAGACCTCAGAATTCAAAACCCCTTTGGGGAGGAGACTGCATCAGTTCGTACCTGGCAGAGGATTCCCGCGCGGCACTTTTCAAACGCTAATTGGCGTCTCCATATCTAACGACTCCGTAACATCTCGCGGCTCGTGACCTTTCTGACGGATGCGCATGCCCTGGACCCAGCCTCCATTTGTGTAGATCGCTATGTCTATGCCCTCGGGCTGGGGCGAAATCCTCTGCAAATAGACTAAAATAGAGGTTGCCTACTCTCATCTTCCCTCGTCGTTTTCATGCCAGCTCTCACTCCTTACCTGCGTCTCCATTCATTGGTAGTTCATTCCTAAGTTTGGTTGACTGCAACCCTCCACCTGTCTAAAGCTAGTTTCCTTACCTCCTGGTATCTTTTCCTATGTACTACGCTCTTTAGTTGGTCCATGAACTTACTCCTAGGTCCTCCTGTGGGGACTTTTCCCTCTGGTTTGCGTTCAATTATGTTCTTCACAAGCCCATTGTGTCTGAGGGTGTGTCCAATCCATCTGTTCTTCTTTTCTGCATGGTGTTCCATATAGTCCTCTCCTCTTTTATTCTTCTGTACCCTTCATCATTTCTTATTTTGTCCGTTCATTTTATTTTCAGCATCCATATTCAGCACCAGATTCCCAAGGCTTCTAGTCTTTTCTAGTCTGCTTTTCCAATGTTGCGTCTCCATAGGAGAGAGATTTTAGTCTTCGGCAATTTTCCATCTTTACGGCTCCCCCTCTTCCTTTCCCTCTGAAGGTGTGATGAGGGCCCAGGAGAAAGCAATTATAGGGAGTCGGCATATCGAACGCTTCCTCCCCCCTCCCTCTCTATACCCTTTAATGTCGCCCTCCCGTGCCCTCCTGACCTCTAGTTCTACATATTGCCCTGCGAGCCGCCTCAAGGGGTGTGCCGTTGAGTTAATATTCGATACACTCGCCCCTCTTTTATATGGTATTAGGCTTTTAGGAACTACGAGTGCTAATGACTGATGCCGATGTAATGTGCTTTGTGGTGTAAGAATTCCTAATGAAATTCGGGAAAAGGTTCCAGCGGGATTTCATGGCGATATTTGTGAAGATTTTTCGGCGATCCGCCGCGTTGAATGCCTTTAATTGACGACAGTTACGTCTTCGTTCCTCCTCCAGTAGGATCGTCAAAACTTTATTTCAGATTTCGATGAGCTTGAGTCGGAAAAGTTGTTTTTGGGGTTCAATGTTACCCTGTAATTTTTGTCAAATGTTCTGAGGTTCCGAAAAACGGTTAAAGTTTCGCAACTTTGGACTATTTTGGTAAAAAGTATAAATAAGCCTCAAGATCATTTAAATCTGATTAAAGTTTTTAACGGTCGACCTTAAATCTTCTGGCCGAAGCCTGAAGATATCCTCTGGGCTCTGGAAAGCAGTTCGAACCGAGGCTGTGGTTTGGAACGTGTACTTAACTGTCATCAATGAAAGACATCCTACGCGGTTGATCAACGGAAGCCTTCCCAAATATCAAAATTCCTATTATTTGGTAAGCATGCCAGTTGTTCCACTGCTGGTCAATCGCCATTAGCAATCATCAATTTGAATAATTGTTTGCTGCAGCTCATCACTCCTCTCTCATATCAGCTAACCACTATTTTCCATTTCATTGAGAGGGAGATATTGCAGGTCGTGATGGAGGGAAGGATTTTGAGTAAGCGAGGAATGAGAGAATATAGAATACGTTTTTTGGACGGGAGGAAGAGAGGTAGGGCGTACGCTGTGATGAAGAAAGATATTGTCTTTGAGCTGAGGTAACGGGAAGCGAAGGACTGTCGGAGACGATAGTAGAGGGGAGGTTGTTGGAGAAGTGGGGAAGGGAATAGGTATTAGGGCCAGGGTTCAAACCCTGCAGAGGAGGATGTTTTCTACTGGAAACCTGATCCTACTTGAATGTCTTGTGGAGGGCACTTCAAGTACAGTACTCCGTATGTCGGATGAGACTTTAAACCGTGGTCCCCTTGGTGTCTTTTGTCAAGAGCAGGCTCATGCCGACGCCGGGTTTCTATCCACCCTTCCTCCCTTACCTGTTCCCTATGGCGCAAATGACCTTAGCTGTCGGTCGCTGCCCCAAAATCCTGTCAAGTCCAGGTGTTAGGGACGATGTATGCCGGGCTGAAGGATGGAATTATGCATTAAGACAAGTACCTTCGGCTTTAAAATATTAGTATAGGTATTCCTATTCCCTGTAAAACTTACCTTGACCGGTACATTGCATCCAGTAATAATATTTCTGTCGTTATGTTGTGAGAGGAGGGTTTGCGTAAGGGTAGCGACTTAAGCCGTGTTCCAATTCAAGTGCAGCCCTTAGTACGCATCATGTACTATGTTTGCCAGATATGTTTGAGGTGTACTAATGAATTGAAACGGTCAGAAAGCTCTTGCACTTTGATTCGGTCGTCACCGAAGTATAAACAAAAAAATATCGAAAGCAGCGCTGAACCGCTATTAAAATAAAAGGATAATGGTAAGAAATTAAAGAATTGCTCAGAACTATTTAAACACGTGGTACAGTTTTTGCACTAACTCGATAACGAGTGACTCACGAATAAGGCGTCAATACGATATTAGTAACTTCAGGATGCATGATAGTTAATCACATAACTTGAAGATTAGAATAAATCCACATTGCGTCGATTTAAGTATATTTTTAAATTACCAAAACATGTTTAGTGCGGCATCGTGAAGACGCCATGATGGATTAGTTGGGCTGGTATGAATGTTTGGTAAGCCTTGCCTCGTTCTAGCTTATACCATCCGTTTACTATGCGACAAGTTGGTCTGAAGGTTGAAAACGTGACGTCATTAAATGAATTGGGGAAAATTTAGTGCGGCTGGTACGCCTCGACGAGGAGTAGGACGCGTCCTTTGAGTAGAGAGTGAGGGAGGAGAGATAATTGGGTAATCTTTGGAAAAATCTACATACTACCCTGCAAGCCGCTGCATGGGCGTGTGGCGGGAGGGTGTTATGACACCAGCCGTGTAAAGGTGTGATGGATGAGGTTATGGGATATGAAATGTTAAAGTGCATTACGGGAGTGTTTTGATTGGAGGAAAGTTTAGACAGAAAACATATGTTGAACAAAAACGAGAGTAACGTACACTATGAAATGAGGAAAACATTCAGAAAGGTACGAAGGACTTCGGTAATGAATAAAGGCTTTGTGAAGAAAATATAAATTCCCACGATAGGATTTTCCGAGGAACTTCGATTTGTTTGGTAGAATAATTATGATGATATTTTAACCATCGACCTCTATCTCTCTTACCACCGCAGTAACAGCTTGATCGGTGCGGGATGGGGGGGGGGTAAGAAGGTCGCCACTCCCCCTTCTCTAATGAGCTTTCCTTCCTCCTACGCCGTGCAGCCTCCACCTCAACTTCATCTCTCCACCGTTGCGGCCTCAACTCGAGCTATTCCTGCCTCGCTGTTAATCATGCCTACAGTTAGTGGAACCCTCGATCCTTAACCCCCTTTGTCCCTCCTTTTGTATGGAGCGCATTGCCAGCCCTTAATAAAGAGGTGACGAAGTTGCGGCGCGTGTTACCTCACGTTCTGTTGGTGTTCCAAGGACTTCGTTTCAAAAAGTGAGCCCAGGATATTGTGCAAGAAATAAGCGACGAATATTTTGTATAAACAGACTTCTTGACTAATCTCCCTACTTTCCGGACATTACAGTCAAAGTATAATTGGATGTTTGGTGCATTATATTTGAGGTTCTGGATATATTCTTGTTACTTTGATTTTAATCTTGATAGGTTAATGTCTAGTTTGAAGTAACGATTACTCGGTAGCCCCTTATCTAACACCATGGAGATAGCTTGCATAGATGTGAATTAAAGAATATTCTTACGGAAAAAAGTGCTCGTCGCAGCGAAGAGAGGGTGTTAACATTTTTTATTTGACGAATTTAAATCTGCGACAATGGGAATTTGTACCACTAAACCAAAAAGTTAAGAAATGAATTACGAGGTACTTATTTAGTATTCCTCTATATCTGTTAGATCATGTGTGCTGCAAAAAGACAGAGTGAATATCATTTTGACGCCACACTACTTTTCTGGGGCTAACAGAAGCGATAAAATAAGAGAGCTACATTGCCGAACAGATCGGCACAAAAATTCGTTCTTTTCCCACACAATTGATGACTTTTATGACGACTGAGTTCCACTCAAGACACCCCCTTAATACATCTCACCATTTCACCTCCCGAAACCTTATCCTTTATACATTTACGCGACCGGTGTCCTAACACTCCCTGCATTACGCCCAAGTCGCAAGGTAGTAAGTGGATGTATTAGTGGATCAGACTTGTCGAGGATTTCTTCTTATAGAGCGGCCTCCAGGGTTGCTGTTGTGTTGTTACGACAGCTCCCGCGGTTTTCTTGTTTATTGATATTTTTTGGGTTCTCCCCGCGTTTGCGTTGCTGTTGAGTCGTTTGTGTTAGCTTAGAATATTTTTCAAGGTATCTGCGTACAATGTTTTTGCGCATCCAGCACGGTTGGTTGGAGCGATCTCAGGTGGTATAAGAAAAATAGATCATTTCAGTTGAGAGTCGCTCCCGGGCGAAGGATAGAGGTGCATGCTTTCCATTCCCCTTGTAAAAAAAATAATGAAATAAAAAGTACGAGACGGCCGACCTTCCCCGACCTTGGGTTACCTGCTCACTCCCTTGGCTACGGTAAACGATCCCACAAGGGAAAAATCCACCCTTCTCTACATCTTTCAGTCCATTATCTGATGCACACTTTCTCTTTCCACCGCTGGAAGCTCGCGTCCAACCCATGCCTGGCCCGCACTCAATTCCCTCCAACCCTCGGCGGTGAAGCTCCTCGGCCCTCCCCGCCTTTTTTTCTCATCCTCTCTCTCTCGCGAGGCATTTTCATAGCTCGCTGATCCCAATATCCTCATCCGCCTTATCCCTCGAGCGAAATTGTTGTCTGCAGGCTTTATGTTTGTCGGTGCTATCTCCTCGCTCATGTCCCCCATTTTTTTCCTCTTCTTTCTTCTTGCTGTTCAGCCCCCTTGTGTAGGTGGTTTCTCGATGAAGGTAGTTCAAGCGAGATAGTTACTTGTCATAATGGAGACCATGTATCTGCGAATTATGCGTCGTATTTCCAGCAGCTGTTTAAAGCATGAATTTAATATTGTATTATTAATCGTGCAATAATTTACTTAAAATTTCTATGTAAGAACTCAACTTGACGCATTTTCTTCACGCAGCACGTTAATAACTCCTTCATAGCAGAAGGTTTTTTTCGTTCCTTAAAAAAATAGTACGGTGACTATATGATATATTTTCAAAAATAGTTGAGAGAACGTACAAACTATACGCTGTTAATTTTATGACGAGATTAAGGGGTTATAAATTCCTCATGTCTTAAATATAGTCTCTCTGGAGTGCATACACGTACCTTTTAATAAGTAAAAGGGCTGGTATATTTCGATTAATTTCATCAGATCCGGACGAAATATCGTGAAAGTTCGTCATATTAAAACAGAAACAACAATTGCACTATTCCATAAGGTATTTTAATGCGTACGACGCGTTTCAGCTCACAGAGACATCATCAGGTACAAATCTTATACCTGAAGCTTTGAAATACCTTGTTGTACGCATTGAAATACCTTGTGGGATAATGCAATTGTTGTTTCTGTTCAAATTTTAACTGGTATATTTCGTCAAAAACCTGGGAAAGTCGTTCGGTAAGGGGCTGATATTTTGGTATCCATGGATAGGTTGAGATATTTTTATTTAAAATGCGACCAAATTCGTTGATTTCTAGGTGAAATATTTTCCTCAAATTACCTGAGGTGGTTGGAGCGATTGTTATTGATATGCAGATTTTGGTGAAACTTTGCGCTCGTGTTCTCATTAGTATATTATCTATTTGCAAAAGTGAACAAAATCGCATCATGCCGGTCGTTGGTATTGGAAATATCGTTATATCGAAATATACCTTCTTCAGCGATAGGTTTTTCTCGAAAATCATTATGAGCTTCTGTGACCTGCCTAGGGCGTGGCGACTTCCTTTAAGCGGTCGAGTATTTCAGGAACGGTATGCATTTCCCAAACATATTATTTTAGTATTCTACCAGCTGATTTGTAGGTTTTGGGACAGTACTTATCATAACGCCCTAATGTCAAGCATATCCTTCCGTTTTCACTCCTGTTGATGACCCGCCATCAGGTCTCTCTTGAATTCTTCATATCGTCTCCCTATTCTTATTTCGTCCGGAATTCCTCTCATCGTCACCTCTTCCCTATTCTCTCTTCTTCCTTTATTACTCTCTTCAACATTCCCTCTCTTTTCAAAACGCCCTCCATCTATCTCTTCTGCCTCCTCCGAACCTTTGCCGTCGGCTTCCTCTCCTCTCCGACCGTATAGAATACCTCCTCGTTCGTCCTCCTTGCCACCCAGCTCACCTTCTCGATCCTTCTCCAAACCCACATCCCAAACGCCTCAAATCTATTTACGTCCTCCCTTCACAACGACCACGTCTCCGACCCATACAGCGCCACGCTTCGTATTAGAGTTTTCACCAGCATTTTCTATACATCTCAGACCCACTCATCAATTCCACTCTCCTTATATATGTTTAAGCTATGTATATTTTCCCTCCTTTTAGCGGTCACGTCCATAAGCGGCCATCATCACATGGGTTCAGTGATGGTCGTTTTATACTGGTTTCACTGTATATCTGAATTTTTAAAATAGCGTTTTAAGTAAATCTCCGTAGTTTAAATGGGAGACTGGTTCCCAGAATGGCTAATAATTGCACAGACCCTGAATCCCTTCTCATTTGCGGTGATACGAAAGTGGTTGAAGCGGAATCGTAGAGTATAAAATGCTTTTCTGCAAATACTTATTCGGATCGAATCCGTAAAAAAATGTGTGTACGACTGAGAAAAATATTTTACCTCTTTAATCAAGCCTGAATTTCGGTTTGGGGTACCGCAAGGGGCGCTCGGGTATTTTCGATGTGGTAAGAAAAGCGCGTTGGTTTATTCATTTGTTTTATTTTTCATCCCGCCAACAGGGTGCGTTTCCTCTCACGTTACGCTTTCCCGCCTGCGTGTACCTCCACCATCCAACGGGCCTTTTCCCCCGAAAACGAACGAACAAATCATCGTCTTTGTATTTTTTTTATTTTCTTGCCGCTTTCATTCGCGTCGTAAATCTGGAAACGATGCTCTGGACTCGTTCCCCGGTGGGAGTGAGAATGCCGACATTTTTTTCTCCCCTTCCGCAATTCGTTGCTCGGTTTTTTTTCCCGTATCTTTTTCGTATTTCTTCTTTTTTTCCCTCGTGCCGGGAGTGAGTGAGCTTTAAACCGCGCCCTAACCTCCCCCCACCCCACTACTCTCGTGGTCTTCGTCTCGGGTCTTTATGGCGTTACTTCCCCCTCAGCATCCTACGCGGCTCGCGGCGTTGTCTGTCCCCGCCATAATCTTAGAGCGCCGCGCCTGTTCCTCCCCAAAGACACACGTTCTCGCGTAGGAGTAGGCGGACTTAGGTACGGGTGTGTGTGTTTGTCTGGATTACGAGTGGGCACATATACGCGTGCTTGCCTCGTTGAGTGGAAGTTTGAGCTCTGCGATATACCAACCGCGGCGTGCGATATATCGGTGTATCGCATCATGACACTGACAATGAGTCACCAGTGCGTGTACCGATCTGTGACTTCAAGCTATATGCGATACCATGAAATGGCGTGCGATATGAAGTATTTTGCAGTATCCCACTCAAAGTATAAATAATCAAAAGTTTAGGCGATGCACAAGCGATCATTTCGATATTCAAGGTTCGTATTATTTCAGTGGGAAGTTTCTGTTATTAAATGAGACGCTAAATGCAGTTTTACTATCTTGCAACTTCCTATGGATTTCTAGAAGTCATTCTACGCCTAGGGCATCTCGTTTGGAGATTTTAAAAGCATTGTTAGCTGGAGATATGGCGTAAGACCGGAGTAAATTATTCATGAAGAAGCTAAATATTTAAGAAAGCGGTAACTATAGCTTTGTGATACGCGTTATTAATTTGACGAGATTACAGTGTTAGATTCCTACGGATTGGTAAAGCTTAGTTATGTGATACCGACATATTATTGCTGTATGATGCTGAAATACAATTATCGCACCACATGCATTTTTCCTCGTAAGATGCACGATATAAATGTGATGCTATGGCGGAGTGCAATATCAAATCTTGGGGCTCCACGAGATATGCGTCCTCCACGTTGAGTTCATATCGCATTGGATTCTGTTACTAATATCGAAATTTCAACGTTATGGTTGGTGAAGTTACCCTGTGGAACTGTAGCGTGGTAAGGGAATTAGTCTCTTAGTTGGATAAATGTTTCTCTGATATTCCACTGCGTAAGCATGTCCATGTCTCCCGACGTTTCGGAGAACGACTTGCTCTCCATCTTCAGGAGTTCTGAACCCGAGAAACATCCAGCAGATACGCCGGGAAAACCTAAGATCTTTAATCTCTTGGCTTCCTATTTGATATCATTTTAGCTCTAATTGTGATATTTTAAAGATGGTAAAAGCTGGTATTTGCGTAAGAAACAGAGGGGGATTTACCAAGTGATTCATTCTTTATCTATTAGTGAGATTTATCTGCACTCCGGACGATTCTGTCGGCCCGTATGTCCCTGGAATCCCAATATGCTAAGCCTGTCATCAGGTTTTCCAGGGATCGGGCTAACAGAACTTGACATACCTACACCAATTCCCTGGGTGGTGAAAGACCCAATCAGGACTCGAGAACCCGCGAGGCGAGGACAGGACTTAACCCCTCCGGCCCGGGTAAAGATGAATGGTGTTTTGCGTCACTTAATTTGTATCGCAAAGCGATGCTTCAATTCGAATACCGCGCGGATCCAGCGGTTGTGGATCGTGTTTGCACAAGAGAGTGGGGCCAGGGATAATGCCTTGAGGAGCGCCTATGGTTGTGTCTGGGTTGTGTACTCGGGAGCTCATCGCGTTTATCCCTTCTCGCGCCCGAATCACGTGCGGAGTTATTGACGCGGGGGGGGGGGGGAGGGCGAGTGGGGCTTTCATCCTCCACCGCCCGCGCCACCCCTAACCCTTGTCTTATGCACTTTAAAGCTCTCCCCGCCGTCTTCTTCCCATCCCTTCTCCTTCGTCGCCTCGCGCGTAACTTACTCGGCAAACATGACGGGAGAGAGGTCGGAGGTTGAGAAGGAAGAAATCCTCGTTTTTTTTTATTTCCCCATCGTTCCCTTTCACCTTGCCTTCCCCGGGTGTTATCTTAATAACCGAGGTGGGTGCTGTATATTTTTTTTACCGTTTCTTCTTACGATATTTTTTTTACTCAACGACAGGTTCGCACGTTTATCAAGGAAGAGGTTTTCGGGTGTAGAAGCTCTGCAGTGTCGTGGAAATAAGTCGCGCGCTGCTTCCAAAAGGAGTGGAGGTTGCGGAGTTATTTTTCGTTGTCTACATTCCAGTCTAATGCAGAAATTAATGTTTTCAAAATTTATAGGCTACGGACGCGGTCATTACTCATTGTCCAGTAGCACTCTATAGCTTTTGTGGTTGGGACTGTTTTTGAGTCTGGACCGCCGTTCTTAAACCCATGGATTCTAAATGTTAACGCCCTTAGGAAGAGCTAGTGAATCTCCCGTTGAATTTTCTCGAGGTAGACCAGTTCATTTTGTTCTTGCGTGATTTTCTACCTCTTTTGTCTCAATTCAGATGTTCTTACCAGTGTAGGCGTCCTTAACGAGATGACTAGTTGATATAATGTTTGTGTAGTTTGCAGGAGTTTGTTAGAATATTATATTTACACGCTTTTGGGATGTTTTCATTTCCAACTTTCACTTCAATGTATGTACGGTTCATGAATGATTTAAATGAAGGACACTCAAATGTTATGCTAAAAATATTTGCATTTTTATAATTTTTCTAAAGGATTTTTTCTCATTAGAAGTATGATTTCATTTGTGAATAATAATGATTCCGATAGTAATAATTATTTCGATAATAATTATGATTCCGATGTAATAATTATTCCGTATGCCAATATGAGTCTGAAGAGAGATTGAGAGAGATACTAAAGAAGACGCCAAGGAAAGAAAGGAAAGATTTTCACATTTCATTCTAGATTTTCATGATTCTGGTTCCTGATCAATAATGAAATTGGATGGATGTAGACCTGCTGCGTATGAAAAATTGATATGGAGATGAGAGCACGAATAAATTATCAGTTGAAATAGTGATTGGTTTTTTTCTTAAGTATTGTACCGCTTAAGGTAGGTTTTGTTGAATGTTAGAGAATCTCTTCCCGGTTTTCTACAATTTCAGGGGCCTATCTCGTTCTTATATATCCTTTTTCGTCTCAGCATACGTTCTATCCTTCTTCATCCTGTCCATGAAACCTTTTGTCTTTCTTCCCCTCCCCCGCTTGTCTAATATTCTTCCCTCTATCACATTCTTGAGCAACCCATCGCCCTTTATAACACGCTTCAGCCATCTACCCTGCCTATCCCGATTACACTCAGAAGTTTCCTTTCCTCGCCCTCCATCTGAAGCACTTCCTCGTTAGTCTTCCTCACCGTCCTACTCACCTTCTCCGTCCTTCTCCACACCCACATCTCAAATGCGTGCAGCCTATTCTCTTCCTCCCGTCTGAGTGTCCACGTTTCTGCTTCATACAACGCTACGCACCGTATCAAGCTCTTCACCAGCCTCATCTTCACATCCTTACCCAAGGTCCCCGTCATCAGCTCCCTTCTATAACTTAACGCCTCCTTAGCTAGCGCTATTCTCTTCCGTATGTGTTTGCTACAATGTCCGTTTTCTTCTAGCGTAAGTGATCCGCTTATAAGAAGAAAATTAAGAGCAAACACAGTGGGTGGATGGTAAATATTATTAAGTGATAGAAGAAAGGTTTGTTAATGGGAGTAATAGAAGGTAAATGATAGTAATCGTGGGAGAAGTTGATAAATTATAACTTTCCGAGTGAGATGGAGAAAGGAGAAATTATTAAAAGTAAAAATGAAGTTAGTAGAGGGAAAATATTTATGTCATAGTTTTGGTCTATTATTCCTCCAAAATTAGCTGAGCGCAAGTATTCGTGGGCCTTCCACGTGATCACTTGTGCTGCTCGTCTTCAGGGCGTTGAGTGGGCAGTGGCAATCATCTGAGCGTCGAAATCTAATGCCTGATCTGGAGGAAGTCATGTTTAGGTACATAGGTACGCCATAAGTCAAGAATTAATAAAATCCTGTACCTAATCATGGTACATTTTGATTTGTCTCTGAATTTTTCCTTCTACGTATAATATAATATTCTTAATGTTTTATAAGCTTCATACCATGCGTAATTATTTCCCTAAGTATGCATAAAGTAGATATGGACATTTTAATAGCTATCACTCAAGCATGTTATTTGCCTTTACCCGAAACAATGGAATGAATTACATTTATAGATAAATCCTGAGTATGACCCATCGGTGGTTTTCGAAGAAACGTTTTGTGTGTTGTGTTTCCGTACTCAGGATTAAACCCTCTTCCTATTTTCAGCGTTGCGTCCTGTTTCGATCGAAAAATAAATGAATGTTTTAATGTTTAGAAATTTGTTTTCAAGCAGCGAGGGACGCATGCGTTTGAAAGTAAATGGAGTAAATGGTCAACCGCGAGGATTATCCTTGGATTTCTCTCCCCTCTCATCCGTCCGATAAAAACGTTCCAGACGACCTGGAAAGTTGCCTTCATCGGAAAGTCCGCGTGAGTTCACGGTCATGGCACACGTGCGGCCTAAGAGCTGATATTGCGAGGTGGGTTGAGCTTTCGACGTGTCCCGCACAGCATCCTCTCGGGCCCTTTGTGTTCGACGCCTGCGGTTTTTCTTTTGATCATCGGAGCGGCGCTTGAGTTTGCAAAAGCGTCCAAAAAGATCAGCCAACTCTTTCATTTCTCTCCGACAATTGAAATTTAAACGTTTTCTCCGTCCCTCCCTCCTATCTCTTCTCGCTGCACCTCCCCCCTCAGCCTCCTCTCCACCTTCTCTCAGGAAAATCTTTCTCCTTTAACATTTTTTTTTTGGTCGAAGCTCGCGCGATAAATCGCATGTTCATCCTCCGGAGAAAAGACGGAGGGGTTAAAAAAAATGACGAGCGCAGAACGTAGCGAGAGGAAAATTGCGTCCGCCATCCCGGGGTCAGTAAATTGAGATGAAGTGGCCTTCCTCCATCTTTTTCGGATTATACGTCAGCCTCGCGAAGCTTGGAGGTAATTCAGTTCTTTCCTCTCGAGCTCGTAACCTTCTCCTTGAGATAGGGTATTGCGTGGCTGCGTCTCCCTGCTACAGCACCAAGTTAAAGAGTCGTAAAAATTTATCAGGTCATATTCCGTTAGAGTGGAGGACTTAACTAATTACGGTGAATCAGTTAGGTGATGAGAAAAGGCTGGGCTTTCGTTTCAGTCTTAAGAACCCTTGCAAAGTCAAAATATTACTCAAAGGGAAATAAATATTTGTAAATGCTTCTTGCTGGAACTGGTGGAGGCTTTCAGTGGTCATGAAAAATATAACACTTGAATATCTTCCTTAGATTTAGCTAGATGGCTCGACGCGTTCTACCTCTTTGTGGCACACTAATGTGCTCATGATTTTACTGCAGAGTCATGTAAATGCTTATGATACTTGTCGGAGCACCCAAGTAAATCTATCGAAGATTACGTAGTGTTTTATGTTGTATGTTTAAAGAGAAACAATCAGTTAATCCATAAGGGCGTCGCAAGGGTGCATGTATATATTAGGATATTAAAAGAATATGGTTTTACGGGATAGAAGTACTACAACAGACTACATCAGTTTTGGGCAGATACGGGCAGTATTGGACTGCCCTTATCGTAGCTTCCCAATTTCTCATTTCATCTTCTTTTATTACTCTCTCATATACCGCTCGCCATCCGGTCTCTCTTGAATTTCTCATACCCTCTACTTCACCTTTTATCACTCAAAATTCCTATCATTACATTTATTAAATGTGAATCGTTATATATTTTAAGCAGTTATGTTGTAAACCATTTCCTCTTATCCTCATTCCAATAGCGACTGGGCCTCAATATTATACCCTTTCCACCTCTTCCGGTCACTTTTCGTTGATGTCCCGCGTTTCCAATCCTATTCCTTTTTTCCTCTGCTTTGTCCTTTTATCTGAGTTGTCGGATCGTTTTCGGAGGATTTGTGACTTTCTTTCGATATGTGTCCTCACACGGGTCATTTTCCCACTAATGGCTTGTGAAAGTAATGGTTTATAACCCATGCGTGAAATTCCGGTCGGTGTGCGATGCCGTGAATCCCAAGTCGCGTGGTGTCCGGAATAACCCCTTCTAAAAATTTTATTCTCGTGCCTAAAATGTTTATCTTAGAATAAGCATGTAATTTTACAGTCCTGTGGACAAATAGTGTTGCGCCTTCACAGCTACCATCGTAATCCCGCAGTCCAATTCTCCTCCGGGCTTCATATGAGGCAATCCATTGCTTTGCCCGTTGCCCGCTCCTTGACTAAGACTTTGGTTTGGTTCTTTGAGGCATGTTGTGAACATCATGCCGAATTTTCTGTGAGTGGATGGTGGAATATAACATCGGCGACATATTCTTTCTTGATTTCTAAATATATTTTTACCCTGCATTTTTAAACGGAAAAAAATTGTCTTTAATGCGCTCAAGATGAGATTTTATGCCTGTTTAATCACAAGTTTTCGTTGGCTTTTCGTTAACTTGACGTTGAATCAGAGCTTGGGTGTCATCATTAGATGTTAGGGATATCGATGAGAGAACGTATCAATATGTTTTCGTAGCGAGAGAATATGTCCGGAAATAATAACACCAGACCATTAAGAGTTTACAGTAAATTCTTCTTCCGTCCGGGTTAGGTGTCCCATCTTCATCTCTGCCGACGTTTCGATGAAAGACTTTTGCGGTTGATGCCGGGTGTCAAGTTTATATGGTGTGTTAATCAGGACAGGCCGGTTTTGATTATCGGAGGCCTGTTTCCATTTTCCGCCATTTTCAGGATTGTGTTCAAGATCCTGCTTAGGTGAAACCCGCTGTCCCTGTTTAAGTTAATGTTTTGACAGGTGGATTTCTGTTCCCTCTTTGATGAGTCAGTCCCAATTACCGTTAGAATGGCAGAGTAGTTCCGTCTCTTCTCACCAAATGGTTCTGTTTCTCCAATATCCACCTCTCCTTACTCGCAGGGAATACAGAAGACACCAGGCACCTTCAGGCCGGCAGGGTCCGTGGCACGTACGACTCCACAGCTTTTTGGTAGTATATGCTCAGTCCGTATGTCATGTTTTATAGTATCCGTTAAGTCTTGCCGGATATCGTGGATACGTCAATACCTTACCGGATATTTAAGTCTTTCATCGAAACTTTGGCAGGGATGAAGATAGAGCATTTAACCCAGACGAAAGCCCGAGAATAATTTACTTCAATTATTCGTAGGAAGAAAATCAAATCCTACACTGGAAGATTTTGTTTAAGTTGTGGGCATTCATTTGCATCTTAAGAAAAGGGAAAAGGAGAAAGCAAGTGGGAAAGGGAAAAAGGAGTGGAAACGCCATCCTTATGATAATGGCATAACGTGCCACGGGCATGGTCGATTGATCCATAAAAGTGAGGAAGTGCACCAGTGTTTTTTTCGTATTTCCTCTTTAAAACAGTGTATTAAGTGTTACTGCAAAGTTGATAAGAAGACTTTTTCATATTTTTTGTGCAATTTTAAAGTGCTGGACATTTATGACCACTCGCTAGCATATCGTGTCTGAAATGCGATTCAATTTATATTGTTTTATTTTCGACATTCTTGGCGCTTTAGTGGAATCTTCTCAGTCATACTCGAGATATTTCAAGGTTGAAAACTTTGTTAAAGCCAAAATGGGAAACGTTAAATGCTTAGAAAATTATACTTGTGCTTATTTATCCTGGGATGGATTAGGCGATACCTATTTTGAACTTTGAAAATTTTTAACATTGCATTGTCGTCATATATATTGATGCAAGTGAGATAGCGAGCAAGAGAGCATAACAAGAGGTACTCAGAGCCTGTATTGTTCCGGTATTTATGATGGGACATTTGGCCTCTGCTTTTGCGTCTCCAGTATAACTTAGCTACCAGAACTTATTGAAGAAACAGAGAGATAAACCAACAGTTTAAGAATAGGAGCAATTACGAATGTAGTAAATCGGGAAGCACACGGTAAGCGGAAATGGGAACTGCGGTGAACGTTGGACGAAAGTGATAGCGGATAAAAATTGAATTTCCCGACGGTGGCGAACAGAAGAGCGAGAGAATTAAGCGGAACAAAGAGACTATCGCCCACGCAAAAAGGGCTTCATCCCTTCCTCCCCTGCCCTAATTAGCACGAATAACCATCCCCTTACAATCGGGTCGTGAAGATTTTAAGCCCTTTCCTCCATCGAGTCGTTATTTTCTCTGTCTCTCCTCTTCCGTATCACCCAAATCCAGTTTTCCCAACCTACAAAATCCTTTCCGAACTCCTCTCGTGTTACCCCTCTTGCCTTCCGGTTACCTGGCGCCATATGTCGGTTTTTTAAAGAGAGATTCGAAAATCCTCACCCCCCTACGACCCCATTACCATTTCCACAACCCTCTCTCCCTTCATTTTCATTTTCACCGCTAAGAAGTTTTTTTCTTCTTCTTAAGGGTGGGAAGTTGGGCCACACCTTTCCAAGATGTTCGGGGAACCTTCGATTAGTTCCGAGTTGGAAAAGTCTTCTCTTACGCGGAGAATTCGGCTACCTTCCTCCCACCCTCTTTCAACCCCCTCCGCGCGCCCCCTCCCCTTCAGCTATCTCTCAGCGTCAAGCTCGAGTGAGACCCGTCTGTTGAAAAACTTCCTCAAGCGCTCTTTTTACCTCGTCAACTCTTCATACACGTCACCTTATATATCCCTCAAGAGTCCCTACCGGGAACTTACCTTTCGTTGATTGTTTCGGCTTGATGGGAAATTTTCCGATACTTCCCCCAACGTGAAACGTTTTTAACGTAGGGGAGGGTGCTCCCGAAATAGACTTTTGATTCTCCGTGGGTTTCTCTATCTCCCGGGTGAATTGTTAACGAGACAGTTTTGAAATATATTCGGTTGATTTTCGCAAGAGATTGAGAAATCCCTACAAAGCTTCGCGTCGTGTTAATTTCATCTACGGGAAATTGCCTGCGTGGGATTTAAGATAAAAAAGATTCTGTGAAGAGAGAGAGAGAGAGAAATTTTGGGATTTTTCCATGGCGCGCGAGCTTTATGTGAGGAGACGTGTTTTCTTCTCTTTGTTCATCTTTTTGAAGAACGAGCTGTCGTGAATCATTTTTATGCCCAATGTCTGCCTTCTTGGGCGAGAACCAGAAAAGCGAAGTTGGATAGATTTATAGCTTCGCGAAATTTGTCCTTTGCAGACAATAAAATGCGGCAAGGGAGATTCAGCAATTTTTCGCCTCGCCAAATCCTGAATTTTAACCGATGCTGCTCTATCTAATTGATGAAATTATGAAGGAAAGGGAGATGTTTCTGAGCTATATTGAGAAACTAATTTCTATCTTTATGCACAGTTGTTTGGTTAAACGTTACTTTTGCCTAAGGTCTGCCTAGGCAATAGCACCAGTATTGGTTGATACGCAGATTGCTCTGGTTGTCCTTCAAAAACAGACGCCTCGGGTGGAGGAATATATCAGTTCACTATCGTTTGACTGCCTCTCCGCTGGACATCAAGCATGGAACTCCTTTAAAGGTAAGATATTTCATCGAAAGGTCCTTTTATAACTAACTATCAACTGGAATTTGCGTCAGCAATAAATATTTTTGGAAAAACTGCGGAAACCTGAGAATCAACAGATTTTTTTAGTCTTCAACCTGCCGATTGGTAGATTTGGGACAGTATTTATCTTACAATTTATGACATATCCTTCTATTTTCACTCCTATGTATGACCCGCCATTAGATCCCTCTTAAATTCCTCCTATCGTCTCCAACTTCGTATTTCGTCCATAATTCCTTTCATCTTTCTTCCTCTTTATCTTTTCCCAAATGTTCTCCTCTTTTTTTCTCCCTTCAGCATGCCCTCTCTTTTCAAAACATCCTTTATACATCACTTCTGCCTCCTCCTAACCTCCACCATCAGCTTCCTATCCTCTCCAACCATATCTAATATCTCCTCTTTCGTCCTTCTCGCCACCCAGCTCACCTTCTCAATCCTTCTCCTCACCCACATCTTAAACACCTCAAGTATACATACATCCTCCCTTCGCAATGACCACGTGTCCCACCAATACGGGGCCACGTTCCATGTCAGAGATTTTCACCAGCCTTTCCTTGACGTCTCTACTCTGACCCCCCTCATTAATTCCCTCTTCTTTGTAAATGCTTCTTAAGCCATGGTTGTTCTACATCTTATGTCACTACCTCTTAATCGATTTTCCTCCAAAACACTACCCAGGTTCGTAAACTGCTCGATATGCTGTATTTCGACAGTAGGTTGGCCCTTATATCTATCTTCGGCGGGCTACCGATGTTGCTGTTGTTAATAAACGGCTGAGTGCCACCATCCGTGAATTTTTTCACATTTTACGGAAGATCGGGAATATGGACGAGTACCAGTAATATCTACTCTTAATTTCTGTGAGATATTATGTAACGTGGAAACACATTTTTATGTAAACTGATCAAAATGGTAGCCCTGCGAGGCATATGGTAGACGTATCCCCTGGAACATAGGAACTGTTCTGTAAGTCAGCCTGAGTGTCGGAACAATAAAATAGTTAAACGTTATCTGTGCGAAATCCCAGCATTAACGTATGCACCTTATACCTGGTCTAGCAAAAGATATGTTACAGGATTCGCTGTGAGGTAAATTGCTACGGAGGGAACAAATGAGAAACGGACTTTGGTGCACGTACTGCGCATGCGTTGCTGTAATCCGTCTAACGTCAATGTTGAAGTTGAGCATGACTGAACTTTAAAGTTAACGGTAGACGGTACGCTTTAACGCAATCAAAAGCTAGGCCATAGGAACCCTCAAATCTAGGGTAAAGTGGAAGTTCTGGTGAATTGCAATTATTTACAAAACTCAACGCGCTCCCTCACCAATAATCCGTTAATACATCTTTCTCCATCCCGGGCCTAAGTCCCGTCTTGACTCATTAAGTGCACTTGAGAAAGAGAGAGTGTACAGGCACCTGTTCTTGTACGCAACCCATGGGATAAAAGGCAAAACGCCTCCTGGAGGCAATTTGCAGAACGAAAATGATGAATGAATAAATCAAGGGTATTTCAAATTAAAGTTTACAAAAAATGGATGAGCAAACTCTCCGCATAGCCAAACTCTGGATTAAGGTGCACCTGTTTCATTTTTATCTTCTGTGACGAAAAATGTATCTTTTTTCGGAACTTTCACGCTTTATATATAATAGAAAGCAGAGGAAAACAAACGTGGATGTGCTTGTAATGGTTGGCGAGGAGAGAAAGATTCGGAGAGGTATTACGAGGCGACAATGTGGGTTGTTGGATGAGGTGATCAAGGGCGAAGGGTTTCTTAACGCCGTGATTGAGGGTGCAATGCAGGGTAAGAGGGGAAGGGAGGAAATGAAATAGGTTTTATGCATGGGATATACGCTGAGATGAAGAAAGAAACGTGACTGGTGGATAGGGCCCTGCGTATGTAAAATTCTAAAGGATTTTGCTATTTCCATTTAAGCCTACCTTGAAAGGTGGGTTACCTAAATTATAAAATAGAACGAGGTGTTGTGTTATAGCAGTGCACCAGTCCTGTAAATTCGTATTGGCGATTTTTTTGCAGTACACAATTGGATAGTGCTCAATCTTGAGAAAAACTGGTGAATGAGGTCAGCATTTAGCCCATTTTTACGTTCATATTTTTATCATCCATGTCTTCCATTTAGTTCTCATCCTTTTCACTGGCTTTTCCTTGAATAATCGGAATGTTTTCAGAGCCGATGACGTTTGTAGGTCGAACAGCGCTGGGTTTTTCATTCGTCTCCACAATGTGCAAATTGGCGCGCTGGGAATTTTGTAGCGGAACGGGAGTTGTTGATAGTTCCCGCATCGATGGGAGAAGGGAAAATTCCTAGCTTTAGTTCGACTTCAAAGGCGTCCGTGCGTTGACTGAGTTTTTCAATTCATAAGCCGGTCACAGAATGCTATTGGGATGAAAAAGTATTATTGCGCCTTTGGATCATACTCAGTTGCGTTCTGTCGTTCTTTTTATGACTTAACAGCTCGTTTCTTTGCATCCTTTCAACATTTCTGCGTGTGCGATTTCTATGGCTCTAGGAACGAGTCATCTCGAGGGAAAATGGGCTTGGAGAGTGGGGAATGCGTGGCTTTTAACTCATCTTAACAGTGAAAAGAGCATAATTGTGACTATTTGATTGAATGCGCAATATGAAATTGCATGCGCTGAATCTATTCTTTTCTCGGATATTGATTCAAAATTTTTGTTTGAAATGTTAATGTGCGCCAGAGCAGCGCTGTATGAGTGGTTTCTGGAGCTTTTACTTTTGAAAAGTTTTCGTGTGGTACTTTTCTTGCGAAGCAATTCAGTGTTTCTGCTGCTTGTGGAACTTCAAACTGGGCTTTTTTAGTATTAATTTCCTAGGGTATTTGGTTCTTTAAATTCAGGGATACCAGAATCACTCTGCTGAAATTTTAAGCGAGTTATTTTCTTTGAATTGTGTTATGACACTTGCATTTGGGACGATATTTGTTCATTTTTCACCTGCTCATCAGGTAGTCATCATTTGAAATTGGTGCGCTTCACAAGGAGCTTTCTATGGTCAACATCTTCCTCTAGCCTGTCGTCGGGGAGCCTCGTAACTCATCGCTAGATGGGTCAGAATTGTGCGCTTTAGCTGCGTATTTTTTTCTATTTTCATTTAACTTGCTGAATAGACGCCTAATACATTGATGTCTCCACGCACTGAAAAAGGAGAGAGAGAGAGAGAGAGAAAGGAAAGGGCAAGTTAGGAGTGGGTCTTGAAGAACGCTATCCGTCTCGGTGATTGACAAGTATTTAAGAGTGATTCTTTGGTTTTCTCATTTTGTGATGGTAAATTAGAACCGAGTGACCAAGCACATTTACGCAAAATAGAGGAATAAATGGTTTTAAGGGAATGGTCAGGACGGGGAAATCTTGGATGGAGAACATCGAAGAAATCCTCATACCGAGAAATAATATGGATTCTCTGGTGTGAAAAAGCAGGTGTGAAAGAGCAGGTGTGAAAAGTCAATACATTGAATGCTGGCTGACCGTGGTGAAAGAGAGCCCGTTTTCTTGTATTTTCATTTTCAGTTAATCAGTGTTGTGACTCCCTAGTAGGTACTCCAGAAAGGGGCGATTTGAACGGTTTTTACAGATGTACACTCTGATTAATTATGAAATGGAACCCCTGGACTTTACACACAGTCACGCTAACGGGTGTAAGATATTTCAACACATTATGTGAGAAAATTAGTTCACGCGAAGAAAATTATGACTCTAGAAAATCCGGATTTCTCGATTTTCGGTCTGGTACTTTTGCTAAGAGTAGTTGTTCCTTTCGAATAATCCGATTGTAAATCATAGTAAGGGTAATATGAGAGTGGCATATATCCATCAGATATTTAACCGTTAGATAACCAAATAATGATGGAACAGTTACCCCGGGGATTTGGTTGGTATGGTACCACAAGTACTGGCTTCCTGTCACGATAGGCATGAACCAATGTGGGAGAATTTTTTAGTGAGCTTATTATTGGAATCTCGACCTTTTCTTGAGTGCTCTGTGGAGGTCTCCTGAAGAGATTCCTTCCGTCCAATGGATATTTGACCGTTAGATAGCAAAATAGTGATGTAACGGTTACCTGGGGGATTTGTTTGGTATGGTACCATAAGTACTGGCTTTCCGTCACGATGATCATGTGTAGGAGAATTTTTCAATCAGCGTATTACTGGCACCTCGACCTTTTCTTGAGTGCTCTAGGGAGGTCTCCTGAAGGGATTCCTTCCGTCCAATGGCACGTGAAACTGGGCATTCCCTTACTTGTCTTCAGAACCTACCTTACTTCGACATCGCCAGCATCTCCACGCTCCATCCATTCGCCAGATGATCCCTGCAGTTGATTCTAGCACTATTCCTATGAACTACAACCTTAACTCGGCAGAAGGACTTGCGCGTCGTTAATACCTGCAGATGTGGACTGGTTGAGTAATTCATAATTGCTCATGATACCCATGTCAGAAATGTCGATGTGGGAGCCACAAGAAAGGCAGAAAGATGGTAACACGTTAAAAATACCGTTGGCAACTGTTGTGGCAAATCCCCTACCCCAAATTACAAATTCACCGAGAAATGGAAGTCAATCATTAGAGAAACCCATCGTTTACCAATGGATCTAACCATTGTAGTAAGCCTTTCCACCCACCCATTTTTAACCCGTTGGGATCACACCTCCCAGCCATAACATCATGGTCACTCGGGGTATATTGGACCCCACGGAGAATAATACCTGTTATTTCTTTGTGACTTGAGATCAAATCTTATAAATTCTATTGAATATACTGAAATATGTATTTTCTATGATAGCGTTGTGTATAAATGCAAATTTTTTAATAATATAAATTTACAATATAAAAAGAAAACGCGAAAATCCACTTTTTTATTAAATCATTGTAGAATCTTCAAATCTCAATATTTTTCTATGAAATATTGGAGTTACTCTCTCAAGATACGACCATTTAAAATGACATGAGTTCAAATGCCGATGCTAAAAAAAAGCATATTTATTCTGAAGATTGAAGTGCTGAATGTTACGTAAAATTTGAAAACAATAGTGGGATTATTAAAGAAGGTAATTTAGTAGTGCTCACTCTTGACTACAGATGGGAGCTCAAGTTGAATTATGAGATGTAGCTTCTAAGCTTTTAAGCCTTGAGCTATTATTACTTGGTCTGGGGCCTTTTAGACCCCGGGTGACCACTACGAGTTAATGACGCATATCTTCAAATTACCTGTTTCACATTGCCTCCCTACGTAACCTACCAGATTCGTTTGCCTATCAGAAAGCAGTTTTGTGTTCGATGGTGCAAGTAGATGAGCGGTCGGCAACCTCTGGCACGCCTGCTCCCTGCAGTTACGGGAAAGGTTTACTGGTGGCACGCCTAGAACGACGGCTAAATTAAATTCTCTTTAATTTCCTAACTTCGAGGAAAATGTGCCCTGACTTACAGTTTAAGGTAGTGCGAGCGAGATACTTCCCTTATCATAATAGAGACCATATTCGAATTATACGTTTCAATTTCACCAAATGTGAGACACACAAATTAAATATTGCATTGTTAATGGTGCTATAAAATTGTTTTACATGACAAATTGTAAGTAATTAAATGAAAATATGTAAAAAAGTCTTTAACTTGACTCATATTTTTCACGCGGTACGTGTGAAACTCCATCAAAACAGAAGGTTTATTGCGATCCCGAAGAATTTACTGCGGTGACAATTATTATGATAATGAGGGTATGATTAATTTTCAAAAATAGTTGAGAAAAAACAGAAACTACAAACTGTTGATTTTTTGACGAGATCTAAGTGTAGGAAATTCCTTTTATTCAATATAAAGTCTCTCTGTAGTGCATACATGTACCATTCCCATGTAAAAGGGCTGGTATCTTTCGCCAAATATCTCGGAAAGTAGTTCGTTAAGGGGCTGATATTTTGGTATCTTTAGAATGGAGAGATATTGTTCTTTAAAATGAAACCAAATTCATTGATTTCTAGGTAAAATGATAACTCCCTAGCTCAAACTACCTTAATTATGTACAATCTGGGACGCGTACACATATCTCTTGCCAATCGCATGTTTAGATCACGGGTCTAAAGATGACTGTCCAATTTGGTATTCCTTTCCATTTTCCCCGTTGTTTATTATTCATATTATCATGTGTTTTCCGTGTTAGTTTGGCCTTATCGTCGCTTTCAACTTCCCCTAACCTTCGCCAAACGAGGAGAGAGAAAGCGGGAAAGAGATTAGGTACCGTGTCACTGCGGTGGAATAAGCCTCTCGCCGGTTTTCCCACCCCGACTCCCTCGCCCTTCCTACATTCCCTACAGTCCCCCGGAATGCATAATGCCCGCATACGAAACGGCATGTTTTTAATGGGATCCCCGTAATAATCTCATTGGTTCCGTTATTAAAGTTCGCGTGTATTGCGTGTACGCGGCCAGCTCCGATGAGAAGATTCCCTCTCGACCGATGGGAATTTCAGGTGAGGGGGGAAGTCTCAGGGGAGGGGGGAAAATTTAGGAGGGCGGGGGATACTTCAGTGGGGGCAGGGCTCCGCATGCAGCTTTTATTACGCGGAATCCAAATTAAGTTTTCGCGGCGGTTTTGAGATTGTAATAAGGGCGACGACAACTGGAGGTTCCCACGACCTCTCTGTCTCTCTCTCTCTCTACCTCTCTTGCTTAGCCTATTCCTCCCCCCCCCCCGGGCCGTCTCCCAGAAAAATTGTAATTTTATTCAAATTTGGACGGGAAAGTTCCGTTAACCTCCACATTTTTCTCTACCTGCCGAGCCGCGGACGAAATGGGAGTTACGACAAATGTACGAAATAAATATATTTTTACTGGGGTGGCCACCCTTTCCGAAAAATTCCGGTTATAAATTAACGGAACAAAAGGTTTCTTGATTTGGGAAAAGGACTCTATCTCTCTCTATCTCTCGCTCTGTTTATGATATTTAGGGAATTTCATTCGAGCCTCAAGTCCTCGTATATCGAAGAGTTTAGTGGTGACTGCATAAAACTTCGTGTGTCTTTTCGGGTGTGGTTTTAAACCTGTGAGTTCATTACCGTCGCGATGGATATTATTTTTAGCTCTTCTTTGGCTTTGCATAAAAATATTTATTTTTTGTCATAATTTGTTTTGAGTTCGATTGTGGAAATTTAACGCTCTTGGTCTCTATGTTGATGTTTTCATTGATACGTAAGTGTTTTGCTCCTTGGAAAAACCTACTGCATCTGAACCCATATCTGAGTAAGTATCTATGGACGGTTGGCGACTCATTTCAATCTAACACGGTTCTTACTTAGGTATGTCTGTGGATTTTATCAGATCATTGAATAAGGCTTGTTAAACTGGATTAGTCACGCATAAACTTCCTGTTTACCTAAGCTTAACTGTGATAGGTTCTGATCATGTAAGTTCCAATTTATTCCCGGGCCTAGCATCTAAGGATATTATTGAATACTTTTTTATTGCCATAAGATTATGAAATGATGGATGACTTGTTTTTCGCAAAATATTTATTACGTTCTTACTGCCCGGGTTTCATCGCTGCACGACATCATCAGGGAGAGACATAGTAAAATACGTTACTAAACACTATATCTCTACCTGATGCTTTCGCGCGGTGATAAAACCGTAGGAACGTAATAAATATTTAGTGGAAAACTAAGTAATTCATCATTTCATTATGAAGGAATTTCACCTAGTTACTGCCATTACCTTTAATTCTGGCCATGAGATGTTTTCAATTAGGGAAGGTAACAAGTATCAGCCCTTGCCTTGGTAGTGTAATTTATGTCAAACTTCCTGTAAAAGATATTTTCCAGTTTAAATAATTTCCGATCGTGGAATTTTGTTAAGAGTCTTCTTTTAAAATCATTTTTGTAGTCACCCAGTTTTCCCTCGAACTCTCCGTGGAATGACTGATCGTGCTTCGGATGGCTTTGTACAATCAGGAGTTATCGCTGAAATACGCTGTATAGACTTGGCAGTACATCTTCTGTCCGCGACGGCGGGAGGAAATATATCTTTCCGCTATTGAAAACCTTGGTCCTAGTGCCATCCATCATGCTGTCGAAAGAATTGTTTGGCGAGGAGAGATTTATTTTAGGTTTATTTGCCGATCCGACGTTTATTGACCGAAGTTCATTATCATGCTAGAAGCATAGTTTTTATTTCCAAATCGTATGCTATTATTGATCTTCTCCTAAATCTTTCCTCATACCAACCCATTTCTTGTCCTCTCTTCGTGACCATTCATTCCGAAATCGTTTTTGATGTAAGAATTTGGCGTTTGGGGTGCGAGAACAACTGAATCTCAAATTCTAAATGCCATATTTTTTGTTTTGGATGGAGACTTTCACTTTCCCAAAGACATATTTTTTCGCTTCGCTTATGATTTAGGAATATTCTGCGGGGAAGTGAAGCCTGCTCGTCGACTTATAATAATAGGAGAATACATTAAGCCCAGATTTATTCGTCGAGTAAACACCATAATTTCAAGTCGTGACATTTGTGTGCGACCCTATCCTCTGTGTATGCGAGTTCTACGGCTCTAAATCTTCAGGATATGATGATTTCAGGAATTCAAATGTGGATCTTTCCATTAAAGATGGAAGTTTTTCTAATTCATTTTTTTTCTGTCATGTTTGGTACATGGGAAATTGAAAGTAGGAAGCCTCTTTATGCGGTACGCGTCGAAACTTTTTAATTTGGAAATTGAGGTCATGATCTTGTTGTGATTTACGAAAATTTCAAATAATCATATTGCGTTTTTATAAATTTGGTATTATCTCATTCACATCTATTCGAATTCATAAACCCAGATCCTTGTGCCTTTTCTTTGGCGGGTTTTCGCTTTTAGAATTTGAATAAAGGGATTCTTGTAAAAAGTACGGTTATTGCGTCTATTGTATGACATGTCTTCGGGTTTGAAAAAGAAATTTCCCCGCCCTATTCAAAATTGAAGTTAATGAGAGGTGCAGAACCGCAGCCGAAGGAGTAATTAGCAAGAAAAAGCCTACTTTATTATCAATCCGCAATGTTTGAAACAGTTTTCTTGCTGAAATCACATGATTTGTGTCAAAAACAGATTTACCAGCTTCGGATGAAAATCATGGTATTTGAACCAATTTTCGTTCCCTTAATAACGATTTTAATGAAAAAGTGAGAAAGTGATCAACCGCTTTATTTATATTACTAAAAGGAGGTCAATTTTTTCGTGCATTTCTTACAATTGTGAAAGCTGTGAGAAAAATAACCTTGGTCCTAATAGTATTGTTTCCAGCTAAAGTAGGGGAAACCGCTCGTGTCTCAAATCCCGCCTAAATGGAATTTAGTCAATCCCGAAGTGGAACATCCTCGCTCTGAAGGGTAGCCTATCCTCAGGCTTTGAATCAGAATTGCATTCTTACCTTTACCGATAAGGAATAAACTTCTCGCGAGAAAACTTCTGTACCTCTCCAAAACTCCGTGTGAATAGAATATACGTATAATTTTGTTCTTTCGCAAACGGAAGACGTGAGCAGGCTGCGGGCGCTCGAGATGTGGGTGCGGGAGATAATGGAGAATGTGCGGTGGACGGGAAGGATGACAAGTGAGGAAGTAAGGTGCTCGAGGTAATGAAACCTCTATGGGATTTGTAAGTGGGTAAGCTGGTGGTTAGAAGAGGTAATGAGGGTAAAGGGTTGCCAAAGGTTGTGGTGGAAGGTAGGATGTGGGGCAAGCGGGGAAAGGGAACGAAGAAAATATATTTTGTGTATGACATGAAGAAGGGTAGGTTGTATGCTAAAATGAATAGAGAAATTTTATTGGCGAATGTAGCCCTGCACTTTTTAAAATTTGAAGATTTTTCTCACTTCCATCTAAGCCTACCTATACCGTAAGATTACCTATAAAAATTAAAAGGCATGGCTCGACGGAAGGCCGCACAAAAAGTATTGGTAATCAAGAAGGCGAGATACGAAAAAATTGGTCCTAGCAGGTCACATTCTATGCGGGGCGACCTTGGCCTCTCAGCTAACCTCTGCGGGCGGAGTTCGTGAAGGGAGCGACGTGGAAGCAGAGAGCTCGCTCGGTCTCTTGGGACGATGCTGTCAAGCTGTGGCGAGAGAGCACGAGGGGCTCTATTGGGCCGGGAACGGGGTCGGAAAAAAATGGTGGGCGTGTTTGGTGATGGCGTCGCGGTGTACATACACACGCGCGCACACGCCAGTGTGTACGTTTTGTGGCGAGGTATAGGAGCTTCCCCCAGACGCCGCGCGCCTGTGGCTCCCCTTTGGGACGCATTAAGGCATTCGGGCGCGTCGTCGGCCGGAAGGGGAATTGCGTAGAGGAGGCATGTTGTCGCCGGGCGAGAGTGGAAAGCGAGGTGTAGGTTTAAGACAAGAGGGATGAAGAGAGATAATGGAAGCTAGGGCATCGGGTTGGTGTGGAGGCTAGATTACTGGCTTTACATTCCAAAGATGCATGTTCGAACGCCGACTGTGTCAGAGACTCTTCAGGGTATGAGGCAGGAGGAAGAATTAAAGAGAGGATATCCAGTTGTTGCAATAGATAGGTTACGTTGTCTACCTTCTGAGAATGCAGATTCTAATGTCAGAAATGGCAGAAATTCTTCAGTGGAATTCTTATTTGGGTTCCGTGTGAAGATTAATGAAGATGGAGCATTAGATCAATCGAATTGGACTTAAGATGATGGACCCTAATATTATTTGACTAAATTATTTTCCTGAGGCGTACATGTCTACAATTTGTAGAATGCTCTTGTGGTGTCTTAATGCGGATCCGGCCTATGCGAGTCAAGACAAATACTAAATTTACATATTTATTTATTCGGTTTTCAAAAAATCATGATTTCGTTGATGCAGTAGGTTACGTGTTGTAAGTCATAATTAATGCACCTAATATTTTGGTTATTCCACAGATATATTTTAATTGCCGCATTTGTCCAGCCGTAAGAGCCGACTACTGCGCCATTTTCATGTAACTGCAGCTTAATGACTTCAATTATACAATAATTCCCTAGTAACTCTAAAAAAATGGGTAGTGAGATTACCATATTTTATTTGCATTCAATTTCCCTAGGGTTTTCGCTTCTTGTAGATATTTATAATTAACATCTTGAATATGCCTTCTCGATCAGGTTGACGTTTTTCCGTTTCAATCTGAGCAATCTTCGAGTTAAAATTTCCACTTTCAAGGCTGTATTATAACTTGCGTGAAAACCTCATATTACTTTCATCACAGTTTACATAACGCACTTCAAAGATGCTAATTTCAAGTTTTTGGGAAATCTTGAATTAGTGAGACCAGAGCCACCTTAATCTGGTCTTCTGTGAATGATTCCTACTCTTTATACTCCATCATTACAAAATTTTAAGCGAATTTTCTATTATAACTAATAAATTCAGGCTTGACTTTGTGGAACCTCTCCATATCGGAAAGCAAATTATTCTAGTAATGGTCCACTAAATAGATTTAGTCTTTACGACCCGGGTTTCGTCACATAATGACAACCTGAAGATGTCATTATGTGACGAAACCCGGGTCGTAAAGAATAAATCTATTTAGTGCACCAATTCTAGAGTAATTTGATTTCCGAATTTTCTATTGTTTCAAGATTATTGTAATCAAATGGGTGCTATCTAAACGGTGTCCGGACGGACTTCTTCCAGCCGCAAGTTTGCTGTATCTCTCTCGCTGTCTGGTGTGCGTGTCGAGCCGTTATAGAGCAGAAGTAGACGCCTCTCTGGACGAGGCAGGTTCCCCCACCCCCCTCAAGAGGATGGATAGACTTCGAGGTGTAGGGTGGTTTAAGGGCAGGAGGAGACGGCGAAAGGACGGCGGGCGCTGCTCCTCTGTCTGTAGAGGATTCAGAGCGAGAGTAGAGGGTGGGGGAGTGGGATGAGGAGGGTCATTAGCACACGAGAGTTGGAAAGGAGCGAGAGGGCCCTCTTCCAGCGGCTGAACAAACCCGCGCCACCCCTTTCTCTTTCTCACTCGCATACATTCGCGCCCTCTTACTTATATACATATATATATATATGTATGTATAGCATGTCCGTCTCTCTCTTCCTCGTTCCTCGCGCTTCGACTCTCCTCCCTCATACGCCGCTCTCGCGTCTCCGCTGTCGCCTCCCGTTTATTCCTCCCCGTCCCTTCTGCGCGCTTGCTTCCCTCGACAAGGGTGCGATGCTGCGTTACAGCGATGGAGGGGTGCGAAATACTGGTGATATCGCTCGGCGATACCACCAGTATCCTACTTTCAAGTGTTCAGGAAATCTGGGATCAGTGACCCTGAGGCAAGAGCCACCTTGATTTGGTCTTTCGTGAAGGATTCCTACTCTTTATACTCCATCATTACAAAAATTAAGCGAATTACGGTATAGTATCGCATGGCGATACCACCAGCATATCACCGCCTCGCCTCACCTTCCGGTCTGATCGTCTGCTTGCTTATCCTGAATTTACGTCTCACCCGTTCTATATATTTTGCTAGAGCCAAGTATTATGGTAGAAACGATATCACAGTAATAAGGTGAAGTAAATAGACTGCAGAACCGATATATTTAAAATTTCATTTTTTCCACGTACAATAAGGGACCATAATAGTAACGATAGATTAGTTGTAGAATAGTGACTAGGCTAAATAGGTTTTTTTCAGTTTTGCTAAATATCTTAACATAATTATTAACTACCAACCTCGCATGAAATCTCCGGCGTGTTATACACTGTCACATTAATAATATTATCCAGTGGCTGTATCTTGGGTAGTGTACTGTATGGTAGCACGTTCTTCTACGTATCGCTCTCCTAGTTTCTGGTCTGCCTGCGCACTGTTGTCCAGACTGCTTTTGGCCTGCGCCTGGATATCGGGGGAACGTGCGCGGTTCTGATTTAAACTTATGAGTGCTGGTATGGAATCACCCCATGCACGGTATTTCGTAAAGTATATGTAGATACTAACTTGTGAGCTGCCGCATGGGCGTGTGGCAGGGAATGTTGGGACACCAGCCGTGTGAAGATGTAATGGATAAGGTTTTAGGAGGTGAAATGATGACGTGTATTATAGGAGTGTATTTAGTGGAGCTTAGTTTTTGCTGTGATCGTTTATCGTGTGCGAAAAGAACGAGTTTTTGTACCTATCTGTTCGGAAAAATATCTCTCGTATTTTATCGCTTCTGTCAGACCTAGAGATGTAGTGAGGGGTCGTGATAATATTCTCCGTGTCGCTCTGAAATACGCTAGTTATGAGTTTCTCAAGCGAGCTAATCCCCGCTTACACCTGCTACCACACGCCCTTGCGGCGGCTCGCAGGATTGTATATAGTTGTAGATATTTATTTAATATGAACCATTATAATAATATGATAGGTATGTTTTCGCGTAATGTGTACGTATATCATCGAAGTATTTCGACGTACATGTAAAATACCATAAAGCCTAATGTTAAAAGAGCTTTAAATTGCCAAGAAATCAAATCGGTAACGTGCAGTTTTTTTACGCTTTCATCTCTACACTTTGCCTATTAGTACACGCATGCAAAGTTTCTTGCAAATCTGTACCTAAACGGAAATCAGCCAACCACCTTAAGTTGTAGCGCATCTTAGAGATACAGGGTTTATATCACGGAGTGATGTTGAAGTTTGAACATTGCACAGCCCTCCTTTCTATTCTCTCTCATCTCACTCCTGTTTCCCTCTCTTTCCATTCTCTCTCTCTCACTCTGTTTCTCCTCCTCACCCCTCCTCTTTCCACCCGTTTCTGCTTCGGTGCTCTCCGAGGCACGCGTCGTGTTTGCTCAGGGATCGCATATCCTAATTCGACAGTTTTCCTCCACGTGTCTCCCTCTCTTCTTTCTCATTCCGCACGCTGCTGTCGTGTCTTCTCTTCCATTTCGTTCCCTGCCTCCTCGTTGTTGTTTTTGTTCCGAAAAGGTTCGTGCTTCCCATGTCTCTCTCTCAATCTCTCTGCTTGCTTGTCTGCCGGACGTTGGGGTACTTTATCAAATTGCATTCGGAAGGTTCGGTGCTCAAATGATTACCGTGTTTGATGCTTGTCAAGGTGCAAATATTTTTTCGAAATAAGTTGTCGAAAATCTTTCCTTCGGGTCCCATGTACGAAGGCTCGTCCTTTCGCCGGCTGAAGTCGGTCAGGTGACGCCTTCTGGTGCGGGGAAATATTCTATCACAAGTGTTAAAGTCTAGCCTACCTTACTCTGCGACATGTTTACGCTTGTACTAATGCATGCTTAAGTTATATACGGCGCTCTTTTTTGTTCGCAAATAGAACCCCGGGTGGTCTAAACTGCCAGCCCAGACCAAAATATTATTTTTTACCTAAGCTATATTGAATTTGATAGTATCGAAACCATTAAGGTGGTGACGTTTTGTACTAACATTAATATTTATTGAAGGGTGATAAGTCGAACGTTATATTGTCACATCTTAGAAATACATGAGACGTAGTAGCTAACCAATAGTGAGACGTAGTAATACATACCTCGTTTTAGTGAAACCTAAAAAATCTACTAACGCAATCTTCAAATATGTGGCATATTTTTACAATGTTTACTTCTTGACACGCATGTATTGACTTCTTCAAAATCGTGCGATATGTATTTCTAAAATGTTACGAAAGTATTTCTCAATCGAATTCGGTTTTTTATCAATCCCCCCGGTACCAGAAGCGTACTGCATTTTTTACTGAGTCGCTCTTTCGCTTGGAATGTTGAACTTTTTTCCCCTGAGTATTTCCCCATAAAATATAGTTGCGTCTCATTTCCCATCAAAGAGGATGTATGTTTAAATTTGAATGCTTTTTAGCTGTAATAGTTGAAATGAAACATTTCAACTTGGCGTTTACGTGCAGTTTTTATGTCGTTTAAATCACGATCCAGGTTTCTGGCGTCGTCGCTCGGCGAAGACCCGCATCTGACAGCGTTGAAGACACCTCCATCTTAAGTTTTATATAGCAATCAGCTCTCCTAACCGCGTTTACTTTCTTTGTTTTAATGGCAATTTCATTAGCTTTGCACCGGTGCTGTGTACTGTAAAATTGTAAACTTCCAGTTCTGTCATGGTAAAATTTTATTTGGTTCTTATTCCCGTATTTTCCTTCTATGCATCGCTGACATCGTTTCTATCTTTTTCTTCCTTTTTTATGTATTCACTTTATTATTTCATTGTTTCTGTGATATAATTGTTTTTTTTTCAGGCGTAGCTTTATAGAATTTGTTAGTATAATGATGATGATAACTTATAACTTTGTTTTTCCACATGTTTTTATTTAAAACGACCCGGGTCTCGACGTTCAACGTCATCCTCAGATGATGAAGATGACGACTTCACCTGAATATGACGTTGAACGTCGAGACCCGGGTTGTTTCATATAAACACATGAGGAAAAGCAAAGTTATAAGTTATCATTTAACTGTTCTCTGGCTCTTTTTTCCTCTTTTTCTCCAGTTTAGAAAGCTTAATGACAGTATGCTTCACATTCTCGAGAATTCTCTCGCAATATTAATGGAGTTATGAAGTGGGTTACTTATTCCATTGCGTGCGAGACTTGATTTGCACACCAATTAAGTAAGCTTTGCTTTCTCTCTAGATGCAAACCAGTTTCTGCATTTCCTCGTCGCCCTCTCTTCATGTGACGTTGTCGTCCTTTCCCCTCGTCCAATTTCAATGTTTGTTTTCACTCTTCGCTTATTCTCCCCGTCTCTCTTCCCCCCGCCATCCCTCTTTCGTCGCTGTGTTTGTCCTTCCATCCCCCTTATCTTTTCCTCCCCGTGTTCTGGTTTCACCTCGTCGTTTCGCTCGCCAAGGAGGCTGTCCCCACATCCTCAGGAAGAATCGGCGGAAGGGGGTTTAATTCATTCGTGAGGTCCACTGCTGTAGTCGTATAGTGCGTGTTCCGGTGTTGTTTTTGAAAGGAGCATTGAAGTGGTATACGAAGGAATATTTAAGTGGCATCCGCATCTGAATGTAATTTCAAGCGTGGGAGTGTTAGGGACGAGGGAATTCTTGTTAAGTAAGCCTTGTCCTTACGCGGAAATTGTCGTGGAGGTTCGATAGCACTTGAGATGAAAGAGACACTAGTTGACACTGAGGAAGCTCATACCATCGTAGACACAATATTAGGAGGAACTAACGGTGTAAAGTGTGGAAGAAGGAGTAAAGATAGCTTAAAATTGCTGTGGAATGAGTATTAGTGAATTTGGGGAAATTGTTTGAAACAGCTTATCAATTGGGGAGAATCTATGTTGAAGGCGGGAACCAAGTGTCTAGGTTAGAAGCGTTTATTTTAGAGACGGCACTGGTCGATCGCTGCGCCACGTAGGGGACAGAAGGTGAAACGGTGTCATGGCGGACGGGAAAAACACTCCCTTCTCAGATTTGAATGCGCCCTGTTTCTGAAATTATCAAGTTAATGGTAAAAAAAGCATTGAAAAAATGCCCTAGGTCAGTGTTATATGTGACGTCATTTTCGTGGCGATACTTTAATAAGAAGTGGGCAAAAAAAAATTTCCGCTGGTGTGACGAAAGCCGAGGTTTACCAAGGACATCTTTGTTTCTTCGGAGTCCTGAGGACGAAAGTGGCGTCAATTAAAGACATTCAACGTGGTGGATCGCCGAGAGCCTTCCCAGATATCATCATGAAATCCCGCGGAAGCCTTCGTCAGAATTTAATGACGGAGAAAATTTACATTCGCTGCTCCTGTTTACTGGAATACTTTCTGTTAAATTATGGATCTCGGTAGCGAAACTTGAAATCACCTGCGCGAAGCACGATTTCAGGGTCTGCAAGGATCTTGTGGAAGGGTTTGGCTAATGAGTGGAGAGGAGATCTTAGAGCATTGACGACCACGCTGCCAGTATGGTTGAATTTAGCGCGAGGTGTGCCTTGCGTTTCACGACAATGTTTGCTATCCAAACTAATGTGTATCGAATGCGCTGATGTTTTTCGAGACCTTTCGTAGGAGCCCTGGTAAAAGCGATCATATTCACCAAATTAGATACGGATGCCGAAGGAAGAGATCTGCAAAGTAATATTCTGTTATAAAATGGATAATCTTAGTGTGGAACAGTCTACTTGCGTAACATTTTAATTCCTATCCTACGAGCGTGCATTCATATAGAAGAGTATGTTAAAAATATCGGTGGGAGGGTTGTCATATGTGAGAGCTGTATCGATTTGTTATATTTTTACTTTTTTTAATATAGGTTTTTTATCATATTTTCATTGTCGTGGCATGGACCTCTACAAGTAAAATATTCCCAATGATATTCTTGTAATTAGAGACATGTATATAATTTAGTTCCCAATAAATATACCTGACGTCAGGATAATTAAAATAATTGTGAGATGAATATTAATTATATAAGTTCATATTCGCCGTTGCCACTCGGTATTTATTGAATACACGGCCTATTTGTCATTTATTCAATAAATCATAACATTAAGTACGTCATTTATGTCGGCTGGCTTGGAAGGGGGAGAATTTGGCATTTTCTTGGCCTTATGAGTGAGATAACATAGGCTCTAAAAAAATTATAAAAGGGTTCATGGTAGGTATTTATTAGTTCCTTGCTCAAGGAGACGCTGCCTGATGGGCTGGAGTCCCAAAAAAAATCTCGCGCAGCTGGTCTCGGAAGCTGTTTCAGAAAGCTCATGATCCTCTGGACTGAGATTTTGTTTTTAACATGCTCTAGAGGCTGCGGTCACGCCGAGGAAACGTGAATCCCACCCTGAACCCATCATATTACCCGAATATATCCACCCTGCTCTCCCCTCCCAGAATGTTTCTCACGAAGCTGACCTTGATTACGTTTTCCTTTTATTCTCGAACGTGTTTTTATTATTGTTTATGACGACATTTAATTATCCTGGCCGACTTTTAACAGCCGTGGCGTGGAGAGTAAAAATATTCCTCGAAAGCAAAAGTCCGACCCGGAAATGTGGCTTCTTCCCAAAGAGAGAATTTCCACGACCTCAGGAAAATAACGAAAAAGAATCCCGAAAGATGTGTAGACATTTATCCGAAAGTACAGCGTTTTCTTGCTCAAAATTCAGCCTATGTACAGCAGTGCGTAAGTTAATGTAAGGGCAATAATTTCCTCTGCAGATTTGCTATCTTGTCTCTATCCACCTAGGTTAGTTTTACGTGAATTATTGCTAATCTCAATTTAACCTTTCACTGTTTGCTTTACTGCCTCATGTGATCTCTAAGAAACATGCCATCACTTTCATTCGAATTTTAAGGTGGCTGGAGACATGTTCGTAGGGTATTGAGCTAGCATTTTAATAAATTTCCCTGTAAATTGAAAAAAAAATTCTTAGGCCACATTTCGCCTACGTGCATCTCTTAATGCGTTGGCACTCATCATGAAAGTAGCAATGGAAACGATTCAAGAATTATATTCTATTTTTTTTCTTAATTAAAGCTTGCCATGAATAGAGTTTTCGGTGCGGAATTCGAAATTTAGAACAAACTAGATGGAATTATGCTGTTCTTTAATATTGAACACTCTCACGTGGTTTAAACCCGATAGAAGTTTAAGAAGTCAATTGGCTGGGAAAGCACCGGATCCGACTTGTGTTATTCTCGCCTTTACGAGGGTGATACGAAATATTGGCTCGTGATTGAGGTATTCATGATTTGTAAAAGATCTGTGCTTTATTTCCACGCATTTTTTATCATTACACACAAACCAAGGTGGCGAAAGTACTGTGTCATTTACAAGCTTTAAACTCAGTCTTTATGAGATCATGGTATCTGTAGCCAATTTCCAAAAGGTATCGCCTGACTCGTTAAACTTAATCCAGAATTGATGGGTTGTAAGAGCCAAATGGCATTCCTTATATAGCTGACCGTTGACAGTGGAGGTTCGTTTCTTGTGTTATTCGTTAATCATTTTTAGCTCGATGCGATTTTGCCTGTATAGCCTGAGGAAAGTCAACATAGTATACGTACTGTGAATATAGAATTCCTCTTCATTCGAGTAATCTGCCAGCTGATCGGTAGGTTTTTGGAGAGTTCTTATCCTAACTTCCTAAACTATCATATTCTTCCGTTTTCACTGCTATGGATGACCCTCAGATCTCATCCTCAGATGCCATCAGATCTCTCGCGAATTCTACACATTGTCTCCCTCTTCTGATTTCGTCCAGAATTCGTATCTAGAAGTTCTCTTATATTCTAGTATTATTCCCCAAAGTAACTTGCTAAAATTAAACGCGGTGTTGAGAATGATAGCCTGCGAGGCCTATACGAGAGCATTATAAGCGTTAGTTTGGAAATAACTCTCTTCTCGTGCCCCATAATGTCTACTTAATGTGGATCGCTCTGTAAACCCCTAGAGAGAGCCAGTATCGTATACATCCAACTTAGGGTCTAACGATTTTTTCCGCAATGCTTTTAGTAAAGGTCTACGTCACGTATCGCCAACTGCAGTCTTTTTTTTAATATCATTTTAGTGCGCTTGGTTCATTTCCTTCGCACTCTCTTTTCGGGCACTCGTCAAAAAACGATCCTCAAATAAAAGAGAGCTCATTTAAATCGCATAAATCGCCTCTCAAGCGTGCGTTTTCAATTTATTCTCAACTTCTTTACGGTTCGGTGAGTTTCCGAGAGAGGGAGAGAGGAAGGAAAAGAGTCTTCTCTCATTTGACGTCGTGGCGGAATCCGCAGTGTGAAGGTGAAGGAAGAGGACGTGGAAGAAAAAAAATGAGGAGGAGAGAGGGATATGCCTCGCTGGGAATTCGAAAGCGTTCGTCAAAGAAAAGGCGCCCTTTCACCCAAAATCCACTCGCTGTCTCATCTCTGCTCTCTGCCTTTTCCTGTCTCTCTCTCTCAATCTCTCCACACCTCACCATTTTCTCGGTCTAAGCCGTTTGCGTGTGGAGAAGCTTAGTGGTGTTCCGTTTCGTCTCGCCAACGTATTCATTACAATAACATTGCGCATTTGTTCAATATTTTGAGTTTATTCTGACGGAAGAAAATAGCTGTACTTTTAAGTAATGTTTTCAATACTGCTATACAACGTGGTTTTATCCTTAAATAATTCCACCATCGCTGGCGGTTTAATCCTACTATTTGTTGACTGCAGCCCTTTATTCCTCCCTTTCTAATACGAGTGCCTTTTCTTCTTGGTATTTCCTCTTGTGTACTTTCCTCTTTATAAGTTCTGTGCTTTATCCTTTGTCATGCCTCTTGGGACTTTTCCCTCTGCGTACTTCAAGTATATTCTTTCCAGATCTATTGTGCCTCTGAGTATGCCCGATCCATCTGGTTCGTCTTTCTTCTACTGCGTTCCATCTCGCCCTTCACTTTTATAAACTTCTGTAGACCTCATTTCTTATTTTATCCGACCATTTGATCTTCAGCATCCTCTCTTGACAGCAGTTTTTCGAAAGCTGCTGATCTTTTCCGGTCTGTCTTTCCAATGATCCATGTTTCCGATCCATAGAATGCCACGCTCTGTACGAATGCTTTTACGTACTGTTTCCTCTTGCGTTGTCCCATCTTCTTTTAACAAAATAGTTGCCTTTTCATAATGAATACTTTCTCAGATTGGGCTATTTTGTGCTTTATGTCCGTTGTACTTCTTCCGTCCCTTGTGATGGGTCTTCCTAGGTAGGTAACGGAATCCACTTGCTCTAATTTCTCTCCTATTAGTCTGACTTCTACATTTAGCTATACTCTTCCGCCGTCTAGGATTTTTGTCTTCCCATTAAGAGGAAGACCAAAAGTCATACGTCTGTCTAAACACATGGGTAAGTGGTTGCAGAAGATGGTTTGATGAAGACCCTCGACTGGGGAAATAAAGTCCAAGAGATCACGCTCGGCTATTGCATTACGTTGCAACCTCGTAACATATCACGAATCGCTTTCATATCGCCTTTAAAAATCCATTAATAACTTAGAAACCAAATGGGTAACATAAAATTTTTCTCGCTTTTATCTCTACGTATTACTAATGAGCACGCGTATGAAAGGTTTCACGCAAAATATGTGCCTTTTCGAAAATCGATCCAATCACCTTAGCCCGTAACGGACTTCATGAGTGATGAGTGCCGACGTTTTGGTGAAGGAAGGATATATCCTCTTCGCTATCTTTCCCCTTCCTCCTTTGCTTCTTTCTCCTTCTGATCTCGTTGCCGCCTGTGGTAATCGCCCAGAGGATTTCCCTCCTTTCTCACGCCCCCGTGGGATCGCGAGACGGGGAGAGGCGACCGAATTTCCTTTCAGGGAAAAAATTGAGGGATCCTCCCTCTGCTCGTTCGTTGTTGCGAACTGTATTTTCGTCGAATCTCGTCTTCAACGTTGGATATTCATGTAGGCAGTTGCACGTGGTGTCCTGGATCTATGCGTGAATACAAATTCGCTCATGCTTGCTGAATAAGGTGTCCCGTGCACTCCAGATACCACTCTGCAAGCTCAGGATATAATTTTGGTTCGATCATTGTGGGAGTGGTTTAACACTCCACGCATGTTGCGGTTGATAGATCACAAGTCTCTCATCCCGAGTTTCTTGGTTCCAATCGCGGCAATGGCGGAGATATTTCTATGGAAATCGTGATCTCTGTGAAGACTTAATGGAGTGTGTGGAGAGAGGGGAGGTTCTAGATTTCCTTAATAGGGGTCGCCTGTTCCGCTTTAGTGTTTTATTCTGGCTCTCGAGTGTATAGGTAACCTAGTTCTATTAATTTTGGTTTCGTTTAATATTTTTTGAACTGATTTTGCTGTGCATATCATAATAGGTCGTCATCCCTTCGCTGAATTTTTAGATTGCGCTTGCACAGTCGCAAACTTAACCGTTTCTATCCCCAATCCTCAAAGTTTTCACATTCTTCAACCCTTACCCACCATTCCCTCTGTTTGTACGTAGAACAGCATTAATTAGTGAAGGAAAGTGCATGTATCGCCAGAGTATCGGGTTGGTGCGGTGGTGGGAGTAATAATTTAGTTTCGGTCGTAAATTATTAATTATTCCATTGAACTGAAAGCTATTGATTAATTGACTTCTCCTTACCTTCGAATTCATATTGAAAATAAGTATTGTACTCTTCCACAGTTATTTATTGTAATCGTACCACGCGTTTTGCAGCTTGCTCTATTTTCAGGTACAATTTTTTTATCTTTTATTTATAGATTGTTACGATAGTAACCTTACGCTAAGAAGGGTTTGGAGAACAAACTAATTTTTGGGAGGGAAGGCAGGGCAACGTATATTAGAGGCTTGTGAGAAGGTACATTTTTTCGGAAAGGAGTGGGGAGGGGTGCGGAAAAGATAGTTCGTTGCAAAGGTTGATTGACTGTGTGTTAATTTCCATCTATTCCAAAGCATTCATCTTCAAGCCTTTAGGTAGAACATGAAAATACGAATTAATTTTCGAATGTAAAATACTTCCACGAAGTGACACCTCATGGTGTACATTTTTTGTCCTTACCTTATCCACTCGTGGGCTCTCGTTCTTTTCCTTAACCCGTGCAATAGGTGTTGCATATGGAGTGTTTGAGTTCACGAATATGTATTGCGGATTTCTGCCTTCATCTTGAAGATGCGTAATTTTTGGGGTCCATACTCTGCTGTGGTTGTTCACAGTTTATATTTTCCTTTGTCATAGTATTTGGTTGCCTTAAGACGCTTCCTCAGTGATGGAAACTTTATTTTTGTTCTATGAAAGCAATGATACTTGGGACCTAAGTTTTTTGAGACGTGGGGACCGGATATTTCCACATTTTTTTAGTAAACTTTTTGAGTTTTCAGAACTTCAGTAAATCGCTTTCTGTTCTTCGTTTAGCACTGGTGAAGGAACCAATAACTACCGCCTAATTTGTCTTTTAATTGAAGCCATAGTTATTGTAGAAGTAAATAAGGGTTACCTGCTAATTATTAGGAGGGTATGTAAATAAATTATACCCATAGATTTAGGTTTTTACTTGGAAATCGTAAATAAAAATGGAAAAAACATTGAGCATGTACTAAAAACTTGCGTATCAAGTGATGGAATAATCTAAACACAGTTGAAGGTGGGAAAGATCCTTGATGACTACGTAATTTCTACCTGAATAGGCTCGCGATCAAGTGTTTCAAATATGAAAAATAAGTAATGTACTTCTTCCAGGGCACTGGCTCCTCTATCATTAATACCGATATAAGTATCACTTTTCCTGTCTTGAGTTACAAAGTAGTGAAAAATAACATAATACCAAGCACTCTAACCTGGGCGATCAGTTTTATGCACCGAAAACGGTGACTTTGTGCGAATAAACTTTTATAAAATTCATCTAACGGTATCCAAAACTTATAATTTATATCAATGAGCGTTGAAATAAACAACCTTTTTGTTGCATCTTACTGTATTAACTTCCGCTTTCTCCTTTGGGAGACAGAGCATCAAAAACAGGCCTATCGACTTTTTTCAGACTGTAACCATACGTATATTGGAAGAAAGATTCACATATGACTAAAAATAATGTAGTGAAAGATTTTCCCGTCAGTATTTTTTATTTGGCTTTAACATGAAACCTCACGTCAGTTGTAATTTCTCCTAAAAGCGCCCAACGGTAACTGGAGGCGTGTGTTCTTTTCAAGTCCCATTCTGTCAGAAGTCATCGCTGCTCCGCTTACACGCCTGCCGATCATCACTGACAGTTTTGAATCAAGTTTTGGCAGTTTTGAGACTCATCTACTGGTAGGACGGTCAGTTTTCATTTTTCGCCTTGTGTATTTTTTTTCTTTAACTCCCTCTGTGGCCGATTGGCACATTGATTGTGCCGCGGACACGTCAGTAAAGGCGAGCGAGAAGAGGGTTAAAATGAAATCGAAGCCGTCACGGTTTTTGCAGTGGCTTTCGAGCGCGCGCCGTTGGTGCGGGATCTCAATAAAATTGTGACGTTTTATTTTTTTCGAGTGACTCGGAAAAGGGATTATTGAAATCGCTTTTAAGGCCGGGGCAAAATATTGTTTCGGTGTGAGGGAAAGTGAGATGAAAAGATGAAGAGAAAGGGATTTTTATTTTCTCTTTTAGCCTTTTTTATCGGTTGATATCCGCCGGAGCTGAAGCTCACAGAATTTTTGTTGTAAATCTACATATTACCATACCCTGCCACCGCTGCAGTGTGTGGCTAAGATAACTAGCTAGCAAAGAACAGGAACTATATAATACGATAGACAAATGAGGATGGACGAAAGTAAGTGTTCATATACGCGGTGTCTTCAGTTCACGGGGCACGAAATTACACAATTTGACACTGCATGTTTCTTCGAAAGAAGACACGTGCATTAGAAATGATGGAGTGTACAGAAGAGAAGAAGAGGAATGAGGAAGAGTAGAAACGGAAAACGACCAATGAATGAATGAATGTTTTTTTCAATCTGGCGGGCAGTGGTCATTGAATTAGAACAGGGGCTGCTTAGCCATCTCGCGTTCATGCATTCTAGCATGCGTTTTTGCAATTCACTGCGTTACACGACGCAATTTGAAATGCACGTACGTTCATACATCAGGTAGTGCCATTACGAGCCCCGTATAAATGGATCTTTATTGGTCTGTGTCTGTTATTCATGCAGTCATTAATAGCACGTTAGAAGAATGAATGTTGTATATATCTGTACGTTAGTATTTCTCTCTTATTTTTTAGTGAGTGCTAGTATATATGTCTTATCTTGCCTCCTCAATTTTGTCACTTCTGTCATTTCTAGGTATTTCTGGGCGTAATTTCCTTAGTATCATCCTTAAAGTCACCTGATCTGAATCTTCGGTTGCCTCCTCTAATGAATGAACGGAGAATCCATTAAAACGAGGCTATTTCTTTTAATTATATGGCAAACTTCTTTGTCTAGTGACAAAAATAAATAGAAAAAGTTTGTTATTCATTGACTTGTCGAAAAAATTTCTTTTTAAAAATATTTATTTCGCCATGTTTCTGACAATTTACCACAAAGTTACCCCTTCAACCATTAATGTTATGTGTTATTCACTGTTGCAGACCCAGATAGAATATTTCGGTAATATTAGCTCACATGGATTCATTAATTCCTATTACAATTATCCACGACGTAATTAAGGATTCCTAGGTGTGTGATGGTAATATTTTCTATTGCTCTCGATTTATTAAGTAATAATCAATGCGATAATGATGGGAAACCTTCCATGATTAGTCTGAGTGGGTTTTGAAGACTAATTGTCACTGTCGACAATTTGTTAGGTATTTATCGGTGTGGAGACTCTACAAATAGGCTTTTCATTATTCACAATCAAGTACGACAAAGTAACGCACGAGAGTCATTAGTAGATGCATGTGGGTAATTATGTTTTTTTTAATTGAGGTTCCTCTAAACACAGGCAGTGCCTCATGGGGTGCTTAATTATAAACGAGCGCTTGCTGCTACTTGGAGGTGGTTTTTGATTGCGTGTTTCAATGGAGAAATAAACCTCAAATGGGTGAGAAAGTGAACGAAAGAGAATAGACTTTATGGATTGGATGGAAAGAGAGGGAGAGCATTCGCAGAGTTTAAGAAAATCTTGTGTTAGTGAAGGTTTTTTTTCTGTTATTAGAAAGTATAGTAAATGTAGGAATGTTTGCTCCTTCCAAACGTACATTAATGGGATTACTGACTCCAATTATAAACATTTATCGTAACTCTCTAATTATCATATTATAAATTCTTCACATTTCTCCCTGCTTGAGGAAGAAAGAGAATAGGTTTTATGGACAGGATGAACAAGGGTAGATCGTATGCTGAGACCAAAAAGGTTATCCTAGGGCGAGGTAGGCTCATGAATGTGTAGAAAACAGGGCGGAGATTCTCTGACATTCAACAAAACCTACCTTAACCGGTAGAATAATATTTTAAAATATCCACAACTCCTTACTTTTGACCCCATTTTGCGTGCAGCTTAGATGGGTTATTATATCATCCCATGGTCCCGCTGTGGATGGGGTTGTAAATCCATGCCGCCGGCGTGAACCGGCTGAAATATTGGAAAATCGATCGAACTCGCTCGCCTCCTTCATCTAAAATCCTCCATATGTCGTACAAGTAGCTCTGGAAAAATACCTGCACCTTTCTTGCCAAGTCCTTCGTTACTTTCGGGTGTTCATGCGTCCTTGGTCTTTTTATGTGAAAGTATTTGGTCTTCCCCTGCCGTAATCGATTCAATGCTGCATACACGTGTGCATCACCCCATTTGATGGGTATAAATCGTGTCGCATTGGACACTTGAGTGATCTTTTCCCAGCGTTCCCCGGCCTTTTCCAGCGCCAATTTCTCGTGTCACGGGGCAGTTTCCGGAGCTCTTCCGTAGCCCTGTTCTGTTACTCCTGAAGAAATTTCAGCGACATATGTCGGTTCGATTACTCTTTTATTACAAACGGAATCAATGGTTGTACATGCTGTGGGTGACGTCATTGATCCGCGCCGCCGATCCCCATTTCACCTATGTTCAGCATAAACAACACCCTCTGCAAAAATGAAAAATAGGGACGAATAATTTTCAATATTTTAAAAGTTTAGAACTTAATAGAATTGTAATTATATGCTTTTAATTTTCTTAGAGTTTAAGCTATTTTGAAGTAAGGTGAAAATATTTTACAGTGCTAAATGATTTATTTTTAAATGTTTTTGATCCGCCACTATAGGCCAGTCTGTAGGAGTGTGCGGAGTATGAAACGCTCAGACGGTAATGTATTTACGGCATATTGGCGGAAATCGATATTTTCAGAGTCATAGCTGACGACTATCATCGGTAGAATCTACGCCATAAATCGACTATCTTCAGTATACTGTCGCTTTATATCGATAATTATTTCCTCGCTTTCTTTTGCTCGGTTTCGCTTTATTTGGTTGTTATAATATTATAGCCACTGTACGAGGAACCTAAAGAATAAGATGCTTCTTCTCTGTGGATTTAAATTTCGCTGCCCCAAACGTAACTAATGTCTGTTTTTTCTCCTCTGAGAAGAATAACGTATTAACTTTTGGTGATATCGGTTATATACTTGGATCTTTGTTCCCGATTAACAATCGACGAATTCTTAACGACTCGTAGAAGAACACAGCCTCCATTTGTAGCGCGACGGTGACGATCAAAATTAATTAATGTTCATTGAGGTAGGTACAGGGTGCGGTAGCAGAGTTTGCGTTAGAAAAGTAAGTCTCCCCGGCAAACGAGCGCTCTTGCTTCGTCCTACGCATTCTCGGAACTAAAGTGGAAGGGAAAAAAACCTTCCCGACCCACCCGTTCGAATGAGACCATCCGCACTCTCTAACGGCCAAACCTCGCTTCCTGGCGCCAAATTAAAATTAGCAAATTATGCTGTCACTCCCTGTATTATGCTGAGATGAAGGAAGAAATTGTATTAGGAGTTATGGACCTGCTACTGGAATAATCTAGAGCATTTTTACCCTCTTCCATTAAAACATGCTTAAACCGATTGATAACCCTGATAATATTACTCTTGAATCCTCTCGTGAGGTTTTTTTAGCAAATTTTTTATGTAAGATGAAGAGAATAACATTTTTTCTCCTGTAAGGTTAAGGTTCCCTTTAATTTGTGGAACTTACATTATACTAAATTATCGCGTTTATGATGATGATAGAGCATTCACTTTGTTTTTTTTTTCATTTTTTTATAGTTACTGTTTGTCAATGTCCAAAATAACAGCCCAATTACCTCCAAGAGTGCCCCAAAATATTACACCGCAATTTAACCGTTTCGAAAGCATTTAGCGATGCATGCGATTCGGCCAACCGATGCCTCCGTGGAAATGTACCTCTCGTTTCGAATCCACCGATACCATTTCGTCAGTAAACTCGACCTAGTTTTCCCTCTTGGTAATTTAGTAATTGTCGTACCATTTGCGTGCTTTACATCGTAATTTCATCGTACGCTGCGAAAGACTTATTAAGCCATTGCGCCAAATTGGCTGTTTGGGCATGAATTTTAAAATATCTTGTGCTGTGCAGTGTTTGTTTATTTTACAAAATAAACCCCCGATGAAAAGATTGTACCTCTGAGCGGGATCACTGTTGGATGTATTGATCATAAAGGATCATCATCATCGGTCGTTCAATCCTAAGATTGGTTGACTGCAGCCCTCCTCTCTTCCCTATCTAATGCTAGTTCCCTTATCTCCTGGTATCTCTTCCTATGTACTTTACTCTTTTTTTGGTTCATGACCTCACAACGGTGGAGTAAGCGAAGTAAGGATCGTATGGAGTGATAAATGCCGTGTAGGCCGCAAATAGAAGTGCGATCATTCTCGTGCAAATTCATAACTTTGCCGCCACACACTCTCATATATGGTGATTTCTGTCAAGTTCTCATACTAAAGATTGTTTTCGACAGTGTCTTGATTTTTGTCTGTTTGAAATATTGACTGTTATTAGTAGGATTAACGGAGAGGTAATGGGGCACCTGAGATGTAATATACTGATTCCGGCGTAACTCGGTGGAAATCCGTAATGTTTTTCATAATGAAAGGTTAACTTGGTCTCACTCCACTCTTTCCACTTCTCAAAGCTTTTTCATTTAATAATGGTGCACCGTTAAGTGACGCCTAAAAAAATTAAACAAACGCAAGATTTTATGCAGTGAGCACCGCAAGCAACAACGTAAGGAATAGATAATCAGGAAGTGGGTACAACTCAGGCTCGGCGAATAAATGTGATGAGTAAGTTCTGACCTTTAAGGGAAGACACTTTCGGGAAGAGACAAATGTAAGGTACTACACAAAGTTCTGAGGCCTCGATGTACAACCCGGAAATCTTAAAGAATACGAGCCTCTCCCCAGGAGAGTAGGAATTACTCAGTTCTCCATCTAGACTACGCGCCGGTTCAGACATCTCTCGTATTCACTTAACTTTAGCGAAAAACTATTTACCTACATGATACTAACTAGACTTGATCCCGTGGTAATTCCCTTTCTTTCCTAAAATTAAACCAGCTGAAAGGACGCGGTTTTCACTCCGCGGAGGAGATACAAGCAGAACCATGGGAGGTTCTGAACACGCCGATTTCAGCCAATTGCCAGCATAGATTCCAACCATACAGAAGAATTCAAGAAAAAAGGTCATGTGAATTCAGGTCATGTGAATCGTTGTAAAAATATGGACAGTGATTTCTTCGGAGGGGACGTAGAAAACTTGGACGAAGTCGTATAATATTTTGGTTTATATCCGAGTCTCGGAACGCATGGATAGCAATGGTATTGTAATGCTGGCAGTGCATTGTGTATAATTATGAGGTAGCGTTAACACATGTGCTTCCTTCTAAGATTCCTATTATTGTTTTTGTTAATGTACTTCGTCATCATGAAGGAAGTCATTACATTATCTTCTGTAATTCGTGGGCCAAATGAACAGACGTGTAGGAACTGAACTTTATCAGGGTGTTACGGAATTAACTTTGAATATGAAAGGAACGATGGGTCCGGTCCGCGGAGTAGGAAAACTTATGATAATACTGAGATTTTAGACATGGGAATGCATAGCTCTGTCCTATAACACGTGCGAAAGGTCAAGACGCGCTGAAAGAGCAATTTCATCATTGATAGAGATATAATCGCCTATTATTTATTGTGTATTTTCTTTCGATGTATCTTTCTGGCGGTAGAGTACGACTTTGTACGTTTTGCAGAACGGCTGCTTGAAAGGATTCTTGTTATCCTCGGAAAAAATTTGATGTTTTTCTCTTGTTACAGTTGAATTTCAGCGTGCACCACTTTCCAGGAATTAACAATTTATTTAGTGGAGGCGGTGTTGGCATATCGATTTTCGATACTGAAATTTCGATATCGCGCCGCCAACTTTTTTTTTCACCGTCCCGTTCTCCCTTCTCCATGCTGGCTGCGGTTTTAATATCGCGCGCGCTATTCTTTATGAACGAGGCGTGCGTGCGTGCTCGTGTGTGCGTGAGTGTTCGTTCCGAGTTTGCGTTGGCGGTCTGCGTTCTGTGCGGAGGGTGAGAGTGGAAATGAAAGCGGGGTTGGGGAAGAGCGGGTGGGTTTCGTTTTGGCCAATTTGAAATTCGCGAGGAGGAGGAAGTTTGTTGAAAGAGTTACGCGTGGATGAGGGCGTTTGGGAGGGGTGGGGAGCAGTTGGGACGCCGGGCTCGAAGGTGGAGGTGTGGGAATACTTCGGACTTGGGTAGCACGAGAAAGGTTTTTTTAGGGACAGCCGACGATCGAACGACGGTATCACCTATCACCCATCCCGTTTCCCATTCGTCCAAATCTTTTGAAAGTCGGTGGAAATTATCTCGCCTTCGAGTGAGGATCGATTTCGCTCGTGATATGTCAGGGTTGCTCCGGACCTGTAAAGCCTGTATTACTCATTGAAATTGAAAATGGGCGTAGAAAACATGGGAAACGAGTAATTATCGTGGAAATTCTTCCAATTCAAAATCTGATTGTTTAGCGTATCAGGCGATATTTTGTGGAAGTGGAGTACAGATGCCTTGATCTCACAATAATAGATGTGGTTCACTTTCCACAGAGCTTTATTCAAATTTTCATTCCTCAGATTTTTTTTATTTATTAATTATCAGAACCACTACAGTACATTTAATGCTACCGTTGTGCATAATCAATTTAAGGGGGAAAAAATTTGACTTCATGGAGCTGTATGAAATTTTATCAGCCCGTAAAAACAAAGATGTACCCATTGTTGACTGTTGGTGCCCTGATAATTCATACCCGATTTTATCAATGTTACTTGACTCATCCATCGCCTGTCAGCCTTCTCCAAACAAACCTTCCCTCCTTTCCCTTCTGATCACGTCATTTCTCTATACCTTACGTCATTCCACCCCTATCCTCCACCATTTCTCGCCTCCAAATCCGTTCCAAAACATATATAAGCCTGCATTACTTGTGAAATTTTGCCTTGAAAATGACATAGCATGTGTCGGAACCTTGGTCGGTGTGAATAAAACTTTGTGGAAAGTGAGCAACATCTTTTATTGTGAGATCATGACATCTGATTGTTTTCAATTAGATAAATGTCATTCTGATGCTTTTTATAGTACTTTCCCGGAATGAAGCGGAGAAACTCTTATTTGGTGATTTACATTTAATTCTGCCCCTAAATCAAGCTTTTAGGTTCTGTTCTTCACACTTACGCTGAGTAAGACGGGATTTTTATTTCCCGTTAGATGCTCTTAAGTATTTCATCGCGTTCCTCATCATGGCTGAGATCCAAAAACTGTTGTCTACCATAAAGAGCAGTATGCGTTGTGGAAGGGGTGGGCAAAAAGTACTGGTTTTCGGTATCAGCAGGTAATAATTTTTTAATCTCGGTACTTCCGGAATCTAGTTCACGTATCTTTGTTTGCGTGGTATGTGTCGGTTAGGGTATCTAAAACATGTTCGATTACGACGTCAACTCTAGGATTTTTGAGGGAAAAAGAAAACAGCGTATTTTGGCCCTAACAGTTTTTTCTCTCGGGGAGTTTTTCGTTTATAACTGTTATCGCTTGATTGAAATGTTCCCTACCTAACCAATATATAACGATAAGTTGAGGATTTTAAGTGGAGGCTTAAGTTGACTTTTGTGTCTAAATTTCCATGGCAACCTTTATGCTAACTGTAGAATTAAGTCATCAGTCACTTAAGTGATGTCTTTCGATTTGAAAGCCGTCAAAAGAAGAGAGGCTTCCCCTCTTCTTTACCTTTGCTTCAGTCTCAAAGCTTGTTTACTTCTTCGGACAGGTTAATTAATCGGTTGGCTTTTAGCGTATGGATAAAAATATTTTCGAAAAAAGGCAGTTTGTTTACTCTTGCCTTCCTTAGTTTGCGTACATCTGGTCGTCCTCTTCCTTGACTTTGAGACCAATCAAGGAATTCGTCGTTCTGTTCAAGAAATTGTTTTTTCAATCATTTTCTTTAATACTTCTATTCCTCTTTGATACTTTGGTCTCTGAATAAATTCTGCCGATTTCCTTGCATTTTTTCCTATTTTGTATTGTCTCGCTAAGTGAGATCGGAATTTTATGGCTAGGAACTCAAATATTCAAAGACTCAGACCAGGGAAGGAAGTTGTCCTAAAAAACATTCCATCTAGTTTATGTGAAAAGGTCTTTAAGTTTTAGACTGATATACATTTTTTTGCTTTGTGGTAAAGAATCTTTTCTTGGAGAACTGTCTCCATCTGTTCATGAGTTCAACATGTCAATTCGTTAATGGGGCATTTGTACTTGTGCTACTGTATGATTTCATTGTGAGCTCTGCTTTGCATTATTTCGATTATATTCATAATAATTAGTTTTAAGATTATTAATTTAAAATATATGACAAAATCTTATAATATATTGTAAAATTAATAATTTTATATGTGATTGCACCACAACATTGTTAGCTTGGAACCTGCTGATAAGCATCACCTTAGTAAGATCATACTGATAAAACCATTCATAATGACCAGAAAATAAGTATAGTTATAACTTTTTAAGTTGATATCGTTTTTGTAACCCATACAAAGGAATATTGTAGCATGAAAACTATTTTTTAAATAAAATTATTATTATCAATCAAAAAATTAAATTACATTGCTGTTTAAAAAATCTTGAATACCTTTATCGTTGGTAGTTTAACCAAGAGTATTTGAGAGTTTTCTTCCCATTTTTTATGGTAGATCGTTAAGAGGCGCCCATTAATAATTCTTAAATGAACATTTATCAGCGAACTCTTCGGATTTTTTGATTCCTCAGCGCAACTCCACATGTGTTTCAGTACATTAATAATTTATGAATGCAAATGAAATAATATGGTCTTCTTTTAGGTTGTGACATGGTGAAATGGAATTATGCATAAAAGCAGCGTGGCTGTCATGCCTGCCTGTGTCGCGTGAAATATTTACTTTTATATTGTAAAAGGCTATGGTCACGTCCAAAATTATTCATTCGGAGTGGATCAGAGAGCGAGGCGCAGCGTGAGTTGTATTGAAAAAGAGAACTAAATGTTTTGGTCAAATCGTCATTTTTAAGTTTATTATTTTTTATCTCTGGAATAATGAACATCGCTCTCAAGACTCGGTGAAATAAGTAGAGCAAGCTTATGGATTTTGTGTAGCGAAAAAAAATGCTGGGAAGCTTTTCTGTTTTGACCCTCGGCTGTCTGCATATTTTATTTGTTGCGTTCGGAAACGAGAAGAAAACGAGCCACCGTGTGTAAAAGGAGGAATAAGAATGCGAAGTGAATAAGCATGGCGCAGTGCGTCGTTAAAAAATGCAGCTCGTAAACCGTAACACTCGATTTCCCCCCTCTCCGCCTCTCTCCGCGGGCGAAAGGAACTCAAATTTTTGCCCTCCTTCTCCCACCTCCCCTTGAAATATTTATCTTTTCATGTTTTTGCGATGAACTATCGTGTTGTTGGCTTGGTCTGCACCGTGGGAATTTTTCAGTCATCCTCCTCGGCTTTTGCCCGCTCTTTCTCGACAACCCGCCCCTCTCCAACACTCTCCAGTTCCCGCCCCTCACTTATTGTGTCCATCTTCATGCCTTCTTTTTTTATCGTGCTCTTTAAATGCGCTTCGCGTCTGTTTTCAACTCGGTCTGACAATTTTAAAATAGCGTCCTCTATGACTGTACTCAATTAACTAGCGACGGTAAGTTAGGCCATCTTGGGTCTCGGTGAGAGAGAGACTGATTATATCAGAGAGCTTGTTGTACATAATTTTCTTTTTTTATGTTAACTATCCCGTTCTTTCGTTGCGTGAAGGAGAACGATGTTTTTTTCCAGGACTCCGGAGTTTCCTTATGTTCAAAAAGAGTTAATCACGCTTCTTATTTTTGTGAAAGAACACATAGCTGCTATTTTGACCTATTTTTTTCACTTAGCTTGAGCTAAATTTTTTGACGGAGTATTAAATGCTCTTCGCCACGTGTGGGAAGTTAATTTTGTTTTATCCACTTGTCCATTTTCCGTTCTTAAATTTAACTGATGGCCCTTGAAGTGGATTTTATGGCGTAGGAGAAGATTTCCTCCGAAAACAATGTGGCCTTTGAAGTGAAATAACGTGACTTAGACGGCATGCAAAACTCGCGAGTCCGTATTACCTGGTAAAGACGTAACTGACTCTGCTTTTGAAGTATTGTTGAAGAACTAGTTGCTTCTCTGAAGTGTTTTGGAACTGGGATATTGAATATTTCAAGAATTGAAGACAAAGGCATCCAATTTTCAGAATGGGCCATTGTTTTTTCCGGGATACGAACTCGCGGGCACGAAATGAGGTGACAAGAGTTGCTTTTAAGGTCTTTACTTTGATGATATCACTACTCAGGAAATTGCCTCTTCTTTTTCATGTTTTCGGATTGAAATATTTGATTGTTTCTTGGGAACTTCGTCTCCGCGAACATGGAAATACCTCCATGGTTGTGATTTTTCTCGTGAAAATCGAATCCATCTTTCCTGGAGGATCAAGGAAAAACCGTTAAAGAAAGCGAATTCTATTTTCGGAATGAGATATATTGAATGTTTCCCGGGAAATTGAATATTTTAATCTTGAGAAAAAGGCTGCTGATGCGGTAGTTTTACCCGCGTGACCTTCAAATTATATGCGAAAACTTCAGGTAAATGTTAATGAATTTGAAGATTTTTTGGAAAACTTATACTCTCTCATATTTTGACTAAGGGATGTTATGTTACGAGGGACAAATTAAACTGTCCTATGACCAGAATAATCAGCCTCTCTCTCCGGAAACGTGCCCGCGACCTTCAAATGTACAGGCCATGAGTAATGGAAGTTGAAAGTCTTTAAGGTGTAGAGAAAATAAAAAAAGTGAAATAGACTGCCATCGCTCTTTAATGTAGTGCTACTGAGATGTTTAGAATGTTTCTCGGGGACGAAGTCGACTGTTTCTCACTGTCGAGAATGAGGTCATTGTGGCGGTGATTTCCTTGTATTTCGGGCCCAGGGAAAAAATCCCTTTTCCTCCATCACACCGCACCTTCTGCTCTGTCCCCTCTAATCTGCCTCATAATGGCTCGAGTAGTCCCTTATAGCGGACCTCTCTGCATAGGTGTACGTGATTTCGGGAATCGGAATGCGCTGTGACGTGCCCTATCTCTCGTTTCCTCTCTTGTCCTTTTGCTATTGTGAAAATTTTTGTTATCCGCGTTGGAAAATTTCGAGAATGCACACCCGCAGTCCGTGCCGTTGAGCGTTAGCCGGGGAATTTTGTGTTCCCCGGCTCCTGTTTTCCCCGAATAAGGAATTGAAGGGGGGAAAAAAATAATGATGCCATGGAATGGAAAGTATCTCTTCTAAGGGAGAAATAGAGGCGATTTTTTTCCGCTATCTTTTCTCTCTCTATATCTCTCTCCTTCCTTCTGCGCACCAAAAATAAATCCCAGCATTCCAGAGCGGGTAGGACGCTGCCGCCACAAAGTGATTGGGTCACGTGACACTTTGGGCACTCGAGAATTGAAGGCACGCCACCGTAGGTCTGTCTATATACGATCTGCCTTAAGCGGAACTGGAGTTCAACGGAATCCTGTCTTTTCCGAAAAAAAAAGTTGGTCCCGGCGATCGTAATAGGGTTGTTACCCCGTAACATTGATACCCTGTGTTAAACGGATACTATTCCAAGCACAATTTTTACCATAAGGAAGTAAAATCCTAGAATATTTTTTAATGCCCTCTCCTTAGAAAATATTCAAAGCAGCGTTTAATAATTTTCATCTGTTTAAATATGGCTAGAAATGTTGTTTTATTTAAAAGAATTAGCAGAATGGAATTGACGTGATATGGCTTTCAAGGTGTTTTTTTAAATGCCCGAACCAGGATTGAGCAGAAACCTGTCTAATCCGGAAAAAAATAATTGCCCCGATATATTCCACTAAAGACAGGTTTCACTGTGCATACAAACTCGTGAGGGAAAAAAATTAAACGAAGTGGATTTCCGGTAGTTTCTTCAATTGACTTATTTTAGTCGAGTCGATGGGCTCAGTCGAGTGAGACTCACCCTGCGCATGTTACCAGCGGTTAGCCTCGTACACGGACCAACTCGTCAAGTGTTGATGAGCGAGTTCTCCCCGGGGTTGTCCATTCTCATGCGAAGAAAATCACGGGGGATTATGACAGTTACACCGTAGAATCACGTGAAAGTCGTTCAAGCCGTCTTCCGACTACCAGCCACAAGATTAACATGTCCTCTTTTTGATATGGATAACAAAATACCAATGTATACTCGTTACTCTTTTTATTTTTAACTTTGTTTATTGGATGATTCTACGACTACGTAATACCCTGCGAGCCGCCGCATTGGCATGTGGCAGGGGGTGTTAGGTCACCAGCCGAGTGAAGATATAAGGTTTTGGGAGGTGAAATGGTGCCTTGTATTATGGCAGTGTATTTAGTGGAGCTCAGTTTTTATTGTGGTCGCTTATTGTGCGCAGAAAGAACGGATTTTTGTACCTATCTGTTTAGAAATGTATCTCTCTTATTTTATCGCTTCTGTCAGACCTAGAGATGTTGTATGGCGTCATGATAATTTCTCCGTGTCGCTCTAAAACACATTAGTTCTGAATTTCTCTAACAACCTAAGCCTAGCGTGTAGCCTCTGAGTCTGTAGGGGCGCCCAACATAATCCCTCTAAAAGTTGTGAGACGCTATATGTATATTCGCTCGTAACAGTTTTTAACGAAGCGTGCTGCTTTTCTTTGTATTTTAAATTGATTGGGTTATTGGGATTAAATTTGATTGGGTGAAGCATGGGGAAGAGTAGTATTTTTCTGTCAATTTTAAATTTATTTTATTTTTTATCCTTAATACCTCGAATTCAGTGCATTTGGCCAAATTGTATCGGGGGAATAACAGTTTTAACAACATACGAACACAACTACCCATGCCCTGAGTGGTGATATTTCCACCCAGGCGGGATTCGAACTCGCGACCCTCGGTTTAGCAAGCCAGGACTTTATCCTCGGTGACGGTCACGGTAAATATCACTTTCGCACAAACTGTTCATCAGTGGTGGGTCTTCCCTGGAATTTAAAAGATAATAAACTCTGCCACCATACCATTGTTTGATTGATCTATTTACGAATGAATGGAATTATTCAATTCCAAATGCTTTAATTGAATGGAAAAGGCGCTGATATCGGCTCAAAATATGACAACAGGTATTCATTGAAAATATAATCGAGATGATATCTACATGTGTTGCATCTTTATTTTGTTTCATTAAATCTAATGTATGACATCGTTGATAGTAGTGTCTGAAATAAATAAAAACGAAATGAATAGAGAATTTTGTAGTTTCGTTATCTCATACAGACACGGCGGAACCTCAGAATATTTAAAAAAAAATATATACACCACAACCTGGTCGTTTGTTTTCCACCATAATCAGTACCATGTGCAAATGTTCATTAACTTTCTATATATAATGGTAAGCAAAATAAAATTATATTTTACTATTCATTTGCGCTTAATGGTTGCCTTCAACATAATCCAATTAGTTTTGAAAAGTTTTGGGTATCCTTTTATAATACATTTACAAGGAAAAACCGTGTCGTAACTCTAAATGAAAATTTGACAGCATTTTATACGAATCATTGAATAGCTTACATGTTTCTTTTCAATAAAAATGAATGTATTCAATGCAAAACGAATTAAAACTCATTAATTTGGATTAGCGAATATTTGGGTGGCTTATTAATTTTAAGTGGACAGCAGATAAATATAAATGTGTTGCATATATATGCTGACGAATGATTTTAATGGAGAGGATATCTTTTTTATTCTTACTTAAACATAAATACGCAAGGAACACGCGTTGTACTAGGCATGAGGTTATAAAAATTCCAGTCCGATTCCGGGAGTGTCCCAGAAAATCCAGGATAGCTGACAGTTGAGGTAACATCGTTTGCGAAGTTTGGTGATTGTGTATACCTACGGGCAGAGTCGAGGTGTTAGCGTGGTGAGCAAGTCGATTGTTGATTGGGCGATGAAAATTCCCTGTGGGAATTTCCGTTTGAGGTATTTTTGCACTATACTCAACAAGAGTGCACCACCACCCGGATTTTGATGTGTCCACTTACGCTCGGTAGAGAGGTGCATGCATGCGTCAAATATTTATTTTAAACTGATGTCATGAGCTTTTTATGACTTCACCCACTTAAGTATTTTCTTTTCCCTTTTGTATGCCGAATTCCTTGTGCTGTTGCCGGTGGTTTTGTGGGCACCACCCTATATTTGATTTTGTGATGAGAATAGCGGCTGCACATTTATCACCTCCCTTCCATTTGACCTAAAAATAGCGTAATTTCAAGGACTTTTGGTGATTTTGATTGGGGGAAACTCATTCTTTCTCTACATCTACATCTACGTAATACCCTACGAGCCACCACGAGGGTGTGTGGCAGGGGGTGAAGATCACCAAACATGCACTATTGACATGCAACTAGGATATTTAAATGAGACATGCTAGAAAATAGGGTCACATGGAGCTAGATGGTTAGTATCTACATAATAAGGAAGGGATTATTGGTTGTTATTACATGCATCATACACTACAGACTACTCTAACTATATTTCACCTACCTATCCCTTTGCTACGCTGCCTATTGTTTTCTCTTATAGTACGCGGGAAAAATGACATTTTAAATCTATCGGTACGACAATCTATCTCTCTAATCTTGTTAAGATGATCAAACCTAGCATAATACGCAGGGGTCCTTAATATATATCTAACGTCATCTGTGAACAAAACGGTTTCGAATTTACTTAAAAGGTTTAACCTAAATTTTAACCTGCGTTCTGATAGTAATTCCCATCCTAGTTCTTCTATTAAGCTCGTAACACTTATACAATTATCATAACGGCCTTTAACAAACCTAGCGGATCTCCTTTGCACGCGCTCTTATTCTTTTACCATACCTTCCTCGTACGGATCCCATATACTAGCGGCATATTCTAAATGAGGCCTGACAAGTGTAAAATAGCTTCTTTCTCGTATTCTCCCATCGCATTTGCCTAGAACCCTTTTTACGAATCCTAATCTACGGTTTGCTACACTAGTAATTTCCCTGATGTGTTTCCCCCATGACATGTCTTCAGTGATGGTGACGCCTAAGTATGTAATAGATTCTACGTTAGATATTTTCTTTTCTTTGATGCAATAATTATTCCGGGGAAAGCCATTCTTTTTCCAAAAGTTCATTATCGCGCATTTCTTCAAATTAATTCTATCACCCAACTATCACACCAATCATCAATCGCATCTAAATCCTTAGCTAAACACTGACTTTCCTCTTCATTTCTAATTTCCTTATACACTAGGTTTGAGATAGAAACGTACAGACTAGATACACTCTCTAGGTTTGAGATAGAAACGTTCAATGTCACGCGAAACGAAATCATCTCTATAATGTGGTGGAATAAAATTGTGGTGGTTGATTTTTCTCCTGAATGAACTTTTATTATGACCTCGTAATTCCACAGAATCAGAGTGAGTGTTATTTGCACTAATTCTTCAAGGTCGTTTTACACGATACTTTTTATTATACTAACGAATGTATGAACTCTTGTATTATGAAAATTGTATTGTGTGTAAAGCAGCAAATTGTCTGATTGCCTGAATGACTGAACGGGAAACAGAACCTGCACTAATTCCATTTATTTGCTTGTACATTCTATGATACATTCGTTTGTACAATAAAATGTACCGTATAGAAGCAGACTAAATATATTTACAAAAACCACGACCCTTAAACGAACTGAAAGAACTTCTCTAAAAATCTCAAGGAGTCTACTTTACGGTATTAAGGAATAGATTTATTGGAATATCTCATTGAAGGAATAAAATGTGAATTTGTAACACTGCAATGTCTGCTACTTACGATATTTTCCTCGACATTTATTTCGTGGTGTTGAGTATTTTTGTGATTTGAAGCCTATATCTGATGATTTTATGCCTATAAAAGAAGCGGCTTACTCCTAACGTCCCATGATATCGCGAAGTCGGTTCATGATCAGAAACATGTTTATATATCAATCTACATTATCCTAATCAAATGGTGAGATCTGAAAGCATGATAAAATCGTATACATCTGGTTTATGTGGAGCGCTGTTATCCAGTCGCTGGTAATTATCGTCTCCTCTATCAATAGCTTGTTTGGATTTTATCTTTCCGCTTTTATTAATCATTCATGAATTACTAAACGAATTAATTGTTGTTATAATTATGTCTGGTCGCTGAATACGCCTTTGACATAAGGTCAGCCGTTTTCCCGGAGGGAGTTATGAGTTAATTTGCCTCGACAATGGCCTGCGGTGAAACTCGATTTTTAATTTTAATAAAACAACATGTAGTTTCATGTTATTTTCCCTGTTATATTCTGAAAAAATCCCAATTAGTTATAATTTTGGCTTATCCGAATACTTTATCATGCCCGCCTTCTTCCCTTCCCGTGATCCCACGTAATTCCACGGAATCAAAGCAAGTGTTAGTTATACTAATACCTTAGATATCTTTGCAGGAAATTCCTATACTTCATGATTATTCGATATTGTGTTACGCGAAATGGAATACAATTTGGAATATTTTGAAAGTGGCATTTTGGCTGTTCGGTTACATGATAGTTGTTAAGCTATAGCAGTTTGAGGACTACATGCTTTATTCATCATATTTTGTACGTTAATAGTTTTTCATTGGTATGAAAATCGTTGATATTCTGAGCTTCGTAGTAGACATTGTCATTCTATATTGCCTCAAGCTTCTGCGATCCTTCATTCAACCCGGGTGATACGACCCTCCTTTTAAAATTATAAATATGATATATAGCTTACAGTTTCCTTGCATTACCGAGATTAACGATAGAATTAGTTGCAGCGTTGTTCGATAGCTTACTCGTGCCCCGTAAATAGTTAAGATTGTAGATTTTATGATTTACTGGATGTGAAATCTTTGCTGCGGATTCTCGTGCATTCTTTTTTGGTGTAAAAGTGCTATTTTATTTGTGGTGAAAACGCTAAATTTTGTTAGCGATCATATAAATTTAGACATTTACCGGATACATCTTCGTTTCCGCCCACCAATAATTATCCCGCTCTCCGGCATAATTTGCCTCCAGTATACTCGTTAACTTATTTCAATAATAGCGTTTATCCTTTTGGCCCTGCTAGCCCATGGGATAATTTTCATTCAGAACATGAGAAAATAGATATTTTTTACATGACAAAAGAAACTATAAATGCATGAAAAAGAAAAGGAGTAAAAAAAATATACACAGACATCTTAATGTTCGCGGCCATCAACAACATCCTGTGTAAATATATCTTACAAGTTCGGTGGTACAATCGTAAGTGGAATTCAGTGATTTTTTTATCAACAACTTTGAATCTTTATATAGTGATGAACCAAAAACTATCCACAGCCACAAAATTTCCATCGACAAAAATGAACACTTTGTGAAGGAATATTGGCGTTTTCAGTCGTGTCCGCATCATATAAGTCTCAGTTCCCGTGGCATATTGCGCCGATATTTCTCTTACATGATGTATTGAAGCCCCGAAAAAAATATTTAATTTCGCCCCCGCCGACTGGAAGCCTCGTACTCAGTTCTGACTCTGGTGATGCCCTGAATTCACTCACGCCCTGTTCTCATTGTTTTGAATCTGCTGAATGTTTGACTGTGGCTTCCTTTATTTAGGCACTTGTTTATTTTCCCTATAGGATAACCGTTTTCTCCGAGCGTTGTGTTACTTTTCCTGTACATATATATCTACCCACAAAGCGCTCGGGTTCAATCTTTGAACTCTCAGGGTTAGAACTTACAGCCTTTGCTCATGTGTCCTCAACAAATATGTTTTTATATAGTAGAGTAGTAGGTTAAGTAATAGGGGGCAAATTATGGAGACATCAAATTGAAAAATTTTGTGGGAATGAGATAAGTGAATGCCAAATAATATATTTCACTAACAGGACACAACAGAAGGACGTGTATGAAGCAATGTTGGAATGTAACTGAAGGTAGAGAAGGAATGGCAGGATGGCGCATAATGGTTGGAATTATTAAAGCGCAGTCAGCTTATTGGCCTATCACCTATTATTACATTTTTTGACTCTGCCAACCCTGATATGGAATTAAGTAATGGTTGTGTACATGTGCATGAAATGTACTATTTACTTTTGCCTGATTAGAGAAGATTATTACCGTTCTGACAATGGTGATGCCCGAATCCAGTCGTGCCAATATTAATTATTTTTTTCAGATATGTTTGGTGGTTTCGTTTATCAATTTACTCATTCATCCCACCCCTCTTATAGCATCCCGCTACTCCAAACATCGGGTTATTATTTCCATATATGAGAGAAGCGTGGAGGTTGTTCAATCTTGGACCGCTCGGGATAATAACATCCAGCTTCTCTGTTCGTGTGGCCCCCGCCTCAATCCTGTGACCATCCAGTATCCAGTCCCCCCACCCCCGCCACCCGTCCTTCCCAATCCTTCATCCACCGCATCCATTTGCCACACGACGCCCACACCCTCCCTCTCCCACCCTCGCCTTCCAACACAACGGTGCTCCATCCTCCATCCTTCCCAGAACTCAACCCCGACTCCGAGCTGCCCAGCTGCCTGGCGACCGAATGAAAAAAACGGACGTGGCTTAATCAAACTTTCTATTTTTGAGCCAACAAAAGGCACGTCACTGCCGCGGATGAAACCCAATCATCTATGGGAAGGCCTCTTTCTCTTTCTCTCTCTCTCTCTCTCTCTCTCCCTTCCTCTCTCCCTTCCTCTCCCCCTCCCTTCCTCTACCCATCTCTCTCTCGCCTCTTTCTCTCTCTTTCTCTTCCCACCGTCCCGGCATTTCCTTTCCCTGTTCTTCCCAGGGCTGCCAACTACAAACCGAATCAGTCGTCAACTTAGTAAACAAGTAAAAAATCGCCAGTTTGTTGTGAGATGAAAATTGATGGAAGTCACCAGTTTTATCGCTAAATGGCTATGCGATAAATATGTATATCAAAGTCGTTCGATTTCAGTTGTATTCTTCCTTCGATATAGGTCTTCGCAACCATTTCCACCACGTCCACCATTAATGTACTCACTGAGCATTTACTCCATCGGCGCACCCATGGAAATCAACGAAAATACGGCGCAAGTCGTCATTTTGAATACAATTGCACTGCCAAATAAACTGAAGGTTGAAAAATCTATGGTATTGTTGTGAAGGATACTCCAAAATTAGCACATTAATGGCGTACTTGTTTACGTTGCGAAAACCTACATCGAAGGAAGAATGCAATCTATATTGAAGGACCTTTTATATATCAAGCACCTTAATAATTTTATCTTGAAGTTACCCGGAGAGAGCCTTAGAAAATTGTTGGTGTTTTTGTTTATTTTCGCGATTTTGAAAAATTCCATTACTATGTGTTAATGATTTTGTAAACTTAACTTTCCATGATCTTTTGTTTAGTTTTTAATAACTCATAATTACACATTTTGCTGGTATTTTAGTAATATTTTAAAAAGTTTCTGTCGATTCTTGAGGGTAAATTCTTAAAACATTGATTCTATATCGATATCACCACCTTGTGAAAGCTCGGGTGCTATAGTGTTTGTGAGTATTTTTTAAGGTACGCCATTTAATTTTTTTTAATCCATTATTCTATCTTAGCACTTGAATGATTTTGAATATTTTTTCGACTCTTCTTCGTTTTGATTTCCATTAACATACGATTATCGCACCTTTACTGGCATTGTTAAAAATTTCTGTGAAAAATGTAGGGTTCTGGTTGAGTCAATAATTTTTAAAAAATCGGCCAAATTTGTTAAAAGATGTTATTTTCCTCTTTCTCCTCTTTGTTGCCATTGCGAGTGTAAATTGGGAATCCCGTCGTCGTTTCATAGTAGCAAGATCTCAACAGGTGAATAAAAAATCAGAATTATTTTCGAAGTAACAATACTGTTGCTTAATCAGTTTTTAAGCAAAAGACTATTTTTTGGGCTTATTTTACTATTTATTTTTAAAACGTTTCTTTTGTCCAATCAAACAGGTAGTTAGGCATGTCTCTTGGGGCTGGCGCCGGAATATATCTTTCCGCCTAAGACTTAAATTTGCTCCACCGTAAACCTCCAACGTTCAAAGCTGTCTATTTGTAGAGAGAATTGTCCTCTCCGTGATATAAACAACAAAACGTAAACTTTATATGCTGATTTTCCGCGGATTGAACTTGTAATTACATGAAATTCAAAGGGATTGTAGGATAAATTTGGGGTCAGTGGTAGATATTAGTTTACCTAGAATATAAATTCCATTTTTGCGATGTACTGTTTATAAAAAGTGTAGCAACATTCATAGAAATCGAATAAAAGTAATAAACCTTTGCGTGATATGTTGTGAATTATTAGCAATAGGTATCTTTGTCAAAATATGGAAATCCCATAGAAATGACTCTTCATTCGGGTGCTATGGCTGGATAAAAGTGCTCATTTGAAATATGTAAGCGGTCATATCATGGAATTTTCTGCATATTTTGGCCCTTGATTTCGGTTTTCACCAGGTGACGCAGGTTCCCTCTGAAAACAGGATTTTCCTAACCTAGGAAACAGTTGGGATTTAGTGTTGGTTTTAACTCACACAGTTGCGATGGAATCTTCTTAGGAGATATTCGCTGGATCTTAGCACAGTTGCCAGTTTGGCAGCATTGGTTCTCCCCCGCAGGGTTACTCGACATAACCCTTCCCCTACCTCACGTCCTTCTTCCCGCTTCGACCAATCACAACCCTCAATCCTTCCCCGTTCTCACCAACACCTCCCTTCTGTCGTCCCTCACATTCTCCTCTTTCCTCTGTCCATTACTTTCTCTGTGGTGAACCATCTTTTGTTTTTTTTATTGTCACTGCTCCTTTTTTCTTGTTGTCCTCCGAAGGCGCTCGGCGTCATGTTTTAATTTCAATCACGGATCATTTTATTCCCTTCCTAGGAGAGAACTGATGGTACTGCGTTTTAGAATGTTATGTTAAATTTCAAGGACACTGAGACTCGCCTCGTTATTACCTCTGGAAACAAACGTGTGTGGATACGACCAGTGTGCACTCATGATTTTTTAATCTTACAAGTACTCGATTATAGTGAGAATGTGACCTTCAAAGGTATTTTGATAAAAAAATATCGCTCTCTATTTAAGATTATACAGCAAAGTAAGATGGTGTACTAATGGCCGTATTGATATGAAGAATATAAGTAAGTGATTGGAAAAGGGTCGGTATTGAGACGTATTGAATAGAGGACTGGGAAGTATTTTGCCCTGTGGAGGGAGATCGTTATGAGGAAGTATTACAACTAAAGAAAGGGCAATGTATAAGTTGTGGTGACCAATTTACCCTGACCAGTTGAGGACCAAATAAAAAAGTTACTCAAATTTTTTTCACCATACTTGTTCGATCCTTCCATCGATAGTTGTGGCCCTCTGCGTGGATTGCCCATTTCCTCCCCTTCACCTTAGTTAGAATACCATTCCGTTATGTCTGATTAAAATATTAATTGATGGTTTAATTTCGCTATTAAAAATAATGCTCATGTTTGATAAACAATTTTATTATGTTGTCTACAAGTACTATATTGAAACAAACTACAGTCTTGCAGAATTTACGTAATTTATAGAACATCTTATTTTGATGAATAGAGGTTCTAGTTTCCCCACAAAACCCCCCGATTCCCCCGTGATAAGGCTTCCCCATTGGTTGAGAACCTCTTATCTATAACAACCCTGTTCTCCCTCAGTTAGAGGTACAATCATTTCCTTCGCCTTCCGAGACTAGCATGCCTCCACATTCCCTCGAATCCTCGGTCCCCCTCATTTCATTCTCTGACCCAACCCCGTTCTTCCCTCCAACATCCCCTTTCGAATTCTTTTTTTGTCTCTCTCGTTAGTATTTCTCTTCTAGCCGTTCTCCATCGGTCGAAAATGGTTGGAGAAAAAAATGACGCCAAAAAAATATCTCCTATTCTTCCCGTCCGATATTTTCCGCTCTTCTTACATACGTTAATTTCTCCCAGCCGCAGTAGTCTCCTTTTGCCACCCTTTCTTCTTTTTCATATGTGTATATCTACCTTTAAGATAATACTTATGAATTTCCATAGAATATTTATTAAGGTGACCTTGAAAATGATACAAGTTGCCGAGTATTGTATCATGAATTGAATTATGTGTTCGCTGTATATCATATGAATTATGTATACGCTTATTTTTAGTCTTTCGAGGTCACGGAGGGCAGGAGAATAGGAGGTGGGTGAATAGAGAACCTCCTACCTTTTTCATGCACTACTTTAATCGAACCCAATGCTTTCAGTTGAATTGTGCGGCCGAGACAACTCTCCAAAAAACCTCATCACCGCTGTTTCCTCCCTCATCGATTCCTTTTCCTCTGTGGATCCCTAATTGCCTGACGTTAGCGGTGGACTAAAGCCGAGTTTCTCTCCGCAATTTTTCAATGCCCTATATATTCCCTCGAAGTCTTTCTTGATGCCATCAATGACGCAAATTTTCCCAGTCTACGATCGTATTCTTCATCAATAGACGTCCTAAATTTACCCTCGTTTTATGTGAGTATGCTAAGAACTAGCTGCAATATTTTTATACGGCATCAAGCCCACAAATGTACATGTGTGCAAAATATTCGGAGAGGAAAATCATCCACCTTGGTCGGGACTCGAAGCCAGAACCCTCAAAATGGAGCTGAGTAGTGTTGCTAGTTAAGCAACCGATGCGTCCATCTCCCTTTTGGATTTTTAAGGGCTTAAAAGTGGCTTAATGCGTTTATGGACTACCGGGCAGATGGGAAGCATTTTATCTCTTACCCACTCGAAGCGTGAACCACCTAGTCCAGAACCGTGAATCCGACTGACCTGTTGTGACGCATTTCTCGGTAGGTGATGTAAATTGATATCATTGTAGATAACGTCCGATAATCAGCAAGAAGTCAGGCTAACCGGGCCTCTTCTCTCTGGAGTAGCCCTAGGTCTCTATGCGTCTTGGCCTCGCCACTCCTTTGCGCCGCTGTACATATTCGCTCAACTGAGTTGAAACAGTGCACCTGAGTCTCGTTTATCAATGTCACAAGTCATAGAGAAAGTCCTTGGTGGTAGCTCATTCGCAGCCTACCGATTATCCCAAAGTTATACACATGCATATAATTTCAAACATTTGACTGACTTTGAGTTGGACTTCAGTTGTCAAAGCTACTTAAGTAGAAAAAATATTATTTCAGCGTCCAATTTTTGTAATTATTTAAAACCTCTTATATCTGCTTTTGGTTTCGGAAACAATTACTATTTTCAGTGCTCAAGTAGGCCTGCGTGTAGATGGATTCCAGGCTAATCCGTGAGTATGTAACTCAGAAATCTCCGAAAGAAATGAAAAAGATGGAAAACGCTTCATTGTGTATTATAAGGCCTTCGGTGGGTGTATTAAAAGGTCATCGGAGAGCATTAATATCTTTCGATTTCGGTCAAACACGTGTCCGTGTAACTCGTCAATCTCTACTGGAAGAAAATATGGGAAAGCCGTATTGTTTTTGGAATGCGTATTAAAAGGCCTTCGGAGGGCAGAGAGCTGTCAGCGAGAACCGAAACTTTTCGTGTGTAAACATCGTAATGAGAGCACTTTTTAAAGTGACCCGAAATCTTCCACCGCAAGCGAATATCTTTCAATGAATACACGTAAACCTCGCCACTTCGCTTCGCGAGCGGACCCACAAGGGAGATCGAAATTATAGCCCCGTAAAATGAAACCGTAAAAATAAAACGAGGAGCTCGCTTTCCGTGTGTGCCCGGCTTGTTTCATTCCGAGGTCTCGTTTTGCCTCGCACCCTATCCACTCGCCCACGGTAGAGTCGTATTTACGATTCGCGTGAGGCTATGGGAGAGCAGACTCGGCGCCCCTCTTCCCCACCGGCACGTGGTGGTCTCAATTCCAGGTCGCGAGTTAATTGATCGATTACTTTAACTCTCAACGCGGAGCGCCGTTATTCCATGAGTTCTTTCTTATTGTTTTGCACCTCTTTTCAACAGGCTTTTGATACGGTTCTCTCAATGCACCTGCTGGCACACCTAGCGCTCTCGTTTTTATTTTAGCTTACTTTCTCCACTCCACGTTATTGGGAAAAGTTTTTGTATCTTTTGAAAAATGATTCGACCTCGTATTTTCTTCGAACAGTTGAGTGTTTTTGATATACGATGTAGGTGGAGCTTTTTCGAGTTATTTCTGTCCTCATTTGTGTGCCTATGCGAGTGAAAAATTTAATGGTTAGTCGTCGCGAGCTACTTGAAGAGAAAAATCTTGCTACACGTGCAATGCATCCATCGAAGGGAAATGAAATGGTGCTTTCAAACCATGAAAGTGAATAAGCGATATAGGCAATCGATAAAAATCCCTTAATTTCTAATATAACTTTATCTTCTGATTCTCTCATGAGTATTTTATGCTGCTAGGAGATAACTTTCCTCAGTGCATCCATATTTGCAAAAATAGGACTAGTAGTTATCAAAACTTTTTCGAGTGTTTAAATCTGATAGTGGTGATGAACGTTGTTAGATTTAAATGTAGCCTTTCATGCTCAAAAGCCATAAGCTTATTAATTTGCCTTAACGTTATGTTTTATTCAATCTTAACGTTCGGGGAGAGTAAATAAAAATTAACTTAAAAGCAAGGTCGTGATGCTTGCAATGAAAGCCTAACATTCACACCCTCTCGGATATCGTCATACTGATTCTTTTGTCTCGACCCTCGGCACGTGTTTCATATATCTTTCATTTCTCGTCTTCTCTCGATTCACTGTTCCAAGAAAAAGTCATTTCTTTCTCCTTTCTCAGATTGGTTTGTTTAAGGTAGTTCGGCCGAGGTATTCTCTAGTCTTTATAGAGACCATTTTTAAATTTATTTTAAATTTAGGCTGCTGTGATAAAAATTTAGGAAATTTGGTAATATTAATAAATCAAAAACTTGTTTGGCACGACTTGATTTTTCATTAGCCAGCAAAATGTACATGTTTTAGTCTTTAACTAACTTGAGTAGTTTTTTCACGCCACACGCTGAAAATACCTTTACAATCTCCTCTCAATTTTATTTTCCCTTCCTCGTACTGTATCCCCCAAAATCCTCCTCTAAGAATTCTTAACGCGCAGCTCGAGATTATATTATACCCATACATAGTATTTAATTATATTTTATTTTAATAACCATCCCCTCGTTTTATTTGCTTCTTTATCTTAGCAAACGTCCTTCCTCTTTAATTCTGTCCATAAATCTTAACTCTTTTCCTCTCCTTCCCCGCTTACCCATATAATTGTTTGTGTCCTATCTCTTTCTGATTGATATTTTCCAATTTTTATTTAGTGTTAATTATCTGTGGCTGTGAAATTTTTGTTTTTCATCACTGTGAGATGATTGCCAGACAGTTTTTGTTCTTTTGTTGTTGTATATATAACAGAATTTGATACGTATTTTCAATTTTGCTCTTATGGGGAAACCCAGAGCGTAATAAAACTTATTATATTCTATATGTTCCCCTCTATCACGGCCCTTGACACGCCCTCGCCTTTCATTACCTGCTCCTGCTATAGACGTGGCTTCCTCCGCTAGAAGTTTCCTCTCCTTGCCCACCTTCAACGTTCTTCCTCTTTTGCCTTCCTTTCTGTACCACCGCACCATACTCTCTCTACTCTCCTCCACTCCCTCATCTAAGCGGCACGCAGTCTATTGTCGTCCAATTTTCTCCAAGTCCACGTTCCTGTGCATCAAAACGCTTCACTTCGTATCCGAGTCTTCAGCAGCCCCTCCTTTAGCATCATCACGCAAAGGTCCCTTCATCAGCCGTCACCTGTGGGTCACCTCCTTCGCTGGCGCACCTCACCTAGTAGAAGGAGAATTGTGAAGTTAATGCCATCGTTGTTTTTCGTCAGGCAGTTGAACGGTTTTGAGGTCAGCACCGGGGCTTATTGTCCCTCCAAACTGCGCGCGCATCACCGTGCATCTCGGCGGCGTTTCTCGGCGACGGATTCGTTTTTAATCCGCTGCACTCAGTCATTATCCCCCGCTGGGAAGTTTTCACTCGGCGCTGTGAGGTCGTTAAAAAGAGTGTGTGGGGAGAAGAGGGAATGAGAGAGGGTGAGAGAAAGTCGAAAGAAGAGGATGAAAGTGGCCCTCTGCATGCACCCTCGCGTATCATCCTCCTTCTCCCACCCCCACTAATCTTTGCCGAGTGCACCGCGGGTTGGTGTGGGGGGAAAAAAATACATATAATCCTTCTCCAGCTCACTCCTCCTCCTCTACCTCTCTTACTCTTTACTGGGACGCTTGCCTTTTGCATCGCAGTGTAAAACGGTTTCACAAGGAGCCCGTCGCCGCCGTGTGCAAAGAAAAACGCTCGAGGAAAAACTTCAAGCGGGGTACTTGGCTCAGGCTTTTTAGCGCTCGCGTGTGTGTACGTTCGTATGTATGCAACTCCGCTTCTGGTATCTCTTTTTTATTCCCTTTTTTTATAATTTTCTTCCGGCCATCATTATTCCCGTCCATTATTCCTCCTCCCTTTTCATGCCGCGAACATCAAAGGGAGCAACACTGAATATTTTTCGGGGGAACTGACGCTAGAACTGGGTCGCCCCCCCGCTCCCAGCATTTCTTTTTTTTCGTGAGCATTCGTGTAATTTTATTTTACCTCCTGCTTAAGGATTAAAATTTTTAAGCATCGATTAATATTTTTTCTTCCTTCTCTTTTAAGCGAACGCATTTGATCCCCATAAAACGCACTTTCTCGCGTGTTTATGCTCTACAGTTCGGAATTCTTGAAATGCGGAGCCGAATTTGGTACCTACTGGTCGGAAAAAATCCGCGGGTGCAAGGTTTTTATTATTTTTTAATGTTTTCTTTTACTCGATGCTCCCGTAGGATTCGTAGGCGGTCCCGCTTCTCTTGTTACGAGGGAAGTAGCAGCGTTCGAAGTTTTTTTTTCCTGCTTGCTTATTTATTCCGTCCCCGATTCCTTTGGGTCTTACTCCGTCCGGATTTTGTGAGATCAGTACCTCGCCCCACTTACGCCTCGCGTTCTTAACCGTGAGGGCGGCGTTTTAATATGCTTCCTCCCTTCCCCCGACCGATCGTGTCCATGAACGAGCGGGCTTGAAACTCACCTAAGAGGGGTAATTTTGTATCTCCGGAGCAGTTGGGCGGAAATCTGCATTTCAGTAGTGGAGCCATTAGCGGTTTCATATCCCTAATAGTCTCTTGCACGTCCTGCGAAAATATAATCGTCTCTAGGCCTGCATAGTGACTAACAGATTAATGGAGAGTCATAACTCTATAATGGATATTCTATGGTTCATTTAGGACGGGTATTGGCGCTGCTTTAATCATATTAGAAGCTTGTCCTGTTTTAATGACGTAAAATACCTTGTACACACATGCTTGGTGATGGTATTTTTCATAATTACTACTCTAACCTTATTATATTCCTCTGATTTTATCTTTGAAATTTCCTGTAAATGGTTCTTGAAAATCTCTCCTATATAATCCTCCATTAGCTATAAATTGCAGAAAATTGAAGAGTACTGTAAAATTAGTAATTGAAAAAATACCGTAATACCTCAAAAGTAGTTTCTTTTTGATACATAAATGCAGAAAAACTCTAATTTCAAGTTTTTTCTATAGAATTCCACGGAATATTTAAAAAAACCCTTCATTTTTCGGCTGTCTTATATCATTTAAAATTTCCTTGCAGCTTCATAATAGGAGCATGTATGTGAAAAAAGGCAAAATAAAAATTTTTAGCCCCCATATCAGTCGTAGGTATCCGCGGGGTTGATACAGAAATTCCTGGATATTCGAGTCTTTACCGCGTAGATTATTTTTGCCGATAGAAATTCTTCGTGGCATTAACAATCAAAGCAGTGAGTACTAAAATATATAGGGCTACTTTTGTCCCATTCTTTACGGCGAATTTCAATCCTGAAAACTATGAGTTGTAGGTGTGATTAATGCCAAGCCGAATAAATAGTTGGAAGGAGTGAAAGTACTTTCAGTCAGGGGCCGCACACAAATATTTCTACCCGTTTTATTTGAGTTTTCCTCGAGCTGATTGATCTGTTTTTGCAGAATCTCAATCCAAAATTCCAAAATCCGAATTCCTGAGACATCATCTCACTTCTCCTGCGAATGGTGGCTGGCCATCAGATGTTACTGTAATTCTTCATGCCCTCTTCCTCTTCATAATTCGTCTAAAATTCTAATCTTCTTCCTTCCTATCCTTCACTTCCTAAGCGTTCTCTCCTCCATCACACTTTTCAGCGTGCCCTCGCGTCTCGGAAAGACTTCTGTCCACCTTTTCTTCCTTCTCCGAACTTGCGCTACTAAAATCCTTTACTCCAAAATTACAAAAAAACATCAAATTACAACCCTCCGCGTTTGTCTCCCTCCTCGTGCCAATTATTCTCTCTCCTCGTATTTATTTTGCTGATGGGTGTTGCTATGAAATTTGCCGGGGAAATTTAGGAATACATCGCTATAAATTAAGCGAGCTTCACCCCAGGTACAAGATTCAGGGGGAAGAGCATTAATTCGGTACTTAATGAATTCTGATGAGGTGTAATGTCCACCCATTTGTATTCATACATTTCCCCATGCTATTTTCTTTGGCGCATAGAAATTCACATGCAGTCCACGCGTGCACACTTTCATGTAGATTCTCGATAACCCCTTCACCTATTTTTTCGTCTCCATTTCTTCTTCGATGGTATCTTTCTGGTGCTATTACTTCCCGCTTTTGGCTCATCACCAAAACATTCCCTTGGATTCGAAATGGAGGAAATTGTCCCATCCCCTTTCTTTTACTTGCGTGAGTAATGTGTCTGTGCTATGCCGTGAGTTATTAATTAGGCCCACTGCAGTGTTCGAAATTATCCTTGGCTGTGTTCAAAGGAGATTTCTCGGCGAACGTCCTATAGTTTTTTTACGCCGGCTGCATGGTTCCTGCGAGATTTTCTTTGGATATCTTTGCGGTGATCTCCATAATGCATGTGAAAGAGATATATATATATATATTTATGTAGGCATATATATTTTATGGAAGTACAAGTTTGTGAGATTCAAAATTAAGAGGGGATCCAGAAGTTATATCGATGGTGCTGGGTGTATATTAAGCATAAAACTAGATAATTAATTGTACGTTATGAATTGCGAAGATCGTTGAAAGTAAGAAGAATTTTATTTGTGGGATTTATGCTTGTCGTTGGCGGTTTTTTACCAAATGTGGTGGAATAATTTGTTCATAAATTATCTCTATAGTTTGTAGTTCTTAACTAATTTCTTTGCGACGCGTTTTCCTCCAACTACGTCATCTTGGATGGAACATTTTTCAGTCAGTCTACTACTGTGGTTTGGTCTACAATTACAATACAGTCTACAATGGAATAGTTGTTTTGGAAAATTACTGCGAACGTTAGTATGAAGGTTTCCGCGGCGTTTCAGCATATGAAGATTAGCTTTAGGGTTTCCTTCCGCGTGATGTCTTCTGGTGACAACAGTTTCTCCAGCCATCCTGCTGGCGTCTTCAGGTCGAAGTGGCGATGCATCTTATGGTCCGTCTTCATATACCTGTCCGGTCTATCGGAGCGAACTACTTTCCCGCGCTTTTTGTGTGAGAACTCGCTTCCAAGCATGTGATAGCCGTCTTACCGGTTGAAATTATGCCGGTTTTTTGTAATTTCAATGGATTCCCGAATGATTCTGGGTAAATAGCGTCTCTCGTTGCTGGTGATTGTTGGCCCATCAAAATTTACGCTATGTCCAGGGTCCGACTAACCGAAATTACGCCATAGCGTAAATTTTGGTGAGCCAACAATCACCAGCAACGAGAGACGCTATTTTCCCAGAATCATTTGTGTTTAATTTCGTGATTAGAGACGCAATAGGCAACATATCAGACGGTATAGTTATTCATCCGAGTGCATAGAACTTAACAAAATTGCGAATCATGTGTTGTTGTCCCACGTGACTCCTTAGTTACGTGATCGGGATTATCTCGAACGGTTCAAACACAACCCTTCTACCCACGATAGAGCAATTTCCATTTTTGCCCTGCCTCTCATTCACGGGAAAATTATTTGCTATGGTTTCTAGTTACCTTCCCCTACAATATTTTGGAACTTGGCACCATCGCATTAAATTTCAACCTTTCTGGTACCTGTGGCATCCCCAGGAGCAACACCAATTCTGCTACCTGTCCAACTTTGAAGATATTCTGTACAGACGAGGGCGCGACCCAAGGGTGTAGTCTATCGGGAGAAGATTGAACGATAACTTATATGCCTCCATATCTTTCTGCAGAAGTGGCTTGGGCTAGGATTTCGAGGGTAGATATAGGTTGGGGGAATCGACGGCCAGGGTTCCATTTGCTCCAGTCACACTCTATTTAAAAAAAAAAAGGATTATCAGTTGGAGTGAAAATTATCTTTGCAGTAAGCTGCTGTCACCGTATGCGGCATGGTCGAACAAAATTAAAAAGGCCCGTTTTATTCAGCCGACTAAAGACCCGGCCCAGGCGAATTGGGTCCTTTCCCAGAACGTATTTCAGGCGTATATGATTGGAGTTATGCGAAGGGGACAAAAAAGTGGGTCGGGAAGATATTTTTAAGCCACTGATGGGTTGAATGGCGTGTGAATACTGGGTATATACCTTGGTGAAAGACTTCCTGGCCACATAAAGAGGTGAGATAGGACGCCATTAGGTGAGCTGGGAAAACTTGGTTAAAGTTTTGTCGGCAGAAAGTTTTTCTTATCCCTCTTGCAGCTTGATTAAGTTCTTCCCGACTTGGCGGCGACCGTCTCAAAGGGGCTGTGTGTTGATGACGGAAAGCCATTGATTAATTGATCGGAAATCTATAGACCTTCGTCGGTGTCTAATCACTAAGCAGTCATCGGTGCTTGAGGTGCGTTTCGCCGTAAACGTCTTCTCCAAACAGGAGAACAAGTTTTAAGCGTACTGACCGTGAATCACCCCGCGCTCTTGGCTGAAGGGGAATGTTTCGAAGTTCCGTGACTGGCCGTGTTAGTGGAATAGAATGGGCTCCAACACGTCTGGTCTTCATGCAACATTCCTTGAGGAGAGACGGGAATCGTCATGGAATGGAAAATCAATGCTAATAAAGCTTGGAGCATTTTAGTTGTTTGCGTAATCTTGGGAAAAATTTTAGGATATTCTAATGAATCAGTCCTTCAGTTCATATTGCAATAAATCCGCTTCAAGTCAGTTGTATTAATCTTTGATTTTGTTTGGCCAAATCATGATGCTAATGTCCGGCATAAGTATGCAGAGTGAGTTTTATAAGGGAAAACTTTATGTATTCCGTAGTTCGAACAAGGAATCCGTTGTTCAAATAACATTATTCGATAGCATTTTTTCGAACATTCGAAACAACTTTTACTTTATTTTTATTTTCTGGTTACAACATATTTCTACCTAAAATATTTCTGACGTTTTCGTTCCATGGACTTCCATGAAAAGTAGCTGTAAGTAATTTTCTTGGCAGTAACTTGGTGGTGTTGCGACTCTTTGAATATATGAAAGACTTTTTTCTATTCAACTCCTGTAACTAAAGCCAAATTGGTTTGATTATTCACGGATACTGTTTGGTTATAACAAGGTAAACTTAATATAAAATTAATTATCTTATCAATTATTTTAGTTTCAAAGGAAACTAAATGTTTAAAAATAAGGAACTGCAGGCAAGGAGAAATTTAGTAGTATACAGCAGTATGAAGAAAAGCGTAGTATAGTCATTTAAATATTTGTTAACGACCCGGGTTTCTGGTTTATTCATAGAGCGAAAATGTTCCTCATTTAAAGTTACTACTTAATAGATTAATGACGGGTTTGTAGAGGTTTTTTGTTTGTATTTCAGGGAGGTATTTTAATTTCTCCTGGCAGAGAATGTCATTTTTCATTGTAGTTCCTGTCGATGAAGTGAATTGCGCAAATATGATTTGAATTTGCCATTGGATATAATGTGTGCAGGATACTAAGTGTCCATTCTTCATCTAATAAAGAGTGGCCTCTTCATTCTAGCTTTAAATTATCTCTGCGCCATTCTGTAAGTGTCCGTCAATTTGGACAACATCTGAACGAATATAAGCGATCGTAATAGAGCTAGCTAGAGTACAGGAAAAAATTTCCAAGGATTGGTTCGCCCTGTAATCGATTTTACGCCGGCCAACCTCTAGGCGCGCACATAAATGTGGACATTAGCCTAATGATGAATGTTATTTTCTTTATTCGTGAACATGAGCGATTCCTTTCCAAACTTTTCCTCTCACTCGGCCCGAGAGAAAGTTTTCCAACTCCCCATTCTCATGAATAATTCATTACGCTGGGCATTAGGTGCATGTTATATATGTCTCCTGGCCTAATAAATTATTCATCCTCGATGTATTGTCCTCGTCGGGAAACTTTTCCATCAAAAAAATTTATATATATGCGCAGTTGATGCTTCGGTTTTGTATGCAATGCAAGTAGTTTTAAGTTCAGTTGAGTTTTTTGGTCGTTGTGATCACTAAAGTTCTCTCTTTCTCATTTTCAGGTAAACCGAATTGGATGCATTGGTGTACATCTTAATGATGATCCCGTAATTATCCAATTGAAGTACTAACTTGCTGATTGAGTAAGTGAAATTAATGTAAACGTATAATACTACTCCGCCATGATCGAAACTGCCTTAAGGCTTGCATTATTTAAAGAGACTTTGACATGGTATCTAAAAGTTGATATGTCATTTTGATATTCAATTTCTGCAAAATTAGTGCAGCATTTTATAAAAACTGATAAAAAAGATGGAATAGCTGCAGTTAATAGACCTACTTTCTTGTTTTGTGTGGGCATATATTCTTGTGTGATATTTTAGATTATCAAATCTTCATAGGGCTTAGCTGTTTTTAAAACTGCTGTTTGTTAATGATGAAAACGGTCTAAGTCAGTGCAATAGTCAGTAATCGCTATAATGATCTCTTCGCTCATAGATCTGTAGAGCTTATCTCTATGAGTAAACTAACTCCTTTGCTGTACTATGGGACTCAGGCGGACCATTTCAGGTAATAACCCTTATTCTGAAGTTGATGAGTTAATGCTGTATCGAAATCAACCAGCGATCCCATAAATTGATAGTCATGAAATACTAAATTGTCATCATGCCTTTGTGGAAAATCATGAGTTTCTAAATTTTTAGATTTGACTAGAGAGGCGACTTTTTTTTAATCCATTCCCATGGATATGGAGGGAATAAACTGAAATTGAACTGAAGCTAGCTCCGTTAGCAAAGCCATTTTAATGATTACGATGTCATGAGCATTTAAAAGTTATCTTTTTTACTCTGCTGTTCTATTCAAATCAAAAACAAATTTTTTTTGTGTTTTCACTGGGATGGCTACTTCATTGTCCCCTCAGCGTGAAACAAGCCTTTCTTTCTATTGCCTGTGTGGCTCGTATTATTCCGCTTTTCTATACTGTATATTTTTTTCCATGTTTCTCAATTTTTTTGCGTACCCAGTTAATGGATGAATGGATGAAAATATTTGCTCATTATTTAGATGCGAGTTGTTCTTTCGCGGGATGGGGGTACATTGGGAGTTGTGTGCTTTTGATTAACATTTTTCGGTGTCCGCGTAAATGGCCACCGATGTTTCCAGCGGCTTTTCGTCGGTTGAAATGTGCGAGTGGGAAATTAGGCCAACCCTCCGACAAAGGGCTTTGCTGCTTCCACTGATGTATCTCGAAATCTTTATGGCTGTTAACGCTGCCGGTGAACACTGTGAAGCAGTGAGAAATGGTGTAATATTTCGCTACACACTCGAGTCCTTGAACTTTTAATCCCGTGCGAGCATTTGGTATTTCATTCCTCTTCTGGGGAAGAGGGGGGAGTGGAAGGGGGGGAATCCTCTCTGTGCGCGCTGTTACTAGATGGCTGATAATTCGGTTGAGCAAAGGCTACAAATTGCCTCGTGTCGTCGATTTGCCAGGTCTAGTGTGCTCCGGTAGAATTTAATGAGGTACTGCGATTTGAATCTTTCTTTTTTCTAAATAAGTGGTTAATTACTCTCTTGTGACGCTTTCCAAGCACTAAACGCAATAGCTATCTGTTCAGCCTAAAGGGTTTTTGAATTTTTTCAGCCGGGCTTGACATTCTAATAGAGTGCTTTGTTTTTTTGACCTGACGCGCGTGGAAAATTACGCACGAATTTTCGAGTTCGCCCGAGGGGAAACTCTTAGCTAGTTAAAAAAAAAGAAATCTTAATTAAAGATTAGTCTTTTTTGTTAACTTAAGGTAAATGTGAGTTCAATTTGGCTTAAAATCTTTTCCTTTTGCGTTGCGTCCAAAGTTTAGATCCCAAAACAATTATTATCACTCTTCGTTAGTAATTATTTTACTCGTTTAATAAAGTGCAGATGACTAATCACAGATTATATCTCCGTTGGTTTGTGGTTCATTCCAAAATTTTATGCCTATTTTGAAAATATATTTTTTATTGCATAGCTGTTATTTTCAATGATGATTGTAACGAACCTTCAACCAGATAAAATGCAAGATTTTTCTTGAAGTTAATCGTCGTTCATCATATTTGGTGTTATTTAGTTCGATTTTCTCTGCGTTTTACTTGCCCCGCGTTTTTATTCGGTATCATAATGGGAATCTCTAATCAACAGAAGCATTCATCATCTGTAATCCTTATTTTGCGTTATAAATCAAAATTGGCAATAATTACATGTTTTGAATGTCATGTATGATGATTCATTCAAATTATAATAATAAAATAAATAGTATTATATTTTATGCTTATATTGATGATTTTATTGTGTATTTGTCATTTTAATTTCTTTGATTAATCATCGCTTGTCAATCCTCAGCCTACTTATTCTCGTTTGCCCTCTTTACTTGGAAAGCTTGAATCAGGGGCTTACGTGATTAATTTTTGTATGCTTTTCACTTTAAAAAATGAAACACCACTCACATCAGTCATGTCCCATTCCCCAAGGCGTGATTAAACGGTATTCAATTTTTAACATCTACAGCCGACGATTATGATAATTTTTGTAATATTATGGATCATCGATGATTAATTGTCTGTTATTTACCATGTACTAATAAAAAGTTAGTACTAATAATTACCAGTGGATATTATGTGCCAAAATACTCTCAATACTGACGGTGAGAAATATCACCTTATTCTTGTGGTGAATATTTTATAGGTATAGCTCTTGTAGTATATATAGTATAGCTACATCATCGCTGTGTAAATGAACGACATATTTCAGCCTCAAAATTCGACAGTTTAAATTTTTTCATCCTTAAATCGTCAATAGCCAAATTTTCAAGTCGCGGAGTTATGCTCTATACTTCTTGCGTTTATCTTTCAGTAAATCGTTTCATAGTCACGTATTTTCCCACCTAGCGGAGTTAAGCTTGAGTCAAACCATAGTATAGCTCACCTATTTTTGAATCAATAACTTCCTATTCAGCTGGTTGATGTGCGTTTTTCTTCTAAAAACGAATTTAATTTCCATTTCACATCTCTTTTGAAAAAATTCACCGCTCAAGGTTTTATTTCTGGTGCGTGAGGAAATCGTTGTTCAAGCATAACGCTGCATCAGCGACTCAAGCCAGTCATTTTCCAGCCTTCGATTTGACTTAAAATTCGATAAGAGTGAGGAATGGGTATGCTGGACGTTGAGTGAAGAGAGATAGAAAATATGCCAAGACGAAAAGATAGATCGCTTGTGGAAGTAGCCAATTAGAAGAAAGGGTATCAGAAGTATATCAGTAATCCTTAAAAATCCTACCCTTTAAAATAGAGAATATAATTAGAACCTGATTGTGATGGCAGTAATGAGATTAGCATTCTATGCTGAGAAATGTATCCCAGGCATGTTAAGACACGGTGCTTTATTGGTAAAATTCATTTAGATTTTAAAAGTACAAATTATCGTCGATCAAAAACATGGCCGACCGCTTTAATTGCGTTTTTGTTGCCTCTGGTTCCAACGTGGGTGACTCTAATATCATTTATTTATTTTCTAACTGATCATATATAATTGATAGTTACAAAGATATAGTAACTTCTTCCTCTTTCCTAGGTTAGGCTTTAAGCACGTTCCGGCTTTACTTTACGGGAGTAAAACGTGTCATTTTTTTATGCGATCAACAAAATTCTTCATTTACGCGTTTTTTCTGTATAAATTGAAGTTTTACTAACCTAGTGCTAAATGCGAGAGTGAGGGTTACATGAGGTCAAGAAATATTTTTCTGTCTAATGTTTGAAAGGAGCAAATTCTTCTGGATTGGATTGGATTTTGGGGAGGCGCCCGACAGCTAAGGTCATTTGCGCCATAGAGGTTAGGTAAGGGAGGAAGGGTGGGTAGAAACCCAGCGTCGGCATTAGCCTACTCTTAACGAAAGGCGCCAAGGTGACCACGGTTTAACGTCTCATCCGACAGATGGAGTACTGTACGTGAAGTTTCCTCCACAAGACACTCAAGTAGGGATCGGGTTTCCTCTGAAAAACATCCTCCTCTGCAGGGATTTAAACCCTGGCCGTCCGCATGGTTAGCCAGTACTCTAGCCACCACACCAACCCGATCCCCCTCAAATTCTTCTAAGAGAGAGAATATTGCTGAAATGATGACACCGAACCACCCTAGTCTTTGAGTTATTTTGCACAATCCTTCAGGATTTGAATGCACCAATATAATTACACTTGACCAGGATTTGAACTCGGATCTCCGCAATGCTGGAAAAGTATATTTGCTAAATATGCCACGAGGGAAACTTATTTTGCATCGAATTTCAGTGGTGGATTAAACAAAAGTAGGTGTTCTCGTCGCTAATTCACATTATAGCTCAGGAGATTATGTCGTGCGCAGATGTCCTGTCGTGATAAGCCACTCCGTCGAGAAGGATAAGTTGTTGAAGGCTAAGAAGAAGAAGGCTGAAGAAGAAGACTAAGTTGTCGCTTTACGACGACTGACTTATGGCAACTTCCAAATCTTTGGTAGAATGCATGGTATGGTGGGCGGTTCTGCTTGCCGATCGGAAGATGTAACTTCTTCTACTTTCCTGAATTAGGTATCAAGCCTCTTCCGGCTTCACTTTACCAAATCTACCTTGGTCTTCTGACACTTCTTCCTGTGGGCTTGTACTGAAAAGCCTTTTTGGATATATTTCCTTGGCATTCGAAGTACATGCTCTTGAACACCTCGGTCATCTCATGTGGATGTATTTCTACTTTTTTTTCTAATTTCTAACTTTTCATCTGGTTTAGATCACCGTATACGCAGTAATGGAGGTGATGCAAGAATTATATTTTTTCCTCAATTAAAGCATGTCATGACTAGAGGGTGCGGTATTCGAAATTAGGACGGGATGTATGGAAGAAAAATTTTCGAATATTGGATTCTATGTTACTGCTATATATTTGTAATCAACCATTGTAGTAATATAAAAGTTACTATATTAGTGTTTAGGCTAAAATTTGAACTTGTGTAATCAAATCGTTAGGATATAAATTTTTATTATGTTCCATAAGGCTGCATGTTAAAACAGCATTCCATTGCAAAATAAACAAATTCTTGAGTTGAAATTTTTTCACTTTTATCTATAGGCATCACTAATGACACCAGATATACAAAGTTTTCCATGTATTTGTACTTATGCAAAAATCTTTCCCGCCTCCTTAATATCTTTCTTTTGCGTCGACTACCTTCCCACTGGCATGAATTTTTTTTCGGGACAGTAAAGGGTATTACTGTACCAGCTGTTTGCATGTTCCGGGCTCAAGGGATTTCTTCATGAGGGCCTATTGATCAAGCTTACATTGAAGGAGATTAGAGACAAGGAAAATTTTGAAACGCACATAATAATGATGATTGCTTAAGTGGGTAATTTTTTCCGCGGATAATTGCGTTCTGTGAGTTTTCCCTGCGAGCCTCGCTGTCATTTGAGGAAACAGTGGAAGAATGGTCGAGATATGAGCGTAGCCGTCAACCGGCCCTAATCCCCAATTCAGAGCGTAACGGCTCTGTTTTGTGTGTTTTATTCTCGTCTGATGATTGTCATTATCAAAAATGGCCTTCCTCCAGGCCTCGCGTGTGGCAAATGATACGACGTGTGCGTCGAATTTGTGTATTTTCGTAGCCCGACTTTAATGAATGGCTTGGTGCGTTTCTCGTGGGCTTCTATTCTCTGCAAAACATAGTCGTACCCCCGTGGTAAATTCGTATCTTCTCCCTCTTTCGAGTCGATGCACTGTTTCACCGGTCCCCGCTTGCCTCCGGGTCGATATCTCCCGCCGCACGCTCTGTCATTCCACCGCCATGAAATCGTGACGGAGAAATGACACACTTCATAGTCCATCGCCTCTCCCTCACCCCTTGGCTGCTTTTTGTAATTCTTGAGGTTTCACACCATCGTGCTTATTTTCGCATTTCCGCTTCTCTCCCAATGCTTTTGTAGTTCTGGCTTCAGTCTCGGGGCCCCCACCATGCGAGTTACAGACAGTAAGGGCGAAATGACCCTATTCCTTATTTCCTCTGCGCTCATTTCTCAGTGGTTAGAAAATGCTGGGAAACCAACCATAGTTATTCATGATGAAAAGCTAAAACTTGGTTAATTCCACACTAATTTATTAAAACCGACCCAGGTTTCAGCAACTGAGTTCCATTTTTAAGGTACAACTGACGTGAGTGGCTGAGTTTATGTACACGGGAAAGGTGGAGGGAGAGGGAGGAAAAGAGTGGGGGGAGGAGATGGGAGGGCGGGGGCGTGGAGGTATGCTGGTAGAGGTGACGTAAAGGCGGCGGAAAGGATGAGTACAATTGGGTGCAAACTGAGTAATTAAGAACAGATTAGATAACTAGGACGGTTGTCTGTTGTGGAAAGAGGGAAGTTTTATGTAAAGGAGGGGGGAATGGGTGGGGAACAGGTGGTCATTACATAAAATCTGCAGGCTATTTACAATTTCAAATTGCTCTAAAAATCTAACTTAGAACCCTTGTCGGTGACATGTAAAATATCAGGGTCAAAATCACTAAAATGGTTATCTGTACATAAATGTTCGCTAAACTTTGAATTTCCACCACCATTAACAAATTGGTTCCCATGCTCTTTCACTCTGTCTTTCACTTTCCGTCCTGTTTGACCGATGTATGAAATTGCACAGTCATCACACTTGAGTTTATACACTCCACTTTCGTCCGACCTTGAATATTTGTCTTTCGAGTTAAAAAGCATTTTTCCAATAGTGCGTGGGTTGCGGAATGATTGACCGCGTGTTTCGTCTGATATGAGTTTATGCAATTTATGATAAACACTCTGAATGAAAGGGAAAGTATACCACTTCTTATTGCATTCAACTGGGGGTGAACTGGTAATAATCGCACTGCCTTCTTTTTCTCTGATTTTTTTATCTGATTAGAAACGAACGCCTCGTTATACCCGTTCCTGGAGGCAATTAATTTTATCAACGACAGTTCTCTATTATAATTAGCACGAGACATGGGTATATTCGTAAGTCTGTAAACCATTGCTCTAAAAGAAGCTAGCTTGTGGCTATGGTGGTGATGTGAATCACTCTTTTCAACTGTACAATACGCCACCGGTGCCGTATATAAATATTTTCTGTAATATTTAACGCATAGTTCTTAACATGACTGTCTTAAAACTGTAGCTCCAAAGCAAATCGAAGTGCGTCTTGACGTCACTCCTCGGTAGTAGAGTTTAATTCCATGACATCTGTCAGTGTTTGTTAATGTAATCGTGACTTTTGTGAGCTTTGAACCCCGTTTTGTGTCGGAATCCTTTGAGTCTCCAACGCTCCCGAGCCGTCAACGCCATGCCTCGGGAGACACCGCAGTCAGTACGTTGGGCGGGCTCGGAGGCTTCCCGTAGCTATCTGGGGACCACGTGCGTGCCTTGTTCGGGCAGGGGTCACGGGAGCAGCGATCCTATCGTGCGGTCGCGGTGCCCGGACCTTTTGTGGAAGCTTTCGTATTTCAACTCGCAGAGAACTCAAGGGTCTTTCCGAGAAGGGAGTTAAACTGTAGCCTTTCATTTTGAATAAAATGGAACGGAAAAATTGAGATAAAAAATAAATGCCTTGAAATTCAGGGAATGTTGCAGTTGCAGGCATTCAGCCTCTCGCGTGTGCCTGCTATCGGATTTCAACCCGAGGAGGATTTAATTAGCATCGTTGCAAAGGAGAAAGCATGAAGGTACATTCAGTTTAACGCGATATAAATTTATTTTTGGAGAAGAATGTGTTTCAAAGTGCAGCGACGTCGATAAAATCCGCCCCAAGATAAATGTACGGCGTATATGTATGTGTGTATAGTTTTCCTTATGACTCATAAGTGCTAATCATGGAGAGAATAGGCCTAAATAGTCTGGGTGTGGAGGATAATAGAGATGACGCAGTGGACGGAGAGAAAGACTAACGAATAAGTGCTTGATAGAGTGGATGAGAAGGGAAACTATTGGAGGAGATAAGGAGGAGGCAGAAAAAGTGGTTGGTAGGGGTAATGACTGTTGCCAGTTCATTCTCTTCCGTTTTATCGCTTTTTCATGTCCTCCTCGCTTTTTTCATGTCTTCCTGAATGATTCATTGTAATTACGGGATTCGACTAAAATGCATTAAATGTGATATTGTATCGTATTTCTCCTCATTCAACCGTTCGAAATTTTATGTAGTTGATGGATGCGGATCATACTTTATGTAATACCATATGCAAAGAGGAATATGTTCATCTGAACTTAGCATACCGCTGTTTATATAACTATATTTATGTTGACTAGTTTTACTCTTCTGCAAACTGCAGTATTTTCAGGAAGAGTGAAGAAATTTAGGAACATTAATTGACTTTAACTTGAGTGTTCTATGGTGAAGCGCAACCAGTGGAAATGAATACAGTATAGTCTCGATTATTCGATCCCGATTTACTATAGTATAAGGTCGTACTATCCGATGATCAGATACATATGTAGCGTCTATACCAAGCCAGTTTAGCTCATACAAACGAATGTTTGAATCAGACAATCAGTTTCATTTCTGAGTAAAAGATGATTCACAGAACTAATTGTATGCCAATCATGTATAAAAAAGAAGAACGGCAAAGGATATAGACGTCACATTTTTGTAGAAAATTATTCCCGCATCGCATTAACCTTGTGTTTTATCATCCTTGGTAGCCTCAGTCCATATTGCCTCAAATGATCGAGACTTGATTGAATATTTTATCAAATGGATTAGTGAGTTTCAATTATCATATCTCCCTTTAAAAATTAATGCCCTCCTATTTTTGACGTTTGTGTGTCTCCTCAGTATGTTAGAAAATTAGAGAAATATCGTCAATGGTCGGTCAATCCTAAGATTGGTTGACTGTAGCCTATCACCTTTCCCTATCTAATGCTATTTCCCTTACCTCCTGTAGGTACTTTCCTCTTTGTTTGGTCCATAAACTTATTCCTGGGTCTTCCTTTGGAGACTTGTCCCTCAATGTTATCTTCTATTGTATTATTCACTAGAGCGTGTCCAATCTATATGGTTCTTCTTTTCGGTATAGTGTTCCATATGGTTATTTCCTCTTCTATTCTCCTGTAACTTCTTTCATTCTCCTGTAACGTCATTTCTTGTTGTCTGCCCATTTTATCTTTAGCATCCTCCAGCACCAGGTTTAGAAGGCGTCTAGTCTGCTTTTCCAATGGTCCATGCCTTCGATCCATAGATTGCCACGCTCCACGCAAATGACTTCACACACTGTGTCCTAATCTGTTGTCCTATCTTCTTTTAACACATTTTTTTCAAGTTAGTATTTTTTATCCTTGTAACACTGGACTCAAATTTGAGTGCTCCTCGCATTTCTCAGTCCTTGTCTTCTTCGGTATCGCATTCATTACACTCGTTTGAAAGTTCTCTGGACATCTTCCGCTTTTGTAGCTATCTTTGACTATTTCCTATAGGTTGTGCGTGGCCTTATAAATATAAGGAAAATATATACCACACGTGAAAGAGCATTATCTATCCCCCTTTAACCGGTATTAAAACCCTTCATGCCTATCTCAAGAGCTTGCCTCCAACCTTTTGCCGCGGTCTTATACGAGTTCCATCGTCAGTAGCATCGTCGTCCGCGGCGGGTGCTTGTTTTTGTGCGACCAAAGGTATCCTCAGTCCAAGCACCACGGTGCGCCTCGTGCATTCGGTGGGTGGGGCAAAAGCGGCAGGGGTTCGTCCCTTCCCCCGTCACTTCACCTTCCTCTCCCCAAGAATTCTCTCTCCTCGCGTTTAAGTATCAAAGGGTCTGTGCCGTAGTGTCGCTGTGTTGGTCGACCGTGTTCTGATCATTTTTGTCTTCGTTTTGTCTAGCCCATCTTTTTTTGTGCCGATGTGGGTTATGATATTCTGGGCGGTTTCCCCTATCCTCATTGTGACGTTCGAAGTCTTTATCTCTTTTTTTTTCTTTAGCAACAATTTTTCGGCGGTGATATAAGAATGCGCGTGTGATTCCCGCGTATGCTTTGTCACTTTTTCCGATTCCGTGCTTAAATTTATTAATTTTCTCCTACTTTGGTGCTTCACCGTTCTTTTTTGAACTATAGTTCTCGTCCGTAGAATATGGTTGTGTCGTATATTTTTTTGTGAGCCATCAACATGTGATTTTGAATGTTTAAATGAAGATAGGACTTCTTTCATGAGTTCATTGTACCGTGATTCCTGTAAATAAAGGATTAGTTATTCTCTACGGGTTTAAAATTCTACATGCACTAGGCATCATTTTCTTGTTCCACATAATTCGTCTTCATTGATATTCAAATACGATGTGTACAGAGGTTTTTTCCATTCAAAATATTTTCTTCTTTCGAGGTTAACAACAATTTTTAGGAAGAGTATGAGGCTAATCTAGGCTATATGAGGAAGGCGACACAATTTTATGTATTTTTGTGCCGTTTGCTTTTTATTAATTTAGCTGCTTTCTTGCTCCTGTGAAAGGACGACCTATTGGTGTTTCAAATTTGCTAATGGTTACCCCTGAGGTTTTATCAAGGGGCCGGGTGGGGGGAGGGATCATCCCGGAGACCTTTCTGTCTGTCCCACATGGGTTCACTTTGAGAGAGGGACGCGGCCTCGGTGGGCCGCCACTTCCCATTCCTCTGCCCACCCCTTGAGTCCCCCCACCCTTGGATCGATGGGTCGACCCCTCGGCAGGGTCGTGCGACGAGTGGTTGAGGGACCATCTGAATGGGGGGGACTGGCCCCCGGAGGACGTGTCAGGGAATATGCCTGGGGAACGTGTCAGGGGTGAGCGAGAGCGGAGAACGCTTAGGTCTATAGGCTGGACGAAAAGAGACGACGTGCCTTTCTTTTCATTATCCGAGAGGAAATTTACGTATAATTTTATTTATATTTGAATTAAACTACCTCATAAAAATTCCACTCAGCAGATAAGAAAATAGGTGCTAACGGTCAGCAGCTATGGCATCGTCAGTTTCAGGCTCACGAATGGCTATTAAGGTCCAACATAATTGCGCTCGTGGTTGATTCCACCTTTGTGTGAGCACTTACCCTAAAAGTAGAAATTCCATCACTTTCGAGGGACTTGCATAATTTATCAAGCCGTTTTTTTGCGTCCTTTTGTGTTGTAATGGCTAGTAAAACTTCCGACATGGATGTGTGTCGAGTGGCGTTTAGGTCAACAGGCCAGGCGCAATTTTCGTTATCCAGCCACAAATCATCATCATATTTTTTTTTCCTTAAACGAACTTGTCAAAAACCCTTAAAGGAGTTTACAGGATTGGATTGGATATTAGGGGAGGCGACTGACAGCTAAGGTCAATTTCGCCGAAGGGGACAGGTAAGGGAGGAAGGGTGGATAGAAACCCGGCGTCGGCATTAGCCTGCTCTTAACGGAAAGCGCCAATGGGACCGCGGTTTAAAGTCTCATCCGACAGAAGGAGTACTGCACTTGAAGTGTCCTCCACAAGACACTTAAGTAGAGATCGGGCTTCCAGTAGAAAACATCCTCCTCTGCAGGGATATGAACCCTGGCCGTCCATATGGTTATCCAGTGCTCTAGCTACCACACCAACTCGATCCCCTAGAAGTTCTTTTAATAGTTCACCCATTCAACGGTTTTAGCATCTTTAGGTCCACGTTCACGTAAAGGATTGTAAGTGCGCTTGTATTTTACCTTTGTGAGTTAATTCTGCCTCGCGGAGTGAATTCCTCCGGAACTTGTTGTGTGATTTATGGACCACTATTGTTTAAAAGTAGGCTATTGCTCTCTTATTGTGACGAAATATCACTATAGACTCTTTCTGAATGCGGACGTTGAACCGAGCGGTGCTCTTCATGTATTTTTTGTTGCCAAAAATTCGTATAATATGTTTTTACCCTTTTTTGTTTTTCCTAATCTGTGCTAATAATTGTTTCGTAAGTATTTAGTATTTGTTTGTTATTCTTTTCGTTAATTTTTCGTTCAAATTTAAACAATCATGCTGTGTTTGTTATTGTGGAGTTGAGCGTGTTGAATTTTTTTACAAAGCAGCTAATTTATCGTTATTCCTCCAACTCCGATAAACCTTACGCGCTACAATCATTTTGTCTGGCATGCTGGCATGACCGTCTCAGAAACCAGTCATAGTGACGGATTTTACTGTTACTTGGCTTTTGTTACCGATTGTAATGGTAGCATGGATTCCATTCCTGGAAATGCAAAATATCTGTTTTGCCATTCTCCCATAACTTATCCAAACAACCTTACTGCGTACCGTATTTCCTGACCTTGCTTTTAAAATAAAATTAAAAGGCTTTGTTTTTCGAAGGATAACCAGTGTAAGCTTGTTATTGAGGAAAACAATTGATACGATAGCATTTGGAGTAACTGTTTGTAGAAATCCTCCATAATGTGGGAAAAATGTACAACGTAGTCTTTCTATGAATTTCCATTAAACTTAATTATTGCTCCTCAAATAAGTCTTTTGGCGATGGAATAACCTTGAGAAACACTCTAATCCCGTGAAGATGAGGATGATGGACGCGTGAAGTGTGAAAAGTGAAAGGGTAGAAATTCGATTACGGGATGTATTGGTTTATTGGATTAGATGGTATTACAGAGTTAGAAATATATCGCGGCGTGGCATTACTGTGTCTTCATCGGTCATTAAGTATGCCTAAAGAAGTGATGGCGTCTCAGTCTCTGTAATCCAATAAAATTGCGTTTTCTCTTCTGTCCGGCTTTTCACTCCTCGTAAAAGCAATCTAGATGCTCGTAATTTGAAGTGATCGCCGACTATTTTTTCAGTAATTCTATCGTTGTTGTCAGCTATGTTGTTGTTTATTAAAATCGTATTTTTAATTTTACCTTTTAAAAGTATCCATAGTTACGAAAATAGATGTGAAATATGCGGCTGCTGGTTCTAGTTTAGTTCAGTATTACTTGATATTACAGGGGCATCAGTTTCTCTTGCAAATATGTTCTCTCAAATCTCTACACTGGAGCGAATTGGAAAAGATGACATTTGAAGAAAACGACGTGTCTACCTGGTAGGAAATCAATTTTTTAACAGTTAGTAATCACTTACTAAAGGTTGCATTGCTGGAGGTTGAATAGAAATTTGGAAGTGGGTATTAAGAAGCTTAAATACGTACATGTACGATGGATGAATTAAAGGAGTAAGTGTTCTAATATGATGAGAAAAATATGACAGTAGTAAGAGGAAATGGATGTTTGGACAATTATTGGTTATAGGGACCTTCTTTTATAACTGTTCGTAACCGATATAGCATTATTAATGATAATACTGTAACCCTATTCGTCTCAAGTCGTTTTTCGACGCGAGTGGTTGCATAGTACCCTGACGAGTGAGGTTGTTTGGTGATTCGGAGAGGCGTTGACAACTGAGGACAATAGCCTCAATTAAGAATTGGTTATTTGTAGATGTTTCTTTTTTTAAGTAAATTAGCCCACATACAGCGATGATGCAAATTTAAAATGCTCTCGTAATGAGCATAGGTTTGAGTCGTAAAACTTGTCAAGTATAAACAAGAACGGAAACAACACGAGGGATTAGAAATAGAACTGGATTGCTAATCAATTACGGAAACATGTGGTGTGGCAAGACTTATTGCAAATTCCGATTTAACAGGGATAGTCCCAGATTTAAGGGTTTGTCTTGATGTCCCAACCGGGTCCACAAATTTATACCAGCGGACTCGGAAATACCACGTTATATCTCCGTTTAGGGCCGCTGCTCTCTGCTCGGAGAAATGTGCTGCTAGAAATGAATGGCGAGAAGCGTGAGAATCGAAAATATTATATGAAAATATATCGCTAATACTCGAAAGAGTTGGACTTTCTGTAGTGTCAGTCACTTGGATGAATAACTCTTGCGATAGAAGCCGCGCGGAGACACTTTATTTGGCAAATTTTCCCGGCAAGCAGAGAGAAATGACTTGACATTGGCCAAGAAGGAATCAGCTACTCCACCGATAAAAAGTTCAAACTCGGCACTTCAGGGTTTGGTATTAAACCTAGCCGCTGCTTCTGCGAGTAATAATTTGCTTAGGTAATCGCAGTCAAAGAATTAAATAAATGTATGCCAAATGGTATCTTTGGTAAATGACGTCCCCCATTTTTCCCGAAAATAGTGTCTTCAGAACAAGATATGTCCCGGTTTTTATACGTGAGAATATGGTAACCCTCGTTATGGGGAAGTTAATGAGGTTTTCACAGGACAGAGAATCGGGATCAATTTCTTCAGGGAGTGAATTTATTAAGGAGGCGAGACGAGATAACGAACGTTTAATGAGTGAAAGCAAATGAGTAGAGTAGGATTATTCGGGGGAATTGAGAAAGGTCGAGGAGCAGGCCGGCGTCGGCATTAGCCTACTCTTAACGAATGGCGCCTCTGTGATTCTTCCCATTCATTCCTCCATCCAGTGTCGTTTTGAATTGGATGTTGCGCCCCAAAATGTGCCCTGTCTATTTTTCTCCCGAGAATTTTCATTATGTTTCCTTTCTCCCCAACTTCTAATAGGGCTTTATCGCTGGTGATTCTGTCCATTTAGTTGCTTCTCGGCAGATCGTAAAGGAAGATTTTGTGGATTGGTGTGGGGAGTATTATTTGGCGGCTGGAGGAAGAGTGGAGAAAGCTACGTCGTCTTCATTTTTAAGCATTAGCCTGTTGTTAAGGAGTATATTTATTTATTCAGTGTTTTGTTACTATTGGGCAATACGCCTGGTAGCAATGATATAACTTACAATTTTGTTTTTTACGTCAAATTAATAATCAGTTGTCACATCTCTTTATAAATTAACATTTACATATCTCTTATTACTGAAAGACCTTCAGAAATTACTTACGGGGTCATTAGCTTCACCAAAAGAATAAAGGATAAAAAGGAGTATTGAGGTAAAAATTATTATTAAAAACACAATAATATTTGTCACGAATATTTTTCCTTATTTTTCTATGGTGAAAGCTTACTTTTGGGTAAGGGTTCAAATAGATCCTCTGGTAGACTTTTCCAGTTTTTGAATATCCTGTTTAAAAATGAGTATGAAGCAAGTTAGTCCTTTGTGACCCAAATCTAATTGTGTGCGGATGATCGTTTAAACTGATGTCTCCCGGCTTTTACTTTCCTTCCCTTAAATCTTACAGAAATTTTTCCCCATGGATGATTTTTTAAATGGCACACAGCCTCTTTAGTTTCCTTCTATTATTCAGCGATCTCCAAACTTATATTCTCATCATGCCTTTTTCGCTCTTCTTCCACGGATACCTTCCCACTATACATCGAGAACGAGGCTCAGGGGTACACATTTTAACTTCCCATCTCTTCTATAAAGCACACAATGTATTCTGTGTGGTCGCCTAATGGTACTTACGATTTGGGGATCGGGATTTAATTACAATCTCAGCCACTTGGGCGTGAACTCTCCGCCATTTTTGTTAACCCCAATTTTCCTCTATTTCTTACTGGCTGACGCAATAATTTTGCAACTCAACCATGTTTTCCATCAATACGTTACTATAAGGTAGCGTGCGTTAACTTCTGTAGCATGAATCCTCCTTGTATACATTTTCATGACTGGTTGTGTCTGGTGAAACTTTGTGGAACTTGCATAACATTGTGAAATGAAAGCTGTAACTTAGTAATTTCACATAAACCAGTTTATGTGGAATTACTAAGTTACAGCTTTCATTTCACAACATACCTTTTTTAATTTAATTACATACATACTTATCAATCATGCCGTTCCCTTCCGGGGTAGGCACAGTCACAAAGTTTCACTCATAAATACGTATTTGTACACCTAAATCTGCTTCAATAATTTTCTCCATACTGGCCTATCCTTACAAACTTCTTTTGCCTCATTTACCCCCACACACTGCTTCACACACGCCCTTCTGTTTTAAATACTCCTAATATTCCTCCTCCTAAGAATTTCCTCAACCACAACTTTCTCGGACTACCTCTACCTCTCGCACTATTCATTTCACTCTTATATATCTGTTTCGTTAGCCAGTTTCAAGAGTTACTTGTCTTAAACTTCAAACAGATGGTGGATATTCTTTGTTAGTTTGTCCATTCTGTCGTGCTATCCAATGGAAAGTAAGAAAGGAACACGAATAACCAATATGATTTTTAATTCGCTTGTCAGGCTACAGTTTGATGACGTAATATGTCCTCCATCTATTTAAATCGTGTCAGCAATCCACCCCAGTTCTCTTTGACGATGAGTTCACTCAAAATGGCGACATCGCCGTGTGCCTTTCGAGCTTATGTCTCACGGTCTTTTATATATTGCGAGCAGCCTTCGACCGACAGACCCCAGTCAACCAGGGGCAGGAATGAGGAGGGAGGTGGGCAAAACTCGTTACGCAGGGGTAACTCCCTGGATCGCTTTAGCATACAGAGAATAAATAAGGTTGTAGTGGCCAGGGAATTAAGTGAATGGATGGGTGGGTGGGTCGGGAATAGAGTTGCCAACTGAGGCATTTTGACCCGGAGACTCCGGGGTGAAGCAATGTTTTTCCGGGCTCATGGTTCCAGATTAATTTCTCCGGGCAGCCACTCCATGCCTAACGTTAAATTTATAAATGATAAAATTTATATTTCACTTTCTGATTTTTACGTCCATTTTATGACGAGAAATATACTGAAATTGATCGTCTTAGTAAGCATGGCAAGTTTTGCGGCCATACTTGAATTTAGTTTTAAAATTACTGGAAAAAATTAAAAGTGCAGAGTTTAAAAAAAGTACAATAAATAATTATGCTGTGTAACGGACGTTACACCATTCTGAATATGTTATTGTGTTTACTGAGCAATCAATTAAAACTCTCTCCCTTAAATATTCTAAATGAAAAAAGTAGAAACTGCTTCTGCTACACCTAATATTAATCTTATTTTCGGCCGATAATTTAAAGCAATGTCATTAGAAGGTATTCTAAAAATTTGAATTAGTTTGGCTACGGATATTGATGAAGGCTTCCGCGGAGTTGTGAAACTTACATCCACACTTCAAAACGCAAGGTGCCTGCTGAAACGCCAGCCAAAATTGTCTTGCGAATATGAATCGGCACGGAGGACATCCCGAAAAATCAGCCACGCCTACTTTTGCAACGAATGTTGCGCTGAATTTGTAACGGACGTTACAAAATGGTCGTCCCCTATAAAAAGCGCGAACAATTATTTATTGCATGATTCAACCCCCAATGTTACGTTTTATTCATGTATTAAAAAGTAATCCTCTCTAGTTAATCATGCTAACATTAATTGTGTTCGTATAAAATTACCCTGATATTGTTATGTTTTCTGGCTTTCAATTATTAATTCTACTCACTGAGCCACTGCATTGGGGATTTCAGAAATTCGGGCAGTTTATAATATCATAGTAGTGTGTGTGTGTGTGTTTCCTCTTTAATTATATATATATTATCTATCTATGATATACTATCTATCTATGATCTAAAAATGCTGAATGACGTCTTATGTTTTTACCGAAATTCGGATTGAGGTGAGGGAAGATTTGAGGTGCGAATTAGCAAACTACACATATTTCTCCGCAGGTACTCAATCGGGTATGTTGAATACTCTCCTCGAAAAATGTTTTTAATAAATAAATCCAATTCCTACGCGTTTATTTTGAAAAAAATTATATTTGTCGAAATATTCTATTTCTCTTGTATTTATGAAACATGTTCATTTATAGAGCTGTCTAGAGAAGCGAAGTCATTTTAAGTTTGAAAAGTATTGTTTGCTTTTAATTTTTAATGATAGAAATCCGTGTTTTTTTCATTACCATGAATACTAACGGATCACCCGTCGAAAATGATGTCGAAATACCCAGTCAAGCGAGTATTATGGATGTTATTTCAAAATGTTGAAGGTTTTTTCACTGTGAATAGTCTAATATCAGGAGTCGTTCTCTTTACAAAAAATGAACATGTGTGCTAAAACTCAGCGTTTTTGGCGGTAGTTATGTACCTATTTCAATGTTATATGTTAATATTTTTCAATTCCAATGTGTCTGTCATGCTAAATAAAAAATGACACAAAAACCAACTTAATTGTTTCAGCCGATTTTCCCATAGTTACTGAGCAATCAATTAAAAAATTTTCCCTTAAAGAAATCGTATTCGTCCATCGTCGCCGTCCTTCTGGAAATTAGTCTTTATTAGTACAGGATGCGGCAGCTTAATTTGCTGATTCGAAGGGTCAATAATTGAAAAGATGTTATAGGTATCGTTATAATTATCTTTTCCGTATATACTAACCCAATTAAGTACAGAAATACATACGTACAGCATACAGTACACACATGCATTCTGTAAAGTACTACAATTTAAATCAGGAAATATTGCTGCCGCACCCGATATAAACGTAAAGGTAAAAATTATTCCAAATCAGCCCAAAACTGTTCCTTCATTAACGTTAATCACTCTGCTTCCGGGCATATAAATGCTGGAAATTCATGGCAAAAGAGAAAGAAGTCTTCTAATTCAAATTCTCCGGATCGCAGACCAGTATCTTCGGGTCAGAAAGGTCCGACAGTTGGTAACCCTGGACAGGAAGGCCGCGGCATAGGGTTTTGTGGTTATGGTGTGGAGGGCTGTGCAGAGGGAAAGGAGGCGAGGGTCAGTAAAAACATCGACTAGGGTGTACCCCGCGTGGCCCTTTTATAATTGTCGAGATTGGATCGCGGGGAAGGTGGGGTAAACGCCGGAACTGGGAAAGGGTTGTTCTGTGGAATGCTTCGCGATAACGCAATTCCGTTTCTTCTCGTGGGAGTTCGGGGGGAAGAGGGCGGGGATTGCCTGGGTCTTGTGTATATGTCGAGCGTCGTGGCCCATTTAGTTGGAACCCGCCCTTCTCTCGTAGATTCGAATTCATTTTCACTCGCCGTGCTTTATCCCCACCGGACCGGCAGGGTCGGAACGTATGGGAAGCGTGCACGAATTCGGGGGCGGGGTAAAGTTGTTAAATGAAACCCCTCCCTCTTGCATTGAAGAACATTTCGCCAAATGGGAAACGTTCAAAAAAAATCTATTTATCGTATGTAATGAGCGTACGCGCATAAAATTTTTTCGAGAGCTCAAATATGTAATCCATGTGTGTATGTCTCAACCGCAGGTACAATTAATAGTGTCTCAAAAGTGCTGAAAAATCTGAAAAGTCACGTGTTTCAAAACGGCATTTAAATGGCTTGACGTCACCGCACGGTATCGGTCGTCTAATTTGCACGCATTTCAGCGTGTAGGATGAAATCATGCGAGATCAATATCTTCCGCCAATAAAGTAATAACCACTTCCACGTCACATGACGAAAAAAATCCGAAATTCACGAGGGAATACTTCGTATTGCTGTTCTAGATCTATCATTCCCCGCATTCTCGTGTATAGAGTTTCTATGCCACCACGTTCACGCAATTTTAAGAGAAAATGTTACGATAACGGAATATTTTATTCTGATAATATTCATATACCGTATACTTAAGAATACGCAATTTTGATGAAAATATATTTTTTAGACCTATGTTGATTGGATTGGTATTGATCTCGGATGATTTCATCCTTCATGTAGAAATGCATGCAAAATAGACAACCGATACCTTGCGGTGACGTCAAGCCTTTGAGATGCCATTTAGAATCACGTGGCTTTCAGATTTTTCAGCTCTTCTTTCACTTATTTTTACTTATTTCAGCCCTTTCATCACTTAATTGTGTCTTTTATTATTTTAACAGCACTGAACCTATACCGTACGGTAACGTCAGTCCCCGCATTCTCGATTATATAGTTTCCATGCTGCGACGATCACGTAATTTTAAGAGGAATGTTACATTAACGAAAAATTTTATTTCGCTAAAATACATGTACCGTGCGAATTTCCACAGAGAAAAAATCATCCGCCTTGACCGGGATTCGAACCCGGATTTTTTTTTCTCTGTGGAAATTCGCACATTTGTGCATTGCGGGTGACTCCGTAAAAGTGAAACTCCGTGGCTAGTCCCGGATAGCTTAAAATTTGTCACATGTACCGTATACTTAAGAATACGCAATTTTGTTGAAAATAATTTTTTTAAAGTAATGCATGTACCTCATTATCATCTAAATCATTCCAAATGAAGCACATATTCATTCGCAGAAATTATCATGATATACTCGCCAGTTATTTCTGCGTATTTCATTTTCAACTTGTTTTAAAAGTTTTCGTAAGGAAAAAATAGTAGCGGTAGTTGTCAATGCCGTTTAAATGTAACTCTCAAAGCGGAGTAGTTTTTAATGGTCTCCACAACCTGCCCCAACGGTTGAGTTCTCTGTATGAAAATTCGATTAGGAAACGCAGCACGTTTATACTTTTTGAAAGGGTAGATTTCACCTCTTGTATATGCTCTAAAAAATTATTCAGAAGACGTTCAGTTACAGGAGTCAGTAATTCGCCAATGAATGGTCATCGCTATTCCCCGAAAGAGCCGATAAATCATTGATTCTCCGAAAGAAAGATGAAGAACAAGGAATCGTAATATTTTTTGTTTAATTCTTTTATCAGTTTCTAGTTTTTTACTTAGTTAGTAGTAGGTATGTATAGTGCGTTATGCAAAGTTGGAGAGATTTAACCTCCTTGCAGATGTTCGCAGGTTTTTGCTGATTCACTGATACTCGTAGTTTTTGTAGCTTGAGTAGGATATGCCCAGTGTAGTGCATTTCGGTGAAAACTTACTACGTGCTACACACCCTCGAGGTGGATTATTATGTATCTGTAGATAGAGATTGGCAATTGAAATTTACCGCGGTAATTTTCGATTTTACCGAGGTGATTTTCGTAGTTTACCGAAAATTAGGGTGATTTTCAGAAAAATTCTCATACGTTTCAGATATTTTTCATTCTTGTATATTCCAAATAAATCTTAAACCGAGTCTATGCGTATTTCATAAGGACTAAATTATAATTGAAATCACTTACAACTCATGTGTGGGGCTATCGTTGCAACGATTTGAACGAGAATTTCTCATCCCACAAAAAAAATGTCGTGTGTGCTGCCGTATTTGTTCTTTAACTTTTTATTTATACTACATTAATGTAGTAATAGTAATGGTTTAATGTTCATAATCTTTTACTATTGCTGTTTCCTTTTCTATTAAATCCTTCATTGGCTATTAATAACTGAAATGTTAAAATTGCTGGGAAATTGCGGTAATTTTTGAAAATTAACGTAATTTACCAAGGTAATTTGCCTGAAGTGAATATTACGGTAAATTACCCATCTTCACCAGTAGTTAGTAGTACTGCGTAATTAATTTTCCTATTTCATTTCTCTGGTTAAATGATATTGACGATATCTATTCTAATTATTCTCCTTGCTATTTAGATACGAATAAACTGTTGTGGAACTGACGAGTTGGTATCAGTAAAATCATCCCTATAAGCTTTTAACTTTAAACAGCCCATTTTCCTTTCCGTTGTATGCAAACACGCCTACCATACCTCCGCACGTGATTTAAAATACTTACCCATCTCTACCTATAGTTAGTAGTACTGCGTACATTTTTGTCATAGATTTTCGTAGTTCATTTCTAATGATAGTAGTCTACAAACTTTGACGAAAACTTATCTAATTCTTCTCCTTACAATTTAGGTACGATATATTGTTGTAAAACATACGATTACGCATTATTTAAATCATCCCTATTAGCTTTTAACGTTGAACAGCCCATTTTCCATTGCGTAATATGCAAACACGCTTGCCATACCTACGCTCGCGATTTAAAATTTTCCATGCTTAGAAAGCGTGCTCCTAAACCACCAAGCACGTTCACCTTATGAGCACGCGCACCCTTAGGTTGGGAACCACTGATTTAGAGTGACGCCCGCCGGACAGCACCCTCCAGCCCCGCGCCCCCACCTCACTTCCGTCACGGTCGCTTTGCCCCCTCGAATGAATTTATCCACTAATCATCCCGTCGGATTTGCGAAAATGTTCCGGGAGAGAGCGACACGGCGAAAAAGCAGTCGCGTCGAATGTTGCATTTCAAGTGCGCGGCGCGGGTCCAATCATCGGGTCCTATGAATAACGACGTCCAAGAGCAGTGTGAAAAGGCTTTTCGTATGAAAATTATCCAGGGTCCGCTCGTTGGTACATCCCCCCGGAATAATACCTCTAATGGCGGGAGTTTTGTCCTTTCCCCCGCGGCGAAAGTCCATCGCGAGCGCAGTTTGCCATAAAAGCATTACGCGAAATCAAAAAAAATATTTGTGGTTCGTCTCTTTCCTGCGACGGCACTATGAGGTAGGAGATGTATAATTCTGAACTTTCCCTTCCCTGAGGAGTGCATAATTTCCCATTTTAAGTTATAGGAATAGTCCATATTTTTCCTAGACCTTATTGTTCAATCCTCTTTTCTTTCTCTCTTCTTCTACTCTTGGAAACGCCAAAGTTTCCATCCAAATATTTTTTTATCATTCTGTATTTAATTTTATATCCTTCCTTGCCAATAAAAATGAGTGTTTGAGACCGATTCGTGATGACAATCCCGCTTGCGTACGTTAAATCGAAAAGTGATTTTCGTAATTTTTATGCAGGCTCTTGGCGGTTATTTCCTCATATTTTCCGTAAGGGATTATTTCCTTATAATTCAAGAAAGGGGTGTGACCTGTAGATGACGTTGAGCTTCCAATCTCGGGCCATATTTAAATATAGCAATGTGGAATCACAAAATTATTATTTTAAATTATTATATAAATAGATTACATGAAGTTATACCTGAAACCACCAATGCCATCGAGCCTCTTAATTCATTTGAACCTCTTCTCCTGTCCATTCTAACCTTCTCCTTTTTATTAATATTTAGACAATTTCTGGCTCTCAGTAGCCATGAAAGTGGCGTTGAATATAAAAACCCGGGCCGTATTAAAATAATGTGTTGTCTCAAAATTGTCGTTTTTCTTGATCATATATAAAGGCCGATTTACTCGGTACATCTTATCGTGCGAACGAATGCATGCTCTTTTTCATGAGGAAAATTGTACCGTTAAAAGCGGCAAATTGTATGATTGTCTGAATGACTGAACGAGGATTAGAACTTAATCTATCCATTCATTTTTTTACATTCTGTGGTACATTCGTTTGTGCAGTAAAATTCACGGAGGAAAGAAATAGTGAAGAGAGGTTCGAAACGAATGGAAAGCTAAGTGCGCCGTCGAGTTATGCGAAGTGAGCAGCGCACTAGAGCGAATGGAAAGCTCCCCTTCGTCCATAAAACTTCCCACTATATCTCACTTATGCAAGCGGATTGCGTTGAAGGAAAGTCCGGCTTTGTCTTTTTCTCCCGCCGAGGAGGCCTTTTTTCCGACTGTGCTTTTAAACACTGCGCGAACGGCGCGCAATGAATTCAGACCAAAGTGGATTGTGTGCGTGTGGCAATTGCTTCTGCTCGATGATCCGAGTGCCGTAGTGGTGACGGCACACACACACACGAGGGGGGAGGGAAAAAATTGGTGCGCGCGAATCGTCATTTCCCCCTTTACGCCCCCCCCCCCCCCCCCCCAGGGGGAATTCGCGCGGTCTCTCGCTCCTTTTTTTCTCCTTCCTCCCGCCCGACAGCGCTGCCGCCCCAGGTCACGTGACGACGGAGAGAGCGCGCGCGCGGGAAAAAGAGTGAAGGGAGCGGAAAACCTATTACTTCCTGTTTGTGATTCCCCGGGTGTTGTCCCCGGTGGGAGTGGAGGAGAGCGAAGGGGAGTGTGTATGTGCAGGGGCGCGGGGGTGAGTGTAAGGCCCTCCCCAGGGGGGTGTAGAGGGGGCGAGAGAGAGAGAAAGCAGGAAAAAGGGTGGATCACTGCGGGGCTAATTGAATCAACTCGTTCGGCAGCGGGGGATGGTTAATTCGATCATTTTTCATGTTTCCACCCCTCCCACACCCCCCGCATCCACCCGCGACTCCCCTCCTCCCTCCTGCCCCCCCGCTCGATCCTCTTCCCCATTATGACGATCCGGCACATACCGTGGATCCTAGAGGTGAGCACACTGTATTAAGAAGCTCATTTCAAAGGTTGAGTTGTGAAATGAAGTAAATAAATGCTTTCATATTCCCCCTGCGTATGGGAAAGCGTGTTTTCCATCTGATTACATTCGTTAGCTCGAAAAACTGAGTTACTGCGGAAAGCCGCGTGTTTATTTTTTTGTGCTTATAAGAGCAAACGGAATGAATCAGAGAAGAAGAAAATCTGAAAGACTTTTCGGGGACCACTTAAATAAAGTCGGTCATAGGTGTGGTTGAAGGTGAAGTTTTTAGAATATATTGCATGTGTGATTACACCAGGGGAAATAGAATCAGAGAGCTATGCTACAGATAAATCATCAAAATAGATTATGGTTGATATTCTTCAGTTGAATTATTTCTAAATGCGAAAAAGAACAGAGTGACACTGATATGTTGATGTTCTTTGCGTTGCAATTTTCTCATTTCTTATTAATTTTAAAAGCTTGCGTAAGTTTACAGTAGTCCAAGAGGTACCACAATTATGCGCGGTATAGCTATAGGAAACCAGTCGTCGTTTGTGTGAGTGAAAAAATTGCTTTCTACAGTTGCAATTATGTTTTATTTAACTGTGTCTCTTTTCAGAGGGTTTGCTATGGTATCGAATTGATCGGAGATATTGAGGATCATTAAACATGTCAGTCCTGAAGTACGACTCCCTCATTTCATGTGACCGGTTGGATGTTTATATTTGGAAAACTATCTAGAGGATTGGATTCTCAGTCGCTAGATGCTAAAAGATTACTTACATTACTAAGGCCGCCATAAACGTTTGTCCCATGGTGTAATTCGTAGTTAAAGGTGTAACTTGGTTGAGCCGAATCATATTTGAAGCACTCGGTGATTTCGCAGACTTTTATTTTATATCACAGCCTAGGTTTTAACGCTGGGCGACGTCAACAGGACCAGCCGGCCGGTTGTCAGGCCACGGCCTGACTGACACGATATCGCGTCGGATTATCCGAGTTGGTGGGGACTGATTCGTTGTATGATAATACGGAAGGTACATCTGGGGTACCTAAATTTTTTTAAAAAATACGTTATTATCATGTTTAGCCGAAGTGCAAAGTATCTATATTTACATTTCAAGAGTCACTTTTGGGAAATAGCTACTTCGAGCAAAATATTTCCCTTTTCTCCATTAATATACATCAATTGTCCAGGTAAAGCTCTCACTTCTTCTCGTCGATTCATTCCATGTATGTCAGCAGGAAAAATCTGTATAAATGGTTTCTGCCAATTAACTGTCAAATTAAGTAAAAAATAAGCATTATAAATTGTGTTAATGCAACCAAAGGAACCGTGTATAAATAATTCTGGCGTATTAAGACTTCTCTTGCGATTTTCTAAATGACGCTGTGTACATATTGTAACACCCAAAATACATCTGTGTGACTGACAAAAAAAATTGCGATCAAGTGAGAGAGATTCCACTTCGAAGAGATGAATTCCGAAATTATTAATCACAAAACGGCCGTCGTAACTGAATTTAGAGATGTTAAGACACTAATTCTGTCAAAATGCACTATTTATCCCTTTAATTCCCTAGTTCTTTTTTCCTGAAACCTTCTCATTATATGCTTATACTTGATGTTCTGACGACCATAGATAAACCCGTACAGGCGCTCATGAAATTATACGTTGATATAGATGACGTCAGTTGAATCCTTTCCCAACTTTCCGCATGTTTTTCCTCAAATTAAATTTTAAATTACATTGGCCTCGAGGCAAAATAGAGAGAAACAGGAAAATGTTATATTTTCCGTACCATATGCAATGAGTATAGGGAAGGGTGGAGAGGGTGAGGCTTGTGGAGAGAGGGACGAACGAGGTGTAGGAGCGGAGATGAAGCCAGTTGCGGAGGTCCGTAAGTTGCAGACGAGATGGGTGGAAGACGTATTGAAAGGAGAGGGAATGTTGAGGAGGGTAATAGAGGGAAGAAAATTGAGGAATCGTAGATGAGTAGGGAAGAAGATAGGAACTCTTGAAGAAATGAGGAGAGGAGGATAATATGAGGCTTTTGAGAGGGACCTAACGGTGGATCACTTATAAGAGGTAAAGCAGAAAGATATGCCAGAAATGAGGACATTCGGATTAGTACTTTCAAAATCTACGAATCAGCTGTTAGGATACTACAACGACATACGCCACCATATGCAAATTTCATTTTTGTGCTGAACTGATACATGAACGGAATTTTTCCAGTATAAATGATATTTTGATTGACTTAAGGTAGTTCGTGCGAGATATATCCATAGTCATAATGGAGACCGTATTCGAACTATTATTTTTAATTTCTAGCGTAGAATTTCGTCGCTTCATCAGGCTCCAACCGTGTGCTATATTCACGGCAATCTTACCCGAACTAGCAGTGGACTCGTCTTTGCGAACCGGTACATACTTCTGTAGTCTCTACATGCAAATGTGTGATGTCGCTCAAGGCTGCGACAAAAAACTGCGCAGAAACAACTGCATGAAAATATAGTTGCATAAAGTGTACGAATCTAAGCATGCTGAATTCAGTAAAATTTGTTAAAAACTGCTAAGAGCGAACTTATAGTGTTTCATAACTTTTAGAGGGATTTAGGTGGGAGTCCGTAGAGGCTCGGAGGCTACACTCTAGGCTTAGCTTGCTTGAGAAATTCAGAACTGGTGTGTTTCAGAGCGACACAGAGAATATTATTAAGGCGCCTCACTGCGTCTCTAGGTCTGACAGAAACGATAAAATGAGATAAATACATTTCCGAACAGATAGGTATAAAAATTTGTCCTTTCCGCGCACAATAAGCGAGTACAATGAAAGACTGAGCTCCACGAAATGCACTCCCATAATACACGTCACCATTTCACCTCCCAAAGCCCATTCCCTTACATCTTTACACGGCTGGTGTGCTAACACCCCCTACCAAACGCCCATGCGGCGGCTCGCAGGGTAGTGTGTAGATGTAAATTTCAGCACTGATGTAAGCATCGTGTAATAGGCCACTAATTCCCCACGGGCGCGGGTCGCGATTACCGTTTGGGGGTCGTTTCAACGTTCCGATGGGGCGTCGGTAAAGTGAGTATTGCGTCCATTCGGGAAGAATAGGCTGTGAATTTGGGTGTTTACGCCTGCACTCGCTCGTATTTCATCCGGGTTTATTTTTTCCTCACCCTTTCTCTCTCTCTCTCTATCACTGTATCCACTCTTTCCTTTATCGCCCAAGCGACGCGTTCCGCTTATAGCTCGACGCTTTTATCGTCCTCGTCGGCGACTCGCGCATTAATTCTTGCCGAATTTTTGTCGTTTTTGACGTTTTGAACCCGGATGATCGCGTCCATTCCGGCGACGCGTGTTGGGGGAGGTCAGAATATCCGACGTCCACTCCTTTTTTTCGGCATAGTGGTGAATAGGATCCGTGCCGCGAGATTGAAAATAAAAGTGTGAATGAAGAGGTAAGGAAAAGGTTTAAATATATATGTATGGATGTGATGTTTCCGCAGTCGGCTGTACGGCTGACTTAAGCGCGGTCGAGTCAATCCGCTTTCATTAGCGTTGCCTTTTGATCACCGCGGTCGGCCTGTCTCAGAAATTAATAGAGATTAGGGTTTGTATATTTTTGTAATTTCGTAACGTATGGTGTGTATATTTTTGGAAAATTCTGCGTCTTTCGGGTAACTTTTACACCTTTTACACAACACAAATGTGTAGTTGTAGCGAAAGATGGTGGCTTTCACCCACACATTAATGTATGATTTGTATATTTTTGGAAAATTCTGCCTCTTTAGGGAACTTAAACGTAACACCAAGGTGTAGTTGTAGCAAAACATGGTAGCATTCACCCACAAATCTATGCATGGTTTGTATATTTTTTGAAAATTATGCGTATTTTGGGTAACTTTGACGTTTCACGAAGGTGTTGTTTGAATATAGAATATAATTTATTTCACCGTAATGAATATTCGCGTATTTTAACCAATATAAAATGGGGGTGAAATTAGGCACCCCAGAAGGAATACTTTCTTGTTGTATCGAAACATGGTGGCATTCACCCACAAATCTTGTTAGCGTTGCATCAAATAAATCACCCCTTTCCAAAATTTCTTTTATTTTTAATCACATTACCTACGAAATGAATATAGACGTAAAATAATATAAGAAAATAAAAGTAATGAGATACTATAGGGCGAAGAAAGCGTGGCTGGTCATAAAAGTCGGACGGTACAAACTGGAGCAACCAGAGCATTTTTAGGAATAATCTTCATTTTAGTTATGCCCGATTACCTATCTTAATTTTGACGTAATTTATTAAGTAGGATTTCTTGCAACAAATGGTGTACAAAATATTGCTAGGTCTGCAGGCATTTGACGGGATATATTAATTTAAAAATGATGTATTTTAACGCTGAAATACTTTGCCTTAATGGCAGTGCTCAGGCATCTCTTCGCATAACTTTTTTATCTCAATTTCTGCCCGAATAATGTTGCTTAAAAACTTGTATAGTATGCACTGTATTTTGAGACATCTATTTTATTTTTTTAGCTTGGATCATCGATAATATAACACGAGTATTTAGGTTTAAATAACAGACTTCCAGTTTCGCCGATTTATTGCTATGAATGTGGTGACGTTGCCAGGGGAAGCTTCTGCTATTTACCTTGTTTACTTAGTCTTTTTTTTCAATTTATGTTATCATTAGGCATTTAATGTAGTACCTACGTGGCTTAATGTTTTGGAAAATGCTGTGTCTTCAGGGTAACTTTAACGTAACACTAAGGTGCAGTGGTAGCGAAACATGGCGGCATTCACCCACGCATCTTTGTAAGATTTGTATATTTTTGGAAAATTCTGCGTCTTCGGGGCAACTTTAACGTATCACTTTGGTGTAGTTGTAGTAAAAAATGCTGGCATTCATCCACACATCTATATATGGTTTGTATATTTTTGGAAAATTCTGCGTATTTGAAGATAATTATATCCTTCCTTTATTTCGTTAAAATAATCGTGATATCTAATATCACTATATCAAATATCCAAATTTCAAATAGGTATCGAAATATCAAATACCAAAATATCAAATGTCAAAATATCAAATATCAAATTATCAAATATTAAAATATCAAAATATCTAACATAAAAATATCAAATATCCTACCAAAATAGCAATGGAGGCTGAAGTCAGTATAATTATTGGTTTTCGTGACGTAGTAGAAGATTCGGTTTTTGCTTTGTTCAATAAGATTTTACTCAATGGAGCATTTACATGAGATTCAAAAAATATAAAAGGCAGCAATAAGCCTAAATTTGCTCATTATAGCAAATTTTATGCATCTCAAGAAAGCAGTACTCCAAAGCGTAGGTTCCTCCTTAAGCCCTTGGATAGTTAGCCAGAAGAAATTGGGTGTGGCAGGAAAGATTTGTGGAGGAGAACAGCGTTAAAGAAGGAAGCGTTTAGCGTTAGAAGGGGGTATTAGGAAGGGGAATTAGCTCCACTCTCCCTTCCTCTCCTTACCCTTCCCCAACCACACGAGACTTCCCCCCCATGACATCACGCTCTGCGCGAGCTATTGCCACCATGTTCCGCTTCCTCTTTGCCTATGGAATCATCCTTCCCTCTCATAAAGTAATATTCTGATAGAGGAGGATGACTCCAGGGCCACACCAAGGAATATCGGCCCCTCTCGCGTTGATTCTCTCCGAATTCATGTCGTTTTTTACTGTTTGAATCCTTAATAAGCGAGTCGATGCCGTGGTGTGGGAGGTCAGAATTAAAGCCTCCTGCCTTTCACGCAGACAGTGAATAGGATTCTCCGCATGATTGAATAAAAAAGGAAAAAGTGGAAGGCGGAAGGTTTAGTGGATGCAACGCTGCCGTAATCGGCGGTGTTTTGGCCGACTCAACGCGGTCGAGCTGATCCCCGTTCATTAACGACATTACGTCCGTTGCCTTTTGATCCTTCCGTCGGCGAACGGAGCACTCCGGTTGGCCTGTCGTCGCCATTAAAGACGGGAGGATTTCGAGTGGAAACGCGTGGGGGATCGGGGCGGACCAATTTTCGACCACGGCTCTGGGTCCTGATGCGTGCTCCGTGCGTATTGCGGGCAGATGATACGAGAGACGTTTGCGCATGTTATTGCTAATCTCGACTGTGACGTCCGATCTCACTTTGCAGCGGAAAACACCACTCAAAATCCGAGAACAATAAATCTCTCCCTCTTATCCTCCAATCATCATCCTAGGTCGTGCAATCCTAAGACTAGTTGACTACAGCCCTCCATTCTTCCCTATCCAATGCTAGGTGCTTTACTTCCTGGTAGATCGTCCTATGTACTTTCCTCTTTATTGGTCCATGAACTTATTCCTGGATCCTCCTCTGGGGACTTTTCCCTCTATTTTACCTTTAATTATATTCTTAACAAATCATTGTGCCTCCGAGTGTGTCCAATCCATCTGATTCTTCTTTTCTGTATGGTGTTCCTAATGGTCCCTTTTTATTCTTCGTAAATTTCTTAATTTATTATTTTATCCATCCATTTTATCTTCAGCATCCTCCTTCAACACCAGATTTTGAAGGCTTCTAGTCTATTCTGGTCTGGTTTTCCAATGGTCCACGCTTCCGATCCACAGAAATCCACACTCCAAATGAATTCTTTCACGTATTGTTTCCTAGTTTGTACCCCTATCCTCTTTGAGCACGGCAGTTGTCTTTTTACCGTAAACCTTTCTTAGCGTTGGCTATATTTCGCTTGGTGTCCGTTGTACTTATTCCATCCCACGTGGTGGTACTTCCAATATAGATGAAGGAATTCACTCACTCGAATATCCTCCTGTGGGACGACTCGAATACTCCTCCCTGTGGGACTTCTGAATTCAGCATACAAGGATTTTATTTTTCGTCGTATTTATTTTCATGCTGAAAATTTCCAATGCCAAATAAATAAAATACAAAGAAATGTCACGGCCGGCGTGAAAAGCCTGCTGAGTGTGAAAAAAGTATATTACACGGATAATTGGATGGACAAATTTAGATATCTCTCTGAGACGGAATGTTACTCGGTGGTTTAAATTACTGGAGAAGTCAATTTTCGCGATGTTTAGAGTTTTGTTGGAGATATAATTTCAACCTCGCTCCGCGTCTCTAGGGTTGAAAATCGTTGAAGTATCATTTCTATGTAGGATTTGATTTTCTCGCATCGAACAATGGAAGTAAATTCTTCTCGGGTTTCCGTCCGGATTAGTTGCTCCATCTTCTTCTTTGCCGACTTTTCGAAGAAAGATTTTTTCATCTTCATCAGGGCCGTTGATTCCGGGTATCGAGGTGCCGCGTTTGTGTAGGTCATATTTTAGGTATATGTTAAGTGAAGTCAGTATTTTATCGTGGAAGTAAATTAAGGTGCAATATACGGAACCTCACTTCTCCTCGCCCTCTTGCGCGGAAGGGTAGCCTATGATAGATTAACTATAAATTCAGGCAATTCGTGTTTAGTATTGAGCTTAAAAGAGGTTTTCAAAGAACGACGGAACTAGCCGCGCAGTAACTTTAACGGAGTCACCCGCGAGTGTTCACACAATTGTGAGAAATTCAGAGTGGAAAAATCATTCGCCTGGACTGGGAACCGAACCCAGATCCCTCGATTTCGCGCCGAGTGCCCTTACCAGTTAAGCTACCCAGACGTCCTCTTCCGCTGTGAATCTCATGGAGGCTTTAAGGATTGATTTTTCCTCTGTGAATTTCGCACAATTCTTAAAAGAGGTGTTTAAGGTGATAGCGTTAGGTATTATTCTCTGGCAAGAAATGATATTTAAAGTAAAATTTTAGGGAATAAATGAAAAATGGCGTTCCGTTTGGTTTTTCCTCTTGATAAAATAAATGGGAATGATCACAATGTGACACGCGTTGCCAGAGAAAACTTTGTGCTCAGACCTTCTATGTTACAGATTTTACTAGGCTGGTGACAAGAGACAGTGTAAGAAAAATCAAATGTCTTTGGTACAGGCAAAGACAGTTAACAAGGGCAAGGTAGTATAGACTGGTGTATTGAACGAAAGCCGATTTTGAACCTCTAAAGATAATGACCATGCTTTTTGAAATTTGAGGGCGACTCTAGAAGGACACTGTTGGAGTGCCAGGAGCCATCCATGACATTCTCTTTTTCGGGTCTTAAAGCTTGGCTGCAGTGAGACTGGAAGAGCAATCATCGTCGAAATACCTAACTTACTGTAAAATTTATGCTTCGGTGCACATCTTGTTCATACTGCTACAAAGGCAATCTACTATCAATCGCGCTGAAAGGTATACAACATTTGATTCAATTACAATCGCATCCGCTTCATTGCAGTTTGCCATATTTGATTGAAATTGGTTGAGATTAAATTTTGTGCCCAGCGGGCTGTTCGGTCAATATATCCAGAGTCGAGGATGATAAGCTAATCGCAGCATGTTATTTAATTTATGGCCGACTGTTATTCCAATTAAACATCATCAGTTCAATTCATGGATAAATTCAAGAGTGCGTGTAGTCATTATAATCATGTCGTCGATAGTACCCTATTTTTTCGAACTAAACTTGGGTATTTATAATTAATGGACTATTGATGTCATATTTAGCTAGGTTCGCAATCCTAAATAAATTAGTCCTGCGACTTCATTGAATCAGTGCGAGTGTTATAAAATTACCTTTTATAGAGTGCTCTCGACTGTCCGTTTCCTCTGGTCTGGTCGGAAAATAACTTTTTTTGTATAGCCACATCATACGTTTCAGTGAACAACTAGCGTAAGAGGTAACAAAGCTTTTATTTTTGCTTCATATAAAACAAGATTGTATATTTATTTCATGCGAAACAAAAGTCCAATCTGGAGTGTCTCGATAGCCCCCTTTAACGGTCGTTTATCTACAGATATGGAATGCTTAAAATTCCCTATTGCTCCTCACTCTTCTCATACTTGCCTCTACCTTCTCAGTATGTACGCTTCTTCTTTCCTGCCCTGATTCACTCTTCAACTGGGGCGGTAGGGCGTTGCATTGTTTTCTTTTGTTGTGAGAGAACTTTCAGGATTTAATCGTTGAAAAAAGCTCTCCAGTCTCTCTAATGCACTCAATGTTCCATGATACCATTATTGATGCTTTTGTGTCCATCGTGTTGTTATTAGAAAGGCACAAAAGTTTTTTAATAATTTTCTCTCTGTAGAATAGGCTAAGGTGCTTTAAAAGATAAAACAGTATTATTCTGAGTAAACATTGAGATCAGCCTTCATCGGGGATATTGTTACGCTAGGGAAGTGATAGAGATAAGGGTTTTTTTTGCTAGCGCGACCGACTAAAACTTATAATTGTGATAGAAATTCGATCGCCTTTGCTTCATTGCAGTTTCCGTATTTAATCGAAATTGGTTGAGCTAAAAGTTGTTGCCCATCTTCGGTTCGGTCTATGTATGAACTTAGTTGAACTTACCTGTATGGCAGTTTCCTGATTACTCATGTTGACCCAAGGAATGGTATATGAATTTTGGCTCGCTTATACTCGCGATATATGATTTCTGGTTCGCTTATACTCGCCTGCATTAGGTCCACGCACGCCCTACATGGGAAAATAAAGCCTTCTCTGCGTATTCTCTTTAAAATTGCTAGAATATCGTTCAATCGTTAAGTATTGATAAGGCCAAAAGATTGAGACAGCTCCCTCCAGGAGATGAATCAACTCGCACTGGATGCCTTAGGCTCCTCGAGGAGTTTATCGGTCTATTTTACAAACTTTAACACATGGTAAATGGGATGATAGAGTGGACATCTTCGGTTAAGCGTGGGGATAGCAGAATAGTTGTAGGAGTAATTGGATGTATGAAAGGAAGCCAGTGATAATATTACTTTAAGAGAGTTTTAATGTAGAAAAACGAATATTTTGTTGAAGAAACGCAGAAAAAGATCCCCAGTTATCGGAGAAACAAAGTACATTGATGTAGTGAGGCATCTCCTCGTGAAAGTCCACGATATGAAAGCATTATTAAGAAAACTCTGGTACAATTCCCCTTTTTTATCTACCCGATCGATTTCGACGTCTTGGCGTCATTTTCTAGGTGCATAGACGATAAAACACCTTAGGTCGTTGTTTATGTACCCGGAGTTAAGAGTAGGGGAAGGAGAGGAGGGAGAACCGAGGGCGAAACTGTTTAATGGCCCACGACTGTAAGCATCAAAAGGTAGCGTAACTGGGTTGTACTTTTTTATTGAAGAGTTATGATGGTTCACGTTGCATTTCGACTGGAAAAAATAGTTGTCGCATGGAATTTAAAGAAGTCTGCCATTGTGATATTTTTATTGCATAGAATACGTAGCAGTCAGTAGCCACTCATTGGAGGATTGTGGTGAAAAACATTTCCATTAAAATTTCACAGTAATTATGTTATAATTGATCATTTAAGTCGAGTCATAATTGCATCGAGCATAAGTTCCCATGTAATGGCCATGCTGCAGTGTTCGAGTTGATAAACATTTCCGTTATGGAAGTTGTCCAATAAATATAAATTTTAAACTAAAATTGTCTATTTGTAGGCGAAAATACAGAAAATACAAATATCAAATGCAAGATTTAAAAACTAAATTATTCCAGTCTGCCGATACTGAAAGTCACTTGCGTACTTCATCAGTGAAAATAAATTATTTGAGCAGAAAAAGAATTACCAGTACAGAATCATATACTCTCCTTGTGGAAGTAAACTACGGAAATTGCAGAGACCTTTTTGAGCCCATCGATCTTTTTGGGCCTTTGGTCCTTTTCAAAGTAGCCTGATCCTTCAAGGTCCTGAGGAATGTATATGCCAGATTTTGTCCGAATCCGTCGAGGGGTGTTGTAGTCTATAGCGTTCAAGAAAACAAATTTTTGTTTCGCATATATGTACAGATATTTATAATTCCAAATCTTAATGCCCTCTTTTGGTTCCATTTGGAAGCCTCACTTAGACCAGAGTCAGGAAGTATCCCATAGTAAAGCTAGATTGAACTTGGAAATCTATGAACGCGGCTGTGGGAGAAGTTTATTGTTCGAATTCCCTGACGCACAGCGCGTAAATCGTTCTCCAAATCCCTTGCGAGCGAGAGGTGGTGTCGGAATTCTTTTTCTCCACCCGCGCTTCCTGCTTTTTAACCTTTTTATTTAATTTTTTTTTACCCCTGCCGGTTATTTTTCCACAAGAGCGCGAGTTTCGGAGCTCGCATGCGTGTGATTTTAATTGCGCCATCAATTTCGAGAGAGTTTGGGAGGAGGCAATCGGTCAGAGAGCCGGGTCCGGCCCCGGTTTAAGTCCCCAGATACGCTACTCCAGCCCCCAGCGATCGTCGTCTGGGCCAAAGGCACGAGGGGAAGCCTGGAGGCGGGGGAGGAGGGAAGGGTATACGTCAGTTCCTCATCGGAGAGAGGGGGGTATGTTCCAGGGGCGGATGCGGCGGCGGCCCTGGCCACGCTCTGGGACAGGAGAGGGTGCGGGAAATGGCAGGTTTGAAAAGAAATGGGGAGGAGAATCCTCGGCGAATAATCCACAGCGGTAGTTTTTATTCCGGAATCGATGGGTTGGTCCCCTCCCGCTGGTGATTTTTCGTGGGAAATCATGGGAGATGGACCGTTAGCGTCAAATGCCCCCCGGGGCCTCGCGATTCGGGAAAAAAACGTCCCCCTTTACTACCTCCTGTCCCCGAAAGAGCCGACCAAAACACGGAAAGTTTTCTGTATTGGCCGGATCTTCCTCCCCTCCCCAAATAGAATGAGTATTGCATTGAGACTAGAATATATAGATGTGTGGTCGCCGTATATTATAGTGCTTCCATATTTGTTGAGCCTTCCTTTTTCTCAGTTTCATTTATTGGTTTGATTTGTGAATGAAATTTTTACGTATAATGTAGGATGAGTATTGCATTTTCTCGCCTCCTCAAGGTAGGGGAGGTTCGAATGTGTATATATAGTCGCCGTACATATATAAATTGCTGTGCTTCCGTATTTGCCGCTGATTTCATTCTGCATACTTGTACTATTTATACTTTTATTTCGCTCTCGATTTCTTTTACTAGTTTACTTGGAAATGCACGACTTTTATGAACTGTTGGGCTTCATTATGTGGCGATTCAGAAATACTGAAACGATCAGATCCACCATTTTTCCAGCTTCGGGTTATTGCGTCTTATATTTAAGTTCCCTTATTCTTCGTTATCTTTTCTTTACCTCTCTTTCCTGGATTTCTAATTTTAATAATTCTAGGTCTTTGAGTTATGATTTGTGCGGATAATACGATTTATGCTGTCCATTTCCATAACCTTTTTCCTCTATTCGACCAATAACCTCCCGGAAGGGTATCTCAGTACCATCGCATTCTTGCTTATATTGTTGGCCACTAATTTCTGGACATCTCTCCCCAAAATTTTTGCACCAATATTTTTGCGGTGAAAGGTCAGAATATTTAGTAAATTTTCCAGAACGTTAGTGTTGCTCTCACATATGTCTCTAACCGTTATATCTAGTGATCACGAAAAAGGGTAATAAATTTTTGCGCAGCACGGGAGAAGAGATTTTAAAAGAGTGAGTAAGGTGGCAGATGGTCTGAAGTGTTCATTATTCCTTCACTATAATTTAATTTTGCTCTCTATTTTCTCATTCACTTCAAAGGAAGAAGTGTAGTCTTTATGATCTTCTCACGTCACCAAGATTATAAGTTAAGTTTACTTTAGTTTTAACATTATTTGCACAGTTATGTATGGCTTTTTTGATAAGAATTGAAACGTAAAAATATTACATCTCAATAAAGTGCAACATATTTATATCGTTGATCAGTATTACTTGGATTACATAAGAGCCTTAATACAACACACATAAATATCGCTTGAACAGTGGGTAAATCTTTGTAAGACTTGAGTTATGATGTTACTATAGCAGCAGGCATATTAAAGTGGTACTTTTGCCACACATGTGCCAGTCGTCAAAGAGCCAAATATCATTTCTTAAAGTAACTTAATTAAATCTAGCAGGGTGTTTAAGTGGTGGCCTACCTGGTGTAGAGATGAAGTTTGAATTACGTATCGTAAATTTTGCGAAGTCGATCTCCATAACGCCCATGCTGTCCGCTAAATGTAGCTAACCCTTTTTGAGGCATAGGACATATCAGTGGACGTCCTTGAATGTGGCTCAGGTTCCGTGTGCCTCGTGTCACGGAATCCTTCTCGTTGAACAGTCGAACAATGGACACTCTCAGTTCCAAAGAAGCTAAGCGGTTAGTGCAAAAAAAACGCCCCGGAGCGCTCTTTACGCCGAAAACCGCGCTCAAAAGCGCATCGCCGAGAAGTTTCGGGGGTTGTCTAGATTGACCCAATTTTTTGGGATTTCGGCGATCCTCTCTTTCGCGCATTCTATAGGAGACGGGAGAGATGCACTCGCCATTTCCTCTACCGTGACTCGGTCCAATTAGGACGAGATCCACTACCGGCGGAGAGGAAAGTTGGCCGCCGGCAGGAGACTCCGGAGCTCAGAGTCACGGAGAGCTCTGGGAGACGACAGCTAAGCTCACTCGCCTCCCTTATTGTACTTATACCCTCTGGAAACGAAATTTTCCGAGTCGCTGGCTCTCTTTTTTTCTCAGCCTTCTCGTTGCTTCCCCCTTTTCGTCCCATTTTCCGATGCCGAGATGCATTGTGGATTATTTCGGGTGAATGAAGATATCTTCTGACAAAAAAACGCTCTTTTAAATTTAACGAAATGTTTCATTTAAATCATGTACCGAAAACATTTACTTTGGGGTAAATTTCATGCGAGTGTTTTTTGTCATAACTTACAATTTATAAGGATCATTTTTGCTGTTATTTTGGATACTATAAAAGATGAATTATTCAATGTATTAAGTTATTTGAAAAGACCACTAATATCTTTATTTGGCTCATTCGTGAATCGTGGTGACCGAAGTGACCACAACAGTATTAGCTGTATTTGAAACGTACCTGCAGCCGAGAATGCAAAGGAATTTGATAAATTCCTTGCTGTGACCTGTTACGGCCTATAGATGAGCATTCATTTACAACAGCACTCCTTGGAAATCATACGACGAGCTGACCAAAAAAATAACCGCTCTCTCGTTCCAAAACATTCTCAAAGATAAATGTTTTCTGTATATGGTTTTGATCGTGATCGTGATTTGATCGAACGTGATCGAATTTTACTGCTTGATCGAAATAACCATTTATTTTTAATGCCATAAATTCATTGGTGCGCCTAAGACTCGTGTTGTAAACATTAACGAAACATTGGTGATACCCTAATGATGGTCGTCGTATGTTCGTTTACGAGATCTATTTTGTTCCGAATTACAAAAGATCTATTTATTTATAGAATGGAGTTTGAGATCGTTTAACATCTGGATATTACTTTTAACGTAAAAGGTTTGTGAAACTGTTATCATTTATCTCAAAGTTAAGGCTGTGCATTGAGATAAACTGCCTCATTACAAGCATTGTTTTGAATAGAGTTCATCTCCTTTCCCTTATTCATAACAACGCCGGCAAAATTACGTTAACGCGAGCACACTCCTTGTAAAGATCCGTATTTACGCCCAAGGACTCTAGCCACCACACCAACCTGATCACCGTCTCACAGTTGTAAAATCCCAATATGCTACATCTGGACACAAGACGTGCATGTACTGGATGAAGAGACCCTCCAAAAGTGTTGAAAACTTTCCGTTTTGGCATAGCGAAACTTGGTGGCACTTGCCAGTGAAGAGTATGGTGTGTGGGCGAATTAAGGTGGTTATGTCCATAAATTGGTAATAAAATTATGATTCACGGGTTTTCGCGTTACAGTTGTGGTTAACTTCCAAATTTGAAACAGATCTTCAACAATCCACGACCAGCGAACCAAGCGAGCCAAAAAATTCTGCATAACTATTTCGGGCTGGATGGTGCCGACTGGAATTCCGCGAATATATCGTCCTCAAGGATGATCAAACGCGGGTAAAACCAGAGAATCCTTGAATAATTTGGTTAATCACCGCGGAAGCCTTTGCAGCAGAACCAGGCATCTTTATTCCTCCTCCCTTGTGTGGTCTCCCCTCTCCGACGTCTTTCTCTGTGCAAGCGAGTTCCGCCAAATTTTTGCACGCCCATACCTCTCTCTCGCTTCCATCCGTTTCGCTCGGGTCGAAATTTGCGGGTTCTTGCTTTTCCTTCGCCGTCACGGATCCGAGATTACGCGACGCTTTCAAATCGACGGTGTCGCTTTTTTTTCATTCCCAGCGCGCTGGACCTCTGCGGTGAGTGGTGCGGGAAGGAGGGTGTGCGGAGGAGGGCGCAGTCGTGAGGGATATCTCGGATTAAAACGTTTCCAACGGCGAGCTTTTGGCGTGATGCTCCGTGTGTGTGTTGAGTTACATATTCGTCCCGGATTTCCTTTCACTGGCCGCTCTCTCCCTCTCTCTCTCTCTCTCCCTCTCCCTCTCTCTCTCTCGTTCGTGTTTATTTTCTTTCTTTAAATTCCCGTTTACATTCCCATTTATCAGGTTGTTTGAGTGTGACGGCCCGAAGTCCGTCGAATAATCCTCCCCCTATCCACGCGTATACCTACTCCCCTTCGAATTTGCATTGGCGTAATCTCGCGTTAACGTTAGCCGTGCGTACAGTTGATTTCACGGTGGTTGTCAGTCTCCGTTTCTGCGTGTGCGCGCGTGCCTGTCCCTTATCCAGTCACTCGCGTTGCAGGGCACGTTTTTTTTGCGCTGCGGCGGTACGACCGTGACATACTTGCGTCGTGAATGCAATGTGATTAATCTGCTGCTGCTCTGTGTTGGGGGTTATAAATCTTCATCGGTGGCTCCGGCGCGGCGTTGTGAAGTAAAAATGTTGCTGCCGCGTTGCTGAGGTTCAACGTTTTAACGAACCCGTCATTGTCTGTCGGGCATCGGTTGACGTCATCCCCGCATCATCGAGGGACGTGAATAATTTCTCTCGGAAATGAAGATGAAGCTGATGCGCGGTGAACGATAAACCTGTAGCTTACCGCCAATCACGATGTAATTCAGCCTTCGTGTCATGCGCGTTCTGCCGCGGGTGCGCAAATCTAAGCTTCGGATCGCGGTGAAGGATGTATAATTTCGCGTGATCTAGAGCTGTCACGTGTTTTCTTCCGCATGGTCGTTAAGACTTTCATTCCTCTCTGAGAGGCAGTGCTAAGCAGAGCTCGCATGGAGTTCTTTTTTTTGCTGTTTCCCAAAATGTTTCACTTTGTCCATTCTGTTATTTTCACGCTTTTCGTTTCCTCTTCAAGAATGAGGTTAGGAATCAAATGGATCTGATCAAAAATTTATTTTTCACGCTAATTCACGCAGGCAATAATTGTGGTACTTCTCCCTTAAGTGAATTATATTTACTCAATCTACCTGGACATTGACTTAAGCTACTATGAATGCAAGCTAATCTTGATGATTTATTCATCTAAAAATGTATTTAAACATATATGTAGCCTATATTTCGTAATTTTAACTTTTTTAAGACAATTTTGTGTGACGAAGTGTCGAAATAGCTGTCATCTTGTACTCGTCGCGTCGTTCTATAAAACTTAATGAATGTGTATTCTACCAAGGGCATGTGTTCGCTCTGAATGGAGAGGACTATACTCCAGTGTCATTACTGGGAGTCCTTGTAGTCAGTTTCCTAGGCAGTCTGGTAAATTTGCAGGTTTTAAAATAGCAATATTACACTAATTTCGCAGATTTATAATTTTGTACTTCCCTTGTTCTTTGCAATAGACCAAAAAAATATTCTTCAAGGCATCACTTTTTTAATACGTTCCCGACATTTGTTTGTAGCCTTTACAATTTATTTCGAGTATTTTCTGTGAGATATCTACTTTCCCTCTCTCTGCTTCAAATACTGTAGTTTTGCCCGATGCAGTACGTCAAGGCTTCGGTATATTTGGTGATTTATCTTAACGGAGTCGGTTCAGTTCGTGACCTTTCTTTTTATTTTGCGCCAGTCGAAGTTTTCCTCGGCACCTGCAGACGGTGGAGGGAAGTGCCAATATGTTCGGAATTTCTTCCGTACTTCCTCTCCTCTCCCCTCCCCCCGAATTAACTGCCTCCCCACTCCTCGCCGTACCTCATTTTTTTCGAGAAAGAACATTTATCCCACAGCCACCTTCCCGCCGGATCTGTTTCCCTCTCTCGCCGCGCTGTTCCGTAAGGCTCGCTATATTTCGTTCCACTCCTTCTCCGTCTTCCATACACCCAGAGCCATAACTTCTTACCATTGCTTCGCTTCTCGCGCTGGTAGAAGACGCCTTCTACTCTCCAGCGCCGCTATAAATTCTTGTCTGCCTTGCGTTCAGGTCTGCTTCCGTTGCCTCCCTGGTTCTGCCTTCGTTTTCGCAGTACCCCTCCACCCCGGCGTGAGAAGAGAAACGGAAAGTGCGCGAACGATGGATGTGTGCTGTTGTAGAGTTGCGCTGGAAATACTGCGGGATCATCAGTCTTTGTGATCATGAACTAATTGCTGTTTGATGTTTTACCAATCACGGTTGTCTTTGATAGATCGTTGATGCTATCCTATTGTAATTCTCCCACAACCCCCTCACCTAATATCTATTTTCAGCTCAGAGTATTCCCTATCTCTCTTCGCGGCATCTATCATGCCTCTCCTTTGGGAATCGGCTTATATCTGTGGCTAGAAATTCCGATCTCCCATCCAATGCCGGTCTTAGATGGCAGCTATTTCCCACTGTAATCTTGTTCCCTTCTTGGTTGCTAAGCGGAGAGCTTCTCAAGGAGATTACTGCCCGTCCGGATGGAATATTCAGTGTGAAGCCCTGCACGCCATTCAACCAGAATAGGATAAATCCAACGCGGATGGATAAATGAAAATTGGGAATGGAGGAGAATAAGGGAGAACCACGAAACAAGCTAGTTTCTTCTGGAGCGGGAGAATGTGCGGATTATGAAAGCAAGGAGAATTATAAGAAGGAAGTAAGATGATGAATTTAAATGTTGATGGAGATGTGATAGTATATTGATCGAAGAGGAGAACAATTGAAGGGTCAATATAAATTTAAGATTAATCCAAATTGTGAGTTGAAGTCAAAGAATTTAGATTTCTATTCATGGATGAAGGCCATTCAGGTAACTATCGACTGGTAGAGTTACAATCCCGTGAGCATGTTGTCGTTGTCCGGATGTTGTCGGATTTGGGACCTCGGAGAACCTATTCATCACTAGTCCTCTCTCTGCAGAGGCTGTCACTCACCCGTCTTGACCACTACTTGTGATTTCACCCAGGGATGAAACCTCCCTTCCCAGTATACAACATACATCAGCAATCAACTTTCCTAGACAGCACTCTTCATCGCGTTCCTCATTATTCTGAATATACAGCCCTCTTCTTCCACTGTAAAACGCCTGGTAATGATTACTGTTATATTCTTGTTACGGATAACGTATGTCTCGCTATACTTACGCCTTTAATTGACTTAATCTATCATGTTCATTGGAATATGTAAGTCCCAGAATATAAATAAGTATATACAATGTTATATTTTTCTCTTCTTTCATGCCAAGTATTTCAAACCACCCCTATCCTCCTCCGCACCCACATCTCCATCGTATCCCATTTCTTCGTCTCCTCTTACCCCAGGGCCCTTTTTTCGCCTCTATATGGCCTAACTCTCAGTATCTTCATCCTCATTAACCGTAATGAACACCTCTTTGCGCTCTTCCTCCCCATATGATATCTTCATCTTCTTTCCCGCTTAACTTATAAGTGTCCATCCTTTTCCTTCGTCTTTTCTCCTGGCCAGCTTTCTCCCTTCCAAAACAGCCTTCAGTTTTCTATTCCCCTTCATTGCTTTTGTCACAAAAATTAAAACTTTGTAGTATCCACGTAATTTTTCTCTTACCCTCCAAATACTTAAAAGATGTCTATCTTAATACTTGTTTACTGCTACAATAAATTATTCCCAAATAATTAAGGAGGGACCGGAGGGGATGACGGAAATATGTGATCTTTTACAATTGGACAGGTCTCCAACGCCTGTCTTGGCATACTTATGGAATATGACCCAGTCTACTCTGTAAGCCTATGTTCACATAACACGTTTTTTTTAGGGGAATGGGGTTAGTTAGTAAGGAAGAATAAGTGAACGAATATGGAGGTCTCCTGCGATAGGCTGGAGATAACTGGGACATTCACGCAAGAGGTAGAATTACCAACACTGAAGGAGGTCGTAATGAGTCATATTTGCTGAAAGAAGAATTTGTTTGTTCTGCTTTTCATAGCAGCAAGGACCAAACAGTGTCAATTTTTATAGGGCCTTCTTTATCCTGTAGTGTAGGCATTTTTAGCCTATTTATGGTGATGTTTGCTGCGGACATCACAGGATGCAATCAAGTTCATTTTACAGTGACCCAAAAGATAAATCAGCGAAGTCATGCGTTATGTTTACTAATTGAATTGAACTGTGGGAAATCATGATTGAGATCTCATTCTATTTCAAGCTATTGTTATAATGTTTTGGCTACTCCACGTGTAGCTAAAGTCATGTAATTTTGAATGAACTTCGTTTTTCCGCAATAACTATAATATATTACAGCCATGGTTTTGACGGTTCACGTCATCTTCAGGTGAACCTTCTACATGAAGATGACGTGAACCGTGGAAACTATGGTCGTAATATATTGAAATTACTACAATTTTATTCTAATTGTTTAGCAAATTCCATAAAGTCACGCCGGAAACCAACTTTTAAGCCTTATAAATTTCACTACGAAATGGAGAGTTGAGGGCATTAAATATTTCTGTCCTCCGTGCTGGCTGATGGAAGAACTTTGGTAGTCAACTGACAACGGGAGTCATTTGAGTCATTAAGACAGGTGAGTGGGTTGGTACGAAAAGGATTATGCCGGAATTAAAGGAAGGTTTGGTGCGAAACTTTTCATTGGCCTGTTTTGTACAAAAAGTACGAAAGGGTCCTTAGTTTTGTGCCCTTTTCTGAAGTGCTTTCCATATAGCATCAAAGCAGGTGCACTGATGAAAACTCTATGATACTCTCGGGATTTGAACCCGAGCCCTCTTCGGCGGTGAATCCAAATCTCCAGCCACCGAACGAACCCCATTCCCCTCAAAAATGGGTTATGTGGACATCGGCTCTCAGAGTAAACATGGATCGTCTCCCATAAGTAGTATGCCTAGTCAGGCGTTGGAAACCCGTCCACTTGAACCACATCACATAATTCCGTCACCCCCTCTGGTCATTCCTTCGTCATTTTCTCTATCGACCCCCTAACCCTCTTCCTCCTCCGCGACCCTCCCTCTCCCCTCTTTCCCCCCACCCCCACCCGCCTCTTCCCAAGAGCTCATAGGGCACAGCCCCTGTCGACCTCGTAGTGCCGCTGTCGATGATTGAGTTACGGTTCCCCGAAATCGAATGGACCCTCCTCCACTAGGGCCCGCTTTCCTCATCTCCACATGTCCCACATTTTATATTGCTCATCCACCCAGCCCAACATCCGGCGTAAATCTCGTTGCTGCTCTCATTCTGTTTATATATACCTTTCGCCATCCACTCTCTCGCTCTCCCCGCCCTCGCAAACATGCTCCCGACACGTCTTCCGAGCCCCCGCGCCTTATTTCCCCGAGGTTATCATCAGGTCATCGAGAATCTTTGACGTGAATTATTGAAGAGAAGAGTTTCTGGGTGGAAGATCATCGAGCCCTGAATTAAAGAAGCTATAGCCGTCGTACAAAGTTAGAGAGCATGAGGTTCGGGAGCGATATAAACCCAAAACGACCGTTAAGTCAGCGCCTCCTCCGAGTTTGAATGAAATGGAAAGTAACGGTGATGGCGACGCTTTTATTTATTCATTTCAGCGCGTGCACATCCACTAGAAAAAAAAGTGTTAAAAAAGCGTTTCGCGATATCAACGATTGCTGTAATGTCGAGGGCACTTCTGTTATTTTTTTTATTTCGAGAGTATTGTAATGTTGGACGTATGGAAATCATGGGACGTGGTGTTACTCGCCGAGGTAGTTGTCTCATTTTTTTTCACTTTCATTAATTTATACTGATTTTTAAAACCATTATCATCACTATCCATTCAATCGTAAAATTATTTACTGCAGCCCCTCAGTCTACTCTGTTCCCCTCAAGCCCTTTATGTCCTCGTAGCTATGCTGCTTCTTATCCTGTTTTAGTTGGCCTGTGTACTTATCCCTCGGTGATCCCCATTGGGCTCTCCATTCTATTTTCCTCTCTCTTATGAAATGTTAACGGCGGAAGGTCGTTGGAGCCAGAATGGATGGATGGAGGACGTTTTGAAAAGAGAGGGAATGCTGAAGAGAGTAATTGAGAGGAAAACTTTGGGGAGGCATGGAACAGGAAGAAAGAAGATAGAAATTCAGGACGAAATAAGAAGATGGAGAAGATATGAGAAATTGAAGAGGAATCTAATGGCGGATCACGTGAAGGAGGGAAAACAGAACGATATAATAATATATTTATTGCTCCGCAAATTTAAGAACAAAAAAGTTTATAATTTTTCAGGAGCTCTATGTAGCCTCAAAGGCCACAGACCTGTGGGGAGACTGCCTTCCGTTATTGCATGCATTGCCGTTTGCTAAATTTAAAAAAAATCGTAAAGAAAAAAAGAAAACAATAACAAACCAATTACAGATTTTTCTAATCGAGCTTACATTGAAATTGCGTGTAGCGATATAATTCAATAAATGCAAAATGCCAGATATTAGGACGTTAGAATAATTACTGTCCGAAGCCTGCCAATCAGCTGGTAGAATACTCAATGAAAATGAAGGAATTTTTAGGATACCGGGACTTACTAAGTTTTAGTCTTTACGGAGTCACCCACAAGTGCACACATGTACGAAATTCCATAGAGGTGAAATACATTCTTCCTGATTCGTACTCGAATCCATATCCTTCGATATCCCGCTGAGTGCTTTCTTTGTGTGGTTTTGTGTGAGTACGAGGGATTTATGAGAGCTTTCAAAGAACAAGTTGCTTAGGGCTACCGGACATGTGAAGTCTCCGATACAGTCATAGCGTGTCCTTCGAGGTTAAAGCCGAACATAAAATACAGTGAGGTGTTGACTCCTTTAACGGCACCTGAGGATAAAACTAGTTTTTTTTAAAGCCCTCAAAAACTGCTAGAGGACGCCACGGCAGCTTCATTGGCACTCGGCGCGATATCGAGGGAGCCAAGTTTGAGTTCCAGTCAAAACGAAAGATTTTTCCTCTGCGGAGTTTTGTACTTCAATCCTATAATGTTTAAACGATGGCTTGTGTCGAGTTCAGTTTATTCGGTTTTTTCCCGCGTTGATTCATATTAACGGACAACAGTTTCGCTAACGTTACAGCTAGCGTCGTCAGGACTTGACGACGCTAGCTGTAACGTTAGCGAAACTGTTGTCCGTTAATATGAATCAACGCGGGAGAACGCGAATAAACTGAGCTCAACAACTCTCAGTGGAAGCCTCCATACCGATGGTCTGTATCATTTAAATGTGGTAACTTTAATGTTCGTCTAAATTGTATTCATATTGGATGCTTCTGCCGTCATATAATCTAATTAAATCCGGCCGGTGTACGAAAAAAATGAGAGCTGCTAACTGCATGACGGAATTCCTTGAATGTGATTCTCCATAGACCACCTCAAATAGCTTTATCTTTTTGGGAATAACCATACGGTTTGAGTAATATTTTCCCGTAAATTCAAAGCTGATTTATATGTCCCGTAATCTAATACAAAGAGCCTCTTCTGCATCCATTATTATTTCAGCAACGAATTGACTTTCCTTACTGAAATGTTCGTATTCCTGATAGGGTGGCATTTCATTCATGGTAAAGTGAATTAAAGAGTTATCGCCGCGTAAGGTTCTGTAAGATTTGGCTGATACTGCGCACCCGTTGCCAGTCACTTTCTTCTGGGGGATAAGACGTCCCCCAGTAGGGCAACGGGCTTGAATCGTCGGGAAAATTTCCCCGACTCTTACGCGGCTATAACCCGATTACTTTTTATTGTGTCACAATGAGTCACGTAAGCTTCAGCGGAAAATAAGCTATTAATGTTGGGATCCATGACTTTTACGCTGCAACCTAGCTTTCATTCTAAGCGTACTCGGTATAGTGATGGAGAAATAAAGCGGTTATTATAAAATTTCCTTAGCGTCTTTCGCTCCCTTGGAATTTAAGTCCACTTCAGTGATGGTTTCTGATTGAAGCGTTTCTAAAATCGATTCTGGTAACCCCGGATAAGTCGGAAGAGGTTTCTCGCTGGAAAGGAAGGGATATGAACGGTTGGTTGCCTGGGTGTTAACTCTAAAATAACATTGGCGGTGGAATGTTATTTACTTTTAATCTAAATGGAAAATTTGACTCGAATGCGTAGCATTGGCATTGCAAAAGAGTTTCCCCGTTGAATGTTGCAATGTTTACTTTCCCCGCCTGGCTTCTGATGGCATTCCATTTTTAATGAAACAGAGGCAAATCAATAGTTGCTATTTTGTCGAAAACATTTGCCGTGTCCCTGAAAATTTGACTATTTTATCCCAGGTAATTTCCAAGTGAAAGCTGTCTTTTTCCCCTTGCCTATCTTTTTTAAACGTAAAATTCGTTCTCTGTGCGTTAGCTCCTCCATTTGCTGAGAAATTGAAAAAGTTCGCTTGCTTTGAATTGGTGGGATACTGTTTTCTACACGCTGGATAAAATCCAGCACTGATATTTTCAGCATTTTTCCAGAAAATGCTCGTTGGTTATGTACCAGTACTTAATTAGCCACCACCGATGCCTAATGCTACCCGATGCTGGATACTGACGGCGTAATCGCGTATGATTTGAGCTGTCCTGATAGTTTTCATACCGTCATTGATATTGTTCTGGCAAAGAAACTGTATTTCATTCGTACTGTAGTGCGACGTTTTTGTTTTAATTATAACATTTATGAGTGCAGTCCATCAGTGAAACGAAGCCAGAACATTTTCTTCAATGTTGATTTCACGGCTAAAAATTTACTAATAGCCGCATGAAGGTATAAAAAGGCGCTGATTCCAGAAATTGATGATCTCACCGTCAATGTAACATCTAACGTGATCGGTCGACGATTATTAGACCCTTCTTGGGCAGAGCGGAAAACTAGTACCACACCAACCGCAACAATTATAAAGGCAAATATATCAGCGAGTGGATGCTTATCAGCCAGCCTGCTGCCTCAGTACTGGTCAATACTTGGAAGCTATCAATTCAGTTTCACGTGATTTTGTCCGAAGTGGTATGTGAGAGGATGGGTTGGACTAAAAGAGTTTAAAAGCAAGGTTTCAAATTCGTCCATCTTTGTTCAGGAGCTCGACTGGACTTAACAGAATTAATTCTCATAAGCATTATTTTATTTATTAAACAAAACAAACGCAGTAACCTTAAAATATGCCTGAACGCTTTCCCTGAACAGATTTAAACTTCCGTTTGCGGAACGACAGCGAGGAGAAAAAAACGAATTTGATGCTTGCCACAACAGAAGGTGCGTTTTCCTCAAAGTGACCAAAAAATGAATCAAATGACATTGAAGTCATTCTACTTTGGAGCCAATTAAATGAAGTTGTTTCCCCCCTCCGTTCCTTTTTATAAATCTTTAAATCCAGAAACAAGATGACGGACAAAATTAAGCAGTGCTGGACACGGTAGGGAAAAAATGTAAGCCAATGAGGACAGATCAAGTGAAACAGAGTGGATGAAGGATTTAACTTCCTCAGAGATAATGAACTGTTTCAGAGAAAGGTAGAGGGGAGAAATAGGGTGATGAATAGGAATGCGCAACTATGTAGATAAGGTTTAGTAGGCTTCTAGCCTGGTCTGGTCAGCTTTTCCAATGGCCCATGCTTCCGGTCCGATTAGAGTGCTAGGTTCCACACGAATGTGTGTTATTTACAGAGTGGAAGAAGGGATGTTGTTTATAGAATTGAAAACCCCGATTAGAGCCGCAATAATAAACATCTTAGACGCATAAGGGATCCATTTCAATGTTTCCAACACCTCGAAATCTCCAACCGCTCGTGCTTGTACCACGTGACCTCTTAGTTACGCGAAGTCTTAATTATCTCGAACGGTTCAAAAACACACCACCTGGATTAGAAATTAAGTGACATCGGAGTCATTTCACGGTGGAATCTCCTTAATGGAGTCGTCTCTCCCCTCTTACTCCTCTTTCTAAATCTTACCCTGGGATCTCTGCCCGGCTGTCTCGCTCCCCTTGGCCTTTCTCACCTTGGGTTCAGCCCCTCCTCCATAAACTCCCCCCCTGCATCGAATCTCTGCTCTCTTGCGTCTTTCTTAATCGCGTGGGCCTTCGCCCTCCATCAACTGGTGAAAGTACCCCGTTCTCCTCTTCTCCTCCTGACCATTAGTATGCTAAGCGTGCCCTCGACAATATATCTCCTCGCACCCTCTTTCGCTGGGGGGTTTATCGGCGAGCATTGTCCGGCTCACTTGGAGGGAGTGTTCCGAGGATGGGGACGAAATCGACAAGATTATTGCGTGAATCTCCCAAGATTAATCGGCGTCAGATGAACGCAAAGAAGCGCTGGTGGAGGGCGGGAATGGCAATGAAGTCGTTCGGTGATTTTAATAAGGCTCGACATTCATTAATCACGCGCTCCTTCGGTGTCTTTTCGTGAACGAAACGATGGCGTAATCACTTCTAAGATTTATGACTACGGGTTGAGCGTAGCGTTTATGAGGTGAGTATGAGAGTCGAACATTGAAGGTCGTACTTTGCGAACGTAGATTCTGTTGCTGCTGTTGTTGGGCTTGAAAGCGCGTCAGCGTTATGTTATCAGCCCCTGCTTCGGTGTGCCATGTCTTAAAAAGGTTAGCAATTCAACTAACGTGTTCACTGTTGGATCGTATATGTTAAAATACTTTGAAAGAGGGCCATTTCCCTCATAAAGAGTGCCGAAAAATCTTTTTATAAGTCAGAACTGCTGGATTCACCAGTCAGGGCATCATCTGGTACAATGGAGAGTTCTAGAAAGGTCACGAGTTGGAAGGACGCAGAGACAAATACGTCAGGGAAAACTAAGGAGGAAGTGGTATGTATGATAGGGAAACAATGGAAGCTTATAGAAGAAAGGCAAATGATGCCAGAAGTGGATGGAGAACGTTCTTGTAAGCGAGAGCATGATGAGTATAGTGACAAGAGGAGAGAACGTGGGAGAGGAATGGGGGTGTTGGACTATGTGCTGAAAGGTAGAAATTACGAAAACTTTAAGGGAAATTTAATTTTTTAGCCAACAATTTTTTGAAAGAATCGTTGGAGGATAGTCAATGCAGTGGGAGCAATAATAGACAGGACTACCCATGAACCCAGTACTATTTATTAGGTAGAAAACCTGCGATCATGGTGGATCTTCCAAGACGAACAATCCCAGTCCTCAGGAACCTCATGAAGACACCATGATTGGCTGCTTTATACCTCGTCATTTTACATCAGAACACAAAACATGGAGGGATAATTCCTTTCAATTCTTTCTTCCTCTCTACTTTCTTTCTTTCTTAAGATATAAAACCTTCCTAAATAGTTATATTATACTCAAGAAATTCCATTGTTTCCGGGTTTCGCTGCGTTGCGTTGTCTTGTTGTTGACGTTTCGTGACCAATGCCACACTCGTGGCCACATCTTCAGATCAGGTCCGAATGTCGACTGGTGGAAATGGGTCCAAGTGGAATGACTGCGCCGGATGCGCGGCAGCTAGACTGTCCCGGTGAGAGGAACTCACCACAACCGGTTTGTTGGCAAAATGGTGCATAGCGGGGGATTTTAATTTGGAGTGTGATGTGTGGTTTGTGTGAAATTTGAAAAGCACTCTTTTTGTCATAATGAATAAACTAACCTAAGGGGGGATGTACAAATGGGGGCAATGATGAAACAATTTTATGTACAAAGCATTATTATAGTAATATTATTTTTTTTGTTCTTTTTTTTAATGGAGTATATATATTTTTTTCTCCATTTCTCTTTTTTCCATGTTTATATATATATTTTTTTGTTTTATCTATTTTCTCTTTTTTTGTTATATTTTTTTTATAAATATGTATAGTATATATACATTTACTTATAATTTTTTTCTATTTATGATACTTTTTTCATTTATGATTGACAGACTTAACCTACGAGAAACTTAAGACATAGGAAAGACTCATAGAAGAGTGATATGTTGACGCAGTGTATATGTGGTGGGGTTAATGGGGTAATTCCAAATATTTGAGAGAAGGGGATTATTAGTTTTTTTCGGACGGTATTTAAATTTAGTAACCATTATTTGAATATATGCTTTGATGGTTGGTAGGCAGTAGTAGCGACGTACCTCTTTCATATTGACTAGTATGTACCTGTACATATATACCGTCCTCGGAGTGGCCTTACGGTAGTGCGGCCAATCAGCGTCGAGGACCCTGATTTTGGCGCGTTTATATTCAGGAGTCTTTTCCAGGTATAGTGGAGTCTTTGTCCGTTATCTCTTTCGAAATTTTGTACTTGTTCTATTTCAACAGCCTCCCGGATGAGTCGAGGTAAATTACACTTTTCAGTATTATTTCCTTCGACTTGATGGCTTATGACAATATTAACGAAAAGAATATTTCCCTTGTCCGTGAACATTAAAATAAGAAACGTCATCAACAAGATGCCTCTACGCAGCTAAACCTTGGAAACGCTGGAATTACCTGCACCACAGCGCTGCGAAAGCCTCAAGCAGAAAAAGTATACTATATAACAAAATACGTTCCCATCATTAGTTTTTACACCATTTTAATAAACGTAAGAGCTGGTCAATAATTTTCTCCAAACTCAACTGTCGAAGTTATCCTCAAACCTGTTGGTGATATGCAATGTTATGGGCAGGGTACAGAGAGCTCTTAGAAAATCTCTTGGCAGAGAGAAAAGAATTCGCAGAACGGTAACGGTAGTTGAGTAGAAGGGGTGATGACAGTGGACCGAGGAGTAGTATTAAAATTGCTATCACCTCCGAAAGTCTGGCTTGCCTTATGGTCAGGATTTAGGGGCATGTCACGCGAGGTAGTCAAAAGTAAACAGAAGGGCCGCAGCGATCATCCGCTGTTTCCCGATTTTGTGAACTAAGCCCTTCCAGTCCCAAAGTCGTACACTGCGCATCTACCGCGAGCTTTTGCGGGGGCTGTGATGGCTTAGGTCATCCCATTCCCCAGCTGCTCTTTTTCCTCTGCCACCCTGTCGTGCCGTGAATGAGACCAGCGGCCTCCTCTCCATGGTGCATCTCAACCCTTCTTGTGCGCGAGTAAAACCCCACTTTCCCTCCTCTCCTCTCAAGCACTATACTTCCCCCGAATCCCCTCCAGCCGAAGGATAAATATATTCATCATCATTTGGTGTCCCCTTCCTCCCTTGGTGTACTCCACTGTTTCGCTACCCGGGATAGCGTGAGCACCATCACCATTCCCGGTCCTCCCAAAATTTACTCTTGTTTGCTCAAGTCGTCTTTCTGACCCGAGCCAAACCCAACTCTCGCTCCAGCCATCGGCTGCTCCTCCACCTTGCTTTTTGTTCCCTCGTCTATCTTCCCGTAATGATGCAGGAGTCTCGCGGTTGCCGCACTCGACCACATTTAGGCGAACCGCGGATCAGAAATTTTGTGGGATCACAGCAAAAAGGTTCCGCTGCATCATTCAACGAGTCTAGGTTTATTTTGATGGTTTTGCGTAGTAGAGTTCTCCTGCTGCCAAGCCCTAAGGAGAGTCACTAACTAAACGGTAAGTTTTGATGGCTTATGACAACATTGATGAAAAGAATATTCCCCTTATATATGATTTTGTACTTTCTCGGCGGATTAAATAGATAACTTGTTCTCGGGTTTCTGTCCGAGTAAGGATTTTGTCTGCTGCCAACGTTTCGACGGAATACGACTCCATCATCTTCAACTCAAAAGGTCAAAAGGGTGAGTGGTTATTTCAAAAGGAGAAAAAAAAGGAGGCAACAATGCCCCCCCCCCCCAATTAGACAGCTATATAAGCGTCGACAGAATGTTCTGGGAATCTGCTCTGAAGACGATGGAGGAGTATTCCGTCGAAACGTTGGCAGCAGCCAAAATCCTTACTCGGACGGGAACCCGAGAACAATTTATCTAATATCTCCCATTTCCGTAAACTTTAATCTTTCGTGAATTTGGATGTTGAAAGGGAAAGGATTGTTGAGCGATTTACGGGAATCAACCCGTGTAATGCCTGTCCTCTTTACAACCTCCTAAGTTACGAATCGTTAACGGCGTTTGGAGATATTCATTCCACAGTAGTGTGTGGTAGTAATAAGGTATCGCAGCATACACATTATTTCTAATATAGGCTTTTATTAATTATCTGTTTAGATGAATAAGAGCTCCTCTGGACCGATTCAAACATATTTATATTTGAAACTTCTAACCCGGTAAAATTATGAGAACATAAGTTTCCCATGGTTATTTCAATTCCAAAGGAAGAGTGAGTTGGTGAGTTGCTTTAAGTAACTGCCCATGCAAGAGTTTAATGAAGGCATTTGTCATGAGAGGGGTTCGTCCTTTAAAATGCGCAATTCTTTCGTCATTGCAATGATTTTTTAAACGGGGGAAAAGAATTCCCGAATGTTAGCCAGTCTATCCTACTGGTGCATTTGTAGGATGACGTGCGGGGTAGTATTTTGGTAAAATGCCGAATTCTCAATATCAATCAGTGTCCACATTTCGGCTTAAGCTTATCGGAAATAGGAACTTTGGTTAAAAGATGCCTCTACTCCAGAACTCAGAAATTTTCAGTTTTTTTCCATGCGTGGAATCAGTTATAGTATGGCCATAAAAACTACACGCATATATTCTCAGATTGTGTTCTTCCAGGGGCTATAATTAGAAATCAATTTTTCATCGTATCGGTATGTGTGGGACAATATATTGGTCAATACCACCACCCCTTCCCACTCCACTCGCCACCTCAACTTATATATTCAAAACTTAACTGATTTTGAGGAATCCTATGTTGAAAATGGTGCTCTACTGGTGAAACCGCGGTTGACATAATGAACAAACATTTGGAAATATCAAGTATTCCCTTTCTCCACGCTTAATTTCCTTTAACCTTTAAATATATTAGCACAGTAGCTCAACGTGGATAAATCGGAGCCGTTAATTTTCAGGGATGGCTGACTGGTAGACCTGTCATACATTTAGCTATCCGTCTGTTCTTGTGTGCAGTTTCCTCCTCTTCTTCAAACGAATCTGCCGATTTCGAAAGGAAGATGGGGATTACCGAAGCGAGAACCAGGTGTTACGCCATTTCTTTGGGAATTCGGCTCAGAAGTTTAATTCCATACAGTACTTGGTATCTCAGGGTGTCGCTTTAAACTAACCTCCTTCCTGATCTTCACCCTCACTCTTACTTCTCATCAAACTCTCAAAGACTCCAGCCGTTCGCGTCGAAGTTAGCAGAGTTTCGCTCTACAAGCCTCAACTTTCGCAATTTCCGCAATCAAAACATATCATTGCTTGCAAACTGTTATGAATTAACTTGGCTTTCTTATGTCAGAATGGCAGGTTAGCTAAATGAAAGGTTACAGAGCGTATAGCGCTCATACATGGGTAATTAGATTTTACGCGCCAAAACAGTGACTTTTTTCTGGTTAAATTAAGTAGAAGTGCATCTAGGGCGACGACTAATGTTGTACTTAAATCAGTAGACGTATAAATAAACAAGCATTCTGATACCTTTGACTGCTTTAAATGCGATTTCTTCGTTGTGAATATGGAAACATTCGAAATCGATTATCTCGACTTGTTTACAGACAGCAATAATGGTCATTTTTCGGATCATGTCCTCCGGTATCGAATACTGCCAAGCTGTGCGCGACTCGAGAATTGTTGAATGCGGGAAAGATAGTTTCTAGCGTTAAGTGGATAATTTCAGTCACCTCCGCTCACAAGAATCGAGGGCGAAGTGATTGTGTGAGGAAAGTGAGGGAAATTGGGAATGCCTATCGATACGCATCTGACCGTTTGCCCTTGCGAGAATATCGGGTTGATTTTTTGAGAAGCAAAAGTTGTGTTTCAATCTCCGTCGGATATTGTGCGGTGGTTTTCGTACAGCCGAAAGCTGTGAATCGTGTATGTTATGCTTAGTGGCGAAATTTTGTCTCTACTTTGTGTACTATATTTCGCAATAACCTTGGGTGTTCAACAAGCACGTGTTGCAAGATGAGTCAGCGCGCTTAGCGATTGTTTTCCTTTCGTGAAAAACAATCCGTATTTGGTGTATAACTTGCACTCTAAATATATCGCGAGTTCGCTAGAAACATGAATGCTCTCTGAGTAATCTATTTACTATTGTTTTTCAATTTTACGTTATCATTTCCTCGAATGCCTCGAATATGAAACACCGATTAATCGGAAGTACCGAATAGCCATAACGCACAAGTGATGTGTTGACTTCAAAAGAAAATGGAATATCTGTTCTGTCGCCAGTTCCTTGGCGGTGACTCGTTGAAGCAACTATCAGTGCGTATAGCAATAGCCCGATAGAAGGCCATCGTTTAGTTGTGTGCTAGAGCTTGCCGAGAATACTTTTCCCTCTTACGATGTCCCGATGGCATGACTACGTGGGATAATGCAAACATTTCTAATACTTTAACCATTCCGTGCTTCTAAATTTATTCTTCACGAATTTGAAATGGCAGATAATCGTCGTTTTCCCTCCGTTCCTCCTCAAGCTGTCAAGGTCAGTTGAGGAACCATATGTTGTTTTACAAAAAATATCTTTCATTTGCTAGAATACTTGAAGCTCCTTATACTAGTATTCCGGACTTATTCCCTTGCTGAAAACATCGGCCGTTGCGAGTTGATAGTATCACTCTTTCCTGCTGGATTGCCAAGATGTATGTATAATGTGTGATATTTTCTCCTTCCAGGTTATAGCCTTCATATGTGGTCTAATAGTCATCATCCTCATGATCATGGCACTAGCCAGCACAGATTGGTTAATGGCTGCTGGGTGGCGCCAAGGCCTCTTCATCCACTGCATTGGTGAGAATGCTCCAACACCTCTGCCATTCAATCAGCAGGCGCCACCAGACTGCTATCAGGCAAGAGATGTCGGTATGTATCATCATTTTCAGATTACTTTGAATTTTGAGGGTAGTTTAACTTCGTGGAGAGATAATATCTCCCAGGTGTGTTTTGACATGCTTGATAATAACAAAGTATACAGCTTTACATAACATGTTTCTTATGGATGTAATGGAACATTATTTATTTTTATTCAGTTAAAATTCATGATGTTTAACTCATCAATGGATAGCCATAATCGCTCAGGGTCACTATAGTGTATAAACAAATGACATAAACTCCTTACACAGTTGAAAGGGAAAAAATTCATTTAGTTTGAAATGAACTTTTACAGTGTTCTGTTCTTCAATTAGGCTTGATTAGGCTAGGCAAATAGGCTTGACTTTAGTTAGAGCTTGTGGAGTGCAAAGGGTTGCTCCAACATTAGTCTCAAAGATGCAGCCTTGCATACACCAATATGTGACGTGATGGTATTTGTCCCCTTAAAATATTCCAGTAGTACAAACAAATGCAAGTACTTACACCCTCTCTCATTGGCGAGAGGTGATCATGGATAAGAGATGTAGAATGATGATGTTCTTACGTAGCAAAAGTTTAAAACTCTTTCAGTTAATGTGTAAATGTATTCCGAAGTCATGGATGGCATTTGTCAGACTTGGATTTACAATGTCTAGTTAACATTAATTGCAAGATGACATAAGCACTACCTATGTTAACCCTCTCAGTGCTACCTTCTGCCAGTAATACTAGCAGGAAATATGATGGCTATTTTAATAAAATGTATCACCTTAGGAAAAAAGTTCCTATGTTAGATATTCATTAGTGTTATTTTATATGTTGAATTAGTTAATAATAATGTTATTCGTTTACATCATCTGGAAAATAGTTTATTAAATTAATAAAATTATTTTAGTGTTATAAAGTTGAACGATATCTGAGAATGAGCCAATATATCAGCCTGCTGCACTTTTCGCCTGAGACACAAAAGCTTATATATAACCTGTTGCACTGAGAAGATAAACTTAGGATTTGAGTTTAGTATATTTCGTCAGCTAGTCATTAAGGTAACTTGTTATCATTATCAGAGATCATAAAACTGGGCTATAGTGTCATATTTTTGTTTAATGGATACCAGAGAGTAAACATATTTGTACAGAGTGGAAACCCACATTATTCAAATTTCTACACCAACATTTGTAAGGAAGCATTAGTGCATGTGCCAAATTTTTTCTATAGTTTTTGTTAAGTTTGCAATCTGCTGTGGTGATGGTTTCATTCTGAATGTACATTCATTATTTTCACCAATTTGCTCCTCAATGGAAATATTTTATTTAATTATATTCCAATTTGTACCATTGTATATTATACACCATCAATGCTGACCCATTCCAAAATGTTGATCTAACCAATTAAGTGTGTATTTTTATTGCATTGATTTATGTTTTAAGTAAAAGAGGTCTTTTGGAGCACAATAATAGTTAGCTCGGTCAAGTAATTCATGTGATCCAATTGATTTCATATCATTACCACTAGTAAAAATCTTCATGCTTTTCTTTTATCATAAATACAGAATGTATGTTTTTTATAATATTGTGTTTATAATTATGTTTTCTACTGTCAACCTTTTCTCAAAATAGTGCTTTTTTAAGCTCACAAGCTCACGTAGGTAGCTATACCAAATTTTTTTCAACTCAACATGACCTTAAAGTGATGGCATTGTATCCATGTGTTTTGCAGCCTACATTCGAGCAGCAGCCGCCCTGTGCATCATCACCCTAATCACCGATGTCTTCGCCACCATCCTGACAGGTTTGGGTCTGAAGAGCAAGGACCACCGAACCAAATACAAGTACTACCGTGTGGCTGTCTACATAATGGTTCTCTCCTGTGAGTACTCTTTTTACAGATGTATTTTTACATGGTAAACAATTTGTTTGCTGTGTACGTTGCAAGAGGGCAACATTCTGAGTAGCAATGACCAAACTAAACTTTAAAGTGTGTTTACATCCAAGTATTTTAACCAATAAAGGACTTGGATATAGTCCAATCCATGCGGGGGTGTGGGGTCCTATGGTGGTGTATGCATTAAAATATACTCTAGATCCAACCGATTCTTTCACTTCCATTTATAATTAAATCCAGCCAGGAGAGCCTGTGGCAGGAATTTCTCTCTTCACAAGAAAGGTTAATTAACATTGAAAAATTTTGTTATGTTTTTAATTAAAAATGAATGAGATATCCTACATATAATTACCAGAATATAGATAGGTGTTACTTCACTATTAAGGAAGCTCCTCCAAAACAATCATGAGAGGAAATAGTAGTTAGCGTCAATTTTCAAAAGTATCACTTAATTAAAATTAAAGAAAATGACTTTCACAAATATTTTTGTCTCCTCCTAAATCAATGTATATGTATATTCACTCTCAAGGGAAAGGGCTGAAAAAGTTCCTTTAGTAGATTTTTCCACTCTTTGATTTCCCTGTTTAAAAATTAATGCTTGACTGAGTATGTCTTTTGTGACCAATACCTAAGTTTGTGAGAATGATTGTTTTTGTTGATACTGCTCTGCTGATCTATTCCTCTCTACATCATTTAAGTGGTTAGCTCCAATCAGGCCTTAATTTCAGTGGGAGTGGTTCAAAACACACTCCAGTTCCTTTTCTTAGCTTATTTAACCAAACATTTCCGTATTTATAATGTCCCTCAGTGACTCAAAGCTCTGCCCAAGAAAAATATTTGGTCTCTAACTGCTCTGAAAGTGGACTGTAATTGCTCTGAAATTGGCCTGTAAATGCTCTGAAACTGGACTGTAACTGTTCTGAAAGACTAATATCTGATCTGGAAGTGATGTGTTACTGATCTGGATTTGAAATATCTTGAAACATATTTAAAATCCAGCCCAGTTTCATGACAGTTATATTTGGCCAAATATTTTTGCCTTGGTGGTAATTTTCCATAAAAAGCTTACTGTCGCTTTATTAACTTGCATGGCATGTTTCTTTCAATTCCTTACACTGCTACCCGTCACTTTTTCATGGACTTGAAATGCTGTACATGAAAGATAGACAAATCAGTATGTTATTTTTACTCAAGAAGAAAATTTCAAAGGGCATTTTCTTCAATCTTACAATTTTTTAAGCTAGCTTTGAAAAATTCATTATTTTAAAGTGTTTGAAATACAAATTTTTATTCTTGTATATGATGAAATTTATTTCTTGTGTTAAATATTGTAATTTTTCTTTGCAGTGATATCCATCCTGATTGCCCTTGTCGTCTACCCAGTATGCTTTGCTGCTGAACTAAACGAAGGTATGGTGTAAATTTTGAATACATATTTCTAGTACTGGATTTTAAAATTTTTCCCAACATGTCTAAGATGCATCACTCTAGTCAGTCTTAACTAAAATGATGGAGCTCCCAAAATCATATGGGAGAGCTTCTAATGCAGAATACTTTGTGGCTGATGACTACCTTCCTTAGGAAATAAAGTAGTCATCTTCTGTTAAATGCACAAATGAATTCCATTTAGTAAGATACATCTTTGCCCTTGAATTTTCTTGTCAGTGACATAAAAAATAAATTTTATAAAAATGCTTTTGGCTGTGATTATCTTGCATGTAAGGGTTTGCAGACTACCAGAGAAGTTCAATATATCAACCCAATCATACCCAAATTAATTAGTACCTATGCATTGATTACTAGACTTTAATTGCTGTAAATCCAATGTGATCCATCTTTTAGCTACAAAATAAACAAAATATGTGAATTTACTCACTGGTTCACTTGAAATAAATGCCTGACCGATGCTTATTTATTGCTGATAATTTGCCAAAGATCGTAATTTTCCATATTTCTCTAATTGTATTAGTCTAAAGTAATTTATCATATCATGAATGAAAGATTATCACAGTTTTAAGCATGGCATTTCACTGTCATTCTTTAGCATTTAGTATTGCTCCAGATTTTGATCTCTGCCGAGGGAAATGAAATTCATTCATAACATTTCTCATCACATGCCTCACTGATGGATGCTTTGCCTGCATGCCTTCTATATCTTCTGGATTTCAGAAAATAATTATTTAAAATTGTTCCCATGGTATTAGGCACTTGTCAGTTCAGTTCACCAATCTTCTTGTTCATAGACGATTCAATAAATTCCATTCCATTACCACTCTATTATCCAGGAAGGCACAGAGTTTCATTTCTTGTCTTTTAAAGTGTTTCTTTTCTTATCCTGGACTGTAAATGTGCCAGTCCTTGGGAAGTTGTCCTAATCAATGACAATGTATATATTTTCTTAGTGGTCTCCTATATTTGAAAACTGAAACCAAATTACAATTTGATCTACTGAAAGGAAATTTTTATTGGTACATTATTATACATGCAATTGGAAGTGGGCTGCTGCAAATATGCTAGTACGGTGTCATTTAGGGTGGATGGTCTTTCTTAATTGTGTTGGAAATTCCACATTATTGCACCTTACCATCACTCTGCAAATTGCTGTCTATTAATTATTCAGGGCAGGAATCATGGCTCATTGTTTCTAAGGAACCATCGCAGCGGAAACTTGAGATTATAAGAATATCGTTTTGTGATGGTATTAACTTCAGTTTCATGGGATGGAGTTTTGTAAGAGGCCCTTGGAATTCTGATGTGTGGAGCTCACTAGATTGGGTTAGAAGTGGGCTGTAGTGGCAAAATTTTTATGGTCCTTTTTAATCTCCCCAAATGAATTTTCAACCAGGTATTTACAAAAGGGAGATGGAAAAGTTAAGCAATACAAACTGTCAACAACATATGACGTGAATTTGGCATGTTAATGTCTTGTAAACCTACAATTTTAGGGCTGTCTCTGTTCTTATTCCGCAGATACAAGAAAGAATGTATTTAAACAAATTTATCCATCTTTTCCTGGATTAGTGACATAATATTTGACTTTTTACTAGTTTGAGAAGGATATAGAGGTTTATAAGAAAGAAGAACTCAGCACTCTATTTAACCTTTGCCTGTACTGGCACTGGAATATTCCCTAATGCCTGTTTCTCTTGTTAAAATGTTCCCTAAAGTGTTTATGAAATTTATTGCTGGAATATGTTAGGGAATGAGGTTTGTGTGGTCACTTATTGATAACATCCCTCTATGAGGTTCCTGGTTTGAATTATAATGGTGGCAAAGACTTTTCAGTGGAATCCCATCCATCCCTATTCGGGTACATTGTGGTTGGCACTTCAATTGTGATTCTCCATCTATTAGAAGGGATGTGATACTATGGACCTATAGGCGTTTTGTCAAGAGTAGACTAATGCCAGATTTCTCTGCACCTTCCTTCTTTCCCAATATAATCATTTCCTCACCAATGCTCTCACCATAAAAGACCTCAGTCACCAATCGCCTACCCTACCTAGTGAACTACTATTAACCTTCATTTGCCTGGAGGGATTTTTTGTTCCCACCAAAAAATAAGCCCACTTATCCTAACAGCCCCATAAAAGACCACTTCATTGTGTTACCTGGTTTACGTTTAATGCTGGGAAGAACTCTTGCAGTGAGAATTTAAATGCCTAATTTTAAGTGCTAACTGTTAAAGCTATACAAAATCATTCCACTGAGTTATAATTAATATATTATAATCATGAATATGATTAAAGTATAAAAACTTGTATGAAACCTAGTCTTTCAAAACAGTACAGTAGAGAGTAAGCACTGTTTTATGAGATTTGCTTATAAATTCTGACTTTTTGAAATTGATATAAATAACATTTTACAGCAAGCTGTTGGCATGACCATGAATTATTTCATAAAGGCAGAACTATTTTGTTTTCTACTTTGTCCTTCACTGGGTGAATAATTCACAGCTTTTTTACTTTGGTGATTTAATTAAGCATAGTTTTATAAGAGTTCAGCTACTGATTCTTTACAAAGCATTTGAAATAAAATTTAAACCAAGCAAAAGGAAAAAAATTCCAAAGTCATGAAATTTAATTCATAAGGCATCATATCTTTTGGTACCTATTTTGTCCTTCATTGAGGCCTTTCATTACAGTGTCTGGTTAAATGTCAGCTGATGAAGTATTTGGACTGATGGGCTATAAACTGTACTTTTATGTTTAGCGAATGAAATTAGACTATCACTTTGTGGACATAAATAATACCATTGGGAGAGTTCTTCTTTCGTTTCAACCCTTGCGTTGGTTGGCTGCAGACCTCCTTTCGTCTCTCTTCTCAGCTTTCTGTTTCAGGTCATAATATGTTCTGCATTGCATATCTTTCATGATTTGGCTCATGTAGCCTAGTCAGGGTCTTCCTCTGCAATTTGTACCCTCAATTTTTTCTTCGATTATTCTTTTAACTTGAGTATCCTGCTGTAGTAAATGTCCAATAAGTTTAGCTCTTCTTTCTTTAATGGTTTTTATTATACTTCTTCTTTCCTCTTGAGCTTTTTCCAAGATTCCTTTTTTATTTCCTTTCTGTCCAGCTTACTTTCAACATCCTTTTGTAACACCATGCTTCAAAGGATAACAGTCTTTTCATTTCAATTTCCTGTACAGTTCACGATTCGCTTCCATGTAGCATGGCACTCCAAATTTAGGTCTTCATTAAGTTTTTCCTTATCTCCAAATTAATGCTTCACAACCACCACCCTCGCTCAACCTACAACCAAGCTGCCGAGGCCATTGTCTCCTCCCACGACGCCCTATCCAGCGTCCGCTTCCCGGATTATGTCCAATACCCTAGCTCCTCACCCCTCCCCATCCAATCAAGCATAGAGCCTCCCACCCATCCAACCCAATACCTTCCCAACGCCTTACCTGTGACTTCCCCTCCCGCCCCTTCACCCACCCCCTCTCCTTCATCCATAGACTTTCATGTGTATATATAGAGTGGAAAACATGTCTGTGTACCTGATGATGCTGCACTGCGGCGAAGCCGGTCGTAAATAAATCTTTTACAATGTGGAATTGCAAAGTTAATCCATCTATCCCTGACTTTAGTAGGGTTTTCTTTTTATTGAATGCTAGTTTTGATTGGTAGAGTTGGGAGAGTTATTGGGCAAATTTTTAATGTCAGTAAAATGTTTGTATCAGAGATTGTAAAATCGGGCATAAGCTACTAATGTTTACTTCTCCCAAACAGGTAACCGCACTGTCTGGGAGTTCGGCTGGGCTTACGGAGTTGGATGGGGAGCGGCCATCTTCCTGTTTGGCGGAGTGGTCCTGCTCCTGTGCGACAAGGAGTCGGAGGAGATCTACTACAAGGAGAGGAAAATTGTGCATGACACGGACTCACGTGCCTAGTGGGTCCGGCAGGGAACGGTGCTGCCTCCCCCATCGCCAAACCTAATCGCCTCCACCCGCCCTCATTCCCACCATTCCCACTCCCACCATCACCAGCACGCCTTCCCAATGGTCGCCCTCTCGGCACCGCCGCCCATGCACCACCCCCCACTCGACTTCCCGTCGGACGACGACGAGGACGAGGAGGGTGGCTCCAAGGGACGAAGGCGGAGAAGGGAGCAGGCACGCCAGCAAGGCGGCCGCAAGAGGCGGCGGAGACACTGGGTGGGCCGCAAACGCAGCTCAGAACCCAGTCAGCCTCCCCGCCCCATGCTTCCAGATGTCACGCTCTAAGAGAGGAAGCTGAGCGGTCTGCGTTCCTCTTTGAAACAAGCCCATTCCTCCCTCCTCCCTTGGCACTCCTTCTGAAGAGAGCAGTCCATGCCGCAACCAACCCATGGATCGTGTACAACAAATCCAGGAGGAAAGAATGTGTATCATTTACATCTGTCGAATGCATGAGATGCGATGAGTGAGCCTATCACTATTCCATTCCAGCTTTCTTGTCATCGCTCTAATCACATCATCAGTGAAGCGTCATTATTCCTGAGGTCACTGCATCTAATTTATTGACGTATATATTTGTACCAAATATTTTTATTTAATTCTGTTCACAATTTATATATTTTTTTAATCTTTAGACAAGAGCCCAATGTTGCATCTAATTAATGAATGTCAATGGTGTGAGCCCACACCAATCTCAAATCTTATAATTTATTGGTTATGGGCATACTCCTAAAAGTCAAGTTTTTTTAAAGACTAGCTTTGAAATGGGTTATCTAGAAGTTTGGGTAAATTTAAAAGTGGACAGAATCACCTTTACCCTTCCAATTGGCCCCTGGGGTGCTTCCTTCTATTTTTAAATTTACTTTAATTCAAAGCAGAACCAATCGCCATGAAAGACGAGCCTTGCATTGGCTGAGGTGATGTATAGCCTCTTAAACTGAATTTTAATTTTATTTTCATTGTAAATATTACACCTTGAAAATGTCTGATCATCTCACTATTATTCTCAAATGAATTTTGCCCACTGGATGTAGCAATCTACATTATTCAGTGACTGGTATCTGCTCTACTTCTTCGACAAAATTGTGTTTGGTGATCTCGACCCTGTCTCTTCTAATGTTATTAAATATTGTGTTTGAACACCATTGGCCTAGGTTTTAAGAAGTCACATTGATGGCAACTTTCTTATTTCACGTACTTCAAATGGTTGCATTGATATTAGTCATCATTATTAAAGGTTAACATGACATTCACTCATCGCATTGTGGAAGTGAAAATGGAAGTAAAGGGAGCAGTGAGGATTAAGAGGACCAGCATTGTAGTGCATCTATATTCCCAATCAACATCCTAACCTTTCCCCTAGCAAACCCTAAAACCCTTTTCCCACCCAGTGGCTTGCGTGCATGATTTCTGAATGTCATGTGTATTTGTATGGTTGCTCATTGGCATGTTTGAAGATTGTTTTTTTTTAATATGTGAGCAACTCATCCCAAACTTTATTTCACTCCAAAATGTTTTGAATGAATCATGAGGGTCTGTCTGTGTGAGTGTGTTAGGGTGTAGTTTTTGCTGTGTGAGTAAACGTGGATGATTGTTCCCTACTAATGTGTGCATGGTCCCTGAAAAGTGTTTGCAAGCTACTTCATCAAATTCAGTCCGGCGTTGGCGAGAGCAGAGCCCGTCCCCCTGCCTAGTGATCCACACAGATCACCGATACATGGAAAAAAAACTTTGAATACTCATCGTGAAACAGCGTAAAATTGAAAGGAAACGTGAATTGAGTGAGCTTATAGCAGCCACACATTTTTATAAGTCTTTTGCTTGATGCTTTTATGAAAATGGGAAGATTCAGATTTATAAGGAGGAGTGAAAGACTACTGACGTAGTAATCATGATGTGGATAGTTACGTCACCTTCCACGTAAAATTTACCTCTAATTGGCTTTTTTGTCATAAATGCCTACAGTGTGAAGCAATGTTTCAACATCTAGGTCATCTTTGGATGTGTATCGATAATCAACTTTAAATTAAAACAAAGCAGTGAAAAATTATTTAGGAAAAGTGTTCCATAAGAAAGTTGTTGTCGTCACCTGAGCATTGAAGATAGTGCCACTGCTAATTACTACAAGAAAGGAGTGGAGCTAAGGATGTCAAATTATTATTATTATTTTCAAATTATGTATCAGAAGCAAATTTGAGCTTCGTGGAATGCCTTTGGCCGGTTTCAACAGCCTTAGTAAGAGAGGTTTGAAAAGTAATTTTCAGCCTTGCAAAATTTGGTCTTTGAGTAAAAATAATTCCTGAAGAGACTTTGTGTTGCATTGGCAATGAAAATATACTTCTGATGGTTACTTATATGAATTAAATGAACGAAGTATGGAATACAATAGAATTATTGCAGTGTATTGTAATGTATCATTATTTTTCTAAATCCATAACTGTGACTTTTTTGACATGGTTAACAATTAAAAGTTTTTACTTGTATAGAGTAGATGCTAAAAACTTTTAAGTTGATGTGAATGGTAAATAATTTATGGTGGCATGTTAACTAGATTTAACCATTCCCAAGGGATTTATGGTCAGTAGTATTTGTGTATTTCCTAACATTTTCGGATTGACTGCATCACTTCTTTTGGCAAAGAATCTGACTCAAGTTCGGCCGTTTCATTATTTAATTGTATTTTGTGGGTGGGACAGTGAAATCTTTTGGGTTGACATTCTGTTGAATTGATTTTTTTGAAGTAAGCTTAAATGTTGTTTTTTGTTTGTCTCCTTGTGAATATTATTTTCCTGTATGAATCTCCACCCTCTTATGTGGCATTTTGCTTGAACAATGTTTTTGGTAAATTTCCATTGAAAAAATATGAATTGTGGGTAATCAATTTGTAATTTGATGAAATTATTTATGACATCATTGATTTTCTTGAAAAATGATCTTTGTCCTAAAAAAATTGGCAACGATATGAAATTGACTTTTTTGTTCATGCAAAGTACAATGGCATCTATTTTATATTTAATCATTGTAGATATAAATGAGGAATGGGCCCATAGCCCACATCCTTAACCTATGAGTAGATGTATGAAACTTGATCCTATTTAATTAAATGGTATATTCAATATTTAAAGAATGGTTTTTATACTATGGAACTTCAGCAAGGTTAACATTTGTGAATAAGTTAAATGTAAAACTCAATGCTTAAACCTAATGTTTTCTAGTGTTTGTACTAACATTTGCATTTTTTGTTCCATGTGTAATTGGAATGCATACTAGAAAGTAACGTGAAATTGGTCCTAATGTTTACACCTAGTACATACAAAATTAGAGAAGTTTTATAATACGAAAATAGTCCTTTTTTTAGTTTTATAATATTCTGGCAGCTTAATCTAGTCAGATACTTTAGTTTGCTGCACCCTTGAATATCATTGCACAATACAAAATCCACCCCTCTATTTACTTTCTGTATTTTCGCATCTTTTCCTCATGTTCCTTTTTTATTACTCCTTGCTGTGCATTTCAATGATTATGTTATAATTGCTTGTAATAAAGTTGTTACTTCTCTGACATTTATAATTTTTTCACAAGTTTCTGTAAGCATCAAGAGCAGTAATGTGCTCTTTGGTGCAACAATTCTTTCTACCCATTAAATTTTATGACATATCACTTAATAAATGTGCATTTTACTTTCCATGCCATTGATTACATGACACTAATTCTATGGCTCATGCTGGTGGTTCCTTGACAATGCCTTACTATCTACCAGCACAGACCTGATCGAGTAAAACTTGCCTACCTACCTGTAAGTGTAAACCAAAGAAAATTGCTACCCCAAATATAGCTCACAATAGGACGGTAAGGGCTCAGGAGGAATCAGCAAACCGTGACTGTGGCCTGCATGCACCTGACACAGCATTTTGTGTGGGGCGCCCAGCAGTAACCACCTCTAAAATATTGTATATGTAAATGAAATTCGGTGACACATATGTCAGAATGAAGTGAAGTTTGGCACATCACCATTAGAAATGATGTTTAACTCATATATCGAGAAAATTGATCATGATTATATTGATGTCTCTTGAGTGACCTCATAAATTCTTGGTCACTATACCTCTCTTCAAATGACTTGGTGGGTGGTAAGGCGGGGACAGCCAGAAGGAAGAGCCTGGGGCCAGTCATATGGTCATGAGGTAACCACAAGGAGCGTGAGTGGGGAATTTCCTTCAGTCTTACTTTGACTGTTGTTGTGTGAAGATCTACTCTCTGCTTGCTGTGTTGCCACATGTTTGGCGAATTTGGCATGAAACCTTTCATTCTGACTTGCTAATTGCCATAGGTATGGCAACACCGTGTTGGCATTCGCCCCTCCCTTACCTCACCCATTCCACAAATTTCCCCTCTCTCATGAGAGTAAAAAGGCCCTGACAAGAATGGCCAAACTCTCTCACACCAAGTCATTTGAAAAGAACCATAGTTACGTCAACTTGTTAGGATATCCTTTCCTTCACAGCATAGTACAATTTGAGAGGTTTAAATCCATCCAAGAAAAAATAAAAAATAAAACACACCCTATTGTGCCTTACATGTATACAGCTGGTGTGTGTTTTCGTGGGTATGCAGGTGAATATATCTTGTGAGAGTTCTAACTAGGAGTCCTACGTAAGATATCTATTCCCCTTGACAATGTGAAGTCAAAATGAGGTCGGGAGACTTAAAACCTCATGTCCTCAAATGAGGCCTGCGACTTTGAAAAAGATAGAGCGCGTGTAAACCAGAGTATATTTCACTCACTGCTTATTATTGTGTATTTTATGCAGGGTGTGAATAGTGGGAGAAATGTAAACATATTCCAACAGTCCAAGAAATGTTTTTAAATTTATGCTCTCTATAATCTCTTCAGGATGATTCAATCTAATCACTGTGAATTACGCATTCATGGAGGCTGTTATCAGTCATCGCGGCTTAAGAACTATGGATGCATTTGTGTTTTATTTATGGTACAAAATAGTGTCATGACTCAAAGTCACAAAATATGGAACTAGAACATTTTTTTTCCAAACCCTTGGTGGAAATGTTATTGATCTATCAGTTTTATATTCATTTTAAATTTCTATAGTATACATATTAAGCATAAACACTAGATCTAGCAGAGATACTGAGGCGTACGAGTATAAGGTGAAAGGCCAAGTAGAAAATGATCGATATCCAGAGTTATGTGCTAGGAGTGAATAACACACAAGAAGGTATCTCCATAAAATGTCCCACTTGATTTTGGCTGTTAGGGCAGTGGGGAACCATTCTCATCCACTCCACACTCTTCTCAATGTCAATGATACAACCTGAGCTGGGCGGGAACTAATCTGGCAAAACCCAAGTAATAAGTCAACACTAATGAGTCAAGTGGAACCTTTTATGATGGTACTTCTTTGCTTGTTATTTACTCCTAGTTCTAAACTCGGCGTAAGCATATTAGATCTGGCTGGGATTCTGTGGCATAATTGTGCAAGGCAAAAGACAAGAAGAAAATGATCAAAATCCAGAGGATGCAGGGCGTGAATAACGTGTCAGGAGGTATCCTTATAAGATATCCCACTTGACGGGGTATTTAAGCATCGGGAAATGCCTCCCACTCACCTCCCAAACTCTTGGTATCCTATGGGCTGATGCCCAATGATTATAGGGCCAAAGGAAGGAATGAATACTCTGCTGCCAATCCCATGAGGATTGCTTGCATGAAATTCCATGGTCGTGAATGTTGCTAAAAGATTCCCGATTATACCCCTACCATATCTGTATCCCTTAGCCCTCTTAGCAGCCAAGGCAGTTTGCTGGCATCATATGGGAGGAGTCCAATTAGGCCTTGAGGTGTCTGGAGCATTGAGTGAAGTCATCATAGAGTCATTTTTCATGGGGGTACCTCCTAGCAAGTTATTCATACCTGTTTGATTTATATATATGACTGGATAGATTCATTTTTAGGCTGAGTTTCATTTCATTTTAACTCATTGAAGAATTTTCTAATTTTTACTTCAAATCATTGCCAATAAATACTCATAATCATGGTTGTGTTGTGGTGGTCAAAATCATTTTGACCTGCATAATATTGCTCTGGGAAATATAAAAATAATGTAATTACTCATTTTGATAATTGCCATAATAAACGACACTAAGAAATAAATTGTATTCAAAGGTGATAATTAACTTTTTGTACCCTGAACTTAATGTAAAATGTGTAAAACCCCAAAATTAAGTTAGTATCGGAAACCTGCGAACTAACATTATTATCTTTCTTCCGTAACATTCCCCTCCGAGTTATTATTATTATTGCATAAAAATATGAACACCACGTAAAACTCGCGTAATCGCAAGAGCGAAAAAGCAAGGCAGAAGCAACTATAAAAAAGACACTTATCATCTCCAGCAGAATCGAATACAGTCCGAAAAGAAACTAAATTGAGACAATTTTTGGCGGAGTATGCAATATGTTTTTCCATTTCGTTTCTCATTGAAACCTTATAATTGCCAAGTCCCATTCTGTGAGCGGTCCCAATAGCACGGGGCCACTCCAGTCGGCTTCTTTCTGAGAGTGTGGGAAATACCCAAAAAAAGAAAGTATATAAGATTGGCGCCTGCAGGCAGGCGGGGACACGCCTAAAGGCGCGGGTTTCCCCGCGCCGCGCCGTCTGAACAAGGTAAAACAGGGCAGGGTGCCCTAAGGCAGCGGCACCTGACGAACAACCCGAGGAACGGCACTAACTTTAACCAAAGATGAACAGAAACGGCAATGATCGTCAGCATTTGGAGTGGAGCATAGAAAATAATATGATACAAATGCTATCAAAAGGTCCTGGTCACATTTGGTCTTTTTGGTAATTGATTAAGATTGATTCTTTATTACCCAAAGAAAATATCTATCATTCGTCCAACAAGAGGGTTTTCATTACGTTCCGTTGCTCCTTATGAACAGCCTGCCAACCGGCCGTAAATAAGACAGAACTCACTACTAGCGAATGGCCAAGATCGCCGTGCTCCTAACCTTTCCATAGGGAGTTGCAACGGTACACACCACTGATGGAACTTTGCGGAATCGCCACCCGTTTGATATCAGGGATGCGAAACGAAACTAAAGTCATGGTTCCGGAATGGCTCAGAGTGGGTTCCTACTTTCTTTCATACTTTCGGTTCAGTTCCGGGAACCGAACCGAAAGTATGAACGAAAGTCCTGGCACGAAATTGAAACGAAAATATTTTGAACGAAACATGAACCGTTCTGATTTCGGTTCAGGCAAGGAAGTTTCGTTCCAACCTTTTCCCCTTATGGTTCCGACCTTCGTTTCGAGGAATTTTAAAAGCTCACATTGATTTTTCAAAATGACCTGCTGCTACATATGCCACTTTGGATATAGTTTGAGGTGCTGTTGAAGGTGTTTCATCATGCTTGGTAACAATGGATGACAATGGAAATTTTGCGACATTTTAATGCTATTAGTGGCGAAAAATGCCAACCTAAGGAGAAATTTTAGGTTAAATTGTATAGTGTGCAGAACAATACAATCTCTCAACTGTTATGAAGGGGATTACGACGACCCGCTCGGGGCTGATCTCAAGGAGTCGTTGACGAATAGCCCTTCACGTACTCGCACAGCAACAGCGTAAACAATGGGAATCCTTATGGCATACCTACAGACATGAATGTACATGCCTTCAGCTTAATCTTTAAAACATCGCAAAAATGAAACTCTCGGATATCTGAACAGCTAACATGCTACGTATCTCAGCATCTGTCCGGTGGGAATCTGGCACCTACCTTTAGCCACTGCGCCCCCCCTCCCAACAAGCTCGTCCCCCACTCTCAAGATCGCGCCAAAGCGACGCCTAATGTGCGCGATACATAGGTTATCGTCCTCTAAGTACATGAGAATGGAATGTTTGTAAAAGACTTCAAGCAAAACAAAAGACAAAGAGAGAACAAGAAGATATGGGAATTTTAGTCTTCCCATTACAATTAGAGACTGGCCTGGTATCTATTGGGCACCCTTGTCCTCCTCCTTGGCTGCTGCATATGGGATTAACAGTTTACAAATGGATAGGGTTTTTTTCCGTCCCCATCCCTTCTTCGAAAAAGAACTCCATCCCTCATCACCAGTCGTCGCCATTGTGTCCTCAAACTCGTTGTATCCGCGCCGAGACCACTTTTCTCCCATTTTGTTTCATAATCCTTCCACCATGCACCATTCTAAACCTTTCAAATAAGGTCCGTGACCTGTACCTTAGCACTCGGCACCTCCGCCGGGTATAAAACCCCACGCTTTCGGTTCATAACCCAACAAGACTGACCGCCAAACCCCACCCTGTGGGGGACCGGGGTGAGAAGGGGACCCCACTCTTCTTCCCGCTCCCCTATTACCGGTGGAGGGAGTGATGGTGAGGAGGGTTAGGGGTAGGGAAGAGTTAACACTCGTAAGTCAACAAACTTGAGATGTTACGGTAAAACATTATCGGGGTTTCAATATCTTTTCACTCATAATAAGTAAGAGTTTCTAAGCTAAAATAATTTTAAACAGTATTCACTTGCATGTGGGACATTAATACTAAACTTTTCTAATGCTGCCTGACGCAAGTGGGGGAAGAGCGCACGTTTTTACTTTTGAAGTATATAATAAGCAAATTACGAAGCAGGCTAGAGATATGATGGATTGTTATCTTGAAATCGTGATTTTGTTAATGGAATTGATGATTTTCAGTAAGAAGGTATTATTTTAAAATATTACATATCATACCATCTCTGAAATTATTGTGTTTTGCATTGTTGGATAGGATATTTGGGGAGGCGACCGACGGCTAAGGTCATTTGCGCCATAGGGGATAGGTAAGGGAGGAAGGGTGGATAGAAACCCGGCGTCGGCATTAGCCTGCTCTTAAGGAATGGCGCCAGGGGGACCACGGCTTAACGTCTCATCCGACAGACGGAATACTCTACTTGAAGTGCCCTCCACAAGACACTCAAGTAGGGATCGGGCTACCTCTGAAAGACATCCGCCTCTGCAGGGATTTGAACCCTGGCCGCCGGTGTGGTAGGCGAGTACTCTAGCCACCACACCAACCCGATCCCCTTTTGCATTGTTTCTAGTTGTAACGCTGATGTTTAGGTTAGTAATCTGTTTTTGAGACGTGTACATTTTTTTCTGTTATGGTTTTCCGAGAGTTCCAATGTTGCGCTGTTTCCAAGCCCCCTATGTAGGTATACCATAAGGATTCCCATTGTTTACGCAGTTGCTCCGCGACCACGTGAAGGGCTACCCGTCGACGATTCCCTGATATGAGTCCCGATCGGGCCCGGAACCATTAGTGCGAACCGAAAGTCCATCCACCACTTCATTTGAACTGTAACTCTTCAAAAGCAGGAACGATTGCGTAATGTTATACAATGGAAGAAGGCGGATCTCCTTCTTCCATGGTTATACTTCGTTTAAAATTCTACTTTCGTTCCGTTAAGGAAACTAAAGTCAAGCTGTGCATAAAGTTTCATTCCGAACAGAAACTATATTCAAAAAGGAAGCCTATAGTTTCGTTCCGGATCGAAACTATAGGCTTGGTTCCGGTTTCGTTTAACATCCCTGTAGATACCCACTCTTTCGAGACCGCCTGGCCCCTGGGAGTTAGGCTAGTTATAAAATTGCTATTTTTCACAATTCGAAGGAGATGAACGACCTCTAAACGTTGACCGATCGAGTCCAAATATTTTGCCCTTTACTTTTCACCGGATTGGAATTTTGATTGATTGATTTCACCTAGAATGGAATAAGCCAGTCAACATTTCGAGTTGTTCTAATTTTGTGATCTACCTAGCCTTTGGTCCATTCCAGTCAATTGAAGCTTCGTTGAATAGAGTGACACAATGAACTTTACACTATAAATTTCATATTCTCTCTGGCAGATTTTGATCTATTAGACGAATAGACGACCGAGTATTTACCATGGATACTGTAAAAAAATTGTCATTAACTCATGTAAATTGTCTCAATACTGTGTAATTAATTATTTATTAATTATTATCTCATTACTGTGTTCTAATTTTGTGATCTACCGAGCCTTTGGTCCATTCCAGTCAATTGAAGCTTCGTTGAATAGAGTGACACAATGAACTTTACACTATAAATTTCATATTCTCTCTGGCAGATTTTGATCCAAAGATTATATACTTTTGATCTATTAGACGACCGAGTATTTACCATGGATACTGTAAAAAAAATTGTCATTAACTCATGTAAATTGTCTCAATACTGTGTAAACTGTGGCCTGTAAGCTTTGGCGTTCTGTGGTGTCTCAATACTGAGTAAACGAAGCTTCCGACTAATATTCACCCCTGAATGAGAGACGTTAGGCAACCGTGTGCGAATATTTGGACGAATTTCACGTCCTGTGTTACGGCTGTTTTTGAGCGGCTAGTTGTGATTACACTAATTTTACATCTTCGGTATCGTCACTTGGAAATATGATGCATTCCAGTGTTTTCTGTTAAGCCTATTTTCCTCAATTTCCTTGTGATAAGCAGTAGTAATCGTCATTCTCTTTGTCGGATTGATGCATTATTGATGAAAATGTCATCAGCCTTAGGTGGCGGTCGCTTTAACTGTCTGATTGTTTTGCCTAGCTGTAAAGAAGGTCATTAGTTACTCGTTAAATGAACATTCTTGGTCGTAGGCGTTTCAATTGTGTCGGGTGTTTGCATACTTACTATTAAGCGTATCTATGAATTCTATGTTTTCAGGTGTGTCATCTCAGTCATTTATTCAATGTTTTACGTTGACCCACTCAGCGTTCACTGTTCAAATAGCAACTCCTGGTGTAAGTATATTGCTCATATATATATATATATATATGGACAGCATTTCAAAATATCTTTTCGGAAATTAGTGTTTTGATAATTATAGGGAAAAAACCCAGAGTTCCTCACTGAGGATGAGCAAAGTCGGAAATGGCTGAACGAATTCAGGACGAAAGCTTATGCGGTACCACTGAGCCTAGAAATCATAGATGGTGAGTAGTGGTTGCTTGAGTATTAGGCCTGGTTACACGATACATTAACCCGTACGTGTTCATGTAGAAGTTCATGAATGAATGCATGAACCAAATAGAAGAGGTTCTATTTCCATGTGCATGCGTTCGTACAAGTTGGTGTGGTTACACGATGAAGTTTCGCGTTTATTCATGCTTTCGTACATTAACTCGTACGGGTTAATGTATCTTTTAACCAGGGCTGATTTGACCCACCTTCAGTGCTGAGTGCAATTTGATTTCTCCACAGCCAATAGATATTCCTGTTTGCTGATACCTCATGCCCCGGGTGCTGCAATTGATTTAGCCAACAGTTCTGATCTTGGTGAAATATTGATGCATTTCATTAAGGAAAAAAGTAAGTAACTTCGCACGTATTGTGTCACATGATGACCTTAGCTATGAAATAATATTCGTGGCCGTTTCGGTGGCCTCGTTGAATTGTAAACATTTTATTTTGTTCTGTGCAGAACTCGTATGTGCAATTGGTATGGGCGTTACGGCATTGCTGTCCGCAAAGAATCCTAGTACCGATTCTTGGGGATTTAAAGGATATGCAGTTACGGGGGTGAGTGTAGTTTGACGAAGGAGATGCAGTCAATGGATTTTTCCTTGGATGTGCATGGCATACTATTTCATTAAAAGTTTTGCCTCGTCTACTGAGCGAGGCAAAACTTTCAACACTTCGCTCTCTGTTAAGGTTCGCAATTTTAGTAATGTCAGGTTATGTCATTTATATTATTCAAAGAAAACTGGTAGATTCCATAATTTTTATATGGAAAAATAACTTTATTGATTGCGTACGATAGAGATGATTCCTGCTTATTATTGTTTAAATTATGTTGATACTTAATCAGTCATAATTAATAGGTCCATCTTCATTCATTCATGTGGGATGTGATCATACTATACAGATGCTGGCATAATGAACTGTGAAGCTATCTCCAGCACTATTTATGATTTTTATTTACTCTTGCTTTTATGAATATCTTTCTTTAATTTTTCATTTGGCAGTCATCAGTGATGGAGCTATCACGGTGGCCTGATTTTACGGAGCTACCTATTATTGCAGAAGATGCATTGAAAGATGCTGGAGGGGCATATTCTGCCAGTTCGGAACCAAATTGTGTACATGTCCAGGTGAGCCATATTTAGTTTTCCTGTGTTAAGGATTTTTACACCCTGAAAACCAGGAAAACCCCTTAAAACTGCTGATACCTCTTGAAAAATAAGCCTAAATCACATCATTTTTCATGGGCAAGTTTAGAGGAAGTGGCAATGGCTGCATAAGAGATAGCTTTTTGATGCCATTATTTGCAATGACCACATTGATGATATTGGGATTTTTTCCTTCATTTGTGACTTATGTTTTCTGTCCCTGAACACATATGTGAATTGAACTCACTCAGCACTCAGGAGGAAATAGGTAATATGATGCTACATCTGTGTGATCATTAAAAGAGGATTGTAAACATTAGGTAAAGGATGCTGCAGGACAGGTTACTATATGATAGGAAAAATGGCTGAAGCTGTGTTAATGATAAGCTACAGCTGTAATGATCCTTTGATGTGTACGTGAAAAATAGCTGTGTAAATCAGGGTTAGTGTTCGTGCCAAGTCAAGAGTGATATGGATATGCATTGCTAAGGTGACCAAACTACTAATCCTCTAAATGAAGAGAGTGACAGAGAAAAGAAGGAAAGGTATTAGGCCAACAGAAAAATGCATGTTAAAGATTAGGTCGAAGGAAGATCACTAGGGCGCACCAAGTGAACAAATGCAATGGAGGTTTGGCAACACAGCTAACTGACTCGTGAAGTGTACATGACTGAGGTCTGAGAGTGACTGAATCTCCAGGAGGCTAGGCTCCGCCTAATGCATTCTGTTTGGTTTTTATTAAGTCAGGAGTACCTCTTCCCCCACCCCCAAAAAACTTAGGTCTGCCCCTCAGTCACAGAAATATTTGAAAAGGATTCTAATCAAGTGATGTGTCAGTAACCTTGTCATTGTATGGGGGCCTTAAGAACTCACTTTTTCTTAGCTTTAATAGTAACAATTTCCTTGAGAGCTTGGGATATTATAATCATTGGAAGGAATGTATACATCAAGCCTTGAATCTGTATTGTATATTACATCACCTCCATTTTTTGTAATCCTGATTTTACTTCATATTTCCCAGGAGCCTTTTTGTTGTTTAAAAATGTAATTGCATTTTCTACCTTATCCATGGTTGGTGGGTCTACATTTGGTTGAACATGACTGTAGTCTTGTCTTGATTTGGTGAGGTATCCACTTCTCTGATGTCAAGTAATACACAGAAATACTCTCACCATCTTTCCAGTACTTGTTCGGTTTTGATTGATAAACATCCTTCTTTGTTCTTCACCCCATAATGGTTTGGAGCATATTCTTTTTTAAAAACCCTAATTTGTCTATAGTGTTCTGTGTTTTGCTTTGTGTTATGTGTTTTCTTATTGTTTTGTCCAGTAGACTTTGTATACATATATGTATTGTTTGTCTCCCTCAACAACTTGTTAGTTTCTCGATTGGTCTTATTTTAACTGTACTCTACTACTCATCCAACATCCCTTTCTTTTAATCTGCTCTCCTACCATTTTCTTGCATGCCTGATCGAACCAGGGTTTTCTTCATTTTGCCACACACCTCTTCCATGGTCTCCATGACAGGTGCTCAGGGGTGACACCAATTTGTATCTGCATTTTTGTCCGTTGCCTCTGTGCCATCCAGAGTCTGTAACTTGTTTTCAAGTTTGAGCTTGAATTCCTCAGCTACTTGGTTGCTTATGAGTGATTTGGTGTTGATTCTTCTTTTGCATTTCCCCTCCTTCCTTCTATGATAAACAATTCTTTGAATCACTTAAACCATAACTAAATAATGGTCATTCCCTCTCTTTATTCTCTCGCATTTCACAAGAAACCCAAATAAAAATAGAAGCCCTCCACTAATAGATGGGTACAAAATTATGCTTTTTAAAATTAAATTAAATTATAATATATAAATAAATATAATATTAAATAAATTTAAAAAAAATAAAAATAATAAAAAATAAATTAAAAACATTAAAAATTATGCAGTGTTTAACACTCAGTCGTTATTCTATCAAATGAGTGGAACCAGAGATTCAAAAAAGATAAATCTAGCCAATAGTTGCTTACATGCAAACCACAGAATCTTGTCTTTGAAATCCCTGTGACATAAAACAAAAATTAGATTGTGCAAAACAATAAATTTCCCTGTACTGCTCTATGGATCCGAGATTTGGGAGCTGTATAACCAGGAAGAAAAAAGTAGAGAGTGTTTGAAAATGAGACATAATGGAAGATCTATGGGCTTAAGTCTGAACAAGGAGAATGGATATGAAAGAATAAATAGGAAATCAGAGACCTATACTACATTGCTGATATTGTAAGTGAAATTAAGTGGTGAAGAATAGGCTGAGCTGGACACATTGGGGAAAGAGAAGGGATATTTTCTGAAGGAGATATTGTTTGAAAAGAAGTCCACATTATTGAAAAGAAATCCAGAAGGAAGACAGCCTAAGGAAAGCCCACGGCAGAGATGGTGGAATCAAGTTATGACCTATTTGGAGAAGGTTGGAGCTGAAGAAGACTCAGAAGAACGATCCTGATGGAAGGGATACTTGGCGAGGCTTAATATCAACTTGGATATAAATTTCTCTGGGAATAAGAGTGATAATATTTTTGGCTCCACTTTTGATAATGGTTTTTATTTAATGAAAATGGAAATTTTGAAGAACAAGACAAATCGGTAGTTTCTTTCATAACACCTGGATGAACTTAAAAAACCAGTACTTTCTGCCCAGCCAAATTTGGAAATTAGGTCATATTTAAAATAATCTTTGTTACTGGTTAGTTATGTATTCATGGAGACAAATATTGAGGCCATTTTTGCCATTAGGAATGGGCAAGTAGGTACTTGAGAGAGGGTGTTTATTAGAAATAGATGTTAAATCCTTTTTAATATTTTGAAGCAGAGAGACACTGATCTCTTCTCAATTTTAAATTCCTCCAAACCAATACCATATTCACTGTAAATGTAATGAATTCCTAGTATGCTTGCAGGAGGCATTTAAATAAACTAGAAAACAGTTTAGACATTCCCTAATGGATTGCAGCCAATTGGAAAAACATGGAATAATGGTTCATTAAAGTAGAAATGGAATAAAAAAATATGTTTTCTGTCCCATCAGCGTTAAAAATGTCATTAGGGCTGTAGTTTTTGATGATGCTTGGCAGAGTGACATCTTTCCATGTTTCCCAAACATCAGTGTCTGCACTGGCTGCCTCACCTCTAATGCACCTGTAAACTATTCCATGGCATTTTTAAAACCCTCAACCCAACCATTCGAAGCCTTAAAGTCACTTATGCTCAGTTTATCAGTTAAATACGAGGGCATTTCTCATACTAATTCATCATCTAATGACTCATTGGAGACGCGTGCTTGTTTGAACTCCTTCAGTAGGACATCCTCCAACTCACAAAATTTTCCTGCGTGGACTCTATTTCTGCTCTGACTCGTACCTCCTTCAGCTGAGCTCTTAATTTTTTTCCTGTTATTAATAATAGAGTTTAATGTATATGGTGGGACTTTCATTTTTGTCACGATTTCGACACGCTTCATAAGTGGATTTTCGTCTACTTCTCGGAGAAGGTTGAGCTTTTCAACCGTCAATATTTGTATTTACACCGCACGCTTTTCCATGGCTCATTCTAAGCACTAGTTCTTCTAGCACTGGATTCTCACTTTTAATATCATCTTGATCACAAAGTGCAAAGATGAAGATCACGTGCACTGTTGCTCTCGCAGGCGACAACGATAAAACAAATGAATATCGCAATAAAATGCACTGCTTGTGGGGACCTTGTTAAGCATTGAATAGGTGATTCTAATGTTTGAGATTGCTTTTTTCTTACTTCTTAAACACTTCTTTTACCAAAATTCAAGGATAACGATTTTTTTATTACAAGAAGTAAACCTCTTGAGATTTGTCCATCGTTTGATTAACCTACGAGGTGGTTATTTTTCTAGGACAAATTTGGTTTGGTCCTCCAAACGTGCTAAAGAGGTAACCGAAACGTGCTAACCAAAGGTTTTTACATGCATTGTGACACAGACCAGAGGAAATGTACATCCAAATGAGGGACGCGTGCTATCAAGGAACATCCTAACGAGAGTTCCCTGTAATATTTCTCGTAATTCTTCATTCATTCTTATTCTCCTCAGCCCTCTTTTATTTCTTGGTCCATAAATAGTTTCAAAAGTAATCATTCTTCTTTCTATATTTTACTCAGAACCCATGCTTCCAATCCATCCAGTACCACTGGTTGTTTTATATAATATTTCTTTAGTTTTCTTTGAAAAGATTCTTCTTTATTAAAGCTTTTGCAATGTCCAATGTTGTGTGTATTTCTGGGAAACATGGCTTTTATGGGGTAAGCCTTATACCTAACCCTAAACCTTCTTTACAAAGACCTGTCCAGTATAGGAGGCCTTACCAGTTGCCAAGCTACCACCAGCATTGCTCTCCAGGTGTCCAGAGATTGCTATCCCCCCCTGCCACCACACCGTGAAGATACCCTCTGGGGGGAGAATGAAATTAATGGGATTTTCGACAAAAATGGAAGTGAGGCTAGTCATAAAAGTGGGAGGGCATAAACAGGATAAAGAGGAGCTATTGATTAATTGGGTTGTGCATTGGAAGAAATGGGCATAGGAGCATGGACATGAGGAAGAGAATTGCACTAGTGAATGAGGCATTCAGTAATAGATAGGAGGTGATGATGGACCTTATTTATGGATACAGGTATCCCTCGTCATCCACGGGGGTTAGGTTTTTGAAAAACCCCACGGGTGGTAAGACCACGGTTGGCAAACAATTGCTTATATGGGGTATTAGGGGTTAGGTTTCATGAGCAGCCATACAGTGTGTAAAATTTAGCATAACTTTATTTTCACTATATTTATGCACGTATAAATTTACGTAGACATGTTTCCCCCCCACTTTTTGACGCGATCTCTCATACAGCATTTCGATAGCGCTGATAACTGCTTCGAAAAAGATGAGCAGAGCGAATAGAGCCCTCTGTACTACAACTTTTGTTCTAAATGGAGTCACTCCATCGCTGTCCTGTAAAGTAAATTAGACCGGGCGAAGGATCTAAGTAACTTCCCAACATAAAGACATCTACGTTGTATATTATAACCTAATAATATTTTTTAAATGGTGTAAATTCGTTAATAAAGAATTAATGAATGATAATATCATTTTACTAACTCAGATTTGCTTTGATTATTAATGATCTGCATCTGTTAAGTTAGTCACAGCATTAACAGTGTCGGGATCACTGGGGTATCCAAAGGTCTGCATTGACGAAAGTCCTGTAATTTTCATATCAGCGTTTCCTGTTTTGCTGAAGAATGACAAGATGGTTGGCTGGCTCATTTTTTTCCTTCGATTACTTCGTAGTTCTTTTTAAGGATACTGCAATTCATCTAAGCCTCTCTTGAAAAGCAAACCACAGTCCATATGGGGATGAATGTCAAAGACAAAAATTGATAATTCCGTGGCCATATCTAGCATTTTGTTGACATTTGACAATGTTATTTTTGTCGAAGGCTCTTCTTCCTCCTCTTCTTCAACCTCCTTGTCTGCTTCGAGAAGTTTCTCCAGCTCCTCCTCACCTAACTCTTTATGTGAGCCTAAAAGTTCTTCAACATTCATCGGCTGCATGTCTTCTAACCCTTCCCTTTTTAGTTTACATGCAATGGAAACAATGTGATTAACTTCACCATCAATTTGGGGAAATCCTTGAAAATCATTGACAGCCTCCAGTCAGCATGAGTTTAGTGATGATGGCCACAGCTCTTCAAGTGATTCTTCAATTATATTTATGAACTTGGCATTGCTGAACTTTTTCCAGCGATCCATTACTGAGAGAGAACATTTTTTCTCCATCATTTCAAGTATAAAAGAGAAGTTTCGCCGATTATAATAACTTTTGAAGGTAGAAATGATACTCTGATCTAGAGGCTGGAGGAGGGATGTCGTGTTTGGCGGGAGGAATAAAACTTCTACGTTTGGATGAGCACATTTGAGTTCCCGAGGATGATCGGGAGCATTATTCAAAATGGAAGCACTTTGAAAGTCAATTTTTTTGAGGCTAAGTACTTTTCGACTTCAGCAACATAACAGTTCTGAAACCAGTCCATGAAAGTATTGCAACTTACCTATGCCTTTCGGTTGGACCGCCAAAATACATGCAGGTGATTTTTAATTTTCCCTGATAGCTCGTGGGTTCTGCGAGCAGTGGTAGCAGCGATCAGGGTCTCATTTCTACCTTCTGACAGAGGGTGGGTTCTGTAAATCAGCATAGGTTTCACATGAAAATCGCCAGCTGCATTCGAACATAAAAGAAGGGTAATGCGGTCCTTGAATCCTGGAGCAGTTTTTTCGGATTTTGAGATAGTAGTCCACGAAGCCATTCTCTTCCAAAAGGTCCTGTTTTATCAGCATTGAAGACTTGCTCCCTTGAGTAATCCATGAGCTTCCTAAAATTATCAGGATACTAATTTGCAGCAATGTGGTCCACCGAGGCGACTTCACCAAATAAAATATTCAGATTATGGAGATTATATTCCTTCTTAAAATTTTCGAACCAACCTTTACTTGCAGTAAATTCTCTGTCACCACTGCGTTCTGCAGATGATGCGAAATATTTATGTAATTGCTTGGCTTTTTCACGGATTATTGGTGTTCTTAATGGCACTCTGTTTTGTGTCTGAGACTCAATCCAAATACTCAATGCTTTTTCTGTTTTTCCACATTAAAATCTCGTGGCATTCAGGACACTTTAACACGTGCACTGGTTCCACAATCATCACTAGTTCGGATTGATGACTCACATTTTTTAATTGTTCTAATAGTGGATTTGTTCACTCCCAGCGACCTGGCAACAGAGGCACAGGATTCTCCACGAGCCGAGCACTTCCAATTTTTAATGCAGTGTCATTACATGTCTCGCCCGTTTTACGAAACAGCTCTTCTCCTCACTTGATTTACGCTTCGACTCCTACACATCTCATGTAAAATGAAAAGGCGTCCCTGAGAAAACAACTGGGACTTCAGCACGCACACTCAGGTTTCAACTGAGTTAGCTTGAGCGCGAGTTTCAACCTGAGGGTTAGGTCTTGACCTCTGGAGATACAAAAGTAAATAGCACAGTTAGGATTATGGGCCTTTCGGTGAGGCAAATATGACAGAATTGCAGCGTTGGATTCGCAGTCGATGCGAATCTCAACTTCTAAATTACTACATTTGTTTATAATGTATTTCGATTAAATTCGCTTTCAAGTATCTATTATTACAAGACATGATATTATAAAACTGAACTCTAAATTTAAAAAGCGATTCCTTTCACATATTCTACTATTAATATAATATGATACAACGTATATTAAACGTTAATGATGTAGTGGCACATTACCGTATGGCAACGTTTGGCGCAAGGTACCTGTTCGATGGGGGTCCGGTGTTGAAACAGTGAAAGGAAATTCCATCATGTATAATCCTGGATGCCATTGCTTAAGCCCGAGGAATAACTATTTATGAGATAGTGTTCACAGGTAAATTCTCTCTTGATGTAAAAAACTTTATTAAAAGCATGTTATATTTCCGCATTGTGGGAAAATCTTGGTTTGAAATTCGTGAGTTTTTTGTAAAAGACTGATTACGAAGGAAAACAGTATTAAATAGCAGCACAAGACAACAGTGCAAAATTAAATTACATTCCGCGATCGGCAAAGCATGTTAAAAATTTTGATACCACGTAAATTTGTTCTGTGTTGTGGGAAGCCGAGTTGGGCAACTCGTAGACCGCGGTTAACGAGGGAAACTCCTGCTGTTGAGAAGGCTGGTACTCAAAAAACAAACTGTGGATACTCAAGGGCCGCGGTTGAGGAGGGATACCTGTATAATGAAAATGCTGGCAAAGAGTGTAATATGGATTTTAGCTATTTACAGTTAAGACATGGGGAGTCTGAGAAAAGAGGAGAAGAATAGATCAATATATGTATAGACTTATGAGATGTGGGTGTGGAGGAGAACAGAGAAAGTGCAATGGATGGAATGGAAGACAAACAAGGAAGCACATGATGTATTGGGTTCTTGTGGAGGAGATTAAGAGGAGGCATGATGGATAGAATACCTACCCAAATGGATAGAATAATTAAAAACTCATTGCATACTTATTTTGTGCTAACAACTCCATATTAGTTGGTTGTAGAGCCAGAATGCAGTGCTTGATCTGATTGAAAACCCTTAAGATATATTAAAAGGCTCTTTTTTTCCAGCATCATGTTTCAGCTAGTTCATACATTCGTATGTATAACACTATTCTATTTGCGGAACAGTGGACAAATTTTTCATCTCTGTAGTAGTCCTCTTTGGCTGACTCTGCCTCAATGATCTCTTCCATAGTGCCGTATCCTTACATACTTCTTTTGCTTGACTTTTTTGGAAGAGGAAGTAAGAGGATAGGAATTCTGGACAAACTTAGAAGAGGAAGACAATTTGAGGATTTTATGATGGATCTAATGGCAGATCTTGTTTAGGAAATAAAGCAGAATAATAGGCCAGAAAGGATGTTAGACTAATCATCATCATTGGTCATTAAATCCTAAGATTGGTTGTCTGCAGCCATCCACCTTTCCCTATCTAATGCTAGTTCTCTTACCTCCTGGTATCTCTTCCAATGTACTTTCCTCTTTATTTAGTCCATGAATTTATTCCTGGGTCTTCCTCTGGGGACTTTTCCCTCTATTTTGCTTTTAGGTATGTTCTTCAGAAACTCATTGTGTCTCAAGGTGTGTCCAATCCATCATTCTCCTTTTCTGTATGGTGTTCCATATGGTCCTTCCCTCTTCTACTCTTCTGTACACTTCATCATTTCTTATTTTGTCCGTCTATTTAATCTTCAGCATCCTCCTCCAGCACCAGGGTTGGAAGGCTTCTAGTCTTGTTTGGTCAGCTCCTCCAATGGATGTAGCCCTGCGTTCTAACTCTATATATGATGTGATATGTTAGAATAAGCACTGTCCAAAAACCTTCCAATCAGTTGCGAGAATGCTGAAATGAAAAAAATGGCATTTGTGAATTGCTTCATACATGCCCTTCTTTTCATAATACTCCTAATATTCATTCCATTAGGTTTATCTTTCCCCACATCCACCCATGACTTTCTCGATGTACCCCTTCCTCTCTCACAATTCACTTCTCTATCATATGATTGTTATATTTCAGTGCTTCATATTGGGATCGGGTGATTTGGTTTCGGTACACCTAAGCCTAATTTTTCTGTCTCATCCCTCTATTAAATTTTCATTAGTTTGTGAGTGATTCATTGTTGAATGGGTTGTTGCTAGGTGCTGAAATTTGGTAGGTAGTGAAGAAGGATGAGCATATTGGTGGTAGAAATTTGAGTAGGAGTGTAGAGGTACGTGGAAAGAGTTAGGTGGGTGCTGGGAAAATTAAGGAAGTGTAGGATATGTTAGGAAATTGCTGTAATTGAAGTATCTCTGCATCAAGGTTTTTATTTATTTTTTGGTCTTGCTCTATACCTTTACCTGTGAGTGAAAAATTGTTGATATACATTCATTTTTGTATTTTTTCATCATGTTTGAAATGTCATGATAGCTTTCCTGAAGTTGGTCAAGTTTAATGGGGATTATCCTTATCTTTCTATATTTAAATGTATTTTTTTCTTATCACAATACTTGTCATGGAGTATAGTCAAGATTTTCAAAAGTTATTCTGGTATATCTTATTCAGACAGAGATTTATAGTTCTTAATGCATATTTAATCTACACTCTGAGTGCCTTATTGAACTACGGAGGGTACAATTTCAATGTTCTTTGTATTTTTATTATTAATTAATTCAGAATTAAGATACATTTAATTTGGGTTGACTGAGCATCAATTGGTTCCATATTTAAAAACTGGAATTTGTGACCAAGCATAAATTTTTCAGTAGTGCTTTAGGTACCTAACTATTTTAAAATGCTGAGAAAACCTCAAATTTGCATTGGAAGTACAAAAAAACTGTTGCATTTTTACAAAAACTTGATAGTATTTCAAATATGTGTTAAAATAGTTCAAATACTTGTATTTAATATACTGCCCCTATTACTGTTAACCCTTATCACTTTGGTGTCAATTGTTGCTCGTATGGACCCAGTGCACCAATAACCTGCTCATATTATCCCCATTATCATGAATATCATTGCAATTTGTCAGTGCACTTTCTTTTTTGACGTATATTTTACGGGCGTCCAAAATGTGTTTCAAGGAAAGAAAATTATCGTATGCTAGACATTCCTGTCTCTTATGTCTGAAATTGCATTTCTTACTCAAAAAGCATTTACCAGTCTTCACCAACATAGCTGCTTTTCAAAAAACTTTGTCTTACTGGTAAATCCAAGAGATCCTGAATTCCTGGGCGCTTTTCAGCTTACCGTAATCACAGGCTTGTTTATACTGGCTTTTACTAAGTTCGGCTGCCTTGCAAATCTCTTCACACTTTTCCAATGAAAGATCATGGGTCCTTAAAAGGTGCTCCTGAATGGCCAAGTCACTTATACCAAGAACAAGTTAGTCACTAAAGACACTTAAGGACAATTCCTTTGACCTCTGTATTCACAACTTGAGACGAACTTTTTTAAATCAGTGAGGAATTGATCAATAGTCTCTCATTCCGTTTGACAATGTGAGTTAAAGACATCATTCAATGGCAACATTCTTTTTTGGAATAGTGTAACTTTCAAATGCCACCATAACTTAGTCATAATCATTCCTTTCTTCTTCGGTGAGCTCAAATGTGTTAAATAGTTCAACAGCATCTTCTCCTATAACATTCAGTGATATTGAAGCCTTAAGTTCACTTGATTTTGACTTTAGTCCAGACCACAAATATATTTTAAAGTTTTGCTTAAACTTAGAGAAATTTTCACATATATTTCCTGTAAGATCTAATACCTTTTGCAGATGTGGTTGATACATTACTTATGATCGTTTCGAAAGCCAACTGTGCCATGTACTATATTCATAATGAATTTTTATTTGTGCAGTCTCATACTGTGTATATTAGCCAACTGAGTGGCATGCGGGCCGTGCATAGCTTATACAAAAAAGAAAAGGCTAATGCCATGTGCACTCTACAATATATAACAAGTAGGTTTTTGGAAAGTTATCATAACATCTGGCTCATCGTTCTGTTTTCCTTCCAGTAGATCCAGCCATTAGATCTCTCTTAAACTCCTCATGTCATCTTCCTCTTCCTTGCTTCCCAAGTGGTCTAACTCTGTTACCCTCTTCAACAGTCCTTCTCCTTTCAAAACATCCCCATCCATCCCTTCAGACTTCTCCAAACCTTCACCATTAGCCTCTTCCCTTCACCAAATATATCCAATACCTCCTCATGTGTCCTTCTCACCTCAGAGTTCACCCTTTTTGTTCTTCTCCAAACGGACATCTCAGATGCCTCATGTTTTCATACATCCTCCCTTTGCATTAACTAAGTTTCCACCCATACTGAGCCACACACTATATTAGAGTTTTCATTAACCTTTTCTCTACTTCTCTTCCTAAACCATCCCCCCTTATCAATTCCCTCCCCTTTTAAAATACTTCTTTAGCCAGGGAAATTCTACTGCTTGTGTCCCCAGCTCAAAATACATGCTCCACCTTAATACTATCTCATAAATGATGGAAATATGATACAGTGAACATGAATGCCTCTCTGATGTCTCTCTTGAAGCCAGAATAAAATAATGGAAATCTAGTGATTATGTGTATCTGCTAGTAAGGAAAGTCTTATTTCACTCTGGTGAATGAGTTGCCATTACCATGAATGATTCTCGGTGAGTCAGATTGGTGACTGAATCTGTAATGTTGTTGGTTCACTCTAGTATGTTGGTGGAAACTTCTCAGGACTAATTTTCATTATTTTTAGTAAGTGAACAAGGAACAGGGATATCAGTTTTGATCTAAATTTGTTCATTGGCTTCCACTTGGCAACATAAATTTTGGGTTAGTCCTGATTGAAGTACTATTTGACATTCAAAGGGATGATGTTTTATCAGGGTCTTAAACTTTCCTAAAATGTGTACTAAATACTACCTTCATGTCTCACACTCATTTCATTGATCTAAAACAAGTCTTGTAAATGTTTTACTTGTTAACTTCATCCGCATTGTGATATCTGTTTGCAGGTGGACAGGCATTTAGTCACTGGTCAGAATCAAGCATCTACTTTCACAGCTGTTCAAAATCTAGTCCTGTTGTCCAACCAAAGGTCAGTACATGGGAAGTCAATATATTTTCATAATGCAATTACTCTGTTGACCTTAAAGTTATTCTTTGAAAATTTCCATGTTTCTTTTAAATTAAAATGTCCTTGTCAGAGTTACTGCACAGTTATTTAGCCCTAGTACTTTTGGTCATTACCATTTATCCATCTTGAGTCGGAGAATCATGCTGGAGTGGGACCAGAGCCTAATGTCAATGCCACAGAGTCACGTTAACTCACAGTTAGATCCCTCAGTCAACAGTTATGAAGGAAAGTTTATGCTACGGTATTGACTTTCTGGACTCCAAACCAGGGATGTTAAACGATATATAGCTTCCAACCAAGCATATAGTTTCGTTCTGGAACGAAACTATAGGCTCCCATTTTGGCTATAGTTTCGGTTGAGAATGAAACTTTATGTACAGCTAGACTGAAGTTTCCTTAACGGAACAAAAGTAGAATTTTGAATGAAATACAACTTTCCGGAACCGTTCCTTCTTTTGAATAGTTTCAGTTCAAGTAAAGTGGTGGATGGACTTTTAGTTTGCACTCATGGTTCCGGGCCCAATCGGGACTTACCTCAGGGTGGGTATTGTTGTCGTTACTCGCACAGCAACAATGTAAATGATGGGAATTTTTATGATGTACCTCCAAAGTACTATGGAACAATGGAACTATCGGAATACCATAACAGCGAACATCTTACGCGTCTCAAAAACATTATTTACTAATGGCAACATCAGGAACACATAACAACTAGAAACAATGTAAAATATAATAATTTCAGAGATGGCAAGGAGTGTAATATTTGCAATTAAAACTTTTTCGTATCTCTGTTATCGGAGAAATATAGGATATTTTAAAATAATTTCTTTTAACGGAAAATTATTAATTCTGTTAATAATATCACGATTTCAAGATATCCATCTATCATATATCTAGCCTGCTTCGTCATTCTTTTATCATCTACTTCTAATGTAAAAACGTGCGCTCTTCACCCACTTGTGTCAGACAGACTTAAAAAATTTTGGGATTCATCTACCATATACATGTGAATACTGTTTGGAAATCAATTTGCTTAGAAACTCCTACTTATTATGAGTGAAAAGAGATTGATCCACGATGTTTTATTATAGCGTCTTAAGTTTGTTAAACTTGCAAGTGACTTCGTACCACATCATTTGTTACATGCAATGTTTGGAAATTTGTTAACTTAGTTTCACTAAGTTTTTAAAAACAGTCTTGACAGTTGGGGACGGGGATATGGGGGGGGAGGGGGCACAATGGCTAAAGGTAGGTGCCGCAGGCCCACCAGACACTCTTCCAACCCCCTAACCCTCCCTACCTTCTCTCCTTACCCCAGTTATGGGGGTGGAGGAGGAAGAAAGGGGTCCCCTTCTCACCCCCACCGGCTGGGATTCCCTGGCAAACAAGTCAAGTTCTAAGGACACAGACCTTATTGAAATGATTAAGAAGGGTGTATGGCGGAAGGGTTATAAAATAAAATGGGGAAAAGTGGTCAGTGCCACAGTTACAAAGAGTTTGAGGACACAATGGTGACTACTGGTGCACAGGGATGGAGGTCTCTTCCGACGAAAGGGGGAGACGGAAAAAACCATGACCCTTTGTAAATTGTTAGTCTGATATGCAGCAGCCAAGGAGTACAAGGGTGCTCAATAGACTACAGGCCGGGCTCTCAAACAGTGATGGGAAAACAAAAATTCCCATCCCCTATTCTTCTCTCCTTGTTTTTTACAAATATTCTGTCCGCATGTATATACTTAAGAGAACAAGAACCTCGGAATTTCCCCTGGTGATCCTTAGGGCGCGATCTTTAGCGTAAGGGATGGGAAGGTGGAGGGGGGCACATTGGCTTATGGTAGGCTTCGCATTTCCACCGGACACACAGCATGTTAGCTGTTCAGATATCCGAGTTTCATTTTTCCGCTGATTTCAAGATTTATGTTGGTATACCATAAGGATTCCCATTGTTTATGCCGTTGCTGTGGGATTTTCGTCGACAATTCCTTGAAATCAACCCTGAGCGACCCGTCGTACATCCCCTACATAGTGTTTGAGAGATTGTATTGTTCTATACAGAATACAGTATAACCTACAATTCCTCCTCTGGCTAAAAATTTTTCCCTTTAATTGCAGGAAAAATGCTGTTTTCTTTCCATTTTCTTCCATTGTTACCAAACATGATGAAATTCCTTCACTAGCACCCCGAACTATACCGAAAGTGGAAAGCTTGACATGGGTGGGCCATTTTGAAAATTCAATGTATACATATACATTGAATTGACAGGAGTATACACTTTAAAAATTCTCGAAACAAAAGCCGGAACCATGAGGGAGATGGTGGGAACAAAACTTATCCTAGCCCAAACTGAAATCGGAACGGTTCCTCTTTAGTTCCTATGGGTTTTCGTTCAAAATATTTTTGTTCCGAGATTTTGGTTCCTACTTTCGGTTTGGTTCCGTGAACCGAAACTATATCTGAATCCACTCTGAAACGTTCCGGAACAATGACTTTAGTTTCGTTTAACATCCCTGCTCCAAACCCCTTTTCAGACTTGACGATGGATCTATGGTAAAGATTGAAATAGATCTCATGTATAATTCAAAATTCAATAATTTTTCAGGCAAGCCAAAATGAACAAATAGACCTGACCAGTGGGGAAGAAGGTTGTTTATCTCTATTCCACGAATTTTCCCTTTCCAAAATGTGTTGGGTAAGGGACAATGAATTTATTTTTTTCTAATTTTGTTTTTTCATGATTCTGCATTCCTATAATATTTATAATGGCATGAGTATGTGTTGTTAAATGTTTTATATAGTTATTTTACTTGGCACACCTTAGTGTGGTTTTAATAAAGATTGAGCCATTTCATGCTAACATTTTTTTCATATTCCTTCTTAATCTAATAGAAATTCTCTACCTGTCCAGTTGTCAGCTGAAACCAAATAGAGTGAAGAAATGAGAAATGAAGGAATGAGAAAATGTATTTTAGAAATTTATTGCAAAAACAAAATTCACGTAACCAAATAATGGATGAAAACTGTGAGAATATCCATCTCCAAATCTTAAATGAAGCTAGTCTTAATAAAATTTACCAAATAAAATAAATAGGAGCCAGCTCTTCTTTTTCTTCCAGATCTATTGCCTGTCAACATAACAAAATAACACGGTCACCACCACCATTAAAAATATTCACAAATTTACAATAATTACAGAATCAAAAAAAGCCAAATGCAACATCAACATTTCCTTTTTCCGACTTCATCAAAAGATGAAAGATAAATGCCATAAGACAAGTTCCATGTCATTCCACAGCATGAAGGAACATTTAATTATTGTGCAATCATTTCCTGAGATATTTTTCATTGTGGAGGCGGAATTTTATTTTGGTGGTCAACTGAATGTGGGGGCTCGTTACTGTGAGCATCCTGACTCTTGACTGAAGAACTTGGATGAGCATTACTCTCCTGACTATGTGGAATAGGTACAGCATTAGGGTCCAATGGTATAGAGTTCTCATTGTGGTTATTTAAGTTTTTTTCTTGACCTTGCTGAGCTGCGGGCTGGCTATCTACTTTTTGACTGCCAGCGACTTGCTGCTGACTGACAGGTTGTGGCTGATGAGCTACTGGTTGCTGATGCGTGGCAGCCTGTTGTTGCTGCTGATGCGCGGCCACCTGTTGTTGCTGATGATGCAAGGCTGCCTGTTGTTGCTGCTGATGCAAGGCTGCCTGTTGTTGCTGATGCAAGGCCGCCTGTTGTTGTTGCTGATGCAAGGCCGCCTGTTGTTGCTGCTGATGCAAGGCCGCCTGTTGTTGGTGTGCTACCTGTTGGGGATGACTACCAGAGACATGAGCAGCTTGCTGGCCATGCCCTTGTGGGTGCTGAGGAAGCTGGTTGTACCCCTGCTGGACCCCTTGTGGATGCTGAGCATAACCCTGATGGCCAACTTGTGGGTGTTGAGGAGGATAGCCTTGGTGATGGACTGCCTGATTTGGATATGCACCATGATGGCCTGCACTATCAGCATAGCCTTGAGCAGGATGCATCTGTTGTGGGACGTGAACAGGTGCCCCCTGGTGATATTGCACTTGACCAGGATGATACCCTTGAGGATGCTGGTTGTAGTGCCCATTCATACCCTCCATTCCGGTATATACTGGCTGAGGGGGAATCTGAAAGAAATACAAAATAAAAACATGTACCAAACCCAGGCTTTAACCTTCAAACCACCACCGAATAAAAGAGGGTGCATGTCTTGAGTCACGAGTTTCACGTCCCTAGGTCATTTCTGAATTCCAAGAAGGCACCCAAACAGGTGAGTCATTCTTATGACTCCACTGCCACAGGGGCACAGAAAATACACATTGAGATGCCTTAAGGCTGGGAAAAGGAGTTGTCTTCCAGAACTTCAAGTGCTAGCTTCTCCTGGTAATTTTTTATCCACCGGGGTACATCCCTGGCTGTCACAGCAGTATTTTCGGCCTGTTGATTCTGTGTTCTGTTGAGTGCTACTTTTTCACCTAACAGCAGGATTGATTTTTTTTACTGAAGGTAATGACAAAAATGAACCTTATTTCTTTTGGAGGCCTATTTTTTATTACTTTTGCTTCCTTATAAAAGTAAGTACTGGATATACTAGAGGCAGTGGCATTAGATAACAGTTGAAATCACAGTTCTCCATAGCCAGGGAGTTTCAGTTATCCTTATTTTTTAATCAAGCTCATTCGAGCAAAAACATGATGGTACATTAACAGCTGCATCCCCCTATTTAGAAATGCAAGAGGTACTACTTTGCTCTGGTAAGGGATTTTGGGCTTCAGCACAGAAAAATTTATTTCGCGAAGCACTTCGTTAGCAAAGCAGGAAATTGCAAAACAACTGTTGAAAGGGATAGGTTAGAGGTGCTCGAGACTCAGAGGCTACATATCATGCATAGTTCACTTGAAAACTCCAGAACATGTTATTCCAGGGTGACGCAGAGGATATTTGAATGCCACGTAACATCTCTAACACTGATAGAAGTGAAAAAATAATTAAGATAAAATGCCTCTCTGATAGGTACTAAATATCTTTCTTTCCATGGTCCCTTAGTGTTTATGAAAAAAACAGCTAGGATCAAAATTATAATTAAGACCAACTGTTAACATACAATTCACCAGCTTTCCCCATTCACTTTTTCTTATTCTCTCCTTTTATGGCTGGTGTCCCTTAACCCCCTTCCAGACACTCTAGATGCTGGCACATTGTTAAGTGGAAGTAAACATGAATGTATCACATTTGGTCAAACAAAAAGTATAAATTGATGACTTTCAATTTCTTATTTTATTAATAAAGATGCAGTTTTTTCATTTACTGCCTACGAGCGCTTTCCCCACCATTTTCTCAGACTCTTCAAAATCAAAATATAGGGGGTACAAATGCTTAACAGAAGAAACTATAATTGGGAAGGTAAATGCAACCTAAATTACCAAAATAAAGAGAGAGGACCTACCACTGCCTATTAATGTTTTTCTTAAGATAAATTATGACTTACCAAGAGGATAGCCTTGAGGGTAAATAGAAGTTTCCCCACACTAATGCTAAACCATTTCTCAGAGCCCTTATCCCTCTGATTTGTAGCACTAACTAAAAATTCTTAAGAGAAGGGGCCCTCATTTGGTCGTTTGGACTCTCAATCACCCACAAATAAAAGGTTACTTACAAGTCCCTGCTCCACTAATCTTCTAACTTCTTCTTGGCGTTGTCTTTCAAAGGCTTCATACTCCTCTCTAGTGTAAGCAGGAGTATGGTCTAATCCTTCCCACCCAGGGTCTTGCTCATACTCTGTCTTCTTGGTCTGAGCCAAAAACTCATCATAACTGTAATCATAAGAGAAACATTTTTAAGGTTAAAATATCAGAATCAAAAAAACTCATAACTTTGATCACATCATAAGCAGAGCAATTGTTTAAACTATTTTTTGCATTCCAGTTTACATTTACCATAAGTCAATTTCAGTATTAATTGATATAGATGCAGCAAATATTAAATTTACACTGTACTTTCACCTAAGGGTCACATTGTAACATCATTTACACTCGCTACGAGATTCAGACCTATGGCCTGTTGTCTTCAAAGCCAACATTTTATTAACATTGGCTGCAAGCTCCTGCATAAGCAAACCTCGCACAGAAAATCAGTATAGTTTAATCTAATTTTATGAACAAACAAGACAGAAAAATAATAAAAACCACAAAGGTACACTTCTAACCAAGTGATTCAAACCATACAAATTTAAAAAGTTTAAAACATTACCATTATGTAACTAGACAACACATTTTAAAATGAAGCACACCATAGAAAAGACAGACGCCTAAACTATGGCACCAGCAAAACCACAATCACCTAACGAGTCCACTGGCCGGCCATATAGAATTACTAGATTTTGCCTGTTCAGGATATCCTCCAACAACTGATAGCTCCAACAGGATGTTCCAGTACATCCTTCAGCACTTAATGTGTTAATTCTTTTTAGCTTTCCACCCCTCATCATCATCCTAACATTCAAAGTTCCATTTTAATCTGTACTTTCCTCCATCTCTTCTTTTTCTTCTTATCTCTCGAGGCCCTTGTATCCTGCAATGACTCTATATGGTGCAAGGATTTCATGTGACCACCACTGCAGGCACCTTGCCTTCCACATTGCTGGGCACGACACCCACCCATTCAGCAGCCAGTAATTGCCAGGATTCATTTTTTTTAACAACTTTCATCCCCAAAGCAGAATGTGTTTTACCCATACTAGTAAGAATGAAAAGACGACAGTAATTTACCACACGGTTTTAATAAGCACCGACCATGGTTTCGGCACTTTATGTCATTCTCAAGGTACTCTTGTCTTTTCATTCTTACCAGTATGGATCTTCAATATTTCCACTATGTTACCCCTGAAACTCTTTCATGTGTTTTATCTTTCTGAAACAGTTGATGCTAAAACGAAAAACTTTCTGCGCGTGCGGATATTTCAGTAATAAATTATTCATAGAGGATTAATAAGTGAATAAGTTAGCAATTTACACATGATCAAATCTTTGTTTTTCTTGAGATTAGTAAATAGTGTTCCAATATTTTTTCCAGTGTATATGATAGCTTCCTGCAGCCCTCATTTTCGTTCTGCGACAATGCCATGTCGTCGCTCGATGTTCTGCTTTGGGGACTTTCATATCCTGGGTGTTGATAGATGAGAGGGACTACCACTCCCGACGCTTAACTCCCGAGTGTTTAACGTGATACCATCATGGGACTACCTTTCATCTGGAACCTACCCTTCAACCTATCTGGCATGGGTGGCCCCAACAGGAGAAATCGTAATTGGCCCCTCCAGTCCAGTTCTAGGAGTCATTGGAATGAGCAAGCCCTTCCACTGAGTCAAGGTTGTAGTCCTTAGCACACAGAATTCATGAGTTTTTCACGCTTGAGCAGCCACCCTGATTAACAATGACTACTCTAAAAGATAAGCAGCTGTTATTGTCACATACCTGATGAGACGGTCATGGTTGGTATCAGACTCGTTGAAGACATGCTCCCTCATACGCTCCATCTCTTCAAGCCTCTCTTTAGGATCATCCTCCATGTTGTTCGGATCATACATTTTGTCCAGCTCTTTCTTAAACAGCATCTTCACTTCATCAGCATCCCACACACCATTGCCATCAAGATCTATAGAGACAATGAAAGAGAATTAAATGTTTTTCTTTAGCTACTAATAAGAAGTTCATTTGCAAGTAGAGGTAGCTGAGTACAATGTAAAATTAAGACTTAAATTCTCTACTTGATGGTAATCCAAGATCATGGAAATCATCTACTTTTGTTTCGAGTTATAGGACTGAACTAATGCATACCTTAAAATGGTATCGTGAAAATTTAGCAGGATCAAACAATTCCATGCATCCAGTCATTAATGCCAAATTTTTCTGGTTTCATACTAGTCTAAAACACAAAAATATAGGCAGTGCCCATGATAGCCAACCAGGTACCTATTGAGTGGTACATCCTATTTTAAGTCAGGTGTGCACGTGAGCTTGTACTCTTCTGGGTAATAAGGTGCTGACTGCAGTCTTTTTGAGTTTGCTACCACCAAAATTTTCTGGAATGTTTCTTACATGGTATTCTGAGCTTCTTTTATTCACAGTTTCATGCTATTTAATTCTTTCTTTCATTCACTTTCTCCTTACAAGATTTTTAGATGTTTTCTTTCTTGCAAAATTTTCAATACTTCACAACTTCAATCTCTCAGTTATTTTTAACCAATTTGAATCCAGTTCTTTTCATGAGTTCATCCTATAGAATGATGAAAATGATTCTAAATAATTCTACTAATTAACTTCTCACAGTATTTTTAGTTAAGCTGCACCACTTTAACACTGACAGCATAATTAATTTGAAACCCATGAAGGGCAGCCACCATCTTTTGAATAATGAAGGGTGCTTTTCAACAATCACCTAGTGCAGATAACCACACAAGCAAACACTCCACTCTGCAACTTTTCAACTTCTTCACAGAAAAGGTCAAATTCATCTCTTAACCCTTTCCGGTCCTGCAATTCCAAATGGAATCACGTCGCTGTCGAGCGTCGATTTTTTCATGTGTATTTCATGTAGAAGATGATGTAATCTACATAAGGTGAAAATATGTGGTGAGATAAAATAAATTTATGAATTAATGAAAGTCATTTGAAAAAATCGACTCTCGACGCAGGAAAGGGTTAAGGTAGTTAGAGCGAAACATCATTTTACCTAGAAAAAGAAAACTTAGAAAAATGTCTCACCCTTCCAAAGATACCAAATATTCAACCCCTTACCACAGTACAATCCAAGATATTTGCCAAAAAATACCAGCCCTTTTACATAGGAAATGGTACATACATACATTCCGGAGACAGTTTATTTAAAAAATGAGGAATTTCTAATACCTAAACCTCGTCAATAAATTAAGTGTGTAGTTTGTATGTTTTCTCATATTTTTGAAAATTAATCATATTGTCACCACAGTAAACTCTTCGGGATCACAAAAAACTATCCATTCTGAAGGAGTTACAAATGTACCTAATGAAAAAAATGGGTCAAGTTGAAGACTTATTTAGATATTTTTCATTTAATTACTTAGAATTTCTGTCAAATATATTATTATGCTATTGCACCATTAATGATGCAATATTTCCTCCATGCATCCTACCGCTGGTGAAATTAAAATGCATACTTCAGATATGGTCTCTATAATGATTAAGGAACTATCTTGGCCAAGCTACCTTAAAATATAAAACTCTGAATTATGTGTGACTCATTTTTTTAAGCAATTATTACAGATACTTTATACAATTAATAAAATAGTTATCTTCAATGGATCTATTCACACATATGGCACAAAGGGTTTCACCTTACTGTGGCATAAAAATGTGACTAAATGACCAAAGGGCCCTGAAGACACCCAGTAGGCTGTAAAATTATTCTCATAAGGGTACACAATGGCACTCAAAAGCCATAGCAGAGATGTCTCCAGAGAGTTAATATTTTACTTGGGAAAATTTGTTACAAACTCTACTGCACAATAAAATTTGCAATCACTACTTACCATGGAGATGGAAAAATGTTTTGGGATTGAAATCTTCAGGATTCATGTGATCTTGCTCCTGCCACACTTCTTCCAGCTGTTGTTTGCTACCAGGATGGTGAAGCTGGGATAAAAAACAACAGAAGTAAACGTAATTCACATCTTGTAGGCAAAGAGGTGATGATTTTTTCATAAAATTACAATTATTCCAAATAAGGGTTCAAAGTAACAGCAAAGTTCATGGAAGCTTTCAACATAATGGCTAAAAAATGTGAACTTGGAGAAAACCATGGGAGGAAACTCGTTCACCATTTTCTTTACCATTGATTCCGTTCAATTTTGAAAAGTGATGGGAATTTTATTTCATTCCTCGGTTGTCACCCAGTTTTCTCTACATAGGTGATGAAACATTGAAGTGCTTAGAAAAAGGCCATGTTCCTTTTCTACAACATAACCAACATGAATAATCTCTCAATCTAATATTCTAAGTCTGTGCTCTCAACCAAGCAATGCTCTTGCTGTGATCATTCAGCATACAAGATTAAGAGAAAAATTTTGTAACCTAGATAGCTTAGTAAAATACTACAACAAAAAGCAGACTGTACTTTCATTTAAATTTTCAAAAGTGCATTGCTCATTCATTGAATCATTCTATCAAAGTGATGTAGCTGATTGGATCTCTAATGACACAAGTGACTTGATTTCGAGGGCAGCAACTCTTTGGATGGATGATACTGAGTCCCTGAGCAAAATGTTTGGAGGATAGAAAAAGAGATTTAAGGGTTCAAACGCTGGAAGGAATCAAACTTGAGTGTGGCATGAGAATATTTTAAATTCAGTGGGTATGGGGTATCTGAGGAGCATTTACATTAAAAGCAACAGGATATGGCTAGGAATGAGTGGGTGATGAAAGAGTGTAAATATGATGCTCTGGTACTGAACACATACAAAAGGAATGTGTTTTGAGGTCGGTCATGTGAAGAGAATGGATGAGAATCTTATAACAAAGCAGATTCATGATTAGGGAGTGGATACCATGAGATGAAGGGGCACTCGGAGAAAATCTTGGACAACGGTAGTGGAAAATATTCCTTAAGAGGATGAACATACAGAGTCACAAAGGTAATGAAACAACAGTAAAACTGAGGCATAGCAGGAATGAAGGAATCAGGCAGTAGGGAGGAAATAACACAAGGGAGTTTTCCAGGCCTAAAATTCCAGGCTCATTTTCATTGCTGTCTGGCAAGTTAGTTATTTTGGGAGGCAATGAATGAGGTCATTTGTGCCATTGTAATGTTTTTAGTCATATTAATCATTGGGGATGAGCAAATAGGTAGTCAATGGAGGATTATCTAGAACATAGAAGGGAGGAGGAGAGAAACACGATGCATCAACCTACTTTTACAACAAGGTGCATTGGGTTCCACAAAATAACATTCCACCTAATGGATGGAGTGCTTCATTTGATGAACACAAGGCACCAAAGTTGAGGGCAGGATTCAAGTGCAAATCTGTACCACTGCTGTCAGTACTCTAGCCACCATACCCCAATGGCCTAGAGTTCCTGATGAACAGTGACTGTACCATGTGATTACATTTTGTACACATTACTTATTAAGTCTCCTCCATAAACTAACTACCAATCCAATTTCTCACCTGTGGATGTTTCTTATGTTGTTCATCCCATGTATCAAACTCATTCTTAAGGTTCTTCTTTTCAGCCTCATCCTTCGCATTTCGTAACCTTTCCTGTTTTTCATACTCTTTTTGAAGCTCATACTGTTTGAATTCTTCTCGGCGTTTACGATCAGCTTCTTCAAGTTCCTTACCAGTCTGGAACGGCAATTTTTATTTGTTAGAGGTTTTCAGCCATTGGGTTACACAGGCCGATGCAAATGTATTCACAAAATCAACGCTGTTTGGCATTGGTATTCCTAGTCAATAGGACACCAAAAGAGTTACTTTCGAGCCTTGAGGCGTTGACTATGAGACAGCCAACCCCAACTTCTTCATGACATTTAACAACAAAATGATACTACCACACTGTATTGACATAATTTCTATCACAATCACTTAGTGCACCAACCATATGGTATAGTTACCCGATCAAAATTTTTCGAGTTCCATACCTGAACTATTAGTTTTCTTAAATCCTCCACCTCAAACGTATGTGGGTTCTTGTGATCCAGATGGGGAGCAATGTGCAGCTTATGCCTCCCACCTGTGGCTTCAACTTCACCAAACTCTTGTTTTCGGAGTTGGTCTTGTTCATACTGCATTACAGCTAGATGTCGAAGTCTCTCAAGCTCTTGCCTTTTCAACTCGTCGAGTTTGGTCCTCACATGGTGGTTAACGTATTCCAGCTCCTGGGCTATTTTCCCTGACTGAAAATAAGGAAGATATAAACTCTCAAAGTCTCGGGCGAGGCAGCAATTTTAAATACCCTAAGCACTAATACTTACCCTTATATCTACTGCTGCGGCCTTCTCCAGCTTTTCTTTAAAACTAGGATCGCTTTCGAGAGCCTGCACTACTTCCTTCAGGTACCTTTGGTATTCTATGTCCTTCCCCTATCAAAGCATAAATATAAAATTAAATCCATGGCAGAGAAAGGGGGTAACCCCTCCTCAAACGTGAGGAATCTCTACCTTAATTCACTTCAATGACATATATTAAGCGAAGTATATCTCTTACCCAATCATCCTCCGATGGTATCTCATTTTCTCCTTCATCCGGCTTTTTCGTGGTAACCGGAGGTCCAACAGCTTCTCGCAAGATTAACAGGGTCGATAATAACAGTATTAAATATTTCATCCTTATGCTTACTTCGAGAGCACCGTCTAAAATGTCTGGAATATATCAGTAACAAGGTCCTATATGGGCAGTGGTTGAAGATTATTTACTTCCAGACTGGTTTAGGTAGATTCACTTATAAAACAGGTTCTTCTGTGACATGATACAGCTCATTCTGAAAGATGAGCCCAGAGAACATATTTCATCATGCCAACTGCGTGTTTACACAGGCACCCACTTGAATTGATATACGTGTACCTATCGAATCAACTTCCTCAGGTTTTGATTGGTGTACCTTTCATTGACTAGAGCAGTGAATGGAAGTTGAAAATTTCCTGGTCAGGTCTTGTGGTAGTCAGTTTGACTTCAAGGGTGGATCGGGGCGTTGTTCATCTGTCCAGGCAACTTCCTGTACGCAAAAACATCAGGTAAATATATTAGATAATAATATAATTTTCTTCTTCGGTAATGCAACTTTGCCTCTCCGTTGACCTTGCCGTCAGAAACTTTGCATGTTGAAATGGATGTTAGTCTCCTAATTCGATAGCTGAAATGGATTACAACCTACAATTTGTGAGCTCCTTCATTAGTTAGGTGACGATATTCTTAATGACGAGGTTTATGAGACTTTAATCTCATGTCGTCTGTGTCAATAACATTTGACTGAACGGGTAGAAATTGACGTATTTCTATTATTAGTTTTAGATTAGCAATATTCTGGTGTCGTTGTTGGAAACGTGTGCATGCTTCGTTCTCTTTCTAAGTATGTATTGAAAGAAACCAATTCTGCATTTATTATCATTGCTTAGTGGAATACATAACATTTGATAACACTGTCGGCTTTGTGTGACGTATTACAAACGATGTCATTGGACATAGTCACGTGACACCCAATCTGGGTCGGTGGCCTACTTTACATCAAAGGAGAATTTATTTATGGCTTTGTAATAAACAAAACATTGTTTCCTTGTGCACACTTCTTAGGTTATTGAATGTAACCTTAATTTTTTGGATGGTTGATAGCCCATTCAGTATATAATTGAATTTGGACGTTTCTTACGCCTCAGCTTCATGAGTCTTTTCGGCAAACTGGTGTAATTGTAAGTGGGCGGTCGCCCGCGGCCCCGCCGGCTGATGACTCTTGAGGGAATTTAGTTTTAATTTTCCTTTCAAATTATCGTTGAAGCTGTGCCCGAAGAGTATGCTGTGAAAATTTTTGGTATCCGGTGATAACACATCTGTACCTACTTTTGAGTGACGTCATACGTATGTATGAAACTTTTCAAGACGGGCCCAATTGATGTTGAAGGCCAACTCTCCTCTAGTCTGTGACATGGTTTTTTGTGGTTTTTTTGTCTCATGTTCTGTGAAAGTGCGTCAATTCCTCATGCAAATCTTCATTCAGCTGTGACCCGTGACCTTAACTTAAGTTAGCAGTTCATAAACTAGACTGCCACGACCAGAGTAAAAATATCAGCGTTTAGGAGGTATTAATTCAATCTGAATAGAATTCATTAAATTTAATTGATGATCGTTATGCTCGAGTTAAGTATTTAGTATATGTCCGCTTCCGTCACCCGAGCGATTTTTTTCGGCCGCTTTAAACGAAACATTTTATTGCACAAAAAGATGTATCATAGGTGGTACCAGAAAATGAATGCAAGTTAAAGCCGGTTTTATTTCCTGTTCATTCATTCAGACAATCATGCCATTTGCCGCTTCACTTGGTGCAATATTTCTCATGAAAGTTCATGAATTCGCCTGTACAATAAAATGTACCATGTCAAGCGGTATTTTGGAAAACCCCGGATAGTTACGAAAATGACATTCGTACCACGGGCCAGTGCAAGGAATGCGCATTTAGATGATTTTAGGATCATGACCGTCAAACCTACAGTTGTTGAGGTGTGTGTGAAAATGACCGATTACGTGATTTTTTTCGTACGATTTCAACGCCGAATGTGTATGTTTTTTTCGAAGAGCCGGTTCTAAATTCACGTCTAAAATATTCCCTTTATTCACCCCCCAACAAGGTTGCGGGCCTGTGGAGTAAAACAGAGGGGGATGGGATGGTGGGCGGCCCCGAAATTGCCATTTTCAGTGGTGAAAAGGGCATTTCTGGGCGATGAGGAAGCGCAAAATGCAATATTGAGATAAACGAGGTAGTGGAAATGGGCATTTGTGAGTGCTGAGGAAGCTGTTAACCAATGTTCATGACAATGGAGTAAGTGGAAAGTCGTATTTAACGGAAAAATGTTCATGGAACAGCGAAGGGAAGGTGGATTATTGCTATGGTCAACATTGATCTCGTTTTCAGGATTATATTTTTAGGTGGAGAAGGCAATGTCAATGAGGAATTTTGGGGTTGAATGAGGTATCTCACCGTGAAAATGACGGGAGAATACAGCGTTCTCTTTATGAATTTTAACGTATTTATTTTGGAATGAAATGTCAAGACGGTGGGTGACTGAAGAAGGCATTGTTGTAGCGAGGGCAGGGGCGATCCCAGGGGTTTGGGGGGGGGGGGTTAGGGGTTACATCCCCCCCCCCGAAAATTTTGGGATTTACAAAAGAATTTTAACAACTGGACGTATGTATCAAATACAACATTAAACACTCCGATCACTGATCTGAAAAGTACAATAGTTATTATTATGCTCATTATTATATAGATATAATGATGTAACAGTTTTAAAGTTTTTTTAGGATGACTAAAAATTGCCAATTAATGGTAGTCTCCCCCACCCCTCCCTCGAAATAAATTCCTGGGATCGCCCCTGAGCGAGGGCGATGATGTTGCGCATTTTGAGAGCTATTGAGATTGATTGTATGGAGGAAAACTAGTTAGTAGTCGAGGAAGGAGAAAGTAAAGATGCTGGAAAAGATGGATATCATTTTTCATTTGAGTGTTCCACCGGTTGATAGGTATGTGTAGATTTATTAATTAAATTAGCAGAAGTCGGTTAAACAAGAAATCATGAACACCAAGGACTGTTAGGGTACTGCAACAAAGAAAAACTTGTATCCATTGCAGCCCTGACGCCATTCAAACCACCTTTAATTGTTCTTTTCAACATTAACTCTTCATGCAAAAGAAAATTTATTTTTATAACCACTCGGTGTCATGTACATTGGAGCTTCTCTACTCCAACACTCTCCCACAGCATCTCGAGGCAGACTCTTTTCAATGGTTTGGTTGGCAAGTCTGATAGCTGTTTATTCCCAGCAATGTGCTCTAATCTAAGGTTACCATTCAAAAATCGTTCCCTTACATTTAAGTGACGAACCTCTGTATGCTTTAAACTTTGATGATGCACAGGATTTTTGGACAACTTCTCTGTACTAGCATTGTCGATGTAGAGCATAGGAGGTTTGTCTTGGTTGCTAGTTTCAATTGTCTCAGATTGCTATCTTTTTAGCCTGATCAGTTCTTTGGCTTCTTCACTTGCTGCGAGAGTTGCGATTACTTCTGTCATTGATCGTCTTGTATCCTTGTCCCCAGCATAGTCAGCATCACTGAAGGTCTTTAATCCTTTTTTATTCTCGTAGATAATTCCATAATCTGCTTTATTCAAATATCTATAAATTCGTTTCACTTGATCCCAATCTTGAATCGTGGAATGTTCCATGGCTTGAGATACTTCATTCGCAGCAAAAGCAATGTCTGGATGTGAAGCTATAGATAAATACAGCAAACAACTTACTGCGTCGCTAATATCCATGTATCATTATTTATTCTTTCAAGTTTTCCAGCTCTTCATGAATGTCTTCAGCCACTGATTTTTATTGCTGGAATGCAATGCTTCAAATACTAACTTGGATCCTTGTCTTTGATGATATCAGGTCCAGCCATGTACATATAATCTCTACTGGTCATCGATTTGAGGGATTTCTTCTTTTCACGTTCCCTTTTTCGTTTCTCTTCGTCCGATTCAGTTACTTCCTCTTCTTCACCTGACTCTTGACTTCCTCTGTGTTTGTGTTGATGGGCGAATCTTTTGTGGTATACTTGCAGTGTATCGGACATTGTCACCAAATTTATCGGCTGCGCCGGCTTTACAACGCGTAGGTATGTCAAGCACAGTGATTGAGCACAGGAATTTTAACAGTTCGGTAAATCTCCGCTTGTGTCACACACCTTTCAAAAGTTGTTTTCGACCCTTTCCACCTGACGTATCGCCACGAAATTTGCGTGACATAAACTGGCAACCTTCCAGTATCTTGTGATATTTTTAATTTGGGGAAATTGTTATTCTACGAGAAGTAGGAAATTTTCAAACCCTTGAGTGTTTCGTGTATGATGCAAAATATTGTAAGTTTGCAGTGGCTTGAATTGTGGCACCGCTGTCGCCGTACCATCTGTCGATGTCAACGTAGTCATCGACTGAAGCTCCGAGGGCTAGTGTAAAAAATACAGCCCCCTTTTTCAACGGAGCGTTTTTGGTGCCGCTTTCTTAGTTTTTCATCGGACATTCTGCTGCCTAGTGACCTATCTGCTTACATTAATGGGATGAAAATTTTTGTTTTGCTCGTCCAACATTGTTGTTCGATTGTTCATAATTGTTTCTTGGTGATTTATTCTTCTCAATGATGCGGCATGCAACAAACGCAGCCGATTCCACAATGCTTTGGTCTCTCATTTAAATCGAGCAGTTTCCCAATGAACCAATTCAAATTTTTATTTTCCGATGGAATCGTGTCCTACGAGTCTTTGAAATTGTCATACTCTTTTCCTAGCGTAGATAAAACTCGACCTTTTAGTTCTTTCGGACAAAATATTCTCCTTGTGCTTTTGCGTCGTTCAAATCCACGAAAGGCTTCTGCAACTTCGCAACGTGCGTGCTGATGTCTTCATTTTCGTCGCGTTGAACACGAGTAAAGGCTTTGATCGACATGTTTAGTCGTTGCGAACTGCTGCGTTCGAATCTTGCATGTAACTTGTCCCAAATTTCGCTTGCGTGGGTGAATGTCAACACGAGCTCGGAATCTGATATTCCTAGCGTTCCTACTAATAAACTCTCGTCTTCTTTCAGCCGCGCCTGACGTGCCGCTTTTTGCTCTGCGGTCACTTTTCCCGAAAGTTCAGGACACTTTCGCGCACCGTTTACGATGTCTTCGAGTGCATACGCCGTCACCAGCATCAATACATGCCATTTCCACTTAGCCCAGTCTTCAGGCCCTTCAAGTTTGTCCACTAGTATATTGCAGTCATTTTGGTCACTGTCTATCCCGGTTTTTTCGCACAATACTTCCACACGCTATTTGACGTTACAGCTATTGGCAGATATTCATCCGTGGTTTGGGTTGTCTGGCCCCATAACCTGTTGATTTTTTCATTAAAATCGGCAGAAGTCAGTACAACAATAAATCAAGAACAAGGACTGTTAGGTTAAAACAACAAAAAAAACTTGAATCCTTAGCAACCCTGTCCCCATTTAAACCACCTTTAATTTTTCTTTTCAACATTAACAGTAGGTTTTAGGACAGGCCTTGTCTTAACATCCCAATTCCTGGCACATCGCCCATCTTCCCTCCTGTAGGTGTTCCACTGTTAAATCCATCTCAAATCTCTCATACATCTTCATCTTATTATTTCGTCCGGAAGTGCTAATCTCTTTCCAACTTTACCAGTTTTCTGCCCTCTGTTACCCTCTTCAACATGCCCTCCACTTTCAAAACATCATCCATCCATCCCTTCTATTAACCTCTGCCACCAGTGTTCTCTCCTCTCCAACCATATCCTATACCTCGTAGATTATTGTCCTTGCAGCCAAGCTCTCCCATTCCTTCTCCAAACTTACATTCCAAATGCCTCAAGTCTATGCACACCTGCCCTTCACAATGCCTGAGATTCCGACCCATTCAGTGCCACACTCCATATTTGAGGTTTCACATGCCTTTTCTTAATGTCTCTTCTCAGAGCCCTCCCTCATCTATTCTCTCATTTGAAAGTACTCCTTTAGCCATGGCACACCTGCAGGCTGATTATGTAACTGTGAGATTAACATCGTTGACAAGTGTAACATTGTAGGATTGACGGCGAGTGAGAAAACCAATCGCTTATCTGTGAGAGCAATTTTTGTCATCCTCCCACCATCATAGCAAATGACACTAGAGAAGGACCGTGAGAAGCATGGTAGATAGTCCATGATGAGCAAGAAAATAGACAATTTGCTATGTAAAATTACTATCACAATTTATTAATCCTATTATTTAAGCAAAAACCAAATATAATTATAATTATGGGGATGAGAATAACAATTATTGTGTTGACTTCATTAGCTACCTCTGTACATCATTCAACTGTTATATAGCCAACAGATAAGGTGGCAGATATGATTTCCCTTAGTAGTTAAATTTCAAGGGAAAAGTTGAATATATACTTGCTGCAGTGGTGATGGCAGAGTTTCTCATTCTTTAAATTATTGGTTTCTAATTTGTTTGTTTTTGCTTTGTTGTCATGGAAAACTCTTATGTTTCCATTATGTGAATATTTTCAATTAACTGTATAAAATATTTTTAAAAAGAAATGACCAGGAAATATTATTTAAAGGTCAAGTAATTAATCTCATACTGCTTTGTTTCAATTGGCACTTTGAATATTTATCAGTCACTGCACATGAGAATTATTTTTGGGACAGGAATCGTAAATAAGCTCATGATGTTAGACATCAACAGTGATAAGGTCTATGGCATGATAAAGCTCTATGACACCAGCCATCATAAACAACCGTGTTCACTATCACCTGCCGTCATAGGTATCACGTTTACATAAATGAGGTGCTGATGTCCCTTCCATCGTGGGCATTGCCAGGGGGATACATGAGAGGCAGCTGCCCTCCCTCCCCCCTGAATGAGACATTTCATTCCAAATATGCTTTAAGGATAGGAAGCTAAACAGGATGATGTCCTGCCCCCTTACTTAAATCTACAGTTACAGGTGGGCATCCTAACCCAAAAGTAAATCCTGGCTATTCCCATTCCTACCATTAAATCCAATCTCCACCAGAATATTACTCAGATGTGTAAAGTGGTTGATCTGATCTATTCTGTGCCCTCCCATCTTTATATTCAACCTGCCTTCTAAAAAATCTTATCACTTTTGTTTTCGCATGTTTTATCTTCATCTCATACCTTTCTCACTGCACCTCTAATGATTGACTGTAACCCCAGGACTGACTGACAAACTGATTCTGGATCAGCTCCAAATCTTACTGACAAACCCCCTAGCTATTCTCCTTACATCTGTCGTGCCTTCCTTACCATTTTCTCTGAGTACACGTTAAAAATCAACTGCAATAGTAGGCTCCCTTGTCACTCTCCCCATCATATCATGGCCCATTCAGATTCCCCATTGGCTACCCTGACCTGAGGCATCTAATTCATGCACAGATTCTGAATGAGATCAGAATATGCAAACAATCTATAATTTCTTCAATACTTCCATTGCTTTCGCCCAATACGTTCTACCAAATGCCTTCTTGTAATCTACAAAGCAAGAAAATACATTCTGCCCATAATTTAGGTTTTTAACTAATAGCATCCTCATCACTCCTATAGCATCCCATGTCCCTATCCCTCTCCTAGACCTTAACTGGTCGTCACCCTGGTATTCCTACCCTTCTTCTAGAGTCTTACCAGAAGGAATAACCCAGAGAGCCTGGAAGAAGGTATTCCTCTCAAACAAGTAAGAGTGGAATCTCTATTGCAAGAGGAAATTGCTATGTTAATTGTGGGAAAGGAGTGAAAAAGGATGTTAAGGAACTGGTGTGGTATGTGTCATGAGGTGTGGGGAACTTAAAGTTGAAGGTGGTAATAAAGGATGGTGCTACAGTACACAGTGGAGAGAACCAAATGCTTGGTCACTGTGTGATCTACGTGAAAGAAATTTAACCTCCATTTTTTTCCAGTAAGGCAGAGGAGAAAAACTGCTCTTTATCAGGTTTGACCCCTAGTCATGTATTGAGAAATAGGATGGACTATCTGGTAATTCTTCTGTATGAAATGACATCCTTAGCATGATCAGTGTTGTGCATTTTCTGGCAAAATGAGCGTTTGAAGTGGGTGAAAAGGACATTTTGGCTGATGTGACGAAAGCTGGCAAATATCAATCACCAGTACTGCCTCATCATCAGCAGTCATCAAATTCTTTTATCCCATAATGCGTTCATTTTCCAGAAGTCTTTGTTTCAACATTTTCCTTCACTACATCCCCATCTCTTCAGCAGACTTCTTTGTTGTGTATTCTCTCCATTCATTTTATGTTCCATCTCTCCACATCTCATTTCCATTGCATCTATCTTCTTTCTTCTGCTGGCATTCGATCTTGGTTGGGCCATTTATTGATTTGGTAATATCTTCACTTATTTGGGCTCAAATGAAGGGAGTAAACATCCTCTAGGTGTTTACTGGCATAGGCCTCAATATCCTTGGGGGAACCTCTTTCCCCATCTCTCTCCATCCTTTCCATATAGCCTATTCTTATTCTTTCCCTTTACTGCTTTCTGAACGTCGTCCCCTCCATCACAACCTTCAGCAGCCCTTGACTGCTCATCGCAGCCTACTCCTTCTCCAAATCTCCTTCAATAGTTAACTCCTTACTCTTTAATCTAAGAATATATTTCTATCAGAAACTATTAAAATAAGTAGTTATTCCCATGAGACATAAAATTTTATTCCACACATGCATCTCAATTGGTGTGGCTGTCTGCATAGTGGGATAAAGCCTGGTGGAACAGATTGGGATAACATGAGAATAATGCAATTTGCATATCAAAAGACTAAAGTCAAATTACTTACCAATTATATAAATATTGTATTGAATTGCGTCTGTGACAGATGGTAAATATCTTTTATCATAACCACCTGAACAAATGTATCATCAGCATGTTGTATCATGCTAAGTGTCTCTCCAAGGACTCTTTATTTTTTGGGTGGTGGTGAAATGCATTCTTGTCCTAATTTTTTTGCTTCCTTGTAGTATTGCTAAATTTGTCCACAGTGAACTGTTCTTCGTAGACCTGAATTTTATTCATCTGTACTTAAATTGCACTACTATACTCATCAATATAATCTCCTTTCTAATGAAATCCACAAAATCAAATGAAATCTTCAAGCGAATGTAGTACATACATAAATGCATGAAGGATGATCACTTTGAATCCTCTTTTCCATCTGAGGTCAAAGGGCCGAAATGACACCTCTGGTTTCGATACTTTTCCTGAATCCCTACATACTGACATTCCTGTCACCATTCCCTTTCTTGGTAGGCATTGTAAAAAAATGCTTAATTCTCAGTGTCAAACCTGAAAACTGACTTTGATTTTATATCTATCTATATCCTCCATTTTGCCCTATCCTTGCAAACGTCCTTTGCCTTGCCATATCCATGCATTGCCTCATACATGATTCCATATTCTTTTTCTTAAAAGTTGCTTCCGCACTCTTGTTGCTTACACTCATGTCTATCTCCTACTACCCCTCATTCTGTGTAATTTTCAGATGTGATGACATTTCTGATAGATGAAAAAGCACAAAATGTAATTTTTTTAGGAAAGTGGAAATGATCATTTGCGAGTGATGATGAAAATGTAATTTGAATGAAAAGCAAGAATATGGAAAGCAATATTAATAGGTAGAAAAAGCATAGGTCAGCTTTGTGAAGGCACATAGCTGGTGTATTATTGCTACAGTCCATATTAATTATCTGATTTCCAGGGTGCTTTTTTTAGGTGGATTAGGCAAATTCTGCTGTGAGACAAAATTGAATTAGGTATTTCTCATTGAAACTGACATGATTGCTGTAGTATGGGCGATGTTGTGGCATATTTTTAAAAGGTATGAAATCCCTGGAGTGGGCATGTGATTGGAATTTGTCAGTATTGTAGCAATCGAGCATGGGCAGTGTTTTAGTCTTCTTTTTAGGTATGAAATTCTCATGGTGAGTTGCTGATCAGAGGCAATGTTATTGTTGCTTGGTTGATGTTGTCCATTTCTGTTATTTAATTCCTTTTAAAATCAAGCTACTGGTTCTACTGCCAACCTGCCTGCTTATTCTTAGTGCGGTGGGCCGATACCACGGGCGAAAAGTACAGCAGACCAATATATCGGCTCATGAGCAAAAATTGTTCAATTTGAGTACACTAATATAATTACAATTGTTTTTTAAAAGATGTAAAGGTCTTTTATGATTATTAACTAATTCAATTTATGCGCTGTAAGAAAACTGCATATGGCTATTTTAAACAATAACTTCATAATATTTTTCTCCTAAAATGATACATGTCATTAAGTTACCCTCCGCATTTTTCTCTAGTACTGCTGGCAGGAGTCAGCACTAAGCAGGTTAATGTTGTGAAATGCCACGATTTAAAATTTTCAGTGACTTAATGTTATGAAATTTGTTTTTGTCTCAAATTATCATTAGCAGGATTTGTCAATGTTTTTCATGGTAAAAATACCTTTGTGATATCCCTGATATGTTTTCATGTGACTATTATTAACGTAATGACTTTTAACCTCATCCTACAGCCATGTCTAAACCTTCAGCTCCGTATGGCCCTCCTCCAGCTGCCCCTCCGAGCTATTCGCAAGCTGTCGGGGGTGTACCACCATCCAGTCCTTTTACACCTGGAAAGCCAAGTTAGTTTCCATAGTATAGAATATAATTGGACTCATGGACTTGCATAAATGCATAGTATAAAACTTAATTGGTTAATTGATGTAATTTATATGAAAGATAAAATAGAGTTGTAAATGTAACTTATATTTTATTGTATGTACGTCAAATTTCAGCAATCTTAGGTTTGAGTCAGCCTTAAATGTAACATTGTGTTCAATTCATAATCTGATTACAATTGGTATTATTAACGATTGTATTAAAAAATTTAATTATCCTCAGTAAAAGTTAATAAATCAATGAGTCGTTGTCATGACTCTCAGCATGGAAAGGAATAATGGTTCTAGTGTCACCTGCTAGCATGTCATATTTGAACCTTTCCAGGAGTTTGGTGTTAAAGAGTATGATTGTTAGATTGCTTAACCTGGAAAATTGACCTAGTGATGGTAAGTCTAAAATATCTCTAAATGTCTTTTATGATACATCCATTAGATCAGGATGTCCATACTTCTGCTGACTGTCTTTTCAGCTTGCTAATAGAATTCAAGGTTGAGTATAAATTGGTTACAATATTAGTGACAGTATTTAATTCATGAATAGCATCTAGTGAAATAGAATATTCATGCTGTTCCAAATATTTTTTATGAGTAATGCATCTCATAAGTATATCTAGTTAATGATTCTACTAGCTTTTGTGAGTATTTTAATAGATAAGTACCACTATCTTTACATAAATAGTACTCTAAGTTAATTACATGCTAACTTCATTGTTTTTTTCACAATTATTTTTCAAAGGTGAAGTTTACAAAAATGCATAGTTATTGAGTTTCTTGCTCGTTGTAACATGTTGAATTTTGTGTTGTGTTCTTGTCATCTCTTCTGCAATGTTGGTGGTAATAACACTCTTTCATTTAGAAATTTGTAGAAGTACAGAGGCTCTCAATGAACTTTTTTGGCTAGTCATAGTTAGTGTCGTTTGGCATTGAGAGCATGTATTTGTTCGGTAGTATTCTTTTTGGTACCCATCCTCGTACAAATATGTTTTAATGATTAGTTTTACTTGCTTTAATTTTGGCCACAGTATTCTTAAATTTACTGGTGTACATTGTAGTTGTATTTGTGTAGGTATTGTAAGTTTTTATTCATTCTTAATATATATACATGCTTTGACCCTGGGATAATGTGTCCTTTCAATTGACCAAATTACTTTCAGTATTGCCTGGACCTGCCATAGTTACAACCGTTGTGCCTGTAGGGCCACAGCCAACTCATATGATATGCCCACATTGCCATGCTGAAATAGATACAGCCACCAAAACACAGCCTGGTATTATTGCCTATATATCTGGGACAGTAATTGCTCTTCTTGGGTAAGTTCTTTATAATGCTATTGTGGCAAGTTATATATCATTTCTGCCTCTGAAATGATAATAATGTTTATTACACAGTTAGTAAGTATGTGCATGGTTTTGTTAAGAATTTAAGACGGGACATATTCACACAGAATTACAATGTCATCATTACAATATTAAATGAACGTATATATGTACAAAGTTGTTCAAATACAATCACCTTGAAATTCTCTTACATCATAGTAGCATATCTTGGTTAGAAATTTTTTGACTCTCCTTTTGAAAATCTCTGGTGAGGCAATGGTTTTAAAGTCGTTTGGCAATTTATTGTACAGTATTGAGGCCAAGAGATATGTGCCTTCTGTAAAAAGGGAGTATGAGTACTGACTGGCATGCATGTTATTGTTAGAATGGATGGAGTAATATTTTAGCATAGTGAGGGACAACTGAGTGGATTTATGCATTATATGTGGAAGAAGTTATATGTAGAAGTAGGTTCTTGCAGATTTGGAAAATGATAGCCCAGATAAAATTGAATTGGTTTTATTGGGTAGGATGGATTCAGGATTGATTTTCTTGTAGTTGAAGCCCATTCCATCAATTTCAGACTTTTTCATTTGTTATAAATTTTTTATCATTTAGATCAAGGGATTATGTTTCAAGAACACTCACTTTTCACTAGTGTTCCTTGGTGGTCAAGTGATAATAAAGGGTAAATTGGTGAGGACTTACTTGCAAAATATGTCTGTTGAGTTGGTGTTATATCTCCAGTGCAAGATGAGATGACAGTTGTCGAATGCGAGCGTGATCTCATCATCATTGGTCGTTCGATCCTAAGTTGGTTGACTGCAGCCCTCCATCTTTCCCTATCTAATACAAGTTCTCATACTTCCTGGTGGCTCTTTCAATGTACTTTCCTCTTTATTTGGTCCATGAACTTATTTCTGGGTCTTCCTCTGGGGATGTTTCCCTATATTTTACCTTCAATTATATTCTTCACAAATCCATTGTGTCTGAGAGTGCCCAATCCATCTGGCTCTTCTCTTCAGCATTTTATACTATTTGGTCCTTTCCTTTTCTGTAAACTCCATCATTTCTTATTTTCTTTGCCTGTTTTATATTCAGCTTCCAGCACCAGGTTTCAAAGGCTTCTAGTCTGGTTTGACTAGCTTTTCCAATGGTCTATGCTTTTGCTCCATAGAGTGAGCTATGATGGCTCTACACGAATGTTTTTACATGAATGTTTGTAGTCTTATCTTCTTTGAGTACAGCAGCTGTACCGAAAACACACCAGATGGTACTTCAGAGATAGGTGAAGAAATCTACTTGTTCTAATTTCTCTCCTCTTGGAGTGACTTCTGCATTCAGCTTTTATTTACCACTCACAAGGATTTTAGTCTTCAACATCTTCATGTCTGCAAGTTTTCAGTCTTCTTGGATTTTAATTTTGGCGATCTCCTATGCATGTGTGTATCGCAGATGGAGGATAGAACCTAAAGGTTCCTCCTGTTCCAAGTCTACCCCCTTACAACATGACACCATGGCAACTTCGTCTCTCAAAAGTTTAGGCGGTGCATTCATTTCTGAATACAGAATACAGTTTAGGCTTTATGGTACTTATCTTACTCCTCGTAGTCACTGGCAAAGGGTCATTTTCCCTGGAAATCGTTTCACCCCCCTCCTACCAATTTGGTTGTTAATAAAATTTGAATTCATCAGGAAGAATTAAAACAGTGTATCCTAATGGATTGGTGAAAGAACATGGTGATGGATACTAAGAGATGTGTGTGTAATTATTGGTAGGTAGTTATTTTTAAGCTGCTCCTGGGCATTTTCCAATTCAAATAGCAATACATACGGGATTCTTAAGACAGCAGTGAAGAGAGTGCTTAAGTGGCAATGGATGCTGATGCCTTTTGGTTGAATTTCAAAGAAGCAGCTTGTAAAGAATTATGGTTCCTGCTCATGCAACTGCAGTTTGTCAGGTGATTCGTTGCGATACAAGTTAATTAAACAGAACTCCAGAACAATTTCGTAATAATAATGTCCGCAGCAGTTTCGTAAACCACTTCCCCAGAAAATTACGGCACAACACCGGGATATTTAATTTGCCTCTGGAGTGATGCAATGTACAAATCACATCTGAGTTACGTACTCCCGATTTACAAACTGGCAAAATTTTGGTCCCTTGAATTTCGTTATTAAGAGGTTCTACTGTATCTTGTAACTTTCTCCTCGAAAAATTAGTCAGTCATCAATGATCTATGGCTAATTTCAAAAGACAAACAGATTTCCACCCTCTATGGTTAAATATTGAACAACCATACACCAAATATTATCTTACCCCACACTTTCACAACTTTCATCCCCTGACTGTTGTAGAATCATCGCTTACCCCTTTCTTGACTCTAGTTTTTCCCAGTTTCCCAGAAAAATGATAAAATTAATTTAAAGAAAACTAAAAGGCATATTACATACATTAATGTAAATCATTTATTAATATTTTTCAAGCAATTTTTTCAAAATTTGAAATCTCTGTCACAACAATATCAAAAAGCTGCTATAGAAATACATTCAAACAAGCAATTATTCCTTAAAATTGATTCAGTCATATCCAGCAAGTAATACCTGTGATGCTGCATGGCTGAATGACACTTTTTACTCTCCCCGAGTTATACTCTGAGTTATTTGTAGTAAAATGAAATGAAATGCCTCTGAGGTGATAAAAATACCCCAAAGCAACTTAAAATTTTTTTTTTATTTGCCACATTGTATGTATATGTGTTGGATCCTTCTGACAAGCCATATGGCTTAGAGGGACCGTGTTTGTTTACTTATAATTAAATTTTTTTAAAATGTATGTTTTCAATGTATAAATCACAATACTAACACTTCATCTCTAAGCTATTCAAAGGTATAAACCAAATGTCCCTAGTTCATAGAAATATCCCTAATGAGCCACTTGATGGGTGATCACACTCCCTAAAAAACAGAAGAAAATTTAAAAATCTTTACTCAAATCACATTTCCAATATTCTAAAGTGAATATTATTTTTGCTTTCATATGACACCCAATTCACATGAATTCACTTGATTGACTTTCTCTTAGTTCATTTACCAGGTTGTAAAGAAGAAACAGCAGTATGTATCACTAATGTCCATAGTGTACTAGGCCCATTTGAGACTCATTTGGGGGAGGGAAAGGTATTAGTATTGTTTTATGACTAACTGAGTGATCAAACATCAATATACCAAAATAATTAACATCAATGACAATAACATGACAATTGAAGTGGTGTCCTGGATCGTCTATTTATGACAAAGAATTCCTAGGAATGATTCCACAGAAGTTTTACTCAGCTAGTCGAGTCATCATTTATGAAGATGACAGTGCATTTGATTTCATAACTCATAAAATTGTATATGTGAATCCATTAGAACAGCATTCAGGGAATCAATGAATGCACATCCAATTTCAACCTCTGAATCATTACTTGGGAATAAAAAAAATAAATACAACTAGAGTGAGAACTCATGACTTCTCGGGGCCAGTTGGAAAACGTGATTAAAAGAAAAGAATAAGCTCCATGGCCTTAAATGTACTTTGTTTCATCCAGGTTGAGAAAACACTATTCCATCAGTCAACCTATAAAGGGGAGCATTGAATGCAGATCTTTGTGAGGTGTACAAAATTTCCTTTGTTTCTATCCATGGACCAATTACACCTGAAAAAGGAAATTTATAAATAAGTGAATAAATTGTGACTAATCATAATTATTTTAGCAGTTTTACAAATAAATAGGTGTTCTAATTTCAGAATGTACCTACGGTACAATTGATATTGGATCAAAGGCCCTTCTTAATTCAACAACTATTTAATACATAAATATAATGGAACAGCTGTATTGATTCCTATCCCGAAAAAGAGGAATGCATCAGAAGGCGCGAGGACTACAGAACAATTAGTTTAATTTCTCACGCAGCCAAAGTTTTACTTCGTATAATCAATAGAAAGTTGGAGAGTAAGGCCAAAAACTACTTAGGTGATGGCCAGTTTGGGTTCCGGAAGGGAAGGTCAACTCGGGATACGATAGCAGTGGTGAGAACACTCTTAGAAAGAAATATAGAGTATAATCAGGACGTTTTCGCATGCTTTATTGATTTCGAAAAGTCTTTCAACAAAATAAATTGGAATAAACTAATGGAGATACTAGGGAAAATGGGAATAGATTGGTGAGACAGGAGACTAATTCGAAACTTATATATAACGCAAAGGGCACAGGTGAGGGTGGCTGATGGTGAATCAGGGTGGGCAACTCTAGGTCACTCTTTAAGGCAAGGGTGTTTGTTGTCACCATTGTTTTCAACATTTATGCTAAGGAAATGGTAAGACAGGCATGGGAAGAACTTGAGGTTGGAATCAAAGTGGGAGGGCATCTTATAAAATCGGTTGGATTCGCGGACAATCAGGCATTGGTTGATGGATCTTCGAAGAAACTTCAAGCTTTGATAGATGCTTTATAAATGCAGTGCGGGATGTTCGGAATGAAGATAAATCATAAGAAAACAAAGGTAATGAGATTCTCTAGGACTAGGAAAGTGAAGCTTGTGATTAAAGTTGGAGGACACAAACTAGAGCAAGTCGAAAAGTTTAATTACTTAATTACTTAGCTAAGGAGGCATTTAGTAATAGATGAGAGTTGATGATGGGGACAATGGGTAAGAATGTGAAGGAGAGGCTGGTAAAGAGCTTGATATGGAGCGTAGTGTTGTGTAGTACAGAAACTTGTACCCTGAGAAAGGAGGACGAGAATAGGCTGCAGGCATTTGAGATGTGGGTGTGGAGAAGGATGTAGAAGGTTAGGTGGACAGAAAGGAAGACTAACGAGGTGCTTGAGATGGTGGGCGAGGAAAGGAAACTTTTGAATGAAATCCAGGATAGGCAGGGAAGATGGCTGAAGGATGCAATAAAGGGTGATGGGTTGCTGAAGAGTGTGATAGAGAGAAGGATGTTGGGCAAGTGGGGTCGGGGAAGAAAAAGTATAGGTTTAATGGACGGGATGAAGAAGGGTAGATCTTATGCAGAGGTGAAATAGGATGTACTAGTGGGAGATAGGCCCCTGAATGTGTAAAAGACCGGGAGGAGATTCTCTGACATTCAAAAAACCTACCTTTACTGGTAGAATACATGATAATAATAATACTTATGTGTCAAAAATGATGAATGTCTTAAAAAATTTTCATAGGAACCCTTGTTCTCTCCTTAATATCAACAATTTTCATGTTTTTAAAATATTGAACTATTAATGTAGCTTACGTTTTTACTCTAAATACCTATTACCACACCTTTATACCTTTTATTTATTACAGATGTTACTTTACATTATTACTTTAGACTACAGATGTATCTTTTAATTACAAAAATTTTGCATGGTTAACATACTAACATTAGGAATGACATACTTTGCTTATGTTGTGCATTCACGAGTTATAATTTCTCACAAGCGGGTTTTCTATATAAGGTGGCATCAGCAATGACAGGATTAAACACCAAAGCACAGCTGCTTCAAAGTAGCCAAACAAATTGCAGTGATGAATGAGGATTCTACATGCTACCTACCCTTGCTGCAATTATATTCCATACTATTTATGTTCTACAGCACTGCCATCTAACCTGGCTGTGCACAGCAGGCTATTGCACAAAATAGCTGGTCAATAAATTTCTTAACATTATGGACAATGATCTCTTTTTATTTTAATTCACTGTCAATTGAATACATTCAAATAAATAAAAACAATTAAATTGCTACAGGTACTGTGAGGTAGGAGCAAAATGAATTAGGTTCATTATACCACTCATTAATGGTTCGATATGGAGAGCATATTTTCATAAATGTAGGTATATTATATTTAGATAAGAAAAGCCGTAAAAGCTGGGGAAAATTTTAATACCCATTCTAAAACCCTTAAACCGGGTTCTCATGCATGCGTTTCATGTGAAAATATGTGAAGCATGTCATGCGCAGCCAATCAGGTGCTTCGCCTCTTACGAGCTGATTCGCGCAAGTGAAGTTGAGTTTTGCTCAACTTTCTACGCGCCAGTCGCGTGAACCAAATGGCGGACATGTGGAGTCGTTTGTATATACTTTGAAGATTTACTAGGATATATTAGCATGCACTCAAGAAATGTTTATTTCTGTATATCATTACTACAGTGCTTGACACATACCAGTTGTATTGCGGGCACATTAAGAGCATTATGGACTGATTTCGATGCATAAACATCCCAAGAGACTGGGACGCCTTCCAAATATTCATCATAATTTACGATCCCAGGCCATCCACTGCCCAAAGGTCAGAAATGAGCTATATATAATTGTTTTTAGTCCAAATTATGCCTTCAAGGAATGTTTACTTAGCAATTTGCACCAAAAACTCTTCAAGATGGTGACAAACATTATCAGGCCCTACTCTGAGTAATGAATGTAGTATAATATTTTCATACACATTAGAGAGAGCAGTGGGTAGTGAGCTCGCTTCCAGCATTCATGTTAGCTGGTCCAATCCCATGTGTGAGGAATATTTTTTCTATTTTTCCTGACTAAATTTTAAACTTTAATGTAATGCTATTCACAATAAGAGCTAGATATTTTTATTGAAGCAAAAATTCTCAAGAAGAAATTTTTCTTCCTTAACTTTCGAATTAATTTCTCAACCATCTTCCTGTCAGTGGGTTTAGTAGAGACAGTGGCAATGAGAGGTAAGTTCCCAACTGAGCAGAGAGATGCATCTCGACGTCTAGTTAGAAAAATTAAATTCACACGGTAGTCGCCAATCGTCTGTGTTGTAATTTATATTTATTCATTTTGAAAGAGATACACAGCTCTCCACTCGTGTCCGTGAAATAGCTATAATGTAAGCGATTCATACTCAGATGCCCACCTACTTGCCACTTCTATTTTCATTTGCTAACATGTCAGCACGTAGAGTGATCGCGGCTGACGGCATCGCCTACACTTGCATGTGAACCTTTTGTGCTGTTTCGTGCGAAATTAGGCGCACACTTCGCACGAAACGCACGTCTTTATACCGACTCTTTGGAGAAACTGTTGGATTTTTTTTGGTGGAAATATTTACCTACTTGCAAATATACTCAAATATTGCTCATTTAATATTATATTTTTTGGTTAAACTTTTTTTGAAAGTAGAGAAACTAGTCCTGGTTTTCCACACTTTCAAGGTCCTATCTATCTCTAGTATTTCTCTTTTGACAATGCATATGATCTGCCTATCTTCTTCCCGTCCATAAAACCTATTCTCTTTCTTCCCTTCCCCCACTTGCCCGATATTTTCTGCTTCCTCCCTCACAGTCTTGAGCAACCCATCGCCCCTGGCCCCTGATTACTTCCTACAGCCTTTTACTCTGCCTATGCCATATTTCATTCATAAGTGTCCTTTCCTTTGCTACCAGCCAATGGGTATAAAACTTTATCATCTATGCCACAGTGGAGAAGAAATATGAGGGCTCTGTTTCTACTTTTATTTTCATTATGAGTTTTCATAACTAGGGAGATGTTTTTCGGAGGATTGGTAGTTGTATTTGGAAGACAAAGGTATTATCTCACAAGCAAACCATAGTGCTTTCTTACCACACTGTGATCTTTGACCTATTTGACTATCAAGATACCATAAATAGTGGAAGCTCCCTGGATACATAGCCAATCATGCTAGCAAGGGAGTTTGATCAGAATGATTCATATAGGAGTTACTTTACTATTACTACATGCCTCTTTTTATCCTTAGGTGCTGGCTTGGCTGTTGTCTCATCCCATGTTGCATTGATGAATGTATGGATGTTCACCACAACTGTCCCAATTGCAAGGCTTATCTGGGACGCTTCCGGCGATAGTCATCTAGCTATTTTCATTGTTGCAGGATTTTTGGGGACATCTCTTAACTATTTTAATCAAATATACTTTTGGAGTCATTTTTACTTTGTGTGGAATCTCACGACACATTTTGCCGTTATAGATTTGGACCACAGTTTTTATCAAATTCATAGATTTTAAATGCTAGTTGTAGCTTAAGTCTATCCACGGTAATTGATCTATGAAACACTTTGGTCTTAACTACATTATTTAATTTCTTTTGATACTGTCAATTGCCACACACTGTGAGCTACATGTGTTCAGTTTGAGAGCTGTTGGAGTAATACTTGAAAGATCTGGAGTTTTTGGCATTCTCTTTGTAACATATTTTTAACAAGCTTTATTTTTTAGTAATTTTTAACTTTATTTGGCATCTTGGGAGGAAATGTGGACCCATGAATAATTTCACCCGTATTATGATAGATCTGATAGGCAGCTAACTGGAGACAACATTTGGAATGATTTTTTTTAACTTTTATTTTTTTGTTTGATATTTTGGCTATATTTTGGTACCTTCTGAGTGAATTTTTTTTTGTGAGTATACTTGATGAAACATGTTAAAAATCATGTGCCTTTGGCATGAGAACTATTAATTGGGTAGAGAGATCTCATTACAAATTCAGAATTAACTGATTGTTGTGAGCATCAGAAAGTTTTGAATGCACAAGTACACCTTTGTTTTGCTCACATATGCTCTCAAGTGGTGTAATTTTTAGATAAGTCGTGTTAAATGTTGTGAAATGGTGTCAAGCTACCCAATGTCATTTGTGCTGCAGATATTTTTGCCCCTATACTTGGGGTTGCATGAGGGGAAAACATGCCCTATGTCCCTTAATGGAAGGGCAATGTGCTGTACAACCAAGGCTGCATTCATTGTTGTATTTGGTTGTCCTTGATTGGATAGTCTTTATGTAACTGGAGAAGCAGCCTATACTAAATATCTTAGTGGAATGGATGGCAACATGAAGAACATAAGCTGTGGCACATAAAGAACAAGAATTTATTTTCATTGTTTTTTTTTTAATTTTTGTTGTATCAGTAATGGTTGAAAACTGTCCTTTGTATGATGAAATGACGTGTGAATGACATTTGCAGTTGATCTTTTAAAGGAAAGAGGATGGATCCTTGGTTGTCTTATTGTACAAGGAATTGAGTTTAGGGGTGAAAGTTCTAATAGTATTACTATCCCAACTTGCTGTGTACAAGTAAATGTGTTCAGCTTTGACTTACAATTAGAATAACTTTGATTATTTTCTTTGATGCATTCTCCGTTTATTGTGTGGTGGCTAACCCTCTGTAATATTTTTGCACTGGGATATTATTGCAAGTTTTGAGTATGGTTATTCTGCCTTGACTTCATCTTAAAAGACTTATGCATTTACCTTGTTCCTGTAATTATCAGTTATTCTAACAACATGTGGCAGTACATCTCTGTCCTGCTCTTCTCTCCATGTGTACATCATTTGTCAGTGCACTACCACATGTTTCAGTAAAGAATAAGTCCTCAAGTTGCTTTCACATTGCATTCCAATAGTCATTTGTAATTGATTTTCTTGCTGAATGTCTGCAGTTCTTTTTTATTGACAACTTGAGGTATACTACTGTTTATCATGCATCTCGAAAGGTACTGCTTAGTTAGGTTTCCTTCAAAATTTCCTGTTGTAAATTGATATGAGGTCCTCTCTGAATAAAATTCATTTTGAATCTGCATTACCTCATTCAGTTACAGAGGCTCAGAATTATTTGAGGGAGTGATCGTAATATTGTATCACCGATCACAAAGTAAAATATATTTGCCCTTATAATAATTACATAATTTCATGTAGTGCTGAATTTGATTATATCAGATTAATATTCTTTTAGGCAGCCTATGAAGACCCAGTTATGTGTGGAAAGGTGCAAATTGTAGAAATTCCAGCAAGGTTCCATATTATGAGCATCCATTTTATTTGATGATTTGGCACAAATCATGCTGCATATAGTAAAACATTGATAGACTACCATGCCACATGAGGGTAGAGCAATGGACTAGAAGTTCTGGACAATATTCCTTATGGCCTACCCACTGAAAATTTTTGTCATTATATTCCAACATCCTATTAGTATTTTACATTTTACAGTTCTATCCCTTCATAACTGTTCTACTCATTATTTTTTTAAACCTCCTATTCTGTGAAGCTACTTGGCAGTTCCTGCCAACTTTCCCCCAGATATTTGGCAATCTTATTTTTGAACCATTTAATTGTTTTTAGTTGTAACTGTTACTTAAATTGTGTATTGAATGTAATCCCTCAACATATTGGCATTAATCTATTAGTAATGATAAAATTGAATGTAGAAGTAGGCCTTCCATTGTGAAAATTTTGCATGGTCGTCAGTGCAAGCTTAGGGAACTAATTATGTCGTTTATGCCAGCTTTTATTAGTATATGTTGTATTTACAATTTAGTTATAACCTACATTAACTTTTACTGTTATAGACAAAGTTAATCGTCTTGCTGAGGTATTAACTGGGTGGTTTGTTATGTAACCCTTTCTCACCTTGATCAGAAAATCTGAGGCGTAGAATGTACAGCTGAAGATCCCTCTGCTCTTTAAACCAAATGTTCAGTTCAGAATCTCCCCTCTAAGAACTTTGTAAGCTGTTACATTAGTACTGAAGTCAGCCATAGGTGTTGCAATGTGTGTGCTGATGACTAATAGGAATAGTCATTATAATTGTATGTCATGGTTTCCACTTATCAGTAAAATTTCTTAATGATATTCAAAAATACATCTGGTCCTCCACTGGTCCATCCTTTTTTCTTTGAAGATTACTTCATTTCTGATAGAATGTAAGTTGTTAATTTACAGATATATGAGCCATCTCTAGATAATTCTATTTTCTTGAATGTTTTATGTATTATAAAATGTTATTTTCGTATCTACTCAAGGAAAATTGCTATGGCAGTGATCAATTATTCTAGTGTAACATGCTATTAATGCAACATTTAAGGAATTCAAAAGTGTGGAGCAGTACACAACTGTGCAGCACAAAACTAGAGATTTTTTATTGCTTCAATGAATAGATGATTCTGACCAGAAGTGGTTTTGGAATTCACCTCATGCTTGCCGTCCTATGTACATACTAATCGTGCCTTTAAAGTGGTATTGCTATAAATATATACATATATACAATATAAAACTTCTCCAAATGGCCACAAACACAATAATAGAGGAAACTTACAGGGGGATAAAAAGACAAAAGTAAAAAATGGCATTCTCTCTGTGACTGAGGAAGGGCTAACACCCGAAACGTTTCCAGTAAGACTTTCTTTTTACTCTCGTCTCTTTATCCCCCGGTAAGTTTCCTCTATTATTGTGTATATATAAATATATGTATTTTTCTTCGCACAAATGACTGAATTTTTGACTGGCTTCTTGTTTACTGTGGCTGAAAATATAAGAATCAACTCATGCATATTTATACTTGCTGGTTAACATATGATATAATTCCCTTTTGATGTAATGCACAGCGTAACAAGAAAATAAAAAATCTTAAAATATTTTATCATTGATGGATTTCCTTAGCCTATCTTACAAAATCACTTGCATGAGCGGGATGTCACAATATATGTTAAACTTCGTATTTTAAACCATTTGGCTGATGTCCTCATCCATGTGTCACCACATACAGTTGACCCGGCGAGAATTGTCCAATGACAGGCAGAAGGGCCAAGTTAGAGATTCGGGGCAAGGTTGCCAGGACAGAAAGGGAAACGCCCATGGCAGGAGGTAAACAAAGGCTTTGTGAAGAAGGGCGACGGGAAAGACGATAAGGAGGTAAGGGCAAACAGAAGGGCATTGATTCATTTACATGTGACAACCTCATACAGTACCTGTATGACTAGGCGAGGGTGTGAGGTGCATTTGGTGGGTGTTCAGCGATTGGCTGAGAAACATGCAGGCGTCAAGGGTTTTCCGCCCCTCCGACTTTCTCTTTTGTCCTGTCATCAGACAACTCTCGCCGGCTCAACTATAAGTGTTGGCCCATGTTATCAGTAAGTATTAGTTGGAATCCAAAAATGACAGGAATTCTGTATTATACTGTGAAACCCCTCATTACACTTAGAAGGGGCCTAAGGGAAAAAGTGTTAATTGTGGGAATATTTAAATCAAGGGAAATCTTAATTTGCTGGAAATAGAAGCAAAATCATAACAAAATGTTTCTTTATTTAATTTGAATGGATACGTAAAATCCAGTTGCTGCAGGATGCTGGTTTCAATTGGCAGTGAAAATTGATAATTTATTTTTTTCATCATTTTAAATTGAGTTTTGAGCATTAAAATGAGTTTTTCTTTATTGTCATGGCAGTAACAGAAATTTGACCTCTGTTAAAAAAACTTAAAATTAGTGTTCAACACAAAATAAAACAGGCTACATGTGGAAATTTGTTTCATTACAATCTACCCAGGCTTTCTCGTAAGCTGCTCTTAATATATGGTATCAAACTCAGGATCAGTCGTCAATTGGCACACGGCCAGTGCACCAGCCACCATTTTGCTTCTTGCTGTTATCGAAAATCGAGGGATAGTTCAAAATTTGAAAGTGTAAATAGCAGGATGGAATGACATAAAGAGGATGCGAAATCTTTTGGGGCATCAAGACAATGTCTTAAATCAAGGGAAAACAAAGTTCATGGACGTAAAAGTGAGGTTTCACTATAAAATAATTTGTATTTTACATGTTCAAATTTGTCACCTTCAAAGACATATCCTATTGAATCAATGCATTGCTTTTAACACATTTTTCACCTTTCAGAGCAGCCCTGAAAGTCTCTCAAAGTGATCACTTACCATGCATCTTGCATTTATCTTCTCCCAGAGCTGGATTTACACATGAGCTTAAAGGGCTATAGCCCAGGGCGGCAGAATTTTGGGGGCAGCAAAGTTTGGGGAGGAAAGTTCAGTAAATATATACTGAATAGTATATTTCGTCATGAGGACAAAGTGGTCGGAGAGCATGAGTTGAGTAGGTAAAAATTAACATTAAAAAACTATAGTAATAGGGCAAAGGAGAACAGTGTGTTGCACGGGGGGGGATAGCACAGGGGCAGCAAATTTTCAAATCCACCTCTGTCTTCTCCTCTTACATGTCTGCAAAAACATTTTCCTTTATTCATTCAAAGGAACGAAAAGAAGTTGGACACACCAACATGAAAGGAATAGGGCTCATGCTGTTTTTGAACAGAAGTCTTCTCAGCATCAAGGGGTTTTTCTTTTTGGCCTTGGAATTTTGGAGCCTCATCAACAATGACATTTTCAAGTTACTGCCTTGAAAATTACAAATAGGATCGTTCCAAAATTGAGATTTTTTTGGAGACTGACATATCCTCAGATTTTCCAAGTTCTGACCATGCTTAGTCTTTTCTGAGTATGGTCCCAGGATTGTGTGTGTCAGTGTATTATTGAGGTTAATCCATCACTTACCTCTTCACAACCATTTGTAGAATTTTCATTTCACCTAGTCTGGTAGACATTTATGAGCCATAAGACCAAATCCCTGATAAACAGATCCATTGGTTATTTCATCTGTTGTTTTGTGGTTATCCAGATCAGCTCACGAACTCTCATAATGTTTTAATCCATTCAGGAAGTTCTGGTTGTCATGGAATAGGCTGGTCTTCCATTTTCCCCCATGGCTTGCATTAGTCTTTTTATGCTTGAATTATGACAACTGTTTTTGCTGCTCACATTCCTTACAGAAAACAGAATTTCATAGCCAGGCATTGTGCCTTTGTATCACGTTACGTAAAAATTGCTGAATAGACTTGAGGTGCTTCAGGAAAAAGTTCACACTTTGGCAGCAGGACTTCATGTGATTTCAAAAGTCAGCATACTGATTTTGGTGTGAAGGCTTCTGCAGTGCTCCGAATATATAGGCAGCATTTTTTGGGGTTTTCACCACGTTGTTTTTAGTGACAACAGTTTCGCCTGCGTTCCAGCAGGCGTCTTCAGTTTAAAATGATGATGCCGGAGATTGGACAGCTTTAAATAGCCCTGGTGACCTTTCACTTTTTGGCATCAATTTTTTTCCCCTTTGTCATGATTGGTCAATGGGAAAAAATTGGCACCAAAAAGTGCAAGGTATCCAGGGCTATATAAAGCCATCCAATCTCCATCATCATCACTTCGAATTAAGACGCCTGTTGTCTTAAGAAGAAACTGTTGTCACTAAAAACAACAATGCAGTGAAGACCCTAAAAAATGCTGCTTATTCCAGCATACTGATGTATGAGGGTCCTTGTGATTGTTGACTAGCGGTGGAAATAGACTTCAATCTCAATGTAACTCCCATTTTTTGGGTCTCCCCTAATTAACATTTAATATCTACTACGAGGGTCGTTCAATAATTAATGCCCCATATTTTTTTTCTCAGAAACTATTTATTTAAAACTTAAATTTTGGTGACAATACAGCTACATGTTTCTTCTACACGTACTATTTTTCAACATAGTCTCCATCAACTTGTACGGTCTTATGCCAGCGTGAAACAAGTGCCTGTATTCCCTGCTGGAACCAACTCTGGTCCTGTGTGCGAAGCCATGTTTTCACCGCTTGAATTACGCTCTCATCATCATCGAAGTATCTTCCACGCAAACCGTCTTTAAGAGGTCCGAAGAGATGGAAATCTGACGGTGCCAGATCTGGGCTGTATGGTGGATGGGGCAATGTTGTCCAACCCAAATTGGTGAGGTGTCCCCAGGTTCTGAGACTTGTGTGCGGGCGTGCATTATCGTGCAGGATCAAGATTTCAGCCGGATTCTTGTCACGCCTAACACGTCGGAAACGATTCTTGAGTTTGTCCAAGGTCTTCACGTATGCTTTGGAATTAATGGTTGTCCCTCTTGACATAACATCAACAAGAATGACCCCTTCACTGTCCCAAAAAACAGTAACCATGACTTTTCCAGCAGAGGGAGTTGTCTTGAATTTTTTCTTTCTTGGTGACTTAGGATGGTGCCATTCCATTGGGTGTCTTGTGGTTTCTGGCTCAAAGTAGTGCACCCAGGTTTCATCACCCGTCACAATCCGGGACAGAAACGCTTCCCCCTCAGCCTCAAACCTCTCCAACAAATCAGATGACATGGTTGTTCTTTGCATCCTGTGTTCTGCTGTGAGACTTCATGGGACCCATTTTGCGCAAACTTTTGAATATCCGAGAGTCTCAATCATTGCACACACACTTCCACTGCTGTGAGGCCAATTGTTGCACTGTGATGCGGCGGTCCGCACGAATAATGACATCCACGCGCCTCACCATGTCTGGAGTGGTGGCACTGACAGGACGCCCGGAACGTGGCAGATCTTGTGGAGTTGAGTTGTTGAACTTTCTGACGCCTTAACTCTCTTTGCCCACCTCCTGACAGTGCTCCTATCGACAGCACAATCTCCATACGCTGCACACAAACGTTTATGGATATTTCCCCCAGTTTCTTTCTCTGCAATCAGGAACTCAATCACTGCTAGCTGTTTGTAACGTGGATCACTAACAGACGCCATTTTAAAAATTCACTACAGCTCTGCCATCTGTTGGAATGATTTGAAATTTCGTCCACCTGGAGGAGAAACACTGAACTTGAAGTACCTAGAAGTACAACTTTCAGTTTTTGCTCATTATGGAGAAAAAAAATATGGGGCCTTACTTATTGAACGACCCTCGTAAATTGACAAATTTATTTACATATTTTGTGTGAAAATAGGGATTGTAAACTTATCAATTATGTGGGGACAAAAAATTCACTGCATTGCAAAGAAAATATCATTCGTAGTGGAGGTATCACTGGTATCACCTTTTTGATACATGGTGTGATTTAGTGATGTAATATTTATTTATTCATTTATTTATATACGAGGTAAACCGAATTACAACATTCAAGAACAAGATTCAAACAAAAGTAATTTAGATAATTTTAGAACAATCAAATATAAAATAAAGTTTCAAACATAGAGTTTCAGAAAGATTCCATAAAAGCATCATAATACAAGTTTACATGTCTTGCTAGTAATGTATAAATTACAGTACTTGTACAGTACATTGAATTTATATCCAAATTAAATTTGTAAATATCAAAACATAAAATTATAAATATAATACACATAGAGTTCATTCAAATCTAAACATAAAGTTTATAAATATCCATGTACAGTCATGCTTTTACAAATGTCTCTTAAATTGTTGTAAAGACATAGAGAAATCAATATAATATCCTAATTTATTGTAGTTTCTCTGCATCATAGATATAGGAGAATTAAAAAGCGTAATTTGTTTTATGATAGTCGACAACAAAGGGAAGGGGATTCCTTGAATTATGACACGTTACATGGAAATTTGCAAGATGAAGTAGATAAGGACAGTCAATAAGAGAGTTGATGATTTTATGTGGAAAATCAGGCATCATTATAAGGTCTCCTTTCAGATAAAGGTTTTAAATTCAAAAGAGGAAGAAGATGACAAATATTAAAGTCAGACTTAGAAATTCATAACTTATGATTAGTAAATTTAAGCAATTTAATCTGAACACGTTCTAGCCTGTCTGAGTCTGTTTCATAATAAGGTGACCAATTTACAACTGAGTATTCCAGTTTGGAGTGCACCAGGGCTAGGTATATAGGTGCATAGATATTGTTAAACTTATTGCAAGTTCTTATGATGGAACCTAATTTTTTCATGGCATCACACACAGTTTAGTCATTGTGAATCTTGAACAATAGTTGACAGTCAAACCAAACTCCCAAATCACGAACAACTTCAGTTCTAAATAATGCTGTAGATTTAAAAGTATAGTTGTGAATGTATATGGAGTTGATGAATGATAGAAACTCATAGCAATAATAATAATTTGTCTTTATTGAGGGAATTTAGGACTGAACAGTCCTCTCTACAGTTAACTCATTTGACTATCACAAACATCCCACCCTTGAGCAGTGAATAATCTATCCCGGTGGGATTCGAACCCGTGACCCTAGGGGTTAGCAGGCGAGAACTCAACCCCGCCACCACCGGGGCCGATGTATGAATATGTTGTATGCCGATACATATGATGTATGCATATGTTGTGCCTTCAAACTTCCTGCTGAACATTATTAAAAAGTCTTATGGGAGATAAGCCATGGAAATTTACTTTGACATCATCATGTGACTTATAGGATAGTGACTTCCATTTAATATGTATGTACCTATTGATTGAATGGATCACTTGTTTTTAAGAAGTTTTCCTCCCATTGACCTTTGACTTTGAATTAAAATTTAACCTTTGGAGTGCAAACTTAGTGTCTGCAAGTTCTTCTCCATGGACCACGTATGACCAGAAGACATCATTTTGTACTTTGCTGGTGGTATTTTAGCTGATTTCATCTATTTCATGATTTTTATTATGATAATGACCATGTTCAGTAAAAATTGTGGCTTTGTTGATGAAAGTTTTCCACTTAGCACTTAAGAATAGAAATTTATTTTTATAACTTCTATACTGTACACATTTATTTCTTGGGATGCTGTTCATTTAAACTGCCTGGATACTGAAGCAAAAATAAATTGTAAGTGGATTTTTTCATTCTGTTGTGCATGACCTCTTTGATGAATAGTGCTTCTGCTTATAACATGATACTTTTAGTTACCACAGATGTTTTTTTTTCATTATTGTGAGCTAATTATTTATGATCTTCCCAGAGACTGCAACCTAGTTGTGATGGAAGGGACTGCACTGATGACTCCTAGATGTGAACTGGTAAGAATAATAATTATTGATCCCAGTTGGGCCTCATCAAATAGGTTAATGGCAAAGAGGCAGATTAATGGTAGTCCACTCAGCATCTGTACTTGGTTGAGGTAGCTGCAAAAGGATCTGTTTAATTATAATCTTTATTTCTCTACAGATTGAATGTCTTAGCACTCAATGCATAGATATAAGATACATTCGCAAATTAATTTTTTTGTTAATTATATGCAAATGGAATATGACATATATTTCAAACCTAGTTAGGTATAATACTTGGGAATGAATGCTTCACAAACATTCATTTAAAAGGGCATAAGAGGTGTTGCACTGAATTGGCTGAAGACATATCTATCTCAGCAATATCAGAAGGTGGCCTACAAACGAGATGGTGACACCTATCTGTCTTTCTCTAAAGAAGTCATAAAAGGAGTACCACAAGGAGGATCTGTTCTCGGTCCAAAACTCTTTCTGATTTTCATAAATGACCTACCTTGTGTGATCTTTGCTGATGATGTGAGTGTTGTAACTTATGGCAAAACAGTAAATGATTTGATTACTTCTGGTAAAATGGTTATTCAAAAAATGTTAAGCTGGCGCAATAGCAATGATCTCATATTAAACTCAGAAAATGCAAGCAGTATTCTTTGCAGTTAAAAGTAATAAATGTGAGAACTACTGCCAACTATTTGTAAATAATGGTTTTAATGCTATGGAAGACTTAAAATTTCTCGGAATACATATTGATCAACATCTCAAATGGGATATACATGTAACAAACTTGTGTAAAAAGTTAAATTCAATTTTTTATCTGGTATCTGTTCTAAAACATACTGTAAGCATAAATGTACTTAAAACTCTTATTACGGTCTATTTTATGCCCAGATTTCATATGGTGTTGTATTTTGGGGTAATTCCACATTATCAAACAATGTGTTCTTAATCCAAAAAAGGTTGATGTGGACCATGTGTAATGAGTCTTATCTGTAAACCTCTTTTCGGAAAGTTAGGGATATTGACTTTTCCATCTGTGTATATATACCATGCTGTTCTGTATGTAAGAAAACATTTGTCAGAGTTTAAGTCAAATAACTGCTACTATTCTTATAATACAAGAAGTTGTGATGATGTACACATGCTTACATCTAGCCTAAGTACAACGATGAAAGGACCTTATTTTGTGTGCAAAATTATATAATCCTTTTCCACTAGCTATAAAAAATGAAAAAAGAATGATGGCATTTAAAAGATTGGTTTTTTGTTATCTTGAGGAGAATTGTTTTTACAAAGTTAGTGACTATTTGACTTCCTGTCATTGATATGTATCTGCTTACTTTTTTCTCTTTTTTTTAATGACGTGCCTTATGTTCTTACATTTGTAATGTATTTTACCTTTTATAATGTATCTATTAGGCAAATATTCTATTCTAAAAGATATTTTTAAGCAGGATTAAAATTTTAATCTGATCCCTGTGGGGTAGCCTCTCATATGATGGTGGCACATACAAAGCAGTCTTGAAGCGGGACACAGAACCGTAGCACTGTAGCCGCTTAATCCTTGAAATCATTAAGGGTTTCATAAGGAAATGAATCCTAATGGGTGCTGTTCTTGGTCCCCTGAGCTGAGTATCACATCCAGTAGGGCTGGGAACAAAGCTATTATGGTCATCATCACTCGAAATCTCAGGATGATACTTAATTCTTCCTGTAGTAGTATTGTAGTGAAGTGTCCATATGGTTGAGAAAGAAGACCCAATGCAAGAAATACTGAGAGAGAGGATGACATTGACTGGGATAGCATCAGACCAGATGGTTATATCGAAAGAGCTATATGAAGCATGAAAAGGATAGAGGCAGTGGAGTGAAGTAATATGCCCATAGAGTTTCGAAAGAGTTAAGGGTAGAAGAGAACAGACACACAATTTGCTTGTATTAATTGGATTTATGAGATTGAGTGTGGCAGGAGAACTTTGTGAAGGCCTACTCCTAATTCCCGAGAAAAGCAAGGCAAAAATGTCTAAAGACAATAAACTGCAAGTAGAAGTAGTTCTTAAGGCCACTTTGCACATTACATGTTATTGTACAAAAAATGTATGAACTCTGGCATGAGGAAATTTGTACCATGTAATGCAGCAAATTGTATAATTGTCTGAATGACTTAATGGGAAATAGAACCTGCTCTATTTCCATTCAGTTTCTTGTACATTCTGTGATACATTTGTTTTTACAATAGTGTGTACCTTGTAAAGTGGCCGTTAGAATTATGGGTGATGACTAATTATGGTTTCAGAGAGGAATGGAAACATGGGACACCTTAGGAGTAATGACGATGCCAAAGAATGACACAGTATGGACAGGATGATTTTGCTTGATTTATAGATCTCAATAAGGCATTTGAATGAGTGAGCCATAATATATTAATGGTAGTGCTAAAGAAATGAGGTAGATAGTGGGGAAGGGGTCTATTTCATTATCTCTGTACCAAAGGTTGCCAAAGCGTGTGCTATCATCCCCTCAGGGGTGGTGATTTAATCTTGGAGGGTCAGGAAGAAACAAGGGGGTGGCTGGAGGTGCTGATTGTTGGGTCCTGGCCAAACAGTGTTGTATATACATGCATGTCTATAAATGAATAAGCCATCTATCTATTGGATTTGAAAAAAACTTTAGTTTGATAACAATTATTTTAACTTTGTTACCTTATCTTTCGGATTTTGACACTTAGTCAATGATTTTTAAGCTTATAAGTTGGGGGTTGTTGGATATACCTAAGTTTTTTTTAAACTAAGGAACAAAACGGCCATTAAAAATTTTTGGAACAAAAATAAATAAAAAAAATAGTACTCGAAAAAGTTTGGGAAACATTGCTCTTTGTGAACCAGATGGTACAGGTGAGGGTAGCTGATGTGGAACCGGAATGGGCTTTGATAATATGGAAAGTAAGAGGTTTAAGATATTAATGTAGCTCATGTGAAATATCATTTCACCTAGAAATCAATCCATTTAGCCTCATTTTAAAGAAAAATATCTCACTCTTTCAAAGACATCTAAATATCAACCCCTTACTGAACGAATTTCCCAGATATTTACCGAAAATGCCAATAATTACATGGGAAATGGTACGTGCTTGCACTTCCGATAGACGTTATTTTAAAAATGAGGAATTTCTTATACCTGGATCTCATCTGTAAATTCATTTTGTGGTTTGTTTGTTTCCTCAACTATTTTAAAAAATATATCGGTCATTCACAGCAGTGAAATTTTCAGTCACAAAAAAACCTTCCATTTTAGAAGAGTTTTAAATGTCCCGCGTGAAAGAAATGAGTCAAGTTGAAGACTTATTGAGATATTCTTATTAAATTCGTGAGGATTTCACTCATTTAGAAGTACAGTATTGCACTGATAATACAACAATATTTACTTCATGCTCCCCCTAGCAGTTAAAATGAGAACATAAAATTGAAATATGGTCTCCATTATGACTGTGGAACTATCTCGCTCAACCTACCTTTTATAATAAATTTAAATGAACGATTCTCAGAGAAGTTTGCCTTGAAACATTAATTGTTATGTAGATTAAACCTCATTTTAGCTAGGTTGTTATCGTTCTTTCGCAGCATGGTGGCAAAGCTGAAATTGAACTCATCAACACGATTGCTATTCAACCCAGCAGCTAAGTTGATGTCGCAATATTTTGGCAATATCTATGAGGCGATCTGAAGTAAGGATAAAATAAAAATTCTGGTGGAATTTAGGCCCGCACCAGAGGTTAATGAAAATATTTCGAGATCTATAGTGACCTAAAGCCGTTGAAACACGCATTTAGTGATGAATTTGGCCGCCTAATGAATTCTTTGAAATATTTTTTATCATACTTACCTTCCTATATGCCGACATGACTTGAGCACTTTTCCTCATGGAGATAACGTGAACGAACTGATCATGATAACCTAGAAATGTCGACTGGCTTTTTCTAAGCTCCTGTGACACCGACGATGACAGCCTAAATTCAATATTGTTGCAACATTTCGTTTGCCTTTCTGCCCTCACACTGCGCTACGAGGCGTGGTTATTGAGATCGTCCAAAGTGACAAGTATCGATTTTTCAAATGCATTGCTTGGAATTTATGCACGATGGAAGTAAATTAACAATGGCTGTGTACTAGTCTTCAACCCGTAGATCTTATTGATCGGCGAGGGAGGAGCTCACCTAAGGTGGTAGGCGTAATCCGTCGGCCTACTGCATTCGCCCGTCAATGAAGGGTAAGTACCTATCTGTCTGCAGGGTTGATACCTTGTCGTGTGTCTCCTGCGGTTCTCACGAGGATCCGTGAGTGGAAAATCACCCAGTTCACGTTTGGATTAAGCGTCCGAAGAGGTTTCACCCCCGTCGGAACTTGAGAACCGAATATTTTAATACGAACTATAGAACCGGAGTAATTCGTCTCCTCATAGCATTGAGGCTTCTTGGCTTTATTCAAGTAATTTTCGTCGCCAATTCGCCCTCATATAGGATCGCAACTTGATGAGACATACTGGTCGCGTCGTTGTTTAGCGATCGCTCGACGCTGGACATAAGTACACGCAAAATTGTTTGTTAAGCAATTGAAATTTTCCATATAATATCTAATCTTGGGCTCTCGCGGAACTCTTGAGATGTACTTTATACGATGAAGGCACGGTATGAGATGAGATCCCCTCTCCCGGTCCCATAGACTATTCGGTGGCCCTATGCAAATTATCATCTGTCATATTCTGTAGCAAACATACGAGTGCAACATATGAGACAAGAATCTAAGTTCTGTATTTTATCTAATGTATCCAAGATTTTGATTTACTTCTGGCGACATCGCCATCAATTCCGAGCTCTTACTCGCGTTTAATGTTATAATTTTCTTTCAAATTTGTTTTGCTTCGGCCGATTTACTTGGATAATAATACTAAGAAAAGCTCAGCCTGTATTTCGCTGTACAGCCGTGATGCAAGATTGTGCATAGAATGTATAGTTTTATTTTGTGGCACAGAACCACGGCACGATGGGTGAGAAATATCTTAGAGGTGAAACTTAATGACTTTTCTACGGGTAAAAGGCGATATTCAACCAATTATTTTAGGTAGATATGAATTTTTTTCAACTGATTAAAACATTGTCCATCAAAAAAAAATTTGTGAGTTTTATGTTAAGCACTTAAAAAAGATCGAACATAGTGGATTTAACGCGCGCGGCACTTTGAAAACAGCGTTGCGGTGGGAGGGGGGGGCGGAGGGGAGTGAGGGCTGCGCATGCGCAACTCGCCGATTCTCTCCGCTTGATGCTAAACCACAGAGTATACTCTGTGGCTAAACCATGGAGCATAGAGTACTGTCACAGTCTAAACTATCCTAATCTAACTAGTCTAATCTATTCTTATTTAATTAAAAGAAAAAATATCACATATGTGACCAAAAATCGTCTTAAATATTGCTCATTTGACTCTTTAGGTGATGGTGTCTACTGGTTTCCTGAATTCCCCCTAAGTGAGATGACTGTTTAGACTGTGGTACTGTATACGCTGTATACCATGGCACAGTCTAAACTTTGCTGGGGTCTGCTAGGGCTGGGTTTCTTCTTCCTTTAGACTGTGACCATGGTCTTAGAGAAGCTCTCTTGGGCTAAAGCATGGTCGAGTCGTTCCGAATGGAGAGAGGAGGGGAATGGACTATAGAGAATAATATCTAATGTCTGTGGCCTAAACGATGACTAGTCATGAACAGAGGTCAGATAAAACTATTGCTTTCACTATTACATCATCCGTCGCTATTAGTTAATTGTTGCCGAAGAAGTACTTTGTTTTTTTCACACTATATAGATGCTTAGTCCTGAAAATCGAGAGATCCTTGGAAACTCGAGGTTCAGCAGAATGCCCCAACCTGGAACTTAAATAGAAACTGAGGCTTCCATTGGAAATCATGGAAAACGAGCGGAATTCCGTCTGTGGAGTCACTTTGGAGGACTAATTGCTGCAGATAACCAAGCTACCATAGCTTATAATGACTTCCGTATCGGGTGCAGCTATCTCTGTGAATTTTAGCGAAATGCCAAGAAAGTTTTAGCGGGCGCTTATGTGAAGCGCGAGCGTAAGGAGAACAACGTGATATTAAATTTTTTACAGCTTAAATACGAATCATTTGGAGACTGGATAATTTACTTTTGACGCCTCCTTACATATGTGTGCTCGTTAAGTCCCCGTTTATAAGGTATGGCTAAGTATTTTCTTGGCTTGAAACCCGATGTTAATTCGTTCTTCCATCTATTACGGTCACGTTAGCTAACCAAATCTGAAATTATATTCAAAACCCAAAACCTCGGTTAACATCGCGTTTTTGAAAAGGCAGCCTGTGGATCTTGCGGTTAACGTCAATAAGACATCGCATAACCAGGAATAAAGTAAAGTGAGAGTTGAGGCCTGTGGCTCGTTGTAAAAATATCAGGTTATGATTAAACGCAAGTTGACTCTACCTTATCCTTAACTTGAATGAAAATTAGCGTATATCATGATGGAAATCGTGCAGCAAATAAGAGTGCACTTGCAACTGAAGCGTAGCAGCCTTTTTTTTATTCTCACGGTGCACATATCTGAAAGAATACAATACCCACGGTTTTTTATGCTTGAAAACTACTAAAATATTCATTGAAAATTTGTGCAAACAAATGAAAAAATAGAATCAACAATCAATGTTGAAGAGTACTTCGTTATTTAGCGCCCTTATTTTTAAATTAACAAATTTCGAGGGAAGGAGGGACTGAAGGGTTTCGGTATAGCACCCCATAGACTCCCCCTACTCTTTATCCCCCCTTCTCAGCTCCAGAGGGTAGCATTGTACTCCATTATCTCCACCCTATGACCGCGCCGCAACTTCGCTTGACTTATGCACAGTCTAAATTATGTCGATTGTTTGGACTGTGATTTTTGCGCGAATGACCGAGGAACAAACTGGATGCTTTCCCCTTGTGATGTTTTGGTAGGGTATTCCCTCCAGTAACCTTTTTTTATTATAAAAATTATGACTAAATAATCAAAGCATCTCTTTGGAAAACGTCCTTCGGGGAAAAATGGTGGCACGGCCCTCCTCTGTATTAGTTCTGATTTGCATTAAAATGAATGATATGCTCATTTACCTGATAAATTAATCGATTAATTTATCTTCCTCGAGTTTATTTGAGGCTTTGGTCAACCCATCTCCGCCCAGGAAAATTTTTATTTGCGATTTTGATGAAATTTTGGTATTTTACTCGTATGGCCACCTAAAGTACTCATGCAAACTATTTTGGTGATCGTGACCTTTAACAAAGCAGTGATGAGAAGTTGGTTGCGATTAAGTTCGCGGTTCCTCCTACAGAGCGTTATACTCTCGGCGCGTCAGGGTGTAGCCATGTGGCTACGATGGGCGGAAATGGGTTGATAGGACCAAAACCTAAAAAAAAACAGTGAGATTAATAATTACAGTTGTCGAGAAACAAAGAAGAGGAATATTTCGATTTACATTATCACTCGGTGCAACTCGGCTCGCTCGTGTGCAACACTTGGCGGCGCGGTGGTTGAGGATCTTATCATCATACCGGACGTCGTCCAAACCGGCATCCCTGGTAATACGAGGAATGAATCCACTAGTTGTTCTCGAGGCCTAAGGTAGGCTTGGAACGTCTAGAGATATGGTACCATGGCGGATCGCTACTTTCCGCGGGTTAAGGGTATGAAATACCCTATGATTAACTCTTGTCCTATTTTACAAGAAATTACGGGGTGGTTGCCGTACCCTCCTGCATATCCCCTTTATCTGGCCCTGATGGTACAGAAAAAGCGCCTACTCACGCAAGGGAAACCAGCAAGTCGGTACCTTGTAAAAATTCAACCCGATTATCTTACTGGGGGAAAGGAAAAGGAAAGGGAAAAGGCTGCGGTTAAGGACCGCCGGAACCCGAACGCAAAGTACAGCGTCCGGGCACGCTTGCAAAACCTGGTATTTGATGAGTCAAGGCGTATTTAGTCAAACCTATTCAAAAAGTGAGTGACCCTTTTCTTCCCCTTAGACAGGAAGCCAGAGCCCCGTTGGTCACCGGAAAAGCGGTACTCCGATTCAGGCACCTTCCCATTCGGGAACGTGACAAAGCACCGAAAGTCTTTTTCGAAATCAAGTTTGCGCCACGACAAGGAGGGGATGGCGGGTGATACGCGCTGATCTAATCAGGCTCCAACCGTGCCGCAGCAGCAATCTTTCCCGAAAAGGCAATACATACCTTTACAAACCCCTGATGGTACGAAATAAAAGAGAGAAAATCTCCAAATGATGGTACATTTGGCGTTCCCAATATCCCGCTCAGAAACTTAGGAATGAAAACTTGAAACGTAAGTTGAATAACTCCTCTGTAACATCGTTTGCCGTAAAAAAAAACTACGTGCATCTGTACACGAGCGAAGAGGTGGTTTAGGGGAATAGGGTGAGAAGTTCAACAGATCTAGAGGTAATATTGAGGCAGGTCGTCATAATATGTAACAACAATCACACTTACCCAGAGATTTTAATCATAATGTAGGTATATATAACGTGTTTCGACTCACGGAGTCATTACATGAACAAACCATTTAATGACTCCGGGAGTCGAAACGCTCAGTATATTTTTACTAAAATCTGTTTTATAGTACAATTGTTGTTTCTTATGAAGAGGAGGCTGATTGTCTCATTAAGGACCGGGTCACGGCCGTCTTCATGGACGGCCATGCCCGGGAGAGTTTTGGAATGGATACCAGATTTTATTAATCAATACTAAATTTTCTGAATTTTAGGAATGAATACCTAGTAATCTCCTATGTCATGTCACTCGTGAAATGAATGCTCATTTAATCACTAGTTAAAGCCCACTTTATTCATTGTGCGTTTCGTCCATTTTTGTTAAAGATATTATGTAGTGAAATATCATTCCCTTTGCATCAATTGGAAACATCCCTACATCTCAGCGGAAAATAATTATGCCAAATATATTTTTATAGTCGTTAATGATAAATAAATATTTTTATAATTATTTTTTTACTCACAATTGGTTTGCTTGGAACCTTATAGTGTATCGCACATTGAACTGAATTCTATAAAGACGGCCATGCCCGGGTAAATAAATCCAATATTTGCACACACACACTCCCCCCAACCACCACCCCCCCCCGCCCCTACTCCTACTCCCGATTAAATATGAGGTGCCCCACCCTGGTTCAGAATCTATGAATGCCCGAGCATGGTACTACTGTTACATAAGCAGCTATACAATGAGTTGTCAGTACCATAGCAAGAGATATGAAGAAGCGGATAACCGCCAGATAAGATATGCGAAGAGCGAGAGGAAACGTTTGAGTGATGGCAGAGTGTATGGGAGAGAAAAACCTAAAGACGGCTTACAGCACGGTTAATAAAAGATTTCCGGAGCTGGACAGAGAGGAAGAATGTAGAGGAGTGGTACTATACGCGACCTAGTTTCCCTTTGGTCGCCGGTAATTCCACTCCTACCTCAATAGAATAGGAAATATATGGTACAACAAGCTGTCTGCATTGCTTGGGGGGGCCTAGCTCACTTTCTTTTGAGTTCAATCGTCGAACGACCACCTTAAAGTTGTACATGGGAAGATTGGTCATATAGATCCTGGCTCAGTAGTCAATGCTGTGCTGATAAGCTTGGTCCCTGAGAAAAAGTCCTGGTGAAATACACGAGTAAATGGCCAATTTCCTCCATTGACTGATTTGCGTTTCAAAAAGCTGATCAGCTTTTCTTATCAGTAACTGGTGGCATACCTCACCACCAGCAGGAAAGATTTCTCGTATTGTTTAAAACACTGATTAAATTTTATCCTCAGTAACTAGGTGATTTACCTCTCCACTAACTGTTGAACTTTCTGTGGTGTTATCGTGACTGTTCTCTCGAGCTACTGATAATTATTTTTTTAAAAACTGATTAGCTACTCTTCAGTTATTAAGAAATTTTCGTGTAGGATTTTTTTAAAGGGATATGTGGAATATAGTTAAACTGCTCTTGAGTTAAAAACTACGTAGAATGTCTTCTTCGCCTCGCAAGGTCGGGCATTTAAGGCAAGAAAGATGACACGCGGCTCAAGTTAGAAGAGCCCACGAAGGGAGAAAAAAAGCACTGGCATGAAGTAATGCGAAAATAGTCCCTCGCTAGTATCCAGAGATAATAAAGAGTTTTAGTGGGTATCCCGCACCTATTAGCGGTAGATTCTACACCACCTGCCAGCCACAGGTGTGCATAAAGTAGGTATAATGTGCATTTCCTCCTCATAGAATGATAATATAATAAATGCTTTTCTAAATTATTGTTTGTGACAGGTCAGCACTTTAAGTAAAGCTGCCGCCGATCTTTGTTTTAAATTATATGGGCTGTAAGTAACAATGATTTTCTTTTTAATTTTGAGATTTTGCACCATATTACCGCTAATCCTTGTAAAATAAAAGGGCTGCAAGTATAAATGATTTTATCCATATCTTGAGAATACAAATTTTGTACTTTTCCACAGAATTTTATTTTTTGTGGTTTTGTGGTAAAATTCTATGGGACAGTACAAAATTTGTATTCTCTAAATATGGATACTATTAACTTCCACGAAGTGAAGCCTGAAACTGTAGAGTGTATAAATGATTTTCTTTTTATTTTTGGGTCTTATCAAGTTTTGGAAAGATAACCCAGATTTTTAAAAAGTGTAATAGGAATATAATCTTTCAGGGAAAACTCTACCTTAAAAGTGATCTAAAATCCCAATGACTTGTTTTAAAAATAAATGTTGAAGATCTAACAATACGACGTGTTCGTACACCGCAATCACTCGCTGGAGATGGTTAGACCCATATGTCATATGTAGGGGTATTTGTGAACAAATGACATGTTTATTGATGAAATTCTGAGTAAAAATCGACTTAACCTTGTAAACCATTGGCCTTCTATCTCAAAGTTAAGTTGGAAATCGTGAACCATAGGACGTTCAGCGTGGAATAAATTGCGCAAAATAATAACTATGCTCTTATAACATCCTCACATAAGGTAAAAACTTGATATCAATTAAAAAATATTTACTCTAATATAAATGAAACCAAATCAATCTTTCCAGGATGCAATTCAAAGTTACCTCTCAGATTGAAGTGGAGGGGTATGCTGGTATCAGGGGCTCAAATCTACAATTCCTCCTCCGGCACTGCGCCCTCCATAGTTAAGTGTTGTCCCTCCGATGAATATGATGCAAAATCGCTGATTAGGTATGGGAATACTCCTCTCTCAGCGTTCATGGCTGTATCATCATAATCGTTTTGGCAATTATCTTGAGCTTGCACAGATTCAAATTTGGCGGGCTTTCAAGGTGAGCGAAATTTGCATTTTATCGTGTTTCGCGAGCATCACCTTGAATTACGAAAATTTTTATCTGAGATTTCATTTAACTGATAAATCAAGGTCCTTCATAATAAGTGAACCTGGTTGATGCTTCGTACGTATGCTGTAATGTGTGCATTTACAGATTCGTTGTATGCGAAACCGAAGCTTGGTTGGCTTGGTGGATTTCGTAGCCAATTAGCTTGAAGAAAACGCTAGCCAGCTGCAGAGCACGCCATCTGTGCAAGCGCTAAGCTGGTTAACCTGGTGATCATAGGTGTCCATTTTGGTCAATTCGTGTGTCCCAAGTTACGCGGAAGTAAATTGTTTATTTACTTCTTCACCTAGCCAGTATTTATTCTTGAAGTGAAAATATCGTCATCATTCTGGAGTCGTGGGTCTCTCCGATGCAGGCGCAGCAAGGTCAGCAGGCAGCCCAGCACCAACAAATCACCGGGGCCAATGTCATTCTTAAAATGAATGATATACAGCAGCTATCCACTGTCGGTAGGTGATTTTCATAAGCACTGGCATTCGAGTTCATGGTGTAATGCTTTACATAGTTTTGTTGATGTATGGGTGTGTTTTTCTATCCGTAGAAATACTCGTCTGTCGACGACGCCATATTGAGACAGTGGTTAATTACTATTTATTTGCCATCTTGCTCATTGATTTCTGGATATTCCTCTTTTTGGTATAATTCTGGCGTATCGATTACGTGTAACCGTTCCCATTGGCCTAGTTGTAGAAATGTCACATCAGTGACAGCTGTTGTTACTTAGGCTATTGCGTCGGTTTTTTTATTGAACTGCAGTGAGAATTCTCATTACTTGGAAGTATTAAATGGTCAAAGTCCATGTTCCTAGGTTGCCAAGGTGACCCTTGTAATTATTATTGCTTTCCTCTTGTATTCAACTATGTAGGGTGTTGCTGACTGCCATATTTGGCCCCTGCTAATTTGGGTATTAGCGAATTATTTTCTGTTAAGTAAACAAAATCTCTGGTAGTCACTAAGGGTCTATTTTTATTGGAAATTTTACCTTCATGGGCAACATTGTCGGTAACTCTTGGAAATGGGTTTGTGTATCCTTTCGTCTGCTAGGTGTTGGCTCACAGGAATCACGTTCAGTGTTTTACTTCATGCTTTATGAAGTCTTTAAAGTCAGCGAAAAATATACGCTGTGTATTTTGTTTCACCTAGTTTGATTTTGCCCATTTGTAAATAGACTCTTAAACGTGTCGTGTGGGAAGTATTATTATTGTAGAGATGTTTATCAATTGCGTCGTAATGCTTCATACTCAAGGTAACTTTGGTTATCGTCTTTTCCCGTGTATTGGTTTCCCCTTCTCAGCACCTTTCTTCATCGTGATGGTTCTAATGCTGAATTATCTGGGTTCAGCATTCGCAAATGAGTATGGGGTAGGTGGATTTATCGTGAGTCTGCGGCGTTTCTCAATGAGGAAGTTGTGTGGCAGTGTGAATGTATTTAATTGAAAGCCATCTTTTAGACGAGATAGCCCTTTCGAAGTACAGAGACGAGAATTTCCAAGTTAATGTATTTCCACATCCTCCGTCAAAATTTACTCTTATGAATATCTATTCACGAAGTTACTTTATGGTATAGTGTAATCTCATTGACCTTGACTGTGCTGCCCGCATTGTGTCACAATTAGCCAATCAATCAAATGTTGCAACTAACGTGCTGCGTGCTTGTCCAGCTTTTGTCGTAAAAATAAGAAAATGCCTTGACCGTCGTCAGATCATAGAATTTTAACTTTTAATTTCAGTTGTGAGCCATGGTTCTTACGATAGGTGGCAATGACTACCCTACTGTATTCGGAAGATATATCAAAGTTAATACAAAAAAATAATTTTTGTCATGATTACAAAATTCCGGAAAAATTATTTCCCGTGATAGTGTCTATGATATGCTGTGAGCATTGGTATTCACTAACATATGTTCCTCGGACAGTTTTCACTTCAATTTTATTTGTGATAAAGTCTTGTTATAATCTAGCTGATCCACTTTTGCCCATGATCAGAAGTAGAATTTACTATGTCAATAAAAATATCCATATTTTGTTGAACAAATACTCCCATAAACATATTTTTACTAGAGATCATGGTGAAAATTCCCCGTAGAAACTGATTTTCTGTGGAATTTCAACTTTAGGAGAAAAAACTGCAATTTCCTCTTGTTGGTTAATGTTAGTGCTATCACTGTTAATTTCCAGGAAGTGAGTGCTCGCACAGTTAAATTAATATGTACATGAAAGCAGGGGATACATGAAGTAATTAGCTAAGATGGTGAGATTTTTACGGGTTAAAAGAGAAGTTAAGATTCTGTTGAAGGGAATCTTTGTAAGTAATAATAACCATATTTATTGATGCTTAGTATTTGGAAGAGTACAAAAAGGAGTGCATGATGAAAAATCTTTGAAAATTGTCATTAAGGTAGTCATTGACAAAATAACTAAGCCTCCCCTAAAGGAGTTTTTTCAAGTTAAGTTTTGGTGATGAAATTTCTTGGTGAGTATATGTGTAATGAAGTGAACAAAATTGACCCTGTACATAATGATCTGCACCTATGAATCAAATGATAATTTTAGAGGTCTGAAGTATGAATTTTTTTTCTAAAAAGGAATTGCATTATTGTTCTGCCTCAAAGCAATGGGACTTGAACTTCAAAGCCATTTTTTTGCGCATGAGTAATGTAGGAAACCGTACTATTGGAGCGTACTCCAAAATGGAGGTGAAGTTTGGACGTAAATAGCTGCTGAGATAATATATAAGAAGCAATAGTTGTGTGGTGTTATAGTAAAATGAAGGGGAGAATGCCAATGAAGAAGTCCTTTGAAGGGTTTCAGAGAAATTGTGTTCAATGAGTGCTGAATGAGAAAAAGAAACTAATTTATTGGACACTCTTTGGACTCAAGGACTCTTGGATACAAAATAAATATGAAAAATAATTTAGGAAAATCAAGATGGTCATTCATAGTTCAAATCATTAAGGATGCCAAGGCAAAGACTAATATACAAACGGTGTAGTTAGCTTGTTGGAAAGTGGGTGGTGAAATATGGTGCAATGAGTCATGGGATTGATAACTGCTGTTGATGAGTGAAGCTGTGGTTGTCAGGATAAAAAAATGCAGTGGGTAAGGAGTATCTAAGAAGTTCTTGGTATAAAAATAGGAATGGGATTATGGGTGAGTGGCTCATGATCGAATATAGAATACATACTAAAGTAATAGATATATCTGAAGGAATGTGCCGCATTGGTTTGACCTTGTTAAGGGAATAGATGTGTCAAATTCCATATTTTTGTGCTTTTATAGTGCACAGTGTCTGAGGAACAGGTAGTAAGAGAAAGTCATGGGTTATTGTGGTGGAAGAAACTGAATATGGATAGTAGTAGTCGTGAGAACAAGAGACCTAATAGGTAGGCAGGTTAGACAAGACAAAAAACAGTGAGCAAAAGAGGTATGAAATCCCCTAGGCAACATGGAAGAAAATATTTATACTGAGCCAGTTTTCTGTATCATAATCAAATAAAGAAGCTCATTAGACTGGCTACCCATGAATGTTATGGTGTGATGGGTATGTATGTATTCAGGAAGTTGTGAATTAATTTCCTCGTAACCTAAGCACCTTGTCTCAGTCAGAGCTTATTTTAAGGATGCCAGAAGAATTGCTGAGCAAGCTTGTAAATCATCCTCAATATCATTAAAGTGCACATGAAGATTTGGATAAAGCTAGGGTCCAGGGACTTCATGGAAGTCCACTTAGCTTGAGGCTGTCAGTGGTGTGTGTGATCTGTTAGTGAATTATTCATTCATTACAGTGTTCAATCAGCTGATTGGTAGGTTTTTGGACAGTTTCTATCCTACTTGCACATAGTTCCATATTAGCTCCTATGGATGCCCTACCGTTAGATCCCTCTTGAATTGACCATATCCTCCCCGTCTTCTCAGTGAATAATAGCTGTGGGCAAAGCCTATGACAGCATACACTTGCATCTGGAAATCATGAATCCAAATCATTCCATGGTATTGACCGTACTTTTACTCAATTTTATTCTAGGTTTACCTCCCTCCTCTTGTATTTTGTGTATGTTGCCTTTTAAAGAGGCTTGAGAAAGGAAAATATTCTGAATATTCAATGGGTTTAAAAAAAATGTTTCGAGCTTAAAATGATTTATATGTTAGATAATGATGGTTAGTTGCTGTTTATTTTGGATCCAGTTTCTCCAACCCTTTCAATCCCTCATGATAGATGTAACATTGATGCATAGGTCATATAGGCTTAGTCTCCTAATTTATGAATACATAGTTAAAATCCATAACTTTAATTTTTTTCTTCCTACCCGTGTGTCTGAATTTGGGTAACATTAAATTTAATGCCCAACTAAGTCAGAATACGTGTGTAATTGCATCAATCGTGGAAAATCAATAACTGGCTTAAGGCCTGATGATCAGTATCATCCCAGACGTAGGTATGCTGTGGTTTGTGAACTGCATCGGTGCTTACATTCTTAATGCTGGTCAGTGGCCTGAGAAGCTTGTGGAAGCAGTGTTTTCTCCAAGTGAGGAGACATTTGGGTTCTAGATATATGATAGCTATTTCGCTCTGGTTAGGCCACGCCTTGAATACACCTTAAGCAGTTGCGACCTTGGTCTAAAGATTTGACCTACAAATGTTGATAAAAAAACAAAGAAAAGCTGCATGCTTCATTGAAAACTTCTTTGAGTGAACATATTGTGATTCACAACTTTAAGAGGGATTAAGGTGGGAGCCCCTAGAGACTTAGAGGCTACATGCTAAGCTTAGCTTGCTTGAGAAATTCAGAACTGGTATGTTTCAGAGTGACACAGATTATTGTCATGACACCTCACTACATCTCTAGGTCTGATGGAAGTGATAAAATAAGAGAGATGCAGACCGAAACAGGTACAAAAACTTGTTCTTTCCATGCATTATGAGCAACCACAATAAAAACAAAACTCTACTAAATACTATCCCATAATACACGTCACCATTACACCTCCCTAAACCTTATCACTTATATCTTTACTTGGCTGGTGTCCTTACACCCCCTGCCATACGCCCATGTGGCAGGTCCGAGGGTAGTATGTAGATGTGGATGACTGTTCAGAGGTGAACAGCTATTGGTTGAAGCGTCAAATAATTGCAGTCTGTGAGGGGGAATCATGTGTTCGAGTAGTGACATGTGCATTCTTTTTTGTTGAATTTTCATTTTCGATCTCGCTCAAGAAATCATTGGGCTTCCCATTCAAGTCTGGTGACTTAAAAATAGAAATAAAACTGATGATGAATAAACATCAAAAGGTTTGGGAAAGTCATTAATCCTCAAGATTTAATATAATAATTTGTCCAAGTCCTTCATTAAAATATAGGGTATTTGAAGAGATAGATTCTAAATTATTTTTTTTGAGTGTGTCTGAATGAGTCTGTAGAGGAATGTTTTAAGGGGTGACCTGTGTTTTAGGAATACCAGATAACCCACCTCGATTTAACCCTTAATATGATGAAAGGTTTTTGCTATGCAATGGTGGAAAAATATTGCTTGGTCATCAGACATTTAGCCAAGATATTTTGCTTTGAAAATTATGAATTTTAATGCTGAAATGCATTGTCTTGATGGCATCCCCTCACATAACTTTTTGATCTCAATTTCTACCTAAATTATATTGTTAGAAAATTTTGTAGCATGCACTAGATATTGAGGTGCTTAATATATTATTTTGCTGAACATACATACCAATCACACCATTCCCTTGCAGGGTAGGCACATTCACAAAGTTTCACTCATAAATACATATTCGTACGCCTAACTCTGCTTCAATAATTTCCTCCATACTGACCTATCCTTGCAAACCTCTTTTGCCTCATTTACCCCCATACACTGCTTCATACACGCCATCCTGTTTTTAAGACTCCTAATATTCCTCCTCCTAAGAATTTCCTCAACCACATTCATCCACATCTTTCTCAGCCTACCTCTCCCTCTCGCACCATTTATTTCACTCTCATATATCTGTTTTGTTATTCGACTCTTATCCATTCTCTCAACATGGCCAAATTAAATCACCGATAATATATCACGTGTTTGTAGATTTCAATATTAGAATTTCGGTTTCCTACAGAGCACTTAGATGGCGACTGAGCCAAAAAACTGTGATGAATGTGACAATGTTCCCTAGAGAAACTCATACTGTTTACCTTGTTTACCACTTTATGAACGACTTTGGTGAACTAACTTCACTCCACTGCATTGGCATCTTTCTTATTGTGCCTAATGCAATCTTGCCATCTTGCACTTATTATTTCAGTGTATTTAATAGTACTCATTCAGAGTATAAAACTTCTCGTAGTCGACGGTGGTCTTATTAAAAAATACTGATGATTATTACTGCCTTTATCCAACATTATTTCGGTAGAAGTTCATTGTTATGTAAAGGTGAGTATGCCTGTGAGCATGTGAAGAATATTTTCGCCGCAGTAATATTATTCAAAGAGGTATAATGATCATAAAACTAGAAAATATATATATTTGATCGATGACTTGAAAAATAGTAAACAAATTTTGCAGACGAAGTCTTGAAATTGTTACTCGTGAAACATCAGTACTTAAGATTTACTATGCCATCAGTAAAATGTGAAAGAGGGCTATTTAAATATTTATATTGGAAAACATACATACAATATGACCATAAAGTCAAGTACAGCACGGTGGTGTAATGGTCCTTATTTCGGATGTTTGAGCATTGGGCCTTGGTTTGTAACTGCCGCTAACAAATATTTGTTACCTATCTACATTGGTCACTTTCTCGTGATCTCAGATTACTATATGTAGGAAGAGAAGATTGCCTCAGAAAGTGATTAGGAACTCCGAAGAATGTAGTGTGTAACTCAGCCCTTTAAGCTATGTCCACACAGGGCGATAATCGTCGGCAACATGTTGCCTGGCGAAGTTGATGGAGTGTCTGGATACAAATAAACATCGCCGTGTTGCCTGGCGACAAATATCAATGGAGTGTTGCTGTTGCCGTGTTTCCCACTCTGAATGGAAAACATCGCTCTGCCCGGATACATTACGGGCCGAACAGAGGCGATTTTGGTGGGTAATTTGAGGCGGCCACAGTTCAACAGCCTTCATATGGATGACAATGTAACACTGATGGCCACTTTTTCGTGGAAATTTTTACAATGATAGGTAGATACTTGCGTCTTCAAAAAGTCAACCAGTCGAAGTTCATCAGAGCTGCTGTACATGGGCCCAGAGAGCCCAGCTAGCATGTTAGCTTTTGCTAAGCTTGATTTGCCCCTGCCACATCAAGTTTGATTTTCTAAAAAAAAAGTTTTGTAAAATAGTTGTGTGGATCACACCTTGTGGGAAGATAAAATTAGTCATTTCTTGTATAGAATCTGGGCAGCTTGATTCAGACTTGCTGGTGAGGGAATAGTCACCCTTATTCAAAATAAAACTTATTCTTGAATCAAACTGTAAAATCAAGCTTGATTTAAGCTACACTGTTAAGGTTGCATAAAGCTTGACCAGTGGTGACTAGCTTGTTTGATTCAAGCTTGAAATAAGCTTAATAGCTTGATTTGTCAAGCTGGATTCAAGCTTGGTGACTTGTATTGTGAAGATTAAATCAAGCTTGATTAAGGCTTACTTTGCTATCTGGGAGAGTTCCGGAATCCGCAGTTATGGCAAGTAAGTTTTTGAAGGCGGTACCATCGTTAAGAAGTAATTCCTTCATAATCAATTCACCCTTATTGTCACCTCCTATTAAAACTGTTTTTCCACCAATTCCTCTTTCTTTGCCTCCAACTATTTACTACAATAAAAGCAGCACCGACACCGGCAGCAACGCGTATATCCATTTTAACTTGAGGTGCTACAAACGGGCGGAACACCGTATTTTGCACTGCAAAAAGTTGCCCGTTCACTGGCGGCTGTGTGGATAGGCAACATCGCTGGATACATGTATCCAGACACAAATCGGTGTATCCAGCGGCGATGATGTCGTGGGCAATGTTGCCGGTATCCAGCGATTATCGTCCTGTGTGGACGTAGCTTTAAGAATGTACATTTATATTCAGTAACATTAATGGTGTTTATCGCTCATGAGAGGAATACTAGAAATTATCATTTCATATAGAAAATTAAAACAACAAAATTGACATGAGTTGAAAAAATTATTACAAGACAAACAGGAAAATGGAAATCATTTGCTCTTTTTTTAAACTTAAGTTGTAAGAATGTTGAATGAATGAATTTAAATGCTTTCTTATGGTTATTGGGGCATGTTTACATTAATATATCCAGCTTGTAGTCAAATTATTTCCAGATGAGCCAAATTCATAAATGATTTTACAAATTATGCCAAGTTATAGCAAAGTAGGACTCTGTTCGCATTTATATATCCATCATTGTTTATCGATCACATAGAGTAATTAACTATTTATTGATAATTTATGAACTCTAAATTTGAACTACCCAAAACTGCTTAATGTTTTATCAGTCACCTTTGGATTTCACGAATTTCAATGAGGAGAGCTCTAGTCAAAGGGTTTGCTTCATGATAAGGAAGCTTTGTCACCTCATAGGTACTTATTTATTTCTAGAAACCATTGAAATCTTAAATTGAATATGCTGGAGCAAGTGACTAAAGTGAATGAGTTACTTAAACTGGCAATGTGGGCATTTTTTTTTTAATCTTCCAAACCCCAAATGCAGCCCATTTGAGCAATAATAACAACTTATAACGTGAATAACAACAACTTATGAACACAAGCATACATGCTCTGAGTGTTGATAATTCCACCCAAGCGGGATTCAAACCTGTAATCCTCAGTATAGCCGGCGAGGACTTTACCCCGTCGCCATCAGGGCCAATAGGAAAGTTATACCAGAAAAGGAGTTGGTACTTGGAATTTCACCCAAAGAAAATAGAAGTTTTACTAAAATATTTTATTTACAAATATTAGTCTCGTACTGCTTGGCATGATTTTTCCATGATCATAGCATGATAATAAGAGGGAATGCCAAGTAGATGACAAAATATGTGATGAAAATATATTTAGCCTGACATACACTCCAATAAACGTGAAAACACGGAGGCCTAACCATTTAATGTGCAATAACTATTCTCCTAGCACCTGAGAGTAGAATACCATTCACTCGTTTATGGAGTCTGTGTCGTCAAGTGATGTTATAAGAAATTTGTTGCATTATGGATCAAAATTAGACATTTTATGTGTATTGTTAAATGTTGTAAGCCTGAAAATAACTCCCAAATGAAAAAACGACTTCGTTTTCTTCCACTGATTTATTTTTTGGTACAACATGTTTCGACACATACAGGTCATTTTCAAGTACGATGATGTGTTTGCGATATGGACTGGCACGGATAGACAATTGGACAATTTTCTCAAAATTCTGAATACACAACACAAAAACGTGAAATTTACCTGTGAGAAAGAGAAAGAAGGAAAACTGAATTTCCTGGATGTGACTGTGTCGAAAATGAACAAGAGTTTTGAATTTGAAATTTTCCGCAAAGCCTCCGCAATGGACCATGTCATCCCCTCAGACTCCCGCCATCACATTTCTCAAAAGCTATCCGTGTTTCACTTTCTTTTAAACAGGCTAATGAGTATCCCTCTCTCCAAGAACACATTCAACAAAGAATTAGAAACAATAAAATCAATAGCCATGTCAAACGGTTACAACATAAACATAATAGACAAAATGCTCCAAAAAACGTTCTTTCAAAGCACAGCAATTGCTCTTCACTCCAGTAATAATGGAAAAGGAAAAGATTCGATGGTGTAAATTGCCATATTATGGCATGATCTCTGAAAAAATAGGAAACCTCTTTCCAAAACAACAGTATAGAGTGACATTTTATAACGGTGAAAACCTCAAAAAATTCCTGGGTAACACAAAAGACCAAGTGCAACCTTTTGAAAGAAGTGGCATTTACAAATTAAAGTGCAACGACTGTGGTGCTGCATATGTTGGGCATACAGGGCGTACATTCGAGAGAAGAATCGAGGAACATAAGAGATGTTACCGGAACTGCAATCTGTCGCAGTCCCATTTCGCCAAACATCTCTGGGAAGAGAACCACGAGAGCGACTTCAAACCGGAGATACTACACTTTGAGATAAAAGGGAGGAAGATGGATAAAAAGGAGGAGCTAGAAATAAGGAGGAACATGAGTAAATGTAAATTACTAAACGACATCCTTTTTGAAAGAATTTCCCCCCTCCTACAAGTCTCTCTAAACCTCACCGAAAGACAAACACCCAGATCCCTCCCGCCCAACTCCACACCCGCTGATAACCCACCTCCACCTTAACGACCCTTTCCAAGTTAACCCACCCCTCCCTCTACCTTCCATCCCCCGCCCCCACCTTTCTCACCAACACAGTCCTCCTAAGGGTTTTCCCTAATTCTCACCATAACCGCCACCCCTCACCTCTCTCCGGGTTTCCCCCCCCCCCTCCTAACACCCATTCTTCCACCCCTCTCCAACCTCCCCCAAGACCCTTCCAGGTATATATTTGCTTGAATTTTAAAATTTTTTGTCCTTGAAAATGACCTCTATGTGTCGAAACATGTTGTACCAAAAAAATAAATCAGTGGAAGAAAACGAAGTCGTTTTTTCTTTTGTGAATATCAACTTCCACATAGTTGAGCCTGATACCATTGAACTGAAAATAACTAAATCCTTCACCCAGTTTATTAAAAACATGGTATCAAATCCTGGTGAAGTTGCAAGAGGCTGGAGTCAAAATTATTACTTGTTTTTGTCATGAGGTTAAAGCTTCAGTTTAATGCTTTGTCCTTCAAGATTTTACCCTAAAGAGTTTAATCATTAAATTCAAAAGAATGTACCAGGCAGCATTAAGCCTAAATTTACTCATTACAGCAAATTTTAAGATGAATCTTAAGATGACAGTACTTAGAAGCAATGGTTCGTCCTTTACTTTTATCTACCTCTCCATCTACATAATACCCTGCGAGCTGCCGCATGGGCATGTGGCAGGGAGTGTTAGGTCACCAGCTGTGTAAAGATTTAAGTTTTTGGGAGGTGAAATGGTGACTTGTATTATAGGAGTGTATTTAGTGGAGCTCAGTATTTATTGTGATCATTTATTGTGTGCGGAAAAACGAGTTTTCGTACCTATCTGTTCAGCAGTGTATCTTTCTTATTTTATCACATCTGTCACACCTAGAGATGTAGTGAGGCGTCATAATAATACTTCCGTGTCGCTTTGAAACACACAAGTTCTGAATTTCTCAAGCAACCTAAGCCTAGTGTGTCGCCTCAGAGTCTCTAGGGGCTCCCACCTTAATCCCTCTAAAAGTTGTGAGACACTATATATACACTCGTAGCAGTTTCCAATGAAGCACACTGCTTTCCTTTGTATTTTATTAATTTTGTTGGTTAAATCTTAATGACCTCTGTCCCAAATACTCGCGGCATATTTGAGGTGTGGCCTAACCAGAGCGAAGTAGCATCTCTCTTTGACTTTTTCATCCGGGTACCTTCCTATTATATGCTTAACAAAACATAGTTTCTTTAATGCTGTGCTGCATATGTTTTGTATGTGTGTTCCCTACGATATATCAGAAGTTTAGGTAATTCCAAGATATTTTACTGTATCTGAAGATTTTGTGTTTACTCCACCCACAGTATACCTTGGTATGGCATTTGTGCGATGGCTTTCACAGGAAGTGAACTGTGGTGTATTTACTGATATTTAATTCTAACCCCCACTCCTGGCACCACGAATGACTGTTGTTAAGGTCTGATGACATCTTCAAAGTCCGCGTCTTCGCTTATTTCACGGTAGATATCTGTATTGTCTTCAAATAATCTCAATTTACTGCTAACTCGAGAACTGAGGTCATTAATATAAATAATAAATAAAAGAGGGCTTCCCTGAGGAACACCGGATGTGACTTCATCCATATCAGAGCTAAAATCATCAGTAACTACTTTTTGTTTTCGATCTCTGAGAAAGTCTCTTGTCCAATTCACTATTTTTCTGTTTGATTTAATGTTTCTATTTTATAATTATTCACTATGTTTCTGATTGCATTTAATATACGAGTTTTATAATGCAGCAAGTAGCCCTAATTTGTATTATGCTCAAAGCTCTCCCTCAGTACTCCCTAAATGTGATGATGCTCGATGTTAGTATTGCTGGTAATATATAAATATTTATTGGCTTAGCCAATTTTTTCACTATGGGGTTTCTATGAAGATTTAACGAAAGGAAATCCTTTTGGCTTGAGAAACCTAAGATATTCTTTGGAATTCATTAATCTAGAATTGTTACTAATATGGTTTGGGTTGTATTTATGTGGGGGTTCTGTGTATTTTCCTTGCTATGAGTTTTACTATAGGAAGAATACTCTTTTTCCTTTATAGGCCTCTTGGAATTAGCTCATAGGGAGTACCAGGCTGGTGATTATGAAAATGCTGAGAGACATTGCATGCAGTTATGGAGGCAAGAAAGTAACAACACTGGAGTTTTACTCCTGCTCTCCTCCATTCACTTTCAATGCCGCAGACTGGACAAGTGAGTTAATACACAGTGTTGCTTAAGAGAATTGCTGTGGGATTCCACAGCTCGCTGAGGAAGTCTTCCAGGGATGTCTTTGATTTGAGGATATGCCTTGTTATATATATTTTCTATGTCATTAACATTTATTCAGGCCTAAAAGTCTTTACATTTACCATCTAAATATTGATGACTATTTTCTGGCTGGCAAATGTTTGTGTAAGCACTTTCAATGTGGATTGCGTAAATTACGGGCATAAGTGTAATTAATCATATTTTCCAACACACATCCCATCCAATAACTAAGTTCAATCTAAAGGTGGTCTAGATGGAGTATGTATCAACAGCTGATGGCCATAAATGTTGAGGTGGTGGTGCTGTTGTTTTACCAGTTTGTGGATTAGTGGTGGTCCCTTCGCTTGAATATTTATGTTATTTCCTTGTAGTAGTTATTATAATTATCATTTAATAATAATTGATAGCTAATGCCATTCAAAGGTTCTAATATGAATAGAGTTAAAGTCAGAATCCTGGGTCAAAATAAGTTGACCCGTTTGTCTAATGCCAATAATGTCAGATTCAAAGTTACTGAGTGGTTCTAAGGTTAATCTGCTTTTTTTATTAGTTATAGAATGGATATAGCTGAAAAGCAAATTTAAATTTCTCATTAAATATTTAACCCAGCCTTGCTGGTAGTGAGTAACTCTGGTGAAGCGTGCTTATCTACAGATGGTTTGTCAATTATATCGATGTTAGCATTTCATCGATTGACTTCATTAAACACAATGGAGGAAGTTTACAACTCCCTTAGCAATGAAGAAAGCTTGAAAAGAATACCACTTTTTACTTCACTGTTGTCTTTCATGTTAAGTTTTCAAAATTGTGGATTAATCCGCTGGTATGTATTCATACGTGGGCTTGAATAGAATATAACTAGAATAATCTCGGTTTCTTGATCATTCAGCCAACATTTCTTGGAACAGGTCTTATAAACAGAATAAGTTATTATGTAATTGAAAAATTACATGAAAATGAAAGTATGTTTGTATTAACATTCTATCATTCAGAAATAAGTGTCTGTATTGTGAAACCAAAATAGAGTAAAACACAATAATTGCAAAATATCACTGATGACCATTGCTAAAAAGTAGTTCTTGATACATGTAATTTGAAAAATTCATCTGTACTATGGAACAGACTGCCATGATTGTAGCCAATTTATAGTGCCTTTGTGAAGATGGCCTTAATTTCTCTTCTAGTTTCATGTTGTAATATATCATTTACTTTTAAACCTGGAACTCGTTGTTTGTCTTCGTTTTTACTGTTTATTGTTAATAAATAACAGTCGTTATATATTGTGTAATAACTAAAACTGTCAGCTCTTGAAAGCTAGGCTAATTGTGCATTCCTTTTAAAACTCAAGAACTCTTAATTATTAAATATACATATTGAGAATTTACTGTCACCTAAGTGTTTGGCCTTCCTGCTTGTCTTTAGGAAATAAGATCCTTGATGTTTTTTTTTGTCGTCTCATTTTATGTGGAACTTGAACTTAGAATATGAACTATGAATATGGGTTTGGATATTAGTATAGTAGGACAGAGCTTTGTGTATACCATATATATTTTGTTTTCATGGTCTTACTTCGGTATTAAGTACAGCTTCACATCAAGATATTAGCGTGTAAATCCACTGACAGTTATCTATTTGATGAGGTTTTGTAGTTGCACTTTTTTACTGAAATCTTCTTAAAAATCTTTGCATTTCATAAAAGTCCATTTGGATTGCATAAGGCCAATATGCAGTGTCATTGTTTCAGCCGTTGCTTTTGGTGAATGATTGAACTCAGAGGCTCAGCTATTGGTTGGCCTTGGATTTATTTTTACCCAGTTTCTATTTTGGATTATAGCGCAACTTGATCATTCACATTGTCTTTGTGCCTGATTGGATTTCTAGGCTCTGAGAGGATTACTGTTTTACCATGCTTATCTGTTCCATAGGGCCATAAGTTTAACACCTAAGGAAACTTGCAAATTCAGAAACTGATGATGCTAAGAGGCACGTGCGTGAACATTATTTCAGTACTTGTATCAATCATGAAGATAAAAGGACTTTGAGAAAATTGAAAATGATAGGCTTCAGTTGAAACATTTTGGGGTTAATTTGATAATGTAGTAATATGTTAACTTCCCCGAATGGATTACTTGGAATATTATGTTTAACGATGCTCATGTTGTCAATGACAACTCGAAATCTTCTCAATGACAACTCGAAATCTTCTCATAACTTTCTATTAAACTCATTAAGAGTCATGGTTTCAAGTTGTTTATGTGAAAGTGAATGGCTGAATATTCTTCTGATAATGTTCTTCTGATATGGTTGAAGGCATAACTTTGTGGAACAAGTCACAGACATGATGAAAAAATATCTTAGTGTACTACACACTTAAATTGTTTATTGCCAACCAAGGTTTTGACTGCACACCAAATATTATCATCAGTCATTATCAAGGTCCTCACCCTTGATAATGACTGGTGTGCTGTCGAATCCATGGTCGACAGAAGACATTTTTAGGGTGGAATAAACTAAGATATTTTTTTGCCATGTATGATCTTCTGATCATACTTTTGTAGCTATTACCCTATCTTCATATGCTTCTCTGTACCCGAAATTAAATTTTGCATGATGGACAAAGATGATAATTCATAGATTCAGCGGACTCTCATTAGCATGTTCTTGAAGGACCCGGGATTCTGAATGTGATAACCAGAAAAATGTGCAAAACAGGGTAGGCATTCCATGGAACGTCCAATACGTATTAGTTAATTGCATAACTTCCAGGGGAATGTTATCCTGCAGTTCATTTGTGTTCATACCGTAGATAGCTGGTGATCATTTATTGTAAAAATAACTTTCTTTTCCTCCTAATATGCCTCCCAAGAAAATACATACGGTACCTATTGTTGATGCGTATTCAATTATTAATGATGACGACAATGACCCAACAGCATGTTTAGTTTACAGATGCTGCTTTCACAAAGTTCTGTGGCAAAATTAGCAAAGTCACCTAGCAATATTTTTCTCTTCACACTTCTAATGAAAAAGTTAGGTTGGAGGACAGATAAGGACGGATGATCAGCCCGAATGCCCACTTCCCACTCAATTGCGCATCATGTTTGTGAAAATAGTGGATACAAAAATAAAACGGCTGGTATTAATTACATTGCAATAATTGCACGGAAAATGCTATATTTGTATTTACCTTGATGAACATTTTCATGAACAAATGTTATAGTATTGTAAGGATTGTCAGAACTCCTTGAAAACATAAGCAAATTGAGCTCATTGCCAAGGAAACATCCTCTTTCCCGTGCATAATGGCATAAACTTGATTGCTTGTAACAAAACAAAAATGGAACTTTCCGCATGTTCTCTACAAATATTGAAAACAAAATTATATTATTCAACGGGAACAATTACAAACTTATGAGGGGAAGAATATGTCCTAGGTGCTTTGTTTTTTCATTTTGACCCCTAATTCTTTGATAGTACTGTTCATTTTTATCAAATCATTCATCACACTTTCTTCGACCTCAAGACTGGTGACGAACTGTCGCACTGTCTCCATTGCTTCCTGTGCTTTTGCAAATGTTTGGGGAGATTCGGGCTCTGCTTTGTCTTTCCCATTGTCTTCTTATTTTCTTACTTTCTGTTCATAGACTACTTTGTACTTCGTCTAATGGCATCCATCTACAGATAAAAATACGTGATAATGAGATTCACCAACTTTTTCAATTAAATTTAGGAAGATGAAAGATTGTTTGGAATAGTTATTATTTATTTGTTACGTAATTATCACCATGAATAAATCTTCATTTTTAGTAGTCGCAAAATTCCAACATCCAACCTGCAGACTTCGATGTTGGCATCACAGGCGACGTACTCATCGAAGGTCATCCCCTCCCCTTCTCCGAACAGCTGATCCCACCCTCAAGGGTGTGCTCATATGCTGCCTCATCACTCAGCGATGCAACATTGTCCTCGTTTGTGCTGCGATGAAATCCAGAGGTCCGAAAGCAATTTCTAATGCTCCAATTGACTTTGACAGAGTCCCAGGCATACTTCACAAAATGCATCGCTTTCAGGATATTTAATTTTCTTCCTGGATCGTGAAGGCTGACCAACCTCTCATTCACAAGTAGTTTCCTATACTTGTGCTTCATACATCATATAATGCCTTGATTGAGGGGCTGTAGAACACTCGTGCAATTTGGAAGAAAAAACACCACTTTAACATTTCTTAAAAATGCAGTGTGTATTGGATGTGCAGCGCAGTTATCAATTAGCAACAAAATTTACGATTTTGTCCACCCATCTTGGCATCCAGTGCTTGCAGGAACTTCTTGAAAAATGTTGTAGACATCTAGGCATTTGAGTTGTAGTCATATGTGCAAGTACAAGCAAGTGTGTAGTTTGAAAATGTTTGAAGCATCTGGGGCGTTTATATTTCCTGATCACTAACAGAATCTATTTTTCTGTTCCACCTCTGTTGCAACATAGGAGGACAGTCAGCCTCTTCTTACTCATTTTACCTCCATGACACTTATCTCCTCTAAATGCCAGTGTTTTATTAGGAAGCAAATTAAAAAACAAGCCCGTATCATGGGCATGAAAAACATCATTCGGGCTGTAGTTTCTGGTGATGCTTGGAAGAGTGACATCTTTCCATGTTGCCCAAACGTTAGTGTCTACACTAGCTTCCTCACCTCGAATGCACCTGTATACTATCCCATAGTATTATTTAAATCCCTCAACCTGACCATGCGAACCCTTAAAGTCACTTATGCTTGTTTTATCAGCTAAAGGTGAGGCCTTTTCATGTACTAAAACACCATCTAATGGCACATTGGATGCGAGTGCTTGTTTGAACCACTTCAGGAGGACATCCTACAACTCACAAAATTTTCCTACGTGGACTCTTTTTCTGTTCTGACTCATACCTCCTTCAGCTGAGTTCTCAATTCTTTCCTATTTTTAATAATGGAGTTTAACGTCAATGTTTCATTTTTCCCGCTAGTTCAACACGCTATATATGTGGATTTTCGTCCACCTCTCGGAGAAGGTTGAGTTTTTCAATCGTCTTTGATCGATATTTGTCTTTTCACCACACGCTTTTCCATGGCTGATTCTCAGCACTAGATTCTCCCTTTTAATATCACCTTGATCACTTAGTACATAGATGAAGATCATATGCGCTGTTGCTCACACAGTTTTGATCTCATAGGTGGCAACGATAAAACAATGAATATCCCAATAGAATGTGCTGCTTGTGGGGTCCTTGTTACTTGTTGAATAGGTTATTCTAATGTTTTAGATTGCTTTTTTTCTTGCTTCATAAACACTTTTTTAACCATGATATGCCTATCAAAATATTATTGTAAGCAATCACGATCTTTTTTAATGTGAGAAGTTAACCTCTTGAGATTGAAACATCATCTGATTAACATACGAGATTTTTCCTAGGACAAATTTGGTTTGGTCCTCCAAACGTGCTAAAGAGGTAACCAAAACGTGCTAACCATCGTTATTTACATGCACTGTGACATGGACCTTGGGAAACGAACCTCCAAATGAGGGAAACATGTAATTAAGGAACATCCTAACGAGAGTCTGCTGTATAAGGTTTAATGACCATTTTTATGTGTACACAAACGTAAAGAGACAGACCCTATTGCTCAACCTGCACAACTGACCTTTCAGATCTACTTGGCTATTATTCCAACTTTGTAATTTGGGATTCTGTGTGTTTAAGTAAAGAGACTAATCGAAAATTTGTGCAGTTGTGATCATATTGAAAATAAGTTGACTTGTGCAAGAGGTTGCATGTAGTGATGAAAAGATATGTTGGGAGTGGGTAAACTCTTATCATAAATAAGTCGTACTGGTCACCTGTCTCCTGTTTTTGTAGATCTTCCATATCTGTGGGCTTTGCACAGAACTTTTCTGTCCTCAACTCCATCTGCTCTTAATGACTCCCGACTAAAGTGCTAAAATGACTGCTAAAAGTGATAAAATGCAATAATGAAATAGGTAGAACCAGAAGAAAAGACAAAAGGAAAGACATGTGCCAAAGGAAAGTGGAGAGAGGCTGGGAAAGGGAGGAAGTTATTGAGAGGAAAGGCACGAATGGTCTATTTTTGTAAGCTGAATGAAAATTAGTGTATAAAAGGAAATTCTTTTGAAGTAGAGGTTCAGGCTAATGAGAGGTTATTGTTAATCAGGTAGGCAGATTAACCAGTCAACCAGATTAACCTGTTATAAGAACAGCTAGGATAGTTCATATGTCTCACTTATGTTTTGAATGAAAATTGATTTGATAACACACATACATTTGTGTTTACTTGATGCACAATTTTTTTAAAGTGCGAAATTCTGCAGAGGAAAAAATCGTTTTCATTGCCCGAGCATTGAACTCTGATCTCTTGATATTGTGCCAAGTGCTTTAGTCAGTTGGGCTACCAAGGTGTCCTTCTCCATTTTGGATTTTTGTGGGCTTCAAAAGTTTGATGATTTCCAGGGTGACTTTATGGAGTTTGCTAAACATTTTAATGAAACGGTTGTACTTTTTTTCCACAAAAACTTTAATATCTTATGACCATTGTTTCCATGGTTTACGTCATCTTCAGGGCTGGGCTTTTGAAGGTTAAAGTAAAACTTTGAACACAATGAGGTGTTTGCTCCTTTTAGAATTTTTTATACTGGGACTAGCCATGGTATTACCTCACAGACTGTGGTGCCTTTCTCATGCTTTTGACAGGATATTTCATAGTGTATCCTGCAGTCTGGAACACCTTGTCTTTCTAGGCCCATAAAAATCAACAGTGAAGGAGGTCACCTCCATAAGCTAACTGGCTAAAATACTCAGCTGGTCAATTCCTATTCATTCATTCCTATTCAAGCGCCAAAACACGTGTAGTAGCGTTTGAATATTATTAAAAAAGTGGGCAGTACAACATTGAGTGTTTTTCATTTCTTTTTTTGTGGTCTAATTTACATTTCATGATGTCCTCATGAGTTCCTTTCCTTAATTTCTCTGCAGAAAATAGTACTTACATTTTGAAATTTAAGAAATACCCGATTGTCAAAGCTTAATATGTTGTTTTTAAGTATTTCTAGTGATACTTCATTCTAGTTGGACTACTATATTTTAAAATTATAAATTGAATTTTGCCTTCCTCTTTGGAAATTAATTGATCTTAGTGTAAAAGCTGATTAGGCTCCAATTCATTATAGAGTCATTGGAGCAAAGGTGCCATTTGACCTATGCTTGTCAGAGCCATCTGACACGTAGACACGCTTTCCCATTTTGCCAGTATCTAAAATTTCAGGGCCAGCTTCAATCAATGATTTGTGAATAGCTTGATGCAATGAAGTCACTGCCAAGTGTTAAAAAAATCATGGTTTAACTCATGTTTTTAAGTATCTGCAGTAGTTATCAGTTAATAACAAGCAAATACCTGGCTTTAAACATTTTAGCTGTGAGTGTCATTAACTGTTTCATGCAAAAAGCTGAATGGCTTTACAAAGCTATCACCATTCATAACTAAAAGAGTTTTCTATCTAGCACATAATGAGTTTTTGTATCTTCTTAGCATTTGTCTTTTCTAGTAATATCTCTTGAGGCAACTTTTGCTTGTAATTCTAGTACTTTCTCTATCATAAATATTCTAATACTTATTGTGTAATTGTTGTAATTTTGGAGTTTGATTACAAGTAGTTTCTTAATTCCTGTCCTGCTTCATTAATTAGTAAGATCTGTGATCCCATCTACCTGATGACAGTGATGTGTCAAAACTAGTCAGTACTAATAAACATCGGTGGAATAAAACAAAGTATTCTCTTTCATTTTTTAAGTCGCTGCTTGAAGCAATTCACCAATGTTTATATTATTCTTTGTATGTATCAGTTGCATACAGTTCAAGTGTCTAGAAAAATGAGGTCGCCCATGATGTGTGTATGTCTACTATGGGTTGCCTCACATCCCTCAATATGCCCTTACACATCAGGTTGGATGTGCTTGCTAACCCTGTTGATATTCTATATCTGCTACTTGTATGTAGTCAAAACAATGCCAGTGGTAATGAATTATTAGTAAATCAATAAGTTGAGTGATGCTTAAAAATGTTTCCTGTTGTAGTGGGTATGGTGTAGTTATAGCTAAACACATCCATGTGATAAACAGAATTAATGGAAGTTGCTGCTCGAATTGTGTGCAAAAGTTTTATTCAGTTTCTCCTTTTTATTCGTGGATTTTCTTGAAGTTTCTTGGGATTGCTGAAAGTGAAACTTCGCAATATCTTTCAAAAGTCTATGATGTGAACTTTTATGATTATTGATGAACTTTTCAACTTCTTTCTTCTAGGTCTGCCCACTTCAGTACTCTTGCCATTAAACAGAATCCACTCTTAGCAGAAGCATACTCTAATCTAGGAAATGTTTACAAGGAAAGGAGCCAGTTGCAGGAGGCATTAGAGAATTACAGGCATGCAGTTCGATTGAAGCCGGACTTCATTGATGGCTACATCAATCTTGCAGCTGCTCTTGTGGCTGCCGGAGATATGGAACAAGCAGTACAGGCATATGTGACTGCTCTTCAGTACAACCCAGTAATTACAATTTTTAAAATGTTATTTATTTTATTGTTATGTTTATGGTTCCTCATTTTGACTTGGTTGTGGCTTATTGACTCGAAATATTTCTGGCATTGGAATTTATTGGCTCAGTAGTGAATAATAATTATCATTTTCTTCTGTTTACAGGATCTTTATTGCGTGCGAAGTGATCTGGGTAATCTTTTGAAAGCTCTTGGACGTCTGGATGAGGCTAAGGTAAGACTTTAGACCTCTAATTCTGTCCTCGACCTTTCCCAAACAAATCCTAGGTGCTGCACCAATCTTTCCTATAAAAATCCTCATTTCCTGGCTGATGCCCTACAATGCATGCAACATTGTCGAGGGCATCATTCTGATAATAGTTACTTACCGAATGCTTGGTGTGTGTGAATGCTTGAATTATGTGTGTGAGAAGCATGGCTGATAGGAGAAACATTCACTGCAAAACTTTTCTTTTTAATAATTTTAGTTATTTGCTCTTTTGTGTTTATCCTCCAGTTTGGAATTCATTTTTGCTTTTTTGAGTAACAGATTTAATTGGATCTTCCCTGAAGTGCTGCTTCCCACACACTCGGTCACAGTCCTCGGAGCACGGCCACTGTAAATCCATTGTTTGCTACTCTCTTCTCATTATTCCCATTTTCTGTGTAATCCCGACAAGGTGTGACCCTGTTTTAAGGGTCTATCTATAAGAATTGTTAACTGAGTTCACGTATTTTTAAACCTCGGTTTTCCTTTTCACTGAACTTCCATTTTCTTTTGGGAATCGTAAGGATGAATGATGTTTAAAGAAATGAATTGGAACTGAAGTTCCTTTTTCTCTGGGTCATGAAGATATTACTGGTCGGTCAACAATGTTGTGAAAGTTAAAAGATTAGAATTAATGACTTTTAACGGAGACATTTGAAAGAAAGAAGTAGAAGATTAAGATTGGGTCCATCCTCTATTACCAAGCCTTACTTTCTCTTTTAATTTTATGAGGATGTATTTAATTGCTATGAGAAATTGCTAGTACTCATTGATTCTTAATGCACACTGATACTTAGAAAAAAATTGTGAAAATTTTGTCATTTGTGTAATTCCCTATCCAACTTGAGTCAGTTCTATTTAGTGGATTTTAAAAACTTTACTATTACTATTTTCAGTATAAAGCATTCGTTGCCTTGCTGATTGTTTTTAGACCCTTAAAACATTGCAGGTTCTTGGTGTCTTTCGTTCGTGTGAAAATTAACTAAACATATCAGAGTGGAACTTAGAGTTGAGGCATCATGAACAGGTTTTTGGAGGGGAAGGGTGTGGTTGTTAGATGGTTCTGATGTGAAATCTTAGGTAATGTCATGATTACATGTTTCTAGACTAAATTTTCCCTGACCTCAGCAATTACCCAAATGCTCAAAACGGTTAAGGTGAGCAACATATATGCACTAGATCTTTATCAGTAAGCACGTGAATTCTTACCATGGGTATACTTCAGTTGAGTGAATTTCTTTACGTTAATTTTTTTTCCATTGTGTATAATTTCAGAGTTGAGGCAAACAGATCGTATGTAATGACGTGTACAAATTCGAAATTTAAATATTTTTCTCATCAAATTGTAAGGCTGCCGTGGTAAGAACTATGACATGTTTAAATTACTTGCTATTCCCAAAAGATTACTGTGGAATCTTATTTGCTCTCAAATTATTCAAGAACATTTGTATGATTTTTCAGTCCTTTGCATAAGCCATTCAGCTTATGAATTATTTGTCATTGATGCTGTGGCTTAATTTTTTATTTATCTACTCCTTATTCGTATGAACTTAAAATAGGGTTTTCACCTTTAACTGCTGAAGTTCAATCTTCCCAATTGCCTCATATATCCTGAGGTAGAGAGTGCTAGTGAGAGTTCATATACATGCCTCCCAACCTGGCCAGAATACTTCTTCCAATCACTCCATATCCCTAAGTTCCTTCCTGATCCTACCCATTTGCTTTAATATTCACAGCCTCGGGCATGCCGTCTCCTGTCATCACCTTGAATCCTCTTATCCTAACCATTATGACCCAAACCTTTTTACAGCTGTTGATATGCCTACTTCCTATGTTTTTGTTATCTGCAGTGGCCATCATCTCCTCTGCTGACAGCGCAGAAAGAAGTTTGAGCTGGTGTGATATTGCGCGAAGGCAGGCTACTTCCAATTGATTTTTAAATCATCTTTGCTTACTGTTTAAATTTTTTACTTTTCACGTGATTGTGCGAAACGTTGAAGGTGTAAGTGTAGTTCTTATTCTTCAACACTCATTTTTACCTGTTCCACAAGCAGAATTGATTGTGTGAGTATGCCTGAGATTGATTGAGAAATCAGTTGGGTAGTCTTCCTTAATGGCTGGGTGCTGCACGCTTTGCAACCCATTTGTGCTGTGCGATTATTATCTTGGATGGGAACGAGGTGACAGAGTGCATAGTTTTGGCTTTTGTTGTGCCTCTCATGCAGCGGATTGGTCAAATCAGTCAAAAATGAGCTCTCGTGCTCCCCGTGAATGGGCCATCTCACGAGGAAGCGAGAAGCGCAAGATTCCTCACTCTGACCCCTCGGCTCCCACAAGAGCGCGAGCGTTGCTCGTCGAACCCTGTTTCCGACAAACTTTAGGCCACCCTCTCAAATCGCTGGCATCATCCCCGTCGTGCACAGAGTTAATGAGCAAGCCAAAAGCATATTTGGTCAGGTCCTCTGCGCACACGACTATGCCTGAAAAATGCTTTGAGAGAGTTGCCTGCGCAGCTGCGTCAAACAAGCTTTTTTTCCTGGTCCTCACCTATCCTCATCGGCAAACAAAACTTAATGGATCCTCAGATTTTTTCTCACCTTGCCTTTTTTTAAACCTTTCAAATGTGATTTATTGTAATGAAGTGAGTACTTGCATGTCATCTGTTGAACTAACTTGCTTAATTTTTAGGAGGTTTTTAGTTATCTGATCTGCTCGTTGAGATATTTATTTTATTGAGACTTGGCTCAAAGATACATTGCCTTGGTGCATTTTGAAAGGTTTAATAATGATCCTCTTCCATTTCCTTGCCTTTTGGAGGAAAGGTTCTGGCCAAGGTTATGCTCCTGCCTTTGCTGCCAGTGAAGAAAGTCTAAATTTTTTGCTATCTCTTGGTACATTAAAGGTCCTTCAAACTGGGCCATGCTTGCAGGTGAATGTTGGCCCCTCCGTGCTCCGATGCTTGTGCCGGAGTCCAGTGAAGAGTGAATATGTGTGTGTTTTCATTCTGTTGTAGGGGAAAGCCCAGCAATCTGTTGTGCATTAGGGGGAGTGAAATGCACATTGAATTGAGATAGTAAAAGTCAGCTGTATAAGTGGAAATTTGGACCTCCATTGCTTGGCTCTGGGGAATAAATCTTTTTGCAAAAACCCAAATGATCTCAGTATACTAAAAAAAAGGTTCAGCTTCTTTTAAGATCAGTCAGTTGAATGGAAAAGTGAAGTTCTCCAGTTGTAAATTATATGGAAATGTTAAAAGTAATTTAATGATTGATGTTTCAATTAGATGTGCTGAAGTTCTGTTTACTCTGAAAAGCATGATTTGTTTGAACTGCTGAGTTGGAGTGTAGTTAGTGGGCTGTAAATTCTAAAGAACTCACCAGTGCCAAGTATAAGCGGACATTGTCAGCGCTGAGCAGATGATGAGTGTCGACTGCTGAACAGTAATTTAAAGAGAAAAGAAAATAATCAGGAGTGCATTACATCCCTGTAAAACTCACATTGCAAGCATTCCCCCTAGGGCTCCCACCTTCGTTTTTGGTGATTGATTACATACCTTGTGAACAGACTACTTACTAATGTCAACTTTCTCATTTTTTCTCCCCAACCACTGTGAATAGCTGTTGTAGATGATGTTGTGGTGAGTGAGGGGGGGTTCGCAGGAGAGTCGGTCCCCCCCACACCCAGAGCCAGCTGGGCGCTACGCTCTCCCTGCGACACTGGTGCCAAGTACGTTCCTCGGCCAGACCGCAATTTAAGACAAAAAAAAAAGATGAGCGATCCAGACTTCCTCTCCCGGAGCATTTAGAGAATGAGAAAGATAATTGATAATCACTTGATTGTATGCTCTCCCATTCATTTTTGCGCTCCATAAAATTGAATGGGCTTGTGGCCGATTTGGCCTTAAGTTCGTGATGTGTTTCATTAAATGTGCTCCTGTGAGTTTTTTTTTATTAAAGACTGCTTGGTCATGACGTAGTATTGATTGCATCGGTAGAGGAGGTCTGAGACAGGTTTTGATTTCCCTACGCTATCGATGGTGCCACACCAAGAAAAAGAAGATGAAGGTAACGTATGGGCAAGATTCAGAGGGCCTTGTCCCACGAAATATCCCAGTGCAAGTTTTTTATTGAGTGTTTTTCGGTTCTGTCTTGGTTGACGGATGGTTGTGGACTATTTTGCCATTGTAGATTTAGTTTAATGCCATGCGTGGAAATAAAATGCATAAGCACTTGGGATAGTTGGTGCTGCAGGACCCTCGCGCATGCTTCCTTTTGCGACCGCGCATTAGCTAGGGTGCATTTGCAAGTTTGGCACTTGCATTAGCCAGGGACAAGCTTTGCGTGCTGGGACTTATGTGAAAGGCACCCACGGAGTTGGATGGTCGACGGTTGCTTTTGGCAGTTTCGCGACTCCCTCGGGGGCAAGAATGAAAAATGAGTTTCTTTTTTCCCGTGTTTTCTTGCACACCTTGTGTTTTGTCTCGTCAAAATTCCACACCCCCCCGCAACGGACTCGCGAATGCCATCGCTTTGCATCGTGGACCGTCCGCGCATCTCCGTGGCCTTGCCGCGCTGCTGCGCGTACGCTGGGTTGGGTGACTTTGTGGCATTGGGAAACACCTTAGTGTTGTTTCCATTGCAGTGGGGAAGGGGCAGGCAAGTGCATTTGCCGACGTTGCGCGTAGGTTTAATAATTCTTTTCCCCTCGTGGCCCTCACTCTTCACACAACGTGAGCCGTAAGCAAATGCCCATCTATTCGAGGGCCCTCACTGATCTCGTTCTTTTGTCTCCTCTCCCCTTCCACCCACCATCCTCTTTGCTACCCCCCTCCCTCCGTGCACGTCAATTGACGCACACACTGTGCAACGCCACCGTGCATGGCCTCAAAAAAACCAAATATGAAAAAAAATATGAACCTCGACCATTCCATGGCGGTTTATTCCTTGTTGGAAACATAAATTCTTTGCCCATCTCCACATCCTCTTCCATTTGTGGTTTGAATCCACTATTGGACAACCTTGGGAAAAACCCTCTTCTGCCATGTTTTGCACCACACCTTATTCTCCCCTGCACTTCTCCCGCTTCCCTCCCCCTTTCTCTCTTCCTCCTCTGCCCTCTACCCAAAATATAGGCATGCTACTTGAAAGCAATTGAGACCCGGCCAGACTTTGCTGTCGCCTGGAGCAACCTAGGATGTGTTTTCAATGCCCAAGGGGAGATTTGGCTGGCCATCCACCACTTTGAGAAGGCTGTGGCTCTCGATCCAAACTTCCTCGATGCGTACATCAACCTGGGCAATGTTTTGAAGGAGGCACGCATCTTTGATAGGTGAGTTCATTTGAACTTTGATACGTTTTATTTTTGTATTTTCATAGGTATTGCAGGTGGTGGTGGCATGCCATTTTATCAATGCTGAACTATTTTTTACCATCAGTCTCAGTCATTAATTCCACACTTAAAAACACTATTGAGTTGGTAAAAATAAATCATTTAGGAACCTTTTGTGCCCGTGTTGTATACAAGTACATACATATGTACCAGCCCCTTGTTTATTCCTTTTTCAGAGAAACATAGTCAGTGATGCATTTGATGATAGCTTAGCCTCATTTTCTACATTTGCATGGGCTGGTAGGCTTCATTCAGCGGAGAAACGGCAGAACATCTTATAAATTGATAAATTGAAAAAAAGAATTGGAAAATTATTTTTCAATGAATAGTCAGTTTCTCAATTTCTTTTATTTGAATGAATCTCACCTTATTTATGCAAGGTTTGTTGCCGTAGTATGGTGCCTATACTATTACTGATGACTTAATTAGTTAGTTATGATTTTGAATTATTGGAGCTAGATAAGATCCTTACTTGAGAGATAGATGACAACTCTGGCAGTAGTTGGTATTCAGCATATGTGGCTAATATCCTATTCAAACCGGTATTTCTTTTTCTCTGTACATATTTCGTTATATTTAAAGCAATAAAGCTTCAATTGTATTGGTTCATAATACTATTGAAGCTTCATCTGCCTATGAGTTGAATAATGAAAGACAAGCCCAAACAGTTGCTGTAATTTGTCTGGTAATGTAGTTGCCTCAAATGCATGTGCACTACCGAGCATGCCTCTAGATATGGATAACTTCGGGCTATAAATATGAGTGAACTACCATGGACTTATTGTGTTGCCAGTTTGTTATTTTAATTTGATTTTGGGTAAGTTGTTGCGTAAGTAATGAACACTCGAACTTTGTAGTGATATGAAAGTTGAGGAGTATTTTCACAGCAAGTCTCAATTTAATAGAATGAACTTTATATCCTTCTTCAAACATGACGTGTTACTTAAATATTCTGCTAAATAATTTTCCTTCATGATAAGTAGATGATTCATTTTATGAAAGATATGCATGAAGAATGATTTACATAAATTTATCCAATTTACAATCATCCCATTACTTTTGTCATTTCATCTTTACCATCTTTGGAATTTCGATTGCCATTTGCGTATCTTGTGACCATAGTTCAGGTATTGGTTGGGGGAAGGAATATAATACATCATAATGGGTGGTAATTGTATGTAGATCATTATGATGGGATATCATGTGCTTGAAAGGGACCTCTTGAGTTAAGAAGTTATGAGATTTTTTCAGTTGTATGGTTAATGTTTGCGCAAATTTTTTCGGAATGCTAACGGAAGTGGAACCCCTCGTGAAATGTGTGTTGTAATTTCATTGTGCTGAATTTGTGTATTGTTGTCCTATCAAATTGGTTGATCACAACTTAGTTTTGCATAATGTTTTCTCTATTTGTAGAAAATTTCTCCTTTTCTAGACAGCATTCCAAACACCTTATCAGTCCAGAAGTATTATGACTGATTGTCACTCATGTGCTGTAACTTTTGAAAAGGGTACACAGAGATATGAAAATATGATGAATATAAAATTACTGAGTATGGAAATATAGGCTTTAAATCACTATATGTGATATCAATAACTCTAAATCTAGTATGGAGTAAATGTTTGATTTACTTCAAATAGGCACTGCTTTTTTTAATCCATTAGGATTCACATAATGTAGATTCATTATTTTTGTTTGGCATATCTTTTTACAGTTGCATGCACCTTCTCTTGTGATTTTTAGCTTGGCTGGAGTAATTTGTATTTCGTTTTGACTTCATCATTGTGTATTCAGCTCTTTGTCCCCCTGAATTCAGGCTATGGCAATTCTATGCCTTGCCCTTTTTACATATTTACCTGGATAACCCATTTTGGTGTGACGTTGTTGATGGTTTTGCAGACTCGACGCAGAGGAAGTGCAAATTAGCATATTTTAAAGCTGTCGCCACGTGTTTAACGAATTCCTTTTGGTTGTTTCTTCTCTTCAGTCGATTGCTTTCGTTGTGACATGTTTGTGGAGACTGATTAAGTTGCAGTCCTTCTAAATGTAAATGGCTTAATGAAAATATTAAGATATAACTAATAAATTCAGGCTTCACTTTGTGGAACCTCTCCATATCGGAAATGAATGTTTTGATTTCCGAAAATATTAAGATCTTGATTTTTCAAAGCATTTTTCTTAATGGGATTTTACTCCTAATTTGAACTGTCATTTTAAGCGGTGAAATGCGCCGGCGAGCTTATCGAGAAAGCATTTCTTCCTCATCGTAAATCCAGCGTGGTTGGTATTGATTTTAGTTTGTTGTCCAACTCGCGAAGGTAAAGGGGTTCGTTTGGCTAGGCGTCATTCACTATTTCTCTGTATTTATTGCGCGTTTTATGGGCTTCGCAATCAGCTAGTGTTTTGTTGGAGTCACCGAGCCATATGTAGCTTTTGCACACTCATTCCCGATATAGTCCATTACGCGTAGACTAGGTGAGAAGGCGTATCACTCGGCATTTTCGTTGTTGTCAATCCCTGCGTAGTCTAAAAAGAATTTATGGACACCCAGGGGTTTTTAAGGCGCAATTAAGATCATTGAAGAACTTTCATTTCCGTATCGGAGGCTTGTTTTTCTTTCTGCGTTCGTAATATATCTTTGGGTATAATGATGGACGAAAGTTTTGCGATCCGATTGATGGGACGGAAAAATTTCTTTAGAAATTTTTGAGCCCTTGTTTGGGTTAGTATCCAGTGAGAAGTGTGTCAGTTAAACGCTCGTGGCATGGGAAATCTTTTTGCTCAATTGGTTGGAACGGTAATTGAGGGTGAATGCGCATTTTAATAATTTTTTAAGTGTGTTGGAAAAATTCTGGGGCCACATTTCATTTAATTATACCTGTTAATGTGGTGGTACTTAACGTACATGTGGTGATGGAAATTATCTATGAATTATATTTTACGTACAATAAATTAATTTAAGCATGTTATGGCTTGAGTTTCTGGCGCGGTATTGTACTTTCAGGCAGAAATTCTATTTTTGTACTTTTTTCGAATCTTTAACTCGGAATTACCTATTGACGTGTGTTAGCAACGGGTATAATAATATGCAATGTATTATTTTACGTTTAGAAGTTTCGAACTTCGTGTTGGTACAATGGCTTGAAATTATAACGAAATGTATCTCATTAGCCATGAGGCTACGGTACTAAAATAGCGTTACACTGCTGTAAAGCCGAATCGGTTATTTGTAATTTTTTCCTCCTTGGCGTTCATTATCTCTGATAACAACACGTATGCAAAATTTTGCACTGACTTTTACTTAAACGAAATCGCCTCAACCTCCTTAAAATACAGATTTCGTGTGACCTGAACGGTCGAATGACTGAGTGATGTTAGTTGAGCTGGTGGGACTCGTGTCCCTTCGACCTTGACTCGCGGTGGGGTTGGATAGGAACTGCTTCGCTCACCATTAGGAGATGTGATCCGATTAGTTGCCGTTTACTCGCCGCCCCACTCGCTGCCGAGATACAAGTACGTTTCGCCACTCCTTAAAAGAAGTCCGTTGATTTCACATTCACGGGTGAATGTGTGCAGGATTGTAATTGGAGTAAGCCCGACGAATTTTTTCATCCTAACCGCGTCGTTATAATCTGATGCTGTTCCATCCCCCGTCCCTGCTTAATTCTTTCCCTCTTTTGCTCAAGCTTTGCAGTTTGTCCCATGCGATTCATTTGCTGTGAATCAAGTGAACTTTTGTTGGATGTCACGCGCTTTATTTTTGGCCTCAATTCTTCGAAAAAGGATTTTGAGGATGTCGGCCGCTGGTTTCAGGGAAAATCGTCGAAGCGCGTTTCCCATCGGCAGTTTCCTGCGTGTGTCCTTCTCGGTAGAAATGACTGGTTAGTTCCTGTATCTCCTGGTATTCTTTGAGGAAGCCGTGATGAAAGAAAATTTTACGTGTCGTTAAACGTTATTTGGAGGTAGTCGTCACCTTTCACTCGTTGCCGTCGTAACTCGGTCGCCGTGGTTACACCCGAGACTTTTTCTTTTCTTTTCAAATTAACGGGTATTTCTCAGAATTCTCATCACGATCCGCGCACCATCCTTCCGAGAATGCCTACGTTTTCGCCGGAAATTGGATTTCTTTATCTTTCAAGTTTTTTCTTTTAATAACGAGTAATTTACATAAAGATGGGGTTTAATAATTGATTTCCAAATGAAAGGCATGCGTAGACTCTAATTTAATTCTGGGGCTATCCTATCCAGTGATTAAGGCTTTCTTTCATTCCGCAAGAGGTATCGTGTCTACTTTATTAGTATGCTTATAATCCAAATGATGCTTTCTAACGGAATTAGGTAATAAGAACAGCAGTGTAATTTTCATTTTTGTGGGCATAGCTGTGTTTTCATTCCACCTTACACAGTTAAGGACGAAGCTGTCATTTTGCCCCATGTGTATTCGTGAGAAGTGAGAAACTTAATAGATGAATGATGAATTATCCATTGTGTTCCCATGATGGCTGTGAGGTGAAAGTCACCATCACGATCGTTCAACCCTTTGATGGTGGGGTTACATGAATGTATGTTGTTGACTTTAGCTCATCATATCGTGTTAAAATGTAAGTTTAAAATTGATTTAATGTTGAGAAATACACATAAGTCATTTTCCCCACTGATCTTTATCCATCGTTCCGTTGATGGTAACAAAACGTACGAAGTACTAAGCCACAAAAAATAAAATGTCCTCTCCCTTTTCTAAAACCATTTATAGGATTCGCGTCGGCGACGTTTCGGTTGTTTTCTACCATTTCAGCGTTGGACAAATAGTGAATCCTACTAGGTTTGAAAAAAGAATTTTTCTTATCATCGCCCTTAGTTTCTTAAGGTTTTAATTCAAGTTTCATTTATAATCTCATTGATGAAAGAATGTCCCGAACATTGTTTTTCATAATGGAGATACGTCGAAGTTGTGAATGGTGAATTTTTTCTAAACATCACTTAACCTGCGGTGATTGACCATGTTTAACTTTGGCTGATTAATCTGGGACCTTGATCTTATTTTCCGATGGCTCCATTAGTCCGTCTCGACCTTCTCGCTAGGTGTTCAAACTCGGTTACTTGCTTGTCGCCATGCTACTTCGTCCTATTATTATTATTTTTCTTTATTTATCCTCGGTTGGATGAGACGGAACCGTCCCCTCTTCCCCCAACCCAGTCATCGCCAAATCCTAGGCGCGGATTGCATTATGGAACCGGGCATCGGCACGCTAAATTGCTTCAAGATATCGTATTTTAGTGACCCTCACTACCCATTGGAGCCGAATTAGGATTCCCGTAGATTATCGAGTTAATGCGAAATTCCACAGAGGAAAAATCACCCGCCTTGACCAGGGCTCGAATGTTTCTTGCCCATTAAGCTATCGAGGCGAACAGTGAATTTTGCTTGGGCTTTAAGGGACAAGGTGTTTCAGAATGCCGGACATACAATGCAACAAGCAGTTGCGAGTCGCTAAGCGCCTCAGCCCGTGAGGTAACGCCGTTCTTGGAACACTTGTGGAGTTTCGCACAGAAGTGTATTGCGGGTGACTCCGTAAAGTTTATCCGTGACTAGTCCCGGTATACTCAAACTTGATTATCGATTTCTTACGAAATTATTTCGCGCCCAAGTGTAAGATTAGGTTTAATAAAAACTGGGCAACTATTTAGTGAAATTAATTGCACATGTCAGTTATATTTTTTAATAATTGTGTGCTTAGTTTCAATTTTAGGTGACTGCCGCTGCGGCCCACCGTCCAAATTTGGTATTGTGATGTCGTGTTAATTATTAAATTAAGGGCGTATTGGTTGTATTTTAACGCAGAAGTTTTCCTTATTCTTTCCGTATGTATTCATTTTGTAACCTCGTCCTTTCCTTGGATTTCTGGTTAAAATTTAAGCCCCGCAATGTAATAATTCTGATGGCAACTGTGCTTTTGCTGATCCGGTGGTTGTAATGCCGTATCCAAAATGGGTTAAAGAATTGTGTGTGCCGATTTTTGTGCTTGAAATAGTTATTTTCGCTCTCAGTTGATGCTCTTCTGAAATTTTTTAACGCCGGGTATTCACAACAGCCACGCGTCAAGGCCCAACCATGTATTTGGAGGCTTGCGAGGCTCACATTTTTCGATGGCTCATATGACCTTGATTGTTAGACATTAAGCCTCTGGCCCCACTTGGTAGAAGGAAAGTAATAGCATCAACTAATTGAACACGCTGTTACTTCCTTTTTCTAGCGACTTAACATCTTATCGCCTTACGAATAGCTATTCTAGTGATGATGCCCGAGGGTGTTAAACTAGTGATAGTGTTTTAGTTAAGTTACAAAACAATGATATTGTTTTTAAACGCTCTGTGAATGTAACAACGTGTTCAGTTAGGATAATAACAGTAATAATCTCCCAGTAGTTATTTGAATGATCGAGCCCCTTTGCTTCGTGCGAAATTATTGAAATTTACTTTATTCACCATTTTTCCAGTCATCACCCGAGAGAATATTTAAGGGCCTTATTATTTTCCACTCCAAATATCTTTCCACTCGATGAGATCCTCGACTGGGGACTTATTGTCGACGGTTCGAGTCAAGCCGTAGGAGTCAATTTACAATATCTTGAGTTTTTGGGGTTGGAGGGAGGACAGTTGGTGGGGGGGAGGGATCGGTTGGAAGGCGTCTGTGGCAAAGGAAGAGAATTTTTCCTCTATCCCCAAATCTGTCCTCAAGGCTCCGAAGACGTTCATATAATCCCCCACCTTCCCCCGCGTATGCGTATATATGTATTCCCGTCCTATTCGCCGTCTCTCCTCCTCCCCGCGACCCCACCCCAAACCCTTTCGAGCGAAAAGACCCTTTCCTCTTACCACCACCCGAAAACCCACTCCTCGCGTCATCCCCCTGAAGAAATCCGCATTATTTACTCGTGCCATCTAGATGGGGTCTAATATAAGCGCGGAAGGACGTCATCTGAGGCACCCCGCCGTTCTCCCCGCTCACTTCCCGCTTCCATCTCCGTTTTCCTCCTCTTCCAGCTCCACAACCCCCCCCCACCCAGTGCTCCACGGCCATCCGCATTTCGTGTATCTCTTAGACTCTTCCGACATGCTACCGCCTCCACTACTCTTCCCTCCTTCCTCCTCTTTCCCCGCATCATAAACGCTCCTCTCCATCTTGGCCCGTATGAACTCGCTACGGGCTAACGTGTTCCGAGGTTCCACTTCCCTGCGTTAGCATATACGTTTGTATATGTATATATATGTGTGCGCTTTTGTGTGTACGGGGTGGAACGAAATGGAAACGGTTTCGTACCATGTTTTTCTCGGAAAGTTTGTGGGCGTCCAATATTTCGGTAGCCTTCGCGGCTTGCTTCGTGCGGACGTTTCTATTGGATCAACGTGTCCTGGTTGCCGATGTTGACCGTGGGGACGCGAGAGAAACGTGCGAGCCTCGAAATGTCTCCCACGTAGAAAACCATGAAAGACGTCGTCGTCAAAGAACTTATATGAACTCCTGTGAATGACGGTCTATAAATTATATTTCGTCCTTCCGGCCTGTCGCTGTCGCGCGGCGTAAGCTCTTTTTATTTTTTCAAGTGTCTCACTGACACACTGATCGACTTTTGCACGAATCGTTTTCGGTATGTTATTTGGGAAGATATGTGAATTTGGTATATTTCGATGCATCGACGGGATGCGTCTGAGGTATCGCATTGCGATATTAATAATTGGAACGTGCGATACGGAATACGAAGCTTCGCGTCTTGTGCGACAGGAAATTGACGTCGAAATGAGGTATTTAAATTTCAATATCGAACAGCCACGAGAAGAATTTTAAATTATGTAGGGGAACAGGAAATTAGGGCGGTAGAAGGAGATGAAAAAATTCTAAGGAAATGAAAGGCATTAAATGTGGAAATTATTCTGAAGGAAACAAGAAAAAACCCTCTGTGGCCTAAGGCATTATGCGTAGGATTGTTCATGAACTAACCTCTCGTCACTGGTATCATCAATAATTACAATCATTGGAAGGCTTGTAATGATTACTAGACTTCCTCTCCACGTGGAGGCAAGTCGTGTAGTGAGATATTTTAAGTCAGAGGCGGTTAGTGCGATGCCTAAAAAATACTTTCGGCGGGCGTAAGTTTATGTCATCAAAGCAATTGAAAAATAATTCATTAGTTTCCTGTTCTGATTTTCCGCCGCCCTTCTTTATAGTCATTACACGTAATGGCAGTAATTATTTGAAATATGCCCTCCCTTGAGAAGATTGCGTTAGTGTACTAGTCACGTTTTTAGCTTGTCTACTGCTGGTGAATGGCACCATCTTGGAGAAATTTGTATGTCATTTATTGCTCCATCTCAAAATTGATTAATTCTACGTTCAGAAGATACTGTTTATTTCAAAAGTGAAGAAAATATTTTGCCTGCATTAAAAATTTTGATTTGAGCTAATCGATTTAAAAAATCTCAGTTCATATTAAGAAGAGCATTGTGCTGTGTTCGTTAATTTAGGTTAGGAAAAACTTAATTACTTAAGATTGCTCAATTACTTTCAGTGTTCATATGTCTAGAGTTTCACAAACATTTTGATTTGCATTCGGAAGTAGGTTTTGCCTCTTGGTGAGACGTATGGTAGATCAGGTTTAATAAAGCCTTTGCTTGTCGAAAACTCCCTTTTTATTCGAGTAGTTGATGGAGGGGTATCAATTGAGCTAGATCATGTCCACGTTAAATTTACTCTCACTGTCATCGATATAGTCCAAAGCTCTTAAAATTTAATGATATTCGGAAGATTAGGTTTTTGAAAATTTTCATACGCATCTTCCGCCCACCAGTCTTGCGAATTACATGAAACGTGGTGGTTTGTATTTGAGAGTGAAGCTCTCCTCTGTTTCCCTCAACTGCTTCTCATTCGAGAATAAATTTCCGCTCCGGGCCGTTGAGCTGTAGTTTTTGTGACTCGGAGGAGGAGGTGGTGGTGTAAGCCGAAGGAAGTCTTTGAAATCCCCTGGCTATCAGCTCCTTTCACCACCCGAGCATTATTTCCGCTTGTTCTTCCTCATCCTCTTATTCTGCCATTCAAGGATGCGGTGGCTTTTCTCCAACTTGGTGTCTTTTCCTCCATCTCTCGTCGAATTCGTGCCGCCCTCGGGTCTTTTTTTCATCCCAGTTCATTGACGTGTAGTTAGACAAATCCTTCGCCGTCCCTCGTGAAGGATATTTAAGAGTGCTCCGCAGGAAGAAATGCGGAATTAAAGCAATGCTATGTGTCCTTGTGCAAACCGTTTGGCTTAGGAAACGATCGTGGGGCCAAGCTCGCTGCGAAGTGTTCTCTGAGATTATTGCGATGTTGAGAAAGAACAGTCGACGTGCAATTCCACATTAGTATCTGAGTGTTGGCCGATATTCAAATTGTTACTCGCTCCAGAACTTAGCATGCCTTCGACACTTAAATCACCCTTGACTTTGTTGTGTGTTAAACGGAGCGTTCAACAGTCGACCGACTTCGTGCGGTTGACCAATGTCTAACTTCCTGCGTGCTATACTTGATAGCGTGCTTGCGTTAAAGTGACGATTCACCGTGCTCGTCCTAATGTTGTCGATTTTCCTGGTTGTGCTGTCGGCTGGAGGTAAATTTCCTCTTGCTATGGAACTATGGGCCCTGTTATTGCGGGGCAATTTTGGTAGTTGGTCTCACACAAATTTTCATAATCAGGACGCACAATTCTTTATCTGCGTGACTTTTTTTAACTTTTTTTCAGCTTTTACTTTTCAGATTGCAGTTTCGCATTTCGTAATTTATACCCCGCAGGCGACTAATTAAATGAAGCCCTCAAACGTGTTAGCTTTGTAGTAATTGGCCTTTCTCATGAGTTTTTAGCTTTCAGGGCGTTTCGAAAAGCATGCTCTCGAAGGAGCTATGTTTCAAATCCTGTTAGTTTGCTTGAGATTCCGACTTGCCAGTAATGTAGGAGTGCTAACCTTTACTGAGCCATGATGGCATTGAGTATATTCATTCTCATTTCGTTCGAGCCGTTCGAAGAATGTTGAAAACCCGTATCATGGTCAAATCCCCGTATCACTAATCGATTAACTTTGATCTCGCGTTATTTTAAGCGGGTCTGGGGATCAAATTTTCATTCATTGTTAGGTTTTCTCGACGAGATTCCAGTTTTGGGGTTTTGTTATTCTTACTTCTCCTTCGCCAAGAAAAATACGGTGACTGAGGCGTTGTGATTTCATCCGGTGATCTGATCTGGATTAATGTACCAATCTAAATTTTATCACCCTCGCCTTTAAAACCTTATTCGAATGCGTCTCTGGTATGTTATTCATCTTGAGCGAATCAGGAGCCCGCCCTAACACGAGTTTTATTCTGCTTTCCGAAAGCAAGCCTGTAAAATTCCCTCCAACTTTCCCTCTTTGCTTACCTTTGGACGGGAACGCCACCGCACTTTCTATTCGAATTCCATCTGCCTTTCCCATTCGTGTAATGTAGCTAGTTCTCGGAATAGAATTCATGGCCAAACCTCCCTAGAGTCGTTATCACCCATCATCTCGAAAAAAAAACAAGGTGATTTACTGGAGTCGTGCCGCAGTTGGTGGGCTACATTCAATCCTCCCTCACTGGCCAGGCACCCGTGGACACAAGAGGCATCATCCGAAGGCTCAAATGTGTTAGTTCAGTCGCCTTTTCATCCTTGCGTGGTCCTGAGGATGAAGGTTAAAGTAAATTGGTATCCCTATCATAACTCAGTGCGTCTATGTGCAGTGAAGTCCGTTGATATTATCCTCGATGAAACACGAATTTCTGTAATTATTTGTTCTCGTGATAATTCATCTCGCGACCTGCCATATGAAAGAATTGAAACGGCAAATGATAAGGTTGCTGGAGTTCATTTTATGGAATTGGTGCACGTCACACTATGAATTTGTACTTCGCGTACTCCACACCTCAATTTCCGATCATGGTTTAGCACACCAGTCATGTAAAGATATAAGGGATGAGGTTTTGGGAGGTGAAATGGTGACGTGTATTATGGGAGTGTATTTAGTGGAGCTCAGTATTTATTGTGGTCTCTTATTTTGCGCGGAAAGAACGAGTTTTTTTACCCATCTGTTCGGCAATATATCTCTCTTATTTTATCGCTTATGTCAGACCGAGAGATGTAGTGAGGCGTCATAATAATATTGTGTGTCGCTCTGAAATACTTCCCAATTTAGCATATCAATAGCGAATCTCGTCAAAGTGGCCGTTATTTTCGTGGAATTTCTCGATGCCCTGTATGTATTTTGAAACGTTTTCTGAATTCTGATAATTCGAAATAATTCTGAATTGGCAATATTTGACAGAGGGTAATCGACAGGTTTAGGAGGGGTAGAAGTCAGTCGCTATCAACGAATCCAAAATTCATTTCTTGGACATTCCAGTGATGAATCAGGATATGTATTAAGTCCGACTATGCGTTCGATGGCTTCGTGTGCGTTGTCATTTGGGGCCGCAGTGGACATGATGGAAGTCATATGATATTGCGGCAATTGCATTAGTACGGATGTACGGTCTCTGCCCTCGCTGATCTATCATATTGAGAGGTGGGAGTCGACGAGGACTGACAAGTGGTGGACAAGTAGTGGACTGGCGAGCGCCGAGTGCGAACAAGTGCAATTCCGATCTGTTGCCTATCGGGAGAGCACCTAACATTGATTAGTGCTCTGTGAATTCGATTGATTGATTGCGTCGTCCTTGCGTGACTAACACTTTTATCTTGATAAGAATTGTATGGTCGATACTTTTATGCTTGAATTCTTAAGTTTCGGGAATTAGGTTTGGGGGCTCTAATTGCCATTATTTACATTCCATATGCACTTACAGTTTCTCTGTAGCTCGGTAATGCTTGCCAGAGTTTGCTCTTTCATTGTGAATTTTTTTTTGTCAGCCGTAGTTAGACGGATCACTTTTTTTTCGCTATCATGAGATGCGCACTCTACCTGTATTATTTTATAAATGTTTAATTTCCCGGCTACTTTGTACTCAATAAGATTGACAGTTTCCTATATTTTTGAGAATCGTCATATTTTCTCGACGCCTTGGTTATCAAAATTATTTGTTATCAATCAATGTTTCTTGCCAGTTAATGCTGAACTAGTGTTGACAGGAAGGAATTTTCTTTAACCTCGAAATCCAGTTTTCGAAAATAAAATTTGGCCTTTCTTTCGCCGGATAGTAATTATAATTTTCAGTTTACTGCCCATTTGTGAGATATCGGTTGCGTTTTGAAGAAGCCTTGAGCGATTAAGTATGCACTTCACCGCAACGCGGGGTGCTTATTTGCAGTTAACCAGGCTGGTTCGTAGGAATGGCTCAATATTAATGCGTAATCACCAAAATCGAATTACGCCATCCTCACCACCCGATTCACGCGAACATTTAATCGATAGCGATGAAATCTGCTCCCAATTTCATGGCACTTTTTATGCGTACGGAAGAGACTACATCATCCTCTCGTTTTCCTTAGTGCTTCACCGGGGTTTATTGATTCAATTTTTCTCCGCGAATTTCGTCTGCGTCTCTGCCGAGGAGGGAATTCGCTTTATCTTTAATTAAGCCGTACCCCATGGTGGTGTATCGATGAGTATCTTCGCGGGGCGTGTTGTTCGGCGCTCGCCTCGTTATCTTCCGTTTTCGCATCAACGGCTTCATTCCTGCGGGTATACGAGGCAGGCGCTCTTTTCCGGCTTCATTCGCTTCGAGGGGCAGCGTCGGGAGTTGTCCTTCTGCTTGTCTCCACCCGGGGTTGTTTTTCGGAGTTGGGAGAGTTGTTCATCAAGTCTCGTCGTTGATAAAAGAGTATCCCTCCGCTCCTTGTTTGTCGGTGCTTCATTATGCCGGTCGCAGCGCTTCGAATGTGGGTGCAGACAGACGTTACTTTTCCTGGAGGTGTTTAGTGTGCCCCAGGTTGAAATGGCGTGGGACATGCGCTATATTTTAATGGTCGAGTGCAACGTAACGATATTTCGTAGTAGAAGTTCCTTTTTTGTATGCGTCGACGACCAGGATCATTTACTCCCATCTATAAAGACACATTGGTGGCATGCCCACGATCAATGCATTCATCATGTTTGAGAGATTAGTAAAAATTAGTATAGGATTCGAAAGATTTTTATCTTATTTTTAAAAAATTAAGCACGTGCTGTATATTAATTTCGTTGTTAGTTCTTCGCAACGATAATCCATGCTGCGAGGTCATGTTTTGTTTGTATTTGTACGCTATAAGTTTTTTTTATTTAAGAAGAAGAGATGATTTTACATTTCACTGCGTGAAATTATTATCTATGGCATAATTTTAATATTTTGTAAACCATAAAGGATTAGAAATAGCTTAGCGACGAAATTTTAGAGAAAATATCCAATCCATGAGAAAACACGACACTTCCTTTACCACGCGGAAAAGGCATGACCTTGAAAGGGTTATTTACCTGTCTGATGACTTGCAACATGTGTTAACTGTTGATGTGTGAGTGTGGTTAAATATCGGCATCAGCCGTTTGAAAATTGATCTTGAATGATAATATGCTACTTAGCATAATTTTCTCAGAAATTTTTAACATTAACCTATACGTGTAATCCTGAGGTACCTTATCCAGTGGACAACAGTACAATCAACTGATCATATCGAGTCATCCCAAAGTTGGGCGAGAAATAACCATGCCGAAATGTTGTGTTTCTACTTTTTGCGAATGAATTTTTCTGCAGTTCTTTCTTTCTCCTCTAATACAGTCAAGCATCTCTTAAAAATCGATTTATTGCGTCTTTATTTATCGTATCTTTGTCAAAACCGTTTGAGGTCAATGAGAAATGTAACAATGTAAGCTAATAATTAGCCCATGTAATTTTCCCCCGGCTCGCGGTCCACGTCCCATATTCCGAAGTACTTAAAAAGTATTATATTATAAAATATATGTTCTGGTGAACGCGTACAGCCTAGAGACAAGAGTCGTGTCACAAATTTTAGTGTAATACGTTCTGTGCTTTCAGATATATCGTTATTAATGGTTGAGTGGTATATATATGAAGTCATAAAAACATACCATGATTCCACGATTACGCATTTATTTGAGTAGCAGTGTACACTAATTAAGTAATGCAAACCGGAGCGTTTTATTTCAATTCACGAAGCTCAATACTTACTCGCTATTCATCTTATTCGAAGAAGGCGAGTCTACTTTTGGAATCCGTTTGGATTGGTTTCAGTGAATTTTTCTCCTAGTGTTTGGGAACTGAGTGCGCAGTGATTCCCTTTGGCGATTCAAATGCCTTTGCCTTCGTTTATCAGATTTCGCGATCTCTCTGCTTGGTCTGAAGCTTTGCCACTTGTTTGCTTACAAAATCACGTCCCATCCTATCATCCGATTAAAAACTTCTGCTTCGCGTTTTTTTGTTGTTGCTATCGGGCCAAAGTAAGCTACTATAAGTGGGTAATTAGGTTAGTGACATTCTCTCTCGTTTCTGTTTTTTTGGGAAGATTTGTTTATCTTTGCGGTAAACATTAGCATGTTGACTTGACTGTCTAAATATTATGCCCATTAGATCTGCTTCCCTCTATCTCGGGCGAGTAGACTTCGTAAGTTGCTGTGATCTACTCTTAGTTTTGGTGCGTTGTATACAAATTTATTTGCCAGGCGTTTTTTTCTTCATTTTTTGGGTGATGCAAGCTTTCTAACATTTTGTGAAAAGGTTAAGTTTTAAAGATAATCGGATTTGTTGTGTGTAGTTTTCACATACACAGCTAGATATTGCGTTCCATGCCCAAAATGAGGTCATTTCAATAAATTGAAAGCATCTGCGGTTTCGGATGGCTGGAATTTATTTGTTCAAGAAATACATGTATGTCAACAGAAAACTCCTTCGTTCCTGCTCTGGTAAATTGGTATTTTCATCCAATAATTAGTGACGGCGACAAGGTTACTAAACTGTGATTTCTACTGATAATTATCTGAATATTTTTCAATCCTTGAATTTTCCCTGACTTTAGACCTCAACATTTTTTAAAAATCTTATCACAAAGAGAACACAAAATTACCAAGTAACAACTATATATATCATAGTTTGGTCATACTCCGAATGTTATTTCAAGTTGTAAAACTTTTGGCCTCGGGTTTTCATCGTACCTCCCATTTCATTCTGGAAACTTGTACATTAAGTGAAGCATATACGAGTGTCATGGTGTATGTTTCATATTGGAATTCTTCATTTTAATGTCTTGCCGTTCAAATATGGTAATGTATCGCGATAGAATTACCTGTCGGTTTTTTAGTTGCATTTATTCGACTCAAGGCTACATATTTAGTACCCAATGTAACTTAGTTAATCACAAATTGGAACATATTTGAATGGTATATTTCTTCATAACCTCAATTTTAATGTAGTCTCTCCTGCAATTCTAAGGATAGTTTAAAGGGCGTTCAGTACGTATTCTCGGTACTGTAAACGGACTAATTTTTCCCGTTGTGGTTATGAATAAGACGTCGTAGGCCACATTAAAGGGAAAACTTTCTCGGGTGCATGTTATAATAAAACAGTGGAAAAGCGGCGACATCTGCCTCTGCAATGAAGTTACGACTGCGACAGCTAAGTAATGAATTTCATATGTTTTTGGGTCGATGTCGTACCCTCGTCCAGCATTCCGCTAGACTAGCGGAGCGGGGAGCAGTTTTTCACCTGAGGGAACTTATTTCCACGTACGAGAATTTACGTCTCCTCCAGGCGTTTCTGGATTTTTCTCGAAAACCTCTCGGGCGGTACGGAATTAAGGCTCTTTGTCAAGGAGGCACTCCCAAGGATTGTCTAGCTTATGCTGTCCAAAGTGATTGTTATTGTTACCGCGTGGACGCAAGGAGGTACTTTTCATTGAAAATCTCCCGGGGCTAGTGTTCCGAGGTGGAAGCTGAGTAGGAATACGTGCTACTGCTTGTTTTTTTACATACGATGCCTTAACGTTGTAGTCTTTTGCCAAAGCCTGAAAGGTCATGGAAGACTTAGTCTAATAACAGAAATGTAAATACGTACCATGAAAGCATGTGATGTCACAGTTGTTTGAGATTAGATGGGTTTACCTTTTTCTTGATTGTGCTTCCATTTTTGAATGCGTTTCCTGGATATTTTATTGGAGTCGTATTGAAGAAACGAGGTCATTTTCGTAAGTAAGGTGTCGCACTGTGGAGTACTATCGTTGAGGTAGTGTTAAATCCTAAGAATCACAATTTAATTTTTAAAATTGGAGATTTTGGTCTGAAGAAGTTCTCAAACGTACGATTCCGTGTAATGTTACTAAATCTATTGCATTGGTTGATTCTATTGAGCTAATATCTTTATCTCAAGACTTGATCATTTAAGAAGACGAGTACTATAAAGTTTAGTTAGTCGCTCTCTGTTAGTCTGGGTAACATAACTTGAACTGGTGTAAGTAATGTTACCCAGAAAAGAGGGGAAGCCATGATTCATGTACTGTATCGTGATTATGTTCCCAGGATTCAATGAACCCCTTTCATGATAAGTATTTACGATTCTAAAGAATGTTCGGGGAAGTCATATGGCGTGTCAGGAAGCGCATTAGAAAACTGTTGACTTCTCCGTGTCTGGCTTTTATTTTTTTAGTACAGGGATGTTTCAGACTGCATCATTCGACATCGGGTTCACTTCCATTAGCGTTGCCAGACTTAAATATTCGAGCCTCGGAGTCTGTTTATGAGAGTCCATTCCGTTTTTGGAGCCGGAAAGAATTTTTTTCGAGGGCTTTTTAATACTTCCTACGGAAGGAAGTGTAACCTTGATGGCGTCTCGTAAAAGGTTAGCTTTTGTTTATTATTTTTTTCCCGCCGTTTGATGCCTCCGAGCTCTTATGCCGGGTTGACGTCACTGCGTTGTTTCCTCTGCGCGGCTAAAAAACCCCACCCCGGGCATCCGATGGGACTTCTTTAGCGACGGGTGATCTCGCATGATGGAAAGGGCTGGGCGGTGTGTTAGGAGCGGGACGAAGTGGGCTGCCACACCTGCGAATGGACCCGCTGCCAAAGAGTCGCTGGCTCTCTGGAAGGTGACTCAGTGAAGGGAGGCCTTTTGTTAGGCGTGCTTACGCCGTTCCAGTTAGCGTCATGCCCCCCAATCTTGGATGACCTAAGCGTAGTGTGAGTGTAACAATGTCGTAGGCGGGACTTAGTTTGAATCCGCTAGAGGCTTGGAGGCTGAACGCTGGCTAAATCATTACTGAATCAGTAAAATAGCATGTAACTTGGTAATTTTCAAAGAGAATTGTCATTGACGACCGGTTTCATCGCAATAACAACACATTGGGTAGAATGACTACACCGTTTCATGTTGTCGTTACAGTTATGCGCAACGCAAACCGCTCTTGAATCACTAACTCACAGTTCCTGTCATAAGAACGCATTCCATCAGTTAAAGATAGTCAGTTGCAAAGCTAAATTGAAGAATGGTGATGAAACTTTCGCTATCAGAAGTGCAGTTGAAAAATAATGACGACGCCTGCACTCGCGTTATAAGAGAACCATGTTAATTTCACACACGACGATTCCTCCGACAATACGATCATGTGGAACATATTAATGAACCCTAATGATGTTTCCCTCGCTATAAAACCATTCGACAACAAGTTAACCTATCGTGAAAATTACGAAGTTTTTTGACCGGCTCAGTCGCCGTGAATTTTGCCTAAGTTGAGCCCGAGATTATGGAGTTCACTAATATTTTCCACATGGTCGTCTTGTCGGAGGAAATCTAGTCGTGTGTGAAATTAAGAAACAAGCGGGTGAGTTAACCTCGGGTCATGTTCTTGTGCATGATGCAAAATCGCGCGGAAAAAATATTGCCTTGCGAAACAAGTGGCTGAATGCCTACCCTGCGACACGAATTGGAAAAGGGGACGAAATTGACCCCTCCCACGGTCGTTTTGCGGGTTTTATCGTCATGTCTTCCCGCTCTATCTTCTCCCTTTCATCTTTTCCTCCTTTTGCGCCCCTCTCCCTCCCGTCACCAGCGAGATTTGGAGCGGTGGGGAGGGGGGGGGGGTTGTGGATGCTGGAGGACGAAGGCTTATGGGGAGAAGGTGGCTCTTGCTCTAACTCCTTGGTGCTATTGATGGCGTGGCGAGAGAGGGAGAAGCGGGAAGGGAAGATGATGCTGCTATTTTGGTACACCCCATGCTCTTTCGTCTTCGGTTTGGCCCAAAACCGGACCCTAAAAACGCTCTTCCGCTTGCTTCGCTCGTCTCTCTTCAGACTCGGTCGCGTTTTGCGCAATGCTTCATCGGTCTTCCCGCTTTTGCTGCTACCCCCCTCCCACCCCGTGCTCCCCCCTCAGGAGACTCGTTCCAGCCCTTTTCGTTGGTAAGTAGGGGGTCCCACGCTCCTAAGCGTCTCGTATTGCCTCCTCCTCCATGCCTCCCTCCCGTTTCCCGACCGTTCCGAGACCTCGTCTGCAGCTCTGATGCATCGGCTTTCCTCATCTTGGCCGGCGGCGTCCGCGTGCCCTGTGCCCGCCAACTTAAAAAAAGAGTGCGGGTTTGGACTTTGCCCGACGTGGGCAATCGTTTCGAATTTTCCGCCGCTGAGTCAGGGTTTTTTACCTCGATCGGCTCGAAAAATCTTAGTTTGCGTGCCAAGTTTTAGTTATTCATATTCGACGTCAAAATCAGCTGGACTGTACCCGCCCCACGGCATACAAATGATTGGTTTGTAATATTACTGAAAAAAATTGATGGGAGAGCTTGGGGTTGCCAAGTGAAAATAGGACTATTACCTTCATATGGTGGAATTCGCTCTGAAGAACGCTTCAGAGAAGAACAGAGGGAGGCTGTCAACCTGTCCTAGGGTTGAAACACTGATGTTGATAATAGTGCTCCAATACCCCAGGGGAGATGAAAATGACGGGGCTATTGAAAGCTGTGAAGTATACAGCAGAGTAGTTACCGAATGGCCAAAGCTTAATTTTCTGCCATTCAAACAAAAGTTTTTCGCTAATTGTTAGGTAACTTCGTTCATGTTTTACTATTACGGCCACGTGAAACGTTCAGCTTTTCCCCCCTATGGTAACGCCGTTCAGGAAGGTAGCAGTGACGAAAGATGACGTTGATGCTTCATCGATTTTGTTCGTTGCCGTATTTCCTTTTCATGATAGGTGCGGTTTATGGGATGAATTTGCCCTCCTTGCCACTTCCTTGTCTCTGAGAATGTATTCCTTTTCCATGCATCCCAACTATGCGCGGTCTTTCTGTGGTAAATGTCTCGTGACTGGCCGGAATCGCTCGGGAACTTCCATTCCTCTGCTGAAGGTTATTGATTGTCGGAGTAATTATTTTCTCTGAGCCGGAGAAGTACATTTTTACCATTGGAATAAAAAAATAAGAACGATAATTCTATTGGAAATGGGCTCAGGTGAAAGGAACTTACGAAGTGGAATTTTCCGTCGCTCGTTTTCATGATTACGATTGCGCAGCGCCGCGGCTGAATACAGGTCTGCACGTGCAGATGTAATTATTTCTGTATATCGTTACCCTCTGTAGTTTTTTGTGTCTAGATAATGAATTGTACTCCCTTTTTTTACGTTTACTAGTAAAAGATGTATGTAAACTAGAGAATCTGATCGATAAAATCCTACCATGCCCATTTTTTTCCGATAATGCCTTCCATTATTCCTGGAATTATTAATGACATACTTATTGATCGTTTTGTGATGGGGAAGGCTATGGGAATAAGGGTTTTCGTGTCGCTTGGACCATAATGAATGATTCCCATGCGCACAACAGCATATCATCTCTGATTTGGATGTTTGTGGGAACCGCAAAGTGATATTAGGCTGTTGAATACTTATTGAAATATGCGGTCGATTTCTTCCGTATTTTTTCCTAATTTGTTAACTAGCGCCATGTTTCCGGACGGGAATTCCTCCTTGCCTGTCCATGAGTTTTTTGTATATCTTTAGTTCCCGATTAGTTATCTTGCTTTGTTATTTTGGCGACTGAAAATATTCATTCGTAACATTTTGAGAGCTATTGGCAAGGTTGTAAAGGGGTGGGTGTTTCGCGTAAAGCTGGAGTGAAACCTTATCGCCGGACGGAGTGGAAACGTGATGTGTACTGGGCTGTTTTCATGTGATAGGTATGGTATTCTTTATCCTCCTTTCTATATTTTCATGTCATCATTTTTTGGTGGAGTCCGTTTGAAGAGGCACCACGCGGTTTTGCTGTCCATGCACATAGTCGCGATTCCCGATTTGTATTCGTTATTTCGTAGTAGTATTGTATGTTAATAGCTAAGCTCTTATCACACGCACTGGCTGGCTCTTGCTGACACGGGTAACAGATCTCGGGGGAATAAGATCGTCACGAATCCGAACCGAGCCCAACGTTGGTTCACCTCGGTAACTTATCGGGAACCCCGTATCCGTCGTTGCTGGCCGATTCTCCACGTCATACCTTGATAACCATTGAACACAATGCAATGAAATGATCTTTTTATGTCATGCATTTTTCATTTATTTCTTTGGTGGTTGGTGTCTAACCTTTTTAATAATATTTTGACATTTTTTCGGGGCTTCGAATGGGAAAGAATCGCTTTTTTCGAATGAGAAACGTTGGCACCACCTAGAAAGCTAGTAAATTGGAAAACGGCGCATAATGCAAGCATGTACTCTTAATATAATGAAGGTACTTATAATTGAAATATAAATATCAAATCATAATGTTATAAGAGTATAATTATTACCTGATTCTGGAGTTTGAAATTATACTATCATCGTTATTTTTGGGGTGATAAGAAAGATCCTGTCTGGGTAAAGTCACGTTTTCTATTGCCTCTCCCTATAACTCGTACTTGGGCGTCTCCGCCTTTCTATTCCACCGCGTGAGTCCAGGCCATGTGCCTCAAGTGAATCACATCATTTGATTCGCGGTGGAAAAAATCTCTCCGTACAATACCGCTCAGGTTATTTTGACCGGATCGATATCAGTTTCTGAGCGTCATTATCAAGGTAACAGAGACCTTGTCGATGTTTCTTTGATAGTAGCTGTTCGGAATAGCTCCAATGATGTTACTCGGCAAGCCAGGAAATTCTTCAGCAGATGCCACGTCTTCCATCAACCTTCCCCTGGAGAGTTACCTGAAGAAGTTTATATTTATCCTCGTGTCTCACTGTATGCCCAAGATATTGTTTAATCGTCCACATTAGTTCGGGTTGATAACCCATTCGGCGAAGGTCTTCTTTATTCGTTACATGATCCACCTAAGAGAGCCTTAAAATGCTCCTGTGGAGCCACATATCTAAGGCTTAAATCTTCTTTTTCCTGGCCTCTGTCAGATTTCAGGCCTCTACACCGTGCAGACTAATAGAAAAGGCATATCATAGCTTTTGACCTTTATTGTGACTAGTGGAGATTTTCCTTATTGATAGAGGTTTCGTAGGTGTAAACATCTTTCTAGATTTTTTACTCCGACGCTTGGTCTCTTGAAATAGTTTAAGGGCGCCTTCATTACGAATTTTATATATACTTTTTCCGTTGTAGTCGTTTTGTAAAATGATATATGTATATTAGATAAAGATTGTTTCGGGGTTACTCAAAAATTCACGAAATTTTCCTGTCTCGATTTCCGAAGGTTCCGAATGTCAGAAATTTGGAAACCCCAATCATAGCTTTCTGCGTTAGTCGAGTTCTCGAGTCATAACGAACCCATTGTAACCGTCAACATAATGAATGCCAGTCAGGCGACGAGGAGACGGCAAATTTTCTCTCTCTAAAAATTGTGTTAACGTTAATATTCATGGATACCTTGCCTTGAATTTTATAACGAATTGTGGCTGGCCGTCGCATGAATTTTTCCTAAGAAGAAACTTAATTGGCACTGTCTCCTGAATGGATGTCATCAATAACTTACCCATCCTCTTGCGTGTCCAATTGCATTTGCGGCTTCTTATCCCCTCATTTTCACGCGCATGGCTGAATGCGCGAAGGGAAACCTCGTTTGCATATTAATTGCTTCATAAAATATTTGTCATCTGCGTTTGGGAGCGCGGGAGCTTAGGTGCCCACCGCGAATGATTCCAATTTGCATTTGCAAATTGGTCGAATGTGATTTTTTTTCTCTCATAGGAATGGCATTTTCGAACGGGAAAAATTGGCGACGAAGCTCTTTCGACTAAGGGCTGTTTATCAGTGACGTGTAATTGCTTATGTACATGCATGAGTGAGCAATTCGTAATGTCATGCCAGCTTATCATCATCCTGTTCCAACTGAAACTTGGTGGTTAAAAAGTATTGATAGTAGTCATTGGCTTCTCGGTGTCAGTAGCCACGTCGTTAGGTAAACTGGATTTAAGGAAAAAAATAATCTCATGACAACACACTTTTTGTGCCATTTCCGGCCACATTTTTAGTGCACCGGGTGAAAGCGTAACACACTGATCATGACGTTCGGGTTCGGAGCATATAGCGTTGGGCACGACATTTTTTCTGAAAAAGGGAACGGGACGTATCGAGGAGGAAAATTAGGAATATGAAAAAGGAAATAACTACTGACTATGACCGGTGGTCATATTCAGAATGTAAAATTAGCGGGGGTCCTGCATGATGGGAATAATTTGCCGTTACGCTGAAAAGGAATGTCGCCATATTGGCCTAGATTTTGACGTCTCTTGGCAGTGAACGACATAACGGTGCTGCCTAATTAAGTACTAGAATATAGCGTATCGTCTATGTGCATAGACTACGGGAGCATACCACTCCAGTATTAAAATTGGAATAGGTTGTGATGCAGAAGCGCCCTGTAGCACAGTTATGCGAAGACGAATGGAACTATTGATGCGGGCGAAGCGTTTCAAAACCTACCTTAGGTAACAAAATCACAATTGTTACATTCGAATGTTTTGTGTATAGCTATCGAATTCGTTCCAAATACGTATTTAACTAATGCAGGTTTTTCCCTGGGGGTAATGTAAAGCTTTACATTAACCATATGTTAGAGGTTCGGTAGAGTTATTTTGGCTCACAGTACTCACGGCCGAATGTTTTTTGGAGTTACCTTATTCGTTCCAAATATTAAAAAAGTGAGCATTTTACCTCAGAATTATAAATAAATTATTACTATCCTTGTTTGACACCTTGACTAATAATCAGCGTAGATACAACAGTCGCGGATACGGTTTTCAGAGTTCTTACATCGTTTTGCGCACGTAAATTCTGTTCAGGATCTGTTTGGGAGTTTGCTGCGTAGTGCGTAGGCTCTGTAACGAATAGAAAGCAAGGGCATCTGTTGTAAAGTGTGGGGCGCATTTGAGTAAATGGAAAGCTCTGTATGTTATCAATTTTTCATACGGGTTTGGCTTTATTTTCTTCAATCCATTGCCTTGACGTAGAAAACGCCGATACCATTATCTAATGCTGGAATACTAGTGGAACTGGCTTTCTTCTTACCGCAGTTATCTTTTCTTGAAGCTATCACCGAAATAGAGCTGAAAATGTGCAGGTCACCATGCCACCGATGTTGGACTGAATAGGAGTGACCCTGCTCATGCTTAGTAGAGATCGTAATACCACTGAAATATTTCCTTCATTTTCGGAAATCGAACCCAGGTCCTCTCAGTGGGGAGTCAGTCGTGCAGCTATCGCGACGTAATCCGAACCCTCGGCGGTTGCTGTGTGATCAAGCGTTGCCCGCATTTTGAACGTCACCGGCGATCAACGGGTTGACAGAATTTGGAAGTGTGTTCTCTCTTGGAACGTCAGTCAACTAAGAGCTTAGCGACTTGGACGTTTCTCCAAGGATTTCGGGATCGTTGATAATGGAAATTCGAACCTTGAAGTAAATTGCATAAATTATTTTCTCCTCCGTGTTGTGTTCTGGAAAGGCGCCTCTACCTCGTGACTTAGCAGCATTTTATATCTATAGCCTCAAGTTAAGCGGAAGATCAGCGTTTTTCCAATGGAAATTTACAGTTAGCGTATCTTTTACTCGTCGAGTCATTTTTTTGCGAACCATTGGTGAATGAAAGAATATATTGAGAAATATATCGGACTTTTATTCTTCGCATATGGAATAATGATTTTGTGAATGGGATGTTTCTGCCGCTTTCGTGTGAGGGACCTATGCCCTATATTGGTGTACTGATTGAGTGCGTCATACTAATTAAATTGATGGAATCCAACGTCAAAGAAATTCTAAGCTGTCATCAGGGAACAGAATAAAATGAAATATCTTGACTGAAAATAAGTATTTTTTTATTATTCCTTTGAAACAGGTCATAATTCCTACTTGCTAGCATTACGTGTGAAAGGAACATGCCTTAAGCTGATTTTTTTTAGAAATAATCGGACAATCACTTATACCAAACGTGTGCGAATTTTTAGTAATCTGACAATTTAAGTGTTCGCAACCATTTTTATGTTTTAGCATGGCAATTCTTCTGAACCACTCCTCCAACCTTCATGGCATATAACGCATGTGCCACCCGCGGATGTCACCTCGCGACCCTGAAATTGTTTATTCTTGCTCTCTTCCCAACGTTCCCCCACTCACCTCTTCCCTTATTCCAAAAGAAGCCTCAATCTGGATTCAAGCCCCTACTCCCACTACCCCCAACAAAGGCCAGGGACTCAGGAGGCTGATGTTTACCCCAACTGTGCCCTGATTATGACGCTGTGCTCATCGAATTCTATTGGTTTAGTAAATATAATTGTGGAATTATACCGGTTTTTCTTTTTTCAAATAATATATAACTATTTTTATTTTATTTCGAATCTCGAGGCATTTTTAAATTTTAGATTTATTGTTTATGATTCATTTATTATTTGTTTTAAATTTATCTTTATTTTATTTATTTATTTTCATAATTTTCATTTAATTTTACAATTGTGTATGTAACACCTTTTTTAATATATATTACATGCATTTTTTTATTAGAGTAGCCCAGGTTTTATCCATATATAGGGTTTCGCAATTTTTTCACACTCTCCTTCATGTAAGGATGTTTTCCTGCAGTGAGATTTTTCGTCAAGGATATCACCTTGTTTCCTTACGTCTTTCCCACGAATATATATGTCTCTCTCTATAGTTATTTGAAGTGTATATCTGACGAGGGGTTAGATGGAAGAAGGGGCAGCCTCCATCTCACCCCAATAAAGACGTGTTATTATTATCATGTTGAACGGGTAACGGTCTTAAGCTCGTGTACGAATGAGCCGTTTCCATTCTCTTAAGTGTTTTCCCAAGTATCCGATGAGGTGGATCCCATTAGTGGCCTATTCCTCGAGAGGAAGCCTTCTCCGAATGTCGGCTGTCGATGGCACATTCGAGCAAGATGGCACAATGCGTTCGGAATGCTTCTCCCTTTGTTCTCGGAGCTGCGCGGGTCGACTAAACATAAGGATGAACGCAGAACTCGCACCATTGTCTTCACTCGCCATCGGATCAGGCTACTCGTAGTCTTATCGCCCCTCCTTTTGCAATCTGACCCAGTTCGCTCCGGATTCGTGCCTCGCCCGGTTATTTACCGACTTTGTGCTCGTCAGGGTTTCTCGTTCGTCCGTCATTTCGTCATGAAACCCGTTCCACGGAACGGCCGTGCTGCCCCGGAATGTTTTCCCCTCCCGTGCTGAGCTTTGCGTATTGATATGATTTTGATGGAAACGTCTTTTTTGCGTATCGGTTAATTTTTTATTAGCCTCCATTATAGTTGGGTGATGATTGTGCTGTTATGTGCGTGGAAATTTGTCGTTAAATAATGGATAGGGTAAAGACTTGTTTACAGTAGGCGTGTGACGACGCCATTCGGTTCGTGAGATAGTGTACCTTCAAACTTAGGTGATGCAAGCAACCTAATTGCGTGATCTAATGAAAGGTTTGATGTATTAGTTCGTGAATGCGTCGAATTCTGTGGACATAAGTAGATGAGATGACATTACTTTAATACACATATAAAACCGATCGCATTACTTTATTTCTGCAGATTAACATAAGTAAACACTCCAGACGTCGCTACAGGGCTGTTCAATTGGAATACATTCATGTCCAATGTGGTGTGGAGGTTGTTTGTATACTACATTTCTATGCAACATTTTAGTTATATTTACTCATTTTGATTGAAGGAATACTTGATAACAACTGGATATTTTAAATATATAAATAACTAGGTCGTAAGTTAGTAAAACTTTTTCTAGTATTTTAAACGCTATATTTTTGATCGAATAACTTCGATTGTGTAAACTGGTTGCCTTAGCACCAAATATTGGATACATTTCGCCTTACAAGGGATTTAAATTTTATGACGCTTGAAGGGATTCTCCTTGGACTGCAAAATTATTTACAACGGTTTCTTCAGGCCTGCCGTTAATATGGTGGAATACCTATGACAATGGTGTCTGCCGCGTTCCTGAACCGATATAATTCTATTAACTTCGTGAAAAAACAACAATTATTCCAATATTAAGATCGTTTCAGTGAAATATCGCTACTCAAAAATTTCATGAATTTTTCCTCATTAAAGTGAAAACGCCTTTCTGATGACACAGAAGTGTAAGCCGCTTTCCGAGAGATAGGGCACGATTTTGGGCTTATGAAAGACTTATGAAAGAAAAAGGGCGGAGTTCTGACGTGGATTACGTAAGAATGTGGCGATGGGTAGAAATTATTTTTTGCACATTGAAATATCATTTATTACTCCCAGAAATACTTTTTTACAAAACCGCAAAAAACCTGGGGATGTGAAAGATTTTTTAGCCTCTATGGCGTGAATCTAATTAGTCAAGCGTGAGCTTCAGGTATTTACATATTTTTAGTTAATAATTGAGAGGTTCAGATGCCATGATCTCACAATAAAAGTTGTTGTACAATTTCCGAAGAATTGTACTTATTCACCGACCAAGGTTTCGACATAAGCTAGGATAAGATAGGAGACATAAGCAAAGGTACCTTGAAAATGACATAGCTTAAGTCGAAACCTTGGTCGGTGAATATAATTCTGTGGAAAGTAAACAACTTTTATTGTGAGATCATAGCATCTGTACTCCATTTCCACAAAATATCGCCTGATACGCTAGACTTAAATACTGAGGTAGTTCAGTTGTGAAGCCGTAGATTTTGCGTTATTAAGATTGCCTAATGTTCTCGATGCCCCTCACAAGTGCTTACATTTTCAATTTCGAGTTTGGTATTTCGTATTACTATAGAAAATTTTGCCGATTTTCCCGCCATATCGCCTCGGCTTTTCTCCCGGGGGACGCGAACGGGAAACTGCCGCGTCCTACCCTCCAGGAATGCCCAATGATGGAGGGGGTGCGTCAATGACTGCCGCCGTACATTGTCGTTTTCGCGAGGCCGAAGCGCGGGGGTCTTGACGTCAGGTGATTGGGCTCCAACCTCCTCATTCCCCAGCTCCTTCTCCCCTTCCCCAATGGGGCATTGGCCGCGACGCATTTTGAGTGTATTAAAGGGCCCCCGGTGTCGTGGGTCCGTCAAAACCTCCATGCTCTTACACCGATTGGTTATCGAGCGGTTGCTGTGTGTATCAAGGGTGGGATGGGCGACGTGTCCGGGTAAAGAGGGTTCTTAGCGGGATGGCATGAGGGCCACTCGACCTCCTCCTCTGCCTTTCCCCCTTTTCTTTCTCCATCTCATCCTGTCCCCTCCTTTCGCGAAGCTCTCCCATAAGTGAGTGAGTGGTGGGGAACACATTTTCTACGCCCAGGCGTTCGCCCAACTCACATCCCCGCCGAGCCAAAGGACCCGACTCTCGGCCCGGGGGACATTAACATTAAGGGCCCCCAGTCCAGTAAAGACGTCGGCGGTTGTAGGTCACTCTTTGACCCCATGGCTCCCCTTTCCTTGTTCTACTTTTCCAAGTTCCGGATCGTGAATGAGACGTCCAAATCGGTGGAAATATCCTGGTTCCTGCGTAGTCTTCAAATTTCCTTTCTATGTTGAAGGAAATGATAAAAACTTTGTTGCCGAGTCGAAGAGGATGTAATAGAGTTGTTCTCATGAAAAAAATGGTCAATTCCTTACTAATAATATCCTGTGGGAACGTGTTTGTTCGGCGTTTGGCGGAAAGAGTTCAAATGTGCAGTCTCTCGACCCAATGCTGTTGCCGGTCAATATTACTTGTATTACTTGTTGTTTGTGAGCGTTAAAACTCTTGGTAACTTATCAGTAAAACAAGTTGAAGGTATGGGAGACCTGTATTCTCCAGTTACAGTATTATTAGTGTACCGTAACATAAATTGTAAGACATCTTCCAACCCTTGGACAGGATTCGAACTCGCCATCTTTAGAGTACATACTTTGGTTGCGTGCCCTAAACTCATTAATTTCAGTGAAAGAAGTTCCTATTTGAAAACTTAGTACGGCCTTCAAAGGGCATGCTACCTAATTTTTTATTCAAGGTATATTCATATTTTGGGATCAATATTGAGTTGGAGCAAGTATGTCAATGGATCGTGTTTTGTTACTGATGATGCTACCGACTCAGTGGATGATAAGCCAACTCCTTGTAGTATTCTTCCTAATTTATCTCTAAAATTTGGAAAGTTATTATGAAAATGTTGTATCATGTCGTGCCATTTTCAAGGCGATCCCTTCATTTCAACATAGTGATTTTGCGGACAGCCCCTGCCCTCAATGAGCTGAGAAATTTTTCTCCCGTGGGCTCCTAATCCGGGCCCAGATGCGCTCCCTCTTGGATGATGCCCGATCCACGTTCGCTTTCCTTCATCTAGGCCCTACTAAGTGGCTGGCTGGCTGGTGGTTAAGCGAAGGCAAACGCCGTTGCTAAACCGTTAAATGGCCGCATAATGTTCTCGCAGATTAATGTTTTAGCGTCGCCTTTTGTCATTCCGAAGCCAGGTCGTTCCACCCCCAGTGCTTAATCCCGGGGTTGTTACGTGGAGGCTGTTGAGGCATTAAGGTGAGCCGGTCTCGTGGCTTCTCCCCTCGCCCATTGTGTGGGGCGTTGTTGGTTGAATTAGTTAGCCGTAGTCTTGGGAAGATGAGGAAGTGTGATCGTGTGCGTTTAATGGTACAAGTTTAGTTTCTCCTGCAGAAGTGCTGCAGTGGTCTCACGCTATATATTAGATGTACTTTCCGTGTCAGGCGCAGATGAATTGTGAGAGGCGTTGGGCTATAAATCATTTCGGTATGCGGACTGTATGCGCATGAGGCTGTGGATTTCACGTCCTTCAGAAGGTCAAATGCAGGACATTCCCTTGTACCGCGCGTCGGTGCAAATGAGCTGTTATGTATTGTTAATTAATTGCTAAGTTAAGTGGATTGGGTAGTTTTTTGTCATATTATCGTTGGGATATTCTTAGTTATTTTAGCGCCTATGTAATATGTCTTTCTTGAGTATCAATCGTGGTATATATGTTGACAGAATAATCATCAAGATGCCTTAATATTTTATTTACGTGCGCTTAGTTCTCCCTCATTTGTTTACAATTTCACTTCATATACCTTACTCTATCTTTTTCATCTCGCGTTTTGACTGACTATAATTCCGTCGCCAATTTTAATGTATACTTTGCCGTGGCTAGGTTTAAACTGCGAAATGGTTCACTGATGCACTCATTAAACATGTTAAGTTCCCCTCCATTGTGTGTCTTTTATACCGACTTGTATAGTGACTTTCCCTAAAGGCTAACCTGCCTATCATATTTGGCGTCAGAACATTTTGTCAAAGTTCACGAGCGAAATTACGAAATCTCTCTTTGATCACTGGTGCTAATAGCAAGACCCGCGTCGAAGTTTTCTTTCTTCGTGGGCGTAATTTGAATCGGCACATTCCCTCTTTGAAAATAGTCGAATAAAGAGTTGAATGCTGTCGGGATGGATATCTGATGTTTTTCATGGCCATGCTTTTGTGCACCGGTGGCGTCCGAACAATGAGAAATTTGCATGTCAAAGCGCCCGCTTCTGCGTAATCGTTCGGCATTGCATTGAATGAGGGAGCTCTTTTGTTTTCGATTTTTTTCTCTATTATTCGAGACTCGCGGGAGTTCTTTTGGTTCTTCGCATCGCGGGATTTGATCCCAGCCGCCATGTTGCCCTTTCAGCCTTCTCCTCCTCAGCCGTTGGTGATGGTTAGGGGGAGTGACAGGCGGAATCCCTTGAGTGAGGGAAAGCCCTTCGGGTTTGAAAGGTGTCTGTTTCGTGACCTCAGTCCGTTCACCGCTGGTGCAGACCGATATGAGGTGTTCTCGTCGCCCGCACTCCACTCTTCCTCTTGCCCCCTCCGCACCTTTCCGCTCACCACACCCTTCTGTCGCATCACGCGTCTGCGCCAGTAATTTTTGACGCCCTTGCTGTTGACAAGCACCCAAAATTCGGTAGTCACAAAGCCCAGTATGCTTTGCCACCCCTTTCTCTCTAATCTCGTGTTTTTGCCACTCTCCGGCGTGTTTATTTCCCCCACGGATTCCCAGCGGTTACTGTTTCGACGTTTGCCGGCCATTGCAGGACAGTTGTCCTTTTTATTTTAGTTTTTGTTTTTTAACTTACAAACATTTGCCGATTACGTTCGTTTGGCCAGGCTGGGCGACAAAGGGTTTTTATTTTGTTTTTACCCACAAAACAGGTGGATGGGTGGGAATGAGCAAAACATTCCTTTCATGTATTTATACTTTTTGAACGAGTGGCTCTCCTATGCTCTCTCTCTGAGAGGGCCACCTGTGCTTAGCCGTGTATGAAAATCATGGCCGTGTGGGATTAACAAAAAAAAGTATCATGTATTTTTAATGTGAGCTGGGCGGGCAAAAAAAAAGGCTGCGCTCGTATCGCATGGCGCTGAAAGGGTCCGAAACTAAAAGCTCGTCTTGCATTAATGAGTTTATAACTTTGTCGCCAAAAATAGGAGCGGAAAGTGCAGGGTAATGAGGGAGCAAATTGGCTTCGTTAATTGAGCTCGCTAATGGAATGGAGAGATTCAGAGGTGGGGGAGATGGGACTGGTTGCGAATAGTGCGTGTGTGAAGCGGCGTAGTGTGGCACGGCGATCGAATGTTCAATTTTCGATTCCCTTATCGAGACCGAAGTGGAGTGGCGTCATGTGTTCTGCCCCGACGGAGGAGCACTGCGTTTTCATCCCACTATTCTGCGCACACGCTTACCTTATACTTTTTATTATTTAATTGCTTCGCGGATGAACTTCCGTGGGAATAACGCAATTTTCCACTTGAGGGACGAGCGAAATGTTTTCGTTGTGTTCCTTCCCCATCTCGTCCCTGTTTTCTTATGCTTTGCCCGGCTCAAAGGCGGTTTCGGGAAATTTTCTCCCTTATCTTGCGGCTGTGTTCTCTTAATTTAGTTCGCACGAGTGCGGTGCCGGTTTAAGGAAGTTCGTCCGGCGTCTTGTATTATTTTTTGGAAGCGTCTTTAGAGCACTGACTAGTGGTAGACCCGGAAGTCTTACTAATATGTGTTGCAACAAGTTGTTAGCCCGGAGTAAGTTTCACGTGATCGGTGGTTTAACTTGTAATTTTTTATTTTGTAGCGAAGCCGGGTACCGACTTCAAAAACTCTTTTCAATTGTCACTTACACTAGGAATGAGAGCAACCTTCTTACTTTATCAGGTTTAACTTGAAATCTGTGAATACGGCTGTCTCCGTTTAAGTGGTACTACCAACTGCTAAGATTTGATTCAACTTAAGACCTTGATTCCTAGTTTTCACCGCGGTCCTGTTACATTCCTAGGGCATTGACAGCGAAACATCCATAGGATTCGCACTTGAAGCTTTTTTGTTGCCATTTGTGAGAGTTGCCTGGTTACTCCGGCGGACGTTTTTAGCTGAAGTGCACGTGCAAATATACCGGTATTACTTGACTTTCAGCTCTCAGAATAATTTTAGCCGTAGTTACACATTTTGCGACGCAGTTATTAAACTATTTATGCATATAGCTCGACATCAGCTGATATTTTGTCGTAATTCATCTTCATGAGTGGTGAGAGATGTGCTAATGCATATTATAGATCACTGTTCTCTTAAGATGCATTTTTGGCGTAAGTCAACATAGTTTTTATCAACGCCTGAACTACTTGCCGTCGATGGATGTTTTTCTGTGGTGATTTTTCTTTTAATTACGCTTCAGCGTAATAATTGCGCCTGTGGAAATTTGATTCTTCATTTCAATACACTTGAAAATCCAGTTGATTACATCGATTTAAAATTAAATATTTAGCGACGTCTGGTGAGATAGCTGATGTTGTTCTTCAACCATCTTTCACATTGCGTCAAATACGCCAATATATTAGTGCTAAGAACTGAAATCACGTAATGGTACTAACTTCGCCGTGCGTGATTGAGTCTCTTACCTGGTGGATCTCTAGTCGGAATAAACCAATTAATCTAGAGGGAGATTCTAATTTCAGTTCTGCACACCAGGTGTAAATGTTCAAAATTTCCTTCGAAGGCCTTGACTGGTGCGAGGTATGGGCGGCGGTGTTGATTGTGGCCTGCCAATTGGCTCCGTTCTCGCCAAATCGCGTTTCGCATTTTTTCGTTCGTTAATCCAGACACTCGCTGTTTGGAATTGCGTCGTGTCACGCAGCGCCTGTCTGAATATGCTGTATTGTGTGAATGACCTCTCAGAAAGAACTAAGATATAACGCTGCGTTGCAGTGGGGTTGTGTGAGCCTTTTTTCCGTAGTAGCTGATTATAGTTAAAATAATTCATATATATTGTGAGTCTCCGTTATCGAATTCAATGTGGTGAAGTGCTGATTCAGCTCGTCCATTATTTGTTGTTAGCTTAGAGAGAATCTTCTATTCCCATTGACGATATAGCTTTTAGACTGTTCAGTAATGTGAGTGATGATCTAAAAAATTTGGAATCTATAAGTGAAGTTAAGAGAAGGACAAAGGAATGGTTGTTATGCATATATTAATGTTTGTTTATTTGGTAAATTCTTTTGTGTTATTTATATAGTACTTAGCGCTAATTTTTGCGAGTGTTAAATAAAAACACAACTGAAAAATTTTAAAAGGCTTCTGCTGATAAGCCATGAATGGCTTAGCAGGACCATAAAGTGGTAAATATGATCAAATAGCGTGCATTAAACAATATTTATAGCATAATGTTTTTGTATGAGTTTGCTTATATATTTTAGGTGTTGAATTTGTACATTTTTGTAAATTCCATGTGATTCATTAAAAAAGGTAATTACATAAAAAAGCAAATTTGTATATGAAAAAATGAGCTTAGGACGAGCCCAAACTTTCCCCCGGTTTGCTCCAAGAGTGCGATGTTTAGGTAGTGGTGATTATGGTTGATATACGTTTGTTCCTGGTTAGTTGGTATCATCGAATAAATATTTTAATTGGTCATTGTATTTGCGCCAAGAAGACCTAAGAGAGAAATTCCAAAACAGAGAGAAATGGAGGAAACGACAAAAGAAAGGATGTGCAGACCCCACGGAGGAGTGGGACACAGGAAAAGTGAAAGAAGAAATTGTATTTGCGCCGAAATTGAGGAAATACGCGTACGATTGTATTTTTAAAAATAATTTATTTGCATTAAATTTGAAGTGAACTAGTTCACGCTTTTTCGTAGGTAATATGATTTTTGGTGTTTCTGGTTACTATCTGTTGTTAATCTTAATTGTGTTTTCTTATATTTTTCCATCATAAATTCATCCACATGAGTTTAAGACTAGCAGTCTTGGATTTTCGATTCGTTATCAAAAAGATTTCGATTTCGAAGTCCTTAAGACATATTCTGTCTACATTTGTGGAGCATGGAGTAATTAGATTTTTGCTTGTATTTTTATTGACTTCTGAAAGTTGGAAATTCTTGTAATTTGTAAACCTGGAGCAAATTGTTTTTCCCATAGAGCGTATTGTGCCGTGGAAGAATCGAGCGCAAAGAAGAAATTCCGAGCAGTCCTCTTGTTTCCGAACGATGCCTGTGTGTTATGGCCTTCTAAGCGAAGGTGCGCCGTAAAAAGTATATTGAGAGGTCAAAGGTCAATAAAGGCGATGTAGAGTTACACATTACCCCGAATTGCTTCGCATTTCGGAGCTCCGATATTTACCCTTCGTATTGGTGGGGCAGTTTACGTTCTAATTCGACGCTAAAGGAACATTTTTGCCCCACCTTCGTTGATCCTGGATTCACATTGCTATATTCATTTCGACGGTTCTCGCTGTGGGACATCTCAATATATGTCTGGGGTTTTTATTGTTTTTTTGTGATTCTGTATCTTAAATTGGGATTTGAGAATGCTGCTCAGTTGAAGATTTTATTGTCAGCGTACCACCGAAATGCTAGTTTTAATGGGCTATATCTCCCAGATTGCTTTGCCCTTTCAAGTACCTTTTTCCCTATAAAATTTAATTTTTAAGCGCATAGTTTTCCATAAAAAACATCTTTTATTTTCCTTCCATTTTTTTCGTCTACTTGATATCCCATCAATCGCAGCTTTTGCCATTCACTCTTCGTTTTTTCTTCATTCGCTTAATTTTAACTTAACGGATTGCCTCCCGTATCTCAATTTTTTCCATACCTTAACCTCTTACTTTTTCTTGTGTCTTTCTGTCCTATTTACTGCTCATGGTCAAGTACTTAAGTGTAGATCATCTCCCTCGGGGACAGTCGAAATTTGATGAATTAGCCATCTCACATACCAGGTCCTCCATACCATTAGCTCCTCATCCTTTTTTTTCTTATGTCCATATGATATATTACCCAAGCTGTAACTTTTATTTCTCTCCCCATGATCGTTAAAAATTCATGATATTATAACGAGGTGGTGTAAAGATCATATGATATGAACGCCGGCACCGAGGTTGAACATATACACTGTTATCTTAATTAATTCCATTGGTCGGAATAAAGGAAAAAGAAGACCTCCTAGGATATGAAAATTGGCTTGGACAAATCATAAAGTCGAATGGCATCAAGTTTTTTTCATGACACAGCCATATACTGCGATAATGATTTTCCACTTCTAAAAAATGTAATGGTAATTAATGAACTCACCCAGCCTTTTGATAAGTTGTCGTAAGCTGGGTTGGAAATGTACGAAATTTTCTGTGGAAATAGAAAGTTCTGTCATTACCATTAAGTATTGGACAAAGATAAAGAACAGTTCATGTAAGATAATTAAGGCGTACTCTCTAAGAAGTACCTTAAGGATACTCTCAATGTCGTCATCGGTAGTAGTTATCAATGCAAATATTTGTTTTGATGCAGCTACTCACTCTTTCTATTATCCTATTAACATTTTACATCCTATTCATCACTCCCTCGTTAGTATCCCTCGCCATAGGTTTCATGCATTCCATCCTTCACTGTCTCCGGGGTAATTCTTCCCTACCATCTGATGATATACTTCAACGAAAACTAGGTCGGGAATAAAACATTTTAGTTGCATTACGAAGTTACTCATTGTCATTATCATTATATCGTTCTACGCAGTTGCGCCCAATACATTTTACTCCTTCCCATTCGGTGCCCTTCCATTACTGGAGTCTGTTACGTACCAAAATGTCTAGTAGTACCCAATTCTCAAGAGTTTTCATCGAGGACCATTTCTCCTTCTATTAGACTTCTCGCTTGGTGACTATCGCCGTCTATTTGGTCTTTTTCATTTTTCTACTCCACTACATTTTCATTGATTCCATTCATCTCTGTTCTGCTGTTGCAATGGTCCAAGCTTCGCTGCCGTATACGAATTCACCCATCGTGTCGGAAGTCTACTCTTTTGCCTCGTACCTTTCCTCTTTCCCGCTCTTGATGTCGCAAAATCGCAAAAGCCTTCTGACGTGCCCTCCCGACCCCCGTTCTCGAAGAGATTGGTCAATTTACGAGGCGGAAAACGAGGTCTCGACCGGTCTTGTATCCCTCTCGCTCTCCCTCGGGGCTTTTTAACGCGGTGCCGGCGAAGGGGTCGTTGTATCTTTACTTTTTTTCCCCTTCATTAACGTCCTTTTCCTCTCCCTCCCCTCTCCCCCCAGCAGCGGAGGATGAGAGTGAGATGGACGGCTATCGGAGTGACTGGGCGAGGCAGACGTGTCATTTCGAGGGTTGCGAGTGTGTCGGGGTCTGGGAAATGTAATGAGCGAACTCGTCGGCCGGAATGGCAAGGGTGTCAGGATTTAGTTCATGGCTGCCCGGATCCGCGAATAATCTGGCCCCACCTCGCGTTTTATTCCCTGCCGGGTTTTGTTTCCTCAAGTGTGGGCGGTAATGTTTGGAAGCGGGTGAGAGGCGACGTGCGTGGTTGTCGGCGTACAAAGGCGACCAAGTGTGGCAATAACTTAACGTCCAAGTGCGAGCGTACCTTCTGGGTTTAAAAAGTGAGGTACGCAATTGGTGTTAAGCCCGTTTTACACGATGCATGACAATGCACAATTTAAGGTAGTTTGAGCTAAATATCATTTAACCTAGAAATCAATGAATTTGGTCTCATTCTATAGAAAATATCTCACCCTTCTAATGACACCAAAAATTCAACCCCTTACCGCATTACTTTCGTAGTTATTTGCCAAAAAACACCAGCCCTTTTACATGGGAAATGGTACGTGTATGAACTCCAGAGAGACATTAGTTACAAAATGAGGAATTTCTAGCACTTAGATGCCGTAAAAAACTAACAGCGTGTAGTTTTTATGTTTACTCTACTATTTTTGAACATTGATCATAATGTTCTTTTAATTATTATTATTATCATTAATCATATTATTCTTGAGTATCCCAAAAAACCTTCCGTTTGTAAGTAGTTTCTAACGCACCGCGCGAAAAAACTGAATCAAATTGAAGACTTATGCTGATGTTTGCTTTTAATTACTTACCATTTCTGTCATATAAAACTATATTATTGCACCATTAATCATGCAATATTTAATTCATGTGTCCCACAGCTGGTGAAATCAAAACGTATTTTCGGAATATGGTATCTATTATGACTAGGGAACTATCTCGCTCGGACTACCTTAACACAACATATTTTTCTCAATCTGGCGCACGATAGTAACTGAATTGGAGCAGGGGCTGTTTTGCCATCTCTCTTTAATGCATCCTCGCATACGTTGTTGCAATTCTCCGCTTTAAACTACTCAAATTTAAATGCGCGTTAGTACATACATCATATTGTGCAATTACTTGCCCCGTATGAAGCGGGGTTATTAGACTTTTTCCAATGGGCGTATGTGATAATTTTCCCTGATAACCGTAAATGCATGAGCAACAATTAAAGAAGTACTTAAAATGTAATATCCGAATGGGATCTTTGCTTTGAAGGATATGGTTGAAAACGCGGTCATACGTAAAAAAAAACTGCTCTGAGAAAAAGCTTAGTGAAGCTTTAGAGTATGGATAGCCTTGGTCGCTTGGAGGTTTTTCTTAGTATATACAATCATGAAACAGCCTACAATTTGAATATGTATATGAAAATGCAGTATTTGCGCTTTAATTTCGAATCGAACGAGCTAGATTCGAATAGCCAAATAAAATAAGGTAGATAGGCAGTCGGAGTGATAGGGTTGAATGCTCCATTTTCCTTTGCTCAGATCATTTGCAAAACCAACCGCGGTTGAGCTCACTTGAATTAAGTTTGGCGTAATCATTCCATAACTAATACGTTGCATATATAATACATACGATTATTTGCCGTTATTCCCTACTTGAAAAATACGCGAAGAGTTCGACATTTTCTTCAATCTTGTTCCTATTTTTCCACGGCTTTCTCTTTCCACTTCATGTGGTAAGCAAGTTGTGGCCGTCCGGGTAGAAATAGCTACCCCATAACAGATTCATCTGCCCTTAGAAATGTAGGACTTCTAAAAATGGAAGGCAATGCTCATCTTTCGAAGCTCGCATTTGAAATGCGGTTCATCTCCTTAACGTCTAACACATTCGCCTATATTGTGTGCCTAGCGGTGCATCTCTTTACTATGTACGGAATCAGAACAAATTTAGAATATGGGAATTATAGTGCTATACCTTTTCGCATCAGTGAGATAAAGTCACCTGTTTACTTCTTGGTGCAGCTTTCTCTGAGTCACTCCCTGCGGAGTAGTTATCGAGTTTTTCCCATGTAATTGTATCAATATTTCATTTTAAAAAGTAATTTATTCGTGAGAATGAATTACAATGAAAAGACCACCGGCAGAGAGAAATCATTTTGGCTTAGGTAAAAATGTTTCAATTATGGGTAGTAGTTGCTGTTTCAAGTGAAGGCCTTCAGTGTTCTTGTCGAAGTCTACATGTCCGCTTCTTTTCCTACTCTTCCAACGTTTGACAGATATCGAATTTCGGGTTTGAGCTGTCAGATTTTTTTTCGAGTGGGGTGTTTTATGGATACTGAAGGGAGTCCTTTGAGGTGTGTGCTGGAATCGATAGAATAGTCTTCCGCTCAATTTGCTGGACGATTTTTACGAAAAGTGTTATCGTAGTCGTGAAGAAAAGTCATCTCCCGAAAATTGGATCGTACGTGAAGTGTGTCATGTTATCGAATCATTACGTGTTTACGAACATGTCTCATGTGCCATAGGGATTCGTGGTAAAATACCATTGGATTGCCAATAAACCAAATCGGTAAACTGCAATTTTTGGCTGTCTACAGATGCCACTGATTAGAGCACCTGTGCATTGCTTCACGCGAATCTGTACGCAGGCAAAATTGTACCAACAACCTTTAGATACTTATAATGGATACATATGTAACAAGATGCGGTATTTTTGCACAGGTTTTTAAAAAATGGTACGGCTGGTATCGACGCTAATACGTCATTTTCAGGTACTGCTTGGGTGCCTGAAGATGACTCCTTTGCGTCGAAAGTCGTGGTACCATTTTAATTAAACCTGTGCAAAAATACCAAGTGTTCTTTTTATATTTAGCCATGAATTTCCACAAAATCATGCCTAAACTCACCGAATTCACTCGTGATATACTCATCTAGTGAATGTTAGGAAGTTTAATTTTCGGTGACATCGGGGCTCCCTGATCTAATCCCTTGTATGAAAGCTCTTTTGCTACATCGTCACAGTTCAGAATCTTCCTTCAAATTTGACTGTCACTTGTTTACGCGACCGTCGCGTGAATTGCCTCCTCTCGATTCTGGTCAGTTCCCCGGGGAGACAGAGGATGCGCGCTTTTGGCTTCATTTTTGTCTTTCTCGCTTGTGCACGCCACGCCTCGTTCTTTCCGCATGCACGGGCTTCCGCGCCTCCGGTGGAAATTTCGTCGCCATTGCTTGGAAACTTTTGCGATTTGGGCGCGCGTCACTCTGTATAACTCGGCCACGCCGCCCGCGTTTTCCCGTCACCGTTTGTCTCCAGTCGCTCCCCTCGCGCTCGTTTCACGCCTGTCTGAACCGGGGTAAAAAAATATGTCCCGGAAGGGTTTTTCGCACGTCTGGTTACGCGCTTTCCTGTTCGCAGGTGGGACACAATTTCGGTGGCGAGTCAGTTGAGGAGATATATACCTTCATATATGTACCCTTGTTTCCACGCAGTAGACTTCTCCTCGGTATCATGTCGGTGAAACGAGTCTGGAGACGACGTTAAAGGTTCATTTGTTGAGGCTCCCTTGGATATTTGTTTTTGAAACGGCCCACAGAAGTTATTTTGCGACTGCGCGAATCAATACAAATACTTAATTCTACCCGTTGAAAGGTATATTTAAGTAATATTTAATGGTAACTTTTACTACCACAGAGAATTAATTCTTCCGTCCCCTTTTTTTCTCCAACAATAAGAGAGTTCCCGAACTTTGATTGCACACGATGATGATACTGATATATTGAAACCCGGATCGTCTTGTGCTGTTTTAAATTCTATGGTGTAGTAAAAGTTAACATTAAGTATGATTCTCGTACTGTCCCTCGACATGTCGTGTATTTCCGTAATTCTTGTTTGTTTTTAAGGTTTTTCTTACATCGGGTAACGCATTCCTCCACATGTCTGTTCGCAAGTGCGACAAATTTTCGGTGGTGATTCGGTCGTAGTCGGTACGTATATATTTTCACCCAATGAACTTCTCCGGGGTATTATGTCGGTACAAATGGTCGAGAGTTGAAAGCACAAGGGTCTTTTATTGATCATCGTTCATTTGATAGCGTTCCTCCGATAGATATTTTTCTTTTCGTCGGAAACGGCTTAACGTCATTTGTATGAACGATTGTCGTACCATCCCTCGACCGGTCGTGTCTATCCGTAATTCCTGCTTGTTATTTTTTTTTCTTTCTTTTGCGACCATATCTCGTTTTTTTTTACGGCCGACCCTTTTCCTCCTGGTTTATTTTTAGACTCTCTTAGACTTGTATCCTTTTCATTGCTCTCCATCCGGTCCTTTTTGTCTCTCCCACCCCTCAACCTTTCTCCCAGCCCCACTTTTCTCGCCCTATCTCCCGTCTCCATCTAACTTCTCCCTCCAGCCTTCAGCCTCTCTCTCCTCTCCCGCTTTTGCGTGGAATGGCCCTCGCCATCACCATGGTAACGGCCAGACTCGAGGCCCTGTGTGTGCTCTCTCCTCCCTCCCTCCCTCTTCCCGTATCCTGTCCTCCCACCCTCCCCACAGCCTTACCACCGCTCCTCTCTCGTTCCCCTGCCGAGTCCCTGCCGTTCCCTGCTCCCTGTGCCCCTCGCCTCTCCTCTCCTCCCCCAACACAGGCCGTGTGCGGCGTACAACCTCCTTTTTCGCCGCTTCGCATAATCTTTCTCTTACGCTCTTCGCATTCCTCTTCCCCATCTTCCTCTTGTCTCTCTCTCCCCCTCTCTCCGTCTTCATCCCTTGAATTCATCGTCGTTTGCTCGTTTTTTTTCACCGCGCTTTCTCCCCTCCTCTTAACGTCTCGGTCCTTGTCCTCATCCGACGGTGCTTATTTCCTTACCCCCTTTTCGATGTGGATCCGCGATATTCGAGTTTCAATATCGAGTTTTCGATTTGATATCGTATCGCATGACGCGCGATGTATTTCGCTCGGTATCACATACTACGTGATTCGCCATTTTCAATTAATTTGGCTCAATGTTATGCATTACATTTTTGTAAGTTACTGGGCATCTACTTATCCTCATGGATCCATTCAATACGCGTGGAATTTAATTGGTTTAGACTTGATGTTTTGAGGCGTGACTCGGTTCAACTGCATTCTTAGAAATGGAACGCACCTCGTTAAGTTCTGACATAAAATTCAATCCCGACCCGGGTTTCAACAGTTTACAGTAATTTCCTAGGTACGGGAATGTGTTGCTGTGCCTAATATGTATGTAGTTAGGTCGCCAAGGAAGAGGCGGGAAATTATGTTGGTGTGCTACGTTTTGCGTTTGATCTTCTCAATCGCTTGAACTCGTGAGAAACACCGCATGCGATCACATCTAACTTGAAATCGCATGAAATGTACTGTCTCTTATTGCGGCGTAACGCATCGAAGTTAGGATATTTATGGAGTTCCAAATCATCTTCTTCATTACATACTAATTTAAGTGTGTAAATCTTGTTTGTTTGTTTCGTTATTCGTTTTCTACTATCCGTCTTGAACATGCACAAGATACATCTCATACAGAACATGCAGCGATACATCTCATAGTATCACCCATTACACGATATCGCATCATGAGTAAAGTCGCTTTGATTTGCGTACCTTTAGGATTTTATCAATTGAGGAGCATTATTTCGACGTCACTAACATATTTGTTTAAATAATGAAATTACTGATTTCAGAATTCATGTTAAAAGTCATATTGTATTCAGCGTTCGACGTAATTGCAAAAAAACATAGTTTGTAAGTCGTGCGCAAGTCGCCTGTCTCAGCACATTGCTTTTAAAAAGCATTTTGCTCTTTTTAACGCATCGTTTTCCAATCGGGTATCGCACACAGCAGAGAGTCGCATCTCATAAGTCGTTACATCTCATAGCCCATTGGTTCGATGTGACCATGCGATATGTCGTGGACATCGCAGTTGACACATCGTAATATCGCCTGAGCCCGCCCGGAGGATACTTCAAAATCTTATATTCATCTCCTCTCCCCATTTGTGGTTGTATATGTTTTTCACTTTCACTTGAAGAGATGTTTTCCTCCTCAGCTCGAAGCTGAGCTCGTCCCTGGTCCACGAGTGTGTCGTGTGGTGTGCAAATTTCTCAAACCGAGCTTGAATCCGAGCTTTCCCGAGTCAAAGTCATGGGGAGATTTCAAGAGTAAGATGATTAATCTTACGCGAACTCGGCTCTTGCTGCGGGCATGACGAAAATTAATTCTGGTGAGAATAAACGGCTTTGCATCCGGCGAGCAAAGGCGATGGTTGAATCAGCTCGTACAATCGATTTGTTTAAGCTCGCTGTCATGTGTTTTGAGTTCTCATAATCCTAGAGCACTCAACCATTCATCATTGGTCACCTCTGTACAATTTAATTTCAAATTCTAGCCCACTCCGAGTCTTGTTGTCTGGCGGGATATATTTCATGCGGGAAGCTTTTTTAAGTCATGTTGCATCCCACGACCAAACGTCGGGGTTGTGCTTGGTGAAACGGTCAATTTATAAAATTTAGAAAAGTCGTGGCTTACGAGTCGTGGTACCTAATGAATATATGAATCTTATTCCTTACAATTCACTTGCTCAAAATTTAATGTAAAACTCATGCACTCTCCTGTGTCTTGCAGTTACGAATAAATGTTATATTTTATGTAGTAATACTATAAAATATGGCGTTATATCCAGTGAAGAAACGTCTTGCTGGAATTAGATCAAGCGATATACGTGTTCATGAAATTTCTTCGCAGTGTTATGAGTTATTGCGCGTACGATATGAGTACACCAAAATTTTTCCCAGTGATCCCATTTGAACAATTATTATTCAAACTTGCGCACTCCTATCACTTGGGTATTGATGATTGTATATGTGGTACAAAGACCTCATAAGTTGAACATTCATGCGGGGAACAAATGCACTGCATTAGCTCAAAAAATCGATTTATGTAAGCTATTTCTGTAAGAGTACACTACTTTTATTCTTCAGCGACCATCTACGCGAAAAATAATTGAAGCTCCGACTGCCTGTGTCTTGTACCTTTGCTCGCAATATTACGTGTATAGAGTCTGTATAAGTTTTATTAAGGTGGAGAATTATGAGGTGAAAGGAGCTCTCTAGTCCGCATTATGACTCTTATCGTATTATTTGTCAAGGCCTTTGTAATAATACCGTGGAAAATATGTTTTCCCATGCGGTGGGAAAAAGTGACATGGGAACTTTCGTGCTTATAACTCACAATTCACGAGCGGACAGTAATTTTTTTCTGCGAGAATGTGACATTGTGGCGTACTAAGAATTTTATGGATTTCTTCATGCATCCGACGGGGTAAAGAGCGATTCTTCGCTTTGGGAATAACCCACGCACGAAGGGAAAGGCTCAAAAAGCAGCCGGCTTTTGTGTTCTTGTATTTAATCTCTCGTAATCCTTGTGCCTTGTCTTTTGCCGCAGGCATGGGCGTTTTTTTGTCCTCAAACTGCTTCGCGCGCAGTGTTGGGTAGTCCTCGAGAATTCGCGGAGATGAAACAACTGACGTCCTTGTGAATTCTTCACGAATATTCCACCAGGTGGGGAGGTTCACCATCTCACGCTATGGAGGGATCTTGAAGAATTCACTAGGGACGCAGACCATGGAAACACCATATCATTCTGACGTTCGCTTCTCTAAATTTAACGCGATCGTTAATATTGCGAAGGCGTGAGAAGTCATGAAGCCAGGCTACAAGGCTCAGCTCAAGTATTAACTCCTTAAGAAGTTTATTCACCCCATATTGTTTGTCTCGAAACGTTTTTCTGATGCTCTATTTCGATCGAATTTACGGCACACAGTACTACATTGTGTTAGTGTGTGTGTCGTACTAGTTTTCGTTAATCATTCAATAAGTTTGGACTTGCATTACCTGTATATATTGTATGGAAACACAGTTCGTTTAAATACATCTGTTCAAAATATTCAGTCTAAGTGAAATTATTTTTTACTTCCATATCGCTTCATGGCCATTGTGCCGCGAGTTAGTCATTTGCGCCGAATAGCCTGCCTCCTGGAGGAAGTGCGCTTAAATAGCTCATTACTGAGCAATGTAGTACATTGGTGTATTATTTATTGCCCATGGTTTCTCAACAGACAAGACTGGCTGCATCTGGCACTGGAATACATGCCGAGTTATTTCTCTCTCCATGATTCATGTTAGAGTCGTTGGCATTCTGAAATTACTCATGCTTTACAACTCCTCTGTCCTAGCCTTTCTGCCGAGAGACAATCTGATGGCGGGAAGCGGCGCACGATTTGGTTTATTTCTCTCTGGTCGGTAGGAAGTTGTCATTAAATCGGTAGACGTTGATCTCTTTAATGATATCTTGGATAATATCATAAATTTGTACTTTTTATGGTGAAAGCCTCTTTTAAACCAAAGTGAGCGTTGTGACTTTTCGGTAACCATTGATTTTATAGATTACTTAAGATAGATTCTCGAACTTTCTTATATTATTAGAGTTTTCTGTCATAATATGGCTTTAGATGCCGAAATAAGTATTTCTACATGTAAGTCATGTGGGTTAAATTTTTTAAACAAGTTTTGGAGTTTTCTCTGTTGCTTAATGGTTTGACAAGCATCATAGTGGGGTAAAATATAACTACTTGCTTCAACCAGAATCGAAATGCTTTTTTAATGGCGTCAATGTTGTTTGCCTTCGGCCACAGATTGTCTGAAAGGAGCTCTTTGGAGGATAAGATGCATGCTCTGTGGCTGTGTGTATTCATTATGTATAATTATTGCTTTGAGGATTCCAAGTTGATCGTATGACTACTGTGTTGATCTTTGGGAGCGCATTAGCCGTTGTGACCCCAATTCACGCAATTCCATTGTCTTCATCCCGTTTTATTTTCTCCTTCGTTTTTTATTTCCTTGATTCTCATTCTGCTCACGTACTTACCTTCTTCGCCCGCGCCGCAGCTCGTAACTGCCTCTTAAGCCCTTAAAGGGGTGGATTGTTATGTCCCAAACGACGAAATTTAACATCGCCAAAGGGCGGCGGTGAGCCCCTTTTAGCGGATGAATTTTCATCCTCCCTTTGTAGTTCCTTACTGTCGAGGCAATATTGAATAAATCCCGGCTTAACTAAGCGTGCTGAACGTCTTTCCGGGAAGCACCCCGTGACCTCCGCTTGGAAGGAAGTAATCTCCTTGAAAATTTTTCCCGATTATTTCAGGATGTAAGCTAATGTATTTTCTTAGTACTTAATTTGTTTGCTAATCTTGCATCCTTTGATTGTAATATTGTCGAAATGATGTTTAACTAGTCATTAGATTATAACTAACCTTGGAGTAGGGAAATTCCCTATTACATGATCCCTACTTTCCACTTTCTCAGTTCCATGATTAGCTTGTCTCCTGGCAATTCTATGACAATCTTTAATAATCTATGACATGAACCTTTTATTATTACACTAATTATCCGCTGGAAAAAATTGTGGAATGATAGTATAAAAATCTGTCAGTTAGTACACAACCTTGGTCAGTATTTTGATCCTTTTTTTGTAATGATGCAGGAGTTCTGTGATTTACAATAATCACCTTGGCAACATTTAGGTTCTTAATTCCTAAAATACGCCGAAATCTCAAATCCTTGGAAGTTCTTGGATAGCCTTTTATTAACTGAATTCTTTTTACGAAGGGATTACCGTCAAGTCGAAATGTACCGGCTTTGTGTATACGAAAACCCATCGTGTTTAATTTATAAACCGGATCCTGTTGCCTTCATTTTCCTGGCCAATGTTTTTCTTGTTAGTGCGAAGACTGTTGGTGGAAATTAATGTGCGTCTGATTGTATTGGCGTGTGCTTGTGGAAGGCTTCTTCCATTTGAAAGCCTAATTTAATATACGCCCTGTGATATCTCCTCCTGTGGCCTAGATTACGAAGTCATTCATATGTCTTCATCATGTATTGACTACTCTTCCACTCCTCCCGAGGGTATAGGTTGGATCAAGTACAGTTTTACAGCCGTTGTTTGCTGCTTTTGCCGGATATTATTTGTGAATGAGGGCCTAAATGTTTGCCTTGTTTCATAGTAAGTCAATTTGCGCTACGTGGTTTTTTACTGCCTGCTATTGTTGAAAAGATTGCTTTTGGTAAGTCCGGGCGTCGCATGGAATGTTGTACCCGGCGTGAGTCGCGGAAGGTATTGTGTCACTACCTTATTTGATCATCATCGTCATCCATTTCTTCACCATTTCGCGCCAGACCCTTAACTCGCATGTAATTCTTCCTCTGCTCTTTAGGCAATCCTCGTCGGACTTACCGTACTATTTTACCCGAAAATATTTTTTCAATAAAGCTGTCACGTCTCGAGGTGTCCCAAATCTATCGTGTTCGTCCGTTGCGCTTGTTAATTTAGTCCTAACTTCCTCGGCTGTTGGAGTAAAATCTTGAGTAGCGAGCTTAATTCGTTCCTGAAAATAGCCTGTAATCCAAAGCTCTCCTTTATCAAAGCATAAGATAAGCATCCTATTAGGCATGATGGAAATTAGAGATGATTCGTTCCGCAATACAAAAGTTCCTGTGTAAACATTCTTTGATATATTTTAAAAATTGTGTATTTACTTTTTTCAATACTGGTTCATGAGAAGTTTCTTCATTTTATCGAAAAAAAATTTTGTATATTCTGCAAGAACCTAACTGGAGTGGTCCATATGTACTACTTGCGCATTTGTTTGTCCCGGTTCGCAATCTACTAGTTTACCAAGCGATGATGCGTCTTCTTGGAATAGCGTGACGCTCGGCAGACAGCGCAACTCCCCATTCGTATTCAGTATCTTACTCGTTTATCGATTTATAATTTATAAAATATTTTCCCTTGTTTCGCAGACTCCTCGGGCCTTTATGATATGAACTCTTCCGGGTTGGCTTAATTTTTCTTACCAGCGTAGGCTACTTTTAATTTGGGAAGGAATAAGCATTAAATATCGTCTCAAATAAGGATAATTTTGCGACTCCGTGAATATCAAGAATCTACGCCCAGGAATTCATTAGTTTTATTGAGCAAAACTCCCTGTATGTATTACTATAGTGTTTATTTGATGATAATACGCTTGAAATAAGTATCTATATTTTGCTATTTTTCGCAGAAACTGCTTTTTTTGCTCTCCTGAAAACTTGGATCTTGGAAAATTCGCAACCATACCGTTAAGTGTGACGGTAAATGGCCTACCAATGGCGTATAGGCTTTATGAAGATCCCTGGAAATTATTATATGGCGTGGTGGGCTCCTAAGTGTCTCAACTTCGTGGAAAATGAGTGTGCGTTTTGCAAAATGATTTTAATATGCCCATTCCCCTCCCATTACGTAACTAAGCTCTTTATAGGCGTCCCCTCCCTCCCCTCCGATCCTCCATTTTTGCCTTTCCGTCCCTGTTCGTTAATCATATCAGCGGGAGAAAGTCACATTTTAGCGGTGAGTTCGGGGGTTAAATTGATTTCTGTTGTTTGAGTCGCTCGAAGTCTTACCAATTTCCGCCCTCTCCGCCGCGTGTGTGTGCCTTTCATGCCGTCAAGGCGTCCGCGAAGTCTTGTTCCGTCTTCCCCGAAGGCAGTGTTGTCCGGGGGGTGGAAGCACTGGTTCACTAATTATGGCACTCTTCACTAGGGGGCGTCACCTTACCTCCCAAAGGGGCATCACCAACCCTTTCATTTCCTTTCCTCGTTCCTCTTAGGAAGGCGTGGTGGGTTTCTGATCGCTTTCCTTTTGGGGTTGCCCTCTCTCTGCTTCTCCCACATTACATTCTCATTACCTCAGGGCTTCAGACGAAAGAGTAAAAGAAAGTGTTGTCTCACTCTCGTTTGGCTCTAACTTGGGTACGCCTCCAGAATCTGGGACCCAAGACGAGGATTTAACTCATGAACTCAATAAAGAAAGGGAAGTCGCGCAGTTCTGTTGATAACTGCCAAGTTAGATCGGAAAGCGTGACAAAACTGTTATAAGAATGGTTCTCATCCCTTTTTGCTCAAATACCCCCTTCCACCATCGTTCAGTATATCATTCCCCCGTCCCGAAAAATGAAAATAACGCGCATGATTAAGAATGGATTTTATTATGTGGAATATAATTGACGCAATTGAACGCCACAGAGTTATTTAAAACAAACTACAATTTTAGATGCTCTGCATTATCTACGGGAAATGCATTTTGCTGAATTGTAGTCCCGATTTCTCCATTAAGCCATTTAACTTTTCTACGGGAGGAAGGCCTAACAGAGTATTAGGACTGGCTTGGGGAACTGTAGCGACTCGTACAATATACTGCAGACAAAGGCTACTCAAAGAAAGTGTTACCTCACCACTGTATTGGTAGTTCATGCTTTTGGGATTTATTACCCTCTTTAGTGCTCTCGTGAATGTGCCCTCTTTAAAATCCGCGAGTACTTTACTATGGCAGAGGTCAGAGATCAGGAAATTTCGAATTTAAGATTTCCTTCTGTATATGCTTTAAATAAATGTGCGCACCATTAATTATTGTAACGAATATAGCGCAAGAACTTGATCCGGCAAAACACGTAACTTTTTTTCCGTTACCCTTCATTTTTATTGCTGGTGTCCTTACAGCCCTCGTCACGCGCCATCTTTGCGGACCGCTAGGGAGTGCAGATGTAGATGAGCCCGCCCCTTTCCTCACCCCCCATGGAACGCGTCGAAGATTCTAATCGCTTTCCTCGCGGGGTTGTCCTCGTCTCCCTGAAGCAAGGTCCCCATTACGTAAACACAACAGGAACCTCAACATTCTGAATGGCCGACCCTTCTTCATAAGGAGGGCGAAGCAATTTTCGTCTCCCCAACACCGCCGGGTTTTGCCCCGACGTTTTTTTTCATCATCTTGAGGTGACAGCTTCGAATGAAAAAAAAACCCTTCAGCTCAAGAGAGTGGATCGATTTTTTTGGGCCATGTATTGTGAGGTCCCCCTCTTTTATGCTTTCTTCGCCACCCGACGTTATTCGATCAATTTGTTGTGGAAGTACTTACCGACGTGTCGCCTTGCGGTGTTCGCTTTTTTGTGTGTGTCTCGCTCCTGTCGTGTCGGCGGATGTGCCCGAGGAGTAATCCAGCTCCACTTTTCGCCGTGGAGTCACCTCCCCTTCGGCTTTACGAGTGCTCCTGTTGTCGTACACGCCTCCGAAATAACTCCGCATTCATTAAAAAGTCCTCGAGAGAAGTCTCTTTAAGGTTGTATTTGGACATGCTTTCGTCGAGAGCTGGGGAAGAAAGTTGACTGAGAATTAATTTTGTCTCCCATCATTAATTCCCGCGCCTGTTTTTGTCCGGTCATTAATTCTCTTAAAGCTCTGGCGGTGAATGAAGTCCGAGCTGGGGACAAATGGCATGGAATTATTTCTCATTATCCTTATCATTCTTGTTGTCCAGTCGCCTTCCCCTTTGGGTATGCGTCCTTCGTGGATATTGCGGAAAGGAAAGATTGCCTCCGTCTGTTGTTTTTGGGGACGGCGATTAATCTTTGACTCCGGTCCTTTATTACGTGGCCGCATGATCGTATAGATTCGTTCTATACATTCAGTACAAGCTGCTTGGGAGAGATAGCTTTAATAAGTCGTCTACGTAATAGTTCATTGTGTTTAATAAGTGCGATTAATTTATGCGTTGTCTGTACTGAGCTGACGTTTGAAGATTTCATTCAATTTTAGTTCTTTAGAGTATTAATGTGTTTAAAGTAGCAGTTTTTGTGCTAATTATGTGTTAAGCGCCTGACAGCTAAGGTCATTGGAGTTTCAGAGATTAGCTGGTAGTGTCGGAATGCGTTGGAGACCATAACCGTTGAGATAGGTTTGAGAAAAATCCGTCTTAATGGCTTACTTTTGACAAAAGGCGCCAAGATGTGCTCTGCTCAATGTCCCATCCAAAAAAGGAGCTCTGCTGCTGAAGATCTTCCACTTTGAAGTCTGCGAGGTGATTCGACGTTTGTTGGGAAGTCTCTTACGTCAATTTGGACTTAGTCCGTCAGTTCACCGTATTATCAGCTGGTTTCTCCTCTTTCTTTTATCATTTTAGGTACCTCACGAAGGGTTTCCATCCATCATATTGTCACCTCTTCTCTCAGTATTTTCGGACGGGATTTATCGTTCTTATTGAGCTAAAAATCCTACCGTACCAAGATTATGCGAACCATTTTTAATTTCTTCCATGTGCAACATACACCAAACATGTTATTCCGCATTTTATTTCTTTATTTTGTAGTTGTATATTCCAATTCGTTGAGTTGTTTAGTTTATTTCGTTTTCATTATTGTTATGATTTTCTGGATTCCATGCTTGTATTTTTCATTGTTAAATATCTCAACTCGCATTTTAACTTATCGTTATTCTTCCCCGATACGCTGTTTACTTTGATTTAGTTTGATTGATATGTTCCTAAAAGGTTTTCGCCAATGAGAATAATATTTCATTGTTATATTTCTTGCTTGTGTTCGTTTATGTTTGTTGGTAGTCGTCGTTTTAAATTGAATTAAAGTCGTTGTTTCCTCAACCATTTCTTCTGCTATTTTTTTTAGATTTTTGGTTCAGGGTATTCTCTTACTTGGTTTGCCGTGAAGAATTTAAGTGTTGTACATCTGCGCTGTAACACCGACCGTCTGTGATCTGATTCGTCTCACTGCTAACGAAGATCGATCCATTTTCTGGCCTCGGCCGCCTCCTCAGTTCTAGGACGCGACACTTCATCTTGAAATCTGTGTACCCGTGGCGTGAACAACCTTGAGGAGGAAGAGGATTTCAATTTCTCCCGAAGAAATTCCATAATTCGCCCGAATTGGCAATCCCTTATCAGACCACCTCCCTCCTCACTACTGAGCGTGATGGGACGATAACTTAATTTTCAGCTCGGAGAAGTCCCATTCACACTAATTTTAATTAGCGGCAGCTCTCTCTTCAGTTAAACCCGTCACGAGTCTCGCCTCTTGCCGCCAAGGCCTCCACTTCGATCGCCGCTGCCATATGAAAGAGTCAGTCGTTTGTTACTGGCTTGATTTTCACTCTTCAGCGTTTCTGTCTTCAATCTCTTAATGAGAATTCCGTCGCGTTGTAGGGAAGGACTAAAGGAGGTGGGAGGAAAATGAAGCATTGCCTGTCGCAGGGCTTAACGGCGGCCCCCGCTCTTTAATCTTGGGATTATAACTTTTCCGATCTCTTTTCCCCGACTGCATCGTCCCAAATCCTCCCACTTCTTTTTGCGACTTGCCTTTTGGATCGGGAACAGAATTGATGATTTATCTCGCGCGATGAGTCTCCTCCCGTCACTGTGATACCTTGCCAGGGATTGTCTTTTTCTCGTTCTAGGGTTGCCGTACAAACCTGTTGCCTTTTTGTCTGAATTGATTTGTATCGACGTTCAATTTAACCTTCTTCGAAAGTTGACGGTCGTGGCTGAATGTGCCTTTCATTTTTCTTGTTATATTTTTTCCTATATTCGTTGAATTACGTTTAATATTTAAGTGGTCCAGTCAGTTCGTTTGCTTGATGGCTATTGTTGGTTTGGTTAGCTTGAAATTGCGTGAAATTGTTAATTTATCACTATTAGTCTCGTTGAGAACTGCAAAAAAATTGAATTTGAAGCGAAATTTGTGTTTAGTGGTTCGTGTATTTACCATTTTTCTCGTTGAAGCTAAGAATATGATCTGATTATTGGTTATCGCGGGATCGTATTAGATCGAGGTTGTCAAATGATCATGGACGATTTCTCCCGCCAATCATGGATGACGTAATGCGGATTAGCGTAAGGTTAAAATAATTTGGGGACAAAAAGGTGGAATGCGTTTGACATTGAATATGGGGGAAACAGTTACCAATGCTGATTATCACTTGCATTTAAATTTAAAATCTCGGTTATCCCTTTTGAATATACTGAAGTTAAAAATGGTAGTTCAAACGCCGTAAATGATTTCCACTTAATGGAGCGCAGAGGTAGTCGTATCGGCTATATGTGTGGGATTAAGATTGCAATTCCCTATTTCGCCTTGTATTGATTAGTAATTTGGCCCTTGCGAAAGTTGGCACCAGGGTTATCTCCGAAATAGCTATCGTCATTCTATTTTAACCTCCAGTGAGCTTAAGTGGCCAAGCTTCTTATTTTTGTCTTCCGACTGTTTTCTGAATGGGAGACACGTCGTTTGATGTTAGTATTTTCAAAGCTCTATTTAACTTTTTCCAATCTCGAGTTTTGGCCGCCGTCGCTGGCATCTTGGTTTTTTTCCTTGCCCGCCTTAATCTTTCTGTTGTGAACGCCAGAAGATGCAATGTTGCATAACTCTAGTTGAAATAGCGTAACCTCGTGACGCGGCCGCGTAGAAGTTCCAGTTAATCGTCCGAGACGATTTATTTAGGAGTCCAGAGAAAACAACGCCGCGGAACAAAAAGGCTCTCCCATATCCAGGCTAGAAAAACGAATCCAGATAGCCGTCTTTAAATAAAATGTGTATTCTGCGTCGATGTAGGTGCCCTCGAATCATTCCTACTTTTTCCTGTCGTTCTTCGGATTAGATTTAAATCTTTTCTAAGGAGTTGCTTTTTTGTGCCCTACATGAATGCTTTCTTTCCGTTGTCTGTCGCCGCGTGCCCTACCTCCGTAATTCCGCCGGTTATAAAATCATGTCCACTCTTTCACTGAATCTCGTGGGAACGTCGCCGTTATCTCCTTTCTTAATTGAGACCCAAACGGTAAATTTCGGCTCTTCTCTCTCTCCTATCCCCACCCGTGCCTTGTGCCACGGTCACTTTTTGGGCATATCAACATCCCGTCTTTCTCTCTCCTAGAGATCCAACTTTTCGCCCGCTCTGTGGATTGTCCAACATCATTTCGTCTCCCACTCTCCGTTCGACCTATCCCTACACTTCCGCAATTACACCTGCCAAAAGAAAAAATAAATATTTTTAGAATAACAAATATTTCCCTTCCCTCGCATCTTTATTGCTCCCATTTGTATTTGCTGCGAGTGCTTTTGTTTTAATGTGCATGTAATCTATTTTATTTCGTCGAATTTTTCAGTATAAATAATGTTGTTTATTCGCTGTATAGGAAAATCTGGCCCTTTTGGGTATCTGTTAAATAATAATGAAATGATTGAGTGCGTACTTCAATAGTTTGATCGTGGCATAAATGTACCCTATTTCATTTTCTTATTGCCATTAGTAGTTGAAATTAGGATAAAAAGTGTGAGGAATTACGCGCTATGATTTTGAACAGCGTAGCTCGTTGTTTACGTCCCTAAGCATAGATCGAAGCGATGTGCCCGTTGTGAAAACCGCATCTTTTCCTCAGAAGTTTCACTAACTTTTACCCGTTCTTAGTGGTTCGAAGCCCGCAAAATCGACGTGATTCCAAATGGCTTTTGTCATGCCACCCAAAGCGGCGGCTTCCACAACGACTCTGTTGTATGTGACTATGGCCCCAATGCTCAATGAAGCGCTCGTGAAATTGGAGTTAGGACACTGGGGCGACTACGTGGCAAGAGTGGCGTATGGCACTTCGGGTAACTTCCTGGACTTGTTCATTGTGTTCATATGGTGATTTAGAGTGATGCGCCTACCCTTCATCCTTTATGCTCGCTTTTGCTCCAACTTCAAGGTAGTTTGAGCGATAAAACACTTCATCTGTAAAGGAATGAATTTGGTCTCATTTTCAAGAAAAATATCTCACCCTTCCAAAATATCAACCCGTTACCGAACTATACTTACCGAGATTTTCGACGAATAATACCGGCCCTTTTACATGGTAAATGGTACGTGAATACACTTCAGTGTGGCCTTATTTGAAAAATGAGGAATTTCTAACTCCTAGATATCGTCAAAAATTAAAAGGGGGCAGTTTGTATGTTTTCTCAACTTTTTTTTTAAAGCAAATCATATCGTCACCTCAGTCATTTTTTCAGGACCACAAAAACCTTCCGTTGTGAAGGAGTTATAAACGTACCGCGTGAAAAAAATGAATCAAGTCCAAAACTTATTGAGATATTTTTAGTTTATCACGTCGAATTTGACATAAAAATATATTGCGCCATTAATATTGCAATGTTTAATTCATGCTTCCCACAGCTGCTGAAATTAAAACGTTTAATTTGAATGTAGTCTCCCATTATGACTAGGGAACTATCTTGCTCAAGCTAACTTAATTACCCTGCGATTTAAAGGGTGAAATCTGACGCAAGTAAACTTCGATCTTTATTTTATCTATCGGTGATCTCCGTTTCTTCAACTTGCATTCAACCTCACCTCGAAAAATACTTGAATAAATATTTCTCATTCGATGTTAGTTAATTCTTCAGCGGCCGATCCGTTTGCTATGTTTTCTATTTCGTATTTTAAAGTTGATTAATTACGCCAAATAGCTAACTGCACTGGCATGTGGGAGTATTCACCTTAAAAGAAGATGGTGTTATTGACCAATATACCGGATCGTCCATTGATAGATTTGGGTTCGAATCCCGGTAAAGTCAAATGATTTTTTTCATTGTGAATTTTATCCTCTGTAATTGTCATTTGTGGATTTTTTAAAATTGTAAGCCCACAAGAAAGTCGTGTTGTAGAAAGTAAGGGTAGTAATAGGAGAAAGAAGAAAGGGTAAATAATTTCTTACGTACTTACGTACTTATCGTCCGTGGGAATAGGAAAATCTGGAAACCAGTGCCACGGAAATTGTATAATAGATATGCAAATAGCTTGGATTGTCCAGAATATAGAAATTGCATGAATTTAAATTATAGACTGAAAATCATGGAACACTCGAATCAATTCTATTTTCGTCGATTGTAGATTTTTCTAGTTTTATCCTCAACCCTCCGGGTAATCGTAGCCGTCCGTGAACCTATCAGTCTCTTTATGTGGAATATTAGGAGCCATTTTAACTAGTTGCGAGTGTGGGGGATTGTTTGCGCTTGTACTTCGTGGGGAGAAATTTGCTGCTGCGCAGTCAATCTGTCTCATCGACGTGGTGCGGTGTAATAAAAGGGCGCGGTGGAGAAGCAATCTGGTCCGCGCATTGGCGCGTGAGGTGCCGCATTAAGCTTGATCGTGTTACGACGTAAAAAGCACCTTCGCTGAGGATATTCCCGCATGCACACGCTCGCTATAAATTCGGGCGACACCCAGGGACCCGTCCTGAAGGGTTGTTGGTGGTGTGAAAAGAAAAGTGTATAAGATTGATACAAATGAGTTAAATCGCTTATGTTTAAGTTATTTGTTGCGTGTAATATTTGTTATAACATTTTATAATATCTGTTTCGATGCATAATAACTTAAGGAAAAACGCTCTCGGTGACGATGCACTTTATTAATACTTGAAATCAGTTCCTCACGGCCAAGGAGACAAAAATGCCTATTAAAAATGTGATGCACGTCAAAAATTCTCCTCTGTCAACAAAGACGACTTAATTGTCGAGACGTACAGCTATTTTTTGTGAGTGTGCTTTTTACTTATGTCTATATAATTTAAGTTCTACATAATTATTATGTATATTTTTTTTCGTAACCACTGAGAAGTTCTGTCGGATAAAATTAAGTTTTTAATACGCCCCAATTAACTCCATGCTTCTAACAAATGCGTTATTTGAAAGAAATCGATCATGTTCTCTATTATGACTGGAGAAAAATTTCGCTCAAACTAGCTTTAAAAGTTCATTTTTTTCCATCCGGCCGTCGCTACCGAGGGCGCATGGAGGGTGTCACAAAATGGCACCTCTCCAGTTTCTCCACGCGGCGTCGATTGCGACCCTATTCCTTTTCGACATTAGACCGCCTCCGGTCTCGAGGGAGGGAGAGGGGAAAAAATAAGAAGGTGCCATTCGATTTCCTCCCCCTCTCACCTTTCCGCCTCCCTTCCTCCTCGCGCCCCCGTGCGCCAGTTTTCCTCTCTCTTCATTGCGGGAGGAGCGTGTAGGGGTTTTGAAACGAGAGGAATAATCTTTACCTTTCCAGGGGCTCTCCGGCGTTTTGTTCAGGGTCTTTAGGAAAAGGTGGGCCGGGCTCTCGGTTGTGAGGAAAGCTCTTGTCCCACTTCCCTCTCTTCTCTCCTAACTCCTCTACGTCGCTGAATAATTTAGATCGGGCTCACACCCACACAAGCCTCTTCTCTCTTCGCCCTTAAGAATTGATCGTTTTTGCCAGCCGCATATTTTTCCCAGGGAGTCCGACAAACCGGGATGTAGCCTGGAAATCCTAGGGAATTATGGCCTTTTGGAAATCTCAGAGAACCCTAGAGAGGAGGGATTGTTGGTGGTTCCGTGAAAATTCTTGGAGTTCGATTCATTTAAGGAAGCAGCGTTCCACGCCTGTCATTTGGACGTCTTAATCTGTAGAATCAATCCTAGAGGTGTTTTGGTTCTTCCTGTCTTTCCATCATCTTTTCCACCTTCTGCTTCCATCTTGACGTACCTTATGATTTGCTCCTGTAGAATGCGGGTCGTTCGTAGGTATATATACATCTGTCCTGGGTTTGTTTGAATTATGGTGACACTTTTTTAAATATTTTAATCAGTTGACGGGTCAACTTCGTTAAGTTTTATCTATCCTCTTGTCTTCCCATCTCCCAGTGAGGTTTATTCACTGGTAGATATATCCGAACATTTCCTAACGCCGACTGCGTCTGGTTTGTCTGCACAAGGATATTATCGAGTCGAGGGTAAATGTTTACAGTTTTTGCGTAGTTGTACTTGATTGCTAGGACAACTTTTGATTAACTGTGTGCACTTTCTTCGTATTTTTCACTTATTCTTGAAATTATTCGGAGAACATTTCAAATTTTAATTGTTTAATATATTTTGTCCTGGTATGATCCTACTTTCCCTATTAATCATGAAAATAGCAGTTAAAAATTATTACTCTCGTGACTAGGTCAATGATTCGTTTGTTTCGGCCTATTGAATTCTCTTGAAAACAGAAAATTCGTGGAAAAACGTGGTGAAGTCAGGGAATATTTTGATAGCCCACTGGTGGGACTTGCCTTTTTCCCCACGGCTTCCCCGACGTGATTTCAACCCATCTTCCTACGTGTATTACGCCAGGAGACGGAACCCATTATTGAGAGGGTCGTAGAGGCGAGAGTTGTTTGGTCGTATTCACGTTCTCTCGGGGGCCAATAGCCTTCTCGGGGTGGTGTGTAGGGGCGGGGGGCAGGACCTTGGTGGTCGGCGAGTGGGAGGGCTGGGGCACTTCGCCCTCCCTTCCATCGCCCCTTGTTTAATTTCCCACCCCTAATTGGTTTCCTATAGCCTCGGCTCTTTAAGAGTCATCCTCAGGATAGCCTGACGTGTTGAATAATTTATGTCCCGAAGCGCGGGAGGGAAGTGTGTCCTTAAAACATGGCGGTGATGATCCTGGAGGGTTTGGCGTTTCTAATTTCTTCTGAGTGGCGTGGTGTAATTAGGAAACCCAACTGACGGAGGTGCGGGTGACGACGTTAAACAAGGCGTTCCTTGTTTAAGGGCAATCACCGTGGGGTGTAGGAGTCGTGTTTCACATCCAACTACTCGTCCTCGTTTTTATACCTCCACTAGTTATTTCGCTGACACTCCCTTCATGCTGACGAAACGGTTAACATTGGCTGTGTACCATAAAGGAAAAAAATGTAACGTCTTGTAAAACGACAATAAATACAATTTGGTCGGATGTAACCTCTGGCTTTATTGAAAGTTTTTTTATAATTTTAACTATAGAGTAAAATAGTATGAAGTGTTGCACGCCGTATTTGTTTTGTCAACCATGGTGTGTTACCTGTAAATGGCACAAGTTATCGCAGCTATTTAATTATGTAATCGAGTATAAATGGTATTCATATGAGGTTTGTGTACTGTTTCTAAATTCGTATGTCGTTAGGTTTTGTGTTTAGGTCGAATGGTGATACGCTCTTGTGAACGTTGGGAAACTTCGATAATTTTCCGTGTTATGATTCTGGGAAAGTTTTCGTTGCTGCGCTTTGCTAGGGAAAATGAATGTTTAATTGGAATCAGCATAACTGTCTACTAGTTGCGCGCACCACCATTGGTGAGTGCAGTTAGTAAAGTGCTGGTTTCCGTGCATTCGGCTGTAATTTGCGCAGTCGTGCATCCAATTAACTGCTTCGCACTGCGCAATTCAGAATGAACTACTTCCATGCACCTAAATGCCGTGTAATTGCGTCCTGTAGCGGGCCTTATTTTAGGGGTATAAGAGCATTTACCTTCGCTGGCGAGTGTGTAAAGAATCTGCGAAACGACTGTCATGCGTGAGTAGAAAATTAAAGGATATCTTGTTATGAACGTGACACGACGTATAATTTGAAGTCGTCTATGGGCTTATTCTTTTCGATACGAATTCTGGTGCAAACTTGACGTTCCCTCAAAATTTTGTGTACAATTTTTCATTAACTCTCCATCCGTATGAAATGTGTTAAGCCAGGCTATTTTGTAGTGATTGCATTGTAATGGCTGAGCATTGCTCACTGGTATGTCGTCATTTACACACATTGAAAGCTGAATCAGTAACTGAAGACGATGGAGAACTTCTCTTTAGAATCTAAAGGTAATTGAAAATGCATTCCGTAAGGGACATATTTGATGCTGTAATTTTTTTACGTACACCTTCGAAGTTGGCCTCCGTATCGTCTTAATCAGGGTACTTCGCGCTTTCTCAAAGTTTAATGTGAAAGGCCCTGCGTTTTTATCGAGCATTATTGTACTTTTTGGAGTTTATTGTACTTCATGTTATGGGTGTGATGTAATTTAGTCTTACTCTATGACTTAATTAGCCTCTCGGCTCGGCTAATATCAAAATTCGATTAATCGAGCGTACATGTATAAAGTGTACCTCACCAGTAATTTAAACTTAAAAAATTGAACAATTGACTAACTGATTCAAGAATGGCGATGGAGGGGAAATTGCATTACCACGAGGATAATATAGAACGGTAAATTTTAAGCTAACCACTGATTTGTTCATCAATAGCACGCGTTTACCTAAATTTGCATTTTAAAAAAATTCCCAAGCAAAATTTACGAACAAAATTCCACAAATTACCTCCATAGTTAACTCTTTATGGCCCTGTGAATTCATCTGTGGTAATATACTATTCTTTTAACTTCGCAAGAAGTTTCCTAGGTTCGGGAAAGACATTGTAACGTATAGTTCTCTGTATTAACTCTTTTAGGTTTATCATTTTCTCCCCTACTCAGAAGTTTTTATATGATTATATGTCGGTATTAATATTAATAGATCTTGCTCATTGGAACTGGGATATAGAACTGACTACCTAAAAATGATAATATGATTTCCTGATTTCCGGTGGAGTCAGTTTACTGGAACGAGTTAACTTTGCAGCACAAACTTATCCGTTGGAAAACCTATAACATCATGAAACTGCGAAAGAAGTTCGATAAATAATCCAGTTCTGGAAGATAAAGTTGTCCGAATTATGGGTCAGCCCTCAGAAACTCCAGCGACTTCGCTGTCGTCCTTCCAAAAATTTTGAAGGCCCATCCCTCCCCGCCCCACCTCCCAATATCGTCCGATGCACGGCGTGCGTCATTCGCTCCAAAAGGGAAATCTGTGCGTATTTTTGGTTTTTGATGAGGGCATCTTTCTCTCGATGGCCGAGTGACGTATTATTCCCGCGCAGTGTCAATGTTGTGTGCCGCGGCAGCTGCTTCCCAGGTTCGCAGAGTGTGTTGAAACAGTAGCTCGCCCGGAGATTGATTCAGGGGTGTGCCCCGAAAATAAAAAAAAGATAAACTTATTGCGTTCCACCTGTCTTCATTGGAGAGTCGGTGTCGTTGGCGCCGGGGTTTCGGCCGTTCCATCGGCTCTAGTGTGTGCGTGTGTCCGCCCACCCATCGAAGCTAGATGGCGAGCGGGGAGGGGATGGAGGAGTATTTGATGTTTTCGTTTTATTTTTTAGTGCCCGTCCATGGCGACGGCGGTGGATGGAGGAGAAATATATTGCCTCGTGTGCAGAGCGGGTCGCTCGTAGATGGTGGATTTCCTGCGGCATACGTGTCGGAATTTCATGCACGGCGAAGTATTTTTTCCGTGGAAGTGGCGCCGAGTCTTGAAATGATATTTAAAAATTGGTCCGACATGTGACGTTATCGTCTCGTCTCTTTTTAGTGTCTCGTAAAAAACTAGTCCCTGTCGACTGAGCGGAGCTTTTAGCTGTGGACTCAATCGGTAAGGATTGAAGTACGGGGTCTAATAGATATTCCACCCGGATAAACGTAGTAAGGCTCTTCAGGAGTGTTTTTAGGGGGTATTTTTTTTACAAAAATGCATTAATTGTTATGAGAATTTTCTGAACTGCATTGTAGTTAATGTAGATTTCACGTTATGCGCATGCATGTGGTAATATCCGGCGCCGGTGTATTCGGCAGGTTTAGCAGTGCTTGGGTTACCTATTAAAAAAGTATGTGGTGGCTAGCATATTGAAAATTTAATTTTCATCGTTTATCACAAATTATCGCGGATGGCAAACGTAGTATAATTCAATACTATAACACCCGATCCAGAATAGTCGTATCATTACGACTCCATTACATCAGGATTTCAATCAAGGGTACATAGCGAAATGAATTCGTTTACTGCAGTATTTATTTTTCCGTCAGGTTAACAGGAATCGCGGAATTATAAAAATGCTCTCACTTAAATGGCGCTTCTCTCGTGTTCTATTTTATCCTCCTTTGCATCAATTGCGCTTTTGGTTTTGGACATGAGTTTCGTAGTTGCTAGTTTATAAACAATTAGTTTTCATCGATTATAACACAAATTCGAGAATGATAAAAACGCTAGTCCAGTACCGCAATATCGGATCTGGAAATTCGTATTATTGGGACTCCATTCCTCTGTAATTCCCATCAAAGTATTTAGCGAAATGAATTTGTTCATTGCAAAAACATTGTTCCCGTAGGTTAACAGGCCCTTGAAAATGTTCTCACTCTCAAGATTATTCCTCCGCGTTCTGGAGAATGTTTTTTTTCCCTCACCTGCATTAATTTAGCTTGCGGTAAAAAATTTGTGAGTAAACGCGCTCGCGACCAGCCCCGCTGTGTTGTGTACAGACGCCCTGATTAAAAGCGTTTGCGGGCGTTTCTCGCTTTCACGCGAAGCTTGATGGAGCTCCGAATGCGTTGTAAGTCCCTCGGGAGCGTGTGGTAAGCGCGGAGCGGTAGATATTGTTGTATACCTTTTGTATTTTGGGCCACTCAACCGAAAGTCTGCGGTCGATTTGATCTGCGCCCGTTGCGGGACGGCAACTCCTGCGGCTTCTGCGTGATTTTCTATGGAGACTAATGACGTGCTCCTTGAATTGTGTTGGGCCCGGAGAAACGCTCATTTTCCGAGCCCGAGGTCGACCGGTGTTGCGAAGCCGTCTTTGTTCGCTGCGTGGGTTTTCAGCCAGTGGGAATGGGGAGAGACCAAGACCCCTTTCTCGATCCTTTATAACATTAGCGCCCGTCAGGAGAGGTTGGCCTCCCGAAATTCCATTCTTGCGTGCCGTGTGCCCCGAGGTGCAGGGAAAACTTAGGGTTGCCGCCTCGAGAAGTCGCGGATTCGGGCGGGGGTGTGCATTGCGTGCCTTCGTTGCCCCTATATTTTATATCCCAAACCCTGAGAGGGACGTGACTGTTATCTTCCGATAAACCCTTCTGCGAGCCGACCTTCGGTGCGGATCCAAAAAGCCGGTCTCTTAATCCTTAAATTGATATCATTCCATCGGATATGTATGCCGTTTATCTTGCGTTATTTTTTCCGTCCGTCATGTTGTTTAAGTAATCGTTTCGGTGAGCGGTAAGTTTCGATGGTTATGGATTAAAGAGCGAGAGAATTTACTCGAATATAAGCCCGTAGTGTTTGTCCCAATTTATACTCCTACGAAATCGTCAGTCGTCTAAAAGCGGACTTTCATTTGCGATGGAATCTGAGTTAGGTTTATCAATGGTAGCTACTCTGAGTGATTTACGATGGTTTTCCTAATGTATGAAATTGCTGGGCGATGTTATTTTAGAGTCAAAATTTAGGAGTTTCAAATCCAAATCTAGCATTGACTGTCTACTGAATTATGTCCCTTTCGCGAAGAAATTGGACTTTATTGGGGTCGGCCCATTTTGGGGAAAATACGGTGGTTGACGTGAAAGCGCATGAAAGTGAGACTTTTTTGGTCCTCCAATGATCCACCCAGAACGACTATCATTCGATATTTTCCAATAACTTTCGATTGAAGCGCCGTTTTGAAATTTATTTTCGTTTTCCATCTGTCCTTTTTTTATTTCGGAGCCGCGGCCATTCCGCGATCCTGTATTTTCGTCCTGTTAGCATCCCCAACGATCTTTCCAACATGACCGATTGCGGATTTTAATAGCTCAGTATTCCCCTGAGCTATCGTCCCCTATGGTTCTCGGTTATGGTTCCATCAATTCCCTACTTTAATCCACGTTGTGGGGGCTGTAATTTTGGCGATTGGAATCTATATTTCTTCGTATGGCGGCCTGCCACGAATATCTCCCATCCCTTGCCGCGACGTTGGGAGAGTCAGGGTTTCAGTATGTCGTATTTGGGGAGGTGTTTTGGTTTGTTTTTGCCTCGGGATTCGCTCCTTTTGACGTAATGCGGTGCCCGGGGGGAAGTGATGTCCTCCCCCCCACCCTCCTCGTATCTCGCCCCCTTCACTCAATTCCCCAGCCTCATTTCGGATTCCCCGCATCGCGGAGGATTGCGTTCCATCCAGACATAACTCGGCATGTGGGAGGACAGAGAGGGGATCCACCGTCGAATGCACGGTGCGACGTGGCCGCAAGAAGTTCCTTCGATAACAGCCCTGGGATGCTCTGTGGAAATTCTCGACGACGTGGCTGACTTTAATGGTTTTCTCGCTGTCTCAGTCGCCAAATTGCTCGATTGGCGAATTTAAGGAGTTGTAGCCTAAGGTATATGAACGAGGTATCGCTTCACATAACATTTGATGAATCTGGCCTAAATAAGAGAAAAAAAAATCGTGCAATCCTAAGATTAGTCATGCGATCGTAAGGTTGGTTGACTGCAGCCCTCCATCCTTCCCTATCTTATGCAAGGGTCCTTATTTTCTTGTAACTCTTCTAATGTACTTTTCTCTATATTTGGTTCATGAACTTATTCCTGGGTCTTCCTCTGCGGACTTTTCCCTACGTTTTACCTTCAATTTTGTCCTTCACAAACCCGTTGTGCCTCAGGGTGAGTCCAATCCGTCTGGTTCTTTTTTTCTGTACTATGTTCCACATGGTCCTCCACTCTTCTGTTAGCTTCACTATTTCTTATTTCATCCGTCCATTTTATCTTCAGCACCCTCCTACTCCACCTGGTTGTAGTCTGTTCTGATCAGTTTTTTTCCAATGGTCCATTCTTCCGATCCACAGAATGCCACGCTTCACGCGACTGTTGTCTTGTACTGTCTCCTGGTCTGTAGTCCTATCTTCTTTGATTTCAGCAGTTGTCTTTTACCCATGAACGCCTTCTCAGCTTGGGCTATTCGCCGCTCGATGCCCATTGTACTTCTTTCCTTCCTATGTGATGGTACTTCCGTGATAGTTCTTTTTTTATGGCCATTTCAGCGTAAGGCATGAAAAAAAGTTATCCTATTAAAACTTAATATATGCATAGTCAGTTAAATACTTAGAATTTCAGTCTCGTTAAACAAATTTTATGTATCATTTATGTTGCAATATTTACTTTATGCTTCTTACTTTTGCTTAAAATCGGAGCAATGGACTGCTCCCTTCGCCTGTTGAAGATTTGAACGATTACACTTTTGCCTGTTACAGCAAAAGTAATAGGCTTCTAAACATTCCTTCAAATGCCATTCAGATCTCTCGAAGATTGTTTTGGTCTCTTATTGCTCATCTCAAATCCACTGTCCAACCCAATGGGTTGGAATTATGCCGAGAGAGGCACACAATCCTAGAGGGGCAAAATAATTTATTGCCTCTTGATATTTTTAAAATCTCGAATGATTCCGCAGCTGTAGGCTTTAGGGAAGTGACCCGCTGACAAGTTAATCGCCGATTTTTGTATTCATTGTAACTAAATAATTTTTCCCGACCAGGATTCGTGCCCATGTATCCACATTTCTTCCCTGGTGCAGTAATCGGTTCGGTTTTTTGTATTCCGGTGTTCTGGGTTCGTATTCCATTCAGGCGAATAATCATTTTTTGCTGTGGAGGCCGCATATTATTGAGGCGACAACGTATTGCATTCTTCAGCGCTACAATTTTGCGGCGATAACTCCGTGCTAACTCTTTTAGTCAACCACGTCGATTAGAGCTTCACACAAACGTCTCAGAGCTATTAGGCTAAAGGGTGGTGGTTGACTTCTATGGAATTATCGAGAGTAGCGATGTTTCGATGTGCATCGCTGTTTATAGGGCATCCTTTTGCGTTTTCTTAAATTAGCCTGCTTACTACTTTTACATATACGTGTGCATAAATGACATAGGAGGTACGAGGTGAGGATTTACTATTCCAGGTTAAAATGTTTTAAATTAAGTTATCCTCCGGCAAATGAATATCATGTTTACTTTTCAATCCCTGCTCTCAGTCATGTTTTCAGTATTTCGTCGCATGTTATGCGACCTTATTGCTGAGTAGAAATTCTACGTGTTGACAAAATAGAATCTAGCCTTACTATTTTCCGTGCAAGTGCAAGCTTGTGCGGTAGTTATCACTGCCTCTTTCTGCTGCCATCGAAATTCGTGCTTGCAAATCACAAAGAGCTATTTGCGAGAGTCTACCGGTGTAGTTTACTGGTTTTGAAGCAACTTTCATGTTTATAAGTCTCCTCAAACTTCCAAAAGTTTCAACCAATTCGGTTTAAGACCTTGTTGCGAATTTGAGGAACTAGGTTCGAATCCCTTGACAGGCGAAAGTTTCTTTTTTCATCGCGTCGCACGGTTGTGTATTGAGTATGCGTCTTTGCTTAGCACTGTGGAGCGCACGATCTTTTCGCCGCACATCTGATATTGGCATGTGACGTGAGAATTTGCGAGTGAAATATAACCTTGAGAGGGCTCGCTTTGCACTTGCGACTGCCCCAAAAAATGTGGTCCGTAACAGTCGCTTTGCGTGGGAAATTTTATTTTCTGTCAGGTTTTTTTTTATTGCCCGAAGCATTCACGGCGGTAGATATTGACACATTTGGTAACCGGATTTACCCCATCGCGGATAAAACGTGAAAGAATTTCGTATCCTGTACACGTGAGCAGCGAAAAAATGCGCTTCGTCTGAACTGCTCGCCTAAAAATTCCTGTCATCTCTGCATTGGAATTTTAATAAATGTATTGTAATCGTGGATGAGCGTGTAAAGGATTGATTTCATCATGCACGCATGATAATTGAAATCATAATGCTTATATTTTTTCTACGAGAATGAAAAATTTTACTGAAATGAAGTATGTTGATTTCAATTATGAATACTAAGAACTTATACCAAGTAAAATCAGTCAGAGTCAAGTTCGTGCATGTTGACAGTAAAAGTAAACTATGATTTATCAGCTAGTTTGTTACCAGCATTTTTAAAATTATTTGTAAAATTATTGTTAAGAATTTTCGTGTGCTCCGCGTTTTAGTTAATTCCTGCCGTTTTTATCGATAGCCAACCAGTAACTGTTTTAAGTGGTTTCGTATTTTAGGCTCATTGTGACATGATATATGCAGGTGAATCGAAAATACTTGGGAAATCGCTCGTCAGGAGACTATGCATGACCCGCTACATCAGGTAAATGTAATCCATTTGGCTTACCCTTTCTAGTCTTCTCTTCCCCCTCGGGCTTCTATATTAGTAACCCATAACTTCATGCTGTTAGTGGGCGAAAAATTATTTACTTTAGCATTTATCTTAGGTTTTTGACACTTCTCATGAACTACTTGGTGTTTTGCTTTCCATCGCCGTAACATAATGTAAGGTTTGTGTTTATTGGGCACAAAATGCTAATAAAAATATATTTTCTGCTTATACTAAGTACTCCCTTTCTACGTTTTACGTGTATTCCAAGGTATCTGCTACCTGAGTTGAGCCATCATCGTGAGATAGGTGTTCAAGTTATCATTAAAACACCATAATGCAGAGTAATTTAGAGTTCAAATAAAATGGGCATTTGTCATTCATTGTCATAAAAATATTTCGATATTTTCTGCAAAAAGCAGCCATTCTTCGGCCATTTCCAAGAATCTAGGATATTTTTCTATCTAGGATACATTTTAATTCTTTTATGGTTAAAGTATGGTAGATTTTTCGTCACAAATCGTAAAAATCTTGATGATCAGAAACTTGAACATGATGTTTAATCCGTAAAGTTTTGCTTTAGTTTCAGTGGCCGAGATCTGTGCGACGTGATTGTATCTAGTATGTGGTCGACGGGATTATATCTAAACGGACGATGGTCCGCGAATCACGATCATGGAGATGTATTTTTTTTATTAAGGGACAAAGTTCGATAAGGGTATCGCGCAATCTCAAACCGGCTTCGCACTGCGCAATTTTCATCGGATCAGCGTTGCCACTCGAAATCGCCTGGATGTCGCAGCGTACTTAGCGTGTTAGCCTTGTTCCGTGGAACTAGGCGTGCTCGGTAGGAGGCGCTTGGGTGTTAGGAATCGGAGTGGCTGGATAAAGGATTTCGGTGTCCCTTTTGAGGGCAGGGGGATGTCGTAGTGCGTAGTTTGTCGTCGTCGTCAGGGAAGGGAAGGGAAAGGGATGGGCGGGATTGCGAGGGGAAATGAAATATTTCCTGGCGAATAGAGGGCAACGCATTGGAAAGGGGGGAGGGGTCTTCTGGGTGGAAAAGAAGGGAATGTGCGAGGGGCGGAGGAAGCGTGTCAGGGTGTCGGAGGTATGCCTCAGGAAGCCTGGCACATGCGCGCTTTTATCTGCCGACATCTCGCCAAAAAAATTGTCTGTTTTTTCTTGCAGTTGTTAGTTTTTTGCTCACCTTTGCATAGCCAAAAACTGCGAGTTGTAAGGATATTTGAAGTTATCACTTCCATTGGTTTTTGTCCAACTCGGTAGGGGGTTACTTGGCCATTTTTTTATAAGCATTATCTGCACTGCATTTCGAGGGGGAAGATATTATTATTATGGAGCTACGTCCACCCGAGGCCGGGCGGCGCCCCCCTAATATACCCGGACGGCCGCAATGGCGACCGCGGGGTACATCGGAGGAGAGCCGCCCAGGAGGGCCGGTCGGCGGGGTTAGCGTCCAAGGGGACGTTGCTCCATGTGACTCTATGTTTACCTTTCTTTATTAAAAGATAAACAAACAATTTGCGTGCAATGGGATAATTAAAAATATCCCCTCAACCCTTATTAAAAGAATACATCACTGCTTGATTGTCAATATACATCTGAATGTGGGTAGGAGGATAATCCACAAAAATTAAAAAAAAATAATACGTTGAGTGATATTCATCCTCTTGCGCAGGGTTTCTCAACATTTTTATTTACACTCTCACCCGTCATTCAATGGTTTTTAGAGAACTTATTTGCCTATTCGCCTGCATAGAATTTTAAATTGGAATTTTCAAATTAAAGGTTGGCACATTTTATTGAATGAGATATTTCGTCCCAATTTATGTAGAAGTTTAGATGTGAGGAATTCTAATCTGAATGTCACCGCCTTGAAGCACCTAGGCGTCAAGATTTAACGAAATCTCTACTTTGAATGCGTGGTATTTTCGCCCCGTAAAAATTATTTTCTCGACCCCGTTGAGAATACTTTCTGTTGGGGTATTGACAGTTACCATTCGCCCGGATATCTATGCCCTTTTCATTGCTTTCAGCGGAGAAATAGTTCCCTCTTTGTAGTTGCTCACTTTTGTGTTTCCGAAGTGCTAGTTACTTCACTTATCGGTTTCACACATTTGACTTCATGTTATCATAACCTCTGGGAACCCTTTTGTGATACACGTGGTAGGAATCGTATTATCGTTCACGGTTTAGATTGTGAATCGGAGCGTTAAGCCGAGAGGCCGAAATCGCTGACTCGCCCAAATGAACTGCTGTGGAAATTCTTTCTTCCGTTCGATAGAGTTGTGAACAATTATAAAACATGCTGATGTTAGTACTGTTGTTGTCGAATCATAAGCATGGTTTACTGCGTCCGTTTTCATCATATACTCTTTGCTGGAAGTTTGTGTAGCCGAATCTAGACCACGTGAGGTGTCATGGCACCCTTTGCTTTGAGACCTTACTAATCGTAGGTGGAGATAATTTGTCGGCGTGTTATTATTAGTTGTTTTGTGTTGGATAATCCCTAAATGATCCAAAATCCCCTTGAAAGCGGTTTCAAAGCTCAGTAATTGATGAGTAGGGGTGACCATATAATGCCATTATTTATTAGGGAGATGGATGTTATTTAGTTTAGATGTCAGTTTATGGAGCGTTGCAGTTATATTTTCGGGTTCACCGATTAAATATTTATAGATTTTTCCTTTGTAAAATGATAGTGGCCCCACTGCCGTTAACTTGGTTTCATGTGCTAACTTCGTTATATAGCTTACAACGGTGTTAACACAGCGATTCTTTCTCTTTTTCAAAGCACTTTATTTACGTGAGGCATTTAAGGGAAAATATATCCATTTCTCCATTGCTCCCCTTAGTGTCCTTGCTTTCACTTAGCCCAGCACAAGATACCGCCCCGAGAATAAGCCCGAGTTAGAGTCTCCACGGCAATTATTGGGAGTCGCCGTTCAGCATTTATGGTATGAAATGCGTTGCTTTCGACGTGGAAGTTCTCGCGCGAGAAGTCGGCCGTTTTCGGGAATTTATTGCGTAGTTCGAGTTCTTTCGTAGAAATGACGTAAACGTGTGAGCTTATATTTCTTTTTTTTTCGGAACGACTGAACTTTTCGGCTAGGCGCGTCGCGCGAAACCTTGTGGGAGTTGGAGGGTCGTGACTGGGAGGCTCTCCACTCCTCGACTACCGTCGGGCAGTACATCTAGTTAGTTCCCTTTTAAGCCACCTCAAGGGTGTGTAGCATGGGGTGAGTTGTCGCCGACATGCACAATAAGGTACCGTAACTTTCGCAAACGTGCACTCCCCTATATGTGTGCCACTAATGCTACAAAAACCATTTGTATCAATATGTGTTGCAGCTACGTAAACGAGGTACTTCAGTCATGCAATGATCATGCGAAACATGATGTTAGCACCACGTGGCAGATAAATTTATAATCATTGGCGAGCAAATCAACTAATCAAATACACGACCTATAGGCTAATATTCTTCCCATTCGCAGTCATTGTGGTAAGTTATCGATCGCTGGTAAAACAACACTATAAACCTGTCTGTTCTGTTGTCTATAATTTTATTGTCATGATCTGATCGACCGTGGTATATATTAGAATTCGTCAGATGTTAATGGTATCGTCTGGAAATATATTGGTTTTTAATTTTAATTATTAATTTAAAATTAATAATTAAAATTAAAGATTAAGTCGAATTTTCAATCGTCGGTCTAAAAGCGATACCCATCCCAGTTGTTGCAAAATGTCAATAACATTAACGAGATTATCTTAATAGTCTTTTACGAATCTTGCCGAGATTCTCTACACTCGTTCTAACTCAATTTTTAGCGCACCAAATGAGGACCCTAAATACTGGCGGTGTATTCCAAGAGGGGTCAAACTAGGACGAAGTAGCTGGTTTCTCTCAATTAATCGACGTGCTTTCCAGTTACTCTTTTAACAAATCCCAATTTACGATAAGCCTGACCAGTTATTTACCGAATATTTTTGCCCCGCGAAGGATCAGTAGTAAGTTCGACTCGGAGATATTTAACAGGTACTACAGTCTCTAATTCGGTATGCTGTTTGGAAAAGCTGTAAGGAGGAGAGTCTTTCCTCTTCCGGAAGTGCATTGCTACACCAGTGACGGGGCGGTGCCGTGCTCGATACAAGTGGGACGGTCCCATCGGACCCCGTCGCAGGAAGCGTACTCATTCCTCGAGGACGCGGCACGTTCTCTTCTCCGAAATCCCGAGGCGGGACCCGACAGTAATGAATTGATACAATTTCGTTGAGCCTGGAAAGGTTGTGGAAGTTTAGCGTCAGTCTCGGAAGTAGTTTAGATGGTTGAGTTTATGGAAGCAGCGTCATTCGAAGGGATCAAGACAATTGATGCGTGGATTTCCGAAATGTTGGTCGAGTGAATAGTTCCATTATCGTATAAGGGTCGTGAATGTTGCAGCGTATTTTTATAAACATGTTGTCATGAATGAGCTGAAGTAATGGTGCTGAGCTAACCTGCTGGTGCCCTATCTTGACTTGTTGCTTGAAACGCAACAGCGATGTCCGAGGCGGAATTCGAACCAGCCACCCTTGCGGCCGTCTGCAGCTCCTTATTAATCAGCCCTATCCAGCCCAGTGTTTTGTGCTGATAAAAGCTTTTAATAAAAATTTCTCTCCGATGGTGCAAGTTCTCCCTGTACTTAATTTTTGCGTATAATTTGCTTAACTCATTTGAAAACAATTGCTGTACCTATTGTATCTCAGTTTGCTGTAGAAAGGATGAAGAAATCAACATTTGTCCAGTCGGAAAGCAGATAGTTAAGTGTACTGTTCTGTTGTTGTGATTAGTTGTCTTCTCCAAAATTTTTCAACCCTGAGTTCACTATTCTGCAAATAAAATAACTTTTTTTGCTTCCACACAACGCATTTACTAATCACCAGAGAGTTACTATGACGAACGTGTCAGTTTCATTGTGATGAAACAATCGGTCATGGGTCACTCGTTTTATCTCCTTGTAATTGACCCGTCAGTCGTTTATAACGATGTGAGCTTAATAAACAAGTCGTGTATGTGTTGGTGGAACAGTCATTTCCCTTCCAGATTGGCGTACATTTCGAAATTCCACAATGCAACGCCTCGATCAATCAATTTCTCCGCACCGTGTCGAAATGCCCACCGGGAAAACCTGATTGTGGGATTGAGGGTGGGGGGGGGGGGGGGAAGAGCGGTGAAATTGGTGGATTCGGAGCTATTTCGCGGCCGGAAGCGAGTCGTCGGCCGCGAGTGGCGTCCTCTTTCGGCCGGAGTCAAGCGAGAACACCGCGGGATCGGCGCCAGTTTGGAAGAGGGGCCAATCATGAATGGGTGGGCGATCGCTCTCTCTCTCTCTCATCCTCCTCCCCTCTTCCACCCTCTCCCTCCCCCTGAACACACACATCCGGATCGATTAAATCTTGTGCGGAGCAGGCCAATGGGGGAATATCCCGACAGCGGAGGAAACCCGCGTCGCCTGGGCAGCCGCCGCTGCCGAGGCCCGAATCGCTCGGGGGGTGGAGGAAGGAAAGGGAGTTTTTTTTATGGGATGTCATGGGCACCATTCAAAGTGCGACTGATACGGAATGAGGACGAGCCATATGACGGCGGAGTGGTGGTAAAAACAAGCGAAACGGGCTACTCGGCGTGCCGCGATGGAAACGGCAGTTTCCGTTCAGTCACCGAAGTTAAGCACTCGAATTCGGAGGGCTCCTCCTATTTCTTCAGGTGATGTCCCCCCTCCCCCCCGTTTGTAAGTGTCGGACATAAAGATAGTGAGAGCTAGGTATCATATCTCACAAACTGCAACGAATTTTGCCTTTTCATGGAAAAAAAGATATCCTTCTAAAGGAACGAAAATGTCTACATTTTTAAATGTTTACCAATGAAGTAGAAGCAGTTATGAGTGGGATATGAAACGGCTTTGTGCTCCAGAAACGTATGAATAACATAGTGTGGAAGTTTTGACTCGCGTTTCGTGAAAAAAGTAACATTGGGTATCTCATATGTTTTCTCGATTAATTTTAAGAACACATTCTGTATTCTCCTAGTTACTTCTATGAATAGGTATAGCAATATAAATCGCGGTTGTCCAGGCGGTGCGAAGAAACCATGAAGATTAAATACTACTGTCTGTATATTTAGCTAACTAATGAGAAATTCAGTCATATTAAAAAAGGTCGTATCGGTAATTTTATCATATTTACTTGATGTTTCTTCATAAACTTCAGTATTAACCAAAATTATTAAACTTTTAATTGCATGGGAAAAATGTCGGTCACACGACCATAAATGCGAAATAATCTCATTCGTAGAAGCACGTCAAACGTCGGTGCCGTCAACTAGCCACCTAGGCGATCTATACGCAATAAATGTGGGAGAAATCCGCGGGAAGTAAAGGAGGACCACAAGTAGCCGAAGTGGAATAAGGAGTCGGCAGTGAAATTTGATGGAAAACAAATGATGGTGATCGGGTTTGGTGGTGACCAAGCGTGAGCCTGCCATCTTAAGGTTGTATTCCATACTCGAGGTCATTCACAATCAGTGCGACAGATTTCGAATGTAGTTGAACGATGAGAGGGCATTTGTGATGAAATTAATATGATAAAAAGCAGAAATTAAGCTTACGAGTGGGATGTCGTATAATGCAGTCGTTGCAAATATTTGACCTGTGTAGCCTTCTGGTCCGGAAATGGATGTAGCGAGAAGGATGTTAGAAGGAGAATTGTGTTTGGAGTGGTAACGTCCTTACACATGGGACTGCTTATGAGAGGACTCGAGACAAAGACGCTATGGAAACGGTAGTGAAGAGCCTCACGTAATGCATAGCGCTATACAGTGGTAAAGTTCGGACCGAGGGGGAGTAAGGACAAGTGGAGGTTGACGGCATTCGAGACTTGGATGTGTAGGATGTTGGAGAACGCATATGCGGAGAACCGAAAAATGTGTAGGCGAAAGTGGCACTTATCTTGGGTCGGTAGGGAAGAGGAATGGTAAGGAAATAATAGGATTCAATCCGCATAATGCCACATCCAGTACAAATTTAACGATGAAATGAACACACAGTGCTTCAAGCTATATTTTTGGCTGGTCTAAAATGATTTCAGAAGGTAGCCATGAAGTGCTAAATCGTTACGGCCGTTTTATTGGTGTGAAAATCTGGGTTGATACGTTCCCCCTTCTGTTAATCTCACGTTAACTAACCGACAGTTTGATATATTATAAAAAAACCGGATCTCGTGGTTAAATTAACTCAAAGGTTACGTCATCTTACGGTTAACGTCAACCAGACAAAATGGGAACTTTGTTGAATATTTAATCTGACAAGATTTGGCGCGACTTTAGTAAACTTTCACTTCGTCTTCCCTGCAGGTTTACTTTCAATGAGGGGCACTATTGTACCAAAAGGATAATATATACCAAACAAAAATTGCAAAAAAAATTTGTGCGGTGACAATGGCCCAACTTATAAACAATACCGTTAGTACTGAGGAGATGCCAAGTTGGTGTATAGAGCAAGCTCTGGGGAGGAGGATACAAGAGGTCGCATGTGAATTGAGGCTGATGGAAAATGTGGAGAAGGGAAGACATCCTGGATGTTATGAAGCGAGGAAGGATGCTGAAATGAAGAGGGAAAATCGTGTGAAGAAGTTGCGCGCGACCTTACGGTGGAAGAAGAGCGGTAATGGTCCATAAAAACCTACCCTGACCCCGGAGTTGAACGCCAAATAATACTATTGGGACACCATTCGATTGGTCGGAACGTGAAGGAAAAAAGGGGGTCGCCAACTTCCATGGAAAAAAGGTTACATTATCTCGCTGGGCGCACCTTGGGAACGCAATCGGTTGGCTTTCACTCCCGCAGCGCGCGCAGGGGCAGCAGTGTTGGGAGCGGGGGTAAAGGAGGTGGGGGGGCAAAGGAGGAGGAGGAGGAGAGAAATGGCCCGGGTAATGGAATCTTCCCTTTTCCTCCCCCATCGCCGCCTCCTTCTCCCTTGCTCTCCCCTGCTCTTCCTCCTCAGATTTTTGAAAATTTCACGATAATGTGATGAAGAGCCTTGGAGAGAGAGAATTTGCGATGGAGTCGAGGGAGAAGTAGTAGGTACCTTCCCCATGCACCCTAGGGATTCTTCCCTCCTCTGCGAGCTGGGGGTTGTGTAAGGGCAAAAGGGTCGAGAGAGTGAGAGTGGGCTGGGGGGGAGTGTGATTTTTGTTGGCGGGGTGCGGGGGGATGGCCGAGAAGGGTGGGGGAGGAAGCCCAAGGATCTCAGAGCCTGTATCCATGGTAACCTCTGGAGCAAGGACGCACGCACTCGTCCCGCCTGGGGTGGGAATGCGTGGGGGAGATGGATAGGGAAGGATGTGGGGAGGTTTGGCATTGGGGGGCAAAGCAGGGCGGGGTGAGGTAGGATGGCCCATCCGGTCGGTGGGTTCGCGCGATGTGGCTTGACATCGGCGTCAGTTCGATATTTTGGTCATATCAACATCGTCGTTGTGATGCCGTTCAAGTCGATTTCTGTACCACGCATCCGATGTCTATTTTGAAAATTTGAGGCAAATGATTCATCGCGTGTCTATATTGGTAGTCATGTGATTTTCCCCAATTTTTCAGGTCGATATATGAGTGATTAAGATTGAAGCGATGTATCTGTCGATAGTCATCGGGGATATGATAATGTGTACCGTATATGTTACCTGGTTTTTCTTCATTTCTCATGCTGTACAGTTATCCTTTATTTCTGTATTCTCTTAGGTACAGTCCGAACATGTTTTCCGTGGCTTCCCGCCTCTCCGTTCCATTCCTAGCTAGGATTGCCATGCCGTATTTTTTACTGAATGCAATGCTGTGCCAGTCTCTTCACTTGTGCGCACAATTAGCAGTCGTTCCTTTACAAAGCGTCCGCAGTGGGGTGTTCACGCATGGTTCCACCTGGCCATTGCCCCAGGGACCAAAACCTAACTGGCATAGGGTAAAAAGTTATGGTGGAGGCACTGCATTAATTATTTCAGTATACTCCGGTGCCCTTAATAATTGTTCATGATACAAGGTGGTAGTCTAATCAAGGCCTACCTATTTCCGCCTAGCGTGTTGTCTCTGCGGAGCAGCTAATATTTCAGGGACTGTTAAGGTCATAGACTTTTGCCCTATACCTTTTTATGGCCCCATGCCACATATGTTATTTCAGTATCTGGTCTTTCATATGTATCTCCAAATTTTGCTTTCTTTATCTATATATCTGTCAGTTCTTTATTATCGCTTTCCTTTACTTTGGTGAAATATTTCTTTGTCATTGAGTTTATGACCTCCTTTATTGTTTTAATGCCTGCCATTATATATTAAGCCTCATTGCTGGTTTCCCGTCTTAGTTTAAGATAAATTGGACCGGAAGGATCTATTTCCGTGAAGTATTGGTGTATTGAATTTGAGCGTAGCACAGGTCTTTCAACCGGGGGCATAGCGAAGCATTGGGGTCTCGTGTGACTTACCATCGACGCCCATGTCTGCGAGCCACCTCTAGGGCTAGTGGCTTGGGAATGTTGGATGAGGTCGGGTCGGTAAGATGGCTAGAATTCTGGCTTCCATGCCAGAAAAGCCGGGTTAAATTTCCGGAGGTGGAGAATTTTCGTTGGAATCCCAATCCTTGCAGTGGTTCTGTGTGGAGCGTGTTTGTTTTGGTCGCTTGACTGCTGGCCATCCCTAGTGTCGTGGCTCGAATCCGAGGAGTGTGCAGATTGTTCAATTTCATCCCGAGCTATGATTGCTCTGTGGAGAGTACTTCATATGTGATATTTGCTCCGTTGGATCGGACTTTAAGCTGTGGAGCTTTTCGTGAACATTACTAGTAGGCTTATGCTGACGCAGGTTACTCTGTACCCATTGCGCTAATTGCCTTATTTTATTTATGTCCCATTTAACCGAAGACAAGCTTTTGAGAATCGAGATCGGGTGTATTCTTACAAAACTTGGGAAATTCTCAATCCACAATGTTCGTGGTTATGAAAATTTACTCCCCCTAGAATTTGTTTACATATTCGTATCCTTCTAAATATTCCGCGTTGTGAATAGAGCGTAGGGCAGGCCGTTTTGACGGGTGCATGACGATGGAGTAGGGTACCGAATGTGTACGTAATTTGTAAATGGTTGCGAACCCTTGAGAGACCCACATGCCCCGTTCACTCCACTATCGTTGGTACGATGGTCCATACGACGGTAGACTGAATTCGTGATGTGAATGCACGTCCTTACCATGGTAATCCATAGTTTCTAACGCTGTCACTTTACAGCGGTTGCGCTGGTATCGCGCGCGGAAACTGGAAATAATGAATAACGTTGGTGAAGAAAAAGACAATAATTAAGGTGTAGATGATCGATTCCAATTTAATGAATAAGCATTAAAATTTCTTAATGTGAATGCACGTCCTTACTATGGTTATCCATAGTTACGAACGCTGTCACTTTACTGTGGGAGCGCTGGTATCGCGCGCGGAAACTGGAAATTATGAATAACGCTAATGGAATAAAGACAATAATTAAGGTGAAGATGATAATGCTACTTAAATGAATAAGTATAAAAATGTGTCATTTTCTCGAAACAGACATTTCGAAAGCCTCAAAACGTCAAAGGACTATGGTGCTACTTATTTCGTTCTCTTGGTCTTTACTTGTTCGTCACGATGCCCTGCTGAGGGTAACTCTGTGCCCCGTTCACACCTCACTCGTATCCTTGGTCCGTATGATGGTAGTTTGAACGAGGCATTATTGTTCGACTTAGCCCAGCTTAGGCGCACAGTCCCGTATCTTTTTCAATATTCGCCGTGGTAAATTGAGGGTAGATCGGGCCTTTTAGACCGGTATAGAATGAAGCCCTGGGGGACTAAATGTGACTTCAAAAGGGAAGGACGGCTGTGACGGATAGAGTAGACAGTTGGACAGGTCGGAGAGGGAATCCTCTATCGTACGACACCCTTGCGAGCGGCGAGTCCGACGGCGTGTCGGGAGCGGAGGGGGCACTAAGGTCGTGACCTCTCCTCTCGCCCGACGCGGAGTGTGGCCAGTGCACGCGGGTGCCCCCCTACCCCTTCCCCTCGCCCTCTTTGTGTGTGCGTTCGTCGGGGGCAAATCTGAAACCGCGACGTCAATACGGCTCTTGTGGTGCGTCTCTCCCGAAATACGTAACCTCCTCTCCGTTTCCCCACCTCCGCGAGCGCGTTGCGGAGGGGAGGCGGAATTTCGGAGAGGAGGGGTAGAGTGCGCGACCCCTAATATGCTAAATGACGCGGTGGACGGAGTTTTTCTGGGGGGTGTGGGGTTCTTAAATAAATCATTCGCCCTTCTCTCTTCCCTGCTGGACCTCCCCGCATCTCCTGCGAGTGGGAGTGAGCGGAGATAATGGCCATTGCAGATTTAATGTCCCCGTTCCCGTGGATTGGCGAGGTGGATGGATTTTCGTCCACGTCGTCACTCGTCAGTCCTCGGATGAACTAGGGCTTGAGCTAGGACCTCGCTTAATGGATGAAGCAATTCATCGCGTGGAATATCTTCAGAAGTCTCTGAAATTCGTCAGAATTCCGAATTCAGAAATTTTCGAGACGTTGTCAAACTATGAAAAGGTTTCTGGTGTTACTTTGCGGAAATATTCTGTATCCACGATGGAGCGAATAAAAAACTGTAATAATTTCAACACTCATGTTAATAAAAACTGGCCATGGTTTCGATACGTTGTGTCATCATCAAGGAACGCGCAATAACCGTCAATCTCGTTTCGAAAATTACTACGATGTTCTTTATTAGCACCATCATTGATATTATCAAAGTGTCACCTCCAACCGTCAATGCGATGGCTATTTGACTCATCTCTTCAGTCCGCTCTTATTTTCAGCGAAGCGCGAATAATAATTTTTTAAATTTCATAATTTATACACTCATAATTTTATATATTCCATCTTTTGCCGTCTTCTGTAAATCTACCCTATCTATTCATCTTATCAATCCTTCGATTGATCTCCTGCAGTTCTCCTATTTGCCTCTCTTTTCAGCTCATCTCTACTTTGTTTGCTTTCGTTAAAGTAATTCCTTTCACTGCTGCTGCACCTTTGCTCGTAAATGAGAGTGGATTGAGTGAATACCCTCTCAGATTCAAGGCACGACTCGATAGGTTAGGTGTAAGAATTTCGTTGACATAATCAATCTGTACTCGGAGGAAGTACTAATCGTTCTATGATGTGAAACATCTTTATGAAGCTCCTAGATTTGATCAACAACAGCTGTCATTATTTAAAATATTAATTACTGCAGCGGCTCCTATTTTATGCCAATCGCTCATATCCATTCGTAAGTCCAGATTATGACGCATTTCATAATTTTCTTGCATTATTCGAGCTTTGGTCCTCATCGATAGTGCTTCGCATGTTGTCTCATTAATTTTTTCCTTGTTTTTTTTCAGTACGTTAAAACTCTAGGTGCCCAATAGGTTTTTTTTCAGTTTGATTTGAGTTAGAAACACTAGTGTAATAGTGATTTTTTTTTGAGAAGCTGTTCATTATTCATTCACCCTGATGACATTTCAGTACGATTTATTTTGGTATTTAATGTTCTCCAGCGACTGTTTGTGAGTAATTGCCCTTACGCGAATGTATATGTTACAGCCAATGTAAATGAAAATGCTCCACCTTTTTTGGATGAACAATAAGCCTCTCCTTTTCAATCGGAAAAATTGGAATTTGATATTTTTGTCGTGCGATTTTCATCTAACCCATATCGTTGTGGACCGTGAAATATGCGGAATAAAAGTTACGATTCAACAATATATATTTCGGTGATGTTTCTCTATTATTCATCATGCCAGCTTCAGTGATATTTGTTGCCTGCACATGAGCTTCATTGAAATAGGTCTCTTCAAAATGTGTTTTTCGATAACTCTAATTTCCCTAGTTGATGAGGATTTAATTTATTCGTGAAGACGAAAAAATTCTATGACATTAAAGCTTCAATTTTCACCGTTCGTTTAATATTCATGCCATAAATTATTCAGCGAGAATTTGAGAAGGAATTCAATCATTCCGGTCCCGACGGCTCATTGCCTATGTCGATTACCGCGAATATTTTATTTGTCCAAAATCGCAGCGGGTGCCGTGAAAGGACGAGTTAATTAAATAAATAATCCTTCCTGCCGTGGAAGCATTTTATTTATTTGTCAAATGAGCATCCGCGTCCGTGCGGAAATTGATTTTTTTTAGCCGCAATGCGTGATCATTTTTCCGTGCAAAATGCAATCTGTCAAAATCATCTCTCGCGGAAGCAAACATGCGGGTTCTAGGCGTTCATGCGTTTTAATAAATAGCGTTTTCTGCGAAAGCAGGCTGAGCGTTCATTCATTGGTCGTTCAATCCTAAGATTGGTTGACTGCAGCCCTCCACCCTTCCCTGTCTAATGCTAGTTCGCTTACCTACTGGTATCTCTTCCTATGTATTTTCCTCGTCATTTGGTCCAAGAACTTATTTTTGGGTCTTCCTCTTCGAACTTTGGCCTCTATTTTTCCCTCAATTGTGTTCTTCACAAATCAATTGTGTCTTAGGGTGTGTCCAATCCATCTTGTTCTTCTTTTCTGTATGGTGTTCCATATGGTCCTCTCCTTTACTCTTCTGTACACTAGGCTAAGCGTATGATGCTGTATTTGTTGAAACGTTGAGTGAAAGCAATGCACTCGTGCGTACATACCTATACCTACAAATCATGTCGTTTCCTTTCTGGGTTGGTTCCGTCAAAAAAGTTTATTTCTTAGTGATATGTCCGAAATCCTACTCCGCTCTTACATTTCTTCCATGCAGCACTGTTCTGTAATTCCTCCCTTGATTCGGTTACAATCTATCGTTGCTTATCGCATGCCCTCCTGCTCGTAAGATTCCTTATATTGCATCCCTGTTGAGTGTCCTCCTCCTTCCTCCGTATTCGCCCTCGTATTTTCCGGTGTTCTCCTTTCTCCCACGCAATTCGCTCCTTTATTGGAATTTTGTGAAAAGAATTGCACAGTTGAAACCTGACTGGCTATCGCGATGTACGATCACTTGTCGTTTGATCGATTGTAAGTTTCCTAGGACTGGCACGAAATTGTGACCTGGAAATTTTAAGTAATGTGACGTCGACATAAATCATTCAATTATATTTTATTCTAGTCTTCAAATATATACATTTTCTCTATGCCGTTGTAGTTTGTAATATTGTTGTTGGTAGGTAGGTTTTTTGGGGCGGTGATTATTGTTATTTGCGCCTTAGGTAGGGAAGTTGGCGAAAGGAGATTTATTTGAGAAATGAAGGAAGAGTGAGGAGAAATCTGGCGTCGACAAAAGCCAGCGTTTAACTGAAGGCGCCCAGGTGTCCCGACGCTTGAAATCCCATCTGGAGGGCTACTGCGTTTTCGAGATGATTTTACCGCAAAACGACTTAAAAGTCATTGCATCCACATCATGGCTTCATATTGGAAAAAGTTGTCCTGTGCTTGATATGAGCAACAAAACTATACCTTTCCGTGCAACGGTTGTCGCTTGATGGATTTCTAATAATTCTACGCTGGATGCTGCAATGGGTGAAACAAATGTATAATTAGAATTTTTGTCGAATATAAAATATGATTTTTCATAAGAAACGGTTCGCAAGAAATGAATTCCCTGTTGGATTAAAGAATGGTTGATAAAATTAAGAAACCAATCCAACTTAGTTTTTGGGTTTTATGTAAATACTGTAGGAAATGACGTGAAGTGCGTTAGTTCAATAGAATTGGCTTTTTAGTTGGCTCTTTCTGCTGGAAAGGTTAATTATAATGCTCTCGGTGAATTATCTGCTTATATTAATTTTTTTCTTTCTTCCTCTCATCAACGAAAGCTATAGTTTGTACACAATACTAACAAAAGTGTGTTCTTCGGTATCTGTTTTGACTCTAAGAGTCGTGGTGGAACCGCCATAAGTTCCCTCTTCTAGATAGCCAAATGTGGATCTTAACAATTTTCCGCCGATGTCGGAAAGCGAATCAGGGATCATGAGGTGGGAAGCCAGCCACAACACCAGCCCTATCCCTTGCCTTGTTATTCTCGCATGTGGTTGAGATGCTCCATTCGATCGTGTAACTTATTTACGGCCTATGCGGGCAATAGGTGCTCGGTACGTCTTGATTTTGTCGGGATTTAAGGTGCCAAATATCTGGCTTAGGTGACGGTGCCGTAAGGCTTGGCTCCTGGGAAGTACGTGTCTTAAGTGACGCGGGCTTGCCCTCCTCCACCCGCCCACCCTTCCACCTTACCCGATGCCAAAAACACTTGTTTGTCTCTATTTTTGGAAGGAGTCCACGGCCACGGGTTGTGTTTTTCTTTTATTACAGTTTTCAATTGCATTTCGTTACACCCGGTCGCGCTGTACGTGCCAAACACTTGAGCCGGAAAGCAAAGCGACTGCTTTCCCCACGGGTGCGGAAAAATAATACGGCTCTCGGAAGAACGTAACGCGAATCGCACTTCTTTTGTTTTATTGTCACCATTTTTTTTTTCTCCTCCTCCTCTCCCGCTTTAACTCCCGTCGTCTCCGCTCTCGTTTTCCCTCTTCCCGTGTCGCTTTTGTCCTCGTCTCTCCGACGCAGGCATTTCCCAGGAAGACGCCGTCCCGGTGGATTTTTCAAGGATCCGTGCCTTCGCTTTTTTTTGCGTCGTCATGTGGGTTATCACCCGACGTGTGTTTGTGTCGGCCCGCAGGGCCCATATGCCTCGCTTTCAGCCACATGCACGATCGCAGGATGGGAGCGTCATTTGTCATAGAATGGTGCGCTGGAGTGCGCGATTTCGGAGGGATTTGGAGCGCATTGTAGGATGTGAACATGACCATTTAAGGCTTTCTCTTTATGTGAAGCCCTCGCAAAAGACCGTGCCAGATGCGCCGTGGACGTGGACGTTGAAATGTAAATGATCTAATTTCCTAAAATGCAGTCACTTTTTTCATCGGGTGGTACGTCTGCGCCATTGTTTACTTTTGACTATACTGCGTGCAACGATCCCAAAGCCAATCAGACTTCCGGAGAAATTATTCAGTTCCCTACCCCACCTTCCTCTTGATCCCTACTCACCTCCCACTTCAACTGGATCACATCCGAAATGCGGTGCAGATTTGCGCATCTATCCGGCACCAGTTTTTTCGTTAACATAACTGAGCATGGAATTTATTAAAATGTAAATGGATATTTTCTTACGATATATAAGTTGTCATATGGTGTGGAATAGTTTGATGATAGACATGGATGCTTCTATATCGTGAATCAGCAAAATACATTAAAAGAAATTTCAGGCGGTATTAAGGGAGGCCTAATGTGCAATGAGTGTAAAATGTAAATAATTTGTGGAAATAGTTATTTTTAAGAATGAGAAATTAAAGAAGGCTCGACGCGATCGGGGAAATATCAGGCAGAATTCTTCGTCAAACATACACTTGAGACAATTTACCCCTGGTTGTGTTTGTGCAGTTTCAAATGAATGATCTAAGTTCGTATCAAGCTTTATTTTCTTGGAACATACCTCTGTGGTGACCCTTAAGAATCCAGGGCACTTACGGAGAGAATAACTCTTTTGCTTACGACAGATGGCTCATAATTATGATTTAAGATGTGCCATCAGCATTTATATTAAGTTGTCAATGGTCATGATTCGCTTGTATAAATTGTAACTTATTATATGACCCTGGTGTGACTAAAAACGTAAAAAAGACTCGTAAAGAAAGCTGGGAAAAAACAGTAAATTCTGTGCTGAAGAAATCGCTAATATATAGCCCCATCCTGATTGCTATTATCACGCGCTAATTGCGGTGTGTGCGAAAGTGTTTTTTTTTACCATCTCCGTATTATGGCTGTCCTTTTATTTTTCAATTTTGCTTTCCCCTTCCGTTTGTCGCTGCCCCACATTAATTGTAATATCCATTATATACTTCCGCTTCTGCCTCGCGATCGGAGCCGACGTAGCGTTGCGTGCTGGGGCACTTTTATAAATGCGTCTCGCTCGCTCGCTCGGATTTCTCGCCTAAATCCCCTTCCTCGCTGCAAATTGAATCTACCTCGTTTTTTTTCCTGGCCAGAGAGGTCGAGAATGCGCGGTGGTGGTAGGTAGGTGGGTAGCGAGACGTCCGCACCCAGCTTTGTTTATTCATTATCCGTCGACACTCCACGGACGTGATTCATGAAAAATTCGAACTAGCGTTTTATCATATCAGCGTCGAGACGGCATCACCCAGCCACCCTTTAACTATTCACAACGGAAATGCCTGTATATGTGTGAGCGTGTTTTTCCGCAAAGGGGGCTTAACCGAGCCTCGCTCGTGTCGAACAGGGAGAAGCGATGTCGCTTTTAGGTTTCGTGGAAGGGGAAATCGTGCCTTGAAGTGATCCCGTCGTAGATTTTCTGTTGACGGTCGTTTCCACGTGGTATGGAATCGGTTTTTTTTCCAAGTGCACTTTTATATTTGTTTGTATTTATATTTTTTGTTGTCTTCGCGAGCTGCCTTTCAGTACCTAGTATTTTATCGTTTCATTGAGTGTCGCTTTGTTGATTTGTTTTTTTTTATTTGTGCAGTCGTTAATGCGGCGAAATGTTGCCTGAGGACGATGCCTATTTCTTTTGTTTTCCGCTATGGCGTCGATTTTTGCGCGGCCTACTTTTTGCATATGTGTATTACAGAATTCTTTCGAACCTGGGAAACGACAGAGGACTTGCAAAAGCGAGTGAATTTATCCATCCGTGAATGGTCTGGAAACTCGAGGACTAAAATTGAAGCCTCCATATAGTGCAAAGGTTTGCCGGGTGAAAATCCTAGAAAATGTGGCGATTATAAATTGCTAGTCGGTTTACGGGAATGAAGTAAATGGAAATCGTGTAATCATCCTTCTGTTAACTCGCTTTAAATTTTTCGACAGCATCCGGCTCGTCGGTTCGTTGACGCTAATGTACTACTTGCGGCATAGCCCCTCGTGATGGCCGGGTTTTAGTCCCTCTGTTGTTCCAACGTACCAATTAGAGCATCGTCAAGTCCAATTTTTACCCTGATAAGCTCCCCTCCGTTAAATTTTCTCGCAAAACAAAATGGTTCTTTTGATCAGGGGAAAAAACCCGAGGTAGAGGTAAAGAAGAGAGCCTGCGGAATTGTATGGACCCTGGTTGTTATTCCTGCCCAAAAATTTCACCCTCTCGCTCTCTCTTCTCTTTCGAGTCAGCCAGCTGCGCGTTTTCATTCCTCCGAAACCTCTGAGGAAGGCAGGGGCAGGAACATCAACAACGGCGTCTACAAAAAATTTGAGGAGCGTGGGCCGCGCGTTGATTCGATAGAGCGTGGTTCCGCCTCTTTTTTTGTTTTCCCCGTTTCGTTTGTGTTTTGGTCGCCGTGCGAATTTTTGTGAAGGGTTTTATTTCTCCCGGAGAGGGAAAGAGAAGGTAGGTGGGTGAGGGTGCGCACGTGCTGGTTTGTCTACTTGTGCATGCGCGGCGAGGGGCCCTTCTCGGCGCACGGTGGTGCGGTGTAAGAAGCAGGGTGTATTTTTAAATATTTTTTCTTTGGAGAAATCGGGGGTGAGTGCTAGTTAAAGCGGGGTTAAATGGGACTCGTGGCGTGGAAGGCGGCTGTCGGAAAAGGGTCCTTTTTTCCTCTTGGAGGTGGAGGGAAGCAAGCTTTTTGAGGGTGCGCGGTCTCAGGGATTGGCGTGGGGGAGGAGGTCAGGGGTCCCCCCGCGTCGACGGAGCCCAATCACACAGCCCCCCGAGTCGACGGTGCCGCAGCGGCGAGGTTTCTCCGTCGGTGTGGCGGTCGCCGGGGGTTTTTCGGGAGGGGTTTCTTGCGGCTACCCCAAGGCCTTTCTGCTTCTCTTGTTGCTTGCTTTGCGAAGGAAGGGTTTCGGCGTTGGCAGATGGCTCACGGGTCGGAGGGGGGGAGATAATTGCCATGAGTCGCTTGTTGCCGTCCGTGATTTTCCCGCGAAATCGCAGCGCCACGCGGCGTCGCGGTAGGTTGTTCTGCATTGTTGCAATGCAAGTGCGGAGTATGATTTTAGTGCGAAATAAATGACACTGCGACGAAACTTCGATGTTGTGGGATGTGAATGCGATATTGCTGCATTGAAGTAAAATTGTCGCGGCATGTCGCTCTGCGTTTTTAATATCACATCATACGACGCAAAAGCTAATATGAAGTGATCTGCGATGCATCGCATTGCGACAAAACTTAGATGCGATTGAATGAAAGAGCAAAGTGAAACCGAAATTAATTAATCTTGTGAAATTGCTATATCAGTGGAAATTATTTAATTCTGCAATGCGAAATGCGATGTATTGCACACGAAATGTAAGCGGTGTATTGAATTTCGTCTGCAATTTATCGTATTTTGTAAACCATATATCGATCATCGATATTAATGGAGAAAATTACTTTGCAACTCAAAATTCGATGTTTTCGTCCTGTTCATTTTGTCCGTCGATCCCCTCAGCCATGCACTATTCTTGCATGGCAGTGCGATGCTCGGATCCCAGCATATCGCACTACCCAATCCCCGATACGAACCCTGAGGGGTGTCTTCTCTCCTTCACCCCATGTGTTTCCCCGGCCCTCCCTCGTCTCCTCGTCGTGCCCATCCTCTTCTCTCTCGCTCCCTCGCGCCGCTGTTTCGTCCGCTCTCGGCTATAATATCGATTCATCCATCTCTTCCCCTCCCGCCTCCTGCCTCTCCCCTCCTTTGCCTCTTCTCCCGCCGCCCACTCCACCTCCCTCCCTCTCTCCGCAGGGCCACGCCCCCCATTCCCCTTCCCGCCCCCCGACGTCCTTCTCTGCCCCCCGCTACGGGGCCCCCGGTTCAACCCCTTTCGCCGCAACCCTCGCTCTCTTTCTGTTGCCCCCGCCTGCCGCACGCCAGCCCGCCCACCTCTTCCAAGGCACCGTCCCGTCTCTTCCCTCTCTCTAGTGCCGCCTACTTCTCGGGGGATTCTCCCCGTGTTATCGTCGCCCTCATCCGCCTCCGAATAGCGCCCGAGATATATATATATATATACATAATAAAAACCCCTCACTAGAGGGGTGGGTACGTGACTGGAATTTGTTCTTCCGTCTCAACCACCCCCTCACTTTTTTGTGCCTCCGGTAATCACCGCGTCTCTTCAGCCCGTTTGTGGACCCGTGTGGAGTCCTCCATAGTATGGGGGTTTCCCCAGATGAGTGAAAAGGGGGCGTGTGTACCGACACGGTCGTAGCCCGCGGCCGTCCGTGTTGTTGTCGGCGCTACCCCCCCGCGCTGGATGTCTCCAGGTGGACGGACTTTTCACGAGTGTGGGGGTAGAGGTTTACCATTGCTTCGGTAGCTTTTGAGAGAAAGAGAGAGGGGGAGGAGGTCTACCTTGCTGTGGTGGTCCCTAGGGGGTTGATTTCCGCAGAGAGAGCTTTTGATTAGTGCTCCAGTATTTTCATTTCTTTCTATCGTCTTCATTTCGTATTTATCCTCCGCGAGAGGTGCCCTTCAGGTGATGTTTGGGTCTCGTTCATTTCATTTTGGCGAGGGTCGGGGGTTGGATCATTTTCTCCTTGAAAAGGGGTCGAGTTTTCGGGGTTTGAGCAGGTTGTGTGAGGGGTTTTAAGCTGCGGAGGTTGTGTGTGGGCGGGGAGGAAACCTCTCGATATATATGTGTGGAAGGGGATGGGGGGGTTGAGGGCGGGGAGACGGTGAAGGGGGGCGTGGTCTAGCAGTTGCCACGGACAACCGTGAGATGTCGACCCGGTTGCCATGACAACTGGCGGGGCGCCGGCCTCCACCACCACCTCCTCCTCCTCCTCCTATACTACCGCTGCGGAGGAGCGCTCAGTGATGAGGGCGGATGCCAGCCCCTCTGGCCGCCCGCCCCCTTCCCCCACCGCCTCCGTCCCTCCTCCACAGCTCCCGCCCACCTCGGTCCCTCAGTATCGCCCGCCTCAGGACGGCGGCGGGTGCAACGGCTAGGAGAGGCGGTCGCGCTCGCGAAGATATGAGGCGTTGTTGGACGGACACGCCATCGGGAGACACTGGTGGTGGCGGCGGCGGTGGTGGTACGGAAGTACGCGCTGGTGCTGCCCCCTTGCCCCGTGCCTCCTCCTCGTGCGGGGCGGTGCGGTTGCCGTAGCCGGGGGTCTTCTGGGTCGGGGGGTGGTGGAGAACGGGGTCTCGTAGAGCGGGGGTTGGTTTTGTCGCGCGGCGGAGGCGGCCCCCGTGGCGCAGTCGTGTGCGGTGGTGGATGCCTCGGCGGACAGGACAATATCTCGCCCGAGATGCTGCCACCCCCGGGGAGATAGCATTCAACTCCTTCCCCGTTTGTTTTTCTTTCGCGGAGCCCCCGCAGCCCTCTTAACCCCTGGCCGACCTCGCCCCCTTTTCTTCCATTTTCACCGCTCGGCTCCAATAAACGTCCGTGCGTGAGTTTTCTGAGGCGACATGCAAGAGAAGCAGATGTGAAGCAAAATATAAACACTCTGATACAAAGTTAACAAGCGATTTTGGACACGAGATTTCTTATTTTTCTATTGTCAGTCAATCAATCAATCAACTCTGCCTGTTTGCTCACGATGTTCATTGAGTTTGTATACGTAACGTGAGTGGGATAGTTGTTTCTCTCATGTTTCAGATCATTCCGTAAGTGTTGTATTATCGGTGGACTTTGGTTGTGGAAGAGTGTGTGTCATGGATAGGTGCTGCTTTTTATAGTGCCCCTGAAGTCTCAATGTTGCTGTGCTTAATGAAAGAGTCATTGGAGATGATATACTGAGGAATTTTCCTGTTGTATTTTGCCAACTCAATTGTGTTGGGAGTATTTCTTCATGATTGTCGTCTGAGTATAACATTGTGTTCATGAAAATTGTGGTTGTGTCAAGAGGAGAACCGAATTTCTGACAATATAAAAGAGGCTGTGGAAATACATGACAATTTTGTGTGCATAATTCAGTATTTTGTAACTTCGTATTGTGATCGTATCATTTGTCTTAAATTTTGTGTAGGCACTAGTGCGTGAGTACTTGTTGCCCCTACAAAGAATCAAGTCTTAAAAAAACGCTCTCTGCAGCAGCAAGTGTGCTGTGCCTTTTTGATCCAGTGGGTTTTACATCATGTACTCTCAGGAATTACGTTTATTATATCACTTACCTGTGGAAGCTTGGTGGTGGCCGAAAGAGATAGGTTTTTTAAGGACTTCACATTTTTGTGCCATCCAGTTTTGATTTTTCCTCACACATTTAACACGTGACCACGAAGAGCATATTGCGATTCCTCTGAAAGACTGAAAGAAAATAAATAGATAAAAAGAGATCTTGCAAAACTATAGACAATCAAGAGTCAATTGCTCACTGAAGTGTCCAAGACTGAAATCGGTACGTCTGGGACTCACCTGTCTGAAAGTCACTCCTCTTGTCTCTGCTCAAAACACACTCAAGAAACGGACCTTATTTTGGGGAAGAAAAAGTAAAGGAAAAGGGTTGTATTATGTCCCAAATGCCACCCATTTTGAGTAGCAGCCCATAACATTTTTACGTGCGGGACATTTTGAAACCACATTTCACTGCCCATCCCCTCCCCTTTCTGCTTTCCATGGATTACCAGTGCATTATTGTGTACACCATCATTACCATCTTGCCTCCCTCTCAACCAGTTGAGCATTCGCAGACTCTACTCCTGCAGGAGCTTGCAACGCAACACCCTGAACAAACAGGCCGAGGCTGTTTCTCCTGGATCAAGCGATGCGTTAAGAGGTCTCTTGATCAAAAAAAAAAAGAGATAGCTTAAAAAAATTCTATAAGCATCATATTTTGGTCATTTTTCTGTTTGCATTCTTTTTTATGTTGCTCTGTGTGCTGTCGTAATGGCTATACACGCATTTGAAGGTTGCTTGGAAGATTAAAAGAGGGGGCCCACTTTTTAATTAAATGAGAGAGCTGTCTTGCTGTTTAGTTGAAAAACAATGATGAATCATAATTAATCAGTCAACAAATGTTAGTCTGCCAGGTAAAAAAACTACATTGCATGAGATTCTGGAAACAACTCAATACATGAGATGAAACTCAGTCCCTTCATTTCCTATGCTGTTCACGATTCAGTATTGACATTCATGCCATTTACCACTTCATAATATTCCTTGGTGTTTGTGTGCTTTTGTCTTTGTGTTTCTCTTTTTGTTGAGCTTACAATTGCCTTCTACAGTGATCCGTTTTTGTTTACAGAGCTGTTGCTGCCTACTTGCGTGCCCTCAATCTAAGCCCCAACAATGCTGTGGTACATGGAAATCTTGCTTGTGTCTACTATGAACAGGGGTAAGTTTTCACCAGGTTCAGTATTGTGTGGCCGCCTTGCATCAGCCAATAATATTGTAGAAATGTCAAATTAAATCATTTTTCAGAAAATTATAAAGAATTTGGTTGAAGAAATTGTTTTTTAATCCACATATTAAGGAAAACAAAGGGGAAGTGCATTTGAAATGTTTGTGGTTTTGTGTACCAATTTCTGATACAAATTATTCCTTGGATACAATTTTCCAGTCTCTCTCAAAAATTGCTGTGAAATGATACTGTTTTAAGTTTCAATGTCTGCATGAAGACAGGAGTTCTTTATTTTTTGAATGTTCCTCCAATGGGTATTTTTTTAGTCTTTACCCTAATAGTGTTTGTTTATTATTTCAGTCTTATCGACTTGGCCATTGACACCTATCGAAGAGCGATCGAGCTTCAGCCAAATTTCCCAGATGCATACTGTAATTTGGCTAATGCCCTCAAGGAAAAGGGCCAGGTTAGTGTGAGAATCTTTTTATTACTTTTTGATTTTAACTTATTGCCTGATATTATGAGTTTTTAAATAATTTTGAATGGAATGTGTTTCATTATAATTACTTGGAACTGTTAGGGCATAGAGAACTGAAAAGTGGATGGTGCTTATTCTAGGTGTCTGAGGCCGAAGAGTGTTACAACACAGCTCTTAGGCTTTGTCCATCACATGCTGATTCTCTTAATAATCTGGCCAACATCAAGCGGGAGCAGGGCTTTGTTGAGGAAGCTACACGCCTTTACCTCAAGGTATGTAGTAGTTTTTACTTAGAGATGACATGCTTAAGGGATTACCAATGATGAAAAACAGGACTGCTGTCCATTTATGTAACCACAACAAATTTCAACGAATGGAGGATCATAATCTTGAACACTGCTAACAGGAAGTATATAGTGCCCTACGATGTTCCCCTTCATGTTACTATTGGGTTTCATTGTGTGTGGCTGCTTGTTGCACAATATTTCACATCTTGTTGATGGGGCATCTTCAGGTGGAATCTTCAGTGGAAATACAATTTGACCCAATATGAAAAAAAGCAACTAAATAATTTTTTGGAAATCTCATAAATTAGTCTGAAGATGTTGCTTAACCTTATCTACCGAGCGTGTCTCTCCGGCACAAAAATTGTGTCCCTAGACTGCCGAGCGTGTTCATTTGGCACATTGATGGACATTTAAAAAACATTGGTCATTTAAAAAACCCAGGCCAGCAAGGCTTACGACTACGGAAAAACTCAGGAAGTTAAAGGTTAATGCAATGAAATCCTTGGTTAAGTGGAGTACAGAGTTCATAGTTTGTTTTTCCCTATCTTAATGTGATGTTTCTCCATTTATTGCTGATTACTGATATTTGCAATGAACTTTATTTCATTAACAATTGCATTTAGAAAAAAATCAGCTTGGACAGAAAATTGAACCGTGGATATTTTGCTTGTCAGGCCAATGAACAAACCCTCAAGCTTCCTCATGGCAATTTTTGGTTGATACGAGGAAACTACTCTGTATTCCTCCTGAAAACTGCCCTGTTAATTAGTTGGTAGCTTGGGGGTGGCATAGTGGTCTGTTCTTTGGCCTGGCAAACCAAAGTTCCATGGTTCCATTTCCATTGCAGGTCTTTTTTTCATGGTAATTTTTGTTTATTTCATCGCCTTGATTCAGCATCATGAAAATCGTCAATAAAGATGATCTTGTACATTTCACTCTCCCTATGTTTAATTCACCCATTTGGATTTTTTACTGTGACTCCTTCCTTCATTGTCTGTAGTAATGATAAACTCTTGCACCACTAATTAATAGAGATTTTTCCCTGTTTGAGTGTTGAATTGTCTGTTGTTAGAGATGTTAAAATATATTCTTCAAAATATATGTATAATTCTTTGTTTTAAATCTTTGAGATTATTGAACTTTATATTGAAGAGAAAACAGAGCATAGGTATTACTACCTAGTCATGAATTGAATGGATATTGTTTAATGAGATACATTAAGTCCTCGACATACGAACTAGTTGAGTTCTGAGAACTTGTTCGTTAGTTGAATTTGTTCGTAAGTTGAAAAATATTTGCCAGGTATCCAAAAATTGTAGTTATCCTGCGATATACAGCATTGCGTGACAATTTCGCATTAACTCATGTATGTCGCAAGCAGCACGGGAGAAGCGGCTGGAGTTGAAAAAAACTTACGCTGCACGCGAGAAGTAAAAACAGGTGCGAAACGCTACACAGTTCTCGATTTCATATGGGTTTAATTGATACTTAAAATAACCAGTCACATGAAAACACTTTCGTTACTCTTAAATGCATTCCAAGTAGGTTTTTTTGCCATGTTTGTCCGTGTCTGTGGCGCCTCTCGCAAGACATTCATGCATGAAAACTTATATTTCTTTGAATCTTCCTTTTTACTTTACCCATATACTCAAGCCACGCTGCCCCTTTCCCGCATAAAGAATGGATCATCTAAGAACTTTATCCAGTCACTTCATAATATCATGTACAGTTGGCCAGAACCCTTGTCACGAATAAATTATTTCTAAATTTAGCGTCATTTAGTAATTTAATTATATTATGTCCTGTATAGGGACATGTCGGAGAGTAAATATGGATAGTTCTTAGAAAATAAAATACGGACGAAAAATAAAATTTTAAAAAACAAGTAATCATTCCGTGAACAAATGGCAATGAAGGAAAGTTAATTTTTAAATAAAAATTCCTCATCTTACCTTAAAAAAGAGTAACAACCGGCGTACATAGACATAGACTTTGAGTGGCGATACAAAACTTGTTACTGGCAGGAGGAGGAGGTAAGGGGAGGTGACGGCGATAAGTCATCAGGAGCAAGAGGTGGAGGGCAACATGTCACGCCTGAAGTCACCAACACTTGTTGTTTAAGTTCATGGCTCGATTCACTTTTGTCCATCCTCTTGAAAAACTGATCTAATAATGTCTGAGAAGCAACTGTCTTCCTTTCGTTATAAATGAGACGATGACAAGCCATTGCATTATGAATGGCTGCTGCAACCTCGCTATACCGTTCCACATTTGGGTCCTGATCTTCAAACAACGACAAAGCTTCATCAATTAAACAAAACCCTCTTGCCATTAAATTCCTCTGGAAACACTTTAGTTCCTGAACCGTCATTTTCTCTTCTTCCTTTTTTTGAGCCTCCAGCTTGATAAGGTCTTCATTTGTGAGTTCCTCATGTTGCACAGCAAAGAGTTCAATGAAGTCATTTTCTTCAAGTTGAATTTTCAGAATATTACTTAGGCTAACTAAGTTGTTGATGACAGCTTTTGATTCTAAATCCACATCAAATTCATGAAAGTCATGGAAAAACTGGGGACACAATTTCTTCCACACCCCTTGCATGTTGGAAACAGTAACTTCACGCCAAGCAAAATCAATGTTACTTATGGCCTTATAAATATTATAAACCTTACAAAATTGGTGCAAGGTATTTTCTGAAACTTCATTGGTCGCCTTTGCAGCCTGCTGAAAAGTGCGACGTTGATAATATTTCTTAATTGTCGATATAATGCCCTGGTTCATTGGCTGTATCAGTGATGTTGTATTTGGCAGCAGATAAACTACCTTTACATTAGGATGAAAGTCATCCAAACATGGTGAGTGGCCTGGAGTATTGTCAAGTTACAGGAGAATATTGAAGGGTGTATCCTTGTCCCAACAAAATTTTTCAACTTCCGGGATGAAAATGAGAGAGAACCAGTCTTGGAAAATGGTCATTGTGACCTAGGCTTTGGGATTACTCTTCCAAACAACAGGAAGGCAGAATTTGGCAATATTTTTTAGGGCTCTTGGATTCTCTGAATGGTAGACTAGAAGAGGTTTCAGCTTCAGATCCCTCGAAGCGTTACCACCAAGCAAGAGTGTTAGTTATCTTTCGCCTCTTTAAATCCAGGCATGGACATTTCTTCTTTACTTATGTACAATCGGTTCACATCCGTTTCCAATATAAACCAGTCTCATCTACACTGAATATTTGCTGTGGTATAAAGCCAACTTCCTCGATCATTTTCATAAGCTTTTCAGGGAACTCTTGGGCAGCTACCGAATCAGAGCTCGCCGCTTCACCACTGATCTTCTCATTATGGAGGTTGGCTCGAGCCTTAAATTGGTGAAACCAACTATGGCTGGCGTTAAACGATGCTCCACCTGATGATTCACCATATTTGGCTTTCGGGTCAACAGAGAGACTTTTGGCCTTCTCTTGGATCAAAAGTAGACTTATTGGCACATGATGCTAATTTATTTATTTTTTTAATTTATTTATTTAATTTTAAGTTCACCCAACATGAAAACACAATAACAGGGTAAACTATTTTCACAAGTAATCATAATAACAAAAATAATACAAAAGAACTTATTACAATAATAGTACAAATAATTAACAAAACAGTCAAGGCTGGCTGAACTTTTCATTCAAAATTCTGAACAAATTTATAATGTCGATAACATCGACGATATCTGTCCGCAAAACATTTCCTTAGTTAGATTTATATTTAACTCACTTGAAAGTGTGTTGAATGAGATACATATCCTATTAATGGGTGCATTCATACAATAATTTGTGTTCACACTTCTTATGTAGAATGTCCTTGTTAGCCTTACTTTTTTTTTGGGACTACAAAGTTCAATTTCCCAACCAATTCAATACAATTACCTTTATTAATTACATCATGCAGAAAGAGTAAATCATTTATGACTCTTCTATTACTCAATGTTTCCAATTTAAATTCATTTAACATAACTTTGTACTCCACATGATTTTCAAAAACAGGATAAACATTGTAACGTAAATAATACATTAATCTTAAAAATCTTTTTTGGACTCTCTCTATCATCACATCATACTTCATCATATGCGGGCTCTAAATCCCTGAGCAATATTCCACCTTGTTTCTTACATTTGAAAAGTACAGAATTTTCAACACTTTTTCATCCAAAAAATATTTTGAGATACGATACAAAAATCCCAGTAATTTATAAGCAGACATGGTGATGGATAAAATATGGTTACTAAAAGTCATGTTGGAGTTGAAATTAACACCAAGATCTTTCACTTCAGTTTTTCTTAATATAGTTTGCTCCTTCATCACATAATTATATTGAATTACATTTTGACTTCTTGTATAGGATACAACTGAACATTTGTCAATATTAAAATAAAGAAGATTTCTCTCTGACCACAAAATTAAATTGTCAACATCCATTTGTACTAAAGAACAATCTCTCAAATTTTTACATTAAGGTATATTTTAATATCATCCGCGAACATTAAACACTTCGTATTGCACAGGCACAGAGGTAAATCATTAATAAATATAAGAATTAATTATAATAATAAATTAAATATAATAATAAATTAAGCTAATGCTGATCGTGTATCCATACGATGAGTAGTTATTTCATCTCCTCGATCGCTTTAGCACATTTTTTTTAATGATAGTGGATATCATTGGAACAGGACTTTTCAAATGTTCCATTATTTTATCTCTATTCTTAATAATCATGGCAATGGTGGAGCGGTTCATGATATACAAATGAGCGATATTGGCCATTTTCTCGCCTAGCTGCACATTCTGTCGCCAAGCTGCTCATTTTAATCTTGGTTTCCATTGTGATGGCTTGTCACTTCTTAGTACTACCTACGTCAACACTGTTATTACGCTTTACATCCGAAATGTTGGAGCCCTGGGGTTAAAATTTATTGGACAATACAGCGACAATAAAGAAGCTACAACCTGAAGAGCAAAAATAATTTTGAGAAAAACTCACTGGCTCACACGTGACTATAGCACACAATGTTCGGAAGTGAACTGTGCTGAAAGTGTTTTGAGATGAAAAAAGCTCGTCTTCCTTCGATACTAAGTAAATACCAACTGAATAGCTGACCAAACACCTGGAAAGCGGCACATCAAGAATATACTTAATGTTGCAAATAGCCGCGAGAGACATATTATTGTTGGGAGGGTGGGATATGTCCGCCCACGGTTGCATATTGTCTTCCAATTCCCCCCAGCTGAGCAAGTTAACCTGTAAAACCTTGCGACAGTGGTAATTCTACTCTTTAAAAAGTGTACCTTTCCAAACAATTTGTCTCAATTTTGTCTTGATTGGAGCATTTTGTTTTTTATCACTGTCGGTACTCTATGTAATTCACGCTTCTCTATGGCTCATCAGTTGTTAGTTACTTTGCCACTCATTCTATAAAGTAACATTTATTTTCGAACATGTCTCCCCGAAGGATAATATGGTTAAAATTCGTCACGAGAAAGAGGGGTAGTCCCATTTCGCAGGTTCCTGGACGCCACAAAGCCCTGGAATCAATTGATTAATATTTTCAATTATTGAAAATCTTGAATATTATGAGTCATAATTTGTGCAGAAAATATAATGCTTCAAGGCATTTCAAGCAAGATAAGGCAATCATTATAGTAGTGATAACTGCTGTATTTAAGTCAGTCGTCTTAGAATATCTGAAGCAAATGAGTAACTGAAATTACCTTAAACTCACTGCCACCTCACATTCTGTGGTGTATGTGGAGAGGTGGATTCCCCGGTGGCAACACAAAGTTAAATACATGAAATCATGACGTTACTCTCTGCCTATATGATGCAGGTCAATTTACGAACCCATTTTCAAGTGTGTCTCATGGACTGGTAAATATGCTAGGTATTCAATGTTTACAAAATCAGTTGGTATGGCAAACCTATAACACAAATAATCCCTTCCAGCTGATTCTTCTTATTTGTGGTGTGGAAATTTTATTTTTCACTGTCTCTATTCATAAATATTCATCAAATTTGATCAATATCATTCAGACTTGACCACTTTGGGAAAAGTATGACATGGCACATAAGGGAATGCCATCCCATTGATGGAGATGAAACAGAAAAGATGAAAATTTTACTATGAAACAACAATGATATTTGATGTTATCACATAAGAGACGAGGTGAATAAAAGCTTAAGTTTACATTCACTGAAGATTACACTGCACCTACTACAGCGAAATTCGCTATCAGTGGAAGCCTATCCTAAGTGACACATGCATGTCCGTTTAGGAACATGCGAGAAAGCATGATACGTAATGGTAAAATGAATTTGAAATAGCTGCACCAAAGTACTTAAAAACATTTTTCTCCTGAAGGTATTCTATTTTTGGGGAATAAGTGACTACAGTTTATTAATCAAAAGAGACCTGGAACCTAGGTGCTGTAGAATAATAGAAATGTAACTGTCATATATCTGGCCCCAGATAAGGTGCTAGAATGTAGTAATTTAAATGAAATATATTTGTAGATATAATTTTGTGATAAATAACCTGTCGGATTTAATTGTAGCCTAGCACTCCAGCCATTAAATCACCTCCAGATGTGAATAAGGAAGGAAAAGCAAGAACAAGATAGCATTGTTGTGTCATGACTCTGCCACACCAGTTACCTACTGACATTAGCAAAGATTAGGGCATACGGACAACAATGAATGGAATGAATTGTGCTCAGACGAATCATTTCATAACCAGACAGTAGGTAGCATTTGTTAGAGTAAATTTGCTACGCTGAATGTTTTTCATGTGGCAACCTCATTCATTCAAAATATATGTGTAGAAACACAAACTTTTTACCTCAGAGTAATAAACAAGTGTGCTTTGTTGTTGTTAAGTGAGTGGAGCAAGTGAAAAACTTTCATCACTGCATTCTTTGTTTCCTCAAACTCAGCATTTTACATGATTCTATCCTCAATATTCTTGTCATTTGAATCCAGGTTTGATATTTGAAGTATATAATATGCAATTCCAATGATTTTAGCGGCAATTCTTCATTAGAAAATCCACTGTAGTTCTCTTCAAGATCAGGGAGAATTTATGTCTACCATCAAATTAGGGATAGAGACTTCACGGAAGCCTGTGTATAAGAGATAAGAGACACACTATTGCATCAAGAAATTAATTTTTTCATCACAATTGCTGAACATTTTTGTCCCATCTATCTTCTTCAAATTGCAGTGTAATTACTGCATTCAGGCAGTCATCTATAGATAGATAAATATGTTATTCAATGAACCCATCTCATTATGTCGTGACTCAAGATCATTTGTGTCAGACAGTCAAGAGTCAAGGTGAATGTTTAGTGATCAAGATTTACTCGTGTGGTGATAGATCTTTTCAAAGGCTTAGAGTGATATGGTAGCCTCTTATCATGAGAGAATTGCTTTTATGACTACATTACCCAATATTTAAAAATTTCTACATTTATGTATTTCGTCTATAAAAATTATACGACTGCAGAAGTCTTCTTTTCTGAAACATGTCTTTTAAGTTATGAATGATATTTAAAATGATCAATGATTCCTTTGAAATCTTATAGTGTTGAAATTAAGTCACCCTGTAATTGTTTAGGATTTGATTGAATGTGATCCTTGTGTTGAACTTAAGGAAATTACCTAGTTTGTGTTTGAATTAGTGAGGGTATTCTAAGGGTTTGATGTCTTCTTGTACAGGCCCTGGAAGTTTTTCCAGAGTTTGCGGCTGCCCACTCTAACCTTGCCTCTGTGCTGCAGCAGCAGGGGAAGTTGAATGAGGCTCTGATGCATTACAAGGAAGCTATCAGGTATGCACTGTTAAAGTAATGATATTTTTTTCCATCCATTGCATTGTTACTGGACTTAGGCCATAGTTGGTAATTAACAAGTCATTCATATAAGATACACCGGAGCAGTCTTTTGGGTGAATAAGATGGTGGGGTGGCCAATTTGACAGCCAACTAAAGATTACTAGAAAATTGAGATTTTCACGTCAAACCGACTGTAATTACACTGACATAGCCCCTTGACTTTCTCAGTCGATATTTTTGCCATTAATGTTCTACATGTTATTGAAAGTTTGAAGCGGAAAACTCCCCTCTGGGATGCAATGGATGCTACCATTCTGTATTAATGGCCTTTTTATCTGAAAGTAATGGCTTTCTTTAGATTCTTGAATTTCATGCTTTCTCTAAGACAAGGTAACCGGGACTGAGTCACGTCAGGAAAAAATGTCCTCTCCCCATAATTTGTTATTTCTTCATGGCTATTCATTTACTATTCAGTTCATTTGAAGGAATCTTGTTGGTACTGCCCAATAATGAATATAATTTGAGTGGCTTTTGTTAAAAATGAAGTTGATGCACTAAATATGATGCATTTGGTGAATTTTTTTTGAGGCAGGTGTTGGTAGTGATGTGGATTCCTTTTAAGATTTTCCCAGTTGGTTGTTCTGTTAATTTAATAATTTTGCTTCTAATTATTTGCTTCTATTATCATGAAAATAATTTTATTCTCATTTGTCTGATCAAAGTATTTTTCATAAATTCCAACGTGATAAATCACAGTGCTGCTTCTAGGAGTATTTTTCGTAAATTCTAATCTGATAAACCACAGTGCGTCTTATGCGCCGGTGCGTCTTATAGGCCGGGAAATATGGTAATTTTATTTGGTCTATACTGTCAAGGGTTGCCTGTAGTGTTCAAACAAATAGTATTATTGTTTTATAGAATTGTTACTCATAAGCTTGTTCCAATCTTTACAGGATTCAGCCAACATTTGCAGATGCTTACAGTAATATGGGAAATACACTCAAGGAGATGCAGGATGTTCAAGGAGCTTTACAATGCTACTCACGTGCTATTCAGATTAACCCAGCCTTTGCTGATGCACACTCTAATCTTGCTTCCATCCACAAGGTAAGGACTTGATGTATTCACTGTCACATTCATCATTAAGTGAAAATGTCATTGATGGTTAGATTTTAATGGTTTTATAGACAACATACCTTTGGGTTTACAATATAATCAAGGTATCAAATGAAGACAATCTTTTTTTTGAACTTATTCATAAGGTACAAGTGAGGAGTATGACCAGAGGACTTAATAAAAAGTGTTAATAAATATCCCTAGAGAAAGGAAGCATCAAAATTTAAGGGAAATAAAAAAATTAGTGTGATATCACATGCAGCAAGGATTAGCTTAGAATAATCAATGGAAGGATGGGAATTAGGGAAAATTACCTCTGGGGCTATGACCAGTTTGAGTTCCATATGGGGAGGGTGCCTTGAGAGTGTGGAGTTGAGGACTCTTATATAGAAAGAGACATTGAGTATGATCAAGATGTTTTTGCTAGCTTTGTTGTTTTAGAATAGGCATTTGACAGAATTGATTGGGAAAAATGCCAATTCTGGTGAAGCTAAAAATAGGTTGGTGAGATGGGAGACTTATCTGAAGCTTTGCATGGCCCAAAAGACACTGATGAGGGCAGCTAACATTTTATCAGGGTGGGCATTCATGGGTCCTGGGATAAGGAAAGGATACCTGCTGTGGCCTTTGCTTTTTAACATTTCTGCTGAGGAAACTATGGAAGAGGCATGGGAAAAGTCAGATCTGGGAATCAAAGTAAGAGACGAGTTGATCAAGGCAGTCAGATTCACAGTTGACCTGGCATTGGTTGGTCAGTCGTTGAAGGGATTGCTTTTTTTATTAGATGTATTTGAAAAATGATGTGGGCAAAATGGAATGAAGATAAACCCAAAAAAAGGAAAAGCATTGGTGGCCACAAACTAGAGCAAGTAGATCATTTTGATTGCATGGGTAGTTAGCGAGAATAGAATGGGCATGGTAGGAATGACAATATGGTGAGAATGGTGCAAGCAAAGGTAGCATTCAGTTATACAATAGAGCTGAGGTTAGGGACTTTGGGTAAGGATGTCAGGAGAGGCTGATGAAGAGCTTGATATAGATTGTAGTATTGTCTGGGTTTAATTAATAAAAAAATTAAATTGATTATTAGCTTGAATATCAAATGTCCACCACAAACGACTGAGATAGAATTCTAAAAGTCTGTAGGTTTGGTGAATTCCAAACCTTCAAATTTGCACCTCATATGTATAGTTAAGAAATAACTAGAATAATAATGGTAAATTCTTTTCAATTTTTAATAATCTGCAGGTTGATATTTGGCGATAAGCAACTAGTTCTAGTGCTTGAACAAAATAATTTTTCCTCCTGAGTTAGTATGGCCAGCTGACAACATGGAAGACACTACACATAATATTGGTGAAGGATTTTTATGGAAATAGGCTGAGTCACTCCCTCCTTTTACCTATGATTGAGTAACGAAGAGAGGGCAACTTGAAGTGTGGTCATACTGTCTATTGTCATAAATTAGAAACTAATTCATATCTGAAGTGCCCAAAATAGTCGCTCCTCCCCACCAACTATGGAAAAATGCAATTAAATTCTTGCACAGTTCATTTAATATTTGCTTAAGTTTTTATGCACAATTTTAGCTGTGTACATTTTATAGTCTGGGTGGATATTTTGCCAACATGGTGATGATAAATTTGAAGTACGTGCATAGGGAACTATGGAGTAATTGTTATTTTTGGATCCTGAATTATATAAATGAATTTTCATAGAATGGTTTCACGAATAATGACTGAAACTCATTTTTACATGTTATCAATGATACAATCATTTGGGGAAACAAAAAGCAATGTTTTTTTTAAAGTGGTTCGTGAATATGAAACTCATTCAATACAAACTGCCAATTTTTTGCATCTGCTAACTTCCTCTTTTTGAGTTTCTACTGAATCTGTTCTAAATAAGTTTAAAATTAGCTGTAAACTGTATTGAAGTATGTCTCCATGCATTGTTTTTGTGATTTATGCTGCACACTCTAAAAATATCACATCTGCTTTGGACATTGATTCCTTAAATTCTGCCCTTATACAAATTATTCTTTGTTTGCTTCCTGAAATTGGCTTTGTGCATGAAAAAGAATCATTTTTTCATGAAATGCTAATCTGCTCATCTAGCAGTTGCAGCTGATGACAGTGGGCTATTTTGAAAATAGGTAGCACCTCAGGGCAAATGCAGCTGCTAATCGTCAGCACTTGCAATATGCTAACTGCTGCAATTATTGCTATGGCAACGATATCCATTCCTTCGTGCAAGAGGCATTTTAAATCAAGTAAGCTCAAAAGTTGTCTAGATTCTTGGTTCATCATTCTTTTTGCTTGTTTGTTGCACTCAGTTACATGCGACAGTGACCTTAATTTGAGCATGCCAACCATTTGGGACTAATTTCCAAGGGTTGGTAAAAAATGTAAAAATTAGGCTTCAATTTTGTGTAAATAAATGATTTTTGGAATGTTTTGTGATTCTTAGGGAAAACAAATTTGTAAATTTTTGTCTGGATTTCTCTGCTGCCTTGGGTCATTATTCTTGAAAGTTGCAAAATATGGACTGGATCTTCTTTTGTGCTTAAAATGTTTTCCCTTTGTTTTGCAGGATTCTGGAAATATCCCAGAAGCCATACAATCTTACAGGACAGCTCTAAAACTGAAGCCTGATTTTCCTGATGCTTACTGTAATCTTGCTCACTGTCTGCAAATTGTGTGTGATTGGAGTGACTATGATATCCGAATGAAGAGGTTGGTGGCAATTGTTGGCGAACAACTGGAGAAGAACAGACTGCCATCTGTCCATCCTCATCACTCAATGTTGTACCCATTGTCTCATGAGTTCCGCAAGGCCATTGCTGCTCGTCATGCCAACCTTTGCTTGGAAAAGGTAATTATATTTACTTGATGCATATGTAGAGAATAACCAATAGTTCCCTATAAACCTCTTTAGTATTATTAATCGATAAAAATACTGTCAAATATTTTCTGAAGAGAGTACAGTTTCATTGTATAAATTAAAAAGTAAGATGTATTGGGTAATTGAAATTTAGTAAATATTGAGAGCAAGGCTGTGATTGGCTGCTGTTGAATTAGCTTGATGGAATAATTAAACTTTGGCAATGTTTGCTCTGTCTGTTTAAGGCCCTATCTACGTTCTGTTATTGTATTAGGTTCCTCTACTTCACAATCGCCAAGCCTCCCAATAGCTGCGATCCATTTCCATCAAATCTGGAAATGATCTTAATCCTGCCCTTATACATGTAGTCTCTCTCATGTCTCTTTCACTATTTTTTCCCGGTATTCTATTACTATGAAATTGTAAATGGCATCTAGTAGTAAATTCTGATACCTGGAGCATATAGAAAAAATCCAAGCTTAAAAAGTATGTGAAATAGAATATCTAATAGAAGAACTAATCACAAATGGGTGGGAAGTGTTGATTAGGATGTGATTATGTATGGTCTTTTGAATGCTTGAATTTTTTGGAGTGAGGTGTTTACCATTTTGCGTCAATAAAATTCATTTCTGATTTTACGTGTCTGTTTTTAAAATTTGTGAAAGTATTGCATCCTGCCATGAGGTTGAATGTGGATCATATTTGTTCATTTCCAATTTCACTCAAAGCTTAGTGCGAGATTGGCTTTTTCCATTTTTGAGCCTTAATATGTTCACTGCTAGGGTACAGTTTAATGACTTACTTGATGGCGGAAAAGTTTTCTTTTTGACATATGCTGACATGATCTGGAAAACTTTTAATATTTTTGATATTGTGGTTATAAAAAGAACATGCACCACAGTCAACTGCTACTTATGAATGAGACTGAGGTTGTGCAGTCGTGCAGTGCGCAGTAATGCCTCATTTTATGCAGCTCTCATAGGCATGTAAAAGAGGCACTGCAATATGTAGTATTTGTAGCAATGTTAAAGTCCCTTAGCCATACCACATTAGGTTTTGAAATCAGGCAAAAATTAGGTATGAAGTTGTTTAAGTAACCCTACAAGAAGAGTAGATAGTGCCTTAAAAAAAATTCATGGTGGCAGCCATCAGAATTATCTCTTCAACTACTCTCAGGGCTAAGCATTTACTGAATAAGTAATTCACCCATGTGATACAGTGCCAGGCCCAATGAAAGTAAGGGGGCTGAGAGCATCACTGTTGCAGCCTGCTGGCTAGAACTATCCTGATGTGTGACTCTATGTCACACATAGCAGTGAACCTATTAATGAACACTTGTAAGAATTTTAGCTTGTTTGAATGAATGCACTGAAATGGTGCCCTCTAAAAGAGGTCATGACACAAAGTAAGTCGTATTAATCAATTTTTTAAGGGATAAAAAAATTGTGTATGGCAGAAGGTTGGCACTACTGCTGGAAAGATTACTTCTTCTGTTCAATGTATTTTTTTATTATGCTCATAGTTTCTTTACTATTTTTCCTCAACAGATTCATGTCCTTCATAAGCCACCATACAAGTATCCAAAGGACTTGGGCCCTGTTGGTGTTGGATGTGCTGGTGCTGCTGGTAGATTGCGCATTGGTTATGTGTCATCTGACTTTGGCAACCATCCTACATCTCACTTGATGCAGTCCATTCCAGGACTTCATGATCGTGTCAGCGTTGAAGTTTATTGCTATGCTCTTTCTCCAGATGACGGCACCACCTTCCGAGCCAAGATAGCCAGAGAATCAGAGCATTTTGTGGACCTATCTCAGGTGAGTTTCAGTGATCTATTTTATGGTTCAGTAATATCTAGATGAGTGCAAGGGAAGCATTTAATAAATCATAGCCTGATTCAAATTTGTGAATTACAACACTATTAAAACGTGAAAGAGATGGAATTAGTTCTTTGCATCACAAAAATCCAGTTGAAAACATTATTAAAATCCAAGCGCATTCCCTATGAGACCCTTTGAAACTGTTTTAATTTTTAATGAGTATTTTACATTAATTTCAAAAGTGATTTCAATGCTATTGTTTGCCTCAGCAATCAATTCAAAACCAAATATATCCATTTGAGAGTCCTTGAATGGCCTTTATTTATGATGTTTATGGTTAACAAACTTCAAAAGTTATAGTAGTGCAATGAATGTTTGTTTAGGTAACGATTTCAAATCCCAATCTCAAAATTCCCTTTCGGGAGTAAATTTTTCTGTGTAATCACTATTAGTGACTTTTACTCTTGGGTTTATTCACTAGTTCAATGTTTCAAGAGAATAAAAAGTTATTTTACAGTAAATAGTAATGAAAATATTATGAGGTGGAATAGACAAGAAGTATCTAACCCAAATGAGTTTGATAGTGTGGCAATTCTCAAGTTACCTAATTCATTACTTACTGAATCAGAAAGCCATTATTCATTTTTTTGGCAAGTGATGTGTTTTAGTGGCTTGAAAAATTAAGAGGTGCCTGAAAGGTGGTGATAGGTTGAATCCAAAATTTATCAATTCTTGAATCCTGAATTCAAATTTCCTATTATTATTGAGTTTTGAATCTGAAACCTGCTTTCCCTTAATTATTTATCCCACTTCCTGATAATTAAGTGAATACAACTGAATTTTTGTGTGTATTCTTGTGCATTTAGTTATTTTCCAATGAGGTGTTTCAAAACCTTTCTATGTATTTTTTTTGGCTAAATTTGCTGTATTTCTGGCTAAAATTGAAAAATTTTGTGCACATTACCACAGTGCATTAGTGGCTTTGGCGACGTAACCTCTGGTTGTAGAATCAGAATTTTGAGCAAAATGAAATTGCAAATTCTGACTCCAGTTAATGTTGATACAATAGTCGTATTTAGAGTGTAGTGTCCTTTTCATGATAAGGAGAGAGCTTTTTTCTCTCCTTTCTCTTTCCTTTCTCGTTCTCTTTCCTCTCTCATTCTCTTTCCTTTCTACAGTTATGAATTTTTATTTCTGTATCTTAGGGCATTTTAATTTCACACACATTTATATTTTATGGGTGTTTAGAACCTATTAACTACTTAATGAATCCTTAAAAAGGAACAGCTAAGTTTTTCTTTGTACTTGCTTGCAATATTTGAAGGGCACATCTTTTTATTCAGAGAATTAACCACACACAACAAGTAATTTTTACTGCAAAGTGTACCTTCTGATCTGTTAAAGTGACATACATTCTTGAGGTTGATGCAGGCCTTGTTACCGTCATGCTGATTCCAATAAAAATTTGTCCTTGAAGAATTCACATTTTCCCTCGGTTGTAATTGGTTTTATCATTGTTTTTTTGTGATAAGCAAAATTTTAACTTTCTTAAAATTGCATCATAATGCACTACTGCTTGCTCAGTACTTACCTCTCTATTCATAATAATCATTAGTGCACCATTTTACTTGACATCATGTATAGCGTTATTGAGTGTATTAGTGCACAAAATTTTGGTAGTATAGCTTCATGCTTGAATTGGAGTAAAAAAAAACATTTTTGAGAATTGTCTCATCTCACCCATTGCCACGCCATAATGATTGACTATTTGGTTTTATGTGGACTTGCATGTTGATTGTTTTAATTGCTTTAAATTTTCTTCTCAAGCATCTCTGTATGTGTGATAGGCTTTCAAAAAAAGGTCCTCACTCTTAATAAACCTATTTCTAATTTGTTATATCTTTTTATTACATTTGTATTTTTAACCCTTTTCTTGCTTGTTTTCAGATCCCTTGCAATGGAAAAGCAGCTGATCGTATCAATTCTGATGGAATTCATGTGCTGGTCAACATGAATGGTTATACCAAAGGTGCACGAAATGAAATTTTTGCATTGAGGCCTGCTCCTATACAGGTATGTTTCAAAGGGATACAAGGGATAACTTTCATAGGGGAAATAAACTACTGGCTATCAGTAATTTATTGATGGTAGGATGACTAGTGTGTATGGGCTGAGTATTGTGCTGGAAAGTTGATATGAAAATTTGGTACAATCATTCCCTGAAAGTTGAAACTTTTTGTATCACCATTATATTCCACCATCCATTTGTAGATTTATTTGACAAAATGTTGGCTGAACGATTAAAACTATTGCAATTTTTATATTGAGATTTCAAAATCTATTAAGTATCAACCTTTTATCATAATATCTGATGCGATAAGTTTTAAAATGGACATTATATATAATTAACTCTCCTTGAAAATTTAACTACCTTGAAATTTATCATATGATCAGTTATTAACTGTGGATTTGCACAGTAGAGTAGTGCATTAAAATTTCGAGTAGTAAATTTATCTTCACTGCAAAAGAGAATGTAAAATAAAAAGAATTTGCAGCTAATATGTCAAATTTCATTCATTTAGAACTTGATTGCCCGAAGATAACCCCCAAGCCCATTACCAGCAGTTAACAAGTTCAGGAAGACACCTTGGTCAGATGGAATCCTGCTATGCCCTAAGAATCCAATTAGCTTTTCAGTGATCTTTCAAGAATTTTCAGAAAAGAACTGCAAATATTCAGCTAATGACTCATTTTGGTCTTAAAAATTTTTACATATGGGTGATGACATTGATGTGAAGAGAACATGCTCTCTGCTAGCTTGAGACAGGATTTCCTTTTGTATCTATTTGTGGTTCATTCTAGAATAGATTTGCAGCATGTTATGAAAATTGGAAATTCTTATCTACTGTACTAACCTGATACATGGTTGGTCTAGGTATACCACTTTGTTCCTGAAGTATGCTGTGACAATAAAATGAATCCGTACCCTAAATTTGGCAGTATGCCCTTTTACTACTTACCAAGATTGATGAGGCATAATTTCTATGTTTAAATGTTATGACAAAATGCCTTTTGCAATAATCTTAATAATAAGTTTTTTCCCAATGGGTGTGATTTTGTTGAGGAAAAGGAAGCTTCATCTCTTTATTCCATTTCTAGCCTCAGTGAAAATAACGTTTTTTCAGTATAAGTCTTCCTTTTGGTTTGTATTCTCACTCAGGAATTAGGAGGATGCTCACATTATAGAAAGAAATATAGGATTTTAGCATCTCCCGATGAGGCGAATGTTTGCCGAGTTCTCATGTTTCATTATTAAACATAGCTATATGGTGTGTAGCTTATGAACTTTAGGCAGAGTGAAGTTCAATGGTAATTTCGTAGTTGTTAAGGATAATGTACTTTAATTGCTTCTAAGCTAAAATTACTAAAATATTGACAAAATTTAAACATTGATAATGTAATGATGTGTCTTTCTTTTCAGGTGATGTGGTTGGGATATCCTGGGACAAGTGGTGCATCTTTCATGGACTACTTAATTACTGATGAAGTAACATCTCCTCTGTCTTTGGCACACCAATACACTGAAAAACTAGCTTATATGCCCCACACCTTCTTTGTTGGAGACCACAAGCAGATGTTCCCTCACCTGAAGGAAAGGGTCATTCTCATGGATAAGGTGGGTATTAATTGAATTTCACATCTAAGGTATTACTACTCGTCACTATTTATTACTTAGTCTCTTTCTTTTTTTTAACAATGGGATGGCCTTTATTTTGCTGTTTTAAGGTGCTAAGAAGTTGTTTCCGGTCAGTGGGGATTACTTAGGCCTAATTTACTGCTAAGCTCTGGTCCTGATTACTGTCCTTGTTTGATGACATATCCCTTAAAATAAATGGTGTGTGTTTAAATTTTGGTTGTTGTGGGAAACATGAGGCTCTTTTAGGTGACTTTAGTTCAATCATTGGCAGGGCATATGCTCATCTCGGTATTTAACGGATAAAATATTTAACCATATGCCATACCAGGCCTTGCAATTACCAGACAATAGTGTCTCCCTCAAGCTAGCTTAATGCCCAGTTAAGACGCTCAGCAGTCATTGATCTGAAACTCTACACTTCTCTTTACTTTCAGTCAGCTGCTTCCCTCTTGTATAATTCATCACTTTGATGTCCTTTGTAATTTGTGTGGTGTCTTGGTCTTTCATTATTATTCCTCCCATTAGTATCCATATTGAAAAGAATACTTTGTACAGTAATTGCTGAAAAGTCGAAAATATTCTTTTCAATATGGATATGCACTGATGTTGAGTACTTCTACGAAGTGAAGCCTGATGTTGTCCTGCAATTTCTCCAACTTATCTCCTTCAGTCATTACTTTCAAGGGACAATGGAAATGCAAAATGCGTTCAACAACTTCTCTTTTTCTCTGTATTTTCATTATACCTCTTTTTTTCCAATACTTGTAGGATATCTTCCTTGGTAATTCTCACCGTCCATTGGACCTTCCATCATTCTTTGTACCACACCATTATTTTCAACCTCTTTAGCTGTTTAGCTGTTATTGTCCAGGTTTCACTGGCATATTCTCCAAATACATATTTTTTTTAGGGTTTATTGCTGGCTGTTAACTTATGCCTCTTCTGATAGACTGCTTACCATGCTTGGACTTTTCTGCTCACACAGTCTTTCTTGCCACTTCCATTGTTGGTGATACTACGTCCAATATAGCCTAATTGCTATACTTGCTCAACTATTTTTCCATCCAAGTTTGACAGTGACGGTTATCTTGAGTTATTCCATGATCCGTAATTTTGGTTTACTTAACATCAATCTTCAAGTTTTATTTCTTTTTGTAGTTTGATCCATATTGTTCCCACTTCTTGGCAGACCTCTCTTCTCCGTCATTATTCCTGTTGCAGTGTGAATACTCTAGCATAGAATTGTGAATTAGCCCTGAACTTCATGTGCAAACCTTTAATTTGGGTATTTGCCTACCCATGTTTGTTCTATCAGATTTTGAGATGCCACTAAAGTCATTTTTCATATAGTCCTGTGAACAAGTCACAGTCTACTGTGAATATTTTAATTTGATGTTTTTAACCATTTTGATATTTATAACCATTTTTTATGTTTATAACCATTCAGCTCTGCCCCTGTTAACTCTCCTTCAAACTAATTTATCAGGATCCTTGAAATTCCTTTCTTGAAATTTCCTGAAAAGCAGTGCAATCTATGTTAGCAAGGGTGAAAAGATACAAAGACACCCATATCAACAAGTTTTCAGCAAGTGTTGGATACTTTGGATTCTCTTAATTACTTAATATTTTCATTAGAATGGCAATAGAAGCCCACATATGGCATTAAATTCTAACATTTCATTTTAATAACTGCACCTTATTAGAAATGATTTGTATATTGTATATTTCCATTGAATGGTTGTGCGTAAAATTATTGTTCGAATGACTGCATTTAACTGCAAAAACAAACAGTGAAAATAGTGAGTCTCTACGGCTTCATTGTCTGTCCTCCTCTGTCATCAGCAAATTGGAGTTTATTGATGTTTACTATATGCTTTTGTAATCTCTTTTTTATATTTCCTTTATTTCATTGATTGTTTGTGTGTAAATATTGAATGTCATAGGTGATAAACAGCTGCATTTCTTCACTGCCAGGTACTATTCTGTCAATAACTTAATCTGCAATGCTCTTTAAGTGTATTCAGCATTCTACTCAAATTCAGATTGTCTAAGGAAACTGAAATTGGTTTTCATTCAGGAATTTTTCCATTTTGTTTCACTTTTTGTAGTAACTTGTGTCTTGGATGGCATTGTGAAATGATACTGGTCAGAAATTTGAATGCCCATTCAGAGGTTTGATGTTTGTAAGTTATATCTCTCTTGGCATTTTTCTTCTTTGGATAGGTTTGATTATATCCTTTTGAAAGTCCATAGGGACTCACTTATTTGAATAAATGTGGTAATGTCATCTGTATAGCATGTTAATTGTCCTCTCTCCTGAATACTTGAAGAACTCCTAGGGAATTTCATTTACTCATGGTATCTTTCCCTGACTCATATCCTTTTCTGCAGCATCGTATTCTCATTATAGTGTGGGGTATCTTTATTTATCTTCATTCAATGTTCTCATCCTTCATTATCCTGTTATGTAGTCCTTAGCCATTGTAAAGTTTCTGGTGGTAAAGGTAAAGTTTCATTGTAAAGAGAAACCCTATCATTTGATATCTTTTTACGGAGTAATCTTTAAGTGACTCCTTTTCACCTCAAAAGTGTTGATAATTTGCATGAAAATTCATTGCGACCAACATTAAAAGTACAGAATAAATGAGTATTAGTTGTGCAATTCACAACTTAACTTCTTGTGACACATGCACAGACCATCTTCGTGATTTCCCTACCCACTACATTCAAAGCTGATGCATATGCTGTAAACATGCTTTTGTTTCTCATTATGTGTTGATGTTATGGGTCATTGACTCTAAAATGTCCATTAATGCTTTGTAAAATGGGATTTTGAGCCCCTGAAAAGTTTGTAAATCAACCTAAAATGTCTAGTTTAACTTCACTGGTTTCATTCTTAAAAATGTTCTCTTGCCTTTTTTGTTGCTCATTAATGCCATCGTTTTGTGCCACAAAGATGGTACATTCTTAGCATAACCCTGAATCATGACTCCAAAATTGTCTGGTCCTTCCTCAGGATTAAAAAAGGCATTATTAGGATGTGAACAAGGATATGATTTTTGAACTTGGCAAAATATAACTGCCAAAAATCATGGTAGATATTTGTGTCGCCAGTAGTTGATAAAACCCAGATTGTTTGCTCCTAATCTTGAAAATGTTATTAAATATTTTCATAATCCTGGTATTAGATTGACTTACATTGGAAGCACAGCCAGGATGACACTGTGAAATGGCATTTAGACCTAATTATTGGAAAAAAGATGTATTTGTGTTGTTATCTGTCTGAGTATCAAAAATCATGAAAATACAATTTACTTTAGTTTTTGTCCCAAAATTTTTTGAAACAAGTGTAATGATTTGTGAGGAAAGCCCTTATTGAATTGAAGTCAACAAGTTAGCGAGTCAAATGAACACAAAGTATCCAGTAGAGGCACCGGTGATGATAAGTTGAATTCTTTTTCAAGTCAGGCGGTGCTGCATTGAGCCTGGTATCAAATTATATTGCTCAAATATGAGATACTTATATCTCTATACAATCTCAGAATCTGAGAAAATGTTCACTATTAACCTAGTTTTTTGTCCCATAAGCCTTTGTAACTAACGTAATGTAGTAGCTGAGGTGCCTCGTCTAATGATACCATTTACAGGATTTTCTGATTTCTCAGGGAAACTTCTCCATGAGTTGTGTAGAGATGAACCCTAAGCAATTTTATAATGACTGCATAGACAATCATAAACAATGCATTGAAGTGTCTCTTGCATCATTACATTTTCCTCTCACTTTATTGATACCGTTTTCCACCTTCTGGTTAATTCCTTACTTATTATTAATCGTGAACTATTCCTAGTGCTGGAACTAGAGAATCCTGAATTATTGTCTTGAGATTATCATACTGATTCATGAAAATTCCTATCAGTGAAATTGAAACATCTCTTGATTGTCTGCTTCAGCAGCTTGCAGCCAAGAAGGAAGTACCAGATAATGTTGCTGTGATCAATGCCACTGATTTATCTCCTATAATGGAGCATACAGATGTCAAGGAGATAAGGGAGACAGTTGCAGCTCCATCAACTGTGTCAACAACTGCTGCCGCTGTATCTGCTGCTGTTGCGTCCTCATCTCTTACTGTGCGTGACACTGGGGATGTCACCCATATCCCAGTCAGTCGGCAACAACAGGCACCTGCCTCTCCTATTGAAATCTCTCTCAAGGTTGCCGAGCTTCCCACCACCACTCCAATTGAGGTTAGTATCTGAGGGAGTTTGATTTGTGTAATTCCGTGTAGGCATGAGTTTTGTTTTGAATAGGCTTTAGCTGAATGGGGTTAAAGAAAATGCTCCCTACATTTTTGAGCCAAGGGCACTTTTGCTATTTTCTGCTTTAAAAATTATGTATATTTCAATTTTTTTGTTTCCGTGGTGAACCCAAAGGACTATTATCCCTGAAAAAGTATTATAGCATTTTTATTTCTACCTCAGATGTATCTATCTAAATGTATAATTTTTTTTCAAATTTTGGATTTCATTGGGTACTGTTAACTCCCAGAATATTGAAGTCATTCACTCCCAGGGTTGCTGAAAACTCTGGAGATGTTTAAGTGTTAAATTTTGCTGTTAAAAAAGCGAATGATGAAAAACAAGCTATTTTGCACAACTTACGCATGCATTCCTCGGCTATCAATCTAGCATGCCAATTACTAGTAGGCTCTGAGTCTTCTCTAGGTCTGTATTAGTTGCTGAATTGGGTTTGCTGTCATTGTTATGTTAACCTTCAATTTTTTAAGCTGGCTCCTTTATGTACATGCAGTGGCATAAGTACTGCAACTGGGAAGAGAAATTGCCAAGTGTTTACATTAATGGAAGAAGTGCAATTTATGTAAAGAGGTAAAGAATAAAAAAATGTCATGCCAAATTTGATGTTTGCTATTTTCACTTAATTGCACTTAAATAATATGTCTTTATTTTGATACAGTTTTGAAACAAATCATAAATATCTCTGATTTCTTAAGGTTTTACTTCCGGAATTATGTTATCCCTTGATGTAAAACATTTTCTTCGAGTCTTAAGAATTGTATAAATCCTTGTAATGACATCATATCCTATTTTTTACACACTTTTGATATATCCTACAATTTACGACTGTTGATTTGAGGAAGATGGTGGCTGGCAAGCGTAATGCTGTTACCTAATTTACCTATGTTGGTGCAAACATATTTCTACCCTGAGTTTGAAGCCATAAATAAAGCGGATGCTCGGGCCAATTGTTATGAAACAAATGTCCATACACAACCTGCTTTATTTTCTGGTTGTAGTTGTAATAAAGTTATAAAGTTAAAAAACAGCTTCAATTGAAACTGTTACTTTCCTTTATATATGTATACTGATTACCTTCTCAGCATTATTTTAATAATGACTGACCATGTTATAATCTCACTGATTCTGATGATATAAAATTACTAACTCAAAGCAGTGTCAGCTATCCTTCATCGACAATTGTTCTTTGGCAGCCAGTTTTTTCCCTGGCTCTTTCGCTAAATGATTCATTTGATACATTCTGCTGTTTGTTACTTTGGCTGAGTAATTCCACCGTCATAGAAATGGAATAAGATTTTTTTTCCATTGGTGAAAACTTGAATTGATAATGAGGAATGAAAAATGAGATTAACTGCTCAGATGGGCAAAATAACATGGTGTTGGAATGCTAACAGTTTGGGACAATATTGAGAAAACAAAGCTGATAAAGTTGGCTGTTACTTTGAACTGTGGTTTTGGTCCCTCAAGCCAATAAATTATTAACCTTTAGAATTTAAGTCTGCCATACTTCTGAAGTTCAACCAAAACTGGCAAATAGAAGGTTAAAAATAGTGTGAGTAGCAATTTATCATCCAATGTTGCTTTTCAGTTGTATATTGAAAACGTCCAAGTGGAGTAACGTTGGCATCGATCAGATTATTTATTGTGATTGGACAGGATTCAACTAGAAATATCATCTACTAGATAGAACTCTTTTATGCCCTTAGTGCAACCAGATTTTGCCTCTACATTTGACTGCAATTATCCATCTTGTGAAACTAGGTGTCATTTCTGATCACGAATGGAACTACTGCCGTTTTCCTTATTTAGAGTTATATAATACTTGGTATCCCAATTTGCCCCTATTATTTCAGAAAATGAAACATTTTGAAGATGTAAATTTTGAGAACCTGAGTGAATGTAAATAGTGCGACAAATTGAATTTGGATTCCTGTATTAGAATGATGAAGATATTGTTGATGGAATCTCACTGATATTTGAAGACGTAGGATGAGATGAACTGTGATTGGAATTTCTATTTCCTGTTGAGCACAGCTCACTTCTCAATACCACAGCATTCTTGCCTTCCATTCATTTCAGACCCAGCAAACTTAGAAGCTAATCTGAAGCAGGGGTGATGTGTGCTAGACTATGAATTAACTTTGGTAATAACACCCTCAAGTCTTTGTTTTTCTCTTTTTCAGTTATATTTTCAAAACTAGATCATTCAAGTATAATTAATACTCTCAGGGAAAAGAGTTGAGTTTTGAAACATGTGCTTTGAATGAATAAGCCTGGAGGTAGCCCAGATTGTGGTCAGGAAGGGTCTAAGGTGTGAATGAAATGAAATATCTCTTACAAAGGCTTATATGTATTTTATTATTATTCTGAGGTAACCTTAGTTTAATAAGAGTCTCTTCAGGGAAGATTAGTTTTGTTAAACTCAAAATAAATTCAATCTGAGTCTTTTTTTTATTTCTAAGAATATTTTGTTAAGATGATAAGGGGGTCTGAACCCCCTTTGGCTGCATCCTTGGAATTAAAATGCTACCTATATGCTGGTTAACTAATGTTTTGCCTGTGGACATTGCTCCATTCATTGTCATTTGTGTGTGCTGAGGTCAGCTAATGTGTTCCTATATGTCAAGTTTGATGGCATGAATGGGAAGTGGTGTTAATATTATTATAGCACCCCATTTTTTCATTCCTCCACATCTTTGTGGAACTAGTCTCAGTCATTTGTTCAAAATATGTTTTTAGTATGAATTTAATTGTCTAAACCATTTATGTGCCACCACATTTTCCTTGGTTGTTTGGCTATCCTTGTTACTTGATTATCTGAGCTTCATCATGCATCCATTAGCTTGGATAATTTAGAGTTTACTGTATGCTGAGTAGTCAGTTATTCGTGTAAGGTCTCAGAATATATCTACCATTAATACATGGGTCCAACTGTATTGTGTATGTAATGCTAACAACAATGCTTATGTCATCCTATGTTTTATTTTTTGCTTATACAATTTTTTAGCTGTAAATACATGTTGCCTCATTGGAAAAATGGTCTTGATTATTAGTTTAGTTGAACAAAAGCGTTTATGTATTCTTCAGTTGAAGAAACTTTTTCTGCCCTTTAATGAGGATGGGTACAACTCATTGGGTATGTCAGATTCATTGAAGATTTTTTTTCAGACAATGATTGCATCTGGCCAAACTCAGACTTCTGTAAATGGTGTAGTTGTCGCCAATGGGCTTGCATTGACAACAGCTGGAGGAGGTGCAAACTGCAGGGCAGCCACTGGAGAAGAGGCTCCACGATCGATTGTCATCACAACTCGACAGCAGTATGGTCTTCCGGATGATGCAGTTGTGTACTGCAACTTTAATCAGCTCTATAAGATAGATCCTCTCACTCTGCAGATGTGGGTTAACGTAAGTACATAAATCTTTTCTATTAGCATCACTTGTACATCAAAGTAGAGTTTGAGTCAACAGCTTTCAGGAAAAAAACTTGTGGGAAGCCTCCATTAGATGGAGTTCAATGAATGATTATCTTAGTTCCTCACTTCACTATTACCTATTTTATATGTAATAGTCACTAGGTCTTTAAATAGTAATAGACTTTTTTTTAGAATTGTCTAAAGTATTATTTATAATATGTTATGAAGATGAATCCTTGATGGTTATTTATGGTATCCTAATAGGGGGCCTTCAGGACTTATGAAGGGTAATACTATCATTTCATGTACTATCTCAGTGGTTGGGCCTAAAATACTAAGTGCTTCGTTTGATACTCCTTGTACAGGATATATACCCTTCTGATCTATTGTATGCAATTCTCTTTGTTTGAGGCTGGTTATTGTATTACAACATATGAGTCACAGCATTTATATAATCGGTGTGGAGGTACAAAAATTAATGTACAGGCGGAGAGTACATTTAATAAGTTTGTTGTGCACAATTTAGCCCTAGAAAAAAGGTGTTAGGGTAGAAATGGAAGTTAGAGTGGAGTTAGAGCCTACTGCTACAATTTGCGTGCTTTCAATGAAAAAAAAGTTAAGTTTCACATTGCTTCCATTGGACAGAGTTACTGTCCTCCTAGCAGAAGTACTGTCCTCGAAGCACCTATGTTGGAATTGGACCTCAACTGAAAATTTTCAAACTACAGTGGGACCCAACCAGTGCTTCCACTTTGTGCTGCCACTATTCAAGTAATCTAAACACTTGACTGTACACACTAATTACTTCTATAATAACAGCCATCTGATGTTTAACTATCAGCTCATTAGATTATCTAATGGTCCCTGCGTCAGTGTTACGTTGAAATTACTGTGTGTGTACATTTAATCCTCAATATAGGTTTTTCCTGCAGTCATTGGTGCCAATGACAAATATTGTGTATGGTGGTGTCTAGGAACCATTCATCCATATTGACAATGCCCAAGCTAGCAAATTTACAGCATTTTCACATCGCTTATATATTATTAATTCTTATGAATAACTAAACAGATATATGAGAGTGGAATGAATGGTGTGAGAGGTAGAGGTAGGCCAAGAAAGTTGTGGTTGAGGAAATTCTTAGGAGGAGGAATATTAGGAGTCTTAAAAACAGGAGGGCGTGTATGAAACAGTGTATGGGGGGAAATGAGGCAAAAGAGGTTTGCAGGATAGGTCAGTATGGAGGAAATTATTGAAGCAGAGTTAGGTGTACAATTATGTATTAATGAGTGAAACATTTTGACTGTGCCTACCCCAAAAGGGAACGGTGTGATGGGTATGTATGTATGAATAACTATAATAAACCCTCTCATAGCATGAGGTTAAGTTCCTGGAAATTGTATCCTGTGAAATTGCTTTTTATGAAACAAATATAAGATGGAGAATATGGTCTTTTATTTCTTAAACTTTGCAGCTAATTTTTAATTCCGATTGGGATGATATGACTATTCAATAACTGGATTTATTCATTGGTGGTTCAATCCTTAAGTCACGTTTACCTTATGCATGTACCCACGTGAGTTTATGCATGAACACACTGATCTTTAAAATTGTGTAAGTACACAAAATTGCACTAATTCTGTAATGTGTGGTCATAAAATAGCCTGATCTAATTTGAAGCATTAATTCTGGTAACTATCTAGCCACATACTCGTGCAGATACATATAATGTGCAAACTAACTTTATGATCGATTGACTCAGCCCTCCATCCTTCCCTAGCGAATGCTTTCTTAGTCCTTTCCTCCTCTGTTCTTCTGTAAACATAATCATTTCTCATTTTGTGCATCCATTTCCTCTTATGCATTGTCCTGCTGCACCAGTTTTCAAAAATGTCTTATCTTTTCTCGCCTGTTTTTCTAATGGTCCATTCTTCCAATCTGTAGAGTGCCATGCTCCACACAATGTTTTCACATACTGTATCCTTGCTTATTGTCCTATCTTCTTTGAACACAGCAGCTGTCTTTTCACTATGAATGCTTTCATAGCTAGGGCTATTCTTTGCTTCATGACCATTGTACTTAGTAGATTAAATAATAATAACTTTGTATAGTTCACTAGAGGTTTATTAACACGATCTAGGTTTCGACACTTCGTGTAATCTTCAGGTCCTGCTGGGTCCAGCTGGGTGTCATCTTCGTGTCCTGTCATTTCATGTCTTGTCATGTTAATAAACCTCTAGTGGATTAACAAAGTTAGTTTTATTTAACCTAATATGGATAACTTCCGCAAAGTCAAGCGTGGAACAACTTCCTTCATGACTATTGTACTTCCTCTGTCTCATATGATGGTACCTCAAAGATATGTGATTGAATTCACTTGATCCAATTTCTCTCCTCTCTGTATGACTTCCTGCATTCAGATTCTCTTTATGTAATAGAATTTTAGCCTTAATTTTATTTATTTTCATGTTCTATTCTTTGAGAATGTGGTCCATTGCATTAAGTGACCTTTGAAACTCATGATGATTGCCTTCTATCAAATTTCTTTTGCTTCTGCTATTGCCTCTTCCAGGTACATAAATGCTGAACAATGGAGGTGCGAGGTTGCATGCTTGTTTTAATCCTTTCTAATTTTAGCTTCCTTTGTCTTCTCTCTCTTATTTGCATTGTGATGACTTGCTTTTTGTATTTTCGGTAGATTATTTTTCTGTCATTGTAATCCATTTGAGTTTTTCTAGATGCTCAAACATCTTGCTCCTCTCAACATTGTTGAAGGCTTTATTCACATCAAGGAATGCCACAGACAGTGGCTTTTTCACATGTATTGTTTTCTCTACCTTTCCTATACCACTCTCAGGCAGAGTATGGACTCCCTGGTTCCTCTGTTCTTCCTTAACGCTTAAGCGCCTAGCAACGGCTATAGCCGACGTGAATTTTCCTATGCAAACAAATGAATGTCTGCTCTAGCCGATGGAGAAAAACTGCAATACAAATGGGAAAAAAATGCGAAAGAACTAATGTCAGCTATAGCCGATGCGAGGGAAGGGAAGTGATTAATACTAGAGCAATAATCCCAGGTATGCAGGAAGCCCTTGCGACCCAGCTTAGCTATAGCCCCAGACCCTTTCCTCGGCTAGTGAGCTTGACCCTTCGCCTCATTAATAGCGCTCCTTGCTGCATGGATCCACGGTTAATTTATTGTATTTGCAATGGTTTTTCGAGGCAATCATTTTTTGCACGGTACTAAATTTTTATCTAGAAATGAATTATTTGTTTTTTGCTGAGTCTTACCAAATTTCAAACGAAATTCTAGCATTGATACTTACAGAGTTCTTGTGCGGAACTCTAAATAATTTGAGCTCTAAATTGAACTCTAAATTTGTTAATATTATTGCAAGGATTTCGTTTATAATTTGGAAAACACTCAGAATAACATTAGGAATTCATTTAAAAGTATAAATTTTTGGAGTGTGCAGCAAAGGATTGTCATAGAAAAACCACCGCTAGTGCAACAAATTTACAGTGGCCTCCTGCTGAGAGAGGGGATGCTGAGGGTTGAGCCGAGTGCCCGGGGGAAGGGCACTGTGTTCCTCTAAGTGGAGTTCCAAAACGGACAAAAGGCATACCTGAGGGATTCGTTGCCACAAAAGAGCACCGTAGAGAGGAGTACAGAAAATTCTCATGCTGCTCATAGCAGGGGAAGCCTTTCCCCTCGAGAGGCTTCGGCGTGAATGGGTTAATCTAAATTGGTTTTCCGAGAGGTTGTATTTGGTTTTCCTTTCAATCCTTAGGCTTATTATTGGCGAAAGTAATTTTGATGCATGTGTCACTAGACTCGGTCATTACACTCTGGAAGGCCTGTGGAAGTCTTCTGCTTTGGTGGCTATTTTTGATTATTTCGTACAGGTGGTTTTACTTCTGAGGGCTTTGATGATTTCTGCATCGATGCTGACTGTTCCAAGTTCTTTGTTTTTCTTGAGGGATTTTACTGCTCTATCAAATTTGCCCATAGGGGTGTGTGGACCCTGGTCTTCATCAAGCTCACTCTTGTCTTTCCTTAGGTTTTCTTCCAGTGGCCTTGTCGCTTGGTAGAGTTCTTCTATACATTGCTTCCATCTTATCCTTTCTTCACCTTTTATCAGTATATTCCCGTTTGCATCCCTGATGTTGTTGCTTCCCATGTTTCTCTCTCTGAAGTGTTTCTTCTCTAGCTTGTATGCTGTTGTGATGTTGCCCTTCTCCATGTTTTCATTGACTTCCCCACCACAGCTGTCTATATCTTAGTCTTCTTGCATTCTCAGTTGATTTAGTTCCTTAGATTCTTACTGAGGATGGCCTCACCTTCTTTTCTTGGGTTTTTCTATTTTCTTCTTTCTTCTCTAAGTGTCCTAATCTCCATCATAATCCATGGCTTCTTCATGTCATATTTCTTCAGTGCCCATTTCTCCTCCATTTTGTAGTTCCCTGTGAATGGCTGTGGTGAATCTTTCTCTGCTCTCTTTTTCCTCATGCATTTTCAAGTCCTGTCTTGATTCATGTTTGATCTTCTTTATTTTCTTGTATCAAAGATGGCTCTTCATGACTACTAGGTTGTAATATTTACAATTCATATATGCCTTAGGATAGCTCTTGCTCCACCTCACCTGGTTCTAGTATCTCACTCTTGACTGGTCTGTCTATTTGGTACCTGGCAATATCTCCTGGTATAATTAGCCTTTTTCAAAAAGGGAGTTTGTTCTTCAATTAAGCATTAAATATTTGTGTACATCGCATGTTTATACTAGGTTGTCCATAGAACTTCAACAACCATAGTGTGTCAACATATTGTTAAAAAAATAAACTTCTGTGCAACATTTAATGCATGTATTGTGATGAGAGCAGGGTGGATGGGATAATCACTGGTTACTACTAATAGTCCATCTATTAGCTAAAAGAATAAGTAAATCCAGGCTGACTGGGCTTTTTGTGTACAGTGCATAAGGTCCTTAAAGTGAAAATTCTCATCACATGGTAAGTTTTAGTAGCATCATCAGAGGACGAGACAATGTATCATGAGAATTACATATGGAATAGTGATGGATTTTAAAGAGACCATTGCTTACCTTAGAGAATTAAAGTAATGAACTCCTGATGTTGAGGTATGTCATGCGTGCCAGGCCTTTACATACATTCTAAATTAGAACTGAAAGAAACCTATGACTCAAAAAGTATGGTTTAGTAAAATAACTGAGAACATCTTGAGAGCCAGAGAAATGTAAGGAGGATACTGGGAGGCCCCAGTCTTTCCTCATAGTGCATCTCAATTACTGATATCTCTGATGAAGCCCTGGAGAAGAGATCTAAGGCTCTCAGAAGTTGTTCATCATAATGTTGTAGGCATATAATATAGAAGACTTCACTGCTAATCGAGTGCAAAAAGTTTTACAAATTAATTGTAGTGAAATTATGAATCTGTAGTAAATGTCATGGATTGGGAGGTTCAATTTACTCATAATGGTTTTAATTAGAATTAATAACTTGCTACTTCAAACATTCTTCCAAATCCTTTAAACTATGTAGCAAATGATGATGGCACATGACTTTTAAGTTGGTTACCATTGCAAAATCTGAAACCAAGTGTTACCGTGGAGAATGATCTCTTGGGTGTAGGAATCTAACCATATCTTAACAGAATCAAATCTTGTAAGGTTCTGACATTTGCAAGAGTAATGTACTTTTGAAATGTCTAAATCATGGAGAGAAGAAAATATGCTGTTGGGTCCTATGGTATAATGAAATGAGCTTACTGAGGAGAGTCACTCTTTCATGCAGAGTAATTAGGATAACTAAAGATTAGATCTCTAATAAAGACTTTAAAATACAGCAAAAACTTTTTTGTTTACAGTTATGAATCTCACCACTATATTTGAAATAAGTAAATAGCAATTTTTTTGGGACATTGATGTCGTTGCTATTGCTATAGTTTGTACCTAGCGAAAAGGAATCAGTTGAATTTTGTATGTGTAATTAACTTGTGTAACATAATTCTATGAAGTGAAGCCTGTCACTGCCAAGTTTATAGTAGAATATCTTTATTTTCTTTGCAGATCTTGAAGCATGTTCCAAATGCTGTTCTGTGGCTCCTGAGGTTTCCAGCTGTTGGTGAGACTAACGTTCAGGCTGCCGCTCAGAGGTTAGGTCTTCCTCCCGGTCGCATCCTGTTCAGCAATGTTGCCGCCAAAGAAGAGCACGTGAGGCGTGGACAGCTGGCTGATGTTTGCCTTGACACTCCACTCTGCAATGGCCACACCACTAGCATGGATGTCCTCTGGACTGGCACGCCTGTTGTTACGCTACCAGGTAATTGCAGATTTTATGACATTCGTGTGATGCTTACATGGGAGAGAGAATTCTTGAGTCACTTTTGAATTTGATTGGTTAGTGTTAAGGAATGGTTCCAAGTAATAATTTTTTCGCTCGAGTGTCCTGATTCTGCTTTTGGTTGAGGATATCTGGCATTTATTCATTGCAGACTTGCAATGTCAGGAAATTTGCATAGTGAAACCCGCCACAGCATGTGAGTGAGCGAGAATAGTATTTATTTTCAGAGTTGATATTGCGTTAGGTTAGTTTTCTCTGTTGGAAGAAAAGTGAAACACTAAATTTTCTTAGAGCACGAGTCAAGATCATCTTTTATGGTACATTTGTAATGAAATTCCTTTTTAACTTGCACAGTTGTGTATTTTAAATGTGTGTACATATGCTTTTCTCCTGATCATAAATAATTGTTAATGAAACATTCGAAAAGTTTATGGATGATATGTCTCAAACAGATTATTGCATATTCTCTGCATTTTTCCGTTCCCGTTGAAAACTTTTTTTTCACATGACTACCATTTCATCTTATAGATTTAACTCATGATGCCCTGGTTCTATGGAAAAATGATACCCATTTAATTAACCCTAATCCACCTCTCAAAATTGAACATTCCTGGTAATCATAACCTTAATTTTATTCATGTTGTAATACATGCTGTGAATGCCTTATTTAATTTGGGTTTTCCCTTGATGATTCTTCTCAGGGTGTGGATGAAAGTTTATATCCTCAGGATGGATGATTATTAATGTATTATTATTTTTTGCTAGGAGAAACTCTTGCTTCAAGGGTAGCTGCATCACAGCTTGCTACTTTGGGTTGTCCAGAACTGATCGCAAGGACCAGGCAAGAATATCAAGAAATTGCCATTAGGCTTGGAACAGACAGGGAATAGTAAGTGGCCATTTGGAATTGATCTATTAAAAGTCTGTTGCATTCTTTGTGATCTTGAATGTTTTTTGTCTTAAGTTTCATTTTCGTACAGTGAGATCATAATTTTAGTTATGCTTTGGGTATTAATTGTGCATTTTAAGTCGACAGTAGAGTCAAAGTTTCCTTAGAGCAAACTTAAATGTAATGAAGCAAACTATGTAAACCTTACAGAACATGAACAAAATGTAATCAGAAATTTTAAGCAAGGTTATGCATTTTATGAAAAATTCAGGTTTCTCTAATATTATTTTATGAATTAATTGATAGTGTCCAAAATGAGAAAAAAATCATGAGGTAATTGAACACGGGGCAAATATTTGTGTGAACGTGACAAAATTAACCTTTATCTTACAGAGTTTTTCCGTAGCGGTAAGCCTTGCTGACAGGGGTTTTTAAATGTCCACTCAATGTGCCAAACGAACACGCTCGATGTTCTAGGGGCACAATTTTTGTGCCGGAGAGACTCGCTCGGAAGATAAGGGTTAAATCACTTGAAGTTGGGTAGCTTACTGTTGTAATATCAGTGTAGCTGAAATCCTCATATTGTTTGTGAAATTTATTATTACTCTAAGGAGTGTGATAGATTTAGCATTGCTTACCACAGGTAAACCCCTCTTAACGACTACTCCTAGCAAGTGACTACCCCCATCAACAACTATTTTTCAGTGGAACAGATATGGTCGGTGGTTGCTTAGTTCAGGTATGATTGTATGTGAACATCATATTAATATGCATTAAAATTTCCCAGTAGCAGATGAATTCAGGAAATAAACGCCATCTGTAAAGGTTTTAGCAAAACCGTCGCTTTAAGAGTTGTTACATTTTTTTTCTAATCAGCCGCCCATTCATTTACATAATATGTACTCCTAGAAACTGAACCCCTGTCAAACAGCCACCCGTCATAATGACCATTTTTCAGCCTAACCATCAGTGGTCCCTTAATACAGGTTTCACTGGATCTTGAAACATTTTGTGACCAGGCTAAAGGTTGGATTGAATGCCGAAACTTAAGTTATGAGTCAAGAAAAAATTTGCAACTCGTGTGGCTGAATATATAATTAACCTCTCAAGATTGATTAGAAGGAAATGAAAAAAATGCCTTGTGATAAGAATATTTGTTACGTATATTAAGTGCTACAGTGAATTTCTCATTAATTTTATTATGCTCCTTACTATTACAAGTCTCAAATGTTTTCAGCATGGGACTTTGAATTGATTACTGCTTATATGTGGTTTTTGCCATGGTATTAATTGCAAGGGAAAATGTATTCAAGCTGTGACATGTTAGGATTGCATAATTTGTTTCATTACTTGGATGAATGCTTGGGACAAGTATGGCCCTTCTCCTTTTCATCTAAAAATAATTATGTTAAGCAGTCAATATTCCAGGGATTTTGTGGTAATTTAGGCTCCAATGATCTTAGCTTATTGGAGTGAATGTCTGAAATATAAGTGCCTGAATTTTGAGTATACTTCAGTTCACTTTTTTATTTCATACATAGAATTTTACTTTCTAACAAAGCATAAATATTATTTTATTACAGTCTTAAGGCTGTACGAGCTAAAGTATGGTGTGCTCGTTCAGAGTCTCCACTTTTCGACTGTTCAGCATATGCCAAAGGAATGGAAGGGCTTTTCCATGCTATGTGGCGGCGCTATGCTCTTGCCCAGAAGCCCGACCATATTACCTGCCTAGCCAAATGAAAGACTGTGAATGTTTGAGGTAAGCAATGATAAAATTACCAAAGTTGACCCATTTATCAATTATTATGCTAAGTTGCATGAACAAATCATAACCCTGTCTTGATTGAATGTATCTGTGTAATTTCATGATGCTTATACTATGATTATCAAAGATGCCAAACCTCACCTTAACTCATCCAATACCTCAATCATAGGTCTTGTGGCATGTTCAACAATGATTGCTGTTCTTTGGCTTGCTGATTTGTGACTCTTTGCTATCTATAACTCTGGCATTATTATTTCCCTGTGCACGTTCAGTTCTACTTGTCGCTCTCACCTTTAATGCTCCTTTTAAAGTAGCATGCAATGGCTGGTAAATGTCTAATTCCTTGGCCAAATACTGCTCACCATGACTCTTTATCCCTTGTGTCACCTAAGCCATATTCAGGTTTATGATGTTACTGCACCTTAAAATGCCTTATTGAAATCAACAAAACAAATATAAACATTTTTTTATTGTTCATAGCTTTCTATTAACTTCTTCATGGCAGCTTTTGCCCTCTGCATTGTCATCAATTACTCAAAACCATTGATCTTCCCATAAGTAATCCTAGCCTTTATTTTCTGATTGTTATCAATTAGGTACTTGTGGAAGACCTAGGCCGAGTGAGAAACTCTTAACTGTTCCTTAATTTTTGCTAGCTTCTACTTCCCTTTTATAGTGCTCGTAGGGATAGAATATCATATTCATCCATCTTTCTCCCTATTAAGTGTTCATAAAATGACTGGAATGTCATTTAATTCTTCATATAAAAGCTACTTGTAGAAAAACCTGGTTTGAAGAGAGGGAGGAACTTCTTTAGGAAGTGATTCCTTACCTTGCTACTTTGCCTGAAAATTGAATTGGAAATTACTCTCTCAATTGCTCTCTTATCAATCAATTATATCCCTTAGCTACTTAATAAGTTCCCTTAACAATTGACTATTTATTTCCTGAACCAATCCTGCTTCTTTCATGTTGCTGATTGTGTACCTTGTCTTCTTTTCTGGTTTGGCCTCTTGTTTGCTTGTAATCTTTAAGTAGCAATGAATCTGTCAGGTGCCCTTCCATCTACTGATGTTCCTGAAAATTATAAATTTTGATGTGTGGTATTTACAAACATGTGGGTTACGACATTTTAATGCTTGAAAAATGTAATTATCACTAGGTATATTCATTTATTAATGTAAGCATGAAGTACAGAATATGTTATGTGTATTTAGAATAAATTATAATTTGTTCAGCAATTTGAGGTAATGAAAATAGAGGTATGTATTTGAAAAAAAAATTAGTCTTGAGGGAAGTTGTGCAAGTTGAGTAGGTAGGAAGAGTTAATGCTTTTTTGGAAATTGGATTCATTTATGCTTAGTGGTATTGTAGTGTGAAATGAGGACATCAATACTCTGTGATTTGATCTGTTGTTGAAGTGCACTACATTTGAAGGAGTGGAAGTTTGAAGGCATTTGTTTGTAGAAACTGCTCAACTCCTAGAGCCTTATTCTGGACAGAATTGCGACCGTGCTGTATGCCAGAATTTCGACCCAGCACGCTGTTTCCATGGTAATTGCGACCCAGTCACTAATCGGTATTCTGAATATTTATTTATAATGGCCACCGGAAGTCGAAATTTAAAGTGCGGTCGCAATTCGGTATTCTGAACGGTGAATAGTGACCGGCCGGGTCGCAATTATATAGCGTGGTCACGGAGACTGGGCAATTCTGAATAGCGACAGCTAGTTCTCATGCACTCGGCGGAATATCCGCATTTCGTAATGGTTTGAAGCATTTTTCAGTGTTTAAATGAAAAACTTTCAATTAATTAAGGGCCCAAAATCGCTTCTATGGCACCATAATGATATGTAATTGATATCACAATTGTTTATATACCAATTAGATGCGTGTTATACAAAATATTATTGGAATCTATTACTATTTTCCTCTGGCCACTGTATAATATCACTTTGAAAAATAATTATTTCATACTCTTATGAAATTTGCTTGCAAGGGGCAAGTATAACATCGTCATATAAGTAAACATACATATAGTCATATCAGTAAATAGCTACAATTCTTGGATCTTGGCTATATGCTAGATATTTACAAGCATGTATGTACGCACAATAAATAAACAAGGGTTGAATTTCAAGGAGTACTCCAATTCAAATGAACTTGCAGTGCTAACAACGTATTTTAATGATAACGGTGAGTAAAAACAACACTTAATGAGTGCAATTAAGCCCTGCGAGACGTATGAAAGTCACGAAAAATAATGTAACCTATAATGTCATATGAGTCATATAGTGTCATCCAATACAAACACTTTTGGAATTTACTAAATAGTCAATCTCTTACAGTTAAAAATGCAGTATATTAGTTTCTCTTCCATTCTAAATGAGGCCTAAGATAAAAACTTTCTATGCCCACCGCTCGCTCTCATTGAGGTCTAGTGGTCATCCCATTATAAGATTTAACAATATGCAGTGAGACTGTTGAGACCTCCCAGCCCATTACTGCCAACACAAAACATTATCACTGAGTGGAATAATGTACATTGCAATACTGGTAGTCCTCTATCGAAGGAAAACTGACAAATTTGCATGTAAAACAGTGTCTGCGGATAAAGTGCATACGTCGACGCTACGAAAGGTATTCAATAAGGGACACTGCTTTCCCAAAACTGACACAGGAAAGCATCACTTCATATGTTATTTAATCATAAGGATAGCAGGCATAATTAACATTAAAAAAACATATTTTAATGCAAATTTCATATCATCAATGGACTCACGCTTACATGTTTACCTTGATGTTTACATTCACCGTTCCACAATATTAATTTCGCCAGTCATTTATCAGAATATATGACTTTGTGCATTAATGCATATTTTACAGCTTATAATATGTAATAAGAATTATAGTTATAATTTAATGTATTTATGAGTTGAAAAAAGTCCTACATTACAATCTGGAAATAATATTTCATCAAAGGAAGAGAGAAATAACCACAAGCTTGCATCTAATTGGCTGCTGAATTTTAAGTTGAATATGACTGAAGAAGTTGTCATAGAGGAAGGGGCGGGCTTTATTATAGCGACTCTGAACTGGGCAATATATTGCCCACCTCCATTCAGAATACCGCTCCGCTCTGTTCTGAGCCATGGAATAGCGCGATCTGAATATAGCGACCCCGAGCTGAATATAGCGACCCAGATTCAGAATAAGGCCCCTAGAAGTATAAATTGTGACTGATATTGATTTTTCTCATTTATCTAAATTTTGCTGTAGCCTGTGTAATTTAAGAAGTATAACATAACTTTCTTTCTTTTTACAGCCGCACAAGGTGTGATATATGTTTAACAGAGCATTGAGTTTGAATTGGAGAAAAGAATCTATAAATCTGATGCAGCGCAGTGATTGAAAATATCAGCCTGGAGTTTTCCCTCTGCAGTTGTAGAATATTGTCTCCTACCAACTATTATAATCTTCCATTCCTGAATATGTTCCTGCATATCAGCTGATAGGAAGCTACAGGAGTTGATACTTTAGAAGAGGGACCGAGTTCAAGAAAAAACATGCTGCATTAGTGTAGTCTATAAAAATGATTCATCCAATGAGGAATAATGAAAAGATGACCTATATATTGCTTTCATTATTCATGACTGAGCTATTTACATGGTGTGATTACTTGAGTGTGTGATTGTGAAGAATGCACTCTTTATTTTTTCCTTTGTAGACACAGGATGTTATACTAAGGACTGAGTTATTTTAAATATTGATTGTGCAGGTCCAGTGTACGATATATGCCATCATCACAAGATGTGATTTTCAACTTAAGTTTTCCTCTTGTTTTAATTATTGCATTCATTCTTCAGAATTACTGTATTTCTTATTGCTAATAAAATGTGAAATCGATTGGTGCTGTCTATTAATTTCAGTGAGATATCTATTGTAATGTGTTTTTCTGTAGAAAATGCATTCTAATTATCTATTTAATGAAATATTGAATATGATTTATTTCAATTGTCTTTAGGCCATTGTAGTGAATCAAACTTTGTCTTCCACATTTTTATCATTAAGAGTACAACTGGTTTCGGCAGCTACGTCATCATCAGTTACACTCAATGATACCTGATGATGGCGCAACTGCTGAAAAACGTTTTACTCTTAATAATAAAACTGTGGAAGACGCAAAGTTTGAGTAACTACAATGTCGACCTTCCACCAATTGAAATCTTAAACTTATGAATCTATCTATGGGCCATTTGGTCTTAGGTTGCTACAATGTAGAATGGCTCACTTTTCTTGTCAATCATTGGCTTACTTCAACGATTTTGAAACATCCATGAATCAGAATTGCTTTATGTACATTTCAAGTTATGGGATGAAATCATGCGACTGGTTGGGGAAATTACTGATTAAATTTGGACTTGGCTCCTGTGTTGTGACCAAGGTCCCTCTTGCCACCTAGGTATTGTCAACTCTTTATATTGCGTAGCTTTTGTCGAATTGCATTTTACCCTCAATGGTCTTAGGACATTTCCAGGTTCATCATAGCTGGTTCTAGAGCATTAGAGTGATTTGTGATATTGTCAATTTCGTGATGAATGCTCATAGTTTTTTCTAGATTTCACATGGCATCGTGTGCTGCATGGTGAGATAGGTAAACGTGGAGTTTGAATTGTCATTTATATCAATTTAACACTCCTAATGCAATGGACCGATAGATTGGCTCTTACATAGATATTGTTCAACTTAATAGGTCTGAAATAATTTATCATCATTGGTCGTTCAATCCTAAGATTGGTGGACTGCAGCCCTCCATCCTTCCCTATCTAATTATAGTTCCATTGCATGCTGGTATCTCTTCCTATGTACTCTTCTCTTTATTTGCCCATGAATTTATTCCTGGGTCTTCATAGAGGGACTTTTCCCTCTATTTTGCCGTCAATTATGTTCTTCACCAACCCATTGTCTCTCAGGGTGTCCAATCCATCTGGTTCTTCTTTTCAGTATGGTGTCCCATATGGTCCTTTCCTCTTCTACTCTTCTGTACACTTCACCATTTCTTATTTTTTTGTCCATTTCATCTGCAACATCCTCCTCCAGCACCAGGTTTCAAAGGCTCCTATTCTTGGCTGGTCAGCTTTTCCAATAGTCCATACTTCTGATCCATAGAGTGCCATGCTCCACACGAATGTTTTCACATACTGTTCCATTTGGTTCTGGTCAGCTTTTCCAATGAATATAATTTATATAAAATTAAAAAACCACCCTACTCCACTCTCGGCCATCTGAAGTGGCGATTTAAGGGGATGAAAACCTCTGCCGAAAACTCCCTTTTAATTCTTGCTTCTGCAGCATCTTAGGAGAGATCTTCGCCTCCCCCTCTATTCCTTGCCTCGGTAAACAGCGCCACAGATAGCACTGTGTAAAATACGTTGCAAGGGTTCAGCAGAACGTTCACCGTGACGTTATAATACACTACGTTCAACATTTTGATGGTCCTCCATAGAGATGAAGGATACTCATTTACAATAAGTGCAAAGATTTTATGAAGTGTACGTCCTACGCGTCGTGGTGACCACCTGATTATCGACGACTGATTGCGACACATATTGTAAATAATAAACCATATTCCAGTGGTATGCGCGAATATATTTACTCTAGGTAGCTGAACAGAGTCGTTAAATAAAAGCGCGTTGACGTCTGCGGGAGTGTTTTCCGCCGTGGTACACAGTCTCCCCGATGGGAATGGGGGGAGAGCGGACGCCCCCCCGTAATACCTCATTGTAATAGGAAAAAAGATCGTCATGAGATATTCCATAACTACCAGGCCCTTGGGAAGTTGCAATCCTTCCCCTCAACAACGACCTTTATCCGACCATGGCCAGCCGCCATAGTTGTGTACGACTTGGCTGTTGGAAAAGATATGGTGTGAATATTCTAGAGTACATTGATTCGCCTAGTGCACTGTCGGGTATTTTGTATGTTCAACTAGAATAATTTGGCGTAGAGTATCCCCAGTTGAAAGATATTTGGGCTGTAATTGCTCTGATGGACTATATCTAATCTGGAAGGGGTCTTTTACTGATCTGGCTTTGATTCATTTTTAAGTTCCAGATCATTTCATTCCGGTTATAGTCCACTTCCAGATCCAATATTGGTCTTACAGGGCAGTTACAGACCAAATATTTTTACCTGGGTTTGTTTTCAGCTGTCTAATCATCATCTCGAATTAGGAATCCCCCGTCAACACTTCAGTCGTATTTTGATATCGCAGGATGTCCGAAATTAGAAAATGCTTAAGTTGAAGCAATTTCGAGGTACAGAATTATTACTTATGTACAGAGCCGAGAGCACCGACACCTTTCTTTCACATTGTCGCAAATTCTACTCGGAACCTTCAAGTTCTAGAAATTTAAGTGTAAGCGCTGTCACTGTGTTCCACTTTGTTCTCCATTACCTTCTTTCAGCAACTTTTCCTTCAACTTCCTTCTGCCTCAAAAATATTATAAGTTCAAAAGAGAATTATCAGACTCCTTGCACAAGCGACTTGTCGTCCACTGTTGAGTAATTTTTAAGTCCTACCCTTGCCCTCTGAGTTCATTATGTAACTACAAACTATGAAAGGCAACTTATCAGAATTTTTCCTCAACTCAAGTGTTCACTATCACTTTATCTGAAGGCGTTGCGACGTTCACGTATCCTATGTACGAAACAAGAAAATCCGCGATGGGGGACATCGAACAAGGGTCTTCATGTTTTTACAAACTTCCAATTGTGATGATTCAAACGGAGTCAATTAAAATTGATTTAAGAGTGCTTCTAAATTGTATGTACTACTCAGTGAATGGGTTTCTTAGTGACCCATTTATTGTGTAGTAAAGTATAGCTCCTAGATACTTTTTTCTAGCATAGACCAATGATTGAATGAATTTTTTTGTATGAATTTATTCTGAATTGTATAATTTTTTTGTGTCCTATTTCTTAGACGTGCCATATATCTTGTACGCTTATTGTCTGGTGTGTATCCTGATCTCTCTGGGCAAATGAAAGTAATATTATTATTTCTTCGATGATGGGGTAAGAAGTTTTTCTCCTCAGCTTGCGACGTTTTTTATCCAGCGCACCACAGAAATTACTCATTGAAAGTTGGATACTCGATTTGTTATTTCACGACGCAGCGGTGACTCACGGAACGGAAATCATGCCTCTACGCCTGGCTCTGCAGAAAGATCCAGGAAGGTCCGGGTTATGTCATCACCGAAAGGGATTCCGTTTAACACCACTCACGACAGCTTTTCGTGGAACCCGGATGAATCGCCTTCCCGCCGGAAGAGAAGGCCACGTAATTAACTGAAACATTTTTTTTCCTCACTGGTATCTTCCGACTTGAGGCGATGATTCTGTCTCTTATTTTGGCTTCGCCCTCGAAATATGTGATGGTTGAAGGGGGTGAAAAAGTGCCCTGGTTTCAGTTGGTAGTCGGCTCATTTGAAGTGGATCCACATGTCATTTTTTGAGTGTGGATATTAAGGCTTTTTTTATTTGTTGGAATGCTTGTATTTTAATCCTCCCTCGATATGAGAAGTTGAATTTTATATGTAGCTGGAGGGTAATTTTCGTAGACTGGTATGTCCAAATTTTATTCAATCCGGGTTGTCTTTTCTAGACATAATTCTAGTGATATAAAATGTATGAATGATGACCCCATCCGACAGATATGGTATAAATAGGTATATTTTTTGGAATGAATGCAATTTAACGTTATATTAACTGCGTGCATATTTCGAAATACTTATTAGAATCGCGTTGGTGATATTCTACCACAAACATTAAATGATTTGAATCAGACTGCTAAAGTTGACACGGCGGAGCTAATTGATAAGTAAGACCATAGTAGAAATAATTGAATTCTAGATTTCTAAAGACTCCTAAATGATTATCTCATTTGACGGAAATAAGGCGAATTGGATCTTGGAGTCGGGAGTTATACGCTTCATGCATAGTCAAGATATTCTCAAAATCTCCATTTTCCGTCGACGTCCGAGATAATGAATGAAACAATTTTCAACAAATAATCAGTTTGATATTTTTTATACATCGATTAGTCGGAGATTGATGGAGCCTGACCTTTTATTTAAGTGAATGTAAAATAACTCATGGTTTCTAAAAAAAACCGTAGACTACAACCGCATTCGGTAGAAATGGGAAGAATTGATACCCGATTTCGTGGCGGAGGCACGTCCGAAATTGAGAAGTTCGCCCAGTCGCCGAGAGAGGGCTCATGTGTCGCCTCTCGTGAGAACGGATGTCCTTTGTCCCGGTGACCTTTTTTTCTACTTTTTTTACTCAACCTTGCCGAATGCGTAGAATGAAGCGAGCGGCTCGCATAAGGGTCCTGCAGCAAAAAGGGAAGGGAGAAATGGCGGGTCCGCTGCGGATTGATTGGTATCTGTGCGAAGGAGCTCGCGGGAATGTCGAGGTACCTACTTAATCGATCGTGGGGTGAGAGACGGAAAGGAATGACAAGAGACAGCCAAGCTAACCACCTTGGCGATATGACGCCCCATTCTGGGTTTGTTGGCGTTTTCCAGATTTGAAACTGACCGCTCGATGTTCGTTAGCACCAGAGGTCAGCGTTCGGCATCCGTCCTCCATTTCGAGCGCGGACCCAGAACGCCAGATAGTGTCTGGGGAGGAGCGGAGAACACCAAGCGGGAGCTAATGTAGAGGGAATTCCCGTAAAAGACAAGGGCATCCGAATTTAGAGACGAACCCGCTATTATGCTATAAACTTTTGCATATTTCGGAGAATATTTTATTAGCATCCTCACTATTCTTCTGGAACGGGGAAGGAAAATATTTGGCTTTCCAGACTCGGATGTCGGAAGTAAACCAAGCTAAAAAAGTAGGTGCTATAATTTAATGCCTTATAGTTCCATGCTTTGCTTATTAATCGTACGTATTATGTAATAATATTAATATTTTATTAGCCCTGTTGGTCTGCATAAGACCGAATGCAAGTCATTTCAGGGTATTCAACGTGCGTTTCTTTGGAGAATATTAACAATTAATCATGGTAAATAAATGATAAACCATGATACATATGCAGGGTCATTAAATAAACGATATTTTATGTACGTTTAAAACCATGTAGTCAGCGAGAGAGAGACGTAACAGTCACGGTAGAACGAGAAATGATGACTAAACAGGTCTGAATGTTCAATATCTTCCCGCTATATTTTAGATGGTAGCTCAAACTGCTAGAAAAGACGCAATTTTCCCATAGCACGTTGATAATGGCTCAATTTATCGTTACCATGGTCGGTTAAAATTTAATCCACTGTGTAAAGTTATTAATGTTCAGTTTCATTCAGTCATCATGTTGAACTCACAATTAGCTGTTTCAAGACCGCTGAAACATCAGAAATAGAGCTCTAAGAACTTGACAAGGCATGACGCTCTTTATGTTGGACTTTCAGACCAATGTCTGGGTTTTTTCCCCATGATTTATTCCCCTCAACCTACCTGCACCATTTTCTAGGAATGGACAGTAATTCTGCCGGTGTACCAATTGTGTGGTACAAGTGGAATGACGAAAGAGGGAGGAGAAATGGTGGATTGCTCGTTAGCCGCACGATGATGTACGATCAAGATTCATATGGTGTACAAACAAGACGGGTGGAGCCGTAAATATAATAACATAAATATAAATGATGATGTACATCCAATGAATCAGATAATCAAAACTTTATGTTCAATTGTTCGACGAGAGAAAGGTCTAAAACCCGTTTTACTCGGAACACGTACTTGCACAATCGTATGCATGCACGAACGTGCATTTCAAATTGCGTCCCACAAAGCGGTGAATTGTAAGAATCCATGCACCATGCATGGACGCGATATTGCAAAGTAGCCCCTGCCCCAATTTAATCATTATTGCATTCCAAATTGAGAAAAAAATGCTGTTTTAAATCGTGCGATTTCGTGCCCCGTGTAAAACGGACGTAAGGATTTCCCAGCATAAGTTGATTGGACGTTGTTCCAGTTTGACCCGGTGGGAAACCCGAAAAACCTTCAATCTTTGACGGGACCTGTAATTCTTATAGCTTGCAATGCGTGTATATTTTAGGGAATGAGATATAAAGGACAAGATTGCTCGGACTAAAGGGTGTAAATGCTATGATGAGTACAGCAATCGCACTTTTCCTCAATTTTTTATTACCAGTACTACGCGTTTCGACTCTCAGAGTCATTAGGAACAAGTCTTCAGTCGACACGTGCAGTACTGGTAATAAAAAAATGTGGAAATGTGCGATTGTTGTTCTCATTATGACGAACTTCCACTACATCACGCCTGAATCAGTGAAGCTTATGCCTAAATGTTGAGTATTGTTCGAGCATCCTCCGCAGAGAGAGAGAGAGCGTGACTTATGAGTACGGCGAGAATAGGAATCAGGGAAGGGGCCTGAGATGGATCGGGGGAATGAAAGGTAGACGGAAAGAGTAAACATTCAAAAAATAAATCGAGGATGAAGGAAGTCTTCGGCGAGTGGAATGAGGCGGAAACTGCGCCACAACTCCTGCGTCGGGAGCACCGGGGGGAGGGGGAGTGGAAAAAAATGTTTCGGACGAGAAACGAGGGTGGATTTCGGACAGGAAATCAGGATATATTTGTTCTAGCACCGCATCAACTGTTGGGATTCGAGATACGCGCAGATCGTGGGGGGGGGGGGACGAGAGAGAAGAGCGGTCGGAAAAATGGGAAGTTAAAAGAAGAAGACGAAGAGTCGCTTGGCCAGGAGGAGGACTATGGCTGAGGATGGGTTGGGAGAACAAGCTGTGAGAGCGGGAAGATGAGGAGCCTGAGGGATTGGGCAAGGAGGTCTTTCGGATGGAGAGGAGGGAGAGGGAGGAAGGGAGAGAGGTAGGAGGAGGGGCAGGAGAGGAGTGGGACCTCTAGCTAGGGCGGTCGATGGCCGACACAACCCAAAAACGAAGGCTGGGAGGAGAGGATATTTGGCCTGGGCCAACATGGCGGAGGAGGGAAGCGCGCTCGCTATCAACACTATGGGAAACGGAATAGAGGTCACGGAGCTGGGTGCTGTAAAATATCTATTATATTTGCATTACCCCTTCGAAATATTGTACATACCAGCATTGTTAAGGCTGCTTTACACCGTACATTTTATTGTACGAACGAATGAATGAATTCCTTCGTGAGGAAAAGAGTATCATGTAGAGCGGCAAATTCTATGATTGTCTGAATGACTGAACGGGAAATGGAACCTTCTCTAATTCCATTCGTTTCTTGTACCGTCTATGATGCATTCGTTTGTGCTATAAAATGTACCGTGTGAATCGGCCTTCCTCCCGTTTTTATTGTATTTTGTGAGCTTCAGGAGCTGTTTTAGTCGTCTCGTCTGGTGGTCTGAGCAGAAGCTCAGCGTGTGAAGAAGAGTGTGTTCGAGTCTATGACACCATCAGAATTGCGACACCCTTTGAGGGTATCGTTCGCATCAGAATCTCTCAGATTTTTTGCGTATGGGAAGTTGAAACAAACTCGTAGTTTTAAGCGTAAACTTCGAGTTTATTTTTGTTCTTACAATCGAAGAAATTTCCGATTGTAAGTTTTTGCACTCAAGTTTTATTTTGTTTTGGGAATAAGTTTTACGGACGGGATCAAGAGGGTACATGCGTGAGACGTATGTTGAGTTGAATCAAGTAATTGTATGCTTAGATAGACGTCTGCACCTGTAAAAATCTAGAGGATATTACACTCCTCCATTAAAACCTACCTTAACCCTAATATTAAAAAGGTGTTTTCAACCCACTCCGGTTATTATTTTCATTGAATGTGAATTTGTTCTAGTTGTCTTAGTCTTGCTGTCTTGAATCACTGAAAAGACCTCGTCAGATTAAGCCCGAGAAAGGCATGGATCTTTGGACGAAACTGGAGATGCCACTCTCATAGTTTTGGTCGGTATGAATTGGAGTGTTTCTTTCAATATTGGAGGAGGGAGTGCCAACCTAACGGATTTGCGCCTTGCTGTGCATTCCGCACCCAGGTCGCTACGTTGGATTGTAGAGCTCTCAGGCAATCGATGCCATGAGGAGGACTCTCAATATTCTATTGCATATACCCAGGGCATTCAAATGACGAGAAGTAATGGCTCATTTCGTGTCTGTGGAGTCAGTAATTGTTTTTTCATACATTATTGGCCAGTTTATTTTTTAAGAAAGCTTTTTTCTTGTCATAGCAGTTAGAATCGCAAGTTCTACTCCGGGGCTTTCGGAAATTTCCTCGAGAAATTCGTGGCTAAACCACTTTTTTTACGTTTGTCACGTGAGGGATTGACATTGAAGAAAGCTTGAAACTTAGCTCTCATTGGCGTTAGAACCATGAGTTCGAATGGAGAAAATACCTAACATTTCCATATGGGATTCACTGTGAAAGATTCAGACTCGAATATATCTGTTAATTACCTATAACGGTCAGTCGTCATAAGATCAGTGGAGGTTTTATGTGTCAACACATTAAAAATGTTTTGCACTGACTGTCATTTATCTTCGAGCGATTCATATTCGCGAAGGTAACATTTGAGTCATATTTCTTCCCATTCCACATCTGACTCATTGATGCGGGAGCGTTGCCGTTTTTTGCAAAATAGGTGTGCTCAAGCTATTGAGTCAGTTCGCGACCTTACCCATTATCTTCCCCGATGAGTCAAAGTTGCGTCTACTTTTCCAGTTTTTTTTGCGTTCATTTAGTTCCATTGCTATTTTTATGCGTTGAGTCTGCTATACCCATCTGGATTTTCCTAAGATGTACACGGCGTTAAAAAAGTTTCGAATATTTTGATAGGTGGTAGTACTCATTTGAGCGAGAAAAAAGTCCGATAAACTTGGGTTCGGAAACGCATACTTTCTGAGATCTGAACACTTGTTTACAGGAGATGCTCAACCGTGACTTCCATCCATGCCTATGCATCCCTCTGCCCTTGCAACATGGCAACCAATGCAACGACTATGCTCATATCCGCAACCAAACGTCTTTCAGCCACTCCTATGAACAAGTGTTCAGATCTCATAAAGTATAATTTCCACACCCATGCTTTTTAGTCTTTTTTTCTTGTTTTGATGAGTACTACCACCTCTCCAAGTATTCGACCCATTTTTTCAACACCCTGTATGCATTTTTTTTACAGCTGCGACAGTATATTTTTGCCAATAAATCCATGTTAAAAGCCAAAATTAAAATTTCTCTCGGATCCAAGCCCGCTCTTCTAGAATCTGATCTTTCTGATTCTCCACATTCTTTTGCTATTCCCTCGCCCGTTGTGTTGAGACTGGACCGAATTGTCGGGCATGATGAAAAAAGGTAGTACATCAGTGGAGCTCAGAATTTCAATAAATCATCATCAAAGGAACAGAGTCCGTTTTGACCAGATTATTAACTCTGAGCCAGTATTGAGAGCAGAGCACCAGAGAAGAAAGCACTTTGGACCGTGCCAACCCCGAGAGGGTCCGGCATGATGGGAATGAATGTAACATCATTAAGGCAGTACGGATAAAAACTGATAGGACGTTATTGGCATGGAATTTTTGTGGAAAAAATAGCAGTATTCTACGAAAGAACAGAAGTTTCGGCGCGATAACACTTTTATGCCTCCACGAAAAGTTTCCAGTCAATTCAGAATAAGGAACTAAAAGTCCGCATTATCGTCTGATTTAGTCTGAAATACTAGTAGCTGCTTCGTCCCAGTACTGAAGGCCTCGTATGAACTGCGTTATTTCGAGTGGATCATGTTGGTAGAGGAGCCGAAGAATAACTGCTGAAAATACCACTCATCGATGAAAAGACAACTGATGTGTTCAAAGAAGATATGACTACAAACCAAGAAACAGTGTGTGAAAACATTCGCGTGGAGCGTGGCACTCTATGGATCGGAAGCATGGAACATTGGAAAAGCTGACCAGACAAGGCTTGAAGCTTTCGAAACCTGGTGCTGGAGGAGGATGCTGAAGAGGAAATGGATGGACAAAATGAGAAATGATGAAGTGAACAGAAGAGTAGAAGAGAGAAGGACCAAATGGAATACCATAAAGAAAAACATATAAAGACGGATTGGACACACGCTGAGACACAATGAGTTTGTGAAGAACATAAGTGAAGGTAAAATAGAGGGCAAAGTCCCCAGAGGAAGACCCAGGAATAAACACAAAGACCGAGTAAATAGGAAAATACATAAGAAGAGCCGTCAGGAAATAAGAGAACTAGCATTAGAATGGGAAGGATGGAGGGCTGCAGTCAACCAATCTTAGGATTGAACGACCAAATGATGATGAGAAGAAGCCAACGTGTATTGAACGCACACTCAGAGAGCGTCGTGAAATTCGTAACGACGGGATGAGTTGTGCCATCTGAAAGGGTCAGACCATGCTTGAAACCTCGAGGGCTTATCAGGGCTGTGGTTGGTTGTATCCCGGCCTGACTGGTTCAGCATTAAAATGGCCAGGAAGCAGATTTGACTCCTAGTCTTATCGACTGCCGGAAAACGTGGCGTCGCAGGCCGCTAATTGGACTTGTCTCATCCCAGAGCTGTCTTCTAAGGATAGGGAAGAGAAAAAGATCAATTCTTAAGCTATGTCGCTAGGTGCGGGGTCAAAAATCATGGATCAGTTTGGACAAAGAATGAACAATTTGGCAAGAATTGAAAGTGGTGGATGATTGTGATCAGCTAAATATATTGACGCGAAAACATTTTGTTACCTTTAAGCTTAAAACAAATGGCCCGCGAATTTCGAAATTGCTCGGAGTTGCGATGAAAAGTGAGAGAATCGCTATAGCTTAAGAGTCGGGCCATCGGATTTTAAGCGCCGTAAACCGGCGTCTCTTTTTTCAATCAATATTGTAAAGGTGGACGAAATACGAGGAAAAGCTTACAATTCTCATAAATAAACGAAGAAATTAGCATTTTGTAATAGTTTCTTATTCATTATGTTTTCTTTTGATAAATATATTCGTTTTTTTTAGCGCTCTACGACTCTACCCGATGCCCAACCGCCATTGCTCTCTATTTATCCACAGGCCTTCTGGCAACTGCTTTTCTCTTATTGCCTTTTCTATGCCTTCTCTCCAACTAATTCTGGGCCCTCCTCTTGTTTTTTTCTACCTTGTGGATTTCACGTTAAAATTTGCTTAGGTAATTTCTCGTTCGTCCATACCACACAAGCTGTTTCTTTTTAACGTCATAGACTATTGTGTGGGTGACTCCCATTATATTTCCTATTCCCTCATTCGTGTTCTTTCCCGTCTGGATATATCCGCAGATCGTCTCCAGTAATCCATCTTCGTAACATTTAGCATTTTGTTTTGTTTTCTCCTTCTCATTTGTTTTCTTTTTACTCCCTTATAATCGGCCGATCCCATTTGAAGATACAGCCACATTCCCTAAAGGCGGATTCATTTACCAATTGCCAACTTATGGAGGTCTATTATCATAACCTAGCGATATATTTAGGGTCTAATCCGAGTGTGAAATCCGTGATGCGCGTTCTTCTTGGTAGCAGGTGAAAGGTTTGTTGGCGGCTCGCCAGGAAAATATGATTAAATTAGACCCCGATATTGTATCTCATTTTTGTTCACGAAACCAGATGTATGATCATACATCTGGGCGTGTGGCAGGGGGTGTTAGATCACCAGCCGTGTAAAGGGGTAAGTTTTTTGGAGATGAAATGGTGACATGTTTTATGGGAGTGTGTTTAGTGGAGCTCAATTTTTATTGTGGTCGCTTATTGTCCACGGAAAGAAAGATTTTTTGTACCTATCTGTTCGGCAGTGTATGTCTCTTATTTTATTGCACCTGTCAGACCTAGAGATGTAGTGCGGAGTCATGATAATATTCTCTATGTCGCTCTGAAAAATATCAGTTCTGAATTTTCCCAGCAACCTTAACCTAGCGTGTAGATGACATCATAGATGTTTTCTTTATTTTTATTGTTCTCAATGGAATGCATATTAGCTGTAATTTATTTACTTGAGAAGAAGATCACAGAGAGCATTGAGCCATTTTATAGTGAATGTATAACAAACAAAAAAGAACACAAAAACGTAAAAACATAACAAGAAGAATACTCCATCATGGGAAGATACCAAAAATTACTTTTTTGGGACTGTCATATGACTAGGTTAGCGAAGACTGGAAGATAAGGTGATAGGGTAGGATGTTTTCAGGAAGGGAATTTAGAAGAGAAGAGAGGTGAAAATTGAGAGGGCACTTGGTGAGGGATTATCTGGGAGTAGGGATATGGAGCAATGAGCCCTCGTCTCTCGGGTAAATATTCCGAAATTTATCAAGGAAACAAGGTCGGAGCAGTCAATGGTTGAGTTTTGTGTTCTATGGATAAGTTTAAGAAAATTTTTAAGAAAGATATTATCAAGTTTATTGACGGAGAGTGACGACAATACAGCATCATCTACATCTACATCATCTACGTCATACCCTGCAAGCCACCCAAAGGGTGTGTGGCAGGGGGTGCTTTCGCACCAGGCATGCATGAATGATATGGTAGAACACCGACATTACATTAAAACCCGCGTACCACACATGCAAAGCGCCAATTAAAAATCTAATACCCAAGAAACGTTCTATCTTCAATCGTTCCAACATGCAAGGGATACAAAGACTACTACTACAGATTCAAAATATCATGCATAAATAAGAACATCAATATTTACATCATGCATAAATAAGAGAGTAGAGAATATAATGAGAAAGATTTACTGCCTGCCTATTGTCAATACTCGAGCTATTCATGACGACGATCACAGCTGTTATGGTCCCGAATGGTACGCGGAAAAAATGACATTTTATACCTATCGGTTCTACAATCTAGCTCTCTAATTTTATTGGCGCGATCTAATCTGCCGTAGTACGAAGGGGTTAATAGTATGTTTTTTACGTCGTCAGAGAAATGATTTTCCTGAAATTTATTTAGGAGGTTAAGCCTATAATTTAATCTACGCTGTGATAGCGATTCCCATCCTAATTCTTCTAACAGTCCAGACACACTAGCCAACTTATCGTAGCATCGTTTCACAAACCTAGCTCCTCTTCGCTGTACACGATCTAACTCTGATATCAATCCCGTTTCGTATGGATCCCATACACTAACAGCATAGGGTAGGTTGCGGAAATGTGGCACTTTATTTTTAACAATATGTGCGAAGAGGTTAGTGATATGTTGCAGAGATTTAACATTAGTGGGAGCTGACATCGACCTTATAGTAATAATTTCTTTTGATTAACAAAATTATCAAACGAAAGCCACATGGAAATGCAAAAATGCATCATTTTTTCTCTCGAGCTACACGTTTAACCTTGATACTTATCCCAACAAGGGCATTGACATTACATAATAATATAACTGTGTATTGGCGGTGTAAATATGACCTCGAGAAGGCGAAATCAAGGGAGGGACAGTCGAAAAACCTCCCGATCGATCGGAAGGAAGAGCGCGCAGTGATAACTGTTCTTAATTAATAGTTATTAGGAACTGTTCTTTTTACTGGACAGGATCTGAATCAACTCTTTATTAAAAAGACCAGTTTTCCTCACCTCATGCTTGCCGGGTCAATCTTTAAGGGGGCATAATTATCATCAGCTATATTATTAGTTCATACTGATCCCGTTCATCGAAAAGAACGGTTTAATACTACTTTAATGTAGATCTCCATCCAAGCATGCATTATCATCAACTTAAGAAACGGTTTCAGTTTAGGTAGTTGCTTTGAGCCATCGTTCCCGATGATGCTGCCTGTAATGGCGGTGAGAGTTCGACTTGGAGGGATGACTACGCAACAGAAACGGGGAAGAAAATTGTTGCGCTGCATTAAACTTGGACTGGCTGTATACCTTCTGAACGTTTTTTCAAAACGTAGCCATTCTCTCGGTCATCTATTATTGATCCAATTGTCCTTCCTGGCTAAACTTTAGCAAGCAGTAGATTCGGATGTCTTTTTGGACATTTTTTACACTATTTAGTTAAAGTTTATTGCTTGAGACGACTCCAAGAGGCAGAGATCCATATCAAATGAAGAGGTTATTCACTCCTGGACGTCATTCACTCAATGAGAAGTCGCTCGTAAAAAAATTGTTCGAATAAGTTTTCCTCCAATTGAAGGCGACGAAAGATATACTTGTGTCAGCGGAAGAAGCTGGGACATGGTAGATGCAGATCGCTGATTTTATGGTTTCATTAATGTAGCTTTCCATTCGCTCTTATGCGCTGAGCACCTGGCAAAACACCACTGCGCAGATGCTTTCCCTTGTCACTGACCGCCTAAGTATATACATGGAGGACGAAGCTGTAACCTGATGAGCGAAATATCCGCTATATTCGGTCCCCATACTTTTTCATTATTCGTCTTTGGATTGTACGGTCGTGTTTACGCATTGGCGAATATCAAGCTAGAACATCTGCCGTCTATTGAATATTCGAGGTAAGTAAATCCTGAAACCGTCTAGTTGTATTAACTTATGACTCAACTCGATTTTGCCGTGACATTTCGCGAGAATGATGAAATGCTTGGAATAATGAAAGTTGTTCTTTTCAGGCTCTACGTACTACGCAGCGATTTTAAAAACTAACCGGCAATATTCACTACGTTTACCAATCGAACTCAGATTGATATGGATTCGGACCGATCTCAACATTACAAGCCAGCCGACTCGGATTGCCTGGTTTACCAAGGCGATATCGATGGAAATATCGATTTGAATCTGTTCCTATCGATTTGAAATCTCAGACTGGCAGAGAAAGCAGGCCGAGTTAGACCGCTTCTCATATCGATCCCACTAGCCCGTTGCGTTTACTATACCGAACTGAACTGCCCAAATCGATCGTTAACGTAGTGATTGTTGGCGCGCCCAGGCAACACCTCGACTCAACGCCTCAGCGTTTAAGCCCGTAAGCATAGTGACATCATGACGATTAGCAATACCGCCGAACCCCCTAGGCGTTGTTGATTTTGTTGCGACCCCTAGCAACGCTGTGATTTGTGGTGATGAATTGATCCTCTAAGGCGGTTAGTTCGAATGAATTTACGTGGTGTTGGTTGCTACGTAAAGAATTTCGGAGATAATTAAAGTGTTTCACTTTTATTATCGTTTTATATTGTTTTCTTAAAGAGTGAAATTGTATTCCCTCCATCATCAGTGATGGTGTATAAGCGCTGCGTGCCGAACTGTAGAGGAAACTACGAAAATGGACCGAAAGTAAGTGTTTGGCTTTCCTAAGGATCCGGAGTTGAAGAAAAAGTGGATTTCAGCTATTCGCCGGCAAGATTTGCAGCCAACAGTTAATTCAAAGGTAAGGAAAACTATTCCACATGTGCTTCAAAAGTAATTCCTCCTTTTATCATCCATATTTTTCGGTCAGTAAAGTACGCAGAGGTATTATGCAATTGTCATGAGTTAATGAAACTGCATTTATTGCATAGAAACATACTTCTTATTCGTGTTTATTTGAAGGTGATTCCTATTAGCCATTAAGAACTTTCACTGGCATTCATTGTGAAATTAATTATTTCAGGTGTGCCATGCTCATTTTAAAACGGATGATGTCATTTGGGAAACATCTTACTTTGACGAGAGGAGTAGAAGAAAACTGACGGCACCTTTGAAAAAACACAGGCTGAAAGAGGATGCTATTCCATGCATTTTGCCTGGATGTTCTTCGTTTTCATCGAAAGCTGCACCTAGTCGAGAATCTCCTGATGAGAAAAGGATGAGACTGGAAAGTGAGTTTGTGGAAAGGGCTGTGAAAGAAAGTTTGGTGTCTGCTAAGCTGTTCAGGGAAAAATTCATCTTTTCCAATTTAAAGGAGTTATTAGACTGCCAAAAGTTAAGGGAGCTTCCTTCATCTTGGAGTGTAGTCAGTAATGAAGACTCGGTTGTGTATGCAAATATTTATATAGCAGGAGGAGTGCCGGAGTTGGTTTACTCAGTTGTCATCGACAACGAATTAAAATTACGCGTGTTTTATAAGGGTTGTTCTCTAGATCACGTTGGTGATAATTTCAAATTTCCTATGCTGGTAAATTCAATTAATGTCGTAAATGATTTTTTTGAGCGATCTGAGTGAATGAACGAACGATTTTATCTATATATATATATATATATATATATATACATATATATATATATATATATATATATATATATATATATATATATATATATATATATATATATATATATATATAAAAGTTTGCCAGAGGAAGGCAGACGACAAACACAGAAAACAAAAAAATGATGAACACACTTAAAAAGTTTCTTGATATTTCGGTGCCACTAGCACCTTGGACGCAAGAGCGAAGACTGAGAAGGAAGGGAGGACTGAGGCGGTAGGAAGGGAGGACTGAGGCGGAAGGAAGGGAGGGAGGGGAGGGACAGGGAAAGAGGAGGAGGGGGAGGGAGAGGAAAGGTGGGGGCGGGAGGCGGGAAGTGGAAGAAATTCGAAAGGAAGAAGTAGTAAGGGCAGAGGTGATAGAAGAAGTTAGTGGGATTTATTGAGTCCTGGCGGAGAGAAAGCCTGGAATAAGTAAATGCAAGAGGACTCAAGATCTTTGATTTGGAGTGGGGAGGAGGAGGGGGGAAGGGAGGCGAGAATGCCAACCTTAAAAATATTATTAAAGGTGGAGTTGTGGGAAGAAACATGGGTGGCAACAGGGAGGGAAACAGAAATAGAAGGTGGTTCATTACAACTAGAGCGGTGGCCATTCATGCGGATGTTAAGGGGAGTGGTCGTCAAACCGATGTAAAAACTAGGGCATAATTGGCAAAGAAGGATATAGACAACATTATGGGAAACGTAGGAGAGTGAGGGGACGGAAGGAAGATGAGCGGCAAGGAATTTATCAGGCAGAGGCTGGGTGAGAAGGATGCCACAAGTTTTGCAGCGTGGGCGATTGCACGGCGTCGGAAGGGACTTAGTAGGTCGGGAGATTGATTTGGAAAGAGGTTTAGTGATTTTAAAGAGGGTGGAGAGGTTGGGAGGGCGTCTAAAAGTGAGAGAAGGACAGCGGGGGAAAATTTTGGAAGTCTCTGACAACCTTACCACACACACACATATATATATATATATATATATATATATATATATATATATATATATATATATATATATATATATATATATATATATATATATATATGTATATATATATATATATATATATATATATATACATGTATGTATGTATATATATATGTATGTATATATATATATATATATATATATATATATATATATATATATACATACATACATACATATATATATCTCCAAAGGTCCGTGGTTCGATTCCCGGTCCAGTCGAATTTTTTCTGCTTGGAATCGGCCATCTTTACATATTCACACTACCGTTGTGTTTGTTGATTTTATGTGTTCCTATCCACTTTCTTTCTACCTTTCTGTATAAACATTTATATGTGTGTATATGCCGCTGAGCGGTCTGAGTGAATGAACGAGCGAACATAGTCGTTTTGAGAATGCCTCACCGTGGGTATAATTTGTTCACCAAAATAGTTTTACATGAATGATAACGGTAAAGTGGCGGAAGTTTTCTTAACTTCGCTATCTTTTGTGTTTTTTATGATCATGTTATTATGACTCTTATTTTATGTATGCCTTTTTCACTACTCTTATTGAATCATGAGATGTTTGTCTTTTAAAAGAGTTATCTGCTATTGTAAGCGGATTGATAAGTAATTTTGAACTAGATTAATCGTTTAATTAGTTTCTATCTTATTTTTATAATAGTTAATTTCATAAAACCGTCACGGTAAAGTTTATTCGAGTATAAAGCCAGAAAATAAATGGATTGCTAAAACAAAGGAAAAGGAAAACTATAATTAGAATTCAAGAATGGCAATACATGGGGATAATGGCCACACTGTTGGCCGGCCTTAAGGGCGTGACGTCACAATTCTGCGCACAGGCCTGTAGTCAAGAAGGTGTTGGCCCAGGAGTGTGGCTGAGAAGAAAAGAAGTTCGATGATAGCCTAAATGCCGTTGGTGTGTTGATTTTCATCAAAGCCGTAAAAGATGGAAAATGTAGTTTTTAATTTTGGCGAAGTGATAAGCTTTCCTTTTAAATTATGCTATTTGAACGTATACGTCAAGTATTAAAAAAAATTCGGTCTTGACAATTGTGTACGCATAGAATGTGCGTGACCCTACCTGCAGGCCATTCGATGAACGTTTCGCCAGCGCATATCGTTCCTTTATCGTCGTTCGTGAGAGCTGAAGTGCGCTGATATGAGTCCCGATCTGCGCCAACTTCAGCTCCTTGAGTAGAAAGCTACAAATGTACTACGAATAAGGGAGTAATGATGGTTTTTCTTACGACGTACCCGCTTCGGTAAAATGTGTGAAATTTAAGTGAAGTGGGAATATCATGTCTGGATTGGAATTCTTACGATTTCTCTTGATTGTGTTCGAATCCCAGGCGAGGAGATTTTTTTCCTCGGTATATTTACCGCAATGCATGATGGAAAGTCATTTCCCTCGAAGTTTTTTTCTAGCTACCATTCATGGTAGCATTTTGAATTATTCCTTTTCCTTGGTTGAGTTAAAACAATCCAAATTCTAATTAAAACGTATATGCTCCTATGCCTCTTCGTCATTGTCCTCCGGAAATCCTTTGTTTTGTATTTATTTAATGCTAAGTTGACTCTCATTCAGAACGCACCACCGCAGCAAATAGACAATTTTACTGTTTAAGTCCGTATTATTTATAATTGGAGGTGATCTAACTATCCATTGAGGGTGTTTGGGTGCTTTTTCCAGATGACGGAAACTTTATAATGTCCAGAGCAAGGAAACGTGTAATAATTTCATCCGTGCGTCGTGTGCCTTATTTCCAGCTGCTTGAAGATAGCTTTCAATATGACCGCCCTAAACCTGTTCGTGACGTCATTTGCTCGTATCCCTAGATTTTCCTCGCTGTAAAAGCAGAATTCGCGTCTCATGCCCTCGGGGCCTGCCGCCTAGGATACGGGCTAAAGGCGTCACATGGCGAATGTCACTTCGCTCTTATCTTCGGGTATTTTAGCGATTTTATTTACAATGCTATAGGATTACCACGCATTTTTCACGTCGTGAACTTACGTTGCTCATTATCCTCATTCAATTCTCAGCACGATGGTAAGATTTTGCTCGAGGAAAAAATTATAGTTATCAACTTTTCTATATTTTAATTTTAAGTTTCCGACACTCCGTTGTGGTATTAGATGAGGGGAGAAAACCTATACCAAACCTTTACACCCGCAAGCCCTTAACTCCTTACGGCATTTCATTCTTCAACTCGACATACGTTTAACCTTCCTATACCCCATCCATTTAGCATATTCTCTTCCTTCCCCTTCCCGCCTACCCAGCATCCTATCAAGGCCTTCAACCGACCTTTCCCCTCATTACTTGCTCCTATCATTCACTCTGCCTCTCCCTGAAGTTATCTACTCTAATCTCACCCTGAAGTTGCCTTTCCTCCTTCACCATACTTCATTGGTCGTTCAATCCTAAGATTGGTTGACTGCAGCCCTCCACCCTTCTCTATCTAATGCTCGTTCCCTTACCTCCTGGTATTTCTTCCTATATACTTGCCTCTTTATTTGGTCCATGAACTTATTCCTGAGTCTTCCTCTGGGGACTTTTCCCTCTATTTTGCCTTCAATTATGTTCTTCACAAACTTCACCATACTTAGCACTTCATAGGTTGCATTCGTTTCCGCCACCATACCTTCGCCATTCTCCTCCACACCCACATCTGCAGCCTATTCTTGTTTTCCTTTCTTAGAGTCCACGTGTTTTTTCTTTTTTCTTTTGTCTTCATTTCATCATTTCTTATTTTGTCTGTACATTATATCTTCATCATCTTCCTCCAGCGCCAGGTTTCGAAGGCTTTTAGTCTTTTCTGGTCAGCTTTTCCAATAGTCCATGCTTCCGATCCATAGAGTTCCACGCTCCACACGAATGTTTCCACATACTGTTTCCTGGTTTGTAGTCCTATCTTCTTTGAGCACACAATTAACAGAATAGAGTAAGCGAAAGAAGTGATTAGTATTGATAGTGCCGGCATCAGAATTGACGACGGGGACCTTGTATAGGCATTTAAAGAAGCTGGTGATATGCTAGATATGGATGGCAGCGTTTTACGGCAGAAACGTGGACTCTAAGAGAGGGAGACTAGAATAGGCTGTAGGTGATCAAGATGCGAGGGTGTGGAGGAGAATGGCGAAGGTGCGGTGGCGGAAATGAATGCAAACAATGAAGTATGGTGAAGTTTGTGAAGAACATAATTGAAGGCAAAATAGAGGGAAAAGTCCCCAGAGGAAGACTAAGGAAGAAGTTCATGGACCAAATCAAGAGGCAAGTTCATAGGAATAGATACCAGGAGGTAAAGGAGCTAGTAATAGACTGGGGAGTGTGGAGGTCTGCAGTCAACCAATCTTAGGATTGAACAACCAATTATGGTTCTGCCAATGCCTGTGACACTATGCCCATTTTCTTCCAGCATGCTCCCCAAGTAATCAACAAAAGTTTCGAGTCAAATCGAGTTGCCCCCTCCTACTTCTTTGTCCAGCCTCGCTTTCTTTGTCCTGCAGAATGTCATTACTTTTTTTTCATATTATTCATCTTCATTCCTTATTCCCCTTACTGAGCTTCTAATGCTTCTACCGCAGCTCCTTCTTTGATAATGGCAAGATACTTGAATCGCTTTCTGAGCACGTCGTGGGTACATCAAAGCGAGTGCGGAAAAGCGTGCATCTGAGCACAAAATCCTCTCAATCTTTTGCTCTGTGCTCGAGCGCAGGCTCTGTCTCCGTGCTCCCGTCGCTCGCTCGCTCGCCACATGCGATCCTTTCGCGGTGAGTTTCCACTTCCGAGCGAGATTAAAAAAAAAAGGCCGAGGGCGGCCGGCCGGGCTTGTTGGTTGATGGCGAGTAATTGAGACGTACGCACGTGGCTTTTGTGCCGAAGATGATAGCAGTCGAGATTAGAGCGATCATCGCATTTAAGTGGCATGTCACACAAAAGTGCGGCCTGGGCGATTGTTAGCGGCGTAAGCAATTTTGTGCCGCCGAGTTGTGCCTTATCGCGTTTTTTATAAAAAAAAATTATCCACCATCCTTTTGAGAGTCGGACATTTAAGAGTGGGGATTCCTTTTTTTTATATTTTTAGCGACGGAATGAAAATAATCATCTCTGCTGATTTTTCGCTTGGGTTCTATGGAGCGTTTCATAGTGCTCCCCATTCACCTGTGAGTTGGCACTAGTTACGGTACATTTTTCGTTTTAGGTTACATGTAGAGGAAAACCAGTGTATCAACTTATTTTTTTCATATTTCACCACACTTTTTTCCAGGTTTCTGATTCGTAAACGAAAGTAATCACTTTATTATTAGCGTATTATTCCAGTCAAGATATCTTGGAATAAGAGAAAGTGAAAATCCTCTAGATTTTTTGCAAAGGTCAGACCTCTATATTTCGACACAATTTCTTTCTTCCCGTGAATATACCTACCTCTCTTCCTGCATTACTGAAAACCTATTCTCGTTTCCCTTAACCCGCTTATCCGGCATCGTCCACTCTATCTCGGCTTTCAACAACCAATGTGCATTAATTGTTGTAGCCTCATTTGGAATATGGTCTCTATTATGACTCTATTATGAGGGAACTATCTCACTCAAACTACCTTAAATTGACTCTTTACAAGCCATGATTTTAGAGCCTATTTTTACATTAAAGTTACGAGTGTTCTTATCATATATTATCACGCGATCGTAACAATATTACGAAATCTCCATCCAGTCTAACATGCCTGTTCTCTTTCTTACTCCTTCTACGACAACTCAACGTCCTCCTCTTTATCCTAGCTTTCATCACCACTTTGTCTCTCTTTTCCTCTACTCAACCTCACATTTCCTCTCCCAGCCACCTACTCTAGCTCCTCCTAATCTCTTCCAGAGGTTTTCTCTCCTCGTCCACCATACCAAGCACTTCTCCGTTCGTCGTCCTTTCCTTAAACCGCTCTTATCCCTTTCTCCCCCGCGCTCAAGGCATCGCGTAACAAGTGAAAATCGAGAATGTGAAAGACTCAGCTCTCCTCTGATTTCTCTACTCTGGCTCCTTTCCTTGTACCCAGTGGGTCTGCGTTTTAGTTCTAATCGTTACTCGTAGTGGCAGGTCCATTGATACCACTGGTGGCGATTCCGTGTGCCTTTTTTTATTACACTTTTATCATCGGCCCATTTGGCGGTCGATTCAATTTTATCATCCAACAGATAGTGTGAGCGGACCTTTTTCGTCCGTCCTCCATTCTCACTCGAGTAAGGGGACGTCCTTTGCTGCCAGCCATGGAAGAAGGGCACTCCCTTCGCAGTAACGGATGAAAAAAATATTTGTTTGTTATTCCAAGCACCTATCAATCTAGTATCATATATTAAGTGGTCGTTCAATCCTAAGATTGGTTGACTGCAGCCCTCCTTCCTTCCTCATCTAATGACAGTTCCCTTACCTCCTGGTGGCTCTTCCAATGTACTTTCCTCTTTTTTTGGTCCATGAACTTATTCCTGGGTCTTCCTCTGGGGACTTGTCCCTCTATTTTACCTTCAATTACGTTCTTCACAAGCCCATTGTGTCTCAGGGTGTGTCCAATCCATATGGTTCTTCTTTTTTGTATGGTGTTCCACACGGTCCTTTCCTCTTCTACTCTTCTTTACACATCGTCAATTCTTATTTCGTCCATGCATATTATCTTCAGCATCCTCCTCCAGCACCAGGTTTCGAAGGCTCCTATTCTTTTCTGGTCACCTTTTCCAGTGGTCCATGCTTCCGATCCATAGAGTGCCACGCTCCACACGAAGGTTTTCTCCAGTATCATATCTCTGTTTCGTTAATCATCTCTCGAATACACTACCTTAGGGTGATGAATGCGACTCCTCTCTGAGTATGTGGCACATCCTGACGGAGGGTGATACATTCCGGTCTTCTCGAGATAAACACAAGGTCAACGGTACCCTAGGACATATCCTAGATGACTCTCCCGATTGCCTCACCCGAGTAATTGCTTTTTTAAAAGAAATCAACGTTTTTTATACATTATAATTTGATTTTAGATAACGTCATACACATTTCACCTTACATAAGTAAATGCAGTGAATTTGCTTAAATTGCTTAAACTTTGTCTTACCTAAGGACGATAGTGGTGCTAAATGACCGCTGTAGTCGATGCACCCTGAATCAATAATCTTATCCTATCCTAATCGTCTCTCGTCCGTTCTCTCGATATGGCCGAACAAACGAAGCACACTCTTTTACACATGTACCATGTTGTAAAATTCTATCTGCATTCTTTCATGATCCGCTCATTCATGACCATATCCGTCCGTCTCCTCCCACAAATACGTCTCAGGCACTTCATTCCTACTCTGCATTTAATCTACGCCATTGAGGTAGATGGGGAAGGCACTTGCTATGCTGACCAATGCTAGAAGCTGAAGCCAGTCCGCCATCTTCGTTGACCCTCATTTTTTTATAGCGCTTGTGGACTAACGCTGTAATTTTGCAAATTTACTATGTTTTCCATTGACAACTTATTAGAAATCAGCATTTTCTTACTTTTTAATATGCATTCTCCATACGTATTTTGTTTAATATTTAAATAAATTTCTTTGAAGGCTTCCGCGACTCATAAACTTGTTAATATTGCTTTTTTCAGGTATCCTCGCCGCGTGTTTAGTTTTTCTTTTTCTTTTGACAACAGTTTCTCCCCTCTACTGGGGGCGTCTTCAGGTCCGTTGGACATTTTGCAATTATTGTTATTATTTAATTCCCGTTGTTATGTATTTCGTTGCTAGTTCATCTAGGACCATAGGGTGTCTCCATTGCCCGCTCCTCGCTGTGGTTTCGCAACACTTATTGAATGGTTGCCATGACTTATTGGTCCCATAACTTTATAGAATACATATGTGTCGTTCGTGCAATTGGCCATTAACCCGCAAAAACTTCTTAGGTATCACATTCCAACCGTATTGAGCTTAGTCTTTTGCTTACAGGAAAAAAACCATAAACTCTTATAATCAATTTTAAAAAGGTATTCAACATTGAAATATTATGACTATTATTGAGGAAAATCCTTGGCCTAGACTTCGGAAAATAGTGTGCATTCCCTGTATATCGCACGGTTGCGAAACTTGGGTGTGCCATGATAGGTATAATGGTAGGTTCAATTCTGTGAGTATAGGGTATCTGTGAGGTGCTATTGGCAGAAACATAACGTTTAGGTTTAGGAAATAGTGGGTGATGAAAGAATGTGGGATGGATGTTCAAGTAATGGACGTGAATGAAAGGTGCATCGTTGGTTCATCTCAATGGAGAGAATTTATGAGAGTCAAATAAATAAAAAGACACGTGGTAGTGAAAGGGATGGCGTGAGAGGAAGGGGTAGGCCGATAAAGTATCGGGTGAACGTGATGGAGGATACTCTTGAGAGAGGGAATCACTGGGAGACTTGTCTTAGTCTTAGGACATGAAGGCGTGTTCAAATAAATAATCATCCGCATTCCCAATTAACACTATTCTAAAATTGAGTGGAATCCATAACACTAAGCAGGTAATAATATGTTTCATGCGTTACTTTACTTATGTTTCCAACTGATGGTTGATATTCTTACTTTACCATCGCTAATTGGTCCATTCCGTCGTGCTATCCATAGGAAAGTATGGAGAGAGCAGGATTAAACAATATGGTTGTTATTTCGGTTGTCAGATTTCAGTCTGATGATGAAGTGAACCCTCTCCATATACCTTAAAAGTCAACTTCTAAGCTTATACTGATATACCCAGGTTATGCTGCCTTCTAATATTGTGTAGGAGAACACTTTTGTGCACTGCTATTTTCGCTTCCGTGGACGAACACATCCCTACGAATTTCCTACCGGTATTCGCCCGCCTTATCATTTTTTCATCTTTCCTTCCATCTTTCGAGAACCTCTCTGCCGAGATACACATAATCGTCTTCGGGTCCAATTACTTCCTCATTTACCCTCATCATACAGTAATTCTTGCCTATATCCCTATCAAAAACTACTTCCGATAAAATTCACGGATTCTGGAGTTAAATTATGGAAGCTCATGACAGAATTAAGGAGAAAATTACGTAATTTTGCTTTGCAGGTTTGATGTTTACGACGCGTTTCGATGTCTTACCACTCCATCCTCAGACAATGTCTATCACAGCTCAGCACTGCACTTCAAATAAACCTGCGAAAAAGTACGAAATCACCTAACTGTGATGAGAATCACCTGAAGATGATGCTTTAAGGCAACGAAACACGTTGTTGTTCAATTAACCTGCGAAAAGGTCATAAGGTTTATGATGATCGACAAAATGTTTGTGACCTCCACAATTTATTTTCAAGTTACCGTCCGGTATCGGCTGTCAAGCCATCATCGGGTACACAATCTCTGTTGTGAAATCTTAGCTTTTCGATATGACTAAAGCTTTATTTCAATTACACTACTTCGATCTTAGACGCACTGATCTACAAATCCGTTCCCCTTAATAGAATTAACCTGATGATGTCGCGCAGCGATGAAACACGGGCCGGAAAAAAGTAATAAATCTATCGTGGAAAACTAAGTAATTCATCATTTCATTCCATTCTCCTTGTTGCTTCAGAAAAGTTAAAGTTTGCAATTTAAATATTTTATTTAACATGTTTGAACAAGTAATTCATTGACTTCCATTTTCATGGGGATTTGATAGGTAGCAGAGTAAGGGAGAAAAATCGCATATTTTTTTGTTGGGAGTTGTCTGACACTCAAATTCATCATATAAGTACACGGTACTACGATCTGATGAATGGCTGTTGTCGTTATGCATTAATTTTATTGTCATTGTTATAACAAGCTGCTGGAAAGATGACCTCGGTATGCGACGCGACGCGTCGTTTCGATTAACGTCTGATTCGATGTTACGTCCATGCTGACAAGGGTCGTCGGAAAATTTTCCCCTGTTTAATGCTAATAAAATAGAGCGTAAGTGCATATGCTTGAGTTTTTTTATTATTGAGACAAACATCCCATCTGAAATAGCTAGTTGTTCCTGGATAAAGGCAAAAACGAATTGTGAACGAAATTTACGCCCTGATTTATCTTTGGATTAAAGTGGTCACGAATATTTGGATCCGTTTTACGTTCTTTCTACTTACGTCGCTCTTCTTCAACACGCATCTCCGACGTAAAACGAGGACTTAATGTAACTGCATGTATCTTTTGTGAGTGTGAACAAAGACGTCAGAGAATCGGAAAATAGTTCATTTTCCTCTCCCAATTTCATTAGAAAATAACATTTTTAACCGAAACATTCAGTGGGGTTCCGGGATTCGCTTTTTTCGTGCGCGTGATCCCCCTCCCCTCCCCTTCCCCCGCTTCACTCTCGCGCCCTCTGCGTGCGTCGTGTTTTGACTCACGTCTCCTCTTCTCTTTCCCCCTCGAGTCACCTGCTTCTCCCACCTCTCACCGCTATTCTCCCCTTTTCGCGGAACCGGCGGCGGCGGCTTCGGCTCCGCAGACGATTTCGACCCTCCCTCCCCCCCTTTGTCTGCCCCCCCCAATCCCGTTCCATCTCTTCCCCTCCCCCCCCACACAAATCCTACTCGTGACCCCCTTTTCCACTCCTCTACCTCCCCCCTACACCCAACCCCTCCCCCCCTCCTTCGCCGGCCCACCCTGATGTGGGCTGATTGCAAGAAGTGACCATCTGGTCTCTGATATCATCCGAAAATAAAATACTGCTATATACTGTGTCTGTCTGGCTGTCTGCCCCCACGACTTCCTCCACAGCCGCCGTCGCCGCCTGTATATATCTACTCTTTCTCTCTCCTTCGCTCCCTTGACTCAAAAAAATAAAAATACGCGACGGCGACCCCAACTCGAACCTTTCCTCTCCCCACCGCCGCCTCTCCCTCTCCTATGCTCGCCGTCTCTTCCGGGAACGAATTCCTCTCCACTGAGCACCTTCTAGCAGTTCCTTCCTTGTTCATCCCTCTATCGTTATAGAACATAGCGCATACACTTATGCGTGCATGAGGGTCCTGAGAATACATATGGGTGCGTCCCTATGCGGTACCCGAGGGGTACACAACTTCAAAAACAAGTGTACACCGCATTACATTTAAGTGTGCACTCGTCTTGCAAAAAAAATAATTCGTGTAATATCGTCCAAATATTCTTATGTACACTCATTTCCGTTGTTCGTGGCCCTCAAATTGTTGCCACTAAGGCATTTGTATTTATTTAAAGTCTTAAAACTGTTTTATGTCAGAAGTGGCAATATGCCGAGTGTATCTGATAATTGTAAATATAATCTAAGGAATGAGTCAAACATTGTAACAAACAGACCAAGATTAACTTTATATAAACGTTGCTTTCTCTATATGGGGCCAAAGATATTTAATTTATTGCCAGCTGAAATTTAAAAAATTAAATTCTCAAAAAAATGTTAAAACTTGCCAAAGACTGGCTTCTTTCTCAAGAAAAAATTGAACATTTATTTTGGTGGTATTTAATTGTAACAATACTTATGTAACAGCTACTGCGCTTATTTTTATGGCATCCATTTTTGTAATTTGCTGGTGGCTCAATTCTGGTCGTATGACCTTGGAGACCACCTAAAGCTCTCTCTTCTTTGCTGTTACCAGTTTGTGTAACAAAAGTTCTTTGGGTGTAAATAAATTATTATTATTATTATATTTCCATTTCAGCCATTTCTATCCATTTCTAACCATTTCCATCCATTTGTGTCCATTTCCGACCATTTCTATCCATTTCTGTCCATTTCCGACCATTTCTATCCATTTCTATCAATTTCTAACCATTTCTGTCCATTTGTATCCATTTCTGTCCATTTCTAACCATTTCTATCCATTTATGTCCATTTCTGTCCATTTATATCCTTTTCGCAGCCATTTCTCTACAAGCGTACACCATTTACCAGAGTTGCATACCCCTCGGCGGTATCCTATCTTTACAAACCACTTTCGCATCCTTTAAGCCGCGTTTACACTACGTAGCAAAACCTGCTATATAGGAAAAGTTATATAACAAATGCTACATATAGCAAAACAGAGAAATGTTATATGTAGCAGTTTTGGATGATATTTGTAACTTTTTCTGCTATATGTAGCAACAATTATGTTATCTATTCGGAGTCAGTAAGATCAAAGGGAATTTTGGCTACATGTAGCATTTGCCACAAATAGCAAATGTTATATGCGAGTTTTGTTTCTAGCATCTACTACGTGTAGCACTTCCTGTCTCGCAGCATTGTTTATCTCCATTCTTTGGTGAATAATGAATTATACACAAAAGATACTCAAGATCTTCACTTGTCATCCGTAAAAAGTTTTTGAAACTACCGTCACATCTGATTTCATAACACAATGACGGTTCTACGGCATAATCATCAGCATTCAAGTCTTTTAAAAAGTCACTCGCGCTGTACTTTAGCCTGGCTTGTAGCGATGGCCGCACCCAAAACCTTCGTTTTCTTCTGTAAGCCGCCAAAAGTACTGTAATGCCTGCCGCTAGCACTAGATCCTTCCTCCTCGACATCCTTCATGAAGCAATTTTCCTGCATTATTTTTGCTAAATGTAACATGGTTCAATTTGGAAAAACTGTAAAATATTGCATTTTCTATATAACCTTAGTTACGTGTAACACTGCTCTATATAGCAAAAGTTATATAGCCGGTTTTGCTACGAAGTGTAGACGCGGCTATGTTACTTCATACACGCTGTCCTATCCTTATTGCTCATAATATTCTTCCTCTTTAGTGTATCTTCTACCACATTCACCCATGATTATCGCGGTCTATCTCTTCCTTTACTACATTCGCTCTACTATCGTATATCTGTTACTATGTGTTACTGAATTTTTGAGGGATTTAGGACGGAATCCTCTATCTGATAGAATGGAAAAATATAGGTTAAATCTTTTACGAAAGTTCGATGCAGACTATTTTTTGCCGGACGTTCAACATATTCTGCTAGATCCAAACTATTATGGTAGAAATTATCATAGGCATAAATTCAAGGAATTCGACTGTAGAGCCAAGAGATTTAAAATGTCATTTTTCCCACGTACAATAAGGGACCATTATAGTTGCGATAGATCAGTTCTGGGAAGCTTTGACCCTCATTAGGTAAGTAGGTTTTTCACTTGTGCTAAATGTCAGAACATCACTACTAGCTACTATCCCCGCATGAAATATCTACATCTACATACTAGATCCGGCAAGATATATAGCTCCTGAATGATTTAGTACCTCGCATTACTATTTATTAGTCGCATTAATAATACTTACCAATAGTTTTATCAAAAATAGTATACTGCATGGCAATATGTTCGTTTACCTAGCATTCTCCTAGTTTATGGTCTGACCGCGGATTGTCATCCTGACTGCTTTTGACCAGCGCCTGCCTTTCGGGCAAGCGTGCGCGGTTCTTATTTCAGCTGGGATGAGTGTTACATGCCTGGTGTGGAATTACCCCATGCCATACACCATAGTGGTGGCTTGCACGGTATTTCGTGGATGTAAATCAGTTTGGTTATTCAACTCTCTTTCATTCCCTCGACATGGCCAATTTAATGAGCACACTCCTTTCATGTATGTCCAATGTCCATCGCTGGAGCATTCATTACACATTATTTCATCACCCACTATTCCTAATCCCATCTATCTTACTTATGGCCGGTTGCTAGAACATTTAGTTATGGAATCAATAGTTATGAGATCCATGAATTTATAGATCTCATAAAAATATTCGGGTTACAGGAACACATCTACTAGTTGCATAACTTTCTCACCAATAGTTAACAACTTTGAAAATTTGATCTAATCTTCCTCTGCTGAATACAATTTATGAAATTTTAACCTATAAATAATTGCAAATGCATATATTAATTAGTTATTAAGGGTAAAAAAACTGGTTATTTGTCTCAAAACAACTATTTAATCTTGTAATTAAGTCTCCAAGCGCTTTATTGCGCATCCGCCATCTTGGCTACTGATGGAACTCATAACTCCAAGCCATAAGTTATGAAACCAATTAAGTTATCAAATGTTTTCGCGACACTTATTGAATGGTTGCCATGACTTATTGGTCCCATAACTTTATAGAATACATATGTGTCGTTCGTGCAAATGGCCATTTACCCGCAAAAACTTCTCAGGTATCACATTCCTATTTTATTGAGCTTACTCTTTTGCTTACAGGAAAAAAATCATCAAACTCCTATAATCAATTTAAAAAAGGTCTTCAACATTGAAATATGATGACTATTATTGAGTTAAATCTGTGGCCAAGACTTCGGAAAATAGTGTGCATTCCCTGTATATCGCACGGTTGCGAAACTCGGGTGTGCCATGATAGGTATAATGGTAGGCTAAATTCTGTGAGTATAGGGTATCTGTGAGGTGTTATTGGCAGAAACATAACGTTTAGGTTTAGGAAATAGTGGGTGATGAAAGAATGTGGGATGGATAATCAAGTAACGGATGTGAAAAAAAAGGTGCTTCGTTGGTTCATCTCAATGGAGAGAATTTATGAGAGTCAAAGAAATAAACAGACACATGGTAGTGAAAGGGATGGCGTGAGAGGAAGGGGTAGGCCGATAAAGTATTGGGTGAACGTGATGGAGGATACTCTTGAGAGAGGGAATCACTGGGAGACTTGTCTTAGTCTTAGGACATGAAGGCGTGTCAGTAACAAAGCACGGGTGTAGCTGCAGTAAAAGATATGATGAATCATTATTGAGGAAATCATGAAAAGAGAGCTCACTTTGTACATTCCACACTATTCTATTTTTACCGACCATGGTTTCGACAATATCCGTCAGTATCAAGGTATTCTTGATAATGACAGATATTGTCGAAACTATGATTCCTTCCATATAAGTTTAAGTTTCAGGCTTTACTTTGTCGAAAAGCGACACATGAAAAGAGAACTCAAGAGAGACGAAGTGAGTTCTCTTTTCATGTGTCGATTTTCCACAAAGTAAACTCTGAAACTTTAACTTGTATGGAGGAAATCGTCGAATCGTAGTTCACTTGACAGGCGTATCAAAGAGAATCAAACCATTTTGACTGTGCCCACCCCGAAAGGGAATGTGCTGATGGTTTTGGATGTGTGTAGTTTTTGTATAATGGTTTTCAGAGCTCAGGAAAGAGATGCACATGTTTTCCAAACCCCAAATTACATGTCATAGATTAGCGTTGCTTACTCGGGGTTAGTAGCGTGAGGGAGTTTGTGCTCATAGGTAATTCGTTAATATAGGCCCGGTTCTATTATGTCTAGTTAACATTAACCGCAAGATGAGGTAGCCTGATTCTCGAATGGTTTCCGAGTTTCCTTTTTGGTATTTTGTGGATTAGCTTAAGTGGATATCTTAGTGCCGTAATCCTCGGTTTTTTCGTCACGCGTAACCCCAACCCGTATTTCCATCTTTCGTATGATTTTCAAGGGGGATTATAATAATTGAAACGGAGACAATGAAATAACTTCAAGGGTGTACACCCCTTGAAAATGTTGCGATTGCTTTGAGTCCGTTGGCATTTTATTGAATGAAAGTTGCGAAATATTCTATGTTTATTCATTTTAGTACGACGTAGCCATTTCGTTAATTTGATAGCACATGAAAGTTCGGATTTTGCAAATTGCCACAATATCCTACGATCAAAATTTTACTCCGTTGATGTTTTTCCAGCAATGAGCACGTCTTCTCTTAGGTTACATGTGGCGGTACAGAATTAAAGAAACTAAGATTTATCAAGCGAACAATAGGAAGGTCCTCGTATGGAAAAGTAAAAGAGAGATACTACTTCGCTCTGGTTAGGCCTCACCTCGAATATTCCTCCAGCATTAGAGACTGTAGACAAAAAAATTTAGCAAAAAAATAAATAAAATGCAAAGGAGAGCTGCGCGATTCGTTGAAACTGCTACGAGCGAACATATAGTGGCTCAAGGCTTTTAGAGGAATAAGGTTGGGAGCCGTTAGACTCGGAGACTGCACACTAGGCTTAATTTCCTAGAGAAAGTCGGCAGAGGTGTGCTTCAAAGCGACACAGAGAATATCATTTTGATATCACACAACATTTCTAGATCCGACAGAAGTGACAAAATAAGAGAGATATAGTGCCGAATAGATAGGTGCAAATTTAATCTTCCTGCGTATAATAAGCGACCACAATAAGAATTGAGTTCCACAAAATACACTCCCATGACACACTTTACCATTTCACCTCCAAAATCCTTTATCCCTTATACCAGGGGTGGCCAGCCAAAATGATCGCATAAATATTCTACTTGTAGCTTAAGCGTAGCATGCAATATATTATCATTATTTATATCAATTCCATCTATAGAAATCACTTAATGTAATAGCTAATTCGTGAGACCACTTCAATACGCCCTCGTGGAGACATTTTTTTCCATTTTCCACAGTTTTCAACCGACGTGATGAATCTAGGATTAGCGATTGGTATTTCCTCTTGGCAGTCAAGTTTGAGTATAGATATATGATAGGGTACTAGGTAGGGTAAGTAGGGTTAAACTTCAAACATGATAAGGTCTAGAGCGACATCGTGCTTGACATGATTGAAACGAAATCAAGTAATTATGGTACTTGGTCTTAATATTATACGTATTCGCGACAGCAGTGGTAACAAACTTGCAGCTCGGCATGCAGGGGTACCGTGGGGTTATAAGATTTTTCAATCGGTATTTGATTAAACATCGATCTTCCAAAGGGTTTTTTAACGGATTGATGAATTGCTTTTTATGGTTACTCGATATTCCCTGAAGGAAGTAATACCTTCTGAGAATTTATGTTGACATAAAAATACTCTATTGATCTGGAGGTGGCACTTAATGGATCAGAAGCGTGGGCCATTGGAAAAGCCGACCAGAAGAGACTGGAAGCCTTCGAAGCCTGGTGCTAGAGGAGGATGCTGAAGATTAAATGGACGGACAAAATAAGAAATGATGAAGTTCACAGATGAGTAGAAGAGGAAAGGACCATATTGAGCACCAGTCAGAAAAGAAGAACCAGATGGATTGGACACACCCTTAGACACAATGGGTTTGTGAAGAACATAAATGAATGCAAATTAGAGGGAAAAGTCCCCAAGGGAAGACACAGGAATAAGTTCATGGACCAAGTAAAGAGGAAAGTTCATAGGAAGAGATACCAGGAGGTAAGGGAACTAGCATTAGATAGGGAAGGATGGAGGGCTGAAGTCAACCAATCTTAGAATTGAACTACCAATGATGATTTATTAAAAATCGACCCTCTAAAAGGCGTTTTTTTAACGGATAGATGTGTTGCTTTTTATGGTTACTTTGTATTCCTTGAAGGGAGTAATCCCTTCTGAGTATTTATTTCGACATAAAAATCCTCAAAAATTGTTCCTAATCGGTATCGGCTTTATACTTAATCAATGTTTGCCCTCCAGGTTAGGTCTCCCATTTTACTGCTTCGAGTAGCAATCATTGAATCCTTTTTATTGCAATTATTGCGTATTATTTCTGACTACTGGCTGAACTGTAGTTTGTTTTTCCTGAAGCTCCCTTGGGTCCAATCATCGGAGCGATGAACCTTTCTAAGTAAGGAAATTCGCTAACAGCTCACGAAAAATGAGGTCGTCATCAAGGCCAGGTAATGCTGCATGAGATCGTTTGGACCGATTTCCAAAACCGATTTTACAAAGTTTATAAGATAGTCTCTAGCGTTACCCTGGGGAGATCTTCGATATTCTCCATAGTGAAATAATTCTCCCGGTATGATTCCATACTATAGCGCTATAATCGACTCGGCTGTTGGCTTACCTAATATGTCACTTTAAAGTATTTTATTTTATTTTTTAATGCTATTTTAATTCCTTAGAAATAAGCAAAATATGCTAAAGCCTGGGCCGGTTATAGCAATTACGTGTGGAATCGTACCAGGGTACTACATTCAATATGAAGATTTATAACTATTGTCTGCAGTTATTATTTGCGTCTGTGTTTAACAAATGCATTGACTCATTCCTGAAGAGTCTACTATTTTAACAAATCCTATTTTGAATAGGATAACTAATCAAGAGTTCGTGTGTCCTCATCCCCAGAATATTTCTGGCTCTTGTGCTGTCCCGTTGCATTACAGTACTCTCGCAATGTACATGATTGCGTGGACAGAGGGCATATGTGCACAAAGATGTTATATCCCAACCCGATGTACCTTTTCAGACAAGAAGGAATCTTTCTCATCCTCAAGTTTATATTATAATGCATCAAGAGGTTAGCTATTTCATTTTGATTTATTGCGACGAGGAATTTTGACTGCCTCTCGGTTCGGAGAATGTTTCGGCGAGAGCCTTGCGATCCCGGATATGCTGTCAGTCAAGGTCGCGAGCTTGATCAACCGCTTCGGGCCTTAGTTCAGACCTGACCAATCCACCACACATCACGAAAATGTATCGCAGATGTAGAAAAACAGCCGTTCCTACGAGTATTGAATGATAGCAGTGGATGACAGTATCCCCCTCCCCAGGAATGAGATTAGCAATATATTTGATTCAAACTTTTATCATTATTTTTCATTAGCGGGACGACAGTCTCGTTTTACTTCGTGTTAATGAAGTACAGTATTCGAGCTCACGTTTGTCAATTTCTCAATTTATATAAATTTTGATCCTGTTGATATATATTTGTATGATACAAAATGATCTAAAATTACTCGGGAGAAACCCATTATTTCTTAATGTTGTACCTCATCTCTAATTGGCGTGGAACATGAATTTTATTGACAGCTGGTTCTTGCAAGAAACCACAAATAATAGATTCCTCAAATATCAGAAAGCCTAATAAATGCCGTGCACCTCATTTGTGATACACCTACATGAGAGAGGCATTTGACCTTCATGCACCATAGACGTAGAGAATTTGACACACTGAAAGCCATTGAGAAATTTTCTAAATTTTTGGAAATATATAGTATAAAATGACAATTATGTTTGGAATTATATATTGTAACAAAGACAAGTCTAAAGGAGCGCGAGAGTGGACATTTTTTGGGCATTTGCCTAATTTTCATCAATAACTCTGAAACATGATTATTTTGTACTCATGCATAACCCTCCAATATGTCGTACAAGTAAAAAAATGTTTAGAATATCCATCATTTCAGGAGTAACAAAGGTCACCGGTAAAAAAAATCCTGATAGAATGGTCATGAGTCCATCCTATATCCAACTTATATCATTCAGAGATCTCTAGCTTTGAAGAAATCCGAGTTTCAAAAAGACATTTGTGTCCCTTTCGTAATTTTAAGCCTGGTGAATGCACTACTATAATCAGCATTAGAATACATAATCAGCTTCTTTCAGATATTTTAGTGGCAATTCATGAACTTTTTGAAAGAGGAGATATAATTTTAGATATTGTTACGAGTCGTCACAAACTTAAGCAGCTTTGGAAGAAATAAAGAGAAATTCGGTTACCGTAAAACTTTGGGCACTTTTAAAATTAATGTAAAAATATTATTTAAGATATAGTAAGACAACAATTTTATTGTTAAATATTTAGTCTTTTTTCAATTAACAAGTTATGCCAATGTTTAGAAAAAAATGTGGGATAAATACCCCTAAAAAAATAAACCTAACTGTCTAAAGTTGAACCTATAAACGGGCAACATTGGACACTCAATTATTTTCAGTGTACACAGTCTGTCCAATAAAAGCCCTGGTAGAATGAACTTTGGGCTAAAAATTTTCATTGAAAGAGCTAAATGCCGTTCTGTCAGTTCTGTTTTATGATTCAGGCCTATCCATCAACCTGAAGCGGTGACGGAAAACTATATTTATCTGTCTTTAGTACCAAGCATTTTTGGAATTGAAAGAACAGTTACAATGTCATTCACTGATATTTCACATTCATCTCTATCATTCTTGATGAAGACATCCTTGTCACTATTAACACATTTAAGTCCTACCACTTCAAAATCTTCTTTACTGAGACATGTTTTAACTTGGCAGGCATAATGATGAGTCTTTTTCTTGCCAATAAATTGTGCAATTATAAAAGTTCCAACATTCACTTGAAGATGAAGATCCATCCTGTTGTCAGCATTTAGTCTGTCTTCCTCTGAGTCATCAGATTTCTCAGAAACTTCGAAATCTGCTGAAGTAATACTTCTACCTGGGTCAATTTTCATTCGTTTGCGCCTTGGTTGCTTCGAAGTTCCTACTCCATACCTCATACTTTTCAGCATTTCATTCAGTGAATCTGAAAATATTTGACTGTGTTCTGATGTTGATGAAGAGGATGATGATGAAGAAGATGGGATTTTTCTTAACACGACTTCTTTATCGAGTGAGTAAATACCGCAAGCAGCAAAACCATTTATCATTGAGTTACTCACATTTTCCAATTTTTCAAAAAGCTTTTTCAAAAGCGATGGGAAAACGTTTTTTGGATTTCATCTCAGGTCTGGGTGTTTCATTTCTCATTCCCCCAGTAGTTACCTCCACTTAATCTTGACTGATCTAGACACTGCAACATCTAGTGGTTGACAAATGTGAGTAGAATTTGGAACCAAACACACAAAATGAATGTCATTCTCCTGGCAAGCCTGTATGATGCTTGGTACGAAATGAGAGGCAAGATTGTCACCTATAAGGACCTTTGTACCATCTAAAGCCATAGCATGGGGGAGAAAAAGGTTGAAAAACCAATCCTCAAAAGTATTGTGATCAAACCAGCCATGTGTCTCTCTCAGAGTCGTAAGATGAATACTGTAAATAGGGGCAGGGGTACAACTTTGGACATCACACAATATATTTGAATTTCCCACTTTTTGGCTCTAATATGACTCGTGTGTTCCTTTCCTTTAGTAAACAAGTGAATAACTATATAATGTACTGAGGCACTGGTGAAACTTGCAGTGAATAATGCGTCGTTAATTAATAGTTCTCTCAAAATAATTAGCAAATTTTTGCTCTTTTGGAAACCTATTTTAAGGTAAGATTGTTTTTTTAAATACCAGATAAATTTAAGTGTTTTCTTGTGTTTTACTAATGTTAATATGTTGTTGTTATATGAGGAAAGTTTCAAAGGAAGGTTATGATAATGAATTAATAAAAACAAACATGTATTAACCCTTTGAGTGCGGCATGACGTGATATCACGGCATGGTGTTTTTACGCTGGTGCCGATGACGTGATATCACGTCATGGGTTCCGTGAGTGTTCCAGGTTTCACTAGGGGGCCTACTGAAAGTTCCCTCGTAAAAGCTGGAACACTCACGGCACCCTTGACGTGACATAACGTCATCGGCACCAGCGTACAGACAACCATGACGTGATATCACATCATGTCGCTCTCAAAGGGTTAATTACAGGTAGAAACGGGGTAACTTTGGACATGGGTAGAAATAGACAGCGACTTCCAGGAACTCGGAAGTATCAAAGCTGTTTGCCAGAAAATTTGGAGAAAGCAATTAAGGAAGTGAAAGATGGTTTGTTGAGTCTGAGAAGAGCTGCTGAAAAGTATGGAGTTACTAAGAGCACATTAAATAATAAAATTCGTGGTCATCATGTCCGTCTTCCATACCTTGTCCCTGCCTTGCAACAAACATCACTACAAAATGGAACTCCTTTTTTGGGCCACCGAGTGTCCATGTATTCCACAATTCCTTTGACTTGTACACAACATAGGGAGGTAGAATTGAGCCATCAGCTGCTCCACAAAACATGACTGTGGTGTTGGATTACGAAAAGTTAATTATTATCTCTGGATATTTTACACCCCTGCGATGGATTCCTTTCCTCTGCCCTAGGACATCTTGCAGGTTAGTTTTATCATAATTAAAGATGTTCTTAGCTGGTACGCCTTCAATTGTTTTTTTAGGTTAGTGAATGACGTATGTCTCCATGCTTTCTCTTGAAAGATTAGCACGAGCCCTGGATATGTTACTTGATGTGCGTTGACGTATTACTGCAGAATGACGTTTATAAAACCCATTGCGCCAATCCGGTCCAGGCATGTTGTTCCGGAAGACATTTACTGTCCGGCCACTGCGATCTAAATAGGCTTTTACCAAATAGGAGAGGTCATTTCCATCAAATGGGTAACCCCAATCTGAGCACACAAGCAAGCTCTTTATTACCAGTTGCTTCTCCTCATCAGACAAAACTTTTGGATGACCAACTTCACGGACATGATGACCACGACTTTTATTATTTAATGTGCTCTTAGTAACTCCATACTTTTCAGCAGCTTTTCTCAGACTCAACAAACCATCTTTCACTTCCTTAATTGCTTTCTCCAAATTTTCTGGCAAATAGCTTTGATAGTTCCAGTTCCTGGAAGTCGCTGTCTATTTCTACCTATGTCCAAAGTTACCCAGTTTCTACCTGTAATTAATACATGTTTCTTTTTATTAATTCATTATCATAACCTTCCTTTGAAACTTTCCTCACATAACAACAACATATTAACATTAGTAGAACACAAGAAAACACTTAAATTTATCTAGTATTTAAAAAAATATTCTTAACTTAAAATAGGTTTCCAAAAGATCAAAAATTTGCTAATTATTTTGAGAAAACTATTAATTAACGACACAATATTCACTGCAAGTTTCGCAAGTGCCTCAGTACATTATATAGTTATTCACTTGTTTACTAAAGGAAAAGAACACACGAGTCAAAATAGAGCCAAAAAGTGGGAAATTCAAATATATTGTGTGATGTCCAAAGTTATACCCCTGCCCCTATATACAGTATTCATCTCACGACTCTGAGAGACATCAATTTTCATTAAGACCTGGAAAGTCGAACAAAAATTGAGTATTGTAGGTACTAAATACTGCAGACCGTTATTCAGGATGTAATAAGACGTGATGAATGCAATCCGTTTCTGCAAGTTCCGATTCCGATATCAAGGCGGCCATGCTTGCCCGGGATTCCTTTTCACGAATCATCACTTCAACATCACAATCTCGCTTCCTTTTATCGCGATATCGTTATTCAAGAAATCAAACCACTCAAAATTACTGCCCCAAAATGCACTCCAGTAATTATTTACTTATAAAACCTGAGGAAAATTTAAGATTAACGCATTTGAAACTCATGGGTGGCATGCAAGAACGACGCAAAATTCTTACGTTTAGACAGTGTCTTCTTAGACGGAGTTCAGCCGCGGGTCAGTTTTCACCTGCTTTAGCATAGTTCTACCCCCGCCTACTGGTGTATATGTGCGGATCAATACTTCGCAAAGCCGAAAAACTCCATTACATACAGTCTGAAACATGTACAGGCCGATGGAGACCTACTGGCACAAACGCGAATTTCGAAAGGTGGTAGTCTCGATTCTCACATAGGTATTGTCTAGACTGCCTCGAAGATAATTTTTTAAGAGTGACGGAAAAGAACACTCTTTATCCATTGTCAAGACAACTAAAAACCCGATAAAGCTGGTGAAAGTTGGCATTTGGCTCTAGCGTAACTTAGCCAATGCCTAAATACCGTTCTTGAATTTCTCCGTCAGTCTTCTCCACGTTCAAGGCCCTGATATAAGAGGGCTTTAATGAAAAAAAAATTCAATTCCCTTATGTGGGAATAACAAGTGAATGATAAAGTGCGTACGCTTGTACAACCAGGCCCAGCAATAAGACGGATTCAGCGTGAACGCTGATTGAAACATTTTTCTATGTCCTTGTGTGGGAAAAAAGTGAGAAATGAAGAGCATTATCGTAAATTAGTGGGACTCTTTGACCCTGTCCCTTTTTTCTAGTCTTCTATTTCGTGAAACAATATTGCAATGAGGTGGAAATAAAAATAAATATCCGCCATTTTTTTCAGAAAAAACGTTTTACACTTCATATGACATTTAATTTTTTCATGATATTGTATTATTCGTTTAACACCACACTAGAGCCAAATTTAAAATCTGTAAGTTGTTTGGAAGTGGGTGATAATATGATCGTAAGATTCAACCCGCATCAACACACAATTCGGTGAAGTTGAATGAAAGCGCTTAGTAATAAAATTGAATTTATTTTCAGGAGTATTTAAAGCAGACTTCACTCTCTAGGGAATGCAAATGAACGCTCGGCTTGCTGCGAATTAGTTGACCCCGAGTCGCCGAAATTGGCGTGTACGAGGTTACTGATGTGATGTTGTGACAGGAGTGAGATGAAACAAAATGCACAACCGAAGCTTTCTCCTAGAGCACGTTTTAATGTTTGCCGAAGCAGCGAGGGCTGAACTTGACAGCTCGTGATATCGCTCGTTTTCCCCTCAAATAAATCAGGAATAAAAGTTTTGCTCGTGAAATTTCTCGGTTCATTCAGAAGATTTTAGCGTTCGCGCCTAAATTTATCTTGCTCTCTCTCGTTGTCAGTTGCGAAATATTTTGTCCCGAAAAAAAGTAAAAATGTTTTTCCTTTTCGGTAGCAGAAGGTCAAAAGTTACGATTTCGAGCGTTCATTGAAGCGCGGACTTTGTGCTGAACGAAGAATAAATGGTATGTTACGATTCTCTCTTGAACGAGTGAAAATCCAAGGTCCCGTAAAAAAAATGACGTCTCGTTGTTTTAGTAATCCTACAGAGATTACTTCCTTTATTTTTATTACCGTTGTAATTTCTTCTTCCACCAAAACCCATAGAAGGAGTCACAGTTTTTGAATTCACTACGCATCACCGAAATTAACGAGATTGCAATTCTGATGCTCTCAGTGATGTCAAGTACTAATCTTTCTCTTAAGAAAGCTTAGGAAAAATTACTGATCGCTTTAATTCGTCTCTCATGGTGAGCCAAGTTGTCTTGCTGTTACTCCCATAATTGTTATCTTTCACGCGGAGTTACATCTTACATGCTCATCCAAAAAGTTCATTTATTATAGATTGTCTTCTACAGAGTATTGGATGTTCGTGTCAATGGAAGTCAAGGCTGTGGGTCAAAACACTTATATACTGAATCACACCTTTTCGTTTGCGTTGTTTTAAAAGTTCTCCCTCAATGATGGTAAACTATATCAATCCGAAATCAAAAGCAAGACGCAAAATATTAATTGATTTCGACGAATATAATTTTTAATGAACACTTCTGCCAGCCATTGGTGTGAACTGCTATGCTATTTCTTTTGAACGAACGCATTTTGACTTATATCAATGTGAATGGTATGATACCTCTGACAATTCGAATTATACGCCACGTGCATCTTGGGTAATACCATAATATTATTTTGTTACTTACAATTGTATGTTCATGTAATGGTAAGTAAATCAGTTGGAAATTGTTTGTATATCTGCAGGTGTGTAAATATAGTAAAAGTAATGTGTAAAGTAAAAGTAGTGTGTAAGTATAGTAAAGTAAAATAAGGTGTGAAGTCAGAAATTGAGTTGTGTTGACTCAACGGAACCTACCGAACAAACTTGTAAGGGTTTTCAGGGCCGTATCATGTGTTTATCACTTTATTCCCCGCTAAAAAGAATTATTATTAATATTTTGTTTGATTTCGATATATTTCTTATACTTACGGAAGTTAAATAAAATTATTAACCACCAAAAACGTTTCTGTGGTTATTTGCTAATAATTTCAAAACTTAAATGAATTGGAGCTAATTATCATTCTGTCGCTCGAGAAAGTTCACGTCTTCCGAAAAGCTTTTTCTTGCAAATTAAATTGATATTAGGTTTTGTCTAAGATTTCCGTGGCAGGCAGGTATTGGTTCAATTTCTTCTTCCGGGAGTCAGCCGCGTCGTTTCTCTGACAACATTTCTCCTCCAATCCTCCAGGCGTTTTCAGGTCGAAGGAGACTTTCGTCGAAGAAGAACGTTTCTCCTCCTATCCTGAGGGATTTGCATTTGAAACCGCTCGTAATGATTCCGAGTCCGTAACTAAGGTGTCATGTGGTACAACAATCAAAGTTTGGAGATTTAAGTGAGTTTTACCCACACGAATGGATAACTTGGCGTATCCGATGTATCGTTTATGGTGCCTTCAATCGCAATATTTTACTCCAATAACAATACTCCCGCCCGAAAAACTCGATCGAAAGGCCTGCGCGAAATTATTACGAGATGTTTGCACGCATTCAAATATCGAACCAGTTGTGATTGTACCTCGTGACTCCTTAGTTTCGTGCTCGGAATCATTCAAACACAACCCCCCTGGAGGCATCTTTGACCTGAAGACTCCTCCAGGATATGAGGAGAAGGAATGGGTGAAACTCAGGTAAATGTAGTACTTTTTAGACCAGAAGACGCCTCCAGGATAGTAGGAGAAACGTCAGAAAAACAACGACGAGGTTAAATCCTTAAAGAAGAGTATATATACAGGGTGTCCAATAAATGTCACGCCACAGTGACACTGGAGCTAGGGCAGCCTAAGAGGAACCGAACCAGCCTAATATGACCTCAGTAAAAGTTGCACGGTTTTCGAGATATTGCCAAATTAAAGCTTTTTCAAAAATTTCACTTTTTTTACATTTCTAGTCCCAGAATTCAATCGGATAATTTAACGTTCTTATTAGGGCCGCTCTTTTAATCTTCCAACTGTGACTCATGTGCCGACTTCTACCTGGAACAGAGGCCCGAGAGGGAGGAGGGTCATGGGGTCCGAACAAACAAAAGAAACGCGAAAGCCGCTATACCTGTCTAACTTTATCAAAAAATGGGATGGATAGAGTACTTTGTTTGTTAATTTGTGGCAGTAACCCCATCAATGAGCCAAATTGAGAGCTATTCAAGTGAATTCTGGGACTAGAAATGTAAAAAAAGTGAAATTTTTGAAAAAGCTTTAATTTGGCAATATCTCGAAAACCGTGCAACTTTTACTGAGGTCATATTAGGCTGGTTCGGTTCCTCTTAGGCTGCCCTAGCTCCAGTGTCACTGTGGCGTGACAATTATGGGACACCCTGTATGTCCGTCTTTAGAGCGCTTGCTTGCGCTTTACGGCATCCAATTTCCAGGCCTCTCTGTTTTCCCAATCTCCTTCTTGCAGGTTTCTCTCCGCCATGGCTTTGGCTATTCCGCTTCTCCATGAGTTAGGTGGCCTTCCTCTCTTTCTCCTTTCATAGGGTTTCCACTCAATGATGGTGCGTGGCAGTCTTTCTTTGAGCATCCTCTGAACATGTCCGTACCACAGCAGTTGTTTTGACTTGATTTCGTCCAGAATGGTTGTTGTCATTTTCATAATTTCTCGAATTCTCTCATTTCTTACTCTATCAAGCCTGGATTTTCCCTTCTGAGGAAGTCCATTTCTGTAGCTACAAGTTTCTTTTCGTCACTCACATTCATTTGCCATATTTCACTCCCATATGTAAGTATGCCTTTAAATATGGTGTTGTATATGTATCTTTTATTTCTATTTGATATATCTTTGCTCCATAGTATTGAATTTAACATATTAATGGTTGTTCTACCTTTATTAATCCTATCTTTAATCGTTTCTGCGCTCCTTCCACTGCTGTGTATTTTTATGCCTAAATAGTCATATGAATCACAGACCTCTACTATTTCATTGCTATCCTCTAGCACAATGTCTTCATTTTTTCCTCCAATACATATATACTTAGTTTTGCGCCTAAAGAAGACAAGAAAAGCCTAAAGAAGAAAAGAAATCAATACATTGATATTAGACGGGAAAAGTACTGCTCATACACAAGTTTCACGCGTTCTTTCACTTAACGTCATATAATTCCAAGTTCGTCACGCGAAAAAGTAATTCGGGAAGGTAGAACTTTGTTATTCTCATCAAAGAGAGGAGGCGTTTTCTGTAAGAAGCAAAAATACGACTTAAATGAGATTGGAGCCCTTTTACGGGGAACCAACTTAACAGCTAACAGTTCTGCAGCGCTGCGAGTGACAAAGGACTCCCTCTACTTTTCCCTTGCTTCGGGACCGTGATAAGTGTTTTATTTTCTCGATTTCAAGAGAGCCTGGCGTAGAAATTTTCTTTTTTTTCTATCGTCTTCGTCATCCTTTTTCTCGGGTGGGTTCACCAATCGGGAGTGTCGCTCGTGTTTGTTTTGCGAGAGTGCTAACGGCCACACAAGTTTGCTGCCATATTCTTGAGTAAACTGGAATGGAGTCAAGGAAAGCTTTTATCTCGCTTTTTTCTCCTCATTTTAACCTTGACCGATTTCTCTGCGTTTAAAGAATTTATCCGTCTCACTCACTTCCTACATGCACTGCTTCGCCATAGGCGCAAGGTGCGCAATGTGTCTGTGAGTGTGTGTGCACACTTTCCTAAAGTAGCTCATTCCGCACGTTCTTTTTTTTTTAAGTTAATGGCTGTGTAGAACTCGCCCTTGACTCGTTGAGAGAAGAGAGGGAAAAAATAATTTGCCGTGCCGCGTTGAAATCATGCGAGTACTTGAATGGAGACGAAGGCGGTCTCAAGAATGTATTTTTTTTTGTTTTAACGGTTCAACGTCACTTTTTTCATCAATGAGTTTGCTGGTATTTTGACAGCATGACCTCAAGATAAAGAAAGGGGAAAGGAAAGGAGATATAGAGGGGTTTACTCAACAATGCATCAACCTCTTACCTCCTGCGGAGTTTTTATCACGACATTTTTTGAAAATGTCGCGATTTATTTTGGTGTTACGCCGTCTGATCTAGGCTAGCAGTTCATTTCTTGACAGCATAACTGAGAAATCAGTGTTAATTTTATTCTTTTTATTAATATCTTCAGTTACTCAGCTTCTATTCCGCGCCTAGGATGCCGTCACTTCACGTTGTTCTTCTCTACATCAATTTGCGTATTTCGAATATCTCGCCGCCGCGTCTCTTGCTCTGGTTACTATGGTTACTATCACTAACATATTTCTTATCTTAACGTACTTTAGCATCTAATGTTATATCCTGCAGCATTTTATCCGCGCTCTGGGCCCATAACCTGTTAACTTTTGGCCAAAAATGTTACTTATATCTTCTCTAATAACTTACGTCTTCTTAGCACATTTATTAACTATAAAAATATGGCGATAACAGATATTGAGGATTATAGTTACTGGTAAACATAAATTCCTTATCTTTGATACAATAGTAAATACAACTGTTTTCAAGTAACATATTTCAGATAAATGACCGGCATATGAAGAGTGTTAACAGGCAAAGAGTTATCGCAGATGTTTCAAATTCAAATCATATGTCGAAGATGAAAGTGTCACAATGCGAGTAATAAAGAACATTCTGGTAAATAACAAGGAGTGCAAAACTTTTCATGAAAGGTTGGAAAGTAGAGCGAACTCCTACCAAGGCAATCACCAGTTTGGGTTCAGGAAGGGGAAGGTCACTCCGCATACGATTGTGGTGATGAGAACACCAATAGAAATGAACCTTTAGTATAATCAAGACGCTTTTGCTTGATTTTTGAATTTAAAAAAGGCTTTTGACCTGGAGGAAAAACTGGTGGAGGTATTAATGAAACTGGGACTAAATTAGTGAGATATGAGACTCATCCGGAACTAAAAATAACCCAAAGGGCACAGCCTAGGGTAGCTGATAGAAAATAAGGTGGGCAATTATGCCTCGCGGGGTGTGGCAAGGGTGCCCGTTGTCGCCTTTGCTTTTTAACGGTTTTGATGAGGAAATGGGAGTACATCTACATCTACATACCACGCTGCGAGCCACCGCATGGGCGTGGGGCTGGGGGTGTTATGACACCAGTCATCTAAAGATGTAAGAGATAAGGTTTTGGGAGGTGAAATGGTGACGTGTATTATGGGAGTGGATTCAGTGGAGCTCAGTTTTCATTTTGGTCGCTTATTTTGCGCGGAAAGAACGAGTTTTTGTACCTATCTGTTCGGCAATTCATCTCTTTTATTTTATCGCTTCTGTCAGACCTAGAGTTGTAGTGAGGCGTCATGATAATATTCTCTGTGTCACTCGAAACACACCACTTCTGAATTTCTCAAGCCAACTAAGCCTAGCGTGTAGCCTCCGAGTCGCTAGGGGCTCCAAACTTAACCCATCTAAAAGTTGTAGAGGCATGTAGTGTAAAAAGTAGAGGCATGAGGAGAGTTAGATGTGGGAATCCAAGAGGGAGGACCGCCGATCTAGTCGGTTGGATTCGAGGACGAATTCAATTTATTTAAGTTGAAATTAGCAGCCCGCGTCACAAATTTGGGGTGAGCAAAAATTATGTTTACAAAATATGTCTTATAAAATGAATCTTTTCACATATTTTCTGCATCTTAAAAAAAATATATTAGCATCTCTTTTAAAGGTCTCAAATATTTCTGCTGGCAGATTTTTCCAAACTTCAATTGTTCTGTTAAGAATTTATAATTTTTTTACAATAGTCATTTGAGACCGGTATTTCACCCTGTGTTAGTGATCATTCCATCCCATCTATTTCGGGTTTCGCTCTTCCTAACTTAGTTCTCCTCATGATTTTTCTCCATTTTCTGATGACCGCACAACTTTATTCAGACAGGTGACCCATAGGATGAAACTAATGTATCCATGATAAAAGTTGAGGGCATAAAGATTTTTTTGAAACTGAAAATGTGAAAGCATTACCTAGAGCACACTTCAACTGAAAGGCATTATTCGTGTTTCATAGGGCCCTGTCGGTGCTCATGGTCAGGTCACTTTCAACTTCCTGTTATTTTCTTAATGATTTAGTCAACATATGTTAGTGGAATTTTGAATTTCTACTTAATAAAACGAATAAGGTGAATATTATCAGTTCCTCAAGTGTTGGCACAGCCAGAATACAATGGATTCTGATTGGAGTTTTTATTTATTTATTGTTTTTAATGTTTACCCAACATATACATTACAGGGTAAAAAATGAATAATTGAACAAAAAATACAAATATTATTAACATTGGTCATTCCTGGTCAATACAGTCAAATGGTTAAATACATAAATACATTATTTAGTCTACATATCGACAACATTACTTCACTATTTTTGAAAATGCCTCTTTTAAAAATTTGTTTCTATCTTGATACATAGTAAGATCGTAACAATATTTGTTATATGTGATATACAATCTGTTTATAGGAGAATTTTTACAGTATTCAATTTTAACATTCATTGCATAAAATGTCATCATATTTCTACCTTTTCTCGATGGAACATGAAAATTTAATCGACTCAACAACGTGTCACATTCTCCTTTGTTTACTACATCATGTAAAAATATAAGATCATTCAATATTCTCCGGTCAGATAATTTATGGAAATTAAACATTTTCAATTAGTCCTCGTATTTTATATGATTCTCTATGATGGGATAACCGTGATACTGAATATAATACGTATATCTTAAAAACCTTTTTTGAATTCTCTCAATAATCTCACTGTACTTTTTTGCATAAGGATTCTAAATTACAGAGCAGTATTCTACTTTGCTCCTTACAAGAGAAAAATACAATAATTTTAGCACACATTCATTCCTGAAATACTTTGACATACGGTATAGAAAACCCTTCCGCTTACAAGCAGACATGGTAATATTTAATACATGATTTACAAAAGTCAATTTACAGTAAAAAAAAACAATTCCCAAATCTTTTATTTCCCTTTTCCTCTCAATGATCTCCTCTTCCATTGAAAAATTGAACAGTAGCACATTCTTTATCCTTGAATAGGTCATAACAGAACATTTATTAATATTAAAGTACAAATGGTTTTTTGAGACCACATAATTAAATTCTGTAAATCACTCTGTACTTGTAAACATTCATCCAACTTATCCACTTTTCTGTTTATCTTAATATTGTCTGCAAACACTAAGTACTTGGTGTTATAAAGGCATTAAGGCAGATCATTAATAAATATTTAAAAAAGTAGTGGGCCTAAATTTGAACCCTGTGGTACACCCGATAATGCAAGGTAGTCACTTGATGTTGCATTTTTATATACTACATATTGCTTTCTTTCAATCAAGAATGAGCGTAATAGATAGAAGAGAGATCCCGTGACCCCTATGCTCTGAAGTTTTTCCATTAACAGACTGTGATTAACTGTGTCAAATGCTTTTTTTTAAGTCAAGATAGATGGCATCTACTTGAGAGCCACTATCCATGACAGCGATGACATAATCTGTGAAATTACTTAGATTTGTTACTACAGATTTATTCGGCAAGAAACCATGCTGAAATTCACTCATTTGACTCTTAAGCTGAAGTTTGACATGTTTCTGTAATGAAAGCTCAACAGTTGTCTTTTTCCCATGAACGCTTTCTTAGCTTGAGCTATTCTCCGCTTGATGTTCGTTGTACCTCTTACGCGCCGCGTGATGGTACTTCCGAGATAGGTGAAGACCTTACTCGCTCTAATTTCTCACTTGCTCTAATTTCTCTCCTCTCAGGGTGACTTCTATATTCATCGAATCTCTTCTGCATACTAGGATTTTAGTCCCGGTTAGTTGTTTCTAAATCACTGCGAAATGCACAAATGACATGGTACGCACTCACACAGACGTGTGCAAAGATCCAACGACCAAGGGGATGATGTTCTCCACGAAAAAAAATGTTTAATTTGACCGGGATTGAAACTCAGGTCTCCATTCTGCCATTCAGACGTGGCTCATCCAAGTTCAGTTGCTCATCCAATGAGTAGGCAATGTTCTTGAGAAGAAACAGAGCTGTTCAAGGCTAATTTCAATCGTCTTTCAATTTAGTGGCACAAAGGAAATTTTCACTTTGCTGATTCCTTTTTAATTATCAAATTAATTAAGTTAGTCATTGAGCATTAATATTAATTTTTAGTAAGCAAAATGCTTGTCAACCATGTTAAAATGGAAAATTCCATTAAGTAGGGCCTGAGACGACGTCTTCTGTCGATCTGTGAAACTGATGGTTCCCGTTGCAATCAGCAACTGATTATATTCAACAATATCCGGCAAGATATCGTGACTTTAAATCGAGCATCATCGTGAAGTTAAAAGATAGAAACTTACTTATTCGCGCAATGCGTTTCAACGCTTAAAGCGTCCTCCTAGATTGTACTTTATTGTACAATCGTTGTACGAATAAATAACTAAATGGGCACTTCAAAGTTTATTTTTTTAACTCAGAGCCACTAATTAGTTTATACTGTTTTTTACCATGTTTCTTCCTCACCTATCTTGAAAATGAAATCGCGACTTTTTTATGATTTTACCTTAAATTCCTCCTAGTTTATGGCCATTTTAGTAGCTAATTGACGTGATTATGTATCGAGAAAACTCGAATCCTCTTGGCCTCACTCCGTATGAGTTATGTATATCCGTTCCAGTAGAGGACCAAACGTACACCTCCTCTGTAGTTACATTTCTGTGGAAAAAAATGTTTTACCTTTAGATGATATGAATGCAAAGAGTTATTAGCTCAACAAGGTCGCGTGTGAAGATGATTTTATTACTCAGAGAGCCCAAAAAATTGGTCACCATTTGTGTCGGAAATTCAGGTTCTGGGGCAATTTTGTCTAAATCATGATTTGTCCAGAATGAGTAACTATTCTGAGCTCACTATTATTATAATCTAAGCCTGATGTATCTAAAATAAGGGTGCTCACATTAAACTACGAGGGTATACATTTTTGAGGTTGTTAACTGTAGCAAAGAATTACATACCAAGGGTTGAAATTCACCGTGAAAAAATCATTTGACTTAACCGGGATTCGAACGCGGATCTTCCAATTGCCGGTCAGGTGTGTAGCAAGTTACACCACCTTCCTTCAAGCCGAATTTCGAGGGAGGTTTATGCGAACTAGATGCTCACTTGAAGGAGGATACCTTGAAGGAAGATGGATTGGTGCTGTAACTGTCTAACACACCTGACCGGCAATTGGGAGATCTGGGTTCGTATTCCGGTCAAGTCAAATTAGTTTTTCCATGGCGAATTTCAACTCTTGGTGTATATGCACCCGTACGAGTGACTTCGTACCACATCATTTGTCAATGCAATGATTGTAAAAAAATAATAATATGGTGAAAGAAGGAGTTCAGCGACATGTGAACTGCTCTCATTCTTTCAAGACATCGCCGTTTAACTGACGGCTGCCGTTTTAATATATATGAAATTCTATCTGTCAACATTATGGCATTAAAAACATTTGACCTTAGAGCGTTGGACTCGACGGCACTACGCTTATGGCATGTTCAGTGTGAAAGCGCCTTGAACCATTTAGAAGGGATAGTGAGATTGTCAGCTCATTATTGAACTGAACCACCTCCTCCTCCCATATCCGTACACAGAAGCAGGACACGCCCTTGCCTCTGTCAAGGAAGTCATTAATTCCGACTGGTGAGTTAGAGGATATTGTCTCTCCTGCTGAAACGGCACCGGGGAAACGGATATGATATTATCCAAGATTGGGAAGGCTGGTTAATTCTCTGGGTCAAATTGCAGCCATATACCCAATGAGTGACCTAAAACAGGGGAGGGCAACCTTTTTGAGTAGAAACAGAATTATTTCGTGTAAACATCTATTGTTAAATCACCTGTTGTTATTTGTCAATAATCACGCATTATTATTTGGGCTAACTGTTACGTTGGCATTTCTACGTGCATTGTTGAGAGCCAGTATTTTTGTGTATGGAATTAACTTAGTTGATGGTTACTTCAGGCTATTATTATTTCCGTGTAATTAATACTTAGTCTCTGTGTATAACCGCTTGCCTTGTTCTTTTCGTACCGATTATGCACTCTCGATATCTTCACGACAAGAAATTCTTGTCCAGGCCGTCAGCCGATAAGCGCCAAGTGCATGAATTTCAACTGCTAGAGGCGTACACATTCATGAAAGATATATGTATGGAGTTCATGAGTACATTTCCGGAAATAATTGAAGGTGATAGGAGGGCTTTAAGTCCATATACTGAATCAGTATGCCATGCAAACTCAGCATCGCGTGGCGACATCTTCTGACTCTCGTCAAGTTGCGAAGGAAGTGGCAATCTATTTCAGTCTGGGATTGTTTATGCGTTCGTTAGCCCATTTCGAGGAACAAGGTCAGGTCTCGCCCAATCGCTATCTCACTTGACCCAATATTGAACGCGAGGTGTATTTTTGGTGCCGTTCGCCGGCAGGATATTCCTTTTTAGACGCACAATTAAGATAACATCCATCGCTCTCGAGATGTTTGAAGGAGGGGATGATAAACTGGGAGACATAGTCTAGAATATTGTTGATGATACTTATTAGTTTGAATCTAATTAGGTCATATTCATTTCAGTCGTCTAAGGAATATTGATCAATGTTAGAGACCTTAGATAGGCTTTCAAAATATAGAGAATGTAGTTCTTTGAGCCAGTTATTTTAACTTCGAACAACGTTTCCTTATCATTTTTAACATTTCTTGTAAATGTTTCACCTAGTTGGAGTTGCGAGTATGATTATTTCTGAATACTATGGCTTTTCCCCCTATATTTTTCTATTGTAATAACTTTGCTTTTTTGTATTTTGGCAATGTCTTTGTTTTACTTTTTACATGTATGTATATTGGGTTGTGCTCGGTTGATGCCTATCTGTGTTACCACCGGACCATATGGTCTACTTGTAATAATTTCTGTAATAATAATAATAATACATCATCTCTCGGTGTACATTTCCTTCTTGTGGTGTTACTTTCCTGAATAGAATTTTTTTAGGTAAGGATCAGAGTCAAACTTTTGACATACCATGATGACGCTGGGTTTATAATGCGTAACATTAATTATTTGCTGGAACGATGGTAATGCTTATTAATGTATTTTCTGATTGTTAATACTCCAAATCATGAATTTTGAGCTGCTTATTTTGTAAACATGGCAGTATTCTTTTCTGATGCTTAAAAATTTTATACTGGTATGTCAATGTTAATATTAATTGCTAGTTTCATTTTTCCTTGAACGAGAAGAGGTTAGTAAGTGCAGACTATAAATAAAACATTTCTCCCCACTTAACAAAGGTAGAAGCACGATCTTTGAATACTATGGGATTCTTGTTCCTGGGTAGAAGTAATCTCCATCTTTTTATTGCGGAAGATGTCTGAAATCTGTACCTGGTTTATCCATGTTATCAACTGCTACCGTGGCATTAGTTTGGCATGTAATGGAATTGGTTGTTGGCAGAAGACATTTACAGCCCGAGTATGAGTGATTCAGCTTGAAGTCGGGAGGAAATCCACTGGCGACCAATTAAGTTAAAACTGGCTGGTAAATGCCGTGCATTAATTTGGTTGGAGTAATTCTTGCTTGTGTGCAGCTTTACTTGAAACTTTGCATATGCGATCTCAGTAGTGATATCTGTTGATAAAAATATTTTTTTAAATCATCATACTTATTTTGATTTTTGGAAATTCAATGCTATTTTAATGCGTAACCATATGGTTCCTGATGTACATGTATTTTATAATAAATCGATTAAATACTTACAAGTTTTCTACCATGGGCGAAATGAGACATTTCTTACAGTTATCATTGTTGCTGACATATATCAAGGTTCCACGCCGAGTCCAATATTAGAAAAAACCAATTAAAATATAAAAATTTCGAAAGTCGCGCCCAAAACTCAAATCATTATATGCTTTAAATAGGGATATAAGTCTTGTATCGTTTCCATTATCTCCTGTACGGTGACTTCCAATGCGTAATCAGGTGCACTTAAATAAAATGTGTTTCAAGAATCTCTCGAAATCGTTAGATTGACCCACGATTCCCTCTCTAGCCACCTTAAAGAAGTGAAAAGGTGAAACCAACGAGGTGACAGCAGCGGGAGATATTTTAGCCATAAGTATTGTCGCATTACTGTAATGTGTAATCCAGGATAATACCATATGGATATGATCTCCGAAAAATAGCAGCAACATAAGAGAAAAATGTATTCACAATTTGCCCGCGATGGCCATGCTGGGTGGGTCGTTTTTCGTGTAAAAGAACAGGCTTCGCTTTGTTGCGTCAAATTGCCGACTATTCTCTTTTTTAATCAATGGAAAATACTTTATAACAGGTACAAAAATTTCAGGAGGTATGAATGTCTTAAAAACTAGCATTCATGTTATCCACAACTCGTCTTAAATAAAATTAAAGTCAACATTCATGCATGAATTTCCCTCTTCATTTAAGCCACATATTTAGCCGCGCAGTCTCTATATTCGAGAGATTTAAAGTTCAAAAGGAGTATTATCCTATCCCTGAAACAATGCATAGAATATTACCAAGCCTTATAGATAAAGAGGCTGAATGAAATTTTATGCAGCTTGTAATTTTCGTTATCTTTAACGAAAATACCGAAAGTTCATTACCCAGAGGGTATGGGACAAAACCGATGATCTTTGATTTCGTTTTCTACGTGATTTGGAGTGTCAGAGTTATGGGTGGAGAGCTCGTTAAGGCTATAAATATTTTACGGAATTTTGTTAAACATTTATTGCTGTTTACACGCTGATGAATGCTTGGCCCAAATTAATTCAGTCGTGCCGTGGAAAAGTGTGAATATGAAGTGGAGTGGACAATTACCAGTCGAGTGACAATTAGTCGAGCTGTTGTTGTTTTTTTATTCCACAGCCATTCGCATCATCTCGAGTGGACGGTCGTGCTCCTGAACCCCGTGCGATCCCTGTTTAGATTTGAGTTCATTCGTATCATTATTCAAATTGATTAACGGGTATATGTTTGCCGGAGGTTAAATAAATTTAGCAGAATTTATTCAAAGTAGGAGCACATTTAATTGTGGGCACTCTGTTTTTGGGACCGTCATAAATACTCATCAGTCTGGACATTGGTTTGCGCTAGGTCTTAAGTCTCATTTCAGCTAACTTTATCATTCCTTTGGGTTTATTCGCATGTTTAGCTTATCTCATAGGGAGTATCGGCGTACAAAAGCTTAGGCAACGAGGGCTAATGCCACAGGCTGCCAGTCAGAGACTTATTGATAATTAATAGGAGGGGAGAGATATTATACCATCCGCATACTTAGGAAGCCAAAAAACTTCTGACGGAAGGAGTACAAAAGAAATTCGGAGTAGAATTATTAGAGCCAAGATTGGATTTAACAGTAAGGAAAGAACTCTTCATGTCCAACTAGTCGATATTTTGTTGAGGAAAAAACTAATCAAGACCTTTGTGTGGAGTGTATAGTTGTATGACAGCGAGACATGGACTGTGGGACAAACGGATAAGAAACATCTAGAGACTTTTGAGATGTGGTGTTGTAGAAGAATGTGTAAGATACGGTGGACAGAGCGAGTTACGAACCAAGAGGTACTTGGAAAAATGAAGGAAGAACGGAGCCTGAAGTGATCAGTAAAAAGAAGACGGGAGAGATAGGTCATCTACTACAGCATGAGGGATTGGTGAAGATGATTTTAGAAGGGATGATAGGAAAATGCTGCAAGATGAAAAAAAAGATGCAAAAGGTATAGAGGAAGACCTAGACTGGAGTATTGGAAGCAGGTAATGGGGGGCATGGGATGTGGATGGTTTTCAGAAATGAATAGGATGGCTGAGGATAGAGAGAGGTGGGAGGCTGTCGCAAACCAATCCTGATGGATTGACAACTAGAGAAGTAGAGAGCATGAATATCGAACATTTTTTATTCACTTCCATCTCGAATGTATGCCCAAATGATCTCCTTCAGCGTATAGTAAAATTGACTGACACTCATCGCTAACTTGTACAAAGAGCACAATGAAACCTGAGGAATAACATTTTCTCAATTAGCACTTGTCCATCGAAAGGAACTGTGGCTGAAACTTCACTGCAAATAAACGCTTGAAATTATCCCCGCCAAAAATGAGAAGGTATGATGTGAATAATCCCTATGGAAACTCTACGTCTTGAAACTCGAAATCAGATGCAACTTATGGCTTTAGTATTGAGTTCTTGGATGGAGAAGGAACTAAAATATGTAGAAGATCGCTCTGAAACCCCCGCGTATCCCTAATATTGCCGTGCGTTTTGAAAAGTCAAAATTGGCTGATATAAACTTATTATTCAGAGCGGCCAGGTTAAATGTTGTCCACAATTTTTAAAAGGCTTTATCTACATTCTAACCTGCGAGTCGCCGCAAAGACGTGTAGCAGAGGGTGTTCAGACACCAGCCATGGTTGCGAGGGGAATAAGGAAAAGGATGGGAAAGAGTGCAGATATGAATTGTGTCGTAACGATGTGTCTTATGTTAGTGTCGTGCTGTTTTTGTTGTAACCACTAATGGCTCGTGGTAATTAGGATATTTTACTTGTCAGTTCAGCTTTTTGGTCACTTCTATAAGTTAAAGAGATGTAGCGTGAGGTTAAAATATGAAGTAATCGCCTTGTCGTCCTAAAACTCGCCTCATCTGAGTTTTTCGAGTGATCTAACCCCTAAAGTGTAGCCCTCAAGTCTGAAACGACCTTCTACGTACTAATGTTTGTCGCCACGTAGTAGTCATTCGATCTGCTGTGTGTCGCTTGTAGCTGTCTTCTAACGAAACTTGCAGCTTTCATTTATATCCTACTAGCTGTGCCAGGCATGCGTCTTTGTAACGCACCAATGAAGGCATGAGTTTACATTCCATGCCTATGCTGCGATTTGCAAGGAAATAAAATATTTTATAGCTGAAGTAGTGCAAAAATTTAAAATTTTCGAGCTAAAAAAATTCCAATTCAGGAAAAAATGAAAGCGTATACGAAAATCGAAAGCAAGAGTTAATAATAAGCAAGCAAAGAGACTACTGAACCAACTCTTATTCTACAAACAAATAAATTACGTACCTTTTAACACAAATTATGTCTCACTGATACGATTCTGATGCACGTGATTGAGCAACTCGTAAACGATCTGCTTCGTTGCTTGCTTGTCGTTCATGGCTTGTTTGAAAAGCTCGCACGTCAACACTCATTTGTTGAAACGACTCGCGCTCCCCCAATTGCATATCGGATGTAATTATTCAGAAACCTTCGCGGGCGCGCGAACAACAACTCACCAAAGTTTCATCGTAATCTGATGAATGGTATTGGAACGAATAGAATATGAACAAACATTCATTTTTATATATTAGATTTATTTCGCGAATATAAGCTTTCCCTCCAAGATTCCAAATGCTCGTGGTGTCTTCAAGCTGTGGCCCATGCAAAGGAAAATGCATTCCTCTTTCAACTCTTCGTCAGAGAACCTTCGTTCCTATCAGTATAATAAATCCTAGTTTCATTAATGCAGAGCAGCCGAGAGCTTGCGTCGGCACAGACTGGAAGAATGTCACATGTGGCTCTAGTTAACGAAGAGTGAGAAAGTAGGGGTACCATTAACGATTTCCTGTACACTGGCTTAGCGTTCTGTAATTAGCCCGGAATGCAGACAATCCGCGCGTGCAGTCGGGTGACATGGGGCCTTGTGTAAAGATACTCTGTCGCCCAGCCGCGTACTAAATTGCGTATTGCTCTTGCAACTCATTTCCACTCCTACACGGCAAAGCGTGAACTCTCCGCCACTTGCCACATTGTCAACGGCGACCGCGCGGATGTCAATTCATCACCATCTCCCATTAGCGCTTTGAATGGATCTCGAATGCTGTTAAGCGACCCGTCTGGTCTCTGGCCTGCGTTATTTCGCGCCTGGAACGCATCAATTGACAATGGGGACTCAACGTGTCTCGTGATAGGCGACGTTGAAAACGACCTACAACTGCATGTGACGCTCATCCGTGTTTGAAAGCGCCACAGAGTTCTACAATAACAGTCATCCCTCAAAATGCCCTTTCCATAATGTTTGATGTTAATATTGTTGCATCGTGGTTTTATATCTTACTTTATCCTTTTAATTTATCATCAATTTGTTTTTACTTTTTATTTCGATGGAAGATAGATCTTAGATAATCCACTCACAATGTAGGGGGAACTAGCGATGAAATTAAATACAATTACTTAAAAAATAGTCTAAGGTTACAGTTTTCTTCATGGATAAGAAATAATAATGCTAGTTACTCATTTTCCAACGTTTCGCATTCATATTTGCTTCATCAGGACCTGAAAATTTCGCAGGATTTACAAATTGTCACATTTGGCTCATTATTATGTTAAAATTTCAAGCAGAAAAAATTTAACATATGGTGTTTTTTAGGAGATGGTGATAATTATTCGTTACTTCCTCTTCGTTAACTATTGTCCTCGTGGATTATTTCGCATGTCATTTGGTTACTAAATATTTATGAGTGGTTGGTATTTTTAGAAGAGACCAATTATTATACATATTTTTTTAGCAACAAGATGTAATCCATCCACAGATTAGGAGGAACTAGCAATGAAATTAAATAAAGCTACTTAACAAAATGGTCGAAGATTATCGTTTTCTTCACGTATTTTTCATGAACTATCTTACCAAACCTTAATTATTAATTCGCCTGAATCCATTGCATCCCTTACCAAGCCAAAACTGGTCTGAGATACCTTAGCAACGACTCAATGAAAATTTTTATTTCCTAAAAATTTGGGGGATGATTACTCTCTTCCATTAAACCTATCTAAAAACCTATCTTCTCCCGAAAAATAAAATCATTTATCAATATATTACTGTAAAAGTTTGAAGTACGCTATCACTTCATCTCTATAATGGATAGAAGAATCACGAAGTAAGAGAGGAACCGATTCTTTAGGATAATGGGTAAACAGGGAAGGGAAAGAAAGAGAATAGGTTTTATGGACGGCATAGGAGAGGTTGGACGTATGCTGAAATAGAAAAGAAATTGTAAAAGTATGGCTTCTGCTCCTGTACAAACTTGGAGGATAATTTCTTCCTTTTAGTTGAACCTCTCTTGACCCGTATGTTACCCTTGTAATTATTATTTTGTTGCAAAATGTTCCCAATAAGTTTGAAATGCAGAAAGAGATCGTTTCATTTGATACTAGATGTTACCCGCGGTATCGCTCGCCTGTTATTGTATTCTACTACTTGTTTTCCGTTCCCTTCAGCATTTATATGCATTAAACGAATTGGGAAATATTCAAGCCAGATATTTACATTCCGGAGATAATTCGGGTTTTCACAGCAGATCTCGCTGCGTCGCTTCGGCCCTGGAATTAGAGCTGGCGTTGAGCGGGGCCGTAAACATTTGAGCGAATTCTCATCCCGGGCTTCTGTGCGACCGACACTTCATTCCACGTGTTCGGCGAATCTGTGATACGTGCGCTGTGAGACGCCAGACGTGCTGTGCATTCCGGTGGTACTTCATTCCGAATGGCGGACGTGTCAACCTCCTGCGGCTTCTGTTTTTAGTTATCAACTCTGTATTCCACGCTTCTGAAGCGGGGACCACGATATTATAGCAGTCATCAATCCGAGGATTGATATACTGAAACTCACTCCACACAACACTCAGACAAACGCCTCATTGCTACGGAATGGGAAACAATTGTGAAATTCAATCATCTTCATCATCATCAATGGTTCACTGCAGCCCTCCACACTTCCCTATCTAATGCTTGTTCCCTTACCTCATGGTTTCTTTTCCTATGCACTTTCCTTATTATTTGATCCATGAACTTATTCCTGGGTCTTCCTCTGGGGACTTTCCCTCTATTTTACCTTCAATTACGTTATTCAAAAACCCATTGTCTCTCAGGGTGAGTCCAATCCATTTGGTTCTTCTATTCTGTACGTTGTTCCATATGATTCTTTCCTCTCCTACTCTGTACACTTCATCATTTCTTATTTCGTCCATCCATATTATCTTCAGCATCCTCCTCCAGCACCCGGTTTCGGAGGCTTCTTGTCTTTTCTGGTCAGCTTTTACGATGGTCCATGATTCCGATTCATACAGTGCCACGCTCCACACGAATGTTTTCACATACTGTTTCCTGGTTTGTGATCCTATCATCTTCACAACAGTTGTCATTTTCCCATGAACGCCTTCTTCGCTTGAGCTATTTTCCGTTTGATGCCCGTTGTACTTCTTCCATACTTCTACTACTACTCCCATACTTCTGTACTACTTCCTCCACGTGATGGTACTTCCGAGATATTATCTCGGAAGTACCATCACGTGGGATGTCTTCATATATGGTGGGATGACTTATATAATATCTTCACATAATACACATTATGTGAAGGAATCCACTTGCTCTAATTTCTCTCCTTTCAGGGTGACTTCTACATTCAGCTTCTTCCATCATCTTACTTACTTTTATTTTTGCATGTGACCGCCATTTTTCTTACTACCTTAAACGTAAAACACATGCGTATGCGAGTCAACCCTATACATACACCGTCGAGTATCCGTATGGCTGGGGCGCAATTCACGCTACCTACATGCCAGTTATTAATTTTGTTAATCAAAAATCGGCTCCTAGGGCTATTTGAACGCTTCAACTGGGATTCTTGAGGAATCGATAGCCTACTTCGACCATATATCGTCACTTTTTAGCTTAAATTCCTGTAAACGATCCAATGAGATATCAGGAAGCATCCTGCTGAATGTGCGAAGAAGGAAGAACGCTCTAGAACAACACCCTACCAAGAAAAACCTTCAGCTTGATCGAATCCAGTAACGTAATCAATTAATTATGAACGCATTTATTCTTCTCTCTACATATTATTCACTTTGTAGGTATGATCTTTTGTTATCTTCACGCTATCATTTCTTCACCTTTCCTAGTCTTCATTCCCTGTTTTGATGATAAAAAATGGAATAGCCAAACATTTATGTGACGAAAACCATTGGTGTAATTTTGAACCTCGGATTTTACATTGTATTGACAAGGGGCGTAAAATGGACTTCTTAGAACAGTTTGAAATTGAGAATTGCCCAACTAAACTTTGTAATGACCATATGTTCCCCTCCCAAGCACCTTTACTTTATGTCACACTACCATCCCTCCATGACCCTCAACCTTAATTTCCTCATGCTTTTAAACCTTTTGGGAAACCTTCCCCCCTCCCTTCCTTTGTTGTTTTTTCTTATGCAAGCAATCCCAAGGCCATCGGATTCCTATATAAGTGTAAGCCACCCAACCATTTGTACCTGAAGATGGCATGACATGCTGAAACCCGGGTCGTTTCCTTACAATAAAGTGTGGAATAACAACCAAGTGTTTTTATTATCAAAATGAAGGAGTTCCACAGAGTAACGCCGGAGACAGTGTCTTATATTCATTCACCGTCTTATGCCTCTCGATTATGCCTAGCTGTATAAGCCTTATTATCTCCTATGGTACACTTAAGGAGTAAGCACAAGGAAAAGTGGGTATCGGGTTGATGTGGTGGTTAGAGTACTGGCTTCTTATCCCGAGGGCGTGGGTTTGAATCCTTGCAATGATAGAAAGTTTCCATTCGAATTCTTATCCCTACTTAGGCGCTACGTGGAGAGCGCTTTTCAGTGCAGTCCTCCGTCCGTCGGATGTGACATTTGAATGTGGTCCACTTGGAGCCGTTCTTTAAGATTGGAGTAATTCTGACGCCGAGTTTCGCTCAATAATTACAAAGACCCCTTATGAAATTTCCCGTACCAATCCACTCAACTATCCTCTATGGCGTGTATGAACACAGTTGTCGGTAGCCCTCCCTAATAGCCAACCAAAGGAGGAAAAGTCACACGAGTAAGACCAAGGTCTGGAATAAAATACGAAGAATTTGGGAAAGAAAAAGGGGTTGGGGAGTAAAACAGCATTAAATGGCAAAGAATGGATAGCTCGATAAAACTACTTTAGAATTTAAACTCTGACGTTGAATGTGAATGTGCCAAGATGTCTCGGAGCGTCTCTTGTCTCTCTCAAGGATAAGAAAAGCGCGACCGTCGTGGGTCGGGCGACAGAAATTGAATGCTCTGTATGGATATGAATGGCAGTAGAAGTACACAGTTTAACCCTTTGAGTGCGGCATGACGCGTTATCACGTCATGGTTGTCTTTACGCCGGTGCTGATGACGTGAAATCACGTCGTGGGTACCGTGAGTGTTCCATCTTTCACTAGGAAACTTTTACTCGGCCCTATAGTGAAAGCTGGATCGCTCACGGTACCCATGACGTGATTTAACGTCATCAGCACCGGCGTAATGACAACCATGACGTCATATAACGTCATGCCGCACTCAAAGAGTTAAAAAATAAGTAATAAACATGAGCAGTTGCATTAATACTACCTTTATGGTAGGTATGAGTCGATTCCACTTTTTTCCGATTCCGATTCTTTAAAATCGATTCCCGATCCTCGATTCCGATTCCATCGATTCTTATTCCTATGCACCTCCTAATAACAGATGGGATATTGATATACCAGTAGTGTACGACTATTACTTAAATTCAAGTATTGGCTCAAATAAAATAACAAAGACAATTAAGTCGCTCAAAAAGTATATTTATTAACAAATAGCAAATATATCCTCAGCTTATTGAGGTAGATAAAAAGTACCAATTGATAGCTTACACTCAACATTATTGAGACAAATATGATGTGATAAATGTAATTTGATTTGAATATTTATCTATCTGGAATCGATGGAATCGGAATCGACTTTAGGCGATCGATTCTCGATGCCGATTCTAATCCTGAGAATCGGTGGAATCGAGAATGACATTTGGATTCGACTCATCCTTACTTTATGGTTATTCTAACGATTGCTCAGTGCTTGTTAGAATAACTTCGTAGAGAATTATCGGTGAAACTATGCGAATACCTCCCCCTTACTTCTACACAGTTGCGTCGTATTCATAAAGTATCGAGCAAACGATCGCATGTATCCCTCTAGAATATATTTTGAACTGATTCGAGGCTTTCGTATACGCGTGACGCTAGGCTTCCGCGAGATTATCCCCCCACATCCAAGAGAAGTGTTCCACTTCAAAGCGCCGATTGACTTTTTGACCAATCTAATCGCGAACTTTCGAAAAATGCGAATGCCTCAACTCCAAAAGCTTTAGCTACGCCCCGCATAATCCCGTGATTCCGTTCTCCCTGTTAATGAGTGGCACACTTCAGGTCAAACACGCCCCTTTTATAAAGCCCCCGGCTCAGAGGGAATGTGGCATCCTTTGGCGTTGCTTTATGCGGGGAGGCTGGATGGATTACCTACGTCGGTGATCCACGGCACTGAGGGGAAGTCGAGCGATGGGAAACTTGCGGAAGGGGTCGGACGGGTCAGGCGTGGCAATGGAATACGGCCAAGAGATAAGGCCGGGAGAGACGAGATGTGAGAGGGGGTGGCATTGGAGGGTTAGGTGGCAGGCGTATATGATGAAGAGCGACATGCCTGCAAACCGAGGCACTAGAGGGCGTTGGTGACTGTTCAATACTTTACGCTCGCGCCTGCGGTCGAATATATCAGTGGATGAATCATTTATCACGCGACGGTGCATGGACTGCGCTCGACATCGCCTTTCCACTCTCGCTCTCCCCCCCCATCGGCTCCGCGCCACCCCTACCTTCGCATCACCATCACACCCCCGCAAACTTGACCCGGACCCCTGGGGCACACCTACCCCGTATTCTGCATCCGCTGACTACCCTGTGAGAAACCGCGACGGCGTGTGTGGCAGGAGATGTTTGGATACCAGCCGTGTGAAGGGGGAGATGAAGGGAAGAGAAAGATTAGATGGAGGGCACTTGGAATTGAGAGATATTTTGGTTCTCGACCTGTTTTTGCCCGTGGGAAAACAATTTTCATATCCCAGCCCGGAAGTGCACCTCTTTCAACGTGTGGGTTTAGACCTCCCCCTTAAGAATGGGTGCAGTTCCCAATGGATCCCCACCCCTAGCTATGTCTCTGTACATGAGTACTATGTACAATTAGCTTAGGTCATACCTCGAATACGCCGTGAGCATTTGGGACCCAGGCCATAAAGATTTAAACATAAAAATTAATAAAATACAAAGAAAATCTGCACGCTTCGTTAAAAACTGCTACGAGCGAACATTGTGTTTTGCAACTTTTAGAGGGATTAAGGTGGGAGGCCCTTGGAGACTCGGATGCTACTCGCTAGGCTAACGTTGCTTGAGATATTCAGAACTGGTGTGTTTCAGAGCTACACGAAGAATATTATCATGACGCCTCACTATATCTCTAGGTCTGGCAGAAGCGATAAAATAAGAGAGATATATTGCCGAACATATAGGTACAAAAACTCGTTCTTTCCGCGCACAGTAAGCGATCACAATAAAAACTGTGGTGCATTTAATACACTCCCATAGTACATGTCACCATTTCACTTCCCAAAACCGTGTCCCTTACATCTTTACACGGCTGGTGTCCTAAAACCCCCTGCCACACGCCCATGCGGTGGCGCGCAGGGTAGTATGTAGATGTAGAAGTATTAGTTTTCTCGTTTATACAGATTAAAATAGCAACCCTGCTGTGGATGCCTCTTCAGGGTATGAGTCAAACAATTGTGAGCGTTGAATAACGTGTTCCAGCAAGCTGCAGTCTGATATGATACTGCGGTAACTCTTCTCCTCCGAAATGGCTCACTGGTCTGGCATTTGCCTCAGGGAGTTAAGGAAACCGGCAAATCCCCTCGAAAACCGCCGTATAAGTTGGGGAAATGGATAGATGCTTGTCGTGCACTGAGTCTAATAGCTTGTTTTCGAGTCTTCAACTTTGGTATCCTGTAGCGGCGGGATGGTGAGTTTACCGTTTCGTGGCCGGCCCTTTGTGCTGTTTGGTTTTTGGGGTCTGCGTTGTTCTTCTGCAAGAAGCAGTGCGAAATTATCATACGTTTTTACTATTTTATATCTATTCCCTTGTTTCATATATCAATTTTTTGGATTCATCTTGCCTATATGCTGTGAGCGCTATATTTGTTTACAGCAAGTAGTCACTTGAGTACAAATTAATTGAATTATGAAATTGCAAAATTACATCAACTGCATTAATACCAGGTTTTGTGGGCATTCGTCTTAATTAGTACGTGCAGATAGAGCAGAGGATTAAGATTAGGCTTAGTTTAAGAATTGAATACGAAGTGCGCCAATGTGATTGTAAATCAAAATTTTTTGTGAGCAGCGGTCTACCACGACAGAAACTCTGTTCCCGATCTATCATCGAAGTTAGCCATCGTTGGGATCGGCTTGCATTTAGAGGCGTAATCCTACTATTTGTCTGAGTTCTTGTTACCATGTCAGCAAGTGTCAGAGTAAGAGCGGAATGACCTCAGCCATCGAAGCACGTTAAACCAAAACCCTGCTGATACTACTAAATTTGACCTGATATCCTTTGTACTGATTCTCATTGGCAGGTCATTTCGCGGCAGCCAGCTGGTGGTTTCACGAATATACCGTTTTCGTGATGCATCCCAAAATGCTACGTGCCACGTTTGGGGCCACCTAGAAACAATTCAGTGCTTGAAGCAACGTTCTCTTTGGGGCATTCATCCCTTACCCTTCTCCCCTCAGAAAAAGGAAGAAGACTAAAACACAAGTGAACATTCTTAAGAGTTTATTCCCTAAACTTTTATGGCATCTTGTCGGTGACATTTTCTTTTGTTTTCTTTTTTGGGGGCCTCCTTCGGGCTCGCTAAAAAAGTGGGGGCCTGGGGCAAAGTGCCCAACTTATTCCCCTTTTAAGCGGTCCTGCTGCATTGTCCAGGAGCTGGTCTACTGTGGTTCTATCATCCCGGTGGAGGGTGTCCCGGTTGAGATTTAGCAACCTTAAGAGGTCCTTTATGGATAAATTTTCGTCTTGCTTTGTTCCTTTGGGAGACAGAAGAGGGACGACAGCTTTGTCCGGGATTGTGTTCACCATTCCCACTGTGTCTGAGGCCGGCTCACAGGTGGCGTCAACTTCAACCGTCAAGCGTGAATTGGTTTCACGGTAACGAGGTCAGTTTGCGATCGGCCACCAAATGGAATTTGCGTCGTTAATCGTCTGTCACCTTCGTTAATCTTCGGCTGAATGCCAATGCAGCTGATGTTTAAATGCGGTCGAGTGTCTCCATTTGTGACTATATACTTTCTACGAAAGAGCGAGAACATGGTTGAGTACGAGCAATGAATGGACTGTGATAAATGCTGTAGAGCGGCAACCGTGTTTTGAATGTAAACCTTTGGAGGTGGTAGCCTTTTCTGCAGACGTCAAGGGGCGCATGGGACGGTCTGCTGTAGTATGGAGCCTCAGTATCGGAGCGATAAAATACATAAGCGGAATACGTACTTGTAGAACGCATACAGAGCACAATAATTATTACCAATATAGCAAAAGGACTGCTGGAAGAATCGCTCTGTGGTAGAGTATTTGCGCCCGACAAATGAGAAAACAGCTTGTTGTTCAGCTAGCCTGAACGGTTCAGTTGAGTGCTAACGCTCTCTCGCTATCATTAACGTCTCAATGAGAATCTGTGTATTCAACTCGAGGTTTAAGTCTAAGTTCACGTGGACACCAATCGTACACGGGCCTTTCTAGCGTCTCGGGTATCTGTGGTCACCGGCGTCGTACCCTCCTCCGCATACGGGACATCGGAGATCCTTCGCGTTGAAAGTCGCGGATTGATGATGCTCTCCGCAGCTTGCGCACTTCGGATCCTCCTCTGCACGCATGTGCCTGGTAATTAAACGCTTGGCACCTGCGGCATCGATCTGGCTGGACAGAAGTCTCGGTGGATGGAAGGGTTTTTGTCCGATAACGTTCCTCAGACGCAATCAATCCCTTGTTTAGCTGATGCTAGGCTACTCTCTGACCCTTTGTGATGCTGCCGAGGAGGGTGGTCGTCTTGCTGGTTTCTCGCAATGTTTCTGTTGACCTTCTACCACTTCATCCGAGCAGAGTAAGATCATGTTGATTGTCACCCTTCGTGATCAACGCGTCGACTTTTTGGACTCACTTTATTGTTGTTAAATGAACTTCCCATTGAGGTAGTTCTTCAATGGGAGTGTGCAATAATCCGCAGAATTTTTGGAAGAGGAGTTAATGTAAAAATCTGCTGAATTTTTATACACTTCTCGTGTGTCCACCCTGCAGGTAGACCCCTATCTACTAGAAATATTTATTTTTAATCTCAGCATACGCCCTAACCCACTTCATCCCGTTCTCAAAACCTCTCTTTTTTCCCCGTCCCCACTTACCCAACATCCTTCTCAGCCTCTTTCACCCTTTCAACATCTTTCACAGCCTTCATTGGCCACTCAATACCTTTCCCAGCCACCTACCTTGCATCCCCCTAAAATCATCCAGAAGCTTCATCTCTTTGCCAACCATAGGAAACACTTCCTTGTTTGTTTTTCTATCCACTCACCTTCTTCTTTTCTTCATCTTCCTCCTCACCTACATCCCACTGAAAAGGAAAAAGAAGGGTGTTATTATTCGCATTAGTACGCGTGTTCAGCTTCTTGAGGGAAACAGTTACTGTGTCACTGGTGCGGAAATCGATCTTCTTCTTATGCTAACCCTCGACAAGATTGGGGAGCCTCTCAGGGATGCGAAGCTTCACACTCCCTTCGGACGAGGAGACCGTTATTATCTCCACGAGCTTGAGGAAAGGGTGATTGCTGATAAGGGACGAGAGAAAATATTTCTAGAAAGTGTCTTTGTCCAAGGTTTCCGCGGCTAGTAGGTACTGGTTCCATTTATTCTTCCGGAAATCAACCGCGTCGTTGTTTTTCCGAAGATGTTTCTCCTCCTATCCTCGAGGCGTCTTCAGGTCGAAGGTGTGTGCTCATCTTTCGATACCTCCCACAATTAATCAGCGAAGCTATCGAAATGACAAAATATCTCAACAACACGAACAGAGAAAATGGCTACAATCTAGCGACATCCTGGAAGAGAGTTCTAACGTACATCGGAAAGAGCAAGATGAAAAATGGCGCCAATAGTGATTTTTGCGAAAAACGAGCAGCCATTCTGAGGCGACCAACTTCAATAAATAGACCTGACCAAAAGAAGCGCGCACATCTTCGACCTAAGGAAGCCTCCAGGATCCTCCTTGCTACGCTGCGCTGGGGCTCACTCTGCGTTGAATCCAGGATGATCCTTCTGCACGCGTGCCGTAAGTGATTCTGCCTGTGCCTTGTAGGAGGGAAGGCAGTTAATACTGCTTATCAGCGACCCCTTAACTCCATATAGTACGCCTATTATGTGAACTACTAGCTTCACAGTGTTCGGGTTATATTTTTCGAAGTTGTAACAGCAGGTCTTGGTAAATAGTCAGTTTTTCATTCCATCTTTTGAGTCGCGTTCTTTTCAATCGGAGTTTAAACTCGATTGCAAACATGAGACCGAACGAAATTGGACAACCGAGACAAAAAATGTCATAATTATAATGAGATGGATTTTATTCTTCTGTTTTCTGTAAGCGTCCCCGCTCTGATCTGTAAGGAATTCGAAGGGATGTAGATTTATAAATTTAAATGACTTGAGGGCTTGATATTTTACGAATTCGCCACGCAGCTGAGGATGCGAGATTTTTGTGTCCACAGAGGTTCTGGGGAAGGTGATAATCACCCGTTCTTCGCTTCCTCCCTATCACTTTTCCAATTTCCTGGAATATCGATCATCCGACAAATATATTTTTTACCACTCCTCCGACCGTGCGGTTTGTACAGCGATATCGAGGACGCCTTATAAAAACCTAAAAAAATTCTGTTTTCTGAAGGGTCACCTGTCTTTTATTTGACCTTCAAACCCCGAGGAGATTCTCTGGGGCGGAGAAGAGGGAGTTTACGCGGCTCATGGCGTGCTCATCGCTAGTTTCATCACGAAACCTTCGCCTTTACCCTCAAGACTCATCTCATCGTCATCTGCGACTCGTCCAGAGGTACCCAGGAACCTTTATTGTGAGGCCTCCCATCGACTCGGCAAACTCCATGTGACTCAGCAAACAGGAGGAGAAAATATGCTATTTGTATGTTCATGGTTTCCCTATCTCTTGTCAAAATTGCATTTTTCTTTTCTGTGTGGAGAAAATCCCTCCTGGAAAAATATATACCACGTTGTTATGACTCACCATCTTACACAGGGACTCGCAACACTGGGTGTGGAGCGTCAGTTTTCAATATTTCTTGGCCCTGTGCTCAAATGAGAGAGTCATAATTCTAGAAAAAATTCCTGGCGCAGCTTTGTGGACAACTTAGGGACGTAAGCTACGAAACTTTCAAAATACTTCTAAACGGGGAGAAAGGCTGTTAAGTGTAGATTGCCTGACGGGATACCTTTCTAATTGTTGCTAACAAAAGTGTTTCGAGAAATAGGATGACTCATCTCTACCTGCCGTCCCGTTTCGACTCGTATCGCAATGAGACCTCAAGATAGGTACTTCGGTAAAATCAGAAGGGTGATTTTAACCACCTGCTTAATCACCGTAAGTGCTTGTGCATCTTGCCTTTGTCGCGAAGTAGTTGGAATTCCCCAGCCCATCGTACTCCTAAACATATAGTAGCACCATGCTCATGCCTAACTACTTCATTCGCTTCCACCCTCTCTTCCCCTCCGTCCTTTCTTTTCACCCCGACACTTCTAGCTTCCCTTAATGCCTCGTGAGTCTGCGCCAGGAAATTTTGAGACAGCTAATCCTCAGGGCTACCTGAATATAATAGAGGTGGTACTTGTTTTGTGGTTTCCTTACCCTGGATTAAAATTGAAAGTGTCTCCGACTTGGTGATAATGGTGTCAGATAAGTGAGGTAGAGAATAAAAAAGGAACAGTGAACGAGTGAAAAGGAGCGGGTCCCTAAGAGGACCGGTCCAGAGTGAACGAGTTACCATAAATGAATGAGTCCCATCTCCACTCAGGATACCTGCGGAGGAGGATATTTTTCGGAAGAATTACGATCCCTACTTGAATATCTTGTGGAGTATCCTTCAAGTGCAGTACTCTGTTGGATGAGACGTTAATCCATGGTCCCCTTGGCGCCTTTCGTTGAGAGCGGGCTATTGCCGACGCCGAGTTTCCCCTCGCTTACCTGTCCCCTATGGGGCAAATGACATTAGCTGTCGCTCGCTTACCCAAATACCTCATCCCAATCCAAGAAGCGATTAGTTAAGTATAGAAAGTAATGGACAACTGAATAGCAGTCTACAGATTGGTAAGTGCTAATGCCAACGCCGGGTTTCCCTTCCCTTACATGTCCCCTATCGCGAAAATTACCTTAGTTGTTGGTCACTTCCCCAAATATCCAATGCCAATCCAAGAAGCAATTTTTTTTTAAATAAAAAGCAGTGGACTGCTGCATACCAGTCCACCAATTGGTAAGTGCTGGTGGCAGAATATTTCATGTGACACCTCGATTTTTCTGAATATTTACACGCTTTTTAATTGCTCATTCATATAGTATGCATATTTTTTTGTTGAAGCAATCAGTTATATCGCGGTGTCGTAATAAAAAAAAATATTTTCACCTTTGATGTTTAGCTTCGACGCTTGAATACCATATTTATTCTGTTAGTTTAAACGCGTCATATTTTGACTGGCGATTGGGAGGTTTGTGTGGGAGTCGCAAATATGTGTGTGTTGGTTTCCCCGGAATGTACGGTAGTTTTCAACGATGTGCATTTTCACCTCGACTCAATTTCCGGAGTAAAAGGAGAACTTATTTATTTTAGAGTCTCATCCCCGCGTGGAAAATTAAAAGGCTGGAAGTGATTAAAATCTACTTTTTATTTTTCGCATGACAAGTCATGCGGCCAATACGTAATTCGTGCAATTATTCTTTTATTGTCCTGCCTGTGGCCTAGATATGTCAAACCCGCTGTTCGCCATAACTACTAGTGTCACTTTGTCATCACTTTACATGTTTTAACTGATGAATTTCCTAAATTACAGATACGTAAAAAAACCTTTTAATTTTTTAAGCCCACCTCACGGTTTGCACGGACATGGATGACTCGATTTAAAATACAAATGACATCGTTGGCTTGGGTAATTATAAACTTCTGCGGTCACTGATAATATTGGATGCGGCCATATTACACTGGCAATCCTATTTGTCGAAAAAAACTAAGAGAGCCCAGGGGTTGCACGGCCGCATTCAACATTTCATGTAACCCTAGTTGATTGTAATTACCCTTGCTGTCATCCGTGTTTTATATCGAGTTACCTTTGACCATAAGAACGACTGTAAGATTAAATAAAACCTTTGAATTGTTTTCAACTAAGCGAAACAAGCTTTGCAGATATACCATTGGGTATTTAACATTTTTATTGTTCCTGCCCCGAAAGGGGGCAGCGTGATGAGTTGGGATATAGCTTTCTGATACCCTATAGCCCCAAAGCAGAATGTGTTTTATCTTTCTGCAACGGTTTATGCTAAGACGAAAAACTTTCTACGAGTGCGGGCGTTTTAGAAATAAATTAATCGCAGAGGTTTTATGGGTGAATAAGTAAGCAATTCACACATGATCAATTCTTTGTTTTTATTGAGCTTAGTTAATGGCGTTCCAATATTTTATTCAATGCATACGATTTCTTTCTGCAGCCCTCATTTTCCTTCTGCGGCAATGTCGCGCCGTCGCTCGATGTTCTGCTCTACGGCCCTACAGCATGGCCAAAGTCTGTTTGCAGGATATATTTTGAGTGAATTGATGCGTGTTGAATCTTTAATTCGATTTCTGTGCCATTCAAATCAATGAATATATGTAACACTTTGGTTTGGTCTCGTCATTTCGTGGAAATATGACAGATTACTCATGCCTAGCTATCTTAATTGCCCAGACTTTACCCGTAAACAGAGAACACTTGATTCAAAATACAATTTAGGGTAGAGATATCCTCGAATCCACATCGAAAATAAGATATGTACTTTTCCACTGTTATATAAAAAAATAACTGTGGGAAAGTACAAAACTTACTTTCAACATGGATTCGAATATAAAATAATTCCACGAAGTGACGTCAGAAAGTGTCAAGTTTATCAGATATATCCTGTGAGTGTTCATCAACTTATGCATGATTTCCTCCACTTCCGCGATGAATGGCAATGAACGGTAAGCAAAATCACCGAGGAAAAATGATTATCTGGATCGATGATCGAGCCAGTTGTAAAATAATCGAGAAGTTTTTTTCAACTTTCTCGATCATGGGGTCTCACGTATCACAATTGTGGAATTTGAAAAGTTTATTCAGTTACATATTTCTTCATTCCTCAGTATACAATCGCAAAAAATTCATGTTGTACACATCGCTTTGATGCTGAAATTTCTGCATTTTTCTAAATTGTGTCGTCTAAAATGATCGAAAATCAGCACGACATTGCATGTTATTTATGTCTCAATGTGGCAACAGCGATTTTTTAAATATTGTTCTCAATTCTAATCAAGTCAGCACCAGACTTGAAGCTCCGCAAGATATTTTGTAATGGAGTACCTATTTTCCATTTTGGAAGGTATTTTCGTACACAATCACGCCGTAAGCAAAAATTCTGAGTTAACTAATATGTACAAGGTACTAAATACATTAATGTATAGGAGACATAGAAGAGTTCCGATGACTCTTTATTAAAGGAATATCCTCATAATTATTTAATGGTTTATGAGTATTTCTCTAAGCCATACCATGATTTATTCCTCACCTCGTCTCTAACCTGCCTAACTTTTCTGATGACACTGACAATGAGTAATTGATTCCTTTGCAGGAATTAAAAGTTCCTTAACACCTACCTTAAATATCTACTTCCTTGCCGCGTTTCAGCAGTCCAAAACTACTGGAATGTATTGGCTAGGAAATAATGCTAAAGTTAGGGGATTAATTTACTTTTTGGAGTTTTTCTATGATAAATGTAACTTATTTCGAAGTTTTATAAAATTTAAAGACTAATTATGTGAAACTTCGAAATCAGTCGCATAAATTATTTCACAGAAAAACTGTACGTAGGTCTTCTTACGTCTTGTTCAAGTTCCATCAAACTATTGAGATACCACAGTCCTATGGCAATATTATTGAATAGTATCATTTCCTGCTCACAATAATCCATACAGTTCAATCACTTCATTGTGCTGACACTGCAACATTTCAACGTTGTTAGAAAACATAGGTTATATTTTAAGTTTTTTTTGTTTCTCTAAGATAGTTACCCAAATTTTTAAGGTGGGAAGCAGTATTTTATTTTCTCATTCGCATCAAAGGCGCAATAAGGTTTCGGAGATATCTATGTTAGATATTCGATCCTTTGGTATGGGAGAAAAATGTATTACCCCGGAATTCCAAATGTGTGTTTGAATTTACAATGATCGTTCACTTTGGTACACGATACTCATATCGCATTATCTGGTGGAAAATTATCGAACCTAACTTTCAGGCAAAATCAATTAATCAATCACAGTCGATGTTATACAAATCAAATTACAAATGAAACCAGGTAGAAAAACTATGACAGTATTTCGTTCGAAATGACTACTCTTGGAGATTCAACCATTTGGGAACCCATGGTTAGCAGGACTTCGTCACCGGATCGCCGATCGGTGGAATCCCATTGCACTTAGCTGCCGTGAATATAGTTCGGCGTGGGTGGTACGCTTTACTCGGCGGCCGACAATTGCGCGCGAAGTCTTGGGGAAACAGGCGGGCCCCCCTCCCCCAGCCCTCCCCTCGCGCCTGCGCCAGGATGCAGTGCAATGTCGACGCTTGTTTCCGCAAATTGGCGAAGGCCAGACTCTTCGAGTGAAGTGCGGGGAAGTGCGTCCTTTCCCTTATTCTCGACAAAAAACCGCGGCCTACCTTTCAATCCCGTTGCGCAACTTGAACAGGTATTGACGGATCCTCACTGTTTCTTTTTCCGGGTGTTTATGTTGGTTTGTTGTGGAGTTGATAGACGCGTCAGCTAATACGTTATTGGAATCTTATTCCACGGTTTATTTCACGAGCATCCAAAGGCCATTCATTCATCGGTCGTTCAATCTTAAGATTGGTTGACTGCAGCCCTCCACCCTTCCCTATCTAATGCTAGGTCCCTTACCTCCTGGTATCTCTTCCTATGTACTTTCCTCTTTATTTTGTCCAAAATATATGGAAAAGTCCCCACAGGAAGACCCTGGAATAAGTTCATGGACCAAATAAAGAGGAAAGTACATAGGAAGTGATACCAGGAGGTATGGGAACCAGCATTAGATAGGGAAGGGCCAGATTTGGAAGACTGCAGTCAACCGATGTTGGCATTGAACGACCGATGATGATGAAGTATCGGCATCCGTAATTTAAAAAAGAGGTAATGCTGATTCTGTCTCGAAAAACGTCAGAGAATCAATTGTTTCGGAAGACATTTCAGCAATTCGTTTCGTTGCCAAGGAAGAAAATCCCTATTTCCGCATCGCAGACGTATCACAAATGTATCTCCACCTTGACACTATAAGAGTATTCCTCATAAGCTCTCGTGGTATATAGAGTCCGTCCAAGATAATAGCGGAGTTGACTGTTTGAAATACAACCAATCATTAGACACCTTCAGTGCGGTCTGGAGAAGCGGAAAACGTGACCAAAGAATTCAAGTTGTAGGGTTTGGCTTACAGCATACTATTGTGAAACAAAACGGCTTGGCTTACACCAATTTGTCGAGAAAAAACTCGAATTTAACTGAACAAAACTTTACTTTTTATTAATTTATAACCCAAATCAGTCTATTTCATGAATTATTTGTGTATTTAATATTGTTTAGCAAGTTGTTAGGCGATTTTTACTGCCTTGATGGCGATGCTTTAATGTGTTGATTTACATTATACAATGGCGGAACATGGATTTTAAATCGTCTCTGCTAATTTTCGTTTTAGTTTTCATTAGCCAGTTATATAGTTTCTTAATGTTTAATCCTTACATGATTTACGATTAATATCGAATGACGAGACATCGAAAACATTAATTGAAAATCGCTTTGGCTGCTATTCATCTGTGACCGTTCCGCGACTACGTCATGTCTGCCTCACTCGAAAGGCCTTTGCACTGCGGTACCCTATTGGTCGTTGGTTTGAGTGTTCAACTTCGCTATTATGTTGGACCAGGGGCGATCCCGGCGGGGAGGGGTGGGGGGGAAGGGCACACATCCCCCCCGAAAATTTTTGGTTTTACAAAACAATTTTAACAACTAGACGTAGTTATCGAATACAACATTAAACACTCCTATCACTGATCTGAAAAGTATAATTGCTATTATTATGCTCATTATTATATAGATATAATTATGTAACAGTTTTATGGTTTTTTAGGATGACTGAAAATTGCCATATTTTAATGGTGGTCTACCCCCAAAATAAATTCCTCGGATCGCCCCTGTGTTGGACGGACACTAAGCGGGCCCGTCTTCACGCCTTTCCATTCCAAAAGCAGCTCTCATATACTCCGAGATGCACTCTGCGAACCACAGCACTGTCGTCGCGTATGTGTGCAGAGAAGCGCATTCCGAGAAGAAGCGAGAGAGCGGTGGCTGCGTGGCGCTGTTGAAGTGCCAATCACCATCGGGGGCAGCAGTCTGGGGACCAAAGTGGGATGTCGCACCCCCCTCCCCCTCCTCATCCCCCCCCACTCCCCCCGGTGGGTTGGGAAGGAGGGAGACGGGACGGGTGGATCTGGAGAGGGGGGAAGGGAGAAATGTGAAGCGAGCGAAGGCTCGGGGCCGGTCGGGACCGCTTTGTGCGTCGCGACAAAAAAAATCCACGAGGGGGGTGGGGCAGAGAGCAGATGAAAAGAAGAACATCCCGCCCCGGAAAGCGGGCAGGATCTGGATGCTGCGCAGGGATTTTCGTCATTCCCATACCCTCCGAACTCTCAAGCCTCTCTCCTCTTCTCTCCTTCTGCGCATCTCAAGTTGATGCTCGTTCGTCCTTAAGTGGCTGGTCTTATAAGCTAAAGAGCTGCACCAAACCGATCGGAAGAGACTATTTCTTAAGTTAATGATTGTGCAACCTTGAGTGGCTGGTTCAATAGGCTATGGTTGCGTCAAACTGTTTCTTTGCATTGGGCGGGATCTGGAGGAACTGGTGCTAAAGCTCATTTTTGGGCAACCTTAGTGGTTAGTCAAATTGGCTATAGATGTACCAAACTGTTCGTTTGCAATTAGTGGGATGAGGAGGAATTGTATTAAAAGTTGATAATTTGGAATCCTTAGCAGTAGGTCCAGTAGACTGGAGATTTGTCCAACTTCTCTTTGATAAACGCGTTCGTAGTAAACTGTTTCAATAGTTGGTTATCTTGCCTACTAAATGATTTGTCATCTTGGCTTGATTTGAGCCAAACCTATCTTTCCAATGAGCTGGACTAGAATAATCTTTTTAAAGTTGATTATCGTGCTTCCGAAGTGGTGGATCCAGTAGGCTAGAGGCATGCCTAACTTCTTTTAGACGACTACTTTTAGAATGAACTTGTGGTGCGATAGTTGGTGATCAGTCCTCTTAAATGACTGGGTCGATAAGCGTAAGAGCTGTGCCAAACTGGTCTTTTCGATGGGCGGGAACTGTAGGAGATGTTCCTCAAGTTGATGATTGTACAAAACTGAATTGTTGGTCCTGCAAGTTTGAATTATGCCAAACTGTTCTTTTCCATGAAGAATTAATGTAGATCCTGTTCTGGGGAAAGACTGGTTCATGAAGAACAGTCTTCACTAGCATTCTTCCTGATGATTGGAATTTTAATTAGGTTTCTGGCTTATCTTCCCCTTCTCTGGGATATAATATCACCTTACTGTGCATTGCTTACTCGCCATCTAGTCCCCATGTTCACAACACTTGGCCTCTCTTCGTGCAAACCTTCGGAAACCCATGTCCCCTTTCGCGCTTGGTGAGTGTTCTTTCTTCCCACCCTCTTCTACCTGCTGTCAACCCTCTCCGCGTCAAATGCCTCTTCATTAGCCCGAGACGCATTTACCCTGGCGTTCATCCTCTCTGTTGCGTTACTGAAGCTATCCAAGACTGCGTGTATGTCCTTTTGTTTATTGCGTTAATTGCACTTTCATTCTTTTTCCGGAATATATTTCACTCGTGAAGTAATACATTAAATTAGTCCATACTCTTATCATAAAATAAATAGAAGGCATTGGGTACAAGTTCCAGACGGATGCAGCTCTAAATGCCGCTTTTTATTTTATTTTTTATTGTAGAAACGAATGTATCATAGAACGTGCATGGAAATGAATGGAATTAGAGCAGGTTCTATTTACCGTTCAGTCATTAGGACAATCATACAATTTGCCGCTTTTCACGGTACAATCAAACTAATGAAGGAGTTCATGAATTCATTTGTAAAATTACATGTATCGCGTTGAGCGGCCTTGATTTTCGTTTTAAATAAATGGCATGGAATACTGTGCACTCAGGTTGGGAGGTGACAGTTTGTTTCATTAATATGTTTGTTCATATCCAACGTCGTAGCGGTAGAATGAGCCTCGAATGCTAATTCAAATCGACCTGGATTAATCCTCAGTCCAAATACCATATAGCCGCGACAAGAGGCAACTAACTTAAAGCTTAGAGCACAGTGGCGCCTCGCGTTGGCGAGTATGGAAAAACTTAATACAAATCACATTTTTTTCGCGCTAATGGTGGCTTAAAGTGGTTTATAAGGAAAGACGTCGAAAATTTTACAATAAGGCAATTAAGTTTTAAGAGATTGCCTTTTATCAAACCGTTTAAACATTCTCGAACGGGAGAGTGGAAGTTTGTTGGCTCACTGTAGACCGATTTTTGAGTTAGCTGGGAACATTTCGGACCCTGATCAGACAGATTTCACTGGGCTTGGGCCACCAAAAAAACACGAGATCGCAATCGGCAGGGATCAAAGGTATGACGATGTTTATTGACCTTAATAAAATGGTTTTTAACACAAAATAAGTCAGTTTCCCCCTACCATTATTTAATACCCATAGCTGATCATGTAATAGCGCGATATCAATTAATACATGTTGGCTAAAAAAACTGGGTCCAGTCGAAATACTCAATAGCGACGGATTAGAGGTAGTGAGAAATGACGTTTTAATTGTAAAGGTCTTAAAAAGTTCACTGTTTCAGTCCATTTTGTCCACTGATTCACATCAGTGTGGACAAAAATCTAGGCTGATAGTGACTCCGAAGTTACACACTAGATTTGGAGTTTGTAGAACAATTCATACCTCATGGATTTTCTATCTTTTCAGTTGGAAACGGTGAGTGATATTTTACCCCCCGATCACTACTTACCACTTGAGGGCGGACTATAGTGTCAAAATATGAGAGATTCCCTGTCAAAATAGGCATGCTCAACAATCGTTTCTTCACGGTTCAACGTCTTAGGCGTCAAATCGTGGAAGTGATACTTACTACTGGGTTAAACAAATTGGCACATTTTAAACAAATTTGTATCCATGAGATGGAAATTACCCAAATATGCTAGCTATAAAAATACAAATTAGTAGGAAAGTACTGGTGTTTTTTTACTCATCCAATCCTGTCTACCCATTCAGCTTACACGATGACAGCTAGAGTAGTCACAGACACAAATTCCACGAAAAAAATCATCTCATTTATTATCCTTTTCCTCCAATTATTCCCTCTTTCTACACCTTTAATTCCTTTCTTTTGAGCGTTGCCCCAATCACTTCTCGGCCCACGTCCTTGCAGTAGCTGAATGGGATAGTTCGTAGATGTAGGTATCCCCGCTACACAAGAAAAGCAAAATAACAGGCTCAGTTGTAATTGCGTCAGCGGGATCGATCGGCCGGCGCGCCCCGATTCACCTCGCCCTCCCCTCGAAAGAGCGGTCGGAGAGCAGCAGTCCTCTGTTTTATAGAAATGCGGGGACTTGTGTGCAATTACCGCGTATCGCTTCATTCGAGTCTCTCTACGACTTGAAATATATTCAATTAATATTCTGGCTAATTATAGAAAACGTGCCCTCCGTTTGAAATAAATGGAAAAAACCTAACCTCTTCATGCAACGTTTTTTTGCAATTTGAACTTGAAATAGCAAGGCGTTCAAGGCGAGACTTGTGAAGCGTTAAAAAAATAGTATTTATACATCTAATATCAAGGCCTTTTCCGCGGAAAAAACTGTATATTATAAGTAAATACTCTCAGGAGGGTACAAACTGCAGCAAGTTTACCTGTATTCGCCTAAAATATTTTTTATAGATAAATTGTCATACTTACAGATTGTTCTAGGTATCTCGCTGGTATGTTGCTTTTGGCATGGTGGTTTTATGAGCGCGTATCGGCACTGACTTTGTGGAACGTATGGTTTGCCATATTCGAAAAGAAACAATGGTACAATTTCCACACTTTCATTCTCCGCCACCGACCTTGGTTTCAGCAAATTATGCCATCATCTGGCCCCGATGATGGCATAATGTGCTGAAACAATGATTGGGTCATGTGCAGGCCCTGGTGATGGCATAATGTACTGAAACCATCGTCGGTGGCGGAGATTAAAAGTGTGGAAGATGTACCAGTGTTCCTTATTGCTGCGTTAGTTTTATCTTTCTACAATAAGTGGTAGTCTAGATATTAGATGTGGCATAAAGGCCAGATTGGGCGGATTTATCGTCTTTTAGCGAGTATAGAACTGCATCGGCTTTGAAATTCTTATAGTGTATACACTACCTTTTGATCAACGTATTATATGTTATTGCATTAAATATGAATTGTGATGGATATTTGAAAACTTTCCAATCGGAAGGCATCTGCGACCTAAAAATTTAATTATTTTTACTCATTGACAAATTTCAAATATTAAAATAGTATCAAAATATTAATATAATTATAATCCTGCAAAAATATATATACTAAGCAATACAAATAAAAGTCTGCTATGAAACTACTGGAATCGTCGGGGGTTCTATACGAACAAACACTCTCCAAGAGTCAAGCCTCGAAGATAATGGGCACGATATTGAGGGCTTTGGAAGGAGAATTGCGCTGGCAAAAGAAGCGTTCAGCAGTAGGAGGGAGAAGGTGATGGGAAACTTGGGTAGAGATATAAAGAAGTGGCTGGCGCAGGGTTTACCGAGGAGCGTAGCGTTTAATGGTGCAGTAACGTGGGTTCTAAGAAAGAGGGACGAGAATAGACTGCAGTCTATGGATATGTGGGTGCGTAGAGGAATGAATGACGTGGGTTGGACGAAAAAGGAAGGCAAAGGAAGAAATACTTGATGTGGGGGATGAGAAGAGGAACTTTTTGGAGGAGATTAAGGAGGGAAAGAGTGGGTTCTTAGAACAAGAATTTAGGGGCGAAGGTTCGCTAAAAGCCGCGATTGATGGGGGATAATTAGTAATCGAGGAAGAGGAAGTAAGACAATTGGTATATTTGATGTTCTCAGGTTTGCTATGTGGACATCCATTTTCACTGTCGTAAAACACCATATATATTTGCATACATAGTATACATTATTTTACATACTTGACATATTACATACATAAAATATTGTATACACCACCAGGATCTATTTAGGCACGAAAGAATTGACGCATCGGCGTCATCACTAGCTGTACCTGAATAAATCCTGGGGGAAATATAAATTGTGATATCCTACAGGGAAGAGAATAGGTTCCATGAAGAGAGAAAGCATGTATGCTGAGATGAAGAAATAAACTATGTCGGTGGGTAGAGGTGTGCGCCTTTAAAAATCGTGAGGGTTTTTAATCTCTCCCATTGAAACTCATCTTGACCGGGAGAGTACCCAAATAATGACAAATAATTATTTGGCTTGAAATAATACTTTTTAAATCGTTCACGCCCATATTATTTTATTCATTTACGATATACACTTATTTGTGTAAATAACTGACCGATTATTTAAAGTTAACTTTACTGAAGCAAATTTCGAAAAACAAAAGTATGGCGAAATGCAAACCATAGGGACCGGTACTCACACATCATGCTGTGTTTAAAAGCAAATTACTTGGAATATTCTGCGTGATACTAATGAATGAAAATATGCGTAACTTTCGTCATAAACTCCCGCGATGCATGCTATTACAGTGGAAAATTTTCAGCGTTGTATTAACCGAGTCCCTACTAGTTAATATGTAAAACATAATGTCCGTATTATGTTCTACCTCGGAGGAAATCGTCTGCTCCACCTGATTACGTCTAAAAAAACCTATCTTTCCACCCTCAGGTCTTTTCCATTTCAACTTGAAATTTTTTGGGTGACCATGCGTGGAGGAAATGTGAGAAACATTTTTTTCGGTCTAATTCCTCGGAGTACACAGATTGACCCAGAAAGCTATCAATTGTGTGCCAAATTCAAACGCGGACGATACAAGATTTGCGGCTGTATTCTTTTGTGTCATAACAGTTTTCTATCTCTCGGTTTCTTTTATGAATTCGACCGCCACGGTGAGTTGTAATTGGCCACATAAATAAAAAGTTATTAGAAAGATGTCGTTAAGTCACCAAATAAATACGTCTGTGAAAAAATATGTTATTCAAGAATTAATTTTGGCTATCTTCCCAGGTACTGCAAAGGCGCGGACTGCTGCAGGAGAATTCCGAACATGAAATGAAAATTAGAACCAGCGATGATCCCAAGTTACGCTTTAACGGAAAATCTGGAGAAAAAGTTATTATAGAACACTTATTTAAAAAAAACAGCTCTAATTTCAATAACTTTCATGGAAAATTATTTGTTTAATGCCACTTAAATTATTTAAAAAATTCTAAATCTTTTATTGTATCCCTACCAAATGCACAGCTATATGCTATTTAGTGAGGACGTAAATTCACCAGTCTTAATACCAGTCAAATATACTATCATGTATAAGTACTACGCTCTTCTGGTGGAATTTTTAGCTTTTTTACGATCCCTTCCCTATGAATGAATGAGCGGAAAGTTCCAAAAAATAGTTGTGTATGTCATCGCGTGTAGTTCAAATGTTCCAAACTACAAATTAAAATCAAAGTGGTCGGGTTTGGAGCATTGTTGATTCCACATGCCTCCATGGCACTCAGTATGGTCTGTGTTGGATCGAAATAGTCAAATTTGACTTGAACCTGAAAAAAAAGATCGGTATACTTGGGTTTTTAATAGGTAGAGTTAACTGAGACCCGAGACCATGGGTTTTATGAATCACCTGCTGCGTACAAGTCATTCTCTGTTTTTTTATCAGCTCTTAGCACGCCGTCCTGGAGAAAGGAATCCAACTGGAAGGGGAAAATGTGCAGTGGCAAAAAATCATGACCGGAATGGTAAAAATTTACCAGAAGCCACCACGACTTCTTTCTAATATCTACGACGGGAGTCAACGACTTGACCAGCTGCCTGAAGGATATGAGCCGGGGAAGCAAAGGAGAAATCACCTCGTTGCGTGGACAACGTGCTCGAAGTCAGCTGCGGAGGCATCGGCACAGAAAAAAACAGGACGACCGAACCTTAAAGTGAGTAGAACTATTTTTATGCATTTCACCCGTTCATGTACCTATTTATCGTTTTTTTTTTACGGCGGATAGCCTAGACTAAAATGTCAACTGGTCTGCGATATGGAACTATTTAGCTTTCGCTTTCTAGGCGAATTCTGAGAAGCTTTTCCAACTGAGTTAGCGTTTCAGCAAGCGGTGCTAGCCATAAGTCTTGTTCTGCAATGTTTAATATTTATCTTCTTTATTAGATATTAGGCCGCGTAAATTGGCGCTTTCATCATTCAAATTCTATCAGCTCCTATCCTTTTAATTTTCATTTGCCTTCAATAGTTTTTCGCCCTCATTCTCTATATTCTTTCATCCGTCTACATCCCACCTCTTTCCTGATAAGTATTTTCTTTGAAAGCTTGAAAGTCATGAATTTTTCCTGCATTCTTTACGTCTTCTTGTTTCCTTTTCTCGTGTCTTGTATGATACATGTAATTTGAGCTTCGATCGAAGAAGTCAAACGCTCTTTTAGTCTGGTTCTTCATGTATACCGAGGACGTTATATTCCGCTGGCGTTATTAATCGTCAACAAGTTACGCCTCTTCCCATTCTGTAAATTAACCCCGCTGAGTACAACCGATTCCGAGGGCGTTAAATGACGCATTCGTGACGTCAGAGAACAGTGTAATAAATTATGAGGGTAAACAACGAAAACCTTACTGTCTACCAGTTGAATACCGCTTATAGGTTTAAAAAAATTTAAACCCCATTATTTGGCGAGAAATTATCATTTTGTAGGAGCGTCTGAAGAAATTACAACTTGGCTGTTTCCACATGAGGTTCATGTGGAAACAGCCAACTTGTAATTTCTTCAGACGCTCCTACCATGAAGGATTTCCACGAAGTCACGCCCGCTACCATTGCTTAAATTATCACTTTGTTCGATATTTTTAATTTGTTCAAGATTTATACTTCTTTGCGTAATAAATGGTGAGATAATATAATGTTAACTTTACTGAGGTTGATATTAAAAAACAAAAGCATGGCAAAATGCTCACCTTTGTGACTGTCTCTCACCCTTCTCGCTTTGGTTGTAAGCAAGTCATGTAGAATATTCTTCGTGACACGAATAAATGAAATATATGCCATGTAATGAAAGCGACGTGTGTTACTGTTGTGAGCCTTTTTTTAATTTGCGTTTGATGAATGCCAACCAGTTAATGTGTAAAATATTCATGGATTGGTTTATAAATATATTTCGTGAGCGGATATATCATAAAATAAGCTACGATGAAATATGATTCTAAAAGAAGTGTGTCTTGTTAAACTTATAGTGTGGTCGTAGAAACCGGGATAGAACTTCGATTAAGGAATGCATTGGGACAGAAGGTTGGGGAAATTCTGAAATGTTAAGCGCACTTTAGGTGGGCAAAGGTTGATTCGAGAATTTATACTTGATATTACAGTAGAGAAATCATTTCAATCCTTGTGAATATATTATTTCTATCCCATTGAAGTAAGATTATTGATTAGAAGAGCATGTGCGAGGTTTACTGCGATCGTCCGTATTCATAAGAAATAACGTAAGCCTAACGATAGTGATTCTAGGAATTGTGGACTGTTACGCCCAAAATGTTCTGTCTCGAGATTCCCATGTGAGGTTCCGTCGTGGACGAGACGAGCATTGCTGGTTTTGTAGTCAGAAAGTATCCCGGACTATAACCCCGCGGGTGCTAATATAAAATTAATGGCAGTGGCAGGCATATTTCGCCTTGAAGTGACAGCTCGAATACAAGCTTGCGACGTAAACGAACCAAGCAAACTCTCAAGCAAATGGGAGAGAAGAGAATTTTTTCGTATAGCCTTTAGAAACTTACAACTACATATTACCCTGCAATCCACCTTAAGGGGGTGAGGAATATATTCTCTGTGTCGCCCTGAAACATTCCTGCTCTGAATTTCTCTAGTGAACTAAGTCTAGCACACAGCCTCCGAGTCTCTAGTTACTCCCAACTTAATTCCTCCAAAAGATTAGACTACACTATATGTTTACTCGTAGCAGTTTTTAACCAAGCGCGCGGCTTTCTTTTGAATTGTATTGATTCCGTTGGTAAAGTCTTTTCATCCAGGGACTCAAATGTCAGCGGCGAATTCGAGATGTGGCCTAACCAGAGCGAAGTAGCATCCCTCTATTACTTTTTCATCAGAGGACTTTCCTATAATACGCTTCATATGTGGTCATTGGAAATATATTCCTGGAATAGTGAGCATATTTTGTACCTTAGTTTTGTTCTTCAATAGATAACCCGTTAAATGGTGGCGTATGCGAGGTGTGGCCTAGCGAGAGCGAAGTAGCATCTTTCTTTTACTTTTTCTTCCGAGGATCTTCCTATTATACGCTTCATATTTATTTATTTATTACATTGATATTGCAATTAGACATTGTCTGGTGGCAATGTAACAGCATTTAGGTGGAAATAATAGTAATAAAGTTTAAAAAATACTTATACCTACATTAAATATCAAACAACCCTCTCTTTTTTTACGTGTAACATTTTTTTAAATATTTTAATTTCTTGGTAATGGTTTTGCGAGTTCTTCTGATAATTGATTCCATTCGAAGACCCTGCGATTTAAGAAGGAGTAATAGGTAGCATTCGTTTTTTGCCACCTTAATTATATGCTATCCTCCTCCTTAATTATGATATGTGGTCATTGGAGGTATATTCCAGGAATAGCCTGCATATTTTGTACCTTAATTTTGGTCTTCAATCGTTAACCTTTTACATTAGCGAAAGCTGTATTTTCCAAAATCCAAATAGATAAAAATTTGTGATTTAGTAATTGTTTTGACCCTAGCAGTCAGGCCATAGCCACCTTAACGAGTGTTAAGAATAGTGCACAACGGAGGGAGGTGGTTTCGTGAACATGTTTTCTTTTTTTCCATGTTGCCCAACGTGTGCGGGCATAAGTACACTGTGGCAACCATCTCCGCCTTCCGCCCTTCGCCAACTTCCTCGTTCGCTCCGCGCACTCCTCCTTTCACTCGAAGCGTCTCATCACGCGGCGCTGAAGACCTCCACGGCTCACCTCACCTCCTCACACCCTTGAGCCTTCTTCCTTCAACTCTTCCCGCTTACCCCTTCCTCGTTCTCGACCACTCCAGAAGATTCTCCATTCTCCCCCCACGCCAAACCCTCCCACATAACCCGTGTGATATTTTCTCATCCTTCGGGAAACTCGGTCACGGGCGCCATGGAAGATTTATTCGAGATGGAGCCGTTTCTTTTATTTTATTTTTTCGTACACATGTGTATTTTTTCAACTCCCTATCTCCTCCCTCCTCTCCGTCTTTCTCATTCCCCAGCCGCATTCTACCTCCGAGAGAGAGAGAGAGAGAGAGAGAGAGAGAGAGAGAGAGAGAGAGAGAGATAGAGCTTGAAATTGCTTCTCATCCGCAAGGATCCGTCGTCGGGTAGATTGGTCCATTTCGCGGCGTGGTGGGAGAATGGTAGATGTTTGAACGGCGCTCCCTCGACGCGTGAGTTGATGATGTTCCGCCGTCACTATGTGAGTCTCTAGAATCACTAAATTCCAACATTTTGTTTAAAATGACGACGAATGTGTTCCTCAAGGAAGTGTGATCGGCCCTCTTTTATTCATTATTTATATTAACGACGTAATTTCTCGAGTTAGTAGTAAATTAAGATTATTTGCAGATGATACAGTTATCTAACGTGAAGAACCTAAGTGAGGACGCGGATATCATTCGTGGTGCCAGGAGGGGGGGGGGCCAAAATTAAATCTTAGTAAATGCACCACAGTTCACTTGCTGCGATATTAATCACACAAATGCCATACCTACACTGTAGGTGGAATAAACATAACATCTTCAGATACAGTAAATATCTTGGAATAACCATAACTTCTGATATATCGTGGGGAACACACATACGAAACATATTCACGGAATTAAAAATACTTGGTTTTGTTTAGCGTATGATAGGAAGGTCCTCGGTGGAAAAAGTAAGAGAGAGATGCTACTTTGCTCCGGTTAAGCCACACTTCGAATAACGCGCGGACCCTGGTCATTATGACTTAACCAACAACATTAATATAATACAAAGAACAACTGTATGCTTCGACGTATAGTTAAAAGACTTCGTTATAAACAGCTACGAGCGAACATATAGTGTTTCACAACTTTTTGAGGGATAAAAGTGGGAGGCCCCTATAGGCTCGGAGGCTACACGCTAGGCTTAGCTCGCTTGAGAAATTCAGAACTGGTGTGTTTCAGAGTGACACGGAATATTATCAAAATTCCTCGCGACATCTCTACGTCTGACAGAAGCGTTAAAATAAGATAGATACATTTCCGAACAGATAGGTGCAAAAACTCTTTCTTTCTGCGCACAATAAGCGATCACAATAAAATCTGAGCTCCACTAAATACACTCCCATCATACACGTCACTATTTCACCTCCAAAAACCTTATCCCTTACATATTTACACGGCTGGAGTCCTAACACCCCCCGCCTCACGTCCACGTGACGGATAGTAGGTTAGTATGTAGATGTGGATGAGTATCTAGCGCTGCAGTTTGTATACCGATATAGGCGGGTGTGTCAGCGCCATTAAGCTTGTTGCCGAAAAATGTTTTAATATCTGCTTGGATATAATGCATACCTACACATCACGTCTCTCTCGTTTGACCCTCAGCTAAGTTTACGGTATTAGACCAGGCAAACAGACTCCATTTTTAACGATTTCCTCAATATTCCCCTATTACTGCATTCCTCTTCTGCTCCGGTTACATCCAAGCATTGCATCATGAGTGCTCTCTGGTTAAATAGTATCTTTTTATTTCTTTTCTTGAGTCCCTCATCCTTCATGTTCTCCCATGGAATTCATGTCTACCTCTTCCTCTCACAGAATTCACTTCCTTATTGTTTTTCGTTTGTTTTTTCATTACCGACTTTATTTCAATTCTGCTGTATTAGATCAATTTTAAGCTAAAAAAAGATCTTTTTTGTGTTCTTTATAGCTGGTTTAGAAACATCCGTATCGCAGTTCATTCATTCATTGGCTGTACAGCGCTAAGATTGGTTGATTGTAGCCTTCCAAACTTTCCTATCTAATGCTAGTTCCCTTACCTCCTGGTATCTCTTGCCATGTACTTTCCTCTTTATTTGGTCCATGAACTTATTCCTGGGTCTTCCTCTGGGAAATTCTCCCTCTATTTTACCTTCAATTATGTTCTCCACTAACCATTTTGTCTCATGTTGTGTCCAATCCATCTTGTTCTTCTTTGAAAGAACTCTTAGTATTTTCCACACTTAAAACTTTTATTCCCGACCTTTGAAAACGATTGCAAGGCAATCGAAACCTGGGTCAGGAATAAAAGTTTTAAATGTGGAAAATACTAAGAATTCTTTCTTTTTCGTCATGTCTGTAGTTGCATTCCACAAAGTTACGCCTTCAACTATTAAGTTTATTGTTCTTCTTTTTTCTATGGTGCTCCATATGGTCCTTTCCTCTTCCACTCCTCTGTAAACTTGATAATTTTGACTTTACAGTTAATGAAGTAGAAAACCAAGAAGCTAATTTTAAAATCTGCTACTTGAATAAAATAACTATCCTATGCAAAACAAAATCGCATACTCTTTCCTGCCTCTTCAAGACCCTTTAAATAAACTCATACGAAGCAAGACCTTATTTAAAGAACCTCGGCCAATAAAACGAACCGAATATATTACCCTACCGTAGCCAAAAAAGGCATCGTGAACTTGTATTCGCTCAGTTCTGCCGGTATTTCATTACCTCGTGTCGTGTCGTACTGCTCAAAACTCATTACCATTGGATGCGTCAGACTAACCCACTCGCTACAAGATGGATCTCATCTTCTTCTCGCGAGTCCAATGACCTTTGCGCAAACCATCCCTATTCGTGTTTTGATTGGTCCGTGACTCCAGTAAGTCCAATATGTTTTTTTTTCGCGGATCGACTCTACTCCCGTTGGGCAAACGGTCGGGGTTTTTCGGGGTTTCCTCCTCCTATTCATCTTTTCGAGTTTCATTAAAACATGGTTCTTTCCTTTTCGATGAGGTCTCATGAATCTTTGAATATTTCGGCGGTGCTCGGATTTGTCCGTGATGGAATTTTCTGCTTACCTCCCTTTGAAAATAATATATTCCTTCACCGCGCAGTGCTATCGGCGAATGTCTCGAGTCAGAATTTTCCGTTGTTACGAATTCAAGGTCGTGATATTATTTCTTACCGGGAGGATTTTGATCCAGGCTTTAAAATGGTACCTATTTCTTCCTGGAATATTTATCATCAAAAACTTATAATTCGTAACAGACGCATTAAAAATTTCTCTCCGTTATTTTCAAACCCTTTTATCATATTATTTCAATCTGGATGATGGTAAAATAATATTTGTGAAAACTTAATCAACTCAATCTGCAAATTGTGGGGTCAGTGGATGTACTGAAGAAAAGAAATAAGAGTGTAAATTGATTTTACAGTTTATTACTGTACCTGCGGAATACATGAATAATTAGTCATGTCCTAATTGTTTCTTTATCCAAAATCCTTGTCGGCATGCTTGTCTATCCCGTTTTCCTCCATTAACGTTCATACTTTTTTCGAGTGCCTCTACCCATACTGTCTGAATAAAGCGTTTAGCTCTTCAGAGGTGGTGCACGTTGACTACGATCTATGTAGTTGTACGTGTAATCTGGATTCCAGAATTATTTTGATATCGGCGTTGAAATACGGCCAAGTTGTATTGTAATTTCCCGCAATATGATGTTTGGTTGCCATAGTAATTCAATTTCAATAGGAAATGCATTATTTCACGAATATATGCATACGAATTATTTCTTTTGTTAGAGGAAAGGGCATCGGACATGCGTGATATCTTATTCTAATAATTGACACATCTTCTAGTGTGTTCGGATTTTTTCTCGTAAACGGCGATTTTGGAGAAATGTCGGGATAATCTTAAACTTTGACGAGAAAATGAGATTGAGTAAGGTTTAACTGTGGAAAAATTCATTTTAATTTTTAAAAATTTCTATTAAAAGTAAAATGTTTAAAATGGACATAATGGACAACCAAGGTGGCAACGCATCAAACAATATGAGTAACCAAGAAGCAGATTTAACAGCATGAATATATATTATGGATTTAAATGTTTAGAATTGTTGCCTAGGTAATGTGTTGTCTCAATTTCCATATTTAGTTAACTCAGACCTTGGCGCCACTTAGAAAAAAGTCTTCTCAGTCGAATCGTAAATAGGCGTTTTTAATTGTTGTTAACGTGAGACTGGTGAATATTCAATAACGATTGAAGAGATATGAACTACTTGGTGCTGTGAATAATAGCTGACTATTTTTAGACCTAACAGTTACTTTGCAAATGCTAGAGAGGAAACATCTACTAAAAGAAGTGTGTAAGAGGCATATGAAACTTCCATCGTGAGTCTTTTCTCTGCTCTGTGGATCTTTTACTGTTAATTCACAGCTACATTTTTTTGGTTTATTACCTGTTGAGAGCCTTAGGAATCAGAAGGTATGATCTAGATAGATTGATGTGGATGTTAATGTGTAACCTACTATTCATGTGTAGCCTCGGAGTAGGTTCAACAATCTCTCCTTTATTTGTTATTAAAATGATAGTTATTGGCACAATTTCTCATCCATAGATTCTATTGTCGGATCTTGGTTTTTAAATCCTTATAGTGCTTGTATCCGTCTTCTAATTTCATTCCACCTTTTTCATCACGTATTATTATGAAATTGCCGTAGAACGATATTCACAATGTGCTCAGAAGTTAATTGTGTATTTGTGTAATTAAATTTGGAGAGGAATTAAATATATCTGTAGACCGGACAATATTAAAAGTGTTTAATTACGTCCCGCGTGTAGTACTGCATTTTTTATCCACTGCATTATGATTACTGGTAATAAGTAAAACCGGTAAGAGGTGATTATTTACGATCTGTAGACTGTATTTACATTTGAACTGCCGTCTTTCATCACTAGACGGCGACTCAATCAAAAAAGTTGTTTGTTTACGGAATTCTAGGCAACAGTTTTTGGCGACGAGTCGAGAATCCATAGTGTATATTCACGTTTAACAGCATGCATAGAGCAATACGAATTGTTCATTACAGTTTGAAAAGTTTTCCTAAGTAATATACCGTAATGGATTTTTTTTAAAGTGCCATACGGCTGCCCAAAACATTTCCTTATCGTCCTCCTAAAAAATTGAATTTCAACTTAACCAGGGGAAATTTCGGGCACAGTCAGAAAGAGAGCGTCGATTTTATGTCATTGGAAGCAGCAGCCATTACTCCGCTATGTTTATATGCCAAGAATTACATAAAATATAGTAGGAGTCAACTCGATTGTTCTATGGAAAGGCATCGATTTCCTGCGAGAGCAACTTTTGCCATGAGCATTTATAAACCTCAAGGCCAAGCATTGGTTGGCATTTACTGACTAACAGCAGCGTTTACGCACGGCATACTGTACGTAGCATTCTCCAGAGTCAAAAGGCGAAGCGGCTTGTAAGTTCTTTCGCCACCGGGAAAACCTCGCTATAGAATAAGTGTAATATGGAAAAGAGGCATTAAATGACTTCATATTATAATGTTACACCAGTCAATAACGACAACGATGAAGACATCGAAAATATTGATTTTCCTGATAACTTAGAAGATGTCAATACTAAACCCGGTGAACTGCGGTTGGCAACTCTGACACGCAAATATCTCAAAAACTAAACACGTGAGAGGTGAGTTTTTTTTACATTTTGTTAAAATGCGTATTCATTACACTGCGCTATGGCGTCACCGTCATTTTCGTGAAGTACAGGAGTTGCTCACAAAAATTTTTTCTGGATGGGATGAGTTTATCGAGTACAGTATCGCCAGAACAGTCAACCACAGCTATTCTTTACCAACATTTCGGAACATACTTTATTCCATCTTCAGGGCTAAAAGATATGTGTATACTGATTGTCAGTAACAACAACGACCACATAAAAAACTGACACATCAAAATCTTGAAATCAAAAACATATCAATACGCCAATTACCTTAGAATAAAAACATTAAAGTCATTAAACATCACATCAGAAAGTTCACCTTGTAACATTGTTTCGGATTACCATATCACCCATGATTATAAGCACGGAGTATAGAGAACTAGTCGATAACTAAGAGAACTATAGTCTCTATACTCCGTGGTTATTAGCACCGTTCTGTGCATTGCCTTCAAGTCCGTTTTTGAGAGCCCTCTGTGTGTAGTAACTGGGCTCACAATATCAAAACTCTATTTTTAAAGAAACATCTGAGCATCATAATGTCACCTGGTGTACATACAGGAGATAAAACAGAACAACCTTTCAATTAAAATTAAAATGACAATCTATGTTATACATAAATATATTTCAAGGAAATTTATAAACAATAAGCTAAGGAATATTGTTTATTTAACAAGGGTTGTTCAATTGTGTAACAATATTTTTGTTTATAAAACTGTAGGCCTGGCTAAGCTGAGCTAAATCTATTTTTTTGTTGCATATATTAGCATTTCTGTGTATGTGAATCATTTCTTAAATATGTCTTTTTCCGTATTGGATTTAATCAAAAATAGCGGCATTTTCAAAATCAAAATTGTGCTTATGATCACACGAATATTGAGCTAAAGCACATACTAATTTCTCGTTAGCTATATTCGATTAATGATTGGCTATCCTACTGTTCAAATATTGTCCTGTTTCTTCGCTAGTGTGACGGAAGACACAGTTTAACATTGAACTCCGACAGGATTTTTTATCTCCGCTTATAATTTTTCTTTTGCGACAAATCATTTATGATTGTTTCATTTTTATAAATAAACATTTTGTTATCACGCGAAGCTTGGTCACCTTGTACTTGATGCGATAATGCGACTGGGGTTTTAAAAGAAAATGAATCATCTCTGGGGATTACAGGTTTGGTTTCCTTGGCTGGAGTGAATGAAATTTCCGCAGGCGAAGGGCAGAAGCCGGGGTCTCCCGAAAAAGGGCCAGTCTCCCCGAAGGACGGCGGCAAGGTCGACCCTCGAGGTATCGATCGAATCTTGTCTACCAAAAGTGGGGATAGAGAGGGAGAGGGCATGAGAGAGGGAGAGAGAAGGAGAGAGGGAGAGAGAGGTATAGCTCGATATGAAAACGCATTCAACGCGAGGGCACCAACTCTGCTAACAACAATTGTTTGGCTCCTGTAACACGGTTCCCGCATTGACATTGTGTTTTCATCTTCCTGACGTCCTCATAAAAGTAGCATATAGAAATGGACGGTTATAAATGATACTCCAAGGATATCATATGTTCTATTTCATTTTCAACTGGTACTACACGTTCATGATGAAAAGATACAACTTGGTCAATTCCACATTAATTTATTAAACCGACCCGGGTTTCAGCAACTCAGTGCTATTTTCAAGGAAAAAAATGGCACTCAGTTGCTGAAACCCGGGTCAGTTTAATAAATTAATGTGAAATTAACCAAGTTGTATCTTTTCATCATGTATATCCAAAACTTCTACAACGTAACGCCTGAAACAGTTTCGTTTGTTGATACTACACGTGTTTCAAGGGACTAACAGTCATCATCAGGTACAACCTCAACAGTCAACATCAGTCGCAGGTACCTGATGAAGACTTTTAGTTGAAACTCTCGTAGTATGAGTTGAAAATAAAGTTGACTGTACGATATCCTTTTTGCAACATTTGAAAATGCCGTTCTACAACATCTCGCCTGAGAAAAAGGAATTTGGACTGTTATCAATTGCACGGGACTACAGGAGAATAAAAAAATTGCTTCAAAAGCAAGTTTAAGGGACTGATTCAGTCCCAACGGTACTTTTATACCCCAATATATTAAAAAACCCATTGAGTAACCTATTGGTTCCTAATTGGAATTAACCTATTGGTCGCATATCTTTTATTTTTAGCCATACCAGAAGGGTAGGTATATTTTGTCAATTTATGAGAAGATTCCAACCATATTTCTGCTTCTTGCTCTCTTTTTTTTTAGTAGAGCACGTAAAATGCCACATAAATAGTTACATAGGGTGCGTAAACCACAAAAAAGTAAATTAAAATTGAAATAGTGTGTTCAACAGCGTGTAACGTGTGATAGTATGTCGCATGTAAAAGATTTGAACGTTTGACAATAGTCTTTTGTGCGCTTCTCCCGAGAATTATGCCCAAATAGCAGTTTTATACCCACGAATTTTCTCTTGAACGACTCAGATGATCGAAAAACGGACTTATCATCAATGATGAGATTGTCATCCCGAGCAGAATTTAATTAGAAGAGGGATATGACATGAGAAATTTAACGTAATTTGAGCGAAATATCATTTCACCTATAAATTAATTAATTCAGTCTCATTTAAAAGAAAAATATCTAAACTTTTCAAAGAATTCAATCAATTTTTCAAAGGAATGATACCAAGATATCAGTCCCTAATCACACTTTTTTCCGAGATATTTGCTAAAAACACCACCCATTTTACATAGGAAATGGTACGTGTATGCACTTCAGAGAGACACTACTTTTAAAAATGTGAAGTTTCTAACATCTAGATCCCGTCAAGAAACTATCAGCGCGTAGCTTGTATGTTTTCTCTACCACTTTTGAATATAAATCATATTGTCACCGCAGTAATTTTTTCAGAATCACAAAATAATTTTCGTTCTGAAGGAGTTTTAAACGAACCGCGCGAAAAAAATGAGTCAGGTAAAGGACTAATAGAGATAATTATATTTGATTTATCCGAATTTCAATCGTGCAAAAGTATAATATTGCACCATTGATATTGCAATATTTAATTCATGCTACCTACAGCTGCTGAAATTAAAACGTATGATTCGGATATGGTTTCCATTATGACTGAGAAACTATCTCGCTCAAACTACCATAAGAGGGCTCTAATGTTGTGTTATCCGTAGGAGCCAAAACGGAACGATATGTTCCTAGGATGAATACTCAACAAAAACTTACCAGTCAGCTGGTAGAATACTCTGATGAAAAAGCAACATTTGTGGCTAATAATAGGTAAAATAAAATAAAAAATAAACTGTGGGTGTACAGTGGTCAACGATTACCGACAAATGTACATTATGTGGTTACTCTTGGCTTATGTAATATTTTCGATATTGGCATAAACATGGGCGTATTACCTTCCAAAATGTGTGTTGGTGACTGATGTTCTTTCATTCTTCCTTGGTTGCTAATTCTTCATCGAGCAGTTGATTCCAGATCAGTTATCATAAATCACATAACCTCCATATCTATGAAATTATTAATTCTCTTTCCCATTCTGTTCACCGCAATGAATTCATCATTAACAATCTTGAGTGATAATGTGAACTAAAATTTTAAATTCAGTGACCATTTATTTTCGGTCACTTTTTTAGTGTTTCTATGTAAAGAGAGAAAATACATTTGGCGTTGCTGTGAAACTGTACCTTTTGAAGAGTAAAATACTCACTTTGCTCTCTATATCCTGCTCTCATTCGTCGAGTTTTATTAACTAGATGTGTGATATAATCGTTCAAAGAGGTATTCTGCTGAGTAAATACCTGTTTTCCCGAAGTTATGTATTCTACGTGTTGTGTTGAAATTATTCATCCTAGTGATAGGCTCTAGAAGGAAAATAATTTTATTATACATTTTTGTTCGTCTTGAAAGGTATACGTGGCATGGGCAATGGTGATTTTTCGCATTCGTAAATATATGTTTTAGCATTATGTATCCTAAGATTCTAATTTTTAGCGTCTTAAAATTATGATTGCAGCACATATAATAAAGTTCAGCAATATATTGCATAGTTTTCAAAAATGAATATGAATGCCACAGTTCATCATATCATTTATTAGAGAAAAATAAATGATATTGCTGAATGAAAATTTGCCTATGCTCTACGATTCATGGTATCGTTTTGGCTCGTATTTTTTAATCAATTTCCTTGTTGACGAACCGATGGGCTGCGAAACTCGTCATTCGTGTGCGCATTACGACATGCAGCTGTAAATTAGTTATCGATTCCGCGTACTGTGACGTAATTTAGGCTGATGAACTGCATCAAAACAAGTGCTTCCGGATTACGCGCATTAATCGGAAATTAATATCGACATGTTCCATGAAAATCACCCTTGCTGGTGAAATTACAAACGGAGTGTTATGACTAATGAACTGTCGAACGGAATCACGTTGCACAATAATGCAAACTGAGGTGGAAAATATAATGACATCCTCACCTGGTTTCTGTGACTAAAACACATTTCTTTCTCAAAAATGGACAACATCGTATTTATTACGCGTGTATCGCTACTGCTAATAAAACACCACCTATGGTGATGAGAAAATTAACAATTGGCGTCTAAACTCGAATCTTCATGCCTAGTCATAACATATCGTAAGTCAATGACCTCGGAGAGATCGATGTCAAACCGGTGGAGTCAAAGATGAACACGGAAACAGTGGAATTATTTTGCCGTATTAAAATTTGTGTCGGGTCATGTTCTTCGTCGACGAATTTTAACGGTTTAATGCCTTTAATCGCTCCTCCACGGCCATCGTTCATCGGATGGGCGTGCCATTCGCTTCGCCCCATCTGAACTCGTCAAATTTAAGATCCGTTACTGACTCGGGCTTCGAGAGGGGAGGAGGCGAGGTTTAATCCTGTGACTCACGCCGTCGGCCTTTCCGTTCATTGGGGGGAAAGAAGGAAACCTTTTTCTTTGAATTTTCTCGTCAGGGAAACTGGCATAAGATGGGGTACTTTGTGCCTTGAGGGTATTATTGGTATATATTTTTAAAAAAATAACGTTTTTTATCTCTGTGGATCAGATGAGGACTGATGAAATGCATAGGAGATTACATACTGTGTTGTTATAGATGCAGCTGAATACTAGGTATTGCAACAATCGCACTATTATTCCAATGCATTTATTGAGTACCTTGATAGATTTCTCACGTTGCACACGCTGATCAGTGTCTCTTATTCATAGTTCCACTTACCTGCACAAGTTAATATCTTAAATAAATACTGCTGTTATTTTTTTTCCTCCCTGGTGGACATGTGGTTTTGGATTACGAATGCGATAATAATGGAATGTCTCTCATCTTTAGGACACGATTTATATTTCCTCTTGAGATTAAAATCATTATTATGTAACTCTTTACGACTTAGCAAAATTCCTAATTTTGTTCTCATTTATTTGACTAAACTACGTGAAGGATAATTTGGTTATCCAAGATGTCAATCCATGCGTGTGGTTGACTGGAAAATCATTTGCGACGAAGTTGATTGGCCGTTAATTATTAGTACGTCCACGATTGGCGCCTGCCACGGTCAAACCTGAATGAAAGAAAGTATAGTAAAAACAGCTTTTTAAAATTACACAGAAGTTTATTTACTCTCTCCGACCGGTTTCTTCCGTTAGGGCAACTAAATCTACATATTACACTGCAAGCCACCTCAAGGGTGTTAGGCTATCACCAACAAGCACCATATGGCCCCTGTAAATTTCACTAACATGAAGTATACAAGAGGTATGCTACCAATGCTATAGAAACTACTTGTAATAATGTATATTCGAACTACTTAAACAAGATACAAGAGTCATGCAGGTATAATCAGATGCAATTAAGCTATAGTTATTTTTACTCCGATCTCTCGTTTTGAGAGAATTCCCCTAATTACACCGAATCACAGTCATTTCATTACGTCGATTCTTTTGAATTATCTCCCAGCTTTACTCACCACTCGCAACTTTTAACGGTAAAGGAGAGCACGAGAAAGATTGTAAACCAATACCTGATTCATACAAGCTTCAACCCATCACAGATAAAATTGATAATAGTGTGATGCTAATTTAGATATTAATTCTTTGTCAACTGAGGTAGTACTGATAATTGCGTAGAATGGTTAAATTATTTTCCGGTGCATAAATTTCTTCCGCATTATATTATTTTCAGCTTTTGAATCCTCTACTCGCTGTTCGCAGTCCTGCTATTTTCTACCAAGGTTAACGAAGGTCACTCAAGACCATCTAAGTGCCCACGGCGATATTCAGGGTGCCAGCCCCAGCGCCGTAAGGGACGAACGGTAATATTCGCCGTGAAAAAAATTAAATTTTAGACCATCTGCTTGCATATGATATCTCTTGTGTCTGCCTTTCCCTGGTAATGATTAGAAAATTTTCAGTTTTCCACCGATGTGGCAATTAAGTTATTCGTTTCTGCCTTCATTTTTTTGTGACCAGAGAAATGAAGAGGATAATTTTTAATCGGAAGTTTTAAATATGGACACTTCTGATCAGCGAGAATTCGAATACTATTTTTTCACGCTTTTCACAATTTATCCTTATGAATTCTTACTAATTCCCTGATATATGGTCAGCGAGTACGTTTCCGTCACATAGCGTGATAGTGAAAATGGTGATGATGAATTATCACAAGTCAATTAAATAATGTATTGTTGTTCTGTTGCGTAAACATAATCTGCCTGACATCCATTTCATTCGCAGGGACTGTCCTCCGCACCAAGTTCTTTCCATGACATGGTCACTGCCTTCGTGTGTACTCATTGGTGAAATGCTACTCACCATCATTTGCCGACGGTCCATTGGGAATTGCTGGGCGCAGAATTGCGCCTAATTCTGGCACAATATATCTTCCCGGAGTGGACACACCCTGAGAGACTAATGGGTTTGTGAAGAACTTAATTGAAGGTAAAATAGAGGAAGAAGTCTCGAGAGGAAGACTCAGGAATAAGTTCATGGACCACATAAAGAGAAAAGTACATAGGAATAAATACCAGGAGGTCAGGGAACTAGTATTTGACAGGGAATGGTGGAGGGCTGCAGTCAACCAATCTTAGGATTGAACGACGAATGAATAAATGAATATGTTCCCGTGTGTTCAGGCCTAATATGGCGGGGAGCTAGCTGCTTCGAGTACGTGCGAACAGAGTATGTGGAAGCCTTGATTTTTTCTATACTTATCCTGATCCGATACATTATTTCTGTGATTCATGCGGCAATAATATCCATCTAGAAGTCCACATCATTTAAGGCAGTAATGGCGAGATTTCCCCCGACTCATAATGGAGGCCATCATCATTGGTCGTTTGATCCTAAGGTTGGTTGACTGCAGCCCTCCACCCTTCCCTATCTAATGCTGGTTCTCTTACCTCATGGTTTCTCTTCCTTTGTACTTTCCTCATTATTTGCTCCATGAACTTATTCCTGGGTCTTCCCCTGGGGACTTCTCCCTCTATTTTTCCTTTGAATCAGAGTTAGGTGTACAAATATATATTTATGTGTGAAACTTTGTGGTTGTGCCTACCCTGGAAGGGAACGGCGTGATTGGTATATATGTATGCAATTATGTTCTTCACAAACCTATTGTGTCTCAAGGTTTGTCCAATTCATCTGGTTCTTCTTTTGTTAAGGGTGTTCCATATGGTCCTTTCCTCTTCTACTCTACTGTACACTCCATCATTTCTAATTTTGTCCGTAATTTTATCTCCAGCATCCTCCTCCAGCACCAGGTTTTGAAGGCTTCTAGTCTGTTCTGGTCAGCTTTTGCAATGGTCCATGATTCCGATCCGTACGGTGCCACGCTCCATGCGAATATTTTTACATACCGTTTCCTGGTTTGTAGTCCTATCTTCTTCGAGCACAGCAGTTGTCTTTTTCGCATGAACGCCTTCTTAGCTTGGGCTAATCTCCGCTTGATGCCCGTTGTACTCCTTCCATCCCACGTGATATTACTTCCGAGATAGGTGAAGGAATCCACTTGCTCTAATTTCTCTCCTCTCAGAGTGACTTCTGCATTCAGCTTCTCTTTTCCGAATACTATGATTTTAGTCTTCGTCTTATTTATCTTACTTTTTTCTGTAATGAGTCAGAATTCAATGTATTTTACGTGAAGTGATACATCGCTCATTTTTTATAAAAAAACCTCACGGGACATAATATAAGGGATGGCTCTTGGAGAGAGTGAGCATTGGTGTGTCGAGATAAACGTAACATTGCCGTCTATTTTTTGGTGTCCATCTCCTCGTTCAGTCCGCACGAAATTTACGAGGACACCCGTCAATGGTGGCGCCCTCCCCGTTTCGGGCGCTGCCGGAGGTGAGGATGCCCGAGCGCGCTTTGGGGTGGGGTTGCTCGAATTTCGGTTCGATGTCCCAACCGTGGAGACTACGGCGGACGCGCATGCGCCCCTCGCACACCCGCAAGTGCTTTTCGATAGTGATTGAGAGAAAACTTGAGAGAGAGAGAGAGAGAGAGAGAGAGAGAGGCATCATGTGACGTGGCAATCCCTCTCTTTCTCTCTCCCTGGGGATAATTTTCAAATCGACGATCATTTCAAAGCCGAATGGAGCACGAACCACCATTGGGGATTCTTTCGATGATGATTGACGGGAAAAGCGGACTTTAATTGCCAAAAGTGTTGGTTTGCTCCGATAATTTCCAGCTATCTCAACATTCTTACATCTTTGAACGCTATTTTCCCCCTAATTGCAGTGCAGTGTTTAAAAGTGAATTCCTCTCCATTTTGCTGCAATGGTGACGAAAATTGTGTAAGTCAGGATGAGAATGTGTGTAGGCTAAATATTGTGGGCATGAAGTATATGGGGTGTATGGTAAAAGCAGGTGGAACAGGGTTAGGGGTGATTGGATGATACATTGAATGTACAAAAGATGCTCCGGTAATAAGCTTGTAAGATGGAAGTATACTTCTTTGGTTTGACCATCTAGTAAGAATGGACGGTAGCCGAATTACGAAACAGATACATCTACATACAACCCTGCGAACCGCCGCATGGGCAAGAGGCAGGGGTTTGTGTAGACACCGACCGTGTAAAGACGTAAGGGATAGGGTTTTGGGAGGAAAAATGCTGATGTGTAATTGGGAGTGTATTTAGTGGAGCTCAGTTTTTATTTTGGTCGCTTATTATGCGTGAAAAGAACGAGTTTTTGTACCCATCTGTTCGGTAATGTATCTCTCTTATTTTCTCGCTTCTATCAGCACCGGTTTTGGATTTCTCAAGCAAGCTAAGCCTAGCGTGTAGCCTCCGAGTCTCCAGGGGCTCCCACCATAATCCCTGTAAAAGTGATGAAACGTCATGTGTTCGCTCGTAGCAGTTTATAACGAAGCGTGCAGCTTTTATTTGCATTTTATTTATTTTTTTTATTAAAACGATAAGTGATAGAGTAGTGAATTGTGTGATCGGAAGTGGTATACCGCGAAATCCGGGGGATAATGTGGAGGAAGGCATGTAAGAAATTTAGTTAGGGAAGTATGGAGGAAATTATGAAAGAATGTTCTGCATTACTGGACTATATCGGCTTATATAAGCTTTTTGACTGTACATACTCCGAAAGGGAATGGCGTGATGGATACGTTGGCACATTTAATTAGAAATTTTTTCCCATCTGATCCCCCAATAGACTGGCAATTGGTGGAGCTACATACATGCTTGAGATTTAATAACGACCATTTCCATCTCAGGAATGAAATGAAAATGCCTTCCTCGAAGAACTTAAGTCTCAGATCTGAACAAGATAATCCATTACGAAAAGAAAAAAAACCTTTTTGTCCCAGTTTTTATTAGGAACAAAAGAATTATCACTGGAAAAATCACCTAAGAGTGAATCAGTTGACAAAGGCAGCTTACCTTATCGATGTCACTGGTGCAAGGACGTAATTGCTGCTATAAGCACCTCTGCCTATTGGAGAGACTCATTGATTTTAGATCGCTACTCTCCATTCCATTTGAGTCCTTTGTCTATTTTGATACATGTTGCCAGAGAAATAAAAAATAGGACCCAAACGATTAGAAATTAATCAGGATGAAAGAAATGACCAACCTTATGACAGAAAAGAGAATCTATCTCTCGCTCTGCCTGAATCTCGCCCAGTTGTTCATCTATTCTATAAAAGATTTGGTTTTGGGCTATTCTCCGCTAGATGTCCATTGTTCTTCCATCCCACGTGATGGAACTTCCGAGATAAGTGAAGGAATCCGCTTGCTCTAATTTCTCTCCTCTCAGGGTGATTTCTACATTCAACTTCTCTTTCCCCCGTACTATGATCCTTCATCCCATCCCCACTAAACTCTCCATTTTTTTAACCCATCCTTCGGTCTGTACCCTGTGCCCTGACTGCCCTCTATCGCGCGTCGACTCTTTCTATGTTATGCCCATAGAGTCCTTTTCTCTTTGGTGTTCCATATGGTCATTCCTCTTCTAGTTTTCCACCGGTTTATGTTTTTCCATTTCCGCCGACGTTACGATGAACGAGTCGTCCATCCAGCTTTGGTGAATCTCCTCCTCGTAGAGGTGTGTGAAGGATGATCGAAGGCTTTCTTGGCGTATGGTGTCGTGGAAGGTTACTCGGGTTTTCTTTTCATCGAAACGTCGGCGGAAATGGAGAACCTGACCCGTGGAAAACCCGAGTAACCTTCCACGACACCATGCGCCGGGAAAGCCTTCGATCATTCTTCGTTTCCTCTTCTACTTTACTGTTCACTTTTATCTGTGCATATCATAATAATTACATGTATACAAATGTTCACGACAATCTGGGCATAAAAGTAAATTGTTCCCACCACCTTCAGGAAAAGAGACTCACCTTCCTCTCCGTTCCCGCTTCTTGCATGTGAGCGAAACGAGGTGTGCGGAGAAGGAGGCAGAGGACGACGAGATGTCTGGGATATGTTTTAGGCGCCAGGTCGGCTCGTTGGCGAAGAAGAGAGTATAGACGGTGTTAGACGGAAAAGAGAGAGGAAATTATTCAGAGTTCCATCGCGGTGGAGAACTCGTATATGCATACGCGCCGCTCACAAAGGGACTGGGAGACTCGAGAGTACATTGTGTGAGATGTATGGCTATGGTGGGGGGGAGTGTATAGAGGGGGAAGTAGCGAAGTAAGGGAGTTAAGAGGAGGTGGTGAGTGAAAGGGAGAGTGTATGCTGGAGGGAATATGATCCCGGGATGAGGGGGGCAATAGTGCGGGTTAAGGTGGCTCTGGTTTGACTACGTGAATCAAGAATAATTTTAACATATGTATATTGTTTCTCTTACAGTAACGAGAATAACGAATGGCGATCGAGAATAACGAGTGACGAAATCGAAAGAATAAAGATTGACGAAATCGAACGAATAACGAACCAGTTTCATCTAATGATTTTGCCGACTCCCCTGTAACCCCCTTTATTTTACCATTGGCACCATAAATGATCAAATTTCAAAATTACTTGGCACTTTTTCACAGCGTTGTTTTCTTTGTCTGTGAAAAAGCACAATAGTAATAAAAAGTACAAGTAATCAACACTGTGAAAACGTACCGAGTAATTTTGAAATTTATTCAGAATGGATTTCCACTAGGTGAAACCTGTCACCATCGAATTTGGCCCCATTAATGGCCGATTGCAAGAACATTTAGTCATGTAATCAGTAGTTATGAGATCCATGAAGTTATAGATTTCATATTAATATTCGGGCTGCTGAAACATAATAACTTCTTTACCAAAAGTTAATAACTTCGAATATTTGATCTAATATTCCATGGCCGGATAAAATATATGAAAATTAAGCCAATGAATAATTGCTAATGCACTTAATAATTTGCCAGTTAGAGAAAACAAAATGGTCATTTGTCTCAAAGCAACTCTTTTATCTAGTAATTAAGTCTCCAAGCGGTTCATTGCGCATCCGCCATCTTGCCTACTAATGGAACTTGTAACTCCATGCCATAAGTTATGAAACAAATTAACTTAACTAATGTTTCTGAAACACTTATTGAATTGCCATGGCTAAGGGATCCCTCAACTTTATGGAATACATATGTGTCGTTCCTGCAACTGACCATAAGGTAGACCTGGCTTGACTGTGTGAGTCAAGATAAATATTAAGTTACACATCTTTATTCATTCTGTTTAACCCATTTCCTTACGCGCCCAGTATATGACTCTCTAAAGGAGGAACCCCGAACTTCATCGCAATCAGCTTGTCAACATTGCATCGTTCAAGGTTACGATCGCCAAAATATCTTTATTATTACTATAGGTGACCATATTAGTAAAATACCAAAATTTCATCAAAATCGCAAACAAAAAATTTTTCTAGGCGGTTATTGGTTAAAAAATCCTACTTTTGCTGATTACATATTGTTAATCAAAATTAATGTACAATATACGAAACACCTATTTTTTCCGCGAATATATTTTTAGTGACCACATTTGTCCAGCCATGAGAGCCGACTACAGCGCTATTTGAAGGAAATTGCCACATTTTGACTACATTTCGACTACATTATGACAGTAATTAAAAAAATAGGTGTTAAGATGCGTATATTTGACTTATATTCACTTTCCCAAAATTCTTAGCTTCTTAGAGGCAGTATAAATCAATAACTTGAATATGCTTTTTCTTTTAAATTGACGATTTTCTCCTGCAATCTGAGCATTCTCCGCAAGAGTCCTTGTGAAAAACCTTTCCTTTCAAGGCAGATTTACAGAAAAATTTAATATATTGGCTATTTAATAATCAAAATATTGAAGACATACTTTGTTAAGGAATTATTTTTAAAATGGTCGGTTTATTTTTTCATTTTAAATAACAATGTATGGTCATCTATTTATTAACTTAATGATGGTAACCCCAATACAGGTTCTCCCTCTAGGTTACCTAAAGCTCCCGATCTTTTTGACTGTATTTTATGTATATTGTTTGGGAGTAATAAAACATTACTACTTGTGTACATAAGTGTAGATAAGAACGAAAAAAATACAGGATACCGATTTGGTTACCTGACAATTTAATTCTATTGTAAATGTATTGTTAAAACACGTAGCCTTATGGCACTGGGCATATATTTGTAAATAATTCTATGACACATGTACAGATAATCTTCTAAACGCGAAAATATACGTTTTATATAATTAAAATGGTTTCGTATGAAAATCAATGTATCATGCGGAATGTAAAGCATGTGCACATTGCATTCAATGTTTGCCTAAATTTTTAATTCAACGCCATAACCCAAGTCATAGCAATGCTTTGATTGGGAAGAAATTTTTTAAACTATAATTCTTGCAATGTTTATCTTACGACATGAATGGATATTTTCGACGCATAAATACATGTGCGAACGTGAAGTGCGGTCTAATATTTTTTTTCGACTTCCTTGAAAAGGTATAAAATGTGCAATCAACGACTCACGATTAGCGCCCCAACAACCTTATGGGTTAAACGGAGGACGTCATGAGAAGCCATGTTTTTTTGTATGTATTCTCTTTTGGTTAAGTTTTTTATTTGTAAGAAGTACTTTCCATTCATTCTACTGCCCTTAGCTTAGTTGCAGCTTAGCTTAGTTTTAGTTAACTGCAGCTTAGTTGCTTATCATTTGTTTCCAACCCTAAGCACAACTAAAAAATTAGTTCTCAGTTTCAGTAGTGCTTATTTAGAAATGGCTTGAGCTCGATGAAAATTTCGTGGTCGTGATATTAGAGCCTCGACAATGCCTTAGGATTTTAGGAAATTGTTGCCTTAACCTATAAAAATCCAAAGGATTTACTCTTTCTTCCGTTAAAACCTACCCGAAGGAGATTCACCCTGGAGGTACCTCATGAAAATCTTGACTGATGTTTTAAGACACCTCTTCGTTTGAATGTGTTGAAATATTACTGCTTTTCCTGATGACGCGCAACAGGAATTACAAAAAAAAAATTATGATGGCAAATATGCAGATTAGACGACGAATAGATGTGTTTCAATCAACTCTCGTTTCAGTCGTCGAAGACTACTCCAGCACCATTTCAATTGAATGACCACTTTTTTGCTTAAATTACTGCATATTTATTGAGTCCGATTTACAAATCACACTTTAGCATTTACTTTAGCACTTACACTTACCATATTTATAGAATTACAAATTGCACACCTAAATATTGCACATTATTGCATCCGCTTATTGCTGAAAAAATATAATTGGCTGCTGCATATCTTATATTACCACTAAATTTCATTGAGAACTCACTTCTTATGAATAGTTTTTCGCTAAATTATGATACATGGTATTAATGTTTTTTCCATGTGTCACTCTTTTGCCCACTAAGCCTCCCGTAATTTTAAAATTCATTTAGGGGAAAGGAGTTCATTAAAAAATGGTAGGATTCGGTTCTTCATAACAAACAGTGGAACATTTTTCTGTAAAAACTTTTTCTTATATGAATGACAGTCTTATTTAGCATCTATTGCGTATGGTAACTTGTATTTTCGTAATATTATGCTTGAGTTACCAACGTCGAATGTTGCCTAATTGATTACGATTCATGTTTCTTCACATTGCCAACTTATTACCATGATAATCCCCTTGCCAAACACCCTCTCGGTGGCTTGCAACGTAATAGGCTGATAGATGTAGATGTAGTCTATTTTAAGAATAGGGATTGGTAATACGAATGCTTGGTGGACTCTGGCTATGGTAACGTATTCTACCGGGGTTTACTTGTCGTAGTTATTGAACTACAACAGTCGTTTTCTGCCCTCTGAATTCACGTTTGTGACAGTGGTCATGCAGTCAAACGTCATAATCTTCATGTGACTGGTGGGCGATGAAAAACAAATATGGTTCTCGTTAAATTAAGTAAATATCGGTCGTAACATGATTATTAAGGACTGGTACAAATGTGGGTAGAAATTACCAACATTTCTTAACAATGTTATACATTCGAATCCATATTGAAAATAATCCTTGTACTTTTCCACAGTGATTTATTAACAGGTTACAATATTACGCGTTTCGCAGCTTGCTGAATCTTCAGGTAGATAAAAAATCCACCAGAAGATGCAGCAAGCAGCGAAACGCGTTGTAAGTTAAACTATTAATAAATAACTGAGGAAAAGTACGAGGATTATTTTCAATATGGATTCTAATATAAAATACTTCCACGAAGTGATGCCTGAAGGGGTAGAGTTTAATGCTAAACAACTAGTAAAACCAACTGGGAGCAGGTATTCGAAATTCATTTTTCCAACATTAGTGCTAATTTCGTATTAGTGAATAAAATTGAAATGCAATTAAAATCATTTTATGCTGAGACCACCTAAACCAGTAGATAATATCAATAATAGATAGTCGTGATAGAGGGAGAATGGTAGGTTTAGAACGCTAGGAAGAGGTGAGCGAAAGAGCGACTGTTGGTGGAGAATAATCAGGGAATAGGGGGGGCGCGATAGAGGGCAGTCAGGGCACAGGGTACAGAGCGAGGGAGGGGTCAAAAAAGGGAGAGTTTTGTTGGGATGGGAAAAGTGGAACCCCTCATTCACCTCGAAATTCACTTTCCAAGGGTGGCGGAGGGAACGGGGGAGGAGGGAAGTTTCTCTATCGACGGGCGGGGTCGGACAATCGTGCCGGGAAGGGGACCCGAGGGCGGACGGTGAGGGGCGGGGGGTGCCAAAGGTTCCTGCAGGAACAGAGGGGAAGGGAGAGTAAGGTGCAGGAGAGGGATGGTGGGGAGAGAGAGAGAGAGGAAAGGAGTGAGGATTCACGGGAAGGGGTATGGGGTCAGTCGCATTAAGGGTTCGAGTTAGGGGTACGGGGCTGAAAAAAGGTGGGATGGGGGAGAGGAGACGAGAAAGAAATCCAGCTTGACGCATGCGTCCCGAAATTCCGCGTCGTATGCGTGTGTGCGTGTCGAAGGCGGCCCCGGCAGACACGCTGTGCTCGGTTAGCAACAGCGGAGGAGAAAGGAAATGGGGGAGCGGGGGGAAGGGGGAGGGGGTTAAAGGGATGGATTTGGAGGGGGTGAGGGGTAGAGGATTGCGACGAGAAAGCCCTTTTTCCCCTTTATCCCCCTCCCCTCTCTCAGCAAACCCTTTCAGAGAGCATTTTTTTGTCCTACCCCCCTATCCCTCAGTCTCCCAGCCAGCACTCTTCCCCTTCCCCACACCCCGCGTTAACGACCTTCAAAAAACGCAGTTCCTCACGCACTTGTTTTTTCTCCATGGAAACGCATACGCCGACTCTCTCACACTCTCTCTATTCTCGACGCCCCGTTTCTACCGCCGGCGCTCCGACCATCTCATGCATAGAGATACTATTTTTGGAAAATAAAACCTCACCGATTCGTAGTTGAAAAGTGACTGCACCCACGTTGGAGAAAATCGCTATCGGAAATGCTCGTGCACACTTTCGTAAATTATAGTTCCGAACCTTACCAACTCACCAATGTAGGCGCTGATATCGCGGTGGAGGGGCGGCGACGAAATAACCTGGGAAGATGAGGCACGATAATCGAATCCGGTAAACAAAATGGGGAAGGGTAAATTGCCATTCGGACGAAATCGAAAGGGACTGACATTTGCTTTTAAAACCATATCCCCTGCTTTCGAAACGGATGAGGGTTACGGAAGTTCTAATTTCGTTTTAAATTAGCCTCTTGATTTGTTCCGCTTGTTCGTGGCTAATCTGGTCGAGAGAAGCACAGAGTTATGATGGAAATTGTAGGTAGAAGCTAGGGAATTACATGCTGGTCAGCTACTTTGGTCCGTACGACGTCAGGGGAGATCGACGGCGTCAACTCCCTTCAGCTTTCAACTCGGCAATCACTGCGTCAGACTAATATTCCCCCTCCAGAATAAGGCCAGACACTCCTACGTCAGGCATGCCGCTGAATCAGTAGGTTTGTGAACACTTCCCGCCATAAAATATATTTTTGTACTGTCTTTTCGCATTCCTATAGAGCGTTCCACGTTCAGTTCACGGTATGAAGCACTCATTGCCAAACTTCGGCACATGGTGCGTTTGTGTTCTCCAGGGACGCATAATTTATATAAGTAAAAATATGTGACGTCCAGACTGCGTCATGATTGTAAAGTTGGGCACTTCATTAATTTTAAAAATTGAGTCAATCATGACTCACCGGATCAATTTTTCTAAACATGGGGGAAATTAATTCGCATTTCAAAAGGCATTTTAAGTGTACGGCATTCAAAAACAAGACAATTTCGTCGCAACGCTTTTAAGATAAGTCGGGTTCTAACCAAACAAAAGAAATCTTACAATTTATCCAAAATCAAGCATACTTCGTTAAATTCCCTTGAAACTCTCTTAGAAGCAGCATTCACTAATAATTAATCCACACTTTTGCCGAAATTAATTGTTTAAACGATATTTTTACCATCTTTTCAACTAATTTTTTAATGTCTGAAAACTCCAAAATATACTTGTAAGAACGGAGCAGAAAAAGGCTCTTGTTAATCACACGCAACATTATTGTGACATCATGTCATTACTATCTTCATGACACCTCAATAATTGCCAATATAAACTTTATATTAAAGGATTTTTACGAGTTTTTCGCCGCGTATTTGAGTTTTTAAAGTAGTTTATGAATGGTTTAACACTTTCCAATGATATTCAATATTTAGCATTGGCACTATAGTTGTTGGACTCTTATGAATCTGCTACTGCTTTTCGACAAGTTGCTGCTGTTGGGTTGTTTCCTTGTTGGTTTAATTTGTTCGCCAGTATTTCAAGAGCTTATTGTAGTTATTTAACATTAAATGAATGCGTTTACTTTTTCCCCGAATAAATTAATTAACGAAAGAAAAAGGACGGCTGCATGGCTACCGTGCGTTTCGAATTTAGCATTCATTTTACAACTTTTACATTCGTCGTTTTGTGTGTTATTCATTGTGTTTTAAAAACGCAAAACGAGCATATACTTTCATTTTATCATTTTAAGTGCATAAAATATCTCCATAGTTGTCAATTTACAAAGATATTAAGGTATTTGTGAAAACAAATATTGATACATTCTCATTAAAAAAGAAACTAGTGGATTTGCCGAATTGGATTTACCTGTTATTTGATTTTCAAAGTTTCCTCATAATCGAACATAACTTAAAAAAAAACTATTTTCACGAATACTAAGTCCCATTCAGTTGAATGAAGTGAAAATTTTAATGAAAACCACGTAATGAGCAAAAAAAACAAGTCACGGTGTGATACAAATATTCATTATGACAGACGAGATGTGGTATAGACCGTGGGGTTGGATTGGACAAATTTATTTAGTTTATTTACTTACTTATTCAGAAATCAGTCAAAGTAAATCTGTGAAGAAGGCAATGACTTACTGAAGGAGTATCTAACTGCCATCGTCATTGGTCGTACAATCCTAAAATTCGTTGACCGCAGCCCTCGACCCTTCCCTATCTAATGCTAGTTCCATAACCTCCAGGGGGGTAAGTCTGTAAATTTTGTCGCTTATTTTTGTCGATAAATTACTCGACCGGTTTTGACGACGTTTGCGAGTCCGTAACTAATGGGCGTTAAAATTGTCGACTGACTGCAAACGTCGACAATTCAAAGTATGAGAATTTCCGGAACAGTTGGCGATAATGATCCGGAGCCAATGAAATTCGTCGTTTCTTTTCCCCGCGTCAAGCTCTCGTCTTGTAAACAAATCGACCGCAAAGACAACGATGCAACGTGTATACAAACAATTGAATGCTGGAAAATAAAGAGCGAAGTACGAACGTGGTCGAGGCCAGTTGTTTCAAATTGCTCCAAATAATAGTGAAATTATTGAAATAATGGAGGCTTTTGCTGGTCCTTTATAAGCATAATGTATTTATTCGAGATTACTTAACCCATACCTACGCTTTCTTTTCAAAGAAGGTTCAAGGACATCGCATAGATAACGAGCAATGTCTTTATTTATCCGGAAAAGTTTAATAAACACTGGATCTGGCAAGTCAAAAGCATTATGAGTGCCTCTCAAACGTTTTCGTTCTACTCTGATTCGCTTAACTTCTTCTAAATATATCTCCCGAAGAAGAATTAATCTCTGATGGTTACGAATGAACCGCGCCATTACAAAAATCAACAAATGACTATCGCCTAGCGATGCTTTATCGCCTATAGATTAATGTTACCGACGCCAATCCGGTTGTACATCAAATAAACGACCGTAGTCGCTTAATTGTCGCCCCGGAAGTCGATTATTTAATTTACAGACTCAAGCCAAGCGCTTATATTGTCGACGTCGTCAAAATTGTCGACCGTCGCTAAAATTGTCGACCGTAGAGGTAGATAAAATTTACAGACTTGCGATAAAAGCCCACAGAGGAGACAAAAAGCGTTTGTCGACGGTCGACAAAAGTTACAGACTTACCCCCCAGGTATCTCTTTCTATGTACTTTCCTCTTTATTTGGTCCATGAACTTATTTCTGGGTCTTCCTCTGGAGACTTTTTCCTCTATTTTGCCTTCAATTATGTTCCTCATAAACCCATTGAGTCTCAAGGTGTGCCCAATCCATCTCGTTCTTCTTTTCTGTATGGTGTTCCATGTAATCCTTTCCTCCTCTACTCTTATGTACACATCATTATTTCTTATTTTGTCCGTATCTTACAGTAAGCTTTGGGATTTCGAAGCCCTCGGAAACGAAGCAAAGTTAGAAAATCAATATTTAAAAAATGGCTGCAGTCTGTGAGACCGCATGTCACTGGATAGGTGTTAACCTACCTCGTCAAACAATTCAATTTCGTTATTATGGCGAGAATGCGCTCTCCCCATGCTGGACTATAAATTAGAACTTGGGAGCCGGAGTCTGAGAGAAAAGATCCGACTCCAACTCCCGGTTAATTCTTAGCCACGGGTCCAGTGCCACTTCTGCTCGTGCCAAACTTTCCGCTTCAATTAATGTAGTGTCATTAAAATATTTTCTTATTAAAAGATTTTCTACGGCTTTTCTAAAAAACAAATGTCGCTTCCCTGTGTTACCATCTTGCATTCATTTCTTTTAAAACTAAATTTACAAAAATAATAATACCTAGCAAGAGGACCTTTAGGCATTGACTATAACGTATTATTTTTCGTGTAAAGGTGAGGATTACAGTATGATATAATCAAAATCACTCTTAAGTAATTTTTTTAATTCTCAGGCAGTGAAATTTGACAAGAATGAAATTTATCGAGCTAAATTAAGGCCAGATACCCGCAACTTCGACTGAGTTGCATTAATTATTTCCCGGCGAATGACGAGTGATTTCCTCTCTGGTTTCACTCCGGGTCCGCGTTTCAGTAAGCCACTCGCTTACCAACATCAATGCTATCACCATCTCACCATCGTGCAGCCCTATCAGCCACAGAACAGAGCCAGACCCTTGCTGGCATGTTGGGAAACATGGAAACGCTGAACCTGTGTGTAACACGAGAAGAATTCACTCATATAAAAAATTCCAATTATCCTCCGAAATCAATTTTACTGCGCCCTAGGTGTTTCGATGTTTTTATATAAAATCCCAAGATTCCTGCGATATCGAGTGGAATTCATGCATTATGCAGAAATTATTTTTTTATCCACAGTATAATTAATTTGTATTTATAACTGATGTGCCACAGTTATTTATATTGTGGATAGTTGCAAACAATTTTTCATTTCTGCATCGAGGTTTTTACATCATCATCAGGTTGGTATTGAGCAAAAACGATGATGATGTAGTAATACCAAAACCTAGGTCGCAGTAAAATTTATTTCTGTGGATAATTGCAAATTTTTTATTTCTGCATCATGCGTAAATTCCACTCGATATTGCAAGAATCTTCGGATTTTATATCACTCACATCTGACTCTGTCATTTAGATATCGGTTGTCGGAGCCGGAGAGGGATAATTATTCAGTTTCGAGCTCTGGCTCACGCAAATATTTGAATGTACGGGTAGCTACAGCTCCCAACGACTTAATGGAAAGTAATTCTGACGCAGTTCATGCTGAGAGGGATGCTCGGCGGATCAAGTCCCCGCGATACAAGGGGACCCTCTCGAGGAATAGCGCAGTTTACAACGTCCCATTTGACGCTGGCCTTAAACCCTTAGCAAACCTCTTTAAAAACTCTTTCACTCTCACTCTTCACCAGTTTTTTACTTTGTTTATTTCTTTATTTTTTCTATTTACCTCATGCGCACCCCTCTCTCTCATTCATACAGTAAGCCGACCCGAAAGAACCAAAATGGCGGCCCCCACCCCGGAGTCCTTTTGTGAAAACCGGAAGAGAGGAGGATGCGCACCAGAAGGAGAAGGTATCTCTTCTCTTTTTTTTATTTTCACTTCAGGGAGCGTCAGTATTGGAGTGGGGTTGGCATGGCAACCCACAAGGGTGGGGTGGAAGAGGGGAAGGGGGTTTACGGCGCTCCCTAGGGGCCGTTGTCGTCACTCGGCGGCTTTGATTACCTCATGCGTTTCGTCAGTCTTGTCTTTTCGATGGTGCGTTTCCCTCGTGCGTGGAGGAGTGCATCCCCGTCCGAAATCTTCAATAAGATGGTTAAAGCGATTTTTAAATGTATATACATATCTGCGTGAAAACTTGTTAACGTGATCTCATTAGCGTTATTTATTTATGTGTTACTCGTATATGTACATGCACATAAAAGTAATCATTACGGAATTTAAAAACGAGACACATAGGTTCCCCTTAGGTTAACATCCTGTTTGGGCCTAACCGACTCTTCTTTGTCTAACAAAATCACATCAATATAGGAAACAACAAAAATCAGTAACTGTGCCGAAAATTACAAGTAACTTTTCAAAAATTAATAGTGGATACAAAAAATATAAACAACAAGAAAATGAAAATGGAAAAAACATTAATAATTCCGGAGCACAGCAACAGAATCTGATCAGGATCACCCCAATTTACAGTGATAGTTAGAGTTTTATTGAATAATGATACATACATAATGTAACATAATATCTATTCAGTCATTTCATTTGAGTGTTCTTCCAGCTGATTAGTAGGTTTTCGCACAGTATTTACTCTAACTTCCTAATTTCTGGTATGTCATTCCGTTTTCCCTCCTATACGTGATCCGCCATGAGATTTCTCCAAAATTCCTCGTATATATTGTCTTTCTCTTCTTATTTCGCCCAGTATACATATTCTCTTCATTCCTCTTCTCCTCTTTCCCAGTGTTTCCCCTCTATTACCCTATTAGCCTTCCTTCTCTTTTCAGTATGTCCTCCATCCATCATTTCTGCCTCCTCCGAACCTCCGCCATCAACTTCCTCTCCTCTTAAATCATATCCAATACCTTCTCGTTCGTCCTTCTCGCTACCCAGGTCACCGTCTCAATCCCTCTCCACACCCACATCGCATACGCCTGAAGTCTACGTACTGTCTCCCGTCGCAATGATCAAGTCTCCGACACATACAGCGCCACGCTCCAAATTATTATTTTCGTCAACCATTTCTATAAACCTCTACTGAGACAACCCCTCATTAATTCCGTCCAATTTATAAATGCTTCCTAAGCTTGGGCTCTTCTACATCTTTTGTCTCCACCACTATACCCATTCCCCTCCAAAATTCTCCCCGGATATGTAAATTACTCGACTTGTTCTTCTCCTAATGGCCAGAGATTCGCTGCAGCCCAGAGTCGCAGCTGGGAAGTTATCTGTCCTATAGTAACTGTTATTCAAGAAGCTTTACCATAAGCAGATAATATTCCTTAACCGCCTCATTCATCCTTCTCGCCACTCAGCTCACCCGCTCCATCCTTCTCCATACCTACATCTCGAATCTACGTTCATCCTCCCCGCGCAATCACCAAGTCTCCGACCCACACTGCGCCGCGCTTCGAAGTAGAGTTTTTACCAGCCTTCAGCGCCAGCTCCACATTACAGTTTTCCTTCTTAACATCTCTACTCAGACACCCCATCATCAATTCCCTGCTCTTTGAAAATACTTCTTAAATCTATTTTTATAAATGGAAATATTCCTCACACCGATTCGGTTTTTTCGGCAATTCAATGCAAATTGAACACTTAGGCTGAAGTGAAATGACATATATTTCGTAATCCTTCGAATACGTGATGACGGAATCAACTATAAACGCGAAATTATGGGTATAAACTAGACATTATTATAAAATACGCTTATACGTTATAGGTAATTCCTTATGAAAATCGTTAATATTAAATACCAAGGTGTCACTCCGAGTTAAATATTCTAAAAAACATTTAAGTAGGTATATTCATTATATATCCGTCTAAATTTCAAAAACCTCGTCGGAAACTCTAGTCATAACACGTACTCATGAATTGGAAAACTTTTAAACATTATTCCTTTATCATTACCATTTATGCGTGCATCGTCATGAGTTCCGACGCACAAACAGATTCCCTTGCATGAAATATGGTCCGAGGTTTATTTTTCGACCAAGTTAAAAAGCTATTAAAATTTTCATTCATACTCCCAAGATTATCGCTCCAGTTACTTTAAACAGCGCACCTTGCTGACATAAGTACTCCGTCTGAATAATTTAAATTGAGTACTTAAAACGTGATCGCTATCAAAATTGTATTTAAATACTTATAAGTCTCTGAGGACGTCCTTAGGTAGTTCTGCCCGCTTAACAACATTGGATTCACCCTCGCTGACCTCCTGCTCTCTGTTGGCGAATGACACCCAAGCTTTGTTGAGCCCATGAGTGGAGGATTCTTCATGTGCTGTACTCCGTACCTCGGATGGGACGCAAAACTGGTAATCTTTTTACGCCTCTCTTTAAGAGACTGGTTACCCCTGCGCCGAGTTTCTATCTTTCCATTCCTTTGATAACCCTTCCCTTACAAACTGAATACATATTAGATGACTCAGAACTTGATCTCAATGAAAGACCTTTGAAAGAAATGTTTACTCTAGCCATAAATGAAAATTCTTGCAAGATAATTGATATGCTTACGTAGGCTTAGTGCCAATAATAGCGCTTTAGTTTCATAAATTTGAGCGTGCTAGTGAAAATAACATTATCTTGGCCTAACGGTGCTTTTTTGATCTCTTTTTCATTTTTGAATAATCACATTCTATACCTTTTTATTTATTTTTGCAACACAATATATTTAGTTACAGATAAACGGAACAATATGTTGGAAAGAATCGATGAACTAGATAGATTGTGAATAAAGACATAAATTAGATAACAATAATATGAAAAACTTAACAGGTGTGAAAATATATCTTTAGAAATTGTTCTCTGAATGTCTTTGGCCTTTTACTTGGGATTCACTGGGGATCACTGGTAGAATACCAACTTAAACAACTTATAGAGAATCATGCACAGCGGGTAGACTCTGTAGGGGGAGGAGAGGGTTGGGTTAAACTGGGGTGTGGATTCACTGGTTGTGTCCCCTGGCTGACCTGCTTCTCTTCTTTTCCATTTCTTGCGTGCCATCATGGGGCCAGCGGGAGTCCTGGAATGATGAGCGGCTCTTGAGTAGCAGGATGTCTCTCGGTGGCAAGTTGATGTCCGGGTTGTAGAGGTGCATGCAGTCTCCGATGAATCTGGGGGTGGTGTACAGCTTCGTCTTGCTTGCCTTCGCCCGGGGTCCGTCTCTCCTTCAGGATGTCTTGTCGTAGTCCCGGGTTGTGCGTTGTGATGCGTCTAGCCACGTTGCATCGCAGTTGGTATAACCTGTGAAGGAAGAGTTCAATTTTAGGTACACGGTAGACCCTTTGGACCCAGTGAGGTGCAGTTCATAGACCTGTCGTAGGATCCGGCACTCACGGAAAACGTACGACATTACATTTCACCGCAGAGAGAGTGAGGCTAGCGTGGCGTATTCTATGACAGGCCTAATGAAGGCCTTGTCAGGCCCTCCATAGCCAGACGCTGCAGAACACTGCAGGATTTCCTAGAACTTTGGCTATTAGGAGTTGGGTCTTCGTGGCGTTGGGCCTCATATGTCATTCCCTGGAACCATGTCTACAACTTCTCTACCATAGTCTGTAGCCTCTTCGTGGCCACGGCAGGACTCCTTTCTGCAAACATTACTGCGGTGTCATCACTATACTGGCTGAGTGTCACTGGAGCGGCAGCATTGTCGGTCGGCATATCTCATCAGTATAGCGCGAACTTGAGGGGATGATCAAGGTCCCCTGAGGGACCTCAGCCTCGAGGGGGAAGTGTGCTGAGAGATGGTTACCCACAATTACTCTGGCTTCTTCTCCGTACAAAGGAGTAGAGGAGATTAAGTATATGGTGGATCACTACATGAATCAGGGACAATTTGCTGATTTGTCCCGTGTATCATACGTTATCGAATGCTCGTTCCTAGTCAAATAACAGTGCAGCATAGCTTACCTGGAACCTGCTTCCTTGGTGAGAGTACTTGTGAGACTTACTGGCATATACTTTCCTACGCTGCTCTTATCCTTGTTTGGTTTAGGGATCAACATCACGGTTGTGATATTCCAAGATTCGGAATAGTAGCCCAGGGTAAGTAGCACATTGAAGACTTTTATCTGGAGCGGGCACCATGCCGATGATTTCTTTTTGTATTGCCCTACTTAAGCCGTTATTTTTCTGTCTCCGGGGGCCTTGTTCCTGTGGGACAATGATTCCCACATGTCCTTATCTTCGATAAGGCTAAGTGTTCCCAGCATACCCGTGTTTGTAGCGAGGTCTCTTTCTCCTTATATTTCTTCTATCTCGCCCTCTATTTCTTAAATGAACCGAGGAATCTCCTGAGACATCAGCTCTTCCTGTACATCTTAGAGGTTGGGTTCACATAACTCCTTCAGGGTATCTAGCGACGAGCTCGTCCAAAGGTGTGTAGATTTTTGTCATGACCCCTTTGAATTCTTCCGCCTGTTCTGTAGGGTCGGCAATGGACTCTCCGTCTTCACTAATCAATGCTTGGAGGCGGGAGGGCAGTTTGAAGGTCATTGCTTTGAATTTTCTCCATAAGATTGTGCAGTCCCTGTAGTCTATCTACTAGCATGCACGCTGCCAACATTTCTCCATCTCTACTATGATCAATCTCTTGTTGGTCCGGTTTCATTCGGCTTTCGTCGTATGTTTTTGTCTCTCGTCCGCACCCTCTGGAGATAAGGCCGCCGTTTGTTATTAGCCATCGCCCAAATTCGTGGCGGTAGGTAATGGTGGCCTCGATGGGTCGATGGTGACCGTAGGGATATTTCCAGCTGCCTCTACAAATGCCCCATCCACAGTTTCCAAGGCCTTCTCGACGTCTGCGGAGGCTTTTCATTCTCCAGTTGATGACATCAGTTGGAGCACTGAGTCGCTCAACTGATCCAAATTTCCGGTAGTTAGGATGGACAAAGATGCGTGGAGAGGCTATAGGGGTGAGGAGGAATGGAAGGACAAAGGCAGATGATCTTTAATACGGCAGTCATCGATGGTCACATCTCCGGTTAGCGCAGCCACGTTCGCCGACACCAAGTCATGGTCCGGAAATAAAATGCCTCTGATAGTGTGAGAGGGATTGTCTAAACTAATCACTGGATTACTCAGTAACCAAGCTCTCGATTGCACTTCCCTTTTAGCTTGAGACGATGCCTCTGAATGCCTGGTCCGTAACATTCAGGCCGCCCAGAAGTATGAAAGGTTGAGTCGCCTTGTATGGATGGTCCAACAATGCGACTGGCATAGGCGCATGTGGTCAGACAAACACCACATCTAGATGGACCGTCCGGCGATTTTAGTCCGTGTCACGACCGCTTCGTACCCTTCTGGTTTGCATGTTCCAAGGATGTCTTCCTGTTCTGCCAGGATGTCTCCCCGGATGAGGAGTGATGTTCCTCCCGAGAGCGATCTCAATCTAGGGGTGATAAATTCCTGAAAAAATATAATATTATGGGTAAGTATGGACGCTGAAAGTTCTCCCCAGCCCCAGAAAGGCGACCTCCTTTTTGTTACAGGATCAGCAGTCTTTTACGGCCCACGGCAGCGTGGATGTTGCAAAACGATATTGTAAACTTATATTCAATTGAGGATCCGACCGGCGTAGGTAATGCTCAGGACGACCGTGTGGCGGATGTAGAGTGAAGTCACTGTCTTCTCCAGCTCATCCCGCTATGCTATTGCTGAGAGTCGCCAAATGTTGTCTCCTCTCCAGGAGGACATTTACGACTATCACCGTCATAAGTCGACGAAAGTCTTCCTTTAAATCATCTCTCAAGCCTCTGCAGGGTCTTGCGGGCGTCTGCAAAACAGTATTGTGACGGATGATGGTCCGTGTCTATCGGCTGCCGGTAATTGCCGATGCATGTATCCTAAACATTTTGACCATCTCCGGCGACATATCAAGGATACTTACTAAACAAAATATCCGGACCATCCACAAACCACTTGATCGGTAATGGACCGCGCTCGGTGGGCCGGCATAGGAAGTACTGGTCTCCATTGTGACGGATGATGGTCCGTGTCTGTCGGCTTCCTGTATTTGCCAATGCCTTTCTCCCATAAAATTTAACTATCTCCGGCGACATATCAAGGATACTTACTAAACAAAATATCCGGACCATCCACAAACCACCTGGAAAACTTAAGAACAAACTCGTGAGAGTGAAAGACGACTTTGGGCTGAAAACTCCGGGGGTTTAGAGGATACCATACTAGTTAAGTAGGGTATTCTTAAGTGAGACGATCGAGAATCAGATGAAGGAATTAAGGAGGGGTATCCGACTGGGCCATCCCGAACGATCCGTGGTGGCAGGACAAAGCCACCAGGACACCAGGAGAGACATCACATTTTTTTGACGACGCTAAATTATTAAGCCGATGTATCGGCTAGTAGAGCGGTAGACGAAGGAGGCTATTGAGATCTGGATGGGGGCAAAAAAATGCCTACCGTAACACAGTCGACCTGCTAAGTGCGGCTTGAAAACCCGCGCTCCGCAAAATAATGGCGGAAAGAGAGGGAATTGACGCCCGCCAATCACATTTGACCTGACCGGAACAGTTAGTGTACATTAGGACCTAGGATTTGCCAGCTGACGTACCCTGAGGACGATGGCGGAGGTTGGCATCGAAACGTTGCGTCGGTGGAAACACGCGAAGACTTCATTTACAAAGTTTATTCCTCTCGCTTTCTAATATGGATCCTTGTTCTTTTCATTTAGTCAACCGATATTCACAACTCTCTTTTTCTGTTTTAAATGTCTATTAAAGACATTTATGTCCGTGAGATGTAGCAACTCCTCATCTCTCTCCCACTCTCCCAACCCTCTTCTCCCAACCCTCTTCTCCCCCCCTCCTCCCGAGAAGACACAGCAGGCAGCAACTCGTGGCAGCTCTGAAGCCAGCTAGATTACTTGACACTGAACCGCAATCAGTAGATCTCTGCTCACGTTTCCATAGAAAGATATTACGTCATAGTCTGTGATAATGACTGAAATTAACGTTCATATTCCTTTAGGAAGGAGAAAAATACCTTAATTATCTCTCGTATGCACATGCGATAGAAAAATAAACTTCCTTTGCGTAATTCGAAATTATCTTGAATGCAAAATCTGCCATCTCAGTGGTATTATCTCTTGTTGGCATTATGCACGTGCGTCTGTTTTCTTTCATTCTAGTGTCCCATTTCAAATGAAATTTACTTCAATTTCTCTATTTGATAACATTTAAAATTTTATACCAGTGAATACAAATATGGACGAATAAGATCATCTGATAACTTTGAACAAATCTTTCAAATTTCGGGTCCAGTTCGCTTAACGAATATCCCTCAGGATCATACCTGCACCGATACATCTATGAAAGTCACGTTCATGGTAAGTAGCGCGGGTTGATTCTACATCTGGATTCCAGGTGTATGGGATACTCGTCCCAGGTCAAGACCTAGCCAATAAAATCCCAAGAATGCAATACGCAAGCACCCGACCAAAAAGCAGCGTGGAGTAATATACTCGACCAAACCGGAAACTAGGAGTGCGCTAACTTAGGCGAACATACTATCATACGGTACACAAGATAGGACTATCAATAAACATTACTAATATTGTTCTACAACAGAATACCTATTAATTCTTCGAACCTGCGATCCACGGAATGGGTCGAACATGCTACCGCTGGCTCACCCAGGACCCATAGAAATAACAATAATAGTCTTCACGAACTGTCCTGTATATACAGAAATATACAGTCCGTCGGGTAGTCAGTAAAATTTTAATTTATAACTTCAGATCTTCCTTCAGAGAAGAATATAAACAATTTTTAGCCAATATGAAGTATTATTGAGATGCTTGCAATAAATGCGATTCAGAGAACCTAATACATTATCAAATAAATCTGCATATTTGACTTAGAAGACTGATACCTAGTCTCATCATTTTTACATCAGGGTGCATGAAAATAGTAGTTATTACGAGTATAAGGTATGAAAAATTATTTGTTTTCTTTTCTGGCAACTCAACATGGTACGCTGAAATCAATCCCACTTCGTATATTAACACAGTCAATCCAATTGTTCATTAGACGATTAAAAAAACAGGAGATGGATTCTACATTTTTATAGTAAGTGTCAGCAAATTAGTCGTCTTCAATATGCAATAGTATACCAGATTCATACCTCATACTTTCATGCAGAAAGCTATGATTTTTAAAGAAATCGTGTGGTACTTCCTCATTTGTAGATCTTACATGTATTAATAAGGGTACCACGCTGGAGTACAATGTTTTAGAGAGAATCTCGCCCATATATTTTGTGAAAATCTGATGCGATCTTATATATTAAAGTATTCAGTGCTCCTATTGATGAACCAAATTATTTCAGTGCTTCATTTTTTACGCGTGAAAAACGTGTGCAGCCGGTCATATTATTATCAACGATAGCACCTAAATAACCTTACAGTCCAATATCTGAAATTCTGCCTCCTCTGTATTTTTTTAGTGTTCTTACTCCTACTGAGAGTAATTAGTACTCTCACTAAGATATAAAGTAAGATAAAATATTTAAATGTAGTAACACCGAAATCGAGATGAAACCGGTACAGTTTCTGAGGTTTTTAGGTCTCCTGTACTTAACTTTCTTTTTTACTCAATGAAAGTTTTAATGAGGAAACTCAATACATCAATCAATCGTTTCACGTTTGAACTTTAGAAATCCAACCACTATAAGTTCAGAAAGAAAGAGATAGATTTGTGCTACCTTACCCGGCGAAGTGAAACGTTTTTCATTGATAACTCGTAGGCATTGATTTCTATTTCAACTCCGACCCATTTGTTTCATGCTCGTACTCTGACACACTCTGTGCACTTTCTTGCGTCTTAACTGTGCACTTGGAAGCGTCTTACCAACCATCTGTGCTCAATTGATATTCTATAGCGTAGCGTTCACCTTTTCTCAAACCCATTACAACCTTCGATGCATCTTTTTGGCAATCGCCTCAATCACCTCCCCAATGTTTTCCGTTTCCAAGTTTTCGTTGGTAATAATAGCTATTATCTCAAAATGAAACGTTTGAAAAAGTTTGTCGGAACCTTTGTCGGTGTGATTGAACTGTGTCGGTGTGTTTGTAAATTCGCAACGTACCTTTCATTTTGTGATAATGTTATCAATAATTCATTTAAACTAGGTTAAGTTACGCTGATAGGTTAAACTTTGGTTTCCTAGTAAGTCCATGGTATCCTGAAACCAGCAGCTACAATGACGAAAGCATGTAATACACATAAAACTTCGATGTACAATATTCACCCATATAACAGCACTTTATAGACATTTTAGTGAATAAAAAAATTCTGAAATATATATTTAGCTTTCTTCAAGGATTTATTACCCTATAATAGGTTATTTAGGAAGTAAAAATACTTCCTCGGCTATACCAGTACGGCGCAACTACTGAGGATTGACAGTGTTGTAGTGATCGCGTTGTAACAATTGAGGCAAAGTTTAACTAACTAGAGGTGAAACTCGGGATCGTAGTTTAAGCCCTTTCTGGAGAAGCCAACAAGTGTTCAGTATGGACCAACTGTCGTCGTCCACCACCATTAGTTCGCCAGTTCCTTCATGACTCAAAATCTTCGTGTGTGCACCATCTTCACCGCTTACCATATTCAACCCAGTTTACGGTATTTGGTTTTGACTATACTCAAGTATATACTTAAGTTCGTTTCGAATTGACAGACCACTTCCGCCACGCAGAACTGAGCGTTCAAGATTCTAGATCAGATAATACAACTTGCGCCGTCATATGGCCTCGGCTTTGGAGCGAGGACTCTTGTTATAATGGATTTTACCTCGTGGCATCATAGGCTGCCTATTTCGCTGCATATTTCGCCATCAAACGCACTGCTTTGGTTGGCCAATCCTCTCTCGAACCTTGTATCTCATGGTGGGCACATCTTTCCTTCCGATGAGGGTAGTCGGTGAGAAAGAAATAATTTCAAAAGAAAAGGAAGCTTTTGAACCTCCTATGCAATCCTGTTAAATTCAATTTAAATCACTTTAGATTATTTTGCAAGTGTTTAAGGTAGTTTGAGCGAGATAGTTCCCTAGTCATAATGGAGACCATATTCCAATTATACGTTTTAATTTCTGCACCTGTAAGAAGCATAAATTAATGATTAAATTATTAATGGTGCGATAACATACTTTTATATGACTGAAGTTCTTAGTAATTAAATCAAAATATCTTAATAAGCCTTCAATTCGACTCATTATTTTCACGCCGGGCATATACAGCTCCTTCACAATGGAAGTTTTTTGCAATTATGAAAATTTTACTCCGGGGACGATATGATTTATTTTCAAAAACAGTTGAGAAAACATACAAACAATACACTGATAAATTTTTTAAAAAAATCTAGGTGTTATAAATTCCTCGTTTTTATGAATAAAGCCTCCGTGGAGTGCATAGACGTACTATTTCCTATATTTTTCCCCCTTTTTTTGTCGGACGATTCTGTTGGCCCGTATGTCCCTGGAATCCCGATTGGCTGCTAAGCCTGTCATCAGGTTCTCCAGGGAGCGGACCAACAGAACTTGACATACATCCATGCCGTGGGTGGTGAAAAACCTACCCAGACGGGACTCGACCGCGACCCTAAGTTAAGCTGGCGAGGACTTTACTCCGCCGACTGAGGATTGGCGATGGTGTAGTGTAAGTCCCATATAAAAGGGCTGGTATTTTCGTCGAAAATCTCGGAAAGTAAGGCGATATGAGGCTGGTATTTTGGTATCTTTGGAAGGGTGAGATATTTCTCTTTGAATGAGACAAAACTCGCTGATTTCTAGGTGAAATGGTATTTCGCTCAAACTACCTTAAGAATTGTCTCATTACAAAAGTCTTCGATATGTTTTTACATGGAAAATGAGCGGAACATGTCTCATTGTTTTGAGGACACATCACATACAAGTGGAATCTGATTCATTTTCATTTTTCTTCTTTTCATTTATTTCTAGGGAGAGATGAAAAATTCCTGTGGTATTTCATAATTTCTGCGCATGAAAAAACCGTCGATAGCCATGATTGAAATGAATAGCTGGTTACTGGTTCATCAGTGAATAATTCATCGGAACATATTTATATTAATCCTATTGCAAAATAAATTTGAAAACGTTTACAACGCATCGTGAAATAATTGCAGAAATTCCGCAAAGTATTATTTATTTTAAAAATGGTGAAAAAACAGTATGCATATCGCCTGGGAATATTTCGTAGTTGGAACGCACGGGTACATTGGATTAATTAAAATTACTTTCATTTGAACTGAAACAAATATCACGTCTAAAATTATCGTCGCCTCAATTTCCATGTCCTCTGATTTCATTATGTACTGGCCATTCGTGATTCGCGTTTGTTTAAGTTTTATTTTCACCGTCGCCGGCCCCGCTGCAGCGTTTCGCTACAGTTGGGAAAAGGATACTATAGAAGTTACGGCCACCGATCTCTCATCGTTCTCTGGCCACTTGTCGTTCGTCGGTGGAATTGAAACTGTCGAAATGTTAAGCGCACCTCAATGTCACTGTCACAAAAGTCAACGCTCTGAATCACGTGCGAAAGATAGGGCTCTACGTTTCATGGCTCTTGGATGATTTCCGGTATCATATAAAATAGGGTATCAGGAAATGAGAAAATGATTGGTAAAAATGTATCAGTGGCATAATCTTGATTCATAAATTATCCTTGATTTTCCAAATAATTGCATATTTTATCTATCTGATGCTTGCAATTGACTCATAATCATATATCACGTAATTATGAACGTATTCATGAATTTATTTTAGTCATATATCTGTGGTATATTCTGTATATTTTGTACTGCTGTATTTTTGTCCCTCTTATGATGTGATTTCAGCTTAATATAAGGCTTCTAACCTTCTTTGAAGCTACCTAAAGCTCAAACAAAAGAAATTTAAAAATACTTTTACTTTCTATAAAAGCTTTAGATTGAGAAATATATATCCATCCATCTTGTAAGACGTCCACGAATTACTATAGAGTCTATAAAGTGGGTATCAGCTATTCCTTCCTCGTTTTTATGGACACTATCGTTGTGCAATTAACCTCTTTTGTTATTTGAGAATGCGATCGACTACTAAGGTCGTCAGCTCCATTCAGGACGTCGTTCGGTTAGCCGTTTGGAAAGGGCTCAATTATTGTAGCTTTGAGGAAGGGTGGAGAGAAACCCGGCGCCTGCATTAGCCTACTCTTTACGAAAGTTGATTGTTTAACGTCCCAGCCGAAGTTTGGGGCAGTGTACCCAAGGGTTGGTCGTTTTTTCGCTTTTTTCTTGAAGTAAAATGTAATACCCGGCAAAAATGGCCCACCCAAATGACATTACAGGTATACATTATTTTCCAAATCGAATAGTATTTTCTCCGAATATTTTAAATACAAATTTTCGAATTTCTGATTGAAAATACCAAAATTGTCCATAATTGTAGTTCGGTTACAGTGACCATTTATTGGGGTATTTATTGGGATGATGCCACTTGCGATAAAAACTGACACTCAAACCTCAATATGCCAGTTATAAAATCTATCTCTCTGGTAAATTTTTTATTTTGTACTGCTGTATTTTTGTCCCTCTTATGATGTGGTCGCAGCTTAATATAAGGCTTCAACCTTTCAATGAAGCTACTAAAAGCTCAAACATAAGAAATAAAAAAATACTTTTACTTTCTATAAAAGCTTTAGATTGAGGAATAAATATCTCTCTATCTTGCAAGACGTCCACGAATTAATGTAGTGTTCGATTCATAAAAATTATCCTTGATTTCGCAAATAATTGTATATTTTAACTATCTGATGCTTGCAATTGACTCATAACCATATATCACGTAATTATGTATGTATTCATGAATGTATTTTAGTTATATATTTCTGGTACACTCGGTATTTTTTGTACTGCTGTACTTTTTTCCCTCTTATGATGTTTATCTAAAGCTTCTATCGTCAAGCTTTTATCGCTAGGCTTCATGGCTCTATCAACCAAAGCAGTGCTTAGGGCATATTAATTTGTTATCATGCAACGAAAAATATAGATTGTTCTTAATCATCGTTTGTGCAATTATGTGGCCTGTAAAGTTGACTCGAGGGATATATTTTATGATTTCCTGCTCGGAATTGGATATTTTCTTAATCTTGGAAATTTTAATTGAATTGCGAAGGCAAATAATGGCCCTGGGGGGGCAGGGATGCCACCTCTGGGCCCGGATAGCGGGGTTAATTCAGTACAATTTAGCGGTTGTGTAGCTCCTAGCTCTCCTGGTCAGCGATGCTTGCCTTGCGACCTAGTACTGCACGTCCTTATTTTGCTTCTTGAGCTCCGCTGGACTGTGAAAAAGTGATCCTTATTTTATTGGTTTTACAGTAGAACTTAGGGTACACTGTACCCGAAGTTCTCTCCACCTAGGACACAAAAAGGGATCGATATTCCACTGAGAAATCTCTGCTGGAAGTCAAACACAGGAATTTGCTATAGAAAGCCCGTACTCTGTCCTCCACACCAAACCGATACCACTGCGAATAAAAAATCGTTTGCTAATAAAGGACTGCCTAATGCTTCCACCTTGTTAAAAGGCACTTTATATCTCTCATGAACTTTTCATGCAGAAATATGATGGATTCGAGTCATGTACTCAGATTTACCTCAGGGGTGTTAGAATGAATTAGGCAAACTAAAATAAATTAGTAACTGGGAACCGAAAAGTTTTATTCTTCATGAAAATCGACAGCTTCCATAAAGTCCAGCTTGAAGTTGTCATATTTATAGATTTTTTCAATAATTATTTCGATCTCCTAGTCTAAATGGGACATATTAATTTGTTATCGTGTAACGAAAAATATAGATTATTCTTAATCATCGTTTCTGCAGTCACGTGGCCTGTTAAGTTCTCTCGATGAATGCGTTTTATGATTTCCTTCTTGGGATTGGTTATTTTCTTAATCTTGGAAATGTTAACGGATGGATTTCTGAATATTGTACCAGGGCAACTAATGGCGATACGAGTGGTACTTGGAATCCAACAGGAAACAAATTTTCACAGAAGCGCGTATGTGACCAAAGACTATCAGACTTAGGCGGACAAAACACATCTCCGTCATTTAAAAAAATACAGGGAAACGGAAGAATCATTCTTGGTTTCTAAAAATACTACCACACCATTATATAACGCCGACCCTCTCTCTTATCTCGATAGCCTCAATGTTGGAAAATAAAATACCCTCTTCCAACTTCCATTCATCTATATTAATTGTGCGGTTTTTTCTAAAATAGGTAATAATTGCGGTTTTTTTCTGCCACAAGAGAAATTGTGAAAGAAAAGACAGTCGACTGCATCTCTACGAATGGAAGTGCTTATTTTTGCGAAAAATTATCCACCTAACATGGCTGTCGCGCTCAGTTGTCCAGAAATTTTAGAATTATGCCGTGCACTTGCCGTGCCTTGACTACTCAAGTACTAATAACCATGGTTTCAACCTATTATCTCCTGCTCAACTGATCCATTCAACATGGCCGATTTTGCATTTTAATGGCCTCAATATTCATCCCCCAGTGCTATCGTACCGCATCGTTGGATCCACACTTTTCTTTAATCTAGCAGCCAGTTTTGGTATTTTCTTGGGATGTTCGAAGGAGGTGAAGACGTATATTCAGGTGAAATTACACGTGACTCTTGAAGTCAATCCTGCCATTATAGTCACACATGACTGTGCAGCACGGCTTAATTACACGTGACTCTTGAAGTCAATCCTGCCATTATAGGCACGCATGACTGTGCAGCACGGCTTAAGGCTTACCTTAAGTAAGGTTTAAGGCTTAGGCGGCTTACGTTGCCAATGGTCGCATTTGATTTCTCCTGTTTCTCAGTTACCGAACGTAAAATTCTTCCCACGCACCTCCTGTCCTTGACTCACTTTCACATATGACCCCACACGGCTGCGTATCTTCCATTTCCTTCTCATCTTGATCCTCATTATAGAGCGTTCCACATTTCGTGGACAGACTGTATTTTATGGAAAACGCTGTTGCCAAACGTACGCTCCGTGTATTACCACTGTGCCAGGAGGGTTAACAATCTCCAACCCCGCGCGCCAAATTTAAATAAATTACTTAGGGAACAATATTTGCGCATCGGAAGGTTCATAGACGTCTAGTTTGTGTTCTGCATGGCACTATATTTTAATTTTCCGGCTGCTTTGGCAACATCGCACTCCGGGTTTATGGAGGTACACTGTCAACGCTCTACAACACTAATGGGTACACCCATGAAACGAATGTCCACAAGAGCTCCTTTGGTCAAATAATGTGTGTAATGTCGTGTAACTCACGGCCGAAATCAGCGACCCATACTAATGCAGACATGTTGTCATGCATACCTTACGTAAGCATATCCTCGTGCGACCCATACTAATGAGTCTTTTACAAGAGACACTCCACGCGCCCTTTCTCATCCTCATCTTGGACTTGTCTTCATTTCGAAACTCCATTAACTCAGTGCGTCTAAACTCCACTCTCTTCCTCTACTTCTTCCCGTTGCTTTATATAACGGAGATGAATGGAGAGGGAATCACGTCATCAAACTGAAGCCTGACAACCGAAATAACAATCATATTGGTTAATACTGCTCTTTCCTCACTTTCCTCTGGATAGCACAACGGAATGGACGAATTAGAGAAAGTACAAAAATAATATCCGCCATCTGTTTGAAATTTTAGGCAAATAACTCTTGATATATATATATATATTGGCTACTCTGTGCTATGGATTTTACTCGATTTTACCGTATTTTTCACCGGGAATGCGGATTATTATTAGATTAAATAAGTAAACAATATATGTAAGGAAAATTCACATTCAAGAAGTAAGTATATGCTAATTTTTAGTACGTTAAGAATGGAATACATCGTGTAGCATATCGAAATCCTTTGGTATGCATATTTTAATAGAGATTGTACCAGCTTTAAAAATTACTACCGACTAGTTAGGCATATCCACTTTAAGAATTCCCCTTGTTTAAGTGGAGCGGTAGCAACAATTACATCGCAATAAACACAAACTGTGCACGTGATTTACTCCTCGTGGAGTCGCGCGAACCTATCCAAGTCAGGCAGCAACAAATTTAAACTAATAGTAACTAGCGACATCATCATATAGTTAATACTCCGCATGCCGGCTCGTGGAAGGAGAGGGAATATTATAAGAATTGCCGACCTGGGAGGTTGAAACCACGCTACTCGCTTCTTCAATTGGCTTTAATTCTTCCTGAATCTTATTAATTTAATCACCAAGTCGGACTTTTCTCGATCAGTATGTATGTATCTATATGAAGTTTCTCGAGTTCTGTTAAATTGTTTTATGGTTGCATGCCGACGTTTCGCCAATATTTTTGGCATATTCAATGCTATTACATTCTAATAAATACATGAGATTTACAACAGTTTTCTTTTACATCCTTCCAAAGACGTTTTTCAGTATACATAAAAAATGTGTCTATCTTTGAATTCAGCAACTAAGTAACTAATGGTTAAGTTCCAATTATTTTTTGGGAAGATGTAAAAGAAACATCTTGTAGACCTCATGTATTTATTATTATGTTAAAGCCCGAAAGATACTAAAACATTCGTCGAAACGTGGGCATTGAAAACTAAGAAACAATTGACCGAAACTCGAGAAACTTCAATGATACTTATTAATTTATCGTAGTTTTCCGGTGGATAGCTTTGTTTGTAGTTGTTTCTCACACCTCTTTTTATGCCGTAACTGCAATTCAGCAATGACTGCAGCAGGGAGGACGGCTACACCCTGCACCAGCACTGATGGTTCGTTGACTATGTTGGTAAACGTATGAACGAAATCGATTACTATAATGAACATAAATGGTTGATACTAAGAGTGTTATTGGGAAATATTGTCAACTAAATATGTCGTTAAAATGAGGAAAAATCGTTTCGCACGTTTTTAAGGTGAAATCCACATAATAGTATTTGAGCGTTGGCAGTGCGCAGACTTGATATGTAGCGAATGAGTCAACGTTTATAATACCTAACTTTCATGATAGATGTGCTAGTTATGAGCCGTAGGGTGGACGATTTGTGGAATTTCACATGCAAAGTTGCAGGTGAACACCTGATTTATGCATAGTGAATTAGAAGTGGAGCAAGATTGGTGTGATTGAAGGGCACTTATTGTTCAAACTGCGTATAAACAGTTATTTTTTTAACCCGTTCTATGCTGTTGTTGTTTAAACTGAAAGAAAACCCATTGTTGTGTCGTGTAAGTTGTTATGTAAACACCATTTAAGGCGACGCATCTTACCCGCTCGAATCTGTGATGATTTCCGACCCCAGATTTTTTGTTCAAGTCCTATGTCATCAACTTGAAATTTTTATATTATAAAGAATAGACCTTTGCCAAGGAAGACTCTTATCTGAAATATGAAAAATGTATCCCGAAGCATAATTAAACCATCGGGAAAACGGCAAGATGTAGGGTATATTTTTACAAAAACTATCATTATTATTATTGACATAGCTGAAACTAATGGAGATGTATCAATCCTTCTTCTTTCAGAATGCTAAGTAACAGTCGTCAGGGTCGTAAGATGTGTAATTGGTATCTTTCGACAAGCTACCTGAATGGTTTTCGGCCATGATGTGCTCGGACGGTTGTTGTCTTCTCTCACAGATCTTATGTCAGCGCTGACTGTACTTACGCGCCTGAGACTTGGCTACAGCTTACCGACAGATGTTGCCTTGTGCGAGAGTAATCCTGTAGTAAGAGACTCCTGACTCCAAAACGCCTCGATCGAGTGCGAGGTGCCACCTTGTGGATTTTTGACAGAACTACTACTTTCCGCAGGGTATGATGCGTCCTCTTAACGGCCATTATTGTCGTTACGCGGCGTAAGAAGTTTGGAAAAGTGGAGACCGAACGATTGAATTTGCGTTCTAGTTTTTAAATGAAGACATGGCATAAAAGCTATTAGGGAAAGAAGGTTTGTGGTATAGCTCAACAATGCTTGCTGAATTATGATGAAGGAAGATTGGGCAACTGTTTCAGTTGGGCAATTTGCAATCAGGTTATTCAAAAGCCTCTTAAGGTAGCTTAAGCTAGTTAGTTATAATTGTGAAGGGGAAAGAGCGTTGTTCGTGTTCACGATGACCGAATCGACGTCCTTCTGGCTTCAGCGAGGCGTTTGCCGTAACTCGGGGAAAGAAAACTGCCGGGAAAAAGAACGGGAAACAAGAGAGTTGGCGGGGCGGTAAGCGGAGGGTGAGGAGAGGGGAAGTGGGACTTGACTGCTGGGTCAGTCGGTCATCTGGTGGAGGGAACAAAAGCGTGGAGCGCGAAACGAATCGAAGAGGGAACGAAGGAGGAAGAGAGACGGCGGCGTGAAAGGAAACAGATGCCCTCTGCAACCTCGGGAACAAAAAGAGGACGAGAAGTCGTAAGGCAAGGTTAAAATAGATGTGTTGTTTTACGAAAGTTTCCACTTTGATATCCGAATAATTGCTCGGACTTGAAAAAGTAAACCTATTTCCTCCTCATGAATTTAATAAACTGCATCAAATACTATTACCGATTTATTTAACTTTCTATAACTTAATTTTTTTTATTCCGGAAAAAACTTACATATTGTAACATAAACATCCATTCACTATTACAGAAAACTAACTATTTTTTTAAATGTTAAAGTACTTATTTACAAAAATAGACACTGAGACTAAGACGTTACAATGGTATCTAGGGGTAATGAAGTGTAAACAGAAAATAAACACGTCAATATGATATGTTATATGTCAATATGATAGGAAAATAATGTTTGAAATAGTGTAAACGTACTTATTTCTAAATATTTTTACATTGTAAGGAATTATCTGCACTTTCTATATTCTCTGTGTCGCATTCTGAAGCATTCTGAAACACACCAGTTATGAATTTCTCAAGCAAGCTAAGCCAAGCGTGTGGCCTCCAAGTCTCTCTCGGTGCCCCCACCTTAATCCCTCGAAAAGTTGTGAAACATACATGTTCTCTCGGGGCAGTTTTTAACGAATGTTCGACGAATAACACACTTTCATAACCATCACGCCGTTATATTACCTTTCGGAGTAAGGAAAGTCTAAGAACTGCTGTTGCTATTACTCGTAAGCCTACGAAACTATTTTAACTCACTCCTCTTTCAAAAGTCTGCTCCGCTATTCGACTTTCACCCTTTCTTTGAACGTGGCTCTCGGAACGAAACGAGACACTAACCTCATACATGTCCTTTACTTAAGCATCAAAACTACATTTGTTCTTGGCCCTCTCAGTCCTGGCTAACCATACGGGCGGCCATGGTTCAAATCCCTGCAGAGATTGATGTTTTTCAGAGGAAACTCGACCCTACTTGAGTGTCTTGTGGAGGGCACTTCAAGTACAGTACTCAGTCTGTCGGATGAGACGTTAAGCCGTGGTCCCCTTGGCGCCTTTCGTTAAGAGCGGGCTAATGCCGACGCCGGGTTTCTATCCACCCTTCCTCCCTTACCTGTCCCCTACGGCGCAAATGACCTTAGCTGTCAGTCGCCTCCCCAAATATCCAATCCATCCTCTCATTCCAAACCCCATATGCATCTAAGTATCCAAAACAAGTAATTAGTGTCAAATAGACTAGACCTGATGAAAAAAGTCTAATTGTATGCGTTTCAGGAGTCACTATTGATCGTGATCGCATTGGATGGACTATTGACCTTTTTGAGAAAAAAATAATATTCAACGCTGTTCTTTTCACCAAACGCCACGAAAAAGCGTTTCAGCATGAGCATAAAATAGACAAAAAATGCGAACTCTCTTTGAGAATTTTCATCAGGCTCAAGAGCATGGCGAGTATAAACCTCCGCGGAATTCTCTTTGTCACCCTCGCAACCTGCCGTTTTTGCCTTTGGGGGCTATCATAAAAATCCCGGCTGTACATCCTGTTTTAGGAGCAAGTTTAACTCATAAACCGTCGTCGTCCCTTGAAAAAGGATATTCAAATGAGAACGTACAATCCACGAGTTCAGGTTGTTTTAACTCTTCGAGAGTGCTAATTTTGAGTTAACTTCACGCTCGTTGCTGCTGCATCTACTTCGTTCAGTTCAAAACAGTCTGTTTTTTTGTTCATAGCTAGGCTGAGGATCTAATCTCAACGAAATATTTTGAAAGCCTTGTCTTCGATTCCGTCCCTTCACTTCGTGGAAGAATGTGGTGAAAAAGTTGTATACTTCTGCATTCCAGGACCTTCATTAGAGAGGCTGCTAATGATTAAGGAGGGGTCCTTAACAGCTAACCTCTATCCGTAATCACATTTAGCTCCAAGGCTCTTTCTGGTAACCATTACAACCTCATGACTCTCAAAATCAATTCATGAGTCGATTAAAGTGGAAATTTTACTTTCTAATTATTTTTAATTACCTCACATTAAGTGTCATTATAATTCAGCTAAGCAGCACATTATATGCAGGTTTTTTAGTTGATGGAATAAGAATTTTTATTCCCACTTTAAAAACTCTGGATCAGGCACAAAGAATTTATATGTACTTGTGACATATGTGGGAGAGTAATAGGTTTCCGATTCCAGGGATTAATACTTGATACATCATGGAAAACAAACCGTACGGTTTCAGGGTGAATGGTGTGGAATTTTTCCATGTTGGAAAAGAAAAACTATGCAAATTCCACTTAGAAAATTTAATGCACGACCCGGGTGTCAATATATTATGTCATAGTCAGGGCTTCATCTCCTGAAGATGACATAATATGTTGACACCCGGGTCGTGCATTAAATTTTCTAAGTGGAATTTGCATAGTTTTTCTTTTCCAACATCATGGAAAGTTACGCGGAAGGTGATGCGTATACATTTTATAGATTCCTATGAAAAATTGGTTTTGACCTGGGGCGCAGTCGTAGTTCTCCATAGTGCGTGTGTTAGAAGACGGTAATATTTAACAGAATATAGCGAAAGGGCTTGATCACACATTCCTCGTGTCAACGCGGGCCAAGTAGATGTGTGTGTGCATATGTGTATATATATATATATATATATATATATATATATATATATATATATATATATATATATATATATATATGGCCTGAACGGCTCATTTCCTACTTGGGTTAGCGTACCCCGAAACGCCTGTTCTATATCTTTCACCACTGTCTGTGTGTTTGAGTTATTCTTTCATTTCGCCTTCTATGCATGTCATTCTCTCTCTGCCGGTGGGTGAAAAGCAGCCCTGGCGCCATCTATTGGCCGCTCTCGTGGGTCATGCCTTGTGGGAGTGTTTGTTCCTATAAACCCCCCGCCAATTCCAGTGGGTTCTTATTAGACTGGGTAGCTTGGTAGTCTGAGCATTAGACGCGAAATCCAAAGGTCCGTGGTTCGATTCCCGGTCCAGTCGAATTGTTTCTGCTTGGAATCGGCCATCATTACATCTTCACACCACCATTGTGTTCGTCAATTTTATGTGTTCCTATCCACTATCTTTCTACCTTTCTGTTTGAACCTCACAGGCTCACAGGAACTTGACACACAGGTATCAAGTAGTCCTTCACAATTAGACGTCTAAGTCGGACGAAAAATTCAGCAAACGATCAGGTAGGTATCCCTCCCCTCTTTATTACGCATGGAACTACAATAAACCCTAATCTAGCAACCTTCCAACACGTGTGCTTTCAAATAGCGCTATCGCTATTTTTTAAATGTACAGTTGAAAACGAAAACTGAATCGTCATTCGTCAAATTAGGTCAGGTGCTCTAAATCACTTATCTCAATCTATAGAGAGCATTATTAGGACAGTGACAATGAGTGTTACGATTCTAGAGCGGTCTTTTTTAGGTGATGATGACACAAAAGAAGAATACGCGATCCCACCCCAGTTCCTCTGTACGTGTAGCTAAAAGTGTTTCCTATAATTTTAAAATGCTATTGAGGACTTTTGTATGGAGCATTCTGCTCTATGGTAGTGAGACCTGGACAATTGGAAAGAGAGAGAAGGAAGGAATGGAGGCATTTGAAAGGTGGTACTATAGGAAAATGCTGAAAATACCCTGGGTGGCAAGAGTCACGAACGAGGAGGTGTTTAAGAGGATAGGGAAAAGACGGTGTCTACTCAAAATGCTGCATAAGAGAAGGAACACCTGGATTGGCCATATTCTCCGACACGAAAGCTTGGTTAAGACCATACTAGAAGGTACAGTAGAGGGAAAAAACCAGAGGGGCAGACCTAGACTGGACTATATGGGACAGTTGATGAAGGAACTAGGTTGCAAATCGTACAGTGAAGTGAAAAGATTGGCCCAAGATCGGATAAAGTGGAAGACTGTTGCAGACAAATCCTAGGATTGTGACCTGAGAATTAGATAATTTTAAAGAACAATATGGAGGTGGATAAGGCATTTGTCTATTGATCACTTTCAAATTTCCAGAAGGCGATTTTTGTTTTAGGATATGAGAGCACTGAAATAAAAAAATCTCGATATTGAGAGAGTATTTATAAACTATTTTTATGCACCCACCTCTACCTTTGTTTATTTAATCCTAAGGATGAACGCAAAAGAGGATTCCTTTTTGGTGCTTATTTTCCAGCAATTTATTTTCATTTATCCAGCTAAAATTGTAATTTTTTTGGTGACTTTTACGAAATAGTTATAATACCACCCATCCTCAATAGTACTACACTAGCACAAGTACCTTATCTTCTTATGATCATTCATAATTGGCAACAGAATTCCACACAGAATTTGTTGAATTTACGTATGCTGAAATGAAGAGAGATATATCAGAGGTGGATACGGCACGTGTCAAAATCTGACGGATTTTTTTACTGACTTTCATTTAACTCTGCCTTCAACCAGTAGATTACTTTAATGGACAGAGGTATCATTATCGTGCCATAGCTGGAATACTACTGGATTGCCTTTATGAATATGCAACTGTAGGTATGGTCTTGAGATAGTCGTCTTTCACGCAGACATCGTGGGAATTACCAATGGAGACTCGAATACGTGACAAATGGCGTGTCAAATGTGAAGGATTTTTTTATGATTTCCATTTAAACCTATCTTCAAACGGTATATTACTTCTTTCCGTGAATGAGATAAAATAGCAATGTCATCAGCGTCTCATAGTTCTGTAATACTACCGGACTGCCTTTATGAATATGCATATAGGAGGATAGTCTTGAGACGATCGCCTCTTACGCACACATTATGAGGATAAACTATTAAGACTCGGATTCGTGACTTGTGGTGACGGGTAGAATTTATGAGTGCGAAAGAAGATGCGGAAGATGTATGGTTCCCAAGTCGAGTGAATGGAGACGGGGGACTGGTGCTGCGAACGGCGCAGAGCCGTCGTATTTCGCAACGGCCGGAAACAAACGCTCCTTCGCCCAGCCTCTTTAAATCCACGCGTGGGTATTGCGCAACACTAAGCACGTACCATACCATTCCGTTCATTTCACTCACGTGATTGACACTAACGACGGGAACATTTCACGCGCGTCATGTTCTAGTGCATCCGAGTTCACATCATTTCGTGATGCACACGCGTCATTATTATTCATTCAATCCCATGATTGGGTGACTGCTGAGCCCTTCATTCTCATTCTCTCCTGTAGCTAGCATCTTATCCCGTAAGCTTCTTTCTGTTCTGGGAGCTCTCTTTTTTGTATCTCGTTTTCGCTTACCAAAAGTATTTGTCTCTCTATGTAGTTAAACATTGGGCCTCAGTCGTAATTATTAAAGGTTACTCGGGCTTTCCACCGGGTCAAACTCTCCATCTTGGCCGATGTTTCGTTGAACAAGTCGTCCATCATCATCAGGGCATGTTTTGCATTGTCAACTGGTCCGGAGTATATATCGTTCGGCATACGGTCAGGTGTCGCGTGATTGGTACGCTTTTCTGCCTCTTTCCTTTTCTCTTTCTTTCTTTTCTCAGTCGTAATTTTCTCATATTTATCTCGAAAACTAATGTGGGTTGCCTTCGGAAGAGAATGTGGGCTGGAAGATACAGTGGTGGACGCGTATGAAATGAGTGACCTTCTTTGGCTTATCCATGCTGAGGGAATCGATGAGAGTCGAAGGACGAAATAGATATGCGATGGTAGAGGAATGGCGTGAGAGGAAGGGGTTGACCGCAAAAGTCACGGGTTAATGTCAAATGGCCAGTTGCAAGAACGTTTAGGGATGGAATCGATATTTATGAGATCCATGAAGTTACGGACCTCATAATAATATTCGGGTTGCAGGAACACATTACCAGTTTTATAACGTATCCAACAAGAGTTAATTGCACCAGGGTTGAAATTCGCTATGAAAAAATCATTTGACTTGACCGGGATTCGAACCCGGATCTCTCAATTGCCGGTCAGGTGTGTTAGCGCCTTGAAGGAAGATGGCTTGGTCGTGTAACTAGCTAACACACCTGACCGGCAATTGGGAGATCCGGGTTCGAATCCCGGTCAAGTCAAATGATTTTTTCATAGCGAATTTCAACCCTGGTGTATATGCACCCGTGCGTGTGATTTCGTACCACATCATTTGTTAAATGCAATGTTTGGAAATAGTTAATTGCTTCGAATGTTTGAGCTTATCTTCCTTCGCTAGATAAAATGCATAGTGGATTATCCTATGTAATTGCTAATGCACGTTATAATGATTCAGTCAGAGTAAACAAACTGGCCATTGGTCTCAAAACAGGTCTTTTATCAAGTAATTAAGTCTCGAATCGGTTCATTACACATCCGTCATCTTGGCTACTTATGGAGCTCACAACTCCATTCCATAAGTTATGAAGCCATTTGTCAAACCAATATATTTATCGAATGTTTCTGGAACGCTTGCTGAATGGTTACCATGGCTTATGAGTCCCATAACTTTGAGGAATGCATACTTGTCGTTCCTGCGACTGGCCATTATAGGAGACGGGTATGAAGAGGAGGATTATTTTGAGCCTTGAGAGTAGGAGAGCGCGTATGAACCAATGAATAAGTATGAGAGTAGAGAATAGTGGTTTGAAAGGATAGGGAGTTATGGAGAAAATTATTGAGGAAGAGACAAATTTGCCAGGCCTATCAGCAATAACGAAGATCTTTGTCTCTGCCGAGCGAGAAAGGAAATGGCTCTCTGGGTACGGATTTATGCATGTTATTTGGGAAAATTCGACGCGAAGTCTCCGCCTGAGGGTTAAGTTAAATCTTCAAAACGCGGCACAAATTTTTTTTTGCTTGCCGGACGATTCTGTAATTAATATTATTATTATTATATATTCCTGTAAAACTACGACTGAAACTTTGATTATGAGAATTTCGCGTATCTATCAACAAGGTGTTTCAGGAGGAAAGTTCGAAACTTCTGGAGGAGGTAGGGGAGATGATTGTAAGCATTTTTTATCATAGCAACATGGGGTCGCAACTCCTTAGTTACCGAGCTATGGAAACGTAAACACTTTTTCACAAGTATTCTGCAACCACAATGAAAACACCCGATTTCAATGGCTAGCATCGATCAAGGAGGTTTTTAACTTTGCAGTTTGGTGCGTAAGATATGTATTTTTCTTCCTCTGCTATCATAAATGTTAATGGTATCTTATTTTCAAGATGGCTCTCGAATATTCGTTGAACTTTAGTTCCTCAAAAACAAATAATGTACGATAGCGCTCTTAATTTCAGGGATATCAAAAAATGTATAAAAAATAACTTTTAGTAAATTTATTTTTCTATTCATTACTGCAAAGATCACTTCTTTATCTTTTAAAATACGGAAGATATGACAACTTTACGGATGCTAATACAACGGAGCAACAAATGTTCTTGTGGATAAGAGCTTTATATGCTTAGAAAATCTCGGAAATTAGTGACACTAATCAAAACTTGTCATTGAGAAAAAGACCCGAGGAGAATATGCAACCAAATTCATGGCCTGGTTGCTGAGAGTTACAAAGTTAACAGTCACAAAGAAAACAAATACTCGTCGATTGCCTCTCTTTATTTGTTCTTCTTTCAGTTATATTAGACTAGTATTACGTATTATTATAATTCCGGTAATCTACCGGTTAAGGTAGGCCCCAAAGAAGTAAGTAAAATTCTCTAGATATTTAAATGCCTATGAGTCTTATCCTATACAGCTAAGTCTTCATCATCTCAGCGGACATCTTCAATCTTTTCACTCTGTCCATCCAGTCTGTTCTCCTACTACCTTCCCCTTCCCAGCTTATCCAGCATCATCCCCTCCTTCACAAATTTCAGCATCCCTTCGCCTCTCGTTGCCTGTTCCAACCACTCACTCTGTCCTCCTAATCTCATCCAAAAGTCCACCGTACCAAGAACTACTCGTTTGTCGCACTATCCGTCCGCCGTATTTTCTCGATAGATGTTTTGAGGGCAGGAGTATTGTCATACTTGTCTCTCTTGAATCTTAAGACGACCCAGAATAGTAGTGATCTGACTTATTTGTCAGGGTTTGCAGGGATTAGGTTGTGATGAATCGGTTGGGAATGCGGCACAATGCCATGGCCCGCTCTTCTCTGCACATAATGGAAAATCTAGTCACGATGTTAGATTATTGAATCTCTAATGGCTGTGAGGCGTAACCTTACGCAGTAATAAACAAAGTGTACCAAGAATGTATGTAGAACAATTCCTAGGAGAAAAGACATAAGATTTTTCGAAGTTCTAGTTCAAATATGAACTCTTTAACATAGTACACTCTCATCACCTTATTTCATTTGCGACGTTACTTTCGTATATCGAATCGAATTCGAGTATCGACTATTAACCCATTTCCGTCCATCGTAGGCATATGGCTACACCCTGACGCGCCGAGTGTATGACGCTCTGTAGGAGGAACAGCCGACTTTATCGCAATCAACATGTCAAAACTGCGTCGCCTAAGGTCACGATCACCAAAATATTTTGCTTGAGTAGGTACTTAAGGTGACCGTATACGAATAAAATACCAAAAATTCATCAAAATCTCAGACAAAAATTTTTCTGGGCGGAAATGGGTTAAAATTAAATTATTTGGAGGATGCTCTTATGGGGCAAGGAAGCACTCTGGAAACAACGGAGATTTGGTGTTACTGAACAATAATGAAGATCAAACGGAGTGAATTTCTAAAGAAGAGGTCCTGCGAAGAGTAGGAGAGAAAATAAGTATCATGAAATTCATATGAAGAAGAAAAAGAGGAAATCTTTCTACACACATTTTAGTGATAGCCTGTTTTAAACAATAATGGAAGGAGAAATATATAGGAAGAATTACAGAGGAAGATCACAAATGGGTAACATCCGGAAAATTATGAAGGATTTCAAAATGAAGAAATAAGGTATGAAGCGATTGGCAGAGAGGATTGGATAACTCCAACAAATCAATCTTCGGATTGGTGAACAAGATAATCATCATATTTAGTGTTAAAATGTATCACCTACTGAATTGGAATATACGTTGAAATCTGCCTGTGAAAGATATATAACGGAATTATTTGGTGAATTATCCGTTAAAACAACTTAAGTCTTATCAATAAATCTGCAATACCATGACCGAATCTCAAGCATTCGCAGAGCAAAGCCTCTGGGCTGTCGAAGCTGTCTTGGGGGTTAAAAATATATCCCGAAGAAAAACGGAATGCACCAGTCTGTGGTCTGTAAATAACTGACCTCCAGAATGCCAGGAACGGCGGGAAGTGTTTGGGCCAATCGGAATAGATCACTGCAGGAAATGACCTAATTTTAGTTCCCCAAGAGGCGCGTGATCGCTCCGAAAAGTTCTCGGCGAGAAATTTTGTTTCGTAAGCGCTCGGATTTGACGAGTTAAAAGTGCGTTCAAGAAATTGAAATGAACGGTCGCGGTTGTGTAATGTCCTCATATTCGCGGCGGATGAAGGGTTTAATCTCTCGTTTACATGGAGACTGACTTATTTATTCCACCAGGTTTGAAATTCGCTATGAAAAAATCATTTGACTTGACCGGGATTCGAACCCGGATCTCCCAATTGCCGGTCAGGCGTGTTAGTCGCCTTGAAGGAAGATGGCTTGGTTGTGTACCTGGCTAACACACCTGACCGGCAATTGGGAGACCCGGGTTCGAATCCCGGTCAAGTCAAATGATTTTTTCATAGCGAATTTCTAACCTGGTGTACATACACCCGTGCGAGTGACTTCGTACCACATCATTTGTTAAATGCAATGTTTGGAAATTTATTTATTCCAATCCATTTTAGCCGTAATATTTTCGGTCCTTCTTCTTAATACTATGGATGCAGATTGCCTGTTTTTCTTTTTCACTCCGAATCCCGATCGTAAAGGCTATCACTTCATCCACTGCCTTCTGATATCACTCCTTTTTCCAACCTGCAACTCATCACATGCTATTGCTAATATTCTTTCTTCGCCCCAGCGGTTGATGCAATCAATGAAATCGCACTTTCTTTTTCAGGTCCACTCACTCGTTTATGTTCCCTTCTTCGCAACTCATTCTTATATTTTCGTTTCCTTCTCTGTCCTGTAATAATTCACTCGTGATTTTCCGTAGCATCACCGTCTCACCCGTCTCCAGCAGCTTTTTTGTTCTTGCAAAGTATGACCTAGTCTCCCTCATCATCATTGGTTGTTCAATCCTAAGATTGGTTGACTGCAGCCCTCCACCCTTCCCTATCTAATCCTATTTCCCTGACCTCCTGGCATCTCTTCCCAGGTACTTTCCTCTTTATTTGGTCCATGAATTTATTCCTGGGTCTTCCTCTGGGGACTTTTCCCTCTATTTTACCTTCCATAGTATTCTTCACAAACCCATTGTGTTCAAGGGTGTGTCCAGTCCATCTTGTTCTTCTGTTTTCTATGGTATTCCATATGATCCTCTTCTCTTCTACTCTCCTGTACACTTCATCATTTCTTATTTTTCCGTCCATTTCATCTACAGAATTCTCTTCCTTCACCAGGTTTCGAGGGCATCCAGTCTATCCTGGTCAGCTTATACAAAGGTCAATGCTTCCGAGCCATGGAGTGCTACGATTCACACGAATGTTTTCCCATACTGTTTCCTGGTTTGTAGTCGTATCTTCTTTGATCACAGCAGTTGTCTTTTTCACATGAACGCCTTGTAGCTAGGGCTATTCTCCGCTTGATGTCCATTGTACTTCTCCCGACCCACGTGATGAAGTATCCGAGATAGGTGAAGGAATCCACTTGCTGTAATTTCTCTCCTCTCAGGGTGACTTATAAATTCAGCTTTTTTCTTCCGCATACTAGGATTTTAGTCTTCATCTTATTTATTTTCATGTTGTATTCTTGGAGAATTTGATCCATTACATTCAGTGACCTTTGAAGTCTCCACCATACGAGCCATTATCCGTATATATTATTTCTCAAAGGTGATTTTGTGGATAGGCCATATCTCTCTTAACTTTTTATCTAAATTAATGATTCAGACATCATTTTAATGATTATGTTCTCCGCTTTTGACGAAAAATAAAAAAGTTTATAATTAAAGTATTTGTTTAAAAAATTAAAAAAATGAACAAAGTTTAACAGTGCCATCTGTTGACAATACAATCAACTAATATTTTGGCCATGGTTACGTGCTTATAAGGTTGTGGGAATCTATTAACAGATCGTTTAGTTAGATTGTTTACATTCTACATGCAGTCAGTGTGACCGTTTACAGTTTAAGTTTACGATATGTATCTTTAACACAAACATAAATAACATATAATTGTCCATGGGAAGAAACAGGTAGAAGAACAGGAAGAAAGAAGGAAAAAGCAGGAAGAAGCCGCATACTGTGCGAAATATTCGACAGGCAGAAGAACAGGAAGAAAGAAGGAAGTAACAGGAAGAAGCCACGTAGTGTGCGAAATGTTCACACAGGTCAGCTAGTTGGTCTTTTTCATCTTTAATATAAGGAGGCAAATCATTCCTCGCACTTTTATTTTTCCTTCGGCGATTTCTTAAAGTCACCATACAATCGGTGCAAATAAATTTTTGGAATGTAGTTGAAAACACATCTCAAGTTCACCAACCTTCCATTTCTCCTGCTGCGACATGAGTCAATCTCTCCGGTAAATGTACAACCACCAACAGCTCTAACCATTGACTAATCACAAAAAGAAACAGTAAATACACCAAAGAAGTCTGTTTGATCATGTATATCTTAATTTTTACATCATTGAGTCAAAATCTTACCCTGAAAAAATAATATTTTAATTCCCCTGCGCAGCATAGACGAATTCGCATTGTCTAAACTGCATTTCTCATATTTAAGACGAATCCACCGCAAATTTATATGAATCTCAGAGAATTTATTTTTTGGCTTCTTATAGAAAAGCGTGCCCGCTATTTGATTTGAGCAATAAAATAGGCCTTTCCGCACTCTTTTGCTCGAAGTTAATGTGAACGTGAAAAAAAAGCAGTAAAATTGGCTAATTTTAATGCAACAGAATCGCTTGTCAAAAACGAAACACAATTCTCTCATTCTGAGACCTTTTACAGAATTAATTAAACACTTTCGGGGAGGTCCGAACAATACGGAGACTACGTCACTGACATGTAGTATCTCATCAAAATCGCTTGAAACCTATTCAAGAAAGATGTATGTACATAGTGACGGTTATTACCCGTAAAATAGAATTATGTAAATCCTAAGATTGGTTGACTCCAGCTCTCCATCCTTCCCTATCTAATGCTTGCTTCCTTACATCCTGGAATATCTCCTTAAGTAATTTCCTCTATATTTGGTCCATGAACTTATTCCTGGGCCTTCCTCTGGGGGCATTCCCCTCTATTTTACCTTCAGTTATGTTCTTCACGAACCCATTGTGTCTCAGGGTGTGCCCAATCCATCTTGCTCTTCTTCTCTGTATGGTGCTCCTTGTGCTCCTTTCCTCTTCTACTCTCCTGTGCACTTCGTCATTTCTTATTTGAATGAGGACTATTTTAGATAAATGAGAGTGACGAATATTCTAGAATGAGATATATTCTAGATAAATTCACTTTTGCATGTATTACGAGCCCTTTTTCTTTACGTTCCGGGAAAAATATTGTACGAGGCATGGTTAACTTGGAGGTGGCTGGCTCAGTGTGGGTCTCCTCCCTTCAGCTTTCTCTCTGGCGTCTAATGACAGCGCCAACTTTCTCATTGTCTCTCGAAAAGACTGGCTGTTCTCGCCGAGAGTTTGGCAGGCGCCTCTTGAAAACACGGACAAGCCCCGGCACCCAAGGGGAAATGTCTCGCACAAGTGAATTAATTCCCGTGGCTCGAGCTCGTATTTTTTTTAAAACCTCCCTAACGGTGACAAACGAGCGCGTGACGTGTATTGGGAACTTTCCATCGGCGATTGCTACGAAAAATTGTCCTTTATTGTCGCCCGCAACCTTCAAAGCTCCACCCTTTAGAAGCCGATAATTCACCTTATTTTTTCCTCGCAATATTTTCAGTTCATAAAATGCTCTGCCCTTAATGCGCGGTGACTCCTTTCAGCTAAGCCTCATGTCAAGCTGCGTTATGAAATATTTTGGAAAATTTTTGTGCCACCCACATTCACAGGCCTTGTGTTTATCATATTTTGGTTAAGGTTTACCTGATTCACATATCCCAAAACTGGAACATACGTAGTTCCACATAAAATTGACAGCATTGGATTCTTTAGAAATCCATTTTCCAATATGCATCTCCATTAGGCTGGAGGTGCGACGTTGCCAATAGTTCCTGGAAAGTTAACATAATGCTATTATACAAACTAATTGCACATCTAAGGGTGGTTTGATACACAAATATTATTCCCTAAAGTGGCAGTGGCCTTCAATTTAGCACGGTATTGGAAGTGGTTGCCTACGTGGACAAGTGGTGAGCAATGAGGTAATGTAAGTTTGTCAACAGCGTTCTCCGCGAGGCCTATAATTCAACCAAATGTGGAACGCCCTATAGTTTGAAAGAGACTTGAACCGGGGCGAAATCAGAAAGTTGTTCAGCTAATAAACCCCTGAAATTTACCATCATTTTCGGTTATATTCACCTACTTTTCAGATATTTTCCCACTGATATATTCCAGACATATTCTTTTAAACCAAGTCTCCACATATTTCATTCAGGCTTAAATACAAATAAAGCTACGTGGAACTCATTTCTGGAATACTTTTATCCTTTCAACGTCTGGAATATTTGCGGGGCTATCGTTAGAACAGTTTGAACGAAAATTTCTCATTTGACTGAAACTTTCTCAATTACCATAACAAAAGAAAGCAAAAATGCGTCTGGTCTGGCGTAATTATTTTTACATTTTCTTTAATTCTAATACAATAATGTAGTGATAGTCATAGTTTACATTTCGTTAGTCACTTACTACTGCCATTGACTTTTCTATTAAGTCCTCCATTAGCTATTTATTGCTGAAAATCAATAATTACTGGAAAATCACGGTCATTTTCGAAAATTACCGTGATTTACCTCGGTAATTTACCTCAAATAAAAATGGATAGGATCTCTGTAGCTCTGTGTAGTTTATGAGAGAGAATGTTGCATCATGTCTTTCACGTTGATTTCCACAGGGATTTTGCCCTGGACCCTAGTGCCCTATTGGACCTTAAGTCGATACCTAGTTTCGGTAATGCAGTAGTAAATCGATCGAGTTATCGGCGACAACGGCGCGAAATCGCCCGACCTGAAGAGCGGCGGCATCACTTTCGTGGTGCGTCCGCTATGAATGGGTCGGAAGCGGGAGTTCCCTTGAAGAGGCGACCGCACCAACACAACCACACGCCGTCCTTCTGCCCGCACGTGGCTGCCCTACTTACACAATGTCAATGTCTTCTTATATTACGACACAATGAGAGGAATAAGGACGTTGTGCGGTGGGAAGTCAGGCTGGTAATCACTTGTCGTATCCAATGATGTTATCTCTCAAATTTTTACGGTCGTTATTGAAAATCCTCTCCGTCTATAATTGTTTCCATCTATCTTTCTTTCAAACTGGTTCCGATAGTGTAGTTTTTATTGAGTCGCCCAACCGTTGCTACATCCTCATTTTCTGCTCCTTTTGTTAAAAAACTGATCGTTTCCATAAGTTATCTTTAGCCTACTATACCATACAAGTAAGCTGATGTAACTGCCAACATTCAACTGATTTCAAAGTTCCACTGTCTTGTATATGTTGTGGGTGCGTCAATTGCCAAATGTGTATGCATTCAATCGATGATTTATGGCCTTTCGTGTTTCCAAATGTGAACTTATTGGTGTGTTTCATGGGAAATGGCTGCTGTTGATAAATATACGTTTAGGATGACCAAAATAAAATGGTATTTCAATCTTGTCGTCGAGAATATATGCAAATCAGAGGGAATAAGAAAGAACAGCCAATCTGTCATCTACATAGAAGTAAGAGGAACGAAATTTGCGTTGATTTGGCGGACTAGACGACTGGCTTCTCATCCTAAGGTCCCCGGTTCTATCACTGTTGGTGGTGAAAATGTTTTAGTGGTATACATACCTACCTCATAAACAAGTGGAAACTACATAGCATGTAGTACTCAATCCGTCGGATGGGATGCAAAACTGAAGTCCTATTGGTGCCTTTGAGCAGATTGAAGCCGTCACCGGGTTTCCCTCCACCCTTTCATTTATTAAAAAAATTCCTTCCATTGCCAACCTAATAATGTGACATCCACCATCTCATATGACCTCAGTTTTCAGTCACCTCCCAAAATAACCAACCCAACAACAAGTATTTATACATTATTTACGTAAAATTGGTAGCGGGTGGTGTAATCCAAGTTGATGAAATTTCATCTTCCGATAGGAAATTGCAGGATTTTTGCTAAGGAATCAATCATAATTTCAATAACATCGTAGGATGTTGTATGGGGCATATTGAACATTGTTTTTGGGGCATTGGTGAACCTCCACCTCCTGTAACACAAAATGGAAATGGATGCTTACGTGGAATATAGGAGAGCTCACGTAGTGGAAGTTTGGCAGGAGCCAATTCTATGGGGCCCACACTACTAACTAAATGTGGAACGCTCCTGAGCGTTCCTCATTTAGTTCACAGTATTGGCTCTAATGGCGAACGCTGTTACCAAATTTACTCCCGATTTCCAACCCATTTCCACCGCGGGCCACAGTAATAATACGACTCGCCAGCTAATTCAGCCTTGTTCTTGCACTGATGATCTATGTGTCTCGATCAACTGAATGCTGCATTACCAAATCTCTCAAAGAATGAACAAAAGCATTAATATTCTATTGAGCGTTCCACAATCCTCATATGCCATGCGTCTCACGGAGAACTAATGAAGAAAATACACAGTACACTTTTTAGGTAGGACAAAACTAAGTAAATTATTTTGTGGGACCTACCAAGAGTAATGCATAATTTCTTCAATAATGCTGTGGTTCCATCAACTAACGCCTTACAAGGATAATGACTCACAGGGAACACAGCCGCTAAACATACACCCTTGCTAAATTTACTCGCATTCGCCAACCAATTTCCAACTCAGCCCGCACCATTACAACGACTAATCAACCGATTTCTCCTCGTTATCAGCGATATCTCTCGCTTATTGATATATTGGTGTATTCCCCAAACCTGTACGGAATGTACATCATCAAAAATATCCTGTATAGAAAATTTTTGATGAAGTTCATCCCTTAGCTTTGGGGAATGCAGCAATCGATCGAGACGCGTTGGATGTCGACGATAGAGTGGCAAAATTGGGTCGCGGCGGTGCGACCCGAGGTGGAAATGGGTCGGAAGTGGGGAGTATATTTGGCAACAGCGTTCACCATATGGGCCCAAACTGTCAACTAAACGAGGAGCAACCTATAGAATATTTTAGATTATGCTCATCCCTTAAGTTTTGGGAATACAGCAATCTATCGGGACGCGTTGGATATCGACGGTAGGGTGGCGAAATGAGGTCGTGGCTGTATGTCCTGCGGTGGAAATAAGTCGGAAATGAGTAAATTTGCCAACAGCGATCGCCATGTGGTCCTATACTGTCAACTAAATGGGGAACGATCTGTACTTATAATGTTTAAGATTATGTTCATCCCTTAAGCTTTGGGAATACAGCAATCGATCGGGACTCGTTGGATATCGACGAATCTGTGGTGAAATTAGGTCGTGGCGGTGCGTTCTACGGTGGAAATGGGTCGGAAATGAGGAGTTAATTTGTCAACGGCGCTCACCATGAGGCTCACATGATGGTGGGGAGCGATATGTGGAATTTATTTGATGATGTTTATCCCATAACTTGGGGGAAATACAGAAATCGATCGAAATGCGTCGGATATCGACGATAGCGTGGCGAAACTGGGTCGAGGCGGTGCGTCCCGCAGTGGAAATGGGTCGGCAGTGAGGAGTAAATTTGTCAACAGCGCTCACCGTCAACTAACAATGCGCTACGCTCCATGTATATTTTTGACGATGGGCCTGTAAATTCCTCGTCGGTTTGGGGAATGCGGCAATCATGCGATGGAGACGCATGTGATATCGACGATAACGAAGCGAGATCGGCTGGTGGTTCTTTGTGGTGGTGGTGCGCGGGCCCGCGGTGAATGGGTTGGGAACAACGGGGGGGGGGGAAGGGGAGGGGAGGGTGGGAGTCTCTCTCAAGGGAGAGGGAGAGGACTTCACCAATACAAGCACCATCTCTCCTTCCCTTCTGCCCGCACGTGGCTGCCCTACTTACACAATGTCAACTCGAGGAGAGTAGGAACGGGGAGCACAAGAGAGGGGAAGCGTTGGAAAACGAGGGAGAGATAGCGGGAGGCGCTATGTAACACATACACAACACAACACGAGTGCATTAAGTGGAAGAAGAAGTATTCGCTCAGTTTCGTAATTATTTGTCACAAAGAAGCGTTTAACTTCTTTTTTAAAATCATTTTTAATTTTTTTCCTTCCTCTCTTCTTCCTCCTCCTCTTCTCTTTTTCGCCCCTCAAAAGTGATTAGCACCAGCGTTGGAGTTCTCTCAATTCCAACCGGACGCACGCATCGTCGATGAGTGTGTGTGTGGAGTGGGACCGGTTCGCTACATGGGCGCTTATTTCCTCCTTATTTCCCAGTGGCACATATTTTAGTGCGCCCACGTTGCTAGGAGTGAGGATCGCTATCTGTCGCGAGAGAGACACACTCTTAGGAAAGCTAGACGTGACGAAACTTTCGACTATGTTCCTAGACATGGGTGTCGAGTTAACCCAACAACCTACATGGAGGATATTATTCTTGCGTTATGAAACGTTTGAGTGGATGGGTGCAGTATATGTAATGCTTACCGAGTAATTCAACCTCAAACATGAAAAAGCCTGCCGAAGTGTGCATTATTAATTGTCTCCTGAGAATTGCACGTCGTAGATATCCGATAACCAAGAGCGAAGATCTTGATGTTTCATTGAGATATATCTCACGCGTCAATCTATTTTGTGATAAGAATTTGATGAACGTAGGGGTAATTATTTGTCTATAAAGGTGACTCATGGCTTGATTATGATATATAGATATTTTATTGCTCAATTTTAGGTATAAAAACATGAGTTTAAAAAAAACTAGTGAAGAAATTATCTCCGGACTTGCCGCAGCTTATATACCCTAAATCACTTTCAATTTTGTTTTTAAAAACCTGGTTTTTGTCCAATGCAACCCATTTGAGAACTGTGCCGTCTGCGGACTACTAGAGGCTTATGACCCAAATTTCAACTCGATATCTCAATTTTTACGACAGTCATCGTGCAAAGAGGCAGACAGACTGACAGACAGCTAGATTGACGTATAAGGTGCTGCTGATCATTTCTTTATATACTTTTCCGTACCTGCCACGCCTCCTTCAATGCGTTACATTTCTGCTGTGACACATTCAATATACCCTACACACGTAGTGGTGTAGGGTATAACAATGAGCTGTAGATAGCTTCAAGGACTTCCCGTTGGAAGCTGCCATTATGACATGAGTGCACAAAGCACACCACAAAGATAAAACACACCGTACAAGTATGAATGTAATGAAGTACAACTAATCATCAAATTTCGATGAAATATGCCAGATTCAAGAATTAAACAATGAATAACCTAAAATATTCAAAAATAAGATATGTTTTTTACGAAATTGAAGACAAAAAAATCAATCATTTATTTATTTTTCTCTTACCCAAAAACAAAGTCTAATCTTTCAAGAGCAAGCAGCCATTCCTTGAGTTTTTTTAAGAGCGTAAACTCATTTTTATGACCTTTTAGAGTAGGTTGTAACATATTGTATAGTTTAGGCCCAATGTGAACATATCATTAAATTTAAATAGGGGAACCATTTGTGGAGGAAACAGCATATTTCTACGGCCACCTCCAATACGTGGTTTATCAAACCAGGTAGAAGTGTTGCCACTTCTCAAGAAGAAAGTTCGTAGTACCTTATAAATGTCTTAGGGGGAGCACCTTTAGGCTGCAAAATAAGGGGAAAACGGGGGTGACGTTTGCTTTTTCTGGAGATTATCCTGATGATGCACTTTTGAGCAAAGTAGGCTGGCTGTATTGAATTGTAATAAGCACCACCCCAGATAGTAATGCCGTAGCTAACCTTGGAGTTTACTAAAGCATTCTAAAATATCTATGTAAGGTATAAGTGACACTTGTATGAGAGGTAAGACGAATTCTTGGATACTCATTTTTATTTTTTCAGTTATAAATAACTGCTTCTGCGGACGAAATGGGTTACCTATTGAAAACCAAAATTGTGGTACAAAATATGCAAGTTATATCACGAATGTATGTTTTTAATGAACACGTTTGACCATAGGCAAGGTCCTTATACCCAGGTCATGACACGATCCCATAATGCACTCTGAGTTCACCATTTTGGGTCGGACTCGACGCTCCGTAGCACTGCCTTTCTTCATTGAGTAACCAAGGTGTTTAGCCTTGTTCAATGCTCAAATTATCGTTTAACATGAAGCTGATTTTTAACTTTAAAATATTAAAGGAGTAGGTAAGCTATACGAGGTATTTTTTGGCATAAATTAAGGATGGAATATTTCTAACGACAAAACAAGAATCATCTCTCACCTCGTATATTGGGATAACCCTCCTCGGTGTATTTTGGTCCACAGTAATTATCTCAGCATGCCAATAAATTACTAACATTTTGCTCAATTATAATGAAGCGTCAGTCGTTGGCAAAGAACTTAACGGACAAATTTCACTCACAAACTTACCAGGCAAGAGTGGACACCGTTCTTTAGCATTTAAGATAATTAACAATTATTGTGGTAGTTTTCTCCCAAACTATGAAGCCAAATTGGATATATACAAATATATATTGTATAAGGTCCTTGTCCATTGGAGCCGACTGTAGCACCATTTGCGGAGAACCACCAAATTTTGGCTTCTATTACGGCAGTAATCTGCTAATAACTGATGAAAGGGTGTTAGATGTATGCACTTAACTTTTATTCGATTTTTTATGAATTTTCGCTTCTTATAAACAGTTTTAATTTTGTCTGAATATGTTTTCTAGATAAAATTTATGTTTTTCTGCTGTAATCTGAGCAATCTCCTTAAGAGCTCTTGTTAAAATCTTCACTTTTGAGGTAGTTTGAGTGAAATATCATTTCACCGAGAAATCAATCCACTTCGTCTAATTTTTAAGAAAATATCTCTTTTTTCAAGGATATCAAAAATTTAACCCCTCACCTTGCTACTTTCCGAGATATTTACCAAAAAATACGAGCCCATTTTATGTGGGAAATTGTACGTGTATAAATCAACGAGAGCTTATATAAAAGGTGAGGTTTTTTGATAATAATAAATATAATAATAATAATTTTTTTCCCCTTTAAACATGATCTAAGATTACATAATCACTTAGCAAAAATAGTTGACAGGGGCTTTAGGTGACCCATAAGGCATTGCCTGTTGTAGGGGGCACCTTCAGGACAGATGCAATACATATAGCAAAATGATCACTACAGAAGTGACAGTATAAATGTTAATACAGAAAAAAATTCAACAATCAGAGTTTAACCAGCTTAAGAAAATATTTAATATGATTGGTCTATTTAATTTGTAGTGGCAAAGAATTGAAACAAACTATAAGTATACCAAATTAATTTTTTTACTAGAGTTTTATTTAAAAGCACAGGGATTCCCAAATGTTGTTACAACAATTTCTGGAAATTATCATTAACCAAATTATTTGCAGTCACCAGCCAAAGTTGAACCTGCTTCAGAAAAGACACCTAAATCTCGTAAAAAATTGAGTGTGTAGTTTGTATGTTTTATCAACTACTTTTGAAAACTAATCATATTGTCACCGCGGTAAATTCTTCGGGATCACCAATAACCTTCCGTTTTGAAGGATCTTTAAATGTTCCGCGTGAAAAAAATGAGTCAAGTTAATGACTTATTTAGATATTTTAATTTTATTACCAATGCCGTCCAGTTTGGCTACGCGGCATTAATTGAAATATTAAACATCAACATATAATAACATTTTTACATATTATGCATCACAGAAAAGTTACAAATAAATAAATCAGTATTTCCTTGGCTTTAATTTTTTGATTCTGTGCCAATTGTAGGACTGGATAATGTTTAAACATTTTCATTCATTAACAACAAAAGATGCATTTTAAAAAATTTCGCTTGCGACCTGGTATCTTTATCAACTCTCGCAACCCTTGGTGAGAAGTCAATGCTGTAGATGTCACAGTTTTTCCTAGGCTGAGTTACAAAGTTCATGAAGTTGACAAAACTGCTAAGTTTAGGTAGTGCGGTGTCTCTTATTGCAGTGACGTGTCTCCATTTTTTGTTATATTATATAATAAAAAATATTGATGAAATTAAAATAAAATTATCTTTATAATGGTGTATAAAGTATTGCACTAGCATTTACACAGACCAAGACATAAATTCTCTAAGTTCAGCGGCACATCATTTTAACGCCGACCCTCGTGGCGAACGAGGGCGTAGTCCAATCTTTGAAGTTAAATATCTCCGTTGTTTATGAACTGCCCACGACAAAATTTGATTCTGAGGTAAGACAAAAGACTAAAATGTCAAACTAGAAAAAAAATCAAAAATAAAAGTGTCTATATTTTTGTTATTAAACTTTAAACATTTTAAATTTAAACAATTTCAATAAAATTTAGTTTATCTTCAAAAATGATAATACAATTTTTATGTAAATTCTTGTGCAAACAAAATAAAACATCAACCGTTTTTCTGGCTATTTGCGTTTAGGAGATATAGCAAAAAGAATAAAGGTCTAAGCGCAAAATGGTCGAAACTTTGATCGTCTCTAGATCTGCCAAAAATTTATTTTTTCCAAAAACGTTTCGACAATTCTTCATTTAACGCCAGATGGAACCCACACAAAAATTTTGGTTCGAATCGGAGACACCAAGGGTTAACTCACTGTTGATCTGACATGAAATGACCCAAATGATATCTTTGAAAACCACATATTATTGATTTAAATTAAGTCCCTGATGATGATTTATGGATTAATTAATTGTTGTGATTTTTTAAAATATTTTTACACTCAACTATGCATGATATTTAAGATGATGATGATAATTTTTACCCTGGATACCGCAATTCAATGATTAAAATTTAAGTTTATTGCACTGTATCCAAAATGTAGCCACTGTGTGTATAGTTATTATGCTAGGAGTAGGGGTATTGTATAATCTGTCAATTTTAAGCAATTTTGGAATTGAATTAAAAATTTTCGATTCGTTATAATTTTTGTCCATTAAGTGTCACCTCATTCCCGGCACTTTCCCAGGAAGTTGCCCTGAGTCAATCCATGAATTTGACTCTTTAGGTACTTTGAGCGAAATATTATTTCCCCTTGAAATCAATGAATTTGGTCGCATTTCGAAGAAAATATCTCTACTTTCCAAAAATAACAAATTATCAACCCTTGCCGAACTACTTTCAGAGATTTTTGGCGAAAAAAATTGCCCTTTTACATGGGAAATGGTACGTATAGGCACTCCATCTTTCTTCCTCCCGTAAAAGACCTTCGTCGACAAGGAATGTTTTAGGAATGAGGAATTTGTATCTGCAAGATCTCGTCTAAAACTTAACAATGTGTAGTTTGTATGTTTTCACGACTATCTTTCAAAATAAATCATTTAATTACCGCATTAATTTTTTCAGGATCGTAAAAACCTTCCGTTGTGCTGGAGTTTTAAATGTACCGCGTGAAGATAATGAGTCAAGTTAAGGAATTTTATAAATATTTTTATTTAATTAATACGTACTTCAGCTTGGTAAAAGTATATTTTTTGCACCATTAATAATGCAATAATAAACTCATGCTTCCAACAGCTGCTGAGATTAAAACGTATAATTCTAGTATGATCTCCATTATGACTAGGGAACTAGCTCGCTCCTGCCTTGAAATATAGTTGATTAGCTGACCAATCTGCCTTAAAGCATAGCTAATTAGCAAATAAGCGTACTCCTTATATTTTTAATCGTTTCTTGCAAAAACTCAAGAGCTGACATTTGACCTAGATTATAAGAAAGTTGATACAGATTAGCAAAGTTAGTTCCACTCTTTGTGTCACTACACAGATTTATTAATATACCGGCGAAATGATGGTATCCGCTGGGAAGAAGAGCTGGGAAAGTTAAATTTTGTAATACGATAGAGCGACTTAACTTATTACGATTCAAACAAAAGTTAATCCATAGATCTGGTGCTGTTCCCTTTATTTTACATTATTGACACACGTTTCGGCGTTTTACATATCCATCATAATGTACAGTACACAGATATATATTCGAGTTCATGATGGCTATGTAAAATTACGAAGCATAAGTCGATATTGTAAAATAAATTGGAAAATTCCATATAATTTGATTTTCATTTTTTTAAATGTTGACCCACCACAAATTACCGGACACGGTTAATAAAATTCAAACAAAAGTGCCGAGAACACCCTTAGTGCCTAATGAGAACCCAATTATTGAAATTTTTAAAATTATTTTATGCTCTGCATTCTCCAAGCGGCAGAAAATAAAAGAAATGGCTGATGATGGCCAACGGGCCATTTCGTGAAGGAGAGATTGTGTCTGATATCACATATTACACCACAATTTTTATGACTCATGATTATAATTGTTTCAGCTTGTAATTTTTCATTTACCAAGTGAGAGTTTCATAGAGAACTCATACACGCTTGGTGGAAACAAATCCTTAGTAATGGCAAACATTGCGGCAGCTGCATCGTCTTAATTCACCTACCGCTGCCATCTCACTAAGCACCATGAGCAAAGCGAATTTCGAAAGATATAATTCAGCTTTCTTCTGAATGGTCGTGGACGGTTTGTTGATAGGGTGCACCAACGGGTGTGATTTGTCAAATTAAATTTCAAATATGGAAACGAATTTTTAGACAAAAACCATTCGAAATTAGAAAATATTTCTGTGATACGTTTCTTACTGTCATATTTCATCCATTTGGTTATAATGGCCGGTCTTAATACGCTTGAATGGCGGTCAAGTGCGAAAAATTCGATCCAAATTCTGTGTTACATTCATGTTACGAAAAGAATGTGGCAAGTCATGCCCGCTGTGAAGAGAAAGTGGTAGTGGAGGACATTTCCTCCCTGCCACCGCAAAGGCTTAGTACGCATACGACAGTTCTTTTTAAAAGAATTCTTGATCTGGAGATAAGAATGCGATTAGTTCCGGGTAAGAATTATAACGCATAAAAGACGGGGAGATACAATGGATGGAGCATGAAGCCGGATTAATTTCATACGAACCTCCCATATTCGTCAAGTCTTTTCGCTCAGTCCATCTCCTCTGTTTCATCCGTTCATTCTCGCTCTCTCTCTCTTTCTCTCACTCCATCCCAACTTCCTTCCTCCCCTTTCTCTCGCTGGGTGTGGGCGTTACCGCTTTTACGAGTAACGATCCATCGCCGCGGCAGAGCCGCCTGGCGGCGAGTCGCGGACTCAACCGCCTGGCCTCTTCCACCCGCACAACCAACATGGACGCCTCGCTCAGCGAGAGTTTTCGATTTCGAGGCCGCGTGGTCGCCACAAGCCATGTGCAACTTACGTAAGATGGTTTTCTAGCGGAGATTTTTGGCCCGGTATAGCGACATCAAGAGTAATATTTTTGGAGGTAAACTCGTCGTGGCAATCTTTAATTTCTGACACTCTCTTGATGCGCTCAACTGAAGCATGGCTCACAGTAGTGTGTTAATTTAAAACATGGCCTCCCAACCATTGGGTCATTCTCACCGTGGGGTATTCAGGAGGGTTCACTGTGACCATTGTTCAGCAAATTGTAATATTCTGTAAATCATGTAGAAAGGGTAACATTGCTGTGCGTTTATCTGAAAAACATACTATTGAATTTTATTCAATGTAAAATGTTAACATCATTTCTTAAATAACCGCAATATTTTCGTTTTCGGAGTAAAATATTGCTAAATAATTTATATTTTGAAGGGTGAATGATATTCTGAACCATGGTTAAGGGTGGCATTGATCAAAAACGGTATAGAACCACTGATTTAAAAGATTTTCAACGAAAGGATACCTAATGCTACTTTTTTCCATGTAACAAGAAAAATTTGTCTTCGGCTCCAATAAATATGCGAGTAATAATATGGTCTTCTAAGGCGTTACAATACTACCCGCCAAATTTCATTTGGATGCTCTTCACCTTTTAATAAAAATACTTACAATAACATTCATTATGTCCTCTAATATTTTTAATGCCCTCGATGAGTGAATTAGGTTGTTAGTCAATGAATAAATCTGTAAGTTTGTCACAATGAATCATTCTAAATTGACCCATTTCGTTGATAAGGTGACTTCCTCTTCTAAATATTTCGCGTAATCACCGATAAGTCGATATACTGCCTAATTTTTCTAAATTGAGTCTCATTAGCCAATTATTGTTAATACAAACAAAGCAGTTTTGGCTTATGGTTACTCACTATAGAAATTTCGGATTTTTAACTCCACCACCGATCCAAGAAAATCGAAAATTTCAATATTTAATTTCTCCCTCTGCATGAAGAATGGTCCATCAAACGTTTTCTGGTACTTTATTCAGATCAAAGCCCTGATTGTATTAGCCTGGCCCATGTATTGAGGCGTAGGTGTGACTGCTATGGGCGCAACCCGGAAGGGAAATAATAGTATTAAGGTCTGTTTGAGATCTCTCGCACAGTTGCAGATGCTCTCATTTTTCTGAGGATTCTCCGGTGAAGGTTTTCAGTCAGTCACAGCGCCTCGAAATGGAATTTTTGGGAAAGAAACCTCTTTTTTTTCCGATTCCAAAATCCTCGGGTGCACTCAATTGAAGCGTGGCCTCCAATAAAGAGTTTTCTGGATTTAAGGTTATCAACGATCCACGGAAGGCGTTAAAAATGCTGCTTTTTTAAGAAACAGATTTCATTTTTTTCCCTTCCTTGTGTGCTTCATCCTTCGATAAGGATGAAAGCGGAGGGAGGAGGGCTTTTCTTCGAGGGGGAATTGAGGTCAAGCGGAAAAGGACAGGGCCTACTTTCCTGCGACGGTCCAAAATCTGGAGCAAATTATTTCACAACTATATTGGGGAAGACAAACTGAGAACAATTTTTCGAGGGTAATGACTTGCTGTGCTTTTTCTTCTCGCCCTTCTAAGTGGCGTGGCGTAGCTCCGTGCTGGCTGTACCTACTTCTTGCATTCCTCGCAGTGCTTCAAGGGCATGTGGGAAACTCGCGCAATGACACCCGTAAAGCCAATTACCCAGAGCGGAATCCCTTCTTATATTTTTTCATTACTCTGCGGCCTTTTCTGAATATTAGTATTACTGTTCAAGAGTAATGAGATTCTCTAGGAGAATGAAATGTAGTGACTGTTATCTGGCCTAGAAAACTGAAATATATACTGTAGATACAGTGAAAGCATTACGTGATATCTGGCAAACCGCTACAGATGCGGTTCTTTTTGTTTAATATTTAAAACTCTCAAGGTTGAAAATAACAAAATAAACTCTAATCTCATAATGTGTAATTTTGTCAGTTAATGTCTATTGGCTTAGCAGGGCAGAATTTTATCCGATGATCTAGTAAAGCTGTGAAACGCGTCGTATAAATTAAATTATTGTAGAAGAAAACTGCTAAGTCTCCTTTGCAATATGAACATTAATGTTGAAATTCTATCTACGAAGTGACGTCTAATGTCACCAAGTTTCCTCCTCAAATATTGTATGAGTGTATTATTGGAATCTTACGATCCATCGGCCATATTTGTTCCGGAATAGTTTTTACACCGCTCCCAATCAGAAAAAGCGGAAGTTTTCTCTCCGAATTATCGTTAGCTTTCCCTTTATTTTCGGCACAAATTTTATTAGCATTGAACGTTCGGATATTTTGATTCAAAGTCAGTAGTGGCAAAAATACAGAAAAAAATAGCAATGCAATATTTTTATGCCATAATGGATGGCACTAGCGAAAAACGTATACAAGACATGAATAGTTCTTCCATAGTTCTGTTGAAGGCTTCCGCGGGGCTTTGATGGAGGTTGATTCCTTCTTTCGGGTTTTCCGCCGCGTTGGTACATGTTGGGGACGATATTTCGCCGGCTGTCCTGCTGGCTTCCTCAGGTCCATGTGACAATCTGGTTCAGAACCGAATTGTCACATGGACCTGAGGAAGCCAGCAGGACAGCCGGCGAAATATCGTCCCCAACATGTACCAACGCGGCGGAAAACCCGAAAGAAGGAATCAACCTCCGTTCTTCCATAGTGTTGAATTGTGAGTAAATGTATACACCAAAATTTGAGTTTTGGGCCAATTATTGCAGGGATTGAAGTAAAAAATATCTCGCTCAATAATATTAGACTTTTTTGGTCAAATTTTGGTTGGTCGTTCGTTAAAAACTGTATATTTATCGACTAATCTACACATTTCAGTAGGAATCTGACTTCTGTTTCCCAGTAGCCAAGCCATCTCATCGGTGAGATCAAGGTGTAGCCCGAAATTGACGAAATTCACCATGAAAGAAACCACTGGGCTCGACCGCAATTCCAATCGGGATCTTCCAATTGCCATGAAGTTCTACTTCAAATCCACCATCGATCAAACCGAGTTCTATCTGGAGTTTACATGCGAATTAGATACCTCCGTCCTCCAGTGTACAATGTAATACAGGAGAAGTTGTCGTGCTTGATTAAGCCACTGCCAGGGAAGATGAACCTAAACGATGTCGCCACACTACGCTAACAACAACTTTTTGAACCAATATCGCTTCAAAGTACAGCAACCACGCGCGCGGTTTCAAAGATAGACCGGAAATTGAAAAATTCGGGTGCGCATCCCGGAAGAGTCAAATGATTTTATTCATGGCGTGTCTCATCCCTTTGTTGTACATATTTGTACCCAGGCGCTTGACTGCGTACCAAATTTTCGGTGCATTTCACAGTGATATTGATTTCATTCACGGTTTCTGAACCTCATATTTATCACTATCGGCCACCCTTGACGGGATTCCAGACGAATATGTTCCCAATCCCTCCTGAAATTCCATGCTTAAATGTACGCCATTTATTCAATGGAATCCTCCTTACTGATGCTCCTAATCCGAGAGTTTAAATGTTCACTTTGATGTCAGTAAATTTAATTTCAATGTCACCTCTCGTTAGCGCCTAGAATTCCAGCTTTGAGAGAACACTGTTTGTAATCCCATAATTTTTTCGCCACACAATATCTCATTGTTTAGTAAAATATATAAATAACCTTGCTGAGTGAATTAGATTTCAACTAATTAACTTAATTAATGAAACCTTTTAACTTTCTCAATGATTTTTTTCTATGCTGAACTGTTTCAATGCTAATACTTCATCGTCAGGTACATTTTTCACGTATGCACAATCAAAAAGTATTAGTACATGTACATTAGTGCAGGACTTTAAATTGCATCTAATTGCATCATTAGAGAGGTACCTAGAGTCGCGAACTTAATTTGGCGTTTTTCTGGGGTTCGCAATATCGAAAGTCGTTTTTCGAGACCAAATTTTACATTCAGCTAATGGAGGCTAATCGAACTGTCGCAAGACTCCGAAATTTAGGAAAGAATTAAAAATGCATTCGAGTTTCTGGAAATGTAAGCCTTTGTACAAATTTAAGGACATGATTGCCCACTCAAAGTATTCCGTGATACGCTGCAACAGAAAATCACTATGACAGAGTTCGTATCTTGAGATGCAAGTTCGTATTTCGCGGAAACGAAATGCGAAAAAAGTTCGCAAGACGAGTGGTTTGTAACTGGGCAGTTTTCAGCTTATGGTAAACAGGATCGTTCTATTCAATATATCCGTAGCTCTATCTATATGGGTCTTCTTAACCATTTCCACCACACGGCCGCCATTAGTGTGCTTAATTAGCATTTATCAACATTGCACACCCAAGAAAATCTGCAAATACGCGGCGCCAACCATCATTTCGATAACAAATACACTAACAAATTATCAATAACGTTGAACATCCTATGGTATACTTGTGAATAATAAACTAAAATAAGCACATTAATGGCGGACTTGTTTGCCTTGCGAAAACCTCTATCGAGGAGACTATATATAATCGATATTGAACGACCTTGATGGTAACCAAAAGTGAAGTGTTAGGATTTTTAAGGTAATAAAATATCCATGGAAAGGGTTAAAGTATATGCATATTATTTCCTCTACAGCATCGAGAATGGCAAATCCCGTACCATCTCATGATTTTGCCAACTCCCTCCGACCCCCCACAACTTACTATTCGCCCCGTTAAGGTGCCTGTGTCTGGACTATGAGAGTCAAGATAAGTACTAAGTGTCATATGTGTATTTATTCAGTTGAAAAAATCCGGCTATCGCTGACGATATGGGTTAACTATGGAAAACTAACATTAAGTTAAGGTACGTAATACGCCGATTTTTCCACGAATGTAATTTTGATAGCCATATCTATTCGGCCATAAGAGCCGACTGCAGCGCTATTTGCAGGAAACAGCCACATTTTGTCAACGATTATGGCAGTAATGCGCTTATAACTATAAAAAAATTATAACAAGATCTCTATGTTTTACTTTTATTCAATTTCCCAGTACTTTTCGCTTCTTGGAGTCAGTTTGAATGATGAGTTTGATTACGCTTTCCGTTCAAATTGGCGATTTTCAGCTGAAATCTGAGCTTTCTACATCAGAGTCCTTATAAAAAAACCTCTACTTTCAAGGCAGAATTACGGTAGAACTATCCAGGGAATCCGATTTTATATTCATCTCAGTTCAAAAAACACTTCAAAGATGCTATAATCACATTTTCAGAAAATCTGGAATAATTGACTCTGAGGTCAGAACCACCTTAAGGTGGTTGGAGCTTTCGCTTGAGTACAGATTTGCGTGAAACTTCGTATATATGTACATATTAGTAATTTACATAGATAGGAGCAAAAAAATGACGTCACCGATTTGGTTTCTGGGCAATTTAAGGTAGTTTGAGCGAAATATCATTTTACCTTGAAATCAATTAATTTAGTCTCATTTCAAAGGGAAATATCTCACTCGTCTAATGCCACAAAAATTCAACCCCCTACCACATTACGTTCGCGACTCTAGGTACCTCTCTAATGATGCAATTAGATGCAATTTAAAGTCATACACTAATGTACATGTACTAATACTTTTTGATTGTGCATACGTGAAAAAACACCAGCCCTTTTACATGGGAAATGGTACGTGTATGCACTTCAGAAAGACATTATTTACAAAATGAGGTCATTCTAACACTTAGATATCGTAAAATGCTAACAGCATGTAGTTTGTATGTTTTCTCAACTATTTTTGTCAAAAAATCATGTTGTCACTTCAATAGATTCTTGGGTATCACAAAAAATCTTCCGTGTTGAAGGTGGTTCACACGCACCGTGCGAAAAAAATGAGTCACTTTAAAGACTTATTTAGATATTTTCATTTTATTTCTTACCGCGTCTGTCATATAAAACTATATTATTGCACCATTAATAATGCAATATTTAATTCGAGTGTCGCACAGTTGTTGAAATTAAAACGTATAATTCGAATGTGGTCTCCATTGTGACTACGGAAATATCTCGCTCGGACTACTTTAATGACCCCTACGTAGGCTATATTCACGTAGCCTTATGGCACTTGACATGTATTTCGAAATTCGTCTTGACACATGTACAGATATTTTCCTAAACGCTGAAATATATGTGTCATATTATTTTAATGGTTTCTAATAAATATCAATGACTCATGCAGAATGAAAAGACACGTATTTAGATAAGATTTTCACTAAAATTATGAATTCCGCTCCATAAACCCAAGTCATAATATTTGTAAGAGACCAATATTTTATTTTCATTCAGTTTCCCAAGACTTTCTTTCTTATAAACGGTTTTGATGAAAAGCTTAAGTAAACTTTTTCGTTGAAATTGACGTTCTTCTGCAGTATTTTGAGCCATTTCCATGAGAGTCAATGTAAAAATCTCCACTTTCAAGGCTGAATTACAGTAAAACTATCACAGAAACCCTATTTATTGCATCTCAGTTTAAAAAAACACACTGCAAATATGATACTTTCAAGTTTCCAGAAAATATGTAACAAGTGACCCCTGAACTCGAGCCACCCTAAGAATTCCTGGTTTAAATGTAAGTGTATTGAATCACGAGGAAAATGCGTAATTTTTCCATTGTCCTTACCGATTGAACCTCATATTGTTAGTATCGCGTCACAATTCAATTCGCCGGTAAATCCAGTTTTGCCGGCGTGGCGTGCACCGCGCGCTCGCTCCCGGCACGGATAATTAAACCTCGAAGCCGAAGCCTCGACGACGAAATCGAAATGACCCGATTCTCTCCGAAACGCACCCACTACTCCCCTTTCGAGACAAAACAACTTTCTATAAACGTCTCTATGACGACGGGGACAAAAGGGAAAGGGAAAATAGGACGGGCGGGAGGGAATTTAACGATTTCAACGGAATCCACGGGCGCCATTTTGAGATGAGGGGGAAACTCCAGCGGCGCAACAAAATATGGCTAGAACGAGGAGAAAAAGAGGATTTTTCCCCTCGATAAATACACTTGGATTTTCCCCTTGAGGTAACGGAACAAAAGGGATACCTTTTTGAGTTCGAGAAAGTCATGGGGATCGCGTTTTCATTGAACGGGATATCGCCTCGTCTCGGAAAAATTAACGAACGACGAGAGATTTGCAATAACAAGATATACTGTCTCTTTAAGGAGGAATTAAGTCTTTCGGCATTAAAATTATTGCTTAATATCTCAGTATTCCAATCCTAAAAATGGATAACCACAGCTTATTTTTCAGTATTTCTCCGTTAAATGTTTTCTGAAGTGCTAATACCTAATAGAGACATAAGAACTTAATAGTTGGGAGTCTGCATTGTAGTTGAAGCGGTAACAGTGCACCGTTACGGCAAAGTATAACATGGAAGATTGTTCGTATCTATAGCTTATGTCATGTCTTCACATTCTCCAATCACGTCGTGGCGAGAGCCTCTAAGTTGGCCAGTCTCAAGCGATTGTCGCTTGTTTCCGGCAACTGAGGGAAGTTTTGAATGCTTATACAAAAATTGCTAAAAAAATCGGAAAGGAATGAAAATTCAAGATTTTTTAAATGGAATGAATTTGCTTGCATGATAAAAATGTTATGCACCTCAATTTATAATCCAATGCCTACCAAATACTATGCACCTCAATTTATAATCCAATGCCTACCTTGTCGGCCCCGGTGGCGGCGGGGTAAAGTCCTCGCCTGCTAACCCGAGGGTCGCGGGTTCGAGTCCCGCCTGGGTAGAATATTATCTGTCCAGGACATGGGTGTCTGTGTCTCGTCCGTTGTTACTGTTGTTCACCCGATGTAAAATGTCCTATGTGCTGTATTCGGGGCAGTGAAAAGAAATAAATAAATAAAATAAATAAATAGAACAGGGCATTCCACGTTGGCTTACTTGAGTAACAAAGAGAGTTTGGTTAAACTTAGTTGACATACGTCAACGTCAAGGTGAACGACCTTAAGTTTATGTGATAAACTGTAAGTTACGTCCTAACTTAATGTTTTTGCATTCGATATGAGTCAACATTATCCGCTACACTTCTCAGTATGTCCTCTTTCGCAGATACTCCTTCGTTTTTCCTCGAGTATTCATCTATTGGTCTCCTTCACTGGCCTCTTCCCACCATTCCCCCCGCTGGTATGTTTCTAACGAACCCCTTTCGTCTCACGATAGTCCCAATCCAACGCTATGTTCTCCTACGAATTGCACTGACTAAAATTTTTCAATGATACCCTTTCTTCTTAGGCTCTTTTATCCAACTCCTAGTTTGTCTGTTGTCCGTCCATTTTTTTCTTTTAAATTTAAATACGATCGTACATTTTCGCTATAAAGAACTTTCTCAGAAAAGCAACTAATCTATAAAGGAAACAGAAGAGTGCGTTCGCACGTCAGTCGTATTATACGACAAAGGATTTTCTTGACAAGCTTACTCCGGACCGCGTGAGTTATAAATAACTCTTCCGCGTCAACTCGGAGAATACTTAGGAAGGCTGCTGGTGCGGGGGTAGGAGCGTGGAATGGGAGGGGGAAACCCTCGATAATCTGAGATGAATGAAAGCCGTGAACTCAATCGTCAGTATAAGAACGTCAGGTCACATAAAAATATCCCCGGAAACGTTATTCCGGGAAATCATTTTCCTTTAAATCTCTCAATAATATCTGGACCTTTGCTAGAGGAAGTGGTGCAAATGTGGAAACACTTTAATTTTTTTTATAACAATTTTGTTTACTAATGGAATTTTTCAAAATTTTATTAAGACCTTCCCTAAGATGTTATCAACAATAACAGATTTTGGTTTTATGCTAAACAATACGTTTACAATGTAAAAATAATCGTTATTAATAAAATGACCCTTTGACCAGATTTTCATAATGTACTGGTTATGTGGAAACATTGGTTTTATGGTTAAAACACTATCAAAAAATTTAAATATCAGAACATTTAATTATTAAAAATTACAAAAACACTTAGGCTTAATGATTGAATGTTTGTATTAAAATGTTCACTTGCAAAAGTCACAAATGTAATTCTCATTTTCACACCCAGCGCACAAAGTATGGCACCATGATTCACAAAGCAAGCATTTTATCCAAAGTTCTCCTCGAACATCATTCGAAAAAGCATCTCCACAAAAAATGCATAAGGCGTCATCATCTTCTGCTGGTATTTCACCCACAGGCATCTCCATAACAGATTCCCCCGAGGATATGGATTCGCTGTCTGCTTTGATTTAAGGTCAAGTTTTCTTTTGCAGGGTTTGGGTCGTTGTTTTTTCCCGTTCCCTTTCGGAAGATTTTTTTGGGCTTATTCAATGCTTTTTGAAGCTCTGTTTTATAAGGAGAGCTTGTAATTACTGCAGCCAAAGATTGTTTCCTCCCTCGGTTTGAAGTTATCCGCTTTGGTGCAGGTACGGGAATGATATCCCGGGGCGAAACACAGAGAGCAGGTTGATTTGAAGGGCCAGCTTCTAGTAGATCGATGTCACTGGGCCGGAAATTTTTGTCTCCTATTCCAACATCTTGAAGATTTTGGGCCGGAGGCTTGGATGCACATGAAGAAAGATCAGCACTAACCTGATGGGTGGTAGACCTGGGCGACTCAATATTTATATCAGGTCTTCCGACTGGTTCAGTTTGCAAACAAGATTCTGACGAAAGGAAATCTACATCCTTAAAAACAGTGCGATCACAAGGGTAGATCCCAGTGACTTAAAACCCAGTAGCAGCAATTAGTCCTGTTTGGCACTGCAGGTATGCCTTGCCAAAAAGCTCAACTATGTCATAGGGGCCTACAGGCCGATCATCAGGCAGAAACTGGCGCACATATTCACTGTAATAGGAATTTAACGGTCTCATGAAGGTTTTATCCAAAGGTTGGGTTTTGCGGGATGTGTGTGGGCTAATAGTGACGATCGTCACGTGGTTTTAACGAGCCAGATCAATTATTTCAAGAATTCCTTATGTGGGTGGTGTGAGCCCAATGAATTTCTCTCATCCAAAATCCTCCAGATATGATGTTTAATTAAAATAGTTCGTACTGATTTTGGCATAAATTTGAGATGGATACATGGTATTAGTAAAGTCGAAGTACCTACATTGCATCCATAGTTAAAAGCTTTCGTTAAAAACTGCTACGATCGAACATATAGTGTTTCACAAATTTTAGAGGGATTAAGGTGGGAGCCCCTAGAAACTCGCTAGGCTTTGTTTTCTTAGAACTTCAGAACTGGAGTGTTTCAAGGCGACACAGAGAATATTATTATGACGCCTCACGGCATCTCTAGGTCTGACAGAAGCGATAAAATAAGAGAGATACTCTGCCAAACAGATTGATTCAAAAACTCGTTCTTTCCGCGCATAATAAGCGACCACAATAAAAACTGAGCTCCACTAAATACACTTCCATAATACACGTCACCATATAACCTCCCAAAACCTTATCCCTTACAATTTTACACGGCTGTTGTCCTAACACCCCCTGCCACACGCCAATGCTGCGACTCGCAGGGTAGTATGTAGATGTAGAACAGAATTACCGAGGACAAGGGTATACTATCCCTAAAAAAATCGACGTTACATAAGTTTTTCCTCAAATTTCCCGTTTTCAAAGGAGACGAAAATAATATCACACTAATTTAGTTTCGCACATGTTTTTTCTTTTGAGCTCATTTGATTTCAAACTCTATCCGCGGGAGAAAAAATAAAATTGTGCAGGTAGAAATTCATTTACGCTCCGAGATAGACAGAAGGCACTATTTCCTGTAATTGATTTGTAACTAAAACAAAAAAAAATAAAAAGCATAAATTCCATTACAGGTGGGACTGCCTTGAGCCGAAGCTGAGAAACGGAGTGAATTGGTCCGCCGGGGAGAAGCGATTGTTCCACCGGCCAATTAGAGGGAGCTTCGATCGTACAGCGTTCCTTAGATCCCTCTGCCGACCGCAAAGCAAAGAGAGAGACGAAGGAGAGAGAAGAAGAGAGAGGAGGAGGCACTTCATTTGAGTAAGTGAAGCGTCGGCATAAGGTTGCCCCACGAAAAAAAAAAGAAGAGAGCGATGCGCTTTCTGGGATTACCTCTTGAGGGGATTCGCGCAAACTGCTTGCCGCCTTCGTTTAATTTTTCCGCGACAGGGAAAACTTGACCGAGGGAGAAATATCTGCTTTAAACGTCGAAATGATTGCTGAAAAAAATATGCTCGCTCAGCTCTTGATGTCTAAGTTTTAATTAAATTTATGTAATCAGGGCATGCTGTGATACTAATAGGTCTAACAAATCTAGAGTCCACAATGGAATCACGTAATCAGACGGTTTGAACTTACGAAAGGTATTGCATCTCATTTACTATATGTAGCGCATGAATGTACATTTTTATGTGGTATCCTCTGAGTTTATGTATTTCCCTGCGTTTCTAAGGAGGAAATATATTATCGTAAGATTAAAAGGTGTTTTTATACCCAACACTGTAATTTCTACAGCTCGTTTCACCGCCCACGACCATGGTTTTGTCGTAGAGCGACATTATCGGGTGATCTTTTTGTTTTACAACATCATGGTCATGAACGATGAAGCTCATTATAGAAATTACTGTTTTATATTGCGTAATAACCTTCAGTAATTACTCTCTCCTGGACAGGGGATGATTAAGCCAAAGACAAATTCTGAATCCTCCTCATGAAAAATCGCTAGCTGGCTATTATACTTATAAAACATGATCTCTATGCTCTAATATTTCTCGTTGCCTGGCGTATAAAATTAGGACAAATTTTTTGCCGCTGTGACGCGGATAGTTTGAAACTTTTTATCGGATCGAGGGAAAATATAAAAAAGATAGCTAGTGATAGAAAATAAAAACTTTCTTTACCAACTGGTGACTGATCAAACGCTCCTCTCTGCAGCTGAAAATGAATATGCTCGTCTTCTGCATTTCATGTCTCGCCACAATGGATAGTAAAAATACAAGGAAGTAACGAGGTAATCAAGTATATACATGCGGAACTGAAATAGGCTGAATTGTTTAACTTTCAACTAGGCTTTTCTAAGTGTCTCAATTTAAGTTTTCCATCGCCGTTTCCTTTCAATATCCTCTGTAATTTAGTAATCCTCTGAGCCAGTGTGAATTGAAACCTTTGTTAATTTTTTTCTAAATGGTGATAGCTAACATATCGGAGACTTTAAAGGAGCAATTTAATGTTGGATATGTTTAACTTGAAGTTTTCAACAACAGCGGAGTGCCACCTGTACCTGGTATCCTTTGTTAAACAGCAAGGGCCCTTTCATTAAACGAGCCAAATCATTTTAATTAGTAAAAATAACTTTTACATTCCACTAGTCAGTTAACAGGTCAATTTATTGCACAATTTGGATTTTGATGCCTGGCATCATCTACAGGTGCTCTAAAGATCTCCCATTACGAATTTACCCCCCTCCCCAACCTTCCTTTACCATATAAACCTTCACAGTACCTTCTTTACTAGGCAGTGAGCACCTGAAGATGATGCGAGGCATCGAAATCCGGATTGTGAAAAAACTTGATCTGTGAACTGACCGGTGAACTGTAAAAGTTATTTTTACTAATTAACATGGAACTCCACAAATTGGACTCAAGTTTTAGTTCATCATCATCATTTGATTGAACCAAACAATAAATATCGGCTCGAAACTGAAGATGAGGTGTAAATATACTTAACGAATTTATTCCACCTTTCTATTTAATTATACGTGTGATGTGTGTCTTTGTTCTTCATGGTAGGGCTGAAATAGTGAGAGCGGAACTGGGTATTGATATTAAACAACTTCTTCAGAGGAGAATGATAAAGAAAGTTGGGGTAAAACTAAAATCGTCTCCGATACTGGTATCTCTCAAATCGCTTATGGCGTAGTAATAACCAAATACAGTGAGAAATACGTCTACTTTTCTGGAATAAAATAATAGCAATGTTGCTTCTGCATAATTTTCGTGTTACATACGTTTGTCGCGCAGATGATTATTTATATTGATTTTACAGCTCGGAGGAGTTTCAATTACTCTTATTCTCGAAAAAAGTCCGGCAGGAGTAACTATCTTTTTAGGAATAAAGGTTTTTTGCCTTTTTTTCATTTCTTCTCCCATTAGGAGGTGGTTAATTACGTAACTCAACTTACCCCAATGGTAGTGGGGTTTACCAAAATAAATAGAGCTATACAAAAGACTTCAGACAAAGTCGATTTCACGGGTGACCTTATTTCCATTAACGTTGAGAGAGTCTTTAATTTGAGGGACGTAGAAAATGGTCTCGAAGTAATGCATTTAGGCTAAAAGAAGCAAGTGCATGCTGATTTTTGGTAAGATATTGATGGAAAACATCGGAAAAATGCAACATTATTGCGTTAGCCCGAGGCGCTGTAGGGATATGACGGTCAACGTAGATAGCAGACTGGCTTCAGCTTCTAGCATTGGCCGGCATAGCGAGTACCCTCTCTTTATACCTCGTTGGCTGTAACATCCTCATCTCCATCAGCTCGCGGCTCTCTTTAGTAGTAGTTGAATTCTTGTACTTATGCCCAGAAATAGCGCGCTTTTATTTGTGCAGAATGCCAGAGAGCGTTCCACATTCAGTTGACGATATGGGCCCAACAAAGAACGTTTTTGCCAAACTTGGCTCCGCGGGCTCATACCAAGGCAACACGTCCCAACTAATTAAAACACGGCACTGAATATAGGTAATTCACTTTTTGCTCATTGACATAAATTGCAATCAGCATGAATTAAATATTTCACTAATAATAATGCATTGATGCACTTTCATATGATTGAAATTCTAAGTAGTTTAATATAGATATTTATAAAAGTCTTTCACTCGACTCATGTTTTTACGTGCAGTACGTTCAAAACTCCTTCACAACAGGTTTTTTTCGATCCTGAAAAAATGACTGCGGTAACTAAATGACTTCATTTCAAATAACAACATACTCACTAATTTGACAAGATCTAGGAGCTAAAAATTCCTCATTAAACAAATGTTTTCTCTGGAGTGAATGCACGTACCATATCCCTTGTGAAATGGCCTGTATTTTTCATCAAAAATCTGGGAAAGATGTTGAGTAAGGGGATGGTATTAAGGTATCTTTGGGTGGGTGAGATAATTTTCATTAAATCCAGACAAAATTCATTGATTTCCAGGTGAAATGATACTTCGCTCAAACTACCTTAAGGAGGTTTCCTCCGAAAAAAATCTCCTAAGTAGTTTGTTTTTTTATTGGTGTTTCAGTGGTTAGATTGGTTGACTGCAGCCCTCCACCTATCCCTATCTTATGCTAGTTCCATTTCCTCCAGGTATCTCTACGTATGTACTTTCCTCTTTATTTGGTCCATGAACTTATCCCTGGGCCTTCCTCTGGGGACACCATTTTACCTTCAATTATGTTCTCCACAAACCTATTGTTTCTCTGGGTGTGTCCAATCCATCGGGTTCTTATTTTCTGTACGGTGTCCCGTGTGGACCTCACACTTCTACTCTTCAGTGCACTTTATCATTTCTTATTTCGTCTGTCTATTTTATCTTCAGCATCCTCCTCCAGCACCAGTGTTCTGATCAGCTTTTCCAATGGTCCATTCTTGCGATCCATAGAGTGCTTGAGATCCATAGAGCGCTCCACACGAATATTTTCACATAATGTTCCTGGTTCGTAGTCCTTACTTATAGGAATTAAGCAGTTTTTTACCTAGAAAGCCTTCTTTGTCACCGCTTGATTTCCGTTGTACCTTTTTCGTCCACACATGATGGTATTTCCGAGATAGGTGAAGGATTCTACTAGCTCTAATTTCTTTCCTCTCAGGGTGACTTATACATTCTGCTTTTCTCCTTTGCATACTAGGATTTTAGTCTTCGAATCAATCAATATTAACCATGATTAATAAACGACGCGATCATATTCGAGTAATGACCCGTCAATAATTATGGCGCCCCTCATCTCCATGAAAGAGTCGTTCTCCTCGATTGTTGCTGTCGTTCACGGACCGATTCGTTCCAAGATGCCCCAAAAAAAGTCGCAGCGTAACTATCACTCGCGAAAACAAATACAGAATGTACAAACACTGGGGTTGGAAGCATTACATAAACCACAGATAAAATTTAGTGTTAAAGTTAGAATTTCATTACAAATAATCGAAATCCTGGTTGAATGCCCTCTTACCCTAATTAGCTAATGCTGCCAAATAAATTATGCGCGCCCTGCAGCAGTCCAGCTATGCTGCTGCCGGCAGTGCAGTGGTGGACCGGGAGCTGAAAACCAGGCCGCGGGGTTCCTCTCCTCTCTCATCTCCCTCGTTTCCGGGAGCAACCCCCTCTTCGAGAGGAGGGAGAGGGGTTGAAACCCCCTCGAACCAACTTCGATCGCGGCGGAGCGGCAGAGGGGATGATGGGCTGTGTTGGGCGCTGCGATGTATCCCCCGCGATATTCCGCAGATATCGAATTGCTATATTGATCCTCCTGTATATACCGTCTCCTGACATGATAGCGTCGTTAACGACGCCAAAGTTTTGTCGCCATGCCCTACTGAAATTTGGATTCGACGCAGCTCCATCTTCGATTTTGTTAACTTGACTGTTTATCCCAGTAGCTTGCCTACAACCTTCGCAACAATTAGACTTGAGCGAAGTTACACAGTTAAAATTAGAAAAGAGGAGCCGCGCGCAAATATATCTTGGGGCATTTTTTATATCCGCGATGTCGTGAATTTCTCCATGCTCGTTCATTCTCAGTTACTAGCTCATATAACTTACAATTTCAGGCTTAACTTTGTGGAAACGCGGCACATGAAATAATTTTTCGCTTTGTACATTCCACACTATTTTATTTTCACCAAACATGGTTGCGACATACAATGTCATTTTTAACCTTGAAAAAACTTAGGAATGTAAAAATAAAAAACTTTGGAACGTGCAAAGGGATAAATTATTTCATCCTAGCTTTTAATATGCTCAAATTCGTTTAGAACACGAAAAATACGTTCACGCAGATGGCCTTAGGATCGATAATATATCTCATTTAACATTTATCGCACATTGAGGAAGTCTACCTATTGAATATGTCATGTCTACTGCGAGTTTGGGTTTTGTAAATTACATCAGACAATTGATTATTGGGTCTGATCATTATCGTATAATTAATCATCATCGATCGATCCATCGTTAGTCGTTATCGTCATCATTCGATATCAATCGTTTTACCATTGGATTTCATTGGGATAAAATATTTAGTCGATGACTGACATACCAGGCCTTAGTCGAACGCAAATTGTCACGAAAACACTGGCGGATAAGGTAAAGGGTTTTCTTATTCGTAATACCCGTGCTGCATCCTCAAACTTGACTATTTGGTAGAATTGTGCTAGTTAGGGAATAGAATAATATTAATGGAAGAAGCAAGCAAATTATTCTCCTCTTCTAAGGTGAATCTGTCTCCTCAGACAGGTTTCAATTGAACCACTCCCTCCATGCTCGTCTATCCTGTGCTGCCTCCTTCAGTTCTTCGTAACTCTTTCCATTCATAATGACCGTCAACATATTATTTCTCCGTCTTCCTCCTCCTCTCTTTCCCTCCAATATTCTTCAAATATCCAAGCAAATTATCTGGAGCATAATTCCCCGAGCGATGATGTCACCTAAAGATGAGTCAACTCGCAGCCGAGATAAGCTAGTAATTAAGGAACCAATTCGTATCAACATACATGTTGAGCACGCTGCTATATGGCACTGTAGCTAACACAGTAAGAGTTACACAGTAGTGTAGATGGAAGTTTAACCAATGCAGTTTAATGGAAGGGTAATGGGGATCAAATGTTCCGAGAGAATCGCCTGTGAAGTAGTCCGGCGAAGAGTTTGGGAAAATTGGTTTTTGATGAAAACCATTGCAAAGAAGAAACAAATTTATTAGACGTATTTTTCGACACAAAACCAATTGAATACATTATTATGAGGATAAATTAACGGGAAGAATCGCGGAGGAAAGCCTCGGATGGAATAGGTACGTCAGGCAAATCTTGAAGAACATTCAAGTGAAGACTAAGGTTTAGGAATGACACGGCTGGTTGAGAGGATTGGAGCGCTACAGCAAGCCTATCATCGGATTGATGAATGCCAATGATGTTGACGATCTGGGCCTGTAAAATGTATATATCTTGGATGAATAAATGGCCCGGAGTTAACGACCAATGGAAAGTTGGTACAGAATAGAGGCAGGTGTAATTTGGTACTGGAGGCGGATACTGATGACTAAACGGACGGTTAATATCAGAGACGAGAAGCGGTGCGGAATAATAGAAGAGGAGAAGACCATACAGAACATTAACAATTCTTTCCCATATGCTCCGTTTCTGATCCAAATCGACCATTTTATCTTTACTATCCACCTCCAAAATGTAGTTTTTATCACAAGTCAAAGTTCTTGTCTTGACTTAGCGGAAAAGTGATACATGGAATTTTGCATTGTGCTTTCCACTCTGCTATATTAATACATCCACATACTATCATGCGAGTCGCCGCATGGGCGTATAGCAAGGGGTGTTAAGTGTACCGGATAAGGTTTTGTGACGTGAAATGGTGAAGTGTATTACGAGAGTGTTTTGATTGGACCTCTGCTTTTATTACGGCCACATATTGTGCGTGTAGAGAACAAATATTTGTAACTATCTGTTTGGTAATGTATCTCTCTAATTTTATCGCCTCTGCCTGTAGTGTGGCGTAAAAGTGATATTCCCTACGCTCTCCGAAACTCATATATTCTGAGTTTCTCAAGCAAACTAAGCCTAGCGTGTAACCTCCAAGTCACTAGTGATTCCCAACTCAATCCCTCTAATAGCTGAGGAAAACTATACGTTCGCTCGCAGCAGTTTTTAACGAATAGCGCAGCTTTCCTTTGAGTTTTAATTCTTTTTGGGATAATGGGGTAGGTGAGGGTGAAATAAGGATTGATAGGGTCAGGAATAAGTGGGTGATTAAAAAAGTGAGAGTGACGCTCCAGTGATGGACATACGAGTAGAGTTGGGTCGCTCGCGAAAGAACGGGTCCATGGATTAAACGGGAGGACCGGCTTCTATGGAACGACCGTTCCTTTCGGTCCATCGTTCCTTTCGTTCTCCCGGACCTTTCGCTCCTTCGTTCCGTCTTTCCTTTCGCTCCTTTTGGTCCGTCTTTCCTTTCACTCCTTCGCTCTCATCTTGATAAGATAAGACGTTCTTTGTGAGACTCCAAAAATTCATCTGCTGATGCTAGCCGCCTAATTAGCGATACTTTTTTTCTTGATAGTGGAGCCAGTCGGCTCCACTATCAACAAAACTATTCAGCCACGGTCGCAGCTGAGGCCAAAATAAACAACTGATATTCTTTGTCGCGCCTAGCCAGATAAGATAGTTAAGGTCAGCTTTGGTCAAGATTTCATTCACCACCACCTCATTAGCATTATGGCGTCGGCACTGTGGAGATTGTGCTCGACCTAACCTTCGGCCGCCGCACGGTGTGTCCCTGGGCAGAAATAACAACAGCGCAGTTTCTGTAAGAATGGTACAGACAATGTGGATGCACGCATGGAAACTAACAACGAATCATTCGCTTCTCAACTTGGAGGGTAAATATTGCAGTTTATTTAACAGCTTTAAACAGCATTTTTTAACATAGCCAAAACCAATTTCTTCACTATGCTTTTTCTCTCTTTCTCTTAGATAGAGCTCGCTTGGGAAATAAATTACATATGGCTCTTATATGAAGTTTTCACTATCATACGAACTCCAACATACTGCAGTAGATCAGATCATGAAAACAAAATAAGGGAAATTGATTGTACAACAGACAGATTAAAAATGTCGTTTTTCCCACGATCGATAAGAGACCATAATGGCTGCGCTGACACTTAGGCTAACAAGTAGGTTAGTTGACAGGTAGTGGTGCTGATTATTTCGTATACCCCCTAATGCATGTTTCTAAACCTGCCGAGTAGTGCTAACACCATGTTTTGCATGTTCCCTGCATGAATCTTGTTTCACGCTTAAGTAGTTACAATATAGAATAATTTTGTGGTTTCTGTAACATTTCTAGCATATCTATTATGAGTTGCATGTTGGTGAAAATGAAAATTTCTTCATTGTAGTTCATGTTGGTGAGAAGTCACCCCCTGCTAAACACTATCGTTACCTTCCATTGAAAGTTAGACTATTTTTATGTGAATTCAAAACCGACGAAATTAAATACGTTTAATGAAAATACATTACTATTTTTGAATAAGCGAGTGGAACGAACCTACTATTTCCACCTTGTAATGCCGTTGGATTTAATCAATTTTCCCTATCAAACACCCCTGTGGAGGCTAGCAGGGTAATAAGTAGATGTAGACGTCTGATTCAAATGCGAGGGTTTAAACGCCCTACAACAGACCTCCTCCAAGCTGTCGGAATCATGGTGGCCTTCCTCCCTTCGAACGGAGTCTAGGGAGGAAGGACGAATTGGGAGAAGGGTCTAGGGCAAGGGGAGAGGGGAGGGAGAGAGAGAGAGAGGGGGAGGAAGGAGGGTGAATAGGGTAGACGCATGAAGGGCGATAGGGCCAATGGGGTAAGGCCTGGGTGTTCGGGTGAAGGGGGAGGGCCTAGGGACTGGTCGCACTGGGGGCGAGCGAGCGGAGGTGGGGGGGCGAGGGGGCGAAATCCACTCAAAATGGCCCACTCTTCCGTATAAGCGGCGGCTGATGTAGTCGGACCGGGGCGGCGGGAATTTTTTCAAGTCAAGCCGCCGTCGGCTGCCCCTACACCCGCCCCCCCCCTCCTGAAGCGAGGTTTTTAAGGGGTGGGTGATAGGCGGTCGGTCGAGGGTTATCGGGGAGAATGGGCGGAGGGTGCGCCCCTTGTGCAAGGAACCAGGGACCCAATGCTTCTCTCTCACACACCATGGCTGAAGGTTCGGACGGCCGCTGGGTTTCCTGCAACGACATGTTTCCATGCAGACCCAAATGTTTTTTCTCAGGCTTAAGGTGGAATCAAGCATGGTAAAAATAACTTTTGGATATTTTCTTGTTATTTGATGTGCATTTGCAATGAGATCTAAGGGATATAGGGTTCCTTCCCCTAAGGAATTTCTTTATTTATGAAGTTTTACGTCGTTTTTACCTAAGAAGTGGTAATTCTGGTTAATTATTGTACAATCCTTCTCCCTACACTCTCCGTAAAGCACGTATTTACTTGCCTAAGCCAAACATGACGTTATTCAAACGATGTTTCTTGTACATAGAACCTAAAGTGTATAATTTATTTCCTGTGTATTGTTTTAATCCAAGCATTGTAAGCACAACAATGAAGAACATGCGATCTTGGTTATTCACTAAAGAAAGCCTAGAGGATGTTTTCTTTTATTGCAATATCATCGGATACAGGTACTGTAGTTGCAAAATGATTTTACTCGTTTATTTTATTTGACAAAAAGATAACATACAGCATAAAGCCATTTTACAGTGAACCTATAAAAAACAATACACATTTTTATACTTGTATGCGTAACCCATTTTGTTAACGATGGTAGCCATAATTTAGGTTTACCTTCACGGCTACCTAAAGTTACTCCCCGATTTCACTAAATATATTGTGTTGTACGCATTCTCTATCGGAGTAATAAGCAAACATAATTATTATTATAGATTGTATTTTGTGCCACAATGTTCAAATAAATCGGTAAAAAACACCGAATAAGAAATTCTTTTCACGACAATAAAAATATCCGCGCGACAGTTAGAGAAGAGTTCTCCGATGAGTTGCAAATGCAGTTCATGGTCAGTCCTTTATAGCTCACAAGAAATGACGGACCATGAGCTGCATCGACACTTCAGACCTGAAGATGCCAGCAGGATAGCTGGAGGAATTCTTGTCACCAGAAGACACCACGCGTAGGCACACCCAAGATATGACTATCAAGAAGGACGAGAAAGGCCTTGAAGATGAGTGGGTGTAAAGGAGAATGGGGAAGATTCGGCGGACGGAAAGGAAGTGACTAAGTATGAAAGTATGGGCAACTTCCACTGTGATAAAATTTATTCCGACTGGTTTCGCTTTTTACAGCATCTTCAGGTAAGAAATATCAAGTGTGATACACTTGATATTTCTTACCTGAAGATGCTGTAAAAAGCGAAACCGGTCGGAATAAATTTTATCACAGTGGAAGTTGCCTATTTTTTCATACTTTGTTATGTTCCGATTCCACTCCATCAAGCCTGAAACCACAGAGTATATTGGAGAGGAAGTGTTTGACGTGGTTGGTGAGTATAGGAAGCTTCTGCAGGAGATTCATGTACATATACATACTACCCTAGGTAGGAGCTAGGTTTGTGAAACGATGCTACGATAAGTTGGCTAGTGTGTCTGGACTGTTAGAAGAATTAGGATGGGAATCGCTATCACAGCGTAGATTAAATTATAGGCTTAACCTCCTAACTACATTTCAGGAAAATCATTTCTCTGACGACGTAAAAAACATACTATTAACCCCCTCGTACTACGGCAGATTAGATCGCGCCAATAAAATTAGAGAGCTAGATTGTAGAACCGATAGGTATAAAATGTCATTTTTTCCGCGTACCATTCGGGACCATAACAGCTGTGATCGTCGTCATGAATAGTTCGAATTGTGACAATAGGCAGACAGTAAATCTTTCTCATTATATTCTCTACTTTCTTATTTATGCATGATATTTGAATATGTAGTAGTAGTCTTTGTATCCCTTGCATGTTGGAACGATTGACGATAGAATGTTTCTTGGTTAGTAGATTTTTAATTGGCGCTTTGCATGTGTGGTACGCGGGTTTCAATGTAATTTCGGTGTTCTACAGTATCATTCATGCATGCCTGGTGTGGAAGCACCCCCTGCCACACACCCTTTGGGTGGCTTGCAGGGTATGACGTAGATGTAGATGTACCCTGCGAGCCGCCGCATGGGCGTGTAGCTGGGGGTGTTAGAACACCAGCCGTGTAAAGATGTAAGGTTTTGGCAGGTGAAATGGTGACGTGAATTATGGGAGCTCAGTTTTTATTGTGGTCGCTTATTGTGAGCGCGTTTTGCCTTGCTGGATATCGATGCTAAAAAAGTGCAAATTTAATGGCATATATTATTTATAAAACACAACAGAATAAATTTTTACTGCAGGATTGACTTATTATTGATGTGAGGATTCACTTGATAATTCATTCGCCACCAAATTCTGACCCATGCAAATACTCAATTTCTCAAGCAACCTTAGCCTAGCGTGTAGCCTCCGAGTCTTTACGGGCTCCCACCTTAATCCCTCTGAAAGTTGTGAGACACTATATGTTCGTTCATAGCAGTTCTTTACGAAGCGTGCTGCTTTTCTTTGTATTTTATTAAATTTTTGGTTAAATCTTTATGACCATATGATAGGAGGCAGAGTAGCTAGTTGGAAGGACCATTAGAAACTAGAAATGAAATCACGCTTGGTACTTTCCACACCGCACTGGTTTATTATTACTGACATTGTTTCGACAAATGACCCCACTTTCACATATTATGCCAATCATGAGACAATGCCGGGATCACCTTGGCAATGACAGCATTTTTCCAAATTATGGCCTATGTAATTTAAAATTTCACTCAATTATAAATATAAGTTTCACAGCTTTTAGAGGGAAGAGGTTGGGAGCCTCTAGAGACTCGGCTGCTACAAGATAGGTTTGCTTTGCTTGAGAAATTTAGAACTGGTGTGCTTCAGAGCGGCATAGAGAATGTCATTTTGACGCCACAATACATCTCTAGGTCCTACAGGAGCGATATAAGGAGAGAGATACACTATTAAACATACAGGTACAAACATTGGTTATTTCCTAGCACAGTACGTGACCATAATTAGAACAGGGCTCCACTCTAAATACTCCCATCACACACTTCACCTCCTTATCCTGTACACTTAACACGCCTGTTGTCCCAACTCCCCTGCCGCACGCCATGTGGCAGCTCGCAGGATAGTATGCAGATGTAGATGTATTAATATACCAGGGTGGAATACAAGTACAATGCAAGTTTTCATGTTTCACTTTTCCACTAAGTCAAGACTGGAACTTTGACTTGTATTCAAAACTCTGGATATTAAAGATAAAATGCACGATTTGGATCAGAAACGAGAGCATATAGAAAGAAATTGGTAATGTTCCAGATGTTTTTCTAATCTCCTATTAGTCTGCCTTCCTCGTTTTTGAAATTAACTATCCATTTAATCATCAGTATCCGCCTCCAGTACCAAGTTACGCATGCCTCTGTTCTGTATCAACTTTCCAATATCTTTGACTCCTAGCCATTTATTCATTCAAAATCTTACCCTGTACACTCATACGCGGCTGGTGTCATAACACCACCTGCCACGCGCCCTTGCAAGATAATATGTAGACTTACAGGTAGATGAAGTGCATTCTCGATACACTTAGCGTGGTCTTGTGTTGCCAGTTCTGACGTAGCTTGGTTTCCCTGCATTATGATATCTTCGGGAGGAGAGTTCTTGTTTACGAGGTGTGTGAGAAAAGTAATGAGACTGATTTTTCATTTACCAAAGTTGTTATTTTTTTCAAACAACAATGTTATCCGCTTCAAAGTAGTTCCCTTGGGCAGCTATACACCGGCGGAGTCGTTGTTCCCACTCTTGGTAGCAGCGCTGGAAGTCTTCAACTGGTATGGCTTTTAACTGGTCGGTCACAGTCTTTTGAATGTTCTCCAGAGTTTCAAAATGACGTCCTTTTGAGACATGTTTCAATTTTGGGAAAAGGAAAAAGTCACAAGGACTCAAATCAGGTGAATAAGGGGGTTGAGGAACAACAGAAATGCGTTTTGAAGTCAAAATTTCACTGATGGAAATGGCCGTGTGACACGGGGCACACGTTTCTTCGATTGTCCTTCTGTTCAGTTGTGAGGTTTTTCGGCACCATTTTGGCACAAATTTCGCATGCCCAAATCGTCTGTCAAAATTGGATGTACGGTGAAAGTGTTTAAATTTAACAGTTCACTCATCATCCTTATTGTTAAACGACGGTCTGATCTCACTAGAGCCCTCACACGTTCAACATTTCCGTCAGTTTTTGAAGTTGAAGGTCTCCCTGAGCGAGGTTGATCTTCAACGTGTTCTCGGCCTTCCAAAAATGATTTGTGCCAGCGGAAAACTTGTGGTCTTGATAAGCAATGTTCCCCATAGGCCTGTTTCAACTTTTCAAAAGTCACACTCGCGGATTCACCAAGTTTATCACAAAACTTAATTGCACAACGTTCCTCTAAATTCCGATGCTCCATTTTTGTAACACACAACAAAAACACAAGTTCACTGATGGCGCTGTCAAAAATAATGTTAGCTGTACGGAGTTGAAACTCGGACTGAGAAAGTGGAAGGGATAAACAACCCGGTCTAGCACAGGCCGGTAGACACGACGTTGCCAGATCGCCCGCAGTGTTGCCAGTCTCATTACTTTTCTCACACACCTCGTATAAGTAGCAATTTTTTCAGTAAACTCCATGCATTAATGTATGCCCTAATTATGTTATTTTTTATTCTCGTTGGATAGCCATGAATCATTTTTATCCACCCCAACTGGTAGATAACGAAATGACCGTAATGCGATAGTGCACCAGAGCGCAGCCATGTTATCACGCTGCCGCGGGCAAGACCCAGAGAGATCTCCGAGCGAGAGATGGCGGAAAAATCGACAACGGTGGTCGCGGTTGTGGTCGCAAGAAGAAATCGGCGCAAAAGGAAAGAGACAAGCGTGTCACGGTCCGCGGCGCACTGGGGGTGTGCAGCGGTGCGAAGTGTCACGACGGCACCCGGGCGGCGAGCAATGAAAAGCCCTCTTATTTCCGCAACAGTGGCTCGGAATCCGAGCGCGTTGGTTCCGAATTTCGCGGGTGATAAAATTCCCCCCTCCCCCCTAGTCCGTTTACGTGATGGGAGACACGTAAGGTGCTTTTCGAGTAATAATTCGAGAGTTCCGCTGCCCATGGCTATGCTATGCTTTGCTATTGCTCTGTAAAGCGGCGTCCACTACTTCTTCGGGAAAGATTGATGCTTTATGCACGGTTGGAGCCTGATTTTGTAAGCGCGTCGCACAGCCATCCCCTCCTTGACGTGGTACAGAGCCTTGATTCCGGAAAAGAATTACGGTACTTTGTCACGTTCCCAAGGGAGCGTGCCTGGGCCAGGGTGCCGCTTTTTCGGTGACCAATGGGGCACTGGTTCTCAGCTCAAGGGTCGTAGAGAGTCACTCAATGTGTATGTTTCACTGATCGGCCCGTGAGTAAGCAAAGACCCAGGTTTCATGCTAGCGTGCTCGGCTGCTGTATTTTGCAGTCGGGTACTGACGGTATTCCGCGGACCCCTCCCCTTCCTTTACCTCCCCTCTGGTGGGATAATCGGGTTGAATGTTTACTAGGAACCGACCCACTGGATTCCAAAGGCGAAGTAGACGCTTTCGATTGCCCATTGCTATTTAGCTGAACAAGGGGGAGAGTTCTCGAACTCAAGTGATAGAATTGTTTGTATCGGAAATTTAGAACGAAATTTTGATTATTCGATAATATAAAAAAGTACCTATATTGAGTGCATTCGAGTTACGTGGCCTTAAAATATCGCTCTGAGCTAATGAGCATTTTATTCTATATTTTGACGTTTGCGAAAGATGGACAGATAGATAAGGAGATAAAGAGACGTGCGAATGCTGGAATATAAGTAATCGGTAGCATGTGGAGCATATAAAGGAATGAGTAGGTAAGTAAGATGGATAGGGTCAGGAATGAGTGGGTAATAAATGAATGTGGGTTAGATGCTCCAGTAATGGACATATATGGAAGGAGTGTGTTTCGTTGCTTTGGATATGTTGAGAGAATGGATGAGAGTCGAATAACGAAACAGATATATAAGAGTGAAATGAATGGTGAGAGAGGGAGAGGTAGGCCGAGAAAGTTATGGTTGAATGTGGTTGAGGATATTCTTAGGAGGAGGAATATTAGGAGTCTTAAAAACAGGAGGGCGTGTATGAAACAGTGTATGGGGGTAAATGAGGCAAAAGAGGTCTGCAAGGATAGGTCAGTATAGAGTAAATTATTGAAGCAGATTTAAGTGTACAAATATGTATTTATGAGAGAAACTTCGTGACTGTGCCTACCCCGGAAGGGAACGGCGTGATGGATATGTATGTATGTGATTACCATTAATTCAAGTATTGAATATAGGAACCCAGCGAGGAGGGTGGTCGAAGAGCGCCCTAATCTTTGAAAACAGACGGCGCGCGTGGCACTTCCTTTTCCATCATTATTCATAGCAATAACTGGGGAAGAGAAGCTTACATTGATTTTCTTGTTACACTAACAGACTTTTACATAGTTTAATAAAGTCCCTTTTTCGAAGTAACCCCCCTCTACTCTGATACACCTCTGCCACCGTTTTTTGTTTGTTACCTGTAAATGTAAATGCTCAACACAATGGGTAGGATTTTCTGTAAACAGTATGGCATGAGAATAAACAAACGCAAAACCAATGTGATGGTTTGCAGTAATGAAGAACAATATGAACCCCCAATAATGAGAATTGGAGGAGAGAAGCTAGAAGTAGTAGAGGAATTTGCCTACTTGGGAAGCAGAATAACAAGAGATGGTAGAAGCCAGAAAGAAATTGTAAGGAGAATATATCAGGCCAAAATTGCATTCTATCTTAGAAAAAACCTACTCACCAGCAAGAACATCAGTTTGCAAATAAGGAAACGGATGATGAAAGCATTTGTTTGGAGTGTGGCCCTATACGGGAGCGAAACATGGGTGATAAGAAAACAAGAGAGAAGGCGGCTAGAAGCCCTGGAGATGTGGCTCTACAGAAGGATGTTGAAGCTCAGCTGGAAAGATAGAGTCACGAACGAAGAGGTACTGAAAAGAGTTCAAGAAACCAGATCCCTGTGGAGGCATATCCAAACAAGAAGAGACAAACTCGTAGGGCACGTTCTAAGACATGACAACATCGTTTGAACAGTAGCAGAAGGAGCTATAGAGGGAAGAAATCGCCGGGGACGACCAAGGATGTCATTCATGCAGCAGATTGTGAATGATATGGGTTGCACCACATACACAGAAATGAAGAGGAAAGCAGACAGAAGAGAGGAATGGCGTACTGCTGCAAACCAACCCCAGGGTTGAACACTGAAGAAGAAGAAGAAGAGACCTGTAAACATTGCTATATTCAATATTTTCCAATTGACCAATAATATTGCATGTTTTCATTATTTCCAATATGTATTACAATATTTCCAATATGCTAATATTTTCCAATATTCAATTGTCCCATACAGGTAATTGATATTGTTCCATTTTCAATATTTTAAGATATTGGATATTGGGATTCAAATATCGTCCTGCCTTAGGCGAGAGGTGTGGGGTAAAACTAACTTTTGAGAGGGAAGGCTAATTGTATCTAATATTTCGACTCTCATTTGTCTTCGATATCCATGTCGATCTGTGAGGGATTACTTCAGAATTGGAGAATGACTGCATTAAGGAAATCCTTACGTCTAAAGTGCTACAGCTAACGTCCATTGAGGATACCTACGATGCAGTAAAGCTGTGGAACACGTATTAAAAAATTTAATACTTGTAGAAAAGGAGAAAGTATTTTTTCGATACTTCCATCAACAGACATGCATACTATAACCATTCCGTCAGTCATTCGATCGTTCTCATGAGAGGTTTTCTCTTCCCGATACAAACTTTCTGGTTTATTATTGGATGGTTTCGGCCGACTTCTCCGAAATCCTTTCAATCTTGAAGAGCTTTTCTCAGGAATCGAGTAGCTCCTGGAAACTGATATGATTTTCTAATAATATCGCGAGGAGGAAATTTCACTCCACTCCGATTAGCGTAAAAAAACACTTCCCAATTTAGATTCCCTCCTTTCAATTCCGTTATTCTTAATCTCCACCTCAATTAACTCCCTCCCCCCTTACGAAGCATCTTCAAACAGCTCCGAAGCACTCAGTTTCGGCTTCCAGGGTCCAATTTCGCCTCGACTCCCACATGTAACCCATTCCTGGAAAATATAACGTACAAATGACCGTTAAAAATAGCACCGTATCTCCTTAGCAGTTAAACCTCGGTCGTCGTAATTCCTCATTTGCGTAGGTTCTATGTTGATTCTACACGTGCATTGTTGGTTTTAGTCACATCCGGTGTCCCACAAGGAAGAGTGATCTGCCCTCTTTTATTTATAATTCATATACATGACCTAAGTTCTCGACTTAGCAGTAAACTTAAATAATTTGCAGAAGCTAAGGTCATTTACCGCGAAATTAGCGAAAACTTGGACTTAAAACTTCTATGTCGGACCTTAAGTTAGTGCGAGCGAGATAGTTCCCTAGTCATAAGAGAGACCACATTCGATTTATACGCTTTAATTTAACCAGCTGTGAGACAGACGAGCTAAATATTGTATTATTAATGGTGCAATAATATAGTTTTACATAACAGAAATTATAAGTAATCAAGTGAAAATATCTAAATAAGTCTTTGGCTTGTCTCATTTTTTCTCGCGGTGCGTTTGAAACTCCATCAAAACGGAAGGTTCATTGTGATCCCGAAGAATTTACTGCGGTCACAATATGATTACTTTTCAAAAATAGTTGAGAAAACACACAAACTACATACTTGATTTTTTGACGATGTGATAGAAATTCATCATTTGTTAAATAAGGTCTCTCTGGAGTGCATACACGTACTATTTCCCATGTGAAAGGGTTGGTATTTTCTGGCCAATATCTCGGAAAGTAATGCGGTAAGGGGTTGAACTTTTTATGTCAATGGAAGGGTGGTACATTTCTCTTTTAAATGAGACCAAAATTCATTGATTTCTATGTAAAATGATATTTCGCTCAAACTACCTTAACAATGTTCATTCGTGATACCAGGAGTGGGAGCTAGAACTATATTCTTAGTAAATGCACCGCAGTACATTTCTTGCGAATGACATCACACAAACACCTTATCTACACATTGGGTAGAGTAAACATGAAGTCTTCAGATAAAGTCAAATACCTTGAAATTACCTTATCTCCAGACGTATCGTGGGAAACACAAAACATATGCGGCACAGCATAAAAGAAGCTAGGATTTATCAAGGAACTTAAAGTTAAGGAAACTAGGATTTAAGCAAAAAATAGGACGGTACTCGGATGAAAAAGTTAAAGGGAGGCGCTTCTTAGCTCCAGTTAGGCTACACACCCGCTACCTACATTTACTACCGATTCTCCATTGTCGTCGGGCCGAGTGTCGATTCGAGGTTCGGAACTCAGCGAGGCGGGCCAGTTTCAGGGGAGGGTTAGATTTGTGTCGATTTGGGGTAAAATCGGAAAAGTTAAAAAAGTCGATTAGGCTTCGAGATATTGCAATCGATATATTTACATATATGAGTTAGGTATCCTAATTGCATGTAATTTAGTCTTCTTCATACCATTTTTCGCACTGCTAAGTACTGGGTATACTTTCTTCAACTTTTTCCTGGCCTCTGCCGTAGCTTTGATGACCAATTTCAGCCAACCAAGCTACATGGTAATTTAATTATCATTAAAAAACATGCAGTCCATGTAGAAGATGGGAAGAGAAAAATTGAATATGAAAATTAGTACATTAAAAGTCTCGATTCCGGTCGAATTTATATAGTAAATTTCTTCATGTAAGCTCTTATTAAGTATGCTGTACTGAAATGAAATATCTAACGTAGAAGAGCATCTTATATGCCGTCAAATGAGGTTATGATGATCTTCCAGTGGTTCCACGTTCGTTTCGGTATACTGATTATAGTAATTTGGAAAGCAGTTAATTATCGCATGACATACAACATAAGTTTGTACTAGAACTGTCTGGTATCCATACCTCATGGGACGCGTATTTCATTTTCAAAAAAATATACTTTTCTTTGCTTGCATGTAGCACGCTGACTTGAGGGCTTTCATTGTTTTTTTCCTTATTTAAAGAGTATCATCATAAAATACTTCCCCCCCCTGCTTGCAAATTGCAAGCACCCATTTACCCTTCTACTCACTCATTTACTGCCGATTACGCCGCGATCATTTGGGACCCTGAACAGAAAGATTTAATTAAAAAAATACATAAAATACGCAGGCAAGCTGCGCGTTTCGTTAAAAACTGATACGGGCGAACATGGAGTGTTTCACGGCTTTTAGAGCCATTAAGCTGGGAGCCCATAATGAAGTTGAGATATGAATTGCCAAACATAAATACAAAAATCCGTTCTTTCCACGCACAATTAGAGACCATAATAAAAAAGGGGTCTTCTTAAAACAATCTCATAACACACTTCACCATGTGACCTCGCGAAACCTCATCATTTACATGGCTTATGTCCTGACTCCCCCTGCCACACGCCCATGCGGCGCCTCGCAGGTTAGTCTGTAAATGACAACATACTAGTCTCTGTAAGCCGACGCAAGAGGAGTGTGGCACAAGGTGTTAGATAACTCCCAAGATAGGTTAAGGTCTACGAAAAGGGAGAGGGAAAATGCAAGATTTTTATACTAACGGTGTCGCGCTGTTGATGTTATGATTAAGTGTATGTATCACCAATGCATTCTTAGTGTCACGTCATTTGTTGTAATGATAAATTATGGTGAAACATGATCTTAATTTTTGAAGTAATTTTAGCCCAGCATTCAGCCTTCGAGTCTCCAGTGGCTCCCTGCCTCGTTCTTTCGTGAGCTGCACGTAAAACACTTTCAATTCACTCGTAATCTCAGGCCAATATAGTGCGACGCTATGACCTCAATACTCATTGAATTCTTTGCTTCAACGAAGGTTCATCGCAAGCGAAACTGGTTTTATTTCTTCAGGAACTTGCTTCAAATTCCCCGTTCCCAAATCGTTTGGTCTACATATGTACATCTGCCTCCGAGCAATCGTTGGAGTTATTAAGTTTTAAAATCAACATCTATTTGTGATTTATTTGTCTTTTGTACAAGAAATGAGACTTCTTCTCTGAATATTTCTCTCTTACACAATCGCGTCCGCCTTAAAAGATATTTAACCATCGAAACTCCTCAACTTGTGTTTCTCATCTTATTTAAGGGATTGTAATCCCATTAAAACAAAGTGGTAAGACCCTTTATATTAAAACACGAAATCAAGAAGCCCTATTTATGGCGAGGAACTGAAAAATTTCCAAGACTTTAATTACCTATCTCGGCAGTAAAATCACACCTAACGGGAGAAGCAAAGAAATTGTTCAAAAGATAATCGCGGTATAAGTACATTCAACGACAGAAAGAGATGCTTAACGTCAACCAACAGAAGTTTAAGCCTAAGGAGAAGAGTGCTAGACCTCTACGTGTAAAATGTCATTATGGACAGCTCTGAAACTTGGAATATTGGAATAGAAGAGCGAAGAGGGCTAAAAGCGTTTGAACTATGGTGTTATGGTAGGCTGTTGATTATTTGTTGCACGTATGAGATCTCTATCACGTAGTCACACGATAATTAAGTGATAGCTGATATTTTACATTCCTTTCAAGTATCATCAACATCTACTTCTTACTTTCAAGTAAGCCACCACAAGGATTTTTTTAAGACATTGCCAAGAGAAAAATTCTCATGGCAAGAATAATCACGGTATAAGTACATTCAACGACAGAAAGAGATACTTAACGTCAAACAACAGAAGTCTAAGCCTCAAGAGAAGAGTGATCGACCTCTACGAGTAAAATGTTATTATGGACAGCTCTGAAACTTGGAATATTGGAATAGAAGAGCGAAGAGGGAGAGAAGAGAGGGAGAGAGCTTGCCATGAGAAAAACTCTCATGGCAAGAATTGGATGTTTGAATTTCACCTCAAGGATGTTCGGCAGGGGGTGACTTATCACAAACATGAATTACATTGAAGAAATTTACTATCACCAACAAGCAACACACTATCGGTGTACTACAAATGCTACAGAAACTACTAAAATAATCTATAATGTAACTATGAAAACGTTACACACAAGTCATGAAGGGAACATGCAAAACATGATGTTTGCACTAATCAGCAGATTAAGACACATCCATTATGGGCAGCCATTTTGGTCTCTTATGGATCGCGGGAAAAACGAAATTTTAAACCTTTCTGTTCTACAATCTATTTCCCTTATTTTATTCTCATGATCTGATCTACTACCACAGTATATTGGAGTTCGTAAAGTATTGATAACTTAACCGGAAAATAAATCGGTTTTAAATTTACAAAAAAACGATTGAATTTAATTTTCAATTGAAGGTCTGAAAGCGTATCATAGTGGTAGAGGAAATTCAGACATTCCCAGGTAATCAATTTCAAATTCTACGAAAGGAGATTCGGAAAGAATGCTCGTACATTAATGAACGGTTTTTGAAATATAAAACGGTTTATTCCGCCTCTCCTCCCTGAATAATTCTCTTCCAGACAGCATTGGCCCGTTTTCTCTTTCCTCCTACACGTTCACCCGCCGCGCTCTTTCTCACCAAACAGGCAATACCTAAGCACCCTTCTTATGAGTCTTAAAATTTTTCTTGTCTCAATATTGCTATAGCAGTTATTTATGTTAGAATGTATCTGTCTTGCTTTTCATGCGTTGTTATATTGTGCAGCTGTATATTGGCATATATTCTGTATGTGGGCAATTTCTTAAATAAATAAATAAAATAACAAAAGGTGACATTCCGAAGTAAAACTTTATCAATCAACTAAGAACGAAATATGTATAGGTGTGGGCTGCCCATTTATTACCGAAGTGAGACGATTGATAGAATATAAAAAATTTGTAGGAGAATGCTATGGCTGCCAACCAGTCAGAGTCCAAAGGAGGAGAAGTAGAGTAGAGCTTTAACATAGCTAAGCATGCAGTTCTCTCCATTGTTTTCGGGTTAGTTGCGTCAAGTTTTATTCAGATGACGTTTCGTGGCCTATGCTGGCCACATCTTCAGATCAGGTCTGAGTGCCGACAGATGGAAATGGCCCTGTTTATATACCATCCTCAGGTTGGCCTACCAGTGGATGGTATATATACAGGGCCATTTCCATCTGTCGACACTCAGACCTGATCTGAAGATGTGGCCAGCATAGGCCACGAAACGTCATCTGAATAAAGCTTGACGCAGCTAACCCGAAAACAATGGAGGGCACTGCAATCCAGCGCTGCGAAAGCCTCAAACAGAAATAGCTAAGCATCATTTGAACATTCTCCAAATCAAACAAAGGATATGCTCATCGTGCTCATCTTCTATACGGTCCGTTCAAAATTGCCCCCATACGGACAGCAACATAATTTGAAGCCGGTACTCCTGCCTGGTGGGTGGGGGGCGGCGATTAAATTTCGGAGAGGTCCTTTCCAAACTTCCCCCAATGAGGCGATTTATAGAATATAGAAATGTATGGTGGAATGTTACGACTGCCAACCGGTCAATGGACTAGAGTCCAAAGAAGGAGAAGTAGAGCACAGCTTTAACATAGCTAAGCATCATTTGGACATTCTCCAAATCAAACAAAGGATATGCTCATCTTCTATGCGGCCCATTCAAAATTGCCCCCATACGGACAGCAACATAATTTGAAGCCGGCTCTCCTGCCTGAGGGTGGGGTTTGGGTAGGCGTTTAAATTTTCGGAGCGGTCCTTTCCAAACGTCCGAACTTTCCCTTCCCAAAAGACGCTCCCAGCCATTTCTGCCGCCGCAGCGCCAATTGCATCCGGCCAATTTTCCAAACTGCGACACACCCAATCCTCCTTCCCAACGGCTCTCGCATTCCCTCGCTTATTTTCTTTGTGCGGTCGCTATCCTCTCTCTCTCTCTCTGGGCCTTCCGCCTCTTCCTTCCTCTGCCCGTCTTCCTCCTCCTCCTCCTCCCCTCCTCCTGGGACTTCAGGTGGGCACGAATGGGACGGGCGAATTCCTCGAAGGGCCGAGGAAATGAGTGGGGGCAGGTTTAGTGCAAGAGAGGACGGCTATGGCTGGACTGGACAAAGGCCACATATTGTCATGCAGCAGCCGTTTTTGCGTTGCTGGACGCTGCTCAGCCAATCAGAAGTGAGATCTTCGACGAAGTTGCCGTCGGAGTTGCTCATCTTTCAGCTTTTGACGCTGACCGCGTAGCCGGAGCTGCGGAAGGGAGTGCCGTCCGACGTTTTCTCCCTGTCATTTGCTGGTTTCAGGATCTACATCTACGACATACCGTACCACTAGTGCGTGTGGCACAGGGTGATTCCAAACCAGGCATGAAGCCCACATCCCGCCTGAAATCCGAACCGCGCACGTTCCCCCGGAATGCCAGGCGCAGGCCAAGCGTAGTCAGGATAATAGTGCACTGGCAGACAAGAAACTAGGGAAGTACTTCGTGAACGAACATGCTACCATACAGAACACTACTTAACCTCCTCAGTCCCGAGACATATCCAGCATTCTTTTTGGAAAATTCTTCATACTTACGTTTTGCGTTGCAAGCCATGTTTGCAGAGTTAATATCTCTGCCACGCGACGGGCGATTTCTGTAAATCAAGCTTCTTAATGATGCTGCCACTTATCAGCAAGTGGCGTTGCCAATATTTTGCGTTGCTGAGCGGGAAAAAATTCAAACGTCTGTGTATTGTATACAATACGCCAGGACCGAGGAGGTTAAGATACGACTACTGGATATAATATTACTGCGACAGATAAATGGTTCTACAAGGTACTAAATCATGCAAGAGCTATATTATTCCGGAAATTGCATGCGAGGTTAGTAATTAAGAATGAGCACAAGTGCAAAAACCTATTTTACCTAGTCAGGGTCAGAGTATCCTAGTACTGATCTGTCGACACTATTTGGGCCCCTTACTGAACGAGGCAAAAATGACCTTTTAAGTCTATCGGTTCCGCAGTCAATTTCCTTAATCTTATGCCTGTGATCTTTTCTATCATAATGGTTTGGCTCTAGCAAAATATGATGAACCTCCGGCAAAAAATAGTCTACATCAAAATTTCGTAAAAGATTAAATCTATATTTTTCCCTTCCATTGGAGAGAGGTCTTCACAGCAATTCCGTCAAAAATTTAGTAACACTGCCATGTTTATCGTGTCAATTTTTGACAAATCTAGCCGCCTTCCGCTGAATTCGATCAACATATATCAGAAACTAGTCCTACTTCATAAGGGCCCCATATACTAGCGGCGTACTTCAATTGTGATCTTTGCTGAGGAATCGTGTGTCATCTTCAGATTGTCGACAAAAAAATGCGGTGCATCGCATCGCCATAGCACCTTGTGAACATCCATTCTTTCTCCGAAACTCCCCAGTAAATAGGAAATGCTTGAGAAGATTTAACGCGTCACGGTTTTCCAGCGCCTACTGTTTTCATCCCATGACGCAGCTTCTGCGAAAACGAGGAAAGTGAGTGATGCACAACACAGCGGCAGAACGATCCAAAAACGGCTGCTTGAAAATGCAACCCAATCCTGTTTAATTCGAGGTACTTCATAGCAGAGTTTGATGCACGGATGGATTCGCAGTGAAAATTGCGCCGCGTAAATCGGGGACTTGCTAGAATGACCGCGAGAATGTACGAACAAAAGGCATGAAAATAACCCTGTCCTGATGTCGTGCCCGCGTTCTCACAATGACAAGTTTCCTTCAAGTTCTATTGCCAGTGTTTGGAGTCCTCATGAGGAAGGCTTAAAACAGAGTTAGAACGCGTGCAGATATCATAAGATCACCAAGATACATAAAAGGCCGTAATGATAGTCTCGTTAGTGTTACTGTCATCTGGCAAAAACTTGAATGGGAATCGCTTTCAGACCGTCGATTGAAAATTACACTCAATCTTTAGTGTAAATTTAAAACCAATTTATTTGCCGACGAAGTTATCGATATGTAACGAAATCCAGCATACTACAGTAGATAAGATCATGAGAATAAAATAAGGGAAGTAGATTGTAGAACAGAAAGGTTTTTTTTGTCGTTTTTCCCACGATCGATAAAAGACCATAATGGCTGCTTTAAGACTTAGAAGCAGGTTATTTGACAGGCAGTGTAGCTGATTAATTCAAATGCCCCTAAATACATGTTTCTAAATCTGCCGTGTGGTGTTAACACCACGTTTTACATGTTCCCTGCTTCACTCTTGTGCCACGTTTACATAGCTACATAATAGATTATTTTAGTAGCTTCTGTGGCATTTGTAGAATACTCATAGTGCATGTCGGTGAAGGTTAATTTCTTCACTCTAGTTCATGTTGGTGATAAGTCGCCCCCTTGCCAAACACCCTTGTGGTGCCTGGCAGGGTAATAAGTTGATGTAGATTACAGCACATCAAACTGTGCAACTAAGTGCTTGGTGGTGTAAAGCAGTCTCACGGAGTTCAGCGGAGCGTAGAAGATTAATTCAAGTCTCCGGGAGCGTGTCGTAGGACACGATGGCCGACTAAAAAATTACGCAGTGAGCAAGAATAATCAGCGGTCATCTATGCGAAGATTAGTGTGCTGCTGAATGCTTCCACTCCATCCATTATATAGCCGACTGAAGTTCATCATGTTGACATCCCTCATCATGTACGAGGGTTACCAAAAAAGAAATGCCCCACGTTTTTTTCTCCATTTAATTTACAAAAACGTAATTCACACAAATAAAGAATGATTTCAGTCCTTTCAGGCGTCACCTTGTGGATTATTATTTACTTAATAATGACAATACCAACTATGTTTCGATCCACAGGGTTTTTTTTGGTAAAACTAGTTTTAATGTTGCTGCGTTATCAGGTACCTACTGGTGCATATACTGTCACCTTTATACCCACCATATAAGTGACAGTATGTACTATGGAGATCCGCTAAAAATGTAAATCACAACAAGATCAAAATGCGATGTCTCCAATTACATCAGGAAAATTAACATAGTTATGTAGTATTCTGACTGTACACGAAGGAGTTTTCCGATATGTAAATGTTATTACCGAAAGAAATTTACTTATGTTGAGCGCTGTGTTGTAAGTGGTTGGCTACGTGGTCTTTACAACCAAGAGGTAAAGCAAATGGTACGTAAATTTGGCAACAGCGTTAAACGTGATCCCAAAATGAGAAGATTTTTGTTCACTTTCCACAGAAATAATTTTATTTTCTGACCTGGTTTCGACATAAGCCATGTCATTTTCAAGGTAAAAATACATTGACATAAGGTGACGTAATCGGGAGGGGGGGGGGACTGAAGGTTTGCTTTGCACTGGCTGAATTGACGTAAAGGTTTTGGAACATAGAGGAGGGGCGAAGGTTAGATTGGAACAAGCTTTTACAAAATTGGGGAGTTGAACAACAAAGATAATAACGGCGATGAGTGTTCGGGATACAGATAATCATTGACAATGGTTAAATTTTTATTTTGACATACAGATGAAATTTCATATTGCTCCTTAAAGTCGAGCTTTTTCCCCTTGCATGGAGTATCTAGTACAGTGGCATTACATTTGCAGTATGAAAGTGACATAGCTAAAGTCGAAACCAGGTCGGAAAATAAAATTATTTCTGTGGAAAGTGAACAAAAACCTTTTCATTTTTGAGATCATGAAATCTGTAGTGCATTTCCACAAAATATCGCCGGATACTAAACTTAACAGCGTTAAACGTTTCCTGATACGTTAACCTTCGTTCCTTACATCTACATCTACGTGATACTCTGCGAGCCACCACGAGGGTGTGTGGCAGGGGGTGAAGATCACCAAACATGCACTATTGACATGTAAGTAGGATATTTTACGGAGATATGCTAGATAATAGGGTCACATGGAGCTAGATGGTTAGTATCTACATAATAAGGAAGGGATTATTGGTTGTTATTACATGCATCATGCACTACAGACTACTCTAACTATATTTCTCCTACCTATCCCTTTCCTACGCTGCCTATTGTTCACTCTTATAGTACGAGGGAAAAATGACATTTTAAATCTATCGGTACGACAATCTATCTCTCTAATCTTGTTAATATGATCAAACCTAGCATAATACGCAGGGGTTCTCAATATATATCTAACGTCGTCTGTGAACAACTCTGTTTCGAATTTACTTAAAAGGTTTAACCTAAACTTTACCCTGCGTTCTGATAGTAATTCCCATCCTAGTTCTTCTATTAAGCTCGTAACACTTATACAATTATCATAACGGCCTTTAACAAACCTAGCAGATCTCCTTTGCACGCGCTCTAATTCTTTAATCATACCTTCCTCGTACGGATCCCATATACTAGCAGCATATTCTAAATGAGGCCAGACAAGTGTAAAATAGCTTCTTTCTCTTACTCTCTCATCGCATCTGCCTAGAACCCTATTAGGCTCCTTTAGTCAGCTAAATGTGGAAAGCTATATAGTAAGGTTACCTGTCACTTTCTCGTAGTCTATGAATGCAGCCGACAGTTTGTAGAATTTTATTTTTATTTTCGTCGAGGAGGAATTAGAATAGATTTCATGGAAGGATGAAGACGGTTAGATCGTATGCTGAGGCGAAAAAGGATATACTAGAGCGAGAATTGCCCCTGAGCGTGTAGAACATCGGTATGAGATTCTCGGACATTCAACAAAATCTGTCTTTACCGGTAGAATATTTTACTTACTTTCATCGAGGAATATGACAATCGAGAATAAGTAATTCACTACGTTCATCAATCCTAAGTTGGCCTATTCCTGAAGATTCTCCATCGTCTACATTGTCTCCATCGTTAAAACTGGTCGTAATAAATATTCGTAAAAATGCGGATTTTTTAAAGTTTCAACTAACATATTCTTGATCAAAAATATCACGCTCTTCTTCACTTGCTTCGAACATTCATTCCTTCGTCGAAAGTCAGCTGCGCAGTTTCACCACAATTGTCGCTGACGAAGAGGACTCCAGTCAAACTGCGGTATTGATGAGCAATTCAGGCTGCAACGCCCTGGCTATACAACGGAAATAGACAAACCGTGTGCTAGTGTGGAAGGGAGACACTTCCCCTGAGGCTTCCGGAAGGAAAAAAAAACAAGTATAACAAGACGGTGATTGGGCGGAAGATGCAAAAAAGAAAAAAAATGACGGGGAAGAAGGCGAAGCATTCAAGAACGTTCGGTCTTCCAGGAAGAAGATCTCACGCCACCGCTTGTGAACTCCCTTCGTGGAAACTAGCACAAGCAGCGATGGAATCAACCAGCGCGGTTTCCTCTTATCTCCGTCCACTTTCCTGCAAATATTATCTTTTCCCGCATTATCTGCAGCAGAAGTTGAAAACTTTAGCGCCAGCGCCACGTGAATTCATGCATCTTGGCAAGCACAACGTGGAAACTACGAAGGAACTCTTCGCTGCGCTTTATCTCCATGCTTTTCGTGTTCTTTTTTTCGCCAAACCGGCCAAGTTTAGAGGCTTACCGTCTGTTGTATTTCCTCACCGCCTACGTTACAAAGGAATTCGTGATGGGACTAATGAAGGAAGTTTTCAACTTTTCAGCTGCGTATTTGGTAAAGACAGTGCATGCCTACGCGATTTTAACTTTCAAATTCCGAGAGAAAGCTGGAGGACGAACTGTATGTAATCATTTTCGTCCATTAAGAACCAATAAATTCCAGCTTTTTATTACGCGATAACCAGAGTAGTGTCATTCGACATGAGGCCATCTGTAAGACCTTTAAACGTCAAGTCAGAGGGAAGTAAGAGTTTCTAGTTTTCCTGGATCATCATTGGTCGTTCAATGAAAAGATTGGTTGACTGCACTTATCCACCCTTCCCCATCTGATGTTAGTTCTCTTACTTCCTGGTAGCTCTTCCTATGTACTTTCCTTATTTCTCCTGTACGCCAGTTATGGTGCTGAGTTAAACGCTAACCTTAGGCTACGTGGGGTCAGTCATCATATCATAAGATTATTTATTATAATATTATAAGACCTAATGTACCGCCGTTGTAAACATACTGGATATTTGCAAATCGTAGTCAGATATAACAAACAAGTTCTCGTCATTCAGTGAATAAATTTTTATTTTACAGGGATATTTCATTTTCCGTCCATATTAGCGCAATAATATTCGCCTCTCCCTCAAGAAAGGATCAATTTGATAGATGTGGCCGTGTGGAGACAGCTTTAGGCGTTCCGCGGAAGGTAATCGAGGGGTATAGGAGGTTGTCTATGTTTTAGTGATTGTGATGGTGAAATGGGAAGGACTGAAGGCCCTTGACGCGATGTTTACCTTCAATGCCAGAAATAGAACTGACTGGTATGCTTGAACATCGTACCGAGAACAGAGTGTTATGGCGCATCCTGATAATCATGTAGTATATCGACCTGATGATATAGTAGTACATCGAAACCGGTCGGATTAAAGTATATGTTGTGGAATATTGCCAATTTTCATTAATTTAATCATGATATTCCTCCAGATCAACTTGCGTAGCGTATCACTCTATGGCTCGGAAGCATTGACCATTGTAAAAGCTGACCAGAATAGACTAGATGCCTTCGAAAACTGGTGGAGGAGGAGGATTCTGTAGATGAAATGGACGGAAAAAATAAGAAATGATGAAGTGTATAGAAGAGTAGAAGAGTAAAGGACCATATGGAACACCATAGAAAAAAGGAGAACCAGATGGATTGGACACACCCTGAGACACAATGTGTTTTTGAAGAAAATAGTTGAAGGCACAAGTCCCCAGAGGAAGACTCGGGAATGAGTTCATAGCCCAAATAAAGGACATAGGAAGAGATACCAGGAGGTAAGGGAACTAGCATTAGGTAGGGAATGGTGGAGGGCTGCAGTCAACCAATCTTACGATTGAACAACAAATGAATGAATGAACATTATGGAGAGTTTTAATTTAGTCCCGTATTTGAGCTAACACCGAGACGAAACACTGAAGCCCGAAAATGGAGATGACTGGGAGCTCCCCGGCTTATGAGAGGCACCCTATCATGAGCGCTGTGACTCGAAAGAAGGCCGACTGCTCCAACGGAAGATATGACCTTCGGGAGGAGGAGCTTATACGAAGCGAAATGAAGCTACGTTTGAATCAACGAGAGCGAGAGAGACCGTTGCGTTTTCAAACGCGGAAGCGAGATCGCGGGGACTTTCAATTCGTATCATGTGTTTGCCGGCTTTCCCCCTCCCTCCTTCCCGACCATCCTCCGTCCCCTCGTCGCCCCCGTACATTGCACGGAAGCTCCACAAGAGCCAACGATCCGTGACCCCCGCATAATCTTCAGAAACTGAACGTCGGAGCAAACTTTGGCGTAATATTCAAGGAGGAATCGATTGCTTGTCGTGCTCAACCGCTCGACTCGCCAATCTCATTATAATGAACATACATATTTGCCTATAAAATGGAATGAAATGGCATACTCTCCGTTCCCCCTCGCTGTAGACAATAATCAAGGATATCATGATCTCAAAAATGAAAAGGTTTTTGTTCACTTTCCACAGGAATAATTTTATTTTCCGACCTGGTCTCAACTTTCGATTAGCTATGTCATTTTCATTTGTAGATTGACTCACCAATTTTGTAAAAGCTTGTTCCAATCTAACCTTCACCCCTCCTCTGTTCTAAACCCTTACGTCTGTTCAGCCAGTGCAAAACAAACCTTCAGCCCCCCTCCAACTCCCCTCCGATCAAGTCACCTTTTGTCATTCCATCCCCACCTTCCACCATTTCCTTCTCCCCCGACCCCCTAAAAAAGCATGTGTAAGCTTGCAATGTATGTGTATTTTTGCCTTGAAAATGACATAGCTAATGTCGAAACCCGGTCGGAAAATAAAATTATTTCTGTGGAAAGGGAACAAAAACCTGTTCATTTTTAAGATCATGATATCTGTAGTGCATTTCCACAAAATATCGCCGAATACTCATAAACTTAAAAATCAAGGCAATTAGTTGATGCTTCTAGGCCTAGGAAACTGTCTTATATGGTGATTGGAGCGTGAATCGTGAGTCAAAATGTAACATAAATGATGCATGAATTATATTTTTAAAACTTCGTCTTAATTTAAGCTTTGATCAGCCTTGGGTTCACGGCGCGGAATCAAGAAATGTAAGCGAAAGCCATGTAAGTACGTGTTTTTTATTCAGCAAGATGCCTTGATAGTCAATATTACCATCATTATAATATAAACCATTATTATAATATAAAAGGTATTTCATTACAATAAAATGAGAGGTTTTCGCGATTAGGAGAAAATATTTACATATGTAATCCAACTTATATCGAAATATTACTGTGCCAAGAGCCATAAGGCTGTATTTTAAAATAGCATTAAGATGCCGAGAAACCTGCAATATTTTTCGCTTCATTTATACATATTACAAATGAGTCCGCGTATGACAAGTTTCATAAAAATTTGTACATGGACGAAAATAGCTCCAACTTCCTCAATAATTTCCTCCATAATGCCCTTAACCTTTTTTATTAATTAATTTATTCAGTTAAATAAATATATCTATAGTTACATCCAGGGCCGCCCACAGGGGGGGATGTATGGCGCAAGTTGCGCCATAGAAAAACATTTTGGTGGGGAATAAAACATTTGGGGAGGATTTTAAAAATACATAAAGAAATTCATTAAATGTAAATATTTTTACCCGTTTACAGTAATTTATATACGTATATAAAGGTTATAACGATAAATGAATGTTAAGCGTTAAGTGTAGTATAGTAAAACACCGTGCAGTTATAGAGAATCATTCAGCTAGCCGAAAGCTTCTTTTATTTCGGTCCCGTCTCTCTATGCACTTCCTTGGCTGCCGCACTGCGCCGTCGTCGAGGCCACTGCAAGATCCCCGAACGCAACCCAATAACTGACTCAGCATCCCTCCTGTCTTATTCCTCCCAACATCTGCCAAAGGACCACATCACAGTACAGTCAAAAGGCTTAGACTAACGGATCGTGCATATACTGCACATTACCTTTTATGGTGATTTTTTACCCCCACTTCCCCTTAGTCAACAACCGTAGCATTTGTCTCAACCCCTCGTACCCTCCTCCCCTTCGATAAATAACTTTGCCACTACATATGAAACTTTCAATTTAAAAATGTTTTCTTGTTTTTTAGTAAATTATTTTTAGGGATGGGTTGCAATTAGGCAAATTAGCAGAGCTAGATATAATAGAATAATGTTATTTTCAGTTTTTAATTGTAAAACTATATTAGTTTATCATTAATATTTAATAATATTTGCCTCCAGCGCTCCCCGCCCCCACCCCTTTCCCTTCACGAGCGCACCCAAGTTCCGAGGAGGACGAAGGAAAAGGTTAAAATATAAATGTGCACACATTCTAAATAAGATCAGAAGTGAAATAAGTAAAAATAAGATCAAAAGTGTACTTTCAAATCCTTGATTCCCTAAGTCTTCAGCCACGAGATCGGTTTACAGAAAGTTCTCTGAATATTGTCCAACAAATGACTTACTTTTCCCATAAAGGTTTACCCAATGTTGCTAAAAATATGGATAGTGCCCTAAGGCCGATTCTCGTCAGTGACTTGTGTGAGTACTATGGAATGGATGGTGAAGAACTTTGTGAAGAAGTTAATGTATTTAGTCTACCGTAAAAAGTTAGGTACCCGAGCATTGATTTATCAGATGTACTGAGCTTGAATGACGAGAGTCTGAGCCAAAATAATGACGAAAGTGACACCCAAGATTCTTGTGACGACAAGCCTGATGGTCCAAGTACAGATCCTAAGATAGCCGACCAAAGATTTCTGGATCAATGGGTCAAGAAAGGGATTCATTGGGCCTTATAGGTGTTTATTAAATATTTCTGGATTTCCTTACCCAACGATGTTATACCAGATACTTCTGGCATTGCCAGCAACAAGTTGCTCAACAAAGAGGGTTATGAGCAGATTAATAATTGTAAATAATAGGCTGAGAAGCAGCATGGGAGATGTCTGGCTCTCCTACATGCTTGTCCTTTCTTCCGAAGAAGATATTTTAAAATCCATTCATAACAGTGAAGTTAAAGAAAAATTTGCTTCGTCAAGTGAGCAAAGGAAAAAACTACTACTGTATGAAGGACATCAAGGGTAGGGTAGTCAAAATGGTACCACCTCCACCAGTACTGATTTTATCTGTATAATTTTATTATCATCATTCAAGTTTTTTACCAGTATAATTTGTAAATAAGTGCTATGAATAATGATGTAAAAGGGTTCCATTTTATTAAACACAAATCGTAATTTAAAATGCTTAGTTAATTTAGATGTCCTTATTTTTTGCACATTTCACTGGTATAGCTCTCGCGAAAGCTTATGGCGTTCGGATGCGCAGAAGAAGACGTCGTGCAGGGGTAAAGTTTGGTGGAAGAGGTAGGGAAAAGGGACGTAGGGGATTTTTAAAAATGCATAAAGAAATTCACTAAATGTTAATATTTTTACCCGTTTAAAGTAATTTACATACGTATCAAAAGGTTATAACGATAAATGAATCTTAAGCGTTAAGTGTAGTATAGTAAAACACCGTGCAGCTATAGAGAATCATTCAGCCAGCCGAAAGCTTCTTTTAATTCGGTCCCGTCTCACTATACTCTTCCTTGGCTGCCGCACTGCGCCGTCGTCGAGGACATGGCATTTGTGCCATGCATGAGTACATTTCAAAAAATGGAATTTGTATGACGCGTACAACTCAAACGCCGCGCATCCTAACGCCATAAGCTTTCGCGAGAGCTGCATATAGCTGTAAGGTGTGGTATTAAGTGTCATAATAGTGTCTTTGCAGTAAGTTGACCACCTAATTTGTTAGATACAGGATCCAGCTGTCTAGTTTAAGGAGCGCAGTATTCAATCTATTTCCCATACTTTTTCTCAATCGGAAAGTTGAAAGAAGCCCTCAGTAACTTTAATAAAATATAAGAAGTAAATGATTCTCATTTTTACAATTTATTTCTTTTTTAAGCATGCTATCGTAAAATATAAACTCTCACATCCTTATGGTTTTTGTATTGTATTAAGTTTTAATTAGTTCCCCTATATTAGCGCAATAGTTTGCTTAAGATTTTTTTCTATTTTTTCGAGTTAGTCTTGGAGGGTTTGGTCATAAGGACTAAGTCATTGTAGCCAAACCTTCAAAACTAACTAAAAAAATACGGATATCACAGTGGTCGACAAAGTGTATGATGATTTAAGATTTTATAGCCAGAAAAGTGTGAAACGATTTTGTGAAGCTAATAATCAACAAACTTCCCGGATCCTCCGTCCCCCTCAACGTTACTCCATACTACCTTGGACAGGCTATCAAATTATTACCTGGTAAGTAGTTATATACCGGCGGGGGGGGATTGGAGGAGGGAAGGGGGGAATACGCCATCAGCATTGGGGGGGATGGGCACCCCTGGTTACATCAATCATATCAAGCCATTATAAATTAATGTTTCTAGTCCTGATAAGCAGTTTTTTTCGACTTTTCAGCAGGATTCATTCATAAGTATATAATTATCCAAATTTATACTGCGATTTTACATTAAATATGAATAAATATGGGTACATGTTGAACTTTTCTACATAGTGCATATGAAACATTCTTAGACACATAAGTTAGTAATAACATTCTTCGTTTCTTTCATTCCTATTTCCATAATATTATTCATTCGTGGAACGCTTTTTACTCACTCTCCCTTTCTTAGGATTCCTAAAGTTCTTCTCATGAAGAGTCTCCGCCATGAAATTCACCCATGACTTCCTTAGTCTACCCCTTCTTCTCACACCATCCACTTCACTCTCACATCTGTTTCGTGTATCGTATCTCATCCATTTCCTCTAAATGGTCAAACCAAAGAAATACAGATTCAATTTCATGACTAAATGACATTTATGACGAATATTGTGCGCATTTTGTTTCGTTGGTAACCGATCAATAAAAAAATGATCGTTTCAAGTAGAGGGTATTATATAACTCAAAGATGAAACGTGATTCAATTCATTGCAATTTCAGTAGCTTTCCTACCGTACTTGCGACTAAGTAACAGCACCGATCTAGCATTTGTATCCTTGTTCGACTTAATGCCTTGGTTTGGAGCCATTAATTTTAGAAATTATTTCAAGTTATTTTCGTTAAACGTGTTTTGTAAAACTAAAGCCGATTCTTATATGTTTAGTATTCTTAAACTTATGTTCTTTTCATTTCTACGGTGGATATTCTTTTAAATCTACACACATCTGTTACTGTTATTATAATTTTTCTATTAATTTTTATTAATACTTTTAAGTAAACATCAATGAGATATGGTTATTTGTATTTCGGTGTGGAATGATCTAATCCGTATTACGTAGGGTTATGGATAGAAATGGGTTGACATTATGCCTTCAAGTGCGTACACATTAACCTATGGATGGTAACGTTTTGCTCTTCGGCTACTTACACGTGCAGTATGAATCCACAAGAGGAACACACTAATTCGTTTAAGAAAAACTACACAGAAATGAATATTGTTGCAAGCTTTGATCAATAGATGGGCTGAAGTGTAATGATTAAGAAACTTTTGAAAAGAGAAAAGCAAACTACCTAGACTTGAATTACCGACTTTAGATAACGGAATCGAGAAATAAAGCATCAAAGTTTCAAAGAAGAAAAAGGGAGAATGTTCTAGTAAGTGGTTGCGGAAGAGCGGAAGTCCTTGCGGTCAACTCGTGGAAGAAAGGGAGGTTGATAAGAGATGCTGAGAAGCACCAGGATGTTTCAGGGCTAGATAAGAGGCAGAAGGTCTGTCAAGGGTGCACGTGGAAGGAAAATATCGTTCATTTTCGAAGGCGAGTCGGCCTAATTAAAAGCACCAGGAAAAGAAGCGGTACGCAGCGATGGCAATTATGTACGCATGCGCAGTAATTCTACGTCAGTCCACAAAGCCTTCAATAGTCGGCGTTTTTCTGGCTAACCATGCAAGTATAGTAAAAATTTGGTCCAAAGCAGACGTTTAACTTTACTTTTTAGCGGAAAACTGCCATTAGAAAAAGACTCCGGGTAATATAAACACGAATTGGTTAACTGATTTGAATCGGTGTCATCCGTCCCTATGTAAGTAGACATGCACTGGACATACATTTCAAGTGGAATATTTTCGTCGTGTATGTCCTGCGATGGCCTATGGAACATAATCATAAAGGTATGCGATGACGCACAAATTAGTTATTTTGGCATTTCCTGACCCACCACACCCAAACAGCACATCACCATTTTTCTACTGTTGGTTTTGAGGGTATAATGGGCGTGGCTCATACTTTTCTTGGAACCTTGTATCTATAATTTACCATTGCAATTGGTCGATTTAGTTCGAGAATGTCTCATAGGTCACTGGGTTGAGCCGTTTGGAGTAAACATGATTAATGAGATGACCGATAAGGCATATAGGATATATTATACACCTATAACGAAGACCTCTTTGAATTTTTTTAAACTGATCATGCTCAATGTGATCGGGTTCGGTTTTTTTCATAATCAACAAACTCTTTGAAACAAAGCCTTAAATCATCGAAACTTATCGCATTAAACATTAACCGTATGAATCCCCCAAGCTAAGAAGGCGTTCGTATTAATAAGACAACTGCAGGCCATTGGAAAAGCTGATCAGAAAAGACTAGAAGCCTTCGAAACCTGGTGCTGGAGGAGGATGTAGAAGATAAAATGGACAGACAAGAAAAGACATCGTGAAGTTTACAGAAGGGTAAAAGAGGAAAGGAACCTAAGGAACAAGACACAGAAAAAAAGAGCTAGAATGATTGGACTCACTCTAAGGCCCAATGGGTTGGTGAATAACGTAATTGATGGTAAAATAGAGGGAAAAATCCCAAGAGGACCTAGAAATAGGTTCACAGATCAAATAAAGAGGAAAGTACACAAGATGAGCTAACAGGAAGTACGGACACTGGTATTAGTTAGGGAAGGATGGAAGTCTGCAGTCATCCAACTTAGGATTACACAACTAATGAATGAATTTGATAAATTGCGAAGGGTTCATTTTTTTGATCTTGTACAAGTTCCACCGCTTCAGCTCTTAGACAAAAACATTAATTATATATTCCGCACTTTCAACTCCTAGTAACAGACCATAGTTTGGGCGCTATTGGTGCCGAAACGAGCGTCCTTTAATAGTAATTATAAGTGTAGAACATAATCTGGTATTCTTATTTGTCACTTTCAAATCAGTTGCCTTCACGATAATAATTTTTAAAATTTCGTCACTGCGGTTGAACAAGTGATATCGTACGTCTCACGTGCGCGGAAGCCAAGATGTATGCACACCAGGGAGGATTAAATCAGATATGTGAAAATATCATTTGATTTGACCGGGATTTGATCTCGGATGTCGCTAATGCCGGCCAAGGCACGGTCCGGTTAATCCTACTGGCAATTGGGTGTTCCGGGTTTGAACTTCGGTCAAATCAAACGTTTATATGGTGTATTTCGACTTTTTAAGGAAGATGGAACGAGGTTTTTCCCTTGGTAGTAATTTATTGCTCCCAACTACTAAAATTATATTACACTATTAATCTTCTTCATGAGGTTTGAAAGCTTTCGGTAGCCTCTGAAGGAAACAAACCTGTGGTGAGGCAAGTTTCATGAGAAATATTTACTCACTGCTAACAAATACATATTTTAAGATACAAATCACGGAACTATAGAATCACAAATATTGGGGAAGATAAACTATTAACATTCAAGTCGTAATAGAGACCGCATAATGCTATTAATCAATTTTAGCAGCTCCAAATAGCATTGTATAAATGGAGTGGTATAACAGGCACAAAATTATGTTTTATGCATATGAAATTCCCAGTATTTGAATAAATACATCTGTAAAGTTTTGAATTTGACTTTTTTCATGCTGTACGGCGAAAACGCCTTCACCACGGAAGTTCATTTAGCGATTCTTCAAAAAATACTGCGCCGGGTTATTAATTTATTTTTAGGAATGGCTCTAAAACATACCAAGTACACGCTGTTAAATTTCTGACGAGTTCTAGGCGTAAAAAATATCTCCTTTTTTAAAAATAAAGTCTCTCGCGTCCATTCGCGTACCACAGACCAAAGGAAAGGCTTCTATTTTTTTGGTAAATGTCTCATAATATAGTGAGGTTATGGGTTGATATATTGGTATTTTCGCAAGATGAGGCATATTTATTTCAACATGAGATGAACTTCTACAATTGAGTGAAAATCACAGGGGAAAAATCATTCGCCTGGACTGGGAATCGAACCCAAAGCCCTCGGTCACTAAGCTATCCAGCCTGGGTAGCTTAATTGGTTTGGGCACTCGGCGCGAAATCGAGAAATCTGGGTTTGATTTTCAGTCCAGGCGAATGATTTATCCACTGTAAATTTCACACAATTGTGTGATCATTCGTGGGTGACTCCGTTAAAGTTACTGCGCAGCTAGTTTCGTAGTTCTTGGAAAATGTGATGAACTTCTTTGAATTCCAGGAAAAATGATATATCGCCCGAACGACCTGGGGTGTATACTCATGCTACTCGTCCGGGTCGGCACGGCCCCGAAAACTTTCCAACTTCCGAATGTCTTTCGCTTTCCAACTGCCGCCCTTGCAGGCTTCGCGTTGATACGATGCCTCCACGTAAGCCTTCGACAACGTGGCTTCTTCCCCTTTGTCGGTTGGCGAAGGCTTAAAAAGAAGACGTCGCCAATCCGCTTATGCCCGAACACACACGGTCACAATTGGGGAAAGAGAGTGGAGATTTGATTCCCGACGCTCTTGGAAAGTTCCGTTGCATCCCAACCTCGCCTCCGCCGGGAAATGTAGCACACACAGACACCCGCTGGTGTCTTGGAAAACGGTCGAGGCATTCCATTGAAGCGTGCACGTATGCTCGCTCTCGAGAGGAGTGAAATTGATGACGTGGGCTTCGTCGAGGCAGTAATCAGTTTTTACAGCGGAAAAATGTCTTGGAATCCGCAGTGAAAGTGGCAACTAGTTCTCTCTTGAGCCTCGCCATTATTCTCGCCGGGGACGTGAAAAACGTCCCAGCACTCCAGGCCGGCGTCTCTCTTCTTTGTCCCCGTTTGCTCACAATCAAGTCCTGAAGGGATATTAGGGAAGAAAGAGTTAGCCTCCTCCGCACATCTAACCGTTCCTGCGAGATTAAAATAATGGCACGGATATGATACGAGAAGCCCACGATAGTGAGATCACAGATAAAAAGTCGTTTCAGGCGTGATATAATGGAATATCATAATTAAATTAAAGAAAATTGGCAATTTTTTACAATATAACAATATTATTCTTCCATAATAACAACAATATTTCCACAATTATATTGTGGAAAATTACTTATTTCCTTTAATTTAATAAAGATCACAGATATTTAAAAAAATTAGTCTCTGACAAATGAAGCGACGAAATATGAAAAAATATTAAGGTACACCTAACATATCGAATCGGAGTCGACATAACAACTTAACTCACCCCAATTACTTTGAATTATATCGTCTGATAGTGTGACTCTGGTACTTCTAAATACAAATATTTATTTACGAGTGGTTTGTTTTTTCATGATAAGAATAAAAGAACCATAAGTACAAGGGCAATAACGTAAAGAAACGAATAAATCACTCAAGTAAGAGTAGGGAGTATAATTTAGGTTCTTCTGTCTTCAACGTTTGGTTGTAAATATTTCCTTAATCATGAAATGATGAATTACTTAGTTTTCCACAAGAGCGCGCAGTTCTCTTTTGTGGAAAACTGAGTAATTCATTTCATTACGAAGGAATTCCACCAAGTAACTGGCAATACACTTGATAAAATATTCCCTTCACTTCTTATCGGAGCCAAGCCACCATCAGACCTCCTTACTTCATAAATTGGACAGAGATTCGGTATTTATCCCAATCACCGCACTCAACCAATGCTTACGACACTTGAGGTGTTACTGATTTACGTTTACACGCCAAAGTTTGATTGGAATAACGTGGATTAACCAAATCTTTGAATGTTGCGATTTATTCATTGAACAGTGCAATTGGGACGGAAATGGAATGCAACGGAAACAAACAACAGACATAAAGCTATTTTACCATACATTTTATTTACATTCTCTATCCAGTTTTGGAACGACACATGTATCGCCCATTAGATGGGAGAAAGGATTTTTGAGCTCCAAGGGTTGGATGTACGTGTTTAAATGGAATAGTCGGGACAATTTTAAAATGATTTTGAAAACTTATCACCAAAATACAATTTTTGCAAACGCTGAATCTCAAACATAATTCATTTGAAGTGAAGACAACCACAGGAAAAAAGCTGAGCCCAATGAATAACTTTGTACTATAATAAAGTACACTGCAACGACAGGAGGCAATGATGAGACGAATATGATAGTAACACGAGCGTTTTATGATGATTGTGATTTAAATCGTTGATGCTATGAGCACTAGTATGAGAGAAGACATTTGCAATTAAGGTGGTTTGAGCGAAATATCATTTCACCTAGAAATCAATGAAATTGACTCATTCTAAAGGAAAATATCTTCTTCCAAAGTTACCAATATATCATCCCCTTTACTTTCCAAGATTTTTGACAGATGATACCAGCCATTTTACATGGTAAATGGTAGGTTACACACTCCAGAGAGATCTCATTAAAAAATGAGGCATTTATAACACCTAGACCTCGTCAAAAAATTAACAGGTTAACGTCAAAAATTAGTTTGTTTTTCCACTATTTTGAAAATAAATAATATTGTCACCGCAGTAATTTTTTTAGAATAGCAAAACACCTTCCGGTGTGAAGGAGTTTGAACGTACCGCGTGACAAAATGAGTCAAATCAAAGACTTGTATGGATATTTTTCTTTGATTACCTATAATTTCAGTCATATACAAGTATATTATTGCACTATTAATAGTGCATTATTTAATTCATGCTTCATACAGCTGCTAAAATTAAAACGTATAATTCGAATATGCTCTCCATCATCACTAGGGAACTATCTCGCTCAAACTACCTTAAATTATCACCTATGAACACTTTCCGACATCATTAGACATTTACATGTCATGAATCATTCACATACATTATAGTAGTGAACAAACTCACAGTAAAAATATCTATGTAACAAAATTATTAATTCAGCAAAGCGAAATGCTGGGAGTATGCGTAGACAAATGATGGTGGTCTATGTGAACCTTCTTCTACGGTATAATGTACATAATTGTTTTGCGAGGGAAAATATTCCAGGACTAAAGCACCAATTGATAGATTAACTCTCTCTTGACAGAACTATGAAACAACAGCATGAAAAATATATTGCTACTATGTCAGTTTAAAATGCTATTTAAGAATATAAAAAATAGAATTGATTTGATAATAACATTTATTTTGAAATGTGGCGTATTTGTATTATCTATATTCTATTCAAAATAATACTTTACATTATAATACTTACATAAGGTATACTTCAATATTACCTTTATAACGAGCCCTTTTTTTAATTTTACCAAGTTTTCCTTCAAATGACAGCTGAAACTATTTATTTCAGAGCTCCACCAGGCACGCCATCGTCAGTGAATAGCGTCACACATTCATCTATTCAAATTGTTTAACAAACCACCGAAAGAGACGCAACTTTCCACACACTTAATCCGAAGCGTCACAATTCTGTCTAGCGCAGCAACTAAATGGAAAATCCTCTCAGAAAGGAGATATTTCAATGATTTTGAAACGTAACAAATTTGACTCGCTCCTCCATGGAGGGTTAAAACGGATATGTTATGGGAAAAGGACTAAGAGTTTGAACCATTGCCCTCTGTAACCTCTTACTTGCGCAACGTCTTCTATAAAAATCCTTCAGATGCTAAGGTATGTTCTTATCGCAACATATGTCACCCTTGGATCCACAACTCCATTTCTTGTGTGTGCTAGTCATCTATTTTTATCTTATATCAACAACTCTTAAGGCCGCAAGCAAGCGATATCGTGGGGGAAGGATGTGGCGCCATTTTGCGTAAATTGCATCGAGAAAACCAAGGACGCAGAACCAGGAATAGAGACGGACTTCTAAGGTTTCCTGTTTTTTTCCCAACAGTAAAATTTTCCTCGAGGAAGTAAAAAGGCGTCCAACGGGAGACGATTGTTGCGAATTATTGTTTTCCACGGGAAAGAGAAGGTAATTTACAGCGCGAAGCACGCCCATGCGCTGGTTTTGTAGATACTTCTTCTAAGGTGAATCTGTCCTCAGACAGGTTTCAACTGAAATGCTTTCTCCTTGCTCGTATATCCGGTGCTGTCTCCCTCAGCTCTTCGTAACTCCCTCCATGCCTAAACCCGTCAGTATAATATATCTTCGTCTTCCTCTCCCCCTCTTTCCCTCGAATTAACCTTAAACATTATTTTTAGTGAGCAATCTTTCCTCAGGACGTGTCCCATCCTATTCATCTTCCTCTTTCTAATTGATCTAAAGCACAACACTCCTAATAAAACATTTATTCTAGATTAATTAGGGGAAATTATTACATTTTTATTGGTTACATAAGTGATATATTGATGGTAATACCTAATATTTAAATAATAGCATAAAGAAAATTGCTCGAAGTGAGAAAGAATATGATCATAGGCCACATCAAAATTAATATTTTCTTCGTAGATGTAATATAGAAACAAGAACTGCAATCCGATAGCTATTTATTAGCCTTAGGTTAAAATTCTTCCAGTTCGAGTTTCCCAATACTCAAACCCACGATTTTAATTAGAAACAACCCAATTATACTACCGAGACGTACGAGTCTTATTGTCAGTATCCTTAGCCCATGGTATTAATGAACAATGAAAGGTTTTCATTTATATCAATTGCCTTTCGTTCAGAACATAGGCCTAAATTTTTCTTTCTGCTTCACTGTTTATAGGTTAACACACTCCTTAGGAGCTGAGGAGAGTCTACCGGTCATATGAAGGCAGATCATCACTAAAAAAGAACTCCAATTCCCAATAAACTTCTATTTTCTTCTACCTGACATATTCCAGAGGCTTTTAGCCTTGCGTCGATAATTGATCTATCCACGACATTTTCATATTTCATCTTTTCACGATATTTCCCAATGGGTCATATCTCTCCCCATATTCACGAATAACGCATTCCGTAGATACTGCAAAGACCACCGGATGGCAGAAGTACTACGAGACGGAACGACGTTTCCGGATTGTCTGCACTAATCTTGTCCTTACGGCGATAGTTAAGAGTCTTAACGAATCTTAGCCTTTTGATTTACAGTGACAATTAATTAATAGTACACTTTTTTCACGATAGGGGGAAAGTAATTAAGAGAGATGAAAGGTGGGTAATTACTCTGATCACAGCGTAAAATTTATCTTTCCGCAACATACCTTCATTCCTGCGAAATATTATCAATGTTTAACTTAATTTGTAGTCCATTTTGAGCAATTAATTAATTGAAACTTTTATCACAAAGTTTTATCCATCGATGAAGGTTTCAATGGAAGCAGAATGAAATTTCAACGTTTCAAGCGAAGTAGGATCACTAGCGATATAAGCTGCAAGTATGGTATTTGGAGCAGAATAGTCCAGAAAAGGGAGGCATTCTCCTGGAAGAGGAGTGGGATAACAGCTGGTAGAACAAACATAGAAGTAAGGGAGTACTTTATTTTAGAAAAATACATTTGAGGCGAGTTCAAATACGGCAGGGAAGCCTGCATAATACACAGCTGCCAAGCAAAAGAGATTGGAAACAATTGAGACGTGGTGTAATTGATGAATGAAGAAGATGAAATGGACGAAGACTCCCAAACGAATAAGTCCCATAATGGAGGTTGATTCCTTTTTCCGGGTTTTCCGCCGCGTTGGTTCATGCTTGGGGACGTTATTTCGCCGGCTGTCCTGCTGGCTTCCTCGGAAAAAGGAATCAACCTCCATCAAAGCCCCGCGGAAGCCTTCAACAGAACTTCAAGTCCCATAATTGGCAGTTTTAGGCGCAACCCGTGGAATTTGTTAACATTATAATTATAACTCGTAACTTAGAGATTCCACATATTTTTATTTGGAAAGACCCGGGTTTCGACGTTCAACGTCATCTTAAGATAACGAAGAAGACGTTGACCTAAGAAATTTCTGTGCTGAAAAACCTCAATAGAAAGCCTCAGGACATGTTGTGGGGGAAGCATATACTTGAAATTTGCGGACAAGCAAATCGTAAATTATGATTTATTAAAAGAAGACTAAGAAAATGTACGAGAAAGTAAAGGAGCGATGTTGTTTTTCATTCGTGAGACCTCATTTGGAGTATACCACTAGTATATCGGACGCTTCCGAATTAGGACCAGTTTCAGATATAGATCGAATACAGCGGAGGGCCGTAGGATTTGTTAAAAATTGTTACGATAAACATAGCAGTGTTACTAAAAAGTTGAGGGCATTATGGCGGGAACCCCTCTCCGATCGAAGGGAAAATATAGATTAAATCTTTTACGAAAGTTTGAGGTAGACTAAGATTTGCCAGAAGTTCAACACATTTTGCTAGAGCCAAACTATTACACCTATTAAAGGCATAGAATACTCTATATAAACGTCTTGAATTGATTAGGATTATTGATTGCCTTGAATTGATTAGGATTTCCGTGCAATGGAAATTCATTCGGATCTATTGGTGTATGTGATTGCCGATGAATATGTACCAGCGTATCACTAAAGGCTGCGAAAAACACACATTAGAGATCTAACAAATCCAAACTACTCACATGTGGAGACTACGTACCCTGACTCGCCGATTTGAATTCGCCCTGATAGAGAATAAGATTGTCTGATGTAATGGTTGGCGCCACGGATGTGTGAGCGGAGGTCAGGCGGTTCGAGACTGCCGATAGCTGTTTTTTTTCCATCTCTATATTCACGACCAGAGAGAAATTTTTCCTCCGAGTTACATGTCATATCATAGGACTTCCCCTCGCCTTTTTTCTCGTGATACTTTCCACAAAATTCGTACTCCAGGGTGAATCTTTAATGTCAATGGCCTCACTGGGGTCTCGTGATGGACCGCTTATTATAGACGTCAATCTCTGTAATCTAACTTGCTGTAACAATAGACATGAGTGCTAACAGACGAAGAGTTTAATAGAGGATACCGATTCTCAAAACCTGTAGTGATCGAGCATATTCTTCTTAGAACTAATGTTCATATATCAACACTTTCCGCGAGGACTGACAGTTCCTCATGTGCTACTGTGGCTCATTGCGTTGAGATTTTACGCTTAAGCATCATTATTGAATTGCTGAAATCATATTGCAAATTTAAAAAAAATATATCACAACGGTTTTTAATCACGCAGTATTTAAAAAAATCTTCATGCTGAATTGAACATCGGCCGAAATTGCCATGAATGTTTTACTCGTAAGCTATCATCAATTGCTACTAATTATATATTTCAAATTTTCTTTATCGGCAATGATCAGTTATAAATACTGCTACTGCTACTCTTCGTCTTCTTTGGTGTTTTACGTACATAAGTAGGGATTGCTAGTTCTGTTTCGCAGCCAACGGTGTCCAGAACTGTGAAACATATAACTAATCTTTTGGCCGTCCAAATAGCTGACACCACCAGACCGCCTGTTTCTTATGATGTTTAGGTGACGAATAGGTGCCTCAGGTGTCTCTTTGTGAGAATAGAAAAAAGAGGAGACCACGCTTATGGTCGGGCAATTCCTGACGTTAAACAGCACACGCTACATCATCAACACTTGCCGGAGTACGAGATTACAGTTTGTTGATTTTCCCTAGCAACGCCTTCATTAACGTTGAATAATCATAACAAATAATTCTAATGTAGGCACGGCTAATTCATTTTTATCCTAAAAACATTTCCAATCCATTTTTTATTTTCTTTTTCAATATGCAATTAATAAAACTATATACTCAACTTGAATAAAAATTTAACGATACCCAAAAAATTTTTTGCCTCTTCAATTTCTCATACCACTCAAAAATAAACATACATCCAATCTGAAATTCACCAATTACTGATTATCCCAAATAATTAGAGATTCATGAATCAGTGATTCATGAATCAGTGATTCATGAATTGGAGATTGTTGTCTGTCTATGAATACATAAATGAAATAATCAATGATTGACGAATAATCGTTGATTCAGCAATCATTGATTATTTATCCCGTCTATGAATACCGGCCTTAAGTGGGGAAAATACTTAAAGAGGTCTCTCTTTTTAGTCATGTTATTATGGCAGAGACGATCACATGAATAAAATTAAGGAAGTAGACTGCAGAACCGATAGATTTAAAATATCATTTTATCCACGTACAATAAGGGACCATAATAGTTGCGACAGATCAGTTCTAGGATACTTTGGCCCTGACAAGGTAAAATTATTTTTTTGCACCTGTGCTCAACATCTTAACATCAATATTAGGTACTAACCTCGCATGCAATTTCCGGCATGATATTGCTCTTGCATGCATTAGTACCTGGAAGAACTATTTATCTGTCGCAGTAATTATAACCAGTTGTCGTTACTTAAGTAGTGAACTGCATAGTAGCGTTATCGTCCATGTAGCACTCTCTTAGTTTCTGGTCTGACCGCGTATTGTTGTCCTGACTGCGCTTGGCATTCCGGGGGAACGTGCGCGGTTCTGACTTAAACTAGGATGAGTGCTGCATGCCTGGTGTGGAATCACCCTGTGCCACACTCCCTAGTGGTGGCTTGCACGGTATGTCGTAGATTTAGATGTAGAGGTAGAGAAAAACTTAAGTGACGCATCGGACACCCTGGTTCCCTACAGTCCCAATAATAAATGGTATTTTTCTAACGACAGCGAATCGACGATAACTGGGGCGTATTCTATTCTCGTATCACCCAACATCGTTATAAACTCCCCCCCCCCCTTCCCCCGTCCAGCAGTGAAAGACGGGGACCACTTGTCACTCGTGTGGGGGCATAAGATCACCAAAACGGAACGTGGTTTCCGGCTTCGTCTGTGAAGAAGGGCGACGGCCTTCCCATTCCCGCTCCTCGCATACAGCAGCCTCTGCTGACCTCACCACCGCCGCTCTTCCCCTTCTATCAAACTCCCCCCCCCGCCCCTCCTCCCTTTGCACTCGCCCCCTCTCTCAAACACATCCACGACTGGCTCTGAGTGAGTGAGTGACTGACTGTCCCCGCTCCTTTTGTGTGCCCGGGAGAAGGAGGAGTTTCGAGTGTTCCACCGCCAACTTTCTCACCACCGCCGAGGGAAGAAGAAGGAAGGCTTGTGTGCAGCACGATCCGCGCGGGACACGACCCCCGTTTATCGCCGCACACAACGCCTCTTCTCCTCTCACTCTCCCCCGCACTGAAGCCCTCTCTTTCATTTTCTCCTCGCTCCATCTCGACGCCGTTTATCCCTCCCCACTATCCATGAGCCATACCGGCCAACGCTTCTTTTTATTTTTCAAGACCCATCCGACACTATCAGGGATACGAGTCTCTTTTATAGCTTTTTATCGTCGAGTCGACAATGGACAATTGTCTCCCATGCGGCCTGCATGGACATTGGCGAGTCTATATATAAGCTCCACTTTCGATAACAATTCGGCCGCCGCATAAACTCACTAACAAGGAGGTAGGGAAAAAATATATGTACACGACATTCCGCTTGATTTTTTTAAAGCCGATCCCTCCATTGCCACTGGCACAGTTTAGGCGTAACGCCGGCCCACTTTCCCGTGGGACGCGTTTGATTTGCGTCAAATGTAAGTTAAAAACCACAGGTAACGCGTTATTTTGTCACTGTCACTCTAAGCGTGCGAGTCACAAAACCTATTCATGCACCCATGTTCTAGCTTTGCCTTCGACAATGAGCGTTCACACTTCAATTATTTCCAACCTCCTTTCTCACCACAGTTTTTCAATTATTTTACGGCGTGATTATCAATATATTTTAAATTTAGTCATAATAAGATGAAAAGGTAATCGTAATTAGAAGAGGATCTTACCCCAAGGTGACGTTGAAGGTCGAAACCCTGGTCACACAGTCACTAGTTATCAACATTCTGTCAACAGATTCTAGTAAGTAACGCCTGATACCTCCAAATTTACTTATTACGAAAATTACGCCTCGTGTGAGGGAGTGACCGTTGGAAGTTATTGACACCATCAGTGGGGATAACAATTGGATACAACTTTTTGTCGCATACCGACAAAGCCCAATTGCCTCCCTGACGGCCTAACTCGATATAGGCGGGTCTACATCAACCTCAATTTCGACAACATGGCGGCCGCCGCATAGCTCACGACACTGAATTATGATTTTTTTCTCAGCAAGTTATCATACATTTCAAAGTTCCTCAATCAGAAAATATGTGCCCGGTGAAAGGAAGTGATCTAAATTTGTTTCGCGAAGCTTAAATAACGCCGCTGGAATATATAAAGTTGTATACATCTAATTGGCACCTTTACCCTCATTTATATCGACGGTCGACAATATTAGGATTTGGGATATCGATTGAGCTTAAAATGAGCGTCCGAGGCAAGGAAGCTGGGACATATCAGGATAAGCGGGCGCATCAGCTTAATTCAGAGGGAATGGATTACTTATGCTTTTTCGGCAAAAGTAGAATATATATCTATGGTTAGGAAAGAATTGGAATGGATCTTGATAACAACACAAATGTGTTTAAACCTTGAATGGCAAAAAAACACGTGTGTGAAAATAGTACCTAGTTATTTTTTTCATCATCAACGTAAGAAATTTTCACGAAGTAACATCTAAATTTACTTTTTATATGGCTGATGTTCGTCGACCAGCGACAAAATTTACAGCCCCACGGCATCATCGTTCTCTCCATTCCAAATCATCATCATTAACAAGCAACGAATTTTCGCCTTCGGATTGTCGATTGAAAAATTTACCTAATCTTTTAACTCAATTCAAACTCATTAATTTTCCGACGAAGTTACCAATATCTTACGATCTCCAGCATACTACGGTAGATCAGGTCATGAGAATAAGATATGGGAACTATATTGTAGAACAGAAAGGTTTCCATTGTCGTTTTACCCGATAGTAGACTTTTCGATAATAGATCAAAAGGGCTGCGGTAGACTTAGAAGTAGCTTAGTTGACAGTTAGTGTAGCTGTTTTAAGATTAGCTCCCTAATGCATGTTTCTATATCTATCGAGCACTGCTAACACCATTTTTTTATGTTACCTGCATGACTCCTGCGTCACGTTTGCATAGCTGCATTTTCAATTGGTTTGGTAGTTTCTGTAGCATTTGCAACATGCCCGTGGTGTGGTGCATGTTGATGAAAGTTAATTTCTACACTGAAGTGCATGTCGGTGAGAAGTCAACCCGTGCCAAACACCATCTACATCTACGTCCCTTGAGGTGGCTTGCAGGGTAATATGTAGAAGTAGACGAAGCAAGCAACCGACCATCGCCCAACGCAGACCCCGTTCTTCCACTCTGCCAAACGCACATCTCTTGCCCCTTACCCCCGAGTAGTATTCTCCCTCCTCAAGTATCGCCGAGCGAGCGACGTTGTCGTAAGATCCAGCGATGAAAGACCGTACTTGATCGGAAAATACTTTTCCGCTTCAATGGATATTGGGATCGCTCAGTAAAAAAACCATTCAAACTAATTGGTAGAGGAAAAAGCTGAGAAATAAAGAGACTGGGCATACCGTCAGCAACTTTTGGAGTACGGGTTTCGATCAGATAAAAAGCGCGGGAAAACGAAGACTGAACCTCGACCAATCAGAAGCGACCTGAAATGAACGATTAAGGCGTAAAAACTCGACTCTTGATTTCTCTCACTGGAAGATAAGCGATTGATCTGTGAAACGTCGGCTATGTAAAGCCTAGCATGGTGTTACACACCAGAGATACATCGCCCAAGATCTTGTAATAGACCAGGGTTGAAATTCGCTACGAAAAAATCGTTTGACTTGGCCAGGATTCGGTCCCGGATCTCCGAATTGCCGGTCAGGTGTGTTAGCCAGTTACACCACCAAACCATCTTCATTCTAGGCGAATTTTGAGGGGTGGTTTAAACGGACTAGATGAAGTAACAAGATCTTGTAATAGACTCGAATAGTAAATCTTATACCTATATTTCAGCGCCTTGCAATACATCTAGTTAGTTTTCAGGAATAATATGTATTTGACTTTACAAAAAGTTATAATGAGCATTTTTTAATTAAAAATTGATTTTACAACAATGAAGTTAATGACAACATAACACAGATCCGTATATAATAATAATAATAATTTATTTACTCCCAAAGAATTTTTGTTACACAAACTGGTAACAGCAAGGAAGAAGGAGCTTTAGGTGGTCTCCAAGGTCATAAGACCAGAACTGAGCCACCAGCAAATTACAAAAATGTATGCCATAAAAATAAACGCAATAACTGTTACAATGAAATACAATCAAAATAAATGCTCAATTTTTTCTTGAGAAAAAAGCCAGTCTTATATCGTGACCTTATTATCATGATGATTAGTAAAAATGATTTTTACACTCCACTGGTCAGATATTTTTTGGAACCAGACCAGTGGAGTGTTAAAAGTTATTTTTACTAATCAACATAAAACTGCACTAACTTGAACTGAGTTTTATTTCTCTCCTTAGTATAATGAAAATATGAGGTTATTCCCTATTTCTGTGCACATTGTTGTCTCACAGCGGAAGGAAGTGGAGTACTCCAGATTACTTCAACTTCCTATGGATTCGTAAAAATACGTGTAAAAGTGGGTAACAGTTTGTTCGCGGAAAATGAAATATATTTCAAAATTCAATGAAATACAATGAAAAAATAATACTTGAAAATATGAATACAAATAAGATCACTAGCGAACTTATATTGTAAACATAACGACTCCTCACGCCGTAAACGTCAACTTTTCTGAAGAAGGGCTAATAAAGGTTGGGCTGTGGAGGGATTTTTTACCAGCGCATCTTCATGATAACCGCACCACAACGCTTAATCACCAACATTTTTCAAATACTCGCAGCTGACGAGTCAAAAATAGAAATTATGAAAGATCTTAGATTTTTGCGACGTATCTGGTAGATAAAGGCCTCTCGTATGGAGAATATGTCGTTCTTCTACACGTCGGGAGATATGGAGCAGTAACCCAGTGAATACCAGAGGAAATTTTAATAGAAACATTCAATTACTCATGAGAAAAACGTATATTTATTATATTCCCATCTAGCGACGCAACTGGCACCTCCAACCACTTATCAAGTGCAACATACCCGCGAATTTCCGCCTGAAGTTGGCGACTGATTCCAAATTATGAGATCCGGCAACGCTGTTCCTCCTCATCCATTTCCCCTTTATCCCTCCACGTCCATCCCATCCATCCGCAGAAGCCAGTAGGCACCCCCCTCCATTCACACTCGACACACACCCTCGCATTATCACCGTGACCTCCACACATCACTGGATGCTGACGTCATCGCATTCTACCACTTGAGAGAGAGGGCGCGAGCGATGTGTGATTCGCGCCATCTCTCCCTCTCCTCTCATTCCCCCCCATTCCTCTTCCCATTACCCCCCCCCCCCGCTTTCCTCCTCCTATCTCTCCTTCCCCCCCTCTCCTCCTCCTCCCCTCCCGAGAGGGAGCGAAGCATTCCCACTCCTCTTCGTGCGACATCTTTCCTCTCCCTCCGTTCACGACCTCACGAATTCGAACAATTCGTGATGAGCGGCTTTCCGTCCCATGCCTCTTGACCCACTACTTTCGTTCCCGTTCACGAAAAAGTGAGGCTGGAGCGAAATGTCACAGAAAATTCGATAAGTTGTGTCTCGTTATTATGGAGGAGATCTCATCTTATTCCAGTGACAACGAAATATCAGCGATATACCGCGCGAACTCGTTCTTTCCGCGCACAATTAATACTGAGCTCCACTAAATACACTCATGAAACACGTCACCATATCACCTCCCAAAACCTTACATCTTTACACGCTAACACCCCCTGCCACACGCCCAAGCGGCGGCTCGCTGGGTTTCAATGTAGATGTACTTTTCGAGATGCCAAAAAAATTCAACCTTCCCACCTGACAATCCGTTCCCACCGTGAGAAAGGGTACGGTTTTGCACTGCATATACATACTACAATAAGTGACCTTAATAGTAATTACGGGCAATACGGGATCATAATAGCTGCGACAGATCAATTCTAGGATCCTTAGACCCAGACTAGGTTCAATATGTATTTGCATTGTGCTAAATATCTTAAAATCATTATTATCTACTAACCTCGCATGCAATTTCCGGCATGATATAGCTCTAGCATGATTTAGTACCTTGTAGAACTATTAATCTCACACAATAATTATAACCGGTAGTCGTATCTTAAGCAGTTTACTGCATGATAGAATGTTCGTCCACGTATCACTCTCCTAGTTTCAGATCTGACCGCGTATTGTCATCCTGACTAGTTTTGGTCTGAACCTGGCATTCCGGGGAATATGCGCGGTTCGGATTTCAGTTGAGATGAGGGCTTCTTGCCAGGTGTGGAATCACCCCGTGTCGCACACCCTAGCGGTGGCTTGTACGGATTTCGTTAATTTAGAAGACTGAAGTCATAGAAAGTATGAATTGCTGATGCCTAAACCTGATCAAAAATTCTAGCTTGACGTTTTCTCAACTATTATTAAAAAGAAATCAATTACCCACCACAGTAATTTTAACAATCCCCCTCTTTCTCTGCGTAATCAGTCAAGGAGTCTACTGGCGACACTAATCTAGTCTAATAGAGAATTTCACCTCTGATAGATCTCTAATAGTAATTTTACTTTCGTGTAGGAGTCTCAGGGAAAATCACTACTAAGGAATCAAAGGCCATGCGTTTGAACTCAGCGGAATCTTCTGGTGATTTAAAAAAGAAACACTGTTACACCGACCTCATAGATGCGGAATGTAGGCTGGCTAGTGAGGAAAAAAATGGAGAAGTTTAAGATGAAGCAGGAAATGATGCATAGAATAAATACAGAGGCGGTAGCGAAAATTGGACTGAGAATGGTGGACCGTTTGAGAGGAGGAGAATGGTACGCATAGTAAGTGATGACATTTGTAGATATATTAGTTAAGAGGAAAAGTTTAAAAATAAACCTAGCGCTTTGGAAAAGATGTGTTTGTAAAAGAACCAATCGTTCATTGGATTTAATATCAATAGTTTTTTTCCAACTGCATTGTTTCAAGTTTTGCAAACTCCTTCAACAATAATGGTTTATCTGAATGCACAGGACAGCTAATCCATTGTAGCGTAAATTTTCGCTTCTACCAATGCTTCCATCTAACCGAGATTTAGGCTGATGAGATTTGTCTCTGGTGCTTGACATTTACGAAAAACAACATGAACTGACTTGTATGACATACGTTTCACCTACTGCGCATACTATTACCATGATATAGAACGTTAAATCTCTCGCGAGAAATTGTTTTCGCGTGGAAGGATTAAGTCCCTATTTATGGTTGAGGAGTCGAAAAGGCAGACCCATCGCAAGGGTGCTGGGAAAAATCACGCACGTGATTCCAGCATAGTTAATAGAAGATGATGAAAAACAAGATATCAGAGGATTTTAACGGTTTCTCTTGTCATCCATGACAGCGATGACCTAAATTTATACCCGTGGCATCTATGCACCAACATTAATTCATAATATACTTGCCAGAACGAGGCGTAAAATAATGAACTTTCCCTGAGAAACTGATAAAAATAAAGGAATCCGGCGAGTTATCAATACCGTACTCGGTCTGGTTAATTGCAAAATTCCGTGTACATTGCCGATATCTTTCTTTCACGATGGAGGATTTACTCTCGCGGGCTCGGATAACTGCTGACTGAGGGTGATGAAGGAAGTACTAAAATTTTCGGTTTCAGAATTCCACACATCTCGACGCATCGGTATTCCTTGGAATCTAACTAATGTTCCGCCGCATTTAAATCGCACTTTCTTAGGGAAGATATAATACTGAAACCAAAGCGCAAAAGAAGGGTCTCACAGATCCGGGTCGTCTTAATATAGGGCGAAACTAGATCTTAATGTAGGGCGAAAGTAGATCTTAAAATTTTTACGTGATACCATTCTCACAAAAAAAAACACTGAATGAAGTAAAATGTAAAATTTTTTCGCCAAATACGTGGTAATTACACACAAAAACGAACTAGTGGAAAGTAATTCCATATTCTACGCGTCCACCAACGTTGAACGAATACCGGTTAATTTGACTAGGGGCGATTCCATCCGAAAGACGGGAATAAGTTTCGCATTGGGTAAACTCTTATTCACACGCGTTGAAACATTCGTGTGTTCAAAAATAAATTATAAATTAATACGTATGAAGAAATGAGATGCGTAGTTATTGCTTTCGACTAATAATGAACTTTCACCCGGTGAACGGACTAGTTCGTGAATATCACAAGCATAACTATTTTCAATTCGAGTAAGTCAATGTATTCCCTTAATACAAATAGAAATTATACGTCTAAGTCAGGTCAGGCGGCGGCAAGAAATACTTATCCATTTTACCTCAAATCTCACCGTAAGTTTTACTTAATATCCAGTAGTGGTAGTTGAAAAGTTAAGTTTTCCCACTCTAGAGGGTATTTTTCCGGTCAGTCGGTTACTAAATTTGGCTTAGGCTCTCTACAAAGGGAACGGCGAAAGGAAAAAGGATGACTTGACGCATTCTTTCATTAAAGGTTAAAACCACTCCACACAAATTCCTAAAGAATGTGACGAAACAATGAAATTCATGTCAAGGCTGTCGCAATTCGGTCCTTCAACATGCCCATGCGTAGAATTAGACGGCTGTCCCACTTTTTAAGTTTCGGCGCTCTCTCAATGCTGTCTCAATGCAACGGGATCAATTTCACTTCGATTCCACATTACAAAAAACCACTATCGGTTTCGTCCAATACTACAGAATGGAACAAATCCTAACCAGTTATTCCTCAAGGGCATTTGCGCCATTTTTCGTGAAAGTAACACATCATTATTGGTTTACTTAACGAATGAACTCTCAATATTCTCCAAGGTTAGTAAACACCCTCAGATGTATTTATTTTTTAAGACACAAGCTGGACTCCATTCTTTCCGTTATGAAGGCCGTCCTCGCACTCCTTGTTAAATGTAGGTAATTAACGTAATTTTCCAAGGACTGGCATTATGAGACATTTTAGAGATAACATGTTGCTCATAACCTTTCATTTTAACATGAAAAATTAGTAATGGCTTCAGATAATCTAAGTGGTTACTTATGCAGGCTAAGAGGTTATTGGCTAGCAAGTTTCCAGGTGTATATTAGGCAATAATCAGTCTCATGGTTATCAGAGGAGATAGACAAAGGTAAATACCGAAAGCACAACAAGAGCAAGATGGTAACAAGAGAATTACGTATAACTAATGAAATAAAGTACTCCAGAAAGAATGTCTAAATCCTGAAATAAAAAGTGACATCATAAAAAGAAAGTCGTACATTATAACCACAATAAGGAAAATATGGCAATGGTTGGAAAATAATACAATGTAAAACAGTATAGAACTATCTACTATCTAAAAGAGAAAAAAATTAAAAATTTGGAATACAATTCGTTACCCTGACCCTTTCCACCCTGAAATATTGTTTTGTAATTAAATCGTTCAACTATGACCTTCTATAATGTTTTGAATCTAGTTTTAGGGACAAATAAAAAAATATTTTTTCAGTATTATCAGAAAAGCACTAGAACCATCCTGGAACTAAGATAAAATATAAGGGATAAAAAAATAACCGCATCCCCACGATCGTGAAGGCCAGGGTGGAAAGGGTTCAAACAAAAGTCACACATTAACGACAGAACATGAATAGATTATTAAGAATTATAAGCAGTGTGGAGTTCGACGACTTCGTAGGACGAAACGGTGGATTGAGCGATGAATAAAAACCATTAGCAGTGGCACCAGAGATCCAAATGCCTTGAAATTGTAACAGCAATTTGCGACACCTGCTTTCACTGCAATTCATAATAATGGGGGACTTCTGAGAGGGTTACCCGGAAGTCTCTCGCACAAAGTCAGGTGGCAGACGCAGAACGCTACGCAACGCGAATGTTTAAAAGGAGGCGCGAAACCATTAGAATCACATTTTAACCCAAGTAGCATGAGGGGATAAATTTAACCAATAAACGGGAAGCCCCTTCTAACGCTCAGATGTAACTCGTGTATCCGTTTAGGAGTATATTATTATTAGGTCTTGGCCACAATCGGGGTCATGAATTACTTGTACTCAAAGAGGAGATAAAATATTCTATCTACCTTAGCATGACTGTCACGAATAGGACCTGGGAGATGATATAAGTGGCACAAATAATTATCAGACAACGAAAAACAGGCTCTCACAGGAAAGTTAAAAACATCCCATAGTCCACACAATAACCAACTGATTAAAATTGTACGCTTGACAATTGAAAACATTATTTGGACATGGAAATGAAAATTCCCAGGCTATTTTCCACAACTTTCGTAGTGCTTCAAGGCATGTAACAACCCTGAATCAGAAAATATGACTAGAGCTAACACCATGCATTCACCTGCATATAATAATTGACTGATTGAAATACCATCATTTACAGCATCAAATATCGTCCACCTTACGTCTGCCACGAGCTTTTGTGAGGGCCGTAACTTCCCTCCGTCCTCCGAAGAAATGCATCCGCGGGGGGGGACGTCGAAAAGGAAAATCCCCTTCCTCCGCCCCCCCTCACACGTTAACGCCTGCGCAATCCACCGTCACGTGGCCATTTCACGGTTTTAAAAAAATCTCGTCCAATGGCCGTCCGTCTTCGTCAGAAAAAATAATAACAATAAAAACTGCAGGGCTGGCTCCGTCGTCCTTGCATTCCACATCCCATTTGACGAGAGGATGAGTTGCTCGGCGAGGCCATAGGAGAGAGAAAAAGACTGACTGCGGTTCATATTGCCAAGTCTAGCCTGTCTCTCCCCCCCATGCAATCACACCGAATAAGAAAAGTTCTCCGCCATTCAAAGCAGCACAGAATCTCCAACGGAAGATGCGAGGCCCTTCGTCGTGGCGATGGCGGGACCCGAGCGATCTGCCCCACGGCGGCGACGTCGTCAGACTCCTTATGTCCGCACACTGTAAGAGAACACGCCTCGAACTCCACAAAGAGAGCCACACAGCAACCTTCTTCCAACACGAGGCGCCTTGGCCCCCGGACTTTTTTTTCCGGTTAGGCTGCCGACACGAAACAAAATGGCGCCCGGACCCCACGCGCCACAAAACACGCCAATTGGGCGAGAAAAGCAATTTGGAAAAAAAACACTTGCTGCTGGCCGGAGGGGAAAAATATATACATATATTTTAATACTCGCTATCACGCGACACGCCACTTCCTTCCTAGAAAATCCCTACCTTGCGAAATATCCATGGCTAGTTACCAAATTAATTGGGTTACCAATGATAATATCCTTTCTCCGAGGTTATTCACAAAATCGGTAGCAAATACAATTGCAATGGATCACTACTCGTTCCGGTCTCAACAACGGCTTCAAATTAATACCGCGATCATCAGTGAAAAACTAATGCAACAGAGGGAACTACCAAAAATATCCCTAAATGAAACAATTTCTCGGGTTAGGAATGAATTGGCGCTGGATATGTATCAAATCATTCACGCACTCTCACTAAACTCTCTGCAATGCCTCCAAGGTAACAATAGGTTAGTCACGAGAAAGAGAAAACTTTCACAAAGTCATTCGAAATCCATCGTGGACGTTAATCCCGCGGTCTCAGGAGCAGCTCCGTCCGAATGCGTTATCCGTCCGCGAGACCTCAAGCCGAAATGAAGTATCGCAATAGCAGCTAGACCGGGGCGCATGCGCCGTGTCGGCAGTGTGTGTGAGCAAGCAGCGGTTAGGAAAAATGGAAGGTCTGAGAGACGCGAAGACGAAGGGTTGGGGAGTTAATGGTTTTTTCCTTCCGCGGTCGAGGAGGACAAGAGGAGAGAAGTGAATACGCCTCGGCGGAAAATTTAGTCTTTCAAATCGCGTCGGTAAAAAGAATGCATCTACGTGAACATGTAAACGATAAAACGACCCGGAATAGGGTGGGTGAAACTTTGAGACGGAAACTATCCACGTGACGAAACAAGGAAGCAATGGAACGCGGCGGAATCGATGAGACACGAGAAGCGATTCACTTCCCTAGAGTTGGCACGAGCTGAGTCATGTTCCGAAGAGGACAAGGATGGTTGTTTCCCTTGCAGAAGGAAATCTACTGTCATTTTTGTTTCCTCTCATGATTCACGAATTATCTCGCCCAACGTTCGAATTTGCCCGGGATAAATTCATCAACTCCCTTCGGTTTGGAACACTCAGAAGTCTTGAATGAGATCACTCAATTTAACCCTCCATGCTTTCTTTCGTCTCCGTCATCGTCCGACTGGTGACGTAAAAACCCTCGATTTTTTTGGTCTCAATGCCCGGCAGGAAACGATCAGCCTCAAGCGAGTCTACTTTTATTTTCCCCTTTTGCCAACGGCGCAATGCATGTATGTATAAACGTACGCAAGGGAGGGAGACGGACTACGAACTCACCGGATCAGGGTCATTGGGTCACGTGGATTGAACGTCACGCGAGTACTTACATGCATGGCTCCTCTTCCTCTGAAACCCTACCCCCACCTTCACTTCCTCTCTCTGTGCCCCCCCCCCCCCACAACTCCCCTCCTGGCTCCTTTCTTGCCCATGTGCTGCCGCTACTCTGATGCACCCCGCTGTTGCCCCCCTCTCAAGCCCTTTTCACCCTATCCCACTCCCCCTCAACTCGCGCCCCTCCCCACTATCTCCCTCAGGAGGGGGGAAACCCTCATTGCCCTCCCCTCCGTCCAAAAAAAAGTAACTTGCATCTTCCTCCGTCCCTTCTCCACACTCTCAAATTGCCTCCCTCTGCTCCGCATGTCTCTCTCGATCATCTTTTCTCCTCACCGGCTCACCAAACACACTGACTCAATACACGTACGCATGGCATAACTCATTAACCCGATCGTTGAAAAACTAACGAGAGAAGAGGTCCATACGCTCGGGAGGAGTAACATTTGCCCGCGACATACTTGTGCATTTAAAAAATTAAGGTTAACCTCGTTTTTAAGTGAGTAAAATTGATATTGCACATAATCGTTGGAAGAAAGGATAGAATTTCGACCACAAAGAAAGCCTGCGCTGAACGAAGGAAAAATTTTGAGCATACAACGCTTAAAAAGTTACACCCGCTATTCGGCCAAGAACACAGGCAGTACGGCAAGAATAATATGCCTTCATAAATCGCTATATGTCGCGGCAGCGATCTTGCAACCTCACTAAAAGCCGCCTTTGAAAAACCAATTAATAACTAATCCTTAACATATTAACTCTGGATTTTCAATCAGCATTGAACCACGAACAGACTGAAAGCGAAGACTTGCTAAGACATAAATGAGTATGTACTTTAACGCGAGGTGAATTAATTGTAGCCGTTGAAGTAATAAAACGAGACATTAAACTAAAACAAGCTCGAGGAACTCGCCACGAATGTGCAATTATTGAAATATGCACACGAACATTAGAAGACCAAACACCAGAGGGCTGGGGAGCTCAACAGATAATTTATTTTCGAAATATTGGCGACACTATGTTTCGATGCGATGAAATTCTCTGAAATCAAACACGCTACAATAGAAACGGGAACGGATGGTACGGCTCAAACAGGAAGAGACGGCAACTGCGCGCAGAGCGTACTTACTCCACGCAACGCAGCAGTAAAAATAAGAAAGAAAGTCAGCGCTCGACTGAGAACAGGAAATGCCATACGCTCGACGTCAGAGATATCTCACGCGAGCCGCTGGCGTCAAAGGCCTAATGCGGATGTCTTTCGCAACGATTTGCCACGGCGGAGATCACGGCGACAGGCACAATAGATTGAGTATATGAAGTTGCTAATTAATCGAAAACGACTTAAGATATACTCTAACTTAACGTAATAAGTAAGACACAATCGGAAGTACGCTATATCTACGAAAAACCCATTTGGTCGACACAGATCGCGCTATTGACTTGACTATAAAGAAATGAGGCTAATGAAATTGCCCATTAAACACAGTAATGAGTGCTCATAATCGATATATATTTCGGCTCTTACGCGTGTTGGGCTTCTAGGTCTTTCTCTGGATTGGTTAAAAACATTACAAGGTGATTGAATTAGGGCGCAATTGCGAGGTAGGCTCTTGGAAAACCAGCGCGCGAACATTCTGGGACCCGACTGGTCGCTCGTCATTGGCTTTTTCCTCGCTTATGTGGCGTCGGACGGTCGGGGCGTCCGCCATCTTGTTAGCAGTTTCAACAGATATCTTTGTGGAGGGAATACGCCTCCACTCGTACGAAATGATCGTAGAAATCTAAGGAAATAAACTCGGAACCCAGGATAAGTTGAAGAGTATGCTGATCGGTGAGCAACTAGCCACTTAATTACGTCATGTCGACAGCGCAATTTACTAGTAATTAGCACTTAGAAGAATTTAGAATGCCCCTTCGCTCGAGGGTTGAGTTTTAGCTGTGTCATCCAGACTCGAAAACCTTTCGTCACTTGCGCGCACTTGCTCCGCGAAGCTGATCGATCCAAGTCGAAATGTTGAGACAGTGCATTTTCACCGGATGATGCAACAGAGAAATCCGACGGTCCACGATCGAGCGCTTGACGACGGCCAATCGGAGGAGAGCCACAAGTTGGTAGGTCCGATCACGAAGCATAGGAACATGCACGTCACGGCGCTCCGAAACATTTCACATTAACACGGATCCCGTCGCATTTCCCCAACTTTCTATACTCTCTCCACCAACCTATGTAAGGCTTCATTCGCGGATTCGTGAGTCCACCTATCCAAAAACTTCACACCGCGCGGTAAAATTCACACCAATCATACGTACCCCCACATTCCCCCCCAAGCGTGAAGTTGCCGAACACAACACATCCCAGGTGTCAACGATCGATTGATGATGATGATGATGCGGGGGTCGCCGAACTTTGAAACGATGCACCGGAAGTAACCGCCGAGCAGAACTTAACAAGCAGTACCGAGAGAAATAAAACAGAATAACATGCAAAACTACTACATTCTAGTTAATACTTGCCAGTGAAATCTTTCTGGTAGTTACCTCGTACAAGATGGCGGAGAATCTCGTAGACACACGGTAGAGACGAAATACAAGCGAAAATTTGAAAAGAGCCGTAAGCCGACGTTGTTGGCGAACCGGAGGAGCTGTTGGAGAGGATTACGGAAAAATGTCCCACATCATTCCTTCTTTCAGCAGTTTCTCGTGCGGTAAAGACGTTAAGCGCGAATAAACCGTCTTCGGATGCAGTGTTCAAAAAACAATTCACCGACTTGTCTCCGTCCACATCAAAGATGAAGGGTCTTCCAAAACGCACTTCAGGACAGGAATACGGAACGAGAGGATAGACAAATTATAAAAAATTATTGTGAAAAAACCCACTGACGTCGGGACATCTTGGGGTAGAGGCAGAGACTTGGGGAAAACCATCTAGAAGGTTCCAAAGCCACTACACGAATGCCTCGCGGTTCAACTACGTATTCTCCTCCAAGCTCGGGAAAGAGAGCTTTGATACCCCCCCTACCTATTCCCTCACTCCCCGATTCCATCTTCCTCCCTCCACCACTCATTTCTCCTTCCACACTTCCCTCCCCCGCCTCCGCTTCCAAAACCTCCCCAACCTCCTCAGCCATCTACAAGTTTCAGCCTCTCCTCTCCAAGAACATTCACGCACACAACGAATTCTCTCCGAACCACCTCCACCACCAGAGGCGGCAAAGCGCCGACGCTGCTGCCCCCTGGTGTGTGAGGTGGTTGGTGCCCATCCCTGTAGAGAGAGGGGAGGAGGAGGAGGCAGCACTACCACCATATATAAAAAAAATTAACCACTCCCCCACACCCTCGCGGCCGAACCAACAGCCCACCCACACCCCTTCTTCACCATATCAACCCATCCCACCGTTTCCCCCTCCTCCCCCTTCCAGCGAAACGCTCCCTCACACCAACACAAGCTGAGAAACACACCTCTCCCCCACCCTCGCACACAACTCTTATTCCTTCCCAGAGCGGGAATCGTCACGGCACGGTTCAACGACCCACCCTCATTGGTCCATTCCATTGGCCCGACCCCTCCCTCTTCTCCCGGCCGCAGGAGGGGGGAGGGAAAACCACCGCGCCGCTACACCCCGACCCCGGTGCCTGGCCGTCACCCCTCCCCCGTCTTGTCTCCTCCTCCCCCGCAACCCAAAGAGGAACTTCCCCACACCCCTTCGGCTGAGGAGAGGAGGGTAAGGCAACTTGTCTCCTCCCCTATCGCTTCCCCTCCAACCGCCCCCTCCCCATCCGTCTTCTCCCCCTCAAACCCTCATCACCCTCCCCCCTCCGCCCAGCGAGACCCCCATCCCACTTCCCCACAAACCTCCCCGCCTCCTCTCTCTCTCTCTCATACTTGACTTTCGCATTCCCACAAAATCGAGCTCTCCCATTGGCCGCCGTGGGGAGATGACGTCATTGCGTTCCAGGGGTTTTTGTTGGTGGGGTGCGGTGGTGGGGGAAACAGTAACGGGAGGGTGGGACTAGGAAAGGTTTTCGAGAGACGAGGGGTGGGGGTAGGTTGGGGAATAGAGGAGTGAGGAAAGCGGCGGATGGCATGCTAGAGTGGAAGGGGGAGGCAGAGAATAAAATGTCCTTTTCATGTATACACCCATGCGTGCGTAATAAAATGTACGTATTGCAAGTGCTGGTCGGGAATACCTTGTGGATTTTTTTAGCCCAAATAGGATATAAAGGCTGCAGTAGTGAAAAGATCTGTAATGCCCTCGTTACGTACCCACACCTGTATGTTTCGCTGGAGGGGAATGTCATGTAGTTTTTCGGTAGCCCAAGAAGGGCGAAAATGTTAAAATTTGAATCGTAATTTCCGCTTCAACTAATAAAAAAAATACACATCAGAAGAAGGTATTATTCCTTGTGCTGTAGGGGGGTTCCATACAGTTTTTTCATCCCAGGATGGATAGATACACTGCAGCAGAGGTCTTACTGTCCCCTTAGCGTACCCACGCAGCAGGTATACAAAGGTAGCTGTAGTGCAAAGATCTGTCCTCGTTACCTACCCACAACTGTATATTGCGGTGGAGGGGAATGTCATGTAGTTTTTTGTAGCCCAAGAAGGGTAGAAATGCAGAAATTTCAATCGCAATTTCCGCTTTAACTAATAACAATAGTACACATCAGAAGTTTGTAGTATACCTTGTGCTGTAGGGGAGTTCCATACAGTTTTTTCATCCCAAGATGGATAGATACACTGCAGTAGTGTAGAGGTCGTACGGTCCCTTAGCGCACTCACGCAGCAGGTATACAAGGGTAGCTGTAGTGCAAAGATCTGTCCTCGTTACGTACCCACAACTGTATATTTCGGTGGAGGGGAATGTCATGCAGTTTTTTATAGCCCAGGAAGGGTGACAATGGAATAATTTAAACCGTTATTTCTTCTTTAATTAACAACTCAAGCATACATCAAAAGTGCGTAGTATTCCCCGTGTTGGAAGGGAGTGCCAAACAGTTTTTATGGATAGATACACTGCAGTGATGTAGAAGTCGTACTATACCCTTCGAGTACCCACGCATGATTACCCGTAGGCAGTGTGAGTGCGGAAAGGGTACAACCACACGAATTTTTCCGGTCGATTAAGTAGGTAGCTGTAGTGTTTGCCTCATGCAGTAACAATAAGATTAGGTTTTAGGTCATGAGAAGACAGATATGAGGGGAAAGATGATGGAGAGAAAAACTAGGGAAAGAGGTTCTCATAGGTTAACAAGCACAAGTGAATGGAATGCACTTGGTGCATGTGCGGTGGAGTAATAATGCCAAGTACATACATACATTTTAGCTCGAGTAGGGTATATAAAAATAAGGGTTTTGCAGTAGCGTCGCAGACGTGATGTAAAAATGAGGTTAGGATTCAGGGCACGGGAAAGAAAGAGCGGGGAGGAATGGGGGTGAATTGAGTGATGGGAGACCCTAGAGGAGGAGGGGTGGCATAGATTCCCTTCGGCTGGCGGGAAAGGGATGTGTAGATAGAGGAGTTACGTGCTGAGGCGAGGGGGGTGGAGGAAATGGGGGGGGGGTTGGGATGGGATCTCGGCTTTTTTTTCTTCTCGAAAAGGGCTGGGCATGGCGCGGGAGAAAGGGGGAGACGGAGGAGAGAGGGAAGTGGAGGTTGTGGGAGACTTCTATTGAGCGAGCAACGCGCCGCCAAGCGGGGTAAACTGGCACCATTCCAGTCACGGAAAGAGGGGAAGAGTAGGATGGTGGGTGGTAGGAGGAGGACGGCGGGTGGTAGGAGGAGGGGAAGGTGGGAGAAATTGGGCGGGGGAGGAGTGGATAAGAGCGGGAAGCATCTCTCGGACGGATGGCGAATAGGAGTAAGGGCGAAACAAGTACGCCCGCTCTCGCGCTCCATACATACACTTTGCGCGCACCACGTGCTCGATATGTGCCTAAATATGCGCGCATCACGTTCACGTGTGAGTGAGCGCGCCCATTCATTTTTCTTTGCCCGTACTTCTGTGATTACATCCTACTCTTCGGAGCGGTGAACATCGCGTTCTCTTTTGTGTTCCTTTTCAACCGGGACCATGCCTGTTCCAAACCTCTCCTGTTTCTTTTTTAGCCGAGTGAGAATTTTTTCTTCCAAATTCGAATTAGCGCTCTCATTCTCGGTTACTTCACTGTCCGAAAACGTCTGCAAACCTGTGCTATCAACTGCTTACGTACAATACTATTCATTGGTCGAATAACTCCCTGTTCCCTGTAAAACTCGAGGTTCACCTTTTCATAGTTACATTTGTCGGCCCCGGTGGCGGCGGGTTAAAGTCCTCGCCGGCTAACCCGAGGGTCGTGGGTTCGAATTCCGCCTGGGTAGGTTATTCACTGCCCAGGACATGGATGTTTGTGTTCGTCAAATGAGTTAAATGTAAGAGAGGACTCTATAGTCCTGAATTCGCTCAATAAAGAGAAGTTATGGATTATTTTAGTAGTCTCTGTAGCATTTGTAGTACACCGGTAGTGTGGTGCTTGTAGGTGAAAGTAAATTTCTGCACTCTAATTAACATTGGTGATTAGTTACCCCCTTCCAAACACCCTAGTGGTGGCTTGCAGGGTAATAGGTAATGTAGATGAATAACTTAATAGATTTATGATGGAAAAGTGAATTGTGTTAAAGGAAAGGGTAGATCTCCATGTGTGGATGGTACTCTTATAAGAGAAGGAATGTGCTGTATTATAAGAACAGTAGGGCATGCATGAAGCACTATACGCGTGCAACTGCAACAAAAGAGTTATCCTAGGATCGGGCAAAGCGGAGGTAAATATTTAAGCAGAGTTAGCCTTACAGCCCGGAGGCAGAGAATGAACTTTTTTTAATGTGCCTACCCAGAGAGAGAAAGCCATGATGGGTATCTAGGAGAGTATTCTCTGTTTTGTTAGTCATCCTCATGCTTCCCATACATATATCCCTCGTTCCTCTTTTCGTCCACCTTGTTTGACTAACTGAACATGACGACGACATTCAAAGGAAACTGGAGAGTTCCAGTCCATACCCTTGCGGTACACCGGGGATGTTGTTCTCCTTCGTTACAGTACGGCCACAAAGGGGACTTTTATGTTAAGTGCGACCTTTTCATGCTCAAAGGGGGGGTGGGGAGATTACTTCGCTGACACTGTATTCGATTCACTCGTTTAGAGATAACTGATCTCGTTAGCGTATCCTACATACTGGCGCGGGATGCTTCAAGGCTACTTCCATATTGCCAGTGCATTTCCCACAAGGTGTGACGTATGCAGTTAGAAACGACTTCAGCTAAGACCGCGGTGGATTAAGAACACAGTTCGAATACTATTAATGTGATTTCAGAACACTAAAAGAGACAAAGGGTAACAGTAACGTCGAGGATTGGCTTAATAAATACAATTTTCACGGTGACCCAAATTTTGCATACGTAAGATTAGTAAAGATCGCGTTTATTTCACTTGACCCTCGTTTACCTCGTCACAGACCTTAACTTCCTATTCTATTCCGAGACCTAGTTAGTCTTTTCTCCAACCATGCTCTTATTTCAAGTCTTATTTCAAAACAGCGATTCTCCATTATCGGTAGTCAGTTATGTCCAGCAAGAACTTGACATTTTAAGAAAAAAATCTGTCGTATACACACGGTGGGCTGCGCACAGGATATTTGTCTAGAACTCCCAGGTTTTCTTCCCACGTAAATTTTTTGATACAGGCGATATAACAGACTCTTTGGGGACAAGAATCACAGCTCTTGCGGACGCTGATTAGGCTTCCAGCGAGTCCACCTTCACTGACAACGCTTCCCCTTTTCCAAACCTATTTAGAACAGGGAGAATAGAGAAATCAAGCAAAGAAAATAGTGAAAATTATTCCACGAGGTCACGGGGAAAAACCCAACCAACACAATCCTCGTCCGCAAGGATTACATGTTTATTTGTAATTTGACAGGCGATATGAACTTGTTGACTTGATATAAGCTTAAGGAGACAGACGCTGACAGAAGTTTTTAACTTCAGGAAATATGACTCATGTAAGCTCTCTTACTAGCGTAATAAGGCAGACTTGCAAACAGACATAGAAAAGAGGGTATCAAAAACTTGGTGCCTAACGCAGATTCTGAAGATCAAATAAGGATCAGGGACAAGTTTTACTGAGGAATAGGAGAGGGAATAACAAAATGGAGCACTATGAGGAAGACTAAAGCATAATGGACAAGACACGGTTTGAGATATTTGTTTTATTTGTAAGAAACGTTATACATGGAAAATAATATGGGAAGCCCTACGAGGAAGAACGAAGGACAAAAAACATAGTAAAAACGGGACACGAAAACATAGAGCTAATACTGAAGGATTAAAATAATTTGGATAACATTTTTTCATTCTTCTGTGATGCATAACTTCCTCTAAGTAAATCCCACAACCGCTTCCTTTGAAAAGAGTTATCAATAAGAGGGCACGTTCACAAGGCTTAGGGTAGAATGAAAGACAGCCGCCGACAAATCTTAGGACTGGTTATATTTAGCCAGATAGATAACATTATCATGAAGGTTTGCAGATGTTGGAATGAACCAGGCTGGTCCAGGGGCCTACATCAGGAAGGGTTTGACGACTAAATACCCAGAAAGTGACGGAATTTTGAATTCACAACCTCGAAAAATCCCGAAAGATGAAGAGGTAGAGTTGAGTACTATGGCGGTTCGCTTTCTAGGTTTGGGCAGACTAAGAGATCCCAGGGGACGACTGTAATTTTCGACGGAGAAAGTTATTGATGCCAGTAAATACGTGCGTTTGGTTTTTTTTACACCTCCAGCTCAAATTTTTAGCAAAATTCGATCATTTACCTGCCTCAATTGTAGATCAATGACGCAGAATCGTGCTCGCGCGCACACTTAAACCCCATGGACACCATATTCTCAAACGGGAAGCGCTTCGAGTTTATTCTCGCACAGTTGACACCGCTTCGGCTTCCCAGTGCCCGACCTCCCGGCTATACCTCCTTCTCACCTTCTTTATCTCCCTCTCTCTCTCCCTCGCTCTCCCATGAAAATACGTACGAAGAGGGGGTCGGGTAAAAAAAGAAGAAAAAATAACAAACGAGCACGAAGTAAGTTCGGTGACGTCACGGGAACGAGCTTTCCAGCCGCTGACAACAGGCACTGGCGCGCCGCCGTCGCCGCACACGGCGTTCTTGAGAGTCGGAGGGGCCGCCCGCGAGGAATTGGCAGGGAGGGAAAGGAAGGGACGCGTCTGGTGGCGTCCCCGCCCGCCCTGCCCGCCCGCCAGATGCCGGGGATCCGCTTGTGCGTCCCGTCTCTCTCTATCCCTCGCCTTCCTTCCTCCTTGGCAATGGTTTGGGCGGACCGTTTCGTATCTACCTTTCGCATGTGAGTGAGAAGGGCGGGAAGGTATAAGGAAGGGAGCAGCCATGAGGAGAGTTAAACCGCGTGGGGAGAAGTGGACGGACTTGACGGGACAATTTCCATGCATCGCGGGGCGTGGAAATTGTCTGGCTTTGCCGCAGCCTCGACATCCTCCGGAGAGGATGTGAGGTGTTTGAAGCGATAACCTCACCCACCACTCTATCTCTTCTCTTCCATACCATTGCCCGCCCGAACTACTCAGGTTTGTCAAATTTACGAAAAGATAACACTCGCGTCCGTGTTGGTACTTAGGAGCGAAGTTTCTCTATCAAAGTGAGACTAGGCGATTCGGAACAGCCTCCTAAATGATGTTATACACTTCACACGGTTATAATTCATGAACATTTTAGTTGAATTTTCATGGCGACGTCAGATAAATGTCAAAAAGATAGTGTCTGGGTGAAGATTCGCAGTTTTCCTCAAATAAATAAAACTTTAATACCATGGCGTTTTATATGTAATCATACCATCTTCATACAAATTGAAAATCGTTATTCAACCATGTTGATGAAATCTCAAACAATTAGCCAAACAATATATAAAAACTTTCCTAAAACATTACATACCATTTCTTTTTTACCTGATTTGGCTTCAATTCGTGGGATTTCGAAGAGTTCAATACAAATGCATCATTTCTTTGCGTAATCAAAGTCTGTCCCGTACGAATATCCGGTTCTGACCCGTAGCTCTTACGATAAGAGTGGAATTTAGGATTGAAATGAAGCTTGGCTCTTAACGAAACACGGCAAGGGGACATCGATTCAGCGGTCATTTCGACGGTCGTTGCTGTGCACGGACGGAGATGCAATATTTTACTCACGGGTCCTATAGTTGCAGCCTTTACCCAGAGGAAATGTTTCCGAAAATAATAAAGACACCGTAAATTTTCACCAACGAATATATTTAGGCACTGGCAATATATTAACGTACAGACACCTGACGATGAAGCCAAAAATAGTAAGTACATTCAAAAAAACAGAAATTAAACCGATAATTTCAACTTAACTTACTGGAAACTTTTCATTTTCGTAATAAATGAGAAAAAGTTCTGGTATTTGTACTCACTATTTACGTCATGCTGAGCCAGGTTTCTACGTGTAGCAGTCATTTTCAAAAACCTTCAAACCTTGACGGTTACCCGTATATATCATACAGGTATATTGTAAGATTTTATTTATTTTTACTCAGCAATGCATGTTAAATAAAACAGACGGTACCCTAAAAACAGGCCTATTGCACCGTATGGTACCTAACATACGATTTTGTTAAATGAATGTATCAATATATTTGTTTCTGGAAGAATAAATTATTATTATTTTAAAACCTAGGTCAGTATGCTAAAAAATGTGGTTAATTGCAATAAATATTGTTTTCTTTCCTCGTGAAAATAGATCAATCAGTGAAAATTAAATGGTACAATTTTTTCATGTCCCTCTCTTATCACAAATACAACTAACTTCCCCCAGCGCTGCGATTCGGACACGGTCACTGTGAATGTAGAATCAGTGCTCTGGCAAACGAGCAAATGCGACTCTTCTCTCCCACACTGCCCACCACTTATCCTCAGATTTGTCCAATTTTCGCGAGGTTATGGCAGTTTTGTCCAGGTTGGTCGCAAAAGCGGGCCGGGACCGTTGAATTCGGAATACAGAGAGAGAGAGAGAGAGACACCTAAAGAGGGAACCATGGGAAATTCAATCTACGTAGGATGCCGGCATTAATAGGGGGTGTAAGGCAGGGAATACAGGGACAGATGGTCCTCTCCTCACAGTCGATTTACGGCTCCTCTCACGTAGAGGTCGCCAGCGTCGCTCAATTACGTTCGAAATCGCGCCCTCCATTGAGATATGTGAGCCAGCGAAAAGTGTCGTCTTGCATTGATCGCCGTCGGAAAGCTTTTGATGCGGGCTAATTACAAAGCGTTGCTAATTGACAACCTTTAAGGTACGGAGCAGCAGTTTGAACAATTTACGAACGGATGAGAGAGATTTTACAGCGGCAATTTTGACTCGAGTGGTATAAACAGTTCATAAACACTACTGAGGTAAGTAGAGAGGCCGCTTGCTATTGTGGCGAATGCTTTAAGTTATAACGTAGGCGTGGTCTGTCAGCCATATTTTTTAACCCCGATTTTCCTTTCGTGCTGACGGGTTAAAGTAGGCAACTTCACCATGTTTTCCCTTCATAACTTACTAGACATCAGCATATATGTAATTCTTCTAGCATCTATTATTTAACAATTTAAAATAATAATATATTGATATATTTAACTGGGCCTTTAATTTAGGTGATTTGTCACCTGTAGAGCCCTTAATTATCTATATTGCCCGCAGTGATTACATTAGGGTTAAATCTCAAGATTCAAAGTTTACCACAATAAGCGCTAGCCAGTCTAGACAGACGTCAAACCATTCCCAACCGTATCTGCCGACAAATTTCCCTTCGCGCGGTAACCCAAAAAATAATGATTCGCGCTTTAAAACCATGCATGGTTTTATGAAGGCGTAAATAAATTTCACTTTTCTACGGCATCATGCTACTTCTTTATAAAGACCAAACTTATTCGTGGCTCCGCAAATCGCACACCGGAATGATACAAAAGTACCAAATACATATTACCCAAGGAAGGATATGATTCGCAGTTTTGCAAGCCGTGCTGAGAGGATTCTCAAAACACACTCCGCTCAATGTAACAGGAAAAAAACGTACGGAAAGAAAGCACAACTTAAGTATTCTTTTACGAAGACTAGGGAAATATAATGTCACCTCGCCGATAAAAACGATAACGGAGAGGCTCATGGCCTCGCGGTAAACAAGAGAAGCCGAAACATTTCGCACATTATTGTTAGCCTTTCCGTTCGGAATAATTCTCCAGACGAGTCGGTCTCTTAACTGTCGAGTCGGTCGACGAACGGAACGCAGATGAACGTGGCTTTTCTTAACGGGTGCCGAAAGCTTGCCGGGCAAGATTTTTTTGGGGAGAGATGTTCGCTCCGTTGAAATGGCGTCTGGGATAAGAGATGGTGGTGCCCTCCGTGAGTCACTGCTAAACACAGAGTCGGGCCAGACGTTTACCACGGCCACAAGGCGGTCGGCTAGGCCACTTCCGGCAGGCAAATAAAATGTTCAATCGTGCTCTCTATTTCGGGGAATTAATAGATAACCAACTCTGCTGGCATCTAAGGAACTGCTTGGAAGCCCAGAGGCGTCTTAATTCAGGAAGAATATGGGCACCTAAATGGTGGACGAATACGAAAGATCAAGTGAAACGGTTAACGAATCAATTGGAACACAATAAGTGCTGGGCGTGAGTAATCATGATTGTTTGAGCAACGATAGTTCATAAAAAGCATTTCTTCTCTGTGGAGCGAAGTGAGAAACTTCCTGGACTTACTGCAAGAGGTGTTAAAACTAATAGATGAATAGAAGTATGACGCTAGTTACGAGTATGCGAAATTTGTATCCTGGCGGACTGGTAATAGTTGATGCTAGGTGTACAGCGCTAGAAGCGAATAAACGATTAACTCAGCAGATTCAATCCATTTTGCAACCTACATATGAGCACACCATAAGCATCCCGCAGTTCAAATTCTGTCTCTATCGCTTTCCTCGGAATGTGGATGGACTTAATTACAGCGAATGCTCACTTCGACCTAATGCATGCCTATAATTTTGCTTTCCTGAAGCCATACTTTGGCCAATTACTCAGCGAGTTATGATAAATACCATTACGGGTAACAGCAGTGCTTCGCATCATTAATTTCAAGGGGCAAAATTTAAATTTGTCGTCTTTGGTGAAACACTTCGTAGGCTATTTGAGTTGAAATGCTTTTTCTTTTAAACATAATTCTAAGGGCGTCCTCTGTATCAGAAATTGTTGTTCATTTTACATCGCAAATCACGGAATACAAGGCACCAAAATCGATCTGGCTGGACGAATGAGAGCATTTGGTTATGTTAAGTAGTCTCAGGAATGTTACCATCACTGAGCTAATGTGCCTAATGATAATTTACAAATGAAGACAGCCGAGAACACCTTCCGATGATCCGTAATTATGACGCTTTCCATTCAGATTAATATCCGCTATGAAACAAGCATGGGAATGTACGATGAAGTTCTTAATATAAAAAGAGAGAGATATGTACAGGCAGTCAATGAGGCTCTCTCACGTTTTGAAAGCGGCAGTTACGACGGGGAAGAGCACAATAATTTTCCCTTTCGCGCCTGTAACGATTCCCGCGTGCACCGAACTAACAGATATCCCTTCTCTCTCTCTCTCTCGATGCACGGAGCCCAGGAAGCGGCCTCACTCGCTCGACTCACCGAGGGAAGTAAAAGCGGGGGAAAGGGAAATTGCATGCAAGCGAAGATGTGATCTCCCGACCCACAACTTTCGCCTCCCCTATCCCACCGCCGCAGTCACGAGATTCTTCGGGGCTTCCAAATAACCCACGCGGCGTGAAAGTTTATTCCTCAAACCCTCGCCTTTTCATACGCGACCGCGATGCCTCTGCACACATTCGAAAGGGAAAGAGAACCAACCTTTCCGAGCAGCGTTTAATACACCACCGTGTGTAGTGTTTCGAAAATCAATATTGTCCATGTGGAACACAGTCGCTCGCGCCGATGAAACGATTTCCAAGCGAGCCTCCGGGGGAAGGAAGAGATGGGTCATTACGTTCCCTTCCAGGCTTCCCGCTTGAATGGCCGCAGCGATAATAGCGGGGCCATTGCGAGCACATTTAAATTATTTAGCAAGAAAGTCGAAAAATACTGGAATTACATTTCATTTCGGTAGATTTGTGTGTGATGTGCATTACTGCCTCACGTGCAGTAATGGAAATAATGGAAGAAATATATCAAACATTTTTGTATTCATTAAACCACGTTATAACAAGCGTTTTCGTCGCTTTATTCCAAATGTACATGAATTTATATCGGAATATGCTTCTTTTCCGGATATTGGAGTCGGAATGACACCTTGGTATTTGTTATGAACCCTTTAAATGATGTTCAGAAGACAATTTGTACGCACGCAAACGTTATATTACGAAGGATATCTCATTAGGCTACGTGTTAAAACAGCACTGGCTTGCCAAAAAGCCAATTCGGTTAATTGTAATTATTTTCACTTTCATATACACGTATCACAAATATGAACTATATATTAAGTGCCTATATTAAGTTCCACGTAAATCTGTTCATGTACAAAAATTTCTCCAACCACCTCGAGTAAGTTACTTTCAGCGGAAATGGGTATCGTTAAATAGCCGATTAAGTCACTATAATATTGCTATTAAACTAATTCCTGCATCTTACGGTAAGTTTTCCCGAGAAACGTTCTTAGGAATCAGCAGTATAACTACTCAAACAAAACGATTCATAAAACTGAATTAAACGAAAAATGTCAGCTAGCACAGTTTTATGAAATCACCTATTTAACAGCAGATTACGGCAAAACTTTTACTAGAAAATTTACCGTATGCAGTAGATATTAGAAACATTTTTCTGGATACAAAACACTTGAGTCTCGTTCTTCTAATTTTTATTGATATACCGATCTAGATGTCAACAGATTACTATGTATCATTTTTGGGAACTTTCGAAATGCATAATATTTTTGAACTGAGGATATATGCTACGTGATTGGTGTTATAAAATAAAATATTTCTACTGCCTCAACTGAAGCTTAAAACTAAAAAATGCACCAGCAATTTTCGCGGTCACATTCGCCCTCAAGTTGGTTCCCACTGTTAATTCGCCTACACCCGCAAATATGGATTACTCGCCTCACAATCCACTTGATAGCATACACCAAGTACGCGCTTTAAAATAAAATGTCTTCAAGGTATGAACAGATAGGCATCTAAGATGTAAGTCTGCGAAACGCCGATAAATTCTCCGAGAATATACTACGTCGGCACCCTGGGAATTCTTATCTGACTCGAGTAATCAGAAACCAGAGCGATTGGAGCGCAAATAAATCCTTGCGAAGACTAATGTGAGTCGAAGGAAATTGGTTTTCAATATGGTACCGCGATAAACAAATATAAATCAGGATAATCGCTTTTGTAATTCCTTAAGATACGAATACGTCATGTGAAATGGATGAGGGACTTAAAAGAATGGCTCTGCTAATGAAAACTGGCGGGAAACTGGGCCTCTTAATTAATTTGGTGGCATATGAATGATACGTTTCTCAATAATAGTTTGCCATTGATTGATGATAACGCTTGATTTGCTAGACCAGTAAATTACAGAGGAATAGAAACTGAGTTTACAAGGCAAAATATGAGTGATATTAATGAAATAATATGTAGAAATAAAGCGATTAGCTTGAAAGAAGAACAGTATTGAAGACAGCTGCTGATGGTGTGATAGACAAATAGGCAACAGGAATGAGATCAAGGTATTTCACATCATCACACGTTGAGAAAAACCAAAATAGCCTTTAATATGATTTGTCGGAAGAACATAACTGAAGGTAAAATAGAGGGCAAAGTCCCCACAGGAAGACCCAGGAATAAGTTCATGGACCAAATTAGGAGTACATAGAAGAGATGCCAGAGGGCAAGGGAATAAGCATTTTAAAGGAAAAGGGGGAGGGCTGCAGTCAACCAATCTTAGGATTGAACGCCCAATGGATGAAGATTAGTTGGTCAGCCATTCGCATGAGACACCTAGGCACGGTTCACCTTGTCTATTAACATTTTTAAAAAGCCGTATACGTTACTCTGCGAGATTTAAACAACGGAGTAATTACCATGACATCTTTTGGTCCGTAAAGTCCATCAAGCATTAAATAAATAGAAATGTGGTAAGAAATTTAATGACCGGAAAAGTTGAAACTTTGTTGCACAGATGAAAGCGGGTTTAGGATGATATCAACAACGACTGAAGAAGAATTTACTGTCTAATTTTCGCGCATGAAATCTTATTCAACGCGGGAGAATTAAAAACATTTTGGACCGTGATTAGAGCGCTGTTAAATTTTCTGCAGTTGATTGTGCGGAGGAAAGTGGAATTTCTAATCCGTGACACGCGAAAGCTCATGGTGGGAGAGCAATGAGGAGAAACTCGAATCCACGGATTCCTTAGCCTTCGTGGGATGCAAAGTAACGATGGTTTCACGTTAGAAGAGCAACCACGCTAAAAGATTCCTCAGGACGATGGCATGTTCAAGGAAATAGCTATTCCAAACTTGGGAACACCACGAGAAAGTCATCGACCAGAATGCAGCACCGCGCCGATCAGAATGGGAAGTCACTGACAAGGCAGTTCACAGAAGAATGTTTCAAGCTTTGGAACCCAGAGATGATTGTAACGCGACCGCGCCGAGAGGAGGGACGAGGAGTGGAGCATAGACATAGTGATTCGTTTCCCAAGACAAAGCGAAAACGTAGAACCGAAATTACCCAACACTTCATCTAAATGGGCGTGGTCGTAAAGGAGAACTAGGACCGAAGACGCAGGGAAGAAGCGGTGTGGGAAGAACACAAAGGAACTTACGGAATGACAACTACAATAGCGTGTGTAAAACACATCGTGTTCCTGAGGAATGATCGAGGAAAACCTATGACAATATGATATTCGAAAACATCTAGAACACGGATTAAAACCTTAGCAAAAATCAATATAGGATTTGTTCTTCAAATCACTTAGAATGGCAACTAAAATTGTGTGAGAGGATGATACAACTTGCACCGAAGTTCAACTGTGGCTAAAAAATAATCATTACGCCATCCGTCGCCATTCGTAATCAGTAAGAAATTTGTCATTCCAAAAAATGTGTGCTTCCATCTGGTTTGTTTCTCTCAGCCCGCCGGAAAGTATATCACGTAAATCTTATTTATAAACGTGTAACCATGGAATAAAATGTATTCAGCAGTCATCTTTGGTATCTATTTAGCTTCGTCGAATTCAGAACGGAGCTCTCAGTAGGATTATTTCGTTTAGGAATTAATCCAAAATAAAAATATACCTTCTGCGGATAAGTGGAAAAGTTTTGTGGTGCGAGAGCGCCGGGTATGCACTCTAAGTAATTACAGGAGCGCATAAAATGTAATGCTGTTCCCGATGACGAGTGTAAGAAAGAAACCTAAAAGCACCTGAAAGCTCTTTTTCTCGTTGAACGTGTGAGACAGAATGTGTTCTTGAGAACAAAAACGAAGTTTCAAGAGAATACTTACACGAGTTAGAATCTCAACGAGGATATCATTCGATGGGAAATGAGGTCGGAGACGTAAGCGTGGGTTTATACATGACTTTATTCATGCTCACTTGGAATCAGCGATTGGTACGAAACATTTGAATTCATGGCAAGTATCAAGGCCGTTTCTTTCAATAACGGTGTGCTCTTTCACGTACGTAACCTGGGATGTTGTGCACTCGCGGAGTTTGTTTTTTTATACCTGTTCCAATTTCATTCAGCGACTGAATGTATCAATTAATTCATGGAAGTTATAAAGTAACTATTTAAAGAGACACAACTGACTCCAAGGTAGCGAACGGGATAATTCATGGCTCAGCTAATGAAAACTGGCGGGAAATTGGGCCTGTAACTCATTTGGTGGGATATGAACGAAACCGTTCTCACTAATAATTTGCCATTGATCGATTGATGATCATGCTTGATTTGATAGACCAGTGAATTACAAAGGAATAGCAAATGAATTTATAGAGCAAATGATGAGTGATATGAATGAAATTATATGTAGAAATGACGCAATTAACTTGAAAGAAGAACAGAATTGACGACAGGCGCTTACGATGAGATAAGGTAACAGGAATGAAATTCAAAGTATTCAACATCATAACACGCAGAGAAAAACCAAAATAGGATTTTTTTTCCATTTTTCATTCGTAAGTATCATGGCGACAAAGCTCTCCGACTGCAGCAATGAGGTAATATATGTCTACTCATTCTATTTTAAACAATGTTACGCAAACAAATAGACTGGAAACCTGTATTCTTTGCTTTTGGAATGTTTTCTAACTGGCAAGTAGAATTAATCGGAAAGAAAACTGACGGCTTGGAGCAAGTACTTTATCAGCGCCAAAACGTTCTCAGATATTCTTGTTATAAGTATGCCATTTTACCGCGAAGGTTAAGTAAATACGTAGATATTGGAACAAGGTTAATAAAAATGGGGTAAAATGTGCATATGATCAATCTGAATCTACTTGGCAAAAAGAATATTAAAAATTTCTTTAGCTGAAAACTAAGAGGCATAGTATTCAACTTGCACAAATATACTGTCTCAAGCCTGCATTACTCACATACGAAAGCGTTGCGCTACATTGTCCCTTTGATATAAGAATTTTTCTCTAGTATGGGATCATTGAAGAAACGTGTGTTTAGATCGTAAAGTATGGCTCAGAAAGAAAAAGCAATGGCAGGTTCCATAATGTTTCGCCTGACACTATTGCATTTATCGTCAAGTATAGTAAGCAAAGAAAAAAATTCACGTTTTTCCTTAATTTTCCCACACGAAAGTTCTGGCGGCTCGCTGGTCGCCAGATGGAAATATGGAACGTCAAATTTGACAAATAGCAATAAGACAAAGCCTCCTTTTTCTCCCGCGGTACTCACATCTGCCGTGATCTCAGCAAAAACTGCAAGACAAAAATCCAGGGAATGAAGCTCATGTCAGGTGCTACGGGTCAGTTAAGGTTAACGTTTGCCATCTTGAGAGGGGCTCCCAGGGGCCAGGTTGGGGTTAAATTAAAAGAACCGTTGTGAGGTCAGACCATTGAAGACGACAGACCATATTCCGACCGCAGAGGTATGCTATGCGCTTAGTTTGACAACTTCTCGGGACTGAAGGCGTAAAATGGGTTTATTTCGATTGGCATGTAAATAAGACCCCGGAGTAATTTTTCTAATCAAAGACCAAGTGGTGGACTCATGAGGCGACACAAATAGGTGATTTTTTCTCAGGAACATCATTCCTGTATAACTACGTTATAAATTAAAGATAGATCATCAACAGTAATTATGGAGCTGTTTATTTAAAAAAATGTATCGCTTGATCTGAGTGAAAAGGGAATCATTGAGACTTTGACTCAACATGAACCATTAGTACTGCCATCATTTAACGGTCAAGGCGGGGGAGGTAAAAGATAATTTACCGCGAAAAGTAGATAAGGAGGGTTGTTTACTTAACGCGACCACCTTTCTCAGAAAAATGCGAATCAAGCTTCGTTCGTCGTCAGTTCCGTTTCCTCCTGTTCTTGGACAGAAAAGTGGTTTTTCTGCTGATATCATCGATGACAAAATGGCGAATTGAAAGATACGTTACGGAGATACCGAGATTTAGGGTACCAAAAGGAACTCAGTTGTCTCAGGCGTCTCTGAATTTACTATTCAATTTTGGAAAAAGTATAACCCTAAGTATGCTCAATTATTGTATTCTACGAATTCTGTACTGTATAAAATTGGTATTCAGAAAATGTAATTATGTGCTGCCAAAATATGTATAAGATTATGATGACGTCGAAACCCAGGTCTCTAAAATGAAACTTTTGTGAAATAACAAAGTTACTTCATTAACATCAAATATAAATACCAAAAGGAACTTCTTCATCCTCCAATTTCACAATTTTGGCTTTACGGGAATTTTCCGAATTAGGAAAGAGGACAGGATGATGATGAAATTCAGTTCATACTTATACGTAATGTAATCAAGGAAAAAAGTTGAAACACAAAATTCAGAGAAATCATCTCATAAACACTTCATTTCTCCCTCATTGCTTTGTTCCACCACTTCCGACCAGTCATCCATTCCCGGTTGTACTCACCCGAAGAAGATTATAAGGAATTTTGCAACGCTGTTTGTATTATACGATCACTTTCGAGAATCACACTCAAATCACCGCTCACGCATCGGTTTTTCACCATAAAAATACTTTTGGCATCAAATGACCACAGATGGTATTTAAAAATATCCAAACCAAAGTTCAAGGCATGCCAAATAAATAACTCATCTTTCCGTTTCGCTTGGACACCCGCCACACCTGTGCACCACAGAAGTTGTGACCGATGATTCCTCCTCCAGTTATAGAGAAACGAAAACGGAAAATTGAAACAGGATACTTTAATGACATTAGCTAATTGTTTTGGTTAAATCTTTATGACCAGGGTCCCAAATAGTTTGGCTCGATCCCTACACTGAAAGAAAAGGTCGGCAGCAGGAACCCGAGAATTGGTTGCCGAAACCAACTTCGTTGGATACTGAGGCGCCATCCCATTAGTTAGCTGTGGCTGCCATTTTAAATAGACATGTCGGAAATGGCTGCACCGACCAACTTTCATGGTTCCGCTGCCTTCGTAGTTGGGTCTCAAATTCAACTGTAGCGGAAGTAGAAAGTGATTGATACGCTGTCAACACTATGCACTCTCTACAGTTCTTGCTCGACAAGTATTGAATATCAGGTGCAATCTTAACATTAAAAATCATAATATAATCAATATTTTAACAAAAAATTAAACCAGAAAGACAGATTCATAAATGTTACAACAAAATATGTTCTTGATTGCCATGCTTACGTTTAAATTTATCAATGAGACAGTTCAGGCCCAATACGCTGAATAATTCTCTTGTTTTGTCATCCATGTAGCCCTCCAACAAAGATTCAATATTCAAAAAACCTCATCAGTATTCAATGAAGGCCGATACAATATTCCACACACACACGCACTACGATAACAGAAACTCGCACGAACACGGGATATGCCGGAAGTGAAAATGGCGAAGCAGCCCAGATTGCCAGGAACGAACTAGTTGGATAATTTATCAATAGAGCACTCTGAAGTAGAAGCTTAGTCCGGCTGAAAATCGCACTGATTGTCCGATCCAACTATTGATAAAGAGGCTTCTCGAGTGAGTTGTACGAACCAACACGGTGGTACGCCGACCAAGTAGCGATTATTCAATTAAATTGGTTGGTATTTCCAATCATCTCGACTATCGTATCGATAGCAGTTGATATTCAATCCAACTTTTTCTTATCCAACTAAAATTGGATGCTTCACCCAGCGTCTTTTTTTAGTGTAGCGGTTAGATAGGTCCTTAAGTTATGCCTCTGGGTATAATTTTTTGTAGTATGATACACTTCCGTAATATGTAATATGATACATCAAGGGAAAATACAAGCATTCGAACATAGCGGCGGCACTATTATCAGACATGATGATACCGTGACGATTGCGAGAAATGAATACTAAATCATTGAAGCGGCGGTTGACGTTAATATACGTAGCGGATGCGAGCAGAAGTCATGTAAAAAAGACTACTGTGCTCAAAGAAGATAGGACTACAAACCAGGAAACAGTATGTGAAAACATTCGTATGGAGCGTAGCACTCCACGGATCGGAAGTATGGACCAATGAAGAAAAGACTAAAAGCCATCGGAACCCGGTGTTGGAGGATGCTGAAGATAAAATGGACGAAAAAATAAGAAATGATGAAGAGCACAGAAGAGTCGAAGAGGAAAGCACCATACATAAAAGAACCAGATGGATTGGACACACCCTGAGACACAATATATTGGTGAAGAACATAATTGAAGGTAAAATGGAGGAAAAGCCCCCAGAGAATAAGATCATGGACCAAATAAAGAGGAAAGTACATAATTAGAGATACTAGGAAGAAAGGGAACTAGCATTACATAGGGAAGGGTGGAGGGCTGCAATCAACCAATCTTAGGGTTGAACGACCAATGATGATGACGAAGATGACGGACATGAACTGACGACAAAGCGTCCTTCTGAAGACATACTCGTATTATATGTATTTTTACTGGAGGAAGCTCAATGGTGGAAGGAGCGCTCCCCGACTATCCCAAACCCATGTTATCACGACCGCCCGCGAGTTCCGACGCCATGGATCTCGTTCGTGCATTGGCCTGCGGTGTATGCGTTCGGTTGTGGAAGGGAGGTTTTCAAACTTTTCGATCTCCAACGTGACGAGGCACAAATGAAAGAAAAACGAAGATCGATACGCGCTGCTGAAGAACTATGGAGGAACGGAAAAAGAGGGAGCGGCAATGCTATCATTCCCCCTCACACGCTGAATCCCCAGAAAACCCGCTCAACAAAGCTGAGCGAGCGCGGGGCGTAAAAAATTGTTGAAAAAAAAGACGAACTTTCCGCAGAGAGTTTGCGGCTGAGGAGAACACATGGCTTTGCAAGCGTGTGTGGAGAAGAAATGAGGGAGTATGGTGGAAGGGACGAATGGGTTAATGTCCCGTTCTAACAGCCAACTTTCCGACCATCGTTCAATTAAACCAAGTCTGGCGCCGTGGCGTGGGTCCGTGACATATTTTTTAGCAAGTAACGCAGCCACTTCTGGTGTCGCGGATGGGACCGAAAAATACAAAGCGTGACCATCAAGTAAGGCAAGCAAAGTGGTACCAGGGTAGAGAATCACTTTGATTACAGCAGAAATGAGGATTAAAACTTGATTTTCAAACAATTTCAAAAGTTACGAACGGAACCAAACAATTTTCCACAAAGATATGGTCTTGAATAAATGAGTGATGAACGAAAGAGATTTGGATGCTCAAGCAACGGACATGTACGAAAGGAGTGTGCTTCGTCGAGAGAATGAACGAGAGTCGAAATAATAGCCCGTACATGATAGTGGAATGAATGATTGCGAGATACACGGGTCACGAAATTGCGCTGTTCACAACTGCCTGTTTACATCAATCGGCTTGGCATAACTATTTCACTCGAACAGGCGCTATTTTAGCCATCTCGCTTTCAAGCATTCGCGATTTCGCCTGAAGTAACGCACTAAAGTGGAGGTAGCGAAGGAATTTTATGCGCAGTACATGAGTAAAAATTAGGCAGTATAAGAATAATTGTTTAAATCGAGGCCGGTTTTTCAGGTCTATGGCCGAAAATTAAGTTCTTTTGCCTGTGCCTATCGGGAACGAAAACCGTGTGTACTGTATCTACATGCATACCAATTAAGCCATTATCTCTCAGTGACGGTAAAAAAAAAGATTTAAGTTATCACCGTCAGCCTAAGGAAACTCCTCTTTTAAAAATGTCCTCCATGGTTCCGTACCCTAACAAACCACCCCCGCTTCTCCTACGCTCATAAATTGCTTCATACGTGCAAGATACGTGAAAGACCGTTATGATAGTATCGTTAGTGTTACTTACATCTTGCTACAACTTGGATGGGAATCGCTTTTAGACCGTAAATTAAAAATTAGAATCACTCTTTTATGTTAATTTACAACCAATTTATTTTTGAGGCGAAGTTTTCAATATCTCACGAACTGCAACATACTACGGCAGGTAAGATCATGAGAATTAAATAAGGGAAGTAAATAGTAGAACAAAAAGGTTTAAAATGTCGCTTTTCCTGCGGTCGATAAGCGACCATAATGGCTCCGTTAAGGCTTTGAATTAGGTTACTTGACAGGTAGTGTAGCTGATTTATTCATATGCACTCTAATTCATGTTTCTAAATCTGCCAATTAGTGGCAGCACCATGTTTGGCATGTTACCCGCATGACTCTGGTGTCACGTTTTCGTAGTTACATTAAAGATTATTTTAGTAGTTTCTGTAGCATTTGTAGTGCTTGTTTATGAAAGTAAATTTCTTCAATGTAGTTCATGTTGGTGATAAGTCACCCCCAGTCAAACACCGTTATGGTTGCTTGCAGGATATTAAGTAGACGTAGATACCCTCTCTCCTATTAATAACTCCTCAAGTGCTTCCACTTTATAATCTCTGACTTAACGTAAAATAGCAATATGCCGGAGTATTTTAAATTCTTTGGAAGTAGCTCATTGCTTTTCACTTGTACGGCGCGATTCCTTCAGTGGACAGTACAGACTACTCCTTTCGAGTTACGATGATGGCATGGAGTGCTGTGAGTGTACGTCGGCTAGTTACGTTGATGCGTATTGACGACGGCATTCTCAACCGGGCACTGAGAGATTTTTCGGCGCGCTCTTTCAATCCCTCCGCCCAGAAATTTTTTTGCTCTCCATCCCGAGGAGAAGAAGAAGTGACATCCATGTTCGGCGAGGGAGCGGCAGGCGGCGCTGTGGAGGCCCGGGGAACTGGGGGAGGGAGCGGGAAGGGCGGAGCCAACTGCTCCCTCGTGTGTGTGTGCAGGGATGGAGGGGTTTTGAAGAGAGGGGGTGGAGTGGAGAGAGATGAGGAGGAGGGAGAGAGGGGAAATTTTGGCGGCGGCTGGTGGGGGGGAGGAAAGGAGGAGGAGGCTGCGGGAGAGAGACGGACGGGGACGAAGGAGGGTGGCGGTAAAGACACATGCACGTGGGAGCGACCTTGCCGAGGTTATTGAACCCAACCACGTGTCCACCCCTCCCTCTTCTCCCGTCTGCGTCTCCCCCTCCTTCGTGCCCTCCCTCCTTTCCCACTCCCTCCCTCTCCGCGCCTCCGCCTGCACAAAAGCTCCCCACACTCCATCTCCCCCCCTGTCAGCCTCCCCAAGTCTCTGCGATGCTCCTCCGGTATTAGGGTGGCGAAGCGGCGGGAAAGACTAACGAAGAAGTGCCGACGAAGGGAAGGCATGTACTTTAGGCGTGAATTACCATTATTAATAAGTTTATACCGGTTAAGTATATTTTGCTGAATGTCAGAGAATCTCCTCCCGGTTTTTTACACATTCAGGCGCCTATCCCCCTCCAATATATCCTTTTTCGCCTTAGCATACGATCTACCCTTTTTCATTCCGTCCATAAAACCTATTCTCTTTCTTCCCCTTCCCCAACATCCTCCCCTCTATCACATTCTTGAGCAACCCATCGCCCCTTATAACACCCTTCAGCCATCTACCCTGCCTATCCCAGATTTCATTCAAAAGTTTCCTTTTACTCGCCCACCATCTAAAGTATTTCCTCGTTAGTCATCTTTTCCGTCTACCTAACCTTCTCCACACCCACATCTCAAATGCCTGCAGTCTATTCTCGTCCTCCTTTCGGAGGGTCCACGTTTCTGCCCTATGCAACGCTACGCTCCGTACCAAGCACTTAACCAGCCTCTTCCTCACATCATTACCTTATGTCCCCGTATTCAGCTCCCTTCTATTACTAAACGCCTCTTTAGCTAGCGCTATTCTCTTCCGTTAAGTCTTTGCTAATATGTCCGTTTTCCTCTAGCGTACTACCTAAGTAATTAAATTGATTTACTTGCTCGAGTTTGTGTCCACCAACTTTAATCACAAGCCTAGCTTTCTTCGTCCTAGAAAATCTCATTACTTTAGTTTTCTTCTCCTGTGTGCGGTTATCTATATATCGTTGACATCACATATTATGAACACGTGACGCCATATTAAAAAAAACTCAAGATGACTAAAAATACAAAATAGGCGCTAACTTAATAAGGCAACATTCATGTACAAGATCTTAGATTTTACCTGGGTAACTGCTGGATAAATGTTCCTCGGGTGTTCCATTCGGTTCTGAGCCCCTGAAGACTGAGATCAACTCGTTCTCCGAAACGTAGGGACTTATGGACCTGCATGCCCGAGAAAAATTTATCCATTCATGTACAAGTTAACAACGACAGAACTTCCCACATACTTATACCGGATTGCATATACATATAATACAATGATAGAACAAATACACGTCCAACACGCCGCATGAAAGAACTTTATACACCACACTATCGCACATCAGCATACACTAGGTCATCCCATGTCACCTCTTGCGTAGTACGGAATCAATTGTCAGAATACATTAAAAAATCTGAAAATGTAAATAAATTAAAATAGAAATACCATAAAATATTACTTCAGGTGAACTAAATAGTGCTGCACTGTACAAAATCTTATGTTTTTTTATAATTTTGCCGTTTTGTTAAATATTGTCGGATTCTCTGTAATTAATATATCTTGTATATCTTGCTATTGTAATATTTGTTTGACTCTAAAGATATGTACAATCATATATGTTCCATGAGGGACACACTTGTCCCGGATAAAAAGTTTAATTTTCCCACTTACATTTTTTTTACAAAAGTTTTTTTTTGAGATTCTGAAATATTACTGCGGTGACAATATTTTCAAACATTGTTTAGAAAACGTACTAACTACACCATGTTAATTTTCGACGAGATCTAGTAATTAGAAATGCCTCATTTTTTAAACAAGGTCTCACTGGAGAGCTTAACCCACCATTTCCCATGTACATGGGCTGGTATTATTTGTCAAAAATCTCGGAAAGTAGTTGGTATAAGGGGCTGATATTTTGGTATCTTCGGAAGAGTGAGATATTTTCCACTGAAATGAGACCGAATTCATTTATTTCTAGGTGAAATGATATTTCGCTCAAATTACCTAATGTACAGACTGTTCAAATACCCGTCAATCAATTGTGAGACCACCTTGCTCTCTATTTTTTCCACCTTCGCCGGCCGACCGTCATTTTTTTTCGCAGTCTCCCAACGCCCACCAGGGACTCATCATGCACGCTGGGCTGCTGCCGTCCTGTGCTTCATCCCGGCCACACCCGTTTTGGGTCCAGCCACTCCCTTTTCTTGTCCGTGAGACCAGTTGTTCCATCGGAGAGGCGGGAACCTCTCTTACCCTCTCTCCCTCCCTTTCCCCTCGTGTGATTCAGTCAGGGGATGGATTCCGCGAAATTCCAAATAACGGTCAAGCTCTCCTGATCCTCTCTTTCCAACACATCGTCGAAAAAAAACAATTCTCAATTTTCCTCCCTCCTCAATCCATCCCATTCCATCTATCTTCTATACTGTTCGTTCTCCTACATTTCTCCTATACTGTCGATTGAAAAGTAGACTCAATGTTTTAAATAATTTCAACACAGATTAATTTTCAGAAGACGTCATCTTACAGGTATCTTACTAACTCCAACGTACTACGGTATATCATATGATGAAAATAAAGTAAGGGAAATAGACTGTAGAACAGAAATGTTGAAAAAAATTCTTTTTCCCGCGATCGATAAGATCATAATGACAGCGTTTCAGACTTTGAAGTAGCTCAGTTGACAGGAAATGTAGCTGAATTATTCATATGCCCCCTAATCCATGTTTCTAAACCTGCCGCATTGTGCTAACACCATGTTTTGCATGTCCCCTGCATGACTCTTGTGTAACGCTTACATAGTTACATTAAAGATTATTTTAGTATTTTCTGTAGTATTTGTAGCATACCCATTATGTGGTGCATGCTGGTGAAAGTAAATGTCTTCACTGTATTTCATGTTGGTGATAAGTCACCCTATGCTAAACACCCTCGTTACCTTCGATTGAAAATTAGACTATCTTTTATGTGAATTCAAAGCCGACGAAGTTATATACGTTTTACGAAAATAAATATTTATTTTTGAATAAGCGAGTGAAACGAACCTAATATTTCCACTTTACAATGCTGTTGGACTAAATAAATTTCGTTAAAAGTTGGCCGAGAAATTGTAAATTTAATAAGAAATGTTATTTTTGCGATCTGCAAAAGTTTTTTCCCCTTTTAACTAATTTTTGACCACTTTTTTGAAACTTCTGCTAAATGTTTTTGGCCCACGTGATTCTTAATTGTAAAACGAGGAAATGGACCCTATAGGACCCTAAACAACGATATTTTGTACCCGGGTGATGGAATATACAAGAATGGGGCGTTTTTTCACTTACAATATATACTTTTCTTTACTCTGAATATTACGTAACAATGAATGATAAGGTCTTCGCGACTGTTTCATTTAAAACGAGTACTAAATTCTAATAGTTTTACAAATGGTTTTCAAAATCCATTTTCCGCTGATAGAATGCTGTTGCAAAGCAAATTTAAGGAAAATTCTAATTAAATGTCTAATATATTATGAACGAACACTTATCCATAGCCATGAATACAGACTGCAGTGCCATTAATATGGTATCAACACATTTAAAATTCAATTTTCGCAGTAAACAGCTCATAACTCACAAAACATGGTGTCTAGGTGCATCTATTTCGACCTAGATGACAATGTGCCCATTCCCCTCAAATTTTCGACTACTAAACTATCATATTGATACATAATGAGGTCGGAAATTTAGTCAAGAAATTCGCTGGAATCGGCCGCTACCTTTTTCTGACCGCTACCCTGGCATCTATCTTCTGATGAAGCAATGAATAATTCGAGGAATTTTTGTGCCATTTCCCCGCGGGTTGTGCTCGAGGAGCCAGTGAGCGATTATGCAAATACTCTTTCAGAATCTCCTGTGAGTCGCATGAAATCGTTCGTATTCCCTATTTGAATATATCATCTTTCCATTTCCACCATTCCTGTCGCTCGTCATAAATGATCCCGTAGGGCACTCTGGGCGAAAGTTCTTTTTATGTCCAGCTCAGTTTTGCTTACGTCTAAAACTGTATACATTTTATTCCAAACCGGAAAAAAAGGATGAGAGAAGCCTAATTGAACTTCACGTCACTTAAAACGGCACAGTGGAACTCATGAGCCCCACAGCCCGGAAGATTTCCCAGGAGATACTGGGGAAGGGTTTCCCACCTGCAGACTCCTCTCCGACACCGTGTATGAATAAATCACACGCTTCAAGGCAAGTTAGAATATTCACCTTCCTCTTTTAAAAGGCTTACTCGTCCGAATTCGAGAATCAAACATTTATTTGCGGGTCACAAATGTCAGCACGATCACACACAAAGAAACAAATAGTGCTAAACTAACGTTAAAAAAGGAAATCTACCTTCGAGTAATACATATTTAGACGCTGCAAATAGAGGAGAATTGTGTGAGTTCGTTTGTAGTATTGAATGTGTACAAATTGAAGTAGCTGGGTAAATAAAGTTGAAGTAACGGAAAACAATTATAATTCGTTGTACGCAGATTATTTCTACATTCAGGTAGCACTGCATTCGGGATAATGAACAATGTGATAAGTGTACATAAATATGAAGTAAGAGACATCGCAAAAATCTTTCATTTCCTTTCCTCATTTGTTAATTCTTAGTATGGAAATCACTAAAAGTATTTTCTACCTCATGTTCCTTTTTTCAAATAATTCTCACATTCCAAATAATGATCTTTCTCATGTGCATCATTTCTAGTTCTATTCCACGTTGAAACGATCTACACGACCAGTTCTTTGTTTCACTCAAATCGAGGACGTACACGTACTTAAGTTGAAGTTATTATTAATTACACGAGCGATTCTCTCATTTTTGAAGTTGATGGCAATGCTGTCGGTATACCTCTTCATTGATCATCAATTATTACGTGTGGTTTTCTTTTGAAGAAATCAAGAACGCATGGTGCGTTCCTATTTAAAATTTTATAAGTAACTACTCAAACAATCTTCGATTGAGCAAGACTATGTAAAGAAAAAATTTTGATCCCGAAGGTGTATAGCCGAAGGAAAGATAGATTTACGCAGGTAAATGCCCAGAATAGAATGTTTCGGAGTGAGCTATACAAACTTTCGAAGGTTTAATTCTAGGAAATCAAATGCTTTCTCCTTCGTTGACGCGAACAATGTCACGCGGAGGCACCGATAACTGTTTATTTCAGGGATAATATAAACTCCAGCGTGTGCAATAAATTTCAAAGTGCTTCTTGGCATATTTAACTAATATCCGAACACTAATATGTTTTTAGTTCATCCGCTGATTAAGGATACGCTACAGCAAAAATGCATTTATCTGTCAAAGCGATTCACGTTTGATAGAAACTAATTTAATGCTGGCTTTTATTCACCGCCATCTGATCCTGATTCCGAGGCCAGAAGTAATCATGGATGCAGTGAATGAAATTCTCAGGGCTCAAGCCAACGGCAGTGCATCATGCACGTGGTGGTTGCCATTTTAAATCGTTCCTCGAGCACGTCCCTGCGATCAATTAAAGGGCCACCGAGAACAAAGCCATTGCATCACACTCGAGCTCAAAACAGAATCGCCGCGTAATAGGCAGGTGCCCATGACTATGCCAACGTGCAAGGCTGCCCATCTCTCATTGTCCTGAACTCTTCCCTTCTTTCTGGTTCATTCAAACGAGAAGGATTAACTCAAAGGACTAACGAATGTTATTTCTGCAGAGATTTGTTTCGAAGACTTTAATAACCGGAGCGGAATAAAAGTAATAGTCAATAAATTTAACAATAAATTAGCCAGACATTTAAGTATATAAGTAAGTAGAATTACGGCTCAAATGCAGTTCTGACAGCTAACCTTTGCTGATTGACCATCCTACAAAAGTCAGTACACACCACATATTCAGTGAGTTCCATGAGAGCGTTAGAAAGACTATTGCAGATAATTGGCTTCGGCTTCTCTTTTCACACTGAAATAGTGAACTCCTGGGGTCTGGCCAACATTCTATATTTAACAGGTTGCCCAGACAAGCGAACGGATGGAATGAAAACAACAACTCACCTTTTTTTGTCTCGAAACTGAACATAAATAACAACAAGAAATTGTCTTTTTTATTTGGTAACCAAGCTAAAATTGCAATAGGTGAATGCTCACACTGAAATTGCAGTAGCTTAAACATTTCCCCATGAGGAAGGAAAATTATGTATGTAATTGTGGCACTGAAAATCATTTCTAATTTGTTCAGTTTATTAGTTGGAATTGCAAACTGTTTTACACATGTGCAATTATTAACTGTTTAGGTTTAGGAAAGGGCTGCGAACAATGATCGATCCATGCACAGGCATCATGATCTAAATAAATAGAACTTTATCATGATATCTGTAACTAATTTCCACAAGTTATCGCCAGATTCGTTATTTATCATGTACAGCGTAGGAGTGAAACTAGTTCTGATATTTCTGCTGGCTGAACTAGTTAAATAAGTTCATTGATGGCGTCACAAAATGATGCCCTAATTTAATCCGGCAATGATCACCGACATGGATATCCCGCGCAAGTTGTCCATCAGTGAGATTTTACACGCTATTTTTACCATTTCTTTGACTCAAATTGTCAGATATTATATCGTTATACCAATGCAATACTTTTGATGAATTTACGGGATAGTTATTATCATCAGCGAGGTAGGCTGCGTATTATAAGGTCTTCGAAATTCCTCTGAGCCACAGTGATTTAACGTTAATGCCGTTTCCCTAATGTAAGACTGGTAACATCAACGAGGAGGCTTAAAGAAATTTCGTTAAGTACGGTACACACTGTATATTTAATTGAACAAAGGAATGTATCATAGAATGTACAAGAAAATAAATGGGATTAGAGCAGGTTATATTTCCCATTTAGTCATTCGGACAATTATGCAATTCTATATCTATATCTACATAATACCCTGCGAGCCGCCGCATGGGCGTGTGGCAGGGGGTATTAGGTCACCAGCCGTGTAAAGGTGTTAAGTTTTTGGAGATGGGATGGTGACATATATTATAGGAGAGTATTTAGTGGAGCTCAATTTTTATTGTGGTCGCTTACTGTTCGTGGAAAGAACGAGTTCTTGTACCTATCTGTTCGGCAGTGTATCTCTCTTATTTTATCGCATCTGTCAGACCTAGAGATGTAGTGAGGAGTCAAGACAATATTCTCCATGTCGCTCTGTAAAATATCAGTTATTAATTTGTCAAGCAACCTAAGCCTAGCGTGTAGCCTCCGAGTCTCTAAGGGCTCCCACCTTAGTTCCTCTAAAAGTTGTGAGACACTATACGTACTCTCGTAGCAGTTTTTAACGAAGCGTGCTGCTTTCCTTTGTATTTTATTAATGTGTTTGGTTAAACCTATCTGACCAGGGCCCCCAATCCTCGCGGCGTATTCGAGGTGTGGCCTAACCAGAGCGAAGTAGTATCTCTCTTTAACCTTTTCATCCCAACCTTCCTATTATACGTTTAACAAAACCTAGTTTCTTTAATGTTGCGCCACATATGTTCTGTATGTGTAATCCCCACGATATATCAAAAGTTAAGGTAATCCCAAGATATTTTACTGTATCTGAAGACTATGTTTACTCCACCCACAGTATAGGTATGGGATTTTTGTGATGACTTTCGCAGGAAGTGAACTGTAGTGCATTTGTTGATATTGAATTCTAACCCCCACTCCTGGCACCACGAATGAACGTTGTTAAGGTCCGATGATAGCTACAAAGTCCGCGTCTTCGCTCATTTCACGGTAGATAACTGTATCGTCTGCAAATAATCTTATTTTACTGCTAACTCTAGAACTTAGGTCATTAATATAAATAATGAATGAAAGAGGGCCGAACACACTTCCTTGAGGAACACCCGATGTGACTTCGACCATATCAGAGCTAAAACCATCAATAACTACTTTTTGTTTTCGATCACTGAGAAAGTCACTTATCCAATTCACCATTTTTCTATTAACTCCGCATGATTGCAATTTATATAAAAGTTTTTTGTGAGGAACCTTGTCGAATGCCTTCTTGAAATCAAGGAATATCGTACCGACTTGCTTAACCGATTCACCTGATTTTAGGATATCATGAAGGAAGAGCGCAAGCTGTGTTTCGCAGGACCTGCCCTTACGGAATCCGTGCTGGCTGCTATGTAACAAGTTACGATTATCCAGGAATGCCATAATATTACTAACGACAATGTGTTCGAGGATCTTGCATAAAAGTGATGTTAGCGATATAGGCCGGTAATTTCCTGAGTCACATTTATTTCCTTTTTTGAATATCGGGAGTGACGTAGACTATTTTCCAGTCTTGGGGCACCTTGCCTTCGGATAATGATTTGCTAAATATAATTGGCTTTGTCGATACTGTTGGTGACCGCTTTGCCGTTTGTATCCAAACCTCCATTGTATGCGAGATCTTTCAGTAGTCATAATTGGCCTAATTAGTTTATTTATTGGGATATCTTATTCATACACACCGTACAATGCTCCTCATGAATGAGTACATGAATTTGTTTTATCAATAAAACGTACCAGTAAAGTGGCCTTTAGTTATTCACCACACGAGTCTGTCATGATGATCGCAAAAATTAAGTCATCTAAGTTCGTTGAGTGCTTTGATGTTTTTGACGGATATCCACCTACAACCTCGACGACATTGGTATTGTCAGGCAGAAATTCACTCCGGCTCTTCATCGATTTTCACTCTGAAAGCGCCAACACTAAATTCCGTTACTCAACACCACTTTGCCGCCATTTTCTCGCAGCTGACTCTTCACTGCCGAAATGGAGGTTCTCGGTCGCCACGTTCTTTCCCGGGGCTGCGGGTCACACGGATGGAGTTTCCAAAACACTTGAGGCCAGGTTATATAATACAGACTCAAACCGCAACATGGGGTAACTTTAATGGTGAACGTGAATGTTAACTCCTATATTGTGCATTATAAAAGACAGTCGGTTAATTTCTAGTGAGCGTCACCCATGCGCAAACGTGTTACCTTCGGCTTAATCCCCGCGAAAAATATTTAACCGGAGATTAGAACACCAATGAGTAATGTAGTTTGTGCGAATCTTTCAGTAGTCATAATTTAATTTTTAGTCCAATTTTGTATTTTGCCAACTCTCCTTTAAACTTTTTGCCAAGGCAAATAACATATATTTCGATATATATCAATTATGTGCGTAAATATTTTCTTCTAAACACGATAAAATACAGTTCTTATTGATACAGTTGTTGCTAACAATATTAGGGTGTCACGTCGAGTCCAGTATCCGAATAAAGCAGATGGCTGATATGTTGGTATCTTTGGAAAGAAGAGATCTTTTTCATCAAAATCGAACAAGAGTCATTGAATTTATGTTAGATGGCATCTCTCTCAGACTTACTTAATGCAATGATAACGTGTATTACCTTATATGATTTCGTACACAATGACGTTGTTTCCAATTCACTTATGTTTTTACATGTGTGATAGCTGGCACAACGGTTGAAAATTAACCACTCCCACTCATGAAATCCACCGGACGCATTCCGAAGATTCCAGAGCAGGATGTAAAAATCGCAGATAAAATATTTATCTTCATTACAGTTGAGAAGGACAAAAGTATGTTCCGTAGTGCTAAAATGTGACGCAGTGGAATCAGCTTGCGATAACGTGGCTGGCATTAAATATAAACCCAACCCGACAGCTCAATAGAGACTAAATAAATAGTTAACCTATGTCGAGATATTGATAAATATAGAACGGACTGACCTGAACTTGCTGGATAAGTAAAGGCTAAAATAAACACTCTAGCACGGAACAGGAAAGCTGTTTCCAAACAGTAAACTGCAAATATGTGTGTTCACAATATTATAAAATTTGACTTCTTTTTGCTCATCATGAATCTTGTTCTTTTTTTTTAATTAATTTTTTAATTAATAATTTTGCTCATCAACCTCGCACTCGCCCCTTCATAGGAATGTATTTATACTCCACTAAAAGTGTCCATCAGAATTTATTACAGGAGACAAAATAATGTCACGAATGAGGAATTTCGTTCATACGCGGAAGCGGCGAATGACTCGTCTTAACAATAGTATTAATAACAATTCTATTGCTAGACACATAGCTTCAAATACACACCACCATGTACAAGAATAAAAGGAATATAGGCACCCGATAGGTCGCCAACTCTTCACAGTTAATACACAATTCGGTCAATATGTTACTTCACCCTGCACCATTTAATTGCTTCCTTTAATGCCTTCCTTAAATATCGCCGACGCAGGATTTCCAACAAGGTGTCGGTTTCCCCGCAGAAAGGAAAACGGAAGTAATTCGTCGGTTATCTCAAGTTTCCCTTTCTCAGAAGAGTCACGCAGTCATTGGAGAGAGGAATATCCCTTCGATACCGAACGCCAATGGAGGAGATGGATGATCAGACTCGTAGAGGAACCACGGCACCCTATCCGTAAGTTTAATCCCACTGTTATCTTAATTGTATAAACTATTTAAGTCTCGAACACAAGAATGTCATTTATAAATTCACGACGAAAAAAATTCGGTAACGCGGGCATTTTCGAACCGGAAACATAACTTTCGTCTTCAAGTGGTCATGATAAGTTATTTACAGAGTAGTTCGGTGACAGACCAAAAACGTTTGGTGTAATAAAACGAAATTTACTATACTAAATTTAGTGTTTGTTACTTCAAAATTTTATTTTATAGATAAAAATAAAAAATAGCGTTAATCGTGACTTGTGAAAAAAATCTCGCTAAACTAACTAAAGATTGCTCCATACTTAGTTGACGGTAAGGCTCTAATGGAGTGCGCTGTTGCACAACCTACACTTCGTGAGCTGCCCTCTATTCCACATAAAAGTCCATATCCAACGGCGCGCGGGATTCACGTAGGTTACTTTGAGGAATACTAGCCGCAGATTGTAAGGCTCCTTGAAGCAGTTAGTAATTTAGTATACGGCAGATAACTTAAGTATTTCCCAGCTGCGACTCTAGGCTGCATCGAGCCATTGGGAGAAAAACAGGTCAAGTAGTTAACATATCTGGTGAGTATTTTGGAGGAGAATAGGTATAGTGGTAATGGATATATGATGTAGAATTGCCCTAGCTAAGGAAGAATTTTCAAAGAGGGCGGAATTGAAAAGGGGTTGTCTGAGTAGAGACGTATAGAGAAGGCTGTGGAAAACTCTATTATGTAGCGTGGCGCTTCAAGTGTCACAGACTTGGTCATTGCGACGGGAGGATGTGCGTAGAGTTGAGGCGTTTGAGATGCGGGTTTGGAGGATGGAGAGGGTGAGCTGGGTGGCGAGTGGGACGAACGAGGATTGGACATGGTTGGAGAGGAAACTAGTTTCGGAGGCTCGAATAAGGCAGAGGAGATGGATGGAGGACGTTTTGAAAGGAGATGGAATGCTGAAGAGGGTAATAGAGGGGAAGAAAACTGGGGAAGCGTGGACGAGGAGGAAGAAGAAAGGGATTATGGGCGAAATTAGATGAGGAAGACGACATGAGGACTTTTGGAGGGAAGTGATGGCGGATCACCTATGGGAGGGAAAACGATACGACCGTTAGGATAAGTAATGTCCAAAAACCTACCAATTAGCTTGTAAAACAGTCAAATGAATCAATAGATATCGCTAATGAGATCGCGTTTGCTTATTTCATCTACATCTACGTGATACCCTGCGAGCCACCACGAGGGTGAGTGGCAGGGGGTGAAGATCACCAAACATGCACTATTGCCATGCAAGTAGGATATTTAAGTGAGGCATGCTAGAGAACAGGGTCACAAGCAGCTAGGTGGTTAGTATCTACATAATAAGAAAGGGATATTTGGTTGTTATTACATGCATCATGCACTACAGACTACTCTTACAAACTATATTTCACCTACCTATCCCTTTGCTACGCTGCCTATTGTTCTCTCTTATAGTACGCGGGAAAAATGACATTTTAAATCTATCGGTACGACAATCTATCTCTCTAATCTTGTTAATACGATCAAACCTAGCATAATACGCAGGGGTTCTCAATACATATCTAACGTCATCTGTGAACAACTCTGTTTCGAATTTACTTAAAAGGTTTAACCTAAATTTTAACCTGCGTTCTGATAGTAATTCCCATCCTAGTTCTTCTATTAAGCTCGTAACACTTATACATTTATCATAACGGCCTTTAACAAACCTAGCAGATCTCCTTTGCACGCGCTCTAATTCCTTTATCATACCTTCCTCGTACGGATCCCATATACTAGCGGCATATTCTAAATGAGGCCTGACAAGTGTAAAATAGCTTCTTTCTCGTACTCTCTCATCGCATTTGCCTAGAAACCCTTTTAACGAATCCTAATCTACGGTTTGCTACACAAGTTATTTCCCTGATGTGTTTCCCCCATGACATGTCTTCAGTGATGGTGACGCTTAAGTATTTAATTGAATCTACGTTACATATTTGGTTTTTTTAATGCCTATTTGCACGCAGATATGTACTGAAACAACAATTACTCCAACCACTCTACTGATGATTTCGGAACGGGGAAGCCCTCCTTCCCACACAGGGATCCCACCATCGAAAAGACAGTCTGACGAGAAATCTAATGGCCGGTCACGTAGAGGAGGGAAAGCGGAACGTTATGCCAGAAATTACAAATACTGTCTAGTAAACGCGGGACGAAATATATCAAAATTTTTATGCAATTTGAAATCCGGAATTTTAAGACAGGTTTTAATAGGATGAGTATTTGTAAACGATCCTTGTCGTCATCTCACAACTATTTCCCTCAAGGTTTTCATAAGTAAGTTTGGCGTACTTCTAAGCTGCTTTTATTCCATTAATAATGACTACGCCTTTTCTTCCGCGTACCTCGTAACCCTAGATTCTTCCTTCCAATAACTCTTTCAATAAACTTTTCAATATTACCTCTAGTTTCCTCTTCTAACTAGCCTTCCAGTCTCACTATATTTCGGCAAACAGTTTTCCCCTCACTTTGTCGAGCTCTTAATACTTTTTCAGTATGTCCACTAGAGTCAAAATACGGTGTGATTCAAAAGTCATGTTATGATTATGGAAAATCAGAACTTTTCCATTTTTCAACATAGATACATGTAACAAAGATGAAAATGTTGCTAAATACATCGAGTTTCATTTGTTATCACCGCAAATGTTCCATGTGACTTCCATTTGAAGCACGGCACATAACTGATGTATTTAGTAACAATTTCACCTTTTTTCAAGTATCTATGTTGAAAAATAAAAAAGGTTTTGATTTTACGTAATCATAACAAGACTTTTGAATCGCCCTGTATTGAATTCAAGCTTAGTCACAGGTTTCAAAGGCTAAATTAATACAAAATTCCAGGTTGTAACATCGCAGTTTTTACATGAGCCATAATGATGTTTTTTAAAGATTTATTTAGAATACGACTTTTTCTAGCTAAACCCACAAGTAGGAATAAAGAACTCCAACACAAGAATAAAGTAATGAAATAATTATAAATAAAGAAGAAATAAGTGTTAAAATTAAGTAATCAAATATGTAAATATGTAGTTTTATTGGAAATAGGTTTTATATCGCTTTTAAGAGGATCAACCATAAGAAGGCTTACTCTTAAAAGTTTTTCAACTTTCCTTTTCTTAGTTTACTTTCTCCACTAAGTTTCCGTCTTTGATTTATTTATTCATACTATCGGTAAATCTATTCCATCACGTACATGTATTAAATAACTGATATAGTAAAGTCATCGTAGTTGATTTTATGTATAAAATAAGGATTTTAGTTGTCTTTCCACGATAATTTGTAAAATTCCCGACTCAAACCAGAAATTCACGAATAATACCAGATTTCTCCCCGTTTTCCCGGTCAGTGGACACCCAGTTTTAGGGAGTATTTTCTCAAATATTCTCCAATTTGCAACGGTATCGTCACAAAGCCAAGTAGTTGAATTTATCAATAAAATAAGGATTTTTTGTCTTGCTATGATAATTTTTAAAAATCTTGACTCAAACCAGAAATTTACGAATAATTCCAGATTTTCCCGGCCAGTGGACACCCTGTTTTTGGGAGTATTTTCTCAAATGTTCTCCGATTTCCAACGGTATCGTTTACCGTCACAAAGCCATGTAGTTGTTTTTATTCATAAAATAAGGACTTTTATTGTCTTGCTATGATAATTTTTAAAATTCCGGACTCAAACCAGAAATTCTCGAATAATTCCAGATTTCTCCTCGTTTTCCCGGTCAGTGGACACCCAGTTTTAGGGAGTATTTTCTCAAATTTTCTCCAATTTGCAACGGTATCGTCACAAAGCCAAGTAGTTTATTTTATCAATAAAATACGTATTTTTTGTCTTGCTATGATAATTTTTTAAAATCCCGACACAAACCTGAAATTCACGAATAATTCCAGATTTTCCCGGTCAGTGGAAACCCCATTTTGGGGGTATGTTACCAAATTTTCTCCAACTTGCAACGGTACCTATCGTTTACCGTCACAACGGACAGTGCAGTGACGGCTAAGGGGTCGGTGTACAATATACATACATACGTGTCAGTTGGAAGGGTGTATGGCAGGGAGGGTGGGATTTTCACTCTCGCTCTCTTTTCGGCCCTAACCCTACCACGTTACCTCCTATTCCCCCCCACTTTACCTCACCCCTCTCCCTTCCTCTCTCGTCCCCCAATTATATATATCTACGTGGCCCTCCGTGGTGTCGTGTGCGCAGGACCACCCCTTGTCGGCGCGCAGGCCACCGAATTCTATTGACTGGATCGATGCCGTTTTCGGGGGTCTGACTGTGTACAAGGGGTGGTGGGGGGGCACAGGGGAAGGGCTATGCTCTTGCCCCCCCCTTTCACCCTTCCCCTCTGCCTTCGTCCCGCCGCCGTCTGCCACGGCTCTTCCCCACCCCCCCGAAAGGTGGAGCTCGGCTGGCACTTTCGGGCCGTGGGGGCAGCAGGAGGGAATCGTGGGTGGGGCCCAGAATAGAATAAGGGGGGAAACTTATATTCGTGAAAACGAAAATTCTTGAGACATTATTTCCACGGTTGAGAACTGTCTGTCACGCGAAGGTGGGCGGAATAGGATTACAGATCCGAGTTCGACGGAAAACAATATTCTCCGAGCGCCGCCGAGCGTCTTCGTGGGTCGTCAAAATAATCCAATGGTGAAGAGAACGTTGAACCTTAGCAATGGCAGTGCTTATTTTAATTGCAAGGTGCCGGGAGTGTGAAACGTGGTTATTTGCGTGACCGAATGTCCATATTGTTTTGAGCACGTCAAAAATCCATAGGCCATACTTATTTTATGCGTCAGAACACACCATAAAAGTAAAAATGGAAACGTCACAAGGATAATATTTTACATTTAATCCTAAAATAATGATTTTATGACTAAGTTTTTTGGCATTCAGCACTCGAAATTTACGAGAAATTATTCCGACATTTTTTCTTGGATACTGGACTAGACGCGACACCATAATATTGTTAGCAACAATAATACCAATAAGAACTGTGTTATGTCGCGTTTAGAAGAAAACAAAATGTATGTCATTTTCCTCAAGAGTTCAAGTTATAACGCGAGATAAAATTGCACAGAACAGCCAAAACACCAAATCGCTATGACGAAGTGTTTTCAACTGTTATCCCTTGAAACCACTAGTGAAAATACGTAAGCAAAGTTTCAGGCAAATCAGTGCATTTACAAAAATCGGTTCCACCACCTAAGTCCCAAAGATTACGGAGTTGGCTCTCGAGCTGTTCGACCTCCCATAGATAATGTTTACTGTGTAACGCAGTTGATTGCGAAGACGGCTAAATACAACCATGAAATTAATCTATTTATCACATATCTTAAACATGCATTTTATATCGTGCCTCAAAAATAACTTTGGAAAGCTCTTGAGAAAAAAAATACATCCATTTATAATTAATAAAAACGTAAAAAAGTCTGCAAGGAGAGGAGGAGGTCAAAACTTCCCTTCGGAGAAGAAAACGTTCCTATTAGATGGAAATTTGGTTCAGTAAGTTCAGGGGTAGAGGATATTTAAAGATTGAAAATAGTAGATGCTTCCTACTCGTTGAAGAATTTACTATTCTATGAGATGATGTACGTTTGAAATAACGAAAAAAAAACATATAAGACTTAGACTTTGCCTCTTATGTACTTAGTACTTTAAGAAGTCCGTGAGTTCAAGTAATCCAGCAATGGTTTCCTAGTTTTAAATGGGCATAATCCCCAATCTGTTCTACAACATCCACTCTACACGTACCTGATACGGAAAAAAGATGTGCCCCACGGAAGACTACGGGAATAATTCTTAAGTTCAAATCATTATAGCCAGAAAAATAATAATTAAATGTAGATTTTCCCAGCTTTTTTGGCTGACTTACTGTCTCATATGATGCGTCTTGGATTTGCAAGGCAGACTACGTGCTTAAACGAAATCTCAGACAAAAACTGGAGCAAGGCACTTCCTTACCATTCATATTCAGTCGTGTTCCTTTAACATGTCCGTTACTCAAGCTTACACTTCTGTAGCAGAGACCGATGAAGTTGCGTTGATCGAGCTTTGCAGCATTGCCACCCTTGCTAGCAGACCCTGCAAAATACAAGGAAAGAAAATAAGTTTCTCAACGCATAAAAATGTTTATACATATATCACACAGCAATTCCAAACTACTCTCGTGTAAGGCCATTTCCTTATCTATTACGTATCTTAGCATAAGTAGGCAAATACATCGCGATAATTTGTTGATAGCAATTCCCGTGTAACTAATCCCTTGAACGAAACGTTACTAAACGGATAAAGGATACATTGTCCTAAAAATACTACGTACTAGTAATTTTAAGGCATCAAGGATAAGACTTCGCGCTTTCTTATTTACTCAAGTGGCAATAGAGGCAATACTCCACCAAAAATCCCTCTACAATTGTAAGAATCTTTAATATTCAATTACCAAGCTCAACGTACATATTATCCATGAACTCTATATAGCCACAAACATGTCACACCTGTGATCAGTCTAACTTCAAAGCAAAACACTAATTTTCTCAGTCAATTCTTCTCGGGTTTGCGTCCGGGTTAATTTTTCCATCTTTGCCGACGTTTTGATGAGACTTATTCATCGTCATCAACGATGAATAAGTCTCATCAAATGATGACGATAAGTCTTTCATCGAAACGTCGGTAAAAATGAAACAACTAACCCGAACGCAAATCTGAGAAGAATTTTAGCAATTATTCACCGGGAGCCAATTAAATCCTACATGACCGATTCTCTCAGTTCCCTGAAATGCATTGACATTCGATACAAGGATGAATATAAGCTCTACATTTAAAATAATTTAATGAACTGAGCATACAGTTACAGAAAGCGACTGAAAAGTGACCTCGTGCAGACTCGAGCGAAAGCAAATTTTTTTCAAACAATAATGAAGAATAATACAACACATCGTCTTTGTTACGCAAGGAAAATTAAAATTGATTAGCCATTTTAAAAAGGGACATGTTTCTTGTCACTCCTATGCACTCTCGTGACATAATACCGATTTTGTGTACCATATATGTTTATATAAAAAATTTGAGCAACCATGGTTTAGCTGGGGAAGAGGAGAAATATATATTCTGCGAATCTTCGCACTGTTTCTCCCATGTCTAGCCGTCCCGAATGTCTGCTGTTTTTTTTTGCTTGTCTGCGCGAATAATATGGAGGATGTTGTAGACGCTGTGAGTAATAGGAATCCTGCCAAATCAATAAAGCCAGGTTGAGAAAAAACTTAGCGATATTCCACACCTAACTTTATTGGCAGACCGGTTTCGGTGTTAACCGTCAAGGCGCAACACTTTCAGCACCAGATGCTGTGCATTGATAATGGCCATTATATTAAAATCTATAGGCCAATAAAATAAAATGAATTGTGATGAGTCTCCTTCAGGTTTTATTGTTTTCCGAACGTTCACCCCCCGTTTCGGCCTTCAACATCCCAACGCCTCTTTATCCTTCCTTCGAATTTCATTCAGCAACTTCAACCTACCATTCCCAAAACTTCTCATTTGCCTTTTCTCGTGTACATTCTCGCACGTCCTCGTCTTTTTATGAGTTGCGTACATTCGCTGTCATCTCCAACACCCACTTTAAACATTTGAAAATTTGTGGCCTTAGTTCTCTTTCATTTTAAGGCCAAATTTTTAAACCACACAACGCAGAGCACCACGCATTCGCAAATATATATTACTTTTTTACGTTCGATTATGGGTTCTAAACTTGAATATAACCCACTTTGTGAACGATTTTCACCAAGTGAGGTCACTTCTCTTGATTTAGTAATCGCAACGCGTTACACGCATTGGGTATAATGACCAGTTAAGTAGTGTGTTAAATGTTGAAGGCCTCTCATGGTGGAATGTTGACATCGTTATAATATAAATGTGTTTACTTCCACAGTTTATTTCATAATGAACTACCAGATCCGGCAGTTAAGCCAGAGTGTACCTGATGATATCAAAGTAGCTGAACCCGGTGGTACATTCTGTTATAAAAATTGAAGAGGTAACAGGATTAGTATTTATACTACGTACTGTATCATCCGTCATCGATTAGATCATATTATTTTGGTCATACAAATATTTGCATCGATTTTTGTATTTTTTGCTCATTTAATTTAACTTTGCCTTAAGTATCTCGCGCTTTCCCATTGCGCTGTCTTTTCTCTTCCTTTGTTTAGCCTGTCTTTTTTTCGTAATCTTTATTACAGCAACAGCTGAGGTATACTCTCTCCTACACCAAGGTTGACTGCCTATTGCTTTCGCACTTCTAGTCTCCAGTCTTTCCGTTATCTTTCCAAGGATTTCCTATGTATTTGTATCATAAGTTTCGGCAATGAAGGACCACAAGATCTCGTTCGCCTTTCACTGCCGTCTAGAATTCACCTCCGTAATCACCCGTTTCACTATCTGATTCATGAAAATATACACTCCCATTAGGCCCACCATTAACAGAAATATAATCACTGAATAAGTCCAATCTATTTCCTTAAATGGCCTTTCATCTCCAATCAGAATTCTCCACGGGATATGTTGAAGTCAAGTCCATCAAGTACACTCCATTGCCGATCATCTCAAATTGGCAAAGAGAAAAATTATACTCTGAAGCATTCGGGAAATCATTTTTCCCTCATGGAAGCTACAAGTACGCTGAAAGTTTTCCGATATTCATCATCGCTGAGCGCGTGATTAGTGGAATCATTATTTATAACCATAGCCTTCACACCGGCTTTTCCACGAGCAATTTTCTCACCTTACACACTCTAAATTATAATGCAATTTGTCCTTATTCTTATCAAATCCCCTTTCTCGGAGTTAAATAGTGAGGTCTCATTCCTGCTACGACATCTTTCTGTTATTTTCTTCTTTCATGGAAGTATTTAAGTTTCATTCATAAATTTCCATTTGATCAAAGACTGGTGATACCGCTTTGACATTTTCAACTCAAGATAAGCCCTTCCCTTTTTTCATGAAGTGTCCAAACCCTAAGAGACTCTTTAGCCTTTCGCCGAGATTAAAGCTGATCTAAGTGTTAGCCGTAATTAGTTTCCCGCCATTTTTAATCTATTGTACAATCCATTTGTCAATGTTGGCTCAATATCACATTCACCTTTCACATTTCCTCTCTCAATTGCTTTTTGTGGTAATATTTTATGTATAACCTGGTTTCCCACTTCTTTTCGTACTTACCGCGCCAGATGCTTGAGAGCAGATTATCCTCAGTAATGGCGTTTCTCCGTCAATGCATATTTATCACATCTCCATGAGGTTTGACGAGATCGCATCTTCGTGGCACTCATAATCGCTATCGTCACAGTGAAGTCACTTCTGTCGTTTATTCCGAGTGATTTACCAATTTGAGTGTGTAGTGAGACCGACAATAAACGGAGATTCGTTCATTAATGCTAATTTATAGCGTATTAAGCCTGGAAGCCACGCACCTTCGACGCCTTTGACTTTATATCAATTCCAATTCCTACTGCTAATTTATAGCGTATTAAGCCTGGAAGCCACGCACCTTCGACGCCTTTGACTTTATATCAATTCCAATTCCTACCGCGGCTAGTTCTCAGAATTTCCTGGACTAATGGGTCACGGAGACCTGTGACCTTTCAATGGAATCCCTTGATAACTCGTGGATAGGGAGTTATTAGCTGAAAAAATTCGGCTTCTTATTTACATTTTCGTTCCAATGGCATGTTTGTTTTTTACTCAAATTTTTTACTCAAAACACTTATCAGTTTGCGATTCCTACCAGAAACAATATGGAAGAATTACATTATCTCTACATTTGAAAAGTTAAATTTCAAATGAAGACGAAATATAGCAGCAACTTACCGCAATTATAGCTTACTGCAGGAGCGAAATACTAGGGCAAACAACTAACAAACATTCGTGGAGCTTTGTTCATCGTGTTTCCTGCCAGTTCTCACTACAAGGAACTGGCCTGGTAGTTATATTTAATTTTTGCCAATTTGCCCACAATTTAGTTACTTTTAAGTTCTACGGTATTTAGTAGGAAAGCAAATCATTGAGTAGTATTTTATACTCAAAGAAGATTTTTCTACCTTTTTTTAAACAACAACATGAATATTTCACCTGAGATCGAAGAAGGCAAATAAATCATGATAGCAGATCCATTAATTTTATTGTCTATATAATATTATTCGCTATCTAGTGTTGAACACCTTTTACACCACATTTCAAAGGACAGGATCATTTCTACTTTCTTGTGGGAATTAGCCAGATAAACTGGAAAATAGTTATGAGCGACGGTTTTAACTTTTATCCCGATGGGCATTACTAATTTAAGTATGGCATTTTAAGAGGCATTATGCTAATAATCACAACATACTAGCAATTCCTTAATGTAACATAATTGATACTCATTCAACAGCTGGAGTTTTGATACTAGTGGATTTTCTATGCAATTATCAAAAAGAGAAATGCTATATTTTCCACGAACGAATAGAGATACTCCGTGACTTATTAAATAGGTGGCTGGATAGGTAGCCCAGTTAATTAACCACATTAAACTTTTCCAATGATTAGCTCGTCGGTACTTGCGGCAGGCATCGCATGCTTTCGAGATTCTTCTTCTTCAAGTATTCAAATAATCCATAAAATTTGGTATTTGCTGAGACATGTAGCATATAGAGTAGTTTTTAGCATGTTAGTGAAAATTCACGCCCCCCTACCTCTCACCACTAGCTTAGTTTGTGATTATCTTCGTAGATAAGGACTGCAGTCCCTCAATCTGACGAGGGAAATACGAACAACAAAGCGTCACAGTCAAGCACACCACCTTATGAAAATAAAACGTGTTGAGGGATCATCATTGAAGTAGTTGTAGAGGACATAATGTCATCAAACTGTAGCCTAACAACCACATTGTTTATCCCTGCTTTCCTCACTTTCTTTTCAATATCACGACGGAATGCCGAATCTACATCTACATACTACCCAGCGAGCCATCGCATGGGCGTGTAGCAGGGGTTGTTTGGTCACCATCCGTGTAAAGATGTAAGGTTTTGGGAAGTGAAATGGTGGTGTATTATGGGAGTGTATTCATGGGAGTTCAGTTTTTACAGTGGTGGCTTTCTATGCGCGGAAAGATCGATTTTTGTACCTATCCGTAAGGCAATGTATCTCTTATCATTTTATAGCTTCTATCAGACCTAGAGATGCACTGAGGCGTCATGATAATATTGTGTGTGTCGCTCTGAAACATATCAGTTCTGAATTCCTCGAGCAACCTAAGCCTAGCGTGTAGCCTCTGAGTCTCTAGGGGCTCCCACCTCGTGTGGGAGTATTTTAAGTGGATGTAAAGCAAGAATATTCACCATCTGTTCGACAAACTCTTGAAACACCCATTGGTTACGAAGTACTATGAATTTTTCATGATTTTACGATAGTTTTCACCGAGAATTCGCATAATTATTTATTAAATAAATGAAAAAAATATGTAAGGAGAATCCACGTTAAATTTGCATGTTCATGCTAAATTAATAGCAAGTTATCGATGGAAAAGATGGGAAAAATACAAAATTAGTGCGTCAGCCCGTAAGTACATGCATACCAATCACGCCGTTCCCTTCCGGGGTAGGCAGAGTCACTAAGTTTCATTTATAAATACATATTTGTACACCTAACTCTGCTTCAATAATTTCCTCCATACTAACCTTTCCTTAAAACCTCTTTTGCCTCATTTACCCCCATACACTGCTTCATACACGCTCTCCTGTTTTTTCGACTCCTAATATTCCTCCTAAGAATTTCCTCAACCACACCTTTCTCGGGCTACCTCTACCTCTCGCACCATTCATTTCACTCTCATATATATGTTTCGTTATTCGACTCTCAATCATTCTCTCGACATGGCCACACCAACGAAGCACACTCTTTTTATGTATGTCCATTACTGGAGCATCTAACCCACATTCATTTAATACCCACTCATTCCTGACCCTATCCATCCAGCCCGTAAGTGCTGCAGGAAAATCGGGGTATATCAAGATGGCGGGCAAGCCACGCCCACATTTCAGTCTAGAATTAGCCAAGATAATAAGCGACCACTCCATCTGCCTCCATATGTCGCATTCACCCGCTAACATCTTCCTAGCGACGTATCCAAGCAGTGAAAACGCTCGCGCAATATTTCAACGTCTCATAATTATTTCCCAGAAACAAGACGCATCACAGTAGCTCAGCGTCGTCGACGTTAATTCCTTCTGGAATCCAGTCGGTACCTTCATGGAAGACGCAATATGAAATGTTGAGAGATAAAATATCGGTAGTTAAGACAAAGGACGGTTTAGCTTTTGATAATGGAACGCTTACGGTGTCCAGATAGATGTGGCAGAGTTGAGGGCCTAGGATTTATATCGCCGAGGAGAGAAATTCATTCCTTATTTCGGGGCCGCGTTTAATTAACCGAGGGCTGGAAAATTCCAACACCGGAAGGCGGGACAGTGCGCGAGATCTCAGGCGGTGACTTCCATCTTCCGGTCCCGACTCACGACTTAATTTCCTCCCGGAAACAATCTTGCACTGCCCGTTTTCTTCCACTAGCATTTCCGTGGCTTCTTTTCCGAGACGCAAAGCCCTGACTACTGTTACCATAGTTGGGTGCCCTCAAAATTGATGCTCTGGGCGTTTTATGTCGGGTTATTGGTCATTTTTAGAGGTACAATAAGCACTCCTTATTTCAGTTGGTTCCAACTGAAATTAAACTTGGAATATGAAATAAGTTTCATTCACGTAAGTAAATTAGTTGCCGAGTAGGATATTGTGAGCAGAATTGCCACAGTCGAGAACGCATTCCATCGGAGGAGTCCATCAACATCCAGGGATTCCCATTTTTTATAATTATTAGGTAAACTACCGGTAAAAGTAGGTTTGCATGGGTTTAGATTTAAGTCCCGTTGAATTTTACACATTTTGTTCCCTATATACCTTTGATATTTCTTTCTTATTCAAGAAATTTTCTATCTTGAAGTAGTTCAACCGGCAATAAGTATGATTTATTTTGAAAACAAAAGATTGGCAGTTAAGCATGAATGATTCTCTCGTCATTTACCACGTAAAAGTTCTGAGATCATTTCAGCCGCAGTATTTCAATGATGGGGAGAAATATTTAGCTTATGCAGTCATTATTGCCTATCACATCACGGTCATTTTTGTAATATCTGCTGTCATGGTTTTTTGTAATGTTTACCATCCTTATTTGATTAAAACTCACACGTGACTTCACATTTCCTATTTAATGCATAGCACTATCATTAGGTGTAGTTTAGCCTCCCATACATTTTCGGGAAAGAAAATTCAAGACTGTTTTTGAGGATAAAGAGGGTAGCCACGATATTACCTTTTCGAAGTCACACGCAAGTATATAGGTAACACATAAATACGAAATTCTACGTGGGAATAAATTCAGATTAGTCGGTCGCCTCCCCTAATATCCAATCCAAAAATTCATATGCATGTACCCGCGCGAGGAGATACTAGAACACATTCACCATTTAAATTGCATCGTGTAAACACCAAAATTTGCGCAACTGCGTAAGCGCGAGACCATAAAATAGCCCGTTCTAATTTGGAGCATTCGTTCATGAATCTGCCCAGCCACGTACATGCATCGTACCAACAAGTCTTGGAACTACTTGGGTGTCTTTATTGCAAAATTATTCAGAGGATAAAGACGCCCTTCTTTATCTTCAGAAGATAAAGAAGATTTTAAAAAGATAGCTTAATTGGCTAAAGCATTCAGTCTGTCTGAAATAATGGAAAATGGGATATATCATGGCCGCGATCCCTGAACCTAGTTCTTAAGAAATGACCATGTGATTCAGACTTCTGGAAGCACTTCGTTAAAATACAAAATGGAGAGCATGCTCCTCCGGTGCGACAGAGAACAGTGAACAGTTGGAGCGGTATATCAAAGCTGATTGATAGCAATAAGAAATGAGGCATTAATAGAAAAAATGACGGAGATGTAATGGATGGAGCGTGTCATTGGCGAAGTAGTCTTTAGCCCGTTCCACACGGGACACGTAATTTCACAGGCTGATGCATGTATGGACGTGCATTTCAAATTGCATCGTGTAAAGATGTAAATTACAAGAATGCATGCGCGAACGCCTGAACGCGAGATGGCAAAATAGCCCCTGCTCCATCTTCAATCGTTATGGAACGCCAAATTGAGAAAAAAATGTAGTTAAAAATTGTGCAAATTCGTGCTCCGTGTAAGACAGGCTTTATATAGACTCCAGGAGAACGAGGCGTAATGACATTCTCAGAAAAAGACAAACAAAAACTAAATGGGTACAGCTTGGACACAACCACTTCTTGAAAGTAGTAGAAAACAAAAGATTATTGTTTGAGAGAAATAACCTTATATAGAAAAAAATCGTCTCGATGAAGTATTTCTGCGTTGTTCGCGAGAGGTATATGTTTTCAAGTTTCTGGATTCAGATATCTGGACTGACTCGTTTTTTTTTTAATTTCTCCTCCGCTGGTAAATATCCAAATTTAGACTGCTTCCTCGCGGAAATCAGAGGAGAACTGCAAACAGCGAGTTGAGCAGCTTATCATACGCCTACGATTCTAACAATCACTTCCTCATTGTAATCCTCAAAGCTGCCCAAGGAATTTCACCATGGGAATTCCGATTTGTAGGAAATTTCCCGCGTGAGCAATTCTGCACAAGACGGAAATGATTTTTAACAAAACAGTTCGCAGCTCCTGAAATGATTTCTTGAAACTAAGTACACAATATATATTAAATACAAGAGAAAGAGGCGTATCTTTTAAATATAATCCAGCAGTAAGTGCGGAAGCTAGAAGTACCAATAATTGACCGTTTAAGAACTAGTTATTTATTTAAAAAGGTTTTGCCGGGACGTATCATGCACAACGGAGGTTGAGTTGCTCCGTTTAAGTTACCGAAATCGACCAAAAAAGGACCCACACGATAGTGATCCCATGTAGAAAAGCACATACCTACCTCCGTAGACTTATTGGGAGAAGCATTTGGCATATATTTCATAAAACTTATATTTTGACATACATTCTAATCGTTCGTGGAACAAAATGGCATTTTTCTTCTTTTAGAATCTGCTTTCGAGATCGACAGACTTGGCCCCAATTGGGTTAAATCTACTGCAACTATTTTCACTAAAAACATTGGTTATAAAATAAATATAAATACAATTAAAAGTTACTCATAATTCCCGAGCGTTCTGAATGTCAAGCCGTTGACAAAACAGACTAACAGGAAGTCAACTGCGGATTTGTATTACATCGTCCGGGCTGTAAATATATTTCAATAAATGATCACGGAAGAATACTTTAGTAAACGAATGGAAACTTCTCGTTGAGAACAAATGGGAAAGTGATGGAAATTTAAACCGCTGAGATCTTCATGCCGGCAGTCAAGGACGCACGTTGACCCAAGGAGATTTTTCGAGGTTCTCTTTCGCGGAAAAAGTCTTTCATTTCCGAGAACCACATTTATATAGGCGAACAACGAATGAATGGGAGGAAATGAAGCCTAGAAAGTAGACAATCATCCCTATTACGGGGGAAGACTACCGTTTACAGCTCCATATCACCAGAGTTGCGGCAGCGTGGGCTAAGAATGTCAAGAGGATAGCTCCAAAAAGCTCGGAAAATGCGGAGGGGAACATAATTTAGAGAATAAAAAGTATTTTCAACTTACGCATGAATAATATGAGCACATATATTTCAATAAATGATCACGGATGAATACCTCAGCAAAAAATGGCAATTTCTCTCATGTGAAGACAAAAATAACGAGGCGAATGAGAGTCGATTATTCTTATAATGACATATTATACCTTGAATAACACAGAACCTTACTTTTATCGATTCTTGGCAGCTTAAGTCATTTATTTGGCTCTCAGATACCTGACATTAAAATAGCTAGGTGTTTGCTCACAACGAAATGTGAAGGGTGTGATTTTTGACTAACAGATCCTCGAAACCTAGAGTTATTAGTCTTAATCGGAGGCTATAGTAGAGAGGAGTGTCCTCTCGTTTACTCAAGAGAAGCAGTGCAGTCTTACCTATATTGATAAAATGTGTACTTAGAAATGAAAAAATCTTAAAGTAAATTTATATTTTAAACGTTACGTTCACACGTCGTCCTAATGACATTCAGATGGGTACAGCCGAAGTGCTACCATTCAAGCAACATTAACTTCAATTTAATCAAAATTTCGAGTGAAGCAGAGGTAGTTCCTTTAGTAATACATCAGCGGAATATGTATTTCATCTATTTATGAGCCAACACAACACCGTGTGTATGGAAAATAACTCAAACGAATGCTTTCGTTTTTTCCCTCTGTTGTCTCATGCGGTATGACATTCATAGTGATCAGATTGATTATTTTGTCATTTAAAATTTAAATTGAGCCATGATTTTGGGAAATCATACGGAAAAACGAGGTATACATCCTCTACAAAATTTCTATGCAAAAAAAACAAGGAATGCCCAAAGTATTCTACTCCTTATGTCCCTATTACTTAACGTACTAAATTATTGATTCGATTAGCCGTCAACGGAGCATACTGTACCCTAAACGTTGATGATTCTTTGAGAATTAAAGCTCTTTGGTAAACGTACCTTCAAGCAAATGGTGACAGTAACATTCATTAGTAGTCGCTCATTTTTATGAATAAATATGTATTGCTATATTTTTCCGTTCCGTATATTTTTTAAATGGACGGCAAAAATAAGAAATGATGAAGTAAACAGATGAGAAAAGGACCGTATGGAACACCGTAGAGAAAAGGAGAACAAGATGGAGTGGTAAAACCCCGAGACACAATGGGTTTGTGAAGAACATAATTGAAGGTAAAATAGAGGGAAAAGTCCCCAGAGACCACAGGAAGACCACAGTACATAGGGAAAATTACTAAGAGGTAAGGTAACTAGCAATAGATAGGGAAGGGTGGAGGGCTGCAGTCAAACAATCTTAGGATTGAACGAACAATGATGATATTTTTACGACGGCGTAGAGTAAAACAAAGGCGTATTTCCCTGTTTCTCATTATCCAAAGTCATTTCGACTAAGATTTGCCTGACGCGAACAACTGCGTCAGGTATGTCCTTAAGGTATACACAGTTTGCTCTCAATACAATACATCAGGTATGCCCGCTAACTGTCACTACCTAATAATTACTGAGAATTACGCCAGGCCGCTCCATCAGTACTTCGCGATCCATTATCAAATTGACTAAAATTTACACCACTGAGACAGTTAACAGCGACGGAAACCCGTGACATAATGTACTGATGGACCCCGGTGATTTGGTGAGTAATCACTAACTAGAGATTAATGAGACTATATAAATTAGATGTTATCCCGTCACGTTCGGATGGCTCTGACAAAATGGTGGAACTAGAATTGGACTACAGGCTATGCTCTGCGTTTGAATGAGGTGGATCGTCGTCCAAGCCCTTATGAATTCTCCTTCAATTGCGCGTAGAACGTCTGAAAGCTAAGCTTTTCTCTCTCAAGCCAGGTGTGACTAACGACGCGCATTAAAAATGCAAATTTTCCGCCTAATATCCAAAGTTGAATTACAACTTTGGCGCAGGATTTGCCAAAGTCAAAAATGTAACACTGCTCACGGGTCGCAGACGGCATTTTTCAGAGTCATTAGAAACAAATGATACCAATACAACGTACAACAGGCTGTGGTTCCATGCTCGCTTACCATGCGAAGTATACACACGTGATACGGACAGCGTCGTTAACATTCACGCACTAATAAAATGGACGATTTCCTGATCTGTTTATTAGGATGAAGCCCCTTAGGTAGCCAATACGCCTGCCTAGTCATACTATCATTTGAAATGTGTATTGAGGTTTGCTGTTTTCATCTCACGAAGTTTGTAAAATAGTGGTCGTTTTCTATACTTTCATCCCCATTTTCCACATCTGTTTGATTGAGACAAGGACCGCTGGTACCCGCATCGGCCTATGTTTTATCACTTGCATCCAAATATTGCTAGATTCTTTTCTAGAAATTGCTAGATTCACTCTTGGGCGGTGATTCCCAGCCACTTTTGCTCAATTTGCTTATTCGCCTTTTTCACTATTGCTAAGAATGTCACTCCCTCTTCCCAACATAAATCATGAAAAAATAGTTTCATTTCACAGATGCAAACAATGAGTAAGAATCGAATTTTTATATAAGTTATTTGACAAATCTTATTGTATACCACACATTTAAAAATATTTTTATAATACTGTGATAACATAATGCATCAATTTTGCTGAATATTGGTAGATATAAATTCCCCGCAAAACACTCATAAACTTCTCAATGGTAGCTTTCTCAAATGGTTGATGACCCTCCAGAGAGGGTGTTTCATAGCGACACAGAGAATATAATTGGAACGCCACACAACATTCCTCGGTCCGCCAGACGCGAAAAAATAAGAGATACATTGTCGAACAGATTGGTACAAAAAAAGGTCCTTTCCGCGCACAATAAGTGACCATAATAAAAAATTGGCTCTACTTCAAACACTTCCATTATACACTTCATCATTACACCTCCAAAAACGTTTTTCTTTACACCATTACACGGCTGGATCCTGAAACCCCATGCCACACGTCAATGCGGCGACTCGCAGGGCAGTATGTAGATGTAGGTTAACCCATCATATAGAAAATGCGGGCAAACTGAGGATAAGTTTCGTAACTTCGCCGCGGGTTGTCGTAAGTTTAGGCGAAACCCCTCTAGTACTAGTGTATTACTACAATTAATGACAATAAATTTTCACTAGAGCTAATATATTGTAGCTATCCAAAGTTGAATTATAACTTAGTCGTTGGCAATCGTTGGCAACTGATTTTTTAAAATGTTGACTGATTCAATCCAGGAGTGAACATTATCAGGCCCGATGTCCAATCAGTTAATTATATTGGGTTCATGAGAGGCGACGTTTTCATCAAGCCAATATTCAAATCTGAAATCTCATCGTTACGCAGGAGCAGAAAGTGCAATCCATTGCAACACCGAAGCGTCGTTGCAACGTTCAACAGTTTTCCACTATTGTTCTCTAAATGGATTTGTACTCGCGCCTCTTTTAATGGTTAGTACTCGGTATAGACGGTAAATTTCTCGTTTTTTCCAATGTTCGTTCTAAGTGAAAAACCATTAATTTGTTGAATTTTAACCATTTTCGGGTATTAATCAGAACAAAATATTAAATCCTACATATGGTTGCTACAATATATTAGCATTCGAGCCGATAGCCGTTGGAAGCTAAAATAATCGTCCTCGCCGACATTAGCTGAAAAAAGGCATAGAACCCGAATGAATATTTCGGGCGTTTCATGTGTCTCACGGTGACGGATATCATATCGTCTACGCTACACTTTTTTTTTAAATCTCCAGTGCATGATCCAATAATTTGGGACCTCAGTCGGGAGCCGGGAGCAAAAGACGAGGAACATATCGAGAGCACTTCCTCGAAGACAAACGGAATACTGCTGCAAGTCTCCTGGAATTTCGGACGATAATTTATTTTTTTTTCGCCCATTCATAACCGCTCACGGGGAAAGCGATTCGTTCCTTCCGCTTCCTCGTTGGCCCCTCTCTCCGTCCTTTTGAGCGCCGCGGCCGAGAATTCCCCCGCTCGTCCCTTGCCAACGACCTTTTTTCGTTCCAACTTAAGCTGTAACATTTTAGCTCGAGCTCGCTAAAAAGAAGGCTGCGAAAGTGAGTCAACGACCGTGCGAAAACACTCCTCAAAGAAACGATTCGTTTCCGCGGAAATGAAAAATTTCTCCGTGCCCGCGTTTTACTTTCAATTCGCCTCCAATCAGTTAGATAGAGCCATACTCCATCTTAGAACAATTTTTTCTGCAATTTCATCAATACAAACAAGATTTCCAAAATTGTGAAAATTTTCACTGATTTAAAGAAAACTGTAAACTGGTTAAATCCAAGAGTGAACATCATCAGGTCCGATGTCCAATCAGTTAATTAATTTCATTGGGTTCATGGGAGAAGTGATATTTTGACTTAACCTTACGGGAGTGATTCTTTTCTTTGCATGGTTCTTTCGTGAATGATCACAAGTACTATACCTACAGAGACTTTTAATTCCTACTGCGCTTACCAAATACTAGTTAATAATGTTTCTATTACTCGTTCTTAGTGAAAAAACACTAATTTGTTGAATGTCAACCATTGCAAAGGCTCAATCAATATGAATTAAAAATTAACACGCTAGGAAATGATTTTAGCAGTTACCCAAGCGAAGCAGTGAGGTTCTTATGCAAATATCTCAGTTCCTCTATCTACTGGAAGTAGAAGTTTTCGGGACAGTTGCATTTCGTCTTAAAACTAAGAAAATTCCTGGGAAAAACGTGTCCCCTCTGTAATAAAAGGGTTAATGTTTCACATCACTTGTGCTCCTAGAAGCACATAACTCTCCGCCAATGTAAACGTGAACAATGAGGGTAATAGTTTTACCTGATCGTAACCTTGGTTCAAGAGGAGTTACGTTGATTCGATATTATTCAGTTAACGCATCTGATAGGCATTTCTACAGGATTCATTTTTCTAAATGAGTGAAAAAACCAATCAAAGAACTGTTGGTCTTCTTCGCACCTTGCTTTCCAACAAAATGAACACTATGAAAAGCATATCAGCTGTCTTCTCCTTCCATAAACTTGGGCCTAACTCGATAGATTCTAACCATATCAATTTTAATTTGTCAATCCGAATCTGGTCTGATTTCCATTCGTTATTTTTGGTAAAAAATTGTCTAGTTTCAATACCATCAAGCAAAATTCTAGATAGGCACTTCTACGTAGGTATATTTAAAACCAGAAACTAGCGTACGTTTTTGCGGCAACGAAACATTGCCTGAATATGGGAAGGTAAAAATTCTTTTAAAAATATGCGACTTTTGATGGTGTCATTTTTATAAAGAAAAGCAGCAAATAAATAAATGAAATATCACAAATAACAGCCCGCAGATATTTTAGTTTACACGGTGGAAAAATATTCTATAATCCCGATCTGTTACGATGCCCGCGAGTGATAATTTTTCATTTGTACGTTAACATAAGGATTATCTGCCATAACATAGAGCTTTCTCGGATTGGATAAACCGAAATAAATTAATTTGCTTGAATGGGTCTTGAATCGTTAAAAGGCGAAATTTTATTTGGGGCACCGGGAAGTCGAAAAATAATGTAAAACCCTTCTGGTGGGTCCGCCATGTTGTTTTTTATTGTCACCTTATAACTACATAGTTGAAACGCTTCCGTTGGTGGACGACGTGGCCAACGATGATTTTTCGTGAGTTGAACAAGTGATCCTAACGTGAAACATGTACGTGTTGCATTTTCAATCGGTAAATTTTTATTTGTGCCGTAGCAGGGTTGAAAAACAACACAACACTTATGGATGGTCCGCCATATTGTTTTTTTAATGCCACCTTAAAACTAGTTGAAAGGCCACTAGGACAGAAAGGAGGACACAATGAGTGGTCCCAGTATTGTTCGTGAGTGGGATAAATTGATAGTTATTCGAAACGTACGTGAGTACAGAGTGTGGGGTACATTTCTCATCACCCGTGAGCGACTTCGAGAGCCTTATCGCACGTGAGATCGAACTGCGCGCTCGACGCTTTGAGGCGGATCGTGGCGAGTGGGGAAAGGTTGTCTTTGGATCTTCGTGGTCCTCCTTCCTAAGAAGACTCTCTGCGCATGCCCGAGCCAAGGCTCGGATCAATAGAAAAGCCAGCGCATTTTGAGGGGGAAACGCGATTAAAAAATGACAAGGTAAATGGAAAGACCAGCGGACCTTTTTTCGTGTACGCGTGCACACACACACATGCCTCGTTACACAATAAGTACACTCACGCAACGAAAATTGCAGCTCCCTTTGAAATGTTAACCCCGTAGTGCATGTGAAGAGGGAGGCATTGGGAAAGGAAACGGCCAATTTTTCCCCGACTCGGCGAGAGCGAGGTTACCAGCAATGAAGTGCGGGGAAGACGACCACTCAGGGGAAGCCGCCGGCCACAAGGCCGCGAAAATAGGTCGCTGGAAAAGTACCCTGCAGCTTTCATTTTAATTTTATTATCGTTCGGATGGAAACGTTACCGGACGAATATCATTCAGCATAAGAGCAAAGTTATCCGATAAACACAAAAGATGAGAGAATCTCTAAGGAAATAAATACATTTACTTAAATAATGCACTTAAAACAAGCAAGAAAAAATTACAAATACATGCTGATTCAATTGAACGCTCGGACAAATTGCCAGTGTTTATACTGACGTGGACTAAATAAAATCAATAGCGAAATCCGGGAACATGCCGGGTATTTGAGTATGCATACGGCTTTTATTACTTATAGAAAATTTCTATTAGGTATAAATTATTAATAATGGTATTATCCCCGTAGAACAACCATTAAATGCTAACTAATTTACGAATTCCTCCCCGTTCGTCACTGGAAGTAGCTTCAAAAATACACCCGACAATGATCGGCCTCAATAGTTCCACAAACCTGCATTTGATGTCGCCACAAGTCTCAGAAGCGGCGGAAATTCGATTGGGAGAACAGACAGTGCTGCCCTCTCGGACCCCTGGCGGCAACCACATGGACAAGCATTTCGAATCTTATACCAACTTAGAAATATTGAGGAGGCTAATTAGAAACTATACCGGGGTTCAGGAGGGATTTTAGATTTTCTTTGCTCGAAATGAACACATATGTAAGTAAGATTTAGGGTACCCTTAACATAATGCAACGATGCGACTTAATTAACTTCCATAAATGTGTGATATCTATTTCTATTATGACCAATACTGCTTGATGTTTTTAAGACGGAAACTATGAGCGGAAAGCACTAGACAGACAAATGGCGCGTGAAATCTTACTTCTAGAGTAACATGGGGAATGCAATAGACGTAATTTCATCGCGGCTACGTCCTAACCAATCTAGTTTCCGTAAGGAAAAGCTCAGTCTTTTAAGACCAAATATTTATTTCCACACTTGCCGAAAACATACCAACGATTCAAACAATGATTGGGTTTTCTTTTTCTCTGAGACAAAAATCAGAATGAGTGATGAATGACACAATTTGTAAAAATTTTCCTGACAGTGAACAAAGAAACCTCAATTCGTTTGCTTTTACTCATGAGTAATCGTATCCTAATAACCACAATAATTAGGTAATGATAATTATGATTAATGTCGAATCTGTACTCTTCTGCCTTACTTCTGCTTAGATATGCCATGCTGAAATATCATTTGTGGTCATTGTCATTCGCTTCCTACGATTCGACTTTAGTAGCGTTTGTTTATCTTAAAGAAATTACCTGCGGGATTTGAGCCCTTTTTCGGTTTATTCCACCCAAAAAGCTATTTCGAGTCCAAAGCGTTCGACTTATACTTCCAGTTAATGCCATTCCACAACTATCGAATAATAAGACATCATTATAATATTATTTATTAAACCATTCAATATAGCCGATTACACAATAGAGTCAATTTACTGATCAAATTGAAGTATTCCCATGCATGGTTGATAATTCATGAAGGATTCTGGGGTATTCGATAGGTGCATTTTGCCTTTACTAAGAAAGGTTTTCGCAGCGAAGTTACTACGGTTCCAACAGTCGCCGTACTTCGCATGGCTTTGTACAGAGTAATATGAAGTAAATTTAATAATACCAAGGAGTGCTTACAACCGTTTAATTTGTCATCGTTGGTAAGGCTTCGATTTCGGATTTACCATAACTAATGATCAGGAGTTGGAGGGAGTAGTAAAAAAATTACAAGGCGGGTACATTAACCATTTCCAAGAAATTTAAAGTCAATTATTTACAGATTGCAGAAACTATGGTAAGTGATACTCTGTTAGCTCTCGTCTTGGAAAAAATTCCACATCAATTACACAATTTTGTTTTCTGGGGTTCGACACGTAACTTTAAACATGGAAGTCCGATAGCACATTCCAAATGTACTAACTTGAATTAGTGAACATAATTTAATCGTGCAGTTTGGCGATTTACGTTTTCACTCGCTAAAATAATCCGTAAAACAAATAGCCTGTCAGTAAATATTACCAGGAAATTACTAGGAAGCTATGCACTTCACCATGCGCTTCCACAGAAACATACCAACATTATAAGAAGCTACTCTTGCATTAATGCTGAATCAAAATACTTTGTTTCGCGGGTTTACTTAGGCTCAGTATTTTAACTTTTCATAACAATAATCAAAGGAATTCCTTTGGGAATAGTTGGATACCAAACATAAATGTGTCACACTGGCCGATAATGCCACCGTTTGAATTATTTAAAGGCCCACTTTACATATCATTATCCAACATCGATTACAGGCTAATATCATATACGAATGTCACAAGGGTTTTATAGAATTTCCTGATTTCTGACTATCTCAAGACACTGCAAAATATCAATCATGTCCCAAAAATACATAAAACTTTTTCTGAGGATTGAACGTTCCTGCATATCAAAATCATTTTAGAACTTTATTGCTAAATTCTCATACATATGAATCCATCTAATGCATCGTAATTTCACTGGAAAATGAGTAAAGAAATAAATAGGTCAGAAAAATTCACTTTTCCTTCAACAATTGATTGATCGACGGGCCAGTCCGTACTCGAGTTCAGTGGTATGAATGAGACATATTTCGTTCCATACACTGGTCACCTTAATACATTGGTGAGTAATTAATGCAAATAGCCATTTACAGCTATAAAACAGGCACAACGAAAATACGAATCCAAATTTCTTTTAATAAAATGATGTACCCAACATTTCCTCAAAGACTTATTGTAACTTTCACGAAAAAGTTCAACTTTTAAAATTTAGTTTAGTTAGCAAATTTAGAAAAATTGGTGCATTTCCACCATTGCTTCTCATGATTTCGGCCGAATTTAATTTATTTAGCCTGTAAAAGAAACAGATGACTTCGTAGTTCAGAAAAAAAATTGAATTTCACAAATTAAATTTTTACCGGTCATCAATCACGAGTCACGATGTAGTTCATACCTAACTTCGACAGAGTGAATTTCAAATACCCTCCAGTGAGCATCACGATTTCTATCAATCGCTTTTGGACGTTTGCCATTCGATCACACAACGCGACATGCTAGTGCCAAGGTAACTACACATTTCAACGTTTATTTAGTGCTTTTAATCTCCCCATGTTTTGAATATAATTTATTAAACTTGAGGCCGTGGATTTTGAAAATTTTTACTAGTGGATGAAAAACGACACGTGAAATTACAGCAGAATCATGTAGATTGGTATAGCAGTCAATCATCTTCAGTATTCCTCGTTCCGGATATTGGTTTCCTGCTGCACTCCCATTCTCTCAGCAAACCACTTGATTCCTTTGCTAATTACCTGATAATCTTGGCGATTCAAAGTAAATTTATTAAACACGGCCTTGGTTTCGATGTCGTACGTAATCATCGGGTACAAATTTCACAGAATACGAGGAGCATATAGTCACAAAGATGGGGGACTGTACTTTAACTTCCTCTATTGCACGTCTTCTCTCATTCCTATAGAGCATTCGATGTTATTTTGTAGTGCGGACCACATGCAAAACACTGTTGCCAAGTCTCTCCTCTGAGTGCCAACCTCCAGGTCACTTTGCCAACCATTTCAAAACTCACAGAGAAATTTGTAAGAAAGAAGGTTCTTTTACGGTATACAATTTGCCAATATGGACACTCCTAGATATGCACCTAGTATAATGTACGCAAACTTTTCCGCTGCTGGCAACATCGCACCTACGGTCTCGTGACCCCCTCTGATTTCAGACTGCCGATAAAAATTTGACTCAATGCTCTATGTAAATTCAAAACCAATTTATTTTCCGACGAAGTTACTTATATCTCACGAACTCTATATACTACGGTAGATCAGATCATGAGAATGAAATCTGAGAAATACTGTAGAACATAGAGGTTAAAAAGGTCATTTTTCCAGGGATCGATAAGAGACCATGATGGCTGTCAATGAGACTTTGAATTATGTTAATTGACAAGTAGTGTGGCTGATTAGTTGACTTGCACCCTAATGCTTGTTGCTATATCTGCACCCTAGTACTAACATCATGTGTTGCATGTTACCTGCGTGATTCTTGTCTCTCATGTAGTTGTATTACAGATTAATGCAAGTTTCTGTAGTAATGGTAGCATACCCATAGTGTAGTGAATGTAGCTGAATGTTATATGTACATTATAGTGCATGTTGGTGATAGCTCAATCCCAGACAAACACCATTGAGGTGGCTGGCAGGATTAATAACAACTGACACACTTAGTGACTTCCACAGACTTTTTATTGACTGACGACCTGTTTCGGCTGTTAACCCATCTTCAGGTACACGTCACCAAGTGTGTCAGTTGTTATTAATCATAGCAGCCTTCCACAAAATTAGAGCTTCTTCTTTCGATTTGATTTGGCTGGCAGGGTAATATGTAGATGTTCATGAGAATATTTACACAGGAAACGAATCTCCATAAGAGCCTACAGAGTCAACTCGATGCGGAACGGACCATAGAGCGAGATTGTTTTGATTTCTGCTCCGTTGACGGAGGAGGAGAAAGGGTGGTGGTCGTTGGAGGATCCAGGAGAGTGGCTCACGATTATGAGTCAAGGGCATGGGCACGGCTCGTGGGAGAGAGAGAGAGGAAGATATAATGAGAGTGAAGAGGCGGGAGGGGGGGAGAGGGGAATGGGGGAGGAGGAGAAATGGGGGGAGGCGGGGGAGGAGAAATGGGGGAGGCGGGGGAGGAGAAATGGGGGAGGCGGGGGAGGAGAAGAAGGGGTAGGAGAGGGGGTTTGGATTCGGAGGGAGAGAGGTCGATGCCCTGGGCACGGATGGCAGAACACACGACGAAAGGAGAAAGAATTCCTTCGGGGAGGAAAAAAACTACGAAGACGGAAAAAATGAGTTTTCGTCTCCCTCGAATCGAACACACTTTAAAATGTCGTGAAGGATTATGACAATTCATAGAACGCAAAAAAAATATTTGTACACCTCGAATCGAACCCTCTTTTAAGGCCTGGTTACACGATACATTAACCCGTACGTGCTCATGTACAGTGGCGTAACTAAGGGGGGGTGAGGGGGATAGAACCCCCCCCCCCCCCCCAGAACCCTAAAAATAAAAAAATATTCGTATCACAGCAATCCTACTTGTTTGAAATACAGTAATTAAATGTTTTTTTTTAACTTGTAACTTTCTGTAACGAATTTAAAATATAGCCATGTTTTTCTAAAATACATTCATGTTATAAAGCAAAATTTCGTGTATTATTACCCGGTGTGGTGAGCTATTCAATCTGATCCATCCCCCTCCCCCCCAAAACCAAGTCCTAGTTACGCCACTGCTCATGAACAAGTTCCTGTACGTAAGTACAAAACAAATAGAGCAGGTTTTATTTTCCTGTTCGCGCATTCATGCATTCGTACAAGTTGGTGAGGTTACACGGTGCATTTTCGCGTCGATTCCCGCGCTCATGAATGCACACATTCACACTCGTACGGGTTGATGTATCGTGTAACCAGGCCTTTAGAATGTACACGATTCGTAGAGCGCTGACATCATAAAAGAAACTTAACTGAAGTTTCACAAAACAAACGACAGTTCCGGCACTACTTTTCGGTAACGAGCGGCGAATTCTCGTAATTCGAGCGAAGCGGAGCGAAGTTGAGACAAGGAATATCACTACAGCCGAAACGGATTTCCAGAGAAAATTGGAAGGCTGCACATAGCAATACTGGGTTAAGAAATGAAATTTCAAGAAAAATGAGAGAAAATTTTAACAACGTTTAATTTAGAGAAAAAAAATCACCGTTTACGAAAGCCAAATGGTATAAATATTTTGAAAGAAACCAGCAGTACCACCTCAGACAAAATACCTTGGGATACAGGGCTAGTGGTCATCGCAACTTTCGTCGACCAAGGCTTCGATAGTTTCAAGAACAGGTTATACCTATCTCACCCATGAAGTGAAGATGAGGTACGTATGACAAGTGAGCTTCTACCGTTGGTTGTAAAGCCACACGTGATTAGCCTCCTCTGACCGCGCAATTCGAAGATACCATGGACCTTCACACCCCATCATTCCTCTGATTGGGACTGAAAGGAAAATATTGGTATTCGTTCTATTTCCATGAGCCGCTACCAGTGAAGGCGTGTGATGTATTTAAACACAAGGCATAAATTAGGGAGGGGTTGAGGGAAACGGAATTAGAAAATGAAATTACGAGAGAAATAATTGTACATTGTAGAGGCATAGCGACTCGCTCTCTTTCTGTCGCGGTCACTAAATGGTGCACGGTTAGAGGGATTTTTGAGGATTAGATCGGCATCTCTTTACTGGCCTCTACTGTTTATTAAGGATTATTATGAGGTACTTATGAAATAATACCATCCGTGTTTATTGAAATTCGGGTTTTGTGAATTTTACAATTAATCTCCGTCTAGCACGCAACCTCTTTGAGTCTAGTGGCTTCTCACCGACTTAATGCATCACATTTATCTCACTCTCTGTAGGTTCGAAGCAGGTTGTAAATAGTTTGAAGTTTTACCCTGGGCTATTCTTTGACCTAACTGCCTCTCATATTCATTAGGCGGCAAAGGAGTGGCATAACCTCAAAAATACTTAAGCGCACATTCAGTCATAAAGGATGAGAATGAGGCAATTTTCCACTTAGATAAATTTTATTCGACTTAAATTTCGATGTACATACTACATCATCATGGTGATGACGTAGAACATCGAAACGTAGATCGAATAAAATTAATCTAATTGGAAAATTGCCTCATTCTCATTCTTTACGATGAATTCCTTCCACCACATCAAGCCTGATACTTCTCTTTTATTACGCACATGCAGTGGATGCTACACAGTCATTGGTATTGCTAATTTTCTGCTCTACGGAATCATTCGTCTGTTTCAAAAAAACAAATGCTGAATTATAAGCCGTCCTCACATGGAAGCCACATCTGGCGAGGATCGTGAAACGACCGGCGAGTCAACATTGATCAAGATTAAGGTAACTCAACAGAAATTCTTAGGACAGTGAACAAATATCTTTTTGTTTGCCGCAAAATAACCCTAACTTCTCCCGGGTAGTCTAAACTATATGCAAACGATTTATACTCAAAAGCTCTGGCACACGTTATCTATCTTCACCCTAACACATTAGTATACCGGTCCCTATTAGGTTTGGCTGATTATGGACTTCGAGACGGATTGTTTGTTATAAGAAATTTCACGTGGAGCGATTCACTAGGGCAAAAAAGAACTGTATCCTAGACTGACAGCAGTAATACGCTTCTCCGAGCTCAATTACGCACAATTATTAGTGGACTATCCACTAGCATATACAGTTCAAAATCGGTTCTCATTACTGCCAATATGGAATACTTTTCAGGGTTCAAATATTCATATATTGGCAGTTTAAAAATGCGGCAGTTCTACCAGATATTACACCTAAATAAAATAGGGAGGAGTTAACACATTATCCAAGGTGGTAATAAGTATTATAATTTACGGTAGGGTGCGAATAAGTTGCATTGATGGATTAAAAAACCTAAGAGGTTTTGAAGATGAGACGCTGTTATGAGATTAATAGTTTTTCCTTACTTTAAATCGATCATGTAGGCGCGGAATATAATTTACACGAGCAGTAGTACACTACTAATTCCGCGGAATCACATACCTCGCGCAGATGGGCAATGATAGCCAATTAACTGATTCCTATTTAAGGAGCAACAAATACTCCAATTTCCCGCTCAAATATATTTGTCTCCCTCATCGGTCGCCACGCGGGAGATCAGCAGCCTGTTGCGCGTGAGCAACCGAATCATAACAAAATAGACGAGCATGCGGCGTGGACCGGTTTATCTAATCCCCGAAATTGAAACGGATATTCTTCTATCTTGTTGTGCAGGCGGGCAGGCGTAAGGTATAGGCATGATTCAAAAAGAGTCGCAAGCTTCTGGGAAGGGCACTCAAAGCTGTCACTCATTACTTTCGGCATATTATGAACGTGGATTTTCATCTCTACCACCAGCAGAAGTAAAAAATTATAACCAGATGGGCATTATACTGAAGTGGAACGTGAGAAAATAAGATTGAAAACGGCCATTGCCAATGCATGTTTACAACTTAGAAAACCCCCAAGTCATTACCACAGCACGATATGTTAAATCGTGGCGTCTAGCACAGGGCATTTCAATGGCGCTGAAATCGGACCAACATTTAAACTATGATCAAGTTTGCGAGTTAAGACCCTTTCACCTGAAGTCGACACAGTGCTCGTGTCCCTGAAAGCGGCGGTAAGTTAAAGGATGGGCAAGAAATATATAGATCCTTTTCAGGGGGATATTCAATTTTCCTAACTGAGAGTAACAGCATCGAGATGAAAGACCTGACTGATTAGTTAGATGTGTCGGAACAATACGCCGTCGTCTTCTTGCGGTGCAGGTAATCACCACTGCGAGAGCCTACTAATGACTAAAAAGTACACTGAAAACACTGGTGGGACTACATCCCAAAATACATTAATGTTACACTGGTATTGCGCTAACTTGTTTCTCCCCACTGAAGATGTAGACGAAGAAGCGAGAAGTATCGCGTGAATTCCTGCCTATTCGCGTCGCACTCATTAACACGTCCGTATGAAAGAACAGAGGAAATACAGGAATATCCCGGTACACACCTCTCTCGGCGAACGATGCATTGTAGAACACCGGACCCCCTCGGGAAGCCCGCCCGGACGGATGGATGGACACACTGGCGAGTCAGTAAAACTCCACGGCCGATTTCTCCCACGATGAGTTGTCAATGTCGGTGCAGTCAAGTCAGCTGATCGCTTACGGAAGGGATCGCTCGGCTTCCTGTGACGCAGTAGTAGATGACGATGGGCAGAACTCGAGTGAACCGCCAACTTCCTTCCAGAGGTTCTTGCGTTAGCGCTGTCGGCGCGGCGGAGAAATCTCCAACTAGCCAGGGCTCTGGTTTTTTTTTATTCCTCATTCTGTCCTCCTCCTCCCTCTTCCCATAATGCATAGCGCTCAGGCCGGCAACCCCTCCTCTTCCCGTCCCTTCCCCTTCTCGTTCCGCCTAGCGCTCGATCCCCCATCCCACCACCGTTTCCCCCCCATCTCCCTCTCCCCTTTGGCTCTCCCCCCTCCCCAACCGCCCCTTTTCCCCCAACCCCAGCCACTTCTCGGCGCGTGGCTCCCCCTCGTGGCCCAAGGTGTATATTCAGCTCCACGACCTCCGGATGCGCTTTCATGTGCGTCACTTTTTGGCCGAAAAGCGCTCGTCATTCGTCCCGTGTGCATGTCAACAATATCATTTTCTCGGCCTGGAGCAAGTATTTTCTGCATGGTTCGCTCTCATTCTTATCGTGTTTCAGAAGATCAGTCGTTTGTAATGCCTGGACCAATGTCTATAAATCTGCAACGAGCGAACATCAAGTGTTTCACAGCTGATGGAGGGACTAGTTGGGATCCGCTGGAGACCCTGATGCTACACGCTAGGATAATATTAATTGATCTCAAAACAGAGTTATCGAGTAGCAATTATAATTTATTCGTAAATACAATATAATCCTTGGAAGTTCTACGCTGAAATGTGAATACCTATCTAAAATATGCGAGCTAATGTTTATCCGAAATGAGCGAATACATCTTGGGAAATATTTACAAAAAACTAATTACATTTCCTCTAAACTTCGGAATAAACATAGAGAAACTATTCATCAACTTTTGCTCTTTCATTGGGCAACAATTGGGCGTAGATACGGAATAAAGAGTGTAACAGATGATTGTTTTGAATTTTTCTCCTAAGTCACTCTTTGAAAACCCAACGTGTTCCTCTGCTATCAGAGACCTCTTCTAGATATATGTGGGGAGTGGGGAGCTTTGGAAGCAACTGGGGCTTAGGAGAGGGAACAGTGGTATTTCAACTCGAGTGATGTAAGGAAACTCTCTCAAGTTATCATCCTAAAGCCAAATTACGTAATTAAAGACAAAAAAGTGTTGGAAAGGTTATTTTATTCACAGATGGAGGCTGTTTCTTCAAGTACTCAACAAACCCATCCTCTTGTGGTGATTCTTCGGATTGATTCTTCTTATAGGGTAATTTTAAACATAGGGGAGCACATTCTGTGATTAATCCACGTCAGTATACATAAGGGTGTATGTGCAGTTGAATTCTTCTTCATGTCGGCAACTAATACCATATTTGGTGTGTGGTACGAAGTTCTCATACATTGTATTATTCTAATTGAGCTTGTAGAATTTCGAGTGTATACATATGCAGTATATTTCTAAATAGTGGTAACGTTACATTGTCGCAACTGGTTGGCGGACATTCAATTTGCTGCTGTAGAGAGAGAGATGTAAAAACATCTTATCGATGATGAAAAGAAGAAAGTTGTTAACACTGTGTGGACACCGGGCAATGAAGTCAGTCTTACTAGGGATTAACTCCTAAACGGAGTTTTCAGGCAGCTGTGTTCTTTTATCGTCGTGGTTGGATGCTAGACGATATAAAAATCCTGTTGAAATCATGAAAATACTCCTCGGAGGCCTTTCTGTCATCCAAGTTCAGATGGGATGCGATATCTTGACCTGCGATTTAGTCACGATAATCTTGTCGTCACGACTTAGTAATTGGACAGAATTCGCGAAAACACAGCTCCAGGAAATAAGTGCATCGCTCTGTGTTCCTCCGCTACGATCCGGTAGTCTTGTCTCTCCCGTCGTTACGGATTATTTTGTTCCTATTGATCATAGTGTCAATATTTCGTGCGTTGCCTTCGAGCGTTGTTGCTCCAGAGGTGTGTCGCTCCGGTGATTTTTCTCGTTCCGAAGCTGTGGAATATCTCATGATTATTACAGAGCTGTCGTTCTCCAAACACATCTTATTACAACCCCCCGGCCGCCATGGAGGCGTGTGGTAGGGGGTACTTGAACAGTAGCCACGGTAAGGGGATAGGGAAAAGTAGGGGGGAGAGGAGAGAGGTGAATTGTGTATTAACGATGAGACTTTTTTTAGTGTGGCACTGTTTTTGCATTAATCTCTAAGGAAATTGCGAGGTAAGAAGTTCTTGAATCGGTCTCTTTTGCTGTGTATCTCACGTTTTTGTCACACCTTATCTGTTCTACAGGTATAAGGCGTGGTAATAATAATATCTTCTGCTTTATATAGCTGGATTAGGGTTTCTGAAGCAGTCTAAGCCCGTCTTTTAGCTTCTGAGTTTCTAATGGTTCCCGACCTTGTCCATCCATCAGCTTTGCGACACTTTCTGTTCGCTCGCAGCAGTGTTTGAGGAAGATTGAGGTTTTCCTTGTATTTAACTTACTTCGGAGTCCAATCTTACTTCTTGAAGAATGGAAAGATTTCAATGGGGTGCCATAGTGAGAAACGAGGAAGTGCTGGCAAGGATAAATGAGAAAAAGAATATTTTGAGACCAATAAGAAAAAGGAAGGCGAACTAGATTGGACACGTCCTGAGGAGAGATTGCCTGCTGAAAAGAATATTAGAAGGAATTATCGATGGTAAGAGAGGAAGACGAAGATGAAGAAATAGTATGTTGACGGACATGAAGAATGGCAGGAGTTGCGAAGATCTGAGGGAGGCAGCTCAGGATAGTCGAGCGTGGAGGGAGCAGTCCAGTTGAAACCTGTCCGAGGACAGATTAACCGTAGGTGAAGAGAATTGCGAGTTAACACTCCACTGAACAACGTGTACCCACGCATTTCGAGTTGGTGGGAAAACGAATTTCCTCCCGGGAGAGGAAAGTGTGGGGTGCCAATTAAAAGGTTACATTTATGCGCTGTTCCGGAACGTCTTGGTGGATGACTTTGTATTACACCTCTAAATCGCAGCGCCCATCAAACATTCGCGTCCTCGCTCCCACTCAACCTCTGTCCACGTCAGTGTCACGCATTCGCGGCTGTTCGACCGTATCCATGGGAAGACATTTGTGCGTCATTGATGATTGCATTACGCAGCGCACCCGGGTAAAGGAGCACGGGAGGAAGGAACACAAGCGATACTGGTATGATTGGTGAGATGGTGTTATCTTATTTTCTTTGTCATCAGCGGTCATGAATCCTGAGATCCAAATCTCCACCAATTTCAGCAAATGGATAATTTTCCTTGTAAATCGACAACGATATTATCGACTTAGTATTTCTTTTCACAAATACGAATGTATATATTATTGAAGATAATCCGATGCCCCACCGCCATTTCTCTCTATTCATCCACAGGCCTTCTGGCAACTGCTTTTCTCTTATTGCATTTTCTATGCCTTCTCTCCAACTTATTCTGGGCCTTCCTCTTTTTTTTCTACCTTATGGATTCCACATTAAAATTTACCTAGGTTATCTCTCGTTCGCCATTAGTTGCATGTGACCATAGCACTCAAGCTCTTTTTTTAAATGTCATCGACTGTTGTGTGTGTGACTCCGATTATATTTCTTATTCTCTCATTCGTGATTCTTTCCCGTCTGGATATTCCTGCAGATCGTCTCCAGTGATCCATCTCCATCACATTTAGCATTTGTTTTGTTTTCTCCTTCATCTGCCACATCCAACTTTTTCTATCTATCTTCAATAATACCTCAGAATAAATATTTTTAGCTATGACATGGTTCAAACTTAGGTGAGTCAAGTATTGAAAACAACGAAAGCATCGGATGCGATAAATATTATAATTCGAAAAAAAATCAAACAAATAAATGAAGACAAGAGTATATAAACATGTTCTGAGACCAGTTTTCACATTTGAAGCCGAGACATGGGCGGAAGCGAGAAATACAACAAATTCTATGTACAGAGGAAATGAGAACACTGTGAAAGATACATGGGAAGATGTTAAGGGATTGAGTAGTGAACACGTTAGAGAACAACTACAGATAAAGTCGATGAAGAAGTGGACGCGAACCAGACGATAGGAATGGAGCAATCATATCACAAGAATGGATGACATTAGAATTGTAGGAATCATTAGAGTAACCAGTAGGAAAGGCATAGCATCCAAAAAGACAGAGAGAATCATTCTAACGTTGTGGAATAAACAGGCAATTGAAAGAGGCCTATGCACAATGCAAGAATACGAAAGAGATAATTTATTATCTTATATTAAAATATTTATGTAATATAATAAATCCGTACCTATTTTATTTATGTATTATTGTATTAAATTTTTTTATGTAATTTCAATTTAAATTCGATGTGAAATATTTTTAATTGACTTGTTATTATCTTCTTTTGGCGCAAAATAAATTTTATTATTTTCTAAGATACATATTTATTCGTTTTATTAATCGTATTGCAATGAATTTATGGAAGGGATTCAACCTACAGGTCTGAGACCTTTAAGGCTGCCTAATGCTCCTGAAAAATTGTAGTGTGATCAATTTGTAATGTAATGATCATTATTATCATTATTTTCTGTTGTAAATTCTTAATGTCGACTCTCCTTGTAAGTTGATTTTTTTAATTCATAGTTTATTGCAGTTTCGGCCAATTTTGATGAAGAAACAATTTAAAATATTGCCGATGTTTCGATTTTTTATGCATCTTCTTTTGGGCGAGAAAAAGTGTTACCTATGACCATCGAGGATGTCATTGAAGATGGCAAGTACGTGAAATTAGACATTTTATCCAGCTCCGTAACGATTAATTTAAATAACTGTGCGATAAAAGGAGTCTCAGAAGATTTGAAACAATCTTTGCCGCACACCAGCTATGTGTTACCACTTCGTTGATCAACCTCTAATTTTTCATCTCCAGTGATGGAAACTTAAAACATTTCGGAATTTAATCTGCAAAGGGAAGAGGTGTGGATAAATTTGGCCAGTCCCTTAAAAGTAGTGATAAAACCATGTTGCTCAATGAGAAGACGCTTCAAACGACACCATTTGGGAGCTGGAATAATATACACTTATGAATTTTACAGGAAATGTTTAGACTCTACAGCAAGTGATGTCTTTGGAGTGTTACCGGTTTAATACGACGGCAGTGGTTCAGGGGGCACGCCATAGGTGGCAGTTTAACATTTAGAGACACATCCTTAATGGTTTGCCTATGTATTTATTTGCCTGAAAATGCATAAAACTCAATATCCGTTAAATCTGTAGTACTCCATAACAAGTTTATTTACTTGAAACTTTTACAGATCACAGAATATTTCAAACTTCAACACGACCCGGGTTTCTATGTCTAAGCATTATCTTCATGTGGCTGTTCACCTGAAGATGATGCTTATACATCAAAACCCGGGTCGTGTTGAAGTGTGAAATATTCTGTGTAAAAGTTTCATGTTAACAAAGTTGCCTGCAAATGGTTACATATGGCATCAATCCATAATATTATGACAGTAGAAGAATTTAGCAATCGGATCCAGCATTAAAATAAAATGTCTTAAATTTTAGATCAGAATGCTCACTTAGAATGCTAGTTTCCTCAATTCTGCGTCGAGCCTGCGTCGTGCGAATTCTGCCTCATTATAAATCGGACGCACCTGTCGCACCTGCGGTGTTTCCCTTGCCCTCGACGTGGAAGTTCTGGCCCTGCCCTGGTGCAGGCGATGCTCCTGCTATGTACGAAGCTCCTGTTGTTCAGTTTTTCGCACGCAAGGATGTCTTTTTTTGTTGGCTACTGGAGTTATCTTACCAATACTCATTCTTTTCTTCAGTGGCATTTGGATAGGTTTCATGTAATGGTTATCCACTGTAAGTAGGGAGCTCACAATTCAGTATGTTCCTTCCATGTCAAATGATCTAATAAAAATTTAATTGGTTACATGACCATTTAGGACCATGACCAAAAAGATGGCGCGTGCGTATACGCATGCGTCATCTTAGAAAAATGGCTGCAGCGGGAAAACGAGCGGGGATGAAAATTTTCAAATCGTCGCATTTTACTGGCAATAGGTACATGTGTGCAAAAATTATTTTTTTCAGTAATGGACATGCAACCATCATTGGATCATTTTTAATAGAATGACTCAGCGTTCTTATAGTCTGTGAGAGTTGAATTGTATGCTCAGTTTTCGTTTCTCATGAGTAAGGGACGAAAGGATAAGTTCTCAAAAGGGTGGAAATTCCCTTCTCGACAGATCGGAATGAATTTTCAACAATGATCAGAAATTACTCGGATCGTAATTATGCCATTGAAATGGGTTGAAGTGCAATTTTAAGGGTTTTGAGAATATATCCCTCGACTCATCTGAATTTCCTCACCGCTTCAGAGATGTACGTGAAAACCGCAAAGCTGCACGCTAAAATTATAAGGAGGTGGAAAAGAGGGGTGGAGTGGTGTCTTTTCGAATTGAAATTAATATTTATTTATTTATTGAGTTTAACGTTCGCCCAACAAAATAATAACAGGGCAAACAAAAACATACAAAACACAAAGAAATCAATCAAATTATACAGAAGTCTCAAAACACATCAAGGAATTATAGTATTTATCAACTTATAAAAGATACTTCTTTGTTGACATAAATCAGATTTATCACTATAGTTGTTAAAAGTTCGGCTCATTCTGTTCAGTGGTGAGTATTCACAGTAGTTTGATTTTACCATGCTCAACTTGAATTTTCTTTTCAACCTTACACTATCACTAGGCACTACGAAATTAAATTTACTAATTAATTCACTATTTTCTTCAGTATTAAATAAATTATATAAGTAAGATAGATCACATATGAAACATGTTAATCATTTTTGTTTTTTGCTATTTCTTTTGTATGGATTATCGGATAGTAGCCCCAATATTGGCTCATCCTTACGGGTTACCCATTTTGTACTACTCTGTAATTCCTGAAATTAATTAAATTATTCTTATTATATTATATCGTTGAATACACTCTTCATACTCACTCATATCCACATAACCATTGTCTCAAGCTTGATTCTTTCAACTTCCTTTGTGGTCCGTGTATCTCATTCATGTTTTTAACTAATTATACAATCCAAACGAATGTTTTGGCGAACATTTTCTTAATTTTAGGCAATTGAGATCGGCAGAAAAAAATTCAGGCTGTCATGAAATTTGCCGCGGCCCATTCCCGCTGTAGGTAGTAGTACTTCGATCGTGGGAAGACAATATCGCTCCGCCCATAGCAACCAGGGTACTTTGGAGCTAAAGGAGAGGGGCAAGGGAGGGGAGAAGACTAGTACGGGGCGGCAACGTTGCGAAGGGCGAAGTGTATTGCGTCGCAAAATTTCTCTCCCTTTTGTTTCATGCGTAGGAGCCACCGCCTCCTGCCCCCTCCAAAAACCCCGTGTTGTCTCCCCACCGTAAGGGAGAGCCACGGGAGATATTTTTTTTTTCTCCTTCGCTACTCTTTCCTCCTTGATTCCCCCTAACGTCCCCCCCCCCAATACCCTCACCTCACTTCCTCTGTCTCCACTGGTGTGGCTAAAAAGGGGGGGGGGGTCGCCTCCTTGTCCGTTCCAGACAACGGTTTTTTCGGCGCGTCATTATTTGGCATAATTTTTTTTAAATACATTTTTTAATCAAAAGAATAGTAATACGAAATACTCTACGGAGAGTTAACAATTAATATAAATTTAAAATAACGATTGAGTATGTTTTATGTTTCATCGGTGGACTGAACTGACTTATCATCATCAGCCATAAATCCCAAGACCCGAAGATGTACTACAAACCAGGAAACAGTATGTGAAAACATTCGTGTGGAACGTAGCACTCTATGGTGCGGAAGCATGGAACATTGGAAAAGCTGACTAGAAAAGACCAGAAGCCTTCAAAACCTGGGGGTGGAGGAGGATGCTGAAGATAAAATGGACGGACAAAATAAGAAACGAAGTGTACAGAAGAGTAGAAGAGGAGAGAGCTATATGGAACACTGTAGAACTACAATCAGATGGATTGGACACACACACACAGACACAACGGGTTTGAATGCTAAACATAAGGAAGAGTCCACAGAAGAAGACCAATAATAATAAGTTCGTGGACCAAATAAAGAGAAAAGTACATAGGGAAAGATGCTAGAAGGTAAGGGAACTAGCATTAGATGGGGAAGGGTGGAGGGCTGCAATCAATCAGTCTTAGGATTGAACGACCAATGAACCGAAGATCGGTTAGCTGTAGCTCTCCGCTCCTCTCTCTTCTATCACCCAAATGCTTCATTCCTACATAATCGTTCAATTTTAACATTCATCGTCTGGACGTATGATTACCCTTGCCCCGGGCGGCTCAAACTGCAGCTGAGACACATTGGAGAGGTTGTGGCGCGCCTTGTATACGAGGTAAGGTAGGGTGATGTGCCAGACTGCGATGTTGCGACGAGGATTGTCCAAAAAGTCACCAATCACAATATCTAAATGGAAGAAATAAATAACGATTTTTGAGTCTTTTTAATGTAAAATAATGAAATGGTCTGTAAAACAAAAACATTATAGAAGAGTCGTGGAAGAGGGAGAGGTGGACAGAAAAGAAATCGGTGAATGTGGTAGAAGAGACTCAAAAGATGAGTAATATTAGGAGTCTCAAGATAGGAGAGCGTATTTGAAACAATGATTAGTGCAAAAGTTGTGAGAGTGGTTTGAAAAGATAGCGCGTACTGATGGAAATTATTTGAAATTTTTTTTGGAATGTAAGAATAATTTATTCCATCTTAAATAACAGTGCATTCCAATTTAACAAAAAATTAGGAAGCTTTATGTTACCCCAAAGACTATAAACCTGTGTGGGAGTAACCAAGAATTTCGTAAAAAGGAACATAACAAAATACGAGGGTAAGTCAATAAATAAGTCGCAAACGTCAGCATTTCATCATCAGAATCAGTCGCTTCATTGAGACAATTCAATGAGAGCGCTTGGAAAATCCACCGCACAGTCTCCCAGTGATTTTCATCTGTTCGGGCCCCTATAGAATCATTTGGGTGGCCAACGTTTTGAAAATGATGATGCCGTAATCCAAGAATAATACCCGTAGGCGGTGACAGCAAACAGAAGACTTCTTTGTTGCCGGCATTCAAGGACTTGTAAAAGGATAGGGTAATAGTTTAAATGTACAGGGTGAACATATATAAAAGTGAAATAAATTACAGGGAGTTACTTTGATTATTATTGCCTCTATCCAGTTTTGCGATTTATTTATTGACTTACCCTCGTATATCAGTTGTTATAATGGTACCTACTATACACAATTTACATAAATTTTAATAATTTCCTTTCAAACAAACAATTTCGTGGAAATTTGCGAAGAGTATTTCAACATCATCATGTTCAATTAACCATTTTTAAAACTTTAAATAATAGTTTACTTCATATTCCATTTTAACTGCCATTGCAAGTAGATTAAGATTTTCGGGGAAAATAAATAAAACCTCTCTGAAATAAATCCAAACGTGGCCTGGGGGCGGGGGGGTAGAACATCGAATTGAAAGCGGTGGTTCCGCTAATGATGTCAAGGCGAAGTACCATTCAAGACCCCACAACGCAAAAAATGTTAAGAAATTATTCTAGCAATGTGAAAATTTTTCAGAGGGATTATCCAGATTTCTGGAGCCAATGGCGATGAAAAAATAGTTTGACCACGCTTACCCTGCAAGGGAAAGGCCTGATTGTTATGTATGTATGTTTGTTAAACATTGAATGAGAACTGGAATGGGTTTTGATGGTAACATCTACGATTTTGGTAGAAAGGCAGAAAAATATAATTTTTATGTAAGTTTTTTATTTTAAGTAAGTACTAGATGACCCGAGCGAATATTTCGCACAGTATGCAGCGAGTATTCTTCCTGTTTCTTCCTTCTTTATTCCTGTTCTTCTACCTGTCGAATATTTCGCACAGTGTGCAGCTTCTTCCTGTTTCTTCCTGTTCTTTTACCTGTTTCTTCCCATGGACAATTATATGTTATTTATGTTTGTGTTAGAGATACATAACGTAAACAGTAAATGGTCACACTGATTGCATGTAGAATGTAAACAATCTAACTAAACGATGTGTAAAAGATGGCGCCTCCTACAGTCTTTTAAGCACGTAACCATTGCCGACATATTAGTTGATTATATTGTCAGCAGATGGCTTTGTATCATTTTTATAACAAAAACTTTAATTTTAAACAATTTGTTTATTTTTCATCATTATTGGGTAACATAAGCTTTAAAACGATGTTTGAATCATTAATTTTGATGAATAATTATGGCAGTTATGGCGTTGCGACAAAAAAACACCTTTGAGAAATAATATACACCGATGATGTGTGGAGTCGATATACCTCGAGCGAGTAATCGACATGGAAAAATCGAAACTTTTAAGTCAAATTAATGGGTAAATAGTGAAATTTGAGATTGAGATTGTATTTTTCGTCAGAATCCGGTGATTCAACGTTTAAAATGATACCTCATTTATCACCGTAGGTGCAGTATTAACGGAGCATATACGGAATGACAGAAAAAGAACTTTCTGTAATAATATATATGATGATGTAAAACTAATGAATGCTTCTCCACTTCTCGGGTTTCCACCGCGTAGATTGTTTTTGAGACAGGCGTTTCGGCTCTCGCCGCAGGATTACAACTTCCGTCCCCGGTTTGCAAGCTTTCGCTTATACCCAGGGACTTGGAAGAGGTGGAAGGAAGGGATGGGATGGGAAGGTTAGCGTAACCGCAGCCCCTTCGAGACCGACACCAATGAGGCGGATAGAGGTCAAAAGGACCTCTATTGGGCCTCCGCCTCCCCGAAGTGCTCGTATTAGTTTGGTTCCCCCAAACAACAGAGACGAGTTACCGTCGGTTCCGCTTTCGCGATAAACCTACCACACATCTATGCGAACCGAGAGAGCCCGTTGCCCAAATATTTGGGATGAGGTGTCTCTCTGACTCACTTTACGGGTTGACGCCGTGTGGTATGCCGGAGTACGTCATCAAGGCGAGGATCACCGGACCCATGGAGGGTCAAATCGGACCAATTCAGGTCAAAGTGTGAGTACATCCCACCTCTCAGTAGGCCTCGTCAACCCATTGTTTTTGAGACAGCAGTTTCGCCCGTGATCCAACGGGCATCTTCAGGTCGAAGTCATGAGGTCATTTCTGAAGATGACTCTTCGACCTGAAGACGCCCGTTGGAATACGGACGAAGTTGTTGTCTCAAAAACAACATATGCGGTGAAAACCCGAGAAATGGAGAAGCATTCATCTGGACGCCGCGGAAACTTACGATAGGATAATGTAGAGATGATATAATTGTTTTCTCTTAAATTTCACTCTCCAATCGTGTCTCAATAGGTCTGATGCGTATTATTTTTCGAAGGAAGGGCGGTAGTCGAGAAACGACCCAGAGGTGTCTCAAACCGTAGCTACGTCACTGGTCACCCTCTGACACTCCATCTCTGGACTAACCTCACCCCCCCGACCATCAAGCGACTTCTAATCTCTCCCTCTTCCCTGCAACCCTTCCAGCCCTCGAGGCCTGAGTTTGTGTGAGTGGATTATCCTTATCCCTTGGCCACCCTTTTCGCTATCGCCGTACTCTCATCTCCTCTCTGACTCCTTCCCTCCCTCTCGGAATTTTCTACCGCTCGCACGAACGCTTCCCACAGCAAATCTCTCGAATATAATCGCTCTGCGCATTCACATCCGGCCCGCCCACCTCTTCCCGGAGTTCTCGCCGCGAACTTATCCCGGAATAAGTGACGTGGAACTTATTCCCGTATTTGATAACGTTGGGTATGGCAAGCCCCAAGGCATTAAATTTGTTTGGCAACAATATTTTTTTTTAAAGATGAGTGCAGAAGTCTCACTTAGAGGCGAGGAATTAAAGCAAGTGGATTACTTCACCTATCTCGGAAGTACCATCACGTGGGAAGGAAGAAGGACAACGGACATCAAGCAAAAAATAGCCCAAGAAAAGAAGGCGTTTATTGGAAAAAGACAACAAAAAAAGACTACTGTGCTCAAAGAAGACAGGACTACAAACCAGAAAACAGAATGTGAAAACATTTGTGTGGAGCGTGGCACTCCATGGATCGGAAGCATGGACCATTGGAAAAGCTGACCAGAACAGACTAGAAGCCTTCGAAACCTGATGCCGGAGGAGAATGCTGAAGATAAAACGGACAGACAATATAAGAGATGATGAAGTGTATAGAAATGTAGAAGAGGAAAGCACCATATGGAACACTGAGCAGAAAAGAAGAACAAGATGAATTGGACACACCCTGAGACACAATGGGTTCGTGAAGAACATACTGTAATTAAAGGTAAAATAGCGGGCAAGTCCCCTGAGGAAGACCGAGGCATAAGTTCATGGGCAAAATAAAGAGGAGAGTACGTAGGAAATTCTGCCAGGAAGTAAGGGAACTAGCATTGGATAGGGAAGGGTGGAGGGTTACAGTGAACCACTCATTGGAACCACCAATTGAACCACCAATAATAAAGAAATTTTTGCCCCCAAGATTATCAATCAAATGTTTGCCATATTGCCACTATTATTCGTTGTAAATATTTTCCAGTTTACACCCGATAAACGTTATTTCTCCCATGAAGAGGGACTTGAATATGACAATAATTTAGAGTTGCTTTTTCTTTCAAAACAGTGAATTTTATTATAAATATACTCGAAAAAATCGAAGTGGAAATGAATTATTTCATAAGCTAGAATGAAAGTTACAAGCATGCATGAGAGTCGTTTAACAAAACTGATATTTGATAGACCTGACCTGAATACCCCACCAATGAAACGGAATTAATGGTGTGAATGGTGTAATTTTACTGATAAATATATGAATTTGGTGTCTTTTTAAAAGAAAATATCTTACTCTTCCAAAGATACTAAACAATCAGCCCCTTATCGTACTACTCTCCGAAATTTCTGATGCAAATTACCGGCTCTTCTACTAGGGAAATGGTGTGTGTATGCACTCCAGAGAGATATTATTTAAAAAAAAGAAGAATCCCCAACAACTAGGTCTTGTCAAAAAATTGTCAGCGTGTAGTTTGTATCTTTTGTCAACCATTTCTTATGATAAACCATATTGTCACCGCAGTAAATTTTTCAGGATCACAAAAAAACCTTCCGATGTGACAGAGTTTTAAATGTACCGCACGAATAAATGAGTCAAGTTGAAGGCTTATATAGATATTTTTATTCAATTATTTATTATTTCAGTCATATAAAAGTATATTATTGGACCGTTTATAATGCAATATTGAATTCATGCTTCCTGCAGCTGGTGAAATTAAAACGTGTGATTCGAATACGGTCTCCATCATGACTAGGGAACTATCTCGCTCGAACTACCTTAAGAGGAGGAATATTTGCAGTCTTAAGAATAAGAGAGCGTGTGTAAAGCAATGCGTATTATAAAAGTAAGAGCAAGTACCTCTAACGCAGTTGGTCGTAGTTTAAACAGGCCCTCGAAATGCTAGTCTCAGTGGGTATTTGGCATCGCTTCTCCCCACACTCGTTCAATTGTAACCGGCCTGACTCAGATGGAGAGACTCCGCGGTCGTTTTTTGCGCAGCATCTTTCAGTCTATAGGACCGATGTTTCTCAATCGCAAATTCGTCGTAGAATCTGTGATTCCGCCGCCTCCGAATGGAATTTGTGCATTGAAAGTGGAATGGCGGCATCTCGTAATTTCTTACTTTAGCCTTTAACATCACTTGATGTATTCTACGCTTCATCATCATCGTTGGTAGTGTGCTGTTTAGCAGGTCTCCTACAGATATCTTTGTCTTGTGCCTTTCTCTTCATCCCCGCGTAGCCTGTCTCCTCTTCTAAACCATCCGTCATTTTCTTTTTCTTCTTCCTCGTTCACCTTTTCCTTCCACCATCCCTTCAACACTGCGCCAGAGGTTGGTTGAGAGTTTAATATTTCCTAATTTTGATTATTGTTCAATTATATACTCCGATATGACTAATGAATTAAGCGTTAAATTACAAAGACTGCAAAATTCATGTATGGGATTCATTTTTAATATTCGTTTCAACGAGCATGTATCTCCCTATTACGCAAAGCTGGGTTGGTTAAAATTAAATCAGAGAAGAATAATTCAAAAGGCCTTAATGTTATTCAAAGTATTGAACTCGAAAACCCCTTCTTATTTGTATGAAAACTTGATTTTTAATGCCCAAACTAACAAGAGATCGACCCGTATAACAAAATCATTTTACATCCCCAAATACCGCACAACAAAATATGAAAATACTTTCCACATCTCATCCTGTAAATTATGGAACTCGTTGCCTGATTGTATTAAATTTTCTAGGAATGTCTCACAAATTAAAAGGAGTATGGCTGACTTTTTGTCTCCCAAATGTTCTCTCGCCTCTATATGAGAAGAAAAAATGATATGAGTATTGTTACATGTTACTTGTTCACTATAATCATTGGCTGTTTTTCTGTCTTATAAAATATTCGTTTGTTTGCTTTTCATTTTTTCTTATTAATAGGTATTACAGATTGTACATTTTTGTTTTAACATACTATTTCGATTATTGATATTGAGACTTTTTTCATTTTCATTTACCTCGCTCATTTTATATCTCTCTGCTCACTTGAAAGTTGTTTGTTTGTTTTCCTTTTTGTAAGGCTTTGTATTTTGTCTTTGTATTCCACTCCTCATGAAGGCATGTAAACTAATTCAATGTCCTAAGGGACTTTGTCCCAGGACAATAAAATTGTTTTCTATTCTATTCTAATACCTCCTTCATCAAACAATCTCTTCTTAATATATGTCCCAGCCAGTTTTGCTTCCTAGTTTTAATTGTCTTTATCAGTCCTCTATCTTTCCCCACTCTGGTCAATACCTCTTCATTTCCCACTCTGTATAATTCTACGCTTATATAGCCCTAATGATTTGAGCTACGATTCTGAACTCATCCATTATAGAAGGCGTAGAATACTGATAACTTGATGTTACCATACTGGTTCCGCAAGAGACTCCGTAAGGGAAAAACTGCTTCTTCAGAAAAAGATAATTGTGTAATTGCACGTAAATATTTCTTTTTTTTACATTTTCTCCCATGTAGAATTGGCATACATTCGTGATATTATGTATTTAGATAGTGAAAAATACAGGATCAAGGTTCACCTTTTATTATGATGCGAGATAATAGTGATATTTAGGAAACACTTAGGTTGACTTACTTGGTGGGGAGTCGACTGAGAGGGAATGCTTAGTATCCCTACTGTGGGTAGAATAATTCACCAGTCTCATTCATACCTTCTTTTAAAAACCGACCATGGTTATAATATGCTGAAGTGTGGAAATGCTACCAGATTTTTATTCCTGCAGCAAATAAAAGTAAATTGGAAATTTGACTGAATTTTTAAATATAAGTGACTTCAAGAAGTAAAAATTACAAATTTATGGATATTATGTAGTAGGCGGGCCGTTTGTAAAAAATTTTTTCATCCCCTTAAAAATGCATGTTTTTCCAAGGGGATAATAGTATCTTCTGCTTTTCACAACTTTACTTTTTAATAATGTCGCTAGAAAAGACAAACTTATCGCTCCCCGTTATGCAACCCACCCATCCGGGGCGGCCCCGCCAGTTGTAATGTTAGTACATAATTAAGGGTGCGTATGTGGCTATAAAAACGTTGACTATGCTAAAATTATGAGTAGTGAAATTAAAAATATTGCATTATCCAAGTTCTCGAAAATTGGAAAATTGAAAATGGTAGTTTTCATGTCTCAGAAATGCTATTTGTACTGCTTCCTATCTTAGACCATAAAATACAGTACATATGGTGCAAAGGACCCCGGCCGTCGACGCTCCTCATAAGCCCCATATCTACTACTTGTACTGCTTCCTAATTGGTCATTTCGAGGTCTCGTACCGTCCCACCCCAGCACACCCGTTTCACTACATAGGCCCCCGTAAGCTAGTTTGGTTGGGGAGGTTGGGACAAACGGCAGAGGTGAAATAAGGAAGTATCTCTCAGGTGGAAGCAGTGGAAATAGGGAAATAAGGCGTCGACGCGCATGTGAACGCGACTGAAAACGGTGATATTTGAAGGCAAATAATGAGAGAAGTGTCGAAAAACAGGTAAATAAAGTGGTGTAATAATAAATACGGATTCTTCACCTTAAAAATGAGGTATAAAATGGGGCTGTAGGTGGTAAGGAAGGGAGGTAACAGCAGTTTTGGGGACGGCCCCCATAGTAGATAACTACCAAATTTATTTACATATCATTTTTCACCAAAATATATCGATGTACTTTCGGGCGGCCATGCATCCCTCGTCCACAGTACAAGACTCAATTTCAGTCCAAGTCCTCCTCTGCCGATGATGGCTGCATGACAGCCCGAAAAGTTCAAAGAAATATTTTTGACTGAAGTCAGCCATTTGCAGACGCTCACAAATGAAGACAGGCAAGGAGCCGACAGAAACACAAAAAATCGACGAAACACACATACTCATCAAATTTACGATACATTCAAAATTTGTCGACCAGGCGGATGACAAAGATTGGTTTGAGCCGTGGCTCGTATCGGTCCAAGGTATTGGAACCCAAACAGCTCCACCAATCTTATTAATGACGAATTGAAATTATGAAAAAATACAATGAATTAGGTGAAGCAGTAAGAATAAGTACCTACCATTGTCCGTACGATGATAGTCGGAACGAGGAAGTCAGAGCCACCTTAACCTTAACCAGAGCCATCTGATATATCGGGGGATTACACGTACAGAACATATGTTGCGCAGCATTAAAGAAACTGGTTTTTGTTAAACGTATAATAGGAAGGTCGTCGGATGAAAAAGTCAAAGAGAAATACTATTTCGCTCAGGTTAGGCCACTGCTCGAATACGCCGCGAGCATTTGGGACCCTGGTCATAAAGGTTTAACCAACAAAATTAATGAAATACAAAGAAAAGCAGCGCGCTTCGTTAAAAACTGCTACGAGCGTACATATACCTAGTGTCTCCCAACTTTTAGAGGGATCAAGGTGGGAGCCCCTACAGACTCGGAGGCTACACGCTAGGCTTAGGTTGCTTCATGAATTCAGAGCTGATATTTTTAAGCGCGACATAGAGAATATTATCATGACTCCTCCCTACATCTCTGGGTCTGACAGATGCGGTAAAATAAGAGAGATACACTGCCGATCAGATAGTTACAAAAACTGGTTCTTTCCGCGAACAATAAGCCACCACAATAAAAATTGTGCTCCACTAAATACACTCCTATAATACATGTCACCATTTCATCTCCCAAAAGCTTACATATTTACACGGCTGGTGACCTAACACCCCCTGCCACACGCCCATGCGGCGGCTCGCGGGTATAATGATGACGCGGATGTAGATGAACCTTTTGAGCAGTATGAATGTTCATTTACGTCCTCGAGCCTCGTGGCCATTCAGAGAATGGTCGTTCATGTGCATCTTTCAAATTTGCTGAGCATTAAAGGCGTACGTTCACCCCTGCCATTCAGATGCATTGTAACATGTTGTTCCATCTATCCTGGTGGCTGGTGAGCCTAATTACCGCTATAAAGTGTCCCTGAAGAGTCCTGCCACCCATTCTATTATTCTACTACCTTCATTCAGCCTTGGCGACGTGCATACCACATGTTGTTGGAAGCATTGACGAAAGTTATTGAATTCAAAGCTGGTTTTAGTCCTGTTCTTTGGTAATATTTTTGTTCTTATACAACAATATTGAGGATCTTACTCGGTAAAATATTGTATTGTATTTTTTTTTGTTTATGTTATGTATGATATTCTTGTTTTCATTGATTGTTAACCAAACAAACATGAGTTCAAGGTAATAAAATTGTAATCGGAAGTAATTTAATTTTTTTCCAAAAAAAACTGCCTCCTGAGGTCAAGGAAAACGAGAAAAACTCACTACTCAAAGCATTAAATAATGTTGTTCTCAAACCCCATACAGGTCCTTCGAATTACCTCGCGGTTTGTGAAATCACAAGAGGCGGACGGTTTCTTTGTTATGGCCGACCAAATAAGAGTCTGCCCTCATGTGTAAACTGCCTTGGGTCGGCACCAACAATACGATGCATCGCATCCCTCGGAGGATCGATATCGCTCTTCGAAAAATCTCAGTCGATGTGTCATCTCATATTGTCAGCTACAGCCACTTTTTTCCACAAATCTTTACCCAGCGCCTCCAACCATAAGCGTTAAAGTCATGGACAACATGACCACAGCAATATATTTATAAAAATAAAGCCATAACAATTGTGATTAAACTATTGTTTATTTCAAATCAATAGATAGATATATAAAGGCATATCAGGCTCAACTTAGTGAGAGCAATTGATATTGATATCCATTTCAAAATGAAAGACAATGGTAACTTTCCATTTAGAATTTTTGATGATTACCGACCATGGTTTCAGCACTTAGTGGCCTTGGTAATGGCACTAGGTGCTGAAACCATGGTCGTTAATCATAAAAAATTCTGTGTGGAAAGTTACCATTGTTTTTCATTTAGAAATGGATATCATATAGAGAGATAGTTTACTCATCCCCTGGCATGTATATTCGGTTATGGGCCCAGCCTATAGCGTACCCTTGCAGCCACCTTAGATGAAAGGACTGCCCTCCTGGGGGCGGTGGCGCCCACTTTGGGAACCACTGTGTTAGAGGGTTTTTAGAGTCGTTTTGAGGTGTCGCGTCCGTCCTTCTTCACATCTCTAACATGGAGAAGATGGCGATGTCGCCGCGGCCTATGTGTCAAACGAGTTTCCTCACTCCTCCTGGCCTTCTCACGTTAACACACACACTCTCTAGTAAATTTGCTCGCGGCGCGTGTACTTCGCGCTTTCCTAAGCAGCGCGTACTTTCCCGCCCTCCCCTCTGCTCATGGCGAAGGGAGGGGGGTGCGAGCGAACGAGAGAGGGGGAGGAATATGAAGAGAAAGATAGATGAGGCTCGCTGAGCGTGTGCGCCGCTTTCGCAACTTCGTCCCACGAGAATATAGACCGGATGACGCATTTGGGAGTCAGTGGAAGGGTTGGAGGGGTTAGAGGGGTTGTTGTGTGCGGGGGGAAAAGCAGCTAAGCAAAAAAGGATGCACTGCTGTCGGCTGGTACTACGCCTAATAGACGATGCATTGTTTACTTCCCACCCTCGTCCGTGCACTGCTGAGCGACAAAAGAGTTTGAAGGTGGGGTCGGAGGGAGGAAGAAACAGAGGAGTGAATGGAAATGTTAAATCCCCGTTATTTCTCAGCCGCCCGTTCGCAAGCTCCTTTAAAGCAACGCTGTCGTTCGATTCATTTTTGCATTCCGGAGACGTCGGATTGGTTTCTAACACCATGCGTAACCAGGATGGTGTTTATGATTATTTTATTTCTGTAATCAAGCCTCCTTGAAGATAAAAAAGAGGGGAAAGTGCCCAGAGGACGACCCAGGAATAAGTTTATGGACCAAATAAAGGACATATGAAGAGATACTTTGAGGTAAGGCAGCTAGCATTAGATAGGGAAGGGTGGAGGGCTGCAGTCAACCAATTTTGGAATTGAACGACCTATGATGAATCAAGTCTCCGTGGGAGTTTAAAGACGTTTGAGTCTTCAAAAAACTTAAGTGATTCGTGGTGGCATACGCATGCCGGTGAAGGGGCTCGCGATACAAGTTCAATGATCGCGGAAGGTAATTGTAGTAGCAACAACAGTTGGTATATTGTTATTTGAGTTACGTCGTTAATAAGTATCAACAAGATTATTGAATATGTGGTCTTTAATGCATTTACTCAGAGCCAAAGTTTCGCCTAATTTATTGTCATCCTCAGGGCTTTGCAACAAGAAAAAAGAGACGTACAGCCAGGTATTTATATAGATAGTAACACAAAAGTTGTGGCATCAGGAATTTACCTTTAGGAATTTACCATTGAGCTTAAGAATACTGAACACCAGCAAGGTAAACGACGACTCCAAATACTAAGGAAATATGTAAACATGCAATTTAATTAACACAAATAAACCATCCACAAATTTTGAAAAAAACATATATGGCAATAAAATTAAGAATTTACAATTATCACGCATTAAAAAAAATACAAAAACAAAGTTAACACTAGCATTGATTAGACAAGCTTAATTTTTTTCTTTCGAAAACGAGAACAATGAAACACAGAATTTAATAAGGGTTCACCTTGTTATTCCAATATAAATTCCACTAAGTCTGTGAACGTCTGCTCTCCTATTCAAAGGATTTCCGTTTTTTTATGATTTGTACCATTTCTAAAATGCCTACATATTACAAAAATCTTGTTGTAATCTATTTTGTATTAGGTTGGCAATGCTATGTTTGAGTAAGAGAGATGTGTTGCTTCGCTCCGGTTAGGCCACTCCTCGAATACGCCACGAGCATTTGGGAAAGATTTAACCACAAATATTAATAAAATGCAAAGGAAAGCTGCACGCTTCGTTAGAGACTACTACGAGCGAATATATAGTGTTTTACAGCTTTTAGAGGGATTAAGGTGGGAGTCCCTAGAGAGATGGCGCAAGGAAATTAGGACGTTTGCCTGTGAAAGTCAAGAGAAACTTCAATTTATTCCATTGGAACCTATCATAAGCGGGAGGTCTCATGAATAACAAATACGAATTGCACTCCAGTCCGTGATTATAATTTAGAATTTTTCTTTGTCTTTATTGAGCAGACCTCGTTCTTTATTAGTTATCCTTAATATTCCGTATGAGAATTAGTTTTAACCTGAAGGTTTCCTTAGTATTAACTTCATTCATTCATTAGTCGTTCGATCCTAAAGGCCATTTTACACGGGGCATGTAATTGCACAAGCTACTGTATGTGCAAACGTGAATTTCAAAATGCACCGTGTAAAGCGGCGAAATTCAAGAACGCATGCACGAATGCGAGACGTCAGAATAGCCCCTGCTCTAATTCGGTGGTCGCATTCTTGCAATTTGTACGATAGCACCCCATCTAGCGGTCGCAGAATTAACGACATCCAAGTTCACGGGAATTTGACTGACGAAAAGGTTCGATAACCTGAGCGATGGGTGTTTACAGTTAATCTTTGTGTGGGAGGATATTTGCAGTTACTTATATTGTTACTTATTTAGATAGATATTTTATAGCTCGTTAAATTGTTCCTCTGTCATCCGCATAAAATTGCGGTAGCCATTCCTGTCTTCTACAGCCGGCTCCTGTTGGACCATATTAAGAATGCCCGTTCCCTCCTCTCGCTTACGGATCCACTCCCGCATCCAAAGTGCTCTTCTCGCTATTCTCCTGTGGTTACGCCTTTCTATGAGCTCTGCGGACCCGATCATAATTCCCACTACTGCTAGCTCTGTAGCAATCAATGCAGCCTCCTCCTGATCCATTATTTTCCTCACAGAGAGAGAGTGACTCAATGTCAATATCACAGAATCCCACAATCACCACAACCTTATTTTTCACTGAATGTCAACAACGTCGCGTACAGAATATCGTATCTCTCCTGTTTGAACAAAACACTCGCTCTTAGCGTACTTATTAGGCCACTGGAATTCACGAATGAATGCATGCTTACGACCACCGTGTAAAGCAGTCACCCATTCGTTTTCGCAATAATTATTGCACGGCAGATTGCGGAATTAATGCAGTGTTAGGTTGTGCAATTTCGTGCCCCGTGTAAAACGGCCTTAAGATTGGTTGACTGCAGCCCTCCACCTTTCCCTATGTAATGCTAGTTCTCTTACCTCATGGTATCTCTCCATATGTACTCTCCTCTTTAATGGTCCCTCAACTTATTTCTGGGTATTCCTCAGGCAGAGTATGGCCTCCCTGGTATCCCTGTTCTTCCTAAATCCAGATTGGTTTTTCAAGAGGTTGTCTTCAATTCTCCTTTTCATTAATACACATTTTTCGGCTAGTATTAACTTATATAACCAAATAATTTGTACCTTCTCAATATCGTTTTCGGTGTTCCTTTACCCAGGATCGACGGACGCCATATTTCACAGAGAAGATTCCGCTAGCGTAAAATGAGAGGGAGTAAGCAGACAATGGTGCCGCGAGACTGTGCCTCATGCATTGCCGAAACGCAACGAATTGGTTGCTCAATTTAGCATTAGACTTATCTCTTCCCGGAGAAACATCGTCGTGACGTAGGTTTAATTAGGGGTGTAACAATGCGCCCTCTATGGGTAAGGCGTGGTAAGAAGGGTTTTGATTGGTACGATGGGTCTGTGAAGTGAAAATTGAATCGAGCGAGCCGAATGTCTCCTGGAGATGAAAGACTGGAGTCTCATTCGAAGCAGTGATAAATGGGGCCAGTTTTTTTGCCTACCACGCGATTCGGCAGTGAGAACATATTGCTCGCATGCTCCGATCCGCGCAATCTTTTCATTCGAATTGAGATTACCCAATGCAAAGAGCAGGAGGACGAAATAAAAGTACTGGGGATCGGGTTGGTGTGGTGGCTAGAGTACTCGCCTACCACACGGGCGGCCAGGGTTCAAATCCCTGCAGAGGCGGATGTTTTTCAGAGGAAACCCGATCCCTACTTGAGTGTCTTGTGGAGGGCATTTCAAGTAGAGTACTCCGTCTGTCGGATGAGACGTTGAGTCGTGGTCCCCTTGGCGCCTTTCGTTAAGAGCAGGCTAATGCCGACGCCGGGTTTCTATCCACCCTTCCTACCTTACATGTCCCCTATGGCGCAAATGACCTTAGCCGTCGGTCGCCTCCCCAAATATCCAATCTAATCCAATAAAAGTACTCAGGTGTATGTTTGGTAGCAAGTTAATGAAAAATCTACCATGGCAGTAATTATTTTAAACGTGTGGTGTTACAAGAAAGTTAATATTCACGTATCTAAATATGCATCACGCCGTTCCTTTTTGGGGTGGTCATTGTAAAAAGTGTGTGATGCTCGACTTTCGTCCTTGAAAACTGGCTTCGATTTCAATAAATTCTTCCTTACTCTATGGAAAATCACTTGTGGTGACCTGGATAGTGGTAGTCGATTTCCAATCTCTGAAAGATGAAAAAATTTCCCCTTTTCCTGGATTTCCTCTTTTCTTAAATAATAGAGAAACAGAGCTTAAGTGTTTCGACGCCTGCGTTTATCAATAACATCTCTCACTCATTAATGCTTGTGCATATTCTCAGTAATACGACCGGGACCTCATCGCGAGACGGGACTCGAACTCTGTTTTAATTCGTGGATTATTGCCCTTGGTGTCAAAGGATCGAATCAAATAACACACTTTCATCAGCCATATTAAAACTCTGTTTCATACTCGACTCTCTATTCTTTATACTTTTATTTTTATTCTTATATTAATTTTTACCACGGCCGAAAATGCTTCCGAAGACGTCTAGGCACTTTTATTCTACGACTTTGTTTGGCTACAGTTTGAGTAGGCATGTTTGCAGAGTCCTCTGGAGTAAAGATAAATATTTACAATAAGTGTTGTCACTTTACGTTTTTTGCTTATTATATGACCATTTCGACCGCGGAAAAAAGGTGAATTAGTCGAAAATCAGTTGGTCGCCATGACGTCTACGACGTGTATACGACTATTTCTTATAATATCTTTTTTTAGCAAAGAAAAGACTATCTGATTTAATAAAGATAAGCATTCTTGGGTTTACGGCGCGGAATTCGAAATTTTCGCAGAAATCGTATGTAAATACATGTTTTTATTCGGTATGATACCTATATATTTATGGGAGACCATTGTCCTTCATTAGCTTCTTTGCTTAATTTGTACTATTCTATTGATACTTAAAATATTCATGTGTTGTTCTTTCTATGGTATAGATTTTGGGTCATATATTTATATTTCTTAGTATTTAGATTTTTAATGAAAATACCAATAATATATTTGTTTTTCACCTTTGATTACCAAAGGCACACGTTGAGGCACCAGTTGCTGGTTCTATAATTTTGCCCGGTGTTCTTATAAAGTTAGGAGGTTATGGTTTATTGCGAGTTTTCTCTTTAATTTATTTTTTTAGTATTCAGTATCACTTTATTTTTGTAAGTATTAGTCTATTGGGAGGTGTTTTGGTTAGTTTTATTTGTTCACGTGAAGTTGATTTGAAGTCACTGATTGTTTATTCTTCTGTTGCTCATATAGCTATTGTACATGGAGGTATAATAACTATATAATATTGGGGATTGAATGGTAGATATACTTTGATAATTGCTCATGGTCTTTATTCTTCTGATATGTTTTGTTTGGCAAATATTTCTTACGAGCGTGTTGGCAGATGTAGGTTACTCTTTAATAAGGGATTAATTAATTTAGTACCTAGTATAGCTTAATAATTATTTATTCATTTCCCGTTAAGGTGAAAATCCGTATGTATTTCATCGAATTCTTTCATAACGTATGCCAACTGTCATAAAGCTGCGCGTTAAAATAGCATTAAATTACAAAGAAACTAAATCGGTGACATGCAATTTTTACGCGCTTATATATTCACATTATTTACAAGTACATGCATGTAAAGTATCACGCAAATCTGCACGCAAACGAAAATCGAGCCAACTTAACGAGGAATGCGGCTCATTCCTTCCCTAAATTTAACTCCGATGGTTTTCTTTCAATTCCTACCGCTCCGTCGGATCCATTATGACCGCGGAGCACACACGCACTCACGGCTCTCACATGCAGGGGGAACCAAAACATATAACATGCCAGTGCCAGGCTGGAAGAGAGAGAGAGAGAGAAAGACAGACGAAGCGCCTGCTCTGGAAAGGAGAGCATTTAAAAACATCGAGAAAATGGGAGGTGTGACGCAAAGCGGTTTTCTCTCTCGGACGTATGGTGAAAGGAGAGTGGGCACTGAGAAAGAGAGATAATATATCCCGTCCAGCCTTTGTCCCCGAACCCATTCAGAGCTCATCACAAAAATAAAATATTCTCCCTTCTCTCCCTAGTTCGTCGGAGTGAATCCCCGCTGACCGAACAGCTGTAGCGAGGGAATGGAGGCTTCCTGCCCGCCGGACTGCGGGAGGGAGGGTGCAACCTCGCCGCGTTTTATAACACACACGTACCATGTCACCCAAGTCCTGCTCCTCCTTCCAATACACTCTCCCTCCAGTCCTCTGCCTGTCCCGCCTCCCCCTCCCGACCCGCGGACACAGCAAGCTCTCATTCTCCGCCACACTTGGTTCCTCCGCGCCCAGACCCGAAGACACGTGGACTATTGCCAGCACGTGTCTAGTAGCGACGACGCAGCGGGTCTTTACGCCGGCGACGATGCTAATGTGGCAGGGGGGGAGGATTAAGGTGCCCCGGGGGAGGGGGGCGATTCCTGGATAGTTTGAGCGAGTTGTTTCCCTATACTCACTACAAAGATCATAATTCGAAGCATGTACATAAAAATTTAACCTTGGCCGAATGTTCGTGAAATATGGGTGTATGCGAGGAGATAAAAGAACTTGCGAACGAGTGATATCTAACACTCATTTATTTATTTAGTCCTCCTTGGTTTGTTTTGTACAACCACCAGTTACCTCAGTTCTGACTGTATGTCTAAATCCAAACCAAAGACGTTTTATAAAGCAAAGGAACGAAAGACTATTTACGAAACTCAATATTTATGCTATTGTTAAGTTTTCTTAATTTTATTGTTTGTCATTGTTTTGCTCTTTGTTTATTTATTTGTTTCCTGTTTCCGCCTGTCGATGGTATTCGCGGGTTTCTCGTCGTCATAGGGCGAATGCCGGGCATACCTCTTCCCGCATGATGCATGTTCCATGGTTTTAGTTGAAGACAGTTTTCCAGCAATGAAGAGGCAAAAGCCTGTAGCGGGGCCCGCTAATTGAGTTGTTACATCTTTTTGTTATTGCTGTTCTGCCTTATCCTATTTAATTATAAGCGGAAATAAACACCTTTTCAATTCAATTCAATTCTGGAAGGAAGAAAGGTCGGATACCTCCAGGACCAGCTACTAAAATTTGGTCTATCTTCTCCTCACCTTTTTTCTGAACAGTACAATGCTCCACATCACGTACAGCCTTGATTTCCTTGTCCGAAAAAATCTCTACTTTTTTTATTATGATTAATGTGTAATAAAAATCCAGAGGATTTTTTACTATCTTCCATGGAAACTTACGTTGACCCATAGGTTCTCAACAGAATACATTGCCAGAGATTTCTCCATGGTATTTTTTTTCAAGCGTTGGAGGAGGAAAATAAATAGGTGATGTTGTTTGACACAGTGACGTACTACATATCGATGTACATACCTAGATATTGGTACTTGATATGCAATATTTTTCTCGTAAAATCCTCCCAGGCTAGGATAAAAAATGTATTCATAACATTGATAAGTTATTTATCGGAGCTCGCATGTTTGCACGAGAAAGGAAATATCGCAGTGAGTAGTCTAAAGTGTACTCCTTCCCACTTTAATTGCATGATAGCGAAACATGGATATACCAGGATAAACACTTGAGTAAGCTAAATTCAGGCGTAGTGGAGTGTCTGAAAATTGCTTACAATAAGAACAGAGGGGATCGGATTAAGATTGAGTGGGTGATGAAATAAGGGGGAGTGTTTTCTCCTGTAGTTGACGTATATGAAAGGAGGAAGGAAGGAAAGAAAGAGGAGGAGGACATAAAGGAAAGGATATACATCGTTACATCGTAGGTTTGGCCATGTCGAGAGTATAGATGAGAATCGAATAACGAGTCAGATATGTGATCGAGGAGTGAATGGTACGAGAGGAAGGGGTACACTGAGAAAGGGATGGTTGTATGTATAAGGTGGAAGATAACACTCTTAATGGAAGTGATATCGGGAGTCTATCAATGATAGGAGAGCGTGCATTGAGCAATGCGTGAGTGTAACTGAAGTAAAAGAGATGTTGAAGGATAGGGCAGTGTGGAGGAAATTATTAAAACTTTCTCAACCAGCTTTACAGGTCGATCACCGTGAATTGAACTTTTTTGACTGTTAGACATTATTAAGAAACAGTACAGTTTCACTGACTATATGGTTTTCAAAGAACATAGACTAAGGTCTACGTACCAACAACAAAACGCGACTATCGGCACGAGGGATGCCAGCAGATCGAACAGCTCGGTACCTAATAAATTCACCCGACCTGAAACTGCTGGGGAAAAAGGAAAGGGTGGGAATAGGCAGAGGAAAAGAAGCGCCGGCACCCGACCGCAAAATACAGCGGCCGGGCACGCTTTTGAAACCTGGCATATAATTTTCAAGAGACGATCAGCCAAACCTACTGAGTGACTCTTTACGCATCTTAGAGCTCGAAGCCAGGGCCTCTTTAGTCACCGGAGAAGCGGCTTCCCGATCCAGGCACGACCCCTTTCGAGGTCGTGACAAAGCACCGGAGACCCCCTCCGGAATCAAGCATTTGCACCTCGAAAAGGCGGGGATGGCGGTTGGTACGCGCTAACCTCATCAGGCTCCGACCGTGCAAACAGCAGCAATCTTTCCCGAAAAGGCAGTGGACGTACCTTTGCAAATGAGGTCTACGAACCGGGAAAATGACGCTTTAGATTGCTTCCGCTAGGCTTCGATGGAGGTTGATTCTTCGGTTTTCCGGAGTCTCCGCCGCATTGTTCCATCTTGATAAGAATAACTGACAAATCACAAAACGAGCAAATTCCAAAAGTATGAATTTGTTACACGACCTAGGTTTCGCCTTTATCAGAACATCTGGTGGTGATATAGGCGAAACCTTGGTCGTGTAATAAATTTGTACTTGTAGAATTTGTTGTTTTGTTATTTGTCAGCTATGTTTCTGTTCAACAGAGAATCGCCGGAATCTTCAGAATTTGAGGACGATATTTCGCTGTCTAACCTGCAGGCTTCCTCAGGTCAGAGTTAGTAGTAAACTTTCGAAAACTGTTACAAAAATTCAAAGGCATGCAGTTTCAAAAATTGTCATATTCCGGAAGTCTATGCGTTAGTACTTCGCTGTGTTCGAATCCCACGAGGTATTTGTGGATTTTATAAGTTTTCATTTATTAAACAATCATGTGCATCATTGAAGCACAAGAATTTTGATATTTCTTATTCATCAATACTAGACCAATTATAAGTCTTACCTTCGTGTTCCTTTTGATATTAAAAGCATTTTCAGTTAGATTTATATACAGTTAACTGTGTGACAATGATTCCTTCTCTTGGTAATATATTAGTTCCTTACATGTTTAACCCTCGCATGCGGTCATTGATCAGAATTTCACCGGATGCATTGCGATTTGATCGCAGAATCGAAGTGCTACTCGCATACAAAGTAGAAGCCGGTCTATTTCCGTTGCAAGCGCGAACCCCGGTCGATTATTCCGACTATCGATCCGTACTACCGTTGAGGTCATTGCTTAACACATTCGGAGTACCACTTAAAACCGATTCCTAAAGCCGCAGTCATAGAAGTAACCTCCATGGCCGCCTTTGTACCCGTAGCAGAACGGACGACTGAAATACATCGATAATGGAAGCATAAATTTTCCGCAGGTAATAGTTTCATTTCGACCTATGTTTCGATATACTGCATCATTCACAAGGGAAGACTTTGGGAGGAGTAATGGTGTGTAAACAAGTTTGCGAAGGGGGCGGTGTCCGGCGCAACTTAATGGTTTACATAGTTAAGTTTATAAGGAGAGCGGGCGGATGAGTCAGTAGAATAAAATAGGAACAAGACGATGTCAACATTTTTCCGGGTTGCGTCCGCGTATGTTGTTGGGTATCACAACAGTTTCGTCAGCAGGATAGCTGGTGAAGGACACCAGGAGGATATCACTACAGTTTCACCAGTTATCCTGCTGGCGAAACTGTTGTGATACCTAACAACATACGCGAACGCAACCCGGAAAAATGTTGACATCATCTGATCAACGCCGCGGAAACCTGCGAACAAACATGATAGAAACAACTTTCATTGTTCTGGGAACAAATTCACTTTGGGACACATATTCAAAATAACGTTAGCATTAGGTAATTCATAGTACTTGAAAACAAAAAAATGACACGAACTATGATTACTGATGCATATAAAAACCTATTGGTCAATGGCAATTAAAACAATTGTAACAATTACAGTGCTGAATCTGGTAAGAGGCACATTGGAAAATAAATATCATAAAATAACAAATCGAACAAATGCCAGTCGATTTCCTCGAATCACAAATATGGTTTTCACTACGCCTTGCATTAATTCGTTTATTTTATTTTTATTTAGGGTAAGGGCAGTCGGAGGGGGAAGGACCAAGGGAAATGGTTTAATTTGTGATTATGTAATACATTAATTATTAATTAAAAAGTAATTTGATGATGATGTAATACATGGAAACCAAGGACGAAATATACCTTTTTTCAGTGGAAAACTGCAATTAATGTCTTTTTTGTGCTGGAATTCCACTAAGCCACATCTGATACTTCTCTTTATTAAAATAAAAACATTGAATTAAGGTATTTTGAGCCAGATATAATTCCTCCCAGAAATCAATGAAATAGGGCTAATTTGTAAGAAAAATACTGCACCCTTAGGAACGTACCAAAATACCGCGTTCTTTCCGAGATGTTTGCCGAAAAAAATATATGGTAAATGGCCCATGTGTGCTCCCCAAAGAGACGTTATTTAAAAAATGAGGAATTTCTAACACCATCTCATAATAAAAATAAATGTATGTCGTTCGCGTTATTTTTCAACAATTTTGAAAAATATCGTAAATCATAGAATAATGTCCGCAGTTTTTTCACAATCACAATAAAACCTTCCGTTGTGGAGTTTTAAACGTACCAAGTGGAAAAATGAGTCAAGTTAAGGACTAATGTAGATATTTTTATTTCATTAGGTACTGAGAATTCCAGTCATGTAAATGTATTTTATATCACTATTAGTCTTACAATATTTACTTCATGCTCCCTCTACCTGCTGACATAACAAAATAAAATTCGAATATGGTCTCTGTTTTGACTAGGGAAGTATCTCGCTCAAACTACCTTAAAATAGTTCCATTTCTTCTTTCGGGACGCAACCTCGTCTTTGTTTTCGTGACAAAATATCTCCTGGAGTCTCGCCACGGAAATCTTAGACAATATATGCGTGAAGGATGACGAACTAACTTTGTGGTATTTTGACGTACTCAAAGAAAAATAACTTAGTAATATTCCACACTTATTTATTACTTAAACGCGACTGACCGATTTCGATGCTTAAAACATTTTCATCGGAGATATTACACAGAGATTATTAATATCTCAGATGATGATGTTGTAAGCATCAAAACCTGTCAGTCGCGTTTATGCAATAAATAAGTATGGAATATTACCAAGTTATTTCTCTTCATTAATTCTCAGGCAATACCTTAAAATTGACCTTTTGTCAAATATCACGGAAGTGAGAGAGGTTTATTTTTAAATACTTTATAACTTTACTGCTAAATTTTATATTTTAATTGTTTATTTTATCCAGCGGTATATTTTTACGAGCGGGAAGATCAAGGTGGCGAGCGGAGCCTTTCAAAGGAAGGAGTTCATGTACGCCCTCTCGCGACACCTCGCCGCTCTTGCCCAATCCTCTCTCCTCACCCCATACACCACTCTCCCATTCCCATCAGTGATGCAAGGGTGCACCACTCGTCGACGTTATGGCTTTACGTATGCGTATCCTCCGCCCCTCGGCCATTTCGGCTCGCACCCGTGACATCGTTGAACCCCATCGTTAACTGTCGACAAGGAGTGTCGGTGCCGCTGCACGCGCTTGTGACGCCTTATTTATTTTTTCACCCCCTTCTCGAAGTGGGCGTCGCTTGACGGCCATAGTCGGACGCTTTGATGGCGACGAATCGATACATATTCTACTCGCGAACATAACTAGACTCCACCCCACTTTATTGCACGGTGGTAAAACTAGGATGCGTAGGGATGAACTTTTAAGCATGGACGAAATGCAGTGGGCGTGCGGAAAGGCCAGTAGAATATATAGATTGCCTCAATCGGATTGTTGAGTACGAACTACCCGTCGAGAGAGAGGTGGAGAGGGCACTACGTCGTCTAGCTAATGCCTGACAACCGTAGGTAAATACAACCATATTGTTTTAATTGTCTCTGATGATGATATTGTAAGCATCGAAACCGGTCAGAGTATTTAAGTCATAAATAAGTGTGGAATTTACCAAGTTATTTTTCTTCAATTGTTTCTAAATTCAACAAAGTTAATTCGCCAATTATCATGTAAATGAAGCCTAACAACCGACATGACAATCATGTTTAACCCAGATCTTCCCTTGTTTTCCAATGGATAGCATGACGCAATGGAAAAATAATAATAATAATAATTCTTTATTCCATTTATATGTATGTACATTTGGTTATTTATACAAATATAGGAACATAGGTACCCCAGAGGAACTACCTGATTTGGGGTTACCATCATCTGAAAGTTTTTGTGGCAGAGCTGGTGCTGTTCAGTTATCAAACACATTTTCTCAAAAAATTTTCTAGTAGTAATTTTTCAAAAAATAGGCGGATGTAAAGCAAGAATATCAACCATCTGTTTGAAATTTTAGGCAATTACCTCTTGAAACATATATTCGCTACTTAGTGCTATGGATTCAACTCGATTTACCCTATATATCAGCTGGAATGCGGATTAATTTTGGTTTAAATAAATAAACAACAAATGCAAGGAGATTTCACATTAAAGAAGCAAATGTATGCTGATTTGAAGTAAGTTATCGATGGAAAACAGTAAAATTACAAAATTTGCGCATTAGCCCGCAAGCGCTATTGGAAAATCAGGGTTAACGAAATGGCGGACAAGAAACATAAGTCTGACGAACAAGAACAGTATTAAGTATAAGAGCTAAGTATTCAAGCGAGAACATAGGTTCCTGAATGACATCCTCACGCGTCTCGTTTGTCGAACTCATTAACTAATGGAATAGGTATAGGATTGATGAAGAGGATATGAAGTATCTGAGAAGTGTTTGCAGAAAAATTAAGAGGAATACGGATAGAGATAAATGGGAAATGAAAAAATGTGGAATTTATGCTCCGATTTATGATTTTTTGTAAAAATGGCATATTTCGTGAGGTTGGCCATGTGGATATCATGGATGGTAGTCGAATAACTAAAGAGATATATGTTCGGGCATGAATTCCATGCGAATGTAGTCAGAGGAAGAGGCAGACGGAAAAAGTCATGATGGAACGCGGTGGAAAATACTGTAAAGGGAAGGAATATTATGGGTATATACGAGTATGCATGAATTACAAAATTACCTTGAATCGTAATTTATTTTAGATGGGAATTAAAGAAAGACTTCTTGAATACCCTCTGAGCTCCTATTTACCGCCATTGCCTTCATAAAAATCCTTAGTTTTGATTTATACATTGGAAAATGAAACGTCTACTTGGCTTTGAAATCGTCTCCTTGACCTAGTTAAGCCTTGTTCGAAATGAGAATTAATAAGTCATTCCCTCTCATAAATCTTTGGATGCATCCGAAGGAAGTTGCACCTCCGAACTTCGTCAGAACGCTAGCGTTATCTGGTCGGATATTGCTCTTTCGACTGTCATAATCGGCTTGGAAGCATATTCTCACGTTAATTAATTTTCTAGTTGGTAGAAGTTTACTGAGTGATGCGGTCGTTTCTCCTCTTTAATATCCGGAGAATCATTTCATCTTCTCGTCAAACTATTGCATTCCATGTTTGCCTTGCATTCGTATCAAATCAGCAGTCGTTTGAAATTTTATTGGGCTCATACGCCTAGACATTTGTGATTGTACGTTTTCTGGGTTTTACAAATAAAAATTCATCTATCTCCGCTTCTGTGAGGCAAAAAAAATTTTAAGAGCTTTAATTTTCGGGGCTATTTTATCTCCCACTTTTTTTGCTCGTGGGGATCGGGTTGGTGTGGTGGCTAGAGTCTAGCTAACGATATAGGCGGCCCGAGTCCAAAACCCTGTAGAGGAGGATATTTTTCAGAGGAGAACCGATCCCTACTTGAGTGTCTTGTGGAGGGCACTTCAAGTACAGTACTCCGACTGTCAGATGAGATGTTAAACCGTGGTCCTCTTGGCGCCTTTCGTTAAGAGCAGGCTGATGCCGACGCCGGTTTTCTATCCACTCTTCCTCCCTTACCTATCCCCTATGGCACAAATGTCCTTAGCTGTCGGTCGCCTCCCCTAACTCCAATCTAATCCATCAATGATCAGGTTTGTTGCTTCATTCTGGCCCTTGCACACTCCCATTAAAATACCTTCAGGTTACATCTTGAGATCCGATAACTCTAAGCTGAGATATTCGCTTCGTCACGCCGGACTTAAGGCCTGCCAATGGATTCGCGTGTATTTGCTTATATTCTCCTCATTCACGCTGGTATTAGACCAAGAAATATTTTGCCGGTATTTTACATTTCGCGGCAATTCCATGGAGCTTTCATCATTATTCATGCTATTGGCCGAGGAAATATGAACATTTCAACATTTTTTTGTCCTAGCTTTAAAAGATTGACCAAGGGAGTGATGAATATTTTATTTCAAATAAGTGATTTTCGGTTGAAATGAGTCGTTAAAATCAGAGAAATACCTCTGTTTTTAGAAGGAAGTTGATATGATATTTTATACGAATTACAATGTATTCATCGAATTATTTAGCATTGAACTGATTTCGCGATTACTACTTAGGAGAAGGCATTCTTCTGTACAAAACGCTCTGACTATGGAGGTGCATGGAGAAAGAGCGGTGGACGGATAAGAAACGCGATGACAAACGAGAAAGTGCTTGGCATCATAGGTGCGGGAAGAAATATTATGTACGAGACAAGGAGGAGGTAGGGTAGGTGATTGGAAGAGGTAATGAGGGGAGATGGTTTGCTCAAGGCAGTGATAGACGGAAGGATGTTTGGCTAGCGGAGAATGGGGAGAAAGAAGATTTTATGGACGGGATTATGAAAGGTAGGACGTACGCTGAGATGAAGAAAGAAAGAGTTAGGTCTATCTCTGTACGTATAAAAATCTGGAGGATTTACTCTGAATTGCAATTAGACCTACCTTTAACTGGTAGATCTTTCCGCCTTTGATTTGACAATAATGGAATGTGTTATACGCTAAATAGTTGGAGATACGCCAGCATAAAACAACAAAGTTAAAATATGAAGAGCATCAACAAAACAATGGCATTTATAGGTAAATTTAAGGTAAATGACACTTCTTAAATTGGCGTAGAATAGTAGCCAGAAGTCATCATGTACACAGCGCTGCGAACATTACCAACTATGCACCTCGTTGTGACGATAATCCACGCGCTCTCCGACAACGTATATTACACCTGTTGGCCAATCGGAGGAGGGAAGGAGGTGGGGGGAAAGCCAATGGAGTGGGAAGGCATGTGTTTACTGCCACCGCTGCGTGCTAAACGCGAAATCGACGAGAGAGAGGCGCGTGCGAAAAATTACACGCGCTGTTCTACGCCGTTTACATTTTTTTCTTTTGCTTCGACTCCGCGCCGTCCTCTGCGGCGCAGACTTCAATACACTCCTTCCTTCTCCCAACCCCCACCGCCGTCCATTCGTCCGGAAGCCCGCCCTCCTCTACGGGAGCCGTTGCAGCACACGTTTCTAAGGTGGCGGGCTCGCAGCAGACGTGAAATGAGTTCCCGCTGGGGAGAAGGGAGCCATATTATGGCCCCCTTCGGCTCCCATTAGTGATCTATTTGAAGCAATGCTCGGAGTCGGTAAAATTTTTTGTGTTCTGCGAATTGCCCATACTCTAAGTTTTTTGTTTATCGTATAAGCCATAGATTTCATCAAATAACTTAAATTTCAGTATTGTAATCTGAAAACATGTATCTATTGTTAATTATTACTGATATTCTAATATATGCAACAGATTATTCTCCATAACTGTTTGTTTCCCATTTCCGCCTGAATTTTCACAAAATTTTAAACTTTAGAGCTCGGGCGGCAGTGGTTAATTTTTTTCCGATTTCGAAAAAATTTTGCATGCGAGATCCTGATATCAGTACACAACTTTCCCGCATAGGGTAAATTTGATCCGGAAAAAAAAACCTTTTTTCGGCCCACCCTAAGCCATAAGTCATTTGGCTGCGTGGATTGACGTTCACTTGTCAATTAATTCCATGCGTTAAGGGATGGAAAGATTGTCGTACACGCTGCTGGAGTTGCTACACAACGGTTGTCCTACCCTGGTTTTAAAAGGTGTTTGTTGGACGTGGTGTCACATTTGCTCGCGGTAGTTTTCAGCCTGTGTTAACACGATTCTTTGCTCCCCCTGGGGTGCAAACTGATTTAGGGGCGGGTATCACAGGGGTTCTTTTTCTCAGCCCCTTCGCAATTCACATGTAATGGCGCCGTTGTGGGACGACGTCACACATGAATATGGATCCTTGCTAAGGCGTCGAGATGAGTAGAATTAAAACAAAGTTTGGCTTTACTGGTTTTTATTACTTTTAGAGACTTTCAACAACACATAAAGACTCTCATACACACACACATATGAAGAGGGGTCAAAAGGAGAATCGTACACGGTGAGCAAGAAATGAATCTAGAGAGAGAGAGAGAGAGTACTAGGAGCCAATAGGGCTCGCGGATCTTATCAAGGAGCGGATCTTGACGTGGGGTGCACGACGTGTCGACCAACGGGAGTCTATGAGCAGAGTAACTATAGTGCTCGCAGAGTTTCTGTGCACTGGAGAGTTCCTCCAAGCCTAGCTGCCCTTGGTAGATGAGCAGCGATTGGCTGCCAGCGTCCAATCCCGTAAACCGGTTCTTAGCTCAGTGCGCGCCGCGTACGAATACTTTTTTTATACTGACTTAAAGTTTTGTTTATTTATCGTGTAATCACGGTTACCTGCGCCGATGGGGATTACTTTCTAACCTCACTGCGATGACTATTGCAATCACTGCGTTTTAATTCGATTTCAATAGTAGTTTCTCGTCCAGAGTATTTCTATTCTAAAGGCCCTCGCGTCGGCGAGGCATAGCGTTCGTTTTCGCCGATTCTTTTGTGTCGCCACTTAACAGTATTCGTACGAGGCGCGCACTGAGCTAAGAACCGGTTTACGGGATTGGACGCCGACAACCAATTGCTGCTCATCTACCATGGGAAGCTAGGCTTGGAGGAACTCTCCAGTGCACAGAAAATCTGCAAGCACTATAGCTCTGTGTAATCACCAACTGACCAACCTTGGTGCTCCCAGTTAGCCCTTATATACGATTATCTATTCAGTCCTCTCTGAGGGAGTGGACGGAGCATTCCCGGATGGCTTTCGCTTTCACCTCCAACGAGCCGAAAAACATCCGAGGTAGCGACAATTATAACCGAATGTCGCAAACAATACGTATTTGGGACAAATCAGGAGTAATCGGAAGGTTGCGGGCCCTCTCTCTCTCTAAATCCAGCTCACAACACATGAACCCTAGTAATAATGAAGATTGAATCTCTCTCCTTTATTTTGAACTGTTGATTTGTTGATATTGCGATGAAGTTCAGCCACTACAACGGCGAGATCGCCAAACAAATAGGACCTTAATGATACGCTATTTGACAAATAGGGTATTTTTTCCGCCCCTTCACAATTCATGAACCTTCGAAATGAAGAACGTCGAATCTCTTTATTTATTTTGAACAGTCGTATTTTTGATATAGCAATGGAATTCCCAAATAAATAGGTTATTAATTGTCCGTTGATTAACAAGAGCGGCGCTAAAAATATTAAAAACTACATTTCTTCCGGCTTGTACGACGTGCTTTCTTTCTTTAATCCCGAGGCAATCGACGAAAAAAAACTCCCCGAATCTTGTACGGTCAATGACAGAATTTGCACAAGTTTCTTGTGCAAATCTTGTTTTATCTGCCTGATTGTTGTTTAAATCTGCGTGATACGTATCTCATCTCGCGACGTCAGTAAAAGAAACACGATGGCGTATGTAGCCATATTTGTCTACGCATTCGGTAAAAGAGCGAATTTCCCTTTCATTGTAAACAATGCCTATGGATAATAGGAAAAGGTCATTTATTTTTTTCAATCTCTTTGCACAAACTTATCATATCATATCGATAAGATTTTTAACTCAGGAAATGTTGTATCTATACATTTGTAAGCTATTGGCGTAGTGAGGATTTCGTTTTAGGTGAGGACATCCATTCGGAGTGCTAGCAATAGGTGAGGGGGAGGAGGAAGTGAAATTTTTTTAATTCAGGAACAAAATTGTGTCTCTTGGCTACTAAGAGCGCAATTGCGACTGCAATGTAGTGGAGATTTTTCTTGTGAAATTTCTCTTTCGGGAAAATTTCAGAAGGAATACCATGACTACAGGTTTTTCTCTAAAAGTACGATCACACTTACTGGAGAAGTTATCCAAATAAAAAAATTGAAACGATAACTTTCCTTTAAAAATGACTAAAAAAATTATATATATTCTTTTGAAGACCCCATTTTTAAAGATGGTTCAAAATTTCGGGGGAAGGGGGTTCGGGCCCAATCGAATCCCTGTCCACATCACTACCACATTATATCGAGTCTGCTGCTAAAACACCATGTTAATGATTGGGGAGGTCTTCTCGGGTCTTCCACAGGGAAAACCTTTGAACTGTCGATGTTTCGGAGTCTGACTCGTACTCCATTCTCAAGGCGAATGAATTCGGATAAAAAAGAATCCTATATTGCGTTAAAACAAGTACTAAACTGATAGTCGATTTAATTATTTTAATTTCGTTAAACTACGTCAATTAGAGCTATGATGTTAAAAATTGCGAAAATAACGACGTATCATTATTTGCACATTTAGAAATAATAGGTCTCATACCTATACCTATTTATTGCCGCCATTAGACATTGCGTCTGTGCAAATATACTTAAAGCGTAAATTGATTGAAGCAAGTTTTTTAAAATGAACGATGAGTTGCGTGTCTGAAGGAATTAGCGCGAATCGTTCACTAGTTATTTTTGTAACGATTTGAATTTCTTAAGGTGGTTGAAATCAAACTCTCGCTCATATCGTTTTTCGAAGATAAAGATAAAATATTGAAATACTCTAGAAATTTTAGTGACATATAATGCATTGTAATCCCCGACGGATAGTAAGACTGACATTGTTTTATAGTTCGAGAACGCATTTGCTTGCATCGTATAGTATTTTGAAGTACATTATTGTTTAACTTGCCTTGATACTAGGGAGATTTTTACATACTGTCTGCCACTTGCGAATAGCGGAACAGCACGCGGATGAATTGGAAAATCTCCCTTCAAAGTCTATCCGAGCCCAGTAATGCTTTACTCGTTCGTATTGAATTGGCTCTATGGCTGAAGAAAAATAAAATCATAAGTGATTACACTAAAAACATGTTCAGTTCTGAATTTGTGGACAAGAGATATGGTCAAGGTTTGGAGGATACACAGGAAATTAAAGGTGGCGCGCACAGTTTGAGCGAAATAAGAGATGACGTTCAATGATAGTTATATACTTAACAGTTTTGAGTTAAGCGCATCAATGTTAGTGTGACCAAGCAATTTTTTCTCAGATCAGTAGGGAAAGAAATCAATTATTCCACCTCACAATTTCTTACTGCCTGAAGATGATTAATAAACTATTTAATCACAATTTCAATTAGATATTTAACCTCCTCATTTCCTGCCTGACTTCCCCCATGTAAATGCACGCAATTCTAAATAATGTGGACGCATTGCTATTTCATCAGCCAAGCCCTTGGAGGTTCACTTCTCATGTAGGACTACTCTTATTGCCGTAATTGGTCTTAGTTAAATAAATACATTAACGAAAAAATTGAAATAATGTCGCATAAAAATTGAATTGCTACAAAAAGGACAAAAAATGACTCCAGAATCATCTCCAGTCTTTAAAATCCTTATCCCTTTGCAATCAGTCTTTTTAAGAGTTAAAAATAAATGGTCAGATTTTGAGATTATTAAGAGGAAAAGAAATTTTAAGAATTTTGGGTGTAAATTCCTTCGGAAAACAAGCTAACTAGCTCCGTTTTACCGCGTAAAAGGACCTCAGAATCGCGAGAAAGCCGTGCAAATGATAGTTTTGCCCACTGAAATTACTGGATGCCTAAAAAGTAGGTCATGTGGTCTTTGCTCAAATTTGAAGGTTTCAGGCGATTCGATTAATGAAAGGAACTTAATTTAAAACATGGAGTTTCTGTTGGAGTCTGGAAACTGAGGGACAGAAGTGTTCATTTGTCTGATAATTAAATGAAACTTTCGGCTTTCGTCCGACTTTAATTTAACTTCAGTCGAAATTTTCCAGGTCCCTCGTTTTTTCATCGGGTACATTTTGTCGATGTTGAAGAAACTCAACATGAGTAAAGGTTGTTGCTTTTAAATTGCGCCCATGGCTTTCCAATTTCTAACGTAGTTGCATTGGCCACTTTCGGGGAACTAGGAATCCAATTCGTTTTGAAACTTGTTAACCTCAATCAAGTGGTTATAAACTATATCCATCAACATTAATTGTTTGATCTCAGCATATTTTGTGTTATATCTTTTGTTTTTTCGTCGCGGTTAATTGGCACCAGGGAACTTGGCTCTAATCGGAATTTTTGTGAAAGAGTTGATCTCCAGAGTTTTCCAAATGAGAGAATTTATGTTCGAGAAAACCTTTAAAACATCATAATTGAACAATCATTCGTGGAAATACAACTTACATAGCAATACGTTTGTTTTCAGCAATACTCAATAGGTAGTATGGAGATAAGAACAGTTTTCCCCTTATGTCGAGCGTAAAATTATCAGAAATGTTCTTCTGTATTTAAAAATTACCCTGCGAGCAATCTCTAGGGTGCATGGCGGGGGAGGGGCTGGAACATTTCAAGTAATGAAAGGGACTTATTTTTATAGTTACTTATTAAATAGCTAATTAACTATTTTAAAGTTCAACTCTACAGAGTTTCATCTCTATCTATCTACAACTTCACTCCACATGTCTCTGTGGAGTGGAGAAACTCTGTGTAGTTGGTACCTATCAATTCCACAGAGTTTCGCTCAAACGAAGCGGAATCTTTCAATAAATAAAAATCGCAACGGAAAGAGACCTTCAACGGACATCCCGGCCTCAGATTCAAATGGTAGCGACCAACTCGAGAGAAGTGAATTTAACATTTCACGGACAAAACCTTAATCGCTTAAGCGCTACACTGTGGAATTAATGTACAGCTTTATGATAATTAATTAGCTATTTAATAAGCAATTTAAAATAGCCCTTTTGGTCATCTTCAGGTACTCTGCCCGGTAATATTCGAATTGCTGGAACTATTAGTGTTGAAAGGAATGTTAAATTATTATTCCAGTCGAATAAATAGTGTGGATTGAATATTTAAAAAAAGGATCTACTTTTTTCGTCATGAATTATTTTTAGGCACGCTGCAGGTTATCGTTTAATTTTTGGCGTACAAAGATAATAAAATTATTCAATCCAAAGTCGCGCAGTGTTGGAGTGCCTCCACTAGTCTGTAAAAAAATGTATTCCGTGGGATTCCAGAAGCTACATTTTCAAGTTGATACAACCGATTTTAATTAAATGAAACTCATTTGATAGATCGTTCATTTATCGCTCATTAAAGCTTTTCTTCCCTCCGTAACTTTACTTTTACTATAGTTAGCTTCATTAGCTAAAAAAGCTACAAAAGCTAGGTGAAAAAGTCACCACTTTCCCAATTTAAAATCGGTTACCAAATCTTCAACTTACTGTCTCTCGGTTAATTTTGACTATGACAATTTTCGGACCAGGTAAATGCTATCCAATTTCATTTTCAACACTTCAACAGCAAACAATTGTATGTATCCCCGTGTTTGCATCAGCTGGGGACAAAATCCCCCTAACATTACCAGTTATACTCAACATGGACGTGGAATGAAATCCTATCCACGTAAATAAGTAATAAAGTGGATTGCATTGCTTTCAATAACAACTTGAAGCGTTGAATTCACATTTCATTCTCATGAAATCTAGGTTGTATCTAAGGAATACCTGTGTTGAATCAACCCTCATCGAAAATTTGCCAACAATATACATGGCCAACATAAATATTACCTATATGATACATAAAATTTAACATAATCATCTGATACATTAATAAAAAGTAATTTAATAAAAACAATAATGATAGTGTATTTAACTTTTCAAAGTAGCTCCAAGTTTAAGATAAGAATAATATATAACCCTTAAGAAAAACCTAACAATATCCAATATTCGAAACTAGGCCAAATGTAGAAATACTTTACTACTCTTTATTTTTTTTACAGTATCCGGAAACATAATAAAATTTATAAACCAACGATCGCTTGAAAAATGGTCAAACTTGGCTTGATTAATCGAACATTTTCCCCTCTTAAATTAAACACAAGTGTTCTTTCAGATACAGTTGACATATTAACACTCATAATATAAAATAATTTTATTACCTTGAACAAATTCTAGAGCTCTAATGGGAGCAATCTCAATTAAACAAATAAAAGGTATGAGTGTTCCATTCTATTTTTCAGAGTCATGCTTCTAATAATCCATTTTTGAATGATTAAACAGTAAGGTATCGTTATTGTGGGAATAGTACGGTCTATCTGACATTTTTTTTGGAAAATAAGGTTTTAATAGCCATGAAAACATCGATATCTCGCGTGGAATTTTCCATTGCGGTTCATTAAAGCAGATAGCTGAAACATAGAGGCACTATACAGGATTTGAAACTAGCCAGCTCATCCGGAATTTGCAGGGAACACCATAAAGGTAGTTAGAGCGATTAATCACTTCACGTATAAATCAATGAATTGGGTCTCATTTGAAAAGAAAAATATCCCCCATTCTTAAGATACCAAAATATCAGCGCCTAACCGATCTACTTTCCGAGATTTTTGACGAAAAATACAAGCCCGTTAACATGTAATATGGTACTTGCATGCGCTCCTGAAAGACGTAATTTAAAAATGAATTTCTAACTGCAAGATCTCGCGAAAAAATTAAGTGTGCATTTTGTATGTTTTTAAAACCATTTCCGAAAATAAATCATATTTTCACCGCAGTTATTTTTTCAGGATCACGATAAACCTTGCGTGATGGAGATTCAAACCTTCCCCATGGAAAAAATGAGTCAAGTGAAAAACTTTATAGATATTTTCATTATATTGATACTAGCGGATAGTACTCTTTGACATTCAACGGGTGTGAAAAACATTGAACTTATTTTATAAGGTAACCACAAAATATGAAGAATACTGTCAGCATGGTCATTTGATGAGCTCGTAACCTATCTTGTAATTTGTGTTCGTTGTATTAGAGACGCTGACACCAGGGTATTTATGTGTATCGTTTAACAGATTAGTGTTCTCTCATATATATGCAATGCCCGAATGAGAGCTTACTTGAGAACAGACATTGATGATTATATTTGTTGTAAGTATACATAAAATTTATCGATTACTCCCCAAAGTAATCTATCATGGGGCCTTTGGGATTCCTTGCCCTTCTTATACAGATTGTCTTTCTATGTACTATCGTGGGCCTGCAGGTAAATGTGATATTTAAATGCAAGAGGTGCAAATATCCTTTGAAAATCAAACCTCTGGTTGTCAAGGAAATATGCTATTTTTGATTTCGTAGAAAAATGTGAGATTTTTAAGTTAAAACATGATTTTCAGACAAATACGAAGCATGAATGAAAATCGATTGAAAGAATCAGAAATTTCATTTATTTAGCCATCCGATAAAAAAAATCCCGGCCTTGAGTAAGCTAATTTTAAGAATAAATCGCAAGGTCAGTGCAGTACTCTTTTCAGAATCGTAAAAAAACCTTCCGTTTTGAGTGATTTTTAAACACACCGCGTGAAGATATGAGTTAAATTATAGACTTATGTAGATGTGTTTATTTAATTGAGCAAAGATTTTTTCTATATCTGCAAGCCCCTGAAAGAGTGTAACTTGTGGTGTTTTTTCTTTTTTTCTGCTCTTTTATATTTACTTTACATCTTGTATCCGCCCATCCCTATTCATTTTTGTTTGTAATATATGGGCTCTAAATTTAGTATAAATTCTGTATGCTCCTAATGGACAATGAAAAACACCAAGAACAACCCGTATATATTATTTCTCAAAGATGTTTTTTTTGTCGCAACGCCATAACTCCCAAAATTATTCATAAAAATTAATGATTCAAACATCGTTTTAAAGCTTATGTTCCCCGATATTGATGAAAAATAGACAAATTGTTCAAAATTAAAGTTTTTAATAAAAAAATGATACAACGCCATCAGCTGACAATATAATAAACTAATATGTTGGCAATGGTTACGCACTTAAAAGACTGTAGGAGGCGCCACCTATTAACACATCGTTTAGTTAGATTGTTTACATTCTACATGCAATCAGTGTGGCCATTTGCTGTTTGCGTTTACATTATGTATCTCTAACACAAACATAAATAACATATAATTGTCCATGGGAAGAAACAGGTAAAAGAACAGGAAGAAAGAAGGAAGAAACAGGAAGAAGCTGCATACTGTGCGAAATATTCGACAGGTAGAAGAACAGGAAGAAAGAAGGAAGAAGCTGCATACTGTGCGAAATATTCGCTCGGGTCATCTAGTATAATATATTACTATAAATGATTTAAGGTTTTCCCGGCGAATTATATTCGTGAATGTGTTTGGGTTTGACACCGGGTAGGATTATTACCCGGTAGGTAGAATCAAAGAGCATGAAAGGAGTACAGTAAGTCCTCGGAATCGTCGTTTCGATTTACGTCTGATTCGATGTTACGTCCATGCTTACAAGGGTCGTCGAAAAATTTTTCCCTGTTTGATGCTAATAAAATAGACCGAATGTGCATATGCTTGCATTTTTTGATAACTTAGACATGATCATCCTATCTGAAATAGCTTTTTTTCCTGGATGAATGCAGGAAACGAATTTCGAAATTAGGGCCTTGATTAATCGCGGGTTTATAGTGGTCACGAATATCTGGATCCGTTTTTTGTTGTTTCTATTTATGTCGCTCTTCTTCAACATGCATCTCTGACGTAAAGCGAGGACTTACTGCTTTAGGCCTTTCCAAGCGGAAAAGTCTGCATTATCAGAGCATACCCTTGCCCTTGGTCATCGTGTCAATTTCCCTAATTCCACGCTACTTTCCCGGGCGTCCAAATCGGGAGAGAATTACAAAAGAAGCCATATTGATACAAGTGGAGCAAAATAACATCAATAGAGACAACGGCTTCAAATTAAGTGAGACTCGGAGACCGATAATTCATGAAACTCAAAGAATTCGTAACGGCTCCCACGACAATGGGGTATCTTCGGCTATATATTGATGTTATTACAACGAGGCAACAAATGTTCTTGTGGGTAAGAGCTGGAATTTGCTTAGAAAACCTCGGCAATTAGTGACATTAATCAAAACTGGCCTTTGAGAAAAATACCCTAGGAGAATATGCAACCAAGGTCATGGTCTGGCCGCTGAAGGCCGCTTTATACGGCACATATTATTGTACAAACGACTGTACAAACGAATTCCTTCATGAGGGAGTTTGTACCGTGTAAAGCGGCAAATTGTATGATTGTCTGAATGACTTAACGGGGAATAGAACCTGCTCTAATTCAATTCAGTTTCTTGTACAATCTATGATACATTTGTTTGTACAATAAAATGTACCGTGTAAATTTTCCCTGAGAGTTACAAAGTAAAGAGTCACAAAGACAGCAAAGGCTCTGCGGTGGGGTTAACAATATGGACGAAAAGTTTCTACCAATTCTATAAACATTGTTAGCACGCTCACTACTTTGACATACTTAATGCTTTTATTCTGTCATCATCATAATTAAAAAATTATCACTTTATTTACAAAATTTAAACAAATACCTTCACCTGATTACATCAGTTGCTCAAAATGCCCACCGCCGACGTTGACATTTGAGCCGTTTCAGCAGGTAATTCGTTGCATCCTGCAACATTTGTTGGTCATTACTTATTTACTCTGCAGCAGTGATTATTCTTTCTAAAAGTTCATGCCCATAATTGACCTCATACGAATACAATAGAGCCTTCATGTGGTCCCAAAGAAAGTAGTCCAGCAGATTTAAATCTGGAGACAAAACGGGCCACGAATGAGGACCTCCACGCCCCATCCATAGGTCGGGATAATATTCATACAAATGGTATGTCGTAGTGCGATGGAAATGAGCTGAGGCTCCGTCATGAATTCTTGAAATTATCGAACAAATGTTTGGGGTCATATAGCTACTAAATAAAAAAAGTAAGTATGTTTTCTAAGAGGAGCGGTAAGCGATCCATAAGGAACGGAAAGTAAGTTCTCATCGTAAGACGATCGTTGTATATATGGGGTCCAATTTGTTGGTTACCCAGGATTCCACACCAAATGTTCAACGAAAACCGATGTTGGAACTTGGTTTCGATTGTTACATGGGAACTTTTTGCGGACCAGTTGTGGCTATTATGCGAATTATTCAGGCCATCTCTCATGAATGTTGCTTTATCAGTGAACAAAATGCGAGCAGAAAGTTTGTTGTTGGCGATGAACCACTAGCAAAAGTGTATTCTTGTATTTTATTAACCCTTGTAAGAAGTTGCACAGGTATAGGGTGGTACGTATAGAGGCCTTCGGAATGAAGTTCCCTCCGTATCCTTACGTGAGGGATACCCAGGCCCGCAGATAGCCTCCGTGCACTCGTTCCAGGACTGCGTTGAATTGCATCAAAATCTTCATGAATATCGTGCTGGAGTGCAGATTTCAGGGTAAAGGAGCCGGTTTCGCGAAGCTAACGATGGGTACCGGTAAACAATTTCCCACTCGAAACTCTACGGTTCAGAAAACGCCATTGATACTCACAGACAGCAGCTGAAGTATATTCATCGCAGTAACCATAAATGCATGTCCGCATATTCCTCATTTGTGAACATAGATATGGCATTTTTTTCTTATTGCACCGATGCAAAAAATGAATGCACAGCATAATATGCGATAGTAACTGAGTCGCTGCGACTACAACTCAACATCCGCGGCCAAACTGTATATGCATTTTACTAAGCATATAAAACTTAGCTACAGAGACACTTTGTGGCTTAAACAGGAAAGCTCATCTCTAATTAACAAGATAGGACTTCCACTTTATGAGCACATCTGTTAGTTTTGAACACTAAGGAATTGTTAAAGATGTAAATTCGTTCAAGTTTTGCGGAAAAATGACCGATTATCAACGTGTCTAACCATGATTCTGGATAAACTCAACGAAGTCCGGCGAGATGTTGTGGGACATTTTTGTTAAGGAGAATAAAAATGATTAAAACTTGGAAATGTCCACTGGATTTTTTATTGGTGCGACGCGTTTCGACGCTTATGCGCCATCATCAGGTACTCGCGCGCCCTCAGGCTTATGCGCCATCATCAGGTACTTGATCAGCGTCGAAACGCGTCGTACCAATAAAAAAATCCAGTGGACATTGCCAAGTTTTAATCAGTTTTATTCTCCATGATTCTGGAATTGGGAGAAACTTTTCGTCCATATTGTTAACCCCACTGTAGTCTTTGTTGTCTTTGTGACTTTTAACTTTGTAACTCTTAGCAGCCAGACCATGACATTGGTTGCATAATCTCCTCGGGTCTTTTTCTCAAAAGCAAGTTTTGATTAGTGTCACTAATTACCGAGGTTTTCTAAGCAAATTAAAGCTCTTAACCAACAAGAACATTTGTTGCCTCGTTGTGATAACATCAGTTAAGTTACCATATCTTCCTTATTTTATAAGATATGGATGTGATTTTTGCTGCAATTAAATGACAAATAAATTTACTGAAAGTTTTATTCTTATACATTTTTTGATATCTCTGAAATTAAGAGTGCTATCGTACATTATTTGCTTTTGAGGAATAAAATTTCTATGAATATTCGAGAGCCATCTTAATAATAAGATAGTGTTAGCATTGATGATAGCAGAACAGGTACAATACATGTCTTATGCACCACTGTGAAAAGTTTCACATATCCTCAATCGATACTAGTTATTGAAATTGGGTGTTTTCATTGTGATTACAGAAAACTTCGGAAAAAATGCTTGTTACCATAGCTCGGTAACAAAGGAGTTGCGACCCTATGTTGATAGGACAAAAAATGCTTAAAAACACCTCCTCTACCTCCTCCAGAAGTTTCGAACTTTCCTCCTGAAACACCCTGTGTTACCGCCAGCATCCTCGCTCGACTCAATATCCTGATGACGATGGCTGAGTCAACCATCGAAACGTTGATGTATATCATTAATCTTACCCCGTATGAAACCCGATAAACACGAATGTATTATTATTGTTAATTCGAATGTGGTCTCCACTATGAGTAGGGAACTATCACGCTCAAGCTACTCGTACCTTTAGTTCCTCTATTGTAACATTGCTGGAGTTTTAATGGACGCCGCTCATTATTCTCTGAGGATTAGCATCCACGAAGGCCTGAAACGGGGACCGCAACCGCCCTCATTTTGGTCCGTTTCGGGAGTCAATCGTCCGCTGGGACCGCAGAGCGGTGACCAACTCGGGCGAAGCGAAGAGTGTCCGGTTTCTCGTCCGGTCGGCGGAGGTGTAGTAATTTGGCTTCCCGGCCTGCGGCGTCCCAGGGACCCGTCTCCGCAGCGGCAGCAGCTGATGCCTCCGCCGCCGCACTCCTTCCGTCCTCGGGAGGTCCAGCCCCTCCTCCGTGCCTGCTCAGTCACGTGACCGGCCCAATCGATTATCCCCCCCTCCCAACGTGGAGAAACCCCGGGGTCCCGCGCTGGTGTGACGCGATGCCCGGCAGGCCTCCTCGTCCAGTGGCCCCGTTTTTCGGCCACCCCCCTCTGTGGTATCATTTCCCTCCCTTCCTTCAGCGCCTGCAGCCGGACCTAATTAATTAATGGGATCAATCTCTGTAGGTTTGCGATTTATTGGGGCACAGATTCATGATATTGAAACTTGATATCGATCGTGTTTTGAAATTAGCTGATGAAACCTAATACGATTAACCTATCTCCTTTCAGGGATTTCGTATTTCGTCGTATTTTCGTCTACGTTATAGCCTGAGCTCCATCTCGAGTGTGAATGGCAGGGGTTGAATCATACGCGACATGTGCTACACTGTTCCCTTTCGGTACATATACCTATGAGTTATGCATTTGAGGTTATAGGTGTATGCACTTTGTGCATGTTTCCTATTATGCACAGTGGATGGTATTAATGAAAACAGTTTCTTTCATGTGTGTTATTTGACCCTCATTGAGAGATTCTGCGTAAAAAAAAACCGATTGAATTTTCTAAGTAGCCAATGAGGTGAGTTACACTCTTTCTATCAATTCCCTTTCCATACTGTTAACACGTGCAAAAGAGGCTCCAGAATTATGATGAATTGATCAAATGATTCATTCATTTTAGGCTAGCGATTTCTCGGGTCCTGGTTCTCAAATTTGACTCTCGCTCTAGGTCAATTCTAGGTAAAGGTCTGCGTTTCCTATGTTACCCATAAAGCCCCCGGTACGGTTTTGTGACAAATGGTGATTTCACACTCGGCTTGCACTGTCCCATTTACTCAGAATTAGAGATGGCTCGAATAGCATTTTCCTCGAATTCGAATATCTAATATTTTTTCGAACATCTCACTCGAATATCGAATACTTCATGGGAGTTTTTTTAAGAATATTATAAGAATGTGGAACATTTAATGATTTGATTATTATTAGTATTTTACCACGTCAATTACAACTCTTTAATTAAACAAATAATGCAAAATTATTATAAAAATTGAATTTGTAAAATGTGTCATCATGCAACGAGGAATCAAAAAAAGGACCAACCGACCCCACGAGCGTTTGAAAATTCATTCATTTGCTTTTTCATGTTATTCCCCTGAAGTTATTAATGATTATATATATTTTAGTATACTTAATTAACTTGAAAGATGTAATTTTGTTTGAAATATTAATTAATGAATTTGCACCAGCCCAATATGGTAGACCAAACGCTTTGTGTCATGTAAGGCCCAACCTATGACCGCGAAGTCAAAGAGAAACATTACAGTCGATTCGTGTAATATATTCGAGAGGGTGAAATTATTAATTTGTGTTCTCGAACATCGAATAGTGCAATTAACTCATTATTCGGGGTATTCGAGAATTTGACTATTCGAACGTCCCATCTCTACTCTGAAACGATGTTGCTAAATATATATTTATGGTAGATTAGCAACGTAGAAACGCACGTGGAAAGGAGTTCTCATGCAAGACTGCTTCAAGCCATCATTTCACTTATTCGGAATAGACACTGCAGTCAGGCATCACGGGGACCATTTGAAAGAATGTCATCATGCCCTGTTTATTATACCCTACACCACTACGTGGGTAAGGTACATTGATTCTGTCACAGCAGAAATGTAACGCCCTGAAGGAGGCGTGGCAGGTATGGAAAAGTATATAGGTATAGAAATGATCAGCATCACCTTACGAGTCTATCTAGTCATGTCTATGTGTCCGTCTGTCTCTCCGTCTGTATGTCTGCCTGTCTCTTCGCACGATAAATACCGTAAAAATTGAGATATCGAGCTGAAATTTGGGTCATAGTACTCTGGTAGTCTATAGACGGCACAGTTCTCAAACGGGTTGGATCGGACCGAAACCACGTTTTTTTTCCTCCTAAACAAAATTGGAAGTGGTGTAGGGTATTTAAGCTTCAGTAAGGCCGAACATGATTTCTTTAATAGTTTTTTTATCAATAAATTTACTTGCCACAAGAGAAACCAAAGCATAGTAATACCCTAGGTCTGCTTACACTATTCTACTCAAGCTAGGATCTTAGATGCTCCAGTAATGGACATATATGAAAGGAGTGTGCTTCGTTGGTTTGGCCATGTTGAGAGAATAGATGAGAGTCGAATAATGAAACAGATATATAAGAGGGAAATGAATGGTGCGAGAGGTAGAGGTAGGCCGAGAAAGTTGTGGTTCAGTGTGGTTGAGGAAATTCTTAGGAGGAGGAATATTAGGAGTCTTAAAAACAGGAGGGCGTGTATGAAGCAGTGTATTGGGGTAAATGGGGCAAAAGAGGTTAGGATAGGTCAGTATGGAGGAAATTATTGAAGCAGAGTTAGGCGTACAAGTATGTATTTATGAGTAAAACCCTTACTGCCTACTCCGGAAGGGAACGGCGTGATTGGTATGTATGTATGTAGATGTACTTATATCGGATTAATTGTTTTGTTAATTCCATTAACTATACATATACTATATTTAAGACTACCTGCACTACCTTCACCTATACCTAAAATGTAAATTTTATTTATTTTAATGTCATTTTTATATTTTTTATTTATTTCATCCAATTCGCAGCACTGAATTTTTAATATTAATTTCAGAGTTTTGAGTCCAATATTTTGGCATCACAAGAAAAACTGAGTGACGAAATCTTCAAATGAAAAACCAGATGCGAATCATGCCAAAATTAAGCAAATGGTTTCTCGTGATGGTGCCATGCTGGGAGACTCCAGATTCATTCTTCTATTACTTCCAGTGGCTTTTTGAGCTTTCTTTGAACTTTATGGTGCTGATCTTTTAGCCTCGCACAAAATAGAGCCTGTTCGCCGCGGCCGTAATGCGATAGAACTTCTCTCAACTAATCCAAATTCACTCCCTGAAAACTTAAGACCGATGTTATCGTCTTAAAACGTGGCCGCCTGGGTTTTTCGGATGATAATGGACCATTCAGGCTCTCTTTTAACCTATAGGTGAGGTTAATTATATCCAAGTTTGGTAAACTCATCGAAGTCTCTCGGTCGATTTTCCCGAGAATTTATGATTCCCTCGTTAAAATGTGAACCCTCTCCCGTTTTTCTTACTCGAGGCTCATCCCTACGTGCATAGTAAGTACCTGCCTGCCTCCCAACTTCTTCTTAGGCATACCATTTCGCCCAAAAAGTCTCCTTTGTTCGTATACGCTCCGCAGCTACTGGAGCGGTTACAGGGATGAGGCTGAGTTTTTTCTGTGGCAAACTTATCCCAGAGATATTGGCCGAAGGTCTTATGCCACTGTATATTCAATCCCGGGCCGTATCTTCTTCGCCAGTAGAGAGTAGGTTAACTGCATTTTGAAGTTTGCGCCTTCCCTTATGAAAGCTGGCTCTCTCTTAGTCGTGAGTTGCGGCTGCATTATTCCATGTCTACGTATCCCCAGGTTTCTACGCCGTTAGTTCAATATTCCTATTCTCGGAGGTGGAAGTAATTTATGAGGTCAAATGCATATTTTTGTGATTATTCTTAAGCAATCAGCTAGTAAACCCGCTATTTAGATAGATGGATGTTGTCTGTTCTCGGCGCATCACGCGATTTCTCGCAATAAAGTGAATTTTACGTACTTACTCCGGCAAAGGTCACGTATTCCCTGTCCAATCCTATTATTCTGTTCTCTGAGTTTTGCCATCGTGGCTGTAATTTACCTCGCTAATAGATAAAACAAGTGTTTAGTACTTTAAAAAATATAATTTTACGTACATTTAAAATATAGAACAATTGATTCTGAATTTTCGACTTACATTTGAAATATAAATAAAATATGAAAGAATAGTTGTATGATATGTTTAATGAAAATATAGATATGACAATGAGAAATGTTTAGATGTAAGCATGTATTACATTATATTTTTTGAAATAATTGATTACAAGAACTAGTAACGATTGTAGGAAGAATACTTCAAAGATTTATACGTATACTTAAAGCCTGGAAGAAAATGCCTCGATTCGGGAGACCGGAGATTTTTGACCAATATCGTCAAGGGTTAAACGGTTAATCAAGGGTTCTCTGGAGACTCCAGTATGCATGGTAACAAAATTGGGTCGATTTCAGTTTTTTTCTAATCCAATTTCGATCCCTTCAATCTCCTATCGAATCTCGACTTTAGAGTCTGAAAGAAAATATTCTGTACAGATATGCTTTAGAGCATTTGTGTCTTGAATTCAACTGCAAATGAGAATAAAGTATAAGTTAAGGGTTCAATGCGAAATTTTTAAACAGACTGGAATCCTAAATTTCTCGTTTTCTCATGAGACGGCTTCACATACGGCCGTTACTTCTATGAAAGTAGCCACGCAACTCGTATGAAAGTGTACTTTCAACGTAAAATATGAAAGTGTAATTTCAACGTAAAATATGAAAGTGTACTTTCAACGTGTTTAATAAGGACTTTAGGAAGGTAATGGACCTGAGTTCGCTTTATCAAAAGAAAGAGACTAACTTCTATTTTACCTTCAAGTAGCATTTTGATTCTGCCATAAAATCGATTCACATCCTGTCACAAAACATGAACACATTACTGAAAGCAGTGATAAACAATGTAAATAACAAGTAAATTAGCCAGACAAATTTATTTGTAACCATTTATTTGGTTTTGGATTTGAAATGTTGTTAAGTTTAAATAGAGCTCAAAATAAGAGACTTATGACTGTTCTTGTACTGAATCAGATATAAGGATGAAAACTTCATAACCTCACTCTATGTTAGCTGCAATGAAGGACATAGTATGTATTTTATCTAATTTTTGCAAAATTATGAAAACACCGAATGCCTGTGGGACTCGAACAGTACGATGTATGAAGACTTTCATTTCCTAAGTCAGGTGATATTTGTAATCATCGAATTCATGTTTTACTTCCGTTCTTCAGTTCTTTGAGGAAAATATAGATCAATGTATACGTTGAACGACTCCCTGAAAGTATCGATTCAATTGCACACCCGATATATCTATGGTTATCAGCTTTCATGCATAAAGCAATACGTTAAGGCGCGTTAACACGATGCATTATCCCGCGCATGGACGTGACTGTACAGATGCGTATAAATGCTCCTAGTTAGAACAGGGCCAATGATTTGGCGACGCGTTCATTGTGGGTGTTCACACGTTGCATTGTTAATGGCGAAAGTGTTCATGCACCTCCTCGAGCGGGCACATATATCGTGTAATCTCATCAGCTTTTCGCGGGGCATGGAAATGCACAATATGATGTATGTACGAGCGTCCATTTCGAATTGCGTCGAGTAATGCGGGGAATTGCAAGGACGCATGCGCGAATGGATGCACGCGAGATGGCAAAATTAACCGTGCTCTGATTAGCAGTTATTGAACGCCAGATTGAGAAAAATATGCAGCGTGAAATTGTGCAATTTCGTGCCCCTAGTTGGAACAAGCTTTAGAATCGGTAGACCGGAGAATTGAGAATCGACTCATCCTTACTGGAATCTCGATCCAGGATCGGGAGAGCGAAGTTAGTGAAGAGGTGGAATGGGTGAAGTGAAAGTGCGAATTCGGGGCAGTGGATGAAGTGGGGTGGGGTGGAGATAAGAGAGGAAGAGGGGGGGGGGGAATTGAGGGTGGGATGTGTGACTTTGAAAGGGGATAGGGGTCACGACAGATGGTGGGGGTAGACAGAACACGAAGAGTGAGAGAACGCGTGAGGAATTTATTGATCTGGTCATATCGCCCAGCCAAAAGAGTAAATATGCGAATTTTCCCCGTTAATAAATGAGGAGGGAGAAAAATAATAAATAAGTCCACACGTGAGAGGCTTGATGTATATTACTCTCTGTGCTTGACGGGAAAGGGTTTCTGAATAATTTACGAGCAAGTCTCGTGATGTGAATAATACGACTGCCGCCCGATGAAAGATCATGTTTTTTCCCAGGAATTGATCAGGCCGCGTCGGAAAACACCGGGATTACCATATTGACTTTTCATCACGCACGGAGAGCGTTGTAAGTGCTCAAAATGACTTCTGAGTACAATAGATGAGTTGAAGAAAGTAATGAGAGAAATGGATTCCTGTTACATAGTCCTTAAATGGCCTGTTGGAGTCATTTTCTTACTTAGCGCTATCCTTGATGGACTAGAAGAACAAAACGTCTAGTATTGTTCATGATCATTGGTCGTTCAATCCTAAGATTGCTTGACTGCAGCCCTCCACCCTTCCCTATCAAATGGTGTGTTCCCTTACTTTCTGGAATAGTAGCTCTTCCTTTGTATTTTCCTCTTAATTTGCTCCATGAACTTATTCCTGGGTCTTTTCTCCGGGGACTTTTCCCTCTATTTTGCCTTCAATTATATTCTTCAAAAACCCATTGTGTCTCAGAGTCTGTCCAATCCATCTGGTTCTACATTTCTCTATGGTCTTCCATATGGTGCTTTCCTCTTCTACACTTCTGTAAACTTCATCATTTCTAACTTTGTCCGCCCATTTTATCCTCAGCATCCTTCTCCAACACCAGGTTTCGAAAGCTTCTATTCTGTCCTAGTCTTCTTTTCCAATGGTCCATGCTTCCGATCCATAGAATGCCACACTCCTCACGAATGTTTACACATTATAATATCATAAAGTTAATTTACTGTTTGTTAGGTCTAAATGGAAGTATTTAAATCCATTAAATTTCTACAGGTGAAGGGCCCTTCGCTCTGCCTACAAAACGTCTTTATTCAGCACAGCGCACTTCTTACCCTTCTTCATCTCGTCCTTAATAGCGTATTCTCTTTCTTCCTTTTCTCCGCTTATCCAACATCAATGCCTATATCACGGCCTTCAGCATCCCCTTCGTTTTAATAATCCGTTCCAACCACTGACATTGCCTCATGATCACCCTAAGAAATTTATCTCTTCTCCCACCATTTATCCACTTCCTCGTTTGTTTGTCTTTATGTCCACCGCAATTTCTGTACTCTACTACACCCCTACATAGCGAACACCTACCCCTATTCTCGTACTCTCTTCCTCGAGTCTATGTTTTTGCCCAATACAGCGCTTCACTCCTTATTCACTCTTCGCCACCTTTTCTTTACATCCTTACATTTGGGCTAGCTCATCAAACGTTGCTCCAAAGATTTACTTCGGTTACATGGGAAACGGTACGTCAGTTCCGTAAACTAGGGTGAACTCAGTACAGTTGTTGAGGTTTTTGGTCTCCTGTACTCACCTATCATGTTTTACTCTATAAAAGTTTTACTGAGAAAACTTTATCCATCAACAAATCATTTCACGTTCGAATTTTAGCAATAAAAATATTTTAAGCTCAGAAAAAAGTTAACTTTGTGCTACCTTCATCCCACGAAATGGAAAGATGATAGTGCACCAAATATTTTGTATTTTGTGTACTATCTTCGTAATTCTCGTTGAAAACTCGTAGATATTGGCTACTATTTCAACTTTAATGCATTATTTTCATGCTCGGACGCCTTTTGCAGACTCAGTGCACTTGGGAAATGCCTTACGAACCCTCTGTGCTTATTTAATTTTCCGTAGCAAAGCGTGTTGTTCCATTGCAATTTTCATTGCATCTGTTGCTGGAAATTGCCTCAATTGCCTCCTCAAGGCTTTTATTCCATGTTTTCTTTCGTAATAACATTGCCACCAAATGAGATATGTTTTATGAATTTTGACACAGTTTTATTACTTTGATCTTGATTTCGACAAGTTTATCCCATTATCGTGGTATATATATTCATTTTCGCGGGATCAAACTAGTTAAAACATGTAAATTTTCACTAAAACATATTTTATCTCGTAAAAATGAATCTAAGTACTTTGATTTTGTCAATAATTCGGTCAAAGAGAAAAAACTGCGCGGAAATTTACGAAGTATATTTCATTTTATGAAAATATTATTAACAATTTGTTTCCACAAGGTATCACCTGATATGCTGAACTATATTTTCTACGTTAAGTCAGTAGTATCCAAAAATACAGTAACGAGAGGGACAAAAACATGTTATAAACACAAAACTTCGATGTACCATAGTCGCATTGCTCCCTGCTTTTTTAGTAATTTTAGGGGAATAATGAAAGTTGTGTATATATTTACCTTTCGTCAACGGATTATTAACCTCAAATAGTTTCTTAAGCAGATAAAAATACTTCTTCCGCAATGGTATTAATCAGGGGGTCGTAGACTAGAAGACGAAAACTCTAGCATGCAATAACTCAGAACCAACAATGATGAAGTACTGTCTTTCGGCTTAGCCAAACAGAACTCGGAACCGTAGATTTAACACTGCCTGATAATGCCAACTAGTGTCTAGTATACACGGACCAACTGCCATCGTCTTCCACCCTCTTCCGTTAGTCCGCCCATTCGTCCCAGACTCGAACTTTATGTGTTTGTTCCACCTTCAACCCGCTGACCGAATTCACCCCGTTTTACGGTTATAAAACAAATTGTATGTACATATTCTGATGCTGTTTTAAAATAATGCTGATTCATTGGCTTTACTGTGACGACACGGCACGTGACCTAAAGCTCAAAACATAAGTAATTACTGCAATAACTAATGATTTCAGGTCATACTCTTTAGACACTCAATGAATAAAAACAGTTTGTTCTGCATATTGTTTGAATGAAATGATTTTGGAATACATGTGATGCCGCATACTGCCGAAGAATACCAATGATACGAATACAGTAGGAATACCCTAGGATTTCGTAATCCCGTATTCCCAATCGCAGGCTTTCACAACATTTCTGCGAAATTTTGTATCATTTATCACAAAATCGTTTTTCATCCGATGCGTTCAATGTGTATTACTTATCGCAATGATAAAAAACTAATTTTGGTTTAGCAAGCAAATTGGGAGGTGAGGAATTGGTTAATGTTTGAAGCAGAACTGTTTATGGACATCGGTTATATGACAGAAGTCGTGTACTGATAGGAAAATATGACTAACCAGAGACCGATAATTTGCCTCCTTTTTCGATAATCTTCCTTCAAATGCGCACAAGTCCGGATTTTTCATACTACTGAACACTTGGATGAGAGGATCTGCGCCTTTTTGTTTGGTACGTATAATGAAGTAAGCCATGCCAATGACACACTCCCCCTTTACTCACAATTCATGCACATCCCTCCCACCTAGTCTGCCAATGACACTCGATATAAGGGCTCTCATATGTATAATATGCATTTTTTGCTTGATCAATCGAAGAGAAATAATGAGCCATGCCGAATTTATGTTTACGACATGTAGTGGAAAATATTCCATGTCCATCTCGTCGAACTTAGTCAATCCTCATTGTTAGCGAGTGTAAGTTTAATTACCGAGAATGCGTTGGACGGAGCAACAGCGAGCATTGCCCAAGAGGCTTACTTTTCTAACGGCCGGTTTTTCAAATCAGCAAATTATGCTGCCGCACCCTATACCTGTAATGCGAGTCTTCCAAAAAATCAAATGAGCCATCATGACATGTGGTCGTAATTTTTTTTTTACTTACTTGAGACGTTATCAATATATGCACTCAATGATCCACAATTACCGATTCCAGCTACCTTAATAAATTGACATTCGTTCGAGGAGAAATTTGAGCAGGAGAAAAAGAGGGAGACGGTGGGGAGTGAGGAGGAGAGAGAAAGAGAGAGGGAGAGAGAGGGACCGGATGACTTCTGTGGATTCGGGATGAAAGAGAGGAAGTCGAATGGGTCGATGGGAATGGAAGGCGAGGGTCCTAGTTCACGGGGGCTTGAAGCGGAGTGTATTTATTCTTAGCAGGATTGGTAAGGGGAGCGCCGGTCATAAAATACACTTTGATTATGTCAACGAGAAGAATACAATTCATTGTGCCTTCCACCTCTTCTATGAGGTGCAGAAAACTCCAATCGCTGGGAAAATATCTCATTTATTACATGGTAAGAATCATCGTAGAAGAAAGTAAATGATAAAGCAAAACATGTATTAGTGAAATATACTCTAAAAAAATAGTAAATGATCATATAATTAGACAAATATACGTTTTGTGTATCTTGGCCGAATGTTTGCAAAAGATGGACGGATAGATGGAGATATGAAATAGGTGAAGGGTTTGTAATAATGAATGAGATTTGCACGACTGGCGATGTTACCCGTCATATTTGACCGGCTAATAGTTAGTTGATTTAGTTTACTTCTCGTGAGTAAACATACTAAGCAGGTGCCCTCTCTTATTTATGTCAGATTAGTCAGGGCATTTTCTTGCGAATATAATGATTTTTCCAACAGTCTAAAAGGTGTTACGACTAAAATGGTCAAAAATGAATAATCATCTTGGTCAGGATAGAAAAATTAAGAGAAACAAGATGGTATAGAGTTGAGAATAATCTTCATTTTCATTTTCTATCATCATTAGCTACTGGATGGTGCAGAGTTCCTGTACATGATGAGATGGTACAGATGTAGAGATGGGTCAGATGGTACCTTCCGGTAGCTTTTCAGTTTTCTAACCTGCCAAGGATGATAACTCATTTTAGTCCATTTTGGACTTTTGGACTAGGACAGCCTTTACGCAGCTGGCACATATACCAATTAACTATTGTAAGTTATTAACTTTTCTGTGGTATTAATATTTTTGAAATCCTTTTTCTTCATCAGTAGCTGTTAACAATACATTTATAACCTCTCTTCGAAGATAATGATGCGTAGAAAGCATCTGCGTTGTTACTTAAGTTTATGTTTCAGCCAAGCGTCGAGGTGTTGGGTTCACGCAAATTGTATATCCTCCGCATGTTTTCTCGGCGCCTTATTTTTCCTATTACTGCTCCGATATCGCGTTTCTCGAGTGTTCGAGGCACTGTGACCTATATATTCGACCGCACACCGGAGAAGCGGGGGGGTATTTCTCGCTGATATGTTTTGCACGTGCCTCTTGCTCATAGTAGTCTACTCTCGGTGTTACCGGAGAAACGGGAGGAAATCGGGAGGAAATGGGGTATCTTTTACCTCTTGTTAGTTTTTGAATCTCACGATGAATCTATATATTTTTTTCCTTTCTGAATTCAGAGATTCATTCCCTAAAAGATATCGGGTGAAATTTATTTTAATTGCTTCAAAGTCAAAGGAAACTGCTTTGTAAACCTGTTAAAGAAGTCGTTTTCCGCGAAAAAGCGTCGCATTATGAATCGCTTTTGACTCGGTGACCCTTACTGTACGTTATCACTTCATTAAAAGTCAATTTTTCTTGGTTTTTAAATATTGCAGATATGTTGTATTGACCTCATTGAGTACTGATGTCTCAAACTTAAACGGAACTGCTCTGTAAACCTGCTTTTAAAAATCAAATCTCTAAAAAAATTATCGATTTATTATTACTAACTTTGACGCCCTGTTTCCTATTGCATATTTGTCATTTTGTTAGTATCATAAATCATACCATTTTTCTCATGTAAACATCGCTTTCATTGAATCTGCCTCAAGTGTCTAAAGGCTATCAGGAACACGAGTCATACATCTTGTGTCACTAAATAATATATATAGTATTTGAGGGTTATATTTCCTTTCTCCGCCCACGAATTGACGTCAAGTTGGCGAAATAATGGAGATTGCGTTGTACTATACATTATTAGCGGAACAGTTGTGGTGTATGAATTACTCTTTTTGAAATTATGGGCCCTTGGACGAGATAGGTAAAAGGGTTGGAGAATAAAGCAATCACACTTAGTTCTTTCACAAATGTTGGATTTAAACGTCGTCGCAATCGACTGTGGAAACTTGCACACCACGCTGGTGAATCACGCGCCCATTGTCACCAAATCAACTATTTTTTAGCTTGAATCCAATAAAATATTGAATTGAGCAATCAATTGTAATTTTTTGCTTTTATAAATCCCTCCGGCGGAATAAACTGAAATATTTAACTATAAATTGTCATACTTCATGGAAGTCTTTATAATTTAAGTAATTAACTTCTTGTATTGCACATTGAGCTTCCCAAGAATTTCAGTAAATGGCCTGGCCTTAAAAGGCTGACGATTCTATAAAGTTGCTCTTTAAATTTTTTAAATAAATATAAATTTTAGTTCTTCAAGCTCTTATAATACCTCGTGGTTTCATGCCTAACTGTCGCTGAGGCTTGTTTTGCAGATGTCGGGGTAAATATTTACTGCGTTCACGTATCCTATTGGTTGCACATCTTACTGATTTTGAAAGGCTGACGCCAACTAACGTCCCCTCAGACCCTCAACTTTTGCGCTAGAAATTTTCTAAACAATTGTAATACAGTAATCCCTTGAATAATTTGATGACATTTGTGTCTTTAGGCTAACAGAATATACACACTGCACGATCTTTTAACACGCCATTGTACTATTTATATCACTTTTCTTGGATCAAGAACATCAGTACATAATAATTCTCGAAATTATTGTATATCTTCACGTGCCTGTAGATGTAACCCTATCACGGAACTGATCATTACTGAATGATTCTGATACAAACTTAACTTAAATAGAAATAACGCCAAATGGCCGTAAAGTACTGTATAATAATTTAATAAGTATGTTGTGTAATACTTTAATAAGTAAATACTTAACGGCCATTTGGAATTATTCGTATCTTTTGTTATTCTAAGGCCATAGAGCTCCATCCATCTCACACAGTAGACTTTCTCCGATAATCCCAAAAGAACAGTCCTTTACTGATATGGACCGCGAAAGATTTTACGATTATACGGTATGTAAAACGTTACAGATTAATTTAATATATCCACGACAGGTTATGTTACATAACTGACGCGATCAGGTGTGATGTTGATTTTATCTCTACCAATCACGCAACCGGTCGCAAATTAAATCAATCTGCAAAAAAATACAAAGTTTATTTATTTGGTTTCTTTTACTGTCTCTGAAACATTCTACATAAATATAAGACTCCCTGTGCATAAATTCCAATATTATAAAAATTTATACTCCAATTGTAAATAGTTAGAAATATATATTCCCATTATAAAAAGTAAAAATTACATTGAACATTCTCGTGCATAGCTGCAAAAATATGAAGTAAAAATTCAAGTCTCGTAAATTTGAAAGAAAACGAAGGTTTTCGAGAAAATTCGAAGGCAATTTAAAGTTCTAACTTTGATAATTTACTTGGTTTAATGCTCACAAAACGACAAAAGCTCAGGGAAAACCATCCATGCCGAACTTAGTATTGCATTGGTGAATGTATAGACAGTCACGACTTACTATCAATAATATCACTTACCAACTTAAAAAACTCTTATTCGAATTAGGCCAAGTACGCAGCAATATTTGCCCTGCCTAATGAGCCAATTGTTTCCTGGTTTAAATCATTTATTCTGTTATTATCAGTTGCTTATGCCATTTAAAAATAAATGCTTCCAAATGCACTCGCTCATGTTTTCCGAGCGAGCATCTGTTTGGATCGTGCTGTGGGAATTTTCTTATCTGAGTGCGCACCAGCGCTGCTTAGGGCAATGCGGAAGTGAATGATAAGAAGCTACACTCCCGCGTTCCATCAGAATTCCGTTATCGCTTCCATGTTCCATTAGATCCGACCTTTCATATGTTGAAATGTATGCCACTTAATGACGCACGGCAGACCGTTGGTTATTCCTAATGCCATCTTTGAACTCGCCCTATGAATGTAGATTGAGGATAGAACTAGAGGACGTTCTTCAGCTAAAACAACGTGGCCTAAAAAATCTTATAGCAATTACATCTGTCATCAATTTCCTTTTTCTCAACTTTTACAAAGCGTTCTCAAATTAATACTAGTTACGTTTTACCGGATTCTGACGTATAATACACTTCGCTCAAATATGTATCCTGGTTGTGAGACATGTTGTTGAAAAACCATTTGTGTACTGAGTCTAAGTTTACCGTGGGTCATTTGCCTACTGAGAATTTGCTTTACACTGTGATGTGTGCCTTTATGTCACCTATTGAGATCATTCTGAAAACGTGTGGATAACTTAAAAAAATTGTTTTGTAACTTCACAAATAGAAGCAAGATCAGGGAAGTTCTCCTTGTAAATGGTATCTTAGCATTGATTAATGTGTTATAATCTATCACACAGTTCTTAGCCTACTCTACGGGGTTGCACCGGCCAAATGCTGCATTCACTCACAGACTGCTACATATTGCCTTTTTCAGATTTACTAAATCCAACAATTTCTTTTGCGTCAATTTCCAAAACTTGAAAAAAATATATTTTTGACATTCTTACCTGAAACAGTTTTTTCATGGATGTATTATGCATATTATGTTCACTTACCTCAGCCTTTAAATAAACTTAATTATAAAATAAATTAAAATCTGTGTCTAATACCAACCACGCTTGACAAAACTAAAATATTGGAAATTTTGTATGCTATTTATGTAAGCATTATTTAGTTGGTGATATCTCCTAAAATATTACATTATAGCGTGCAAATATAATATTTTGTTGCTCGTATCAGGCGGTGGACACGTTTGTTCTAAAATTGTCCAGAACCTGGATAAAATTATATTTACATCCTTTCATGGTGGAATCACATACGGTGGAAGTATATAGGAAGGGAAAACCAAACTAGCGTCAGATAAGGAATGGTGGAGGGCTGCAAGTAAACCAATCTTAGAATTGAGCGACCAATTATGATGGTGGAACCATCTTTAGAAGTAAATACCTATAATACCATGGTGATTGAAGACATGTGCTGAATTGAATATAAATTATAGATTTTTTATACGTGGGCAAGAAGCTAATAATGCGAACTCCTCATAGAAAAAACTTTGCTGTGACTTAGTTGGATCTGATCTCCAGCTCTACTGTAACTGAACGCAAAATGTACTCAAAACTGTTCTTACATTGAACCAACAATACGGTTTGCCACATTACACAGTATTTTTTCAGTACAGTTATTGCAACAGCACACTTCCCGCACTGTAATACAGCATAGTTTCAGTAAAGTTTTTACGCCAGGAGATCGGGTTGGTGTGGTGGCTAAAGTACTGGCTTACCGTACGGACGGCCAAGGTTCAAATCCCTACATAATTTGTAGAAAGCTTTGATCAATAGCTGGGCCGAAGTGTAATGATTAAGAAACTTTTGAAAAGAATGAATCCAACTACCTAGACTTGAATTACCGACTTTAGATAACGGAATCGAGAAATAAAGCAACAAAGTTTCATACAGGAGGAAGAGAGAATGTACTAGTCAGTGGTTGCGGAAGAGCTGAAGTCCTTGCGGTCAATTCGTGGAAGAAAGGGACGTTGATAAGAGGTGATGCTGAGAAGCACCAGGATGTTTCAGGGCTAGATAAGAGGCAGAAAGTCTGTCAAGGGTGCACGTGGAAGGAAAATATCGTTCATTTCCGAAGGAGAGTCGGCCTAATTAAAGCATCAGGAAAAGAAGAGGTACGCAGCGATGGCAAATATGTACCCATGCGTGGTAATTCTATGTCAGTCAACAGCGCCTTCAATAGTCGGTGTTTTCCTGGCTAACCATGCAAGTATGGTAAAAATTTGGTCCAAAACAGACGTTAAACTTTATTTTATAAGCAGAAAACTGCCATTAGAAAAAAACTACGGGTGATATAAACACGATTGGTTAACTGATTTGAATCCGTGTCATCCCGCCGTAAGTAAGTACTCAAGCACTGAACATAAATTTCAAGGGGAATATTTTCGAGGGGGATTCGGTTGGTGTGGTGGCTATAGTACTGGCTAACCATACGGACGGCCAGGGTTCAAATCCCTGGAGAGGAGGATGTTTTTCAGAGGAAACCCGATCCCTACTTGAGTGTCTTCTGGAGGGCACTTTAAGCACAGTACTCCGTCTGTCGAATGAAGCGTTAATTCATGGTTCCCTTGGCGACTATCGTTAAGAGCAGGCTAATGCAGACGCCGGGTTTCCATCCACCCTTCCTCCCTTACCTTTCCGCTATAGCGTAAATGACCTTAGCTGTCGGTTGCCTATCTAAAATTGAGTCCAGTCCAGGTTTTACCACATAACAATTATTGCACTGTGATGCAGCACATTTTCACGAGAGCTCTCTCCGCAGTTAAATCACTACAATACACTCCTAGTACTCATCATCCTTAGCGATGCAACCACAGTACTGTGCAGTACAGTTATAAGGACTGGTACTGCACTAACTGCTGAGTTTACTACAGTTTAAGGTCATGTATGTACAGTTCAGACATAGTAGAGAATTTTTCTCTGGATGGGTATAATGTAAACCGTATCGGTATCCCCCAGAGCTGCATGGCGCCCGAGGCTGCTGCATGCACAACGACGAGCTTCAGCAGAGAGAGAACCCTGGGAAGAGGGAGAGGAAAGGGAGGGAAACCCGGGGGCATACGGGGAGCGGAGGAGGAGGTGCACGCCTGGTCTCAGCAAACTCCAAAAGGTGGGGCCCTGGGATTCGGGAAGGAAGGAGTGGGGGATATATGCACAGGAGAAAGGGAAGAGTATGAGAGAGAGAGAGAGAGGGAGGGAGAGAGAGAGGGGGGGGGAGAGGAGACGAAGGAGGGAGGAGGGGAGGGAAGGCGAGAGAGGTCAATGAACCCTCTCTTTCTCTCCGTTGCGTTCGGGATATACGGCCAAAAATTTGTGGGACAGACCAGCCCAACCTCCCTCTCTTTTCCCTCCCCCCTCCGTCCCTCCACACACTTTATCTCCCTCCCTGACACCCCTCCCTCCTCTTCTCCCCATCCAAGCTCTTGATTACTTCCACAACTGCTCCCATTTCCAGACCTCTTCAGCCTCGAGTCCAGAAGAGCGTGTAGGAGATGAGGAGGAGAAAGGGAAAGGGGGTGTGGGGGACTTTTCGGGAGAAAGGATAGAGAAAGGATTGGGAGATAGATGTGGGCACATATTCTTCCTCTTCTTATTCTTCTATGCACTATGTGCCCATCTCCGTTCCTCTCCCATTTCAAGTCCCAACTCTCTTTTATTCTGCTCCGGACAGGTATGGAGAGGTCTCGTCCGTACACGTTTCGGGGGTCCAGGCTTCATCGGGATTTCTCGCCGCCTCTGCTCTCTTTTGACGGGTGTCCCCGCGTGTGCTTTAAAAGGCTGTATTCCACCTCGAATGCGTCTGCCGATGGGAAAAGAAAGGGAGGCGTTAGATAGGAGGAGGGAGAGATATGAAGGAGGAACGGCCGTGACATGTGTTGGACCAGCACAGCAGGGGGTGGGGGGGTGTGTGCAGGCGCGTCCATTGATGTCCACGAAAAATCTCTCCTCTCGCAGTAAATGCTTTCACTGGGACGGTCATTATTTTAGAGTCCCAGTCCACCGCAAATACTCAATTCCAACTATTTTCCAATGATTTTAAAACTCATTCTATACTTAAACGAAACACTCCCATTACGAAAACGTGTTATTATTATAATTTATATAGCAAGAAGTTGGACAAATTCATTACACCAAATACCTTTAATGGTATGCCTAAACAAATATATAATCCAAAAGGTATGGCAGAAATTAAGAAAAATGGCAAGAATGGTTAATTAGCGAAATTAAGGATCTGTAATCTCTTATAATAATCTGGTATACTTATGACAAAGATTTATTTATTCTAATTTAATAGGTCAAATATTTGTTTGTAACATTTGATTTTTAAGTTTTATATTTTGTACCATGCCGCTTGCACGAATAATTTGGAACCTTTTGACAATCCATGTGACTTAGAAGGTTATATACTTATATGCAATAAAGGATATTTATTTTTTTTTTAAATCCTACCCTCGCTGAGTACACCAAACAAAAATATCAATGCTTGTAATAGGAGAACAGACATGTTATTTATTTCTTTATGAAAAATTTATATAGTTATGTTTTTTATATGAAACACAACAATCATTGTTTTAGCTACTAAAAACCAAAATAGACACAAAAATGCCGATTAATCCATGAAATTTTTTTAATGAATCCTTTTTTTAGAAATTAATTATAACATTGTCGACCAATATGCAATATAGATTACAACAAGATTCTTTCTTTTCTTTTCTTTTTTTCGGACTTTCAAAGAACTTTTCAACGATATGGTACAGATCATAAAACCACCGATGCTCGTAATTAGAGAACAGACATTGACGAGCTCAGTAGAATTTATATTGGTTTGATAGGATAAACCCTTATTGAATTCTGTTTATTGTTTTTGTATAGAAAACAAATATAATCGATGCTAATGTTAACTTTGATTTTATACTTGCTTTATGTGTAGATAACTGTGAAGTCTTCTTATTATGCCACATACTTTTTGCAAAATGGTTTATTTGTGTTAATTTAACTATTGTTTGTTTGCATATTTCTTTACTGTTTGGAGTTATCGTTTACGTTGTTGGTGTTCAGTACTGTTTTTTTCTGATGTTGCAAAATCCTAAGAATGCCAATAAATATGATGAAACGTTGGCTGCAAGTAAAATACAATGCTTGAACCTTGTTTTTACCCCTTTTTAGCTATAGATTCTTCTACAGCAATAGACACCAGATATGGCGCCATTTATATGGAATTATCGCATTTACACTTCAATATTAGCAGTTATTATCTAAAGACTCCAAATTTTAGACGGTGAGATGAATTTATTATGTAATTAATCCATTTTCTGGAACTTTTCACTTCTTAAAAACAGTTTCCCATTAAATTGGCACGTATTATTAGACAGAAAATTACTGTTTTCAGTGTGTTTTTCCTTTTCCCCTTCTGAACACCATGAAATTTCAAGTCCAATTTGCGAGAAAAATTTTACAGAAAGGAAGTATTTTACTGCTCATACATAATAGAACTTATTTTTTCTTACAAATTTCCAGAATATGAATGAAATAGAATGTATATCCTTTCTCGGTGGAGCCATCTTATGCAAATAATGCCTCGAAATATAAATCCGAATATCTATAATAATTTAAATACAAGTATAATATATTTATCTTGCTGGAAGTTCTAAGACGAATTAAACACCATTTCAAGTACATACAAAATTTATCAAATTATTGGCTATATTTCGTCAAATCCCTTTTCCGCAAATGATAATATTATTGGTTCTTGACATGACATCGTTTTAGGACTTACGAAAAATGGGACTTAATGCTTATCACGCCTATCGTCATTTAAAGTAATAAAATGATATGCGTTGTAGTCCAAATTGTTTCCCCTCTATTATTATACTATTGTGTTTTCCACTATTTTTCAAAAAAAGGAGAATATCAATGATGAAAAAATTAATATAAAATTGTTATATTGAACACAAGTGTGATAATGTTAAATTCCTTCTCTGACGTACTTACGAATAAAAAAGTAGTCATTCAATTTATAAAAATATTTCCAATTCTACTGGAGTATTCTACCGGGAAAAGGTATGTTTTGTTGAAAGTCAGAGAAGCTCCTCCCAGATTTCAGTTCTACCTCAAGGTGCTATCTCTGTCTATATTTTTAATAAGAATTGTCTGGCTCTACTTTATGGGATCGTACCATTGTTACACGATGAAAAAATATACTTAGCGAATGCCATATCAACTTGTGGAACTTTCAGAGTTTATTTTTTTCAGGATTTGTATTGATAGTGTTAATATTAATTACTAATCTCCAAAGTATTTATCAGTGATTCAAGCAGCGCCATAGTATTTATTGACGAGTATGGTCACGATTATGCAAGATTGCGGCCTTTGAATTTATAAAGACAGATTTTTGATGCGTGAAAAATCCCTCGAGCTGAATCACGTCTTGAAAAAGGGTTCTGAAGGGGGCCGATTTCTTCGACGAAGCGGTGAGCTTGTGACAGGAATGCAGCGGGGAGTTGACAGGTTGATGAAAAGTTTAACTTCGGTCATTCACTTACCGATGAAATGACCATAACCCACCTCCCAGTATACGTCAGCTGTCATATATCAATCTGTTGTGATCTTTTCTGTATTTTCCTCCGATCGTGAGGAGTTCGTATTTCGTCGGATTTGAATCGTATTTCAGATAATATTAGAGATTTGGTAATATAAATATCGTTCTATTTACAAACACACGGAGATTCGCTTTTTTTCGGTCGGATTTGATGAAGTTAATACGAAGCAATGAATATTTTTGTGTGTCAACAGAAAATATATCATCCGTTTCCTAGATTGTGGATGAGGTCATACCAACACAAATAACAATGAGTTACTTTGTCTATACACATAAAACATTTTATTTTGATGAAAATAGTTATTAGCTATAATTAAAAGGAGGAGCTACACAAGGATACGCCAGAAACAATTGAGTGATCATAGTTGATTCTACTGCCACTCTTCGAGAATTTTTTTTCAATTGTTAATTTTCTCTGGAAAACTAGAATCTTGGCGTGTATTGTTTAGCTTATTTTTATTCATATTGCCCCGTGAAATGATTAATGGCGTGATTAAGTGAATATTGAGCTACTCATAAAAGAGGGAAGGCATTTTGGACGTTATATGGTGGGATTTCAACGTATTTTTAACAAGATTTATCTGGCTCCACTTTATGGAATCGTTCCATTGTTACACGATGAAATAATATACTTAGTAAATGGTGGGATTTCAACGTATTTAAGGTCGAAATAGCTATTTTCCACCGGTAAAATAGATTTTTTTCGAACTAGGACCCGATATAGTACATCATTATCATGAGGTCGCCTCATTTTGTGCTAATTAATTGTTTCCATCGAATTGTCCCGACGTGGCATCAAACATTTGGGCGGTACTAGACATTTTTGAATTTTGTGAAAAATTTATCGCTTTCTTAATGAATATTTCTTTAACTGCGACGATGGACACGTCATGTATTAGTATTTTGTTTTCCTTTTTTCTCCCGAAGTCGTTCTTTTTACAAAATATATTTATCCAATATGCACGGCTGGCGAAATTTAATACACACTTTTCCAGCGTTGGCATTTTATTCAAGAGGTTTCCATGTCCGCATTAGCTCTTCCTAATTTCATGCTGGATTAATTAAGCGTCCTCACTGATGTTGATTCTTGAAGACTCTTATTCATTGTCTCTAACTACTTTAATTAATGGAATTTAATTGTTTCCCTAAAAATAGTTCTGATTTTCGTTTATTTGGAAAGGTAGCTTATGGTTTTTCCTGTTTGTTCGTCCAAATTAAATGTTTTACTCCCCCAACATAAAGCACAAAATCCATCATATTCTTGGTTGCTAATTCGTTTGTATATTTAATTTGATGGCATTATTGCGGAATATGAGGAATTGTTTTCCTTAAAGCTTCATTATTTTTCGTTTTCTTACTATTTATTTCTTTCGTAATGAACGCGCTAGTACGACAATAATATGAAATGAGGCATTTCCTTGTCATTACTGAATTTACCGGAGCGAAGACGGAGGAACTTACTGCCCGTTCTTCATTTTTTCTTTCAAATTACAAGGACTGTCATGAAATTTTGTTCCGTCACACGCGACAGATAAGTTCGTGACATTTCTCTAATTTGGCGTTGAATTATTTATACTCAACAAACGGCAAGACTAAGGGAATTTCCACCCATTTGTTGAAAACCAACCAAGTTTCCGGCACGTCACATCATATGAACATCAGAGTGAAGAGATACACATTTCATTGGCCTTATCATTGGCTGTTCAATCCTAAGATTGGTTGACTTAAGGCCTCCACACTTCCCTATCTGTTGTAATTCCCTTACTTCCTGGTAGCTCTTCCTATATACATTTCTCTTTATTTGGTCCAAGAACTTATCCCTGGCTCTTCCTCTGTGGACTTTTCCTCCATTTTGCCTTCAGTTATGTTTTTCACAAACTCATTGTGTCTCAGGGTGTGTCCAATCCATCTTGATCTTATTTCTATGGTGTTCCATATGGTCCTTTTCTCTTCTACTCTTCTGTACACTTCATCATTTCTTATTTTGTCCATCCATTTCATCTTCAGCATTCTCCTCCAGCACCAGGGGCCGAAGGATTGTAGTCTTTTCTGGTCAGATTTTCCAATGGTTCTATGCTTCCGATCCATATTGTGCTACGCTCCACACTATTTTTTTCGCATACTGTTCACTGGCTTGGACTTCTATCTTCTTTGAGCACCGCAGCTGTTTTTTTCCCATGAACGCTTTCTTAGCTTGCACAATTCGCCGCTTGATGTCTGTAGTGCTTCTTCACGGCCCTATATGACACTGATTATTCTTATACTCCATTCACTGAAATTCCCGCGTGCATTGGTGAATCTATGCACTAATGAAGGCATACCATGCTGAAATCTTGCTGGGTGGTCAATAAACGAATAGGAATCTCTCTCTTATTTCTCTGTCAATGAGATGCATATCCATCGTCTCCATGAAGTTAGTGTCATAATTCTTTCACATTTTAATAACTATTTATTCAAAGCATGCCTTTGATGCCTTTGGAATAAATCTCGTCAAAGTTTAGAGCGCGGTTGGAAAAGAATGATTTGACTTAAAAATAAACGAACTCTAAATTATCTTGGTCACAGACGTATGATTTGAACTATCTATGACTGTTATGATAAAAGAATTAGAGCACGTGCAAAGGAGATCCGCTAGGTTTGTTAAAGGCCGTTATGATAATTGTATAAGTGTTACGAGTTTAATAGAAGAACTAGGATGGGAATTACTATCAGAACGCAGGTTACAATTTAGGTTAAACCTTTTAAGTAAATTCGAAACAGAGTTGTTCACAGATGACGTTAGATATATATTGAGATCTCCAGCATATTATGCTAGGTTTGATCATATTAACAAGATTAGAGAGATAGATTGTCTTACCGATAGATTGAAAATGTCATTTTTCCCGCGTACTATAAGAGAGAACAATAGGCAGCGTAGCAAGGGGATAGGTAGGTGAAATACAGTTAGAGTAATCTGTAGTGCATGATGCATGTAACAACAACCAATAATCCCTTTCTTATTATGTAGATAATAACCACCTAGCTGCATGTGACCCTGTTCTCTAGCATGCCTCCCTTAAATATCCTACTTGCATGGCAATAGTGCATGTTTGGTGATCTTCACCCCCTGCCACACACCCTAGTGGTGGCTCGCAGGGTATCACGTAGATGTAGATCGAGATGGATGAAGAGGGCGCTTGCTATGGTGAGCTATTCAAAAAGCTGTAACGCGGTATTGGCCGATCTGCCATCTTAGTTATCCCCGATTTTCCCCTAGTGCTTACGGGTTGACGCACTCATTTTGCTATCTTACGACGTTTTCCTTCGATAACTTACTAGAAATCAGCATGCACTTGTTTATTTATTAGGCAACCTCCTGAAATGTGTTTTTTATTTATTAAAATAAAATTAAAATAAAAAATAACGCGAAATCCCAGTAAAAACTACGGTAAAATCGAGTAAAATCCATGTCAAAAAGAAACTAATACATGTATCAAGAGTACTTTCCTTAAATTTCGAACGAATGGTGATTATTATTGCTTCACATCTCCTAATTCGTCCGTTCCGTCGTGCTATCCTAAGGGAAAGGAAAGGAAATTTCGGGGAAAACCAATATGGCTGTTATTTCGGTTGTCAGGCTATATTTTGATGACGTGATTCCCTCTCCATATACCTCAATGATTTAAACAAAGCCAACCATTATGGACTCTTCGGTCACGTGATTCCCCTCCCCAAAACGGCATTGGACGTGTTTAATGATTGGCTACATTCCTAACAGTCAACTGCGTTATTATCTAGGACAGGGTACACACGCAGGCTAACGTAAATAAAATTCTCGTTTGCTCAGTAAACAATCCACTTCCATTATCCCGTCGACGTAATTATTTTAACCACCCTCGGCTCTGGCGGGAATCGACGACGTATTGACGAGAAATTCAACTGGAAACGAGGCTTTCGTCATTAAGCTCGTACATACACGAGGTTATCGTGACCGTTGCCGGGGAGTTCCCACTGCATGTGATGTGTGGTTTTTCGTGGCGAAGCGGAGAATCTGTTTCAAGAGGGTAGTGGGGGGGGGGGGCGGCTGAGAAGGGGGAAAGGGTTGAGAGATATCGCGATGCCATGTGGCTATGGCCTCACGTTACCATCCTATTTCGGAGAACACTATCAAGGCGTGGTATTGTGCGGCTGACGCCTGCTGACCAGCTTGTAAACATAATTGGGCAACCGAGTATTCTTGTACGTTTTATTGTGTCATCTTAATTCTTCCGTTTTCTTCTTTCGTAATTGCTTGAGCCGTGGAACGTTTGCTGCTCGCCATCGTTTTAGGCGGCTTTACATATGGAAGTTAATACCAGCCACGTCGAGATAATGGGAAACAGTCGAATAACGAAACACTTATATGGCAGCGAGGGAATGGTGAGGGAGAAGGAGATCTACGGCTAAAATCATGTGTGGATACGGTCTGTGGAACTTTAGAGGAGAAATACGATGTGTGGAAGAGAGACTTTAGAGGAGGAATATTAAGAGTCTTTATGAGAAACCACCGCTACTGCGTGCGTCAAAACAAATACTAATTTCCAACTTTAAAAAAGATGGTTTTAAAAATTCTCCTTTCCCTAATGGGATGCGTTGGATGTTTTAAACCAAAATTAAGATTAAAAAATCAGATAATTCCTCGATTATATATTTTAAATCAACACTTTCTATAGCGAAAGACGCAGATCACAGCGTCATTTCTATGGAATTACCACATTTTGACTTCAATTTTCTCAGTAATTAGGTAGATAATCCCCGAAAAATTAAGACGGTATTATGCATCTTTTTTTGTTTTCTTAAACCAGTCCGTTCTGCTGTCTATTTCCCTAATTTTATTCAGTGATCTAATAGGCCGTGTTATATTGGAGTTCATAGGTTATTAATTACTTTGTCAGAAAATACATTCGTTTTGAATTTACATTAAATATTAAGTCTAAATTTTAATTGACGGTCTGAAAGCGATTCCCAATCCAGTGTTGGAAAATATCAGTATCACTAGCTAGGTTGACACAACGACCTTTACGTATTTTGTCAATCTTTTCTGCAAGCATCCAAACTCGTTCATTAAGCCTACCTCATAAGGATCCCAATTACTGGCGGCGTATTCAAAATGGGGTGTAACAAGGGATAAGTAGCTGATTTCTCTGTCTTCATCGTCGCAATTGCCACTCTTTTTAACATTTCCCAGATCACGATAAGTTTGTCGACAGTTAAATTAATATAATTTGATAATTTATAGAAAACGACGTTGGTGCTGCATGATAACAAGTTTTATTCAAGCTTTAACTTAAACAGCATATTTTTGACCTTCACTCACGATATGGGTTCAAAAAATGCAGTGAGTGCAAAGTTCTCCTCGTGGGATTGACGGGAGAAAGCTTCAGCGAAAGGAGAAAGGAGCACTTGGGTGCTCTAAAAAATAACAGTGATAACTAATGCAACTTTGCCAAGCACTTGACACGCAGAAATGATAACGGATTAAATCTGGGCATTTTAATCCCGTGTATTAACATGTTCTTCACGATAAAAATTTTTCTTGGTCTGATCCCACGGTTTATTTTTTTTCTCTCACCGAGCCAGGTTACGGTATATCATGCCATTTTCAGGGTACATTGAAAATTGGGAGTTATTTGAGGAGTGTTTGCGGCAAAAATAGGATGGATAGGGTCAGGAATGAGTGGGTAATAAATGAGTGTGGGTTAGATGCTCCAGTAATGGACATATATGAAAGGAGTGTGTTTCGTTGGTGTTGCCATGTTGAGAGAATAGATGAGAATCGAATACGAAACAGATAAATAAGAGTGAAATGAATGGTGGGTGAAGTAGAGCTGGACCGAGGAAGTTGTGGTTGAATGTGGTTGGGGAAATTGTTAGGAGGAGGAATATTAGGAGTCTTAAAAACAGGATAGCGTGTATGAAACAGTGTATGGGGGTAAATGAGACAAAAGTGGTTTGCAAGGATAGGTCAGTATGGAGGAAATTATTGAAGCAGAGTTAGGTGCAAAAATATGTATTTATGAGTGAAACTTTATGACTGTGCCTACCCCGGAAGGGAACTGCGTGATTGGTATGTATGTATGCATGTTTAAAAATTGTTTTCCACTATGATTAATCATGTTAGGAATTGGTATGTATGTATGTTGAAACGTAACAAAATTGATTCGCAGGGCCATAGACAGTGAAACGAGAAATAATTTTGTGCAGGCATGAATGTGTTAACGCATGTATTTACATAAAATGTTCCTCAGAAATCTCACGATTTTGATGAGACGCCCTATTTAGTAGATTTTAGGCACGAGGGTATGATTTCAAGAAAGTTATTCGGCAGACCGACTTTGAGCCCAGAAAATATTAACAGGCCAAATTATGAAGAGGAAGGATAACAATATGATTGATTCAACGTATAGTATTTCATGTTACAACTTAAAATAAGATGAAATAAACTTTAAACGATGAGACTTCAACTAAACTGATAACCAGAAAATGATCACTTAGTGAACTGGCAGCAATGTGTTTTTTATCTTCGTAATCGTGGTGCTGCGAGCCGCCGCGTGGACGTGTGGTATGGGGTGTTAGACTAGCCGTGTGAAGGATAAGTTTTTGAGGGCAGAAATGGCGAAGTTCATTATGCGAGTTTCTTAGGTTGAGACCAGTTTTTGTTATGATCACTTATTGAGCGTGGAAAGAGCGAATTCTTGTACATACCTATCTGTTGAACAATGTGTCTCTCTTAGTTTATAGCTTCCATCGGACCTAGATGTGTAGTGAGGTGTCAAAATGATTTTCTCTTAGTCGATTTGAAATACACCTGTTGTAGATAAGAGACAAGAGGTGGCATATAGACTAATGAAACATCTCAATAAGTCAGAGAAAGATAAGTACGATCTAATGTCATACCGAAGGAAGATTGGATAAAACATCATAAGATATTATGGTATGATCCAATGGCAAAAGATACACTTGATACGCCAGAAGACTGGATTGGTGTAGACCCTATTGACTTGAAAGAACTGGAAAACTCTCTGAATAAAGCAAAGTATAGAAAATCCGCTGGCATAGATGGAATTCATTCGGATTTGATTAAGTAAGGGGATAGAACGCTAGTAAGAAGAATTCTACATTTGTATGTACAATATGTGCTGGATAAAATACGAAATCCCGGATGAGTGGAGGGTTTCCAGGGTTGTCTCATTTTTAAAAAGGGACTAACACAGAGATCTACAGAGAAATTTGGAGGGCACTTCAAATACAGTACTCCGACTGTCAGATGAGACGTTAAACCGTGGTCCTCTTGGCGCCTTTCGTTAAGAGCAGGCTGATGCCGACGCCGGGTTTCTATCCAATCTTCCTCCCTTACCTATCCCCTATGGCACAAATGACCTTAGCTGTCGGTCACCTCCCCTAACTCCAATCTAATTCATCAATGATCAGGTTTGTTGCTTCATTCTGGCCCTTGCACACTCCCATTAAAATACCTTCAGGTTACATCTTGAGATCCGATAACTCTGAGATAAGCTGAGATATTTGCTTCGTCACGCCGGACTTAAGGCCTGTCAATGGATTCGCGTGTATTTGCTTATATTCTTATATTAACCAAAAACCACTATGTGAATTCTGGGCCAGTGAATGTGGTTTATGCCTTTTTTGAATGACCATTTTCGGAGGGCTGCATCGTATTCTGTATGTCCCTCAAAGGACTCCGAGTTCTAAACCTGAGTTGGTCCTTCATATTCCACTCCTCAGTGCTTGTAAATACCCAGTCATCAGCTACGAAAATTTGTCGGGCCCCTGCTGGTCATAGAGACTGATTTTTGGCCATTTAGCTGCCTCTAGATTTTGTTCGTGACGTTTGGGGTGTATAATTGTTCTCTTCTGTATCTCAAGCGCTATTTTAAACCTCTTGACTCGTATTTGCTGGGCCAGAAAACCCAACCTAGCCTCGGCATGACAAATGGCCATTTTCGTCCAAATCTGTAAATTATTTCAGTCGCCCCACATGGTTCGAGTCATTCAAATTGAACTTTTCTGACACTCCTTGCTTCGTAGCACTTCCGAAGTTTGAAAAACCCACTCAACACGGCAGAGAGGACCACAAGGTGGTCCAAAATGGCCATTACTAGACAATTATGCGTCTTTTAAGTTTGGCCAAATGTCTGGGGGGGATATTTCGACATTTTCTGGCTCCTTGAGCCATTAAGGATCTATACAGCTAGCTATCAATGCGAAAAATCAATAATCAGCCTTTGGTCGAAAATGGCGATTTCCTGCCATTTTTTGGTTCAGTTCATATTTGAAAATAACTCCTGCTCTGCTCTGGAGACTGCCCCCATAGCAAAAGAGTCCGTTAAATACATGTGAGAACATTGAATAACCCGAAAATTTTCTGAATTTTTTAGTTCGTTTTTTGGACAAAAAAGGCTGAAAAAACTATTCTAACAGTGCGTTTTTCTTGGTTCATTGGCTTGAGGTGTTTCCTAAGGGTCCAAACTAAAGGAAGAATCAACTTGGGAGGGTGTGCTGCTCGATTTTTTTAAATCAAAATCCGGTCGCTGTATCGGTGCATAATTCATGGATTTGCTGATATATGAAAGGAGTGTGCTTCGTTGGTTTGGCCATGTTGAGAGAATGGATGACAGTCGAATTACGAAACAGATATATGAGAGTGAAATGAATAGTGCGAGAGGTAGAGGTAGGCCGAGGAAGTTGTGGTTGAATGTGCTTGAGGAAATTCTTAGGGGGAGGAATATTAGGAGTCTTAAAAACAGGAGGGCGTATATGAAACCGTGTATGGGGGTAAATGAAGCAAAAGAGGTTTGCAAGGATACATCTGTATGGAGTAAATTATTGAAACAGAGTTAGGTGTACAAATATATATTTATGAGTGAAACTTAGTGACTCTGCCTACTCCGGAAGGGAACGGCGTGATTGATATGTATGTATGTAAAATGTTAACCAATTTCACCTCTGTGATCCCACTTCCGATCCATCCAAACTTCAATGACTGAAGCTCCGGGACCGTCCTCTCCGATAATATGCGCGACGACCATCATGGCCGCCGGCGCATATATCAGAGTGGTACGGCCCTAGAGGACCCGTCGGCCATGTTCAGATGCGTCGGAATGTAGGTCCAAGTCACCCACTGTGACTGTACATTTATTATGTAATCAATATACATTTCGACAAGCTCTGGGTGGTTTCTAAACATGATACCATTTCCTTTATTTAATGAATACATTGCTACTTGGTTATCCACCCTCATATCAATATTAATAAAATCAAGGTTAAAAAATTCAACAAATTTAAAGTTTCTAATAAACCAAAGGGTGCAAGATACATCTCCTGGCTATCTACGTGCCAGGCTAAATTTGACAAAATACAAGGTACAATAACTTGTAACGTACAAGATACATTGGACCTTGAAAATGGCATGATATGCCGAAACTTGGGTCGGCGAGAGAAAATAAAGTGTGGAATCAGACCAAGTTAGCTTTTCAACATGAAGGAAATTACGCATTTCCACCGAGTTTCGCTGGAATCTGCATCTTATATAAATGTATTGAGAGACGAGAACTAGACTAGCGGAAACTGTTAGATATAATTTGGAAACTCGGAAATGACCCTAAGATCACCCTCGCCAGTGAGTACCCTTACCCGGCCTCCTGCAAATATCCTGTCCTCCTTTACGGGTCAACCGCTTTCCTCCCCCCTTCAACCCATCCCCCACCGCCGACGTCATCTAACCATCAACTATATTAACGAAAGTTTCCCAGACACCCAGCACATCTTGTGTACCCGAGTCGGGTTAAAGCAAAATCTGTGATTTGTGTAAAAGTATGAGTCAAAATTTGTCATTTTTTTACATTCCAGCTAATATGCAAAAATAATTTAAAATTTATGAATCATAAAAGAATTAATTAGCATAATATGTTGGGTGTGGGAAGTGGAAAAACAATAAAATAAGATAAAACAGCGCAAACAATTGTTCTCATTCACATTATTGGCGGCATCGATTACAGCTATTGCGGTCCTTTACTGTATATAGAGAAAAAAATCATATTTTAAACAAATTTCTACACTAGATCCTGCAAACCACCTCAAGGGTGTGTAGTGGGTGATGAATTATCACCAACGAGCACTGCACTATACCCTAGTTAGGTTAATTCAAGTATGACTATTGAGGCATTAGCAAAAACCTGCAGATACTTGTCAGAAGGTGAAATTCCACCAACATGGCCATATGGGTATGCATCTGCATTTACTTACTACCCTGCAGGCCAACTGAAGGGGGTTTGACAGGTGATGATTTACCATCAACATGCACTATAGAGTAAAAATTTACTTTCATCAACATATACTACGCTATAGGTATGCCACCAATGCTACAAGAACTATTTAATTAATGTAAAATGCAACTACGTAGACAAGATGCAAAAAGTCATGCAGGGATTATGCAAAATACGATGTTAGAGAAACTAATTATATTTATATATTTACAACAAATATTTAATATCGCTGTTATTGAAAAAGCCCATTTAATCACCTCGTACCAACATTTCACAGTTTAATTTCTGCATCATCATTTCCACTTTTAATTTCTGTTGTAGTTTATAGCAAGTGTAAGTGATATAACAGTTTTAATAACTTAAACGGTATTTCAAACTCTGCATCGAGATGAAACTATTGAAATGTGTTCATGGATGAAAAAAAATTTACTTATAATTGGTAACAATGTATAATGGTTACTCTACATTGAAACTACATAAAAGCACAAAAATGCAAGGATTATAGAGAAAAATGGAAGTGATTCTGTAGGTAGCATGCAGCAGATTCATAAGCAATCTTTAGGTTAATCTGCCCTCCTCTTCTGCAATACATATCTTTAATATTATGAGTGCAATCGAACAAACCATAGTTGTACCTAATTATTAATATGATCTTGATGTCTACGGGGTATTACATATTTTCATTACTCTGTGCCACCTCAAAAGTGTTTGGCATGGGGTAATTTATGACCAACATACACCTTGGTGTAAAAATTAACTTTTACCACATGCACTACTCTATAGATGTGCTATCAGTGATACAGAAACTATTGGTTTAATGTGTAATGCAACTACATGAACGAGATCCATTAGTCATGCTGGGAACGTGCAAAACATGACGTTAATATTACTTGGCAGATTAAGAAACAAGCATTTGGGAACAAATAAACTACCTATCGACTAACCTACTTCTCCTAGTCTCATTGACAGCATTATCATCGGTTCTTATCGATCGCGGGAGAGAAAAAAATCATTTTAAACCCGTTCGTTCTGCAGTCTATTTCTCTAACTTTATTCCCATAATCTCATCTACTGTAGTTTCTTGGAGATCGTAAGATATTAATAACTTTGCCAGGAAATAAGTGGTAACCCACCTCGGATTTACTGTGTGCCAACATCTTACATTTCCAATAAGTAACGAATATATTTCTTGCATAGGCAATTTTTTTATTCGAATCGTTCGTAACTAGGTTTTCCTTTTTCCCAGAATTCAACAGGGCTTTTCATTGAAGACAGAATATTCCCCTTCTCCAGTCGCTTGCAAAGCTTATCCGCGCGCCTGCTCGCTGGTTTGGAGGCCTGACGTTGCAGGCTGGTGGTCTCATCGATCGAAGCTAACCCCGTTCCCGGGAATTCCACATGAGTTTCGGTGGAAACCCCCTCTTCGCTGGGGAAGACCCCGTTTGAGAAGGTGACACCCTAAAAAGCCCTCCCCCCATTCCACGTCGAGATCTGGAGCGCGTAGAATCTATGTGATACCCTGCCCGCCCCACCTCAACGGCGTGTGGTGAGTGGCTAGTTTTCACCAAAATGCTCTAAACCATATAAGTATCAGTGTCTATATTCATTCAGTTGAAATCACATACAGTAAATCTTTGCATTGCACAGAAATGTAGATAAATAAGATATCCCCTTTAGGCATTGTCTCTACATTGGATATTTATAAAATCGCATTGCCTTATTTTGGGGAGGCGACCGAATTATAAGGTAATTTGCGCCATAGGGGATAGGTAAGGGAAGAAGGTTGGATAGAAACTCGGCGTCGGCATTAACCTGCTCTGTACGAAAGGAGCCAAGGGGACCACGGTTTAACGTCTCATCCGACAGACTGAGTACTGTAGGTACTTGAAGTGCCCTCCACAAAACACTCAAGTAGAGATCGGGTATCCTCTCAGAAACATCCTCCTCTGCAGGGATTTGAACCCTGGCCGCCCTCATGGTTAGCCAGTACTATAGCCACCACACCAACCCGATCCCCTATAAAATCGCTATCATATATAATGTATATTATATATGATACACATATAATATATAACACACAGTTGAATAATGGCCAATTGTAGAAACGACACGTTTCCTATAAAATTATGGGACCCATAAGCCATGCCAACAATTTAATAAGTGTTGCAGAAACATTCGGTAAATTTATTGGTTTCGTAACTTATGAGGAGTTATGAATTCCATGAGCAGCCAAGATGGCGGAGACGCAATTAACCGCTTGGAGACTTAATTACTAGATAAAAGAGTTATTTGAGAAAAATGACCATTTTTTTCTCTTGCTGACTAATAATTATGTGCATTAGCAATCATTAGTAGGCTAAACTTTCATAAATTTCGAAGCTATAAACTATTGGTAAATAAGTTATGTAACCATTAGATGTGCTCCTGCAACCCAAATATTTTTATGAGATCTATAACTTCATGGATCTCAAAACTATTGATTCCATAACTAAATGTTCTTGCAACCGGCCATAAATAAGAAACAAAAATTGATGCCAATTACGTGCATATATAGAATATATAATTCATGAAGATGCCAGTTAGTCCTTTAATGTCAACTAACCATGTTGTGCATGTTATCTCATAGTGAAAATACTGTCCCTTAAATTATCAAAAAATATATCTGGATTATCGACGCAAAATAACCATCTTTTTATCTTGCTCAAAAAGTTTGTAATATTGAACGCTCCTCGTATATTTTCAGATTAAGCAAGAATTAATTTAGGCCCAATGCAAATAAATAATTTCTTGAACATAGTCAAATAAGGCTTGGGCAAAGTTGACATTTTTTTATATCTTAGTTTGTGCGCATTTGAGTACATATGTCACTGCTTTAGGTTTATTGCCTCTTCCCAGTAAAAACAAGTTTGTTACCTTATAAATAAAGAGATTACGATATGGGAATAACTTTAGATTAACAAATAAGGGGAAGGATGCCGTCCTCCATGTACGGTTTAAGTTGAAATTGTTTAGCGATCGACCTCACGATTCCTTGCGCATATAATATCCCTGAAAAGTTTATGAATCACCGATTCAGTAACTGCACTGGTAAAAAAACTGGAAATATTTAAATATTAGGAAGTGAGATTTTGCCTACATGCGCACATTACGCAATCTACATAATGCCCTGTTAGCCACCTTAAGGGTGTGTGGCAGGGTGAGTTATCACCAGTATGTACTGCTATGTACCCGAATAAAGTTAACGGAACTACCACTATTAATTTTTGAAGAAAAACCTACAAATACTTGTCAAAATGTGAACTGTCAACAACACTCACTTAAGTATGTAATCACTGCAATAGGATCTATTTGTAATATTGTATTTTCACCTATGTGAATGCACAATGATGCAAGAGTCATGCAGAAAGTTTGGTTCTTATGAGAAGGGACATTTCGTCATGGCGTCTAATTTTAAAACTTAAACGTACGGCTATGCACGTAAAAGAACCTATATGGTAAATTATATATAATGGAAAATTATTGTTGTGCCTCTACTTTGAAATGCGTTCATTTCGAGTAAAATTCGAATGAAAACTTTCGAGTGAAATAATTGTTGAGTCTACTTCAAAATTGAACTCCGTTCTCACTGAAAGTCTGAAATCGATATTAAGTCGAAGAAAAATATATATTTACACACGAGTCACTCAGGCAGGTCCTAAAAATTGTTGATATTTTAGGCATCCTTGTAGTCTCATACCCTTGAGCCGTTATTTGATTTTAAATTCCCCTCTGCCGTACATCATCCTTTTCACTCGCCAAGCCTTTGAAAGGTAAGCTTACCTCGATGACAGGAATGAGCTATAAATCTGCAGTCAATCTCTCCTCTCCGGATAGAATTAATGCATTTAATGCGGGAGATTTCATATAATTGCAACGGTTGGGGCATTAATTAGAAAAAGCAAATATCCTTCACACCTATTTTCAAAGCGTCTATAGGTATATGCGCTCAGAATAGCACCGCTACAATGCTCATATAAAACTCTTATTAGTCTATAAATATTTCTAGTCACGGCATAGAAGACACCTGAAATTCACTGACTCTAAGATCACCGGCCCCGATCAAACTCCCGCCCGAGTCTATAATGAATTAGCGCCAAAAATATCGATGATGGTGTTTTTAAGAGCGGTGACAAGGAAGAGCCTAGTAACTATGGACCTATTTCCGTTACGTCTATCTAATGCAAGGTATTGGAATACTTAATCGTTAGTTCGATTATGGAGTCAATTATTTGGATTGTCAATACTCGTTCATTCAAAATCAGCCTGGAAAGGCAGGTCTTGCGGAACCCAGCTGTTCCTCTTTCTTCACGCTATTCTTTCCTCTGGGGAAGGGCTCGTTCAGGTAGACCCGTAATTATTAGATTTCAAAAAAGCTTCCAATAAAATTCCGTATTCGAATTTACCTTTTAAGCTGAAGACCTATGGAATACATCACGACATAATATTTTGGATTAAAGAATAAATATACAACCGCGAACAGAGGGTAGTTATAGATGGCATTAATACAATGAAGGTGCCCCAGGGAAGTGTCGTGGATCCCTAATTATTCCTTTGGCATATAAATGACAACATCACCATTTTTAAGAGAAAAATTCTTCCCTTAACGGACAACACAGCATTGGAAAGGGATCTTAGCTAAGAGTCTGACAGAAATGCATTTTAAGGGACTTAGACAGGACTAATTCGCTCAAAAAAAACCTACTCAATGAAGTCAACCGAATTATAATTGATAATTATCAAATGTAGAGTCCATCAAATACGGGTGTGGCCCGTACTGACGACCTGTCTTGGGGGAAGCACGAACGGGAAATGTACGGACAGACCTATCTCATATGACATTTTTATTTAGAAGAAGTAAGTATTTATCGCAAGAATACTATGAAAATGTAACTATGTTACTGGTACGAAGAAGCTGAGGGGCGATATTATTTTTCTCTCGTGATACCTCACATAGAGCTTCCCGCTAGTATGTATGGGTAGTTTTAGTTTCTGAATAGATTGAATGCAGCGGAGAGCAGCAAGATTAGTTCAAAGTTTTTGCGATAAACTTAACAGTGTTACTGTGTTGAAGGAATTATGGTTGGAACCTAAGACTGAATAAGGGATAAGTATAGGTTACATCTTGTACTCAAGCTTGAGGCAGACTATTTTTGGGCGGGCGTTCAACAAATTTTGCCAGTGCAAAAGTATTACTATAGAAACAATCACATGCTCAGGTACTGTATCTCTTATTTCTCTATGTTATTTATTATTTTTCCATTTGGAAAATTGTTTCTTTCATTAGTTTGTGATAGATTTTTACTGTCGGCTGCTTAAGTCAAATGATGCTGCGGTTTTAAATATTTTAAAATATACGTACTCATTTGGCGTAAACTCGCTATATTTTCTTAGAATCATAAGCACAAGAAGGTTAGAACCATTATAAAATAGGAGAGGTTAGGTTTATTGAACGGATCACGTTGGCAACTGACTGTGCTCATATTCCGTTTGATCCTGTGAAATATGTAATGCCAAATTAAAAATTAGCGTGAGATTAAATTGATAATAAATTTTATTCTTTTTTGTACATGATATTGAAAATTGGAAAACGATTAATGCACATTAATCCCTTCGTTAATTATTCTGAGCTCGAATGAATATTTTACCGGTAGTTTTATCTTCCGCTCGTCAGCGTGCTGTAGAAACGAATCCACGAAATTCATGCGGACCGCATTTTATAGAACATTGGCGATCTATAAACTGCGGTCCACATGAAATATGGAAATGAATAACTCCGCATCATTACAGAAACTGCGTCAAATATTAACATCCGAATCTATTACCACATTCTCCAGGCAATCAAATCGATCTATTCTCCATATATTTCGTTAATTAAAAATTATCAATCTGTAGCTAGTCTGGCTGGCTTCAATAATTATCACGAAAGAAGTTGTATTCTATGGAGTAATGAAGAATTCTTTGACTTTGTCTACCCCGAAAGGAATGGCATAGTTCTGTGTATTTATGTAAGGAATGAATGGGTATGAGCTGCAAAAAATGTCATTTTTAATGGCACTTTTGATTTAATAAGCAGATATAGATGGGTCATTCTCCTTCCAAACACCCTAAAATGTTGAAATATTCCCTCGGCCTCTCCGATTTCGTTCAAACTTTCTGACATTGTTGCGATGATTGATGAGATAGATGGAGTAGGCACTTGATGTGATGATCAATGCTTGAGGCTTTAACGTCAGGGTGGCCTATACGCCTTTTTTGCTAACCCCGATTTTCCTTACCGCTTACGTGCTGCGGCGCTGATTTTGCAATTCTACTATGCTTGCCATTGAAAGCTTACTGGAAATAAGCATGAATTTACTTCTTTAACGGGCGTTCTACTTAGATATATTTTTTTATTCATTAAAATAAATATTAATCCGCATTCCAGGTGAAAAGTACAGTAATACCGAGTAGAATCCATAGCCCTATGTAACCAATATATGCTTCAGGAGTTACTATCCTTAGATTTCAAGCAGATGGCGTATATACTTGCCTTACATTCCCCCTAATTCGTCCATTCCGTTGCGCTATCTGAAGGAAAGTAAGGAAAGAGCAAGATTAAAGAATATGGTTGTTATTTCGGTTGTCAGGCTACATTATGATGACTCAATATACCCCAATATTCTCTATATATAATCTCTATCCAATATATAATATACTCTATATACCCCAATGTTTGGGATATTCCCCCTCAGTGAGGCGGTTAAATAGTATATTTTTTAAATTCCCATTTGTGCGCTCTGAGTCACAGAATGCCATTATTTTGTTGCTTTATAAAACATGTGGCCGTGTCTTTGGTGAATTTTCCGTACTTATTTGCACTGCATATTCCAGCAACATGGAACGGTGATCGTGCAATGCAGCGCTGGGTCCCAGCGGCTGCATTGCACGAACGAATCGATGATGAAACGAATCTGCTCAGCCATTTAAAAATATTCATTGTTTAAGTTTCACAAACCCCACATTTGTCAATAATGAACATGGTAGTGTAGTCCACATTGTGGAGTACACTGAAATAGCTGTATGTGCTTGTGTAAAATTAATATTTAGAAAAATATAATGGCTGTATATCGGTTTGAAATATGTGCCATTTCAATCTAGTATTCATTCATACATAGTCTCCGGGAGAATACAATTTTTATCCTCGTCCATTTAATAAAGGGAAAGTATCCCTACGACCATTATCGACCATGCTTAAATGTTAACGATCACTCCGAATTTAATTGAGTTTCAGTTAGCGTTTACTTATTGTAACCTTTATTTTGGCCACCTCGTATTATTGTTGTTTTTTATCGCCGTCTTAATACCTTGTAAAGGATGATATACCCAGTTACAGCTATGAGAAAATGCTTGGATAAATCTTCATCTGAATATTATTTTTCATTTCATTTGCTAATTAATATTTGTATATAAGATTTTTCCCACAATGCCCGCGCCATCGAATCTTGAAAACGGGAGAGGTGTCCTTTCGTTGAGCAGGGTAACATCCTCTAATAAAAAGTATTCCAAATCGAGACTGCGGCGAGTACAACATCAAAATTTACTGTTTGTTCTACGGATTATCTTCATTGAACAATCTTAGAACTGAGAGACATCTATCATGTAGGGGTGATGTATGTCGTTGAGTTTCTTGCTCTTCTGTTCAAATGGGCTAGGGGCGAAATCATTATTCCGCCTGACGGAGATGGGGAACGGGAGGAGCGCTGTAAACTTAATTTCCTTGGAGCAGCGCCCGGAAGGTCGCGTCTCTGCCTCCCGGCGATCGGCGCCGCGATCACCGGCCGACTAATCCTCACCTGACGACCCGATGGAGGAAGTGTAGGCCCTGCTCCGAAGCGGGGAGACGGGAAGGAGAGGAAGTTGGACGAGGTGAGGCTTTCCAAGAATAGACTCCGAGTTTAGATTATTTATCATCGTGGGATGCAGTGACCTAGATCCACCCGAGAGCCTCGGAGGTGTCAAAAGGTTATTGATCGCAATGCCAAAAACATTGGCTGTCACGTTACTATTTGGCAATTTGCTCATGGTTTATCGTTAACCCTTTGTGACTTTGACTGCGTTTCTTCGAGTTACTACTCATCATGCTGTAATTCTACGATAACTATGTACACTATTACCTAAAACTGTAAGGTAAGAAATGAGAATAGTTATTGATTCATTTATTGAAATTGGAAATTCTTCTAACTTCTAATTCCTTTAATCTAAATTCTGGATTGCTTCGGATGATGTTAGATATTTAATGAAGGGTACGTTATTTCATCATCAGGGTACAGTTTTACAAATATCTCGGTCTAAAGATCATAACATAGGAGGTGGGAATGGATTTTGAGAAAAAAGAGGGGTTGAGAAGAAATAATGGAAGGTTGTTTTACCTATGTCAAAGGAAGTCTAAGTTTTAGGAGAGGTAAATGTGTGATAACAATATCATTACACAGTTGAGCATGCTTGTTGATGTCTCAAATTGTTCAGTGAAGTTCATTTTATTTCTTCCATCCATGCAATAGAGAGGTACGGCGTCAAAATGATAAAAGTGATTGGACGAGCACCACTGCTCGGCAAAACAGGAAGTAACCCTCACTATCGTAATAAAGCCTACGTTCAGTCACTAGTCTGGAGCGCTCTGATTGGCTGACGGAAAACCCCGGAAGCCTCCGTAAGAATATTTTATGCTCAGTTATCTCAGTCGTGACTTCATGGAATTTACTAAACATTGTAAATGAAGTAATTGTTATTCCACACAAATTATATTTAAGACGACCCTCGAGTAGTCTTTTAAAAAAATTTATGTGGAATAACGAAGTTAATTCATTTACAATATTTTATGCGACTGGTTTCCATGTTTCATATCATTTTCAAGAGTCACATCATCACTGAATTACGACTTTAGAGGTTATATACGGATATGGACACATTTTCCGTGAGTTGTTGGTTATAGAGGAAAAGTTGTAAGGATCCTTTCCTTTATTGATTCCTCTTTATTACCTCATAACAACCCTTGGGTGGCGTTAAATTCGCGTTTTACTGCGTTAAAAAATGTCTCAGGCGTCCCAATTTATTGCGCTGGCGAGCGCATGAAATATTTCTCAAAGGAAAAAATGCAACAATTTCTCCATTCGTCTTGTACATACACATTCACTCTGCGCAATGCCGTCATACTCGTCCTCATTTTCTTTTCGGACACCCGTAGCTGCAGGAGTGCAAGGAAACTCCGTGGGTTCCAGGCCTCCGAACTGTGCGTTACCTGTGGGGTTTCCTTTTCTGCTCCCCCAAAAAGGGAGAATAACGAGAGAGAGAGAGGAGCGAAAGAGCGGAATCCACTTGCTGGCAACACTGGGTGAATGGCGGTGCAAACAGGTTGAATTCCTCGGGTTTCGCACCCCTCTGACACCACGCTTTGCGACCCTCTTCCACGAAATTACAGCCGGAGCTTCCATGTCATCGTCGCGATCACTGGGGAAACCTTCCGAGGTTTTTATTTTTTTACTTTTGAAGGTCATTTAATGCTCTGGGAAAAATCCGCTTTCCTGGGTCGGGGTATTCAATGAACGAATACTTGTCCTGGAATAGTGTCCTTTAAGGTATACATGTTTGGAGAAAAACAGACTCGTTAAAAGATGGTGTAATACAATTATGACGAAGTGAGGATAAACAGATAAGTACTATTGAAGATTACAATGCGTGAGCTCTTTTTAGTATTATTTTCCTTGAATATGTGTTTTCTAAATTTCCTTTCGAAGGAAACATTTTTTAATTCTTCATTGGATAATAAAACCTTATGGAAGTTATTTCTGTGAAAGCCTTGAAAACTTAAGTAAACTAACTTAAAAAAATATAACTTGAGAGCAAAAGAATTATTTTAATGTAAGGGAACAATATTCTTATCATGCGTATTTGATGTCTAATGTTTTATATGTTTTGTGATGGAAAATTACAATTAAAACATACTACATAATCAAAAGCAACAGTAGGCAGACAAGATGTGACGTAGAAAAGGCGAAAAAATCATAAAGATTGACGTTAGGCTTAACATCTTCGATCACTGTGGAATGAAATAAGTTAAATTGTTGATCTCTGCATTCTCGGGCTCTTTGTCTACGTATGCCTATTGTCTGATTATGGATCAGAACAGCAAAAAAGAAACGCCGTCAATGAACCCAGGAATGCATAGATCGTCCTATATAAGCCGCAGAAATCTCCAAACGAATTTGTATTAAATTGTGATTTACATGCCGTTCATATAATATCTTTAACATCCTTATTAACATCATTATACAGGGTGATTCAAAAGCCTTGTAATGATTACGGAAAATCAAAACTTTTCATTTTTCAACATAGATACATGAAACAAAGGTGAAAATGTTACTAAATGCTTCAAGTTTTATTTGTTATCGCTACAAATGTTCAATGTGACCTCCATTTGAAGCACGGCACACATCTGCAGCTTTTGGCCTGCGCCTGGCATTCGGGGAAACGTGCGCGGTTCTGATTTGAACTGGGATGAGTACTGCGTGCCTGGTGTGTTGTCGCCCCATGCCACACACCCTAGTGGTGGCTTGCACGATATTTCGTAGATGTATTAAGTGGTAATGAAGCCGTTGGCAAAGATGAGAGTGAAGTGGAAATCTGCTGGAAATCAATCTTCGGACGGCTGATGATTAATTAACGAAATATAGATAAAAGTGATAAATGCATCATATCGATTTGTTTTGTAATAGTTCAATGAAACTTTCACACGTAAGCTTATGGATCGAGACACATCCTATAGTATTAAACGACCAATCTTTGTTTGTATGTTTACATGTTTGCTTTTCCCCCCTCCGAAACGGCTCTAGCGATTTTTGTTAAATTTTGTAAGTATACAAAGGTTTTTTGATGTGCGGAATCCACTTATCGAGGATACTTATCGAGGTAAAATAGTTCCTTTCAATACTTATTGAAGAGAAGGAGAATTTTTTACAGTGTTAATTACTTCTAAAACGGACTAATCACTCCAAATTGAACCCTCTTTAGAATCCATTCCATGTGGAGAGCCTTGCAGACGCAGCGTTCGGCGAGTGAGGGGGGGGGGGGAGGGAAATACCTGACCCGACTGGGTCGCCTATCTCTTGACGGCACGTGTAAGCGAACGTCAGATCCTCGAGGCGGTGGGGGCGGGCGGGAGTCTCCTTTCCACGCTCGACGCAGCGGCGACCGACCCATCCGAGGAAAAGCGTCGACGGCGGCGGCAATAGGGCGCCTTGGCTTTACCTATGCACGGAACGGGAGGGGAGAAGGGAGGCACCGCTCCTTCCTCATGCAACGAAGTGAGCGCGTGTGATGCCCGAGGAGGGTGGGATTGGGAGTCTACAAGAGTCAGATCGCCGGTGTACTGCACCCCAGGGCTCTGCAGAGAGTTTCCCCACCCGGTTAACTTGTACAGGGTGTCTGGGACGAAACTTTACGATCCTTCCTGTGGATGCAGCGACTTTCGATTATGCACAGGATTGCGTGTGAACTTCTTACGCATAAGTTTGTCATAAATATGCCATGGTGACATCCAGAGATGTAACTACTTGTTTAGAGACAGGGGAGTATTGTTGAGAGACAAACTGAGTATAGGGATGAGAATAAATGCAGTAAACTAAATTTAAATGGACTCAATTGTAGAGAAATATTTAGAGATGACGAAATATGGATAAAAGTGAAAAATACATCATATCGATTTGTTTTTTTTTTATTTTATGAAATTTTTACGCGTAAGTTTGTGGCTCGAGACATATATATGGTAATACTTAAACTACATGTTCACAGATTTTTATCATTTCACATCGAAGTAAGTATTTTTCATTATATTAAAATGTTTGCTATTAAATATGAGGGAGTCGCGGCGAGAAAAACATTCACTGTTAATTTCTTCCTTTATTTCATATACAAACTTGGTCCTTTTAAGCCAAATGGCTTGTCAGAAGGTTCCACAAATCGTGCAAACAAAGCGGTATGTGCAAAAAATTCAAATAGCAATTACAAATGACATATAACAACAATTTTCAATGGACTAGTTACAATACATCTGAATACATTCAGCAAATTAATCGATACATGAGCATAACAGATTACAGGCTTTAAATAAAAAATTAAAAAATTAAATTAATTAACAATGCTTCTACTTTTTTCTTTACCTCTGCTGTCCCTTTTAGCTCTTTTTGATAACTGGGTATACAATTGGGTGTGTTTGGTACATAATATTTTGCCAACCTTTTACCATATAAGTTATAATAATTATATGTTTCCAACACAGGAGAATTTCTTTTAAGCATACAATGAGTGTTTTTGCATGGAATTTGAAACTCTCAAAAACAATTTTCTGTTATAATTATCCATTTTTTAAGTTATCAACAATTAACACTTTATATTCGCAAAGAAAAAAAAACTAATTTCGATAAGATTTTGCCGAAATTTCGAATACCGCGGAGAAATCGCGGGTCATAATTTGCCACAAAGGTCGTTCCGGCAAGAGAGGGCATAATGTGATTTTATTCACGTTAATTGTACTTATAGAAAATTACAATCGAAAACTATTAGACATAAACAGCAAAAAGTTATCTATCTATGACATTTTTCTCGAAAATCGAACTTGAAATTACATGGCATCCAATGGGAGTATTTAAAAAACGTGGAAAAGTAGTATTTTTCTATTAAATACAAATGCCATATCCATGAAAACTTTTTTAAGAAGCGAAACGTTCCGAAAAATCGATCAAAATTAAAATTATTGCATCGTACTGTCTAATTATTTGATTCAGCAGCAAATTACTGCGAAACATAAAGTCGAAATGTGGTGATCTCAATGGTTTCAGGCTCAATTTGGTGAAGTTCACTATGAATAAATAAAAAAAACTTTGTTTGATTCCACCAATTTATTTTAAGGTACGACTAGTTTCGAAGCGGCGGCGTCATGTTATCTAAAAATGACGCCGCCACCTCGAAACTAGTCGTACCTTAAAATAAATTGATGGAATCATGCAAAGTTTTATTTTTTATTATTCAAAATGTGGTATTACTGTTGAAATGGCGCTGAAGTTAGCGTATATTGCCATACAAAAGCGTTGTGGAATAGTTGAATAAAATTGTTAGTTTCGAGCGTTAGATAATTGAACTTGCAAATAAGGGTTATATCTAGTTTTTCCTCAACAATCAATAGTTTAGTTGTTGGGTGATTTTTCATAAAATAAATTAGTCCTCACTATTTCTCCACGATGAAAATTATGGGGTGTGGGTGGCTTTGTGATCTGCTGATTGGCCTAGCAAGCCAAAGGTCCGGGGTTCGATTCGGCCGAGATCCAGGATCATTTTTTTCTCGCGGCAGTTTCTAAGAACGCCAAAGGTGTACTTCCTTTGTGACCTGATACATATAATCCATGCCGTTTAGAGATGCTCGTCACATTCGACGATTTTAGTGACCTTTGGGAGAATAGCACTACTGACTGAGGGAGGTCACTCGTAAAGAGGTGAACTCATGTGCTGCCCGAGTGAGTATGAAGGAGGAGCGGAAGGAGTAATCGGGAGTCCCAGATCATATTGCCGCTGCACAGCACCCCTTCCTACACCCCTTGCCCACCCCGAGCGTGAAGCGAGCACTGCAGCCGATGATGACGAATGCTTGGGAAAGGGGAGGAGGAGCTGTGGGAGGGTCTATGGATGGGGTGGAAGGGAATTTTTCAGGGATTTGGTGTCGGGGGTGGAGGGAGGGAAGGAGAAGGGGGTTGAAGGGAGAGAACGGGAGGGGGCACACCTCTCCACGTGGAAGATGGTTCTCAGCCGCTGCCTGAGGAATCGATCTCCCTCGCAACCTTGCTACGATGTACACACACACACTCACAGCGCACGTAACTCTCCAGCCTGCCCGCCTCAGAGGAAAATTCCTTCCATTTCAATTGTAGTTTTCCTCAATCCCGCCCATGTTACACGTGGGCTGAAGGAGACCATTCATATGATTTGGAAATTGGCTGAAATTTACCTTTATGATTGAAATTGATTGATTGAATTTGGAAATTTGGCTGAAATTCACCCCTATGTAGCGTTCCATATTTGTAGAAGTAGTTGGCGCATTTCCTTTGTAGAACTTATTATGCATGATAAAATTTGAGACAAAATAAAATTAAGAGAATCATATTTTGTACAGTATTCCGCACTTTTGATAGACAGGTCGTTTGCGAAATATATGTCCGCGTCATTATAAATGAGATTCATAATAATGACGGTAGCGGTTCGTCGAAACCTATTGTGCGAGGGTGGAATGCTAAGTGAAGCATAATTACTTTAATGGAATTAGTTCCACATTTAGAGAACAGCATGTGCCAATATGTAATTAATGCTTCTAAATCTGCCGAGTATTGATAACATGTATTGCATGGTCCCTGCACGACTCTTGTATCACGTTTATGAAGTTGCATTTTAGATTAATGCAATAGTTTCTGTAGCATTCGTAGCACACCCATAGCGTGGTGCATTTTAATGTAATTAGTTCCACGTTTAGAGAACAGTGTGTGCCATCATGTACCCTATTTTCTGTTAGCAGGAGAAAAATTTAACATATTGTAATGTAGTACACCAAATGCTTCTTGGGATGTGTTTCAAAATTCAATTCTTATTTCTAGAAGAAACTTAAACTAATTAAATATAGTATGGAAGTAGGAATGATTCTCCGACGTGTCGTAAAGGAGCTTAATTTTGGCAATGGTTTTCTTCACGAGTCCCATTCTGTCAACCAATTTGAGCGCTCCATGTGTATTCTTTTTAACATTAGATCGCAAATTTGATTTTAGAAATTTGCGCGATTCGTTGAAAAAAAAACGGCTTCATGGAAGCAGAAAATGTCAAATAGACGATGCGCGGACTGGTTCGGGAGGCTCACACGATATTGTAATATTAAATTGGAATTCAGGTCATGTGAGTATCGAGGTGACTTCGAAGCCTTGATTTTTAACTACGAAAACGCCAAGTAAAAAATTTGCGCTTCTTATGAAAATATATAATTTCTGTGGAACGTAAAGTTTTGATCTGAATCATATATATTATTACAGAAAGGTCTTTTTCTGTCATTCCGTATATGCTCCGTTAATACTGCACCTACAGTGATAAATGAGGTATCATTTTAAACGTTGAATCACCGGCTTCTGACGAAAAATACAATCTCAATCTCAAATTTCACTATTTACCCATTAATTTGACTTAAAAGTTTCGATTTTTCCATGTCGATTACTCGCTCGAGGTATATCGACTCCACACATCATCGGTGTATATTATTTCTCAAAGGTGTTTTTTTGTCGCAACGCCATAACTCCCATAATTATTCATTAAAATTAATGATTCAAACATCGTTTTAAAGCTTTTGTTCCCCGATATTGATGAAAATTAGACAAATTGTTAAAAAATAAAGTTTTTGTTAAAAAATGATACAAAGCCATCTGCTGACAATATAATCAACTAATATTTTGGCAATGGTTACGTGCCTAAAAGACTGTAGGAGGTGCCATCTATTAACGCATCGTTTAATTAGATTGTTTACATTCTACATGCAATCAGTGTGACCGTTTACTGTTTACGTTTACGTTATATATCTCTAACACAAACATAAATAACATATAATTGTCCATGGGAAGAAACAGGTAAAAGAACAGGAAGAAAGAAGGAAAAAACAGGAAGAAGCTGCATACTGTGCGAAATATTCGCTCGGGTCATCTAGTATTTCTTGATTCGCCGAGGTATTCTCCTAATTTCGGCCTCGACTTTCACTCATTTACGATGTTAACTCCTCGTTGCGTTTCGGGAACTGATACGAGTGGAATACAAGCGTTTAGTTTGTATTCCACTCGTATCATTCGAGGTGGAATGCTAAGTGAATGCCTCAATCTGCTGGACAATGTACCAATACTGAGTGCATTGTCGAACAGATTGCGGTACAAATTGTTTATCCACATTCACCGTTGTTGGCTACATCAAATACGGACCGGTTTTTACCAAGAAAAATGAATGCTTGATTTTCGATCATTTGTTAGTTCATGCATTGTTAGTATTCTACAAATGAGATGTAAATGCCGTCGGTTAGTTTCATGTCAGTTCCAAGGCGGACAACAAAACTGACGGGACCTAAAATATGCTAAAAATAAAAAGGATTACAATTAATTATCATCCATATTTTTGAGTATTCTACCAGCTGATTGGTAGGCTTTTGGACAGTTTTTATCCCACTGACACATCGTTCCGTTTTGGCTCCTATGTATGGCCATTATACCTATCCCTCTTGAATCCCATATTGTCTTCCTCTCATTTCTTCCGGAATTCCTCTCTTCCCTATTGTTCTCCCCTCTATCACTCTCTTCAGCATTCCCTCCCCTTTCAAAAAGTTCTCCATTCATCTCTTCTGCCACCTCCGAACTTCTGCCGCAAGTTTCCTCACCTCTCCAACCATATCCAATACTTGCTCGTCTTTCGTCTTTCACGCTACCCTGCGTAATCTTCTCCATCCTTCTCCTATTCCACATATAAAACTCCTCGTCTCTTCATATATGCTCCCGTCGTAATGACCAGGTCTTCGCACCTCAGGTTTAGAAAATACAAATGATGGATGGTAAAGTGATTGGAGATCGTTGATGAACGCGGGAATAGGACTTCTCATCGTAATATATATTTAACTTACCCTTATTTCCCTCTTTCAAAACCCCTTCCCAACTATCTCTTTCTTTATTGCATGTTTCCTCACACTCCTTGCCATGTGTTCCTGCGGGGACCCGCAGAGTATTATACAGATGTAGATAGGTAACGAAAAATAGTTATTGAAGAATATATGATCACGTGAGTCATTTCGATTTCCCAGTTTATCTTGAAAAATTATTTTATCGAACAGTTTTAGTTGTAGCTCTGTTGAAATGGTCTATCTTCATGTTAATGACCAATTATTTGTATTAATTCTCTACTTACTAACTGATATTGGTTCAAGCGCTAGGCGTCTCCTTCAGGTCCTCCACGTTATAAATTGACACCAAGTACTGAAACACTACATTTACATCTATTTATAACCCTGAAGGCTACCACAAGGGTGTTTGGCACGGGGCACTTATCACCGACATGAATCACAGTGAAGAAATTAAAATTCGCCAACATGCAACACACAATCGGTATACTACGAATGCTACAGACACTACTAAAATATTCTAAAACGTAACTGTGTAAATGCGACACAAGAGACATGCAGGGAACTGCAAAATATGGTGTTAGCACTACTTGGCAGATTTAGAACCATGCATAAGGGTCATATGAATTAATCAACTACACTACCTGTTGACTAGCCTACTTCAAAATCTAAACACAGCCAATATGGTCTAATATCGATCGCGGGAAAGACGACATTTGAAACCTTTCTGTTCTACAATATATTTTCCTTCTATTTTATTCTCATGATCTGATCTACCGTAGTATGTTGGGGTTTGTAAGATATTAATAACTTCGCCGGAGAATAAATTGGTTTTGAACTTACTCAAAAAATTGAGTCTAATTTTCAATAGACGGTCTGAAAGTGATTCCCATCTAAGTTGTTGCAAGAGGTCAGTAACACTAACGAGACTATCATAGCGGACTTTCACGTATCTTACTGAGCTTCTTTCACAAGTAGTCGATGAAATAACTGCGGATTTTAACAAATGAATTGTTCATTAGCAGGTCGGGAACATGGTTTCTGTGAGGTAAAACTAAGTGTACAGTCGACGGTACTGCCATAGCGCACTACAATTCATTCTAATCTTTTTCTTAATTAATAGTCCCGTTCTTCCCCTTCATCTGCCGCCCACACACCGCCTCACGACTCGTCGTCTCCTCCTCCAACCTAGCCTCATTATCACCCGACTTCCTGTCTTCCTCGTCTTATTCTCCGGAATTGTCCTCTGACTGACGTACCTTTCACCCGCTGAACCCGCCTCTCCCTCTCTATCACTCGATAATCAATTCCACATTACCCACGTTCTTATCTTTCCTGCATTCGCCACCGAGTCAGGATGTATAAGAGATCTTTTTTATCTTTGGCACCAAAAATATTTTATACCTTACCAGATTATATTCAAAGAATAAGGAATGAGAGGAAAAATTTTAAATTGACAAAGGGATATTGGCACAGGATAACATTGATGTTTTATATTAATAAATTTTTTTAATGTTATAAACTTGTGTACTTCTTCCCACTTTGCTATATGGTAGTGAAACATGGGTATGTCAGGATAGACATAAAAGTAGACTAAACGCCGTGGGTATAAGTTATCTGAGGGGTATTTGCGGCAAAAGTAGGATGGATAGGGTCAGGAATGAGTGGCTCGTGAATGAATGTGGGTTAAATGCTCCAGAAATGGACGTGTATGACAGGAGTGTGCTTCGTTGGTTTGGCCATGTTGAGAGAATGGATGAGAGTCGAATAACGAAACAGATATATGAGAGTAGAATGAATGATGTCAGAGGTAGAGATAGGCCGAGAAAGTTGTGGATGAGGAAATTCTTAGGGGGAGGAATATTAGGAGTTTTAAAAACAGGAGGGCGTGTGTGAAACAGTATATGGGGGTAAATGAGGCAAAAGAGGTTTGCAAGGATAGGTCAGTATGGAGGAAATTATTGAAGCAGAGTTAGGTGTACAATTATGTATTAATGATTGAAGCATTTTGACTATGCCTACCCTGGAAGGGAACGGCGTGATGGGTATATATGTATATGTATGTATAAACTTGTATATTATGTAAGCACCATTAAGTAGTCTATATTATATTTTTTTTGTTCATAATTGGCGCAAGCTCGATGAAGTGATTTGAAATTATTTGTTTTTTCTGTTCTAATTGGCGCAAAATGAAATTATTAGGCATATCACGTAAATTTATTATATATGCTCTATATAAAAAATTGTGTTTTTTTAACAGCAATGCATTTTGTATATTGAAGGCAGCCTCCCCACAGATCTGTGGCCTTTGAGGCTGCCTAAATCTCCATTAAAAAATTAAGTACACTGAAATATATGCAATTATGGAGTAATAAATATTTTATTATATATCATATATTATTATTATGTAAGTCGAAGTAGGTGCCGCCTGTTCTAAGTCCAGTGTTTGTGGATATTGACCCCACTAGAATTTTAAACCTGTGATGAATAACAATTACTATGCGTGTTATCTGTAGGAGGCAATCGATACGATGGAATTTGGGAAAATATAGGAGAGATTTGTTAAAATACCTCGAATGGAGCCGTCTGATTTCGGCCATGTTTCTGGGCCGATGAATGGGCCAGAGACTTGTTCGATGCGAAGGGGAAGATAAACGTCGAATTCATTCATCGGTACTTCAATCCTAAGATTGGTTGACTGCAGCTCTCCACCTTTCCCTATATAATGCTAGTTTCCTTACCTCCTGGTATATCTTCCTATGTATATTCCTCTTAATTCGATACATGAACTTATTCCTCGGTCTTCCTCTGGGGACTTTTCCCTCTATTTTACCTTAAATTATGCTCTTCACAAACCCATTGTGTCTTAGAGTGTGTCCAATCCATCTGGTTCTTCTTTCCTCTACGATGTTCCATAAGTTCTTATCCTCTTCTACTCTTCTGTACACTTCATCATTTCTTATTTTAACCGTCTATTTTATCTTCAGCATCCTACTCCTAAACAAAGTTACGAAGGCTTATAGTCTTTTCTGGTCTGGTTTTCTTATGGTCCATGCTTCCGCTCTATAGAGTCCACACGCTCCACACAAATGTTTTCACATATTGTTTCCTGGTTTATAGTCCTATCTTCTTTGAGCACAGCTCGAAATGAGACTTAAAATTGTGGATTGGGAAAAGAATTGAAAGACTGAGGTGGATGAAAAAGACAAATTCGAAAGTACTGACATGGAAGAAAAGAAAGCTGTACGAAGTAACCAGAAGGAGGCCTCACAAGTTACTGAAAGACGTGTTGAGCGGTGAAGACGGTAATAAATGTGCGGATAGAATGTTTGCGTGGGAGAGAAAGAGGAGGAAACTAGGAACCTTGGTCGACTTGGAAGGATGAAACATATATTGATGATTGAAAAGGGATGTAAATTTATTTAAATTATATCTGTGACGGCAGTGTGAGAAGAAACTCTTCAAAAATGTTAGAGGGAAAACACATCGAAATGTAAATCATGGCTGTCCAATAGCTGTGCCATTGACGTGCAATAAATTTGGCATTAAGTTGGAAGAATATTTGTGGTAATAATGCTATGAGCCATTTAGTTCACGTCTGTTTGTATCCTCATGAAATTTTTATGCTTCCGTAGATAGACCGCTAATTTAATCGTCCCTTTTTTGTTCGACATTTTTAAATGTATTCCATGTTATTCTCTTAGTATTTCCATTTGAAAACTCTGTAGCGTCAAGTGATAATCAGTGAGCTTGGAATTTGTTTAAAAACTCTGAAAGGCATCCAAAGAGGCAATTTTGTTGAGCGCATATTTTTTCTTATTTATTAGAGTTCATTTCAAATGAACCCCGGCAGGACATCGACGCCATCTTATAATATTACTGCAATAAAAATCTCTATTATCGGCGAGGAAATAATATCGGAAGTTTATAAATAATATGGAATTTACGTAGAATTTTTACATATTTTCTTCAAAGGAGAGATAGAAAATCAAAATTAACGTATGATCCCATGAAACATGAAATGCTATCTAAATATCACCAGTGACCGATCTGACCGGAGATATCGTGTGCTCACACGAAAATTTTATTAGCTAGTGTAGAATGAATCCAATTTCTTTATCACTCAATGAAATTTAAAAAATAATCAGGGAGGCTAATTATAATGTTGAAGGTTTTTCTGTTGAAGTCCTAGTTGTCGTTGTCCTGTTGCGATTTACTTCATTTAACTAGCTACAGAAGCTCCTCTTGAATGCTGTAACTGATTTATTACAGTAGATTTATTTCATGTGGAAATGAACGCATCAGAGTGAGCTTCATGACAATTCTTCATATATAAATGGCAAAGTTTTTTAAGAAATCAGAACGCTCAATGCACGGAATATGATTTAATAAAAATTGTCTCGCATGGAAAGCTCATTACGTTCATAAATAAAATTGAAATTGAATGAAAATCAATTTTTCCGCAAAACAAGATCAATAAATACGCTCAACATTAAGAATTTTTTCAGAGAGGTGTTCGTGCGAAGATCCGAAAACTTATCAATTGTATCGTGGCAATGAGAGAGCTAAGGGTTCGATGTGCCAGTTGCGTTAGATTGGGGAAACTTGCTTCGAAGGCTTCTATGGTGATGACTCGTCTTTTGGAAAACCCAGTGAGTGGCCATCAAGGGAATCCTTTTCTCAATCATAACGAGGATTTCTCTGGCACAGAAAAGTGAAGTGAGATATGCGATGAAATTTTTTTTGACCTCTAGCATGGAAGTTTGTTGAAATTATTATCGTTTGGCGTAAATTGGTGGAATCGATGCATGACGATAAAAATTAAAGTAACTACTTATATTCCACAAAATATTTTTATAAATCTGCACAACCATTTCATGCGATACGATGCGAGGTGGCTGATTTCATGCGACAAGATACGATGTAACTGCACATCAGGTACAATGATGCCCTGAGGGGTTATATCATGGAAATTTGTAATCAGAATTATTATTTCACGGTAAGAATTGAACTGCGGGAAATGCTGTAGTTTTTATGTGCAGCTTCTTCGAATCTTTCTGTTTTTCCCAACCTTTGGTCTCAGTTGCTCATGGTTTCATGATTTAGTTAGATTTCTCCATAAATGACTGCGGGAGAAATTCTAGCTGTGCATTCCACTGGTATTTTATTTTGTCGTCTAATATTTCAAACACAAATATTATTCTCAAGCATATCCTGAAGATGATAAAAGTAACTGTTGGCAAACTAGTTAGCAATGAATTTGAATGCGGACTTCGCATTTTTATTTTTTATTTAAACCATAAGGTCTCAGAGGTTTTTTTACCTCAACTAGGACGCTAGTATTTATCTGTAAAGTATATTACGTAATTGCGCTCCTTAATTCTCACGCTCTTCTTACTTCAGATCTATATAATGATGCCGTACTCATTTCCCTCATGGATTTTTGTTATGCTCTTTTTAACTGAGGAAAACAGTTTAACGTCAGTTTAAGGTCAAGGAAAAGACATGTACAAACAAAGACAAGGATAGAAATCATCTGAGGCTCCGTCAAACGCTTTTCAAGACTTCTCGACTGGGAAATTATGCTTTATCTAGTTCTAGACACATTTTATTTCAAAACTTCAAAGCTGGTTTTGTCCCTTAAAAAAATCCTATTTTTTTATTACGAGCACGTTGTTTATAATATATATTTGTTTATTAACGTTGATATCCGTCATAGTTATCCTGATGTATTCCATTATGGGTGTTCATAAGTAATTCTTCCAATTAATGCTTCCTTCCATTGCCGTTTTCGATAGCCTTCTGTACATAAAATGTGCCCAAAAAGTGTGTCTGTACTTCCCCGCAGAGTTTTTGTTATTGTTACTTCTTTTCACCCCAACTTCCCCAAAGACGTCTCCATTAGTATTCCTCTCTGCCCTTTTTATCTACATCATTCATTGTTGACACTGTATCTCCATTGGCTCCGGAATGATTTCTCTACAGCTGTAATTGTCAATCGTCCAAAATACCATTCCTATTCCTATCTCCTCCCACGTTTTAACATCATCAGATTGATGCCACACTTATTTGACCCTCTCCTTTTCGGGCATTATTATGCATTTTTCGTTATGCTCTTCTAAACTGAGGAAAAGAGTTTGCCTTCAGTTAAAATTCAAGGAATTATTTAATCCGGTGCAAATCCCGAGAGAATTTCACAAATATTATTCGGTGGAAAAGTACCAAATCTTTTAAATTTGTGCTATAACTTTAATTATCTTAATTTCCGTGGTTTTTACGGGGCATCCGTTTTCCTCGAGACATCCCAATGTTTTTCTTTCCCTCTATCTTATCTTCATCATCCTTCCCCAGATTAGCATTTCTACTGCATCTATGCGGCCTCTCCTTCATTTCTCCACTATTATAATCTCAATTCCATAAAGCTGTGTACTCCAGATGAAGGTTCTCACAAAACTTTTTCGGATTCCTTCTTCTATTTGCGTGTAGGTCAGAATGGCTCACTTACAATGTAAGGCCAGTCTAGCCTCTGAAACTCGTATCTTTATCTCAGTATTACACCTATTTTATACGGTAATTATACTTCCTAGGTAGCGTAATTGACTCATGCTCAATTACCTTATTCTCTGTAGCAATTTGTTCTCCTCTCACTATGCTGTTTTCTTTAACGACCACCAAATTTATTTTATTGGCAATAGATGTGATGTATCATTGGTCGTTCAATCCTAGGATTGGTAGACTGCAGCCCTTCCATATCTAATGCTAGTTCCCTTACCTCCTGGTTTCTCTTCCTATGCACTTTCCTCTTTATTTGGTCCATGAACTCATTCCTTGGTCTTCCTCTGGGGGCTTTTCCCTCTATTTTACCTTAAATTATGTTCTTCACAAACCCATTGTGTCTCAGGGTGTGTCCAATCCATCTGGTTCTTCTTTTCTGTGGTGTTCTATAGTGTTCCATATGGTCCTTTCCTCTTCTACCCTATTGTATCCCTCATCATTTCTTATTTTTTCCGACCATTTTATCTTCAGCATCCTCCACCAGCACCAGGTATAGAAGGCTTCTATTCTTTTTTGGTCGGAAATGTACAAAATGTTTTATAATTGTCCAATAATTTCAAATATCTTCTTTTCCGTGATTTTTACGAGGCTTCTGTTTTCCTCTATTGCCTTCAGGACATCCTCATATTCTTCTTTCGCCCAGGTTATCTTCATCATCCTTCCCCACACTAACATTTCTACTGCCTTTAAGCGGTCTTTTTTTTCATTTATCCACAATTATACTCTCAATTCTATACAGCCGCGTGCGCCAGATGAAGGTTCTCTCAAAAGTTTTTCGTATTCCTACTTTTAAATGTCTCCAGGTCTGAATGGTTCTCTTACAATGTCTGTTTAGCCTATGAAACTCGTTTCTTTATCTCAGTAATATACCTATTTTCCACTGTAACTATCCTTCATAGGTGGTGTAATAACTCATTAAATCTAAATTGTACCCATTACCTCATTCCCTGTTGCAGTTTTTTCTCTCCTCACTTTGTTGTTTTGGTTTACGACGACCAATTTCGTGTTATCGGCATTAGTTGTGATGCATATTATATTTTAATTTTGAAAGCAGTCACTGGAAAACAACTTCATGAGATGCATCCCCGGGGAGCTGGTTTACAGACTCCGATTTGATCCCGTTTTGCTCTGTACTCGGGAGTGTCAAGATTTTCCCGTGCGTTTCCGTCTCCGGCGGGGTGAACGGTCTTCCTTCCCCGTGACTCACTGACTAAATTGCATCGCATTGTCTACCTCTTTGTTTTTTATCCCGTTTCCCTGGAATATATTTTCGCCTCCCGTGGCGTCGTCGCTCGAGACCCTTCTCCTTGTATGTACCGCGCCCGCGTCATACGCAGTGACTCACTGGGAGATGAGGTGAGGTCGGGTGGCGAAGGATGAAACTGCCGTCCTGTTCGCGGCTGCACCTCTCCGTTCTTTTTTTATCGACCTTTCATGGAGGGTCCTATTCGTCACTACCCACCCACCGGCGACGTATACTTCATTATGCTTACTCGGTGTAGCGATGTTTCTACATCTAAGAAATACCGTGCAAGCCACCTCTAGCGTGTGTGGACTGGTCGATTCCACACCAGGCAGGCGGCCCCCCTCCTAGTTTAAATGAGAACTGAGATGGTTGCATTGCTGAGTGACATCATGAATGAGTAAGTAGGTAAAATCATGTGTATTACGGTGGTCCTCATGTTTCGGAAATTCGTATTTCTTTTGGGGCAACGCCTAAGTTTGAGCCATTGGGTCAGGAAACAAAGTACCTATGTACAATATTTTTTTCAGTTGGAGAAAGGAAAAACGTGTCGAATCGTGCCTAGCATTTTGAAATTTCGCTATTTATCTCCTGTCTTTTCGGTCATTCCTGACGATTACGGAGCACTCAGCGTTTTTATTGCTTTTGTGTAATTACCCACGACTCGTTATTTTGCTTGTTTCGTTTAACACGATCTTAGCGAGAGTGGTACTGCTCGGAATATATTTACATCTACATATCACCCTACAGGCCACCTCAGGGGTGATTTATAACCAAAATGCACTACAGTGAAAAAGCAACTTTCACCAACATGAACTACACCACAAGCATGCCACTAACGCTACAGAAACTAATGAATTTATGCATAAGGCTACTACGTAAACGAGATGCAGAAGTCATGTAGGACTCATGGGAAACGTGAGGTTTGTACGACTTGCGGTCTGTAATGTCGAATGCGGGGTGAGTCAGTTTCGCTTGGGGTCAAAAACAAAAATAGCAATCATTCGTGTACTCCATATACTGGAGACTGGACTATACTGGACATACTGGAGAGTAGCAAATGTCACACCTATATTCAAAAGCGGCGACAGGGAAGACCCTAGTAACTATAGGCCTATTTCTCTCACATCCATTTCGTGTAAGGTATTTGAACACATAATCGTTAGCTCCATTATGAGTCATTTAGATAGGGAGGAATTATTAATAAATAACCAACACGGATTTCGAAAGGGTAGATCTTGCGAAACCCAATTGGCCCTCTTCGTTCATGACATCTTGCTCTCGGGTGAAAATAATGTTCAAGTTGACGCGATATTCCTCGATTTTAAGAAAGCTTTCGATAAGGTACCTCACGTTTAGTTACTCTCAAAACTAGAAGCATATGGAATAGATAAAAACATTATTAGTTGGACAAATCAATTCTAACATGGGCGGGAACAAAGGGTTGTCTAAGACGGTATCATATCAAACACAGCGTTACATCGGGTGTTCCTCAGGGAAGTGTAATTGGTCCACTTTTATTTATCTTGTACATAAATGATATTAGCAACGTCGTTAAAAGTAAGCTTAGACTCTTCGCAGACGACGCGGTTGTGTATAGGGATATTAACACTTCCGAAGATAGCGACTCATTAACAATCGACGTACTTGCTATTCATGCTTGGTGCGGAAAGTGGCAGATGGAACTAAACATAAAAAAGTGCGTAGCAGTCAGCTTTTGGAAAAAGAAAAATAGGCCAGGTAGGGCTTACAGAATTAATAGGGCGGAAATTATTCGCACCGAGTCTGTTAAGTACTTAGGGTTCACAATTACTCACGACATATCTAGAGGAAAACATATTCGGGAAATATGCGGTCGAGCATACAGGAAGCTAGGCTTTATCAAGAGTACTCGGAAAATGTGATGAGAAAGTGAAAGAACGTTGTTATTTTTCAATCGTTAGGCCTCATCTGGAATATGCTGTTAGTGTATGGGATCCATACGAAGCGGGGTTGATATCAGAGTTAGATCGCGTGCAGCGAAGAGGAGCTAGGTTTGTGAAACGATGCTACGATAAGTTGGCTAGTGTGGCTGGACTGTTAGAAGAATTAGGATGGGAATCGCTATCACATCGTGAATAGTTCGAATTGTGACAATAGGCAGACAGTAAATCTTTCTCTTTATATTCTCTACGTTCTTATTTATGCATGATATAAATATTGATGTTCTTATTTATGCATGATATTTTGAATATGTAGTAGTAGTCTTTGTATCCCTTGCATGTTGGAACGATTGACGATAGAATGTTTCTTGGTTATTAGATTTTTAATTGGCACTTTGCATGTGTGGTACGCGGGTTTCAATGTAATTTCGGTGTTCTACCGTATCGTTCATGCATGCCTAGTGTGGAAGCACCCCCTGCCACACACCCTTTGGGTGGCTTGCAGGGTATGACGTAGATGTAGATGTATACGTAATAGGAAAAAAAATATTTTAGTGGGCGAGGTGACTGTTTTTTTTAGCTGGAAATGAGTCCTGGCATTGGCACGTGGATTGCCACCTGCCTTTCCATCTTTCTTGTTGTCCTCCTGTTGGTTTTTAAATGGAGTTATACCTAATGATAAGGATAAACAAAACACTGCTCTCTCACAAAGTGCATTTATAGCGACCATGGTTTCGATGTAGCGCATCGTCTTTAGGTGAATTTACATTTACATAAGTCCTTATGTATACATTAACAAGTGGTGGGGAGTAGTGTGTAGGGAGGGAAGAGTGGTTGGAGTAAGTTACCAACCTTCCAACCTTTTACTCCCCTCCACTTGAATATTTATTAAGGGCTCATATGATATGTAAATCCACCTGAAGATAATGGACTCAATGGATACAGTGGTCATTAGTTATATATATAATTTTGAGCATTTATTGTTTTCTTTATCCTAATCATGAAGGAATTGTTTTTAGTAATACCAGAGACTGGTATTCCACCTTCCTTTTCCTGCCGTAATTTACGCTCATAGCTTACAGTTACCGAGATGGTCACCAAGTTGGGACAAATTTTCTCCGTACCCAAAATTAAATGCTCAACAGAGATAGGGTTTCCTCCGTTTTTCTTTGCCTAAACATATTTTTGTGTTTTCATGAGTTTCAGCTTCTGTTTAATAAAGTATGATCGAAGGTATGGAATCATATCCGATGAGACTTGGGCGTTCTGAGAGGTTATTTAGAGAGAATTGATAGAAATCTGCCGAAGGGCTTTCCATCGCATCGTTCGTATTGTGATCATGTTGAATAATTTTCGCCTGGTGGATTCCAAGATTGTACACCCACGACCTGTGCTGCGTTGTTATTTCCGAGTTGCCGAAACATTTCACGAATAAGCGTGCTAAGTGAATTAATGAAAGAGATTCATGGTAAATCATTAGCGGTCATTCATCACTTTTCTCGGACGTATTATTGTGAAAGAACCTCCCCCATCGGTAATCCTTTCGCAATGAGGCTTGCCAATCGTTATTCATATCGTGATATTAATACGCACCCATAGGAACGCAAACAGCTGTTGAAATGAAAATGGAGCTCGGAAATGTGCCAAGCCAGAAATAACATTCGTTTCGCGACTCCCAGTTTTTAAGCAATGTCCCCTCCCTTGGAATTTGTCCTTGATCCCCACAGGGTTGATTCCAAAGGTAGAAAATCTGGTGGCGGCGAGCTGAAAAGTCATCGACTCATTTCGTTTAAAAAAAACAGGGTATTATAAGCCTAAGTATTGAAATATGTATCGTGGAAGCGTTAGGAGCAATTGCGGGAGGTTACTGATCTCTGAGATCATTTGTGCAGTGGAAAGGCTGGTTGGTTGTAAATGGTGAGATTATTTGGGATTCGAAGGAAGAGCAAACTGTTGGTTGGCATCAGCCTAAGCCTCCTCTGAACTTCTAATAATTTAGGAGTGCTACGCGCTCTGATGGCTAAGGTCATTTTCGCTCATAATGTTTGCCTTTTTGCAGACAAGGGCAACAGCACTCGGGCAAATAAGAGGATCAATCCCGCAAAGTCGACCTGAGCCCAATGATGCTTAACACTAGAACGGTAACGGGGAGTGAAATAACACCCCAAGTGAATATAAATTTCCCGCCTCAAAAGTACAGCTTTCGAACTGCAGAGAACAAACACTAATTTTTGACCACTTTTTTGGAACTGACGTAGAAAGTTTTTTGGCCCAAGTGATTCTTTATTAAAAACGAAGTAAAAGAGACCCTTCATATATAGGACCCTAAACGATATGATTTACCCGAGAGATAGAATTTACAAGATTCTTTCACTTCCCGTTACCGGAATAGGAGAAAAATAACCGTTCTCGGGTTTACTTCGGTGCTTATCGGTAACCGATGTTTCAATTATGATGGGTCGTTGCCTCTTACCCTCCCTTGCGGCCATCATGGAATTTATACGGCAATTATGAGATTTATAAAGCTAAGTGATCGTCTTCTATATATCAAGTTTACGATATTTAGTCCACGGGCTTGTTTTCAATTGTAATACTTGTTTGTTTTATAAATGTTCCTGCTTGAAGTTAATCAAACTGGCTAAGGTTGTTGTTATTTTCTCTCGTCTCCGCCTAACATTCGCAGTCAATTCACTCGCGATGACAAGTTTTTGTGATTTGCGTTGCAAAATGGAGTTCATTGCCATATTTGAGTTGCAGGTATATTGAATCTTTGGCTTACTTAACTATTCTTGTAATCGTTATTGTTTCATTATTTTGTTCAATGCCTTGCGGCTAAGAAAAAAATTGTCTTTTTTTGCACAAATTACCCACTTTATGTTATAAAGAGAATGTAAATATAGTTTTATAAATGAACTCGGCATTCGATATTTAAAAACTCTTTTTATCTGCTAAATATCCCTTCCCAGCGTCAATTTACAATTCCGCCATATGCGTTTATTTACATCGCTGCCAATTTAGTTTCTATTAGATCCAATAGTATTCAGCATTCTTTATACGGACCAACAAGGTATGAGACCATTCGGATAGTCCATTTGGTCCGTCGAGCCAAAATAAAATCACATGACTCAATAAATGAATACGTTCCATAATATTACTAGTACCTAATATCGTGATGAAATTATCTCAAATCTCTATCCATTATCCGTTAACTTTATCAATATTTATTCGCAGTTTAGTATATGAGTAAAGAAAAGATTGGCAAAGGTTTTAATATAGAGTATAACGTAACGCAGTGAAGGCGCTTGAGCTCTGAAAAATGAGGGCGAAGAATGGCATTTGAGATGTTGATGCAATATTTAAACAGTTATATTTAAGTAATTACTCTACTAAAACATTACTTCTCTGCCAGTCCCCTCTGTCTGCTGTTTACGGATGAAGAACATATGACGTTTCTGAGTGATATTTATTGCGGAAGAAAATGTTCATATAACCTCTGCATTATTAAATGGAAATTTTTGCATCTTCTTGAGGTAAGTTGAATTTGTCGAATGCTTATTGGTTTCCCGCATCCATGAAATGATGCTAAGGAGTTACTGTTTATGAGGCGCATTTTCACTTGATTTTAATCATTAAAGTAATTAAATTAAATTATTTAATTTGTTTAAAATTCTTCTGATGTTGTAACCATCATTCTACATTGGCCTTAAATTTCCTTGTATTCCATTACAACAGTCATTTACCTCATATATTTTTCTCACTATACAACTGCCACTATATAATATTGTGATAAGTATAATGAAGTTTTTTCTATAAAATTGGGTGTGCAGAAGAATGTAGAAATAGCATGAGTGGAAAAGAAGACAGAGAGGAAGACAGGAGGAAGATTTTTCAGGTGGTCGAGAAGAGGAAACTTCCGGCACTCCACCATTCTTTAGGCTTCTATAATTAATATTGATAAGAATGACTATTTTTGGATAATTCCGGATGAAGAACTTTATTGAGGGCTGATATCTTTTTGTTAAAATCTAATCCCGCGAATTTCCTCGAGTGATACTTTTTACGAAAGAAAATGTTCATATAACCTCTGCATCATCAATTGTAAATGTTTGCATCTTATTGAGGTAAGTTGAAGAGTAAAATATTAATGGACGATTCTTGTTTTATTTCTGCAACGGGTAAATGGGTGCTTGCAATTTGCAAGCGGGGGGAAGTGTTATATGATGATACTCTTTAAATAAGGAAAAAAAACAATGAAAGCTCTCAAGTCTGCGTGCTACATGCAAGAAAAGAAAAGTATATTTCTCGAAAATTAAATACACGCCCCATGAGGTTTGGATACCAGACAGGTCTAGTACAAACTTATATTGTATGCCATCCGGTTATTAACGACTTTTCAAAATACTATAATCAGTATACCGAAAGGAACGTGGAACCACTAAAAGATCATCATAACCTCATTTGACGGCATATAAGACGCTCTTCTACGTTAGATATTTCATTTCAGTACAGCATAATTAATAAGAGCTCACATGAAGAATTTTACTATATAAATTCGATCGGAATCGAGACTTTTTATATACTAATTTTCATATTCAATTTTTCTCTTCCCATCTTCTACATGGTCTGCATGTTTTTTTAATGAAAACTACAATATCATGAAGCTTGGTTGGTTGAAATTGGTCATCAAAGCTACTGTAGAGGCCAGGAAGAAGACAGTTGAAGAAATTATACCCAGTACTTAGCAGTGCGAAAAATGGTATGAAGAAGACTAAATAACATGCACTTAGGATACCTAACTCATATATGTAAAGCTATCGATTGCAATATCTCGAAGCCTAATCGACTTTTTTAACTTTTCCGATTTTACCCCAAATTGACACATAAATCTAACCCTCCCCTGAAATTGGCCCGCCTCGCTGAGTTCCAAACCTCGAATCGACACTCGGCCCGGCGACAATGGAGAAATATATCCATAGCAACGAAAGTGAAAAAATTTCTAAAATCCCAAATAAAAGTTGAAAAATATCAGTTTTACGGTAGGTAGAAAAGAATCGATTACAAGAATAAGATTTTTCAAACATTCAGCCTTATATTTGTGAAAGAATCAGGCTTCAGGGACAGAAGGATTAACTTTGCAATTCCACATTGTAAGTTGGATAGAAGAATTAACTTTGTAATTCCACATTGTTACAATGTGGAATTGCAAATTTAATCCTTCTATCCCTGATATCAAGGAATTCCATCAAGTGAGGTGTGAAACAATCGTTTGAATCAGTCTTGTTGCTCAATTATTTCATATTTTAATGGACGAAAGAAAAAAGCTCCACACTAAAATTTTTCATTTTCCCCATATAATCCCATGTAAAGCTATCGATTGCAATAAATCGAAGCCTAATAGACTTTTTTAACTTTTTCGATTTTTTTCCCAACTCGACACATGATTCTATGTCTACCCTGAAAATTTCACCCACCTAGCTCGTTTAGAAATGCCCCAGGAGTTTTGATGAATCAGTCAGTCAGTCAGTTTTGTAGCTTTATATATGTATGGTAATAATGAATAATCTTGGATTATTCCCATAGTTATTGGACGATTCTTATATTATATCTGCAATGACTATTTTTGGATCATTCCGACAGCTTTGGACGTTTCTTGTTTCATGTCTTTAATGAATATTCTTGGATTATTCCCATAGTTATTGGACGATTCTTATATTATATCGACAATGACTATTTTTTTATTATTCCGACAGCTTTGGACGTTTCTTGTTTTATATCTTCAATTAATATTCTTGAATTATTCCCATAGTTATTGGACGATTCTTATATTATATCTACAATGACTATTTTTTGATCATTCAGACATCTTTGGACGATACTAGTTTTATGTCTCCCAATTTTGAATAAAATTAACCTGAAATTAAATGTTTGCCGAACGATTGCACCCGTGGTAACACAGCTTATGCACAAAAAATAAGGTTGAAAAGGCTATTTTTATCTCGAGAACTCCCTCGGATGCAGCGTGGGGTTGTCGGATTGGCCTCCGCTCATTACCCTTTTTACTTGCCTCGCCAATCCTCCTGCGTCGTATTAAACCCTTCCTTCTCCCTCCGGCGTTAATTACACACTCAGAAGAGCGGATGGCCGTTGAAAGCGAAGGGAATAATTACCGGAGGTAAGGAAGAGAGAGGGGTTGAAAAAATATATCAAGGGAATGCCTCGAGGGCTTATTAGCGCAATCTGAGTCCTTTCTTCGCTCACCTCCTTCGCCTTCTCTGTCTCCTCTCTTCCCTTCCGCCGACTCGCGCCTACACAATCGCCGCTGTCACTTTCTTTCTGATTCCCTCTTCTCTTCACGCGACTAATACCTTAGATCCCCTGCCACACGCTCAGTTAGCGCAGCGGTTTGCAGGAAAATTATTATCAGGGTAGTCTACCGGTTATGGTCGGTTACTATTGCTGAGAGTAAACCTTCAGTTATACGGGAGAGAGAAGCTGAATAAAGAAGTCACCCAAGAGAAGTTAGAGCAAGGAGATTCCTTCACCTATCTCGGAAGTACCATTACATGGGACTAAAGAAGAACGACGGACATCAATAGGAGATTAGCCCAAGTTAAGAAGGTGTTCATGGGAAAAATAACTGCTGTGCTCAAAGATGAACGGACTAGAAAGCAGGAAACAACATTTGAACACATTCGTGTGGAGCGTGGGACTCTATGGAACGGAAGCATGGACCATTGGGAAAGCTGACCAGAAAATACTGAAAGGCTTCGAAACCTGGTGCTGGAGGCGGATGCTGAAGAGGAAATGGATGGACAAAATAAGAAATGATGAAATGTACAGAGGAGTAGAAGAGAAAAGGACCGTATGGAACACCAAACAGAAAAGAAGAACCAGATGGACTGCAATAAGTTCATGGACCAAATTAAGAGGAAAGTACATAGGAAGAGATACCCGGGGGTCAGAGAACTAGCATTAGATAGGGAAGGGAGGAGGGCTACAGTCAACCAATCTTAGGATTGAACGACCAATGATTAAAACCTTCAGTAATTTACAACAGAGGTTTGGCGTAATGTCAGGGTATTTACTTGATGCTTCCTACTGATGACTGAATGTACAGTAATTAAGAATATGTTCTCTGCTATGACTATAGAACAACTCACACAAACTGGGTCGTATTTTTTAATATTAGAAGACGGATAATGAAGTTTTAACGCGAAAGCTCAAGGGAACGACCTCACCATTTAAGAGACTTGCAATGAGTAGTCCTTCCTCAAAGCTTGGGCGCATCTTCACGAGCAAAATGACCCCCAGGCCCACCACCACCCAGCGCTCTTCCACCTCCTCACCGTCCCTCCGGCAACTTCACTCCTTCCCTTCCCCCTCTCACTCCCCTGCATCCCTTCGCTGCAACAAGCTTCATTTTTTTCCACCTCTCGAAAGGGGCGCCCTCTTCCGCATTCCATGAGAGGCTCTACACGCCCACTCTCCCTCACCCTCCCCCACAATGGTCTTACCTGTGGTGGTGATCTGGGTGGCAAACAAGACGACTGAGGAAATATCGCATATGGTTGGGGAGGAGAGGAGGCTAGTGGTGGAGGTTCGGAGGAGGCGGAGAAGATGGGTGGAGGACGTTTTGAAAAGAGAGGGAATGCTGAAGAGGGTAATAGGAGAGAAATCATTGAGGAAGCGTGGATGAGGATAGGAATTCTGGACGAAATAAGTAGAGGAATATGACAATGTGGATTTTGAAAGAGATCTAATATCGGATCACGATAAGGATGGAAGGCAATGATGTGCCTGAAATTCGGACGTTAGAATAAATACCGTCCAAAAACCTACCAACAGCTGTAGAATACTTAAATGAATGAATGGGGCTGACTTGATCAGAGTAAAAAACTAAATTATATGACTTTAATTACCCCGAAAGGGAATGGCTTGATATGTAAGGACGTATGTTATTATTTGGGAATTCAATGAATCCTAAGTTCCTAAGGAGTGACTGATTTCCAAGGCAAAGGAATAGTTGCACGAACTGAGCTGGTTTTCGTATCTCTCCTCTTTTCCTCAGGCCTGACAGGAGTACGTAAGCTATTATTTTGGAATTCTATGAATGCTATGTTGCTGGGGAGTGTCTGGATTTAAAGATAAAGGAATCATTGCACAGTGCACGAAATGAGTAGGTTGTCGTATCTACTCTCATTTCTACGGCTAATATAGTATCATCTATAGCAATTTATTTTTATTGATGGTTGTCGACGCACCTTCATTAACCAAATCACAGCCTATAGTGAGTAATAATCCTTTTTCTTTTATGTGCATTTGCATATTTCGCCCTCATTTCCCTTCCACTCTGAAAGTGCTCTTCGGAGGTTTGAGGGCAAAACACTCGACTCGACTGAGGTCAAGACTGGAGACTGTCTTCGAAGTCGCACGACTCTGAGGTCGTGCCTGGATCCACAGGGCGATGCTTCCTGAAGCCGTCATGCTATTTCTCTCGCGTTGCGTCACGAACCTCTGGGAAGTACAGAACAACCAACCTCCGGGGCCACCTGCCTTAAGAAGTCACCTCACTGAGTGGCCAAGTTTTTCGGGAACGGAATAAATTTCCCACACTTATAAGCAATGTACTGTGCTCAAAGAAGAAAAGACTAGAAAGCAGGAAACAGTATTGAAAACATTCATGTGGAGCGTAGCACTCTATGGATCAGAAACATGGACTATTGGCAGAGCTGACCAGTAGAGGCCTCCAAAACCTGGTGCTGGAGGAGGATGCTGAAGATGAAGTGGACGAACAAAATAAGAAATGATGAAGTGTACCTTCTGTACAGTAGAAGAGGAAAGGACCATATGGAACACCATAGAGAAAAGGAGAATTAGATGGACTGGACACACCCTGAGACACAATGGGTTTTTGAAGAACATGATTGAAGGTACAATAGAGGGAAAAGTCCCCAGAGGAAGACCCAGGAAGAAGTTCATGGACCAAAAAAAGAATGAAATACAAAGGAAGAGCCACGATACCTGAAAGTAACGGAACTAGCATTAGATAGGAAAGGGTGTAGGGCTGTAGTCAACCAATCTTAGGATTGAACAACCAATGAATGATAGCAATGTAAATTTTCCCATCAACCATTATCTCATGACTCCAAAGGTGGCCGCTTGCTACAAGTTTAACCATGATTGGGATAAAATGATGAAGTTTTATCTTCATGCTTACCTTGTGGTCTGCTCTAACTCTTCCGGTTTGAGATGGTGCCACGGTGACTTCAACGTCATTTCATTCATAAAATGCCTTCTTACTGTCGAAAACTTCAGCTTTTAAATATGAATGGAAAGATTTCAATTGGACACATTTAATTACAAATGCAAGCAATACTGAGGAATGATTTTGAAGAGTCACAGAGGAAGTCCAAAAGGGGATCGGGTTGGTGTGGTGGCTGGAGTACTGGCGAACCATACGGACAGCCAGGGTTCAAATCCCTGCAGAGGTGGATGTTTTACAGAGGAAACCCAATCCCTACTTGAGTGTCTTGCGGAGGACACTTCAAGTGCAGTACTCTGTCGGATGAGACGATAAATCGTGGCCCCCTTGGCGCCTTTCGTTAAGAGCAGGCTAATACCGACGCTGAGTTTCTATCCACCCTTCTTCACTTACGTATCCCTATGGCGCAAATGACCTTAGTTGTCTGTGGCCTCCCCAAATATCCAATCCAATCCAAGAAGTCCAAAATGGACTCTATCAGGCACATCACAAAGGGTGTCAAAGTAAATTACTATGTGGACCTATGGTAAATGACTGAAAGGTAAGAGAATTGGTGATCTGTCACAAACCAACCTTCGGATTAATGACTGCTCATGATGATGAGCAAAATTTTACCGTTCCGCACTACATTTTCTCGCCGAATTTTATAGTGAAGGTGTTGATGATATTGAATAAAGATACCAGTCAGCGATTTTATAATATCTTTTTGCTACTTGATTGTTAATTTCTTTAATTCACAAAAGTATCTTATTGTTTATTCGAACTTCAGTGATTTTTTATTCCTTTAGATACGATATATGTAACAATAAATGTGTAAGCATAGTGAGATTAAGTAAACTGTCTTTTTAGTTAACTGAAAACTATTTACATGGGTCGAAAATCGTGGTATGTGGCATTGTCGTATGACAAACTTGCCCCCAGACCTGACAATTATCTCTCAGTGGACATTCACTGTAAATCTGGATTCAAGTAAACTATTATATTACATACTTCGAGCATGTTTTTCATTGGACTGTTAAGCCCGGGAAATAAAAGCTGCAGAGCTGAAGGGATTGTAAGAAATGGGGATGAGGTTTTACCGAAGAGTGTTGAAGACAAAACTGATGAGGGAATCACGAAAGAATAATTCCTTCAAAGAGTTGTAGAGGGAAGTAATTACAATAAAAAAGCTATTAGGAAGAAGCGACAAACTTACTGGGCACATGTTTCGACATAATTGCTTACTATATACAGTTGGAGAAAGAGAACTGAATCGGAAGAAATACAGAGATTGACCGATAACTGAAAACGTCTGGTAAAGTATTAGGAGCGTAATTTGAAGCATAATGTAGGAGTAATGCGGTTGGCTGAGAGGAGAGTGGAATTTAGAGAGTGATGTTCCGGGTGAGGTGTAGAAAAATACGGATTGCAAGTCGTAATTGGGCAGTCCAAAAGTATTCCAAAAATTTCCTTGTAAATTATTATTTAAAACTGCATTCCGATATTACAGATTCAAAACAAAAAGGGGTATTTTGCAGGGTGAGATATTTTATGATATTGAATATATTAAGTGAGAATTATAATAAATTTGAGTTATCTAAAGGAATAATACTTGATAATGAATTTTGGGATATCAGACGAGAGAACTATGAAACGTATAAAAATACGGATTGCAAGACGTCGTTTGGCTGTCCGAATATTAAAAAACATTATTTGTAGATAATTATATACTTATATAGCATTCCTATATTACAGATTCAAAACAAGAAAAGGCATATTATTCAAAGTAAAATATTTTATTATATAGAATATATAACTATACTTAATATTTGTATGATTGAAAGTAATAGATCCCTCTTAAAATCCTCATCATCATCCTCCGCTACTTATTTCGTCCAGAATTCCTATCCTCTTCCTTCCTCCTCCACGCTTCCCCAGTGTTCTCTCCTCTATTACCCTATTCAGCAATCTCTCTATTTCAACACATCCTCCATCCATATTTTCTGCCCCTTACGAGTATTTTATGCTAAATAGTTATATTCGATAAGTGGACCAATCTTCAGATTAAAGACTGATCGAGAGGTAGAGCGATAGGTAGCTGATATTTTTTGTATCATTAGAGAGATATTTTTTGCATGATTTTTAAATCCTTTTCTGGATTTTGTCTATCATGTTTATAACGAAGGTCTCAAGGCGACTTCTCCGTTGAGTTCCTGGACCCAATCTCCCACAGAGAAGAACAGCAGCAAGATCCTGTTGGAGTCGGATCCGATGGACGAGTGACGCAAAATGAAGACTCGCAACAACGCATCTATCAGGCCTGAGCGCCAACGGAAGAAATAAATATTTTATCAGCATTGAATATACCTTTGACTCTAAACAAAAGCTGTGAAGCATATTTTGAATGAATCTCTGTAAAGAACCCTAAGCCTGAGAGTCCTAGGGCAGGGGTAGAGGGGGCCACCTGGCCTCATCTGTCCCAGGTGAAATAAAATCAAAGTCAATGTCAAAGAAGAGATTATTATTGTGTCTTATGTGTATTGACATGCCCACCATTACTAGGTAGGTATCCTAAAACTGTGTTTGTTTCAACAACGTTACTCATGCTTGCGGAGACAAAAGACGTCTACAAAAACACGCTTCAGTACTGTTCAGTGGCGTGCAGTGGTTCAGCAGTCTTGTATGGGGGCGTTCCCAGACAATTGAGACGGATGGTCCGCGTGCTTCACCATCGGGAGGTGTGATGGCGAATGTGTCGGGATGTTTTCGCGTTTGTCACTCAATGACGTCGTCGGAACAGTGCTATTCCTTGTTCCATCTGCATGGCGATGGATTTGAGGGGCGTATTGGGTTCCCGAGTGACAATTCACGCCGAACGGTGATGAGTTATTGCGGAGGCGTTACACCGAAACAAGGCCATGCTTATGGCCATTTGCGGGGATGACGAGGTGATATTGGTCGTAGTCATATACCATGTTTGCGTTATGCAGACGTGGTCGTTTGATAGCGATGAGTCCTTAAAGTTAGCGATGAATAAAACGATCATCTAGGGAATGAATTCGAAAGTGAAATATTAAAAGTTATTGAATATACACTTGAATCCATATTAAAACAATCCTGGTTCTTTTCCACCTTTGTATTGTATTTAATCCCGTTAAATCTTTGTATTGTATTAAATCCCGTATCCCGTTAAAATAGGATGATTTTCGCAAGTGATGTATTTAAAATTATACAATAATTAAACCGAGAGTTAATAAAAAAACATAAGTGAAATTGGAAGTATGTTTTACTTGATCCTGACTTTTTGGGTGCGCAGAGATAGAACGATGAGGCGTTGAAAAATATAGATTGCACGCCGTGGTTGGGCAGTGAAAAGACTTCAAATAATATAACGTAAGATTTTCGGTTAATGGCCACATTCCGATCTTAGAGACCTAACACCGAGGATAAAAGGCTACCTTTCGCTATTGAAATATTTTAAATTGTAGAATATTTGAACCGGAATGATGCAAACTGTATGCGAAATTGAGAAAATGTTTCTTGAACGTGAATACGGGTAGGTGAGGCTAGAGATCTTTTTAGTCAGCGAAGTAGGAAGAATTGTACCTACTTCATCCTGAATTTCGGGAGATTTAGCGAGGGAATTAGATAAATACGTACTGCAAGACGCGTCCTAGGGCAGTCCTAATAGATCTTAATATTGAATGTCAGTTTTTCGATTACGGTCAACGTTCCGATGTGAGGGGCTCCTTATTTCATTTCTTTCATGTAAGGTATCTTAATTCCCCCTTTTTTAGGATGCTTTTAGTTAGAACTGGTTATTAGCTCGTAGGCCTCCGAGGATGCAGTTTTGAATGTTCCTTTTTCCGGGGTTCATTCCGCGGTGTAAGTTTTAAAACAACAATATTTCACTGGTCCTCCTGCCAGCTTCATCAGGTTAACTGAACTGATTTCTTTGTCTCGCTCGTCTTTATATATGTATATGAGTCCGGACTCTCATTGTTGCCGGAATTTAAGTTTGAAAAAATTCGTTTTAGCCTGCTACTCAACTTGTAACCGTCTTCTCGGTTGACGTTCTCCGGTCTCTTCGCAATTTCTATAGCCTTCCTGATTAATATTGGGTAATAGCGTATTTCCCTAGCTATTAATCTTGTCTCCTCAAAGTTGAAATTATGAGTGGGGCCGCTGAGATGGTGTTCGGCTATTGCAGAAATGCGGTAATCATTATTTTTAATTGCCCGTTGATGCTCTTGGAGGCGTATTTTTAGGGCTCTGCATGTCTGGCCTACATATGGTTGTCCACAGCTGCACAAAACTTCATATATTCCTCCGTAGAGGTTCCGCGGAAGCGGGTCTTTGGCTTTCAGAAGTACGTCCCCTGTCTTCGTCGTGCATGTGAATCTGCTAGCTACGTTGTACCTCGATAGAACTCTGGAGATTTTTTCCCTAGTTCCAGACACATAAGGGAGAGTGGCATATGCCTTTGGTTTCTCTCTGTTTTCTGTCGGGTCAGAGGGATTTTTATTTCGGACCCCGAGAGAATTTCTTTCTTCTTTCCGTGCAGTTTTTAAGATGTAGTCACGTCGGAAACCATTTTTCTCAAATGCACTTATAGCGCTATTCTTAATGCATAATTTATGCCAGAAAAATATGGTAAATGAACTGGTGATCTTATATTTCTTCAGGTTGGATAAAGACCATTTCGACCAAAATTATTTTGTCTTTTTATCGACTTTTTCCTTTCTTCCGACCAAAGTCGCGAATGATTCTTCAACTGGAAACCAAGATAAACAAATAATTCACGATTTGTTCCAACTATCTGTTGAGTATCTGTAAAAAGGAGGTAGTTTTACCAACGGTTGGGCTCAAATCAAACAATAAGATAGCACTTGCCAATCTTTCTGAATATTTAGTATTCTATCATGAGGGATTAGAATAAATTATTAAGTAACTGCTGCGTCTGCGTGTTCATATTTTGCTCCCGTTGCTCGCAAAACGGATGTATAAATTGCACTGCAGAGTCTATTACTTTTTTGTACATTAAACAAATGTCGTAAATGACGACACTTCGGATGTTTTATTAACTTTTCAGAGGATCTTCAGTTTTTCGGAAATAAGGCATCACAAACGGTATCGTTACAAGAGCGCATTGATCGACGGCCCACATCTAAACTTGGAATCAGCATTCAGTTACACCAAATTAATTTTGTTGTTCAAGCTTACGAATTTCTTTCAATAAATATGGGAAGGAATTTTCAACCACTGGAACATGAATTGAGATATTTATGGAAACTAAAGAAAGCAAATTGACACCAATATGTGGTGTATATAATTGATTACGTTACAGATAATGTTAGCAGAAAGATTTTGTTTAACAGAAAGAAAGTAGTTGTATTTTCAATTGTAACCGATGCTATAATTCGTCTTAAAGTTGATTTGGACGGATTGCATGAGATTTTATTAAAGGGGTCAACATTGAACCCCTCGTATAATATCGTCATAGGTATATAGAAAATAGAATTGTGCAACCCAGAGTTAAAAATTTTTCCATACGACTCCTTCCTTTGATGCATGTAAACTCACATAAGTCAGGTTGGATCTATTGAGGAACACGCATCTAATGAATTAGAAAAGTATATGGGATCAAAATTAAACCCCAGGTGGTTCTAGAGCTAATTATTTACGCAGTCAATCACAGAATGAATATGCGTGCATAGAAATGCCAGCCATTACGCGTATCACATATTTTTAGTTGAGCTCATTATCGGTAATTTACCACCATAATGGCCAGTTACAGAAACGACACATACGTATCCTATAAAGTTATGGGACCCATGAGCCATGGCAACCATTCAATAAGTGTTGCAGAGACATTCGACAAATTTATTGGTTTTATAACTTATGACATGGTGTAAAGAGTTCCATAAGTATCCTCGATGGCGTAGGCGCAATGAACCGCTTGGAGATTTAATTACTAGATTAAAGAGTTGCTTAGAGACAAATGAGCAATTAAAATACTCTTACTGGCTAATTATTTTGTGCATTGGCAATTTTTCGTAGGCTAAACTTTCATAAATTTTATCCGGCAGTGGAAGACTAGATCAACTATTCAAAGCTATTAACAATCGATAAATATGTTACGTAACTAGTAAACGTGTTCCTGCATCCCGAATATTTTTATGAGATTTATAATTTCATAGATCTCATAACTATTGATTCCATGGCTAGATGTTCTTGCAACCGGCCATAAGCGAGATAGAATATTACCTAGATCATGTCATTTAAAAGCGTAATATCCCCGTCGTTTAAAAATCGTTTTAAACGACGGGGATATTACGCTTTTAAATTACGCTTGTAAATTCTTTTGATTGAGTTCAAAGTTAACAACAGCGGGTTAATTCATAGTCATTACCTGGGCCTCACTAAATGAGAAAAATTCACGAGTCCGCTGACTGCAGTTCGAGAAATCTGATAATATGCGCGAATGTCTTCCTTTTCCTTTGGAGTGGAAGGAGATTTTAAAAAAATGGGAATCGGGCGAACGCATGCTATTTCGAAGCGTTCGCTTCATCTTCTGTCAGGAGGACAATGACTTCCTTGGCGGCCCCTTCTCAATTCATCCCATGTCCAGCGGGTTTCGAGGGTAAGGGAAAAAACTCATTCAAAGGCTAGGTAATTGGATATCTTAGGAAAAGAATGAGAAAGAGTCGGATCATTTTTTTTACAATTTTCTCATATTTTTTCATCTCGAGATTTTCCTCGGATATTCCTCTCTCCCTTGAGTCTGTGATTGAGATTTGAAGGGATGTCACTACCTCGTGCGTTGAAAGAAGGTGGACCCGGAAAGGGGGACTTTAGTTTTAATAATTCGCTCTGGTGGATTCGAGATCTTTCCGGTAGGGATGAGCATGTGATCTTGTGACCTTTTTTTCAACAAATAATTTGTATTCCTAAGTTCCAGACACTTCTTCATTTGAGACCACCATACTTCTCCGACCCTCTCTCAAGGCCGCTTTACACGATACATTTTTTGCACCAACGAAAATACTATAGATTGTCCAATAAAATGAATGGAATCAGAGCAGGTTCTATTTCCCGCTCAGTCATTCTGACAATCATACAATGTGCCGCTTTATACTATACAATTTCCCTCATGAAAGACTTCACACATTCGTTTGTACAATAATATGTACCGTGTAAGCGGTCGTCGCAACAATCCACATTTCTATCTTTAATCAACAACATTTTAGCAACCTCTTCCAAAAAACAAACATTCAACAAATAACAAAACAGCGTTTCTTTTAAGACGCCAAGAAAATTATCATTAATTACTAAAAGAAACAAAACAACCATTGGCATAAAAACAAAACAACTATCAATAACAAATCCCCGAATGTTAAACTAAATCAATGCGATCACTTTGTTATTAGGGCATGGCACGACGATACAAGCATTGAAAGGAGTCCATCGATAGACACATTAAGGTGGATCTACCGAGAAAGGACATGAATGTTATTTTATTTGTATTTTGAATGTTCATCGAAACATACGTCCTCTCTATGATATGGACAACAATGTAACCTTTCTGACCAATATTTCTCGCAGATTGAAATACCGCAGAAATCACATAGTTTTCAATGGGTGAATGGGAGAAATACGAGGAAAACTTATATTTTTCTATTTCATACAAATGCTATTTTCATAAATTGATAAAAAATTAAAAAAGTATATCTAGCCGCCTAATTGTTTTTCATTTTTTGTCAATTACTGAGAAAATTGAAGTCAAAATGTGCTAATTCCAAATAATTTTTCTCCAGTCAGCAACTATGACTATCAAAAAGTATATACTTATTAGAAATTTATTCCAGAAGTAATTGGCGTTTTTAGTGCTAAAATTTTGATTTTTAATACCTAAAGCATTCCACCAGCGAAAGTAAGCATTGTAAAACCATTTGAAATTAAGTTGGAATTATGTATTTGTTTTGACTAATCCCGTCGCAAAGAAACCACCTTAAAACCATTAAAGGGGCTTCAATCAGGCTATGAAGTTACATTTATGACAGCATCTCATGATTCGCTTTGTACATCAAAGTACCACCCCTGTGGTACTTTGATGACGAAAAAGAGACTGGCATTTATTTAAAGTAGAATTTCGATTTGCATCGCATCCGGGGAAATTCGGGCCGAAGATTGGAAGCACCCATTAGAAACGTAATCTCCTAAGGGTAAATTAATAGGAGGAAGATGTTCCCTGTCAACTTATCTATCCGTTGGTATACGCATGTACTCTGAACACTAGAAATGAACCTCTTAGGCCTTTCCGAACGTACTTGCTCCATCCGTTCCAATGTGTGTTTCCTCACCACATTTCCTGAATATATTTTCGGGAAACTACGCCCACTGTCCAACTTTTTTACTTTTCACTGAAAATTTAGTGAAGTAAAAATGACTTGGCTGTAATTCTACACTCGTTTAAAAGTTTGTTAAAATTGTACGCGGTAATTCGTTTATTTTTCTCTTGCTAGTGAAGGACTGAATCGGTGAACATATCTCATCAATGTCAAACTCAGTGGCATTATAGTAAAACTTTCTCACTTGTTTACTTTTCTTATCTAAAGCAACTTTTTATCGCATGTATAGACGAAAACTTATTTACAGACTCTCTTTTAGGGATATATACCAATGTCGTTGCTTTGGAGAATCCAAGAAGCGATGACTTCACCACCGCACCTGTGAAATTTTTGCTGATGGGTTGTAAAAAACTTTTACAGAGTTTGTAACCTTTGCTCTCAACTTCCTATATGATACTTAATCCTAAATTTGGGAGTATCTTCACTCGTTAGCTTCGCCCGAATATAGGGTATCTCATCGAGTTTAGAGTTACCGTGGGAGCAGTTGTCCCTTTCCACATGAATGTAACCTGACCTAAATAGCTGGTGTCTTGTATCCTCGAACGGATCTAGTTACACTTGCTCTCTCACTTTGCTAGCCAACAATGTGAAATAGATATATCATATCAGTTTGAAATTACAGGCCGAAGAAAATAGTCCCAGTTTTGGATATGATACCTGATATGAGTAAGCGCAATTCTCGCTTCGAGTTTGCATAGCCTGAAGTATCGCGTTTCTGCGGGTTCGATTACTTCTGGGAAATTTTACTCCGCAGGATCCCACGCTTTGCTTTAAACATTCCCCTGAATTCGATACCTTTTTTTAATTGGTCCAGATAGGCATGTAGTTTACCCTCGGAGTAGGGAGGGGAAGTTGGTCATGAAGTAAATGGTAGCGTTCTTCCTTTATAGTGTTTCATTCTTGTTAGTCCGATGTGTAATAATGAATAGACGGATGATTTAAGGAATATCTAAACAATGGTCTTATTTTTTTCATGAGTTGTAAACTAGGTTAAACGTTGATAATTTCTGGTTAAGCATTTGTTGGATATAATTCACTCGAAATCTCTCCTACGTGATTTCCTGCCATGTTTCTCCAAATTCTTCTTAGTTTATACAATCATCATAATCAGAATGAACACTGTCTGCAAGAATGTCTTCTAATTCACCTTTAATAATGATAAACCCACACTCTACACGCAAAAGATCTAGCTCTTCGCCATCGCGGCATTCTGCAGCTAGTCTAAATACGTTGCAACTTCGAAACCGTCATGATACCGTTCAGATCGGAAACGATCCCTAGAAACATATAACAATATGTTGGCAAAAATCCCTCCCGAACAAAATATTTCTGAGCCCATATCATCCACTTGCTACTTACTTGGATAATTCAAAAATTGTAAGTTACTGGTGAAATACTACAGAATATTCATGTGAAAAACTCCAAGATTCGAAAGTCGCTCTTTCTATTCAAAGTCCCCTCAAATTTATAGAGAGACATTAACTTTGAGGACCACTTTCATCTCCTTGCGCTCTCTCACAGTGATACCTTTGATATAATGCAGAATAAAACAGCGGACTGCTATGCATGACAAATTAAGGCCTTTCCGAGTGACCTAATAACTGCAATTTTGGAAATTTTTGTATGAGACTCCCGAAGCCGCTGCAACAAATCAGGTGTCAGCAATAGGCAAGGTTTAGTTTAGCCCGGAGCCTATCCTTTTGGTTCCTCGTTATCTCCAACTCTTCCCATTCTTCCGTCTTCATCTCCCTCTCAATGCAATGTAAAATTCCAGGAATGGAATCGCTGCAATGGTTCTCATTTCACATTTAATTGTCTCTTCCTCCCAGTTCGGGGAAATCAGTCAAGACCCCTTTCTGGGAACTCACCCAGCCCGCCCTTACCATAATCACCCGTGGAAATAACGAACCCATTACCCAGTCTCCTCAACACCTCCCCGTTCCCATCATTCGCTCCCCCTTGCTCTCCTGCTCCTTTGATTGCACGGATAAAATTTTTAAAACGACTCCAAAAGATTTCCCAACGAATGAAATTCCTTATGAAATATGGCATTGCTTCTCAGCCAACAGCTTCGTCGAGCGGATCAGAGAAATTAGAAAACACAACCTAATTAAAACAAATAATTTCTAGTTATGCAGACTATTTTGTTGTCATGGTAGGCTCTTATAATTCATTCATGTGATGTTCATAACTGATATCTTTCAAAACTGCGTTTCTCTATACAAAAATATTTCAAACATATCACATTCGTATCTAATTTAACTTGTATCTAATTTAAGACTTGAATAAGAAAAGCTTAGGCTAAGTAAGCTAAATCATTTTCCCCTATATTAATTAAACTAATTTTGCAAATGGTTTTAATGTGATCTGTGGCGTAAAGAGGGCAATGAGTGGACTGTAATAAGGGTTACAAAAGGATTACTTCCAATGTATTTCATGACAGTTACACAAGTTTCATCAAGTGTGCCGAGTAATAGGCACAAACAAAAAAAGCGACAGCGAAAGGCATGCAGCAAAGCGGGCGTGGTGCGAGCGATGGTAACAGCGTGCAGCAAAGCGGGCGTGGAGTGCGCGGTGATAACGGCATGCAGCGAACAAGGCGAGGTGCGGGCAAGCAAGCAAGTCGAGGTGCAGGCAAGCGAGCGAACAGCAGCGGCGGTGCGAGCGGTCCAGCTGGGCCAGCTAGGCGAGGTGCGGGTGAGAGGGTGAACGACAGCGTGCAGCAGTGCCCGCGAACCAGCAGAGAGAGAGAGGGAGCACGAGAGTGCGCCGAGCACAGGAGTATCCCGTCAGCGCCTCCACCGGAACACAAGAAAACTCGTCAGCAGAGGACAAAACAAAAGAAAAACAAAATGAGTTCTCACAGAACGCAACAGGATCCTTTCAGTAATTTCGAATGTTCAGACGCATCCTGTGCAACTTTCGATCTCCCAGCGCTGCGGCGGCGTTACTCGGTATCTGTTGCGTTAATTTTTCGAGAAATACTCAATAACATAAAAGAAATGGTAAATAGCGGTGTTTCCTTTAACCGGCTGACAGACTTTCAACATAATGGACTACAGATGGCTGAATGAATGAATGAATTTCTTACGCAAGGAATATTCTAAAAACAACCCTAACAGGCCACACGAACGGTCCCACGGAGTTATAAAACGACTATTCCACTCCACTATTCCAAAACGACTAACCAGCGTTCTATTAACACTCACTGGGTGGCACGGAGGGATTGGGCGGAGGAGGTGGCGGGGAGCGGGGGGGGGGGGGGGTGGTCAAAATGGTTATGCGACACCATGTACATGTTCAATGGGCTCTGCATGTTGCCCACAGAAGTTGAACTAATTGTTCACAGCCCTAAATGTTAGCGTGAAGTGCCTGGTTTAGCTCCTTGAATGTATTCGAAGAGAGACAACTAGGGGTATCGAACCATGTGAAAGAGAATGGATTGTCTTTTCAAACTACTATTATAGCACCTTTGGCGATGCTTTACACCATATACGGTTATAAAATCGCCATAGTTAAGTTCATGGCTGAATAGCGTGTGATGATACTCTCCGCGTAACTGTATTCCGATTAGCTGGCGCGCAAGTCTGGACCCCGCCGCGCGATCGAAAAACCGAGTTTATTTTCGCCGCCGCGGACTGCAGCAGACTTTCTCAACGGATTCGCATTCTAGAAGCTTCTGTGCATAAGTTGTAAATGATGCAAATGCAAATGATGTAAGTTACATACGGTTACTCCGCGTCCCTCTCAACTACTTCTCTACCTAAAGCCAGAAAATCAGCGAAAAATAGGGTCCGCCATTTTGTCCTATCAAAAGAGCAAATATCCCCCTAGATCATTTAAAACGTTAACATGTCAAAGATTAATGTCTGTTCTTTAAAATAATATCACTTTTTATTTCAATAAGCTCCTATAAAATGTTCTGTTGACTCTTCATTTTGGATATTTTCAGCGAAATGTCATTTCTGAATTTTGTTGCAAAATTTGTTCAACTTTCAACCCTTGTGTAATGTTAATGAGGAATAGTTATGCAAAATGAATCAAACATCATATGCACCATTAGTAGGAGAGTCAATATGCCAAGTTTCAACTTCCGGACTGAAAAAATCCACTTTTTGAATTTTGGCCAGCTTTTTTCAATTTCATCCCACTGTGCGGCGGGGCGAATCCGCACGAGGGTGACAAGCATGACGTATAGTTTTGACACTCTATGGTTAGTAAAAGTTTCCACTCTATTGTATATTTGATGCTTTTTATCAGCTAATGATTACTCCAGGGCTTAAATGTTTGCAATTTAGGAATTTTCATGGCTTTTTTGTTATGTAATAACCTCCAAGTATATTTTCCGATTAAATGCTTCCTTATGGCACGCTCCTCGTGTGCCTCTTAAAAGCTGTAACCACTCCCAGGAAGGAGAGGTGATTCTTCGACGCGTCCAACGACTCCGTCACCAGCACCCAACGTGGTCAGCTGAATGCGGCGAGTGAATCCAACACTCTACCGTGAGATAAATTTGGTTGATAATCGCACCCCCTTCCCCCATTTCCCGCGCGAAGGGAAGGATGTTCCCGAGCTCACGCCAGCGAGGCACGCTGCTACTTCATTTCTCTTCCAACCCAACCCCCAGCCCCCCCCCCGCTCTTTTTCACCATAAAGCATTCATCCTCGTCCATGCTCCCACTGCTGCTTCTGCTTAACTTATGCACAGCTCCTCCCCTTCATCCCTAACTCCCCGCCACTGCCCTGAGCTTCTCCCTGCACATTGGGCGTCGCACGTCTTCTATCTCGAATGCCATATTTAGACGTTTCTCCGAATGCACTTCCGCCTTTATACTCTCCGCGACCCGGCCACTCACCCGATGTGAAACGTCGTTGTCTTTCGCCCCTTTAGGATGGGGAAGTTGAGGACGTCGGGTCGCGTTACCTGCCATCAAGCGTGTCCAATGGACACTGTCCATTGCCCGAGTGGTAAATTCAGGGCATGGAGTTCTCCTTTTTTGAGACATTCAATGGTTGGACTGAAGGTGATGGTGGTGGAAAGAGAAGAAGGGGACTTATTCAACAAGGAGTACTCTCGACATCGTCGAGGCTCTTGACGGTGACGAAATTTTGACGTCACGACTTCGTTGAAGTCCCCGACTGTTGCGTTACTGCAGTCGGGTTTTATGGTGGATGTGATGTCACAACCTCGAAAGAGACTAAGCTCCATCATTTAGAGATTTTTGGGCTGTTTTACGTGACACTCGGGTCAGTACTGCAATCAGCCGTAAATTCGGAATAACATTCTGAACCCTTTCAATCGAATGCGATGGCTCGTGACCTTAGTTTACGCGAAGCTAATTTCAGTCCGCAGCGATAATGTCTGGTGATATGCTGAACTACGCGGCCCAAATCGTACCCTTCGAGTTGTATAAGGCTGAACCCCCGAATTTCGAATTTGTTTTTCAATCAGGTGACCCAAGTTTATGTTTATTCGTTAGTTAACATCATCTGCTTCACCATAATGATTGTCTTTTTTCACTAACGTTATTCATAATTTCCAGTTTCTGCTTGCGATACTAGTAAAGAGTCAGCATTAGGAACTATTGATAACCATGATACGGACGTGCTTTCACATCACAAATTCAGCCTACCGGGGCACGGAGCATAGAACGTCCGATAGTAGTGAACGGGGCAATACGTATCTAAGGGCAAAAAATTCCAACACTTGAATTTCGATCATCTGTTTGTAAGTATTAGTCCTGAAATTTTCGATTCCCGGGCGTAACTCGGGGCGGAAAACTCGAATAGAAAGTTATAATGGCATGTAAAACTTGTGTAGTCCCATAAAATTTCCTTTAATTAGAAAATGAATCGTCACTGACGGATAAAAATTACTTAAATCGCTTTGATGCGCTCTTATAACAGTATTAGTTCGTGAAAACTGAGGACATCTGTTCGAGGCAAAATAATATCTTCGTGACTTATCTGGATCACATGCCTCTAAAATAAATAGCACCTCGCGTATGATGAAAGCGGCAGTCGGTTGTATTGTTGGTGTATCATTTATTGAGGTAAAGTTAGCAGTTAGCTCGTACTGTTTTCAGCCAATGCGTCTTGAGCGACCTCTAAACGTTATTTAATCAGGTAAAGTTTTTTAGGATATTCTGTCTTCACCCCATACTGTTTGAGAGGTTGAAATCTAAAACCAGAGAATAATAAAAAATTAGCCACACCCTACTATACCTCCTCTTAAACTCGTAGATCACAGAAATAATATAATTCGCAATCATCCCTTTCATTAATTTATTTTCAATTGTCTTTTAATTATTTCCAATACGAAGTCAGGGCGTGCATAATTCAAGAAAGTGATGGACATACAGTTCCCTAGTTATCGAATATTTTCCTTATAAATGCCTAAATTATCTCTCTAAAATAGAGCTAATGCCTTCCCAATTCTATGTATATTATTTATATGGATAAAATGGCCCTCAATGTACGACATAATGCGTGGATAATAACCTAAAGTTTTAGAACCTCGTCATCAGAAGATCGCACCCAGCCTCTTTTTCCATCTGGAAGCTGATCTCGGAAAATCTCAACTATTCTTCGACTCTAGCCAAGTGATCATTCCATTCCTGCTTTCGTCCAATTGCCTATTCGTTGATATTGCTTTACGTGGCAGTTCTATCTGTGATGTTAAAATGCCAGTGTGTACATCAAGGGTTTCATGAGATTTTTCTGAGAATTTTTTACTCTGCGTTTTCAAGAAGTTTATTAGTTTAGATTTGCTGTTGAATATGCCACGTTGTTTACCTATTTAAAAACTAAATACTACCGAGGAAACATTAGTCGTATTGATCGGGACTCGAACTAGCACCCCTCGGTATCGTGCCGAGTATCTACTTACAACTTGGGCGTTCTCTCCTCTGTGTATGTTAAGGGGCTTTCAAAGAAGGCTTTAAAAGAGGCGAATGAGTTTTTCTCGTTAGTTTTTCGAACTAATTTGCACTTGTGGGTGACTCTGTAGAGGTATTACTGCGGCTAGTTCTGGCATCCTCGAAATATGTCTAGTGGAAATCCTATGCTCAAAGAATCAGGGGTCTTCAACACTGAAAACCAATATCCATCAGAGATCATACTGTCAACTTAATGTGGAGCGGACTCCAACACGATATCACACAGCAGTGTAGGCGGCTTTTTACATGGAAGTTGACTTCTATGGCATTAGCGAGTGTAGCATTATCTCGAATCGTATCGCTACTTATAGGGCATCGTTCTGCTTACAGGTAACCTCTGGTTTTTCTCATTGAAATGGATTACAGAAGTAAACAATGACTGAGGTAGTTTGGAAAATTGCCGAACTTTGGCAATAATTGCTTTCGTAAACGGCTGTTTGAGTCACGCAGCCCACAAGCATTGGTGCACTGAATTAATGTGTATAAATTATATTAATTGTGTTTGGTTTCACCGCATCGAGTATGAGAATTGTGCCCAATATTGTAATTATCGAAAAAAGGAAGTCACAAAGCTTACACTTTCATTCTTTCGCATTTAAAACAATTTTAAGTTCAAACATACATTCACATATGCAGCATACAATCTTCCTCGTAGTAATTTTTTCGTTGTTTACAGTTTTAATCTCCGTTTGTGGTCATGTGACCGTGGCTTCTCTGGAAGCGGTGCGACTTTATCGCAAGATCGATATTCTACTTGCAGACAAAATAGCAGCCAGTATTTATCTATGCAAGAGCGAACCTCGGTCGAATGCTACCACTATCGACCCGGACTGTCATGTAAATCCGTGCTTACAAATCGAAGTGTCGCTTGCAAGGCCGATGATATGGAAGTAACTTACATGTGTAAAAGCCGCCATTTGCTATTTCCGCGTGCGGAAATTGTTTCAAAATGTCGAGTATCGACACCTTGTACCAGCCTCGAAACTTTCGAAGATGAAATATCCCATTTTCACTAGCAGTGTCCGCAGTACATCACCATCCCTCGATGACTGCCGAGGCTCGGTTGTGTTGAAGCCGGGAAAGCAGAGGAAGGAGAGGGGTAGAAGCTGAGGAAATGTCCTTCCCTCGGGATCTCTCAGATCGTTAAATCTGAAGGGTATCCTCCTCCTCTCCCTCTTTTCCTCCCCCCTGCTTCTCTCCACGCCTCTTTCACTGAGAGCCGCTCCGTCCTCGTTAAGCAGAGAAATATGGGCTTAACCCCACAAGAGACGTCCACTTCCCCCTTTTTACTCCGGTGAAGTTGGAGAATCCGACTTACAGCTGTGGTGGCTGTGCGGGGCATATTATGTTTCTCTTATCGTCTGTACTGTCTGAAAAAATAATAAGGGTCACAAAGGGATTTGAATATTGAAAAAGAACAATCGCCGTATAGCGATGAGCAGGGGTCGTTAGGAGGGAAACGCTAGAGTAATGGTGAATATTTCAAGTGGAACTCGATGCGAAAATTTATATGATTCGGTGAAGATTTTTAACGAGTGTTTGCCATGGTAGACCAAGAATAGTATCCTATGGAATACAGTTATCGAGTTATCCTGGGGACTGGGATACATTTTCGAGTGAATAGAGAAGCGATCTACCGCAACCAGTGGTGTGTATCATATTTATTCTCGAGCCTATTCAGTCGGCTCGCCTGAATTCGTCTTCGTAAAAAGCATATGGTTAGTTGGCGTGAACTATTAAAATCCAGCAAACGGACTAAGAGTTAGTAGCGTGGCTTTGTTAGTGCAATTTATCCATGTGGTTTGCTTGGTTGCAATGCCAAAGCAAATGAAAATTATTACAAATAATTCCAGCATGCATCTCGCCGCTGCCTTTCGAGGCAGGCATTTGTCAAAAGTATTCCTGTTGTGTCGGCGTTTGCTCTAGAAAAATGGCTTCGAGGTGAACTTCTCTTTCAAAATGACCTCTTCTTGCATACCTCCTTTTCTTCTGCCACATTACGGAGTATTTCATTGAGGAAACAGAAAATTTCATGTTCATATCTTGTACGAATCTAGTGTGCCCCTTCAAGATCTTAGTGATCAAATTCTTAGTTATTGCTTGATTTTTCTTTTGTAACTCAAGTGGTGTCTACTGCAATTAACTCAGATATAATATTTTCATGCGATCAAATTAGATAATTCTAGGAATATTTAACTTAACAATATGACTGGAAAAAGCCATCATTTAGGTGACAGACCGGCAAAAAAACCGTCAGGATACCCAGACCTTTATCAGAATATCCGTCCCAATGGAATGAATCTAGCACAGCTTTCCTATTTCCTATTCTATTAATTTTGTCAATGTTTACTAGGAAATATTGCTCTCGGGGCTCTTAAACGATTAGTCACGGTACAGGTTTTTTTGGACGGCTACAGTCGCACCTTTTAGACCAATATTTTCTTTCATTACTCAACATAGGTCATCCCTCTACTTATCCTGCCCATAGAGCCTGTTTCTTTCTTCTCCCTCCTCGATTATCCATTATCCATCCCTCTATCACAGCCTTACGTAATCCGACATCCCTAGTTACCTCCTCCAAACACCTAGAAAAGAAAATCAATGGATATAGATTCAAGCACTGTTTTTTGAGTAGTCCGCGTCAGGAATTTGCCGAGCCAACGTTTCTTCTCCCGTAATTTCCAGAAGGAAGAACAATTTCCAGAAAACTCTAAACCCACCCACACCCCCTCCGCCCTTTCACTTCTCTGAAGATATATGATTGATGCATAAGAAAGGCATTAAGGTCATTCAGCCCTGATGAGGTCTTCGGCAAAGGAGTAAAAACGTTGACTCGGCAAATTCCTGACGCGGGTTACCCAAAAAATAACAGTGCTTGACACACATGGACCGCGAAAGTTTCAATAATTTGAATGGATATGGTATACATTGCAAGTTATATATTGAATACTTGACGTGTCATTTGTTAAAAATAAGGGCACAGTACAATATCCATTGATTTACACTTCTGAAAAAGCTGTTTCACCAAAACTCGCTGGGGAGAGTTAAGTCCGTCCTCCTACTTCTGTCTGTCTCTTCCTTATCTCATTCAGAAGTTTCCTTTCCTCTCCCTCCCACACCAAGCACTTGCTCTAACCGGACGGAAGCCCGAGAAATTTTTGAGAAACTTACTCTTTTATTTTCCTTACCGCCAAAAGCACTTACTCCACTCTTCGGCACGCGCACATCTCAAATATCTGCTACTTGAGCTTGGTCTATCTGCTCCTCATCTTTTTTTCTGAACCATACATGCTCCACATCATGGGTATCCTTGCTTTCTTTGTCCGACAAAATCTCTACTTTTTTATTATGATTAATGTAAATAAAACCCAGAGGATTTTTTACTATCTTCCATGTAAACTTATGTTCACCCATAGGTTTTCCACATATTACAATGACACTACGGCTTTGCCAGAGATTTCTCCACGGTATATTTTTCAAGCGTTGGAGGAGTAAAATGAATAGGCGAGGATGTTTGAAGCACTGACGTACTACATATCCATGTGCATACCAAGCTACTAGTACTTGATATGCAATATTTTTTTCATGAAATCTTTCCCGGCTTGGAAAAAAAATTATTCTCAATAGTGATAAGTTATTTCGGAGCTCACATCCTTATTCACGGTTTGAATACTTATCTCTCTCTTCATGGCGCTACAGCCCTTGGTGGGCCTTGGCCTCCTCCACAATTTGCCTCCAGTCTTCCTTATCTTTTACCCTACTCCTCCATCCCTTCATGTTCATTATCTGCAGGTTTGCAGTGACGTCATCTATCCATCTGATTCTTGGTCTGCCTTTCCTTCTGGTGTGGTAGAACTTTTCCCTCATTATTCTTTTGGGCATCCTTACTTCCGCCATTCTCTCTATATGCCCCAGCCACTCCATTCTCCGAGCTTTCACATATCTATGTCTTGGCCTTCAATTAATTGATCAAGCTCTGCATTATACCTTATCCTCCATTCATCATTTTCCTTTACAGATCCATATATATTCCTTAATATTTGTCGCTCAAATACTCGAAGGGCATTTTTATCAGATCTCTTCATGGTCCATGTCTCTGAAACGTTGGTGACCACTGGTCTTATATATTTTCATCTTTGTATTTCTTGTAATGAGTTAGTCCCTGAACAATACATATATACGAATTAAATCCGATGAATATAGTCCTAGGTCGTGTAGAACGTGTAGGACGTTTTTCCCATCGCCTAATGTAATAGAGACGCACGTGGCACTTTATCTCGGGTGACCAACGGAAACGACAATAAATTCGCAGGCCCTAAATATGTCCCATTTTAATGGCACTCGCGCAGACAAGTATTCGTATATAAGATCCAACGCTTGCGCATCATTCCTCTTGATGATATTGCTGGAAGTTTCTAATGGACATTATCCTATGGTGTCAACACGAGAAGCGTTTGAATAGAATAGAATATCAATCTTCTGTTTGATCACTTGTATGCGTAGTGATTATGGAGATAACAAATCGTACCACCCTCCATTTGGCTTATGAAACTTCGCTTTTTTTTTAAATCATTTTGACTGTGATAGTATTTCAATCTGGAGCACTTGGTTAGTACTCGCAAAGCAATACATCTTTCACACTGATAGAGAATATCGACTTAAATCAGCAGTCAAAAACCAGAAGAATGGTTTTCCTGCAGCTCTCTTTTCCACTCTCCTCTCAGCCAATCGATTCATTTCTTTATTATTCTTCACTTATCGTTAGGCGTCCTCCATGCATAGTCTAAAGTAGGAATTTTATCCTTGGTCTTCATCTGTAATTATTCCCATTCATTTCTTCATTTATTGTTGTTCACAATGGATCATTGCGTCGCAAGATATATCCAATATATCCAATATGGTTTACTTAACAGTGAAATTATTTAGTGTCTCTTATCGTTACCACAGCGTATCTGAGATGGGAATAAAATTCCCATCTCAACGATACTCTGTGATTACTATTAGTGCTTTGATAGGTTTTTTTATGCATAGTGGGTAAAACTTGCGTTGAGATCCTAACTTTGCATCAAAGGAGTTCTGAATTGGAGACGTCATCATAACTGGAGGGGAAAGACGAAGCAACGATTATCACGATGTAACTCTAAAGTAAATAAACTTGGGGTGAAATAGATGGGAAAAATGTTGTGGCAGTACATTTTTAAAAATTGTATTCAATACAGTACAATATGAGTTCAATTTGCTACAATTCAATACAATATCGGTCATAAATTTAATTTAATAAAATATGTGTTCTTCCTACAATATGCAACAGATAAAGTCTTTTGGCTTGTCAGCAGGTGTTCTTTTTAGTCTCCACCGGATTGATAATCAAGTATTCATGCAAGAATCAAAGCAGATTAAAAAAATATAATGTTATAGACACCGGAATATTAGTCGGAAAACTGGTTTTAATCAAATATAGCAAAGTAATGAGTAATTCTTAAGTAAATAAACTTGGGGTAAAATCGATGGCAAAAATTGTTGTGGCAATACATGCAGAAGCGTATGAAATGAGTACAAAATCAGGTTAAAAAAGAACTACCTCAAAAATAATTTAACACAGAAGAAAATCTTTACGTTCTTTTAGGGTGTGCATATCTTTTGTTGGCTTTTTAAAACACGTGACATTTACTTTTACAATTAAGGATCAACGTAAACAGAACATCATTTTGAATACGGAAGTATTTACCAATGTTATAAAATTATTCTTTAAAGATAATGTATGCATGTCATTCATTCCTATTCGAAACCATCACATCTGTTTCATCTGGTATCCATTGTTTTGAGCACACGTTCCCACCGAGTAAATCTCCGAAAGAAGCTATCATTCTCATAATCAGTATGTGGTTTGTTCACCTCTGAGCCAACCCGGAACGCACGGACTGTATCGGGGAGTCGGCCTCGGTACTACGCGTATGGGCTTGGTTCCCGAGAGCGGGAGCGCTTTTATAGTTCGTGCTCCACGAGCCAACTCCCGACTCCACACGAGGATCTGCTTCGCCGGCCATGCGTGTAGACATGCATGGTTCTGTGATGCACGATGAATCTGTTTTTTTTTGTTTCAAGAGCATTTCCCGAGAAACGAAATAAACTGTGTCGGAGGAGAGCATCCAGCGGAACGGCTTTTTAACAGCCGACACGTGGAATCCGACACCAAAAATCCCTTCTCGGATTCCCTCGTGCTCTGGGAAGTGAGCGTTGACATTACTCATCCGCTGTTTTATTTAAAAGTTTCCGTCTGATTTAAATTGAGCGATAAGATGTCGTTGGCGCGCAATTTAGCTTCACACCATATGGCGCCCGACCAGTCCCGCTCGTTATCATTAAGCCCTGCGTGTACGAGAGAGCTTTTACGTCGTCATATTCATCTCGCTCTGGCTATGGCTTGTAGTGTTGAAAGCTTTTTCTAAAAATAAACAACAGCGAATCAGTGTAAATACGTCCGGGGGAGACGTTTCTCTTTTATTCCCTTTTTATTGTGGTTTAATTTTCTAAATTATTACTGGACTAAGAGAGAGGAAGACGTGAATAGGAAGCAGAAGTTTGAGATGAGGGTGTAGAGGTGACTAGAGAAAGTGCGGTGGACGGAGAAAAAGAAAAACGAAGAAGTGCTTGTTGTAGTGCACGGGAGACGAAATTTCCTGGGATGATTAGGAAGAGGCAAAGTAAGTGGTTGGAGGTGGAAATTAGATACAAAGGGTAGCCAAATTCCAAAATGGAGGGTAGGATGTTTGGTAAGCGAGAAAGAGGAAGAAAGAGAAAAGGTGTAATGGAATGGATGAGGAAAGTTAGGACATGTGTTGAAATGAAGACAAAAATGGAGTAATTAGACAAGGGTGAGCGTCAAATTTTGAGGATTTCGACTCTCTTCCTTTAAATACTGCTTTAGCCAGTTGATTGCCTTATTGGTAGTTAAAATAAATAACATCAACAACAATAATAATGTTTGTTACTCCAACACATACAACATTCACAATCACAAGTTGCGAGTAACTTAAAGTAGCCTTGAAGGAGGACCTGTTTAAGGCTACCATCAAATTATAACATGTTCTTCGTACACTTAAACATACATATAGCTCATGTAGTGAGACCAAGACAATTACTTAACAATGTAAGTGCGTACCTTAAGAAGCTACATACTGACAGTTTGTAGAGTTATTTCAAACACTTTACGGTAATATTTCCTCTACACTCTCTTTGGCAAGGAGCCAAGACTACATTTTTCGATAGTATTTTTATACATTTAGAATCAATGCGTGAATGGGATAATAAATTGTACTCTTTTGGTTCTACATTAAAAAAACATCGTTTACATATCGTCAAGTTAGATATGGGTAAGGGCACTTTGGTTTTATGTAGGGAAATAGGGAGAAGGCAGGCACAGAAATATTTCAGAGTTACCACTTCTGATATAAAAACGCCGTAGAACCTTATAAAGTTATAAATGCCCCAATGGAAGCAACCCTAGATGAAGAAAGAGTGGGTAGGACCTTTCGAAACGGCTCTTTTTCAAAATTACTCTAATAATTCTGTTTTTTTTTGTAAAAAATGGTAGATTTTAAGGGGTTCAAATAAGCACCACTCCAAAAAATACCATAGTTGAAATAAATAAATGAATGAATAATAATAAATAATTAATAAATGAATTTAAAAGTACTTTGTATATTATACACTTCATAACTATGGTTTCGACCACAGTGGTCATGATCAAAGCACAACGACTTGAGTTCACTGTCATTATGTTGCACAACTCACTCACCTAGGAAAACAAATCATCCACCCCCTCTCTTCCTCTCCATTTATGTTCTAACATCAAAATTCCTACTTTTTCCCTTCTTCCTTCACTCCCTCGAACTCGCCTTGAAGAAAAACCCTCCATACCCATTCCCGTCCTCTGATTTGGAGGATATAAGAACTGCAAACACAAGTTATTTCACCTTGATAATGACAAAAAGGGTCGATATACCATTGCCGGAAATAATGAAATTTGCGGAATACACAAAGTAATAATTCATCAAGTGACGTATTACAGTTTCAAACAGTTACGCCGGATACCTTCACCTTCATAAATTCTCTAAAATATTACTTACTTATTGGAAAGATGAGGCACTTTTCCATTATTTTCTTCAATTAAAGTTTCACATAAATACGTGACATCATTTTATAGTGAAGATTACAATCGTCAGCTGGAGGACACTCACTCGGTCGGCCATTAGAGAGGGAAAAATGAATCTATCGAGGTCGCTGGGTGTAAAACAGAAACTTCTATTGAGGACTGGGCTCAGGCAATGCACGAAGCATGTCAATTAGTCAAGTACAGCGACGTTGGTCCATCAGAATTATTATAAAATCAATATAATTAATTTAATTTATATTTATGAAAAGATGAGTATGTAACTTTTTGTAAAAATTAAAGAGAATTGCATGGAATACACATGGGCGAAATATTTTTATATTAGTTTACGCTATAACATTTTGAGTTTCGTTTCCAACTCCTATTATATAGTTTTCTCATTGTTTTCTCCTTAAACTAGAAGATGGTATTTAAAAGAATATAAGAATCCTGGATCCTCCCCCTTTAAATCGGAGAACATTTGTACCGTTCTACATTGTTAACTGGGTTCAGATTTGAAAAATCTAATGAAAGTCAGTGGTAATTAGAAATGGTGTGCAAGTAGTGAAGATTGGCGAATTGTTTCCGCATATAATGCTCTTTATAAATCAGGTGATAAATTATCACCTCACTGTTATTATTTTCCGCCATAAACGAGACTTGCTCTAATTTTTTGTTGACACGAGAAAATGCAATTTCTATTCAATTATTACCAAAAATACGATTCTACAACTGATGAAGCTGATGGCGGGCAATTTCACTTCAAGCCCCTTGTATACCCAATATTCACTCACATTTCAGGGCATGATTGGAATAAAATAAAAGCACAAGTTATTTACCGAAAATATTTTTATGAGAATTTAAGTATTTTTAACTCTTCCCCGAAATGCGAAACTTGGCGTAATTTGGATTCCCATCGGTCCGCAGAGCAGTAGGTGTTTCGCTGGATTTATCCTTACTTTAGTACATCCCGCAGTATGGGTTTTTTATTGCATCCCCTTGGCAATGCCGGCCAAAACGTGGGACGTATTGTTTTCGCTCGGAAAATGTTCACGTAGCTCACGAAAGAGGAAAATACTCGCATCATAAATTTATGTATCTTTTTGTTTTTAATCTGGTGCCGACGGCCTCACGGAAACAGTTGAAGGGCCTCGAGCTTCGTTTCCGTAGAGTCAGCCTCCGGAGGTGGAAAAATGAGGGGAGTGCTTCATGCTCCACTTCTCTCCATTGTGTCCGCCCCATCAGCGGCCAACAATGGAGACTTTTCTCCCGAAAAATGGGCGGCTGGCCCATGGCGTTGACAGGCAACCGTACAGTGGCGAAGGTGAGTACTTATTTTCGTTGATTGTTTTTTCTTCCGGCATGACGACAAAATCGTATGGAAGACTGTAGTTAGAATTTTTATTCTTTTAATGGAGTTGTAACTATGCTCGCGTATGTATAAAGGTGAGGTTGTCGTGGGAAGCCCGACATTGGTGGAACGCTGAGTATGGGCATGTCAGGTATGGTGGAGTACACAGTATTTTTATAAATAAACATAAATAATATATGTGTGAAATTCTCTCGAGATTCACACCGGGGTAAATTTTTGGCTGCTGACAACGTTTCGATGCCGCCTGTGTTCTCCCTCATATAGGGTCTTGGACGGTTACGTCTGACTGACCATTGTTGTTACTTCCACTGTTCTCCCGAAGTAACTCTCTGTCCTTACGTACTTCTAAGGGCATCATTACCCTGATGACGATGGAAGTGTTAACCATCGAAACGTTGGCAGCAGCCAAAAATTTAACCCAGTGTGAATCCCGTGAGAATTTCACACAATATATTCGCCGGTAAAATACTAAATCATTTATAAATAGTACAACTTGCATTTATGAAAATATTAATATGAAACTTAGATGCGTCAATCAACGATCATTACATGAAAGCCACTTTTGCGGAATTTATTCAAATAAAATTACGGTATAAAATTTAGTCTTTTGAGAATAAGAAATGTTCGATTAATTTTTTTTTCTTGTAAAAGATCCTTATGATTTTGATAATACCTCTTATAATTATAACAGTTTCGGGTTCGCAAGAAGTTCATTGGGCTTGGGTTTCGCCTCGGGAATAATTCGTAATGGACCGAATATGAGTCCAGAAAATATTTCCAGGAAAATGCATGAGAAAGATGGGAATCAGTGTGGAATTTAAGGTGGACAATCTAATTTTACGACTTTTGAATATGACGAAATGCACGCACGAAAGACAGCGAAAACTTGACAAAATCGCGCTAGGCAGTTGAGTATTTACTTTTCAACCGTTCGATTTGGACATGCTGGTCCGTGACCTAAAATAGTGACGATCGTCCCACCTTAAAAGAGAGTAAATGTTAAATTATTAAAACTTTCGCGGTCCTTGTATGTTAAGTACTGTTGTTTTTTGGGTAACCCGCGTCAGGAATTTTCCGAGCCAACTTTTCTTATCCTTTGCCGGAGTCCTCGTCAAAGCTGAATTGATTTCTGTAAATTAAACATATATAATATCACTATAGGTATTGATTTGTTATTTTTGTGATATTTTTCTATTTTTGTGTTATTTTTGGGATATTATTATAATTGATTTTGTTTTATTATTATTGTTGTGGTATTGATTTGATAGATATAGGTAACTATAGGTAACTGTAGGTAACTATAGGTAACTGTGACAGCAGAAAAATGTAAAGGTTCATAAAACAGCAACTGATTGGCTGAATGACTCTCCGGCCAAGGAGAAGAAAAATTGGCTAAGCAAATTCCTGACGAGGGTTACCCAAAATAACAACAACGATTTCCAGTATAAATGTTATTTTATTCGTATTGTGTTAACTAGTTTCAAAATCCGTGCTCTATTTAATATATACAACAATATGCAACCTTTCCTCGCAGTTTTCCTTACCAATTGAACCTCAGCTCTCACGGTGTTGAATAGCACACGGAAAAAATAGAATTTTTCTATCAAATCTCAATCCAATTTCCACGGAAAACCTTTTAAATAAGTGAAAAATCCCGAGAAATTGTAATTGCTGCCTTACACGGTAAATTTCATTATACAAACGAATGCAAGAACTCTTTCACGGGGAAATTTGTACCGTGTAAACCGGCAAATTTTATGACTGTCTGAATGACTGATCGGGAAATAGAACCTGCTATCATTCAATTAATTTTCTTGAACATTCTATAATACATTCCTTTTTAGAATAAAATGTAACAAACCAAGCGTCCTTAAAAAATGAATAGGACGCATCATACCACATTTAATTATTAGCTACTTGCCTGTTACCACGACAAATAAGGTATTTGAGCGAAATATCATTTTACCTATAAATCAATGCATTTGGTCTCATTTTAAAGAAAAATATAATACCCTTCCATTGACATAAAAAATTCAACCCCAAACCACATTACTTTCCGAGATATTTTCCAAATTCCAGCCCTTTTACATGGGAAATGGTACGTGTGTGCACTCCAGAGAGACCTTATATTAAAAATGAGGCATTTCCTACGCTTGGATTTCGTAAAAAAATCAGCAGTGTGTAGTTTGTGTGTTTTTTCAACTATTTTTGAAAATCAATCTCACTCTCACCTCAGTAAATTCTTCGGGATCACAATAAACCTTCCGTTTTGAAGGAGTTTCAAACGTACCACGTGAAAAAAATGAGTCAAGTGAAACTCTTATTTAGATATTTTCATTTGATTACTTACAATTTCAGTCACGTAAAACTACATAATTGCACCATTCATGATGCAATATTTAATTTGTGTGCCCCACAGCTGGTGAAATTAAAACGTATTTATCGAATAAGGTCTCTATTATGATTATGGAACTATCTCACTCGCACTACCTTAAATTACCATAAATTTGGTATTTAATTGGTATTGCGTGTCATCAACTAAGGCAGGACTTTTGTAACCGATTCATCAAAAAGTTGGCATTTTTTATACGTTCTGACTCAGTCGCGGGGGAGCGTCCTTAACTCGTACTGGACACCCGTACCAACTTCACTGCTTCATAGCTTTGAAGGTACGTCTCAAAATCGAACTTGTGCTCCCATACGTACTCAATAGTGAACACAACTAAATTGCCTCTGTAATAACCCCCCTATTGTTTTCACATGTCGCTAAAAATTCAGCACTTCAATCTTCAGAATAAATGTTTTTTTTCCTGCATCAGCATTTTTAAGGATAGTATATTGCGAGTGTAACCCTAATATTTCATAGAAAAATATCGAAATTTGAAGATTTATGATGATTTGATAAAAAAGTGGATTTTTTTTGTTTTCTTTTTGTAATGTAAATTTGTGAAAAAAGTGTATGTTATACATGACTTTTGCATATGCAGAGGTTGTAAAGTAATGTAGTATAGGCTTGTGTTGCAAAATATTGTTTTATTTACTTGTAGGTATATATATTATGATTGAGTCGCTGAACTTCTTTCTTTCTTCCATGGACACATATTTGTGAAAAAGTGATTTGCTGGGAATTGTGATTGTAGTTATTGGTATCAAATGTCTGCCTCTTTTGATGTTGAGGTGGTAACCCCAAAAACAGATTTTATCAATTTGGGATAACAAATTAAACTTCGGAAGGTTGCTGGATAATGTAAAGGTTATATATTGATTGATTTTGTATCCAATGTTGGAATAAAATTAATTATTTTTATTAATTTATAATATTAAACGACAAATTTTGCACAACTGCACAAAGATATCATAGAAAATACGTATTTTAGTATATTCAGCTAAATTTTCAAGGCTTTTTCTCAAACCACAAGGAAATAAAAGCTATTATCCTCCGTGGGGTCCAAAAGATTCCGAGTGTGCATTATGTTATGGCTGGGAGGTGTGACCACACCGGGACAAGCTAAGGTGTCTTTTCTTTCAATTGTGTCTTTGCAACAAAGTGATGGCCATTGTATTTTTGAACCAACGGCGATATTGCCATTCGGTCAAATTGATGCTAGATTCGGCTGGTTCAAGATGGGGAAGGAGGGTAATTGGCAGGGCGTGTCAGGGTACCGGGATGGTCGAGGGTTGTTTGGGTTGAGAGGGAGAGAGAGAGAGAGAGAGACAGGGATAGGGAGAGATTGCGAAGCGGTGCATCCCTCGCGACTCCTTAGCAACCGGGCGTTTTATTTTTTTCCAACCCCCTCCCACATTCCCCCCTTTTCTCACCGCCCCGTAAAAACCAACCCTCCCCAACCCGCACCACCCCCGGCCCGCCTCCTTTCCATTCATCGTAGCGCAGCGGCGCATCTCAACGCGGCGGCCTCCACAGACCGGCTCATTCTCACACTCTCTGCCTAATCCACCCTTCCCTCCCATTCCCCCACTCCACTCCACTTGCGTAATAGTCGAGTTTTCTCTCGTGGCATCTCCTCCTCGCGTCGTACTCCTCATATTCAGCCTCCTCCTCCTCCTCTCCCTCTGTCTGCCCTGTTGATGACGGTGACTCCTCACTCCCGGGTGGAGAGAGCAGATGGCGCAATGGTGGTCCAGGGAAAGGGGTGGGGATTTGTATTTTGAGGGAGGGTGAAGTGAGGCTGGTTTCGGATGGTTGGGTGGTTCACATGAGAGAGCCGCTCGGAAACCCAGAAGCTCCCGCTGCGAGCCGGAGAGAAAAGAGACAGATCCGACGGATCAATAGCCAAGGAAAGGGTGGGCAGTAGGTACGCAGCATCCCGCTCGGCGGAGCCACCGACTGCGCCACAGAGCGGCTGTTTTCCATCGCGCCCAAAATACGTACGCCGAATGGACTAGACATCAGATGCTTCTCTTCCGAGTTCTATTCCTCAGTCCCTTTATGTTCTTCTGATATTCTCATTCTATTATATATATCTCACTATTATATTTCCATCTGAGTCCTCAGTTCTATTACTTCTCTGCTGACTGAGCGGTGGACGATGGGTCTGAAAGCAAATAAAACGACGATTAACATGATGGATGAGAGTACCTAAATTTTGAGGAACGAATGAAAGTGGGCTGGAGAAAAATTCTTGAAATGAAGAAAAATTATATATCTCTCACTATTATATTTCCTTCTGAGCCCTCAGTTCTATTACTTCTCTGCTGACTGAGCGGTAGACGATGGGTCTGAAAACAAATAAAGCGACGATTAACATGATGTATGAGAGTGCCTAAATTTTGAGGAATGAATGAAAGTGGGCTGGAGAAAAATTCTTTAACCATGTGAGGAAAATACAGAGGAATTTATACATTATTTTGGTGGTTCATGTTGAGACAAATCTGCTTCTCCTATATACTACCTTCCCTTATTAAGGCAATAGTTCTAGAATATAGCACTTTTAGGAATTTATCCATTACATCGGTGGTTCATGTCGAGATAAATCTGCTTTTACTCTCCACTTCTATCACTTATAAAGACAATAGTCCTAAAATGTGGCATTTTTGTCGTATTCATAAAGGAGAAGTAAATGATAAAGTTTTTTTTTCAAGAGGAGTGGATGGATTTACATGTAACTTCCTCTCTAGGGTGATTTTTGGAGTATTTCATGGTTATTAATAAGCATGTAAGCCGCGCAGTTAACGGCTATAGAGTGCCTTTAAATCCGCGAAACAATCCTTTGCACTGAAAGTCCGGAGAAAAACTCATAATCTAGTGTTTTCCTATAATTAAGAATCTACTCAACCGATTTTGGCTTAGAAAACTAGTGGTGCTAAGTTAAAGAATTTCGATTATACCTATTCTGAACTTAGTGTGCGCGTAATGTGTGTGGAGTTTAGTTCCGTCATTACATCTACATACTACCCCGCGAGCCGCCGCATGGGTGTGTGGAAGGCGGTGTTAGGTCACCAGCCGTGTAAAGATGTAAGTTTTTGGGAGGTGAAATGGTGACATTTATTATAGGAGTGTATTTAGAGGATCTCAATTTTTATTTTGGTCCCCTATTGTGTGCGGAAAAAACGAGTTTTTGTACCCATCTGTTCGGCAGTGTATCGCTCTTATTTTGTCGCATCTGTCAGGCCTAGAGATGTAGTGAGGAGTCATGATAATATTCTGCGTGTCGTTCGTGTTATAATGCAAATGGAACTGTAATTATAAACAGTCGGAATGACGTCGTAGGTTGCGTCACAAAATTAATGATAAGCGTCTCATAAAACATTTAGTGGGTGTCAAGTGCAGTGAAAAACTCATTTTCAGTTCCGATGCAAGCATTCTCTTTCATTCATTACCTTATAGAGGAGAGAAATGAGCACTACTGCGTAGATTCTTCCAATATTTTTTGTGTTTCATCGTAGGTTTAAAAACCATGGGTGCGGATTCATCAGGTGTTGCAACACCAAACGGTGTTGAAACCTTGGTAGCAATAAAAATATTGTTGGAATCTACAGAGTATGCACGCATTTTCCACCTTGATACATCGATTTCATTATTCAAATCCTTATATAGATGACAACTATTCGAGTTTTGGTCGCATCGTCGAAGGCAACATCGATGCATAACTCCAACGCATCGATTTTGATGTTACGTCTCTCGCCTGTGGGGTTTCTTTTTTTTTGGGTACCTACCATCTCCGCCCCCCTTCTTAGCCAATTCCCCCTACCTCCCCCCCTCTCAAGCGACTTCCCCTTCTCAACCCCTCCTCCTGTTTCTGCCCCCTCCCCTACATCCCCATCCTTCGAACGTCGCCTCGCGCTAACCCCCTCCCCCCCGTTTTTCGAAAAGGTCATTGTCCTCTTAGCAACAACACTCGGCTGTTGTGGGAAATATCACCGGTCGTTCCCCTCCCGGAGGCGGCGTTGCCAAGTGTACGCCGAGCGCTGAGGTTGAGGGACGCTCCCGCCCCAGCCTGGCTGGCGACCGCGGTGAAGCTTCTTCAGCTATCACTGCTGTCCTCATCACTCGACCATTCCTCGGTCTCTGGTTTTTATAATATCATTACCTCACTCACTCAGTTCAGATATCGGTTTACTTTAAACATCAGCATAACTCCCACGGGGAATGAAAGCATATGCATCATACATACCCATCACGCCGTTCCCTTTGGGAGCAGATATTGTCAAAAAGAGCTTATCTCTCGGTGTTTGACCATTTAAAACTGGCTTCGATTTTTACTAATACCTTTTATTCCCCTATCCCATAAAAACTAGTATTTAATTTTTCTAATTTTTGAATTGTCTCACCCATTAGGATATGTAACGGGATCCTTGCAAAGTGACATCTGAGAATATTAATTTGAACCACAAATTGTGTATTGAGTAATTGTAAGAGAAGCATTCATTGTTCGGTTAAGTGGTTACGAAACAAAATTGATACAATCTATAATGATGGAGAAATCAGAACCAATTATCAGTGTTATGATAACAAATATATTTCCGCCGTTGACAATTTCATTCTTACTACGGAATACATAATACATATTAAGATACCTACAGCCCCGCGCACGGGTGTAAGAATTTACACGAAAGAGAGGAAATTTACCAAGAAAAAAATTATTTGACTAGACAGGGATTAAAACCTGACATACTTGGGGATATTGTGAGATCTGAGCTAAAATCCCGGTCAAGTTAAATGTTTTTTTTTCTGGGCGAATTACGTCACCTTTCTGGGTATCTAATTCTTTCTCTGATACGTTTTTATTTTTTCTTAGGCATATTTCCCCACCGTCTTCTCTTTACGGTTTTTTAAATAATCTCTCACCCTAATTTGTTTAAAAAAATTCCTCTGTTAGTGAAAACAGAGAATGGTAAGCCTCCTTAATGTTTCCTTATGGCACCTTATTGAGCTCAAACTGATTTTAGTGTAAATAATAAAACATTATGTACGAGTACAAAAGGGTCTTTTTATTTGTTTGGACCCAAGCCTTCCGCTTAAGTTCAGCCTAACTTCAGAAACTATCTATATTAATCCTTTGAAGTCTTTTATCCTGCGTGGACTTTAACGATTGAGGAAGTTGGCTCGAAAGAAGCCATAAAAAATCACAATCTCTTTTCGTCTCTTTTATTTTCCTATTCATTTGTGCTTCCCATTTTCTTGTCCCTGATTTGTTACTAAATACCTCCTTACCCACGCCTTCGTGGCGGTTGAAACGGCATGCTTCAATGATGACTCAACAACTTCAAAAGCAAGAAAAAGTTTATAATTATCATAAGGAAGAAAATATTAATTTGAGAAGTCATTTTGAGTAGACGCATTACGCTATTTATCGACCAGTTGTTTTGGTTTGGTGTGATTCCGTTTATGATAAGTGAGGCATCCTACCAAAAGTTGATTCCTCGCCGAACTGCGGCCAATAAATCGGGCGTCACATCTGTAACTGCGAAGCAAATTAGACTACTTACTTCAACGAGATTGGTATGGTAATGGTGGAGCAATGGTGGAGCAATGGTGGAGCAATGGTGGAGCAATGGTGGACCATCTTTGATGAATATCTTCAAGAAAAAATCAAGATATTTAAAATCTGGGGTGATGGGTGGCTATGCTTTTGACCCTTCACCATTAATCCAAATATTCCATTTACCTGGGAATCGAAGGTGAAGAAAATCCTGGATTTCTGAGTGGAAGCACGAATGTGCCCCATCTTTTTGGTTGTAAAGCTGCCAAGTTGGTCATCTTTGTCTATGCCTTTTACTTTAAAAACGAGGAGTTAGGGTGGCGGGAGTAGTAACCGTGGTTCACTCAATAATCTTTCAAGTAAGTTGAAAAAATACCAGGGTCACATTCCATTTATGTAGTCGCTGTTTATGCGGTGGAACTCACCATATTTCCGTTAATGGAAGTGATTTAAGAATAGCATTAAATGATATAAAAAGCGTGTTGTCTCTTGAGCTATTGATAGTTTCCTCCGCGGTATTCGAAATATAGGCGATTATTATATTTAAATATGCTTCTAGAATCTAAATATTTGTCGGTGGCCATTATAATAACATGTTTCATCCAGCATGATGGGTCTGTATCACCCGATACTGGAAAGCTATCACGATGTTCCTGTGAATCGGGCTATAGCAATCATAAGCACCGGGTTAATTCCGCAACCATCTCAAAATATCAGCAATCGTAACCCCTATAACACCGGGGTGGAAAATAAGGAAAGCTGTCTTTCAGTTTTCGTCGACCCTTGGTCCTGCTCTCGTAATGCGAGTAAAATTCCTCCCTCACCTGAACTATACCGCTCTCCTTTGGGAGTTTCCTTTTTAAGGACTTTGGAAAAGATGGCTTGAAGGTCGAATTCTAAATAGTCGCTGTCGTGTTGGTGAAAATATGATCAACTGAAGACAATAGCCCTTTTTTTTGCTAATCTTAACACATGAAAAATCTGGCTTTATGAATCAGCGGTGGGATTTTGCGTGTCTTTGGTTCACTTGTGATAGCAGTCAGTACGTAAGGATGATATCATTATTAGTGATTAATGTGTCGATTCAAACTCAGCAATTCCCTGTATTAATTGGCTTGAATCTAAAAATTAAATTTGTCAATATGAGGGTCACCATTTGGCGTCGGAATATTGAAATAATATCATCGGTGTATATTCTGATTGCTGTTTGTAATCGAAGAAAAAATAAGATTGTACCTGGTAACATCGAAATTTTTATGCGCTCACTTCACCTATTTCAACGAAATATTAGTAATTATGCGTCCATTATTTTATTATCATTTGGTTTTCTCACCTACTTACCTCTTTCTTTACTCTAAACTAGCATTTCTCAGAGTGCATGTACGTTTTGGGGTTACTTGTCTGTACTTAGTTAAATAATGGCGAATATGAGAATATGAGTACTAAATTACAGCAAAGGAATAAACAAAAATTATCTTTTTAACGAAACGGTTACTATTTCGGGAAATGGGTTGACAATGGGTGTAAAAATATAAAGAATGGACTTACTCTAAACTAATCCGTGAAGTTATTTTAATTCTGTTGGAAACCAGAAAAAAAACACTGCTGATACTGTTATATAGTTTAACATAACCCGTTCAACCACATTTTAACCCCGTTTATTTTTTTGCTGTCTTATTTTGAGAGTCCGAATATGATAAAATTTGGGATATCGAATGATATAATGAAGTACTTAATCCTTTTCGTGAAAAAAGTGCTAGTACAACATACTTGACTCAAAACTGAAAATGCATTTGAAAACGAAGACATTTTATGTCAATTTATATTTTGACCTTCCTTTTTTACGACTTGATTTCATCCATCTTTTTTTTAAGATTTCTCAGTATTAGTAGAGTATGACAGAGATATTAACGAACTGTGAGGTTTCTTGAAGTGCCTCCCTTTATATCCTCAGTAAGCAAAGCCCATGAAATAACATTCCTTGACGTACGTTTTAGTTTCATTGCAGACATTTCAGCGCGGTTAATCTTGGCGTAGGCACATTATTGCTGTCACTTTAATGAGCCCACGTCGCGTCAAGGCGACTCAGCAAATTTTCGTAATTTTGTAATGTAATATTCCCCGTGAAAGTTTGGAGACAGGGGTGACTCATGAGGTCATGGCGTGATCTGAGTTTGTTATATCGACCCAGGGGCGTAGCCAGGGATCAGGCGAGGTGGGAAGAAGAGAGTTTTGGTTGCCTTCTCGAGTCTCTCAAATGGACTACGGCACGGGGTGTCTCCAAAATTTTCCCCAGTTTCGAAAGTTATCCGCGATCATTAGCGCAATACTTGTGCAGTATGGAATTAAAGTTGATACCACTTACTGTTACCATTATATTGTTTTACGGTATTATTTTGAGACCTCAAATATAATTAAAATTAGGAATATCGACTGAAATAATGAAGTGCTATATATTCTTTAATAAGAAAAGTGCTAGTGAAAAAGGTTTTACTTAAAACTAAAAATTCATTTGAAAACGAAGACATATTACGTCAAATTCTATTTTAGCCTTCGTTACTATTAACTCAAAGCATGTGCCTTTCTTAATATGCAAGCATTTTGACTCCATTGAAGAATAACTTTATTGATTAACTTTTTCGCACATTCACTTCTTTAGCTACCTGCTCAAAATGGAGCATGGCAATGGTAGGTATGCCACCCCTCATGTTACACAAAAAAATCCTTATTTCTCTGGTAAATACAGCAGATGATTTTAAATGAGGTCATTTGTAAATAAAGATAGAATCAATAATGAATAATACCTTTAACAGTACTATACTGACAACCACAATAATATCAGTAAATATTGTATAAACTGCAGTGGCTCTTCCGGCAATGGGTCAGCTGTTTAAAATACTCCATAATTAGAGCTTGAGGCTCGATTATAGCTTACTGCGGAATGAAATCCGCGAGTAAATTCAGTTTTTTTTTCAGTACCATTTACTTTAGTTTCTAATGCTGGATGTGAAATTACAGATATTTTAATAAAAAACATCGTAATTTTCTCGACAGCTTTATCTAAAACAATTTTTTAATATTCTTTAGTTCAAAAGAGAGCTTGAAAATGGTGACTTCTGGCAATCGCTCATTTTACTCACGAGTCCCTTATCGATCAAGACTTATTTGCATACGATGCCGATCTCCCCTTTCCCCCGCAGTTCATTCATCATATTGCATTTTTTCGCATGTAAATCTTATCCTTTTGTATCGTCGGTCTTAATTTTCAAACCAGTCCCGATAAAAATAGCCGCTTTGTTAACTGGACGCGTTATTTCCCATTTTTTGTTGTACCGTACAAAAATGATATAATGTTGCTACCTATTTGTGAACTTTCTGTCCTTTATGAATGGCGACACGCACATGTACGCCGAGAAAGCTGTAGGGAATGCCTTTCTTTTCAACTCCCTTGTGTGATATTCGACATGAAAGTGAAAGAATGATAGACCTCATGCCCGCAGAAAATAACCAGTTTCGGGTCAATTCTTTCTCCAACGGTCCCTAAAACCAGTCACCTTGCGTGCGTTACAGAATGCGAAAGACATCGTAAATTTATTCGGCTTTTCCTTTTCAAAATATTCCATCTTTCATTCTCATAAGAGGCTACCGAGGGTTGCCGAATGTAAGAGCTACGAGAGGCTAACTCATTGCTATCGTTTTTCTATGGGAGCTGGTTATACCGCATGGCTTTGTCCTAGCCTTTGAACCCGGAAAAGATATAGCTCCGCGCATATAAAAATCCTCTTTTCCTTTCATTATTTCTCCCTGGCGTACCTAGTTGACGCAATTCAGCTTTGTTTGCATCCAGAGGATACTTCTTCACTATTTAAGGATTTAGCCACGCTTCTTGCGTCGGACGTTAACGTTTTAAATAATCTAGAGGCTGACATTGAAACTTTTGAATGATTAAGCATCCGCTGGAAGTTCCTAAACTCATGCACGCGATCGCTTTGGAAATTGAACGGTCTAGATTCCCCTGTGCCGAATTACACCGCAACGTCTTTTTATTTGGAGAATTTTATTATTTTAGTCACATTTTCTTATTTCTTAACATTGATTATCTTGCTACCACTCAGTGTTTTCTTCATATCTCGTATTTGATCACTAATACCAAATCCATTTATTTATCGAGGCATAGGCGGACGTGACAAGTACTTACTTTATTCAGCGGTGTAATTATTTTGAGACTACACAAATGTATCAACGAGGGTGCGGCAAGGTTGTGCTTTGTCACCCATTACGTTCAACATTTTCTTTAAAATGATAAAAATATACGTGGGAAATAATCGAAGACAGGTTTACCCGAGGGAAAAATTTGCATTTTACATTTTCCCGTTGACGTAGTAATTCTGGACCAAATATCTGCTTGTCCGAAAAAATTTTCACGTTATTCCTCGCCCTTTCTCTTGCATTTTTGAATTTCTTGCACCCTCTCCTTGTCCATAAAATATACTGTCCGCCACAGTCAACAGTAAAGAAGATTCCTCATGATAGACCGTATCGAATAACCCTTATTTAAGTCGATTCGGATTTTTTCGCAAATTATTCTCAATTTCAAGGTCATTAAGACCAAATGGTTAGTACAAGAAAGTGGAATGTTGTAATTAGAATATGAAAAAAAATCTACGCCCAGGTACATGTTTAGTCCCTCAAGAGAGTAAAAATCACGAAATATAGACTGAAAAACTATAAAATAATATAAAACATAAATTTCCAAGGTACTAATACTTTAGGGTTCGTAAATAGTTGTGCAATTAGTAACATATTCTTCATTTTTTTATGAAAGATCCAAGTTTATTCCAGTTGAATACCTATACAAAGGGAAGACGATAATACCAGAGATATTATAGGAGCAGATATCTTTGTTGGTGAAATCGAAAGAACACGACGAGACAGGAAAAGGAATGTAAGGGTGGTGGGAATAAGTAAATTACCTGCAGAGTTTGGGCCAGAACGGAAAACATTTTGTGCTAATTTGTTGGATTTATTAGGGTGGAGAGTGGCCGAAGGACTTCACGGAATCAACGCTTATTCCGATACTATAGAAGAACAAGGCAAAAACTTGTGAGGACAATAGTTTGATATCCCATGAAGCTAAAGTAATCTTTAGAGTTTCAATAGAAGGCTGGAGAGTAAGGCCTTCGAATACCTTGAGGAGGACCAGTTTGGCTTCAGAAGAGGGACGAGAACGAGGGACGCTAAAGGAATGATGAGGACGCTGGCAGAAAAAACCTAGAATATGGGCACAATGTTTTTGCTAGCTTTGTAGATTTAATGACGGCGTTTGATAGGGAGGACAGGGCGAAAACAATGGAAGTGTTGCTGGAATTAGGGGTTGATTGGTGGGACAGACGTCTCATCCGGAATCTTTATATGAACCAGAGGTCACAGGTTAGGGTAGCCGATGGGGAATCGGGATGGGCCGTGATAGGACAGGGAGTACGGCAAGGGTGCCCGCTATCACCGTTGCTTTTTAACGTGTATTCAGAAGAAATGGAAATTGAGGCATGGGGAGAGGTAGAGGTGGGAATAAAGGCGGAAGGGTATCTGATAAAGTCAGTGAGATTTGCAAATGACCAAGCAATGGCCTGTCAGTCAGTCAAGGTTGTGTTTCAAGTTTCATGGAGTATTCTTTTTAGAACGACAGTAATTTTTTTAATTTCGCGTACTTTCATAACTAATATTAAAATTTTGGTGCTCGTTATTTTGCATTTTTTATTTCTTACCGGGATTTTTTTATCAGCGGTGGTGGTTTCTGTTGGGTATTTCTTTTTGATTTCATATAATAATCTAAAATTTGAAACATATTACTAATTTATCTATAGATTATGTGTTCAAGCATATATATTTATCGATTTAGTCGATACAATTAGCATTACTTAAGTCGAGTGTAATGTATATTTTGCATTTAAAAGTTGTTTGGTTTTGTTTTAATGACGTCAAGTGAGAATGCCCGGTTGTTACGTGTTTTGTTGTTCCATAAGGGGGAACCGCTACAAGATCGATAACGTCGGTGACTATTTTTTTACGACGATGATAGTTTCTCATTTTTTCGATAAATGGCGCACTGACTGTGATAGTACATGTAAATTTTATTTAAGCTAATACTTCGTTGCCTGCATTTTATTTGACACGTTACACTTCCGAACCAATGAATAATGGAATACAAGGTTTTCATGGGTTATTTATCGAAACGCGTCAAAATTGATATAGCCCCCATAGACTAGCTCATTACCATGGTAAGCTAGATCTATATACCGAGTTTCCTGAAAATGCATGTCGGCCGTAACTGCTAAATAACCGCGTCTATAATTTTGATGGCATAATCATAATGTATACCTTTTACCAAATTATTTGAGTGGTTTTTCGGGAAAATTTTAAAAATTTAAACGGAAATTGATTGGAGCTTAAATGCCCTACTATCGAAGATGGGGGTAGCAAATCACTTACAGCGTTCTCCTCACCATAAAAAAAAATCGTTTGATTTTTTAAAACATTTTTGATAATACGCAGATTTGACTGAACATATTTTTAAAATAGTAGAATCATACCATTGGTTCCTATGCATCATTTATTTTCTTGCGTGCTCATTAATCCTCCGGGAGACCTGATTTGTCAGCGTACTATTTGAAGCTAAATCTATTTTTGGAAAATTTATCTCGTCGGCGCGATGAAATGTGTTCCTCTCTCCGTCAAAACCCGTGTTTTTTCGGTGTCTCATTTTTCGTGGAGAAAGCCGTCTGTATTTCGGTTGAGTCATATTTCAAGGGTGTCATGATTGAAGTCAATGACGTGTGCTGTCGCAGATTTCCAGTACGTTTGCGACCGGAGAGGCCATGTCAACAACAATTGCCCAGGGGGAGGACAAGGTGTAATCGGGGTGATCAAAGGGAAGGAGAGGGCGATGATTGTCGGATTGACGGGGTAGCAGACTGAGGGGATGGAAAACAGGGCGAAGGCTGGCGCTCTAATTGATTGCCCCGATGGCGTCTTGCGACACTCTTTGACATGAATCCCCTCGTTGAATGGTCCAAGCAATTAGCTGTTTTACCCCTGGCACTACTATAACCACGTCATTCATTGAAACATCCATGGCGTTGCCTTCTCGGGAAATTTGCTGTGGTTTGAAGCGTCATTAAGTCTAAATTCTCCATGATGATTGAAAATAAGATAATAAAAAACTTAGCTACTTACAATTAGTACCACTTGCATAGTTTTGCAAAAATATTTGCGCGTGAACTTCTTATTCTCTAATATTCTATTCTACTACTCGTTATAGGCTTTCAGTCCTGTCTTTACCGATTCATTATCTCATCATACGATCTGTTCATCTCTTCCTGGATCGTTCAGCAATTCTTTCTCCTTCTGGGCACTGATTCCTCCAAATCCTCGCTACCCACTTGTCTTTCAATTTGATTAGACTCTTTCCGTAGTAGTACGTGCAGAGTTATGAAGCCATACCGTGAAATAAAGTCATACGATTGAAATGATATTTTTGATCAAGTCTTTTCTTCAATTCTTTGTGCCGTTATTGAAATTAAGCATTTGTACCTTCGGTCGACGTAAACTCATATGGATTGCATATATTTGTTAGAATACATTGTATTCCGATTTATAGGATAATTTTCATGAATAACTACATTAATATAGAAAAAAACCTTCCTGAAAAATACGAGATAATCATGAATATATAAAAATAAAATTCGTACACAATTAAAAAATATTAGTTAATGAATTTGAAGGACTATATAATTAATAAATTCAACGATTAGCCAAAACATGAATATTTTTCCGTCAAAATATTTCAAACTTTTTGGGAAACTATCTCGAGTATTTGACTTTTTTTGCGAAACAGGATGCATATTTATGGTCATAAATATCACTCGGTAACTGAGTATACAAGTTTGCTACAACGCAAAACAAATACTCCTGAGTAATAAACTATTTACGCTAGGAATGACGCAATTATTCCTCTATTGGTAGACCGATGAATAAAAATATACAATGTAAACAATTGAATAGATATACATATACAGATTGAATAGATATTGCGTTTTGTGAATAAAATTGACGACTGGTGGATGTTATGGGTCGCCCATTTTGCCTATTCATTCCAAAACCGATATCGTCTACTGAGACTCAGAAATATTTCCTTAGATGGTAAAAATCCGAACGAATAGAGAGTAGAATACGATGATATTCGTGATGATCTCATTTCCCAATCCCTGAATTTCCTTCGGCCTTAGAGCTCAATTCCCCACCTTTCTCTCATCCAAGGATAGCTCAAGGATGCCGCAGTTCTTGGAAATAATCTGGGAGGGAGAAACCCCGAGGGGAGGGGCGCGGCGGGGGGTCGGGAATGGGGTGGCTCTCGGCGTGTTTCCCGGAAGGAGTCCGAAAATAATCCTCGACGGGGGGTAGTGGATGATATGATCCAAGTCCTTCGGTCGCTAAGGAATGCCGACATCCGGCCAAGTAAGCCGAAGGGACCATAAGGAATCCACCAAATGAATATATTTCATTTCTGCCGAAAACGGTGATGAACGGAGAAATTCCCGCAGAAAAAATTCCACCTCGACCGGGAATGGAGCCACAGTGTCCGGTGTTCATGTTGGCCGCCCAGACTATTAATCTACTCCTATTTTTTCAAATGTGTATGTGGTGGAGCTGTAATCGCACTTCCCCTCTCGAAGGATAACATTAGCTCGGACTCGGTTCATCATCTGGTGTTCTGCCTGCTGGCAGGTCCCGTGCACCACTGCTGTCTCCATCCGCTTCTGTCCCCATCCGCTTCTGTCCCGAGCTTCCTGCTTTGTTTCATCATAGCTGTCGCTCTTCACCTGATCCACTAATGTAATTCTTCTCCCTCCTCTCTTTTTCTCTCCTTTAATTGAACCCTCAGGTGCCACAGTTATTATACTTTTCCCTCTCATCACATGGCCCAAATAGTTTCCTTTCCTTTTCCGTATTTCCTTTAGGAGCGATTTTCCTTCTTTTACTTTGGTCAAAACCTCCTCAATTCTCATCTTTTCTACCCATCTTACTTTTACCATCCTTCTCCGCACCCACATTCCATAAACTTCTATTCTATTCCTTTCCCTCTTACCTAATGTCCACGCTTCACATCCATACATGAAAACGCTCCATGAGTAACACTTAGCTAGTCTCTTTCTCAGCTCCAGATCCAGGCTTTTACTGCATAGCAAGTTTTTCTTCTGGCCGAAGGCCTATTTGCCATTGCTATCCTTGCTCTTATTTCTGCAATACTTCTCCAGTCGTCTGTCACCATCGTTCCTAGGTACCGGTTACCTAACTCTTTCTCTCTCTCTTCTCTTCTCCTCTCCTCGCTCACGTCTGCAGAGCAGTCGTAATCAGTCTCTTCATCCCGCTCTCCGCCACACTCTCCCCAGCTGTTGCAGAAGGCCATCGACGCTTGTACCTCCACCCGAAATCAACCTCCTGCGAGAAGTTTGTTGGTCCTTCGACCGCCACTGAATTGTTTATTATATTTAACGTGTGTTATGTCAAATTTAATATTGTCAATTTTTAATTTGGGGTTATTTGCGCCACACACAGACTTCTGGCTTGCCAGGCCAATGCTCCGACCACCACGCTACCCCGACTAAGCGTAGAAGAATAAAGACTTCCCAGAAGAGACAAGAATTAATGCTGTGACATTTTTAATTCTGTAATTAGCTACGTGCGAAGGTATTACGCTCCTGCCGGAACCGGCGATGAAAATAGGTCAAATTTTCACCGAAAGAAAATCCACCTGAAGAACGTAGCTTATCATGGCTTTATAAATGTTACAAAATTACTAAAGCAATTTCGGAAGGATTAAAGATAATTATATGTTAATCCCTACGATCAATAATGGATCGCACTGGTAAGGGAATGTGAGCTTCCAAGAAGCCGCTACCCTCGTGAAGGCAAGTTGTACGGCTTCACCCAGGCTTTCCTGGGCTTTGCGTGTGTACTCCTTCGCCTAGCTCGGAAATAGCATCACGTGAGACGGAAGAAGAACAACGGAAATTAGGCGGAGAATAACCCAAGCTAAGAAGGCACTCATGGGAAAAAGAAAACTGCTGAGCTCAAAGAAGATAGGATAACAAACCAGGAAACAGTATGTGAAAACCTTCGTGTGGATCGTGACACTGAACGGATAGGAAGCATGGACCATTGGAAAAGCTGACAGAACAGACTAGATCCCTTCAAAACCTGGCGCTGGTGGAGGATGCTGAAGATAAAATGGACGTACAAAATAAGAAATAATGAAGTGTATGGAAGAGTAGAAGAGGAAAGGACTATTTGGAATACAATACAGAAAAAAATTAAAAAGATGGATTGGACTCACCCTGAGACACAATAGTATTATAAAGAACATAATTGAAGGAAAAATGGAGGGAAAAGTCCCCAGAGGAAGACCCAGGAATATGTTCATGGAACCAAATAAAAAGGAACGTACGTACATCGGAAGAGATACCAGGAGGTAAGGGAACTAGCATTAGGTAGGGAAGGGTGGAAGGCTGCAGTCAACCAATCTAAGAATTGAAGAACCGATGAGAGCGTGTACACTCGAGAGGAAGACGAAGTTTATGGTCAAGTCCCTGATGGTTATTTTTAACGTGTACAGACGTTAGCTGTTTCAGAACATTTCTGGCGCCAGAGCTGTCGCGGAAAGTGGTTTGCAGAGCAATGTAATCGAAAGCGGCCTCCATGGCCAGTTGGTATATGATTTGGTAGTTCACACGGAAAAATGTTCCTCTATCCACTTTCCGCGACAGCCCCGGCGCCAGAAATGGAGCCGTGTGTAAGGGTTTAACATGTATCTTGGACTAGACCATGTACTCTGTCTACAGACAAATAGGAAGCGGCACATTGCACTGTGGAAAATCATTGAATATGACGAAAGTATTAGGATTGGAATAGGTTGCAGGGTTTGGTTATTCGCAGAAGAATGGAGAAGGAGCGGTGGACGGATAATAAGACGTGTGAAGAAGTGCTCGGCTCAGTGGGGAAACTACAAGGGATGGAGAGAGGAGAAAGAATGCTGTTGAACATCAGGTGTCCATTAAACCGAGTCATAAAACTGTCGTGAATTGTTTCAAAGGTACACTGTTTCAATATTTTGTGAATTTATTAAAGCTATACAAAGCCGATGAAATATTAAGTGAGAGCTGAACGTTGATCATTCCGCAGCGTTCTCAGAAGTATTAATTCCTTTCCCTTGCCCACTACTAAGACGATAAGAAAAAGATTATAGCTTAATTTCACCTCCTTGGATTAGGCTTCTTACAACGGTAGCGCGAAAATAAAAATGCGAAAAAATGAAGTTGGACGTGAAAGTCCCCGCGAGAAAAATGAAGGTGATGGGTAGAAAACTGAGGTAGGGTATGAGGAGGTAGGGTATGTGGAATTATCAGAAAACAATGATATTTTTTCCGGTATGTGAAAAATTTGTTGCGTATACAATCAGGCTCAAATATTGGTAAAGTTCATTTGACAGCCCAAATATCCAGCAAATTTAACAACCCGTTTGCTGCCCTAGAACGAGCTCTCTTGACAATTCATTGTTGCAGTTGTCACACGCGACGCGGGTAATGGTATGTAATTTTCTAGCGTTCTGATTCGTTTCATATTCAAAGGCATGATCCAAGCCACGAAATGCAGCGGCTCTCTCTATCTCCTTCTTAGAGTTCATCGCACGCCATAGATCCTCTCCTCTTCCGTGTCATTCAACCGCCCCATCCCATTTCAGGTGGATTGTGAAACATAGGAGAGGATGGAACCGACTACACGACTCCTCTCTCTCCCAGGACAAAACATGCAGTTTGCTTTTTTAACGGACTCATGAATGCGTTCCCCAGCCTCGTCGGATACTTTGGTAGCGACCTTTTTTACCCGTTTGATGTAATCAAAGCACCACATTCACGCTTCGACGCGCCTCCGGGGTAATGAATTCAGACCGTGTGTGAAGTATTGAAGGCGCATAACTCGGAGGACTCCGGGCAGCGGCATTAATGGAAGTATGATGCCTTGATTCTGGGAGAAATGAGATTTACTTATGACATGCGTTCGTCGAGAATTTACGAGTTCAAAATGGTGACGTTTCCACCCTTCCCGGTACGAACATTCTCTTTGCTATGGTTAATTACAGGTAAAATCGATGGTGATGAAAGTAAAAATTATAACTATTGGAGTATACTCATACTCTATGGTGCAGGTAGAAATCTTTGGCCAAACAGTAATGGCCGGTTGCTAATGAAATGCGCACCATTAAGATGAGATAAGATAAGATTAATTGGCTCCAGGAAAGAATTCCTTTGGAGCAGGCATAAGTAATAAGCGGGCAAAAAATAATAACAATCACATAGAAAATATGTCACAATTTTTCAAGAATCTTATCAAATCACAGCACTTGCCCACAACAAATATTACAATTCCATGCTCAATACATTGTAGCAATCACAAAGGTAGCATATTCATGAATTTAATCCAAGATATTTAACAAAATATTAACTATCACTGAGATAATAAGACAGCAAGCATTTTTTAAATCATTCGGTTGACTTAATATTTTTCAGCGTTTTCGGAATAGAATTCCATACAATGCATGAATTTACATAAAAAGAGTTATGATACAAAGACTTTCTGTGGCAGGGTACAATTGATTTGTTATTATTTCTGGTGTTTTTTTGTTTTTTTGACCAAATTATCTTTACATGGCTGATAAATGTAAGAAGGAGTTTCAGTTTTTAATAATTTGTGCATAAACACACCCATTTGCAATTTTCTTCTTCACCATTCTATATGGGGATGAAGTAATAAGTATATACATCGTCTCCGTCATTAAATCTACATCTACACCTACGTACTACCCTCCGAGCCGCCGCATGGGCGTGTGACAGGGAGTGTTAGGACACCAACCGTATAAGATGTAAGGTTTTGGAAGGTGAAATAGTGACATGTAATATGGAAGTTAATTTATTAGAGCTCAGTTTCTATTGTGGTCGCTTATTGTGTGCGGAAAGGAGTTTTTATACCTTTCTGTTCGGCAATTGACCCCTCTTATTTTATCGCTTCTGTCGCACCTAGAGATGTAGTGAGGCGTCATGATAATATTCTGTGTCGCCCTGAAACACCCCAGTTCTGAATTTCTCAAGCAACCTAAGCCTAGCGTGTAGCCTCCGAGTCTCTGGGAGCTCCTACCTTAATCCCTCTCAAAGTTTTAAAACACTTTGTCCGCTCGTAGCAGTTTGTAACGAAGCGTGCAGCTTTTCTTTGTATATTATAAATATTTTTGTTTAAACCTCTAAGACCAGGGTACCAAATACTCGCGACGTATTCAATCATCCTCAGTTCTAGCATGATTCATGAAATGCTCTCTTTTTTGTTGCACTGATATAATGAAAAAAGTATATAATATTTCACAATTCAATCTGAAATTTATTTTCTAATCACCTTTATTTTTTCAAACTAATATTAACCTTTATTTTACGGTCGCCAGTCATAAAATACATTTTTACTTGCACCTGCCTTTGGCCTCATGTGTATCCACGTGAATATGATTTGTGCATTAAAATGGGCGCCGAGAAGTTTTTCCAAAGTTCTATTGCGTGCATTAGTAATTTTTTTACGAATGGAATTGAACCTATGTTACACCCAGTCACAAAAGCGATGTATAACGAAGAATGTAATCTTCATAAACAGATGCAAGTGTAGCGGGCGTCATTAAACCGTTGTGCGGAGGTCTGTTTCAAAATGACACGAACCTGAGAAACTCGTTGGAAGCTCGATGAAAATATCGACGGAGTGTTATTAGTAAATCAATTTCCATTATCTTTGTAATGTTTGAATTATCTGCCGCGCCATCTAAGGCGAAAGGCGGAGGAAAAAATTGAAATTCTATTTTTTTCCTCAACATTTACACCGAAATAAATTATTAGGAAGGGAGCTGAATGACGATCGTTCCGAGGGATTATCGTTATTTTTACTTTATTACATTCCCTCACACTAACTCTCTGACGAAGAGGAAAATCTGGAATGCAACACCTACCTCTCATCTTTTTACGACCGGTGGCAACGAGCGAAATGCGTATAAAAAAAAGGACGCATGAGTTTTGCGTGGCATTTCCTTTTGAAGTCTACGAAGCGAGGGAGCTTTCAACAGCGAATATTTTCACGGCTTTGCGAAATCAAGAATGCAGCCACTCACTCTCTCTCTCTATCATACTCTTCCGCATCGTTTTATACTACTCGCGTATTAAAGGGGAGGATTACGATCGACGTTTCCTGACGTGACGGACACTGAAGATCGCGTTAGCAAAGCTTGGCGATTGTAATTCAGTTGAGCCTGTGACGATTGCGCAAAGTAGGCGTCTAAAGAAATTGATATGGGCTTAGCGATACCGTTCAGGAAATTGCAGGTTTTAAACGGTTCTGCAAGTCCGTTCACACAGCTTTCAAAATTTTCGGCGAGTCGCCTAAAGACGCGTATTTTTCGAAGTGTAAATGGCATTTAATATAAGTGGCTTAGGAATGGTGGATGAAAGCAACAAAACTTCATGAAGTGGTATACATAGCAACTAATTTGGTCCATATGTACATGAACAGATGTAGGTGCATACTAAGGGAGGTCCCAGCGAAACTGTGAGACAAAACAATTACTAACATCAAAACTTGAGTCCAATTGGTGTGAAAAATCCAGCCTTCGCTGATGACATGCGTTAACTATCTAACTAACTTACAAAATATGTTGAGTATTACACGAGAATATTTTAAATTAACAATTTTTATAGTAATAGATGCCGACTTCCGCGCTAATATTTTGGAACTATCCCTTTTTTATTTATTTATCATTGAAACAATTCGTACATGACAGTTCCTCCAAGCAATCCCAGTCAACGGGACAATTTTCCATTCTTGGTTTCATGTATAACGTTTGTGCAAAATTTCGACTTCAATGCCGCAGATATTACGTAATAACTCGAAAAATAAGTTGGTAAGTTGCATTTATTCTATTTTTAGTCCATTTCTCAGACGTTTTACCTTCCTACTTATCAGTTTTCTTCAAAAATGGCATTTTTTACTATATAGAAAAACTCCTTTTCCAGTGTTTCCATCACCGTCGCGTTAAAAACCTCATAATTTCAGGTCAAATTTTCCAGAAAAAATAGCATGGAAAGTTAATCGACTCAGGCGTGACTTCGCGGAATTTACTCAACATTGTAAGGTAACTTTGTTATTCCACATCAAATTTTATTTGATGACTACCCGTGTTTCGACATGGCACGTCATCAGTTGATCATTTGCCTGATGATGACGCGCCACGTCGAAACCTGGGTCTTCTTAGAATAAAATTTTATGCGGAAAACAAAGTTACCTTTCATTTACCATAGCGAGGAAAGGTAGTATTTTGTTTTTCTCATCAATGAAGAACAGATTTTTCTAGAACTACCCGGAATATGAACTCATTTAAATTTATGAAGTATTTTGGGTGTGACCACCTTGAGTGAAATATGGTCGTAGAATATTTTTAGGCTTATTGGAAAAATTAGTAAAACGTGCCCTCAATTACTACGTTTACCAATCTAAAGTTCTGTATTAGGAAAGTATAGTCAACTTGGTCGTCTGCTGGCGCGTCCGCCATTTTCGGCTCAGGGGGAAGGGAGATTTATATGAATATACAATGGCAGAAAAATTGACATTTACGTCCATGAGAATTAATGTTATTCTTTAGGAACATGATAATGCGTCGTGAGAAGATGGCCGGCAATGATTATTTCAATAAATGATTGACATTTGATACATTAACGGCGTGTAAGCGGTTTAAAACGAACTACAGAATTAGCATTCTAGAGATTTCTGATAGACATCAGTATGTTCCAGCACGAAAGACGTTAAGTTTGATAGCTTTAATAATATTTTATATTTTTAGAGTAGACAAATAGCAGTCATGTGGTTATTATGTACCACTAACTTACACACTGTTATTGACTCGAAGTTCTTCACGCACTCGTTAATCCAGTAATCTCCGCTTATGAATATAAGGCTTTTGCACATAGTACGTACAATTTTTTTCGTAACCTACTTGCGACTTTTTTGCCAATATAATAATTTAATCTGAGGAAAGCTACCTTTAAATGCTTTAGCTTCTCTTACGAAAGAAGACGAAAAGCGGAAATTCTAGCCTGAAAAATGTGTCATAAAGCCACGGTATTATGCCTTTCCAACATGATTTCGGCGTCGACGTAACTGGGCTTGAAATAAAGCCTTATTAGGGAGTTTAAAAGGAAAAATGCAATAAATCGATAAACTCATTATAATAAACCGGGCGATATGATTCGGTTCGCTTGGAATTTACAGATCGGTCCGAGTTCAGATCTGTATGAGATCGACTGGTAAACGTAGTGATAGACAGATTGCCGCTCCTGCCGCTTTAATTCAATATTTCATGGCCATCAAACGCGTAGATAAAAATATTTAGGCCCGTTCGGATGAGTATTAATCATGCGCACTCAATGCGGTGGAGGGTTGCGCCCGCTCTGCTTCACCTTCCCTTATGCCCTGTTCACATTAATAGCTTTATAACCAGGTTAGCTCTAACCCTAGTAAAAGTTGGCTGTGTGAACGCAGGTCGGCGCTAACCCTAATCAACTTTTAAACCACGCTGGAGTTACTAGGGTTGGCGCTGGATATCATCATTTGTAACTCGTGTAAACACAGGTTAGTAAGAATAGTAGTTAAGTGATCCAGTCCACATGTAGCTTTTATCTTAAGCTTACAATATATTATGAGAGTTTCTCTTATCTTCCGTATCCAAGCGTTAGTGCCAAGAAGCATGAAGTATTAAATAAGTGGATAAATAATAATAAATATTTAATAAATTGTATTTTGTTGTTCTCATCAATGAAGAACAGATTTTTCTAGAAGTACCCGGAATATGAACTCAAGTAAATAAATCAAAACAATTTTATTACAAAATGTAATAAAAACAAAAAAATAAATAAATAGTAAAAAAAAATAAAAAAATAAGAAAGAAATAAAAAATTAATAAAATAATAAAGAAATAAATAAATAAGTGGATGATAAAATGGTGATTTAAAGTTCAAAATTAACCTTCAAGGCGCAATCTAGGACGGGTAATGGGCAAAACTTGGAAGTAAATATATTTATTCCGCTGCATAAATTGAGGCAAGGACTTGAAATACAAGTTATTTATAAAACTTATATGTCCAACATAACATGTTGAATTGTTTTTATCTATCCTATAAGAGTGCATACGACATAATAGCGTAATATTCTCGGGGCCATGGTAAAGCATAGTGACATGTCATTCTTGAAGGGTAATTTACTCTCTCAATTTTCATCTTTCGATGCATAAAGTAATGTCAAGACATGAAATGATAAATACATTAAATAGTGATAAATGAGAAGTCTAACCGCACGAAATATTTGCATATTCAATCCAATTTCTCGCCCACACAAGTCTCTTGACCATAGATTACAGCCCTTGAACAAAGCGACGTACGATGTTTGCTGGGCTGTGGGCTACATCACCCTCTTAACGCTCCACCAGAGGCCACCAGCGTAATAACTCGGGTTAAAGGATGCCGTGTAAACGCAAGTTAGTTAAGCCGCCATATTGACTACCATTTTAACCCTCGTAATGTAAATGGGACATTACGATCGAGTATAAAGCAGCGCATCTTCTGCTACTTCAATGACTCAATGGTTGACGCTCTCTCGTCGAAATCCCGTGGTTCACGCCCCTCGGTGCGAGACCAATTCACCTCTCCGCTTCGGTGCGTCGCGTGGTGCTTCATCCGTGGTGCACTCACAGGTGGCGGAGAGGGTTGGCTTCGGAATGGTCACGAGGAATGGAGCGGGGGGAGAGAGTGAAAAGAGAGAGTGTGATGGACGCAATAGGGTTCAAGGACTTGTGGGAGGGAGAGGAAGTTCTAGGACTTGGGGGCCCTAGCCTTACACGAGTCCACGGACATTACACCTGGAGCGTATCCACCTTGTCCACGGTTTAGAACTGATCATGTGTGGCTGTAGACATGAGCTTTAGATGGTGATACTGCCTATGTTGTGAAGCAGAGTATAGGCCACAACCTTAATCAGTAAGGGGAACACAACAGTCGGTCCGGAAGTAGAACCAAATCCAAAGTGTGGATACAAAGAAGCGAATTAGGTTGCTCTGTGTGCTATTTTATGTATTAATTTGTTTTCATCTACCATGTTATTAGCCATTTTCTTAGGCGCAGGCTTTTGGTATTTCATGTGACTGCTAGTTGCATTGCATCACAAATTTCCAAGTTTTAAGAAAACCATCATTTTTGTCACGTCAGGCGACGTCGATCGACATCCCCCTCAGCATCTAAAAGACCATGTGAGAGAGCGTCCTCAACGTCTTTCATCATAACAGCTTCCAATGCACCAAAAATTGCCAAGCTGCGCGAAAGCCATTTTTAGTCTTCGTCACGTCAGGCGTCGTCGATCGTAGTCCTGCTCACAAGTCCGCAAAGTATCAAACAGCCTGTGTGAGAAAGGGCGCCGTCAACGTCCGTCTATTGCAATCGGTCCCACTGCATCGTATTCGCCACGCATCGCGAACGCTACCGTCCGTTTCCGTCCCGTCAGGCCAAGTCGATCGTAATCCCGCCCTTAGCGCCTCGAAAATCAGAATAACCGATTTTATAGAGAGTGCCGTCAACGCCCGATCATCTCAATTGGTTAAGTTACGTCAGAATCGCCTAATGTCCCAAACTCCTCTATACGCGTCCGACACGATAATAAACGTCGATAGTATCCGCGCTCCACGAAAAACCAAAAAACCGATGTGTAAGGGAGAGAGAGCGAGTGAACACTGATGCGTGTGTGGGGTCTCTTGATTCTGTGAAGCAGTGAAAATATGCAGCGTACTCTCGTATGTGAGCGTACTCTCAAAAGTTCCCTCGCCTCTTTGACTTCAAAGGGAAATGTCACGCAAAGCATTCAGCGTTCTTTTTTACGCGCATTGTTCTCGTTGCAAACAGTCATGAAAAGAGGAGGGTAGTAGAATTCTGATGTTCCTTCTTCGTCGAAGTTTCTTGCATATCATTGCGCAAAAATGTTTTTGGCTCGTGAATTTTCAGAAGTGGCGAGAAGGATGATTGATCGAGGTGACACCGGTCGTGTAACTGAAAAATAGTGGTGAAAAAAACGCAAAACCTATGAATTAAATACTAGCTGTGCCCGGCATGCGTTGCGATGCTTCTCATTCCCCTTAGATTTCCATACTTTTCATGGCTTATCCCACAAATCTTTTTTGGGTTCAAAAACGAATTGCGAACGAAGTCCATAAACGAATTTGAGACCAATGTCCAATGAATTCCTCGTACCTACACCGGAATTCGTAAAGGACAAATGATGGTATGACTTTACATTCCATGCCTATGCCGCGGTTTTCAAGTAAATAAAATATTCTTATGTTGAAGTAGTGCAAAGATTTAAGATTTTTCAAGCTTAAAAATCCAATAATAAGAAAAAGCGAAGCGAAAACGAAAACTGAATCAAAGAATTCAAAAAAAGCAAACCAAGAGATCACTGCACCAAATCTATTTCTACGTACAAATAAATTACGTACCTTTTAACACAAATTATGTTTCACTGATATGATTCTGATGTACGCGATATCATGTCTCACTGATATTCTGAAAATACTGATGCACTTGAATGAACAACTCGTAAACGATCTGCATCGTTACTTGCTTGTCGTTCCCAGCTTGCTTAAGAAGCTCGCTTGCTAACACTCATTTGTTGAAATGACTCGCGCTCTGCTTATTGTACAATTGATTTAATAATTCAGAAACCTTCGCGGGCGCTTGAATAATAACTCGCCAAAGTTTCATCGTAATCTGTTGAATGGTATTGGAACGCATAGAAGAAGACCAAACAAGCATTCATTTTTATATATTATGTGAATATTTGTATGTTCCGCCAGCTAATTATGCAGTCCTTTCCACCGAAACCACTGTTTTTTGTTGGTATTACCAGTGTCATACTTTCCTCTTATAATTTCATCATTTAGTGTGTAGTAAAATGTTTTAGGTGCCACCATCATCCAACTTCTACGACTTCCTGACGCTTGACCCTCGTCCGCTCCACGATCGAACATGCGCGCGAGGACGGGCATGAAACGTGACGAGCTACAAGGCACAGACAGACGCGTCAACGGACACTTTTTATCCCTCCCTCCCCGCTTCGCTGTCTTTCCCTTCGTTAATTCCTCACTCCACTTCGAGAAAAAGTTTTTTATGTTTTCTTTTTTTTTTTTTACTTCCTCGCTCACAGAACACCCACGCACGATTCTCCATCCCATTCTCTTCCCCTCTCCCACCCTCAAGCGTTCTCTTCGACCCTTCGTCTATTCCCCCCCCCCCCAATTCTTTCCCCTCCAACCTCTCGCTGCAACGGCAGCACACGGCAACAACAAAAACACCGGCTCTCCAACCTGGCGACCGAGTATAAGTATTTTTTTTCCCGCGCAGTCAGCGCTCACCTGTGGAGAGGAGGGGAAGGAAAAAGGGTGGATTGGAGAGTGAGTGCTATAATCAGTGTTGCCAAGCTGGTGACTTTTGTCCCTAGATCCAGTGGCTTTTACAATCAAGTCGAGAATTCGTGCACGCCCTTCACTTGTAGAAGTCGAGGGCAAAAACGAATCAACGTGCAGGTGAAATGAAATCCATCCACTGCCTCGCTTACCTCTTCATATAATTGGTAAATTACGATTTTATTTTAGAAAATGCCATCCAGTGGGTGCGTGGTTTGAGCGAAATATCGTTTCAACTAGAAATCAATGCAGTTGGTCTCTTTTTTAAGAAAAATACCTCACCCTTCTGAAGATACCAAAATATCAGTCCCTTACCGCACTACTTTCAGAGATATTTGATGAAAAATACCTGCCCTATTTCATGGGAGATGGTACGTGTATGCACTACAGAGAGACATTATTTGAAAAATTAGGAATTCCTAACACCTATACCTCGTCACAATTTAACAGTGTGTAGTAAATATGTTTTTCAACTATTTTTGAAAATAAATCATATTGTCCCCGCCGTAATTTTTTTCATAATCACACGTTGTGATAGAGTTTCGAACGAACTGCGCGAAAAATAATAGTCAAGTTAAAGACTTATGCGGTTATTGTTATTTAATGACTTAGAATTCCAGTCTTATTAAAGTATATTATTGTGCCATTAATAATTCAAAATTTTATGCTTCCAACAGCTGCAGAAATTAAACCGTATATTTCGACTATAGTCTCCATTATGATTACGGCTCTATCTCGCTCAAAATACCTTAAATGAGAGGAATTTTGTAAATTTCAGACATTCAGATTTGACCTCTAGAGTATCACATTCATACATTGACTGGAATGTGTAAAAGTTTTAGTAGCACTGCGTGAATTAAATTCGTACTTGACGTCTCGCTTTAAGGTGGCATAAGAAAATTGCCTGTTTTTGTTTGTTGCCTCTTTTTTGAAACATTGACTGCTCCAATATCTTGTTAGCAAATCCTTCTATTCTGTCGATGAATTTTTGTCATCGAATTTGGGTTCCTGAACGATACTTTGTATTTTTATGTGTATTTTGGTGGCTGTTTTATTTTTTTTGTCCTTTTTTGTATGTTATTGTGAATTGACTTGTTCTATACATGTTAACTGTATGTCCTGGAGCCAATAAAATATTATTATTATTATTATTATTATTAAGTAGTCCATTATTACACTGTACTGACGACAGTTTCATTATTACACGGGACTTCATTTAGGTCATGCACGAGTTATTGACAACTATTGATTACCAAAAGCATATTTGTCAAATCAAAGTGCACAATGCATATTATATTAATGCATCTAAATATTTATTGTATCTTAACAAACTTGAATTACAGCAAGTTACTATAAATGAATCTGTAAGTTAATATTCTTATACTCATTACTTATCTTTATTTGTAATATTTCAATAATTAAATATTAACTTAAGTGAACCACCACCTATTGTAATATTATAATTATTGAACACTAAGTGGAAATAATTGATTAATATACCAATTTGAGTTGGTATTTGTTGAAATGTTTTAATGCACGGAATCAGAAACGGTGTATTAGAACATAGGTGCTTCAAAATACCTAAATGTCCGACTAATTATTGGCAGATAACACCAGTGGATATGGTTACGGTGATTTATCGTATATTGATGTTCTAAACCACGGCGATATACTTATTTTCAAGTTTTTTTCATATTCACAGTCGAAAATAATGTAACTTTTAGTCCATCTTTTTGGAAACATATGCAATGTCATCGTTTTCCTTGTAATCTATCAATGAAGCACTGTATTTTAATATAGGAATATCCAGTCATGCCTTGTATTGTAATGGAAATTCGGTACTTTCAACTTTACTGTAATGCTACTCAACGTTCAAAAGTATTAAGAATTCTCAGGAAGAACGTCATTGTTTTTCCTTGTCAGAGCCTCTAACTTATTATATTTGTTAAATTTGACATATTCCATATTTTTCTTGGACTTGAAAATGTGAGAAAATTTCCAGCATAATGGGTAACTTTTCGAGGTAAAAAATTCAAACTTAATGAATTAATCATCTCTCCTATCCCCCGAAAATAATCGAATTAGCAATAACAACATAAAAGTTGGTTTACACTAGTATGTTACCTTCGGAAGTTACTTCTGAAAATGCTTGCGTGAAAACACTTTGGCTAAATAGTTTTCACAAGTTAGCGAGTAGCCACATAAAGTATGTACATGCCATTTACACTCCTAAAAATACGCTTCTGCAGGGGAATTTTCGAAAATTTTGAAAGTTGAGTAAGCGGACTTGCTGCAACGTCTAAAACCTACAATTTCCAGAGCAGTATCGCTAACAGCCAACTGACGTATTTCGTTATGAGGTGCGAGTAGTTTTTCGTTATGTCGCTCGTTGTCACGTCTCTTCAAATTTATATTCGCTTTTGAAAAGGAATGTCTGCGATTGACATGTACACCTATGGATTATATATTTGAGTTCTTGCGAAAATTGAAAATGCAACTACCCCGTTCAAAAAAAGATAAGGCTACGAAACAAAATAAAGTGAGGGCATTCTTGTAGCATTCGAGTAGCACTCAATGGATCGGAAACATGGGCCATTGGTAAAGCAGAGTAGAAAAGAATGAAAGCATTTGAATCCTCGTGTTGAAGAAGGATAATGACGATCAAATGAAAGGATAAAATAAGAATTTAATAAGTACTTAATAGTGTAGAACAGAAAAGAACCGACCAGATGGAGCACTATTCAGAAAAGAGAAACCAGATGGATTGGACACACCCTTCGACACAATGGGCTTGCGGAGATAATAATTGAGGGAAAAGTCCAAAGAGGAAGGTAAAGACATTAATATATTGACTGCTTAAGTGGGTGAGCTACTATGGAGATAGAGAGCTTACATTAGACAGGGAAGGATGAAGGACTGCAGCCAACCAATCTTAGATGAGTCGCTACACCTCACGTTTTTGTCACATCACATCAGAGGATCTAACTCCAAACTGGAACCCATCTACGGAAGCATTTAATGAAGTTAAATCACGCGGAGACCAATTGGACGAATCAAGGAGGTGATAATGGAGATCGTGGTCCAAATGGATTCTACGGGCTGTAATTATTGGATCCAGGAAGCGTGAGTTGGTGCCATAATGCCACGGGTTGCTGAACAAGAGAAAAGGTGATTTCAACAACAGGATTTCCCGCTACTGAAAAATAATATATAGCTTAACATTCTTGCATTACAACTGGCGGAGAATAAGAGTAGGCAGTTTCACATCGTGGGCCAAGGAAAGGCAGCCTGTTGTCACGTTTTTTAAGCCTTATGTCGCGGTAATGGTAAAAGAGGCGAGGGAAGAGCTACACTTGAAATTCTCAGTTAGAGGAAAGCTTATAAAGTCGGTTGGATTGGCGCTATTGACGACCAGATATTGGTTGAAGAGATTGCAAGCTTTTGTAGGTGCAATAGATAATCAGCGCTGGAATTACGCAATGCAGCTAAATCACTGGAAAAGAAGAGTAATGAGATTTATTCGTAGGACAAATATATTAAAAAGCAATGGCCACAACGGAGTCTTGCCTTGTCACGTTTATGTTTTGAGGCCTCCTATCACACCAATTTATACATATTTTCATGAGCAATTGCATTATATTTTCCCAATCCATACTATCAAACGCCTTTTCATCACCCATAAAGCAAGAAAAATATCAATCACAGGATGGAGCTCTTATTTTGTGGAATATTTCCTCAATTTAAGAACACAACTTTGTATTTTCCTTAGATGTATGATTTTAGACACCGAAACCAGTTTTGTCGAACATATTGAATTTGAAGAAAACACTACGCTGTGTTCTTCTTTCAAGCTAGCAAAACATTCTAATTATACTATATATTTCTTTCTATATGTATTCTTCTGCAGAGTATATGAGGAAAGGACCATATGGATCACCATGCAGAGAAGAAAAACCAGATGATTGGATACCCTGAGACACAATGGGTTTGTGGAGAACGTAACTGAAGGTAAAATAGAGGGAAAAGTCCCCAGAGGAAGACCCAAGAATAAGTTCATGGACCAAATAAAGAGGAAAGTACAAAAGAAGAGATACCAGAAGGTAAGGGAACCAGCATTAGATAGGGAAGGGTGGAGGGCTGCAGTCAACGAATCTTAGGATTGAACGACCAATGAATGAATATGTTCTCATCGCCGAAATCGTCTCCTAATATGCCGTATCCTTGGGACCCAAACTGGAACTCCCTCAAGTAGTAATTTTCCCTACTCTCCTACCTATTATTTCTTACTCTATTCGCAACTTTTGCCTCGTGACAGATTAAACTAATTATTTTATACTCGCATTCTGACGCTTTATTCGTCTGCAATCGGCCTAATACGGTGTTACTTTTGATTAATCTTCATTCTGTGTTTCATGCACAAATTTTTGATACGGCCTAGTATAAGTTAGCAAACACTAGCGACTCAAGAGCGGCTAATAAAGTAAGAGGTACTTCTTCAACGCATCTCGACCCTCATTCTATTAGTCGTGGATTTTTCACGATTGGCTTCGCTAGATAATTCATGCATGTGCGGAATTATAAGAGTCGCCTGCACTGGGAGCGTAGAAATATGGCCGCCGGGGAAAAGTCCCCTGTGAGTGGCAAAGGCCTAACTCTTTGTCCCTCTCGGTCCCCGAGCACCGCTTGTAGGCGTGAGTGCCATAATACCCCTCTCGGGAAGATCGGGGAAATGAGGAAGGGAAGGTAGAGAGCAAAGGTAAACGGGAAGGGAGGTGAGAACGTGTCGTCATGGCGACGATGGCCGAGAAGGCTTTGACAACAACTCGCTTTGTTGTTGCATCGGCCAAGTAAAGAGCGGGGTAACTTTCGGAACACCTTCAGACCTCTGGCTGAGGGATCTTCCCATTCAAGGCTCTGCGCGCAGATCGGAGAACATTGCAGTGCACTCGAGCGTTCACGAACGACGATGAATGTAATGATATTGCGCAGGCGATACGTTCTTCAACCTGCCGATGAGTAACATTCTGAGGGTTCACAATGATCGCGTCCGAATTTTTAATCTGAATTAATCGAATTCATTCAAAATACGTATTTCAAGTCGTATGCTTTCAAAGTGTGCATTCAAAACTTAACCCTATATGGCGTTCTTTAGAATGAGTAAACTCTGTCACGTGGTTGTTTGTTTTAATATATTCCATGGCAAAATATCAAAATAAATGTGTAAGTGCTAATACAGACTAGATAACACATTTTCAATATAATACACACATTATTTGAAATGCATCTAGTGAGTTGGACTCTCCTGGGAAGGTGTTTGATATCCCGCATTACGGTGTTCCCTGTCCCCGCTGTCCCGTTGTATTTATACATTATTGAAAAAAGTTCAGAAAAGCTGATCTACACCAAGCATAGCGCGAAAACAAGTCACCCGTTTTGTCGCAAACAATTATGTTGAAATATTGTATTTTTTCAAATAATTTCAGTCCTACCTCAGGGACTAGATATTGATCTGAATGAACGAACAAGAGAAAGGGAAGGGAAGGAACAGGAACAATGGAGCCTTTGATGATCACAGGAAGGATGTGCGCGTACTGAGCATAGGTTTGGGAGTGCGGGAGAGTGGAATGTCCTCCCGAACGAACGACAACACAAGACGAGAAGAGAAAGGAGAAGATCCATCTCATCGCCTCATATTTTTTTTAAAGGCTCTAGGAAAACGAGAAAAAAATAAATGAGCCCTTTCCTTTTTTCCCCCTCCCCTATCACATCTTTCTATTTTAAAATAGAAGGAAGAGAGTTCTGAGGGGGGGAACGGTTGGGTGGGGAGACGAGAGAACAGACGAGAGGGAGAGAGAAAGTTGTGTTGTTGGAGATTTGAAGCATTGCGGGGTCAGGCGGCCGCTGCAACGCCGTGCAGTCGTGCAGGCGAGTTAAATAGGCAGCGGGGGAGGAGGGCAGGAAGTGGTGCCCTTTCATTCTCTGTCCCTCCCCACTCCTCCTCCTCCGCTGCCCTTATCCCTTCCTTTCTCTACCTAACGTCCTCTTCTTCCGACGTCCTACCGCTTCTGTTCCTCTTCGATCACCGCAGCATCGTCAATGGTCGTTCAATCCTCCACACTGTATCCTAAATATTAGCCGTCAATATGGACTTCCTTGACCGCATACATGTTCCAGAAAATGTTCTTGAGTTGTGGTCAATATTTACATTTCCCTCAATGTCGACGTTTAGACAAACTTTTGGCATCTTCAGGACGTTGAAACCAGTGAAACTGAACCATCAATCAAAGAAAATTAGACCTCAAAGGATTAATTTCATTTCTTTGTATTTCTCATGTGTGTGCCAGAAAACTTCATGAGTTGTGGTCAATATTTGCATTTCTTTCAAGGTCGACGTTTCGACAATCGTTTTGGCATCTACTGGGCGTTGAAATCAGTATAACTGAACCATCAAAAATTGTTAGTACCAATTCTAAGCAGTAAATTTGATTTCCTTAAGTTTTTCATTGAATTAACGTAACGAAAAAGTGAATGCTGAGTTCCTTGACCGTATATATGTTCCTGAAAATGTCCTTGAGTAGTCGTCAATATTTACATTTCCCTCAATGTCGACGTTTAGACAAACGTTTTGGCATCTTCAGGACGTTAAAACCAGTGAAACTGAACCATCAGTCAAAGAAAATTATACCTCAAAGCAGTTAATTTCATTTCTTTATATTTCTCATGTGTGTGCCAGAAAATTTCATCAGTTGTGGTCAATATTTACATTTCTTTCAAGGTCGACGTTTCGACAATCATTTTGGCATCTTCAGGACGTTGAAATCAATAAAACTGAACCATCAAAACTTGTCAGTACCAATTCAAAGTAGTAAATTTGATTTCTTTAAGTTTTTCATTGATTTAACGAAACGAAAAAGTGAATGCTGAGTTCCTTGACTGTATATATGTTCCAGAAAATGTTCTTGAGTTGTGGTCAATATTTACATTTCCCTCAATGTCGACGTTTAGACAAACGTTTTGGCATCTTCAGGACGTTGAAACCAGTGAAACTGAACCATCAATCAAATAAAATTAGACCTCAAAGGAGTAACTTTCATTTCTTTATATTTCTCATGTGTGTGCCAGAAAATTTCATCAGTTGTGGTCAATATTTACATTTCTTTCAAGGTCGACGTTTCGACAATCGTTTTGGCATCTTCAGGGCGTTGAAATCAGTAAAAGTGAACCATCAAACATAGTCAGTACCAATTCTAAGTAGTAAATTTGATTTCTTTAGGTTTTTCATTGAATGAACGTTTTAAAATCATTTAATCTATTTTCCTAATATATTTATGCATTAGCGGATATCCAGGTTATTTTTCCTGGTTTTTTCAAATGCATGACAATTTTTATTTTATCTAAAAGTTCTGGTCATGTCAAAAGTACGGACTGTTGGTTAACCAAGTCACTGAACCCAGTTCAAATAATAATTGTTCTTGTATCAAAGAATTATGAATTAGTTATTTACATGGACGCGAGACTCGAGATTCTCTTACGAGACTCGAGACCGTGATAAGACTCGAGGGTCATAAGACTCGTGACGAGACCCGACTTCGGAAATCGAGATCGATCGAGACCGACCCAGGTCTCGTCTCATCTCGCAGCAGCTCTATCTCTCGTATACGAGTAATTAGCGATGCTGGGGGTAATCACAATAGCAGAAATCCATAGAATTTTCTCATCGTTGACAACTATTTTGCTGATTTATACCTTCGGTTACCTATTCGTTAATTTTCACCCTTGATGCTTATTTGCATATTTTGTTTGTTAAATTGTCTTTCATACACGAAATGCGAAACGTCTTTTATACACGAAACTTCTTAAATGGTATTGCTGCGCTTATAGTAACAGCAGAACGTTCTTCAGGTAATTTTGGCAACTTATGGGATATGACTTGCTTTTTTTGTATCAACAAGTTAAAAAATGTATATATTTCCCCGCTATTTTTATCACTTTTTTACTGGAAATTACGTAGTTAACGTACGCGTATCAACGCGAGAATGAATGAAGCATTAAAAAGATCACTTTTTCAATCTAATGAAATGCCATTTGTGCAAAAGACTGTTTACGAAGCGAATCCTCTCAGAGAATCGAAGAGTAATTAAAATTAGACACCTGCACACAGCCATGGAGACGATGGAAATAAATGTCTTCCAACGAAACTTCGGCGGTAATGAAAAATATAATCCAGTCGCAATCAGAAGAATTTATATCAATCATTCGCCGGGAAAGCATAAACCGTTCAATTGCACTTCATACTTCTTGTGTAATTTATAATTACTGCCATAGTTGTCATACTTAGATCCAAATTGCGTCAGTTATAAGGAAAAAGTGCCTAAGACAGTTCTTATTGCTGGAAAAATTGCTCATAAGAAAGTACATTGGTCTACTAAGCATTATTTTTTAACAATACAAATATAAAATGGAGTTATGTATTTATTTTCACTTACACAGTTGCAGTAAATCATACCAAATAATGCGAATTTTTTAAATAGTTTAACAACATTATTCAATAATATCAGTCAGTGCATCATGCTGAAATACTGACGACATCGGTGGCGACGGAGTAAAATTCTCTCCTCTGATAAATCGAAGATCGAGCCCCGCCCGAGTGGAATTTTCACCACTCAGGACGTGACTGTTCGTGTTCGTCTGTTGTCATTATTGACCAGATTAAAATTGGCCAATTCAGCTGTAATTTGGAAAGTAAAAATAAAAAAATAAATTATAGAAAACATGTGGCAGAATAATTATTGATTTCGCCTTTTCTCACTTCTAATGCCACGTATATTTAAGTTCCATTTCTGAATATAAATAAATCGAGGAGGGATAGGATCGCTGGCTTTCAAACTAGTTTTGTTTTTATTTTTTTCAATGTTTACCCTACATATAAATATAATTATAGGGTAAACAATTAATTATCGAACAAAAATTTCAAATATTATTAATATTGGTTATAAATGGTCAAATACAATCAAATGGGTAAATATATATGTACATTATTTAATCTACACTTCAGCAACATTATTTCGTTATTATGGAAAGTACCTCTTTTGAAAATTTATTTCTATCTTGATACATATTAAGGTCGTTTCAGTATTTGTTACTTACCTGTTATGCACAATCTGATAATAGTAGAATTTTTACATTGTTCACTATTAACATTCATTACATAAATTGCCATTATATTCCTACCTTTTTTCTATGGAACGTGAAAAATTTAATCGTTTCAACAGCGTGCCACATATTCCTTTATTTATTACTTCATATAAAATAGATCATTCAAAATTAAATTCCAAAAGTCCTCGTATTTTATATGACTCTCCATAATGGTATAAACATGTTACCGAAATTAATGCACGTACCTTAAAAACCTTTTTCGATATCTCTCAATATTACTATACTTTTCTGCATAAAGATTCCAAATTACAGAGCAGTATTATGCTTTGCTCCTAACAAGAGAAAAATACAATAAGTTCGAGGACACATTTGAGGTACTCATGAACGCGCATGCACTCAAGTATGCGCGAATGCAATGAGGAAACTTGAAATATCTCCGACACTGTGATAACTTTGCGGTATGGCGCGGGAGCAGGAATTGATTCGAACGGTTCGTTATGCGTCGGCGGCGGTGGAGGAACTCTCCAAATGGTTCATCTTCTTTAAAAGGGGTCGTTGACCCCACCACCAGCGAGAGGAAATTGATTGGTGCGAGGCAAGGTGTTCTCGTTTACCGAGGAGAAGGCAGTTCTCTCTTTCTCTCTTTTTCTCCTCTTCCTCCGCGATTTTAGATAACGCGAGGGTTTACTCCGCGAAAAGTTTTTCTCTTCATATTTTTTTTGTTTTGGCGCGTGTACCGTAATTTGGGTGAAAATGAAAACCCCTACTCGTCAGCCACGTCGTGCAGATGGCGAGGTCGGGTGGGAAATAAGGAGCACCTGTCGCGTTTTCTTTCTTCAGTGGTGGGTGCACTTTGGCTGCATATACACTTATTTCCTTTCTTCGTCTTAGCTCATACCGTTACTTTTCTGGCAAGGTGGTGGGTGTCATGCGATTAAAACTCGCAAAAAAATACGTGACGCTAATCAATAGACGTTCCCTCGCGACGGCTCGAGTCAAGACAAGAGAAAAATTCCTACCTCTTCCTTTTCCTCTTATAAAAAAGTATACTAGTTGAACCATAAACATGCCCTCACCACTGGAAAGCGAAATTCAAACAATAAATATGCAAACTATTTGCCTGTTACTCATATATTACCTTACATATAAATATAAATATAAATAAATAAATAAATAAATATATATATATATGTGTGTGTGTATATATATATATATATATATATATTTGTTCCGTGATACGCCTTGAAGACGGACTAGTTCCGAAAGCTAGCTATGTAAGTGTGATCGTCTCTTTTTTTGTGTGTCTATCTCCTCCATCCTATCCACATCGTGTGTTCATCGCCGCATGGCTGACTCCAATCCATCAACGTATTATATATATATATATATATATATATATATATATATATATATATATATATATATATATATATATATATATATATATATATATATATATATGCGCTTTAACTGCTAGGAGCGAAAACATAGAGTTTCACAACTTTTAGAGGAAATAAGATGGGATCCCCTAGAGACTCGCATGCTACACGCTAGGCATAGCTTGTTTGGGAAATTCAGAACTTCTGTCTTTCAGAGCGAGTCAGAGAATATTATTATGACACCTCAGTACATCTCTAGGTCTGACAGAAGCGATAAAATAAGAGAGATAATTTGCCGAACAGATTGGTAAAATCAAAACTGAGCTCGAATAAATGCACTCTCATAATCCACGTCACCATTTCACTTCCCAAAACCTTATCCCTTACATCTATACACGACTGGTGTCATAAGACCCCCTGCCACATGCCCATGCCGCGGCTTGCAGGGTAGTAAATTGATTTAGATTTATACTTCAATGAATACTCTCTCCATCCCAAACTGCCGACGGCAGGGCCATTCTGTTAAGATTCATTCATTCATTGGTCGTTCAATCCTAAGATTGGTTGACTGCAGCCCTCCACCCTTCTCTACCTAATGCGAGTTCCCTTACATCCTGGTATCTCTTGCTATGTACTTTCCGCTTTATTTGGTCCATGAAGTTATTCCTGGATCTTCCTCTGGCGACTTTCCCCTCTGTTTTACCTTCAATTATGTTCTTTACAAACCCATTGTGTTTCAGTTTGAGTCCAACCCATCTGATTCTTCTCTGTATGGTGTTCCATATAGTTCTTTCCTCTTTTGCTCTTCTGTACACTTCATCATTTCTTATTTGGTCTGTTTAGATATTAACCATGATTCCAGCCACCTTAACCAGGGGTCATATACCCGAGCCTTGAAGTATCATTCTGAGTTGGTTACAATCCTTCCAGATATAATCTATTACCACCATCGTTCATCACTACAAAGTAGCGACTGCATTAACCTCTCTCGTTTTCCTTCCCTCGTGTGGAGCGTTCGGCCGTTGACCCGAGAGGTCCAACTTGAGAGCGTTCTAAGTTGGACGATCGCTCTGGACACACCCAGCTGAACTCGGAGACGCGTGATTTTCTGAATAGATACCGGGACTTTCTGGGAAACCGAAGCAAAGGCGGCGCCGCGCTGCGCCGGGAAGGGTGCCTGCTTCCTAGCCCGAGAAGTGTGAGTTTCACACGCCGAGCGAGCAAAGCTCATTACCAAGTGAGCTCTTCCCTTTCATTTTTCAAACTTGCTTCGTGTTGGAGGAGTGCGGCTTCTTTTTCCGTGTCAGCACTACCGTTGAATGGGAGTATTGTCTCGCACATCTTTTTTGCGAAAGGAAAAGGAATTCACACACAGTGCTCGGTAAGTTACCCATAAATGTAGATAATGAGGACGGTAACAGTTACCTCAGCAAAAAAAGTAATCAAGTACAATTAATGCATACGTTCAAAAAAGGTTAATCAATCAATTCTGCAAGTTGATTACATTCACATTATAAGTAACCGCTATGTCTGGGATTGCCGTAGATTTGATATTAGAGTAATTCTTTTTTTTTAATCTGAAAATATTATTTTTACCTTCCTTAAAAAATTCAGAACCATTTATCGTAAATATTTGGGCTATTATTTAGGAATATGAAGTCTTCGTAAAAGTAGTTGAATACAGATACATTGAATTTCATAGCTTATATTCAATTAAATAGTGCTGAAAAGTATGAATTTCGTTGGATGCGATGCGATTGTAACACAGAATCGAAATGCTACTTAGAGACAAAACAAAATAGAGGCCTGTCAGTGTTCCATGCAAGTGAGCCTCGGTACCTTCTCACTGCTATCGACCCCTTCTGCCATTGAAGTCTGTACTTACAGTTCGAACTACCACTACTAAACTACTTAAAATGTGCGTTCACACCGGCGAGTTACTTCGGCAGCTAACATTTTCAGAGCTAGGGAAGATTTAACTCTGAGGTAAAATTTTCCAGGAGTCAGTGCAGAGAAAGTTCGGTTGCTGTTTTCACTGGCAACAATAGTCTTCTGTGAGGGACTTGCTGAAACTATAAAAAAAGGTTCTGCCAGTCGACGTGCAGAGACGTTTAAAACATGCAATTGGCGTTGAAAGTCGTTTGCTGCTGGTAACTTGCGCAATGCACTTACCGGTGTAAACCCACTAAAGGCTTACTGTTATAGAAGTAACTTCAGTGGTTTAAGTTACGTCAAGTGCAATTGATAAAATAAATTTAGCGATTCCACATTTATATTTTACCCAATCGAATTTGACGTATACAGCGTCATTTTCTCATGAGCCTTGAAAATGAGAAAAAAAAATTCTCATGAGAGCTGTAGACGTCGAAGTTGATCGGGTCAATCAATAAGGGTGGAACCGTTCATTGTTTTTATCAATATTGCTTATCGCTGTGAATTTCCACTAAGTAACGCCAAACTTCATGAAATTTAATGTATTAAGACACCTTTAAGTCTGCGCAGAATGTTTTTGCCACCTTCAGAAAAAATTACCGGTTTTTAAATTTGTCAAAAATATTTTATCTAAACTTGAAGCGACGGTCTCGCAATGTCAGAATCCATTGCAGCAGACTAGCGTTTTCAAAATTGTGGTTCACGAAGGCCTTGGGCCTTCACGAGTGGTCCCAGGGGCTCCGTTAGTTATGAAGATCACTAAAACCACAAAAAATAAAATTGCTGCTTCTATCTAGCATTATTGTGCTATTGTTTTCTTTGTGTATGTATTTACCATATAATCCGTAATTCCATACACATATAGTGTGTAATATTCCATTCATAAGACTAAACTCAGGATATTCATCGGGGCTCCACGAGAAAGTTTAGCTATAATATGGACTACGTGGCTGAAAAAGTTTGGGGAGCACCGTATCACACGATACTCAGTGGAATTTTCTCGCGGATGAATTTGGTATTGTAATTTTTCACGCGGTTTTCCCATTGTTAACTAACCGGTTTCGTAGTTCATTATCAAAATCAAAGGCAGTGCACCATCATAGTGACTTTCGTAAGCGTGAAACCACCTTTACATGCAGACGGTAACCGTCGGGCTCGGTGGCGCCCTCATGTATCCCACGGAGACAAACGTTAAATGGATACCGTGCGTAATTATCTCTTTCGCCCCTTGCGGTCAACGCACACCTCTCTCATTCCAAATTACAAAGGAACACAAAAGCGTGCACGCACATCTCCCTTGGATTCAACCGCACGCATGTTGGTGCTTTGTCCCCCCCACCCCTCCGTGCTTTCGTGTGCCCCCACCCCGCCCGACGCGTTAATTCCGTGAGTGCGATTAATCTAATGGGGTTCCCGTCTGACGGACCCTCTCTTGTGTTTTTAAATCGATTAGGTGGTCGGTCCCCTTGGTGAGAGACCGGAAGTCCAGGTGAGTTTTGTTTGAATAAATTAATAGCGATGCTTTTCAACGGCGGATTCCGAGCGATCCAAGGGGGACTACTACGAAAAACCATCACGGAAGTTGGTGCGTTTGGAGGATTTTTCTCTCGGTGGAAGATTTCGGTTTTATTGTCAACAATTCAGGCGCTTTGAAGAAAGGATGGCTAGAGGGAGAGTTGACAGATATTAGGATTCAAATAAATTAAGGTGTCGCTTATTTCCCAGAAATGTCATCATTTTACCGGCGACAGCGGAAGTAACCTTTTGACGTTTTCAAATTGGCGGGTTCCATCCCATAACATAGTTAACATTCTAGACCTGGCAGCATAAATTCCGTTGTGATATACAAGGCCGTCACTGGTAGGAAAATTTAACCAATAAATTTCATCCAACAACTTGCAGAGAAACTACACAATGGTTACAAGAATAAGATATGGGGTCTGGAACAACCTTTTGACATTATAAATGCAAACAGGCTGAGGAGACAAACTACATAGAATTATAAAGGAAATAAAAGACCAATTCTGCAACAGAGGCCAGTGCCATAAAAAATTGTATACACATGTGCCAAATGCATTAACAAAAAACAGTAAAATTATTATTATTCTTGTAAACAATAAACAATGCAATGTATTTTTATTCCTAATACATCAGATTTATACATGTGCATCACTGCAATAATAAGGATCCCAAAGTTAGTTACTATTGATTTTCGGGAAAATTCCTACTTCGACCGAAATAATATTTTGAACTTATTTATTGCAACCAAACTTTGAAAAATAGTAGATATGTATTAAATAATGTGAAAAGTCTTCGTAGTATATTGAGCTATGACACAATAAGCTAGAAAAATGAAATAAAATTGAAAAAAACGATAAATTGGCACAATTGCCATAAGTTTATATATCAATAAATCGTCGATATTGCCAAATTGATGAAAGTTATTACGTGAAATAATCGATGAATGTGAAGAGAAAGAGTGACAGTTTGTAGTAAAAACTATAAAAATGTAAACTTAATAGTGCAAAGTGAGGAATAATTTCATTAATTACAGTGGGTCAAAATGACCCGCATTGGGCGTTGAATGATGTTGAAAAGTCCGGACGTCCTAGTGTTAAGGCACTAGTTTTTATTGGAAAAGTGTAAAATATCCTTTAGAATTTTAAATTTGCAAGGCCTTATTTCCTTAAGCGATTTATTTCGCTAGCTTAGCTTTCGTCTAACCTTGCGTGGTTCCGTCCATAAAGCTTATTCTCTTTATTTCCCTTCACCGCTTACCCAATATCCTCCACTTCATCACGGCCTTCAGTGACCCCTCGCCTATCATTATTTGCTCCAGCAATCTACTCTCTTCCAGCCACCTACTTCTCCTAACCTCTTTCAAATGTTTCCTTTCCTACCAACCATAGCAAGCACTTCCTTGTCAGTCTTACTTTCCGTCATACGCACTTCCTCCATGCCCCACAACAACATCTAGCATTCTCGCGATGGTTTCCGCGGCGCTTTCCATTACTGTTCTGCATTTTAGGGTTCTCCACCGCGTTTGTTGACTTCGGCCGACAATGGTTTCGATAGCCATCCTGATACCGTCTTCAGGTCGAAGATGTAAAAAGAACTTTATGCTAGCCTGTCACCTTCCACCTGAAGGTGGTAGCAGGATGGATGTCGAAACTGTTGTCGGCCAAAGTCAACAAACGCGGTAGGAGAACCCGAAAATGCGGAACAGTAACATCTAGCACCTAGCTGTGTCCTTGTTTCTGCACCACACCACGCCAAACTCCATATTAAACTTTGCACCATTCTGAGTGTAATTATCACTGGCTGCAGACCGGGATAAATACCAACATAAGCAAATGTTTCATATTTACCAACCTTTTTTTACACTCTTGAGCAAAATAACCGTCATCAGTTACCTCGTATGGTTGGTTGAGGAGAGGAAACTTTAGTAGGAGTTCTCTCTCCAGTGGTGGCCGAGAGGAAAATTAGCCTTTTATATTTGCAGGAAACAGAAAATTATACGCATTCACTCACATGGTTTCAAGACATAGCAGCGAAGCGGAGACATTCACACTTCAAAACCATTCGATTTGATCAATTTGAGCATTGACCTTGTCCTCTAATATTTACAAGTCAGATGTGCATCCATGACTCCAAAGACCTATCTAGTTAGTGGAGTACGTAGGCAGCTGATTCTCTTGGGGAAGATCCGAGCTAGAGTTCTCGTCTGTTAGAACGATTTTTTTCGTGGTGAATGGACATTTATTGGTTTTATTATATCCCAATTGAAGACTTGATCCAGCTAGCAATGTTATAAAGTTTTTTGAACATTTTTCGCGGACCGTAATTATAGAGTCCACCTAGGGCCTGCCGGTTTAAATCTGTCACTTGGTTGCTCGAAGATTTAAGTCCAATGATTATTGGTCCATACTGACACGATACTCGATATTCAGGTTCGAGATAACGGCAACTTTATGCTAGCCTTTTGTGTGTGTGGCCGATTGGTCCGGATAGGCTACAGGCGGATGGGAATATCGAGATCCAAGTGAAACGATAAAGATACATAAAGCCACACCTTGAGTAAACGCGAGTAGCAACACTAACTCTTTCAGTCCTCTCGTGCGGCATACCGTGCTTTGAATCTTTGTATGATATCTTCATCATCATGTACAAAGACAAATCATCACGATTCATTTACAAGTGTTCTGAAAATCCGCAGTTTCGTGCGAGTAGACTGCATTACTTATCCATTCAATGGAGCCGATTGAGCATTTAAATGGATTCAGGACTCTCACGTGCTACTAGTGTTTTACCATGGGTCTCTAACTATTCTCAACGTTAATCTACGAATTCTCTGAGTTAAACTGGTCTGTGTTGCTTCAAAATAAGCCCCAGCTCTGAGTCTGCTTAATCATACGCATATGTGACTCCACCGTTTCCGCACGTAGTAATCTGTCACCATTCTCCTCTTCCGGAACTGTTTGGAGGGTCAAGGATAGACAGCGGAGGTGACTAGGAGTGTGGAGTTCGTTCGAAGAAGAAGAATAGAAAGTAGTGCGTTCGTTCTTCGATTACATTTCCTTTCTGAAAGAGAAGCCTTTTGACGCTTTTGACTTGGCACAGCTTCCACGTGTCCACGGAGGCTGCTCCGCGTCGTTTCTCGCGGACGACCATTAAGTAACCCGCATCAACGCGTCAACCTCCGACGGAAAAAAATTATTTTCTTCGAAGTAACGAGCTTGTCACCTCCTGGGCTTGTGGTACGGGGTGGATTCGCACGAGGCATGAAACACTCTTCCTAGTTCAAGGTCGTGCCACGAACGCCCCCTCAGGCACCAGAGCGCAGATCAGACAGTAGTCATGAGAACAATGGATGGGTACATCGGCGTCGTTATGAGTCACACTTTGTTACTTCCTCAGTATATTTGAGAATGTACGACCGGTTACTGCGGCGACGCCATCGTCATGCACACATCAGGTTGTATACCTGATGATGGCTGCCGAATCCGATCGTACGTTCTCCAGTAAAAGGTGAAAGCAATTGTTACAATGTCAACCTTCCACTATGTGGACTCTTCAATATATGAATTTATTTGGCACATCAGCGGTTGAAAAAACCCCTATTCGTGTTGCTCGTGCAAAATTTCACAAAAAATTCAATTACAAATCGGGGGTTGCCACCAAGAGTTGAACTTTTTAATCTTTCTTCAATGGCCTAATTCACCCTAGAACGGTAACGTTATTTTTTTCACCTATTCCGGCAACGGGGGGTGAAAAAACGCCCCAATCTTGTAATTTCCATCTCTCGGGTACATCATATCGCTAAGGGTCCTATAGCGTCACATTTTCTTCGTCTTTTAATGAAGAATCACGTGGGCCGAAAATGTTTTTGGGTTAGTTCCAAAAAAGTGGTCAAAAATAAGTTAGAAGGGTAAAAAAAGTAAAAAAATCGCAAAAATGACTTTTCTTTTTAAATTTACGACTTCTCAGCTAATTTTCAACGAAATTGAGTAAATATAACGGCTATAAGGTGGAAATATACCACATTAAGCTAAGTATGTTTGTTTTACTCACTTCTCAAGAAAAGTATTTATTCTGATAAAACAAAGTCCGAAATATTCGAAAAATCGAGTTCTACCGCGGAAATTGGTATTATCAGGCGAAATTACGTGCAGATCGGATGAAACTATCTCTATTTTGCAGGAAAGAGGATCTTCTTAATAATTTGCAGTCGTTCGAAGTTTGTTTTTGGGAAAAATTTTTATTTTTATTCATCAAAGTAGGAAAGATTTTTCCATTGTGAAATCAAGATACATTTAAGAGAGTTAAATTAAGCTAAATTTCACACCTTTATATATTTGGTTTAAAAAATCCCGCTTTCACTGATGAAACGTGATACCTTTTGAAAATAAAAATCAATGCTCAAAATATGCGGATCGTTACACGGATGTATTTTTGACGACCGCATTTGTCCAACCATTGGAACCGACTGCAGCGCCATTTGTAATTGCATTTTGACTTCAGTTACGGCAGTCTTTCGCTAATAATTTTAAGAAATAGTCGGTATTATTATTCATCTTATCAGGAGTTTCAGCATTTTATGAACAGTTTTGATTAAAAGCTCAAAAATGCTTTTTCGCTCAAAGCAATGTTTTTGCTGTAATGATTTGAGCAATCTCCACACGTGTTCATGTTAATATCTCCACTTTTTGGGCTGCATTTCGGTGAAACTTCGAGAAACCCAATTTATTTTTCACCGCAGTGTATACTATGCATTCCTAAGGTTCTACATTCAAATTTTCAGAAAACCTGGCATTAGTTACCCTATGGCTCGAGCCACCTAAAGGAAAAAGATTCAATAAGTTTGTGTGAAATAATGATGTATTACTTTTATTACTTTTTTACCGAAACGGTTAATCTAGGCTCAAATAAAAAAGAACACAAATTATCCAGCTTTTTTTCAGCGAATGTCTCGATCGGCCGGCTTACTGTTCTTATCCTATTATCTTATGAGATAGTCCGTCGAGTATCACTTTCGAGTTCGTGAAACATGATTTCTTCACGATTACTCGAAACACGATAATCTCTTTCTCAAAAATAGCCCGCTTCACACTTCTGTACAGATTCAATCAATATTTTCCGTGAAATATTCCTTTTCTAATTTATTTGGCGATTCTGTGACGGTTCTAAATTCACCGCATCAACAGTTTCCAAATCTAAATGTTCTCCACAGTACTTAATATATTTCTGAGACCGATCCCTAAGTCACCAGATTTACTTCATGAATTCCATTCTTGCGAAAGTAACTGCGAGGATTTCCCTTCTTAGCCCAATTTTGTTTTCAATTGGAAGAACGACCGCATGAAAAAATGAGGGTGATCCCAAATCAGCGATCTCTTTTGAAATGCTTGTGAGGTTAGTAACAAAGTCACCTTTACCAGGGTTAACTTAACATTTGGTATATGAACAATGTATTTTTACATTATTTGCAGGTATATCATTCTCTTTAAAGGCCTGTTCACAGGCCGGTATATAGTGGGAAACAAGCACGGTACTACATAAGACGTAGGTATTTAATACCAGTTATGGCATGGTGATTTAGGACAAGTGCGATATACTCACCAACGTTTTCTACAACCGACTTATTGGTTGCTCCGGAGCGTTAGACATCCTATCGTTAGCAGTAAATAGCTAGTCAGGCGAATTTGAGTTTTAGTTAAGCAATGAGTTGAAAAAACAAGTGATTAATAGCAATATTTGTAATTTGTTTAAGGTAGTTTGAGCGAAATATCATTTTACCTATAAATAAATGAATTTGGTCTCATTTTTATGAAAAATATATCACCCTTCCATTGACATAAAAAATTCAACCCCTTACCACATTACTTCCCGAGATATTTGCCAGAAAATACCATCCCTTTTACATGGGAAATGGTACGTGTATACGCTCCAGAGAGACCTTATATTAAAAATGAGGCATTTCCTACACTTAGATCTCGTCAAAAAATCAACAGTGCGATGTTTGTGTGTTTTCTCAACTATTTTTGAAAATTAATCGTATTGTCACCGCAGTATATTCTTCGGGATCAAAATGAACCTTCCGTTTTGATGGAGTTTCAAACGTACCGCGTGAAAAAAATGAGTCAAGTTAAAGACTTTTTTTTTTACATATTTTCATTTGATTACTAACAATATCTGTCATGTAAAACTATATTATGTTACCATTAAGAATACGATATTTATTTTGGGTGTCTCACAGCTGATATAATATGGTCTCCATTATGATTAGGAAACTATCTCGCTCGCACTACCTTCAGCGAAATCGGGGTCGACGTTTTGCAGAAGCAGGGATAATCGTTTTAATTATTAAACCTATCGAACTCCACGTGAATAAGTAGGTAGGTCTAAACGATCATGATAGTAAGGGAGTGTGTACCGGGCAATTTTCTCCTCTCAACCTTACGGAAGCACGCTCGGGGCCCGCTGTGTTATTCTCAACGGATGATAAAAAGAAAGGTTGAAAGACCCAGGGCCGCAAGGAGTCTTCATTTCATGGAAAGGGAACACGCCAAGCTTTATCCTGTGGCGGCCGCCTGTCTCCCTATACCCCTCTCCATACATTCCTCCCTCCCTCTCTCCCCCCCCCCCACACCTCCGATTCCTACAACATGCTGGAGTTGGGGGGGGATAAAAAAATGTTGAATTTTTTTTATCCCCTAATACTCCTCCTCCACTTCCCCTCTTTATTTTTCCTTCCCCTCCAGCCGCTAGCTTCCGCCCTTCCCCTCCTTCGCTTCGCTGTCCCGGAGGTCGTTGAACCCTGCTTCCTCGTGTGTATATACACGCGCGCGTCCTCCTCGCTCACGCACCGACGCAGCACGCACAGCCCGCTCGCGACGCACGCACTCGACGCAGGCGAGGCGGGCCTCTCTTCTCGCTCTTTCGGATGCATTTTGTACATGTTTGGTGGCCCTCCAGCCCCAAAGCCCGGCAGCTCCTCTCTCTCTTTCTCCCATTCCCCTGCCATACGCTTCCTCAGGGTCTTTCCAAATCCCCGCGGTCGTGAGAGGGAAAAAAAGTAAGCAAGGGAGAAAGCCTTTCTCCCTTCTACCGTCTCTCTCTCTGCTGCTGTTGCGTCATGCCCGCGGCTCTGGGAAGTTGAAAAGAATAACCGCTCTCTCTCTCCCTGGCTATTTCTTCATCTACATCCCCATATTACCCCGTTAGCCTCCTCAAAGGTGTGTGGCAGACGGTTGGTTTATCACGAACATGCACCACACCATTCACTGATAAATTAACCCTCCATCATGCAATGTGGCCTTGAGGTAACATGCAGAAGAGTTTTATTTTTGTCTCTGATTAGGTTTCTTTACGTCTATATGACTTTGTGACATCAAACGTTACAGCTTGGCAACGAAAATATCTCATTCTTAATTTTTAGTTCCCCATTCTCCCACGAGTGGATTAACATGTGAAATGACTGCACATGTTGGACAATAAAATCGGTGTATTACAGGGTTAAAGAAGCTACGACTATGTATATACCATACGGAACACCATAGATAAAAGAAGATCCAGATGGAGTGGACACACCCTGAGACGCAATGGGTTTGTGAAAAAAATAATTGAAGGCAAAATGTTGAAAAAAGTCTCCAGAGGAAGAACCAGGAATAAGTTCATGGACCAAATGAAGAGGAAAGTTTATAGGAAGAGATACCAGGAGGTAAGGGAACTATCATTAAATAGGGCTGCAGTCAACCAATCTTGGGATTAAACTACCAATGATGAGGATTATTGGTGGATTAGAAAAACATGCAAGTACTTATCAGTAGCTAAAATCTCACCTACATACTCTACCATAAAAGTATACTACCAGGGTTATAGAAACTATATTTGTTTCTTTACTTTGCAACAGTATAAATGCATAGAGGCACCAGAGGTTTACAGTAAATATGCAAGAAGTGCTGTTAATACTACGTAGGTGATCACGAAGCAAGCATTGGGGAGAAAATTAACTAATAGGCTACCTTATCTATAGACAAACCTCGTTATTCGTCTCATTGGAAACTTTTATGGTCTCAAATCGTTCGAATGATTTAAAAGTGAGCTTCCCTCTGGAAGCCCAAAGGAAATTAAATTCCTTTCCGTTAAAACCAATTTAATAGATGTTATTCGAGAGACCTGCTAATCGTATGTGGAAAAAGTGCATTGTAATTAAAACAAAATATAGCCCTATTTTTCTCAGTAAATTAGACCATAGCTTGTGTATTTAGTGGAAAGATAAAATTTCTTCTCATCTGGTGAAGCTTCGGTGACATGAGCAGCCATGGAGTTAGCCTAGGGGAAGCAAGGGGGCTAGATATTTTATACCAAATGTGATACGGAGTCGGACAGGATGATGTCCTGCCCCCCCCGGCATATATCTACAGCTAGTGATGGGTGTCCTTCCCCCTCTCCCCCCCCCCCCCAGGATAAATCCTGGCTACGCCCATGTGAACAGCCATATTGTCTTGAAAATGAGCAAGAAAACGATAGTATCAGTAGGGCGACTTGTGAGTCCATAATTCATTAATTACCACTGACTCACTTCCATTGGCAACTGGATAAACTGTAGTAAAACACGAGTCTAGCATTTTGCTTCACATTGACGAAATAAGAACTCCGCAATGATTTTCGGATGAATGTTCAAGGTGACCTGTTTTTCTGTATCATTGTCAAGCCCAGATCATCGGACTTCGGGCAAAATAATCGAAACTGCTCGAGTTTAACATTATTCCCTTTTGCATTTGAGCATTGTACCCCACCAGCTGGTTGACAAGTTTTTGGACACCCTCATTCTAGCATTCCAAATTCTGGGGCTTCGTCCCGCTTTCCCTCATACAGATGTCTCGCCATCAGTTCCCTCTTGAATTCCTGATATCGTCTACCCTTTTGTTATTTCGTCCAGGATTCCCATCCTCTTTCTTCCCCTTCAACATTTCCTTAGTGGTCTCCCCTCTATTACCATTTCAACATGCCCTTTCCTTTCAACATACATCGTTTCTGACTTCTCCAAACCTCCACTACCAGCTTCCTCTCCTCTCCAGCCATATCTATTACCTTTTCGTCGGTCCACCTTGCCACCAAGCTAACTCTCCCTAGCCTTATCCTCACCTACATTCCAAACGCCTCAGCTCTACGTGCATCCTATCTCCGCAAGTTTCCGACGCATACAGTGCTGTGCTCCATGTTATAGTTTTCACCAGTCTTTTCTTTGTCTCTTCTCATTCTTTCGTAATGTATTCCCTTCTCTTTGCTTCTCTCCTCCTGTCGCTTCTCCTGTCAGAGTAATTCTTCATCTTGTGTCCCCAAAACTAAACCCATTCTTTGCCAATATACAACCCAGATTCGAAAAATTCACCATTGTGAGACCACACAACATTTATCCGTGGAAAATTGCGGAGAGTTCTTCTTTCGTTACATATAAGTTCCACATCATTTGTCATGAGACAAAGTTAGCCATTGTGTCACTTTTTCGTGGAAATTTGCCACGTCGACTATGCTCCATATACGTTATCTCAGCATACCTACTTCTTCTTCCTTCCGTGCTGTTCAGAAAACCTTTAATGAGTCTTTTCACAAGAAACTTTTTTATTTCCCTCGCTTGTCTTACTAATCGTACCCTCGTCACTAAACGACCAGTCCGCCGGGGTTCGCGCGTAGAATTTTAATCGCTTACTAATTCTCTCTCTCTGCTCTTGCTCTCAGTGACATTGTTTCAATGGCCGTCACAGGTTGATAATTTCATTGGTCTCAACAATTCGTCCTTGCTAAAGAACACTCTAAACTTTTAAATAGAATTTTCCTTGAGAAAAAATCGGCTCGGAACGGCAACAGAATTGATCCTTTCTTTTTTCTGTGACAAATTCTACCGATTAACGCCAGATCGGTTTTTTTTCTCGTGTAAATTTCTACGTAATTCATACCTCATTTTCGGCAGGTGTAAATATAGTTCTAAACTCTAATTTTGTTAGAAAAAAATTAAAAACTTTGCCGAAAGCTATTTTACGAAGAAATATTGGCTTGTAGGTGTATCCATTATTATCAAGTCAGAATTACGGGGATTGGTGGCATGCAATCGAAATTAGCCAGTATCTATATTTTTGCCCCTGCATGATCGTCTGCTATTTGAAATTTTTTGATGCTCCTGTTGAAACGAGTAACTTTTTAGCGGGTTTATAGGGATGGGGAAAGCGTTTAGGCGCTCCTCTCTCCACTCCAAACAAGTTTCTTAGAACTTAGAACGATCCCTCTAACATAGTCTCGTCCCTCAGGGGTGTCGTGTGAAATGAGGGCACTTAATACTCTCTCTTTTGATATGTTTTGGCACCCTCTGCAAACTTAAAGGGGGGCATGTACGCTACTTGTTATTACGCCTCTTTCCCCCTCCCCCTAACCCGCAGTCTCGCCAATGTTCTTGTGTATCGATGATTAGTTTCAATATTTTATTTGAACAGAAGATCAGTTAAATCATTAAGGACTGGGATAGCCTTCAAGTGTTACGGACCTAAGTATACAAGCAGGATAGAGCTGATATTAAAGGATAAGGATGGACTAGAACAGATGGATATCTACAAATAAATAGTGAAAATACAAAAATACAAATAAAGAGGTTCATCAGTGATAGATCTTGGAGAAATAACGAACCAGTCACTTCTCTACGCCGACCACATCCATACCATAAAAAGTAAAGCCATGTCCCTGTTAGGTCTACTATACCGTTACACAGAAATTTGAGGTCCCAGCGCATTAAAATCCTATGTCACATCGATTGTTCTTCCTATTCTCTCCTACTCTCCCCCTGTATGGTCGATGTCATCACCAACTAATGTTAAAGCCCTGCAATCTTCGCACGTATTGCTAAAAATCGTGTGCACGTGTTGCCAAATCTCCGCAACCTGCCCTTTGATGCTGTCTTGTCCTCACTCTCCGTTAATTAACCTGATAGATAATACCTTCCTTAGAACTGATATTAAACTTATCCTTAGCACACTAAACTTAATCATTAACTGCCCCGACCTTGTTTCCTTGATAAATTTCAGAATACCCACCCGACACACCAGAACTCACTCAATGCTCCACATCCCTACTCCCAGATTATCACTCACCAAGCGCTCCCTCATTTTTCGCCTCTCCTATCTTCTAAATTCCCTTCCTGGGAACACTGACCCCTATCTTCCAGTGTCTTCACTAACCTAGCCATATTTCATCCCCAAAAAAGTAATTTTTACTATTTCCCCATGTTGGATTATTATTTGTTACCTTCATCTTGTAATGTTTTTTCGTTTGTGTCCTTATTTGTTTCCTATACGTTCAGTATAAAATGATTTCATGCTGTATGTGATATTTTTCTCAAATAAAAATAAAATAAATCTGTATTTAAACGGTCACCACAGGACCCATGAAATAATGGTTGCTTAAGGACGTGGCCGGTGAGGGAGGAAAAAGTTTTACATTGCATTCATGAGAAATTCATTTCATTCGTTCCCGAAAAAAATCGCCCACGCAGAGAGGAGACCGCTTAAGGGAGGTGGCCGCGGAGGCAGGTTTCACTGCAAATACTACATAGGATCAATGTTAGGTTGAATTGTAGTAAAGTTATGGGAAAATCAAGCAAAGATATGTTCTGGTCCGGCAGACACTAATAAGGTACTGAAGAGATTGTTAGGGAGAGAGAGACTTAATCAAATATGCGTTTTGATGGATTTTTAGTTCTCAAATCAGGACTTTAAATGATGGAAAGCCTTTGATTCATTAGGATATCATTACCGCAATCGGCAATTTTTTCAATTTCCCGATAATTCGACTCAATCGCATCAACGATCTTTCGCACATCGTTCCGGACAAATCGATACTTTTGATTTAACTGCCCATCCCTATCTCAACTCTTCTCTCCCTCTCCCTCCCCTCTCCTCTCCTCCGCCCCCTCCCACGCCCTCCCCTCTTCCCGCCCCCATCTCGCCCAGTCAAATTCCTCGCGTTTGTGTCATTGACCTTGCGTCTTTGTGTGCGTGAGTGAGGGCGTGCGTGATACGGTTGAGGCTGAACACCATGTGCCCAACAGCAGATATGTGCAATATTTGACTCCGTTATCGCAAAGTTCTGTGAAGCAATATTGCTGACACTAATTAATCATCCCCATTACTTTGGAAAAGAAATAAGGATGCCGTATTAAGAAGTCATTTTTATTTATAGAATAATTATCTGCCGTAAATAGAGGGAATTCACTAAGTAAACTAAAGAAAAGGAACATAAGAGTTCCTATTGGCACAAACTTTGCGGAACCTATGCAAATCCTTATTTGAAAATAAACACTGGTACAATTTACACACTTTCATTCTTCGTCACCGACCATGGTTTCAGCGCATTACACCATTTTCGATGGCATAGAGTGCTGAAACCATGGTCAGTGAAATAAAAGTGTGGAAATTGTACCAGTGTTTATTTTCAAATTCAGAAAATGGAGTTTAATCAGGCGATGAAATCGAAGCTGGTGATATCAATAGGATGGCAAAAACTGGAGCATGTAAAACTATTTAATTACGTTGGTAGTGCGTTGGAGAAAATGGGCACAGCAGAAAGGTCTGTACAAGGATATTGGCGTAAGCGAGAGAAGAAATCAGCAATAGGAGGGAGATAATGACGCAGACCTGGAGCAAGTATGTGAACAAAAGTGTAATGAAACGAAGTGATTAATAGGGAGGGTTACGCTGTCCGATACAGATACGTGATCTCTCGACGACAGAGGACGAGAATCGGCAGAAGAATCGGCTGCAGAATCGGCGTTTGAAATTCTCGCGAGGAGAAAGATTGTGCAATTTGATGATGTAAGCTTAAGAAAATACCGTTTTCTAAGCTGATCGTTAGAAGTTATTTTCGTAATATGTATTATTTTTTTCAAAATTTATTTCAGCAATCAATGACTTATCAAAGGAATCTAGCTTAATACTCTATGTAGTGCAATATTTATATTATCGGTTACGTCATGCTTGCTATTAAGAGTTAGCGTAGTAATCAGTAAATCTCTTAAAAGACGGCGGAATGTGTGAATTTTCGATATCTTGATGGGCATTGATTAATATCCTCATGCATCTCTCCACACTTTTTATGGCAAAGATTGGGATGGCTATTAGTATCAGATATTTCGGTATTAATATTATCCATTCCTAGAAGTCAGCGGGATTCAAACAAATTCCACAGAATTCTGAGTTTTTTCGCAACCCTCCCGAGGGTTACTCGAATTGCTTTATGATTTACTTAATATACGCCCAAATATTAATTTTAAAAATCATAATTGAATTTTTTGAGGTGTTTGGTTCATTAAGTCATACAAATCAATTTATAATGCATATTATAAACTTGTAATTAAATATAAGCCGTGAAATAAGTTGCTGACCAAATATCTCAAAATATTAAAGCTAGATTTTTAAAATTAATTGTTCACTAAAATTCTGGGATGCATATGAAAATGTATGCATAAATAAATAAACAAAGAACACGCAATTTCATTAGCAGCGTTGAATTTTCGTGAAAAATTAATCTTTTAAATCTTGCTCGAGTTTTGTTTGAGGTAGTCGGTAAATTAAGTAATGTTTATACGAGGACAGCTTCCTCACAACATGATTTAACTCTCGCAAAGATTTTGAGGACCGAATAAGCTTGTAGACCACAACTCTACGCCATTCTAAGACGTCAAAAACTGCACATATTTACTAATCAATACATAAGTTACATTACTGATGCCCATTTCATGGAAAGGAATATCGGTTATACAGGTGAACATCAAAAGGAATCGACGTGTATATTGATGGTAACGGCATGCATTTATTTAGTAAATTCGTTTATAGCATCTCTGAGGTTTGGTTTTTAATGTATATAATTCTCTTTTTTAGCATAGGAATTTTTTGTTCATTGGAGCTCGACTCATAGCAGGGAATACTTACGATTTTCATCGCTGACGATAAGGCGATAAGGCTATAATCGCTCAGAATTTTGGGTGGTGCTGCCATCTAGTCGACGGATGAGTTAATTCCATGACTGCGCACGTTTGAAATTTTCCAAATGCTCTTTATTGGAAAATGCTATATTCAATTGCTGGCTTGACCTCAAAATTAAGTGTAAACGCTGGGAACTTTATGGAAAGAATATTTATAAGACGATTTCTTGACTTAACACCGTATCTTCGCTATTCATTCGTGATTTGAAAATAATAGGTCTTTAAAGTAATGGTGTAGATTAGCCGTAGTCACTCAAAGGTTCATTTAATTCACTGTTAAACTCAATTTTTTGTTCAATAAATTCTCCTTCGAAGGCTAATGAATGCGTCAGTATTTTTTAATTATCAAAAATCTCTCCAATCTATAGAAATAACTACAAATTAAATTTTCGTTCCACAGAGAGATTCCACGACTGTTCGTAACATATAGATATTTCCATTATAAAAACCCAGGAAATTATGGTGAAATTAGTCCTCTTTCTAATTAAGCAATAACGGTACTCCATAAGTGTCTCTCTGTAAATAAAATAACTCGAGGACGAAGCTGTAAACGTCGGAAAAGTAAGTTAATTGCATTTGCTAACCTATAGGTCGTCGACAACATAGTTATATTTCATAATCATTGTTAGATATAATCAAACGATCCCAGTAGTTTTTCTGGTTAAGGCCTCTTTCCTTACGCTATTACATTCTTCAGCTTAGGATTCGTTCTACCCAAACCTCTTTATCACCCTAGGCCTATAAACCATAGACCTCCGTTTCTCTGCTCAAATTCCCAGCTTCTTCCCCGTCTATCACGACATTCAGCTTCTCTTCGCCCCTCATTACCCGTTCCTAACTTCTACATGGTCTTCTCATAATCTCCTCGATCAGTTTTATCTCCATCTCCTGTAATTTTATCTGAATGCCAAGAACTTTTTCCTTCGTCTTCCTTTCCGTCTATCGTACTTTCTCCATTCTCATCCACACCCTAGCATAAAAATCCTGCGACCCTTTCTCATTCATTTTCCTCAGACTCCAGACTTCCTCAACTCATTTTCCTCAGACTTCGCAAACGTAGTTGTCATTCTAATATTTTAAATACTATGCCCATCTTAATCTCCCAGTACTCCGAGGAAAATTAGACACCATGATTATGTTCCTTTAAAATTTTTATGCAAACTGACGTATAGATCCCAGATCTTGCATTAGCCCAGGTAAAAATATTTCATCTGTGACTGCTCTCAAAGGGTAATATCTGGTCTGGAAGTGGTCTGTTTCTGGCCCGTATTTGAAATATCTTTAAAATCCAGATCTGTTCTGTCCAGTTACTTACCGCCTCAGGATCAGATATCAGTCTTTCAGAGCAGTTATAGACCAAATATTGGTACATGGGTTCTTTTTCCAGATGGTCACACTGGTCATAACTGACCGATCTACATCTACATACTACCCTGCGAGCCGCCGTATGGGCGTGTGGCAGGGGGTGTTAGGACACCAGCTGTGTAAAGATGTAAGGGATTAGGTTTTGGGAAGTAAAATGGTGATGTGTATTATGGGAGTATATTTATTCGAGCTCAGTTTTTATTGTGATTGCTTATTGTCGACAGAAAGTATGAGTTTTGTAACAATCTGTTCGGCAAATTCTTTCTCTTATTTTATCGTTTCTGTCAGCCCTAGAGATGTAGTGAGGCGCCATGATAACATTCTCGTTGTCGCTCTGAAACACACCAATTCTGAATTTCTCAAGCAAGTTAGCCTAACCTAGCAGGCCTAGCTTGTAGCCTCCGAGTCTCTAGGGGCTCCCACCTTAATCCCACTAAAAGTTGTAAGACACACTATGTTCGCTCGTAGCAGCTTTTAACGAAGAGTGCTGCTTTTCTTCGTATTGTATTAATGTTTTTGCTTAAATCTTTATGACCAAGGTCCCAAATGATCACGGAGTATTCGAGGTGTATCCTAACCAGAGCGAAATAGCATCTTTCTTTTACTTTTTCATCCGAGTTCCTTCTTATTATACGCTTAACAAAATCTAGTTTCAAACAGCGATATCATTACTTCAACCACTCTCGTGACCTTAAAATAGTGGAAGTGTTTAGGATTTAAGTAATATAAAACAATATTTTTTTCAAGAAAATTCGGTTTTTTGAAAGAAAGAGATTTGAAAGAAAATATCTTTTAGAGGAAGGAATATACCGATCTATATACTTTTCACCAGCAATAATCTGAGATCCTTTTAGTGACTCCTGTGCCAGAAAAAGCTGTATTATTCGACACACCCTCCAGTCAAACTATCTCATCGTCCTATAATGTAAATTATGTCTATTTTCAGAGAATAAGGGAGGGGAGGTCATCAGAGAAGGGCATCCGAATATAAATCACCTTCCAGCTGCGACGGAGGTTGCTAAAAGTAGAACTTGGAAAAAAATGATGGGAGGAAGCCCAACCTATCAACGTCCATCCATCAAGTACGTTGACTTTTACTAGAGAGAACATCAGCAACAGAATTCACTCATCCTCATTTTAGCATTAAACATGTCGCACTTGTTCCATTGTCCCTGTAAAAGTAGCCGGAGCAGGCAAGTTCCCCAAATCCGTGGCAATAGTCAATGTAATTGACAGTTATTTATCAACTTAAAAACTAGAAGGTCTCGTTTTTTTCATGGAATTCTTTTCCAATTCTAAATTTCCATCATGAGGTCTCAAAATTCTAACACCCATATTCTTAGATTTCAAGTCGAGCCCGAATTAAAGAGGTTGTACTTCAATTGTGTGAAATTCACAGTAGAAAAATCATTCGAACCCAGATCCCTTGATTTCGTGCCGAGTGCTCTAACCAGTTAAGCTTCCTCTTCCACGGTGAATCTCATGGGGGCTTTAAGGAGCAAGTTGTTTTCACCATACCGGGCATATGATTCCACAGGTATCCCGTATGTGTGCGATAAGTGCTACAGTCCATTGGATAAAACCCAACTTTAAACACAAAGGTGTTTACTTTGGACATTTTCAAAGAACTACGGAACTAGCCGCGCAGTAGCTGGTTAGAGTACCTACTTGGCGCGAAATCGAGGGATCTGAATTCGATTCCCAGTCCAGGCGAATGATTTTTCCATTGTGAATTTCACACAATTGAGTGCGCGCGACCTTTAAATACTTAGGAGTATTAACTATGCCTTGTGTATACATTTACCATACAGTCATATATGTCTAGAAAAACAAGAAATAACTCAACAACGAATAATAGTTATCACCGCTACAATACCAGAAGATGTAAAGATATACGCGTGAAAACAACTTACCTGTCTATGGTAGCCAGAGGGCCAACATCAATGTACAAAACACTGTTCAATAACCGACCCAATTGTTTAAAAAATGAATAAAAAATTCCTCTATTCAAGAAAATGTTATTTGAATACCTTGTCAATGAGTGCTACAATAGTGTAAATGAATATTTATCCAAAATATAAGTGTATACAACTCTGATGTATCTGTATTCAGCATTATTTGTAAACATAATTGCTTTTCCTTTTTAACATCCCTGTACCTCTGCCACATGTATCTTCAGTACGGTGCAATGTGTCAGCTGGATAAACAAACATTTTTATTAGTATTACAATTTTCGCTTTCTTATCGACAAACATTCAACCCTTCATATGCTCCAAATATGTACCTCCTTCGACGTTCCTCCCCCCGTTCATTCGCCTTTTAATCTTTCCACCTCTTCTTTCATCATTCGGAAACATTGGCTTTGGATATGGCGAGAAAATGGGTCGGCTATTTCCTCATCAGAGGAAACGTTGAATCATAATATACGTAGAACATTGCCACGCGGACCTCTTCCGGATTCCAGCTCCCTGGAGCTCAGAACACCAACAACAGCGGCCGCTCCAGAGGGGTTTTAATATCCTCCTAATGAGGCGGAAATGGACGGGAACGAAGAAAAGGTTTTTGCGGCCGGAGCATTTAACCACGGCGATGCGAGGCTCGTTTGATTTACCCAGTGTGTGCAGCGCGGGGGGAAGGGAAGAGAAGACTGGGGAAGACTTTTACGGTTCCTTGAGGCCCTGTTTTAAAAGGAAAGAAAAATAAGGCTCCAAGAGTGATAAATCTAGCTGTCACTTCACGGGCCAGCCGGGAAGGCCCGTCCAATTAGAAGGGCAGTTACATCCTCCGCTTCCGTTCACCTCACCCGCTCTTAATGTGTGCCTTGCATAAATGCGCTCATACATTTCCTCCCGTTTCATTAAAGGTGGTCAGAGGAAGTTATCACACAGCCTAAAATTCGATGAATCTGCCGTCATTATATTCAGAATGAACTCATTAATTCATATGATAAAATATAGCGTCCACCAACCCTTTTAGTTTCAGAGATATTTGTCAAAAAAATACCGGCCAATTTTTTCGAAATGGTACATGTATAAATTCCAGAGAGACTTTATTTATAAAAAACGGCAAGTTTTTATCTTACTTAACGCGTCATAAATTTTACTTGCGCTGTCTTTATACTTTTACAACAGTTAAAAAAACTATCAATCACTCATCAACGTAATTTTACAGAATGGCTAACATATCTCCGATGGTGAATGCGTTTACTATGTGCAATGTGAAAAAATCAATCCAATTGAAACCATACATATTTATATTTAGATAATACGAAGAATTTCAGTTATTTAAAACGAAGTTTTTGCGTCACAGTACAGTATTTCCTTCATGTTTATTGCGGTAGCTCAAAGAAAAAGATAAAATAAAAAAATGCATGAAATAACTACTGTTTCTTTATCTAAGCCTAATCAAACTTGATTCCCAAGATGTTTTTAATATATATCACGACAAATATTTAATGCCCTTCTGACACACATCAAGGAAGGAACAAAATATCCGAAAATTTCTTAAGGAAATAAAAAAATTGGTTATTACTTATACAAAACATCGATGTTTTTTCTATAATTTATATGTAATATTCATTGAATTAAATGTAAAAAATAAAGCGTTATTGTAATACTATTGCTATAGTAAGTGTATCTGATCATGTACATATGTCTCATATTTTGTAACCACTATATATCTCTGAGTCATTTTTGTATTATTTTATAATTCTTCACTGTATTGTTAAACATTTGATTGAAAAATGTAAATCACTTTTGTTTGTTGCTATTGATTTTGCATGGTTTATCTGTTAGTAGCCCCAATACAGGCTCATCTTTAGGGGTCACCTATTTTGTATTACTCTGTAATTCCTGAAATGAATCAAATTATTATTAAATTATTTAATTTGAATATTGCCTCTTACAAGAAGGGAAAAATCTAGCTTAAACTACCTTACCCTTCTCCTTTCTCGAACCTTCGTCGCTATTTCTGGATATATTTATTTTATAATTCCGATACCCGTTATGATTTAACTTAACTTTTTTTTCGCGGCATGTGAAAAAGGAGGAATTCTGCGTCCAACGGATTTGGATCGGAGAATACCAGCCAGCTTTCTAGTAGACGGCTAAGTTCTTATCATTTAAACTACAAATAGTAGTGAGATCTATAAAAAGTACTGAGGTCTCCCACATTACTTACCAACTCCTTGGGACAGTTTTTTTTACTCACTTTCTTCCTCGCTCCCCACGCCTGTTTATCCTCAGGATCATGAAACCTTGCAATCGAGCTTAAATGGTAGTTAACCCGATGTATTTAGGAAACTGAAATTGAACTAATTTGCCGATATTAAAATTTTAGATGTTATTTTTGATTTTATACGATTTCTCTGAAATAAAACAATGGATTCGACTGAGCAGACCATCTTGAATGAATCATTTTTCTGAAGCTCGTTCTTCAATTTTCTGGGCATGTCAGTGCGCCAAAAAGCATACGTGCTGTGAGGCCACATCGTCTTAACAGCCATTTCAAGTCCCCTTCCTCTAACCTGCTTATGAATTCAGACCCATTATATTGGTTTCCAGTTTGACTAGGTATCATCTCGCTCACTCCTAAGTATCTTAATGATTTCACAGTTTTTTTCCTTTAAGGCGTTGGAAAGTGTTCCACTATCTTTAAATCGGTGAGTTTTATGATGCTATTTTCAGTTATTTATTTTTTAATTTGGGCGTTGGCTCTTTCGTGCCCTTGTCATCCTAGACCCTAATCAATTATCACAAAATTTATCGCTTTTTTCGTTTTCCCATATTTTATTCATGGCTTAAATTCGAGTTGATATACTATGCTTGATTAACTTATCTCCGCTGGTATCCCATTGGTAAGGATAGTTCTATTAAGTGATTGTACCAGACTCCTCTGATTTTTCTCGAGATCTTCCAGCCTTTGGGCTTCTACGGGTCAGTATGCCATGAATAAGAGTTGTGCATAGCTATTTTGAGCAGATCTCCCCTCTTTACTCGTGGGAACTTCTAGGTACGATTCCGATATAAAATGTGAGTGGTTTCATCAGGTGCTGATCGATGAAGATGATTGCCTTTGAGGTGAGACACTTTGCTTGGCAACCATTCTTACATTTCCATCCGCAACATCTTTTCTCGAGGCTATCACAATATCCTTGCACATGTGGTATTAACTTTTCACACGAATTCTTATACGTAGACAGATATTGCTGGAAGGCTTCCAGATGTTCTTTCACATTAGTAGAATACCAATTAATCATCACATCGCAGCCATGCTTTCTGTGTAATTCATTAATAAGTAATGATTGTCTCTTGAATGGTACCATACGCTGATGATAGTTTAATGCGTTCCCTAAGAAGAAAAGATGTTTTGACTATAGAGTTAATATAAATTGCAAATGGCAGGTCGTAAATAACACACTTAGTAACTTATATAACCTTAAAATATTAACAGGTAAAACAAAAAACTATGGCATGCTAAGGAAGCAAACCCATAAGAAGCAAAATTGTCACACATGATCAATCTCTGGAACCAATGCCCCCATTACATTATTTGGGATGCGATATAACATACGACGATAACAAAGATATAGCAAGTAAAATTGACATTTTCCAAGGGATTTTTGTGACGATACCAACAACATAAAAAGGCAAATCCAGGAAAGAAATCCAGGTTAACTTTTATGAAGAAATGGGAGTTCCTACTGTGCTGTTCCTACTGATGGCTAAGAATGTTCAAAACAAAAAAATCAAATTGAGCCATCAGAAATGAAGTTTCTTCGAGCGGTGAAAGGGTGTACAAGATTAGACAAGAAAGAAACACATCCATAAGAGCTAGTATTTCATACAGCGCCATTTTACTAAGGCTTAGATATAGTTGTCTAAAGTTAATACATTCTTGTCCTTCACCGGGTTTTCTCGAGTTATGAGACAGCTTGTGGTTTCCAAATATATTTTGATGAATTATTCAGTTATGAGGTAGGCAGTTGGAGATTATTTTCCCTTCTTGAAACGAAGTAATGAGACAGGCCTGTTAATGTTGGATGATGGTCTTAAACACTGCATATGAGAGGTATGGCTTTCTAATACTGCTCGTTGGATATGGAGGGTTAAGCGACCTATGTAAGTTGTAGGATGCCTTTCCTCATTAACTCCTCATGTATAAATAAAATAATACATTCTCGTGTGGTTTTTATACTTAGACACCTTGTGGATACAATTTCTACCTTTTAATGCTGGCGTATGAAAATACATTCATAGTATTTGCAATGCTTGAGTTTAAAAACGACTATTTTGAATTTTGACTTTTCTTCTCACGCAAAAATAAACCTTGGTTTGACTGTTGCTTGCGAGGTTACTTTTTTCGTCATCAACCCATATTCACACTTTAAGACGCACAAACCTTTTACGTGGAATTTAATATAATGACTTTGGCCTAAGAAATGCACGCACTAAATCTACCAATTTAGCGAACCAATATCTTGAAAGGTATCCTAGAGGTTAGGTACACCTCTTCGCCAAAATGTTCGAGGGAATTTTCTACTGATTGCCGAAAGCCACATCTGCATCCTTAAATAATGCCCACTATTCAATCATATTTCAGCTCAAGATCATTACTATCATTATCAACCTAATATCCTCCACGTCACGTATCCTGGCGAACCCGCTGTAAAAACGTTTGTATCCATCGGTTAACCAACCTTTCTATCTCAAATTTCGTGATTATAAAGACATTAAAACACATGCTTTGTATTCATATAAATTCATATAAAGTGGAGTTCATATCAACAGCCTAACAATATATGGTCATTTTTCCGAATTGAACGGGGAAAATTTGAACAATTGGAGCCCTAATTGAACGAGATAATGTATTACTCCCAGGCTTTTCATTTTTTCCGAATTGAACGTGGAAAATTTGAACAATTGGAGCCCTAATTGAACGAGGTTATTTATTACCCCAGGGATTACGCATGCACTTTTGCCAAGTTCAAAGTAGCTTCATTGCGTGTATATTAGTCAGTGTGTTACCAGAAAATACATTTTTTTTAAATTACTAACAAAAGTATTATTAGCATTCATGGACACTTTGGTCAGCATCAAAACAGTGTTAAATTACTCATCATCCGCAAATTTAAGTTGCATTATTAACGCCAAGAACATCGCGGTTCGCCATTATCAAGTTCAACGGTGGTATCATTTCAAATTAGCAGAAGCGGGCCATCCTTCTAACTATTTTGATTTAAACTCGGATATTACAAAGGAAATTTGAATTTTGTTCTTTCCTTCTATTCCTTCTAAAATTATTAACGGTTAGGTTATAAATATATAGCCACTCGAATATTTTTGAAAAGGGAATTTATTTCATGCTTCACTTTTACCCGTTTCAGCAATTGAGGATGAGGGATAAAATCAATCCCCTAAAAAGTTCTTACCATTGAGACTTGACAGTGGTAACTTAATGGTAAGAAATTTATACATGAAAATGTTTGCAGCACTTGATAGGAAAATCGAAAGCCAATTACCTCGCAATATTGTATTCACTGTGCTTATGTATGCAAGAGAATTTGTAAATATGCATCGACAGAATATCATGGATAGCCTACGCTGTACGAAAATTAAAAGCAAAATGTTTAAGGAGTACATTTCAATTCGATTTCATCGATCTAGGGAAATATTGACAGCATTTCTAGTCCATTAATCTGCCCGTTAAATTCTGGTTAAGGCATGAATTCCATAAGAGGAATTTTGTCGCAGTCCCATGAGAATACTAATTTGCGTTTGGGGTTTTTTGCAAGTTGAATAAGGTAACAACGCAGAAGAAAAACCATTCACAAGTTTCAGTTGAATGTTCTCAAACATTGTTACCCGAGGTGGCATAATTTTACCATCGACACATAAACTAGCAATGGAGTCTCATTTGCGATTTTCAAATAATATTCCCTCTGGAACATAAATCCCCCGACGCCCACTTCCCAAGCCCAAGGATGGTCTCGGAATCCGATCACAAGCGTTATTTTTTCACTTACGACGCATTTCGAATGAGAGACACCGGAGGGCGCCTGCTTCTACGAGGAATCCTCGGAAGTTTATGAGGGCTTCCTTCGTTCCCCTCTCTCTCTTTCTCTCCGCCCCCTGGGGTAACTGTAAGGGGCCCGCATATCTCATTTTTACCGCCTCTCCCCTCCCTCGGGCAACCACCGCCACACACCTCGCAGAATTCTCTCTCCCATGCCACCCAGCTACTTTCCAAACACGGCCGAGAATACCACTGAAGCGAACGTTCACAATATACCCGCCCATTCCGATTTCCTAGTGAGCCTCTTTGCTTTCCTCGCGAGCGATGGTTTTCCAGTACTTTTGTAACAGTCCTGGTGATATTTTCTAGTATATAGTACTAGTTGTGCCCGGCATGCGTTGCAATGCCTCTTTTTCTTTCTAAAAAGACACATAAAAAAGCAGACGCAAACGAATTTTTAGACCTAGTCCAATGGATTCCTTGTACCTACATAGAACTTCGTAACGCAGAAATGATGGCATGTGTTTCCATTCCATGCCTATGCTGCGGTTTGCAAGTAAATAAAAATATTCTGTTTCTAACGCAGCGCGAAAATTTAAGATCTTCGAGTAAAAAATTCAATTTTAGGAAAAAAGCGAAGCGTATACAAAAATTGAATGCAACAATTAAAAAAAAGCAAATCAAGAGGCCACTGCACCAAATCTCATTCTACGTACAAATAAATTACGTACATTTCAACAAAATATTTTGTCCCACTGATGTGATTCGGATGCACGTGATTGATAAACAGGCAAACAATCTCCATCGTTGCTTGTTTGTCGTTCTTCGCTTGTTTGAGAAGCTCGCGTGCCAACACTCATTTGTTGAAACGAATCATGCTCCACCTATTGTAGGTACAATGGATTTAATAATTCAGAAACCTTCGCGGTCGCACACACAACTGACCAAAGTTTCTTCGTAAACTGATGAATGGTATTGGAACTCATAGAAGACGAAGAAACAATCATTTATTTTCATACAACTAACCAAAGTTTCATCGTAATCTGATGAATGGTATTGGAACTCATAGAAGACGAAGAAACAATCATTTATTTTCATACATTAGATTATATGCAATGAAAATAACTAAGAATTTGTAGCGATAATAAATAAAAATTGATGTATTTAGTAACATTTTCATCTTTGTTTCATGTATCTATGTTGAAAAATAAAAAAAAGTTCTGATTTTCTGTAACAGAACAGAACTTTTGAATCACCCTGTACAATTAATTTTTATTGCACAGAAAACACTATTCAAGCTATCGTAAGTAGCCGAAAATTAATCTGAATCGAAGCCACCCTCAACATTCTCAGAGAAATCTGTTGTCGGCATTAATCTTTTCATTTAGAAACCCACGCTTTTAGACGAAGTTAAACGGACAAATAAATGCACTTGAAGTTGTTCCAACATTTCTCTGCGTTGATGGAATTTCATTCGAAATTTACACTCGACTTACTTCTATGTTGATTTCATTACAATTTGGACTATTTACGACAATGTCTCGATACATGCTCAAAATAACACACACACGAAATACAAGTTCAACGCATCTAAATTCGATAAAATATTCATTTTGAATTTATATACCGCCAACATATCGGTAGAGCGCTATCAATATTTCCGTTCGTTGATGTAACTGCCTTAATAAAATACAGCAAACTTATTTTACTTTGATTCGTTACAACGCAGGCTCTCTGGATGCATGTTTTCAAATGTTCTAAATGCAAAAGAACAGCATAATCAATATTTTGAATTTAAAGGCTGTCGAAATTGCTGTACACTACTGCCAACATTTCTCTACGTCTATTTAAATACGAATATAGGCATTGGTCAATGCCAAAACTCTTTTGCTAATCAAAAGTTTTGGAAACTTATTCAATTTTTTTAGAAATGACACGGATCCATTTTGAACACGGCTGAGAAAGTTTTCATCACTACTAAATTTTCTGAACGTTATCCCGTGGCATCCTGATGGTGGCAATCCGTGCCGAAATCTTAAATGGTGGTTAATAAAAGGGCTGCTGTTTATTTTATTTTCCTATTCAGTATGGATTTCTCTACGCCACACCGATGGAATTACATTGGAAATTTAAGCCTTAAGGTGGTTGGAGCGATTTTCGGTTATTCACAGATTTGCGTGAAACTTTTCATAAGCGTACTCATTTGTAATATGCAGAGCGCAAAAAATTGCACGTTACCGATTTGGTTTCTCGGCAAATTAATGTTATTTTAACACATAGGATTACGGCACTTAGCATGTTTTTCAAAATATTTCGATGAAATATGGACGGATTTTCTCCTAAACGCGAAAACATACCTTTCAAATCATTATAATGTTTCCTATTAAATATAATGTTTCATGCCGAGTGTAAAACGTGTATTTACACTCGGTTTTCGCTTAAATTTCGAAAGCCTTAAACCCGAGTCATAACAATTCATGAATTGAGACAACAATTTTAAAGTACAATTCTTGCATAATATACATTACAGCACGAATGGCTATTTCCAACGTACTTAAGTGAAGTGTGGTCCAAGAATTTTTTTCGATTTACTTGAAAAAATATTTCAATGTGCAATCAAAGACTCACGATTCGCGCCCCAACCACCATAATAAATGAACCTTCGATTTCAATACAACGCAACGTAGGCTCTCCATTTAGCTCGTTTGAGCGAGATAGTTTCCTAGTAATAACGGAGACCATATTCGATTTTTACATGTTAATGTCAGCAGCTGTAGGAAGCATGAAGTAAACACTGCAATATCAATTGTGAAAAAATGTATTTCTACATGACTGAAATTCTAAGCAATTACATTTAAATACCTAAATAAGTATTTCACTCGACTCATTTTTTTCGCGGAGTACGTTTAAAACTCCCTCACAACGGAAGGTTTGTTCATGATAATAAAAAGATTATTGTGGTAACACTATGATTCATTTGCAAAAAAAGCTGAGCAAACATACAAACTACACAATGCTAATTTGTGACGAGATCTAGGTGTTGGAAATTCCTCAATTTTTAAAATAAGGTCACTCTGTAGTGCATACACTTACCATTTCCAGGTAAAAGAGTTGGTATTTTTTGTCAAAAATGTCGGAAAGTAGTTCGGTAAGGGGTATGCTGATATTTCGGTATTTGGAAGGGTGAGCTTTTTTTATGAGACGAAACTCGTTGATTTCTAGGTGAAATGATATTTCGCTCAAACTATCTCAAATGCAAGTACCAGTTCTGGCTAGGGATCGCAGGATTGCCTTAATCCGTCGATCGGTAAAAACGTCGTGATATGAGCGGTAATCCAGTGCGGAAGGATTTATAGGGAGGAAGGTTGGCGGCATATTAATATATATATATACTACAAGGAGACGAGGGATTGCCGCTCTGGGCGAGGAAGGCAGGGGGAGAGGATCTACCAATGTCATGTAAAAGAGCTGGTACTTTTGAAATACGCGTATTCGACCCCCACCCTCGTCCGTTCCTGTTGTGTAGATTTGACCACGGTCTTTTGGAGCTGATTCTCCCAGAAGTTGGGCCCATTTGTGTGTGTGAGTGAGTGATTTTGTGTGCTAGTGAGTGTGCTTGCGTAAATAACCGGGCATCCTTAGCGGGGTCTCATTAGCCCCGTGAAGGATCCCAGGTTATAACCCAAACATCCTTAGCGGGGTCCCATTAGCCCTTGCAAAGGATCCTATTTGGGTTGTGTGTGTGCGTCTGTGTTTGGTCCCTGGCGAGGAAGTAACATTCCCGTAAACCATCACAGGGGGGTATTCTTGGTTGAGAGGCTGTGGTTGGTCGCTGCTGTGGTTTCCCAGCATATCAACACAGTAAGTTTGGTGTTTTCTGACGAAGGATGCCAATTGTTTACGGCTTCTGGAGACTATCTTTGTTTTATTTTAACTGGTACTTTTGGTCAAAAATCTCGGAAAGTAATTCAGTAATGGTGATATATTAGTATTTTTGGAAGTGTGAGATGTTTTTATTTGAAATGAGAGGCGTTCATTGATTTCTTGGTGAAATTATATTTCCCTCGAACTCCCTTTAATGCATGTCCCGGTGCTGTCTAGGGATTGGAGGATTGCCTTAATCCCTCGATCGGTAAAAACGTCGTGATATGAGCGGTAATCCAGTGCGGAGGGATTTATAGGTAGGGATGTTGGTGGCGTATATATACACTACAAGGAGACGATGGATCGTCGCTCTGGGCTGGGAAGGCGGGAGGGGGGAAGGTATGAGGGGAGTGGGGACAGGAGGGGAGCGAGTCAGGGGAGGGGAAAATTTCGGTTCCAGGGTTCAACGACCTCGCTCTCTCTCAAGTTGCGTTTCGAGCGCGTGCCCTGGTCCCTCCCCTCACTCTGTTCCCCTCCCCCCCACTTCCCCTCCCCCCCTCCCCCCCCTCGATTTTTCAGGGCGTTCAGGGCTATACACATCCCCCACCCCTTCCTCACCCGACTCCTCTCCACAAATTTTCCCTTCCATTCCCTTTCCCTTTCATTCCTTCACCCTTTCTCCCCGCGCCTTCCAGGGTCTCTCCCTCTACACCACCACCGAGATCCTCTCTCCTCCACGGCAGTCAAACTTCTCACCCTTTCCTACTTCTCTCTCTTCCCTCTCCACGTTTCATTCCTTTCATCCCTTTCTCCCGCCCCCGGGAGATCCAATTAAGAGGACAATTTATTGACGGGATAAATGCTTGGAAATTAAAGCGCGCACCTTAATATGAGCGCAGGCATCGTCGAGAATTATGGCCATTTTTCCGTACGTTTCGCCGCTTTTCGCGCGAGTGTTCGTGTTTTAAGCGAGGGTGCGAAGCCTTAAGGTGTATTGTTAGTTTGAAATGCTTTCGTCACTCGAGAATATTGAACAGGAAATCGGAAATCAACTCATTTTTTCAGTTTTATTCATGAATTATTGTCGAGAAAGTAAAAATAGCAATAAAATCTCAAATATAAAGAAAATAATTATCTACTTATACTTGAGCGGTATTTGACCTCATTAAGAAGAAAAAAACAATAGGTTCCATGGTTTGAGGCTCAACTGTGTGGAAGTTGATTTTCACAAATGAAAAAAATAAATTGTTTTTCTCCCCCTGATTTATGTTCTTGGTACAACATGTTTCGACACTACGGTGCCATCATCAGGTACTTGATCTCCTCACATCAGACACCTGAGGATGACACTGGCCGTGTTCCAATCCGTAGGGTGCACCCTATGCACTTACGCCCTTATGCCCTATCCTGTACTTCACGCACTTTGTGCTCATCAGGTAGCCAGTGTCCAATGTCGGAACTATATCAGAACCGTCTCGACCCGTAAGTTGGTCTGTGTATTTCTTCCGCAGGCCGATGAATTGTATTATCCTTTCGTCTGTCCCTAGTATATCAGAAGAACATCCATTAGTCACTCCGAATTGTAATTTATCGCAAGACATCGCATTGGAAATTCGCATTATTCACGAATGGGAAATTCTTAGGGCGCAAAAGGGCGCATCGTCATACACTTACCTTCTATGTGCACTAGCGCCCTAGCCATGATGCGCTCTAACGGATTGGAACCGCACTATACGACGTCACATCCGGAAAATGATAATCGAAAAGAGCACGTAAGGGTACGAAGTGTGCATAATATCGGATTGGAACACGGCCACTGTTGTTTCGAAATATGTTGTACCAAGAAAATAAATAAGGGGAAGAAAAACAAGATATTTTTTTCATTTTTGAAGAAGAAACAATCCTATTCTCCTCAAGTTGATATTTAACAATATTAAGATATGAATTGGTACCGGCATTGTATATGCCGTTGTATGCATTGGGCTTGTTTGAAATAATTTAGTCACACGAGGATATTGAAATCGTGAAAAATCGGAAATTAACTATTTAATTAATACCTACTTATATTTTAGCAATATTTGACCTCACTAAGAAGAAGAAAACAATCTTATTCTCCTTAAATTGTTATTTAACCATATTAAGATATGACTTTTGGCCCTGCATTGTATATGACATTGTATATCGGGTCTGTTTGAAGGGATATTGAGCAGGAATTCGGAAACAAGCTCATTTCTTCAGTTTTTTTCAAATAAATAATTGTCCAGAAAGTAAAAATACCTAAAAAAATGTCAAATATTTTTATAAAATTAAATTAAAATCTACTTACATTTAGGCTGCATTTGACCTCATTCAGAAGATGAAAAAATTCTTATTCTGTTTAAATTTTAAATAAAAATATTAAGATAATACTTTGGTCACTGCATCGTATATGCCGTTTAGCGCACGAATGTTGTAATAATGTTATGTTATTAGTGATGCCTTGAGTTAAATCGATAAATGCTTAAACCCTAAATGATGATTTCCTCATGTAACACTCTGACCTAAGATTCATACCATTCAAATTGAAAAGAGAAAGTTGGAAGAGAAATTGTTCTGTGTATCTATCTAATATATGGAAAAAACTGACACTTTTTTGCTCTCATCGGGTTATACGATGTGAAATAGATGAGCCCCTTTTCAGATCCTGAGCTGAGACTAACTATCCATTCCATGACATGAAAGGTGATCAACAGTATTTGACCTCATTAAGAAGAAGAAAACAATCTTATTCTCCTTAAATTGTTACTAAAATATATCAAAATATGACTTTTATCCCTGCACTGTATATGCCACTAGGTTTTTCTTTCGTATATTTTGGATCCGAAATTGGAATTTCGGATTCAAAATATACGAAAGAAAAACCCAGGGATTCAATCCAGGTAAATTTTCTCAATCTTTGTTATCCGAGGTGGTCCAAAGTTTGTCCTAGACACCTCGGATAGTTTTGGCTCATTCGCGACACAACAATACTTTTTCCTCGAAAGTAAAGTTTTTCGACTACGATATCCCAGCTTTCGGAGTCCGATCACCAGCGCTCTTTCCTCACTTACGGCGTTTTGATAGTATTCGCACGGGTGTGGTCAGGTGCAGGTCTTTGGCGCTAAGTACAATGTTCGTTGTTTATTTTGAAATACTACCCAAGTGTTATCGTTCAATTAAATGCGAGGAGCATTAGAGACGAGAAAGGGTTTAGTTATAAACAAAATGGTAGAAAGATTTTTCTTGCTAACTTAAACTGTACGAAGTGGATGGACAAACGGTTATGGAAGTTACTTATACTTGGGACCAATCAAGAAATAGTTAACAAGCCAGCCAAAGGACTGCTGTCGAGTGTGAGCGCGCCAGAAAAAGTATGAACTTTCGGTGTTGAGGGAGTTAACCATAGACAGACGAAGGTAATGAATGTATAATAAGAGGGAATTAGGAAGGCTAGAATACAGTTTTTCCAAGCTAGCGACGATGATGGTTCGGCTGCAAAATATAAATTTCATTGCCTATCAACAAATCTACCAAATTTTCAAGTAATATTTCTGCACAGCGGCGGAACAAGAGCGATGAGTTTTGATCGTTTAAGAAAAAGCATTCCACAGTTATATTGCGACTTTCAGTGGCACTGATTTTTTGCTCGTCTGGTGAGGCTTTGCCACCGTTACACAAGGAAGAGATCCCTCTGTTCGCACTTGATACGCAGCGAAAGGAAGTGGGAATCCTCCTTTATAAAACTTTTGGGCTGTATTTTCTCTTTTGACTTTACCAAGATGAGAAAAAAACTTAGTAAAGTTTCTTAAAAAATACCCGTGAAAGCATTTTATCATGTACTTGTGGAAAATTAAACAAAATTCACGGAAATTATTACTAAAAATTATTACATATGTACATACATACCAATCACGCCAGGAGGCACCGTCGCAAAGTTTCACTCATAAATACATATTTGTACACCTAACCCTGCTTCAATAGTTTCCTCCATATTGACCTATCCTTGCAAACCTCTTTTGCCTCATTTACCCCCATACACTGCTTCATACACGCCCTCCTGTTTTTAAGTCTCCTAACATTCCTCCTCCTTAGAATTTCCTCAACCACATTCAACCACAACTTTCTCGGCCTACCTCTACCTCTCGCACAATTCATTTCACTCTTATATATCTGTTTCGTTATTTGAATCTCATCCATTCTCTCAACATGGCCAGGAAAAATTATAAAAACCTATAATCCTAACTATTTTCGAAGGCTCGCTGGTCGTGAGTCCGATATAAAACCAAGTCCCTAATTGTGAGTTAATTATACACTTGGTGTATATAAATAACTTTTTGTGAATTACGGCTGAACTTCAAAGTGATCTTTTGATTGTGAATTCACCTCCCAGACCGGCGCGAGCTGCACACCTGTCACTTCAACGCTAATTCCAGCGCGCATATGCATACCTATCTATCTATCAAACACATCTGCAGGTGGCGCTACTATCGTAGTAGACTACCTAGTTTTTAAAATACCTGAATTTCAAAGTTTAATTTCGGGACTTTTGGCAACTTTTAAGACGTTCGGCCCCAGGTGCGACGTCCCTCATAGGAGACATCTAAATTTAGAAGTATATGGCTTCACTCTAAGAATGAAAGATAATCATATGAAATTTAAAATAAAACAGTCCATTTACTGATGATTTATTTTTAACAAAATTTGGGAAGTGTAATTAAAAACAGGAATAATTATAACAAACTTACATCAGTTACCATTCCAGTCCCGGTGTCTTGCGCTATTGTCTAATAACGCTGCAATGTTTACGTCCATTCACTAGTTGTTCAGTCCTAAGATTGGTTGACTGCAGTCCTCCACCATTCCCTATAAAATTCTAGTTCCTTTACCTCCTGGTATATCTCCCTATCCACTTTCTTCTTTATTTTTTCCTTGAACTCATTCCTGTGTCTTCCTCTGGGGACTTCTCCCTGTATTTTGCCTTCATTTATGTTTTTCACGAACCCATTGTGTCTCAGGGTTTGTCAAATCCACCGTGTTCTTCCTTTTTCTATGGTGTTCCATATCGTCCTTTCTTCTTCTGCTATTCTGTACTCTTCATCATTCCTTATTTTGTCGGTCCATTTTCTCCTCAGTATCCTCCTCCAGCACCAGGTTTCGAAGGCTTCTAGTCTTTCCTGATCAGCGTTTGCAATAGTCCATGCTTCCTATCCATCGACTGCCATGCTCCACACGAATGTGAAAGTCCTCTGTGACTAATTTACGGCGAGGATTGACATTATGGAATATATAGCTTCAAATCATATCGCTCATCCCCTCGACTGATTGTTGACTACGCATCCCTTGGTTGTTGGGAAGGACCACTATGAAGGAAGTCGAAGAGGGCAACGTCCTTCTTCAACTTTTATTGGGCGGCTGAGAGGAATTAATTGGTGAGGGCCAAGAAGAGATCGACCACCTAACTGGTTATGAGATTCGAAATCAATACTGATAGGCACTAATACTAGATGCCTTTGAAACCTGGTGCTGGAGGAGGATGCTGAAGATAAGATGGACGGACAAAATAAGAAATGTTGAAGTATACAGAAGAGTAGAAGAGGAAAGGACAATATGGAACACCATACAGAAAAGAAGAACCAGATGGATAGGACACACTCAGAGACGCAATGGGTATGTGAAAAACGTAATTGAAGGTAAAATAGAGGGAGAAGTCCCCAGAGGAAGACGCAGGAATAAGTCTATGGATCAAATAAAGAGGAAAGTTCGTAGGAAGAGATACCAGAAGGCAAGGAAACGAGCATTAGAGAGGGAAAGGTGGAGGGCTAAAGTCAACCTGTCACAGGATTGAACGCCCAATGATGATGATGAAAAATAAAGATTTCTTTTGTCTCGGCTCACCGCAAATGTTGACTCCCTTGCTGCACCAATAGGTAAATAATTGCAGGTAAAATAGAGGGAAAAGATCCAGGAATAAGTTCATGGACAAAATAAAGAGAAAAATACATAGGAAGAGATACGAAGAGGTAAGGGAACTAGCCATTCATAAGGAAGGGTGGAGGGCTGCAATCAATCAATCTAAGGTTTGTACAGCCAATGTATGCTTTGTACTAAAAGAAGTCGCCAAAGCTGCGAGTAGTTATTTTATTTTGAAATCGCGATCGAGGAATAAATGAAATGTAACATTTAACTCATGTAGACAACGTCCCCGTCTAGCCCAGTTTTAGTTCTTTCAAAACTGTATGTTTCCCGGTTTTACGACACCAGAGTCTGGTTAATCTATCATTACAGACAGTTCCGACGATAAAGGTCGATTTTCAATTAAGTCTTCCTAATTTTCTTTCCGATATGTTCTAATTTTTACAAGCAGACGCTGGTAAAGTTGATTATAAACGCTACATAAAATATCTGTGAAATTATTTGCATTTTGAACGTGAGGTATCTCTCGGTAACTGTGTTGCTAGTTATAAGAAATGAACTAATGGACGCGGTGCTGCTTTTACCTCACCAAACCTGCCAAACTGGTCCCTGCAGTTACCTCACCAAACATGGTAACCCGTTATAAAGGGCGTGATATTTTTGGATGTTTATTCAATTTTATTATGGCGTATAAAATACGTCACACACTAAAAATAAAAGAGCTCCTCAAACTGAGTAATCAGACGCTAAATTTCAATGCTCAGCCATTTATTCAGCAAATTAATCACCGGCTCCCAGCACTGTTGTGGCGTCCCAGTCGCTATTACATGGCGGGGGTATGTTGAAAGGGATTCGGGAGCGAGGGAGAAGTTTGACATGGGAAGAGAGGTGAAGATGTGTGGTAATAGGGCTCTTTTATATTTAGGGGGCCAGAGATGAAAAGGGCGTCCCATTTCTGGGGTCGGAACTGGGTCAACAGCCAGGGCTCCCCTAATGGATCGCCTCCCCCATATCCTTATCTCCCCCTTGCGTTTCTCCGCCACCCTCCCTCCGCTTCCTACGAGAGTTGCCCAAAAAGTAATGGCCCAGATTTTTTTTAACTTCCTCGTAACAGAAATCAGTGCATTTAAACGGTTATCGAGAGACGCATCCCCATCGGTCGCAAAGCCTTCTCAGATTATCACGACGCTACTGTATCTTACATCTTAAGTGCTCTGACCAATATTGTGCACTCTGCAGAGGACAGACTGCTAGATAAATCTGGAAAATACCACTCTTGCATAAACAAAGGACGTGAAAGGATGTAAATTGCTCTGCATTCTCTCTTTGTTCTAATCCGTTTTGAAGGCAGTTAAGACATACGGAATTGTATGATATTCCAAATACATATACATACGAATTATGGAGCTGGAATACTGAGTAATTATACCTAAATTATTCAATTATGTAAATATTAACATACCTAACACAACCACCATTTCAGCATTAAAAAGAAATTGTAAGAACTTATTGTAAGAAAATGATAACATAATGAAATGGATGGTAAATCTCCTGAATACATGTATAAGTGATAAAAAGTGTATAATTTATTTCTTATATAATCAAGTGTAATAATTAAGTGAACTTGACGAACATATGTAATTTCACCAGTAATTATACTGATTGAGGGACATGATGGAAATTAACTCCACCAATGCTCTCTGTGTTATTTTTTGCCTACACAAGCACCTTCTGACGAGCCAGTGGCTCAGGAGGACCTATACTGTATTAATTTATCAAATTTCTGTATTGAAAACCTGGCTTCTTAACTAGAGTGAGTACTGGTACCGACAGGGAATACACGCACCATTGAATAGCAGGAGGAAGGCTATAAAACTTGAATGAGATTATGAGGAAAAATTGAGAGAGTAGATAGAACATAATTATGTCATATGTGTAAATTTCATTTTTTTAGAATAAATAGTTTTTGAGGGCATTACTTTTAGGTAAATCCTTATGCAATATTTCTCCGTCTCCTCCACCCTTAATTCACAGAAAATGCACAAAAATGTGATGTGGTGCTTCATATCTCGATGTATCTTTTGCGTTGTAAAGCATTCCTTGTGGCAGTTTTACACAGATGGATTTTGACCCATATGGAAGAGGCATGAGCGAGACAATGTTTCAATGAGTATCATAGCTAATTTCATGGTTTTGTCCTGCTTACTCGTTTACTTCCCGCTTTTGTGTGATAAAAAAGAATAAATTAAGTGACCAATGGATGTGGAAAATGAATGGGGGGATCGGATTGGTGTGGTGGCCTGAGTACTGGCTAATCATACGGACGGCCAGGGTTAAAATCCTTGCAGAGCAGGATATTTTTCAGAGGAAACCCGATCCCTACTTGAGCGTCTGGTGGAGAGCGCTTAGTACAGTACTCCATCTGTCGGAGGTACTCCATCTGTCGACGTTTAGCCGTGGTCCCCTTGGCGCCTTTCGTTAAGAGTAGGCTAATGCCGACGCCGGGTTTCCATCCACCCTTCCTCCCTTACCTCTCCCTGACCTTATCTTAAATGACCTTAGCTGTCGGTCGCCTCCCCTAATATTCAATCCAATCCGATGAACGAATTCCGAATAACAATGCGTTTGGTCATTGTACACTTCGAAACTGACTGCATTATAATGGAGGCAGTGTATTATATAAAAGAATCATTAAAAGTGAGGCAGTTTCCAAGGAATCATGGAAATATCTAAATTCTTTGACTCTCCTCATCCCGAAAGGGAATGATGGAATGGCTACCTACTTGTTTATGCATCCAAAAAATTGAGTAATTTTATATTCCTTTTACTATTCTCCTCAGGCTCCATTCTTCGGCAGTAGCTGACAATATTTTTTAAAAATCCATTCGATTGCAGTCGATCGGTCAAATCAGGCGATTCACCGTGCAATCACTCACGAAATGATGCGATGTACGATGGCTTGCATCATTGGCGACCCAAAAATCATCCATTGCCCGAATATTTTGACCTGAAAGTCGCCCAGCGTAACCTGAGTCCTTAATCTGGAAGAATACACGCCACAATAATTCTACCTTTTCACCTCTATTCTTCTCTTGCACCACAATACCTTGGATGTGTGTCAGAAATGAAAGCTTATGCATTCTTTACAGAGTCCAGCATTATGACTGTTCTGCAAAATTTAGATGCCCTATCTATGAATGAATATGTGAACTATTAGGCCCGTAATGTCAGCAAATGTTTCAAATTTTATTTAATTCAAACTCATCTTAGGGTTACGAATATATTCCTATATAGCCAGTAGTTCAAAGAAAACTCCGATTGTTATTTTCTCCATAGGAACACGATTTTATTCTATACATACCCATTAGATCATGTATTTAAGTCACAGCACGAAACCACTGCGGACCATTTTGTGCTAATTTAAGATAAATTCAAACCTTGAAGGTCTCACTTTGTGAGAGGCTGACATTGTAAAAATACAAACTTTTTAACCTCCACTGTTAATTAATGAATGTACAACCAGCTTCGGCCGTTTGGGCATCACCAGGTACAATATGGAGGTATAACAGCTATAGCCCTCTGACTTTAACATTTATTTATATAAAGAGCTGTTACTTTGGGAATTGTTTTTTCATGTCATACTCCTCCTTTGTACCAAATATCACGTAAATCGGGTGAATGGTCGAACCACAAGTTCGTGACCATTCGATTAAGTTTGAGTAGAATCGCCAATACTCGACATTGTCTACCCTCGAAGATACCGTGGACGTGAAGTCACCGTCTTGACAAATGTCAGCGTTTAGAAAATGCTCTATTTGATATTTTCGACAGTTGTGACGTCAAAGTTACGTAATTGTCGAGGCTCGATGATCCCGAGGCTTTTCCGAATAGGGAACCTGGATCCCTTCACCCATATACCGCCCCTTTTTGCACCAACCAACCTTCACCCCAACTTCTCGACGCTCCCCTCAACTGGCGCGGCATTGATTTTTCGTCAAGTCCCCCCTCCACCCTCCCTCCTAACTTGTACACCCCCCTCCATACGCCCTCTCCCTCTCTCCCCTTCCCCTTACCCATACTCCCTTCCCTCTTCTTCCCGTAACCCTATTCCCTGCTCCCTTTTAGACCACCCGACTGGAACGACCCTCTAACCCCCCTATTATTAGAAATTCCTTCACTCACACCCTTATCACACCCCTTATCGGCCGAGATTTTCTTTAACTGGTGTCGAATATAATCATCTAATCTCTCTCCACCGTTTCAACTTCCTTATTCCATTACGCCAAATTTGTTGAAATTAGAGAGTACGAGAATTTTCGAGCTCTCTGTCTTCATGCGCACGTGTATAAGTCATTTTTATCTGTAAGACCCCGGATTATCTTTACGTACATATATGAAATCCTGTTTTCAAACCGGAGTGACTAATTCTTAACCGTCTATGGACGGGATTATGAAAAATCAGCATGAAAAAAATACTGCTACTATATTAGTTTTTTAAAGTGCTATTTAAGCCTTTTAAAAAAATGCAATTTATTTAAGTGTAACATTTATTTTGAAATGTGATATCTTTGTAGTGTCTATACTTAATTTACAATAATACTTAATTTAATAATATTTACACAAGGTATACTTTAACAGTATCTTCATAACGTAGCATTGTAAAACTTTCCCAATTTTTTCTTCATATAACAGCTGAGACTTTATTTCAGAGGTCAACAAGGCACGCCATCGTCAGTGAATATCCTCACACATTCGCCTTTTCAAATTGTTTGACAAACCGTCGAAAGAGACGCGACTTTCCACACACTTAATCCGAAGCGTTACTATTCTGTCTAGCGCAGCAACTAAATGGAAAAGCCTCTTAGAAAGCAGATATTTCAACGATTTTGAAAGTGCCTGTCTGAGAAAGCGAAAATCGCCGTGTACAAAAGTGTACCTCTCCCCACTTTTTGTATGGTAGTGAAACATGGTTATGTCAGGTTAGACGTAAGAGTAGACTGAACGCCGTGGGTATGAATTATCTGAGGAGTGTTTGCGGCAAAAGTAGGATAGATATGGATAGGGTCAGGAATGAGTGGGTTATAAATGAATGTGGGTTAGATGCTCCATTAATGGACATATTTGAAAGGTGTATGCTTCGTTGGTGTTGCCATGTTGAGAGAATAGATGAGAATCGAATACGAAACATATATATAAGAGTGAAATGAATGGTGGGTGAAGTAGAGCTGGACCGAGGAAGCTGTGGTTGAATGTGGTTGGGGACATTGTTAGGAGGAGGAATATTAGGAGTCTTAAAAACAGGAGAGCGTGTATGAAACAGTGTATGGGGGTAAATGAGGCAAAAGTGGTTTGTAAGGATAGGTCAGTATGGAGGAAAATATTGAAGCAGAGTTAGGTGCACAAATATGTATTTATGAGTGAAACTTTATGACTGTGCTTACCTCGGAAGGGAACGGCGTGATTGGTATGTATGTATGTTTAAAAATAGTTTTCCACTATGATTAATCATATTAGGAACTGGTATGTATGTATGTGAAAACGTAACAAAATTGACTCGCAGGGCCATAGATGGTGAAACGAGAAATAATTTTGTGCAGGCATGAATGTGTTAACGCATGTATTTACATAAAATGTCCCTCAGAAATCTCACGATTTTGATGAGACGCCCTATTTAGTAGATTTTAGGCACGAGGGTATGATTTCAAGAAAGTTCTTCGGCAGACCGACTTTGAGCCCAGAAAATATTAACAGGCCAAATTATGAAGAGGAAGGATAACAATATGATTGATTCAACGTATAGTATTTCATGTTACCACTTAAAATAAGATGAAATACACTTTAAACGATGAGACTTCAACTAAACTGATAACCAGAAAATGATCGATTAGTGAACTTGCAGCAATGTGTTTTTTATCTTCGTAATCGTGGAGCTGCGAGCCGCCGAGTGGACGTGTGGTATGGGGTGTTAGACTAGCCGTGTGAAGGATAAGCGTTTGAGGGCAGAAATGGCGAAGTGTATTATGCGGGTTTCTTAGGTTGAGACCAGTTATGATCACTTATTGAGCGTGGAAAGAACGAATTCTTGTACATACCTATCTGTTGAACAATGTGTCTCTCTTAGTTTATAGCTTCCATCGGACCTAGATGTGTGGTGAGGTGTCAAAATGATTTTCTTGGAGTCGATTTGAAATACACCTGTTGTAAGTAAGAGACAAGAGGTGGCATATAGACTAATGAAACATCTCAATAAGTCAGAGAAAGATAAGTACGATATAATGTCATACCGAAGGAAGATTGGATAAAACATTATAAGATATTATGGCATGATCCAATGGCAAATGATACACTTGATACACCAGAAGAGTCGATTGGTGTAGACCCTATTGACTTGAAAGAACTGGAAAACGCTCTGAATAAAGCAAAGTATAGAAAATCCGCTGGCATAGATGGAATTCATTCGGAGTTGATTAAGTATGGGGGTAGAACGCTAGTAAGAAGAATTCTACATTTATATGTACAATATGTGCTGGATAAAATACGAAATCCCGGATGAGTGGAGGGTTTCCAGGGTTGTCTCATTTTTAAAAAGGGAATAACACAGAGATCTACAGAGAAATAAGTCTCCTACATACTGCATAAAAATATATACCGTAAAATAACTAATACTAGGCTACAGGCTATCTCTGATTATATTTTCTTAGAAAAACAAACTGGCTTAAGGAAAGGAAGATCTTGTATTGACGATGTTTTTACACGAAAACAAATTATACAAAAACGAAGAGAATTTAACCTTGAGACGCATCTAGCATTCATAGATAATGAAAAAGCATTTGATCATGTTAACAGAGGTATGTTGTGGTCAATTTGGGAAAGAAGAGGATTTCCTAATCATTCAATAAAAGTTACTCGGAGCCTATATAAAAACACCAGAATTGTGATCGATACTGGGAAACAGATGACTCAAAAAATTACCATTCACCAAGGTGTTAGGAAGAGTTGCAGAATCTCACCAACTTTGTTTAACCTATACATTGATGACCTTGTAAGAAATTGGAAGGAAGATAATGTAGCGCCAGACATAGAATTGGGACCTTCTGAGTATTAAAAAACATTACTATTTGCTGACGACCAGGTTATTATTTAAGATCATCATCATCATACTCTAAAGGCAGTGCCTTGTCGTAACAGCCACGAGTCCCTGTTCTTCGCTGTTTCTTTCAGCTGGGCGTATGATGTCATTCCCATCTCGCGTGCAACGCTCTTTAAGTATGCTGTCCTGGGTCGACCTCTTGTTTTCATACCCATCAATTTGCCTTAGAATATGTTGGTCAGGAACTGATTATTCCTTATTACATGTCCAATCAGTTTTTCTCTCCTTTGTCCAATTGTTTTTAAAAGGCATCTGTTTTCATTTACTTCTTCTAGCACCTGTTGATTGCTTTTTCTATCTTCCCACCTTGTTTTTGTTAATTTTCTCCAGGCCCACATTTCCATTGCTTCAAGCCTGATTCTTTCCATTTTCCTGATTGTCCACGTTTCGCATCCATATAACAAAACGCTCCAAACAATTATTTTTATTACTTAAGATAGATAAGATAAATTACAAATGGCGTTTCACAAATTACATCAACTGAGTAAAATATATAATCTAAACATTTCAATAGCAAAAACAAAAACAATGGCATTCTTAGGAAACAATCCAATAAGAACAAATATTGTTATAGAAGATAAAATACTCGAACATTTATCCCACTTCCAATATTTAGGATGTGATATAACTTATGAAGATTTTAAAGATATCACAAATAAAATACACAATTTTGAGAGGATAAGTGGGACAATAAGAAGAGCTTTTACAGGCGAAACATGAAAAGAAACCCAAATTAAGTTCTATAAGGTGATGGAAGTTCCTACAATGTTGTATGGGTCAGAATGTTGGGCAACAAAACAAAAGGAGCTTAAACGAATAGAGTCATCTGAAATGAAATTTCTTCGAGCAACGAAGGGGTGAACAAGAAGAGATAAATTAAGGAGTACCTCTATAAGAGAGGAACTAGGTATTCCGGAGCTCTCCGATAGGTTGGTGGAGTACAAAAATGAGTGGAAAGAGCATGAACAGCGAATGCTTAAAGAGAGGTTTCCAAAGCAGGCTTTTAGCCATTAGGGAAAAGGAGTGTTGGGAGGCCAAGGTTGGGATGGTAATGTGATGCTGGAACAGGCTGAAAGCCTAACCCGGGATGGAAGAATAAGAAGTAAGTGAATCTCATGAGTGAACTGAAACCATGGCTGGCGAGAGCCATTCGCTTGGAGTTATCTATTCATTAATTCGCCTGGGGAGAAATTATCTGTGGTCGTTGAGATTACTGAAGCGAGCTCAGTGGGTTTCTCGGGCTATAGTGTGGGTGCTCGTCTTCGGAGGCTGATATCTGGTTTCTCTATACTGCTAAGTTCACTGGTCTTCATTTGGATAAGGGTGTTGGAGTCGCCTTTGGCAATCTTCAGTCCGTGGGAAACTGCTGATACAGGATCCTACGAGGCGGCTGTTGGTGTCCAATGAGAATGACACAGGGTGGTCACATGGGGACGCCAAGCCATGGTTTCTGGGTCACGAGGAAGACGAAGGTTTGGATGAGTGCAAGAGCAGTCTTCAAAAGGATTTTTTCATGATTATGTAGAAAATATTAACAGGCCAAGATCCATAGGTCAAAAGGTCCAAAATATTTTGTGTGGACAAATTTGTAAATCACTGAGGTGAGATTGCCTGTAAAATTCTTATAACCCAGATCATTTAAATCAAACCTAGGTCGTGAAAACCAAAATCTCATGTGGAAATTACCAAGTGTTTCAATCTATAATTAAAACATACTAGGACTGCATCTCATTTAAGTATGGGGATACATCCGTAAATTTAGGGTTTTACAGAACAATTTTATCAACTTGATGTAGTTATCAAATACAACATTGAACACTCCGATCACTGAGGTAGTCTCCCCCCCCCGAAATAAATTCCTGGGATCGCCCCTGTGGAAGTATGAAGTTTTTTAAAACTTAGATCGAATGTAGTTTCACGACTTAATTGTACATTGTGAAAACAGTAATCGTTATATTTGTAATAAAAATATAATTTAGGGTAAAACGATATTTGGCTCTCAATTGTTTTTATAACTTTCAGCCATTACACCCGTTACCTTTTTAACGTGTTTGATAAGCTAACTGAAAGCTTTATATGTCCTCCCATTGAGAACATACTCAAAAATTATTGTTTCGTTTCATTAATAAGGTTACAAGAATTAATTGGTTCAATTAGCTTCTTTAACAATAAATTTGAACGCATGTGTCAAAACCCATACTCCTCCTCCTCCTGACCATTACATTGTAGCTTCCCCTCTCCCCACTCTACCTCCTCCCTCCTTGATGCCTATTCCACCCCCTTGCCCCAGAGAGTATATCTTTGTGTGGGAAAACTTGCTAGTTAAAATGATGATGATTTGTTGACGACTTGTTAATAATAATGATGATGTCGCACAGCGACGAAACCTAGGTCGTGAAAACCAAAATCTCATGTGGAAATTACAAAGTGTTTCAATCTATAATTAAAACATACTTGGACACAATCTTATTTAAGTAGTGCTAGTTTTATGCAGTGGAACTCGCCAGTTATACAGGTGTTTCTAATTAATCATTGAGAAGTCGCGTCACATAAAAGTATATTATTATTTCATTAACAATGCAGTATTTATTTCATACTTCTTACAACTGCTGAAATTGAAACGTATAATTCTAATGCGATCTCCACTATACTAGGGATTTGTCTCGCTCAAACTGCCTTAAATTTGCTCTTAATATTCCTTTTAATGCGCTAATTATGTCCTCTCTCTGCCAGAATGCCGTCAAACTGACACACTCGCTCCTTAAGCTTTCAATTGTGCCCTCCTGCCTTTTAAGGTTCCATTTCGCTATACCCTAGAATGGGTTAAATACATACCTTGATCTCCTCCTCTATTTGCCAGAGCCGTTAATCTTACTCGGTAAATATTTATTCCGTTGTATTCGTGCTACGATCCGTGACAAAGGGCGCCCCTATTCTTCAAGCCGCCAGTCCTCCTCCCAATCTGTTATCGCATAACACACCTTGCATTCTTCCATTCACCGTCTTCCTGCCTGCGTGCGTCCTCGGCTCATTCATCCTCCTTATTATTTACTCGATCAAAGAGAAGAGAAATGCGCATCATACCTCTCGCATGGGGGTTTCGTGCTGCAACCCATGCTTGTTCTATCTCTCTCCTAGTCTGCTAAAGCTTTCTACCGCTGTCATCCTCACGTATCATTACCCCTTGGCGATCTTCACATTTTCTTCCGGTCGGAATCTTCTTCACCCGTCGTTATTTACGTGTTCCTATCTTTCATGAGCTTTCATTTCTTTTCCTAAAATATCTTATTTCTCTCTAATACACATTGCACAGTACCATTGAGTAGAGCCGTTTGAGACACGGTGACTACGCGCTTTCAAATCAAGCGAGTTTCTGTAAGACGAGACGTATAATATTTTTTCCCAGTAATAGTATAAATATGGTTATTGAGCTTAAGATCATATATATGGGTTTTCTCTTGCGCATATTGAATGCACTGACTCACATTCAACATACCCGTAAACTACAAGAGCAAAAAGCATGATAAAGGGCTTACCCACAAACAATCAAATATATGGAGGTGGAAGTATGGAGTTTTTGGAAACTTATAACTAATGCACGATGCGTATTTGTTACATATGTTCGAAATAGATAGTTTAGAGAATTTGATATTAGGTTCTCAGTTGTTTTTATTATCTATCAGCCATTACACCCATAACACTTTAAAGGGTCCCATAAGCTACCTGAAGTTTTTATATCTCATTATATAGGAAGCATACTCGAAAATTATTTTTCAGTTCATCTATAAGGGTTGGAAAAATTAATTGGTTCAATTAGCTTCTTTAACATTTATTATGAACGCATGTGATCGATAGTTAGTTCATGGCGATAATCCACGCTTGAGGACTTAGTTGCCGATAACTGTATTTAGACGTCAAAATGGCCTACATCCTGGTTTTACTGGTTGATGACTCTTCTCGTTGAATGTAAAAATAAAAACGTAGGCTTAAGCCGATTTGGTTAGTAGTATTTTCGGGAAACTAATCCTGATTCCTCACATGGGGAAGAACTGTCGATCAATGTGCTCGTGTCACTGTCAATGTCGACTTGGTCATCGATTGATCACGTAAAATACATTTTAGTGATTTTCAGGCTTTCTCGTTCGAGATTCAATGGTATCAGGCGAAAAATGATGGAACTTCATGATTGATTAATAAGGGAATGCATTTGCAAAATTCCAAAGACGTTTATTAGGTGCGACCGGTGCATTTCCTCATTGATCATTGATAAATCTTTCTCTTCCTGTCTCCCCTGTGTTTTTTCATTCTCTAGCTCTCTGTAGATTTTTTCTTTCTTCTGTCCCTGTCGAGCCTGGTAAAGGTTCTGGTGCTCTCCCGGCTTATTATGTGGATGAAATGTTTTGGGTTTCCAACCGGGTGAGTGATTCCGTAGTTCCATAATGGCCGAAGTTTCGAGGTCCGACACCTTCCTCCTCATCAGGTTCATGATGCTCGTAAAACATAGATTCAACTGAGTATATTTACTGAGAGTGAAGGCTCAGATGTCTCGCAATTGGTTATCATATAGCGCCTTTTCCCTCTATCCTTTGATTCGATGTTTTAAGGCCGCTTTACCCGGTACATCTAATTGCACAAACGAATATATCATAGATTGTATACGAGAAAATTAATGGAATTAGAGGAGATATTTTCCAAACATTGCATTTAACAAATGATGCGGTACAAAGTCACTCGCACGGGTGCATATACACCAGGGTTAAAATTCGCTATGAAAAAAATCATTTGACTTGACCGGGATTCGAACCCGGATCTCCCAACTGCCAGTTAGGTAGGTTAGCCAGTTACACCACCAAGCCATCTTATTTCAAGGTGAATTTCGAGGGGGGAACATCTAGTTCGCATAAACCCATCCGGGTTCGAATCCCGGTCAAGTCAAATGATTTTTTCATAGCGAATTTCAACCCTGGTGAATTAGAGTATGTTCTATTTCCCGTTCAGCCATTCAGACAATCATACAATGTGCCTCTTTACACGGTACAATTTTCCTCATGAAAGAGTTAATTCATTCGTTTGTACACTGAAATGTGCCGTGTAAAAAGACCTTTACTGTTAATACCGGCTTCCAGGAGTTGCTGAGGGCGTAACCCGGTATCTCGTTTGAAATTGCTCTTCTGATGGAAATCGATTAAAACACGACAGCGTCATTTTTTAACGGGAATGTCTTTTGGATTGAGATATCCTTCGCTCGATTCCCGTTGAACTTCTTTCATCCGTTGTCAAGCGGCCTCCCAGGTAGCGCATATGGGTGTCAATAACCGACCCGAATCGAGGAAACGGTCAAATTTCTTCCAAACTTCACTAAATTTCCCACTTCCTTGAATTGACTAAGAATTCTAAGAATAAACCACGGCGGTTAACTTTTATTGCTATATTCGGCCGACATCAAGGACTCCCTCTCGGCGCTATCTCTTGCGATCGAATTCGTTCTTACCCCACGTACATTTTTACTCACGTGGCCAGAGGGGCAATAATCTAAGCAGAAGGTCTGCTGACTCGCACCAAGAGAATGAAATTCTCCGGAAGTTCAGTAAAAGAGAAAATTGGCTCCGAAATTAACTCTTTCATTCTTCATTCAAGTTCCCGGAATTCCACTAAGTCATTAAAGATTATCGGCCAAGTTGCATGGGAATTTTAACACTAGAGCCTCTCCTTACCATTTCTTTTCATAATACCAGACTTAAGAAACTCTGCAAAATTAAAAACTAAGATTGGTTACGGTCGTGGGGATAATTTTTTATCCTTGTACTCCTTCCAATATCAGGAATTCCATTTAATTAAACGCTGGCTCGGTACCATCAGCTCCTCAGACATTTCGACGTTGTCAAAACATTGTAAATTATTTGAATAGATTTTTTTAAAAGCATATGGTGATGAAATTGGTAAGCGGGGCATGCGATGAACTAAAAGTAAGAATGAAATTAGGCGAGCAGCTGATAAGTCGGTGGAATTTCCTGACGAACAAGCGATATTTCATCATATAATCGCCAGGGGGAAATAAGGAATGAAGTTGAGTCATAAGAATAGTGAAGTCAATGGGGTTTGCGGCCATAAAAGAGAGTATATTGAACGGAATTCGGCGAGATATTGTGAAACATATCTTGAATCTTAAAAGAAAAAACTTTGTTATGTCCACTCGGTTATTTATTTGTACAACGCGTTTCGACGCTTAAGGTAGTTCAAGCGAGATAGTTCCCTAATCATAATGAAGACCATATTCGAATACATTTTCGTTTTAATTTCACCAGCTGTGAGACACACAAATTAAATATTGCATTATTAATGGTGCCATAATATAGTTTTACACGACAGAAATTGTAAGTAATCAAAGGAAAATATCTAAATAAGTCTTTAACTTGACTTGTTTTTTTCACACGGTACGTTTGAAACTCCATCAAAACGGAAGGTTTTTGTGATCCCGAAGAGTTTACTGCGGTTGCAATATGATTAGTTCACAAAAATAGTTGAGAAAACACACAAACTACACTGTTGATTTTTTGACGAAATCTAGGTGTTAGAAATTCCTCATTTGTTAAATAAGGTCTCTCTGGAGTGCATACACGTACCATTTCCCACATAAAAGGAGTGGTATATTCTGGCAAATATATCGGAAAGTAATGAGGTAAGGGGTTGCAGTTTTGATGTCAATGGAAGGGCGATATATTTTTCTTTACAATGAGACCAAATTCATTGATTTATAGGTCTCATTTGTTAAATAAGGTCTCTCTGGAGTGCATACACGTACCATTTCCCATATAAAAGGAGTGGTATTTTCTGGCAAATATATCGGAAAGTAATGAGGTAAGGGGTTGCAGTTTTGATGTCAATGGAAGGGCGATATATTTTTCTTTACAATGAGACCAAATTCATTGATTTATAAGTAAAATGATATTGCGCTAATACTACCTTAAAGCGTCATTTAAATTACATTAAATATAAACATTAAACATAAAAACACAGCCTTTAACCATTTTAAAAATTTTCAAGTTTAAAATGAAGGAACGGAAGGCAAACGGGGAAGTTCCTGGTATCGTGAACCGGGATGAAGTCGGTTAGCGGGCTGCAAATGGTACTTAAAACACGAAAATTTCGAATCTGGAAGGTATTGACCGACTAATGTAAAAAGTTGGTAGACGTTGGAGGTTGGTTCATTTACTAGACACAAGTTGGCAAAACTTGACATTGCTTAAACCACGATTCCGAGTTCCACCTCCAGGTTACACTGTTTTTGTCTTCAGTGTTATCACGTTATCACTACAACATCGCCAAATCTTGTTGTTATGCCATCCTGGTTAACAATTTCGCTGAGTAAGTATTTTTCCTTGCATAAGAAACTGTTTGAGGGTAATAATCCGTGGAGAAAACGAAACTAAATGTTTGACAATATTTTATTTTCGCGCATTTGTCATTTACTTTAATGGAGTTATTTAAATTATTTGAGTGAACTAATGTCTCCCTTTCTTTTGATGCAAAAGCATGGGGAAGAGATTTATGTGAATTTTGCCTTAAGTAATGCCAAATGTATCAAACCTCGTCAGAACTATTTCACATGTCTCAAATCCTTAAGATCTTGATCTTGAAATCTTAGAAATCTACCTTCGGTTAGGTCATGTTCGTTGATTCCTGCCCCATGTCGGGTCGAATCCAATTTCTGTTTTCACTTTGACCAGGGACGGGTTCGATTGAATATCGGTTTCAAATATGGTCACTACCAGTCATCAACCGAAAGACTGGTATCCAAAGTTATCAATTCGAAAATTAAAGCTGTTTTCCCTATTTTTTTCAGCTAACCGTTTTAGTCCTTAAAGACTTCATTATTTGAAGATCAGTAACAATATCCCCGACTCGAAAAAGCCTTCACCATAGCAGCCTACGAAGGGTATTGGTACCTTTGCCCAAGTCTAACATGACATCGACCGGCGAAGTAAATTGTATGTCGAGAAAATACTATTTAATATTCTACCCACATTTTTCTCATCATTTCGAAATGCACAAACGATATGGTACGCAGCCGCGCGCACAGGTGAAAAGATACAAATCAAAGAGGGGGGAATAGTCCGGAATGCTGGTTCGAATACCGGTCAAGTGGCATAGTATTTTCATGGAGGAGTTCTCCCACTATGGTGTATATTCCATACACCTCTCATTGGTCGTTCATCCCTAAGATTGATTGACTGCGTCCCTCCATCCTTCCCTGTCGAATGCTAGTTCCTTTACCTCCTGGTATCTTTTCTTAAGTACTGTCTTCTTTATTTGGTCCATGATCTTATTTCTGGGTCTTCCTCTGGGGAATTTTCCCTCCAATTTACCTGCTATTATGTACTTCACAAACCCATTGTGTCTCAGGGCGTGCCCAATGTATCTTGTTCTTCTTTTATGTATGGTGTTCCTTATGGTTCTCTTCTCTTCTACTTTTCCGTACACTTCATCATTGCTAGTTTTGAACGTCCATTTTATCATCAGAAACCTCCTCCAGCACCAGAGTTCGAAGGCTTCTAATCTTTTCTGGTCAGCTTTTCCAATAGTCCATGATTCCGATCCACTGAGTGCAACGCTCCACGCGAAGGTTTTCATGTACTGTTTCCTGGTTTGTAGTCCTATCTTCCTTGAGCACAGCAGTTGTCTTTTTTCCATAAACGCCTTCTCTGCTTGATGTCCGTTGTGATTCTTCCGTCCCGCGTGATGGTACTAATTCCATATTCCATACAATATCTGTTGAATGGTAAAGCTGTATCAATTACTTTAAAATAATGAAAAATTGGCAGGACGTTTGTGGGGAAACATTGTAATGTTTTTTTCCCTTCATTTCGGGGTACATTGACGAAGAGTTGGATGGATAAAGGAACCTATTAGTCTCAATACAACCCAAATAATCTTATTTCTCTCATTTATTGTCTACAAAATATTATTATAACTGCTCTCAGGCGGCTATTTTGTCTCGGAATGTGTTCCACAAGTCTGTATCTTCTGCATATCACTTATTTCACTCAGGACCCCTTTCCCCCAATGTTTCATTGGTTTTCCTCATTTGAGATCTTCTTCGTCCATTGGATTCTCATCATTCTCAGATTACCAAATTTCGCTTACTTCCAACCTTTTCAGCTCAGCAACCTCTAATGTCAAGACTTCACAGCCGTATCAGAGCATGCTCCAAATATACATCTTCAGCATCCTCCTCAAATAAAACAAATATGCGTTATAATGAAGGGATTTCTTAATTTCAGGCAAAAGTTATTGGCTATTTGACGTCCCTTCTGCTGGTGGAATACCTTAGTTGCTTGCGTTAATCTACTCACTGTATCTTTCTTGCGTCTTACATCACTGGTGATCCAACTTCCGATGCAGTAAAATTCTTTAACTTACGTTATTTCCATTTGGGTACAGAGTTATTTCGGGTATTTTAAAACCAGAATGGAACATGTTTTTGGACAGTAATAACCCTTAAATCCCAAATTCTCGGACATCATCTCAATTTTCCTCCGATAATTGGCTCACTATCAGGCCTCCCTCTGATTTCTCATAGTCTCAACCTCATGGAATATCGTTTATTAATTCCAACCTATAACCTTGGTCGAAAGATTCCAATTTCACTCGTTTCGTAATTGCGGACGGATTCGCTCGTCATTTTTTTTATCGCTCATTATTCTTTTTCAATGATATATTTCCACCTTTACCCTACTTGGGCCCTCGAAGGACAACGTAAAAGAATCCATTGCATTCATTTTCGTTTATTACTTTCCGCTTCTTTTCTTGCTCTCCTATGATCTGATATCCTTCCGCTTTGATTTTTTTCTCCTCTCTCTTCCGTCCAGACATTTTTAACCTTTATCGTTTTTTTTCCTCCGGAAACCGTCGAAGATTCGCATCAAACTTTTGAATTTAGTTTTATCCTGTGTCATGTCTTCCGCTATCCCAATCTCTTCTGTCTTTCCTAATCCATTGGTAGCCATCCTTACGCTTATAAACTTGATTGAAAATTTAATTTGTGATTCTAAAGCTGTCCATCCTCATTATGGGGCCGAAGAACGCTATTCCCCATTTCCTGATCTCATCCTATATTTTTTTCATTTTTCTTTCTTGCAGAAGTCATTGTTCTTCCCGTGTCTAAATTCTCCTCTATTTACAGTGGTTGGAGAGTTTTTCTAAAAAGGACTCATTAGAACCGTTCTTTCCTTCTTCTCTGTCCTTTCTATTTCTCCTGATCTCAATGAAACCGTGGAAATTTATTCTTTTTTTTTTTACAAATTTTTAAAAGTTCAAATCGTTCCTTGAAAATGCAAGTGAACCCTATCTAAAGGCCACCTTACACGGTGGGTACATTTTGTTGTACCAACGAATGCATCGTGGAGTGTACAAGAAAATGAATGCAATGATAGCAGTATCTATTTCGCGTTCCATCATTCAGACAACTCCAATAGCAACCTTGCCTCACTGAATTGTACGATTTCCGGTCGTCTGCAGGAAACGCCTTCACTACATAAAGTTTTTAAAATATATCTTATAATTATTATCTTGGTGACCGATAATTTTTATTTTTTAAAGACTCTCTGTCCTTTCAATCTCGGTACAATCTCGGTCTTCTTACATTGGACTATTCTCCGCATAATGTCCGCTGTACTTCTTCCATCCCACGTGATGGTACTTCCGAGCTAGGAGAAGGAATCCACTTGCCCTAATTTCCACCTATCAGGGTGACGTCTACATTCAACTTCTCTCCTCCGCACACAGGGATTTTGGTCTTTGTCTTACTTATTTTCATGTTGTTTTCTTGGAGAATTCGGTCGATTACATATAGTGACCTTTGAAGATCATTGCGACTTCCAGCTATGACTCACTTATGATTTATTTTTAGGCCTCGCAACATGATCCCAGTACTAAAACTATGAATTTTTTGTCCGTACATCGCAAAAATGTGATTAAAATGCGATAATTGTAAATGAATAAAATCTTACTGAATCGTACGATTTCCGGTCGTCTGCAGGAAACGCCTTCACTGCAAAAAGTTTTAAAAATATTTCTTATAATTATTATCTTGGTGACCTATACTTTATATTTTTTAATGACTATCTGTCCTTTCAATTTCTCCTGATCTCCTTAACTCGGTTCAATCATCCTTATGAAGCAGTCCAAGAATTCGTTTGTAGACTAAAATTTACCGTGTAAATCATGTGAACTACACTAATTTTTTCGAAAAAATCTAGGTGCAAGCATTCCTCTTGTGAAATACATCCCGCCTATCGAGCGCACGGCACCTATCTATCCTATGTAAATCAGCATATCTTTTCAGGAAAATTGCTCGAAAAGTTGTCAGGTGAATATTACGGTACCATTGGAAAGATGAGAGTTTTTTCTTTGAAATGAGGTGAAATTCATCAAATTCTTATGTAATGTGATTTTTCGCTCAAACTAACTTAACCCTCAAATGCTATATTATGTAATTTGTTTTGCTGTAGTGGTACAACGTCTGCTTGCAGCAACCTTGGCAACAATGTAGTCCCAGGGGAGGGGAAAGCGAGCAAGTTGAACTCTTGAGACAGTGTTGGTAACGTTTGTTGCCAAGGAGCAATTTCAAGCTCGGGTCTCTTTTGACCCGACGATATCGTGCACGTGACCATTTTTGTGTCCGAGACTATTTAAAAATAGTAACAAAACGAATTTGTTAATATTTTGAAATTGTTTCGACATGAACAACCAAGAAATTGAGGAGTTACTGAACAATGGTTTTGGCAGAGACATATGTGATACGGAAACGATTAGAACTGATCGTGAAAGTTAAAGTGAAATTGAGTGTGACTCTGATGAGAGTTTTTACTATGAAATTAGGTATAATTCATGAAATTCTAAGTTTAGTGATTATTCGCTTAAACTACCTTAAGGTAGTGCGAGCGAGATAGTCATAATAGGGACCATATTCGAATTATACGTTTTAATTTCACCAGCTGTGAGATACACGAATTAAATATTGCATTAGTAATGGTGCTATAATATATTTTTACATTACAGAAATTATAAGTAATCAAATGAAAATATACAAATAAATGTTTAACTTGACTCATTTTTTTCACGCGGTACGTTTGAAACTCTATCTCAACGGAAGTTTTATTGTGATCCCGAAGAATTCACTGCGGTGGCAGTATGATTAATTTTCAGAGATATTTGAGAAAACATACAATCTACACACTGTCGATTTTTTTACGAGATCTAGGTGTTCGGAATTCCTCATTTGTTAAATAAGGTCTCTCTGAAGTGCACACACGTACCATTTCCCATGTAAAAGAGCTGGTATTTTCTGGCAAATATCTCGGAAAGTAATATGGTAAGGAGTTGAATTTTTGATTTCAAAGTAAGGACGATATATTTTTCTTTAAAAGGAGACTAAATTCATTGATTTATAGGTAAAATGATATTTCGCTCAAGCTACCTTATCACGGTATAATCATCCTTATGAAGCAGTCCAAGAATTCGTTTGTAGACTAAAATGTACTGTGTAAAGCGGCCTTCAGCCTTACGATTTCGTTGCCAGATACGCGGCTCGTATAAACCGGCCGACCGTCACTCTTTGTGGTTTGAACACCGCATCTCCTGGCCACAGAAAATCCTTATTTCCCTCTTCCATGCTCCCATGAAGCAAGCTCTCCTTTGCCTTAATTCGTCCAACTTCTCTCCTCTCTCTTCGATGCTGCTACAACTCCACGTGCCTGCCAGGGGTCGTTGACCCCCCGCCGCTGTTGCCTCTCCCCACCCCAATCCGCACCCTCGCCCCATCCCCTTCCTTCGGTGGAAGGGGGGAATGGTTCGGGTGAGAGAGGGGGGGGGACTTGTGTGGTGGGGGTAAAGGGATGGGGTTTACGTTCGGAGCGTGGAGTCGAATATGCTTTTGGAGTAGGGATGAGCATCGAAAGGAAACCATCGATATTTGCCATCGATGGTCCATCGGAGTTGCACCATCAACGTTGAGAAAATATCGATTATGAACCATCGATAGTTGACTATCGATGGTTAAACCATCGATAATATGGAAGATATTCTTAGACTGATTTCGTAGTCAATGTTGTACTAAATTACACATCAAAACCATCTACTTTCACACCGAAAAATCTATATTTAATTTTTAAAAATTAACACATCATTTAAAATAGACTCATAAATGCTGATACAATGTCTGTGAGCCAGAAAATATTCACAAAATCAGATATTCCACTCATCATATTTTAAGGTGATACGTTGCGAAGTTTTTCTTTTCTTTTTGGTGTTCCCTTTCTTTCTTTGTCTTTCCCTTGGGAATACACGTCGCGCTTTTATCGGAAAGTTTAGATAAGTGCCTCCAATATGAACTCTTCGGTGGCATTGTGAAATTTGAGCAACACTCAACGGAAACACTCGAGGAAAATATCGATGGTGACCATCGACTAAAACCATCGATAGAGTGATATCATCGAGGGAAAAATATCGATGGGGAAACCATCGACCATCGAACGCCAACCATCGATATTTCTGAAACAACGACCATCGATGCTCATCCCTATTTTGGAGCCTTTGAGAACATGAGTGGTCGAAGGAGGAGGAATTGTAGATTATTGTAGAGCGTGAGTTACCGACAAGTTTATATTAAAGGACGGCACTGTGGAAAAATAGGGGGTGGTGCGGATTCCGATTCACTCTTATCTTCCTCCTGTCTACAGGGTAATGTGTGTCGGTGGTCGATTATACAATGGAATTCGAATGTTATTCACATGTAAGTTTATTCCAGAATTACTACCTCAGAAGTGTTATGGGCGACGTCATTCGACGACATCACACATACACACATACATTGAATTCTTGCTAAGACGTCTAGATGAGTAGAATAATGGCACAAAGATTGGTTTTACTGACGAGGGACAAATCTATTGAAAGCGAAATCGGGAGAAGGTTGGAGGGGGTCGCACTGGTGGGCATCTGTGAATCTGTGGACATCTGTAAATCTCTCTCTCTAAATCCAGCTCACCACAGATGTCGCTGGCAAGTGGCAAATATGCTCTTTTTTTAAGTCTTCTTCAGGTTAAGGAAGGTTTTGCTGAATGTCAGAGAATCTCCTCTAGGGGCCTATCTCGCTCTAGTATATCCTTTTTCGCCTCGGCATACGATCAAGTATGCTGAATTAATTTTTTTACATATTCGAACCTAAAGTTGAGATGTTTAAGGAATCTAAAATGTCTATGTGTAAAAAGTGAGGCTTCTATGGCATTAGTGGTCGATAGCAATGGTAATCGACCGTTGCTCGCACTTGAGAGGAAAATGAGACGGGCTTCCAAATTCCAGCGAATAGAATTTATTTATGCGATCAAATGACATCCTATCCGGTGAAATCCGGATCACATGACCGCAGGTGAGGCTTAAAAACGTAAATAACGAGTAGCAGAAGGAGAACACCACATGCATTTTTCCTCGCTTTTACATGCATTAAAGTTTATTTTCTTCTGGAAATGTTTTTATCGTTGAAGAGAACACAATGGTTGGACTTATGACTGTTCTAGTGTTATATAATAAGATAAGTAGTAATACATGGTACTCTTTCAAGGCGCGCTTATGTATTTAATATAAGTTATACGAATGTATGAAATCTATGAATGCTGTGGCACTCGAACAGTGTGATGTACAAACGCATCGACTGTCGACGTTTGGCGATTTACGAAAGGGTTCTGTTCATCGCTTGTCTGGTACCACTGCAGTATCATGATTGCTAACGTCATTCTTTCTTACTGACCCGTTAACCTAGCCAGGGCTGAATGATAGTTACAACGGCATCCATAAATTACAAATTTGTATTCACATGACTTCGAATTTACTTCAGTAGGATTGCTGATTTCCTCAGGTAAGGAGTAATCTTTCATGTTACAATTGACAGCTCCTACCATTACTATCGCTCAAAATTGAGACATATCGGCGGGTATGTTTTTCAGAACAAATATATAATATATACTCATCCGTTCAAATATTTGTCCTTAATATTTTAGAATTGCTTAGTGCGTAAAATAATCCATTTTTATAATCATCGTTGTTTGCATGCGTCCAATTTCTTGAGCGCGATTGATAAGGGTACATCCTACCTAAAGTAAAGGTAATTAATTTAATTTTCTTTCGTTTAACTGAATGAAATAAACGTGATTCATCAGTTATTTGACTGATTGTAGAACCACCAATGATTCGACCCATAGAGTAGGTGAGCATTTCTTTGAGTTAGCATTATCTCTGGGATTAAGGCGATGATTTGTTAGTGTGGATCTTTACATTACCTTGCGAGTCGCCTAAAAAGTGTGCGGAAGAGGGTATTCTGACGCCAACTACGAAAAAATGAATAGGAAAAATAATTGTGAAGATGTAAATGGTACAGAGGAAGAAGGATTTTTTAAACTTATCATTTCGGCTGAGTATCTACCCTATTTTGTCGCTTCTGTCAGATCTATGAATGTAGGATGGAGTTGAAATTATTAACTCAGTGTCATCCTCTAACTTACGGCACCTGATGGTTTTTTTCACGTTCATTGAATACCTTTCAATATTTAAAGTGTTTCAATCACCTAACACGAACATATTTAACTGATTTCCCTGTTTCCTGCTTTTTTCCATTGAGTTATTTTTTCCCTTCCAACCTAGGGTTGCCATAAGGTTGAGGTAAACATTCAGGAATGAACGCATCAAAATTTTAAAATAAGGAACAACATGCAATATTGGATAAAAACGTGCTTCTATTAATACAAGGTAGGGCCTTCCCGTAACCAAAATGAGAGCGCTAGGCTTATGACGCCATCCAGATGACTCTAGCTGCAGACAATGCGAGATTTATCGTAGGAATAATGGGTGAATAGTCCGATAATTTAGTTTTCAGCGGTGACAAAATGGAGTCGAGCAGATATCTGCAACCTCAAGTACTTGATCAGTTACAATTAGTGAAGCAATTCACCGATGAAAGTTAAAACTCTCTTCATTTTTCTCCATTAATCCGTTGTCTTGTCTCCGGCAAACGTGGACCTGCTTCGCCCGAGTAGATATACACCTACATACTACCCTGCGACCCGCCGTATGGGCTTGTGGCAGGGGGTGTTAGGTTACCAACCGTGTAAAAAAAGAGGCTTTGGGTGGTGAAATGGTTTAGTTCATTACGGTAGTGTTTTAATGGGAGCTTAGTTTTAATTATGGCCACATATTGTGCGTGGAAAGAACGAATTCTTGTACCTATCTGTTCGACAATGTATCTTTTCTATTTTATCTCTTTTTCTATTGGATCGCTTTGAAACGCACCTGTTCTCAATTTCTTTAGAAAACTAAGCGTAGCGTGTAGCCTCCGAGTCTCTAGCGCAGGGGTGGCGAACCTTTTGGCGATTGAGTGCCAAAGTTTATGAAATAAGAGCATAATCGCTCGACTCGCGTGCCAACCCATCGAGTGAAATAGAGGTATCCCTTAGCGCCCTTCCAGCTCCGAGTGCCGAGATAATTGCCCCACGTGCCACTTTGGGCACGCATGCCATGGGTTCGCCACCCCCGCTCTAGGGTCTTCCACCTTTATCCCTTTATAAGCTGAGGAACACTATGCGTGCGCTAGTAGCAGTTTTTAACGAAGCGCGGAGCTTCCCTATGTATCTTATTTATATTTTTGGTTAAAGCTTTCTGTCCAGGTTCCCAAATGCACGCGGCGTATTCGAGGTGTGGCCTAACCAGATATAATAAGCACCTCTCTTTTACTTTTTCATCCGAGGTTCCTCGTACGTTGATGTTTCATTGGGATGGCCAAAACAAAATCTCTTCCATCATTAGTCTCTTTGCTTTGTTCTTTTTTGAATTCAAATAACACACATACATCAAATACACGTTGCACTCCATACCAAGAGCTGGCGTTTGGTGTAATCCAAACAAGTCACAGCATTTAACCCGAATGATGAACAACTACTTACCTTGTATTAGTGGTAACACGGATATTGATAATTTGAATCCCTAATAAATATTAAAATAGACAAACTGTACTTAAATATCTATGAAGTACGATACATTTTGACTAAAATTATATCCGCCAAAAAGTACTTCTTACTTGCTTTTGTTTAAAAAATATTCTAACTCATACCAATTACACTTATCCGAATATGACACTATTTTTAATTCGACATTTTTTCAGAATAAAATATTGATACTCCAGACATGTCTTTCGAATCATATGAGTCATTACGGGGACAGTTTTCCCAATGGTACCCTGCATAATTGATGTGTAAAAAGCTCAGCACTCTGCCAACGGAAATAAAATCTGAGATGTAAATGTTGGAATTTAATGTAACAGAACTTCAGATTGACTCTCTAAAAAAAAATTAAGGACACTTTTTTATCCAGCTGGGACGTTTTTTTTCTGGTACTTGTGCCACAATTCAGGATAATCCCACATTTTCGGGGCGAACGGCAACCCGACTTTTTCCTCCATTCTCCTGAGCCAAGAGAAAAGGGAATAGCTGAGAGGTGGATTGAGAGAAGAATGATATGATATATGGGAAAAGTGGGAGAGGCGCTTGTGTTTACTCAATAGTCAACGCCACTGCACTTCCTGTGGTTTTGTTCGGAGCATGCGCACTACGCTCGCCCGTCCCCTCCCACGCACATCCCGAAGGGTGAGAAAGGGGGTGGAATGGGGAAAGGAGGGAGAGAGGGAAAGGACGCGGAAGGACGATCGAAGGTTCAGGTCGTTGCCGCGGTGACGCTCTGCGGCTCACTCTGTGACGCGGGAGATTTATCCAATTTTTGTTTGTTCGAAAAATTTTCTCGAAAAAGAAGGCAGTTTTTCTCGCGTGCCGAGGCGCCATGTTGGTGTGCGAGAGATAGAGAAAGAACCGCTGCACACGCGTACTTCGCACTCGCTTCGCGTGTTGAATGTCACGGCTGCGGCCAATTTTGCTTTTTTTGCTCTTTCCAGAGGGATCCCAGATGAAACTTTCGTAGCCTATTGACCGAATGAACAAACGGATTGTCCCTATCGACGCTGAATGGCTATTCCGACGACAGGAGTGGATTCGTCGAATGCCTCCGTCTCCTTCAAACTGGCAGGTCAATGCGGGCGGCGTGTTTAATCAGGTTTAACTTCGTTGATTCCCAGTGACCTACTTCGTCTCCAATCTGTGTCTATGACTTCATTTCTAGGTCACTCCCACCAAGGCTGGTAGTCATCCCCGACTGTCGTTTTAATGAGTTGGTGGCATTTGCAATCGACTTATCCTTATTTCGTCAGGTATGAGATAATCAAGTGGAGGCTTTCAGATTCGCCAAGGATATTGTTTTGGACACTGCTGCACTCGATTTTAAAATAGTCTATCCAACTATTTGACGCTTTCAAGTGGTCCAATACCTAATTCAATCAAATCCTAATCCTAATCCAAAAATCAATACCTAATTTTACTGCTGCAAGAACTTCTTTCCACTGCAGAAGCAGAAGTTCTGCAGAAGCAGAAGCTGTTACCGCGGTCCCGAAGAACAAACTTCACAGAACACGCGAGAAATCCTTACTGAAGTGTGACATCACTAAAAACTGCTATGAATTCTTCTGTTGGCTACATGTTTTCAGAAGTACTGGGATCGAAACATAGAATTCAAGACGAAGGCAATGGTGTCACTATCAGGTCCCAGCGACCCGTTCAAGCAGAAATTAAGATGCTCCGCAAATTTAACAATAGCTCTACAACAAATGAAGGTAAAAAATTGAAACTTTCATAAAAAATAAAAGTTGAGAAAATGTAGCTTAACATTCCGGCGGTGATTGAACCGAAGGTAATCACGCATTAATCCGGCAAATTTCGGAATTTCTACTCGAAAAATGGGCTTTTCTTTCATTGTTGCGCGAGCAACAGCATTTGACAGCGATGAAAAAATACACATTAACATCTGTTCCACAGAAAGTAAAACAGGCTATGTGTGGACGTTTGGTACATTACAATCGGCCCCGATACTCTCTTTATATTCAGCCTCAAACTCATGGTCGCATAATCTTTGCGCCGACTTCAGTCATTAGTAGAAACGAATTATGTGCGCATGCTGCCAACTCGCTCCTAGTTGTTTGTCATAAATCGCGGGATATTTAATTTGAAAGTGTAAATAGCGGGAAAAGACTACATTACAGGGTCTCAAAAATGCTTAGGACGTGAAGACAATGTATTACATCAAGATAAAACGTATATTCCGGGAACGTAAAAGCGAGGTTATTCAGTATTTTTTAGGGAAAATTGTGCTCTCGTCATCGTAGTAAGCATTCCGCCGAGCCAAAAATCACATAAACAAAGCAGTTTCCTTATATTAAATGAAATCATTAAATTAAAATTAAATGTAGCCCAGTGTAGGCAACGAGGATTGAAAATAGGGAGTGAGGCATAGATGAGAAGCTCCACTACATTCCCTCCTCCCCTGTTTAACCAACACTCGCCTAGTCTCCACTCTTCACAATAGTTCACCCTTCTTGTTGAGAAAGGTCACTGTGACCATCGAGATATCTGACAGATACGAGTGATTATATCTACTTTTGTTTTGTGTTATATGTATTTTTTCTCACACTTTTGAACATTGTTTATTGTGTATGGTTGTGGCTCTCCTCATCAGGACTTGTATATATATCCATATATAATGTGCTGTTTGTAGCAGGTGAGATATGGCAAGTCTGCAGCAGGTATGACATGACAAGTTACGAGACAAGTTAACTCACTTGGTGTTCACATAGGAGTAAATCAAGTAAAGTGACCAATTCAAGATAACTACTACACAAGAGCATCTGAGACAGAGAGGTATTGAGAACTGTAGTGTGTAATTGTGTAAGCAGGGAATGGCTGTTGGCTATTATTTTTTTCATTTCAGTGATTATAAATATTACATCTTGTGATGTTTTGGTTGTGGTCAATGCTTGAGTTTACACTTAATTCAAGCAATGATGGCTTGATGAAGCATATTAATAACAGGCAAAAACTTTGGTCAATTTAATTGAGGAAAACTTGGCATTCATATGCTGCACGTTTGAGGGAATTCAAGGCAAGGTAACAATGGAAAAGAAATGGGAGTTGTGTTTTCTCCCTAACAATCAAGGACCATGCCAGAGTGTGGAACTCAGGAAGAGAGTATTCAGATCTTAATACAAATGAATTCCACCCCTTTGTTATTTGGAGTTTCTTTCTTTATTCTTTTATTTTCCATTTAATAGACATGGAAAGACCATAAATGTAAAGCCAGGGGAAAGAATACCCGGCTTAACGAAGAAGGCTCAGTGACGAGCAATGTACAGGTGGGTGCAAATTGTATTCTAAAGCTCTTTAATAAAAACATTGTCATACAATATACATTAAAATACCTTATTATGGAAATTGTCCTCGTCACTGCATGTTGCTCATATAAATCATTATGTATTGGAGAACAACTTCACCTTTCACTGCCATTGATTGCAAATAAATATAACTGTGTTGTGCGCTCCAACCGATGTCGACATGACATGGGTGTCTTGGATCAGGATATTGTCAGGATCTTGCCAAGGGGTTGAGATGAGTCGAACAAACCCAGTGGGGAAAGTTTGTGCAGGATTAAGTTTGAAGCAATTCAAAGTCTGTTCAGTGTTGCCTTAATGTAGACTGGACGTGCATAAGACCTGCAAAGGTTGTTCCTCGCTTCACCAACTTTGCGCATGCAAGGCGTGAACAGTGTTAGCATATTCACTGAACTAACCAAGGGGACTACGACAAAGACGCTTGTATTAGCTTATTCTTTGATTGGTGTATGTTGGACATACGGGCTGAAATGCCAAAGGAGTGCGGGCACGCCTCCAAATGGATGTGGAGGTCGAAGATTATTTCATGTTTTCCTCCGATATGTCTACATCTTGTGAGCGACGCACACCTGAGTACTATTGCCTTCGTTACTTTTTTAAAAAGTTCTGAATGTAAAGTAATTTTAAATGTTGGCCCAAAAACTATAGTAGACGATTTATGTATTCATCAAACGTTTTACATGCGCCTATGCCTATGCAGTATGTACTGCATTGAATGGAGATGGACCAAAATGCATGTAAAATGAACATCCTTTGCACGATCTAAACCTCCAGCACGGCTTTGGTATAACTGACCATGCTAATGTCTAAAAATAAGTAGTAAACATAAATTTAAGGTAGAAAGCGAGACAACATATATGAAAGTTATCCGTCTTTAAATGTTTTCATACAAAAGCAAAGTATTTTAATGTGTATACCTCAAAATCAGAGGTACAGGAGTGGAGCATAAGTTAGTAAACACAATGTGAAAGTTGAATAGTTGAAATTGCAAGATTGGGCTCATCGCCTGTGTGCACAATGTTATCAGCCTGTATCTCATCGTATCTCATCTTCGCTCTGCTTGTAAATGAGAAACCAAGGTAACGCCAAGTTGTATTAACTCTCTACGGTGAATCCCCTCTGGGTAGTGTATGGTGCGCATTCCGTGAACATCCGATCAAAAATTACGTCGAATAAATGTACACCACCATGCACAGACTATGAAGCATCTTAGCACCTTCCTGCATCCTGCAGGATGTGGTTATAGATAGTGCACGATGCACATTCAATGAACATCCTATGCACTACTGCAGGAGCATGTACATTGCACTCGGATAGTGCGCCATTTGATACTACTTTGGACGTTCATGAAGAATATTCTCTGCACTAAAGATGCTGCACTTCCTTGGTCCTTTTTTTGGTCCTTGGTATATTCTTTGCATATCTTTTGCATAAAATTTTCCCCACTGGGAAGACACAAAAGATTAGCTTAACTTGTTTTTACCCACAATGTGTGTTCCCCACGATATATCGGAAGTTAGGTTTATACAAGAAATTTTACTGTATCTGAAGATTTTATGCTTACTCCACCCACTGTGTAGTTTTGGCATTGGACACCGACGACATAATGTACTGTACATTAGGAGTCCAAATATAAAAATCAATTATTACAAACAATAATAATTTTAGTCTCGTCAGTGTCCACCAGTGCCCAGGGCCGGCTCTAGGTTTTTTGGCGCCCTAGGCGAAAGCAAATCTGCGCCCTCATTAAAGCGCCTTCCGCGGGGGGTATGGAATTTCGGAAAAATGTTTTTGTTAATAATTGGTATTACAAAGAATTTTATTTTTATAACCCTTGATTAATGACTGGGATATGTAAACAAAACTAATGCCAATTTTACATAAAATACATGTACTTTAATGTCCACAATGTATTGTTAGTTGAAATAGTAGTTCTAACAATGGCTTTGCATTTTGTCTTTTGTTTTGACGACTTATAGGTTAATAATTATAAATCTAAATTAGTATTAGAAAAGCTACATAACACACAATATTATATTAGGTAATACGTCTACAGCATTATGTACAATTCACTCAATAACAAACAGAAACTCACAGTTACGTTACAGATAGTTTTTCTATTTTTATAGCACTTAAAAATACACAAAGAGTACTTGATGTTAGTTGATGTTAGATTATTGCTTTCTTAACTACGGTCTCTGGGTCACTTTGAAAATCTGAATAAAAGTATTTACTTATACTCCTAATGGTACTTTTCTTGCTTTCTGCTTAGCAAATTCTTGTATGAGGGCTTCCGAGTCTGTCTTTCAATAGAAATTGTCGCCAGACCCACAAGTCTCTCCTAGCACATTGTACTATGCAGATAGGTTTTAATTAGCTTAAGATGAGTTTTGGGAAAAACAGAGAGGTTTTGAATGATTGTGATCCCAGTGAGAGAATAATTTTTCTAAGTGACATGAATGGGTGGGTTGGTGTGAGGCGGGATGCATCTGAGAGAGTAGTTGGGCCTTTTGGTGACCCCCAAGTGAATGATAATGATGAAAACTTGGTGAGTGTGTGCTTGGAAAAAGGATTGTTTGTGTCGAATACATGGTTTAAACATAAGAGAATACATATGCATACTTGGCAAAGGGGCGATTGTAGAAGCATGATTGATTTTATTGTGTATGATGAGAGATTGAGAGAGTTAGTGTAGAACACGCGAGTAATGAGGGGTGCTGAATGTGGACCACTATTTGGTACTCTCCAAAGTGAATCTGGGCAGAAAGTGGGTGCCAAGGAATAATGTTGCGCGTAAGCAGTTGAGAGTAAAAGTGGAAAGGTTGCTAGATAGCGAGGTAAGAATGCGGTATGGTTGCATGCTTGAGGATGCTCTATCGTTGAAGCAGAGAGAATGGGACGAGCATATCAGAAGCGAGAACGTAAATGATGCGTGGAAGTGTTTAAAAGGAGTGATTGTGGAATGTGCTGAAAGTGTATGTGGAAAAGGAGTGGTAGGAAGACTGAAAGGTGATGCTTGGTGGAATGAAGAAGTGAAAATTGCAGTCAGAGAAAAGAAAGAGACGTGCAAGAATATGATTGCTGCCAAATCTGAGGAAGAGCGTACTAAGGCAAGTGAGACTTACAGAAAGAAAAAGAATGAATGCAAAATCGTTGTGAAAGAGAGCAAAGAAAGAATGCGTGCGGATGAAGCTATCAAGATGCAGAGCGATTTTGAAGGTAATAAAAAACTGTTTTGGAAGTGGGTAAAAAGGGCAAAGATTAGTGAAGGTAGGGGAATGAATGCGGTAAAAAACAAAAGTGAAGAGATTTTGTGGGACGAGAGCAATATCAGGGACTGCTGGAGGGAGTATTTTGAAGAATTGTACAATTATATTGCAGGCATTGAGGATGAGCCTTGTGAAGTGGTATGTGAGAATGTGATCAACCACCATGTGGTAATTCCTTTGTCCTCCATCCTTACACAGAAACTGAGTTGAAAATATCCTTTTAAATCTGACAAATATCGCACAAAATATGTCAGTGTCAACGAGGATAATATTACATCGAACTCTACTTGCGGAATTGTGAAAAGTGGTGTCCAACAGGGTTCTGTGTTGGGACATACTTTATTTTTATTATTTATTAATAACCTGCCTGAACTCTCCTCCAGTATACAGAATGTTTATCCTATAGTCTATGCTGATGATACTAATTTCATTCTGTCAGCTTCTAAGCAGGATGCAGTGATACAGGCAGGAGAGCAGGTAATAACCACTCTGACTAAATGGTGTGTAAATAATTGCCTAAATCTGAATGTTAGTAAATCTCAATTATTATGTTTCTCTAATATTAATAATCCGAAGAGGGAATATAGCTTTATGGCGAACAATGTGGCACTAAAAGAGGTGGACATAATTAAATTGCTCGGCCTGCATATTGAGAACCATCTGTCTTGGGAAAAACATATAGGCAAGTTAGCTAATCAATTAAGTTCTCTATGTTTTCTTGTTAGAGTTATAAGGTCTACTGTATCCATCAGTGTCTTATTGACCATGTATTATGGCGAGTTTTACTCTAGGATAAGGCCTGATATTATATTTTGGGGTCCTTCAGTCATGCTACTAAGATATTCATAATCCAGAAAAGGATTGTTCAGCCAATCGCTAAAGAGCGATATCGGGCTCATTGTCGCCCAATATTTAGGAAATTGGGAATTCTTCCCCTTCCATGCTTGTATATCTTATCAGTAGTCACCTGGGTCAAGTGTGATTATTTTGATGCTGTAAAGAACTCAGATATGCATAGTTATAATACCAGAGGTAATAGGAATTTACATACCCAAATGTTAGGACTAAAGGAGCTTCAATGGCACCCAAAACCATGGGGTTGAGAATTTTCAACAAGCTGCCTGATGACCTTAAAGTAATTGATTCAAAATCTGTATTTGTGAAGAGAGTAAAGGCTTTCCTGTATGAAAAGCTTTTTTATTCTGTAAATGAATTTTTTATTACTACTTGACTTGTGACATTCTTCGAATTCTTGCCTTGTAACTCTGTTGTACTATATGATTGTATATTTTGACATGCCTTATATCATGCAATTTTATTGTAAAGGATCATAGAAACAAATAAATATTATTATTATTATTATGTGATGATGGAAAAGGATATCAGTGAGAAGGAGGTCACAATGGCTGTGAGAATATTGAAAAATGGGAAGGCTGGAAGTATAGATGGGGTATCCAGTGAAATGTTGAAGTGTGGGTGTAAATTACTAATTTGAAGGCTGGGTGAACTATACAATTTATGCTTACAGGTGTCTGTTGTTCCAGCGGATTGGGAGAATGCTATCATTGTTCCATTGTGCAAAGGGAAGGGAGGAAAGACCGAATGTAATAATCATCGGGCAATTAGTTTATTGAGTATCCCGGGAAAAGTGTTCAGTAAAATATTAATCGAAAGAGTGAGGAATATTACTTCCGACAGAATATGGGGTGTGCAGTGTGGTTTTATGCCTGGGAGAGGATGTAGTGACCAGCTTTTTGCACTTCAGCAAGTGATAGAAAAATGTATGAAAGTCCGAAAGAAAATGTACTGTGCGTTTGTCGATTTAGAGAAGGCATATGACAGAGTAAATAGAAATAAGTTGTGGAAGGTTTTGAGAGACTATGGAGTGAATGGGCAGTTATTGAATGTTATGATGGCGATGTATGACAATTGTAAGGCAAGTGTAAGAGTTAATGGAGCTCTGCGCGATTGGTTTGTAATAAATCGGGTGTAAAGTAAGGATGCGTAATGTCTCCATGGCTGTTTAATGTATTTATGGATAAATGTGTTAGAGACGCATGTAGTGATAACGACGGTGTTTTGACTGGAAATGTAAACTTGCGAGTTCTTCTGTATGCGGATGATGCTGTTTTGATCTCAGACAGTCAACAGGGATTACAGAAGCTCCTAGATAAGTTTGGTGAATCAACGGAAAGAATGGAATTGAAGGTAAATGCGTGCAAGACTAAAGTAGTAGTTTTTGATAAGGAGAATGAGGAGAATTACTGTATGATGAGGGCAAATGGTAAAGTAATTGAACAGGTAGATGATTTTGTGTACTTAGGTAAGATGTATGCGAAAGATGGAAGAATAGATGAGGAGATAAAGAGACATGCAAATGCTGGAAGGAAAGTGGTAGGTACATGTGGAGCATATCAAGGAATGAGTGCTTGTCTAAGGAAGTGAAAATTGCCGTGTACAAAAGTGTACTTCTTCTCACTTTGCTATATGGTAATGAAACATGGGTATGTCAGGATAGACATAAGAGAAGACTAAACGCCGTGGGTATGAGTTATCTGAGGAGTATTTGCGGCAAAAGTAGGATGGATAGGGTCAGGAATGAGTGGGTCATGAATGAATGTGGGTTAAATGCTCCATTAGTGGAAGTGTGTGAAAGGAGTGGGCTTCGTTGGTTTGGCCATGTTGAGAGAATGGATGAGAGTAGAATAACGAAACAGATATATGAGAGTAGAATTAATGGCGTGAGAGGTAGAGGTAGGCCAAGAAAGTTGTGGTTGAATGTGGTTGAGGAAATTCTTAGGAGGAAATTAGGAGTCTTAAAAACAGGAGGGCGTGTATGAAACAGTGTATGGGGTAAATGAGGCAAAAGAGGTTTGCAAGGACAGGTCAGTATGGAGGAAATTATTGAAGAAGAGTTAGGTGTACAATTATGTATTAATGAGTGAAACATTTTGACTGTGCCTACCCCGAAAGGGAACGGCGTGATGGGTATATATGTATGTAAGTTTTGAAAAACTTCTATTTTGTAATGACAACTTAAATAAAATAAAATACCCTTCACCTTTCATTACCTAGTAATTCGTCTGCCTAAGCAAGTAGGGCGCCGAAGAACTGAACTTTTATTTAGTTTATGTTCTTAAATCCCCAAATAAATAAAAAAATCCTCAATTTTCCGCCCCCCAAATTTTGCGCCCTATGCGGCCGCCTAGGTTGCTTATATGGAGGAGCTGTGCCTGTGCCTCAGGATCATCATCCCACCGTTTTTTTTTAATTCTTAAAATGCTGCTCTATCAGAGATGATGTCCTCTTCTCAACTTTCTTTTGGATAGGATCCTTTTTCTTCAGCAAGTCATCTGCCCATGACCGCAGTGTCTGTGCCCCCTCCAACATACCTTGGGCAATCTTTACTTTTGTCACATCTTTTTTGGTAATAGCCACCTCCAGCTTCTTTTTTACCTCATTGACTAGGTGATAAGAAACCTAACGCTCCTCAATCTCCTTCTTACTTGATGCATGCAGATCATCCTGCAGCTTGCCCAACGCCTGTTGTTCCTTTAACCCTCTTAGTGCTGACTCCTGCCAGTGGTTATAGCGAGAAATGGGAAGGGTAACTTAATGAAATATACCACTCAAGGAAAATAAATATTAAGTATAAATTTATTGTTTAATATATCCATATGCAGTTTTTCTTATTGTGTATATGTACATTGAATTAGGTAATTATCAAAAAAGACTTATACATCATGCAAAAAAATATTGTAATTATAATTGTGTGCTAAAGCTAACCCATTTTTTGCCTATGAGCCGATATATCGGTCAGCCGCACTTTTTGCCTGAGATGCCAGATATATCAGCCTGCCACACTAAGAGCCTGGGCAGCCTCTCGCCTCTCCTGGCGAGAGTTCTCTTCTTCTCGTGTTCTTTTAGTTTCTGGTGAGCCTCCAGGTATTCTTCGTACATGCTGCATGCTTGAGCAGCTGCGACACCATGGGCACATGTTCAGGGATGCCATTGTAGTCTCAAAGGCCATCCCTGTTGTTGAGCCTGGCATTAACAGTACACTCCAGCATAGCCAGGCCAGTCAGCAGGAAACTGATTTCTGGAAAGAGAAAATCCTCCCTCGACATCAGAACTACCAGGCCAAACAGAGGGCAGATATCACCACTTACCTTACAAGTGGATACTTGGGATCACTGGCAACATCTGTCTTGGTAAATATCTGGCTCCAGTAATTGTCAATCCTAGTTCCAGGTTCATACAGCGGAAAGGTTTCCAGCTGCAACAATCTCCACTTGTCTCAAAGGCCATCTTTGCCCACTTCCATTAGCATCTGCAGCATCTTGTAAATGGATACAATGTTCTGCGAGGAGCTTTCCTTGATATTTTGAGGCTTCAAACATTTCAGGTGACAAGCCTCTCTTCCCTTTGCCAGGACTGATTTCTGGCGATGACTCGCAGCCATGTTTAAAAGCTTATGGATTAAACTTCAAACTCTGGAGTGGTGAGCTTTCCTGTTCGACAAGAAGCCATTTTTTCTCATTTCCATAATATTGTTGGCACTGAGAAAGAAGGCTTCGTCCATGCATTCTTGCTTGCTTGGGAGCAGCTCTGGCTTGCAAAACCTACTTAGCAATATGAGCTGTAGACTCTCAAGCTCTTCATACAAAACATGGATCATATTGGAAATGTTTTGAAAATCTTACAAATACCAGTTCTTACAAATACCCAAGATCAGGGAGAAAAGTTCGACAAAAGAAATCAGAAATCAGAAAAGAAGAAAGACAAATGTTATCTCTCCAGGGAAGGCTTTATCCTCGAGGGCGTTAGTAATAGTGCTGATCCTCAGATAGCACTTGGATGCAAAGAGCTTTTCAACATCTTTGCCTTTCTGACAGGGTAACACTTTCAGAAAATAGTAAAAAAGTGAGCATTTTTTCAAAGTTGTGAGAAAAGTGGCCCAGATTTTGAATAAGTGAGTAAAAGTAAAAAAAGTGAGTCAGTGGAAGCCTTGTGTACAATTCACAACATAGAAAAGACAACACACTCATAAAAAGGGGAAGGTTCAAAACAAGTTCCCCTGGGTGCCTGCCACCAAACCCGGAAATTGGAGGGCCACAATAAGTGAAAATAGTTTTCCGTTAAACGTCGAAATATAGAATGCACTCCCCCAGATAGGCAACACCGGGAGAGGGGGGAAGAGGTGCTGGAAGATAATGGAATATCAAGACAAGCTTTGAAAGTGAAATCTATGGAGGGTGAGGGGGAATCATCTGTATTTCTGTCTCTTTAAAACCGACTCTCAACAATAGCACAATGAAGATATGAATGATCAGGGAGAAAAATTTCAAAGATAATGTCACAGCAATGTGCAAAACACTATTAAAATATCACTGCCTACTTACTGCAGCTTATTTCTATCTTCTTACCAATCGAGAATATTTTCCTAATTCTTCCCTCATGCAGGTATCTCATCACCAACCATGCACCGCTCTAAGTCTATATAAATTGATCATGGACAATGCTTGGATATGCAGGGACATCCATGATCCTAATTTAACCATCACTAATCTGCAAACAAGAAGTTGATGCATTCACAAATGCTGATCATTCGATTGCTTATTCACCACATAGTTGAATCCCCTTTTCATAATTATTTAGCATCAGTTTCACAGCAAATTTGTCGAACACTTTCAATATTAATGGTTTCTTACCATTAGCACATTTACAGAATAGAAACCTTTGCGGCTCTTATCCTATTCCTCATGAGTAATTGGTGTAACAACTGCCACATGAGAGCATTTGAGCCATTAATGGCTCAAATTACCCCAGGGAAGCCTACCATGGGTTGGAACCTGAGTGAAGTTGAGAAATTAGTATGTTCTCACTCTCTCTACCTTAGAGTCAAGTAACTAAAAGAATGCTTAACTCTGTTTTACCTTTGTTCCAAAAGGGCTCTTTCCTCATGCCTTCTTGAAAATTTAATCCACTGCTGTAGTAAATGGTGGCACGTGGCTTTCGATACAGCTTTTCTTCATCTTGAGATAGAATTCTGGCTTACTGTTCGACTTAAGTCTTGTCTCCTGCTGAGCTGATTACCTCTCTCAGCAAAAAACTGTAAGGATGAAATACTACTTTTTCTAGCTACTTAAACTTACTTCAAACTGACTTGTAAGAGGCTTAAAAATTTTCCAAAGTTATCACATTAACCCTGGAGCAAAGTGGATTCACAGCAGGCATATCCTGAATACATAATATGTTTTCATTGAAACACCTGACAGAAAAAATTAGAACAAGAAATGTTTCTTCCCCAAATGGAGAGAGACATCTGATGTTTATGAACCTTCGAAAACCTATGATATAGCACCATCAATAATCTCTAACACATTGTACAGAAAAGTAACATAAGTGGGAATTACATTGCTGCAATAAAAATATATAAAAAAATTCTGACCCAAAAATAAAAGTGGGAGGGAAAGTATCACAGTCAATAAAACCAAATAAGGGATTAATATAAGGGTGTTGCCTATCACCTAGGGGAGAGTTGGATAAAACAGGATAGTTGGACAAAACAGGATATGCAGCCCAGGGACCCGACAGGTGCTTCTAAAATGTGGGAAATGAAAGAAACTTGTTCTCGGCCGCCATGACAGCATTCTCAGTTGATCATGCTAAGAAACCAGTTATTCCTGCAAAGTTATAGCTGTAAGAAGTTTTTACTCAGTTTTCTGTGGACTTTCTGCATTTTCGTGTGGTGTTTTGTGTATGATTCTGCCTCCATCCATGGGAATATACTTCCAGTAAATACCACATTTTCTTCAGTGCTTATTGACGAATATTCTCATGTGTTATTATTCTACTTTTACTTTGAGGTTCAGGCACCAGCCATGTTTGTTTTGAAAAGTATTGAAGTTGGACAAAACAGGACACTTTTGAGTTGGGTAAAACGGGATACGGATATTTTGTGTTCCTTTTTATCCAACCATTTGTCTGTGTTATTTTTTATTTAGTCCTGTATTAAATGCACTGAAAAGCTTGTTTCTTTTATGTTTCTTAAACTTTAAAAGTATAAAACCAATATAACTGCATATTTAATTGTCAAAAAATCCCTCTAAAATAACAAATTACAAAATAATTCTAGATATTTAATTTTTTCGGCAAACAAAATCTATAAGATATATCAACTTATGATTATACTTATGGTGTTCAGTTGTTTGTAACAGAAAATGTCTCTTATCAAAGGACTTTTACCAGAAACAGCTGGAATGAGACAAGCATGGCTGAGGCTGTTCACACAGTTCTAGACGGAAGTATGGGCTTCAAAAGAGCAGCGGACTCACATGCAGTTCCAAAATCTACGCTTGAGAGGAAGGTGAAAAATGCTCGTACAAATACATTAACCCCTGAAGTTGCAGCAGTGAAAAAATTGGGCAGATATGAGACAGTATTGAATGCTGAACAAGGAAAACAGGTTATTGAGCATGCTTTGGCTCTAGAAGAAAGGTTATTTGGTATAACACTAACAGGCATGCGCATGCTAGCATTTGAGTTAGCTAAGAGAAACAATATCAAGAATATTTTTAACACAGAAAAAAAGATGGCTGGAAAATGTTGGTTGTATTCGTTTCTTAGCAGACATAAGGAACTTAGCCTCAGAAATCCAGAGCACACAAGTATGGCCCGAGCAAAAGGTTTCAACCGCACTGCTATTCAACAGTTTTCGAACTTTTGGGCTCTCTTATAGAAAAACATAAGATCACTCCAAATAATATTTACAATGTAGACAAAACAGGAATACTAACAGTGCCCACCAAGCTTTCAAAGGTGCTAGCACTACGAGGCAAAAAGCAGGTGGGTAGCTTGTCTTCAGTTGAGTGGGGAGTCTTGGTTACTGTTGAAACATGCATCAGTGCAGCTGGGGTGTTTGACCCTCCTATGTTTGTATTTCCTCGAGTAAAGGAAAAGCCGAGACTTATGGATGATGCTTTCCCAGGGTCATTTTCAGTGTATCATAAGACCGGCTGGATCAACAAGGACACTTTCATTGTTTGGTTAAAGAAATTCATTGAATTTGCCAACCCTACCTCTGAGAAAGTAGTACTGTTGCTGCTTGATGGACATTACAGTCAAATCTGCTTCCAACACAAAAATCTGCTTCCGGCACAAAAAATAATGTGATCATCCTTACCTTCCCCCCACACTCAACACATCGCCTTCAGCCTCTGGATGTCAGTTTCATGGCTCCACATAGCTCGTATTATGAACAAGAAGTCCGAAAATGGCTGTTCAATCATCCTGGTAGGTGCATTACAATTTAAGAGGTTGGAAAACTATTTAACACAGCATTTTCACGTGCAGCTGTTGTGGAAACCGCTGTAAAAGGGTTAAACAAAACTGGTATAAGTCCTTACAATCCTGATCTCTTCCCAGATCACTTGTTTGCACCCTCTCTCACCACACAATTAAAAAAAACAAGAATGGTATCCCGTTTTGTCCAACTCTCCCCTACTATTTTTTAAATTTACTTGAATGAAATTCTGAAAGAATGGCAGAATAAATGCTTAGGAAGAGGAATTAACATAAACAGTGAGTCACTTCACACATTACTTTTTATTGATGATATGATTCTAATAACTGGGAATCACAGTTGGGATAAATGATTAAAATTAATCATTAAAAATGTAGTTAAATATTTAACTTAACCATAACTTTTTAAAAGAGTTGACTTTTAATTTTTTGTCAAAAAATTATACTTTAACTGATACAAAACTAACTTCAGTTAATTTTTTTGATTGATTATTGGCAAAAGTCGATATGTTCAAATTTGGGCACGAAGCTTGCCTAACAGACAAAGGAGAAAATAAAACAGTATCTAAGAATGCAATATAGCTGGGTAATAGTGTGCAAGAATGCAATGAATAGGCCCAGATGAATACATCCAAACAAAAGTGGAGTTGAGTGACCACCAAAGTTTAGGAACGCATCCTTGGATAAGAAAACAAAAGATCACTCAAAAACCATGTCTATGAGGGCACGAATGCCTCACTCGGCGACATCGTGTCATAGATACTACATAGTTGAACACGAGAAAGGGGGTCACCAATAAATATATGATGAGTAATGTGGGGGACGGGTTCATTAAGAGTAAGGTATCTGTTACAATGGGCCAGTCTATATATGCCTAACTCTGTGATATCACCTCGTCCATACATCAGAGTTGAATACGAAAATGAGTGCGCAGGCACACCCCCAGCATCTACTGTAACTCAATATAACTACTCCATTTCCACTGCAATGTTACAATTGTGAAGGGATACATCACATTGCATACATTTCAACCCTCTTGCATGTTAAATAGCAACCCCATGACAGCATTTTTCAAGCCAGCAGTCAGAAATGTGAGGAGAGGAAGGAATAAAGAGAATAGACTCAACCACAAATTAAATTAATAAGTTTGAATTGAAAGTCTCATGTGTAGAGACGATGTAACTTGTCCGAGGAGGGGGGTTTGGGCAAATACTTGCCAATGAATGGGGAGGTATGCTTTTAAATGTTACTTTTTAAAGGTTCCTTAAACGTAACTGAAAAAGTAATTTTTAATGTAAAAGTTACTTTTGACATCAAAGTTACTTTTTATAACTTCAACTTTAAACACTCACTTTTTCAGAAAAGTAACTTTTAACTGTAACTAGTTACTCTTTACAGAGATTAACTTTAATCATTTAATTTTTTGTTAACTTTACCAACTATGCTAGGGATAAACACGATATGGAGTATATGATGAGGAAACTGGTATAACTACACAATAAGGCTGGCTGCAGCATTAATTTTAACACAACAAATTATATGGTACCTATTCAATGAGGATGCTACAGACTTGGATACAGAATGGAATGTCATTGAAGTATGCAGTCAGTATAAATACTTAGGAGTAACCATTGGAAATGATGGAACAAGCAAGAAAGGAATAACAAAGAGGATAAATTGAAAAAAACTAGCAATAAATAAACTGAATAATTAATTATGGTCAAATGATATTAAAATGAAGGCCAATTACCAAATATATCACACAGTTATTCTAAGAATACTTCTCTATGGATCAGAAATGAGGGATTGATCTGAAGACTAAGACAGACTGGAGGCCACAGAAATGGATTTTTTCAAATTAATGTAATTTTGGACGGATTCACTTGTATTCATCACATGGATTGGCTTTGAAGAGGTCCAAATGTTGCCTTGGGAATATTCCCCTTCATGTTCCTGCAGTTTATACCATAGTACAGCACCATTTGTCATACAATAATTCCACTTTGCACTCCACACAGCCTTGGCTTCAGTAATAGTACTGTGAGCATAGTTAGATTGCATAGGCATCATGCCTGAAAGGTACCTCTAATTTAAAAAAATACATCAAAACAAGAAATTAAAACATAATTTTTACTATGCATACCCTGAAGTGCAGGTTCCTCACGCCATTGCCCATGGTGCATGATGACATTATGGTCCATATGGTCCTGGTTGCCATCATAATACCATTAACTGTGTCCAAGCTAGCTAGAATAGGCTGCAGGTATATAAGAAACCAAGTGGCAAGCATCCCATAAGCATTTTCCCCTACTCTTCTAGCCTTACTCAATCTATAATTAAAGATAGTAGGGCCATGAGGAAAATGAGCACCAATAAAAATGCTAATCAAATTCCTTCTCTGAGGAAAAGCATCATCACCTGGACCACACAAGGCATATCACTTCATATATAGCATACTGCATTTTTCTTGGGATTTTACTGTGTTGCTGTTTTTGATGAAAATAGTTTCGCCTGCTGGAATGCATGTGAAACCCTTGTCATAAAAAACAACGCGGTGAAATCCCAAGAAAAATGCAGCCTGCTACAATAGAGCACCGCGGAAGCCTTTGCACCAACCATATATAGCATATATTCATTGAGAACTTTCAGCATACAGAACCTGGGAAGGATGAGTGCTTTAACACTTACCAACAAATATAGGTGAAAGAGGTGTTGGGAATTTATGAACAACTCCAGCTGGTGGTAACTGAAATCACTCCTGCGCTCTGGCATTTCCAAACACACAGGACCAGAAAATCCGACCATCAGACTCCACGCCAACACCAATGTTCACAAACAAGTAGTGGTAGAGCATATCACAATATGCAAACAGCACTGTGCAATAACTCCTTTTATAGTTAAAATATCCATTGCCTGTATTACTGGGTCACTGAAAAGATGTCAAATAACTGTCAACCTCAGGACAATGAACAACTTTCAAATGGATTACATTTTCTCTAGCTTTAGCACTATTTTTCAAAAGAAAAAGGAAATGGAACTAAATCTGAGCATTGCTTTTAGACAGAAAATTTCTCTCAATATAGATGTTCAGTTTTAAGTATTTGTATGTCCTTTTTTTTTGTATCCTCACAAAGTTTCTATTGGTGCTCTTGTCTATAGCTCTTCATTATTAAACATACTCTCAGTTACCAATAGGAAGAGTGTTTATCATGCTGAAAACTTTACACAAATAAATTTCAAATATTCACTATCTCTTGGCGAAGCCTTCACCTGTTGTTTCATTAATGGAAGCTTAATATGAAGGGGAGGCAGAAGAATTTTCTCTGAGACAACCAAACTATTGTGAATATCATTTTTGCTTTGAGGTTCAACTTTCATCCATCCATTTTGATCCAACGCTGGCCTTCATGATGGCTGTCTCATTCTCATAAAAAAATGATGTTTCATGTATCCACCCTCCTGGACAGGAAGCATGAATATAGCTTTTAAATCACCGTGTATGATCCATCTATGGCCACATTATTATGACACACACACACTTTAGTAAGAATAAAATCTTAAGTTCTTGTAGCATTCCCTCAGATGAATGGAGGACAATACAGCCGGGAATGATTTTTTTCTTTATTTTTTCAAAAAATGGCTTGAAATTTTCAATTTCAACCTCTCAGATTATGGGATGGGGTACTTAAACAATATTTAAAAAATTGGATTGATTAGTGTCAGGATGATGCGTTCACGCATATCTGAAAGTGATGTATCACAATGCTACTGTTTTGTTTTGGCAATAAAAGAATGTAGCCATTTTCCATTTGTCATGATGGATAGTAGTCAATGAAATCGGTGATGGATAAATGTTTCTTAGATGTAGCACCGGGTATGAGGGTCCAAAGGTGCCAATGTTTCGGAGATCGACTTGATCTCCATCTTCAGGAGGGTCTGAAACGTTGGCACCTTTGGACCCTCTTACCTGGTGCAAACACGCAAGAAACATTTATGCTGCAGATACGCCGGAAAACCTGAAAAAAATTTTAGGGAAAACCTAAAATGTTGTGATGTTTATTTTATTGAAATCTCACTCATCCTTTAAACAATTAGAAAACATTTAGAGGTTTCTCAAGAGGTATAAATGGAATGACCTTAAACTTTTCCAGTTGCAGGAAGGAAAAAAAAAGAAAAGAGCTGTAACTTGGTGCATTTCTAGACGTAATGCACCAAGTTACAGCTCTGTAGGGCCCAAAATTCACTAATTTTTATGAACATGCAAACAATTCTCCATGAATAAATTATTTTTATAGGGGCTACTGCCACGTGCCCCATACATAATGCCATGCTGGGTGCATATGGGCTGCTATATCAGTCAGCTGATCCTCCTCAGCCCTTCATATTCCTATCTCCTCGGTTCTGAGTGGGGTGGAGTTACGAAGTGCTTTTTCTCATATTTGTTGTTCACCCTAACTCCCCCGTGTGCCTCATTTACCTCCCCCTGCCATCCCTCTGGTCACCTCCCTTTGGTTTTCCCCACCCACTTCACCCTTTCCGCACCTTCTTTCTTTCCCCACCTACCTTCTTTCCACCCCATCCTTTCTCCATGACTATATTATGTGCACGTAACTTCATTTGTACCTGATGACGATGCAAAAACATCGAAACCTGGGTGGTAGTAAAATCTATATTGTGGAATATTGCTAAGTTTTTCATTTACGCAAGATTATTCATTCATGAAATTCATAATTAATTAATATTATTTTTTCAGGTGATATGTATCAAATCATTATTGAACCTAGGTATTCCCCTTACGCTGACATTTTCTAAATTTTTTTGCTTCTTCAAGGTTTAGAGTTCCTTCTCAATTTGTTTCCATGTTACAATGATGATTTATCATTTTAACAAATTCAGAAGGAATTTTCAGCCCTGAGGAAGCTTAAGTAATATGCCAAATTTTGGCATAAGAGGAATGCATATATTCAAGATTCAATCTGTATCTCCCGAAAAAATTGATAAGTCAGGGGTACAGGATGGCCCACATGGCCCAGACTAAGGGTACTATCAGGGGAATAAACCCCTGCCACCACTGTCATCCACCCTTGAAGTGGGTGGAAAACATGGCCATTTCCATATTTTGGTTGATGCAGCTAGAAACCTGTGAGCCTTATACTTGTGTGCTTCCGGGTTTGCAATTAAGGTACAGGTTAGGGAAGTGAATGGGGTTGGGGAAGAGAGGGAAGGGGGAAAGGTGACTAGACAGCCAACTTGTATCAAACAATACTCAGGCTCATAGATGGTCGCTAGCAGTCACTTCCCAGTATTGTGTCCCAATTTCATGCTGGCTAATAAGCATTATCACAATTAAATTCATAGAGCTACTTGTTTTCAAAGCTGATAGGGTGCCACTTTTGCTACTTGCTCCCAGTGGAAACAAATTGTTGTCTACAAATCACATTATCATTTACAATCACTTTGCATTCTTCACGACCTGAATCAGCGCTTCCTATACTTCCTAGGCTCTCTATTGATTTCAGAGATTTTCCAGCTGTGGAGTCAACATAGGAAGAAAATATCCAGACAGTTGCTTTGGTTATATGCTGCCCTACATACGAGACTAAAATAAAGTTGTACTAGATATGAGCAATAATATTTTAAGAAAAATGAAAAATTACTTAAATATTATTGCTTATTGATTGTGGAAAATACCTCTTCTTTGCCAGTCCAATGTGAATGATCGTGAGGAACCCATTACTGTCTGTAAAAATAGTAAGATACCCGAGTTTGAGATGCCCTAGAGTCCAAACGAGGAAACTGATTTCAATGGATTAAAATCTATGAGAGAGCTTGTTTATTTCTACGTTGGATGATGTACTTTAAAAAATCCTCCGCCCATTAGTATTTCATGTACCTAATATTTTCTTAAAAAAAGTAGCTGTTTTATGCTCGTAAAATCCAGTTGTCCAACTTTGTGCGCTTGGGATACCCGTAATTTTCATTCCAATAACTTGCAATTTTAATATAAGAAAGCCGAATCTATTTCTAACTGTTTGCAGAAGACAAATTGCTTATATCTCAAAAATTGAATAAGTTATTGTAGACAACGCAAACTTCTGCTAACCTTTCCGTGCACTCTGCAATCGTGGAGGCCCTCATGATTCACATTCGAAGATCAGCAATGACACTGAGGCCGTAAATTATAATTATTAAAACAAGGAGAAAATTACTCGTGAGATAAATGTTCGAGTGATTGTTATACGTAATAACTGACGTCAGCGTAATCAGTCAAAACATTCAAGTCACAAGTGGAGGCAGCTGTTTTTATTTATATCTACGAAATACCGTGCAAGCCATCACTTGGGTGAGCGGCACGGGGTGATTCCACCACAGGACTGCAGCACTCATTCCAGTTCAAATCAGAACCGCTCACCGTCACCCGTCCAATAGGCGCAGGACAAAAGCAGGCAGGACAATAGATCGAGGTAAGATTAGAAAACAGGAGAGCGCTGAGCAGACTAAAAAAATACCATGCACACTAGCTATGATACAACTGATGAATAGTATTATTAATGCGATTAATTAATAGTGCTACAAGGTAATAAATAAAGCCGATAATTTCATTTGGGGTGAGTTGTTAATGTGATGTTAAGTTATTTAGCAGGGGTACAAAAGCTATTCTACCTGGTGAAGGTCAAATTTTCATAGAACTGATACATCACCACTATTATGATCCCATATAGTGGATATAGTGCGTGGAAAAAATGACATTCTAAATCTTTCGGTTCTGCAGCCTCTTTCCTGAATTGTATATCTGTGATCGTTTCTACTATAATAGTTTGGCTCAAGCAAAGTATGTTGAACGTCCGGCAAAAAATTGTCTACATTATTCTTTCGCAAAACATTTAATGTATATTTTTCCCTCCGACCAGATAGAGGTTCCAACCCTATTTCCTTCAACAATTCAGTAATACTGCTAAGTCAATCGAAGCAATTTTTAACAAATCTTGCTCCCCTCCGCCGTATTCGATCTATATCTGAATATATTCCTACCTCGTAAGGGTCCCATAAGCTAGCAGCGTACTCCAATTGAGGTCTCACGAACGAAATTAGCAACGCTCCTACAATTTATCGTCAAAGTTTCCTAATATTCCTTTTTTAAATCCCAATTACTGCAATCTCTATAAGCCTCACCGCAAATTTCCCATATCGTATGTTTCCCCCAGGACAAGTCCTGAGTGAGGGTCATATCCTAGCTCAGTTTCATACATCACCAGCAGGAATAAATTCCCTTCAAAATAACAGCTGTCATATTATCCGATGATAGCGGACTTGCAGCACGTAATTGGATCAATATATTAATTCGCTTAAATCGCGGAAAATTAGCTTATGTCAATAGATTTCGAGTTAACCACAGTAAAAATGCTGTCAGATAGATACAATGTAATTCATTAATTGAAATCAGATTAAATACAGATGAATAATCCTTTTTAAATATTTGACAAGAAGTCATTGTTGAGTTATAGTTCTAAAATGGAAAACATGGAATTAAATCGCATTTGAAACACTCTCACATCCGCGTAATCTATTAGCCACATAAATAGCGGACAATTTGCTTCCGTCAGTAGATTTCGAGTTGAACCCAAAAATTCTGTCAGATAGAGGCAATGTAATACATAAATTGAAAGCAGATTAAATTCAGATGTAAAATTCTATTCAAATATTGAATAAGACATAAGTTTTTAGTTACAATTCTAAGAGTGAAAACAAGGAATTAAATACCATTTGAAACAATCTCACATCCGCGTAAAAAACTGCCAGAATATCGCGGACAATTTTCTTCAGTCAATATATTTCGAGTTGAACCTTGTAAAATGCTGTCAGATAGAGACATTGTAATTCAAAAATTGAAATCAGATTAAACTCAGAGGAATAGTTCTAGTACAATATGTGACAAGAAATCATTTTTGAGTTACAATTCTAAAAGTGGAAACATGCAATTAAAACGCATTTGAAACATTCTCAAATCCGTGTTTTTATTAGCCAAGTAAATCACGAGCAATCTGTTTCTGTCTATAGATTTCGAGTTAACCCCAGTGAAATGCTGTCAGATAGAGACATTGTAATTCATAAATACAAATCAGATTAAATTAAGATGAAAAATTCTATTTAAATATATAATAAGACATAATTTTTGAGTTACAATGCTAAAAGTGAAAACATGGAAATAATTCGCATTTGAAACATTCTCACATCCGCGTTAAAAAACTGCTAAGGATATCGCGGACAATTTTCTTCAGTCAATAGATTTCGAGTTGAACTTAATAAAATGCTGTCAGATAGATAAAATGTAATTCATATATTAAAATCAGATTAAAATCAGATGAATAGTTCTAATTAAATATGTGACAAGAAATCATTTTTGAGTTACAATTCTAAAAGTGGAAACATGGCATTAAATCGCATGTGAAAAAATCTCACATCCGCGTTAAAAAACTGCCACGAATATCGCGGACAAAAAAGATAGAGACATTGTAATTCATAAATACAAATCAGATTAAATTAAGATGAAAAATTCTATTTAAATATATAATAAGACATAATTTTTGAGTTACAATGCTAAAAGTGAAAACATGGAAATAATTCGCATTTGAAACATTCTCACATCCGCGTTAAAAAACTGCTAAGGATATCGCGGACAATTTTCTTCAGTCAATAGATTTCGAGTTGAACTTAATAAAATGCTGTCAGATAGATACAATGTAATTCATATATTAAAATCAGATTAAAATCAGATGAATAGTTCTAATTAAATATGTGACAAGAAATCATTTTTGAGTTACAATTCTAAAAGTGGAAACATGGCATTAAATCGCATGTGAAACAATCTCACATCCGCGTTAAAAAACTGCCACGAATATCGCGGACAATTTTCTTCAGTCAATAGATTTCGAGTTGAACTTAATAAAATGCTGTCAGATAGATACAATGTAATTCATATATTAAAATCAGATTAAAATCAGATGAATAGTTCTAATTAAATATGTGACAAGAAATCATTTTTGAGTTACAATTCTAAAAGTGGAAACATGGCATTAAATCGCATGTGAAAAAATCTCACATCCGCGTTAAAAAACTGCCACGAATATCGCGGACAATTTTCTTCAGTCAATAGATTTCGAGTTGAACTTAATAAAATGCTGTCAGATAGAGACATTGTAATTCATAAATTGAAATCAGATTAAATACAGATTAATAATTCTTATTAAATATTTGACAAGAAATCATTGTTGAGTTGCAATTCTAAAAGAAAAAACATGGCATTAAATCGCATGTGAAACAATCTCACATCCGCGTTAAAAAACTGCCACGAATATCGCGGACATTTTTCTTCAGTCAATAGATTTCGAGTTGAACTTAATAAAATGCTGTCAGATAGAGACATTGTAATTCATAAATTGAAATCAGATTAAATACAGATTAATAATTCTTATTAAATATTTGACAAGAAATCATTGTTGAGTTGCAATTATAAAAGTGAAAACATGGCATTAAATCGCATGTGAAACAATCTCACATCCGCGTTAAAAAACTGCCACGAATATCGCGGACAATTTTCTTCAGTTAATAGATTTCGAGTTGAACTTAATAAAATGCTGTCAGATAGAGACATTGTAATTCATAAATTGAAATCAGATTAAATACAGATTAATAATTCTTATTAAATATTTGACAAGAAATCATTGTTGAGTTGCAATTATAAAAGTGAAAACATGGCATTAAATCGCATGTGAAACAATCTCACATCCGCGTTAAAAAACTGCCACGAATATCGCGGACAATTTTGTTCAGTCAATAGATTTCGAGTTGAACTTAATAAAATGCTGTCAGATAGATACAATGTAATTCATATATTAAAATCAGATTAAAATCAGATGAATAGTTCTAATTAAATATGTGACAAGAAATCATTTTTGAGTTACAATTCTAAAAGTGGAAACATGGCATTAAATCGCATGTGAAAAAATCTCACATCCGCGTTAAAAAACTGCCACGAATATCGCGGACAATTTTCTTCAGTCAATAGATTTCGAGTTGAACTTAATAAAATGCTGTCAGATAGAGACATTGTAATTCATAAATTGAAATCAGATTAAATACAGATTAATAATTCTTATTAAATATTTGACAAGAAATCATTGTTGAGTTGCAATTCTAAAAGAAAAAACATGGCATTAAATCGCATGTGAAACAATCTCACATCCGCGTTAAAAAACTGCCACGAATATCGCGGACATTTTTCTTCAGTCAATAGATTTCGAGTTGAACCTAGTAAAATGATGTCAGATAGATACAATGTAAATCATAAATTGAAATCAGATTAAACTCAGAAGAATAGTTCTATTTAAATATGTGACAAGAAATCATTTTTGAGGACCAATTCTAAAAGAGGAAACATGGAATTAAATCGCATTTGAAACATTCTCAAATCCGCGTTTAAAATCAGCCAAGTAAATCGGTCGTAATTTTTTTCTGTCTATAGATTTCGAATAGAACCCAGTAAAATGCTGTCTGATAGATAGAAATTAATTTATTAAATGAAATCATTTTTAAATACAGTTGAATAATTCTTTTTAAAAATTTGAGCGGAAATTTTGTTGAGTTACAGTTCTACAAGTTAAAGCATGGATTAATATCGCATTTGACACATTCTCACATCCGCGGTAAAAATCAGCCACATAAATCGCGGACAATTTTCTTCTGTCAATCGATTTCGAGTTGAACCCAATAAATGCTGTCAGATAGAGACATTGTAATTCATAAATTGAAATCAGATTAAATGCAGTTGAATAATTCTTTTCAAATATTTGTCAAGAAATCTTTTTTGAGTTAAAATTCTACAAGTGAAAACATGGAAATAAACCGCATTTGAAACATTCACACATCCGCGTTAAAAATCAGCCAAGTAAATCGCGGACATTTAGCTTCTGTGAGTAGATTTCGAGTTGAAACAAGTTAAATGCTGTCAGATATATACAATGTAATTCATAAATTTTAATCAGATTAAATTCAGGTGAATAATTATATTGAAATATGTGCCAAGAAATCATTTTTGAGTTACAATTCTAAAAGTGAAAACATGGAATTAATTCGCATTTGAAACATTCTCACATCCGCATTAAAAATAAGCCAAGTAAATTGCGGACAACTTGTTTCTGTCAAAAGATTTCGAGTTGAACCCAGTAAAATGCTTACAGTTAGATAGAATGTAATTCGTAGATTGAAATCAGATTTAATTCAGCTCATTAATTCTATTTAAATATATGACAAAGAATAAAATTTGAGTTACAATCTTAAAAGTGAAGACAAAGAATTAGATCGCATTTGAAACATTCTCACATCCGCGTTAAAATCAGCCAAATAAATCGCGGACAATTTGTTTCTGTCAATTGATTTCGAGTTGAACCCAGTAAAATGCTGGCAGATAGAAAAAATGTAATTCATAAATTGAAATCACATTAAATACAGACGAATAATTCTTCTTAACTATTTGTCAAGAATTCATTGTTGAGTTAAAGTTCTAAAAGTGAAAACATAGAATTAAATCGCATTTGAAACATTCTCGCATCCGCGTTAAAAAAAAGGCAACTAATCGCGGAAAATGTTCTTCTGTCAATTGGTTTCGAGTTGAACCCAGTAAAATAATGTCACATAGATACAATGTAATTCATAGGGTGAAAGCAGATTAAATTCAGATGAATAAATCTATTTAAATATGTGAAAAGAAATCAATTTGAGTTACAATTCTAAAAGTGAATACATGGAATTAAATTGCATTTGAAACATTCTAACATCCACGTTCAAAATAAGCCAAGTATACGCGGAAAATTTGCTTCTGTCAATTGGTTTCGAGTTGAACCCAGTAAAATAATGTCACATAGATGCAATGTAATTCATAGGGTGAAAGCAGATTAAATTCAGATGAATAATTCTATTTATATATACGACAAGAAATCAATTTGAGTTACAATTCTAAAAGTGAATACATGGAATTAAATCGCATTTGAAACATTCTAACATCCACGTTCAAAATCAGCCAAGTAAATCACGGAAAATTTGCTTCTGTCAATTGGTTTCGAGTTGAACCCAGTAAAACAATGTCTCACAGATGCAATGTAATTCATAGGGTGAAAGCAGATTAAATTCAGATGAATAATTCTATTTATATATATGACAAGAAATCAATTTGAGTTACAATTCTAAAAGTGAATACATGGAATTAATTCGCATTTGAAACATTCTCGAATCCGCGTTAAAAAAAAGGCAAGTAAATCGCGGAAAATTTTCTTCAGTCAATAGATTTCGAGTTGAACCTAATAAAATGCTGTCAGATAGATACAATGTAATTCATAAATTAAAATCAGATTAAAATCAGATAAATAGTTCTAATTAAATATGTGACAAGAAATCATTTTTGAGTAACAATTCTAAAAGTGAAAACATGGAATTAAATCGCATTTGAAACCTTCTCACATCCGCGTTAAAATCAGCCAAGTACATCGCGGACATCTAGCTTCTATCAATAGATTTGGAGCTAACCCCAGTAAAATGCTGTCCGATAGAGACATTGTAATTAATAAATTGAACTCAGGATAAATACAGATGAATAATTCTTATTAATTATTTGACAAGAAATCATTGTTAAGTTATAGTTCTAAAAGAGAAAACATGGAATTAAACCGCATTTGAAACACTCTCACATCCGCGTAAAAAATCTGCCACTTAAATAGCGGACAATTTGCTTCCGTCAATAGATTTCGAGTTGAACCGATATAATGCTGTCAGATAGCGGCAATATAATTCATATATTGAAATCATATTTAATTCAGAGGTAAAACTCTATTCAAACATATAACAAGACATAATTTTTGAGTTACAATTCTAAAAGTGAAAATATGGAATTAAATCGCATTTAAAACAATCTCACATCCGTATTAAAAAACTGCCAAGAATATCGCGGACAATTTTCTTCAGTCAATAGATTTAGAGTTGAACCCATTTTAATGCTGTCAGATAGATACAATGTAATTCATAAATTGGAATCAGATTAAACTCAGAGGAATAGTTCTAATTAAATATGTGACAAGAAATCATTTTTGAGTTACAATTCTAAAAGTGGAAACATGGAATTAAATCGCATTAGAAACATTCTCCAATCCTTGTTAAAAATCAGCCAAGTAAATCGCGGATAATTTGTTTCTGTCAATTGATTTCGAGTTGAACCCAGTACAATGCTGCCACGTAGATACAATGTAATTCATAAATTGAATTCAGATTAAATTCAGTTGAATAATTCTATTTAAATATGTGACATGAAATCATTATTGAGTTACAATTCTAAAAATGAAAACATGGAATTAAATCGCATTTAAAATAATCTCACATCCGCGTTAAAAATCAGCCAAGTAAATCGCGGACAATTTGCTTATGTCAATAGATTTCGAGTTGAACCCAGTAAAATGCTGTCACATAGATACAACATAATTATAAATTGAAAGCAGATTAAATTCAGTTAAAATTCTAATTAAATATGTGACAAAAAATATTTTTTGAGTTAAAATTCTGATAGTGAAAACATGGAATTAAATCGTTTTTGAAACATTCTCACATCCTTGTTAAAAATCAGTCAAGTACATAGCAGATATTTACATTCCGTCAATAAATTTCGAGTTGATCCCAGTAACATGCACTCCGATAGTAATATTGCCATTTATAAATTGAATTCAGATTAAATTCAGTTGAAAAGTTCTATTTAAATATGTGACAAGAAATCATTTTTGAGTAACAATTCTAAAAGTATAATTAATTAGAATTATATCGAATGTGAATGAATCTAAAATCCGCGTTAAAAATCATCCAAGAATAACGCGGATAATTTGCTTCTGTCAATAGATTTCGAGTTGAACCTAGTAAAATGCTGTCAGATAGATACAATGTAATTCATACATTGAAATCAGATTAAACTGAGATGAATACTTCTACTTAAAAATGTGACAAGATATCTTTTTTTAGTTACAATTCTAAAAGTGAAAACAAGGAATTAAATCGCATTTCAAACATTCTCACATCCGCGTTAAAAAAAGGCCGAGTAAATCGCGGAAAAATTGCTTCTATCAATTGGTTTCGAGTTGAACCCAGTAAAATGCTGTCACATAGGTACAATGTAATTCATAAATTGAAAGCAGATGAAATTAAGAGGAATAATTCTATTTAAATAAGTGACCAGAAATCAATTTGAGTTACAATTCTAAAAGTGAAAACATGGAATTAAATAGCATGTGAAACAATCTTACATCCGCGTTAAAAATCAGCCAAGACTTTCGCGGACAATTTTCTTCAGTCAATAGATTTCGAGTTGAACTTAATAAAATGCTGTCAGATAGAGACATTGTAATTCATAAGTTGAAATCAGATTAAATGACTGATTAATGACATTAAAAAACTGCCACGAATATCGCGGACATTTTTCTTCAGTCAATAGATTTCGAGTTGAACCTAGTAAAATGATGTCAGATAGATACAATGTAAATCATAAATTGAAATCAGATTAAACTCAGAGGAATAGTTCTATTTAAATATGTGACAAGAAATCATTTTTGAGTTACAATTCTAAAAGTGGAAACATGGAATTAAATCGCATTTGAAACATTCTCAAATCCGCGTTTAAAATCAGCCAAGTAAATCGGTCGCAATTCTTTCTGTCTATAGATTTCGAATAGAACCCAATAAAATGCTGTCAGATAGATACAATGCTATTCGTAGATTGGAATCAGATTAAATTCAGATGAATAATTCTATTTAAATATATGACAAGAAATAAAATTTTCGTTACAATCCTAAAAGTGAAAACATAGAATTAAATCGCATTTGAAACATTTTCACATCCGCGTTAAAAATCAGCCAAATAAATCGTATACAATTAGTTTCTTTCAATTGATTTCGAGTTAAACCCAGTAAAATGCTGTCTGATAGATAGAAATTAATTTATTAAATGAAATCATTTTTAAATACAGTTGAAAAATTCTTTTTAAAAATTTGAGCTGAAATATTGTTGAGTAACAGTTCTACAAGTGAAAGCATGGATTAATATCGCATTTGACACATTCTCACATCCGCGGCAAAAATCAGCCACATAAATCGCGGACAATTTTTTTCTGTCAATCGATTTCGAGCTGAACCCAATAAATGCTCTCAGATAGAGACATTGTAATTCATAAATTGAAATCAGATTAAATGCAGTTGATTAATTCTTTTCAAATATTTGTCAAGAAATCATTGTTGAGTTACAATTCTAAAAGTGAAAACATGGAATTAAATCGCAATTGAGAAATTCTCACATCCGCGTTAAAAACTGCTAAGTAAATAGCGGACAATTAGCTTCAATCAATAGATTTCGAGTTGAACCCAGTAAAATGCTATCAGATGGAGACTTTTTAACTCATAAATTGAAATCAGATTAAATTCAGATGAATAATTCTATTTAAATATGTGACATGAAATCATTTTTGAGTTACAATTCTAAAAGTTAAAACATAGAACTAAATCGCCTTTGAAACATATCCGCGCTATTAGCAGAAACAAATTGTTCGCGATTTGCATGGCTGATTTTAAACGCGGATGTGAGAATGTTTCAAATGCGATTTAGTTCAATGTTTTAACTTTTAGAATTGTAACTAAAAAATGATTTCTTGACAAATATTTGAAAAGAATTATTCAACTGCATTTAGCTGATTTTAATTTATGAATTACAATGTCTCTATCTGACAGCATTTTACTGGGGTTAGCTCCAAATCTATTGACAGAAGCGAAATATCCGCGATGTACTTGGCTGATTTTTAACGCGGATGTGAGAATGTTTCCAATGCGATGTAATTCCATGTTTAACTTTTAGAATTGTAACTAAAAAATGATTTCTTGTCACATATTTAATTAGAACTATTTATCTGATTTTAATCTAATTTTAATATATGAATTACATTGTATCTATCTGACAGCATTTTATTAAGTATAACTCGAAATCTATTCACTGAAAAAAATTGTCCACGATAGTCTTGGCTGATTTTTAACGCAAATGTAAGATTGTATCACATGCTATTTAATTCCATGTTTTCACTTTTAGAATTGTACCTCAAATTGATTTCTGGTCACTTATTTAAATAGAATAATTCCTCTGAATTCCATCTGATTTCAATTTATGAATTACATTGTATCTATGTGACAGAATTTTACTGGGTTCAACTCGAAACCAATTGATAGAAGCAATTTTTCCGCGATTTATTCGGCCTTTTTTTAACGCGGATGTGAGAATGTTTCAAATGCGATTTAATTCCATGTTTTCACTTTTAGAATTTTAACTAAAAAAAGTTTTCTTGTCACATATTTAAATAGAAGTATGCATCTCAGTTTAATCTGATTTCAATTAATGAATTACATTGTATCTATCTGTCGGCAGTTACCTAGGTTCAGCTAGAAATCTATTGATAGAAGTTAATTGTCCGCGATTTACTTGGCTGTTTTTTAACGCGGATGTGAGAACGTTTCAAATGCGATTTAATTTCATGTTTTTACTTTTAGAATTGTAACTAAAAAAATATTTCTAGTCACATATTTAAATAAAATTATTATTCTGAGTTTAATCTGATTTCAATTTAGCAATTACCACGTCTCTATCTGACAGCAATTTACTGGTTTCAACATGAAATCTATTGATTGAAGCTAATTGTGTGCGATATTCTTGACTATTATTTAACGCGGATGTGAAATTGTTTCGAATGCTATTTAATTCCATGTTTCCACTTTTAGAATTGTAAGTCAAAAATGATTTCTTGTCACATATTTAAAAAGAACTATTCCTCTAAGTTTAATCTGATTTCAATTAATAAATTACATTGTATCTATCTGACAGCATTTTACAAGATTCACATCGAAATCCATTGACTGAAGAAAATTTACGCGATATTATTGTCATTTTTGTAACGCGGATGTGTATTTGTTTCAAATGCGATTTTATTCCATGCTTTCACTTTTAGAAGTGTAACTCAAAAATTATATTCGTTTATATATTTAAGTAGAGTATTTTATCTGAATTTAATCGGATTTCAATTTATGAATTACAATGTCTCTATCTGACAGCATTTTATGTGTTCACCTTGAAATCTATTGACTGAAGCAAATGGTCCGCGATTTATGTGGCTGATTTTTATCTCGGATGTGAGAATGTTTCAAATGCAATTTAATTCCATACTTTCACTTTTAGAATTGTAACTATTAAATTATTTCTAGTCATATATTTAAATAGAATAATTCATCTGAGTTTATTCTGATTTCAATTTATGAATTACATTGTATCTATCTCTCATCATTTTACTAGGTTAATCTCGAAAACTATGGCCTGAAAAAAATTGTCCGCGATATTCTGGGCAGTTTTTTAACGCGGATGTGAGATTGTTTCGAATGCTATTTAATTCCATGTTTCCACTTTTAGAATTGTAAGTCAAAAATGATTTCTTGTCACATATTTAAATAGAACTATTCCTCTAAGTTTAATCTGATTTCAATTAATAAATTACATTGTATCTATCTGACAGCATTTTACAAGGTTCACGTCGAAATCCATTGACTGAAGAAAATTTACGCGATATTCTTGGCATTTTTGTAACGCGGATGTGAATTTGTTTTAAATGCGATTTAATCCCATTTTTTCACTTTTAGAACTATAACTTAACAATGATTTTTTATCGAATAGTTAAAAAGAATTATTCTTCTGTATTTAATCTGATTTCAATTTATGAGACACAATGTCTCTATATGACAGTAATTTACTGGGTTCAACTCGAAATCTATTGACAGAAGCTAATTCTCCGCGATTTACTTGGCTGATTTTTAACGCGCATGTGAGAATGTTTCAAATGCAATTTAATTCCAAGTTTTCACTTTTAGAATTGTACTAAAAAATTTTTTCTTGCTTTATATTTTATAGAATTATTCTTCTTAATATTATCCGATTTCAATCTATGAAACAAATCGTATCTATCTGATAGCATTTTACTGGGGTCAACGCGAAACCAATTGACAGAAGCAAATTTTCCGCGATTTACTTAGCTTTTATTTAACGTCGAATTGAGAATGTTTCAAATGCGATTTAATTCTATGTTTTCACTTTTAGCATTGTAACTCAAAAATTATTTCTAGTCATATATTTACATAGAATTATTAATTTGAATATAATCTTATTTCAATCTACGAATTACATTGTATCTGTCTGACAGCATTTTACAGGGTTCAACTCGAAATCTATTGACAGAAAAAAATTGTCCGCGATTTACTTGGCTGATTTTATGTTATGTTTACAATGTTTCAAATGTGATTTTATTTCATGTTTTCACTTTTAGAATTGAAACTCAAAAATGATTTGTTTTCACTTATTTAAATAGAACTATTCATCTGAATATAATCTGATTTTATTTTATGAATAACCCTGTATCTATGTGGCAGCATTTCACTGGGATTAACTCGAAATCTATTGACAGAAGCTAATTTTCCACGATATTCTTGGCTGATTTTAAACGCGGATGTGAGAATGTTTCAAATGCGATTTAATGCCATGTTTTCACATTTAGAATTGTAACTCAACATTGATTTCTTGTCAAATATATAAAAAGATATATTCATCTGTATTTAATCTATTTCAATTTAAAATTACATTGTATCTATCTGACAGCATTTTACTGGGTTTAACTCGAAATCTATTGTAGAAGCCAATTCTCCGCGATTTACTTGGCTGATTTTTATCTCGGATGTGAGAATGTTTCAAATGCGATTTAATTCCATGTTTTCTCTTTTACAATTGTATCTCAACAATGATTTTATGTCGAATATTTACTGGGTTTAACTCGAAATATATTGATAGAAGCTAATTGTCCGCGACTTACTTTGCTATTTTTTAGAGCGGATGTGAGATTGTTTCAAATGCGATTTAAGTCCATGTTTTTACTTTTAGAATAGTAACTAAAAAATTATTTCTTTTTCATATATTTAAATAGAATTATTCAACTGAATTTAATCTTATTTTAATTATATTAATTACATTGTATCTATCTGAACGCATTTTACTGGGTTAAACTCGAAAACTAATGATATTAGCAAATTGTCCACGATTTATTTGGCTGATTTTTAACGTGGATGTGAGAATATTTCAAATGCGATATAATTCAATATTTTCACTTTTAGGATTGTAACTTAATAATTATTACCTGTCATATATTTAAATAGAATTATTCATCTGAATTTAATCTGATTTCAATCTACGAATTACATTGTATCTATCTGACACCATTTTACTGTGTTCAACTCGAAATCTATTAACAGAATCAAATTGTACGCGATTTACTTGGCTGATTTGAAACGCGGATGTGAGAATGCTTCAAATGCGATTTAATTCCAAGTTTTCACTTTTAGAATTGTACTAAAATATTTTTTCTTGCCATATATTTTATAGAATTATTCATCTTAATATTATCTGATTTCAATCTATGAAACAAATCGTATCTATCTGATAGCATTTTACTGGGGTCAACGCAAAACCAATTGACAGAAGCAAATTTTCCGCGATTTACTTAGCTTTTATTTAACGTGGAATTGAGAATGTTTCAAATGCGATTTAATTCCATGTTTTCAGTTTTAGAATGTAACTAAAAATTATTTTTTGTTTTATATTTAAATAGAATTATTCCTCTCATTTTAATCTGATTTCAATTTATGAATAACATTGTATCAATCTGACAGCATTTGGCAAGATTCACCTCGAAATCCATTGGCTCAAGAAAATTTACGCGATATTCTTGGCATTTTTAACGCGGATGTGAATTTGTTTCAAATGCGATTTTATTGCAAGTCATCACTTTTAGAATTGTAACTCAAAAAGATTTCTTGTCACATATTTAAATAACACTATTCCTATGAGTTTAATCTGATTTCAATTTATGAATTACAATGTCTTTATCTGACAGCATTACACTGGGTTTATCTCGAAACCATTGGCAGAATCGAAATATCCACGATTTACTTGGCTGGTTTTAAACGCGGATGTGAGAATGTTTCAAATGCGATTTAAAATCATGTTCTAACTTTTAGAATTGTAACTCAAAAATGATTTCTTGTCACATAATTAATTAGAACTATTCATCTGATTTTAATCTGATTTTAATATATGAATTAGATTGTATCTATCTGACAGCATTTTATTTGGTTCAACTCGAAATCTATTGACCGAAGAAAATTGTCCGCGATAGTCTTGGCTGATTTTTAACGCGGATGTAAGATTGTTTCACATGCGATTTAATTCCACGTTTTCACTTTTAGAATTGTAACTGAAATTGATTTCTGGTCACTTATTTAAATAGAATTATTCCTCTGAATTTCATCTGCTTTCAATTTATGAATTACATTGTATCTATGTGACAGCATTTTACTGGGTTCAACTCGAAACCAATTGACAGAAGCAATTTTTCCGCGATTTACTCGGCCTTTTTTTAACGCGGATGTGAGAATGTTTCAAATGCGATCTAATTCCATGTTTTCACTTTTAGAAAAATGTAACTCAAAAATGATTTCTTGTCACATATTTCAATATATTTATTCACCTGAATTTAATCTGATTACAATTTATGAATTACATTGTATAAATCTGACAGCATTTTACTGGGTTTAACTCGAAATCTAATCGCAGAAGCAAATTGTCCGTGATTTACTTGGGTGGTTTTTATCGCGGATGTAAAAATGTTTCAAATGCGGTTTAATGCCATGTTTTTACTTTTAGAATTTTAACTCAAAAAAGATTTCTTGTCACATATTTAAATAGAATAAGGCATCTTAGTTTAATCTGATTTCAATTAATGAATTACATTGTATCTATCTGTCTGCAGTTTACTAGGTTCAACTAGAAATCTATTGATAGAAGCTAATTGTCCGCGATTTACTTGGCTGTTTTTTAACGCGGATGTGATAATGTTTCAAATGCGATTTATTTCTATGTTTTTACTGCTAGGATAGTAACTGAAAAATTATTTCTTGTCATATATTTAAATTGAATTATTCATCTGAATTTAATCTTATTTCAATCTACGAATTACACTGTATCTATCCGACAGCATTTTACTGGGTTTATCTCGAAATATATTGATAGAAGCTAATTGTCCGCTATTTACTTTCCTATTTTTTAGAGCAGATGTGAGATTGTTTCAAATGCGATTTAATTCCATGTTTTTACTTTTAGAATAGCAACTCAAAAATGATTTCTTTTTCATATATTTAAATAGAATTATTCAACTGAATTTAATCTTATTTTAATTTTATTAATTACATTGTATCTATCTGAACTTATTTTACTGGGTTAACCTCGAAAACTATTGATAGTAGCAAATTTTCCGCGATTTACTTGTCTGATTTTTAACGTGGATGTGAGAATATTTCAAATGCGATTTAATTCAATATTTTCACTTTTAGGATTGTAACTCAATAATTATTACTTGTCATATATTTAAATAGAATTATTCATCTGAATTTAATCTGATTTCAATCTACGAACTACATTGTATCTATCTGACAGCATTTTACTGGCTTCAACTCGAAATCTATTGACAGATACGAATTGTCCGCGATTTACTTGGCTGATTTGAAACGCGGATGTGAGAATATTTCAAATGTGATTTAATTCCATTTTTTCAGTTTTAGAATTGTAATTAAAAATGATTTCTTGTTTTATATTTAAATAGAATTATATCTCTGAGTTTAATCTGATTCTATTTTATGAATTACAATGTCTCTAACTGATAGCATTTTACTGGGTTCAACTCGAAATCTATTGATAGATGCTAATTGTCCGCGATTAACTTGGCTATTTTTAATGCGGATGTGAAAATGTTTCAAATGCGATTTATTTCAATGTTTTCACTTTTAGAATTGTATCTCAAAAATGATTTCTTGTCATATATTTAAATAGAACTATTCATCTGATTGTAATCTGATTTCATTTTATGAATTACAATGTATCTATCTGACAGCATTTTACTGGGTATAACTCGAAATCTATTGACTGAAGCAAATTTTCCGTGATTTACTTGGCTGATTTTTAACGCTGATATGAGATTGTTTCAAATGCGATTTAATTTCATGTTTTTACTTTTAGAAACAAACTCAAATATCTTGTCTTATCACATATTGAAATAGGAATATTCAACTAATGAAATAACCTGATTTCAATTCGTGAACTGCATTATTTATTTTTCGCAGTATTTTTTAGTTCAACTCGAAATCCTTTGACAGAAACTATTTGTCCGCGATTTTTTTAGGAGGATTTTTAACGCGGATATGGAATGGTGTCAAATATGCCTTAATTCAATGATCTCATATTTAAAATTTTATCTCATCATTTATTTCTAATTGAATATATTAAAATGGAAATATTCAAATGAAGGAATAATCTGATTTTTAATTTGTAATGTACATTGTTTCTTTCTCTCATTATTTTTCTGGGTTCATTCCGTAATCCTATTACGTATGCGACTTATCCGCGATTTTCATGGCTGATTTTTTACTCGGAAGTAAAAGGGTTTCAAATTTAAATTTATTCATTGTTTTCACTCTAATACTTTGTTGACTCAAAATGTATTTCTTATTATGTAATTAAATGGAATTATTCGACTGAAGATATAATCTGATTTTAATTTGTGAAACTTATTTTTTATTTCTCACATTGATTTTTTTGGTACAAGTCATAATTCTTAGACAGATGCGACTTGCCCGCGATTTTCTTTGCTGGATTTTAACGCGGATGTGAAAGGATTTCAAATAAATTTCAATTCCATGTTTTCACCTTAGAATTTTTACTCAATACTTATATCCTATCACATATAAAAATGGAATTATTCAACTGAATAAATGTTCTTATTTCTATTTGTGAACTAACCTTTTACCTTCTCACAGTATGTTTCTGTGTTCAACTCGAAATCCTTTGGCAGAAGTTACTTTTGCGTGATTTTATAGGATGATTTTTAACGCGGATGTGAAAATGGTTTGAATACGATTAAATTCCTTGTTTTAAGTTTTAAAATTTTAACTCAAAAATTATTTCTTATCATATATTTAAATGGAATTATTCAACTTTAGAAATAATCTGAATTGAATATGTGAATTACATGTTTCGTTTTCGGAGTACTTTCTGGGTGTAACTCGAAAAACTAAAGAACTAAATATTGAATCACTATATTAGTAAAGTGAAAACATTGAATATAATTGTATTTGTTTCCCATTCACTTCCCCGTGAAAAATCAGCCATGAAAATCGCGGATAAGTCGCTTCTGTCAAAGAAATTGAGTTGAACCCAGAAAAATACTGAGAGAAAGAAACAGTGTAGTTCACATATTGAAATCAGATAATTTCTTCCGTTAAATAATTCCATTTTAGAATGCGATAAGACATAAATTTTGTATTAAAATTCTAAAAGTGAAAAAATGGATTTGGATCGTATTTAAAACATTCTCACATCCGCGTTAATAATCAGACAAGGAAATCGCGGACAATTAGCTACTGTCAAAAGATTTCGAGATGAACCCAAAAAAATAATGTTAGAATGAAACAATGTAGTTCACAAATTGAAATCATTATAATTTCAGTTGAATTATTCCAATTTAATATGTTATAAGATATAAATTTTGAGATAAATTTCTAAAGTTGAAAACATGAACTTGAATCGTATTTGAAACTTTTTTACATCCGCATTAAAATTGAGTCTTGAGAATCGCGGACAGGTCGCTTCGTTCAAAGGATTTCGAGTTGAACCCAGAAAAATACTCCGAAAAAGAAACAATGTAGTTCACAAATTGAAATCAGGTGATTTCTTTAGTTGATTATTTCATTTTAATATGTGATAAGACATAATAAGTGAGGTGTAATTCTAAAAGTGAAAACATGGAATTAAATTGTATTTGAAACATTCTCTCATCCGCGTTAAAAATCTGCCAAGTAAATCGCGGACAATTATCTTCTGTCAATAGATTTCGAGTTGAACCCATTTAAATGCTGTCAGATAGATACAATGTAATTCATAAATTGAAATCAGATTAAATTCAGTTGAATAATTCTATTTAAATATGTGACAAGAAATCATTTTTGAGTTACAATTCTAAAAGTGAAAACATGGAATTACATCGCAATGTAGTTCATAAATTGAAATTAGATTATTTTTCAGTTGAAAAATTCTATTTAAATATGTGACAAGAAATCATTTTCGAGTTAAAATTCTATTGGTGAAAAAATGGAATTAATTCGTAATTGAAATATTCTCCTATCCGCGTTAAACATCAGCCTAGAAAATCGCGCATAAGTAACTTCTGTCAAAGGTTGATCCCAGAAAAATACTGTGAGAACCAAACAATTTAGTCCACATATTGAATACAAATTATTTCTTCAGTTGAATAATTCCATTTGAAAATGTAATAAGAAATAGATGTAGAGTTAAAATTGTACATATGGAAACATGAAATTAAATCGTATTAGGATCCCTTTCACATCCGCATTAAAAATCAGCCAAGAAAATCGCTGATAAGTCGCATCTGTCCTAGGATTATGAGTTGTACCCACAAAAGTACTGTGATAAGGAAATAATAAGGTTCACAAATAGAAATCACATTATTTATTCAGTTCAATAATTCGATTTAAGTATGTGATAAGAAATAAATTTTGAGTCAATATTATTAAAATGAAAACATGGAAGAAAATTGTGTTAGAAACCCTTTCACTTTCGCGTAAAAAATCAGCCATGAAAATCGCGGATAAGTCGCTTCTGTCTAAGGAATACGATTTGAACCCAGAAAAATACTGTGAGAAAGAAACAGTGTAGTTCACAAATTGAAATAAGATTATTTCTTCAGTTGAATATTTCCATTTCAATATATTCGATTAAGAATAAATGTTGAGTTAATATTGGAAATATGAAAACATGCAATTTAAGTGTATTTGAAACCATTTCACATCCACGTTAAATATCAGCCTAAAAAAATCGCGGACACGTCGCTTCTGTCAAAGGTCTTTGAGTTAAACCCAGAAGAACATTGTGAAAAAGAAACAATGTAATTCACAAATTGAATTTTGAATATTTCTTAAGTTGAATAATTCCATCTAAATATGTGTTAAGAACAAAATTTTGTGTAAATATTTAAAAAGTGAAAACATGGAATTAAATTGTATATGAATACCTTTTACATCGTCGTTAAAAATGAGCCCAGAAAATTGCGGACAAGTCGCTACTTTCAATGGATTTCGAGTTGAACCCAGAAAAATACTCCGAAAAAGAACACATGTATTTCTCAAATTGAAATCAGATTATTTCCTCAGTTGAATAATTCTATTTTAATATGTTATAAGAAGTTACTCTTGAGTTACAATTCTAAAATGGAAATCATGGAATTAAATGGTATTCGAAAATTTTCACATCCGCATTAAAAATCAGCCAAGAAATTCGCGGACAATTTAATTCTGTCAAAAGATTTCCAGTTGAACCGAGAAAAATGCTGTGAGAAAGTAACCATGTATTTCACAAATTGAAATCAGTTTATTTCTTCAGTTGAATAATTCCATTTAAATATGTGATAAGAAATAAATTTTTCTATAAAATTCAAAAGTGAAAACATGGAATACAATCGTTTTATTACCCATTTCACATCCGTGTTAAAAATGAGCCAAGAAAATCGCGGAAAAGTCGCTTCAGTCAAGGGATTTCGAGTTGAACCCGGAAAAATACTCCGAAAAAGAAACATTGTAGTTCACAAATTGAATTCAGGAGTTAAATCGTATTTGAATTACTTTCACATCCGCGTTAAAAATCAGCCTAGAAAATCGCGGACAAGTCGCTTCTGTCAAAGGACTTTGAGTTGAACCCAGAAAAATACTCCGATTGTATGTTTTTCCCAGAGATCCAGAGACCAACGTTTCGGTGTTGATAACTGCATCGTCAGCAAATAATCTTCTTTTACTGCTATAGCTCTATTTATAACTCTAGAACTCAGGTCATTAATATAAATAATGAATAAAAGAGGGCCGATCACACTTCCTTGAGGAACATCGGATGTGACTACGATCATATCAGAGCTAAAACCATCAATAACTACTTTTTGTTTACGATCACTGAGAAAGTCTCTTATCCAACTCACTATTTTTCTATTACCCAATTCCGGTAGGTACAGTGCTAACTTCGAAAATTTTATATGTTGAATAACAACAACCAGAAACATTCCATAACTCACCTGTGCTAACGTTAATTGCATCACTTCATTGACATGCCCTTATCTACTTTCTTTCAATGCTGGGTTTCTTTGAAAACCGGAAGGATTTCACCTTAAAATTTCTGTGGGAAACGTTTTACCGCACGTTCAATAAAGCACTCCAATACACCAGTGACGGCAACCACACGACACTTGTCAACTGAGTGACGTCTCGTGCGATCGCTGAGAATCGCCCAGTCAAGTGCAACTGGTTCAACGGCTTACCGTCTGTCATCAGTACAATTGGTTCCATTTGTACCATGCAGTTGTAACGGTAAAGGGAATGCGATCACAGTCGCATTCAATCACGTTGAGGGAAGGAAAATACTGTTGCAGCTTATCCTCCAATACAGAAAGATACCCCAAAATCAGACTGGAACAAAAATGTCAGCTTCAGCTGTGAGAGGAGATATTTCAAGTTCACCATTTACAACTTGAATCTTTCTTAAGAAAATATTCTCTTGATGTAAGAATCCTTCTTGATCTGCATTAAGGTTATTCAAATGACCGAAAATAATAGCTTGGTCTGCGACTTTGGGACATCATGTTTCATCGCTAATTAGGGCAGTTAACTCAGATATACCTGGCAAATATTGAATGCAATTCATGTTTGAGTTCATAAAATCTAGTGAGTTTCTCCCCTCTTCATATCCATCGCATTAAAGCTCAACGAAAGACCAGAGATCCGTGAACAGCTCGCCGCTTCCTCGACCATGACCATGGAGAACTCAGGTTCATAAACCCCTTCTATTAAGCCCATTCTACCATGGACGTAAGGATTTCCTTAAGGCAGTCATTCTCCAATGCTGAGGTAATCCGTAACAGATCGACATGGATATCGAAGACAAATGAGAGTCGAAATAGTTTCTCCGTATCACGGAAAATTTATGTTCATTGTATGTATGTGTTTCAAAAATAATTTCTAAACGTTTCACTATGATGTTGGCAAATGTCCAATATTAACCTCTAACCTCATAGTATTAACGCTAAAGCAGTGGACACCAGCAGCGGTAGTAGTGATGGCGCGCTCTGATTGGCTGACATTTTCACCTGTCGTGAGACGTAAGCCAAAAAGATGGAACTTGACCATATTCCTTACGGCAGGACCTTGCGGCTTACCTCCATTGTAGAATGGGCATTAATGCAATGAACCATTTGCCGCTAGCATTGCCAGAAATACATGAGGGATAAGGTATAGACGCCGCTGGAGAGCAGAAGTTTCTGTGGCACATCTGAGCGGAAGGGTTGGGAGGTTGAAGTGGAGGGGTGAAGGGTAGGACGGAGGGAGAGAGGAGGAAACGAGAGGAGTGAGGCAGGGGACCCAAACTAGTTCACGAAATAAGATATAAGTCAGCAATACTTTAGGCCATAAGTAAAGCGGTTAAAGTCACCCGTTGCCGTGTCTGTAGTGGTAGCAACCTTTGAGACTCATCGTGAGGCGGGAGAGTGAAAATGGGACGCCAGGTTATTGTGAGTCATCCCAATTACTTCAGCGCTTGTGTTGGACGAAATCAATAAGGCTCCACACTGGGCAATCTTCCTTCCCAGTTTCGCAGTACTCTGAAAGCTCGTCAGCCCATACCCCAAATCGTCCACTGCAAGGTTCTTTGCGTTGCCAGGAGCTTCCGGTCGAGGTATTGAGGCTCGTCCAACCACTCGAATTCGTAGGTTATACTGGAAGACGAGCAACAACTTAGGTCATCAGCCAAGGAGTCCTCAATTATGCAATCCATTCGACGGACAGAGTTGCGTATTCTGAAGTATCTCCACCTATGCAAGCTACCCATGGGAATACTGACAATGAGTGAAAGATATTGAAGGTAAAGCATGGGAATCAAAATTTGCGGTGAGCCAACACTAAAGAAATCTTTCTTTTTGATCAGCATCATTGGGCGTTCAATCCTAAGACAGGTTGACCGTAGCCCTCCACCTTTCCCTATCTAATGCTAGTTCCCTTGCCTCCTCTCTTCTCTCTCTTCCTACGAACTTCCCTCTTTATTTGGTCCATAAAAATATTCCTGGGTCTTCCTCTGGGGACTTTTCTCTCTAGTTTGCTTTCAATTATGTTTTTCACAAACCCATTGCGTCTCAGGGTGTGCCCAATCCATCTTGTTCTTTTTTTCTGTATGGTTTTCCATATGGTCCTTTCCTCTTCTACTCTTCTGTACACTTCATCATTTCTTATTTTGTCCTTCCATTTTATCTTCAGCATCCTCCTCCAGAACCAGGTTTCGAAGGCTCCTATTCATTTCTGGTCAGCGTTTCCAATAGTCCACGATTCCGATCCATAGAGTGCCACGCTCCACACGAATGTTTTCACATACTGTTTCCTGGTTTTTTGTCCTATCTTCTTTGAGCTCAGCAGCCATCTTTTTCCCATGAACATCTTCTTACATTGGGCTATTCTCCGCATGATGTCCGCTGTACTTCTTCCATCCCACGTGATGGTACTTCCGAGCTAGGGGAAGGAATCCACTTGCCCTAATTTCCTCCTATCAGGGTGACATCTACATTCAACTTCTGTCCTCCGCATACTGGGATTTTGGTCTTTGTCTTACTTATTTTAATGTTGTTTTCTTGGAGAACTCGGTTGATTACATATAGTGACCTTTGAAGATCATCATGACTTCCAGCGATAACTCACGATTTATTTTTAGGCCTCACAAAATGATCCCAGTACTAAAACTATGATTTTTTTGTCTGTACATCGCAAAAATGTGATTAAAATGTGATAATTGTAAGTGAATAAAATCTTATGTAAGGTGATCTCGAAACCAGGTGCATTCCCTATTTGGAAACTTCAGGAAGAGCCCCACTCCTCTACCTCCATAAAACATGACATAGTATTTGAATGAGTTTTGAGGACCATTTAAATATTTAGTAAAACAGTTATGCTCGATGTTTCCCCCCTATGCCCCTCCCCTAAGAAAGACAAAATAATCTTTCATGAACCCTCCTCTCCCTATTCAATCCTACCAAAGTTTATCATAGATTTTTGGAAGCATAGACATATGCCTACAATCAATTTTTGAATGGTAGAGTTGTGCAAATTTTATGCTTCCCATAGATTCCAAAGCTTAGAAAATCTCAATTTTTGTGCTCTGCCCAGTAGAATTATTAACATAAAAAGTTGAGAATAAAAGAGAAGAGCAATGTTCATGGGTTTGTTAGTTTTTCCAAATTGCATTGTGACAGCTGTTAGAAAAGTTTATTTGCCCAAACCTTCTCCAGTCAAATAATGCTGTGTTAGCTTTATTTGATAGGACAAAATTAATTTCTCTACCTGTGATTATTTTGAAGATTACAAACCTATATTAGCTATCTTTCATGATAATTCCTTCTGCATGCATTATATATTATTGCTGGACTACTGCAGTCATTTTATCTTAAAAAAAGATGCAATTCGTTACTCTTTCAGGCATTTTGGGACTGGTACCTTAATCTGGTATGAACTATTTTACGTGCAGACTGTTACCCTAACTGCTATATCACTGATTTTGACTGAATTTCAAATCTCTAAGTGGCCGGGCTGATTAGGCTGAAAATTATCCTGAAGGCAGATAGACCACTAATTTTAAACTAACATTAAGACAAACAAGGAGGTGCTTAGTATGGCGGGAGCTGAAAGAGAACTTCTGAATGAAATACTGAATAGGCAGGGTAGGTGCCAGGAGGAAGCAATAAGGGGCGATGGGTTTCTCAGGACTGTGATGAAAGGAGGGATGCTAGGCAAATGGGGAAGGGAAGAAAAAGAAATGGTTTATTGTTTGGGAGAAGAAGGGTAGATCATAAGCAGAGGTGAAAAAAGAAATGCTAAAGATAAATACCTATTAACTCGAAAGGGTAGAAAACCAGGAAGATTTTCTTTGAATTTCAACAAAACCTACCTTTTACCAGTAAAGTACTAAAAAAAATAAATGACTAACATTTATAAACTCTGTCCCATACATTTTAAGTGCCATTTACCTTCAAGGATTGGAGGAACTAGCTACCCAGGTAAAAGTATGTGGTCTTCAACTGTTCTGAAACTAGTTTTAAACTGCTCTGAAAGACTAATATCTGATTTAGAAGTGGTCTGTTACTGGACTGGCTTTTAAAGATGTTTCAAATTCAGACCACTTTCAGATCATATTTTAATCTTTCAGAGCAGTTACAAACCAAATATTTTACTTGGGTAGGGTTGGTGATTAGACTGATGCAGTAGAAGATGATGACTTTTAAGCCCAAAAACCTCAAAGGGGAACAAGAAACTAAATGATCATATGTTAGGTTGCTGACACTCCTAGTAGAGCTCTGATTGCCAGTTTAAATGCTAATTTGAACAATGAATACAAGATAAAAGGAGATGACCAACAGTTGGACTGCCAATGTAGGTACTATTGACCTGCTCTATTGCCAGTTGGTCCTAGTCAGTGCTCATCATGACATGATTTTTCATCGACAGAAGTTCATGCCTATGTCAAGTACAACACTGTAACCCTTCAGCTGTGGAAAATATGTTCCTAAAATTTGCTAGATTGTCTCCAGGGAAAATGTTCAAGTACATCTACATCTAGAAAATGCTGTACAAACCACCACTTGGGTATGTGGCACAGGATAATTCTTCACAAGGTTTAATTCTCTATGGAGAAATTCACCAAGAAAAAAATACACTATTAATCACTTCCAGTAAACAGCCATATTTTGGTTCTTCCCTACTTCCACTATATTTGAAATACTAAGTGGTTAGTGCATTCGACTATCAACATCCTACCCATTTTAGTATGTATTTTAACCTCCCCAGTACACTTACCCTATTTAGCACTCAGGGTAATTCAGAATATTAACCCCTAATTTTTCACCCCAGTGATTTTCTAAATATTCCTGCTACTATCCTAGAAAGGATTTTATCGTCAAGAGGAAACTTCTCACAAAAACTAATATGGCTCGGGTTAGGATATAGAAGAAATTATACAATGCAATACAACACACAGTGAAACAATATAGCATTTCTTAATGCAAACACAATATTTTTACCAAATTCTCAGGTAAAATAAATACGCAAGAATAAAAAAATAGATATTTGAAACAAAAAGTTTCTTGTAAAAATGTATCATTTCAACAACAGTATCTAGTACTTGACCATACAGCCTGGGAATGATGGTCAATCCAGGTTATTCATGTTCAAGGTTTCACTGACCTGGGACTCCTTTGCCTGCATTAGAAGGCGAGATGTGAGAACACTATTCCCTAAATTTTGTCCTATACACACCAGTAACAAAAGAACAAGGCTGCCACAGCTGAAGGGTTAATACTACAACACTACTACATAGGCAGCCAAAGATAAATCTTTGATAAAAATCGAAGTTAAAAGATGGATTATGCATTTATTTACAAGGTTTAATTCTTCATGTACAAATTCACCAAGAAACAAATACACTCTTAATAACTTTCATTAAACAGTCATATTTTGGTTCTTCCTTATTTCCACTATATTTGAAATACAAAGTGGTAAGCACAGTAGCTCAAACAAGATGGTTGAAAATTTTCTCTGTTGAATTTCATATTTCCCTGTAGAGGAATAATGGAAAAAAATTACCCATTGCCAAGGGCGTGCATTACCATTTCAATTTAGCGTATGCTAATCTTAATTTATTAACCACAATCAACTTGAGTGAGCTGTAATTTTGCGTAAAATATTGCTATTCTGAAGCTAAACAAGGATATTTGAAGTGGTAACAATTTTATTAATATACACTAGAGATAAGAAAAGGTAATAAATATGTACCTGTGATAACCAACACTTGCACATTATTTCAAAACATTTGCCATATATTTGTATATATATTTATCCACACTAACAAAAATGCAGGTAATCTGCCCTTTGACAATGGTTGATTCTTCCAAATACTCTTCATTTCCCAGACAGTATTAATACACCTAAGTAAAATAAATACAAAATTATTGTTTGAGAAGGAATTTTTTCTAATAACTTTCCAGTTATTTTTCATAACCCAGAGTCACAACACAAGCTGTCAATTCTTTTCAAAAAGTTAACCTTGCCCAATAACTGGGTGGTGTCCCTCGAGGCAGTGAAGTTTTGAATATTTGTAATGTGCACAAGTGCACTACTACAATCAAACTCATGCACTATATACTTGGAGATGAATAAAAACCTCTTCTAGCATAAACTAAGGGGGGAAGGTGACACAAATAATAACTTTTTTGACCATCAGTCTCAAAATTTCCCTCTTTTAAACTGTAGCCCAAACGTGCACCATCAAATGTACCAGGTTCTTCTGGCTCTCAACTGATCTTGTCTTCCTGTGATCTCAAGAGCCGCTATTTATTCCAATTCACACGGATGGAAATTCTTCCCCAGAAAGAAAATGTTTCACTCCGAGGAAGTACTGTATATGTTCATTGGATTCCAGACTTTCATCACATGCTTGCATGAGCAAATGTTTCATATATTTCTAAAGGTGCATGCTAAATTTGTTTAGTGTTCATGTAACAGGTAAATAAATTATGATTTGGCACACTTATGAACACATACCATTCAGAAACAACAGGTCTACACCAGTAAAATCAATCAAAGTGTCCTAAATAATGGTAATGCGAACAAAATTCAGCAAGAGGCAAAATTATTTAGTCTCTTGAATTTAACCAAAAGAGAGTTCTCTCAAAAAGCTTAATCTCAGTTGATCATAGATCAAAGGTTATTGAAGAACAAGCTTCGCAATTAAGATTAATTAGCCACAAATGTATACCATAAAAAGAATGTCACCCGAATGATAATAATACCTCACCTGCTTCCACATTGCTGATAAATATAATTAACTTATATAAATATAAAAAATTGAAAACATAATATACAGACGAACATTGGTTCAAAATTAAGATATACCCAAAGAAATGCCACTAATTGGTACTTGTGCTACATAACAAGGCAAAATATGTTTTATAAAGTCATTACAATGTATAACAGTGTATTTACACAAATCTAATAGTAAATCTGATGCCTTCAGGTTTGTTCATTTCATATAAATATCATTTTTTTAATTTTCATATAATATTCTCGAGTGATAAGAGGATTTTTTTACTGTGTCAAACACAGCAAGTAACTTCAATTTCTCTCCAATAATGCTCAAAGATAACAATGCAATGCAACTAAATGCAGAGGTAGGCTCCCTGTTAACCAGTTATTATTACAAAAAACAAACTACTTTTTGGGTGTAATTAAATTGTTTTGCACGCTATAGTGTTTTATTGTTTGTGTTTAGAATAATTGCTTGAATGTAATTTTCATGTTGCACTAGAATTATCCAACTAATGCATTATAAAATCTTTTCCTCCTATATTTATAGTACTTAAAACAACATTGAGTAGAAAAAGGCAAAACCATTGTCCCATAAGAACAAGCAAAACCATTTCATTAAAATAAATTTACACTGAATAAGGGACTTGACAAGATAGTGATGTGTGATATACGAAATGCTAATCTCGGAATGGTAAAACATGACAACATATAATTCATGAATTGGTTATGGTATTTGAAACTGTTTCTAACATGACAATGCTCTTAGATCGTTTGAAGAATTTCATTTTCTTGATAGACTACTGGTATTTTTGGCATTTGTTAAAATATTTAGAAATTAGTCAAACCAGCGCAATGTAGGAACTTAGAATTAATAAAAACGATACTCATATTCTCCAGTATGAACTTTATTTTATAAAAGTCAATTATTTTACTCAGATGATTAGCTGTATTCATTAGCTTGAATGAAAACACCAAATTTTTTGACGCAAAATAGTAGTGCTTTCAAAGCGTCAACATAAAGAGTTGATGGCACGAATAATGAAAATTTTCAATGGCAGTGAGATATATGCAGTCATTAAACATAAATAACAGTTAGAGAAAATTTAACAAAATTTTTGGCTGGCATAACCATAGGTAAAGAAAACCACAACTTGGTTAAAGTAACTTGTCACCTGCATTAGGCAAATACTCCTGCAGGCATCAGATAAGGTTCAAATTGATTATAATGACCAGAGTTTAATTTAATACCAGTAAAGAAGCAAAAGGTTGATTCACTATGTCCTTTAACATAAATATAATGCAACTCACAACCATTTGAAATGACCAAATATAATTAATTTTTGAATTCAACAATTCATTTCTGGATCAATAATTTTATGGCATGAGGGAACTGATAATTACATGGATGTTATAAAAAGTGAAAAATCAACGGTCAATGTGATGCTTTGAGAAGTGATGAGTATTAATGCCTATATATTAGCAGAGTTCAAATATACTTTTAACACTGTTGTTAAGTTAGTTAAGCAAAGATAACTTAACATAGTAGTTCAATAAATGCAAAGAAATATCAATAAATGCCCATTAACTCCATTAGATGTACAGTTTTTTGTCATAAAGATAAAAAACTAGGGTGTTTTCTATCCATAGTTCTTCTGTAACTAATAATACCATCCTATACCTTGAGCTCTACAAATCCTTGGGTAAAGAAATCTTTTTTTTTGATAAAACAACATTTGATATTAATGCTAATTGTTGCAAAACAATGTTGTCTACACTTTATTTCTGCAACGATACCAGTACATGATTAAATCTTCCAAGGCCATTTTCTTATTGAGCCATACTGTATCATGAAACACATTTTGTGGCGTTCAACAGCTCCCATGTCTTTTTTTATGATACTCGTATCTGGCATTGCTGCAGATCTTCTCTTCAAAGGAATAACTACGGACAATATTAAACTTTAATGTCTTCTTTGCTTTCACCACAAAGTTCTAACAAATGAGCATCAAACGTTTCATGATGGCACCAAAAAATTTCACATTTTATAACATTTCACAATTTTTTTAAAGTCTGAATGGGAAGTAAGTAGTATTTTCACAAGCCACTAATGTTTTTTTTAGAATGCACTCTGTCATTCTTGGCTCATATTTCCCATTAGGCCTTAAATCTAATACATTTAATGTCACTACAGAGGGAATACCTATCACTTGAAGATAGTAGAGCTTAAGAAGCAATGATGTCATGATTATAAGTCAAGAAAACTTCAATTTCTCTCCAATGCCTAAGTACATTAGACACAGAAGGAAAGGTTAACGAAAACTGTTTACAAAATCAACCAGGGGTCAACACATCATTGTGCTTGCAGTAGGAATATGACAAACCATATTTGTGAGAATGTTTCAAAAAGCTCACATTGAAAATCCATGCAGTACAATATCTCAATCTGGAGAAATGGAAGGATTTTCAATTTCACAAAGGTTAAAACAAACCACCTTCAGACAGCCCTGCAATTAGAATTAGAAGTTATTGTCAAAAAGTGGCAATACATGCTGGAGCCATTAAATAATACTTCATTCTTAGAATTGTTAAAAAAATGAAGTAAAAAGTAAGAATCAAGGTGCATGATAGCTTTGAATCCAAGGTGAAGTGGCGAAATGGAATAAAAATTGACAAAAAAATGTGCACCCTGTACGATAACTTGCGGTTTTAAGTGAGCAGGTTTCAAGGATAAGTGACACACACACATGTAAACACATATGCTCACGCTCTCATGCAAACAGTCGTTCTCTCACATGCCCACATATACACACACACACATATATAATTACCATATATGTATATATATTATATACACAAACATACATACGCTCGGGGTTGCACATATGATGCTATCATGACTAAAAACCTTTCTATCTTGGAACAATGATCTTCATCTAAAATTTTCATAGCATTTTGATGTGTACCCTAGCACGTGAGCTTCAAATGCACCTAACAAAACAAGGTGCATATCATACACACATACATTTTCACTTTACACCGGAATCACCTCTTCTTCACAGGCTGTGTCATGTAATTATAATAATATCTCTGTATCCAATAAGTCTTTGGAAAAAATACACTAGTATTCATACAATGAATGAGCTTCATGTATCATAACATTCAATTCCTTTTATAATACACCCATATTCATTAACTTTCCCGTTAAGATCGACCTTTTTACCTGTGGCAGTTTTCACAAAATTTCACATTGTAATTCAACAAGTTCATGGAGTGAAGTTAGTATCGCAAAGTCCAAAATGACTTGAGTCAGTAAACGTCACTGCAGTAAATTCACCACGTTATAATTATGAAAATCTTCAATTTTTCATCCACACTTATTCCATCAACAGGCAATGTATCATATCATTTCCAATATATGATATCAATATATGTGTGTGTGTGTATCAGTCTTTTTTTTAATGCAATTTACTAATTTTTGACGCTTTATGACAACTGCATGGGTGTAAAGTCTTTTGTAATAAGTATATACATGGCTCAATACAGTTGAATATCTAAGAGGGATGTAACTTTTTGACATGCCACATAATTCAGTTTACTCTTTGAGGCGGCAATGTCAAAGTAGGAACAAAGGGGGGGGAAGGTTAATGAGTTCCAATCAGCCACTTTTGAGAGCCCCCTCCATCTTTCCTTCCATTACGTCCAGAGTTCATCACTAGAAGAATAGATGGAGGAGGCAGGGGACCCACTTAAGGAAGTCGAGAATTCACTTAATGGGGGCGTGGAGCACCAGGATCAGTGTTTGTACTCAGGGTATCTAGCAGGACAAACAATGAGGGGGTCTTCAACACCATCCCGGGAGGAATCCCTCGAGTCCTCGCTGGCCGACCGTCGACGTGAGGGGTACGAGGATACGGACGTCGACCCGGAAGCTGTGGATGGACCGGGGGAGGGCTCCGAGGGGTGGGTGGGGAGGCTCCCGGATCCGTGGGCCACACTGTCGTTCCCCACTCCATCCTCGAAGGACTCGGGCAAGGACTCCTCTGAGGGCGGCGATGGGAAGTACTCGCCCAGCATGGGAGGTTGCTGCCTCCCAATATTCGTTGTTGCCGATGATGCTTCCGACTCAGTGGGCGCCGACGTGTCCACGAGAACGGAGGCTCCGACATCGGGACGGCGAATTTGGTGATGGTGGTGGTGATGGTGTTGACGGGGCCGCCTCACGGAGGAGGAGGACGAGGACGAGGTGGGTGGGGAGGAGGCTGCAACCGCGGCAGCGACTGTGGCCCGCTCAAAAGGGTAGTCTCGACTCTTAATTGTTACTGGGAGTGCCTCCTCGCTTGCTGACCGGACCAAGAGTTGGGCTTGGAGGAATTCATCACTGAAATCCAGAGTTGCACATGCTCTACTACTTTCACACCTTCAAATTTTCCTTAACATTTTGCAGGTCTACTTCAGTTCAAAGCTTTAGCTGCCAGAACTTGCTTGATCACAATATTTTATTTATTGATACTCTCAAATACAGCATACTTTGGAGTATGAAAAGCAAAAAAAAATCTACTCAGCGAGTATTTTTACTGTCACATGGAAATGGTGTACAGTAGAGCGTCGATTATCTGAACTAAATTAAGACACAAAATCATCAATTTTTAGAAACACATTACAGAGATAAGATATAATAAATAAAATTCACGATGGATTGTCTACTCACCTACAAATACCGCCGAGTTTCATAACTTTCTGCACAAACCAGGTGAACTTGATATATCTGGGTCGTCCATTTTCATGTGGAATTGTTGAACGCTCCTTTACCAATGTTACCAACTGCCAAACGAAATGTGACGATTTTTGTTTTTTGTCAAAAAGCAAAGAGTTCTGAAAATTGATGCTCTACTGTATATGCATAATTTATCATGAGAATTTTTCAATAGAGAGTGAAAAGATGCCAAATGATCACATCTTCATAAAGCTGATGCACTGTATGGATATCAATGTTTTTGACAAATATGAAAAAGGCAAGATCACTATTTCTACAGAGGAAAATGGCTCAAGTAGCATCAGGGCTGCATTTGCATAATGCCAGAGGTGAAATTCAACATCTATTGAGCAATGTTTTAGCAATAATTGTCGTCTACTGATTCTGACTCTCTCACCTCTCGCTATCTGGTGTCGCGAGGCTGAGGGCTCCTCCCCGATCGTGATCGGCCGTCTCGTATATCTCCTCCTCCTCCTCCTCTTCCTCCTCCTCTTCCTCCTCGTCTTCATCGTCCTCTTCGTTGGCGTCGTCATGACGTCGGTGGTGGTGGGGTCGGTGGTGGTGATGATATGCCGAGTTTGAGACGTGGTGCCCTCCTCCTGCTCCGCGACGCAGGCTGCCTCCACCACCCCCTCCGGAGCCACCTCCATCGGGTGGAGGGGGTTGGGCAGATGCAGGATGACGGTAGCGGCCATAAACAAACCTAGGATCTTCCTCTCCCCTCCTGCAGACACAAGTTTGAACTTGCCAAGTCTCATCTTGATAATGATGCTTAACCCATTTGTGCCTACTGACAGCTATAGCCAATGAGAATTTTCCTACACAAAGGACCTAATGTTGGCTATTACTGATGTGAGGTTAGGGAAGTTACTGACATGGTAACAATAATCGCAGGTATACAGTAAGCCCCCGTGACCCAGCTTAACGACAGCCCAGACCCAACCCTCGGCAAGTGATCTTGACCCACCGTCTCATTAGCTCCTCTCCTTGATGCATGAATCCATGGTGAGTTTATTGTATTTGCAATGGTTTTTTGAGGCAATTAATTTTTGCACACAAAATTTTTTAACTTAGAAATGAATTATTTGTTTTTTCCTGAGTTATAGCAAATTTCAAACGAAATTCTAGCATTGATACTAATGGAGTTCTTGTGGAACTCTGAATAGTTTGTGCATGCATATATCACTTAAATTTGTTAATATTAATGCTATAATTTCGTTTTGAATCGTATAACGCTCAGAATAACATTAAGAATTCATTTAAAAGTATACATTTTTGGAGTATACAGCAAAGGATTATTTAAAAAAAAACCACTGCTAATGCAAAAAATTTACACCAAACTCCTGCTGAAAGAGGGTTGGGGGGTCGAGTCGAGTGCCTGGGGGAAGGGCATGGTGTCCTGCTGAGTGGGGTTCCAAAATGGGTGAAAGGCATACCTGAGCGATTCGCTGCCACAAGAGAACTCTGTAGAGAGGAGTACAGAAAATTCTCATGCTACTCGCAGCAGGGGAAGAATTTCCCTTCGAGAGGCTTCGGTGCGAAAGGGTTAAAGCATTAATACCGCCAATTTAGATTAAGCATTGGTCAACACAGCATAATATGAAACCATGTAGGAACCCTAAGGACAAGTTTGGTCTGGTAAACCCTCTATGGACGGAATTATGAAACATCAGCATGAAAAAATTCTGCTACTATACTAGTTCCCTTAAAGTGCTATTTAAGCATGAAAAAAATGCAATTTATTTGATAATAACATTTAGTTGAAATGTGACGCATTTGTATTGTATATCTTTAATTTAAAATAATATTTTGCATGATAATATTTACAAAGGTATATTTCAACATTACCTTCACAATGTACATTTTCTAAACTATAGCAATTTTTTCATGAAATAGCTGAGACTTTTAATTTCCGAGCTCCACCAGGCACGCCATCATCAGTGAATAGTGTCACACATTCATCTCTTCAAATTGTTAGACAAAACCACCGAAAGAGATGCAACTTTCCACACACTTAATCTGAAGCGTTACAATTCTGTGTAGCACAGCAACTAATTGGAAAAGTCACTCAGAAAGCAGATATTTCAATGATTTTGAAGCGTACAAAAATTGACTTGCTCATCCATAGAGGGTCAATGTAAACCTCATGATAATAGAGCCATTTGATTCATTTTAGATGAACTTAGAATATGGGTTTTGTGTATAACACCAACTGCTGGTTAGCTGAAGTCAACAATATTCATGATAGAATGTATAAAATTCAGTTTACTTCACAAGCTAATATTTAACTATAGATGATAAAACTGGAAGTATTTTCTTTCATAACTGCCAAAACGTATGACATGATATCCATTGACAGCAAACAAATGAGAACCCCAGAAGTTTCTCAGTTCTTGGACATATTAAGAAATATGGCATTCAAATATTTTCTCAGTCTGACTGTATGAGAGACTCATCCACTACAGATACTGATTCCTAATTACACTTCTTGATTAATGCATTTCACATGACTGAAGATTTGGTTTTGCCCTGGATTATGAGCAGCATTCATCACAGTCAGAAACATTGAAAACTATCTTTTGGCAGACAAGACTTGGGCAGTATAGCATTGAAAGTGATTGATATCACTGCAGAGCAATACCTTTGCATAGAATAAAATCACTGATAACCAAATATGTTAATTCCAAACTTTGTAATAGCAGACTTGTTAAAATTTTGACAATTTTTCTACTCATAATTCAGTTGTTCACAAGACCAAAAATTTTCTGGCATCTGAACTCAAACATTTTATTCACAAGTATTGCAAAAATTGCAACAGGTAGCAATACTGTTTGATAATGTCATCCATCAGATTCTCTATGATATTTTTTAATGCTGCATGGCATGTATAATTTTTAGCAGGAAATATTTTCCTAAAAAAAAATTGTTAGTAGACAAAATTTTGGTCCAGGGTGTTTCGAAAGATGAACTTTTCATATAATAGGTTTCAAAAAATCATGCACATTCCCTAAAATGTCTTTGACCTCCATTGCTACCACTGAGTATCTCCTAGGTACCCCAAAATGAGCCACTAGTCCAAAATCAGACATGGAATGCCTGAAATTTCCATTAGAACTTCCAAAATTGCAGTAGAGTGAATTTACTATTTTACACTAACATACATGAAGATAATATGCCACGTGGAAGGGATTGCTAATCTGAAACAATCATGACAAACCTCTGTGCTTCAGGACAGCCAGTAGATGAGTCCAGCCTGTAATGTCTGTCGGCCTCCGTTTCAGACATCCGTATGTCCTCGGAACCACTTGGACTCATACGCCTGGCAGCAGCCGTCGACGACGGAGAGTGGTGCTCCAGCTGCCGAATGAGATCCTCAAGATTTCGAATCCTTATGGGTCCACACGGTGGAACCCCAACGCCTGCCGCTCCGGCACCTGGCATTACGCCGGCCTGCGCCGCTTCCTCCTCGGCGGCGGCGAGTGCTGCGGCGCCCATGTCCCCGCCCCCTCGCCCACCCAACCTCTCGTCACTAGACTTGAGCAATGGAGGGAACTCCGTCCCATAGTCTGAGTAGCATCCGGGCATCACGGCACTCCCGCCACCGGCCACACCCATGCCACCCGCCCCAATGTCACACAGGGACTTGCGGAGTTCCTCACCGAGGACACTCATGGCGCTCCCCGAGGGACCCCCACTTCGATGGGAGGCGGCATTCCTCAGGGCCTCCAGGATGTCCTCGTGGTAGCCATTCAGGCTCTTGAGGGTTCGCTCGACCTCCGTGATTGGCCCACCACCGCCACCATCTGACTCCAAGTTGTTGTCCGACTGGGACATAACCTCTTGGTTGTCAGACTGCGAGTCTTCCGACCACTTTTCCTTTGCTTCCACTGTCCCATACGGTCCAGGCTTCTTCAGAATCCCCTTCTCTGGCAGCTTAGGGAGGTTGTTTGGAGGGAGGTCGATGAATGAAACGGTTTCCTCTTCACCTGCAATGTGATTTCAAATTCAATGAAGAAAGTAACAACTTGAGGAAATGCCAGAATTTGGGAATTAGGATAGGGAGAGACATGGATAAACAAATTACAAGGTAAACCACATGCATCACTGAAAACTGCTCCGGGTCAGCAATATGTGCAACACAGTTGTTGTTAGGCCTAGTTTGAGTAATAGTAGAGATTAAGAGGCTTTGTACCAGGCTAAGATTCTCGAAAAATACAGATCCTACAAGTTTCATGGTGATATGGAGGATGCATTAAATCTCTTGAGCAGCAGCAAATTAAGAAAGATACTCAGTCTTTCATGAAATGTTAGCAAATAGATTTCTTACCCCCAGTTCCTTCGTATACGAGCCTAGATACCAATTGTAACTGGCCAAAATTACCTCAGCTGTCAGTTTCTCCCCAAAAATCCCGACAATAAGGATAGATACACTTTTTTACAGACAGGTCCTTCACCTACCAACCTAATTAACAATTGTAAATGGCAAAAATAACCTCAGCTGCCAGTTCTTACAAAATACCCCATAGGGAGATACACTTTGTAACAGATGGGTACAATAATTTTTACACCCACACACCTTGCAGCATTAGAACAAAAACAGTGTGAGACAAAGTAATCTTTAAACTCAGTCAAAGCACATTTCACTTTTCATCCTCTCCCTCTTCAAATTTAATTTCTGTATTCATTCCTTCGTGGCAGGTGTTCTAACACCCCGTTACAAGTCTGGTGGCTTATAAGGAAGTATATAGATGTGGGACATTGTTATTTATAAAGCCGCTTTTGTAACAATGCTATTTGCACAACTTCTGAGTTTCATTACAGGTGCATTTCTAATGGTAAGTAATTTCCATTTTTTTCAGATGGTTAGCAGCAATACATAACGTAATGCTCAAAATACATGTATCATATCTTTACTCTGAGGTGGGAGACATGAAGCACAAATGCCCTTCTACTTCTCAAAAGAGCAGTATCGTTAACATTCATTGAAGATGACTTCGACCATCAACCAACATACATCAAGTTTCACAAAGGAAATTTTTGAAATAAATAAATAGCAAAGATATTTTAATGGAATCATAATCATATTTGCTTATAACCTTTCGTTTTATAAGAATCTCAGTCATTTCTCATAGAGCAATGACTCCTATCTATGCGCCTATTTGAAAACTAATTCCTACTAATCTCAGGGCTTTGTTCAAGATGGTGTTCAGCCTGATTTACACTATTATCTTTACGTCAAATAAAATGTCAGCAGTCAATGTCAAATTCTTAGGCATTCTCACATTTTCTTTGAGAGACCTATGTTAAATGATTGTTTTGGAGTCCCATTTCAACCAAGATAACTTGATAATACACGAACAATAGTCCTCAAGCTAACCATGTAAGGTTCATTTTGGGCTTTAAATAAGTAAAAGAACACAATGGGCTAAAACATGTCAAATAATCTGAATATTGACATTGTCCCTTCTGATTTTTGAAAGTCCTAAGTTCCCAAATTTCATGAAGAAACCAAGAAATGTGAACTTGTACTTGGAGATAAATAATGATTCTCTAAACATCTCCCAAACAGAAATGAGTCTATCCAAGACCAAATATATGTACTATAATGTATGTAATAGGTATAAGTTTGATTGGGTGTTATCTTATCATGGAAAAACTGTCTGATGACTTCATGCAATAGTTGTTTACCCATTGATTGGGTATCCAGTTTTAAGTACCTGGGAGTAACCCTGGATAAATCCTTGAAATGGCAACAACATATTCACTATGTAACAAATATTATGCGACGAACTCTACCAAATTTTTACTTTACAGGAAATAAATGTCCATTATACTTATTGAGGCTGATATATAATGCTTTAGTCCAATCCAGACTAAACTATGGTAATTTCTGTTGGGGTGGAGCTTATTAAAACTCCTTAAAACCAGCCATATTTCTTCAAAAGAAAATAATTAGAGTACCTAATTTTGAAAAAGAGCCGTTTCGAAAGACCCTTTCCACTTTTTCTTCAACTACGGTTGCTCCCATATACATTCATTAGGTCCTACGATGTTTTTATATAACAAGTGGAAATGCTGGGTTACTACTTGCCTTCTCCTTTTAACCTTCGAAAATCTCAAGTACCCTTGGCCAAAATAAACCTAACATTATTTAAACGAGGTTTTTTGTATGTCGGACCTAAAGTGTACAATCTATAACCTACTTCATGTGTTAAATCCAAATCTGTTAATACAGTCTTGAAAAATATACAATCTTGGTTATTTATTCAAGGAATAATAGAGGATACCTTGTTATGATTGTATGTGATCAACTTGCTAATTCCGCTTAAAGTACTGATAACCTCATGTAATATTGTGTATCTATTTCCATGTTCAATTATGTAAAAGACTAATGCATAACTATTGACCAAATGATGGTAGTCTTAATACAGGTCCTCCTTTCAGGCTACCTAATATTACTCATGTTGTAAAGGTAAATGTATGTCTAATTGTGTTGAGTAATAAATATTATATTATATATTATACATATAGAGCAATATAAGTAAGTGTAACATTACAAAACATAAGTTTATTTTTAAATATAATATATACAAAATAATTAATGCAAAGGACATGTTCAAAGCTTTATTAACATGTGATATGAATCTTTACCATGAATTTAAAATGCTTATAACGAATTTCTTATTCATTATCCCAATGTTAGATGTTAATTTGTGTTTTAACCCTTTGGTTCTAACTCCCAATTAAATAACACCAAAATATGTCCTCATTCCTAAATAATATTCCATCACCAAAAAGATGGTGTCTTAATGCAGAAAGGAAATAAGCTTTGAATACTGCATTCACAGCTGGTAGGTGTAGTAAATGCAGGTTCTTACAGAGTTCAGCCATCAATATATACATAGTATTTTTGTGTCAGTAAGTTTCAGTTTAGTTTCAATTTGTGTAAAGGAAAAAATTAAATATTGTGAGCTGGATGATTCAATAACCATTTCTTTTTATGTGAACGTTGTACCAGGTATAAATGTATACTTTTACAATATTTGAATTGAAAAAATATAAAGTTAACCAGATGTACCAAAAGTTTAGGATGAGGCCGATCCAGATAAAAACCAATATGAATGGTCTGGAGATTTTCACGGCAGAAAAATAATTTCACTAACTGTTTAGTCTAGAAATAGGAACGTATATCCAAAATGCAATTTTTAACTTCACTTGCCTATCTTTGTTTCTACTAAGCTATAATTATAAAGGCAGATGTTTAAGTTACAGAATTAGTTAGTATATACATGTGCAGGAGGGGATGGAGGGGGTTGATAAGAAACAGGAAGGACAAAGAAGCATTTGGTATAATTGTGGAGGAATTGAGGGGGTAGAAATGGAGTAGGACAGCTGGTTAAAAACATGGTGAGTGACATTGAATAACATGAAAATCATCGTAGGTCATGGAAAAGGCAACAGAGGGGTAAGGTAGAGGGAAAGTATGGGGAGTGGAATGACAGAACAGAGTCATTAAGAAGGTTCTCATTGCTTCTCGATTCGCATCATTATTTGGGCAATCGGCACGTGTATATACTAATGTACATTGCCCGAACAATATTTATGAAGACATTTCTGGATACAGGTGAGCAGGACACCATCAATTCCAGAAATAGTGATTGCATTTGATTAAATCACCATGAACTCCATGGCCTATGAGTTTCTTTGGATGTTTTCCATGAGGAAGCATTCCAATTCTGATCACTTTCTGAGTCATATATTTTATCTTCCTTATCACCAAGTCATGTGATAGTTTTCATCAATTACTGGGTACCTAGAGCATAACGCATATGTATGAGGGAGATTTCAGGGATAACATCGTTCATGGTCAAAGTCAAAAAGTCTTGCGGTGAAAAAAATGGCACTTACTGATAATGGCTGTTATTTTACTAGGGACCACGGGGTACATACTTTAATGTCCATTTCATGGATGAAGTATGTACTACCATTATATTGCTCCCCACATGAGGGACAATATTAGCAATAATATTTTTCACTTCTTGAACCTACATGAATAAATGGGTAGTGTTATGCATCAATGCCATTTGCGTTCGTTTTGGTGGGCAACAGTCATGTTTCATTTGTTTTTGGGAAAACACTTCAGTGTACCATATGACACTCCTGTGCAGTTTTCCACAGTTCCTTCACATGTGTTTTAAGTGGCAATATGTGAATCTTGCACAATTGCCATATGTATCAAAACTTTTCGTAAATAAACATTTTTTTAGAGATGTGACACTTTAATTTAACAGAAACATAACAGTTAGTGACTTTTGACAGAGAGCGAAAATAATGCAGTGTTACTTTATTTAGAATTATGACACTTACCAGCCTTTATACTAAGCCAATAGGTATATTTGTGTTAGCTGGGTTTCCCCAATAACTTAAAAGACTTAAAAAATGAAGTTATGTAAATACATAACTGATTCATATTTTTTCCTCCCAGCTTACATGAAATCAAATTTTATTGTACCTATGTCTCCATCTCATTTTCTTGCTGTAATTATAAAATTGTTGGCTGGATGAAGTTGATCAGATGCCAATATTGTATTCAAAAATTTGTATAAATAATTCAAAATAATTGTTCATAGAGTTTGTTGTATAATGAGGTAAACCATATAAACGGTTCAGAAGATTACATGTCTGGAGGAATTGAAGAAAAAAAAACTAACAGTATGGTTCATCTCATTTTCTTCCCATGGAGATTTTCAGCATCACTTATTCACCAACTCTTATTCAGAAGATCCTAAAGATGATGATATAGCTCTCATGCCTCTAAAATCTGTGAAAGAATTTACTACTAATTGATTTCTTTGGTTTGATTTAGTTCATACTGAGTAACAATGAGGGTATTTATCTCACGGATCTGAATGGAGAAAACTTCATATTGGGATAGTTATGGTTGTCTGGATTACTACTAAATTTTTATCATATTTCATCATACTAAAAAGATAATAGTTTTGAGCTATAAAGATATCATCCCTCAAGGAATCGAGAAGCTCAGAGTTGCAAAGGGACTTTAAAAACTTTATCACTAAAAGCATTGTTTTAATATTTGACTAAATGAATACTTTGTAATTCATTGGAAGGGAGAGGGACTCACATTTATATTCAATAGTGCCGATATAGCAACAAAGGGTTAGTACATACTAATATGGGGAATCTAAGTCCCATGAGCAGTGGTAAAATAAATGCAACTTTTCAAGGCAGAATTACTTTATAATAGAAGTATATACCATGGGAATAACCATACTGTTCATTTGAGAATGAGGCTGTTAAAAGACAAAGACTGAGGGCATATTTCTTAAGTTTCCAGCCATGCTTCTGTGAACAATGGTTCACATGAATTATTAATCCTTCAATTAACCCAAGCTATATAGATTGCACTCAATTCTTTGATCTTCTACGTTTTGAAAGAAATAGGATTAGTAGGTTAATTTTTGTATTTCCCTGAATTTAATAACTGTAGGTTACCATAGAACATTAAGGCAATATTAAGAGAATTTTTTGGAATATATGAATTTTTTGGAAAGTTTAGTAAGACTAGAGTACTTGGCCTAAGTTCTGTCCCCCCTCACTAAAATTTCAGAGCACATCACTGAGTGAGTTCTACCATCACCTGTTGAGAAATTCATTGTATTGAGAATTATAATTAATTCATGAGTTGATTTGGTTAAGGTATCATTCATTAAGGTAATACATGGAAAGTATTGAAAAAATTGTAGACTCAAAACATAATAGAAAAGTAAAATATTAACGGCTTTTGGTTCCCAAAATGACAAAAGACATACAATCTTCCACACCTAATTATTATTAACACCAATGTGGTTAGCAGAGAGGGAAATTAATTTTTCACTTCAGCTTGCTTGAAAAAATGAGTCTATTGTTTTATGAAGCCACTAGTCTAGTGAGGGAACTATACATACCAGATTCGTCTTACCAGTACTTGTATTGAGGCATTGTCCCAGTGTATGGAAAGACGGAACAGAAATACAAATTTTCTGGTCTTCAAATTTTGCACTTTCACTGAATGAGAATCACTTTTCAAAGTGGAACTAAATATATGAATTGTTTGGGTGCATTAAAATGATATACAGTAAAATAATTTCCCTCAACATTTAACTTTTTACTTCTGTTGGCTTAACCTATTCGCCTCTTAATTTTCCTAGGAATTTCTGGCCCTAAGTTCCTATTTAATTTTCTCAAAATTTTCGTTTCATTTTCATTTCCTATCTCTGGCTGTAGAGCACCTTTCAGAATGAAATTTATTCAGTGGGTAAATTATATAATTTTTAATGGATTAAAAAAAGTGTAATTAGTCTCATCTCATTAGTAACACGTTAGCTATAAATAAATTAAAGAATAGATATGTTTTTAACGTGACCGGCGATTCGCCCGTTCTTTACCTTAAAGCAAAGAAAGAAAGCCAGCTCTTCGCCCAATTCTGATTCGCCAGCTCATTACCCAAATGGATCAATAATTGCTTGATTTATGTTCCTTCCTTTAATTATTATATCCTTAGCTTGTAAGAAAGTTGCATTAATAAAGATTTAGAAGTAGAGAGTTGTGCCAAGCTCAAAGAGACTCAATTTTTCCAAGGCTTTGTTAGGTTAGAAATAAAATGCATAAAAATTTGTCTATGCCCCTGAAGAACTGAAATTTTGTCCTGGGTTTTGCAGATCAGAATCTAGTCACTTAAATTATAGTGAATATTTTCAAATGAGATTTGCTGATAAGTAGAAATATTTGAAAGACCCAAGTTGAGTCACTCCTTTTCAAAGGCAGCTCAAATTTTCTACAGGGTCAAACTCTCCATCTCTGCCAATGTTTCGATGTAAGAGAGACACAGTGGAAACCTGAACAGTCTTCAATAACATCACATGCCTGGAAAGCATTAGATGTTTCTTTTGTTTTGCTCCAACTTGCCATTAATTATTATTGATCACTTTATGATGACATCATATTTCATTTTTTGCCATTCATTCAGCTGTTCTGACCCACATGAGCACAAAAATTTCTTTGGTGGCAATTTTTTTTTATTTTTACTAAGCTGTATTTCCATTCAGGAGTACTCTTTGGAACGACATACCAGCCTATGGCATTTGAAATCATGAACCATATGAAAATTTCAAAGAATATTACTGATTTTGGCCCAATCTTCTTAAATCATAACATAATATGTTCTTTTAGTAACTGGACTAAATACATTTTATATAGGTATGTATTTAAGGGGCAAATTATGGCATATGCCATAAAACTACAATGAGACAACACATATGATGTCTCAGTAGCTTATTTTAGCTACCTAAGGACAAATTTTGAAATTTCCCATACAAATGCATTTAAATTTTAAGGAAAGCCTAATCTCACAGTCATTCTCACAGGTTGAAACTATAAGCATACATCATACCTGCATTTGATTACAAGAAATATTGAATTCTCTTTTTTTCATACACTGATATTCTCACTGGTATCAGCTGAATATCTTTCTTGGCATTTTATTGACCAATTTCACAGCGTTAGATTGAAAATCACATTTCAACATTGTCTGGAGAAAAGGAACAGCCTTCAAAAGCAAAAAAATGAATCTTGTTCGTAATTTTACTCCAGGTTGAAAAATATTTGGAACTTTTATGTACTACACTGTAAAGCATTACTGTGATGGATCTGAGGTTTCCATTTTTGATACCACATTTTTGGCAGCAATACATTCGATGACCAGTAAGACTTTTGCCTGTTTCCTCCTATACTTTCCAATACCCATTTTCAGCAATTAATGACACAAATATATAACAGTTACATAATAGGCGATAATACAATTTTTTTATTCGTGTGACCAATGGAGTCTTAGTCTGGCGATGAAAGTAAAAACGACTAAACCTTAAGTTAAAAAAACACTATATACTTCAGCAGAAGAGGCTGATTGGTAGTTATTTAGGGAGGCAAACAATACTTATGGTCATATGTGTCAGAAGGAAAAAGGTTGGGCAGGTTGATAGGAGATGGCTGGTTTTGGGATGGATGAAGGTTGGAGAGGGACCTGTTATTGTTATTAGCCTACTCTTGAGGTGCCTCTGGCTTGATTATTAAAGTCAAGAAATAAACAATGTTACAGATTTATGTTGATTCAGTCTTAAAAGTTCCTGCTTTTGCTGATGAAACAGTTTACCTACCAAAAACCAAAATTAACGTACCAAATATGCAGACTGTTCCATGTATATATTATTATCATTACAACTTCTTATAAAACAAGAGTGTGATGATACACATTTAATCAAATCAAACCTAAGGACAACAATGAAAGGACCATACTCAATGTGTGTAAAACTTAAAAACCATCTGCCTTAAAAATAAAAAATGAAAAAAAGATCGATGGTGTTTAAAAGTTTGGTTTTCTGCTATCTTCAAAAGAATTATTTTTATAAAGTCAATGACTATTTGACTTCGAATCATTAATGTACATTATAGCTATTTTCATGACGTGTCTCATGTGCTTGCATTTGTGTCTAACTTGTGTAATGCATCTCATGGGCAAATAAATTATTATTATCATAATTATTAACAACCAAATGGTACTGCATTTGGCTGTAGGAGTTTACTGCAGCACCATTTGCATGGAGCAACTGCATTTTGACTTCAATTATGGAAGCGATTCACCAATATCTTTTTAAAAAATAGGTGGTTAGATGCAATGTTTCATTTTTATTAAAGTTTTCAGGACTTTTTGCTTCTCTAAAACAGTTTTAATTAAAAGCTAGAATATACTTTTTTGTTCGAATTGATGTTTTTCTGCTGACATCTGAGCAATCTCCACAAGAGCCCCCGTAAAAATCTCCACTTTCAAGGCTGAATTACAGTAAAACTTGCAGAGGAACCCTATTTTATTTCCATCTCCCTTTGTAAAATGCACTTCAAAGATGCTGTATTCAAGTCTTCAAAAAATCTGGAATTCATGACTCTGAGGGCAGAGCTGCCTTAAAGCCTGCAAAGGTTCAATTTTTAATGTCCCTTTCAATGAATGTATACAATACTACTCTTGAAGTGCTCTAAATAAATCTGTGTTCCTCTAAAATATCTACTCCTCCAAAGGGATTCAAACCAATGTACTTCAGGACGCTAAGCCACCACTCTACCACCACATCAATGCTGTTCACTTCTGAAAGGAGGATGGTAGAATTTCATGGAAGGCATTTTGAATAAAGTGACTAGTTGAAGACAATTATGGAAGGAAAAGTGAATGGGAAGAGGAAGGAAAACTGGGGTGCACTGTATCATAAACAGAAGTGAAAAAAACCCAGGTATATTTATTTGGTTTGTAGCCTCTCTGAAACTGGTTAGTAGCTGGTCTGATAGAGTAAAATCTGATATGGAAGTGGTAAGTCACTAGTATTGATTTGAAACATCCTGAAACATCTATAAAACTCAGGCCAGTTCAGTCCAGTTATAGACCACTTCCAGATCAGATACATTTTTTTCAGAGCAGGTACAGACAGTTTTAGAGTAGCTTCAGACCAAATATTTTTAACTGGGAATATGAAGCGGTGAAATTAACAGATGGAAGAGCAATGAGGGGAACTGTGTGAAACTAATTCTAAAACTAAGAGGAATTATTGATAGTTCCCTTCTAAATGCTCTGCATTCCTTTCTTTTATCAATATAATTTGGCCAGAATGAGCTGTAACTGAATGTTGAAAATTGATTTCATTGTCAAAAGCTAAAATTTGCCCAGAATTTTATGAATTTGAATAAATTTAGCTGCATCTCTTTCTCATTAAATCATAATTATATTACCCAAATGTGTGGAAATACAGATAAAATAAGAGACTAAAAAAAAGGAGACATGTTGCTCTGTCGATTCTGTCTGTGCTTCAAAATTTTTTTTGATAGTTTCTTTCTCATTTTTTCAAAGAATTACCACACGATCAAACGCAAGTAAGGACTCCAGTCCATAGCCATGTGGTAAGTGACAAATAATTGGAATCATTACTCACATATAAGATTGAGAAAATATGAGCCCAGTTATTTGACTCAAGCTAATTCGCTCACTATATGAATTTATAAATCTTTGCCATTAAATTCATGGCTTTATCTTAATGAATTGCTACAACAAGCATGATACCCTATGCCAATTAAACTGGAGCACCCTGAAATATTCCATGTAAAAACTGATAGCTAACCCTTGAAAGACAACATTCATATCATGCAAACATGAAAGGCACTCATGAGCTTGACAAAACTTCAACACAATTTGGGGTAATGCTACTGATTACATGCTATAATTATTATTGTTGAGAGAATTACCAGTTATTTCAAGTTTAAATGGAAGTAGCTAAAAATCTTCTGGGTTCTTTCTTGCTCAGGTCCCTATCTGCAAATAATATTTCTTTCTTCATCTCAGCATACATCCTATCCTTCTTCATTTCCTTGATAATACCAATTCTCATCCTTTCCTTTTCCTTCCTACTTACTCGACATCATTCCCTCTATTAAATCCTTCAGTAACCATTCATCACTCATTAGCCCCTCCAACTGCCTATGTTGGCTCTCCCTAACCTCATTTAGAAGTTTCCATTCCTCACCCACAATACCATGACCTTCCTCCTCTGTCATCCTTTAAGTCCACTGCACCTTCTATATCCTCCTCCACATCCACATCTTGATTGGCTGCAGCCTATTCTCGTCCTCCATTCTCATAGTCATGTTTCTGCTCCATAAAATCAACTCTCCATATCCAGCTCCTCACAAGTCCCCTCTTTATATCCTTAACCAAGGTTCCTGTCACCTGCTCCCTTATGTAACTAAATGCTTCATTTTCTGACACTATTCTCCTCCTCATGTCTTTGCTACTACTGCTGTTTATGTCTAGCATACTACCCAAGAAATTAAAAAGCTTTAACTTACTCCTGTCTTTGCCCTACTACTTTTATGACAAGCCTGGCTTTCTTTACCCTTGAGAACCTGTGAGTACTTTTGTATTTTATTTTTAATTCTAGCTCATGTATCTTCAGTCTGTATTTCTAGCACTGGTTTTTCATGTGTATCAACTAAAGCTTGCAATCCCTGATTGAGTAACTGATGCCTGGTCATCCATGAATATAACCGACTTCATCAACTGGACACCTTTTCTGATAACCACAGCTGACTCTTCCCTTGCCTCTCTTACCATTTCTTTGGCATACATTTTAAAAAGCAATGTGACAATGGGCAGACCTGCCTCAACCTGCGATCTAAAACTACCCACCCTAATTCACCATCAGCCACCTTCACCTGTGCTCATTGAGCAACAAATAAGTTTTGAATGAGTTTATTATATTTTTGGATAATTTATTTATGTCAAAATTCACTGGCTTTCTCACCAAGGCTGTTTCATGTTCCTAGTCCCCAACTTTGATATTCAAATCCATCCCTCACTTTCCCCAACACCACATTCTGATTGCCTTTATCAGGATTTTCTGGCCTGTGATTCCTCTAGTTATCTTCTCATTGCTTGTACATATCTACCCCTTCCTCCCTATGGTTAATTTTAGGCATGCACACCTGTACCAGTGCAAACTTAGTTGGATGGGTCTTTATTTCAATCATTAATATCTTGTTTCTCACCTGCTCAATGTTTACTAACCTCTTCCCCAATTTCTTGCTTAATGCTGTACATACCCAATGTTGACTCACATCTCCTCCACTATAGATTAACCTGTACCTCTCACTCCAACAGCCTGCTGGCTATACCTCCATCCCACCTTGTACAGCCCCAAAGGATCCATGTTCCCCTTCCAAATTTTCAGTTAAATACTTAAATGCTAAACAAGTTTAAACTTAGTTCCCAAAAATGTTCTTATTCCTCTATTTACCTGTCTTGAATTGATAATTTTCATGGCAGCATAGTGTAACACCAACAATATGATTAAGAGGGAAACTAGGCAAACAGCTATAATTAAAATGGTTGAGTGAGCACAAGATGACAAAATAAAATCACTATGCGGTCTTCTCATACTATATTTTATGGAAAAACTTTTTCTTAGACCTTGAGGTTTATAAACCTATGCATTATAGCTATGCTGAGTTATAGCTATAGCTATACTTTTAAAGTATGTGAAAATACTAAGCAGAGGTGGTTCATTGATTTTTTCATCAACATAGTAAGAATAAAACAGAAACAACACTTGCACTATTCCACAAGGTCTTGTACCTGATGATGGTTCTGTGAGCTGAAACGCATCGTATGCATTAAAATACCTTATGGAAGAGTGCAATTGTTGTTTCTGTTTTAATGTGACAAACTTCCACGATATCTCGCCTGAATCTGTTGAAATTATTAGTAATAATTCTCACAAAAAGATGCTATATGTAATACCCTTAAACTGCATACTGAACAGAGGTTATCTAAGCTGTCCACCAATTTCTAAAAGGTCTGAAAAGAAAATAGCTCTGCTTAGAATCTTATTTTATTCTAGTCATCGTGAGGTGAATTCTATCTAAAAAAGCAGAACCGACTTTGTCTCAGATAGGTTGCAATTCTCATGATTATGCAGAGTACAAATTTCATAAATTTTGCTGATGAAAATGAAACTTTTTTAATTTCAACAAAACTACTAAGTTATTAATAGGGAACATCTTATTGATTTTTTACTAAATTTTGTAAGATCTCAACAGTTATTGTTCTATATTAAGACTCCAAATGAAACCTCATGAATAAATAATGGCCAGTAGGTATTACTACTCCAAAATGTGTTGTGCTTTCCCAACAAATATTTTTGTGTGATAAGGATATCTGAAAAGTGCAAATTTAATGTCTAAGTTAAAATTTTTACACTGAGTCAATTTACAAAGCATTTGGTTGGTAATAATGTTTAACATGGAGAAAAATGGGTACAGTAGTGATGAAATAGGACGAGAATTACTCTGATGAAAGAGATGTTCAGAAGACCAATGGAGATGACCAAAGATGGGTGGACCAATACAGACCTTATACAAGGATGATCAAAAAATGGCAGAAGGGTCTCACAGAGGTTCCTGAATTGTTAGGTGCTGTAATCTAGATGCTGAGGAGGGGAGACAGGTAAATAGGAGGTATATGAGATGTGTATGAGGAGGAGGTGGTAAGCTGGATGGAAAGGTGGAGGAATGGGGAGGTACTGGGCATATTAGGTGAGGAGAGGAAGCTGCTGGAGGAATTCAGGAAAATGCTGAGTAGATGGCTTGAGGAGATTTTTGATAGGGGGATGCTGATAACCATGATAAGGGGAGAATGATGGATGAGGAGAGAAAGAAAGGGAAGGACAAGAAAGAGAATGTGCTTCATGGATGGGATGACGAGAGGTAGAGTGGTTGCTGACCTGAAGAATGAAATTACATTTAGTGATCGAGTCTGGTAGTTAATGGAGAATTTGAATCTGGGTTAACTTATCTATACTAACCTCAAATGGCAGAAAATGTAAAAAAATGTACTTAAGGTAGTCCGAGCGAGATAGTTCCCTAGTCGTAGAGACCATATTCGAATTATACGTTTTAATTTCACCAGCTGTAGGATACATCAATAAAATATTGCATTATTAATGGCGCAATAATATAGTTTTATATGACAGAAATTGTAAGTAATCAAATGAAAATGTCTAAATGAGTCTTTAACTTGACTCATTTTTTTCGTGCGGTGCATTTGAAACTCCTTCGAAACGGAAGGTTTATTGTGATCCCGAAGAATTTACTGCGATAAAAATATGATTAATTTTCAAAAATAGTTGAGATATCACACAAACTTCACGCTGTTGATTTTTTGACGAGATCTAAGTGTAGGGAATGCCTCATTTTTAATATAAGGTCTGTCTGGAATGCATACACGTACCATTTCCCATGTAAAAGGGCTGGTATTTTTTGGCAAATATCTCCAAAAGTAATCAGGTAAGGGGTTGAATTTTTGATATTATTGGATAGGTGAGATATTTTTCTTTAAAATGAGATCAAATTCATTGATTTCTAAGTAAAATGATTTCTCGCTCAAACTACCTTAAGAGATTAAAATGCCATGGTTCATTTGTACTATATCCCCATTTATTCACCTAATTTTTGTTCTCTCAATAATTTTTCCGATATTTAAGTTGGGTGGTATGCATAACTAAACACTTACCAACAAAATAAAAACTATCTCTGAGTTCTAAATACCCAAGATTTAAACAAAATACATATACAACTATGATATTAACATCAAGGTGAGCCAACTGACTGAATTGCTTGCTTGACATATTCTATCGAAGAAATATATTAGGAGACTGATCATATTTGCCTTGATAAAATTCTCTTGAGGGGCAAATCAAAGGTTATCATTAAAAGAGGCACAGCTGCTGCATTGAAATTTCCAACAAATTCAATGGCCAAGAAAGACTCATTAGGATATGCTAACACAGAATAACAGGTCAAACAAAACATATTCCCTAATGTAGTGATATAAATACTTCATTAGAATACCAAAATATACATTTTGAAGCACGCCTGATAAGTTTTGCATGATCCATTCCTAATTCTGAGTCATGATTAAGCAGGTCGATCTTTAGATAACTAAAAGACATAAATAAGATAAAATGCCTTCCTGCATAAGAGAAATATTTCTTATAGCAGATGTCAATTCAGCAATTTGGAGATTGTACGCAGCTTCAAATTTTTTCCAGATCATTTAGAAAAATCTTGGTACAAATATTTTCACTCAGTGAAATGAATCAATCAGTACTTATAGTTGCTAGTTAGTGATATAAAAGCTAACATACCTGAATGTCCGGCTTCTTCCTCACTTCCAGACCCTCCGCCATGTCTTTTCAACTGCTGTAGTTTGTGCTCTCTGTAAGGGTGGGAAAATAACAAAACAGGAGCATACAATTGTGCTTCAAATTACTTTATGTAATACCAGCAAACATCAAGATCATCCAGCTACAGCACACATAACAACCATGCAGAATGCACAAACAATTCTACTCAAGGAAGTGGTTTTGGAAAAAAATTACAATGCAATTGCATTCCTGAAATTATTTTGAAAATAAAGAAATATCTCAAGTGATTGCCTGTTGCTCAGTACTGCTGGCCAATATATCACTTCATAGCACTACTTTGTACAATGTATCAAAATCCTCAAAGTAAGATATAGGATAATACAACATATACTGTGAATAGCAAAACTAAAGTGAAAAAGCTAATTTGAGAGCCATTTTCATTGCAAAACAGGAAGAGCATAAAATTAAAAAAAATACTTTTAACCAATGGCCAATACTTGGGTAAGTATACCAAGTAACACACTCAATATATTATGTTGCCATAGCAAACTTTTTAAAAATTGCAGGAGTGTGCTAATAGTTTTAATACTAATGCTGAGCATATTTAGTGAATGTAAATCAAACAAACTGAATTTCATTTCGCACAGTTCATACTAAGGGTGGATCAATATGCATGAACAATATTTTCTAAATAAGTAAGGAATTACTAAACTCAGACAAAATTTGATACTACAAACATTCACTCTATATAAAATGACTTTGACAAAAAAGAAAAATTAAAAACAGACTTTTGGGGCTAAGATTTATATCTCAACAACAAGACTAAAAAAACATAAATTTTGACATTCACAAACAAATGTGTGGTAAACAATGTGAACAAATTTTTTTGAAAGATGTTAATCTTTTTCCAAATATGGAGAGAATGTTCTCGGTTATGAGGCAACGGTCCATTTCAATTTCATTGGACATTGGTGTTGGTTAACCACGTTAAATGAGATTCTAGCCGAGCCTGGCTGCGGCCAAGATTATCTCCTCATCGTAGCTAACAACTGTCGAATCTGCCGAGACTGATTTTTTTCAAAATTGTGGGTTCTCAGTGTTTACCAAGATTCCACATAAACTAACTGCAAGCGTGATGAGACTCCCGCTGTCATATGCGAGTGGTTGCTTGGCCGGTAGAGGACCCGCGTCTGAACGTCTGGCCGACTAACAACAGAGGAGACAAGATGTCTTTTGGTTTTGCATTCGAATCATGTAAATATATATATATATATGAATATACTAAACCACTTAAAATTTGACCTCATTAGTAATACAGTAGAACCCCGTTATAAGGAGGGCGTGAAAAATTTATAAAGTACACCCATGCATGTAGGTGATTAGCAATTAATAGAAATTAAAAAGTGAAGTGATACTCAAATGCCTCCTTAAGGCACATTAATAATATGGTCATTAAAATTATTTAGCAATATAATTTCATATTTATAAATAACTAGAACAAACTGAATGCTCAGTGCTTAGCTTAACTTAAACATTCAAATCACTTGGATGTCAACATATTTGCAAGAACATGAATGATCAAAATGTAAAATTTACATATAAGAGTAAATCTGCAAATTGTAGGGATAAAATAACATTTATCAATAACAACACTCATCAACCTTTTCCAAGTGACTGCATACATTATATAATATGGCATTTTTCATGTCATGAAGTAAATTTTAAGGTAAGTTCTTAATGTGAGTTTTTCTTTATAAGGAATTAAAAAACATGATCGGCAATTAAAGGTTTGAAATAAGGAATAAATTTAATTTATAATGAATTAATATCTTCATTATGAGATAAAGATGGTTATATTTTACGGCAGTGTTTAAAAATTAACATATTTTTGGGTTTCAAAGGGCAAACTGCAGCTTACCAATGAGGTGCTGCTACAAGTTTTAAAAATCTGCAAGTGTACTAAGATTCAACAGGTGCTCAAACTGTATTTTTTAAAGCTGATTATTTCAGAGAATTTATCATTTGACATATTATTTAAAACAGCAATAGATATTTAAGGCTATTGAATTACCAGATAATGTGCAGTTGCTATTAACTATTTTGTGGAAGAGAAAAGTTGACAACTGTTCAAATTCTAGCTATACACAATAAGAATAGGATAAAATATTGCCAATATAATCCTAATAGAATTTAAAGAAGAGTAGAGATTTATAATTTTGTTAGACTGACATATTTTGACTCTTAAATGCTATTATTCGATTCAGAGCCTTAAATATGAGTATAAAGGCATTAAGATGAAATATATTATAACAGGGCTCTACTGTACATTTATGAGTTTTAGATAACGATGTAATAGATTTAAATATCATCACTGCATCATTAGGCAGCAGTATTAAGATTAAATTCAAGCATGACACAAAATATCTTTGATACATTTTCGTTAATTTTGGTGCTACACCTAACTCTTAGAAAGTTATCATAGCAAAAGTTAAGTCTTGTTTTTTCTTCTATTCTGACTAAATTTCAGATAGAGAGAAATGCGGCATAAAATAGAATTTCTATTTCTCATTTTTTTAATACACTTTTGACAAAAGTAGGTTAGTTGGATATCACAATGAAAATATTTAAATTTATGGTTAGAGAAACAGCAATTTTACTGTGAGATATATACATATATTCCTCCAGAACTGTTTAGTGCATTTAACAATAGTGAGCTATCATATTAATGGCAGGTTGTTACAAAGCACCATTTTAGATTCTAAATGAGTTATTCCTTAAATAAGTAACATTTCTACAGAAGTATTGATTTTACAGAGCTGACAGTAATTGATATTTTGTTAATGAGTCATTAAACAATAGTATACTGTTCTAAGTTATTATGCCACAACTCCTCCTACTGAGGAAAGTACAAAAACATTTATTTAGTTGTTGATTTCACATTCAATATTATTGGCCATTTATACAGATTGAGGGACACAATGATAATTGCTTTAGATTTCAGATTTTAAAATAATTAAACACCAACATCATTACAAGTTCATTTTCAGCAGTATACTATTCAAGCCTTAAAAATGATTTCTAAAAATCTGAAACTATAGTATGTATGAGCCACTGGAAAAAAGCACAAAACAATGGTTTGCATAATTTACACTTTGCCATGTTCATGAACATGAGCAGACTGCACTAATAACCAGCCGTCTGCACAAAAATTGTATCAAAATATCCAGCATTGAAGCAACTAAATGAAGACTTGATCATTACAATAATTACTGTAAAAATGTAATTCATGGCAGTAAAAAGAATATACACTTAAACAAGAAAAAACAATGAAATGCAAATAATACTGACCACAAATATGCTTTTGACTCATACATTTGCATACACACAATCCCACTCACTCAACAGAGCATATGTAAAAACAGAGCAATGATCTTACTCTCTTTTGGGAAAGGACAGATGCAAAAAATGAGTAGAAATCATACACTACATTATCATTTATTTATATCTGAGAAGAAATGCCACACATTGGTCTTTAGGATCCCAGGGGGTTATTTCCCAGCTCATATCACATTTTTACATGACATACGGTTGTGTCTAATTACAGTACATAACAACAAGGTATTGAAATGGAGTGGATTACAACATAACATGTCTCAGTAGTATTAATATCCATAGGTTCTTTCAACAGTTAACCATCTGTGTAGTCTTACCTATATGAAGGCATACTTCCAAAAGTGAGTATCTTGTTAACACTTTCCATAGCAGCTTCTTCTGGGTTATGACTAGGGGGGCCTTTTCCTGCAAACTTCTTCACCATAGGCTTTTTCACATATGGTGGGTCATACTTCGGCATGGTGCTCTTCCTTCTAATAGAAAGATTAAAAGCAGTATCCTCATCACGTAACAAGAAATTCAATTCGTTGAACAAGTTATGTGGCTCATTTATCAATTCATCATCAGAAATAAAATTGACTTTGCAATTACAGTTGATTACTTTACAGAACTTTTAATTTTTCATATTTTTAATTACTTTGTAAATATCAATGAGAAGCCAGAAGTTTTAATCAAACTTTACATGCCTACAGTCAATGCACTAAAATGGATAAATTTTCATTTTGACTTGTTAAAGAAAATATGTCTATGCTTATATAGTGAAGTAACTAAATTCCATGATTACTTATCATCTGAGCAGTCAAGCTATGCTCAAGTAATTTACAAAATTTCCGAGAACCCAAAGACCAAGTTAACATGGCATTTTTATGTTGATACCTGCTGCTTGGAAATCATTACCTAATATATTGACATATTCATTTGACAGTATTCAGACTTCACTTAAACAAGTGCACATATATTACTGATTCAGTAAGTGAAGATGTAAAACAGTTGTAACAACTGCATTTTAGATCAGATTGACTGCACAGGATCTTGGCTCATCATTTGCTACACTACAGACACATTTTTCAATGTCTACTTTTTATCAAATGATATTTAAAAAAGAAATTGCTAACAACAACAACATTATTTGAATGCCATGCTAAATATTTTGTTAAAAACTTTAATGCATTAGTATTTTTAAGAAAATTCAAATTACAAAATTATTCTGTTTTAACACATTAAAAGGAAAATATGCACCAAAATTGAGTCAAAACCTAAAATACAAGTTGTAAGAAGTGCACTTGGCAAATATACAAATAAATTTAAGCTGACCAAGTGAATTAAGTGGCAAAAAATATGGCCATTTCTTATCTAGCACACTTAAAAAAAAGCCTTGGTGTAAAATTAACATGAAATATAGGTACTACTTGAACTTATTAGGATAAATATACAATATTCATGGTTAACTTTTGAGCAGAGCATCTACTGAGCAGAAATCAGTGAAACTTATGATTTAAATGATACTGAACATGTTATATTGCTCCTCACATTAACAAGAGGAGTATGCTAATATATTAGCAACTAACTTCTAATTATTGATATTAAGGCACAAGTGTGATTATAGTTAATGGAGGTTAGGCACTTATAATAAAATGCTAGTGCAGTGAATCTTATTTCACTTTGAACTTATCCCTCCAGTTATGTGGCTTAGCTACTAATCAATGCATCCCTCCAGAAATAAAGTTAACAAGAAAAATGACTAAAGAGGGAAAAAAATCATTTCTTTTTAAACTAAAATGATGAAATAAGTTCATAGTGCATTTTCACAGTGAAAATGAAGCCAATTTAAAAAAAATAGCAAAAAATTGAAGCTGATTCTACCTATCTATATTGGCATTTAACAATGAGTGAGTGATAGAATGGAAGACACATTGTGGAACACATCATCACTCACTCATACCAATAATAAATAAAATATGACCTCCATATAATGAAGGAATACAATAGAGATACTGCATCTGATGTGCAATCAACTAAGGGAGTAAGTGCATGTCTTTTGCTAGTTACCGTATTTACAGCAGGATGTTGATAATTACAGATAAGAACTTTTTATAAGTTGGATATGTATATATAGATATGTTTATATATACACATATATACATTACTTATGCAGTGGATTGAAGAGAGAAAGATGATCAGTATAAGAGTGAGGCAGAGAAGGAGAGAGAGAGAAAGAGATAGAGAGAGAGGTTGGGTGAAACGCACAGATACTCGGTCGCACGCACACTAGCACACGCACATACGTACAAAACGAGACACACCTACGGCTTGGGCACAACCACACTGAAAGATACAAGAACAGAACAACTAAAAACAGATAAACATAGAGGTTCCAACACAGAACACTGAAAGAACTGGTACATTTAAATACTGGTCAAGAGACAGGCCAGATATTTAAAAGCTTTTTTTAATATAGATTCCAAGAGGTATAGAGAGACAGCAAGGAAGCATTTTCTCAGGCAACCACCATGTAATTGCATGCAGGATAGTTATAATAGTGTTCCAAAGATACACATTTGAATTTCTCAAATTTAACTACAGAAATTACTTTAAACAAAGCTACAATATTTTCATTAACTCCATACATGCCTTTTTTTTTTTTAATTGGCCTGCTAACGGTTTCAATCAGTGTCATCAAATTAACATGTAGTGACCAATCACAATACTACAAACAGTGAAACACCACAAAAAAACTACTTAGACAGTGCACTTCTTAAGAGGATATTGCAACAAAAACATGTGTGATTGCGTAATTTGGTGATGCATTTTCATTAGTGAATTATCTATTAAGGCACGTGGATTATTCTTGTTAAAAGAGGTATGTATTTGATGACAGCGATTGAGTTTTTTTTTAACACATACCCATGAAGAGAGAACATGAACATTTTATTTTTTTTTTGGGAATGTGCATTCACTAATCTAATGGCTAGTATCTATTTATGGTAATAATGCTACCTGCTTTCTGCTCACTAACCTGAGGCAGAGGGAGAAGTTTTTGTGTACTACGACTGACCTGTAGCAGAGAGCCATCAGAGCAAATACAATAAACACACCCCCTACCACCGACATCAGCATTCCCACTAAGAACACTGTATTTGTACTGTGGTAGTTCTCTGCACAGTGCATGTGAATTTAAAAGAATCGTTATCATTTTTTTTCCAACCGCATGTATGTAAGAGCGTGTTTTCCCCAAGGAATAAATGTCACATGTTCCGGGGTTTTTTTTGTTGCATCATTTTTTTGCACCAGCAGACAAATTCATTTAGTTTTCATGTAAAACACACACATATGCACGTGGCAGTTCCCAACATTTTGAAGTCACAATATATATCCGTTGTAAAATAATGTTTAGTATGAGTTGTTTTTTTTTCAAAAAAATCAACAGAATCATTCGTGTATATGATTACAGTATGTTAGTTGAGTTTATTGTTTTATATTTGTTCATCACGGATAACAGTTATGAGGCACGGCAGCACAACACACAAGGGGTTGGTTAGTGCATCACCCATCATCGTAGTTCGTGATTCAGTTATTGTTGGTCGCCACAAACCGGAGCACCAGAGGGCAGCAGCGTGCACCAGGCAAATGTGAGGAAGATCCACATCATCATGCAGACAGTTATATAAAGTAGAGAGAGAAAAAAAAAGAAAGAAAAGAAATCATGTCAGCAGCATTAACGCATGGCAAATTGCTCTTTCATGAGCAACACAAACTACATAGACCATACAACAACATAGAGAACCAAGAGGTACATGTAGTGTCTGTACACGCACCAGTCACCAAAAGCACCAATAAGTTCAACTGCAAAATAAGCTGGTTGCCTCACCCATTTTGCAATGGGCTCAGCAGGGAAGGAAAACAGACTTGAATATGAGCATGTTAACATGAAACTTCAACCCAGATGTTTTTCTTCATGACTAGGCAAACGACACATGCGGCCAATGTAGTGAATCCTACAATAATATTTGTACTGGTAAGTAATAGAAATTGTGAATATCAATCATTAAATCAGAGGAAGATGAGCAAATGCATTAAAGTTCCCTATCTGGCGAATGTAACTCGGAGGGAGGAAAGGCTACTGAGGGATGAAGTGATACTGAAAATGGATGTTGGTGCATTTAAGTTGCGAGGAGAAATTTTTAAAAAAGGGATCCAAATGATAAGCAAGAGATCACAGGCTCATTGAGGTGAAAATAAGAATAATTAAGATATACCTGTGATGTTCATTAGATATCAATGCTTGTTTTGTTGACGGGGACCCTCTAATCTTAATTTTCATGGGATCATTATTGTGGAAACTGCTCAAGAGGTTGGACTGGAAAATCTTAAGATTTTCCCTATTTCCACAAAATCACCAAACATTGGTCTCAATATTACAACCAGTTAGCCCAGCTGATAACCTTATTTTCTTGAATAGTTCTCACAGTCAACTGCAAGCTAAATGGCTCAACGTTAATCTTCAAAATAGGTGGGGATTGACATTTAAAAGAAAAAAAAATATATATGGTCTAACTGCCATTCAAGTCTGTTATTTTGGATGACCTTAAAAAAAAATAAATGCAAAAATGTACATTTAGTAGCTCACACACCATACACTCACTCACTCAAGACAAACGACAAAGCAACATTTTCTCAATCAGACATGGAGTACACCAGGATACCACTGCTCGGGGATATTTTCAAATTACACATGAAGCACAACAGCAAAGTCTACCCTGGATACAAGCAAAGGGAACTACATCTCCGACACTGTACCTGTAGCAAACAGCCATTAGTGCAAAGCAAATGAAGACTCCCTTTACCACCCCTACCAGAATAAACACCATAGACAGGGTACTGAGGTTGTTATTGCTCCCTCCTGCAATGAAACGGTTCGATTAGTAAAGCGTACTCACAGAACCCTCAAATTCAATTGTTACAGAAAAGAGAAGTAATTGTTGGCTACAGAAATTCTTTTAGTATTGGTGCAAAGGATTGCAAAATTTTACTTAAAAAAACATCACATCAGTTATGGAGAAATAATTTCTAGACTAGCATTTGGAGAAAATTCAAGAAGGTATCTACGGTTTACTTCTACTGACTCTACTGAAACCGTTTAATGTCTTCAGACTGAAAATTGTATGCACAATAATTATGATGATGATAATGAAGATGATGATAGCAAAAATGATGTCAAGTGAAATGTTGGAGTGCAAGAATAGATAGAAACAAATGAAAATGTGAATTTATGAAAGAAATGAGGCTCCAAATCAATCCACTTAGAAAACAAGGAATAAAGTAAAATTGAGAAGTCAGCTGCATCACTTGATCCTGCAAAAGAAAACATTCATAACATAATTCTTCATTATTTGACATTAAAAATAGACATAGTAGTAGATAGGAGACAATGATGAAATATCAGTTTTTCTCCTACCCTGTCTTTGAAAACACAGTTAAAGATTCACTTATTGAAAACTGGAAAGGGCTCCTTTACTTATTTATTTTATTTATCTCCCACAAGCCAGAAAGTGGTACTTTAAAAAAAAAACAGTTGAACAGACTTGAGAAATTTGGTTGATGTTAGAAAACATTCAAGAATATTTTTCCAGTCTTTAAAAGAAAAACTATAAACTACCTCTACTGGATAGACTAATGAAAGAAAATTGAAATATTCAGTTTTTTAGAAAAAATCTCTAATAATGACATTTAATATCACTTAGAGCGAAAGGATCATTCAAACCACACTTACCATAAGGGGTCTCTTTTTTCTCCATCTTACTTTCAAGGTCATTCGTCTTAGATTTATCAACTTGAGTGATAGTAGCAGTCGTTACGGGGGTGGTGACTTCAAACTGAATTGAACAGTCTGAGCCACTCCAGCCTATTTCACAATAACACTTGTTGACATTTGTGCAGACCTTAAAAGAAAAGTAATATTTAATAAGCTCCCACTGAGTCATACCTATCATGTACACATTAAAGTATATTTCATTCCTCAATATAAACTATTGTGTAATAATATGGGGATGCACATTTTAACATGACATTAAAATATAGCTCTGTGCAAGATAAACCACATGTAAGCATTTGATTGAAACAAGAAGCAGAAAATCTGCAGTGTCAAATATTATGCATGATAGCTAAGAATATACACAGTTGTTAACACAACACGCCATGTCAGAAGTCACCAATCGTTATCAGCTCAAAATATACAACACAATGATTTCTAATTCTCAGTGCATTCAAAATGTTATTTTTGGGGAAGTAACTGTGATATTCTCATCTTCTGCAAACATTGAGGCTTTTCTTGCATGTTTAAATATAACTTGTAAACCTCCAAATTGTTCGTACTCACCCCATGGCCTGAACATTCGTGGTTGTTGTGGTTGCTGGGGCATTTGCCTTGATCAATGTGAGGAAATATACTAGTGCATGTTTGGTTTACACATATCTGAAATCCAAATGCTAACATCAGCCAATGCCAAAAAACATTATTACTAATATCATATTAAAAATGAATTTACAAATCAAAGACCCATGAGAAAATCATGAAAATACGCTAAACTAATACACAGATAAGCAGCAAAGACAATATTACGAATTTATTTTTAAATGAATAAAACAAATATTGGAAACACCTGACACAAAATATGTAAAAAAACTGATCTATAAAACAAATTTCACTGTTTTCCATCAGTTTTGCAAAAGCAATTAATAGGCAGCAGAAATGCATGATCAAATCTATATAAATCTTTACAATGAAAGGCATGCTTATAACTTTCATAAAAAAATTTCTTACCAAATTATCTCCACATGGAGTGCCATCCCTGACTAAACCCATATCAGGGATCTCAGGTAAGTCAATTGTTCCACTAGTAGCCCTGGAAAATAATGGAGTTGGCATCGTGACCTTCGGACTTAATTTACTTGTAGAAGCAGCTTTGTAGTCGCTGATTATTCTTAAGTTAGTGGTTCAGGAAGACACATTATGTAATGATTCCAAGATTGAAAAATTACAATCATTAATACAAATGTATACCACACAATAAGAAATTTTCCAAATCATAATTTGTGCTTAGTATGTATTTGCATCTTTTTAAGAAGAGAATTACAAAGTTAAAAAAAATTTCTATGACCTATTGATCATAGAATTTTTAAAAACTATAAATAATCATTTATCATCATTATAAAGAGATTCCTCAAGCAATCACTAATTTCTTTCAATCATACTTTCTCCAAATTTAACCATTTAAACTTTAACTGTTCAGTAATATATACAGTGGTAGCTTGGAATCTCAACTCATTAAGCTTCAATTGCTCAGTTTGAGATAAAAATCAACAATATTTCAAGAAAGCTCATCAAGTGGAATTCTATATATATCATAGGATTTTTCGGATGAAGTTAATACCCAACCATGAGCATGTTTCTCATAAAAAGATGGCTGTTAATTGAGAAAAAATAAAGATACTGGCAATTTACTGGCATTACTACGACTGAATTAATCAATAATTGAAAAGGGAGACGACAAGTATGTAACTCAACATAAAATTCGGTTATTAATAGTATTTTTGCCAAAATTTAGGTTTCAATGGCCCAAAATATAACCCACGCGTTCATAGCCTCGGGTGCTAAGTAAAATTGTGAACTGTAAAGCATATCCTGAAATTCAAGCCACCCGACTAGCAATACATGGCGCGTGTCTATCCTTGTTTGAATGTGACCCGCAACGCTTGTACGTTATGCTTGAAGAAGTATCCAGAGGATAGGGCTAAAATTTTGTCCAACGACTTCAGACTTGACCTGAAACTATCTGCTCAACTTCATAGTTTAACTAAAGAACTAGAATAAACATACAGAGGAGTAAGACTTGTCTGATTTTACGAGGATCACTACGTGATGATATGAGAGATAAAATAGATAAAATCTGTTCATACCAAACTTTATTGGGAAAAGGGCATCATAATGCTGTTCCTTCTTCAATCATTAAGATCATCAGAGTTAGCCATTAAATTATAAGTATTTAAAATTCATAAACGGTAAGCATTAAAAAACTTTAAAATTAAGAGCTTCACTTAAAAACATATGATTAAAGCTGGCAAGAATATCAAAATACAAATTTCCCGAGCTGAGATGTACTAATGTGACTCTGAAGACAGTTGGCAGACTAAATTTTCATCCCTTTGGCATGGGTTATCATAACTGCTCATATTTAACACCTCGCCAATGCATTCTTTGAATGATCAGTAATTTCCATTGCTGAGATGAGGAAGGGGACCTTATAAGTAAAATATCCTTGTCCTTCAGTCCACATAGGTGATTTGGAATTGACCAATGAATAAAATCCAATCACATATAACATTTGCTCAAAATTTCTTTCCATGGTTGGTTAGTGAGTTTTTGCTTTAATCATAGGGCCAATTTTAAGCAATTTTACTGAGGATGAAGATGTGATACCAAACATACACAATCTATAACATAATACAGTTAAGCTTTTGAGTAAAGTTTTACTTACTTGCATTCATACTCCACTCCTTTAATTGATATGATGGTTCGAGAGTAGAGTTGGTCCATGCCAGCAACTATTGGATAACGATTTCCAAGCTGACATTGTAGAGATCCACATCGCACATTCCTAAAATAAACCCATTTATTGAATAACAGAACACATAAATGTTTGAGGCTGCTACCTTCAAAACTTTAACTTTTAAAACTTTGAATATTGATGAAGTGGTCTCTGATGTTTCTCTATATGCCTGATATTGGAATGCACTTATATTTTAGACTTGGATGAATGACAGTTGAGCAGCTATTATAGAAAAATATGCTCCTGATGAGACTACAACATTTTCACAAATCTCAAAGATGGAATTAGTGTTCCTAAGATGATTTTTAATGAAGAGAACATTAATCTATCAGAAAGCATTGCATTGAGCCTTAAAAAATCCCAGTTTAAAAAGTTCAAAAGCAGACCCAAATTGTAACAAAATTTAGATCATAATTCAAATGTTACCATGAAAGCAATCAGAAATTAACACAATCCTACCTTCCTTTACCATCATTACATATCATACATGGCATTAGTTGGCATAATAAAACAGTTCTCTAAACAACAAAACATGGTAAATGCCATTGAAACAATTTTAAGAGAATAATTAAACATTTTCAATGATATAAAATCAAGAAAAAAATTTCAGCAAAAAATATGATTAAATCTCTGAATAAGTTATAATTTTTATTTATTGATTGCAGAATTTGAGACTATATAAAATTCATGCTTACTCTGGCTCACATTTCTTGTATTGGCTATTACTATCAGTTCCACAATGGCCATTTATGGACCCTTTAGAATTAAATTGTTCATAGCACTGTTTATCCCCAGCAACACCACCTGAAAAAGTATAAAGTCAAAAAAATATTAAAAACCATGAAATAACAGGATACAAAAACAATGGGAATGGCCACAGTCATTTAAGATGACAGCAAATGAGGCTGCCATGCATGATGAAAGACTGAAAAAAGAATTTTACTCACCATACCCCCATATCTGCTCACACTGAATATTAAGTGTAGGACAAACGCCGTTAAAGCAATATCCAGTGTTAGTTCCACAAGGATTCCCGTTCTTCTTGAAGACATCTTGTGGGCACTGACCAGTTTCTCCGTTGCAATGCTCAGGCAAATCACACTCATTGACAGCATCCCGACAGACAACTCCACGAGCACGAAGCTGTTTGACACATTAATTGGAGAAATTGTAATTCTTTCTCAAGGAATCTTTAGTATTTATATATGAATCTTGCAACATTCACTCACTATCATAGGGAGTGGAAATAAGTTTATTGCTACATTACTGGAATCTATTTCAACACGCAGCATGGAACAAACACATTCACAGAAAGACAACTAGTGCATGTTTAATACAGTGCATTTAACAAGGGTCACTGATCATTTGCACCATCTAGGGTTTAGGCATTATCATTACATTAAGTGCTGCATTACCTTACCTTATTCACTCTGCCACACCTTTTTAAAGTAAGGAAATTATTTTATTGCAATGAAAAACATTAAAGGAGATAAAAATTAACAGATTTTATCATGTGTCATCAAAATAATATGCAGAATAAATAAATATGTCCCTCAATACCCATTCTGACATTTTGCCATTAATTTTTAGGAAGTTCATATGAAGAACAAATCATGATATTGTTCTCTGATACATTGATTGGGAGTTTGTATTGCACTAAAAAAGAGAATAATAATAAAAAATTCACATAGTAATTTATTCCATAGTTTGCTTTAGGTAAATAATTTCATACGGATGGCCTCCTTAATTCCAAAATATATATTTGAACTTGTTTCCACCTCTTTAGATAATTTGCCCTGCTATTATCCTAAAAGACAATGTAATATGATTTGGAGCAAATAAATAAATATTGTATGAAATGCCCAGATGGCTCAAGCAGTTGCTGATGGAGATTCAACTCCCAAATTTCCAATGCTGAGTCACTCAGGGGTATTTGAAAGTTGATGTACAATGCTCACAACACTGGGCTGAAATGACTATCTAGCAGTCTAAATTTGAAAAGAAAACAAACTTGTTACATGTCACATTTTTTTCAATCTTAGGGAGTAATAATGCTTCTCCAACTAGAACTACAAAACCTATTAAGTGGAGCTTTATGCTTTCAATTGGAATTTGCGAATCACATACCTTGTAATACTATCTAACTGATTTAGAATGATGGCAACATGAACAACAGTTATACTAATGAATATGAATTCTTCAATAGAGAGTTTTCCAGTAATAAAAAGGGTCCTACAAAAAATAAAATGAGTTTTAGCTTTGCTGTTTAACTTATAAGTATCTGAACACCTATATGCTTGTTGTATTTTACGCTCAGTATCACGCAAAACTTAAAGATATTTTAACTGAGTGTAAAGGTTAAGACGAAATTTACTTGATCAGAGATTAATATTATCATAACCCTAAAAACCTGTTCTACTCACATTCTTTCTCTGGCTGACTAATTTATTTTAAAATAAGCATACAAGACAAAAGAATCATGTGCAAATATTTTTGTTGGGCCTAATTAATGAAGGAGAATTCTAAATGACTGCAAATTGTGTTAATAGTTTTTTGTTCCCTTCACTTTCTGCTGGTCACCTTTTTCACCTAATCGTTGAGGTTATTGATGAACCCTTGCATATAGCTCCCATAAACCAGTAATAACGCCAATACAAAGCCCATGCAAAAAACAAATTAGTACAATGAACCACATGCAACCTTGAAGTATAAGGCAAATGTACAACACACATTAGGCATATTTGATTTTAGAAGCTGCAGGTTTTTTGGGGTGATAAAGTATCCTAAATAAATGAGAGGTGCCATTTTTGCTCTGGGAGATGATATTGCTTCTTGTTCACTATTGTATCATTCTTTGGTCTTGACCACAATAAGGGAAACATGTACATAAGCATGCACACGCACATGGTAAGGTAGTGGACTCAGTGTTCAAGTTAATGATGAGTAACCCTCCACTTGCTTTCCCATGGAATTTATTTCCCAGACATTGAGACCAAAGACACATTAGAAGACTGATCACAAGAAAGTTGAATGCTCCATTGAACACGCTGATTCCCAAATGATGATAAACAACAAATTTTTATTTTATACATACAATCATTCATTTTCATGATGAATTTTCACAAAACTGAAAATGATTCTATCAATTCAAACTCTCATTCTCAACTAAGAAATAAAAAAATGCATGTAATTCCTTAAGAAAATTTGTAGTAGGAAGATCAAAGGTAACCTAATTCTAAGATTTGTTGTTTACTTGAGTAGTTGGCTGACAACTTTGCCCATTTTCACCATAAAGGATCAATAGGTAGGTTAGGAAGGATGGGAATATAGGGAATGCATGGAAGTTGGAGAGAAACTCAGATTTGGTATTAGCCTACTCTTAGCAAAAGGAGCCAGAGTCCATAATTTAATGACCCATTTAATGAATATAGCACTACACCTGAAGTTCCCTCCACTCTGAACTCAAGTAGTGATCAGGTTTTTCAATGAAAAATCTCCACCACAAATGGGATTTGAACCCAGATAAGATGCCAGAACTCTATCCACCACACCCATCTGATCCCCTTATCTAACGAATATTTAGAGCAGTGGAACAGTGGGTTATGGTAATATTACCAGCTAAAAAGCTGAGCTCACCACCCTACTATGACATTTCCCTTGCTGTGGATGAGACCTAAGAACAATGTGATAGCAGAGAGGATGCAAAAATCCCCAGAACAGAATAGAAATAGCTCTACTCATTTTTTTACATTTCATACTCCTACAATACAACACATTAGGCTCATTTGATTGATTGAAGTTGCAGGTAGAGTTAAGAGCTTACAAGTGGATAAGAAAAGTGATAAATACTCAAAGCAATATAGCCAAAAGTATAACTTGTTCCATCAATATGCTGGACAACTAAGAGACAGAATATTTAAATATTTTGAAAGCTTCTTAAACAACAGTGCATAATTTACCTATGCATAGATTTGAGTGATAACAGTTTTGAAAAGGATATAATCCAATACGTAATTATGTATGCCCATTTCCAATATCAACAAAATTGAAATTAATGATTTAAAGAGGGCATAACCCTTTCCATCATTGAATCACCACCATGAATTTTGCCAAGTATGCTTACCACCAGTGTATTCAGATTCATATTAGTTTTGTAACAACAATCATTTCAGAGATTGAAGCATAATGCTTCAATTGCACGTGTGATGTGTTAAAATAAACTATTAATTCTTTCATGATATTTTACATTGGAAAGGAAACTGAAACCAACAATGATTGTTATCTCTTTGAAGGCTTCCGTGACTCATATACTTGTTAATATTTCTGTTTTCAGGTATTCTCGTTGCGTGTTTAGTTTTTCTGACTACAGTTTCTCCCCTCTTCCTGGGGGCATCTTCAGGTCCGTTGGACATTTTGTAATTATTGTAACAATTGTAACAACAATAATTACAAAATGTCCAACGGACCTGAAGATGCCCCCAGGAAGAGGGGAGAAACTGTAGTCAGAAAAAACTAAACACGCAACGAGAATACCTGAAAACAGCAATGTTAACAAAGATTGTTATCATTTACAGCTGAAAGATGATATATTAACTTGAATATCCATCAATTACCCTCGAAAATGAACGAGCGAGTTTCAAAACAAGCTATCTAATTCACTATCATTGTACCATTACCAGCTTATTACCAGTATGGCTTTACCTTAAGTTTTATCTCAGTCAAAGAGTTTTCTGGGAGAAAGTTATCATTTACATTAACATCTATCAATTAACATGTATCATCAATGGATAATGTAGTTTTTCATCTATGTTTACCCTCTCTCCCACTATATCCCTGCTTTGTTTAAAATACTTTGCTCTATGTCAGACCATGATAAAGTTGAGAAGTCCAAAGCTTTTCTCATTGATGTGACTCAATTCAGTCTCTAAAGGTACAGCTCATTAAAACTTAAAAAAAATTTATGCATATTTGTAGCAAAAAATGGTTAACACGACTTTCAACTGTATGGCTTACATCAACTTGACAAAGTTCATTTTTTAAGCATTGAATTGAAACAGGAATATTGCTGGGTCAAGGGAGAAAGATCACTAGCATAGTATACATAGCTTAGGGTATGAACAAGTCTTAATCCAATCCTTGTATCAATGTTGAAGTCAAAAATTGAGGTGCTGTTGTGCAATTTTTTGCTTCTCATCTGATTTGACATTTATGATATATGTATTTAAGAAAAATCTACTTAAAAATAATAAATACATTTTAGAAATCAACTGAAGATCATTTTTCTATCCATGTTAAAATTATCAAAACAGAGAATTTCCATACTTTTGATGGTAAATTTACATGATGCTATTGCTAAAAGAGTATTAGCAATATTTTTAATCAACCATTCATTTGAAGAACTGATTAAGACATGTTGAAGTCACGAGAATATTCAACAAAGAGAATAGAAGGACTAAGCAGAGAGAGTTATCGAAGCATTGCACTCTCATAATTTTTCAGCTGTGCTTTGAAGAGACATGGCGATTTGTTAAAAATAATGTTTAATGAACATCCATGCTCATGTAAATAGATAGAATGTGCATTGTAGTACTCAAGAAGGTTATTTTCTACAGATCCTTCAGCATGACGGTTATCTGAGGCTCTCCAAGGGTAAAGAACAAGAATCTACACATATATGCCAGCCTAAGGAAGTGTAAATGAAACATTAGCCTGGATGATGGATAAATTACTGAAGACAATACTGACCCGACAATTGTTGCAACAAGGACCAGAGGCACATTCAGCTTCTTTATTAAGCTTGCAGGTAATGGGATCACAACAGGGATCCACTTCAGGGCACTCATGAATGGTGCCACAATCACACTCCTCACCATCTTCAACAATACTATTTCCACAAGTTCTCTGTACAGGCACCTGAAAAATATCACAATCAGATGAATTTTGGAACTGATCTAACAAATTCCAACTTCACCGCATAACACTTAAACAGTAGACTCCATCCATGATTACTTGCTCATTTACATAAGTTTACACCAAAAACATTTCCATATTCACAGTGTCAATTAAAAGATCAAATTCACTATTACGGTATATAATAAACCCTCACATAGTGATGTTAGGCTCCTTGAAATCATCGGGTCTCAAAAAATCAAGCTATATGAAACAAATGTAAGATGGAGAATGCAGAGTTCTGTTCCTCAATTGAAATACCTAATGTTTAACTCTGCACATTTTATGACCATTCAATATCCCAGGTATATACTACTTGAAATAATTATGTAGTTGTATATTCTTAGCCAAAGATTTTCCAATTTTTTACAAGCAAAGGTATCTTGTTCAATCAAGTTTACCTTTTCCAAATAAGACATTTTTTCTTCAATATATTACTGAGTTACTACAGATTGAATTTACACCCTAAGGTGTCCATGGGGTTAAGTGCTTCAACAAAACATGTAAAAAAATAAAGTTCTGTACGACATTTTAAGTGTGCCTTAAGTTGAGACCATGGAGAATGGAAAAATCTGCTGTTACTGTAAACAGGCCATGTATTGGCTAAAAGAAAAAGTAAATATAGGCTGATTGGACTTATGCAAAACACAGCATGGGGAAAGTAAAAATGTTCATCACTCATAAGGAAACATAGATATATATTTATGACACAGGATTCAAACAGTTTACCTTCATTTGCATGTGAGGCATACATAATTTAAATTTCCCAGGGTTAATCTCTCAGATGGGAAGATTAGCATTGTATCATTTTTTGCATTTGGTTTTACAAAACGCAGTTATAGTACAATATCGCAGACGATGCACTGATGCAATTTCCAGCGGTGACTTTAACCAGTGTTCATTCACACATAAAAGGCTACATCATTTTCACTTGCCAATATCTCCAGTTACAAAGGTTTGTAATGCAAACATAGGATATTTCCATGTAGGCTGATGAGATTTTTTTCAACACATCAAGCATTTTTGGGCTGTTCTTCCAAGAACAACATTTTCAAATGAGTTTATTTTTTGATAGAAGTGGGGAATGGTACAGATAAATTTGCTCATTACCAAGGCTGCTTGACAGTCTCTCCTTTATGACAATTTATTTTGTTGCTTAATAACCTTTCTTCTTTTACAAGCCTTTAATCTATGTTCCCCAGCCTTTCCTCTCAAAAGTTATTTTTTCTCCACACCCCTCCCACATCACGTTACTATTACAACAATTAATTTATCACTACTTTTTAATCAATTTATCACTCCTATTTAATCAACAATTAATTTAATCACTCCTTTTTGACAATTTATTTTGTTGCTTAATAACCTTTCTTATTTCACAAGCCCTTAATCTATGTTCCCCTGCCTTTCCTCTCAAAATTTATTTTTTCTCCACACCCCTCCCACATCACATTACTATCACAACAATTAATTTATAAATAATGTACAAACAATTGTACCAGGCAATGCAGTAAAGCTGTGAAATGAAAGAAAAACAAATTGAATAATAGTAGAAAATTATAAAGTATTTTTTTCAATATGGATAATAACGTTAAGTTCTTCTGCAAAGTGATGCCTGATATTGTCGTGAAGTTTACACTAATCTCATCCACGGCTAGGATGATTTTTGCAGCCTAACGTAATTCAATCAGCTTTTCATTATCATCAGCACTCATCGAGACTAATCGATGACCTTATGATTGGTTCATTTAAGTTCTCCACTTCCTTCTTGCTTCAGCTGATCATGTTATTCCACCATAAGTTATTTTGACATCTGGCTTCAATAGTCTCATGTATTCCATTCCAGGGCCTAATCATACACTTCCAGCACATTGAACCCTACCAAACTACTACATGTATTAGTCTCAAATAATTAATCTCAAATTAATTTATGACCTCCCAGCAATGCATTTATTATTTGAATGTAGACTTCAAGTTTGTTTCAAATATATAACTTCATAGATTATTTTACAGCTGAGAAACCTGTGATTAGCATCCAAAAGAAAACTGGAGAGATTGATGAATCAGACTTACCTCATTTGGTTTATTCAACAGACATATTCCATGTCCAATTCTTAAAGCGTCAATATAATCAGCTCTGCTACATTCAGAAAATTTATATGGCTGAACATTTTCTAATCCAACAATAGACTGTGCCATTATACAACCATGCCAGTCACGACAATAACATTCTTCTCCTGCAAAGATACATTTAGATACCAACATTAGGAAATTGAAATCAAGGACCTTATCCAAAAAATTACCTTAGCATAATTAGTTATTGACTTTTGAGGAATTAGACTTCAGGGGCATATGACTGAAAACCACTGATAGAACAGTAGTTCATACGCTGTAAGTGGAATAATTGCAACTTTTTATTCTTGCCTGATTTGAAAATAATCTGACTGCGATCAATAATTACTTTAACAATGCATAAATTGGAATCAAATGACAAATCATTTCCAAATACTTATTAACAGAACACATTCAATTTACAAAGTAAATTGTATATCATGAAAGCTACATTCATAGTTCGTCAGTAGTTAAGAGTTCAGTCACCAAAGAGATATTTATGGTTATTATTGGACAAACCAATGAAAAAATTTAAGAAATTAGATGAGCTTTTTGTACAGGATATTAGCATGAAAAAGTTACAAATGAACTTACGTCCATCATCGTGGCCCATGCCTATATTATGGCCTATCATATGAGCCATGGTCCCAGCTAACAGATGAGGCTCATAGGTATTGATATCTACACTGATACCAACTGATTTTGCTGTGCATACGGTTTCCGGCACTGCCATTCCAGATTCACCTCCAGCAAATGTTTCACCTCTGCAAAGAATGGATAATTTAGGAGCGTGATTACTCGAATAGACTTTTGATGAATAAAAGAAGCTGATGAGAATAAACTTTATATGTACACTGATGTCTTGAAAACATTGAAGCACCCATGAATGAATACTCCTTGAGGATGGAATTTCCATTACTCTAGGAAAAATTATCCCAAGCATCATGCATCAACACTTCTAATCACAAGGTTATCTTAAATCGTACATTAAAACAATAAATACAGTGCTATAATTTATTAGATTAAATTTAAATTTGAAAGAGAAGAGACACTCTCCCCCCATGGCTGTATGAAATGTTGAAAGGAGAAATCAATAAAAAGAGGATGCAGCTATAAAATTTTGATGTAAACATAACACTGACATTAAATTATGAGGTTCCTGAGTGAAATAACACAGCAATGAAAAGTTCAACAAATATACACTTTTGCTATAACAGGGATCCGATATACAATTTCACTTAGGTATGTAAAAAGTCTAAGTAGAATGAGATTGAAGAAGTTAATGCATATATTTGAAAAAAGGATTCAATCGACTTTATAAGGGAAATTAAAACATATTACACAACCAGCTACAATTTCAGTGAGCAAACTTGAAATTTAAAAGGTAGGGAAAAATGATATCCAGGGAAAGAAACAATAATCAATGGAAAATACACTCGGCATTTGATGAAACATCAGTGAACATAACTGACAGAATATCAACACAGGAAGTGATTCAAAATGTACAATGATACACCACTGGATTTCAATTAAAGCTGAGCATTTAAGGCCAAATTAAAAAAAGCATAATAACAATCAGAATCAGAGAAAGTGTTGACCATTCGTTGATTATTACTGAATCACCGTCAGCAAAATTTAAACCCTGCTACTGCGGCAGATTTACTAATTTACTGCATGTAAGGGAAGTGTTAACGTTTTCTAAAACATGCAGCAGAGAAACAGGTAGTGGACCCTATATGATAGAGTTGACCTTTTCCTGCACACTGGGGGGGGGGGGGGAATCATTGCCATACTTTAGGGGATATGTAATAGCCACAAATTGCTTTATTTCCTTTTGGCTTTGGTCAGCTTTGGCCGTCGGCGGCGAGAAGAAGGGCGGGGCCTTATGCTTTGTCTGACGGTAGCTCTTCATCTGCCACTCAAGGTTCCCTGACTTAGAGCAGTCTGTGTGAGTTTTGGTCCTCGCCTTGAAGACGCTTTGATTGGTTATGTGCTCCAAACTTACCATCCATGCTCTTCTCTAATTAATTTGACATCTTAAGGTAAATGGAAAATGTGGTCCTAAACCTTCCTTCATTGCTTTGAAATGGAGGAATCTACCTCAAAACAATAAAGTTTTTTGAGCTTCTGAACCTTTTTTTGGGGAAAGTCAGGCCATGAAAATTAAATTGGCCAGTTATATGTGGGACGACCAATAACAGACGACATTTTCTCCAAGGAGGATAGGTGGGTAGGTTTGTAAGAGAAGAATTGTTGAAGGATATGAGGAAATGTGAAGTGAAATCAGTAACAGCATTAGCCTTAATAAAAGGCAGCAAGGGAAACATTGTTTAACATCTCACCCAACAGACGGAGCACTATACTTGAAGTGCCTTTGACCAGACACCCAAGCATGGATCAGGGTTCAAATGAATAATATCTATAATTTCTACCCAGGTCCAAATCTGCCAGCATTTGATCTATCCAGTTTTCAATCCAGGTGGACTTGAACCTGGACCCTAGAGATTCCAATGATAGTGAAATGCACATCAATGTGTCTCCTGCCATTGACCCAAATATATTGAAGGAAATTTCCCTCAGCTCAAGGGTTAACAGAGTGAAAACGACACTTTCTATTATAATGACAAAAGAGGGCTAAATGTTAGTTAACTTTCAATGCCATATTTCACATTTAAGTGCTCCATCAAAAAACTATGAAATTATAATGTTACATACAATTACATGATGACAACATACTTTTTGTTAAGTTTATTGGAAATGGTGAAGGAAGTATGGAAAGATAAACAACAATACCTCTTTAATTAGATAATACTTACGTGAGAAGTTGAGTTGTGTCTTTATCCACCTTAAACAGTTTTCTTGATGTATAATCATTGAAATTGAGCAAGGCGCGACTGATGTCTTGGCTTTTTTCTATAGAGGCTTGGTTGGCACTTGTCCATGTTTCAATGTAAACAACAGAAACTCTGGTATTAAGGGTTCGAAAATACTGAAAGAGAAGAAAGAGTAAATTACCAATCATAAAAAAGAAGAAAGTGCGAAGGATATTGACACCCCTAAGTTAGCCTTTATGCAATTCATCAGGTTTTGGTGGAGATTTCTCAGTAGAATGAAAATAGGATGTCAGAATATATCTTCCCAGGAGAATACTGTTGATTGCATTCAATATGATACAATAAGAAAATCTTAAGAAAATAGACTTCAATAGCACACAAAGATTTATCGAGGGATTCGTAAATTTCTGTACATAAAAATACGAAAAGTCTTCTTGAAAAAATCACATATTCAGACCCAGAAAATCTCATTACACACGGTAAACCTAACTATTAAATCAATGAGAACATTCACTTACCAAATCGGCGATATTGGCAACTTGGATGGCATCATGGACAACTTCCAATCTTGTACTCCCATTCCTCTTTTCAAACTGTCAAAAAAGCAAATATGTATTAATTACTGCATTCTAAAATATATTATAACCATTATAACTAAACAGCCGTAAGTCATGCATGTTGCAATTTTTTCTTGTTGATAAATTACATTTTAAAGCTAGCCAATAGCGCAATGCAGCTGTCTTACAGAGCCCGCCATATTCGAATGATATGTCTTTTGTCTCATTTCTCCCGCAAGCTCAACGGGCGCACTATATTACGTTAAGTAATTATCACGACTAATTAAAGTATCCCAAGAAAGTTACCATAAACAAAGTATTATCTCTATTTTCTATTCATTGGAACCTTGAATGTTTTGACGAAAGGATATTTATCACGATTTGATGAACAAACCTGGATTATAAAATACGTGTCTGCAACAAAAGATTGTATGGTTTCTAGAAAATGATCTTTAAACATCGATTAAAGAATATTTCCAGATAAAGATTTATAATTATAGGAAAGTAATTTAGGAAAAGATTACATGGTTTCATTCATATTTCTAGAATATATTCTTTAAACATCGATTAAAGAATATTTTCTGCTGAGGAGTTAGAATTTAAAGGAAAGTAATTTAGGCAACGCAATGAATATATAGTTAATACTTGTATCCACTACGCACATGATGGAAAAAACTTTCTAGAAGCTAAGTAGTTCGCAACTTATTTTTTTCAAAATCTGTCAGTGGAAACATTTCTTTATGAATCATTGTTTGTAAGACTTAAATAAACTAATAGAGATATTTTTGTCGATATTGCGTAGTCATAGTTTTTGCATATGCTCTGCGCATGAGCTTTTGCAGCTCAACTGTAAGAGGTAATACCCAGAATTTCAGAAGCATTTAATAAATGTCAATACTAGTGTGCCCAAGTATAGGTATGGTTAGGGTCAATCACAAGATGACGTAACCTTTTTATTAACTTGAAACTACCGGAGAGTTCGGGTTTTCATTACATCAGACTGTCAGTTAGTTGAAGGGAACTTAATCAATAGGAGAAAGTAGAATATCGGTTTTTATGCAGAGAAAATTGTATAAAGAGATTATGAAACTGGGAATATGTGGTAGGTAATTTACGCATTCGTATACATTCTGCATCAACGTAATCAGATACTTTAATTTGCGGTAGTTGTCGCGAAGCGATATGTTTACCGGTACTTACATTATTGCCAAAAATTGTCTTTCAAAAATTAATTACAAATGTATCACCATCGTTGCGTATTTTCCTTTCATATTAAATAAATATACATCTTTATCTACGCTACTAGTTGTGGAGTTATGTGCAATTCTCTATATCTTGACTTTCATGGAAACGCTCTATATCTTGACTTTCATGAAAAACATTCGGCCCTGTTTTATAATCTCTTGTTAAATATTTTCATAATATGCAAACTGAAGTTCGTATGTTCTCCTTTAGATAATGCGTCAAATAACAGAATGATGTGATTAACCAAACCTGAAATTTCCGTTAGCAAATCAAAAGGCTACGTCAGCTTGCGGATAAGATTAACAACTCATGAAAAAACACCGAGCCAAGCTGCAAGGAAAGAGTCGATCCCACAAAATGAACCGAAAGAGGACCCTGACTCACCATCGCTTTGTCGAGGACGAGCGCCGTCTCGATGTATTTGGTGGCCTCCCGGACATCTCTCTTCTCTCGCGCGGAGGACGTCCAGAGGTTGCCGTGGTCGGCTTTGGCCGTGGGCGGCGAGAAGAAGGGCGGGGCCTCGTGCTTCGTCCGCCGGTAGCTCTTCATCCGCCACTCAAGGTTCCCCGAGTTGGCGCAGCCTTTGTGAGTTTTGGTCCTCGCCTCGAAGATAACGTGAGGATGCTTCTGCTAAAGGAAGAGTCGCTTGCATTAATCCTTAACCGGTAATTTTAACGGCCGCATCAGACATTGCCGTGGCAAAAAAATCAACAAAGAGGCAAGTTTCAAGAGAAGCTTATGCCGAGGAGTAGAATTCTAAAACTCCTCTCCCGAGTTTAAACTCGGTTGATATTAAAGGTGGTATCATTGATGTAATTACATTTTTTGGTAGTTGAACATTGTAGATTTGACACCTTGGAGGTATGAAGACAGGGGGGGTTAAACATTGCAAAGTAGAAGAACATGAGTTGGGGTAAATGGGGAAATTCGTAAGTCAATAGGCATTTAGTAGGAAAGTAGGTTTAGTTTCAATTTAATTAGGAGAAGAATCCAAGCCAAAAAAGAATTTACTGAGGAAAGGGAATGGATATGAGGAATTACTTTAAGTGTACAGTTTCCAAACTTTTTCAACCACGGAGCCCATGTTGAAGCAAAAGTTTCTCGTAGAGCCTCGAAGAATATTTAGAGTTCAGTTCTATACTCTATGAGAAATATAACACACTATACATCATAGAGGTATGGATAATATGTTATACATATCATTCAAGAAAAAAATAGTAGGTAAAAGTAAAAAAGGTCGGATATAAGCATCAATTAAGTTATTGCGACTTTTGTTATCTTCATTACTGCCGAATGGATGGAACCCTGAGAATCACTTGCGGAGATACAAGGGCTCCTCGGAGAAATGTTTGGGAAACGCTACTCCAAGTAGAAGTGCTAGTTACGCTTATTATGATTGAAGCAATGATGAAACAACTTGGTTTAAAAGGGAGGTAGAACGGCAAATTTGTAGAAAATAAATCAAGATTTAACGCTTATGTTATGTGGATTTGGAAAAGGAAGGGGTAAGCTGGGAGGACAGAAACAGAATCGAGGACATGTAGAATACGGTAGAAATGGAGAGGAAGGTAATGAGTACTTGGAGGGTATGGTAAAAGATGATGGATTGTTGAAGAGAGCGATGGGGAGGGGGTAGGAAGGGGAGAATATTGAACAAGACTTGAAGTAGGAGACAGTGAGCAGGGATTATAAAAGCCTTAGGCGAGGGTAGCAAACATGAAGAGGTCAGGATACAAGATATATGTGGTGATTTGTTGCCGTTGGTCAAGAGGTAACCGATGATTTGGGGGTGAGTTAAAAAATTCAGTCTTGTGACGATGGTTCTGTAGTAGTAAAAAGCAAAACTACGGAAAGAAGGGAAGTTTGTGGAGGCAGAGAAATAAGAGGCAAAGGTGATATCGATTCGACTCCTAAATGAAGTTCTTTTTTGGGATAGTAACCAATGGTAAAATTGGCAAGCCAAAAAGATCCAATCAGAGTTATATCAATAAATAAATAATTAAATACCTACTCATAAATAATAGGCAACGAACGCTTTAAAAAAGAAGAACCAGATGGATTGGAAACACCCTGAGACACAATGGATTTGTGAAGAACATAATTCGTTTTCAAATAAAATGTGAACGTCTTAATCGTTCATCATCATCATAGGTCATTCAATCCTATGATAGATTGACTGCAGCCCTCCACCCTTCTCTATCTAATGCTAATATCCTTTCCTACTGATATTCTGATTCAGAAGTGATGTGTTTTAGAGTGACAAAAAGAATATTATCATGACGCCTCACTACAACTCTAGGTCTGACCGAAGCGATGAAATAAGAGAGATACATTGTTGAACAGATAGGTACAAGAACTCACGCTCACCGCGCACAATAAACAATGACAATAAAAACTGAGCTCCACTAAATACACTCCCATAATACACGTCACCATTTCTCCTCTCAAAACCTTATCCCTTACATATTTACACGACTGGTGTCCTAACACCTTCTGCCACACGCCCATGCTGTGGCTCACAGGGTAGTATGCACATGTCGATGTAAAATTGAAGGTAAAATAGAGGAAATAGGGAAAAGACCCCAGAGGAAGACCGAGGAATAAGTTAATTACCAAAAAAGAGGAAATTACATAGGAAGAGATACCAGGAGGTAAGGGAACTAGCATTAGATGGGGAAGGGTGGAGTGCTGCAGTCAACCAATCTTAGGATTGAACGACCAATGATGATGAAGAACGATTTAGACGTTAAAATTTGATTTGAAAACCAGTCATTTCCTCCCAAAACGGATAAAACATGAAGAAGTAACGTGGGAAATCGATTAATTACCACGCATATAGATGAAGCTGATTCTGCCCAACTTCTGAGAAATTTGCCGCCCCTCCACTCATGTAATCCTACCACCCACTCATTCTCTTGCCCTCCTTGCTTCAATCTGGACTCCGAAATTGTTTAACCGAGCCATAAAACTCTTTTGGAGGGATCACGTTAAACACGGCTAATGAAGCCGAGATGAACTTCGGGCCACATAAACTTTGCGGCAAGGGAACAAAAACAACTTTTTTTTGCCACGCTTCCTGCCCGAACCCTGGCGGGAAGGGTTTCGAGTCAAGCGAGGCCCACCCCACCAAGTTCGAACTGCGGAAGACGTGAGGGCGTTGCCAGTAAATTATCTGGGAGCTTTTGAGAGGTTAGGTGTAGTCCGCTAAACTAGGGTTCCCAAGATGCCTCGCTAAAAACTAGCACATGCGGTAAATTTTCAATACGAACGAGGGGAAAATTTGCTAAAAAATTGGGATATGTTCAGAATCAAGAAAAGTACAAATGAATCCAAGTCATCAATTCATTCATTCATTGATCTACCGGTTGGAGGGAGGCTTTTTATTATTGAAATTCAGAGAAATGCTGACTATTATGTAAAAATTTAATGGTGTCTGTCTCTTTGTCTGTTGCTCCATCACACAACAACTACGGGACCAATTGAGCTGAAATTTGGTATGTAGATATAAAATATATCTGGTTGTAACGTAGGATATATTAAAGAGACCTCAGGGCCCCCGAAGCACCCCTTAGTGTGAATAAACTTTATATGTACACTGATGACCTGTTGAAAACATTGAAGCACCCATAAATAAGGTTCGGTGCAGTTGTTTCATTTTTTGCTTTTTACAAGTACTTTCACTCAAGATAGAGGGCTGGGATTTTTTTATCGGATGGCTGAATAAATTAAGTTTCTAATTTTTTCAATCGATTTCCTTTTATGCTTCGTATTTACCTGAAAATCATGTTTATAGCTGAAAAATCTCACATCTTTCTCTGAAATCAACAATAGCGTATTTCAATAAACTTTACACCCTTAGGCGTCACTTCGTGGAAGTATTTTATACTTGAATCCATATTAAAACAATCCTTATACTTAGTGCACTAATATTACCCACTAATATTAGTGGAAAATTACAAGGATTGTTTTCATATGGATTCAAATAGCGTATTTCCTTGATAACAAGAGATTTGATTTTCAAAGGATATTCATGCCTCTAGTATTTAAATATCACGTTTTCATGCAGGCGCATGATAGCACGTAGAAAGAAAATCTGTATAAGGCGGGCCCAGAGTCCCAAGGGCCCTACGATAAATTGCTTCGGGGGATAACAGATAAATTAAATGCACATTTACAATATGTATACTCTTCAATGTCTATTCTCAAAGTAGCTCTCATAGTGGCACTGCATGTATATGAGAGAACACTTACGTAGCAAAGATAGGTTGCAAACTCCTCAAATGACCATGCTGGCAGTATCTTCTGACTTAGTGGTTTTCTTATAGAATAAGTTCAATGTTTTTCATCCCCGTTGAATTTCAACGGGTACCTTACGCCAGTTCCTTCTAATTTTCTAGACTTTTAGGGGCCTATCCAACTCTATTGTTTCCTTCTTTATCTCAGAATATGACATAACCTCTTCATCTCATCTTTAAAACCTATTTTCTTTCTTCCCTTTCCCCGCTCGCCCAACATTCTTCCCGTATCATGGCCTTGAGCAAACCATCGCCTCTCATTATCTCTTCAAGCCTCCTTCGCTGCATCCTACTGATCTCTTCCAAAAGTTTTCTTCCCTCACCCACCGTTGCAAGCACTTTCTCGTTCAAGGTAAATTCTTCTCCCAAATTTCACCGGGTTAAATTGATAAAAACGTACCAATACTTTTTATTAGCTTAACCCGGCGGAATTCCCGAGGAGGAATTGCTTTAAGCATTCGCCGTGAAAGCTTCAGCCCTTACTTCCTCGTTTGTCTTCCTTTCCATCTACTACTTCTTCTCCATCCTCCTCCACAACTACGTCTCGATCGTCTGCGGCCTATTGTCGTATCCTGTCCCAGAGTCCACGTTTCTGCTCCATTAAACACAAAGCACTCCATATCATTTCTTAACACGCGTGTTCTTTTTATCCTTATCCAAGATACCAGTCATCAACTCCATCTATTACTTAACGCTTCCTTCACTAACCTAATTCTCCTCCGAAAAAATGTGGGTGGGAACAACGCTTGCAAGATTTCTAATTGAACGCACATTCTCCGGACAGAGCTGGAGTTGATGAATAGGTACGCCTAGTAAGATCAATTAGTCTCCTCCCGTTACAGATGGTGCAACCAGGTATAACATCCGAGTTAAACGGAATACTAAAGGAAGCCGCAGGTTCAGCCAAAATCATCTACAAGCCAGCCATGGGAAATATCCTTTAAATTCTTAGGAAAATGTACCAAAACTATGGGGAGGACAGGGATTGGTAGACACTGGGGTAACAACAAAGGTTAAAATTGATAGAGAATTTTAAATTGCATAAGTTTCAGGTCGACTCGAAGAAATTATTATGCTACAGAGTTTTGCCTTTGCGGCAGAATAGGTAAAAGTGACAAAATAAGTGATAACTACATTGTGAAGCTCATAGGTACAAGAGTTTTATCTTGCCTCGTACGAAACATAGTCACGACGGTATCAAAGCGCAGCTCTGACTAAAATGCATTTCATATTTTGTTCCTTCCTTTCCCTAGCTTCTTTTTTTCCTATTATTTCCTTTTTTTATGCCTGGTGTCCAAAAACTCCATTCAACCCTTCCATCCGGTGGCTCACAAGGCAGTTAATGGAAAGGCAAAGCAGGCAAGGGCGTTAATGGAAACAGTAGATGCCCTCAGCGATAGCAGACCCACCAAAAAACTATATATAAGTGGCTAGCCATGAATATACTATGCATTGATATTCCGTTGAAAACATTGAAACCGTATTGATTTATCATGCCAACACATTTCATTCTATTGCACTTCATCTCAGACAATATTAAGCCCAGATTAAGCAGGGTAACATCATTTATTTCTAAGCCTCAGCCGGGAACATCAATTTTTGAGTGTTTGTTAAGTGCGGAGAATGAAGGAGAATTAGGTTGGACTGAAAATTTTGCCGTTTTAATCCACCAACCCGGGCCACTTCCAATACTTTCAATTATTTCTTCTGCACTGACGTCAGCCCATTTAAAATTAATGGATTACGTTTGATAATTCATGAACTGAATAATGATTTTCTGTGCGGAAAAAGATTTGAGGGGGCTTTATGTTTCGTGGTACGTCTGCGCAAAGCTTCAATAATTGTGTATTAATAACGAAAAAATGAGCTTGGTTGCAAATCAGAGTGAATCCTAGAAAAAAATACCAATTGTAACGGTCTACCACGGCAGGAATGAGACCCAGGAGGAATTTTATCAAGATGAAAACCCTTAAATTGGTTTCCGCTTTTAAAAATACTTTGGTCACCTCCGTGACGGAGAATGAGTAAATACTACCTCCGCCCCTGCAGTGATCGACGCAATTACCGGGAAATCAATGTATATTCTCAACCCCGTTTTACTTTAAGCACGTAATTGCTCAATTTGATGCGCAGAAACTGCAAGAACGTGGGAATGGAATTAGAGCCGGGAGTATTTTCCCATATTCATTTCATGCATTTGTGCATGAAATCTATCTAACAGTTCACCGCTATACATGACACAATTTTCATTGTAAAGCAATACATGCATCAGATTGTGCAATGAAATGCCTTGTGTTAAACGTTTAAGATCATTTTCCACGGGGAAAGAAAGTGAACAATTTGAAACGGTATGTTTATCTCCATATAGCTTGCAAATAATAACTGAATTAGAGCATGGGCTATTTTGCCATCTCATGTTCATGCATTTGCGCATGCGCTGTTGCAATTCATTGCATTACACGACGAAATTTGAAATGCACGTTCGTACATACAAAAAACTGTCCAATTAAGTGCCCCAGGTAAAACGGGCTTGAGAATTATATAAACATCCGGTAAATCTCAAAGGAAATTATTTATCTTGTTCGCGGCTTAAGGAGGCTGTATACCTCGGCCGAATAGGCCCTTTTAGTTCTGCCTTCTGCCGCAGTTCAGGAAATACCTTCACCTTCCCCTCTATTCCCCATCCCGGACATCAGCGCCACTGATGGCTCAATGGAAAATTCGTTTCAAGGGCTCAGGAGAATGTTCACTGTGACTTTACAATATATAATGTTAAAAAGTTTGATGATCCTCCATAAAAATGAAGGATTTTCTGTTGCAATAAGTGCAAAGATTTGAAGAAATCGACGTGTTGCGCGTCATGGCAATCGCCTAATTCTCAAAAAGTTCATGTATCTTCCGCGGTCAAAATAGTTACGTAGAGAGCAAAAAGCGAAAAGTTACGACACTTATTATAAATATTAAACCTTATTCCAGGCGCCTGCGAAAACAGATGTCCTTTAAGTAACAAAGCAGAGTCGTTAAGAAGCTCTATTCGGGAAGTCCACTGGGTGAGAGGTAGATAGGTGCTGACGCGACGTTTCGATGGCCGAGTTGTCCATCGACTTCAGGGCAGAGTCGTAAAATAAAAGCTTGTACACGTTTACGGAAGCGTTTTCGGCAGTGGTATTCAGCTCACTTAAATATGAACAATAGATTACATGAAGAAAGTATAGCTCTCGGGTTTCAACCGGATGATGATGGTCATCACCTTGAGGACGATGGCAGACTACGCCTTCGAAACGTTGATGCCTAAAACCACCATCACCCGGTTGGAAACCCGAGAGCTATACATTCCAAGTATTCGCCGGGAAAGCCTTAAATCTTAAATTACATGAACTTACCCAATTCGGGAATTGCCGAAACTTTTTAAGTCTTAATTAGAGTATTTATTGTACGACCGGTTTCGTCGAATAGTCGACAGCATCAGGTGAGACCTGATTGCAAGTCGCAAGAATTTTCAAGTCGACATCATCAGGTGAGACCTAATGACGTCGACTTGCAATTTCTGAGCATTCCTGAGCATGGAAAAGTTTTACAAAGTTAAGACTGAAACTATTTACTTCGGGACTTAGCGGTCCAATGACCAAGCTCAAGGTTACTCGCGGTGCAAAACTTATTCCTAACGAAACTCGAGACTTGCGCGGGGATAGACAAGTCAGCGTGCCCGGGAAAGAGAACGGACGAAAGGTGGAAGACGAGATAAAAAATGGGATGGAAGGAGAGAGAGAGATGGAGGACTTGGGTCTGTGTACGTAGGTGTGAGTTGGGTCTCTCTGTGTGTGTATTAGTGCGCCAGGGAGGAGGAGGAGAGGCGAGTGTGCCTTTCTGTGGAAGATGGAGCAAACAGGGATGGGTTGTAATTATTGCACGGCTCCCGCTTTCCCTATTGTTTGCTCTTCCGGGGGAATTGAGCCGTCGCGCTCTGATGAGATGGTGGGGGCGATGGGAGGGTAGGGGGGGGGGAGAGGGAGGGAGCGAGGAAGGGGGCGAGGGTGGACCGAAGAGGTAAGCCAAGAGTAGTGGCCATGAGAGAGAGAGAGAGAGAGAGAGAGTCAAGAGAAGAGGAGGCGATGGAGTGGGACGGGATAGGGTTGCCAACACACGAAGAGTCGATTCCAGGGGTTTGTTCGTTGCAAGAGTAGGAAATTGTGGGGGACTAAATTTAAAAACGTATTTACGTCTACCGCGGGGAGTGCGCCTTCCGCAGTAATGGACAGTACAAATCAGAAAATGTGTATTTGCATTTAACGCTAACTCCAGAGTAAACTAAAATCCACATCAACCAATTCACTTACCATGTGGAGGTGTCATAATAACATTTTTTTTAAAAGTGTTCTACCGCGTAAGGTAGGTTTTGATGAATGTTATAGAATCTCCTCCCAGTTTTCTACACTTTCGGGGGCCTATCTCGCTCTAGTATATCCATTTTCGCTTCAGCCTACGATCTTTTTCTTTTCTTCTTTTTCTTCTTTTTTTCTTTTCTTTTTCTTTTTTTTTTTTTTTTCTTTTCTTTTTTCTTTTTTTCTGACTTTTCTTCATCCTGTCCATGAAACCTCGTAATAATATAAGCCTGAAAAATGTCTAAACATGTTATCATCGTTATTTATTTGGTTGAACAGTTTTTGTCAAATTCAAAAGAACTTAAATGTCTATTTTTTACATTGAAAGTTATAATACCTACTATAATTTCATAAAGCAAACATGAATGAATTGTTGAGCCGAAAATTCACAAAAAATATTAATTCAAGATAGTTTAAATTGAATAGATCTTGAACAGATTTATGGTATCAGTTTAGTATCAAAGTATTGAATTTGAAGTATATACACTAGTCTGATGGAAAATATAAATCCAGAAAAGCTGAGATGCATTAACATGCATGCATTTATGCAAAACTCTCATATCAGTAGTAAAGTGCAAACAAACTAAATTTCATTAGAACTGGAAAGAATGTTAATTCATTATTATTGCCACTAAAACGGAGGGAAAACGCCCCGTTTTTTTAACGGGAGATTTTGTAAATCTTTTCTATATTAGCTGTCAACCGGAGAGTTCGGGAGAGTTGGTAACCCTAGTTAAAATGGAAGGAGGACGGGAGGTTTTATAGGTGGGGAAGTGAGTAACCGTTCCCTTCTCTGCCTATCCTTTCTCGCCAGGGAGGTGTGGCAAGTACTGAAGGGAAGGGCTGGCGTGAGTAGGGAAAAGGGTTGAAGGGTTTGTCCGGAAGGGAAAAGACTGGAAGTTCCCTAAGCTTTCGTTAGATGGGACTTCAGTACAAGGGGAGTAAAATGGGGGAAAGGTGAGGTCGGGTGGATTTTCTACTCTCTCTCTCTCTCCGTCTGTCTACCTCACTCACACGACTGTTACTCCTTTCTTCCGCGCTGTGGGGGTGTCAGGATGAGTAAAGTTTCCCATCGCTTCATTAAGCTTCCCTTCGGACAGGAGTTTTTCATCCTCCCCTCTTCTCTCAAATAATCCCATTGTCCTCCGTGGCCCAATTCGACCGGAGGAGGATTTTACATAAGATGGCGTATGTGTTGTTAATGGCAAGTAAGATGGCGGCGGGTTTGGCAAAGGGCGCAAAAAAAAAAAAAAACGATTGGAAGGACGCGGCGTCGTCGGGAGCTACAAATGATAAAAACTCTGATGATCCTCCAACTGTATCATTGAATTGGATCAACTCTCACACAAAATCCGAAAAATACCGTTGTTAGATAGCCGTTTGCAGATTTTATTCGTTTGCTCATTTCTCAAAAATTACTTCGGTAATCTATTCATAAGTATGTTTCGTCGATAAAAATCGTTAATGATTTTCCTAACATTAAAGCACACATATATCCATCCCATTTTTATCTTAGGCATAATATTAGTCAATAGAACATTTATTATACTATTTGGACGCTAGTTACCCTGAGGATTTTCATTCTTAAGAGCTGTATACCCACAATGCTACTTTATTCTATCAAAAGAGATAATAATTTTCCCTAATTTTTCTCAAACATGGAATATTTGTAATAATGGAATGGAATGACATAATGGAATGACATGATATCACGTCTTTTGATACTTTGGTCATTGCGATTATGGATTCCACACGTCCATTCTACCATATCTATCTCACTTTCGATATTTCCTTTATTTTCACCGCTCAGGACTGCTTCGTTAGTCTTTAATCTTTCTTCACCGTTGAACTCATTCATTCTCCTCCAATCTCCAAATGAGGGAGTAGAAATTTAGAAGCGAAATTAACACTCCCTCGTTTATCTATCTGGTATCAAACAAATTCAGTATTTCTTTTCACACTTTTAATGAACCCGTTGAAAATGACTGAGTCTATTTCCCACATCTATAAACTCAAAAAGCGTTGGAAAAGAAGTTCATTTTTGCAATCACACAATGTTCACCATTAGAATAAAAGTTAGGAAGAAATTCGTTTACTCCTAAAGTCGGTGGCAAGGTATGCCTTTTTCGCCCGTAGGAAAAACCTGAAAAAGACAGATAAGTACCAACAAAGGTGACATTTCCATTACTGCCACTTGTTTGGCTTTAAAGCGTTGTAATTGACGACATAATTTTGAATAAAAAGTTTTCACCTGCTAAAAAAGTCTAAAAGTTGCCTATTTATTTATCTCTGACGATATACCGACGAGAAATTGTATTTTGAGAGCAACTTACGAGAAAGTAAATTAATAGAATGCCACTCAGCTGCTATAGGGGTAAATTCTTAAAGGTTAACAAGAATGAATTACCAGGTTTAATTTTACATTCTGAGTTACTAACTGGAAATAATAATTTCCGAAAGGTATAGTCAAGTCCTATACCTTGTTAGAGACGTCAAAAATTGGTTATCGTTGAGCAAAATTTTCAATCTTCTTCTTGCACCAAAGTAGAAAAAACTCAAATATTTACTCAAATAAAACTCAAATAAAAATTTTACATAAAATAAATTATTTTCACAGCTCTCCCCGTATAGATTGAATATAGTACCAAGCTTTACGACAGGGATCGAAGAAATGCTGTAGGAAGAAGAACTTAAGAGTACCAGCGCTTTTTGTTTACGTATGAACGTAAGAACTCCTAAGGTGGTGTAGAAAAATACTGCCTTACACTTATTCAAGTTTGAGAAAGATAATGCTTCTGTATTTGCATCGATACCATGAAATGTTATCCATGATAAATTCACAATGATCAGTGTCTTCAACTTTCTCAATCAAGAAAGTAAGCTGTCGAGATTAATGAATCCATATAAGATGATCTCGCCGAATTCTAGTGAAACGTACAAACATTATCGCTGCGTTGAAAAAATTTGCTTACAATCATTAAAAATTGGGAAAGAAAATGCCTGTGTTTCCGTATCGATACAATGATATGTAATTCATGATGAATTCACATCGATCAGTAATTACAATTTTCTTCATGGGATAACTAGGCTGTCGAGAATCATGAAGAAGAAGAGTAAATGGAAACTCGTGGAAATACTTCACCATCATTAATGCTTATTGTATTCCATTAATTTAAGTCCCGTTCGGTTGAAATCTTGCCACTTCAATATTCTCCACTATTTTCTTATCCTCAGTTTTGCTCAGCATAGTTCCTAATTTTCTTAATCTATTCAACAGCGCCCATTATTTTTCTCTTCTAAAACGATACTATCCGTCATATCATTCTAGGTTCTTCAGCATTCCGATGAAAAATTTACCACATGCGGGATATGACCGTAAGACCCACAGTAAGGCCAAGCCGGAATACATATCTCCAATACCGCACAAACCCGTTCCCCACACGAATTGTGCACACGCAGTGCATAGAAGTGATTCACGTATTCCAACTCTGCCGAATCCCATCATTTTCCATTTTTTTGCGATCACCCTCGCTTTTCTCTCCTTCCATTTTAACCCGCGAATAAAAAAACCCAAGCCTCAGCACCACCACCTAACCTTTGCTTTCCCTGGAAACCTGGGAGTTGAGAAATTTTTTTTATTTCCCACCACGCCCTCACACGTGCACACATTTCGAGTCCTCAGTGCCCGCCCGCACCCTTATATCCTCTCTCTCCCATTCACCTTTCATTCTTCTCTCAAAATCCATCCCAATCTCCAGTGAATACCCAGGTTTTTTTCTGAGGGAAAAAATAATATCCTTTCCACGCTTCATCCCCTTTCTTTTTCGCCTCTTCATTACTCTTCGTGTCTTCCTCACCTCCCGCCGTGCGATCTCCCCTCCCCCCTCCCCTTCTATCGGCTCTTCACATTCCCCAACTCAATCCCCACCATCAACAATTCATTCTCGTCATTTCTATCTCTTTACTCTTCTCCGCCCGATAACTTAAAACATAAAGAGTTCCATTTATACATTTAAAAATATTATTGATGACTCTACTCAATGCAGGGCAAAAGATAACTCAATGTACTTAATTAATTTCAGACTGAATATTGTAATATTGTTTCCTTATCTATCCTCTTTTTTGTTTTTGTATCTAATCATTGTATCTATTTCTTTTTTTTTCATGCATTGCTTTTATATAATTTTGTCCATAAAAATAGTTTGTTTTACTTTTTGCTGAGCCAAGCATTTCACTTTTTGTTATAGTTTTTGCTCAAAGGGTGATGCTTAGAGTATAATTCTACATAATTCTACATATATATTCTATGTAAAAATCGTTTGTTACCCAGAGCATGTCTATCAGAAAATATCTATTCTACATACATGCCCAGAGCATAATAAATATCTATTCTATATAAAAATCGTTTGTTGTACTTTTTGCTGAGCCAAACATTTCACTTTTTGTAATATTTTGTGCTCCTAGGGTGATGCCCAGAGCATAATAAATATATGTTCTATTCTATTCGCTCAAGCCCGTTTCATTCAACGCATGGTTCAGAACAGTACCTGGTGCTCTACCCGGAGCTTAGTATTGTAGACGGAGTCCAGCGTGATTGGATCCATCCCAGAAAGTTTCAATAAGTTATCGTACTTTTGCTGACGAGGAAGCGGTATTTTCATTCATATCGTAGCGCAGGTAAACTATAAAGTTGTACCATTAAGGTGGGGGGAGAGGGTTCTGGATATTGTGGCCAAAGCTGAAAGTTGTTAGGTGGTCGTGGCTTGTCTGCTGTCTTCGTTAATCCCAATTTTCATTCAGCACTCACGAGCTGACGCACAAATTCTGCATTTTTATGACGTTTTCCATCGATAATTTGTTATAAATCAGCATCCATTTATTTATTCAATGATCTTTCTCCTTATGCATATTTTTTACTAACTTAAATTAATAATATTCAGATTTATAGGGTGAAAACTATCTTTAAATAGAGGAGAATCCATAGCACTAAGGAGTCAATATATGTTTCACGAGTTTTATGCCTTAAATTTCAAACTGATAGTGGATATTCTTGTAATGAATCCATTAATTCGTCCATTCCGACTTGGTATCCAAAGAAACTAAGGATAGAGCAGGGAACACCAAGATGATTGTTGTTTTTGTTGCCAGGCAACAGTTTGATGACGTAATGCCCAATCCATGTGCCTCGGTGATTTATACCAATCAATCTTTTGCGGCAAGGGATCGAAACGACTAACGAGAAGTTTCCATTTATTGTTGGCTTATCGGTCAGATGATACCTAATTGGTACAGGAGAAATAGATGGTGCTTACTCCAGAAAATGAAGATCACACAGCGACTGTAAAAGATAGCGTGGTCGATCGACAGCTATTAGATCCTTTTTGGGACGAGCAGCGAACTATTATATTGTTCAATTGTCTTGAGAGCTAGGAGGCAGACCTAATAATTGTGGGGGAGTACGTCTTTCGTGCGAGTCCGGGACTGTTCGAAGGCCTCTGCTGCCGGGAGATGGGGAACTGTCCACCATCTTTGTTAACCCCGATTCCCCTTAAGAGCTTACGGGCTGACGCACTAATTTTGCAATTTCACGATGTTGTCCATCGAAAACTCACAAGACATCCGCATGCATTTACCTGTTTAGTATCCATTCATATATTAGTTTATGATAATCTGCATTCCCCGAGAAAACTATGGTAAATTGAGCAGATTTCACAGCACTAAGTAGCCAATATATGTTTCAAGAGTTACTGATCTTAAATTTAAAACAGATGGTTGATATACTTGCTTTACATCCACTAATTTCTCCATTACGTCGTTCTATCCAAAGAAAAGAAAGGGAAGAGCAGGGGATATTTTCTCAATAGTAAATATGGTTGTTATTTCCGTTGCCAGGCTACAGTTCGATGACGCAATGCCCTCTCTATCTACCTCAATAGTAGCAACAAATGAAACAGGAATGATGTATAAAAATCATCGGAAACAGTCATGGTATCATCGGAATGGTGACTTGTTTAAATATTCTGCGCATAACTTGGTTTTTATAGTGAATACATAATTTTTGTTTTAAAAACAACAAATCTTTCCAACAGAACCGGACCTCCAAGAGAAGATAGTATATCACACAATACCACAGTCGTTAGAAATATTCTTCTCTTGGAAATGGGGCGTCCTCTGAGTGAGGGATACACCATTGTTCTCCCGAGCTACCTTCGCTCTTAAGTGCAGGTAGGACGAGATGAAGACGGACGGAGAGAAAAAGACGTGGGGTCTGAATTACCCCAAATCCTATATTAAATCCGCCTACAGGTAAAGGAATCGTGCCTCCCTCCCGAACAATAGTTCGAAGCAGATAAGCATTGCAATTAGAGTGCATATCTGCTCCATTGTCTCTCACCCGAGTATTGCGGTAATAACGCCCTAATCACAGTCGAGCCTTCGTCATTACGGACCAGAACAATGCGAGACGTCTTCTTTGTTTGACGTTGAGGCGGTGGATTTGCAAGATTTACCTCCTGCTACACCTGAAAGTAGCCTGCGCAGTAGTCCACACAGCCTGTTGACAACGCTTACCGTGCACACTGCTATCATGACGTTATCTTTTGAGTCTTCGGTGTTTTCATGGAAAGGGATTCATGCCATTTAAAACCATCCTCAATTTGAATTTTTGTACTCAGCGCTTTATAGAGGCACACCGATGCTGTTATTTTGCCCAAGTCCATGCCCAGCATGCCCAAGATATGATTTGAGGATATTTACAAAAAAATGAAAATATGAGAACTGATGATACCATAAATTAAATTACGGTTAATTTCAAATAAAATAATGATGGTATACATTTTTGACAGTACTTTGACGTAGTCCACTGTTTTCTAGAATGATCAGTTACGAGTTCAAACGATTGATTTTGTATAGTTTCCAGGTTAAATATTTACAATGTAAAAGATTTATATTAAAATTTTAATAACTTTAGATGTATTAACTTATAATAAGCATGTTTTATGGTGAATTAAATTAACGATAACGTGAAATTATGAAGTACCTGATTGTTTCTAAAGAGTCAAATAGTATATCAGCTTTTTCGAGCTACAGTCATTTTTCCGCTCTAATTTCATCCTTTGGCATTGAGGAGTGCGTAACACTATTCCACTTCTGATCGAGATATACATTAATAGTTTACTCTGCAAAGAAGCAAGGAAAATTTTGCAGTATTTCGCATATTAATAATTGAATTTTTTTTCACATAGAGTGAGGAATTGATTTTTGCTGAACGGGAATTATTATAACTAGCTTTTCTAGCTTCAAAATAAAGGGTGTATGATAGAGACGGAAGAAGAATAACGGACGTCACGTGAAGAATAGCCCAAGCTAAGAAAGTTTTCATGGTTCAAAGACAACTTCTGTGTTCAAAGAAGATAGGACTACAAACAAAAAATTACAATGTGAAAATATTCGTTTGGGACGCGGCACACTATGGGTCGGCAGCATGGGCCATTGGAAAATTAGACCAGAAAAGACTGGAAGCTTTCAAAACGTGGAGTTAAAGTAGGGTACTGAAGATGAAATGGATGGAAAGAATAAGTAGTGATAAAGTTTTCAAAAGAACAAAACAGAAAGAATCAAATGGAACACCATACAGTAAAGAAAAGCCAGATGGACCGGACACACCCTGAGACACAATGGGTTTTTGGAGAACATAATTGAAGGAAAAATAGAGGAGAAAGTCCCCAGAGAAAGACCCAGGGATAAAAACAAAGACCAAATGAAGAGGAAAGTACATAGGGAGAGCTACCAGGAGGTAAGGGAACTGGCATTGGATAGGGAAGGGTGGAGAGCTTAAGTCAAACAGTCATAGTATTAAACGAACGACGATGATGTCATTCCTAAGCCCTGAGGATTAGGGAATACACTATAAGACATTGAAAACAGTGATATCCAAGCAAGGGGTCATTTCTTGCTGTTGAAAATTATCACAAGCAAGCTGTAAAAAAATTCACTTTTTATTATTCTTGGCCATGTTTTTCCCAATTAAATAAGTTCATATTCATGAATGAATCCAATTCCATGTCTCTCCAGCACATTCCTCACTTTTCAATTTTGACAGAATTGACATCGCTCGAGGGTTTGAAGATAACCTAAGTGTATGGAGCGATCAATTTGCATCGTTCCGTCTGCCATTAATATTTCCCTTTCCATTCGAACCTCCCGTGCCTTTTGCCGTTACACATAACCCAATTTGCATTTTCTCTTTCCTTATCTGCATATTATCTTCCCCATGAAATTCTTGACGTCTCTCTGTTACCCTCTTCTCTTCTCTAATGCATTTATTCTGTCTTCCTCACGTCTCTTTCCATTCTGTCATGTTATCCTTTTAACCTCTCATCCATCTACTGCATACAACAACATCTCCATTCCTCAGAATTCTTACTGAGCCCCTGTCAAGTGTCAGAGGACCAGACAGAATGAAACGAGCAATATTATTTCTCCTTTATTCGGGAAAACAATAGAAATATAGCAGAAAATAGAAAATTTTTGGTTTTAGTCACGTTCTGGCCTTGTCGGACCACGCAAAGTACAAATTTAGAAGCGTTTAGATGGTTTTGCCTTTCTGTGACCATATCTATTTCATTCTTTCTTAATGGGCTTTCTTTCTTTTATCCAACCAGGTTGTTCCGGTCCTTTTACTTTTTTCTGGTTCGTAAACTATCCGATTGCTAATTTTTTGGCGGAAAATAATTCCATCTTTGGACTGCCTGAGATTTTATTCCTGATTTTTCCAGTTATTCTTTATTTGCAGTAATTGATTTCACTGTCTCACATTTTTACTTACTTCGGTTTTCAAGAAATTCTACGATTTGTCTTGTAATTATATATCTGGGTCCAATCTTTTTAATGGAATGGATAAACTTTATAGCCAGAGTAAGCGATAGACAAACTGTCAATCCCAAAACACATGTTAAACAGTCGTGCTACCCAAATATATTTATGTAGAAGACAACTTTTTCTTCGCTCATTATGAAGTTCAGGTTGATTCATTCATAGTCATGCTGGAGCAGAGGTTGGGTGCTGAGCTCGTATTCTTTTTATTGATTTTCTCTTGTTGGAACCCTCTAAAATTAAATAATAAATGAACTAAATTCCTGAACTAAAATCTGAAAATAAACAAAATACCTGAAGGGAAACATGCGGTTTGTGGGGAGAACCAACTCGCGTTTTACTAGAGAAAACTTTAAATTATTTTCTTTACAGGTGAAATATTTAATATATTCCAATCTTTTTTACAAACGTCGAGCTGTAAGAGAACTAATGTGAGGATAACCTTGTCTAAAAGAGCAATTTGTTTGGATAAATAAGCACATTTTACGGGTACTAGAGGCATATGAGAAAAAATGGTAACCCATATTTAAATTAAACTCCAAGACCTCGAGTTTTTAATCATTGTAAATAATTATACAATGCAGGAACAATTAGGCTTTTTGGAATGAATATAATAGGTAACCTATAATTCGAATATGGTAAAAAAACTCGAGATTTTAATTATTGTGAATAATGATACAGTACGGAAGCAATTAAGCTTGTTGGAATGAACATGTGAATTAATTATAGACTTGTGTTGGAGTGATGTTATTCGTCTCAAATTGTGCATTTTACCTCAAAATGGAACGACTGTATGCAAACTATTCCACGACCACGTCCTTCCTCTCACGAGTCGACGACAGAATAAATTGCGATGCTCATTTGTTACTGGCATCGGGTGGGGACCGGAAAAATAAACCGGTGATGGATTTTTCGCCGTCGACTGCGTAGCGTACGTCTGGTCGCGTTGGATTCGGAACAAATGAGCAAAATAGGAGTGCCGAAGAATTTATTTAACTAATTGGGCCGCGACTGAATTTGCGGTGGGCTGCGTCGAAACATGGAGCTAACCTCGTTTTACTGGCGGGATTCATGACATCGACAGGCAAAACTCATTTTCTCCCCTGGGACATTTGATTATGGGACGCGGCCGCAAATGTAATGCCGCACTCGAGAAAACTCTCGAAAAATGATTAGCGCTAATGGAGCATGAAACTGCGTCACGTGAACGCCGGACGAAGGCTTCGCCGGCCGACATCAAAGAAGCGAAGATACGGGAGGCTGGAAGTTGTGTAAAGCGTCGATATCCTCTCGTGCTACGCTGGTGGACATGGTTGACCTGGAGCGTAGGCTCTTACAGCCCTCGTCTTCTGTTCTCCCCGTGTATCTCTGATGAAGTAACCACCGTGGGGAGCCCGAGAAAAGATGTATCCTAGAATAAATTCAAGCCCTAGAGAACTCGACGACGATCTTCGATTTTCATACCCAGAGTTAGGCAAATGGAATAGTAACCTTGCAAAAAATGTAAACATCGATGAAATTTGAAATTATTGAAGTAAAAACTCAACATCCTTACGTGATTGGCATGGTAAAAAGTTGAATCCGCGGACAGTAAAACGGTTATTATTTATAGAAAAAAATCTCTGGAAAAACGGTGCTCCGCATGGTAAAATGCTGTAGCTGCGGACATGTAGGAAAGTATCCATCGAGAAAAATTGATGATTGGCGGGGTAAAATTTGTTGTAGCAAAAATGTAGAAACCTCTTCCTTTTCAGGAAAAAAACCTCGCGAGAAAATTAGTGAATTATAAGGTAGGACAAGAAACGCGAATAAATTCAAAACTTTTAAACATGCAGTTTCCGAAACGTTTTCTCATAAATACGTCAATTAAATAAATGTTTGTCTCGCGTTCATTTTGATACAGAATAAGATCAGTCCAATCCTCATTCCAACCGGTACGTAATGCAAGCGGCAAAACTCCGTCGTTAATCACATACGCCATTTGCGCTCACATAAACACTTAAAGAGCAGTCCCAGGAGGCTGCTGCGAATATATATCCGGGGCAACTGAAGCGCATAAAGAACCAGGAACCAATGTTTTCAGCAAGCATCAGGCGGGGAGATGCGTGGATTGATGTGTTTTCAATCCTTGTTTGCGTGTCTGAGTATCTTTTCCTCTTCAGACGAGAGCAACATTTGCATTTCGGCAAGTCCCACGCCATCATCGCTAACAGGCTCCCGGCGCGGCTCCAGACCGCCCGCCCGCCCGACACTAGTGTACGCCCCACCCACGCACCCCCATCCACTCAACTCTCCTCCCCACGTCGATCCATCCCCCCCCCCAATCCCCACCCACACTCCCGCATCTGCACTCACCCTATACTTAATTCGCAAGGTTTCTCCGCCTCTCCGTGACACGAATAAAAGAGGATGATGTAGCACTTACAACGTACCTACCTAAGCATTTACATTGCCAGGAAATTTATTTTTCTGGCTACCTTCAGCCTAATATAATCAGAAATCACCAACATTTTCTCTACTGCAGCAGTCCGCTCAATTATTTTCAAAATAACTGCTTCCTTCCTTAATAATTCCTAATCAAAATAATGAGAGATACGAGCCAACGACTTTTAAGAAATATGAATATTGACTTTTATTAGTCAAAAGTATTCAGAAAATACGTAGACCTCGTCAAGAAGTGCATTCAACTTCAATACACCAGACGTACCACAAAAAATATCACAAGTGGTATGCGAAAAAAAAACTCTTCCACGGAATGTAATGCGTGGGAGGCGAGCCAAGAATGAATCGCGCTCCAGAATTTCGCCAAGTTAGTCGTTTCAGCTGACACAGGTAAATGATTAAATGGACTTATACCAAAATTAAGCAGAGAATATTAGCATGGTGGATGAGGCCGATACTTCGTGGTAATTCATGGATAGATATGTATAAAAAAAACTTAAGCTTTCCACTCCGTTTAAGGGTGGCAAGAGTGTAAAAAGTAAGTGGAATGAGAAGACAGAAGAAATATCAAGTATTTTGGCCTACATATAAAATATTGTGTATCAGTAAACCTGTATTGATTAAGATAGAGGAGACATTTTCTCGTTCTATAGTTGTATGTTACACATATTGTAGGGAACAGGTGAACATTTTCTCCCATATGTATCAAAACTCTGTATACAAACATACTTTAAAAAGCTCAATTTTCAATCTGATGAACATTGGAAATCTTTGAAGTTGACAGGATAGCAAGGCATATTCAATTTGTAAAGGAACACAACAGAGCCCCTAGAGGAAGACTGAACGAAAACACAATCATCAGCTAAGATGAAGATGAAGAGACACACAGAGATGAAAGAATTGGTAAGGAGATAGGATAGAATGAAAGGCTGCCTTCAACTGACCTTAGGATTTAAAGAATAATGAAGCTGACAAGTTATCCATCTATCTATCAACCTAGCTATCACGAACGGAAAAAAAGCTGGAGTCGTAGGAATCTAAACTCACAATTTTCAGCTTAGTATTCTATGATAAGCGATGACGGGAAGTTTCAAGAGCATCCCTGAAATTTACACTGCGGAATGTGCTTCGTGAGAATCAGTGATTACAAAGCGGATACCATTAAGTCATAAATTAATGGCAGCAAAGATTGACACGCAAGCTTTTATCAAAATTCATTCAAGGCTCGTCCGTAAATTCTCGCTCGCTCCCGTTAGCGCATCGTAATTTGGACGGGGATACGGTTTGATGCTAAGTACAATTCGGATGGACACAAAGACTTCAAAGCCATCCAATGACTCTCTTCTGTCCCTCCTGTTACCATTCACGTTTTCTTTCATCATGGCGAACCAAAGGGTAAAAAAGAGTCCAATCCGCTTCTTTCCAAAATGAATTGCGGGGGTGACGGCGGAGGGGGGGGGGGGTCGACCGCAGTTGGTTAGGATGGCGCGCTTCTGGAGCGAATCGCCGTCCATGCCGAAGTGCATTTCGTCGAAACAAATACTCTGCGGAATGACCTTTCACGGAGGCTGTCTCATTTGGGAATACGCGCCCGAAATTGTCCCTTGATAGGAGTTGACTTTAAAAAAAATGAAACCGTGGGGCTCTCGGAGGTGGGGGGGGGTTGAAATTTAAGGCAGAACTCGGGGGAAAATTTTGAAAATGCATGCGAGGAAAAAAGATAAATTTTTAGGAGAAGTTATCAGCAAAGGGTCAATGGAAATATAAATAAATCTGGAAATGTATTAATTTCTTCGCAGAAACCCAAATTATACTGCTGACCGAAGTGCATTACTGAAATAATGTGACATCGATTAATTGAGGAAGGACGAAAGGGAGTTGAAAGTTGAATCAGAAGAGGTATAGAGGTAGTAGAAAGAGATTGGAGGAGATAAAATACAAAAGTTGACCTGTAAGGTAGAATGCCACCATTATAAACCAAACATAGAGAGGTAAGCATCCTAAATGCAATGCGAGCCGAACCTAAGAAAGAAATCTAGGGGGCGAAATTCTAAAGCAATGAATGAGGGGATCGGGTTGATGTGGTAGCTAGAGCACTAGCTAATCATACTATCGGTCAGGGTTCAAATCCCTTCAAGGTTTGATGTTTTTCAGAGGAAACCCGATCCCTAGTTGAGTGTCTTGTGGAGGGCGCTTCAAGTACAGCACTCCGTCCGTCGGATGAGACGCAAAGGAGCAAATGACCTTAGCTGTCGATCGCTTCTCACAAATATCCAATCCAATCCAATGAATGAATATTCAATCAAAAGCTACCGTGATGGATATGGCCTCAAATAATATTGATAATAAAACTGCAAAAAAACAGAAAAAATCATAAGCACCAGGCTGAAGTAAACATGCCTCTCGTTATTTCAACTACGAGAAATTCGAAAACCGGATGGAAATATGCATGACCTATATAATCGCCCTATAAACATATAGTGTACAGGGAAGAAATCTTCTTCAAACTCTCAACGACTTGAGAAATTCCGTGCATTCAAAACTGACGTTCATTTTGACTCAAATAGGGACGTTCAAAATAAGGACATTCCAACGCAGAGATGAGAAAAGTCACAATTAAAATACATCGAAACTTCGCATAAATGCGTAAGATGAAAAATTCCGGAAAAACGCGGAGGACATTTCTGAAGATGGACGAAAAATAAAGGAGTCCACCGGATCTCGCGAGAAAATTTCACCTCCTTGACATCGCCGGGGGAGCAGCGTCCGGGCTGAGGTCACCAGAGGTCGAGATATTTGACAGGAGAGGAGGCTCTGCGGACGGAAGAGGGATTGCAGCGCCGTATGTGGGGCAGGGAAGCGAAAGAAATGCGCCACGGTATAATCGAAGCGATCGGAGCACAGAGGGTTAGATTCCTTTGAACTCTCAAACCAAATGTAAAATGTTCCAGGAATTCGTCACGAAAGAGATCTCTCCTTTCTAGACACCCGAGCCATGATCCCCTTACACTTACCATCTTCCAAGGATGCGTATCACATCACCCTCTTTCCGTTAGTGGCGATATTCGGTGCCTTCACTTGGAAAGCCAGGCGAAACAGGGAGGACTTGCGTTGCTAGATGCAGGTCGATCATTCCTCAGAATCCGACGAGTTTCTTTTTTTTTTTGGTAATCACACAAGATGCCCCGGGAGAAAAATCACGCCACACTGCTTTCATGGGGCACTATATGTTGTGCATGTAACCTCGGAAGAAGGAACGCGGAGGTGTTACAGACTGTTCGCATTGTAATTTCATTGCGGCCAGAGATGGCCTATGGGTAGGTATGGGCCAAATGTATTCATTCACCGGTAATCGAGTACCCGAATAAATACCTGGGTACCCGGACGAGTACATGAATAGTTGAATGAATACTTGGGTACTCAAATGAATACATGAATATCTGGTCAAATGCCATGGCCAGTGGCGTGGCACTCGGTACTTGCCTGCGTATTCCATTTGGGTGCTCGTGTTCAGCGCTATTCACACAGGTACTCGAGTTTTCATCGCGGCACTCAGGTACTCCTCAAATGAATACCTAGAATCCAGGTAATCGTTTAATTACCTGGATACCAGGGGGCCTATTACCTAACTCTGGGCATCAAATATCGACGACGTTAAATAGCGACTCGCCTCGGCCGAAAATAGCAACCCTAGCGATTACCTAACTCAGGGTAGAAATGTTGAAGGGGGTCGCTATCCAAAAATTGACGATGTATGGGAAATTATTCGTTCAAGTCTGTTCAAATACCCCCGAATTTGGATCAGCCAATGAAATGCTCGATGTTCCTATGCGGAATAGTGGACCAAAGAATTGAACGTCATCATCAACGAAAGTTGAACAACACTAGACAATTGAGGATCTCTTAGCGACGGCTGTCGTGAATGTATACAAACCCAGACTTTCAATCTATTGAAGGGGGATGAATACATTTATCAATAATTATCACCTGAATGAAGTAATGTATCATTACATCAGGGTTGAAATTTGCTATGAAAAAATCATTTGACTCGACCGGGATTCGAACCCGGATCTCCCAATTGCCGGTCAGGTGTGTTAGCCAGTTACACCACCAAGCCATCTACCTTCAAGGCGAATTTCGAGGGGGGTTTATGCGAACTAGATGTTCAGGCCTCAAGTCTACATTGTAGCACATGAGACGAAATCGTGCTTACAAAGCCTCAGTCAAGGTGGATAAACCCAACATTGCCATTGTTAAAACGACGAAATTGACAAATTTCCAAACATTGCATTTAACAAATAATGTGGTACGAAGTCACTCGCACGGGTGCATATACACCAGGGTTGAAATTCGCTATGAAAAAATCATTTGACTTGACCGGGATTTGAACCCGGATCTCCCAATTGCCGGTCAAGTCAAATGATATTTTCATAGCGAATTTCAACCCTGGTGTATATGCACCCATGCGAGCGACTTCGTACCACATCATTTGTTAAATGCAATGTTTGGAAATTTATTGTATCATTTTTATAATATCGTAATAGCTACTTTCGTGAGTTACGCTAGCGAGATAGAGTGGCAAAGCTGTGAAAGAGTAAGTCGAGAAATGACGAGAGGTTGTATCTCTTGTGTGCAGAAAATGTGTTACCTACACACCTTGCAGAGGATTGTCCCTTAAAACAGTGAAAAATTTGTTTGAGCTTGATTATATTATGTGCATTTCAGTGATAATGGAGCGAGGAAACGAAGCGATGTGTGTCCAAAAATTGTGCTTAGTGTTTCATCGATATGTTTTGATTGTCACCGCACAGGAATCAGTGGAAAGAGGTTGTCAAATGCTCTGGAAGTCGGCACACACAGTTTTTATGCATCTTGTCCGCTTAATTTTGTTAATAGGGATTTAACATTAGAGTAATTTGTTTGAAAGCGACGCGTATGTGAAATGAGATTGTTTTTTCTTAGGAGTGAAAATGAGCAGTAGTGATAATTAAACTACGAAAGGTGATAAATAATTAAATTTACTGTTTGTTTATCTCTTCGTATGACTGTCTTGTGTCTGAAATACAACTAGTGCCAATCAAATCAACGCTAGCTTCCAAGCCACTTCCCAGCCGTACACTGATTCTTCACAGAAGTACTCCCAAATATTTACGATGAATGTCTTTTGCAACTCTGCAATATGTGTAAAAACACTTATAATAAATAATAAATATTTGTTTTGTCGCATTAGTCTTCACCGTAAGTTTGAATATTATTATAATATTTGCCTGGTGAGATCTGGGAAATGTCACCTCGTCATAAATACACAAGTTTCAGGAATTCGCATCTTTGCTACGCAGTACGATTTGATTAATATATTTTAATGTGCCAAATAATAAAAGATTGAGTTTTTGTTGCATTACTCGTCACCATTACATTGAATATCGTTGTTGTGTATGCCTACCTAATGAGATCATCGGAATAACCCCTCGTCATTAATACACAAGTCTCAGCAATTAACATGATTTTCAACTCGAAAACATTTTAACAACATTCAATGATGTGTCTATTATTAAGGAATTGAGTTTTTGTTGCGTTATTCTTCATCATTACATTAAATATTGCTGTTATGTACACATACCAAGTGAGACGTCCGGAATTACATCTCGTCGTTAATACATAAGTCTCAGCAATTCACTTGAAATTTAACTCGAAGGTATTTTAATAAAATTTAATAATGTGCCTATTAATAAAGTTTTGAGTTTTTGTTGCGTTATTTTTCCTTATTAGATTGAATATTGCTATTGTCTACCTACTTAGTGAGATCTCCGAAATGACCTTTTATCGTTAGTACACTAGTCTCTGCGATGAACATGATTTGCAAGTCCGAAATCTTTTAAGAACATTTTCAAATGTTCCTGATACTAAGCGTTTGCGTTTTGCGGGATTATTCTTCACCATTACTTTGAATATAGTTGTTTTATGTAACCAACGATATCTCCGAAATGACCCCTCGACAGAAATGCTCTCGAATATCAGTAATGAACATTGTATGCAACTCGGAAATATTTTAAAAACATTTTGCCATATGCATAATGATAAATTTTAGCATTTTCGTCACTTTATTTTCACCATTACTTTGCATATTGTTGTTATATGCACCTAGCGAGATCTCCAAATGATCCCTCGTCATAAGTGCACCCGAGTTTAAGCAATGCACATGTATTGTAACGCGGAAATACTTTTAAAATATCTCGCAATGTGCCTCATAATAAATGCTTATATCTTGTCAATTATTCTTCACACAGCAGTAGATTTTAATTATATAACTTGCGAGATCTCAGAATTGAATCCTGCGCAATTAAGCCATCTTAGTCGCTATTTCCATTAAGACCCCTCTTGAGAGGGTCTTTATTTGGGGTCGCTATTATTGCGACTCCATTCTGGATAAAGAAGGCGTTATGAATTAGGTAATCGCTCGGTTCGCTATGAGAACTTGAGGTAGAAATAATAGCGACTTTTACCTCATAGCGACGTCGCTAAAAGTTAGGTAATCGCCCCCCAGGTATTCATTTGAGTACCCAATTATTTAACCGAGCACTTATGTACTCTTCCGGGTACATAGGTATTCATTCGGATTCTCGATTACCAGTGAATGAATACACTTGTTCCATACCTACCTATGGGTGAAGGAGCGCGCTTTGCTCTAGAAATGAATAAGAGCATAGGTCACTCATTAATTCTGACTAAGGAAGAGCAAGGCTGGCAAGAGGAATGGGTAAAAGAAGAGAGGTGTACATCTCAGAGGAAACTGGCTACATAGATGATTTTTAGCAAACATTGTGGAGTACCACGTTGTGATCTTTATGGTTAACGCCCTTTTTGAATGACTGAGTTAGTCTATTTTAACATTTCTAAAAGTGTGGATGTAAAATAAATGAAATTCTGTTCCGTGCACAGAGTGTGTTATTTTTATCGTCGCCAATTACTCACAGAATCAAATAATTGGTTCATCTGTTAACTGTGGGTACGTAAAATGCTTAAGTTAAGTGATGTGTTTGAAGCTCTCATTTCATCATCATTATTGGTTGTTCAACCATAAGATTGGTTGACCCCATCCTTCCCTATCTAACGCTAGTTCCCTTACCTCCTGGTAGTTCTTCCCATGTATGCACTTTCATCTTTATTTGGTCCATGAATTTAGTCCTTTTTTTTCCTCTGGGGACTTGGACCTCTATATTGCCTTCAATTATGTTCTTCACAAACCCATTGTGTCTCTGAGTGTTTCCAATTCATCCGGTTCTTCTTTTCTGTATGGCGTTCCATAAGGTTCTTTCTTCTTCTACTCTTTTGTACACTTCATCATTTCTCATTTTGTCCGTTCATTTCATTTTAAGCATCCTCCTCCAGCACCTGGTTTCGAAGACTTCTAGTCTGGACTGGTTAGCTTTTCCAATGGTCCATGCCTCCGATCCATAGAGTGCCATGCTCCACACGAATGTTTTCACATATTGTATCCTGGTTTGTAGTCCTATCTTCATGGAGCACAGCAATTGTCTTTATCCAATGAACTCCTTCTTAGCTTGGGCAATTCTCCACTTGGTGCCAGTTGTACTTCTTCCGTACAACGTATCCAACGTGATAGTACTTCCGAGATAGGTGAAGGAATCCACTTGCTCTAATTTCTCTTCTCTCAGAGTGACTTCTACATTCATGTTGTCTCTTCCGCATACTATTATTTTAGCCTTTAGTCAGTGTAATAATAGATTGGCTTCGTGGGATTAGTATTGCCATCCAATTTAAGGATTTACGCATAGGCGGAGGGCAGTATTTAAATATCACTCCCTCTTTATTACGGTGACATGTTACGCATTTCAGGATGATATTACTACATATTTATTTAATAAATAGAGACCCATTTTTACTTCTGGGTCGTTCTGACGATTTCAATAGAAAAGCATAAAGAAGAGATGTCTTCGACTCCTATCGTTGAGGTTGCTAATTCTGATACTAACATTCTCTCTCGTCTCTTTGCCCCATCCAATATCTCAACTACGTACCACAGACTCTAGTAAAAGCAGAAGATTAAACCTGATGATGGTATACTTAGACAATCATGAAAGTATGATTTTCTCATTCCTCAAAAACGTTTCCCCTGGATTGGATTACATTTTGAGGAGGCGACCGACAGATAAGGTCATTTGCGCCATATGGGACAAGCAAGGGAGGAAGGGTGGATAGAAACCCGGTGTCAGCATTAGCCTACTCATAACGAAAGGTGACAAGGGGATCACGATTTACGGTCTCCACCGGATTTCGGATCCGGACAGACAGATTACTGCACTTGAAGTGCCCTCCACTAGTCACTCATGTAGGGATCGGTTTCCTCTGAAAAATGCCAATGGAGGGGTTTGAACCCTGGCCGTCCGTATGGTTAGCCAGTACTCTAGCTACCATACTAACGAGATCCCCCACGTTTCTTCTTTTCGAGTTGAATTAATTTTCGGCTCACATCTTTTATAAAACATTCGAACGGATGGATCAGGTCCCAAACTCCTTCAGTATAATCGAAAAAAGTATGGAGCTAACAACAAGGGGGAAGGGATACATTTTCTGTACCTATCGAGCGCGATATGACGTCATTACATCAGAAACCTGTAAATCACTCACCCAGAAGTTCAACTTTATTAAATTTGAGCATTCATTCCGGGGTTAAAAAATTATCCACCCACCACTCCGCAAATTCAAGACTGGGCTTCGCGAAAGACGGGAAAGTTCGCACGAGAATTTACTTTTTTAATTCCATTCCTCGGTGCCGTTGCCAATTTCATTCCGTGACTCGATTTTCACGATAGGCGAAAAAGAAAAAAAAAACAATAATCGTCTCCTTACTTCTTGAAGTTGACGCTGACTTTATTTATCTCATTATACTCGTTCCCTTAAATAAGTGCATAACTTAGTTTCGTGCTCGATAATTTCTTTACATCTCAGGCCTTAGAGAAGGAGGAGTAAATAAGGAAAAAAAAAATATATATATAAGGCGTCCGACGACGTCACCTTCTGCTGCTTGGTCCCAGCTTTCCCAAGACATCGCGACCACTTCACACACCAGCCAGGGATGTAAGACGAGTTGCCTCGGTATCCTGCTCCTGTTCAGCCATTTCTCTCTCTCCTGCCTCTCTCGCTCGCGCTTGTCGACTGGCGAATTTTCGGAGTCGCCTCTTTTTTTTTCTTTCATTTCCTTCACTTCTTATTTATTTATCACCGTCTTGCCTTTCGGCCTTACTGAGCGTATCGCCCATTGCGCACTTCAAACGTCGACCTGCGACTCGTGGTGTGATGGGGTGGCGGGGGAGGAAGTATGGGGGAGAGAGGAGATTTTCGGTTCGCCGATTCCACCGTGCTGCTGCGCCCTCCCGTCCTTCAACGGGGAGAAATTTCAAAAGACGGCAAACGTCTCCTCGGAGCCGCCCTTTTTTTTCCCCCGAGAAAAACGTTTAAAGTCTCGCTCGAGAAATGGGTAACTTACCCCCGGCTGTCGCGAGCCGTGCATCTCGCCTTGCCAGCAAGCTGACACGCTTTGTGAGCACGGATTGGGAGCTTCAGTGTCACAAAAAATATACTCAGTTATTAAGATGTACTTTTTCCTCGAGGATTCCTCCGCAGTACAGGGTGAGAGCATGAAAAGGTCAAGGCGAGGGTGAGCTATGGGGGTTGGCAAAACAGAAATTGATGCATTCATGAAAATAGGCCATATTTAATGAGATTATTAATTCGCAGTGTGTACGAAAATAAACTGAAATGTGTTAAATATAAAAATGACGCAATAGGCTCATAGCTCTTAGAAAAGATTAAACAGTATAAATGTATTTATATATGCAGTCGTAAATACAATGAATGCGGTGATAAGATAAAAAACTTACCAGAAGGCAATATCTTAAGAGTAAACTATACCATGAAACAAGATGTCTGAACGTTTGTAGATATTTCTTAGGGACCTCTCCATGATTTTTGCGTGGACAAAATATACGGCACTAAAATAAATCGTTGCAGCCGACGTTTTTCCATTCCGATAGGAGTAATACAAAGCACACCGTCCTCTTTTGAGAAAGAACCCGTAGAGATATCGGTGCTGATTTGGTACGCAAAGTCATCCTGCTTTTACTATTTTTTAGTCTTATTTCATATTTATTTAATAATATTTAGGAGATTTTTACGCTTATTTTCCACTTACGCTTCTTCTTCCACCACTGGTGGAAACAAAAGCGGTGAAGAAATTGATGACTAATGTACGTGTAATGACGCTATCATGCTAGTCAGAAGATATTTTCCCTTTCACCTCTTTTTCAACTAAGATGTTAAACCTCTGAAGCAGCAGCCGACGTAAAGGGATTCCAAAGACCAATATAACGTAGGAGGGCTTTATAGACAAAGAAATCATTCAATCTGTATTGTGAAAATGGCACCCAGATTGGGGGCAGAACTTGCTACTTCGGGTGGAGGGTGAATTCTTTACGAAAGGGCTTTTAGGAATAGTCTTGTCGATCAAGCTCTGATAAAAGGGATTTGGTCGATTTCCTCCTAAAATATAACAGACAAGGTTGAGAGCCCTCAATTCGTAGACAGAATTAGGCGAGCAATTACTGGGCGTGTTGGCTAGGTCTTTGGAATTTCTGATTTTTCACCCAAGAGGGATTCCAAAGCGTAAAAAGTGTAGAAAGCGTAAGAGTTCATGTTCTTTTGCCTCAGAAAACCGCAACCAAAGTATAAAACCTCTTTAAGGGTAGAAAAAAGACCCCCACTTACCTTTCATAAAGTAATCGGGCATGTAATAAAAGGACAAAAAATTTAATTCCCTTATTTCAGAGATACCTAACGGACAGAAATTTTTTCATTGCACTTATCTGTCCGCCAGAGCGCTCGCGAGACACCCAGTGTGTGCTGGGTAATGTTGGCTAAGTCCTCCGATCTTTTTCCATTCCCTCCGGTGGCGCTTTTAAATGGAGAATATGAACTAGGGAAATGGAGGAATGAAAAACGCTTGTCAGACGGAAGGAAAGTGTATAATCGAATCACTCGCGCCATCGAATCCTGCACTTGTCCAGAGTTCAGCAGTGCTCACGGAAGGAAAGTGAATTAATAAAAAAATTCTCGGAGCGGGTTTTTCGAGCGGTGCGACAGAAATAAATCATCGACGGGGTTGTCTCATGAGCGGAGGTGCCGGGAAGGGACTGGATTCGGAGGGAATGGAACATGACCGGCCAACGTGGAAGGGGAAACAGAGGTGGGAAGGAAATGGGTTATGAAGAAGGGAAAGAAAGCCCTGGATGGGATAAGTGACGATGCGAAAGTCCTGGATCTATTAGGAATCACGTTCTACGTGTCGTCACTCACTCATGCCGCGTTATAAAAATCCGTTAAATTCTAATTCTGACGGGCAAAATTCTCTGAAATTACAGTTTTTTGCGCAGGCAGGAGAGAATTTTGACGGACTTACATACAGTACTGCACATAAATGACTTTTGACGGGCCTAAATTTTGCATTTAAAATTAACTGTGAGTCAAAATTTTATAATAAACCCGGCACGGTACTTGATTATTCACTACAGCTAGAAATTAAATAGCTTAAGCGATACCTATCCAGAAGTTACTCATAATAATTGATGAAATGGACGATTTGACAGCAGATCCGCACAAGCCTTCAACAAAATATTCTTATTCAGGAAAGAACAAGAATAACTGAAGAATTTTACAATAGCGTAAATCAGTTACCTAAATAAAACATAGTGAAATTTAGTTATTAAGTTCAAACAAGAGAGTGCATTTAATGGTCCCATTTAATTGAAAGCATTGAATGGCAGTCTTTTAAAAATATGTAACCAGGGTCAGTGAGAAACCATTGATGTGTTTACCATAAAATCGTGAAAAACTATGCTTTATTTATGCGTTAATAGGAAAAAACAAAATCCACCTCTAACAATAGTTTTCAGTAAAGAATAATGCGTCTTATTAAGGTGAGGTAATTCAGTGTTATGTAACCATTACTTGAGCAGAATTATCAATGAAAATACTAACAAAGCCTGAATTTTTGAAGCATGAGTAATATAAAAAAGGGGGAGTATTTTGATTGACAGAAATATTAAAAAATCACGTGGAGGGGACTCAAATTGGTAGATGTAGATAAAAAACTCTGACGCAACGTATGAGTCGAAAGATTTTATTTCACAGAATACCATACGTGATGCATTTTCTGGGATAAAGCCGTATGTGAAACTTCCATTCTCCGAACGGGTGTACTCTTGATGGGTTGCACCGTTCCAGGGACACCGACAAAACCTGAACCCGGAGTCGGGCGTTGATTGACACCGGGAAAAATCCAAAAAGCGAAGCAGAAAAAAGGCATCCGAATCATCCAGCGATGTGAAAAAAAGGAACGACTCGAAAAAGAGGGCGTCGGCTGTGCGCCCGGCCGCATTGTTTTCTGATCACCTTAAAAATGAAAACCTCGTTGCGGGAGGCCATGGGAGGTGAGGGGAAAAAATGGTCTAAAGGAGAGAAAGAAAGAGGATAACGAGGATTCGCTGTAGTTTTTAGCACGGTGGAGGATGGTGGGACGGAAGTGGTAGGAAAGGAAGAACGGAGGGCGATGAGGGAAAGGAATTTGCAAGCCTTAAGTAAATTTCGACGCAAAGTGATTGAAATACGTAGGTACTAGCTGAATATGCGCTATAAATGCAGGTATATTATTTTAAAAACGATGAACATGAATACTACTACATTTAATAAACTGTTAATAGTGCTTCCCATATATTTTTTCAAAGAACCACGGAACTAGCCGCGCAGTAGCTTCAACGGAGCCACCCGCTAGTGATTAGACAATTGTGTGAAATTTACGGTGGAAAAATCATTCGCCTGGACTGGGAATCGAACCCAGATCCCTCAAATTCGCGCCGAGCGCTCTAACTAGATAGAGCACTGGGTCTGGTTAGAGCGACCGGCGCGAAATCGAGGGATCTGGGTTCGATTCCCAGCTCGGGCGAATGATTTTTCCACTGCGAATTTCACGCAATTGTGCTTCCCATTAACAGTTGGCTGAATATATTCCCTAAGTATTTGTGTAACCATGAACAAAATTCTGTTTTTCAGTAATAAAAAAGAAATAAATGAATAGAGTTCTTCTCTCTCCATTTTTAATGTTCAATTAACGATTACTGCATTGGAGGAAAATATGACGGTTGCCATGGGTAGGCTTAGAAGGGGTACAAATAATTGGATGAATTTCGAAACATTTTGCATATTTAATAAAATCTCGTTTGTTAACTGGACTTGAGATTTGGTGGTCTATTGGAGCAGAAAATAAATAAATTGATCCCAGAGTATTTATTTAAATGAATGGAAGGAGAGAGCGTTGTTTTCTACAAAACAGTAAATTCAATGTAAACTTGTCGAAAAATATTTTAGTTACATGAAATTGATTTTTTTTACAATTATAGCAGTTTTTCTGAGTCTACATATCCTGTATGACCTAAATCATTTTACTGCATGTCTCTCGATCAAAACGTTCATGAGATATACATGGGGACGGATGGAAACTTGGGAAACTATACATGAGAGGTTTTTCGTTACCTTTTACTGGTAGAAAAAATGTTCATTACCTAATGATAATGACAAGGATAGCAATGGAAAAAGAGGCCTTCAGCCAGAAGAAAAACTTACTATGCAATAAAAGACTGGATCTGGAGCTGAGAAAGAGACTAGCTAAGTGTTATTCATGGAGCGTTTTCATGTATGGATGTGAAGTGTGGACATTAGGTAAGAGGGAAAGGAATAGAATAGAGGCTTATGAAATGTGGGTGTGGAGAAGGATGGGAAAAGTAAGATGGGTAGATAAGATGAGAAATGAAGAAGTTTTGAGTGTGGTAAAAGAAGGAAGATCGCTCCTAAAGGAAATAGGGGAAAGGAGAGGAAACTGGTTGGGCCATGTGATGAGAGGGAAAAGTATAATAACTGTGGCACTTGAGGGTTCAATTGAAGAAAAGAAAAAAGAGAGGAAGGAGAAGAATTAAATTGGTGGATCAGGTGAAGAACATCAGCTATGATGAAGCAAAGAAGGAAACTCGGGACAGAAGCGGATGGAGACAGCAGTGGTGTACGGGACCTGCCAGCAGGCAGAACACCAGATGATGATGACCTAATGAGGTTAACAAAGTTCTACCCGCCGTCATTATTTTTTCCAGTGGTGCAAGGTTTTGCTGAATTGGGCTTCAGAGACGAATATGTGTGAAAGTGTGTGCAGGAAAAAAATCTTTTCCCACTCATAATTGACTCTTTTAAAAAACTCAAAATACGAATATTCTCAGTAAATTAATGGTAATGAATTGCGGTACCAAAAGAATCTTGAGCACTACTCAAGTCATCGTCGGTATTAGCAGTCATCAAAACCGGAAATTGGTTTGATACTGCTCTCCACTCTACTCTCTCATCGGCTAAATATTTCATTCGAGATCGTAATTTCTCGATAGTGAATGTGTCCACGGAAATTGGAAATCAAAAATGAAATTTTTTTGAGTCGAGCCTTTCGATTATGAGCGCAATCATCTCTTGGAAAATTTAGTCCATCAAAAAAATATTTCACTCGGACCTTCTTGAAGTAAAATATCCTGAACAACTTCTGCCAGTTTATCTATCCACGCGTGTTCTCAAACGCCCACCCCTTCACTGGTGTTTGATCTGGCTCTCAAGGCGCAGCTTGCTTTGGCAGAAGTGGTACCTGCGTTGACGAACCCGTGAGGCCACCAAGGGGCAACGTCAGAGCTCCGCACAAAGGAAGTGCTCTTAGCTGGTACCTTACGCAGCGGTGCCCTAATGAACTAATGACAAATTAGACTTGGGTCGTTGACCTAAACATCAGATATCAAACGACTCCTTCGAAACTCGATAGCAGAGATACTGCTCTGGGTATTCCATACCCCTAGGAATGTCACTACTGACTAATTTTTCCGGCATGTTTCAACCATGACGCTTTATACTGAAGAAATAATGAGAGAACGTAATGATGCGAGTCACAGTGCAAACTACAGAATTATCAGAAAGCAAGTATGTAGTAGGTACCAAAAAATATGTTCTTAACTTTCATCCGCTTTGATGATGCGTCACACTTAATTTACTAATTGAAACTATTTGCTCAGAGAAAAATTAAAATTAAAAGTAACAATTTTTTCATAAAAGTTATCAGTCAAGCATAAATTTCTTGACTGCTTATAATATATATGTATATAGCAACAAGATTCTTGAATTGTGGTCACAATTATGTGTTCCTTATAGCCAACAACAACGTTTAATTTGTTGATGCCTCAATGTTACTAATCTCAATGCCCTGAGATACCAAACATTTTTGTGAAATGTTGGCTATGAGGGATATATTAGTGACCACAGTTTAAGAATCTTGTTGTCAGAAGTTAACATTATGTAAATTAGGGGGTAGTAACGAGGGTAACGAGGTAAATTCACGATATTTTTTTTGTATCAGTAGATGGACAAGTCGAAAGCCCCAAAACACTGAAGAGGAACCTATATTCCCAATATTTATTTGATTTCTGTACTTGTTAAATTTGAAGTGTATAAAATTGAGATGAATAAATTCTTATTATTATTATCTCCTCGAGCCGAAGTTTGCAATAACACTAGTCACCATCCAATATCTATACTCCTATTGAGATATTCTTTAGATATTCGAATTTATATACGACTCAGCGTAGCAGCAGAGGTTGAGGTGAGGCGTGAGGTAATGGGTTGAGGTCACGTGTTGGAGGGTTTCATGGGGAGTTTGGAGGGTGCGGGGCATGCCGGCGGAACGGCGGTCTGAGCGGGCAGAGAGCAGTGAGTTGGTGCACACACCACGTGTCGGCACCGCGGCATCATTAAAACTTTGGCTTTTGACGTTGTGCATACGGGTTGACAAGGAGGGTGTAAAGTGCCGCACCGGAGGGAGGGGTTGGTTGGATGAAAAGACCGGGAGTGTTGTGGGGGTGGAGGGACAGGAGGAGACTCATTTGTGGGGGGTGTCCTTGGAGGAGGGATGTGTGGGAGGGAATAAAAAAACAGCGAGGAGCGAAGAAAGTTGGCGGACGGATGTGAGGAGGAGTGTCGCGGGAGATTCTGCGGGAATTTTTGTGGCGCAGCGGCGTGGAAGGAAAGAGCGGAGGAATCGTTATGTGGGACGAAGGGAAGTTAAGGAGGCTATGGTAGTCAAAAACAAAGACTGAGTTTCATCTTTTCGTTTGTATTGTTAAGAGAATTTGTTTCCCCCATGTAATGATATGTCCTAGCTCTAAGAAAACAAAATAAGGTACGAAATATGCAAATTCTTGGGAGAATATATTAGTAATAATAACTCTTCACAGCTATAGAAGTCGACTGCATCTCAAATTGTATTTTCTGGGCCGAAGAAATATTAAGGAGTCTATGACCGTCAAAAACAAATACTGACGTCTATCTTTTCGTTTGAATTGTTAAGAAAAACTGCTTCCCCAAATGCCATACTATAATGAGATGCCTTAGCTAAAACAAAAACACTCTACCTAAGAAATATGCAAATTAGTCGGAAAATATATTATAAAAATTACAGTCATATAAGTCTACTTAGAGTTGTATGGTGCAGAAACGTGGGCTCTCAGAAAGGAGGATGAGAACAGGCGGCACGGATTTGAGATGTGGTTGAGAAGAAGGATGGAAAAGGTGATATGGATGGAAAGAAAGACTAACGAGGAAGTGCTTGAGATAGTGGGCGAGGAAAGGAAGCTTCTGAATGAAATCCGGGATAGGCAGGGTAGGTAGCTGATGGATGTAAAAAAGTGCGATGGGTTGCTCAAGAGTGTGATAGAGGGAAGGATGTTGGGCAAGCGGGGGAGGGAAAGAAAGAGAATAGGTTTCATGGACGGGACGAAGAAGGGTAGATCGTATGCTGAGGCGAAAAAGAATATACTAGAGGGGGATAGGCCCCAGATAGTGAGGAAAACCGGGAGGAGATTCCCTGACATTCTACAAAATCTACCTTTACCGATAGAATACATAATAATAATAATAAAAATAATGAGCCTACTGAATTTCAAATGAACTAACACGTTTTGGTTTAAATAATTGCTATGATAATTCCCTGGGAGAAGTTGATTCTTACAGCATTATGTTAGTGAAGAATAGAGCAAGAGGAAGGGGTAGATCGAGAAAGTTCTGAGCCAATGCTGTAGGAACTCTTAAGAGGAGAAATATTAGGAGTCTTAAGAATTGGAGAGCATGTATGAAGCATTGAATGAATTATTATTATTATTATATCGTACTCAGCCTGATATCAATCTCAGGCCCTGAGGACGTGGATATAAATCTGCGAATCGTTGGCGGAAAGAGGCGAGAAGTCAATATAACAACCGAGACCAATCCTCCACAATAACTGCTTATATGTTGTAGATGAAAGCATAAAAGCGAAAGAGTTATTCAAGCATAGGGAACTACATATAAAATTATCAAAAGACAGTCATATTCCTAGGCCTAACAACAATAAGTAAGCTTTTTGACAATACCCATCCTGAATGGAAATGGTGTGATGGATATCGATTGAATTACTTCTCGAAAGCAACTTTGGCAAAAAGGCATTAGGAAAGCATAATTTATTGTTTTTGTATTAGTTTTGATTTCAATAATTGCTATGATTATTCCTTGAGAGTAACTGATGTTTACAGTATTATGGGGTAGGTTGGAAAGAAATGTTTAGATTTGTGGAAGGATTTTAAACTTTAAAACATATAAAAATGCAAAAAAACAAACAAGACACTTATAATCTCGGTTTTAAAGATACTTCAAAGAAAAAAAACAAAAAAATATCTATAAATTTCCGACGAAAATGGAGAGTTGAGAATAGAAAAGTCGAAGACAAGGAAAATGGATACGATACTGTGTATTGCCAATTCTTGCATTTAATGCGATGTAGCTTCAAGTTCAATACCTGAAAAACTAGCGTGGAGAGGGAGGATTTTGCCGCCCATATTAATATAATGTTTCTTTGCAAATAGGTTCCCAGAATCACAAAGAATAGATATTTAAGTCATTGTAAGATATAATCACCTTACATTAAAGGACAAAGAATGGAGGGTATCTGCGATTAGAATAAGGAAAAGACGATGCAAATATCGACGCAAAAGAAAACTCATTCGGGTACGACTCTCACATTTGCTTGTGTGCGTCAAAGCTCCTTCTCCGTTTCAACTCTAGAGTTCCATTACCATGATCGCGCAGGCTTATGGAAAAAATATGTGCGTCCTTTTCACTTACCGCACATTTACGCACTTCAACGTTGTTTGTCATCTTTGCAACCTTTACATAGATTATTTACCAGGAGAGTCAAAGTTCCATCCTCTATTATCCATCTTTTCGAAACGATCTAAGCGGACTAAGCTTACAAAAAACTTATCAGTCAAAGGCGTTACACAATTCACCCTTTTTACATTAGTCGCACACGTTTAAAGAAATATATCGGCTCAAATGGAAATTGCCGTCAAATTATACTACATGTAGAGAGAGGGAGAGAGAGAGAGAAAGAGGGAAATTTTGATGACCGCACTGTGGAGGGAAAATTAAGTTTACGGTTGGTTATTTATTTACATAGGCTCTAGTAAAAATATGAAGTACAGAGCACTTTAGTAACATTTATCTTCACTTTTAACAATTTATGGCTACATATACTATCGTTTCAAGATTAATGAATTGAAGATGAATGCCTATGCATTTTCATCAATAAACTCACGATTTTTCCAAAATTATTTCGACGGAAACGGCTATCATAAATATTTTTCAACGGTCGAGCCATCCATGGTCAAGCAAATGCATAGGTACGACGAGTTTAACTCAGATGGTTTCCCGGGGACGAGAGGAAATAAAAGAAAACAATGAAACGAAACGGACAGAAGGGTTTTTGGAAGCTAAAGGAGAGGGAAAAACTTCCGTCCTCATCGCAGGAACTCGCGACTAATCGGATACTTCAAATAGATTTCGCAAAAGACAAAAAATACATATGTGAGCGTCGAGGGCGTGTATGTGTGAGGGTTTACCGGGAGAAAAAAATGAAGAAATAACCCTGATCCGCTCCCAAATTTTTTCGGAAGCCAATAACCTTCGGTTTCCCTGTCCGTCAGCCGTTCATTTTATTTTTGACAGTACGGAGTGGGACCGGATGATGGGTTGAAAGGGGGAAAAGAGAAGTCGAGAATGGTTGGAGAGAAGAGGAAATGGATTAGAATCCACTCTGGTGATGGAGACGATCGCTATACTCGCTCAAGAGCTCAGCATCATACATTACTCCCTCGTGTTAATCGGGGTTCAAGTTAGCATAACTTACACTTAATGAAGAGGTTAATCTTTGATTTTAAAGAATTAATTATCAACTGAAGTCTGATGAAGGAAAAGAAAAGTCGATACCAGCCTTCACTCCTAAGGAATGGTGCCTACGGGACGACAGTCAACAAGACTTAATACATTACTGTACCTTCTGATAGACCACCTGAGCGGTATGCATATTCATCTAATTAATACTTAAATTATCAGCAAGGGGAGGCAACTGAGAATGGTTTATTGATCTAAAATTTACATATAATTAAGTTAATACGTTTGTATATGGTTTATGGTTGGTTTAGAGTGTGAAATAAAGAATTATTCTTCATAAAATAAGCATTCAATAATTATATTAATGTTAAAATGAGAAATTCGCTGCGAATACGTCTGGCCCGCGAATTGATTTTTCATTTAGCGCAGTACGAAGTCCGTCAATATCATATTCCAGTCATCTATTACTGCGCACCACTTCCTAATCGTTTGCATGTACCAAAATATTGCGCTTGTCCACGTTTATCGGAGAATTATTTCGATTTCACGCAACACGAAGCTTTCGTTAAGGACCTGACCAACTTCAGGCATATATGCTTTTACTATCAACGTGGTCAAACAGATGGTCGGTTCACTATATCGTAAGGGCTACATGTTGTGCCCCAGTTTCTGAATTTTGGCCTCCAAATTCCGGATATGTAGAAAGTTCACCCGCTTCTGTTACCTCATACGTATTCTCCCCCGTATTATCACATTAGGATCACTGATAAAAATAAAAAAAAGAACTTCCTCCACAGTTTCAACAAAACGTCGAGATGATTAAAAAAATAGAAATATTTTACACTTAAAGTGACCCCTGTCGGGATTAATACGAGATAATATAAACGCTTATATGCCGCTTGAGAAACCATTAGCTTCGGAAAGTTACGAACGATCAGCGAGAGGAATTTGGGGAACGTCTTCGAAGCTCGCTTCAATTTTTCGTCCGCCTTCCAGGAAACCATTATCCAATGCAATGGCCCTAATGGAATTCGATCGATAATGCCGACGGAATACCTTATACGCTATCCCCAGGGGCTATTCCCACGGTACCGTCCCGATGGGATTCGTACTGGGTTAAGCTTCCCAGGGGGTCTGTCGACAATTTTCTCCCGGGCCGTGACTGGAGTTCACGAATGCTGCTTTGGGGGGAGGAGTTGTTAAAACTAGCCTTCGGTAGTGATAAATTTAGTTTCATGTGTTGAATTGAGTACGATATGCGATATCAGGAAAACATATATTAATCGACAAGAGTGGAGAGCCTATCGGAGTCGCAGTTTTGAAGGGAAAGTTTTGTGCTTCAATGAATTTAACTCTATACCAAATCGAAGAGGGGAGAACCAGATGAAGAAGACACACCCTGAGGCAACTAAATCTTAAGAAATATGGTAAGGGGATCAAAGGAGGGGAATATCTCGCGAGGAATGTCGATATATATGAACTAAAACCAGATCAAGAAGGATGATTAAGGGGAACATTGCCAGGTTGTAAGAAAGTTCACAATAACAATATGAAGGAATGGAGAGCTGCAGTGTTGCCAATAGAGTCTTTACTTCCCTGGCATTGAAAAAGTGTAAGCAGATGCTTGACTAAATGCATTGCTAGTGGATAGATTTTAAAGTATTAACGTTACTCATCACAATTTTCTTGACAGCTCAAAACTGCTATTCTTAACGAGGGTGTGTCGCGTCCTATTTCTACACATATGCTTAGATGGTGGAGTTTTTACATGAGGGTCATTCTCCCAGGTAATTTATGAAGAAAAAACTACAATATTCTAAGAAAATATGGGCAACAATTGGGAAGCAGGGCGTGAAAAAATGCTAACGGATCGGATAAAAGGACCATTGAAATAACCAATGAAAGGAAAATTGATACTTTCAAAATCTGGTTTTTGAGGAGAATGCTGAAGGTCAGACGAAATCAGCAAAAGAGAGAAAAAAAGGGTTCTGTGAATTGATTCAGACTCTTGATGATGAATGAAATAAGGAGGTGTATTTTCCTGATTGATTTACAAGTGAATCGTGTCGGTGAGGTGGTTTGAGTATTGGGTGTTCCATTCTAGGGGCCAGGCTCGATTCACGGCAGGATAGGATATTTCTCGATCAAATTGCGGCCTCCTATTGGGTTCTAAGTGGAGAGCAATGCGACATTAAAGTCCCTTCGTCCATCAAATGGGATGTTTAACTTTGGTCCCTTTTTTGTATCTTCCCGTTAAAAGTTGGCAAATGTCTACGCCCGGTTCCTCTTTACCATGCCTCTTTTTTTCTGATGATTATTCCCTTACGAACCTATCCAAATATCCTTCAAGGAGCAAAGTTTCTCAGTTACTGATCACCTCCCTAAGCAAACCAACCACTTCACCTCTCATAATGTAAAAGAGTAACGTGGCTGCGTGAAATTCAAAAGATCGAAAGGCGGCAACACACGCGCGCGTACGGTCAAGGGTTTCGCTTTTGGAACCGAGTCGGTCTTTTTATTTTCTGAGGATTGCCCTCCTGGTCCTAGTGTATCCCAAGCGCGATAACGAGGTGCTTGATGTGACCTTAATCCGCACGTGGGGGCGTTCTATTCCCGAGAGGGCTTGGAGACTTCCGTTAGGGGAATGGCCCTCTTCGCGAAAAACCCTCCCTCGTCTAACATTCCATCTTCTCTCTCGCCCACATCGGGGAGCCGTCGCCCTGGAGACCGGCGTCCCTCCGCCTCGCTATTACTCTCTCGGAGAAGTTCTCGGAATCGGTGACAACAAGCGACGGACAGCGCCCCGGTAAGAAAAAAAGAATGATTTGGGGAAACCTTGGAACGCATAACCTCCCACGCATTCCTATCCAAAGGACGACCCCTCATCGCTGCGCTCACAATGGTAGTATTCAGGGTAAAGTGACTCAATGAATATACAAAAAAGTCACTCAAGTTACCTGAGAAAAATATCCACTTTATTTTAAGTATAACGTGGATATTTATTTATTTATTTATCTTCACTATCCCGAATACAGCACAATGTGCCAATTTACGCCGGGTGGATAACAGTAACAACGGACGAGACACAAACACCCATGTCCTGTGCAGATATCTGAAGAAGAATGAGAATTCGATAGAAAAAGGAGCTCTCGTCATGAGAACTGAGTGTGTATTGCACGTTTACAGGGGTACGAACCTCATTCACGTACAGATTCTACTGCTGCATAATATCATCAAGAACTTTTTTAACTCACTCAATGATTACGGGTGACGAACACATGACAGAGAGTTCATGAGGTATAGATTTAACTTTAAGCATATAAAAACTGGAATTATTCAACGGATGAAGTTTGAGAGCCTCCATATTATTGTCTGGATAATCAGTCCGACGTTGGGTTTGCTACCGCTCTCCACCACTCTAACCTATGAGTTAACTGTTAGATTCCAACAAAAGTCTTCAATTAGATGTTCCCTCAAATTGTATTGATGCACCCCATGCTAAGCCTTTCTTGATCATTCATCTTATTTCATTTTTCTTACATCGCTGTTTTATAGAGGCTAATGATTCGTAATAGTTGCCTCTTCTCAGAGTCAATGCATCTTTTTCCTCCCATACATTGTAAGACTGCATTGATGATTCTCTCCTTTAATTTCAACTCCATCATGTAAATTGATATTTTTCGGGTTCTCCCCGCGTTGTACCATTTTTATGGACGACAGTTTCGCCGGAATTCTGGTCGGCTTCATCTGGTCCTAGTGAACAGGAAAATTGTCTGCCGCAAAATATAAGGCTCTGGTCCGTTAAATCTCTTTGGGAACGAGTCGTCCATAAAAATGGTGCAACGCGGGGAGAACCTGAAAAATAACAATAAACAAGAAAACCGCGGAAGCCTTCGTAACAATTTCATCTCCTTCATACTTCTGTATCACCTTAGCTTTGTTTCTTCTCGTCTTCTTGGCTTTGTAGCAGTTGCTGTCCTGGATTTTCTCCTTTACAGGAGCATGCTCCACATATATGTTTTAATTATGAGCCTCCTTACTTCCTAGTTTGAATAGTTGACTGCCAATACACTTTTCTGCTAAATGCCCTCTGAAGTTGCGTTGCCCACATAAAATCATTCCTGCGCAAGAAAAGAGTCCTATGGTATATTGTACCCATTGATTTATACGCTGGGGGTCGTCAGACAAGTAGATAAACTGAAAACTTGAGAGATTGTTTGCGTTCTGTCCGAGGAGTTGGGACTCGGCAATGACCCATCAAAACAACCCTGAATAGGTAATACCGCGGAAAACACTGGCCTAACATCAACAAAAGAAAAAGGGGAGAAACAAGGAGATTGGAAAAATAACCTCGTTTGAGTGAAAAAAGTAAAATAATATGTATACCTCCAGGGTACAGTCTTAGGGCCATTTTTTTCCCGCTATTCCTCCGTAATGGAGGGTTGCCTTCGATTGGGAGTGCACTATTGAAAAATGCCGTTACGCTACCCTGCCACGCAGCCCTGACCAACCATCCCATTCACCCTCCCACCCACATGAGTCTGCCATCATCCGGACGAAGGACATCTGATACGCTTCTCCACCCTCTCCTCCTCCCCCTCCCACTCTCCTCTTATCGTCCTACAACCAATAGGAAAGTGGAGAAGCGAGGAATACTGGGAGAGCAATTTCCTAGAAAATATCCGCCCAGAGGATTTGCCCTCCTCGTCTCCCCGCTCGTTCGAAGTGGATCATTTCGAGAAGAGCCCAATGTGAAATTTTCCCACGCATCGAAGGCGTGTGCGATACTCGTAGGATACCGCATCGCGATGATAAGGCAAGGAATTTAGCAAACCTTTAAAGAATCGCAAACTTTAAGAAAAAGTAATGAGTGACGGAAATGTAATAAAAAACTGCAGATAGCTAATAGAAATTGGAACATAAAAATTGGAATGTTTGTATTGGGCGCCAGTAGAAACTCGGAGGTTATTGATGCAAGATATCCCCAACAAAAACAAATAAAATCAACTAGTGACAACAACTGATATAACTAATTAATTTTACTACATTTTTCTGGCTCAAATGCTTATTAATTAATATGCAAATCGTTTAAAATTTCTCAAGTCTCAATACCCCCGATGAAAATGGCACCGGGCATTGAAAGAATATTAGAGAATTTAGTCCATTAGTATGAACCAAAAGCCAATGGACTCGCTGACTTTAAAATTTATCGGAGGATTTGATTTAAGAAGTTAATGATGATTTTCAACTCTCATAAAACTATGATATTTATAAAGCAAGAAATGTTCATCTTATTAAATTTTGAATCGCTGTAACTGAAATTATTGATACCAATAACATTTTTTTAAACAGAGAAAATTAGTGTGGGCAAACCTTTGGTTAAATTATCCATCAATTTCTCGTCAACGCTATCGTGAGATGGTGTTTTCTTGTCTCATGCTACGCATTCGTCTCATCTCTCGGATTCCTAAATGTAAATCAATTCTTTGATGGACGACTTCATTCACGCATCAAATCATATCTGACTCAAAATAGTGGGACCGCGTATGTACCTATATGATCACCAGCATTTGCTCCCGTTTGTTTGTCGATTGTATCTACCCCGAGTCGTAAAATTGCATTTCCAATTGCACAGACACAGTGACTCAAAATAAAACTTGGAAATAAAAACGCGACCAGAAAGTGGCGATGCAAGGAAAACACCGAGCTTGTGAACCCTTCCTTATTTTTTTTACTTCCATTCGCCCAAAAAAAAACCTTTTGCCGTGCCCTGAATTCGCAGCGGTGTACCCAGAGCATCACGAAAGAGCTTTCCCCTCAATGTTGACCCAGCAAAGAGGAGAAGAGAACATTACACACTATAGCGGAGCGGGGGGGAGAGGAGACAGCGAACACGGACCGCCCAGAAAAGAAACGCTATGCAAATACACGCAGTGACGAGTGTAAAAAAAAGAAACGAAAGAATCGTTTTGCGGGAGCATTTCATAGTGCTGTACAGCAGAGTGGATTCTCTTTGGAGGAAAAAACAGTGGAGAAAGAAAGAGAGGGAAACGGAAAAAGATTTTGCCCCGGGTATTTGCTCAGGACCTCTGGAAATTCCCTTGAACGGTTTCAGCTCCACGGGAGTGGGGACGGAGAAATTTTAATACGTAGACGTGCCGAGAAATGTCGCACATTTTAGAAGACGGGAATTTTAAGAAAGATATTGACAGTTGATTGGAGGCTTGGTCGTGAAGGATAGTGGAGAAAGTAGGGAGCTATAATGAGAGACCGATCATGTGACAGGGACCGAGCGTGAGGTTGTAACCAAAAGTTTGGTGATGAGTCTAATTTGGAGTTGAGCATTGTATGCGGCTGGGAAATGGACTCTGAGGAAAGTGGATGGTAAATTTTTGAGGTGTTTGTGACGTGGGTGCACAGAAGAAACATTTGAATCAGCCTCCTCTCCCTTGATAGACCCCACTTAGAGTTCGCTGCCAGTGTTTGGGATCATCATGAGGTAGGCTTAAAAACAGAGTTAGAACGCGTGCATAGATCAACAAGATACGTGAAAGGCCGATAGGATAATCTCGTTGGTGTTACTGACCCCTTGCAACAACTTGGATTGGAATCGCTTTCAGACCGTCGATTGAAAATTAGACTCAATCTTTTATGTTAATTTAAAATCAATTTATTTTCACACAAAGTTTTCAATATCTTACGAACTCCAACATACTATGGTCATGAAAATAAAGTAAAAGAAATAGATTGTAGAACAGGAAGGTTTAAGATGTCGTTTTTCCCGCGACCGATAAGAGACCATAATGGATGCATTTAGACTTTGAAGTAGGTTAGTCGGCAGGTAGTGTAGCTGAATAGTTCATATGCCCCCTAATTCGTTTCTAAATCTGCCGAGTAGTGCTAACACCATATTTTGCATGTTTCCTGCATTAATTAAAACTAGTCCATCATGCTTTTGGTCTCATAATCCAATCACAGGACAACAATAATGGATAGAATTGCAATATTACTTGCCAACCTTTACGAAGAAAGCGTATTATTTTCATGCCGAAGACAAAGCAATTTACTTAGAGGCATGACGAACGTATGCCCCTTGGGACCCTTCTGAAAGGCTCTGGTTTGCGATGCCGTTTGGTATCACTATTGGAGTGACTGTAAGGCCACTGAAGGAGTGAGAGGCGCGGCGTCGGGAGCGGTTCTTCTGCTCCCCGCGCCCCACACCGCAACGGCAGCCGCAACGCTCCTCGGGGCCCGCGACCGCACACTCCATCCACACGGGGCGAGGCCGAGGGAAACACTGGGCCGTTAGTTTGCGTTCATGGGTGGAGCCAACATTTAATTAACTCGTCTAACAATACGTGATGGTTTTCCGGTCGCCTGCATGTAAAAGACTCCTCACCAAGACGTGGCCCCAGGACTAGGTTTGGTGAAAAGATGCCCGCTACTCGGGTGAAAGGATAGGATCGCCTCTACAGCAAGGGGGCGGGTGCAGTCTCTTAGGGAAGAAGGGAGCGAGATTTACATGGCTTGAGGTCCGGCAAATCCCTCCAAGAAAGGAGCTTAAGGGAAGAAAAAACTTCTACACAGGTCCTCGGGTGGAGCTGATGTAATGCTATGAGAGAGGAGTAGATGGAATATGGACAAAAAGGTGAAAGCAATCCGGAGAGTTTTGGAAAACTTCATGTCTCTAATTACCGGAAAAAAGATGGAAAAGTTAAGCAGTCCTTAACCTTTGTGACCTCAAGCTTCATTTGAGAAGGGTGCCTTTGGGCACAAATTTTGTTAATGAATTACGCGAGCAATCACGATTACACCAGCTAACGTTCTGGAGGAATTTTACGTCCTGTCTCCCACTGGTTTAACCATCTCGATAGAAATCTCACAGAATAATGAAGACAACCGCATAATATCGAGAAGGACATTTGGTACTATTCCACTCAATACCTATAGGAAAATAATCGAGATATCGAGCAAAAGGTTGCTCTGGCCAAAGTGAGTCTAAAATATTAAATTATACGTGTTCCTTAACTTGATTTAAAAATCCTACTTTCGTTGCAAAAATGGCTTACCTGTTGAAGACCAAAATTATGATATAAAATATGCAGAAATTTCAGAAATATACTATCAATGATCACAAATCACTTATCATTTTTAGTAAGCTCAACTGCAATATGGTAATCGCTAACCAGTTCAATTAAATAAAGTTGGTCTCTTAATGTATTGAAAGCAAAATTGTATCACTTGATTTTAAAGTAGTTCTGTGATTTGCTTTGTATTTATGTATTGTTACGGATAGTCTCATGCGTATCTCATTCGTCTGTTGCCATTTTTCTAAATATATAATGACCAAAAAATCCTTTAACTTTCAGCACTACCGTGTCTAAATCTATGGTTTGTATCAAAATTTTGTCAGAGCCTTAGGAGCCTATATGTATTTTTATTTATTTTATGTTTCTCTCTATTTCCCCTCTTCTCATATATTGATCATAAGTGAATCATGTAACGTATTCACCTTATTGGCTTTAGTGGTCTTGTACCCAGAGCAAATAAAAACATTATTGTTACTTGTTCAGCCTAAGGAGCCGACTTCAGCGACATTTGTTCGAAACTACAGCATTTTTGCTTCAATTATGGCAGTAATTCGGTAATAACTTCAACAAAAATAGGTAAGATTAGTATATTTAATTCAATTCAATTCCCAGGAATTTTCATTCCTTCTAAACAGTTTTAATTAAACCCATTACCAGAAGATGACGTTGGACGTCGAAACCCGGGTCCTACCAAATAAAAACATGAGGAAAAATAAAGTTATAAGTTATCAACATCATGTAAACAAATTCCATGAAGTTACGCCTCAAACCACCAGTTTAATTAAAAGCTTAAATTATTGACCTATCTTGTTCAGATTGACGTTTTTCTGCTGTACTCTGAGCAATCCCCATAAGAGTCAATTTTGAAATATCCACTTAAAAGACTGAATATCAGTAAATAAGCCGGTAATGCAGATTAATTTTTTATATCAGTGAATACAACGCACTTCAAAGATGCTACATTTAAATTTCGGAATATCTGGAAAAAGTGACTCCAGAGTAACCTTCACACATCATTATCAGAGCTCCAACATGCCCATATTTGCACGTGGAGTCTAATTTATAGGTGGGGATGCTAAGGACGAGGATTAAGGCGATTCTTTCCATCTCTCAATACCTTTTACCTTTCGCATGCTCTCCGTTGTTTCTAGCGCCATATACTTCGCTGGTGCTATTATCAGTCATAAGATACGGGGTTAACGAGGATTTAATTACCCATTGAATGTTAATTTCCAGCCTAATGCCTTGTAGTTAAAAGTTTGTTTGGCATTTAATTTTTTAATACGTTTTTCCATAAACATCTGGAAGAGTTTTTCGTTATCCCCCTTCATAATCCCTTTGAAATAGCTTTCTTGCGCCGTGAAATCTTCAGAACGAGCTCTTAATATTTTCACGAGCTTTGACTGCGGCGGAGGCGAAATTGTATGCCGCCTAAATGAAAAATTCGCAGGTAATGAAATAAAAACTCAATCGTCAAAAAATATGTGAATTGCGATTGAATGACATTTACATTTTAAGTTACTTTGGGATTTATTTTTCCTTGAATCAGAATAACACTAGTTACCATATGCCAAAGCTTCCAATTTTGAGGGAAATTGCGTATTTGTGAGCACTATCCTTGGGGGTGATATTCTTTTGAACTCGACCCGGAAATAATAAAAAAAGCTTCATTTTCCCTCATTCTGTGCGGGCCAAGCGTCTTCTGAAGAGGCTTGCCCGCAGCGAAGAATGAACGTAGCCTCAAAAAAGGCCCGGCAGGTCACTGCGGAAAGGAAAATTCATACCGTAGATCTTTCTCCTCTCTTACGACCCCCGGATATTATCCCATCTCCGACTCCGCGGTGGTTTGCTATTGAAGGATAAAATGAATAAATAACAAAAAGAAAGAAGGCTGGCATAAATTTGGACTCCCACGCCTCTAAACTCTTTTGGGGGTACTGCCGGGCGACTGTGAGCAGAGAATGGAAATGGTGTACCCATCGAGAAGCAAAAAGATTTGCCCCTGGGCGTAGGGTTTGAGTTTGGCCCGGAGGTAGCATCCGTGCAAACCCTTAACCCAAAATATCCATATAATACCCTGCCAGCCGCCGCAAGAACAAAGAGCTGGAACGGGGGTTCCTTTTTACAAGGAATGAGTTGGAAAACAATAAGTAGGAAATTTAGTACCAGAGTTGATGTGCATTACCGCCGAGTGGTCTTTAGACCTGGTATTTTGTGAATAAAGAATTGTTACAATTCCGTAAAGCATTATACATTTCCTAATTGTTATCTTAACTAAAGTATACAAGTGAAAGTGAAGCAAAAATAACATTCCCCGGGCCCAATCCAAGAGTATTAGTCTAGAGTTTCATTTTGATTCTCAGCCAGTTGAAAGTTTCAAGGTAAATCCTGTATGCCATTAGTCTGCAGTTATCCAAAAGTATTCTGCCGGGAATATCACAATTCGGCGATCGAAATACAATATTAATACTGATTTAATGGATGGGGCAGACGAATTACCTTAAACCTGCACCAGCAAAGTTGAACAGACATTTTTCCAGTTTTTTTATCGTCGTTGGCAGGGCTAGGAAGTAGCTCCTTTGATAGCAACTTTTTTCTAGTATCGAAACCCATAGCATAAAAATACAAGTCTGGTACTGAATTCTAGGGAAAGAGCTAGGTGTTATCTCTGCCCCTTCTTTCGTTGAGAGGCCACAGCGACGCGACCAAATAGAGTCACATAGGACTCGAGCTTTCTCAATGGGACGGACGAGGCGCCTCCCGTTTGTGCCATGGCATTGACACTCTGCCCCTACTAGTACCTCGTTCCGTGGTCTCCACCCGCCTCCGTGCCTCCATCTAATCACTACCCTTCACTCACTTTTGGTTACCATGGCTGTCGGTTTCTACGCGAGCGCATGCTGAAGGTAGAGATTCAATGGTCCACGGAACTGACAGATGGGTTGGCCCACCTTCTTGCGGGAAGGGATCTGGAAGCCTCTGCCAGACTAATAGATCGAAGTCGCCCACGCCGATCGAATTTTCCAAGTCGCAATACTCTGGTTCATTTAACTTCCGTTGAAGGACTAAACCCAAAAGAGGAATGAATTGGATAATAAAACGGAAGAGTATTCCATCTGTAGCTACCGTGTTTCAACGACCAAAAAGCTTCGTACATTGATTGCTGAGTTTTTATAAAAGTAAAATTATTCTCGCAGTCTTCGGGGATAAAAAAACCTAGTAATTTTCCACAAATTTTTTTGCTGACCTGACCAATTTGATAGTTTCACATCATTATCCAAGGTATGTGCTTATTTCTTCTTGGATCCTTAATGGCGAAATAACAACGGCTGTGCTCGAAGAAAATGTGAATACCAACCGATAAGGAAGCATATAGTTGAATAATTCGTTTGGAATATTGCACTTATCGGAGAAGAGACTTGAATCGTGAGAAGGTAACAGGCGCTTTTGAAATTTGATGTCAAATGAGATTGTTGAAGATAATATGGATAGCAAAATATGAGACACCAGGAAGAAATGAGACGAAAAAAGGAGGCGAAAACCAACTAGCGCCCGCCAAGGAAGAAAATAACCAGATGCATTAGCCCAGCCCTGAGACGCAATCAACTCGTGAGACGCATGGTGGAAAGGAAAATAGAAGTTAAGGCCGCACGATGACCACCATGTGAGGTCATGTATACCTAGAGCCAAATAAGGAACTGAGGAACGCTGGAGATCATAAATATGGAGAAATAATTGTATGGTAATTCATTAAGCATTCATAGTGAAGAATGTTTTCCCGATGCAACCGGCACAGACGGATTTTCTAAAATTTCAGCAAGTCATACTGAGCGTTAATAATCATCAAGAATAAATAAGCATGCATTTATGGTTACGATGAAGAGATCTTTCATAAATTTTAATCAAAATAAAAGTAACAAAAAGGGAACGTAAAAAAATATGTGGTAGTTTATTTCGTATAAGAAGAGAATATCGAGTAGAGAGTACAGAAAGAGGAAGGAACGAGTAGGATATAATGCATGAGATATAAGGTTTTTATAGAGAGAGCATGAGTGCTCCCAAAATAAAAAGAATTTTGCACATGAATGTACATTTACAATGAAGATTTTTTAGGCCAACCGGATATATGCTTCAGATATTCTTTTGCTCTTCGGGTGAGGATGTATATTCATGTTTTATGTCAAGACTTCTCCCATGAATATTTTTCTTCCCCATTTTTCTCAGAACGGGGGTAATGCGTCGCATATTTTTAAGACACTCAGTTAAGATGCATTCATTCCAAATGGGGAACTGAAACTCCGCAGAATGAATAACTCGAACAAAGGTGTCCAACAATGCATAAATGTGAAGTCAAGTTTAGATAGTACTGTAGCAATAAATGAGACGGGTGAGGTTGTACATCTGCTCCGACAAAGCTCGACTGAATATTTGGGGCACACCATATTTATGAAGGTACGATATTGTTTGGCTGAGCAAACACTACAATTCAAAACATTCAACGGATACTTCCGCTTGTCTTTATTGGAGTCAATATAAATTATATATGAGGACCCCAGAAGTCGAGGGGTCTAAGTAACAAAACCATTGTTTAGAGAAAACTTAAGTCAAAGTTGAAAATCTTCAGTACAACCCACTAAGTAGTTAAGAGGCATACCCTAGATAGCAGCACCTGTCAAGAAAATCACTTGGACAGAAAATCTCTTTACCACCTAAGAGATTAATATTTTCACTTCCCATTCCCGTACCTAACTTATTTTTTTCAAAAATGTCACTTAGACCCCTTGACTTCTGGGGTCCACATATCTTCAAGATGATGGGGTAGAAAATTACAAAAATGGATGGAAAAAATTCAACTGAAATTGCCATGGATACCTAAAAGACTAGGTTGTATTGTTGTCTGTGTAATGGCCCAAAAAGCAAAAGAACTGGAGCTCGATTCCTTGTTCAGGAGGTTATGATTTCTCATGGCAAATTTTCTGCTTATTTCAACCGCCATTATTTCGGCTGGATGTAACAACTTAATTCAAGCACTTAGCTGCTTGACGCTGGAATCCCAAAAAACCTTAGGACCTCTTCGGCCAATGAATGGAGTTTGACTCCCTGTACGCTACTAAAAAAAATTAAATAAAGAACTTGAATGAAACAAGTTTAGAATATTTTACCCGAAAAATATTTCCTCTTCAATAGGTCTTAACGTATCTTTTCTATTCATATTGAGGTTAACCTGAGTAAATGACACATGGGATTCGAAATTAGTTGAGAAATGTATATTTTTAGTATGGAAATAATTGAAATTGATTTACTGAATGGTATGTTAGTTTTAGCAGGATGAAAGACACTTCTAGGGGAAAAAATGTGAAAAAAACCATTAATTTGGCCACAAAAATATTTTTCAAGAGAAATTGAGGTCGTTACAAGCGTGTAATATTTTATTCTTCATCTCAGCGCAAGTCCCTTCGACAGCACATGTTCAACATGCATTCAATTTCAACACTGTCGTCGATCGCGCCCGAGGATTCTGGCTTTGCCAGTTTCAATCGTGGACCCCATTGAAGATTAGATACTGACAGAGGAAACCTCTGTTTGATGCCGGGAAGTTGGCGACCAATCGTGGAGCGAGACATGGACGCAGCAAAGGCACGAGGTGGAAGTGCCAGGAGAGGGAGACGACCACGGCAGGCGGGAGATGGCAGAGAGGGCTGGTATTTGCGTGGGACGCGCCGGGAGATGAAGAGATTTTCCTGTGGGGGGGGGACGAGGGGGGGGGAACTTTGGCTATTGCCTGGTCTGGGTCAGCCTGCCGGAGGGGATGAGTGTATGCGACGCAGCCAGGCGGCTTGAAAAGGAGGAAGTCGCCCGGGTGCTGTCGGCGCGGCGCAAAAAGAGAGATGCAAAACGGTGAGGAGGAAATACCGTCGCCCCGCGGGCCACACTCGCGTGCGGGGGCGCAAAGTCCGCGAGTGAGTGTGTGTGTGTTCGCCCGGCTCGCATCCCTTCCGGATATGACCTTCCGCTTGGCGGGGCGGGCGAGGTCGACCGCCGGTCGTTGGGAGTGGGTTGGGAAACGAAGATGCTCAACGGAGTGATCGAGGGAGCTTGGGAATAGGGTGATGGACGCGGCAGAAGCGGACGGAAAGTACAGAAGAGCGGTAAGGATATCACCAGCTATCATCAGCAAGAGAATTGCCTTGCTACATCTCCTCATACCACTCACTTCTGGGATCACAGTTCAGCTCCAACATGCGATTTTCTATTATATTTCATGCACACAAGTTTCTCTGCAAATAGTTATCTACCGGGTGGCATTAAAAGACAAATAAAAAACTAAAAGCGATTAAATAAATTGACTCACATTATTCCACTTAAAAAATTGATTTTGTTATATTGTTTAAATCTTCTCTCCTAAACGGTCACAGAAATTTATGAAAGGACACAGAAAGTTAATCAAGTACCCTGTTCAAAAATTCTAATCCCCCTATATAGAAATGAGTCCTTGGCAGCATTGGTCTTTTGAGTTTCTCATTTGATTTTACAAGGGTGTTGAAATGCGGCGATATAACTTGAACCCGATGAGCCCTCTATTAATTCCTTCCATTCCTTTGTCTCCTGAAACGATCCTAAATACAAAGCCGCGTCTAAGTAATTTCTTTCTCGTTTCAAGTGAATCTCATCCTATTACTTTTAGCATTAACTCAACGATATTCTTTCTCCTGTGCAGACCCAACACATATCGGGCGGACTTTCTGTGTACTTTTTCTTTTTAACATCCCCCATGATTTCATTCATCAGTAGGGTGGTTATTTAGGAAGCGACCGCCAGCTGAAATTATTTGAGTCATAAAGGATAACTCGGGTAGTCGGTGAGAGACGGATAATTTGGAGGTTGGATGGAAGGAAACCTGGCGTCAGCATTAGCTTGATCCTAACGAAAGAAGCCTGGGAACCACAGTTAAAAGGCCAGTAAGTTTCCAGATGAGATAATAGAGAAAGAAGAAGGACAAAAATATAAGTGAGAATAGTGAGTTGCTTTCATAAGATTTGAGTAGAGGTCACTAGAATTATATCATTTTTAAGCTAGGATCATCTAGTGGAATCTACTCAAAACTGGGAAGGAGAATACTCCAACAGAGAGATGCAGTTTATGCTTTATACCTCCTGCACCTGTTCGGGAGGTTTAAAACATAGTGAGTAAAAAATTATGCATGAATCTTAGACAGGAAACGGGTTGGTACAGACATAGTTAATATGAGGTGATGCAGACGGGAAAGAGGGCAATGGATATTAGATATTGATAAACAGCTGACCTCATCTATTGTATTCGTAAATATTTACTTAGCTATATCTACTATCTATTGTCTACTATCTAATATGTATTGATAATAGATATAGCTTAGAAAATAAATATTTAGGCCTTCACAGTAAAACCACGAGGAAGTGCAGTGGGATTACACAAATTCGTAATACTTTATACATCAGGTACGCAACGATTATGGATAAATAACAGCATTTTGAGAGTTTTAGAAGTGAAGTAATTAGTTTCCTCGTATTTTCAATTTCCATTGAAAGCAAACATCCTTTGTTTTATTTTTGATACCCGAATGGTTTCGATGCTTCTCATTAAATTCAAAGGTAGCTGTGACTTACTTTGGTAATGATACGAAGAAATAAAAATTGGTGCTAACTTTGATGATTATAAGGAACGACGAAAACGGGCTAGTACAAGCAACAAACTAGAGGGGAATTACTTTGTGCACTCATCTCATTGGAACCTTATTTCTCAGAGTCATTACTCTGCCAAAACATTTTATACTTGACTGATACCGGCAAACAAATTAAGTAAGAAACGTAAATAGGCAACGGGTTGGTACTGACATAGTTAATATGGGCCGATGCATGCGGGAAATAGATAGTAGATATGGACAAACAGCTGACGTCACCTAGTTTCCGCTGGCCCGGGATTATCAACTTAATAATAACTTTGGAGTTCATCTGGCGTGGCAAATTTTTTGTGGGAAACGAAGACCTCTATAACGAAAACAATAGGGATGATTAAGGATTAACGGGAGAGATAGACGATGCAGAAGAGAAAAAAAGGTATACATGGATAGGCAGCTGCTTCATCGGATTTTCGCTGGTCTGGCTGATCATCAATTTCTCAACAATTTTCAGGTTCGCCGGATTAATGTTATAAATTTTCCCAAATTAAGTGAGGTGTTCAAAGGTTGGATTTTCATGCACCAAATGCTAAATTTTTCTCGGTGAATAGTTTCAGAGCGGTACACTAGGATGTAAAAGTTCAGGCATTCCTGATAAAGCTTTCCTGATGAATAATTTGAGCAGGTCAGCTGTCTACGAGGAAGAAAATTCATGAACGCGATGCTCTAATTAGCCCAAAATAAATTTAGACCTCAACAGTAAACCACGAGGAAATACTGTGGTAATATATAAATTCATAATACTTTCTATTCCAGGTACGTGACTCTTCTGGGTAAATAACTGCTTTTTGAGAGTATAAGAGGTGAAGTTATTAATTTCCTCGTATTTTCAAATTCTTAGGGAAACAAAAACATTTCCTGCCGAATTATTTACAAATAAATCTAATCTATCAAGGAAGAAATTCAGTGTTGCAATTTGCCCATTTGCGGATAATTTGCATAAAGACCGATTCAGGACAACTAATTCAAACTTTCCTACCAAAATTAACTTTATGGTATGTGAGAATATTCTATCGATTTCTGTTTGGAATTGGGTCAAAGACATTCGAATCATCATTTAACAAATTTTTCTCTAATTTCACCAAATAAATTACCAAGGTACCAGGAACTAAAATGAACATTGCCGATTTCCAAGACTCTGGACTGAACAAATACTAGAGTTTCCTCTCTTCATAAGGCAATTCAAATATTATAGGCTGCTATATTTCACAGTATTTAAGGTAGTAAAGTGTGAAATAACCTGAGAAAAGCTAGAAATTACGTGACTATATGTATTACAGCATTGATTTAGCAAGTAATTAAAAGGAAAGAATATCATTATTACTGATATTAAAGCATTGATAATTATGCTAGAGTGTATCGCATAAGTTTATACGTTACAAACAGTTGAGATTACTATACCTAAAAATTGAAAATTTTTTCATAAAGAAGAAACTTTCATTGACAGTAAAAATATTAGACGTTTGCCTGTAAATGTTTTATTTATTATTTACTTAAGTATCCCTATCCTTGATCATGGTGAGTGCAACCTCTTTATGTCTTGTTATGATGAATAAAACGTTGAATTTCCGTGCTGTCTTTCGTTAGACATAGAAAACTGATCAGTAGCTGCCAAAAGTAAAAAGAGAGGCATCAAACCTTACCCGTAGCCTGCCAGTTACCATAATTGCTGAAAGTTACTGAGTCCTTAAGGTATCTCGGCATATAGCAAACATTTATTATCCAGTTATAGTCTAAAAATTACATTATGATCTATTTTTCAACATATATGAACATTTTAGGAGAGCTGATCCAAAGAGATAACATTGGCTGGAATTAGTCTGCTTAGGATATAATGATATTTAATGAATCTTCTAAGTTAATGCATTCTACTCTTAAGAAAATTAATGCTGATAAGCCAAAAATACACTAAATTATCTATCCTCATGGCACTTGACTACATTTGCATCAGGAAATAGGATTGCAGAGTGAATAGATTACGTAAGATATTTCAAAAAAGAAAAGTTTCCCCTCGGACCCAAAGTGCTTTCAGTATAAACTAAAGCACGAAATCTCTTTCCATAAAAATGCCGCTACCTTGGGTGAAAAAAAATTGCCTTTAATTTTCTGCAGTGTACCTTTTAAATCTCTATTTGATCTCCTCAAGAGCTCCGCATAATCCTTTTAACTCCGCTCAGCTAGAGAATCAAAGTCCCTGGGTTTAGAGAGGAAAAACAGAAATACGTGTGACGACGAACTCCTCAGGATGGCTGGCGAGGCAGTGCCCTCCGAAGAAATGACAGAGGAAAGAAAAAGTAGAGGGATAGGAGGCGGAAAAGCAAATTTGGGTCGAGAAACAGAAACACGACAAAGGATTTCGACGCCGCGCCGCCTTGGCAAAAGAGTGAGTGCTCAAGAACGCTAAATATGGAACTGAGTGGCGGGACCAAATAGGAATTTGAATACGAAGCTCTTCTAGTTTTATTTTTTAGCCTGAAAAATAAAATCGGCACAAGGAAAAATAAAGTTAAGAAATGAACATTGTAGGATTTTGCCGGAAGGTGAGACACGCGCGAGTACGTGCCCTGTGCCCCTGCAGGGTCAAGAGCCCATCGTGGAACCCTAGAAGGTAGGGGGATCCCTTGTCTGCCTTGAAATTCAAGTGCCTAGCGGAACGTGGACGGCCGCCATTGCTGAAATTCGGTGAACGCAGTAACGGCTCCAATGGAAAAATTTGAAAAATTTTTAGAAATGATGCAACAGAAAATGCTAAAACGTTACGCAGTACGACATCACGCTATCGAGTGAAAAATACGCATTATACAGAAATTAGTTTAAAAAAAATCACTGAATATGACCGTAAATCGAACAAAAACCACAAAAGTTGCTGATCAAAAGAAATCCAAGTACATCACCCCTAACTTAGTTCAAGGCGCGCTTCCAAGCGGATTAATGTAAGGATTAATTCATGGCTACGAACTATACTGAATGATTTTTTCATAGTGAATTTCTTCATGCTGGTATTTTTTTCCTTTTTAGGCATAGCTTACAGACATCTCATTCTGCTTGTACCGGTGAATCTGGTTTAGCCTTCCTTGCACAACACTTATCACACAGAGCAAGCGTTTATGATTAACATGCGACTCATACAGTACCAATAAGTTACTACGCTAGCCCCAATGGTTGGCCGATCAGATATGGAAACAGTACTTGGAGGTAGAGATTTGAAATTTACGCAACCCTTATCGCAATTAATGCTCTCTGTTCCCATGTTTTCGTTAAAATCGAAATGACGAAATAAGTTGCGGATAGAGCTGGAAAAAAATTCGGAAAGGGTAGCTGAAAATCCTCCTACTCCCTTTTCCTTCCATGCTCTTCGATATGAAATGAGCAGAGATGAAACGGCCCGCCGGATGGTTTACTCTAGCATTTGAAATTGGAATGACAGAGTCTCTTCGTGGGATTTCACTTCTACGCTCATCTCTAATGAACAAAATTACAAATACATTGAGTTCGGCCCGACTTCTGCAGTCATTTGGCCCCTGCACGTAAAAATTTATCTGCTCTCTGATTAAATGGCAGTACGAGCAGCGTTCTTGAAAGGAGAGGCGTGCTTATGATACCTATATGTATTTGAGAATGCTTGAGAGAATTTTTCAAATCCTACGCCCAACCAGAAGCAAAGTTCTCCGTCGCCGAAGCAATGTTCTCCTTCGTTTATGACATACTACGTAGGCCTACGTAGACCGAACTAGCAATCATAATTTTTTATGTGACCAGCGACAAAAATGGAATAGGAAAATATATGAGTCTAGGTCACAGAAAACCATTCGTGACAGGGCTGAAACCAAGGGCGACCATCTGTCGATTTCGCATCATCGACATCTACATTCTACCCTGCCAGCCACCGCATGAGCGTGTAGCAGGGGGTTTTAGGACACCAGCCGCGTAAAGATGCAAGGGTTTGGGAGGTGAAATGGTGACGTGTATTATGGGAGTGTATTTAATGGAGCCTAGTTTTTATTGTGATCGCTTATTGTGAGTGGAAAGAATGAGTTTTTGTACCTATCTGCTCGGAAATGTATTGCTCTATTTAAGCTCGTGTCCTCGATTATTTCACGGTAGATAACTGTATTGTCTGCAAATAATCATACTTCTTTATTTTTACTGCTAACTCGTGAACTTAGGTCATTAATGTAAATTATGAATAAAAGAGGGTTGAATTTTTCTTCCTTGAGGAACATCGGATGTGACTCCGACCACATCAAAGCTAAAGCCATCAATGACTACTTTTCGTTTTCGATCACTGAGAAAGTCCCCTATTCAATTAACTATTTCTTAGCAACTCCGCATGAATACGATTTATATGCCAGTTTTTTTTAGAGGAATGCGGTTATTAAGTTAAGTAACGTGTAACTATGTAAATGCAATGGCTGCATATGAATGGGTGATTTAATCTGACTGGATGCAGGAAGGGTTGAACTGGTAAACCTTGGTTTTGTTAAGTTTGTTTTAACAGGAAAATACCAGGAGGTGGAGGGACTTGAAAATACGAGATCTGAATCAAAACAATACCAAGTGTTTTGGCTATTGATGGACGTGACTTAACTAGTTGAATAGTTCCGTGGCAAAAGGATGAAAGAGAACAGTTTACAGGGTGAAGTGGAAACTTGCGTCCGAAATACACAATTAGCAGGGATTCCCTTGGTGAGCACCAATTAAACTGCACTCTAGTATCCGCGCCCTCGTTAAAAAACATCCCGCGCTCCACAGCATTGAAGGTATGCAGCAAGGAGTCACAGCCAAAACCTTTCTATCCGAAAGGCTTCGGTACGACGCTAATTGGCATTTACCGGCTGCAAAAATTATCAATAGCATCATATATCGCGCTAAAGATATAGGAAACGCGGTATGGATTTCGTACAAAGAAGGTCTGTTCCAAAGAGGCTTTTATTATTTCCACGAAGTAAAACGTGTCATGCCGCTTTTCCACCGTTTTATTAGGAAAAAAATCATTCTTCGAGAGTTCGTGTGTCGGAAAATTCTACGTGGCGATTGACAAACTCTTCCGCATTGTAGCCTAGGGACGTGAAAGGAAAGACAGCCAAAATTATTCAAGTTCGAGTTTGACTGACAAACTCCAATACATATTTCAAAGAGATTCCCATATTTTCATTTGATACCGTAAAATTCATATCCTATCGGCAGAAGTTTTAGTAAAACGCGTACGGTGTTACGAAAGCGTATATTTCACTCGGATAAATTAGATTTAAAAATGCGTTCTCTGAAATTTGAGAAAACTGCATGAGTATTTTATCCACTAATATCGCTATTTTTGTACAAAGAGATGGCTGGTCGACTCGTCAGGACAAATAAACGATAACAAAACGTCCACTTAGGAAATAAAATCATTCATATAATTTCTATATGACGTATTTTTTTTATTTGTATGTATTGATAGTTAAAAATGCATTTTTAATTTATTACGCATCATGAGGTTTTTTTATTGCTAGATTTAGGCAGAGGGTATCAACAATGAAAAGCTTTAATCCCACAACTGATTGCAATGTAAGCGTACCTAAGGTTAGCGCTAAGTTGATGTACGACAAAATAGAGGAGTTTAATGTTATGTACATGAATTGAAACGCTGATGTAAATAGGAGTTATTCCGTTGTTAGAGACTAAAATAGTAGAAATAGCTAACTTGAAGAAAACTATAAGGTAAATCTCAATAAACTACTCGATATCATTTATCACACTCTGCTAGTGGATCAGTTTTGTTTCACTATTGTTTCTAGCGCACAAATTTGCCTAAATTTTAAAAAGGTCATTAATTTTGAAGAGACAGATGATTGTCATTTCATTGAAATAAAAACGATAAATTGATTGTCCTTAAATGCGAGGCGAAGTAATATAATAACAGATGCTTCCCGAAATTCATTTGAACTAAACCTACCTTATTCAACATAATCATTAGTAAATATTCTGCCTGACGAGCTCTGCTGCAGTATTACCTTATAGCGATAGATTTTTAATAAGTTAAAAAATTCTTGGGAATTTCATTCTTGTCAAAGCAGCAGGCATATTCCACGTAAATGTCGATCAAAGGTTCGATGGAAATGAGAAATATAGAGCGAAGATCTCATGACTCAGACACGATTTCCATTCACACAAGCGGCAGCTCCTCATATCACTTTGCAACATAACCCCGATGATTTCGGGGTAAAGTTGCAAAGTACATACATGCCTACATTGGAGTGGGACTGAAATATCAAACTCCCAGACGTGGGCTTACTTCTCTCGACTTTGATGGCTTAACGAGGTTCCATCGTGACCGTGTCAGACGAAACAAATACCAAAATTCGAGTTTGTGTTCAAACGGTTTAAAAAATTCTGCTTTTACTGATGGAATGTGTTAGCTAATGAAAACCCAAATTCAGGTAAAAAATTTCAATTATTCCATAAGCATATTTTTATTGAATCCAGTTCGTAGCCTTAAGCGCCGGCTGGAGAGGCATTTATATAGAGTTACTACAATTTAACGGCAATTTTTGCGCTACGATTCTTCGATTCATTATAAGCTTTCAATGAAAGTATACTTTATTTTAGACAGAAAAATACTATTGACCTCTGTTTTATTCATTGAGGTGTATGGAAAGGTCAGTACATAATCAAACAAAGCCTGACAAGCAAAATTACATCCATAATGTTTAACCCTGCTCTTTCCTTACTTTCCTATGAATAGCACGGCGGAATGGAGGATTTAGCGGATGTAATGCAATAATACCAACCATCTGTTTGCAATTTAAGGCAAGTAACTGTTGAAATATCTGCTTAGTGCTATGATTAGTATTGTATATTTGGTGATGCGACCGACGACTAAGATCATTTGTGTCACAGGGGATAGATAAGGGAGGAAGGGAGGAAACCCGGCGTCAGCATTAGCCTGCTCTTAATGAAAGGCGCAAAGGGGACCACGGGTTAACGCCTAACCCCACAGACGGAGAGCTGTACTTGAAGTGCCCTCCACAAGACACTCATGTATAGATCTAGTTCCCTCTGAAAAAGATCCCCCTCCGCAGGGATTTGAACCCTGGCCGCCAGTGTAGAAGGCGAATGCTCTAGGCACCACACCAACCCGATCCCCTTAGTGCTATGGATTCTACTCGATTTTACTACAGCTTTCATCGGGAATACGGATGATTTTTATTTTAAATAAATAGACGAAATTCGTAAGGTGAATCCACATTAAAGAAGTTAAGTGAATGCTTATTTCTAGTAAGTTGTTAATGGAAAACCTAGTAAATTTGCAAAATTAGTGCATTAGCCCATAAGCGAAATATAAATAAAATGAGGGTCAACGAAGATGGCGTACTGGCTTCAGCTTCTAGCACTCGCCAGCATTGCAAGTGTCCTTTATATATCCCAATAGGCTAGGCTAACATATATCGCAGCAATGGAAATTTGTAAAGAAACCAAATCATCTGTTGATATGAAAATTGGAGTGAATGTCAAGGATAGAGGAAAGTAAATACGTGATATGCTTGTAAAAAGCTAAATCGGCTAAATGGCCAGCATAGCAAAGCGCCCTCTCCATACACTTCAACGGTTTTATCAAATTCTCCCAGAGAATACCATGGAATTCCTCGTCAAATTTGTGAGAAAAATAGCGCGGAAAGTCAACATTTTGTAGTTCATTTGAGACTGAGGACTTTTTTCTCTCAGTATCCAAGATATGAATAATAAGAAATTATTCCCTTTATCTGTGGAGCCAACTTAATCAAAATCTGAATTACGGGAGTCACGTTTTAAGCGTAGTCGGCGCATTTTCATTCTCAGTCCACGGAGAGAGGGTACGTGGTGGCGGCGGAGGGTAGTTGACCTCGGGAATCAAAAAGGAATGACAAAACAATTCCCTCTCGGAGAATTGCATTCAGGCACAGGAGTGTAGATGGCCGGGCGCTGAACGCTGGGCGGAAGCATTTAGAAGAGGGGGGAGACACGGGAAGGTGGAAGATCTGGTTTGATTTTCCACTTTCAATGGATACCAATATGTTGAGACACCTCAATCTTGAAAAACCTATTCGGTGACATCAGAATCGGTTTGGTTATTTGGTCTATTTTCCGAAGACGTCACTAAGAATCCTTTGTTCCCAGCGCTTCATGAAACTAATTCAATAGATGTTCTTTCCTTCCATTTGTTTCCCAACATGTTTCCACAGCACCCATCTACATGTCTTTCTATCTCTTTTGATCTGCAGCTCTTTGCTCTTCTGCAGACGGTCAAGCCTTCACTGTCATATAAGACAGATAATAGCATGGAATTTGAAGTCGAATGTAAATAATATATGTGTTTTAATTCCAAGCCAATGTTTCTACCATAAGTAAACTATTTTTTGATAGAATGGCGCCTTGATCGTGCTACTAAACTCTCTAAATTTAGCTTGTTTATTTCCATCGATGGCGATCAAAAGAGAAAAAGCCTTCCACTTGGTCCCATTTTTCTGATTTTGCCCGATGGGACACTTCCTCCTTTATTTCCTCCACAGACAATTATTTGGGTTTTATTTACGCTAATCTTCAGGCTGTATTTCTTCACCGTCTTTTTCCATGGATTTCAGAATGCTCGCCAGATCTTCCACCTCCTCTGGAAAAATTGAAAAGTTAAAAAGCAAGGTACGGTAGTTGTTTCATAGTGGACTTATATCTTTCATTCATTGGTCGTGCAATCCTAATAATGGTTGACTGCAGCCATCCACCTCTCCCTATCTAATGCTAGTTCTCTTACCTCCTGGTATCTCTTCCTATGTAATTTTCTCTTTATTTGGTCCATAAATTTATTCCAGGATTTTCCTCTGGGGACTTTCCCTTCTATTTTACCTTTCAATATGTTCTTCAGTGCTCTTATATATTTCTTTTTAATTCTACTTCCGTTCCATTTATCATAGTCTGATGTTGACACGAAAAAATTGATGTAAATGAAAGGTGGAGGAAAAAAGAATACATTATCACATCGCCCTGAGGAAGAAGTTTAATTTTTTATAAAATCCTTTGAGTGAACTAAATATTCGAGAGGGATAAGTATCCCGTGTGTGCCACAATCAATGCGACGGATATGCATAGGATTATCTCCAAACCCCTCATCCCTCAGGGGGTAATAAAAGCGCCACCCGACTCGACGGAGCGGATAAATTAACAGCGGTGGAATTCTTGGATGGGATTTTGAGAGAGACTTACGCAAAGGAGTTGGGTGGGAAGGGATTGAGTGGGTGGGAAGAGTGGATGGTTGGATCAAATGAATTCCGTCTTAATGAATAATTCCTGGAAATGTCCCTCGACCGACCGAGGGGAGCAGGGTGAAGAGGCGTGGGGGATAGGAAGGGGATGTGAGGCTTAATATGGTATCCACGTGTCCTGGAAAACTTACAAAACGACCGACTTCTTAAGATTTTTAAAAAGTATGGTACTTTGGATTTCTCTTCTCCTTATTTGGGGAGCGGTATGAGAGGGAGACACTCTAAGTAAAGGGTGCCCAAAACCTAGCGGGTATTACACAGTCCAACGGAGCATTTTTGATGGACCAAAATCACAACTCAAAAAGTTAAACTCGTCTCCATATTTGTAGGCGGATAAATTCTCTGCACTTAAGCACAAACCAACTAAACTAAACTGAAGCAACACCTCACAAGTTGTACATGCACTCATGAGCTCCTCAAAAAGGTTTTTTAATTTTATCATTGCGTTGCAAGAGCCCCAGACAATCTACGACGCATGTCAATATTGAATATATATTTACATAAAATTCTAACAGGGAATTCTTATTCAATTTTAAAATTTAATTTTCGTAATTCCAAGTATTTGAAGTTGAATGGGAATCTGTCAAGGGCTTATAAAAATATGCAAAATTCGATATGAAAGATCCTTTGCTTGGTATCGGTGTGAGGCATTGGGGAATTCAGTCCCAGCGAATGATTTTTCATGGTGAATTTAGAACATTTGAGTGATTTAACCATCGTTCCTGCATAAAATGTCTCTCTTTCATGTAAAATAGATCTAAAACCGAGGAACAGGATTGGAGTTATTATGGGTTATTGATGCCTAGTAAAACTTATTTGCCATTTTATTAAGAAATAAGTAGAAAATATTCAATGCTATGAACGAAACGTGAGCATTTCTCGGAGATTCAAAATGTCAGCGGGCTTACCCCTTGACTTTGAAGCTCATGTGGCGGTTATTAACGAGGAAAGAGGAAGACAGGAGCGAAAACTAATCAACCTGAAACGTGCTCAATTTTTCCTACTCCTGCCCCGCGACCTCCAAAGTTTGCTCGCGAGACTTATCCCAGTACGCGTTCCGTCACGAGCAGACCTAACCAAACTGCTTACTGAATCACCGACGCTTGCTTTAGACAAGTGCTTGAATTTCGTCGACGCGTATTTCTTTTTGAAACCCGAAGTACTTCCCTTTGACGCATAGAGAGCTCACCGATAAAGGAAACGGTGCGAGGGAGGGGGGCTCTCTTTACTTACATTTCCCGTGCGCGACATCAAAGCGACATTTTTCTCCAATTAGCTCAATTAACCTCTCCACTCGTATATCCGATTTCCTCCGAAAATCGAATTCCAGCCTTCGAGATCTTTGCTCAGTCACCGGGGGACGATGGCACAAAGACACCGGAAAAGCGTCCCGTAAACGGCTCGTCCCGTCGCGTTTCCTGCTCGGGCATTCTTCTTCCCCAAAGACTGACGCGAGCGTGGCCCAGGACAACACGACTTAAAAGCCTAAAATTCAAGTGTAAGAGATTGCGGAAGTTCGGTGCTCTATTTAGGGAGGCCTCGGAATTTTTGTGCCTACACAATGACGGAATTTTGACATCTCAGCTGCGAAATATATTTCAATAACGCCATGTACGAGAGCTGTCTGGCGTAATTTTGTGGAATAACTTCATGATTATATATTGAAACACTTTGTAATTACCACATGAGAATTTTATTTTCTTGCTTTCCTTGCCTCAGAGAGTATACATTTGTATGGACAAACTTGTAAATTAACTGATGGTGATGCACAGCGACGAAGCCTAGGTCGTTAAAAATTAAATTCTGATGTGGATATGACTAAGTGTTTCAGTATGTAGCCATTTAAGAGTTTGCAATTATTAGCATATGGCGTCACATCCTATAGTTATTAATATCTTTCATCATAGTGAACACAGACTTGCGCTTCTCCTCACTTTTATAGGTTACTATACCTTAAAATGAGTAGTCATTTGACCCTCACTACATTTCTCAAGGAAAAACTGAATTTGAGTAAAGAAATTGAGATGACGAGGTAACACGGAGATAGGGTTTGTGATGACTCTGGTAAAAGGTAAGGTTTGGTAGGCGGGAAAATCAAGTATAGAAGATCCACTTTATGGGTGATATAGGATTGAAAAAGGCAGGAAGAACGCTAAGTTATGGTTGGAAATTGAGTGAAGAAACAGATGCCCGTAGTGGCAAACGACTAGGCAAAGGTATCAGGGATAGAAGAATTAACACTGCAATTCCCCATGGCGATAGTTTTATAGACACGACCGGTATCGCCGCAGACCAGCATCATCAGGAGCACTTAAATTATTTTCCATTCTATACATAAATTAAATTGAATGGGTGGGGGAGAGAGAAGTGGCTGAGTCACAGGCAAAGGCAAGAAAGGTGTTGGTTTTCGATGGGGGGGGGGGGCGCTGTTATACTTTGTTTGGATGGGGGGAGCGAGGGTCTTGGATATAATCCGGGAAGCGAACGATGGCTAGGTAATAGCGGTGGCAGCATAAATCTAATACAATGTGGAATTCCAGTGCTAATTCTTCTATCCATGATATCCAGGAATTCAACCAAGTATGGTCCGATACTACCATCAAGGCAAAGGCACTTGTACTTCATCCAAGCCTACCTAATTAAGGCGGCTATCACAATCGTTAACACTGGAAACCTTTAGCGGCCAAGGCGTCATAATAACGAACATGGCTTTGTGTAAGTTTTATCGATCTCTTGTAGAAAAGTATTTCATTTCAGTCACGATGTCCACCACGGCAAAGCCGTGTTGGTTTACTTTTAGCTAATTCCGATCTCATTAGAACCCGGGGACCAGCGCACGTACTCTCCGAACTTCCGAGGTCGCACGGAGCAAGAGGCATGATCTAACCGCCGCGTGCTTTCGAGTCACGTTCTTCTCCTTGCCGGCCAAAAGAGGAATAGTGAACGGCTCTAGGTCGTGCGGTCATGGCGGCCGAGATCGGGCAGCTCAATAGAGATGGTAAGGCGTGGGTACGCGGTCGGTCGTCGCTTCTTTCGGTAGCGAGGGGCAGTAAAGCAAAAGGAGTTGGGGGGTGGGCGGAGGACAGGGCCGGCAAAGAGAGTAGGTCGAAAGGAATCCGCCGTGCGTAACTGCGGCGGAATCGCCTGGTAGGTGAGACCACAGGGTCAGTCACTTGGAGGGGGATTTTTGAGGGGGCCGTCTTCCTTTCTTTTCGACTTCAACGAAACCCCTACTATCCCGTCGCTACTATCCAGTCTCCCAAAAGTATTTTCCCCATAAAATACCTCGCATACATGACGCGGCCTGAGGATAGCTTGCAGGTTAACCACTGTTCACATCTGAGGGCGACATCAATAATGGTTTAGACATCAATACATGCATATATTGATAGAGTTAGGGGTCATCTTGTGAAAATTCACAACTTCAAACATAATTGATGAAACATTGTGTACTATTCCACACTTTTTAATTAACCCGATCGATGTCAACGCCTTTAGAATAATTATCAAGGCACAAAGACCCAGATATTACTCAGGTTTTGGTCTATGTACCTTGATAATGACGTTAAAATCGATCGGGTTAATAAAAAAGTGTGATATTGCACAATTTTTCGTCAATAATGACCATAAATATACTCCCAGTTTCTCGACCAATTAAATTTTCAAAAACATATTAAAATTTTACCCACGTTTGGGACCTAAGTACTCACATTTTTATTTTAGAAAAGAATGAGGCTTAATTTAGCTAAATATGAGGCAGGAATATTCTAAGACTACATAATTTTTTTAGAGAAAACAGCGTTGGGCGGCCAAATTACATGACAGTCAAGGCAGAAAACGATTTTCTCAGCAAAAATGAAGTAGTGTTCCCAACCGCCAGAGCATACACCTATTTGGCGCAAGGCAGCTGCACAAAGAGATATAAAAATATTAGAAATAAAGCAATGGTTCTCGTTCACTCCAATAATGTTTCCCGAAGTACAGTGAAAGACAATCAACCAAAGCTTGGCGATTCGCGCTCCATTTCGGATTCGGCTCAAGTCACTGCCTTAGGTTAGCGGAAGCGGAGTTTTGGGTGGCTGGGAGTTAACGGAAGAGGGCTTCTAAGATTGCGGGCGTGTGAGGACTTGAGATTGTGTTGATACCGACCGCCTTGACTTGCAAGGGGAGACCGCCTATCATCAGAGAGTGTTGAGTGAGCTCAGACCTCTTCAGCGCGGAATCGCTTCGTCAAACAAGGCGCGCGCGGGCGCTAAGAGGAGGACCTGTGGATGGGATGTGTGTGAAGGAGAGGAACCTCGAGAGTTTAAGCGCCCAGTGTCGATCATTCAGCGTGGGTAATCGACTGAATTCTTATTTTGACGTTGAAAAGAAATAACAAAAAACGTTTCATCCACTCTACGTTGGACAAAAAAAGATAACGCGTTAGTTCTATCAAGTGAGGCAACGAAAAACATGAAAATGTATACATTTTAGGCATTCACTCATTGGACAGTGAGGCATATACGATAAATTCCACGGAAGAAAGCAGGTTGATGGGCATATATTTACGAGGCTACCAAAAGGCGTTGAAGATTAAATAAAAGGAGAGAATTACCGATGAAGAAATCCTACGGAGAGTTGGACAGTAAAAAGTGAACAATGAAAACCTCGTGATTGAAAGATAATTAGTCGGCCCCGGTGGCGGCGGGGTAAAGTCCTCGCCTGCTAACCCAAGGGTCGCGGGTTCGAGTCCCGCCTGGGTAAAATATTATCTGCCCAGGACATGGGTGTTTGTGTCTCGTCCGTTGTTACTGTTATTCACCCGACGTAAATTGGCACATCGTGCTGTATTCGGGGTAGTGAAGATAAAATAAATAAATAAATAATTTCATTGAGCATACTTAGTAACGCAATATTGTGTTCAGAATAACCGTTGACGGAGAGATGATACGAAAAATTCTCGAGGGTGAGCAATCATGGATTAATTGAGGCAAATTGTGAAGAACATCGAAGTGTAGAATTGTAAAACAATGAATTGGTTGGCTGATAGGAGAGTGGAGTAAAACATTAAGTAAAAAACCCGTTAGATTAGTAACTGCTGATGGTGATCAACGAAAGGCACACGACGAAGAAATAAAATAGGCACAGGAATATAGAGGGCAGTGAATATGTGATGTGTTAGTAAAAAGCTAAATTGTCTGATTTAGAATTTCCATAGTTTGACTGCATACTTTTTATCACACTTCGTTGAAAATTAAAGAAACTGGGAGAAAATCTGTGTACCTAGTAACACAGCATTGGAGAATCAACTCCGGTAGACATTTATTAAAAGCCGAGCCATAAAATTATTGAAGCATTCAACTCGTAGCAAAACATACCAGTAATCTAATTAATTCCCAAATTATCTTTTATGCCGGAACCAATTAGCAATAGGTCACCAAAAACGTGAATTAGGTCCCAAAGTTATGGAAATATTGGTGCAATTTCCATCGGGTTAACCTGAGAATCACCGAAAAAAATATTGCAGACCAGAAACCCAATTTTGCCGTGTAAGAATTAGGGACTCATTTGGGTGTCGGATAGGAGAGTAGTGTGCATAATATGCGATGTGAAGCACATATATTTAATTGCAAAGTGGCACTTCATTGAGTATCAGCCAATATATATTACGGTCGTACTTCTTCTCGATCGAAATTTGAAAACAGTAACTAGATTGTGGATTTCATTTCGAAGACAACACAAATGCACAACTGATAGGGACTTGGTGGCATTTTTGATCTATTATCCCATGGCGTATGGAAAGCATGACACGTAATAATCAAATTTTATAACCTTGAGCTATACGCTATAATTTTTTCTCAATTTCGCCCAGTTGCCTAAAACAATGTGCTGCGCACTCTCTATACTGAAAAGGCAGCAAAAAAATAAGGGCATAAAAAGGACATGTACATTTGACGTACTTGTCCTTTTCATCAAATTATGAATTAGGTTTTTTTCTCATCTCTTTCCAGAAAAAAAACTTATTGTTTGGAGGAGTCTCGAAAGAAAAAAAAACAAAGACTATTCCACTCGAATCCTGGCTCGCTTTCAATGCGCAATAAAAATATATGTATATTTATATATGTATATATATATATAAGTGAATACTTGCTCCTTCCTCCACCTTCTCCGTATGTCGCGCGGCCTTTTCATAACCGATTCCCTTCGAAGTACCACTTGAGTGCTCTTCACGCGATTAAAGTGAAAATTTAATATTTTTCCTCGCTCTCCCCCCAACCCCTCACACTGGGAAATCCTCTCCGTAACTCTTTCCACTTTGCAATACGCCTTTTCGCAATCACCCCACCTCCACCCCTTCTCTCTTCCTTATATAAGTCTCTTTCGTCATCTCTCTTCCCCCCCGTAACCTCACCTCTCGTTTATTCGTAATGTCGTGTCATTTTCCTCAGGCGGCCGGGTATTTTCTCTCGGCGAAGTTCCACTCGAAAATGAATTAAAAGTTTCGGGAACGACGTCAAGTTATTAAAAGTGAGCCTATATTTAGTCATGGCTTTTTATGTAAACCTTTAACCCCCCCATTGCCCCCCAAAGTCGAGGAGCTGCTAAAATGCGACTTAAAATAAAATTAAACATCGTCCCATACGTCGAATGTATACCGGCCTACCACCGAATACTTCTAGCTAAGCAAGCCATTTGAATACTTTGACAGTTTTGACGACCACATGCCGAAAGCGCGGGACTACATATCTTGGAACAGTCTCGTGTGAGATCAAGTTTCAGAGTCAAAAGTCAGTGACTACTGATGTATGTATGAATAAATCATTTCTATAACTTGAGCCACTTGAATAATCATTCAATTTTATGAATTGGAATCACTGAATCATCAAACGCCAAATTACGTGGAAATTAAAAGATGCATCAAAATTTTCCATTTTTTCCATTAGGTACCTAATGGTACAGTTACGTTTAAAATATGTTAAAATTAATAGCAGGAATACGTAGTAAGGAAGGAGACAATGTGAATATAAAGGTAAAACTTATTCTGAGCCCAACTCTCCACTGGAAAACTTAAACGCTTCCTCTAATTTTTAATCGATTTTCAATGGTAGCACTGGATATTTTAGTGTATCGATAGGAAAAAAGGAGCAAAATATTTCCCATAATTACGAGGAATGTGTATCATGGAAAGATATATTTCCAATCAGTATATATCTTTCATCCTACGTACAGTCAAGCATGAGGCATACTTTTCTGAATATAATACGGATTTATGGACATATATTTTTATTTTTGCCGTATTTTGAAAGTTTATAGCGCTGCAATAGCGTCCTCAGAATGTGGGAATCCTTCTTGAATTTATTTCTCTCATGATTCAGTTCAACGATTTCTACGACTCAATCCATAAAAAAAAGTATTCCCTTTCCAATAGCGATCTACATACAAAGCAAAAATGTCTCCGAGCTTCCAAAAATGTCTCCGAGCTTCCAAAAATATCTATTTGGCCCTCGAGTTTTTGGCATATCGGCCCTTCACTCAGTTGAAATCCACCGCCGCTTTTGCTATTGCAAATTTCCCGTCAGGCATCTCCAAACTTCAGACCATTTCTCTCCGTTCAAGGATAAGCGGAATAAAACAATCTTCTCAGCCACAGTTTTTTCATATTCTTGCTTCTTGCTTTTCCTTCATTTGCTCTATGATATCTTATATCATTCCATCCTTCCCTCAGATAGAAATGAATATAAAGTCAACGAAGGAAAAATATTAAAGTTACAGAATGAAGCTAATAGTGGATTTGTAGAACAATCAAGAAAAGTCGTAATCTAATTTGAAATCGTTTATGAAGGAAATCAAGTCTTCTGCATTTATTCTAAACCTGGTCCTTCTTTGCCCAAAACACACTCTACTATTTAGACAATTATTTGTCCACGCTTTACCTCCAAAAATGTATGTAAGACTAAACTAAAGGAAATTATATTAAATTTCTCACAAAATTCCGGAATAAATTGGAACTCTATTACTGGAAAATCTGTGCATGAGGAGGCATTATGCTCACTTTGAAGACCTTATTCAGAGATCTTTTATGGCCCTAAATATATATAATTACAGGTTAGATGGAACTCTCAAGAAAGTTATCTCTCCTCAGCACCTAAATTATGCAATGTCATATGAGAAGCTCGTTAACCGGCCGACCGAGGCATTACTTGGCGGTACTTAACGACGCTCATCATGATCCTAAAAAACAGTACAACTCCGCTCTGATTATTGACCAATCGAATTCATTGAAGTGTGATTCCGTTAAGTCTAAGTCTAAGTGCGTCTAAGTGAGTCTAAGTGCATCTAAGTTAAAATTATCGTCACAAAAAGTTGAGTGACTTTAAAGAAAGAAGAATTTGATTTTTGTTCCCCAGGAAACGCCGTTTTGCCTGGCATTGAAAGAGAGAAAAAAGTTGGCAATGATATTAATTTATTTGGGCGACTTTGACTCAAAGAGCTCTGCAACAGAAGCGTGCCAAACGGTTTCTTTGACGATCCCGCGAAATATACGAGAGTCTTTCAGCTTGAGCAAACGTATCCCAGTCTTTCCTTCCCAGACGTAAGAGGCTATCTACTTCTAGGATTCAGGTCGGGCGTTGTCCAATCTGATCTCGATACTCGTCCTCTGTTCTGTTTCCTGGAGCCAGAGACTTTGGCCTGGCTCAAAATATTCCTCCCGGCCAACTCTGCACCTCATACAGCATCCATTGCTCAAAGCAACAAGCCTCCGAGAACAACAAGCGATCAATTCCCGTTTCCAGACCTTTCGCCGATCCCAGCCCACAATTTACTTTCAAAGGATCTCCACAATTCTCCCATCCACATCAAGTTTATTATCTCGGATATATTGCTCATTTGGTTCCTCAGTCATTTCCTCTCCATGACCCTGCCTCTTCCCACTTCCCCCAACTATACTTCCAAGTAAAACGTTAACCGCTTTCATCCATGGCAACTTCGAACTGTTTGTGTTCACCTAATCGTCCCATCATTATCGAAAACGCTGTCTCTTCTACTTCAAACTCTAATGATAACTACCCTTCATATCTCTGAAAACATTTCAACCTTGATTGTTTATACATTTCTGAGAGCTTTATCCTCTTCTTCTTTCCGAATGTATTAGGCTTTATGCCTGTGAAGGCCGTCTTTCGTCCAAGTCTTTCCATCACTTGCGTGGACATCCCTAAGGTCTTATGCCTCTCGCTCTTATTTTCAGATTTGTTTTGGTAGTCTCTCTTCATTCATTTTTTCTAGGTATTCTGTGATTGTAATATTTCATTGTTTCGTTTATACTTTTTATCCCGAGTTCATTCGTTACATATATACTTCGTGTTATATTAGTTCGTGCATAGCCAGCGGTTTTCTCTCCTTAATAATTACATTTTTAATGTTTGTAATATTTGGGCTCTTGCTTTTCTGAGCGTCCAGGTCTCGCTCTCATATGCGTGGGAATTGCCATTGTTTTAGAAAAAATTATTAACGCGTCTTTCCAAACTTTATTTATTCAAGTTCGTTCAAGTAAAGAACCATTGATGTAGTTGAAGCTGGTATATATCCCTTTATATTCTGATGGGAACGTGGTTCACCCAGTTGAGAGATCGATTGGTTATTAACCGAGGCGCCCAGGCTGAACTCTGAGCGAAGTCTTTACTGAGATCAAAACAGTTAACAAAACCGCCGTGGAGGAACTGAGACGATGTGTAGCCCGAGAACAGTTTACTTCATGCATATCTTTGGTGCAAATTCCTGGGAAGCGTGGAGTACAAGCCTAATAAACCCATCTTCTTGGCGGTAAAGTAACCAAGTGAATCTTACTGCTGGGTTTACATATCATGTCAGTGAGAGTTTGGATAGGGTAAACCTAAAACATAGTTTATGGTTTTTACTTCTTTCCCTTATTTTTTCTTAATCTTTCTTGCAAGAAGAGAAGAGACATAAAAGTTCACGCAATAATAATAATATCTATCAAGTCAAATGTCGGATACGAATAATAGGATATAGAGGTGGTGATCGGCAGTACAACAGCTATCAGTTGATGGCACTGACGGCTGGCTCTGATAATATACTCCCAAAGAGAAAATATAATGGACTTCGTCGTAGTCTGCTACTGTTTAATAATAAGTCATAATTTAATATTAATGATTACGTGGAAAATATTCTTTACCTCTTTTATGCCAGGTATAAGTAGGCACTTTCGACATAATTATTATTATAACTAAATATTTTCATCAGTAGAGCCGATTTCCGGTATGCAGGAAATGATGTCATATATGGCGATCTATCTGAGGATGACCAATCACAGAACAGCAACTAGACAGCCATTTGGTTCTAATGTTCTTTCCTCCGGCCATTGATTTTCCGTAACAATTAATTATAAAAAGCGGAAATTAAACAAGTTTAGTTTGATTAATAATGAATAACAAATTACATTTTTTAAGATGAAAATATTTATGAATCGAAATTTTGACTCTGGATTAATTACGTGATCAATTGGACAGTTTTCAAGCAGATTGTTAATTACGATTCATGATGTAATATGCGAAGGTTTAATTTAAATCGAAATTTCCAGCTGAATAGGGTATAAATAACGTGGTGTTACACTCATAGTTCAGAATTGCCTTGATAATTTATTCTCAATATCTATTTTTCCAAAGTAAATATGAATAACATGTTCCATGAAGAATGTTACAGCACATATTCACTGGAATTAATTATTAAAATTACAATATAAATCAGGATAATCATTAATCGGAATCCTCCTCATTATTAAAAAAAGACGAATTTATCGTGTCATTACAAGGCCGTGCGTTTTAAGCTGTTAGGATATCAACGGCAGAAAATGACAGATATTCAAAATGGGTACAAAAAATATTATTTTACGGTGACAATGAAATTTAGTTCTCTTGTCTCATGGTGAACAAACGAGTGAAGAGGAAACGGACACTGGAAAATTTACGCTTCAGCCACATTTTTTACCCTTACCATAATTTCTATTGACCTATCCCAAATTGAAAAGGCTGCAATCACTGATGAATTGCCGTAGCAACTGGACAAGTTAAATGAGTTCCTACTAAGTCATTCAAAATAGTTTTTCAATTTCTTTTTAAGTGCATATTAGCTCTTTATAATTTTTACCAACCGTATCTTGGTAAGATATATACAATGATCTACCTTTTGTTAGATAATGACTTTATAATGTATTCGAGGCTTCGAATTAAGGTTATATTTTTGGAAATATACCTGCCGTACTCTCAATTAATTTTTGAAAATACACAGTCACCGATAGGATACTCAACTGCATCTTATCTTCTCGATTTATTATATATAGCAATTATCAATTTCACATTTATCGCTCCTACCAAGGAGTAAAGAATACATACTAGTATCCTTTACTTAATGATTCGTATGATTACAATGGTCCTTCTTACTTATCCTGTGAAACCTCTCCGCATCACATTGACTTGATTTTTATTTTAACTTGATTTAAAATGTTGATACACATCACCAAACTGTTCTCATTTAATGACACCATGGTGTTTTAGTCCGAACCTGAAATTTTCAACCAGTCTTCAATTTCCCCCATACCCCTCTCCGTTTCCTCCTCGTCAAGTGCATTGTGTATTGTGTCGTGTACCCTAGTCCCAGAATCCAGGTCCTCATTGGCCGAGGCTCTCTCAAACATCCCACTACCGAAAGCCCAGCATTCTACTGCTTCCTCCTGAGGCTCGCCATCCCTCCTCCTTCCCTTCCCACCTCACACCTCCGACTTCCTCCTCCCACATGAGGCCCCGTCAATACACCTCCCGCATCCACCCCCTCGGTCGGTTTCTTCTCTGCGAACCTTCCTTCCGCCCAAGGAGCCCTCAACAAAGCCTTCGGGACTCGGGGCTTCCTGTTTGGCTCTTTGACTCGTGGATCAGTTGCCAAGCACACGAGAATGAGAGGGAGAGAGAGACACCCAACAGTTGGGCTCACCATGGTAACCAGACGGCATGAAGAGGTGCCCGGGAGAGTGTTTGGGAGTGGGTAATATATTTTTCCCGCTGCGGGGACGGGCGAGGGTTTGCTGTTCCCATGCAGGAGTGGTTTCAGAGGGGAAAATGAGGTTCTCAGGGTGCGTCAGGATAGGGGGGGTGGGAGGTTTAAGGGTTTGTTCCTGGATCGGGGCTGGATTGCAAGTGGAGAGAGGGCCCCGTTGGGTGGAGATACCTACTTCAGGAAATTGCGAGGTAAGGCATGCGAAGGGGCGCCTCCTCTGGATCACGGCAGTGTTAGAAGGAGAGAGAGAAGGCAATCTAACCGTGGGATCGGTTTACAATCATGTGCATTGGGCGTCTATCGATGAAATATTTGAATATTTATGCGGCATATTGAAACCCACTATGGCCTTACTCTTACCAGTTAGCAATCAACTACGGTTTCGATACGTTATATCATTTTAATCAGTGATTTAACATTTAAAAGACCACGTCTTTAAAGGTATATAAATGAAATTTGTAAATATTCATTTGGCAAATTTGAAACCCACCATAGCCTTGCTCTCACCAGTTAGCAATCAGCTAAGATATCGACAAGTTATATCACTTTCAAGGAGAAAAGTTCGCATATTTTCCATTTTTTTGTCGCTTTCTAATGGTGTTTTGTAATGGTGATTGACCATTTAAACGCTTAAACTGTACTACTTATGTGTGTAATTTAAACGTCTAAACTGTATCTGGCAAATAGCCGACTAAAACCACTCTTGGTTAATCAGAATATAATAGTTACTCGAGGAATTCCATTGAAGAGGCATATGTTTTACTCCGATTAGGTCATATCTGAGACTCAAGTGTATAAAACTGACAAAAGTAAGAAGTAAAGTGAATTGTAAACATAACGATATATGTAAGCCTTAAATTGTGATAAAAAATAGGTTTCGCGCAGTTATTTTTCAAGTTTGTACTTTTTAAAGTGAGAGTTGAGTTACGATAGATTACAATAATCTTTGTTCTAAATCAACTTCACCTCACGATGATGCTTCATCTCGATATTGCATTCCGCCTAATATTCTACAATGAAACTATTATTAGCGTGGCCACCTAATACATGTGATATCATATTTAGGCAGGTGTTGAGTTGCAGTAATGGTATGCAATCCGGGATGAAGGAGGGAAACAGTACAAGAGAGAGAGCTAAAACAAAGGTTAAATTAAATTTATGAGGATTTTACCGATAAAAGTAGATTTGGATGTGCGCCGCACCATTTTTAGATATTACATTTCGTGATGAAGAAAAATTCTTCTATGGTTTTCTTTGCAAAACGTTTTATGAAACTTGTTTCAATATTTTCGTCATTGTCAAGATAAAACATAAATCAGGAGAAAATACAAAGCTGACTTCCTCAAATTACTGGAATATTAAAGTTGTTACCACCGTTTAACAGGGAGTGCTAGTAGACCACCGAGATCGGTGAGAAATATTTTATGAGAAGGCGCCAAGAGTATTTGAATATCTGCAATTAAAATTTTTCGAAATGCATGAAATTTTCTCTTACTTCTAAGGATCATACCAAACATTAGCAGAATAAATGATGCATTGATATATTGTATCGCAAAATAAAATCGCTAGGGGAAAACTTATGTTTTTATAAATTTACATCTAGGATGCGTATTTACGAGAGCAAAATGTTATTCTTTAAATTCTTTTCAGTTTCACGTGAATCAATACTTGTAAATGTAAATAGCCTTCAGGCTTGGTGACTGATGATCCTTGGAAGTATGATTAATGTGTAAAAAATTTACGCTTTCACAAGTGATCGTATGAAGTCAGAATTGCTCTCTTTTGGAGAAAATCCTCTTAAAGCGGGCAGGTACTATTTCCATTTCCTCTCACCCATATTTAAATAATATTCTCTCTAAAATAATTCAATTTCCTGATATAAATAAAACTGGAACGCTCGCCATAATGACATTTGAAGAATATCTCGAGGCTATAAATACATTTGCGCTTACATTTGTATTTATATGCTACAGCTAAATTTGTAGCATATAAATACAAATGTAAACGCAAATCACTGAAATGCAAATCCAACTACGGGATAGTTAAGTTGGTAAAGTTTTAGAACCTGGCAGAATGCCATTTGAGAGACATGATTAAAAGTCTACACGTTTTAATGTTAGTCAAGTTTGTTTGAAGAGATTAAAACAGTACATATTTTCTAAGCATTCCACAGAGACGCGAATGTAGCAGTGGAACAGAATCAGGTCCTGCCAAGTGCTCTGAGGATGAGAGAGAGAGTGAGAGCATCGTCCATCGCACACGTCATTTACATCCGACGACAAGGGAGACTGCTTGTTTTTTTTTCCTTCCCATTCGACCAGTCCGTGTGCGGTACTGGGCTCGCAGAAGAAACGCCTCTCTGAGTCGTGCGAGAAAAAAATAATATAGTTTCCCAACATGCAAGAAGGAGAAACCACGGAGAGCCTTCACCGTGTCGTTGAAATGATTACACCTAGCAAAACAATGTTTTTTCACGTTTTTTTCCTCCTCACTTCTCTCGTAAGGAATGAATGCATCGATCCGCTTGGCTATTCTCGCTCTCTCCTGCTTAAAACGACCGTACAGTTCTATTCCGTTTCGCATTTCTCCCAGTGGATGGCGCAAGGGAGGAGGGAGAAAGGGGGAGGGAGAGAGAGGGAGAGAGAGTAGGTACGAGGTTGAGAGGAGGGAATGGGAAATTGTGTTGCGGGGCCATTAACGGCAGCTGTGGAATTATCATGGGACTAAACAACGCACTCCTGCGGCGGCGTTATCCCAGCCCCTCCCACTTCCACATACACCCCGAGCAACCCAACCCTCCTTACAGTTTTTCACTCGCTCCCAAACCAACCAGCTACTTCTACTGGAGCTCGGGGTCCGCTGTGGTGGTTGGTAGGAAAAAAAAACGCCAAACAAACTCTTCTTTTGATGGGCAAAGACTCATTGAGAGGGGTGAATTGCTCTGTTGGGGGCGGGTGTGGGAGGAGGAGGCGGAGGAAGTGACGGATGGGTAATGGGAAATGGAGCATAGAAACAGTTGAGAGTCGGACCTTCAATTTATTCTCGCCTCTGGCGAAATAAAACACCTCGCGTATATACGTACCTCGGGAGGCTAGTGGAGGCCAAAAAATCTGCCTTCAGCGCTAAGTTTGCACGAGACATGATTAAGACGTCGGAAGCCTCACGTCAGCGATTTGTGATTCTTTCAACAGTACCATTACAAATCTTTTGCGAAAGTGAAACTCATAATTTTTTAATAAAATTAAGCGAGTTGAAATGAGGCCTAAATAAATAGTGATAAAAAGAGACACAAATGGCTTTCCTTAGATAGAGGAATTATATTCAAAGAGGCTCACACATCGTTCTTTCAAATGGATTCCAGAAGTGGTACACCAATTGTTAACTCGGTAATATGGTTAGAAATGGTCATATTTCTGGGAGCGACAACTTTTACAAAATATTTATACTGATCGTAGCCACGAATGAAGGGGCCAGCTATGATGATTTCTATGTTTGGAATGCTCATGTAGGTCTAATATTTGACAAAAAACCTCATGAAAGTGGAACGTGAACTCGTAAGATCAAATCTTTTCTCGATTAGACCTTGGGAGTGTCATTATTTAGTGAGTAATATCTCCATGGTGTCGTCAGATAAATCTACACACTTATATCATCATTACTTATTTATCTATGCCGCTAGTTTTTTTTACGTTTAACGCCATTACAAGAGCAAGTTGGCAACTATGGAAAATATAAATATTATACCAGGGAAAGAGGGAATGCCCAGTTTGGGGAAACTATTTTGAGGGCGAGAAAAAACATGCTAATTTAATTGGACCTAAGAGAGTGCCATGGGGAACACAAATTGGTCAACAAAGCAGAGGGACACTCTGTTGCGTGCTCTCGTCCCGTGGGACCAATTCTCACGCTCCACCTCACACTCAAATTTAACCCTTCGCTCTCCCCACTTGAAGTTTGCTCGGGGCACCCCTCATCAAATACGAAATTCATCCTACTATCCGATTCCTTCCGGGCGAGGCAGTGACGGGGAAACATAGTGCCGGGCCAGCCAACTGGCTATGGGCGCGAATCTTTTATAAGAGTTTCCCTTTTATACTACTCCGAACAATACCGAGCCCCAAAAAAACTGATCGGGAATGAAAGTAATAGATTCAAGTGGTGTCGGATTGATGTCTCTTCAAGATTCGCCATACGAACTTCTAGTTCGTAGAAAATTGAAGGGCTAGAAGCCAACACACCGCAATACTTTCTAATTCACGCGCTTTTCCAAGAACTTGAAATGTATTGGTTTAATTACAATTGTTTTATTTGAAAGTGAAATTCGCTAGTAATTTCTAAACTTCGCTTCATAAAGAGCCTGAGGGTTCTTCAAAGGAGTAGTTTACTTTGAAATGAAGGAAGGATGTTGTAGGGACAATTACTTAGATCGGATCAAATGTTTGACAGGTTTTCCGCCCAAACGTTACTGTCTATTCTAGGACGTTAGGATCAAAAGGAGAGATTGTTTTATCTTCCGCTAATCTCTTGGCATATTCGGAAGCCAATTTTCCGCTATAATTCTTTCTGACCAAAAATAAGCATAAGAGTGACCGGATTCTACTGACGATTTAGCAAAATGAAAAAAGGCCGAAAGTATATGAGATGATGGAGACAATATTATAATACATTCTGTTTAAACCGGGGCCAGTAGTTCGTAGGATGAAGTGAAATAACATTTGTAATTGGCCGTGAAACATTTACACGGTTGTGTTTTCAAGCAAAATGCCAATAATGCCCATTTAACAGCAGATAAACCATTATCTTGGAAATATATGTCCCCTACTGCCGTTAAAAAGGTAAATTTAAAAATACCTATACTCAGGTACACTTAGATTATCTGTAAAATATTGATAATCACTTGTTTTAAGGCTCATCAGTTCATTTTTGAATCATTGCATGTGCAAATGATATGGTACAAAGTCGCTCGCCCGCGTGCATATAAACGAAGGAATAAAATTCTCCATGAAAAAATCATTTGACTTGACCGGGATTCGAGCCCGGATCGCCTTCAACGGAGGTTAATGCGAACTAGGTATTTGCGACTCAAGTCCACACTCGCTTTGAAGATGGGTTGGTGGCGTAACTGGCTAACACACCTGCACGGCGATTGACAGATCCGGACTTGAAACCCGGTCAAGTCAAAATATTTTTTCATAGCGAATTTATTGCCTTAGTGCTATTTAGTTCAAATTATTGGGCATAAATTTTTAGGCAGAGCTTTGAAATGAAAATGACCATCATAAAGGAGTATGATCTCGTGCGCTAGAAATTATTCTACCTCGCGAAATCTAAGAGAGTTATACGCTGTTAAATTATCCACTACTTGAGAGCCAAAGACAAAGCCTTCTACATCAATTCCACTAACTCCACTCCAGTGCGAAGGAAAGCTACGGAGTTGCATATTCTGAGAGGTTCAGTGCTACTCCCTACCGCTTCTACCAGCGCGAAATCGCTTGTCTGAGTCCTAACAAAGGAAAAACATTGTACCAGAGTACGCTGGCACACGTATCGAGGAACATTTTCTAATTTTTGCCATAATTTCTTGCTCCAGGGAGCGTTAATAATTTACACTCCGAGCTCCAGAGAAACTGCGTCTAGATATACTAACACAGATTCGATTATTCCGTGGCAACAACAAAAGCATTCGTCGCTCTCCCGGAGTCCATGGCTTTACGAGCTTCTCAACGAGCGGGGATCAAGTGGTACACGCTCCGCGAACCGTCTGGACTTATTGTATGCAACTTTTCAATGGGGGCGATTCAGTTGCTCCAACCTTGAAATGAGAGGAGGCTGGTTATTCAGGGCAAACACAACTTGGCACTTGCATGAGTGGGTTCCGTGATTTTGATTGCAGAAGGCCAAAGCTCGCTTTCATCGGAAAGAATGATTTTTTCATTAGCGTGAATGAACTACAGAGCTTAAATAAATGATAGGGAGGTGGGAGTCCGATTGAAACAATGCCGGTTCGGATAAATATACGGTGAGCGTGCATTCAACGTAACCATTAATAGAACATTGTGTAACGAGTGCGTTATGGCTGGGAATAGCGCAAGCGGGCGGGGTTCGCTTCGCTCGTGCGCCCATCCGCCAAAGTAGCGCTATTCGCAGCCATACCGCATGAGTTACACACATTTTTTATCATAAGTTCGTGAAAATAAAAAAATATGTAAAAAATACGTATATATCTGCAAATATTACTCATTTAATACGATATGGAAAACCGTGGAACGCTAGGGGGAAATTTCCTGCTACAGTGTAATCTGTATTGATCGGCCACCACCATGCATCGATCGACCCATGCAGTAATTGCCGCTTAAGAAGGTGACCGCTGAAAGGGGAGATTGTTTACATTGATTTTATGGGAAATTAATTTCATCCGACCCCGAAAAAACTGACCGCTTAGAGAGGTGACTGCTTAAGGTAGGTGGTTGATGAGGTAGGTTTCACTTATAGCCGTTGCTCAGGTTGACAGGGAAAAATACTACTACTAAAATCTTAGAAAAAATTATAATTTTGTCATTTAAAACTTAATTTTTAAACTAAAACCAAGAGTATAAGAAAATTGATAGCAAGAATAAAACTAAAATTCTTTGCGCCATCCGAAGGTGAAAATTTGGACCCGAAATCGTGATAGCAAGTAATTTTATAGTATACTCGGCATTCTAATCCATCTTGTCCCGTAACTAGTCAAGTCAACAAACATGGGAACCCACAGGTGAAGGCGTTACGCTAATGAGGCGTCCTGCCTCAATAGTAAAACTAGCTAAAGCACTCGGCTGGACTCGGACCGAGCAGGGATAAGTGATACGGGTTCGAGTCCCGGCCAAGGCGGATGATTTTTCCTCTGAGAAATTTCGCGCATTTGTAAATTGTGGTTGACCTCAAAGAGTTATCCGTGGCTAGTGGCTAGTCAAATCGGTAAAGGGAATTCGCTTACTTCCCTTCCTTCCAAACGCCACTGAGCTGTGGAGTGCGACCGAAAAAAATCTGAATAACTATCCCATTTTTATCTGAAAACATCGAAAAAGACAATTTTTACACTTACGAATGCCATAATAATGATCCATGAACGGATTCCATGTTTGAATTCCATGAACGAATCAAAAATTGGTATATCCAATACAATTTTCCAACGTTTTAATCATTCATTAAAAAGTGAGAATCATAATTTTACGACTTTTCATATTGATCGGAATCCTATTATTTATGTAAAACAACTCATCACCCCCTCAATTCATCGTCAAAGCAAAGATTTACAGAGTAACATTTGGATTTAAAAACTAAAAGTTTAACATGTTGATCATAAAATTAATAATATTTAAGGAGTGAAAATTAGAGCGAAGAGAGGCATAATTTATCCATCCAATGTCTTGGAAATGGTCTTGGTCCATCACATTTGATATCAGTGGTATAAAAGATACTTCTAGGCTAGATAAAATGACCATCATTTCCACAGGATGAAATTGCCAATAATATCTGGCATTTTCCCATGTTTGTATATTTATATATAACTGGTATGTCCAACCAACGAAAAACACGCGTAGCGCACAATAATATAAACATATGTCACAGGCGTGACTGGCAGACACACAGAAAACACAATAAAGAAAAACTCACAGATTTGTTATAATATATTTCGGCGGACACAACCGCCTTCGTCAGAATATTAGTCTGATAAATATTCAAGTTACGCCCCTGTCAAGTAACAATTTTGAGTCCGTCACCGGCAAATTAAATCAAGCAAGCGAAATGCTATTACGTTGAGTCGAGGATAAACTCGAAGGATGATGGGGAACCGTAATTTTCTATAATCGATTACCAAAACTGAATTATCGAATAACGCGGTGTCCATCCAATATCGGTTAGCTGACAAACTTTTCCGTAATTTGAGCGTCAGTATTCTACCATGATTAAAATTTATGTTGGATATAATAATTATTGCGTTCATTGTACCTACGAATGAAACATCGATGGTCCATACAACAAAATCCCGATGCGTAACTGAGGAACATAAGGGATGAACTCACGATGAAAGGTTTTGTGCTTTCTGAAATTAGCACACAAAGGGGGCTTCTTTCCTATGTCATGAAGTCATTTAAATACAAGGATATAATGGACAAATTTAAAAAGACTGATTAAACCTCGAGACGGAAGAATGCGGATTATTGACACGATTTCAAATTAAACACTCTACCTTACGATGAAGTCAGGGAAAGGAAATGGAAGTCGTAATTCACCACGCTACTAACAATAAGTGCATGATAAAAAGTATTATTTACATATTATTTCAGCCAAATGTGAATGCGTGAAAAACAGTTTTCAATAAAATTTTCACTTAAAATGAAGGCAACAATTTAAAAAAAATTGTAGTCAGCGTTTTTGGGAAGTAAGGTTACAGTAAATATATTCGAAAGTACTCATAGTACATTAAAAATCCATGACCCTATATCCTTAATTATTCACGAACTAAAAGATTAAACCTTGCCAGAGAGTTAAGATGATTTTTCGATCCCATTACTATGATTCCATAATGTTAAATTATGGACGTCTTACCTCCACATTGTAAAGAGATTGATAAAATAATAAGTCCATCCAGTTCCAATGTTTACCGGAGTTTCATTCAATATTCATTTGTGTTCGTATACAATGAGTTTTACGATGCGAGATTATACTGATTGAATGGAATCAAACAAGCTTTTATTACACTCTGGAGCATGCCCTAAAGAAATAAAACACAAAAAATACCTAAAAGGAGAAGGGAGGCGAGGTTATGGTAAGTAAATGCTTACTAAAGGTTAAGTTCAGGGCCTCTCACACTCAGAAATTCTGGGAATCTTCGGAATACTGGGCAGGCCCCTAGAGACGCAAGCGGAGATAACTTCGGCCGCTGAGCGATCAGCACTTTCCTTGTTCGTTATAAACCGAAGATCTTTCGGCTGCTTCACCAATAGGAAACTTTTGTAGCCTAGCAAACGCCATCTATAGACTAGAAAATTTGGACGGAAATTCAACCAAACAGTTAATATCCGTGAGTTTCCCTTTTAGTTTGCCTACGTATCCACGGCTAAATACGAGAATCACCTCGCACGGTATGGTGTGATATTGGAAAGGCTGTGCCGGTGCCAGACTTCAGTCCTCATCCAGTGTCCTAGGTTCGCTGGTTTGGGTCCCTTTATAGCCGGTTTTTTCACCGCCTTGCACATGATTATATGTGTCTGTCCATTTTTACACCGTGCAATACATTATGTGAAATGCATTAACGGCTGATTGAAAATAAGTATGTATGCTCAAATTCATTCCTTGTGCACTATAAATAATAATTTCATAAATTTATGAGTGATAACTAAATTAAATTCGATAAGTAATTAACAAAATTTTAATGAATGGTTTTTACTATTTATTGATTGCATTGAAATTTTTGTCGATTTTCTGTTAGTCTCTATTGACATTAACCATGAAAAATCGTTACCATTTCTAAGTATACTGTAATTAGCCTACTCTGTCCATGTACTAATGTCAATGTTTTAATCTCACGGTAAAAACAGTATTTCAGGTATCTTATCATAGTAAAAAATCTAATTTAACTTACATGTGTTGTATATTAGAGCCCTGATGAGGCCAAAATAAATTGCGAAACGTTACCATAAGGCAATGAAATAGTTTATTTATATAATAACCCTCCAAAAGAATTGTATTTGTATAAAAGTGGTCAAAATCAGCTCACATTAAAACTATAAATAATAAAGCGCACGGCGCGGCGTCCCCATGCGACAATCGCTTCACTCCCTGCCACTACTCTGACCCCTTACTCCCATTCCTGCCACATCTCTCACCCCCTGCCTCAATTTTGGCTTCACTCCCTCTCTCTCTCGCTTTGACCGACAATCCGTTTCACCCCCAATTCCCCAACCCTTTTGCAACTCCTGCCGTACACCGACCGACCTTAGCCTCCCTCCACCGCGCGATAGGGTACACCATCCCCCGGGTCGACTCCTCGTGCGCCCCGTCTCCCCTGGTCGATTCCCCGCCCGCGCGCACTTTAGAGAAATTCCTTCTGGAGCCACCTCAGCTGGAAAGTGCCTTTCACTCGACGAAATTCGTTTATGGGGACTGTGGGAAGGTTAAAGGGTGAAAGGGGGCGCTGGGGGGGGGGGCTCCCACTCTCTCCACCTCACACTTCTAGGGAGGGGAGGGGAGGGGTCATGGCGATGGTAAAGGTTTAAGGGTTAGAGAATATGCGATATTCGAATCCCAGTATCTCATTGCGATACGAATATAGTATCGAAAAGTCCACGATATCCTGTTTACGGTGAAGTTTTTAAAAATCAAGATTTGACGAAAGTATAATGATAAAATATTGTAATGTCCACTGGGTATTTCATTACTCTGTGACGTCTAAACGCGTTGCTGTTGCGATAAATGACCAAGTTTTTTCATTTAAATATTATCATGATGTTCGACAACATCTCGCCAGATATTTTTAAATATACTAGTTTTGACGATTGGGCTTCCGAACTGAATAAGTTGCCATCAAAGCCCAAACAATTTCAAAACGGAGGTTAGTTATTGTGGTTGAGATCTATTTTAACTTAGTTCTACAGCTGTGATCATGTTGCATGTATTGTCTGCTACTTGCAGTTAAAAGGGTTAAAAACTCTCAGAACGAAGAGAAGGGACCACCCTTTGTAATTCGAGCCGAGAGCAAGAGCTAAGCAAGCGATGCTTGTTTTCGGTGTTCAGTGGTGACTGGAGTTTTCATAGCGGTAAAGTGATATCCATTGAGGTATTTGGAGAGGGTACTAGGTCATCAAACTGAAGCCTGACAACCGAAATGACAATCATTTAATTCAATCATTTATGTCAATCATTTTATCAACATTCTACTGGTCGTTTTTATGTTAAATGTTAGTTTTATTATTCTAGGCAAAAATTTTTCAAAGCTAAGTACATGTTTTAATATCCGATGTTTTAAGGCTTTACCACACTATATTATAATGAGTTCATGAGAATGAAAAATTCCCTCTGCATACGAAAGATCAGTGCCAAGAACTTTCAAATGATAATGTACTTAAATGTGGGCTAATATCCGTGAAAAAACAAAGAAAAATGAACTAAAAACTGACTCTAGAATATAGCCTTTAGAATATAGCCTTAACTATCAACCTAGAATAATAATTTGAAACTCTGTATTATATTAAAACTGTAAAATGTGAAACATCTGTACCAGTGAGAGCACTGGGCTGGCGGAAGAGGCGAAAGGGCGCCTCATCCAACCCAGTATAAATAAAATGAAAGTCAAGTCAACCATATTGTTAAACCCTCCTCTTTGCTTACTTTCCTATGGATAGCAAGACGCAATAGACGTATTGTCTTCCCAAGGAGTAGGAAATTATGGAAATAAGTTCACGAGCGCACTATACCACATGGTCACGCGATACAATGTGCGATGAGCAGCGCCAACGGTGACGGTCGAGTGACACACACACAAGCAGTTAAGTTCGAGAGCGCACACTCGCCGAAGAAGACATCGGCGTTGGTGACGTGGGAAAAATAGCGGTGGCCGCACTCACCTCTGGGCTATAGTAGAGCTGGGAGTCCGGGCAAGGAAAATTTGTCAACGAGAAGGTGCTAAGAATACAAATTACGAACGAAGCGTGATTGAAGATTTTAGAATCAGAGTTTGGGTTAAAAGAAAATGGAGTGAAGACCGGAAGCAAAACAAATTCAGGATTGATGACTGATGCTTACGGTGATAATAATAAAAGGCAAAGGATGTAGAAGCCTAGAGACACAGCAATATATCGGTGATGGTTAGACGTGCCATTTATTATCGCCGCGCGATTTTTACCGCTCTAAGCGGCAGGTTTGGATATGGTTGAAGTGCGTAACCCTGGTATCGAGGACGACGAACGAGGAAGTGTTGGAGGATTTCTCCGTTTGCTCCCAAGAAAATATACGTAAATTTTAGTTACGATATACAGCATTCAGAATAGAATGGAATTTATTCACTTCCGTTTGAGAAACATTACATTAAAAAATAATTAAACATATCAACAGAAGCTTTAGGAGGGTTTCATGGTCAATGCCTGAATTGAGCCAGCATAAATGTTTCACGTGTTCCCTTTACATTCGTTTAGCAGTGAAATAATGTACTTCAAATTAATTCAGTAACACAAAATCAGGAAATAACACTTAACATCTTCATAAAACAGAACCTGTAACCAATTTCCAAATTTCAATTTACAATCGGTTGCGGTAAAATAGTGAACTTTTAATTCAGTAGAATAAAAACAAAAACCATTTGAACATTTGAAAATTTTTTCATTTGGCAGATATTTTTTTCGAAAACTTTTACAAAATTTTAATTTGCATTTGGTTAAGAGTGATATAAAATGCTTTCTCAAACAGAAAAGAATAAGAAAAAAGATTTATTTCCAATAATGAGAGAGTTATGACACATATTGATGGTGATGTGTATGCTACGTTCCTTAATTCTTACGTAGGCTGCAGCCATCGTCGTTGATATTGTACTATTGAACATCAGTGCTCATTCCTACCCCACATTCTCTCAAAGAAGCGATTGGGGATAGGGCTTTAAGAGAGCAGCTGATAAAGTAAGGGGTAGGTGCGTTGAGAGATGTGGCAATATGGTAGGGAGGGGATGGGGCAGGGCCGGGATAGCGGGGGGAATTTGAGCTTGCGGACGCGGCAGAAATTGCCCGGCGCTTCGGTGGTGGACGACCCGAAAGGGCGAGCGTAAGAGAGGATGGGGACTTGGAGAGGTTCGGGAATATTGCAAGTTAAGACACACGGCGAAATTCTAACGCTCGCGGAGGTCATTAATATTCCGGAACGAGATTAGATTGGGAAACTCTGGCGGAATCGAAATGAGATTCATGGGACAAGTTGACATACCTTCCCCATTTAATAACTTCAAAGATCACCGTCGAGAAGGGCGGACTTCACTCGATCGCGAAAAAGGTGAGCGCGACCATGCGGCAATCGAGTGGGCTGGTGCGTCACTCTGCGTAACGGCTCCATTTTCAATGTTCGCGATGGATTTCGTAATGATTCTGAAATGGCTTAATATATGCACAAGAAGTGAGCTACTTTGTCACTTATCAACTCCGATCAACTTACTGCTATATAAGGACCTTTGCAACAAATATAAAATGCATGGGGAATATGTAATAAAAAGCACGGTACATTGAAATTTAATCACTTCCCAGATTTTCCTCCGGCTATAATTCAATTTTGCTGATATCAATGTTGGTGATGCATCTCTTCCATTTTCATGCATGCATGTTTCTCTTTTACCTGCCTATTATATTTAATATAAAATTGTCTGTCAGCCGCAACCTTCGGATTCTTTCACTACGATTCTACCCAATGCATGGATGGTGCTTGGATAGTCTTTATATCACCTTCTCCCAGTATGGGAGTTTCTTATGACGATTTATTTAATAAATTTTCTATTTTGTATGTAATTAATGCTTCTGAACATCGTTGAAACTGAAACGAAAAATATAGGTGTCGGTAGTTCTCGGCATAGGTTGGTTCTGAACATTAATTTCCAATATTTTGGGTCATTTTTTAAAAACTCTTCTAGTGACTACTCTCAGAATACCAGAGGTTTGATGGAACTGACGTTGATGTAGTGACCTCAGGAGACCTTCGAATCTCCCTTAGGAGCAAAACATTGAGATAATGGGATAGTAAATGGATATTAGAAGTCAATAACAAACTTTGAGTTATTAAAAGCCCCACTAAAGCATGGGTATCCTCCATAAGAAGCAGTAGAAGAGAGGAGGTTGTTCCCATACGTCTGAGAATAGGGCACAGTGCTCTAACACATTCGTACCTCTTTTCAATACCCAACTGCTGTATGCCTGGATGCAACGAGTGTGGCTTACTACTAACAACTTAAACACCTTATGGTAGAATGCACAAAATAATGTGAGCTAAGGTGCAAAAAAAATACCTGGAGATGTGGGCATTATATTAGGGGATGACACTGATAGCGTTCAAAAAACTTCAGATTTCTCCAAGGAATTTGATATTTCCTATAACCTTAAATACATTATAAGCTCTGTGAAAAGTTACCAAAAGCAAAAGAAAATAAATAATCAGTAGTACAAATACCGCCTACCTATGAGAAAAAATAATATGTGGTTACCAATGTGTGAATAGGCGCAAAAGACCATGCCAACCGAGGGGGCGCCTCTTAAAACCTATACTACTACAACCAGAGGTTTGAATTTAACTGATAATTATGATCAGATCATTTAGCCAACCCGTAACATGAGCGATACCTTCAGTTCATTCACTTTCGCAGAAGAAATTTCTCGCTCGCCGGAGCTCTTAGATTCGACGTGATAGCCGTGGCCATATCTATAACAGGGGTATGAAACGCATTGCCTGGACGAGGAGTTAGATGATAGCATCGTGATCCGGAGTGCGAATGTGGAAGGGCAGGAGATTGTGCGGGTGGAGGCGACGGGGGCCGGAGGGAAAGTCGCTGACACGGCGACCTCGTCACCGATTCCCACGTCTTTTCACCGTCTCTTTTCGGCTGCGTTATTTATGGCTCAGCGGCGCCTTTCCCCACGCTCGCTGCACCTGCGACCCCTTGTGTTGCAGCCCTTTCGTCTGCGCAGCAGCTATGATTTCCGCCCTACCCCTCATCCGAAATAAAGTGAGAATGGCGGGAGATTTCTGAAGTCATTTCGACCGGTCAGTTTGCTTTGATGGGAGGATAAATCAATCATTGCTATTCCATCTACTACATGGCAAGCTTATGGTAGGTACATGGAACCTAAATAAAATTTGGTATTTCTATGATAATTCCTACATATCTTGCGATGACTTTGGCGATCGCAAGGAGTCTTGTCTAACGTTTCCTTTTTTAAGCTTTTATTCCAATTTTAAATATTTGTTTTACTCCTTTCTCCATAGTTTATATCATTATCGTCTCTTCCACTTCAAGCATTAAATATTTACCGATTTTGTATTCTGTTTAAACTATCGATACACCATCCTAGAAAGATCTAAATGGGACAAGGTAAATATTGTATCGTGACCCAAAAACAGGAACCTCTTCGTTTTAATTTACATTATTTTCCTAACAGATAATAATGAATGCGAGCAGACAAACTCATTTATTCATATCAAACATAATAATTTAAACGATAAAAGAACCTTTTGATCATAATGGTCAAATGGGGAAGAGTTGTGAGTCATCATCTATTCTGCTCTCATTTATTGACTTTTAAGCCTAGATATATCCCGATATTCTCCAAGTGTGGCAAACAGCCAGTATCCGCAAAGCTAGGAAACCGGCTGAGCTTATAGAGAATATCCTACAACTTTCTTTTTAGCAAGGGCTGATTCATACGCTTTGGACATTTGGAAGCACTTTCCTCACAACCTCTTCCAATATTTTCATTTTTATATCTGGACCCAAATTTTGAACGGCGAGAATATATTGCTCGTAAGTAACCAAATTCTAGATCCTCCTCTTCAATGTCTACCTTTCTTTTTCCAATCGTGCCATCGGCAGGATGCTGACCCTCACATTTTATCCAATCACTTTCCGTTCCCATAATCCGCCCATTTTTAACCCTCGGTTACCACTCACACTTCAGTAAAAATATTTTCGTACCCCTAGATATTTACCCTTCACCTAACCCATAAAATGGGCTGCTATTCACGCTGCGTTGCAGATAACTTATTTATGGAAGAGCTTTATGAGGAAAGGAAGAGCCTTCTAGGATTTTACGGCCATAAAGGAAACTAGTGGTCTTCTAACCTCCCAATATCTTTATTCTTACGCGCACAATATCGTTTCATAGGTACTTACAAATTAGGAGTGTAAAAACTAATAGACATTGGGAAGGGCTTGATACTGGATGGATAAAAATTTGTAGTGGTTAGAATGCTCTGATTTGGCAAAAAAGCGCACTGAAAGAAGAAAAATGCTTATACTCTTCGGCATCATTAAAATTTGTACCTGTTTTCGCGAGGGTAGCACTTTCAAATAAAAAAGGCCATTAATGAATGAGTACAATCGGTGAGACGTTTCCATTAATCGGCTTAGAGCATTAAAATGTACACTCTATTTTATATATCCCTCACCTTCGCATCATTGGAAAAAAATGAAAGTGAACAGAACAGTGCCTATTTCCTGTAACACGAATTGAATGTCTGCATTATCACTCCATATTGCACAAACTGATGACGCGGCTGAAACGTAAACAAAGGATGGCGACCTGTCGAATCGTTGTAGCAGCGGCGAGTGACCTAAACACATAACTATCCCATCAGTGTAATAATTTGCTCAATATCTTCAATTGTACCAGACAACGCTTATTTCATTAGAATTGCGAGTAAACAACGCCACGTCATCTACTGTGATTATGCTAACTGGATATTTATACGGGGTAACATGCTTGCCTTTCTTCAAGTAGCATTTGGTGCTAATAAATGCTCAAAGTCGCCGAAAACGGGGGCGTCAGGAAGCTTGTGTGCAGTTAAAATATGTAACTGTCCAACAAACCGGTATACTCTTCCACCTTGCCTCCTGTTTAACTAGTTAGTAATCTGTACACAAGGCAGTTTTCACTCCAGCATAAAAGAGAAGGCGTTTTCAACTGAGAATCATTAATCGGGCTGGTGAGTTTTAATCAAGGTTCTCGGAAAAGACTCTCTAAATGTCAAGAGACATACGGAGTTACACGGTTTAAGTGAGTGGTACGAAGACGTGTATGTTTGTGAGTGAAAAGGAAGTTCGGAGGAAACACGTTCAGTGCCGAAGAGTTGGGGGCAGAATTAGGCAAACGAGGCAATTGGCAATGTTTATCAGAGAATAGAGCAAGACGAAATAAACGACTTCAGGCGCTCTCTACTGGTAATTGAAATGTTCCTAATTCACATCCGTTTACTCATATCGTGTTCAACGGTTGTCATTGGAACGTGCTTGATGTGTCTCGGTGTTGACCTGTCACTTGTGACGACAGAACTATTTGCAAACACACCATAAATGGTCGATTACGAAATGAATAATGAATGGTTGGGCCTTCCAGTGAACACACCTGCCTATTATACCCCCAAGTGTCTGTCTTCTCCAATGTCTCTTTATTAATTCCATCCATTTTTCAATATCAAATAGCTCAAAAATTCTTTGTATCTTTTTCTCCCTATAAACATCCCAAAAACTCTTAGCCTCTCCTCACCACAGCACTCTTTCAAGTAATTTCTTCCACCATTAATCTCTACATAATGCCCTTAGCCCTAATTGTGCCTTCCATTCACTTTTCATGCCTATTTTGACAGAATCTCACCAGAATATCTTACCCTAAGAGGCCACTTGCCCATATGTTTTCCTCTGGTTCCATCGCACTCTTTCCTTCCTTCTCCAAACCCTGTAGACAAAAGCCTCCACTCTACGCTCATCTACCTTTCACAGGGGCCAAGTTTCCCGCGACCACTACCGTGTAAATGTGTAAAATAATTAGGTTTTGGGAGGAAAAATGATGAAGAGTATTATAAGAGTGTTTTAAGTGGAGCTGTGGACATTTCTCTACGAGGGAGTTCATCACGCCGAGTGTTGTTCTTTCAAAAGAACAACTGGTGTATAGGTACTTAGACACACGCGTTGAGTTGGAGAATAGGGAGAAACATTTGAGGAGGGCTTTGAGGGTGGTGATACCGATCATAAGACGCTCTTAAAGGTGGAGAAAATTGCTTTCTTTCCAGTAAGACCTGGAAGGAGGTGAGGCGGGAGAAGATGCAAGACGACTTTTACTGCAAAAAGCTTTCGATAAGCAAATTAGGTGAGATTTCAAAACTGACAAATTATAATGGAATTAACCGTATGCCTTGAAGGAAAATATAGTGGAGAGCTATGGCAAGAAAATCGATGAATTACGGTGGAAAAATTTTCAATGAGGTGAACAAAATGATATCGTCCGTTACAATCGAGATACTGACGTATCACTGATTGTTAGAGTTGATGGGTACGCAAACTCAATCACATTTTAATTTTTATACTTAAATATACGAAAATTACACCTTTTTTACGTCAATTTCTACCCTGATATCAGCTTATCAATAGAGAATTTTAGCTTTTCTACTCTTTGGTGATGGGACATCTGCGCGCATCACAAGGACCGTATGCGCTTCAGCAATATCCTGGTCATACTAGTTTTTCCAGTGGACATAACCATGAGAGCAGTTTTAAGTGTATGACTGACTTTTAATGATTTTAAGCGGTGACATGTTGCAATAAAAGTAGACTCATGAACAATCGGATGCAAAAATTCAAACGCATCTCAACGGGAAATAAAGAAGGGAGAATGCTTGTGTGCAGAGGAAAGAAAAGAAGGGAAGAGAAGGAAGGATGGATCCGTCAGGTTGTTGAAGTAAATAGAGTTAGAGCTACACTGTGCTCAGGAGTCATATGAAGGGGAATGAAAAAAAAGGCTGCGAGCTGGAATTTTCGAACGAGAGAAGGAAATTTCTCGCCAGAGTGTGTGAGGGGAAGAACGCGCCAGTGAAGAAGTAAATCGAGAATGAGAGGAATAGGCACGCACTATTGCGGGGGTGGCCTTCTTAGATGTATACAAGGGAAAGTGTACATTTTATCCAAAATTCTTACGTATGGGATATGATATCACTGAGAAAAGAATCTTATAAGATGAAATAAACAGAACAGAGATGATTGAAAGCAACTGAAACATGGTGTTGACAAGGAAAGATGAAGATTAAACAGACGGGGAGAATCGCCAATGAAGTAGCTCTCCGAAGAGCGGGAAAAAAGACCTTAATGAATAGAATGCCGAGTAGAAGAGAATTTTACAGGACAGATTCTGTAAAATGTCCCCCGAAAAAAGTTACATTAGAAAAAATGAATGTGAAGAATAATTGAGGAGGATAAAAAAGATTATCATCGTGACGTGAATAAAATTATAAACGATGTTCAAATGGGGAATTGTGAAAAATATGAAGAGGTTTAGCTGGAGAGATGATGATGTGAAAGAGGCTCAGCAAACCGATATTCGGATTGATAAATTCTGTTGATAATGATCATTATAACATTTATTGCTATTTTTCACGCGAGGAAAGACAACTCCATTTTCTCTTCGAGGAGAATGGAATGCATTTCATGGGTAGAGGAATGCTGCCGTCTTTTCATTCGGGAAAGAAATATAATTTTTTGCCTATTAAGTCGAGGCCTTTTCTCTATCTAGGCTGTGAATCTGCGATTTGTGAGGTCAAGGAGAGGAGATCCACGTGGTTATATCGAATCATTCACGCTCACGCGATCGACTCCCATCGATTCGTTTCTTTCCCTTTTCGCTCCCCATATATAAAGAAGTTTTTGTTCCATTTCTACCGATTTTCCCGAGAGCACGTTCGAAACGATGAAGCCGAGCATGGCATTCTCAAAGAGGAGGGGTCTGGAGCTCACAGAGCCAGACGCTGCGCCTGGCTTTTATGAGGGAAAAGCTCGTAGATGATCACCCTGCACCTTTTTGAAATGCAAACTAGATGTCATGACATTGCCATTGGCTCAAGTCTCTAATGTAATGAAAATTCTGTATGGGATGAAAAAACCCCTTTCCTCACACATGTATCGCCTTTGATGCCACTTCATGAACAAGTACTCCATTTAACCTTCGATAGTTTTGAGCTTAAAATTGGGTCCTAAGCGTTTTTCGAGCTTAAAAATCCAATCCTAGGAAAAAGCGAATTATATATGAAAATCAAATGCAAGAATAAAAAAAAGCAAACAAAGAGACTTCTGCGCCTCTATACTACGTACAAAAAATTACGTACCTTTTGACACAAATTATGTCTCATTGATATGATTCTGACGCACGCGATATTATTTCTCACTGATACGATTCTGATGCACGTGATTGAGCAACTTGTAGACGATCTGCTTCGTTGCTTGCTTGTCGTTCCTGCCTTGTTTGAGGATCTCGCCCGTCAACACGTATTTGTTGAAACGACCCAACTGCCCTAATGTAAAACGGATTTATTTATTCAGAAACCTTTGCGGGCCTGCGAACAAAAACTCACCAAAGTGTCATCGTAATCGGATGAATGGTATTGGAACGCATAGAAGAAGGACAAACAAACATTCATTTTTAAATATTGGAATTCGAACGAGGGAAATGCATATCTGTCGAACAGGACATTGTCGACCGTAGCTGGGAGGTTTCCGACGCGTGAGGAGGCCCCGTGCTCTTGCTGGCCGGCCTTGGTTAAGAGCCGGGAGTCCTCCGCCTGTCGGAGGGAACACGAGCTACTCACCGAGAGGTCGCCGCCGTAAAACGGGTGAATGACGAACGTCTCGTTGCCCACGTGGATGACACCGGAGACTCCGTTGCAGGTGTGGAAGGCGGCCGTCGCCCCGGGGTAGTCCTTCACGGTGCCGTGGTAGTAGCAGTGCTCGATATCCTGCGAAGGGGAGAAAGAAAAGGAATGGAATCATCAGTCATTAATTTGCTAAGATTGATCGTGCATAATATTAAGTACAACCAGGCTGACACAAGGCCTGAGATATCTGTTACTAAAGTTAATCTAAGAAGCCGAATGTTATGAATTTCTTTGAGGTGGCGGGAGTGAATATAGAGGTGGAAGATCGCAAATTTCGACGTTAATACTTCGATGTTGGTCATTACTATCGATGTTACTACATCAATATTGTTTCGGTGATAGTAGTCACTATCAATATAGTTTCGAATTAACTACATCATCTCCAATGATCATTCTCCATTATTAAAGATGATTTAGTAACATCGAAAGTATATCGATACATAGTAACACTGGTGTTACTACATAATCTTCAATGATGTAGCGCCTTTGTAACAGGTGGCAATCACATCTTTTATCAGTGTAATATCGCAGGTGTTTCCTTTTTTGGCAGTCGAATGGTTCCTACACATGACGTTTCATTCTATATTTTACAACAATTTGTAACTCCTTCTCAAATAAAGATTGGCTGCCCAAGGGCCTAGCATTTGATTATTAAGAAGTATGTATTAGTTTTCGATATAAGAAGCATTTTCGCTGTCCAATTACCAGCAGTAGTAGAAAAGCCATAATTTTTCCGTCCATGAGCGAGTTGGAGTGAACTTTCCAAGGTTCAGAGCTTCAAGGGAAGACTTTCAGGATTTACGATGTTAGATCCAGTGTGCTCGACTCTTATAAATCTCCTTAGAGCAGAAAAGATAACCATGTGGTCTGAGCTCGGTAGTTGTCGAACACTGACTGAATTGATAATTTAGTGGAATATCATGCAAATCCTAAATGGATATGCTCCGATTCGCAGATGATATCGCAGTCATAGCTGGAAATCGCAATGATCTTCAAAGGTTACTAAACGTAATGGACCAAGGTCAAGGAATGTAACATGAAAATAAGTAAACCGAAGACCAAAATCCTAGTATGCGGGTGAGAGAAGCCGAATTTAGAAGTCACCCTGAGAGAGGAGAAATTAGAGCAAGTGTTGTGATACCTGTGTTGTGTCATAAGAGAGGTTGTGTCCTTCACCTATCTTAGAAGCACCATCACGTGGAACGGAAGAAGTTCAACGGATATCAAGCGGAGTATAGCCCAAGCTAAGAAGGCGTTCATGGGAAAAAGACAAATGTTGCGCTCAAAGAAGATAGGACTACAAACCAGGAAACTGTATGTGAAAACATTCGTGTGGAGGGTGGCACTCGTCGGATCGGAAGCATGGACCATTGGAAAAGCTGACCAGAAAAGAATAGAAGTCTTCGAAACCTGACACTGGAGGAGGATGCTGAAGATATAATGTACGGACAAAATAAGAAATGATGAAGTGTACAGAAGAGTAGAAGAGGAAAGGACCATATGGAATACCATGGAGAAAAGAACCAGATGGATTGGACACATCCTGAGACAATGGGTTGGTGAAGAGCACAATTAAGGGTAAAATAGAGGGAAAACCCCCAGAGGAAGACCCAGGAATAAGTTTATGGGCCAAATAAAGAGGAAGGCATATAGGAAGAGATAGCAAGAGGTAAGGGAATTAGCATTACCTCTCGGTCCTGGCGTATTATATACAATACACAGACGTTTGACTTTTCTCCCGCTCAGCAACCCAAAATATTAGCAATGCCACTTGCTGATAAGTGGCAGCATCATGAAGAGGCTTGAATGGCAGAGATATTAACTCTGCTAACATTGCTTACAACGCAAAACGTAAGTATGAATAATTTTCCAAAAATAATGCTGGAGATGTCTCGGGACTGAGGAGGTTAAATGGGGAAGGGTGGAGGGCTGTAGTCAACCAATCCTAGAATTGAATGACCAATGAATGAATCATGCACACATTAAATAAAGAACAGTACAGGCACGTAACATCAGGCGAATACCCATGTCGATTCAAATTTCAAAGGATGAGGCAAAAAATTGTGAGTAATGCACTATTATTTATTTCACATTCAAATAATTTCACCAACCGATCGAATGTCAGAGCGCTGGATGCAAAGGCATAGGAGAGGGAGTTCATTAAAAAAATAACTTGTGATTTCACGACGTGTGGGCAGCAGTGTTTACAGTGTGAACGGTTTCGGAAACAAAGCAAGTACCCCGAGGTGTAATTAAAAACACAAACGGGTTGATTTCTAGGAGTTCCTAAGTTTTGTGCGAACGTCCACGGAGCAGCCTTTTCATATGCTAATGGCAAATTGTGGAAAATCTCTCCGGGATTTCCGAGGCATAGCCACCACCCACCCCTCGGGCTAACTCGTAAATATTTCCCCACGAAACGAAAGCGCTCCGGCGAACACCGAACGTTCTTGTTTTGAGACGACGACGCGGGCAAAAGGGACAAACAATAAAATAAACACACCGCCACCCCTGCGACGCCAAAAAACACAGGTCGGACGTATGAGTACACACACTCTCTCTCTTGCACACACATAGTAGGTATGTATGTATATCTGTACGAGCACGAGCTTACGCTACCCTCTTTCCCCTGCACATCACACTCCACTGAATACCTTAATCCCCTTCTTTTCCATATCCCTCCCGTCCTTGCCCATCCTCCCATCTTCCTCAGAGCAAGTAAGTACTCTTAATACGGGAACAGTTCTTCCCTCAGTTTATTTCCCGTGAGCCAAAGCACCACGCGTCACGGAACAAAAGGATTATTTTTCTCCTAAAAAAATAAAAACACTTTTTCAGGTCGGGGATGTAAAAAAGCACGTGAGGAGGGGCTGGGACGGGGGAGGGGGGGTGAGCTATTTAAATCTTTTATACGCCATCTTTGCGATTTGCGTAACAAAGGAAGAAATGGAGTGGGAGGGACATGGTGGTGTATGTGTGCATGGGGAGTATCTCTCTCTCTCTCTGAGCGCATTGTAGCTGCAATAATGGAGAGAGAGAGGAAGGAGCATTGCGAAAAGTATTATTCCTTTAAGAGGAGCATATAACCGCGTTTACAATAGGGTCCGTCCCTTTGGGAGGCGGGGCGGGGTTTTTTTTAGCGTGGGAGGCACGGGAGGAATTTTGCAGAGGGAGCCCGTGCCCACAGCGGCAGAGCGAGGAAATACACGCAAGAGAGGCGAGTCCTCGAAGATAATGAGCTCCTTCTGCTAAAAGAAAAAAAAACACGTCGGTACAACTCCCACTTCTAATAATATGCTTGGGACTTTTCACGCGTGGCGGACGATACGAGGACTAAACTTGCCTTCACGCTGAGACGATTCCAGGTTCGGCGAGGAGTTAACCCAAATTTTTAAAGTCCATTTCAAGCGCACGACTACGTTTCTGCAAGGGTCCGAAAATTTACCTCCGCTTCGTTTCCCCCGTCGTCCTTTTTATAAAACAAGCCTAGTTTGAAACCACTACCATGGAGGAGATAAAGACATTACGCTTCGGAGATGAGGTATGCGCGATAAGAATAAACAGAGCGATTAAATGGCTCAGGAATTTCATTTCTATCTCAAATATAGCGATTGATGGGCCCGGATAGTTCATTGGGATAGCTGACCCAAAATGTTCAATGAAAACGGAAAAGAATACGTGCGAAAAACTTGTGTGAAAAAAATCAGTGAATTTTATGAGTTACATAAGGCAAAAATTTGAAATTGGATCATTTAAGGAAGTTTGAACGAGATATCATTTCACCTAAAAATCAATTAATTCCATCATTATTTTAAGGAAAAATATCTCAGTCTTCCAAAGACACCAAAAATCTCATTCTGTATCACACTACTTTCCGAGATATTTCCCAAAAAAAAACCAGTCATTTCTTATAGGAAATGGCATTCCATAGAGACCTTATTTAACAAATGAAGAATTTCTAACACATACATCTGATATTTAATTGAAAGCGTATAGTATTAATGTTTTCTCAACTATTTTTAAAAATAAATCATACTCGCCTCAGAATTTTTTTCAGAATTAAGGCCGCTTTACAAGGTACATTTTATTGTACAAAGGAATGTATCATAGAATGTACAAGAAACTGAATGGAAATAGAGCAGGTTATATTTCCCGTTAAGTCAATCAGACAATCGTACAATTTTCCACTGTACACGGCAAAATTTTCCTCACGTTCATACATTCGTTTGTACTATAAAATGCACTTTCCATATAAAGTGGCCTTTACAAAAAAATATTCATTGTGAAAGAGTTTAGATCGTACCGCGAAAAAAGAGTCAATTTAAAGAATTAAATAGATATTTTATTTAATTACTGAGAATTTCAGCCGTATAAGAGTACATCCTTGCACCATTAATATTACAATTTTTAACTTATTCTCCCTACAGTTACTGAATTTAAAACGTATGATACGAATTAGGTCTCCATTTTACAGAAAAAATATATAGTTCATTTTACCATAATGATCTAAATATCCTTCTTCCGGTTTTATTGTTATAGCAATTATAAGAGGATTATTATTCAAACTCCATCATGTACGACTCTAAGGAACTGTGTCGTATGCTTGACGTTGGAAATAAGCGTTAAAATACCTAGTTTGATAAATTTATAATTAAAACACCATTACTCACTAGGGAATGAATTATGTACATTACCAGGTGCTCCATTGGTTGATGTTCGAACGTCAATATGATATTAGCGGTGGATACTTTCAGGGTGATCATTTTTGTTGGGCGATGAAGTAGTAAAGAGATTCCGGTTAATAAACAGTTTCCATTAGCCGCATAATTTCACTACGAAAACAACAAAACATAACGCAAAATACGTAATAAACTATCAACAAATAGAGATGCTTAAATTGAAACTTTGCTATCTCATTTTAATTAACTGAGGGAATTGCTCATTTTAAAAATAAATTGAAGCAGAAAAGAGGTGATAAGGGACTTTGCAAAACCTCGGAACATCAGTACGGTTTATACATCAATTCACAGTAAATCAGGTAATAAACACCCTATAAAAACTAACTAATCCGACGTTTATGGCCAGTTTAATGAGAAACCTTCCCTTAAAAGCCGAAAATGAGTAGTATTAAAGTAAGTAATAACGAAGAAAAAGGCAAGTCATATCTACTATTACGGCATATAATGGCATGCCATATTTAAATATGAACAGCCAGGAGCTCTCATCGGGCTGCTTTAAAAATTTACCGGTTTTAACGATCATTCCGTGAAGGAACGGAGATTTTTTCAAGCTTAACTCTTGATCCCATGGCGCCACACATCGGCGGATGAGAGAACTTCCAGGATGAGGAAAGATGGGCGTGGTCGACTTGCAAAGTTTCCACCAGCTTACAACACTCATTGGCATACGTAGGAGTCTCACAGCACAATACTCTATTAGAATAAATATCACCGAGCACTTGATTGAATAAGGTGACATTTTATCATGCATCTTAGACGCAGAAGCAATGACAGATGATAAATATAATTCGAATATAGAAGCTACATTACATATCCACCACGATGCAAAAGAACCGCTTTGAATAATTCCAAAATAATTGCATAGGCCATTAGTACCTTGAGAATGTCTTTATATGCATTGGAATAGATTGGTTATGGAGATGAGTATAACTATGTAAAAATGTCCCTCTTTCACACCCAGGTGACAATCCCAAAGTTCCGCAAAGCAATATCCGAATCCATTAATCCAATAGCAAATGTTTAAGTTCATCACTTCATCGTTTGCTAAATATTAATTTGATTTGGAATCCGAAGCGAAATCTAGACAGCTAAGAATTAGCCTTTCTATCGCTTTAGAAAGGTACAAGGCTTGATCAAGGTTCCATTTTCAATTAAAAGAGTTAAGTTATGAAATAAGAAATGTTTTTGCGATTAATTTGGTGAATCCAAGGTGTGGGTGGGATCAATACACCTTTAGTTGATGTTGGAAACGTTTCAGAAACACAATTCATACGAATGAATGGACAAGAAAATCCGCGAATATTTTCATTCGGAATTGCATACGCTACACATCTTTCCCGCTTGCCACATATGTCATTGAAATTGCGAAATGGCCACGTAAACAGGAAAAAAATATGGTTCGATGGTGAGACGGGTAAGATTTCCATGTTGGCGGTGTCTCTTACTGCACTCACGAAATATTGGAGAGAAAAGTGGAAGAAAATCGGATGAAGAGTATGATTCTCGGAAAGAACGACAAAGGTCGAGGTGGAAAAATATTTTATCCTGCTGGGAAGAAACAGGTTGGATGAGAGGAAGAGAATGGGATAAAGCCGAAGCTGTCCGCGAGGCGAAATACTTTCTGATATCGTATTATTCACGTCTTCTGACGTATTAAGCTCCCTGGATGAGAACAGACAAGGAAAACATTGAAATTTTAGAAAAATGCACCATATATCCATGAGGTGTGAGTCGTAAAAGGTAACATAAAAAATAATTCGTTGACTTGCGAATTATTACTTTATGATCTTTTATTGAACCTAGAAGCGGGCTTATAAATATTGAATGAAGTAATTTAGCGATATGATTAATGTAAAAAATTCATCGCTAAGATAAATTCAAAAAATACGCAGGTATTTTGAGAATTTAAAAACGTGAAAGATGGGTCTATCGGGACACTGTAGAGACGACTTTCTAAACAGATCCCTTACCCTTGAAAAATCCATCCCTTTGACCAGGAGTGTGACCTAAGAGGGGCTCGTCTGATCCTTCCCTTGATACAGGAAGAATATATGTGCAAGGGTTTCGGCAAGGAGGGCTCGGTAAAGGGATCCAGGAGAAAATGTTGTGCTCAATCTCCATATGGCTTGCATGAGGTGGACGGTATTACCGGTGATAAACATATTAGTACCACCAATTATTTATGAAGCCCCTAGAGAGCTGTGTCTTGCCTTTGGCGAATAAACGGGCCGCAATCTTTATTTTCGTGGTTTAGGGTCCCCCGTCTAGTTCATCAAAGTCTCAGGGTGAAGGAAAGATCCAAGGAGAGGGTCTAGTGGAAGGTCTTTACGGGCGGAGACCGGCGGATGAAAGGAGAAGGATCAGCTCAAGAGAGGAAGGAAGTGGTGTATGTGATGGACAGGGAGATATGGTAAAGAAGATGAGAGGATGGAAAGAGGCGATCGGGGATTTCAAACCTATTGAGACAAGTATAGGGTAAAGAGTGGGGACACTTAAACTTTAAAGTCAATTCGAGAGTCTAAACATATTTTAAAGAAGAAAAGGACAGATTGAGGCAAACAAGTTAAAGGGCTGACATTATGATGCCATTAGGAAGAGAAATTTATATATAAGAAAGGAGACTAAGTCAAGAATATACTAAGCAGTAGTGAGACAAATACTGATCAATAAGGCAGGGATATAATTGAAGGCAAAATAGAGGGAAAAGTCTCTGCAGGAAGATGCAATACGTTTATGGACCAAATGAAGAGGAAAGTACATAGAAAGAGATACCAGGAGATGAGGGAGCTTGCATTAGTTGGGAAGGGTGGAGGGCTGCAGTCAACCAATCTTAGCTTTGAACAAGCAATGAATGAAGGCAGGGATAATACAGGAGAAAATAAAATGACTTTGGGAAACCGCAGAAACGGAATATATTATAAAAATGTCCGGCATAACTTACTGGATAGAATAAGAAGTGAAAACATCGTACAGGACTGCCATGTAGGGAATGTTAAGGAATGATTTAAAGAGCGAAAACACAAAGAGAATGCTCACAAAGAATGGGAGACGGAATAATAGTCAAAGCTGCCAGAAATAAGCTTTCCGGTAGAATATGAGGTGAGGTCAGACCATTGAAAAATAACGGTACTTTATGGAGACGAAATAATCTGAGGATGTACTGAAGGATACGTGGTCATTTAAACCGTAAAAATACCTTTTTTATCACCATATTTTGTATGCGCCCACGCTAGACTCTTGCTATCATACAACCAGCGTACATTTCCTTCGAATAAGTAAATATTAGGACAAGAAAGTGCGTAATTAATTTGAAAAATCTAATACTTTTGCTAAAACTAGAATTTAAGCTACTAAAGTTGATTTTACTACGGCAACTAAGGGTTTACACGGGTCAAACTGTCATATGAAAGTAGCAAGAACCGGTTTGAAGAAATATTCAAAATACCTGACCCAGAAGTAGACTTGGACGAGTTTAAATGATGTATTTAGATTGAGAAATCTCTCTGGAGATGAGCTAGTTCCCTGAAATACTGAGGAAAGTGAGCAGAGTATTTCGAGTGCAAAGAGTAAATTCCCGGGGTAGGGAGACTTCCTGAATCACTCATATTTAGAGCGGAACTCTATACAAAATACCTCATGCTAATGGAGAGGATGGAATTTAAGAAAAGCAATAGCAGAAGAAAAAACTGTTGAAGAGAACAGTGTTTACAGAGCTAGATCCTCGTGATCCTTACCCGGAAGAGAGATAGAGATAAGGATGGGTATAAAGGGGAGAAGGAGTGGACGGAGAGATAGATTCAGAGGAGAATCAAGGAAAAACGATGCTGGAGAATGAAAGAGAAAACGGCGAATCCGATCGGAAGGACGAATGAGTGGAGTGGGCCGAGGAAAATATGGCCCGGCATATTAAAACCCCGTTCCGTCCAAACAGGAAGGAGGATTTCCTCCCTCCCTCCTTCCTTGACTATGGACGAGGTCCTGGCGTAAACCGCCCACACTAAAGTTCTCGCTTCCCTCCCTTCTTGGCCTCCAGCTGTTTTGGGAATAAACGTCTTCCCAGAGAGGACGGAGGCCTTTTTCCGACTTGTCGATACTTGAAATATTTATTCCTGTGTAGGGAATGGAAAAGGGCTCCGAGCGTCTATTCTCGCCCAAGTTCCCCATAAACACGGAACTAATTTGCAGACGCTTGAATTTCCGCTGGCTTGTTTTCCTGGGGTAAAGTTAATATTTTCTGAAGCAAAGATTGAAAGAACGTTTCATTATTCTCAAAAGACTTGTCTATGAGTCTATAGACTCAAAGGAAAACTACGTTTCTTTTTACACTCAAAAATAGCAGGCTTATTCGGTTAACACGGAATTCAATTTACGTCGGGAGTGAAAATTGAATAAATGGATAGGATAAATGAACTAACTTCTTGATTAGGTTATTTAAAAAATAAGCACAAATGCAGATAATATAGGATATTTCATCCGGAATACTGAAGACACATTCATAACTGCGAAGGCTTTTTATTTAGCTTATTGCAAAATTTGCGCAGTCTTGGAACGACTTATATTTCATGCAATGAAAACTTATATCTGTGATTTGGCCATTTACTTACATTTGTTATGTAAGTTAAGTTTCATGTTCAGTTGTAATCACTCTTCATCAATGATTGAATAAGGGTTATTATATTTTTCATCACTTTTAACACCTTGTTATACATCCTATTATACCCCCATAAGCAGCAATGAGAACAGCAAGTCCAACCCTCGTGAGACTTTGATTCTTAGGCAGCTAGTTTAAATAGTTTAATCAAATTTCGACACCCAAATTTTTAGAGACAGGTTAGTAATCTCTGGCTTAAACGAACATTGACCTGATGATATGTTTTCTCTCTATCAAAATTTTTTCTTATAAGTGACATCCGAATTTTATTTCCTATGTAAATCGTGTAGCATTGATCGTAAAATCGAACAATTTACTGCTAATACGAATTTGATACTAAATCTCAAGGTGTATTTAAATATCAGAGCCAGACTTTTAACTTTATTTTTGAGGCAGGGCAAAGCCTTTTATATTCCAATGCCATTAGACATAGATCGGCTGAAATTGTTGTGAAAACCCATCTCAAGCGAGGCATTATTGATTCCATCGGATCTCAATTTCGATGTAAATTTCTGCATAAATTTGCCTTAAGCTGTAACAAATAATGCCATTGTTTCAGAATCCAGGCCATGTGGAACTTCGTTCTTTTTTGGGCGTATAGTACGATTAGTCCTTCTTTTGGAAACAACCTCTTTCTATTTACAGCACGAGCGAAAATCGTACTTGTAAATGTAACACGATAAATTTTAATTTTCACCCAGCGATTTGACCAGATGTGCTTGGTTTGACTTATTTTGGCCAAGGCTCCTTTACTCCGTCAATACATTAATTCTAGCATGTTTTCCAAACAAAAAGTAAAAACATGTCTCGACTATACAAGTTGGTATGAATCCGAAAGTTGTTCGGTGACTTTTTTTCCTGATTACGTCCCGGATCGTTTGGATTCATCACTTCTGCTAAGTGTTACATAATATTTTCTCTCTTTGGTTTTCGGCTATCAACCGCTCATTTTAGAAACATTTTCATAATATTAGTTTTGCAATAACACTGCGAATCTGCATTGGAAATAACAAGACCTTTTTGAGCGCATATTATCCTCCGCTTTTACTCTGGATATTCTGTTATTTGGGTTATTTTTTGTATAACCCCAACAACGGAAACTTATTGGAATAAAAGGAGAACTTACATAACATTCAATTCAAGATGACTATAAACAGCACAGTGATCCTATTTTCCCTCTAAGTAAAGAACGCTCGGACATTTTATCATGCAAAAATAACGCGTTTTGGTTAAAGAGACCGTATATTTGCCAAAAACTAGAGTTGAAATACTCAGTCCCTCACGTTTGGGGGAAGAATGATCACGCTTGGAAGCTAACGGACTAGGGCGAAAGCAATTTTTGCGCTAGAAACTTCAATGAACACTACGATGCACATCATACGATCGGCTTCCAAAGTCTTTTAGGGTCTAATAGACATCAAGATGCATCCACGAGAGCAGCCAATACCCTCTGGCGTTAGTTTGCACATCTTCAGTGAAGCGTGCGTAGATCGTAATGCAAAACGTACGCAGATCGTAATGAGCGGCGCTAAGGTAAATGCTCCCTGGGGGGTTGTTTTTGAGACCACACGGAATCATTCCGAGTGCTTAACTAAGGAGTCATGTGGTACAATCCAGAAGGGTTTGAGATTATGGTTTGTTCAAGCCACACACAAAAATGTCACGCAGCCTTCTACATCGGGTTTTTCTTGCAGGAATATTGTCAATGGAGCAAAATATCGTGATTAAAGATACCGTGAACGACATATCAGATACTTAAGTTTTCCATTCGTGTGTGTAAAACTCCAAAATCTCCACCCATTCGTTGCTACACAACGTGACTCCTTAGTTGCGTACTCTGAATAATTGCGAGCGATTTCAAACACAACTCCCCAGGCTGTACTTCAAGACTGGAGTCAAGACTAACAAAGTTACAATATTTATTTATTCAGATTTAAAAATACTGCCTTCTCTGATGAAATGATTTACATTTTGCAAACCGAAATTAATACAAAATATGCAGTTTATTCCACAGATGTATTTTAATGACCACAGTTGTCCAGCCTTAGGAGCCGACTGCAGCGCCGTTTACATGGAACTACCGCATTTTGTCTTCAATTACTCCAGTAATTTTATAGTAACTTAACAAAATAGGAGGTAAGACGCCTACCTTTTATTTCAATTCATTTTTAGGAGTTTTCGTTAGTTATGATGAGTTTTAATGAAAAGCTTGAATATGCGTCTTCGTTATAATTGCCGTTTTTCTGGTACATATATTCTGATCTAACATTGTACGCAAAATGTACGCGATTAAGGTTCCGAAGGACCATGTGGATTCCGATAACGATAACTCAAGTTCTTATGATATGATATATATAGCAGAACAACTTCAATGATCGCAACTGTTCAGACCGACGTCTCACTGCTGACTGATTAGGAGACAAAGTACCGGAACACGAGATTATTAAAACAGATATATTTGACTTCCTTAGTCAAAATACACTTTCTAGGCGGAAATTAAATTGAAACAAGTCTTCCTAAACAATCATCACTAGAGCCTATGTTAAAATCGTCACTTTAAAGAGTGAATTCCAGTAAAATTAGCAAGAAAACCCTATTTTTTCATCTCAGTATGCAAATAGCACTTCAACGGTTAGGTATTCAAATTTTTATAAAATCTGGAATAAGTGATACTGAGGCCAGAGCATCCTTAAGAGGAGGAAAACAGGGAGTTTTAACAGTAAGAGAGTTGTATGAAACAATACAGGAAAGTATAGAGTAAGCAAAAAATGGTTTGCTAAGATCGCACAACACGGAAGAAATCAATAATGCGGGCAGTTTCCCTGAGTGAAAACTCCTTCTCATGCCATTTTGATTGTATCTACCCGAGAACAGCGTAATTTGTCTGTCATTTATAAATTCATCAATTACAACAAAGCAGGCTGTCTACTATTTTGTTCTCACAGATAATACTGACTGCAGATTCTACTCTATCTTTTCTTTATACAATCTCTTTTATTAAGAGGAAGTTGGGAGTTTAGTAGAGCAAGAGATTGTGTATTAAACAATGCAAGAAAGTACCATAAGCAAATAACGGTTTCCTATGAGTGGTCAATACGGAAAAAATAATAAAGCGGCCAGTTTCTCTGGCCTAGTGTTAATTTTCATGGCATTTTGATTGTGTCTACCTGAGAGAGAACGGCGTCATTTGCCTGAATATTATTAATTCATCAATTAATACAAATCAGGCTGTCTGCTATTCTGTGACCGTAGATACTACTGACCGCAGATTCTACTGTATCTATTCTTGGATAGCTAGGTTCTACTGTATCTATTCTTTCTACAATCTCCTTATTTCAGATTGAAATATTTTGTACCTTTATATTCGCCATATTTTTTCCTTTGCCTCTCACCAAATATCCTCCCTTCCATCGTGGCCAATAATCACCATTCGCTCTACTGGGAAGCATTCAAGGATAGGGCAGTATAATACTGGAAACACTCTCCTTGGCCTAACATCAATTTTCATGCTCATTGTCACGAAAGAAATCGGTGTGATGCGTATGAGAGAACACCGTTTAACGGAATGTCACTAAATGGTTATCCGATTTAACAGATAGTGTCAGTGAGCACTACAATAGATTAGGAGGATAAAATGCCGCCAGTAGCCGTTGCGAAGGAAAAGCGCGGAAGAAAATTTTCGATAATTTCAAGAAATAAATTATTTGAGGTGTACGGTCATTGATTTTAGGGACGTGATTGAAGTTACTTAATAAAAGAATTGTAGTACGTATTTTCACCAGAATGACCTTTGAGTATCAACCATTGGTTATCCAAAAAATAACGGGTTATATGAAACGGTTCCATCAATTTATTTCGATTTAGGGAGGTTCAACTGTATCTATTCTAGGATAACGAAAACCGAGTGTTTTTTCAACAGTCGCTCTTCATTTCGATATCCTTTTCCCATCCAACCACTTGCAATTTCCATTTCTCCTTTCTTTTCATCATTTCATCGTTATAATTATTATTAATGCTTCCGCTCCTTCGTTCCTCTTTCTCTCTACCTCTCATTTTCTCTTCCATGGCGGAGAGTCGGGAGATTCTCGCTGGGCGCGCTTGCTGGACACCTCTGGGTGGCAGTGTGGAGCTGTTGGGGGGGGGGGGGAGGAGTAGGGTGGAAAGAAAGGGGCGCAGGCTAAATATTTAATCGCCCTCCTGGGCTAGCAGATGGTCTAAAGTGTAAAAGGGGGAGCCATCTTTCCGGGGGTTGGGGCGAGATGGGCGAGGGAAAGCCCGGGAGAGAGTGGGGGAGATGGGGGGGGGGGGCAGAAAGAGAAGAGAAGAGGAGAGAAAGCAGCTTCGGGAAGTGAAAAAAAACATTGAAAGGAATTATAATGGTGTGAGTGAGAATGTAAAAGCGGATGAAATGTGAACGTTACAGACGCGGGAAAGCGACTCGAGATCCTCAATGATGCCAAGTTCTCACTACCTTCAATCGCATGTACCGTCATAAATATTATATATACATGCAAAACCATCATAACACTGTACTGGCCTCCTCAGGAATCATAGCAAAAAAAATGAAAAGCATGAAGCTAATTTATAGAAGAATTACCGCATCCGTGCGGTTTTCTGCAATATTTGTCACGCTTTCAAAATAAAATAATATTGGCTCATTTCTCACGAAAACTCTTCACTATTTTAAAATCTGCTTCATATATTTCTTTATAATTTTTCTGGTTTATCCTTGGGAAGCCAACGCTGTGGTAAGCTGATAAAGTAGAGAACAAAAAATTAGGATTGTATAAACGCGCGTTCAAACTGGATTTAACGCTGACCATGGTACGTTAGACGGTAATGTAGACGGAGCATGCGGGAATTAATACATTCCATATGGATAGAGTGCCATACTGGATGTGGATATGAACGTGGAAATTATTATGAAAGAAACCACCAAAAGAAAATAGATAAAATTCCACAGAATTGGTAACTAGATTAGTTTTTTTCAGTGACAGCAGCTGGGCACAATCAAATTATCAGGAAAAAGAGAAGTTGGATTCATCAAGGCGAGATTATCAAATTTACAGCCTTGTGCAGCACTGTGACATGATCTACGTAGATGAAAGTCGAGACTAGACAGGAAGTTTAAGAGGGCTTGGTATGGAAAAGGATGACAGAGGTAATTTGAATTCATCGGAAAGAAAGTTTGGAAAAGGGAGAATGGTTTATGAGGCTGATAGGAAAAAAATTAGTCTGATAGGAAAAATTAGAAGGAAGCAGAAAAAAATTAAACGGTGATAAAATTAACCCTTCAAATTGTTTAGGGTTTTCATTATTTTTTCTGACGACTCCATGTCACTTAGTTTAACTGTGCCAAATGTTAACATCCTATGGCGTATTGGAAATCCTTTTAACGTACATGACTGGCCGACAGATAGACACACACAGACAAGATTGAACGACTGGTTGTGTCTGGCGAAACTTTGTGGAACTTGCTTAACATTGTGAAATGAAGGTGTAACTTACTAATCGAGGAATAATTTGTCACAAAGTGGGTGACTTCTCTGCTGCTCCCATATATAGTCACAAAGTGGGAGACATTTTGATTATGAGTGCAGTTGACTTAAGCATGTACCTGAAGACGACTTCATAAGTCGAAACCTAGGCCGTTAATAAAGTTAATGTGGAACTACTAAGTTAGAGCTCTTATTTCACAAGATTGAACGAGTAATACAAATAACAAAGTAATACATTATGCGCTGAAACGTTAGAATAAATGTGCTTCGTATTGTCTGCAACATACATGACTCATTACGATGGATGGAGTATCGAGAGGATGAACGAGGGAAAGTGCACGAGGAGAGGAATGGATGCCTGGAAGCGGAGAAGGAAACAAGGGGAGGGGAAAGAGATTAATTCTGGTTTTCGAACGCGGAAAGCCCTCCCGCCTCCCCCAGACCTCCATCCAAACCCCTTGGCCACACCCTAGTTCCCTTCTCATCAACCCCTCTTGCTTCACTTCTCCGGATCTCCCTTCGTATCTCAACATACACTCAGAGCATTTCCCCCGCCCCACAAGCATTCTGGGTCCTACACGGAATAATTTCATGCGCAAGATAAACAAACTGCAAAAGAAATGTGCACTTTTGTTCAAAACTGCAAAGCAAAATATTTGATAAACAACTATATGTAAAATCAATTATAATTTTCTCGACCAGTAACATTGACAAGGAAAGTACATAAGGAAGAGAAACCAGGAGATAAGGGAATTAGCATTAGATCGGGAAGGGTGGATAGCTGCAGTCAATCAATCTTAGGATTGAACGACCAATGAGAGAATATTGACAAGCTTAGTTGAATTTATATTGGTTTGATAGGCTGTACCCTTATTGATTTCTGTTTTTTTTGTTTTTTGTTTAAAAAAACAAATCATATCATTGCTAATGTGAAGTTTGATTTTATACTTGCTTTATGTGTTAAAAATTGTGAATTTTTAATGTTGTCCCAAATTATTTATATATATATATTTTTTTTAAAATTGTAATACGTTAATGTCAATTTAATTGTTGGTTATTCAAATGTTTCTTCACTGTTAGGAGTTGTTATTTGCTTTGTTATTGTTCAATATTAAGCTCAATGGTTGGTAAATTTTTAATTCCTCAACTTTTATACTAATATTTGCATAAATTACCTAGCTATATGTCTCTTTGTTAAGTGTTGCTAAGCCCTGAGGATGCCAATACATTTGGCGAAACGTTGGTTGTAACTGTATTGATGATCAAATATTTAAGAATCTAATTATTATCTATATGTATAATATTCGACACGAATGTAACGACATAACAAGTGTTACTCTAAAGAAGGAAATAACCTGGTGTCAATCTCGTCCCAACGAAGTCATTTTACCTATCTATATTTTCCGGCCAGATATGAAGCAATATATGAGGATAACTGGAGTAAAAATTGTAACCAGGATGGGGCATAGCGGAGGATTAAAACTGTCATTTACAGGTCAGGCATATGCATACATACGCCATTCCCTTTCGGGATTAGCTCAGCTAAAAGACTGCAGTTCTTATTGAAAGGCCTGGCCTGTATATTACTGTTATAATAATTTCATGCGCTTTGCCCTATCCTTGTATGCCATTTTTACTTAAATGGTACATTTTTACTTACATGGTACATGCGCTTTGCCCTATCCTTGTATGCTATTTTTACTAAAATGGTACTCATAAATTGCTTTATATTTGGCCGGAAAATATAGATAGGTAAAATGGCATTATTGGGACGAGATTGATACCAGGTTACTTCCTTCTTTATCTCAGCATCTGTATTTGTCATCATCATCATTGGTCGAACAATCCTAAGATTGGTTGACTGCAGCCCTCCACACTTCCCAATCTAATGCTAGTTCCTTTACCTCCTGGTATTTTTTCCTATGTACTTTCCTCTTTATTTGGTACATAAACTTATTCCTGGGTCTTCCTCTGGGGACTATCCCCTCTATTTTGCCTTCCAATATGTTCTTCCTCTGTATTTGTACGAGGAATAATTCACTCTTGCAAGAGCAGATCCTTATGTCACTTCTCGGTTTGTTGAGCAAGTAGGCGTATGATGAGAATACAGATTGGTAAATACATAACAAGTGCTATGAATGTAACAAAGAAAGTCTCTCGGGTTACTCACTGGGTCAGGGTCTACATATCTTCGAACATTTTAGAGAGGATATGTAAAACAAGTACGCTGAATCAGTAAGCCTTCATGAACTATCAAAAAAAGAATTGAAGAAGCAAAAAAGCACTGCTTAAAATATCAGAGCTCAAACTATTTACAGCTTCATAGGATAAAATTACCATTAGTCATAAGAATATCTTTGAAATTTTATTTGGATTAAAATAGTTTTCTACCCCAAGCTTCGCACTAAAAGCGGTAGCCAAAGGTAAATTATATTGTATATTCCCCCATATATATGTTGTATATTTCCATATTCTCCTTCACAGCTTCTTTCACATTATCTCTCTCCCATGCTTCATCCGTATTCCTCCTCGTGTGGATCCTCCGAGTTTCAGGCTCGCTTTTACTCCGCTCACTCCCTGAATTAATTTTTTCCTACCCTGGCCACGCTCATCTTCAATTTCGAGGAGCAGGTTTTTCACGACTTTAATTCTTTTATGTTTTTTTCTCTGTTTTTATTTTTTAAAATATCTTCTTCCGCGTATATTTCTGCACCGGCGTCCTAAACCGTGGGTGATGGAGGATTATTTTACGCCCCACGCTCGTCGTTATGCATGTAATTTTAATTATTTTTAAATACTCGTTAGTCTTGAGCGGCGTGGTTAAAACCGGGCGACTTGTTTTCTTTTCTTTTTTTTATTCAAGAGGATGTTTCCATTTAATCTTGAGAGAAGGGCGAAAGCTCTTCGCGCTTAAGCACACAATGTCGCGGTGCTATTTAACGGATAGATGAATGGGATTTCTTAAGCCTCCTTTCCCCCTCAAAATGGAGGAATATTTGATGAGACGTGTTTGAAATTAAGCGCAGTTAGGCACATTATAAAATTAAACCCAGTAATTAAGAATTGACATGAGTTTATCCGTGTATTTTTGCGTTACTATGCCAAAGATATCAGTTTGTTTAGTGCGAAAAGTTCTTTAACTACCTTCTCGAAAGATATGTAAGAAATTTTTATCGAATCACAATCCCTCCTCAATAATGTACCCGAAATGCATGTACGTATCTTGGGGTGATAACAGCAACGAGCCCATCGCCATCAGGGAATCCGCCGGGAAGCCTGCTGCCATACATCGCTCATTTATTTCATTCTCGCAATGAGCCTATAGTGAACACACGCTGGAAACTCAATTCTTAATATATGATACGCGTACTAATTTTTAGCATTTTCTTTAATTAATTATTTCCATACTTTTCAGGGAGACCAAAGTTAATGGAATTAGAGCTCAAACCATTTAAAGCGTAGTAAGGCAGTAATCGAGAATACAGTACTAACATGCCTGTACTATCAAACTTCAGAAAGACCCACGGAATTTAAAAATGTTTTCTCTCGAGGAGTTTTTAAAGTAATAGAAATTTTACTCACGTAAAGTACAATTAGCAGCTTAAATATCTTTTGTGTTATCGAAAAATTGAACTGACAGACTTTCGAGTTACAGAATTTCAGGTGTATGTCTCGCGACCTGCTTTCTGAGTTATATATTTCAAAGCCAACTCAGCTTAACATAACCTAGCTTGTACGAGCAAATGCAATACAAATTTTACATTACATATTTTTTGACGCGATGAAGTGGCTGCTTCCTAATTCCGCCACATGTTAAGTACAAGTATAATGATTACAACATGCGTTAAACATGGTTATTCACAAACACCCTAAGTGATGGTCCCAAATAAAGAAGTGGAGAGCACCCGGATTTAGGATAAGGGGAATATTTCCTAACGAACACAAAATTACCTTTTTCTAAGTTAAGGATAATTTTATTAGAACGACATATTTGGAGGCATTCAAAAACCTGTCAGAAATACGTCAGATGATTCGGGATACGATTTTGGGTTCTTATGGTCGAGGAATTGTTAGTTCTGATGGTGGATGAGTCTCAAGATTTGCAGCCAGTGTATGAGGGAGTTCAAAGAGAGTGGGATGGATGCAATGGTAATGTAAATGCATGAATGGGTGAACATCATTGATTCCTTTAATGATGGATGAGATTTAAATATGAAACACAAATATTTGTGATAGATGAGTGGATGGTATGAGAGGAAGGAGCAGACCAATTCAGTCACGGGAGGAAATATAGTGGAAGAGAGCCTGAAGATTAGAAATAAATATTACGTATATTTCGAATAAAAAAATCGTGTATGAAGCAATTTATGAATACCGTAGAAGCAAAAGAGGTATGCGAGGATCGGGAAGTATGGAAGAAAATATTAAAACGGCCAGTTTCTCAGGTTTATCACCAATAATTAAACTCTTTTGACTGTGCCCACACAGATTGGGTGCATACACATGTATTCATGTATCATATTGAAAGAGATCCACTAAAGCAGAATTGTCCTTTGGACCTACACTAGTTCAACAACAGCAGAAGAGCTTGTATTCCCTTGGAGTTCAGTTTACCAAATAGTTTAAGGTCCGGGGTTATGTCTCGATCATGTTGACCGCAAGATGTAGTTGCATTTTTTAATCTTGAAATCTATCGAGAGGTTTTGGATTTTGAGTGTCGATAAGTTGACGCAAGCGTTTTCAAGAAGGGTGCACATCAGCTTCGATTTTTGGACCTACAAAATATACAGTCAGTGTCTCATACAGGAAAGATAAAGGAAACTTAATTCCCTCCTCTGACATGTATTCATGTAACATATTGAAATAAACTCCTTGAAGCAGAACTACCTTTTGGACCTGCACTTTTTCAAGAATAGCAAAAGTGCTTGCATTTCGATGGAGTTCTGTTCATCAAATAGTTTAAGACCTGGGGTTATTATAATGCCTCGGTTGTGCCAACCACAAGATGTAAAAGCATTTTCTAAACCTTAAAGTTAATTGAGAGATTTTGGGTTTTGAGTGCCATTAATTAGACGCAAGCGTTATGAATAAGAGAGCGCATTAGCTTCGATTGTTGGACCGACAGAATATATTATTATTTATTTCTATTTTTTGCGAAATTTGTGAATGGTTTATGTTAATTTTATTGGTGATTCACTAAATATTTCTTTACTCTTTAGGTAAGTTATTTACTTTGTTACTGTTCAATGTTACTGTTGAGCTCATTGGTAGGTAAATTTTCGATTCCTCAACTTTTGTACTAACATTTGTATAATTCCCTGGTTGTATGTCTCCTTGTTTTGTGTTGCAATACCCCGAAGATGCCAACATATTTGGCGAAACGTTAACTGTGAGTTAAATATATTAATGACCAAGCGTTCAAGGATCTTATTATTTACATATATATAATATTAAACAGTGTTTCATACAGGAAGGATGCAGGCAACTTATTTTCCCTCCGCCGACATCGCATCTTTTGCCCAGGACAAGCCGGATGGAGTTTTACGGGCGGAGCACCGCTGAACAGCCGAAGGTGGACGTCCTCAGGATTGGGGTTTCTTTTGTTTGGTCTAGAGGAGCAGGACCCTACTTTCCCCGCAATCCCCTTTCCTCCTGCCCCATCCATCGGCCTCTGGGCACCCCTCCGACCGGGCCTCGTGCTCTTGTCCCTTCCCCCTCTCCCTCCCCCACCCATCACCGCCGCTGCTTATAAACTGCTTTCATCATCCCTCCCCTGACGGACGAAGGCAGTCTCCCAAGGGTGTTTAAACTCACTTCATCACGAGAAAGAGATACCCTGAGGATATTTGCATTGGCGTCCCCTCCGCTTTCTCTTCCTTTCTCCCACTGTCTCCTCTCCTACAGCTTCTCCTCTTCCCTGTCTTTCTTCTCTTCCCTTCCCGTTCCTTTCCTCTACCCAACTACTTTAATTTTGCCACGTGTCCTCCCATCCAAAATCTTTTACTTTCCCATTCTCTTACTATTATTTTCCTGCTTCACTCTTAACCACAGGAGGCTGTCTATGCACTTTTTCAAGAACAGAAGGAGAGCTTGCATATCGACGGTGCTCTGTTTATCAAATATTTTAAGGCCCGAGTTGACAACTGGTGTGTTTCAGAGCGATACAGAGAATATTATTATGACGCCTCACTACATCTATAGGTCTGACAGAAGCATTTAAGTATGAGAGATACACATTCGAACAGGTAGGTGCAAGAACTCGTTCTTTCCGAGCATAATAAGTGACCACAATAAAAACTGAGCTCCGCTAAATACATTCCTATAATACAAGCCACCATTTCTCCTCCCAAAGCCTTACTTCCTTACACAGCTGGTGTCCTAACACCCCCTGCCACACGCCCATGCAGCGGCTCGCAGGGTCGTATGTAAATGTAGATAATATTTCGCTTATGTTAACCACAAGATGTAGTAACATTTTTTGATCTTTTTGAACACTTGAAGTTAACTGAGATGTTTTGGGTTTTGAGCGTCGTGGGGTTGACCCAAGCGTATTTTTTGAGAGAGCGTATCGGCATCGATTTTTGGACCGACAAATTATACAACCTTTGTTTATAAAATTAGGCTTAAATGCTATATTTATCGGTAACAAAAGTTTGGTGGCAATCTCTTTTGTAGACTGACTTCATGGTGATGAAAGTGCGCGAAAGTGATCGGAAATAGGGATTTGGCTACTCTCCACATTTACAATCCACTGTCACTCTCTGCAACCCCAAAAATCTCCTCTCGTGAGTGCCATCAGGTTCTGAGATAACTATCAGTCTTGTAAAAGCTTTAATATCATTTGGTGTTCTGATGGGAAATTTAGAGTTTGATCGGTCAATATACTCTCATTTTATCCGCCCTGAGGTCTCATATTGCTTCAACAGATTTTGTTCAAAACACTTCAAGATTACCTTTCTAGAAGGTCAGCATGGCATCCCATTTATCGACCAACTTATAAAGTTTGGCATATATAACTACTTTAATGAAAGGAAAATTCAAAGACATTCTGAAGACCAATTTATGGTACATGACTAAAAACCATTTTATGGTACTTGACTTACGCAAATACGAGGGTAAGTCAATAAATAAGTCGCAAATGTCAGCATTTCATAATCAAAATCAGTCGTAAACATTTCTTTGGGAACGCTTGGAACATCCACCGTACAGTCCCGAATTAGCCCCCCAGTGGTTTTCATCTGTTTGGGCCCCTAAAAAATCATTTGGATGGCCGTCATTTTCATACAGATGATGCTGTAATCTATGAGGTTACACGTTGGCTGCGACAGCAACCAAAGGACTTCTTTGCTGCTGGCTTTCAAGGACTTGTAAAGAGATGGGATAAGTGCCTGAATGTACAGGGTGAATATGTGGAAAAGTGAAATAAATGTCAGAAAGTTACTTTAATTATTTTTGCCTCAATTCAGTTTTGCGACTTATTTATTGACTCACCCTCGTATTAACGAAGAGTAAGAAGTTAGTCAAAAGAGTACAAAATGGTAATTGGAGCTCAAAACAATATTGGGATATCGTGTGCGTGCGATAAAAGTTATATCCAACTGAAATGGACGAGGTAATTTAACTCGGCATTCATATTTTCTGCAAATAAATACAAAGACAAAATTTACCGACTTAATACCAGCCTAGCGTGAAAGTAGAATTCAAAATACCTATATCGATCTCCTAAGTAACAATTTTTCATCCTTTTCTCATAGAAATAAAAACTATATCACCGAATCTAATTAATTTGAACTCGTCATAAAAATCCAAAAAAATACTTCGTAGCGACGTGCACCAAGAATCACACTGTGGTAACATTGGGGAAGTGGTGCGTCAGAGTACAATTTTAAGCAATCATTATCACATTAATTGAATGAAATCGTTACTATTTGGATGCGGGATTAACTTAACTTGCTATTAATAATAGTTACAAAACCGGGCCTGAAACAATGGAGAACACTTGAATTTTGACAAGATTATTCTTGAGTTCATTTCACAATTTACATAAAGGTAAAGGAGAAGTACGTGGTTCGGAAATAAGCGACGCAGTTTAGAGAGAGATTCGCTTCACCTTCCTCGATTTGATGAATCAAATCACACACGAAAATTAAATTGAAACTCAATTTGCTGGACAGATAATTAAATTCATGGGGAATACCGCATCGGCGAAGCGCCCGATCAAATTGTCGGAGCGATTAGAGTAGACCTGTACTACGTAGACGAAAAAGGCTGATGACGCTGGCAGAGAGGGATGGAGATAGAGAGAGAGAGATGCGAAATAGGAGAGAAAATTATGCAGAAGGGCCCGATGGCGTTTTGGTTGGCGCTGACGAATGAACGCTTTGCCTAGCACCGACAAACTAGTGCATATGAATTAATCAAATTAGCGATCTATTCGGATGTGTGCGCCAATGGTCTACGCCTCATTTCAAACTCGATGGGACGGCGTGCGATTTGGTTGTGGGGGGCGCAGGGTACACGCTTACTGGGTATCTGCGTTAGGAACCGTCGATTCGATAATTATCGACCACGTATGATAATCTGCCATTTACGTTACGATGTAAGCTATCTGCTGTCACCGCAAATTAATGCTGGATTTAATGTTCTCTCATTTTTTGCAAGCAAGGTTTTACCAAAAAACAATAAATCAAAGGCCCTGTGTGATACTGTATTAGTTTACGGCATTTATGTTTTTTTGGGAAATGAAAACTTATAGGAGTAATGAATCTGAAAGTATACATTGCCTTTTGTTCAGTAATTATACAAATGACGCCTTTGTCAGTCCCAGCAATTGCTAACTGTACAATCACGGATTCGTTTACCTCAAGTTTAGCTCAAATTTCCATTCTCTGCAGTTGATAGATAACTAAATTACTTAAAATGAAGCGATTTTTTAAAATTCCCTACGTATAAATTAGTACTAATAATACTACGGATATGGTTTGTATCTCGGTAAAAAATCATTCAGTAAACTGGATCAAAAATGAAATATTTGTCATGATCACATCTTGAAAACAATTTTCCTCCAAAATAAACCGAAGATATATCTTGAGGTTTATATGTAAGTTAAGTTTAAGTAAACACGGAGAAGCATAGCGGTTCGGGAGATTTTGCAGAAGAAAACGAAACATCATTCTAAATATAGACATTCAGAAAAGACCAACCACATGAGCAATACATTTACCGTAATGATGTACATAAAACTATGCTGGCAAATAAGGAAATATCACCCGAATATCATTCAACGCATTAATTCAATTAAAATGACGAAAGTAACAAATTCTGCTGTTGTTATTTGATTAAATGGTATAGTAAAACTCATTTAATTTCATTTGCACATAAAATGACTCGAATTTGGAATTCATCTCCCTGAAAAGAATTTAATGTCGCCCATTCCTGTAGTCATCTAGCATTAATTTTGAGAGAAAAAGCATTTGAACCGTGACGTGTCCACTAAATTGTACAGTAATAGCCACACTGCACGGGAAAACTTTTTTAATATCAACTCGCTCTGAGTACTGCTTCATTTCGAAATACATCATATCACTTTTCTTGCGCCACTCGCTCTCGGCTTAAGCGCTGTCATCCCTAATGCAAATTGCGGAGAAGCACTCTCCTCCCTTCGCTCGGAATAGTATCTAGCGGCATAACTTGAAACATTTTTACTCGCAGCAATTAGGTCGAAGGCAATTAATGCCGCTCAAAGCTTCACATTCATGAGATGGGCTCATGCTCCCAGAATTGCGAAAATGCTCGTGAAACTTCGTTTGGCGTGGTTTTCGCCGCAGCTGGGAAACAATTTCTAACGGTTGGGTGCATTACTTTCTGCTGAAGTGCTGTCGTTTCATCCAAATTCATGTCCGTCGTAAAAACATACAAGCAATCATCACTAGGGTCGTGGAGTGTATTTTCCATCAATTCTGAAACGATAGGTTGAGTAAGCCAGAATTTGAGCAATCTTATCTTCTCTCATTCAATGGTTTTCACATAGCTCATATTACTATGAGTGATGATGTTATGTAGGAGGAGATAATTTTTCGCATTTCATTTATCGTAACTAATAACATCTTGTTGTGGTATTTGATGGTTAAATGACCAGCACACTCATTAATATGGATGTAAAAATTCAAGGTCAGTCTTTTTGATTATTTTCTATCATTGCTTGGTGCAAGCAACCCTGAATAGTTTTGATTGTGCACCAATGTGACAAAAATCAAATATTATCAGCGGACAAAAATATGACTATTACCCACTGCATGTCGGTATGCTAAAGTGACGAATTTTTGTGGAATCAGAATCGCACAGAGATAATTTTTGCAAAGATCTGAGACAATACAATGGGTTATGTCACCTTTTTCGGGGATACTTTGCTGTGAAATCTATTGCCTCACCATCAAGAAGCAGCTAAAAATGAGGAAGATGAAGATAGAAGACTGGAGTATTAAAAAGTAAGGAATATTTCTCCAATACTAATTACTTTCCACTATTAAAGAGGAAAAATTAACGCACCAGGAAGACAAGCAAAAGAACAAAAACGATCTAATTGCTGATGGGTGGAAGATAATAAGGAATTATGGCGTTGCGTTCAGAATGAAACTTAAATCGATGGTTATAGAGGTGGAAAAAGGTGAAAATGATGGACATGAACTAGTAGTTATAAGAAAAAAAATAGCTTATTAGTTTCGAAATGAAATAGTTTAGTAATCAATGACGGTGATTTTTGTTTTACATATTGACGGTATATGTTTTATATCATATAATTCAACTATTTATGTGCATAATAGAACATAACTAGACTCAATCCCACGTGACATGGCCTAACAGTAATCGTTTGAACTGCATAGAGATAATTAGATTAAAACTGTCGGCCTTGAAATGCCTCGTAAAGCAACCATCGGAGGAAAACGCATGCGATGGGATTAATTTAGGGCAAATTAGTTCCGCCGTTTCTATTAGTATTAGGTTAAGATGGAGGATTGCAAAAGGGTACTCTTCACGAAATCAGCGAAATATATTATTGCTGTTAGTGCTGAATCACATCATCGCCGTAAAAGAACACCGAGCTATATTGGAAACTATTACTCCATCAATAGTCAAGCAACTAATACCCCACGGTACAGGGTGCTTGCTAATTTGCTATAAAGTCTATCGCTATCATCAAGGAGCAGCTAAAAAAATGAGAAAGATGAAGATAAAAGACTGGAGTATTAAAAAGTAATGAGAATGGACGCATGTACCACTGGTTTTCATCCAATTCCGGAAAGTATCCAACTTCAATAACCTGTGAAGAATTCATGACCGTCATGTCGAAATTCCAGATCTTTTTGATACTAGAACGATGTACTACTTCGATGACCTGGCAAGACAACTCATGTGAAGCAAAACTGCGCTGTGGAAATTTCTCTTCGTGCTCAGTGTTGTACCGCCACGTGTGGTTCCCATTGCTGGAGATTTACTCTTTTTGCGGACGTAGGAAGATTGTAATTGAAGTACCCGGGATAACTCACCCGCCCCCCCCCCCGGTCCCCTCCAGTACAGAAGTAGCTCTCCATGGCGCGCTAATCGCATTGGTGCTCGCATCCTTTCCTCTGGATTCGCTCCAGCACGCTCGGGCTCCGCGTGCGCCAACCCGACAGAGAGGGTGGGAATCGGAGCTTGAAACGCTAACTGGATCGCGAAACTCGAACGCCCCCCGCGCCATCATTAACGGAAGATTGTGCGATGCAAAACCGCTCCCGCTCCTCCTTTGACGTTGAGCTGATTAGGCGCAGCTTTTGCAATTACACCCGTGATTATCGAGCATCGTCCTTTGGGGTGGTGTTTAAAGTGGTGCCCCAGGGGACGCAACGCTTTACGCGTGTAGCACTGCGGCGGAAACGTTAGCAAAGAGGATTTGAAGGACTAGTCCAACGGGCCGGACATGTCTTGTGGGAGATGAGAGATTGTTTTAGACTCCACGGCAACTCCTCCGCTCCGAACGCCAGGAAAGTTTAAACAGAAATTGTGCGCTCTATTTTCATTGGAAAAATTAAGTTGGCCGTATCTGGTTTACATGCATCCAAAAACGAATCTACATGAATTTATATGCCACCCAGGCCTAATCTGTCGCTGTTTAAATGCTCATTTATCTATAAAGGGTCAAAATTGTCTTAGACTGTCAAATAATACAAGAGGTACAATTAGTTTGATATCATTTTTGACCAGAGTAAAAAGAGTAGATGTTGAAAATCTAGATGTGTTTTTTGTCAATAGTACGGTTAACACTCACGATAAACTGTATGGACGATTGGTTGGGATTAAACAAAAAATTGTCATTTTTTTCATGTAGATATGTATTTCTGCTACGCATCTGCTCTCAGATTATTCATTTCTCAATTACTTGAAATGTAAATTGTTTTTGAGACATCCTCAAGTACAGGCAATGCCTAAAAGGGATTCAGAATTTTTTCTGTTTGAAATGTCAAGGTTTGCGTGTAAGGTTGATTCAATGGATAAATAAATTTATTATTATTATTATTATTGAAAACAATGATTACATTATTTGACCATTTCAATTGTCAATTAACACTATTTGAAGTTCAATATATCCAGGCGTTATTCATACAGTGGAAGTTCGTCATGATAAGAAAGGGCAATCACACTTTTCCACATATTTTCACTATCATTTACAACGCGTTCTGCCACATGGAATCATCCTTAGATACAGGTCTTACACCTGATGATTACTGCGTGAGTCAAAACTTGTCCTAAATTACCATTAAAATCAATGGAAAATTGCGATTGTTGTTTGTTCTAACTACTTGAAGTCCTTAAGTACTCTGATTGAAGTTTATATGAAACTAGCGGACCCGACAGAAGTTGTCCTGCCCAAACGTTGGCTTGCCAGCTATAGTGGGTTCAGCAAACGTGTTTTCGATATTCGAATATTCGATAAACTACATACTAAGTGACATTTGACATAGAGTTTGACATTTCAGTCTTTTCGTTTCGTCAAAACATCGCCAAGCTACGACGCAAGTGCGACGACTTGCGCATGTATTGATGTGTACCTAAGTCAAATAACACAGAATTCGAAATCAGCGCCACCTATGGTAAACAAACATAATTATAAATTATTCTCAGATGGTCAAGAATTCATGAAATTCTCAGGTTTTGACGTTCAATAATTCATAAACGTATGATTTTTTTCCTTTTAAAAATATTGGGGGAGAGGATAGGGGGTGAAATTTTTGGGTTATGGTACCAACACCATCTACCACCTCGAGAGGGCGACGGCTTCTCGATTTTGACCACTGACGATCGCGCGACCGGGAACGATGACCTTGTGAAACCGACAGCTCCGCGACTTGTCTTGACAAACCCTCAATGGCTAGGTACAGCTTATCATCCGTCGATATGCTGTTAGGAGAAACGGCATGGACGGCCATATGAGGAGTTGACACCTCGATGGTCTTGTCAGCGAGCTCCGACTGCTTGTCTAGGGGTAACTCCACCTGGGCAGTCAGGATTCCTTGGACGTGCGGGCGCAATCGCCTCAGCCACAGTTACTGGAAGAGGTTATCTGGAAGAGCGGTCGTTCCGGCGAGGGAGCGAAGATGCCGCAAGAATTGGGAAGGCTTGCGATCGCCGAGGTCCTCGTCCGACAGTAACTGGCGAACGCGCTGCTCCTCAGAGGCTGACAGACGTTCTACAAGCTTCGATCGTAGAATCGAATAAGAATTCTGAGACGGAGGATTCGTGATTATGTCCTCAACCTCATAGGCCACGCGAGAATCTAAATGTGAGGCAACGTAATGGAACGTCGTTGCCTCGCTTGTGATCTCCGACAGCAAGAACTGAGATTCCGCCTGTGAAAACCAAAGACTCGGTTTCTCGGGCCAAAATGGTGGTAGTTTCACGGCGACGCAACGAACCACAGGCGGGTTCTGCTCGGTGTCTGTGTGGCTGCGTCTTGAATCATAATCATTGAGTTGCTGATGGAGCTGGGCGATCTCTTCACGTAAGCTTTGATGCTCGTCGTCGCGCGGCAAAACCATTTTCACCAAATGTTGACTATTTAGTCTCCTTGTCGCGGTCACCAATGTAGGGATGGGTGAGGATATCTCCAGTTTATCAAATCAATTTATTAGAGCCTTTATCAATGTCCACTACAATCTCAGTCTTCTGACTTAGTTCCATAAACATCAACAAATCAGCAAGGCCTCCTTGGCAAAAATATAGAAGATGATGGCACCATTTACAGTCGCCACAAAAATGTCGTAAAAAAAATTCCTGGTACCCGATCGCAGCGCCACCTACCGGGTCCATTTGTGAATTTAAACCATCCATGGACCCACTCAAATACACACAAAATATTTCATCATAATCGGTCCAGTCGTTTAGGAGGAGTTCAGTGACATACACACGTACAGAAGAATTATATATATAAAGATTACGATACTATAGGTAAGGATCTTTAACAAGTTAGGGCACACATTAACTTTATGTCGACCTTTGATTGAGTGGCATGAGCCTAACTTACGCATGTTCGTAGCATCTGTTCCCCTGGATTAAATATCACCGTTCAAATCCAGGATCAACACTCCCGGGCAAAATACACTTGGTACAAAATACAAGCCTGCTACTAGCAATACGTTTTCTACCACAAAAGGAATTCGGACGTATTAAAAAAACTCTAAAGTGCACATATCCACAGCACGTTATCTCCATTGACGCACAGCACTTTACCTCCACGAAGCAGTTAAAGTGCGTTTTTACGGCCAGTTTTAGATGGGAAGCACCTTTTTTCCCACCCGCTGTCTCTCATCCGTTCTCGCAAACTCGCGTGCTAGGAGCAGGTTAGGGAGATGCCGACAGATTTGTTGGAACGGGCTTATCCTGCGAGTAGTTTACTGGAGTGAGATTGCAAGAATTCTTCTTGCCCGAAAGAGTAATTTTCGCCAGGAAAATGGGGAGAAGAGGGAAAGAGATAGAGCGAGTATTTTGTTATACATTTTGTCTCTAACGTGAGGTCGAGTTGGAAGGACTAACAGAATCGGACGCGTAAAGAAAAGGTTTCGCTTAAGGCTTGTTCCATGGTTCAAGTTTCTCAGAAAGTTACACTGCAGCAATGAGCAATAAACAACTTCCCGAAGGGTATTCCTTGCTCCAACTAATATTAAGTGGAAATTACAACAAAGAGTTTCCTCTCAAATCCGTCTTCCACCACTCCTCAATCGCACGCATTCCTTCACCGTTTACTAATTTACATAGGGTATTCTACACTTAAAATGACTGGTAATAAAAGTAAAATGGATGGAAAAAATGATCAATATTTATTTGGTTCACTGAAATACTTGTTAACAAAGATCGCGGATGGCATGTGTAGAGAATTTAGTCAACTTTTCTATTCATTCTCAAACAGTCTGACGGAATTACCTGGAAAATGTTTAAAAATTTAACCGAAATTCACAGATCCTTCCTCAGTGGTTTGACTTGTAACAGCATCGAACAATCATAGAAAAAAATCGAGATAATTTACTGGGATGGCAAAAAATTACGCAAAAAGGGGCTGCAGTGCCAATGTCACACGGTACAATATTTAGTAAGGTCTGTGGTATAAGGAAACATTCGTAAAATAATTTTTTGAGGGACATGGAATTTTGTCAACTGAAATGATATACTTTTTCCGGTAATAACTTCAACGTTTAACCGGATGGGAGGGAAACAAACTGGTCCTTAAAAGAACGATCCTAAGAGTTCAGTGTGCTCGGTGAAAACCTTTGAGAAGTGTGAGGCATGTGGAAGAGGATTTATGAAATTTACCAAAGTGGGAAAAGAGATAGGAGGTTTACAAATAAAAATGAAGGAGATGGATAAAAAAATGTAAAAATGCATGATAAATATAAGGAAAGAGACCTTAATATGAAGAGGATAATGGAAAAATAACAAAAAATATATTTTTAACTGATAATGCCAAGCAGAACAATACATATGTTAAACACATTATTTGCATTATTCATTATGTATCCCTGATTGAATTAGAGCTTTATAACTCGATTATCTATGAAAATAGAAATTATTGGCGGTGCAATGAATGGAAATATGGAAAAAGTTGAGTAATTTGCAGGAGAATGGTGCAATCGTGGAAGTGTAGGATGAAACAAATGGACAAATAAAACAGTATCTTTGTTTACTTGGTGGTATGTTTCAACAGACATATTTATTGATAACTTTTACTTAACCACAAAAAGCACACATAAAAAACACACGACTCGGGTTTCAATACATAAGTATCATCTTCAGGTGCATAATAAATTCGGGAGCTCCCTTATACATGGGGAAAAGGAAAGAAGGGTGGGGGAATGCGGGGGTGATGATGGGGAGGGGTGGAAGAAAGGAGAAAAAGGGGAGGGTGAAGGGGGAGAGAGAGAAATGGCAGGTATCAATGTGCAACTGCTTCAAGGATAGGAGAGGGGAAGGGAGCAAGCATTCATTGACAACAAACACATCAGGGTCATTAATTTTCCTCAGGATTTTTAATTGCTCGAGGGCATCGAGCTCACGTGAATTGTTACTACAATGTAGGATTTTGGTTTGGTTTCAATGTAGGATTTGAGTTTTTATGTGTGTTTTTTGTGGTTAAGTAAAATTTATCAATAAATATGTCGGAACAAATGGAGAAAAATGAAGTACAAGGCCTACCATAATTTAGACATAATTATAAATAACGGCGATAAAATATTTGGGCAGAAAATAATGGAATTTTTTTTCGACACTTTTGAAAATAAGATGGCGATGAAAGAACGATTAAGAAGAGCAAAAAAGCGGACGCTTGGGAAGCCCTTAATTTGCGATTCGTTTTTGAAAATCTCAGCCTTTTTTTTCCAATCTCCTTTCTATCTTACGAAGACGTGCCTTCGAGAAAAAGTTAGAAATTCTCTCCGCACTCAACTCCACGAACACACTTCCTGATCGTGAAAAAAACTCAATCTTGGCTCATATTTCTGACGTAAACTATAGTTACCAGGGACTACTATTTCGCCACAAACTACGCCATCTCCTAAAGATCTCGTGATCCGAGAGGAATTTCCTTTTATTTTTGACAGGAAGATTGAGAGAGTGAGCCTGCATTGAGTATGGAAACTGAAGTGGAAACCGTCGTCCATTTTGTAGCCCTTCGGTGAACTATCCCGTTTCAAATGATCTCCTTCAACGTGCCGCTCTCGACCGGGAGGCCATCAAAAACACTCGTCGCGGAAGACTCAAATGACCGTGGATGGTACACACGCGGGCACAAGGCAGAAAAGGAACCAAAAGTAATGTATTGCCAAGAGATTCCCATCGGCATTGGATAGAATATTTGTGTTTTAACAAATGCATGGGAATACATGCAAATGGATAAAATAGTTTTTCAAATGGAATTAGTAATATTTTGACCCTTGCAGCTACAATTCATTTTATATGATAATTATTACCATTTATATCATGTATGTATACATGTATATAATTTATATAAATTTTTTCAATAAATATCATCAATACGACCGACTTCCAAGCTGTATCCGAGGTAAATATCCAGATTATTCTCATAGGATTTCACCAAATGCAAAATTGGAAGGCTTTTTCATAATTTTACGAGCCAATTCATAGTTACGAGCACGCTTATTTGGCCCAATAAACCCTCCACATTAAGACTCTGCAAAAACACCCAGCGAGGATAAAGGCAGTGGAAAGTTTTAAAAAATATTCAAGCTCGTGAAACGCCATCTTCTTACCATGTTAGTATCGGTTGAAAGCTCTAATTGCAAAGGACGGACGACAGAATAACGCGGAAACGCAGAGAATGCGCCGCAAGAGCCCTCAGCTCCGAGAAAGAACGACTATGCCATTCAAAACTCCACAGCCGAAGGGTCAAGCCAATTTCATCCCTCGAATCCAATGGAAATCCACCGCCAGGTGAACAGAGCGTGGGTGAAAGAGTGACATACTGAATTTCTCAAGCACTCATGAAATGCTGGAGCGCAGGAAGAGCGATGTGTTTCACGGGAATTCCCGGTCATTTAAGTTCGCAGGCTGACCCGGAAAAGGCATCGAGGAACCTCAAACACTCGACTGTTACGAAGAAACCTCCGGCTGGAGGATTTTTAGCGAGAATCCAAGTCAGAGAGGTCCCGAGGACGCTAATTAATCAACACTCGGAATATTTCAAGAGTTCATGAGAGCTCTTTGGCATTCAGTTGAGGAAACATTGCATAAAGACGGAGTACGATGCTAGGTCAATTACTGGCTCATAGGTGAAGTAGTGCACAGCGTAGAGAATCGTGATGAATATTATTTTGATGATTATTCAAATGTATGAGCCATTAATTTAAAATTTAAACATATATTTAGAATAAAAATATTAATTGAAAACTGTACAACATCCGCTAATTAACCCGGAACAATTTGTAGCAAAAGAGTAATAGGTATTTGTGGCATAATTAAGATTTCATTTTAAACAGAGAGAGGGGGGAATGAGTAAAATTACTTTGTACAGTAGAAAAATGCGAAATTAGATTCTAGGAAGGAGACAGCAAGAAACTCAGCGAAGCAAGAAAGAATAGAATGGCTCTCTGTGATGCAACCGTGGTTGGCTGCATTCATCAGTACAGCAAGAGCAAATCGATTAACTTACCCACCTCACTGACATTAACTAGCCCCCCTCATTACTTTAAATAGTTCCTTTATTTTTAAGGCTGGTATTAACAAACATTCTGTGCCACACTCCCATGCAGCCGATCGTGTCTAAATTAAGGCAAAATAAGACAGGGAAGAATTGATCCCCGTGATTTTACTTGCTCATCATGGCAACTCAAATTCAGATCACTGACAGTTTCTGAATAACACGTAGGATGTAACATAAACGTGGCAATATGTCCACAGAGCTGCTAGAATCGAAAAAATAGCAGGGATACACTCCCGACCTTGAAATGCTCAAATAAATGTTCCCACACAGCATCAGTGGCTTAAAAACGACACTTCATGCTATAATTCGTATATGTACTGTGATATAATTGATTTATGTAAAAAAAGAAGTCTCTTTTGGAAATTGATAAACGATATAGTTTCTTGATATGTTTCGAAATTTCTGTAAAATTTAATTGATTCCAATATGCTATGTATTTTCTTCTTTTTTGTTTTGTTTGCCCTGTAATTATTTTGTTGGGCAAACGTTAAACTCTATAAATAAATAAATAAATAAATAAAAAAATAAATACACTTTCAGTCTTTTCCCCCTTCCAATTTATTTTTCCCATTTCATTAATTTTGGATGGCTGTTGTCCTAACATCTCTCGGAGAAATCTAATGAAGTTCTTAAATCTAAGATACTGACCGATGTAACACTAACACGTTAGCCACAGTAGTAGCTCACAGGGTAACAGCATATAGGCTGTTAGGTCTATAGGAGGAAATATATAGGAGTTACATATATATATATATTATATTTCAATAATAATAATGCTACTTCTTTATTGGGGTGAGATTGAGACTGAGACAGTTCCTTCTTCCATCAAACCCCTCATGATACATGGATGAAATTATTAACTTGGGATATATTGATTAGTTTTCCCAAGAAAAATAACACAAAATGAATGAAGTAATTCCCACTCATGGTTTATATTGATTTGACTGGAATAGGTATACCAAGAGAATAGAAAGAAATATATTTATGGAAAAACTTTTTCACCTGAGATATTTTTCCTCATAATTTCCTAATTTTGACTTAGCCTTGAAGGATATGTTGTAAATTGTTACACTGGTCCAAAAGACAGTACATTCCCACAGAAAGTAAAAAGTATAGTATATTCCCATTTCTAAATTATTCATAATATGAAAGGAATAACATATAACATAAGACCAAGGTGGAAATGCTTGATGGTAAATTCAATAAAACGGCCTTCAGTATCGGATGACATGTTATCGGAAAAATGGAATATAATGCTGAGTTATCAGCCAGTCAATTAATTTCTTGGACTTGCAAATTATATTTTCTTCAAATTTAGTCAGTTACACGTTACTCACACTATTGTCAATAATTTGGTAAACTAATAAGACCAAGGTACATTAGCTATTAGAAGGATGTTTACGGAAATGTATAACTAACGGAACTCACACGATGGTCTCAGTCCGTATTGTTTCGGAGAATCGAGCTGGCTACGCCAGAAAAAAAATTATAATCCAATCCGCACGTACGTGTAGGCTTTGGTGGAAAGAGTTAGGGATCAAGGAGGTAACATCCTTTACGAGAGCCTATTGCACATTTTTCGACACAATAGCCGAGTGGCAACAGTTTTACATGGAGATATAAATGTAAATAATTATAAAGGAAGACCAGGAATGGAAAAATCAAGTAATCAAAAATCAAAACTGTGAAGAATTGAAGCTGTCGGCAGAGAGAAGAGTGGATGGGAGAGCTGCCACAAACAAAATCTACCGATATTGATGACTAAAGATAATGATCCTTCACGAAAAAAAATCCACCTCAGGAAAATGAGCACGCATAAAGGGGAAAGTGAAATCCTGTGAAAACCTACAGTGCACAATTTCAATGAAGAACTCGTAGATAATTATTTCGGACCCCACTCGGTGAAATTTTTTGATACCAGGGAAAGAGAATTAACACTGAAATTCCACATTGTAATAGATTTATTGACACGACCGGCAAAAGCAGCATCATCAGGTGGCAATGCTGCTCTGCGGTGGGACCGGTCGTGGCAATAAATCTATTACCATGTGGAACTGTAACGTTAATTCTTCTATCCCTAAAATAAAAAAAACTTGAAAAGACAAAAACTGGAAAAAAACAAACTATCGATGAGTTTCCGGCAAACGGAAGCGGAGCGGCGTTCGTAAGTAAAGGCGAATGGAAAGCGTTCATCGAAGCATTAAAATGCGGGGGAGAAGGGGTTGGTAAGACAACGAGGGACGGGAGTGGATGTGAGGGGGGGGAGGGAATGGTGATTGAAGGAGATGAAGAGAGAGAGAGAGAGAGAGGAGAAGGAACAGCGTCTTGCCCAAAAGTTATAATTGGAAAGGGAAGTGGATTCGGGAGTAGTTGACGGGAGCGGGATTATTGACGGGCGGGGAGAAAACGGTTGGGTGAGAATGTCGGGTAAGATCGTGCATATGACGGGATATATAGGGTGCAGCGGGAAATAGAGAGGACACGGAAGAAAGAGGGATTTAAGGGTGTTCCGCACGGGCTGGGATCGTTTAAGCACCTTCGGGGATACATACCTACCTGAGTACAAGGTACCTGAGTAAAAGTGACAAGGTAATGTAGGCAAAAAGAAGGATGCTAGCAGTTTAGAAACAGGTATTATTTAATATAAATTACATCGTATACGGTAAGTAAAGTGATATCTTGTAGAAGAACTCTAGGAGACAAAGTCGTCATCAGACTGGTACACCCACCACTGGGAACATTGGAAGAGTTTCTCTGACTAGAGTATCGGAACATCCATGGTGGAAGAAAGAAGGGGGAAGTAGAATGGGGAATAGCCCAATCAAAGGCGAAATTCCACCGGTAGAAGTCTACTAACAGCTGGCAACGAGAGCAAGGAACGCAACTGAGGGAAAAATTATTAAATCGTACGAATAAGTATTTTATTTGATGGGAGTGAATGCTGAGTAATAACAGTAGTAGACTAAAGAAAGATTAGGAACGTTTGTTTAGCTGTTTTAGAAGAATGGTGAAGCGATAATGAAGAGAGTTCAGAGAGTTGGGAGAGAAGTTGAAGAGTGAAAATATGGCAAATCAAACGAGACAATGCAACTGGACACGAAGAATGTCCTAAAAACAATGATAGGAGGAAAAAAACCTTGAAAACTATCACTGAAGAAGTTGAAGGGCATGGAGGTAATTATTATGGATGCCAAAATTAAGAATCATAAAGAAATCAGAATGGTGGTGGAGAAAAATGAAGTCGAAAGCTACTGTGATTCTGTCTGACTACGGCTGATGGTGATGAGAGGAGTTATTTGTTTCACTCGGCTTATTTCTTCTTTAAAACGACCTTTAACTGGTTAATTCCACAAATTACTTGCTAGTTCTACATCATGAATTTCCTGTATTTCTTCATGTCATATGTATTTCTTTGATTTCCTGCGCTTAGCGTATAAGACACAATAGGGGCCAATTTGCAAATTTCATAAATCTCGCCAGCCACTTTAAAAATTTAAATACTCCACAACCGCGCAAAAAAGAAGCCTGCCATATTTAAATTGCGGAATATAAAAGCATTTTCACGAGGGGCAGGTGAAAATTTATCCGTTGACACCGGCAAAAAATATGAGTTTCATTGTACTTGTTGTGCGGCTGGGTGGGAAAATTTGCACGGGCGCAGGCTGGGCAGCGCAGTGAAAAGAGACATTAATTAGTTTGTGAGTTAAAGCAGGAATTAAGTAAGAGCAGCGCTGTACGCATAGTGTACTTCGTAAATAGGATATTTTGTTAAACGGATTCCATAAGTTTTCAAAGGCTAATTAATTGCAGTAACTAAAGAGCAAACAATAGAGGATTCTACGGCTATTAACGAAATGGGCCAACGTGTATGATTTTAGACTCTCGTTTGTTATACGCAGAAAGTAATTTTAATGGAATGAGAAATGATGTGGGCGATAAAAAAAACAGGAATTTTTGAACCCCCCCCCACCACGTGCATTAATTGCCCTTATCTCCCGGGTTCATTCAACAAGAAAGGTACGCTTAGTACTACATTAAGTGGAATATAAGCCTAGCTAAAACAGAAAAGTCTGTATAAACATGCCAGTTATAATGACATGTAAACTGAAATGTAATGAACAGAAACGAAAACAACGTACCGATGCGCTCATTCACACGATTCCAATCATTCAGAAAGTTTTGGATGTATTCTATCGATATGACGTCCAATAAACATTCATAAGCAAAATTCTATTGTATAATGCACTTATCGCAATCCTTTGTCTGCTAATCAATACTAATCTTCGTTTGATAATCAATTTTGGTATATTGAGTTAACTCTAATTGAATAACATTAGGCTGTCGACTCAAACTCACCCGGTCCACTAGCCAATCATGCACACGGCTTTGGTGTTCGTCTCTTCATTTCCATTCTTTGAACAATGGAATCTGGTGCATGTTCCAGGGTCGTATAACTTCATCGTACCGGAATATATAATACATTTTTCCGAAATCCGTATATTAATTATCCGTTATGATAATCACTCGCCATATTTATGGTTAAGTATTCTAGTCTACCCACTTAAATTCAGCCGAAATCATATCCAAACAAATTAGACAACAATTGCGTGAAATTCATGGTGAAAAATCATTAGCCTGTACCGGGAATGGAACCTACACCCCTCAATTTCGCGACTTCGCGCCGAGTGCTCTAACCATTAAAGCAACCCAGGCGTTCTCTTCCACTGAGAATCTCATGAGGGCTCCAAGGAATAAATGAATGAATTTTTCCACTGTGATAAGGAATGAGTTTTCCAGTGTCAATTTCACACAACCGTGTGAACGTTAGCGGGTGACTCTGTTAAAGTTACTGCGCAGCTAGTTCCGTATTTATTTGGAAGCTATACAACCCTTAAGCATGCACCAATCTCAATCGGGCAAAGAATGGCATTGAATAAGAAAATTTTATTCAATTGAAAATGCAGCATTAAACATGGTCAATGCAATGTAAAAAGTTTAGTTATGAAAATCTCAAAATAAGTGGTTCTAAAAGCACATAAAATATTGTATTCTTTAACAGGGTGATGAGAATTATGCAGACTCCACTTCGTAATATAATGAGTTGTGTGTCCTTGACGGTAAATGAAGGAAGAGGATGAATATTGTGCGTGGAGCAAATAAGAAGGAAAGCAATGAATTGAGTGCTGCTCCTGTCGTAAAAACGATGGCATATATATATGCATGTCGGCTGCTGGCATCGTAAAAACGGCTCAGAATAACTGGGGCGAGGAAACGTGAAAGAATTGACGCCAGGCTCGGAAGTGAGAGACATAGACATGCAAGAAGTGAGAAAACGTAGTATCTGAAAGGTCTCCCCAACATTAGTCAGACATACGCACATAGCAAAATTGCTGAATTAGCCCAATGTTGAACGTTATGGATGGATCTTGAAAAAATTGAAATAAATTACACGTTTTCCGCACATACCAGTGTCAAATATGTTATACCTGCAGTACAAAGTACCGTAGCACTCTCTTCAACAGAAAGTTTTGAGGCAGAATGTATAAAGAAACAACGTAAAATCGAAGGAAGCATAATCGGTGAAATTGGGTGGCCAGTATCCTGGGCGACATAATATGGACTGGCCCTTAAATTAAGATGGGAGGAGAAAATTAGGCGAAAAAATTAGATCGGGGGAAGTTAAGAAGAAGCCAATAACCTTTTATTGCCAGATGAACAGCTGCGCAAAAGAAATGATCTTATCCTAGTTGTAAAATGGGAAAAAATATAACATCGAATGCAGAAGAAATAAAAATTTTATAGATTTTAAAACAAATCAGAATATTGATCGCTAATAAAAAGTAAGAGCAAATAAAGCCAACCTTTTTGGAAGACGAGTGAGGACAAATCCAAACAATAGTCCACATACGAAAGAGATGTAAATATTCCATCCAGATCCTCCTTTCACTTCATATTTCTCTTCACGTTTCATACATTTTTCCTTTCAAGAACGTGTTTACCGAAATTGGAGTTGATTTTGGGTAAACAATGTTTTTCCTTCAATAGTTTCAACAATGTTTCCTCAGTCTAAACAACCATTTCCTGGGACAGTGCCTGGAACAAGTGAATTTGACATGGAAAGATTTTTTTACCTAAAAAACAAAAGGTTCGGCTGTCTCATAGACAAAAGGCCTCGAAATAAAACCTCTAGATTATTAGAAATGCTTTTTAATATGTAAATACCGAAGATGATAAGTGAAAAATGCCACTAATGTATTTATTTAGCTTATTTTTCGAAAATAATTTTTATTTTACGTTCAAATAAAATATATTTCTACCCTATATCATTGATATCGCTTTTGTTCATCTTCAAAAGATTACAAACCTTCAATCAGCTTCCAGGATAACTTTTCTGACCAAGTTACATGCAAAGAAATGTTAAATGCACTTTACAAGTAAAGAGAAGCAATGAAATCCCCTTGACTGAAAATGAGCCAATCACGAATACAGGTGTAAGCAGGATGTTTATAGAGATTTTCCATGGGAAAAAATGCGGTCACAATGAGGAAGTTACTGGTGAGGAAATTGGCCGATAAACTGCGTAGTATGGAACCATTATGATACACAGCCTCACACTTAAGTGGCGTGGGGTTACATTCTTGAGCCGAATTTAGTTGCAAAATACGTTTTTAGAGCAAAATATTTTGACAAAAATGGTATTCAAAACGGGAAAAAGAACAAGCCTGCTACGAGAAATAAAATTTGTTGCACAACTTATTGAACGAGTCCCGTACATTCAACGTGTTACAAATTCACTGCTTCATTTATTCACTTTCAGCTTATTTGAATGATTTTTCATGACATATATTTTCACCCCTGAGTTTTCGATGACATCCTATTTTCCTACCAGCATTTCCTCCCTTATTATGTTTCGGTGGCTCAAGGGGGAAAACGCAGATGCAATTCGCATAGGATATTGCATTTCTGAAATCACTTCGAGCCACGCATCGCAGAGATGGCTTAAACCCCACTTGAAGGACGTAGATATCCCAGTAACCAAGCGAGAGATGGACTGGAGCCGAGAGAAAAAAACAGAGCAGCTCGTGAAATGAAGATGATGTTTGGAGAAAGGGAAATGAGCAGATTGGCTCAGGGAGGAAGCAGATACGTCAAGTGGATGGACGAGTTGTTTTCCTCGGCGAAAGAGTCCCGTTGTGGGACGGTCCAGTGAAGAGGATGAGACGTCGAAGAGGCCGCACCGTGGTCCGTGGATCTCAGGGAAATGCGCATCCAAGCGGATGGGAGATTTAAGGACTCTGGTTTCGACGACAAACTCTAGTTTTCACGTCTCGTGAACAAACCCATCCACAAAAAAACCCACTCCACCCGAAAAGGCTTGACCGCCACTGCAATAATCGGTGTGGACAGCATAGAATTCCCATCGTTACATTTAGCAATGCTTGACTCAGCATTCGGATATCAGACCTAGATAAGAGACCTAGACATGCAGCCAGTAATGATCCCGGAGATATACGGAGAGCATGCATAACGGAAGATTCTACTATGAAGGTTCCCCGTTAATACTCCAAGATTCCGAGTTCGCATCTCGTATCAGAAGGATAAGCTACCATAAAATGTGTACTCTTAATAAATGTGCTATATAGATTCTGCATTTTCATCACAACTTTGAACAAGCTATACTCTTGAGAGTCAGTTCGATTGCGACCAAATTAAATAATTGCCTTTCGTGTTTAGTAAACATTTACATGAAAATATTGAGATATTTTTGCAAATCATTAAAAGCAGTCACGAGTTCTATAATTGTTTTGCATAAGCTCTCCACTCCACCATCCTCTTCACTATCCGTGTTATTGACAAATTTCAAGCTATCCGGGACTAGCCACGGAGTTCCACTATTACGGAGTCACCCGCAATGCACACATGTGCGAATTTCCACAGAGAAAAAATCAACCGCCTTGACCGGGAAAGTTCGATCTTTCCTCGTGGGCAGTGGGCTAAGCGCTCAGTAGCGACTGATTGTTACATTGTATGTCCGGCAGTCGAGAACATCTAGTCCCGTAAAGGTCACAAAAATCCACAGGGGAAGAGGACACCTCGGTAGCTTAACTGGATAAAGCACTCGGCCGGAAATCGCGGGATCCCGGTCAAGGCGGATGATTTTTTTCTCTGTGAAAATTCGCGCATCCGTGTTATTATTTTGTAAATTTTTCCATTTGTAATTATTTAATTCTTTTACCTACTCCATTGGCTATTTTCCCATTCATTTTTATTTCAAATACTGTTGTCTGACATCAAAATGATTTGATATTTTCCCGGTTAATTGTGGATGTAAACTCTCCTCAAGCTTCACTTCAGCTGTTCATGGTACCAGCCGACGTTTCGAAAAGTGCCCTTTTTCGTAATTAGAGCTGCCATTTGGTCATTCTCCGGAATCAGATACGATATTGATACGATACGATATTGATACGAGAATTTATACGATAAGTAAATATTATAACTCGTAGAAAATGCATATAAACGGAAGAATAAATCGCATCTTGTCTTATTAAAACTTGAAAAATGCTTCAATTCAGGATGTAGGACTAAAAAAATGCTGTACAATTCCGATAGACTACAGGAGAATACGGGTAAGTTGGTAACCCTTGGAAAAGGAGGTCGGAGGAAGAAAAGGAAGACCTTGGATTCGAGGTCAGACAAAGTTTCCTCGGTGAGTAGGCAGACTCGGAGAGGTTAGGGTGGAGGGATGAGGACAGAGGGAAGGGGGCAAGATTGCGATTCGGGGGTGGGGGTGGTTTGGGAAATGGAGGACCAATGAAAGCTTTTGAGCTCTCAACACTCTGAGATGACTCTCCAAGTCGGAGCACCAGTGGCTCGGAAGGGAAGTCGGTCCGTTGAGTTGAGCGGAGAGGCAGACTGAAGGAGGCGTGTATGTACTCATATGTATACGATACACGTGTACGACTCCTTAAACATATATACTGCTGCCTTGGTAACTTGTTAGCAGTGGAGGAGGAAGTCCGTTCTTGCCAATCTACTCGTGCATATAACATCATTTTGACGCCACACTACTTCTCTAGGTCCGATGGAAGTGCAAAAATAAGGGAGGTATATTTCCGAACAGATAGGTACAAAAGATCGTTCTTTCCACGCACAATAAGCGACCACAATAAAAAATGAGCTCCACTAAATACACTCCCATAATACTCGTCACCATTTCACCTTCAAACACAGCTTTTTTTACGCCTTTACACGGCTATTGTCCTAATATCACTCGCCACTCACCCATGTGGCGGCTCTTAGAGTAATTTGTAGATGTGCATGCCATGCTGGCTACATCAGGGGTTTGTGGCTGTGGGGAAGGCAATGTACTTATGTATGAATTAGGCCAACATCATCGGCTTTAATCAACCCGAAGCTTGGATGACTGTGGCTCTCAATTTGACTATCTTTCCAGATATTGGAATTATTCATATTGCCTCATTTTAACATTTTCACAATTTACTCGACGTATTACATCCTCTTATGAGAGGATTGACATTAAATTATGCTGTTATTTCATTATGAATACAACCTTGTAAAACTAAGTGAGCAGTGAAGAAGAAATATGATAAATGTGCGCATGATCAGCTCCGGATCGGAATATCAGAAATTATGATGTAGATATCAGAATGTATGCAGATAGAAGAGCAGGAAAAAACAAAATGGACGGGATAAAGAATGAAAAAACGAGGGAGATTGTGTAGGAGGAATCGCTTCAGGAAAGCATGGAGATATCTAGGCTTAAATGGTTTTGGCTTATAAAGAGGACGGAAACCGACAGAATGGAAATTCAAGGGAAACGGCCTCGGGGAAGACCACGATTCGATGGTTGAAAGGCGTGGAAGAGAGCGTGGAGAAACAGAGGGATGGCTGGAAAGCAACGAGAGAAGAGAAATATTGGGAGGATAGAAAAAAGTGGAAAGGCTTGTGTACGAAGCAGACCCAGCCAAACAGCCCAGTGGTTGGAAACTGTAACAGATGATGATGATCATCATCATTGGTCGTTCGATCCAAAGATTGGTTGACTGTAGCCCTCCACCCTTACCTATCTAATGCTAGGTCCCTTACCTCCTGGTATCTCTTCCTATATACTTTCCTCTTTATTTGGTCCATGAACTTATTTCTGGGACTTACTCTGAGGACTTTTCCCTCTATTTTACCTTCAATTAGGTTCTTGACCAACCCGTTGTGTGTCAGGATGTGTCCAATCCATCTGGTTCTTCTTTTCTGTATGGTGTTCTATATGATCCTTTCCTCTCCTACTCTTCTGTACACTATGATGATGATATTAGAATGTATTTTAAAAACTGGTATCACTACAGCCCTGATGTATTTATGTTCTCTCGCTCTCCAAAAATATAATTTTGTGGTATTAATGACTGTAGAGGCTGTACTGTAGAGACTGTAGAGAGTGGAACGAGCCAGGTGTTTGTACAAGTGTATTGGAGGAAGATGGGGTGTGAGAAGGGAGAAAGATAGACGCTGGAAGAGACTCGGGCTAAGTTCGAGCCATATGAGACGTAGACAGTCGTCGGGTGGTCGGAGAGAAAGGTTAAGAACTACGAGAGTCTACACACAACCCCAGGAGGTACGTTAGGTGAAGCAGGGTTGAGTGACTTTGAAATGAGTTTCAACTCCTTTCAAGGGGACACAAATACCCATCGCTTACACACGAAATGAGGGTCGAGGAATCCCCCGACAAAATATAAGCTAGGATACATCTTACGGGAGGTATGGCGGGTCTTGTGGCTTGTTGACGGACAAGTTGTCCCACCTTCCGATATCTCGGCTATGCTCTGGGATTGGGTAACCCGAACGGGGTTGAGTGTCAATAAGAGAGCCTCGTTTCTTGATGCGAGTACCGCTCGGCTCATTATGTATGTATTAGGCCAACATCATCGGCTGCAATCAACCCGAAGTTTGGGTGACTGCGGATCTCAATCAAATCTTTCCAGATATTGTAATTATTCCTTCATATTGCCTCATTTTAACGTTTCACAATTTACTCGATGTAATATATCCTCTTCTGACAGGATTGACATTAAATTCTGCTGTTATTTCATTATGAATACAAAATATTTCCGAAATACGAGGTATAAAACGAACTATAAAGAAAAAAGACGCATCTTAAAATCTATTTCACATATTATCTCCTAAGTTTATTACCAAAAATTGGGGATGGAAAAGCTAAGACGCGGAAACCTGATGAATACAAAAACAAAAAGCCACAGCAGATACAATGAAAATATTTTCTTTAGATATCACTCGATAAAATGCCTATAGGTGAGCCAGTGCAATATTTCATTACTTGAAGTTTTGATGGCCTATTTTGCTAGTAGTGATGATAATGTAACTGGCATCAATGTTGGAAAAAAATAATGCATGATGAAGTTACGATTACAGTTAGGGATTTGGGAAAAAATGTGCCGTGAGCAAAATATGACATTTAGTCACTTTTCTTAATGTAATTTAGGACTTATGCCATCCTTTCATTTATTTAGATAGCAGGGGCGATAATAAGATAATGGAAATGAAGGTGTAGTGGCACAGGTTGTATTAAAAATAGATCACAAGTCTGGTATCAAGCGAAGCCCAACAATCTTCTCTTTTGATTGATCTTGAGTCTTGCACATTAAATGATTACATGGTATTTTAGGATTTGCTGGCTTTGTGCCGGATTGCCGGAAACACAGGCAATCGAGTAGGCAAGCGCACTTTGCATCGACAAACTGTGTTAAGGAACGTCCAGCATTGCATTGTCACGTCATACATAGTATCAGTGAATGTAGCGATTTAAATTGATTTAGACCTTCTATTTCACAGCGAAAAACAGATAAATCTGTAGAGCCACATACCCTCATATTAAAGAAGAGATCGAAAGCTATGAAGATTATTTTGTGGTTTGGAGACATGGGACGGCCTCTTTCTGATGGATAACCCGAATTCCAAGGGCTGACTATCATTTTCTGTCCCGAAATAGAACGAGCGATTCTTAACTGGTGATGCACGTCTAATGAGTGGAATAAACTATACCGATTGATTAAATTAAACGACGCCGACCCTTGGTTGACGGGCAAAAAATACCAATTTGGTTTAGCTATTGTACCTGACGCCCATAGCCGTTCAAAACGACCAAGTATTCAGAAACACTTTTTAATGATAAACAGCTTGAACTTAGTCACCCGAAAGCAAAATGATAGCTTGGCGGTGGAAGCAGCCTTATGTAATTTCAATTATGCATAATAAATTGGCACAGACACTTTATGTATGCGTTGCAACGACTTTGAATTACTATTACTATCACAACACAGAAACAAACAACCCACCTGTTTTTATCAAATGGAATTGCAAAGTCAGAATTTGCTCCAATGGAATATTCCTTGCTCTTAAAAGACCGAAAATATATTTTTATATCAATTAACAAATAATTCAAAACATCAGAACTTATACTTCATAATCCTTAAGGCTCAAGAAACTTTTTTTTCAAGGCTGAAGCGGAATGCTTTCCGTTAAAAATGAGTCAGCGAGGGTGGATTTAACTTGGAGAGGATGAAATAAAAACGAAGGGATTTCGCTAACCAATACAACTCCTAATAAATAGATTACCACGCGAAGAGATATTTTGTCTTAGGAAACTCAAATATATACGGTATTTTATTATTAAGTATCGAAAGGCATTAAAATATGAGAAAAGATCTGGGAACAAGACTTCTCGATATATTCCCGGCTAGAGTGGATTACATGGAGTGATTTCTGACATTACCGGAATTCATTAGCGGAAATCATCACGAGAAAACACAGAAATGTTTTAACTTCCTATTGGAATATTCAACTTTAACTGGAATATCCATGCGAATACTTCTGTCACTGGTGAAACAATTTGGAGGCGTGCAATGATCCATATGTGACAGTAGGCACATGAAAACCGAAAGATTTATTTTTTTTATCCTCGAGACAGGGATCGAATGACTCGTCATCAACGAGCGCCATTAACAAAAATGGGAGTGCATGCAGCATCTCACATTCCCGAGTTCACTAATTTGCGCATGGGTTGATAGGGGGGGGGGATAGGGGGAGCGGGTATGGGGTAGGAGTTGGGTAGGGGATGGACGTCAGTTCCACGGGATGTTGGAGGTCTACACATGCGCGCTCTCATGGCGCTGTCCATCAGAATAAATAACGGCGCACCATTTGGTCTCAATCGGAGAGGGATGGATTTCACGACCCTCGCGGGATTCGGCGCTCATTTGTCATAATTAGGATCCACGCGTTCCTCCTCCCTCCCGCCGTTCAAAGACGAGAGACCAAACGTCCCCCGAATCCAGGCATTAGTCTCGTGAGAGAGGGAGATGAAGAGGGTGACAACCAGCCTCAGGATCATCATTATTAACGATGTCTTTTCATTCGCGCTTTCCGCCCCGGATACATTTCGCCACGGTTTAATTGTTTAGTACGCCATTTCATACGCGGCGACCGTTATGTTTTACTTTTCGGCCTCGAAGAGATCGAAGGTCATTCGTGCTATTGCACATTCAGAGCGCGAAATTTTTTTCTCAATATCATCAGCCCATTTCTATCGTTCACCATAAAATAAATTTCTTTATAGAGGGAAAGTAAACCAAACATTTCAGGGTAAAATATTTGGTTTACAAGGCTTTCGCAAAGTCACAAGAGGCGATTTTAAAACATAGCCCATATCATATTTTGGTGTCATATCAAGCCTTAGACCAACGCTATAAACGTGAGCCGACAATATTTTACAGCCTGTCAGTGGTCACATTCCACTTAAAAAGGTTTAGTTAATAGAAAATATCAAAGCAAGGAGCAAAACACAATAATAGCAACCGTACATCTGAGAAACTAGATAATAAAAAACGGTATAATACCTTTTTTAATAACCAAAAATTATACTTGAAATATTTCATTGGTCATCTACTTTCTCAAAAAAATATTAGACTAAGATTCAGAATATTTGGAGATATTTTATAAGCTATCCACACAGTGACAATAATTATATAAAGTACAGATTGTCTAATTTAGGCACTGCAGTGATGCACGCTCTAAAAAAACTTTTTATTCTAAGTATTTATGTTTATTAAATTTGATACGGATATAGCGGTAAAATTTGTCAACCTCAAAAATATTTTTTATCAATTACCATGACTATATGCAAGAAAAGACTAAAAGCTCAATCAAACAACTTGTAGGAGAATTTGGGTTGTGATAATTTGCTCCAAGATCGTAATTTATATGTGAGAAACGGGAACAAAGCACTCCTCAGGAGAGTGATGATACCCGAAGCAAAATGAAAAGTAACGATATGACTACAAGAAAACGCATTTTCCTTGCCCAAGGTATATGGAATTTTATGCTTCCACCGAGATGAAGTCTCCCCAGAACATATAAGTGTATAAAAAAATTAAACGAAATTGACTGCATGAAGTCCATCCACTAAATTATAAATTGATGTCTCTTTAAAACCAAGAATTTTTTATCAAATGATTATATTAAACTACTTTTTACCTTAATGCGTTTGTAATTTTCAAACCAAAAGCTGTGGGGATGTCGTTATTTCTACAATTTGTATAGCAGTTATAACACAATCAGTTACCACATCGCATTTACAATTGCATGATCAATTGCCTAAATACACAATTTTGCTCTTTACTAGAAAATATTATAAATCCTTCCCGTAGTTCGGCTCAGCATGCACCCCGCCTGTGCCGGAACAAATTTCTGGCAATACCACTGCCTAACCGAACGCCGATAATGCATCCTTCAGGCATTGTTCTGGTCGCATTGAGATAGCTATATGGAGAGACGTAAGACAATATGCAGGTTTCTGTTATGATCCAAATGAGAATCATTGGAGTTAGGCGGGGGCAAACAAGGGTATTGTATCAAGCATAAAAATTTCCTGGGTACAGAGGAACTGAAAACTTGTGAAACTGGAAAAGAAAATCTGTATTTTTTGGATAGCATAAACTCAATCTATATACTCTGAAAGAACACGCGTAGTACTTACGGCAGGATAAAATTGATCTAGCGATCGGTAATTATTGATGATGATAACAGTGATCCGGTGCTGACGAGGATTAAAATCGTACCAAAGGTGTATAAAATATCATCAGTATTTTTCTACCGGATAATTGAAAATGCTTTCTAATTAGGCGCTCATGTTACGTTCCCAGGATAAAATTGTGAAATAAAACGTCGATAATTCCAGTTGAGTTTTCTTTTTTGCTAAAACCAAAGCTACTTGTATGTTGAAAATCAATTTTCGCCCTGCTCGTGAATGCTTTTCACAAATAATTTATCCTGGAAATGCATTTTCCTACCAACAAAACGTTCATGCAATTAAAATGAAAAAAAAACTACGAACTCGTCTATTATCTAACTCTTTGTACCAATAAAGTAAACAAATTTGAAATTTAAATTGCCCTAACAAAATCTACTTAATTGAATACATTTAAAACTCATTGACGCAATAAATGGTCTACATAGCCATCCACTAGTCGTTCGGCCTCAACGAAATCCAGGTTTTTCGATGAAAACTTAGCAACTGATACAAGAATATATAAAAACTTCTCTTGAGACATAAAAACAAGCTGTTACCCTCAGCTTCGATTGCCTAATTTCAGCTCAATGTTGCTTTATCCTGCCATAATAAATAACGTCATTAATTACATTTTACTCACCACCTGCCACTCTCACTTTGCGTGGAGGATTGTAGCATTACCTCATTATTTACATCGTGAGAGAATTACTGTATTTGTATTTGTTTGGTGCATGGACATTTCAATTGCGCCATTAGCTCTGAAAGAAGTTATTTTTCGTATTGAAACAATCTCAGCATCCAATAAAAAATCTAACAAATTTTGCCCCAACAATCCTCCCCAGGCTACAACCCCAAAGCTCTTTCGATGAGCAATCCGATTAGAGCAGTCTTTTTTTTCAAACATGGCCTCATTAATAATCTAGAGCGATAGATGGAACTGTTTGGGAAATTTCAAGGCATTAAATGTGTTGGCTTCATATAGAACATGATCAGAAGGTGAATTAGTGGTGATCACTTAGATATAGCTAGTTGGTGCAACAAAAATGTAAATGTGACCTCATTGAAGATATAGACACGTGTGGGAAATTTCAAACAACAAGTGGACGTTTTGGTTCCAGAGGTATTGTGATTAGTCATTCACTGATTCCGCACAATTGGCCTTCTGCATAAATAGATGATGCACCAAAAAGGTAAACATTTAATAATAATAAATTAAAGGAATGGAGGGCACACAAAAGCAGGCAAAGGAAAAAGGCAAAAATATAATATAATCAATGATAAACAAAAGGAATGGGGGAGATACAATAGAGCGTGATGAAGGGAGGGGAAAAGGGAAGCGCTAGGATATTGGCGGTCGAAGTCAAACACTTGAAGGGGCCTTGGAGAGGCACGATGGGGGGTTCGGCTCGGGACTAATTTTCGTCGAAGATAATTAGGTGAAGCGGTTTGACTATGTGCTCCAGCAAGAGTGTTAGCGTGTGCGTGTACGAAGATAGTTTGGGCTCCGTCAAGGAAAGCGGATGGAGAGTCTGATGAGGAGGTGGTAGGGTGGAGAGGGTGGTCGAGGGTCTGTATAGGCGAGGGCCTCGAGGGGGGGGGGAGGACGAAAGGTGGGAGGGGGAGGAAGGAGTACTTTTGGTTTGAGGAGCCGTCGAGAGGGAGATGAATAGGAGGGCGAGGGGAGGAATGGAAGCCAGGTGGGTGGTTAAGAGGGGGGGGTGGGAGGGGCTGGCAAAGAGGAGACTCGGGGCCTTCATTGACTGCCGGATTATTGCCTCCGATGAAGAAGTCGGGGACTTGTGTGTCTGTGTGTGTGGGCGGAGAGGGATGGGGAAAGGAGGCAGTTGACGTGGATGGGGATTTATGGGGTGTGGCAGATAAGAAGAGGGGAGAGCAGGACGTACAAAGGAGGAAGTTGGCTGGCCGGGGAGCAAAGAGAAATTTGAGGAGTGGAACATGATGAAGCGGAGATGAAAGGGGTATCGGTTTTACGAGGAGCCCTTGGTACTATATTCGAATTCTGGCGACCTGGGTTTGAATCCCGAAAACTGTAGTTCTTCAGCGGAGTACCATTGTCAAAAATAATACCAAAGATTAGGCTAATACTAATGGTTAAGTGCCTGTGGAAACAGTACGTGAAAAAATTCGTGTGGAGTGCGGCACTCTGTGGATCGGAATCATGGACCATTGTAAAAACAACCTTGAGGGGTCGTGTCTGAACCGCTAGAGATAACTCCGATCACGTAACTAAGAATATGCTTGGTGCAATCGCAAAGGGTTCCAGATTTTTGTGTACTTAAACCACTCGTTATAAAATATTTTCTTTTTCGCGGGAAAACTGTGGAAGAAGTTGAATATCTTGATTAGGGACAAAATAAGCAACATATTGGAGACATGAGTTATCCATTCCTTTGAGTAAAATTAAGAGATGAAGAAATTTACAGATGAGTTGAAGAGGAAAGGACCATATGGAGTACTAAACAGAAAAGAAGAACTAGAAGGATTTGGAACATACTGAAGCACAACGGACGTACGTAAAGAAGTACAACGGACATCAAACGAAGAATAGCCCAAGCAAAGATGGCGTTCATTGCAAAAAGACTATTGCTGTCCTTAAAAAGGATAGGGCTGCAGACTAGGAAACAATATGGGAAAATATTCGTATGGAGCGTGGCTTTCTATGGATCTGAAGCATGGACCATTGGAAAAGGTGACCAGAACAGACTAGAAGCTTTCGAAACCTGGTGCTGGAGTAGGACGCTGAAGATAAATTGGACGAACAATATTAGAAATGATGAAATTTGCAGAAGAGGAAAGAGTAAGAGAGGGAAGGAACCTAGAGAAAACCATACAGAAAAGAAGAACCAGATGGATTGGTCACAGTCTGAGGCACAATAGGCTTATGAAGAACTTAACTGGGGTAAAATAGAGGAAAAAGTCCCAAGAGAAAGGCCGTGGAATAAATTCATAGATCAAACAAAGATGAAATTGCAGGGCAAGTACCGCTTAGGAGTAAGGGAACTAACCTCAGATAGGGAAGGATGGAGGGCTGCAGTCAAACAATCTTCAGACTCGACGACAAATGAATGAATGAGGTGCTCGCATTGTTGAGCCTTCCAGCATATCGTGGGAGCATTGAAAGGAGTAAAATGGTAAGATAATGGATAGAGTCTCTAGAATGTGGATATTCAGGAGAGCGCTTGAGGATTAAGGATTGAGCGATTGGTCTCCTAGGATCAGGAAAGAAGAGGTGTAGATGATCACATTGGTGTAGTGGATAGAGTATTGCCTTCCTATCCTGAGGTCCTGAATTCAAATCTCGGATGTGGCAAAATGTTTCGATAAAATCTGATTTAAGAGCGCCAAGTTAAGAGCACCTCAAGGTGTAGTAGTTTGCCTCTCGATGGGAAGTTAAACTGAGAACTCCTGGGCGCCCTCCGTTACAGTTGCCTCACGTCTGACCCGAGTTTCTCACCAGCCTTCCCCCAATTCCCATGCCATACTTGACTCCTCTCTCACCAGCCCACCCTTTAATCTTAAGTGGAGTTAAAATGCACAACCTTTTGGTAGAATGCTTCATCAAAACTCTCCAATAAGTTCACTAATGAAGTGAAACTTCGAAATTTTTGACATTTTTTACAAGGAAAAGGCAAGATTGTAGGTTGAAATCCATGCAGCATCGGAAATGTTTTGGGAATCGAGATCTACAACTAAATGCTCTCGGAGTGCATAACTCAAAAGTCCTGTGTGGAGCGTAAAACTGTGGATCCATTGCCGTCCTCCGCTTAGTGTTGTATAGTGCGCATGCCTGGTTTCTCTTCAGTCTTTCTCTCAAATTAATCCTTCTCTCTCTGCTTTACGCACAAACACTTCCTTTGAATTTGGACTCATTCTGTGTATCTACGGGTGATATATGAACGAGGAGTCGCAGCAGAGGGAGCAGAGAGAAATTTGGCACCTTCGAAGGAAATAAAGGTCAAAGGAACAAGAGGGGCGAGAATTTTGGAGAACTGAGGGGGGTGACTTTTGCGTTATAGGCAGGGAATTGTGAATCCAGCCAGAAAAATGCAAACTCAATTAACGACACGTTTGAGCCCGACTGGGTAAGCCTGAAGTGTTTAGCGCGTGAGAGAAAAGAAAAGGACAGAAACAGCTACGTATCTGCGTCAGCAAAAAAAGAAAGGGGTGAATGAGGATAAAAATGTACAGGCGTAGAGAGAAGAAAAATCCCCATTTAATCTGGGCGGAGCAAATGGTCCCGGTAGGACATGGATACATAGAGGAGGATAGGTAGAGCAGGCTACATGGAAAGGTAAAGAAATGAAGTGCTGAGTGTTGCCGGGAAGGCGTCTTTCTGCATAGCTTGGAAGCATGAAAAGTGCAAAAAGGAAAAAAAAGGAAAAAGAGTTCTAGAAATGAGAGCATGAGATTGGGAGAGCGCTTGACATCAAATGATCAGACTGTCAGGAACGAATTCGTATTGAGGACGCGATTAGTGTGGTTTCCAAAAGACTGTGTTCCTATCCTGAAGTCCCAGGTTCGTGTCCTGACAGTGTCGGAGGTTTTTTGTTGACATACCAATCCTTACTGAGAGTACTGTGTAGAGAGCACTTATATACGCGGTACTCTGTCTTTCGGGGTGGGCTAAAAACTTTGGAAACTTCGTCGTCATTCGTTAAGGTAACATTACACCAACCTCAGGCTTCTCTCCTCTCTTCTTCCATTCGAATTAAACCCTTCCCTTACTAATCAACCCACGTATCCTTATCGGCGAAAATGACCGAAGCGATCGGCGGTCTCCGAAATAACCAAATAACCGACAAAGAGCAGCTGGGGAGAAAATGAGAGCAACGCAAGGAAAGTTAAATTAACACCACCGCTTGTACAACAGTAATAGAGCAAGTTTGGGGTAAGAGGGAGCTACCTGCCTTTCCTAGACCAGGATACATAAAAACAGATACCAAATCCTATCGAGGTTATGGAGAACTGAACCTACGGTGAGGAAGGAAAATTTGGTACAATATGTGCTAGAGAAAATGGTTGAAGAAAGACAAAATAGAGAAAGAAATTAAAGATGATGTATAATCTATAAGGAGGAATAACTTATGAAGAATCGAAGTTGGTACGGTGGAACAGGTCTATTGGAATGAAACACAAGACTGCTGCTTCTAAATGAAATGAGGTTTATTTTTATATACAATTTTCATGATTTACATCGCTTAACGATGACAAGAATAACACATTATGCTTGAAAGAATTGGAGTCTAAAAGCGACCCAATTCTGAAGGTGTATAAGCTCCAAATTAGACGGAGAATAGCCTAAGCTAAGAAGGCGTTCATGGGAAAAAGATAACTGCTGTGCTCAAAGAAGATAGGACTACAACCAGGAAACAGTATGTGAAAACATACGTGTGGAGCGTAGCACTCTATGGACCGGAAGCATGGGCCATTGAAAAAACTGACCAGAACAGACTAGAAGCCTTTGAAATCTGGTGCTGGCGGAGGATGCTGAAGATAAAATGGATGGAAAAATTAAGAAGTGTTGAAGTGTACCGAAGAGCTGAAGAGGAAAGGACCATACGGAACACCATAGAAAAAAGAACCAGATGGATTGGACGCACCCTGAGACATAATGAGCTAGAGAAGAACATAACTGAAGGAAAAATAGAGGGAAAAGTCCCCAGAGGAAGGACCAAGGAATAAGTTCCTGGACCAATTAAAGAAGAAAGTACATAGGGAGCGATTCCAGGAGGGAAGGGAACTAGCATTAGATAGGGAAGGGTGGAGGGCTGTAGTCAACCAATCCTAGGATTGAACGACCAATGACTGAATAAGCTCCGAAAATTTGAAAGATCATGTGGACGTGTTCCCATTCTGCCGCACCACTATTTGAAAATAATAAGGAAGCAAATACGAAATCAGCATGACACCCTGCTGGAAATAAAATCTCATTCCAGTGGAAAAGTGCATCTGTATTTCATCATCAGCGTGTTGGAAGTAATGGAAAAGAAGACGAGAGCAGACGGCGGAGAGGAATGGAGGAATATAGGACCTGCAAGGGCAGAAAATACATGATGAGAGAGAATACGGAGGCTTGGGAAATGGATGTGGGAAGACGTTGGTGGGAGATACGATCGAGAGGAAATTTACGCTGGGAATAAAAATAAGTTCCATAGCGCCGTTTCCCGACGAGGTGGTAAACTTGGAATAAAAGGTCGTGAAACTCTGAATATCTTATCGGAAGTGTTATTAATGCTGACGGAGGGTGGGATTTCCGAAGGGATTGTGGGGAAATAAGGAAAGAATTGCCCGGGTTGGCGGGTGGCGGAGGGAAATAGTAACAAATAGAGTGCGGGACAAAAAAACACGAATATAAATATATTCCGAACAGCTTCAAGTTTTGCTGGTTTTGGCTAAGAAGAATCCGATACGGCATCTTTATCCGGCTTAAGTATTTCTTTTTGGGGAATTGGGAATGATGATATCAGAACGAAATTTACGGGCTAAGTTTAACATGGTGAGCACGGACGATCTCTTTATAGCGTGTCGGTATGGAGCTTCGTGCCTAGCCTTAATTCTTCCTTTCTCAAGATGCCTCTGAATATATATTGGTCCATCGATATCACGACAGCTGGGACGTAAATGTATTACTCAACCGCCCAAGAATGGTAGGACTCAGTTTTGAAATAGGGTTGATAACTGATGGTCATATAACTAGATATTTTTCATTCAAGGAATGTTGTATGCTGTAATATTTGGTTGGTATTACTTTTCAAAATACCACTAAAATAAAAAATAAACTGTAAATACACAATGACACATGTTACAAAACGATTAAAACAGAAAATGAATTTAGCCCAATGAAATTTTGAGGTTGACGACGAAATTCCTCTAATGAGTTGAGGTGCTAAAATTACATTTATCAGAAAAATTGATGCAGGGTTACTTTGACTTGAGCTAGGCATTAACACACACAACTGATTGACAACTTTACAATTCTCCAATGTACAACGTGGTTAAACATTAAGAATATTCTGAGAGCGTGCATTTTGCATTCAACATTCATAATCAGTGTAGGATTTCAGGGAATTTCCGGAGTTCTGATACATTGGAGTCGATAATTGTATATTCATAATAAATCTATAAATGTCATTTTGCAGAAATTTTTTACTATCTTTGAGGCTTATCACTCGCTACCTGTAAATAAAAACTTTATTTTATTTCTGACAGTAAACGGAAAATACTTCCGCATTGATTACTCTCCCATCCGTGTTTGGTTATTGCAAGTTTCATCTACTGGTATGGACTCATGACATCATACTTCATTCATCAACGTTTAACATAAGATAGAAAAATATCCATTCCTTATCACCATGGAAATAGTTCCCCAATTGATGCTCACTGACGTTTTGGCTTGATTTGTAGATTCTGGCGCTCGAACCATCATTTGAAGTTCAATTCCATGCCGTCAAATCACCCTGCCCAGAGGGGATCATGTGCCTATTATTGATCTGTTAAGTCTTTGCCGCGAGAAATAAAATAAATTTCAACTGAGGTGCATTTCGGCGAAGCCATGGCGTCGCCTTGGCGTCGGGAGAGTTAACAATGGCTGAGCCATGTAACCAAGTCGCAAAAACGGAATGATGGTTTAGGGGAGGGAAAGCCAATGTCTTGATCTTGAACCAGGATCGATAGCCTTACATCGCAGGCTATTCCTGCAGAAAAGTTTACCTCCACTGCCTCTAATCCTTAAAGTTGATATAGTCCCTTTTCCCTTTTGTGCGCTGAATAGATTTTCTAATGGTTTAGGCGATGCATCTACAATTTCCACACAGAAGAGAAATTATCTTAAAACAAAAGATCCTTAACTGTCGTTAATGAATATGCACAATTCAAAGGAGGAGACTACTACCTGGCTTGCCTGGCATTCACGAAAAGCCAAGGTGTAATTAATGGCAGTGATGTGAGAGGGGAAGTTAGCGTCCTTTTTTAAAGCTCTTAACTGAAACAAGAGCAGCGAAAGAGAAAGAGGGAGATCCGTCGTTAATTCTGATCAATGGTGGTGGGTACAATCTTCTTTATGTCATCGCAAACTGTATTCAAGTTACCAAATTTACCAAAATTCTACTCAGGGAAAACCAAAGCCCCAAAATCGCTGCAAAGAGCCTCACGTCAGCCTAAATGTTTTTGTCTAACGATCCTAACATTTCGTGTGAACAGCCTTGGACGACTTCATGGAGATCACACGAGGGTTCTAGAAGTTTTGGTGACAGAATTGACCCAGGATGTGTATTATTTCTGTAATGCTCCGTTCGGCTTCACAAGAAATTAACTTGAGGCCCTCCAATGAATCCCTTACTTGTATCTATATATATCCTCAAGGCTCTGCAAGCTGCAGTAGAATAACACCTTAGTAATAGAAGATTAGTTTGGTGTAGCCTCAACTGTTAGTATGCCTAGAGACAGTTTCATGTTGCCTCAATTCCAAGTTTGCTCAAAGTAAGCTAACAGTGAAGGCTACAACAAAATCTCGTACCTCAGGCATTATTACTGGAAAAAGCGCAACATCAACCCCATAGGCATTATCTGAACCACTGAGCTTTGGTTTCTGGGCTCGTTGCTAAGAGCCTAGAGGTGATCAGGTAAGTTCATATAGTAAGCCTACGATCGGTAAGCTGTACAGCATATTTTGGAATAACCATAGCATTACTATTTTTTTAAAGTACTCTAGCGGTTAAGGTAGGTTTTGTTGAATGTCAGAGAATTTCCTCCTGGTTTTCGACTCTTTCAGGGGCCTATCTCGCTCTAGTACATCCTATTTCGTCTCAGCATACGATCTACCCTTCTTCATCCTGTCCATTTTTTTGTTTTCTGGATGATTCTGCTGGCCCGTATGTCCCTGGAATCCCGATAGGCTGCTAAGCCTGTCATCAGGTTTTCCAGGGACCGGACCAACAGAACTTGACATACATCCATGCCCTGGGTGGTGAAAACCACTCCCATTCGGGACTCGAACCCACAATCCACAGTATAGCTGGCGAGGACTTTACCCCGCCGCCACCGGGGCCGGCCATGAAATCTATTCTCTTTCTTCCTCTTCCCCGTTTGCTCATAATCCTTCCCTCTGTCACATTCTTGAGCGACGCATCGCTCATTACGCCCTCCATCCACTTACTCTGCCGATCTCGAATTTCATTCAGCATCGCTATTCTACATCATAATTATTAAGAATGTGATAAAATAAATTTGACAATATAAAAATTGAGATGAATTTAAACAAATATGTCAGGTAAACCAACAAAGTTAATCATATAACGAAGACATTAATAAATAAAAATTTCTCTTCAGTTACTTTGTGGTACTCCATATTTTCACAATATTTAATCAGAATAACCTTTACAAAGACCACACTTAGCACATCTAACACAACCCAACTTTCAACGATTTATCGTCATCGTCAGGAGGTGACGATAAATCTTTTAAGTTATTTCCGATTAAATATTGTGAAAATGAAGACATGCGCTGTGTTTAACAGGTTTATGAAAAAAGCGGATGAAAGGATAAATAAATATACTTAGAGAAAAGAAAGATATGCTATGAGTGTTCCACCATGCTTGCGTTACGCACATCAGTGAATAATGCAGGCGGAATTCAGTCCGCACGCACACACATCGCTATAATTAGTTTCCTAGCTTTCCGCTACATTTCTCAAGGAGGGAAGGGGAGGAGGAGGAGGATAAGGGAGGAAGGAAGGGATAGAGGGAGCAAAACAAATTAATCTTCGGTGGAAACGAGGAAGAAGCTGTGAGGAGGACGAAACGGACGGGATGGGCTATGAGGAAGGACATTAAGGAGAAGGGGAGATGGGGATGGGATGGGCGACGAAAGCGATAGGTCTGTAGAGCGAAAAGGGTTCGACGCACTCTTTCCCTCAGGGTTCCACTCCCGATGCCTGGTGGGAAAACTCAATAATGAGCGGAGGGGATTAGCGAAGCGCAGATGAGCGAGGGCTCCGTCGGAAGGTTCTGTGTGTTTTTGTAAGGCAGGCCATAGGATTGGATGGGATACGCACTCGCTCGCGTGCTTTGCGAAGAATTGATTTGATTTCTAGTGTTTGTCGCGGGAGATTAATGGAATAACTGATATGTTGTGGAGGCAATATTGTCACAGGGAGCTTCTCGCTTATTGCGTTAAGACGCCCTTTCCTCCAGGAAGAGCATTCGAGCACGATGGCGGAAGGAATTGAAAGGTTAAAGGACGACGAAGCCCAAAATTTAATTCAACCGGCAAGATATCCACATCCATGTGGATGCAATGCTCAGCAGGGTGAATGACACCCGCTTTCAAGGAGGGTTGGCAATTATACCGATAAAAACAAGATTATTTTTGTATTACCACCAGGATTACCACGCGGGAAAAATGTAGAACATGAGAATACGCCTGCTAAGTCGCAAATGTGCAAATTCGATTCATTTCGTGAAAATCCATTATGTTAAAATTAAAATGACTTAGAAAATTTCTAACGGATTTATTTTTAGACAACCGGTTTCATAACATAGGCAACATCTACAGATCTCCGGGTGAACCTGTGAGAAAAAAGTTAGAAAGGAGAAAAGTCTTTATAACTTTACCGCATTTATATTATTCATAACTCTCGAATTACAGAAAACACTTCCAACGTAAGCGTATGAAATACCAGTAGACAACGCATTCATTTTTTGAAAAATCCTACATGTATGAAGAAAAGGAAGGACTGTAGTTCAGATCTGACCTTCCTTCATTTCTTTCAAGGAATTTCGATTCCACGAAAGATTTAGCTAACATTTTGGTTTCCAGAGTATGTTATCGCTAAACAGTGCAAAGAATCAATTGTGCTCTATGTACAGGTTACGAGGTACCATGTAATTATTTTGACTGATGAGTAACCAAGTGTTTGCAATGGGAGATAAATGGAATTACTGATATGATGAGGATGCAATAGTGGTGCAGGGAGTCTCACTTATGGTGTTAACATGCCATTCCTTTCCTCATCCTTTCATCGGGGAAGGGCCGTCGGTCGCGATGGTGGAAAGAATTGGACAAGGGTGATGAGGCCGGGACATTATTTCAACCAGCCGGATTGATATATCTATTTGACTGCAATGACCTGAAAATCCACATGTCTCTTGATGACGAGGATAATTGATAAGAAATGGTGGAAGAACGATTGGATAAAACAATGTAAGTAAGACAATGAATTCCAAAAGCATGCTATACATATTCGTGTCCGTCTTTTCAATGACGTTTCATTAGAACAAGATTGAGAGATTTTTTTTACATACATACTATAAGCCATTAAATCAAAGAATTCTTAGTCAAAGGATGCACAATACTATAAAAAGTGTAAAGTTACTATGAACTTCATTGAAAGATAATTTCAGTGGCAGCGCAAAGGAAAAGGTGCTGAGTAATGATTTCTAATAATGTATACGTTTTTGGCTCACACTCTAGGAACAAAGAGAAGGATTTCTAGCAGAGGAAAACATTTCAGGGCGCGGTGAGTGATATACAGCAGAATTTTGAAACCACATTTGGAGAGTTGCTTTATCCTTTCTTGCTTTAAATATGCAAACACCATGCAATTTTTTCAGGTCAAAAAAGGTGAGGTTTCGAAGAAAAATTTGTTAGGGTTATGAAAACGGTTTTTACGAGAACCTCATTTCCCCTGATGACGATGTCAGAATGAAAACAAAATCGGTAATTAAATTTAATGAAAGGATGGAATAATCAAATCAACAGGGCAAGACTCTAGGATAAGGGTGCAAAAACAAGGCGAGCGGAACAATTAAGACGTCGCGAAGAAGATAAAAATCAGTAGAGGCAGGTGTGAGAATGACTGCGGGGAAAGTCCAAACGGAAGGAGGAACTCTTTATGTCGAAAGATTTCCACGGAATACAGCAGGGGTGGCATATTTATTCAGTAAAAGGCATTGTAATGCCTCGATTTTTAGTGGGACCATATAGACGAAATGCGGGTGCAAATACTATTTTTTCTCCTATGCAAATGGAATACCAGTGCTCCCAGTGAAGGCATTTTGGTCGAGAGCAAACGATGTCAAATACAGACGACTCATGAGCACATCTTTAAGTCGATGGGGCGGATCGGGTTGGTGTGGTGGGTAGAGTACTGGCGAACCATATGGACGGCCAGGGTTCAAATCCCTGCTGAGGAAAAAGGTTTTTCAGAGGAAACCCGATACCTACTTGAGATCGTTACACCGATGAGACGTTAAACCGTGGTCCCCTTGGCGCCTTTCGTTAAGAGCAGGATAATGCTGACGCCGGGTTTCTACCAACCCTTCCTCCATTACCTGTCCCCTATGGCGCAAATGACCTTAGCTGTCGGTCGCGTCCCCAAATATCCAATCCTTTAAGTCGATGGTATACATACACTGCTCTCCTATCTTCCGTCAAGGTAAGCCTAACTCATATGCAAAGAGTCAAAAGTAGATTAGGGTGAAAATGTAGTCATAGCGAAACCTGCCCTTACTTTGAGCCATCGTCTATCCATGTTTTTGTACAAGTCGAGACTTCAGGCCTGGTTACACGATACATTAACACGTACAAGTTAATGTATAAATGCATGAACGCGTGAATGAACGGGAAAATTCACCGTGTAACCACACCAACATGTACGAATGCATGAATGCATGAACGGAAAAATAGAACCCGTTCTATTTTTCCGTTCATGCATTCGTACAAGTTGCGCTAGTGCAGAGACACCTGGTGAGAGGAAACGGAACTATACCTTAGTTGTTTGTTTACCTTTGTGTACTCGAATCGTGCGTGCGTGACTCCTGCTGTTTACTTTATTTTGACCTTCGCTCCTCTTGGATATTGCTTGCCTGATTTCACCGATTGACCCCTGCACCTCCCGGATTACTCTCAAGGAACCAGCACCGACCTAACGCCTTCTTTGGACATTTCTCTCCCGTTAACGACCGCGCACCGCTTGGAATTTACGAAATTGGAAAAGCAAAATGGCCTGGAACAGGGGGCAAGTAGAGAGGCTAATATATTTGATTAGCGAGAGGCCGTTCTTGTTCGACCCCAAAAATACTCTTTACAAGAATAAGGGGAAGAGGGCAACCGGAATGCAGGAGGTTGCGGAGGAGATGTGTCCTACAAGGTAGTAATAATGAATAATTATAATAATTACTTAGGAATAGTGGTTTTTTTATTCTTATTTATTAATATTTAATTTCATTGCAGACCTAATACGACTGCAGAGGACTGCAAAAGGAAGTGGTATTCCCTGCGGACAAATTATCAGGCGGAGAAGAGGAAGGTGACGATGTCAAAAAAGAGTGGGGCTGGAGTTGACTCTGTTCGTACACAATTTAAGAACAATCGCTATTTGTCTTCATCCTTTCGTGTTTTATGAGTAGTGTCCCATTACATACAAGGAAATAATTTTCAAAGCACAAAGTACAAAAGTCGAGCAAAATATCAGTATTACGATCACAAACCAAAGCGCACGAGTCAATAACAGCTGAATACGTCGTTTCCCTTATCTGCCACAAGATGTCCCAATCGGAGGGAAACCTTAAAAAAAATGAAAATTGGAATTCGGGATTCACATCGTCTGCACCCTTGTAGTTGACGACATATTACACATTTAAATGACGCGCATTAATAGGGAGAGACAAAAGCAAGTGCATAATGCGCTTCGAGAAAATTCACGAAAACTTGTCTGAAAACATTCACCGTGTAACCACTCATTCATGCAGATTGACCACGTTCATGTACATTTTTCCGTACATGAAGACGTTCACGCATTCGTTCATTAACTTGTACATGAACACGTACGGGTTCATGTATCGTGTAACCAGGCCTTTCGAGACAAATCTTGAGGATACGGGACTAGCCACGGCATTACCTACACGGAGTCAACCACAAGTTCTCCAAGTTCTTAATTCCACAGAGGAGAAAATCATTACCCTCGACTAGGACCTGAACCCGAATCCTGAGATATCGCACATAGTGCTTTACCCAAGCGTCTTCCTTCCTCTTTGGCTATTTTTGGGCCTTATGGGAACTAGGTTTACAAAGGATGCTGGACGCACAACGTTACGTGCAGTCTAAGACTAAGTGCTGACTTCGAGACCTGATGTGACGAGCCAGGTGATAAATTTTTTCATAGGCCCATTCGATCTGTCAGAGGATTGGCTCACGTAAAAATTGTGTGGAACGAAAAATTCTCCACAGTATCAATAGATAAAAATATTTCCTTAGAATAGCGATATGAAAAATACAAAAAAAAAATTATTCTCAGAAAGAACGTAAAAGATTCCAATCAAGTACCTTATCGAGGCTTTCAAAATCAAAATATCAAAAACTATTTGAGAGTTGAAGAGAGAGAGAATGAAGAGAATACACGAGGTGAGAAAATGGAACGCATTTAACTATGCAACTAATCCGAGAGAGCCATTGCTATAGTGGTGATTGAGATAAAATCTAGTTTTTACCTGAGAATAGCCGATAAAAAATATCAATCGTAATTACCAGTCATTGGGTCTAAAATTCAATCAAAACATTTCGTTTAATACATCTTCTTCAATAGTCATGTCTCCAGAATGAAATGGGAAAAGTTAAAGAATTTTACCCTCAATATCTCTCTCATTACCTAGCTTTACGATTTGAACAACCATTGTCCGTAGAAAAAGAAGAGGCGAAGGAAGTAATATTATACCCTAATCGAAAGTTAAGTTCGGAATTCGTTTTACATTCATGGTGCATTTTACGCTAAAACGCCCGCATACGTCATTTCAGCCTTGAAAGTGAGGATTTTACAATGCAGTCTTATGGAGATTGCTCAGAATACAGCAGAAAATCGTTAATTTGAACAAGAAAGCACATTCAAGATTTCATTAAAAAACGATTATAAGAACCGAAAAGTTCAGGGAAATAGAATAAAACTAAAATATGAACATCTCACCACTAATTTTTAAAGCTATTCGCGAATCACTGCCGCAATTGAAGTCAAAATGCGGCAGTTCCATGGGAATGGCACTGCAATCGGCTCCTCTAGCTGGGCATTTGTGGTCATTAAAAATTTATTCGCGGAAAAACCTAAATATTTTTGATCTTACTATCGGAAACTTATTTCAGCAAAAGTAGGGTTTTACAGAGTGAATGAATAAAAATATGTAACTTAGTACTCGTCCTGACACACGCATTAAAGCCAGAGCCATCTTACAGTAGTTTGAGCGAGATAGTTCCCTAGTCATAATGAAAACCATATTAGAAGTATACGCTGTTATTTCAGAAGCTGTAGGAAGCATGAATTAAATATTGCATTACTAGTGGTGCAATAATATACTTTTAAAATAATCAAAACGGAAATTATAAGCAATTTAATACAAATATCTATATAAGCCTAATGACTTGACTAATTTTTATCACGCGGTACGTTTAAAACACCCGCACAACGGAAGGTTTTTTGTGATCCTGACTGCGGTGACAATATGATTTATTTTCAAAAATTGTTGAAAAAACATAAAAACTAAACACTCTTATTTTTTTGACAAGATCTAGTTGTAGTGTATTTCTCATTTTTTAAAATAAGGTCCCTCTGGAGTGCACAAAAGTACAATTTCCCGAGTAAAATGGCTTGTATTTTTTGGAAAAAATTTCGGAAAGTAGTTAGGAAAAGGGTTGATACTTTTGTAACTTTGGAAGGTTGAGATATTTTTATTTAAAATTAGACAAAATTCATTGAAATATAGGTGAAACGATATTTCGCTCAAACTACCTTAATAGCGTCGTGTGAAGTCGAGAAAGACAAGCAATACCTTTTCCGCCAGACCAATGAATGCACCACTTTATCATCAAGTCCTCCCCACTCATTTCCGTCGTAATGCGCAACTTTTTCCTCATCAAAGCTTGGGGTGATTACAGAAATATTTCAACAAGTGATGTCGAGGAAACATTTAAGAGCGTCCATTAATTTTTTTAGCAATCCCTGGAAAGATGGTTAAACAGAGTTGTTGGGTACGATGGATTAAAAAAATAACAAAAAATGTGGGCGGGATCGACCTTTCTTTTTTTTCTAAAAAAAAGGTTAGAATATATCTGCATAATTCTGCATAAAGCTATTTTCAAGCCGGAGGGGATGGGTGGGAAAAAATGCAAAATAAGATGAATTCATCGGACGAAAGTCGCAGAAAGGCTGGGACCCTACGCCGAAAAATCCTTGCTTTGGGGGAAGAGGGGGGCTGCTGTACCGGTCCTGCGTGAGAGGAACAACAGGCTTAATGCGGGATCTTTTGTGGGAAGGGAGGTGAAGCGTTGGTGCTTGCTTATGCTTTTTTTCTCAGGAATACGTATTCTTATTAAGAACGATGCCCGATGGTATGGTTGAAACGGAGAAAGAAGAACATCCCCACGAATCTCAGGACATATAACTGGCTTAGCAACAGCACCGAAAAATCAACCACCGAAGGGACACAAATTATTTCAACTGTTGGTGACTTTCGTAAATATTTCAAATACTGTGAAACCTGTACTAAGTGTCCACCACCGGAAATAATGGTCACCTAAGGAAGTGACCGATGAAGAAAGGGAAAATTTACTGCTTTGCTTTCATGGGACATTCATACCATCCGTTTGCCGCTAATAGAGATGACCGCTTAAGGTGAATCTAGCCTCACTATGTTAGTCAAGATAAGTACTAAGTTACTCATGTTGTTTTATTCATTAAAAAAAATACTTTCGGTGATGGAATGCGTTACCTATTGAAAGCCAAATTTAAGTTTCAAAATATGCAGATTATTCCACGGATATATTTTTAATGGCCACATGTGTCCAGCCATGGGAGCCGACTTCAGCGCCATTTGGTGTGGAACCACCGCATTTTGACTTAAATCACGGCAGTGGTTTACTCATAATTGTAAAAAATAGGTGGTAGACTACCTGTAATTTTTTCCTTCAATTTCAGAAGACTTTTCGCTTCTTACTAACAGCTTGGAAACCTGTCAATGGTTTCTCGATAAAATTGACGTTTTTCGGCTATAATCTGAACGATCTCCATAATCTTGCATAAGTGAAGTTTCAAAAGAAACGCTTTAGTTTTAAGGAATAAATGCTAGAACTTAGGAAAATTTATCATTAAGGTAAGAGAAATGTAATCATTAGTTTACCAAAACTCAAATTTTGTGCGCATGACGTGTCATGCATTTCAATTTTTATGAGTGAAAGATACCATCTCAAAAATTAGTATAATTTTGAAACTGTTAATATTCTCTTCACTAATTGATAAATGCGCAAGCAGCTTATCATTATCGAATTAAAATCCAATATTTTAAGAAGCGTATTCATAAAAATTGCCAGTTCAAAGGAAATGAGGAGGGGATACTGTTTAAAAACGAAAAAAAGATTGCAAACTATGGATGCGTCAAAATAGATTTTGCTTAAAAAAAATATTAAACTTCGGCTGATACCCGGAAAACAATTCCATTTATCCTGGGATTATAAAACTACCGTTTTACAGCAGAGCTTTCTTTATTACTTATTTTTATTTGGCCTACTATTTATAAAAGACAGAGGCAAGGCAAAAATATAACCAATAATACAATGCCTTCAAGAGTCTACTGCAGCACAAAAAAGGCCGCTTGATTTAGGAATGAAAAAAATTATACTTCCAGTCTATGCAGAAGCATTTCGTGTTTTTTTTACTCCAAAGAAAAGCTAGAATAAAAACTATTTATTTCATTCACTGCCAGAGACAAATGCAGGGGTAAATTCATGTTTCCAATTGAAGGATCTATCTTTATTTAGTGAGAAATAAAAATTTATATACCTGAAAAGGTAAGAAAAAACATAAAAGCGATTGTAATATTGAGGAAATGTTCATCATAGTATACAAAAATCGTATCCTCAAATTGGCTGAAGAAATATGCATTTAAGATGACGAAGGTAGATCCACTGGCAAGCAATACTAAGGTGGAATCATCCAATGTTTTTGAGGAATTGATGCATCCATTGTGCCAGCCACGCGTCAAAGATGGTTATCCGAAGCTAAATCGTTCTACAGGACTCATTCGCTTTTTTAAGGTGGTTGGAGCGATTTTCGTTTACGTGCAGATTTTTGAGAACCCTTGCATCCATGTAATTAATTATAATATATATGGATGGATGTGAAAAAATTGGATGCTACCAATTTTGTTTTCTGGCAATTTAATGCCATTTTATCACGTGAACTTATGGCACTTGACATAATATTCGAAAGAATACGATTACATGTATACTGATTTTCTTGTCAACATGTAATTATACCTTTCATGTTTCTGTAATGGTTTCTAACAAATATTAAGGTTTCATCCCCGTAAAAAATACGTGTTTACTAATTATTTTTGCTTGCATTTCGAATTCTGCTCCTTATACCCAAGTCATACCAATGAATATATGTGAAATAACAAAGTTAATTCATTTACTATGTGTCGTAAATTCAGTGAAGTCACGCCATGATCACATCAATCCTTTAATTAAGACGAAAACATTAATATATAATTCTTTCATCCCTTGAAATACAACAAGTATGGTTGTTCCCACCGTATAAATATATGTACTTTAAAGAAATATGATTCATGCATTTTTTGACCTACTTGAACAGTTATAAATATTTGCACCCAACAACTCACGATTACCGCTTCAACCACCTTAATGACGCTTTATGGAGTGGTTTTAATCATTAAATTTTAGTCTGAATGAGAGAAAACCTAAGTAGGGAAGGTAATCAAACCAAACGATATATGCATTTTATTCAAAAAATTGAAGATTCCCGCCAACATATATGAAATTCGTATTTATATAAAAATTCTCGCGCATTCGGAGAGAGAATTGAACTAGAAAATCAGTTATATTCATTCAAAATAGTTCAATAATTTGTTTACGCAAAAAAATAATTTTTGGCTCAATGAAAAAATAGTATGGACTGCAGAAGAAGATTAATATTGAGATGGATCCCGGATAATATTTATCGATAGCATTGTGGCCCACTTATACTCCGAAATGTACGTGTTGGTGGTTTCATGTGCCGTTTAAAGATCGATTTGAAAAAGCGTATGCTTCCGCATTTTTTGATCCGATTACGAAATTGCACGCGGTTTTTATTAATCCCGCGAAATGTAAAAAAGAGGATGTAAAAGGATCTCAAGAGATGAAATACATATTTTTCGCGAGTTTTACCCAGTAAAGCAAGTCTTATCAATTGCAGGATTAATTCCCCGCAAAATACTCATTCCTCGCGTGCTCTATTAAAGTTGTACATCCGGAAGCACTTCCTACCTTGTCTAACTGATGATACAAGCAAAGCAAGCAATAGGATTTTCTAAACGAAGAATAAAATATGTTATGGGATGGGGTAAAGAGAGGAATAAAGAATTATACACGTACAGGAAATGAGAGAATTTAAATGAAAAAATTACATGAAGTTGGTAAAATAATTCAAGCCTTGTATACGTACGACAGCACCTAAATTAACCGCAAAACACTCGAATTACACCCGAGTACTATTTTTATTTAATTTTCCGACCAGGGATTTGATATATTTTTCCGATCGCCAAACAATGCTTCCGGGCCTCGGCTATCATTTTATGGTGAATGAAGCCGACGCGAGGTTACCTTTTCCAGTCTAGAGTCCACTCTTTATTACCTAGTCATCCGAGCGTTCTTCCACCATTTTTATTTTCCCCATTTCCAAAATAAATGTACGCCGCTAGACCTCTCCAAATGACTGCGGAATTGATTGTAGAATCCAATGAAAAACGAAAGCTTTCCAACTACAGGGCAATGAGTAGGTGAAACCTCTGAGAAATCGTATTGTCACATGACTTAGAAAGGGTGTGGCCTGTAAATAACGAGGGAAAGGCCGATCCGACAAAGAACGTTTCTACGAGGTGGAATTTGGTGTGATATTGAAGAGATTGAATAAATACACCGACGGACGCATTTGAGACGGTATCATAAAAATCTAGGATCGATTGACTGAACGTAGGCAGTGATCCATGACTAAGAACTGCAAGTCCACAAGCTATTCTTTCCGAGGGTGGAGTCGGTGGGCTTAGCCTAAACTTACATTTTATTTTTTATCTTGAGTGCAGTGACTTTTGAGTGCTATAATGGAAGAATTTTTGCCAATGCTAGAATCTTTACCAATTTAGGCACATGGCGAGCAGTACAAACCTTAAAGGAACTATACAGTTTACACTGCACATTTCTTCCACGCAAAGTTTGTGTTTACGGAGGAGGAAAGCGGAAAATAAAGTCATCAGCTTTAAAGGTCGCTCAATTATCAGCGACTAATGGATTTTGTCGAGTCATTCCCATGTTGTTAAAATAACACATGGGCAATGAAGACCAACTCCAAAAACCAATTTCACGTCCTCGGGGCGCTTTATGAAATGCGAGGAGACGTACTTGTCCGGCGAACGCATTCTAAACGTCAGGATTATCACGCACGCGAGAAACTCGGAATGGTTGGGTTGCGGTTTAATGAAATTGGAGGGAAAGCTTACGTCAGGTTCGCGGGAGTCAAATCTGAGGCAATGTAATGAGACATGGTAAAATCTATGCCGTACCCCTTACTGCTAAAGTACCATCGTCTAAGGTATCGCAGAAATTACTTTTATGATAACACAGAATTATTTTCGATTATGCAACAAATAGGAAAACAATCGAGATATAATGGAAAAACAGCTATTTTCCCATAATTTTGCAAACAATGCATTTCAGCTGGTTGATCGACCACCAGGCATGAAGCATTCAGTCTGTTTGCACTTTGTATTAGCTTGGTCCCCCAAAACGCGGGGCAAACACGTTTTAAGATATTACGCCTACATGAAAATGGGTTTATTTATCGGCTGACCTACGCCAAATTCGGGGCAAGAAATCTGAGAGTGGCTATGAGCACCACAGCCGGCCTGTGGCAGAAAAATGACCAATAAACTGTTCGCCTGATCCTCGGATTATAGGCTGAAATGCGATGCAAATTATAATCCATTTTGGAAAATTAAACCTTTGTTTAATCACAGGATTAGGGACACCTACGCTCAATTCATTCCCCAAAGCTATGATAAGGTCAACACAGTCGCCCTATCGCGAAAAAAATCACGCGATAAAAATTTAACTCGGGCTACCCCGTAACTTCGACACGCCCTCGACGAAGCCTTCGAGCGATGATTAAAGCCGTCCGCAAGCAGCGAAAAGTTGCTTAATCGTGCGACGATATCGCAAAAGCGGCAACGCAGCCGACCCCGAGAGCCCTCGAGGCCACTGGCCCGGCCAAAGTCCACGCCCCACCCCACATTCCCACTCCAAAGCTACACCGTCCCCCTCTCTCGGGCCTTCCCCCGCATCCAGGCCCACAGCCGCCCATTTCACTGCCCCCTGTGCTAACCGAGCGCTAACCGCACCCGAGCCCGTATGCACCCGGAGGCGGGGAGCGGGAGGCTGTGGGAAGGAGAGCGGTCTGTGCAGAGGGAGGGGTTCAGAGACTTCCCCATTCCTCCTAAAGCGTTCCCCCTTGGCTCTGGAAAACCTGTCGACAGTCTTTCATCTACATAACGACGAGCGGCTGCAAGGGTGTATAGCAGAGGATATTAAGCCATGATCTATGAAAAAGGGAGAGAATAGGCGATAGAACTAAGAGGAGGGACGGAAGGTCACTGAGACGCATATTTACAGGTAAGTTTCTCTCGCTGTTTTCATAAAAGCCATAATTTTTCGTGAGATGGTATAACCTTACCACCTTTTTTAAATGTACAGTTCTTAAACATCTTAGTTCTCATTTGTAAACGGGCTGGATTTTTATTACAGCAACGTATTATTATGAATTGTTACGTGAAAACCTCTCGCGGCCGGTAAAAATGCTGGTTACATTAACGTTGGAATACACACTACGAACGGTCCCGTGGAACTGATTAATATCGTAAAGCGGGAGCCTACCGTATTGGAAATACAGTGACCTACAAGTGAAGCTGAAGCTTGTCCAATCTGCAAATTTTCGGTACATCAGCCAAGCGTGTACACTTCCCATATATAGCGACTCCCAGCAAAGGTCTATCAAACTACGGTTAGGGAATAGAATGGAGACAAGTCAATGGGCTTTGACCAAACACTCGAATTTTGTTGCATTCATTCACGGCTTATAAAAAAGGGAAAAGTAACACGTATCAGTTTGAAAGTATAGCCATCTAATTTTGTCGTTTCTCCTTGAAATATGTGATATTTTTGCCAGACCTTCAACATATTTTTCTAGAGCAAAACTATTATGGTTGATAAGATCACAGGCATAATTAAGGAAATAGACTACAGAACCGATAGATTTAAAATGACATTTTTTCCACGAACAATAGGGGACCATAATAGATCAGCAATAAATCAGTTCTAGGATACTTTGACCCTGACTAGGTTAAATAAGTTTTTGCACTTTTGCTGAATACCCGGACATCATTATTACTATTCTCGCATACAATTTCCGGCATTATGTAGTTATTGCATTGATTTAATACATTGTAGAACTATTTATCTGTCGCAGTGATTATAATCAGTAGTCTTATCTTAAGTAGCGACCTGCAAGGTAGCATATTTGTCCATGTAGCACTCTCCTAGTTTCTGGCCTAACCGCGCACTGTTGTCCTTACTGCTTTTGGCCTGGGCCTGGCATTCCGGGGGAACGAGCGCGGTTCGGATTTCAGCTGGGATGGGGGCTTCATGCCTGGTGTGGAATCGCCCCGTGCCACACACCCTAGTGGTGGTTAGCACGGTATTTTGTCAATATAGATGTGTTTAGGGTGAGGGTGAAATACTTTCCTCTGTGTCAACCCCAAATTTAATGGGACTGAATTTTTCGAGTATTGATCTTATCCTTTAGAGTGAACTCCAAGCTTTTTGAGGTAGCCATCTCAAAAGTACTCAGCTCAATCGTTGAAAAAGAGATAGGAAAGTGAGGGACGATATGTAAGGTGCGTTAAAGAGTTCTGGTTTTATGTTATTTTTATTTCAGTCAGTAATGATGCGTGGAAAGAAGGCCCTCTTGTTACCTTTCTGCTCGGCAATTTACCCTACAATTTTTTTGTAACTCTCTGGAGATATGGTTGCTTAAATTATACCAGAATTTCTTTACCAACATGTGCTATGTTATCTTGAAGTTTCATTATAAAATTACGTTTTAACACCACTTATTGTGGTTCAATAAAGATAAAACCAAATGAACATACTATCTTGATTTGTAAGATTTATTAATAACTACCATTTAGAACTCAACCTAGTACAAATACGGTGAAATAAACGATTATATCTTGTGATGGTAGGTTTACCCGATAACTCGCATTCGCTTGGCATCTTTTAAGGTATGTTGTGACAGTAAATAACTTTTCCTCACATGTTCAATCATTTCTATAAACCCAAAAACTTTGCACTAACTTTGAAATTGGAAATATTGCAAGGTGCACGCCCAAAATTTACCGTAATCGTCAAAATACGAGTTCTGTATGGTATGGATTAGGGCCGCCATTTTTTTTGGACTGGTACAAGTGTTTGGTTAGTTTTACCTAAGTAACCCATCCGACTTGTGAAAGTGGTCACGTGACTTGTAACTTTTAGACTTTTAGCTCTGAGAAACAGCCCCCAGGTTTAAACAACCATCGCAACTACCAATTTAACCTGCTTACTTGTATTCATACTAGACTATCACAACTCTGGGCTGTCCTGTTCCAGGAATCACAATCGAGAAGTTAAAACCAAGAAGCTAAGTTCGAAAGAAATTAAAAATTTCCACAAATTCCATTGAAGTCTTGAAAATTTTGAAGCAGTTTAAAAAAAACGACACTTACTACTTCTACAACATTATAACTATCCATATTCAAATATACTTGTCATAATTGAATATCGATTTTCAGCTTTTCCGATATCATCCCGCGACTCTCGTGCTCAACCGTCGTGAGTCGGCAGCGTTTAGAACTGGCACATTGCTTACCGACGCGCGTTTACTTGCTGTTTAGTGCCAACGATCGCTGGTAAGTTAGTAGAGTGAACAGTGTATCACAACAACCCCCTCTGACATTCATTCTCCCTCACCTCCCCATTCCAACCACTCCTCTACCTCCAACCTGCTCGAAAACCCACTCACTCCTTCTCCCAGGCCTTTTTATCCCTCACCCTTGTTCCTAGCGAGACTGGCCCTCGTGAGCACACACACACACACATACACACTCGGTATACACACGGCCCGAGATATTTGCCATTCCAATTGGATTTTCAAGGGAAGGACTGCTGGGTATGGGAGACAGGTGAGGGGAGAGACGCGGAGTAGAAAGGAGCGGCGGTGGTCGGTGGCGAGAAAGTGGAAGAGGAGGTATGAGATGAAAGACAACCGCACAGAGTGAGACGCAAAAGGTGGAGCGAGAGAGTGTAAAGCAAAGAGACAAGGAAAGGGGGTAAGAGAGAGAGAGAGATAAAGGGAGTTCGTGAGCTCTCTCTCTCTCTCTCACTCTCCACATAAAAGGTCAATAGAAGCAAAAGGTGAGAGGTTGGGACACTGGGCTTCTTGCACGCGGGGCCCGTAACAGCCGACTAAGGAGTTAAGACCACGAGGGTGGGGTGGAAAGCAAGGGGTCTTTAAAAACGTGCTCGGCGTTTGAGCGTGAGTGTGGGTGAGGGCATTGGTGTGGGGATAACCATAAGGGGTGCTGGAGGAATGATTAACGGAAGCGCCTTTTTGCGACGACCACCCCCCTTCCCCCCCCCCGAGAAAGACCTCGTGACCAATTAGCAGCTGCTCCGAGAACTGAGATTACCGTAAGGATACGCTTCCGTGCGCCCGTATCGTTTGAATGAAGTTGCATCGGATATCATACGACACGGAATGAACTTATCGGAGATTTTTGTTTTACATGGTAGATAAAACAAAGAACATTAATGTCACTCAAGGGTAACGTGAATCCTAGGTCGTAATAAATTTGTACTCGTGGAATTCGCTCGTTTTTTGACTTGTCTGTTAATCACACCGAGGCCTGGTTTGCATCAGCATTGAATATAGAGCCATCCACTGAATTCCCTAGCAATTCAATATTTAAACATCCACGATTATATGCACCAACCAATGGACTTCAGTAAATCCAACAGCGTCCTGTAATCCAAGAAAAGATAAACCCTCCAATTTACAATGGGATTTTTCCATATCTATTACACGTATTTTTTATGCAAATACATTCTATTCAGATTCGAAAGCAAATTTTATACTGCGGAAAAGCACAAGGTAATTTTTCATGATGTGCATATTCCACTCAATTCAGAGAATCTCTGGATTTGTATGCTAAAATATTCTACTACACAGGAAATAATTTCAACTATTAGCGCAATAACTAATATTAATAAAATATTTCATAACATCAAGAAAGCAGAAAAACCATACGAATATCTCCTACTCAAAGTATTCTACGTGTAATTCGAAGACCAAGTAAAAGCTACACCATCCGATTCATATTACTAAATAATGCATTTCCTATATTAGTCCAAACACTAAATAAGTAAAGTTAAAAAAAACTCCTAACATAAGGTTCAATTACCAATCGACGATTATTACGTCAATTTGCTCGAAATATCATTTAAGGCATATTACCAGGTTGTTTCGGTGGCATTAGAGGTACCGCCTAAAGTAAGTGAAACTTAATACGTCGATCTTACGATCATTCACGGCCTGGTAGAAACATGAAAAAGAGAAAAGAATTTATTATCATAATGGTGGCAGCCCTTACACAACTCGGGAGTGTTAAAGTTAAGTATACGGGAATCAACGTGGATGTTTAACAATCCTAATTCATTTTACCTCAAAGACATCACATTGGTATGTTCACGAGCAGATGTAATTATAACGATCGGCTGGTAGACATGCGTCTAACGATTGAAGAATATTGACGAGCAAAAATTGGGAAATTAATATAATGGCAGGGGTTAGAGCCGTGAGATCTTACATCCCTTCGGGCATCAAAAGGGGACTCTGGATAAAAAAAATTACTCAGGAAGTCTCAAAACCCGCTCGAGGAGGAAAGGCACGTTTTTAAGGCAGTTCGCTCGCTGACAACTGTAAGATCCAAGAAGTGTCAGTCGGTTTGATCGGCAATCGAGCTATAAGACTCGTGATCTAGGAGCTCGCGGGAAGTAACCCTCGCATCTCAAAAGGGACAAAAACACTCAACCGAGGGATAATTGTAGCGAAGGCTCCCAAATTTAATTACCGAGCATAACTTACCCCGGACTTGGCACGAATCCTGGAACTTGGCCAAATTCGTAGCGCGGTTTTTTATAAGGGTACCGCAATGAAGTATTCCCCTTAATAGAGTCGCTTGATGGGCTATTAAATGAAAATCCGAAATAATTCACATTCTTTAGAAATAGGGCAATGTGGTTCACTCATTGCTGACCGAAGTGGAAGAAATCGAGCCTTAGCGAGTTCTTTGCTCTTAATAATGTTATCCGCAGACGCTATAATTTAATTAATGGAATAAAATCTTCACAATTCATTTTACCCGCAGATGAACTGTTACGTGTTCGCTATTAGATTAATGAGCTGTTAGTACACGTCTCTTAATTGCTGACTTCTAACTAAATCTTCAATCCTAAAGAGATCTATGTAACAGAATTATTGACGTTTAATAATTCCATTTTGAAAATATTAACACATTTTATACTAAAAACTGATAGATACAATTAGAATTTGCTAATTGGAAATATATGCCAGTAAACACAAAATCACTGCGTACATAAGATACTGTTTCTGAAGAAATTGGTCGACCTCAAGTCAAAATTTCACATCAAAATTTATGAAGACTAAAACTGAAGATGAGCAGACGTTTGATAGCAACTGCGTTTACTTTTTATTCGGGAATGACGGTATTTCATTCAGCTTTTGGAAAGATTTTCCAGCCCGGATTCTCTCCTAATCACCTATTCTTATGGTGCAAATAATATAAGCCATAGGTCGCCTACTGCAGTAATCACTCATACTACTGCAGGTGACAGAAGATGACTTCAGAGAGTATGGATGAAACAGAGGAATACGAATGAGGCTGAGTGAAAGCGAGGATGACAGAGGAAGAGGGAGGAGTTTACTTATTAATAATATGCATCCATAGATAAAAGCGAAAAAATGCACGTTATCGATTTGAATCGTTTTCAATGTAATGCTATTTTAAGAGGTAACCATTTGGCGCATGACATATATTTCGCAAATATTCGACATGTGTACAGATATTACCTCCTGAACGCGAAAAATTCCTTTTTTATCCTATTTTAATGGTTTCTCGTAAATATTAAGATATCATGCCGGATAAAAGTCGTCTTCCGTGCGATTTTTTTGCTCAAATTTTGAATTATGCACCGTTAACCCAGGTCATAGCAATCCGCTAACTGAGACAAAAATTTAAAAACATAATTCTTGCATCATTTATATTATGATATGTGTCGTTATATCCGACATATGGAAAGAAGTACCTGAGAAAAGTGAGGTCCATGTAATTTTATTCGACTTATTCGAAAATCTATTGAAATGTGCACTCGTTGAATTTAAATTTGCGCTCCAGCCATCTTAAGTTAGTTTGAGCGAGATAGTTCCCTAGTCATAATGGAGGCCGTATTCGAATTACATGTTTTCATTTCAGTAGCTGTGAGGGGCAAGAAATAAATATTTTATCATTAATGTTACAATAGTACACTTTTATATGACTGAAATTCTAAAAATAAATAAAAATACCTCTTTTAGTCTTACACTTGACTAATTTTTTATACGCGGTACGTTTAAAACGCCTTCACGACGGAAGATTTTTTTGTGATTCTGAAAAAAGTTACTGCGATGACAATATGATTTATTTTAAAAAATAGTTGAGAAAACATGCAAAACTACACACGGTTGATTTTTTGATGAAATCTAGTCGTTAGAAATCCCTCATTTTTAAATAATGTCTCTCTGGAGTGCACATACGAACCATTTTTCATATAAAATCGCTGGCATATTTTGGCAAATATCTCGTAAAGTAGTGTGATATGGAACTGATATCTTGGTTTCTTTGAAGGGTCAGATATTTTTCATTAAAATGAGACCACATTCAGTGATTTCTAGGTGAAATGATATTTCGCTCAAACTACCTTAAGAGGTCGCCAGAGGTTGCAGAGGTAGTCGTAAATTAGTGTGGTACGGGACTGATACTTTGGTATCATTTGAAGGGTGAGATATTTTTCATTAAAATAAGACTGAATTCATTTATTTCTAGGTGCAATGATATTTCGCTCAAACTACCTTAAGAGGTCGCCAGAGGTTGCAGAGATTGCCGTAAATTAGTGTGGTACGGGACTGATACTTTGGTGTCTTTGAAAGGGCGAGATATTTTTCATTAAAATAAGACTGTATTCATTTATTTCTACGTGAAATGATATTTCGCTCAAACTACCTTAAGAGGTTGCCAGGAATCGGGACCGCCTTCTTGAGCGGGTTGTAGGTGGCGGAGGGAACGGAAGCGGCAAAGTGGAAAAGGGGGCGGGGCGAGGGGGAGGCAAGTGGGTTAAGACTCGGGCGGTAAGGGATCCGGGGGCGCACACTCTCTCTCTCGAACGGGGAACCGTGGGGTCGGAATTTAGGTGGTAATCGAGTGTTCACGTCGAGAAGCACCAGCGTTCAACAGAAGGGATGTACAATTAGGGAAGTGTGGATCGCGTGGAGGGCGGAGACGGTAGGGGTGGGGAAAAGGGAAGGACGAAGGGAGCAGAAAGGGGAGCCGAGCGTAGTCGATGGTGGGGAGGGTATGGTAGAGCGTGAGACGGCTCTGGTACGAGAGAAAGGGCGGGAGAGAAAAGAAGCGAAAACGCTTGGGAAGGTGGTGTGGGGTGTATCTATGGAGACCTCGTACGGATTTGAATTACGATTTCGGAGCGGAGCGGAGGAGGAGCTGTTTCATAAGAGGACGTGATTTTGCGGGACCCGGGGATTCAACGCTGAATTTCATGGGTCGGTTCTGGGAGAGTACGGAACGAAAAATGAAAAATAATAAAAAAAACACGCACTTCTCTCGGCTTGATTTTATTTTTTCAATCCAAAAAACCTCCGACCAGGGCGTGATACACAATTAAAGGGATGATTAGTTTTCGAGAGTAGGGAAACAAGCGTTTTCAAAATAGGCATTCCCCGGGCAAGGCGCGAAGAATTTAAGTGGATTTTTGCATAAATTCAAGGCTCTTGTGACCTGCGGATTCATTTTGGCTGAGCGGGAGTAAAAGATGAATGAACGAGATTTATGAATAATTGTGTGGAATTTAACTTCGGTGTGTTATTGAGGGGAAAAACCTGAACTGTTTATTTGCAGGTCTTCGCCCTCATGTCTCAGCCACACGAATATTTTTACATTTAACCTTCGTATTTTTTATTCCATCTCCGTTAGTACCTTCAAATATGTAGAAAGGGGCATTAAAAATACGGTTTATGAAATGTTTACGGAATGACAACGTACAAATTGAATCTTGTACAATATAACATTAGCTTACTGGCACCAGGAAACTGGAGTACAGTAAAAATGCTCTGTATAATTGTCGATTCGTCAAGCAACAATCCACAGTTTGTTTTTCTTACGGACCTATTTATTTGGAAACTCAGTCTCGTTTACCATTCCAAAAATGAAATTATTTAACCGAAATAAATCTTGCAGTGAGATCTAAATGTGGAAAATGGCTTTAAAACGGTAACTTTGAGTGAAATGACATCATCATCACGGTTCGTTCGTTCTAAAAATTGGGTGACTGCAGCCATCCACACTTCCCAATCTAATGCCAGTTTTCTTACTTCCTGGTAGCTCTTCATTTAGACTCACCTCTTCCTCTGGTGACTGTCCCCCCTAATTTTTCTTCTCTTCTATTACACACACATCTATAGAAACAGTAATAAACTACTAACAGAATAAAAAATGAAAAGTATTATATATTTTAATTAGAGGTTCCACCAGTTACTCATGACATAACAGGCTACAAGCGCATACGTTATTGAATTTCTGTTCTCGTTTGTACCTGTAGATTCCGTTTCTATCTGCAAGGACCATTTTCCCGAATATTCATTAGGTTTTTGGAGTATGATGAGTTAATTGTTTACATCCCCCTTTGCACATAAGCAAATCCTATCCCTTATCGCCTGCTCGAGCGGAGTTTACTGAGAGCCCCTCGTGCCCGTGTCCGAATTTGGACATTAACTTCAAAATGCAAAGAAACCTTCCCTCTATCCCGGTTTCACAATATTATTACTCACTCCCGCAAATAATTGGACAGACTCTCCTCAGCAGAAGCCTCTCCTGAACGCGATCCGGGTAGTTTTAATTTGACGAGGCCACGCCGTCGTCTCACTTTGAAAAGGAAGATCGGAGAGGGGGGTCGGGAGGAGTAAGGTGAAATCGTTCAGATTTTGTATTCATGCATCGGCTCCAATTACACGTGATTACTTTTCCCTCCTCATCTCTACGAAACCCCACCTCACCCCACACACACCAAACAATGAGTTCCACGAAGCGAATCGAATGCAATCAGTGCGAACGGTGAGAGCACATCCGAAGAGTGGAGTGGAGTTTGTTATAGGCTTCCAAATCTCCGAAGGTCTCTCTCTCTCCCTATCGTTCAAGGATTGCTTTTAATTGAACGGAGATGGGAAATGATATCGCAGAAAGTGGGAGAGGGGGAAGAGGAGGGGTGGGGAGGGAAGGCAAGGCATCGAGTGCTTGACGTGGATGGTTCTGGAGGAGGACAAGTGGGCCGCGGGGATGGATTGAGAGCATAGCTACGGACGGACACTCCAGAGCAGAGAGGGAGAGAAAGTCGAGTGGCTATCGGGGAAAGGGGCGGGGGGCGGGAGGGGAGGCGAAAGAGGGAGGGAAGAGGAGGTGGGAGGGGAGAGATGAGCAGTGGACGGCCGGACGAGAAGAAAATATTGCGAGGAGTTGAATGGACACGGACCTCGAGACGCTGGACTGGGAGAGAGGACACAAGCTTCACCTCGGAAAGAAACGAGGGACCATCTTTGGAACATTTTCCTCAACATAATCGTTTGAAACAACTGTACATACCAGTTTTAATAAAGAGTTATTCAGTCAATTTGCTAAATTAAGGCCTTATCACCAAACAACTTATCGTAGAATATTGACTTTTTTCAGCACGGAAAAATTCTCTCTGGTGCCATTTCTTCCATCCATCCCCGTCAAGTCCTTGGTTAGATCCAGATGGAGACGGATTATTTTTCTCGAGGTAATTTTTAAAAAATTTTCAGTTTTGTTTTCGGGAGAAAAAAAATCTTCACAACCATTTAAAAGGTATTGATACATGAGCAACAAATGGCCATCAAATTTTCAAACGGGAAAAAGCGGCAACAAGGAATGGATGAAATGGTAATACGTTGACGGGAGGATTCTTCTTCCATTCAACATTATTCTCATGTATCCCCATCAACTTTGGAATCACTAGGAGATAAATTTGAAACGATACTTTGCGATGGTCCTCTACAGGATGAAGTACATAAAAATAAACATGATAAACCCAATTAGGTAAAAGGTGTATTTTGACTCTTACATTAGTAATTGCATCAATATCGAGTCACATAAAATATAATGATAATATCAGATTTCCTCATATTCACTTGAATTTAAAAACTACCATTAAAAATTACAAAAGTGACTTCAAATCCACAAAACATTACGCAAAAATGGCTTACGAAGCGGGAAGTGGTGAAAGGAAGTCATTCGAAATTTGTCGAAACGCATTTTCTTCACTAAAAATAACCATTAAAAATAAAACTGGTATCGGCTTTAAAAGCCATTGTCAGAAACAGACTTGACCGCCCGTCTCCACCCGCTCAAAACAAGAGGGAACGCGTCGTCTGTTTCGCAATTAAGTTTTGCGAGTTAATTGAAGTGTTGGTTCCAATTCACCAACTACATATCATGTTTATTCCTTCATTTAACTGCAAAAGGTTTGTGCTAATTCAGTTTTACATGTATATGTCTCTTATCAATTTACCTAAACCTACATTTCTTATTTTGTGACACAATTCCATGCTGTTGTGAAAAACTTAGTCTCACAGTCTGTAGTTATCGCACATGTTGACATAATCTTTAAAGTGGGAGTAGATTTAAGTTTTGACGGCGGGTCAACGGCTTAATGGTGCTTCCCTGCAGTGAGTTTTTTAGTTAAATGATCGAAGCCAAATTAATCATTTTTTCCTAATAAGTTTTTTCATTCTTATCTTTTATTGCACCTTAATGTCAAAAGCATTAACCTAATGACGTGGTGACCCAAAAATTATTTAAATTCACGGCTTCCATATGAAAGATGTATCCAAAGCACAGATGTTAGATTTTCGATCCGCCTTTGACCGGTGCTCGAGGAAAATGAACTCAAAAATTTATATGCTTGACAGAGAAATCGCTCATTAAGTTGCTTTTTTTCTGATAAGAATCCACAAAACACTACGCAAAAATGGCTTACGCAGCGGGAAGTGGTGAAAGGAAGTCAGTCCAAATTTATCGAAACGCATTTTCTTCACTAAAAATAACCATTAAAAATAAAACTGGTACCGGCTTTAAAAGCCATTGTCAGAAATAGACTTGACCGCCCGTCTCCACCTGCTCAAAACAAGAGGGTAAGATAAATTGCGAAATTGATAAGAAGCGTGGGAACTGAATTACATGCCAAAAATGGCCCCATAATTACACCGTGAATGTATCCTCGCATATCGTTTGGAAAAACGCCTAGTCGTGACGCATCTTTGGGTTGCCATCACAGATTTCTGTCATGTGAATTTTTTTTCCGGGAAGAGGGGAAGGAAAAAAGGGGAGGTGAGGACAAAAAGAAGCAGAAATTTAGGCTCTGGTACACACGCTGTGAGGAAGAATGGGTTATCAGAATGGAACCGGTGATGTGATATCGGCGACGGATTCTGTTTCCAGGACGTCCCCATCTCCCACAGCTTGGCAAGGGTCTTAAGTAAGACACCCAAGACATTGTGGGATGGTGGCTGGGATGCCGTGCAATCCTGACCTTGAGTAGGTGGGCCCAGGCAGCGGGTGGTCGTCATAAGCGCGTCCTTTGAGGCGTAAAACGTTTGTAAAACGATGCTACGATAAGTTTAGTAGTGTATCTGGATTGTTAGAAGAATTGAGATGGGAATCTGTATCACAGCGTAGATTAAATTATAGGCTTAACCTCTTACCTAAATAACAGGAAAAAAATTTTTCTGACGACGTAAAAAACATACTATTTTCCCCCTCATACTACGTCAGATTTGATCGGGCCAATAAATTTAGAGATAGATTGTAGAACTGATGTCATTTTTTCCGCTTACCATTCGGGTGCATTATAGCTGTGCATAATAGCTGTGATCGTCGTCATGAATAGTGCGAATAGTGAGATTAGCTATATTGTAGATCTTTCTCTTTAAATTCCCTGCGTTATTATTAATGCATGATGTAAATATGAATGTTCTTCTTTATACATCATATTTTGAATCTGTAGTAGTAGTCTTTGTATCCTTTGCATGCTGGAACGATTGATGATAGAATGTTTCTTGGTAAGTAGATTTTTAATTGGCGCGTTGCATATGTGGTACGCTAATTTCAATGTAGTTTCGGTATTCCGCCGTATAATTGGCGATGGAAGCTCAAGGGTGCTGCAAGCCACACACCCTTTGCGTGGCTTGCAGGGTATGACGTAGATGTAGATGCAATAGTTTCCATCGCTTTGGTAGTACACGTATAGTGTAGTACATGATGGTGTATGATTGTGCATTATAGCGCATGTTGGTGATTAGTGATCCCCTGACAAACACCCTTGAGATGGCTTACAGGGTAATATATATAGAGTTAGAAGATTGTGTGAAGAAGAAACGAGAATTTGTGTGGTTAGACATCGCAAACAGGCTGAAGATGGTTCGATGGGATTTTTTTTCTGGGCACATACTTGCGTCACACTTTGTATTTGTATTATTACTAGTGATACCTATACGTAGAAGTGAAATATAAAAGTTTACCGATTTTGTTTCTTTATGGACAATTTCGTGTTTTTTGACAAAAATCTTTATGGAACATGAAATATACTTCGCTCAATTTGATTAAACATATGCAAAATTTTCATATTTACGCGAAATTACACACTTTACATAATTATAATAATCGTTAATAATTATCAAGGAGTCATATTAAGTTGAATATTCGGGAAAACATACTTAAATAAAATTTCACCTTAATTTCTTATACCGCGCAAAAAACTGTCCACAGGATGATAGATTCAACAGCATAAAACGATTTTATTGAATGAAATGTGGTCCTTAGTAATTTTGGACTCGCAAATTACTGAAATGTGCGCTCTATGACCCACGGCAACATTTATTTTTCTAACTTGAAGAATTAATAGGAATTGTATTTCATACATGTTTATTTCCGAACATGGATTCGACAACTATTGCCATCATCCAAGTGACCGAGATGACAGCAAGTATTGACCAAACAATGGTTTGAATTGAAAAGGTGTGGAATATACGCAAGTATTTATTCGTTTAGTGACGTCTACCAGTACTACAAAATCACGCGGGTATCCTGTGCTTATATTGCGGATTTTTTTTACAGATCCATCAACACTCGCCGCTTCAATAACATGTATGGGATACAGTGCAGTGTATTTTCGGCAAAAACTCACCCGCTGCCACACACCCTTAAGGAGGTTGCAGTGTCCTTTGTAGACGTAGATAACGAGGGTGGGGGAAACATGAAAAGGGTGGTCGCGGGAGGGAAATGGGCGGTTGCCGCAGGCGAAATCTACGTCACCGGAGACCAGCACGTGATAGGATTGCAGAGGTGAGGCTGAGCGGGAAGGAGGGAAGGTCGAAAATCACGAAACGTGATTGTTAGCGAGGAGGGTGTTGAGTCACGGGTGAACAAGATATGCCGGGGCGTCGGTTCCCATCACGGGAGCTGACGAGGAGGGGCCGATGGGAAGGCCGGGCGAGGGCAAAGAGGGGGCGAAGAGGATACACACAGAGGGTGGCGGTAGGAGGAGTGTGAGGGGGGGAGGAGTGGATTTCCCCGTGAGTCGCTCCAAAAACCCTTTGACCGTGAGAAAAGGGAACGCGCAACATCATTAAGTCGGATCCTCAGGGCTCGACCTACGTTCAACATCCCCGCCACCATTTCCATCCACTCTTCTTCCCCTATCTCTATTCTCTCCACGTCTCCCTCTCTTCTCCCTATCTCTCTTTACATCCCCATTGTAGTAATCTTCGTCCCCATCTGTCTGTCCTCACCACTCCTAACTCTGGGGTGTTTCCAACCTAAACTGTCTTAAATATCATCTCGTTCACATTCTGGCAACATGGAAATACGAGTCCTCTGTTTAAAATCAACCACTAACCTTTACTTACGAGTTTTACTTGAAAGAACAATATTTTTAACGTGAAAATGGGTGGACATCCGGGAAATATTAGATTCGTATCTAATATACATGCCATTTTTGCAATAAAACTTTTCACAAGTGTGCACTATAGTTATTTATATGCGTCAAATAATCTGCATTTTTTGTACACTCTGTTTGTTTCACACAAATAAGGCATGTCTTCGATAACGAATGAAGAACTTTTCAGACAATATGAGGAAAGAGTAATATTTCACCGTTGGTAAATTTTCTCAACAGTAAAAATTCATTCAAAACGGCCGGATTTTATGGTTGTAAAGTGTGAACTAAATATATATGCGTCAAATAATCTGCATATATTGCACACTCATTTTGTTTCATACAAATAAGGCATGTCTTCAATAACAAATGAAGGACTTTTGATCTATATGAGGAAAAGTAATATTTCAGCATTGGTAATTTTCTCAACAGTGAAAATTCTCTCAGAACGGCCGAGTTTTATGGCTGTAAAAAGTGAGCACTACAGACATATGCGTTAAAAAATCTGCGTATTTCGTCAACTCAGTTTGTGTAACACAATTGAGGAATGTCTTCAATAACGAATGAAGAAATTTTGAGACAATGTAAGGGAATAGGTTATAAAAGGAAATATAAAGGAATATATTGATGTTTGTAATAGCTCACACCACTCGAACGGTAGCAGAGGAACAAACTTAAATTCCGCTTCACAAGAATTCCCTTTACTTCAGCTCCACAGTGCTTCCCGAGTCTCCTGTTGCCATTTATGGAGATAAATGGTTTGTAAAACGGCCGCTCGCGTGACCGTCGTGCGTGCCATTTTATCAGCTGATTCCGGGATTTTGGAGGATTCTCCTTTGTTCTCTCCCTCTCTCTCGCCTCCTCTTCCGAATATCCGCTTAAAACGCCCTCTTCACGTCCATTGGACTCATTTGGTTCCGTTCATCTATAAGCCCCTCGTTCCATGCGGAGGATTTAAGGGAGGTAATTACGATTTCTCTTTATCTTCTGGAAGACTCCTTTTTTATGTTTCCCATGGCGTTCGACTGCTGATCACAAATTATCTACTAAATCCTCAAATAGATTATAGCATGTACGGCTTATTTTGAACTTAAATTTGGAGTTTCGATGATACTCTAAATTCTTGGTGACGAGAATATATTTTGCCAATGTTGGATGTAGATAAAATTAACAGCTTAGAACTTTGGCAAATGCGTTCAACTTAGTTTTCATTTTTTTCTCAAATAATCATTATTGGGAAACAATAGCGCATTCATCCTTCGATTAGTATTGAAATGAATATCAGAAGAGTGAATTTTAATAAGCTATTACTCACATTGTAAGATAATCGATTATGATCATCTCTTAATTAATGAAATGAAATAATTTAAATGAAATTTTAACATTATTTATATGGTTTGAAATTCCGAGAATCGCTTAATTTCGCGCTAAATTCCTTATCTAACCAAGCCGTCATTTCCGTAATAAACCATGTTAAAGCTTTAAAGAAACAAAATGTAGTAAAAAAGAGTGAGCAGATATTTCCCAAAACACTCTTACCTGCGTACACAGCGTTTCAGTCTATGGCCTTTAAGCCCATTTCACATGGTAGTTTACACCAAATGAGATTAAAAAATGGAAATATAATGGGCGTCACCCATTATATTCGGAGCAATATGCAAAATCACGAGGAAATGCCTACGAGGATGATCTGGGTTCGGACTTTACTCTTATACCGCATAAGAGCGAATAACTCTTATACCGCAAATGTTACACATTCTTCACAAGCGTGTGACGCGCCTTTAAATATGATGTTTTAACTTCTGCCTTTTTTGCTGGTTGCTAATTGCCTCATTATTGTAAAATAACAAGGGAAAAATCTGCCGGCAGCTTCATGCACTACTTTTGCATCCTTACATTAGGCCCCTCTCTGACTAAAAAATCCTTCCCCACTCCTCCTATCCCCTTATCGTTACCTTTATTACTTATATATATCCTTGGTGGGGAAGGAGAGTAGGGGGAAGGTGGGGCTTACTCTCACCACTCCCCCACTCACTCCCGCCTCCCTCAAAATTAATTGCTTGCCTAATTTATTGGAAGATAGTATAAGCTGAGAAGGCAGCCAGGAGGTGTACAGAAGGAGGGAGTGAGGGAGTAGAACGGGGAAAGGTCACATGGGATGGGGTGTTCACCGCATAACGGGGAACCCAAAGCAGAGGTTCGGATCATCGCAGCGGCGGGGGCCGGTAGCAGCAGAGGGCGTGCAAGAGGGTAAGGTGAAGTCTCCGCGGGCGGCGCGGAGCACTGGACATGCACTCAAGTGGCCACTTGACCGGTAACATCCTCGTGAAACAACACGTTCTTGAGTAAAGCAGGAATTTTTGACTATTTCCCTCGTGGTAACCAATTCCACTTGTTTGAAAAACATGTAAAGACATGTCTCCATTCTGAATCCGGGATTGCCCGTCGCATTTTTGTATTTCATGAGAAGATTTTTATCCTCTCCTTGCGATCAGGAGGGCGTGTATGAAGGTACAAATGAGTGTAACTTAAGCGAAAGAGTTAAGGATGCATGAGATGGGCAGTACGGAGGGAATTATTAAAGCAGTGGCAAACCTATAAGTCTATCGCCGTGGATCAAAATATTTTTCACCGTGCCCAATCATAAGGAAACGATATTATGTGCATGCTTGTATGTAGAGGCGTCATAGTAATTTAATTGACATTTCATTTGCGCAGCTATTTCCGAAAATTGGTACATATTCGTCGCCGCAACCGAGATCAAACAATCATGAAGGCAACTACGTTCTGGTTCACTTAGGAAAATACTGCCGAAGGTGTTGTACCAATATCACCAGCAAACGCGACGATAAATCACAGAAGCAGAAAAGAGACATCTAATAGACGTCGCAGGTATTTCATAAATGATTTTGGTTCACATGCGATAATCGCACAGCACTTCAACCGTCAAGGCCGGATCCCAACATGTAATTCAGACCTCCATCGCATGGAAAGCATATAAGCCGTCGCCAAGGAGGGCCAGGATTAAGTTGTACGACAGGGCCCGCTATTCTCGAGAAGCATAAGACGGTACATGATAATTTTCGTGAGTTGTCTAAGAGTAATTTAGCGGTTGGCTAGATAAATGGTGACGGTAGTATTGAGGTTTTGGAGAGATCTAAGGCTTTCCCGACGTATTATGATGTTAAAGGTTACCCTCAGAGCAACGTCATCAGATCATTATGCCATGATGACGATGGATAAATCGTTCATCAAAATATCGACCAAGATGGAGAGACTGACCCGGTGGAAAACCAGAGTAACCTTGAAACCATTGAGGGTCCGGCATACCTTGCAGGGTCTGATCTTAGAAAGGGATCTATTAATTTCCATGTGTAGCCTAGGTTAGTGAGCGTTTACCTTAACATGCTAGTTTAACATTTTAAGTTTATAGGAAAACACAACACTTGAGGAGTTTTATGGGATTTGAACGAAATAATGCAGTAAAAAGCGGAGAAGGAAGTCCATAGCATAACCGCGGAATATCATTTTTAATTAACCTCAATATGGGATATACCTGGCCAAATGACCGATTTATCAATTTGATCGATATTGTTAGAACAGGAAATGAGATGTAATTAGTAGAAAAGGTTAAGAACAAGATTGAAGTATACCCAGCATGAACACATTTTCAAACTAATCTACCCCTCCGTTGGGAAGAGAAAAGGTTTCTTTCCTAGTACGGTTTCAAATTACTTACTCAGGATGAGCAGCAAGATGCCTAAGGCCCTGAGTTTTAGATTGGCATTCCATCTAATGAAGACGAGATAAAATTGGTCTAATGACCAAAAAAAGTTAATATTTTTACATATTACTATCATAAATAATGGTAATGAATGCGTGCTGAGGCAGATCTTCAAAACTTAATGAATATAATAATATTTTTTCACTATTTCACCCAGAATCCCCATCAACGTCAAAATTATCATTCCATTGCGGATGAGATGCTCCAAATTATTTAAGATTGCCATAAAATGAGGTCAAAATCAGCCATTCTACATCGCTGAATAAAAAAAAAACTGGCTCAAAATCCGTTCAGTCATATTTTCCATGAATTCCAGGATTCAAAATTTCATCACGTCAATAAAGCCGCATATATGAGTATATTTTTTGATCCGGGCAAAATTGGTCGTTTTTTTCACCAAAGGGTGGCAGAGAGGAAAGAGGGGAAATTTTCCCGAAATTTAATCATTTTCCATGTGACCCTCGTTAAAGATGGAAAGGTTACAGAATGCATATTCAAGAGTTATCGATTTTTTTTAAGAGTCAAAAGTGGAGAGGGCTGTCGAGGAAGCACTGCAGCGTTAGAGGACAGGAAACACGAGAGAGAGAACAGGAAACACGAGAGAGAGAGAGAGAGAGAGAGACCACTTTGTGAGAACGATCCGCCATTTGCTGAACTGCTGACGTGAGCCGAGGATAAATATTTAATCCTTGTAGACACATAAATAATAATCGGCCGTGCATGAAAGATATTGGTTAAAGAATTGGTTAGGAAATATCTGAACATTATATTATTTTACAGATGGCTTCTCCTCGACATTGTAGGTCCTAATTCTTCATTTTCTCGCTTCACCTGCAATAATATAAGTTATTTATTCAATAAAGTTTGAATTAAATTAAGACTCACACACCTTTATTTTTAATTTTTAGGTGAGATATACATATATCTATGACCGGGTTGATGAAAAATCCACCCAGGCAGGACGCAATCCCGTTCACGGTTACGGTTTGTCGGTGAGACATTAGTTTCATCGTGCCGAGTCATTTAAATATGGGAGAAAAAGGGTGCAATGATGCTTGATGATGTTATTCTTCTAATCTTAGCTAAAGGCAAAAAGGCCAAGTCCCGAACGAAGAGCGGCATATTGCTCTCGAAGTACCTTTCATGTGGCATTAAAGTATGGATAGAGATTTCTCTGAAAATAAACTCTCCCGGGCGATATCAAGACCAAACAATGTGGATATAATATTTTTAACTCTAACCCAACCCATTCCATCACCGCACATGTTAATGTAGGCTGGATGCATACACAATGATGAATTGGTGGAAGTGAGCAGTCACATGTTCACATGGGGATGTCATTAAATCAACTAAAAATTGCAAAATAATAAGAGGAAGTGTGTACAAAAAATTCAGCTTAGTTCCTAATGACCATTAAACGTTAACACTTATTAATAAGCTATCACTAAAGTTAACACTTATTATGTGCGCCAGGCGCTGAAAAAGCCTCCACAACCGCAGATTTTTATGATATTCTGTAAAATACTAAGATGAGTAGAACATTAATTAGAAACAATAACTGAAAAAATAAGATCTAACTCCATTACATTTTCAACGTGATCTGAAAGTCCTATCTTCAATTAAAATAAAGGCTTTGTAGAGGCTGTAGAGAGCATTGCCTTGCCAAAACGTGTAAAAACTGGTTCTATTTTCTGACAGGTATCTCGATATGTTGGTAAAAATTTTTCAACCGAGAGAAAGATGAAACGTATTTCCTCGAAGCAGAGATATCTCACCCCGACTGCCTTAATAATAAGCTCCGAATGGTTCCGTCTGTTCTCCAAGTTATCAAGTAGATCACTTTGTTGATCATTAAGAGTTGATCGGTTTTTTTTACCTTTGCATTAAATGGCCAACAAATGGTTTGTTAATGACGGTAAAAAAAATATTGGTGAGATTGCAGCAGAAAGATCAAGGGGGAAAAAGTACGTTTTTCTCAAATACGTCGAGCATGGGGTTAAGAGAGATAGCCCTCAACAGTAACCCGGTCGCCGGGGCGGCGACTGTGAAAGCAACCCATATACCACTCGCTGTTGAGCACGCACGGGCCACGGCCGGCAGCTCTCGGAGTGGGCATTCATCCGACTCCGATATTACATTGCGATGGTTAAGAGAGGTATGGAGCGTCCCTCCCCCCGTGGTGAGCGCGGACGGCCGAGTGCGAATAGGACGGCTGCTCACGGATCCACTCGCGTGCTCACGAGCATTGGAAGAGCAGAGCAGGAATGGAGGGGAGGGGCAAGTGGGAAAGGAGAGGGTCGGAATAGGGTGTGAACCAGTAATTAATTTTGTGGAATTTAAGAGCACAAATTTAAATTGATAGGCTCGGTTAAGCGTATTTCAAACGGCTCGGAAGATTTCCTGTGCAAGAAAATTGTTTTTCCAAAAAAAATTAGATGTATAAATTAAGGGATGTCATTCAAGTGAGGTCTCATGGTAGTATCGCATCAAGAAATATGCGTGGCTAATACTTATTTAAATCATCATAAAATATACCAGGGCATGAATACACGCAAAATATTGCATGTGACTTGACCAGATTTGTGGCTTAATACCTTAAAAAAATTGAACTCTGGTTGTGAAAAGTCCAATTCAAAATATAATCTAAAATTAGATACATGGCGAAAGAGTTTAAAAACAAAGTTCTTATTTTCTTTGGTTGCTTAAAATTTTAATAGGATTCATATTACTTATACGCGAAAAGTTAGTTTATCACCGAGTGATATCAAAATCGCAGTCAATATTGCAAGGAGAATATTCCTACGCAACGTTGGGATATATTCTTCAACTGCATTTTATAGCAAGCTCGGCGATCTAAATTGCACAACTAATTACAAATGTATTTTTTATCAAAAATTTTCACTGCAAAAAGTTCACAACCCCCCCTAAATGCGTGGTGATAATCTATGTACATTTGCCAGGCTGATCAAGTGGAGTCTGAGAGAAGAGCAGATGTTCGTTATGAGTACAGAGGGAGGGAGTGAATAGGAAAAAACTCTTGACTGAGTAAAAGTGGAATTAATGCTAAGGGGGCCGTGTTAATTAATCCAGGGCTCCATATACGTTCCAGTGCGAGAGCAATGTTGCAAGGTCGGAATGGAATGTGGAGGAAAAAGGGTATTGATGTCATGTTGTGGGAAGGGATGCAGGATAAACGTGGGCTGGGAATTTCGTGGTTGAAGGACTGGCATGGATCTAATCGCAATGAAATAGTACCATGACCCACCCATGATGTTTTAAATATTTATGTGAATTAGTCACTAAAAAGAATTTACCGATTAATACTGAATATTTTTTTTAATGATTACATTCCGTGCAATCCTACTGATTCCTGAGAATCATCGCTGAATAAATGTTTAGGAGCAAAGTTATCATTGTTTGCCATTTTACTCCTTGCTTATTTCCTCAAATTTTTCTGCGTGATCATCGGTATAGAGTTTAAAGTAAACTAATTTCGGTTTATGAAGTGATTATTTCAATGTCTGGAATTGCAATACAATTTTGGTAATTCCTATGGAATACGAATTACCGAATCAAATAGTCCTTTTGCTGAATTAATTAATTCCTACCTTTCCAGAAATTACTGAATATTTGAAGGAATACAAGTGCATGAATATCGTCGATTGGAACTAAATCTTCACTCTGCATCAACCATATAAATACCTGCGATACTATGTTCAACAGATTTTAATGAGTTATTTTCCTTAGACTTCTATCATTAATCGTTATTACCACTAACTAAATATTATACACGGATATTTTTAAGAGCTTAAGTGATAAAAAATATTTATTAATCTTTTATGCACGCTAACTAATGGTTGCCTCTAACAAATTTTTGCAATATTTTATGTATTTTGGCAGTTGAATAAAGCCATCTAATGATTGAAGTGATATAGTTAACAATCTTGGAATTATGAAGCTGAAGAAACCAAAGAAAATTGCTGGATGACCTCAATAAAGAAACGCACATTAAGTGGAAGCTAAAAGAATGTAACTATATTTTAATGGTCTTAATTGAATGGAAATTTTAAATAATTTTTTGGTTTATGCCTCAACTCTGTGGGAGTACATTTTCACAAATGACAAAATGCCTTAGTTTCCCGGCACTAATTTCTTTCTTCCACTTCTCTTCCAATACAAGCAAACATAAGTGAAAGAAAACTATATTAAAGTATTTCGGGGTATCCCGCTGCGTATTGAGCATTTTAAATTGACTCAACTTTTCATTCTGCATACTGAGAACGTCGTATAGAGAATGCAAGAGTTTATTTATTTTGCCTCTATATATACCCCGCGGGATACTCAGAATAACTTTAATATAGTAAAGAGTCGCAACGAAAATCTTCAAACAAATGAAAGAAAACTAATATTTCTTGCCACTTGTTTATTTCTCGTGTTGTGGATTAATAATGTTTCCATATAAATTTATAGTCGCAGTACAACCTGCAACGTGTCATTTTCCTAATATTCCGAAAAATACTCCCAACTTATCATTATCTTTGATTTAAATGTCATATTAACAACGTGAATAGAATAATAAGTCATCCTATACTACTTTCCATCCACTGTATGCGTTGTGAATCCATTCAGTTTGAATATATTTAAAAATCGAGGAGCCACAGTGGGTGGAAGGCAAGTTAGACCTGGAGATGCCTCTTTACGATTGAATAATGGGGCGATAGGAAGGCATTATATTTTCATTAGAACTACAAAAGAGAAGTGAGGAAGAACGCAAAACTATGACACGGTTTCAGAGAATGAAAAAGTGAAAAGGTACTATCCGAACAAACGATCAATTGTATCAACATACGCTCAAGTATTATACAACTCAAGAAGGCTATGAATCATAACTCTTTGGAGTAAGCATTATGGATAGAAAGACAATAAAAACTGTGGTGCAGCAATGCTATTATTTGAATTATTTATGGCGTTTGGCTGATGGAAATGATCGACAGCTGATTTGCGGAGAGAGAAGCAAAGTACGAGGCGACCGAGGTATGAGGTCGTTATCAGTATCAACGTGGAGTATTATCTCAGTCAACTTCATCCTATTCAAATATGCAGCGAAACAGCAGCCTAAATATCTGACACAGTTCATGAACAAAAGCACACAGACAGCAGAGTGATGCTGGTGTACATGTAAATATCACAATGAGAGGCTGCCACTTTACCAGTGAAACAAGTCAATCAAACAGATGTGTTTTTACTCTGACATTCGCGAGATTGAAGAAAAATTGACGGCTAAAACAAATGACAGGTAGCAAATCACTGAAACACGGAAAATAAAACGGAGGAAAAACAATGAAGGGAGTCCAAACTAATTTTCACAGATTGACAACTCTGGAAATTCTCTGTTCAAAACATGACTGAATATCATTCGTTCAATCAACACTTGGTAAATGTGATAAAAAAATCTCGACTGAATTAATGGGGGCTGGAAGGAGGATTTCTGAGATGAAAAATGAAATATTGTACGGCAATAAAGGTTCGCCAATAAAAATCAGGGCCGAAAAAAATTCCAGTTGGAAGTGATAACAGAAGAATGATATAAATATTAATAAAAATCGCCATATTTATCCAAATCTGCCAATCGTTGGTATAACACCAAACTCGATTAATCGGTAATCATTTCTGAGGAAACGGTTCCTCAGATGAATGAATGATCTGCTAATATCTTTAAGTCAGAAAAACAATTCGAAACACCAAAGCACTTTATTTGGAATACAGATGATTTTGATTAATTTGTGAAGCGAGTAATTGATCATAGCGGGGTCAAACATTTTAAAGAACGATTTAGAGCTCTACTTGGATGGACAGTGGGTAAGTACTGATGCTGAAAATCGCCAAAATTCACTTTAATTTCTCAAAATAACTATAACATTTCCATATCTAAGTTACCAGATTCGGAAATTTTAAATATTAATCACCTAAGTAGACACCATTTTAGGCATTTTGATTGAAATGAACATTGCAAATACTGTCAATGAAATAGTTAATTAATATGGTTGAGCATATACTGCAAACAAAATCAAATAAATAGATAAAAATAAGACCTTGGATAAATTGTGGAAATGGATAAAGAGCTTTTTGAAGGCTCTCCATAGAAGAATGTCAATTCCTGCTGATACGGGACTTATTTTGCTTAGCAGTTGACGACATTTCCAAATAGACAATTGAGCGAATTTACTTTATAACCATGAATGTGTCGCATTATTTTAGGCTAGGTAATGATCTAGAAATATATATGGATTTTGGAATAGAATGGCCATAGACTTGAACGACCGCAAAAAAATCTTCTCGCCGCTTGCCACGTCGAAACTCAGCTCATTTTAGACGACCAAAGATGGATGAAAAAATGAGGTGAAATATTTTTATGTCAAAATAATTTAAGGATTTTTTATTGTTAGGTAAGAAATAGGAGTTGAAAGATAAGTGAAAAAATAGTCATAAATATTCATACAATTTTAGGATAAATGTACAAACAATTGCTACAACTGAGTTCCTCATACTTGAATGCTGAATGAAGGACATTTGTTACAGTTATGGCTTTCACTCGGTTGTACAACTACAAATAGACCATTAAAAATTGGCAACCGTTCACTTATGCCTACTTAGGGCCAAACCCATACCAAATTAGATACCTTCGACTGGAATAATTCCTAACCATAGAGATTGTCTCGTACATTTTAGTGAAAATACCACCTAAATAATAACATGATCCCATCATTTTTGTTAAATATTTACATTTTATTCAGCTTTTTAATTGAGAAAATATAATTTCTCGATACTTGACAATCCTAATGCTTCTCGTGGTAATAAATAAAAAATGATGATATATTTATTCCTGGATATTAATGAATGACCAAAAATATGAATTATTTAAACATAAATTATTTATAATAGTTGGATATCATTTCAATTATAGGCAGATATAATTGTTGGTTAGAGAAGAATGAAACAGAGAGGAATAATGGGTGAATTTTACTGATTAAAACATAATAATTTACCAATTCATTTTACCTAATTTTCTTTCATAATAGACTAGAATAATGCTAACGCTCAAAATACAATGACGTTCAGCAATAAAAATGTATATCTTATTAATATTTTCCCTTTTAGGTAGAGCTAATATAATTATCATTAAAGAGTTCATAAGAGCCACGAAAAGATTATAAAATTATCCTTAGCCTCTCTGAGTGTTTTATTTGTCAACGTCAACCGGATTTATATTTTTGCATGACAAAATTTCGACTTATAACAAGGATCGCCATATTTTAAGCTTAAATTTACAGAGGAGAATAAAAGGTATTTTCCACACTTGTGGGATTTATCAACTAAATATCTGTTAAAATAATCAAAATATTGCAATCCACAACTGTACGCATGGCTTTAAACGGGTTGTTTTTTTATATCACTATGCTAGAAAAATGGTGACTATAAATCCTGACTACATGTGAGTATAAAAAGCCAATGATGGCGATTCACATGTTCTTTGAGCACATGTTCACTTTCACGTTACCGCATTAGTAAACTGCGTGCACAAAGGATCACCAAATCCAACGTCGACAGTCGACAAATCCAATCGACAAACGTGAACAGTCACTGGTACATCAAGTCGGATAAATTGACACTCCGGATAATACTGGACACTCCATGGGGATTACTGTAACCGGTTTTAGTATTTTGGAATTTGAATAGAATATCGAACAAACGGACTACACAGTATGTTATAACTCTGTCCTTTGTCTCCGAATAAGTAGCTTATTGCTCTCAATGCTGGGTGCACGTCACCATGGCGACAATCTTGCACAATAAACGTGCACTTGCAAACTCGAAGATGATGAAACGTGAATAATAAACGTAAACCAATCCGACAGCCGAGCGTGAACTTTGCAAACCCTCTTTCCGTCCGGATAAATAAATATTGACTCCGGCGGCGGATTAGACAGGATCATAAACACGGGCCTGCGGGATGATTGGCTTTGATTGAGAGTAGTGAGGTGTGCCGGAGAGGTAGGCGGACAAGCATGGGGGGGGGGGGAGGGGCAGAGGCGGGGAGGTGAGGCAGGGGGCGGAGGGGGACGTGACGGGGAGGCCGGCCGAATGCCATAATGATGATACCGAGTACGGGTGCGGAGACGCGTGGACAGGGTTTGCAGGAACAGATATGCGGGCAAACTCACGCGGGCCGAACAGATCACGGTCTATCTTCACTCCGCAAAAAAAACCCACAGCTTCGTGCTCGGTGATTGGAAGTGCACATTGATCATCGAAAGGAAAACACCAGACCGAATAAAAAGCCAGTTTTCAATCAAGATATTAAAAATATCCAAATTTTTTTACCATCCATCCATCACCATTCAAAATTCTTCTAAAACGGATTTTTATGAAGCTTTTTTTATGCATTCACGGTACGTTTCACACAGAAAGTCCCGTGCTAAAAATGAAGCATCCAATTAACCGAAGAAAATCGTTAATGCCGCGAAATTATTACCACTAAGCGTGCATTCCTGTCGGATTTCCAATAAATCACCATATGGCTTGTCATCGTCATTCCCATGGGGCCTACCACCAGGGTAACGCATCACCCAATGCACTGGACGGGAGACCCTTGCGTTGAGCAGGCGGCTGTGATTACATCCAAATACGTCCGTCCTGTTGATTCACCATATCAATTCAGTTTTAATTTAACTCGAGATTCAAATGCGGTTATCTACATAAAAGGAGCCTCATTTGACGGCATAAGTAAGGAAGTTTGCATTCATATATTTCATTTTATATATTTTTTTAAAAATAGGCCACATTTCTGCGGTAAAAAGAAAGTGGAAAATATATGAGACTAAATAAACATATAAAGGTATTCATTACCTGAAAATTTTTACTTCAAGTGGTTCTTTTCAAAAAGAATAGAAAATAACTCAGGAATGAGCTAATGATATATGCCGTATAAAGCTAATAAGGAAATAAACTGTACGTGGCAATTCTAAATACCACCAAATACGCTTAAGTCACTAAATAGTAGACTTCCATTCAACCGTATAAATAAAATTTAATGAAATCAATAACGAACAATGAAGTTCGAAGAATGTCATACAGCGGTAGGAACTCGGTGGATGGAAAAAATAGAATCTCATTAGTGAAACTCGACGACAAATAATTTATTAAAGGTCAGAAATGGGGAAAGGTAAGAGAAAGATAGCCTTTGAAAGGCTTTCAAAACTTTTTAAAAATGTTTATTGAACTAAAAAACGGCATAAATATTCCTCTTTAATAAATAATCTCTTTTCTTGAAAGCTAAAAGTTCGGCCTATACATTTTGAATCAATGACTTATGCTAATTTGAAGATTTCAAACGTAGCTAATACAAGCATCTTAATCAGTTTGAGGCGCATCCAGTTGGATACAAATGGGCTTCAAATACGGCTGAAGCTCGCATGTCACAAATAAGAGCAAATTAGAGGAGTGAACATAGGAAGATCCTTCGCAATATTTGCAATTAATTGCAAACTTTGCCTGAAAAGCGCTTTAGTCTCTGACTGAAATGAAATGCAAAGCAGAGATAATATACCACGTCAAAGACTTGCTCACAGCAAATATCATACGGAACATGCTCCAAAAAGCACGAGAGAATTATCCTCTATAGAAATAAAGCGTTGGAACTTTGTGATCGTCAAAATGATACGGGGAGAATCATTCCCTTAGCACCTCACTACATTTCCTCCCACTCACGCACGGCTCCCATCCAAATGTTTCTGCCATCGACGCACTTAATTTTCAGGTAGCGAATCCAATATTTTCCATTCGGGAAATTCCGTGAATTCATTTTCGATGGAACTACAAGTGTAGAGATGAGTTTGTATATGATCAGATGATAAGGTATGTACATAGGCACATTTCGACTTCAATTATTCAAACGCGGGCTTGCAGGGCTCCATCGATAAATGAATTCGTCGTCGATGATAGCAGCAGTGTTTCGGATCGCGAGCCACTGGATTGGTTTCAGACTTGAAACAATGGGTGGGGTGAACGAAAGGCGGTGGAGATATGGAAAGAAAGCGATGAGCTGGATCGGATAGAGATGTAACACGATCTAGGTAGATTTATGGGCTAGAAGCAGAGTTAGATGGAAGTTAAATACGCGGCTTTCAAAACTAAATTTCACGTTGTTTAAGAGGTCCTTTGCATATTTGTGCCCTAAAGTATTAAACACCTTACCTGAATCCATTAGAAGTTAAAAAAGAAGAAATTAGCAATGAAATGGATGTTTGCACATAATAATATTCATGTTTTAATTTATTCAATTTAGACCTGTAACGTATGTACATGTACCCAGTGTTATAATTCGTAATATTTAGAATTTTATGCGAATGTATGCAAGATGAACTATAATTATTGTTTCTGATTTTCTTGTTTGGGTTAGGTTTGTTCTGCTTTTCTTATTCACAATTAGGCTGAAATGATATCTTCTATTTTACTATTATATGTATACGCTTTTTTTGATATTAAAACTTAAAGAAATATTATATTTACAAACAGGGGGGAAAGAAATGAAAAGTTGGTCGACCTATAACTCGACCAAAATAATACTCAAACTGTCGCTCAACCAGTTGTCGAACATAGATTCACGCAGACACTATCACTTGTGAGCAATTGGCGCATTACTCAGTAACTCTATACGGGGATGGACGTTCGATGAAAAACGCATTGACCACTTGAGCGCAAACATCGACGTTTCTAAACTAACGCCTATCGGTGTATGGCCGAGTTCATCGTAAATTCAATTGCGTTTGGGAAACAGGGTGGAAGTTTTGTGCTTCCAAAAGTGGGAGAAGGGACAGTTGGAGAGGTAAAAGGAAGACGGTGTGAATTGAATTTTGTGAATTGTGGATTGAATTAACTTAATTGTTCTGAAGCAAACTGCTTCGTAAGAACAAAATACATACATTATAATTAAATACCTCTCAAAATGATTACAAAATATTAAGTGACATATGACTATATAAGTATAATATAACAAAAAAATATGCATAAGAGAACAAATAAACAGAAAAATAGAAAATAAATTAGCATTTCGACAAAACAATCTATATTATGGCAACAATCAATATTACGACTTTTAAATATCTATGTATATTAGTATGTCATACTGCAATTAATGGATATTTAGAATCGAATAATAGATGGAATCAATTAACAAAATTGTGATAATGTTTCAAGTTATACTTGGAATCAACAAATAATTTGATAACAATTAAAATCAATTTAATTTTAAACGAAATATAATTTACTCCCAAAACAATTTAAAAAAGGGAATAAAAAAGATTTACAGGTGTGTAACACGGTTATATATTACATATCTTGTTTCTCAATTAATAAATTAAGAAGGTTGGACTTAAATAGATAAGGGGTGGAGTACTTTTTTGTGTGAAATGATAGTGAGTTCCCCTGGGAAGTAGCCGTTACCAAAAATGAATAGGGATAGTTTTAGTTCTATGTACAGGATAATATTCAGAATTTGGATCAGCTCTGGTAAGTATGTCAGGGTTATTTGGTTTTGTTAAAAATATGTCGATGAGTTATTTGGGCCCCACCAGAAAAAGGCATTGGCCATGCATCGATTGAAGATAGTTTAGAAACAACAATGTTTTCGCTCAAGTAGTCGATGCATTTTTCATCAAACGTCTATCCCCGTATAGAGTAACTGAGTAATATGCCAGTTGCTCACAAACGATAGTGTCTGCGTGAATCTGCCTGTATTCGACAATTGGTTGACTGACAGTGTGATTATTATTTTGGTCGAGTTACAGATCGACCAACTTGTAATTTCTTTTCCACCTGTTTGTAAATAGAATAATTTTAATATAAAAATAAACACATATTATAATAACAAATACGATTTAATTTTAACTCACTTGTGAACAAGAAAAGCACAGAAAAAAGGAGGGAGTTTTGAAGTGGCTGACGGCGGAGTCTGTCGCAAGGCCTTTCAATCGATATTCGGGACAAATATATACACTCTTATAAATGTATCCCTGTCAATTCAAGCCGGAGTCCCAATCAGCGGAAGGATTACGTGCAGCAAACTATTCTGTTTCCTCCCTCAACCCTCCCGCGACCTCAGGCACCTGCTACCGCCTCTCGAGCCGTGAAATCCGCGCGAACAACCCTCGCACGTCCACCCTCTCACACGTCGTGGAACTGCTTCGTTTTCCACTCCCATATGTGCATGTGTTGACGAACGATGCTGATGGAGAGAAAAGGGAGCGAAAGGTGGAATGACTCACAAACGCACATCCATGATTTTTCCCCTCTACAATCCTTCCGAGCCATCTCTCTCCGCAAAGGGTTACCTCATCACCACGACCCCCCATAATATGCCCATCGACCCCCTAACAGAGTAATTATCCTCTTATCCCTTGTGTCAAAAAAGAGGAAAGATCTAAGAACAGACTTGGAATGAAATAGAAATGGCGCACAAATATATGCACTCTATGCTTCTTGCATGAGAGGGATAATCTACCTTCTCCGTGCTAATTGCTATCCATCAGGAATTTCAAAATTTGGACGAATTTATTTTTTGCACAAAGAGTTATATGTTCCATGATCTTCCACGTAGCAAGGGAGAGATCAAGATTTTGGTACCTCAGAATGTAATGCAATAGGGAAGGGAAATAATCAAACTAAAAAGAGACGTTTGGTGTATCTTACGCCAATGATGCTTAAAAAAAACCTGGACTGCATAAAAAAACAGTCTCTCCAGTCGGTTTTCTCAAGCCTCAAATGAAGTACTCAATGCGCTGCGAAATGCGGGAACACTGATACTTAGGATTAAAAAGAGATCAAAATCCTTCCTAACGAAAGCTATACTTTCTTAGATATTATTTCTCCACCCCTTAGTAAGTTTAATAACCAAAATTTGAAGGAATTAATTTTTTGTACAAAACTCTAGTTTTTAGCATGAAGAAACTATCTGCCTCGTATTTTACTGTCCCTACTTTCTGTTTTCCGTTCTTTTTTGTGCCTGTTCAGCGATGAAGGAGATTTGAAAGGGGATGAAAAGTGGATTAGACCATCAACACCCTGTCTAAATTTCTAGCCCTTTCGTCTAACCCTTCCGTATTCATCTCTTTAGCAGGGGTTACTTCGCCATTCCAAACTCAGAAATGGTGCAATCCCCAACCAGCGTGACTGTTTCTAAATAACTTGTACCAGACTCGAGGAAGGTTGAGGAGGGGTCAAGGGGTTAAAGAAGCATAATTTAGGATGAAATGAATGGAATTAATAAAGTAAGGGCTTAAATTGTGCGTACAGGAAAGGAAAAAAATCTAGATAATAGTCAAGAATTGCACTATTCTTTAGAAGAGACCGTCCCTTTTCTCTCAGATGAATATTTCTTATTGACAGGGGTTCAGCGTATTGATTCAGAAATGGCTATTCTGTGGCTAAAGGCTTAGTTTCATTCAGTGAATATATTTATTGTCTTTACATTATCATTGTAGATGTATCACAATAAGAAAACGTTTCCTTTCACAACACCATAACCTTTCTTTGACTTTAAATAAATTATTGTCTTTGCTGAACGGATAGGCAATTTTTTACTGATGAAAATTTTTTCAACATATTTCTATTAACAGAGGACTCTTAAATGCTATTTAATGAGGTGTAACTGTCTGCTTTTACGTAAATGCAAACAATGTAAACACACGACATGAAATTTCTCTTTCCGATTTCGTATTTTTTTTAAATTTCGACACTATTATGAAATTATCCCGCTATTGGGTACATATCTATAAAATTCCCAAAAAATATAACAATAAAAGCTCACTTTTCACGTTTGACAACCTGTCATGTCAATTATCAACGAACGCCCTAATTTCACGAGTCCATGCCGTTACTGGGGATGCCCGAGGCACGCGGACCCCAACCCATGTCCCACAATAGAAAACATGAAAACTCTCTCATTTGCATCGTACACGGTGGAGTAATACGAGAATAAATATCTAAAATTAGAATCTCTAGGATTTATGAGAACTAAATCAGCTGAAAGAAATATATTATTAAGAAATAATTATTCAAACTACCTGAATATGTTTAAAATGCAAGAAAAGCAATTATTTAGGCGTCCAAAATGACTCTCAAAGTAGCAAAATCTAAATGAAAATTAGAATAATAGTTTTTTAGAATATATATGAACAAAAATATCGATTGTTTGTAAAGAGGCCAGTATAGTTAAGCGTTGACATTTTACTCACTAATGATTTTTATTAAATGTTCAATAGATGATATCAGTGAGAAAAATCAGTGGTTCCCGCAATTTGATGAAAATGTTTTGATGATAATATGAGTTCGAAGATTAACAATGGGCGAAATATGTCCTGTCCGGGATTCATTTCTCTTCCAGGTTTCGCGTAATTTGAACCCACATACTCGTGTTATTTCTACCACCACATGAAGGTGAATAACGGGCTCTAAGCAGTAAAAGAGAGAGTCTATCTGTTCATAGCAAATTTTAAATAGAAACTTTGCAAATATTGATATTGGGATTAGGATGTTGTAAAACTGAAGGTACAGAAACATACATTAAAGTTTATGTTATTATCAAATCACCATATATTAGAGGAAAAATATAGTCGACCACATTTAAACGTTAAACTATACATCCTTCGTTGACCCGCGTATTTGAGTTTTACTTATTGATATTTTAGGATTGTTACAAACTTAGGGTATAATTTATTTACGACAAGGTCGCATTTCTAATTTCCTTTAAGTCACGTAGTCGCATGCGTATCTCCTTAAAACTCAAGTATATCTCTCGTATTTGCTCCGTTCCGAGAGAGAATCTCGCCGGGGCAAACGTCACTCATTTATGAGCGCTATCCGAGCGATAAGTCTTTATCTAGGGTCAGGGAGCGCTGTTCCGGAAATTTCGGCTCCATGGTGGGGAATGTCGGGCACAGCTGTAACGATTATGGCACAAAGAGCGGGTGAAGCAATTGCGATGAGCAAGGGATCCGAATTGAGCGCGATTGGTGCCTGATTTCCCGATAGGAAAAAGCAAACTTCGCCATTTAATATTCCATCTCCCATTTAAGTAACGCGGGGCCATTATTCGGCTTGCCAGAATAACATAGCTGGGAAAAAAGCGATTATTTTGGATTCTTACAGACTTATCACATAGAAATGACGGTATGAGCTAAAACACTGGCCTTAAATATTGAATAATGCTTGCGGCCAAGAGTGCAGCCTCGGAAAAAGACTATACTCAATCAAATCTTTCCAACATTGCTCTTTCATGCTAACAAAATAAAGCTGCTGTGTACGTTAATAGATTTTCGCGATCAGCGAAATTAGGTTGAGGGTGTTGTAAGGAAATTATTGATCATTTTTATTTCTCGAATTTTTTTCGGTGAGGATGATTCCCCTTCCAGGTGCTTCGTAGTGTAAACCCGTCATCTCTTCTCAAATTAATTGTTTTTTTACTTGAGAAAGCTTATCTAGTCCTCCTAAGGAAGAATAGGTTCTCCTAAGGTATTAATATTGCCCCTTAGAATTATTTTGCGAGTCTTTGATAACTTCACGCACGTGCGGAATAGCGGAGCGGCAGCGCGTGCATGTAAGAACAAGATATATCGTTGTAAAATTGACAATTTATCTTGTCGAGTAGATAATAGCCCCTGACGTCAAAGTCCGAGCTAAACCCATTTGCTTTTGTAATCCACTACTATCTAGTTTTATCAATGCAATAATGTCATTCCACGATAAATGCTACGAGAATATAATAAGCTATTTTTTACTCATAAAGGGAAAGAATAAAGAAATGAGCCATTCCATTCAATAACATAAGGATTTAGAAGGTTATGTTTGTTCTCAAGTATTGGAATAGGTATAAATGAACTTTAACTGCAAATGTCACAATAAATGATAGAGTTTAAAATACACCAAAAATATTTATCCCGAATATTCAACCACAAATTAGACGGAATATTTTATTTTGTCATTCTTTTATAATAAAGCAATAAAATACTCTATGATGGAACTTGAAAAACTGAAATTTCAAAAACTAACATTTACCAACCAGACTCCCAATAATTTCGGTATAGCCAACCATTTGGTTCATTATCGACTCTCGAGGGAAAATACTGGTATTAATTTGTACTCAATTCTTTCTATAGAACCAGTAGTGCGCTTGTTTATATGACACTTCGATTATAACATTAAAAAGAATGCGTGTGTTCAATAATTAGTCGAACCAATCATAAAAAACAGACCATCCGTTGTGCGCCATAAAAAAACACCAGTAAAAGATAAAAACAGGCATTTTTGAATTAGATAAAGGAGAATTTCTGCAATAAACCGATTCCTTCACTAGCCTTGGAATTCCGTCCTGTTTGTTCCCATGCCTTAATTAACCGTCCGGTCTGTTTATAAGGACTAGAGAAATACGAAACACTAATACACGCCAATCCCCAAAGAGCAAATACTTCGCTTTGAATCTACCATGAGTTTCCCAATCACTGACATAAAAATAAGAATCAGAGATGGCGCCTTGAATTTCACTTCCCTTGGATTCATTCCCTCAAAAGACCATACATTTTTTCCGCTACGGTGCTGCGTCCTCACAAATGAAAAAAAAATCCTTCATTTATCGATATACGATATTTCCCAATCTTTTTCGACAAAGATGTTCGTATTGTGCAGAGCCAGAAAATCCCACTCACATGGAGTGCTTTTCCTCGTATTATTTTTTTTTGTAATTCCTTGTTTTTGCTCTTCCCCCGAAAAAACGTCCGATCGCTAATGCTCTCCGAAATATGACGTGACCGGAAAAAGCTTTCCTTAAGATTGCTTCACTTTGCAATCGATTTTGCACCGCCCAGGGAAGGATTCATTTCGGACTGAAACATGGGAGGCCCTAGGAACTGGAGTCGTCATTATTGATTTAACGTCGCGAGTCGTGACGCGAGGTTAAGTGGAATCTGATTGTGGGATCATCTTTGGATTCCTTGAAAAATTGACTGTTGGCACCAAACACGGTGAGGTTCTACTACATTATGATGCACCAACAAGACTGAATGATTTTTTTTTTGGATTCCATTTCTCAACTTAATGATTAGAAAAACATAATTTTACCAACCTAATTATCTATGCGAAAAATTAGACTATTTTAAATGCTTAGGAATCATTATATGAAGTGACAACGGAGAAGAACCAGAGATACAAAACAGTTGAAATATAGCCGGTAGATGCCTACATACATGTCACAGGCTCCTAGCTTCAAACAAGACAAAAATTAGAACGTACAAAACGATAATCTGCCCTGTATTGCTCTATGGATCTGAAACATCTGAAACAACTTAGTCAATCGCGCAAGCATTTACACAATTTTCCGCTACACACGGTACAATTTTCCTCATGCATTGTTGATGCATTCGTTTGTACAATCAAATGTATCGTGTAAAGCCACATTAACGCATTCAGAAAAAGATAATACGGTCATAAAAGTCTTTTTTCCCAAGATCACCGTCGATATTCAGCCATCTTGGTTATGACTCATAGTTTTCTTTCATTCATTTTCCTTGAATCGCTGAATTACTGCGATCTTTCATTAATCACTCTTCGCTGCCTTATCAAAATATATACGCGCACCAGAAAAGCCGTAACTTCAAAGCAGAGCACCCTTCACTTTGATTCTTCCACAAAACACACTTCATCAGAGACCATGAATGAATTCCTCTCTCTCCCTTCCGAGGCGAATCTTGTATCATCCGCGTCACTGAATGGAAACAGACTATCTATATATCGATGAAACCACGCGATGATAGCGCATAGACACCTTTCAGAGGCATACAAAATGGATGGAGAAATTTATTCCTAAGGCTTTATGATTGCAGAACGCGTGGCTCAAACGTATCGAAAGTAAGAGAGACAAGTTCGTTAAAAACTCACCTCTTGCCTCGCAACATTGAGGCGGATTTCAGGGCACAATGTAAATGTATACGATTCTACCGTAAAAAGCGCCATGTTCTTAAGGCAGGCTCCTCTCTAGTTCTGTCTAAGACTCTATCAATATTAGCATCCTGTAGCTACTTATAATTATATCGCGGATGACACGATAGAACGCACAAGAACCTAAGTCAGTGTTTCACTAAGCCAGGTAGCTCAATGCCGCATGGTAAGATCTCTTTAATATCTCATATTGTTATGGCAAGTCACGTCGAATTTTTTTTCGATGCCCCGTCGTTTCATCCCTCCCTACTGACCCTTCGCTTATTTCCCTTTAACGCCTTAGAGGCATATTTTTGACCGTTTCCTGATCCGCGCCGCATAAAACTTTCATTCCTTCTCAATACTTCTCCCCTCAAGCTCTTTTCGGGGCTCACGCTTCGGCCTGCCATATTTTACTCAGTCCAACGATAAGGGAGTCCACCTCTTCCCTCTCTCCGACTCCTCCTTCCCACCTGCTTATTTCTCCTTTGCCTCCTTAAGCTTCCCTTTATCAAACATCAGCCAATTCCCCACTCTTTCACCTCTTCTCACTTATTCATGTGGGCACCACACTCCTCCCCTTCCCTTCTCTCCGCTCCCCTTCTCCCACGAAACACCTCCCACTCCTACCCCCTCCGTCGCATTCCTCTCCACCGTTCCCACTTCCTTCAACCCCTTTCCAACTAACATCCTCTTCCGAGTCATACCGCCAACCCACATCTCTACACTTCCCTCGGGCACAACTTTCCCCTTTCAGCTGAAACTACTCCTCCTTTCAACCGAACACTCTTGCCAACTTTATGCCTTCAAGCCGAACGAAATGCCAAATACTCAAGGAAAATGATAGAAGTGTTTTAATGACATACATTCCCATCACGCTGTTTACTTTCGGGATAGGCAAGATGAAATCAACGTAGTTGCCGGTGTCAGCCGATAAGCTGGCTCTACTTGAAATGCTTCTTCGCTACGGCCCAGTCAGTATTTTTTACTCCATGAACGGAAATATCAAACTTCCATTTCACATCTTTCGTTTATTTTCAATTAGAGATAACATTTAAGAAAACACTTAGGCAAACACTTAGGACACTTCACTTAGGGAAAAATAACAGACTATTGCAGTGCGAATTCAGTTATCACATTTAAAAAAAATCTAAAATGCTCATTTGATATATAGCGTTTAATTTTAGTAGTATTTTCCTTTAATTACATTTATTTTTCATTTTTAGATAGAAAACCCATTTAATTACATGCATGATCTGCAGAAAGTTTCGTAATCATTTTTTAAATGGTTAACCTACTCGCTGAAAAGAACTAACAAATAGCCATCGTGATGCACAAGTGTAGTGTCCATTCCGCAAGCGGAAAGTAATTGCTAGAAACCATATTGCCTCTGAAATTGACATTCTCGTGCGTTTCACAACTTTCAAATTTAAAATATTTTCCGGAAAAGCTTTTAGAAAAAATGGTCCACTTTTTCCGTGCGGAAATTATTTGATGCTCATTTTTGCTGAAGTAAAAACTGAATTTGTATGCGGATGCTGAACAATTACTTCCAATATTGCATAAGTACTGCTCTAGGGATGTCTCAAAACTGAGCAAAGATAGTTATTTATAGGACCGATTGAAGAATTAGTGCCTATGTTTGGGGAAAACACTGTAAATAGAGAGGAAGGGACATTGTGGGGTGTGCTGAAAATAGACACGCTTCCAACCCTCGTGAATTGCGGGTTAAAACGCTGCAGAATCATTGGTATGAAGATTAAAACAGCTATTTACTATAAAGCAGTAAGACTGACGGTCTGTGCAAGCTTGGTGTAAAGTTAATCCGCCCGACACACTTCCTTGAGGGTGTTTGCAAGTTACCGCATAGGTGTAGATCACTGCCTCTCCAATCACGACACCCTTTTCAACATGTACATAGGGCGCTCACGGTTCACAGAGAGTCGCCATGATGAAATTTTTTCAAAGAACTGGTGCACATGTTTGCAGTGAACACTGTTCACAGACTTCATCTTGTCTTTTTCCCCGGGTCATCCGCCGACCCACTCTTACTCCTGCGTTACCCCCGCCAGCGCTTCAACGACCCTCCCCCTCAATTCCCTCCCCCCCGAATCCCCATTCCCTCCCTCCCTCTACCCTCCCACCTTCGTGGCATACACTTCACTTCCATTTTCACCATTAATATTTCACCCTCTCTTTCCCTTTCCTCCCTCGGCTCCCCTCCCACTCTCTCACCTCCACTCTTCCCCTCTTCAACTCTTAGACCCCCTGCCCCCTGCTTTTACTTCTCTCCGCGGCCATTCCGTCTCAAACACCTTATTTCCTTCTCCACCATTATTCCCCGTCATCTTTCGCCGCCCGTGTTTCTCACCCTCCTCCTGCTCTTCTCCTTCTTCCTTTCTCTCTCTCTCTCTCCCTCTAATTCTTGTTCTTTCTTCCTCTTCTTTCGCACCGCCTTTCTCTCTTTCTCCCTCGTTTCCTGCATAACGCTTCTGTTTCCTCCTTGCTTGGTCTTTATACCTCTCGCTCCGGCTGACACGCTCTTTCTGTCTCCCTTTTTGTCTCTCCCTAACCTCCTCCCTTCCTCTTGTCTCTTTCCCCTTTCCTTTGTCCCTCTTTCTATTGACGTTCTCTATCCTCTTTCTGACAGCCATACTTTTCGTCACCCTATCCTTCTACTTTCCCTTATATTCGCTCCATGTTTCTTCGTTGGTCTCTCTTGTTTCTTTTTGTTACCTTTAAATCTCGATTTTCTCTTACTTGAACTGCACAAAATTTCTATATTAGATAGGAGTTAAGGCTGTTTTCCACGATGCACTTACTTGACCGATTTGGTGCACGGAGCTTGCGGGTGTGGTGGCACGGAGCTAGAGCAGAATGTAGTTTACCATATGTCGTCCATACACTTGTTCACGCATTCCATCAGATCAGGTCTGAGTGACCATCTCAGACCTGATCTGAAGATGTGGCCAGCATAGGCCACGAAACGTCATATGAATAAAACTTGACGCAGCTAACCCGAAAACAATGGGGCTAGTAGATTTTAAGAGCAAAATGAATATTGTAACAATTAAATACAGAAATTTACATTGTTATAGAGCTTGGATATAATCAATGTAGCTTCAGACGTTTGATATTTTTCATATTATTTTCTCTACTCTCAATATCTAACTCAATATAAATATTACCTTGCAATATCAATTAGTATATTGGTCGTCAACTATTAATTGATTCCAGGGTTTGGATGATACTCTAGACCACACTGTTCATTCAAAGATTGTAATTTCAATTAAATTGAAAATGTTCTTGTATTTTCATGTTTGTTTTAGTAACTTAACTCGATAATTTTTTGTTAAATCTGTCACTACATTTGTTTCAGAATATTTTTGTATTGCAATAATATATGAATGGTTTTTATTTTCGTATTGTTTATGCAAGGTGACTTGTACATTTTTCCATACCACAGAGCTTCTTTTTCTGTTTCAACTGCATGTTCTCTAGGACACTCTGTCCTAGAACAATAAATTTATATTATAATCTCTTCTTTCTCGATCTGCCTCCTCTCCTCCTATCCTCCTTTCGAAGTCTCTCCGCATCGCTTTCCAACTCACCCTTTATTCCTTTCGCTCTCTCCGTTCCTCCATTTCCTTAACCTTTTTTGCGCCACCCGGTGTTCCGCGCCGTGTCGACGACATAAGGCCGTGTACGCGTGAGTTTGTGGAATAGTGTTTTTTCCCCCTCGCGTTCCACATCTTTCTCCCTTCCTCCCTTTTCTTCTTGGCTTCATCTCTTTAATCTCGATGTCTACCTCTCTCTCTCTCTCTCTCCCTTTTCCCCACTAATTCTTCCCCTCCCTCTACCCCCCTTTCCTCCCCAGACATACTATTCATTTCATTTTTTTGTGCTTTCCTTCCCGCCCAAGTTTTCGGCGGCGACGGTGGACGAAAATTTTAAGGGAGTGTCGCGCATGAGGGGGAGTGAATATCGAGGGAGGATTGGTGGGGGGGGGGGAAGGGCGAGGAGAGGAAGGAAGCAGGAAAAGGAAAAGAGGGAGGAGGGGAGGGAAGAGAGGGAGCGAAGATAATTAAAACCCGGAGCGCATTTCACTTATGATTTAAAGCCGAGCATTTGGTCTCTTCTCGGCCTCTCCCTCTCTCTATCTCACCTCTTTGTGCCCACGAGGAAAAATATGTGTGCATGCGCGGAAATTATTCGGTGCGTAAACTCATGTTATAATAGGTTAGGTGATAATATTTTACGAAATCCGACGTACTACGATGTTTTAGAGAAGTAGAGAACAAAAATGGGGATACTGCTTTGGAAATTCATTTTTATATTCATCCGCGATCAATAAGAGACCATAATACCTGCCAATGAGACTTTCAACCAAGTTAGTCAATTGGTAGTGTAGACAATTAGTTAGTTGGCTCCCTAGTGCTTATTTATCAATTGAAAAATATTTAATCCTATTCCGATTACACTTCTATTCATAAGCATGACCCTAGGAACAAAAATAATGTCAGAACAGAGTATTGTAAGTACAATAAAACATTAAATGGTTTTGAGAGGTTTACAATCAAATGCTATAATGTATTGCCTGTACATGTAAGGGAATTGCCCATTGAGAGATTTAAAATTTTTATACAAGATGTTTTAATACAAAACAGTTTATACATGGTTGATAACTTTTTTGCACTTGAATTGTAAATAGATTTCTGTGCTTTTATTTATATATATGATGGGCTATACATGTAATGTCTTAAGCTAATAATAAATAAATGAATAGATAAAATCTGCAACAAAGTACTAACATCAAGTTTGTCATGTTTCCTGTACGATTCTTTCTCTTTGTATCACTGTGCATTCATGAGGTTGCAAAATACAATAATTCAGATAGTACTTTTAGCACAGGTATCATACTTCTGGTGCAGTACATGTTGGCAAATGTTCACTTTTTGACACGTTTTTGCAGCTTCTAACGATTAAATTTACAGTCCTATTCTCGTTAACTTTATCAGGGTACATTATACTGCGCGGTGTGATAAATCTCCCACAATCACATGCCCTTGAGGTGGCTTGCAGGTTATTTTGTTTCATATGAGTTTTCTCCAAGATGGCTAAGATACAGTACCACTCAGGATAGTATTTTGTGTCCTACAAAACAGTTCGAGGACAGTGCTCTTTTGAATTCGCATTCCTCGAAATAACTGTAGAAAATTTCTTTGAATTTGTCTACAGCGAACACCTTTCGGTTTAAAGGTGAGCTCCACCTCGGGGACTGTTGCGTTAGGCGCACGAACAAGGGTAATAATGACTTTGTATGCACGGTACCTGTGAGGACACGTCGCTTTTTGAGGCGGTTTGGGCGTTATACGAGACATATTGAGAGCAAAATCTAAACAACCATTCAAGTAAGTCGAAGACTATTCTTGAACCACACCACCTAATTACAACTATTTGTACGTTGCAAATGACTATACTTTTTGCAGTATAAACGAAGCATGTATTATGTTTTAAAATGTCCGTCTCACTTAAAACATTGTTATGACTTGGGTATGTGAGGTGAAATTCAAAATTTAGGCCAAAATCACACGCAAATGCATATTTTTTATTGACCCGTTGTCTTTTTATTTATTAGATACAATTTAAATAATACTAAACATATATTTTCGCGCTAAGGAGAAAACCCGTGCATATATCATCCAACTATTTCATTATATATATCTTATTCGACATTAGGCTACGTGTTAAAGTACAATTAAATTACCAAGACACCAAATCGGTGACATGCAAAATTTTTCGTTGTTATCTATACATATTAGTAATAAGTACATGTCTTCTAAATCTTCAAGCAACTCTTTACATGAACGAAATCCACTCCAACCCCCTAAATACATTTATAAAGTGCACAGTGGAAGAAGAAGTAGGTAGCTTAACCGGTTTGAGCACTCGGCGCGAATCGAGAGGCCTGGGTTCGGATCCCAGTCCTTGCGAATGATTTCTTTCGCTGAGAATTACACGTACGGTACCTGTAAGAAGACCTCTCTTCTTTGACCATCCATGAAATTCTCAGAGGCAGAGGTAACATGGGTCGCTGGATCGGTCACAGCACTCGGTAAAAATCATGAGAGTTCAAATCCTCTGATTATTTTCAATGTGAATTTTACTGTCATTTTTGCTGACATATTCCCACCTTTACAAAGTAAGAAAATCCAGTTTTCTGTGCTAATTTATGTGTATAAAACATGCAAACCAAATGGGATTGATACCTGGCAGTGAATGACACGTTAAAGACCACTTGGAACCTATACTTAGAACTTGGTGATAACCCTGATCGTGCTGGGCGTGTAATTAGATTTTAAGGGTGATTAAACATTGTAAACAATATTTAATTCTTACTTAGAACGTAATTCACTGATTGAATTCAGTGCACTCCTATGCGCTGTAGCTAATTTTATTCAGCATTTTTAAATTCATAGTCTTTCTTGAACATTTGCGGGCAGTGTTTTGTCGGATATTCCGGATGTCCGATATTCCGTTCCGCAACCTGGCTCAATGATAAAAATGACATTAATCTAGACATACCTCGCGACATAGCAATCGACTAAATCTGACCCCCAAGCAATGATAAAGATAACGAGCGTGCGTTCAGGGGCATAGGTTCTTGAAGATTATAGCGCGTTACACTGAAAAGTAACACTTCAAGCACGATGGATGAATTCCATGCGAACTCTGAATCAGAATACCTAACGGAGTAGGTCAGACAGAAGCACGAACACAGTCTCAATGGCCAACCATCAAGGAAATATGAATCTCACGGACCCGGTTTTTTTCGGCGTATTGATTGAATTTGACAGTGCAATCATTTGCGCCCGAATACGTGACGAGGATGGATTATTAATGAATTCGCAAAATTGATGGATCAAGTCAAATATAGTTAGAAGAATTATTTATCCGGCTCGCATGAATATTTGATTAAGAATACGTATTACCAATCAACATCAGTCAGCACTTAACTCGCGGTCTACAAATCTATAATGTTGCATATTTATACTTAATTTGGACACCAAATATTGATTAACCATCTTCATTTATTCACGAGCTTGACGAAGCTTAATACATAAAACTAAATTACATAATAAGTGAGTTATTTAACATCGCATAAATAAACAACGGACTACTCCATCAGAGTAGTAAACTCAATCTCAATTAAAAAAGGTGCATAATCTATATTTCATTTAGAGCCATGGCTACTCTTAAAGACTCCTGGCGTCAGCAAAATAATTTTTAAAGCTATATTCTCACGTCTTTTTCCAACCCTCCTCTCCATCTGACCGTGTTTCTGTCTCCAGAAATATTTTTTAAAATTGAGGTTACTCCTAAAAATCCAATATCTGATATTGAATTGTATTTCAGTTCATCTTTGATAACATTTTGTCTATAACTAGGTTAATTTGGTTGAGGTTTTTCAAAATAATAATTAGGTCCTTTAACATGATTGAATTTTATTCGGCCCAGCAAAAAAAATGGGTAATTTAGTCTTTGCATCTTAGTCAGTTGTCTACACTAACAAAGACTGATAAAACGACAACTCTTCATATGAACCATGATGACACATTAGCAGTAAATGCAATTATCAGCATTTACTATGTTATTTTTAATTTTATGAGAGCTTATTCAGGGATGGCTTAGATATGTGTGCTTCCTAGTGAAAGCTTTTGCCTCTCCTTACGGTACATCAAAAAACACCTAAGGGATACTCTGACACAACAATGATCGTTTAAATGACTGAAATGATCACGAAGCTTAAAGAAACTAAAAAGTTTTGTTATAGCATCAGGTTATCAGTACGTTACGGGCTCTTTATTTTTGATAGAGAAAGAAAAATTAAGAGTTTTGAAAAGGATTTAAACGTTCATTATTAAAACAATCAGCAGAACATTTGAATGAAAAATCATTTTGTTCCCTGAATGAAATTAAATACAAAATTCTCATCATAAGCCCTGACCACCGTTTTCCAAAACCCTTCACATCTCGAAGTATGACAAGGGAACGCACAAAATTCTCTCATCTCTCTCCTGGAAAAGGCCGACAACAAAAGGAAAATACGAATTCATATATACATTCACCAAGCTAGAAAAGGAAATTCGTGTACCTAAACCCTGCAGACACAAAAAAAGTATGGGAATTCTTGCGTAGCACGCTGTCGCATCCTTTCTCTCAAAGGAAATGTATCTTTTGAAGCCCTACTAATAAAATATTTCTCCTAGATGCGTTCTCCACCCTTCGTCCTCTCCTTTCACCCCGCCAACTTCTCATTCATCGCTTTTTCCTCTTCCATTTTCTTCCCTATAGCATAGTACTTTTCCTTCCATCCACCTTTCTTCATCTATTTAGTCTCTTCCTACTCCGCCTTTGCCGCTGGCTAACGGACAAAACTAATGAGAAACAAGGTTGGGAGCTTTTATACACCTCGGGGTAACATTGGAGCTAAGACGACAGGACAATTTCATATAACGCTGGCATAGAGGTCATTTTTTTTACTCGTAATTTTACTCGTAAGCTGTACCTGTAGGATAAATGCACCCAAAAAAATCAATCGATACAGTGCCGAAAAGATTGGCTGAGTATTCATTATATTTCCACATTTATCACGACTTCAAAAAAAATAGTTCGAGACTCTAATATTACCCAAACACTTTTCAGTAATCAGCTTTCTTTCTATGGTTATAAATCTTATACCCTTCCTTTATCTATTGGTCCTAACTTCCCCAATTACATCTATATGTGGTGGCTCATTCGGCAGGACGGGAAGAAATTGAATGAATTCATAAAAAAGATAACGCTTTTTATGCATGAATTCATGCATGCATGCAATTTTTATGCATGAATGAATATGCATGAATATGAATTTATAAAAAAAGATAACGCTTTTTATGCATGATGGAAAACTTTGCTACAGAGTATTAAATTAAAACAATATTATTTACTGTAATAGTCAACTAATGACACCTGAAGACGAACTTTTCAATCTCAACCCTCTCTTCGATAGCTGTTCAATCACTCAGAGCGACCACTCGACGAATTCAGAGTCAACAACGTTGCCACTAAACTCGGTGAATTCAGGCGTGACTTCGTGGAAATTAATCATGATGTCTGAATTATTTTTACAAAAGAATGTAAAGGAGAATGAAGAGGAATGTTTGCAACAAAAGTAGAATAGATAGGGCTAGGAATGAGTGGGTAATAAATGAATTTGGGTCAGAAGCTCCAGTAATGGACATATATGAAAGGCGTGTGCTTCGTTGATTTGGCCATGTTGAGAGAATAGATGAGAGTCGAATAACGAAACAAATATATATACCAATAAAATGAATGATGCGAGAGGTAGAGGTCGGTCGAGAAAGTTGAGATTGAAGAAATTCTTAGGAGTATGGATATTAGGAGTCGTTAAAACAGGAGGGCGTGTATGAAGCAGTGTATGGGGGTAAATGAGGCAAGAGTGGTTTGCAAAGATAGGTCAGTATGGAGGAAATTATTGAAGCAGAGTTAGGTGTACAAATATGTATTTATGAGTGAAACTTTGTGACTGTGCCTTCCCCGGAAGGGAACGGAGTGATTGGTGTGCATGCATTTATGTAAGAATCTAAGGAACACTTTTTATTTCTCAACAATATATTTTTTCAATCGTACAACTAGTTTCGACCCAAAGGCGTCATCTTCAGGTACCTGAGGTTAACTCAGATACCGGAGGTCAGATACCTGAGGATGATGCCTTTGGGTCGAAACTAGTTGTACGATTGAAAAGTATATAGTAGATAAATAAATTTTTTTTTACATTTAATTGTAAAAATAATCCATACAATGCTACCTATGATATTGTTGCAGTTGTATTATTGTATTATTATAATGATAACACTCATGAAAGTATGATAAATACCCAAATATTGGCTGTATATTATGATGCCCTGAAATAGCTTTAAGAAAGATGCAGCTTGTATCCAAAACACATTCGTCCCTCCAAAATATTAGGAGAATAGTCGAAAGTGGATGTGAAAGACATGGAAGGACGTGAAAGAATATCCTCTTCGTTTCCGCAGTCCGCCTCCCGTCTTCTGCCAAGACATCACTTTTTACTCCTCGCCACCATCCAACTTTTTCATCTCCTCTTCCTCACATCTCCTTCTCTCCCCTTATTCTCCACCGCCTACTTCACCTGACTCCAAGCCGCAGTGGCCTCCTCCCCTCTGTCCTCCATCCCCCCTCCCTTTGGCCTTCCTCACCTCCTCGTTCTCAGACCCTTGAACCCTACGTCCTTATTGCTGCCCCGAGGGACGCAGGGGGATCACAATCTGACCGATCCTTGAAAAGTGGGCAGGGGAGGAGACGGGAGGGATGGAAAGAGTGAGAGAGGAAGGAAAAGAAGAGACAGAACGTATATGGTAGGGGAGGAAGGACTTGGGAGGAGGGTGGAAAGACCTACTCCAACCCCCCCCCCTCTCTCAGCTCCCCGCCGACCCCACAGACAGAGGGAAAGAAGACTTTTCTTTTAATACCTATTCCTCTCGACGAATATACGACTAGAGACGAGAGGGCAGCGAATGTAAAAAAATACATAAACATCTATATCTACGTTGTATGTACCACGTTCGCCAGCCCTGGGGAAGATAGCAGGGGTCAAAAGCCACTTTTAACTTGAAACTTCTTGAAATTCGGTACTTATGGATTCAGCGGGGTACCCAGGATTGACGAAAAATTTCGTTTATGAAACATATCTTTACATCTCTGAAGGTATAAACCAAATCCGGACTGGTTATATGCCATTTGAATGAGGTGTGTGGGAAGAGTAAACTAAACAGAATTCTTAGAATAACTGAATCCATCATGAAAAATGTGATGGCGTCATTTATTACAGCCTTGAAAAATTTACTTATAAAATCACCTTCCGAAGGAAACGCAAACTTATTGTATGACAAAAAGCTGTACGAGGTGTTAACGAGCGGATTCTTTCGAAAGTCGGACATTGCCCGACGAGATAAAAACATAAAAATATCTGCATTCACCAAGTGTGAAAAAACAGACTTATAGTAAGTCTTGAGAAATAATAAAAATTTACATTTTAAAGGAAAATTGAACAAATATCGCCTAAATAAGACGTTTGGTACCCGCATAACGGTATAACAGGCTGAAAGAGCATCAAATTCTGATCATATAGTGCCAATATTTTTACTTGAGGAACGTCCCAGGAAATTTAAGGAACGACAGAAACTCAAACCGAGAGTCAGTTCCGCGCTCGCTTGAAGTGCAGAAGAGATGATGCACATGTAATTTCTTTCAATTATTCATTTTTACTCACATGCATTTCCAAGCGACAAGAAGGCGTTACACGTAATGAATATCTATGGCAGTGTCACGAGCACAATCTGTTATTTCTTCTCTCTTATGTGACGGAAATGAACGAAAATCTATTCTATCTCAAAGTATTTACAAGCATAGGTGCTTTTTCGTGGTAATGCTGTGGTTCCAAATCAGTCACGGAAAAAAGGTGGGTTTGAAACAATCCTCCCTTGGATCTATTAGTGCTGGTTTAATGATCCGATTTATAACAGCTAATCTTAACTCCTTATGTAGAGAACTTCGTAAGATTCTTTTCTTTACCTTCGCATTATTTTGTATTTGGACTCTCTACGCTATCTCTACCTTTATATCCCATGCAAGTTGTAGGTTGCTGAAAGAGGGGACCTCATTGGACCCTGATATAGACACGCAAAATGAAAACAAATATCCATCCATCACGCGGTTTGGATTTTCAAGAGCATTCCGACCTCTGCCTGGATGCCAGATAAAGTGCACTTCAAGAATTAAGGAAAATATACCGAAGTCATTATAAAATTTCAGAAGGATTTGTAAAAAATCTAGCCAAACAGAAATAACTTTAAGAGAATAATTAATGCCATGCAACGATGAATGCTCAAACCTATGCAACGCCACGAAGAAACTAGGCAACCTTGTTTTTTTTAAGTGAAGTCAAGGAAAGGTACATCACATGGCATGAGATCCCAGAGACATTCCTAGAGAAAACGATTGGCTACTCTACATTCTCGGTTATCAGTAATAACCAAAATAGATAAAATATCGAGCATGTCTAGTTGACGACAACCAACTCTTATACCAGGAATAATGCATGATATTGGGTATTACCGTTTGTGACTGGAAATCTCACATCGACCACATCATTATCATTCTCCTCATGGTCTTGACGATAGACATGTCCATAATCTACATCTACATACTACCCTGCAAGCCGCCGCATAGACGTGTGGCAGGGGGTGTTAGATCACCAGTCGTGTAAAGATGTAAGCGATAAGGTTTTGGGAGGTGAGATGGTGACGTATTATTGGAGCATATTTAGTGGAGCTCAGTTTTTATTATGTTCGCTTATCATGGGTGGAAAGAACGAGTTTTCGTACCTATCTGTACGACAATGTATTTATCTTATCTTATCGCTTCTGTCAGACCGTGAGATATAATGAGGCGTCATTAAAATATTCCGTGTTGCTCTGAAACATAATATTTACATGTCGATAACAAATACCAACGTATTGGTGGTAATCAACGGCACCCCAATTATCAAAGTTAGTTTTTAACACTTCGATAACATTAAGAAATCGATGATTGTTCTTGAAATATGTATCATAATAATTATCGACATAATGATGGCGCTTGTAGAGAAAAGATACATGAGTTCCTCAAATTATTTATATCGAATCCGATATTATGTCACGGGAAATAAGTGGGCAGGACGGGAGAATTGGAACGGACAATCGAGCCCCAGGACTGCTGGAGTCGGTGAGGATGGAAGTGGGGCGGGAAATGGGTGGACTCTCCGAATCGTTCGGTGGGGTGGCTGAGACGTCTGGAGGCGGTTTGCGGAGAGGGCCAGGGGTCGGGAAGGAATGCTTGGAGGGACCCTGGTCCGTTCGGGGAGGGATCGGTGGGGCGGGGAGAGTGAAGGGGGTATCCCAAGATGGGGAAGGGCACACGTCACCCTAAGGGACGTGATGACGGATAGCGTACCCTAAGCGGGCAGGAGGGTGAAGGGGTACGGACAGGATCTAGCGACGGAGGAATGAGAAAGAGATGGAGAGAGAGAAAGAAATATTTAAGAGTGGTGTAGGGGATGGAGAAAAAGGAGAGAGAGGTATGGGAGAGGTTGATGGGGAAGAGGGAAAAAGACAGACCTTCTCTCCTTAGTGGTCCGGATGATAGACTGGCGTCTTCAGAGGGGCAGAATGGCGGAAGGACTTGTGGGGATATATATTAGGGGCGAGGGGGAAGGGGAGAGATGAGGGTTTTTGAGGGGTTGAGTGGAAGAAGGAGAAGATGCTATGGTGGACCAGTGGAAGTGGTGTGGGCCCAAGACGGCACCCTGGCGTACACGTGGGTATGGGAATATGGGGCCCGTCTTGCACTCCGGCGCTCGGTCATCCGTTACCGACTACTCTTACTCCATCACTGCCGAGGGGCAGTGAAGGATGTGAGATGTGCATTCAAAAGGGAAGGGACGACCATCGATGAACTACAATCTAGGCCGGAATTGCCAACGAAGAATGCACAACGGTACTGCAAAGTATCTCTCTCTCAAGACCATCGGCGTAGTAAAACTAATTAATAATTTTTAAAAATTTACTATTTCATATTCTACTACATTCCATCTTCATGGATGAGCGTTCATTCCTCACTATCCTTGATAACTACAACCATGAGGGCAGTATTGGGAGTAATATTGCGAAACAGAGTTGACCATTAAAATATTGCAGATGAAATTTCTCGACCTTCGTCAATGGTTAGTTCTCATATATTCCTGGCTATTATTTTCCCAGGAGAAGAGATTGTTCAGAGAATTTTCAGCATCCATCCCCTCTAAATTTAAAGTTTCTTAAATTTTCACCTTTCCCACGAATACCTAAAATTCTTCGTTTTCCCCTCATCATCATGACATAACCTCTGAGTTTGCCTTCCTTAATAGCTCTTATGTGTTACTAAGTTCTCAGCTTTGCTTACCTGAAATATAATGACCAGCACTTTTTATAAGTCTGTAACTGTATAAAGAGCAGTCTTTTGAAAAATATGCTATATTGCAGAGCATTAAAAGTGGAATTATACAACAAATCTATCGTAGAATCTGTGAAAACGCCATAGCGAAAGCTAGTATTAAGTGTCCTGAAAATCAAGTGAAGCATTAGGACTACAAGGGATGTCTGACTGAATGGAAAAATTAAGCTTCTTCACGGAGCCAAGTTCAGCAAAGTAAGAGAAAATAACAAAAGCCGCTTTATTAATTTTCCGAATGAATTATCATTAATTTCCAAAGCTTATTATCAGTAAATAGGATTTCACCAAAATGTTTTCTTGAGGGAAAATTTTATAAGGAATCCGCAGCAGAATGGGCCCGGAAATTTAAATGAGTTGGAAAAATTGATTTTTACACGGATAAAAAATGTTTAAAACAACTACAATATCGGATAGAAATGTGAAAATTTATTTCCAATCGTAATTATGATACATAATTATGACGAAGCCGAATATACTCAGAGCGTCCCGTTATTTACTTAATCTATTCTTTTAATTTGCCCTTAACTAAAAATCTAACAAAACGATTTAAATTCAGACATTATCATCTGAGTCTCCCGGCATTAATTAGAAATTTTTTTAACTGACAGACCTGCGGAGATTAGAGAAATTCATTTTGTATCTGAAATATAATGAAAGCAATTAAAAACCGCGTAGCAATTCATTTAATATGACCAGGCTGTTTTAAATTTCTTCTTTTAATTTGTGACGTCATTAAATACTACTAAGTGAATTTGTCGCAGAGATTTTGTTTCAGAACAAACGTATTACGTTAGAAGTTACTTCTGAAACCAGATTTAACAAATAAATAGGTGATTCATTATACTGCTTCGTTGCTATTAACTTTTCAATATTTTGCCTAAGAAATCACAGAACGTGGAAACATGGTGTTTTGCCCTAACATATTTTCACTAACAAATGCGCAAAGTATCTTGGAAGTACTGGGTTACTTATTCTCTTTGACCGCTGGTGCATGGTATCAATCCTTCTTCTCTCAAATACGCTCAAATGTGCATACTTTCTTATCAAATTATCAACTTTCTAATCGATTGACATCAGATTTTTACCGTCAAAGTCTCGAGGTATCTGTCCATCTAAGTTTTCCGTATTGTACAATATGCTAACAAGTCTATGGAGAATTTCCAGCTTAGTAACAAGTAATAACATGCGGGCACAAAATACAGAGACGTACTTAGTTTAGAAATGTTTCAAAAAGCGAATACCCCCTGAAAAAGCCCCTAAATCCAAATCAATAATTTCTACAAAGTCAATTTGGAAATCCCCGTATCAAATTATTTCCATTTCAAATCAAAGTACAAGCAAAATATTAATTCTAAATTATAAGACAGCATATTCTACGAATTCAATTTTGAAATCCCCGTATATACTCATATCGAGCCCTTCAAAGGAACATCACAGGTTCCGTCAGTTTTTACACTGATATTTCGACTTTTTTAATCTCAAGACAGTCTTTAACGCCATCATTTCTAATTTTCTCCTCCAAATTTTTTCACAACAGTTACTTCGCTGCACATAATTTCATTTTTTTAAATCAACACAAAGATGAAACAAATAATCGTTGTAGAGCTCGTTCATCACGGTGGATTACAGCAGCATGATGTTTTGAAAAGCGAATGATTTTGAGACAATTCCTTGGAATCAAATGTAATAAAGCTTCATTTCCCACGGAGTCAATTTCAAAGTTATAACCTACGGGCAAAGAATCACAGAAGAAGACGAATGCATTTAAAACGCGCGACCTTTTCTTTAAATACAAGAACACTTTTGGGTTAACTCCTTCAATCCTTCTGGTAAATTAAGCTCCTTTTCCAGCGAGTCAATTTACTAAACTCCATGCGCATACATATATCTCCCGGTGGAGTATCGCCAGTTTCTGTCAGCATAACAACTGTCCTCCAAAATTAACTCATTTCGAGTCTTCAAACTATCAATTCAAGTTTTCTCTTCGAAATTCCATCACAAACGTTTGCATTTCCCTCCTTCCCCACTCCTCTCATTCTCCCCACCCCCTACAGCCTTCCTACTCCCACGTCGCCTCTCCTACGCATCCATAACTTCATAAAGCTTCGATGAAAAGTAGAGACGGCTCGCGAACAAACTCAATACGGGCGCGTGAGGCTGGATCAAGAGGAGGAGGAGTGGGAGGAAGCATAAGGCTAAAAAAACTCTTATATCGTGACAGGAACAGAATGAATATCAGAGGGGAAAAAGGAGTCGGCACAGACAAGTATCCTCGCGCGAGACCTCATTCTTTGTCACACCGTTGGCCACCATATATCTAAGGAGATTATGCATCTTTCCTTCTCTCTTTGCACGCCGGATATTGGACGATTCAATTTCTGGGTACGGGCAAAAGTGATTCAAAAGGGGTGTATGGAAGGGGGTAGTGTGTTGTGGAAGGAGTTAAAAAAATACCTTCGGAACTCCTCCCTCCTTTCGCGCAAGCCTTAAAACTTGCCAGCTCCCACCTCAGCCCTTTATTCCACCCCTCACCCGTCTCCCATATTTCCTTCTCCAAGGCTTCGTCTATCTCTCAGCTCACAAAGCTCCCGTCGAACTTTATGAGGTCAGAGCACGAACGGGCCGCACACCCGTTTAGAGTTACAAAATAAGCATATTGAGCTGGTGGAACTCTTTCCAACCCCCCGCCCCCTCACTCATACTCTATCACTAAATCTCTCCCTCACTCTCTCAGAAGCCCACGATATACTTCCGTAGAAGCCTACCCCATCCCAGATCCAATCCAACCCCATTCCTCTCAAGGCAAGGAGTGGGTATCATTGTTACAAATGTCTCAGATGTTTTCCCAAGGCGGTCGGTGTGCGACGACGGTGTTGAGAACGGGAAATGTAAACACACGGTGAACTTTGTCAGGAGGAAAGGGATGAGGATACCCAAGTGGGTGTTACATAGACACGATAACGGTTTTGTTTCATATTTAACCGCATTATCCCTACTCCAATCAGGGGCTCTGCACTGAGAAAACAATAAAACTAGCATGCTTCAAAAATTAGAATTTTTACATATAGTACTTGCGTGCGACAGAAAAAAGGAAAACTTATATGGAAGAGCTATTAAATTGCACTCTTTGTTCTTAAATATTGAAGATAGATCTCACATTACAGGAAGACCGCTGGTGATGCCACAAAGGCTGATGTTTGGTCTCTATTTCTTTTCACACGATTTCTTACCCTTCGAGTCAAACTTTTTACAAGGTATTACTACCATGTAAGAAACTATCCACATATATGCGGTAACAAGTAGCTCCAAAAAATAGCAATCACATGTAGTGATTGCGTCCAAAAAGAGAAACAGAAAATTTATAATAGAAGAGCTATTAAATTTCACACTTTGTTCTTAAATATTGGAGATGGATATCACATCACAGGAAGCCCGCTGGTGATAGCACAAGGGCTGAAGTTTGATCTCTACCACACGAAATCTTATCCTTCAAGTCAGATTTTGTATAAGGAATTGTTGCCATGTAAGAAACTATCCACATACATGCTGTAACAACTAGCGTTCTGATAAATACAAGTTAATAAAAATAAAACGTATTAAATGAAAAGTTGCACAAGAAGACGGGAAAAAAATCATGAATTTCAAAAAGTAACGAAACACATCCACAATGGTTACAAAATCACAGTGCTGTGTTGTGTTGCAGTGTGTGTGATGGTGTTGAAACTTGAAAAAAGGTTTAAAAACTGCGTAAGAGTTACCGAGACTTGGGGATTTCATCGATTTGTTCCAATTTCGAAAAGGATAATTCGATGTTTCTTGACATCCAAATCAGAAGAGTATGAGGATATCCCAGTCAGCAAAACTGCTTCGTAGACACCAAGCATTAGTAAGATTATTTTTAGTGGATATGATGTTTGCTAATGACATTGAGACTTCAAGAGTTCCCATTCCTATGTAAATACAACCACCTGCCCAGAATGAGAATATCATTCAGAATATAAAGTGACCACTGATAATGGATCCCAATTACGAACGTGCTGAGAAAGCTGAGACCCACAGAAATATCAAAGGAAACTAAGTGTTATATTTTCATATTCATTTCATTGTACCGATAAATTACAATGCTGTTAAACAAGTAAGGTGATGAATACTAATATAGTATCCATAACTGGCCTAATATTTCTTTCAATTTTCTTCGATATATTTGGTGAATGATTTTTAAGTACCATAAAATTGGTACCCAAGTGTCAACAATTTTGTGGAGAGATTAACTATGGACTATTTTTCTATACACCATATTATTATATAAAATTTCTTTTTTCAATCATCTAAATTAAAAAAAAGTATTATTTCAAGCCTTAAGATGTGTAATAATGGGCATGATAAATGCATTTACATCATTTCGCAAATGCTGAATTTTTGCTTTTTTCACACACCTATATCTGCGTAACTAGAAATGTTTCCAAGTCAAGTTTTATACCATACTTAAATTATGTACAGTTCTTTATTTTCTGTAATTTTCAAATTTTTAAACAACTGCCCACCAGAGATATTGAACTTGGAGTATTGCAAAATTTTAAAAAGTTACAATTTGCCCGCTCTTTAAAAATAAAAATATGCAAGCTTCTGACTTCAAATTATTTTAATATAGAGATATAATGTCACCGTAGATTATGAGTAATTTTTAAGGGTCGAAGAAAATTTCTTCTTCCCCAAAAAAATTCCGAAATATACGAAATCTTACGTTTTTTACTTCAAAGTTTGGCTGTTAAAATAATCACGAAGAAATAACAATTCCACGTTATGACATGCACAGAGTTGTAGTTCCATGCATGCGTATTGCATGAAAATTTATTTCATTTTCCTATAACCGTTGGTAGCTGAGTAACAGAAGTCAATGTCAAAGCTTGTAAATGCTAAAAAAGCTCTGCATTGAGATTGAAAGATGGCCGCCATTTGGTTGCCATGGAAACTAAAAATAAAATATAGCTTATTTTGAGCTGTCGAAACATAAGGCTATCTGCCCTCAAAAAATGAATTTTTTCTAAAATGGTCGAGCTACCAACTTGGACCACTTGGTATGGATTGACCCAGCAACATTGTTAAAACTCCTTAAGCCATAATACAAACCGGTAATTAGATGAGTTGGTTTTCTGGGATATACATCAGCACTCGATTCCAAAGAGACTTATGATTCGTTGTTATAATATTCTCAAACATCTTAACTCGAGTAATTCAATTATTAGAAAGGTCTGGTTCGAATTGCTGCGAGATATTGACAAGGAAAACTGCCGTTGATCTCGCGTTCCCTTAAACTTCTTTGTTGAATATATCAAGATGGAAATTATTCTTCATAAGTCTTCACTATATTTACTAAGAGGCATAGGAACCATATTATTATAATGAAAGCAATGCAAATTGATATTTGGGCCATTCTTCTCAATTAAATATAGCATCAAGTTGAGAAAAGATGCGCAAAAGAAAAGTTGACTCAATGTTTCCTAATATTGAAATCAGTAACAAAACTCTCATTTTCAAAAAATTTATTCAAGATGACAATAAATAACAGCCAATAAACAGGAAGTGACCCAGGAATATTTAGATGATGTAGATAATAAAAAACTTCGTATGAAAACTGCTCGCTTCTTATTGTTAGATATTTGAAAATTCGTTCATATAATGCCATAAGGACAACAAGTTCATTTACTTGAAGTCCGAAAAAAGTCATCGTTATCATTTATGTCGTCCTCAAACTTCCTCTTTCGAGTTTTCATCAGGCATCGAGTTTCAATGACATTATTATGGCCCGCGGCTCAAGAGGGATTCAGCAGCGGCAAAAAAAGGTTTTCATTGGTATCATATTTTTGTACATTTCTCCATCAAAGTGCCATCGGAACCTTTCCTCTCTCGTAATATACGGCAGCGGCACGAGAAAATGTCACAGAAAATCATACATGAGCGGACTAAAGACAAGCGATCTTCATTCGCTTATCATTCTTCGATGTTATACTGGAGATATGAAATTAAGAAACGCATACTTTTACAATCAGAGGCTGATGGGAGGATTGAAAGATGCAGTAGTACTACAGTCTGAGTAAGGAATTATTCATTGAATTATATGAATTCACGAAGAGTGCTGGTTTTAAAGTAATCCTTTCATTTCTCAAATCGTTTTTGGAGTCATTTTCTCGAAAAAGTGAACACATTTATTGTTGCTCGTTTGAGCCAGTTTTGATCTGGTGGTATTTACGTTTGATGCTCGAGCGACTATCGTGGCGCTAATGATTATGATATTATGTTGAATAGTGAGGAAATGAAAAAACGTGGGAATTTGCGTGCTGAGCTGAGAAACTGAGAAGGATACCTGCAAGAAGAGGTAAAAAGTGGTGGGAATAATGCTCAAAGAAATAAAATTGCGACTGCAATGGCAGCAAAGGCAAACGATGAATTACGCATTTTTGGTAGGTTAGTTTATTTAGCACTGATTTAGCTTATGACTTGAGTTACTGGGGAGGATAACAAGTACATTACTGCAAATAGGAAAGTGATGGAATACTTTTTCTACCATAAAAGGGCGTAAGTTTACCACTCGTATTATTCAAATGCATTTTCATATTATTGATTGCGCTTCAATGCCAATAAAATAAAAATCAAATATGGATAGCCAATTTCATTATGTCTTATATTTGTTTTGTGAAATACCAACATCATTTACAAGTTTGTCGCAAAAATGACATTCGTGCATGACATAAAAATGATAATATTATTTTCTTTCGTTTTAAAACCCCCTGTGTGTCATATCAGAATGTTCCTTTATGAGAAAAATAGATAGAGGTATGGGATTTTGTTGACGTAATCAGACAAGAATAAATTTCCCTTAAGAAACGCTAATATGGTAATAAAAGTTTATGTAACATAAAATTATATAAAGTTTCATCAACGGTGGAGCCTCCATAACTCCCGGCCCCACACAACTCACATCGCTCGACTCTTTCCGTCCACAGCCCCCAACTTGCTTACTCCACTTATCCCCGCTGAAGTGTCCATATTCCTTCCTCTCTCAAGCTCTTCTTTTCCCTTCGCCGAGCGGCTAAGGTTAATGACGGGAAAGGGTCTGGGATGGGGAAGGTTTTTAAAGAAGAGCCTTAAGACCTTCCTCTTGCGTGTCTCACAAGTGAGTTATTAAATTCGAAGACGGGAGGAAGTTGAGCGTAATCTATTTTCGATATCCTCTCTCGAATATTTTTTCGGCGAGAGAAAAACTAAGAGAGAGAGCCTTTCTCTATTTTTTTCCCTCTTCCCAACCCCCCACCCAACTCGGTGCCGTCAAAGTAAACGCTCATAAGCTGGAACAGAAACGCTTTTTTTAACGATGTTCTCTCAGTATTAATGCTAGTGACGTGCCTACAACGAGAAGGGAAATCACTCATCTCACAACAAGAGCTGCTGCGGTAATTACTCCTTTTTTCCATAACTTTTTATGCTCGATCAAATTAGCATTGTACCAATGTCTTTCTGATGTTGGATCTGATCACAGGTTTCTAATTTGTGGTGGGTATATGTATGATGTCGTACGGTCTATAGCTCGTGGGATGAAATAGTATTAAAGCGTCAATCAAAAAACATATTTCAAACACTCGAGTAATATTAGCAAGAACAAACGTACGCATTGCAAGGTAGGAAGATTTTCAGTATTTTTTTGGTGAGTTTTGTCCATAAATAAGTGATATGAAAGCTCAGCAAAAACTTTGTGAGGATGAGGATCCTATAAATGCGAAAAAATTCAAATACAATAGTTTATAATTTATTTTTGAGAGAAAAAACAGCACAAGCGTCCCGAAAGACGCCGGATACCTGAGAGAATTGTCACAATTTTCCGCGATTTTGCCATATTTCAGGTGATATAAAGACTGAACCTCATTTGCGCTCTTTCCACGCAAATTTACGGGAGCCTGAACGTCCGACCATAGCGTCATATTGGCAAATGCTGATGTCAGAAAGTATTAGTGATACTACGGGACGCCTGGTATTGGTATATCATAGTTTTGCTTAAAAACTTTAATCGGTAGTTGTTGAAATACCACCCGCATTCCAGCATGTAATCCGTCACGGTCTAATAAATTCTTCGAAAGTTAACGTGCTAAGACAATAAGACGCCAATCAGTACCTAAGTCCTTTGACATGAAGAATGATGACGTATAGCTAATCAGAGTGAATCAAGCTATGGCTGTTTGGCATCTAAACTAAATAAAATTACGTCCTAGTAAGTGCATATTGACTAACAGCCCTGTGAAAGATGCCGTGAATCAAAATCACTAGTTATGATTGCAATGCTGAAACCGGAATCAGAAGAGAGAGAGAGAGGAAGAGAGAGAGAGGGAGAGAGAGAGAGAGAAAAGGACATTTGGACCAAAGAGACAACCTGAAGGGTTCAAAAGAAAGAAAGATATAGAGTGGCATGTGAAAGAGGGAGCGGAGAGGTAGGAGATGAGCAAGTTAATATGAGAGGAATTGGTAGGAGCAGAAAGAGAAATGAACGAGGGCCATTGGTAGAGAATTGGGGCACTTAGAGAATGGTTCTTTTAGATTTGGACATCAACTAACATGGGTGCGTGCTATGGCTTGGAGACAGTATACGTTAGAGCTTTCAAGGTTTGCTTCTAGATACTCCTTAATGGTTCATCCCCACAGAATTGGATGTCCTAGTGTGGATCTGTGAGTCTCTCGATTGAGAGTACCTTCTTTTGGGGACTCATCGTGACGCATAAACACTATTTGAGACCCTATTTGAGGAATCAATGAAATGAGGTACCAATTTTGTTTGTGGCAACTAATTTTGTGCACCTATCTATTCATAATTAATCATGATGTTAAATATATTCATAAGAATCATCAGAATTGATTCTAAATAGAGTAAGAGAAGACAATGGACTTGAAATAGTACTCTGGATTACTGAGAGAAATATAGAAAATGGAATCGCAGATTGGAGATCGCAAACTGAGAAATCCTTTTTTCGAGAACAGTAAGTAACAGATCATTCTAAAAATTTTATCAGACATTAGACTCAGCTCATATTTGGCTATGAAGCAAAAAATTGTCTGTCCAAGAATTTCTGCCTATAAAATGGAATTTTTTATGATTAAATAACAACATAAGGTTGATAATATTTTCTCCATGAAATTGAAAGTGATTTTATATTTAAGAGTTACAGTGATGACACTTCTGATGGAACCAATTTAGAAATATGAAAAACTTATTTAATTATCTCACCAATGGGTTGTAACCTCACTGGGAAAAGCAGTTACAACTGCGTATTTCTCGATGAAAACAAATCAATACCTACTAATCATGTCTCGTAAAATTGAAGAGAATTAAAAAGTTAGTGAGCTGTCTATAGAATCTCATGGAGGACAATGATGGCTTCACAGGCGTTGGTTTGTTTCTAGTGCAAATTGTAGAAATGTCTCTCTTACAATTAGAAATGGAAAAAGATAAATAGGAAGAAAAGAATGATTGAATAACAACACATCGACAATCTATCGAGTTCCAAGCATAAGATAATGTTTCAAATAGCTACTATAGTTTGCGAAAGTTCCATTCAATTTTTAATTATAGAATGAACACTATAGTTAACATATTCTCGGAAAAATTTCTCCAGCTCCTCTCTTGCGAAAATTATATACTAGCCGGGGAATAAAAGAAATATTGACACAAAAGCTGAATTCGCTTCTTTTCTACGCCAGCGTTCATTTTTCCCTCCAGGTACCCCTTTCCAAAGTTTCAACGATTTCCTTCGTCGTAGATGGCACCACAAAGCAGTTTCTCAATTTATCTCCGAGCTGATTCACAAGAGTAGGACGCTGAAAAATTATTTTCGGCGTACGATCATCCTTCTAAGCAACCCCAGTATACAATTCCCGGGGGCCGAGGAAATAAAGCAGGAAGAAAATCGATGCAAGAAAAAAAAACCTGACGTTCACTGCCTGAGCGGGTGGAGTAATGGCGGATTTTTAGCTGGGCACAATGTTCCATTATGTCCAGGTGCTAGCACGGATGAAAGAATGGGACGTGAGCATTATATTTATTCACAGATCTCTTTTCCTACGCTTTCTCTTCGTCCACAACTCCCTTCTTCCCATCCCGGCATAGGGGCGACAAACAGTCTAAAAATATTTCCCATGGCTAGCGCCTTGTCATCAAGTGGAATTAATGTATCGAGTTTTGATATGGTTAAATAAATATTGGTTTCGTCTACATTAGCAATGTTTGCATAGTTCATTTACAGTCACGTTGTAATTCACAGCAACGCCTACATGCTCAAAATATTTTTAAAGCTTAAATATGAAGACCCGGAGTATTTTTTGGGAAATTTATTTTTGCCATGAACGCTCTTAATTCCTTGGCCTCAGCTGGGATGTGAAGGATTATAGTATCATACGGTATACGGGATTCACCATTAAAACATAAAAAATCCATGTACATGAAGGACAGTTGATTTTCAAATAACGAGCGATTTCATTAAAACTCCTTTCTCCCTCTAAACCAATAGAATTCATCCTGTTTGTTTACAACTTTTTAAACAAGCATATAATAGTATAAAAAATTAAAAGGCTTTCAGAAACAATTATTTAGCTTTGAAAATATGAAAAATCTCTGCTTAATATACCATTAGATATGCGGATTTCAATGAAGTACATGTGTGAGATATTATACACTAACCCCTCGTCTTTATTGCTCGGAAATATGTTTCATTTACGAATATTCAAATATTTGCCAAGAGATTAGTATTTCATCACTATTTTATTCCCAACTTAATGCATCTTGAGTTTTCTTTTAAAACAAACACACCCATGTGAGAGATGTTCCTCGATAAAACTTGCGTAACTTGAAAATTAAAGCAAGGAGAAAGGATAATAGCTGTAGACCCAAAGCATAAAAGCTAAATGGCCATGAGTAAAAAAATTTGGGGATCAAGAAGACGATTGAAGCGACCATCATTTTGCGGCAAGATTGATTTAATCCTATTTAATCGACGGTGTAATTCTTTGTATGGTGACAAAGTGTTAATAACACAGTTCAAAAAATGTAGCGACAGTAGCATAAATCACCAACGACTAAGAAAAACACCAGTTAATGTGATTACTGTGATAAATTTATTGAGTTGCACCATTTTTCTCGCGTCGTATTCTTTTCCTGATGAGAAACGTGCGTAAAATAGTACGAAATCCTACGCCATTGTCCATGGGCTTAATGTAGATGTAGAATAAACTAAGCTTAGATGTCTCAAAAGAATTTACAGTATTATACACTCTGAGTTCAGCTTTTAATTTTTGAAACTTATTCCCTGATCTTCGTAAGAATAATTTTAAGTTTCTACCTAAGTGAATCATCCTCATAAAAATTATATAGATTGCTTCTGCTTACCTTCTCTATTTTAAGTTGGTTTATTACAGATTAACCTTTAAGCAAACCTGTTTGCCCAAACAAGACATGGCATGATTCTCATATGATTACGTATACAACGCTTAATATAATTGGTACCTCATTATGGTACATATTTTTCAACATATGTCTGCAATTTTCTCACTTTTCCCACCGTGGTGGCCGATTTATTTTTAGAAAACTGATGGCAATGAAATTGATTGTGTTTCGTGGATGCAAAACTTTTTGCACTCCCGATTTTGTTCATCGTATACAATTTTCTGATTCCGTTGTGCATGGGTCAATTAGAACGTTTAAAGTTCTGTGAGAAACCGAATGAAAAACTATGAATTCGTTTGCCATATATAGTTCATTATACTATATATTGAAAGACATTCATTCATTCTTCAATTTGTTTTCCGTTGCCCCGCGAGCGATTGAAGGGGTGTCGGCATGGTAGCAGTCAGTGACGCGTCGGCCGGGAAAATTAAAGGTTGCGGGTTTGAATCTCGCATTTGGCGTTTATATTACCCCAAGGTCGGCTTGAGAGTTCCACGTGACCGCTGCATAAGTATCCGGAGAATCCAAGTCCGCTGCTATACCTAGTGTATAACTCTTATGCCCCCCTCACCCCCACCAGAGCGCGGAACGTTGGCGAACGGAGGGAAGATTGCTGGTGGTAGAGGAAATTTATAAGGGCCAAGCGCAACCTTCTCAAGACCCTGGGAACAATGGTAGTATTCACTTACACTCGTTTGCATCGGCACCTTGTCTAAATACTACTGAAGTGAAACGAAACGGGTTCCTGCGCGGGGGGCCATGTGCCTTAGCACAACCTCTACACTCCCTGCGACCATCCTACTACTACACTCTAGCTTTCGAGCCTTACTTTTTCTTCGATCCGGCCCATTTTCCTTGAATTGAGCCCATGCCCACCGCCGTCGACTCCAAGATCACTATTATCCAACTCGCTCAATTCCTCCCACTCCCTCTTCTGCCTCCTCTCCTCCCCCCTCTACCCCTCCCATCTATTTCTCTTTTTTCCTCCCCGTTTCCCTTCCTTTTTTTAGGTTCGCCCCGTGTGTTATTTTTTTCATCCGCCTACTTTTTCTCCCACGGGTCGATGAGAACTTCCCTGTCTTTCTGAAAGGACTGCTTCGGTCGTTTCCGGCAGCTTCGGAGGAAAGGAATCATCGAATACGGAGAATTCCCGATAAAAAATAGCAAAAAGGTTTATTTTTATATTGAAAGTCTTTTGTAATTCCGACCAGGAAGTTCCTCGAACGTTAAACGGATGGAGAATTGAGGCGAAGAGTTCCTGTTAGTGGTTGTTTGTGTTGTATAAGCGTTCGTTCGTACGGGACCCTTGTTAAGCTATATGCTTAAAAAAGCTACAATCAGTGTATAACTTAAGTTGTTTTCCAATTTTTGTTATTCGTTCAGGTTAAAATAAATGGTATTTCCTTCAATATATAACTGCACTAATCCCCGACCTGTTGCAACACCTTCGTGCCATAATCAAGAAAATTAGATTTCTCTACGGGGCGAGTTCTTAGCCATACCAAGTGGAAAATGATTGAGTGGGACTTTAGGGCAGTAAAGTTAGAAAAGAAGGAAAAGGCGGAGAAAATAGAAAACACAAGCCTGAGAGGATGAAAGAACACACTGACTGGAACCAATTAAAAAAAAGACTGGATAGGAGGACTGGTAATTGGTAAAGATGTGACTAATTTATTGATAGAATGCCGTTCGACAGCATCGCTCCAAAAAAACTTGCACGAAGACATGATGCAGAAATTTTCCATAAGATGCAGCTTTGCATCAGCTTTTCATCAGGGGGCTGGGCATAATACATCTGCATCTACGTAATACCCCTGCGAGCCGCCGCATGTGCGTGTGGCAGGGGGTGTTAGATCACCAGCCGTGTAAAGATGTAAGTCTTTGGGAGGTGAAATGGTGACAAGTATTATAGGAGTGTATTTAGTGGAGCTCAATTTTTATTGTGGTCGCTTATTGTGGTCGCTTATTGTGCGCGGAAAGAACGAGTTTTTGTACCTATCAGTTGGGCAGAGTATCTCTCTTATTTTATCGCATGTCAGACCTAGAAATGTAGTGAGGAATCATGATAATATTTTCTGTGTCGTTCTGAAACACACCAGTTCCGAATTTCTCAAGAAACCTAAGTCTAGCGTGTGACCTCCGAGTCTCTAGGAGCTTCCACCTTAATCCTTTTCAAAGTTGTGAGATGCTATATGTAGGCTCGTAGCAGTTTTAAATGAAGCGCGCTGCTTTCCTTTGTATTTTATTAATATTTTGGTTAAATATTTATGACCAGGGTCCTAAATGCTCGCGGCGTATTCGAGGTGTGGCCTAACCAGAGTGAATTTGCATCTCTTTGACTTTTTCATCCGAGGACCTTCCTATTATACGTTTGACAATACCTAGTTTCTTTAAATAAATACGGTACAGGTACTTTTAATTCACAGATTAAAGAATAAACTTGACTAAATCGGGCGTCTTTTCGTAGAAGTAATTAACATTACACGTATCCATATTGAAAATAATTTTATGAAATTTTCTATAATTGCATGTATATTATACTCGAATGCTACTCTAATCCTTTACTCGTATGTGTAATAATCTCCTATTCATTTTTCGCAGCCCTGGTTACGCTATTAGCTAACGCTATTTTCTAACGACTGAAACCAGTTCACCCTGATCAAAAGTAATAAGATTTACTGGGAAATCATCATATTAGGTTTTCCATCCAAAGATTGGCTCGCTCCAGTCCTTTCAATTTATGTCCGTTCAATGCTAACTCACTACATCCCTCCATTCCTTCCCATGAGCAACGAACTCAGAAGGAATCCGGCGAATGACGCGCTCTCCTATTTACGACCAGGTCGCACGGCTGATCAGCAATGATGTTTCTGAGGTTAAGTCTGTTAATGACTTTAGAGTATGATCAGTGCTAAGTCTCTCACAACCTAATGGAGTTCCGTTCCCATATAAATTTTTCCTTTTGTATTCCCCAGAGGGCCATCTCATTGTCTTTTCAATTAACATTATTAATACATTCTTTGAGGCTAGCCTATTCAAACTATTTCCCTCATATCACACATTGACTTTTACTCGTATGCATATGAGTACTTTGACCATTTTCAAATTGACACTTTATTTTTAATCCTCCACTTGGTAAAGCAATTATTTAATAATAACTAAAAAGTAAAATGCGATAGGATAATAGCTAACAGAATAATGCAGTTATTTTGCATCATATCCTAGCATTCGTGGAAAGCGATAAAGTAATAGGGACAGGTGACAACGGCAGTTCGATGTCCCGGGGTAAGGATTATTAGGGAGTGGCAATGGGTGCTGCCCCTACATCAAAATCGAGGATCGAGCGCCTCGACTGGTGTCGCCATCTCTGCGGCCTTTATCGGAATCATTGTGAATCGACTGAATTCAGAGTCAAGGGATGAGGACCCTTCTGCATATTGATAAACGAGAAAATAGGCACGTAAAATGCTGTTTTGTTCACCTCGGAATACTTAAATTATTAAATATTACTCGATCCACCATGCAAACCCCTCTGTGAAGTATTACGAAATTTCAAGAATGAAAATATGACCTATAAGACAGAGATTAACTGCAAAGTCTGCCAGGCGAAATATTGATGTCTGAAATAAGCAGCAGGGGACATTTTCCTTCTCGCGGCAAAAATGACGGGCGTTGAACAGATAGCAGGTCCAAAAGGAATGAAACAGAGGGAAAATTACCAGCTTCCAAATACGTTTATTGCACTGATTCATTGTGGATAAGCAAGCATGGTTCCAATACACGTAAGGAGGCTAGCAAAAGGTCACATCCACGATTGAAAATGACGTTTGACATTTAATACACGACACAAATGGTGAAAAAATGAAAGCTGCTTGCTTAAAATGCAGTGTTACCGGTCGATACGATGGAATGATTACGTCAAAATTGAGTGCGAAATAGGAAAGCTCTGCGTGTTCTTTGGAAATATTTAAGTCCCGCTTAAACATCATGTGTTAATAATTTTTCATTCCTGAATCACCGCAGAAGGCCGACATGTCCTGCATTGTAAAATAATGAAATGGGTAAATAGGGATACATCACGACGGAATTTGACATCTGGATAAGTTTCAGATAAAAATACTAACGTTCGGTTATATTATTTCACAAACTAACTATGATTCAATTTAAGTGATTGAAATCAAAGAAGATACCCCACTCCCCATTTACAAAAACCCTTAGTCCCGTACGAGACAAATGTCTAACAAAATATGAGCAAGCATAGTTCCGAGTCTAATGCAGATAATAAATGAAGGGAATTTTAAAACTTTGACATATATTATGGCCAACAGAATCACTGACAAAAGAGGATAAAAAATTGAATTATAGGGACAAACCAGACTAATTTCCTTAGCTTTCAACTCCCGAGTGAATACACGCATGATTTAAAAAAAGATGACCGTATAATTAACTTGAAACATTTATCTGTGAATATGAGTTAACTACCAAATTCGCATATACACGACCCAAGTCAGCAAAATAATTTTGCAAAATTCCACAAAAAAAATCATCCGCCTTGACGACTCCGTAAAAGTGGAACTCCGTGGCTAGTCCCGGATAGCTTAAAATCTGCCAACAAAATAACTTAGGACTAAGCCAAGAAGTTAACGCATGTATCAATTTTTGGTTTTGAATTTCTTTTTCCTTTTTCTTAATTTCGATTAACTTAAGTCCATCGTAGCCAAGATGGTCTGCGTCTCTCATCAGACCACGATTGTGGCTAAACCAAGGCTTCAAGCTCTAAATGTACGACTCATATGAGTTACTTTTCAAAATAGCTAGTTTGTAAAGAGCATTGACATATTAACGGCCGCATAAAAAATGCAGATGTCTGCGCAATAAATTTAACATAAAAGCTTGATATATATGAATATTTGCTGAGCTACGGAATCAACACGATTATGAACTGGAAAATTTAACCAAAGAGAAAATACATTTCACTCTTCCAGAATTTGGGCGTTAAAAATACACACATAGCGAAAGAGGGACTAAATTATCGATGAGCGCATAAAATAATTTATTGGGCACACATTTCTTCGCCTTGGTGTTCGTGTTTTCAATGCTATCCATTCGTGACGATAGCTAGTTGACAGTATATTCGTTGACAGAAGTAAAGAATTAAAGGTGTTAATTATTACGGCTTTACCTCTTGGTGAATTAAACTATTCCATCAATTGAGATGTTTAAATGTGCCTTCCAAAGAATGTACAAAATTCTATCATATTGCGAGAGTGACATTTGGCATCATCAAAAAATCATCATACTTGAAAATAGTAACATTTTCATTCTTTAGTTTAAGGAGACCGGAAAAATAACGTTATGGATTACATGCTAAGTTATTTAACACAGTGCGAGATTTACCTGTAGCAGGATTTAAAGGATGAAATTTTTCATATAAGGAAAGATTTAATGTTAAAAATAACTCTCAAGAACAAAGCCTCTTTGAGTACAAGAAAATTTTCCCTCAAATTTTTATTTCAAAATGGTCGGCATTCCTCTGCCAATGGAGATGAATGAAATGCCCTTGATAGCCATTTTGGTTTCCTACTTTTACAGCGACATACTCGCCCATGCTTCGTTTGCTCAGGAGCAAGCGTAGAAGGCGTCGATTGCCATGCGATCAACGTAATGCTCCCCAATTAGGGCACTGGGAGTCGTAATTTTAGGGAGCTAAACGAGATTAATCGTGCTAACCAGGACATCCGTAACACACAAAACCAACTTGCGGTCATCGAAACTAATAGCGCCCGCCACCTGATTCTGCGGACGTATTTTCACAGGAGTCAATCAAAGTTGTATTCTCATTAAATCTGCAAGTAAGGCCATGTGAGGACAATCATAATCCCATGGTTAACCGCTTACGACTTAATATTCAAAGTGGGCTGCATAAAAATGGGCACGTGGTCTGGTTTGCTGGGGAAGGCTAAAAACCAAAATAACCGCATCATTGATGATCGCAGAGTATTTTTAATGAACGTCAGATTAATGGACCTCGGATTATGTTAACGAGTTTTGCGGTGGGAAACCAAAAATTGTCCTGTATGTCGTGCCAAACCTTCTGTGAGAAATTTCCGCACACGTGTAATACATCAAATCATGGCGACGAGGTATTTTTTCCACAAAATCGAATGAGGAAATAAGATACGCTTTAGTGAAACGAAAATTCTCCTTCATCTCTTAATTTTCCACTCAGCAAAACCTCGAGCAAAATCAATTTCTCTCATAAATTTTTTTGTACTCTCGGTTATAGAACAATTGATATAATTTAATACAGCATAAACGACTCGGAGAATGGTATGTGGTTCGGGTAATTGAGCTAGACTATTAACCATTTAAAAAAGTGAAAACTGGAGACGGGAGTGAATGGGAACTACGTGCATTTGAGAGTTCAAAGAAAAGATTCACTTCATTTTTAAAAAAATATTGCGTAATTGTATGCGGTAGAATGTTCTGTAGATGCATAAAAATGTGGAGAACGATAAAGACAGAAAAAGTACTCTCGTAAAGGTTTTCTGGATCTTGTCCTCCAGTATTCAAGAGACATCAAAAGTCTGCATATAGGATTTAATTCATGTAGATTTATATCTCGGTATATCATTAGAAAATCTCTATGCCTTTTTATCCCCAGGAAGCATGAAGTATGGAAAAATAAACTCGTATTTTCGAAAAGTTTTACTCTTTTTTATGAATAATCCAAAGGAAATTCTCAGAAATCACTACCTTATTTGCAATAACGGTATTTAAACTAAGCACAAAGAATTACTAAATAAATGACGAGTATTATCAATATTGATTTGTTTTAACTGAGTGAAAACATCAGGCGTGATATTAAACGAAAAAGATGCAAGCAGAATTCGGAATAAGAAACGTGACCGTTCACTCGAGTGACGTGCATAGCAAAGAGATCAGAAGACGTCGTAAAAAGTCTAAATGTAAGTGGACCATCACTCAAGCACTCATGAGGATTGCCATGCGTAAGAGCTGCCAAAAATGGCCATGTGTCATCAATCCTTTATATGACGATCGGCCCTATCACGACCAAAATACACTCTACGTCCATTCCATCTCAGTCTCACACATAGAAGGGCCCCACCACGTCGCTTTTAGTTGCGTCAGCGATCTTTTTTAAAGCTCCAGATAGCGGTTTTTCCGGGAAACTGGATCGTATCATTAAGGTTTCTTTTTCTCTCTCCATCCCCAGAGAAGAAAAACACTTCGTTTGGAAAAACATCCATCCTTCCCGGCTCATATTTCCCTCTCATTTTTATTCTATTTTCGTTTCAACCTTCTCTCGTCAACCCCATACATTTATCGTCCTTCGGCTTCCTGCTCCCTCCCTCCTGCCAATTTTCCTATCCCTTCCTCTCCCTTGAGCTGTCTTCCAACGTAGCGTCCTATCTCGTACTTTCTAGATATAGTTGCATCTCTTCTTCATCTCCGTCGAACTCCGTCCTTTGATCTGTCCTGCAACCTAGCCCTCCAACCCTGTACATTGCTGTATATTGCATCTCCTCCCCGAACTCCGTCGAGAAGATAGGCTAAATAAGTTTACGCAGTGGCTTGAATACTTGTTTTACACCTCGAGCACCCAGATTTAAGTATCATCAGCGACGAGGATATCTCAGAGGAATCCCAATTCCCACTTGGGTGCTTCGTGGAGAGTATTTCAACGTGCGGTACTCCGCGTAACGGGCCTGAAACTGTGGGCAACTTGTCGGCTTTCGTCAAGAGCAGCCAACGCCTGATTTTTTTCTACCCTTCTTAGAACAATTATTTTTCTACTCACCTACCCTGATTGTTATCCTACCCTGTTATCCGCTTTTATTCTCAGGTAACCGGCCAAGCAGAAAGAAAGTAGACGACGTATGGATCCGGGAAATCGAAACTCATGAAAGGTATTAGCGACGTTATTTATTTGCAAGCAGTCTTCATTTACATTTAACGTTCCCAAACGAGCAAATTACAAAATGAGAATTTGAAATGGCTGGTAATAACAAATTTTCCACGGAAATCACAAATGAAATTTATATAACTCGCAAATCATCCACTAAGTCCCAAAGGATGAGCAAATGAAATGCCAACTGATCAACATTGTCGAACTTTTTAGTCGGTCAACTAAAGAGAAAAGAGGAATGTGGTACTAACAAACTCTTTGATGATGGCATCAGCGACTAATTGTAACCAATAAACCCATGTTTTCCATTAGATTTTTTAATTGTATTTTTACTCACTTTCATCAGGCAGTCCTGTCCTAGCGAAGCATCATTTAACATTGGACCGCATTATGACGATTTAAGTTTCGAGTAAATTATCTTAATTTCGACTCCTGATTACATTCACGATGAGAAAGTATTTTATAGAGCAATTCTACCTTTCGGCAATTTTTCGCATGTTACCGGTGTACCTGTATCTACCCGAGCGCATGACAGAGTAGAAAGTTCGTGCGTTCAATTAAAAAAAATTGGAGGGATACGTTCGTGACACCGTGTTTACCCCACGACGCTATTTTTCGTGGGATTCTCCGATGTTATTTATACGGTACAAATATAAATATTATGACCTTGACTAGAGAGAGAGTATCGAAGAGTTGTTGCGCGGGTAGGTTTAACAGTTTGAGATGTTTGCATTTCAGTTATCTTCCTAATAAATTGGTCCTTCTTGCATTTATAAACCATTTTGGAATAACATCATCACAACTGTTTCAGGCAAGTACTTTTTAAATGTCTACATTTAGAGTTCCCGTAAATGAATTTAATTCTCAGAAGAAGAAATATTAGGGTGCATAAATAAGGCTCTATTTAAGTAGGGCTGATGATCATCGGTTAAAAAATTGGAACTATTTGAGAAAAGACAGCGATGTTAAAATCATCGAAGCCAAACAATTATTTCCATGAACTGTGCATTGCAAAGGATTATTTATGATGGGGAAAGTCTATTCTCTCTTATCCCAGCTCAGAGCCAAATGTAAATTGATATCGAGTAGTATTATTACTTTTATTTGATGTTATGCTGGTATTGAAACCTATTCTTTGATCCTTGCAATGTACGAATATCTAAGCATTCACAATATTGCACACATATCCCTAGGCTGAAGAGATTAAACGCTGTGGAGAATGAAAATGTGGTGGCTTCCAGTCTATCTTAGGGAACGAACGGTTCTGAGGATTTTTTCGCGACCGGGCAAGAAAAACATCCATCCTGATGCGGTACAGTGGCCTGTGGCGGTGCTCCCGTGGTGGGTGGGGGCGCAGCTGAGTTCGGGGAGAGGCCGGCAGCGGAAGAAGTCTTGGCTGCTGCTCTGTCACACTCTCACTGAGAAGTTCCCTTTGTCCCTCTCTCCACTTCTCAGCAGCAGCAGCAGCAGCGAGAGATTGCTGCACGGTGCTGTGCAGCAATGTCCCGCTAAGCGTCGTCGTCGCAGTCTTCAGGAACGCATCTCCAACGCATAGCGAGGAATTGCTGCACGCTTTTGTATCTCTCTCTCTGTCATTTCGCGCCTGTAAACCTCTCCCCCCACGTCTTCCATCCTTGCTTGCTTGCGCTCCGGAGGACAGAACGGCATTCCCTAACATGACACTTGAGTTATTACTTGCAGGTTTCTCTTTTTTCCATTCCCAATTCCCCTTAAACTCCATCACCAAAACCAGCACCGGAAAAAACGCACATCAAAGCTAGCGGAATGGTTATACACAGATGAAGGATGTGCGACGAGTACATGTTCTGATGTTATTCAAAATAACTTCTATGTCAACATTTCCATCCAGTTAAGTTCGCAGTAGTTGTTCACTTTACATGACGCGTCGAGTAAGTACTAGAGCGAGATATAATACCACCAAAAATTGTTCAAAAAGAACAAAACTTATCTTGGGAAATTTGCGAGAAATGTATAACATTACAAGAAACCTTTAAGTGTTTTAAAAACAAAGTTATATCTACCTCACAACCTGCTAAACACCTAGCTTTCCCAAAGAATAAGATGAGATGTGAGTAGCAAGGTTTTCCTCGTGGACGCATCCGACATTTCCCGTGACGCTTCTCTTCTTTTTGCCGTTACGATATGCGAAGTTAAATCATTAGGCTCACCCTAGTAGGGGAAAGTTTATAGGAAAACCGAAAAACAATTATTACAAAAAAGATCAGTAATTTTACGTTTATGAAATGCAAAGTAACTCACAAAATTACACAATAACCACTATATATTCTCATTAAAAGTTGCTTATTCGGCTCAAAGCAATGTCTAATAAGTGATTGGAACAGAGTATACAATTTTTATCCCTTAAGACAGACTCTTCCTGTCCGAATGGAATATATCCTTCCCAAAAAGTCAATCCTTTTCAATCACCCACCCCGATACCTATTAGATACCCGTTTTTGGCGAAACATCATCCGTGAGAAGGACTGATATTAGGGATACATATTGATTTTATTTATCCTGGACTGAATGCGGAGAAACCGCTCTCTCTTCTCCAGTCAATTTTCTCTCACAGTGTGTTGAAAATACAAATTTATAATTCTTAAATAAAAATTGACGAGAGGCAGACACAACTGGCACAATATACGACCAAAATTGAATACACACCGAGCCGAAGAAGATCCAAAGATTTAGGGAAATAGCGCCTGTAGCTTAATCCACATAAGAATTTTCCTCATTATTCCACTAGATACTTATCACATATCCCTAAATCTCGGATACCTTTCGAGAATACCTCGTCAAATCAATTAATAATAGTCAATTTAGATGTGATTCTACATTTAAATCTACATAGGACTCTGCGAGCCGCCACATGGGCTTGTGGTAGGGTGTGTTAGGTCACCAGTCGTGTAAAGATATAAGGTTTATGGGAGGTAAAATGGTGACCTATATTATGGGAGTGTATTAAATGGAGCTCAGATTTTATTGTGGTTGGTTATGGTGCGCGGAAAGAACGAGTTTTTGTAACTATCTGTTCGGATATGTATCTATCATATTTTATCGCGCCTGTCAGACCTACAGATGTATTGAGGCATCATAATAATATTCCCTGTGTCGCTATGAAACACACCACTTCCAAATTTCTCAAGAAACCTAAGCCTATCGTGTGACCTCTGAGTCTCTAGAGGCTCCAACCTTAATCCCTCTAAAAATTGTGGGATACTATATGTTCGCTCGTAGCAGTTTTTAAAGAAAGCGTGCTGCCTTTCTTTGTATTTTATTATCATTTTTTTTGGTCGAATCTTAATGACCAGGGTCCGAAACGCTCGCGGTTTATTCGAGGTGTGGCCTAACCAGAGCGAAGTAGCATCTCTCTTACTTTTATATCCGAGGACCTTCCTATTATACACTTAACAAAACCTAGTTTCTTTAATGCTGTGCCGCATACGTTTTGTATGTGTGTTCCTCACGATAGATCAGAAGTTAATGTAATAACTCGAGAACTTAGGTCATCTATATGAAAATTGAATAAAAGAGGGCCGATCACTCTTCCTTGGGGAACACTGGATGTGACTTCAACCATATCAGAGCTATAACCATAAAAAAAATACTTATTATTTTCGATCGTTGAGAAAATCCCTTATCCAATTCACTACTTTTTAAAAATTAATTCCGCGTGAATGTAATTTATTAATGTATTTTTGTGAGGAACCTTGTCAATTATTTTGATCACGTGATCACTTTTTAACTCATTACAATCTGTTTGTTGATGCAGAGAGTCTCAATTATTAAATTTCGGGTTAACTTCAATCACAATTTGACCCAAGAATAAGTGGTAACTGAAAGTTCGGGTAGGTATAATGAAGTGTATGCGTCCACTGGGAAGTTGACTTGAGCGTCAAAAGAAGGAAGTGCGTCCTCACGGAGCTTCTTGTTCGGCTTAAACGTTCAGTCGGACGTTATAGAATCCTACCTGTGTGACCCGTCAAGGAAAATATTTATTCCATTCGGACCGGAAGATCCGAATACCCACCTTTCTCCCCAGTCCTCCACCTTCGTCATCCAGAAATGTCTTTCTTTTGAAGCATCTGCTAAGCACTCTCATTCCACCTGCATGGCCATTTATCCATCTTCCCCCTCCGGAAACGCACGCCTCACTGATACAAAAACTCACATCTGCAAGCCCTCTCTCTCTTCCCCCCTATCTTTTGCCGCCAAGCTGGAGCCTCCGGTGACCCGTGAAGTTCTCTGATCCGACATGCTGACCTTTCCGGGACAGGAATTTTAAAACACCCTGATATACCCCTATTCTTTATGACGGGTCGGATATAAAACAGTATACACTAATCAGTTTGCAAAAGTGAAAGGTCACTTGTTCTTGGGAAGGCCCTCAAAATAGATAGAAAAGAGTTCTCAATTTCCTTCCATCTGTTGAGCGCGATATATTTTTTTTTGGAATTCGGTTCTATCTCTTACGATAAGTTAGTAACCTCTTACGCCTCATTTCCGAGACCACGTACATAATTGCTTATTTAGTTACAGTTTATGTTTCTCAGTTATTCTGATTGTAAATCAAAATTATAAATGATACTGAAATCAACGTAGAAGCTTGCATGATGATGACACAGCCAAGTTAAAGACCACGAAAACGTGTGAATGCTAATTAGTCCAAAGTGAATGATTGGCTTCGTATCTGGTCCCAGAAGATTACAGTATTTTAGGAATAGTTAACTTCGCGTTGATTTTTGATAATTTATTTTAACTTGCGATTTCTATAAATGCTATTTTTTCTATTTCTTTATGATTTGTGCTTATTGAGGCATACTTTCTTCTTCCTCTCATGACGACCATATCTTTCAACAAAAAATGCATTACCATCGGATATAAGAAGACTCACCAAAGAAATATGCGCATCAAATTTTTGTTTTAGTTATAAAATTAATTTTTGTCAATACTCACTCATGATTCTGGTTAATATATCATACAAAAGGCGTGATCGCTTCAGCAAGCAGCACCTTATGGAAAAACGAACCATACTGTATCCGCTACTGATGATACCTTTTAACTCACAGAAGTCGACCGTATAGTTTAAATGGGAAAATGGATGCCAAAAAATAATTAATTAGACGAGTAACAAAAAATTTAGAGGGAAATCATTTCATTCGCGGAATTTTCACGTCGAGAGAAATCGCACGACCTGGAAGCTGTGGATTGCTTCGGAACGTATTAATACCAGCATTAGGAGAGAGAGAGGCACGCGATTTCCATGTGGTTTTACGCGGAATTCAATTCGCGAAAAAAGAAACGGAAATTGTTTTCGGACGAGTTCGCAGAATTGGTCGGAGCTCACCGACCGCGAGACCAGGAAACGAGACTGAATCTCGACGAAGGATACGTAATGAACTCGGATCGGATGGCACTTTTGTTGTCCCCCCCTCCTCCCTTCAAAAAGAGAGGAAGAGAATCTTGGTGGTAGTAAAAAAAGCGACTTTTCAACGCAGGTAAACTTCGTACCTTCAGTTCTGTAGTTCCGGAGAAGTGAAGTGAATATTTTTCTCATAAAGGCGGAGAGGAAAAAATTGGACAAGAAGATCTAAGAAAATGTGAACTCGAATTAAGGGAGATAATAGAGCTGGGCTCGGCAGTGCACGGCTTGAAGTCCTGGGTAAAAAATGAGAGATATCCTACTTTTTATGCATGTGAAAAAAATGCACTGAGTAGTAAATACACCTGATAGAATACTTAAAACTCCAAAAAAGAAATTTCAAGACCCTAGCTCTGTAAATACAGGCAATTGAACGATGTTTTTACTTCTTCGTCACTGTCCCTCCCAGCTCGAATGACCATCCAGCTGAATACTGGCTTCTGCAGTACCATAATTTCCGTTATAGATTTTGCAGTAATTGCTGTAATTAGCCAAGGTGATGTAAATAACCAAGGCGAGTCGAGTCACTAAATATGTGATTAAAATATTTCAATGACTGACAGACATGCACGTGTAATCAGTTTCTCGAAAACATTCTAATCTACAATTATAGTTTGATTAAATGCATTGTTCATTCTTATTCTTCATGGTATGACATCTCATTAATATCGGAGTATTAATATAAGTTGTAAAGGAGTAAATACAAGGATTTCTCCAAATGTCACTGAAAATATTTCCATTGTTCAATGAGGGGATAGTAAAAAGAAGGGTTAACGACAGAAATTGATATCGAATCTCATTGTTTGTGCCATTCCTAGAAAGGGGTATAACAATCTATCAGTTAGAGAGCGAAGCGGTATAAAATCTAACACTTAGATGGTACATTCGTCTCGTTTCATTTGGGTGGCAGTGGTGTTCATAACTCTATTGGCGTCGCATGTAACCGGATTAACTCCTATCTAAAGCCCTGATTAGTTTGTTTCCGATGATGTTCGTTCAGTCCTACTTTCACCAACAATCACTAATCACTTCTTAAGGGACATCTTTGACACTCTCCAGTTTAACTGATGAGATAACGAGCATAAAACAACGCATTAGTTCCTGGACCGATGATTTAAGGCTTTTCCCGAGATATTAAGAATGTAACTACTGAAACCTCAGTACTGACAATAAACATAATTGATGCAAGAGGTGAATGTGTTTTAATTATTTTGAAGACTTTCTAATCAATTTGAAAAGGAGCTGCAGTGCTTTAGTGCTCCCAAGAAAACCATTTAAATTTTGAACTGTTTAGAACCGTAACCGTATTTATAAATACCCCTGATTATAGCACTACACCGCAGTATTCCGAAGTCACTGACGAAATAATGAGCTTAGTATGCAATTAACGCAAATTTTTGACAGTTGAAAAATCACTAATAATAATTAATTCACATTAATCTTAATTATCCACTAATATAACTAAGTGGTAATTTACTCGATTCACGGTGTACTTAACGCAATGTGAAATTAAATCTCCACTGCGACAAAAATATTCGTCACAGTTTGAAGGGTATAATTTCATTAGAAAAAGACGAGGGTACTGTACATATTGATGATAGAAATAGGCACTCGTATTTTGATCTATAATTATCTCCAAATATATTAATTTTTACATTGCTTATGTGAAAGGTAATATAAAATAGCCGATCCTGAAGTAGGTCCCACCACTTACCAGAGAACCATTCACCTGTAGACAAATGACATTTTTGCTAACTATCAAGGTGAGAAGGTATTCGGGGAAGTAATAAGAAAGGCAGAAATGCCGCGTTAAGGAATAATCCACTACAAGGATAACACACCGCGAAGAAGGAAAGCAACTGGGAGATAGATGAGAGACGGAAAAAATAGACCCGAAAAAAAGTTCGGATGGAATATGAATCGAGAGAAAGAGAACGCGAATTAAACAGGAAAGTGATTGCGCACAAATACTTTCAAAGTAATGATTCTAAAAGGACAATTGCACACACATTTAGCAATTGAGTTAATAAATGTATAATGTCCATAAGGTTATGAAACACATAACTAGATTGTACGGCTAAAACTATGAATTTTTTGTTACCAATATTCTTACAGTTATTGCTCCGATAGTTCCATTTATTTTCAAATACCAAGATAAAATTATTTAAGCAAATCGTAACGTACCAGCAATTGAACAAAGAAACTCATTATTGATCAAATAATGACCGTTCATCAAGTAATTACCCTTTCTAGACATTCATTATCAATACACCATTTTGGATACTCGTGGAACTAACACAATCTGTATGGTAAAAAATCTTTTGAACCAATAATTTCACTGAATAACTCCTCAACGTTTATTGGGCCAACCAATGGCTAACAGATCTCAAAGGTCTACTGAATATAGACGAGTGACTTAATTAATCAACGACACATTTTAAACAATGCTCAATTTAAAGGAAGTTACGCCTCTTACCAGGAAGGCCGTACCTTCGTTGTCTAGCGGCCTTTCTCAGAATTGTCAAGATGAAGAGAGATGTTGAAGGAACATCGAGAGAGTGGCCAAGTTCAGGAATAACCCAATTGTATGACAACACTCGGAGATGAAAGAAAACAATGGGGAGGAAGAGGAACTCCGAAGGAAACCGAAGACCCGGAAAGAAAGCGCAAAGGAAACGAAGAGAAAGGGGGTAGGGAGAGAGAAAGAGAGGTTTGATGAATCGAAAGCGGGAGCAAGGTACGGTTTGAAGGACCTCTTTTTTATTTATTTTATCTGCCCTTTTTATACCTACGCAAGGGTCTGGTTGGGAAGGACGAAGAACGAGGGGGGGGGCAGCACTACACTAGGAAGTTGGAGAGGGGGAATGAGGGGGAGGTCAGGGGGAAGGCGTGTGGATGAACAAGTGGGGAAGGCCTTCGGAAAAAAATCGAGGGTAAGGGAAGGTTTCGTGAAGTCAAGAGAGGTAAGGGGTGTGGGCAGGATTTTTACGGGCTCTCGGAGGGTGTATAGAGGGGGTTGTCCGGGTCGACATGGGGGGAGGGCAAGGCGACTGAGAGCTGGAGAAAAAAGAAAGGTGGGGCACTAAACATAATAAAAAAAGAAAGAGTGGGAGAGAGAGATAGAGAGAGAGTGGGGAAGAAAACGGTCCAAAAGTTTCCCCTGGATATGCCTTTCGGACCATCCCTCACCGAACACAGGAGCGCAGGCGCGTCACGCGTGAAAGAACTGGGACCCGGGGACACTCACTCGCACGGAGAAGGCGGACTAAGAGTACAGTTGGGCGAGTCGTGGCCTCCTACTGTTCCCCTCGCTAAAGAACAGCCTGCAGTAAACGAGGGGAATCGGAGAGGCATGGGTGAAGAGGGTGTTGGTGAGAGATGTAGCGCCAGAGAGAAGGACTGCCGGAAGGAACGAGTAGGAAACGGGAGAGGGGGAAAGGGAACCTCTTCAAATTTTACTCTTAAGGTGGTTCAGGTTTAACCATGTAATATTTGCATGCAATATTTATTGAATTAAATATTGCACGTAACTATGCATGCAATATTTGCAATAATTGGCCGCAATATTGAATTTAATGTTAAAAAATTGAAGCATTTTTGCAATATTATTGTTATAATAAGTACATCTGACCATGCATTTGTTTTTCTCCTATTTCGAAACCGCAGTTTATCACTCTGTACATATCTGAATCAATTTTCATATTAGTTTCTAATTCTTCACTGGATTGTTAAAAATTTTCTTGCAAAATTTTAATCATGCTTTGTTTGTTGCTATTGCTATTTCATGAACAATCTGACAGCAACCTCAATACAGGCTCATCCTTAGAGGTTACCTATCTTGTACTAATTTGTAATATCTGTAAGAAATAAAATTATTATTATTTAAAAAAATGTGAGTGAGACACATACAAAGTTACGCATTTGTATTTATTTCGTTAAAAAATTACTGTTTCTGATGATTCAATGGGTTACCTATTGAAAATCAAAATTAAGATACCGCATACGAGGTGTGTTCAAAAAATACCCGGAATGTTTAAATTTCGCGCGTTTGGAGAGTCCGATTGCCAAAAAATTTCTTTATTGTGTTGGTATACATGCCTCTGAAGTATGACACAATTTTCAGCTGTATTCATTGTTTACTTTATCTGTGGCAACCGCTAAGGTTAGACGTGTTTTCATGAGCTCGGCGATTTTCGATTGATAAAAAAAATGGATCAAAGAATTTGTATTAAGTTTTGCGTAAAAAATGAAATAAAGTGTAACAAAGTGTGCGAAATGTTAACAAAGGCCTATGGTGAGTCTGCTATGAAAAAACAAGTGTTTACGAGTGGTATAAGCGTTTCCAAGATGGCCGTGAAGACGTTGAAGTTGACGAACGCCCCGGACGTCCCAGCACATCAACAACCGATGAAAACGTGGAAAAAGTGAAAGCAGTGGTTATGAATGATCGCAGAATCACAATCAGAAAAGTCGCTGATGATGTTGGCATATCGATTGGCTCATGCCATGACATTTTTGCGAACATTTTGGGTATGAAACGCGTGGCAGCAAAATTTGTCCCAAAATTGTTGAATTTTGAACAAAAACAGCGGCGAATGGAAGTTGCTCAGGAATCACTAAATGAAGTCAACGTTGACTCAGATTTGCTCAAAAGAGTAATAACAGGTGACGAAACTTTGTTACACTTTATTTCATTTTTTACGCAAAACTTAATACAAATTCTTTGATCCATTTTTTTTAACAATCGAAAATCGCCGAGCTCATGAAAACACGTCTAACCTTAGCGGTTGCCACAGATAAAGTAAACAATGAATACAGCTGAAAATTATGTCATACTTCAGGGGCATGTATACCAACACAATAAAAGAAATTTTTTGACAATCGGACTCTCCAAACGCGCGAAATTTAAACATTCCGGGTATTTTTTGAACACACCTCGTATGTAGATTATTCCACGAATATATTTTTAATTACTACTTTGCCGGCTGCAGCGCCACTTGGATGGAACTACCACATTTTGACTACAACTACGGCAGAAATTTGCTAACAGCTTTAATAAATTGGTGGTAAGATGGCCATATTTTTTCTTAAATTCAAGTTCCCAGGACTTTTTTCTTCTTATAAACAGTTGTAATCAAAAGCTTGAATCTGCTTAATCATTCAACCTGGCATTTTGTTGCTATCAGAGGAATTACCGTAAGAGTCTATGTAAAAATATCCACATTCAAGGCTGAATACAGTATAGTAGCCATGAAACCCTATTTTATTTTCATCTAAATTCATAAAACGCTCTTTTAAGATGCAATATTGAAGTTTTCAGAAAATATGGAATAATTTACCATGCGGTCTGAGCCTCATTAAGGATATCCACTAACAACAACATTAAGCAGCCATCGTGTGCTTGTAAGAAGAGTGACACGAAGCAAAAGCTGCTTCTCCCCCTGTATGCATTTCGAATGAATATGTCTAATCATGTACTTGAGTGTTTAACCCATAATGACACGGTAATTACTGCATTATTTCCGTCGGGGGATGTAATACAGAGCATGTTTTGATATTTCCCTTCCCAGTCACCCTGTGTCAGGGGTATAGTCAGTTTTCCACTCTCAAAAACTATCAGTCATCAAGTCTTATTGAATGCACAATCATGAACCGTAAAGAATTACTTTCAATAAACATAAAATAGAAATTAAATAAAAAAACACAGCTCCAATTTTATCTGTTCATCCGTCCGATAAAGATGGGGATGGAGCCAGCTAACTGTTCTCACAATCTAAGACTCGCTTTATATTTCCCCATGAGGGCATATATAATGTCATCACGGCATTGTGATACCTAGTTAAAAATGGCGATTAAATATTTTTATAAGGGATATTTATATAAGGGATATTATACGAATCTATAACTTTTTGACTAAATGCACAGCTGAAAAAACAGTCTCGTTACACTGGGATACCATTAGTTGGTGTCGTGATTGGATGAGGCTGAGGTTTGGGCCCCGGAACGGCTGGTGATCATTTTGAGGGCGAGAAAAACTTTCCTTGTAGTACCTCTAGCAACTCTGACGTACTAGCGTGCTGAATTTTGTTTCAAACGAAAAAACATATTCCATTCCATTTAGCCTGAATATATCCACAGTAGCTTGGCTTGGTGCATTTAACAATTGTCAAATAGCCAGGAATTAATGATGGGATTTCAACTGACGGGCTATAATTACCATATATCCCAGAATCATTCACCACAGCTGATCATAATGAGAGTCTGACCACCGATGTATCAGTATCGATATGCTTATGCCAGAAGGATTGTGGCTACTTCGGCAACGTCTGAAAGTCAACACTGTGCGTGCCGCACGCGATGGCCTGCTTATTATTGCCCACCAACTCGCAAACTTACTCTCGTAAATCTCAAAGTTGAGTCAACACAACCGCTTTCGACAGTTTTACAATTTTTTTGTGCCTCTGAAGAGTCTTCAATAGCGTATAATTCTTTTGCATTGCAAAACTTTAAAATACCTACGATAAATAGTTATTTTTGGACTGGGTATTCATACATGGGTACGTAGAAACAGGCATACAGACTTTTATGCAAGGATACCCTGGTTTATTTGGATATCGACCGCCTGCGAGGATGACCGTACTCGTCTGATGCAGATGGGAAAACTACAAAACTGAAGAAAGTGAAAAAGTTAAAAAGTGAGCAAGACTGCCCGTGGATGTCTGACCTCGTACGTCCAATTTTATTTCTTTTTTTTATAGCACCCTCAACTTGTCCCTCTTCCCTTCCGATAACCCCCATACCCTTTAGGAAAAAAACCTTTCCCTTTCTTGCCTTTTCTTTTACTTTCTCATTCTTTTCCAGACCCTTACTCCCCCTTCAAGTCCCAACAATCGCCTCCCTCTCCTCGCCAATGCGACCTCCATCACCTAACGCACTGCCAAGAGTTCCCTCGCCATTCTGTCGGAAATGGACAAGTGTGTGCAGGGGCAGATCTTCCCAGAGTTGGGTCGGAGGGCAGAGGAGAAGATACGGGGTAGGGAGTGTGTGAAGAATGTGGGAAAATATGGCGAGGGAGGAGAGGGGTGTCCTGAAGAGATAGCGAAGGCATAAAGAGATGGGAAAAGTCCCAAGTTGTTTGCTTGGTGGGGTTTTGCGCGGATTGAAGGTAGAAGTGCAGGGCGGAACAGCAAAAGAATAGATTCTCAAGACTAAAAAGGAAAAATCAAGGAAAAATTAAGATTGAAGGGTACAAACTGTGGCAGGCAGAACATTCCTAGTGCAAAGGAAGCCATTAAAACGTAAGAATAACTTCAAATTGATGAGGAAAGATCTTTTTTCCAGTTCATTAATTTTTTTCTAATTTAAGCATTTATTTATTCATTTACTACATACATATTAGTTCAAATTCATACTCATTTCGGCCCCGCAAAGTCCCAAGGACTTGTCAGCGGTCTGGGCCTTACAACACTATGTGACATCAATTGCTTTACATCATTTCACGGCGTATGGTGTTATGTAGCCCAGAAAAATGGTTTTTCGTTTTCGTTCGACCCGAAGGAGAGGAAGAAAATCATAACTTTCATCAGAACTTTAAGCAAGAAAAAAATAGCCCCGGAACCTAGCAAACCTCCGAAATGACGTCATTTTTTAAAGATGAAAATAATTTTCAAGACGGAAAGAGATAAAACAGTTACAGTGCCGAAAAAAATAGATCGAAATAGACAAAACTCAGTTTATCCTCATTTTATATGATTTTTTTCATGGGTGGGAATCAGTTTGACGAAACGGAAAGAATATCAAGGGATGTTTAAGACAAAAGGGTGAAAAACTAAACAGAAGGATGGAAAGGGAAGGAAAAACATGGACTTGGAGAAATGCCCAGAAATTACACGTATTAACATGGTTATAGTACCACTGCAGAAATAATTGCTCAAACAACGGGTATGTAAAAACATTTACATGACATAAATGACACACAATGATGTTAGTCCCTTCAAACACGTAGAAAGCTAACGTAAGAATAACCTCAAAGTTCGTACTGAGGACCAAAGTTTAATTTCAATAACCAAACACGAAATGACTTGGTGGATAACTTCAGAGGTAGAATCACCAGCAATGTAAGTTATTGAGAGGTAGATTAGGATGAAGAAGCTTGGAAAAAAATGGGAACATAAATAGGGTAGAGGGGTGAGATGAATGGAGCCAATGAAAGCATAAAGCGGCAAAATATGAAAGAGACAAAAGAAAACATAACAAACGACCGATATGCCAGGCAATTCTTGAGGAAAACAGGCTTTTTCTCAAGGCTAATGAGCGAAAAGCACTTATTGGGACATTTCTTTTTAAATGGCGTCCTAATTCTGCTACTGTAAATAAAATTCCTCATCTGGAGTTTCCATTACCAATTAACTCGTGAAGTCAATCATACGAGCTCCATGTCGATGAGTATAAATTTTTCAGCTCTTCAACGAATTTGAAAGTCAACACAGGATTTTTACTGGATAATCCTTTAAGAAGGAGGAGTATTTTACAAATTTATACAATGAATATTAAATACAAGTGATCCTATTATTTATTCATGTATCACGACCGAAAGGAATGATGAAGTGAGAGGAAATACGATATTTATCAGCGCGCGAATAATTTAGATAATCAAGCAATGAAACCGATATTGTACATTTGTGGTTGTACCAAAATGCGTTAAAGAAAAAGGCAAACCCTTTTTGACTCAAGTAATGATAGTTTAGGACTCTGAGGGAAGGAAAAATATGAGGTTAACATCTTCATTGAAACATCAATACCAAATTGTGGATGCCATTTGCAGCATACTCCTTTCCCAGGTACTAGAATTCATTGAGGAATAATTTTTATTTCGATGGATAAGAAGTTAGAGGTTAAAATGAGGGGGAAAACTTTCACAATGTGCACCAACAGAATATGCCGTGTACGCTCGACCTGTTTCCAGAAAGGTATGGCAAGGTAGATTAACGCGTGAGAAAGGTTCTGGAAAAAGATCACGAGGGGAAATAAGACAAAGCGTGAACTTCTTTTGTTCCAAAAGTATCACTGAACCTCATTCCGGCTTGCGATAGAATTGATGTTATAAATGCTTTTGGATGAATTATCCGTTGAAATGTTGGATAAAATATAAATGTGAGCGATGAGGAAAGGAGGGTGCTGAACGAGGGGTCTTTTAATGTTTATATCGATAAAAATTCCGAATAATAACGAACTCACAACCGTAAAATACTTCCATAAACTCCTTCATGCGGTTGTAAAATCAAAAAGTAACATTGGCTAACTTTAATCTACATAAATACTTAATAGAGTACTTGATATGACTGTAAAGGAAAAAACTGAATACATTTTATTTCGGCAAAAACAAAATGAAATAAGTTCTTTCGGTTCCGTAGTTGCTTTACTCTCAAATATTCCAAAAACGACTCTTCTCGTCTATAAACTACATTCCTATGCTTCAAACCGCATTTTATGAGATTTTGGGAGAAAGTAAAGCTTTAAGAGCACTATCAAGCGAGTGAATATCATACAGAATGGAGAAATCCTCCAAAAATTTCATCCGCGTTGATAACTTCTTAAATGACTACTTAAAAATGATCATTACTACGGCTATTATGGCTAGTCTCTAATCAAAGCATTACTCATTGACTAGAATTTCGTTGATTTAAGCAAATAGAGAGAAACAGGATATGTCCTAAAAGCCATACTCTATTGCTATGGGCTTCCAGATCAGTATTGCAAAGAGTTACGGAGAATATATCATCTGAAAAGTTTTGCCTAAATACTTCACTTATCTATCCTCCCACATTCTGCCAAAGATACTTCTCTCATTTCCCTTTGCTGACTTACCTAGCATCATCTTTCTTTCCTACAAACACAAAATTTGTAGGCCTTGCTTACAAAGGAAATCATCAACACATTTCTGAGCCGAAAAATCAACAGCCATTGTTCGTTTGGAGAATTTTAGGGCCGGCATTTTCTCTTCTCATAATCATCATCCCCCACTTCTTGATCGTATTTCAACAAGCTTCAATGCTTTATTTTTCTACTTCCTACGGAAGTTTCTCACATACGATAATCCTGCTTTGTCAAAGACTGTATTTTTAAGTACCATATGCGCCATACAACAACCTTCGTTCATCTTTCCTTTCGTCATTAACTCACATCCACCTACTTTCCCTAATTATAAACGTTTTCCTATAAAAAATAATAATTTTATTGTTCATTAAAGTATGCTTAGTTCTATTCAAAAGGTTGTGTATTTTATAAGTCTGTAGGTGATATTTTTGGAGAGTTAATTTCTTCAAGTGAACAAAATCTACAACCCATGAATTGAGGAGGAATTGAAATCAATCTTTTGTAATTCGTTACTATTCTAAGAGATTTCTCCAAAATTGGTCAAAAATTCTTAAGAAGAGAGAGAAAGAAAGAAAACATATCAAAGTGGATAAAAAATTCAAAAAATAGAGGATTTTAAAAAAATCCAAAAGGAACAGGGGAAATAGAGAAGATATGAAGTTTGGTGGACAGGACATGGCTGAAATGTTTAAGCCTATTGGCGGAAGAATACGGAAGGAGGGACTGGAGAAGGAATTAGGAAGGATCGAGCATGGAGGAGGTGGGGAAGGAAAATGGGAGGAGGTGGCGTATCGGGGGTTGAGACGTAGCAATAAGGGAAGGGAGGCCAAGGGGTTGGGGGTGGAGCGTGGTGGAAAGAGAAGGACGAAAGGGAGCTCAGGGAACGGAAGTGGGAGGTTGAAAGGGGGTAGAAGGGCCTGAAAAGAAGGGAAAAAGAGGCGAACGAGTTAGACCTGGTAATTTGATTTTTCCCACTAACCTGCTTCGAGACTTGCTCCGCTCCGCTGTTCAGGAAATGCTTCTGCATGAGGTTGGGTGCCAGCAGTTGCCTGTAATGGAGGAGAGAAAAATAATAGCATCAGGAGAGAAGGTAGAGAGAGAGAGAGAAAAAATAGAGACAAATTTGGTGCTCTAAAAAGGGCAACCTTATTCGATAGGGAGGGAATGGAGCTTGAGGAGTAGTGATGTGGCCTCCGGGATCAATGGAGAAAAGGCCGTGCATCAAGAATGCTCCGGTAATAATGTACACGTGATAGGAATATACATTTACTGAGTGCGATCATCTCACTTAGCGAGCGAGCCAGTGAAATGAGATACTAAATGAAATAATAAAATGAATTTTCCTAATTAAGGTTGTGGTACATAAGAGACATGGAAAACATACTGATTGTGTCCACTTCCAACCTGGTCAGTAGGAATACTTAGGATAATCTTATTCATTCAGCGCCTATACATAGTCTATAAGCACGAAAATATCGGCGTATCGATATGGACGTTCATTTTCGGCATCTCGATGCTAAGGGTAAATCTCGAATACTCCATATAGATGATACAATTGACAATCATGAATATGTTTTCGCCGAATCGATAGTTCTGCATCAAGAACTGCATTTAAATGTTCAATCTCACGCAGCCATAATCTCAATAATCTCATCAGGAGCATAATGTGCCGGCTAGCAAATTTCAGCTAGCATATATGCTGTAAGATCGAATGGTCATTTTACCATATTTAAGAAGAAACCATGATACCGAAAACTTTATTCAAAAAATTCTTTTCTAACTTAGCGCCGAGGAAGAGAACGAATTCTGATGTAAACATACCTTTTTATGTAATGGCTATGATAAAATCGTCATTAATATGACGACGCACATTTGACTATTAAAATTTACATCTTGAAACAAAGTTCAGGGATGCTTCTTCTCCCAGTTGAAACCATAGCTCTGACCTTAGCTCTTACTCAAAAACCGTTTTAAAAGCCCACACCTTTCATCCGATATCCCCTTGGATTCCATACCCTCCAGATGATATGGTATACAATCGAGAGGAATTTCAAGATGGAGATCGTTGTAGGGATACAAACACTCCCTTTGGAAGAAGCATTAGGGTGTGTAAGATGATTTCCGGAAATGGGATTTCCAAGAAATGCTATGAAAGGTGAAACCTGTGGCATCCGCGAAGTCTCTAACTACGAGGAACAGCGGGAGGGTGGTAATGACAGCGAATGTTTTGAGAGTTTGACACATTTTTATAAACGCACTGTTTCCCTTCTCGGAACGAAATATTTCTCCATATTGCAATAGCCATCGCTTGAGCTAGCTTGAACTTAGCTGTTATATTCACACATATTACCCCTTTTGTGCTCTTTGATTTGTCTATTAAAAAAACAGATATCAGGTCTTTTCCCTACCTGGAAATATAGATCCACTTCAAGTCTTTTTTCATAACCATGGACTAAAAGCCTACACCTCTAAACTTTGCCCTGTAAATGTATGATCACTATTTAAAAAAAATAAGGTTAAGAAAAACGCTGAGGATACTATATTTAATTTCTTAAACGACCAAAAACTTTTTAACCTCCCTAAACTCTGATCTCCTAACATTAGCTGCCATACTGAAGCATTTTTGGTTGTACAGGCATGCCTGTTGGAATCCATGCCCTTTCATGGTAAATAACGGAGATACGTCCGACGCAAAAAGAGACAAATCGGTGAAAATTAGACATCTTAAATGCTTTAAACATACAAAAAATGAAATATTACTGCCACCAAAAAACTTTAACTTCTAAATACGCCGATATCGGTTTAAGCCTTCACTGCAAAGGGTAGTAGATAAAACAACGCCTAAGCCTAAAACAAATCCTAAAAAAATATCCAGCTCCAGGGAGAGGAGTCTGTTGTAAAGAATGCCTCAGCTAACTGTTAAAACAAAAACCCTTATTTAACTAACCCGTACAACATTTAATTGACAGTATGAGCTTTTGTAAAGATTTGTTTTCTGTATAAATACACAGGAATACAAAAGTGACGTTTCGGTTGGCAGCAGGAGAATTGAAGTACAATTATTATCAAAAAATTACTGCACACCTAGAGGTGTTCAGGAATTGAAATATTAATTTCTAAAGCTACTTAGTTAAAAAGGCCAATTTAAAATAGTGGCATATATATGCGCATGCGGAACGTAAGTTTGGCAACAGCGCTCTTCGTACGTCCATAGTGTCAACTAAATTCGGAACACTACGTACATAATACCCCCTTTAAATCTGCCCCCGAAAGACGATGACAGTCACCATACCATCGAGGGAAAAGGGGCAATGGTAGACAGAAGATGATTGGGGAGAATGTTAGAAACACCCCCTTAGCGAGATGTGCAACGGGGGTGAATTTCTCAGGGAACGAGACACTGGAGTCTTCCTCCGGAGAGAGGGATTGTATGGAGAACGAGGAGTGCCAAGGGGTGGTGGTGGTACGAGGGGGAGGACTAAAAGGGTGTGGAGAAGGAAACGATCGAGGAGGGAGAGAAGTCGGAGGAGGGGTTGGGAAGGGCGCACCACCCGTCATGGGATAGGCGCGGGGGTGCGTGAAACGACCGAGGGAGAATATCGAGGAGAGAAAAAAAAGAAGGCGGATGGGGGAAGACGCTTCGGGTGGGAGGAGTAAGTCGGGGAAAAAGGGGTTCTGGGAATGAGGACGTTCACAAATCGAGCGTTCGTCTCGAATCGGCGACGTGAAAAGACCCTGCGATGGGCTCCCAGGTGGGGTAGGCTGAGAAGGAGAAGGTTAAGGCGCTGGGAATAGTGATGGGCGAGAAAACGTTTTTCGAATGACATTTTATTTTGTTCGAATAAAGTTTAAGATGGTTCCACTGTAAATGGACATAAATGTCATTTCATTCACATTAAGTGTACTAGCAGAAAAATACAGGTCCTCTATCTGTTGTCGACAACAAAATGGTATATCTTCACGCTATTTTCTAAAAAATTTAGCTTAAATGTACATATTAGAATAGAAAGAGCAAGATAAGCACTATTTAAAATATTTTTCCATCTAATAAAAGTAATGTAGGGTGAATACATTTGGAACTTTGTTTGTATAACTGCAAAATTCTTCTAGAGGAATAGTCTTGAAATATATAATTTAATATTTATATATATGATATAATTTAATCTTGTCAGCGTTTCGCAGTTTTATTTTGGTATCATCAAGGCTTGCAAATAATTATTGAAACAGAATGATCATGGTTATAATATATAAACAGAGCAATGTGAGTAATAATATTAAAGTAATTTTCTCTGAAAAAATGAAACAGATGGGAGAACTCCCGAGAAACTGATTAATAAATGAAGTAGATATATCTTATTGGCTTATTTATTGAGCTATTACCTAATTGATCTGATCATTGAAATCAAAACGCGGTAATACCTCAAAAATAGTGTTGAAATGTTCATAAAAAATATTTAAAATATATATACTCTATATTCATATTAATCTGAGGAATTTGTACATAACTTATGGTTTCCAAGTAGTTAACACCCGCCATCAGCCAAAGCAGAACTTATTCAACCAATTCAGAAAATCATTAAGGTACTGTTTACAATGATCCTTGAGTAAGAGTTTACAGGAGGTATGACTAAATGTATTTTATATGCGCCACTGAGACTCAGTTTCATAATGTATGCTTAACGTAAGCCGCAAGATGACCGGAACTTTTCGTTATGTTCATGTCTTCTGAGAGTACTGATTTTTATACTAAATCAGACCATTAGTCAGTTGGAAAACGTGTTCTCGATGCAACAACGTATTAATTTCGGCTTTCAACTAAGAAAATGGTCAACCAGAGGTAATGAAATCGGACCTAAGTACGTATAGGAGTGTAGAGGTTTTTATCGGTTAGATTATTGTAAAAGAAGGATATAGAAAGTTTGCGAATTACCCATAAACGTCCCCGGGAATACTCGAATAAAGGACAACACCCAGCATTAACATATTCTAGGTGATATCACAGAATGTTACGATCTCTTTATAACAGTTTCAATGTTGATTGGTCCTTTTTTACCCTTCTTTGTTACTGAACATCCAACCTGTATTTACTGTCACTTTCGGCTTGGATCGGAGCAGGTTGGGTAGTTTTTTGAAGGAGATTACGAAAGCTAGACCTTTTGATTCGTTACGGGTAGTTAGACAATATGGCAAGGGAATACGGAAGATAACTAAAATTTCCACCCCTGAATAACTTGCTAGCAAATGAGAAAGGTTCTTATTACACCTCTTCTATTCATAAATCTATCAAGTTTTGCAAGACTTCAGCCATGTGGCGTTGACATAATGAGAGCAATAGGCATAAACAAATCTTGTGAATGTCATTAGAGATAAATAAAGTGTACATTTTTTTCTCAGTATGTTTGTCCTATGTTCATCCAAGGAAATTGTTTTCATCACTCTAGCCGGGAAAGTAATACTATAAATAAAGTTAATCGCAGTTGAGATCACTTTGTGGAAGTTGATGAGCATGTAGATTGAAAAATACAGTGTTTTTATTTTACTACAACCAGTTTCGACATATATTTACGTCATGTTTAAGCAGAATACTACTAGAATCCTACTTGAAAACGGCATGAATGCATGTCAAAACCGATGTTAGCAGAATAAAATGTATGGAAAGTACCAAGCTTTTTTCAGTCAACACAATACATAAAGCTTATTTTTCCCCGAGGTATATGAGTAGTTGGATATTGAAGCAAAATAGTTGGGTGACTAGGCTATTGGGATAAAGAAGGACATAGGATTACGGGTGAGGTGTGGGTAAGATCGCTTGTTCCACCTCCCCTTTCCCAAAAAAAGAAGCGCAAGAAGCGGAAGGAGAGGGAAAGGGTGGCGGGGCACCCGGGGGCAGATCAATTGGCCGAAATTTCCTCGCCGAGTCACGTCGCGGGTGAAATTGGGGGAAATGAGGAAGGGAGGAGGGGTTAAAGACCCTGAGGAGGGGCCGAGAGGGGAGAGGGGGGAGGGGAGGAAGATAAGCAGGAGAGGCATAGGGTCGGAGAGAGGATCCAAAAGGGGGGTTGGGGAGCGGATGAGGAAGACCGGGGAGTGAATAGAGTTATGGAGCTGGGAAATTCGACTGGTGCAGGAATAGTGTCTTGTATTGGAGGGGTTGGACAAAACGAGGAGTTGCCGCACCACTCAAACCCTTTAAATCCCACACAACGATATATATAGTTGCTGGAAATTCGTACAATAAAATTGCCAACAACGATGTACCGTCGCGTTTACTTTTTTACGTCAGTGGCATAATTTAAAAAAAAATGATTGTCGTTAAATGACCCCGTTTCTAATCGCAGAATTGATACCGACACACTTTCTACATTTTTTTAACAATGAAAGTAACATTTTGTAGCATATCTAGGGATATATGTCTTGAATTAATTACTTCACCATGATCAACTCGCAGCGTATTGCTAGAGCAGATGAAGAAAACAAGAAGAATTAAGAGTCACGGAACCGGGAAAGTTGACATGTACGGTGATCCTGCCTTCATCTTGTGGGATCATAAATTCTAATGGGGTGCCAAACAGTTGAACTAATGGAGTGCCATGCAATAAAGTATTAATGCTAGCTATCCACGAAAAAAGCAATGAACGAGAAATCCACGCTTGCGCATTTGCCGCAATAAAATAACTTAATTTCCAAAGTTGCTGTAGGATTTCCAACGCGCAAAATCTTTTATTCTGCTCCTTCAACTATAATAAGACAAAACGATGAAGCTAAGTAAGCTAAAGCCAAGGTGAGGAAAATCAAATTCAAAAGTCAACTTGATTTCCAAATTTTCATTGCTCATTGTTCTTTAACCAACAATGTAATTACAAGCAATGTGATTTTTTGGGTAAAATCACTTCGTTACTTACATTTATGATGACAAGAGTATGTTTATGACCTAGTCATGAATAAATACTGGTTCCATTACGCTACTGAGCAAGAAAAAATAGCGACGTTTAGACTTAAATCAAGCATCGGATGAATTGAAGGATATATTTAATATTTACAAGCTTTATGTCACTTTAATCAAAAAGATTCAATTATTAGTGGCGAGCTGAGATTGAAATAATTACTTCGTTAATGATAACACAATCATAAAGGAAAAGCGTAGTTTATGATGGGATTAACGACGGGTAAATGAATGAATAATATAGATTTTCGAACACAATTATAGTCTCATTTATGCTTCATTTGGCCAAAATTCACCAATTAACTGACCCTCCCCTCCAAACCTAATTTTAATGAAAATTAATTTGACCTCATTTATATCGCGAAAAAAAATAAACCGATCACTGGAGTCATTAAAAATGAAACGATTTGCTTATGCTCGTCCTTTCACTTCCCGGAGCCCTTTTCAGCGGCACTGTGGCAACGCCGCGCCGTTTCGGCGACATTTTTTCTCATTTCCTCCTCTGGAGAAACAGTTTTCGGCCTTGCCTCCCATCTACAGTTCACAAATTCGGTCTGGCAAACTCTCTTTCTCTCTCTCGCTCTAGAAAGACTAAAGCGAGGTCATCAGAGAAGGGGCTGAGGGCAGGGTGGAAAATTTGCCCTAAAGAGAGGGAAGAAAGGGCGGGGGTGGGGGGAAGGATACATGGGGGGGAGGATGGGAGTCGGGGCCCCTTGCATGAGGATAAAGGCAGGGATTTTGGCAAGGTCCTGAATTAGAACCCTATTTAGATGGGTGGCGAGAGTATTGAAAGGATTTTTCAAATTCCTTGGCCTGGGTCCTGGCCTCGGGAATGCCCTCCCTCTCTTTTTTATCAATCGCTTCTCTCATCCCATCTTCACAGGACCCCAGCCTCCTATCCCCCTTACTTACCCCCCCCCCCACGGTGCCCTCCCCATACCTCATCTCATTCCAGAACCTCCTTTAAGCAATTGGACGGAGCCTGGCGTGCCAACGACATTGGAAGCGAAAGTAGATAATGCGAAATATCTCCGAGGAAGTCTCGTCTCCTTTGCCGTTGAGTTGAGAGTTCACCCTCTTCAAAAGACTGAACTTTGCCGCGTTCCGATCGCGGAACACCAAGTAAGTTGGGCGAGGGAGTGAAAGGAAAATCGCACCTTTGCCAACGAATGATTCTTATTCTCCTCCTTCTACATCGTAGCACCTCGAAATGAACCTTTTCTGGGAATGAAATACCACATCGTAAAGTCACTCGTCTAAGAGTTGATTGTGTCCTTAAAAACCTGATTGAAAGACACATTACGAAGGCTCTCATTTTCGCTCTCGTGCGTGGCTCACTTCGAAACAAAACTACACTGTTGCACTTTATTACTTTCACACCCTGTGCAAGTGATTCGGCGAACTCCGGAACGAATAGGAAGTAATGTTGGTGTGCAATGACGTTCCATTAAGAGGAAAAGAACTTTGATAAACGTATTTGCCACTGTAGGTTATACAAAGGGTAGACAAGGAGTATTGAGTTGAAGGATATGCCCACGCTTTGACCAGAATTGGTCCGAATTGACCCTCCATGGGTCCGGTGGCCCCTGATTCGATGATGTACTCCGGCAGACCGCACGGCGTCTAGTCTACCCGGAAAGGGAGCCAGGAGGACACCAAATCCCAATAATTTGGGCAACGGGCTCCTCCGGTTCTCATAGATGTGCGGAAAGTTTTCACATAAGCGAGACTAACGGCTACTCGTCTTACGTTGTTTGGGTAACCTAACTAATGCGAGTACTTCGGGGAGGCGGAGGCCCAATTGAGGTCCTTTTGACCTCAGTCCGCCTCATTGGTGTCGGCCTCGAAGGGGTTGTGGCTCGCTAACTTTCCCTTCCCTTTCCTTTTCCCTTTTTTCCCACTACCACCCTGACTTGGCGATAAGCGAGAGCTTTCGGCCGAGCGGGAGGCAGTTACCCTGCGGGGAGACCCGAATCCTCTGTAGGTTATACAATGAAATTACCATGAGAGACAATGGCCTTGCCCGGGAATTGAATCATGGAACTTTGGTTTTCCGGGCCAATTCGCCAACCAATACGCTAACCTGGCTCCATAATCCTCATGACATTTTAGAAGGATACGTATGAACTAGATGTTAAGCACTTCCGGTCCATCAAAGATGGCAACGCAAGGGAGAATGGACTTCAAGGAAACCACAGCATGAGGGCTGTATTCTACACCAGTGCTAAAGCCACGCTTGGTTCTGTAAACAAGGTATTCAGGTCTGCCGCGAATATGGCGTTGAAATACAACGAAATACAATACTTTTCATATTATTGGTTATATTCCCCTTTTCGTCAGAAGCGTGAATCATATGTATTCAACCGTCCGAACTTGATATTTGTTTAAAAAGCATGCTTTTTCAAGTACTGAAATATCTAGAACGCTAATTTGCTGAGTACTTCCAAAATATGCCTTCCTGCCAAACGCCCTTGTAGTGGCTTGCAGGGTAATAAGAAGAACATTGTCCAACGTTAGGGACCGTTGAAAACCAGTAGAGTTCTACCAATTGGCAGGTTATCGAACTTTTTACCCGCGCACATGTTTCCATTCATCTTATTTTGCGAATGCTGATATGCAATTTCAAGCTATGCTATGCTAATTTCAACATCTTGAATAGAAAGCTACACACAAAACAATACCTGTGAAAAAATACAAAATTTGGTCTCACAAAGTAAAAAAAGTTGTAAAAATACAAACTTCGCTTGCCATCTGATGGAGTAGGGTCATAGGAGTGATTTCTTCGCGGAAGTTTTGAACCGTACCAAGAGAGGTAAGAAGTTTAATGCCTACGAAAAAGGAGCGACCAGCCTTCACAAATATTCTGGTTTCCTTTTAAATGACATTGCTATTCTTAATCCATCCTCCTTGCTTTTAGTTACCTTACATCCAAACTCATAATGACACAGTGGCTTTCCTCAGAATAGTTTTCCCTCAGCCCTCTTTCCACCCTCATCCCATCATACCATTTCCACTCAAACCATTTATCGTCAGACTTATTCAAAACCGATCCACCTCAGTGTACCTGATGATAGCTTAATAGCCGAAACCGGGAATTAATTCTGTGATCAAGTGTGAAAGTAACACATTTTGTATTTTTATACCTCTAGAAACGTTAGACCACCACCCACACCCTACATACCTCTTTATTACCGTTTCATTCAGTGGAGTACAGAATGGGTAATTCATGGTGTACGGAATGGATAGCTTGGTTGGTTTTTAATCACAGAAGGCAACCGTAAAATGACATTATTTGTACTATTAAGGGCAGCTTTGTAGATGGGCAAGCAAAATTGTGGGTGGGGGAGGGGAAAACGCTTGACGGAAGGTAAGCAAGATGACCACAGTTTAACACCCGAACTGACTGATTGATTTCCTCTGCTTGAAGAAAGTCCTCGTAGCAGACGATTGGAATTCGAGGTTCTGATAAATATTCTCTTCCGCTCCGGGTATTCAAAATCAAGTCCACAGGTTTGGAGGCCAGTATTGAGGGCTTGAGGGAAAAAATGTGTGAAGCTTAAGAAAATATGTTATTTACCGCTTTCATAAAGATGTAGAGTTAACAAAAAAAGTTTTACTAGATAGGATTTTAATTCGGAGAACGGATGACAACACATTAGGACACAAGCACATCATACATTTTGAATAATAAACTATTTAAGGAATGCTACCCCATAAAATTTTATGCCTCGGTGAATTTATGCATTTTGAGTAAATGACAAAATCCCGTAGTTTCTATAAATTTTTCGTTGTATAATTCAGCGCATTTAGGCGAAAATTTACCCCCTGCGACACATTTAGCAAAGGGAGGTCATCCCCGGAGGCAGTAAATTTTAAACGACACAAATTAATTATTGAATTTTCAATGGTATGAACTTGAGCATTCGCGAGAAAACCGTCACGACCTATTCAGAAAGTTGTTTCGAATAAGAAACAATAGCGCAAGGGTAACGCCTGTAGAGCTCTGAAAAAACTTTCAAGTTTCCAATTTTTTCCACCTCTCCCTCAAAATCTGGCACGTCGCCTGGATGGAGAAAGACTTGAAATGGCAAAAAAAGCTCCAAAGTGGGTTTACTTGGCGGAGGCCGGGGGACTCTGTAATACTTCACGCCACTCCTTCATCACTCTGTCTCTACTTCGCGAACTGCCCGTTGATTGAAAAACGCCTGACAACTTCCCTTCCTTTTATAAGAGTTAATCCCTTCTTCCTCGACCAAAGTAATCTTCTTCACCTCCTCGAAAATCTTCCACGGAACACCTCTGGATAACACTTACATCTCTGACAGGGCCATCGATCATGAACAGATGACCTATAAAATATCCGGCCCGATGAATTTTTTCTCCATCGAACGCTTCTAAGAAAGTCGCCTCGCCAGTTATGATCGAACTCGGAACGGATCGAGAAAATCGAATGTCTACCAACGAGCACCCTATCTTCTCGGTCGTTGTGCGCGAGACACATTATTGAACAGCCTGATTCATGAATAGACGTGCAGTGATAATCATCATCATTGGCGTTCAATCCTAAAATTGGTTGACTACAGTCTTCCACCCTTCCCGATCTAATGCTAATTCTCTTAATTCCTGGTAGCTATTCCTATGTACTTTCCTCTTTATTTGATCCATGAACTTATTCCTGTGTCTTCCTCTATTTTATCTTCAATTACGTTCCTTCAAAATCCATTGTGCCTCAGAGTGTGTCTGATTTATCTGGTTTTTCTTTTCTGTATAGGGTTCCATATGGTCCTTTCTCCTTCCATGTCTTATGTAAAATTCATCATTTCTTATTTTTTACGTCCACTTTATCTTCAGAATCCTTCTCCAGCACCCATCATCTTGAAGACGCCAGCAGGATGATTAGTGATAATTATAATCGTGAAAATGACTGCGTAAATACATGGCAAAGGATAGAGATGAATATTCCTTCTAATTACTCTGTGCCTGTGTCCTGTCAGTATTCATGCACCAAGCTGCATATATTCATCCGAAACTGCCTCACGGAAAATTTTGTTCCTTCAATACGGCCAGTTTTCGATTTCTTGAGTCATGACCTGAATCATGATCACATTAACTATGGCGATTGAAGTCTTTGATAGCAGCTCTTTGTGTATCATTAAAGTTCGTTATATACTGAATAGCTTCATAGTTGTGGTGAAATTTTTCTTTCCAAGAGGAGGACAGACACGGTAATCCAAATCACGGAAAGTTTGGGAGTTTTTGCAATTTAAAATACAATTATATAGTATAACTCGAGAGTGTGGTGAAACCGAAGAACTTACACTATTTTCACAAGTTATATAGGTCCAGGAAAATACTAGTACGATCATTTAAAAGTTAAACAGACAATTGCACATCCTTGTACAAACTGATGAAGTGAACTCAGTCGAATGAAGAATGAACATCGGGTATGCAGGAAAACTTCAAGAAGCCATATCCCAAAAAACTGTTGAAGAAAATACTCATTTCCATACGTTAGCATCGAAGAATAAAAAAAAAACCGAAAGAAAGCCAAAAAATACAAACCCCTAGATTTGAAAAAAACGTAACAAGAAGGGTATGGGGACGGAGAAAGAAGGAGAGAGAAGGAAATTAGAACGGGAAATTCCGACGATTTATGGGAGGGACGGGAATAAAAGGGAATAAACGAAAAGAGTCCCAATAGCTTCCCACTTTCAAAACCCTTTTCCTACCCCCACATCCCTTATCTCCCCGCCGATATCTCCGATAGCCATCCAAGTGGACCTTAAGTGGGACGTAGGAACACAGTTTTAAGGGGAAAATAAAGGATCGGTTTCCGGCGATTGATGCTTTAATATAACAGCTTCGGGGTACCCACATTCTCGAGATGGTAGTTGGAAAGGGATGGATGAGTGAGACCAGATTTCTCCAACTGCCTTGACTTCAGGAGAGGTGCACGAGAAAGAAACTTTGGGGATTGATCGGATAGGAAAGAAATGCACTCGCACAGCTCAGATATTTGTTCGGTGCAACTGGTTTTGGTGTAAGATATCATCACCAAGAATTTCGATACCTTGCATCAAAACCTGACACACCAACTAATATCTGTTGAATAAAGTCTGTATGAGATTCCCACTGAGTTAGGTATTGGTAATGTAACGATGACTGCATCCGCCATCGTCCTCAGGGATCTACATCTACATACTACCCTGCGAGCCGCCGCATGTGCGTGTGGCAGAGGGGGTTAGTTCACCAGCCGAGTAAAGATGTAAGGTTTTGGGAGGCAAATCGGTGCGATGGTATTATGGGAGTGCATTTAGTGGAGCTCAGACTTTATTGTGGTTGGTTATAGTGCGCGGAAAGAACGAGTTTTTGTACCAATCTGTTCGGATATGTGTCTCTCTTATTTTATCGCTCCTGTCACACCTACAGATGTAGTGAGGCCTAGAGATACAATGAGGCGTCATGATAATATTCCCTGTGTCACTATGAAACGTACTAGTTCTGAATTTCTCGAGCAATCTAAGCCTCCAAGTCTTTAGTAAAGCCTCCGTGTATCTACTCGTGCAAAATCTACGTATATTATACCTTAATATTGATTTTCACTACGTAACTCATGTCATCACCCAAAGTAGGGTATTCTAAACTGAAGGCTTCCACCTTAATCCCTCAAAAAGTCGCTCTAAAGGGATGCCCTGAGGACGATTTTTTTCTGCAGCTCATCATACTTCATCATAATTTCAACTTTCCGATGGAAACAAATTCATAATTTTTCCCCAAAAATTACAATTATAATACCAGAAGCATTCCAAAATCGGTCTTTCATTAAGGTAGTGGTCACATTCTATCCTATTTCGGCTGCAAGGGGGCATTCAAACTCGGTGGTCCTTGTCCTAAGGGAAAATGGGAAATATTTCCTTTAGGTTATGGGTGTCCTTCATTCTCGTTGCCATTACGGCCGTGATGGGGGCAATCCTTCGTCGAAAAATGTGATTCCCCGTGATTGGGCGGCCATCTGGCCTCAGTGTGTTTCTGGACTCCGACCACATAGGCGTATCCAATGATTGGAAAGAATCCCTCAATGATGGCTATGAGGGGTCTTTTACCTGTTATAAGGCGTTCGGATGTGTGCCATCCACTGTAATTCCCCCGAGGAAATGTAGTTTTCATCGGAGATCTAAAGCATCTATTTCCATGACTCTTTGAGTTTATCAATGGGTAAGCCACAAAAAAACACCAACACTGTAACTGAGAGAGGGTATTTATCATGACTAACAGCTGCTATTTATATCAATGGTAATTGTTAAAGCACATAAAATTTAATCGCTGCAAAAATCCACACGCAACAAAAAAGGAAAGCACAATAATCGAGCAAGAATTGATTGTCAGGTTTACTAATATAAAATTGACGATAACACACAACTATTGTTGTAAGACACGCAATTATTATGGCAGTCAGAGGAAATTGAAAAATTTTCCGTTAATTACTGTTCCAATAGTTGACTGTGCTTGATATCAAATATGTTAACATGTTATCGGAACATAATTAACGAAATAATTTCAGTTTTCGCAATATCTTTGAAAACCTCCGCATTAATTACACGCTCCATATTAAATTTAAATTTTGAAATTTCATAATAGAGGGATATTGTTGAATGCAATAGGTGACATAATGACTAAGGCGCTTACTTCCTACATGCCTCATAATATACGCGCTCAAAATCACACATGCTTTAGTTAATCGGGCCATTTTTTTCGTTCCAGCGTTAAATTAACGGCATCACCCTTGGCCGTAGCCAATCCGACCGGCGTTACGCACCAGTGACAGTGCTTTGAGCTCACAGCGAGGTATGGATTTATACATATATTGCTCGCTATGATATAAACTAAGGTAATTACAAGAGCGGAGGAGAAACAATATTTTTTATTATTCCGGGTATGCATTCAACAAAAAACACGACCTTGCTGGATCGCATGTATGGCTTCAGGGGAGTTCTGCGTCACCAATTAAAGTTATAGTGTGGAAAAAATCTCTGTTATTCCGTCCCTGGGACGAAAAATATGGAAGAATAGACAGGAAATGCGAGAGGATTCCGAGAATACCGAAGCCTCACTAATTCACATGTCGACTGGTGGAAAAGACTGGGTCGGATGGGAAAAAAAATGATAAAACGAAGTTTGTGTGGGGGATCAAATAATATTCGTTCAGGGCATGAAAATAGGGAGAAAACAGAGCGTTTCACATGATCAAGTACAGCCCGTGCAAAATATAAAAAAATGGACGAGGTGGATGATCTCGATTTTATTACTGGTTAGACAGGGGTATTGCATGAAGAAACGCTTTTTTTAGCGTTTAAAAGTAAACACTTACATCTAAGGCCTTTAACGTCTGGTTCGCGTTAGCCACAAGAACACTAAGCATATTTTGTTAACTTGGAGTCCACTGAGGTATCTGGTATAAATAATAACACCAGACTTTCAGTGTGTCGACATGCGTGTTAACGGTGTAAGAACGGAAAAAAAGTTATCAACTTCGAATTTCATGTCGATAAAATATTTTACCGGTGTTTGTAAAACCGGTGTATTTTTCTGCCTTCGACAAATTGAATGTTTCAAGTTTTTGAACATTCCGGAGGTCGAGAAGCATCTGAGCTCATTTACCCCATTTATCGACAGGTGTTTAGGCTGAGAATTCAATGGTGTGTGGCAAAATGATATTGACAAGCCTGAAGTCGTTATCAGTTTCGAAAGAAAGTCGTCACCTTTTTAACTTCATAAATGACGGATGCCATGGATAAACAATTATCTTAATTTAGCTCCCTAGAAGGCAAAGGATTAAACTGAAAAAATCGCCACTTCTACCTGGATTAAAACTTACACGATCGGGATGAGAAGTTGGCCCTTTTTCTATCCAAGGCATAACATTTTTAGTACTACTCAGTGGAGATCACCACAGGTACAGTAATCCTTTTGCCAAACCTGATTAGACGTTACAGTACTATCGTAAACAGCCTGCCTACTCACACACATGGCACAAATGATATCTGCAGTCAGTTAACGTCCTCGATACCTAGAACACCAATAGTTACATCACGGGTGATAGCGATGCGATAGCGTGAACGGAGGCTTCCGCAGCGATTTGATGAGTCCCATTGATTCGGGTTTTTCTCGCGTTGATTCATTTTTATGGAAAACAATTTCTTTGCATTACTGCTAGCAATGTCAGATTCAGGACCTGACGATGCTAGCTGTAAAGCAAGAAAAACTGTTGTCCATAAAAATGAATCAATGAGAAAAAAAACCGAGTAAACATTCACGAAAGATAGCTAAATGAAGTACAGACTAGAGTGGCCCCTTACTGAAGAAGGAGAAAGTTTAGGTAGGACCCTCCATGGACGGTCAATTCACTATTTGGTTGAACACCTATGAAAGCGCCGGCACATTAATTTTTTTTTCACTCCACCCTCGAGCAATAAATGTGCAGGGCTGCAAAAATTCTCGCGAGAGGGGCAACGGAACACCAATCCGGACGCGAAATCCCATCAGCTCCAATTTCCAATTTTGATTGAGTAAAGGCTATCATTTTCCCCCGGACCCGACCGGCAATCCCCTCCCGCCCCGCGCCACCTCTCCTCCCCCCACCTCTTTCCCTCCCGAATCACGTGATTTGACAGACGAGTGACATTCCGCGTGTGTGTGAAAGGGGCACCCGCCAGCACATAGAGCGAGCGGGCGGGCGAGGATTACACATCAATATTGCGCGTGGGGATGATTACACGTACAACGGAAGCGGAGCACGTCACGTCCGACGAATTGATTCTCGGGGGCTATATATTCCTTCTTTTTTCATTTTTTCACCCGCCCGACCGATGCGATTTCCTCGAAACAGAATTAAATCACAGTTATTATATCTATAAATTAATTCCACGGGAATCTCGTCACTTCAGTCCGGGCCCCATCTCACGTATTCCCCGACAGAATGGAAATTGGATTGGCTGAAGCGATAATTTTTTTTTAGTTTTGTTTCTATCACCCCTCAATTCCACACTCTATCCCTTTATAATTAGGCAGACGCGTAGGTATATAAAACGGCAAGTACTCGTGACGTGTTCAGATTTAGGTCCGCATGAAATATTTCGATTCAATATCTCATAGAACAATGGAGTAAACTTCTATTCCCTATCTGTAACGGTCAAAATATTAAATTCGTACAACGCTCCCGTGTTTCCCTCTTGCAACTGGACCTTTTTATTTCGCATCATTTTACGACTCAAAATTAATCCTGACACGGCAGGTTGGAGAATCACCAATGGGTTGGATGAAAATCCTCAATCGGATATATTTACTGCTCAATTTAGATAACGGTATTTAATTTTATAATTCATGAATGCTCCTCGATGGGATCGCCAACAAAAAGTGAGAAAACCGTAAAGAGCTTACTCATTTCCTATTTACTTAGATTACATACACAATTCTCACTCGAAAATGTGCCGTCTTCCGTACGAAGAGTACCGTCTTCATCATTAGTAGTTCAATCAAAAAACTTCTCGAATGTAGCCCTCCACCCATCCCTATCTAATACAAGTTCCCTTACAAGGTGTCTAACAAGTTCCCTTCCCGGTTGTTCATTCCATGTACTTCGGTATTTATTTCGTCCATGAACATATTCTTGGGTCTTACTATGGGGACTATTCCCTCTATTTTTCCTTCACTTCCTTTGGGGACTTTCTCTCTATTTTGCCTTCAATATTTAACAATTAGCTACTGACTAATGTTATTATTAGCGGCGACCTGCTGATTAAGGCCGGTTAACATTAGAAAAACTCTGTTAAACTTGTAAAAACATCCGGAACCTAATTCCTTTCATAAATTATTTCTTCAGCTAGTTACATCTGCTCTCCCACCTTGCTGAGACCTTCCTCGTTCGTTCTCCATTCCGTCTATCACACTTCCTCATTTTCTCTCATTACCCACTCCTCAAAACGCCTCCAATCTACTTTGTCCTTTTGCCCTCTTTTTTCAGTGTCCAGGTCTCAGCAACCAGTTTAAGATCAACGGCTGATATGATTTGTTACCAGGTGACTTGGGCCGACACAGAAAAACGCCACTTTGATGAGAGTTCCAAAACCATTAGCTGGGATGAAGATTAGTCAGAACTATAGAATCTGACCTCACATTTTGTAACCTCAATTTTCTACAAAACTAATTTACTAGAGCTTATTCAATAAAAATAGCAAATTGTGGGAAAATTACAACCCCTTTTCTGCGAGAGCAACCGAATCGATGACGCGTTCACAGACCGCAAGGACCGCATTTGAAGGTGAAAAACGTCTGGCAAGAAGAAAATTGACGATGAACACATTAATCATCGCCAAAGCGCACTGTAAATCTAGGAGAAAGGATTATTGAACTCGTAACTATTCATTCATGTGGGATCATTATCTTTTCGCTCCTTAGATCTCTGGCATGTATCTTAAGTCCCGTGGTGATAGAGGAAAGTTATCTATGCGGTGAAGAAAAATGAAACTCCGCGCAAGGCTTTCCGAGCTATTGGAACAAGGAGATAAATCAAAATAAACGGGCATCGGCGGCATTCAAAGGAAAGCTCTCGGAGTGGAAGGAAAGGCGCTGGGGAAAAGGCTTGACGAAGAATGGGACGAGGTGAATAAGGGCTGGGAGACATGTATCATGGAAGAGCGTCGACTTGCGTAGCGGTACTGCGACACGAGTTAATTTCTTCAGCCAAGGACGTTCTGAATCCCACAAATAAGCGCGATGACTATCGGGTTTCATTACAATAATCAACCGCTTTATCTGTGTCGTAATGACGCCGGAAAGATGCTACACTAAGGCAGGGAGCGATACGTAATCCAGGGAAGGAGATAGACGTCTATGACAGAGTTGAAGCAACGCTTGAGAAAGGTTTCTCAACACTGCTATCGCCGCCCCACCTCTTTAGGTGAATTTAATACAAAATGTTTCCTTAATGAACTCGTAAGATACAAAATAAAGAAAGTTTGTCACAATTACTTTCTTCATTCAATAGAATCTACGTGTGCCAGATTGTTCTAAGTTAGAAATTGAATTTTCGGTTTGGTGCCAGTAAATTTAGCTTCAATTTCACCCCATTATAGTGCCAGGGAACCCTGTTTTGATGGCAATCCCATCATTTTTTCGCACTCAAATATGTAACTTTTGCCCCCACTGAGAATTTATCCTCTAGGGCACTCGGTATACGTCATTTAAGTAGGTGTAGCGGGCATTACGTCATCTACTGTAGCCTGAAAACCGAAAATTCCACCAGATTCTTTGGCCTTCCTCTTTCATCGTCTCTTTCTAGGATAGCACGACGGAATGAACGAATTGGCGAATGTATAGCAAGGATACCCATCGTCTGTTTTTAAAAATTAAGATGCGGGAATCCCATTTGAAGAAGCAATCTTTCACAACTATGGTTGCGACAGCTTCTTAAGTCAATGGCCATCGTTTCAGCAGTGAATTCTAGATAGCATACAAGAGCTTCTATGATATCGTTCTAGTGATAAGTCGTTGGAGGAGATTAATTTTTGCCCGGCATTGAGTGAATGAATCCACGGAATATGAGTTGGGTGCAATCAATGAAAGTGACTGACGGCTGAGGTCTTATGAGCACATGTGAGTAGTTTGGTAATGAGGAGAATTAATTTGGTAATGGAGGCAGTGCGGAGAAAAAACTCGTGGTTTGCACTAGCCTTATCTTAAGATACAGCGTAGCTTAATACTCAGTTTAAAGTTCCATCCGAACAGGTTCCGGAGTATTACAAGTGATCTTCGTACGGCAGCCTAACAGGAATAAGGATACCCCATAAAAATTGAATCGAGAGCAGCAGATAAAAAACTGGCCCCTACAGATGTAAGAAAGTACTCAAGCCACCATACCGACCCAATCCCCCCAAAAAATATCCCGGGGCTAATTTTCGTGAAGCCATTCGCTCATTTTCGAACACATCCTCCGAGAAACCATCCGCTCCACATGACGCAGTTCTCGCTGTACATTCGTATGCGCGTAAGAATTTGCAAGGAAATGTTGGCCGCAAAAGTGAATTGAGCGCCGTGGGTGATCCAATGGTGTGGCTGCAAAGTGAAAGTCTCCACAATGCGCTCGGACCGCTGGCACAGCGCCCGGATCCGAGCGTAATAGCTCGCGAAACGTAAAGCGTGCGGAAATGCGAATTTTTTCATCCGAATTTACCACCCCATATCACTGAGGCCGGCGCACAACAAGGGACCCTTTCACGCGGTACAAGCCTTTCAACGTCCCGTTACAGCACTTATTTCCCACCATACAACGAGAATCACGTTTTCAGAGGCTAATTTCAGTAATGCTCATCACCTAATGCTCCCTCGAGGCATATCTCTCCACTTTGGAGGAGATAATTGTCACAGCTGTAAAATCTACTCGACGTTCGGCCCCATTTTATACACTGTCTATCTTTTGGAATGTAAAACCTATTCTCCTAGCTTCTGGCAATGCAAAAGGTTGGCTATATTAATATATACAGTGTAAAAATTAGAATTCTCTACTCCCATCGGTAAAATCTGAATTAATGAAAAGGGAAAAAAGGATTGGATCCGAAAGATTTAAACCTACAAGATTGGCACCCGAGGAAAAAACGGCATAAGTTATTCTTGCTTATATTTGTCTATCCTTATTTAATCTACATTATCAACACACCCTACCACACACTCTTGAAACAATTTGCATGGCGTCATGTAGATGAAGATTAAAAATAACCAGCGTCGTAATTTATGTCGACCAATTTCATTGAGGTCCATTGACACGTAATTTTAGACATTGATGCAAACTGAAATTTTAATGAGCACGTGAGAGTCCTCACTAATCTTTCCTACATGCCACTACCTAAAGCGACTCTCAGCAATACCTTCCTCACAATGAACGCCTCTTTGGATGAAGCTATTTTCCTCCATTTGACATTAATGTTGAACTAATGTTTCCTCCCAAATGCTTAGTATTTAATGTCAACTCTATTCCCGCTCTTTTATGTGCCCTCTCACCCCCATGTTTAGCCTCTTCCCAATCTGAGAGAAACTCAATACCCATTTTCATTTTCTTGGGCAACCTTTATCTCTCATCTTTCACATTGACACGATCATTAACTAGAACATAGCTTTATTCCAGGTCCAAGAAAAGTCACACCTTGGAGAATTGAATATAATACCGTTTATTCGTCAAGATTTGTCGAGGCTGTAACGTCACAGCAACGATATTATTGAGGTAAGACAACTTCGAATCCTTCCAAAATTAAGATCCAATACTTAAAAAACTAAGGCTTCGGTAACATAGGGGTATTTAATGATTTAACAAATTTATTTAACCAACTTTTACAAAACCACAAATTATCCTAGTTTTGTTTAAGTTTAGTTAGTTAAAACTCCACCAGGTTTCCTGTGTTGTCGTAATAGTTAGTTAAGTAAATTTGTCACGCATAATACTTTTAGCTTCAGCCTCATTTTTGAATTACAGCAAGGGCACTCTCCGAAAGTTAAATGATGGCGCCACTTACATCACTTTTGGGAATAACCGTGACTAATTTAAGGAGCAGATAACTCGGTTATTCAGGCTCAGGCATAGCACGAGTTGTGCACAAATTTATGGGACCATTTTGCAAAACAATCAAAATTTCAATGTGGGTTTGAGGCGAGGATCGGGAAGAGAATCATGTCAGCGTCAGAATGGGGAAAATCGGGGAAACGGATGGGTGCAGAGGCGTCGTAAATCGGCGGGCGGAAACTCCGGTGAGAAAGGGAGGGACTCTGGCTGATGGTCGCGTCAAAAATCTCCGAGTTACGCGCTGTCGAGGTATCCTGCTTCACTGATGCGCTGACAGTTGACGGAACGAGCGAGTCACGGAAACGCGCAGGCTTTCGGGTGTGATTTCGTGACTGGCAGGTAACGCGAGACCAGGTGCCCTTATCCGGGAAGGCCTCAGGATTGTCGGGACTTCGTAGTGATGAACTGTTGACGCCACACCTTGGAGAATTTCATAATATGCCAATTAATAGTCTCGATTCGTCGATACTTTAATATCACATCTACGAAATTTATGAGATTCTACATCTTCGAGCCCTTCACGAATAAGGTCCCTGTGGAGTACTGCTCGGGAAAAGACGGAAGCATGGAAAGGTGAGTGAAATGGAATGAGGGACTAGAGAATATGACGTGATATAACTATAGCTCAGCTAAATCAAATCGAATTTTTTGCGAGGATACTCAATTGAAATCTGCAAAACAATGGAGTATGAAAACCGTTGAGGTAGATAGAGAGAGCGCTTGCTATTAAAGCCAATGATAAAAGATGTAATGCGCGCGTGGCCTGTATGCCATCTTTGTTAACCCCGACGACGAGCAAATTTTGCAATTTTACGATATTTTCCATCGATAGCTTACTATAAATCAAGCGTACATTTATTTATTCAACGTGGATTCTCCTTACATGTATTTTTATTAATTTAAATTAATAATAATCCGCATTCCCGGTGAAAACTATGGTTAAATCGAGTAGAATTCATAGCACTAAGCGGTCAATGTATTATAAAGAGTTGCTTCACTTAAATTTCAAACAGATGGTGGATTTTCTTGCTTTACATGCACTAATTCGTCCATTCCGTCGTACTATCTAAAGGAAAGTAAGGAAAGAGCATGGGATATCAATACGGTGGTTATTTCATATGTCAGGATAGAGTTTGATAACGCAATACCCTCCGCGTCTACCTCAATGGTCAAGAATAATAATTAAATTAAATTTTAAGGTCATTCAGTGGTCGATCAATCCTAATATTGGTTGACTGCAGCCCTCCACCCTTCCCTATCTAATACTAGTTCCCTTACCTCCTGGTATCTCTTCCTATGTACTTTCCTCTTTATTTGATCCATGAACTTATTCCTGGGTCTTCCTCTGGAGAATTTTTCATCCATATTACCTTCAGTTATGCTCTTCACAATTTACAGAGTCCGGTTTGGACCAATGTTAGCGTGACAATTCGACTCCCGTTCCGAGGATCGCAGGTTCAAGACCAAGCGACAAAAAACTATTTTTAAGTAATCTGGCCTATATATTAAGTCCTTTCAAACTCGGTAGAATTCATTCTTAATAAGTTATATGCAGTATTGAAGGGGGACCCAATAGCATATTCAACTAGTCAAAGTGATATGGTTACGATTAAATTGAGTCCGACTACTAAAACTAAAGAATTATACCATCGCGACCTCGGATTAGAACCTTGCTAACTTTCTAAAAGCCTAAGGAAACCCTCCTCACCAAAATAATCTCAATTTAGCAGTAAAAAGAAATCCCACTCCGTCGGGATAAGTGACATGTATACACTGCGAGCATCGCCTCGCCTCCGGGAAGAATGTACTCCGGGGGATTCCGGAAAAGATGCTCTGCGAAATGCAAAAAGGAGATAAGGAAGAGGTTGAGACGGGGAGTTGTGGGCGACGTTTGCGTCTGGGGGTTTAGGGACGGGTGATAACCGAGGGTTTTGGAAGGGAAACGACGGGGTTGTGGGTTCCCCCGGCAGTATAAAGGGAAGGTTTACTCCCAGCAATGGGGAAGGAGCGGGATGGTGGGAGAGGAGGAGGGAGGAAGAGGGCGGAGGAGAGGTCTCTGGCTGGCGGGTATGAGTGGAGTCGGTTGGCGGGAGAGATTGCTTGGTCTCCCAAGGATGGCCGTGGAGCGAGAGGGTGGAAGCTGGTGGGGCAAAGCTTTGGGGCCGAATCGGGAAATGTCTTTGGCCCGTGCGACATCTCTGAACACATAGATTACGGTAGTAGATATTTATTAGGCATAGCTGGCGATCCTGAGCCATCGCTTCGTGAGATATCGTTCTGCGTTCCTGTGTGATGTCATGCGATTTCCCGCGTGGATTACAATCGAGGCTCCGATAGTATTGCAAAATATCAACTACAATATGCGACATTTATGATGCGTCGCCATTCCATATTGAACTACCGTTTATAGACGATGTATAAGATGTTTCAGTTTCAGAGTAAGAAGTTTCAGGTCGAAACAATGGGATATTATCAAACCCCTACGCGACATCTGAGGAGACAAAATATGAGAGATATTCTAGGTCGTACTGATAGGTTCTACTCCTCTGTTATAGTTCACGACCAAATCTGAGCGATTTTATTGCAGTAAGGTATATCGTTCTCAATGCATGATCATACAAAATATGATATCATGAAAAATATATGATAAGTCTAAACGATAGCGACAAATATATGATAGGAATGCTAGGTCGAACAGATAGGTCCTACTCCTCTATCAAAGTTAATTACGAAATCTTAGCAATTCTATTACAGTACCTTATATCATTCTCAATGCATGGTCATGCAATATATGATATCATGAGATATATGGTAAGCCTAAACGAAAGCGATCAGAAACGCTGGGAGGATTAGCAATCTAAATTCCTATGTAATTTGAGATATTTAAGAAAGCATGGCCAAACAGAATGGATAAATTTAAAGGATAAAATTATTGCGTTTCGAGAGAGCTACATAATTCTCATTGATAATGTTTTAATTAGAGAGCTATTTCTCTTAAATGGAGTGGACTTGAAAAGTACAGATCGCGGCAGTTTTTGTGTGACGCGGAGAATGATATTTAAATCCTGCAGGCACTATATCGATTGGTTTGATATAAACAGGAAAATTAGATGGGTGAACTACCGAACGGATAAGTACAAAAATGTGTCACAGAAAAAAAGCTGATGACGAGACGATATGATATGTATCACGTGATTTTCCTCACGAAAATAAAATCGCGATTCTATAGTGAACCGCGTACAACGCGCGTCCCGGAGCAAAACCTTTTTGAGGCGCTTGGCAGGGGAGCTTGTTGGGAGCGCTCGTGTGGGACAGGGTGAGCTTTGTCGGTATGGCCCTGTAAAGAGGAGACGGTGCAAGAGGTAATGGCTCGCCCACTCTCGCACTCACTCGACCACCCGGCTCAAATGGCCAGTGGGCACGCGGTGGGGGGGAGAATGGGCGGGGGGGAGGGCACTATACAACGACGCACGATGGGGACGCGCTTTGAGGCGAGGAGGGGAGAACTCAAAAGAGGGCTGGTGGGGAGGGTTGAGGAGGCGGCAAGAGGTCATAGGGCGATGGCAGAGGGTGTCTCCCACCAAATGGCAGGGTGCCCTAATGGAATGGGTCGGGAGGGAGGTAGGATGGTTGGATTGGTGCGTTTAGAGCGGGAGATACGGGATGGTTTAGGAGACCGACGGGAGTTAGTTTGTGTGTGGGGAGAGAGATGAAGAGGTCACGTGGGGGCAGGGGGGAATCGAGGGGAGGAAGGAAGGGAGTAATGCAAGCTATGCAAAGGGAAACGGGAGGAGTGAGGAGTAGGAGGAGGAGGAGCCAACGCAGAAGAACACGTGGCTTTCACAAATTGGGTAGCGTTTGGCCATGTGGCCTCGCCCATTAATTGTCTAATTGCTCGCCCACTTTATCTCGGGGCGATAGGAAAGCGATAAATCTGAGGGGAAGGATGCGTCGTTGCCCTATTGTCAAGTGTTAAGCAGTGTGACAAGAAAGAGTGGAGATCGTTTAAGTTAACGCAATTCGAGCGAGTAATCACCCCCAATAAAACTCCATGAACTATACTTCATAGTATAGGAATAAATCTCACCGTTCTAACAGCATGTAAATATAAGAATTTTGCCCTGATATTCGAAATATTATCCATAAAATCGTTTTTCATGAGATGTGGTACGGTTGTGTCCCAGAGGGACATTATTCTAAAAAATGAGAAGTTCTAACGCTCAGACCGCATCATAAATCTAACGGGAAGTATATAAAAAATTTAAGTTTTTTACATGTTTGGGAGTGGAATCAATAAGTCAGTTTCATACCCCTAATATGTATGCGCTATTAGACAATATCTAAGAAGCTAAGCCATCAAAACCAAGATTTTGCGGGCTTACAAATATAACATTTGATTCTTGCTCACTGCAACGGCTTTCTTTCCTGATAAAATTTGAATATGGCTTTTGTTTAGTAATAGAAAAATCACACACTAATTACCGTGAGATATTTTTGGGAAGCATCTCGTGAGAGAAAATAGATGAATAGGAAGGGAGTAATGCAAGCTATGCAAAGGGAAACGGGAGGAGTGAGGAGTAGGAGGAGGAGGAGCCAACGCAGAAGAACACGTGGTGTAGAGAATTGGAGAAATAATCTTCTCACAATTTATTTTTTAAGAGGACGACTAGGAAACATTCAATCTACTGTGATCACTATACGCAAGGTCTTACGTTTATATCCAGCTAATGACAGGTTCAAACTTTTTTCCTTCCAATGACTTTTTATACTTTAGAGCAGGCTTTAAGCAGCATGGAGGATAAAATGCTTTGGTCTATCATTGATTAATAACCTTAGAAAACGTAGTTTAACAGCATTCAACGTCGCCATAGCTATTAATAATCATCCATAGCAAAACAGAGCAAGCAACAAGTACAGAGGGGTCCAGAGTTCAATGCTGCCTGCTCCCTTTGGTGACAATGTCCCCTTCTACAATATGTCTATTGTAGGTGAGCGGTCTTGAAACAACACAACATATCAGATAATCCGATGAAAATTGAAAATATGCTGAAAAAGACTGTTACAGGATTCAAAGCTCTCGGCATGGATACATTTCTAACTTATTTAACTATATATATATGTGCATGAGTAATTTTGTTCCTTTTCGTGGGAATTATTGCATTTGTTCATTATGACTAATTTGATTGAATGAAGTAAACTTATTTAGTATAAAATATAATGACATTGAGAATTAAATAAAGATATAATACTTTATAAAGCTGTTGATATCAAAATGCAATGACGTAAACTTCACGCACCATCATCCACGAGGATAACTCAAGTAAACTGGTTAGCAACACATAGTCAGAAAATTCTTTGACGGATTCATACAATCTGTGTTGAGTCTGGACGTATAACTATTGTTCTCTTAGGGAAGCAACGGAATCAAACATGGAATCTAAGTTCAAGGAAGGAAAAGGGCATGTATATGCGGAGAAAAATAATTGAGGCTTTATTATGGGCGATAAACCATGGTTTTCATTACCCTAAGGGCTTCTAATAAAACAGAACCCTACACTGGGACAGAGTATAAATTCGGGAAAACCTGCAAAAGCCATATACCATATAAGCCTGAAGAGAATATGAAACGGATGGAAGGTGAAGGAAAGAGATACATGGAAAAATACGGAGGATGTATGGGAATTTTTAAGGGCGGAGAGTCAGGGGAGGAGGAGCGTGCGGATGAAACTGGAGTTGGCGGGGCACGGCTCGCTCGGGGCTTTGGGACACATGATAAGGGCGGGGAGGATTCATATTTTAAAGGCAGGTAGGAGAATTAGGTTCAGTGGAATGGGGCGAATGTGGGAAGCGCACACGAAGGATGGAGGCCGATAGGGAGGCAGGACATGTGAATCAAGTCATATCCTCAATGTTGCGTGGGTTGTCTGGTTATTTCGGATAGGCGAACGAAAACTGGGGCCATATGGAACATAAAGGATATTGGGTGAGTTGGTAAGGGGAGGCTTACGACAAGAATGGAGAGAAACCCACATCAGCATTAGCTACTCTTATAAAGACTGGTCTAAATGGAACCCAGTTTTACGTCCTACTCTTAAAGTTCTCTCCACAGAGCACCTAAGCAGGGGTGCAGATTTCTATGAAAAAAGAGTTTGTCACCCTCGGGACTCCAACCCGGGCCCTCAGAATGGGAAATCATTTCTCAACTAATTCACCATTCCGCTACTATTCTCCATCATGTAATCGAGAAATAAACTTGCGAGAGAAAAGATGAAAAATAACCTACGTCCGTATTAAAGACAGATCATAGCGAGGTGGATAGGTCTACCCTACGAAATTATCTACTGTCTAGGACCATAATACCTTCCACATGAAGCTTTTCACCTAAAGTTTACCGGGATTAAGACCAGGAATGAGAATGAAACCACGCCATGTACCTCCGCTTTACTGCTCTGATCCTACACCGCCCCTCGCCGTGGTCCAGTCGCTTTAAAGCTCTTTCCCCAAGGCGTGCAAGGCGGCGTGCAAGGGAATGGGTTGGAGAATAAAATCATATGGTTGGGCGAGTTTGGACAACCACACCCGGCACGGAGAAATTGAAGCGGCGAAAAGAAATTGCACGCAATGCGCAAGGGGGTGAAAGTGAAATGGGAGACGCATGGAGGAAGGTGAATAATCCCGAGGTTAAAATTAATGCCTTCGCTGGACGCATTCGATACCACTTAGTACTGTTGAGCCCGCACATGTCAAATGAAGTAGAGGGGTCGAGAGTAAGAGGCAGACCCGAGTATAGTCATTGCCACTTGTTCAATCCTAAGATTGGTTGACTGCAGCCTTCCACCCTTCCCTGTCTAATGTAATCCATCACTCTCAGTAGTCCCCACCCGGAGATCAAATTGCGGGACTTTTCTACCTCCGGAATATTTAACCGGGAGGTAGAAAACTTGACACCTGTACGACTAAATGGGAATCAAAAGGCTAAAACATCCATGCCATTGTCCTATCGCGGAATCGTTGAGTGTGTCTGACGAGGTGCGGAGACGAGTACGAGACGGAGACAAGTTACTCGACAGAGCATTTCATTTAATGTTCGAATACAAAGCATGCATCTCCTAGGGAGGCTAACGTGGTGGTTTTCCCATTGCTCTCCACAACGCAGTGACCCAGCTGATTCTGTGAACTTCACTCTCGTTGGAGACTACTGATACCTATCTTCTTGATCTGCGACATCAATGCCTTCTGTAGAGACCTACACCTCTCAGTAGATAGGTCAGCAGGAGTAACAAGTAAAAGTTAGTTTCCACAGCCAGGAAAGCTTCCTCCGTCTCGAACCTGCAACCCCCGGAATGAGTGTCGAACACGCTACCACTGGGTTATCCTGGTCCATCCGAGAGCAGAATAGTTCTGATATATTTCGAGCTCAACCGAATGTAGCGAGATCTAGGCAGTATTTCAAGGGTCTCTTTGTGCCGTGTGAACAATTGTGACCTGGGCTGGTTTCACCTCAGACCTGTACGACTAAATGGGAATCAAAAGGCTAAAACATCCATGCCATTCTCCTATCGCGGAATCGTTGAGTGTCTCTGACGAGGTGCGGAGACGAGCACAAGTTACTCGACAGAGCATTCTATCCTCAGTTCTGGACTTAATTCCATATTACACGCCATGTAATTCTATCATCAATTTGCGAGATGAAAAGCATGGTGAGGCATAATTATGCATTTCATATAGAGCAGAGGACACTTTTTTCCTCCGTTAGCAACCAGGATATGGATCACATGAAATTTCGGTCGTTTTTACAGTTACTTCCAGGTGGCTCTGGCCTATGTGAATCAAAACATAATGAACTATACATATTTATATTAGATTAAAAATCCGACTTTTCTTGATAAAATATGTTATCTATTGACTACTAAAATCAAGGAACAAAATACGCAGATTTTTCCACGAATATGTTTTTAGTCACCTTATTTTTCCCTCCATTGGAAACGACTGCAGCGCCATTCGTATGAAACTATTGACTTATAACTTCAATTTCGGAAGTATTTCCTAGGAACTCTAAAAGATAGGAAGTAATGTGCTATACAATAATTTAATTCAATTATCCAGAACTTTATGTTCCTTATAAATGGTTTTAGTTATAAGCTCTGATACATTTTCTTGTCCAAATTTACGCTTTTATGCTGTAATCTGAGCAACCTCCATTAAAGACTAAGTTGAAATCTCCACTTCCAAGAATTAATTACAAAAGAACTAATCTAGAAATCGTATTTTTTATACATCTCAGTTCATAAAAAGGCTCCTCAAAGATGCCACACTTAAGTTTTCAGAATTCTGGAATGGCCCAAGCCACCTGAACTGTGTAGTCTCACACGGTCACCTTTGAAGCCGCCTTGGCAGCAAAGACAGGGATGTTTATCGGAGACATACCTGGTCAAAAACTTGGCTGGATGAATATAATGGAAGAAGAAGGACAAAGCGGAAGATTAAGAGAGGAAGGAGTTAAAGGGATATATATATATATATATTTAGATACGCCATGGCGACGACATATAACGCGGATGAGGTAGTTGGAGCGAGGAGGAAACGAGAGAGGACGGGCGGTATATAGGGACCCGGAGCGAAAAAGAAAGGGGGGAAGGATATAGGAAGAGGGGAGGTAGAGGGACAGGGATGAGCCGAACCCCTTTTCCCTCCACCTGACCCCTCTCCCCTCCTAGAGGCAGTAGAATGGGAGGGAGACGAGAGGAGGGGAGCGTGGCAGGTGGTGTGAGACGGGGAGAAAGCAGAGAGGGAAGGAGAATTGGTAGGGAGAGTCTTCTGGCGTTCGGATCCCACGTTGGGATGGGGAGGTTATTGATCTAGAGCCTACCAGTTGAATATTGATCCGATGGGGAGGCAGAGAGGGGCGGTGGGGGCGGGAGAAGGGGGGAGAGGGAAAGAGAGCGAGGGAGGAGACAGGGAGAAGAGGTAGGAGGAGGAATACGAGGATACGAGAGGAGGAGGGAAGGAAAAAAAGAAGAGGGGAGGGGAACACGGTAACGAAGCAATCCAGGCCAACTCCACCTACCCCCCAACGTGTCCCACCTTCTTCCCCCTCTTCCCTTGAAAATCCCTCCCACGTTTCTTCCCTGCTACCCAAACCAAGTCATCCAAAACCGCCTCCCCCCTCCTCTCTCTCTCTCTCCCTCTCTCCCTACCTCTCTTCCACCTCCATCCTTCTCTCCTCTCCCACCTCTCCTTCGCCTCTCCCTGCCTTTCGTGCGTTCCGTTTCTCTCTCTCTGACTGATGCACGCAACATAGATTAAGGCGACGCATCACACCCGCTGGACCGGTCGAATTTGTCATTATTTCCAGACCCCATTAATCGCTCAAAACTTGTGTAATCAGCTTGAAATTTTCAGAATGTAAGTGACAGACCTTTGCCTGAGGAAACCTGTATCTCCAATATGGCGACTAAATTCCGGTGTATTAACAAGCCACCGGAAACTCGGAAAGAACATTCATTGCTCGTTCAAAGGTAAGATTGGTTGACTGCAGTCCTCCACCCTTCCCTATCTAATGCTAGGTATTTCACTTTTTTGTGTGAGAAGCCCCTTGCCTGCCTTCAAATGCTGCTTTTAGTAAATCCTACTTAAGTACACCTGTAGTGTGAATGAGGCTTATTTACCGTGCCATACTCCTCGTCATCGCTCCCCACGCATCCCATGGCACCCTTCCGACGAATTTTTCACGTGCTCCCACTCTCTGTCTGCTTAGTTCTGTGGATGATGGACGGTAGGAAAATTCCCAGGAAGGAGTATAAGATAAGCCATCATCATTGCTCGCACATGTCAAATGAAGTAGAGGGGTCGAGAGTAGGAGGCAGATCCGAGTACAGTCATTGCCACTTGTTCAATCCTAAGATTGATTAACTACAGCCCTCCACCCTTCCCTATCTAATGCTAGTTCATTTACCTCCTGTTATCTATTCCTATGCACTTTTCTCTTTATTTGGTCCATGAACTTATTCCTTGGTCCTCTTCTGGGGGATTTTCCGTCTATTTTGCCTTGAATTATATTCTTCACAAATCCATTGTGACTCAGGGTGTGTCCCATCCATCTTGTTCTTCATTTCTGTATGGTGTCCCATATGGTCCTCTCATCTTCTATTCTTCAGTACATTTCATCATTTCTTATTTTGTCCGTCCATTTTATCTTCAGCATCCTCCTCCAGCACCAGGTTTCGAAGACTTCTATTCTATTCTGGTTAGCTTTTTCTCGGAATGATATAGAGTATATTATTACAAAAACTAATGAGTGTATTGAATGATCGTAAACATGGGAGATGTATCAATCCTTCTTCTATGGAAATCCTAAGTGACAGCCGTCATGGCCAAAAGGTAAAATCTGTATTTGGTTTATTTCGATAGGCTACCTGAATGGTTTTCGGCGATGAAACGCTCAAATGATGACGCAAATAGTAAGTTTTTCCTCATAGACCTTTGGTAAGCGTTGCCTTTATCTGCGCGCTGAAGTCTTGGCAACAACTTGCAGGCGATTGTTTCCTAAAGCAAGAGTTATCCACAGGTGAGGGGCTCCAAACGTATAAAAAAGGTCGATTGTGTGCGAGTGTCGTCATATGGTGAGTTATCTACGCAACTATTTGTCACTGAATGGTTAAATTCGTCCTCTGAAGGGAGGAGGTGGATGGAAACCAAAGCATACACCATATAATAAAGTCATAATTTGATTTCACCGGGATACGAACCAGATGTTTCCGATTGCCGTTCATGTGTGCGGTCAGTATCCAATAATTCGAAGCCATATTCATTTCAATTCGGCATTTGAACGTGCTAATTGGCTGAATTTCATCTCCGTTGTCAAATGAAAACTCTACAAATTGTTTAAAAGGTTTAATTGAAGTCATCGCAAGCCTTCTAATAGGTCAGGTGATGCGCTTCCTGATTCTTGAAGGTGATGGCGGAGTCAGCTATCAAAACCGGAGGAGCAGTGGAGAGAAACCCGTCGTCGGCTTTGGCTCCCACTCAACGAGAGGCATTCCAGCTTCAGTTTTATGTACTATCCTACGTAGAAAGTACAATCCTTTAAGTCCTCTCCACCAATCACTAAGTTTGGAAATGATATTTCACTGAAAATCAATGAAAGTGCCTGGATCAGAAACCGGAATCTTTGGGATGAGAATGCAGTACTTCTGCCCCTTCGAGTTATCCCGTAGAGTGAGTTATATGAATGGTTATTCAGAGCTTTTTCATACGTATGAACACATTCAATTCCGAACTTAAAATTTTGATCTTTTTTTCTCGCGAGGAATCAGGAGCTCGGATGCACTGAGTGTGCAGAGCGCAGAATTTTGAAAAAATAGGCGTGACGCACGAGTTGTTTCGCGGAAGGCTAGCGATTTTCGTAATGAATTTTTTCTTCATATTTTCACCAGAGGGTTTGCCGAGCTCTCGCTTCAAATTTATGTCGCATTCAATCCAAGTTCGCAGGGAGGTCACATAACATGAAATCCCCTTCCATATGATGGGGAAGAGAAACGCATAAATGGCTCGTAATAAGCTTTATTTTAATCTGCGAACGGTCCCGGATTATTATTCACGAGATCTACGAGCTGCTCGCGGCAGCAATGAGCGTCAAGCATCATTCTGTGATTTAGATGCGCACATATATAAAACTAGATGCGGGATAATTTAAAATATGGTATTAGAAGAAGCTTAAATTTATAGTTAACATGCAAACCTATAAATAATTGTGGCACTGCTAAGTTAAAAAGGCAAAGAAATGTCCTCAAAATCTATAACTCCATTATATTGGTGCGGAATAATTCAGCCGACCCGATGAAATATTAAAAACAATGGACCTTCCATAACAATAAAAGATAGTTTCAGCACAAAATTTCAATGAAGATAAATAAGAAGTTTCCCTTTAAACATTAATATTTTAGGGACAAATAAAATTTTAACCAGACAGATGATTATTTGTAACGTACTTATAAATTTTTGGCAATAAATTTTATAGACAATATAATTCGTATATTTATCATCATAGCATCAGAAAATTGGTATTTATTGAAGCAAAAATTCAACCTTGGCAGAAACCAATGGGCCAGGCTCTATAGTCTAAATTTATTAAAAATATTCTAAGAATAAAGCACACGAGAAAAAAAGTTTTATCGAAGAACCAGAGCCACTAGAGGCTGATTCCGTACTTTTGATATTAAAGTCGCTCCTCAAGCGAACTGCTCGAGCTCCAAACGATCGTATATTTTTTTAATTCCAGCCGCACATTAATTAAGAGTAAACTACGCCATCAAAGAGCGTCGAAGATCGTAAAGTGGAATCTGAGCAAAGGAGAAGAAAATGTTTTGTTTACGCCCTAAAATTCTGGCCGATGAGAGCACAAGAAGAAGATCGAAACAAATTATGAAAAGGCGACTGAGACACCAATCTATACCCTAAACCAGTGGTCGGCAAACCGCGGTTCGCAAGCCTCATGCGGCTCTTTGGTCCCTTGAGTGTGGCTCTTCCATAAAATACCACGTGAGGGTGGGCACGTTCACGGTTTGAACACATAGAGTGGACGAACGAAAGAAGATAGACGAAACAAGCGTACAAGACGAGTGCAGATGGGAAAATTGGAAGGGGTCGACCTCGGTGAACGTACATTAATCATTTTGAGAACGCTTTTAGCAATGGTCAGCTTAGGGACACCCTAATTAGTTAATTACAATCATCATTGTTTGTTCAATGCTAAGATTGGTTGACTTCAGCCCTCCATTCTTCCCTATCTAATGCTGGTTCTCTTACCTCCTGGTATCTCTTCATAAATACTTTCCTCTTTATTTGGTCCATGAACTCATTCCTGGGTCTTTCTCTGGGGACTTTTCCCTCTATTTTTGAGATCGGAGTTATTATTAAATTGACAAGATATTTGGATAAACAGGATTAGATAGCAATTTGATAGGGAAGGATGGTTGACTCCATCCTTCCCTTTTTTCTCTTACCTCTTTATCAGTTCTCTTACCTCCTGATATCTCTTCCTATGTACTTTCCTCTTTATTAGGTCCATGAACTTATTCCTGGGTCTTCCTCTGGGAACCTTTCCCTCTATTTTACCTTCGATCATGTATTGGCTCTTAGGTTGTATTCAATCCATCTGATTCTTATTTTCTGTATCATGTTCCTTATGGTCCATTCCTCTTCTTCTCTCCTGTACACTTCGTCGTTTTGTTGATTACATTGTACCTACCTATATAGTTTAAATTTAAAACATTTGGCTCTAAAAAGGTATTTAATCGTTGAATTGTTGATATTTGGCTCTGATGACTAATGACTTTGCCGACCACTGCCCTAAACCAACTCCTCTCCCGCCTGCCAACCAAGCATCCCTTCTAACAGCGACTGTTATTCCTCTCCCTCCCCACGAGTATAGCCCGGGCTCAACAACGCATCATACTTCGCGAAAACCGAGTCTCGAGCCAGCCGCAACCCTTTCCTCCTCCTCCTCCCAACCCTATTCAACAGCCAACTCAAACCGACCCTCTCCCCCCCTTGTCGCCATTTCCCTCCTGCCCCCATCCTATTGCTTATCTACCACCCGCGGGATTGCGTTCAAAACTTCGATAAGCCAAATCTCTCCTGGGAGGCGATGAAAACGGCGCGGAAGCACAACCGCCGTCGGGGAATTTGAGTAACGGGGAGAGATGGATGCCAACGGTATCGCAATCACATCCATCCAGGCAATCGAGGCGCGCCTTACCCCAAGCCTTCTTCTCCTCCCCTACTCCTCCTTTTAACTAACTAGCTCACTCCTCTTCCCCCTAGGGAGCGCGATATTCCGATGCATCGTCTACCATGAACGATATAATTCCTTCTTATTCCTCACTTCACAGATCAGGCAGTATTGCCTGTTTCGGAAACCAATTTAACCTCAGCCGTCCAAACCTTCGTTGTCCTCTAGGCCCGTACTCCAGGAAAATTCCGGTGAGGTGGTCCCACTGCATTCTTCCCAAATATTTGAATCATTTTATTTTATTTTCTTTTATTTTCTTTTATTGAATTTTCTAATTTAAAAATACTTTAACCCTGACTGATGATTTCATCGTGGATTATATTTTGTAGTGTGCGCCATTCACAGCTCTCATTATCTCATTTCAACTGATTACATTTTATTTGTCTCTTTTTGAGAGTACTCACGTCTCATTCCTATACTTTTCCATTGGAACTGCCATCGTCCTATACATTTTTCAACAAGTTAATTTTCCCGTTTTATGTTTTAGAGCTCAATGAGTGACATGTGATATTCAACGCACATCCTATCTGTTCTCCTACCTATCTTACTTTTCAACAGACCAGCAAACATGGAATCGATAACTTGAACTGAGAATTGTGAAGAAGATACGAGTTCTTGTACCTCAGTAACATGCATTTTTAAACCTTGAAAAAGTACCATAAGTGTAAGAAAATTTATGGTAAATAAAAATCACATAATTTTATCGACGATCGAGACTAGGTCGCACAATAGGTCAGGCGTATCAGCCAATTGCTCATGCCACAAACACATAACAATTAAAGATTTTCGCGGGGTTTGCCAGAACTATATCCTCGCCTTCAAAACTATTCTGTGACAGTGAAGTGTCCCCACAATTTGAGATAAAGGTTAAAGCTTATCAAGCAAGATTAAGATAGGAATGAGAAGGGAATACTTGGTAATATACATAAAAGAGTAAAACCGAGAACTACGCAAAGACCTAGATACAATGATATTACGGGAAAAATGCTTCAGTGGGAAGTAGAAGAAAATATATCATAAAGCAAATACTTGAGGAATAAAAGAAATAGCTTGGAAAAATTTACCGTAAAGACGAACAACAGGAATTTATAGGAGTGAATAAGATAGGAAAAAATTGATTGCCGAAGATAACTAACATTAGGATCATCTGGCTGATGATGTTATTGGTAAGAATTTCGGCGCGATATGTTCTGTTCTAATTAATGGCAGTCATCTAGTTGGTTTTTTGTCAGTGCGCAATTCCATTTTTACGAAAAATTTCATGAAAATAGGTGTTCGCGGATTCTAAGAAACAAACATAAACATCGCGAAGAAGCACAAAATAACAACTTCGACAACACATACTCAGTTTCGAATATCACACCACCTGAGCTTAGGCTGTATTGCAATATTCAATAATATGTTGTAAGCAATTTTAAATAAATATGCAATAAATCATTTGTTTTGCTGTACGATATCAATGCGGTTTTCCGATAATGGAATACCAATATAGAAAAACTTAAGTCTTCACTTCCCTATCATAAAATGCTTGAACACGTCCATTGACGGACCTCAATTCCGTGTACCACCTCTTACCCATAAAGTGCGTATTGCCTCCGTCACTCTCATGCTGTACCACGTGACCTCGACAACCCCCAATTCCCCGTAACTCGGACATCTTTCAATCCACCCCTCTGCCCCCTTTGCCCCCCTCAACCACACCGTCCCCGCATAAAGCGACCGCAACCGATACGCTATCTCTCTCACGCTCCCCGAAGGCAATCCGGGAGGAGAGCGGAGCACTTTAGACATCTGCATATTACCTTCTGATTCTCTCCCTCCCTTACGCCCCCCCCCACGGGTCTTGTACGACGAGTCCGCCGATGCGCCGCAAATGCACTCTCCGCCGAAATCGTTAACTTTGATTTGTGCCCCGCGAACAATGGGGGGGGGGGATACCTTGCGGCGGTGACAATGTTCAACGTTCCCTCGTTATCCTCGTAGTTGAGGGAAAATATTTCACGAATGAATTCACTCAGAGTTAGATTGACCTAGCTCATTCTCCCATTTATTTTCGTGGTTTTATTCCTGAAAAAGATTCCAACTACTTCAAATTAACCCAATCACAAAATTTGCGTCTATCAAGACGATTTTTGCTACGAGGAAACGTGATTTTTAAAATCCATATGTACATTGGAAACATTTTTCTTCATACGATTTCGTTATGTATTCCAAAGCATCCGTATTGCCAATAATTATTCTTTTTCAACTCTTCATTTTGGCGCGGTACGTGACCCATTCGGATATATCTCGTAAGCTACTATTTATGAAATGAAGAAATGAAGAAAAATATTTAAAAAATCTATTTTCGTCAGACATTGTTATCCTTTTACATACCAATTTATAAAAAATTTCACCAAAATGAGAATAAATATAAATAATTGCACCTTGACAGCCTTGAGAATCAATATTTGGTAAGAGATTTGAGTGAGAGAACTAAGGAAGTAGCTGAAAAAATTGGTTCTTTGGTTTAGGTTTCAGGGAGAGTTTGAAATTTGCGAGCCTTGATGTTGACGAAAGGTCAGCAAAGAAAAATATCTCAGTTTTTACGATTAATATTATGGGATTTCCAGTTTCTGGTGTAAAATCTGAGGTAAGATTTATGCATTGAAAACGGAAAATCGTTTGAATTGATTGACTTGGGTGAAACATATGTGCGAGGCAGTATAAGTCTCTACGCTCTCATTTGTATTTTTATTAATATTTATGCAAGCTTCTGTGGTTTTAAATCAACCCAATAATTTTATGAAATTTGTAGGTGTCGATTACCAAACATTTATACTGGAACACTACTATAGTAACCAAGAGAAAAATAACTAACATCAGTATTGCAAAGGTTTCGAAAAAACGAGACGGCTACTTTCAATGCATAGGTAAGTACCAGTAAAATTTGCTCAATAGCAAATTATATGAGTCTTTTGTTGAAATGATCAAATACCAGGTCAATTTCGAGCAAATGTTTGATACTATTTATTAGTATACCAGTCAAAATGTGCGTTGAATGTAGCGTTTAGGCATATGATAATCCACCTTAGTCTAATCGGGAAAGGATAGCAGAAATTCCCGAACCTTGAATAGTTGAAAATAGCCACGTAAGGATTCAAAACCTCTCTAGGACTTTCCTGAGGAATCATACCGCATTAAAAATAATCGTTGGATGTAGCATGGTATTGAGTACGCCAGACTCTTTAACTGGGGGACTAGTGTAATTTGTCTCTCCGAACAGCAAATTCCGCAAGAACTTCAAAAAGCCATTGACCGCAAAGGAAGTATTAAATAAAATGAAGGTCAAAGATGCGTCAGCACGTCAAAGTCTTTTGTTACCTACATCGACTAACTAAAAGTGAATGTGATTAAGCTGGACATTGCAAACTACTATCGTACTCTTCTCTCCGATTCATGTGATATAAGTTCTTCATGAAAAACACATACCCATTCCATAGCTGAGATAAAAAAGAGAATCCTTACGAGTGTCAAAATCTGTCGTAATCTTTTATCACTTCGTTCATACTCAGTGTGCTTCTTCTGGAGCGAAGGGTCAATATCTGTATTCGTAGCCGCCATCTCAGAGAATCCTCGCTATCTTTCTGTGGAAAAGCTTTAAATAACCGTACGGAAAATGATATCTGGACATTCAGGTCACTAAATGAATCCAGCCAAGTGTCGAAGGGGAGCAACCTTTCACGGTGATAGCTGTGATTTCACGGGTTTCCCCAGGAAGCGATTACATTTGTTGTCCGCACAACTGACATGACACTTGTTAAAAAATTGCAAGGGATTCATTTCTATGGTGGGCGGTGAGAGAGAAAAAAATCCAATTGCCACTTATCAAAGATGTCAAGTGTAACGGATACTGGAGACGAGTAGTCGTGCACAGAAGTACGAAAAAGGTTCCATTTTTTTGCTAAATTCATCCATACCACTTATTTTACACCCATATCTTCCCCCCCTTTACCTGTACTGATAGTATACAAGGGAATAATATATTTGTATAATCACCTGGCGATGATGCTTAGCCACCGAAACTTGGGTCTTGTTTAAGTTTGAAATATTCTGTGGTCTGTAAAAGTTTCGAGTAAATAATTTTGTTATCGAGTATCACAAATTTAACAAAGATCAAGTTTTATTGTGCACCCAACTTAACTCAAGTACTTTATCATATGTACCTATTAACCGAGTCCAAACTGAATGAAAATTATTGCACTTAAATTGTCTCACTACATCATTTCCACGGTAACTGAAGAGGAACAAAGAAGAAAGCGATGGAAACACCAAGCTAAAGAAAAACGGTGGAGATGTAATGAATAGAGGGAATCACCAATGATGAAGTTACACGAAAAGTTTGGGAGGGGAGGAAAAGTATTTCATGTGAATCATTCAAAGTAGATGAGACAAACTCATCGGACATATTTTGAGACATAATACCCGGTTAAAACGAGTCATGTGAGCAGAAATGAATAGAAAAATGGTGAGAAAACCAAAAATGGCATACGGCATATCGTGACAGGCTCGATAATAAAGACTGATAAGAGAATAAAAGGACAAGCAGAAATGAGAACTGAAAGGAGGCTTTCACTTAACAAATCTCCCGTTTGATGTCTGCCAACAATGACGATGATGATAACGACAGAAAAAAATCAGTATTTCAAAAAATGTCAGCGACATAACGTATTGAAAAGAAACTCTCAACTAAATGCGATTCGTATCTTCCATATCGGAAGTATCACGTAAAGGAGCTTCCAAATTTTCATCAAAATATTGAATTTTGGAACATTTTTTTACGATAACATTGGTCAAAGTGTAAAAATAACTCGTTTTCTTTGTCCTGCTACCCACTGAAAATTAAGCGTAAATTCGAAGCAACAAGACAAAATAGCATATAGGAATAGGGAAACCCACGTATCATGTTCAATCGCTCACCTTTCATAACACATTAACGATCCTCAAAAATAAAGGATAGCAGAATAATATTCATCCGAAAAAGAACTCACTGGCTCACATGATTCTATTTTTCCATTTAACATATTTTTGGCCCTGAAAGGCCTAAAATGTTTCCAAAAATATACATCAAAGACTAAAAGACTTCATCTAAAAAGTCTACACAGAATAAATTAAATTTCATGGCGACTGACTGATTTCAATGACCTTATTAAGCTCGCAATATTTTAAATCATGAAATAGGGCTCAGGCACAGCATATGAGTGAACTTTTCATCAGGTCGTTCACTATCACTTGAAGAATTTTCATCAACTCTCTCTCGATGGTTTCCGCGGCGAATGGGAATTTCCTACTTACTTCATTTGTTGGATTGGATAGGATTTTTGGGTAGGCGACCGAAAGCTAAGATCATTTGCGCCATGGGAGATAGGTAAGGGTGGAAGGGTGGATAGAAACCCGCTGTCGGCATTAGCTAGCTCTTAACAAAAGGCGCCAAGGGGACCACGGTTTAACGTCTTATTCAACAGAGTACTATACTTGAAGTGCCCTCTACAAGACACTCAAATAGGGATCAGGTTTCCTCTGAAAAGCGTCCTCCACTGCAGGGATTTGAACCCTGGCCGTCCATATGGTTAGCCAGTACTCTAGCCACCACACCAATCCAATCCCCCTTTATTTGTTCTACCGGGATTCCAGCCGCGTCATGGTACTTCTGGCGCACATCGGAGGGAGTTATAAAAAAATGGTGCCAAAGCGGGCAGCCAATCACACGCAGCCGACTATATTACTAACTCGACGAAAAAGCAGCGCACACATTTTGATCTGAAAACGCCTCCAGGATAGGAGAAACGTTGTAGGAAAAAGAACAACGCGACAGGAATACCGTAAGAAGAAATGGAGCATTCGACTGACTAATTTTAAGTAAAAACGTTCACCTTGTGTGGTTCAGTTTAGGTGGCACTTGTTTCACCGCATTTTAATATAAAATAATTATGAAATATATATTAAATGTTGATACGATTTTACCTGAGATGATAACCACGCAGAAGTTACGCGAAGAGCTAATTTCAACTTTCATGATCGATACGCGATTCTCGAGAAAATTACTTCATAAGTTATTCAGCTCCAAAAGAGCAGAAGAAACTAGACTTTCACTCCCACTATCACGCAAAGACATTGCACCCAGACCACTTTGTAATAGTAGGGGACTCGACGGAAGATATCTCGTAGTGAAACTCAGGATTCACGAATTGTTTCCTCTTGGAGGTTAAACAAAAAATTTCATGGAATGTGTTTATCAGAATGGCGCTTAAAACAGAAAAAAATAAGTATCCACTACGCTTTTGTCACAAGACTACAATGAAGGATTAAACGGGGAAAACTGCTCCTATTCGACAAAAACTAATGCCATACTTACGAAAAACTAATATGCTTGAATTCTACCGGAATATTACGCAAGGAAACGTAGGCGTAAACGAACTGAAATTCACAAATACGCGATACGCTCGCGTCTCATATAAGTGGCATTCCCAGTGTCCTATGATTGTAAAAATTCAAACAATTCGCCTACTAATCTACGGCAGCAGTAACTTAACCCTCAACTGCTATTGTCGGGTCTTTTTCGACCCGGCGTTTTTTTTTTGCTGTCGTGGTAAAACGGCCGCTCGAAGAAACATTGTCTACAATGTAATCCTAGGGAAGGGGGTGAGCGAGCCAGGTGAACTCGAGACAGCGCGGGTGACAGTTGTTGTTACGAGCAATTTGATAGTGTATAAGTGACCAAAAATAGTAGTAGTAGTTAAGACAAAACGATAGTAGTTAAGGGTCAATTAAGCTTTAAAGTTGCTATGTAATGAGCAAATGGCACTTCTTGAGTAAACTAAAGGAACGAATAGGTAGTATTCTTTAAAATTTTTGGGCTCACTGACATTGGCTCAAAGTCATGAGGGAACCGTCCATAGTTTGGGATCCAAAACAGTACTTTTTGCTTTAGTGTCCCTTTAATATATCTCCGGTGTGACTTTACAACTGCTGTTGATCTCTTTAGCCTACATTGCCCGTCGTAAATCCCACCCTTTGACAAACGGTCAAGTTGGCTCACCTGTTAGGCAAAGAGAGGAAGGGCTGTGGGGTGGAAGGGTGAGTAGTGATTTCCACTGGCCGGCACGAATGATGTGGGAACGAGAGGGTTTAGGGGGACTGGTAACTGAAATTATTAAAGACTCGCGGGAACATGGTTCGGACTGTCGCACTTTACCCAAGCGCGGGCCGTAGTAACTCAACCCAACGCCTCCACGCACCTTTTGAGGAATATCTCCGCCACCCCGCAATCCACAACTCCACCCAGCTAAAGGCCCCGGCACGAATCTCGTGAAGTCGGCTAGGTTCTTACCCGTGCATTCTGAGTCACAGCGATTTCATAAACGCCTCGTGAACAAAGTGTTCCCCATGAGCGAACAAAGTGTTACACATCTTACTAAGTAAGAGACTTGTAGGCTACTCACATAGCTTCAGTTACATGAAAAATTAAAATGAAGGAAGTTTCAAGTCACACACACGTAATGAGAGACAGACCACAATATTGATTGGAGAAAATGTCCTTTTCTTGCAGTATTAGCAACTTTGACGTACACTGAGCAAAACATACACTCTGCACACCCTATACTCAACTCATTTTTCGTCTATCAATTCATTGCACCTATATATTCCCATTTGTATTCATTACTAGTGTCCAGACTATTATTTTATAATAGAATTGGGTAATGATCATGAACAATTTCCTGATTCTCTGATGTCTTTGTTGACACTCACAAAAGATACATGCAGTTACATCAATCTCATCTTTCCATAAGCTTGTTACAAAAATGACAACAAAATTAATACATTACGGCAAAGGTCGTTCATCACATCGTAGTACCACGTACTTTTATGATTAATTTGAGTGAAAGATAACTCCCAACACAGACACCCCCCTGCCACATGGCATTAATACGGATCTCCGGGTAGAATGTCAATGTAGAATTAAAAAATAACCGTAGCGTACGCTTTCAGATTACCCTAGATCCTTTGCCACCCAAAGTGCGACTTACCATACGTCACGATCTGCGGCTCCGGGTTGGATACCGGAGTTGATGCCATATTGGGAGCGGGAGGAAAGGAGGAGAGGGGGGAAGGTTGGGGAGGGGTAGTGAGAGTGGGGTAAGAAGGGGTGGAGACGGAGGGAGGGGGAGGGAGGAGAAGGGGGAGGAAATAATGCAAGTCTCTTGAGAGAGAGATAGCGGGAAAGGAAAGCAGAGTGGTCGTAATACATTTGTCCAATCTTAATGGAATACTGAGTAATGCGGGAGTGGTTGCTGAGCCATCAAAACTTGAAATTGCGTTTATTTTTAGGAAAATAAAAGAGGAAAGAAGCGCGAATGTGCATGACGTGTGCCTGAGATTGTAATTTCCACTAGATACCAGCAGAGGCTATGAAAGGCGTAGGTTTAGGGACACAAAAAATATGAAACAGTAATGACGAGAATTTGGGAATACTGAGTAACATTTTTAGAACTCAAAACTAGATATAATCTTCTTAAGAGTTTATTCCAGCTCATGCTCTACGAAAGAACCGTGTCATGTATATTTGACAACGGTTTTCTCATTGCGCGTTCCTCGTTTGTTTAGTTTTTGTAGCGTCAATTGTGAGAAAAATTCTTATGCGAGGCTCAGTTCTGGCTACCTGGCTACTTTTCTGCCTACCATTGCGTTGAAAACACTGACAATAATTTTATCAACAGAATTCGCGCTTATTTGTTTTTAGATAGACTCTTTAAAATATACAAATTAATATACTAGAGTCAAAACATAAGATCCTTTTGCATTTGATGAAGGATTGATGTATCAACATATAGTAAACCTAAATACTTATCTAGAGAGCAAGATACATAAAAATATCGTACTGGAATAAAAAAAATCGGAAAGGAGGAACAACGTGTAAAATACTGTCAGGAAATAATGAAACTTAGCTTAAGCACCGAGAAAAATTTAGGTATAAATGAGAGAATAGTGGATCAAGAAATATCAAACAGCGAGATAGCTTAAGCTTTGAAGGAAATATTAGGCTAGCGAGGTAGTTAAATTAGATAATATCCCCGCGGAATTAATCATAGGCTATTGGAAAGGAGAGAGGAAGATTTCCAGGGAAAAATATAACATTTATAAGAATTGAAGGTCACTAGAAGATTAGCCAGGGATATTTTCACTCATTTAAGGAAAACGAGCTAGGTAGTAGTAAATGAAAACTTAAGCTTTTTTTCACCGCCAGAACTGGTAGAATTACTAAAAGAATCATATATATATGACGAAGAACACAGCATATTGATATGTAAAATAGAATAATATATATTTATTTATAATATATATCTATAATAGATAATAAAATATTTAGAAAGAATGGATACCACGTGGATCCATGGCTCTCAAGAAAACACGCTCACAAATTAATTTTGACTGCCGTCAAGGCATTTTGTACAGGTTTCAGAAAGGCGATTGAAGGAAAGGGAGAACGAGATTCACAAAATTATCGGAGAAAATATCATTATCATGGAGATAACGGACGTCATATTCCATATCCCTGGATGAATCACGCAACAAAAGTAATGGTAGCCGAGAAATGAAAATTGGGGAGAACAGTGATAGGCATGAATTAAGATAAGGCATTTAATTATCGCCATTGCCTATTATCTTCAACAATGTGAAAATCACAAAGGAAGACTATTAAGAAACTAGAGTAACAATGGAGGCACGTACTAGCCGATTATTCGGGTGAAAAAAATGGAATGCTGAAAAATTAGTCAGGCATTAAAAAGTCTGCGGTAATTCCTTGGACCTTACGCATTTTCGTAATACCCTTTGCCTTCCAGTATTGAGGATGACAAAATTAGAGGATTGGCGCCAAAACAGTTTAAAGGTATCACTCAGTAAAACTCAAGCGGCGGAACATGGTCGAACACCTTAATGGTAGGGATGAAAAAGTACAGAGAAGGAAGAGACGGGTTGAAAATTTTCCATTTGTTTTTCAGGCAGCACTTTGGACCCAAATGTTGTTTACAAGAAAACAGAAGTTCACCAAGTTACAGACTTTCATGCCACTTTATTTGCTGGTACAACTTTTTCTTTTCCGCTAGGTGCGCTCCGGTAGATAATTCATTTCCAGCAATCATTTTTATAATATACCCTTCCATTCCACTATTGCTATTATTCAGTTACCGATCACTTATTTGCTGTTCTATTTAGTGGCTGCTGATACTTTGTGCAGTTTTGCTCATCTATGTCGTTCGTGAGACTCTAATGAATTATAATTATTCGAAATGCTCTAATGATGCAACTTCAGTAATTTTTTCTTTTAGCTCTAGTTATGCTCAACGAAAAAACTGCACTGGACAGACAAAATAAGATAACTGGAAGGACAAAATAAGATAAGAAATGATATAGTGTACAGATTAGAATAGAAAAGAGCCAAATGGAATACCATACAGAAAAGAAGGACCAGATAGATTGGACACATTCTGAGACACAATGGGTTTGTGAAGAACATGATTGAAGATAAAATAGAGGGAAGAGCCTTCAGAGGAAGACACAGGAGTAAGTTCATGGACCAAATAAAGAGGAATGTACATATGAATAGATACCAGGAGTTAAGAGAACAATTATTAGATAGGGAAGGATGAAGGGCTTCAGTCAACCAATCTTAGGATTAAACGACCAATGAAGAATGCCCAAATATTTAGCTCAATATTTTATGCTTTTCGTACATATGAACTGCGAGCTAAGATTATTTCTCAGTTATCATCCAGAAGTAGAAAGAGATACCAGGATGTAAGGGAACTAGTACTAGTTAGGGAAGGGTGGAGGGCAGCAGTCAACCAATCTTAGGATTGAAAAGCCAATGAAATGAAAATGCTCAACCATTCCCTCCTCCAAAGTTTTAGGCGTTATTATACTGAGCCTATTTATTTGTGCCGATTTTGAGAGTTAAATCCGCGTACCTCTTTTGCTACAAACTCAACTGAACATGGATAGTCCAAACATTACTGTTCTGGTCATGTATTTACTTGCTGTATCGTGGTGGTGGGGGTTTTACAACTATCATATGAAGCTGAGGGTTAGCCTCATACTGCTCGTGGAGGGCATGGAATCGAGCAAGCCGACGAAAACCACTTCTGGGCCTAAGGGGATGATGATAGAGAGAAGGGTGAGTCAGAAACGGATGAGGAAAGGGACGGTTAGTGGTCGGCAGGTTAGGTAGCCCTGAGGGCGGAACAGGATGGGCGAGATGACTGATATGTGGCAAAACTGTGGGATAGAGAGAGAGAGAGAGAGATTGGAGGATAGAGAGAGAGGGTAAAGGAAGGCAATGAAAAGGCAAGGCACGGCATGACTAGCCATGCTTCGGGGGCGCAGGGAGACGAGTAGCGATTGGTGATTAGGGCCGGAGTGAACGGCGACTGTAGCGGTTTCGACAAAGATTGGGAGAGGTAGGGTTGCTGGGACGACTTTGGCAATGGACTTAAGGGAGGAGGGGTGGGAACTCTGAATAGTCGGTGGGAGGGATGAAGGCGGGGGGGGGGAGTACTCCGCCGCCCATCAGCGTAATGAGAGGAGTAAGATGGGAAGGGGCCCTCGGGTTTGAATGTGGGGGCCCCGGACGATACAGCGTGCACCTGAGTAGTGGTGCCGGAGTCAGATGGTGGGTAGGGAAGTCGGCTGGAGGCCCGCGTTTTGTGCTGCGGGTAAGGTGATCCGGGAAGCTCGCCTATACTCCGCTCCACTGCAATCGCGGCCCATGAATACGATAGTTCCAAACGAGACCCTTGACGGTGGATCGCGCAGGTTTGTGTGGTTGAGCGTGTGTGCGTGACATTCGGGGTTGAGTCCGTTCGTTCTCCGGACTACTCCCCCGCAGCTGAGCCGTCGACGGAGTTGGTCTGTCGGTTTCATCCCGACCGAGTGACGCATCTCAATAAAATTTCACACAAATTTATCACCAACCGAACTGTCCATAGTTTTTACACGTTCTTTTATCTTAAAGTGCATAAATGAGCGCATGAGCAATGAGAAAGTCCCTAAATACTTTGCAACTTTTGGTTGTAGTACTCATTCCGTGAAAACTCACCCAATCTCATGCTCCCATAAGTTGACGTATCTCAATAAAATTTCAGTCAAATTTATCACCAAATGAACTGTTCATAGTTCTGACATATTCTGTCATCTTTAAGTGCACAAATGAACATATGAGCAATGAGTAAGCCCCTAAAGGCTTTGCAGCTTTTGGCTGTAGTATTCGTTCCATGAAAACTCACTCTGTCTCATGCTCCCATAAGTAAACTTTTTGGGTATAATTGGGAACCTTACTAAGTTATCAGTATGATTTATTTCTTCAAGACGAATCTTCCTTGCATATATATTTTTCCTTAATTTTAATTAATAATAATCCGCATTCTCGGTAAAATTATGGCAAAAACGAGTAGAATCTATAGTATAGCACCATGCAAGTAGCCAATACATGTCTCAAGAGCCACTTATCTTACATCTCCAACGGTAGATATTCTTGCTTTACATCCGCTAATTCGTCCATTCCGTAGTGCCATCCAAAAGAAGGTATGGAAAGAGCATGGATGATCAATATGGTGGTAATTTAAAATGTCAGGCTACAGTTTGATGGTTTGATGATGTAATAAGCTCTGCGCCTTCTTCAATTTTAACCTTATATAGACGGAATTATGAAACATCAGAGTGAAAAAATTTCTGCTGCTATAATATTTTTTAAAAAGTGCTAATTAAGCATTTGAAAAAATTGCAATTTATTTGGTACTAACACTTATTTTGAAATGTGACGTATTAGTATTGCATATTTTTAATATAAAATAATACTTAGCATAATAATATTAACACTATTAGCTATACTTAAACATTACCTTCATAACGTTCCTTTTTTAAATTTTACCAATTTTTTCTTCACATGACTGCTGAAACTATTAATTTCAGAGCTCCACGAGGCACAGTGAATCGCGTATCAGTGAATAGCGTCACACATTCATTAATTTATTTTGCTTGACAAACCACCGAAAGAGACGCAACTTTCCACACACTTAATACGAACCTTAGAAATTCTGTCTAATGCAGCAACGAAATGGAAAATCCTCTTAGAAGGCGTATATTTCAATGATTTTGAAATGTAACAAATTTGACTCTCTCGTCCATAGAGGGTTTATGTAGTGAGCTTAGAATAATAATGCATTTTTAGAGTGCTCATCTTTAACAATTCCACCAAATGTCGAGTAAACGCAAAAGAAGTTGGCTCATTTCGCTGCTCAAGGTATTTGCAGTAGTGAATTTTGTTAATACTATCAATTACGTGACAATCATAGCAGGATGTATTCCGATGGCAGCGCTTCAACTATAAATATTGGATTCAATAGTGGAACGGTGAGGATTTTGCTGCTTCCACTCTTGTTATAACTAATAATGATTGACATACGCATAAGACTCATGGATCAAAAAAATTGGACAATTATGAAGAATTGATTCTCAGTAAAGTTATTACGCAATTCAAGAAATCACTTTCATTGTTTCAGAGCCATTATTAGAAACAACATTCATCATTAAATGCAAAATAATAAAGTATACAATAAATAAATAACTTTTTTGGAACTATTCTAGTAATACAGTGAGCTTTTGTATACGTTACTAGCAGCTTTGGATACTTCCGTGGGTCGATTTTCCTCCTTTCAATAAACATAAAATAAGATTCAGGAAAATGTAAACGGTGATTTGTTTTAGAAAATCCTTGGATATTTATTTTGGTGAGAAGGGAATTGAAATGTACGGGTGGAGCTCGCACTATTAAGCGCCTACTGCCCCTCTAAACTCCGACCTTAGACCCATTTATAGCTGGAAGTGGAATTTAATAAGAAGACTCTTGTACTCCGGTTATAGGAGCGTATACGTGGGCTTGAGCCTGTTTGCGGACGGACAAAGTTTGAGTCCTGAGGGAGGACCAAGTTGGGAGTGCATGTGAGGAAATCGCTGGTAGACCGCGACCCTCAACTTCGCGGGCAGAAGCTTATTGCATTGGGGAAGGTACCTTGGAGTCACCAAATTTTCCGTCGTGTTTTGGCTACGAAGGACTTTAATTAAGCAAGATTCCTTCATCACCTAGTCAAGTTGCAAATGAACTGCAATTCCTCAAAAGAATAATGATTTAAATCTATACTGTCAGCGAGAAACTTAATTTTTAAACTTAAAAGTTTTCAGTTGTATATTGTTTTCGCCAAGTATACGTTATTGATCCCATAAATAAGGTAATGTCGCATTTTCACCTGAAATGTTGGTGGTTTCAACGAAGTTTGACAAATGCTTATTAGGAAACAGACAAAGTTGTGTACCATCAACGCTATAGTCAAAATCAAAAGTAGAGCTCATGTATCAGAAAAAGTAGTTCAGTACTCTCCAGGCAATCAATGTCGAGTTAATTAAACTTCCGTGTTTGGTTAGTGGTTCCACGAACGGCTTCGGCCAACTTTCAGAGGACGTATTTGTGCACAGACTTCAGTAGACTCCGAGAAACTTGTGCGAAGCCACCCTTGACCAGTCAGTTCCGGGTAGGCTTCAGAGTGTATCCGGGTATGTCGGCAGTTCGCTAACATCGAATACGGAAGCTAGAATGGGATTTAGAAAGATTTTGTGGTAGGACCTACCTAGAAATGGTGGAATCAAAGGCTAGTAGAACAACGCGGTGACACAATTTTTTTGCTTTCGGTATATCCAAAGACACGAGACAAAAAGGCTAGAGGACGACAATCACAACCAAAACAAGACAAAGTCGTCTAAAATGCAAACCTAAAAGGGACCCGATTCCAGAAAATTCACTCTACTTGCCAGAGAAATTTCAAAAGCATTCCACAGCAGGTTTTGAGTTTTTATCTAGCCCTCTACTCTCCTAATACTTATGCACGAAAATTTATAATTTGTACTCCAGGAGTCTTCCGCTCGTATTTTTAGCTTATTAAATACATTATCCCATATTTGATGGCTCCAAAATCGGAAAGGTAATTCATTTAGGAATAACGCCGGGCGAAATTGATATAATAATAAATTATATTGTAAAGTAGTGAATGAATTGGTTCATTTCGTTTAGTAAGAATGAAAAAAAGCTCGCCTTTGCTTGTATACATTTTATATGGAAATCATAATGTAGAAACAAAAACTTCGCAGCGTATTAGAATGGCAGCATCGTATTTATGTGACAGGGATTCATAACAATATATCGTATGAGTGAAATACGTTATGCGCTGCATTTTTTGAAATTCATTGCCAATTAAGAGGATTTTAGCGATTTAGAAAAGAGAAGGATTAAGTGAACACCAGTAAATACAATGGAAGTGAGAAAGATATCCGTTTTGGTTATGGCTTTAATGGATGGCCTAAAATCAAATTTTGTGCGCGGGGATATTATTATTGTTCAAGGCTGAGAATAGAAAATACACATGGCACAAGTTTTATGGCATTTTTAAATTAACTGAATAGCATTCTGAGATTGGTTGAAGATAATGTCTGGTTTCATTTTTTAATACAATCAGAAATCTAAATCTAGGATAAATGATGGTCCAGCTAAATAATTAGTAATTTCGTTAATCAGGCGATGGCACCAGCCGAAAAGATTTGTTTTAGTTTAAATGAAATAAGTTCCTTCTCTGCATTGAAAAATAAATTAGTTTTTATCGTCCATAAATTATAAAGCGTTCTGGTTTCCTTTATATCGATGAAAATTATTCCCAGCTATAAATTATGAGCAGGTGAAAATGTCGAGCCGTAAAAAGCAACAGTCGTCAAAGATAATATTAGTTGAAAATATTTTAGGCTTTAACCATTTATTATTCAAATAAAAAATTATTTACATAAGTGTGAATGGCCCTTCGGAGCCACATATGAGGCTAAATATGGAAAATGAAACAGTTTATAGGCGTCTCTAGGCATTTTCACGTGGATTTTACGTGGCTGCGTTTAACAATGCATTTCAGATGACATCCGGAATTTGAGCTGATTAAAACCGTGCATCGCATAAAGCATAAGCATCCCAGCCATTTCCTGTACTTCATAGAAAATTATTACTGCTTTAAAGGAAATAATTTAGCTTCCTGCGAAATGAAACGTGAGAAGCGTGAAGTCGGGAGACATTAACGGGCGCTGCAAGTTAGATGGCGCACTACGATTAGATGTCGGAAAAGTTTGACGAGCGAAATGCGATAATAATTATGTCTTCCAAACTTTAGAGTAACTCCGTTTCTTTCTTCACATCTCAGTCTGCTTTTTATTCTCCTCATTCTATCTGTTCCACCACGACATGGAGGATTTTATTTCGATCCCTTGCTACGTCTCCAGAACTGATGAATGAGAAAGAATAAAATAGATGCTCTGCCGAACTAATAGGTACAAAAATTCCTTCTTCTACACATCATTAGTGATAGTAACAAAAACTTGTTGACAGTAACTAAAGGTACACCGTAGACAAATTGCCGAAAAATTTAAAAACAGATAAACGTATCCGTATATTTCCAATGGTTTGCGAGCTAACTTTGTGGAATTTAGAATTCATATTGAGATGAAATAAATACACTTCGTCAAATCTACACAAACCTTTAATGTTATGAGCCCTCATACCATTGGGCACATGCCATTAAAGTTTTGTGTGAATTTCACAAAGTGTATTTATTTCATCTCAATATGAAACATAACCGTATGGCATATGTATCAGGGACCGACCAATTTTTTTTACAACCTTTATTTAGGTATTATGAACTGCAATTTAAGTATGTTTTAGTCTCGCAAAATTCCCACAAAGGAAGTATGTGCCTACCATACAGAAAATATATCGACATTTAAAATTAATGTAAAATTATAATATAAAAAACAATTCTAACCTTTAAAAGTTTAGCAACACAACGGCACGGGTTTCCGGTAGTAAATTGACTCCAAATTCCGTATGCGTTAAATTTGTGTTAAAAAAATAGCTTTAAGACCCATTAAATTAAAAAAAATTAAAATATGGACATTTTGGCCAAACCTAACGCATAGTTTACCTATATCCTCTCTCCAGTACAATTCCCAACTCCAATTCCATGGCTGGAATCCTTACACCCCCGTCACACGCTTTTACGGCGGCCGGCAGTGTAGTATTTCGATTGCATCCCGTGACCTCTCCGACAACGCCTCTCTCACCCCTCAACCACCTCATGCGCCTCATCCCACGCTCTCCTTTCAGTCCAGCCATTCGTGAATGGGAAAGGGGGGAGCTGAAGGTCAGGAAATGAGAGAGGCAAGGCAATATCAACCCACGCATCGCCATTTCCCGAGCGCCTCACATCCCACATGGTACTACAGTGTTGCCAATTTTGCGTTGAATATTGAATCATCTTTGTTTGGTAAGTTCGTCACCGTATTTAGTTGATTGACAAGGCGCGTTTCTATTTACATGGCAAGAGATTAGATCTTGGAGAGAGATCTATGAGAGATCAATATAAGAGGATGGCAATTCCCATCTTTGAATGGTCTTATTATTAATTTTCAGGCTTTTGAACCGTCCCAAAGTTTTTTTTCCTACTTCTGGTCTATAACTAAACATGCCGACCCACGCTGTCTTTCTCCGCCATTAAGAAGCTAAATAAGCCCATTGTACTGTCTGTTTCTGTGAGAAGGATTCAAACTTGGTGACGATGCTCTTGAAGTTAGACTTTAAAAATAATTTTCCGCACGATATAAGATAACGAACGGAAAACAATGTCTGGTAGACCAAGATAAATATTAAGAAATTACCTTATCATTCACATGTATGACAGGCAAAGTAGAGGAGAGAAAGAAGATATGTTGACTACAATTTAGATGGAAGAGGATGACGAAAAAATAATAACACATAGATGTTTTATTTCAGGATATTTTAACTGACCTGCCTGACCCAAAAATTCAAATCATGTTGATATTTATAGACTAGAGAGCAATATTATGCCAATTTAATTAGAATTATCGAAGAGGCTGCTTTTGGAGTTCCGCCATATTGAATTTAGCCATCCTGCTACAACACTACGTAACAACATTCCCCCAGGGCAATGTCTTTAGAAAAATTTGATGATATCCCCAGTTCCATCTCCTCCCTGAACCGTGAGCTCACTCGGCAACGCTTCTCCTTTCGCTCTCAGATAACACGCACACCGCCTCATCCTCTCAGACCACCTGCAGATACGTCCCAAGCCCCTTCTTGCCCACCTTTCTCGCTTGCTACAGCCCACCCGCCCACCCTTTCACATTCCCACCCACATTCCTTCCACTCCACACATCTTCCATTCATATTCATAGAAACTTCTCCCACGCGCCTACCACGTCTCCAATTTATTCTCTCTTCCTTCCTCACAAGCCTCCTCCTCCTCCTCTTCTTCCCAACTCCGTCTTCCGTCCTCCCAGAACCCGCGTCCGGACTTTTCTCTCTGCTTTCCAAGACGCCTTGACTTTTGACTGCATTTGCCCTAAACCATTTTTCTTCATCTCATCCTCCCACTGTGATTCGTGATGCCAACAGAGGCGGGGAAGCAATAAAAAGGAAACCCGCATTTATTTGTGCATTATCGGTGAAATGGTGAGCATTGTTATAATCGCTGTCTGAATAAATTTTTGCCCTTAGAAATAAATTCCGATTGGACCTAACTGAAAGACGTTAATACCCACCCTGCCAATAATTCTGCCAAATATTATAATAATATATATATATATATATATATATATATACATATATATATATTCTTATATATATTTATATATAAGCTTATATCGGCTTATAAATATTATTCGAATACTTTGCTATGCGGGCCTTTGAGTAAATCACAGGTGTACACGGGAATATGTCAAATAAAGGAGATTCATTACACTCGGGTGTAATTGAATCCAGTCTGCCTCAGGTAGGAGAGTTGAGCTCAACTTTGGCAACATACGTTACGATGCATCCTTTAAATGTAGAGCATACATAGTTTAATGTACTTAAATATGCATTTATTACTTTTGGTCGGGTAGAAATACATATTTTATTTCATACTACAATATTTTAAATAATTTTTCACAGTTTAACTAATTAATTTAAACTCGTGGTCACGGATAGATTAAAATAACTGCCATTCCTCGTTGCTGATTTCTCGATAGCGCTACCTTACTTAATCCATATTTACGCCGGTGAAAATAATTCGGATTCATTTTAAGCGAACCAGATACGGATTACCGGCTAAATGTTTATCCCCTGTTTTCTGATCCAATTTAAAGATAAGGGTTTCCCCAATGAAATAACGGTAACCCTCCGCCAATATCCGCACGATCTGATGGGATTGGATTCACCAGCAAAGCACTTTTTTGGTTAACTTTAATTTAGGATAACCCTACAAAATTGGACCTAGGTTGAGAAGAGCTAAATTCGTTTCTCTCTCGGAGAAAAGATTTGGAGCCCCGTTCTTTAGTCTAAAAATACATTGAGAAAGTGGCACAATCGTAATAGAAGCATAAATATTATACTAAAAAGGAATAAACGATGTCAGAAAATGATAAATTTCACTTAAAATTTGGTGGTGGTGCGATGAAGATAGTGTCATAATGAAAACTTAGAAAATAAAAAGTGGGTAGTAATTTATCAAGTTCTGATTCACATTTTTAACTGTCTCATGTACATTGTAGTTTCTCTTGTTGGCCTTATTAATTTTTCTTTCTGAAAATGTTTATAATTCTATGCTGTTATTTTCTTCTTGGTGCATTTGGCCAATATGCTTCATGATTTATAATATTGATAATTATATACGATTAACAATTAATTATTTTGACTTTTATGCCTAAATTTTTTTTTATGCCCGGTCTATAACTTCTAAAAGATAACGACGAAAATCAACCGCAACCGGAGAACAGAAAAACAATGAAGGCTCTAAAGGACATGGCACCGATGCAGAGGAGGATGATTTTATCAGATATGTAATCAAAAGACTCTATCAGGCCTGCGCGCCACTCCCTGCATTGAATATGACCAAACTATGTAAAATGAGCTATCAGCCGGCGGAAGAGGAGGCCGGGCTGTGGCCTCATCCGGTCCAGAGTATAATAAACAAGTCAAGTCATGCTTCTTACGAAGGTCGTACCACTTCATATGTTGAGCAGTCACCTTGTACAGAGCATGAATTAATGTTGTTTCGCAGGTTCTCGTTGAATTCCATACTTCCGTGCATACTCGTGATATGTATTGCTCCCATTATTTCAATTATCCAAGAGTACCATCGGCACATAAAACTGGACCAATTGTTGCTTCAACATATGCTAACAGCAAGTTTTAACACCAGGTTGAACTCTTAACAATATCATACGCATCCACTGAACTGCTAACATATATCAATCCAAGGTGTTACACTATGAGCAAACCTGAAACATTATCGAAACATTGAAAAAATCTATGAGACCAATTTAAAAAGAAATGATCGCCCATTTGCACATAATTCGAGCTGGTAAGATGTAACATTGAGTAGCCCAACAAAGTTAAAGATCATGTTGGATTTCCTCGCATTCTTCCTGAGATGCTGATTTTTAGAGAGATATTACCAAGGTATAGCTACAAAGATTTGCCGACACGTTTCATATTTATATAGAAAAAAGCGCTTTTTTCAAGGATCCTACCTAGAATGAGTTAAAATAGATATTTATAATACTCATAAGTATGCTCATTATTTAGTATACCGAGGGTAGATCTGAATATTCATTATAACAAACTAAGTCTGAGTTTGAATTTTGAAGAATGTTATCGTGGATTGATGGGACTAGGGTGCACTCGTGTTCAAAAGCATACTCGTACGCTGGACTTCTAACATACAACCTTTTGGCGTGTCACGCCCTCAGCAACCTGAAACATTCCCTGAGTCGTGGGAAAATCCCCATCCCTCAAGCCTCCCAACCTGAACCCCGCCCCCATATATTCCTCCTGCCCACGTACCATCTCTTCACCGGCGTCCATTTTAAACTCCCCCCCTCGACCCTACCCCCCGCCCCCCCACAGCCTCGGCTCGGCATGACACAGGGGGCTTTTACCCAAACCGCTCCGCGAAGCAACAGATATTCCCGCAGGAAAGCCCCGAATGGAATGGCGGGTGAGCTACAGAATGGCACGGGGGTGGTCGGGTCGGATTCTCCCTCGCTGTGCCGCGGGATAAAAGGGGGTGGCGGAGGAATTCCTGACGGACACTCCGAAAACCCTCTATCCCTCCTCCCTCAGCCCCTCTGCCACTCACCTCCCCCTCCTCTAAAACACCCTATCCCCTCACCCCCTTTAGCCACAGGAGATGGGTCGGAAAGAAGGTGGGGAGGAGGTGGGTGAGAGGGGGAGGGGTGAAGAGACGCGGGGAGGATTTTGAGCCAGAAGGGGGTGACGGCGACCAGAGGGGCGGGTTGGAACATGGGTAATGAATTAAAGGCCAAGGAGATTTCTAAGGGGTGGACCGGAAAGGGAGGACTGGGGGTGAGATGGAAAGATGACGGATGGTTTGGTAGAGGGGTACGAATGAAGGGAAAGTAGGGAGGGATAGTGGAGGAGGGCAAGATAAACATCATAAATTCCTCGGCGGATACATTGAATTCCATCTACTGACTTGGAAATTGACGTTTATAAAAGGGTTCCATTATTAAGAACTTCACGGATTGCCAGCTACTCAGAAAATCCCCATGCGGCACGTGTTGCCGCGTTCGCTCGTATCCATCAGCCTGATTAATTTCTGCTCCCGAATATAAAAGCGAATATGTTTTTCAACCGGAATTCGCCAAGTGGTAATGGGAGAAAAAAATTCTTTCACACAAAGGATGTATCCACGGGGAAGTATCAAATTATTTTTATTTAGTAATATAATGGTAACACTGTTTAGTCCGCGTGTAGTTGGACACCCATTGAGAGGTTTATTTCTTCGAAATGCCAGAACATGATTATTGCAATATATTTATGACGAAGCGATTGCGCCTGGTCTCTATTAAATAATTCGATACGAGGTAATAAATATCAAAAGGAGTCATAAGCATTATTTTCCCTTATTTCAACCACTTAGTTTGTCACATCGAGTTTATTAAGACAATTTTGTTTCTGAAATGGTCATTGATTGCACATAACATTTTATTTCTCTTTCAGTGATAATTGGCTCAAGATCATCAATAGAGACGTATTATACTGTCTGTTTGAAAAATCAAAATTTCATTCACAATACTGCTTAAGTTAGACATTTTACCGATTATATTCAATAAAAATAGATGTTTCACACCACATTTTCGATATATTTTACATGTTAACGCTTCACAGCCATTATTACTTACAATAGAAAGGCTGACAAATTTCCTTCAATCACACATTCCAGAAAAATAAAATTCATTTCAACCATCGATACGCTCTCCAAAATTTTGCCACTTGCACCGCGAGTATCTTATAAAGAGGCAAAAAAGTCTCCCAGAAAAAAAATAAAAGGAAACTTCTCTGCGGTAAGTTACTTTTACAAAATTAATTTTCATTAATGTTGCATTGGATACACTTTCCACGTAGTTTTAGACAACCAATTTCTGTGTTGTTCAAAGAGATTATAAAGTTGATCCGAATATATGTTGCTAATTTTCAGTTCAAAAGATATAGATCTTAGAACAAAAAAAATTAGGATGTAATAAAAGTACCATGAGTATTGTTTAAGTGCATGATAAGTGGGTAAACACGGGGAAAAAACTATTTTTTTTGTTTTTTCTCAATATTTACATTCTGCCTGTTTTTATTATGTATGGTGAGAACTCTCCCCCGGCCTACCTCTTTTATTATAGATTTCATACACATATAGTTCGTACACCACCCTTCCCTCTATGCTAATAATCAGTATAATTAAGCATATTGCTCTTCTACCTTGAATATATGCGATTTGAGAACGATAATATCATCAAATGTCAACCGCTGAATTTGCGTCTTTGCAGAATACGGGGTGAAGAGGATTTCCCTCTCATCCTGTTAAGTACTTGGAAATTTATCGCGTGCATCGCAAGAGCCGGGTGATATCGCGTGAAAACCAGCTCTACGAACCATTAACCGGGATATGCGGAGCCCGATTCAATCAGGGCGATCACACCGTGCGTCTGAGGCCGCCCAGAAGTGGCATCGTAGTGACGGAGCCGAAATTCGGATAGCACGCCATGTAGACACACGTTGAGCAGGTCGTGTGTTTATTCAATTTTGGCGCACGCGAGCAGAAAACTATTCCTCCTTGAACGCTGGTGAAAGGGAGAACCCGTCGGGAGAAGGCAGAGGGAGAGAAAACCGAGGAGGAAGGTGTAGAGAATAAGAAAAGCCGACAGAGCGACGTGGGGAAAGGCAGACGAGGTCAGCAAACAATGTTATCATTTCAGAATTGAGTTCGTTCGGGCACAATCTTCGGGGTTTTAGAGTTTCCTCATCCAACTTGAAAAACATTTGCCTCTTGGCTAAAAAAATCAACCGAAAATATGAAACGGACACGGGGAAAAGAAACGAATTTTTTTCTTCTCCGTGATACCGCAGAAACAAAGTTTTTCCTCTAATCCATATTGCCTATCATGGTTCCAAAAGTAGAAACAAGGAAGGGGAAGGAAAGATAACATAAAAGGAAAAAACATTCGCCTGAGGGTAAACTAGAAAAAGAAGGGGCAAAAAATTGTTAGACAAATGAATACCCATCAAGCCGCACCGTTTCTAGGGTCTACAATTTCAAGGTTTAATTTCCCACCAAGTGGGTTTTTATTTCTCATTCTACGGGGAGTTATTCATTTTTTGTGCTGAAAATAGTTCCATATTTCCGTCTTTATAAAAGGTCACCATTCCCGGGATTTCTTGGGTGCTTTTAAAATAACGCACCGTCAAAAGCATCCACATTCAACAGAGACAAGAACAACAGAAAGCAACATTTTTCAGGAGAAATATGAAAGTAAGCCATGCGATAGTGATGATTTTTCCATTTTACGGCTATGGAATGGTTATTTCTATGATTATACAAAAAAATTGCGCAGATAGAAGTTCCCAAAATGAAGAGAGAGTACATATCATTAGAACACAATTTTTTGAACTTAGCAGTAGAATTTTTCTTTAAAATCTGGTATCACAGGTGGTGGATTTTCTACAAATGTATCAAAATTTTTAGTATTAACAATATGAAATTAGAATATAATTGATTAATATAAGAAATATTCCAGAAAGTTAGTGAATGTTTGAATGAATTAATTATGCGCTAATGTAGAAATGGAAGTGTAAGTACTGAATAGTTGTAGAGAAAAGACTGATTCAATGAAAGAGTATTACGTCTCCACATAACTTGCATACACTCTAAACCTAATAAAACAAAAATAAAACTTGTTGACTTAAACACAGTAAAAGGAGCTTAAGGCCGCCTTACGCGGTACAATTTATTGCACTAACAAATGTATTACCGATTGTACAGCGAATGTACAAAATGAATGGAATACGAGAAAATTCCATTTCCCGTACAGTCATTCAGACGACCATAAAATATGCCGCCTTACACGGTACAATTTTCCTTACGAGAGAACTCATACATTCGTTTGTACAATAAAATATACCGTGCAAAGCGGCCCTTACTGACAAGCTGGTCAGGACCAAAATAATAATGAAACATGTGAATCACGGAGGGTTTAAAAATATTATTCCTCAGCATCCTGGCCAGTTAGAGGTTAAGCAGATTGCTAGACGCAATTAAGCACTCAATTCGAGAATGGCCTTAGACATTACAGGGTTAAATCATGAAGCACATTCAAATAAAGCTTCTGTAACCACAGAGAATTGTCTCTTCCTACATGTGATGCTGCAGTTTCTTTTCTCAGTTATTGAAGTATAGGTTCCTTACTGTTTCGATGAGGAACAAAACTCAAATGCTATTCCAGCCAATAAACGATTACAACTTACGAATTTTCGCGGCCATACCTTTCAAGAAGAAGGCAATGAAACCGAAAACGCAGCCCTGACTCTCTCTTCACCCGTTTTAAAGGGGCCAACGAGAGGAAACAAGCCGAGCTACTTCTATTTTAACCCGTAATCGAATTACCGACTCAATCGCTGGGCCGGTAGACATGGCGAGCAAAGTAAATTAGAGACGAGGAGAGAAAGAGAGGAGGGAGGAAGAAGAGAAACGGAGGAAGGAGGACTAAAGGAAGGGTAAATGAGGCAACAACAGAGAGAGACAGAGCCTTAAGAAAGGAAATGGTGGTGATCATTTTATTTCTTAGTAAGAGCTAGACCTTTCTTTACATCATTAGGATTCAATTACGTTTACGCAAGAGCATCAACTTGGGTTCACATGAATTCCCTTACGGCGCAATATCTGCGACTCAATTGTGAAGGACCCTGGTAAAGAAAGTAAACGGATCGTGGTGAGAAACTTGAGGTGAGGAACGTGCCACTTGTTGCTAGAAAATTACTTTAAGCTGTTTTATTTGATTTGATAGCTGTAAAGTCTTCTGGGCTAATTTTGTGGGATAGAAAGATTATTAGGGGGAGAGCATATTCACCACAAGAGAGAAATTCCCTTAAATGTAATTGATTTACTAAGAAATCATACATTGGATGGAATTAATTAATACAAAATAGAGCAAAATATTTTCATTCTAAAAGAACATTACTTTTAGAATCTTAAATTTAGAACATGAAAAAAGAACAGTAAAACATTAGGTAACAGCCCGAAAACTTACAGCTACGCGTGCTTTACATCACCTCCTGTCCAAAGTACGCTCTAAATAGGTACTTGAATTTACACTAAATTTGTACATATGCACTTCATATGTCGATAAATAGCGCCAAGGATGGGTTCTCAATGGTGATTGAAAAGTTTACTACGACTAGAACAAACTTGCGTTCACCAGTCAAATTTTCTACGGGCTCCCAACGCTCCTAGAAAGTTGTTTTCAGGATAAAGAGGAGAATGGAGGCATAGGAGGCAAATAGAAAGGGAGAGAAAGTGGAGGAGTTGATAAAGACGGCCGGTGAAGGAGAAAGGAAGAGGTGATGTAAACGAATTAGGTGGGAGGCTGCAAAGAAAGGCTCGGGAGGAGGAAGAGGGTGAGGTCGAGGAAGGAGGGAAAGACTGGTGATGGGGAAAGGTTGAGGAGGTGGAAATGGTTCGGAATAGATGTGGTATGGAAAAAAAGGGGACCGGGATGGTTTGGGGCATGAACTTCGGAATGATGTGTTGTCAGGCGACGAAAAGAAGTTTTACCCCAGGTAATGTATGGCAGGAGGAAAAGAATCCGCGAATGTTATCTTTAATATTTGCACACTGCCAATCGGGAAAGTTTGAGGTGAGCAACTTCTATTCGGACTATTTGCCGTTTGACAGCTTATCTTAACTATTCTCTTATAACGTTATTTCTTCAATCGGATAAGCATGCTTACTTTTTGGAGTACTCGGATTCTCGGCACTTGAACTAATATGTATTAATTTATTTTATTTTTAACGTTGTTCAAATTTACCCAACATATTAATATAGTTAGTAGGTGAACAATGAATAATCGACCAAAATACATATATTATTAACATTGGTAATAGCTGGTCAAATAAAATCAAATGGTAAAAAAACTTGTATACATTATTTAGTCCACACATCTACAAAATTATTTCGCTTATTTGAAATATCCATTTAAAAAAAATTGTTTCCCTCTTGATACATATTAAGGTCGTTACAATATTTGTTATATGTAATTCAAAATCTGTGTTTTTCATATGTCCAACAATGTAACAACCTGTATCTATGCGTCTGGATGTTGCTACTTCATATGTACGTACACATACCTGAGACGATATTCAAACTCGCTACCTTTGAATATCCGGATTGGCGCGTAATAGGCTTAACTAACGCGACCAGTTGCCGGCAACCTATCAGCCATTCATGAACTAATAAAAAAATTTATTTCCTCCTTCCCTTTTCCTCTCTTTTGCCACTTTAACTTCCAATTACGTTATCAAATTCCTCAACCTTCAAAAACTTTTCAATACAATTCTCTTCCTCCTTATTTCCACCGATGACTTCCATTGACTTTCATCATTAATATACCAAAAGGAAGAGTGTAACAAAAGAATATTGTAAATTAAAATGCGAGAGTAACAGAAGAAAAAGAAGATTATCAGACTTATTATATTCGCATATGTTTACCTGGTCTGTTTATCAAATTATACCTTAGGAAGGATAAGGAAAAAGTAATTATTGAACAAACATGCAAAACATTTTTTCACTATTTTTGATATTCAAGCAAGAGGGGTTAGGGTCAAATTCTCAATCAAGTGAGTAGAACTGCTCGCACGTCACTGACTGATACAATTTCAATCTGGTATGGTGTCGTTGCGTTTCCAGTATTTCCATTCTAAACTATCGCTAAAAGCTGGCGCTTTATGGCATTTCAAGGGTAGAATTTCATATAGGCCAAAAAAAATGAAGTATGAATTTGAGTCGCCCTGCTAGCAGAAATAACATCCGAGATTATCAAGCACTAGAGTGACATTTCCTGTTCTTTTCATAGCCGTATCATTAGAAAAAAAAAAAGAATCCAGAAAAATGAAAACATCCAGGTGGTGATTCTCATACTCATACATGCCAGAAGTGTGACGCTTTCGGAGAGGAATAAGCTTGAGAAAATTATCAATTTTCAAAATTCTCCTCCACGAACAATACATACGTTTACAAAACACTCGCCGGACAGGCTACGCGTGTCGCTTGCGAATGAGTGTGCGACATCTGGTTCCAGGGAATCCGGGAAGGAAGTGTCGAAAGGCACAAGAGGGAGTTTTGTCAGGCAACAGAGGAGATGTGGGGAAGGGGCAAGGGAGGAGAGACGAGGAGGAGGCGGGAGGTGGATAAAAGGTGGGGAGAAGGGGGTTCAGTTTTGGGTTCCCGTGGCAAGTCCTTGCGGTGAAGTTGGGCCGCGTTCCTCCTGGCCATCGGCGGGCAGGACGGGGGAGGATTCTGGAAACTCTTGCATCTGAGGGATGTCGCCTTTGTTCGAGTGGTCGTGTTTTTCTTTTTCATAGCGCTCACGCCACGACGGCACAGGTGCAAATGTGGGACGGAACGTCCACGTGAATAATGTCATGCGCTTAAAGAAGTGACGTGACGGGAGCGGACACTGCGGGGACCAATGGAAAAAGTAAAACACGCCGCAACTAAAAAAAGTACCGAGCAAAAGTTGACACGTATACATAAGAGACAAAATAATAATTTCGCTGGGAGATGACTGGATAAACTTTCGAAACCCCTTTCATTGAATATTTGCTGGCCTCCACACGGGAAAAACAAATATTTATCAATTATATTAGAACATATCGGCGCTCTCTCTACCATTTGCCCTTTCTCTTTAAAACCGCCTGTTCCACGATGAATACTAATGCTTATGCAGGATCATGAAAACTTAAAATTTTGCCGCGTATTTTCTTTGGATTTGAATAATTTGCTTCTGCAGCATGTGTAATTTGTTTGTAAATTCGTAACTGGATATCCATATGATTACGAAGCAATACCAGTAGGCCTAAGGGTATGAAAGTCAAAACGAGCAATAATATCGGGTGAGGATTGATACAGGAAAATTTTTCGTTTGCTGTTAGGAGAGGAAAATATAGGGAAATAATCCATTTAGACATTTTTCCTGCATTATTCTCTAATTCCATAACATTGGGAATGTTGGAATAATTAGGACGCCGAACAGAGCCATGAATTACGGTTCAACTTGTATCAGAGGTTTCCTAATGTGAAATCAATGGGATGATTAACCTTATTAATAGATAAATTGTACATTTGGGTAATAATTCACAATTTATTCATGTCCTACGTACCGTAAGTACTGTACTATTTCAGCACCCCATCGCCTTCCATCACCAGTCCGACAGGGGTACTTTATTCTGGTTTTATCTAGCAACTCTCCGCATTCTTTATCAATGATAATCCATTTTTTGTGTGTTTTCATTTCAGAACACTTCGTTAATTCCGTCCTCTTTCAAATCCATGCTTAATGGCATTAGATTTCTGTATCTAATCATTCATGAAAGTCGAGGTGTCACATCCATGAAATGCCGAATCTGATATTTACAAGTATAACTTCGGTGCAAATAGTATTTACCTACTCATGCTTCAAATTTGGTATTCAATGATTTTGATATACGGGTGGAGGAACGATGAGACCAAACTAGTTTTTTTTCTGGAAAAATATCGAACCCCGGTGAATAGCAGCGGAAAACATGGAGAACGATATAGAGGGTAATGTATCCAGGGAGGCATGACCGATATCAACTACTCTGTAGTTTTAGGCGTGGATAATTGGAATCTACTAACAATGATTTGAAATGCTTCAAGGTTTTACACCAGATTTTTTTCATGAAAACTTTTTTCTGAATTACAACATTAGATTATTTAATGGCTTTAAGAGCACACTTTCAAGTATTTACTAGAAAATGATGCAAAAATCCATCGAAATCAGTAGAACGGTCAACCCATGTTTTTATTTGCAGGAAATCTTAATTCTAACCGCATAAAAGGCTTACGAAAGCTAAGGATTTAAGGGTATAACTGCGATCGCTCTAGTTTTACCGAAGTGGTCCTCTAGAAAAGCCGTACGAAAATTCCAGGAAGTCTTATCTTAGCCCGTTTTATTAAGAGCACCAACACGTCTCAACCACTACTCCTGGCGTAGGAGAAACTCTCTCTCTCCTGCCGCGGCACCGTGACTAGGATTATATACACCTCCACCAACGCACACCGAACCAATGGAAACATTTACGCCACCCGTGCCGCCCCGGGGCGATATAGTTTTTCGGAGAACTCCCTCCTATTCAACCTGTACGTGCCCCTCCCTCCCGGCGGCGGAGACTAAAATGGAAAGCGATACAAGAAGAGAATAAGGATCCGGAGAGAAGTTTTCCCTCCAGGATTCTCAGGAGTCAAAGGAGTAGAAAAGAAAAGGCACCACTCCCTCTCACCTCTAGTTCCTCTCAGCCATGAGGACGTGCGGAGGCGTTGGGCCTTAAGGCGCGGGGCGTGACGAGCCGCGGCATACGTAGTCGCTCACCTCTGCACTTTCTCCGCCGCCGCGACGGAGCTGCTATCTCTCCTGCCACGGGCTAAGCACCCATAGCATCTGCCCCTTCCTCGGCCCTTAACACCTTACGGTAATTCAACCAACACGTCTAGGAATAAGTACTTCACACTGATTTAAGATCACCGCATTCCTGGTCATCTCTGCATGTGAGAGATCGACAGAACAGACGTGTTACCTTGGGGGATTTGACGGCGTCCAATTACAGCTGTAAAACTCCTTGCTTCATTCATCGAGTAATCTATCTCAGTCTAAGGCAAAATCCTCCAGTATCAAGGGCAATTCAGGTAAAAATTTTAGGAATTTTTATGACAATTTTTCTAGAATTATGGTAGAAACCTCTATCTTTTGGCGGCATCGAGTAATCATCCTATAAAAAGCATTTGTTTTTAAATGAAATATCAGAAACTCCGGAAAAATTTTAATTCGTAATTGTAATTATATATGGCTGTGCTCAATGAAGATAGGACTACAAAACAGGAATGAGTATGTGAAAACATTCGTGTGGAGCGTAGCAATCTATGGATCGGAAGCATGGACCATTGGAAAAGCTGACCAGAACGGACTAGAAGCCTTCGAAACCTGGTGCTGGAGGAGGATGTTGACGATAAAATGGACGGACAAGAAATGGAATGATGAAGTGTACAGAAGAGTAGAAGAGAGAAGGACTATACGGAATACCATACAAAAAAGAAGAACAAGATGAATTGGACACACCCTGAGACACAATGGATTTTTGAAGAACATAATTGAAGGCAAAATAGAGAGAAAAGCCCCCAGAGGAAGACCCAGGATTAAGTTCATGGACCAAATAAAGAGGAAAGTACATAGGAAGAGATACCAGGAGGTAAGGGAACTAGCATTAGACAGGGTAGGGTGAAGGGCTGCAGTCAACCAATCTTGGGATTGAACGACCAATGAATGGTTAAATATTAATGAAATGTTATATGAAAAATTTCGACTCCCATATCGAGCCTGCTTTCTTTATTCTAATTCAGCTCTTCATCAGGAGACTTCGTTATACGTCATTCGGCATACCTTTCACTGAGGCTCGTCTTGATTTACTTACAGCGAATTCACTCGACGCAATTTATGCGGCATAAAAACTCATTCAATAGACTGTACAATAAAATTTCTCACGCACCAACGGTCTTCAGAATCCTCTCTTAGCGGCTTAAGCAGTCTTCCTCGCCCAACTCTCATTTCCCAAACGATAACCTTCACCTCCTCAAGCTCCCCACTTTCCTCTTCCTTACGAGCGATGAGGAAGACGAGAAGAGAAAGAACGCCCCTTGAGAAGCGTGTTATGAGCTATTATCGTTATTTTGCGTGGGGGTCTCGGGGAGGGAAGGAGGGCTCGGGAGGCGGGCGGGAGGCGGCGCAGAGCACCATGTGGGCCAGGGGCGGGTGTTGCAGGGGGTGTGGGAAGACGAGGGCCTGGCGGTTCGTGGGAGTGACTGATTACGTAATCGTTGGGGTGTGATAAAACGGTCCACAAAAGCGATCAAACTAATTATCGGGAGGAGGAGGATGCAGGGAAGCAGAAAGAAAGTTATTTACACGGATTAAAACTCGGGGAGCGCGGGAACAATACTATAACGGGACTTGGCGCCCTCGGGGCGGGAGGAAAAGAGGAACTGAACTCGCGGAGGATTGTGACCCGTGGAACACGTGCCCCCTTTGCCCCCCCCCCCCCGCTGAATAAATGGGTTTTTGTGAGCCCGGAATGAAAAATGAACTTGTCTCACTCCCTCGTGTACGAGAAATGAAAAGGCAACAAGAACGAGATACCCCCTTCCCTCAGAACTTGAGCAAAATTATGTTCTCGGAGTTTTGACTTTTGCAAGACTTTCGTGGGGGATCCATTATTCATTTCACACAATTCACGTAATAACACCTGTAATTTAAAGTGAGTCGCATTTTCATTCTCCATTTTTTTTCGCTACCAAAGACGTGATTTTCAGCTCATAAGTTCTCCGTCACTTAAGAAAGTTCTCGTTGATAGCACCGAATGGCCTCCGTAACATTTAATTGAAAGTTTTAGAGCACTACTGTTACTAAGTCTTCATCTTTTGAAGTTTAAGTAGCATCCATTAAGTTTTACTCGTGAAATTAAATGGTTACACGATGCATACGCTGAGACTTCAAAGTAGGGGAGAATAAAAACATACGAGGTACTTATCAGGGAGGTTTTCATTTTTTTTACCGTAAATAGGTACTTAAGATAGCAGTTTTTCAATATGGCCTCTTTTAAAGGCACTTTGGCTTGTTAGACTTAAATACCATGACAGTAATGATTTTTTGTAAAACTTTATAAGTACAAAATGAAAAGCCTATTTCAAGAACAACCCTCATCACGCTCATCATCTCTTTATGCAGATTTCCCGACAAAATACGACATCAATACGTGATTTAAACAGTTACAATCATGCAAATACCCAAAAAATTTCGAAGCACTTTAGAGCAGTGATTCCCAAACTTTTTAGAGACACTCCTCCCTTACCTCCAAAAACTACTACACTCAACGCCCCCAAACGTCAACTTTAAATTCATTCAGTACGTTACTAATTCACACAGTATATTAAAATACAGTTTAAACGTTAGGAATGAAACAAAGGCTTATTTCAATTCCAATAGATAGGATTCCGTCCAGGATCCCGTGGTTAGTACCATTCGGTCAGTATTCGGCCTCCAGCGCCCCCTGCCGCCTCCTGTTCTCATGTTGCCCCCTAGATTAAAACACCAGTATCAACAGGGTGATAGCGCCCACTTTGGGAATAGTTGCTTCAGAGTATACCTGCCAATATTTCTGTGGCCCTGAATGAGTCATGCCGAAATCTCAGCCGTGAGGCCGGGGAATAATACCACGGTGAAAACTAACGTACGAGCCTTCGGAGTCGTATTTTCCGTAAAAAAATTTAATATACTTGAAGGAAATACTTCATTGAAAGGGGTACGGCCTCGTTTCTCAAATCGCAGCCATGTCAGGCTGCGTGTCCTCTTGTTTCCGACGGAGCGTGCCGCAGTGGCGCACTCGGCATTGCCTCGGGCGATGGCGTGCCATTCCATCCGCGGACGAAAGGGAGTTCTTCGAGAAAATGAGGATGTGCTTCTACTCAGGGGGAGGATGATGACGTGATATGACAGGGAATATGCTTGGAGGATAGAAGGCGGTGGGGAATGTGAGTTTATGTTTATATAACCCCTTCGTAGCCGATGTTGAAACATATTTGAGCGGGTGGTATAGACACAAAACCAGAGTGAAACATCCCAGTCGTGAGTCCCTTTCCATGGATTTTTTTCCAACTACGTTACTCCTTTAAAGCAAAATTTTACACACCGTATTCGGGTTTTATTTACGTACGAAGTATGAAGTGACATTATGTACGCAGTAACTTAGTTTGATACGATAAATATTCTTTGAAATTCACGGAATGTATACAATTGAGGATCTAAGTTATCATATTTGTTATTATATTCAAAATAATCCATTAATTACCATTTGAACTATCTACCTAAATTCATTGACCTGATACAGCAAAATGACGCTTATAAATGTTAGGAAACATTGATATATTACCGGAAAAAGAACTGACTCGATAGAAACTCCGGTTCCCGTTAGATCACTGAAATGAAGCATCCTTGCTTTGGTTTAAAATTCTGTAGGATAACACTCTGATAGCATCCCAAACTTGCCATAGTAGTTCTAGTAAGATAAACTGAGGTATTACCGCTTATCCACAAACTTCACTGCCCTTTTATTTTTTTAACAGTGCTTTTACTCCTTAGTTACGCATGTTCGACGAAGGAACGGGGTGGGGAAAAAATAAAGATGCTAAGAGCGCAAGAGGAAATGGAAAAAGACAATAATGGTGGTTTATAAACTTTATTTCCCTGTGTACTGTCGATATATTCTTCTTTAAATATTTAAATATAACTTTGTATTGTACACTACATTGCATTTAAAATTTTATTGAAAGACTTCTATTGTAACTCTGTTTTAGTTTTGTATGCTGTGGTGATACATTATGACGTTCAGTTGTTTTCAAACAAAAGCATGTGAATATTTTTGAAGCCATATACTTTACATAGCAGGTCACAGGGACATCAGTGCAAAGAACAGAAACAAGAGGATGGTGCTTGATGGTGTTTATTGTACCAAATAATCATGGGTGATCAGAAAAATGATAGAAGGTTTTTATGTGATTATCAGGTAATTTTAGTGTTGATTTGTTTTGATATACCAATTTAAAAAAAAAATATTTATTGTGTTGTGCTGAAGTGGGTTGGAGTTGACCTTTAGTTTACATACATTTATAGCCCTAAAGATGGAATAATTATAATTCCGAAACGTTGGAGCAGAATTGCTTTTATTATGTTTACGACCTTATCTCGAGAGAACCATCCCATGTTAATGGAGGTCGATATGGTGAACAATGAAATAATGGTGAGCACAGGAGTGACTTGCAGGTAAAGGGAGACCAGTAATTATGCCTCGCCTCTCCCGCGGCGCGGAGAGTAAAGAAGGTTGGCGGAATAGTTGAAAGCGGAGAGATAGTCGCGGAGATAAAGGAATGTAGAGGGTTGAGGGAAGAGACGAGAGACGCAGGATCGCATCCGGTAACCCCGTCGTTAAATGAGGGAGCGAACGAGAGAGAGAGAGAGGGAGAGAGAGAGAGAGGGAGAGAGAGAGAGAGAGAGAGAGAGAGAAGGCCCGCGTCTTAAATTCGTTAAGGGGTGAAAAGTGGAGCGTTACGGGGGGCTGAGAGATGGAGTCAGTAGGCATGGGGATGCGAGAAGCGCGGTTTAGCGTGAGGAGAGAGTAGACGTGGTGGGGGTGGAGGGGGCGAAGTGTGATGCGAAAAACGGGGTTTGGAGTGCAAACAGAATGTTCCCCCAAAGTTTATTCCCCAAACCCAACCACCCCCAAATATCTCCAACCCCCTACACCTCCCTCTCTCCCGAGACCTACGACGCAGGTTGAACGCGGGGGAGAGGCGGGGAGTGGTTTTTGGAACAGCGGGGGTGCGCGGAACAGTCTAGAGAGAGAGAGAGAAGGAGCGAACCCACCGACTCCTCAAACTCCCGCTTTTCCCGCCTCCCATCCATCCCTAACCCGCTGCCACATTCGATTCCTCTCCCGAATCCTCTTAATTCATTGGACCGCCCACTTCGGCGGAGTGATTCAACCCCCCCCTTCCCGGGCCCCTGCCGCCTAATGTGCGTCGATTGGATCGAAGGATGGGGGCGCGGGGTGTAAAAGGGGGAAGGAGGTTAAAAGGGAGTAAAGGGTTTGACGGCAGGGTGGAGGGAAGGAGAGTTCAGAGATTAGAGAAGAGAGTGGTGGTAAAATATTCAGCCTATACAAGCCTAGCCTAATTTCAGGAGAAAGAGAAGAAACGAACACCAAATACAAGCATGACGAAAATTATTAAATACGGAACTTAATGTTTTACATCTAAATCTACGTAATACCCTGCGAGCCGCCGCATGGGCGTGTGGCAGTGTTTGGTTAGGTTAGCCGTGTAAAGATGTAAGTTTTTGGGAGATGACATGGTGACGTTTTATTGTGGTCACTTATTGTGCACGGAAAGAACGAGTTTTTGTACCTATATGTTCGGCAGTGTATATCTCTTATTTTGTCGCATCTGTCAGACCTGGAGATGTAGTGAGGAGTCATGATAATATTTTCTTTGCCGCTCTGAAAAATATCAGTTCTGAATTTCTCAAGCAACCTAAGCCTAGTGTGTAGCCTTCGATTCGCTAGGGGCTCTCATCTTAATCCCTTTAAAAGTTGTGAGACACTATATGTACACTCGTGGCAGTTTTTAACGAAACGCACTGCTTTCATTGGTATTTTATTAATTTTTTTTGGTTAAATCTTCATGACCAGGGTCCCAAATGCTCGCGGCGTATTCGAGGTGTGGCCTAACCAGAGCGAAGTAGCATCTCCTTTGACTTTTTCATCCGAGGACCTTCCTGTTATACATTTAACAAAACCTAGTTTTTTTAATACTGTGCCACATATGTTTTGTATGTGTAATCCCTAAGATATATCAGAGGTTAAAGTAATTACAGTCAGCTCTCGAGTGATCCTCCGTGTGGCGTCTTCTTCTTCACGAGGCTGATTCGGAAAGCCATGGAAATCGTTGAGCGCCCGAAAAATTACAACCGAGGGCATCGAGTTTGTGTGACGGCTGGAGTACTGGCCAACCATACGTACGGTCAGGGCTCAAATCCCTGCAGAGGAGGATATTTTTCAGAGGAATCCCGATCTCTACTTCAGTGTCTTGTGGAGGGCACTTCAAATACAGTACTTGATATTTCCGAATACTCGAATATTTCCCTATTCCTATTCTTCTTTCACACTACCTCCTTTTTAATGGCTGGTGTTCTAACACCCCCACAAGCCTGACAGCGTAGGCTCACAGGTGAAAATATTGACGTAAACGTAGAGAAGAAATTGCAATCAGCGTATCCTGGAAGTAAACCTCCATTTCTCCAATGAAGCGTCCCAGACGGATTGAACGCTGGGGAGTGGTTCGAGATGACGGGTGAGGAATAGCCTAGAACTCACTCCAGCACTGGCACTCCCGAATCTCCGAGTTCCATTCGTCCCATACCTCTCTGCTGACACGCTTGATTTCCAAGATCCCTCGTCTTAATTCACGGATCCTCCATCCCCTTCCAAAGGAGTGATACCTCAATAACTTCCGTCCATAGAATTGGTGTGAGGACGTGAGTTGGATGGAGACTAAAGGAGAAATGTCGCTGGATTTGATAAGAAAAAAATGTGCTGAAATTCTGCACAAACAGCAGAATTTCAGCACAAACTTGACTGGTTGGACGTAATATTGGTCCAATCAAAGATTAAAACCAGTGCAGTAAATAATAAGTTAGCAAAATTTCGCGATAGCTACCATGAGGTGGCACAAAACTGTTTCGGTATTAAATTCGATGGATAGATGGATCAATGACTTATTAGAGGAGGCGAACGAGCTGGTGGGGATATGTGGGTCGGTTGGTAAGAGGATGATTATACGGAAAGTTGGTGGAGGGTGGAGAGTTACTGGGCATCTGAATTACCTCTTGTTGAAAGTCCCAAATATGGAGTACTACACATATGTTCTCCCCAAATGAGATCCATGAGGGGATCAGATTCCCTCTGAATAATATCATTCACAGCTACGGTTCGCATCCGGGCCCTCGAGACTGGAAGCCAGTATTCTAGCCAACGAACCAACATGATCTATTCTCTATTAGGCTATGTGTATCTTCCACAGGTGGTATTAACCAAAGACAGAATGTCCAATTATGAGTAGTAAAGGTAGTCTTTTTTACTAATTGAAGTTATTAATCATCAAAATATTAAAACATAATGTCAATGGTACATAGAACTAGCACAATTGAACTCAAATGTAGTAACTATTTTTTATTGCGGTAATTTTCTCGTGAAAGCGATTTTTAAGAGCGTGCAGCAAAATCAACATCTTCTTAAAGAAAAGACATCCATTCCTTCCGGTTGGATCAATTAACTTCTCCCAAACCATTGCGTTAATCCGTGGGGTCTTTACCTCCAATGGATCTGGAGTTATTCTTGGCCCTCTAATGTGCTCGGACTGAACTGGAGAAGCAAGAGGTAAAGAGTTTGACGGATTCGAGGGATGGAGGTTACAGATTTGGGAAGAGAGAGGGGTTAGAAAGGTAGTAGTTTCAGCCCTGATGCCCAATAGAAGAGAAAATCGAAAAAATTTAACTTGAACAACTTAGATGATGTCACATTCTGTTCCAAAAAAACGCGTTGAAATTCAACTTTCAAGATTCGTTTTCGTCAAAATTTCATCATCGTTGGAACACCACTCCTGAGGCCATCCTCAACAAAACCGCAGACTTTACTTAACAGTCATCATTGGTATGTTCAAATATTCAATAAATTCAACGAGCAATGTTCAGAGGTGACGCAATTCTGCGGCAAAATATCTAATTAGAGAAGAATCTGGTGGCAGAGGAATATGCCCGCCTTCGGAAAGTGTCAAGTATTATGATATTTTACCTTGGATACTTTCCAAATACCGCCACTTTAACTAAACCATTCGATGGATCTTTCATTTTTGTTTTTTCTCGCATATCATCGCAGTTAATTGTCATTCATTTAATCTTTCTTTATTTCAAATTCAATTTTACCTTATGCTTCGTTCATCCATATTTTATTCCTAATAACTTATCGGACGGGTTTTAATGTTAGTGCAGTAATACTATAAATGGAAATGATGGTTGTGGGGAAATAAGATGGAGATTGCGGGAGGGTAGCAGGTAACCTATCTTCAGGTTGGTGACTGCTAGTATTGAGTATGATGTGTGGTGTCTAAATCTGAGGAGAAAACATTAAGAAACCATAGATAGAGAGTAAAGAAGGAAGTATGCCGATGTTGATGTAAAAGCAGATAGCAACGAAAGGGTTCCACATTCACTAATAGATGAGCAAATGTCAGCATGAGTAATTATATTTCCATCCTATTCTACCATAAATTGCGACATCACCTATAATAACAATTCCAAAATGAGCCTATTCTTTACATCTATATCAATACCATCCCTGTTATATCTGATTTCTCCCACACCTTTGTCTTAACTCGCTGTTTCGCCTCCTTCGCGACATCCGGGAGGAGGGAACAGCGGAGATACTGGATCGTTATGGGCGTCGATGAAAAAGGATGGGCGAGGGAGGTTGACAGAGGCAACAGATTTGGGAGGAGGGCGAAATTTAGGGAGGAGAAGTTGGCTGATGGTTTATTCAAGGGGGAGGAGGACGTGTAAAGATGGTATCCAGGCGGAGAAAAGTACTGACAACAATGGGAGTAAGAGCGAGGTGGAGGAGAGAATGCACGGTTTATTTCAACGAAAATCCGAGATAAGGAGACGCGGTGGTAATTAAATTACGAGTGAAGACTTGAAGTGGTTTGGAGAGCGAGGTGAAAAGGTCAATGAAGACGGGGAGTGATTAAATATAGAACTGATTGTCGCGCTGGCTTAAGGATACATTATCCCACGAGCCAGGATTGAGATCGGAGTTAACTGGGCACTCATTAGTTTGGAATTCGTTGTCTAAAATCAGGTCTAGTACAGACCGATAAAATAGATAGAGTACGAATTCAAACAAAATAAAAGTTTATGAAAAGCAAATTTGTTTCAACAGTAAATTTATCATTAAATAATAAGTCACAGCTAACACCTTAGCGAGAAACACAAATCCACAAAATTATTCAAAATATGGGAGAGGAACATAAGTAAAATTAATTGAGTAGAGAAAATAACCCACACTGAAAAGATGCTTAGTACTTTTCCACAACTATTAATACTTTAATTTAATTAATATTTTCCACAACCATAGTGGAAATTCACTAATCATCTTTTCAATATGGATTACAATATAAGATTCTTCCCTGATATGACGCCTGAAGTAGTGAAGAGTAGAGAAAAATAATTTGCGTAAAAATAATTTGCCTATGACTACATAATTAGCTCATTATAGCACAATATTTGTTAGGCAAAATAATATTCCAGAAAAAGATGACAATGAAATGTGTCAATTGTTTTCACTTAAGGTAGTTTGAGCAAGATAGAACCCTGGTCGAAATGGAGGCTATATTCGAATAATACGTTTAATTTATGCAGCAGTAGGAAACATGAATAAATTATTGAATTATTAATGGCATAATAATATACTTTAATATGACTAAAATTCTAAGCAATGAAATAAAACTAACCACATAAGTCAATAACTTGATTCATTTTTTGTACGTTTGAAACTTCTCCACAACGGAGGGTTTTTTATGACCCTGAAATGACTACGGCGGTGACAATATGATTTTTTCAAAAATTGTTTAGGAAATATACAAAATCCACTTCATCAGTTTTTTGACGAGACCTATGCGTTAGAAATTCCTCATTTTTTAAATAATGTCTCTCTATAGAGCATACATGTACCATTTTCCTTGCAAAATGCCTGGTGATTTTCGTCAAACATCTCGGAAATAAGTGCGGTAAGGGGCTGATAGTTTGATACGTTAGGAATGGTGAAGTATTTTTCTTAAAAACGCGACTAACTTCATTGTGTTCTAGGTAAAATGATATTTAGCTCAAACTATCAAAACCGAATGTTTACGGAAATTTAAAAAAAAACGATCCCTAAGCGACCAAATATATGAATAAAGTAGCATCGTGACATTGATGTTAATCCAGCCTGAAACTTAAGTAACATTTAACGATGTGGCAATGAGTTTATGTAACGCCTGTAATTTTAAGCTGTTCAGAACGAAGTTCAATTTTGCGAGTTCAGTTCTTTCGTCTCAGTGGCCTCATTACTTCCTCCACCGACACAATGAAAATATCCAAATTTAAAATACTTTTCTTCATATTCTAATCATGATGCACGTGCAAATGAGAGAGTTTCCTCTACAAATGAGTTCTCTTATTGTTTCATTCTGTTAGCTATTGTTTCTGTAGCCTGAGGAAACAATGCCTGCCCTACATTTGCTCAATAAACATGCAAATTATAATTTGCCTGGGGACTCTACTCCAATGATGAGGGTAAAAAATAAAGAAAGCTATTATATTCTGATATCATTGCTACATTACGCTCTCAGAAAATGAACGGCAGAAATTAGCTCTCTCAGAATAATTCCGCCTCCACACAATCTAAAAGAAATTTATTTCCGCAATATTTATCACAAAATCTTAGCTTCATACAGATTTTCGGATTCGTATCCACATATAATGGCGGCCAATCATTCTATCTAGTATTATAATTAATAAACTAATACTCGATAGGAACTTAGAACATGGAGTGTATTAAGCCGCTTGCAGTACCACGTGGCCGAGTTGAATAGAAATGAATTATGTAAAAATATGGAATTCGGATTGGAAAATAAAAAATGATGAATATGAAACGGTGAATAGAAAGCATAAAATTGTCCCACGATTATTTTACCCATTCAGGTCATTTACCCATGGAGAGAGCGCTTGCTACGTTCGCCAATACCAAAAGCTATAACGCAGGCTTAGCATGTTCACTATCTTTGTTAACCTCGATTTTCTCTAGCACTGACGAGCTAACGCGCAAATTTTGGTATTTTTCGATGTTTAATATTAACCACTTATTTGCAATCAGCATGCATTTACACCTTTATTATGCATTTTCTTTAAATTAAGTTCTTCATTTATTTAAATTTATAACAAAAATCCGCATTCCTGCATAAATCAATGATAAAATGAAGTAAATTCCATAGCATTAAGTGACTAATGCATATTCGAAGAGTTATTTGTCCTATATTTTGAACATACCATGGATATTCCTGATTTCCATCCACTTATTCGTCCATTCTGTCGTACTTCAAAAGAGGAGTTAGGAAAGAGCGGGGATAACCAACATGATTGTTATTTCGGTGATCAGGCTACACCTTGATAGACTGCCCTCTCTATTTAGCTCAATGATTTTACCATACCGACTGCAGTATCACTGCTTAACCATCGTTTTTAATCGTGTGAGGACAAGTACTCTCTGTTCGAAAAGTTCAGAGTTCACATGGCATAATCGAAATCATTGGAATATATGAAGAAACACGAAATTAAATAGTAAGTTAAACACACAAGGAAAATGAATCAGCCAAAAATTAATGGAAAACAATGAATGAGAGGAATAAAAAAATAACCTAAAAGTGCAACATTGCACACAATGAAAAATTTATAATTACCACTATCTAACCTCTGTAGACAGCATGAGCCACATGAAAATTAAGTATAAAATCATCAACTTCATATAACCAAAATATTCATGGTTAAAAAACTTCAATGAATTGATGCTTATATTAAAAAATACTATTTTCCACCAATTTTGACAAAATGACATTTAATGGTGACAGATTTGATTATCTTCAATTGTTATTGCCTTCAGTTTTTGCAGTATCAGTTATACCAATTGGTCTCTTTGAATTTTATCAATAAAATTATTTCATTCTCGCTATCTTTATTTCTCCCGAATGGCTATGAAAACAACAAACACGTCATAAAGTATCTTGATCATTAAACCAGAAATGAAACAAGCATTCTTGATGATTTATTTAAAAAAAAATACAAGGCTAATTTTGAATTCAGGCACTCGGTTTGCAAGGAAGAAAAGACCAACCCTGTAAAGGCGGAGGCAAAGCAGTTCTATCCCGTCCACTGCAGTGGCGAGGCCGAACCGATGCAAAACTCCGCGTTGCTGCTCGCACACCGACCGGGAGAGAGACGGAAATAAAGCAAGTGGAACTATCCCGCGGATTCCTGCGGCATGGAGCAAGCTCGTGACGGGGAAGAGCACGAGAGGAAACGGATTCCGAGCGGCAAACGTTGCGAAACGGAGTAGCGTCCCTAAAAATCCACGGACTGGAGAGTTGACTAGACGAGAGTGGGGGAGATGAGAGAGAAGAGTGGCTTGCGTATTATTGCGGAGAGATGGCGCGCTAAGACGTGTAGGGAGCGAGTTGGGATGATGCTTACTGATAAAAGGGGAGGAGGGATCTACACCATCCACGTATACTGACTCAGTTCCTCTAATTACTCGCTCTCTAGGCTTCATTATTACCTCCATAATCCCCTTCAATACAATATCCAGCCTCAATTATATTTGACGGGGATCTCATCAAAAACTCAGATGATGCTTATATTTTGAATTTTCAATATGACATCTTAATTTAAACAGTTTTTTAATCTCGGTGTTAGATCCTTTTGCACTTGTTCTAAGAAAGATATGTGGAATCACAAAGTTACGAGTTATCGTTACGATGTTACAAATTCCACCAAGTTACGCCTGAAACTATCAATCCTAGGATCAATTTGTATGACTAAGAAGTACCTTATGAGAGGAAATAGATGATCACAGTTAACCTCAGCTCCGCAAGTCAGCAAAGGTAAATGAACAATCAGTGTCGCGACTGTATACGGTGGGGGGAACGGGTAGTGCTGGGGGAAGAGTGGAGACCGCGGTTGTGGAAGGGATGATGGTCGGGGGGGGGATGGGGGGGGGGGCTGCTGTGCGCTGTGTGTGTTTGTGCGTCGGGCATGGATGAGAAGGCAGTGATGGGGGAGGGGGCCGCGAGTGGGAACAGCGGCGATGGAGGCGGCGTTCATTATGGATTTGGACGAGCGCATGGATTTGAGGTTTGCTGCCGAGTCGGGCGGGGAGTGCTCCCGGACGACCCGCATCAGTGTCTCCTCGTCATCCCTCCGAAATCGCGCATGCATCCGCGAGACTTGGACCCTTAAATCTCTAATGGCTCCCTTGACTTGCGCGCATTAGGACTGATGAATGAGGGGAATAGAGGAGGAACTGGGGGCGGGGAAGATAGGAGGTAGGTGAAGGGTAAAAAAAGGCCTCGCAAAAAGTAGTGACACATGCGCAGTGGGCATTTTGTGGACAGTAATGGGTCATTTCTTAGAAAAAGAATTAATATAGAAGAATAGATATACGAAAGGTAATTGATTTAGATTCGGTTTTATAAAGTTTACTTGCATAAAAACTCTTAGTTTATTTGCATCAAAAGTCAACTTGCATAAAAACGCAAGATGATGGAGTCTTATAGTTTATTTATTGTTTAGTTATAGCTTATTGAGAGTTCTAGATTTGAATATTTCATTAGGTTATCGGCATATTGACCTGTGCATAGGCGATGGGAAAATGTATTAACTTCGAATTTCATACCGAGAAAATACTTAATTTTCCAAGAATTATAAATCCAAACAGTGGCATATACTTTAACAGCCATTACAAAGACAATTATACATGAAAGCAAAATGTATAAACTTAATAATAGAGTTAGCATTACGCTATACAAATGATTACATGCTCTATTTTCAAGTTTAGTTGTCCATTCAAGACGTCAAAGATGTCTTTTCGGCTACCCTAACATGTCCTTGCCACAAATTCCTCTCCAATACGGTTGATGGTTTAGTTTGCGGCGCCAAAACCACAGATTGGCAAAGGTTGTCTTCCCCATTAATGACCGCCGTGTCCCATACAAATGAGATTAAATCTTCTCCATATATACCTCCGAGGTTCAAAACCATCAAACTTTTGCTTAGAGTGGGAACGATTGTTTTGGAAGGGGCACTTTTATTCTACATCTCCTACCACAAGGTGTCAATATCAAAGTGATCGACTGATATTTGTTGTAATGTAAGCTGAGGCGATCTTCTGAATCAAAATTAGCTCATTTCCGTTGTTGGACTGTCCTCATCAATGATAGATATGGAGGATAAATGGTAAAAAGATAAATTAGTTCAAAAGTATCAGAGACTTTCATAAAACATCAACAATTTCCTCATTCTCTTGGAATTAAAAAAATTTTCCATAACTAGTTTTCTATGTTTACAAGTTGAATAAATTATAAGCAAACGACTATATTCATACCCAGCAATGCTCTTTTGAAATATGCACAAGCGTAGGAGGAAGAGTTTTGAGTCAGACGTTGTCCGCAGCAGATAAATCTACAGAACAATTAGAGCCAATGAAAAGATAACTGCTGCACTTTATTTCCACGAACACTCAGCAAATTAAACGTGTGGGGAGGCCTGCCTGAGTTTCCATCGAATTCCATTAAAATGGTAATATTCGTTTGCATACTGTCGGTTCTCTCTAACCTAGGGTCAGATGAAATCGTACCACTTAATCGGCCATGTGGATTTTCTCTCAGAGTTTCCACCGTTGTAGTCCAGGAAATAGATATTATTCTAGAAATGCGGAACTCTATTATTGAAACTATGTTTTATGCAGTCATTATATTTAATTCCGAGGGCATATTAAAACAGAATCACTTCGTGTACGATCTCATTGCTTCATGTTTGGAAAAAATACATGGTAAATCTCAATGAAAAAACTGGATCTCAAAATATTAATTTTTGAATTGGAAAATAACGTATGGCTCTCACAAATAAAGCCTCGGGATTTTATCAAAAATTTTATCCTCACTTATTAAAAAAATTTTCTGCAAATATCAGGAAAGTATGACGGCGAGAACTTTTTAAGCTATAGCTATGATGAAAATTACTTCAACGGGAAGCTTTGAAAATCTATATCGGCAAAAATACAGCAATGATTCCATTTTTGTTTTACGTTTTCATCTGTATTGAAACCTCTCAACCGTCAAGAGGTAAAACAAATCATGACAACGAACAACCGATACGAATTAAACTCTATCTAAAGGAGGAAATACTGCCAGCAAATAGATTCGGATATAGAATGGAGGAAAATTGAGACTGCTTATCAGAGCTTGTGTTTGAAGACCGAATGGAAGAGGGAATATGGCTGACTATAGACTACGGTGGATTGTAGTAAAACTAAAAAGCAAAATTTTGATCGAAAGAAGATACAATGAAGCCAGGTTGAATCTTAAGAAGAATTGAAACTCAACCATTGTTGTTAAACAAGAGGAGAAAAGAGGGTTGTGTCGACGCCTTCACTACTCCTTATTATAAATACTCTTTTCAGCCAGTTTTTCACAAAATTGACAGAATGCGAGAGAAAGAAAATATTTGTCGCCACGTTTCATTTGCATTCTCCTGTAGTCTGTGAAATTTAAATTTTAATTTGTGGCCGCAGTGCGACACAGGAGGTAAAATGTCGTTGAAATAAGATATGTGGCATCTTGACGCACGAATGTGAAAACTGTTTTTTTTTTACGAAAAACGACCCTACTTACATGGCTTCCACTTGCATTTACCCTCATCGTTTTCGGATTATGCTATGCTTTATTTACAATTATTTCCATCGTACATTATCTGAGATAACTCATTACGGTATTGCAAATATTCTGCCCCACATCTCTACGTTTTCTCCCTATCAACCGCTCAACCGCACAAAATGCCTGATTGCGCACTCTGATGGCTTCGTTACTCTCCTATGCTCTCGCTCCGTATGATTCCGTCTACCTCTCCGCTAGGGCACGAGGTATAGGACTGAATTTCAGAAGCCTAAAGAGCGATGAAGATGGGGTTGGAAGAGGGGTAAAACCCAGTGGGGGAGGTAAATACGCTTCCTTGGTATTATCAACCGCATCGGGGCGTGGAGGTGGCTTAAAGGGCGCCTGATAGTTACGGAGGACTCGTCTCCATCCTCGGAAGCCAACCTTCAGGAACATATGGGGAAGAGTTGTCGGAGGAAGTAAGGGGACTGTGAGCGTACGTAGATGGCGGATAAAGAGGAGGTTCCAGTGAACGGAGAGAGAGAGAGGTACGAGTTCGGGAGAGGAAGAGGGAGGAGGATCTCACGGAATATCTGGTGGCGCTCCGGAGCGGGGAGCTTAAGGGCGCTCCCCCCACGTTTGGAACCGGCTTGAATCATTCATACGCGCGCTAATTGTCGCCAAATAGTCGCGAAGCCTGGAATCCTGATGTGGAGCTGCCGTGAGAGAGCTGGTGGGGGGAGTGAATGAGGGGGGGGGGAGCGGTTGGAGGTAACTGGCGTTGGTGGAGGTTTTGTGACTAACCCCGTGTCGACGACGCGGTGCCTTTGTTCGAACCCACTCCCACTCGCTGTTCGGCGGGCTTGGCGACAGTTTAAAGTCATTAGCGTCTTTGTGGATTGGCACGTATGGTTATAAAGGGGACATGGGGAGGATGCAGGAAGGCGCGTTGGGTATAACAGGAAGAAGGAAACCCGGCGCACGAAAGCATTCGCCGTCGATTGCGTCGCCTGAATGAATGTGTCGCAGAGAGCGGTAAAGCATTCTCGCCTTATTGGAAAATCGGCGCCCCTTCCGCTATTGCCACAAAGGTTCTCCCCCGAGTTTCTCTCCGACTCCTGTGTTTCGGTTAGGAAGCGATGGGAGGATGTTATCGAAATGCAAGGAAAGGGAGGAGGGGAAAGAAGGAGACAGGCAAGAGTGTATGGCATTTACCATCCATAACGGATCAGAGTGGCAGAGTCAAATGACGACATTCGCGACCGGCTGGCATCAAAGGATGCTGGTGTTAATGAATTTTCCGGTAGTGCGCAGTGTATTTCGCGAATACTGCCCAAAATATCCAGTAGGTACTTAATTCGGTGGAAATGGTGTAAAAATACAGGGATGATTTTGATTTTATTCCACCTCAGAAATGAGTTTTTCTTTAAGCAAGACGCCTAAGGATATTGCGTTGCTTTGAAATGAACTCGGAGGAAGTTTCCCAACTATAACAAGAGAAATTCATGCAGCCGCACGCAATAATTCCGGAATGAAGTGTCGCAAGCCCGTACAATTCTTCGGAGTTTTAAATTGAGGCGTTTTATGAGGTGGGATTCGTTACATTCACCCTTGGCCAATTCCACCTCCTCTTCCTCTCCCGGAGAATACAAATGTCTCCTACGAAATGATTCAAACAAATGAGGCCGGTGGATCCTGCTTCTTGAGCGAGGTCCTCGTGGATATGCGACGCCATACCCGTCTTACATACCGCGATTTAACAATGGGTATGACCCGGGAGCGAGGTGACAAGCCAAACAATTACTTTTGAGAGATAGAGAGCATCTATGCACAAGAAGTTTTCCCTCACTTCTCCGAAAAAAGCGGCAAGATTTGCGCCAGGTTCTGCGCGGGGGCCGTACTTTTAACCGGCCGGAGTTGCGGGTCGCTAAGAAAGAAGCGCAGTTGTGGTTACGTGTGGGATGCGCAGCGGGGGGAGGGAAAATACGCCGATGACGAGAGGACTGAGAAACGAGAAGTAGCCGGGCTTTGCGTACGTGAGGCGCCGGGGAAAAGGACTCTCCTGAAGTGGTCCTTTAAAAGGAGAGTGGCAGGCTTTTCCAAGGACGGCAGTGGGCATTTTGAAGAGAGCTGCTAATAAGCACGAGTCCCCGGGACGTCTCGCTAAAGGAATGTCCTTAATAAGGAGGAGAAAGAAGGATGAGGGTCAGAGGGAGACAGGGATGGGTTGGGGAAAGGATACGCTGTTGGAAGAGAGCTTTGCGATAGACGAATGATGGGAGAGAGGGAGAAGCTTATTTTTATTTATACGACCGGCGGGAGGTTGGCCGGGGGAGCTAGGCGTGAAGTTGGTAAAGAAGTAGAATAAAAGAAAAGTCGTATAAAGGAGACATCTCTGCGAAGGGAGGAGCAAAAGGAATTGCAGGAGTGTGCTATCCCCCTTCCCTACCGCGAATTGCGATTGAGTGGAGAATTGGAGGGGCAGATGGCTGAGAATAAGGACTCAGGAAGAAACGAGGAGGCCATAAATAAGGAACGGCCTCTATTGCTGAGCGGCTGTTTAAACGGACAGACAGGATGTCGAAGAAAGTACGAGAAACTCCGGAAACTCCAGCCGAGTAGTGTAATTTCTAACGGAACAGTAAGTGCAAAGCTAACACCAGTATCAACCAACCCAGCCGACTTTGATTAGATCGTATATTTGCGCGTGAGAATTTACCAATTGATATCCGAGCAAGCGCTGCAATGCCAGTTAATAGGAAATGTTATTTAACTTTTCAAACGTTATTCCCTCAGTCACCATAAGGAGTGGGGAAAGAGGTGTCAGGACAACAATCATAAAACTGAGGCGGTATTCCTGAGAGTAAATGAAAAGTAGAAAGTTTCAAAAGGCACTATGCAACTTGGCGAAATTATGTGAGGCGGCAGCGAAAGTAATTGCGAGGCAAACTAACAATATAAACTCTACGGAATATGTTGGTCTATGTCTGCTCAATAGAGCGAGGCTATTTCATTTTCTAAGAGACAAATAGTAGAAGAGAGGGAGAGTAGAGGAATAAATTGAGAAAATTGGAAATAATATATTCGGGAAAGTATCTTTTAAGTTCAGAGTACCCAGTCACTTCATCAGGAAAATGACTGAACTCCACAAATGAAAGAAGATGGATATTTTTTTTAGCTTCCATCAACCGGAAGCGCGCTTATGGAATTCATATTCCTCTAAGCTGATTTTGTTCAGGCTATTATTGGATGAAAAGAGTGCTGGGCTGAATTTCCAATTGGATATTGGGCTCAACTTTATTTGTATAAAATATAGCGCGTGAGTCGAAGCAAAAAAATCAAAGGCAAAGCGAGAGGATTGGGCAGAGAAGGGGAAACAGGGCGTAGGAAAGTTCAAGAAAAGTAAACTGATAAGCACAAGGTTCGACATCAAAGATGATTTTCGATTAAATTTTACCAAAGACGGTAAATAAAGAGAACTCAAAAAGTCTGAAGAAACTTTTTTAAGCTTCTTTCCACCGATTTCAAGATTTTCCTTTGAATGAGATGTAGCAGGAAACAAATTTGTTTTCGCAGATTAAATGTAAAAAAACAGACGGATAGATGAATTCGGGTTCCGTAAAATATTCTGATCACTGTAAGAGTTTTATTTTCCAAAAGGGCTAGGAAGGGGATTATATTGATTTTAGAAAAAAAATAGGTTGTTTGGAAGCCTGACCGAAGTCACAAGTCCGGGTAGGTTTAAAAAAACTATCGTTACGCCTACAAAAGATTGATATTTTTATGCTGGTATAAAAATCAGCTCTCACTAGGCTTACTTTGGGTTAAATTGTTGAATTAGCTATCTGGTCTAATATATTATTGAATCATTTACTATGATTTATTAATATGAATATATGATCAGACTCATGTAACATATAAAAATTCGCTTAAATCACTGCTAAAAAGGCATATTTTCTATGCTCACAAACAAGGATACTGGGCGTAATTATGAGTAAATTATAGGCATTACAGTACGATCTCATGGACTGAGAAGCAATGGACATTCAATTTTTTCTCAAGGGATAGTAAATAAATTCCCAAATATTTTAAACAATGTTTAATACTATTCTCTTCGTCGCATAAAATTTGGACTCCATATATTCAACGAAGTCCCTGAAACGATTTCCTAAAGTGGCACAGAAAATTTTAACATTTCTCAAGAGTAGGAATAAATATCGGCACATAAACTAAACTCAAAAATATGTGAGAAGATCTACGCCACGGGACATGCTAAAAGAATTGTTTTTCCTTTAAAGTTGGGTGCAATTAAAATCTTGCAACCGTCTACAATGAAGAACTCTTTCGCGTTAACAATACATGTTATTAAATGATATGGACATAATCGAGCTAAATGAGGTCTCTGTCATTAGGCCAGCCACTATTTCTATGGTCTGCAGATATATAGACTGATGAGTTGTAGAAACAATAATGACAGCAGGAAGCATTAAAAAGAGAGGAGTGGAGTTATGACTTTTCATTGCATGAATATCGTAGGTACCAACAAAATATTCGACGAATTAAAAAAACGCCAGTCGATGTAAGTAGGATTGATAACCCGGAATTTGAAAAAAGGAAAATATCCATACAGCAGAATGTTTTCAAAAATTTCACAAACTTCATGTTGCGCCATGATAATGATGGCTATTTAGCCATTAGAAAAATATGTTGAAGCACTGTCTGGCTATGTGTCCACCCTACGGGTGGCAGCCAAGGGAATCGTGTCGCCCATTAAAAGATGGGTAAATGAAATATTTTTGTGAACTCATTCGCTGGTGATGACATAAATGGAGACGGTTTAAATATTTTCAAATTTAAAAATGTAAGGAGATTAAAACGTTTATTTTCCAAATTTCTTAACACCTCATTGATCATAGGATCTTATAAGATGATTTACCTCAGCTTTTAAGTGAGACTGCCAACGGGAGTGACCGGAAAGTTGTAATACCTGAACGCATCTGGTCTTGCATATTCCGGAGTAATCGATCTTCCTTTGTAGTCGTTTACCACAAGGAAGAATTGAAGTAGATCTCGTGGTCAAGGGTTATTATGTATAGAACTGTCCATCGATTTATAATTTTATTGGTAGATGTAGGCACCCATGATGAAGTTCTGCTCTCAGCTCACGACATCAATTTTGAACCAAAAAATCTCCAAATCTAAACATTCCCTTCGAGTGCAATACTTGTGCGGTGACAGAAGGAGGGGATGAAGTCAGGGAAAGTATTTAAGGGAACGATTTCCGGGCTGGAAGCAGCTTCGAAGCGAGAGAGTTTCGGGTGAGTTCTGCAGGAGAGTCCTAATCCAGTCGAAGACTTCCACACGCCGCCGCGAAGCCACTTGGCGGGACGGCTTCACTTTCCTTCACTAAAAACGAAATGGGAAGGTCGTATCTTTTGAGATGCCGGGACGATGAAACGGGCGGGTGGATGGGTGGCTGTGGGGTGGTTGGAGGGGAAAGGAGGATGTTGGGAAAGCGAGCGGGGAGCCGGAGTTAGGTCGAGTCTAGCGGCGGGAAGGAAGGGATAAGTAACCGGGCTCGCGAGTGCTGGGTTGGACGTAAAAAACTCCTCCGCACACACTCACATCCCAGCCGTGGGAGGAAGTTAAAGGCGTCAGGGTTGCAGTTTTAGGGTGGAAGAGAAGCGGGTGGGGAAGGAAAAGAAAAGGAGTTGAGCGGAGCGTGGTGAGGGCGGAGGGAAAGGGTGGCAGACGGGCATTTGAAAGAGGGACCGACAGCTTCAGAATTTTTTCGGAGGAATGAACGTGGAGCCATCCCAAGCCGGCTGCCGCCACTCAAAAGGATCGTTTTGAACTCCACGAAGCACACCTTTCTTAGAGGAGTCGATTGCAATTATGACATTATTCTGAAAGCTATTACGGACGTCGTACCCTAAGCTTTATAAGTAATTTTCCCATGGAGAAGCGCCAAAGTTAGGATTGAAGCGATAAAATGGGCAATTGTTAGTTCGTTTCAAGTGGGAAGAAAAATCACCGATGAGCGCGCAAGTATAGTACGAAAGCTCCACCAAAAGCTTGATACTTCTTAGAATATTTACTGAGCTCTGTGCATGAGAACAGATTCTTACAGCGGCCTTACATCGACTACGCAATTCCAAGTTATAAGACTAATTTCTCACTGACGAATGTGATATTGAAATTAACCTCTGGGGACATTATTTATGAATTTGTAAGAATTTCGCACCATGAATATATAGACCTTTATGTTCCCCATAGTTGATGCTGGGACTAAGATCCGCTTTAATTTAAATTTCATTATGACTTGGCTAATTTTCTACCAGCTGAGTAGGACGTCAAATCTCTGATTTGCCCACCAATTTTCACGATATTTTAATGAAAAAAACTAAGGAGATTTTTTAATATTCTTGCTACGCTTAGGCCCACCAATCATCGCACAGAATTATGATTACAGTTGTGCTGAAATGATTATGACACCTCAGACAACTAACACGCATACTAAAATGCACTCCTCGGATACGCGTTACGAGTCAAAACCATATCAAGGAACCTCAGATGGAACGCTTGGAAGGCCACAGTTTCTCAGTCAATCTCTTAGGCACACTTGTATGAGAGACCCAAAAACAATTAAAAATACAGAACACCATTCTAGTTAAAACGCGGGGAAACTCGGAGGAAAGACAGCTCGTCGCCACTTTTTGACGAGGAAATCCCGAGTGGCTTCGCATTAATCACATAAACAATAAATGCTGGAAGCGAGAGCTTCCAATGCAATTACGCCATATTGCTTTCATGGAAGTCATTAACATAATGGATGCACTCATGAAAAGATTACGATGAGTTAAGAGACAATGAGTCCCGTTGCAAGATAATGGCCGAACTGATCATTTGAATATTTAGTACCCTTCCAACAACAAATGGACTACTCCAGAAGCGGTCACTGATTAAGAAAAGCACAATATCTAAAAGATCACTAGGGAAAGTCCATGTAATTTACGTAGGTCACCTAAGCCTTTACATAAAAAACTCCATTAAAGCGCTACAATGACCAGATACCTTCCTAAAAAAACTATACCTAATGAAAAATACACTGGCTCGCTTATACTTCACCATTGTTAGTAAGAATTGTATTCAAAAATATTTCTATACAAATTTCAATTACGTGTAAATTGGACCCACGTCGTGTAGTTGTTTGATTTTTTAGAAATGAATGTGATGTAAAAGACGATTTTTTTGGAGAAGGAAGATAATATTTGTGAGAAATAATGTAAAAACAAATGACCTGTTCATCGTATCTAGTGGCAACTAACGGAGACGCCTATGGGCTCCGAGTTCTAGTTTACTCTTAGAATATCTACAGGGAACAAGTTTATAATTTGTTCAACAGAGCCACAAACAAAAATTTAACTTACAGCTAGCTGCCAGACAACACTTTCCAAAATTTGGCAATTTTTTCCGCAACAAAGTAATAAACTGCACGCGCGAAAAAATTAATAAAAGGAATAAAAAAGCTGCCCGCTTCGTTAAAAACTGCTACGAGCGAACACAGACGTGTTTCACAACTTTTAGAGGGATTGAGTTGGGACGCAGATCACCCGGACGGAGCACTTTCGATATCACCCAAGTCCACTTGCGATAGTTTGAGCGAGATAGTTCCCCAGTCATCATGGATATCAAATTCCAATTATGCGTTTTTATTTTAGCAGCTGTGGGAAGCATAAATTAAATATTGCATTATTATTGGTGCAATAATATGCTTGTATACGACTGATATTATAGGTAGTCAAATAAAAATATCCACGTAAGTTACTGATTTGACTCATTTTCTTCACGCTATACGTTCAAAACTCCTTCACAACAGATGGTATCTGGCGATTTTAAAAAATTTACTGCGGTGACAATATAAATTATTTTAAAAAATAGTTAAGAAAACAAACACTACATCCTTTCAATTTTTAGATGAATTATAGAGGTTAGAAATGCCTCATTATTTTAAAATGAGGTCTCTCTGGAGTACGTAACCAACCAGTTCCCGTACAAAAGAGCTGGTGTTATTTGTCAAAAATCTCGGAAAATTAGTCGGGTAAGGAGCTGATCTTTTGGTATCTTTGGAAGATTAAGATATTTTTCGTCAAAGTGAGAACAAAATCATTGATTTATAGGTGAAATGATATTTCGCTCAAACTACCATAAGTCTAGTCATCTGACTAAACTCATCACCTAAATATAGGGTGCACTTCGGTGGAATTTATAGTGATTGAATCACTTGTCCTGCAAGTTAATAAATTGTATAGGTAACCAGGCGTTTGGTTATAGAAGAGGGAAAAAAGGAAAGACCCCAACAATAGAATGATAGAAATGATAGAAACAACTTTATTGTTCTGGGAACAAAGTCCCTCGAAACAGAAATTTGAAGTATATACCAACATGGGGCAACTAATGCAAAACATAAATGCAAAAAAATAAAAAAAAACAGAATCAACTTATATTGTTATGGGAACAACCTATGGAGCATAATTCTGGAATAGCAAATACAAATAAGACAACAATGGACACAAATTATAAATATCGCTAAATTTGTGCAAGTCAAAAATATGGTGTTCAGGAAACTGAAGAAAATAAATAGTCAGTAATACTCCTTTTGAATTGTGAGAAGTTCCCGGATAATTTGATGTAATTTGGCAGATAGATCCAAAATTTACAAGAAGAGATGTAGAATGAATTTTCACATTTAGTTGATCGGTATTTGGGGACATGAAATGTTTTAGTATAGCTTATGCTTATTGTGCTAGTTATAGCTTTAGTACACTTAGAATAGAGGGAAATAGGAAGAAATGTAGGGGAGGTAGGAGAGTGAATGGCTGTGGCGGCTATGAGGGTGGGTAAGGGTGGGAAAACAAGGACCCCTTGAGGGTTGTTGTAGCCAGGAGAAGGTCGAGGCGGGAGGAATATGTGGGAAAGGCGCTTTTAAGGGCGAAAGTAGAGGGAATATCTGGGGTGACGCAGAAGGCCGGGGGATGTTGTGTGCCGTGAGTGAGTACGTACCTACGTTGTTATTCGCGGCATTTCCTCTCCCTTTGAAAGAGTCGGCGTGTTTTTGGGTGCACAAGCGGTGACGGCGGCGCGGCGTTTTGGTGCCGCGGGGGACGGTGCTCGGTGCGGTGCCATGCTGGGGTGGTGCCAGTGTGCGCGAGAATTTTCGAGTCTGTGAGTGATACACACGCACATGTGAGATGGCGTTCCTGTGCGTGGATTGTCTTCCGTCGGGGTGAGCGGGTGTGAAATGGAAACTTCCAGTCGCCCCGTTCGGAGTCCTGATGCCGGACAGGATGGCCGCGCATCAAAAATAACACTCAATTCCGACGCGTGCACGCGTGGAAAACGCGTCGCGCACTTCAGGATCTAAAGCGGTAACATAGCCACGTAGTAAATTCTCCAAATGCAGCAGAATCCGGAAGTTTGTTGGCGTGCGATGTCTAGAACGCCCGGGCTAAAATACCCCCTAGAACGTCCGTGTGGCGTTATATTTACTCCACTTAAAGAAAATTATTTTGCCATATGAAATAACAATATGATCACACTACAAGTATTTAATGGACAGCTATATTTATATCCCATACTAACGTACACTTTTAACAGCCACTGAAGACAAGCAATATTTATTTAACCTCTTGCACTTGTCCTTCCCAACCAATGTTCCCCTCCCGGAGATCCGATTGAGGGACTAATTTTCCTCCGGAATATTTTACTGGGAGGAGTTCCATCACGTCTTATACTATATAGTTAAAATGCAGGGCTATATCTTATAGGGACACTAATGTGATGGTTTCCCCGTTGCCTTCCACATTGTAGTCCCCCAGCCGATTCCAGGAGGAAATTAATTTAAGTTTTAATTTGCATGAACACCATTTAATTTCTTTCAGTTCGTGAAGCTTAAAATGGCCGATAAACTGTTCACAGTGGCTGATTTTCTTCCTGCAACGGCTCCAAAATCCTCCATAATATGCTGACTGCAGGTCTTTGTACCTCTGCTTCCCCGAGTGATGCCCCGCCGAGTCTCCGCGGCATTCTCATATCCGCACCCATCGCGGTGGACACAGAGGAAGCACGTGGCCGACGTTTTACATGGGAGGCTTAATATCCTACACACGCTGTTGCGCTGGAACTTCCTACGTCAAAGTTTTACTTCAATCAGTTCAAGTCGGGTGAGTGCAAGACTTGGGCAAACAGCTACCCGGTGTGCGCTGCAAACGAGGCAACAGATGACTCCCCCGTGCAATTCTATACGGATTGAATGCGGAAGTAATAAAGGCGCCCCGAGATTGAAAACTGCATTGAATTTAATTTCTGCGGCCGAACGGACGCGTCAAAGGATTAGGGAGGGTATGTGGTGGAGTAAAATGAAACAAATAGGAGAATAGATGCGATGGGAGAGAAAGGAAAAATTTGGTTCTACCGAAATTCTAGTACGCGATGTTTTCCCGCGGCAATGTTATTCGTGACACATCTGTGCAAGTATCACTCATCAGAATGGTGTATCTCCCATGGAAACGACTAGTTCTGTAAATACATGAATCTAAACGTCTCTGTAGCTAAATAAACGCTATGGAATAAAATAGACTCGGAGGCTACACGCTAGTATTAGTTTGCTTGAGAAATTCAGAACTAGTGTGTTTCAGGGAGACACAGAGAATATAATCATGACGCCTCAATACAACCCTAGGCCTGACAGAAGCGATCAAATAACAGATTTACAGAGTCGAACAGATAAGTACAAAAACTCGTTCTTTCCTCGCACAATAAACGACCACAATAAAAACTGAACTCCACTAAATGCACTCTCATAATAGACGTCACCATTTCACCTCCCAAAACCATATCCCTTACATTTTTACACGACTGGTTCGCAGGATAGCATGTAGATGTAGATGGCATTACCTCGATCAATTAACATACAACTTTTGCTACCAATCAACTCTGGCCTGACTGATGGAATGTCACCAATGTCAAATGGCGCAAATAAATAAATAATGCGCAAATGCGTAGAGATGAGTAGAAGAGGAAGGAACCATATGGAACAGCATATTGAAAAGAAGATCCAGATGGATTGGACACACCCTAAGACTCAATAAGTTAGTGAAGAACATAAGTGGAGGTAAAATAGAGGTATAAGTCCCCAGAGGAAGACCCAGGAATAAGTTCAAGGACCAAATAAAGAGGAAAGTACATAGGAAGAGATACCAGGGGGTAAGGGGACTAGAATTTGATAGGGAAGGGTGGAGGGCTGCAGTCAACCAATCTTAGGATTGAACGACCAATTAAGAATGCCCAATATTTAGATCTATATTTTATACTTTTCGTTCATTTAAACTGCGACCTAACATTATTTCTCAGTAATCATCTTCTATTTTTTTCTATTTTTGTGTTTCATGATTGATTATTTATGGATTAGACACACTTTCTTCGATAAAATAATTAGCCATAGAATAAAAAAGAAACGAAAAATAATTTGACTGTTCAATATAACATTAATTTTTAATAGGATGCAAGCAGCATGACTTTTGTGATGTCACTAAACTCAAGCCATGTACATTCTCGCGTGGACATTATTCATCACTTAGATGGCTTCTACAAACTATAGACAAAACGTAATCTATTTCGGCTTGGTACAATTAATAATGCATAACAAGAACTTGATTTATATCTAAAATTGCTCCATCTAGAACAAACATTTAGAAAATGGAATAAAAATCGTAACATTTACTCTACATTTTTAAACTTTAAGTAGGACACTAAGTACACCTCTTGTATAATCCATTTATCAATAACTATCCCTTGAAAATGATACCTGTCAGCTGTAGCATCTTCATCTAAAACTGTAATCAGTACAATCGTGACAGTGAGGATTAAATTAAATTTTGACGGAAATGACGAGCCTATCTTGCAGCTATGTCATGATTTGGCGTAGTTGCATAAATTGGAAGAGTCTTAATTTTAAGTTACAGAGAACAGTCCAATAAAAATTATGCAAATAGTTCGCACAAAGGTTACCAATTCATCATATGACATTTCATTAACTTAGCATAACACGGAAGATGCACTGTCCAGGATTGAGTTCCCGTTTTGAAGGCGTATTAGGAATTGTTGATTTATATTGCTTTCCAAAAGATTAACTATTCCTCAAACTTTCCCCCAGAAAGCGCGAAAACCAAGGCGGGAGAGAAGTAATCTGGGACACGATGACTGCAAAAATGTCCCTTACGTCCTAGATATCGCGAAGGACATGAATAAATATGATTTTCGGGAACCCGACGGAGGAGAACTTTACCGGATTCCTTCTATGAATAAATTGGCGAATAAATTAGAGTGCGCGCTTTAATTGCCGCGGAAAGAAGTGCACGTCCCCAAGAGTTATCAAAAGAGATACGGCATGGCGCGCAGTGCTGCCCCCAGGGCGAGGTGGACAAGAGGCGAACGAGAGAGATGGTTTCGGGCTCCTAGCGAAAATTCAGTATGCATGGACAGCGAAAAATACTCGACAAGGGATGCATCCCTTCGCTCAACACGGATACTTTATTTTTTTTATCATTATTATTTCCTTCACCGTCGGTGGAAAACTATCGCGGAACACATGTAAATAGGGGGTCTTTCTCATCCCGTTTCTTTAAAAAAAAGAAAGACTCTCACAGCGGAATAAAATTCTCAACGATGTGTCCCGTCTTTGCTGGCGAGGAAGACGAAAGATTTTTTTTTTCATCTCGGGCAAACTGTGTAAAGGCGTAAGCAGGAAAGCGACGCTGGGAGCGAAAAGAGGTTGAAGGTAGGGTTGCCAACTCATGGAGACTTGAGTTATGGAGTCATCTTTACTCAAAGTAGGACATTCCGTGAGATAAAATTAAAGAATTGTTTATAAGTGCACAAATATTTTAGGGTGAACACTTCATCACCGATTTTTCCTAAATAAAACTAACCTCATAACGATAGCGTTAAAACTGTGGAGTTACGCAAAGTGTATAGTATATACATAAAAATGCATGGTAGAAAAAATTATAATTATGAATGCATTTAAGGAGAAAATAACTAATAATTATAATGATAAGTGAAAACAAGAATAATTATTTGCCTTGTAAATCATTTGACACCCTGTATTTAAGAAACTATAGCCGCAATGTAAAATGCGTCCTCCGATGAACATAAAAAGGAACAGCACAAATAATAATTATTTCTGTATGCCTTTTTTCAACAAAAACAACTTAAAAATAAAATAGGCACCACTGCCTAGGTACATGTGTAATAGCAGAAGATTAAAAATTTTCTAGTATCTTTTTGTTTAATTGGAAGATACTTTGCAACAGTAATTGAAAAGCTAAATAACATATGCGGGTATCAAAATTCATGTATTGGCGGTACAGAAAAATATATGTGAAAAATAATTCATTTTGAATTAGTTTAATACACAACCTGACGCATTAAAGTTCACGTTAGTTGAAGGTTAATGAAGGAACTGAAGGTAAATTATTACTTTTGTTTGGGAACTCATGTAGGCCAAGAAAGGTTGCAGTGAATATAAACATGTTGTATCAGAGGTAAAAGACATATAAATATGAGTTAAGTATCTTAGTAAAATTTAATAATAAAAAGGAGACGTTTCTAATTATTATATTAGATTTGACATGAAGCAGGAGGGCGATCATCTGTATGGGATTTCGCAGCTTGTATATATCCTAGTCCAGTACCGAGTTTCTCCCAGAAAATCCGCAAATTTGGCAACCCTGGTGGCTGAAGGAGTTTAAGAAGAGTGGAGAAATAGGAGGAGAGAGAGAGGAGCTTCGCCAAAAATCTTTAAGAAAAGATCCGGAAGTCTCGGACGAGTAGTCCGGCGTCTTTCGCCTACATGTCCTCTCCACCCAACCCTACCGCGTATCTTACGGAAAGGAAGGAGACGCGCCGAGGTATAAAGGAAGTCTCCCCAAGACCGCGTCATTTACTTTACTCGGAGATCGCATTATTTTTTCCTCTTTGCCTCCCTTTTCTCCTTTTTTTCACTTTTTCTTGTCCCGAGTCCTTCCTTCTCAATCTAGCTCTGATGGCGCATCCACGCCTCCTCGTTTCACCGACTGCGGGGCGTTGAGCGCGTGATATACATATAACTACGTACGGATCCAGCACTTACCCGGGACAGTAGGGGATCCCCATGCATAATGAATCGCCTTTGGATGTAACCTGAAGAAGCCTCGGATTTTTCCAGACTGGGCGGAAAAAATTGAAGTAAGTGGCGTAGTTGAGCCTCATTTCGGGCCAAAAGAAACGCGAAATAACGCGCGGCTTTGAAAAGGGTATGACGGTCTTTCAGTCTAGTTAAGCTACGAGAGGGATTCTCGGAGGTTGATGTAACGCGGAGCTGATTATGAGATTAGGAATACTTGATCAGGCGGATTCACAGAAGAAATTAAGTACCAAACGGAATAGAAAAACTCTAAAAAGAAAAAGGGCGATGAATTGAAACCTGGCAAGGGTTTCGTCGGATTGGATTTAAAGTATGTGGTAAGGACTCGATTCTCGCTTGCCAATTTTCTTTCTAGAAAAGGATTTACTCCGGAAGGAGGAAATTTCTATCCATATGCTATGTTTCGGGTAAAAATCACTCGTAAAACTGTTCATCCTCACGTGAATAAACCATCATGTGGATGTTTCTAAATACAAGAATCTTTGTGGCAAATGCTTTTAAAAGAAATTTTCTTCTGAAAGCAGGGAATGCAGTACATTTTCAGAGGCATTACGCACTAATTCAGGGAAAATATGGCGCGCAAGTCTTTTTTTCAACACTCAGTAAATATGATATTGAGAGAATCTCTTCAAGGAAACATATTCCACACCAATAAAATGGCTTTAAGTAGAAGACTACCCGCTGATTTCAACACTAATTTATAATCCTTGACTACTTACCTACACATTATTTCTGTATACTGCTGAATAATTTTAGAATCAAATTCATTTTTCCCAAAAGTTTGAAGAGGAATATATTTGGAGAACACAGATGAAACGTACGCTAACATGCCTTCGGTAAGCAAAAAATATACCAACGAGGATAATCATGGAAAAGAGCATGTCTGAGTACTGATACTCAAAAGTGGCACGTAGTATACTACGAAAGCACAGGCAACAGGAAAATGACTTGTAATTTTTTTTGACTGAGTCATTTAGACTCTCCCTAGCTGTATGCAAAATTGTAAAAATATATATGAAAAGCAAACGATGAAGGCTATATAAACTATTTGAGTCGTGCCTCTTTATTCCAACAAACAGTGCTTTTTGATAACTATACTGATATAAATTCTCATTCAAATGGATGGGCAAAGTAAACACTATGATTTCAACGTAGTTAAAGAAAGTAAATGTTAGTAATATTCCATTCTAACCGAATATTTTTTGAGCCATAACCTGATCGATCAAAAGAGTGATTAAGAAAGGAAAACTCCACGTAATCCTCGAAGCAATAATTTTATTTTCCCTACCGAGCATAATATCACATTATCACTCCTAAATAGGAATACGTTACTGAAGCGGGATCCCAATGCCTTAAAATGAGGATGTAACACGTTTAGGAAGATTATTTGAGTTAAAATATCGTGTCTTCAGAAGTAAGTGAAGCGAGCGGGGCAGTCCCTGCAGCACAGCCTTAAGTCACTCCAAAAGTATATGAATTCAATAAGGAATAGCAATTTTAAAGGCAATGGGCTGGATGCAGTAAGGTCGCCAATCACCTCAATTTCCGTCTATGAACGGTTTTGGGGAAAATTCTTTGGGAACGGGCATTAGTACGGGAGCGGAAGAAAGTTTTGAGAGGGAAAAAAATTATTCTCCATATAAGGAGGAGAGACGATTAAAAATTGCCCACTGTTGAAGCTCAAAAAATAAAATAAATTTAACCTCTCATAAAATCAATTAAAAACAAAAACGTAACGAAAAAAGGGATGAGAAATAAATGGAGCGAGAGGAATGGGGGTGACGAGAATATAAATGAATAGAGAGAGAAAAAAAAGAAGCCCAAAGACGCGCAAGTAGATGACCTGAAAGAAGCAGTGGAGGGGGGACTTGATCCTGCCTTCCTTCTCAATGCCTTCACAGTTCGATCGCTCCTTTTCTGCAAAAAGATATTAAATTAAGCGAAATACCGCGATCGGCATTTTTCTCTCTCATAATTTTTATTCATTTTCCTCACCTCCCCCCCACCCTCGCTCCTGCTGCCATCTCGCGGGGAAAACGCCGCATCGAAGAGCAGTGGCAGTAATTCTTAAGGTCAGCAAACTCTTTAATTTGCAATTTCTTCGATAATTTGCCGGGCGAAATGCGTGGAAGGAGGGCTAATGAAACGTGATGAGATTTCGGGCGAGCGTTTTCACGAGATAAAATATAATAATGTTCTTGGTAGGGGTTCAGAGGGACCTCTTTTCCTCTCCAATGCGTCCTCAAGCGGGGAAAAAGGGTTCTCTGTAAAGGGTGTAGGGGCGACTGGATCGGGGAGGCACAGGGGAATGGGAGGGAGAGGTGGGGAGGGGTGGGCGTGGTGGTTTAGGGAAGAGGGGGAGTAGAAAAAAAGCACATAACCCGTTGGTGCGGTTACGTTCATGAGGTGGGAGTTCATTCATCGCCGGTCAAACTGAAAAGAATTAGCATGAAATGGAGTGAAAGGTTTTTTTGGCAGGGACGATTGGAATTTTTTCTGAGCGAGGAAGAAGGAACGGAGAGGAGGGAGGGATATGTAGGCAAGGAATAGGACGGAGGGGGGAAGTTGGAGGAGATGGGAGAATAGAACGAACTCATATTTTTAAACTACCACAGAAGTTTCGGGTAAGTAAGGTAAAATCGCCCAAAGAGTAGGTATGCGATAAGGCAATGCATTGAATACCAACAATGACCCAACATTACCTCTAATTGATCCAATATTATTGCATAATATGATAGAACATGTGTTGACTATAATGATTAATTACATTACTACAATTTTTATAAGATCTGATTTTTCAGACTTAAAGAACAATTTTGTACTTTTCCACAGTGTTTTATTTTGGATGGTGCCACACAAGTTTGTATACAATAAAATTCCTCCAAGTGAAGCCTAAATATGCAGGATGTGTTTAAATATTCCTTGCTAAAAGATCAACTTTAGATAAAAATGAGCGGAAACTACAGCAATAAAAAATGCAATCGATGCCAATATGTGAAAAGATTACACAGATTATTACCCAACTTTATACCTTGTGGACATATATGCTAATATCATGGGTATGATGAATCCATCGATTCACTTACTAGTCCATTCAGTCCAAGCATTCTCCGAGTCTGGGGTCATTATTTGAGAAAATACTGAAGGGGTTGCAAATGTATCTCTACCAAGCAGTGAACATATTATAACCATTTAAATATTTGTGCCAAAAACATTGAGTTGCGACAGAATTTGTAATTACTAATTAGTACAACTGTATATTTAGCTAATGTATTGTATCGATAGGAATGTATTTGACTGATTTATTCGGAGTCGATTAAAAATCGTCTTCTTTGTTATAGCACGATTGCACGAAGTGCATTTGTGATGAAAACATTACAAATTCTCTTGATGATGATGATGAGATGAAATACTAAGAGTTGTGACAATAATTACGGGTCGTTTTAAGAGTAATAAGCGAGTGATAGAATTAAAAATTCGCCAACCTAGTATAGTGAAACTCCATTAAATTTCGTAAACGAATGCACAAGAAAATTATGAATGTATTTGTTTTGACGGAAGCATATTTTTAATCGCACAATTTTTTTTGGAGAAAGACGGCCGAAGCGTGAAAACAGGCATAAATGCAATCAATTTCATATTTATATAGAGAATATTTACTGAGAAACTGCATAATAGAAGTACCAACCTACAAACCTTGCTCTCGTGAAATTAACATAATCGCAACCTTATAAATGTCATGATTGAAATCTCATGAAGGTGACTTCAATCATGGGACGACAGAAATAAAGCCAAGGACGTGAGTTGCACAGTTTTTTTTCTGGTTTCCGGCCCTTATTCATGCCTTTTTCCTTACCTACAATCCTTTATTTGGGTGGAAAGGATGTGATGGTATTCGTTAAATTATACACTTTTTTTAAATCAGCTTGGGGTTACGCCTAACTGATGGGAACTCTCAAACCACGACCAAAATCTAAAAGCTGAACCAACAACGCTTCTGTCTGCTACTGCAATCATAGAATTATTTATTATCATAGAGTAACATGAGTCGATGTCCTCACCCTTTGTCTCCGCTGCTAATGAAGATGGCGTCCGTGGAGCAGCACACTGCACCGCGGGTTGAGGTGACAGAAAGGTCACCTAGGTGAGGACAAAGCCCGTGTAAAGTTAAGGGAAGCCCGGTCGGGAGATAAGGACATTTGAGACAGGTTACGGCTTAATTTTGGCCTCCCCAAAACTTTTCTAAAAGTTCTGCTTCAGCTCCTCATCGGGGCAAAATGTGAACTCCTTGCTATCCTAAAATAAGACGAAATATTCACTTCTCTTGCATGCGCTGCCCCAAAAATTACCACTTCCGTCTTTGTAAGGTTCAACGGACTGCTGAAATATTATTCTCATGGCTTTGAAGATCCATATGACTCAAGGATTCCAGTGGAAAAAATCCAGAGAAGTTTTGTTTAGCTCAAAATCGATTGAGACAGGAACTGAATCACTTCAATGTTATTAAACTTTTAATGCACGGTCGGTCCAAAATTGAGGTTCTGTAGAAAGAGGACAAAATTACGAAAAAAATGAACGTGGAAGTTTACCAATTAAGAGTGAAACTCTAAGATTTCTTGAGAAGATAACTATTACGGTAATGTTCATAGTTCTATTTATGATCACCGTCGGTGATTAATTCAAATGGATTACCCTTAAATAATTTTAGGATTCCTACTAAAATAACGTTTCTCAGGCTATTGATATATACACTTAGTACTACTAAGGTCTCTTCTATTTCATGCATGAGTAATTTGAGTAATATGATATTTAACACATGAGTAATATGATATAGATATTAAACCCATCTTTTCCGATTTTTCAAGTCCAAGAAAAGAAAAGGAGACACATGAATTGGCAACACTCTAATGCTTAATGAGTTTCTGAAGAATGTAATTGAAGGAATAATTGAAGGATAAGTCCCATGAGGAAGGACAAAGGATAAATACGTTGGGAAAATAAAGAGATATACATAAGAAAAAACTACTAAAAAGAAAGCATACTAGCATTAGACAGGGAATGATTGGAAGGCACAAAAATTTCACAACTTTTAGAGGGATTGAGGAGGGAGCTCCTATAGATACGGAGGCTACACGCTAGGCATAGCTTACTTGAGAAATTCAGAACTGGTGTGTTTCAGAGAGACACAGAGAATATTATCATGATGCCCAACTACATCTCTAAGTCTGACAGGGTCGATGAAATAAGAGAGATACATTGCCGAACATATAGGTACAAAAACTCGTTCTTCCCGGGCACAATAAGCGATCACCTTAAAAACTGAGCTCCTCTAAGTACATACGTCAGTAGTTCTCCTCCCAAAACCTTATCCCTTACATCTTTATACGTCTGGTGTCCTACTACCCCCTGCCATACGCCCAATCGGCGGATCGCAGGGTAGTATGTAGATGTAGATGATGTATACTGGGGGGCAGTCTAATGTGGGGGATGAATGGTCGGGTATACACGGGAAAAGAGTGAGATTACGAGGGAGAAGCAATTGCAGGCAATCGCGTGGCATCTGCTCGCGGACGGCAAAGCTGCAGCTGCAAATTTAGTTATAATCGTCAATATCGAGAAGCGGTGCAATATAGGAAACAAAGAAATATTTAAAGGTGAGATGTTGATGCGCACCGATGATAAAATCCAATGGTGAGATGCTGAAGCGCTCCAGTGATATTTGTCGGCCCAGGCTTCCACGGGGAAAATTCCTCGCATGCCAATCCGAGGGTCACGGGTCCGAGTCCCACCTGAGTGGTTTTTCACCACTCAGACCATGGGTGTTGGTGTTTCATTTGTTGTTAATGTTAATTACCTGATGTAAAAGGCCTATAATGTTCTTTTGGGATCGTGAAAATTAGTAAATAATCAGTGGTAGCGGCAGAGGAGTGCAGGGAGAGGAGTTAACACAGGATTTTACAAACAAAAAAGCTAGTAAAAAGTGTCGAGTCTAAATCTTTCTGAAGTATATAAATACGGAAAGAAATTGAGACAAGCCACGGTAAACTTCTAAAGTACCTGATAAGTATAGAAGAATAGAGAGAGAATGAGAGATGTTGTACAAGATTGAGAATTCAGGAAAGTTAAAAATATTATAAAGATTCTGATAACAGGCTGATATGAGACTGATGGCTATAATATACAAATATTAGGAAGGAAATTCAAACAGTCTGAGGGAAAAAGTAATAACGTGTGTGCACATCTTTCTGGACTTGGTGTCAAAGGGATTTAATTCTGCCATAATTGTTAGTCACTAATTAATGCCAAGCGCGTCAATTATCGATAGATCATTAGCGGTCAACTATTGATGTTAAAAATGTACATTATTAATGAACCCCGACACCAGCGGTCATTGAGGTGGGAACCCAATCGATGGCTGTGGTGAAACGCTTCGTATAATACTTAGTGCTACCGCATGGATAATTCATTTATCAATGCTTTCATAGAAATATCCTCACAAAATCTATCGAAACAATTTGGACCAACATACACAAACTATGATCTAAAACCATTAAAATATTCTTACTAGCACAATATTATGCACTATTAAAGATACGTGCGACTGTTTAGATATTTAACGTAGCCTAAGGGAACCGGAACTTATCTCTATTTATAATTCAGACACGTAAAGATAATTTTATGTTCTTATGAAAACATTAGTAAAACCTAGATTATAAAAAATGATTCCTTTGCCACCCAACATTTAGCTGAAATTTGAGGCCTTTACTGTATTTCGTTTCGTATAAAGTTTTACCATTTATGATGTACAAAAATACTGGAGTATATATCTGAGTGATTGACTTCTCTTGGAATGTCTATTTAGTCTTTGACTAGAAGATAAAGCTGTGAATTTCCAACATTAATACGACATGAGCGAGATATGATTCCCCTTTCACTTTATTGAATTTAGTCTCATTTTAAATAAAACATCCCACCATTTCAAAGGTGAGACATTTTATAGCGGTTACATCACCTTTTTTGAGATATTTTCTAAAAAATAGAGGCCGTTTTCCAAGGGAAATGTCACGCGTAGGATCGGTAGGGATACTTTATTTAAAACACAAGGTTTTTCTAACGCCTGTGTGTCGTCAGAAATTTAATGGTATGTAGTTTGATAATTTTCTTCGCCATTAAAAAAATGAATTAAACTTTGAAGTGAATATTTTTCAGAATATAAAAAAAACTTCCGAATGAATGAATTTTCACCTAACGGCGGGAAAGAACGAGTCAAGTTAAATATTTAAAAAGAGGTATTTATTGATTAATGTGAATTACAATAATATAAACCGATATTTTGTAGCATTAATATATCAATATTCATTTCATGTATCTTGCAGCCACTGAAATAAGAAGGTAAAATTGGAACATGGTCCCTATATCATGACTAGAGAAAAATATCGGTCACACTTCCATAAGTGAAGAAAGTATTACCCGTACGTATCCACATCAAAGGAAATATAGGAAGAAAATAGAAAGGGGAAGAGACGAAATGAGAGTAAAGCAAGCAAGAGCAGAAAGATAGGATGATGTGAAAAGGGGAATGGATGGATGCTGGAGAATATGGAGACAAAATGGCGTTCCCATCCATCTTTATACTTCTTCGCACCCTTTATCTCTAATTTAGGTCACTTGGCTGGAGGGGAAGCATGAAACAAGCGAGGAAGGAGGTCGGAGCGTTGGGGAAGGAGAGGGCGAGAGGTGAATGGCAGGGGGGGAAGGGAGAAGAAGCTTCGGGGGAGGTAAGGTAGAAAAAAGCGGGGAAAGGTCTCAATTTTTTTTTTACCAACGGTGACGAGATGTTAGGATAGGAGAGGTTTTGGAAAGGGACGGGGAAAAGATGCGAGGAAGGGCGCAGGGTTTTGAAAGAAGGACGGGAGAGCGTGGGGATGCGGGAGAGGGCCTGGGAGGAGGCGGGAAGGGGGTCAAAGTACGCTCGTAATGCGGAAGACTCGTGCGTGAAAAAACGGGGGCAGGGCTACGAAAGAAAAAAAAAGTTCTCTGGTCGGAGAATGGAGTATGGGTGGTGTGGGGGAGCGTTTTTAAAAACAGGAAGGGGAGGTTGGCGAGTTGGACCAAAGGAGAGGGGTGGGAGCGTGATGTTGGGCTCCGAGGGAGGGGGTTGATCGGGAGAGAGGGAGGGAAGGGTACGAAAAAGGGGTGGGTTTTGTGGAGAGGGAGAGAGAGAGGGAGGAGTAAGGGAAAGGGGAAGTTGCAGGAGGGTGGGGCGTTATTCAATTTGCCTGATGGGACCATTAGAATACACAAGTGGGATGAAACGGATGTGGGAAGAGGGAGGCTGGGTGTGGCGGGACGTAGAGAATGGAGAAGTAGGTTAGGAATAGGGGAGCAGCAATGAGGATGAAGAAAGGAAGAGAGTAAATGAAGTGTTGTATAGGCTTAAAGGAGGTCTAGTACAGGTATAGAAGAGATGAACGTGAATAATAGGATAGGGTTAGCAAAGGCGTAGGAAATTAGTTGCATAGGTGTAGTCGATAGGCTCACGAGGTGTGAGAAATATCATAATATCAAACAAAGGACTTTGTTGTATTTCCACACTGTTGATTCTCACAGATTAGCCTAGGTTGCGACAGTACTTATGTCAATATCAAGGGATATTATGAAGGACATAAGTGATTTTTAAAACTAGGGGTGTGCGTCAGAATAAATTGTGTGCAAATATAAAAAAGTTCTTTTTTTGAGATCATGATATCTATCACAAATTTCCACAAGATTGCGCCTGATTCATTAAACATTATCACATGTTTGACGAAAGTGTAGAAAACGTGAGTTTGTGTGTTGGATAATTTCATAGGATGAGTCATTACGATGTGGGGGAGGTAGAGTATAGAGATAATTGGAAATATTTACAGGAGATGTCTAGGAGAGGTATTGAAGAGCAACTGAAGTGGTATAAAAATAGAACAGGAGAAATGCGGGAGAGATGTATGAAAAGCGAAGCAAAAGAGAGATTAATGACTATGAAAGTAGTAAAAAAGGAGCTCAATAGCAATTCAAGAGGATTTGATATGGAAGAAGCGGAAGAAACATGTAAGAGATGCTCTTGAAATGATTAAGAAGGTGTATAAGAAATGAACGAGTGTAATTAAAGAGGATTAGTAAAGGCGTAGTAAATTGTTTACAAACGAGTAGTCGATAGGCTAAAAAGGTGTATGAAATGTATAAGAAACGTATGGATGAATGTTGGAAAACTTTAGAGAAAGTGTGAGGTGTGGGAGAGATTTGGTAAAAGAAAAAATTAGAAAATGTGCAAGAAAACTTAAGAGAGGTGTTGGCAAACAGCCTGAGAGGCGTGAGAGGGACAAGTATAAAGTGATAGTGAGGTGTACAAGAGGTTCCAGAGACATTTTGTTAAGGAACAGGAGAAATACGGGAGAAGAGTATGAGAAGCGAATGACTATGAGTAAAAAAGTGGCGTCAGAGCCTGATAAGACGATTAGAGGTGGTAGAAGCATAAGGCACATGTAGGAGGTGTGAGTGAAATGCATAAGAAAGGTGTAGAAGAAGCATAAAAGAGCTTTACAAATGGCATTGTATAAAGAAGTGTGAATAGGCATGGACGAGAAGTGGGAGAGGGATGGCTAAGGAGCAGAATGGGAGAAGGAGAGGAGTTAGAGGGTGGTTTTTAGGAGGCCTAGAGAGACAAAGCGATGAGGGAGGAGTGGGATGAGAGGAGCGTTAGAGGACGGGGAAGAAGAGTGGGTGGTTTTGGCGAGGTGAAAGGAAGGGAAGGTGAGAGTCGGGGGTCGTCAGAGGAGGCAGAAGCAAGCAAGCAGGAGAGGGTTGCCAGCGAAACAAAAAGGGCAGACCTGGGATGCGAGAAAGAGTCAGCCGAGTATATTTATAGGTACAACATGAAAGGATTGCAGAGACGAGAGCGTTCATTGTAGAGGGATTGATGATGCAAACTGTGCTGGGTAAAATCCTCACTTTGAAACGCTCGCGAAAGTAACGCACGGACATAAATAGATATATATATACACATTTGAATCACACTCTGCCGATCCTGATCTCTGTTGCGCAGCTCTGACGACGAATGGCACAGATTTTTTAAAGACGAGAGCGAAGCAGACGAGTTCTCAGAAAGAAAAACAATCCCTTTCCTCGGGAGACAATATCCCGCTCAGAACACCCACTTTGTTTCTAGAGCTACCCTGAGTGACTCTGCTTCCACTGAATAGGATCCCTGTTGGCTGGTCTCTCAGATCAAATTTTCCTTGTCGCAGTGAAGAAGATATGTACTAAGTCCTCCTTCAATTATTAAAGAACCTCTTAAGTGGAATGTGGCAATTTGATATTCTCACTGAGATGTCTTTCAGAGGAAAATGAAAAGCATTAGCTGAATCAATTAGAAGCGAAAATGGATCCAATTAAATTTCAGAGGGGGTATAATGAAGCAAAATGGAGGTGAGAATAATTGCACGGAGAAGAGATATAGGTTATGCCTCTACCTATCTTGAATTGCGAAGGAATTGATTTAAAAATGTATTAAATAGGTATGTACAAGGAGTGATCGCCGATAAAAAGTCGAACATATTTAGCGATTAGATAAGACCTTGGTTCAAAAACATTGTTTATTAATATGCATTCATTTACATATTAGGAGATAGTGGTGAGGTTTAGTAGCATGGTAGACTATGAAAATCTCCTCTGCTTAAACGTCAGGAATTCCACACTCAATTGCGTTTCTTTGGTAAGTAGATCAGTAAGTGCTGAATTAATAATCATTGATGTTCAGGCATTTATTGACACGAACAAAATTTGATACCGAACTTTTCATAAGAACAATAACGAGTTTATTATGAAAATCCTCTAAAATTATAAGCTAGAATGCTAGCCTCAGTCAACCAAATCAACTGAGAAACTTTTCGAATTCATTCTCCACTTCTTGTACCAAGATAAAAAAATCAGACTTTGGGTTTTGTAAAATAATAGGCCAAGGGGACCGATTAGGTAGCTGGAATGTCTTGCAAAAATGGTGACTCTCACCACTCCACTACCCACATTCAATCCGTGTCCTCCCAGTGAGCCTCTCACTCTTAAGCGTCAAATAAACCTTAGGTAGGAGCACTGAGGAACCACTGAGGGCCATCACCCACGTCTTTTACCCCGACGTCTAGAACCTTTCCGCCGGTTCACAAGACGGGTTGAATTGCGCTGGAAGGTATGCAGTAAGACTGCCACTTCACTTAATGCGACTCGGCGGCGCGCGGGTCCCATTGTGGCTCAATCTGAAGACGGCGAGAGGAATCTCGTCTCGGCTTAAGACCATGGGAGATGGAGACAAGTGAGTGACGCTGAGAGGAAGGACATACGATAACATGATTTCAAGAATCCACTCTTATTTTATCGCGGAATCGATATAGCTCGATCGAATTTCATGATGTATCTGTCCATCTATGGTTTAGATCTATGTAGCATCCTTATCAGAGTGATACATGGTTCACGAACATCAGTGGAAACAACCACTACAGTGTGATACAGACATTTCATCCAGCCCAACATGAAGGAAATTTCTATTTTTCTTTGTTCATTACAAACACTTTAGACTTAATCGAGTAGTAACTGGATAACAGTGCATTCAACCATCCCAAAAATAAAATAGCGGAAAGGGCTACATTCTGGATTCATATCAGGAGATCAGGATACACCGCAAAGATGTTATACTCTGTCGACATCCACAATGCCTCAGAGAAGTAACAGAAATACAGCTGCAGAGGAAGTGAAATCCAAGGTAGAAACAAAAGATCAAATGGCAATATAGTATAGCTTGCTGCTAGCTTAAGGTTGTTACTCAGAACCAATAAATTTCAATGGAATCCATACCACTTTATCAATTGTAATAGTTTAAACTCCCAGAGGTTACGTTACTTACATTTTTGAGCCAAATAGGATAAATAGTTTATCATTCAAAATCTTCATAATAAGTAAATAATCGCGATTCATTGAGAATGGGACTTTGACGATGAAGTAAATGCGACTCAGTTATACAGGACTTACGCATAGTCAAAATGGATAAATTAGCCGAAATCAAGCAACGAAAGCGACGAATATTAGGTAGAAGTTAACTAAAATAAAAGCACATGGTGTGGAAACCTGACTGGCTTTCAAATAGCTAAGGGCCATTACCTTTACGAATCTCTAATTTGTTTACAAAACAATACAGCTGAGTAACCGAAGATATTATATTGTAGAGGAAAGATGTGGGTAAAACATATTGAATCTACGTAGAATCTGCCTGCCGAGAGTAAAAATATCAAGCATTTAACATGCCCAGCTTAAATCAACTGGCGTCAATTGGTGAACACGAGAAATTAATTTAAATATTAACACTAAGTTCACTCATGCAGGTCATTTTAATTATAGTAATTTTATCCCTTTTAATTTTCGCGCCCATTTTAAACGAATGGGTAATCTGCAGGATTTCAAATTAGCCAGGGGTCTCATGTGGCAATATTGGAGAAAAAAAGGAAGCAGAATTACGAGCTAGGATGAAGATATGCGTGGAAAGCAAAATTGGCCGAGCTCAAAGAGAAAGGTTAAGGTGACGAGTGAATGCAAAGATAACGGAGAGCTGAAGATTGAGTTCGCCTTAGTAATGTCTGGTACAAAATAAAGAGCAATGAATCGGAGAGTATTTCGGATGAAAGCACCCGAGAACTAGATGAAACGAGACATGGAGACATGTCGAAGTAGGCTATCGAGACAAACTCGGGAAGAAATAGAAAATTATGGATAGGAAATATCAGGGAGAATTTTCACCGTGACGACCTGCCAAACAGCTGAAAACTTCTTCACGTGTCTAAAATTAGATTTGAGAAACTTGATCTCCGAATCTTGAATTACTATCCCACCTTTTACGAAATGTCTGTCATTTCTTATTGGGAGCGAGGTTTCATTTTTATTCGGAATTTCTCCAAGAGAACTACGCATACATGTATAGAGAGATAAGATAACTGAGATTCGACTAGCAATTATAACTTTCTAAAGTAAGTTTCTCAGCAAGTTCCGCTGTAGTGATTGCGATTCATACTGGTAGAACTAACTGTAAGGGAAATGAATGTGGATTACATTAAAGTGCATAATGAGATTTATACAAGTTAATGAATAGGTTTAACAATATTCAAAGCATATATGTCGTCTTGCAAAATAAATTCGGGATCGTTTAAATAAATTCGGAATTGACTCCAATATACATAAAAAGTAGCAACAAGGATACCAAATCGACCCCCGCAACAGGCAGTCAAGAAACCATGATTTTGGTACCCCGACCCTGTTCCTGACTCAGTATTGCGCATTCAAGTACTCACGATGAGTAGAATAAAAATGTTACACGTTTTGCAATGATCCGACCTCAGGAGAAAAAAAGGAAAAGTAGAAATTATTTCCCAATGATATTACACTTTTCGTCATTTTAATTCCAATTACTTCGTGGATGCATCAAATAGCATTCGACAAATTTGAAATTACAAAAATCCAATACTCGGAAACAACCAACGAGAACGAATTCAAGCGCAAATTTATATTTTCAAATAGCAAAAATTAAATTCCCGTAACAAATGAGTACTCTGCCTGAGGGGGGGGGGAATATGCGAAGGCAATTAATTATTCTCAAATTTTTATTTTGAAATTCAATTCACACAATAATTTTGCACATCTAGTAAACAGGAAAATACCACCTAATTGGCATTTTTATTGCAACAACAATCAGCATATAATGAACATGAGTAATATCAATGTAAACATTAATGTGTGCTTGTTATAACATCAGAGCGTGTCCAGAATGCTACACGTCAATTAGCATTATTACCATACTCATCGAATAGCTAAGTTTACCCAAGAAAAGCATCGAAGCATTCGTCCAACTTTAATTAGTGCAAAATAAATTATTCCCACTTCAGCCGGAGGAAATAACTTAAATTCATCACGGGAAATAACGTTGTAGGAAAAAATACAATTTATTTCCCTTTTCCCCTCAATTGACGTCTCTCTTTCAACATTATTCATCGACAGGTCTTTAGTTCTCTTCGGTTCCACTATTTTGGAAGCAGTTACATCTGGAGAGTTTAGGCTGAGGGCTGACTGTGAGGAGGGTTAACTTCACATTTATCAGCTGGTTCAATACTTTTTCATTAAATAGGAATCGAGAAAAGAGGTGTTTGGGACGAAAATCATACCCCTAACCTCCATTACCTTTCTGTGCCATGCATTAAAGGCAAATACTACCCTAAATGAAAACCAATGTTCTTTCTCAATCTCATTTTCTAGCCTACCTCTCGTGCTATCGAACATCATCTGCAGTATTAAGTCCAGAAAAATTGTTAGTAAGCTGCAAATCTCCACTACGTTATATTTTCCGCTAAGCGCTAAATGCCTTCGCAATTCCTCAAAAAGACGTTTCTATAAATGAACTTCAGTCTCAATGTTCCTTGGTAATTCTTCCCCGAGTAATATACTCTTTTGTCAAAGATTTTTTCATGAAACTGTCTCCACATGCAAACTTATATTGCTTCTTACTGTATAAGGCTAGTCATCTCTATTGAATGAAATTAGTCCTGATATTGGGGAAAAATAGCAAGCTCCATTTTAACCTATTTGGTGGTCCTCCTCTCCTGAGGTTGCCGGTCATGAGGGAGGTTATTTCTTGGTGTGTATGACATATATTCTATCATTCTACTAGGGCGCATATCTTATTATCTTCTACGGTCTCTTGTCTTTATTTCCCATGATCATTCTTATTGTCTACATTTCTGTGAATTTCAAAAGTATTTTGGGAACGTTATTTCAGCTCTGCATCTTAAGCCATGATGGGCCTAAAGTGTGTTATGCATGCGATATTTGAATTCCGTGCCTATTCATGTATTTTTCCAGATACGTTTTAAAGTATTTTGAGACTAAGTCAGTCCAATTTACTGTACTCCTTCCTTCATTTTCCTGGTATCTGTAACAATAAATGAGCGCAACAAGAATAATTGATTTCTTTTACAGTTTTCTTCAAGTGCGCTCCATCTCCAACTCCTCGTAGGACTTCTTTTTTGGTGATATCATACTTAAAATTAACTTTACCGTCCGTCTACATCACCACATTTTAGTTGATTAAGATTTTGCCGCTGTAATACCACACAAAAATAAATATACATACTTGAACGAAAAACGTTCCTGTTTCTCACTTTAATTTCTTAATCACCCTCTTTTAACCACATTTCATAGAAAAAAAATATTTTTTTGCTCGCCCAGCTGATTTTTCTCTTTAATATTCTTCCATCGGGAAGGAGTTATTCATCGTCCAATCGAATTTCCTTTTTTAAAGCGAGGGGATCTGCCGCTGATGTGTGGAATTAATGAGCCGAAGGTAGCACCACTCCTTCCTATTTTTTTTATTTCAAGGGATGAAAAGGAGCTCTCTTTTGTACCTTCTCATCTTCATCCTCCGAAACACACCCTCAGAACGATTCCACTCCTTCCGCGTGCCAAAGAGACTCTCCATCGGGAGCTGAAATTTTTTTTGGCCGATGCATTTCATTTTTATTCCCCTTTCTCTCCATCTCTCTTTCTTTTCCCATCCATCGCTTCCTTTCATCAAAACCACTTCAACTTGCCCCCAAACGTCCCCTATAGCACTTTCTCCTTTGAAGTACGCCTGAATATTTTTGCGATAACAAATCCGCGTCAAGATTAGGATTGTCGGGGTGAAGACCGTGAGTTTTCCCTGATTATACTATGTGTGGATTTTTCTGTAAATTCTGAGAAACATTTAAATATTTAATTAAAATTCAATTTCTTATTTTTATTGAATCAAAAAAATACTGTAGGAAGTCGTTATCATATAAAAGTATTAAAATTTCGCGGTACGAATTCTTAACACAATATTCTTTTGGGATTCGCTGCTTCTTGATTTTAAAATATTCTTTTCCTTCGCCAAAGACCACCTTTAGAGTTCCTAGAAGTTGCCTTTCTGCGTATTCGACTTTCTATTCTCAAGTGGGGAGAAGGGGTGAGAGGAGGTCGAAGAACTTTATGGATGCTGTAAATCAATCATCGTAGTGATTTCAATCGCATTTCACCGGGTGCTTGCGGCAGATTTATGATATGGTATATAGCGTGAATAGGGTTTCGATTTTCAATTTATTGCACTTATTGACAGGTAATGCCCAGCAAGGCTAACAAACTGTCCGTGAAGAACATTTCAGTTACAATTTTCCAAAAAACTATAACTTTGCGATCAGCTGAGGAAATATTTATATTGCTGACATTGTTTTGATGAAATTCACATTTTAAAGGAAAAACGATGCATGTACAACTGGTTGGTGTTAAAGTCTCCTCTATTCATATAACTGAATCCTTTATTATGAATACTTCCTTTGACATTGACATGAATCCCACCTTTGACAAAACATTTGATTAATGTAGCCTATATTTCTATACACGTAGCATATATCGTTGAGGATATAGCTAAAGAAAATATGAGGCAGCTATTTCCATTATCTGTGAACCTCAATGCCAATAATTCTTTCTCGTGGACTCACACCTCTCCCTTGGTCGTCAGGAATACTACTGGAATTTAAAAAAATGCCCATTACCTTTCTCTAGCGAATTATCCTCGCTCTAAAATTGCATATAACCTGAATCGTGATTTCATGCACGTGTACTTTTTATCCACGTGGCATGGAATCCGAGCTGTACCGTATTTTCACTTTTTGCAATGTTTGGTAGCATTACCATGATTATTTTTTAACTTTAAAAATTAGCACTTTTAAACCTCAAAATAGCAGTAGAAAGTATGAATGACTATTTAATTACTTCTGCAGCCGGGTAAAAAAAGTGCTAAGCTCTCATATTCGATACACTTTATTACTGAATCTGAAAAATTAGTGCAGTTAGAAGGATATAAATAGGAATAAGAACTTGCAATATCAAGGTCGAAGTAAAACTCGTTAAGAAACTTCATCTTCAGCACTATCAACAAATATTTTCAATGGAGACCTATATTTAACAGAAGAAGGGATTTAAAAACATGTTCAACATTGAAAAAAGTTATTTTAAGTGAGTTTACTATCATTAGAATTGTAAAAAAGCTCGCTTATTTCGTAAAATTGGAATATGTTTCGTTCCGAAGAGAAGTTTTTTTTGGAAAAAAGTACCGATGGAAATGACTTCAACGAACTCAGCAAATTATTGAAGGAAGGCATCAATTCCATTATATTCATTATATTATAAGTAGGGAATAATTTAGCGAGTTTGATTAAAGCATAACAGAAGAGAAAAGGAATATTTATTTGAAATTTACTATCAGCATTAGTGTAGATTACTTCTTTCAATGTGGAATCGAGGTTCGAGACGATATATTTTGATTTAAAAATTTATACCTTAAGTATATTTAAATTCTGCGGCAAATGTCAAGGCGGGCTCAATAAATTTCGCTAGATAGAGCACTTAAATCGAGGGCTTATTATTACCAATACGATTACTATCCAAGAATAGATAATGAAAGTATGCATCAGGATATCGTTAAAAACTTTATCTTATTATCTCCAGATATTCCGAGAAGATAGCTAATCTTAGTTATACATCCCTTAAACTCGTTAATCTTACATAAACGTATTATCCTTTATTTCCAAAGCGCGTAATCTTATTATACGGTCGCTTTTTCATCTCCATCTCTTAAAAATTCCCCTTTTCAAGCTTTAACCCATCTTAAGGTTCTAATTACTTTGGAATTTTTTTATTCGGATTCAGAATAAAAATGGTTATTCCATCTTTACCTCCGCCAACTTAAACGTCTTAACTAAATTATGACTTTCTCCTTTTAATTCTCGTTTATAACTTAGCGCAATTTTGTCACTTCCAGGGATTCCTGGATTATAGGGCAGAGCATAATTTCATATTCCTCAGCTTTCGGTATATATCCCTCAGGACGAGATGCTTTGAGAATTTTGCGAGGTCCGGCAGTTCTCCTCGTGTTTGAATTGCGTCTTACAAAAATATTTGCCAAATAGATGTGCTTTGCAGACCTTTCTTTAATTTTAGCGACTAAACATTTTCTTTCATTTTCTGAAAATTTATTAAAAATACCGTATTCATCTCATACCGTATCTCACATTGGGCAAACAAAATTTATAACTTCGTAGTTGCTGTTATGCATTTTGTACTCAAAAAGAAAATTTTAATTAGCACTTTCTTTCACTTAATTGCACAAGTAGGAAAAAAGTAATTTTTTGAGAAAGCGGTCATGATATTTCTAAAATATTGGTCTATTGGCAATGGAAATTTAAACATTTATGAAAAAAACAAATTTATCTGGTTTTCCGGTGAAAGTTCACACATGACTTTTGCGAAAGTCTCGATCCTGATTACGTACATTTACCACAAAGAGGCTTTGAAAAGATTTGTCCATATAAATTCTTTCTCCACTCCCTCCGCATTATCCTTTAGTGACGCCTGGGACATCATACAAGCCTTCGCCAAAGATCTTACTGCAATAGTTAAACCTTATGCGATGATGTGACTTGGTCAACCTAGATCTCTACTGGGGTCCAAAAGTGGACATTTTAGCTCCGCCTCTATTAACCGCAACTTTCATTCACCTTTGGAATCCCTATATATATATTTCCCTAACGCTTCCCGCTCTTCCCACAATTCATCCTTTGGGCTTCGCTTATCTGGTCCATCCCCTCCCTCAAGTCCATGGGCCAGACGCCCACCCCATCCGCATTTCCAAGCCCTCAGACCCTCACCCTCCCCTCCTCAACTCCCACAGCTCACAACCGTATAAGCTTACCCCACGTAACATAATCTCCTTTTCTTCCCCCATTCCCACAAAACGTAATCCTGATACCCTCCCACTCCTCCACCCACACCACGTCAACCTGTCTACCTCTACCTCATCCTCTCTATCCTACTGAATGTATATCCGTGCAAGCGCCTATCTACGCACTTGAGGCAGTGCGAGCGAGATAGTTCCCTAATCATAATAGAGACCATATTCGATATATACGTTTTAATTTCTCCAGCTGTAGGACACATGAATAAAATATTGCATTATTAATGGTGCAATAATAAAGTTTTACATGACAGAAATTGTAAGTAATCAAATGAAAATAACTAAATAAGTCTATGACTTGACTCATTTTTTCACGCGGTTCGTTTGAAACTCCTTCAAAACGGAAGGTTTACTGTGGTCCCGAAGAATTCACTGTGGTGAAAATATGATCGATTTTCAAAAATAGTTGAGAAAACACTCAAACTACACACTGTTGATTTTTTGACGAGATATAAGTGTAGGGAATGCCTCATTTTGTACATAAGGTCTCTCTGGAGTGCATACACGTACCATTTCTCATATAAAAGGGATATCTGGCAAATATCTCTGAAAGTAACGTAGTAAGGTGTTAAATGTTTGGTATCAATGGAAGGGTAATATATTTTTCTCTAAAATGAAACCAAATGCATTGATTTCTAGATAAAATGATATTTCGCTCATACTACTATAAGGTTGTTCCATACTACCATAAGCGAGATTTTCTCTAGCCATAGAGGACACGATTTTCGAATTTTATTTCATTCTTTAAACGTGACTAATGCCTTTATTGCATGGATATGCGAGGTCTTTTGAGTTTTAGCGAAATATCATTTTACATAGAAATCAATGAATTTAGTCTTCATGATCGACAAAATGTTTGTTGGTCTACTCACTTAAGGATGTCGAAAGGCCTAAGTCGAAAAATACCAACTCTTTTACATGGGAAACGGTGCGTGTATGCACTCCAAAGAGAAATAATTTAAAAAATAAGGAATTATAACGCGTAATTCTTGTCAAAAATTTAACAGCATGTAGCTTTTATATTTTCTCAAATATTTTTGAAAGTTACCATATTTTCATTTCAGTAAATTTTTTCAGTGCCCCAAAAATTGTGGTGTTTCTGTGTGAAGGAATTTTAATGTTACGTGCGAAAAAATGCGTTTTAATTATTACTAATTTTATTTAATTACTTTAAATTTTTGTCATTAAATAGTATATTATAGCAACATAAATAATTCAATATTTAATTTGGGCTTCTAACGGCTGCTGAAATTAAAACGTGTAATTCGATAATGTTCTCCATTATGACTAGGGAACTATCTCGCTCAAACTAATTCAAACTATCAAGGCTTGTCAAAATGGTACAAAACTAAATAAAAAATTTAATATTGCTCTATGTGTTATAGCAACGATAAACTATGATTCAACAAAAAAAAATGAAAAAAAAATAAGATAGCAGTATAGCAAGCTAAGCCATTAAATAAAGGAAAGTTGAATAAAAGTCATCAAATGACACTAGTAATTCTCTATAAGGAAGATCAATACATGCGTATAATGATTATAGTTATAGATTATTACTCTATGAATTCATCAATAAACCCTCTTTAACATTTCGATTTACTTGCGTCCGGCACTTCATATGATGTTGATGCTTAGGAATTCATTTCACTTAAGCAGCAAGAATCATGAAGTAAATACGGTATCATTAATGACCCATAAACTCCTGTTTTACATGCTCAGATTATTAATAATTCACTATGTAATAGTTTGTATATAAATCCACATTATTATTATAATCACTAATCACTGTGGAACATAAATTGGTGAATTTATTTACAAACCATCGCAATGTGGTTCCACCAAGTGAAACCTGATAATTTGATATACACTATGCAATAGTTTTAGGGAAATGTTAGCCTTCTATACGCTATACGAAAACGACATGCTACATTACAGCTATCGCAAAGGTTTCTGGCACTGTGCAGGACATGCTTTTGGGATATGAGCTTCGGTACTTTCAAAATCTTGCGAAAATAGGGAGGAGGGTTGTTTATTGTGGAGGGTAACTCTCCAATACCTTCAGTCCCACTTCGGCTCATCTCACAATGAGACCTCAAGATAAGTGTGCTTGATTAAGTCTTAGCGATGGGTAATACTAACCTCTTGCCTCGCATATGTGTGCTTTGTGCCTATTTCACAAAGCGTATTGGTAAAGCCGTAGTGGTAAATAGTGGAAGCGGCGCAGGATACTCTTAACGGCGAGAGGGATCGTTGCTTACGAACTGGTTTCAACTACGAACTTACGAAAAGGGAACGAAAAGCTTACGAACGAACGAACAAACACGCAGGGAATTGAACTTTACCCCGCGTTTGACTATCAGGGATCTTATGGCCGCCCACCTGCTAAGCCAACTTCAAATGCTGTGATTCACAAATTTTAAAACGACTTTTCTGATCTCTATGGCTACTTTACACAATCGTTTATACGAACTTCTCCAATTGGTTTCGAAGAGACAGCTTATTTGAAAGCAGGATTTTCTAGACCGTAAAAGTTGTGGCGATACGTGCTGCTGAAACTTTACCAGCCTCAAGAAAAACACGATTAAGTTGGCTGCCCACCATGTGCAGTTCACTCACCTCCGTTCCTCCCTTCCACAGCCATATTACACTAACTGACGACACGTTCCGCGCAAGTGATTCATACTAAAGAATTCGCGCAGGTGATTGCCACCAAGTTTCACTTTCGGCTTATACCCATTTTCTCTTTCTGTCCATCAATTCCTTTCACCACCTCAACTGCTGCCTCTCCTTCATGCCGAGCAGGTCTGAGCCAGGAACTTATGTGAGTTATACGTTTCCCGGTTTTTCATCTTCTCTTCATTCCATGAGAAACTTCCTTTAACAAGGCCATCCCCATATGAACCGAAGATACTCCTAAACCTCTACACAATTGAGGTAGATGGAGAGGGTGCTTGCTATTGTGGCCAACGCCAGAAACTCTAAAATGAGCATGGCTGGTGCCATGTTCTCAAAATAAAATTTTTTGTTTGCTTTTCACAGAAATTTTATTTCACCGACCAAGGTGTTGACAAAAATATGCCATTTTCAAGGTTTTGTCGAAAAACTATGTCATTTAGAGTCACCTTGGTCGGCGAAATAAAATTTCTGCGAAAAGTGAACAAAAACTTATTGTGAGAACATGGCATCTGTACTCCATTTCCACAAGATATCGCCTGATACGCTAAATTTAATGGGCATGGCCTGTCGTCATCATTATTAACCCCGGTTTTCCTTCAGTGCTTACGGGCTGACGCAATATTTCCCGATTTTGTATGGTTTTCCATCGATAAATGAATAAAATTCAGCATGCGATACTTCTCTAATATGCATCACCTTAAATTTATCATTTCAATTGTACAAAAATCAACAATAAACCCCATTTCCAGTGAAAAATATGTTAAAATCGAGTAGAATATATTTAACTAAGTAGTCAATATACGTTTCAAGAGTTATTTGCCCTACGTTTCAAACAGATGGTAGATATTCTTGTTTTGCAGCCGCTAACTTGTATATTCTGTCGTGTTATCCAAAGGAAATGAGATAGTAAGGCATGTATAATTAATATGGTTGTTATTTCGGTTAACAGGCAACTTTTTGATTACGTAATGTCCTACCGATCTACCTCAATGATCTACGCCTACTCCTACTCCATCCGTTCCCCAAATGGCCGCCCGATTCCTTCTTAATCCTTCCACCCCCTCGGTCCGAAGCCTCCCCCCCAGTCTCCTCATCCCTTCAGACCTAAAACTCATCCAAACGACCATCGAACTTTTGCCTGGGGGTTTCCATCCCCGGACCAATTAGATATTTCTTCCGTTTCCATCGAAGTCTAGGGTAGAAGTGAAAGGACGGGGTAATTGGAGGGAGAGGGGAAGGACTGAAAGCAGAGGAGAACGAGGTGAGGAAAGTGACGAAGGTGTAATGGGAAAAGTGGAATAAGGATTTATTACCCGATTCTCATTTCATTTCAAAAATCTGTGAGGCATAACATCTGGGAATATACATTATTAGATGATTAACCGAAGGAAATTCTTAAGTATTTTTCACGATAATCTGTAAAAATAGTCTACGGAATGGTAATAGTATTAGCGAGGGTGTAGAGCGGTGTGAGTTACTAAAATATATTTAGAAAGACAATAAATAGCATTTCAGTACATCATTTATTAGAAAACTATTACTACTAATATTGAATATTAACGGATTAAATATTTCCTTGTAGATATAGTATTTCTAGTTGTCACAAAGCTGACTTTCTTAATTTTTATCTCTCACAACTGTCATTTGATATTGATAGTATTATTGAATGACATACAAAAAAGGGGTATTAGGGAAAGAGGTGTGATAGCATTGAAAACTTTTTTCGAGGTGAGAAAAGTAAAGGGACACTTTCCTGGATATTCCGCAAACTTTATCATTTCTAGGGGTTGTCATCATTTATTGATCAAACCTAAGATTGGTTTCCTGCAGCCCTCCACCCTTTCCTATCTGATACTAGATCCATTACCTCGTGGTATATCTTCCTATACACTTTCCTCTGTATTGGGCCCATGAATTTATTCCTGGGTCTTCCTCTGGGATCATTTCCCATTACTTTACCTAGGGGATTGTGTTCCTACCAAAATATGCTCATTTAATTCGTTTGGTATCGGGAAGGTTTTTGATTTTACATTGAATTAAAATCTCCTAGTCTCTCTGCACAAAAACATCGACAAGAAATCTGTCTTCTGTACACATCTGTTTTAATTAAAGATAGCAGTCCACTACATGAAATGAGGAACGTCATATCCGACACGTTCATATATAAGAAGAAAATATTTAAAAAATAATAAAGGAGAAAGTCCAAGGAAGAGAGTCAAAACAGTAAGAATCTCATCGTGACAATCGGAAGAAGTCCGAATTGAAGTATGCCCTGGCACTTATGCATATATTGGACAGCAATGCACTTAATTTGTGATCGCTACTATTTTTTCATCCAAATGAGTGAGAATGTCATAGACCCTGAAGATGTCACTATTCCCATCACAGCAGCTCTATCTCACTGTGAGTAATCTTCAGCCAATACCCTCGTAAAGTCATCCCTCCGCATCGGTGATGGACACGAATTGGTCCGCAAGTTTGCTAATAACCACAGGAGGAGTTGAATATTCTTCCTCCTTCAGTTCTGCTGACATTTTTGAGGAAAAGGGGAAAGCAGAGAAAGGGAAAGAGAGCAAAAACGATTTCGGAACTTCATCAAAAAACTTTTCCAATGTCGAAAAAGAAGAGAAAAATCTAAAGAAATCTGGGGTTCGTTTGCACCTCAGAATAAAAAAAAAGAAATCTCTACGGCGCAAAGAAGAAAAAAATAAGGATGAGGCACTGCCCGCAAAACGTCAAAAGAGGACGAGATCATTCAGAGCCTGTAAGGTTGGCAAAGGAGGTGTAGGAGGGTATTTTTTGGAGGTAGGGTAAAAGGGAAAGTAGGGTTTGGAGAGACATGGTGGAAGGGTATATATAAAAGTTAGAGGGTGGAATTGGGGAAGCGGACCATGAGCTGGACTCGACTCAATGAAAAACCAATTCCGAGGACGGTTCATAATGAAACGATTGGATGAAAAATTTAAGGCCAGCAAGGGAGAATGGGAGGAGAATAAGGGGTTGAGAGGTATCACGAGGTGCTGGAATCGGAGGCGTGGGAGGAGAAGAGTGGGGAAAGAAAGGGAGTGGACGGAGATGGAGGAACCCTTTTCAGGCCCGAAATTTCGGAACTCTTTCATCTTGAACGAACAAAGAGGAACAAAAACACTGCAACTCCACATTCATTCCCCGGCACAAGGCGGAGATTTTTCAGCGAAACCCTGATCACAAGTTGGAAATCCATGTGGAGAGCACTTCAAGGCACAGTCGTCCATCCATCGAAGAGGATGTTACTCTTAGTATCCCGTTGCACCTTTCACTAAGAGTCGGCTAATGCCATTTCCAATGTCCCTCCACTCTTCCTTAATTCTCAAATCCCTCACTCGTCCACTCTGTTAAGACTAGGTATTATATTTCAACTAACTTTAACCAGGAGACGACGCTGGCTTGAGGTGCTTGGAGAGTTTTTTGTTTATCTACACACATTCGTGAAACTTTGCTTAAGTACTTTTATTAGTAAAACTATAGATAAAAGTCAAAACTGCACGTCACAGATTTGGGTTCTTAGCCATTTATTTCTATTTAAACATGCAGCCTAATGGCACTTGATATATTGCTCGAAAAAAATTGATTCCTTACGTAGAGATTTTCACTTTAACTCGAAATATAACATACACATTACAATTTATAATGACTAGCTAGCAAATATCAAGATAACATAAAGAGTTAAAAACACGTGTTTACAAATGTTTTTTGCTAAAATTTTGGATTCCGCGCCGTTAATCCAAGTCATAAATTTACACGACAAAAGTTTGAAAATGTAATTGTTGAATCATATATAGAGCTCAATTTACGTTTTTTTTACCTGAAAAACTAATGCACTTAGGCGTAGTGTGATTCTAGATTTTGTTCACGTTCTTGAAAAGGTAAATGAAAATGTGCACTTAATGGCTCACGATTAGCGCGCCAACCACCTATTAATGAAGCCAACTGAGAGCACAGATCATCATATCTATTACACGTTCAATCCTAAACGGTTTGAAATCAGCTTTCTATTCTTTTCTTTCTCTTACGGACTCCTTAATCTCCGATAAGCTCTTTTGTTTCATGTTCCGTTTTAGCTTATGTACATATTTGCCCCTTGGCCTTCTTCGTGGGACTTTCCCTTATATTCTCATTTCTATCATGTATGATGTTCCATCCCGTTATGTCGCAAAGTGCAGTCTATTCACCAAGACTCTGTCATCATAGTCCTCCATATTGTTACCTCCTCTTCAAATAAGAGTACGGGTTTAGGATATAATAGTAGACTGTAACTTAGTTGACGTGAAGTTCATTGAAGAAAGATATTATTTATATCGGACCAAGAAAATACCTAACCAGAGAATATCAATATATATCCCAAATAAACGCAGGCATTAGTCACCTCCTCAAGTAAACATTATAAAAAAATATATATTCAAAACCAATGCAGTTTCGCTGCGGTTCATCATCATCAGGTTACTTCAGTTGGAAGAAAAGGGTGATGATTGTTCAAAATTATGCAGTATGGTAGTAGCGTAATTATAAATTGTAGTAATACGTAACTATATAATTTATCGGTTGGGTAAATATAGCTCAATCAATACCCGCCGTGTTTTTATCCCTCTCTTCTTTCAAGTAGTTGATGAAGGAAGGAAGGAAGAAAATGGCTTTGTAAGTAAACAGGGATGAAAGGAGAGTGAAGTGAGAGGGGCGAGACTTTTGGGTCAACGAGAGATACAGGCGAGAGGAATGGAGGGGAAGGAGAGAGAGGGAAGGAAGGGAAGCTGGTCACAATGGACGCTTAACTGACAGCGGAAAAAGGAACGCTTAATTACAGGGCGAGGTGGCGGTGGAGGAGGAGAAAGATGCCACTGTTGGTGCGAGCGGAGGAGATTACGGAGGACTTGGGGAGGAAGAGCGAGAGTTTAGGACGGAGAGCAACACCTCTTTCGGCGCAGATGAGAATGGGGTGGAAAGAACCGAGAAAGACCCACCGAAAGGAGGTGACGAGGAGAGGGGCCGAAGTTGTGCCTTGGAAAGTGAAAGGTTGAGACGAGTCGTGAAAAAGTCCGCTTCCCGTTTTGAGCGGACAACCTTCCAGAGGAGAGGAGAAAATAAAAAACAAAATGTTTCCGAAGTCAAAGTGTTACATGAATCAGAGGAGAAGTCCAAATTTGTAGCGTGCGTGAATGATTGGGTCCCGCACATCCCTTTTGTGGCCCACTCCTAAATCGCACGTTAATGGTGCCACAGCAATTCGTGTGTAAGACGTGCAGCATTTGGGACAAATGAAGGATAACATTCGAGGCTGAAAACTGCGCATGCCGAACCGTTCACCTCAATGACCAGTGTTGGCTGGTACATACAAAGGAGATTTGATGAACATAAAGTTACTCGCAAGAGTGAAATATTTCCCTTTACTATAGAATGAAAGACAGCTGTCGTGTAATGACCCCGCCGGTTGGATTACTACACGTACGTTTTCAAGCTTATGACTTTTGTAGTTAAAAAAAGCCGCCAAAAATCAGCAGTTGATTCATGGCCATATTTTCCGGAAAACACAGCCTTAAACCAATTCAATATTGATTCAAGTTATACAAATAAATGAAATCGTACAAATAATATAAACAAGCCTTGCTGGAAAAATACAGGTGATAATAGAGTTTTGCCATTTTCACTTCCCTCTTCAATGCATTCTTAATGCCGCACGTCTCAAAAAAGACTAAACTGAGGTCGAAAGATTGCTTAAAGTTGTCATTTCAGACATACCTGACAACCCAGTCAGATTTCCATTCCCATCCCAAAAAGTACCCCTAAAGACCTGGTTACACAATACATTAACCCGTATGTGCTCATTTCCAAGTTCCTGTACGAATGCATGAACCAAATAGAGCAGGTTCTATTTTCCTGTTCATGCGTTCATGCATTCATACAAGTTGGTGTGGTTACACGGTGAATTGTCGCGTTCATTCACGCGTTCACGTACTCACCTAGTAACTCGTGCGGACTAATGTATCGTGTAACCAGGGCTCTAAGAAATGTAAACAATCTCTTTTGTGCAACAGGAATAAAAACATTTCCGATCAAGAGGAATCACAGCCAAAGAGAAAAACAAAACCAACATGAGAGGTGAAGGAAATTATAAATCCCTCGGCAGTACATGACACGCCATTCGTGACATAGGCATTACGAAATTTTCCCCACGAGAATGGCATACCTCTGCGGAGATAGTAAAAATTATTATGAGCGCGAAACCTACACAGCACGTTTTGAGTGCGTGTCTCTCACGTTAGCACGCGAGAGGGAAGTAATGCCTCACATTATCTGTAAAGAAGAGCTGGGAGAGGAAATTTTGTATTTCCAGAGGAGAAGACGTGTACGGGTTGTCTGTATTTTGTATCCACCCTACTCCCGGATAACACGTCATAAGCAGGAGTGAAAGTCACGAAGGAGATTGACGGTTGAAGGTTAAAAATTTACGTTTCTATTCAACCCGCAGAGCCGCCAAGAGGCCTAGTAGCATAGGGTAGTGGGATATCAACAATGAAGACGGGAGGGAAAAGGTAAAAGAAAATAGATGAGTGAAGGGAAGAAGAGAAAAAGTGTGGGCTGCAGCGGATTGAAGTTTCATGGCGATTTTCAGCCCTTGATGTTATTGCACCCTTGCGAGTGACTTCGTAACATATCATTTGTAAATACAACCATTCAAAATTTATCAATTTTCGTCGTTATATAAACGACAATGTTGGCCTTTTCCACCGCGACAGTGGCTTTATAAGCACAACTATCGTCCCATGTGCCACTATGTAGATTTGAGGCGTGAACAACTAATTCTAGTGAACCCGCCTCGAAATTCGCCTTGAAGGAAGAATTTTGCCGGTAAGGAGGTAAGGAGGTGATGTAATTGGATAACACACCTGACCAGCAATTAAGAGACCCGAGTTCGGATCCCGGTCAAGTCAAAGTAATTTTTCATTTCGAATTTCAACTCTTGGTTTTATTTTTACGCTATTTCTGAAGTAGTAATTTACAGTGAATGGGAGATAGAAATTTTAGCACTAATCTATTTTAAGTATAATTATATAATTTTGTTAATTTTCCCGTTTTTGCAACTGATGTAATTTGAAGGATTTTTTGTATTCTTCGTGTCAACCTGGACCTTGGGGGACCTGTAAGTTTCCATTACTCTTTCAATTGCCTGACATCTCCGATCCTGACACGCACTCCCAAGGCAGTCATTCCAAAATTCACTCCTCTGGATTATTCAAATCAGCTACAACGCTCACCATTATCCCCGATTTTAGTTCAGTTTGTGGGTAAATATTTATTCGCTGGATGACAAATCCCTGCGGCGCACACGAGACTGATGCTTAAATAGAGTGAAGCAAGTCTTATATTGTGCGATTCCAATGACACTATATAGCTAGGAAAGAAATGAGATACCTAAACTGGTCATGTGTCATTTAAAAAATAAAGGTTGAAGAATAAAATGAATGGCCGTGTGTGCGTTTAAATAACGCGTTAGAAGTTTCTTTCGAAATATTGGTATTATCATATGACATCGTTGGCGTAAAGTTATAGTTGATGTAAGTAAAATGAAGAAAGGAGTTCACTTATTGGTTTGCATGAAAGCGTTTAGCTGGTTTTCATAGAGAAAATCACCAAACAAGCCACGTGAACAACATTTGAGCAAATGTGAGAGATTTTAACGGCGAAATTTAAAAAAAAATTGACCTTTTTTGAGAAAATATCCATATTTTTCTTAAATAAGATTTTGAATTCTGTAGAAACACGTCACAGGATAGGAGCACACTGAATATACAATCTCATGAGCACAGAATATCGCGCACGAAGCGTACCAGAACCATTAAAAATGTCATCCCTAATTCACAAGGGGATGTCCCACGGAAAAAACATATGAGGTCATTACCGATACATTTTTCTCGTTCCAGGACGTTCCTATCATTCCCTTGATAAAATCTAGCGTCCTCATCACATAGCCCAGATATTTTCCAAATATGTTTTCTACCTCACTTATAAAACGGTAAAGGGGGATAAAATTTACGTCCCTAAGAGGACGACGTGTTTGGATCTCGAGCAGTTGTTTTCACCCGCTGTTCCTGTTAACACGACAGCAATTGAAGAGAAGTTGGGAGGTATACTCCGAGGGAAGGGCATAGGGGATGGTATTAGTGAGTGCTTGGTGCATAAGTAGATGTCGAAATGGTCAGAAAAAATGACACAGCCGGGGAAGAACTGAACTGTGAGCCAGGAGGGAGTTGTGAGTCAAGGCGGGAACACACAAGAGGTAGGAGGATGAGGCGAGATAGGAGAGGAGCCGGAAGGGTTGGTTTAGGCGGGAGTTGAAATGAGGTGCTTCACGCAAAGTTTTGGGGTCTGGTCCTGAGTTGTCAGGGGATGGCGTTAGCGCCAAGGATTGTTGCCCAGAGGACTAAGGGATGAGGACCGGGGCCCCGCTTGAAAGGGCTGGGAAGGTTCACAGGGAATTGAAGGGGGGTGCACGTAAACTGAATGGTGAGTATGCATAAAATTTAGCTTTCAACTTGTGGGCAGTGTAAGTGGTAGAACGTTTTCAAAAAAATACAGAAAATTTAAACCCATAAATGTATGGACCTGCATCACCTGCGTATATTAATAATTACCAAAAAAGGCGCATTTAAAGTATTAAAAAAACCTTTTAAAGAGAGTAAAAATCACACAGAATTTTACAGTTTAAAAGCTCTCATCTACATACCCTCAAATCCCATACATTCTTGATACAATATAGTTTAATCGCTGCCAAGTGCCAAATTCCCAATTCCCAAAAAAAAATTTTGCCGGAAAAATGTTTACTGTATATTTTAAACTAAGAACTATGTAAAAATTGTTATTTTTAATGGAATAATAGTTTTTCCCTTAAGATTCAACAAATATCGTTTAAAAAAAGAAGAAAACAAGGAATATAGGCACCCATTGAGACTGTAGTGTCATTTTTCAGTTGCCGACTCATTGTCCAATCGAAGTGGTCTGATCTGTGTTACATTCAGTAAGTTAGCACTTAAATTCCGGTGCACAAATATAGCAAGAGTATACATAGAGTGAAAATGCATAAAGAAGGAAAATGTACTAAATGGGAAAAGTACCACACTTCACGTAAAGACTTACATCACTTATCATATGTTAGTGGCAAGCTCAAATTTCCCAAGACCGAGCAAGAATTCAACCTCCCTATTTTGCAGCCACCAATTTTTAATTCCTTTACAAAACTTACATTTAATTCATGCTTTAGACAAATCTGGTGGCAGCGAACAAAAAATATTTGGTCCCAAATAGTTGTAACATTGCCTATACAATTCTTTTTTAGACCTCGGAATCAGCAAGTCATAGTTAAACCTTAATTCATAAGCCATAGGCTTAATTAGATCACCACCACGGTTATAAAAAATTCTCAGTTTAGGTTCATCAAGAGAGGAGGGATAAAATACGTAGGAGAGATGTAATGGATGGAGAAACATTGAGGGAGCAGACTCGAAAAACATTTGGTGAGGGGGAGAAGGGATTTAGGGACGGGGAAGTGCAAGGGGAGAGATTGATGAATTCAGAGCAATGCGTGAAGCGTTTGAGGAGTCCACTTAGCGCCCTCCACTGTTTGCTCTCGATCTGTTTTCCCCTCTATTTTTCCGCACGTTCCTGGTGATCATGGGGTTTGTGTGATGTGCCAGGATATCTAAAGGAGATCCCCCGTTCCTTAAATGGAATGATGTGACGGAGCATAATGCGATTCTTATCGATTTTGAGACCGAGAATAACTCGCTCCAGGACAAGTAAGGAATATATTGGGTAAAGTCTGTAGCCCACTTCCGAACTCTAGATGCTTCCCCTCCGGGAAATATAAACAATGTAGAAGTAACTTGTAGTTTCATTCCTCAGTACTAAAATTTTTTCAGGACACTACAATTTACAAATATGTACATTGAATAAGCATATGGAACAGGTGTACCCACAGATATGAACAATCATGCTTAAATTAATACAATAGTATTTATAATTATTATAATGTATATTGGTAAGATTGAGAGGGATATTTATAGAAATCTACAAAAAAATAAAGTATGCAATGAAATTCAGACAGCGCCACAAAAAAATGTTTTATACAATAATCATAACATTTCTGATTAAAAATTTATGTACATTGTTTGATTTAATAATATTGTCAGGTATTCCATTCTGTATTCCTAAGCCTGAATTTATTGTGGATATCTGATACACATTTGTTATACACCTTGGAGTTTGAAATCGTCTTCTTCCTCTTACTCATCTGCCTGGATCACTCTGGTTTCCAATAATATAATTATACAGATAATCCTGGGTTTTATTTGATAATATTTTGTAGATGAAGACAGAAATTCAAATATTTTTCTATGTTCCAGTTTCATCCCCAAAAATTACAAGATTTGTAATTATTTGGTAATTCCTTAGTCAAATCGACAAATACAAAGAGATAATAATCAATATGAGGAATTAAATGATAACTGATGAGTTTTTTACGCAGCTGAAATGGAATAAGATATTTAAATAGTTTCATCTCAGCTAATGTCTTGGACACTTCGTTGGAGACAAGGGCAACATGTTCCGTCCAATATGTATGTCCAATGTGAGCGTTTAAGCTATTAATAAAATTTTGAAATAGACCTCTCACTGTAGTTTTACCTTTTTAAATATTTGAACATTTAAGCTGTACGGTAAAGTAAACAGTTCATATAGTAAAAACATGAAGGGCACGAAAAAGCAGACGAAAGAAGCACGGTTTGCTTGTATTCGGAGGAAATTAAATTAAAGGGAGAAGCCATTTGCTATGCACGGTCTAAATCTCACATTTCTTCGACATTTTCACACCGGCATGGGGTGTATTCCAAGCTACATTTCATAGAATCATGCTCACATAATCTCTCCAGGTACTATTCAGCATTCTCTTACGAGGCGAGCATTTTATAATGGTGATAAACCTTCACGTTGTTGGGATAAAAACTGATGGACCGAAACTTAGCACCAACTGCCACTATGAATACATGGATTAACGTAAAGCACATGTTATTTGTGTGCGTGGTCGGCTCATGTGTGTGGAAAGTAATTATTCCGAATGTAAGAGGCTTCCCCAAAGTTGTTGGGGATTTCACAAGGAGAGAGTAGGTTCGAGAAGTTTTGCTCAACAGATGGGTGGCTAACAACTCTTGCAGAGGCCTGCAAATGACATGATAAGCTTCAGATGAAAATGGTCGTATTAGTGAACTACTTCCAGCAAATTGCCAAGTCCAGTCACACGCTTACCTAGACATGTGGAGAATCCCGGAAAGAAAGTTGGTAAAGCCGTCCATATTCCTCATACATGCAAACCATGCGGCCACTGTGACTCCTAAGAGGCATTTCTGCATTACAGCATTACCGTTGTATGAGGAACAGAGAGAAAATATTTGCCAAAGTATGTTTGCATCGGTTTATTTTTGGAATAGTCTAATACGTAAACAGCGAATACAGAATGCGTTTGTGATAACGCACCCTTTGGAGTAGACCGTATGCCGAATATTCTACAAATGCTAGCGACTTTTGCTTTAGCGATTCTTTCAATTAATTTGAGCTTCAAATTAATTGAAAGAATCTAACGTCAGAATATTATTCGAAGTGTAACACCTAACATTGAGTATCCCTAAAAATTCACTTCCCTAAAAAGTTTTAAGAAAGAGGAGGAAACCTACCTAGATTTTACTGGAAGGGAAAAAATCATTGGACTGGCATAAATGATTTACAAAATATTAGAACTCTGATCGTGAGGAATATACATAAGATAAAAAAACGAGCGAATTTATGGACCCAGGTTTTCCGCTACTGATTGTTTATTAATTAAATTATGTACCGATTCACGTGAGTGTAATAATATCGGTTTAAATTAAATATTATGATCAGAATCCCATAAGTAATTAGTCGGAGTGTAAAGCTATATTTTTTGATTGGTAAAAATTGCCGTTAATGATTAATAAATATATAAACATTTGAAAAGTAATTATTCTATTCTCCTGTTTGTGACCCACGGCATAGTGACTGCGACATCCTACGCCTCGATCAGTCTCTGACACCAGAAATGTTTATTTAAATAATTAATATCAATCCAATAAAAACAAATAATTACAAACTCAGAGTTTTACTTTGAAATGTACAATGCCTATACCTTTCCATTCGTTTATTGATCCTAGTTCCATTTCTTACAACATTGATTGATTTCAATGTCTCTGGAAGGTGGAAAAGTGTGTTGAAACGTTGGGGAGAATTACAATTTTCATTGAATAAGAGTGAATTAATCAAGCACCTCTTGTCATACACCGAGATAAATATTTTTAAATACTACCGTACAGGAAAAAAAAACTTTCCTTCCGTCACATACTGGTTGACCCCATATCCATAAACGTCCAATTAGGATAATCAGGACACTGAACCCTCGCCGAGGTTTCAGGTGGTCAGGCTATCTGCTCATGGCACAACCGCTATTTTACATAGGGGATCATACGCGACCGCAAACACACCCAGAAGGGGAACAGAAACCCTGCGTAGGCATTATCCTGCTAATGCTTTTGTCATTAACGGATGCCGCAGGGGGTCCCAGGGCTTAGCGTTTCTGCCAGCGGACAGTGTAGGCTCAGACCGGGGAGTATTCCACCGAAAACTCTCGAGGACGGGAGAACGCACCGGACCTAACATGTGTACCACGGAGAAGTGACTGCCGAGAAAATAGCAATCTCCGGTCAATCATCCTTAATTACCGTTTCCATTTACTCATTACTGACCTGGTGGTTGTCTTTATATTCATTCAAAATGACTTCAAGTGCGTAACTAAGGAAACCTGTGGTACAACACGAATGGTTGGAGATTTTGGTGAGTTTTACCAGTACTAGCATTACGAACGTATGAAAGAGTTTCAGGCGTAATTTTGTGAAAATATTGTATACCCATATTGGTAAGAAAATATAACAATAGTAATTTCCTAACCGTTTTAATGAAAACGGGCCATGGTTTCCGCACTTTATGACATCATCAAGGTCACCTTGATAATTAAAGTGTAATCACCTTGGTAATGACTTAAAGTGTCAAAACCATGGTTTGTTTTCCTTAAAACTGTGTGAACATCACTATTGTTATTTTATTCTCACGAATATGAGTTTTATCAACTTGAATATGAATAACATAGATGTCTGAAACACAGTTTATGTTATATTAATAACGAAGACAACACTTTATTCTTTACTAGAATATTTTAATTTGTACGGCGCGTTAAACAGTTTCACTGCATCGTCAGCTACAAAGGTTTTTTTTTACTTATTTAAAAGAAGTAGTAAACCTGTGAAACGAGCTGTATGAATTTAATATTGTAGAGAAAAACAAAATACAGTACAATATCTTCGCTACGGACCATAATGTTAATTACTACTAACCATTACACATACAAAACATATGTGGCGCAGCATTCAAGAAACTAGGTTTTGTTAAACGTATAATAGGAAAGTCCTCGGATAAAAAAGTCAAAGAGAGATGCTAATTCGCTCTGGTTTGGCCACACCTCGAATACGCTGCGAGCATTTGGGACCCTGGTCAAATAGATTTAACCAAAAAATTAATAAAATACAAAGGAAAGCAGCGCGCTTCGTTAAAAACTGCTACGAGCGTACATGTAGTGTCTCACAACCTTTAGAGGGATTGAGGTGGGAGCCCCTAGAGACTCGGAGGCTACACGCTAGGCTTAGGTTACTTGATAAATTCAGAACTAATATTTTTCATAGCGACATAGAGAATATTATCATGACTCCTCACCACATCTCTAGATCTGACAGACGCGATAAAATAAGAGATACACTGCCGAACAGATAGGTACAAGGACTCGTTCTTTCCGCGAACCATAAGCAATCATAATAAAAATTAAGCTCACTAAATACACTCCCATAATTCATGTCACCATTTCATCTCCAAAAAACTTACACCTTTACACGGCTGGTGACCTAACACCCCCTACCACAAGCCCATGTGGCGGCTCGCGGGGTATTTTGTAGATGTATATGTACACAGTGACGCCTGACGCAGTCACTTTTGTTTACGGTGTCTTTAACCGCGATATTTAGTGCCAAGCAATATTCTCACGAGAAAAACTCAAAGAGAAAAGCGGCGATGGATTTTTACGATTGATTTGAATACATCAAAATTTGGAACCATCCGTGATTTTACATCATCATTCCTTAGTTACGGGCTCGAAATCATTTCGAGTGGTTTCAAACACAACCCATCAGCGGCGCATTTGAGGCACTCCACAACACGAGCCCTTGCAATATCTATAATTTTTAATTGAACTCATAGGCGCAAAGACGTTATTGTAATACTTTAAATGTTGTCAGTATTTATTGATGAAAAGCGTTATTAGGACAATTATAAAGAGATTTGCCATTCTAAAGTGGTTTGAGTTACCGATTATAACCACGGCAACTAGAAAGAAGAACCGTGATCACATCGCTAACCCGTTCGAATAAAAAAAAATCGCAGCATTATTGAAAATAATGGTTATTTTAGCTAGAAAGGCATTAAACAAACATAGTGTTGTAAAGTTCTAGTATGGACTCACAAAAATAAGCGCCGAAGTTTCCAAATGGAAGATAAAAATTCAAAGGTAATCGTAAAACGTTCTAATAAGTTTTATTTTCATCGTAACCACATTATCATTATACAAAGATATATTTGCTACAGCCTTCAATCGGCTTTAATGCCAACTGGTTTTCACCTCAAATTAGTGCCTAATTTTAACATTCTTCAAAGTTCTCGAAGTACCCGACCTCAATCTTTCTAGGTAATTCTTCCTATTGATCAGCATGGCCGAAAAAGTAAACATAGCCTCGAGAGCTAGACATAACGTTTGGAGAGGTATGGGGTAATATAATGTCTATTTTGTGTTTTCTCAGTGTCATGAGAATAATTAAATTAACATGTCACAATGACTTTCTAATGTATTATAAAAACCTTTTTTTAAGCTAACATCAAAGATAACGTAGATTTAATAATTTGTTCGGGTAAAGTTATGGATTAACTCAATTTCAGTTACCTGAACTTCTCAAAACCTCCCATATTTATCTTCACACAGGTTTTATTCAATTAGTTTCATTGAATAAAGTCTACACGAATCGTAGTTACTTACTGCGCGTTCAGAAAATGCATATCTGACGATTTCCGGTAGCACAAAATGCCACATCACAAAAAATGTTATCATCTGAGTATGCCTGATAAAGGCATTAGAAAAAATTTAAATATCTCTGGAATAATTCCGTGAGAATGGGGTCACTGTAATTTTAAACTGAATTAAGTCATAATCTTTTTGTCCTTAGGCGCCCAATATATCTCGGGAGGGAGGCACGGAAAGAATGTGCCCATAAAGTACGCTCTCCTATTTTTGAAGCTGCATTTTTTTCCTTCGTGATATAAAAACGTAGCCTGCAGGCTGAACCAAAACTGAGAATTCATCGAGGGGTATACGTCTTGCGGAAAGCCATGGCGACTGGAGTGGACTGCTCGAAACTTTCGCAATATTTTCTCGGATTACCGAGTTTTAAATATCCCATGTGTATTGGAAGGATTTATTCGGCGACTTCATGAGTTCGCTCCGTTAGGGAGTTAGAGGAGAGTAAAAAAAAATAAGGAATTATTTTTACAAAGAATTTATTTTATTTGGCCTTCCTTTCGGCGGAAGGGATATTCGATGGAAATCACCGCAGGGCTAGAAGAGCTTATTCCTCTGCAAATTTGGTGAGTGCCGACGGCCGAAAACTTAAGGGGAGAGCATGAAATAATAAAGTAAGGGAAGGACAGCGGATGCGTCGATGCTGCCACGATGGGACACCGGAAACCATCGGTTCTCCGGGAAGCGGGTGATTTCTGGGCGGGCGCAAGAATTCCTGGGGCCGGGATGTGACGGGGAAGTTTTCAGAGATTCACATTTTTTGGATTGTGTGCGTTAGAAAGGGTAGGAGGGGAGGAGAGGGGGGGAGGGGTCAACCAAGTCCACCTCGCAGAATTTTGGGAATTCCATTTTGCAGTCCATTTCCCAATCCTCACACCAATGATCGAACCCTCCCACCCCCCGGTTCCTCCCTTAACTCAAGCAACTTCCTCTCGCCGCGAGGAATGCATGTGTTCCAGTTTCCGAACCGAGTGGACATATATATATCTTTTATGTGACGTCTCCACGCAGTCTTCGCCAGACAAGGCAAAGATAATTCGCCCGCTAACGTCGAAGGCTTCGACTCTTTCTCAATTTTTTTGTTTCCTTTAATTCATGCTGTGAATGAAGTTTCCTCTCAAAAGGCTGGGAATCCGTACGTAAAAGGTATCTAACGATCCGGGCTTGAGTTGCTCTAATTGATTCTGTGCTAAACCGAAAAAGGATTATCAAAAGTATATTCTATGCATACGTCTGTCTTGCCCTGCTCTTGTATAATAATGGAAACAAGTAATTTGTTCAAACGGTCAGCTTCGAGCATTTTATTCTCGTCATAGGTCTAAATTTGATGCCAGAGCAGTTAGTTCTTTCATAATTTTATAAGGAGACGAGATAACTGGTTTTCTTAACTCAAAGAAAGTATTTGCGTGTTAAGAATGAAGAAGGTCTAGGACGTATATATCGTTGCATTCGGACTTATATTATATATTTGAAATTATATATTTCATAAATAATATCATTATTGTGATACAATGCGAAATTATCATTGTAGATTCCAGGATAGTCTTTGCTTACCTCATAAAATTTAACCACCAACACATTCTAAGCCCACCCTGCCAAAAATCTAACATAGCTCCTGCAATATAAATTCTCTCCTACAGATGGCATACCGATAGCCTTCTTATTTTATCCGCGTACCGCAGATTTTATTTTCCATTGTCCTATATGAAAGCCAATAATATAAGGGTTTATACAAAATGAACGCTATCAGCAAAACATTGTTATCGCTTGTGATTTTTTAAAAAGTGTTCGACTGGTAAAAGGTAGGTTTTGCTGAATGAGAAACTCCTCCCAGTTTTCTACTCTTTCAAGGTCGTCTCTCTCTCTCTCACTGGTATTTATTTTTCCACCCTGGCATACGATCTACCCGTCTGCATCCTGTCTAAAACCACACCAATTCTCTCTCTTACCCTTCCCCACATGTTCAACATCCTTCCTTCAACCACAGTCTTGAGCCACAAATCGCCACTTATTTCTTCCTCCAGCCACCGACACTGTCTATCCCAAATTACACTCAGAATTGTCCTTTCTTCGTCCACCACTGTGGTACATATGAATCTTAATAAAATGAACGCATTTTAATGCATTTTTTAATCGTCGTTTTGAGCATTTTTGATACATATTTAATGGGTTTGAAGAACCTGTGTTTACAATGAGTTTGATGCCACTTGTAGGAACACCAACATATGTTCTACAAAGAGGTGCCTTTCATCCATGAGAGGTAATTAATTCCTATCAAATAATCGCAATTTACACCAGTGAAATGATACCTTAATTCCCTACTACTTCAATTCACAAAATGACTAATTTCTTTGCAGCGCACGTTTACTTCTTCAATATATTCTTTCGAGGACGCCATTTACGCTCGTAGTTCCTCACGGTCACATCGATTTTTGCGTCTCAAGTCGACGACCTGTGCCAAAATCAACGAGAAACGAACACCGGGAGAAATACGCAATTCACTTCGTCTCTCTCTATTCTGGAAATTTCCTCCTGCGCTTTCCTCAACTCTGATAAAAATACCACCGACTAGAAAATTGAAAAGAGTAGAAAAACATCGAGACGAAGAGAAAAGTAGTTCGACGAGAGGAAGAAGATAGACGCAAGCGCTGAAACAAAGGACGGTTGAAAAGCCGCTCGGGGAAAATTCCCGTGGATATAAATAGAGGGGAAATGGCGAGTGAAAGACAGCGGTGGGAGAAGACTGCCTCCTTGTTACGAGGCACTATAAAAAAATCTGTATTTTTCCACCTAGTTTTTTTTTCATTTTATTGTTCTTCGTGGGCGAGGCCTGGCGTGGAAAAAAGTTAGCAGACGTGTTGAGCTTCGGAGAAGTAATCGTTCGTATATTCTGCACCGATGGGAGCAGTGGAGAAGTTAAAGGATTCGGTGGGCGGTAAACTTGTGTTAGTGTTCTCTTTCTCTTTTTCAAGTCAGAACCACGGGGTAAACTGCACTCCAGTCTAAAATTGATTTTCACGCTGGCTACGTGTGATTTCTGGTCCTCTTAGAGAGCTAAATTTGTTCCATTTACTAAATTTCTCGGGTGCTTTTTCCAGAAAAATATTAAAATCGAAGGCACGATGGAGACACTCTGGAATGGTGAGAGACACCTCAGTGGAATATTAACTACTATATTCTAGGGAGTAATAGTGACTGGTTAATAAAGAGACGAGTGTAGTTGGCATGTGAAAAACTTGAAGATAATATGCTAAGTAAACAACTGGTATTGTGCAAATTTCAGCTAGGGTGCGAAAATTCTGTATGTTAAGACCAGAAACACGTTAGTTACAATTAATTGTTTTATGCCAGGTCAATTTACGATGGAGATATTCCTGATTGGACTGAAATATTTAGCCTCAATGTAAACCTCTGGCCATGTTCAATTACAAAGTTGATTAGCGTTAATAGTATTTGCTGAAATAATTATCGGCATTTTGTTATTTGTGTCACAACATTGCATCTTTAAGACCTTCAGGGCAATTATTTTCAACGAGGTTCAGTGATAGCAATCATAATAACCTATTTTGAAACGAAATTAGAGGTAAAGTAATCAATCATCATCATCTCAAATAATGGTTTAAATTTTATTTTTAGTTACATTTATTGGAGAAAATTGCATAGTTTCATTAATTTAAATCTAAAAAATGGTATTTGGGGAAATGTGAAATGTTTCTCCGGATGACCTTCCAGAATGATTGACGTTTTCCGCAGAAACTCATCAACCAAAGTAATTTTCTCAAATATAACGGAAACTTCATTTTAAAATTTCATAGGGCACACTAAAAACAATTTACGATTTAAAATTTCGTTTAACAATCAAATTATAACTGTTTATTACTGGGTCCTTAGTTCGCAATGCGACCAATTTGATTATCAAAACTCAGTCACCAATTTTAGTTGATAAAAGGTAGACATAAAAAAAAGATGATAATAGGAATAAACTAGCTGTAAAGCCAGGCATGGCAAGCCAACGATTATCAATTTTTCTTCTAGATAAGAGGTGGTAGCGTTCTAACTAGCTTAAAAATCATCTCTATCTCAAATACTGCCATAAACTACACCTTGAAAGCGGTGTTATTTTTGGGGAATAAGAGTTTGTGATGCTCTTCCCTCATCGACGAAAGAAATTAGTTCAGTAAAATTAGTAAGTGGTAATGTTATCCTAGAATACAAAGGCGAGAGAATCGGGTCGTTGAAGTAGGTGCATTATAGGCCTCCCATTTCCAAGACCAAAGATCAGGTGTCGGAAAGTTTAACTCAGTTGATAGTGGGCATAAATATTTCGTTGTAATCACAAGCGCATACTTGAGTGCAATGTGAGGAAGAGAGCTTTTTAAGCATAGAACTTCGTCCCTCGGCTTGGAGGTTTACCAATGAGCTTCGTAAGAGTATTCTATTCCTCGGGTACCGTAATTATCTCTACCCAAGACTATTCAAACAATCCTTGTGGTCATAATCCAGGCCGCTTATCATATTGTAAAATTCACCGTGATTATCTTGATCTAAAAAGCACCAAATTTATCTAAATTAAAAATTTTTCGTAAAATATAGACTGTATTTTCCAGCCAACGGCAACAATAATGAAACAACCAACCAGCCTACGAGGAGAAGCTAATCTTTCGACGGAAGCGCAGCTTACACTAATCACAGCCGAACATCGACTTCGACTCCCTGAAAATTGAAGCCGGCGCCAGTCCCGAGGCTGAACTTGATATGAGCGAAATATAAACATTGACAACTTTCGGAATGTACCCTTGTTACTCCTCCCTACGTCATTCCCAATCAATCCATCAACAAATTCTCGAAGCTTTCACTCCGTGCCATTCCTCCTTCCCTTTCTCGCCCTCCCTCCGTTCCCTTTCAACCGTATCAGAAGCCACCCCACCATGCTTCCATTCCCCCCCCCACCTTGAAACTCTCAAACTTAGCAAGGAGTTGGTGGAGAGCCTTGAGAGAGAAATTCGACCAGAGAAGGATGGGTAGCTTCCACGATCCGCACAGTTCAATGAGCAACAATGAACGCGGCCGCCCGCCCCTCAGCCTTTATCATGGACTCACTCCTCCCTCCTGCCGTAAACGGGTTTGACGTCTAAGAGGGGTTGCACGAGAGAAAGGGGATGAAGCAACCAAATTAATTTAACGGCTAGGAACAGGAGTATGGGAACAAGATGGTGTTGGAGCAATCGTCAGGCGACGTGACTGAGTGGAATCAACACATTATTTATTTCGGGGATGAAGAAATTCTTGATGAATTTCTTTTTATTTCTCTGGAATGATCGGCTTTTTATGGGTTAACATAGCTGATGAAGGTAGTTCCTTTAGATGATGACCAAGGAAATCGGTCCTTCCAGAAAGATGAAAAGTACGAAAAACTAGAAATTTGGTTGGCGTGATAGATGTAAAGCACTGGTTTACCAGTCCGAGGCCTCGGGTTCAAATTCCATGCTGGCGAAGACTTTCCCGTGGAATCACTATCTTCTCGGCTGCTATGAAAAGAGCTCTACAAGAAGTAATTAGGATAAGGTAATTTTGGCCCAGATTTTCTATCACCTCTTCCCTAATTCCAAAAATAGTCGTTCCTTAATAAAACCATCAAAAATTACGTAAATAACCTTATTTGCCGGTCGTCATCCATTTGATAAGCCGACTTACAACCGATTTTCCTTAAAAAAGGATTAAAAAATGCACTTCATTCGTTGTCAAGAATTATTATCTATGGATCCCATTATGCTTTTTTCTAATGGGCTAGTGCCCACGTTATATCTTTCTACACCCCTCCCAGCCTCATTCCCAAACAATCCTTTCTTTTCCAACACACCTACTAAACCTAAATGGTGAAAATGAGGTTACATGTTCATCTACATACTAACTAGCGAACCGCCCCATGGGCGTGTGGCAGGGGGTGTTAGGACACCAGCCTTGCTACAATGTAAGGTATTAAGTTTTGAGAGGTGCAATGGTGACGTGTATTATAGCAGCTTGACGTGTAGCTTAGATGTAGGTCAACTCGAAATATAGCCAACAAGCTAAGTAGGGAGAATGCTGAAGTGAGGATAGGGTGATAGAGTAAACTATCGAAAAATGTTACCGTATACATTTTTTATAAGATATTGAAATATTTTACGATTTTTTTCCAAAGTAACGCTAAAAACCGTGTGCATTTGGAATTTAACTTTTGTATTTTATTATTTCATATATATTTTTCTAGTTAGACTGTTAAGTAATAAAAATTTTTCGCTATTATTTTTGTCAAAATAACATTTTTAAATATAAGATCGCTCAATTTACTAGTGAAAAGTCACGAGGGAGTTTTACAGTGAGATTATGTTTCCAGATTGTTTACACTGCAAATGCTCAAGTGGGCATTTTTTATCTCTCCCTTGGTCTCGGGTGCTATTGAAAAGAGATTGGACCGGGAAGGGTTGAATTGTGAATAGCAAGTGACATATGAGCTATCTAGATGGTGCACACATTCAAACACTGTCGAAAATTTATTAACGTGCATGTATCAAGCGATTGCCATGCATTGCTACGCGAGTGCGGAATATTAAATCAAAGGCTGTATCCGTGATTCCCACCGCGATCAAGGTGCGATTCTAGGTTTCAGCATGGATGAATGCTAGACTAGCTCGCGCGCCAAATATTTCTCCTCCTTCCCTTCTTTCGTTTGCTCCGGGAGGTGAACTCAAATGTTAAGACTGCCTGCGGCAGAAAGCGGCGGCCCGTGCATTACATTTTCTAGCTTGAGGTGTAAACTTGAATATTGAGGAAGAGTTTCCCGGAGAGGAGGTTTATACCGAGCGAAGTCACGAAATGGGTATCTGCCAAAGTTAAGAAGAAGGAAATTAAGGTGTCGCTATCTTGACTGCTCATCGTAAGCGATGAACTAACCGGCACACTCTGAATAATTGAAATTCAGATACTCTTATGCCTTGAATGGAGTACAATCGATAACTTCATTGAATTCGAAGTTATTTCATGAGCCACTGACTTAGCTGACTCCTTATTTGAGATAAGCCTTTTGATTAGCGCCACAGGGCTGGTAGGTGAGTAAAATTTGAACTAAGATGTAATGAGTATGGATGGTAATAAGAATAAAAAAGTGCTTGTAGACTGATAGGGAGGGAGATATAGGGAGTAAAAAGGAAGAGAAGATAAATTCTGTTTGAGAATAGACTGGAAAAATAGCACTACATAGAAAATGTAAACCTATAACATTTTAAAGCTCAACATGCTTCAACTAGCGGGACTCTAGTATATTAAATCAATGGGAACATATTATATCCTCAAACAATCTTCCATAAAAATGCCCACATATTATTATATTGCATTTTGGCTATGAAGAGAACACAAGAGAGAGGTGCAAATATGCAATAAGGCAAGACATTTTGGCTAAAATTATTCATATATTCATTTTATTCGCGAAAGTAGCACAGTGCACCGTGATACCTTAATTCTCTTTTTCAAATTTCATCCCACTGAAGTATTACCAAGCTATTTTGCTTGTGTCTCATATATATATATATCAAATTTTCAATATTTTTTTATATAATAGGAACCAAATCGAATGATTTCAATGGCGGATCCGCATATTTGACCCGGGTGGAGCCAAATTATTTCATGCCAACGTTGAAGCATTTTCTTTAGGGCGATTACGTCATCAATCAATCTATATTTCAGCATGTCAAACTCCTCTTTCAAGTGACCAAAGACCCATTCGGATATCTCTAGTACTTTCTACATCATAAATAAATGTTTACTCATACTCAATTTTGACGCGCCGCAGAACTTAACACTCGTTCTACCCATTCGTGAGTCCTTCTTTTGCGTAAAAATATGACCGATGGCCACTTATTCCAGTCCCAACCTTAAAGAAACCCACCGAGGTGGGTTGGGAAGAGATGGAGACGTCGAGAAACGGAAGATAGAACGAGAGAAGGGTGCCCGGGAGGAAGGATTGGGCAGAGAGCGAGAGAGGGAAAGAGAGAGTTACATAAAGATTTAGATCGAGAGAGAGAGTATGGGCGTGTGGAGAGAAGGTGGAGTAAGGTGGGCTTAAGGGAACGCCCCTGAAGGATGAAGAAGTGGGGAGAGGTCCTCAGGGGAAGGCGTGGAATTGCCGCTTTGGGGTCGCGCACCGGTCGACTGGGGCGGGAAGGTGCGGGGGTCCGTGGGGGGGCTTGGACCGTTCGGACGTGCCTGGAATATCCTCCCGCCGTGCTTCCATTGTGCCTCGCTCTTCTCCTTCCCACCTTAGACCACGAACACCTCACCACCCTTTTCCTTTCCGACTAAACTATATATATCCCCCGGCCACATTTTCCACCCACGACCCACCGCCTCCTTCCTACCTCCCGTTGTGACCCCAGGAACCCGCTGCCTCCCCCCCTCCTCTCCGCATAGCACTTTCTTCCCTCCCCGCTCTTAACCTCCGCTCGTCCCCCGGACCGCTCCCGCTTCTTCCACCGCACCATTATCCAAACACTCTCTCAGGGGCTTCCATGGCCCCCCCCGGAGTCCAGGGGGGCCTCTTCTAAAAACGAACTCGGGGCTGTTCAGCCGTTCGTCGTGTGGCCCTTTTGAATCCCCGGCACACCCTCGGAACACGCACACAATTGCCGAACGCCTCGCGACGCGAATCTCTCCCTCCCTCTCTCTCTCTCAGTTGCCGCGCCCCTCACAGACATTTCATTCGCGGACCACCCTCGAAGGAAGCAATTCCTTCCTCCTCCTCCTCCTCCCCCTGCCGGCAAATTGTCGGCTATGAAAGTTTTAACGTGTGTGTACTACTTGGACGTTTCTCTTCCGCGATCGTACGAGACTCGAATTCGTGCGGGCGAATGGAAATCTGTTACGTTTTCGGGGAGAGGTCCATGATATCGAAGCGTAGACGAGGAAAGTGACCGTGTATTCTCCGCCGCCCTCAGATAAGCCCGCTGAGTTTTATCAAAGCACGAGTAGACCAGGATTGATTTTAGGTTACCGCACCGCTTGGTAGCCCTATTTATTACATTATTACACCATTTATAGGGATGTAGTAAGAATTTCATTTTAAGTGGGAGGTCCAAGTTTAGTATATGGGGTTTTTGGTGAAATTTTTGAAAACTAGGAGCAAATTTATGTGCTTAGAAAATTAAGAGTTCAATTGTCAATTTAAGCTGTGCAAACTTCTGGAAGAATTGTGTCACGTTAATGCCTCCATGGCTATTGCTTATCTCATTTTCAAGCAGTGGCGGAATATTCCTTTACAAAGATATGAAAAGAAATGAATATATATAAATATTTGATAATAATAAAACCAAATTCACAAGAAGAAGAAGCATAAAATCTTTAACATTATCCTGCAGTCAATGTTGACATATGGCGAAAAACGATTTGGCAATTCCATTATAATTGAAACAAAGAGCTAAATTTCCAATATGAGAACTTCAGCAAGCTTGGTCAGCGTCATATTAATGCCTCAAACGGCGCAGATGGCCCCACATGTGCGTAAATAAGTTTCTCGGTCTCAGGTACACCAGATATCAGGTATGTATAACATTATAAAACAGATTATACATATCATTTGATTCCATTCTCTTTTAACTCAAATCAATTCTTGTAGGTTTTCCGTTTATGAAATCAAGATTGTTATCAATTAGCATACTCCTTAGTTATATAAAAATTGAAAGAAGCTTAACTCCCAGAGCTGGAATTAAAATCACGGAATAATACATGTGTCGCAATAAAATTTATGTCCCAATATAATGGCAATACTTGCTGACGGAGAACTTAATACGGCTCCTTTAAAAAAATATGTAATGTGCTTGAACCTAAAAAATGCAAGATTAGTATTAAAAGCTGAAAAAGGTAATCCCTGACATTGTTCACTGTGTTATAATTAAAAGCCTTGAATGGTCATGGCTCTTACCTTTATTCTAAGAAATTCAATTCTCATTTTCCCAATAACCACGGGTTTGAGAAACATTTTAGCCTCCACACTCTGTTCAACACCGCCTTTCCAGCTGTCTTTGTTCAAAAACACCAGCCTTTGGCCTGTTTCAACCCTAAATGCCCATCCACAGTTCGACCGAATCACACGTGACCAACCTACAGTATCCAAGAAAGACCCCGACATGTGCTTTTCTCCCGCCTTAATATTTTCGCCTCCTCGAGGGCACACATTTATATATATATCCTCTGCCGAAATCCACACGTCCGCGGAATTATCGGCTCCCGATGTTCCCATATCTGTGTCAATGGCTTACGGGGCAAATACCTACCGCCGAGAGGTTGTCTAGCCACCTTCATGTTAGTGGGATCAGAGGGAGAACGGTGCCGTTACACGAACGAGCCCGGATTTCCGCAAACGCGTTCGAGGCCCTCCTTGGAAAAACCTTGGGATATCATCCGCGCGGGAGGCGAGAGATGGAGGTGGTCGAATAAGAGAGAGAGGGAGGGAGGGGAGTCTTCTCTTTTGAAGGGTGGATATCTGTTCGATGTGCGGAGCTGCCTGTTGGAATCGGAAGGAAGGAGTAGGGAGCGAATTAAGGCGAGCGAGGAGCGGGGAACTGTTTTTTTTTTACCTGACAGGGTGTTCAAATAGTGAAGATTTAGGAGGGAAGAGAAATGGCAAACGATAGTCAAAATGAAAATCCAGTTGAAACGTACGACATGGACTTGAAGGTATCGAAAAGACGTTTTCTACCAGTTCCGATGCACTTGCCTACATGCGCACATTGTTTTTTCAGAGAGCAGAATCCAGTAGAAAATATGCAGGCATAGTAATTATTCCAGAAAGAATTCAACGTAACTACTGGTATCTGAATAAAAGTTAGAGAAACTACGAAAGAACCCAAGTATTTTAGGAATAACCGAACGTTAATAGCAATAGCTCAATCGAAATACAATAATGAACGCATACATGAAAATCATTCTTGAAATGATTTAACATCAATTGCAAATTATTCGAGTAAAGTAAAGCTTACAGTAAGTGATGCGGTATTTAATGAGTATTCAGCCTATGAACGACATTTTAAAAAGGACAACAACTTTTGGTTTCCATGAGTATTAAAAACCTACATTAATTTCATTAGCAGACGGATTACAGAAACATGCTCAAAAGTACTGGTACTCTTTTCTACATTAATATATTGCGTACTCAATAAATAAGAGTCAAACAAGTGAAATGGACCCGAGGGGGCACACTTATGAAATAATTACTACCAAAATACAACATAAAACGAGAGAAAGACTCACAAATTTCGATACATTCTATATCGAAGATAGAAAAATAAAATTGAGAATTGAGGCAAGGTAAGGAAGTAATCAACGAAGAAATCACGAAAAAAACGTTCTCTTTCGTCAGTAAATTGATTCAGTTGGCATTACTCCAAGAGAAAGTACCTGATTATGACGTTACCGTTTTCTTGAAGTAGGCTTAATAATGATTAATCAGAGAGGGATTGTCGACATGATTCCGTGGCATAAACGCCCACTACGGCGGAGGAAATTTGTCTGAAGTTAGTCATTACTTCGTTCTCCGCAGTCACTCTATCTTCTCCACTGCGTGCCTACGGAAAATTGTTATTCTGAAGTTCATTTTCTTCCCCTTCCACCACGGAAAAGAACACGCATCACAAGAAATGAATGTCGAAAGGGGGTCAAGGCATTGCGCGCTTGGAAATCAGGTTTTGGCTGGAGGGTGAGGGTGGAAGAGGAGACGCATCAGGAGAAAGAAAGGAACGGGAATGGGGTAGCAGAAGAAGACCATGAATCTTCCCGCACTCGTCTGGCACGGGTCCAGAGTTTGAAAATAGAACAAAAATGTAAGCCCGCATACCCGCACACATGAGAACAGAATGCTCGACTGGGGGGAGAATGATGCCGAACAAAATAACGCGTTGAAAATATTGCGGCACTGAAAATAATAAATCTTTGCAAAGCGGTAAGGCAGGAGAAGGAAGAGAATAAAAGATAGATTGGATAAGGAAAGGGATAATGAAAAGGGAGAGAAGGAAAGAGGAGAGAGGAAAATTGGTATAAATAATGGAATAATATGGAAGAATCGAGCACACACAACAATAGGAGACTTGAGGAAACAGCTATATGATGGGTGATGAAAGGGGGGGGTGGTGGGAATAATGTGTTGAGGGTTTCATAAGAGAGCGGGGTCAAGGCGAGGCCGTGGGAGCGAGGAGGAACGCAAATGACTCAAAAATTTCGAAGAAAAGACTTGGCGGGGAGTAATACTGGGACGAGGCCGGGGTGGGGGGCGTCAGCCGAGGGTGGGGACACAAACCCCGAGGCGAGGTTGTCGTCGGAGTGGAGGGGGAACGAGAAAGGCCGGCGGGGGCGGGGCTGACGTATATATACGGCAAGCGGGAGTGGAAAAAGAGGGCAAGTGAGAGATCTACGTAAAATATGATCCGAAATGAATCTCGCATTGGGCCGAAAAGCATTACGTTTTCTTGGGCAAGGTTAGGAGCCAAAAAGTCTACGCAGCTTTCTCTATCCTCCTTTCTCATTCCGTCACGCTTCGGCGAGATGGCTGCGGAGAAGGGATGTGATGAACGATGTGGAATGAACGGGAAATGGGTAAAAATGGAAACGCGCTCCGTTCTTCAATTTTTTTCCCGGAGAGGGATGAGGCTGATGCCGTGGCGATGAATATTGTTGCGTGCCACGGAGGACGGGCGAGGACCATGGATGCATAAAGTAAATTTTGAGAGTAAATCTAGCCTTGTGCATTGGCAAGTTTTAAGCTATCACACTCTAAAGCTACCCACATTTTTCGTAACGGCAGTATTCGATGGTTAGAAACAAGTACTTTTACGAGGGGTGTTAATTATGATTAGTTATAATAATGTAATTACTTATAAGGATATGAGGACTAATGACGGACTAGTACCCTAAAGTAATTTATTTACGTAAATTCCCATTATTTTTTGAACTACCCTCGTAGATGGGAATGTTGGTGAGCTTATGTAAGTACGAGCCAAACCTATTCAAATATTCTTTCCATTTCAGTTGTTTTCCTCAGTATTTCCAACAAAGCTTTTGAGTTTCGGAACGATTTCGTCTCTTCTACGTCGCAGTTTTCGTCAATACCTACCATGATGCCAGATGATTAAACATTTAACTGCGTAGTACAGTGTGATTGAATATAATGGAGGTAAGTTTACATATACAGCACGTTGTTAGAGGGATGCTACGGCGTGCCACCTGAACATAGCAACCAAGCCCAAACTCTTTACTTTACAGCTCTTTGGTGAGACTGCAATGCAGAAAGTAGGAGGAAGTAGGAGATGCAGAAAGGGGAGTGTCGTAGAAAGCCTGGAAGTTTGAAGTAAGAATAGAATAGAGGCCAAAATCTATGAAAATTGTAGAACAGCAAAATTTTACTCTCTATCGAGTAGTTTTATTAATATATGATTTTTGTGCACATTTATAAAAGTGCACAGACATATTTTACATATTTAAATATTTTTTGACTATTCGTAATCCCGTTTCACTCATTTAGAAGTTTTTCAAGAATTTTTCAATGCTGCATATCATTATTTGCGTCTCATCACACGCATGATTATATTTTAACTATAATTAATACGTTTTAAATGTTAAAGAGAATCATATTCAAATTCACGGCTTTAGTTTTACTCTCCTCATTTTAAAATGATTTATTCGTGTGATTCTACGTTATAAGAGATCTGATAGCTTAGAGAAACTTTTAAAATTCGGATTCGAATGCGGAACGGTCCCGAGAAAATATGGAATACATCCCACATTCATTGAGGAAAGAGCAACTAGGGGAACTAGGGGGAGACTAAACAAAGAAAGAGGAAATAAGTTTGGAGAGTGACATTTCAGGCAAGTAGGAGAGGGCGAGCGGATTCGGGTTGGTTAATGGATGACATGGTTGATGAATCCCATCCCGCCCGGCCAGCCAGCCGGCCGCGGGGCCCGCCCTTTTATTAACAGCACACACGCACGTAGTTTCAAAAGGGGAACCACTCGAAGTGCGAGCTTTGGATTTATTATGGTGATCCGGACGCTCTCTTTATGACGGGCTCGGAGCGAAGCACCACCAGAATGCTTACGTGTAGAGCCCGCGGTTGATGCAGAAAAATTGGCCAAGAATCATACGACTCTCTCTCCATTCTCATTAGGGTCCAAGTTATCTCATAACGTTGGAAGTAGGCAGTCCCCCTAACCAGTCGCAAATGTGATCACTTGATGGATTCATCCGGTTTTTGCTCTCGTGGGCATTTATCCTCGGAAGAAATATTGAGCAAGAGTCAACTATCTTCCTAAAATCTCGTTAGGGCAAACTTAGCTCACAACGTTTGTGGTAGTTGCCGGTAATATGCATGAGATTTGATGGGCGTAGCTATTTGCTGTGATGACGCTATTTATCCCGGAGTAACTCAAAAGCTTTGAAAGTTAAGTAATCTGATGATCGCTTACTTCTACACCATTATACCTTCCTAGTCGATGGAAAAACGGATAAAAACACGGAAGAAAATGCAAGCACTTACCGGCATGAATGGTGATGGTAATAATTGTAACTAAATACTCAAATGATGTTTCACCCCTTGATTTTTGAACAAGATAGAGGCAATATTACAATATAAATCTCTAGTAAATATAAAGTTAGCCTTAATTTTCTCATTTTTGGTATAATACTTACAAAATAGACAATTAAAAAGCGCAAGAAAATGAAAAGAGAATAATTTGGAATGCTCAGGGAATTGAACAGGCAATCTTTAGTTGCACGATAAGAAGTAATGCAAAAATACACTCTCTTATATCTTGATTATTAAATTTGGCTCTGCATTTAAAAATTATCAATGGTTTTGAAAAACTTACCCTTATCATAAAGAGTGAGAGAGTGGGGACTTGAAAATTTGTACTTGCAGGACTCCTGCATCGCAAATGGAATACCCTCTAGTTGCACAGTAATTTGATCGAATTGCATATGTTAATGAAACTCAGACATGAAAACGCATAAAAAATTTTACATGAATTTCAAATTCTACTTCGCGTATTCCGATGAAAACTCAGATCAAGGATTTATGCACCGAATAAAGAGCTCAGTGACGTGACATGGTTTACAAAGAGCGACCACTCACGGATTTGTTCTTCAAAGGTAATTTTACTTAGGCAATTATGGATTTTTCTCATGTAATGAAGTTTTTGCAGGCACTGTGATATCAGTAGCGACGGACATATGTTCTCGGAGGAAAAAAGACACCGGATTTCCGAAAAAAATCGCTTAAGGATGGAGTATATTGCATTAAAAGGTGAGCCTACGGGAGTAGGCAAGGGAGTGCTCATCACAACCGCAAATCTTGGAGGATGAGGAGAGAAAAACAAAGAATGGACGCAATGGCAATGCGGTGACACAAAAATGGTGATGATTAAAGGAAGTAAACAATCATAAGTGAAAAAACCAAGAGAGTAGCGAAGGCTCGGAGATCAATTCCCCTTTTTCCAGAGTTTTTTGGTCTGCATTTCATGGGTGATCCAGAATAAATATTTTCTGGCTATTTTTTAAGGAATTAAGACCATTTTTTGAACATTTTTGAAAAATAAAAGAATTTGAATCCCAAAAATAATACTACCGTCCATCGTATTATTATCGTATCGTATCGTAAGGATTAACGCGGTCACACCCATACCTCACAACCGTGTGTCATATAATTATAATGCCCTTAAAAACAAGCAATAATGGCTCCTAAAGCCATTATTAGCCATTACTAAAGCTCGATCCATTCTCCCGCATGAAGCATCCGCAATCACACTATTGCTACGATAAGTTAGGGAGGAGAGAGGGATCAAAGTAAAACTGAGAAAAAGTTTAGTAGGAAAAATTTCCACCAATCATTTTCTGAGGCATTCGTCTTTTAAAGCAACAATGGCGGGGAAAAATGGAAAATTATTTAGGAAGACTAAGAATAACATGTGCGTGGAAAATAATTTGGAGGAATCAAAATGAAGAAGTACTCCTGGATGGGACTGTATTGCAAAATGCATCCGAAATGCATATTTGGAATAATGACCGGAGATGATACAGAAATTGAAACTGGCACTTTGATTTCAATTCCTTATTAAAAACGATGAAAAACCATCGATGAATGAAGGCACTAGAGTGGTGACAAACTATGTGCTCTTTGTGAAACAAAATAAACCCGTACTTCAAATTCCTTGGGAGTGCAATCAATTCAGCTGTAGTAAACGGTAAGTGGAGACCTAAGCGTAGCCTACATTTTGTATAGATTGTCATTAATATTGTCACATTCCAGTAAAGTTTCACATGCCGCGTGATGAAGATAGAACTACGGGTCGTGGAACGCATGATAGGACGACGGAACAACAGCGCATCCCAGCGCTCCTATCTCGCCTCCAGCTTATTTGATTCCGAAGAAGACTTGACGAGGTTGGCGACGTAGTCATGTATCTAGGACTCGGAATCCAGCACGCATCTCGCCTAGATGCTCGCGTATCTATCCAGAGCGATTGCATCAGGGTGTCTACACAAAACGTTCCGCGTAAGATGATGGGTTAAGGCGCATGCAGAATTTCAAACTCGATTGCGATAAGGCGGAAACGAATTTCGTGATCGTGAAGGATGGTTTTAAGATGAGGTAAACAAAGGAGCAACTGGAGAAAAGGGGGAACTAGTTCTCATTTGAAGAAGTGGGGCAGGGATGAATGCTTTTCTCTTCGCGTCCCAGAACTATCATCACCTACATCGCTGCCTTGCATTTCATTATCCCAAAAGTAACAAGAAACAGGAACGGTTTTAAAATGAAGGAAAAGTTTCATTAAAGTATATTTCCATATAAATGAAGCTGAAATATGCCTTTTAACCATGCGTCTTCAAATGAAAAACATTTAATTCAATACCAAATTGAATTATAATATGAAATATGAATAGGTTGGTTGGAAGATGATTATCAACAAAAAGGAGGTAAGGATGAGAGAAAATCGGCATAAGCAATAGCCTACAATTAACAAAGAGCGGTAAAGGTACAGCAGTTTAACATTCCATCCCAGGGACTATCTGGAAACAAACTTTGCAAGTGGCACTCAAAATGGGGTTGAGATTGCACTGATAATTATCACCAACTCCAGGATTTAAACCGATTACTTCGGGGTAGGAAGCCAGTGCTCTATTAACTAAATTTAATATACTCATACTCGTCCATTGCTATATACTCTTCAGGCTAGCATAGAAGGAGTCGAAACACAATTAATGACTGCTACCCGACTCTTGGCGAAGGGAGTAACCAATGCAATATAGCGCCTGGGTTGTGTGTGAAGAGACCTGGATACAAATTCAATATCCCTAACAAAAAAGTCAATGAAGGGAAAAATCATTGAAAAACAGTATGCGTTATTGCTGGGAGCACTGACGTAGGAGTCATTACTTCCACTTTGAAATAACTCCGAATGCCATAACGCTACGCATTAGCTGATACAAGATTTACCCATAAAACACACATATAGCTAATTGCTACGATAATTAGTGAGCACAAGTTCTCTTTAAACATTAGTATATGCCACTTTTTATAAAGTTAGAATTGATTTATCCTCATCCAACTTCCTAAAAATATTGTTTTCATTGCATAAATGAAACCATCGTAACTGGGGAAATGACTAAATTACCGGATGGAGGAGGATAGATAGATAGATCGATATTTATTACTCATATGCCTTTGATACTGATAAATACAGTTACAAAAATATACAAATTTTATACATTTAGCATGTGAGCTTTAGGTTGCTCTGAAGGTTTTCCTGTTTGGAGGTACCATAAGAAAAAAACATTGGTGCAAGAATGTGATGCAAAATATGTGACAATACATTTAGATTTTGAGAATAACTATTTAGTAATTGTAATAAGATTTATGAAAAACACAAAAAACAACAAAAATTTATTAATTTTGGGGCCGATAGCAATATTATGCATATGCATATTGTATATTGTCAATGGCGACTTCAAAATAATTATACAAAATAATTATTATAACATCAGAAGTAGTTCCACTCTTTCAAAAGAAAGAGAAAAAAGCCATACCTTCACTTTTTGCAAGAAAATGAATACATCAATGAGATACTTTACATTGGGTGGTAAGTTGTTATACACTTTAGGGCCAAGATGCACAAGACAAAAGGAATGTTGAAAGTTCAGCAACATCATTTTTTAAGATCCGAGCGGCATATAAGTAGAAGGGCGAGGTAGACGTGAGAAGCAAGAAAAATGTCGAGAAATGAGAATTCAGACACATTCATGGAAAATAGGACCAATACCAACATCTAATATGGACCGATCCCTTCATATCCACTGGTTCAGCCTCATTTCATCTCCCTCTCAAGTGCGCGAGCTTCTCTTACCACAGCATCTCCCTCTGTGCTTGATTTCCAAACATTTCATCATCCACCACCTTACCAAAATTCCTCATCTCAGGGTCTCTGAGTTGCATTCAGTTTCCATACTTGGAAAGCCCCTCACTCACAGGTGTTGACTGTTCACTTACGCTACTCCCACGACTCACTCCCCCATCATCATCATCATTTAGGTCTTTCGCCTCAAATACTTCGCTGTAATCTCCTCAAAATCCAGGGCAATCGCGAATACGCTGACTATAAGCGCCCCCAGGTATATTACAACCACATTCTCTCGGCGTCTCGTCATCGATTACTTCATCTTCAAATGCAATATTAAGCGATCTCGTCATTCGGAAATATCTGCTTGAACGACTTCTTAACAGGTAATAATGCGCTCCTAGGTAATAACCCGAAAGTGTTCCTTTGGCGAAATCGGCCACTCACAGCAACGAATGGGTTACTTCTCTCATTATTAGATTCCTTTTAAATTATCATCAAGCTGTGAACTCGGAAGGCGTGCAATCATTTTCTACGATTCGATTGAAAGAAATACATTTATCGGAAAGTTTACGAATTGGAAAAAAATTAACAAAATGCTGTTAATACAAGAAATGATTGGTAAAAATGAACCGTAATCTCCCAAAGAAATGAGAGTGTCAGAAAGAGACCGCGAATGTGACCAGTTTGCTTGAATACGCACGTCGGTGCATGATGCACGTGTCATTCCGCCTGAATGGTAAATTGAGATATTAAAATAAGTGAAAGTCTCTCAAAATATGACAGTACAAGGGATGGATGAGGACATCCCACGCGGAAGCCGAGTCCCTGTTAAAAAAATAGATACAAATAAAACGAGAACCCATCTCGTTTCGAGAAAAAATTATAACTTTGCACCGGAATGCTGCTCCTCTACGGGAGCAGTTGGATGCTGGAAAGGCACGTAGCGACGCGGAAAAGACCAAATGGTTTAACTGCGAAGGCGGTGGGATAGGAAGTTGTTTTCCGGCTCCACTCGGAACTACTACGCACCGAGGTGCACAGAACTTCGCTGCAACGTGCTTCTTGCATGTGACAAACAAATGACAGGAGGAGGAGATAGAAAAACAAATCACAATTGCGCCGATGCCAAATGCGAGGTCTTGGATGCGAGCGCGTAAGCGATTCCAAAAGAGCCAGACGTTCACTTTTGTGGTCTTTTGTGGTCTTTTGTGGTCTCTGCACTCGCAGGGATGAACGGGAGATACGAGTAGGAGTAGACTCACGGGAACGTGAAACGACGGGACAAAGCTCTAGCATAAATGCCACTCTCTGATGGATATTGATGGAGGGGCGATGGGTGACTACCAGAAGACAGAAAATGAAGGTAGCGGGAGGGATGGTGGTCTATCTGTACATATTGCATAATGTGTTCTTCTGGTTTGAGGAATGTTTTCATCGGCCATGAAAACATTGGGTAACTGATGGTTTACTCACATGTAAAATAGTGTTCATTCCTCAGCGCTTAAGCTTGTCTATCTTACCCAAAGCCATTTGTACAGTAAGACGAAAGACCGTATGGTGGGTGGTCACTTACTTTGGAATAGTGACCGCCAAGTGATTACGTTTGCCGATTAAAGGCTTAATTGTTAGGTTGGTGAGGGAGATTTTATTTGGAAAGTAGGCGGAGGGTTAAAGGAAGCCAAGCACCGGTATCGACTTCTAAAAGATTTAGTTATCTGATTCCAACTGGTTTTGTTGAATGATCAAAAACTTGGGTACCTAATGGTTTAATCTCACGCTAAACGCTAATTATCGGTTAGTATATTAGTGGGTAAGGTTTCTTAGAACTCGAGAATTTTTAAATGCCCTAAATTCACTTGAAGTACAATAAGAGGACACGAACTATTAAACCATTTAAAAATAAATAGAAAAAATATCTGCTTTCGTTCAGTCCTATCAATCTTTGGTTCAATGCACATTAGGACACATTATGTACGAAATTAAAAATGAAAACTGAGGTTATCATATGTGTCTTAAATGCTACCTACTTCCAAATAGAATTTCTATCTGCTGAATTGATCATTAAAGGTAGATTAAATGACTCATCCCTGAAGGGAAAATATTAAAAGACTCGGGAGAAAAGAGGTCATGTTTGAATATAAGTGCCAAAGAAATATAAAGAAGAATTCAAAGAAAAAGAAAATACACACTAGTCTAAAATACTGTCTATTATTTCCGATATCAATAAGGGAGATATGTAACCTGCAAGCAATAAATATGGTTAAGACTAAAAATCATTTGACAGGATAGAAGTTGGACACGATGTAGCGTCCGGCTGTTCCATTCCATCTGTTTGGGACAACGCAAAAGGTATTCCCCCATTTCTCTACGTGCGGTAACACTCAGCTAAGGTAACAAATACCTAAACTTGGGACATGACGCTGAATCAGAGCATATTACTATAATGCTCCTCGAGCAAAAACACCGCAGCCTTACTGCTGGGATATGGTGGGGGTGGGTGCATGGCAAAAGGAATGAAAAGGGTGCATGGCAAAAGGAATGCGCGCGAACAAGACGGGAGGAATTATGGGAGACCAGTTTGCTTAAGTGGCAGCAGAAGGGAAGAGCGGTGGAAGGATGGGGGACGCAAGTTGGAGGGCGGGGGAGACAGAGAAATTAAAGTGATGTTGAATGCGGAGGACTGCGGGGGAGGGTATCTGGGCGGGTTGGGAGGTAGACGGAAAGGGGAAGATGGTGAGGCTTGGAGAAAATGGCTGTTGCAAGGTAAGAGAGAGACCAGGATGGAGACACAAGACGACGCCCCGCGTGCTCAAGAAGGGCAGGGTGGAGGGAGGTGCCGTAAGATGGAGACATTACGAGGGATAACACAAGTTAAGATGGGGGAGAGAGGGAGAGTGAGATAGAGAGAGAGAGAGAGAAAGAATGAGAAACTTGTGACAAAAGGATAAGGAAGGGGACTGAGAGAGAGAGAGAGATAGAGTAAGAGAGACAGTGAAAACAGGGGAAGGCTGCCAGCCACACGAGAAAAGTTGGGTGCAAGGGGTGTGGGGAGTTAAAAACAGGAGCGATGCTGTGGAGCAGGGGAAGGGGACCGGGGGTGGGTATAGGGAATCTGAATCGCTGCGGTGACAAATTACTCTAACGCGCAAAAGAGAAGCGCATTTGGAGAGCGCTCGGGACGTACCCGGCGAGAGGAACACGCACGCGCTTCCGCGCAAGCACATATATATATTTATGTCTTTTAGGGGCGACTTCTTCCGCAGTCGGAAGCCAGAGCAATTTGCTAAAGCGGCGAGCTCCTCGCAGCCATTGAAGCGAGACGAGGAGGAATTCGAAAAGCGAACGAGCGACAGACGAACTCTCTGGGAAATCTTCCACGTTTTATTTCCCGCTTCCTCTCAATTACATTAATTACAAACTTTCGGTGGCTGAACTAGCCGTGCGTCTCTTGAGCTCCGATTCCGCATCCATTCCCGTCTCCACGCGGTCACTGTCGTACATGGCGAGCGGAACTGCTTGGCACAAGTTTATATATTGGTTGATATATGGGAGAATAATATCCACCCCATTTCATGCTAAAATATTGTGCCAAAATGATACTGATATTAAGTTTTAATATTAAGATTTTCCAACTTACAAAAAGAATACTGATATTAAGTTTTTCCAACTTACGCAAGGAACGTACTCCCTTGCATGTAGCGCAAGTTTTGAATTTTTTCAACTAAGTATTCACTGCTTTGGAAATAATAATTAATAATCACCTTCAAGTGCAACATAACCCGAGTGACCGCTTTGACAGCGTTTGACGAAATAGTTGAAATTATGAACTTATCCCTACTACAACTGCCGAGCTCCAGGAATTAGTGAGTGAGAATAATTAAACTTTGGATTATTTGGACGTCATCATATCGCACAATCCTAGATGTGCTACAAAGTTCTAGAGTTTTGGAATATTTCGGTGAACGTGTCTGAGTGCCACACTTTTCATCATAATTTCAATAATCTTTTCATCATATGATTTTATTTTTTAAATGAAGTTGCAGCAGAGGGACGGATCGATTTTAGAAACAAACAAAAGCAGCCACATTCATCAGTTTCCAAGACATATTTACACTTGGAGCTTACGTGCCATGATCGCCGAAATTAACCACGTATTAGCAAACTATAATTCAATTTAGTGCAAATGAACTAAAATAATGACATAAGGAATCACGTTGGATTTTACGTTCACAAGCATTCGACATTTTCCAAACGGTGGCTCATTCACTTTGAGAGAGAGATATCAAAACGGAAATGAGAATAGAAAAAAAATCCGTTTTCATATGCATGTGGTCTCAGGAAATCATGAAAGTGGGCTCTAAAACAGAAAGCTTTTTTCTCTTGAGTCAAAAATAACTCAAATTCATAACGCTTCTTATTTCATCATTAGCGTACGCCTACCGAGGGAATAATCTTCCAGTATGGATGTTCTGTCTTCATCTTTTGAGCTTGTCTCATGGTTGTTAAGACGATCAATAGGCCAAGTTCTTCTTATCGGCAAGCTAGTTATGTACCTATCAACTGCATCCAAGAGAGAGGGGAGGGATGAGGTAGGCATGGAAAGTAGATAAAGGGTGCCACGTTGTTCTGTCCATGAATTCCTAATCATTTATCCTTCATATAAAAGCGGTCAAGAGAAAAATTCCAAGCTCACCATGCAACTCTGGCACAATACCCAATTATCTCAGAGGCATTTTCGGATCCTAAGTCCCTTTTCACGTCGACCGACCAAAGTGCTCCTTATTTTTCACCAAGTCTTCTGACCGTGATGCACTCCCGGATCCCGGACGCGAAATAAGACAAAAGGAGACCCCACCCCTCTCTTATCGCTCGGCCAAGGGGTTGAAGTGTTGGTGAAGGAGGGGCGAAGAGGGGGTGGGGGAGGCGGGGAGTCTCAGGGGGGGGAATATGAGTGGGGTCCGCACAAGGTCGTCTTGAGTTCGAATTGGTTAAGGCCGGAAAGGGTTCAAAATTTCACGACAAGGGGCCGACCCCTAAAGGAACAATTAGGAGGAATTATCAAAGTTAGAGCGGACGAAAAGGGATGGCGAAAATGTGTATGGCAGTGGGCACTTTCTGGAGTGCTTTGCGTGACGAACGGACCGAGGTAGGCGGCCGGAATGAAGTCTCTTGGGGGCTTTGAGAGCGGCCATTTCATGAGAGAAAAATAGAATCAAGACAAAATACATAATGTACATGCATGAATACTCATTGAGACGTTTCCAGATTGTAATTGACAAAGGAGTTTAATCCTAAACGTTAGACCTAAAAAACTGTCTTTGTTTTGGACAGTTTCCTACAAGCTTCCCTTTGCATACAAGCCTCCATTGCTCCTTAAGCTTTGCTACCATCAGCTTAGAAGTTTAAAAATCAGAGCGAACCACATTCATCAAACGTTTGTCTCCAAAAGGCTTCATTTCCAATAAAGTTTAGGGATTTCTGGCACTTTCATCGGCGATGTCTATCCGTTCCCATAATTTGAATATCATGTTATTGATTCTTTTCTCTTTCGCGAGATATGCCTTGCAGTTGTGATTAAAACTAAACTAATTGCTATAGCTAAGTGAATAATCATAATCAGATCTCTGTAACAGTGTAACTCATGAAGTAAGTGGTTGCACCCATAAAATCCTCAATAGGGTTGCATAGTGAATAACGTCACGGAAAAAGCTCAACGCTAAAAGTCTGTCATCTACATGGTCCTCAAATGAAATTTAACAAAAATGTTCTTGATGAAATTGAGTTAAAAATATTTTACAGCTTAACTTGGAAAATATGAAATTAACTTACTGCGAGAAAACAACTATAATACTATCGGGGGTTGACTTTAACTTAATATTTACTTTTATAGGTATACATTTGTTATACATTCACAATAACATTTATAAAGAGGCAACCAAATCTATCCTATTATATCGATTATCTAGTCGAGTGGCGAGGAAAAAATTAGCTTGTTGGTTAACGGAAACATGACCTGCTGCTGATATATACCACCCAATAGTGAGAGCACAGTTCCGTCTTCCTGTAGTACACATAAATTAATGCAATTAAACGTACCAATGCACCACCTCGACCCACTAAAAATTGGAGGGAATATTTACGAAACGAAAATGAAATTTATCAAGGGGAATATTCGAAATTTCTTAAGAAAATGATCAGGGTAAGACAATGCCGACCACGATATCTTGATCGCTTGAACACTTTAAAAAATCATATAGAAATTGTATAAAACCTGTAGTAAGCGGCCAAAACCGGACGCAAGAGATAATGGCTACTTAGAGAGGTGACCGCTGCTACTACTCCGTACCAACCATCAAAGCACATATTCAAACAATAGTTACTAAATTTAAATACCGTCTGAAAAAAACTAATAATCCCCTTCTCTCAAATATTTGGAATTACCCCATTAACCCCACCACATATACACTGCCTCAATAGATCACTCTCCTATGAGTCTTTCCTATGTCTTACGTTTCTTGTAGGTTAAGTATGTCAATCATATATGAAAAAAATGTATCATTAATCGAAAAAAAATTATAAATAAACGTACATATAATATGACGTACGAACGTACATATTTATAAAAAATAACAAAAAAAGAGAAAATAGATTTAAAAAATATAACTATATATAAAAATGGAAAAAAAGATAAATGGGGAAAAATATACGTATATACTCCATTAAAAAAATTAAAAAAAATAATGAACAAAAAAAATAATAATACTATAATAATGCTTTGCATGTACATAAAATTTTTTCATCATTGCCCCATTTGTATATCCCCCCTTAGGTTAGTTTATGCATTATGAAAAAACAGTGTTTTTCAAATTTCACACAAACAACACATCACACTCCAAATTAAAATTCCCCGCTATGCACCATTATGCCAAAAAACCGGTTGTGGTGAGTTCCTCTCACCGGGTCTAACTACCGTGCTTCCGGCGCAATCATTCCACTTGGACCAGGATAGTAATTGTTCTCAACATTTGTCAAACTAAGATTTAACATGAGACATTTTAATTTAATTGATTTTCACGAGAATGAATTTTTGATCAGCACATACCTAATAACCTTCATAACTCTCACGGTGTTGCTTGGCATTGTCTTTTCCCAGTCCTATAAATAATTAGCATCGGTACTTACGTATTAAGCTCGAGGTCAAGGCGAAATTTGTGGTTGAAGGCCTTAATGAGCAGTGACGTTCGATGGAAGTGCTTGCCGGTCTGTAAAGAAGAAAAATGTACATTAATAGAGGTACAAACATATCCATGGCTACATGAAAATTCATTATCACTGAACATAGAGAGAATAATATCAGTGCATGAACAAAGAAATGCATTGAAAATTGTACGCGAACAAATATTATCATATTAGCTGCGTTAGCCAAACTTTTTGTACTTGAAGATAAAATCAGGATATTCGTCAATATCACTTTTTTGTATAATCCTAAATTTGATTGATAGAGGATTGGAATCATAAGCAGAAAGTATTTGATCCTAATGATCAAGATTAAGCTTGTGACCAGTAACCTTTTGTTTTTACAAAATTCTGCATTATTAAGAAACTGGATATGCTATGTTCATTCTGCATTATTAAGTAACTGGTGTATCTAATTCGATTAGATGCCTTTATAAGAAAATTTTCTGCAAAGTCAATGTGATTGAAAGAAAATGCCAGGGATTTATATTGGCTGTCTTAGTGACTGTCTGTTTCCACCGTTCAAAACAGCATCGTTTCGCCGAGATGATTTCAGAATCAGAATTATAAAGAGCCTCGATAAAAGCAAGAATCTTCATTAAGTTTTCCCTAGGAAAAAATGTATTACTTTGCAGTGCGCTCCAGATATAACTTTTTTTCCCGAAACAAATTTTAAACTAAATGAATAACATCCCATTCTTAAACACAGGTTTCTATTCTTATTGCCCCACGACTTTCAGCGAGTTTCACTATATGCCACGCTGTTTAAAATGATCCTCAAAATGCTAAGTTTACATATGACCTACTGCGTAGGAAACTGTGAAAATCAAAGCAGAATCATTAACAAAACACGTCACACAAAGCCTTATAACCGTAAATCATCTGTCATGTTGGAATCAGATCAGGACATCATACGTATGCTGGTGAGGCAAAGCCAACAAAATGAAATTTGAAACGGCGGAAAACCTCTTTCGCCTATCTCCTGCTATTGAGCGCAAACCATGACTGCATTTCACGTTTTCAAAATTGCATTCGGAAAACTAATTAGCACGGGGAATCCGTGTCGCTAAATTCATTTCTAATCAAATGCGTCGTCACCGCTCCCCATCACGCCGACATCCATCGTCGATTATAATCGCTAGAATATGCATTCAGTGAAATTTCACCCTCGCATGTTCAAATACATAGTTGCAAGCTCTTATTGTATTTCCTTGTCAGTGGATTTCCCCAACTCAGCGTCGGAGGGGATTCCGCCTTATTTCGTTTCCCTTTTGAATGCCGATTCCTTTCTTTTCGCTCTCTTCATCTACATCTACATCTACATACTACCCCGCAAGCCGCCTCAAAAGGCGTGTGGCGGGGGGTGTTAGGACACCAGCCGTCAACAAAACAAAAAAAATCAAAGTTCCGCCTAGCATTTATTAAAGTCCTTAATTGTTCGGGGGAAAAACGAATTCCCATACCTATCCGTTCGGCAAAATATCTCCCTTAATTTATCGATTCGGTCGGACCTGGAAATATAATGTGGTTCTAATATGATGTTCTCCGTGTCGCTCTGAAAGATATTCATTCTCAATTGCTCAAGCAATCTAAGCCTAGCGCGTAGCCTCCGAGTCTCTAGCGGCTCCCACCCTAAATCTTTCAAAATCTGTGTAACGCTTTCTGTACGGCCGTAGCAGTTTTTCACGAATCGCGCAGCTTTCCTTTGTATTTTATCAAGTTCATGGACTAGGTCTTTCTCCGCCGGATCCCATATGCTCGCTGCATATTCAAGGTGTGGCCGGACGAGTGCGAAATAGCACCTCTCTTTCACTTTATCATCCGATAATCTTCCCACAACACGCTTGACAAATCCTAACTTCTTCAGGGCTCTGCCACAAATATTTCTTATATGTGTCCCCCACGATAGGTTCGAAGTTATCGTAACTCCCAGGTATTTCACTTCATCTGTCGCATTTATGCTAACGCCATCCACAACATATACATGGGGATAGTTGGACGACCTACGCAAGAAATGCACCGCCGTGCATTTGCTCAGATTAAGTTCTAGTCCCCACTCTTTGCTCCACGCATGAACGTTGTTTAAGTCCGATGACAGAATTTCAAAGTCAGATTGATCACTAATTTCGCGGTATATGACAGCGTCGTCGGCAAATAAACGTATTTTACTGCTAATTCGGGAGCAAAGGTCGTTTATATATATAATGAACAAAAGTGGGCCAATAACGCTTCCTTGCGGGACACCTGATGTCACTTTAACTATATCAGAGCTAATTCCGTCAAGAACTACTTTTTGCTTACGATCACTCAGAAAGTCACGTATCCAGTTTACTACTTGTTCGTTTAACCCGCATGACTGTAATTTGTATAATAGTTTTCTGTGAGGTACCGTGTCGAAAGCTTTCTTAAAGTCTAGAAATAGTGCGTCAACTTGTTTTTTCGATTCACCAGATTTGAGAAGATTTGATTTCTTAAACCCTTGCCAAATACTTCGTTGGTTGGTTGATAATTCGTTGGATATTAGTTAAGGAGGCGCAATACAATTGAGGTCATTTGTACTATGGTAATGGAAAAGGTACTGGAAAAGAGAAGCCTGCTCTAAATGAAGGCTTCAAAAAGTACTGCAGTTTAATATTACGTTCTGTGGACCGGTTATTACCCTAGATAAGCTCCCCACAACACTCAAGAGGGGATGCAGATATTACTGAAATATCTCTGCCATAACCGAGGGTCAGGCCTAGGCCCTTGTCATGGAAGTTCAGTACCATTACCACCACATGAACCTAATGTTTTTGCACATCAGTGGTTTATTGACGTGTCTCTAATAGGCTACATGAACTGGAAGCGATAATTTTTTTATTGATACGACAGCATTGGTAACGAGGGAAACTATTTGTAATGGGATAGGACCCTTCAGAAGGCAGTAATCTAGTTAGAAGACACCCTGTGTACTCACTTCTTTATCCTTTCCCCAGCAATTTCTACGGTAAGTAGCAGCATGGAAACGAAGACGTTCTAAAACGGTAACGTCATATTGAATAAGATAATGGAAGACAATGGACGGAATGTAGGAGGGGAAAATATTAGAGCTTTATAGAGATTCAACTATGGAAAATTGATCAAAATTAAAAGAAAAATGAGTGAAATTCAGGGCAGAAATGTCGATTAAACAGTGTACCCATGTATGTGTCCATAAGCCTGCCTTTTTATTCGTGGAATACCTTGATGGTGTTCTTTAGAAGTCCCCCGCTTCTGCTGGCGAGAGCTAATAAAATCCTCGCCCGCTTTGCTTCTGAAAATGCTCGTTTCCATCTTCCAACACTTGGAGGCTAATACTTAAATCTCTCACTATATCTCCAAGCCCCAGTTATGTAATGTCTATTTAATACTATCCATAGTATTGTCTAGCTTTTGCAAAAAATTGAGGTCAATAGAGGGATTTGGTTGCGTTTTGAGTTGCATAGAGCATTACATTCTTGATTAGTTGACACGAAGCTTAATGATGAGAAAGTTAATTATAATTAGTGCTCGAGTAAGGAAAGTTTTAAACTAAATATTACAAAACCTGGCCTGAGTATTCTTCAATGTATAAGACACTTCCGATGGGGTGGCTAAAAATATATCATACCTAAGCTCCCCTCATGGCTAAATAAAAACAGCGAGTTGCTAAAATATTCCACTAACTTACATTTCCGTCCGTCCTTTACATCTGTCTACTTTTCTCAATTCCGAGCCTTTCTATCAAAATTTAGTTCACATATTCCCGAATAAAGCCTTAGAGGCTCGCAAGGTAGTGTATAGATGTAGATAAAGTAAAATCTTGAATCACCCTCTGCCCCTCGCCGTAGCATGCCTTTTTCTCGACTTACACGCGGACTTTACAAACCGTAACCACCTGCTAGCATCGCATGATTCCCTCACCCTACCACTCCTGCTCCATCTCGCTTCTATTTTCAGCTCCCAAAGCACCTCCTTGAATCAGTTCTCCGTCCACAACAGGGGCAGTTCTTTCTTCGGCACTTTCCAGATTTTTTCTCCTATACTCTTAAAAACATCCACCTCATCCACTAACCCAATCTCCGATAACTCCTGGCCTTTCATTAGTTCCATCGTCTCAACGATTTTTTCCCTCTGGGTTCCCGGTAGCGAGGGACGAAAATAGATCAAGGAGCGCCCAATCAAGCCAGATAGCGCCCGAGAAATATTTTTAGGGGTTTTCTCGGGTTCTTGGAGTGGCAATTTTTCTGAGTCCAAGTTTATCGACGAAGTTCATTAGAGTAATCAGATGAAAAATTCACATCAGTCAATTTTTAGTTCACATATTGAGAGCAAGAGAAATATTTCACCTAATTTTCAGTTTTGGAATCAACTTGGAAATGTGACGTCGTTACCAATTCAATTCATACCGGTAAAATCAATTGATGATAGCTCCAGTTTTTCAATGCCCACCTTAACAACCAACTTGATATCGACTGAAGAATTCACACATTCACAAACTAAATACACCTTGTTCATATAATTTCAGCAGAATTCAATTTCATCTTAGCATTTTAGAAGTTTTATATACCTGTATTATAGTATTTCCGAGCTATGTTGAAGCTCAAATGCCAAAGCCTTCTGGTGTCATGTAACGTCAGCTATATTTGACCAACAAATTTATTTGTCAGAGATTTTGGTAGAAATATTTATTTACATTTAAACAATTTGAGCGTCCAGTTTTCTCTCCAACAGAGACTTATTTAGTTTACGCGCCTCTCCAGATTTTCTTATGCAGATTCAAAATTATTTCTCAAATTTTAAAGCTAGTTAACTTTTCTTGTTCATTGAAAGCTGTATAAATGTTCAAATTTGAGTCCTTTTGCCACTTAAATAACACGTTTTTGTCTAATCGTGATTTAATTTCGTCAAATGCCTTTTATTCTGTGAAAGACACTTGTGAAATAATAACAGGTATTCAATACCGGAACATATGCCAGCTGATATTGACCTGGAGGCTACGTAACTATAATGTTGATGCAACAGTTGATCAAAAATGTCTTACTTGTCGTCAACCACTCTCCAATTTCACTTTAAATATATACGCTTCTAAAATGAAGGAAAAATACGGGGAAAAGTCCCCAGAGGAAAACCCAGGAATAAGTTCATGGATCAAATAAAGAGGAAAATACATAGTAATATATACTAGGAGGTTTGGGAATTAGCATTAGATAGGGAAGGGCGGAGGGCTGAGTCGACAAATCTTCGGATTGAACAACCAAAATAACCAGCCAATCAACATCAACCAACCTCTATTCATGCCTTACTGTAGCAACTTCTGCCGGCATCTTTGTCCTTGATTACAAGGAAGTCTGCATATGGAGATGTGGCTTAGCATATCTAATTCACACTTCACGAGTACCATTCAGGTTTCTACTAAGTGTGACCATCTCTTTCCAAAATCATGATCACTTTGATAACGCCCGTCCTCATTCGAAGAAATAAGGTGAAAAAATCTAAAGAAAAGGAAAAAGCCTGAGAGATTCCTGAGTTCGGATAGCAACGGTATTTAGGAGGTAGAGGTTTCAGATAGAGGAGTGGTTGGGAATGGAAGTTTCAGCGGGCGGGAAAAGATGAGTTGGGAAGCTTGAGAGGGAAGAAAAAGCAATCATGTCATTCGCAGAAGAAGTAAAAGGAGATCAAGAAAGAGGAGTCGCAGAGAGTTGTGCGCATGGTCTGCCGGGAGATGTAAACCTTCGATGCGGATTTGGGGGGGGAGGGGAGTAAGGGAAAAGGATCTGAAAAACAGAATACAGTTCGGAAAGGCCGTGGAATAGGGAGTCGAAGGTGCCTACGAGGTGATAAAAAGCTGAGGAAAAGAAGAGCATTGGTGCATTTGAATAGATTTTTGCTGTATCGGCACGTGGATGTAAACTTTTGTCCACCTCTCCTCTAACCTTGATCCTTCACCATAATACCGAGACCAACTTCTGAAAAAGACCTCCAGTCTCATGTCTCATATCCCTTAAGTTACCTATCCAAAATCCTTACCTCAAAATCTGCATGAGAAAGGATTCTTCTAGGTTTTCAATAGGAGACGGCTAATTTAGTAAGACCTTCATCGAAAATCATCTAAAAAGTATTGATACTTCAATTTCAAACTTGAGTAAGACCCTGAAACTATACGATCGAAAACATTATCTAATTGTAATTTTTCTGAACTCTCGAACATAACATACCATCGTCTTTACTTTCAATTCACTTGAGACTTAAACTCCTTTGATGTGAAGGGTTTTAGGCCCAACTTTTATCAGTAAAATGCACACAAATTGAGCCATTTTATCTACACTAGTATTAAATACACGAGTAATTAACGAACGACTTTTTTCAGTATACAAAAGAAAGAATTCATTCAGACGATTACTAGGAAACTTGGTAACTAGGAAACGAAGTTGAATCAAAACCGGTCGACTAAGAATGAAACACTGCGAAAAAATACCAAGTAATTTTGTAATTTATTCAAAATGAATTTTCACAATGTAACGCTTGTCACCATCGAAAGCAATTGAACCTTGACAAGCACGCAATTTGATGACGATACCCGAACTTCCTATATCAAAGACTAGGATATCGCTTTGAATTTCAAAAGAGAGCGGAGAAGCGGAGAGTCGCTAATGAATGAGCTAAATTTATGAAAATAAAAATTAAACAAGTGAAAATGAAGTCAGAGGGAGAGCTCAAGAAATTGAAAAGGCTCAATCCTCACTACATCTTGATAAAAAATTTGGGTCATTTGATAAAGCAATGGAGGATGTTGGAGAAGTCATTTTCTTGGTTCGTCTTGTAGCGTCGTACTCCATAAATACTGTGCCGGTAGCTTTTACTGCAGGTTATTTACGCAGATGTACACTGAATGGCAGATAGAAATATCTCAATGCCTATGTAGGGAAAGATCAGCCCTCTGAATCATATCCATTATTTAAAGAAACATACCTCAGTGACAGGCGAGAGCCAAGAGTGAGGCGGGGAGTGTTAAAGGCTGAGTCAAAAGAGCTGAAAAATACCCTATATTAAGACCCTTCTCGATTAAAAAGACCGTTAAATCCACGTCAGCAAAGCGTCACCTAGGAGAGGTACCTTCTTACATCAGTTAACGTGGTCCGGGGAGGTGAAAGAGAAAAATATAAGGAAAAATATAAAAAAAAGAGAAGATATATAAGGAAAGCCTTTCCTAACCCGCTGGATCCCCTCCCACTTCTTTAAGTTGATGGGGTATCTAATGTGGGCATCTTGAAACCCTCCTCTCCCGTACCCAACGCCCACTTAGCCACTTCTTCTCCTTACCCCGACTTTCCTTCGCGTTCTCTATCCTTGTCTTGCTCCACCCCAGGCTTCTCCGAAGAGAACCTTAGGATTTCGGAGGGAGGAAGTACAGGGAGAGGAAATGGATGGAAGGGTGAGATGGGATGCTCCCTTGAGGAGGTTAGGAGGTAGAAGAGGAGGAGCAGGAGGGGTCCCACACCCCCTGGCCACGGCCTGACTGCGCTTATTACTCATTTAAGCTTTGCAGGGATATGGCTTCCCCCATACCCCGTCCCCTCTCTCCCGTTGGATTTAAGATAGGCTGTCCCTGAGGAGAAGCTGTCTTTCTCGGTTCCATCATTGGATCTCTTACAATCTCTTAAGTCTGAGAGGAAGATGTGGGCAGGTGAGATAATTTTCGGGAAGAAAAGATCCCATTGGCTCACGGAGCGGAAGAGATAAGAAGTACTATAAGCGATGATATAAACTTATAAAAGAATTTCTGAATCCCTCGGGAAAAATACTATACGAGGGTCTTCATCTTCAATTTTTACTTCTCCATCTTCTGCTAAGGCTTCTTTAGGAAACATAAGACAACTTTGGAGAGATAATTATGAGTTAATAATATTTTAGAAGTTAATACGATAGCGAGATATGCTCAGCCAACACGTCGAGGAAATGAGGAATAAAATTTGCGGCACGTAAGATTTTATTAAACGGCAATAAATCCGACGAATATTTGGATGCCAAAGCATACCACCACAGCAACAAAAAAGAGTTCAAACCGTAGGCTAGCGTGTTCTCACTATAACAAAATGATTGTATGTTAATTTAGAATGTCATATTTGATAAATATTTTCCTCAGAGAAAATAAAGAAAAAAATATTTTATACGACAAACACGCAAAAATATGCACTACTTTGGTGAGATGATTTTGAGTCAAGAATATTTCATAAGCTAATACTATAACAAGGTATGCTCAGTCAACACGTTGAAGAAATGAGGAATAATATTTGCAGCACGTAAGATTTTCTTAAACGGTAATGAATCCGCCGAATATTTCGGATGTCAAAGTGTATCACCACTGCAACATAAAATAGCACAAACCGTAGTCTAGCACGTTCTTATTAAAGCAAAACGACAGTATGATAATTTATAATTTGACATATTTGGCAAATGTTTTACTAAGAGAAAATAAAGAATGAGATTTTTCACACTAAAACACTAGTAAAAAATCAATGCCGTGTACAAAGGTTGGGTTCAACTCACTTCTCAATTTGGAAATGCACATGGCACGGCGTAAAGACGCCGAGAATGCCTGAGTGGATTCGTCAAGACGTTGCTCGGAAATGACAGGAAGTCCACCGAGGGAGCCCGTGCCGGTAGAATGATGAGAAGAGCTCGGAAAATTAGAATTCCGAAGGTGGACGCGTGATGGAAGATGAGAAGAATGAAGACGACTGCGAGATGGGTTCGTCAAATAAGTAGCGGGCGAAAGGAAAGAAAGGAGGGAGACTGACGTTGATGGGGAGAATGGAGATATTTAGATTTGAGAAGGCAGTCGCAAGTCGGGAAATGACTTGAGGAGACGCGCCGTGAAAACCGAGTTACATCGAAATACATAACGGAAAAAAATAACTCAGAAAAGTGGGAGAATATTCATACAATGATAGTGAGGAGAATGGAAATTTGGGCCGAAAAACGCTGGTTCCGTCATTGGGGGAAGTAAACCATTACAAGACGTATGAAATACTAACAAAGGAAACGATGACAATACTATCGATGAAGAACACCTATCACGGGAAATGTCTAATATTGAAATAACTGAGAGAGCGTATGCAAATTCATATCAATAAAAAATACATCTACAGGAAAAGGGATTAAAAATGTTACCCCAAATGTCACATATTAATATAAAAAATACGAAATACACATAGGGATAACTATTTTTCCTCCTAAATAAATTTAATAAGTTGTTTAGTGATGCAATAGTACAGCTGAGTATTTTATGCGCCACCGCATGCCCCGAGGATAAAGTTCCATTATACTTGAGTAAGAAATCCAGCCTAAACACGTCATCTTCAGAAATTTAATCGAATTTTATCATCATACCTAAAAATTCACAATGTTTGAAGATATAACTCAGTGAATCACCATACAGCCCAAAATTCCGTTTGCTTTAATACATATTTTGCATTAAAGCAAACGCTGTGATGATTAAGAAAATTTAACTACTAGCGACATGCGAAAGACATCCACGACAGCGTATTCAGTTGCAGTTGGATAAACGCATATTATGCTTTTGGAAAATCAAGCTCTCGTATACAAAAACTTCCTCTAATGCTCTCACTCGAAGGAAACCCTGTTCACTAGTGGGAATGGAGCCATTTGGAAAACGCTTTGCAAGTCCTCCAAACTAGATAGATTATTTCACGCACGTGGAAGGTGTAAATTCGAGTAAAGTCAGAACTGCGCAGCAGATGGCACTGCATGCGTTGCAGTGAGGATGAGAGAGTTCAGTTTGGCTCGTTGCCCTTATAAAAGAAAAAAATGAAGCAGAATGCGAACATTTAACGGGTAGCAATGAATTAACCAGGATCGAAAGGTAGGACCCAGATAGAGTTTTGGACGCAATTCCTCGATCGTAAATAACCAGGAGTTGAGATTCATGCAATCAGGGCTCCAAAGAAACATAGAAAGATCAAGTGAGGGGATAGAAATAGGGCAGAGATCGTGTTTTTAATACAAAGGACATTGAAATCACGCAGCATAGGAATGTATTCTCAAACACAGACTGATTCAAAGGAGCGGGTACCGCATTTAACGTTCTCTCCTCCCCATCTATCTCTCCCCAGGGCAAGAGTTGTCTTAAACACTCGAACGACAAGTAATCAATGTCAAATTAGAACGATCGAATAGACCAGAAAAACGTACCCTACATCCACTGCTATTCAACTGTAAACTAATTTAGCAACTAATATTTTCACACTCATTTTTTTGGGTATATTATTCTATTTTCCATTTAATGTGTTTTTATTACAAGCACTAGATTCATTTATCTTTTTTGATACACCATAAGGGCCTTAACAAGTCAGTTGCCTTGTGTAGCAGAATGACGCGAAATTAAAGGAGAATGACAGAAAGAAGTATATCCAGTTCAGAATCTAAAAAAAACCTGTTCAGGAGTATAAAACAGCTTCGATCCATCACTTTATTTTTCAGAAATATAATTCAGGACTATCATGAAATACATCAAAGAAAAGAATTATGCGACAATACAGCGGTCAGCAGAAAGGAGAAAGAAACGGAAAGCCGCTGAAAGGTGGTTTTCAAGTTGATGGTTACTGATGGTGATGACATGAAGGGGAGATTTCAATTTTTTCCGTTCGAAAGCTGATTTTACGACAAACCTTTTCTGATTAAAATAGAGACTGTATGCTGAACACCCCGACCGAGCAATATTTTAAATTTGCCTTTGTAATATTCCATTAATTTCATCCGAATCAACGGAATTCCATTTTTAAGCAACCAAATCTATTTATTAATTATATCATAGAACGTAATGAATAAGCGGATCGATTGTTATCTGGGAGATGAAATATTTACAAATAAGTTTGAGGCACAGAATAAGCCTCTTTTATGACAATTATTTTTTATGAAACACGGGAAGAAAACAGCTACGGGAAAACTACGGGAAATATTGAAATTTCTTCATCGTTGGAATATTAACGGGGACAGATCTTGGCCTTGCAAGCTTACTTGTAAAGGGGCAGATAACAAGGATGAATTATGGTACAACCTCGGTAAGATTTAAATTTGCCCAAATATGTGCGATGCATACGTTTGAAAAGTGTACTCTCTTCGAGGTGAAGTTATTCAGACGCGAGGGAATCGAAACGACGAGAGAGTCCCGACGTCGACCGCTTTGGCTCGGCTTGGGGCGTGGACGGCGGATAAAGGACCGCCGGGGTCAAACTCAGTGGCGGCGGACAAACTATCGGAATTCCATTTGAGTTACCGTGGCGACGCGTGCATTAAACATTTCGAGGCGTTTGAGGACGCACTCCAGAGTGTTGGGCAACGCGAGCAACTCTCTCGCTTCGACGTGTTGAAGTGTCGCCTCCGCCGCCATTACGGACAATCCGACGACGCAGCGCTCGGAAAAATAAAACGCCCGCGAAAGGCGATCCGATGCCCGTGCATCGCGTGGGTTCTCGGAAAAATGCCAAACTGAAAAAAATATACGTGATGGCTCAATTTTGAGTGCTTAAATCAACCGGGCGAGCCGCGAAAAAAATAGTTGTATTCCTCTAAAATGAGACCCACGAGCAAAGCTTTAGCGACCAAATAGAACGACCGTTTTACGTCATGAACATGCAGTACACTCCCATAAAAATCTTAAAGGGAAAAATCCCATCGGGTTTTTTCTTATTAACAGCCTCTGACTGGAATTAAATATGTGTGAAAGACGCACTGTATTAACGTAAGCAACGCCTGGGTCCGTGAAAACTACTGCAGCACGAACATGAAAGATGGGCCATCACAGCCCGCTCGGTGTGTAAGACAAAAGGCATGATATTTGTTGCAGTGGATTTTTTTCGTTGAAATCAATCATGCTGAAAGATGGAACACATATAGCACAGATGATAGGGTTTTAACGGAGATTAAGTTACGAATACGATTTACCATCGGTTCCAGAAACATAAAAAAACATTTAGAAGTTGCATCAATTTGGATACTTAATACATTCCCTATGCATGTAGCGGAAGAATATGGAATTATATCCAAATCCCAAAAAAGCAGAAATACTATCAGGAAATTTTACAACATGCCAAAGTATCATTTAGAGCTTTTGGAAACAGAGGTTTATCGTTAATTACAACATTTAGATAGAAATTGAAATATTTGAATCGAGAAAATACATAGTGACTTAACAACATTGTTATATAAATCTCATTTTATCTATATCCAGGTGAAATTGAGTTTGCATTAATCTCCACGCTCTGGGAGTTACGGAACACATATGTGTTTGCCGCACGAAATGTCGCTGTACCCGGAAGTAATTAGGACTAATGATATAAACTAATGGTCTAGTTGTACTTTCATAAAACGATTTCCAAAGTCTTCCCAATTTTTTCTTTGTTGGAGCTCTATAAACATAAGAAGTAAGTATCCTATTTGTCATTTATGCATGATTCTTTAAATGCTCTTGGCGTTAAGGTATATAAATTGGAAAGCAAGTATTTTTCGCGAGGTAAAAACGTCAAATGACTAAGTGAAAGCGCGAAATTTCATCGCAAATTCATGAAAATAACATCGACATGAACCACATTTTACAACTAGAATTTTATGAGAACTATTCAACAGTTTACAAACCATTGTTATATCTTCAATTTTATCAGCTATTAACTGCATAATCGCACCAAAAAGCAAGTTATTTTCTAGGTCACTCCTAAAGTAGCGGAGAAGATAATAATATTCCTCCGTATATTGTTGTCTAACTAAATTCCGCAAGGATAGACCGAGAAAAATGTTGAGGAATGTATTCATTTTAATATTTGAGCAGTTAATGATTCAGATGTGATTCATGGTGTCCTCTTCACATGTTTTAGCAGAGTATTAGTATTAAGCAGAGATGATTCATGGTGTCCTCTTCACTTGATTTCATCTCTTTGAAAATTCTCTTCGTAAAATTTTTGGTACAAAAATATTGAGCAAGCAAATATTTAGGGCACTCTGTCCTCCTTATCTCGCTATCCGCGTAATGTCTCTCGCTGCGATACTATCTCAAAAACTAGTATCTCTCTTTCTCTGCCACTAGACCTCAACTTGTTTTTAGCCCACGCCGGTCCGATATTCGCTCTGCTCATGAAAAATGCAAGCGGCCGAGAGCGATATGATATTCGGGGAGCCAGCCACACCAGTCATCGTCGAGTTGGATGCAGTCCGTGTCCATATTTATATATAAAATTTTCTTTTTCCCCATCATCCAACTCGCCGCGCACCAAGGAGATGAGTGGACGAGGAAAAACAGGTGAGCATCTGGATGCGGGATGGAAGTTTTTATCTTCACCATTTTGTTTCATTTTATTTCCGCAGCAGCAGCAGCAGCAGCAGGTAGAGGGCGTGTAAAGAGAGGCTCGGTTGCCCCGGGAGACGAAGGGGTGAGGCGGCTATGGCGAGGAAAAGGAGGAGAGGGAGCAGCAGCTGACTGGTGATGCGAGAGAGTGAGAGAAGCGCGAAAGGAAATTGCATCTGTGGCACGAAAATGAAGGGACGGAGATGGAATTTCATTCCGTGACAATTTGTGCAACGATATTATGCGCCATTAAAATTAATGAAGGCGCAGAAATTGAATGAATTCCCGCATTAATCCCCATTCAGACGGACCTCGATGACATACCCGCGACCTAATAGAGCAGGGGGCACATGCGTTATGGCGTGTTCCACGTATCTCTTCGGTAAGGTAATGCTAACGCGTATTTCCGCATTTAGATTATTGGGTGCAATAATAGCTTGATGTTTAATGAGCAAGGAGATATAGTACCTTCAATATCATATCTAAAAATTCTTAGTTCAAAAAGACGTTTCAATGACAGTAGCACGAGATATGTTTATTACTTAAATCTCACGAAGGTCACATGCATCCTTCAAAAGGTTATACAATAAAGATTATAAAATAGGTGAATCAATAATGATAACCAAGCCACATATAAATGTAGGAAATAGAAAACTGACGGAGACAATAGTTGCGTGAATCCAAAATCATTTTCAATCAAAATTGTTTTAAAACTGAATAGATTAAGATCAGTTTTTAATAAGTTTAAAAAAACTTAGATTAAGATCAATTTTCTACATTCGGATATATTTTATTAAACCACCAGAGATTCGATGTTTTACATCAACTTAGTTTCTGAAGATGATGGTTCCAGAGCGTATAGAGAGAGGCTTAGATACTCTGGGAAATGAAGGGAGGGGCTGTGATGAAAATGTTTATACACAGTTGAAAAGCTGTACTTCATATAAGCCAACTATCATATAAAAATTACACGCAATATCGCTAAAATCTATGAATTCTTAAGCATGTCATAGGCAATAGCTTAAGCCTAATTCATTAAAACGCTTTGAAACGAGTAGGATTTTGCCATTGTGGTAGATGGATAGGGCATTATGTCATCAAATTGTAGCCTGACAAGCGAAATAACTACGCTGGTTATCTCAGCTCTTTCGTTAATTTATTATGGATATCATGGAATTATCGGAAATAAAGCAAGATTATCAGACATCCGTATGAAATTTTAGGCAAATAGCACTTGAATAATCTATTGGCTACTTGGATTTAAAGATTCTACTGGTGTATATTTAAGTTTCAATCGGGAATGCGGGTTATTGTTAACATAATTTAAAAAAAGAAAAATACACACGAGGAGAAATTATATTAAATAACTGAATGCATTCTGATTTTTAGTAAGTATTCAATTGAAAACATCGTAAAATTGTTTCATTAGAGCGTCAGCCTATTTGCATAAAGAAAAATTGGGAAACTAAGGTAGCGGACGGGCTAATCCCAGTTTATGGCTTCTGAAGTTGACCACATTTGCAAGCGCCATTTTCATCCACCAAAATGGATCTAAAAATGAGAAATTAGTGTATTTCAAACGTCCTCCCAAAGCTTTGGTAATAATGCAATTTCTAAAATCGATATAAATTTAAAAGTGACTGTACAATTGATAATAATGTAATTTTACAATGGGGTGTTGAGTAAATTTCTCGTGAAACTTGACTCCTACGCCAGAGTTGGAGTTCCCTCCCCAAGTGGAAGGCTAGATTAAGACCTTAACCTAGTGACTGAAATAAGAAGTTATTACTTCCCTTCAACGAGCGCTGCCACCAAGGTTCGAGTGGCATGCAGATTTCTCCAGACGACCATTAACTCAGTTTTACTCCGCCAAGGAGCAGCAGCGGCATATTATGCATTCTGGAGACTCATTCCGACAACTACGCGTGATTTCCATGGGCCACTTGGCTCTCACCCAGCCAACCCCATCCTTTACATCTTGTCCCACCTGCCGAACACCCATTAAGTCCTCCAACTGCTCCTTGCTGAGCGTCAATCCGTCCTATTCTCTCCTCCGCGTCCTCCAGCAGCCCTTTCCCTCCACCTTAAGCCATCGTATCTGCGTTGACTCCTCCCTCACCTCCCTCTCTCTCAAGATGGCATCAAAAGGAGATGAAATTTTCCTACGCTGCATGTATCTGGGGTTGTAGCAATTCATTCTTAGCTGCGTTACACTCTACGTCAAATAAAGTAGAGGCACTCTATATCACCAACATATTAAAGTGTAAGCACGGCTCTATTTAACACCCGTCTATCAGCCGCTAAACTTGAACTTGGTCCAACTTGAGAGCATAAAAGTAGCTTTCGTCTTTTTTTCACCTTTTAAGACCTGAATTTGAAAAAATTTGGTCGCTAACGGCAGTTATTTTGAAAAACTGTGCGGCAATGGTATGTTCATCAACAGTTACAAAATAGCAACGTTATGATAATCCACGAAACCGTTACGTGTGTCATAGATAATGAACTGGAAATGATTGCCAGGAATGTTTCAAAATATGCCCCCAGACTGGACCAAACTTTTATGGATGTAAGGAGAAATCTAACTGGTTCTGTCTAGGTAGTATTTCCTAGGAAATTGGTAGCAGATTCCAATGTAGAATTTTTGGAGTAACGCAAGTAAAAAAGTATGGGGAAACTTCCCGCGTAACATTAACTTCGGCGAAAATCGACACTTTTTCGATCACCTTCGTTGCCCTTACCTAAGTTTTCCTATGGGAAGTGGATACTTATTCGTATGTAACTAGATATTCACCAAAATTCAAAAGGATTTTGAAAATGAGCTATAGAGGTTGTCAAGGGTAGGCAATCCGAGTAATCTGCGGGTCGCTGGAGTAAATTGACTATGCCGGCAGCTTTCCGAGGAAGGCGTATGACATCCGCCTCGCTTATACATTCAATGACATCTAAATTCCTGAGAGATGACTGACTTTAAAGGTAGAGCATCAGTGCATAACGCACACACAAATTGGCTTTTGCATCGTATCACTCTTCATGAACGAGAATTTTCTCGCAGTTTATTTTTCAGCAACCGTGCAATCGTGGCGATGGAAACTCCTAAGGTCTTTTCCGGTATTTTATTCTACTTCTTAATTTCTCCCCCTATACTAGGCACCCTTCACCACTTGCAATACTTTCGGCAGTCTTCCGTGTATCTCAATCGTCTAATCACTCTCAAATTCTTGTCAGGCGGCGGGTGGAGGAAGGAAAGGACGCTCTCAAAACCTCCGCTATTGTATTCATTATGCTTCGCTTCCAACTGTGACGCCGTCGCGCTGTTTCCGAGATCCCGCTCCAAATGGGATACTTTGCTCGATCTCCCATCAATCCTTTGGATTTTGTCTAGGTGAGAAAGATCCGGTGGTTAAGTTGTCATAAGTTCAAAACGACATAGGATCCTAGGGAAAACTTGGAGCAATCTTCGACGGAACAATATATTTGCGTGTGCTGTAGCCTCTAGTTTGCTACTCATAATCAATCAGTAGAAGTAACCCACTTAAGTTCTTATATCAATTTATTAAAAATTTTATAACCAAATTCGGTATTGGCTAATGTTATTGCACACTAAAAAATAATATTACGCAATATATTACTCAATTTTCTAACAAGCATTTAATTAAGCAATTTCCTCTGGGGTACCTATATTCCATCATATAGTTTAAAATATCTATGATCATGTTGTAAATATATTTTGTATGGAATAAAGAGATATTATTATTATTATTAAAAACATGAGGACTTAGGTAGTCAATGTTTGAAATGGAAAATTTCCTCAAAGTGAAGCCAAAAACAGTAAAACACGCGGCTCAAAAAATTAAGAAAAATATATTTCCTGCATGATGTAGTCTGTACCCATACGATGGTTACTAATATGTGAGGTTTTGTAAATTATGCCACTCTTGTCAATTGACTCAAGTTGGCATAAGCGAGAAAAGAACATGGTAGCAAAATTGGATACAATACTGAGGAAAATTTTCTCTTAGCTTTATGAGACTGGGGCTTAACATCGCAGACAAATTATTTGGGCAAATATGGCGTCATTATCCTCCAACGCTGCTGCATCTCTTTGGATAATTAAAATCTCCGATCTCAAAAACCTTGAAGAGAGCTCGTTGACCCAATACCGGGCTTGTGAATATGCATGATATCCAAATTCACGATGCACAGGAAATTCACTCAATTCTGGGAATAATTTGCGCTGAAAAAGGAAATGCAATAAGTCCTACCAGGTAGACGGCCTAGGCTGTTAGCAATAATGCATGTAGATCCGAAAAAATGAATGACACATGAATACTTCATTCCAATTTCACGGAAGAAAATGTTATTTGGAGGACCGCGGAGGATGAATTTCGGGTGAACTACTTCATACTTTCGGGTGTACGAATAATCCGCTCCATACTTTTTTAAATTTTTTTAATCCCTGCTGCCGCACAGTCTTGGGAGAATTACCTTCGCAGTGAATAAGAAATTCATGAGTGAACTCGGAAGTCGTACGCGTGCCTTCAAAAAATTTTATTTCCACTGTTACAAATAGGGGTATTCGCGGACTTAAAATTTTCCAACCGCCAAAGAATATGGATTGGCGTGTGAAGGAAGCATTTGGATATGAGCGCTAAAATCAAAACGTTGATGAAACACCGCGATCCATTAAACTGTATGAAACGAAAGTGGAAATCTTGTACGCTTATTTCGTGCAAAAAGATATTTATGAATATAAATGCTTCAACGACCTCGCAATATGGATTTGCCCGCTAACCCCCACCCACCCTCCCCCCTCAATTTTTCTGCTCCAGCTCTTCCGCGCATCGAATCACGGCTGCCACTCTTCGATGAAAAAGGTAATTTTTTTTTACAATTTTACTTTGCATTTCATTAATTTGGCATACATTTAAAAAATTCATACCAACTTTACCTTATTCGTATATTTTTCTCCACAAGCATTTGTTGATACAGGACGATCTCGCTTGTTCCTCATTTCACCAAAAAATTACTAGGTTTTCTATCAAGTATTTATACATTTCTACGTTTATCCCCGATCACTCCTTCAGGCCATCATTTAATCATATTATTTTGGTACCAAGGTAACTTAAGTTATGTTTCACTTCTCTAAACCTATTTCATTAAGTATATTTCTGAAGAAAAAACTACGATTAACAGGAAAAAATATTAGAATCCCATAAAAATGAAATGAAAACAGCGCCTCAGCATTTTACATTATAGTTTCTTGTAAATGCGATTTTCACGTGAAAATCATAAGAAATGGTAAACATTCTCTGAGATATCGTAAAAAACGTATATTATATCCGGTGGCGGCGGGGTAAAGTCCTTGTCTGTTAACCAGAGGGTCGCGGGTTCGAGTCCCGCCTGGGTAGAATATTATCTGCCCAGGACATGAGTGTTTCTGTATCGTCTGTTGTTACTGTTATTCACTCGACGTAAACTGGCCCATTGTGCTATATTCGGGATAGTGAAGAAAAAAAATTGTACCTTGATAACCAATCATTAAAATATAACCCGTGTCTATCAAAATCACTGCTAATTAGATTAATCATTTCATAGTCTACGATATTGGATTAGGTGCGCTTGACTATAGCTGCTTTTAGCCTAAGGCATTGGAACGTATACTTGACGAAAGAAGAACTCTATGTAACCTCCCACAAGAAAGATGTTACATTTGACCTTTTTGAATCCATGTATTTATTCACAAATTTTATTGATACATCAACGTGTTTTACCGATTCAAAATTCAAATATTTATCCATTTCATTGAGAAATTCAGGACTATACATTTAGATTTCAGCATGATATTGATAATAAGATATAAAAACTACAGAATTTAGATAATTCGAGATGGCACAAATTGATTTCTGAGTATGGTAATGATACTTAGCTATAAAAACATATAAAATAAAATCGAGATATCACAAATGAATTTCAAAGAAAGTAGCTGCTGTTAATCAGTTATAATAAGTACATAAGGTAAAAAACGTCCAGACTACAAAAAAAATTTATAAGAGTCTGATAACAAATTAAAAAAAGCAAGCTATATGTATGATACTAATGACAAAGATATGTAAAAAAAGACATTATGGTACAAATTTCGCGACTGTACAAATTCCCTTTCGACGTTTCGACCTTTTTCGACATTTTCGTTGTTTTAATGTTCTCCAAGGTTTAATAGAGATGTAAACATACGAAAACGGTCGAAATAAATATTTTCTAGTGAGGGGAGAACTGTAGAGAGTTCTTTCGCCAGGGATCAACTTTGTCGCACTTTACAGTTCTTATTTTCTTTGCAATTTTGATGATTATCCGTTTCCAAACATTTCTCCACTTGCACTACGCAAAATTGATTCAAACGTAACGTAAGGATCGTAACTGGTTTGAATGTTAAATGCCTTATGCCGAAGCTACCGTCTGTTAAACTGGATAAAGTGGAAGTGGTTATCGTGTAAGGACCCCAATCGAGTCCTGAGTTCGCCTCACCATCCCCATCGAAGATAACCCTCAACGTACGCGCCTCCAATTTTGTACCCTGGACAATGGTTCTCCCCCGCCCCGCACAATACCCTCACGTCCTGTATCTTGTCTCTTCAGACCCTAATTCTCTTCCCATCCCTTTTCGCCGCATCCTCGACCCTGCCTGCCCAATCCACGGAGGAAACCCATTCTGGAGGAGCTCTCCTTGCGTGAACTTTTCCCGCCCACCATGCCCTCCCTTGCCAACCCCTAAGCATTCGTCCTCCAGTGATGCCACCTACTCAATTTCCCCATGATCAGCAGTCAACATTCAGGCGATAAGTTTGATGCGGCTCTCCTCTGCATCGTACGTATGTATAAACGCTTCATCACTTCAAATTTCTCATTTCAACTCCCTCAATTATTTGCTGAATACATAAAGGAAGAATATTGTCATGGAAAATTGTATGAATACATTTCTGTCGCGTTTCCAATTGGGCTAGCAGTTTAGAAAAAAATAAGCTTCTACATACTCGGAACACTGGCCAGTTCGGCCTTGGAAAATGGTTATCCACATAATAAAGACAACGAGGTAAAATACGTTTCTATGCTTATTAAGATCCATCTCTCGGAATCTAATCGAGATGTAATGACTCCATTTCATAAATATTGAAACGAATAAATTGAGTTCTGCTGACAACCGATTAGAAAAAGTAGTCATATAAGTAGAAAACTTGAAAATGATTTTATATTTCTGAAAATCTTCCATTGTTCAATTGTTTTGATGTGTTGCCCCATCCACCATAGCATTTAGGACACACTCAATTCAAATTTTTTCAATCAATTTATAACCTCTCCTTAGAGAAACTTTCATTAGGCTTTTCTCTCTCCCCAGATCGTCACCGTACTTTTTTCTAGTAACTATCTCCGTCAGTTTGATCTTCGTCATCCTTCCTTAGAATGATGAAGGCGTTAAAGCTTCTTCAAGACGACCATTGACGACCAAAACCCGCTAAACCCTCGATACCATCGTAACCCAACACTCCCCAGTTCCTTCCCAAGGCGGAAATTCTTCCGTGCTCCGCATCAGAGACCCCACTTCGTAACATGAATATGTAAATTGATTGGAAGAGGAGGGACGGAGCGAAGGAAGGTGGTGAAGAAGGAGGGGGAAAGGAGCTGGGGAAGATGGTGTTTGCGTGGGAGGTAATGGAGATGGTGGTCCGGGGGATGAGGGAGCCAAAAGCACACTGGGGTAGTGGGCGAATGATCCTCCCGCCCTGGTAATGAGGAAACGGAAGGAGGAATGTGAAGTGGCCGGGTAAAGGTAAGGGATACGGAGACAATGGAGGCTTCCTCAGACTCTAATATGAAAACGGGACGATCACTATAAGCATCAGGATTCTATTCTGATGTTAAACAATAGATTACTAGGAAATTGATGATAACCCCCTAGGATGATTTACGATTATTAAGGATAAGCTGGAAATCGCAATGATCTTCAGAGGTCACTAAACGAAATGGATCAATTTTTCCAAGAATACAACATGAAAATAAATAAGACGAAGACTAAAATCCTAGTACACGAAAGGGAGAAGCTGAACTCAGAAGTAACCCAGAGAGAAGAGAAATTAGAGCGAGTGGATTCCTTCACCTATCTCGGAAGTACCATCACGTAGGACGAAAGTAGTTCAACGGATATCAAGGGGAGAGTAGCTAACAAGGCGTTCATGGGAAAAAGACAACTACTGTGCTCTAAGAAGATAGGACTACAAACCAAGAAACAGTATATAGAAACCTTTGTGTGGAGCGTGGCATTCTATAGATCGGAAGCATGGACCATTGGAAAAGCTGACCAAAAAAGAATAAAGCATTTGGCCTGGTGCTGGAGGAGGATGCTGAAGATAAAATGAACGGAAAAAATAAGAAATGATGAAGTGTACAGAAGAGTAGAAGAGGAAAGAACCATATGGAACACCATACAGAAAAGAATAAACAGATGGATTGGACATACTCTGAGACACAATGGTTTTGTGAAGAGCATATTTGAAGGTAAAATAGAGGGAAAATTCCCCAGAGGAAGACCCGGGAATAAGTTTATGAAACAAATAAAGAGGAGAGTTCATAAGAAGAGATACTAGGAGGAGAGGGAACTAGCATCATATAGGGTTAGATGGAGTGCTGCAGTCTACCAATCTTAGGATTGAACGACTAATGAAATGATAAGCATTATTATCGGAATTGCTGTAACGTTGGAGTTATGGGTGAGTGATAGTTGACAGCCGTAAAAACATTGTCAGGTAAAATGATGGGTTTCCGGAAATGACTGAGCACAACTTCCTAAGAGGTAACCTAAATAAAAGGTATTATGCTACGGGAAAATGTTGATTAAAATCCTTGGTTGGCAATTGGTTTCAAAGAATCATTAACCAGAAGTAAAAAGTGCTCGATAAAATGCTTGAATTTTCTTAGGCAAGAAATTATTTCACCTTGTGTTTTTTTGTTTAGAAGAGTTTTAAATTGCATGCATTTTAAGGGATCATACTTCAGTACCTTTAATACGTGAAAGAGGTGTTCTTTTGGCGAAATTCTCTGTTCAACCTCCTCAAAGTAGAATGTTCCCTCTATGTTCCACCGGGGTCTATTGATGTATATTTTTTCTATTTCCATCTTATTTTTCTTAATTTATTTATATCTTTAGGCTCTCCGGTATCTAATTCTTTCCTGAACTTCCATCGTCTTAATTTCAAATTTTCCTCACAACCGAGGAATTGGTGAAGGGTGTATATGATGTTGTACATCTTGAACACTCCAGTTTTTTTAGGATATGAAGACAAAAATTATGGATTACAACTATAAATCCTTCCACAACTGCAAAGAAGCGAATTTCCCGGCATGATCTGGTATTAATTCATTTCCCGGATACTGGCAGAATATAGTAAGAAACGTCGCGAGGGGGGCGGAGGGCACCAATATCGGTACAACTTCGCGGGCACAATCACATGTGAGTTCATTGTAGTCCTTACTCAGCAGTTAGATTGACATTAATGACATTAAATATTGAGACATTCATATTAAAATAAATATGAAACATTCGTATTAAAATGAAAGCAGGTAAAGAGAAATGACCTCGATAAAAACAAGTAGACGTCTGTGAATAAAGAATAAAAATGTGAACGTGGAACTAAAAAGAAGACTGGGAATCAGAAAACGAGCCATGGCTTTCTTTAAGGAGTTAGGTTTTCGTATGTATTTACTAAGGGGTAAATAACATTTATTTATATATTTTGGCAAGCTTAGGGTGTGCGTATGGTGAGGAGGGAAGACGCCGTGCGAGAGAAAGAGGGAAAGGGAGGGGAAGAAATAGTTTGAGTGAGATTAATGAGGACATGAGAGTAAAGTTCGGAGAGTTCCGTGATAAGGGAGAGGAGGCTGGAGGTGGAGCGTGAGGAGCGAGGGTGTTTTTGGGGAGCTGAGCGGTTGGAAGGGCGATATGAGGGGATATAATCCGGGAAGGGAAGAATAGCAAAGCACTGCGATATTGCGATATATCGGCTGAGATATGCTGGATATATCGAATTACGATATAAATAGAATTTCAATAAAAATAGTTTTGCGATATAAATCGGATTACGACATAAATGGAATTTCGATATAAATCGGATTGCGATATATATCGAATTTCGTTATAAATATCATTGCAATATCGCTTTGGATGTATCATTGTCTACCGTACGCCAATATACGCGAGTTTGTATTGTGAAAATCAGTATTAGTATATTAACCACTGACTGGCACATACGAATATTTCATAGCCTTGCACACTTCGTTTCCACCGTCTAGCTCTGTCTAGTTCCGAAAGCCATTTGCTCCTCTTTAACCAGTTGGGGTAGAGGTGCGGGATTTCACCTTGGAACAAATTGTAAATGTTTAGAGTGTAAACAAGTGTAAACAAGTGGAACAAATTTTAAATGCCTGGTGTTAAATCATCCCGTGCCATCAACCCAAGAGATATCTCCACGGATATAGGTAAATCTAGAGCTATTACAATGAAAGAACTATAACTCTGCAAGCTGGAACAGTTTTTCATAACGGAATGATAATTTTATTCCTTGCATTTCACCCAGAGATGTATACATTAATCCATACCCTTATTGCACGGATATATCTGACGAGGGATTAGATGGAAGAAGGGACTACCCCAGTCTCAATCTCTCCCCAATAAAGACATGCATATATTGCTATTTGCTTTATTCATATAGATCTAATTGGAAGCCATTCAATTTGCAACATCACATTATGCGATGTGCGGTAGATCAACATCTATAGGTACGCAATACTGCGAGAGCCAACTCTAAGGTGTGTGGCAGGGGTCCATTGTATTCATCACGATAAAACATACCGCGATGCGATATGATAATTTGAGTATCGCACCCACCATAGAGTGGGCGTGAAGGAGAAAGAGGAGGGATGGAGGAAGAAGAGGGGTTAAGAGTGGCACGACAAGACGGGAGGTGCAAAGAGGGTGAGGATTGTTGAGATGGCAAGAGCAGGGCGGGCAAGGAGGAGAGGGTGAGGTCAGGAGTGGGATGAGGAAGGGTTTTCCGGAAGAGAATTCTTGTCAATGGCTGGAGGACTGCGGACGGACTGACGGGATGCGAGAGGAACGAACTCGCTCGGGCGAAATTGAGACCATTGTGTTCCTCCCAACACAACGCGGCGTGGGGAGGAGTGGGACAATTCCGAGGAACGGCGAGAGTGGGCGGTACGCAATAGAGGGTCGGAGTGTAAGAGGAAGGTGGGCGTCAAACGTGGACGTGATTGTGAACAGGATTCTTTGAGGGACCTGCACGCCAATGTACTCGGGTACAGGTGGGATTATCCCGGGTTCCATGACATTGAGTGACTAGATACAATATTATAGGGGCAAAAAATCTACAAATAATGAGCAGCACGATGATTTAGTATTAGGCGCATATCCAAGATATTTTGTAAGAAACTTTTAAAAGAGCTGAATTTATCTTCAAATTTTCACATTGATTTAATCAGCTCCGTTACAATACTGTTCTTACTTCCATAGAGGCCCATTCCATGCAGCGTAATTCGACCAAGGACATATACGGATAATTGTAAAATTGCTAATAACTTCCAAGGAATTAAAAAAAGTAATAAAGACTATGAATTTTGGGACAAATATGCCTCACAGGAGGTAAAAAGTCCCTCCGTCAGTGTGAAAATAGACTTGACGGCAACTTATTGAAGCTTTAGCCGATTTGAGAATATTAATTATAACATAGCATGGGCAGAGCTGCGACCATGGTTGAAAGAAAAAATATAGGATTTAACAAATACCTTTACGCACATATACAACTGCAGATTATTCATCGGCAAAAGTTTAAATTAAAAGTAAAGCATATTAGTGTAGCATACGACGGCCCACGTTCATCGCTAAAATTATTCAAAATATCGACTCTGCAGGAGATAAAGAAAGCGGTAAGAGCGAAGCATAGATTGCCAATGAAGAAGCAGGGCTACTGTGTAACAGAAAACGGAAAGACGAGAGGAAAGGGATATGAGAACGAGAGGTGAAATAAGTGAAGCGAATAGCTAGTGAGAAGAAGGCTTGGGTCGGAAAAGTTCTTGGGCGGATTTTAAAGGGAGTTTATATGGATTCTTTAACCAAGAGAAGAGATCCTAGGGTACGGGGGATAGAAAGAAAACCGTAAGGGGACACGAGAAGGTAGGAACGACGACACATTAGACCGGATATAGGTTTTGAAATAAGACACCAGAGATCTTGACGATGTCGAAATTTACGACGCAAGATTGCAGCCCGGGATCTTACCCGTCTTAAGCCGGGAGCCTCGGGTGCCTATTGAATAGAGCTTTGCCGCAACCGGAATCTCCCGTGAAAATATTACGTGGGACGCGAAGGCATCGGCTTTTGCATTTCGAGCCCCGGGAACTACGTTCCTGCCTCATGTCTAGGCCTCGCCTCAATGTTGAAGTCGATGAAAAGGACTCGGTTGATAAATAGTTCTTTCGGTTCTATGGGCGTAATCCCATCAAATCCTTCATTGAAGTCCTCGCTTCAAAAGCCAAGGTGATGCTAGAGTATCTTACACTGCCAGACTAAATAGAGAATGTGCTCCCTCTGGTACAAAATAAACGGCAAAAAATTGTAAGTAGTAATATAATATTCTATCAGAGGGAATTTGGTTAGAAAGAAGAGAAATATCAATAAAATTTCAGTAATATTTCAGACATGGTAATTGAATTCCATTAAGTAATTTCTATTTATCTCTGGGTGCAGAAAATTTTGCCAAGGAGTCCAAGTCCCACAAAAAAAAAGATCTCAATTACTCATTAATACTTTGGCTGACTTGACTTAAGTAACACTTTCAAGTTATTTAAACACATAGGCTTACATTTGATGAATTCAGTATCACAAATTTACAGTTATGTAGCCAAGCCTGAAGTAAGTAATTCCTTTTAGGTAGGAGGACTCAGTAAGAGGTAAGAAAAAATGAATTTGGCCGAAAATTCCGTGGGAAATGAAAAAGTGAATAAAATATCAAAATTTCGCTGGGAAATGCTAACATATTGCACTTACTCTTCTTAAACCGATGAATTCGTCACGTAAAGTTGTATATTGATTTGAGAGCTAAAATAGCAAGTGAATTAATTACACGGTTTAAAAGACACGTTTAGAACCTCTAAGGTTTGTTAAACCATAGCTGTTAAATACGCGGAGGTTTATTTATTTCTCTCAGCATCATATAGGAGCCATAGTGTGTAGCTCAAGGGCAAAATTCAATATCAGAATACAAACACCAAAATATTGCGCTTAATTAAATGCGCTCTAGTTTATCAAAATCGAAATGGAGTTGGTACAAGTGATGACAAGTGTAAGCAAAGTCCTTGAAAACGCTGAGTCAAGTCAATTTATCACTAAGCACTGGAAATATTCTTTGAATATTTCTCGTGCTTGAATTTGAATTTGAAAAGGAGACACACACATTCTATGGGCGAAGTGGTTAAATTTTCAAGACGTTTGAACACCAACGCCAAACATAATGAAAACGGCTTGCGAAGGAGTTCGCAACGACGGAAGACTTACATTCCTTCTTCAAGGAAGCTATAGGGACCTAATTGAAATCTATATGGATGCGAAATTAGAGCAAATTTACCTTAAAATTGCTCATATGTAAACATGAGTGGGTGATTATATATTGGAATGTCGAAAACAAATTGACACAGGGAGGAAAGGGAATTTTTTATACGAGAATCTCCGAATTTTTGGATAAAAAAACTGGTAACGGCAATTTCCCTGTTAATTAAGAACACTGGGTATTTGAAGAAAGTGCTAAATAAGCTGAATTTGACTTGAATTTAATGGATATCTTATTCGTCTATTTATTTTCCTAGCTGTATCTGAATAAACGGAACAAGATGAGTGAATTGACTGAAGGAAGAAAACGATTGATAATGATAAAAACGAAGGAATTACAGGGCACGAAACGGTGAGAGACACAGAAGACTAGTTCAATTCGACGAACACGGAAGACATGGAAACTTAAAAGTCGGTCGATGTTATATTTTATTAAAGTTTTAGTATTTAAGACTAGGGGAAGTAGAGGCTCTTAATGCACCGTTATCTCACTCGCGCTAAATTTTGGGTAAAACCGAGAACTATATAACTACAATACCATCAGGATCAAGTCCGTTTATAGTAAAATGGGCTTAAGTGAGACGATCACATAAAAACCTAGTCCTCCCAAGGCATATCCATTCGGACCATTATGGAGATGTGCTGCATATAGGCAGCGTAGTTTTTGGGAAGCGATAGACGAGAAGTAAGCGATATAAAGGATTTAGCTTCGCTTCCTACTTCTTCATTCTAATTTGAGGTTTCGAGTTCCATCACCATATGGAGTATTAATAAATGTTAATAGTAGTGTTAGAGATTTCACATACATGAACACGAAATAAAGTAATTTTGCCTCATGGAACTATGAATGATATCGTAAAGAGAGATCTATCTGCTAATTGTCTAGTCGCACTCAAACTTATTTAGTATGATGATGATTTAGTCGATGTTTAACTTAGGAGCTTTTTAATCGCACAATTTATGACTTTAAACCAAGCAGTTGTGTTGTTCTATAAGGGTATTGAATTTGACTAATGGGGCTTTCAAAAAATGATGCAATTAAGAAGAGAGAAAAACATTTTTAAGTCAAGCTCTTTATTACATCAAGCCCAAGCTCAAAGTTCACCACCTCACACCATAAAATTTCAGACCTCAGTTGGTGCATAGAGGCACAAAAAAACAGATGTATGCCATGGGTGGATTTATATTTCTTCCCCCCGAAGGATATCAGTTTTTTATCCTCTTGCAATATAGCACGATGGAATTGGAAAATGAGCTCTAATTTTGGCCCCTATAATATGATTTTCAAGCTGGTGCCCAACATTTTACTTGCTTCGAGCCAAGTTTCCAGGTATTCATGGGCTTGCATCACGCAAAGATATGATTGCTGCTGCAGAGCGGGATGGAGGTATATTTCAAAAATTGGGACAAGGAATCTCAAATTTACTCTCACATCAATGGAATAAAATATTACTGGAAAAAATTAAGACATCTTATCAAAAGAAAAAAATTAAGACATCTTATCCTGCATTGGACACAATTTCAATTGGAAAATCGGAGAAAATACCTGAATAATATGAAAGGTGTAAAGCGTCAGACCAGAGAAAATATATGAGAAAGAATGAGTAAAATGAAATAGGAGGGAGAATATCCACTAATCATAAAAAAATGCGGACCTGAGGTGACATGTTAGAAACTTCAAGGGCAAGGAGGGGGAAAATAACAATATTATATCGACGCGGGAATGGATTGCAGAAGGGCTGGTTTCTCTCAATAGTGTGATTATCTCAGAACAAGAAATTAATTGGAAATTAAGGCTGAGGAAAAAGGGCAAATTATCACCTCATATTTTGTTCCTACGGTACATCGATTCACTTCCGAGTTTGCTCCAGGTCTCAGAGAATATTATACCCAAACCTTCCATGCTTCGAAGTGAAATGTTTTTTGAACATAAACGTAACTCTCTCTAAATGTACTTTTAGTCTTTATGATGAAACGAAAGGGTGTCGTTATTATATAAGACAAGAAATAAGTTATTTTCTCTAAAATTAAAAAAAATACATTCTCAATAAGTACCACGATACATAAAGATTATATATACTTCTGAGTACATACGAATCCTTAAATTCTCATACAATCTCCTACTGCCAGTTAAGGATAAAAAGAATAAAGATAATTTATGATTTTTCAATAAAACATCAAAGCAAGATATAGTTTTTGAATTCTCAAACAAAATATCTGAAATTCTCTTTAAGAGGGCATAATTTAGTGGATTTTGCGACGCCTAATTTCACACATCATGAATAATAGAATTGACTAGTAATTTGCTCCATAAAAATGGCTGTTTCTCTGTTTTGTGGTCAATTTATATGAAACTCGGCCTCAATTGATTGGTAAAAATAAGAACTATAGAGAATAAACAATGAAAAAGATAGGAAATAAGCTTGTAGATATTCTGTGGAAATACAGGAACATTTTGCCCGGAAACCATCTACCTGAAGAATCAACAACAATAATTAAATTTAATCTGAGAAATCAAATAAAAATAAGTTACAAAATTCTGCGCTCAATAAACTATCAGGTCAGTCTGCAATTTCTGGGCAGCACCTATATTTGTGTTCCGACTAGTACGGAGACAAATGGGAGATGATCTAGAATCAATGATAATCTCGTTTAGCAAGATTGGCAGTCACTTTGAATTACAAACGATGCCCCAGGAATACGGAGAGTTAAGAAAGGTTAATGAGGGAAGATATGCCGGAGCAAAGTAAAGAGGAGAAACAAATTGCTTTGGGCCACGCAATTCCCATCAAATTTACATTCAGCCATGACATCACAGGGGAGCCCGAACAAAGCAATCAAAAGTTCCACGTGTTTTGAAAATTTTCCTTATAGCTCGTTCGGCACTCCTTAACTAAACGATTTTGAGTGGAATTGAGCTGCCCTTCACAATCCGACTGATTTGTATGTGAATTCAAATCACTGCAAAGCGACAGTCTTGCATGTGGACGTCGAATAAAATATTCATGAAACACCCTTTTAAACTAATTAAACGGAAGTTGTAATAACTTGATGGGTAACGCTATCATCTCATGGCTAACTTTAGCCAAAGGTTTGATATCCTTAAAAAGGAAAGGATAGTTTGTATAACCATTATGGGGATTGCTTTAAATCAACTCTCGCAAATAGAGAACCCTTAAATTTTATATTATTTCAATAACTTTCGATTGCCAAATTAAATGGGAAAACGGTCTATGTTTGAACCACGTTGAGCGACGTAAGTGGATTAGGAATCGACTATGATTTTAGTACAAATTGATTCAGAGAAGATGGAATGACCATGGATATATTAGTTGAGCTAATTTGAACAGTGACATTTCAATGTATAAACTGTGGTCTTATGTTAATGACTACGAAGTAGCCATGCCCGAGGTGAGCCATATAACGACTGCTAGTCAGACCTTCGGGAAACCAAATTGGAAAAGCGGTTGGCTCCTTTTATACATCCCTTTGAGAACTTATCTCTGGAGAGGTTAACATGGCGGTGCCTATTGCTTGAGTTTTCAGTGACTCGAAGTTAGCATGAACAACTCCTAAAAAATAAATTCTACCTCATGAAACCGGTATTTATAAGATATAAATATTATTTAATTAAATCTAAAGGAAACATCGCCAATGGAAGCAGTTCATTTGGTAGGAAGTAATATTTTGAGTAATAAGTTCACATTTTCACTGTAAATACGCGCGAATTGCTGCAAACTCCATCAAGAAAATGGTTTTGCTTCGTACACTAAACAATATACCTAGATCACATTTCATGCAAACTACAAATGAAAAGTAACGCCAATGCTGTAATGTTACATCAAAACTGCTGTTGAATTCGACGATTATAAAAGAAGCAAATAATAATGGACAATGGAGATCAGAGCATGTTGGGTAAACTACTATCGTTTGGATTACCCTTTTTTTAACTAACAGTCTCCAAAAATGTGTCAGCGTCTTGCAACACTATTTATTTACAATAAATAATAATGTTAGGTAAAAAAGAATCGTAATAAAGTTTTAAAAACATGCTTTCTAAAACTATATACGTGAACCATCATGCCCTCTATGCGGGGCAAGTTGGTACACAGGCTGGGGGAAGTTTGCACACGTACATTAAGGCCCTTATGACCAATTCAGATAACTTTTACTATGGCATAAAGTCACTTATTGGCGTAAAATATTATGAAAGCACTCAAAAGTGGCCATCATCGTCATAAATGGTACTATTTGCTGACGACCGAACAATTTGCTTCCTTAAATTCAGCGTTCGTGAGCCTATTTTTTTGCATTTTATGCATCTACTCCACTTTACTTCAAATTTTGAATTGTTTCAAGATAATAGGTACTTTTAATTTTTTTTCTCTTTTCCATGAGTAAATGAAACATTTTGCTTCTTTCTCCCATTGTTCGGTCATTTTCTTTGTTCGTACTAGCTCCGTCACCATATTTTTCATCTAACCTAACCTACAGTAGTCCACTTAAAACTCACAACAAATTTGAACGTATCAAATTGTAGCCAAATGATTGTTATATAAAATTGTACTGCATCAAATACCTACTTAAGCTGTTTAGCTCTTGATAAATAAGGAAATTAGTTACAAGAATATTACTAACTGGCTCAAAAAATACGCAGGGCAAGCTTTTTCCCAAATGAAGGCAACTAGCCGACTGGCAGTGTATGAAGTGGAGGGGGATAGTGGGCGCCAGACACAGTTAAAGTTTCCACGCGCTCGCTCGCTTAGTAGTCAAGTTATCCGTAATATGCTAACATGCTCCAGTACCCAACTAGCCCCGGTCTCCCCTACTCTTAACTATCTGCTGAAGCCAAGTTCAACTTTGGTTGCCCATCGGAGCTAATAAATTCTCTTAACCACGTGCAAAAAATATAAAAGGAAGTTTGTAACAAAATAACACCCTTATGCGACACATAAATTTTTCCCGTGCGATTGAAGGCCACAAGGCCACAGGCGTCCGTATCACACCGACAGCAGCACTTAGGTAGCGGTGGTAAGGCGATACCGGATAAAATCTTTTAGTTCTTTCGTTCCTCGTCTGGTCGAGTAAATTGGATTCTTTAGGGGAGGTCCTCAAAGGGGTTCGAAGGGGTCAGGGTGTGTCAATTATTGAAGGCAGTCAGCCAACGGGAGGACGCTTCAAACCCCGCTGCCACCACCGCCCCTCCCGGGAGGTAATCAGTCTGCAATTGTGCGCTAATTGCCAGAGACTAGTGCGGGGATGGCGGTCACACCGCCCGGCACTTCCCCTACCCTCTTCGACGAGCGCCTGCGAGAGAGCAACGTAAGGATAATTAATCCTCAGCCTCCATCCGTCCGTACCATCTCTTAATTGACAACAACTAACCACAGTCAGGTGACGTGGGACGGTGTGGGCGGAGGTGTTGGCGGGCGTCAAGGGTTGAAGCAATCATATCGCCATAGAGCCGTCCACGGTGGAGGTCATTAGAGGGCGTGGAGCAAGGAGGATAAAGGAGTAAACTTCACGGGAAGCGGTGGGAAAACTCGCCTCTAAAACCCCCGAGTCCCATCTTCAGATGTAAACCCATGGCAAACACAGCCCAGCGAATCATCGTGGACTCCGACGGTATTCGATGTGTTGTCACGTTGGGAAAAATATGAATCCGTATTGAAAAGCTAGATATTAATTTTCAATAGAAAGATAAATCGGTATAGGCCATGCTTTTAGCTACTCAAAGTCGATGCCAAGTGTGAAACATTTATTGAGAATTGTAGAATGCAATTCTTGCCCCATTTTTTCTCGAGAAATTTTATCTCCGGAGTGGTACATATTTTCCTTTACAGGCAATAATACAAATAGTACCTCCTAACTATAGGCGTAGAAGGCAAAATATACAAAAATATTCTGGTCATATCATGCAAGAAATCCGTCACTGAAAAGAAAACTAGAAGGAGCTTAGCAAGTTGGCAATTAATATAACAAAATATATGACATGTTTGAGGTTTATTTTCCAAAAACGAATATTTGATATAGGGAAGAATGAATTTCTTTTATTCTTATTCTTTCGAATCCAAAGTGAGAACAGAAAAAATCAGTAAAAATATTTGGAGGAGGACAATACAATCATCTTAAACTATGACCTCTCTTGTAAAAAATAATAAAAATATGAAAGTAAACTCAACCGTGGCCAATATCGTAGAACTTTAATTTTATAAGGAGACAGTTGTATAATTCAACACGCGTCGGAGGGAATCTTCACAAAGAGGATTTCCAGTTCATACAATCAATTTATTGTCATAGTTTTTATCGCCGCGTAATATTATCTCACGAGTTCTACCCGTCACCTTTTGACCCATAATGCGCACGTCTCGGGATTCCGCGCCCTGCAGCGTTTACAACCAACGCGATGCAAGTCACATCCTCATCACTCTGTTCCGACCACATCGCGCGACTTCCAACCCCAGGAAACACCATCGTGACCTCACGCCCCGGTGACAAACCAACCATAACCTCCACGGCCTCCCTGCCACGTGCTGGGTTAATCACGAACAGGCTAGAAGTGGTAGATAAGAGCCGTGATGGAATGGAATCCAGCACATGCGTGAGAGACGTTGATTCTCGGTTGTGTTGCAGTTAGGAGAAAGATAGGTACAATTATAAGGTGACAAGAATACTCAATTTAACCTCAGGTTCCGTTTATTCCATCAACATCTAGCATGGAGAGAAACATGTTAGCATTGTAGTTATTCTCTTTTTATCAATAAAACATCCTATCAACGGTGAGGCACCTAAAATGACCGTAATGAATGTAAGCACGGTACGTACAAGTTCAAGTAACAAGTTCTTCTGCCATAGAAAAGAAGCTAAAGATTAAGAAACTGCAGAAAATAAACTGCATTTGCAAAACTGTAGCGACGAAAAATTCTTTGAGGCATTAATAAGAACTATTTATAATGTACTGCCATGTTCAGCCAAGATATATAACTTACAACTGGAGGAAAGACCTGGGATTGGCACTTCATAAATATTGATTATTAAAAGGATTCCGGCCATAAATCTCTTATATTAGTTTGAATTAATGTAAAATTTCATCAGACTTTTCACTTCTGATACTAAAGAAATCTTCCTCACACGAATAGACTGGGGTCATGTGAGCTTTCATTATGCAATGTTACATCATAAAATTAGGATGCCTGTAAAGAAGACAACGAAATGACTCGAAGTCAAACTATACTCTGTTTTTCACATTGCTCTTGAATCTTGGAGAATGTCACAAAATCGTTCATTTGGAATATTAATCTATAGGGGAGAATAAATGTCATGGATAACGATGCTGGTTATTTAAAGAGACGATTAAGGATATCGCTCAACGAAAAATTTTCACTTCGGCGTGAACAGTTGTAACGTTCATTATCATAAATTTTCCATACTTGTTAATATCGCAAGTCAGACAAGAAATGTCATCACGCGTTTTCCAACATCGTCGTGGCCACAGTAAGTACCTTCCCACACATTCATTGCGATGAAAACATTTTAACTAAGAGGTTGCACGATCAACCATGAAACAAATTCAATCTCCAAAAGACGGATTTCCAGAGAAAATACTGCGAAATAACATCCGTGTAATTCCCAAGTTTTCCCTTTTTAAGTGAACACGGAATACGTGGCCACTTCACTGCGCCCGATAATGGATTATTTTCTTTTGGATTAGGTAGCCTGAAGTCTTTTTGCGGTCCAAATTTTTACTACGCTCGCCAGATATTTGAAGAGTGAGTGCTTCTACGAGCTTAGAAACAAACGAAATATTAGAGTTTCACCAGAACCGCACGAAGAAGAAAGAGAATGGCAAAGCCCGATGAAAAAAGCTGGGTTTCAAAAAAATTTCATTACGAGCATCACCCATGTCTGCACGTCAAACAGTTCAGACCGGATTAAACTCACGTCTATCAGTTCAAAGCACCTCTCAAAAGCTCGGAAAACTACTCGGTTCCGAGAAAATACATTTTCGGCAGCTACGATCCCGTTTGCTTTTCATTGCACACCATGAAAGCCGGCTCGTACGCAGTCCTTCTATGGCCTTACTAGTGCTAGGCTGACACCTGGGGCACATCCAAGAAGAGGTGTCAGGGAAGAGTGTTTCAATATGTGATAAGAACGTAGCATTTTTAGCCCAACTTTCATTGCTTTCAGAAAAAGTCTTTCCTACAAAGAGAGTTTAAATAATTTTTACTTTCTTTTTTTACATAGAATTTCACCTATTTTGTCGCATTTGTCTCCTCAGATGTCATAGGTTGTTCAATTCTAAGATTGGTTGCTTGCAGCTAAATAATTGTATGTTACGGATTTGGTTTCCTGGCGTTTTTATACTATTTTACGTTGTCTAATGGCACTTGGCATATATTTCGCAAACATGCGATTGCATATATACATAGTTTGTCGCGAGTGCGAAATTACACGTTTCATATTATCGAAACGGTGGATAATCAATTACAACACATCATACCCAGTAGAAAAACGTGTTTATGCGACATTTTAGCTTAAATTTTAAGTTCCTCGTCGAGAAACCAAGATATAACATTGCTTTATATAACACAAAATTTAAGAGTATATATTTTATTTATGCATTATTAATATCTATCACTACATGTATTTTTAATTTCTCCGTACGAGCGTAAGTAAATAAATAATTCGGAAACGTCAGCATTTCATCATCAGCATCAGTCGTAAACATTTTATTAAGATCGCTTGGAACATCCACCTAACAGTCCCGACTTAGCCTCCAGTGATGTTAACCTGTTCGGGCCCCTAAAAAATCATTTGGGTGGCCGAAGTTTTGAAAATGACAGTGCCGTAGTTCAAGGGGTTACTTGTTGGATGTACAGGGTGAACATGCAAAAAAGTGGAATAAATTTTAGGAAGTTACATTAATTTTTATTCCTCTGGCCAGCTTTGCGAGTTTTTTATTGATTTACTCTCGTATAAAAAGGTGTACTAAATGAAGCGTGCTCCAAGATTTTTTTTACCAACTTGCAAAGTTACCAAAATGGGCAATCTACGATTTACGGTTAGCACCCGAACCGCTATACTAAGTATACACCGTCACTGGGTTTCTCTCCACCCTCCCTCCATTCCCGAGTTTCTACCCCAACCAAAGAGCCCACCAATCCTTCTTGGCACAAATGACCACAGCTGATGGTCAACAGCGCAAATAGCCAACCGGCTAACCGATGAAAAGCGGAACAGGCGGTAGATATCCAAAACGGAGAATAGAAAAAGATGAACAAAGTGGGTTATCACGGGTCACATGAGATGGAGAATGTGGAAAGAAATAGATGAGACTATGTTGAGCACTGGATACGTTTCTTTGCGTGCTGAGAGAAAGAGCCGGGCCATTTTTTTTTACGTCAGTCAACACTTCATCTTTGATCGGGTCACTATTGGTAGGAGGGAGGTGGGGGAGGGGTGTGCGCCCACTACTCAAAGGGAATCCCCCATACTGTTCCCGGGTACTGCCCACCCATATTTCACTTTCCAGCAATTTCTCCTTTTTTTCCCTGACTGCCACTCCAAAAATTTTCATCCGCCGGCCTCCTCTTTTATTTAAGTGTTTGCTATCGATCAAGAGCGGGTCGAGGGGTTTTTGGGGGCATGCATGCAGCGGGAGCGGTTGCTCCTGAAACCTTCTTTTCATTCCAATAGTCTCCGTTTTTTTGCCATTTGGGGGGGAAATCGGTTTTCCTACGGTGTACAAATTGAGTGTACGGGTGGAGGTCGATTGGTTTCGGACTCCGCGGGGGTTTCATTGATATTATTCCGTCGAAAGCGCCGACCGAAATGAATAGGCCTGAAATTTGGGGAATATGCATTTCCGGAGCTTCATTCTTTTATGGCGGAGCGAATTGTAAATGATGAGGGATGCAGGGATGTGGTGCGCAGCAGGTGATTGTCCCGTGGATTACTCCTGATTGGTTGCTGCCTTTTTCCGTGCTCTCTCCGATTCGCGTAATTTTTCAAAAAGAATTACATCAAGCGTAACATTGCAATTTCATTAGACCAGAAAACGTTCATACTTTTCTGTTTACAGTTCATAGCAAACCAGTCCATTCTCTTTTCAGCTAACAACATTATTCCTCCTTCATAAGGTGGTTTTACCGTACAAAGGGCATACACGTCATTTAGTTCATATTCTAGAAACTTGTACAGAACATGTCCTCTTTAGGATCTAAACTATAAGTTATTACCTTACGGTGCTATCATTTTCGCAAATATAACTTGAAATCGTATGGTTTTCTAGAGATAATGGTAGATATACGAGGATAAATAGTACTTCTTATCTAAGATCGATGAAATTTTCTTGGAAAACCGTTTAGTATAAGGGAAAACTCCCGTGAATTGATAAAAAATATGCATCTTACCGCCTTAAAAATTTAGTTATTAGCTAATTACCTTGAATAAAAAAATGTGGATATTCCATAGTAATGGTGCTAAAGTCGGTCGCTATGGGTATAATAATATATTTTTAGGATAGTTGGCAATTGGCATAGGCAAAAATTGGTTGTCGTTTCATTATAATACGTTTGTAATAACGGTAATAAATATTTATTTTCTTCATAAATAATGGACTGAAAATGTTTATAAGAGCGCTGCTGAATTTTACATGGCATGTTGAGTGTCAGCCGAGGTGACATTTGAAAAGCAATATTTGGATACAGGACTCTAAAAATAAAGGGTCAACGTTATGAAATCATAAAGAAATTTCATCCCACGAGATCGGCGTATAGAATATTAATTATGAATTTTTTGCAAATATTAGTTATCAATGACAAGTAAACGAATGAGTTTATTAGTTCCGGAGGAGAAAATAAAAAAGTTCAATTTGAAAACTCATTATTCGTGGCACTTCTTTACTTCTCTTTTATAAACATTATTAGCGTGAATCGTCCGTGTCATCTCCATGCAGGGTAATCTATTCCTCGGCAGTCTATCGACGAATCCCACTTTTATTGGAACGCGGGAATGATTCACAAATAACGACGTCAATGAAAGAAATAATTGCATAGAATATAATATGCACTGATATAATTATTCTGATAATTTCTTATGATGCCGCAAGGCATTATAGTAGACGCAACGTAGTAGTCCTCTCGTAGAGATATCCGTTTTTAAATCCTACCAAAAATTCGACTAAGCTTATTTTAAAACGAGTAGAATACTTAAAATGGAAACTTGAAGCTTTCACGTGATGGAAGGACGTCATAATAAACAAGATAAAAATTGAGTAAAATACTTAGGTAATTACAATTATTTATAAACAATAGATCAATCATGGTTTGCGTATTTGTGAAATTAACTAAGTATTGCTACTAGTTACTGCTTAGTACTACTTCTTAATCATGTTTGAAGCAAGTATTTACCACCAATTGACGCCTGAGACTTTCTTAAGCTTATTATAACATACATTACGATCGAAAGATAATTTTAATTAGGAAAAAGACACATATCGTTGCCACAATGTAAATACTAAGGATTTGAATACACTCATCTTGTCTGCTGCATGTGAGATTATTTTTGTTCTCTGTTTCCACTTTATCTACATGCCCTCCTGTAACAAGACAAATTTTTCACTGGTATCTTTTTTCGTAAAAACCGGCGAGTTTGGTACAATTTTCAAATAACGTAAATACATTTCATCATACCTCCTTAGACCATTGAAAATCATCCTAAAGGATCAATCATGAAAATGGCAAATATGCCTCGACTTTCTCAAGCGGGCTATGAGAGATGGAAATGGGGGACGGATTGGAGGATCCGGAAAGAAAATAAAAAAAACGAATTGCGCTGGAGAGAAATTTGCGTATCGGAATATCTTAAATCTCGTCCCCGGGAGCCGGAAGGTGGGGATAATGGTAACAGCGTGGAATCGGATGGGATGAAAAAAAGGGAAGGACCTCTTCTCTCACGTGCACAGCTTTTGGATGGGAGTAGACGACGATGGGAAATGGAAGCTGGGCAATGGTGGATGAGGAGTCAAAAGGGAAGGGTGTATACAAAAGGGTTTTTTTTAAAGGGTATGTACGCGGAGAGAAGGTTTGAAGTAGAAGATAATGAAATAGGAAGAAAACTTGATACTTACATATCCTATATGTAGGAACTAATGTGATGCTCGAGATATTCAGAACTGACGTGTTTTAGAGCGACACAGAGAATATTATCCTGACGCCTCTTTTCTATCTCTAGGTCTGACAGAAGCAATTAAATGTAGAGAGATACACTGTCGAATAGATAGCTAAAAGAACTTGTTTTTTCCGCGCACAATAAGTGACCATAATAAAAATTAAGCTCCACTAAATATACTCCCATAATACATGCCACCAATTCATCTCCCAAAACCTTATCCCTTACATCTTTACACAGCTGGTGTCCTAACACCCCCTGCCACAAGCACATGAGGTGGATCGCAGGGTAGTGGGTAGATAAAGATGTAAAACAGGATTGTTACTAATAGATTCCACAAACAGTGCGAAAATTAACTCAAAATTAATTCCACTTCAGTGCGATTCCAATAACAGTGCGAAAATTAACTCACGCGTACGGTTGCAAAAAACAACACTCAAGCGTGAATTTCACAAAAAATATAATTTGAGATGATAAAGATAAAAAAATGGATGCGCACACTTCCCTCAAAGGAGACTGGCATTTACAAAAGTTGAAGGCAAATATCTGTAGTGACTTATGAAAAATATTTCCCACGATAACTCCCCCAAAAATTCGTCTTTAACTCAGCAGGAAATGCGTCATTAATGGCTGTCAGTTAAGCAATTGGGACACTGGGGTTTGAACTCCGGTCAACTAACTAAACGACTGCATTCCTAATGTATTTCCATTCATCGGAGATATAACCTTGAGTTTCCTCTTTTACAAAACTCTTTTCAGGATTATAGAATAGGATGTGCGTGTATTATTAGCGGACCGTAAATCGTGAGAGCTAGTGCTCATAAGTTTTCAAAATATGGAATGGAATACTGAAGCTAACCATAAGATGTCAGGACTATTTAAGGGTATGTACTCCTCGGCCGGCAATACTCTTCTAGTTCTGAATTCTGCCGCAGCCTAGGAGAGATCTTTGCCTTCTCTATCATTCCCCGGCCCGGACAACAGCGCCAATGATGGCTCAGTGGAAAATTCTTTGAAAAGACTCAGGAGAGTGTTCACGGTGACATTATTATACACAATGTTCAACGTATTGACGATCCGTCATCGTAATTTAGGATTTCTGTTTACTATAAACGCAGAGAGTGTAAAAAATATACGTGGTACGCTTGATGGTAATCTGCTGCTTTTTGACAAATTCACGTTCCCTCCGCGGTCAAAATATGTTAACAGAAAGCAATAATCCAGAAGTTACGACACTTACTGTAAATATTAATTCTTATTTAAAAGGCCTGCACAGACAAATTTCTTATAAATTGCACAGGAGAATCGTAAAATAAAAGTAGAATAGAATAGAATAGAAAACAATTTTATTGTCCTGGGACAAAGTCCGTTAGGACATTGAAATAGTTTACATGCCTTCATGAGGAATGGAATACAAAGACAAAATACAAAGCCTTACAAAAAAGGAAAACAAACAAACGACTTTCAAGTCAGCAGAGAGATATAAAATGAGCGAGGTAAATGAAAATGAAAAAACAGTCTCAATATCAATAATCGAAATAGTATGTGAAAACAAAAATGTACAATCTGTAATATCTATTAATAAGAAAAAATGAAAAGCAAACAAACGAATATTTTATAAGACAGAAAAACAGAAAATGATTATAGTGAACAAGTAACATGTAACAATATCATCTCATATCATTTTGTCTTCTCATATAGAGGCGAGAGAACATTTGGGAGACAAAAAGTCGTGTCGTCGTCACAAAGTACGTAGACATCAGTGCAAGGGTTTTCGGCTGTGGTATACAGTCCACTAAAAATCCGGAAAAGTAAACATTGTCATTGAAAAATTCATATATTGCCATAGTTAAATAAAAAAAGTCACGTGTAGTGGCAAATACAAAATCAAATAGGAAAAAAATCCTCAATTCCGTGGGAAAAATTAAGGATTCGTTTTCTCAATCCTTAACTGAAAAGTCCCAGCAGGAAAGCACTCTCTCGGAAATGGGTGTGTCGGTGAAAAACCTGTGAAAACATACACACGGAGAAGGATGGAGGAACAGGGGGAGCTAAGAGGGGCATGGGGGGGAGGGGTTGAAATGGTAAAGGAAGGAGGAGGAGGTAGAGGACCGTTTCTGTCTCGCGGAATATATATTGATTCGAATTTACATGCAACTACGTCCGGAATTGGATTTGATCGGCAATCTCATATCCAGGAAGTGGCGAGGCAGCAGAGAGCGGGATCTGGAGCCGGCGGACTGAATAAGCGGTAGGCGGGATTGGAGGAAGGCCTTGTATGTACGACGGAGAGGAGAGAAACTCCGAAGCTAGCTGCATTGCTTTGCTTCTGTTATTTTTTTTCTTTTCCCTTTAGATATACACGAACGGCACTCGTGCTCTTTCTCACACAGGCACACACGCACACACACATTCACGTATATTTTCCGGTCGGAAAGATCCTCCGAGGAATAATCCGCGGGCCTTCAAAGAGCAGAAGAGAAGACGATAATCCGGGGAAAAATGTCGAAAATCGGGAGAATATATTTTTATTTATTCTTCGAATCCTGTATTATTTTTTATTTGGTCCTCTTGAAAGTCATGCCGAAAAAGCAATCTACGGCCATGCATTGAAATCTCTCAGTCATATAACGGAATAAATATGTACATTCGGCGGATCTCTTGGCCGGGCTGCAAGAAATGTCATGATATGCTTTAAACATGCGAAACTTCCACTTCCGCGAAAGTAATATCGCGATCGCAACTCCAAATGGGAATATAAAGTTAGAGAGGGAAAAATATAAGGTTGTGATATTTTATTAAATGGCTAAAATTGCTAGGCTTTTCTCTGTATTGCTTTAGCAATTTCAAGCATGTGACGATGAAGGTTACCCGAGATATGCCAGTTCTTACGCTTATATGATAGAGCTTTTGTAGTTCGAAGTTTGTTTGAGGATAAAAAGAATATATTATGCAATGTCACTGCGTGATATTACTTAGGCAATTTTCATTAATACTTGTGATCGGTACGATAGCTACGATACTAAAGGCTTATTAACAAACTAAAAAACTGGAAAAGACGCAAATATATTCAACTTTCAAGTCCTTTCATGCTTAAAAATTTTTATTATCAGTGTATTTTGGAGGCAGCAAGATATATGCCTAATTAGAGCCACCTCCCAATTATTTGTTGTCAATCTAGGGCGGTTTTCCCAGCTGTATACATCTCAACGGTGAAACGGTTTTGTCTCAAGCCTGGCATATCCGAGGTGAAAATAATGAAGATCTTCTTTACTCAAGAAGAAAAAGTTCTAAGGAAAATGATGCTAGTTAATAGGGTAGGAAGTTAAGAAAATGATCGAGTTGAAGAGGTGGCCTATCTATCTATGGCGCCTTTCGTTAAGCGTAAGATATAGCTGTCGCCGGATAGTCTCCTTTCTTCCGCACATCTCTGACCCTCCTAATCCACCGATTCCAATACGGCGAATGAGATCAGATACCAATCACCTAACCAGCCACGAAAGAAGCGTGCTGATGCCAGTATGTCCATCTTAAACTCTCCTGACAATAACAATACTTACACAGAACGAGTAAAATCATACCACGCTCGCATATAGAATTAAAATAAAACGCCGAACCCGTTTTACAAAGGGCACTTATTTACACAATCTGATGTGTGTTTGAACGTAAACTTCAAACCGTGTCGTGCAAAGTGGTGAATACCAAGAACGCATGCGCGAATGCATGAACGCGAGATGGCACAATACCCCTTCCTCTAAATCAATAATTATTGCACGCCCGATGGTGAGTACCATGCATTTATAAATTGTGCAATTTTGTTCCCAGTGTAAAATGGGCTTGAGAAGATGAATGAAATGCATAACGGTTAGATGAAGTTAATCACAAAAGACACCATAAGGAGAATTCCCGGTAGTGGGAGATAACTGAGTAAAGTAGGGAGAGCAAAATCTTTATTTCCATAAATATCAATCCTTCACGTACCCAACTCCCTCCCTCTCTCGTTTCCATTTTTCCTTGCATTTCAAACCTTCTATTTTGCATCATCTTCTTCAACTTTCTATGCCAACCATTCGTTCCCCCCGAACCGTCGCTCGGAATTCCCTCTCCCTCCGAGTAACCAGCATCCATTTACCGATTGACGGCGAGATCGTCATCTCCACCCCATCGAAAAACCATCCTCTTCCCTCAGCGCCGTTCCAATTTGCCGCCATATATCATTCCGCTGATCTGCCCTCTGTTTGGCATCCTACGCGGCTCCCTCCTTCTTCGCCGTATGCATGTCAAGCCACTTCCTTGCAAATCACTCCTCGCCTACGGCTGCATTACGTCTTCCCGATCTCCCACCCCACCAAGCCAACCCGTTTCCTCGGCGCGCATAAAGGTAATTTCTCCGATAATGTTACTAAAACGGTGGAAGCGATATCCACATTAAATTGAGGATGTTTCCCACTTTTCATGTCGTCACCTCATGGATATATTACCTATATATCCCTGAATCTCTGAAAGTTCTATGGATCGGAAGCATGGACCATTGGAAAAGCTGAGAAGAACTGACTAGATGCCTTCGAAACCTGGTGCTGTAGGAAGATGCTGAAGATAAAATGGACAAACAAAATACGAAGTTATGAAGAGTGTAGAAGAGAAGAAGAGAAACGGGCCATATGGAAGGCTTCCTCAGACTCAAATATGAAAACGGGACGATCACTATAATAATCAAGATTCTATTCTGATGTTAAACAATAGATTACTAGGAAATTGATGATAACCCCCCAAGGATGATTTACGATTATAAAGGATAAGCTGGAAATCGCAATGATCTTCAGAGGTCACTAAACGAAATGGATCAATTTTTCCAAGAATACAACATGAAAATAAATAAGACGAAGACTAGCATCCTAGTATACGAAAGAGAGAAGCTGAATTCAGAAGTAACCCAGAGAGAAGAGAAATTAGAGCGAGTGGATTCCTTCACCTATCTCGGAAGTACCATCACGTAGGACGAAAGTAGTTCAACGGATATCAAGGGGAGAGTAGCTAACAAGGCGTTCATGGGAAAAAGACAACTGCTGTGCTCTAAGAAGATAGGACTACAAACCAAGAAACAGTATATACAAACCTTTGTGTGGAGCGTGGCACTCTATAGATCGGAAGCATGGACCATTGGAAAAGCTGACCAAAAAAGAATAAAGTATTTAGTCTGGTGCTGGAGGAGGATGCTGAAGATAAATGGACGGAAAAAATAAGAAATGATGAAGTGTGGAGAAGAGTAGAAGAGGAAAGGACCTTATGGAACACCATACAGCAAAGGAGAAACAGATAGATATGACACACCCTGAGACACAATGCGTATGTGAAGAACATAATTGAACGTAAAATAGAGGGAAAAATCTACAGAGGAAGGCCAAAAACCAAAGGAACAAATAAAGAGGAGGGTTAATAGGGAAAGAAACCAGGAGTTAAAGGAACTAGCATTAGATACGGAAGGTTGGAGGGCTGCAGTCAAACAATCTTAGGATTGAACCAATGATGATACTAGAATCATGAGTGCTCTGTGGTAAACTTTCTCTCGTCTCACGATCAGCAGGCATCGTCCCTAGGATTGGTATGTTTCAGCTTTCACTCTTTTTTCATTTAACTGCTTAAAGTTTTCTCCATCATTCAATGAAGCTTTACTCGAAATTAACTTGATAATGTTTTATGTAACTTACTTGATACCGCAAAAGGCAGATATTTCTCGTTCGTCGTCAATTATCACAAATTTTAAATTACTTGAAGAAAAAATAGGTAACAGCGCTGGACAATTGAGAAGGTGCGAGAGCGCAGGAAAGTCGATTGCAATAACATTGGGACAAATTATGAGATATTTTTTATGGATTAGTATTATACTGTGCTTTTATTCTTATAAGTCATGGTGCGCGAGGTGAAGATTAATGATATTTATCTGAAGGCATAAAGTGTCTTCTATTATTCCAATTTATCAATTTTACGAATGATTTGTGGAGGTAATATACAATTCGCCGTGTCCAAATGAAATACACGAGAAAAAATGATTTATTTAATTCATTTCTCTGAATCTCTAGTGGCTCCTAACCCAGTCCTGGAAGCTTGTGACAAAACTACGTAGCTTTTCTTTCTATTTTATTGCGGCAGTACATTCCTTCATAAACCTTTCGGTCCTGGATTCTGTTCGCTCTTAATATGTGACCTAACTTGGTTGAGATACAACAGAATTCCCGTCGACTCTTTTTGTCCGAAGTCCTTCCATGAATATCTCAGATGAATTCCAATCTGCTCGACGCACCAAGTTCCTGTAATCTAAGCACCAAATTTCTTTTCCCGACCATTGATCTGATATAATTATAATGTCCAGGAAAGGGCAAATTCAATGCAGTCGCACTTTTGTTCCACCATACGTTAAACGAAGCACATTTTCAGAGCTGCTATCACATTCTTCGGATGAACTTATACCCAGAATGGAGACAACCCTTTTCTTTCCCACGGCCCTCCATCACACTCCCTCTAGCCAGGGGCGACGTCCCCATCCACACCTTTGGCAATATTTCCATCTCCCTTGGACTTCTTATCACTTCCACTCGCGAAAGAGGTTGGATCATGGAAAGGGAGGAGGAGCAGAGCAGACTTCAGGTGCCGGAGTGGGGCACCCACGAAAGGGGAGCATGGGGCGAAGAAGGTGCGTCCCCGGAGGATCAACGGGCAGGCCAGAAAGTCGCACCAGCGTGTGGAAAGAAGTAAGGGTACACTATCCACTGAGAAGGGAGGAAATAGGATCAGGAAAGAACAAACACTTTATCTGTTGCTAATATGCTAGCATCTTCCTCTTTTGTTGTTGAATACATTAATGATGCGCGGGAAAAATTAAAATTTTGTACACATCCGTTCGCCTCTTCATCTCTCATATTTCGTCGCGTTCGCTTTCCTAATCACGTAGTGCGGAGAGTAAAATATGCGTGCATAATAAAACTCGGGTGTCATGGAATTGTTATTAATCTAAACCTTCCGAATTACCCAAATAACGGGAAAAAGTCTGTATTTATACAAACACTTTTATTCGATTGGAGCGAAAGTCGTTTCCCTAACAACCCTTTATTCGGATATTTTTAAGAAACTAGAGTTAACAGATGTGTAGCAAGCTCTAGATGGTAAGATAAACTTTCAAACTCACTCAACATAACAAATACATCCCTTTTGATAAATAGCTATGAGAAAGTCCTAGGGATGGATGATAGGTGATGAAAGAGTTGAAGGAGAGAAGAAGAAAGCGGAGTGGGTGGTTGGAAGAGGTAATGTGTTACGAGGAATTTCTGAAGGCTATGATATAGGGCGGGATGTTGGAAAAGCAGGAAGGGGAAGCAAGAGAATGGGTATCAGAATGGATGTGATGAAGGGAGGTAGAATGGATGCCGAAGCAAATAAGAAAACAGCTATAGACACCTTCGATGGTATTACTTCTTCCACATAAACCAACCTTTTTAGCTCAGTTTCCCTCTTTCAACATAGCGCTGAGTATCATTATACATTCCTTTCCGGGAGAAATAATTACAAAAATATTAAAGTCCGCGAATGAAAATAGTTCGTAGTTTTAAGAATCCATCTATTTCTGAGACCTTTACTTAATTCGATGACATATAATTCATTGTTTAAACTACACACGTATAGTTTCTGCATTAACTACGGGGCATCATTTTACAGAACATTGGTAACAAATCCTTCATAACCTAGTATAAATTCTCCCAGGGGTGGCATTTTCAACTGGTTGAGAACCCAGACCTAAACCAACATTAAGCAATTGATCACTTCTAGTAACAATAATAGTATTTCTTTGATAAAATATTGGGAGCTTATTTGTACAAAAATAAGTCTACTAAAAATGCAATGAAAAACAATGTATGATCATAAATTTATTTTAATCGGACAATCTGGATCTCATCATACTTTTTGGATGTAGACCCCATCAAACTTGGGACGCAGACGGAGAGGTTGACAAGGGGAGGTGGGTTTAGGGAGAAATAGGTTGTCGGGAACCGTGTAGGGAGAGGAGGGGAAGATCTCTTCATACGCGCGTGACGCAAAAGAATGACAGGATGCAGAAGGAAAGTGGGAGGTCGGACGAGGCAGGAGGCAGACAGTCGAACCGGGGGAGGGAGAATTATTTCAAGATTGAACGAGGTACAGCACGGGGCCAAGGGTTATATCAATATATCTCCTCGCGGTCGTTTTGTTGTTTCGCGCGCTGATCTCCCCATATTGTTTCGTTTTGGAAAGGGAGAAGGTGATGGATGGGCCCGGGGGCGCAGCCAACGGAAGACGAGTCCATTCTGTCTGAAGGGGAGCCAATGCGCGCTTTGACGGGCGTCGTAAATTACGACCGCGGTTCCTTTTGCACACTTGTGATTCACTATTGACGCAGTAAGGTGGCATCATCTGTTTTTTAACACGTTGAGTTTATCCATCCTGTGTGGTTGTTCGAGCGCAAGCCGCATGTATGAAAATATCCGCAGCAATTTTGAAATACCATTGATATGGGAATTGAAATCAATACATAACTCACACAGGAAACAATACTAATTTTAGACTTAGGAAGGATGAACAGTGATTTATTACTATAAAATAAAACTAACTCATTACGTGACTAATTTTAAATAGAATTTGCTTTCAGGAAGGAGGTAATAAAATTTTTTAGGGGCATACCTCGCTCTAGTATATCCCATTTTGCCTCAGCATACGACCTACCCTTTTTTATCCTATTCATGAAACCTGTTCTCTTTGGTCCTCTTCCCCGCTTGCCCAAAATCATTCTCTCACTCACATTCTTGAGCAACTCATTGCCCCTTATTACGAGAATAAGTTATAATAATTAATAGATTCATAAAATTAATGTAAAGCACTGAATCTAAGCGAATGGTATCAAAACTTTGGAGATATCAACGGTAAAATATTACACCAGAGAAAAAAACTTGAAGGAAAAATAGAGGGGAATGCCCCCAGAGAAAGGCCTAGGAATAAGTTCATGGACCAAATAATGAGGAATATACACACATAAAAAAAGCTACATGGGAGTAAGGGAACTAGCATTATATAGGGAAGGGTGAAGGGCTGCAGTCAATCAATCTTAGGATTGAACGATCAATTATGATGGAGAATGTTTTAATTTTTGTAAATAAAAATACAAAGAACTAGTAAAAGCTGAGTTTCATTGCTAAAGAGAAGTTCTAGAATCTTAATGAAAATCGTAATTTGATAAGATGTTATGCAATGATAAGTGGGTACTCATCACGGGTATTACTTACAGAAACTAAGTAGGACAGCAAAATATGCTCATAGTATAAGTTAAAAGATAGGCTCCATCCTCTGTAGGAACAAATATTCGTAAGAATTATCGTTTATAGGAAATAATTTGATGAAGATAGTTGAGTTCGTTCTAAGAATTTCCCAAACGCTGTCACAAGGGAGTTGACGTCGCAAATTCTATGGCTTTGTTGACTCTTCCTATAATGCCGGTATTAACTACGTCCTCTCCGGCAACAGCTTTCTTTGACAAAGGTTTGAACGGCGTAGCATCCCGTGGGCCCCCCTCCTAGCCGTTAATCAGCTCAATAATATACGCAGCAAAGACGAGAAAGTCTTGAAAGAGGGGGTTACTGATGGGGAAGGGGCAGGGGAAAGGAGAAGAATAGGGAATGAGGATGAAACTGGAGATCCGAAATACAAACCGTGTTGCAAAGGAGAGTGGTGTGGGAATTTCTTGGTGAAATAGAATCATTGAGGTGCGAAGAATGGTGATTTTTTTTCATCAACATACGCCACGTAAAATCGAGATTAAAATCCTCGGCGTGGAATTATTCCATGTAGGAATAAAATATTTTTCGGCTCCTGTTTGAAACGAATATTTAAATTAAATGCGGAAAATTGTTTTTTGAGCACTCAGGAGAAGCGAGAATCATTAAGGAGCATAAGACGGCTCCTTAAGCTTGTAGATCCGCTCTACACTTACACTGGCTCAAACCTACTCCTCGTGTTTAATTGAGGCAAAATAGCCGTAGGAGGAGCCGTGGAGTAGGCCGTAATTTCTGAGCATCATTTGACGATATTTATGGCATTTTAAAATCAGTTTTATACAAATCATTGTAGGAAAAAGTATCGTGAGCAACAGGGTTACGCGAACTCTTACCTTAGTAGTAAAAGAAATAATCACTACACGAAGTTCCCCATGCAAAGCTCAGAGCACGAAGGGTACGAGGCTTCAACTAAACTAAAACGCGTGCAGCTAACTCCAAGAGGTCCCTTTGTGACCCTTTGATCATTGAAGGGCGTACGCATACAGGAAAGAATTGGATGGGGATGGCTGATTCAAGGGACTATTTCTTAGGTTTCAGCAAATTTAGCTTCACAATTCAACTTCAATTTGCAACTACCAAATGATAAAAATAACAAAAATAGCCAACACTGCACAACCTAGGAAAAGTTTCCCTTAATGTCTATAATCTCTAATAAAAGTCTATAATCAGTTTTTAGGCACCATTGATGCAAGGAAAAGTTTTTCTTAATGCCAAAAGTTCGTTGGACCCTATTATAAAATCAAGAATGTACGAAATCAAATGTCACACGTGTGGTGTGGTATACGCTTGGTAAACTGGTTACAACTTAATAACTCGTGTATTTGCACTTCAAAAGGTGTTCGGTAAAGAGAGATCCCGGACTGTATGACAGCTAAAACAAGTGTTGTATAAAGTTTATTAAGTGGACGGGAAAATATCACACATAAATCATAACCAAATTTTATCATGCCAACAAGAAAATTTTTAAAATCATTTCGCCATTTTAGTCCCTGTTGTTTTTAATAATTCTTAAAAAATTATCTCCACCACACCGAAAACAGCTCAGATAGCCTCTTATATCAGGTGTATTAACTATGAACGAACACTAACAACACCACGAAAACAGCTCAGATAGCCTCTTATATCGGGTGTATTAACTATGGACGAACACTAACACCCATGTCCTGACTGGTAGAAATTCCATCCAGGCGGGACTCAAACCCGCGACCCTCAGATTGGCAGACGTGGACTTTATCCAGTCACCACCGCGTTCCTGTTATTAAAGTCAAAACAGAAGTTTAAGGCATCTGTTACATTTAAATCTTATTATATATTCAAGAAAGGGCATTTAACGCAACTGTCTGAGTTTGCTCATGCAATTTCGTTAGAAATTTGCATCGTGGTCAATGGTGACCCATCCGTGGCTCTAGGGGGTTAACGTTTCCACAGTTTCAACGCAGACGAAAGCACCCTGATGTGGGAGACGCGGGGAGTGAGGCGCTATGAAAATAACGAGAACAGTCGGAAGATAAAGGACGTGGGGTCGGACGCGAGTGTTGTGGAGGTCTTCTCACCACACGCGGGAGACGTGCACTTCATCAAAACTCGTCAGATGCCGTTGCAAATGAGACGTGGGCCCGAGAATGGTTTCCGTTTCCGATGGCTTGGAGGCTGCCGCCGCAAACGAGCGGTGACGCCGGCGCCACCCGCCTGCCCGGAGGGCATACTCGGATGATGCGCCTAGACCGGGGTGAAGGAGGGTGACGGGGTGCTCAGTGTGAGGGTCCTTGGCCGCGGGCGACTCGACTGAGGGTTGCGACAAAGCGGCTGGTGAGATAGACTGAACGCCTATACATATATAAGTTTGTCATGTGGCGGAATATCAGAGTTGGAAAAGATCACGTAGGATTTCATTTGCATAAAATACTTTCTTTTATTTCATGCAACATTTATTTTTATATTTTTTACTCTTAAAAACCCATTTTTAACCACGTAGGAATATTGATCAGGTGCTTAGGTCATGGACATGTAAGAAAAAAAGGTTTTCTCAGTTGTTTGGGCTACGTTAAGAGTCTCAGACGTGACTGACGGTTACTGAACAAGGCTTATGATAAACAAGTTGATTAAGTGAAAGGGTTGAACCGAGAAAATAATGGTTATAAGTGGTGGAAGAGAATCCTGGATAAATTTAAGAATTGAGAATAATTTGAAAAATAGAGCGTAATGAAGAAATGTATGAGTGTAACATGCAAACGAGGCAAAATATGATTTGGTATAATGGAATAAATAGATGAATTTTAGGTATTCCCGCGAATAGATTGCATATAGTATTCATGGGTTTCTTACCATGTTGATAATTATGTACCAATGTTTCCTCAGATTTTTCAGCCATCTTCATTGGGGTTAACATAAGATGCATTGCTACCACAAAACCAGTTTTATAGCCTCAATAGCAGTATTCGATCCGACCCACTTTCTCTAAGCTTTTAAAACCAAGCAATGACACGAAAATACACGAGAGGTTATTTAAACTTTTATTTCTAAGTATAAATATAGAACTCAAGAGGCAGTCTCAATCTTATACGAATTAACTTTTAAATCAGGAAAAAATGAAATATGATTCAATTATCAAAAACCTGAGACGAGAAAAAGTTCATCGACATATTTACGAGTTTAAGCTGCGAATATATATTTTCAATAGCGAGTTTTTGTTTCGAGAGAAAATTTACATTTTTCTATATATATCCAATTCAAGCACTTAAATAGAAGGATTAATTATCCAAAGAGAAAACTATACTGCTTTACTATACAGTTTACCGTATTTGTTGATCAGAAAATTATTTGGTGACATTGTAGCAATAGTACAGTGTCCATAGTTTACCTTATTTCCCATGGATGTCCGTATTTTTTTATACATGACGCATAGTTAAGAAAAATTGGTAACTCATATTCAGTGACAAAATCGTAAAGCTCCGGCTAAACTTATTTTGCTGACAAAGCCTACTAATCAAGACTAAATTTAGCTTTCAGCGGTTGCTCATTTGGTAACTTTCCCTCCTGGAAGCAGAAATGTTGCTGGTTCGAGTCCCCAATCAGATATGGACGCCACGTTGAAGTTACAAATAGAAATATAAATTATGCCGCTTGAGGTTAGACGTTGTATCACCAAAAGAGACAATGGGCAAGATCAATAAAGGATAGAACAAAAATAGAAAAAGGAGAGTCCTTTCGTATCTTTGGGAGACTATTTCGACTTCGAAAACGTTTCTAAGTACAGGAAAGTTGTTAGTTTTTCATTCATGTTCACAGTTCTTTTGTAAGATATTATACATGTTCGAAGTCGTAATTAATAGAATAAAAATTGATATAAATTCATAGCCGATGTGACTCTTTTATATTTTATAATGGTTTCAGTTGTCATGGTACTGATTCAACAATAGTTTAGTGGAATAGTGAAAAAAGTAGGAGTAAAAGTATTTCTTTTGCAACATCTTCAGTAGTTAAAAGTTCTCGCTCTCTTCACTGGACTTCTATCTAGGCCTAGAAGTGAGTAGTATGATCAAGGTATTTATTAGAAATAGTCCAAGGTTACCAATTCTTTAGGTTTAAGTATAAGTTAGATAGGGATTATGTGTGTAAAAATTCACTCAGAAATATCGCGAGGGAGGTATGTGTACACCATCTGATAACTTCCCAATACGCCATTTTCAAAGCCAGAAAGTTTCCCCTCTCTATTATGTTAGCCTTTATTTAGTATTTTGTGTTCACTTATATATATAAAAATTTCCTCTTTGTTTTTGAAATATGAACCAACAACCTGTGTACATAATATGTATCTTAACCAAGGACATCCTTTCATACATTGTTTCTTTTCACGCCGCATAAGTTGAAAAAAATTCACTTAACTGTTTATTGTCGCTCCATATTACTGGGGTTGTATGCCAAAAATGCTAGCTGACGTATTCTATAAGTAACCGTGATTCATGACGGCTGGTGCTCCCCTGCCACAAACCCTTTCGGCGACTTGCAGGGTAGTATGCGGATGCAAGGCTAATCGGCAAAGGGGTAAGGTTTGCAAAAATGTAGGGTAGGCACCTTCTCGATTGACCTCGGGGATTTTCCTCTTTCAGATCGCATAGATGGCCAGTCCACTCCATTCTCTCACCCTGCAGAGCCCTATGGGCGCAGATCTCGCTGGAGGCGACCCGCATTGCCCCCCCTCCCATATCCCCCCGCCATTTCGTCCTGCGAAAGGGGAACTCACTTTCGACATTGCCTCGCTATTGATGATTGCAGTTCCGGTTGGCTACAACCCTCATCACTCGTAAACAGGCGCACTGCCCTCCCCCCACCCCGTCCCCGCACTCCACCGCGTGACCTTCTGGGGAGGGGGGGGGGCCTTCAAAGCTCGCTTTTCCGCCGGAATTGACGGAATGATTCATCCGTGAGCAATCAATATGGACTTCGCTCTGGGCTGCAGGCGGTTGTGCTCGGAGATATGCCGGACTTAAAACACACTTTGACCGAAAGAGTCCCCGATGAGGATACGGATTTGACCCTTTCGACTGTTTTCAGCTGGCCGACTTAAAAATCCCCACAACGCATTATTTTGAACGCCGAACAAAAAACCATTGCATTAGTTAGTTTGTGCACGCGGAATATCCACGATAAACTGATGTGTGTTCAGTAAGTTTAATATTTCGTCGAACAAAAATAAAACAAATTCAATTTCCATTCATTTTTTATGCTAATATAATATAGAGGAATTATCAAAATCTATTCATTAATTAACTGTTTAGTCTTCAGTTGTGCCATTCGCTTGAGTTATTTTCTGCCACATCAACACCATGGGAACTTGACCATAGACAAAAAAAGTCTACGCGTGGGTATGCGGGTTTCGGCGAAAAATTAGATTTTTCGAGCAGTGAATGTCAAATATAGTTAACCCATGTCCACAAAGAGTATTAACTCCCCAAAAACCATATGGCGTGGTATCCGAGTACCCACCATACGCTTTTAAATATAAAGAATTTAAACATCCCTGTACTTTTAATTTTACGTTAAGTATTGTTGTTATGAGGTGTTTTATTTATACAGATGTGGTTTTTATAAATTTGTAAAAACATGGCTTGTATAAATTATCTATGAAAAATACGTCTTGAGACAATTCTAAGGGGTGAGGAAATTCTCACTGAATACGTAAAGCGGAATCTAAACAAATTAAGAGAAAATGAAAATGGTACCAGGGTACAGCGTCCAATGAACAAGGGTTAAAACGAAGTTTTTAGCGCTTAACTTTGGACAAAAGAGAAATTATCTGCTTGGAAGCCTGACGCGGAAATATTTAATGGGTCACTTTACAAGAACGGCTACCGACCTATCACATAAGGTGTCATTCCAGCCAACTCTGGTTCGTCACTCGTAAAGTCGTTCGCCTGCCTCAAATCTTCCCGAATCTTGCACGATCAATGTCATGCTCCCTCCTCACCATTACTCCCGTCTCCCCTCACCATCGGACTTTCACCGGACCCTTTCCCCATTGCCTTCCTCTATTCTGGCCTCCATTTAACTCCTGCCGCCACCCAAACGTCAATCCAGAATCTCTCGAGTTGGTGCCACGCTCGGCTCAGAGTGTCAGAATTATGCGCATGCTCATTAGGTCGTCCTGATGATCTTTATAATGCCACTAACCTAACACTTCATTAAGGATTGGAATCACTCTCAGCCCGTCTGTTCAAATTCAGATTTTATTAGATCGAGCGAGCAATCATTTCTCCTCAAAATCAATTAATTTGGTCGATTTTTTTGAAAAAACGTCTCCCTTTCAGAAATACCAAAATATCGGCCCCTCACCGCACTTCTTTCCGAGAAACTTTCCAAAACAATACCAGCCATTTATCACATAAAATGGTACGTGCATGTACTCATTAGGCATTATTTAAAGACATTAGAGATTATTAGACATTGCAAACATTATTTAATACATATGAAAATTACACGACTAGATCTCGTGAAAAAATAACTGTTTTCTTTTTATGTTATTTCAATTATTTAAAAAAATAAGTCATACAGCCATCACATATTTTTTCAGAATCACAAAAAACCTTCCGTTGAGAAAGTCTAAAATATACTGCGCGTAAAAAGTAAGTGAAGTCAAAATAAACTAATTTTGGAGGCCGAAATATCTGATTGATTCATGAATTTAATCTCTTGATTATCTATGTAGCGCTTTTTATCACTCAAAAAAGTGCAACTGACAGTACATCACTCTTTCTTTCAGTCACCATTTGTACATCTCCACTACGTAGTGTAGCAATTGTTTGGTGAATATACACCCCCGGCCACACCCCTCGGGGTAGGTTGCTACGGTGCAACATAGCCGTAGGCTTAAGGGTGGGGGAAGATCGGGCATATTCATCCCCCCCCCAGGCCACACTGGTGGTTCATTAGTGAGGTCCGACACATATTCGGGTCCTTCCGCTTTTCGGACGACCGAGCTGACAAGTTAGCGCATCCTTGAATCAGGTGGCGGACGTGGCACATCGGGTCGCCGCGGACCATCCCCAGTGAGGGGATAGGACGAGAGGCGAAACGCCGGAATCATCATTCGTCATATCTTGCCCCCTGGGGCTAGGCTGCTGGTCGGATGTGGCAGCGCGGGAAAGGGGTGGACATGCGCGGGTATGGGACGGACGCAGACGTGTCCCATCCGGTCCCGGTGGTGCGCGGGAGGGTGGGGGGGGCAGAGAAACGGGGGAGTAAGAGGTGGACACAGCAAACAAAGAGATGGGCGGCCCTACCGCTGTTTCCTCCGCTCGAAGCAAATGGCTTGTTTCTCAGACGAGTCTTTGTCACGTGTGACAAAATCGAGGAAGTGTGGGAGAAACGAAGTTTCCTGGTGGCGTTTTAACGAGGAGAGCTCAATAACCAACCCCTCGCCAAACAAACCTTCGACAATTGGAGTAAATTACCTCTCATTACCATTATTGCTAATAAATACATGATCGTTGAGAGCAGTCTCGAATGGATCAATTACACTCTAATTTCCCAGGATATAATAATTTTTGTTGCTGAATAATTACCGATGGCATCTTCGCGTTTAACACGGCAAGATAAAAATACGTCATTATCCTCTAAAATAATAGGTGCTGCTTTTTAAACCTTCTTAACTATATGGTTTGCGTTTACCAATCTCCCAGGAAAAGTATTCGTCAAGAGTGACTACTCCTTACAAAATCTCTTGACAATTACTCTTTCAGGGAAAAGTACGACTAAATTTGCCGAATAAATGTGCTACAAGCATAGTTATGCCTGTTAAATAACTGACATGGACTCGGAAAGTATGTATAGGTAAATAGCTAATGTATTATTTCACTCATATTCAATTGCACTTGACCACTGATGAAATTATCTTCTTGATTAGATGCTTAAAACCCGTAGTCATAGGACAGGACTCAGCGATGGGAAGCGAGACATCTCCCTAAAAAAATGCTAATAATACGTTGTGTATCACATTCAAATGTTAGATTTTTCTTCATACCATTTTTTCGTACGCTATATGATTGTGTGTTTTTAGTTTTAATGGGATCTTTAAGGGTTCTTATTGAATTGTTATTCACTGAAGTTTACCTAACGTTAGGTATTCTCTTTGGCCAATTTTTACATATTATCGTATCATCAGAGTACTAAAAGTACATACGTTTAAAAGGGGTAATTTTTAATGAGACTGCAACTGTGTGTCAACAGCATCATAGTCCTCAGCTTAAAGCAACGTGATTAACTCAATATTCACGTTCATTTTCTAGAAATACAAACCATTCACCTTCAAATTACACCTCTGATAGTACCCCTAAACCATACGCTCCAACTAATTTGCTTTCCTCTTCTGGCCTTACGCAGTTTCCCATGTACGCCGCACACACACGAGTTACATCACACCGTGCCCGTTAAATTAGAGCTAGGCGGTCATCAAAGAGGAAGTAGATGTCCCCTCCCCTCCCTTCAGCGGTGCATTACCGACTTGGGTTCAATGGCAACAGCAAGACCGAGAATAAAACTTAAGGTCCCGAAGGTTCTCCACCCAAGCCAACATATACCACCCTGGGGTAGTTTTTATGACCTGCCCAACCCCTCGAGGCTTGGATTCTCCACGCTACGATTGTTACTCCTTTACTTTTATGACTTTACCTCATTGGGATTGAGAAGATTAGCCCCGTCAGTGGACGCCTTTGTTCGGAGAGTCCGGAACGACGAGGTTAGAGACTAAGTGAGAGGAAGAGCGGAGGAGTGGGAGAAGAGGGAAGTCAGGACCCCAGACACTCCGACCTATCTTTACCCATGGACTGAGGAAGGAGACATTGCGAGATGAAAGAGATTTAAGGGACTATGCTTCAAGCTCCTCCACATATTCCTTATTTCTAAGTCTCCATCTTTCTCCTGTGCCACCATTCTCCCAGCATCCTCCTGAACTTACGTTTTTGGAATCAAGTGGGGTGCCCTCTTATATTTTTATACCTACGTTTTAGTCTCCTTCCAGATAAAGTTTTCACCATTAATTGAACCGCAAGTAAACCTTTCCATTCGCTGAAATATTTTATGCTTTCCGGAAGCCATAAAAATATTAATAGGAAAACAGTTCCTGTTAAAAGTCATTTACATTTTTGCATTAATTAAAACGTTGATATTAACCTTATCAGTGATGAAGCCAACTGAAATAAATGGTCGATGGAGAGGTTGAAATAAATATTCTCTCTGCACAACATCAAGGTAACCACTGCATTGATTTCCACCTGAATTTGAGATCCATCTGATCTTATTACCAACGACTCAAAGACTCTCAGTTTATGGTCATGTACCAATCAGACAACATCATTATAGATCCTGAGTACCCATCTATGTATTGAGGGTTAGGGGACGGCTAGAAACAAGGCACCAACCAGAAATTGAGATGGCTCTCATTAGATTACTAAGCATAATTTACTGACAGGAAATCTCTTTACAAATTTGCAGCAGAGCATCCATTTTGCTCCGAGCCAAAGAGTAGAGTTATCTTGGCGGAAACCTTCAGCGTAAACAGATGCTCACTTATACAATCCCATGAAAGTTGAAAGGGTGTCGGTATTCGCAGCGGGCCCTGACGGGTTGACGTCCCCGCCCAGTCTCCCCCTCCCTCGCCTCCCCCCACCGATGCCTGCCTCCAAGGCTTTCCCAAACACACACGCACACACCCACCCTCTTGTACAAAGTCTCCAGCCTCCCCCGGACCGCCTCCTTCCCCCGTATCACGCGCTGGCTAAACCTCTTCGCCGCTGCTATCTTCCCACCTCATCCCAAAGCCACCCTCACTCCCACACCTTCAAAGACTTCTCAGCCGTCGCCAAAACAGCCAACCAGCCCGCAAGTCAGCCTCCCAGGGGAGAAAACCTTCCTCTATCCTCAAACCCTTCCCACCTACTTCATCCCCTATTTCCCATTCCCCTCCTCATAGCGTATCGCCGCCTACGGCAGACTCACAGTGTCCTCCCCCCCAAAATCCCGCCCCGCCCCCCTGCCATCTCGCTGCCAAACTTCTCTGTTTGTATGTTCAAGGCCCATTAGACCTCACCGCCGCTGTTCGTGCTCCATTTTAACACGTCTTGCGTGGCGGCGGAAGGAGGAGGGGAGAATACTGTGTACACAAGTGAGGGAGAGAGTGAAATGAGAGATAGCGAGAATAGGCCCTTCGTGGCGTCTCTACCAGCTATACTACTATGAGCCCCTGCTCCGACTCTCAACCGTCTGCGTCAAGTCGTACCGACAAAATATTCCCGCCCGGTCGCCTCTATACAGCAAATATCTCCTACTTTCCATCTTTCAGTTCCCTACATCATGTACAAAGTACCGTGGTCACTTGAAGACCGTCAAAAACAACCCCCAATTACAGCTATGTATCTTTAAATAAATAAATTAAAGTGAGGAAAAAGAAAATCAGTCGAATAAAAAAATGTTTGCGCTTAAGATATCATTCATTGAGGGAAATAATAACAATTTTCAATGAATTATAGTATTTTCCCTCATGAAAACTGTGGGTAGCAAAATAATTTTCGGGGATTGCCTATCAAGGGTTTTTCCACGAGAACATCGTGTGACAACACGTTTTACCAAGTTTAGTGATTCATTTTATCACAATCCATATTTCAACGAACATTTTTGAGATGTTAAAACAATTGTCTCCTATTTGTGACAATGCCGTCATCGCTAAAGTACACAGCGTCCCAAAAGCAGTATTAGTATGGAAAATGAGTTGAATGGATCACGGAGATTGACTAAATAAGGAAATGATGCAGAAAATTAAAAGAGCTGTTAAAGTAAGGAATTTTGAAGGAAAAAGCAGTCTCCTTGGATAAAATTGAGTAAAGACCTATGGGAAACAAACAATATTCGGATGGATGACAAACAATAATGACATGCAATTGCCTTATGTTTAGTTATTACGACGTTGTATGCAAGAGGAGGCGGTAGGCTGGAATATTGCTGGCCTGAAAAGACAGGGCTGAGACTTTGGATCGGTAACTTCACGAGAAAGATTGTCTAGGAAGGCTTGTACAGCTAATGGTACAATATGTACAGCAACCATATGGCATACATGTCACCATTGATTAGATAGTTTTGAAAAGGGTGCAGCTTCGCGGGTTATTTTATTATTAATTTACTTGCTTCATGATGGTGAGATCCCTTTTCATCTCATTAATTGCTATACAGAGAGATGAATGAACTCCTATATGTCAAAATTATGCGTAGCTACGCTAATTAATGACATTGTAAGGAAATAAAACGCTAGTGAGTTTTATACAACAATACTGGGATGTATATTTCTGAAAATTAACGGGAAAGAATAGGCACGTGGCTGAAAAGTCGCAGGCAAATAAAGGCCATTTTTAAACTTGAATTTGTTTGTTAAGGAGTTAGAATTTGAAAGTTGAAGTAGGATTTATGCACTTATGATAATTTTTTCTTGGAACCTCTGTATTTAGCCTCATCTTTCCACTGCATAGAACCAGGCGCCGCTTCTGGGCATACTTCATGCATTATTTCTCCTCCTATATCTCCTAAGTGCATCTCCTCGGAGACCCCTTTCGCCTTCCTGCTCTTGCTTGATCGCTTCCGTGACTTTGCTCCCCACTTCCTACGCCCGTCTCACGTCACTCGCAGGCCAAATAACCTTCACGGACTAAGTTTTCGCGCGCAAACGCAAATTTGGGACCAGGGCTGCGAAAGGGAAACAGCTAGGGCAACATCTCCTCTCTGGAGGGTGGGGAACCAATAGGAGGCGGTGAAGGAGGAGGGAGAGGCGGATACAAAGGAGTGGAAAGGTGGTGGCGGGAATTCGGGGTTGCGTGGAGTTTAAGGGATGGTTTTGGAGGAGAGAGGTGGCTTTGGGTGCTCTGTAGCGACGTTGGTAGGAAGCGGCGTGAGTGATGGGGGAAGAAGAGGCCAAGGAGGAGTGAGAATTCACTTGAGTCTGGGAGCGCCACTTTGGGTGTGGAATCGAGATTGTGACGAGGGCGGGAGACGAAGTGAATGGGTCGGGAGAGAGAGAGAGGGAGAGGAATATTCATGAGGACGGATAGGGGTGGTATAACATAAGCGAAGAGGAACAGGAGAGACAGATAGAAGACGATAAGCAAAAGTAGACAAAAAAAAGGTGGAAGGATGCCTCTCGAAAATGATGCATCGGCGGCGCCAGACGTCATCCAAAAGAGTGATAATATGTGCCAAAAAAAAAGGAGAGTAGCTTCTTAATTCATATTAAATTTGGAAAAATAACTTCAAAAATGTCGTGAAATGTACACTAAATACCACACCATCTGGTTTTTAGAGTAAATTAATTTAAAATTAATTAAAATCCTGAGGTACTGATCAATATTATTCCAGTCCTGTGCACAGCTTTCTTCATTCCGCGAGCATAAAAGTTGCGAGAACGGGGCAAGGGGTGAGAGGGTCGTTCGCAGGCAGCTGGTGGATAGAACGGATCCGAAGCGAGATTATGTCCATGGCACGGGGATGATTAGTGGGTGTAGCAGGGCAGACGTCTCAAGTGGGCGATACGCGTCTGAATCACTTAATGTGTCTCGTTGTTGCTAGGAAAACTCTCGGTACCCCTGCGAGTCGGCCTCTCCACCAAATCGTGTGGGTGGAGTCCTTTAATTGCTATCCGGGAAGAAGCCTTCGCTCACACGCGCATATCACACCGTTTCAATTCTCCCTTCTATCGAAACCTATCCCTTCCCTCCATCCCTTGTCTCCATTAAGCTTCCTTGCTTAACTACTAGAAAGGTGTCATTTTACTGGCATTCTCCTCGCCTGAGCCCAAGGATACGGATAAAGAGCTCTTTCCAACTGGAAGAGAGAAACTTTGCTGGACGGAGGATACTACAATAAAATTATGCAAAATGTTATTACACCCACGGTACCACTCTTGCACTCTCTTCCGCGGATCCTTTTTATGACTTCCTGCAAAATTGTGAAGGAGGAGGCTCTACCTTTCGGTGTCATCACTAATTTTTGCAGCGAAATTCTCCCGTTGGAAACTTTGATGCGATTGGAAAAGCGTGTCCTAAGGGAAATTCGGCAGGGACAGTTACGGAAGAACACACTTGAAGCAAATGGGACAACCAAATAAATAAATAACCTTGGTTTGGGCGAAGCGTTGCGGCGTTCATTGCGCTACCTCGGCAATAAACTGAAGAAATAAAGGGAGCGAGTAGCCTTATTTGCATTGAAATACTGGGGGAGGGGTGGGGATTGCAGGTTTACAAGGGGCGAGAATAATGTGACGCATAACAGGAGTCCTCTTTCCGGAAAATTTACATCAAGGGTGTTTTGAAGGGTTAAAATTTTCGCAGCCCAAACAACGGTCAGCGGCGACGTGGACATTCGGAATGTTAACAAAAGAATGAGACGTGTGGACATGCGTGTCCAACGGAGAGAAAGTTGGCCAAGGGAACGATGAAAATTTAAGGTTTAGGGCCCGCAGAATCGAGGTAAAGAGAGGTAGAATGAGAAGGGAAGGTGGAGCATGATGAAATACGCGGAAAGGATAGTGAAGGAGGAGTTGATTCTCCCAGGAAGGCCTTGGACGAGTCCCGGGAATAATGAGGCAAGGTGAGCTAAGATGAACGGTGGCTGGGAATTTAAAGAAGGTAGGAGACTGAGAAAAATAGGACAACACGCTATAAAAAGACCATCCGAATTCGAAATGCAAGAGTTATGACAAATAAATCCCAATCAACATTTTGATAATTTTTAGATTCTACTATAAAGCCCCAGCTGAAAATAGTCTTACTTTGAGATGGATTGGTGGTGCACCTGAATGACAATCCAAGCAAAAAGTACAAATGAATGTCAGTTCGGAGAAGTTTCAATCCCGTTCACGTCAAATGATTTTTTAATGTCCAGTTTCACCCTATTCGGTGTCTATAGATAATTAGGTTCAGGTAAATCCATGCGATTTTTATGTATTTTTTAATATTTGAATCAATGCATCGTGGGATAAATGAGGACTTTTCACAGATTTATTGTAAATTGGCAAGAGGTTCTTTCGTGACTTTTCAATTTCTTTCTATGAAGTTACAAAATTTGGAGAACAAGGAATGATAGATGGCACATCTTACCCTATCCTCTTCACATCAAACAGAAGATCATAAAAATTACTATAAGGCTAGGTAACATATTATTGCACTATGAGTTGTAAGTGTTTCATTAAGTTATAATCCAAACTGCTAGACATACTCTGACAGAGAAATTGAGGTGGACGTTATTATGAATGGTGTGATCGGAAGTAGTTTTGTTTTTTTTATCAAAACCTGTCAGAAAAGGCCTGTCTTCAGCGTGGACACTTCTTGTACATTTATTATTCATTCCATACCGGCAGTTTGAAAATTACAGAGATATCTCAAATAAGATACGCAAATGTATTTATTCAAGTGGCCATGTATTTTTTCGTTTAGACCAGCTTTTCTTCAAAACTTTACTATGTTCGAACGTTATTTATTCCATATCTACCGGATACCAGGAATAGTATGAGAATTAATAAATTTTCCGAAAATAAATAGAGAAAACTGTTAGTATAAATTTTTATGTGATTGAGCGATTAATGCATAGGTATTGGTGATATAAGAGTATACCTACTTGCATTTGCATCAATGATACCACAAAAGTAACTTGAGATGATCCAAGTGAGTTTTTGACACGCGTTAACCGTGTTTATAAGTTATGAGAACCATGGATAAATATACTGCGAAAAATATGACCGCATAGCTGGGAATCGGAGGCGTTTTATTCCTTACAATATTATCAATTAGCGCAGCTTGGCAAACTTTGTACAAACAGGAGTTAAATAATCTCTCTGTAGAACAATTAATGAGATTAAAATGGATCTAACAATCATGAAGCAAGTAAATTAATAATTAAATAACCCGCGATGCTGTACCCTTTTGAAAAGTATCTAATCAAAGGTAACATTATCCAGGTGGAAGCTTTTAAACTCCTTTTCCTTACATTTCCTCTTTATCTATCCAAGCATGAAAAAGGAGATTCTCATAAGTAATATGCGGGAATTAAATTTGCCTCTTGATTCTTTCCCGCGGATAAGAAAATCAGGAAATGAGTTACCTAAGAGTTAACTACTATGAGCACAGAAGTGTTGGTTGGGTAATCGGGTGATTAGCGTATGGACTAATTACGAAGGCGAGAGGAATAGGACCCGAATGCTGAGTCGAATCTGGGGGATGAAAGAAACTTACGAGGAAAAGTGGGGCACATGAGATACACTAGGGACGGGATTAATAAGGAGGATTAGGGAGGGATAAAAGCATCCGAAGAAACGGCGCTTAGTGAAAATCGAGAGGAAAGAATGAGGGAAGGTACGTGGAAATCGAGAGGAAAGTATGAGAGAAGGAGTAGAAAGGTACGTGGAGCCGGGAACTCGAAAATGGAAAGGTAGGAAGGGAAAAAGGAGACCATAATCATTCCGGGAGCGGAGAAAAGATAATTCGAAGGTGAGGTTTTGGATGCGTGAAGGCAATGGGAGGACTGGGCGGAGAAAATACATACATCCACATATACGTTATAAGCCGCTGCAAATAGCAGATGGTATTAGGAGAAATTCAATAAAAAGGGAAGAAAAATTTAGGACGGAAAAATTTATCAGAAATGTATCATCAGGAGCTTTTAAGAGTCGCGCTCTTCCTTTTTTTATTTACCACTGGGACATTGAAAGAAAGAATTTTAGTAAATATCAGTTCGACAGTGTCTTTCTTTTCTCTTATATTATTTTGTAGCATATATCAGTTCCAGAGATGTAGTGAGGGAGTAGATATCCATTCTTAGAAGAAATTTTATCCACCAATGTACCTAAAAAATAGTAGATGCCTTCAGATTATGTTATTATGGGTCTAGAAGTATATTCAAACTGCCCATCAAGGTACTTCTTCTAAAAATTGATCTACTCTCTTTTACTATTTGCTCCTTCTCTCGGTATATTTACTCTCACGCTTAAAATGGCGATATCTTTAAAATGCTTGTTCCGAAAGTCTGTACGTAAAATTCTAGGCGAGGTAACTGACCCAATTCATCTCCTATAGCACCGGCACATCATTATATTTTTCTATTCTGCAGTACTGTTTCTTTATTAAAGAACTCTGAGATATGTTACATTCTGGAGCACTTGCAATATCGTGAAACTTCAGAGCTTTTTACAAATGTTGAACGCCTAAGTAATATAATATCACCGCGAAGAAAGGGAGACGAGTAATAATTTTTGCCAGCATTTATTACTTTTGAAGCAGTAATCTTGTTAAATCCCACCTAATGGAAAAAAACATAGGTGGATAATGATTACGCATCGGATTAAATTTACCATTCATCAACATATGCACCCTCGGAAGCAGTTCGGAAAATTAGACACCTTTTTTTCGCACTACATTGCATTCCGAGTTCGAGAAAACGAAGAGTGATTAAAACTGTGAAGGAAAAGTGGGTGGGAGCACGAGGTGAAAAATGCAATAAACATGAGTGAAAGGCTAGGATAAGGTGGAGTGTGTGCTTGGGAAGAGTGAGATGAGGGAACGGGAACAGGAGAGGCAGATACAGGATCGGGCGTTAGGATTGGGGTGAGTTGACTATCCGGCATGGACCCTTTAAGCACCTCCCTTTTTATTTACCTCCCACAGTATACATCTCCCTTCTTAAGGGCTCCTCCACACGTTCTTGTCCACACACACAGGCATAGGCACAAGAATTCCCTCACTGGTGGCAACTGTGGACCTCCATCCCATACAACAAAACCTCTCACCCCCGACAATTCTCGCTACCCCCTCCCCGTTCCTCGGGCCCGCGCGCTCTTAACCAGGAGTCTCCCAGGGGCACCCAATGGGTCCCCTTTCCTTTTCCTCCTCATGCCGAAAACTCCCGTGGCCCACTGTTCCACCCACAAGCCCTTACACACTCGGCTTGAGTCGTTCACCGCAGATGGTGCTCCATTTAACGGAAGCAGGAGTGAGAGGGGAGGTGGGTGGTGGAGGCGGGGGCTGTTTAGGAGGAGAGAGTGGGTGGAGGGAGAATAAGGCAGGTTTGTAGGAGGGGAGGAGGGCTTTGCAGGCTTTGGAGAAGTATCCGAGAGGACGGGGTGCTTGAGAATGCAGAAGGGGGCGAGAGCAGGGCAGGAAAAAAATAATGGGGTTAGAGGGTGAAGTGTTAGGTCTGGAGGTAGGTTAAATATGGCAGAATACTGTGAAAGAGACGGATAAAATTGTAGTGTTTAGAGATACAAGGAATGGAGTGCGTTTTTTTGGGGCCAAAACCGTGGAAGACATTATGAGAGAAAATAGAAGAATAGATATTAGGCCAAAATTTGGAGTTGGTAAGGACTTAGTTTTTTGGAATCTTCACAGGTAATGACGGCGTAATGAATATAATGAATGGGGTAAAGGACTTAACAAACAGTGAGTTTTGCTTAAGATATATTTAAAAACCTAATAATACCCATACTAGGATGGGAGGAAATGCATAGGCAGGTAGAAATGTATGGCATGAAATTACACTCATAATGATACTATCAAGGCGCTGACGAACAAAGGACTGCCCGAGGACTTCCCTAAGTTGGTGGGTTTCTGTCTCCAGAACTCATATTTTCTATGGAATGACAAATTCTACAAACAAGTGGAAGGCACGGCCATGGGCTCCCCCCTATCGCCTGTGGTCGCCAATCTATACATGGAGGACTTCGAACGAGAGGCTCTGGCATCCTGTCCGAAAAAACCCAAACTCTTCGTAAGATATGTGGATGACACATTTATCATTTGGCAGCACGGGGAGGAGGAGCTGAGCAACTTCTTAAAGCACATGAATAAGCAAAGACCTTCTATCCGCTTTACAATGGAAATAGAAGAAAATAATTGCCTTCCTTTTCTCGACGTTTTGGTCTCCAAAAAAGAAGACGGTACGCTAGGACACTCAGTGTACCGGAAGGTCACCCACACGGACCGATACCTACATGCGGACTCGCACCACCACGCTCATCAGAAAGCAGGAGTTATGAAAACTTTATTTCATCGAGCACGCGTAATTTCTGACATATCTTCCTTCAACCAAGAAAAATCCCACCTATGCCACGCATTCCGTAAGAATGGATACCAGCCTGAAGTTATCCGGAAGATAACGAGAAAAATGGAAGACGCGGTGGACCTGAAAAGGACCTCCGAGGATAAGCCAAAACCTGCAGCCTTCGCCGTCATTCCATATGTTGCTGGCACCAGTGAGAAGATATCCAGAGTACTGGCGAAACACAATGTCGTCACCCGTTTCAACTGCGTCCAGAAAACCTCAGACATCCTCTGCAAGGCCAAGGACCGCCTACCAGATAACAAAAAAGAAGGCGTCTACCAGGTGAAGTGCGAATGCGGGAAATCCTACATCGGACAGACATCGAGAGCTCTCAAATGCCGCCTGAGAGAGCACCAAAGAGACATAAAGAATAGGCAGCTACGCAAATCAGCTCTGGCCGAACACACCTGGAGTGGACCTTGTCACAATATGAATTTCGAAGAAGCCAAGTTAATAGCAAAAGAAAACCGCTACTTCCCCAGACTCATCAGGGAGGCCATCGAAATCGCAAAAACACCCGAGAACATCAACAGAGAAGATGGCTACACTCTCTCCTACGCCTGGAAAAGAATTTTCGCAAAGAAAAAGGAAGCGGCCAATGACAGCGCACCAGACTGAAATGGCGGGAAAACGGCCGGCTATATAGATCGGTCACATTCACACGCATCGTCACTTCTGACCTGAAGAAGACAGCTGCAACGCTGTCGAAACTGTCGTCTTCGACAATGGAAACACGCGGAAGAGAACCCGAAAAGTCTTCGATATCTTCTGAACGACTCCGCGGAAGCCTTAGAGTTCATATTCTTCACCTCTACGGGGAGGACCTCACCAGGAAAGTGAGAAGATTGGAGAAACTTCGGAAGAAGAAAGGGAAACTTCTTTCATCTCTGGCGTTTCTCGAAAGATGCAGGGACAATGACATAATACCATCTTTTGTCACCGTGAAACATCATATTCAGTCTGAAAAAGCGAAGAGAATACTTCGTCGTGCCAGCGCTGCGCTTCTGAGAGAGCGAATACATCATACAAGAAATGTACTTGACCGCTGCTCACTAGAGCTGTACCATATTCACCTGGAAGTGAGTTTTTTTCTACACCAAGATGACTGGAATACGGTGGAGAGAATTACGTATGAATCTTCATTGACGATCTTCGCTGCCACGAGGAGCAAACAGATCCACAAGTACGACAATCTTCACAACAAGCAACACCCAACGCTGGACAATGGTCCCAAAAAGGACCGTCACGTAGTCAACCTTACTGACAACAACCTGGACGAAGAAACCATCTCACTCCTAGACAAGGGCCTTAACTTTGCCATTGCACCGGCAAAAGTTCCCAAAGAAGAGATAGCCACCGGAGTGGAAAATGCCATCCGAAACCTACACAAAATGGAGGCCGACGACATACGAGAAGAAGTTAGCCGAGTCCTTCTTCATGCAAGACCACCCAAGCCTAACGTCATCAAAAAAGAAAAAGAGGCCTTAAGACGACTAAAGGAAAACAGCGACCTGCTCATCCTTTCGGCAGACAAGGGAAACGCGACAGTCGTCATGAAGAAAGACGATTACAATGAAAAGATCAAAAAACTACTAACGGTGGATACATACAGCGAGCTGAAGTCCGACCCCACAGGAAGAATCCAACGTGAAACGAAATGGCTGATTGACCATTCCTCCATACCGGAGAAAGACAGACGCTGGCTGATAGTGCCCGCACCAAAACCACCGCGACTATACGGACTACCAAAGGTGCACAAAACTGGAGTCCCACTGCGCCCGATCGTCAGTGCCATCGACTCTCCTACTCACAAATTAGCAAGACACCTAGCAAGCGCATTGTTTCCTTATTCTGGGAAAACTTCCACCTTCGTCAAGAACTCAGCGCACTTCATTGACATACTTAAAAACGTGAGAGTGAACAAGGGTGATATACTCGTGAGCCTGGACGTGGAATCACTGTTCACCAACATTCCCATAGATGGAGCCATCGATACTATCAAGGCGCTGACGAACAAAGGACTGCCCGAGGACTTCCCTAAGTTGGTGGGTTTCTGTCTCCAGAACTCATATTTTCTATGGAATGACAAATTCTACAAACAAGTGGAAGGCACGGCCATGGGCTCCCCCCTATCGCCTGTGGTCGCCAATCTATACATGGAGGACTTCGAACGAGAGGCTCTGGCATCCTGTCCGAAAAAACCCAAACTCTTCGTAAGATATGTGGATGACACATTTATCATTTGGCAGCACGGGGAGGAGGAGCTGAGCAACTTCTTAAAGCACATGAATAAGCAAAGACCTTCTATCCGCTTTACAATGGAAATAGAAGAAAATAATTGCCTTCCTTTTCTCGACGTTTTGGTCTCCAAAAAAGAAGACGGTACGCTAGGACACTCAGTGTACCGGAAGGTCACCCACACGGACCGATACCTACATGCGGACTCGCACCACCACGCTCATCAGAAAGCAGGAGTTATGAAAACTTTATTTCATCGAGCACGCGTAATTTCTGACATATCTTCCTTCAACCAAGAAAAATCCCACCTATGCCACGCATTCCGTAAGAATGGATACCAGCCTGAAGTTATCCGGAAGATAACGAGAAAAATGGAAGACGCGGTGGACCTGAAAAGGACCTCCGAGGATAAGCCAAAACCTGCAGCCTTCGCCGTCATTCCATATGTTGCTGGCACCAGTGAGAAGATATCCAGAGTACTGGCGAAACACAATGTCGTCACCCGTTTCAACTGCGTCCAGAAAACCTCAGACATCCTCTGCAAGGCCAAGGACCGCCTACCAGATAACAAAAAAGAAGGCGTCTACCAGGTGAAGTGCGAATGCGGGAAATCCTACATCGGACAGACATCGAGAGCTCTCAAATGCCGCCTGAGAGAGCACCAAAGAGACATAAAGAATAGGCAGCTACGCAAATCAGCTCTGGCCGAACACACCTGGAGTGGACCTTGTCACAATATGAATTTCGAAGAAGCCAAGTTAATAGCAAAAGAAAACCGCTACTTCCCCAGACTCATCAGGGAGGCCATCGAAATCGCAAAAACACCCGAGAACATCAACAGAGAAGATGGCTACACTCTCTCCTACGCCTGGAAAAGAATTTTCGCAAAGAAAAAGGAAGCGGCCAATGACAGCGCACCAGACTGAAATGGCGGGAAAACGGCCGGCTATATAGATCGGTCACATTCACACGCATCGTCACTTCTGACCTGAAGAAGACAGCTGCAACGCTGTCGAAACTGTCGTCTTCGACAATGGAAACACGCGGAAGAGAACCCGAAAAGTCTTCGATATCTTATGAAATTACAACTGCCGTAAAAAAGGAGGAATAATGAAATGATGATGGGAAAAAGGAGTTTTACATTGGAAAAGATTGTTTTTGGTGGCTAAGAATCATGAAGTATATTGATTGTAATTTAACAAAGCACATAAGGTACTACTGCATCAATGAGAATCACGGTCTAATTCACTCAAGGAGTAAATGAGGACGGAAATGTAGATCAAACAGTGATTTCTCCTCGGAAAAATAACTGATATGATCAAAATTCGCCGAAATGAGACGTAAAGAGCAATAGAATAATAAGTAAAGGATTTTAGGATTTTAAAAAATCGTAGTTTTTCACGATAAAGTGTGCTAAAATAAAACAGAAAGAGAAATGTAAATATGCAAAGCAATATGAGGAATGTGAATTGCTGACAGTTTACGGAGCATTCATAGACGGAAATATTACATAATAATTTGATCTCCTTCCGTGTCATGTTGAGCACGCTTATTTTTATAGAAAAAACGAAGAAAATCGAAGATAGTGTAAAATATTTAGCTTTTCACCTTATGGTCCGGAGAAGGAAAGAATAAAAATCGACCTTTGTTCACTTTGTGGTACTCCATCATAAATTTATTAACTTGGAACTTTTACATTCTGTGATCTGTAAAAGTTTTAAGTTAATAAATTTCAGGAGTAGGAAGCGTTTAACATTTTTTTGTTGAGAAATAAAGGATATTATTTATTTATATTTGCAAATGTAAGAAGCTCCACAACTACAAAGTAATTACAAAAAATCATTTCTTATTTTCAGCGATATCAAACCTCAATAATTTTGCAAACAGCAACAGACACAACATATTTTTGGAGATCATACCTTATTTTTGACACATTAAGTCGCTACTAAGTCACGAAGGTCGTAAAAGAATTTCAAATAGAATAATTAATTAGAAACCTTGACACCTACTTACCCCATAAATTTTTCTCTCCCTACCACTTTTTAATGTATATCTGCACGGTCGAACATTTCGTCTCGCGAGGGACGTATAATGAAGAGGGAGGAAGAAATTGTCATTGAGGGGGAGAAGGAAAGAAAGGAAAGGAGCAGGAGATGGTGGCAATTAAAAGGGAGGAGAAGAGCCAGCGTGCGAGCTCCGAGACTTATTTCAGCCGGCCAAGGCGCGAAACGAGGCTCGGGGTTATTCCCCCGGAATAAATAGGCTGGCCACTCCCGGGGCGTGGACAACAGTGGCAGATGAGGAGAAGGTATGGTCCTTCGGGCGCTGGACCCCGGACCCGTGTGCTGCCGGGGGTGGGATGGGGATGGTGGTCGGAAATGGGAAGGGAGGGGAGCGTAAGGGAGTCGAGAGAACTTGGAATTATGTGGACGGGGACGGTGGTGGTGGCGAGGGGGAGGCAGAGACGAGACGCGGGGACGAAAGACAGGCGGTGCGGTGACAGGTGGGGCTGGTTTGCGGTCGCGAGAATGGAAGAGTGGACAGGTCCAAGTGTCCAAGGGTGCCGAGGGGTGACGGGTTTGACCTTTGGTCAGGGAGAGCCCAAAAGGCGAGGTTGGGCGGAGGGGAATGACTCCGGAGAGCTGCAGAAGAAGTGAAGACACGGAGGAACGGGGAAGGAGAACAGCTCGCTTTCGACGATTGAATTAGTCTGCGAAAAAATCTCTCTTTCGGAAAAAGGCGTGAGCATCGACCTGATATTGCCATCCCTGCTCCACCATTAGCATTTGCTTCGAACGTTTTCTCGTTAAGTTGAATTACTGTACACGACTTAAGTTTAGGGTTTGCCGTAAGCTGGGATTCACTTTGGTAGTTACGGACTTTCTAGGGTAGATATGTGGAGACGAGTGAATAAAAGCTCAGAAATACAAAAAAGTTTTTATGGATATCAAATGAAGCAGTTGAAGGAAAATTTGACTCATCTACTCAAGCAAGTATGTTTCTCAAGCAACGACGCTTATACTCAATCTAAAACCATCGTTGACCAAAAGCACTTTTTATAGCAGCTTTTCCAAACAATATCATGTAGAATATTTGCAGGGTTGTTCCTAAGTTTTCATATGTCTCTGTGAATAATTTCTCCTCCTCGTCTCCTGGCTATCTCCTCCACATGGGTTTTCATACAACTCACTGTCTCAGCATATCTCTTGCCTCTCTTAGGTGCCTCTTGAAAGAATAAGGGTACTTGGTCTTCGTGGGTTTTACATGGCTAAGAAGGATGGCCTCACAGTTTAGTGTTAAAACCCTGAGGTGCACGAGCACCGTACTCTAAAGGGCGAGGTGTGCTGGATCTTTGGTTTAAGGGTTTGCCGAAGGGTGCGCCTTTATCAACGACCCAACTCCTGAGGTTAAAGGATAAAAACGGGGACATTGAGAAGGGCATCTTGCTAAAGAAATAAAAAGAAAATCTCCTTCCTGCGGTGAATAAACCCAAACTTTCTCCTACGCAGATCTTATGGACTATAATAAATAACCGCTTTCTCTATATTTTGGCACCATAAGAAGCAAAATATCTCTTCCTCCCACTCTCCAGGTGAGGTTTATAGGGTATTTGGTGGGAAAGTGCAGCCACAGCCGGCTGTCATAGGTAATTCCCTACGGAAGGCAATATTTTCGTTTTTAGCTGCGCCGACCGCTCTTTCTCGTGTATTTTGAGGGGACTAGACCGACTACATTGGCATTATGAAGGCCACTGTACGTTTGAATTATATCTTGCAATTTTACAACAAGCATGAAATCCATTAACTTCATAATAGGTGCATCATATGAATTCAGTTGTCACTAAACTAATTAATTGATTAAGCTTACACTCATGAAAACCATATTGTCAGTTGGAAATAGAACGAACTTTGCAAATTTCACTAGTAAGTTTTATTCACGACCCGGGTTTCGACAGTTTATGTCATCTTCAGGTGAAGATGGAATAAACCTGGCCACCTGAAGATAAGATAAACTGTCGAAACTCGGGTCATGAATAAAACTTACTAGTGAAATTTGCAAAGTTTGCTCTTTTTCCATCATGGAGAAATTTCACAAAGTTACCCCTGACATTGCTCGCTTTGTTCATATTGTCAGTAATGAAAAAAATAAAATTTGTGGAAGCCATTTTCCTAGGCATAAATCACTATGAATTAACAATTAAAAACTATAGGGCAACGGCCTGCCAACATGGAAATACCGGTTCTCAATCTATCACCGTTGTAAAGGATTGTTGGACTCGCTCCAAATTTGGAGGAATGATCTCTCCTATTCGTCTGAAAGCTGTATCCCCTGTCAAATGGCATGTACTATATGCAAAATCACCTCAGATAGCTAAAACCGTTAAAATAAAACATATTTAACAAAAATACACTATAGCTATCAAAGTGCGTTACAATGAATTTCGTGCTACTGAGAAAAATTACTCCGAAAAAATATTATTTTAACTAATTGTACTATATGTGATCGATTGTATAATAAAATTCAAAGGTGTACTTGTTACGGAATTATCGGTTGGTGAATTAATGTATTAAAATAACAGAAGACGGAACGCGTTGAAACTCACAACGTATTTCAAATTCGAGTAATGCACATAAAAAATGTAATACAACCAAATTCACTACCATGATTTAGAGCACATAGGCATTAAGATTGAGAGTTGCAAGCTAAAATAAATAGTTATGTGGTGATGAACAGAAAAATTCCCTCTGGTCATAAACTTACTTCCAATACCGGTTGGCTGAAAACAATTACATCAAGATGACCGGAATAATGGATTTCATCTCTGCTCCTCATCATTTTGTGACAACTTCGAACATTCCATAAAAATCAGAAAATTGCGAATAAATAAAGAGTGAGTGGTATGCTTTTGGAGTCATCATCATTCATCGTTCAATCCTAAGATTGGTTGACTGCAGCCCTCCACCCTTCCCTATCTAATGATAGTTCCCTTACCTCCTGGTATCTCTACCTATGTGCTATCCTTTTTATTTGGTCCATCCACTTATTCCTGGGTCTTCTTCTGGGGACTTTTCCCTCTAATTTACCGTCAATAATGTTTTTCAGTAACACAGTGTGTCTTAGGGTATGTCTTATCCATCTGGTTCTTCATTTCTGTATGGTGTTCCAGAGTGTTCTTTAAGAGTACAAGTAGTAAAATCACTCAATCCGAGACTTAAGTAACCCTCATAAAAAGTTCGCCTTACTATCCTCATTTTACCATCTTCTGAGGGGCTACATCGCGCTCAAACTCCCTTCCTCCTTATTTATTCCTTTCCAGGCTCTTAAGCCTCACGCTGTCCACTCGCTCTAAACGTGAGTCACTGGCACGTGCTTCGATCTTGCGCGTCCGGAGAATCCCAACCATCTTGGGCGAACGACGGCAATGGCGGCTTTGTTACGGCACTTCTCCGGCTCATCTCCAATTCCTTCTGTGAACACGATTGGGATGTTCACAAAGGTAAGAGGTACGGAGGGGGGGGGGGGACGAAGGCAGACATAAATTCACTGGGAATACCGGGACCAAAACGCTGCAGTGGGCGTTCTTAATGGCTCCTAATCCGTGTGTTCCGCCAAATGTAATTCCCAAATTATAATTCATTCAGCGATTAGCGATTAGAGCTGGAGTGGAATTAACAAGCCCGTCTCAAATGCAAATGCGGGAATTTTCGAGTCGATAATATGGTTGCGGTGAGGGTAATTGCATGAATTTGAACCAATATCTGGTGATAACAAAACCTATGTTATTACACTTCCAAGTTCTATAAAATGATCACAATGGATCTTCATGAGCTGGTAAATGTCGGCGCTTATTCATCAGGGTCATATCACAAGAGCCTAAACGATGTTTCCAAAGATAAAACAAACGTTCGATTTTATAAAAATTATCGATATCCAGTCTTCGTGACGGTGTAAGTGATTCGTGATTGAATTTTATGCCTAAAAATACTTGCTACAGGTGATTATAGTACAGAAAATTGAAAGTAGTTGAAAAGAGTAGGCTAAATGTTTTAAACAAAGTAAATTTTTAAGGCCATATCATCACCCTGACGTCACAACAGATTGTTTCATAGTTTGTCAATCCCTCCGACATTTTTTTCAGTTTCACATCCTGAAGTGCTAAATAACAAGCTACTTCACTCATGTGTACGTTTTCCTTAAATATTTTAGCGATATTTTTAACATCATAGAGGTTTATACGAGTCTAAATGGAAGAGGGCAGCGTTGCTAAAATATTAAAGATGCACTCTTTTCCTTCCCCTTCATTTTATCACCAGAGCCACTCAAAAAATGCGGAAAGTGTACCCAGGTGTATTTTATCATAAATAATTTAGTTTATAAAAATAATTGAAGAGAAAAATGGCTTTGCTTGTAATAAACCATGAAAATGAAATTAAAATTTTATAAATTTCTATGACGGTGAGATTGTGATGCCATTTTATAAATCGTGTCACAGATAACGAGAAGGTTCAAATGCGTATGCCATTGGAGAATGATACCACTGTGACAACAAGCTCTCTTCCTGCTTATAATTAAGTCACATACATTTTCAGAAGGCAACAGATATTTCTGTTTCGAAGACACCATCCGAAAAATGCCATAAGCATACATGTCAAAGTTTTAAGCATACGTTTAAGCTAGAGAATCTGTACCATCATACTTAGACGTTGAATGGCAGTCGTCAATTCAAACTCATACCATATTGCCTATTGAAACGCAAGTAAGAGACATGCACTGACGATTTTCGACTTGCTCAGGTAATATTTGCTTCTCGTAAGTCAGAGCACAAGAGTTTTACATGCATCAAATGCGGGAGGAAGGAGTAGTATTAAAACTATTACACTCATTTTATCCCGTTAAACCAATAAATGACTCCCAGAAATGATCCCAAAACAGTGAAATGCTATTCCAAGAAACCAGAATTAAACATAATTGTGTTCCCTGCCATGGCCATGAAGAGGTACTGAAGAGCTGCCGGAAAATCCTGGAGGCCGCAACACCCACCGCTGACTTGTCAGTGGGTGCAGCATCCAAAGCAACCAATTTCCGCCTTCTCCGTGTTGACAGCTGCTTGCTTCCGACACATTGACAGCTCTTCGGGAGGTTTGTCAGGTCTCCCGAAGAATGCAATGGCAGGGTGGGGAAGAGGAAAGTAGTGGCTCTTCCGGCAGCAGAATGCTCGAATCGAGGCTCCAGATTCGAATGTCACTGAGAGGATTGTCACTGCGACGTCAACATTCCCAAACGCTCCCTTTCATTTTCACCAAAAACTGCGGTATTGCGATTTTCTTCACAAACATATCGGGTTTACCTTTTATCTTTTAGAACGGTGTATGATACACAAGTCAATGCGTTACGGAGATTGTTTTCCTTCTTTATGCCCGCTCTCTGACTGATTAAAATTTGCTTGCATGCTATCCAAACAGGGATCATTTTCCTCCAGCTAGAAGTGTTCTTCCATCGATTCAATGTCAATTATCTTATTTTAGAACACACGCAAATATACCGTGGCAGGAGTTTTCCATAAGTTTACAAATCCTTAGGGATATTTGTTTTTAAGTTCCATCGCTGGATAACGGCTTTATCTTATCAAATTTTGGCGGGGTTGTGTAAGAAATTTTGTTAGTAGTCTCATGAGATTTGAATAAATTTTAAATATGGAAGTAGAGAATACTCGAAATATGATTTCGCAAAGTAGTTATGGGGACAGTGTTTTGGAATCATTCGGTAATCTGGAGCGATCTGGTGGGGTAACAGCGCTGCATTTTCGACATCTCTCCATTAAAGGCGTATGACATTCCCCTTGCACATCACCGTTGATGAAATTCTATGATATCTATATTCTTGAAAAATAACTTAATTCAAATGTGAAAGTTATTACATGGCTCATACAGTAGTTGATTTCCGTATCACAGTGACTCTATGACTACTCCATAATCTTGTGATTTTTTGCAAAAGCTAATATTTTTAACATCACAAGAAAATGTTTTCTCATTTCCTACGCCCTTTAAGCTTTGAATGAGTAGAGCAGGACTTTAAATTCTACTAGCATTCATCAGCGGTGATTAAAAACCCAAGGGACCAAAAAGCGTCTTTATTAGTGTAAGGTTCATCCACTTAACACAGGTATAACCCTCTTCGAGGCTCCCTTAAAGCTTCCTTATATTTGAGAATAAATATGAAACTATAGAACTTATTATCATTTGTATTGTATTTTCTGTTATTATATTCATAAATTTTATGTATTTTAATTTATATTATATTGAGCACACACTGTAAATATATTTATATGCTATTATATGTAAGCTGCTTCCGAACACAGCGCAACTAATTAATGGCAACCCCCATTACAGGTCTCTTCAGGGGTGCCTAATTCCACGAATAATATTGTATAATGGATTATATAGTAAAATAGGTGTGTGAAAAAAAATAATTATTATTATTTTACATCATTGCTAATAATAGACCAAACTGAAGGTATGCTGCGGATTAATTTTGAGGATTGAGCGCCGGAGAAGAAGAAGAGCTGAGGAGACGAGGGTAGGTGCCGCAGCAGGAATAACGGGAGGGAGTGGGGTTGGCATGGATTGGTGAGCTCCGAAGGGGGCGAGGGGATGGTCAGGCAGCACATGGGGGCCGCTGCCCCCACAGCCCACGTATTGATTCACCGTGTTGGGTCCTAGTGGGCTGGAAATGAGGAGAGAAGGACGAGGGTAGGCGGTAGGGGGCGCGGCTACCATTGCCGTGGGCAGAGACAGATAGGCACACTCGCACACGGTCATAATAGGCGGCTGACGCGGGAGACGGCCCGCAAGGAGCCGAGTTAAAGGGTGAGCTCCTGTATGGAGTGCCTTGGGGGACACACATGGGGGCGCGGTCGTGACTCTCAGGATCCGAGAATTTCTCCTGTTGAAGACGAGATTGACGGGGAGGTTCCGTTGTTTCAAGGCTAACTGGGATTGGCAGTAATGCCCACGTCCTAATGTCTCCATACTACCACACGACCCGTCGAATGACCGTGAGACAAAGGGTGTTGGGACACTAGCCATGAAAAAGTGAGATAATAGGGAGAAGACATTTGGAATATGGGGAGGACGAAAGTTAAATTTATGCTAATGGGTGTCTTAGGGCCTCACTTCGTTCTTTTTGTAGGCAAATATGTTTCGTGGGAATAAAGAACTTTTATTCCCATTAGATCAGATTTTATTTCTTTGCTAATTCCAAAGGTTTGAGAGGTACTGATTGAGTTGCATATATATTAAAGTATTTTATGCTAAAATTAAATTAAAACCAGGAAAGACAATTATAGCTACATCTCAACATCATCTTACGCAACACTGCCCTTCGGATCACAGCGTAATCAGCGCATTTCGAAATTTTTAAATACTCCTACCCTAATTTTTAGTCGCGTAGTCTCTCACAGCTTCCAACCTCTTTCGTCTTTAAGTTTTGTTCCCTGTTAACGCATTCTTATTCAGCGTCCAGGAGGGTGTATGGTAGGGATGTTAAAATACTTCGGCTTGCATTCCATATTCCTCACATATGTCCCTTTCAACACGTATTTACCCTACAAAGAAGGAATTACTTCTAACTCGCCAAAAAGTAAACGACAATCATTTTTACGTGCCTGCTATCATTGTAAATCTAGTTGATTCAGTAAAAATACGATAAAAAGCCATTCTTCGCAGAACTTAATTTAAAAAAATAAACTATTTGATAGTTCTTTAATACTTGCTGTTATCTGATTACTCATTAGTTCAGGGCCATTTTTTTCATGATTACGAGCCAAAAATAAGAAATCGGACGACATAACGTAATGAAATGGAATATGAATGTATTAGAGAATGGCAGCAAAGTAATCATAGGTATACTACACATGATTACAAAAATGTGTGAATATTGTCTTAATTTATCAATAACATAACGGAGATAAACGCAAGTTCTTCAAAAAGAGAATTGGATATAAGATGCCAATAAATGCACTGTAGTTGGTGCAATTTATATTTACAGTTAGACGAAGAAGACAAATAGGGTGCGGAAGAAGGAAGGGCGATACGGTGTGGATCGAAGGAGGTCTTGAGTGATTCTGAAGTGTGAAAGAGGAGGAAAAAACGGACGGGCCGGATGGGAAGAGATAACGCTGAGGGATTTCCCCTTCCGTCGCCCACACCAACCCTTCCGAAGCACACGGTTGAGAGTGAGTGAGCGCAAGGGTGCGAGTTGTGTGATAGAGGTGGAGAGGTGGAGAGAGGGGGCGAAGACGGAGGAAGGAAAGGGGTTCGCTCGGCGGGACTTTGGCCCAGGGACTCTCGACAACTCTCGCGGCAGTGGCAGCCCGCGCGGAGACCGCTGGAGGAGAAACGAATGATTGAGACCAGGGGTGGTGGGGTAGGACTGCTTGACTATTAGCGCTTTTTCGAACAGGGGGTGTGTGTCCATGATTGAAGGCCGGAAATCGAAATTCTTGAGCTACGGTGGAGATTATATCCAGGGCAGGTAAGATGGCTGACAGCTCCCGTAATTACGTGCACTACGATTTATTACCCTGAACATTAATACGATTCCATGTTATTGCCTATAAATACGCATTTTCCCGCGGAATTTACTTTTAGCATGTATGATTGAAAGAAAAATTAACGAGCGTTCGACGTTTTCACATCACCATGGGCTATTATAGGGCTATTTTTCTCATGTATCAGCATAGGATGTCTCAAGTACGTTGCCAGATATGCGATATTTTAGAATTGTGACCATATTTTTCATAATTTGCTATCACAGAGCGAAAAAGTATCCCAAATCAGTAAGTGACTTAAAAAATTATATGGTATTTTTACTCAAGTATTTTACTTAATTATGTTCTCAGGACGCCATTGCTCCCGAATATTTTCGTTCAAAATACCATAAGTCAGCCGATTATAGCGTGATTGCATTTCTTTAAAACCCGTTTTGTGGTTCATTTTATCTACTTTTCAAAGTTATAAAATAAATGTTGTCTATCAGACTTGTGAGGATAAAATTTGGGACGCATCATAGGTGCGAAGGTTTTTACAGTATGTGTAATACAAAGGCTGCATTCATAGGTTTTCGCCGTGAATGCTGATATTCGGTTATTACGAAATTAGGGCGAATATCATTCCCTCCAGTTTAATATGGTCTTGGAATAAAAACTGAAGATACTACATTCCTCCATCGATAGGGCTCGCGACTATTAACGAAGAGGATATGAAAGACCCGATCTCTCAGTAATCAAAAAGTAAACATACAGGCTACGTCATATTCTTGATAAAAATACGCTGGAATTATACCCCCGGATCTAAAAAGACTCTTTCCTATACGTTTTAGCAACCGAACTCCGATATAGACATCCTTACGCGATTATGAAAACTAGGTTTTGTCGAGAGTATAATAGGAAGAACCCCAGATGAAAAAGTAAAATTGAGATGCTACTTTGCTCTGGTTAGGCCTCTCCTCGAATACGCCGCGAGCATTTGGGAACTTGGTCATAATGATTTAGCCAAAAATATATAAAATACAAAGAAAAGCTGCACGCTTCGTTAAAAACTGCTACGATTGAACATATAATGTTTCACAACTTTTAGAGGGATTGAGGTGGGAGCCCCTAGAGACTTGGGAACTATATGCTAGGCTGAGCTTGCTTGAGAAATTCAGAACTGGTGTGCTTCAGAGCAACACGGAGAATATTATCATGACGCCTCACTACATCTCTAGGTCTGATAGAAGCGAAAAAATTAGAGAAATATACTTCCGAACAATTAGGTATCAAAACTCGTTTCTTCCGCACACAATAAAAATTAAGCTCCAATAATTACACTTCTATGATGCATATCCACATTTCACCTCCCAAAACCTTATCCCTTACCTCTTTGCCCGGCTAGTGTCCACACACCCCCTGCCACATGCTCATGCGGGGGCTCACAGGGTGGTATGTAGATGTAGATGAATAGAGAAACTTACGAAGGTACTTGCTAATGATTTTGGAAAATGTTGCTATACAAAGAAACACCTTAAATCTCCTACCTTTCTCAAGGTACTAAGAGTCAGATTCAGAAATGAACGGGCTGTACGTAACTATCTAGTCATCTAGTCGGAGAATTCAGTCCCTCGAATATTTCATCGCCAATAATTCAAGCAGGGATTCGGATGGCCCGTTTCCTCTCACAATTTACCCGCAACGCCACACGTCTTTAGGTACCCACTCTCCGTTCGGCTCTTCGCGCGACGTAACCGCGTTTTCCCCGGAGCGGCCTGAAGCGGATTTGACGAGGGGGATCCCTCCGAGGAGCCGAACGCGTACGTACAATGGCCGGCCACGCCCCCTCATCCGAGGAAGGAAGGAAAGGGAATGGGAGTGTAATGAGAGAGCGGGGGAGTGAGTCGAAAGGGAAGGACACGCGGGTGGAGACGTGAAAGACACGGCGGGCGAGAGAGAACGTGTAAAACCACCGCAAAGTGAGCGAGTGCGGGACCCTCACGTTCTCATTCATGGGGCCAATACGTGTCTCCCATCCACTTGCGAGATTATCCTACTCCCCCCCCCCTCCCCCCGCATTCCATGCACATATCCCGGGCGAGCCCGCTCCCCTCCCCCCACCACACCAACTCCCCTCCCTTATCGTCCATTTCCCATTTCTCTCCCATCTACCAACCGCCCATAAATATCGTCATCCTTCGTCACGTGAACAGATTTCCTCGCATAAGCGGAGAGTGCATGGGGAGCATGCGTAATTTCATTCCGTTCCACGTAATCGCATCAAGGAATCGAAAAGCCCTTTCTCTCTCTCTCTCTCTCTCTGCATCTATATATATCCCCACATACACTCCCTCTTCCCTTCCCGCCCGCTTCTCCTATTATGGCACCTCCTCCTTACGGGCTAGGGTCCTTTTCAAGACCGACGCGTTCGCGACATCAATGGGGGAGACGGAGAATGACGATAGCGAGAGCGGTCGGCGGATGAAAGCCGTAGTAATACTATTAGGATGGAGACGACGACGTGACAAAATCAAAGCGCAGTGCATGAAAAATTGAACAAGAGTGGGTGGTGAGGACACAGAGGAAGTAGAATTGGATGGAAAACAGTCGAATGCCGCAATCAGGGACTTTGTCTTAGTTTTTGATAGAGAAAGAGTGGAATGGATACGATTTTCAGAATAGGCTGAAAATTTTCTCCTCTAAGCACTAATTTAGACGTGTGATACAATTGGTGGCTTATTTTACATAGGTATGCATACTTGCAAGTAACCCTATCGAAAATAGCACATATGGAACCTAACAAGAGGCTATTCAAGTATTAAGTGAGGCTTAATTGACGGAAAGGAAAGTGGGCTCTTCTAACATCGTCTCACTAGAAAGGGAGTTTAGTTATTAAATATATTTTTGTAACAATTTAGTGATACTCGTGAGAATGTGATGTATCACTTTTTGTTTTATTGTCTGGCGAAAATATTTCTCTGCAACACTTAAAGTAGCGCATACTTTACCGCACTACCAGCAGTCGACACTGCAAAGCCTCTTACAAATATCATCTCACCGTTTCAACGAAAACCTTCAGCTCCGTGAGCTCAGCATTTCCATGGGAACCAAAAATAAAAAATCATCGAGGAAAACACTTAATTTTTATAAACAATGAAAACTATTTTAAAACGGAGGTAATATTGTTGGGAGAATCGTGGAGTGTATGAAACCTTACGTTGTCTTAAATGAGGCGTTAAAAAGAGATCATATCCGCTTAAAGACATTTTTGAAAGGCCCCTTACAACTCACGGGATTCACAGGAAAAAAATCGTTTCCCGGTGAGCAAAAATTCACTCATTTATTCCACGGAACTGGCAATGTTATCCTCCCAAGAAAACCCCGGGACGGATGAAAAAAAAACAAACGTATGCGTTAAGAGGGACCTGAATTATGCACCCCGAATAAAACGTAACACATCGCTTGATTTTTGGGGGACACGTTCTTTGTGAAGGGAGAATACATTAGAAAGTGTCTTTGCCCTTTCCCTCCACTCACATCCTCGACTCGATGGGACAGCGGGGTAGGGAAAATAAGAAGTGAGGACAAGAGGAGGTTTTGCGGGCACGAAGTGGTGGCGCTAAGAAAGGCGAGAGAAGCTTCGAGAGCTTGCCTCGCACACAGTGTGCGTATGAGCGAGCAGTAGGCGGGTTAACCTGGCGTGATAGGTGGGAAATTTATGCGTGTCCCACGCAAGAGATTGATAGCAAAGGGTGGGGGGGAAGGGGAGCGTACGGCGTGCACGCGACTGTCTTGCGCGTCGACGGAGATAAAGCGGGAACTCCTCCTGCGAGAGCGGAGCTTGCCAAGGAGGGAGAAGGAGTGCGTGGTGCGGCGACATAGGCCGGAGGAGTGTTGAGAAGGCTTGGGGTTGACGTGGCGAGAGAATACGTTAGCGGTGTTTGGGAGAGTTATAAAGTAAGGGCGGGAGGGATGGGACAAAAGAGTACAAGTGGAGAGAGAAATTGGAAGCGGGTGGGACATTAGAAAGTGGAATTGCCGACCAGAAATTCTGAAACAAAACAAACCAGTAAGAAACTACCAAACAAAATGGGACGAAAATTTCTTCTTCCCACGATCTATAGTTGAATTAAACAGAGTGGATGTGAGACAATAAATTATGCTTTTAACATTCATCTGACATTCGTCCTTTTCCTCTCCCTATTCCCTATCAACTCTATTTTCATAGCTGGTATCATAAAATCCTCTGTCACACACCCCCGAGGCGTCTCGGTTAATCAAAGTGGTTCAATATTGATTAATTTTCCTTCGATACAGGTGTTTAACAATTAACATTAACAAATCCGCCATTAATGTGCTTATTTTTATTCATTATTCATAAAAATAACAAAGAATATTAAAGTTTTTTATTGATTTGGAAGTGTACTAGTATTCGAAAAGACGAATTGCGCCGCTTATTTCCTGATTTCATAGGGTGTAATATGGCAGTGAACGCTTTATATGCACGTTATTGGCGGCAGTATTGTTAAAATGGTTGCGAAGACCTATTTTAATGGAGCTGCGGAAATACCAAATCGAATGATCCAGGTTGTAAAGCAGATCAAAACGCAACTCTTCATTATGATAAGGGCAAGCTGATTGGTAATGCCTTGGACTGATGCTTGAAAGATAGCAGTTAAGGCTGCCGGTAGTGGAAAGTATGTTGTCTGGGATCGCCTTTGGTTTAAGATCTTTGGTTAAATGTTGCGACTTAAACTTAGCAGATGAAATTCTTCAATGATCAGGAATAATTTCCCTAAAATAAAATGTCTGGGATGTTTTACACTACAATAATAACACCTTTCTGCTCAGAAACGCGTGAAGTTCATAGAAGTGGATGAAAAGGAAGAATATGGAATTGTAGAACTTAAAGTGCATCTAGCGAATACAAACTGGAATGAACAGTCATCCAATTTTCAAGTCCTTTGTAGGATAAGAGGAGCTAATGGCATTGCTAACCATAAATGAAACACATACTAAAAGGCTATATGCAAATAAACTTAGTAATCTCATATCAATCTTTACAATCTCGTATTCAGTCAGAAACATCGATAGGAGTTCCTATGAAATTCATCCTCATTCATTCGTCAACTCATCCTAACAACACGCTATTCCGTATTACGTGGAGATTAGTCGATTTCTCCCATACCAAGGGAAAATGCCGGAAAACGGCCCATCCCGGAAAGAAAAAGTTCCAATACATTAATTTAACTCATGTACAATCTACTACCTGAATAAGTACATACAAACAATCTGCCAAATCTTACAAATCTTTACATGTAGAAAATGCTCTCTATTAAAGAAAAAAACTGGCCCAAAAACAGCGTTATTTCTGGAATTATGTAATGCAAAATGATACAATGAAATGTGAAATATTCCACATATCAGGTAAAAATAAAACGATTCCCAAACTCTGAACTGGGACACTACGGCAGAAACCTTCTCATTCCTAGATGCAGCCGCAGAGACCAGGATGGGGACCGGCGGTGTCGAACAGCGACCTCATGAGAGGGGAATAAAACATTCCGAGTGGAAGATGGAATATCTGGGAGAAAGTGTCGCGTCTTGAAAGGACTGAAAGAGCTGGGACGAATAGGAAGTGACTTCCCACAAAGGAAACCACAATGGCGGCAAGTTTCCGGGAGAGATCACGAGGCAGCTGAAAAAAGGGATATGTGTTTGGTCATTATTTTCATTTTTGTGTACAAAAGAAGCAAGAAGGATGAGAGGTGCGACGGGAAAGGGGAAGAAGAGGCGGCTGGTGGTGCGGCTGAGGGGCTGAAAACACTGTCGGTGTTGAAATGAAACAAATGGAAGAAGTCAAAATGACGAAGCTGGAGACAGGGTAAAATATCATTGAGGGAAACACTCACAGGTGTGAATAGGTTTGTGTGCGGCAATCAGGACTGTAACAAGCCCTGAAAATGGAGTGGCACTTGTTTGACTCAATCAATGGAATTAGTAAATCACATGAAAGACGGAAAGGGGAAAAATGATGCGTTAAATACTCTTCAATAATTTACACACACCTGTGATATAATTATTATTTTACTTTTTTATAAATATATAAATTTAACCAAGTCTCTGCACACTTGTATGATTGCCTTTTCACGAAGTAACACCAAATATAGTTGATGAGGAGGAAAAAAGATGCACCGAATACATTCATCAGCAGGCGTGGCAGTTTTGCGGGAGCTTCACAGAAAGAGGTTCTTAAAGATACCGTAAATATATTTAACTAACCAATATTTGATTTAGTATATCCATCAAATGAATTTATAGCCTAAATTTAATCTCAATATCGGATGCAATTAGTTATATAAATGACTAAAATCGCAAAAATAATAAGATAAGCTTAAAAAGTTAGAAGAAAAGCTTAAATAGTTAAAAGAACTCATTCCCTATGAATATAATATAAAACGGATAAGAATTTTTCCAATGATAGAACCATGGTTTCATACAGCGTTTTACCCTAACTACGTCTAATGCTTCATCAAACATCAAATACTGAGAGGGCAGTTGCAGTCATCCTGAATTGGCATTAGTTATTCAAGCGTGAAGAGATATTAGTGGGTCAATGCGCACGACGTTTTGCCCAATTCCCAAGTTGGTGGCAACTGATACCCCAGTCAAACTGTTCCTGACAAAGACAGCAAAAGGGTCATTACCAGTTTGACCCACCGTATTAACGATATGATAAAAAATTTTATTAAATCATTAGTCAATCTACCAAGTACGCACTTAAAGCGCAAACAACATACTAACCAAGAACAGTTCAGAAAAGCAGTGCAATGCAAGCCGTCGTTTAAAAACGATTTATGTTGAATACACCTAAAACTTGCCACAATTATTTTAACCACTGACGATCCTAACACGTGTTTCTCCAAAAAAAATGATTGTAAAGCCTTATTCTATTATATTAAGCCGTATTATACGGTATGCTGAGGTAATTTACTTAACGATTCACCAATGTAGGTTTAGTATTTTAACAGATTAAGCTGTTGATTTGTCTTCCTAGTTCCCAGAAAAATATTAATTTTAGGCAGTATTTAAGTGTCTTAGGCAGTTATTTTACAGAAGAATAGAGATGTCTACTCATTTCAGATAAGGATATGGATGGGAAAGATGAGAGTAGAGTCTTTGAAAGCTGGGGAAAGAAAATGAGATCGAATATTATATTTATTTTTAATTTTGTTTCATCCAAGGAAATGAAAAAAACACATTTCGGTTTAAGAAACTATTTCTTAGCTACAAAGCAATTCCGCACAATCTAATTTTATTTTGCCTATGCTCTAAAATTGAAAATGAAGAGAGGTGGAACGTTATTATACCCTAATGAACGATCCCATGACAATATTTGAGAAATGTACAAGTAGGTTGACGAGTTAGGAATCGTAAAAACGCTTAATTAAACCGTTATCAAGGTTTTAATAAACTATTAAATTTGTTAAATGGATAAATTGGGGCGTAAAAATCTCCACAGCCACCGGGATGCAAACCTGGACGTTAAGAATGGAAAAGTAACATTTCATAGTCATCACACCAACCATCTGTTTTACATTCAACTAACATTTATCTATTCTCTCTTCAATTTATCATTTCCTATTCACTGTTTTTTAATAGCTGGAGTTATTGTATGGGGAAGATAAGTGGAGACATTTTTAGAGCGAGGGTAAGAAAATGAAATAGAATATTAAATTAATTTTTAGTTGGGTTTTACCATAGGAAATAGACAAAATGCAGTAAGGTTCAACCAATTGTTTCTAAGCTGCATGCATTGCAAATAATGGATGGTCTTTAGCTGGAGGTTAAACGAAATGACTATTTATAGGGACAGAGTCGAGAGATGTAGAATGTATTCTGAAAGTGAGGAAATAAATATTCGTTTAAAACGAAACTGCGGGTGTGCGCTGGTGAAAGAAGAAGGAGAAGGGATACGGAGATGAAATACAAGAGAGATGAAAGTGAGAAAGGAGGTCAGGAGATGAGTTTGGTTTAGGAGCGGTAGGAGGGGTTGGCAGAGGAACGGGGAAAGGGAACCGGGGTGAAATTGTGATAAAGAGGAATAGTTTTTCGGGGAGGTGAGGCCCGGAGCACACAGCTGAGAGGAGAAAGAGAGAGGGGGAAGAGAGAAAAAATAAATGAAAAAATACAGATTTACGAGGACAGGCGGAAAAATAAATCATCAACAATTTACGATCCATAAAGTCTTGCAAAATAGATGACCGCTGGATGAAGTGGTCCTAATAAATCATTTTCTTCCTTTTTTATACACACACACACACACATGCACGCATATATATTTATTTTCTCTCCTTTGGGGTGAGTGCAAAGGTTTTTGGGGATGGGAGAGAGGAGGGAGGGAGTCTGATGTGGCAGATGAATGAGGTGGAGGTAAAGAGGGAGAAGTGGAAGGCTCGGGAGGAGAACGGGATCTGCCATTGGATTGGAAAGGGGCAGTTTCCGAGGACCGGAGTCGTAGGAATGTGATTGATACTAAATACATGGACGTGTGGTTACGTAGGATTAAAGTTTATGGCGGCTCGCCCTCTCGGGTTTCAAGTGATGGAATTTGGCGTTTCCGGCTCGCTGAGCCTTTCCCGTGAGCGGCGGCAGTGAACCCCGCGCTGCAAAAGGCGCCGGTAGATGCACGCGGGGCCGAGGGTCGGAGAACTAAATAAAAAAAACGGATCAAAGAAGCGTGTGGTTGAGTTGAAGCAGCAAAACGAAGTTTGGTTTTTACGAGTTAACGGAAGGGATTCATACTAAAAACGTGTGCGCCGTGGACCTTTTATATAATCAATTGGAAAACGTGAGCTTAATAGCTGTGAAAAAAATTCCTTTGGCCCTTCACGTAAATAAATATAAATTTTACATGCGGGCAGAGAGGCACGTTTCTAAATTTTCAAGCGTGTAAACTCGTAAAAAAATCTCCATTGAATTTTTTCCCGATGTAATGTCCACCTGGATATCCATTTAGTTACGTATATAATTCGTGATGTTTTTTCCCCTGTTCACCTGTCGATATATCGTGCGGAAAAAGGCAACATGAATTCTACATGAAACTTTATGTAGCATTTGCATCTGAGTGCTGTAGCTTCAGGGAAAAAGTTTTTGCAAATAACGGGAACTGAAGTAACGCACAGCGCACAATACCACAACATAAAAAAAACACTACGGTTACAAAAATGCTGAGTGATTCCATGACGAAATTAAATTCAGAAGGCAGGGATATTGACCATTAAAAATATACTATTTGAAATTTACGTAACATTCGCAGGACAACATATACTTTGAGGAAAATATTGCTATCAGAGTATTCAAAATATGTACATTGAGAGGAATTTGTAGTGTAACTCCATAACTTATAAAATATGTGTTTTTCTCGACGTAGTTTAGGCAGACAGGCTGAGGTAAAGAGGAAGAACTGAGCTAATTCCTCTTAATGCGTAAAAAAATACTACTTTGGCAAACACTCTATCATGGGTTCTACCGGAGTTTATACGTACCTACCTTATAATAATTCAGAGAATAAATATTATACCTCGCGTAATTTTCAGCCACACGCACCAACGTCATTTGTCAGTTGAAAAAACTTTAAAAAAATTTTTGTGTCAACTGAATAGGTGGAATACTAATGGTTGGAAAAAAAACTAAAAGAACGTGAGCCTTATTTAGAAAAAAATAGCAATCAAAATGAAAAACATAAATGAACCCCATCATTCATATGATTATGTATTTTGACTTGCAAAAATGGCAATTTAGCAACGCAAAATGATGGGTAAACTTTTCTTGTTTTTATAATGAAATTTCACGCTAATTAATGGTTTTTGCGATTGCAATCTTCAAATTAATTCCGCATAACATTAACCAGATCTACCTTTGATTTGTTCTCTCGATATCCATCAGAATGCTATTTCGGAATATAATATTTCCGCTTTCACTGCACGTGAATCGATAATGGAAATGAGGCGTTAATTATGCGTGAAGGTTGAATAATGCAGGTTGTGCCGAGATTTATTTCGAACCACTGGGCATTCTGTCGTTTTGATATATTAATTCACGCTCTGATGGACTACACAAAATATCGCCTCAATCATTTGGCACTCGTTCTAGAGAGGATGTGGCCATTAAACAACAGGGAATATGAAAATAGATCAATCAGGCCCCTCACACGAATATTTGAGACACACGGGGCTGTGATTGCTTATGAATGCTGAGGTTCAAAAAGGATTATGGGTCCTTATAAATTATTCCAAAGTTAGGAGGAATTATTGCGGGTGCATTTTAAATACAAATTCAATGTTTTAGTATGCTTTAGTACCCTAGCTGAAAAAGTGTCTGAAATGATGGAAAACAATTTCGGGACGTGATATCTATTTCTTAAGTATTATCATTTACTGGTAACAATATGTCAACCAGATATTGGAGTAAAAGAAAGAAATAAATAGAGAAAATTATCACAAAAGCTGCAGGCCATTTTTATCTAATTTAGTCAGCAAAGAAAGATGACAAAATCTTACAATGAACTCTCTGAACGTGAAAACTAGTAAAACGTTGACGGGTGTAGACGTGAGCAAAAAATATTGCTAGGAGAGAAAGAGTTCACATCTGATACAATTCTTAAGGTAAAATTTACAAATGAAAAGATGATATCAATTTTAGAACAAACATGACACAATTAAAAAAAACTCTTTCATTTCACTTACGAAAGTCTCAGCTGTGATTATTTGGCTTTAGATATTATGCCGATGTAAAGCCATATACGTCAAAACATGATGTGGTCTTAAATAAGAAAGATTCACTCTGGGCACTGCATACGAATCCCAGAAAAATATGCTCAATTTTATACTTAGAGAAATGCAATATCTAACATCATTCCTATTCACATTTAATAATATCACTCATCTTCTCAACACAGTTTTTAAGATTTCTGTATCCTACAGAAATGTGGACCCCCAGAAAGGAGGACGAGAATAGGCTGCAGGCTTTTGAGAAGTGGGTGTGGAGAAGGATGGAGAAGGTTAGGTAGATGGAGAGAAAGACTAACGAGGAAGTAGTAGAGAGGGTGGGTGAGAAAAGGAAACTTCTGAATGAAATTCGTGATCGGCAGAGTAGGTGGCTGGAGGAAGTAATAAGGGGTGGTGGGTTTCTCAAGAATATAATACAGGGAAGGATGTTGGACAAGCGGGGTAAAGGAAGAAAGAGAATAGATTTCACAGACAGAATGAAAAAGGTAGATTGAATGCTGAGGCAAAAAAGGATATGTTAGAGCAAGATAGACCCCTGAAAGTGTAGAAAACCGGAAGGAGATTCTCTGACATTCAACAAAACACCTATCTTAACTGGCAGAATACTTAAAAAAAATTAAATCTTCCAAAATTATTTTCAGGCATTACTTTCTCTTCAGGTGCCTGTGCCTGGTCATCAGTGAGGATAAAGACCAACATTTGGAAGATTAAGAGGAAATTGAAAGCACTTTTACCCGCGACAAATAGTTCTTCTCATGAAAGAATGAGAAACAAATGAAGCGAGCAATGAGCGGAACTTAAAGAGGAGGACAGAAGAGGATAAAGAAGCAAGGGAAGGGCCGATAGGAAGAGATAAGGTTTTAAGGGGAATTGATTAAGCCGGCAGTCCGTAAACGGGCGAGGCGCTAATCGCAGGGTTTGGACATAAGAACGCCCCGGACCGGTGGGGGGGAAGGGATACGGCAGAAGGGGAAAGAGATGGTCGGGAAAACGGTTGAGAAAGGGGATTTAGGCCGAGAGGGTTGAGAGGGCCAGAAAATCCTCATCGAAAGAGTGGGCCGCAGGGTCGTAAAGGAGGAACCGTTTGGAAGGGGTGAAATGTCTGGGAGTGAGAGACGGAGAGAGGAAGGGAGAGGGAGGATGAGATAGTGTCCGTAATAAGAGAGTCCTCACGTAGAGATGTTTGCGCGATTTGGAACGCGAAATGAAGCCAGGAAAACGGTCAGAAGGGAGAACAATCCCTCCATAGGTGTGAATTGGGTCTTAAGGCGGCTGCCTGGGCACTGGGCGAGGCTGGAGTCGTGAGAAAATTCCACCTTTCCGCAGACGTTAAAAACTCGAGATGCTCAGTAGCCTTATAACATGCACGAGTACCTAAGACTTTATTCTACTCAAGGAACTATGCAAGTAGACTAGTCGGCGAATATTTCATCCTTATAATTTCACTTTTTGACCTGATGATGGATTTAAATCCAACCGATCCACATTTTTTTATCTCATAATTGCATTCATCATTATAAAAATGAGCATTATATGTAAAAATACAACTGCTGTGTTCAATTAATAAAGGACTTCAGACTAGGAAACAGTATTTGAAAACATATGTGTGGGGAGTGGCACTTTATGGATCAGCAACATGGCCCATCGGAAAAGCTGACCAAAATAGACTAGAATCCTTCGAGACCTGGTACTGGAATAGGAAGATGAAGACAATAAAATATGAAATGACGAAGTTTAACCCGTAGAGTGCCGGGGAACGCTGTCGCGCTCCTCCTGTCTCTCGCGAAAAGTGCCAGGAACGCGACAGCGCTCCTCCTGCAATGTCACTCTTAGATGCTGGTATTTCACTGATTGTTCACAGATGGCACCTAAATGGCAGATTACAGATGCAGATGCGGATTTTGTAAAAAAATCATCAAATAATATATTAAAAAGGTGAAACCACATACAATAAAGTTTTCCTTGAGTTTTTTAATATTTACCTTCACTTGTATTTGAGACATAATTTTTTTCCTAAACTACAGCAAAATCAGCAAAAATGCGTCGGCAATTTTAGCATAGTACCTAGAAAATCGGTTGGCACTCAAAGGATTAATGAAGAGTAGAAGAGGAAATGACCGTATTATACAATAAACCGAAAAAAAGAGCCAGATGGTTTGGTCAAACACTGAGGCGCAATGGTTTTTTGAAAAACGTTATAGAGGGTGAAATAGAGGGAAAAGTCCCCAATGTAAGGCCCAGGAGTAAGTTCATGCATCAAATAAAGAGAAAATTATATACATGAAGAGATACCAGGAGGTAAGGGAACCAGGATTAGATAGGGAAGTGTGGAGGGCTGCAGTAAACCAGTCTGAGGATCAAACGACCAATGGTGATAGTGAATTTCATTTGAGCTTGGGCTATTGAATTAATTCGTCAATTACGCCGAGTCCAGTTCGTGCCCATATTTAATTGAGTGTAAAAAATCGTCTCTAGTGTAATTAAAAATTATATATCAGCTCTATTAAAGACTAAATAATGATACTTATAAAAGAAACAATTTGGTTTCTAATTCGGTTGAAACATTTATCTTTAGAGCGTTAAAATATTTAGGTGAGTATTTGAAAATTTATGAGAGAGATATGTTTCAAATAGCTTGCGCAGATTGTATGTCTCTTCAGTATATGATTGCGCAAAAGAAAATGACCCAATTTTCCTTAAACACATAACTGTTGCAAGTGCAGTTCCCAAGAATGCTCTACAAAGGAAAGAGGCACCTGCCTGCCCGCACCAACGACGGCTGTTTAAAAAAATAGCATTCTCAAAATATAAAAACCAGGGGTACATCCAGTTCATAAAAATTACAATTGGCAACTATTACCGTAAAGTCAGCCTTTTATGAAATTTTGGTTGACCATTCTTTGCGTGTGAAATTTTTATCTTGAAACAGCTGTACAAAGAAAGGATTGATTCAAATTTATGAGGACACTTTTCATTGATAATGTGTGTGATCCAGTCCCAATCTGCTGACAGGATTCTGACTAGGGTGAATGGAAATAGTCCTGAGTATGCGAGATATGGAACTTTATATCGTATGGTAAATGCTTTGACATGAATAGTACCATATTATAAGCCAGGGATCACCACAGCACGGCCTGGAATGTGATTTTATCCGGATCGCGGTAGAATTAAACGGAAATGTGCCATTTGTAATTCAAAATTTGAGCGTTTGTTAAATGAGATTTCTCAGACAAATTTTAAGCTATCCGGGACCAGCCACGGAGTTTCACTTTTACGGAGTCACCCGCAATGCACAAATGTGCGAATTTCCACAAAGAAAAAATCATCCGCCTTGACCGGGATCGAGATTTCTCAGGCATATACGCAGTTTGATCATTCACATAATTGGTTTAACTTATCCAAATTAGAGATGATGATATGAAAATTTGCTGAGAGTATTCATCGTCGCTAATGTACCTTAGCATTTATTTTGAGTTGATTCCAGCTGCCATTTTTTTGCGGCAGGCTTGAATTACTAACAGTTCATTTTTAATAATCGCTATCTCCCGGTTGCAAAAGCTCTATATTCATCGTTGGCAAACAGCCTAGGTCTTCTTACTATTACGTTACTGAGGTCGTTACTGAACTGGAGTAATAGAAGATGACCGATGACACCTACGTTGGGAACATCTGATTGCACTTCAGCGGTGTTGAACATGACACTAACTATAACGACCCATTGCTCGCGACCACTGAGGAACTGATGAATCCATCGGTGGATATTTTTACCTGATACTTGATTCTTATTTCACGAGAAATTTACCATGAGGCACCTTGGCGAATGATTTCTTTTAAATCAAGGAATATCAATCGGAAATGAATATTATTCATCTAATATCAATTACAAAGTATACTTAAGACTAGTATACTAGAGAGACGGAGACTAGTATACTAGTATTAAAAGAGACAGTTAAATCACGTACCGTCTGTCATTTCGCATAATCGCTAAGTGTTTATCAACAGTTCTCCTCTTACTAATTAAACCAGTTGAAACGGTAACAGTCAACTAGAGCAGAGACCGAAGAAGGTATTTTGTGTCCGCGCCTTAGTTACGCCTTTCTAGCAGTCGTAGTATACTACGATTCTAGGCTCAACCAACGTTCGAAGAGCTGACTCAAAACACTTTCTCCTTCTCTCTCATCCACCCCTTACAAAAGGAGTACAAAATCCAGCCTGCACCCCATCCCCTGTTCAAAAAATCCCTACGCAAGTCAAATCATTCTTCAATGGGTCCCTCACCTCACCAGTGGCGGGTTGGAATGGTCTTCGTTCCGGTCCATGCGTTTATTTCTCGCGCGGTGGCGCGGTTGTCAAATCGGCGTCAACTCGGTACTTAGAAAATTTTTCGCTCCGCGGTAGTAAGAATTTTTTGTCCAGGACTGTACAAAAATTTAATTTCACATACAATGCTGTAAGGTTAAAATTTTTCTAATTTCGATAAATTTCATATTAAGAGTCACTCATGAATTGTTTTCTTTTCTGCGGCTTGCTATAAGGTTCTGAAGTACTTACTTGGCCTCCGTGGTGTTGAGTTTGGGGACCTTTTCTAATGAAACTAGCATCACATAAATGAAAGGTGTTCCAACTGTTTGTAATTCTCCTATTTCATGCACATTTTGGGAGTTTCCACCCTTACAATGCTATTGAAATGTACCCAAATGAAGAAAAGTTCCAATATACAACATGTACCGCATGTAAAAACAGGGACTATCTGGAACATAATCCTTATCTCAAGATAATACACACGAATGAACTCACTAGACTCGTAGGATCGAAAGAAGAGTAAAATGAAATCCTTAGCCATTGGGGAAAAAAATGCGAGGTAATATTTTTCCACCACTTGAAAACGCTCCAGAACGATGCCAGTTTTACTTACAAGTAGGGTGGGCAACGAGTAAAAGCCCCTCCTCTCTGCTACTTCCCTGAGATATCCTGGCGAATGGGGCGCCATGAGAGCGAGCCCAACGCAGAAAGCTTCGAGTTGCTGCTTGAGAACTGGGTAGCTATTTCCCTTCTATTTTTTTTCTTAGGAGAAAAAAAAAGAGGGTCCGCTTTGGTGCTACAGCTACTCTAGTACGCGAGTGAATAGGACACTTGCGCCATGGAACGTCGAGAATGAGTTTGCTGCTGCATGACATCGTCGCGTTCGCCAGCGACATTCAGAGCAGAGGCGGTAGTTCCTGTCGCAATAATACTCTGCCGTCGACTGTAAGAGAAGCGATGTTTTGCCAGCGGGTTCCGGGGAGACTTCAACGACCCTCCCGCGCTTTCGCGACGAATAAGCGAGAGAGACCGTTGCGTTATCCTCTCGGCAAACTTATTAGAACGCCACAGAGCTGGAAGCTTCCTCTTGTTACCATGAATGCATATGCACAGAGAGAGAGAGAGGGACCTAAAAACACGAACGTGCCCATGAAAAGTGATTCTCTAGGCTCTCTATAGTTTGCACATATCATTGCAAGGAAAACCAAAAGCGAAAATAAGTCAAATTAAAGATGAAAGTATCTGATCATGAGAAATAAAGCCGCTAGTGAAGTTCATTAGTTGGTAGACCTTTTTTTCAAGGATTCAATGAATGAACGAAAGTTAAATGGGTTGATGATCCCTGAGAACAAGTATATAAAAGATGAACAGTATAAACAATTCACTATATTTGCAGTAATCTTATTAGTAGGCCTCTATGAAGGTATATGAATAAAAAATAAAAAATAAAATTCCTACATAATGAAATTGATTGGTACAGTAAGTTAATTAAATAACATTTAAAGTTAATATTGATTTTTATAAGCCCATTTTGATAAAAATAGACAAGTATTAAATTATGTTTAATCAACTATTATTGATGTCTAAATCTCTGAAAGCACAGAGCTTTCGTTAGACTTAACGATTTCTAAAAAAAAACTTCTGAATCATGGTATCATTTTAATGAGAAAAATGGGCGAAATGAATAAAATATCCACTTAGAGGTGATTAAATAGCACATTTTCAACAAATAATTTCATATTATATGTGGCTATTCAGTGGATATATGAGGGCGAGAGGCAATTGATCTCTTGCGACTATGAGATAGATTTTGTAAAAAAAATACTAATTAACTACTGTCCATCTCAATCATACAGTGACTGATTTATAAAATTATCAGCAGTTCATAGAAAACTAGAGGCTTGATTTCGCGGAAATATACCTCAAAGAAAATGTAATAATTTAAATATTTGATCAAATATTTACTAACGGCCTCATACAGATAATTTCGCTCATTCTAAAATTTCTCGATTCAAATCACAATATTCTTCATGCTAACTTTCCCACTTCACAGAAATCGGTCAGTAATTTGTTAGATGTAACTGATAAAGAGTTGAACTAAAAATCGAAAAAAAATTTGTGGGTATTGCCAGCTGAGTTACGTGCAAAATAACTGACAATATATCAGGCTCATTAACATGAAGCCGCGGTCTGGGGAAACCCTTCAAATGCCCTTAATAATTCAGCATCAAAGAAAGAGACGTTAACGAGTAACATATGGGACTAGCTTTGGCATATTCATGCGTTTTAACGTATATGGTGTCGCGTGTCAAAATCAGTTTTTATTGCGGATTTTCCCCAGGTTTGGATTTAATGTAAAACAATTCCAGAATTCCCGTGAACGAATGGTATGGATTATACTCGTGATTGCACTGCCGTAATGTATCAATTTGTCCTGATTAAACTGCTAAAAATATTCGAGGCCAGTGATATTCATTTGATCCCTCGCTTAATTAATCACCACCTCCGATCAATAATCTTAGCTTTATAGGCATACGGAGTTATGTATCCATCGCGGTCGTAAAATTATAATTTAATAGTCATTTATATTTTGATGTATTGCCGAACGAGGAAAGATTGAAAGAGGATTTTTGGAGAGAAATGCCAAAGCTATCCCATTAATTAAGCCTCCTTATCCGAGCACGATTTTTAATGTGGCATTAAAAAACGGGAATCTCCAATTTATCGTTCACTTTAAAACCAAATATTAACTGGTGTTTTAAAAATTAGGGGTGGCAAATCGATGAACCACGACCCCAAAACCGCACCAATAAATTATTCCGAGTGACAAAATCAGAGACCCCTGAACAGTTACATTCGTGTATCCTTACCGCTGATTGGCATAAACACACAAGAGAGATGAATGAAACGAAAATAATAGTTAAGCTTTTGATAGCCAGTTTCGTTTGGAATTTAACTGGTGGTGTGGAAAAATGGAAAAAACCTGATTATCATATCCAAAACCTACCTAACAACTTCCATCTGTTTCCCATTTTCACGGTTATTCGCCTATTATATTAAAAAATCGACACGGTGAAATACTTTTCAAGTCATTTGATGGTTTTATGAAGTACATAGTTACCTCACATGTCAATTGCCCGGAATTCACTCGGAGTTCTGCCTTTAGGAGAGATTATTCGAGTATTCGCAAACCTGATTTCAGCGCTTTGGTTGGACGAGAAATCATACGCTGTACTCCATTTTAAATATTTATTACGAAAAATTATCACTGACTAAAAACTGAATTACGGCTAAAATAACTAAATGTTGTGAAATGTACATGTTCCGCGAAGTTTTTAAGTTAAATATAGTCAAGAATTGAAATTAAAAGATATGCCATGGTGAAAAAATTAGTATAAACCGTATGACAAGGGTAATGATAAATCTCGTTATTATACTCGTGAGTAACCACACGATTTTACATGATTTTAGCTTGATTTTTACGTTCTTTCTATTGCTTTTTATATGCAAAAAGCAATATGGTAACAGCTCTTACTAATCAGTTGATATATACACAATATACGTAAGGTCAACTATTTTTTGCCTATCTCTGTTCCTAGTCAGGAGACAAGACATAAATAAAATTAGATCTAGACTGGTTGACTACAGTATATTACTTGTGCAATATAGTAAGCTTTCCTTTGAGGTATTTTTAAGAGACACTTGGAATAATATCCATAAATGTGTAAAACGTGAGGGTTTACAGATCAAAGTTAAATCGTATACCGTTTCCTAAGTTAATTCTTCCAAAAAAATGGAATTAAGACTTAATTCAAGAGGTACGAATATTTTATGATCTGCGACATTTCCCGTAAATGAAGAAAATTATCATCCTTCTGTGCAAGTAAATCCTGTAAATCTTCAACCCTTTGTCCTCAAATCTTAGGATATGTCCATTTTCAACCACAATCCCTCTTACTTGGAGCAATGACCTATGTGACTCCATCATCACCTCTGAAAAACAGGGGAAGCCAGAGTAATCAGCGTGAAATGCCGGAGTATCAACACCAAAACCTCTGTCATATCTCTGCGTTCACACATGTAAATGGGGCATAAATGTTTACAGGACGCAAAGCAGAACTGAGTTAGGGTGGCAATAAAGGTTTAAGAAGATATGAAAAAATGGGCGATAAAAAACGACGATAAAACAGACATAAAGGATCGACAAGGCATATGCCTATAGATTTTCACCCCAAGGCTTCTATGCGTTGAGGGGGGTAGCCATAAATGTCACGTATCTCAATTTGGTATTCTTCTTGCGGAGAAGAGAACTATCAGCAACAATTTCATATTCGTTGTTATCGTAGACTTCAACATGGAATTTCTGAATCATGTTATTGTAACAGATAACATAATATTTACGTTTACATAACAATATTATTTTCGATAATCTGTGCCACAATTAAGCTCTGATAAACAAAAATCAATTAAGATTTTCTTCTTATAGAATCCGCATTCAAGATAGCTTAAGCAAATATTTAAAAATCCATTTCAACAGTCTAACACAAACTTCTTAGATAACAAAAAAAAGTAAATCTGAAATACTTAAGCTAAAACAAGGAGAGAGCATGGAATGTCTCATCTAGTGAGGCATTTGTTTCCTAAGAAGAGAGTAAGAAATAATGAACTGCTGCTCGAGGAAGACAGAAACAAGATAGATAGTGGCAAATAAATTAGTAAACAGCTAAAAGCTACAGAAGGAAGAAATGCAATTAGTGAAGTAAGAGGGAGAGATATCTAATACGTATTCTATACAGATAAAATGAAGTCGTGAGAGCATAACGAAAACGTCCGGCATGATAGCGTGGAGCGACAAGAATTTCTAAATAAGTCCTAGGCAATGAACATCGAGGCAGAGATAATCCTCCAGTCGATATATCATATACATGACCTCTCGGCAGAATATCATTGGAGATGAATAAAGTATGAACTCTGAGACAATTTCCATCCCATATCTCTCCGGGCACCACGTCCAGAGATTCGTTTCTCGCGGACCGAGGAACAGATAGACCAAAAGCAATCATTGCTTTGTGACGCGTTGAAAAAATAAAAGAAGATTCGTACAAAAATAAACCGTGGAGGAAACAGAAAAAATAAACCTTCGTGGGACGTATCGGCACGAACGCGAAGCGATATATCGTCGCCAATCACGAGGATGAGGTCGACTGGAAGACGTCTCGAAAAAGTATTGGGACCGGTTTGAGCAAAAGGCGGAGGGTCGTCGTTACGGATTAGGTCGATTGGATGACAGGAATATGCGGGATGACAGGGCGCAGTGGATAGAAATGTTGGGGTGAGAGTCCCTTGGGGAAGAGAGGCATTTTGGGTGCAGCGAATAGGAAACTGGCGGAAGAACTGGAGGAGTAGACATGAGGAACCAAGAGAAAGGGAAATACGTTGGCTGCAAATAATATTTTGATAAACATTTATTCATTATCATATCAAAAAGAATGAGAACGTGAAGACTAAATAAAAGATATTTTTTAAGTTTCCCCATAATTGTATTGCGCCACTCTCATCTAGGTTCTGACACAATATGTGTCAAAAAAGGGCTTGTGTGTGACTTTTTCGAAACCCTCTTTTTCCTTGCGTTTCAATCTTGGATGGACCGCAAGGGCATATGATCTAGTTCACTTGTATCCGCCAAAAGTTCCACGAGAATTAGGAAGCCTGGATAGTGTAGTGGTCTGCGCATTTGTCCGAAAACCAAAGGTCCGAGGTTCGAACCCCTTTCCATGCCGAATTTATATTATGGCAATTTCAAAAGTTATATCATTATCAAAGTGATAATGATATTATCTTGGTACCATTACGCAATTACGACCCACAGTCCACCAATTGCCCGTCCATTCCTATTTTGAAACATATAATCTCACAAAATAGTACTAGCACACCATGATAATATCATAAATTGAGTTGAAATCAAAGCCGTAAAGAGTGAAATAAAATTGTGTGAACATTCATCAAGCTATCTTTTATTAAGTGTTGATGTAATGTATTCTCAATTCCTGAATACATCGTTTACATATCAACCTTCAAAACAAGGTTAACCTGCCAAATTTTTTTTCTCAATTCTTATGATTAATGTGAAAACATAGCTTCAAATTACACAGTTATTGCACAGAAAATTTTTCAATGATTTAAAATATATTTAAGCTGCTGTCAAATACCGCAAGATTTGAAAAAAACAGTCAATAGCAATTTAAAAATATAGAAGTCTCACTCTCGTGGCATATCGAGATACATTCCAGTAGCATTTGCTATTTTAATTTAAAAAAAGGTGGATCGATAATTTCATCAGTAAGTATATATTGAAAAAACCTTTATATTCACAAGAAATAGGAATTAATACGGCTAAACCAATGTTAGACTTGAATACAAAGTATACGGGCATCACCTTGAGTCATTTATTCATTCTGGAGAAAACGGGTTAATTTGGAGCACAAATATTCCCTCGTTGGAAATCTACACTTTCAAAGGGAGAAACTACACGTCTGGAAATATTTATAAAATAAAAATTCACAAAAGACGGTGTACATCGTCAGAGTTCCTGCTCGTAAGTGATCGAGGATTTGTGTTCTGTTATACTGCCTCTTCACCTCTGGCGTTGGGCGAAGAGACTATCTGTCAGTGCGATATATGGAATAAACTTACGCCGAGATTGGATGAAATCAACCACGACCCGCTGCCTTTTGCTGCTCACGCTTCCCTAGCTGTTGAAAATGCAATTTAAGGGGAATAAACCGCGAGCGAGGTTTCGACAGAATCGAGAGACGGAAAAGCTGGACTTCTCCGAATAACATTTTATTTCTCTCACACATATGCTGCTTCGACACAGAGAATGTGGAAGACCTCCACAATTCTTCCATTTCTGGGCGAATTTCCACAGAGAAAAAATCATCCGCCTTGACCGGGACCGCGGGTGACTCCGTAAAAGTGGAACTCCGTGGCTAGTCCCGGATAGCTTAAAATTAGTATTCCATTTCTAACTCCACTGACAGGTGCACTAGTAAAATCATGATTGTTTTTTTTGCAGTGAATTACCAATAAATACCATTTAAAAGAAATTTGAACGTGAAATTACCAGTATCTCATATACATTGGTATGATAATAATGATAATGAAATGGAGTCATAATCATAGGCTTGTTGAGGAGTATTATGAAACACAGACACCTTTCCCTATTCTAAACCACTTTAGGGTTCTCAAATCTTATTATTATGTATTTTGCATTTCCTAAACTAATCAATAAAAATGAAATATGGCTTCTAGTTGAACGTATTAGTGAGCACAAAAACATCAGTTTAAGTGAAAGTGATTTCAGCAATTTATTAGTGATTATTTGCATATGTTATCATCAAACCTTCAAAAAATATTAATGATACTGAAGATAAGTTTATGTTGAGTGCGATACAGCTTGAAAAGATTTCAGAAAAAAATGAGGTGAAAGAGACAGCATTATAAGAAAGAGATCAAGTATTACTTATGACAAAAATACTTCCACTGAAGCGGCCCTGTTTCTATCACTGATGTTTATAAGTCACATTTTGAGGAAGGAAATAAAAAAATACCAGATATCATGCATTCTTTGAATTAAATGAGTTGCTCAAATCTAAAGGCACACGAATAGTCGGTAAAATAGTTTGAGCTGGAAACAATCATTTATTTGAAGAAGACTCAAAATATTAGAAAAATGTAAACTCTAGTTGGATAAGGTATTCATTGATGCTGCTCTAGAAAAAGATGTAACAGATATACTGTTCTAGTTCCCGACTACAAATAGAGACGATATTTATAAGCAAATAATATGGGATTCAAAACATCGATTGCATCTATATATGAGAAGCGAATTCACTCGAATATTGAGTGTAAAATTTCGCCCTTTGGCGAATAGATCAAAGCACCGTCAGATGGCGTTACTGCAAAAAATCTTCTCGCCAAAATTCTCATGGCAATGAATGAGACGTGATTAAACTTCCGCTTGGCCAAACTGGGAACTCAAACGGAATGCGGAGAGAAGACGGGATTTAAGTAGGATCTAACACGGAGAGAACATTCGCGTACAATTTGGCAAAGAGCACAACGCGGACTCAATTCATTCATGGCTTTTAATGTTTTTCGACAAATCATAACGGTCATACTAAAATCCATGCTCTCAAGTACTATATAAACTTACTAAAGAGTCCTCACAAACACAAGCAGGCTTTTGGAAAATGACAGTCCAAGCAAAATATGTAGACGAGCAGCCATATCTACAAGAGAAAATTTCCAATACCCGACTTCACTTCTCCCAGTGATTTCAATAACCATTGATGGGAATATTCTCATAACTAGATCTAGAACTAGAACAAAAATCGATAACGGAATCGAATGTACTCTCTTCTCACAATTAAAAATATTTACATTTCAATTTTCTCCATTTGAGGGCTGAAATTACACGGCAATGCGTGCTCCTGAGAGTTGGGACTTGAGTAAAAAATGTTTATCTATACATTTTTGCATTCGAATCCAAGAGCCATTCCCAGAATTCGATGCTCAAGGAAAAAAAAAGAAAATATATGTATACTGACGAGAAGGCCGTAATACGCATTAAAAAAATGAACAGGAGACACCGAGTGCAGGGGGTTATCGATGTTTAACTTGCGTCTCATAATACTTCGTGATCTATCCATTAAGTCTGCCGACTCCTAATTTCTCCAGTCAGCTTCCTCATATCTCCCATGATTTCGAGCACATTTTCTATTGTTCCTTTCTAAATCACACCTTTTTTATTCTCTTGATGCCATAGTTTTACGTTTTCCATCTACTTTTATCAAACTTCCCTTCAGAGTCCAATTTTCCTCGCTGTACAACGCCACACTCAAAACCAGGCTTTTTTTTATGGTCTTGAGTACGGATGTCTTAATCATCACTCCGATTAACGAACTTCTTCTTCAACACCATTAATCTCCATACATCCTCATTACATCTCTTCCTTATACTTCAACTATAACAGAGCCATCCTCCACGGTTTACGACAACAATTCTAATGGTCCAACTTTTTTCCATGATTCTTAAATGTAGAGCCTCGTTTTTCTAAGAAAGCGAATGGAATATGCCCCTTCATCTTTCTCCATAAAGTAGGCTCCTATGGGCAGTTTATCTCCGATTATAACCTTCTCTAGCTTAAGCAGTCACCTCATCCTTTTCTTGGCCGACTGACGTTTCTTCAAGTTGTAGGCAGTTCATTACTTGCGGTGAACTATACTGTCGCTACCATTATTTTCTGCTATTCCATTCGTTCGTACTATATTTCCGTTCAATCACTTTGATGTTTTTATACTTTCTTTTCAACACAATTTTCTCATATTTTCTCTTCTTTTGATGTCTAATAATGTGTAAGCAGCAATCTTTCGTAGTATTCTCATCTCTGTAGCCTTTAATAGCCATCTAGTCTGGGTATTATCTAGCCTCGTATCCTCATCTGTGCTGTGTACGTACCATATTGTGTTTTAAGGGAAATTAGGCTAAAGTAGAGTTGATAAAAAATGAATTATAATTGTTGCTATTTATTGGAAAAAGACGGAAGCCAAACCTCTACCACTCATTCATACTACATACTACATGTGTGGGAACGCTTTTGCGCCCCGAAATAGAAGACGGAAAGAAACGGACAACTCCTGTTATCAATGGAACATTATATATCATCATCAACTGGTATTCTGCCCACTGGAAGGTCCCAAACATCAGTTGTCTCCAATTCGTCCTGTCTCGGGCCTCTTCCTTGGTTTCCTTACAACTTCATTTTGATATTCACTTTTTCTGTCGCTTTCAGCCTTCTTTTTCCTCTTTTATTTCTCCCTCCACTGTTACCTCGACTGCTGTATCTAAAATCCCCTTCTCTCTTAAAATATGTCCGATCCAGTTTTCCTTTCTCTTCTGTGTTGTTTTCAGAAGTGTTCTTTCCTCCCTAACTCTTCCCAGCACCTCCTCATTTCTTACTCTATCCTCCCGCTTCACTCTCTCTAGCCTCCTCCACACCTACATCTCGAAAGCACTGATCCTATCCTTTTCTCTTCTTTCCAAGGTCCAAGGCATTGAGTACAAAGCCCGTTTTAATTAGGGTACACAATTGCACCATTTGAAACAGCATATTTCTCTCAACCTGGCGTGCAAAAAATAAAGAATTAGAGCTTTCCTTTCCTATTTTGCCATCTTGCGTTTATGCATTCGCGCATGAGGTCTTGCAATTCGTCGCTTTTTACGTCATAATTTGGAATGCACGTTTTTTCATACATCAGACTGCGCAATCACGTGTCTCGCATGAAACAGACTTAATACGAACAATCTAATATATAAATGTAAATGTTTGTTTGTTCGTCATCTATGCGTCCCAATACCTTTCATCAGAATTCAATGAAACATTGGTGAGTTGTTGTGCGCCCGCCCGCAAAGGTTTCTGAATTATTAAATCTATTGTAGGTACAATAGGTGGAGCGCAAGTTGTTTCAACAAATTAGTGTTGGACCGCGAGCCTCTCAAACAAGCGAGAAACAAGAAGCAAGCAACGAAGCAGATCGTTTACGAGTTGCTGAATCAAGTGCATAAGAATCGTATCAGTGAGACATAATTTGGGTTAAAAGGTGCGTAGGTAATCTATTTGTATGTAGAATGAGATATGGTGCAGTGGTTTTTTTGTTTTTTTTTTTAATTCTTACATTCAATTTTCGTATACGCTTTGCTTTTTCTTAAAATTGGATCTTTGAGCTTGAAAAATCTCAAACTTTTGCTTTACCTCAACAATAGAATATTTTATTCACTAGAAAACCGCAGCATAGGAATGAAATGGAAACTTATGCCATCGCTTTTTGCGTTACGAATTTTTGTGTAGTTACGAGGAATTAATTGGACTTGGCCTCAAATTCAATTGTGTCTGCTTTGTATCTGTGTTCATACTTAGAAAAAGAGGCATTGCAACACATTTCGGGCACAGATAGTACATAGTAATCACAATGCGCTCACACACATGAATCGAGAAGACGTCGAATGTGACCCTTTCTGGATTCATAGCTGGCTCTTTCTTTAATACACAACGATCGATCAGCGCACGCCCCTGTCGATCTCTCGGTCCTCGGCTCCGCGCTCCCACCCCTCAATGCTACACCGTCTCCCTCCTCAACGCGAGCCTCTTCTCCCGGGACCCTGAAGGCCATTATCCCACCCACACCCTCCCCCCCCCCCGGTGCGACCGGTCTATTTTTTCACCCCCCTCGCCCAGCAACCCTCCTCTCGTACTCCAACCCCACCCACCCCATCCCACGCCAGCCGACAGAAGTTCTCGCAGCCCATCCATTCCGAGCCTCAAACACAATCCCGCAGGATTCCCTATCAATTTCTTTCCAAAGAACGTCGATTTTTTCCTTGTGGGCAGGTCGAGAGAGGGGAAAAAATGGACGCACAGGAAAAAATTCTGAGGGTTTTTTGCTGGGTGGGTATGTGGGTAAGGGGAGAATCGTATCTGCTGGGGGGATGGGAGTGGTCTATACGGGCTCATGTTGAACGTAGAGTCAGGATGTGTCGGTGGGGGCAGAGAGAATCAAGAAAGCTTTCCTGTCTTTCTTTTCTTCCCTCTCCTCATCCCGTCATGTATATACATGTACACGTGCGATATATACGGTACACCGCCAATACCTGGTTCCTTCCCCTTGCTGCTGATCCGTTGCGCCGGATCAATCGAAAATGTTATTCCCATTGGGATTTCTAACACCGAAGCTTCGCTATGGGGAGTGGCCGGGAGAGGAAATTTCCACGAGGGCGTCAAAAAGTGTGAGAAGAAGGAAATAGGGGAAGAGTGTCAGGTTGCTTTCCATTCAGCCTTCCTCGGCATATATTTGGGCATATATAAGTCAGAGTTGTTGGGTAACCTATACTTCTAGGAAAGAGCCTAGGTTGAGCTACATATACACTCCGGGTTTAGGGTATTCTAGCGGTAAGACGAACTACTGAGATACGTATTCCCCTTAATACAAATCGCGAATCATTGCAAGTGATAGAATATAACTTAAATTGTGCAGGACAAACTATTTTATAAGCTGATGAATTAAGAAAAAATATGCATTTTTTTAGGTGGTGTACCGATTAAGGTTGATGAAGACAAAGATAAAATTTTACTAATATTTATCATATGCAGGGCCCTTCCTCCTCACAGAATTTATTTCTTCAACACGGTATGAGTAAGTCTCTTACGTCACGTTTTCTCTCAATAAATGTACATTTAATCGAAAAATTCAACTCATCAAACAACTGAGTAGGTCAAATAACTCTCACAATTTAAATAGAGTTAAGCGATTGTTACCGAAGCAACTTTCGCTTATGAAAATTTCTACTAATGAATTAGTTAGTCATTGTCAACCACTCATGATAATTGGGAGAACATGTAAGTCTGACAATCGAGGCTTAAGCCAACAAAATAATACATTTAGTACATGTTTTATTTAATCAAGTATACGATATATTACCCCTATGTAGGTATAAGGAGCCTAGCAACAGTCGGAAAGGAATATGGTGGAGGTATGGTAGCGAAGAACCTCAACAGAATTCAAGATCCATTTGTAGAAGTAAACCCCATGCTTCTTACTAACTATAAGGTTGTTTGCCGTACGAGTCTTCTCATACAAGAGGGTAGAATGCATGAGACGTTCCATCTGCGGTATCTGGCTCTTCATTCCCATTCCTTCAGGCATTCTTCTATCGCTGCAGCTAATTGAACGAGAAGAACCTAACTCCAAAGTTGAGGAAGAACTGATCAATGACGGCTTAATTCTACGGCATTCACGATGAAACTAGCTCTCCGAGTGAGTACGTTTCAGGTTATTATCAAACTTATTGAAATGCATTGGATTTCGTACTTCGGCAGAATAGGGGATCGGGCCGTGAGTAAAGGCGTTCCCAGCGAGAACTTGTAAGGAGTTATTTGCACTTCTGCGAGAGGATTGAGTTTGGTCATGATGGTGAATGAAGCATGCGAATTGGACTGCTTGCACATTAATGGAGACGTGCTATGGCCGTGCTTTGGAAGAAGACACTCAGATATCAGACTTACTCATTCCAAATATCTTGAAAGACTTCTAGTGTTCTTGCCACGTATATAACTCCCGAATTCTTTCAAAGCTTTTATGACTTCAGGAGTGTACGTGACAGTGTCAAGATTTGGAATAAGCGTGCGGGAAAGACATGAAGTACAGATTCCCGATCAGTTCATTGGTTCATCAGTTTATCAAAAAAGCATCATTCGGCGGCCATAGGAGGGGCGATTCTCCGATTCGTCCGAGTACTGTAGCCCTTGTCTGCGAGGGGTGGACTGTAGGTGCAAAATTATCTTGGCCATAGAGGAACGCTTAACTTAAATACAACAAGAAAATAAACGAAATTCAGGCATGCAATAACTTGATCACAATTCTTGAGTCTCTATTTCATTACTATAAGTTGGTTCATAGGGGCACCAAAACTTAACGGGCACATAACGGTTCATGAGCAAGACTACCACGTTGACAAGATTAAAAGGGTTCTATTAATGTCAACGGCTTTGTTGATACGTTAAAAACACGTTTAAAAAGAAAGGGTATGGGACAAAGGTGCCCTTATACTACAATTAAACATACCTAATCATAGTCACAGATTTTTCTGGGTTTAACAGTTTCCGAAAAATTGCATGCATCACTAAAGAAATGTTACAGCATCAATCAAACTTCAACTGCAAGTGATACACAAAGGATATCGCACTGTCTACTTTATCTTCAACTCGTACTACACGTGTTTAAAATGACTAGAAGTCATCATCAGGTACAACTATGACAACAGAATGTCTGGTTGTCAGTTGAAACACGTGAGGTATAAGTTGAAAATAAAGTAGACAGTACGATATCTTTTGTGTATCATTTGAAAATGCTGTTCAACAATATTTCGCCTAAGAAAGTGGACTATATTCAACAGCAAGGCTTAGCCCATTGCTCTTCATTCCGTTTCACTCATAAAATATTTACCTGGTTTTTATTACTGTATCCAACCAGAAACTAGTACGAACGTCCCATCAAATTACCCCAGCAAAATGAATCGCGGAATGAAATTCATATTAAACATTTATAAACTTCATGTTTGCCGACGTTTCGGAAAACGACTTGCTTTCCATCTTCAAGGCGTGTTACTCTGTCCGTGTCAGATTGTAAACAGAATGGAGTTGACCGTTGGTGGGGCCCAACAATTGAGCTCAGGTGCCATCTGATTGGCTGAGGTTTGACTTTTGTTCTTGAATTATTTTCTGGTTTTTCCTTATGTTTTTAATGCGATTTAATACAGGTGTCCATGTATTGCTCAGATGAAAGCAATTCTTACTTAAATCTTTTATCATATTAAACATGCCTACTTCAAATAAGGCTGAATTCAGCAATACAGCCGGGTTAAATCAAGTCATAATTAATAAGGATACTTTTTTTGAAAGCTGATTCCAGATTTTTTAAGTACATATATACTCCTCGATTATAAATATTGCAAGTCACCCCCCCCCTCCTACTAAAATAATTACCTTAGCAGCTTTTCCAAAACCTCGTCTCGAAACCTCTCCTCCGTCTGTGTTGGTGGGAGAAAATTGCTCTCCAATCAGCTAACTCCGTACCAACACCACCGCCAACGACCGCTTTCCGTCCATTGCATCCGGAGACCCTTCTAAAGCAGGTCATCTGAGAAAAGGATCCCACCCACACCACGCACGTCTCTCCATTATTCTCCCAAAACCCTAACAAACCCCTTCCTCTCAAGCCATCTTCCACTCAACCCTCCCAATCCAGTTCCTGCCAAGCAACCTGCCTCACCACCACCAGAAGCCTTGCCTCCTCCTCATGAAGCAGCCTTTCTCTTCCTACTGATTGTATTAAGAAAATCCATTCCGGTTTTTCGCACCGCGGATTACATTTAAAATAGAGAACACGGATAAAAAAACGTATCCATCACGTTATTCCAAGATAAAGAAGGAATAAAGCAATTACAAAAATCTTCATTCCAGCACCCAAGTTTATAATTACGAGTGTGAATATTACCAATATCTTCAGGCCGACAAACACGGTGCCTGAGGTTTACTGAACGATTAATTTCAACACTTAAACTTATCAAATATATGTTGCTTAAAATATTCGTTCATTGAGCATTGTGAGCAATCACTGCGAGATATTCTTTTTTTTAATAACTCAAGATTTTGCATTACACGAGGTCAGGAAATAACTTTTTTATAAAATGAATTGCTATCATTCAAGCCATAGAAATAACAAATAGGAATGTATTACTGAGAAATTGGAATGAAAGAAATAGATTCTAATGAAATAAATCGAAAATTAAACATATATTAAAATAGAATTGCTAAAGAAGGAGCACATTTGAACTTTGAATCAGAAAAGTTATCTCAGTTGTTAAAATTCACCAAATATTACTCGATTTCTTTGATCTACATAAATTTCAACTTATTAGTCATTATTTTTGTTTTTAGATTGTTAGCGTTTAGAAGCACTAGTATCAGCCATTTCCGGGCATACTGCTGCATGGTGAACTTTAACGACAACGTTTCTTTCCTCATGCTGGGAACGTCGTCAGGAGACTTAAGAAGATGTATCCGTTTTAATCTGGTTGGACAGTTGGAATACTGACCATTGTTGTCATAGATTTAAAAATAAATAAAAACCTCAATATATAAAAAATCAAATATAAAGCCAGGAAATGTGTTAATGATTGGTTGTCACATATCTTTTGGGAAAGGTATCTTTTCCACACACTGCTTAAATGATAACCATCATCTCCATTAAAATTTAAAGGTCGTTTAGATATTTAGACTGCCTCTAATTAGCCGTGGATAATAAGCAGATGTTCTTGCAATGATTTTGGCCTTATCCAGAGGATCTTGCGCCTGGTCCCGACATGAAATGATCGGCGATAGCTGAAGTCTGATATTAGTATGGTTGATATTTGTGTCATTATGTTACTTTACTTGCGACTTTAAGGAAATAAAAACGTCAAATGTGGATAAACTAGCTTAGTTTCAGGCGGAAACATGGCGTAATAAAACGATACCGCTCTCCAACGTCATTCGCAGCATTTTTGTAATCAAAGTATAACTAGAGAGCTAACAAATGTTTCAACTATATACATTATCATGAAACAACTTTTATAGCTGACATTATTATGTTCTTTTTGAACTCAAAAATTATTATCTCTTTAATTAGTTTCATGATAATAATTATTATTATAATTATAAGAAAATAATGTATGCTTCCAATTTTCTGTCCTCTCCGTACCTCATCCAGTGCATTTCTGCTTTCCCAACACCGCTCTTCCCATCTTCTCTACAGGACTTCCACCTCAAAAACCCTAACCCCCGTTCCTTAATCATGCAACCAAAGTAAAATATTCATGGGAATGCTCCTTCTTCCGTGATTCCTGGACAATTTCTTCCTTTCCACCTCACGCCACACCGCACACCAGCACACACGTGCATGATCATATCGATATAGCCTTAAGGCAATCTCTCTCTCACCCTCTCGGCGACGAAGGCCTACACCCTCAACCAAACACGCCTCATACCAAACACCTCGTCTTACTTCCACCTCCCGAATCTTCTTCCTCTTCCACTGAATGGGATGTGGAAGTGAGATGGGTGAACGTGAGTGTTAGGGAGTCGAGAAAGGAATACGGGGAAGACCTATAGGAATCGAGGAAAAGTCCACCCGATTTTACATCCTACTACAACTCACTATCCAGAGATTCTTTAAGCACGCCACAAAATCTGTGTTCCCATGGTGTATTAGATTACAAGCACGAATTAGAGACGTACATTTCAGAACGGTCGAGTATAAAATGCAATTATTTTTTGCGTACAATTGTGGATCACAATATCTGAAGCCTTTGTGTTGTTGTGAACCCAGAGTTGACTTACAGTAACAACCAAAACTGACAAATATAATAAGTGGTATTATATCTTTTCATGTTTCCAATAGTCGCAAACTTTCTGAAATTATGATGCGTCAGTCATTTTGTGAAGATTTTAGCACGCCCAAAACTCTAGCATTAGAGTATATTTACGAATGCATTTGGGCGGTGTCCAACACTAATTAGTCAAGCGATGATCATTAACTGTACTGTGTGTAAATTCTTCAAAATACGTTACTTAATTTAGCCCATCAGTATATAAATTTATGTATCTGATAAATGTACAATAATGAGTTAGACGCTCAATTTCGCATGGTATGGTCATTCCGTGTCCTAAAACCTATTATAGGCCTACAGGGTACCTTGTAGATGAAAGTCGCTGAAAAAGCATTGGGACGAGGTTGTGTGCATACTACTGAACAGGGAGGAACGGGGCGATCGATTAGTTCATGAAAGAGATGAAAATATCTGCGTCATAATGTGGATTAATGGCTCAATCTATTTTTTCTGCAGTTATGAATGGTACGCGGAGAAAAGGAAACTCTGAGCCATTTGTTTGGCAATGAACAGTCACTCTTGCTGCTTTATACCGTTAAATTAGAACTAGTGTGGTGATGAAAATATATCCTCTTTGACTTTCTGTCTGAGTTGAACTGAGAGACTTATCGAGTATTCAGAATTTCTCTATTTATATTGCCTCCGAGTCTCTAGTCTTCATAGTATAATTCGGTAAAGACCCACGGCTTTCATGTACATTTTGCCGAGTCGGTGAATCAAATATACATCTAAACAGCTTCTCTAATCCTGTCTGTGTACACAAAACTTGGGCTAACAAGTGCAAAGTAACACATTTCTAGTACTTTTTGGTCAAAAAGACCTTCCCATCGATCGGTCCGCAACTCGAAGTAGCTTCTTTGATGTAGAGCCGCAAAATTTTCAAAAGTGTTCTTCTAAAGGCGCAACTCCTGGGAGCTCAAGGGCACATAGATACACTCTCAGAAGAAACGTGCAGATGCGTGTCGGGGAGCTTCGAGGAGGCGTTGAAATAACAGCAGTGATGAGTGTCATCTTTTCGTGGAGCAAATATTGGCCGAGGTTCGGTATCTCTTCGAAGTAAGGGTGGAGGATAGAATGGGGGCGAGATTAGGTGGGAGGTGTATTGGACGGGGAAGGGGTTTCGCACGGGATACCCTTGCTCTCCTTTCCTTCCACGCCCTCTTCCCCTTCCTCGGCAAACCCACAGCAACCCTTCCGCCCCAACAACTCCTTAAACCCTCATCTTCTTTGCTACCCTACTTACCCACTCGATTGTGTCTAAAGAGACGAAGAGAACCCTGATTCCCAAACATTGTTTGAGTGCCGTATCCCGGCTGAGAGATCGAAGATGCGCGGACTTTTATCTGCTTCGGCAGGGGAATCCAGGGAGTAGGAAAGAAACCACCAGGCTAACAAGACTTCCCATCTCGCACACCACCCAAACCACTCCAATCCACCCTCTCCATCCCCCCTCCCTTTTGAGGTTCCCACTGCATCATCTCTTCACCTCCACCCCAAGAATTTTTTTTCGATCCTGACCAATATATCCAATTTTGCGGAATAGTGTACACATTTGTTCAAATTGCTCGGGAAGGAGGGGCATCACGGGGTGGATTGAGGGAGGAAGGGGTGTGGGAATGCGAAATCGAGGCAGACGCTTTTGCATGGGGGAACATTTCGTTGATTTATTCATAAGCTTTTAAGCCGCGGTACACGAATCGCCGCGCGCGCGCCCAATGACTCCGGCGTAGTCAAAACATTTACATAATTCCGACTGTAACAGCCGAGAGCTCGTCACCATCACTACACGCCTCCTCCACATCCTCTTTGCTTGCTGACGAGAAAGAGAGAGATAGAGTAATCCTGAATCGCCTCATAATTTCATAATGATTATCGACCGCACCTGTTAGGTCTTTTGATTCATCGTGTTTTTCGATTGAATCGAAAATGGTTATCTCCCGATCGGAAAGGAAATGAGAAAAGTCCGGTAATGAGAAATTCAACCTTCGAGATTTTGCGTCATTATCAATTACACGTTTTCATTATCAAAATATAGAGCTAAATGAATGCTATGATGCATGAAACTGAGGCTCAAAAAAATAAAAGACAGTGACATAATTGTGCTCAGGTTTGATAAATGAATTTACCATCTCCCTCGGTGAAGAAGTCCGACTAATTTGACAAATTTCAAGCTATCCGGGACTAGCCACGGAGTTCCACTTTTACGGAGTCACCCGCAAATCACACATACGGAAATTCGCACAAGTCCGACTAAAGTTTTCACGATCATTGGTCTCATTTCCGATCAATTGTCTTATTAAATACGCAGATGTATACCACAGCATTTTTACGTGCATCAATGCAATCGATTACAGAATATTTTACTCTCAATTAAAAATATAAATATGTTATATTTCATTATTTAAGTTGAAATTATAGAACAAAAAGAATAACTCGTTCTTAATATACCGTATATTTCTTTATAATATAGTTATTAGTAGTTATTACATTATATTTTCGAAGCTTTGAGCTTGATTATATTATATTTCTCAGCAAAAAGAATGTGCGATCATTATTTTATGCCCGGCATTCCTCTGGTAAGTGATATTCCAAAAGTCTCCGGATAATGTTTCCTTAATGCCTGGGTGTTAAATGCAATTTGGATTCTGACAAATATCGTGCGTATTGAATGCAAAATCTCTCCATTTGGAAAAGAGAAGAAAACTGTTGGAAGGGAGAGCTTCAAGTGTTGAATTCACGGAGGCTATAAATGAGTTTAGGCGCATGAAAACGATTAGTTTCTCTTTATTCCTCCTCTCCCCTTCGATAAAAATACATAAACTTCCAACCAATCCCAGATGTTGCAAATGGCCTTAGAATTTGGTCGTCTCTGCCAAAAAAAACTGCGATAAACTTCGCGAAACTGGTTTCGTTCGCATTTCTCAATTACCTCACGCACCAAGCTCTCTGAAGACTTGGAGATAGTTTTGCCAAACGATGGAAAGAGGGCACCCGTCGACCCTAGCTTTGGCAGAAAAGACAAAGAACGTTTGCGAGGGTGGGAGACGGAAAGCGTCCCCGCTTGTTCCGTGACCTCATTACACCCGATTTGCGCGTGCGGTCCGGAAATATGACGACGGAGCGACGAGTGTGACGCTCTCTAGTCTCCTCTACGGCGGCGCCAAACACTCTCCGACCATCGTTCGTCGCTCAAAAGTGCCGCAAGGAGGAGAATGAAGTCAAAGCGATGCAAAGGGAAAGATATACGCTGACGTGGACTTGTATCTTTCATTTTGGAATGTGTCTAGAGATGCTCATAAAATATTTCTCTCTACATATGACATTTGAAAACTTTCGAAAACTAACTTTCACATTAAAATAGACTTTTTGTCATAGTTGGTAATATGATTAACTTGGTTAGTCTTGGCCAAAAAGTCTTTTAAAATGAGGAATAATTATCCAGGAGTCAATTCATAAAATGATGCAATGAATCCAGTGAATTTTATACCGCAAATTAATCTCTAACTACACTGGTCAGCGCATACTTTTTGGGCATATGTATATGAGAACGTTCTTTTAAAGTGAATATACACCGAAATCTGGATCCGCAATAAGTTTCCTCTGTCAGTTTGTCATTAAAAAATACCAGCTTACACCATCAACCACTTGCTCAAATCGAGGGTCCCTGCCGAGAATTTTGCTCCAGTGATTGAGCTTGGATAGATGAAAGTGTATAGATACTTTTCTAACACATTGTAGAGAGCAAATGTAAATTACAGAGACTATGAACTTTTTCTGTAGAATTCATAGTCATTCATCCCAAAAGATATTTCTTATACCATATAAAACTACTGTCTCCTATTTGATTATTTTTGACATTTGAATTAAAACGACAGTTTTCCACTTTGTCCACGAAGCGGTCTGAATTTATCAATTTCTCCTGATTAATGACATGTGTTACTGCCAAATATTCACCATTGCAAATTGCGAATAAAAGTTTAAGTATTATATTTCCGAAGGAATTGTTTTTCCTAGCATTTGTCTGGAAAAAGTGTTACTCGATCAATTGTTTTTGTTTTCTAGCCACGCATCAAAGTCTGGCCGCACGCGACGGGGTCAAAGCGAAACTCGCCGTCCTATTACCTGGCCACCGCGCATCAGTCCCGTGGTGCAAAGGGATGACATGATGAATAGTGCAGCCGGGTGGACTCACTTCCGCGGTAACTGTCCGGATACCCGCGACTCAGTCTCTCGCCTCTTGACCTCTCCGTTCCTCCGTTCACGCACCGACGCCCTCCCAACAAGTCCCGTCTTCTTTTACGCGCTGTCCAGCGGTATTTGCCGGAATTGAGGGGCTCGGAATTATCGTAAATAATGATTAAGGCTCGGCTACGCTATCCCTACAAGCTACGATCGTTACATCTCTCTCTTCATCTTTGAGACAGGAGGGACGAATTGATTAAATCGGGGCAGTAAAAAGCTTATCAGAAAGCGAAATAAACGCGCTCTTACCGCTATATACTTCCAAGGGCACGAGAATAGCTCTCTATATAAATGATTCAATTTAAGGGGAAATCGTGACAGAGAGAATTTCTTGGAGAGCAGAGTGCTTGAAACAATCAAGTAAATAATAAATTATTGAGAAGCAACTAATTACTTCAACTCCTAACTTTAATTGTAAACTTTAACATACACTTTTTGTAATCTTCGGGTAGCAACATGATTTCTCATCAAATATCTCTGTACATAAAACCAGTCAAAATAAATTAACTTTAACTGTACATTGAAAATTGAAAAACATAATTATCCAATTTTTTGTTTCAATTGTGAAAATAATTATTTAATGCGCTAATAACGAGGTTTCTGCTGAACGAAATCAATTAACACAGGTAAAAACTAATAATTACATTCTTAATTAAATTTTAATCCCACCCATAGAATCCTCAACGCCAGCAAATCGAATTATACAAATCTCATACAGCATTCAGAAGAAACGCTTTTCAAAACATTTTGGATGATTTCACTGGTTTACCAAATGAAATTTTACTTCTGTCATACGAAGGTAAATACGTGATCCTAATAGAAATTTTTACGCTGAATTCAAATAGGTATGTGTATTCTACCCATCATTATACCCATATCTTTTTTCTCTACATGTAAATACCAAAATCTGAGTATATTCATGAGCATGGGCAAAAGAAAGAAGGAGCCATAAAGCATGTATATAGGAAATAACTTACAAATTTTCACATTGCGCTCAGCCAATGTATATAATCGCACCTCTGTGTGATTTTAAATTATTATAATACAGAGATAGAAGACTAATTCCACAAAACACCTGGATTTTAGATTAAATTTTCAGCTTGAGCCAAATATAACTTACCCCTCCTTGAGATAAGTTAAGAAGAGGGTGGATGAAAAACTTTCTCAGCTCCTGTCAGCCTTTATTGATTAAGCAATAAGTTATCCGCACCAAATGAGGGAACATAAAAAAACAGGCAATCAATCAACTCATCTAGCTCATCTGCAGCTGGTCAGCTGAGATAAGAAAATAAATTACGTTTGTTACTTTCTCGGTAAGTTAAGAACCGAGAAGAGGCATATTTTAGAATATTTATGAACGCTACGCAAGTAATGAACATGTTTACGATAGCACGAATCTTGTTTTTGAGTCTAGAACAACGAATAAAAACGTAATCTTGAAATGAAAGCGAGGTAGTGTAGTGCTCACTTTTATCAGTTTACCACATATCTTGCGTAGGATCTCAAAATCCGACTGAAGTCTTATAATATTACAATTTTTCCACTGCCTAGATTTTTTTTTGGAATTATAGAAATTGACCTTTAACTAATATTCAACAGCCATTATCCCAATTACTCAATTCCTAATCCGCACCCACTTAATTTGATGAGCAGGCGTTGAATGGTGGGAAAAATTCTGTTGCCTACTCACTATCCATGTAACACTGCGAATATCTACATCAATCGCATAACATTTTGCAACCCGAGCTGATGGTAATGATTTTTTTATGAATATACAAGAAAATGTTACTGGAAAAAGCAATGTACCTACAAAAGATATTTTAAAGATTTAAGGCTAAAGTTATTTTTAGATTAATACGTATATAATCCGTATTCTAAGACAAATCATAGCTCCTCTACCCGGCTAAATATATTCTCGGTGTGGTAAATGACTTGGCAATGATATCCCATCAGATCGCTTAAGTTCCAACTTATTATGAACATGGTCCCTAGTAATGAAACCAAAACCCTTTGTTTCTATGAATTGAACTTAAACTATACGTCAAAAAATCTGTTGAATTTAAACGGACTTTTTGTGAATGACCAAAGATTCGTCAAATGATTTATCGCCTCGTATTTTGACCGTTTATTTCCAGTTTTGGACATAGGGACTCTCATTAATAGCGGTAAATTATGACTTTATGGCATTCAGAAACCTTTCCAAAGAGTAAGAAAGAGAAAGAGTATCATGAGTGCCTTGCCAAAAGAAGGGGAACATCCCTTATGAGCAAACAGTTAACGCCACTTGTGATGTGATACTACAGACACAAATCAGGGGTGGCCACAAGTTCACCGCGTCTAAACGAGACACGTCGCGTCCGCGACCGCCATTACGTCAATTTGCCAACCTGAAGAGACGCGAGGAAGAAAATCCGTCCCTTTTCCGAGGTATGGATGGATATTGAGTCACTTCATGTATGAAAAGATTCCTCCGCTCGCCCCTGTCCGAGGATGTCCGCGGGGAACTCGAGAGGAGGCAAGGGGTAAGGGGTGAAGTGACGCCTGCCGGGATAGGAGTTGTCGGAGTGGGGCGGCGCAGAGGGAAGTGAGGGGGAAGAGACGTGGTCCACGTCTCGTGCGGAGGAGTGGGAGGCGTGAGAAGGAGTTGTTTAAGGAGGGATGAGGACGCCACCTAGTGACAGGGCCGTTCTTATCGCCACTCCTGCCGTACCCATAATCCATCATTTGAGTGTCGGCCGAGACGCCGCTAAGGGTTTTCCGAAGTGCAGCTCGCCTCCACATGGTCCACCCTCCCCCTCTCACCCCAAACCCCCCCCCCCTCTTCACGCTCTTATTCTCCAACATCCTTTACCCTTTTCCCACTCTCTTCCACTCCCGGCCGCTAGTTTTTCCTTCGCCACTCTCATTCTTGAGCCACTTGCCTCGAGGAGTTTCCACCGCAGAATAAAGTGTAGGTGAGCATCCGACACATCCTGACGGAGTGTGACAGATAGCGCCACATGCGTAATTAGTTGAACTCAATGTGGAAGACCTTCAAGGACCCATCCTTGACGCTACGACTGTTGAGGTCTAAGCCAAGTTGTTCCACTTTAGTTAAATGAGTGAACAGTTTGATCAAATTTTGGATGGGTAAATTGATGAGCAAGTATCCATAAATAAGAGCCACTTCAAATGCAACTCTGGTTTAGATGAAAATAATAATTCTCATGTAAGTCTTTCCCAGCCAATAATTATAAAGTGTGTAGATATAATCAATTTCTAATTAGAAGAGATCTTAATTTTAAATATTGCGCATCTATTCATCCACTTATACTGATAAAATTCCTCTCTATATTGCCTAAATTTGAATACAAAGTCAATCCCCTATCCATGAAAAAACGTAAGTTATTAAAATATAGAAAGACGGAAAATCTTTTTTCAATCTTAAGCCCAATGGATAAAAGTAAATTGTCCGAGGGTTTCTAAATTGGGCATGAGGTAAGAAACAGTCGCAATGCTTTGACGCTAAAATGGCAAACCCCGCCATTGTTTTCAACGATGTTAGTGATCAGTCCTTCAAAATGACGGTGGAGTTAAGTTATCGAAACGTAGGTGAAAAAACTACTGACCCAGTTGGAAACCCGTGAGGAGTTTACTCACGCGATTCACAGCGAATGCACTAGATCCTTTATTACTGCATGCCTTTTTAATAATAATGCATATTAGTCAAATCGTTAGTGCATATCGTATCTGAAACTTCACCGCTTTTACTTCAGAGTAATTTCATTTGTCATTACAATTAGGTATTCTCTCTCTCTCTCCGATTATTTTCAGGGGAAATCTACCAGTTATGATATATTTAAGATGGAAAAGTTATTACTCATTAAACTCATGCAAAACTTACAGGAATCTATCCTCAAAAACTTTAATTTTTAAAATAAGAATTCGTCCTCCATCCCTTCGACCAATACCTGAATCCTATCCTCTGTTTTCACGCCACCATGGGTATTAATGGGAATTTCTTCGATAAAATACAAGATGTAACCTTTTAGTGGCAATATATTTCGATTTCAACCGCTGAAGTATTTTGATAGAAGCTCATGGAACAAAAATGAAAGGCTTTAAATCATCTTTCATTTTCTTTCTGGAGAAGTGTACACATCAGCTCTTTGTAAAAGAGGTATTTGTGTTACACAAAAAGAATAAAGTTATTCCCAATTTTCCTATCCTTCCATTTCATACCCATGCAATTTTACGTTAAAAATTTCAATTTATTATATAAAGGTGTGGATTTTTTGAAACCATCCGAAACAGGCTGCACTTTTTTATTAGCAGGATAAGTTAAAAAAAAGATCATGTCGTAATTTTGATGAATCTTGACACATCCATCTCGTTGTCTCTCAAAAATTCTTCCCGTTATTCCTCGCAGCGTTCCCCCCTCAATGGCAGCCTCAGGAGTCAATCCATCGGAAGTCGGAAAATGGATTACCCCTACCTGTGCACAGTCCGTGCAGCCCAGGGCCCCACTCCCCTCCTAACGTGACCGACGAAGCCCTACCCCGCTCCTCTCCATTCCCTCATCGCCTTCCAGACTTGACCTCAATCCGAAAAAGGCGAAGGAATTAACGCTTCCTCGCAGATGAGATTTCCGGTCATTTTTTACATCGCTGTCTTCCCTTATCTCCGTCTCAATCCTTCAATTCCCATCCCCGTGCTCCATCACTCAAGTCAACTTTACCCATACCTCTCATCCTCATCTCCCACCCTTTTTCTCAGTCAAATTCCCCCATATTGCACGCTCTCCCTCCCCTTAAAATCTCTGTCAAAATTATAAACAATTGCTTTCCTATAAAAAATGACTATTGCGAGACTCATAGAACTCCGATACATCACTTTCCTGTGCTGGCTATAGAGCTGTCTTCCTGACAATATGGTCCCCGGTTTGTTCACCAAATGAAACCTTTAGTAAGGAGGAGACAAATGCCATTACCGGATATGCCCATCCTCTTTCTTCATAGCCAGAATAGCTCTCCACTTACCATGTGAACTAATTATCCCTTAGAGTACAATTTACCGCAGTACTCGCATCTTCAAACAACCCGCCAGCAAGTAGAACTCGTTTATACCTTCCAAGTTTTTAGTAAAAATAAAGCGTTTTGTAAGCGTGGTGTACTATGTCGTTTGGAGCTATTACGCTATATTTCAATGTTTTCAATTTATAACCAGATACTTGCGACTAAATACCTCGACTCAAGAGAGTAATTTCCATATGTGTTGTGGTTGTACGTTGTCTCAATAGGTTACCTTCAATTTCTAATTCATTACTCTAGGATAATTGGGTACTTGTGCGAATGTAAATGAAGACCATTAATGTTATCTTTGTTGTTATGTCTATTAACATGGTGGCGTGTATTTTTTCATAAAAGTTTACAGGGAATTCCTTCCAGAGTAATATCAGGTATTTCTCATCCATTTTGCACCCAGCACCCTAAATATCTCTCGCGAGAAATTGTATTACTGGGCTTATGGGAAAACTTATGGGAAAACTTATGGGAAAAAAAGTCTCAAATTGTATTATTTCCTCGGTGGAATTTTCCCGTGGGAGTACTCCCCAACGAAGGCCAATGAGCGCTCTACTGGATAGGATAAGGATTTGGATTTAATGAAATTTATCCAAGGCAGGTGAATTCGTGAGCATTCCGAACAGAAGTCGGTCTTTCCATGAAAAAAACTGCTGATCTGAAATTTGTTTCTAAGGGTATGCCGGTACTATAAAATTAAGTTAGTAATTATTGAGAGCTGTCTTCCTATTAAATTCTTACAGGTGCAATGAAAACCATTGAGAATTGAACGTATCTACCTTACGTCTCAAATAGCGAAAGATAATCATTGCTCCAGACTTGAAAGGCACCAATTAAAATAATAAATAGGGAATATCATTACCCATTAGCACATGAGATCACTATCGTTGGGAGTACCACCTGCTAATTGCTAGGTTTCTGGACAGTGCCTGCTCCAAACTCCTATTTCTGGGCCATATTTTTACTCTACTGTACATTACCTGTCCATCATTACATCTTTTTCCAATTTCTCCGACCCTTTGTTTTTAGAGTCAAGTCTAAGCATCCACATTACTTCAATGTGATGTGTCATTATGATTAACTCTTTAGAGAAGGTAGAAGAGGCATGAGAACTGGACGAACCCATAAACCCGAAAAAAATAGTACCAGTCACAAATACCAGCATCACGTTTACTGGGCGAGATCAATTGTATCCTCTGATACCGTCACTAATTAGGAAGACTTTTAGATATGAAATGCACGCTTTGTTCAAGGGAAATGTAAGAGAAGGTAAAGTATTAGAATCGCAAAGCTTTAATAAAGCTATCCCGCGAGAAGCTGTGACATATATATCAACCCCACTTTTTTGCATATTGCGGCGCTTGGAGGCAATAAAATATGCTGGATACTCCCGAAAGATTGCTACTTGTTCCATCATCGCTGATCGGTTACATCCTTTGACCCTTCCCCTTTTTTGGAGGAACAAAATTTATTAAATCAGGGATCCCTTGAGTACTTTCTGGGAAAAAACTCGAGATATCTCTTCATTCATTCTCTACCGAGAGGTGGCTTTTCATAACCTTTGTGAGCCCCGTTAGGTCACATCCCTGCCCAACCATTCCCCAACCCCATGACGACAGAACGCTCTTGCCTTTGATACACGTTGCCGGGGATTGACATTATGGTCGCTCCGAGATTATCTCGTAAACAGATGAGCGGAGCAATCATTTGAGGAGAGTGGGGAAAGGGAGAGATCGGATTACAGACCGTAGAGGGATGGCTACATGAATGGCGACGGTATGGGCCATCTTCCATAAAACGAAGCGCGGGAAATGAGTGAAGGGAGATTTCAATTTTCTTCGGAAGGCCCTCTGCATGGCAAAAAAATACATGGAAATAATAATAATTGTAATATCCTTGGGCAGGTCTTCAAATAGAGATCACCATAATCCTCACAAACCATCGCTTTCTTTGTGCGAATATTACGATGCTCGCTTTCCTTTTTCTACTGAAGCCTATTCAATTCATCACTCCACGGTTTTACGTAGTCATCACTTTCATTTTTTCTTCCCTCTGAGATACAAATTTAAAAAAGATATTTTCAAAAGCTTAAAAATAGAACTTGACCAGAAAGATAGTAAAATAGGACATGAGTGGCATGAAATAATAACACAGCTGAAAGATGAGGGGGATTATTAATTGTCTGCATTTTATTAGAAGGAAGAAAAAGTGTGTTTAATTTTGAGACGCTTAGCCTCATACAAAGGATTGCGGATAGAGAGAATTCTGATTTACAAATAGTTTGTGAATTTTAATTTTTCATGAGCGTTCCTATTCAGCTGGTATTTCTAATGTAGGATGGGCTTACATGGTAGAGTTACGGGAAAATATCTGGGAAGAAAAAATATAACATGGTAAAAATTCGCCGCCAAAAATGCGTGGTTTATTTACTTGAATATCTTTATGGAGACACTACGCCTTTCTCAGAATTAGCACTGAATGCAAGATCATATTTATCATGTTTGAAATTGCCTTATATTATACATGACAGTGAAAGCTTCTAGCCAACTAGTTAACATATTCGCAATGCTTAAGTTACTCAGTACCGCTAAAACTAACACAACCACTTAGGTTTGTAAAGTGAGCGTTTTAAAAGTTAGACCTCCGATAAAATTGATAGTGATAAATTGATAAAGTGGTTTGATATGATAGTATTAATTTAGCAATAAGGGCAACTCTAACTTAATCTCATAATAAACATATGTAAGATATTGGTAGGGCTTTACATTTAAAAACACATTTACCAAAGTGGAAAACAACGCATTTATTTAAGTGTCACGATTCTATTGAATACTTTAAAAATTTACTTCATGAAATAACTCTAGGCACAAATGTTCGCAGTCAACTACTACAGCAGGTAATACCGCCAACGAGATAGAGAACAAACGGTGCTGCTATTCAATGACAATAGTTTTCCGGTTTATCTCTCATAAAATACTAGTCTATTACGAACAAAAATTAGCGGTCGTCAAAAAATAGACCCAAAAGGGAGATTCGAATGTTCTTAATCACCTAAGCAACCAACAGTGCTGCTGTTTAATGACAATAGTTTTCCAGTTTATCTCTCATCAAATACGAGTCTAATACGAACAAAAAATAAGCCGTTGTCATAAAATAAACTCAAAAGAGAGACCCGAATGTTCTCAACCGCCTAAGAAAACCCATCACTTTGAATTATACAGCAAATAATATCAGCATCCCTAGCAGCCAAGAATAAGGCATCCCTACGGAGTTGGGCACGGGGGTAGCCTCGAAGTCATTTATCAGCGACGTTTCAAGATCTTGGACCCGCAAAAGTTCAAACCAACAACGGCGCGATAACCCTTCAGCTCCATTTCCATCAAGTAACTCCAACCCGTCCTCACCATCTTTATGCACAAGTCTCACCGATTCCTTCCTTCCCACTTCCTTAATTTCCCCCATCCCTCCAACACCCCCTTCAATCAACCCCAGTCTCCCTTATCGCCTCTTCCTCCCATTCCCTGAAACCCACTCTCCCCCTCTAACGGGTACAAATTACTTCTCGATATTACAATCCTCATCCTTGTTTTCCGAGACCCTCACAAACTCGACCGACCTCCCCAAACCGCCGCGTAGAGCAACCGCCGGGGAAAAAAATCACCCTCTCCAACAGCTTCCGCTTAAGATTTCACCCCCTCTCGGAGGGTGGTATATGGTTCTTCCTTCTTCCAACCTTCCACAAACGCAATGCAGCACCACTCGGTCCCACCCTACCCTCGGAAGAGTTTTGGAGTATGGGGGGGGGGAGAGGGGGATGATGGAGAGTGGAGAGGCAGGATTGGGGGGGGAAGAGAGTGAGTGTTTCCAACCCCCTTCCCGCGGCCCGTATTCAATAATTTCATTCTTACTCCTATCATCAATCTCCACTCTTGAGGGCATTTCTTCCCCCCCCCTCCACCACAATCTTTCCCTTCCCGCTTCCAAGGGAATAAGTACCCGTCTTCCACCGCCCGTTTTCCTTTCCCTTCACCCTCCTCACACTCCAAAAACCTACGAACTTTCCCCTTCCATGACTCTTCCTTTTTTTTCTACCCCAGACACCCTCCCCTCACAACATCCCACCCTCTATCCCCACTCCTTTCCCCGCTCCCTCTCCCTCTCTGACCTCTTGACGTGTTTAGAATCCATAATTTCTGGGTTAGACGTCTCCCGGCCTTTCCAATAAAAAAAAGACTCGGGACGGTTGAATGCGGCAATGAGTCTCAACTTTTCTCTCCACGCTCATCTTCGTAGCAAACTCACCCCGACGCCTCTCGCCCCCCCCATCCCTTACTTCACCTCCTCGTCCTCCTCCCCCCCCCGTTTTACTGTCTGCACCTATGCCACATTATCACTCATAGATCCTCCTTCTCATCCTCAAGATGATGGTTCGATCCTCCCCCGGACTCCTTCTACTCTGATGCCACGGGACGTGCTTTTTCTCCCCATCCCATGGTTACGATGACTTCAACTTTTTCCTCCCCCTCGCACTACTGTGAAGTCCTCACACCACTCGCAGCAGGAGCATGAAACGAGAGCCCCTTTAACAATATTCAAGCGTTATAATTAAATTATATCCAGGGAACGTGGCGAGGGTAAAATTTAATAAATCCGTTAAAAGGCCTTCCCTTCTATCTAATATTTGATCAGTTTTCTGTCAAGGCAATGTCCATCCACTTATGGTTAGAACCACAAATTTCGCTAAGTTTTTTCCGAGCTACATATCAAAAGGGCGTAAGAACTGCTAGTACTTCATGGTTCTCAATAAAGTGACCAAATTATACAACGTTTAATGCAAGATATTTGCTGGTCTTCCGCAGCAATTTTTACGGTCACCTTGCAAATTTTTCCTAGATTCTGAAATGTGGAAAGCACTTTGAATTGATACCATCAGAATGGAATTTTGACGTAGTTGTTTATAATTTCTCCCAAATGAATATGCTCTGTTGCTATGCTTCAGGAACAATTTTTTTCTTTCACCTTTCATCTTCCATGCAAATATACTTATCGATTCAGGACCATACTCAATTTCTAGCAGATGTATTGGTAATGGAGAGCAACGGTTTCGGCAAAGTTAACTAATTTCATTTCCTTATCTATGTGCTACCATTATGACCAATGTCGTTTTATTTTCATATATTGCAAAATATATATTTCACATCCAAAGTCATCATCTCCAATTAATGAGCGTGTTTCAGGGCATCGAAATTTTTCCCCAAAAATATTTCACAGTGGATTAATATAATAATAATAATTTCTTTAACACTTACAGGTTTCCCCAAATACAAGTGTCTTAATATATCATGAGACGAACACAAACACCCACGTTCTGGGCAGTGAATAATCTTACCCAGGCGCGACTCGAACCCACAACCCTCGGGTTAGAAGGCGAGCACTTTACCCCGCCGACACCGGGGCCGACGTCAGATTCAAGCTATCCCTCGATCTTTCTATTTCCAATTAACATTCCAACTAAAAATCACGTTGGCTTCTCATTCTGAGCGAATACCCGCAGCACGATTCAATTAAATTAACCCATCAGATATCTCGAACGTGTGCGCCATGTTTATTTCACGATTTTGAATTTTTCATTTGCCCGTGGCTTTACGCTACTGGCTACGGTCTGGCTGTGTACGGCTCATCAATGGATTTGGCGCTTGTCTCAATAGATATAGTCACTGATAAATGACAGAGGACTCCAAATTTTCAAATATCGTTGTCCGGATTTGAAAATGACAGCTGAGAAATTTATGCATTGGAATAACATCCAAATCACTACGACTATAACGTCAAAAAAACTCATCTATAAAATTTAAATTTGAAGATTCGATGATTAATTGTATATAACTAGCCAGTCCATTTTGTCGAATTCATTAACTTTGCACCACATCACGTATCCATTCATCATATTTCAAAAGAAATCATATCGAGTAAGTTTGATGGGCCAGAAAAGTGTTCAAATCTTTACCTTGATTGTAAAAAAATTATTTCATAGCACGATGCATGCATTTTGTGCAAATGCAACCACGTACATGCAACTGAACTTAGAATGTAATCCATCTGCTATAGGTCCTTTTGGAGGAACATTTCACTATCTCTGAAGAAAGCTCATCATAACACTGCGTTATTACATTAATATTTGCAGGGTTAATTCATAAAACATACTTATCACTACAGCTATACAGATCATTGATGTAAAACCCTACGAAAATAACGTACTTTTAATGCCACTTCAAATAACATACACGTCCAAGTTCATCAACTCGCTTGTCGCCAAGTAAGGATATTTGTGTGAATCAATTGCGTTCATTTAATCATGACATGAACTCCAGATACAATGCTCTGCATTCGCGAACTAATTCAGATTTATTCGTAGCAAAATAATAATAGAAACGCAATACCCTCAACTGCTTCCTTCATTGGCTGTTAGCCCTCTGCCACGCATTCCTACCATTTACAAAGCTTTTATTTTGTTCCATCCTTTTCAACTGAATCATCTACTCTCTTACTTAATCTACGTGCCCATTTAGTTGCCTCTTTCCGCAAATCTGCCCCACTCTTTTCCCTCCTCTAATCCCCCACAGCGCAAAAACTTTAGCCCACTCAGGTGTTTATGCACGCTCACCCACTCGCTTACCCTGTGGCAGTGTATTGGCGCAATGAAAGTGCTGATTAATGCTTTCCTCGTTTTCCTCGCAGGCCGAAGCGCAGAGGGAGAGGGAAAAGGCGGAGTGAGTGAGGGGAAAGAGATAGGGAAAGACGGAATACTCCTTAACTACCGCTCGGAGCTAATGCCCTCCACTCTAATATCCCGCCGGAAAACTTTGCCGAGCCAAAGGAGGGAAAAAATAATCCCCAGGTGATTGCTTTTTCCCTGTATTGCGGTCGATATTTTTCAATTCTGCCCGGCATTCAATCCTCTGAGATGCGAGTGTCGCTTTAACGTAGTGTATCCATTATGTGCCCACGTTTATGAATATAGATGCGTTTTAAATTCCCCTCTTATGGGCAACAAGGCGAGCTGTTTTCTTTCCAAAAGATGATTGATATTGAAAAAGTTGAAAAAATGAACGAATACCGCTTAAAACGGCTTTAAAAACTTTGCAGTGTATTAGGATTTGGGAAATCAATTGGGTTCAATTATTACGCTAAGAACTAAGTATCGGCGTCATAAATGTCTAAGAAAGAATAAAATATTTAAATAAAATTTTTGAACTAAATTTGTTATACTTGTAGCATTTTGTAGATAGAAATAAACTTAATAATCTATAAAGGTCTCGCTCTATGCTTAAGGATCCGCAACTCTTGCTCGTTTATTTTTACTGAGACTTTTGCCTTTCACATAAATTAGAGTAGAAGAGAGGAAAATATACTAAAACGAGGCTCACAATCAGTGATCCATAGCTTAGAGCTATTTTTACATAGAATCAATAGAAAACAATTTTCCTAAAAACGTGGTCCACTGTCGGAATAGGGAGCAATAAAGTAATTATGTGCATGAAGGTACCCGAACAAAATCAATGAACGGTCATGTGATTCTGTACCGCGCACCCATTAAATAATCGTAACAAAACGCATTAAATTGATAGTAATTGAATTTTACGTGAAGTAAAGCAAAATAATATTCCAAATCCTCGACGGAGGTAGCATTAAAAACCCCTTCCGAACTTGGATATTGCAGATTAAATCTGAAACGGCACAGTGCGATCCACGCTTTTCATTTAATTGGGGCTCAAAGAGAGGGATTTAACGATAGAGCCATTCAGGAGCAACTTAAATATACCTATCCCCGCGCACCACAGTGTCTATTTAATTCATTACTCGTCATACTACGTCACAATGCTTGAACGTGTTCACAGGCCAGAAATGAGGATGCTGGTTTTAAAAACTGAGGAAAATCGTAATATAAAAGTGATTCAATACGATGTGTTCAGGATATAAATCATTTAAATGACCCAGTTTCTAGTAAAAAACTTGATGCAAATTAAACTCGCCACTTTTTATCCACCAAGAGTGCAGTTTTTTTGTGGCAATTTTTGGAAATGGTTTGTTAATTTCATAATTGGCCACAAAAGCTAACCATTTGGCAATGCGTATTGCCTACAGATTTGACACGCATTCTCACTGGACGATGCAAATTCAATAAATGGGAACCAATGTAAAAGTTTAGAAAAAATTCGTAACATAGTATATTTTTCAACCTTGCGATAAATTTTTGGTTTTCCCATGTTTTGAAACATGTGCACGCTGAACGATGTGGCCATTGAATTTTGACTCCAGAATAAAAACGTCTTAAAGTACAATTTTGAGTAAATCCGAAAATTATTCATGCGGCTATTACCAATTCAAAGGCTATTATTATTTTGGGTCAGAACTTGTATACACGATGATTGGACGAATAAGTGTTACATGTTCCGTATGCAAGGGAGAAAACTTCCTCTTTTATCGTATAAAAGAACTACAATACTTTATCATAATATTTTCCCGCACTCAAATTTTCAACAAAGCCCTGGACAAATTCTGCGAAAATGAACGCGCTCGTTATCTCACATTCAAGTTAATTGCCTCTCCATTGGGAGACGTGGATTATAAAGGTCAAGCTTAGCGTATCATGGAAGTTGGTACTCCAACTCCGTTCTCGGCGTAGTGGAAACGTGAAACAACCATAGATGGGCATGCAGGGATAACCCCCGCTATGAAACACTGGTCCTTGCTCCGCGAGGGCGGGGGAAAAAATACACATCTCGGACACAATCTATCCCATTCAAAATTCCAATTACCTTATGAAACACGGCGGTGCCTCGTCTCTCAAAAAACCTCAACGGAAGCAATGCCAATTTTGCCCGCGGCCCGGCCTCATCGATGAAAAGCTGAGGGGAACGGAGGACGTGAGCGCTACGAAATTTGCAGTGGGGACCGGAGGAAAAGGTACCGACGGCGGTGTATACCAGGCTGGTGAAAAATGAAATATATTTTACATACATACAAGCAACTGAAAATAAACAAAAAAACTCATCCCGAAGCCCTTCCGTTTCAAACAGGCTTTCGCCAACGCACGGCATGGGACCAAAAAAATATGTATAGGTACGTACACGATTTCATATTAAAAATGAAAGGCGAAAAAAAGAGAATAAAAGAGAAAACCAACACGGCAGGTAATAAAAATGGCTCTGTCGACCGTATAGGGGGCCTGTGGTTTCGGAGCCCCGTGCTGGTTAGCCATGCCGAATTGGAAGGACGGCGCGGCGATCTACTTCGGGCTGAGGGGCTGCGCCGGCGGCGATTGCGGAATACGCGTGATCTCCGCGCCGCGCCGCCTGGACGTGTATCTGGAGCGGGGTGCAGACGGCCGGGCGGTGATTAAGAGGAGCAGGTGGCAGAGAACATACCCGGTCAGAGAGTGGGTGAGGTATGTGTAAATAGATAGACAAGAGATGACGGGAACTATAAAAGACGAAAAAGATGGGGAGGAAACAAAAAAGAGCTGGCAATCTTCACTTCTGGATTACGCTTGGAAAAATATCTAATGGGGGTTTTTACAAAAAGACTAGCAAGCTGTCGCTTCTTTTCCCCACTCTGCCCTCTTTAAAATCCTCAATCGAAATCCATCACCATTATGAATTACTTTAAGCGTCCTTCACTGTTTAGACACTGGTACTTATGCCCAGTTTTGTGACAAATGGTTAAATATTTTCTTTATATTAAAAGCCTCACTAATACGCTCGCCTATGGACAACACACACAACCTAACTGACCGATTAACCTTATATGCAAAGACATAAACTCATGGTGAAGATTGAGATCACTTAAAGGCTACATCTGGAGGTTGACGATAACCAAGTAAAATTAAACTATTAAACTGAGCATCAATGTTCCTCCTCCCAAGAGTTTTTTGTTTTAGAGTCACTCAAGACACGTATATCAAGACTCATCTCCCGCTCTCATCAACCATTAAGATTCAATCCATACGCCTGTTTCTTTATCCCACTCCTATCCATTCCGACGATAAAACTTACAAATCATTTTTAGCTCTTAATAGCAGGAAGTTCCGAGTTTTTTCGAGCTCCATTCATTATTTATCCATGATGGTTCATTTATGCTACAAGAAACGCAATATTTGACATCTCAACGCGAAAAAGCGAAAGGTAGCTCATGGTCAACTGTCAAAGTTTGTTGCAAATATATAGCTAAGTATTACAAATATTTCAATACTTAATGTGAAATATAGGTAATTCAAATAGAATTACATATTATGGTGGTTGCTTGGGGCAGTTGTAAGCTAAGTTGGCTATAGCATGAAATTTGGAACTAATCCACCGCTGTTAGATGATACTTATGGTTGATATTAAGCAATAATTAGTGCTATGAATTTCGATGTAAATAATTCCTGAATGAAGGTTATAAGATAGCCTAATTTGACCTGCAATCACGCGTAAGTCCACCGAGAGAAAGCGAAGCACTCACGTCAATTTTGGAAAACTTTACGCCGGCGAATCAATAAAAAAAGTAGGACTGTTGATATGAGCATTGAGTGTGTAAGCTGACATAAAACCTTTTCCAGATTCGATCACTAATATATAAAAAAACAAATAGTAGCACATTTTAGAAAAGAATATTTGGTGGTGAATGACTAGGGTAAAAAGCTTTTGAGGCAAAATTATGCATAAAATAGGTAGTAAACAGACTTCGAGAAAATGATTGAAAACATGAATTTTTGCCGCCGTAGATTCTGAGTCATTCCCGCCCTTGGGTTTAAAATTGAAAGATTCATGTATAGACAAAACATACAAAATGACAAAGAGAATGGGCTAGTATGATAAATAGGGAATCTGTAAAGCTGTAGGCTGCATCGTTATCAAGGTCTAGTGACCTCACCAGTAGGTCAGCTGCGTAGGACCGAAAAAATTTCTCGAGTCCATTTTCGAAGGGAGACGCGGAATTTTGGACAGTTATCCTATGAGGTTTTTTCATCAGGAATTCCATTTCCCTTACAATCAGTGGCATCGACCTTGAAATCATTTTTAATATCCAATGAGGTCTCATCATACACGAGTGATATTTCTTCGACGATTGTCACCCAATGAAGGTTTTCCATACACCCGTTGATGAACAGGTGCTGTCAAATAAATAGTTTTTGGAGAGGGCTTAGCGAATTATTTTGCGAAATAACTTTCCATCCTTCATTCAAAATGCTCAAGGTGATACATTATCAATGATAAAATAATATATACCAATATATTTTAATCACAGGTATTCTCGCGGTGCCAGAGTTATTAAACATACTAGCCAAAATAACGAACACATTTTGAAAAACTCGCATTTGCTGTAAGCCTCATGCCCTAGTGTTCTATCTGTAACTCCTACAGTAAAGGATTTACACATCCGCTCTCCAAAGGTAACAGGATGTGACGATGATAGTTAACATTTTGCAAGAGGTATTGCGTATTACTTCAATATTTCGCGCCGGATACAACATGAAAAAAAAAAAATATTTTTAGGGTCACTGTCCATTTCATTCAGTCACCCCCCCAAAAATGCCAAAATCGTCCGCCAATCACCTAATCCCGAAGGGATTAATGTAGATGATGTGAATACGATCTGACAGGCGTGGATTAAAAAATAACTCTGACTAGATTTGCCGCGTCGGGTCGCATGCTGGGAGGCGTAAGGGGTGAGGAAGAAATGGCTTTCCACTGAGAGAGCAGGTATGGTTGGTAAGTTGAAACATCTGTTTCTGGAGAAATGGCTCCACCAGCGGAACTAGTTTTCTACACGGTCCACGATTCATATGGTGAAATTTGAATGGCTGGATAGACTAGGGAAGAAATATGAAATCCGTGGATTCTTGCGACATCGAGTGGGATATAAATACATTGACGAAATAGAACGGGTAGTTTTCCACAAAAACGAAAATACAATATAATTCATAAAGGAAGCAACTTGGAGCCCATAGAAAAATGCATTTACTCAAATTATTTTACTGGAATAGAGGCAGTGAAATAATGTTTTTCTAAGTCATATGCGTTTCACAAATTCATGCCCAATTAAACACCTAGTAGTATAAACTTTCTTTCAGGTCTAAAACCCGACTTCCTTTGTGCTTGGGCCCTGAGGAGAAGAATCCCACGAATTACCTCATAAGTAAGAATGACCAGTTGGATCGGTGATTTTCGAGAAAAAGATCCACTACGACTTAACTCAATGATTTCTCATGGACAATTTTAAAGCATAATTAAGATTTGATAGCGACGAAAATAAATGGATATAACGTTCAACCACAACTAGCTATTTGTCGCTATTAACTATTTGAAGGAAAATGGATTAGAGGTAGTGAAATTATATTTTATAGGTTACATGCGTTCCACAAATTCATGCGAAATTCAATACCAATTAATATTATTCTTTCAGCTCTAAAAACCGACATTCTTTGTGTGTAGACCCTGAGGGGAAGAATACCACAATTCACCCCATATGTAAGAATAACCAATTGGATCGGTGTGCTTCGAGAAATGGATCCACTCCGACTTAACTCAATGATTTCTCATTTACAATTTTAAAGCATAATTAAGATTTGATAGCGACGGTAATCAATGGATATCACATGCAACCACAATCAGCTATTTGTCACAGTGCTCACTTTTACCTCAAAATTGGCTACAAAATTGATGCTCGAAGGCACTAAATTATTCAATGGCGTCATAAACAAATCATTTGCCGCTGTGTGATTCCCGCCGTAATGGCACTTTTCTCGGATGCTTCGCTTGCTGAAACAGGGATCCAATTAGGGCCGCCGTGGAGTGATCGAGAGGAAACTCTCGAGGATGTCAGAAGTTTGAGGGCGGCATAATAATGGATTACACGGCTGGTAGTTGGAAAAGTTCCGAATCGAAAGGCAGTCAAGATGGACTTGAAACTTAAACAGCGCATCTCCAACTCTTTCAATTTCCAAGTTGAGCAATGGGATTACCCTGTTTACCTTATTCTGCTCGGAGATAAGAGAGGGCGGGAAAGGGGGACAGAGATAGATCGAATGCGAGAGGAGAGACTTACTTATTTCCTTGCAACGTGATTAGACAGATCGAGATCGGGATGATGAGTCATTAAATACTTAATTGGAAACGGGAGAAGAAAATTCTCGGGACTGCCGACAATTTTTTTTTTAAGTGCCGTGATTGAGTTCCACCAATTTTGGTTTGAAGACACTCATTTGACAAAATATTGCTGCTATTTCATCTTGCTACGCACAGGTTACTAGGTTTTATGATCAAGGAAATGAAATGGGAAACTTGGTTCAATTTGAATCATTCTTTCAAATAAACGGAAAATACCACTCGGGTTCAATTTTTCAACTCAATTTGACTTCATCATATGCATGCGTATTAGGGCTCTTTAGGAATTTAAAATGAACCGCCTCTACTTCTGATATAATGGCTTTCTAAAAGCACGATCACTAACTACTTGTTACCTGTAAATTAAGGGGCCTAAGCTCAAAATATAATCTCTAGCTTTAGAAGTAAGAGTTCTAATTAAGTATCAAAGCATTAATTGGTCAAAATAAATGCACAAAATTATAGACTCCGTATAAAATCTAAAATATTATTTATAAACATTTTGATGAATTTGTAAAGCAAGTAGTCACGTATGTTGCAAGAATATTTTAAACATATTTCCGACGCTGCCTTAACATTGCCAACAAATTAAATCCTTTTGCGGCTAATACTCATCAACAAAGCGCGCCTATTCCAGTGATATCACCAGGGACTTTCAAAATGCTTGTTTACGACGAAATACGGAAGCAGGTCCCTTTTAAGAGCAAATAAATCACTGAACGGGACATAAAACAACATATTTGCAGTGATTTTTATACTATTTCCGATGGAAAGTTTTGCTTGAAGTGCGCCAGTATTTTTGGAAACGCTACGGTCAGGCAACTCCATATTCCAAAGCCCCGTCGGACTGCACTAGATGTCCGACCCCACCCTGGCTGGCTCAAATATTTCTCCAGAACAGTTCGCCTTCCTCCACTTTCCCTCCTCCGAAAACTCACTTCGTCAAACTTTTCCACTTCCCTTATCTTCTTTCTCTTCCTCGATCTCCACATCCCATCCATATCTAACTCCGACCACACCCTGGAGAAGAATTCTCTCCCCTTCCCAGTCCTCCTGCATTCATTTCGTCGCCTCTCCACTCCCTTCATTGCCTCTTCTTTCCCACTATTGCCATTTTGCGACCCCCACTGCCGACTTCGTCAGCATCCCCACACCATTCACGACAGTGTCTAGACTTCTCTCAGCTGGCTCTCCGCACACCCTCTCCACTCGACGAATTTTTTTGTCTCGCGAAATTTATTTTACCTGGAGAGAGAAGTGAACGTAATCCTTTCTTGGCCTTTCAGCATTAGGGCCGAAACATTTATTGGCCACTCGTATATTTTTTCACCAAAGCTTTTCCCATCCATTTTTCACTGTTTTTCAGCTCTTGGTACATCTTGTCTCATCGTTGCTAAGGATAAAAATACCTTAGCAGTATCAACTGCTTACGAATGTAATGAGCAAAACGTTTACAAATGTACATTGGTAATTAAAAGTTAAATTTAGTTAAAAATATCAGTATTCGCATAATTTTAAATCAACTGAAAATTTAGTGAACGACCAAATGACTGAGATTTTGGTTAAGTAACTTTAAAACATTAAAAATGAAGAGAATTAAGTACAATTTTCACCCATACGATAAATAATGGGATCACCATGGACAAAGGAATGGTATTAAAACTATTATATTATATGGTTCTGGGTTCAAATAGCAAATTTACTATAAATATACATCTCAAAATGGAATATACAAGGTACATTGCCAGAAGCCGTGGACGGATGAGGAAAAAAATGTGCTTTCCTTTCAGAGAATTTTTCAATACCCGATTCAAAAGAGGTTACCATTAAAGGAGGCCATTCCTTCGCTTAACGATGTACCTAATTATCTTTATAGAAATGAATCATCATTCCTAATTAGGCATTAATCCTGAACGGACATATCTATAAGGAGGTACGTGTGGAATTTACCGTGAGAAAAAAATGTGTCCTCAGTGAAGTGAATAAAATAATGCACTGCAAATTTTACCCACAGTGTAAAACGGCATTAACCGCATCGGAATGCGCAGAAATATTCTCAGCTTAATGCTCGCATTTATGTTTTCACCTTCAGCCACTCTCCTTCAAGTTGGCCGGCACCTCCTCCTCGTTCACTAATCCTTTCCCTTCCGCCTATCCCTCGCCAAAGTTTTACACCCCACAAAAACGGCCATCGCAGCAGCCACAATCTATCCAGCACCTAATTCGCCCTAACGCTCACCACCTCCATCTCTCTCTCTCTCTCTCCTCTCTTCCAACTCACTCTCTCAACACACGCTCTTAACATCCACTCTCAGCCCTTCCGTTAAGTCCCTCCCCCCAAAACCAGTCACACTTTTCTCCTCTTCCCCACCCTCGCCCCTGGAGGTAGTTCAGCCCAATACTTCCTCTCCGGCTTCCCAGGCTTTCCTTTCTGGCTTTGCCCAAGCTTCCCCACTCCACGATCGCTAGCCCTTTATCTCCTCTTCCTCAACACTTCGATAAGGCATTTGAGGGTGGGCTATTGTTTGAGTCGACAGATTTCCTTTCTGGTTTCAGCCTCATCACCGGCCCGAATACGTGCGCATGAATGTGTGAGTCTTCATTCAGGTAAAGAGTGGGGAACTCTCGAAACCTCCACTTCACCTCGAGGTTTTGGCGTCACAACTCCCTTTTTTGGAACATCGCATTATGTACAGGAGGGCTCAACAAACTAATTTGGGGATTTCAAGAATTCTTCCAGAAGTTCTTCCCTGAACAAGGGTCAATGTACAAAGCATTGTCTAGAATGGGACCATGACGCTAACTTGTCGAGTAATGGTCTTATGCAGAAGGGCTCCACCTCGAAAATGTCGCGGACGTGGTGTCACAGCTACACGAATCTCGGCTTCGAATTGACATTATTTGAGTTTTTAGAGCTTTGTTTGGAAATTTCGTCATTTCCAAGGCTCGAATATTCCAAGGCCTCTCTCTGAAATACTTATGTCGCGACACCACAGCCTCGCCTTAACCAAAGAACGCACTCTGATGCGTAGGAATGTATAAAGACAAGGGCATTTTCAAATTTGGATGATGCCAGATTTGCACGGACAATGGAAGGTCCATGTTTATGGACGGTCAAATTTACTGAAATAAGAGAGACAGATTCTCCTTATGCCTTCAGGTACAAATTACATCTTTGAGGGAAAATTCGTCAAATAGTTTTTGAGAAAACGGGGAGTGAAAAAAATATATCCATATGGATGGAATTCACACCAAAATGGAGTGTTTTTGCGACCAGACAATTGAAAAAGCTATCTAATGTTTTAGAAAAATCGGCTGCCTTTAGACCAAGACCCCCTTTAGTGAGTAAAAAATCCGACAGGATAAAACATGACAAAAATATTACTATCAAACGATTAATACCATATTCTTAATTTTTATCACACCTAAAACTAATTTGTCGAGCAATGTCAATCTGGGTACTTCTATCCTTGAGAAGTCATTCTCGTTCTTAGTCCACAAGAGTAATTCATCGAATAGCAAATGGGGAGGACCATCAGTGTAAAATAATTGCGTCCGCTGAAAGAGCAGAGGAAAATGCTCTCTAAAAAACACTTGAGATAGAAATAGTCGCATACGAGCAGTTTTCTTCGGAAACATTGCGAAAGCAATTTTGAATCAAATTTACATTTTCCGAGTCGCTGAATGAGTCAAACGTGCATTTAAATTCCCCGCAAGGAGGAGGGCGCTGAGCCAGCAACACATGAAAATAAAGCAGAGTTGTTATAGTGGCATTGTATTTCCTATATAAAGAAAAAAAAGACAAACGAATTGGTATTTCTTTCACGTTTCCTCCCCATTAAAATAACTTTTCTGTCCTTATCCCCTTGGCCTCGATGCCGAGCACATCTTATTTGTATTCAGTTTCCAGGTCACCCATCTTCTATTTTCTCTCGATTTTACCCACCTCCCAACCTCTCCAAACCTTTCTCCTCTCGTCCCTCCATTCTTCTTTCCTTGCCCACTTATCTAAAGGAAAACCGCTTGAAATTTTTCCCATGCTTTCCATCCCTTCCGACTCGTACCAACATCATCTTCTCTCCATCTTCTCAGAGAGCTCCAACTTTTTTCCTACCACTAGCCTCTAAAACTCCTTTTCCCCAATCTCCTCCAATCCACCGTTCACCCTAGTCCCACTCCAGTACCGTCCCTGAGAATATTCCCCCAAGACCCTTATCTCCACTTTAAAAACCTACCACCCAGTACAATCGGAGCATCTCCGCCTTATCCGCTGGTTGATGACGTTAAACAGAGGATCTTGTGCCATAGCCTAAAACCGAAGTTTAAGATTCTTCGCACGAGGGAATGGTCATTTTGGACCCTTGTCATTTTTGAAAATTTATTACTTCTGCCTGAGTCATCACAGCTCATAGTTCTCGTCTTCTATTATTTTAGCATGAAACTATCAGGGATAGAAGAGTTATCACTGCAATTCCACATTTTAATAGATTTATTGATACGACCGGTTTCGCCGCAGATTAGCAGATCAAATGATGATACTGATCTGTGGCTAAACCGGTGGTATCAATAAATCTATTAAAATGTGGAATTGTAGTGTTAATTCTTCTATCCCCTATATCAAGGAATTCCACCAGGCAAGGTCCAAAAATATTGCCAGCGTGAAAGTACTTTAAAAATGAGGACCTCGCAGCAGAAATAGTTTCAAAGGTATATTAGCTAGTTCCTATTAGTTCCAGAGCGGTGATTTTGCTGCCAGGCTATATCTTAACTGTTTATTCGAGTTTTGCTATTAGAGAGTGGAATTTTGTTGTCTTTCATTGAAATATATATTTTCTTATTTGTTAGGTTTTTTGATAAAGGCGATAATGTTTAATAAACATTCAATGAACGCATATATTTCTGAGGCACTTGAATAGTATAAAACAATCTATAATATGCGATTCATCTTCGGTAGAATTTACACTCGTAGCATTTACTTTTAAAAAAAATTGATTAAAATAGACCAATGTATGTGCTCCATGTAGCTACTACTCATCAATACAAAGGGCATACTTCACCTCTCTACAATTCAGCATTCCATCCTCTCAGCCGCTCTATTGGAGGGAGCCGGGACCTTCCAAATGCGACATTAGAGGCAAGGGTCGGGGAAGAAAGCGGCATATTTAACACTTTTCTGTGGATTATATATTACTACCAAGGGATGGAGCGTGTCTAGGACAGTTTGTAAATCGAACATTAATATCCAAGGGTAAATCACCGCAGGAAATATATTTACAGTCCCGGGCCCAAGTCCAGATGCGAAACAGAACTTCCTATGTGTTGAAATGGCAAATCATAATACGCTGATATAGATCTGTTCCATGTAAGTTATTGAAAAATAATGTTAAATATTAAATAATTGATAATTTGAAACAATTAGAATATTATTTCAGTTAAAAACGTCAAATCTTCTTTAGGAAACAAATCCTTTTTAAGAGGTCAAATTAATGCTTGTCGGTACTAATAGGTGTGCCGTAATGTCCGGTATATAAGGCGGTAAAATGACTAGCATTTATCAAGCGAACTATTATAGATTCCATGAAATAGAAAGAAAGATTGAAATGGAAGAAAAATGAGGTTTCATGAAATCGAAAGAAAGATTGAATTGAAAGAAAGATGAAAAATGAATGAAAGATTTTATCATGAACGGACAACTAAACTACGTCAGTGCATAGAGTCACCATGGGAGGTTTATACTTTAGAAATGTGAGTGTGTAGCTAACCCGTACGTGAAGTGGTAAAGTCAGCAAATTACCAAGGAAATGATCATGTTCCTGGAAAATAAATGAAATTGATATTCATTTCAATTTATACTTTGGAAGTATGTACGTCTCCTTCATCCCTCTGTATACGACTGACTTGTGCGAGTGAATTTTTAACATGCAAGGGCTTATTAATTCTCTATCTACACCAATGTGATTTAGTCAGACCAAGAGTTCAGCAAGGGAATGACTAGTTTTGAGATAAATAGATAAAAATTCGAGGTTAATCTATTTTTTACAAAGGAGAGGATTTTAATCATCTTAACTTTTCTTAAAATCTGCCTTTTCTTAAAATTGGCTTCAGCCGATCTATCGAGTCCAGTCGAACGAGCGGTTAACCAATCGCGTCCCAGTGTTTCGGCGACCTGCCGCATCACCCGCATCCGTCTCACTCAATCCCCGACCACTCCCGCACCACCACCATCACCGGCATTACTGCGAGCTCCGCACCCATTCAAGCTCCGTACATCTCTCCACCTCTCCTCCCGGAGCCGTCCTATCTATCCTCCTTCCGGGTGCTTACACAGCAGCGGAATCGGCTCTTGAAGTGGTGTGACGGTGAGGGGGCAGGGATAAGAGGCGCGGGTATTTGGAGGGAATGGGGAGGGAAAATTAATTCAGTCCTATAGCAATAGATGGCGGTGGGTGAGAGGAGGATGAAATAAATGAAGTGTGAGTGGGTAGTTGGATGGCTAGGGATAAGGGGCAGTAGAACGAGTCGCTCCCGCACCACATGGAATCCTCTTCTCCGCGAGCTGATTGGTAAAAGGGATGAAGTGTACTCTTGTACTCGATACTGAAACCAATTTTCGGGTCGTGGTGTGTGTCGCACTTCCAAAAAATCGCAACGGGAATGCGGGTTAGTTTTTCTAACCCCTCAACTCGGGCACACAAGACATAAGTTATAAAAGACAACGCTGCAGGAATGCATCATCATAGGTATTCAATTAAACAAATTGATCGCTCATGGACAATCCTTCAATCCTGGAAAAGGTTTTTTCCAATTACCGTATTGCGCCACAAGCAGTTGAGGGTAGAATAGAATATACATTTATTGTACTCTGGGCATCACTATTGGAGCAAAATTCTATTACAAAAAAATTAATGTTTGGCACAACAAAAATTACAACGCAAATTTTTACAGCATTCATGCAGTTAATTAACGCAGTTCTGCCAAGATTGACAGCAACTATTACAACATAAAATAACTAAAATTTTAAAATTGACTCATCGAAGAAATTGGAATGCATTTTGATAGTTGGGATACAACATACGATTTTTATGGACATAAAGATATGAATGCAATACATGAAAAACAAAGACATTGACAAAATACGAAGGGTTATTCACTTTAAAGTGAATTATAAAAATATATAAGATAAACTTATGAAAATGATGTTCAAATATTCAAGCGCTATATTATAAAAAGAGAAGGACGATAACGTGATGAATATTACGTTCAGAAAGTTACCAGTGAATAGCGGAAGGAGGGTCTGCCTGGGTAGCACCAGTTATCGATCATAAAACAAATTTTAGGCATTTTAGACACAAGTGACTTGGAAAAAACCCAAACAGGAGAGCATTGCAGTTGTGGCGTTCAGTTTTATTGCATATATGTGATCAAGTTATAATATACCAACGCCGCAGGAAACAGATCCCGAAAAATATTATTAAGGATTAAGTACGTACTTCATTAGTTAATCATTTATTCTTCATATTCCGGTACACAAAGTAGAGATCGTTAAACATCAATGGTCATACTTATTTACATTTCTATTTTAAGTAACTTTTCCTCCCTCAAAACCGCTTTAAGTTTTTATTCCTCAGCTACCTCTTCCACGATTACCCAAACTTTCTATCGTCCCCTGAAACTTTCTACTCCTATTCTCCTTCCTATATCCTCCTCTTCTCCTCTTTTCTATCTTATTGTTCTCATCCTATCCTTATTGTACCCTCCTTCCTATCCTGCCTCCTATTCTATCCTTCTCCTATTCTCCTTCCTATCCGATCCTCCTCCTACCCTCCTTCCTCCTCTAATTCTACCCTTCTTCCTATCCTCCCTCCAATCATCCTTCCGATCCTAATTCTTCCCTCTTTCTTGTTTTCCCTCATATCCTATCCTTCTTCTATCCCACTACCTATCCGATCCCATCCTAATATCTATCTTATCCTCCTCCTATCATTTTTCATATCCTTCTGGCTATCCTATCCTCTTCATATTCTCCTTTCAACCTCCCAACCTCCTTCATATCACATTATGAACTATGAAGATACCTGTCACTGCGTTCTCCATCAAACATTGTTATGTTCAAATTTATTCATCACCTTTCTTTCTAACAAAACTTAGGACGCACATAGTTATCACTTCATTGTACAGCTGGGAAACTCAAATTTCCAACGACTGCAAAAATTTTAAATTCTTATGGTGAAAACAGTCTTGTAATTACATAAAGACCATCTTCACTACATTAAGCGTTTTTAGCGAGATTTAAACAAATCCAGTGAATATTAAGACTGAAGAAATACATTTTGTTTCCATTAAAATTGATCGGAGTGTTCCTTTTGAATTTTTTTAGTGGAATTTAATGGCAGTTAGAGAATTTCCATTAGAAGAGTGAACTTCGATCGGAGAACTATTAACGACAAAGCAGGATGCTCAAAGCTTTAGTGGTCTGCTATAACGGTTCCCAGAACTATTCGAATTCCACTTAATGGATAAAACTGCAGATAGTGGAGGAACAAAATTCCGTACTGATGCATTCGGCTTCGGGAAAACGCTGATTGAGGGCCAAGAATTGAATTCCATGCTAAATCAAAGTAAATGAAACGATCATCAGTCAGGCAAATGGATTCGCGGGAACGATTGAGTAGATATAAATGCAAAATTGTTAAGTCAAAAGTGATTGAAACTTTTTTTTCTTTACTAATGTGGTATTCTGAGAAAGCAATATTCATTACGAAAGCATTTTCTCACATAAGGTGAGCATAATTGGCAATAATTCCTAGGATGAATTTGAAATCCATGACATAGTTCTCTGAAAAGGCTAAGTGAGGAACCACGGCTTTATTATTAGCAAATAGTTAATAGACGTGCACTACTTTTAATATCAATTTTTCATGGGCGCCTCCATCTAGTCACACGTTAACTAATACAGCATACCCAAAAGAGACGATTTTCAAAAATATACCTTTAATTGAAAGATCAACACTGGGATACTCCATTATAACCGGTAATATTGGATCACTAATGTCATACATACAGGAGGATAATGGGAGATTGGTGTCAGCCGTAAAGAAAAAATACTACTTTATGCATATAAAAATTAACAAATATGTGGAAAAAATAAACAAAATTTAGCCAGCCTACCTCACACAGGAAAGATAAAACTGTGATTCACAATACTATGAGTGTGCGAGTGTTATATGCACAATAATTTATGGCCAATCTTCATCCATATCTCCATCATCATCATTAGTCATTGAATACAATGATTGATAGACTGAAATATTCCATTCTATCCTCTCCCTTACTAACATTGAAATGTCCCTTTATTTATTCTGCCTGCGGGTTCGTTTTAGCTGCCATGTGTTCGTTTTATGGTCTTTGTTGAGGGGCTTTTAGTATTTTTATTTTCCGTAATCTGAGGAACCAGTGCATTTAGCAAATATTATTGTAAGTTCTATACATTCCGAAACCAAAGAAGACTGGCAGTAAACTTCGAGGAATGAACAAAAAGTAGGTGGATAACACATTTAAATATTGATATCTGAAAATTTTTACAATTATTCACCATTTACATGGCTGAAACTTTATAACTATAAAAGTCTAAAATTCAAACTTTTTATAATAAATAGATTATTCTGAGTAATAAATTTCCAGTTAAATCCAAATTCTTAAACAGATGGCCACCATAAATTAAATACATTAAAACTCACCATTTAAATCGAAAAAAATCTCAAAAGTTCCTTGTTAACGCTGTAAAAATATAGATGTACAAATCTTTCAACTTCAAAGTATTTCAAGATGGAGTATTAACGCAAATATACTCGTTGCACAAGTATGGAGAATTTAAAAACTGTTTTCCCTCTACAAAGATAAAATTAAGAAAAATCACCATTTTTAGGATTTCAATTCCACAACTTTTGTTAGTAAGCTAATTATAAATCATGAGTAATTATAGATTATTAGGCTTATAACATAGTAGTGTTAAATGTATATGATAATAAGGTTTTCCTTGATTGCCCTTTAACAAACCCCAGCTGAGTAAAAGCAGTTCATTACAATGCTTGCAAGTGTAGAAGATACTTAGCACCCAAATGAAAACTGGCCACCCAATAAAAACCAGAATAAATAAAAATAAAATAAAGGTCATTTTGGACGGTCAAAGTGTGTAGCTATCGACTCTGAAAATATAATATATTTTAAAAATGGTCAAGCTACCAAGTGGGACAACTTGGTATGGAGTGGCCCATCACTAGGAATACCATCTCTTCTTTTGTATGATAAGGTTAAAAATCATCGAACAATACGTGACGTGATATATCACTGGTACCTCCTCAAGTGTAATTGCAAACGAAATGGACGAAATACGGGTCAGAATAAACCAAGTGATTCCCATTTTTGACAGAACCGGAGGAGAAAGGGAGGAGTTGTGAATTGCCTGAAAAATACATGACGAATGAGATGGAAGCAAAGGCGGGGGGGGGGGGATGTCTCTTAGTCGAGTCGGAAGCCGAGAGGAGATTGAGTGGCAAGCGGCAGGGAAAGGAAAGGGAGTGAGGAAGAGAACAAGAGTGTCAGCCGAGGAAGAGGGGGAGGAGGGGGACAGGAGAGAGGGAGGGGGGAGGAATCGAGACAAGAGGGAGGGGGAAGGAGGGATGGTGTGGTGAGAAGGGTGGGAGACAGTGACAAGGATGAAGCTGGAGCCTAGGTTAGGTGTCAATGAGTCGATAAGGAAGAGTGCCAGACTCCTTAAGGCAAGTTATTTATTTCTCGGGGAAGTCCGAAGGAAAGGAAGGCTTGGGGATCTCTCTCTCGAGGAAGAGGCAACTTGGAGTGGAAGTTCTTAACGTGGAGGAACGGGGGAGGGTGGGAAAGGAATGATGAGGGGAATGGGAAGGAAAGCAAGCGGGCCGGGAGGGGGATGCGGGAGGTGGGGGTGTTTGAGAGAGATTGGGGGTGGGATGGGGTGAGAGGGGGTGGTGGACGAGCCGGGGAAAAGGGTCAGGCTGGCTGAGACGGAGGGATGACAGCGTGAAGAGCCCCAAAGACAGATTGAAAGTGGGAGAAGTGGACCGTAATAGGAAGAGATAGGGTAATTCATTAAACACCAGGAATACGTGCTCGGGATGCGTACGAGTCCATATGAAAAAAATCTGCGACACATTTTAATCAATGCTCCGAGCGGATTTCCAACAAAGTCCCGGGGGCGGTGTGAAAAAACCACGCTGAATACGGTCGCACGGTTTAGTTGAAAGTGAAATTTCCAAAATACCAGTTTTTCAGTATGTATAATGTTTTGATTAGTACATATAAGCCGCTGTAAATCATTGTGAATAATGACTAGAATTGGAGCATTGAAAATAAAAAGCATAGAAACTAGAATTAATTTAGATACCTAGAAATAGCGACGTTATATTGCATTCCTATGTTGAATTTAACTTTATTAGAACGTGCCAATTTCAAGTCTTCCTTCTGGGTTGAGGAAAACACGGGGATTCAATTGAGCTGAAATTTCAAAAATTAACCGCTTCAACTAGGATAAAACTTGACACCGCCTATACTAATAGTCTACTCGTAATTTAATGGAGATAGAAAATTATTCGTAACTTGGATTTAATAAAACAAATTAAATATACAATAGTTATGTTCATTGTCGTATCGACCATTATAAATTACAGCGATATTTACGGGCCATTTATTGTGAAATAGAGATCATGAGGACGTATGACGAGCTGAGCAGGAATAAAAGTGGGGGAAAAGATATGCCTGAAAATGGAAAAAAGAGTTAAGTAAACAAATAATCTCTGCTCAATGAATACAAATAAACTGAGAGTATTTCGAAGAATTCGAGAGGCTTTAAATATATAAAGCAAATAAATTCATGCAATTCTGGATACAACATCTCCGCGAGAATACACTGACTGGAATTTTCTGGGAATCATACGTGAAATTAAAATCTTTACGTTTAAGTTAATGAGGACCCCCGAGTGGGTGTCTTGGACAAAAATCCCCTTGTTCAATACTCAGTCGGGAAAACTTATACCCATTCGAAGTCACGATACAGGCCCAGGGGGATGTAGAGCAGCAGGAGAAGTGAAGCGAGGTTTCAGACGAAGCGGGGCATGAAGAGAACCAAGAAAAAGAGAAAAACGGAGGCAGGAGCATCCGAGGCGGAAAATAAAATCAGAAACAAAAGGACCTAGAAATGGAAATTGGCGGGGATGACCTCCAGGGAAAGGCCCGGGGGCTCATCCGAGATGATTCGGAATGAAAGACTACGAGGCGAGCTCCCATCGACAGGGTGAGCATCGACTGAGAAAAGCACTGGGGCCATCTCAGCCGGAAAAACACGGAGCCGGATGATTTCCGGGACGAAAAGAAAGAGCGGAGCTAGTATTTGCAATCCTAGAGCTAAGAAGACAGCAGTAGCAGGGCAATGGGATTGAAAAGAAGATTTCTATCACAAGAGTCGAGAAACACTGCTAAGAAGTATGTAAAATAAATGCCATGGATTCTCCTTAAAACTGATTTAATGACAGGGAAGCTTCGAAAATGAAACCAGTAAATGAAACAGATTGTAAGCGATGGAAATGTGTATTCATTCGAGAATGGAGAGAATTACCTATAAAGATTTTCAACGAGGATCAGGAGAAACAAGAAACTAAAGGAAAACTATACGGAGCAGAAGAGGGAAAATAATGGGAGCATTCTAAAAAAAACAGGTTTTTGAATAGAATAATGAAAGAAATATTTAGGATTGAAGAACAGTAATGAGATACATCGAATGTTTCGGAATATTAGTATGAAGGCTAGTGAAGGAATCAAGCTGTTCGTTGAAAGGAGAAATTGGTAAAATGCAAGGAGTACATCAAGCGTCCAGTAGAGATTGTCTAGATATTGCGGAAGGTCACTAAGATAAATCGAGACGCGTCCAAATTCTAAGATACGACTTGGTTGAGAATGGCCTTAAGACCATACGTCATTATAGGGACAAAAGATTAAATCTATATCTACATGCTACCCTGCGAACTGTCGCATGGGCGTGTGGCAGAGGGGCGTTATGACACCTTGTGAAATGTGAGGGATAAGGTTTTGGGAGGTGAAATGGTGACGTGTATTATGAGAGTGTATTCAATAGTGCTCAGTTTTTATTATGAACGCTTATTGTGCGCGGAAAGAACGAGGTTTTATACCTATCTGTTTGGCAAGTATCTCTCTTATTTTATTGCTTCTGTCAGACCTAAAAATGTAGTGAGGCGTCATGATAATATTTTCTGTGCCGCTCTGAAACACATCAGTTCTGAATTACTCAAGCAAGCTAATCCTAGCGTGTAGCCTCCTAGTATCTAGGGGCTCCCACCTAAATCCCTCAAAAATTAAATCAAGTTCGAAACCTTACTTTTTATTGATCGATTAAATAAAATAATTAGATTAGGGAATTATACTATCGAACTGACAGGCTTAAAATGTCACCATTTTGCGGCCAATTAGATATCGTGAAAGCAATCAATTATGAAAAATTAAAGGTATTGCGGCAGATGGCTTTAGTAACTGCCAGTATACGAAGATAAATTAATACTGTATTCGTGTCTCCGATGCCTGCGTTCCTTTTGAAACTGCTTGCATTTTTAAGAATGAATTTTCTCTCTTAATCAGTATTTACGTAACCACGCCCTTACTTCAATATGATTCCTGAATGATTCATGACATGGCGTGCCGAGCATGCTAGACCAAATTTACCCCGTGCCACACGCCCCAGAATTGACTTACTCGGTAGACACGACGCAGATGAAAGAACGCAGTAGGTGCTGAGGAAATGGGGCGAGAATGGTGTGACGCCATTGGTGATGGAAGCAGGAGGGAATGGCAAGAGAATAAGTAGGAGGAGGCAGAGCCGTAGTGAAAGGCGCACGAATCGTGGAGGAGGCATAAGCAGAGGAGGAAGGGAGAGGGGGTAGGAAGGAAGGAAGGGTCAGATGAGAGAAGGGAGCTTAAAGAAGGAAGGCGAGACGGGTAGGGAATCTTTTTTGAAAGGAGAAATAAATTGAGCGTGGGAATGCGTAGGGGATAAGGAAGTACTGAATAAGAAAAGGAGGTGAAGGAGCGTGAGGGGGGAGGAATAGAAAGGAGACGTCGAAGACGAACTGGGAAGGAAATTGGAAGGAGGAAGAAAAGTAAGGGTGCGATGTGGGCAGGAGAAATTCGAGAAAGGGCGGAAAAAGGAATTGTCGAGCGCAGTCCCTTACTCCACTTTAGCTTGAAGATAAAGGCAAGAATGATGGACTGAAATTCCATGAATACAAAAAGTCGACCGCGAGAGGTTTTGTGTTCATTCATTCTACAATAATAGTCGATTAAAAAGCAAAAAGAATCAGTGAATCGTGAGTGGCTGCAGCGGAGGGGGAAATATCTAAGCGGGCACATCGAATAATTCCGTAATTCGAACTCCTTTCATCCGCGCGGTGGAACACGTAGACTTATTGCGGAATCCTTCTGGGAAAAAAGGACGGCGCTCTCTATCACTCACGCTTCGTCTACTTTTTCCGTCCAATATTCCTCCGTTTCATCGCACTGAGCAAAAAATTACGGGGATTATACATTTTCGTCCGCGAAGTCCTGGTCACGCTGCAAAATTTCAATGGATTCGACGATTTATTTAAGTTCCCCATAGTGTCTAATCTTGGGATTACGCTATGTTACTCCCATTTTTCCTCGTACTTCTCCCTAGTTTTTTTTGAAAACTGAATGCTGAGAGTTTTTAAGTCAGTGAATTGGAAATTAAAAATTAAGGGAACAGATAAATTTCGTGCTTGGCAGAGATAAATTCTATTTCATCAATACCTAGCCCTCAAATAGCGTTGCAACAAATCAATTCAGAAATACTAATAAAAAAATAAAACAAGAAGAGAACGAACGTATTTGTTACGAACCCTATTGTCATCAAATATGAGATCGACATTAAAAGAATCTTTTTATCAACGGTTACAAATAGGCTATGTATAATATAACACGGTATGCTTCCTACATTCAAAAGTATATTCAGCAGATTAAAATTAAGTAAGTGATTAAATAAGCTTTTATTGTGTTTTAGGCGTAAATTTTAGCAAAAGTTATTGAATAATGCGCAAGTTTAGTGATGCGGATTTTGATCTTAAAATTTAAAAAAAATTGAAATTATTCCTGTATCAACGCTCCATGTAGGCATCTAGATAAGAAATTTATCAACGGAAGGATTTCTCTGGGAATATAAACTACATTAATACACATATGCTAGACATCATCTTGAGAGGTAGTTATAGGAGTGGGAATGGTTAAAATTTCTACGGAGCTGATCAGCGAAAACTGACGACTTATCATTTGGGAAATTGGAATACCAATATAACAAGAATATATATATCCCAAGATTATATCCGTAGAAGAGTAGAGTATTAAGGTGAATTAAAAGGTATCTGCGTTTACATATTATATACAATTTTGAGAAAGTGGGACATGTGGAAAGTAGGGACAAAAATAAAAACGCGCGAGGAAAGGATCGTGTAGAATGAAAAATTGGGATAAAACGGCAACGAAGAAAAAGCAAAACAATAGAAATGTCTTGATAAAAGGGCATAACAATACAATCATATTGAGATAATTCTGGAAGATGTTAATTCGAAACGCACGACTAGAATTCAAATGATATTATATAAGAAAAAATAGCAAAGATGAATGCACGGAAAAATGTCATTTACCGCGAGGGCCAAGTGTAAAGTTAGCGATGCAGCGAGTGAAGCACTTCCGAATGTTATTTCCTACGCAAGGTAAGTCCCCTGACCTAACTCTTAGTGTAACAAATTTACGCATTGAAAGCGAGATTAATTTCCTTTTCATTGTATATAATACAAGTTTCACGTGAAATATTGATTACTGAATTGAAGAACAAATGGATTGTGATAATTTTAGCCGGTGCTTTCATGATGATAAACAGGTATTGACTAAAATATTTGACAATAATCACCTCACCTTAGCTTCTCGAAGAAATGCAAGAATCCAGGATTTTTAGGATCTTCAACTGCAAGAGTCATACTAATCGGTAAAACCAAGACATTAATCCGAATATAAACTTATTTTTCATGTCAGATGCGGTACTTGAGGCTACAATTTTATTATTCACAGACCGGCGCGATAACCACACGTCTACCACTGTCGGTCTGAAAAGGTCATGAATTGGAAATGAAAATGGGAGACTTCCTCCTTTTTCAAGTCAACACTATTCATTAGGGAGGCAAATGACTACTGGGTATAATAGAACGAGAAACAAATGATCGTTCGAACTGACGGAAAAACACAACCCACTTCCTCTCTCGCCATAATCCTGAGTATGCACGTTGAGGAGGGGAGAAGGCAGAAGTCCAGTGGCGGGGTAATAGTGATAAGAAGGTGAGCGTCGTCGGTTGGAAGTGGGCGGGGGTTCTGACGAGTCGGGAGTGAAGGGAAGTCGAAAAAGTAGAAACCGCGCAAGAAGTTGATTAACTCTGAATCGAACGGAAGGATATTTTCTCCCCCTTTTCAGTCCCACATCCCTTTCACCCTCGCTGTCTTTCGCTCACTCTCAAGCCACCTCCGAAAGCTCTTCCATCTTATATTTTTTATCCTCCGCCACCCCATTTTCGCTACCGCGTCGATTCCGCTTCCCGCTCCTATTCTCCAGACTCCAATGTCTTAATTAATAACCTCCTCCCCTGCCCGCCGCGAGCGAATTTTTATCCCAAACCCATCCCCCCTCATCCCCCCGGGGGAAGTCCTTGCCATTTCCACCTTATGATTCTCCATTCGCTTTCCCATCCTCTACTCTGGCCGTTATACTAACTCCTAGGCCACGCCCACTTCTACATCCAGTCGCTCCATCCGGCTATTTTTTTCCACCGCCCGTCGACCGTTTATGCTCACTCGGCACCACTCCACGAGGGTAAACGGCGGGCTAGTCGTCGAACTAAAACGCTTCCTGCCGCAAACACGAGCATTTGGTCTGCGATTCATTCGTCCTTTCACGGTGTGGATTTAGTGAGCGGGAGAGTGGACGGATTAATATCCCAGAGGAGGAGAATGAAGACCGCGCCTCATATCTAATGGACAGAGAACTGCAAGAGAGAAGTTGCGAAGCACGGCATATCATCAAATCTAAAACGTGGGCGAAAAGCTAGGCAAGCCAAACTGAGGCTAATCGCTATGATTGAATGATTCGGCGATGTTTATTTAATAAGATCATACCTTGTGATAAATAGCATAAATCGTCACCAACTCCTATAGTTTCTCAGCGGGCTTTCTTTTCCACAATCTCGAGGTTTTACTAAAATATTCAAAGATTCAATTACCATCGTGGTTAAATAAAGTAAATCGCAATGTTTTTGGTGAATTATATTAATATATTTAGACTCCCGTATTAAATAATACGTGCCAAATCAGCGAAAGCACTACGCGCTCACGAGAACTCAAATACAAAGTACGTCTTTTTTCCATCTCAATGAAAAAATATTTAGTTTCATTCGTAAAGGAGTTCACGGTTGCACTTTGCTTAGCTTCTTGAGAATCAGCATAAAATCAATACTGATGATGGATAAACAAGTCTGATATTTTATTTGGTCGATACTAATCTTTGAAAGACATTCTATATCAGCTAGTTTCATTTAAAGGTAGAAAGATAAATAGCAAGAAGTGTAGACCTGTACAATAGGGCGCTACGAATATTCACGCATTGGGCTTCATGCACTCTGCCTCTCAAAAATAATTTACAAAAAATCCACTAGACCGAAAAGTATTTCATCAACTCTTTTACCAGGATGTTTGATATGATGATTGGTAACCCAAAGTTCCGAAGGCCATGGAGCATTTGGAATACATGAAGATCATACCACAACATGGGATATATAGTTAAATTTTTTTGCAATAATTAAAAAAATAAGGTTTTGAAACTGGGCTGATCCCCAGTTTTATGGGTGTTAGCTATTTTTAGGTTGTAACGGCGAATATATGGTACTAGCTGACCCGTGCGAATATTTCGCACAGTATGGAGCTTCTTTCTATTTCTTCCTTCTTCCTTCCTGTTCTTCTACCTGTTTCTTCCCATGGACAATTATATGTTATTAATGTTTGTGTTAAAGATACATAACGTAAACGTAAACGGTCACACTGTATGCATGTAGAATGTGAACGATCTAACTAAACGATGTTTTAATAGATGGCGCCTCCTACAGTCCTTTAAGCACGTAACCATAGCCAACACATTAGTTGATTATATTGTCAACAGATGGCACTGTATCATTTTTTAACAAAAACTTTCATTTTAAATTTTGTAACAAAAACTTTCATTTTCATTTTTTTAACAAAAAGTTATATTTTATAATTTTTAACAAAAGTTTAAATTTTAAACCATTTGTTTATCTTTTGTCAATAGTGGGAAAGATAAGCTTTAAAAGGATGTTTGAATTATCAATTTTGATGACGAATTATAGGAGTTATGGCGTTGCAACAAAAAAATATACCTTTGAGAAATAATGTATATGACATGCTTTATTTTTAATTCTTGACTTTACGGATATGACTTATTTTTTCATATCAAAGGTTTTACCTCTTGTCTTGAATCTTTATTCTAATTAATCAGCTAGGAAATAATCGACTACCATCTCATATTGACGCCTCTAATTATAGGTTATTTCTAATAGACTAACATACGAAACAATGATCTAGGCATTAGAGGGGACTAAATATTCTCAAATTTGTCTCATGCAATGAAGCCACATATCTATAAGGACTCGATTTATATTCCTTTATTCCCGAAGTAATAACCTCACGCAATAACTTAAGTCCCTTATTTAAAAGCTCTATAGTTACCACAACTCAATTTTACCCGCCCTTGGGATAACATTTCTAAGCCTCGTCACCCATCTACGCCTTTTCAAATACCGCTATTATATGATACTAATTTTATTTAAAATAACTGAAAGAATTGAAGTGGTAACGTTAACAGTATGGATAATATACGTTTTTCCTTTTAATTTCCTCTATAAGGCAAAGGTTACATGCAAATATCAATGAGTTTCTTCATCAAATCCCTGAGGCCTTTAGCTTGAGCTCGAAAATTCCTGAAAAATCGTTTAATACTGCATGATTATACACGTTCCGTGCATTATAATGCACTATACTATACTACAGTCATTACAACGCACTATACTACAGTATACCATACTACAGTCAATACCTCCAGCGTCAGATGAGCGCCACCCTGATGTTCTAACATAACTCGTTTTTTTTACTTTAACCTGAACTCAAAGTTCACCTAAAATAATGTTGTTCATTTGTTATTAAACTGGTCGTTAGAGAGTTAATGAGATGGCTGTTTAACCTACAGGTGAGCAATAGCTTTCAAGGGTGTTATTAATTTGGCAAAGATTATCTACATGCCAAATGCACGGTGACATATCCATTGCATTTGACAGCGTTTTAATTAATTTTCATCGTTCAAATCAAATTCAACGATTGACTTTTGAAATAGAGAATACAAACTACGCTAATGTGATATGGCAAGCCATTAATAACGCATTAAATCATTTAGACGCTGAAGATAAAGGTTATGAGAGACGAAAGGAAATATCTCGCCGGAAAAATGAAGAAAATGTGGTAGCATATAGGAATATACTATTATTGTAACTAAGTTACTGTAACCATAACAGAGGTGTTACCATCAATAACCACTCTGTTTTTCCGTTCACTATAAATTCCGTATTCAATTCACTACTATTTCATTTACTCCACATAATTTCCATTTGTTATGTGACGTCCTTTAAATCTAGGAATATTGCTTCAACTTTTTTTTTAATTACCTGATGTAATGAAGAGAGAGCGCGAGATACCTTTCACAGAATCTACTCTTCCGGAAGTCGTGTTGACAGCCATATTAGAAGTGTCGATTATCCAGGAAGGCCATAATAGTGCTTACAACATTATTTCGAGAGTTTTAATAGAGAGAAATGTGATGTTAAATATATTGTCCGGTGATTCCCTAGGTCATGTCTGTTTCCATTTTTAATTATTGGTGAGACGCTGGCAATTTTCCAGTCTTCGTGCATCTTGCCTTCAAAAAATGATTCCCTAAATATGACTTTTAGAAAAGGAGCAATCTATGGCGCATACTGCTTGAGCACTCGAGCAGGTATTCCTTCTGGACCCGGGGACTCGTGAATTTTCATTAAACGTAGTTGTTTAGTTATTCCTTCACGTTTAGTAATTATATCAGTCGGTTCATTAATGCTAGGGATATCTGAATTATGCGCTGTGTCATCCTATGTGAATACACTTTCGAAGTAGTGGTTTGATTGGTTGGCTACGACGCAATGTGAACAGATGAGAAAACTCACCACACGAAATATATTTGGTCATCGTACGGAACGAAATACACGCGTTGTAGTTGTAACAATTGTGCGCAAAGACCAAAACGGTGTCAAACACGGTATCGCAAATCGCGGTTTAACGAATATAGCGACACACTGAGCCGCACCGTTTTAAACACTGTTTCGGGCAACGTGCTGTTTATGTTCACAACTCCTTGGAGACAAAACAAGTTCGGTGCACAGTATTTTCTTTGGCATTGTGTATCGGTGAGTATAGAGCACAAATACCCACGTCGTGTTGTGAGTATTTTGATCCATCCATAACGCGCCGAGGGTAAACATTTCTGTCGTTGTTCAAATTCGGTGTTCAATAGCGGCTCATAGAGTATCTGCTTTAACTATGGTGTGCAATTGGACCACTTATTTTTCCATCGCGACCTCATGAACATAAATTTCAGATGACCGTCACATTCTGCCCTATAAATGGACAGTATAATGAATTAAGCATCATTATTCATTCAAATTCAATTTATGAAAACTGTGTGGACAATGATTGCATGTTCACTATTCCTAGCTAAATGATGATGGATTGAATCGCTACACACTCATGAGCACCGGATCAGCGTAAGAAACTCGCGAATAGCAAAGCGCTGCCTCTAGACCGTCGAGTCTACTAACCTACCCCGCTCCTATTCATATCAATATCGGCAGAGAACCCAGTTCTCGAGTCGAAACGAAAGAATGGAGAAGAGACGGTATAGTCTAGGCCAAAACAGGGGATGGGAGGGGAAGACGAGGAGTCGGGGACAAAACTTTTACTTCCGTTAGATGAACAAAAGGAAATAAGAAAAGGAGAAGGAGCGATCGACTCCCCAAGACTTTTATTTCTTCCCTTCTCTCCCCCCTCGTCTCTCACCCAGAGAACCTGAAAACTTCCCCGTGGTTAAAGATTTCGGAATAGGACGCGGACTGTGGTGGAGGAAAATCTTTTTCTGCAAGGAGAAGAGAGGAGGTAGAGTGTGAGGGGTGAAAGAGAGAGAGAGGGTAAGGAGCGAGCCTTATCGACTTATTGAATTCCGATATCGGAACCGAGGGAAATTAAAATACGCCGTCTTGAAAGAGTGGTAAAACGTGGGTGGTTTTGGGATGCACGGCGTTCGTTGAAGGATAAGAGAGGGTGGAAGTTTTGTGTGGAGGAGGAGGATGGAAGGAGGGTTTAAAGCGAGAGATGAGAGCAAATCGCAAAAGGTTTGAGAAGGGTTGGACGAAAGACGCGACAAACTTGGACCTCGGAGCTAAGGAGATTTGAGGAGGCAAGTAGAGGACGGGGGGGGGGGATGAGCGTGTTAAAGAGAGGAGAGAATGAAAGATAGAGGCAGGTCGAGACCAGCGAGAGCCTTTCTTTTTTTTAGTTGGGAGGCATTTGCGGTGAAGCAGTGGGAGTGGTTGGCGGGCGAAGGAGGCGGAGGGGGGGGGGAGGGACTGTAGAGGAGTGCTTTGGAATGGGAGAATCCATGGGCGAGAGCATAAAAGACGTCAAAATGGGTTTTTCCCTCTTATCTCCTCAACTCATCCTCCTCTACAAGCCTCCTCAAGAGACCACCACCCATCTTCCTCCAACACAGCCCCCCCTGCGCCCGCTCCCGCACCCCACTCACACACACACCCGTCCATTAACGCCGAGGGGAGGGAAAGAGGAGGGTGCGAGGTAAAGAATGAGCGCGGGAGAAACACCCAGCCGCTCCCTACCCACAACTGCACCGCAAGACAGCGCATCTCCACACACCCTCTCCGCACCTCTCTCTCATTGGAAGGATGCTACATTTATCAACGGATAACCATTCATCCATCATCCAGTGCGTCCTTTATTATTTTTTTCCTTCTCCCTTCGAATCCATCTCCCACCGTCTCTCATTTATTTACCCGCCTGCCCCCTAGCCATAGTCGTGCTTGTATAACGGTGACGCGAGCAAGTGACCCTAACATGTCTGACTATGCACCCCTCCTAATGGGTGCAAAACATAACTAACGGTCTATATTATTTGTATATACAGCCACCACTGAGTAATCAATTGATACAAATTTAGCTAATCAGTAATGCTTGTATATAACTTGTGTATATATCTTCCAGAAGTTAACTAAATATCTCCGAGAAGCCAATCTAAACTACTTATTTCTCACTAAATATTAGATAATTATGACCGAGTTCAATGCACAAATCAACTAATTTAAATACTGAGATCTATTCCCATTAATAAATAAATTGCATGCTTGTAAATGATTATCAGATTGTATATAAAATATAATTTCATTATTCCAGAACGAGAAACAGAGGATATAAACGTATACGACACAGGGAAAGCATCCATCACCCCGTAAACAGCTGCAGAAACCGGTACCACGTCATCCTCAGAAACACCGACCATCACCGCGACCACCATCACCACCATCGCGACACCCGCTTATATGGCAAGGACCATAGAAGACACCGAGAATACCAACGCCCCAAGATTCATTCACATACACAACATAATACGGCGGCCTGCGTGAGGTTTTACCGGTTTTCCTCACGACTTTACCGGTTTTCCTCACGACGGGCGAATGCCAGGCCATAACGCCATTCCGGTTCAAATGTCAAATATCAATCACATATCATAATTACTTGTATATATTTCTGTTTGTTTTGTATTTATGTAAACAAAAAAGCTCTTTCAAAGTTATTTTAAACTGTAAATACTTATCAACTCTGAAGAGGAGAAATCCTAAAACAGGTGTATTAACGTATTATTTTGTTTTTGGGAAATAAACATTTTAACCAACCTAACTAACGGACGGGCTCTAACCCGTTCTTTCGAGTATTCCACAACTGATTGGTAGGTTTTTTGAGCAATATTTATCCAAACTTCCTATTTTCTTGTATATATTTCCATTTTCCCTTCAATAGAAGATGCCTCTTAGTTACCTCATATGATCCCTCTCTTGTATTTCGTCCAGAATTCCTCTCCCCTTCCTTCCTTATCCACGCTTCCCCTGTGGTCGCCCCACTATTATCCTCTTCAACATTCCCTCTCTTTTCAAAACGTCCTCCATCCATCTCTTCTGCCTCCGAACCTCCGCCACCAGCTTTCTCATCTCTCCAGCTATATCCCAACCAGCTAACCTTCTCCATTCTTTTCCACGCCCTCATATCAAACACCTCAAGTCTAGGAACATCCTTCCTTTGCAATGACCAAGTATCCAACTCATAAGTGGCTATGGATAACGTAAAAGCCAAAAAAAAGACTCTATCAAGCACAATTTGTAATTTAAATACGATATGCTCATTGCATTTCATGCGATGTCCCTTTTCAATAAAGTGGCATCTAAAATAATTCTAATATACCTAAGTGTACATTTCTGTTCTAATCATGTCGAGCACTCACTGAGATCATTTCCAAAAAGAACGAATAAAATCACATTTCGGATTATAACCAATTAATGTGAAACGTAATCTTCTAAGTGCTCTCACCAGCATAATGGTAGACGTGCGCTAACTAAATTTTCAATAGCTATCGCTGACACAGTCTCTTTATCAGGTTATTACATAGATTCTTTGGAGGCAAACATACCGACCGTTGCATCTCTCAAAATTGATGCCAAACGTTAGTGACGGAAATGAATAGGGAAAACCGGGAGCGATGTGAAACTACTCTTAGAGGGGCAAACTCCTGCGTTCAATCGAAACGTGTTCGGTTAGTCATGTTTTAATTAATATAACCTGTCCATTACAATAGAATACTTCCTTGCCATGCAGTTTAACCTTAATATACCTCCTTGTATCAATAAAAATTTGTAAATTGTAAAACACGCGATATATTGCAAATGATTCTTCGCATCGCCTGACACAGCAAAATATTGATGGCTAAATATGACATGACATCGCCCATTGCAATGCACTGAATTTCGCATTACGAGTGATCGTAACATACACGATTCAGCACAACATCCTACATTGCATGATATCGCCATGTAATATATATCGCATACCCCGTGCAATCAGTATCGCAATGCGATATATCGCAATCCATACACCGCAATAGCACAAAACTACCGAGGACGAGACTGCAGTCACCATTTTACGGCTTCGAAATTTTCATTCATAGGTTTCTTCTGAATACATTCGTGAAACAATCCACTCTGTCCCTTTCTCCCACTCTCTAGCATGACTGGAAATTGGATTCCATGGATATCGGCCAGAACTGCAGTTGAATGAACATCTCTACCGCACTCTTTGTCTCTTTATCTCTCTCACCTCTTACGTGTCCTCAATACCGTTAAACCAAAATATTAGCGGAAGAATTCCTTGAATATATCAGTTTACTATTGTTTTCATCATCATAAAGCTCACTTAGGAGGCGATTTCATCCTTTCATAATCATTTGGTCGGCGCAGATATCCAACGGTCGCTGGAGACTTTAATGGAAAGTCAATGTATGTAAATTCAAAAGTACGGTATCAGGTACTCATTTTCAATCCCTTCATAATTGTCGTTAAGGCACAATATGATTTTGTACTTAAGTTGAAGGATGCTTAGCAGTGCACCACTGCTTTATGCTCGTGCAATGTCTAAGATGCTAATGTTTCAAACAGGTACTGGCAATTATTCTTCAGTTAAAGAAGGCGAAAGATACAGAAAGAAATATATAATTCTTCATTCATGAGTTTAAAGTTCTAATCAGCGTTGAAGAAATATTATTTAAACCCAAAAAATGAGGTTTTATGTCATAGGAGATTCTGGAAGAATTTAGTGATTTTGTACAACTGATATAAAAGAGCATAATTTACTGTTTCAATACATATGTAACACGTTCTTAAAATGGCTAACGTCCCCTCTATATTGAAATCTTAGAACATTGCCTCAATGGAAAATTTTGACTCAAATACAAGTAATCATTCTAATAAGGCCTTGACGCTAAGGTACAGAGGGAAATTCCTCAACTAGTTTTGCGTCTTCTAGATTTTTATGTATGACCTCGAAAGAATTTAAATATGTTAAGGAGGAATACAACATAAAACCTAGGGACTACCATGCATCCATTTAAGCTTGAAGAATTCATCTGTGCTTGACTCTCTCTGAGTTTTAACTGAAGGGACGTGTAATAGTAGGCGCAAAAAAAGAATGAAAACGGATGCTCATCTAAAGTTCAATGGCCCGAAAAAAATTACAACTTGGATCAAGAAAAAATATTGCCACGAAGACCACTCACTTCCCAAAATCACTCTAAAAAACGACCCCAAGCACCTCGCTGACTCATCAATTTAAACGTGAAAAACCAGTTATAATCATCTCTCATTACGACACCCGTGTATAAACTGCTAATACGATGAGACAAAAATCCAAAGCACATTATTCAATTCAGCGCCGCTCCTTCGTTCTCGCTGAAGTCTCCGGGGAGGTCATTTGTAAGGTGGCTTAAAAACTCTCGACATCGGCACCATTCATCAGCGAACTCGGCGTCTTCATGAAACAATTTCCTCGGCTCTTTTAAACTGCCTCCTCTCCCGTCCCTGCCCTGCTCAACCAACATCTTTCCACCCTTCCATCTTTCTCAGGACCATTCCCTCACTATGGTCATGAGTCATTTTTCCACCTCTCTCTTCTGGCACTGCTCTTTAGGATAGGAAAGTTTTTCACCACTCTCCTTGTTAATTTAGCTTTATACAGTTTTTATCAAGAGTGTAAGAGAGAAGATGTCTCCATTTCCCAACCACTGTGTGTACAAATTATATTGTAGGCAGTCACGCGCACGGGTTAAAAAATACACTCCAAGGAATAAAATTCGCCATGGAAAATCATTCGAATTCGATACGATTCCGGTGAAGTCGGATGTATTTTTCATGGAAAATTCCGTTCCTTGTTGTGCAGGATATATAAGATTTATTTTCTGGTTTTTGTGCAGGTTATTTTAAGAAAATACCGTCATTTAGTAGAGAATGGTTTGAAATAAAAGGTTAGATGAGAAAAGTTTCAATTATGCCAGAAAAAACGCTCTAATTGATGAGTACAAGAAGGCTCAAGAACAGAGAAGTATCTGTAAATGCATGATTCGGAGGATACCCAATGGATTCAATTAATTTGCCAATTTCACTTGTGTTTAACCAAGAAGTCGGATATCAAATTGAGTTTTTAAGTAGTACATAATTTTACCATACAACTGGGAATTCCATCGATTGCAAAGACATCAACTGTATTTAACTGTGTTATTTTTTCAATTTATCACGTTTAATTCACGTCTCTTCATGTCTTTTAAGAAGAGGTCCATTCAATTAATTGTAACGTGGGGTGACAAAAGTACGGAGTCCGAAATTAAAATTTTTCATGGAAATATTTCGGTCAGTAAGCAATCGTTTATCTGGAAATTATTTTGATAAAGCTCTCAAGTCCATTTCACATCCAACTAACCACCTTATTCCTTCATTTCACATGATGTTCGTCATAATTTGACTGATATAATAACCACTATTTTTCTTTTCTTCATTGTTGTGATCTTTTTAAATTCCAGCTCGTTTAGCCTCACTCACCGCTTGATCACAAGGTTTTTTTTATTAATTTTCAAATTTTACAACAGTATTTTTCCTGTTGACTTAGTCCTTCGCGAGGCCTCTGAGTCTCTTGCGTACCTTTCACCCGAATGTCACTCCTCTTTACAACACTTTCTTTGGCACCCTCCTCCTATACGCCCGTCCTCCCAAGAGTCAGTCACTTCCGCCTCCACCTCTGCGTCCCAATTTCCCGCGTTCCATTTCCGTTCCCTCGCAGCGGATCGCCCCGTCCCCCACCCACACTCCCGCCTTTCCCTAATACCTTCCCATCCACGATTCCCCGTCCTTCCGCAACCAACCCAATTCCAAGCGCCCTCAGGGCGGGCTACTGCCACGCCAATTCCCTTCACAACCCTCCCTCTCCTACCCTACACTTCTCTCTTGCCCTGCGAATCCCAAGCACGGCTCAGTTCCCCCTTGTCGATGCCACACCTCCTTACTACTATAGGATGGCAAGGATATCCTCCCTCCTCCTACTCTTAGGAAAAAAAAGAGAGTTGGACGAGGTTCTTACGCTTATTTTATTTCCTCCTTGAAAAGTCCGAGGAATTCTGGAGGTGCCGGATCGCACTTAAAATTTCCCCGGGATGTCACCGACATGTTCCTAGGCTCCTCTTGCTCTGAACTCCTCCAAGAATTTCTTCCTCTAACTATCCCTCTTCACTCCTCCAATTTCTCTCAACTCCTTGTGAATAGTAAGCAAACACCTCAGGTATGGCTCTACGATACTCGAATCTCGATATCGCAATGCGATTTGAAGATCGCAACTAAAATATAACGATGAGTAAAGGGGATTACTTGACGATATGGTTTGATTTTTCATGACATTTCACAACCAATGATACCACATCACGCATTTATCTCGCATTTATGCATCACCTATCAATTAATCGCTTATCGTAATATTGCGTATATTGAACGATGACGTCATATGGGAAAATATGTTTGATTTATTCGCTGATTTGTGTCAATCATTTTTCAGTTGTTGACTTGGGAAAAATTATCCATAATTTTCCGTTGAAATACCCATACAATATCGCATGTTAATATGAATTTTGTAAGAAAAAAGAGGGAAATACCAAAAATTGAATTATAAATCGATATTTTATTACTAATGATGTTTTATATAGTGTGTTAACGCTTTTGGACATTATGAGTTGCATACTTTGACATCCCACAGATTACCACTGGAGCAGCCGAAATGATCCGAAAAACTACTTAATAAATTTGCTAGAGAACGGCTCTATTCCAGAACATAACCTGCGCACTGATTGATGTAAATTCGATGTGTGGGTGACTTGAGGTAAAAAGTGACGACTTTAAAATTTATTTGCAACACGGTAGCGATGCTCATTGAATTGATGACTCATTTTACCACGTATTTCGATCTTACGCATTTAGCGTACTGACTAAAAATGAAGTGACCTTGTATATCAATTCAATAACTTTAAGAATTTTGAAGCATTTCGAAAAAAATCCTAAGTTGCTCGATAACTTGCACCGAATCGTCTGGCATAGAAAGGCAAAGCTGTATGAAATGCGATACTTCATTGTCGATACATCACAGAGATCCTGTAGATCTGGTCTTGGGGGTTCCTCTCTCACATTTTATGGCCTCGCATTCTTTGCAAAAAATCCACCAAGTATTCGTACTCCTCCTTACATCCTATTCTCCCCACTCCAATATTTTCTGCCTATCTCAGAAAAAGACTTTGTCTGTTCCTACATCCTCCTGCAACCTTTCACCCCGATGCACTTTAGCCTTTGGAACCCATTTCGGAAACTAACTTCACCCGGCGACCGAATGCGAAGAGATCACGTACCGGATAATTGATGCCAAACTGCCGACATTTTCCCGGAAAGAAAAGGACAAATCGATGGCCCCCTATCGTTTAGAGGAGTGGAATGGAATTTTCATACCGAGTTCCTCAACTATGATGATAGAAAATGGCCGACTTCCCACGCATGACAGAAGCGAATTTCGCCGGGTTAAATAGTGAATGCACATCGATTATCCTGCAGTTGTAATTGGTCCCAACACAAGTTAAAGATTCAGGCTTAATGTTGTGTAAACATGTTACGTGAAAGAAAAAGTTGCTTTGTAATTTCCACACTTTTTATGAAACCAATCATGGTTTTGACAAAGCTATGTCATTATAAAGGCTAATAAAACAGTTTTTAAAGTGCAGAACAACACTTATTTCCATTTGATTTCATCTAGGTTACCTTAATGATATAATTGTGTCTAAACCACGGTGGGCACAAATAAAACAGTGTGGGAAGTACAAAGCAACATTTTATTTCATTGGTCCTAACATCCTAAGACGGTCTATCACCATTGAAATGGCGTTACGATCTGTTTTCACCAAAAATTACTTCACGAGAGGAATTTTGTAGGCGGAAATAAAATGTAAGTGAAATAGTACGTTACTGAAATTAGCAATTATGTTGGGTTCGTATTTGAGTACTTATATCACAATCCTAAGACTCCGGTTTAAATTTCGACAGAAACAAAGACTTCTTTCAGAATTCCGATCCCGGAGCGCAGGTTTTATTCTATGCAGTCGTGGAGAATCTCCAGTTAAATCTCAATTCCAGCCTGGATAACGTGGAGTTTACTTTGAATGCAACACTACGTATGTATACCACTCAAGACTGGGCATTTTGGCGCCTTCTATCAAAAGCAGGATACTACTGAACCATGGCCTTTTCCTCTCTTCCGTAGCCTAAACTGCGCGAGTAGCCTCAATTTTTTGTCACCTCCTTAAATCTGCAACCAATCAACCTGAAGACAAAACTCACGGTTGAAATTTGTTGGTAACTCCGGTTTTAATACGACCTGTTGAAAAACCGCCTCTAAGGAGGATATCAAAGAGTAGGAATTCCAATTCCTGAGTGGAAACCATAATCGTCTAAGACTCCCTAACTTACTAGAGACGTGTTATTTATCTAGATATGAAAGAGGTTTGAAGAGGGACCGGGAACTACCAAAATAATTCGGAAAGATCTCAGGGAAACACGGGTTGAAGGATGTCGACAAAGATAAGTTCTCAAAAGTGCTCGAAAACTCCACTTTGCTCTTCCTCCTCAACGAGGATGGAAACTTAAAACCCGAGAAATTGGTGGTGGGACCTTAGGAACTCACTTTTTGAATAGCTTTCCTCTTTTTTTCCGCTTGGTCGCAGCGGGAGTGGAGAAGAGGGGCTGTATATGAGAGGATGCTGCGTCTAGGGATGGACTGGGCGGGGAGATTAACGGATGAGAGTGGCAAAAAGTAACAGAAGAAAGCTAAATCTCCGACGCGAGGAAGGAAGACAAAGGAGAGGGAACCTCACGACAAGGTCTTGAAAGATCCTCCGAGACGTGGGACAAAAAAAAGAAGCATCAAGATGCGTGTTTTTCTCGCTTACGGGTTGGCATTAAGGGTGCACACAGACGGACCCTGTTGTGTTTTTTGGCTCATAGATGGCGGAAAGGGGGGAGTGGGATGTTCACATGGGTCAAGAAGAGTGGGGGACGTAAACTTTTCACTATCTCACTTCCTCTGCTGCGCTCGGTCTTCTCCCCCGACCTACGCTTAAGTCAACCTTCGTCCCAGGCATGCATCCTCCCCAGGAGGGCGTGGAAAGGAGAAAGGAAAGAACAAGAGCGGGTCGGAGAAATAAAAAATGGCCATTCATTTAGAATGGCGCCGCAGTGAACAAGGGAAAAAGGTTATTGAGTGGCAGGAACCGAACTCCATCTCCTCCTATAAAGTACAAAAAAAACAACTTTCTCCTCCTTCATTCTCTAACGTTCACTCGTTTAGTACACACACGCTTTCTTCATCAGTTAATTTATCCTCTCCATACTCATCCACATCATTTTCTCCATTTCCCAACAAGCAGAGAGCTATTGCCCAGTTGAATCCCTTTCGATACCCCCTATGCCAGTGACTAATCCTTATATGCATTCATGACATCCCCATGAGCGTAGAGCAAAAATGAGGTTTTAGGTTTTTAAAAATATATTTAGTGATAAGGAAGAAAGATAAATAAAAAGGATCATCCAAGAATAAGAAATGAAAGAAGATACGGGGATTTTAAAATGCTACCGTTCAAGAACTGAGTGATGTCTCTTAGGAATTGAACATTTCCACCAATAGATGAAAATCAAACATTTTCTCCTCCCTCAATTGCTTCTGTATTATTTGATCAATTAAGTTTTACCTAAAAGAACTATTTAAAAATCAGCTTTAAAAAATGATGGGTGTGAACTCGTCGTAGCGAATGAAAATTTAAGTATAACACATTTTCAATATAAGAGAGCTACTTCTTCATTTATTCACTGTTTTTGCGAATCACTATTGAATTTAAGCTTCAATGTGTGCTTCCAATAATACGTAAAAGAACCTGCAAAGAATGAGAAAGAAATCATCGCAAGAGAGGAAGCAAGTAAGGGGATTGCAAAAAAATTTGAAAGACCTTGAGTCAGCTGTTAGTGGAGTTCGATGGTTGGAAGCATTTAATTTAGCCGGTTGCAAAAACTTCCATCTTTCCCTGTCGGCAGGAGAAAATTAAGAGTCCTGCCCACGAACTTTATTCGCGGCAAGATTGAGACCGAGGAGTGTGGGTGTATGAAGTTGGACTGAGTCTTACGCTGGTGAGAGTGCGTGAAATGCAGGGACTAAAATAAAGAAGTGTGATTTCAGAGAAATTTCGCTCGCTCCCATCCACTTTCCCGAGTCATTCCTTCTCCTAATACGTTCTCTTCCTTTCATCTCAATACCATCTTCCTTCCTCGAGCTTTTTACGGCGTCCTTACATGCCTCCACATGGTATTCTGATATCCTCGGAAGGAAAAATTTCGGAAGAATTTTCTTTCTTTATGCCTTTCGAGACATTCATACAATATTCGGTCTCACAGCATGTTCTTTGCAACAGCGATCGAGAAATTGTTCAAGTTTATTATTTTTCCTACTCGTATGTTTCGGTCGACACCCTTATTTCCTCAGTGTTTCTCAAGTAAGCACGTATTCTGTCCATAAACATACCACCCGGCTTGGGAAATTGACTCATGAGGTAAAATAATATTTTTGGGTTATTTAACCTTAAAATTGTAACAATCTCGTGCAGTGTATCAAATTCTGCATGAAAAAAACAAAATAAATCAATCCGGCAAACAGAGTACACGATCTATACATTACAGCAAGATATACACATCAAAATGACCATAAATAATGTGCTTATTTCGACCCAATATGGAGTAAAATTTGACTCATGGATTAAAATCAATAAAGTAATTATTAAAATAATTTATTGTAATTATTTTACATTTTCATATAGTATGTCTCTAATTAAGTTTAAGGAATAATGGAAAGTTGATGTTGTCGTTGTCGAAAGTTGGTGATGAAAGTTGAAGCTAAGAATGATATCACATTGAGTAAACGGTTTATTTACAGCGGGTAATAGTTTTTAAAACGAGAGAAAAAATATAAAGGTCGAACGAATCTGTAGCGACTAGATTAAATGATGGATTAGACACTAGACAATAGATTACCTTGATGAAGATTTCACCATACTAACGAATTTTTCAATCACTTTTTACATCTTAGACATGTTTCCTAGTATGTCGAATATTTCGAACTGCTTGAAAAAATCTCAGTCACTGCAGTCGACTAAATACGAGGATATAAGATGTTGCCATCTTCCGAGTTAAAAAAAACAAGGTCGGGAAAGATGAGGCCATGAATCCCGTCGGAGAGGACGGTAAGAGCTACTTTATACACCTCTTCCCCGACCGAGATCGTAAATGGATTGCGACGGGTATGAACGCACGCGTAAATATGTCTCGATAAGTTTAAGGTTGTACATAAAGAAGCCCCGCGCAGCACCCTTAAAAGAGGAGATCGAGGAGTGCCATTCCAAAAGATAGAGAAATCCTCGTCCGGCGTCCTCTCCGGCGGAGAGAAATGGAAGCATCTGTGTCACACAACTGGTTCGGCGGCGGGAATGTAGGAGGTATCGTAGTGTCGCAGTAGTATTTAAGTGCCAGACGGTCGGGAGGAGCTTAGGTGGGCCAGGCTAGAGGCATTCGGCCGTTCGACTATGCGCTTGAGGCATAATGGCCGTGAGACTATGTCGGCGAACTCCCCGTCAAGGATAGGAAAGTTATCGAAAGAATTTCAAAACATTTTTTATCCCAGAATATATACCCATGTACATGGGAGATTCCAAGTCAAATCGCCCAAGTACTAACTTCAACATTTCGATAAAAAATGTATGGTCAAAGGCTACGTGGAGAAACTGAGAAATTTTCAGCCAGATACTGATAATTCTTTTCGAGTTATTAAGATACGAGGTTGACAAGGCTCGCAAAACAGGTGCTCCTCTGAAATTCAATATCTCCTTTTTCGCATTGAATCGGTGTGAACGTATATTATAGAATGTTTTGTGTATTATCAAAGTAATGGGCTAGTTAATAATCTCATAAAAATGTTAGTAGAACTATATTCCTCATTTACAATACGTATTAAGTATTAACAAAAAAATATAATTATTTTTATGGCACGTGCTTATTTTTTCTGATTATGGATTAAAACATGTTATTTCATATTTTTAAGTACTGTAAGAGCAGAGAATGTGCATTATTAGGGCATGATATAATAGTGAAAAAAGAACCCCGAAAAGTTATAAACGAGTTATTTTTTGACCCCTTTAATTACATCAGCAAGGATTCAGCGGATGAAAAAAACAATGAAGAAGGAAAAATGCGTTAAATTAAAAAAAAACATTTTTAGTCCGAAAAATAATAAAAATTTTTGAACGCCGTTCTGCTTCGAAACGAACGTTACAAGGCAGCACAAGGGCATTTTGTTCATAACCGATGCACAATATTGAAGGGAAATAGTTACATTTAACGATACATTGGGATTTTAGCGTTATATTTTTAAGCACTACTGTGATAAATTAATAAGAAAGCTGTTTTTTATAATAAAGAAAACGAGAAAGTCCTCGCTTGTACCCCACATTTTATCACCAGGTTTGGGGTATCAACGACTAAAGCGCGTTGACCACATATTTATGTAACCCACGTATTTTAAGTATGATTCAGCTCTTATAACATTTAGCTACACAGCTATAACGATGACACATTCTATATCCTAATGTGACAATTAATTTAAGCCGGCTAATAGTCTTGATATGCATCGAATTGCATCAATACGGGACAAAATTCAAAATGTCTCCAAACAAGAAGAATAAATGTTTATTTCCTAAATACCTCATGTGCATGGGTATGACAAAGTTATTCTTCTCATATCAAAATAGTGAGCAAATTCCACGAAAACACTTCTGAAATTATGAAAATAAAATAAAGTTTAAAAGTAAACAAAAACCTGGCTTACTAGCAGAAAGATGCAGGTAGAGTACGGCACAAATGCATGTGCGATTTTAGTGTGCGACTCTACAGGTATATGATAATCCCGAACTTTAGCTAGAAGTTGAATATGCAAAGCAAAATTATATATCAACAAATAGAGATGGTGTGATGCAGAGGTGAGGGAATTTTGGCTCTCTATAATTATGACGTATGGAATGGAGGGCGAAAAAATGAATGAAAAAAATCGAGCGGAATGAAGGCACTGCGAGGGAATGCCAAGATGGCAGGGTGGCTTATACCCCTGCATGGTCACCGAGAGTTCTGTATGTTTGCGCTACGGTGGCTGTCACACCCGAAGAAGAATCGCACTCTTAGGAATGGAGACAAAGATTATCATTTTTTTAGGCGTCGCCAAAAGTTAAATTTGATGGCTGGCATTAAGTCCAGATGATAAGAGACGACCTCAAAAAGTTTTTGCCGTTACTTTTGTTTTTGAGGATGCGATTCGGCGGGGACTCCACTTTTCCGCCTTACATCAGCGAGGAAAATAATGGACACCATTCTTGGCCGCTATGGGGTAAATATTATGAGAATAAGTTTAAGGGATACAGTAGTTCTCGATAAAAATTTTTTGCGTTGCATCCCGGTCTTCATTTTTGTCAACTAGGCTCTCATAAACTTTCTGCAGCTTTACGTTTCTCGAAATCGTGAACTAGCTGCTCTCGGCATTTGACCTCCAGCATCAAGATACGCGCACCGATATTTAAGTGGGAGCTAAAGTGCTAGGAATGGAAGCTTATAAACAAGGATGATGGAAGTAAGAACTCTAAATAGATTCAACCTAACTCTGGAAGATAGAATTCCTTGGCAGAACCGGAGACATAAAAGCATCCTTCCAACATAAAATACTTAAAAATTCTCTCTCGTCAAAATAATGAAACATAATACGATTTAGCAAGATTCTGTACTTAAAATAATCTGATGAAATAAAATTGAGCTCACGTTGGTGAACAGGGGTAATCAACAAATGAAATAAAAATCAGTTCTACTTTTTGGAGTTCCATGTTAATTAGTAAAAATAACTTTTACGACTCTGAATATATACCTAGAGTAACTACAAATAGCTATATTTTGCCCAATGAAGCAGCTACTCAAACGCTGTTTTTGCGGAAGGAATAATTGGGTGCAACTTTCAGTTCAATGTCTTAACAAGTTGCTTATGATGAATATGACTTATATCCACCTTGAGGATGGACATTTCAGCATGTAAATAAATATTAAAGTTTTTAGTCGAACTTCAGAATACAAAAAGATTTGTTTTAAATATCACCCACATTGCTGTTCGTAATATTATTCAGATCCATTATACATGGGCACCAGAGCGCCTGAAGGGTGTATCGGGATTGGTGCTGGAGGAGATTCTCATAAAAAGGAATACGACCGAGCTAACTATTGCCAGGAGAGAGAATTCCCCAATCACCCGACGCCACAGCACGAATCGCGTGTGGCGCTTCGACTTTAAAAGGACGCTAGGCACGGAGGACAAGACGATGGCGGCCTTGAGATGGGGAACGCCCTCGTCGCGCAACGCACGGAGGGACAAAGAAAAGGGAATTCGGGTGACACGATACTGCGTTCCTGGCCGTTTCTGAGGCTATCCTCCTCCTACTGCTGAAGCATCCGTAGCGATGGAGTGGTTTAGGCTTTCATTCCCCTCCACTGCGCGAGGGGGGGTCCAAAACTCCCCCCACCTGTGTTCCACACACACGTCACGATGTCCCCAAAAACCCCCACCATTTCTTTCCCCCTAGTCTCTTCCAAACCCGCCCCGCCCCGTCCCTCGAACTCGCGGTTACTTTGAGTGTCGGGTCACTGACCCCACTTCCCTCATCCCTCCTAACCGTCCCATTCCCCGACTCAAACTCTCCCTCCCCACAAAATCCCCCTCCATCCCATTCCCTGCCCGCCACGTATTCTGCACTCCATCCCTGGCAAGAAGCTTCCCTACCCTTCCCAGGTTCAGCCCCGCGGCTCGCGTTATAACGAACGGATGACCCCTTCAGGGCTGCAGAAATCTCTTGAGCTTGTGGGTGGCCGAGTCCTCGAGCCGGAATATTCCAGCTCTCTCTTCCCATTCCACACTGCGATACATCATCATCGTTTGTTCCATCCATCATCATGCGTCATCAAACTGTTGCCTGACAACGAAATAACAACCACTTTGTTAATATTTTAAAGTATTTTACCGGTTAAGGTAGGTTTTGTTGAATGCCAGTGAATATCTTTCCGATTTTTCACACATTCAGGGGTCTATCTCGCTCTAGTACATCCTTTTTTGCCTCAGCATGCAATCTACTCTTCTTCATCCTATCCAATCCTCCTTCTCCCTCTTCCCTGCTTGCCCAACATCCGTCCCTCTATCCCATGCTTGAGTAATCCCTCGCCCCTTATTACATCCTCCAGCCATCTACTCTGCCGGTTCGAATTTCTTAAAGAAGTCTCCTATCCTCGTCCACCATCTCAAGCACTTCCTCGTTAGTCCTCCTCTCCGTCCACCTCACCTTCTCCTTCCTTCTCTACGCCCACATCTCAAATTCCTGCAGCCTATTTTCGCTTTGCTTTCTAAGGGTCCACGTTTCTGCCCCATACAACGCTACGCTCCATATCATACATTGGTTATACCTGCTCTTTTCTGACTTTCATTTGAATAGCGCGACGGAATGGATGAATTAGGGGATGCAAAGCAAGAATGTCCACCATTTGTTCGAAATCTAAGCAAATAAATCCTGAAGCATATATTCGTAGCTTAGTGCAATGGATTTTACTCGATTTTACCAAAGTTTTCACTAAAAAAGTGGGTAATAATAAATTTTAATGAATAAGTTACGTTTGTAAGAAGAAACTATTTAAAAGAAGGAAATGCAAGCCGATTTATATCAAGTTGTCGATGCAAAACACCGTGCAAAAAATTGCAATACTAGTGCATCAGTCTGTAAGCAATGACGGAACATCGCGGTTAACAATGAAGGCAGACGGTTTTACGCCCGTGTAACACATTTTAGCATAGCATCTACCTCAATGATTCCATCCTACCAATTTATATGCAGGTTTTTGAACAGACCGTGCAAGGACTAGTATTATTCAAGACCAGGGTATCTGTACACAATAACCAAAAACAATCCGTATATCCTGCATAAAGTATCATGCAAGGTCCTTTCGTGCGGTCTGTGTCCCATAATATCATCCAATTTTCTCTTCTCTTCCCTTATCAACCGCAGTTACTCAACGGTCTCCCGTCTATCACCCTCTTCAACACTCCCTCCCCAACATTTACTTTTACTGCCTACTCCGAACTTCCGTCAGCAATTCCCTTTCATTCCCTACCATCTCCCACGCTTCCACGTGCCTTCATTGCTCCCCAGCTCTCCCCTACTATTACTCTCAATACCCACTTCTCAAAAGCCTACAGTCTATGCAGACTTCGTACACACAAAGTTCCCAACCCATAAGCACGACCGTCCAGACTAAATGTTTAGCTAATCCTTTATGAATTTATTTTCAAGGAAAATGAGGAACGTAGAAAATAAATTTAATGAAATAAGGGTTAAATAAATTGATTACATTTTCTCCTTATACGTTTCATAAACAATGCAATGCTCCATCCAGTATTTCTACAACCAGATCCATTCTCCTTCATTGAGGAAAAATTGGTTTCATTCGGTTAAGTTGGCATTCTGACAGAGGAACCGGGGGATAAGATTGACCAAATCAGTAGAGCCGAAGGGTTTAATCGTTTAGGAGCGGTTTTCCAAGTCGTCGCGAAGTAATTTTTTAATACTTTAATCCATATTAAAACGATCCTTGTTCTTTTTCACCAATATTTATTAATGTACTACGCGTACTTGAGGATGCAGTAAGCTGCGAAACGCGTGGTTCATTAATGAATATTGGTGGAAAAGTACAAGGATTGTTTTCATATGAATTAAAGTATAACATACTTCCACGAAGTGACGCCTGAGGTTGTAAAGTTTAATTAATTTTATCCCCAACAACAACTTCCCCGAACGTACCCATACGGTCGTCGGCATTACATGCGGTTACGAGGACGGGGTAACGACTATCTGAATGGCGTTACAACCCCGCAAAAATCCTCGACGGAAGAAAGCCCTAGTGATCGTTTTACGTGCTTTCATTTCCTTTCATGTTTCTATCTAACGTGGATCTCCTGGAGCCTTTGAAAAACATGCATTCCTGATCACTCACAAAATTGGCGTTCGAAATGTTTTCAACCTTATCTATGTGGAAATCCTCGGGTTCTATATTTTAGGAAGGAGTTCACTGTAAAATTTTAGTCATTTGCATCCCAAAAGATTATTCTTTCCATAACACTGCCATTTTAAAGGTGGAGACATTGGAACTTTACCTGCTAGTAACCTCGGTATTCACCTTAAAAGGACTATTGAGCATAGTGAAATCATGATTTGCATTAAAATTTTACATGAACCATTACCAGGTGTATCCTTTTCTCAATAAATAGACGATTTCATCCATCGTAAGAGAAAAATAATGCAGAGAAAATCGCTAAATAACATCAAAAATAAATTCATTAGTTCTTTTATTGTCACAGTGTAGCACGCATTTTTTATCCGAGAAGTATCAAGGTGATCCTTATATGCGGAAGACAAAATTTAAATTCCTACGAGCAATCTGAGTAATTTGAAAGAAAATCAAAGATTTCTGAAATTGACATGAGAAAGTATATCCATTTTTTAGGATGGAAAGCCATTGCGTCTTTTTTGCCAGGAAACGAGAGTCAAAACTTGAAATTGAAATGTACAAATACATTAATGCATATTTTCTTAAATACGCTCCCTCGGTAGTAAATGGAAAACTATCACCTGAATGCTGAGGAATGGTGGTGCATGATAAAGGGTAATAGGAGAAAAGGATAAATATCATGAAGTTTTATCGAAATGTTGTTGAAACTTTCTTCATTACAATTGTAATGAGTACTATTTTCGATCATTACTCCAATTTAATTTCACAAAGAGCCCTAAAGATGGAGTGGAGAAGCTGGATTACCAGCTAAAACAGAAGCCTTGGGTTTGAAGAACTTAGAAGAGCCCTAAAGATGGAGTGGAGAAGCTGGATTACCAGCTAAAACAGAAGCCTTGGGTTTGAAGAACTTATCAAAATTGTTATGAACATGATGTCTTTCTCTCAATTTATTAATATTTTTACCTCTTTTTCCAAAATTTTCGAACAAGTACCGAAATTCTCGAGAAATTTTCTTCCGGGTCAGTCGCAACGATAAAATCAATTTGCATTCATATTAGCTAACACACTGTGAAAAAATTGTAATGAAGCCTCGGCACAACTCCCAAACAGTGAGTAGTCTATAACTCACAAGCAATACCGGAAAGAGATACCGCTAAAAATGTGGTAAGAGTGCATAAAAGTTACAAGACGCATAGGTATAATTTTTACGATAACGTAATGCACATCAAGTTGATGCAGCTATTCATGGGAGAAAGAAAAAATCGCAAGAGTATTCGCTTCCAATTATGTTGCTTTGCCCACGTGACCTCTTTACCGATTCTAAAGCACATGTTCGCTTGCCGAGCCCTAGTTCAAAGAGCCCTAACGGACTCTATGGCGCGTAGAAGTGCGCCTGGAGCTCTCTCTTTTTGCCACTCCTCAATCCTATGTTTTACGAGGTTCGTATGGATGGCAGAGTCGCACGCTTGAAGCGGCGGAAAATAAAAGAAGGGGCGAAAAATAGCTTGTGGAGTTAGAGAAGCAGCGATTTCGCGAGGATCCGTGTCGCGGAAAGGCGAAATAAAAAAATTACGCGAACAAGAGCTTCTAAAAGGACGTTCGGAATTCAGAAAAGGCCAATCGACTTCGTAATGCAGATGGATTCAACTCCTATCGTCGGAGTTTGGGGTTGAATGCGCAATGTCACTTGTCGCCAGGAATTTATCAGGCGCATTGGAGAGGATAAAGGCCGTAAAACAGCTTATAGGTGAGTCAAAGAGAAAGGCAAAATTAAAAAGGTGGACCTAAAGACATATAGTAAAACTATTTATGCTAATAATCACAATTTTGTTAGCAGGATACATATCAAACGGAAATCAAAAGAAGTACAGCCAATTTTTTGTTTATTATTCAATCGTAGCCCACTGTGATTTTCGTACCATTTTCAAATTTTTATGCCACAGCAAACTGCGTAAATGGTAAAAAAAATTGTATATTTGTTTGAACTCACAACGAGAGTTTTCTGCACGAATAACAAGGAATAATTAAAGCTTTTTGTTCGTAGTTTACCAAACACTGTATTTGGTTTGAAAGCAGTTAAATTGCGGGATAAAAAGAACTCCTAATACGCAGCTGTCAAGCTGAGTACACAGAATATAGGGGACAATTTTGTTAGGATTGCACTGATTACTGAAGCATTTTCATAACTTCTTTCAATGCTAAATTTAAAATAAACTATTTTAACTAAATTATCATCACGGAAGAAAAGTAGCCACTCATATACAATGTATGATTTTACACTTTCCCGGCGAATTAAATTAGTGTAAATTTCTCGGGCTCGCCACCGGGTAAGATTTTTATAGACAGCCGACGTTTCGGGTTCCGACTCGTCACCCATTCTCAAGGCTAAACCTTGAGAATGGGTGACGAGTCGGAACCCGAAACGTCGGCTGTCTATAAAAATCTTACCCGGTGGCGAGCCCGAGAAATTTACACCACTCATATACAGTCTACTTCACATGGATCCGGTAAAAAGAAAATAAGATGACTGTGCCGGAGATAATTGTTTATTTCGTTAAAAAAATCGGCGATATTTTTAGGCTTTTGGCAAAAATTCTAAGGAAGAACTACGGATTGACGAAAAAACTGAATTTATTTAGGATTGACATAATCAGAAACAACTTAGTGAGCACATAGGATAGAAAAGGAGAAATTTATAAGAATGTAGGGCGCAATCAAGAAGAAAAGGTTCAGTTTGATAGGCCTTTGACAATACTGAATTAGTAATGAATTTCTAAGAAAACTAATGGAAGGGAAAGTGGACAAAAAAGTCCCTAGATGAAAACCGAAGGACACATACATAGACCAGCTTAAATTGGATGCGAAGGGTATAAAACGGTCAGCAGAAAACAGACTCGAATGGAGAGCTGCGATCAAACAATCATGGAATGGAATGGCTAATAATGAAAATAATGAGTATGATTCACGTAACATGAGATTCTGAGATCATTTCCTTCCTTTTATTTCCCAATACGTGCGAAATGATTAATAAATCTTGACAAGACAAAGGTTCAGAGCAAAAATTGGATGCTTATATGCATCCCCGGTTTCAATCTTTGTTTTTTTCACAAATGGACAACGGAAAGGGGACCATTTCTGTAATTGCCCCCGGGAGAAGAAAGCGTCAGAGTCGGGAGGGTGAAATAAAAAGACTCCCTGAGGGAAACATGACAAAAGAAATCCCCGATAATATTCAGCAACCGAGTCCTTACTTTTTTAAAGATAAGGGCAAGCGAGGAGAACGAGAGCAACGTAAAAGAGGGGAGGAACTCTCTCTCTCCCGATACGGATCCCCTTATATTCCTCCCGCTCAGACGTGAAACAAAGAGCAAAGGAAGGAAAGAGGGTGGAAATGGATGCAAATTAACGCAAAGAACAAGACGACTTGAGTAGAATTGCGACAGACGATGGTATGGCGCGCGAAAGAGAGAGGGACAATATGCAGAGGACGTATGAAAAGAGAGGGATTAGAGGGGGCCGGAGAGTTGTGTGGCCGGGGAAGTGTGGGGTGGGGTGGTGGTCGTTACGGGAGGAGGGCTAGCTGCGCCCGGAGGGGAAGTATAACCTTTTTCCGCTGGAAAAATTATGGATACGAGAATGGAGAGGGCGGAGAAAGAGAAAAACAATAAGGAAAAAAATACTTCGAAGGGCGGCATCCGTTGATACGTTAAACGGAAGGAGGAGGCGCAGCGAGACTGAAGAAAGCCACATTTCTCAAAGATTTGCCAACCAGATCATGCTGGGCGGTGGAAGAAATAATTTTAAGGTCCCTCATCTAGGGCCCGCATGAGCTAAAGCAAAGTATACATTACACATTTTCATCTGACATCGCTATTTCAACAGTTAAGATATGCCAAGATTAGTTTGCTACAGGTCATTCTCAATGTTTCAATTTTTTCCTCCATCTGAATTTAACGCATGGTCCTATTTATTCTTTATATATATATCAAAATCATTTTTTTAAATGTTAATTTGGTCAATTCTAGCCCTCAAATTTTTCTTACCACACACTATTGTAAATGTCTTCCTTTCTCGTAGTTTATCTTATCAGACCGTTCTTGGTGCACCTTTGGTCTTCCTCATACTACCCAAGGTGTCTTCACTCCTTCTCTCCATTTCATATTCCTCTATCATATAATTCTATCGACTTCGTTGTATTTAAGTTCAATTCTCTATCGTTGAACAAACATCTGTGTTATTAAGTTTCCAAAAATGTGATCCGTTTGTGTTTATATGAAAAAGCGTAGCTAATTCATCGACATCATCGGTTTTTGCTTTTCAGGTTAGGCACAGTCCTCCACTCTTTCCTATTCTGTGATGATTCTTACACGACAACTCTCTCAACCCCTCAGGTGACTGTATTTATGGGAAAATTATAAACAAGGATTTTGCCGATATAAATGGTTAGCAAGCTCATTGTCTTCTTATTCGTTCCTTTCTTCCCTTTATCTAACAGTTTTTCCTCTATAATTCACAAAATCGAATAAAAAAGACATTAACACCTCCATTTTATACCAAACAATGGAACAGAGTTCTATAAATGATTTGACTATACTAAAAGACAGCCTTCCAATTATTTGTTCCCTGTATTTACTCAAGTCTTAAATGTCTCTCCCCTATGTATCACAAACTTTTACCTTAAACAATTGGAAACTATATTTAAGTTTCAAATAAGGAAATATGAGATCGGAAAGATAAGAAGCAGTTGAGGTTAAAAGCCAGGGAGAACAGAATTTTAAGGTGGGACTACAACTGAAAAAATATACAAAGCATTTACTCGGAAACAAAAACCACGTACAGGAAAAGTTGAGATGAAGACTCTGGGAAGAAAAGAGGGCGGTGAATTTTCGGCGAATGAAGGGAAAAGATGCCATGAGCGTGGAGAATAAAGACGGAATAATGCCAAGAAGAGAGAGACAGAGAGAGAGGGAAGGAGGGGTAGGCCGTGAGAGTGGGTTGGGTCCCAGTGAAGGAAAGTGAAAGGGAGATTACTGCCGGGAGACGCTGGATAAGGACGGGATGGAAAACTAGGCTGTGGGTGGGATTCGGAGAAGGAAGGAGGAAGCCCCCACTTTCGGGGGCGCGCCGAAGACGGGAACCCGGGGTGAGGGAGAAGAAGTCTTTGAGTGAATGTTTGCGAAAGTGGGCGGGTCCATGTACACGGAGAGAGAGAAGGAGGCAGTGACATGCTCACAGACAAATGGTTGCATTATGGAGAATCCGGAATCATCAAGTTTTCGCGTGCCCGCCCATCGCAGAGACGATATTGCATGTTGCACGGAGTAAAAGTGACGAGTCGTGGAATTTCCGCAGTCTCTCGCAGCCATGCGTGCCTTTATTAGCCTCCCCTCCCACGATGCGGGATTGGGGAAGGATGGAAAGGGATGGGTGGATGGGATGCAGAGGGAAACAAACGGGGATGCGTGAACTTGCATCCTCTTTGCTCTGTTACTCCATGCTGCGACCAAAATTTTGACGCAAATCCTATTCGTTTTTTTAAGTCCGAAGTTTACATTAATAATCCCTCTGAATGTCTGACAAAATATTATCCACAACATGAAACGACGTGACGAAAAGCATGGATACGCATGATTAAGCCTTCATTAAGCCTTCGCGGAAAAAGCAAACCTCCTAAATCAGAAATGAGGAAGTGTTGTCCGAGATGGTTTGAGCAGAAGATGGTAGGATACATTTAAAGTAGGCAGAGAAAGGAGACGAATGACTGATTTAGTACAAAGGATGATAATAGATTCTGTATCTGTAACATAGTGCGGATAACTACATTTGCAAAATACTAAGTTACAAAAAGGAGGATAAATTAGAAAAAGCCTTGAAAGACAATTTTTAAAACAAAGCGTAAATTGGCGTAACAGTGTTTCGTTTCATGGTTCACAAACTTTATCACTATGGCTAATTTCCACAGAGAAATGATCATCCGCCTTGACTGGGATTCGAACCCGGATCCCTCGATTTCCGGCCGAGTGCTTTAGCCAGTTAAGCTACCGAGGCGTCCTATTCCCCTTCACTATGGATGAAAATGAATACTTGATAGATCAAAGAACATCAATTAATTGATAATAAGATAAAGAAATCAATGTATGACGTAATCAGCCTAATTTAGTTTCCACTGCAATGTAAAACTGTGTTCCAGGAAAGTCGTTTAAAAGAACAGGGAAAATTTTAGAACGGTGTTGTCGAGCACCTACGTCAAGAGGTGAAGTTGTTTTTGTAAACAAGCCAAATGTATGCAAACCAAGATTTTTAAGCAAAGTAACAACTTACGTTAGTCATTACTCTGTGCGTGTAACTCAATAAAAAAGAAGCACACATTTTCACTGTTTGGTGATATATACTTGCGAGTTATTACTGAGATGTCACAAGGTAATAAATGAATCAAATCCAAAACTTCAACCAGCATTTTCACGGCATCTTAAATGCTTTTGGGCGCAATATTGGCAAATGGGATAAAACCCAATGAAGAAACACTCTCGCTTACAACATTTCAATGCAAATATGACAGTGATGACATCGCAAGTATAATATTGCACTTAAATTCAGCGTGAAAAGTGGAAAATAATGGTTCTCGCAACCGATTATATAGCTCTTAACCGTGAAATCTGATATTATTTAGAGGCATGACCGAGATAAACGTCCTCAAAAGGTAAATATAGCACAACTCTCAACTGAAGTAACCTCAGATCACCTCTACGCGTATAATAATCCCACAGATAATAAAGGGTAGCCAACGGAAAACAAAAGAAATCAGCCGCAAGAATCGGCGTTAGATATAATATTATCCTTAGAATTCTCCCATTATTACGTTGCTGTGAGAGACGACGGGACCCAAAAGAACAATTTGAGAGTACTTCACGGTCGAAGGGAGGTGAGATTGAGGTAGTGAACAGGAAGAAAAAGAGCCAATCATGGACCTGGAAAGAAAGAGAATGGAAAACGGACAGCCAGTCCAAATACGGGCTAGGACAAAGGGGAAAGGTGTAATTGGAGCTATAAAGAATGAATATTGGACGGGAAAAATGATGAGGGAAGGTGCGAAGATATCGTGTGGGGACAATTTTCACTCAAGAGAATTGATAGAAACCTGATGCCGTCACTCATTTACTCCTAAATATGGGAAACAAGCGGATTTCCGCTTCGCTGTTTCAGCCAACATGGAAACGTACACTTGGGGTAGGTTGGCGAGGGTAGGATTCCATTGGCCATGGAGGAACGGTGAAGAAAATCCCGTCGTCGGAATTAGCCTACTCTCAAGAGGGCTGAGTACCACGGCCAAAAACGCTTCCTCAGACAAAAACGCGCTTTTATGTTACGCATCTGCTTTGCTACTAAAAGTAAATCTGTTTGAGAGTAAGGAAAAATATTTGCAATAAGAGGCGAAGCCCCTCGTATTTTTCTTTCTACGTGACTATTTTGACCGCGGAAGAAACCTGATTTTGCCAAAAATCAGGGCATCGCCAGGACGCGTTCTACGTATATTTATTAAAATCTATGCCTATATTGTAAATAAAAATCCTTCATCTCTATATAGAATCATCAAAATGTTGAATATTACGTATTATAGCGTCACTGTGAACATTCTTCTGAACTCATGAAACTCAGTTTCCACTGTGCCATCAACGGCTGCTGTTGAATGGTAAATAAAGCACACAAATTCATCGCGTAAAGCGTATCGTAATCATTCTCACAACATCAGATGGTGACGAGATAAACTCCACGCATGCCAATCCGAGGGTCGCAGGTTCGAGTCCCGCCTGAGTGGTTATTCACTACTTAGGACATGCGTGTTCCTGTTTCGTCTGTTGCTCATGATTAACACCTGATGAAATGGCTTATAATGCGCTGTTTTTGAAATTGTGAAGAATATATTAAAAACATTTAAAAAATTACTCTTCCTCGTGAAATCTGATGTTTATTGTAGGAATGTCGAAGATCTCTCCAAGGCTACGGCAGAAGCCAGACCTAAAAGGGCGAATTCGAGTTGTAAAGCCCCATTAAGGAAAGACAGGAAGGAGACTGTTGTTCAACTACCCCAGCTGGAGGACTGATTACTATTCTTGGATTGGATAGTTAGGCCATGCTGAAACGGTGAAGAGAAACCCGGCGTTGGCATCAGCCTACTCTTTAAGAAATGATAGCAAGAAAACTACAGTTTAACTTTCCCAGCCGAGACGGCTGGAGTAGTGCACCTGATGTGCTCTCCAAATGGCTCACGAGTTACGGCTAGTATTCTATTGAAAAAGCTTCCTGATGGGGACTCAAATCGGAGCCTTTGGAGGGAAGCAAGCAATTTTGCCACTATGCCTGCCCGGTCCGCCACGATGAGAAAGGAAGGACGGGAAAGGAAAGGAGAGAATACGGAATAGAGAAAATGTTTTGGTCCAAGGACAGGAGAGGAGTTAAAAGGAGCGAGGGCATTGGGTGTGGGGACGGAATTTGCTAGACCAGGGGAGGGTGCGGAGATGGCGAGGGAAGTGCTGAGAGAGAAAAAGGGTGACAGATACCCTTTCCGTATCCATTCCGGGAGGAAACTGTTAGCGTTAATCTTGCAGAGTGAAAAGGGGGATGAGAACGGGGAGGGATGGGAAGGAGATAAGGAGACGGAAGAAGACGAGAAGGAGAGAGAGAGAAAGAGTACCGCTGGAGGATGAACTCCAGATCAGAGAAGGCCAGAAGCAAGCAAACAAGGTGTTTGGGACCGGGAGATCACGCTGTGAAGAAAATAAGTTAGCCAGTAAGAATGCAATACGTGAAAGCATTAGCCGTGAATCGTTCGGCTCCAAGAATTAGGAATATGTACTATTGGAAGATCGGACAGTATAAAAGGAAGCTTTTTAACAACCTGGACCTGAAGAGAAATGAAGATTAAAAGGATGAATAATATCAGAAACACGGTACCGTGCTGAAGAACTGAAGAGGAGCAAATATGTGGTGCAATTCAATGAAGAGAAAGCCGAGATGAACTGACCTCTTCTTGATGCATCATGAATAATGAGATGAATTCGATTCTACTACCATGAACTCTGTTGAAATAAATTTATATTGAAACCGAAACAGAGCGTATTTTACCAACATTTATAACTGGTACTTAAGGATATTTTTAACTCATCACTTTCATCATCAAATGCCTGACGAGTGATGAGAATTGCATTCCTGCCGATGAAGGAATGTGACACTCCCCTCGATAATGCCATTAAAATATTCAATGATACCTAAATTATCGATAATGGACTGTAATGGCTAAGGAATCGTCAAAGCTAATGGAACTCTGCATGTTGCACAACTTGGTTGGTTTTCGTATCTCACTTCACCGAGAACCGCTCCGTTGAATATTCTCCGTTTAAGGTATTTTATTCTCCCAAATGATTAGTTTCAATATTACCGACAAAAGTTAGCATAGCATAGCCAAATTTAAAGAGCAAAATGGTAAAAAAATACTTTATCAGCTATCATGCTACTGTCGCAATGAAAGCTTCCGTGGAATGTAGATGCATTTTCTGGCGTCGTGCAGACACCCTAAAAATTATTCGAAGTAAGTATCTTGAATCATTCGCTGAGCGTCAATTAAAAATTGCCCTTATCGAGAATAAAGTCAAAAGATTTAATAACGATACTCGATGTCAACAGATATTAGAACGTGCATGATATTACTCGGAATGGCGCACCGGAAAACACCCAGAGCGTAGGGCAGCGACCTTTGAGGCCATGAATGGAATGAAAAGTCCTCCATGCTCCATTAACGTATCATGCATAGAAAAGTCCCCTCATCAAAGATAATTTTAAGTGCAATCAAATATGATGTTATATCCTTAAATTCACCGTATACATGCTGTCAGAGGTGTGCTCAGCGAACACAAAAACATCGTAAAAATCGAGTGATCGGAAACGCAGCCATGCGTAAATATATTTTGCTGGACAAAAACGAAGGGTTAAATGTTGATAGTTACGTAGGCGAAGGAACACATTCGTCATAACATTTCCGTAGGCAACGAATATTTGCAGGACTTGCGTAAAATTACATCTACATACTACCTTGCGAGCCGCCGCGTGGGCGTGTGGCAGAGGGTGTTAGGTCACCAGCCGTGTAAAGATGTAAGATTTTGGAAGGTGAAATCGTGACGTGAATTATGGGAGTGTATTTAGTGGAGCTCATTTTTTTATTGTGGTCCCTTATTGTGCGTGGAAAGAACGAGTTTTTGTACCTATCTGTTCGACAATGTATCTATCTCATTATATCGCCTCTGTCAGACCTGAAGATGTAGTGAGGCGTCACAATAATATTCTCTGTGTCGTTCTGAATCACACCAGTTTAATGAATTTATCATGCAACCTAAGCCTAGTGTGTAGCCTCTGAGTCTCTAGGGGCTCCCAACTTAGTCCCTCTAAAAGTTGTGAGACACTATAATTTCGCTACTAGCAGCTTTTTAGAAAGCGTGCTGCATTTCTTTGTATTTTATTAATTTGTTTAGTAAAATCCTTAGGACTAGGGTCCCAAATGCTCGCGGCGTATTCGAGGTGAAGCCTAACTAGAGCAAAGTAGCATCTTTCTTTTACTTTTTCATCCAAGAATGAGAAGTCAAAAGACGCATTACGAATGAACGAAGAAGATTCTATTACACGCATTACAAAACCTAGTTTCTTTAATTATGTGCCGCATACTTTTTGTATGCTTGTTCCCCACGTGATATCAGAAGTGAAGCTAATTCCAAGATATTTTACTGCAACTGAAGATTTTATGTTTACTTCACCCTAAGTATAGGTACGGCATTTGTGTGATGACACTAACATAAAGGAATGAAACCGAATCGAATTCCATCACTCCTCGATAAATTCGTTCGTGACGGAACAGTGTTAACGGGAAGATGCGTAGAATCGAGTCGCGAAAATGGGAAAGAAAAAGAAAGAAGCAGAAGGAATGGCGAGGCAGCGCAGGGGAAAGAAATAAGATCGGACGGAGTAGAAGAAGGGGCATATAAAATACCCCAGGAGGGGAGAGGAGGGAACTTTAGTTGTAGAAATGGTTAAAAACATAAAAAATATAGGAAGTTTAGCGGGTTATCGGCATGGAATGGAATCGGAGGGGTTTGAAAATAAAGGCGGCGAGGGGCATGAGGGTGCGGAAGAGGGATGCGCTGAATTAAGGGTTCAGCGAGTATCGAGAGTAAAAGATATCCACGGCACCGTGGTCCGACCCAAAACGGGAGAGATAGCGGTATTAAAATTCTTTAAATTGCACACATTCCGATATTGGAGGAGGAGTTGGAGGGGTTTGACTCGAAAGGAAATCATTATGGGCGCGGGATATAAATCACCCAGCATCGACGGCCTCATGAAACACAAACGGAGAGGAAAATCTGTTGTCCACGATAGCCAAGGGTTTATAAAGTCCTCCATTAGTTCGCAAGTAGAGTGAATTTTAAGTTGTGAAGGGCGTACCAAATAAAGAGTACTGACATCATTGTTACCACGGCAGCCGAAAAAAGTCATCGACTAAGATTTTCAACCATAACTGATATTTTATGAGTTTAAGCCAGCCGTAACTATTACACATGCAACATCTAATAAAATTTGAGGGAGTGAAGAGAAATACCGATTTTATTTTAACAACAGCCGCGATAAATAAGCAAATTATTACTGGTGCTATACATATTTCATGTCCTGTTTGTTGGACATGAGTTCGAGAAAATATATACCATTTGATATGCGAGATTAAATAAATTGTTTTGGAAAGAAGAAAGCGTCAGAGAATAATATTGATCTAATAATTATCTGGTTCAGAAAACAGTATCATGGACTGTTAAATTATGATGTCACAACAATTGGTTACTGGCATTCTTTTCCAAAAAAAACTCGTGGTCAATGCTTACTTCTCAGAAAAATTGGGTATTGAAGGTAATTTCTGGTCACAACTTTACCAGCCCATGGGTAATTTAGCACCAGCACCATAATTGCAGTGTTTGCATAGGACATAATCCAAGGGATTGTGAAATACTTCGTATATTCAGATGGGAGATTCAAGAAAGTTTCAAGGAAATAGGGTGGCAAAGGGATTAACATTGATCATAATCAATACAGTAGATTAAGAGAAGTAACATATTTGCCAAACTAATATCGGTAGGTTGTCCAACACTTCTTCAATAGCTCCTCATGCACAAAGAAAACGTGAATCGAGCTATAAATGATGGAATATTTTTACCTTTTTATGGGGCCGCCAATAATGGTCGACGATCACAGATAAATTGTGGTATAATGAAAAATATCTTGTAGGTCATAATACTCCGATGAATTTGCCCAAAACAGATCGAAAAATCTACAAAAAAAGTGCTGAACAACTATTCCATTCTGGTTACAGAGATGAATTATGCATCTTATGTACGCACTATATTCATTGCAATGTCGACATAATTTATATGATATTACAAACCAATACAAAATGGCGTCTAAGAGCTTGAACTGTTCATAAACACTGGATCATTTCATAACGCTGATGTTTTTGGAGCCTTAAATGCGGTAATTGAATAATAGGACTACGTATTTATTGCAAATATTTACTAAAAGCGAACCCTTTTATAGAAACGCCCTTTCAATTAACATCCGGTTTGCAAGGAATTATTTTATATTTGAAAGTAAACTTTTTATTCAAACAATATGTTTGTGATTTAAAGTGGCCCAATGAAAGTGGCCGAATGGGATATACACGGGGGGTAAAATTGACAAAATATTAAGAATTAAACCAAATAGGAATCCCCGCGTTGAATTGTTTGATTTAGCTCGGCACTCCGTACATGAAGGGATGAACAAATGAAATCCCGCAATTAGTCAATCAGCGAATTTTAAAATCACACTCAGCAGCGAATGTTGACTATATTTTTCTACAAAGCATGGAGAGCGCATTTTAGTGGCATACTCAGCGTTCAGAGCAAATGTTTGCGAGTGATTCAGCAGATGGAGTGGGGCAAATACGGGCTGATAATTAATTCCTTTGTATATGAATCCTTAATTATCATACAATGACACGAGGGATCAATGAGTCCCGGCAGACATTACTGCTGAACTATGCAGCACATTACCGCTCACCAGCATACTCGATTGTTCATCCGAATGAGTCGCTGAAATGCTCTCTTCAGAGAAATTTGAATTGGGCCACGGAAATGAAATTAGTTGGCTCGGAAAAAATCCTAATAACCTAAACAATACAATTTTTACTCACCCCGCTCATTCTATTTTAATAAAAAAAGGATAGGAAAGTCTTTACGCGGCATTTATGACGTATGAACCCTTTAGCTGTCCACGAAAAACGTTTTTAATTATAGTATTTTAAAGTAGTGTTCAAATTATTTTTGAAAACATTTTTTTATGAGATTCAGCCAAAGTTAAACCAAATTTATCGACTATCTCATGGCTTTTATCCATTTTTATTACCTGTAAAGGTAACTGTTTAAAATTTACCAAGCGGTTGATATCAGCAAAGAGGCTATGCCAAATTCTTACGACACAAATGATGCATAATCTTTGCAGACAGATTTTAGATTGAAGTTTCCTCACCATTTCTAAAATGGTTCCATTCGATCCCCGTGAAGTTATTACATCCTTCGCATTCTATGTTCCATCTAACACCACTCGAAACAAGGCAATTATCCGCACACCCCCAGTGCCGCATAACTATTTCCAAAAGATCCCTTTTCCAACCGAATTCCATAGTTTTTTAACTCCCTCATGAGCAAGAGTCCTTCTCTTGACCTCTTTTCTCCAATAAAGTCTTTAGCCACTCACTAACACGCTACCCGTCACAACTAAATTCCTCCCATGAATACTGAATGTTGCTTACGACGTCGTTTGTTATGTTGCCTCCACATTATGTTGTCTTATTTGCTTGAATTTAGTTATTTATTTGAACACTACCAATGTAAAAGGACTAACAGCTGTTTTTAAGGTCAGCATAAGTAAATGAATTTCCAAACATTGCATGTAACAAATGGTATGGTACGAAGTCACTCGCACGGGTGCATATACACCAGGGTTGAAATTCGCTATGAAAAAATCATTTGACTTGACCGGGATTCGAACCCGGATCTCCCAATTGCCGGTCAGGTGTGTTAGCCAGTTACACTGGAGAGTGTAACTGGCATATATACAGAGTGTAGTACATTACATAGAGACTTGTAGTATATTACATGTACATTACATATGCACATACATATTACATAGAGTGTAACTAGCTAACACACCTGGCCGGAAATTGGGAGATCCGGGTTCGAATCCCGGTCAAGTCAAATGATTTTTTCATAGCGAATTTCAACCCTGGTATAAGTAAATGAATTCAAATATTGAATGGTCGACATTGTAGTAAACCAAAATGTGTCTTAGTGTAATTCGGTGTACCTGATTATGGCGTAACTGCCAAAACTAGTTGTACTAATAATAATAAATTTCTAGAAGATACAAAGTTTGGTTTGCTACATATAAGTAACCATAGATATTTGAGAAAATACATACTGGTAACAAGAATTAAAAAGCAATCCCAGCAGAATAGAGTGTAGGTTTCTGAATCGTAACTGAAACTAGACGGCATAGATACGAAATAAACTCTTTACCAAATCATGCTAAAGAAGAACTCACGATGACTAATCATGCTAAAGGAGAACTCACGATGACTTCAGTGCGTTGTAATAAGCGCTGTTTGTAGCTAAGCGATACGCAAAATGAAGGTTTTATCCAATGAGACTGAGTTAAGTAAGACGCTCTTGTGTCTAAAATAGAGCATGGTAATCACCTGTAAGGAATAGCGTCAGTTATAATTTTCATAGCAAAAAGAGTCCATGGATTATGTATTACGATTCTTAAAACTATCTGCAGTTCCGGGATTTTCAACACCCAAAATAAAAGCAAGAACGGGAGTTTAAAAAAAAAACGACGAAAAACTGTTTTAGTAATTGTTTCGTTATCGCATAAAAAAATCGACTTCTATCGATTCACCCCGTCGCTTCGACTCGGAGATAAAGCGCAGCGCCAATTTAGCTCGAGATAGTTTAAGTTATCAAATTTTACGCGACTATCGATCCTATTACCTCTAGGTCATGCTCATTCGCTCAAAGTGTTCGGAAGCAGAGGGTATACTCCAGTGGGCGTCAAGTCGCTAATACCTGCCAGTTTTAACTGCCTCTCATAACACTCGGCCAATAGAACTGTGTTGCCCATCCGGTAATAACCGAGGAGCTGATGGCAGCCCTATCCCTCTTCACAGTATCACCAACTATCTATTCGAATGAGCCCCGGTAATTTTTGTGCATTGGAAGCGAACTCAAATGTACCGGAGAAATTAAGTAGTACTTTTTAAGCTCACCGCTAAATTTCCTGTAGAACTGTTCTCTGCTTTTTCGTCTGTTGAAAATATCAGGAATGGGAAAAGACTATACTGAGAAGTTAAATTTAGCCAAAGTGAATCATAATTTTCATTCCACGCAAATATTTGTGCATGATTTTGTTGAGTTAGAAAAATGACCATTTTATTTGATTTGGAACGTTCACAGAATACATAACATTCTCTTCGTTTATTTAATTGCTTTCTGTTACTACTAGACAATATTGAGTGTATTTTGTGCTATTTAATAGTATTTTTCGTTTAATTTCAAGTGTGAAGCAATAATTTAATTGTTAACCTTCATAGTTACCGACTAGTGTGTTTATAATAAGTGTATCCCACCCACTTCATTACGATAATTTTTGGTATCTTTGAAGCGCCAACTGTGATATGATTTGATAAGTACGTTTAGACCCAACACTTGGTTTCCACTGCCTTATTTTACACTGCAAGACATTGGAAAATTTTGCAATTAGTTAATGCCTTGTTACAACAGGATCCATCCCATTCAATGTCCATATACATGAGATTTACGTAATATTTGGCCCGTTATTATCGGCAACTTACCTATCATGTTTTGTAATGGTAATAGGAAAAAGTAAAAGCTGCAGTAAAATGCCGTCAATTCCAATCACCTCCTAAAAAGCCATAAAGTCTAGAAGAAATTGCTATTTTTACTGCCCTTTCGGAGGGCTCCGAGAACATTTTCCCCAACTACCGACCGTGAAACAGGCCTTCGAATAATTTGTTCTACATGCGAGAGTCATATACAAACTAATAACTATGCCTCGGATGCATTTTTATAGTTCGGCCTGAGTATTGGGGTTCCTCAAGTGTACAGAGTAATCGCCAATATACGCAGTTTATCGCCAAAAAGATGAAACTACCAGAAAAGAGATAAGAGAAGTGTATCACAAAATAATCCCTTCCTTTATCCTTCCAAAAATGGCATTGGGTATTTCCAACTCAAAAGAATACCAAGGTTAGGAGTCTATGATTTAACAATGGCACTTTACCTCGGAAGAATTATATTAAAAACAATGGCAATATTATTGGGGTCCAGAAGGTTAACAAAGCGCGAGCATTAACAAAATTTCCATGATGGAAATTTGTCAATTTTATGCATGTAGACTGGTGAGATAAAATAGGCCCATATATGTTTTGCAGCATGAGTAAACTTTAATAGCTCCCGAGAAAATCCTTGTAATTTAGGCTCGCTGATTACGCAGAACGCCACGATAGATGTGAGAGATCTATTGCTCATGTAAATTAATACGCAGATGTTCTGGATATATTATACACCGTTCATAATTACTCATGATATATATTCATTTTCGTGCAAGTAGATTAAGTGGCATGCAATGTTTTTCGTGAAACAAAACATGCAAGGGTTAACGTTTAGGATACGTGAAAGCATAAAGACAATGGGTTCATATGGCATCTCAGATGCATACAACAACTATCTCTCTGTCAGCAACAGCGTGGACTCTTAAGGGCTTGACATTGATCGTTAGGACACCAGCTATAAAAAAGGGTCAAAATAGGGAAATAGAATTGGAAAAAGGAAGTGTTATGTGTACAAAATACCAGTCTCGCTCTATTTTTATTTTAGTTAGCAATATCGCTGGGAAGTAATAAGTTTTCCACACATACACACAGAAATAAGCTTTTGTAGAGTAGCTCTTATTTTGCGACCACAATCAGTTCTTGAGTAATAAGCGCGTTGTTTAAATGTAACACTGCGCTACAACCTGAAACTAGTGTGATACAAATGTTTAAAGTCGTGACGATGGTTAGATACTACTCCAGAGCGATTTTAATTTATAGAATTCCAAACCCAGAAAAAGCCTTCTTACCGGTAAATAAAATTTGGACATAGTATCCACGCTCCAGAAGAGTGTAAAAAAATGAGCGTTTATCCATCTCTTCCATTTATATGATAATGCATTCAAGTTATTTGTATTATGCGCAGTTCAACACAGAATTCAGTTAAAACGGAGTTGGGGGAGGAATTCAAAATTTTCGAAGATACAGCTTAGGCCGGAGGGTTCCATAGGGAAACAGTGCATGCGCCGCTATTTCACGGCCCGCATATTAAGAGCATCGAACTCATTCCGAACGGAGAAACAACGAAATTTCTCACCCCAGGCCTATTCCCCCATCCTCTCCCCTCTCCTCATCCACATTCCGCCAAATCCCTTCTCATCAAATGTACCGCGTGTATTCCACGTTTATCCGCTCCATATAACCCGCTCGAATATCACCCTTAGTCATCCTTATTTCGCCGTTGCCCTTCATAAATTCTTATTCTCATGCATGAGGCCTCGGTTGCCATCCCTCGGTCCCCGCCCCACTTGTGCGTTCAGTTGGCCTCGATCCGCCATTACGCCGACACATCTCAATATTCCCATCCTTACTGGTTGCCCCCGTATTCCGGAATCGCCCGTTCATTTTGCACGAATCCAAACAGTCATGGAATGAGAGTTTAAAAAAACACTGAATAATGTGACAGTCAATGAAGATACATGATCATCATAATGGATTTTGAGATACATTAAATCTGAATAAATTCATACTACTAGACGAACTTTTTCTGTCTCATGAACAGAATTTTCAATTCTGGCTCACATCAGCATAAATTAATATAAATGTCTACGAGTTCATTTTTCTGCTAAATAATTCATTTTAAATCTTTACCGTGCAATAAAACATACTGTTCATTCAAAGTGAAGTCCTTCATTCTACTAGATGACTTTTAAAATTGGTCCACGCATAAGGCGCCTACTATCGTCATTACATCAGGCATTCACAGCATTGATATTAATCAATAGTTTTGGCGGGGTAGAATTAGGTTCAATATTCATTGAAAATTATTAGCATATTTTTCTCAAAGAATGCTTCAACTTCTTTAATTCGTAATACAGTTTGTATTCGATAAACCTTCAGTATCACGAGGATGAAACGGAATGTTTTGGTAAAATCCTATTGATGGACGGTGATTCACTTGTGTCTACACAAACAATTATTGATAACATCCTAAGTTTCACTGTTCGATGACAACCAAGATCTTTTTTAGAGCGGGCTGAAATTTTTGGTAGGACATTTTTTCAGTGGATACACTTTGTTACTACTTGCTTATCAACAAGCCGAGTTCCAAACACTTGCATTGGTAAAAGTTAGGTTTACAATCCTATTTATTTTGTGTAGCTTTCATTGGCTCCACGTTTGGTATAAAGGGCCACGTATTCACTTGATTTAATTCCGGATCGATCATTACCTTCGCTATATCAAACAATTACAATGGCATTGAGGAGTGATTTGTTTCACAGGCTCATAATAATTTTGTACCTCTGGAGACTTAAGTTCGTTATATATCAAGAAAACCTTCAGCTGAGAGAACTAAGCTGCTAATATCTCAAAATCCAATAAATGAATGAATATAGATCAAGATACACACCAAATTCGAGTTCAACTGATCGGTATGACCAATGTGAAGAGCATAGCATTGGTCATACCGATCAGTGATACTCATATTGATATTCGTTATCCCTTTTTCCTGCACCGTATTTTGTGTCCCTAGATTTTCTCATCCTAGCCGCTACACGCAATTCTCGGGAGCAGAGCTCTCCTGGGGTAAAGAACGAAACGAGAGTGGGACGTCAAAGATTTTCCAAGCCATTATTCCCCGGCTCCAATTCTTCCGTAAGCTTTGCGTTCCAACGCGCTCCTATTTCCATCCACCCACTCTGGGTCCACGCACAAAAACCCACGAAAAACGCCCACGATCGCCTACTTTATTCGAAAAGAGGATCAAAAGCCAAGTAAGACTGCGGTTCATCAAATGAATAGGAAGTGTCCTCATACAAAAATGTGAAAGAGAAACATAAAATCGCTCTAGTTGGAACACTCATTGACTACGACACTACCAATGAAGATCCTGTGCAGAAATACTTGTTTCAAAACCTCGAAAAAAATGAAAAGGGAAGCCGAGTATTCCCTAAAACAAAATGCTGCAAACAATGTATGTTGGCAAATCAATCAGAAGAGCTGCCATACATTAGTAGGTTATACGCTAGTCTAGAAGAATTCAGATTAAAAGCTTTTCAAAATGGAAAGGACACTGTAACCACAATAGAAACGGAAGATGAGAATTTCTTCTATCCAAGGATCATTCTGGAACTGAGAAAAAGCAGGATGAGATACATATTCACACAAACACATCCCACTAATACGCCCCTTCCCTCCTATTCCTTCCCTTAAAATGCCTGGTGTCCTAACACCCCATCCCACACAAACTCGCAACATTTTGCAGTGCTGTCTGTAGATGAACTCTTCCATATTTCAAATTCCCTTCTCCCAATAGGAATTTTCTTCTCCATCCTACAAGCATTCCACAGCAAGTCACCCATCAGACACCCTTCGGGGAAAACACCAGAGGGTTTAAAAGGGAATTTAACCTCCCCCATCCAGGATTAGGTCTCAGGGTCGCCCCTTCCTACAATTCCCTCTCTCCCTAGTGTCTGGGGTCATCACGAACTTTCCGCTCACAAAGCAATCCTTTGTCCAGCGTTGGATCCTTCAGAATTAATGGACACAAAAGAAATTAACACCGATTCCCTCCCTTGAGTTTGGGTGTTCACCCTATGATATTAAGTCGAGTTTAATTCATCGCATTTTCAATTCGCACTAATTGCTGACCTCTACTTGCTACCCACAATATGGAGTGGTATTAGTCTCGATGGTTAATTTTCAATTATATTCTTCTTGTACACGTCTTCAGTTTTAGTATGTACTCAGACAAGGGGAAGGATATAAGGGATTTCAACACCTCCGATGTAGAATTAGGCCTTAACACGGCACCTGCTTTCAATTTTCTCCTCGATTAAAGCATAGCATTTTGTAGAGTGAGATCTAGCCTTTACCTCACATCATTATAATTTAATCTGTTTGGAGTCCTCAAGAATTAATCACAGTTTTAGTAGCTCGTAACTCATTAATCCTGACCACCACTCCCACCGTGAAAATACTTGCCACAACGATTACGACAGGCAATCCCAGTCTTTCAATGCAGTTGATAGGAGGGCAACCGATCAAAACTCACCCCTCCTTCCTCGCCGCTACATTCTCTCAACTTCTTAATGGCTCATCAACAACCTAACTCCCAACAAATAAATCTCTATCTCTTCTATTTTGCAAAATAAATATAGATCGCTTTCTTACCCATGACGCCTTCGTTCTTTATGTAGGTTCAACGGCTGGAATACGTTGAATTTTTTAAATGAAATTTGTAGAAAATCACGACCAATTATTTTATATTATTCTATCTTTCGTCAAAGTCTCGCACTGCCTTTAATATTAATCTTGCTCTTTTTCTTTCTCTTCTCTGCCCTCTAAAATACCTCTCCTCCTTTACGATCTGTTGCTCCTCTTATGACCTGCTCTACCCATCTCTTCTGCCCAAAATATAACTGCCCAAGTACTGATTTAATGAGAAACCATAAACGTATTTTTGGGCTATAAAACACCAATCTGCTTATTGAAATGTCATAAGACACCATTCATAAAATCATCAAGTTCCTATCAAGAGAAGTTCCTTAGCTGAGAAAATCTTTTAAATTCCCATGAAGTTCATAGTATTTTCTTTCTGAATTTCTTATTTGGTGAGTTCTTATTGACACAACAAACTCCATTTCTGTACACTATTTCAAGATGGATTCTTTAATTCCTCCATAAAACAAATAGTAAATTTTATAGTCTTGATTTTTATAAATTCACGCTTTTAAAATAAAAACTTGGTAATTCTGAATGCCCAACTCCGCGTATTTACAGCTGATGAGGTTTACGTGCTCGTGCCTTCACGGTCTTCCCATCTCACTCGCTCAAATTCCTGTACACAGTTCATCCCCCGATCTTCCACAGCTCGTTTCTCTCCCTTGTACCAACCCTCCCCGCCTGTAAACCACCTTTCCACCCCCTCTCCCTCTCCTCCTCCCTGCCACATCTCTTGCAATCTCTATCTAATCAGAGTCCGGTCCCTAATCGAGTGCCATGGGAAGCTCTGCAAATTGGCGCCGGTTTCATTTCCATATGGAAATGGGTCGAGGGCCACCGGGTGAAGCGTAAGGAGGAGGTAGTGAGGGTGGGAGAGCGGGGTGGAGGAGGGAGGCGTAGTGGGAGAAAGTTTTATCGCCCGACCAACCAACCCACCGAAATCCTTTTCCCATCGCCCATCAACCCCATCACATTGCTTCGGTGTCTCTTTCGGTCTCTCTTCCTCCGAATCCTCACTCTTCACCTCGCACCTCTCGCCCATCGCCCCGCAACTGACCCGCCCTCCAACCCCACAACCAAAGTCTCGAACCTTTCGCCGAGCGTCCATTGGCCGAGCGAAATGTTTTAACCCCCGTAGCCCCTTGACCAAAAGTCTTCATCCCTTTAGTCCGTCCCAAGGATCATTCCCTTACAAACAATGACACGGGGTGACAGGCCTTAACGAAACTTCCGACTCATTCGCATGAATGGGTCACGGTAATATCCCAGGAGTATAAAAAAAGCTTTTACTTTAGGTAGGTCCCCAGCCGACAAAATCAAACCTTAAAATATACCCAATAATCTCATTCTAATCCACTGACTATGACAATACAAAATGCGAGATTGCGAATCTTTAGAGCGTGTGCGCTCGTGTTTTGGCACTTATGTTACCAATTAAATGAGCAAGCAAAATGCAATGAATGATATTCATAACGCGTCTGCTCTTGAAAGCTACTGTTATCGCACCTAGACACATGAATTGTGACAGAGCAATACGTATCAATGGATACTTGCGATTTGGTTATTAATAGTGACCATTTGCAACAAAGATCTGTTAATTTCCCGCATTAGGTCGAGTCTTGAACTAATTGTCCGCCGAAGAGGATGGTATTTTTTTCTACTGTCAGTACTGCCACGGTTAAATCTATGAGTGAGTCGGCCAAAAAGCTCCGCCAGCAATTATGGCTTTGGATATGTGAATATGGAGGGAAACGGAAAGATATGATGGAGGAATTAAAATATACAAGCATGCTCTCCATAATGCTAGCAGAAAAATCGACCATAATAGGTGAACAGAAGCGTAATCAGTATTATTCTACATAGCTCATCACTAGTACTCTTCTCCTTTCCGTGGTTTTATCCTTGTTGCGGAAACTTTTGTCAATCCCTCCCTATCTTGACGAGAAATCATTAAAAAACACTAAATCCCCACTAAGGTTACATTAAACAGTAAAGGAGATCGGAGAGTATAGGTATTTGTATGGTGGCTAGGATGTAGAAAGGTTGGGATGATTTTCAGCAATTTACTAGGCCCTCTCTTCAATAAAGGCACCGAGGTTTTAATGATTTTATTTCCAGTCCAACGGAAGGATAATTTTCCATGAACTTATCTTCACATAACATCCAAGTAGTTATAGGTATTCCATGGCAAAGTTTCCTTACCGGCCAAGAACTGTGCCCGGGTTGAGAAGCAAGCACACTTGTCTACATCCTAACCTAATATCCATCAGGCTAAAAGGCTCAAAGTGAGGATTGCTTTGAGATTGGCTGTGTAGGGCATGTGCAGAACAGTAAAATAGAGATGTTGCGTAAAAACAGGGGTTAATTCGCCCGAGATGCAATGAGAGAGCTCAAATAAGCGTCATCGTGGATAAAGGACAAACAATAACATAAATTATAACTCTTATTTCCATTTTGCTCCTATCTCGCCTAACTTCATTGTTTTTCAATTCAATTTACCTCGAAAGTACGTATGCTTTCCTCGCAAGAATGCGTTATTTACGTTTTCATTTTGCAAACGGCAGGCAATTAAGGCCGTTTTGCCAAAAAAATTCATTTTTTGTTATTTTTTAAAGCTGTGAATCGGGAGAACCCGCAGATTTCCCGCATGCATTTATTTTAGGTGGACGTTGTTGCCTGGGGGGGGGGGGGGAGGGAAGCTCAAGAGGGGTGGAGAAAACCTTTAGGAAAACTCGCCAGGCTGGAAAATTGACGAACGAGCTGGTACATTCACTTTCCGCGAATTTTTGTCCCCGCGCAAAACAGCCACGACAACATTTACGCTTTTTTCCTCCCGGAGGCTATTATGACCACCAGAAACTAAGTGGAATATACGCTTCCATGGATTGCAAAAAAACTTGAACGCGTTAAGAGATATTTTTCTTCCGTTTCTCTTGTTTCTCTCCTCTCTACGAGTCCGTAGTGAGGACAGACGGGTGGATTTAGCAAGCGGTGGATTTAGATTCAAGAAATACTGAATAATGAGTCCAAAATAACTATTCACAAATGTACCATTGAGGTTTTAGATAAATTTTTGCCATTCCGTGTAGGTGTCGATTCCTTCAATAACCGCAAGTATATTGTCGAACGTCTACTATAAGGCAGTGTTAAAATAACTTTATCAATATCATTTTTCCTCTATCTTATATGAATATTGTATTTTTATAGTTCCTTGTTCAAACACCATCTTCAGAGGTACCCAAAATCAAAAGTACATCTAATATCACTTCTAGATAAGGCATAGAGAGTCTATCAAAGAAGAGTAAGATGTTTACGATTAATTTAGACAATATTGCACGTTGTTTGACGTCAAACATGGAGGAGCTATAATTTTAAATTCATGGAGGGAATTCGTAGGCAAAGTTTATTTGGTGTAAAGACAGGAGAAGGGTTTTGAAAAATCTAGCACACCTATTCTTTTTATTTGGATAAGATATTCCAAACTTTATATCCATTAATATGTAAACAAATATTAGAGAAAAGTCACGATTAAAGGGCTAATTAATATTATGGAGAGTTTACGCAGACGCAGCCTTAGAAAGTAAGGGACAATAACAAAAAGTTCTTTTTGCGAAAGCGTGAAGGGTTGAACAATTTATCCACTTAAATCGAAATCAACGGTGAATGGAGAATGAAGTGGCACTTTTTGCCTCCGATAAGCGTTTGACGTAAATTGTGCATGAAACTATGATTTTTTTGCTTCCAAAATCCTCCCTACGTCCTCTACAGGGATACAGAGAGCTAGTCTCCGGATCCAATACACTTCATCCAATACGTTATTACTCTCATTTTTCTATTCTTCCTTTCCACCCCAGGGCTCTCTCTTCCTTAACCGGTGGCCCGGTCCCGCACAACTTCCCATCACTCCCCCTGCCACACGCTTTGAGCCGGCCATTCGTCTTTCCCGGCGGACACATCCAGGGGGAAGAAAAAAATCTACTCCGGTTAACGTCCTAAGGTACCGACTCACTCTCCTTCCCCCCCCTCTCCCTGCCTTGTATAAAAACGCCGCCGAGCGCCGGCCGTTCGGGAAGGCGCCGATAAAGTCCCGGGCGACCGATCAAGTGGCTTTCCTTATAGTCATCGCAGAAGGAAGAGCTTTTGGCACCGATTTCCCCGCGACCGAAATCCGTCGTGCATCCATTTCCTTCTGCCCTATTGACCCAAAGCACTCTCCCGTCACTCCCCCACATAAAGTGATACGCAACTCTATGAGGGGGTCCATAAGAAATTCACCATTATTACATCGAACATTTGCATCATTTTATAAACGATTACCCTATGCACGAGAACTATATAGCTCTATGCGTAAGAAGTTTTATTTACTGTTCTTAATCATCGAAGTTTGGTACTCCCAATACATGGAAATGTATTTTTATTTCTTCAGAATATTATTAATTGTGCTGAAAAGAAAACCAGTTTTGTTATATATAAATTTTGGGTCTCTTACGCTTGCTAGAGAAATACGTTTTTTGTTTTATAAAGAACGAGTCACAGCAAAGATACAAATACTAGCCTTTAAAATAGCATTCTGGTCGATCTTAAAGGGATTTGTAATGTACCCGATGTGATTCAATTCATTCATTGGAGAAACGAAATTTTCGGAAAAACGAAGGTTAACCATACGTCAACTTTAAAGGTATCAATTCTTTGACATATGAATGCAAGGAAGATTAAAAAACCCACGCGCAGTTTTTCGAGGATCGAAATAATGTCCTTAGATCAAGAACAGAGAAAACCTCCTACGCTCAAAATAAATTACTCAGCTCTCCGCCTTAATTAGCGAGGCTAAACAACGGTACGCTTAGCGTTCTAGCTGGATACTTAAGAAAAACCAAGGCCAATTTCAGCCACACGTCCTCTCCGTCTCCCAACTATCCGAGCTAATAAAATATCCACGTTATCTCCTTAATGTGAATCTCGACCTAGAATACGTCACCACAGTTTAGCTTCAATGGAAGTCATAACTGCTGGACATCATTGTACCCGATCTGACAGTAATACCTCTCAATGCCTATAAATTAAACTTCAAAAAATCAAATTATGTGAATAAATGAGAGACTAAGAGGATGATTTCTTCACCTATATGTAAATGTGGAGGTGTACTGTGCACAGTAAGTTTACCTCCTCATTTATACACGAGGAAAATAAGTGGTACCCATCCAAACTGACACGTTTAAGATTCCTTCTTCCCACACACTGCTGATGAGCCAACGAAGACGGAGAGAGCCACCTATGCGTCAGAGTCTTCGTCCTTTTCTTTCTCCTAATTTATTCCTACACCTTTGCTTTCCTACTTTTCTCATGTAAATTGCAAGGTTTAATTAATGAAAAAATAGGTAAAAATAGCGTATGGACATCTCACGCTTAATCGAGAATAGCTCAGACCGAAATTCATACTACTTATTAGTCATGATACTGGAAAATATCTCACCGAGCGAGCTTTTGCGGGACTTGCAGGACATTATCTCAAAACCATATCATTGAAGGAGAGGCTGATTGCCGAAATTAAAGTGACACATCAACGAACTGACGGATAAAAGAATTCTTTCTTCACCCCCACCAATCACATCCTCAGCAAAAACTGAGTCGGACACATCTAGAAACATATCTCACTTGTCCTATTTTCAATTTCATTAGATGTGATATCCCAGCACCAACTGCCAAACACTCTTTAGACGGATCACCGAGTAATATGTGGGTGTAGATAGATCCTCCTATCTAGTACTTTTTCATTTCTTCTGACCTTGATGGGAGGGCTTTGGGAATTCTAGGCGCTTGTCGAACTTGAACGCTAGGACGAGAGGTATTACGTCGACCGGACATGTCGGAATCGGGACAACAGGATGTGGGCCGGTGAGACGGTGAGGGTAGATGACCGAGGCTTTGATTAGTTGAAAGGGTTGCCGCCGCGGAAAATCGCTGTTGGCTGACGTGCACTTTATGCCCGTAGGATGATGTCTAAGAAGGATTAGCGAGATGAAGTACAGGGATCGAGTATGCGGTGTATTTTTTGGAGGATCGGATCAGGATTTCTGTTTCCAAAAATATAATTTTGTGTAAGGTCCGCCGCTCAATAATGCATAGAAATATAACATCAGTGAAGTTAAGTCATGAAAAAAAGCTTCCTTTCTGTTATTTCTTTTTGCTGAACCTACTGGTAGGAATGAAAAAGTTTATCTACGTATGAAGTCGCATAGTTTTAGAAAAATGGGCCTTCTACAGATGAAGTTGCATAATCATAGAAAAAGGAGCAATTTTGAGCAGCAATACCATGACCGAGATTTCCAATTTTCACATTTTCATTAATTTAATTGGCTTTGATGAAATTGGCTTTTGATTGGCTTAACGTAAATGATTTTGTTTGTCCTTATGTTTCAAAAGGGTTAATAAATTACACTTGTTGATACTCGAGATAAAATGTAAATTATGATACCAATGAAAATAGTACTACAAATTGCAAACTGCTGCTAACGTCGAAATTTCATGAAAGGACCTCTCAGAACTTGTTAGAATTTGAAATATTTTTGGGAGGAAAACGTAATATAAGAAAAGAATCTCTCAGAAACGGAAGCAACGAGAGGGAATTCAAACAAGTTTCTCCTAAATGAAGTTGAAAATGGCTGAGAGATTGAAAGAATTCTGTCAAAGTTGATCGAGAAGCATTGTCATTGCAGCTTAGTTGTAGGGCACAAGGAGTGAGCATAAAGCAAAAACGCCAAGTGAGAGTAGTTAGCAATCGAAAAAGTTGGTTGGTTTTTCGCCCAATAATCCCTAAAAATACGCACGTTTTCTATGGAAGCGCTACTACAAGTTTAAATTGTAGATAATACACTCAATTTTCATTAAAAATAATAAACACTTAAATTTAAAGTCACTAGCGAGGAATAACATTCAAAATCGCATTAGGTTGATCATAGTACAGGAGTAGGGAGCCTCCTTAGGACTTTTATGCATAAGAGCAGGGGAAATCTCGAATTGGAGCAACATATGCCAAACGCATTTATCACGATCGATAAATTTTCATTAACGTATCTGTCGTCTAAACCCAAATTCTTCTGAGCTACGCAGACATCACCCAAATAAAAAATAAAAACTGAACCCCATTTTACGGGGATAACTGTCTTTTTCCATTCCTCCTCCTCTCTCTGCTTACAAAAAGACACGAGATTTTCCTCAATACTTTCTGCATCAATTTTTCCTCGTATCAACCTTACCTATTCCTCAGTCTCGACAGAAAATCCTTCACCATCATGTACGATGGAGAACATGAATTTTCCTCCGCTTCGAGGCGTCGGAAATTATGATAAAACGCTAGCAGATCCTCCCAATTCCACCTGCTGGCGATGGATGCAGTGTAGAGGCTTAACAAGAGGAAGGGAGTACTATGGAGCTCAATTTTGACATTTTTTCCAATTTCCATTGGATAGAAACTTTACAACCATCGTTCTAGTTTTGTCTCCAAGTGCCCAAGTAGATGACCAAGTGAATGGAGTAGAGGGTGCCGCATGGAATCATTAGAGACATCAGTGCCAAGAAGAACAGATAACAGTGCTGCAACTTTTTTTTACAGAGGATATACCCTCAAACATATCTGACAAACACCAAGCACTTCCAACAAAAGAGTGCAGTAGAGACATTATCTACAAGAATTGAATTCCAGCGATGTTTATTTTAACCTTTTTATTCTTACTGAATTTCATCGCATAGTGTTGACTTTCTTTGGATTATGAAACTACCATGAGAATTGGCTAGAAAATTTTTCATTAACACGAGTTTCTTTATTATCTATTCTAGAAAGTGTAAGAGTGATTATGCTTTCCACTCCATTCTACTTTCTACTAAATGTTATTCCCCTCTAAAGTCATAATTTTAACGTCCCACATGATTTAGTTTTGCTTCAGGTGTTCAATCCTGGGTCTACCATGATAATACCTTCAGAACAATTTTCAAGAACTAAGAATGTCGAAGCTAACACATATCGATCTATCGATACATGTGGGATACGCTATCACACTGCGATCGATGTATTTTCAATGACACGTAGCGCTACAGGTAGACAGACGCTCCGACCAGTCGCCTCCCACCGCCCCCTTCCAAGAATTGCCTCGTCCGCCCTCACGGCTCTTGGCGTTTCTCCCCCTCTCCCAATGCTTTTCCGCCTACGCACTCTCTCCCACCCCGACAACCAATTACTGCAAATGAGAGCGCCCGAGGGGACTTTTCCTGCCCGCCAGCCTGTCTCTCGTGGATTATTCCGTAGATTTTTCCTGTCTCCCGTTCCGGCCTCCACACACAAGCAGCCTCGACGAGTCCTCCTACCCCTGCTGACTCTTCCCACACGCCACCACCCCTGTTTCCCTGTCTCTCTCTCCCCACCCTCTCTCTCTCACCCCCTTCTCTGCCGCTCACAAACACATCACCTTCCCCCTCATGCATCCTCTCCCCCCTTCCCATGTTCCCCATCACTCAATTTCACATTCAAACCCAGTCACCCTCTTCCCCGTGAAGACTCGCCCCGCCGGTTTTCGTGTCCCGCGTCGCGTGCGATGCTGCATCGCATAGGGATTCGGAGACGAGCCAAAGAGCTCTCCTTTTCACTTAAACGGCGATCAGAAAAAGTTCTGCCATTTTTTTCCCATATTCTCGACACGTGCAGCTCAACTCGTCGGGCGAGGCCGTATTTTAGCTGTATAAATCAAGAGTCAATGCACACTCTGGAGTGAGCCAAACCAGATCTTAGTCACGATAGGCAGCCAATGATGGAGGCAACAAAACTGGATCACAATCATCACCAAATGCTCTGTTCGTGGAACATATTGAGGAGTGCCTTTATTTTATGAAGATAACCAGGGAGATGTGAACAAATCTTTTCAGAACACAGTGAAAAATTAACTTTAGGACATAATCGCATTCCAAATGACACCGATACGAAATAATACATTACTTTTTTTAAACAGATTAATTCATATCCTCAACCGTGACTGCGTTGGAAAAATCTACCATGATATCGTTACTATTCTGTGACATAACTCTTTGAATCCAGTTAACAATGCATTTGTTTTTCACGCACAGCGAAATATTGTTGAGTTAAAAATTATGAGTTTTCTGTCTTGAATACTTTAAACCAAATTTCCTGACAGTCACAATCTTGTATACACGATCTCATGCCGTTTGCTTCGCACGTTATATATTGACGGAGACTATATTATTTGGAGCAAGATATGTTGAACAATGAATTTAGTAAAGGTACGGCAGCTAAATATTGGTTTCCTAAGCAAGAAACCTATCATTTTTTGACCAAATAACACATACTTTTAGGCAAGTAACTTATATTTATCATGGACTTCAAAATAATGGATTTTACGGACATTAGCTAGAGTGGAAATCTGACAAGAAATTTGGAGTGGAATGGCATTATCATCTATTACTCTACGGCTTGGTGTGGGCCTTGGATTTTCTATTATATGCCTCAACTTCAATCTCCTCCTTGCCTTTCGTGGCATTCCTCTCTTCCTAAACCCCTTCCATCTTGGTATTGAGCAGCCATTTGGACATTATGTGTTTAAAAATTCTTTCTATGCGACCCTAGCATGTCAACTGCTGTGATTTTGAGAACCTAACTAAATCCTCACATCATTATACTTAGTTTTTCTTCCAGTTCATTCTGATTCTCTATAACCATCCCTCTCTAACCGCACTATAAATTTACCTTATTATTTTCCATTCGATTCTCCAAAGTGACTTGGAAAGTACCCCACATCTCTGCCCAATGTGTGAAAACTGTGGTAGTTGTAGAGGAGAGCAGAAGGAGATGCACAAAAAATGGATATAAAGGGTAGGATCTAGCGATGTCAAGAGTATTGGTGGACATATTCCCGCGGGACTCATTTCGGACGCAAATGAAAGTGCTAATGAAAAGAATCGTTGAGAAGCGTCATGGCAATGTGGGGCCACTGGAATACTTTTTTTCGACCTCATGACTGTATACAAATTCGATTACAAACTTCTTTTTCCGTCCACCGCAAGAAATACGGCCACACCAAGTATTTTCCAAGAGATGCTCATCAGGTAGGCTCAACTTCTCATCATGGACTGAAGGGTGCTGCGTTCACGGCTTACTTAACCGGAATTTTTATGAAAATAAAAGAAGTTGCCGCTTGATTTTCAGTACCAAGCATGCATTTGTGAGAAGTTAACGACGGAATCTCTCATTTCGAATCTCATACCTCTAGTTTTTCATGAGAAATTCGCGCGAAACCATTCATTTTTTTTCACCGCCCAACAGTTTTTAATTCCTGAGTGTGAAATGAGATCCATTGTTGGAATCGGAAACTCCACCTCTATCTTCTTCCGCAGCACGGACATGATTCACAATTTTCATGAAATGCACGGTGAGTGAACGGCTCACAAAGGGAAACCACGGCATAAATCAGGTCGAATGAAACGTTAAAACCGCGCAAATATAAAACCACCAAATGGGCCGTGAAACAATGGAGTCCCCACTCCCACCACCTATAAAATATCTCGCCGGAGTTACCCGAGAATTAGGACGCAATTGAACAGCCATTGTTTTTTTTATTCGCGATCGTCCCAATAAATCAATCACTTGACGCAGGGGGGTAAAAATTATTCTCATTCGAGCAATTATAGCTACCACACCGTTTGGGGATATTCACTTCGTACAACAGAACTTGATTTCGCTAATTATTTTTCAATCAACCACCTTGGCGGAATACTCATTTCCCCGCAGCTCTGACAAAACGCTGAACCCCAAACTGCGATTACCTACTCGAAGGATAGGAAGGCGCATTTTTAAGTGAGCATCGAAAATTGAGTTTCATTGAGACACGGTAGGTTGCATTTTAATCGCACAACGTGCATCTAGAACTGATAGAAATGACAAAATAGGAGGAACATACTTCTGAAATAGTAGGTTAAATAATTACTTATTTCTATGAACCATAGGTAACCACAAAAATGCTATCAATTATGTGACTCGATTGGCATATAATTCATCGTCTTGTCGTTCGCCATTCGTAATTCCCTTGTTTTTCATGACTGTCTAACTGTCATGGCTAACAGTCACTGCCACACACTCCTCTGGTGGCATGTTAGTCAAATTGATAGTTACAATAATTATTTTATCTGATGAATCATTGGTATTTACTATAAACACGGAACCACAAATCCACGATTCTCTATTAACCTAGAACTCTTATTCGCAATTTCCCAACGCGAATTCCTATTCCCATCCTATTCCTTTGTCGTTTCTCTCAGGGTGTGTCAAATCCATCTAGCTCATCTGTTCTCTATCGTGTTCCATAGGGTCCTTTTCTCTTCTATTCTTCTGTAGCTTTCATCATTTCTTATTCGGCCCGTCCATTTGATCTCTAGCATCCTCCTCCAGCACCAGAATTCGAAGGCTTCTAGTCTTTTCTGGTCAGCTTTTCCAATGGTCCATGCTTGCAATCCGTAGTATAACGCAAGCATGCATGAGTTAATTCATAATGAAATGGTAACTCTGTAATGACACCAGTTCTGTTATGACCATATTATTGAGAAGCCAATGATAGAGCTTGGAGTAAACATTCGAAGGATGGATTACATTAGTAAAAAGTTATCATTATTAATTTTACTGACTAATATATTGTAGATCCTCGGACGTCCTAAGATTTTTGTAATCCTCATATTTTTGCTAATCGGATTCTAAGATTTTTTCAACTGTGGACTAGAATACTATCTCAGTATGCCGTACTCCCGAATGCGTACTCTTGCCATTTTTACGGCCTCCTAATTTCACCTGCCATTCTCCCATCCTCTCCTACTCTCTCAAACGAGTTTTCAGTCGCTCCCTTCTCCGCTCAGCTCACTGATCGGCCGAGTAAAAAAAATGAAAAACCCTCTGACCATCGGACTCAAACACCGTTCCTGCCTCGAGACTATCGACTTTCGATGATCATCCCTCGCAGGCACGTACCTGCCCTCCCGGAATGTCTCCGTGCTTGCGTAGAATTTACACTACCGCCGGGCCGGGCGAACCGGACCGTTACTTTGTTTATCATTCCCTTCCCACCCAAAAACGAAATATGACGCTTGATTGGGCGAGTCCATTAGTCTCCGACGTCCGTGTGAGCCCAATAGCTTGCGCATGTGACCCCCTCACGTTTGAACTTGCATGTGTTCACACGTAATGCGCGGAGGCTTCGCCGTGCCCACCTCCCGCCCCGACCGCGCCACATCGCCTCATCCCACGCCAACTTTTTTGTTTCCCCCCTCCTACTCCCCTTCCTCCACATCCCTCCCTCCCCCGCCAGACGCCCCCACCCCTCCTCCCATCCCTCTCCCTCCCCCTCACTCCACCTCTCTCTCTCTCTCTCCTCCATTTCATCCACCACCACTCCATCTCCATCCGCCATCTTGTTGATCGATAGCGCCACTCCCCGAGTCTGGTGGTGAAAAACTGTGTCGACTTCAGCGGAATGATGGCGGGGGATGAATGCAAAAGTGGGCAGGTGAGGAGGGAGTGAGGGTTGGAGGGGAAGGGAGAGAAGGGGGGCGTGGCAGTGGGAGTTGGGTGAGGAAAGGAGGAATATGGTGTTATGGTGGTAGCGCTGGGGGGGGGGTAGAGGGAAGGGGAGGCGCAGAAGGAAGAGGAGGTGGAGGCTGTGTGAAGGAAAGGAGACCTGGCGTGAGAGGGGGCGGGGAAGCCATGGGCGTGGTGTACGAGAGAGATAGATGGCGGAAAAGAGTAGGGAGAACTCGGCGCAAGAGGAGACGGAACTAGCGAAAACGATACCGTGCCAGAGAGTGAGAGGGAGGAAGTATCGGTCGGTCTGTTTAAATAATTAAAAACATTCGGAAAATCTTTCAGGACTAAATAATTGATAGCTCCGAACTTCATGCCGAGCTTGGGTAGTTACTCCACGCTCTCTCGCAAGAATAGCATCGCTGAAATATATCTGCGTGAATCAATACGAATGACCTACATTAAGGGGGATCAACGTATATTTAACTGATAATGTGCGATGCCATCTCTCAGCCTCCCACCCCCACCTCCCCCGCTTTGCCCGCGGAAGAAAAATTATCGCAGTGAAACGGATAAAATCTCTTTCGGTCCTCGAACGATCTTTCTTTAAATCTGTGATGATATGCGCAGCGAGCTATCTCATTAGGATTTTATCGGCTCCAGAGAGTCACATGCTGCCGATAAACCCACGCCACACTCCACAATAGTTACGAAAAGACACATTTTAGTCAGCATTAAGGTTCGACCTCTTTGTTTGCTGAGATATTCTTGCAGTCTTGCTCGTTAAAAGTCTAAAGCTTTAGACTTCGATTGAAGTTCAAACTTGAAATAGGTTCGATAATTCTGAGAATGTTTTTCGCTCATGTTAATACCTTCCTGGCATGTGTGTAATGGGTTCTCCAAAAACACCAATGTAAACAAACTGTTTTGTGCTAAATAGAGGTAGACGTTAATGGTTTTGTTTTACAGAGATGCATGGTGAATGCTCACTGAATAATGCGATGCACTGGCAAAAACACTACAATTTCGGACATGGGTAGGGAAACGTTAACAGCATTTATAAAACTTCCATGTATGTCTGTTTGATGATATAATCACTTCGCAAAGGCTTGAAATTTCCCGAGAAGATTTGGTAAAAATGTGGAGAGGAATAATGGTTTTAAAATTTTATCAAATCTCCCTAGCCAATCAAAAATATTAATTACTTATGTCAACTACTATCTACTGTTTACCTGGGAAATATTGTCAAAGATTTTGTAAAATTAACGAAAGTTACCGACGATTTAATAAAATAACAGTAACATAGTCACAAGGAATCAGTCGATGAATAATTTTAGCATTTAATCATGTAGATAAAATACAGTTGAAGCTTCACTTTTAAATCATAATTATGTGTCCAGTGCATCTGAAGTGGATAGGCAAGCCTTATTTTAATTACTATGGAATATTATTCAGGGAAATACCAATCGATGGATATGAAATTGCAAATTTGGATTGAATATATGCACTCTTACTTTGAATTTGATAAAAAATAGTGATAATAGATATAAATTAAAACACTGATATCAACTTTTATATAATTTACGAACGGATATCATCATTATTTGGAAATAATTCAACAACTCTCCTTAGCAAATTATTCATAAAGTGTTAATGCTCGATGTTTAATAAATAACGCACAATAGCACCATAATTCACAACTCTAGAAATCATGTTTTCAGGAATTTTTAATGACTCTCACAGGGGTGAGAATGAATCACTTTTTTCATTGGTTCATACGTCGTTACTAAGATTCGGGCCAAATACGGCACAACGATTTAAGTACTATGGCTGATTTGTGAAGAAAAGCGATATATTCGTGCAATCTTGTCTCAACCTGACGAATATATTACCTACAGTTAGATTCTTTGTTTGCATCCAATTAGATATGATCCTTTGTTTTAAAGAGGAGAAAATACATTGGAAACGTAATGAAACACATTGTAAACAAATACGCGTGAGGTGTAAATTGAGAGAAAAAGCGATTACCAAAATTGCTTAATAACTAAATGCTTATTCTTATCCATAATCAGTCACGTATTTGCATCGGTAGTTGCAATGCGGCAGGAATGGATACACATACTCAGCAATAATTATGTCCAATGAACATAAATCACAGATTTAAAAAAAAAGAAAAACTACAGACAAAAATCAGTAAATGAAATTTTTCAACTAAAAGAGATAAAAATATAACTTCCAGGTTAGTTTACACAACGATTGAATTTGTGAGGCGTGCATTTGTTGCATGAATTTTCATTAGATCCCCGTGTTAATTAAATAATCATGATTGTGAAAGGTGGCCGCACATACAAATGTTCAACGGACGCCAGTATGTATGGACTAACAAGTAGTCCAAATAGGGTTTCTCTTGTAACAGCATTAACCGTCAAAACGCAAAGGCTGGAGAGAATTTAAACTGCTGTTTTTTGGATTGTGAATAACCTCCAGCAGAGTCAGCAATATAATTTATAATATTTCAGGAAAATTATAGCATAGGTATCTCAGTTATTCCAGCATGGCAAATAAAAAATTTATGATTCAAAGAGATGGATTTCAGTACTTTCTGAACTGTAGCATTTGTTTTTTAATACAAATACGTCCGCTCTGAGTACTAACTGAGCCCATCTTTCTCATGGTAAAGGCAATGATACAGAATAAAGTGTTTCTCTAAAAAGTTTGTTCAAAAGCTTAAAATGTTATCGATTAGTTCTGTGAGTAATCTATATTTTCGAGACTGGCATTTTTCGAGTAGTATTGCTAAATGCAGATAAATGGTTCGTCAGAATTTCACCCCGCAAACTCATAGACTTCTTTGTCTGGAATTTTTCACAAAATATAAGAAAGAGTACCTTTAAATCCAATGAGATAAGTTGGTTGGTCGAAAAGGAAAAATTTTAGCAGTGTTTGTTGAAAACTATTACTTGGACTTGACCCTACATCGTGCTGCTTATATCACCACCGAGCAAAACGAAATTTCGTGCAGGATATCTCTTGCACCGAACAAAATAATATGTCTGATTTCATCCAACAAACTCAAGCAATTCATGCTCCACACGTTTAGATGTGCACATTACAAAGTTGTCAAAACCTAAGAGAGCACACTGTAACAGAGGAAAAAAGAGGATGCAGGACTGCAACACGGATGCTGAACGAAGCAACAGAAGCCCCGGAATGGGGAAAAAACGTCACTTTGGAGATAGCCATTTATTTTGAGTCCAGTCCTGTAAGCGGGAATTATTTATACTCCTAATGTATCTAGTCCAACACTCTACCAATTATAAACAACATCGAAAAATTATTTTAAAAAAGTCGTTTCACTCAATGAATCTTCAGCCTCGCGAAGCACCAACTGAACCTGCTTCGTATTTTTTCCCCACTGGGGAATTCACATCACTTGCGTTTGTTTGATGCGATTATGCGCGAACGCTACTACACTCAAACCTGTCACGACTTGAAGGAACGGTTCGTAACAAAGGAAGCACAGGGTGCAGCTGACTTTCATTTGGAAAGCTGAATGAAGGCAGCGGAGGCTGCAACGTTAAGGGGGTGGAATAATGTCACTCTTGTCGGTCAAGGATGGAGAGCATGATACGATGTTCGCGATCCATTCGCTGACGTCAGAGCTCCGCCGCGATTCCCGGGATTCCGTTTTCAACGCGTGCATGCAACCTCCTGAGCAAGGAGCGTGTGCCACTGACATACTTACGCTCCATTTTCCCCGTGACTTGCAAAAAAACATATGGCATCCACACAGAAAATTCCAAAAGGCAGCATTTGTAAAGTGCAGGGATAATTGTGCCCTCGTTATGTTAGCTTGGACATTTTCGCAATTTTCCCTCTCTCCCTCTCTCTACCCAGAGGAAATGAGACCCTGCACGAATATAAGTCTTGATGATACACATCATACTTTAACTTGGCTTCATTAGCGAGATGGAATTACTCGCTGAAATGTTCACAGGGATATTAAATTATCCATCTAGCAGTCTCTAATACAATGGAGGTGGTCAAATGACGCTCTGGAATTAATGTAATTTTATGATTTGGCCATCTGAATTCTCATTAAATTTTTAATTTTCAATATTTATTGCAGTCAATACATGTCAAATAAGCCATTGCGAGCGTTGAATATTAATATATAAAAATTCTTGCATATTGTGCTTTATTTTTCTAAAAGAACATTCCTATTCGGTTATTCGATACATTTTAGAGATAAATTTATGTGCATGCATCAAAAATTGAATGAGTAATTTTTTACTATTTTTGGCGTATGATAGGTTCCCACTTTTATTAATTAAATATTATTGAGATTAATAATTAAATTTTAATTCCATAGTTTTACTATTTTATCAGCATTAATTATTGCATGTTGTATTCAATAATATTTATTATTCGATTAAGTCACCTCAAAGATGAAATATTAATATCCGTTCTGAGTTCAATTTCCATCTAACCTCCTGTAATTGCTCATAGATTCCTATTGAACAAACCAAATCTTCTTACTAATGCTGTTTGCAACCATTTATGGCTACAAAACCTTAGATGCTCGCAATTTTTGCCTCTTTATGCCTTTTTATTTGTCATTAATAATCTCTCTCTGACAGTGTTATAATGAAAAGTTAACTTTAATTCGCTTCCTTAAGAGGTCAAAGGGAAAAATAAAATATCCATAGCCTAGGAAGATATCAATTGCCTATTCGAAGAAAACCTCTGACACTTTGGAAGCAAACACGAAAAGTTGTAAGGCAACGATAAGATGACTTGAAATTTTTTATCCAAGAAGATATTATTGTCAGCAATTATTCACCGATCTCTTTTTCACATCATTTTATATTTCTGTGATCAAATTGTAACAGCTAAATTAATATGGAATAGAGAAATTACCAGCATGCAAAATAATAGTGTTAAGTATTATTCACAGAAATAGGAGGCATTATACTGGACGGGGTACGCTTTTGCTGATTCACTGCTAAGAAACTATCACCCTCTTCACAGCTCACCCATCATTATAGATATTCCAATGTTCTTCCTCCACTCAAGTTTTCCCTTATTTTGCTGATTGATCCTTATATTGAGCTATTTTTTGGTCTTCTACATCTTTTAGGTTTTTTCCACGCACACCTTTAACTCTGTCAAAAATACTTTCAGAGGTAATAGGGAGTAAGAGAACTTTCTCTTACTCCCTATTACCTCAGCTTCTGCTTATGATCTTAATCACTGCAATTTTGGCTACTCTTAGACAAATCAATGAGAAAAAGTGATTAGAAGGCTATATTCACATCGGAATTCTGAAACATTTGGCATGATACCAATGAAGAATACCGAGGGGAGGACATTGGCCAGTTAATACGGAATATGGTGCTACTAGTATGGCATGAAGAATTCAGTAAAAGGGCGCAGTTACTAGGAATACTTAACAGGGCCATATTCAGCCAGTATTAGGATGAAATGAGTTATGAAGGTGCATATATTTCATTCACATTGTCAGACCTCCCACGGACTTATCCTAATCCCTAGGACTCCCTAGGAATATCCTGTATAAGCAGGTAACGTAGCCAAACAACTATATTTCCATGCCAACTTGTTCACCTCCCTTTACTCTTCTCGGCATCAGTTAACATATACAAAAACTGCCAAAAGAAAATCTCCGACACTTTCTCCACAAAAGGTGTGCCGAGAACGCAGTCGAATTCCTTTTAAAAAGATACGGAACCATCTTCCCACCCAGGTTTTCAAGGCATCCCGAAGAGTGCAAGAATAGGCACACAAGATTGAAGTCGGCAGGCAGGCGACTCCTTTTGTCGTTTCTCACTATATCCTCAACTCCCAAGATCCAACTCGTCTCTTTCGTTTCATATCAGCCCGAATACATCCACGCATACCTCCTCTCCCCACTCAATAAATTTACAATCTTTTGCATTATATTCTCACAAAACTTACCTATTTTACCTATTTCACTGCCTCACTCGATCTCTTTTTAATTTTAAAGGTAGTGCAAATGTAGTGCACTTGTCCTTCCGAACTGATATACTCGTCCCAGTAGTCCCCACCTCGATATGTGACTGGGGGACCCATTTTACCCCCAGAATATTTTAAAGGGAGGAATTCCATCACGTTAGCTAGAACGTAGTGCTGCATCTAGAGAGACTAATGTGGTGGTTTCCCATCATGGTGTTTTCCACATCACAGTACCCCGGTCGATTCCGTATACTTCACTTTTGCCCGAAGCTGTGGCTGTTGATACCAATCTGATCTCCTTGATCTGTAATGCCATCTGCTGAGATTACTTCCTCTCAAATTCATGTAGCATACAAAAGTTGGCCAGTCAGGAATATTTCTTCAGTCGCTTTGTCTCTATCCTGCGACCCTCAGAATATGAGTCAAACTCACTGGTCCAAACCGGGCCCCTAGATTATTAAATATCTTAAGGACATTGAAAATGGAACTAGAATAACAGAGAAATGAGAATGTTTAACTGAGCACTTTTTGGAGATCCTCGTGTAAATTTTCCGTGCTTCGAAACATTTTCTGAATGAAGAAATTTTAAATTTCATATTGATAACAAAAAATTCCCGGTTATTTTAAAATTTGCAAAGTAAAGAGAGCCTAGTGTACGAAATCATTTACAAAATCTCTGAGTAGAATGCCTTATTATACACTTCATCACCCCGTAACTTTGTTGCTTGAAAGCCTATGTTACTTCTAAAAGAACCAGCATATTTCTATGAGCAGTTTAGTTATCATGAAAAGGAAAAAGTATTGAAGTGTCACCACTCAAAACTTTAGTCAGAATTTGTTTCGTTGGGGTGTATTATTCGGAAAGTTAAATAATTCGATAAAAAATGTTGCCAGAAATATTACGTTGTTTGATAGGAATTCAAGGTAATTAAATTGAAATTTAATAGGTATTCGAAAAGAGAACACACTAAGGGGGCCTTATGATTGAAGCTTTTCTTGCGTCCATCTTTCCTTTCTCACCACTGCAGCTCAGACAAGTAGGACTTATCTCCTTCAGTCCATGCCTATCCCAGTTCTCTACCCTCCCTCCACCCTCCATTTCCCCTCGTCAGGCACCACGCCGCTGTCAATCTACTGCCAACTCGCCTCGGGAGTGGTGGGACTTCAATAATCCATCGGACGCCTAGATGGCTAGGAGCACGAGGGGCAATTCTGCGGCGGTGCGGAATCGAAAGATGGAAGTGCCGTGAGGAGTGGATGGGGCCTCGTAGGAGACGACATTGATGCTTCATTCGATGGGTGATAGAGGATGAAGCGGCGGCACCCGGAGGGGGGCCATGCAATGGACTGGATTTGAATTACACGGGACGTCACCTGAGGGTTTAAAGATTAGAAATGCGGTGTTCGCGAACCGCAAGAGGAGTTTGTGCCCACGCCGAACGCGTCTTAAGGAAATAGCATTATGATTCCAACTTATCAAAGTGGAAAAATTTAAAGCCAACTCAGTAAAGCAGGCAAAAATTAAAAATAAACAAGGGAAAATTATAGGTTTTGAACAGTGAGGCTATTACTGTTCCTATTTCATAATCACTAAACTACTCATTGAAATATCTTGGTTTATCTTAGTAATAACAAAGGCTTTCAAGCAACCATTGTGCGAGATGATTTAATGTAAAAGCAGGAATTCTAATAAGAAATTTTGTAAATGATTTTTTCAACAAAACGAATGAACTGAAGCAAGAAATGAAACAAACATTAATTTGTCGAAGATTTTTGGTCAAAGATAAAAGTCAAAGAAGCTTGAGTTTATGTAGATATTTTTCCACTGGAGAAGCTAACGGCAACTGAGCTGTACCATTGATACATGTTTTTTACGCTTTTGGATTCATAATGATATTTTTAAGTTAATATAAAGACCTCCGTCAATCAAACTAAACATCCTGGCGTTTGTACTAGATTTTCCGTTAGTTGTAGGCCACTGAAATGCCTATCACTGAATCAGTTAAACGCTTAAAAAGAGGTGGTACGTATATGAAAAACTATCAGCAGTTTAATTGGTGAAAAAATAAAATACATGGATCGATACGAGAGTTCTAAAATTACGTAAAGTATTCAAGGCCATTTTTTTCCATTGTTTAATGAGCTGACAACTTCAGGGATTTCTCGTTTGCGTTTTGTGAAAATGTCAGTATTAACAGAATTATTTGATAAAGAATTAATTTCTACCTTTCAAAGTTCTATCTGAGCCAGATTTGTCGAATCCATCGTATAATTCTAACGACAGAATTGAAATTCTTACAAAAGTATTTCAATATCACAGAATTTAGCCAAAAACTGTAATTATACATTCCATTACCAAGATACCACGTAGGTGTATTTGATATGTTTAGATGAAGATTAAATCCTTAAATATGGCAGCTTGCATCTCCAGAGTTCGTATTCAAATATATGACTATGCAAACCATGAATGTCTTATATGAAAAACTGGCCCTCAATCTCGCTCTTACATGCTATTTGTAGGAATAAGATATTATATTCTGTCGTATTATTGTTGCAATAATGTTTATCATCTCATTAGATAAGAGAAAAGAATCCACAAGGGTTATGATATATTCTGCAAATTGGACTACTAGCGGTCAGCAATGGTGAAGGGTATAACAAAAGATTTTTCTTTTACTGTATTTAAGCTGACTTTAAATGCCTACGAAGTAACTACTGTTAAGACAACCGCTTGTTTTATATCAATGCACTTCTTCAGAGGATTTTTATCACCAAACATGAACGTATATCAGTTATAAAACAGTTAGGAGCATGCAGAATGGAAGTACAGGTACTTACTCTTGTTCTACCTCTAGTTGGAGACCCGTATGTACCATCGCCGTAACCCCGATTGGGGTACTGAAAAGGAAAGAAAACAATGTATAATAATGTAGTTGTGAATTTATCGAAATTCACCAGTAAAAATCTTATTTTCACCAATCATTTAACCAGTAATACCTTAATTTTGACCAATTTTTTCCCCAAAACATGCCTTTTTTTTGTCGAGGAAATTTAAATTATCTCCCTCCCAGGGAAAATAAAAAATATAGTAAAGAATATTTAATACAACCAATATGGAAATTAAATAAGTCTCTTGTCAAAATTTCTCGACTTCACTCGATTAAAACGACTAACCTACACTTTTTCAGATGATGAAGCGGCAACTCACTTTACAGTCAGATACATATGCCACTCCATAATTCAATAATATGACCCTGAACTAGTCTTCTACCCAACCAACCCCTTTTCTTCCACACATAATGATGACAAAGCAGCTATTGTTTTATCCGCTTGAGATTAAATATAATTAGTCCTAATGGTTGAGTGAAAAATAAAGTTTGTAGCGATGGTTTCACTAATTCCTTTTATAGATGGTCATAATTTGCATAATATACCAAGGAATTCCTCAGTTTAACCAGCCTAGATATTGTATCATGTATCATAGTTTCCACTGAAACACGCACCGGTCACGCCGAGCAGATGCCTAGCCCAAGAAGAGACCTCCAAACCGGAACACGTGTTGGCTCACTTTCAAAACCACCTCCTCTCGCACACAAACTCGTAGCATTCCTGATCTCTTCACCAGTCACCGTCCCTCCTGCAACACCCTTCGGTGAGTATCACCGCCGTGCCAACCTCCCTGACTGATTCTCTCCGCTACCCAAGAGGTTCCTACTCGCCCCGGACGAGGTTCACCGTGGGGAGTGAACAGACGGCCGTTTTGGCACGTAAGAGGTCTCGTGTCCTAAATAGTGGTATCGGATGTGGTGGACCTTCCGTGGCAGACTTCAGTGCCCAGGGCCCGGTGCCCGGAGGACAGCAGGCAGATAGGAGGGATGAGGAGGCGTTAGGTGGTGGGCTATAATACAAGATAGCGAAGGATATTCGTGTCCCCCATTCAACTTTGTGCGTCTGAGTCAATCGGAGCTTGACTTGCATGGACAGGGAAACAGAGCGTGGGGAATAAGATGGTGAAATGAAATTCAATTAAAAGATCCGCCTCATTTTAGTGACACCAACCATTTCCGGCGTTGTTTTTTCGACAAGAACGTAGGCCTGATAATACAAACGTTCTCCCTGAAGCTTTATAGGTACATTTATTTTGGCCCTATATCGTGATATAATTTCTACCGTAATTATAAAGCTCTTGTAAGTCAATATTTATAGTTTATATTTGTGTATTTAAAAATTTCACTCAATAATTTGACTACGGCAAAAAGGAAAATAATTTGAGATTGTACTAACACACTTATGTCAAGTATTGATACGCTCACCTTCTGCGTTATTTATTGTTCAATTTTGTATTTGGCGACACTAGCCAGATATTTGTGAAGTTTTAATAATGGGAACTCAAAACAGGTTTTTGCGGCAGGAGTGCCTTCATTTCCAGAACTTGTATTAATGTGTTTAAATGTGAGTGTACGTACCACTATCATGAATAAATATAATTATTATTATGATTCAGTTGTTTTTGTATCATTTCCCTATAGATTATTATAATTATTAAGTATTTCAAACATTAGCATTGAATGAACTCAAATACAGTGTTTGCTCAAAAAAAACATTTTTAAAACTCCATGAGTAGTTAAATCGATGAGGTTTTAACGGCAGAAGAAGTATCAAGTCTTCGTCTACGATAAAATGTTTTAGGATTATAAAAATAGTTTATTCCACACTTCATTGCCTAACTAACAAAAACTATCAGAAACGACAAAATAAGAGATATAAACCTTCCAATAGATAAATAAAAAATGATAATTTTCTCTCTAATCAATTTTAAAAAGTACTGAGATAGATCAATTGAATCTAAACTTAAATTCGTTTTCCTTCCTCATTTTCAAATTCAAATCCCACTTCAAGGTTTGTAACTAAATGTCTCCTCTGCCAATATTACACCAAAAAGTCCTCAAGAATAATCGTTTTAATTTTTTCGCGCTTCAAATATAAGCAGAATACAGCATAGTGATACCGTTTAATTTTAATATATAATGTCATAGTATATATATAATAACTAAATTATGAAGACGCATATGTTTAAGAGAAATCAAGAATCTTATTTTTTGTATAAAAATAATAAATGTACAGGATGTTACAATTCTCGGTAAGAATGTTTCAATGCTTGACGCTAATAATAATATAGAAACTAAATGTTGATTAACTCTTGACAAATTTATCATCTTTTTGAAATGAACAAACTTTTAGAACGAAAATGTACATAGCATAAGAAACTCCTGTACACTCGGGGCTAAGCAGCCCACCTTAGTATGATATCACATGGCAATACTTCTTTTACCATGAGAATTACCTATAATTTGAATAATTATTGATTTCAATAACATATACCGCAATTAGTCTGTCACATCGCATTGCTTTGGAAACTAAATAATAAATACTTGCATTATATCTAACAATTACAAAGGTTGATTACAATGCAGAGTTAACAGGGCTATATTACATTAAAACACATGGCGCACCGAGGCCGGGAAATTATTATCTTTTTCATCAACTCTATAAAGAAAGCTAACAAAATGAATTCAGGTTACTTTTTCCAGCAGTATCACAATAAATGGAGAATATTTTCACTGTCCTTTTGATGTCACTGACAATCAATCGTTTTGAATAAAAATTGCTACATTCACACTATTTTAGAGATGTGGGAGCGTGTGAAGTCTCGCAATCAAATTGAAATTAATACCACATCTAGCATTTAAAACGTACCCGTTGAACTCTCTATATTGGCGTGGGAAAAAAATTTAAGACCTTTTTTCATTTGTAGGGAACACAATGGAAGAATGAAATCCTCCCGAAAAGGAGAGAGAGACAGGTTTTAAAGCGCATATTTCCGCCGTATAAACATTTCCATTAATTAAAGTTAGCAACGCCCACTCCCGGTCAAAAAAACCCTCTTTTGAAGCCCTTTTAGCAAAGCTTTTGTCGATGAAAGGGTGAGAGAAGGGATAGAAGGGTGGAATAGTCTATTTGTTGGCATTAGGCAACTTCTAGGGGAGAGAATGTGATGGTAAACTCACTCTTACGAGAGCTCACATCTAGCGGGTTAATAAAATACTCCTGGCCTGAAACACATCGATTGATCCAACAGGTAAGAAAATGTCGCAAGAATAGTAAGAAAAATAAAATGTTTGGGAAAATATGTGGAAAATTAGACCTTTGAATCACTGAGAATACTTCTTTGCTACTGATTATTCCTCATTCTGGAGGATAGCTTTGGTGGATATGTATTTGGAAACCAAGTATTCGTGGGTCATTACGGTCCAAGGAGAATGGATTTGTTGGTATAAAGTCGTTTTTTGTTTTAATTATTCCCCATTGTATTTACTACTACTTCCTGATAATCAAAAGTTGTAAAAAATTCTATTGCTTGTAGGAAAGAATATTTCAGACAACTGACGGACTGCATTCTTTCCATACGCATTTTTTCATTTTACGTTTATGAAAATACATCATTGCAGTTTTTCTAATCATTCATTAGATTTTTGCGTCATCCCTGCCTTAACTTCCAGTTCTAGGGTCAGTTATAAATATTTGTACGCATTAAGTTAAACTAAAAAAAGAAAATTGAACTATGACATTGAATACTCCTTGAGAAATTCTTGAAAACCGTATTCACGGAAAACAAAAGAGGAAAAATGACAGAAAGCTAAACTTTTTTACACAAAGCCTATTAAAAAATTACATACTCCCCCTACTCTTAGAGTGTACACAGTTACCTTTTATTTTCTCAAAATTACTTCAAATAAAACAGATACGTTAATTTAACTCAAAAATTGCAGACGATCAAAGTGAGAAGTATAGCCTCACCTGGAAACTACCACACGGAATACTCCTTGATACCTATTGAAGAAGCTAAATTACTTAGAGGATCCAGGGGTTGTTTCGGCCAGCTGACCAATGAGGCGATCATCAAAAGGTAAGAAGAAGAATAGGAAATAGGAAATAAGAATAGGAATGAACTACCACACGGAATACTCCTTGAGAAATTCTTGAAAACTGAATCCCCGGAAAGCCAAAGAGGAAAAATGACAGAATTATGAAGACAGAACTCGAGCAATCAGAGGACAGCTAAGGATACATAAACCGGTATACAAGCGACAAGTTCTTGGATTCGACATCAGGTCGGATGACGAAAAACAGGTACTTAAGAAGGATAAAGGTGCTAAAGAAGATACCGGCACGGGACGGAGAGAAATGAGGACTACGGTCATCTTATATTATTGAATAAGTCACGATGACGACTGGGGATGGTGAACAAAATATAAGCCCAAAAATAACTCATGTTAAATAAAAATATACTAAGAAAATTAGAGGCATAAATGTAGGAGAGTAAATTAGTGAGGAAAATCAAGACAGAAAATAGAGTAACTAAGCAATGAAAAAAGCGTAGGTTTACCCTCATTCTGATTTTTCACTCGGAAAATTTTTTTCACATCGTCTAACTTGTACATAAACGAGTTGCGCCCCATTTTACATTCCCCAATCCCATTTCACACAAATAGAGCAGGAAGAAACAGGAGGCCCCCATTTCCTTGGTGCAATCCAAGCAGAAAAAAGCACCGCTTTACCCTGTCTACGCAGTCCCCAAGGATTCGAGCGGGTACCTTGCACTCACGCGTCGCCGGGGAAAAATTGAGGTCGATGCATTAGAAAACGTGCGGGTTCATCTTGCGAGTATTGCGGCCGCCAAACTCCCCCACCTCCTGCCATCCTTCCATCCAAAAACACTGCTGCCTTGCCCGGCCCCTCCTCCCATATTGTATAAGAGGAAGGGCGGCCGTGTTCTCGTCGACCAGACGCCTTCAGCGCGCTCGTATGAGCGACAGTTTCTGCGACAGAACTCCAGATTGTTGAAACACTCTCCACTACAACTACGTAAGCTAACTTCATCAAAAAAGTAAATAATTGTGCGGCACCACATGGTTCAAGATGAAAAAAGTCTTATTTGTTTGTTTGCCTTGTTTGTGAACTTCGGCTAATCCGGTAAAAAGAGAAATATAGGTGAAAATGCATGCATATAGTACCGCGTCTAATTGAATTTCATAATGAATTCTTAAATTTTTGTAACGCGTGCCGAAAAAACTACTTAAATTACGAGATTTTTAGTACAAAATAGAGTTTGTGTTGAACATCTTTTAATTTTCTGAACATCATAACTTTTTTGTACTGCTGCTAGCTATCTGACGGATCATCTGATTCATCTTAGCAATACTACATGCAGTCTACCTGTACAAAAATAATTGTTGACTAGCTAATCTCTCGAAATGAATTGCAGAAAAATAATATCATGTACTACACACCGATATGTCTTATACGCCTAAGAAAGTTACAAAGAAAGAGAGCGAGACACTATTATACTCCACTAACATATTATACATTTCCGTCATGTTAAATATAATTTTTCTATCATCCCTTTTTATGGTTGGTGTCATATCACCACCTACCATGTGCTTCCGTTGTAGCTCACAAGGCATGATGTGGTCGTAGGAAGTATTGACCAGGACTAAAAGACACTTCAGCACCCTTCCATCAAAATATATAGCAGAATTTTCGTCTCTTCCCTTTTCCTATAATTTTTTTGTAATTTTTGCCTTCATAGCGGTTGGTGTCACAAGGGTAGTAGATAGTTTTCCAAAATATTAAGTGGAAATCGCCGTACTGCATAGAAATTATTGATGGAGTATTCGAGCAATAGCACAAGGAGCCGTGGATGAAAGGCAACTCGGACTTCGGGGTCCTGGAGGTAAAATAACGCTGTTTTTATGGCAGCGCTCTGAGGATATTATTTGTCGACTATCCTTCGATCGAGCAGGGACAATCTCCTCGGTTATCGGGTTTAAAAAAATTCTATGGGAGCAAAATTCTCGAGAAAGGAACAAAACATACTTAAATATGAAGTATCATTTAATGACGTATGAATTTTTGGATTGGAAAATTACCTACCACGACCAGTCAAACGGTATTTTTGGCGATTTTTTTCCATTTCGTTATGGTTTGCATAAAATTTTACAAACAAACTTTTTCCGCGTTCCACAAACACATGCTTGCCACAGGGTCGCACAAAAAAAGGCGTTTTCACCGTGCGGAGTGAATCAATTAGTCAAGATGAGAACTTTCATAGATATACTTTTTACTGCTGAGAATTGAAAGTATATAAAGCTAAGCTATAATTTAAGTGCCAAATTATTTTTATTTTTAAAAACTAATAGCAGGCGACCATTATGTTGAAGTTCTCCCGCGGTCCAAAATGAACTCTGGTGAGATAATTATCGTCTCATCTATTAAGTAAGGTAGTTAGAGCAAAGTATCACTTTTATAAAATTTAATGGATTATACCTCATTACAAATAAACTTGTTTCGCTTTCCCAAGGATGCCAAATTTTCAGCCATTCACCCTACTTTTTTGAGAATTTTCCGAAACATTTAAGCAATTTTCAGAAAATGGAGGAATATGCTCTGCAGATGGACATTATGAAATTTATAACGCCTAGATCCCGTAATAAATTTATCACTATGAATTTTGTACGATTTCTATATTATTTATTTTACATTAAAAAATATTCACAACAGTTATTTTTACAGGTTTGCACAAAAATATCATGTCAGAAAAGCACATTCACCTAACGGCATGACAAATTAGTCAACCTGAAGAATTTTATATACATGTTTGATTAGTATAAATTACGGTTATATAAAAGTAAAATTTTGCGCCATTGTTCTTAAAATATTAATATTTAATGCTTTTTAGAACTGGTAAAATTATAAAATGGGTACAATTAGAATAAGGTATCCATAATGACTAGGGAAAAATCTTGCTCTAACTGTCTTAACGCCCCATGCCATACACACCCACGCTACGGCCAGCAGATGTCGATATAGATCCGAGGGGCCCATCCTCTCTCTTAGTCTCCCTAAAAAACTACCCCTCTTTCCCGCACTCCCAACACCCACCCCGAAACCACCCCTTGACGACCCCTCCCGAAGACATCCTTTGGAAGGCGCCCATGCGACAAACGTTGCCAGAGCAACCGAAAGAAAAAGAAAAAAAAATCGTGCCCTCGCCTGAGTTAGAGCGAGCCACCCCCACCATAGCAGCCTACCCTTATCATCCCTCCTTCTTCCTCCCTCCTTCCCCCCCGCCAATGGACCGTTTCCCCTCTCCTCCATCATCTCTCTCCACCCCTCCTCAGTCCCTCCGCGACAAACGTCCCACATATTCACTCCATTTTCCATCTCTCTCAACTAATCCTCTCTATACATATATTTCCTCACTTCTTCCCCCCTATTTCTGGCATTCCCCACGCACCGGGTGGAAAGATGCGAAAGGAAATTCTGTCGAATGAAAAGGGAAAAGGATGGAAAATATGGAGGAGGGAATTGTGGGGGAGGCATGGGAGGCAGTCGAAAGATGGGGATGCTTCTAAGAATGAGGTGACATAAAGGAAAGAAGGAATGAATAAGGGGATGAGATAAGTGTGCGAATGGAAGGGAGAAAAGAGGAGGCCATTGGGTAGGGTTTGAGTTTTAATAGGTGCGTAGACGGGTCTTGGTCATTACCCACACCTCAACAAAACTTAAAGGTTTACAGAACAGAATTAATGATACCAAGTGATAGAAAAAGATTCCAAAAAATTAACAATACATACAAGGCATAGAAGGATGTAGCTGCCATGCAACATGGTTATGGTACATTGTCACATTGAGCGCTGACCTGGCCAACGAAACAGTATCAGGAAAGGGTGATTGAAGAGACAGATTTAGTTAGAATTGAGAGTGATTGAAGGAAAGTGGTAATCGATAATATAAAAAAGAAACGCCAAGATAGTTGGTTAAAATACTTAGTATGGAAATGTAAAGAGAAGAAATTACGGTTTCGTGGGTAAAACGGCTTTCGATATGAATGTAGAAGGCAACAAAGGCTAAGGATGACCTAATACAAGTTGCAGGAATTTCTATTGAATACATGCGCGGTAAGGGCTTATGGGGACTCGTACGCAGATAGAGAAGAGACTAGTAAAAAAAAGCAAACCCATGTGAGAAGGTAAAAATTTGAGATGAAATACGTAGCCGTAATCAATATTCTTATAGGCATTCCACAAAATAAACATAGCTGGTCAATAGATTGTCCTGTCCACAATTTTCCCGGCACTTATAAAGTTTTCTGTGACGTTTCCTTCATTCAACCGTTTTTAAATACTGAATCCCTGTTAAGCTCTTTATAATTTTGCCTCCCTTCATACAGTCAATATCTCATACCTTTTCCTCTTTCTCGCTGTTGGCAAACATTCATTCCGTAATCACATGCTTTAGCACCTTGTTGCACCTCAATATTTCCTGTAGCCTAACACTGATATATCCTCTCAGCATTCTCTTTTTTACTATCATAACTAATATTTTCTTAAGAATACCAAAACCCTCATAGGATTTCAAATTCATTTTTTGTTTCCTTTCAACCTAGTTTACTGTTACCTCCCTACCCCACATTTAACTCTATATACCTAGTCTTCTATCGACGCTCATTTTCCTACCTCATATGTCATAATCTACAAATTGGTCTACTTTGGTCACTCCAAATGGGGAAAAATTATGACTCGGCATAGGTAAACATGATCGTTGTCTGTATAATACTCAAGGTGTCAACAATTCTGCAGTAAGCCGGGTTCTTCCTAGTATTTGCCACGCACAGTAAAAGTTATCTCACGTTGAGAGGAGAGTTGAATTCATCTCAGCAAAGTGGATTTACGAAGAAGAGAGAGTAGGATGAAAGACGGAGGAAGAAGGTTGAGCATGGAATGGGAAGTTCAGAGGAAGAAATTTTCAGAGACGTGGCGACAGGATCCCATTATATGCAGGGAAGGGAGAGGGGATGAATTGCTTGGCAATAGGGATAAAGATTATGTCTGGGAGGGAGAATCAATATAATATAAGTGTAAAAGGGGAGGAATAAGAAGGGAAATTTTAATAAGCAAGAAGAAGGGGATGGGGACGAGCTGAAGAAAAGTTGCCTGATAACATTTGAGAGGAAAAGAAAACCATGGATGTTCCAACTTTTTGAGATTTATGAGAGACATATTGCTGGTGAGCGTAAGCAACGTAATGCGGTTAATGTACCAAGGAAGAAAGAGCAAATAATGAAGCATTAAGAGAAATTACGTTATATTACCCATGTTAAACCTTGCTTTCTTTCCATGTTGTATTCAAGAAGTAAAATTTTAAAATTAAACACCTGCTGATAAAATGAAATCAGGCTATGCCAATCAAGAAGTAGATTTATCCCTTTTTTTAAAAAAAGAACCAGCTAGCAGAGAAAAAACTTTAATGAATTTTTCGGCTTAAAATACAACTATAGTTGAGTAAACATTTTGTTAATAAAAAATATGAATTTAATTTAAATTAGAAATTAAAAAAATAAGTTAAAATAAAAAATAACGGGCTTTGGTAATGATGGAATCGTAAACCTCAAGAAGCAAGGTAGTGGAAGGAAGAGTGATTATTAGCTTCACCCAATTCTGCAGGTGTACAGGTTTGCAGGTTGCAGGTGTAAATTTATGCATATTATAAGAGGCCTCCTCATTGATTTGTTTATGTTTCTTTTAAAGGGTCATTCATCAAGAAAGATGGTAAACTAATGCGAGACTCCATTTTCCTTTCAAGCGGAAATTACAGTCCTCCAATTTCTCACGCTTTTAGTGAAAAACCTTATATCCGGAATTCGTAAATCCCCAAAACGCTCGATCTTCTCCTTCGGAGGTGAATCCGTGGGGCTCGCCGTCAAGCAATTTTCAACTTCTTCCTTCGCCCAGGCGTCGCTCAATTTGTTTCTACGAGAGGAAAGGAAAGCAGATGGCTACACTCGTTGTTAGACGAGGAGCACCTTAAGTTTTTACCGGGCCTAATTGATGGCCTCCTTTCCAAGACACTGCGTCCAGGTTGACTGGGGTGAACATCCGGGATCCGACGACTGAGAGATTTTATTGTATTAAAAACGGCTGGCCTAAGTAGTTACACGATATCAGAAAGCGATCATCCTTCGTAATTATCTTAATTCAAATTCACTCCAGCTTCCTCTGATGGATGTGATAAATAAATATGTTGCATTACGTAAAACTTAAATAAACACGGCGTAAAAGATTTACGGGAATAAGATTTATTACGATAAAGGTGGAATAAACCTTATATGCATAGATATCCGTGTAAAAGTGTTTTTGAGTCATATAATGCCATGAAATTGGTTTAAACACATTCAATTAGTCTAGTATGCCTTGTAAGTTCCAAATTACTGTGTCATCATCAGATAACAAGTGTAAATTGAGGTAATAGGTCGTTAAATATTATGTTAAGTTTAGTTGTCGACATTCTTATGAATATTTATCTACTGGTAGGGCCTAGAATCACCACGGTTTAGTAATCCTTATTTCGGAACTTTCAAGCATTGAAATTCAGAGAAATCCTAGCTGTAGGTAATTTACATAGGAGGAAATTGAACAAGCGTTTTGAGTAATATTACCTGCAGGAGATCGATGAATTGTGTTACCTTCAAGATTTGATTTGAAGCGTTATGATGCCAATGATTCATAGCTATTTGCCAATCCAATAATTTAATATCAAAAGCAAGTCTGACTTATGTTAGTATTATAGTCAATCATACAACAGAAAACTAATCATAGAATTAATTTATTTCATACCGATTAGGAATAGCAAGGATTTTTCATAGGTAAAGACAGGCATCCATCATGCTCGAAATTTTCTTTCCAATAGCAAAGGTGAAAAATCTAGAAATACTTCACTCATAGCAGAAGTCCAGAACAACTACACTTTTCGGCGAGTACGACTTTCATTCAACGGGTAGCACCAGAGAGAAAGAGTCATAAAAATGTAATATCGGCGATTTATGGCAGACTCTTTGGTTCAAGCCTGACTTTTGTTCGTATTCAAAACACTTCACAATCCTCGGATGCAGCTTGTGATTGCAAATCCATAAAATCCCCCAAGAGCAGTAAGATAAGTGGCTCTTTCGCCGGAACCGACCAACCGAAAGGCTTTGGCTTGCAAAGTGCGAAAGCATTCAATTATCTATACTTTTGCACAATGGTCCCAGAGCTGACGAAATTTCCAATGAATCGGAGAACGAATGGTGTGTAGATAATGGAGAAAAGTCTCCTAAAATCCTCCTTCAACTCAAAAGCAGAGATTGGTTATACACAGAGAGTGCGAGAAAAACAAAGGGATGAGTCGACTGAAAGAAACTAAATAAAACGATATTTCTATCGCTAAATGGTTTGATATTATATTATGTCCTAGTTATTCAATAATTTTAGAATCATGTACAGGAAAAAAATTCTCCGATAAATTATGAAATATATTACCTCTTTCCTATTGATAGATTTAAATCAAATCCTTATGGCTAATTCCAGTGGTAACTCACTACATTGGTTAGTAAGCACGACCGCACTAGAAGTCGAAAAACTGAAGAGGATGCAAAATTATATGAAAATCCTGGGAAAAAATAAGGTCTCCTCTGCGTCACCTAAGTTATAAGGTCACTTAGTACAATACATACACTTCCCAAATAATAAGTATTGAACGAAATATTCACTGCCATTTGCTTTGCACCTAAACAACTTTGACTTAAACCACGGCACTCAGTGTTTCCACCTATGTTCCAGAAATGTATATCATCGCTCTGGCTGTGAAGCAGAATAACTTGAACCTACTTAATGTAACATGATAGAAAACTCATAAGAAATGCTGATGCCAGGCATAGTGTAACTTGACAACGCTAGAATCATCTGCACCCAACATAGTTGTGTTAACTTCAGCTTCTTCAGAAAATTGGAATTGAATTATAATAAAGAAGGATACAGCAGAAGGCATGAATATCTTGTGGAACGTAAATAGAATTAAGACTTTTTTTATGCTTGAAAAACGAGAGTTTCCCGGGCTGATACATCGTCCCTCATCACTATGCTACATAAAACGTGCATGTTTGAACTACATAGAAAAGGTCAATGTAACATTATACTGCATAATATATTCAAAAGGTTAGAATGGTTAGAAAAATCTAATGGTAATTTCCGACTGACCCGAGAGAAGTGGCAGTGTAGAGGTGATGCAGCGAGGAAAATTCAAATATAAGGAACCAGTGATAGTTTGAACACGGCAAAAGAGAGAATGAATTCTAGTAACTTCGAGTCATTCAACTGGGGTGGGTCACACTCCCGGCAACTGGATAGACAACGCCGCCACGGTCGTCATCTCACGAAAACCTCAAGCAACAGCACCCGGGGAAAATGAGGGAAAAATTAAATGCAGGACTGTGGGTGCAGAGAAAAAGTCACTGAAGTGTTAGAAACTAACCACAGAAGAAGTTTAGCAGATACTACGGCATTAAACTCGGTGCCACTTAGAAGAGGCCTTACAGTACATCTTGATAAAACTCTTGAGCATGGAGCACAATCTTTAAGAGTTGAGTCTAGGTGGCACACCACATGGCAACTTTGGTATTAATACCAATTCAACAACCGAGGGGGAGGTGGGGTGGACATTAACGACGGATATCCATCGTAACGCAGTTCCTGGGAAGAGGGGTGGAAAAACAATATAAATTTCCTCCGAACCTGTATTTCAAGTTATTGTTTCTGAGAACTCTGACTGCAATAATAGGAAAAACTTGCGCTTAGCAAGTTAAGAGGTTGTGGTACCCGAAAGAAACTCCTAAATAACAAAACCGTGCATAGATTATCAAACCACCTTTCTTTTCATCTACCTACAATAATATAGGCTTAATTTACGTTTACATCTGCTTAATGAAAGGCAAAATGCCGAAAAGACCGTGAGTCAGAGGGTATCAGAACATCAGCTATAAAAAGGAGGGATACAGAAAATAGGAATGAAGAAGGATACCATTGATAAGTGAGCTGTATTATATTAGAACTACTCAGGCATGCGAAATTTAGCGTGGCCAGAAATGATAAGGGGATGGACGGAAATTCAAAAGGTGAGCGGTGAATTCCAAAATTGAAAAATGATAAATGGGAGAAATATTTCCGTCGTCAAAGGGTCGAGCTACATTTTGAAAAATATGAAATAAAAACTGGTCGCCGCCTTAAAATTTACTCCTCACGCCTCAAGGGAGATGAACCACGCGGGAGCCGTACTTGAAACCCGTCGCCCGCCGCTTCGGCCTAAGCCGTCATCCAGGCGAGAATCCCGTCTTCTTCCCTCGAACCAAGCCAGGTCGCCAGGGTGAGGCGAAAAAATTCAGGCTCTCCCTCCCTCTCTCCCCTTTTTCCACCCAACCCTTTTGTCCGTCCAAAAAAATCCATCATTTCCAATGTTTTCTCCTCTTTGGCGTTCATAAGGCTCTCTCTCTCTCCCATCGCCCCCCGCCGCCCCATAGAAGCTGAATTGCAGGCGTAACAGCCGATACGCGGAATGATTTATGCTTTACCGGAAGTGTGTGAAGGGGGAAAATTGGATGCGGGACGGAATCCACGCGCTACTGCACCCAGAGAAATATTTTTTTAAAGAGTACGAGGAGAAATGCCATAAACCCTAAGCTACATTTCCATCCACATTACGGTGGACTCATCAATGGGTATTCTGCCAGTCGGTTGGCAAGTTTTTGAACGGTCCCTAACTCCACTTCGCATCACAAACACATTGGCTCATATTTGGGAGGCAGATTCAGGCATAACCTGGAGGAACCAAGTCATTTTTTTAATAATAAGAACGATAAATTAATATCTTCTTCAATTAACTTTTAAACCAACTATGGTTTCAGCTGTTAAATGCCATTTAAAAGTAAATATGGCAATTATCTGCTGAAACCATAACCCGTCATAAACATTAATGTAGAAAACACTAAGTTATTGTTTGAAGTACAAACTCATCTTTAACTTTCCAAGCATGATTTATCTCACAAGTTTTTGTGATAATTTCAAGTAATCTAGAGAAAATTATGGGCTTAACTACCATCTTAAAGTTTTAAAAAATTAGTAATAAGTTAAATAAATTTTCATCGGCGATGTAAAAAAATTGATCCTATCGTACTCAATGAAATTCCGAGGTTTACGCATGTACAGATAAGAGGATTTCACGTAAAAATTGTATTCACGGACGCTGTTCTATTTAAAATCAGATCAAACTTAATGCTATTTCATGAGCAAAGCCTGCACTTTTATGCATCACAAATTATTAATAAAATACTTTTCCACGTTTATTCATTGGTGTTCAATAGGTATTCTAACAGTTGAAGTGATGGTTTTTGGACGGTTCCCAAAAATGGTATAGGAAGTTTGTGAGGAATAATCTGAGTTCATTTGTTAATAATACTGCCATAATTGAGTTTTAAAAATATTTTTGAAGAATAAACTTCAACAATTACTTACTATGACAGTTTAAGGTACCATTTTTAACGTATTATCCAAGACGAACAGAGAGACTTAGAGGCGTCAATCATTTGTTTGACAGCTAATTCGACAATTTCAATTAGAAAAATTCTAGGATGCTGGTCTAACTTTGTAACTGTCTATGAAACTAACAAATGATATTGATAGTAGATATACGATATAGTGTTTGGCTGATTGTTTTGGAAGGAGACCAAACACTTAAGTTACCCGTACAACCTACCAACCTATAATGAACAGTTGGGTTAGTTGGATAGGAATTTTTTAACGAATTATGGAAGGATGGAGAGAATATGGCATCGGCATTAGGCAAACTCTTCACAAAACCTGCTAAGACGTCTACAGCTTTTACGTCTTATCCTACGGTAGGGACGTTTTACACACCTTCAATTACCTTTTGTTTTGCAGATTTATTATTATTTTACTTAAAAACCTTCATCCTCGACCGGATTTGAAACCGTTATCTATGCATTGGAAGGACGAACTGATTCCATCAAATTACCTCGATCCTCATATGCTGCCTACCGAGGTGGCTACCTGAGACATAACACGGCCCTAGTATTCAACGCGAAGTCACTTCGAACGAGAGGGAGCTAAAAGACGAGCAACAGAGGAGTGAGTGACAGAATTCCTAAAGAGAAGGCCTACACATGACTGGAAAATCAGTCAATCAAAGAAGAGGAATCGTAAAGGGAAGACCGGGATCGCGACTGATTTTACCTCGTGACGCGATGAATGTCGGCAGAAAATTGAAGCTAGGATAGTTATTGGGAATCTGGGAAGCCACTTAGATCGTTTGCATAAAAGTAAGACACCTTTAAATTGGACACATTGAATATATCACGCCATCGACGAGAATGTCGAGGTATTGAAATCTTCAAAGCAGTGATACGAATGTTCTATACAAGCATTCAATTGATTTCTTATTGAAATAATTATTGATTGATTATCTTAATGAAAAATTAGTGAAGGGAGAATCCAGAGATATATGACAAATTGTCCTCCGGCATGGAGATCGTGCAAGTTACATTTCATGTGGACAATGGCCGTCAATTTTAGGATAGAGTGGTGATTTGCTACTCAGGAGGCGTAAACATTCGATATTATACTCGCTTCATTAAAACGTTTGGACACCATTATGAATCGAGCGATACCCACAAATATGTGACTATGGCACTTTGTAAGAAATGAAACAATATTTGAATACATGTTAAATTATTACGATACATTCAAATGAGACAAAAAAGAATTTCCGGATTTCTTAGATTGCATTTCCACCGTGAAAATTTTAATGCGGATTGATTTTAAAGAGCCGCATATCTTAGCAATACTGACTTATAAAATTAAATAAGCTATGTAAAAATAGTATGAAACTAATAGTTCACAAATATAGCCCTGAAATTTGTGAAAATGATCCATATAACCCAAGTTAAAAATGAAAGAATATGTAACCATAAGTATCTAAATTTCAAAGCGGACCCCTTGCTACCGAAGTGAAGACATTCATCTAATAATAGTGCCTGCAGTTTACGAATTAAATTCGTTTCGAAATGTTTACTTGTATCATGCCGAGAGAGTACAGATTAAATATTTGTCCTCAAATGCCGCTGACTTTGTTAGATGCTCACTCACATGATATAGTCTACAAGAAAGATTTCAATATGATAGTTGGTAATCGCCTGACTCATTTCAGAGAGGTTATTGATCTATGGGAAGACTACCCTCTTATGGTTCAAAACTTAGTCCTAAAAACATTTCGACAGCTATTTATCTCGTTAAGAAACCGGAATGATCTTGTCAACTAGAAATGACGGAAAATACTCGTAGTCCACTGAAGCTGTTGATTGAACGTTATAAATTTTGCTGTCGTCAAATAACGTTAACATTGTCAGCTGCTCACTCATATAACAAAGCATACTAGAAATATTTCAATATAATAGTCTGAGGGTCATTGTCTGACTCATCACAGAGGGATATTGATCTATAGAAAGACTACCCACATATGGGATAAAACATAGTCCGAAAAATATTTTGACAGCTATTTAGCTCGTTTAGAAACCGGAATGTTCTTGTCTATTAGAAATAACGGAAATAGTTCCGTTTGAACGAAATAAAAACATACGACACCCCACAGAGCCTGAACGTGCAATGAGTTATTTCCTCTCAACCACGAAAAAAAATAGCGAAAAAAAAGAACATAAAGTGGGCACTATACCACAGCTTAGGAGCAAACTCCGGCAGAAGCGAGAAAATACGCACGAGACGCTTGACATCCTGCAAACATATGGACCGCGGTGCGAAAACGCGACAACCCTGGGTGCTGGAAGCGGCTCGAGTCATGGCGGTGTGCGGTAAAAAAAAGCGAAGCGGACAGGGTAAAAAGGGCAAAAGGAATTGCAGCAGAAAGGCACTTTCTGGAGGTGGAAAATAATCCATATTTCTCTCGTTTAGCTCAAGGTGTTCCCCGGGCTCACTTTTCGAAGTGTTTTCATTTTTATTTTGCACCTCGCGTCGGTTTGGCTGCAAGAGAGAACAAGCTGACAACACGCCCAGCAAGGAGGGCGGAGACGCCTGCAGCGTGAGGCGGCGAATATTAATTTTTTAAGAGCTGTGATTTATACTTCACGAAGCGAATCTATTTTTAGGCTTCTGTTTATTTGATTTCATTATTGCTCGTTGCTTTACAAGTAGGCTTTTATAGGCTATACCTACTTTCTATTACCCTTTACCCTAGTTAGGTTTGCTATACTCTTTCATACGGTCTCTAGCCTCAGTTCAGCGAGTTTCCCACACCTTTCCAGTCCATCCGGCTGGTATATTCTTCTCCTCCATATTTACACCCTTTTCTTGTAATTATTTCCACTAAAACGGGCTTCATACATCCCATCATCCTTCATATCGTTATACATTAGCATAGGTTGCGTTCTCAATTTATTATCTCCCTGCTCTAGGAGGAATTTCTTCGTTTACCCCCGCTATAGTATCTCATTCTTTAATAACCCTTCTCCACTCCAACTTTTCAAGCACCCTGAGTCAGTTCTCCCATTTTACACCTTTGGGTGCAAGTTTAACGAAAACACGTAGATGTACTTGATTTGAGACTCTTTTTTACCTTTTCACAAAACAATTATTTTGGATTTTTGTAATATCTTCCTCATTCTAAGCAACAGATCTTGCTGTCGGTTATCTCCTTTTTCAAGCCATTTTTCTGCGAAAATATTTGACCATAACCATCCAAAAGAAGGAAAATTGTTATTTGTGGTCCAGTTTGTACCTACTTACACCAATGCTTTGACTTGAGCCTTATTTTTTCATTAACAAAAATACCATTTTTCAGAGGGGGCAAAAATTACTGACATAAAATTTACATTCCAACATATCTTACCTGGCCATCATATTTGTACGCACTTCCTAACAATGATCATATCATGTTGGAAAAATTAATAATTTCTCGCGAAGGATCGCTCATTTTTTACACCGGAGAAATCTGAAATAATAGCATTTTTATTATAATTCCATGGAAATCTATAAGAGGAAAACGGTGAGATTCCAAAATACCGGAGTCGTAGAGGAAACAATAACCCAACGCGAAAGCTCGATAGCTGCATTCCAAAATTACCTTGGTGAGCACTTCAAAGAACGCCATTTAACTTCGATCCCACCTCCCGCCACCATCCTCCCACAAAACAGAAAATTGTATAATCACGAATCTCTTTCCCCCATCTCCCTCCCACACCAACGCAAAAGTAAGTCTCTAGGGTCGCAAAGAACCCATTAAATTAATGAGAAAGGGTGTACACACGCTCAAAAACACACGTGTGGGCGCGGGGAGGAACACATGGGACACACCAAATCACACGAGGGGGGGCGTCTCGTTCCCCAGCCTCCCTCTCTCTCTCTCTCACTCGCCTCTTTACCCTGTGCCCCATTATTCGCCCCACTTATCAGACTTGCAATTAGTCACCATACACGCTCGAGTAATCCCTCCTCTCCTCCTCCCTTTCTTTCTTTTTATTTTCGTTCGTGTTAAACTTTTTATTTTATCATTCCTTCTTTTTTTAAAAACCCTGCAGGCTCTGCAAGGGGCGCAAAAATGGCTGCTCTAATTGTCACCTCGTGGATTGTGAATGCGAGTCATAAGGATTTGCCCCAGTTCTCTCTCTCATGCACCCCACCTGTCTCCACACCTTTCCAGCGTCTCTCCTACCTCCTTTTTTTGGACCTTCCTTCACCTCCTCCTGCTCGATAGTTCAACGCTGCCAGCCACTCCCTCTCTGTCCCGTTTTCCAGTGCGTCTTCCCCCTCCACAGCCCAAACATCTCTCAAAATCAACCCCCTCCTACCATTTCCTCTCCTCGTTCCCCGCCCACAAAACTGCGTCAATTCCATTCTCTTTTTGCTCTCCTTCCCCCTGCGAATCTTCCATATCTCTCCGGCCTCCCCCGGCCAAAATCTAAACCTACTTTATGCCTCTTCCCATCCCACGCAAACATTCACAAACCAACACACACACACACATATACATATGCATATATATATATATATAAGTATATATACATTTATGTACATTATATCTCCTCCTTCCCTCCCAGTTCAGCTCCACGGAGCACCTCTAGCTATTCCCTCAAGTAATTTCTCCATTTCTCCAGCTCCATCCGCAAGGTTGCCACCCTAATCCCACGACAAACCCAACACTTACGCCGACTTCTCGTTACTTTCATCCCCCACCTCCCAGATCCTAAAAAAACTAAAGTGCAAGATTCACAGCACATCCTCCAAACCACTTGTCTCTTGCTTCTGCAACACTTTTAATCACCTTCGATAAAATTATAAATACCACTTTTCCAAAGCACGACCAGTCCGAATTTTTAATAAAGTCGGCAAAGTTGACGACGGGGTCAGCCATAAATGCGAACAGAATACTGATTATCAAAAGAGGGTTGGCAATAAAACTCATCACATTTCGTTGAAAATTGATTTGGCATATTGTTATAGCCTGGAGTTTACTCCGAACTCGTCATGAAATTACTTAAAATCATATTGCATTATCAGATAATATGACTTGTTTAGAGTAAATATGTCATTTATAAAAGAAATAAACTATTTCATACATTTAAATGATTTTTTTGGATTATAATGATGAATATTCTTTATCCATACTCCGTTAAATTTTAAAAATCAATAGTTCTCCTTCCGAGCATCTACTCGGCAAAATTGTATATTTTTCTTACGAATTATTTATTAACATTCAAAAATATTGTCACTTAGATCAATTTTCACATTACTCTTCGAAAATGTATTTAAGAGCTACAAGGAAAAAGTATCTTGCTAATTGAGAGATTGTTTAATAATTTTTAACAGCGTATCTATTTTATTGGTTCAATACCTTCCACTGTAACGCTACCCAACCTCTTAACTACTTAATATTGGCAAATTAGGCACTCTAGTACGTGCAACGTTATCTAGTACCTTTAATTCAACCTTCAAAGCATAAAATTGATCTAGGAATACTTAATAAAAGCGAGATTTAAGCAGTATGTTATGCCTTCAAACTATTACACGAATTCAAATTCGTGTTTTCTGAAAATAAAAAATAAATTAAAAATTAGTAAAAAATAGCGGCTCGTAAAAAAAGCTTGTAATTCTAAAAGCATTATTTTTGACAAAAAAATAACACTTCTTGTAAATCCATCGGGACAACACCACAAAAAATGATTTTGTCGAGAGTAGTCCTCAGCAAATTGCGAGTAAATACGATTAATGATTTCAAACCTATGTATTTTTTGAACGTTTGAAGAATGCTTACCAACTAGATTAGCCAAATTTTGCCTCACTTTTTGCTAAACATGCAAAAAATTGAGAAAATAATTACACTGAGCTATATCATGAATACCAGTTTTGATGGATCTGAAAAAGGCTTTTAGCGCGATATCAAAATGTAATCACACGTTTAAAGCTTGTTTTACGGCCTAAAGACAGAATGAATTTATTTGCGGCGCGCATATAAAAAATAGGACCATTTTTTTCTTTATTCCCGTCAACCACAACAGATGGGTGATGAGGCTAAATGAGATTAGCCGAACAGAGGATGACGGAGAAAATGTTTTTTGTCCCGGGGGTTACCGTTCTTTCGAACCAATTACACCGATAAATAAATTCACCTCATTTTTCTACCTATTCATTTTTGCTCCTCGTCACCGACAGCAACAAAGTGGCCGCCATCAATAAGCCGAAAATTTATTCAGGCAAAATTAGGAAACGGAGGCGGAAGTTGTCAACCGAGATTAAAACGGAGTACGACTAATCGTCCTTCCCCCCTCGGGAAGAGGGAGGGAGGCACGCGATGAAATTAACGTGATTGGGCAAAGTAAGTGGCTGAGTGAGACGCTAAACCTCTTCATAAAACGGATCGCTAAAGACGTGGCGGAAGCCTTTGAAAAAACGCCTACCATATTTCACCACGGGGTAAACAGCTCATAGGCTCGTAACGGAAATATTGCGACGGGACAGCGGCCTCGTAACACGTGAAAGGTGGGCGGAGGGCGTCAAGATTAAGACCGAGATACCAGCACGCCACGAGAAATAACCAGTCTGTACCTAATGATTTCAATGAATCAACTTCATTATGAAGAGCTCTATGCGACGAGAGAAATTGAGGGTGTTTGGAATGGTGTGGTCACAATAGTACTGGCAGCCCATCCCGAGATTCCGGGATCAAATTGTGACAAGATATTCATCACAACCCGAAACCTACTTTGGTGCTTGATTGGGAAAACTTCAAGTAAAGTACTGCGTGAGTCGGATAGGATGCATCGTAACTCCGAAACCACCAACCAAGAAAAATTAAAAATGGTGAGTAGGAGCGTTCAAGAGTCTAATTGGTACTTGGTATTTGACATTAACTTATTATAGCAGATCATATGGTATAATGTCAGTTGAGGAGGGTGAATCTACCACATTACGTTATAATTCATTCTATACGCCCGATATTTCTCTAGTTTTCCTTTGACTCCGTGAAATATATTTCCTGTTGCATAATTTCGTACGCCATACCTCGAAAACTGGGTAATTGACGTGGAGACAAATAAATATCGTAAACACTATCAATAAACTAACAAAATGGCTATCTAATTATTTAAAATTAATCCTATTCACGCGCAAAATTTTTATCCTATAATTTAAAGAAATCCTTGAAGAGTACCAACTATTTTCATTATCGCAAGCAATTCGTATGGCGTGTCATACCCGGAAACAGGCTGAATCGCACGGTACAAAGGAATATATGCCGTTTTCGAGCAATTCAAAGGTGAAAACGACGCAGAATAGAGTGAAATCTAAGTACGTAATGTCATATCACGAATAATATGATCCGTAATTTAGACGGGCATTAGGGATAGCGAGAAAAAGTCAAAGGGATGTAGAGATTAAATATCTGTTCGAAATAACATTATTAACAAAAACAGCTGTAGATGAATGAAAACAATGTACCTACATTGACGTTGTCTGTGCGCTTGTTGTTTAGGACTTCAATTTTGGGATTGAGGAGGTGGTGTGATGGATAAAGGTCTTACCAAAGAAAGCGGGAGTGATCAGTTTCGAGAAGAGTAAAATAATGGAGCAAGACGGAGTCTCGTGTGTGAACAAGGTGCCTAGGTAACTGAAAAATTTTGATAGAAAAGAAATGAGGACGCATACTGGTCCAATGATTCTTCATCGAATATTTTCTCTTGCAAAATGAGCTGCTTGCAGCCTCTATCAGACCACCATTATTTATTCAGATTCACATATATCTCATAATCGCAAAAATGTTTCAGCGAGAATAAAAATATTCTTACATTATATGGTATCGCCACCAATGAATGATAAAGCTTCGTATTGATATGCTAATGTTGTTACCCCTCCATTTATTTAAATGTACATGAACACTTCGTTGTTACGTTAATTAATTACATTGCTTTTTTATATTAGACAGTATTGTTTTTCTAAGCTAACGTCCAGTCAGGCTACTTCGTCGATTCAATATCCATTTATCGAACAAACTCTAGCCTAAGATATAGGAAAAAAATCATAAAATTTGAAAAAATTTGAAGGGATAGGCCCAATTAATATAAGTTATTGCATTTTTCCGAAGGAAACGAAAGTCAGAGCAACTATTTGCGAAAAATTAGCATTCACAAAAAATTGTTACTTACATCAGTGGATTAACCTTATGATAATTCTTTGAAATTGAAAAGAGCAATCATCCAAGTGATTCATAGTAATAAATGATAACAATTTTGTAACAGGTTTCTTCTTGTGTGACGCTAGCACAAAAGTGTAAGGTTTTTCAAGAGTAATCTCTGAGAAGCGTGACACAAAAACGCATATTATTATTTGAATTTTTTTGATAGAACAAACCAAATTTATTCGTTAGAAAAACAGAAGTGATGAAGAAAATTGAATATTTTTTCGATCTTAACCCATTAATAAGTCAATATGAGCAAAATGGAAGACGAATTCGAAGACATGAGTCGAAAAACGCTTCCCGCTGCGGGAGAGGACGAGGCGTGACGTTGTCCGAGATGAAAGCGAGCAAAACTAAGCGAAGAAGAAGGAGAAGAAGAACGGAGTCTAAAAAGAGGGTGAGAGGTGATTAATAAGAGGAAATTGCGTAGCTGCTGCCTCATATTTGTGTTGCCAAAAGCTTTGCGAAGGTTAGACAAGAGAGAGAAGGAGAGAGCTGGTGAGATTATGCGGTCTGGCGCAATGGGCGTGGAAGGGGAGGAGGCTCTGTGGGGAGGAGGGTGAGAGCAAGCCGAACGAAAGGGTTTCAACTGGAGGGTACCGCAGGGGATGATGCAGGGACCACTTGGGTGGTGGTATGAGTTAGAGTTGAGGAGTAGGCGGGGACTGGGAATTCAGGAGTGGTATGAGGCCTTGGAGAAGGAGGGAGTTAGGGTGAGGAAGGAATTCAGGAAACCCAAACGACTGTGACAGTAACGCCCCGGGAGTTGATTAATGAATCTTCAGTTTCGCATCGAGGTAAGCAGGAAAGATTGAGTGGAAGAGGCTCCCGGAGATGAAGTAGGTTTTTGAAGAGACGGCAGGCGGAAGGAGAGGAAAGGTGGGAGGGATGGGAAGAAAAAATATTTGCTCAGGGATGTGTGGGATAACAAAACAAGACACGTGCGTCCGAGAACTGAGGAATTGGACAAATATTGTGGGTGCTACCACCATATACCGTCCACGGCCGAGATGTCACGTACAAAACCCCAGTAATTTCGCTTTGTACCTCGTCAGAATTCATAATCCGCGCCGGGGTAAGGGTCGGAAACAACCACGATGATAAGACATTATTCACCGTATTAACTAGCTGTTTCCTGATCCCGAATCAGTTGATTGGCGATCATCCCTATCCATTAGTTCATATTTACGGGAACCCATCCATTGTAATCCAAGCTGATAGCTAAGCGCCTTGTTTACCAGTGTCTTGAAAATACCAAAACCTTTATCGCAGAAAATTGAGTTAATTAGTATAACAAGGAAATTTCAGAAATAATAAATAATTAGTGTGACTATATTACGATAAATTGGCGAGTGTGTTGGTGATTATTTATTTATTTTTTATTTATTTATTTTCTTCACTACCTCGAATACAGCACAATGTGCCAATTTACGTCGGGTGAATAACAGTAACAACGGACGAGACACAAACACCCATGCCCTGGGCAGAAAATATTCTACCCAGGCGGGACTCGAACCCGCGACCCTAGGGTTTGTATCCCGCCTAGGTAGAATATTATCTGCCCAGGACATGGGTGTTTGTGTTTCGTCCGTTGTTACTGTTATTCACCCGACGTAAATTGGCACATTGTGCTGTATTCGGGGTAGTGAAGAAAATAAATAACGATTATGAAACAGCAAAGATCTCATCTGAAATAATATTAATGTACTTCGGATGAGCATACCTTAAAAGAGTACAAAAAATGCCAAATCAACAAATTCTGATTAGAATTACCCAATATCTATAGCTTTTTTATAGCTTCTTTTATAAATACGAAAGAGCAGATGATACAATTTGAATTTAAATTTGAATCTGGGGATCTTTGGACAAAATGCGGCTCTTTTAATTAACTGAGCTCAGCAGCATTTGAAAATGACTGGAATGATAAACAAACATGTCAAATATAACATTATTGATTGCTTTAAAGTTTCTGTAAATTAGTAATCACCCAATACGATAAGAAACATTAGAAAATATCCGTATGCTGCGATACATGGTACCCGATTCTATATTAATATCAGAAACCAATGGAGCCACAGACATGAATGAACAAAAAGGTGTGTTTACAAGGTGTTTGTACGTACTCCATTTTTATGGGATTTTTTAAAGAGAGATACTCGTATGTATGAGGTACTTGGCTTCAATCAAACAAGTGTGACTTTCTTTGAATGAACTTACAGTTCACCGGAACTAAAAGTGTATGTAAAGGAGGTAAGAATGTAATATGAATGGTAACACGTAGTGAAAAGAAATATAATGATACACTTGGAAAGGACAATGGAAAGGAAGCGGAGAACGAGTCCAGAAGACAAGGCGGAGAGGACAAGTGGAAACAAATACATTTTTTTGTGTGTGAGTGAGGCAGCATGCAACGCAAAAACGCCAGAGAAAACGGACACGGGTACTTACAAGGCACGGACACAAAACGAGTGAGAGTAAGAGACGTGCCCTGCTTAATGATGCGAGGGATAATGAAGCAAAACAAACGGCCGACAAAACGGGGAAAGGGTAAGAAGGATAAAAGTAAATAAATATAACACTCAGTGGAAAGGGTTGAGAAAGATGGATAGACAGGGGATGGAGAGGAAAAAAAGGCTGAAAGTGGAATTTAGTGGCTTCGAGAGGAAGAGGAATGATTGCGGAAATGACTGTATGTGTACGTAAGTGGGCTGCACATACGTCGAAATACTACATCCGTCATTCATTCATGCTCTAACTTGGACATTTGGCAATACACTCCGTGTTGCTCGGTTTTTGGAACGCATGTGGGTCATAAATTTATTGCATTGCCATTTTTTGGACGCTTTTGTCTCTCGGTAAGCAAAGTAGCGTCCATTGAGTCAAAAACTTCGCTCATCGTCGTAATCAGCCTAAACCTTAAAGCAATAAACTCCATTGTGTACTGCAGAAGTCCCTTTTTAGCGTTTCAATGCTTCAAGTACAAGATAGCAGTTTCCATATTCAGGTTCTCGAAAAGCAAACAAAAATATTTTGGAATGGGGTTCAAGAGTTTTTTCCTAAGGAAAATTGCTGATAGTTACTTTCTCAAAGGGTATTTTCAACGAACATCGGTCAAATTACAAATCAGTAAATTTTGAAGCATCCTTAAACACACCTTATTTTTTCCATATTGAAGCGTGGGAAAAGAGTGAATTATCTTTAAAAGCTTCCACCAAATGTTTTTCACTATTGTTTAGTCACTCCTGTGCTATTCATTCAGGGAAAGTAGAAGTAGGACATGAAATTTTTGTTAAAATAAACCGCATGCGTGAGGAATGATAACTTCATCATGTATTGATTTTTAGTGGGACGCAGAAATACAATCAGTATTTAACTGTGGCTTGGTTTATTTCCTCTTTAATTATATCACTTGTAACCCATGCCATAAACATCAATTCAAATGGGGAAAAGATTGCAAGGAGAACGTTTCTGATCTGTGTGCCCATCCCCATCCATGGAAGACATTCAAACTAATGCACATTAATTTGGGATAGAAAGATTAAATTGCTCTTCAATAGGAGAAGGAGACAAATGGAGAGAAGAGAAGTAAAGAATTTGAAGCGGGATCTCCGTTTCGCAAGAGAGAGTTGCCCGACGACATACCGACAACAATGGCGAGTGGCAGATGATTAATTGATCGGCGCAAGAGCAGGGAGAAGGGAATGAAGGGGATAGCAGGAAAAGGTCTGGGCGGGAAATGAATTCGTTTATTTTATTCACTACAGGAATGGGAGGGTGAGTGAGCAGGAGAAGAGCTCAGGAGAGGGAAAGGTGGATGTGTGGGAGACAGAGAGAGAGAGACTCAGTGAAACGAGAGTTTAAGAGGCTCGCTCACGACACAGAGGTCCAAAAAAATGAGAAAATTGGCCTTTGTATTCACTTAATGTAAAAAAAGCCTGCATCCGCCGTAAGTAAGTCTCCATCTACCAAAACTTATGAGTAAGCTACTGACAATTTGGAGAAGATGGCTAAAGAAAAAATGAAAATTTTTTTACTTCATCTATCCACATGATGGGTATAAAGAGCCAATTCTAACGGCTAACCCATTTATCCTTCAAAAAATAAAGTAATAAGCAATAGTTCGGAAATAAAGAAATGCCTTGGTTCTTTACTTCCATTTCCCAACATTAAACAAATGCGTCGTTCATATCATTTTCTCGCAACAATGACCATTACACATTGAAGTGTTTACAATATTTCTCCATCTGCTTCAAAAATTCTTATTTCACATCGATAATAGCCATTATGTAGCTTAAAACGTAGATAGTTTTCCCTTTCACTTCGTGGAAATATATTGAGCAAATACGACAGCTCCATATTTAAGCATGCACTTTCCGCATTTTTCATCCATTCACCGCGGCGATTATTTATTCAATTGAATAAATTATAGCTTTTTTTCAAGTGTAAAGCATTAATTTATACATGGGTTTCAATCTGGATTGGAAGCCATCACCAAAATATGATGAGCCCACAGCATCAAATCAAGATACCTAGTAGGTATAACAGTTTTTATTTGTAGAATATTGGAAATATTTATACACCCATTGAGTTAAAATTTCACACATAAGCACAATTTTTCACAAGTACAACTTTTTTTCTACATGGAATTCGATCAGGATCGAGTGTATGGTGTACCTACAGCATTAAATCAATATAATATAACAATTTTTACTTGTGGAATATTGGAAACGTCTAAGCACTCATAGAGTAAAAATTTCACTCATTATTTTCAGAGTCTTCTGAATTTATTTATCAGTACTTTTAAGGCAATTTTTGAACAAATACGTTAAAAAGAAAGGGTTTGGAGAGAAAAAAATGTTCTAGATGTTATCAGATGGAGAACACCTTGCTCTATATATACCATGAATATAAACGAGATGAAAGAATTTTATTCATATGCCCAACCCACCTAAAGCCACCATCCAACTTATCAAAAGCCCCTCAAACCCTAACCCAGAGTCCAAAATATCGTCTCCTCCTTCCGCTCCCATGAACCGAATCGCGGGAATGGCTATCGGGCATGCGACTGGCAAACAAGTGGCGTGCGAGAGCGTGGGTACCAACTTGAATTATTACAACACGTATGCGAAGGCCAAAGAAAAGAATTAAAAAAACATTGGCGTTATAAAGATGATGGATGGAACATGATAAAAAGATATGATGTATATGATTAAATTTTCATGACCCCTTAAGGATAAATAATGTCTACATTAATCGGCTATAACCAACAAGTATTCAATTTAAGGACTTCTTCAGACTTCGCACTTCACAGGTGCTCGTTCACCGTATCGCCTGATAATTAAAATTAAATTTGACGCGTTAATGTTGAACATATTTGCCCAAGCAAAATCAACTGGGCATGAAAAAATGTTTCGTGTGAGCAGTCCGAGGTGATGGAAAACGTAAGGCCATGCAATCGAGCTTAATTTTCCCCGGAGCAACGCCCGTGTAATTTTCATCTCTACTGCTACTCATTTACGTTTTTTGACCTTTGGCCTTAGTACGTTCAGCATGATTATAACAGTTTCACCGTATTACATCAATGCGGATTAACATTAACATTTAAACAGGAAATGCAAGTGTTATTGTTTTTTGAACACTTACGGTTTCGTAAAACAAAAAGCTAAAACAAACCGAGTATTTAGATCTTAAATCTAATCGGACCGTTTCTCACTCAAAAATTAAATCAAGTATTTTTATTGGTTCATTAAATTACAGCCTAGCCTTAAATTAACAATTTTTATTCACAGAATAGCCAAAAAAGTTTAAAAACGTATTATTGTTTGAATCGGACAAAACGTAAGGATAGTCAAGAAATGTTTGACCCTTCATCAAGTTGCGTACGCAGGTGTCCGCGTATTTGCAAAACTTTTACCATAAAAAATTAGTTTTGCAAAAACTTTTTTGCAAAATACAAAGGCAATGATTTCTATCATAAAATGAAAACAAGCATAACTTCTGATGATTGACCTGGTCTTAAGAATACCCATGCATCAACGAGTCAGCTATCTACTATGAATTTCCGCGATTCGTGTATAGAGTCTCATTACGGAATATTGTTTATCTCGCGAGATGACTCCATCTGATGAATGGCACTTCATTACGCAAATTACATTCTGGATGAAATATTTGTTCCACAAAACTCACAATTAATTAGTCATACACATTTGTGTAATAGGTACCTTGCAGCAAACCTTTGGAAAATCGCAGTACACCTGCAAGGGATTAACAGACTATTCACGAACGTTGCCTTCTCAGACGACGCCGTCTTACGAGCCGAGCAGTATTTGACTCAAAAATTCATTTTCACAGAACAAATGAGAGCGCGCCTCTGGTGGGCTAAGGAGAGCACAAATGCATTCAGTGCGTTCTGTCATGAATGACGATTACTCAAAGGGAGCCGTGCCTCCCTCTGATCTTGAGTCATTAGGAAATGAGGATGAGAAGGTACACCGCTGGAACAAAAAGTGGTTTTGCAAATGCGAAAGTTCCTGCCGCATTTCACTGCTAGTGTGAGGAAAGAAGCCATGAGAAATGACGGCGCTTCTACGTGATGACAGCTCTATTCTCATGATAGGGATTAAGTCATTGAAATTTCATGGAGACAAAAACACAGCAAATTCAAAAGAGCGGCGATTACATGCACGATATTGCCTCAAATCATCTTATTACCTAGCTTCAGGCATTGGAAAAAAATACAATCTTACCTCCATATCCTTTTAGAGTAAATGAAACTGACAATATGCACTTGGCTCATCAGGTATGCTCAACAAACCTTTATAAACTAAATTAGATTATGGACAGATTGGTTGGGGAGGAGCATATAAATATTCCTTAGTTTCAGATATATTACTAACAAAAAGATAATAAGAGTTATGCCTAAAAGTAAACAATATGAACAAACGTACCTAATATTTTTTTGACTTCTTCTTCTCCATTCCAAAAATTCCTTCTCCAAAAATCTTCCCATTAAATACACGTTTTAGGGTACCTACTGAAATTATATCATTTGAAGAATGGCAATTTATCCGCAGTTTCTGGAAGCAACCATACGTAAAATTTAAGAATGAAGCTAAATACGTTTGCTTTCAAAACCAAATCTCACGCTGTTTAAGAGATCCTTTGTATATTTGTGCCTTTAAGTATTCAACGCCGTATCTGAATCCATTAAAAGTTTTAAAAACAATATGAAATAATTGTAATGTTAAAAAAAATGGATATTGGCACAAAACAATATAAATGTTTTATACTACTCTGCTTTTCTTGTTCATTATTGCGCTAAAATGAAATCACCTTTGTTATTATTATATATGCTATTGAAAGTATTTTTGTATAGTGCCAGCAATGTATTTTATTTGTGGAAGGCAGTCTGCGAACAGGTCTGTGACCTTTGAGGCTACTTAAAGCTCATGGATACTTGTACACAACATTGAACCAAAACTTATGATCAAAAAATTATTCTTATTCAATTCTTATAATAAGTAGATAATAAGAATTGAGATAATAAGTACTTTTCATTTTTCACAATGCAATTTGCAACGGTCTCATAGACTAACAATTTTTAAGGCGTGTATACCGTCATTACATATATGTAAATGGCAGAGATCAAAGTTTTGCTTGAATTTTAATTTTGATGAAGTGCATACGAACTATGAGTCCAATGAAAGTTACCAAGGATCTGCAATCAGCAATTGGAGGTCAGAGCATCAGATGAGACTAGCATGCTGACAGTTACCAGGTCATTTTTTGAAATATTGACGCAGAAATATCGAATATAAATGAAAGCAGGAGGAATAATTTTTCATGGAGTAGGGTACACTTGGCTGCATCCATATAAACATATTTTAGAAATTATAATAAAATTTAAGTTCAAAGAATAATAACCGAGGCATCACGTCAAATCCTGGGAGGTTCTATAACCATAAAAAAAGAATACTTTTCTGACAAAAGTTAGATGCCATTATTAAATTTTTGGTCCAACGACATAAACTTGCGCACTTATAGTTTTCAATTTGCATGAGCTAGAAATATATGAATTAGTGGAAGTCTATAATGAGGAAATTCCTTTATTTAATTTATAAGGGAGGAATAGTTCTTCTTCAAAGAATTTGAGATGCATCGGTGTAAATACTGATTTCCTAAATCATGGTAAATTGTGTGTACATAGAGAAATCATATTGGCGCCTTACCCATTAAAGGGTTTATTACCGGTTATGAGCATGTCACAGTGACGGAAAGTGGAATTTGTATGCTCAAACATTTACTCAAAGATATGCTACTGTAATCTTGTAAATAACTATAAAATGCATCCTATCAATATCTTAATTAATATAAAGAAGTCATTATAATGATTTTAAATGCTAAAATCCCTCAATTAATTACCAGCCGGTAACATATTTTGTCTGGATATTACATGTACTTAGATTTCGAATGAGATGACTTGGATATAGGTATAAGAAGTCATGAGGAAGCATATGCTTTCAAATATGAATAGCTATGCATCTCAACCTAGTAACAGTCGGCTCTAACCCCATTAATAAGATCAACACCTTCACAAAATTGTGGACGCAGAAGTTAACATATTTTCCCCAGAGATGCAATCACGCAATGTTTCGTATAATTGTCACGAAATGAAACACATCAAAAAGTCTAAAAAACATTGTTTAAAGTAGAAATAGTTCCATCAAATACAAGTGATACTTCAACCTAATCTAAGATAAACATCTCTCAAGCTGGGGACGAGATGGCGCAGACAGATTTTAGAAACGACGATGAGCTACGCGCGTCCAAATAAAAAAATCTAGGCGTCCCAACCAATGACTAGAGGCTCTAATACCGGGTATGATGATATCGTGCGCAGAAAAAAAACCTGGATGCCATGCGTGCGTTCGATATTTTTTGTACCGGCAGAGAAAGAGGAGGGAAGCAGAGGGAAACGAGAAACGACTAGGGTGTACGAGGGTGGGGAATAGCTGGGGAAAAACCTTCGGGATGGGTGGATGGGATAATGGAGAAGAGATTGCGCTCTATACGCGTTGTGAGGGAAGATAGAACAGAGACAGAGGGAGCGGGAAGGGGACGCTAGTTGGGGGGAGAAGGAGGGGATGAGAAGCAGCGGCAGAGGAGCCATTCATCATTCGAATTTTGACGAGCGCCTCTATAACGGCCATTGTTTTCGCGTCGGCCCATAAGGTGGCAGAAGCGGTTTTGGGTGATACAAAAGGCGCTCCGCGATTCGGATTCGAGGAAGGGGATTCAAAAACGGAGCACGGAGGCTATTGAAAAGGCGGAACGGTGGGCTGGTTGGGAGAGACGGAGGGGAATATATAGAGAGAGGAGCGGACTGGAGGGAGAGAAAGAGAGAGGTTGAGCAAAGCCTTAAACACAGATGAAAGACTTGCCGATAACGAAGAAGGAGACGAGGCAGAGGGGATGGGTGCGTCGAGAGAGAGGAGAGCGGTGGTGGCAAAAATGAACCCGGGTTCGACAAGCCGCGTCGAGTCCCCCGAAATTCCCCGCGTCTCCCCCGCCCCCCGGTTAAATAATGCCTTCTTCGGGACTCCGGGGGATCAAATCTTCGCCCTTAATTGGAATTCTAGAATAATTGTGTTCGTCACCACGCATCAAAACTCGTCACTGTCATGTGCTCGTGAGGCACAGGATTAATAATCTGAATCATGCTACGGCAGCGTTTATGTGCGAGGCACATCACGACAACTTGGGGTCATTAAGAGGCGGTTGTCTGATATGAAGGCGGTGGTGATCCATCGCCAAATATGTGTGCTCAGAGTGACACGTGAGTTGATACCAGTCGATAACTCTCCGGCGAAAAAGAACGGCTCACAATTCATTCATATCAATAAAGAGCGACAGGCAGCGCAAATCACTCCAATTCTGTTCCACGAATCAATTCAATGAATATGAGATATCATCGAGTGATATTTTCACGTTAGCGTTTTCTATTCGAAACGTATCATTTCAGCCGACAATCAACTACAAGAAATGCTCACGAAATAGAAATGTGCTAAGTTCTCGGAAAATAAGCAATCAAATGTTATGATTATTAACTTTGGGTATACATATAGTCGCTGGGGGATTTCACGATTGAATAGACATACTTGGAAATTTTGCTTTTTCCTCTTTAACCGGAACCACTCTATTTTGGCACAACATTTTTCCAGAACTAGCTCATACAAATGGGATGTTTTTCCTTAGAAAATAGACAATATGCAAGTACAACTGTTCATCGCGACTAGGCTTTGCGAGATTCCAGAGACATTGTTCCATCTGGTTGCCGAGAAGGAAGTTAGGGGAAGGAAAATGGTTATTTTACCTAGAGAAACCTGTGAAACCTAGACAAGGATCAGGAAGCGTTTAATATCATAGATATTTTGTTTTTGAACTCTGTCTAGTTTAGTTATCAGTGCTCCTCTTAGGCTATAAACATACTCACAACTCACAAGTATCAGTTATTACGCATTGTTTTCGAAGCGAGCTCTACATGTCATTTTCTTTCAAATATCCCCGGAAACTTCCTTGATCCTCAATACATCATTCACTGTTAGCAACTCTGCGTGAACAAAATTCATCCAATTCCTTTCTCTTGAATCCCTTTTTCCTCTTGCTTGATATAGCCTTTTCATATCCTGCTCCCCCGAACAATTTCTTGTCACTAATTTCACCTCTCGATTTGATTATATTAGGTTCCGTATCCAGTTCCCCCTCTACAGGACCCTTTCCCGTCTCTCCTCTACCATCCAAGAGTTCCTAGACTCCACGACTCGCTCAATTTAAAGTGAGTGTTTTGAAAGTTACCAGTGATCCGATTGAGCGTAATAATTACCTGCTTGCAATGAACACTCTACTTTCATGGAAACTCCTCGTAATTAACTTGTAATTAACTCTACGTACTTAACACACGTCCGCTGAAGAAGATATTGTAACATCAAAACCGGTTAGGAATTTTAATCAAAAGTGTGGAAAGTTATTAAGTCATTTGTCTTTTACTATGTCTAAATTCCACAAAGTAGAATCGTCTACTATCACGTATGCACTTCAGGAGGCTGAGCAATAGCAAAGAGTTACGATCATATTTTCCGTATCGTGCCTATGTAGACTAGAGTCCACGTTATGTTCTCGGAATCCCTAATATAATATTCACCATAATGTACTCCCGTGCCAACTTTGGAGAGGGGGAAAATGAGAAGATTCCTTTGAAAATGATTTTTCTCGGTATTAAATGGAAAAAAGGCGAGAATAATTTGATCCTAGTCTCCTCTACTGGAACGTAATAAAACCGCTCCCGGCCTTTGATTTCCCGAACATCACTTCTCGTGTGCTGGTGTTGAAATGGTCTCCGCATCGGAGGGAGAGGTGGAGGGAGATGATGCGGGATTGAGGCGGTCGCGGCGGAGAACTCCCTACGGGAAAGTCGGAGCCGGGAGGATTAAGTGGGAGGGTACGGCAGAATTAAAACAAAAGAGGAATTGAGGAAAAATCACCCAAACGTTGGCGCCTGACAGCACGTTGGAACGTAGTTAATGCAGGAAATAAATAATAAAAAAAATAAAAACCCTCGGTGCTGAGTTTTACCGTCCGTAAATATGAATACATATTTTTTAAAATTCCTTTTATTTTCCATACTTCGCCTTTGAGCGAATATTTTCCCACGATCTGCGACTCCAGCATACAATATGAGTGGGTAAAATTTGGGAGGATAAGTTTTGCGTCTGCTATAAGGGAGGATAGAAACTATAGTATGATAACCACATATGCATCGTGAAATATTTGAGAAGTAAGTCCCACTCAAAGTTAACGAAAGCATTGACTCCAAGCATGACTAGTGAAGGAAACCTCTGGATGTCGTCATAATTTCACCATACGGAATCATATCATCAATTAATATCATATTCCTATACTTTCATCGCGAGATTTATAAAAGTAAAAAAATTGTCGTTTTCTTAAACTGGGAAATGTTGGTGAGAGGTGATTAATTCATTAGCCAAATATCAATATCAAATATATATACTAGCTGACCCGTGCGAATATTTCGCACAGTATGCAGCTTCTTCCTGTTTCTTTCTTCTTTCTTCCTGTTCTACTACCTTTCGAATATTTCGCACAGTATGCAGCTTCTTCCTGTTTCTTCCTTATTTCTTCCTGTTCTTCTACCTATTTCTTCCCAAGGACAATTATATGTTATTTATGTTTGTTTTAAAAATACATAACGTAGACGTAAACGGAAAACGGTCACACTGATTGCATGTAAAATGTAAACAATCGAACTAAACGATGTATTAATAGATGGCGCCTCCTACAGTCTTAAGCACGTAACCATAGCCAACATATTAGTTGATTATATTGTCAACAGATGGCACTGTATCATATTTGAACAAAAACTTTAATTTTAATTTTTTTAACAAAAACTTTAATTTTAAAACATTTGTCTATTTTGCGTCAATATCGGGGAAAATATGCTTTAAAATGATGAATTTTGATAAAGAATTATGGGAGTTATGGCGTTGCGACAAAAAAACCCCTTTGAGAATTAATGTATATGATGATGATGATTGGGCTAATGAAATTTATCACCTCTCACCAACGTTTCCCAGTTAATGATAGCAATTATTATAATTATATATAATTAATAATAAAATATATAAGTGATATAATACATATACAAGTAGTCAAAATCTACTCATATTAAAGTTTTCTTAACGTCATTTTGGAAAGTAATAGCATAAACTCGTCATACGCCAGCATTTCTTTAGCCCCACCAATTTAAAAAAATTTCCACCTTCCAAGATTTTGAAGTACCTATAAATAAGACATTATGAAGGTGACTTGCAATAACTGAATATTTACTTGAAGCTTAATTCCGACAAACTAAAACAAAAATGTCATTACGTATTTAGTGCCGATCCTTATTGTTTTGTTTAGATAAAGTGATGGTCTATACTCGTTTACCCGGAAGCCAATGTGACTGAGTGAGTTGATGAAAAATCTAATTTCTGGTGAATAGAGGAAAACATGTCCAAAAAGTCATCCAAAAAAGTGTATGCTTACGAAAATTTGGAATTCCTCACGCGATAAATATTAAAATTAGATTTTTGCGCGCAGAAAATTAAAAATTGCATAAAGGTTTACTAAGATAGTGTCGTTTTATTCATTGTTTAATGGGTGCATCACACACAAGCTTTTATAAAATACGTCAGTCATTGTAATTAAGCATCTTGATAAACATAATAAAAATGATTTATTTGTCCACAAATGCTTTCACCAATTACTATATACCTATTTATTTAGTATTGCGACGAAAATAATGGCTCATGTCCTGAATAATGAAACAAAACCTGTGAAATCACCCAGGTGGGATTTGAACCCACTACTAACGGATTGAAAGGTTGAGATGCCAGTCCAACACAAGTCTAGGCCGACAAAATGCAGTTATATTTGATATATGATTGGACTCATTCATATGCTTTGCTATCTTATTCATTGTTTGGAAAGCACCTTTAATGATAGCCTATTTCTAATGATAATGCAGGAAATGATCTGAGCACTCACCTTGCCCATCCCTACCTCCCGTGTCGAGATGCCCATCTTCTCGTGATGGCGTAACTGCACCGGGTAAATGATTTGGTAGTAGTGGGCGCCGATGTTTCGAACCAATTCCTGGTTCTGGCGATATTCCCGGAGAAGCCTCTCCACCTCCCCTGCGAAGGAAATAGAGTAAAAACAGAACGTTTAAAACTTGTCAAAAAATATGATCACATAAATATGGCACAAATACTACCGAAAATCTACAGACAGTAGTCTCGAAGCTAGGAAAGGAAATGAGGGTGTGCCTCTAGGTCTTAGGCAGTCAGTGTGTACCATCCAAAGAATAAAAGAATCTTATGTGAGCATTTATTTGGATTTCAAGCAGTTCTTTAGGGTAATGGCTAAGGGAAAAAAGAATGAGTTTTCTTTGCATTCAGGAAGAGGAACTTCATCATTTGGATTCAAATTTGGGCTCCTCCGGTAAAGTGCCGATCGCTGCACTGAGAAGTTATTCTTATATTTAATTATACTACATATAGTTTTAAACAATATGAATAGTATACGGTCACTGTCATTGACAGAAAAAAATTAGGCCATGCAAAATAAGTAGTGATAAAATTGAGCAAAAAAACTAAAATTTCCATAAAATCATGTGACCATCGTTCATTTTCATGCTACCTAGGACATAAAAGTAGATATGCACCTCATAATGCTAAGATACTAAAAGAACACTTCATTTGCAGAGCATCGAAGAATTTTAACTGCTACTTGCCACTGAGTTCTCACACCATGCAATCCATAGAGTTCTCAGTCACAAATCTCATGCCAAATGCGATATCCAAACCAACTACTCCCAATCATGGAGACAACACATAGCAAGATTTTTTAAAAGTATATCTTCTTATTTTCCCGAGCAGTTTGAGTAAACTTCTCACTATCCACTACAACTGCTATAAGAATCTAAATGGCGTCTCAGTGATATAGTTAAAGAGCATGCGTGGAAAGTGTAAATTTCTCCATCGTGAATATACCATAAACACAAGAATGAAAATGTACGCTGTTAGGAGAGGGGAGCATAGGCTATCACTTCAACAGCATATTTTTCGATTCTACGCTCACAAAGGAACTGGGAGGTTTTTAAACCATAATTTCGATGTCTATCTTAATATTGATAATCTTATGAAGCTCATTACCATAATGACCATGATTTTTTTCCAGAGTTTCAACAATTGATATTTCTTATTTGCAATTCTAACTATTTTCATCAATATTCATTGATCTGTTATATGAATAAGTATCACTTCAACGACATATTTTTTTGTTTCTACGCTCATAAAGGAACTGGGAGGTTTTTAAATCATAATTCCGATATCTGTAAGCTATAACTATGTAAAAAAGGACGCAGAAGATCTCTACATTCGTAAACTCTCGATGATATACCACATTGAGGAAACTATTAACGGTTTCCTCATTGATATATCACCTATATCAATCAGTTCCTTGCCATTTACCTATCAGTTTACTGTTGCGTCGATAAGTGGCCGTAAATCTCCCTTCCCGAGGAGCATTTCCCTCTGCTAGCGAATACCCGTTAACTAAATCGGCGTTAGAACTCTCCATCTCCACAATAATCAGTTACATGGTGACGCCTTCCCCACGATTGCTACTATACTATGTGAACTCAGCGGCTCAATCCGTAGTAATCTCGCGTAGAAAGGGACATAGGTTGCTCTGAGGCGTTAAAGAACATTGAGGACGGCAACGGAGACAAAAATAGTTAGTGGGATATGACAAGGGACACAGTAGAAGAAGGAACGAGAGCAAAATGAATTTTAAGCTGAAGATCCCGGTCCGTGGATGGCGGTACTCGACTATGCATACTTCACCATTTGCATGAAAGTACGTTGGTATACGAATATTCTGTTGTTCCACACGCATTTTCAGCTGCCAATGAACCCTTATTAGTATTTCTTTCTTTTTGATTCATTTTTCTCTCAAAAAAGAAGGCTAGTTGGTATTTATTTTACAAAATTAGGCAGCTGCATTATCCATCGTTTTTAGACATATTCACGCATTATTTGTGCATTCTATTAATTTTATCTGAAATTCATTCACGGCTTCCCTAACTGTATTATTTATGAGCGTTTAATAGGGGTCTACTATAATATATGAATTTAATTGTAACTTTTATAAGATATTAGCGATATTTAAGTGCATCTAATGTGATGTGATATTCATATGATATCGAATTTCATTGAGATATAATTGATATCTATTGGGTGTTACACTCAAAACTGCAATACCATGTTATGCCATACACTATAGTTTTTTTTAAACCATTCCACATGCGATAATAAGTTCCCTATCAACTCATTTTGCAAACAAGGTAAAATATATACAACTAAAGTATCAAAATGTAATGTAGAAAAATAAGATTCATATAAGAAATGAATGCGACAATAAACAACATGCGCCGTGAAAGTGATTGAAATGCTCGTTTTGACCATACAATTGAACCTTCCGTTATGTGACTAACCATCAAGACGCAAGTAACGATCTAGTTGCTTTCGGCATCCAAGCTGACGAATTTGAATGTGAAGCTCTGATGTTATATTAAACCTTACAAGCGATAAATTAGCAGAAAAATCCAGATATACATTTATAAGTATAATTCCATATATTATAATTACCCTGACTTAATACCTTTATGGTGAAAACGAAAAAAAAATGCAATAACATTCATCGTATTGAATCCGATAAGCGATGCATTAAGCTGAAATCGCTATCTACCGCGATAAAAGGAAAACTATCGCGATATGATTCTCAAAGATGAATAACAAACGGTTCTGAAAAGATGCGGAGAGAGGTTTGCAGAGGTTTGCCTAGTTTAGCACGGGATGGGCGGAGATCGGCAAGGGTACGTCATCAGTGAGCAAGCGTATGATAGAATCCCACGAGGGCGTTACCGTGGCAAATACATTCCGTCAAACACATAAGCCAGCCACCCACTCTCTCCCCCCTGTTGCCAACCTCACCCCATGCCATGCACCTACCAACCCTCTTCCTCCAGTGCCCTTCTATTATCCTACTCCCTCCGGCCTCCCACAACACACATTTTACGTCCCCAATGGAATCGGAGATTACACCTGGATTCCCTCCGGGGACAACCTCCCCGGAGAGTCCGATTTAATACTTAGCTACGCTGCAACGCGACCCTAGGAGAGATGCTGCAGTGACTGCTAAAAATGGCTGTCTTGACTCATTAGCATGCAGGTTAATTTGCGTTTATGAGTGATGACGGCAAAGTTCAACGTATGGCTATGAAGCCGAGAGCGACATTTTATTCACTCCGCACCGTTGAAGTCACGAGGAGGAAAATAGTAACACAAAATTCTGACGTATCGTATGGCAATTATACACAGCAAAGGCTGAAAGAAAGTTTTGGACCGTCGGCTTATCATTTGCATCCGATCATAAAGAATTTCCTATTATAAAAGCAAAACTAAAGGCCGAAAAAACGTGTTCCAATTGTTTGCCATGAAAATTAATTAGTAGACAGCAGGTGTCATAAATTGGAAAGAACTGGCATGATTAGGGAAGTTTGGCCGTTGCATTACACTTCTCCACTTGCTGAAGGAAAATGGTCATCTTTAGTTTTTAACAGCACATATTGGATCATAGTGAATTCTACGCCCACAGAGTACCTGGTGAGAAGTCGCAAGGGCTTGCAATGGAGAATGAGGGGAAACTGGATTTGAAATTGAGCGGGAATGAGGAAACGCGAAGATAATAGGACGTAATCGAATATTATGGTGACCGTATTTCTACCGTGTTGTTAATTTTCAGGCCAATAGTGTTACATGGGAAGAGAAATGTTTCAACTCCCTCGCCAAAGTTGTATCTCTCTCGTTTCGAGACTTTGAACACTGTTATGTTTCATAATGTTGGATAAAACAATAACCTCCGTATGACCCTGTATTTTGCGTGATAGTCTAATAATATTTGTCTTTCTGGGAGCCACCGAGTCTCCAACGGCTAACAACCTGTTTCCAGCCAAAGCCTTTCTAGCAACCGACTTTAATGGAAAAGATAATGTAGTGAACTCGTCATTTTTACAAGATGAAAATGCAACTTTTTTCAATACAGATTCTAGGGGGCTTTATCAATTTTACCCCTTGCAACGCGGTTTTATTGCCATATCCATGACAGCAGGGAAAGATATTATTTGGAGAAGAGGTAAAAATCAATTTTATCGGCAATCACATCGGTGGAATGAACTACTGAAAGTACCCAAGCTCGGATTCGAAACGCCTTCGGAGTAGAGCGGGCAGTCGGCGCCTCTGCAAGTTGAACCGCACCTGAAAATTTTTAAAACCCCGCTGAGCGGCGGCGCGGCTACGCGACGTTGTTGGGAGTCTTGGGACGTTGATCGTGTGCGGAGATACCGGGGGATTCGACCAAGTGGATTGAGGATGGTTAGCAGAGATAGGGGATGAGGATGAGGGTTAGGGGGGGAGGGTTGGCGAGTGACCGATAGAGACAATAGAGGGAGGGGGAAGGCAGTGGCTGAATTGCCCCCGAGGAATCGTCCCAGCTATTTCTGTAACTTGCACCCCGATCACGTCTTTCTCGAAGGATTCCAGTCGACCGTTTCGCGAAGGAAAAACCTCCCCCTCCCCATCTTGGCCGCGCCGGTCGCTTTCCGCCGGGCCTCCCGGGGTATTCACGACGGCCACACTGTATCGTTTTGATCCAATTGGATTGGCGGCTCACCGAGGCGGAATCAGGATTCCGTGAGTTATTTCAAACGATCCCCGTTTTCCTTTTCTTTCCGAGGCGCATAACATCGACGTTGATAATTCGGTCGATGCTCTAGCGAAATTCTCGTTTACTTCACAAAGCTTGAACAAAATCGATAGAGAAAAATAAAATGTTGACGTTGCAGAAGGTATTGGCACAATTGATTCACAATTAATTTGTGTTTTTAGCGTGTTTCTCCATATGCATATTAGGGGCCATTCAAGTATTACGTTAGGCGTTTTTTGGTGGGGGGGTTTGAATCATCTTACATTGTCTTATATAGGTGGGTTAGGGGGTCTGGAACCAATTACGGAGATTTTGGTACGTCTTGAAACATTCTTTCGTTTCTCAATGAAATTTAGCAGTGACGTGGACCATCCGGAAAATACGCTCGTTAATGACGTATTTTCCGACATCTCACCGCTACGCCAATGCTCCTTTTCTTTCGCCTAACTGGCTAGCTACATTATATCCATGCTCAACCGAAGCGAGCATTTAACGAAGATTTGGTTCAGATATCTAACGTCTTACGTAAAACTGAGAGGGAGGGTTGGGATAATCTTACATTGTCTTACATAGGGGAAGGGGTTGGGGTCTAAAATGGCATAAATCGTCTTACGTAACTCTTGAACGGCCCCTAATGTAAATATCCTATAATGACAGCCATCCAGAATACCAAGTAAATACAATTCATAAAAATATCAGGATCACGGTCATAAACCGACGAGTTTTAATGTGAATGTGTAAGGCCAGTAATATCGACATTGCTCTTCAAATACTGAGGCGGCCATAAAAAAGGAGAAGAAATTGAGACTCATATGACACTAATTATTTCCAATTCTAGGAAAAATGCAGTACGAAGACGCTTTTGATGAAGAAATGTTGTCAATGAAGAGACGTTGATATGTGTAATGCGATGTAATGACATAAATGCGATACCGAAATAAAAAAATATTAGCAAAAATATTAATTTTATGTTTTTAACTTCGCAAGGCCTGGAAAAGCTTCTAGTATATATGCAAAAAATGCAAAATTACTGTCAATTTTAGGTATGGAGACCAAAAATGACCTTAAGTAATTTAAGGAAGGATTGATATTATCCATAAAAAGCACCTTCAAATGGACCCTAACATTTCCCAATAAAGAAGCTAGGACATCCAGTAAAATATCTTTAGTTTTGTTATACCCCAGCGCGAGTCATAACGTCAAGTGCTTTATTGGAAACAGGCATTAGCCATAAATCGTAGTGGAAATTGCCCCATTTCTAAAAAGAGATGATCTGAAACAACGAGAATCGTTTTCGCACTGTTTTTCTAAATCCAGAAAAGTGAGATACAGGCGTAGATATCGACTTGGGAGGTACGGCAATTTCTATTCGAAATAAAGATCGCCATGAGGACGCGGTGGTTTGATTTTTACTGGGTGGACCAAAATATCTCCGGGACCTAAGCAATAAAAGTAATGCTACGGCACGAATAAAGCCAAGTGCGGTGACGTTATGTAAGCAAGGATCTCAAACAGGTCTCATGCGTCCGGGGCTAATAAATGTTTACGTCCGCTGTGCCCGAAGCGCAGCTAGCCCTGTTTATTCATAGTACGAAATCTTACAAAAAATTTTCCACCATCCTCTTCGCTTACTACCGTTGCTCTTGGAGATTATACCTAACCACCTCTCCCGAGCCTTCCCTCTTTTTTTTCGACTCGCTTCAAAAATATAAAAACGCAGGTATATCCATCTAACCTTTAAAACGCTTAACCGGTGACAGCTCTTAGGGCCTTTTGTTTTCAGGGTATGGCAAAGCGGCTTTTATATGGCTAACTACTGCGTCCCAAAAATATGTTCCTCACACGCATTTCGGTGGACGTTTTTTTATTTTAAGGCAACGGGAACGTATGTACCGACTCACATACCTTCTGGGCGCATATATTAGCGCGCTCCTCGCGGCACGAGAGAAAACTAAACGGGATTTTTTATTATTTCCCGCATCTTTCGGGTCATAGCCGCTTCCTCCCGCGCCTGTTTCATAATGCAAGGGACGCGGTATTTCTGCTCTCTGCTCCTTTTTGTTTTTTTTTTAAAGTTGGCAGCACGTAAAACGAGAGGAGCTTCCGCTCAGGATATAAATCACGCGAAGTCCTTTCCCTTTTGACAGACAACTGCCTCCAGGTGGGGCAGTTATCGGGACCTGTAATAAATGGTTATTCAGAGCTTTCATTTGGTCCTGGGGATTTCTTACACCATGGAGACGTAAAAATATAGCCTTTGGCATTCAATAACTGCTTTTAATTTTCTTGCTATTCTGAAGAGTAAAAAAGAGTAATATGACGGCTTAGTAAAACGTTGCCACTATTTAGCACATATTATACGCGAAGGACATTTTTTTGCAATTAGCACGTTAGTTAATTAAAAAAAACACCTCAATAACATAACACTTTGAAATACTAACATCACGCTATACGGCGTTAAATGACTTTTTTAATACTTCCCATTAGTTATAGGCAACTACGGTTGAAAACATAACTCATTAGATGTTATTGTGCGTTTACTCCGCGATGTGATTTTATGCACTAATCAATAAAACTCCACTCCATCCAAAATTCTAATTGAATTCTGAATTAAAAGGGTTGCGACTAAAACTAACAATAGAAAAATTTATATCGCAGTTCATTATCGGTTTCAATTATAGAGGTAATATTTCCCTTATTATCAAGTGCGGCATTTTCAATATGCAATTGTATATGTAAAATACAAGCGTGTTATGACTTTCCCAGATTCCTATGCTTTCAACTTGCGCTGGATCATTTTGGTCTTATCTAAAGTTATCATCCTGAACACGACTTAGCATCATGAAGGCAAATATTTCGATTGTCATTTAATATGTTTACTATCGAGTAAACTCAAGTCTTTTGATATTCCTACAACAAAATGGGACCAATTTCTCTCACACCGGTAGCAGATATAAGCTGAATGTGGTGGCGTTGGATAACTTATAGTTAAATGATAAAGAAACTTTTCCTTTGCTTTAAAAGTAATTGTAAGAAATTTATAACCTTTCCTCCTTCCACAGGAACTTAAAAGATGAGTGACACGTTTTATTTATGTGGGGCTCATTAACTGAGACCCTAACTAGAAAATCCTATCTACTTTCCCTCGCAAACTATTTCCCCGTTCATCAATGTTTAAGCTCTGTTTTCTCGGTGTCCTTTGGACTCAGTAAATAAAAAAGCAGTTTTTTCGGAAAAAAAATCCCAAATATGAGAAACATAAAGTAACTAAAAAATGTTCGCATCGTTTTCTTTGTTGGGGAAATTTTTTAAGGAAATTAATGTTAATTTTCATCCTCAACTACCAGGAGTTAAAATTAATACAATTTTTTCGTTATCTACCAAAATATCCAAAAGAGATCTGTAAATCACAACGCTCATTGCATGAATTCCATACTTTCCATGAAAGAATAAAAAGTTCAGTGGATATAATTAGCATGACTTTCACAACTTGATTTTCCAAGACTTTAACAAGAAAAGGTCTAGTTTTTTCACTATAACACTCCTTTATAGCTATCCATATCCTTCACTCTTCGATCTTAAAATTTTCCACAGCTAACCATCCGACATTGGGTTATCCTTTTCCTGGTACCCGTCTTAAGTCCTCGTTTAAGTCTCCTCGGGAATGATTTTACCATGGTCATAAATGAACTATGATGACAAACTTTGAGGGACATTTCCACAATTATTAAGTTTGGGTCGATGATTTCGTGCTCTCTGCTAAGATTGTGAATAATAGCGCAAAACTTTCTACTGAAAATACTCACCTGCTTCGGAGGGTAACATTATTCCAGGGATTGAATGAAATTTCTTAAATTCCTGTACATCCAAGTTTAACCTCTGTTCCCTCGGTGTATTTAAAATATAGTGGTAAATATCAACAGAAAAAATATATCGGGTGCCTCAAGGACGTACTTCAATTTATGAAATTACCTTTCGGGATTGTGTACCTGCAGACAGAATGCGCGAAAGCTACTATTTTTTATATATACCACATTGGTAAGTGTTCACGATCGATAGGTTAATTTAAACACTTATTTACTTTCAACATAAACTTCAGTTATATAATCGTCTCCTCCTAGTGGCAGATGACCAGCTAGTTTTAAGTCACTTACGGAAATTGCCAGTTATCGTAAAATAGTTGCACATTGACTCGTGGAAAAATTACCACCAAAAACGTTTATGAATAAGGCTGAGACAAAAACCTCAAAGTGGATTGATATCTGGTTGTAGGGAAAATTCCCCTTCACCTACTTTTTATTTATCTTCCCTCACTCCTCAAATCCCTCAACCTTAACTCTATCCTTTTACCATTCAGCATTTGGTGAGGGTTGGTCTCTGCAGTAAGGAGAAAGCCCAGCGTTGGTATTAGCCTGTAATAAAGAAAAGCTGCCTTGGGATCTGCTATTGAACGTCCCATCCGGCGAATAGAATGCTGCACTTAAAACACAATTTTAAATTTTTAATTTTATTTACAATTATGGAATTATGTTGCCTCAAGCTACATCGATGCCTATCCGTCTCGCTTTCTGAAAGTCTTCTCCCGACACTCAGTAACACGAGCTTTGAAGTATAGATCCACTGATCAAAGCAAAATAATTTTAAATAAATAGTTACCAGGAGGATATCCTTTTCCCATAGTGGGTTTAAAATGGTTACTTATTTCAATGATTATATCCTGATCATGAGATCATGTTGGTGGCTACAAAAGTGACACTAAAACTGCTTTAAACATATTTTTGGTTTGCTCATAACTATTGACTGGATCGTGTTTGGCAAACATATTTTTGGCTTGCTAATTACTATTGATTGTACCGTGTTTGGCATAATGAGCGCTAATATAAGAGCTGAGATCTAAGATGACTGCAGAGGCATGTGCTAAAGTCTGAAAATCTGGATTCACGATATTATAAAAAAGAAAGATAAAATGTACAGTGTAAGTCACTAACTAGTCAATGTAATAATTTATGCCTCCCTTCTTCACTATAAGCGCGAAAAATTATACCAATTTGGTAATTGAAATGTACTTTTACATAATCAAGTATTTTACCAGAAATGTTAGCGATACTTGATTCATTTGACAGAAATAGGTTTAAAATAATACTGCCAAAGAGTCCATACATCCGATCTCCTCATCTAGCGTTTAAATGCGTGACCGGTGTCTAGGATCCCCTTGTATCACATACGTGTGCGGAAACTTGCACGCCCATATGTAGATTTACCTATAAAAATAATGAAACACTCTTTACGATATTTCAACTGGTACATTGAATGAAACCAGAGTAAACTGATTTACTTGTGGGTGATTGTAGGACTTTAATTATTGACTGAGACCAATTGTTGGCCAAAATGAACGCTACCGTGGCAATCCATGTCTCTCTTACTCACAGCACTTGGAAACGTAACACAGCTGCACTACATTTTAAAGTTCATTAATCTGACTCCCAAATGGCCACCATAGTATATACTTTCTGGTAATCAGTGGGCGGATATGCAGTTGACAGAAAAGAATGCAATTAAAGTCAAACAAACGTTCAAGGGTGAACTTTATTATAAGCCTCATTCACGATGCAATATAATGTGTCCAGCTAATGAGGACAGAAGCATTAATTATTCCAAGCTATCAAACTGATTGCCGTTAATTGTATTGGAGCTATAGATTTAGACAATATAAACGCATCGGATACCATGCTTTTAAAAAAAATGCATCACGGAAAAAAAAACAAATTCAAAATTTCCAATGCAAATATTGACCACCTCCATAAATCCTCATTTATAGGCCTCAAGAGAGTTTGCAGAGGCAAGAGGGCCGAGATTTGGAGTAAGTACGGTAAACATACGCCTGAAACACTAAACCCAAGGCTACAGTTTACATCCAGTCGTTACACTCCATACTTACCACTCCTGGCCTTGGGTAGGTTCAGATAGAACCGTCGTTTCAAGCCGGGAACACAAAATGTGTTAGCATTCATACGAAGCAGTCGTTTTGCGACGAAGTTGAATCCTGCGCACTGCACAAGGTACATTTTACTTGGAGATCTAATGAATTACATATTCAATAAAACATCTTATTGGCTCCGTAACTTTTCTTGAAGAGTGGAAGCATCCGTAATGCAATAGAAATTGTCACTGGGTTAGCCATTGAATGCTCGTATGTGTACCAGGCATTACGGGAAAGGAGTAGTATACGTCGACCAGCAATGATAACAGGAATTTAATTTCGATTATTCTAGTTCACAATTTGTTTCCCTTCTAGGGTTTTCTTAAAATTTCTCACTTCCTTTCCTTCAATACGGATATTTTACAAATATAATTCCCAAAAAATAAACATCAGAAAAGGGAAAGATATCAACAAGAACTAGCTGTAACTAAATACTGTATAATTTACCGACTCTAAATAAGAAAAAACTGCTACATAAGCCTATATGATATGTACTATCGACTCTAATTCAGCTCGATATCTATGAAGAGACGCATGTACGACCGCATTCAGAGTAAGCTCACAAGAGATTTAGTAAAATTTTTGCCAAATGCTGAGAATCATATTCAAACATTCTCTATTAACGCTGTAACTTTCTGAGTGTCCTAATGGTAACACATAGAAGTGTTTGTTTTTTGTCTCTGATTAGGTTTCTATACGTATTTATGTCTATGTGACATCAATTGTGCAGCTTGGCAATGAAAATATCTCTCACTTGCAACTTTTAGCTCCTGATTCTCCTACGAGTGGGGTAACATATGAAATGACGGCACATGGTGGATGAAAAAAAATCGGTGTATAGAGGGTTAACATAGGATATTTATTTTTACAGTAGCATTTGTACTCGGGAGTAACTCGCTTGCTATTCCTATCATTTCGATTATGAAACATAGCATACGTTATGTAGATTCAAATTTAGAATTGACCGAATTTCTCAAACTCATTAATCACGATTTTGAACCGTATTAGCGGTCCGGAGACACCCTCACCCAATCCCGATGCAATATATGCATAGGTGTCCGCCGAACTTTGAACTGTTCATAAATACTGATTCTCCCACAAGTGGGGTAAAATATGGAATGACGGCACATGTTGGATGAAAAAAAATCGGTTTATAGAGGGTTAACATAGGATATTTATTTTTACAGTAGCATTTGTACTCGGGAGTAACTCGCTTGCTATTCCTATCATTTCGATTATGAAACATAGCATACGTTATGTAGATTCAAATTTAGAATTGACAGAATTTCTCAAACTCATTAATCACGATTTTGAACCGTATTAGCGGTCCGGAGACACCCTCACCCAATCCCGATGCAATATATGCATAGGTGTCCGCCGAACTTTGAACTGTTCATAAATACTGATTCTCCTACAAGTGGGGTAAAGTATGGAATGACGGCACATGTTGGATGAAAAAAAATCGGTGTATAGACGGTTAACATAGCATATTTATTTTTACAGTAGCATTTGTACTCGGGAGTAACTCGCTTGCTATTCCTATCATTTCGATTATGAAACATAGCATACGTTATATAGATTCAAATTTAGAATTGACCGAATTTATCAAACTCCTCAATCACAATTTTGAACCGTATAAGCGGTCCGGAGAAACCCTCACCCAATCCCGATGCAATATATGCATAGGTGTCCGCCGAACTTTGAACTGTTCATAAACCCAAAAGAGGGAGCGGAGCGTTTCCGAAAAGTGAAGGGTGTGTGATGAGTCTGCTTGGATTGGGGAGGAGGCACAGGGCCATCTCGGGGGAACCCGGTTTCATTTCACGATACACCGCATCGATGCCTCGGTCGTTTTTGCACCCATTCCCGTCCTCATCCAACTCCTACGCCCACACACACTCTCCCTGGCTCCACCGAAATGACACCGCTCGTCATCCTTTCCCACTCCACCGGACTCCATTCCGATGAGTTCCAAAATCCCCCAGTGGAACGGGAAAATGGTTGACTGAGAATTGGGCACGGTTGAAGGGGAAATGGGGGGAGGGTGAGTTGGGGACGGCGGAGGAGGAGGACCATGAGAACATGATGAGTGTAAAAACGTCCGAAGCATCGATGAGAAATGAGGGAGAGCAGGAGAGCTGGACGGGAGGAAGAGAAGAAATGAGAGAGAAACGAAACAGAAAAAAGAGAGAAAATGGATGAGAGGAGATATGGAAATGAAGAAGAGGAGGAATGGAATTTTAAAAATAGATACGGAAAAGACGGAAAGAAATGGAAGAAAGACAGAGAGAGAATGGGAGAAAGGAGACAGTGATATGGAGAGGGTACACGGACAACAGGGAGAGAAATAGGAGAATGAAGGAAGAATTCGTATAAAGAGAAGGAAAGGCATAAAGAGGTAGGGAAAAGAGAAAATATGCAAAGTGAGATGACAAAAATATAACATAAGAAGACAGCACATGCATAATGTGAGATATAAAAAAGATGATGATAAAAAATCAGGAAAAGGACAGAAATGGAATATAAGAAGAGAGGAAATTGAAGAAGGTATGGAATTAAAATGTAGACTAAGAAGAGTGAGAAAAAATGGAAATGTGGAAGAGTGGAAATTGGATAAAGGAAAATTAATTGCATGCAATAAAGGAATTGGAAGAAAGAAAATGGACACATTAGGCATGAAAAAAGGAGAAGACACTTAAATGAGAGGAGATATGAAACAGAAGAATAAAAGTAGATGTGGATTCAACAATATAGGTACGGGGTTTTCATACTGAGGGTCCCATCTCGATTTCCAACTATGGTGGAGGCTAAAAAGGAGTACTAGGATCTTATTTAGGATTGACTCAACACCTTTGATCCTCGGAAAATTTGTGGATGTATCGTTATAGCTTTCGAGAAATGTCAACGCCTGAATTGCCCTATATGAAATTTTAGAGGTGGTGACAATAAAATGTTGTTAGAGGCTCGAAAGTTTTATGGAAAAACCAAATAGGACACTGTTACATATAAGTATATTGTTTAGAGGCTTCAAGTAAAGTATTCCGTACGTCGGATGAGACGTTTAGCCGCACATTCTCAGGCAAACTTCGTTAATTGTAGGCTAATGCCTACGTTGGGTTTCCCTTCATTACAAATACCAACCCTCTTCTAACCCTGATTGGTAAAAATATAGTGCGTAAAAAAATTTAATTAGAGGAATTATAGAGATGAAGGAGGAAGACGGATAAATAATAAAGAATTAGAGGGAAAAGAATAGTGCAAGATGTTGAATTTAAAAGAATGAAACAAATGGAATAAAAAAGGTAGGGTAGAAACCGAAAAAGTTATGAAAGGACGAGAAAACAAGGGAAAATACAATAAAAAAGGTGCGTGCAATGCAAGAGAGGAAGTTAACGGAAGGATACATTAGGAGGTGGTGAGAGAGGAGGTGGGCAAAACGAGAGGGGAAAATGGAAGGAGAGTAGTAAGAGGAATATATAAGAAGAATGGGACGGAGGAGAAGAATAGAAAGAAGAGGATTGATAAATGAAAGAAAAGTAAATGGGAGACTAAAGGAAAAAAGATGGGACGAAGATGAAAGAAAGAAGAGAGAAAGAAATGTGAAAAACGTAAGGGAGTAGAAGTGAAATATGAGTAGGATAAGACAAGAGGGAGGGGTAAAGATGAAACAGAGGAAGAGGAAGGGGAGGAAAAATAAAATAATAGGAGAGTGGCGAAAAAAGGGAAGCGAGGAAAGGAAATTGCGGAGTTGTGGTGGGGAGAAAGGAGAGGTATGGCTGCGTTGAGGAGGAGAGAAAAGATACAAAATAATTTAGAAAAAAATACATGGAAAATACAGAGACGAAAGAGACGAAATGGACGATACGAATTAAAATAGCAGGGAGGCGAAGAAATCAAAGAAAAGAAGAGAAGAAATTGAAAAATGTGAATAGTTGTGAGAGATTTACATAACGAATAGAAGGAGAAAAGGAAACCGGAAATTTATGACTATAATAGATAGAAGACAAAAATGAATTTAACTAAATGGAATGAAAAGAAATGGTTGGTACGAGAAGAAGCGGGAAATTTGAAGCTAACATTTAGAGGAGAGGGGAAAATAAAAAAATGTACAGAGAACAAATCGAAGAGAGGATGAATAGAGAAGGTAGGAGAAGTGGAAAGGAAGAGACAGGAGGAAAAGGGGAGTATGAGGGAGGACGAGGAACAGGATGGGGAAGTATTGGAGGAGGAGCTTGGGCAACGCCCCTCGGAGCCCACGAATGCGTTACTATGGGAACTGGGAGAGCAGGTCCACTCAATACCCAATTTGACTGACGCCACAGCTCTGCCCTACTCTTCTGCCCTCGCCCTTCCGCTCTTTCCACCCCATGCACTAACTCCCCCTGTCTCCCTCGAACCCTTCGCTCTCACCGAGAGGGGAAGCCTCGCTTATTTTGTTTGCTCATCGAAGAAGAGAGTGAGGGAGAGAATATAAAAAAACTGAGCGGACGGAGAGGAAAAGAAAGAAAGAATGTACGTTGGATAGGGAATAGGGACACGCGGGCGGTGTCAAAACAAATAGCAAAAAGTATATGACAGGGAAAAATTGAGTTGGTTAGGTGACTAGAGTACTGGCTTCATATCCCGAAGGGAACAGTTTCAAATCGCGGCAAGGGTGGACTTTTTTCATCGGAGTTCCCCTCTGCATAAGAGCACTGTACCAAGAGCGATTGAAGGAGGCGCAAATCCATTTGTCGAACAGAACGTGAATCCCGTGACGCCTTTTGTTAAGAGGAGGCTATTACCCTCCTTTTTTCTAGTAATAGCCTATGCACCTATTCACACTTGTGCAGTTAATCTAAGCTGGCAAGTATCTCCCAATTTAGTAATCAATTATAAAATAAGAATTTTCACATATATGTATCAGTCTTTGACATAAGAAATGTACTGCTTCCTCTTATGACTCCACACGTACACATAGGCATGCTTTAACATGGAATTGAAGCTTAGCCGAAGCAGCATATGAACAAATTTGATTGAAAGGAATGGAAACGTTGTTGTTTAAAAGATTGAAGCTGAATAAATGGATGGTGGGATTGAAAAAAGATGTTTTACGAAGACCATGGAATACAAGGTAGGTTTAACTCCACTTCATGGAAGAGATAAACTTATAGGTCAAATTATGAAACAAATTCCGACTAAATGAAACATTTCAGGAAGAAATTAAAGGGAAAGATTAACTCCTACGACCAAAGCTGGAATACATAGAGAAAATTGTGATGGATATCAAAGGAGGATCCATGACGAACTTTCTGAAAAGAAAATGGAATCGAGAACTGCTGAAAACCAATTTTTCAATTGATGACAGGTGATGATAACATGCTTGATTCCCTATTAATAGTTATTTTCTTTCGAAGCCTGCATTGTATGATGGTAAGTAGAAGGTACACTTTTCCACGAAATGACTTTATTATCGCCGCACGTTCCGGCTCTCATAGCCATCATCATGAGACTGCATGATGACTTAGTGAGCCAAATCGTAACAATGTTTTCGAGGAAAAATACTACGTATTCCATTTGTATAACAAGAAATTCTTCCACCTTATCCCGCCTGAGGGTGTCAATTCTTTTACAACAGTAATTTGAACGTCCTTGAATGCGTATAACTGTGAGCTGAGTTCAGACGAAATGTAATAGCTGGTCGCTCCGATATTTCCCCATCCAACCCACGCTCCCCGAGCATTTCCTGTTAGGCACACAGGCAATTTTTCCGCCCTCACATCCACTTGGCATCATCTCCCGAGGGGTCAAATAGCTGAAGGGGTGGGGGAAGGAGAGAGAGAAAGAGGAATTTATTTACGGAACGATGAGTCTTCCGAGATCTAGGGTGGCACAGAAACACAACCCCTTGTTAAAATATGAATGATTATTTGCACAACTCGATTGGGGGAAGGATTGTTTTGGCGGAACATTCCGAGGGAGGCTGTGATGCCTCTTGTTCTCCGTTCAATAGGTCGGTTGGGACGCGATGTACATGGATTGTCGATTCACACTCATGTAGGCTAACGTGTTGGTTGGCTTTGGATGCTTTTGTTTTGCGAATGCATGGGAATCCGTGAGATTATGGGTCACTGCGTTACCTACATGTGAGATCTTGTGTACAACGAACTGAATGTCACTTGAGTTATTCTGGAAAATGTTTCCCAAAAGTATCAGGAGCAGAAAAAAATCATCACATAAGTAAAAAACAACAAAAAATCAATTATTAAAACACGAAAATATACAAAAACGTTTGATATAAGTGTTCTTGTATACGACGAGTAGAAATACTTAGGAATGATGTATTTCTAACCGATGAAAAAATAAAATGAAATGATATAGTGCACGCTAAATCGGCTATTAAACAAAAAATCAAAAAGGATAAAAAAACATTGGCTAGGGCTGTAATATTTTTAGGCTACGGCTATTTTTTAGGCTACGGAATCATCATTTTCAAAATTTCGGCCACTCAAATGATTGTTTAGGGGTTAAAATAGTTGAAAATGACAGAAAGCTAAGTCGGGAATGTATAGTGGATATTTCCAGCGTTATCAATGAAACGTTTACGATTGATGTTGGTGATGAAGTTCTGACGTTTGTGACTTATTGACTATTGATATTATATTGACTTATCCTCGTAAAAATAATCTTTCACTCACGTGTGAGTCCTTAAATCTCTTAGCTTGTCACACCAGATATATGATTAGAGGCAAAATGAATTTCAATTAAGTTAATCTCTAGGCGTGCATGTTGATTTTACACTCGCCTGTTTTTTAACATTCTAGTAGTGAAATATTACGTCAACATAGTGCCTGTTAAAATTTCACGTTAACGTTTTTTCCATGGGTAGCTTCAAGTCATCGGCTGCTGACGAAATCAGACGCAGAGCAGCTGTAAGCACAAAAAAGATGTGCTTGAAGAAATTTCAGATATGTCAACGATGAGATGCAAGGTTTGAAGCACATAGGATTCACATTGGCCTAATATATAGGGTGTAAAAACTTTCTAGGTGAGCGCAAACCGCGGCCGATCTTAGATGAACACATCAGTTGTAACCAATGGGAGTACAATCGGATTTCCTTTATTTCTTTTCCATTATTGACACCAATAACGAGGTGTAGAGCAAATATTCGCCTCCTAACAGACAGATGTAACATTGTACTGGGACTTTTACTGTAAGTTCGACAGGGATGTGCTGAGAAAAGAGGGAAGGTAGGAGAAAAAGGGAATTTAGGCACCAGGAGACCCTTGGCTTACACGGTACTTCGAAGAAAAGGATCTGACTGTGGTCACGGCCTAAAGAGGGGATTTAAAAAAAATCTATTTAACCGCAATATATTTGGATGAAGAGGTAAACAAATATTGGTATCCCAGTTTCTTAGCTGGATAAAATATTCAAGGATTATACAAAATAATGATATTCATGAAAAACCCATCAGGGGAGATCAGAGGATGCAGCGTTCTAATTATTCACCGAATCGACTGACCATCACACTACTTCGCATAAATATTAATATTTTATACAACTTTACTGAGACGATAACATAGTCGAACAAAATCTTCAATGCAAATTAATTCTAAAATATTTCAAGGTGGTTTAAAAAAACTCAACAGGATATCATAGCAGGGAAAGTGCGTTAACCACATTTATTACACCAGGTTCCCAACTTATAAGTCCAGTTCTCGCTAAAGCCGAGTTAATTTTATGTCTAACGTTCATAATGTAAATTTCAAATAATAAAATCTTTTTTTTTCTTATTTTCAGCCACATCGCCGCTTCGCATTCTCCGCTTTTTCCTAGTTGGCCAACCACTTTTCAGGTTCTTTTTTCAGGTTCTTTTTAAACATAAGTAGCATGTGTATTTTTGTGGCATATATGTAGCATACGCGTTATTCATATTGGGCACAAATGGGTTGGCAAAAAGGTATACGAAAAGTTTAATGATCAATCTTTTCTTCTGCACAATGCAATTAATTCTCTAGCTATATATCCCAGCGTTTTCATGGAGCAAACATCGAAAATAGGTGGGAAGGATACGATATTTCTACGTTTCATTTTCGGTTAATTTGTTTACCCCAGCAGTCATATGTGGTATAGTTGAGGAAGATGAAATTTAAGTAATCACTGCAGTGCAACTAGCGATTGAAAAATATTTAATCAAGTCAATCATTAAGTCTAAATTATTTCATTGATTTGTAAGCAATACTGTACAATATTCAATGTTCCACCAACTGTTATATGTTATTATGAGCGTTTTTTAATTGGAGTGAGGAAGAAGCTTTGAAATATTTTCATGCACCACTCTTTTTCTCTTGAACAGAAATAATAGCGGAAACTTTAAAAGTTTATCAAACAAGGACAAAATTTATTGAATAATTTTGTGATCGTTCTATGATACGGTAATATTCACCCCTGTACGTCTACAGATGCATATACTGTGCATGGGAAATATCAGCTGAGCAGAACAACTGAGGATTTTGTGAACTGTCAACTTAGATCTCCATTGAAAAAATGTTGTTTCATTTATCATATTATCATTAGATTTATCAGACTTTGTGCCATGTAGAACAATGATTTTGACGACGATCCTTTTTAACCATCTTATCAGAGCCACGTAATGTCTCGTCACATCATAACGTGCACGTCACTAATAGCCAGGATAGATATTAATCTTTATTCCTTTGTACCTTCCATCGGAATATGAACTGCTGAAGCTGAGTGACGTATGATATGGACCAAGCGGAATCAACTCATCCTTTTAGAATATTAGGACGCATTCCGCGCTTTTCTTAACCAAGACCGTAAACCTCGTTTGGATACAAATTGAATTATAATCGAACAAGACACCGTAACAATTGAGAAATCTCTAAAAAATATGAAACAACCTCTTTGAGCCAACGTGCAAGTAATGGCTGGATACTTTCCTGTTATTCTTTTTTTTCGAGAAAATGAAACCCAAGTCCCCGGGAGCAGAGGGGGAGAGAACGTAATATAGTGGGAGGACGAAGCCTTAGATATAGGAGCGTAAGGGAAAGTGAGCGACGGGCAGCGTGATCAGAGGAGAATATAAGAGTAAAGGAGATGACGGGAAACGTACAGATGAAGGGATACGGAGGGCGGGGATTCTGCTCACAAAGGTAACAAGCTGAGTATCAACTTAACAACCGTTTTTATAGGCTGGCTGCTCCCATTTTTTTTTTGGTGGGACAAGGGGAGGGGTTTTATCGCGATCCGGGCAAAATTGAGTTATGTGCATGAGTGAGTCGAATCTTGCACGTGTGGATGGAAATTTAAACCTCAACCAGCCTCCCTCCAACCTCATAAAAGAAAAGAACCCGGAGAGTCGGCTGATGCAGGAAAAGGTTCGCCTTTCAATAAAGTGAAAAGGAAGAAGAAGCATTAGTAGAGCTTGAACGCGGCTTATCTCCCGCGCCGAGGGATACGGGAGAAGGCGGAGGAAAAAATCCTACCTTGTGTTGTCGGAGGAAAAGCATTAAGAGAAGGGAAATATGAAAATATATGTTAGTATAGAGATATGAAATTTTCATAGCGGAATCGAACTGTACTTCAGTCCTCTACGGGTCGATAATGAAGAAGAGGGGACAAGAGTACGTCGGCGCACAGAATTTGAAGGAAAAAGGAGAAGGAGTCAGGAACCTTGAGTACACCTCAAATTGAGGGTTCAAGGGAAAATAATGACGTGAAAATGGAGGATTTAGGTCTACTTTTCTTACCATGCTTTTCTGCGTATGCTTAGCAGTTTCGAGGATTCACTTTGTGTTGGGGGGGGGGGGAGAAAAAAAAGCTTAAGCAGATAAAATATACCCACTACATACAAAAATGACGTCTTGATAATTTGTTGACCGCTTTTCAACCGAAATGAACAGGTTAAATGCAGATTACTAGCATAAAGCGTCAGTTGATAAGATTTTGCTAAAGATAAAGGCTCTTGTAGCCATTAACTTTTTAATTTATCATTTGATTTGTATAACTAAGTTGCTGGTAGTATTTTAGCGTTTGCTTTGCCAGTAGTTGTTCGCTAAATGGGAAATTAACGAGAAACACGAGGCGGAACCTATAGAAGGCTACCTTGGTCGGCGTATCGTGTAAGCTGATTAGCAAAGAGACCCTAATTAGGTACCTCCACGATCATATAATAATCAAATATTTCTCACCATACGATCCAAATAGGATGACTCATTGCTTTTTGGTACGTGAAAGGCGATGAATTTGCAGCGTCGCAAAATTTGGTCAAATTGTTGACATGTGTGGGTCAAGGTGACGTGAAAAAAATGGAAAGCGCAAAAGAGCAAAAATATTGCTAGTGTTGCGTGGGAAGAGAGAGGGGAGAGTCCTAAACTGGGAGGGGATTGGAAATTACGAAAATAGAGTTACGTAGCCCTATAGAATGTGATTGGTTGCAAGAAAAAGACGGTGAAAACAAAGTGGATACAGAGAGAGAGCGAGAGAAAAGTAAGAAAAGATTGGAAAGATGAAAGGCACGAGGAAACCAGAAGTAGAAGGACGAAGCAAGCGAAAAACTCTCTCGAGGAAGTAGATGAAAAAGAGAGAGAAGAAAGTTTTGGCTTGTGTGCGGGGCCGCAAGAGGAGGTATGGGGTTCGTTTTTTTTAGGTGGGGGTAACGGGAGGAGGGCACGGAGATACAATGAATCGGCAGTTTCGAGGATTCACTTTGTGTGTTGGGAGTGGAGGAGGAAGGGTTTGGCTGTTGACGAGAGACGTGGTAATGGGCGCGGCTGAAAAGGAAATTGAAAAGGAGGGATGGAACTGGGTAGGAAAGAGGGAAACAGGCGGAGAGGGAGGGAAGAGAGGAAATTATGGAGTGAAAAAGAGACAAAAGAGGTGGATGAATGAGATCAAATGATACGACATGAGGAGGTGGGTAAGAAGAGGAGGGGGAGCGATACAGAGGGGTGGGAGCTGCGAAAAGAAGAACGCCCTGAAGGGGAAGGAAGATTAATTTCATCTCCCGTCGACTTTTCTGCAAAAACAGTGTTTAACCAGCATTTTTCAAAAGCATGTCTAAACCACAGAAGTCACGGCTCCCCGCTCCACTTCACTCCAGTTGCTATCAGCAGTTTCAGAATGAAGAAATGCACAGTTCGTCAACAAGCCCATAAGCTCAGGTCTGAGAACGCCGGAAAACGGTAACGTACGTGTACGGAGGCATTACCCATTCTAAAAGTCAAAAGCAATTAATCAAATACAATAGGACTAGGTAAAATCCAAAGTGAAAATATCATTCATCAAGACTTACCTCGAATCCAATCCCCTCAATATATAGCTTATATGGTCTCACCAATTAAACTACTCAGGCGTCCGCTTCAAATGTGAATTTAGTAAATACATTATGGATCTCTTTGCCGTCCCAGGTACCGCGCATACGATGTAATGGAGTACCTACCCGTGCTTTTACGCTAAGTATTACAGCCACCGATGCAAAAACTCAGCCCTTAACACTAAGGTTTTCACTTCGGAAAAATTCTAACAGCTACGGAAATGGTTGTGTAGAAATTTTAACGGAGTCACCCGCTGACGTTCTCTCCAATTTGTGAAATTTACAGTGAAGAAATCAATTCCTTAGAAGCTAGACTGAGTAATGCGCTCGACGCGATATCGAGCAGCCTGGGCTCGGATTCCAGATCAGGCGAATAGTATTTCACTCTGAATGTCAAACGAATGTGAAACCATCAGAGGGAGATCACGTTGAAAGCGACGCGACAAGAGTCGCAGAGCTATCTATATATATATATATATATATATATATATATATATATATATATATATATATATATATATATATATATATATATATATATATTTCAAGAATAGACGATATACAAAATTTATCAATATTATATAGTACATATCATAATATTAGGAGGCCCTTCAGACAGTTATCTATGCTAAAATTATCTACATTTAGAGAGAATTTTCCCGAATTTTCCTACAAAAACTATATTTCAGTATTAAATCTCATTGCGTCCTCTTGCTGCAGCGATTCGTAACCTGTGGTTGGTAGTTTTGGGGCCGAAACACGATAAAAGCTGATTATGGCGGATGTGTGGCAGAAATATCCTCATATACGATGAGGGGTTCAACCATTCAGGATCCTTGTAAAGGAAATGCGTTATGACGGGGTATGCTTGCTGAAAACGGTTGAAAACTGCAGCTATAATTCATAAACATCAATTGAAAAATATTGTAAAGAATCAATAATCAGTGACTTATATAAAATTTTATGTGATTCTTTACAAAGAACTCGGTGAACGGGAAAGAGAAAAATGTATCACTACTCTACTTGTTAAACTAAATTTATTTTAGTCAACCGTAACAATAACAACAAATGTATCACTCTTCCATTTGTTAAACTAAATATATTTTAGTCAACCGTAGGACATCATCAGCTACACATTTCGTCAGTTTGGTGATTACTCTGGTTCCGGGATGGCTTTATAAGCTGAGGGATGTTTAAGCTTCATTTTTTAGTGAAAGAGTGCAAGAAAAATCTATAACAGGGCTAATCTCAACCATAAGACGCCTGCACCAGAGAAAACTATGTATTTTTTCGAAATAAAAAAGAAATAATAATAATCATAGGTGCCCTGTCCCAAGTACAAGAACTGAATTATTATGTTTATTCATTGAAATCATCATTTTTTATTTCAGAGTGGCAATAGATCCCAAAATCGTGTGTGAAAGGGAGAGACAGATAAATAATATTGAAAATTGGCCCCTGAAATCTGTGATCAATTGGTAACCTCTAACTGGTGTTGGGTAAAAAGACGAGCGGAACAATTTTATTACATATGACTAATACGTAATGGTGCATAATCATTCTTAAGTAAATTACGTAAGTCATCATTCGACTCTACCGACTGCTGCGTAACTCCTGGGCATGATTGTGCTTTGTACTCTTTCTGAGGGCGAGGAAAAGAATCAGAGCCATGACAAAGTATTTTAACGAACGCATAAGACCCATCCTCTTGAGACACAGGATATCTGGAAATTGTTGGGGGAAGAGGAATACTATTCGGCTTGTCGCGGATAAATACTGGTTGGTAGATGGGGATGGGTTGTAAGCGGATTAGTGGGGAGCAGAAAAGGGGAGAGTCCAAGCGGATAATGAAGGAGGCATGAGATGGAAGACATGGCGAGAACAAAAGGACGGTGGCGGGGAAAAAGGCAAAGAAATAACAAGGCGACCGTTGAGGATTATTGGTGGCATCCGTATAATATTCTGTTTCTTCTGCCTCCGCCGTCCGTTGAGGGGACAAAACCCATTTACTCCCCCGCAACGATGAGATGAGCCATTAAAACCCTGACGATAACGCTTCAGGACGAGTTGTGCTCGGCCTGAGGAACCGAATTTGAGCCCAGAGACAATTGATATGGAATGCGATGCACAAAAAAGGAGCGTAACACTAAAAACTGGGGCTGATTTGTTTCATGCTAATAGAACGGTAACCGCCTCTGCGTGATTTTTTAGCTCAGAGAAAACAATTCAAAATGATATCCGGTACAATAATTTCACTGAAGTGACTGTCGAATCCAGCAATGCTTTAACTGAGGAATTTACTCGATTTTTAATGTGTATTCATAATTTAATATTATAGTTATATATTCAATATAATTTCTAGTTTTTACCAAAATAAAACTAAGCCTTAGGCAAAATGATTCTCAAATAATCAGGAATTAGTACTTATACCAATGAGGGTTCCAATACCTTCACTTATTTCCACTTACATATGGAGGAATATTCCAATAAGGCATGTAAAAAGGGTTTTGAGAGGTCATTGGGCAGGTGCCATCATAAAATAAACTTTCAAATCGTTTTATGATTAGTTTATATACGTAAATTATGTTACAGAGCTGGATTTGGATTTCAAAGGTAAAAAAAAGTAAAAAAACGGATAAGCTAGGGTAATAGATTGCATATTTAAGACGTATGATAGTAGAATTAGTGAAAAAATATGATTTATATAGATGAAGCAGAGGATCAATTTAACTAGCTATATCATATAAGAAGAATTATGTAAGAAGATTAAGATGAGGAGAAAGAGGATGATACAGAAGGAAGAAAAAAGATTGATAGCATATCGTGTTAGACACTGCCAAAAATTCAAAGCAAAAACTCATACTTACCAAAGTAAAATAATTGTTCAAACAAATGACAATATTTCCTTTCCTTGTTCAAGTCTACAGACCCTTAAGTAGAAAGCCTTAATTGTAGCTATGATACATTCAAAGTCTACATTTAATTAGATGCAGACACAAAATTACTCAATATCATCTCTAGTGATAAAATGTCTTGAGTTCTTGTACTTTGACCCCAGTCATTGACCTCTGTCCTTGTAGACTGACATGTTTATCACTACACCTATCTTAGTTTAACTCACACACTTATCTACTAAGCTAAATTTGAGTGTCATTTTTCTGATGCATGAAGATATATTTCCGCGCACTATTTCAATACAATTCATAGTTTTTTTCTCAGTTTATGACTTGAAGGAGAGATTCATCAGCAATGCATTTTTTTCAAATCATAAAAATATCAAAAGTGCCCTCATTTCTCCGCGGACTTCCAAAATACTTTAAAATAAACAAAAACTCAGTTTTCGTTTGACCACCAATGAGCAAAAACTGGTGTAAGAGACAAAACCATTTTTATCCACAAATCAAATAAGGTCATGGGAAAAGAAAGAGACTAAAAATAAACGAAAGACAAAAATATCAACAAAAATAGCTAAGGATAGGAAAAAATACACTATCAAAAGCGCAGGGGGGCTAATTTTGCCCCGGATTCAAGGCTGGTCGGAACGTGATGCTCACAACCCCCGCCCTCGAAGTCGCGGTCGTAAAGAAATACGGTCTACTTCTCAAGGTTTACAGGCTGGGAAGACTTCGAGACAGGTTTAAATAGGGTAGGCTCGCGCTATCGGGGAGCGATCTTAATTCCCACAGGAGCCGTGACGCTTTACAATCACGGGGCGAAGGATTGAGAGGGAAGCGGTGGAGAGGGGAGGAGTGGATGGAGCGGAGGTGAGAGGTGGGGGATGAAAAAAGCAGGGTTGTGGGAGGAAAATTCGGTCTTCCTCCACCACCTTCCCCTCTCCCCCAACATCACCCACCTCAAACTCTCTCATACTCTCCTTTCTCCCCTGCCGCTCCAGCGCTTTCATCCCGTCCCAGGGGAATAGTACAGAAGGGTTCAGGAGCACCGCATGCAAGGACAAAAGGAAACCTTGGTGTTGGGGAATGGCAGGAGAGGGAGTGAAAGGGTAAGATGGGCGAAATACAAGTGAGAGAGCAATAAAGAGGGAGAGAGGTATGGGGAAAATCATGGGAGTGACATGGGACACGCAAAAACATAAATAGTTTGCCGTGAAGATAATGCGAAGGATTACAGAAGTAAGTGCCTGAAGGAAAGCTAGATTTTGGAGCGGTGAAGAGAAAGAGATGCATAAAGAAAGACATAGAGGCTGCGAGAAGTGGCAACGCGTTGGAAAAGGAGGGTTTCTTTCGGCTAGCTTCCTAAGCCGACAACACTAATACCACCGAAGCTACTTGCATTAATTTAACCGGAATAATCTCCTTTTGTATAAGATGGCTTTAGATGGAGATGATAATTAATGGAGCACGGGTATTGTGTGTACCCATACGATAGGAAATTTTAAAACATGCAACTTTACACATTTCCCTGAGATTTATGTTAAAATTGTCGTATCCTAAATGAAAACCGGAAACTTCCATTTTTTTCCTTCCTAGGATAATCATCATGATCCGATTAAACAGTAGAAATATGCAATTCAGTACGTCCAAATATCCTCTGAGCCAAATTGAGAGGTACCGAGGAAACTGATGCTAATCATTGCAATTGGTTTTAATTAATAAAACGAATTGTGCAACAAACATGAATAGTATGGCGAAAGAAGAGTGAGTGAAATTAAGTATTTGATTAATAAAAATTGCTTAACGCACATTGTTTAGTCGATGATATTTATATGGTACAGGTTCACTAAGAGCGAGGGCCATTTTTAGCAATGTATTACTATTGAGTTTCAGTATCTACTACTTTTCTGGCGAGGAACAACTTACTGATTCTGATAACCATAGGAGAAAGGAATAAGACAATCAATTGCATCACAACCCAATGCATTACTCAAAAATATTTCTATCGATAAATTTAGAAAAGAACATAAATACATAAAATTATAAAAAACAACATCGGATAATGTTGTAAAAAGCCTATTTGAAGTAAAAAACTGCAAGGAAAACGCTACAACATATTTGTGGGTTGTCCTCCGTCATATTTATCCAATATCGGTTGAAAACTTATCATTATGAGGGTGAGTATACCTTATGAAAGGAATTGAACCCCATGCAGCATCAAGTTATCGCAGTAATATTGTATTATTTACGCAAAGAACAAGATCCACAACGGAAGAGCTCCTTAAAAGTAGCGTTCAGACAGCGGGTAGGGAAAGATTTTTGAAACCATTTGACACCAGTACAGTTGGCATTTCACTATGTGCACAAGAGACTCGGGCGAATGAGTTGGAGATAATTTTAAAAGACCCCTCCCTGACTCTCCGCAGAAGAAACGCAAGCCATTTACAATCTCGCCCCCAGGCAATGGGGAGGATATTTATTCTCTTGCCATGCGACACTCAAGAAGATGGGGTCCAATGCCTCACCGCATAACGCTCTGAAATAAAAACCTGCCATATGTTAAGCGCGCATACATTTCGTTAAAAAGATCGACGGAAAAAGGAATTTATAGTATTTTTACATGCGGAGTTTAGGTAGAGAACAAAGTATTCTTTATTTAATAAGGTAAATGAATACTATCATTCCGCAGTAACTCATCACAAACTAAAAAAATACCGAGGCATTAAGGCGAGAATTGGCATAACATAGGAAAAATAGTTTTTCCCTGTCGAGTTCCCACAGGTACTATGATAGAAACACAAGGGTGAGATGTGGTTCTTACAGTTTTTGGATCGTGAGGTCCTCTTGCATTACTCACGGACATTTTCTGGAGGTAATTTATAAAACAATATTTACAATCAACTATAAAAAGGTGCCCTCAAACTCATTCCGAGAAAATCGGCAATCGCGTTAACGTTTTCTGCCCAGCAAGTAAAGGGTAAACATTAAGATTGAAACATGAAGGCTAACTTAATACTTAGTAATTTTTTAACAAATAGGGGTACAAGTTCACAGTTAAGTACAAATATCTGATACGGTGGAAAAATCTGTTGGCATCCAGAGTATTTTACAAACAAATGTCTCGGCTCTGTTCCTGGAGGATGTTGTGTAAGTAGGAAAGGATAGGGAATAGGATAAAATTGAGCAACAGCGAGGACCAGCTTTTTCAAAGACAAAACACAGGTTGTTTTATCCTAAGGGTACAAGATGGTAATACGAGATCATATGCGCCATTGATGAGATGTAAGCAGTTTGGTAAGCGGAGGATCAAGGAGAATATTGGACGAATAGAAAGAAACCAGGAATTACTTTTGGCTTACTTGTACAGAAAGTCCTGATGTTCCTAGTTAAATGTCTTATGCGATGGTACTAAGTACAGCCCTGGAAGTCACCTCTGTATATAGTATCTAAGTAGAGATCGAGGCTTCACAGAAAAATCTCCTCAACCACCGGAATACTGACCCAGGCCAATGGGGTAGGGAGTCAGTACTCTAGCCATCACAATAACCCTATCTATGGAGACACGTTAAAAAGTAAAAAATTAAAAAGACTTGGCCAAGACTAGAGAATGTGTAAAATGCGGGGAGAAAAAAGTTTAAACGCGAGCAGAGGTGACGAGGAAGGTAAAAGATGAAATATTGAGAATGAAAGTGAGAGGAAAAAACTTCCTGTTTTGTAAAAACCCCCGATCTGTTTTTAGAGCACGCCTCCTCCAACTCCAACCTCTCCCATCTACAAATGGCAGAAGGTCACAAGTGAAAAGAAAACTCGTGAGCATATTTCCTCCTTCAGAGGAGCAAGGAAGATGGATGAAAAGAGACAAAGTAGAGCAATAAATATATATAAAGAGAAGCAAAACGAAAGAAAGATTGCGCGGAAGCAAAGAGGAAAAGGGAAGAAGATTTAAAAAGCGAAAAAATAAGAATGAGGAGCATAAGGAGGAGGAAAATACTTTTGCTGAAGTATTCTATGGAATCTTAATGGAATTGTTCCTTCGCGGGAGAGAAGTAATGTGGAAGAAATGAAGATATATAGTGGCGGTATTTATCGATCGAATGAGAGGATGATTGGTGGAATAATTAGTCTAAATGTAATGAGGATTAGACACTTAGTTGGTTATTCATGGAAGAGAGCAACAACACACGTTAATGCATGATTAAGAAAACGTGAAAGACAAATGGATTGAATAAGAAATATAGGATCAATATTACACTAAAACAATCTATGCCACAGCTAGAATCCAAACCCGGACCCTGGGGATGCAAAGACATCACTCCATTCTATAAATTGAAACTCCTCAAACTGCATGAAGCCGTATCATTAGAGTCTACCTAAGGTTTAATAATTCTTTAAACCATTCAAAAGCTGCAAATTGAGGCTTCGGAAATATTTGTCCAACAATTAAGGTTGCACCTACTCAAGAAAATTTGGTTTGCTTTCAAAATTCACAGGTAAACTAGAGTATTCTACTTATACTTAAAAAAACGTTTGTAAAAAACCTGTCACATATTTCTGGGTTTTATTTCATGATAGGCTACGATGAAAATTCAGGAGGTGCGCTGACAACCTTGGCATTCTCAGCTATCAGCAAACTTGATTTTCAAAATACATATTCTTCAGTAAAATCCTATTTTGGAGACCAATTTTTTGTAATTTGAAGCCATGCACATGATCTTCTTACTTATTACAAGATGTTTATCCTAAAATGGATTATAGTTTATCAATGAAACAAAGTTTTACTCAAAACGTCTTCAGCCATACTCTTCACGGCGATATTTTGTTATTAATTGCCATACATTTTTTAGAATTGCAGTCGGTAATTCTGAATACTTTTTATTTGGTTTCGTCAAAAATAAACTTGTAATTGGAAATATTTTCATGAAGTTTAAACGTATAAGGGAAAAGAGATCATATTTAGTTAAATAGGGTAAGGCGTAATGATTCTCTTGGAAGAGAAGATGTAAAGTCAGGGTACTGAGTAGGAATCTGTAGAATGGAGGAGGGAGGTGTAAAGAAAGGAGGGGAGTAAACTGGAGCCAGGGAAGTTTGGAGGCTTTTCGTTTATCGCCCACAGAAGAGAGAAATAGATCACAGCTTGAAGAGGAGTCGGCGAGTGAGTGAGTAAGATTCTTCTTTGAGCTCTCGGAGCATATAACGGCACCACCGCAGCAGCAGTACCTCATCAAAGATCGAAGGGAACCAAACAGAAGGGGACGAAATTCTGTTTCCTTCGTGAATGGGGGATGGAAGGGGGATGCTTCATAAGGTGGAGAGGGCTACCGGGGGATTGAGATGGATAGTGCAGTTGGCGTGAGAAAAACTATCGGGTAAGACAAGAGGTTGAGTTGACAGAATAGAAGAAGGAGGTACAAGAAGAAGATAATGATAATGACAAAAATATATTTTTACGAGCTCTATACTGAAAGCCGCCGCGGAGCAGAGTCGCGGGGTATCGGGTGTTAGGAGACCGCCATCGAAGAAGATAGTGAAAAGGGAAATAAATTTGAAGACGAAAAGGGATAATATGAGTCTATAACAGATTGCACAAGTGTCTCGCGTCATTTCTGTAGATAGGTTTTGGGTTTCTGAGAGCGTAGACTTCAGAACCGTACACCTCACGCAAATCATAATTAAAGTGAGCCAAGCGTTACAAATAAATCTAAAAGTTATTTAAAATTTTCCCAAAATATATGCCCGTTTAGTCGTATATGAACCACGTAGAAATTAACGACGAAGTTGTGCGCTGAGTATGGGTGCTGCAGTTGATATACTGTTATAGTAGTCACCTATCCTCTGTTTTGTTCTGGTCACAAATGGCACGTAGGGAGAAGAAATGTTTTTAATTATCCGTTTGACAGTATATATTTCGTTCAGTGGTATTAGTAAACTGTGAAAATGCCCTCAATTTTACCTTGAATTTCAAAGTATCTCTCAATTTATAAAGATTTTGGGATAGTTATTATTACATTCATCATCGCATAATGCATGCATTGCGTACGTTAAGTTTTAATATAATTTAAACTTGGGAGCACTTTTTCGATTTGAAACATAATTTGAGTTAATCCCTCATATTTTTGTTGTTGAATTCAACATCGAATACCAGTTTCCATTATGTGTATCTACTCTTGAAAGTTTGACTCTCAACTCTTAAGAGTTTTTCATCACTTAACTGACACTCCGAAATGCAGGAGTTTAAATTTAGGAATTATTAGTACACAGTAAATTCCGGGCACATTTCGGGATAACAGATTGGGAATGAACATAAAATATTCCAATTCTTTTCTTTCCCGTTTTAGCTTGAAATAATGATCAGAGGAGGATGTGAGTTGGAGGTAGGGAAGGAAACGATGGGGAAAGTCGGAAGAGGGACGAGTCGGATGATGGGAAGGAAGTTCAAGGAAAAGAGCAATGGTGTTCATCGTAGTTGGAAGCAAGGGACGAAATAACAGCCTTTGACTCAAGTCTTGGCGTACTTAACTTGACGAAGCTTTAAAACTTCTTGATTCTCGCTCTCTCCTCATGCCCTAATAAAGGAGCCCTGAAGCATATATTTACGCTCGTTAAAGTTCATTTTTTTCGCTCAAACTTACCCCCACCTACCCATAAAGCATCCTCCGCCCAACCTTCGACGACCTTTTTCGAGGGTAATTATTGCGAAAATCCGGGAAAAAACTCTTTTTTCCCGGATTCCCGGAAGCCCCGTACAAAGGCATTTGTTTTATTTTTATAAGCTACCTTGCAGCAGAAGAGGTTGGTAGAATATTCCCAACCGTGAAAATAACGAGAGCAAGATGTAATATAGATTTTTCTGTGTTGTAGTTCAAGTGAAGTTTATTTTGGTATTTCCATTAGAAGTAGGAGTTTTGCCATCCAGAATTCATTTTTTTGCAAGCTCTATCTCGTAGAAATACAGTGTCATACATCAGTGCGGGTGCATCATTTATTTCAGGACGTAAAGGATGAAGTTTCTCAATTTTTGGTCGTTTGCACGCTATTTTTAATATTTTAAGTCAATGCTGCTAAATATAAAATGAAAAGAGTCTCAGTCACGTTATTTACTAAAACGTTCTAAAATAAGATCTGTCATAAGTATATATTCCTTCTTCAGAACACATTCAGTTTCAGACTCTGTGATACCTTGAAAAATACTGCCGATCATCCACTCATCCTACTCCGACTTCGTTTCAGCAAAAGTGAATCAACAAAATATTCTTATACGAGAAATATTGCTGTCACCACTGACGTCCTATGAATATAATACGCATGGAATAATGCATTAATTTGATTACTTTAATCAGCTCTTCCAAGAAATGTCAAAATACTCATAAATTATTTTTCTCATACTTCATAAATCATTTTTCCATCTTGATCGCTGATATGTGAATAAATATAGTTCTGATAGTTGATTAGTATGGGACTTCGCATTATATTCATCTAATTTCCGGATAACGACGACGCAAAAAGTTTGAAAACAAGCGATCATCAACGGACATAAAATAATAGTATAATTATTTTATTCCTTTTTCATCAAACAGAAAATATTTTAATGATAAAAGGAAATAAAAGTTGCAAAGCCTTACTAGAAAAAAATATCCATCGCTTTCCCCGTTATTTTACATGGATATAATGGGTAAAATATGTTTCGAAGGCCTCATTATCTTGAAAAGTTAACTTGAGTCTACCTTCAATAATTTGCCTCCCCTAAAACCTCTGGCACTTAATCATTCTCTTGACCAAACTGATTCGGATGAAGTGCTTACTTCACTAGCAAAGTCGGAACTAGATACACCTTAGCAGCACAGAGGAAAATGCTCCCGGAAAATCGCAGTTCAGTTCACCGCTTATCTTCTCCAAGGATGGAGGAGGGACCTTTTAGGGATCCGCGAAACAACGAACGACATTCCATGGGTGGAATGATTCATCTACCCTCCACGTCGCTAGACAGAGCAATTTATTCGGACTGTTTCATTCACTGGGACAGACAAATCGACCTTGACGTCGACTGAAATATTTCTTCCCCGCTCAGTCCTGCTCGCACGGGAACTCAAATTTGTAAATTGTAAGCAAGATAGGATGAGCCCCTGGGACAGATAATGGAGACGAAGGTGATGCAATGGCAGAGAGTGAGGTTTGTGATACGTTGAAGGCTCATTTTTCCATCCTAGTTGCAAGGTAAACCATTTAAACCAAACAACGGGCGGGAGGGAGCAATGAAACCTCCTGAATATACAGAGGGGGAAAAGAAGAGGAAATAGCAGTGCGAGATGGAAATGAATGGAGAAGACCAACAGCCAAAACTCAAAAGATATCCATTGTTGTCGTCTTATTTATCGCCAAGCGCGTGAATAAATGCCTCCATTGTTTGTCATTGAAACCGCCGCACCGGACAAGAGGTGGGAGCGGAAATGCAGCACGTCCCCGTGGTAGCCCAGAGCGGTAGCCTCGTCGCCTATCGTAATTTCACTCAAGGTATTATGAATGGCTTTTCCACTTCCGTAGTTGTTTGGAGAGGCCAGAGAGGAAGATATGGGGCGCGAAAAGCTTTCCAAATACTCGCATTTCTGCGCTGGCCAAAGGATTCAAGCTCGACTCCCCGGGCCATACGATAGTGCAGTGAATGCACGATAAGAATAGGGCAGTTCATATCCGTGAATGAGACAAGGGCTGGGAAAAGTAGTCGACAATGTATCCACAAATGAGATGTGGAAACCGTTAACAACCGCTAACTTTCATCCCGACGGAATTATGGGAACTCAAATCACCATTTCTTGCGATACAGGGCACACCTATTCATTCCACGCTGAAAAAATGAATGACTACACTTGTTATTCAGAAAAATGATTACAGAATATTTTGCATCAGTGTAAATTAGCTCAAATAGAGGTCTAATTTGAATTTACTTTAACTCTATTACCAGGGTGCATTTATCGGACTCAATGAAAGAATTTTACTACCTAAACCCTGTTTACAAAATTAAATCACACTTCCTGCCAAGATTAATAGAAACATTGTTCTGAAAGTAAATAGAAAACAATTGAAAAATGATTAAAATAGGGTATAATGGCAAAAAATAAGGTAAAAAGGCAACTGATTAAAATAAGATCAACCGATAGAAGTTTAATGAAGGACCGTATAATTTATAAAGCTTGAGCCATGGAAACTTAATGGCAAAGTTACGATTTTCCTAGTTTCCGAGTTAAAGAAACATAGCTTTGTAACAACTGTTAACAGATAAATGTCTTCTTCCAACAACAATGACATTTATGGTTGCTCAAATAAGACCAGCAGAAATCGAAAAAAAGGGAAGAAAAATAAAGCATCGAAAATGGTCAATGACTGAAGCCACTTTACTTGATTATATGCTCTACCTGCGCCACCACGAATGGATATTAAAAATAAAGAATTCTAATCATTAATTTTAATCAAAAGTATATTCAGAATGTCCGCTAAATCTCATACGATTATGATTTGCCTACCTTATGTCCATCATAAAAAACATATTGTTGCCCATTATGTACCCACTGAGCATTGACTATTTAGTAATAGTTTTTATAAAATAAATCTTAGCTAATGAGTAAAAATAAATTAGTTTTTCAGGATATTTCCTATAGCATCATAATATCTCAGAAAAATTTATCGTATAAGACAGACATTAATCGGGAACACAATCCAAGTTTTTGAGAAACTAACAGAAAATATTGGTATTTATAAACTACTGAGGGCAATTACAATTTCATTGAATTTAGGCGGAAGTTATAGCTACAATGGTTATGTTATTCACTCTATAACTCGGGAATACACTATGCGGAATATTAATGGATTCGTAAGCAACAAAGATAGGGAATCCACCGTCCAATAATGATAGGGAATTGTCAGTACTCCATTTTAATTCTCGTTTATTTCAACACCAGGTTCAATTCCATCGCACATAATTTGAAATCATACTTCATCATATACTTTTAATTATTTCAGTTATTTCTTCAGAATGGTAACGTTATGCAAAACACCTAAACAAGCTTCCCCATCCAATATCATATAATAAAATACTAACACATTGTTACCCATTGGTGATGCACTGCTATATCAACCTCCATACCAGCCTCGATGCTTTAGTTATTAGTTAATCCACCATGCAGTGAATCACAAACTTTCCACTAGCAGTACAATAATAAACAGCGGTGTATGTTAAAGCGACTCCATTTTGAGGTGGCTTAAATACTTCATACAAAGAGTAATTGTTACGAGAAAGGATCGGACGCTAATATTCTCTCCGCCTATAAAATTTCCGCTTGGATTGTGAGGCATGAGTATTAAAAATTACTTTTCCGAGGATAAATTCCCCACGGGGTTTCCGGGAAGGCGGATGAATTCCTGGGGGAAGACGAGACGGAAAGTATGCCGGATATACGTATATTAGCACTTCACCGCCATGGCATTCTGCTCCAGTTAATCACAATGGAAGAATTATATCGAGAGGACGCCAAAAAATAGGTAAAATTCTTTCGTAAGAGAGACGATCAACACAATGGAGGGTAAAGGCAATGCCAGAGAATACTGGACAACGAGGATTGAAATTATTTTGAGAATGTACGCGGTTGGAGAGAACGTTTTGCATAGAATTCAAATAGTATATAGGCTGATTCGAGAGAGGCAATCGGGTTTCTGTGGTGCGCATACCGGATTTCTATATCGAGGTCCTGGATGTATATCCTAGCGGTATCGGAGATAGGCTTATCAGTGGAATCCTTACCCTGGCTCGGTTATTAAGAGTACTCTGTCCACCTGAGAGAATGTTAGGCTGTGGACTTTGAAGCAACTTTCATTAAGGGAATTTTCATGCAGAAAATGGGATTTTTGCATTATTTTTATAATTCTACCCTTCACAGTCAATCAAACAACTTACAGAACAAGAAAACTCCGCTCTCTGTCCCCCCCACGTATTATTGATTAACTCGTAAATTATGAAGAGGATGAGTTATTCACAGTGACAGTATTATGGCCTAGTTTGAATCATATCCTTAAACATAAAATGATGAAAGTTTCCAGCATAGTTATAATTAACAAGAGGAAAATATAACTCGATTTAATTGATCAAAATGCAGGGATGCTTTTTTCATCATTCAATCGTTATGCAACTGTAAACAGAGATTTATTTCGTTCTGAATGAACCTAAGTTTTAACCAATTTATTTTACTCCGTACTGAATAAATTTGTTAGCATCAATATTAATCAGGTAATGGAAGAAAATTAAGAGGAAAATTAACATCCTCAATCGACGGATGTCAATTTTGTGGTGCTAATGGGTTACGTCATTTCATATTTTCATGTCATGAGATTAATATCGACTGCCACTTTGATTGTTTATCGCTGAAACATTCAAACATGACAGTCATAAAAAATGTGTGTTTTGAGGGAATGATTTAGATGATTAGGAACTGATTCCGAATAATAACTCACTCTAAAACAATGGTAAGTTATTCACTTTTTTCAAAAATATTATGACGATTTCCGTAATGAATATTTGTCATTGATTGAAAATTGATTTCAAATTCATTAATAGAATAAAGTACAGTCAACTTTTTTTGATGGAGTTGATTACTAAACTTCAGGTAGAGCCACTACATAAAAGAAGTCTTCATCTTTTATAAAGGAGAGGGAGAAATGAAAAGAAATCACAAAAAAGGCAAATATGCAAGCAAAAATATTACATAACTCCCAAAAATGTTCTCTACTTTTGTCTTTCTAAAAAATATCCACACATTTTTATGGTGGTTCGTAAAAACTGCATAATTACGGGAACGCAGGATACGAATACGAGGGAGTACATCGCTGAGTTTCGACTTGACGTGCATACCTATATTGGTCTCATTATTGAGGAAGTCCACATAATAGTGTAAGGCTGGCTCTCGTCGGCAATGCATTATCGTTTGACATTTTACTGCACTTGTTGCTACAGTGCAAACCATTATCGTCAATGACGAGTTTATGAATGATCTACTAGCCGCGCTCCCGCAGGGTTAATTACCAACTCAAGTAAGATTCCAAGGTTGTGTTGATACGCGAATCAGTAGGTATTCTAAAATCCAATGCGACTGCGAATACTTTCTATCAAATTCATTATGCTAGATAAATGCATGCTCTTAACGCGGCGATCGCATTAGTACGCTTATATGTATGTATAATATCATATCATAGCGATAGAGATTCATTGACATATTTTGAAGCCTAAACAAAACTAAGTTAAAAAAAATGAATGATGAGCATTGAATAGGTAAAAATTAGGGTTGCGACTATTTCATGATATTCAATCAAATGAATTTTTTCATCAGGTCAAACAATTATTTTTTTATGCTGAGGCATTTTTACTCTGTCTTCAAACATTAGTCATTAATTACGAAGAATAGTATTTTTTAAATGCTGCATGCCAAAGTTATGGCAGAATTTTCAAAAACGTCTTAAAACGTTGACTCTTTTTGTACTATTTCATCTGGCAATCTCTGGTCCTCATTTGAGGGACTACAATAAAATCTTTAAAAAATCATATACTCTGGAAATGTGCACGATTGTAACAAGAGTTGCTCACGAAGTTTTTTCATCACATGTGTACTGAGACAAAGATACAACAACTCGTTCTTTCCACGCACACTAAGCGATCCAAATAAAAACTGAGCTCCTCTAACTATATTCCCGTAATACACGTCACCATTGCTCCTCGAATAATCTAATCCCTTACATCTTTACACAGCTGGTGTTCTAACACCTCCTGCCACATGACCATGTGGCGACTCGCAGGGTAGAATGTAGATGTAGAAGATTATAATCGTATTTTCGATTGTAAATATGTGAATACAACAACATTGTTCACGTTTTTATGATGTAGTACCACATAATTTGGCCATACGTTAAGTAACCTATAAAATTCACAAATTATACGGCCCATGCTTGCTTTTCAGTTTTGCTCTTGCTCAAAAATAACGGTAGTATTTCACTTAAGCCAGTTTGCTAAGGTACTAGAATACAATGACTAAAGCAATACTCCTTACTAACATTACATTAATCGGGTTACAACATTAAAGCACGCATTATAAAGTCACTGCATCACATCAGCGAGGCAAATTATGCTGGAAAAAAGCAGGTGCACTTAGATTTCCCTGTTTTGGGACGCGCCATCACCAAACGGGCATAGAACACATCTTTACGCCCTTTTATACAAGGTACTTTACTGCACAGGCTAGCATATGGATAAAAGAGGAATGATATTTGCATCGTATGAAGTGGAGAATTGACCTTAAAAATTCATGGACCGGAAAGAGAATAGTAGCTAGTATCCTATCCATGCCCCCATACAGTCCATTTTCTGCATTAAACTGAAACATTATGTGCCTCGTGTTTAGCGTCCTAAAATTTCTATCAAATAAATAGCTTTATTTATGAAAAGAAAAATTAATAAAGTTTAAAACTCTTGCACATAGAGGTTGATCATTGCCTATTAAGTCAAATGGGTTTAAAAATTCAAGTGAGTAGTCGTGTCAATTTATGAATAGACGATAAAACGTATTTTGAATATCCACTTCTCTCTAGTGAGTCACAAATTCTCCATTTTTGTCAATATCACAGTGATAAAACCATCCACCTCCATTTAATTTTGAATTTCAATTTTACACCAAGTGCTTAAGTCCATATATCCAGGCGTCCTTTTCACTGTGAAATTTGTCGATATTCGGAAGAAGGATTTTTTCATCATGCCTTTCACATATATTTCTATACAAGGTAAAACTCAATGAAGTTTTTCGCTTTGAATTTGTTTGAGGTAAACACCCACGTGTTGAGTAAGGCCTTCACTCTCTCAGACGATAGCATTATGCGCACGAGTACGGATAATATGTAGCGTATTTTGCAAAAAACCTTATGAGTACATCATGTTAAATTCAACTCTTGAAAATAGGAGAGAGAGGAAGATTAGCTTATCAGCTGAAATACCTGATATATACAATCAGGGGATATGTGTTCCATTCTCAGTGCAGGTTCATGTTTTTTTCACTGTTAATTTCAGTACATCAGGTGACATCCTTTGAATTGAAAGGCATTGAATCCTCCACAGCATTCGCCACACTCCGTAAAGAGATGCCTCACCTAAGGTAGTTGTGGATCCAACCGAAAATACTGACTTCGGGATTCTTCGTGAAAGAAGTGGGACGAGAAAAAGGTGAGAAGAAAATGAGGAAAAAATGCAAGGAGGAAGTAAAAAAAAGTGGAGACACACACTTGGGGATCGAGGTGAGATGTTCTGAGAAGAGGAGTCAGAACGCGTGAGCTGGATGTGGAGGAAAAAGAAAAGTGGGAGGTTGAAGTGGGAAGAAGATCCATCGGAAAGAGAAGAAGAGGCGAGAACGGAGAGGAGTTAGAAAGAGGAGAATGGCAGCATTCGGAGGAAAAATAAATAGAAAGGAAGGAGCGGCGAACGAGCGGCGTATCCGAATTGATTCCATTTGAGTAAAGGGAAGATCTGCTGGTATCTGCAAAACTATAAGAGCGTGAAAGCAGTGGGAGAGCGGGTGACTGAGTGAGAGAGGTTGGATGGTTCGGTGGGGGCAGCGGTGGGTTGAAGAGGGAGACTCGTACGGGAGAGGGGAAACTTTTTGGGGGCTGAGGATGTGGGTGGTTGGCCGAGGAGTTCCCCAGGGGGCAGGAGGGGAAAACGAGGTTCAGACCGGATCGGGGGAAAGAAACAGCATAGGGGAGTTCAGACGTACCAGGAGGGTGGGGGAAGGCTAAGAGGAGCAAGATATGGTATCGTGTGTACGGAGTCAACTGGCAGTCCTCTTGCACACGTGACCTCAAATATTTTCTACACGAGGCTCATTATTGCGCAGTTTGATGCTTAAAAGTTGCGAGAGCGTGGGAAAGGAGATGGAGCAGGAGCTATTTTTCTAGCATTTGCTCATGAATTTGCGCAGGCATTCTGGCAATTCTCCACTGTAAACAAAGCAATTTTATTCCGCACAATCCGCCTTTTATTGGACTGTGAAATGAGACCTCGTATAAAATAGGAATATTTTTAAATGTTCTCTGCGTGGGACTTACTTTGCATGGTGATGCAAATTCAATTCTTGCTTACTTGAATTATGGTTGTAGGGTGAGAGAGAAAGGTAAGCATTATACTGTTTAAGACTAACTGTGAAGCACATCATGTGAAGGTTTACCTCAGTCTTTCATTTTGCAAAGATTCTGATTTATATATGTACTTTTTTAATCTTAAAGATGAAAAATATACGTTTGAAAATGGGTCGTACTTTATTGAAAAGTATACTTCAACGTTGATATAGAAAAGTGCTACGCTTATAACTCCTCTAGAGGGCTTAAGGGATCCAAAGAGCTAATTTACGCCCACTTCAGACTCTGATTTCTCTTATTAACAAAATAGACCATTTCAAACTACGAATTGAGGATTAAAATAAAAAACTAAACTATCAATTTTAATATAATATCACATGATATTTCTACATAGTTATTTTCATGAATTTCGCCTTGTTGTTTTATTATGGCTTATGCGGTTTTCCGAGGATGAAAATCATACAAAAATAAAGTCGAGTGAATAGTTTCAAATCATTCGATTTTTTATCACTCCTGTTAATGCAGCAGCTAAGTAAGTAGTTACAGTAGACCAGTGGGAAGTATACAGCCCATACCTAAGACTGTTGATGCAAATATCAGGACTGAAAAACCAGCCTGCTTAAATATACCAGTGTGGTAGGATACGCGTGTGTACGTGGTAGAAAAAGAAAGGGAGGAGCATTGATATGCGATGCGGGAAGGAGCGAATCAAAAGATAAAAAAGGGGGATGAGAGGGCGCAAACTGAATCTGATGAGGTTGAACGATGACAGGGGGTTGGTTCGTGTGTGTGATATCGCCGACTGACGGGTACGGGTGACGGCTCGAATTTTCTGTGGAAACCTTCGCAGATTTTTTGAGGCCCCGTCAATCGTTCCCCTAACGTGAGCGGAATACAGATCGCCCCGATCAGGAATTTCCTCGTGCGAGGTTCGCAAGCAACTCGACGATTTGCGAGCGCAAAATCATGGCGCTATTCGTACGGTTATGCGATGCGCTCGACAGAACTCAGAAAACGGGAAGAACTAAGGAAGGGTAAAAACTTGTCCAAAAAAAGCATGAAATATGTCATAAAGTTCTTTCTTAAACGTTTGTGAGATTTTCTATAGATTTAGTTAAAGACTGTGAGATTAAAGCTTTCCAAATGTTTATATTCTTTCAGTATACAGAGATACCTCTATTGAGCGACCACCACTGGACCCAAGAGATAATGACCGCTTAAGGAGGTAATCGCTGAAGGGAAGTGACCGCAAAGGTAGGTTTCCCTATAATAATTGTCAATACTTCATTTGGAAATTTTATATTGAATATAAAGGAGAATATAAACATCCACCAATAGCTCCAATGAACTCATGTACTCAGGTCATAATCGAGTAAGGTCCTGGTTTAATAACCACATTCCCACAGGTACGTTTCATTGTTCAGGAAATATGCAAGGGTAAATAGGTGGATTAAACTTTCAAGCGACCCGACCCCAACCCTAACGTCTTGTTAGAAGAGAGCTTGTGCTTTGAATGTAATGTTTTTTGCACAGTATCGCTAACTTACTCCGAGGGAATTCAGGATTTACTAGTCTCACAAGAATTAAATAACATCTAAATCCACCAAAAAGCTTTTCCAGTCTTTCAGTTTCACAAGTCTTGACAGTCAGCGTCATGTGAACATTTTTTTCCAATTATTAAAAATTATTTAAGGAATTTCATATTGCATAAAAACGATTTGGGATGAAGAAAAACCAACATTAATACCTTATCTCATAAATTTACGAAAAAGGGCAGTTATTATATCAATTCCTGCTAACTCAATGTGACGCTAAAAATTATAGAAATCAAAATAATTACTTTACGCAATATATCCCTGGATAAATTTTTATTCAAATTTTTTAGCATCTTTCATTGTATCATCAAAAAATGAAAAATATGCCTCAAAAATCAATCTAAATATTTGCTTTCCAATTGTTTTTTCATGGGACCTAAACAAGGAGAAAGGATTCTCACCCTATCTCATAACGGTACAATTTCCTTGCATTTTAACCTGGACTTCCAAATTGTAAGCAAATATATTCTCTAAATAATATAATGGGAAACTGATAAAGGAAAAATAAACAGAGACAAAGGTTAGTGTAAAGCAAACTCATTGAGGCAAACATGTATTATTCACATACAACAGTACACGTATAAATAAAATACCACGCAGTTTTAATTTTTAAGGTCATCACTGGTACACAATTGAAAGTTCAAAATAAATGATGGCCCCAGGACTTTGTTTGCAAGTGTTTCCCAGTGGATTTTTTCGTGGCTTTGCATACGCGTTATTGACGAGTTTCCCGTTCTGTTTTATAAAATGTATTATGGGATAGGGAATGGCGACACATGGGAAACGAGTACCAATGGGTCCCACTCGTTTGATGGCCTTAACGAGATACTAAGTAACCAGTGTTATATGCGTACATATTTATTAAAGAATACCCTGATCGCTGAGTAACTATGTTTGTAAAATATTTTCCAGAGAGTTTATACCAATTATTATAACTAAGAATTGTGTCAGATGACCAGGGCAGGCAATTATTTCATGTAAATAGGCGTGTCACTCCTGGAGAAACAAAGTTTTGAAATGATGAAGTCTTCTCGGGTTTTCCACCGGGTCAGGTCGTTGTGGGCCGACGTTTCGATAGCTACCACCGCCATCATCCTCAGGGCATGTCAGTGTCGAAAGTGGTGCCTCGTTATATGCCTGGCCGTTTCCGCGCCAAAATGGTCAGGTCGGCTCTGATTGGCTAGCGCTGATCTTCTTTCTCTCCGTCTTTATTCTGCAAAGGGCTGGGTTCCAAGCCTCGCTTAGCGCGTAGCCCGTGTCCCGGTTAAAGTTTTTCTTCTCCGAAACGTTTTCTTCTCAGCATAATACGCCGGGAAAGAACTAAATCATAAAATTTTGAAATATTGATGGATTCAGTTTTTAAGCTATAATATGTATCATTTTATTGATGGAAAAAAATACAATATCTGGTACGAATGGTCAACTGTAGAAAACTAAAAAAAACCTGATGCATTGATTTTTCACTTCAATTTCATGGAATGATGTCTTTGCTAGGTATCTGCAAAAATGCAATTTATTATCCAATTTTACAAATTAATGTCTTAAATTATTACTGAAAAAAGTGAGGTAAAATCACTCCTGAGATTGAAATGGAGTTAGTATATAAATCATCAAGCTGTAGATTCTTTTTCCGTGAAGACTAGACTAAACGTGAATAAGGAAATTTAAGACATTCTTCTTGTATAATTCCCGAAATCAAACTAATAATTAAAAAATCAATATGACTGCATTTTTTCCAATTTCAGCTACTTAATATGGATGTAGTTGACTCGGAAAAAATGCACATTATATACTAATCACGAATACGCTACGCACACGTTAAAATGAGAGACATTTTTTGGAAATGTAATAATCTGGTTGTCGCGTAGTCTTCAAAGATACAGAAATGACATGAAGTCTTGAGAATCGGTTTCAAACTGACATAAAACTCAATCCTGATATATTATTTTTTCTCAAATTGCAAGATCGTTCTCCATTTATAGTGTCCAGCCCTCATTCGTTAGCAATCCAAACAGTCAGCTAATCCTCTGGCTCTAGTGCACAAGACGGGACGCAAATTTACACACATCACCGCTAGATTAATGCCTCAGTGCTCTCATCCCATTTTAAAGAGTGCCCCAACTATTCCACTAACACGAATTCTCTCTCTCACTTTCTCAAACACGCCCAAACAGACATCGGCTTCAACTCAAAAACATTCCCAGAGGACCCTTCGTCAAAACTCTGTTAACTGCCGCGAACTCCGGTCGCCGGTTCAACGGGCACTTGTACATTTCCATGAGTCCTCCAAAGCTTCCGAAAATGTTGGGGATTCTTCTCGCGGTACGCCCCCACACTCCCTTGGTACATTTCCCCAATCAATCCCCTTCACCTCCTACACCCTCCCACAGGGAACTATCCATCCGACCCCTTGCTTCACCACGCCCCCCCTCCCCAGTGAGTGTCCCCCGTCATCATCATCACTTGACCTCTCAGCGTCTTCCTGTTCTCTTCCCCCGCGCAACCTGTCCGGCGCCCGACCTCCCAAACCGGAGGACCCGCAGGGCAGCGCTATTTACTTGGGCCATTCTCCGAACTTCCGAAGCCGAGCTTGTGAAACCTCACACCTTTACAAGCACTTCTCTTGCACCTCGGCGAGAGATATATCCCGCGTGTAGAACCACACACTGTGGATGAGTATCCAGTCATGAGGCCGTTGTTATCAGAGGGAGGGAATAGGTAGGGAAAGGTTACGACCCACAGTTTAGGTCTTTTTCGGTTACGGAGGGGTGGGTAATTAAGGAAGGGCGGAAGCGGAGGAGAAACATTTCGAAATCGTCCGGCGAGAGAAGACGCCGTGCCAGTGGGAGAACAGTCTTCATTCCATTTTGAGAATGTTGTACACACCACAAGGAAGTATTTCCTATCATCATTAGGCCCAAAAATAGCAGATCCGTTTTCCCAACCTATGTTTCAATGGGAATATTAAAGTTACGTTTTTAATTCCCTCTTATTATATTAGTAAGTCGCAATGAATGAAAATGTAAATTCGAAAACAAATACTAGGCAATCATCTAAAAACTTTCCACGATAAGCTTTATACTCTTAAAGAGAGTAGAGTTTTTAAATGATGAAGACAACAAAATTACCTCGGGAGAAACTTATTTTTTATCCTGTCTTCTCATTATAAAAACACAAATCGAATAGCTGAAGAGAATAGCAACAATTATGCACAGCCTTTTGACCACACCACACCACACCATTTCTTTCTAATTAATTTAATTATCGGGGAAAACTTCTAGCATTGAATTTACAGTGGAACAAGGCATTGCATTCCCTCTAAACTGTCATACTTTAGCACGAATGAATCCACTCTTACCTTAGCAAAGCAGAAAATGTTATTTCAAGCAAAGTCTTTATATTCTCTGAATAAAAAATGAGGGTTAGATTTCATATGTTGATTGACAAATCCTGCCGTCCTGCAATATGAAATATTGGAGCTAATTGAAGTTTTCTCACTCTGGGTCTAATGGAAAAGTGGAAGAGAACTGAAGCCTTAGAGAGGGAACTGGCTGGAATGCCTCTTAGAGAGTCAACTTCCATCCAGATTTCAATAGTGTGGGAAGGTGAGGAATGAGAGGGATAAAAAAGCCAAAAAAGAGGAAGTTAAGGAATAGGGTGAAACTGTTTACGATGGGGGTAGGAAAAACTTCCGAGGAAGAGGGATGCGGTATGGGATGCACCACCGATCCGTTCCCGCGTTCCCTGGGGAGAGCTCGTGCTGCATGGAGACTCGTGTCCGGGGTCAAAGGGGGCACTCAGTCTTGAAACGCATCGCTGGCTGCTGGGATCTCCCGGTCGTCTTGAGCTGACGCGCACCTCAAGGATCGGACGACAGAGAGGCCGAAGGGCAAGCAAGCTGGATGTCGCGGGGTGAACCGTTACGGAAGAGTACACAGAGGGTGCAAGCGAGGAGGGCAAAGAAGAGAAAAGTAGGAACAAGGAAGTCCCAGGGGGAATGCAAGAAGGAGAGAAAGAGAGCTGCTTCCCTACTTTGTGGTCAGTGTTTCCGGGTGGTAATCCCTTCCCGATCACTATCGGAAATTCAGCTTCTTCTCGAGACCGAATACCGGGAAATATAGGTTGGAAAATCGGAAATATTGCTCCTTAAACACGGTAATAACAAGAGGTTTGTTTACATTAAAAAAAAGAAACTAGCATACGATATAAAATTATACTGATTGTTATTTACAAAAAATTTTACTGGTTGTTGGAACCAAAATGGCCCTGTATTTTGTTCAAAGCCAGAGGCTCAGTCATGGAATCTGGTTGACTTCCACTTAGGAATCTCTCACCCGTCAAACATTACTTTGCCTAAACTTTTTCACGGAAAAATCTTCAAACATCAGCAGGACAATAGGCTTTGGTAACGTAGCCAGGAGTCAAAGTCTCTATGCGGCTTTGATGCGAATTAACTGTTATTTTTTGTGACTGTTGCTCATGGTCAACGACTACTAAATGTCATTCTCAAGTGTGAAGTACTCTTAAGATCTAATATTATCTCTTATGATTTCCTAAGATTCAGAAGAATTCAGGTCTTTAGAAAATTCTTCTGCGTTCGCCTCTAAATAATCATTTTCTCGCCAAGCAACTCTCTACCAGTCCTCAATGGTGCCATGTCCGCAATTGCCGATCACCTTCCCCAAATAGCCCACTAACCAAAGAATAAGCAACATGAAAACGCGAAAAAATTATCAGTCCAAAACATTAGCCTATTTCGCTAAGTGAATCTATTCTGTTCTTCATTTTACCTGGACATTTTCTTAAAATTGGGTCGCAAGGCATGGCTGAAATATCTCTGAACAGGGAGATATCGACTCTTGAGAATATTGACGTCAGGACCCAATAAATCCTAAAAAAGAAAAAGGTCTTTCTCTGTCTACCACATGCATTTACGTGGTAAATAACAAGGGATTTCACATCCAGAGGTGGCCACAATTTGGTTCCGGATGCCCTCCGCATTGCGCTTAGTGCACGAGTGCCGAGAAAACGACTGTTCACCCAACTAAGCGGCTCTGAGTACGTTCAGTGCCTATCCTCCACTTCACCTCTTATCAACGCTTGGAAGAGCTTTTTAGAGGATTTTGCGGGTTCTCAGCGATAACATCTAGCTCCTTTGATGAGAAAACGAACGCTATCGACGACGCACTTTGTTTTCAAATAGCATGATAGGAAGATTTTTTACCCCTTGATAAGATTGTATAGGTTTTATTTTAAATCATAAACATTAGGCTGCACCTTCCCACAAATTACCTTTAACGTTAATATAGGTAAGATTTTCAAAATGATTTTTAAGAAAATTTGTTAACCATGAGATATGGGTCTATTATACGGGTAATTTGAAACGTTCAGATTCTTTCAACATGTCCGTACTATATACGAATGGGAAGAAAAAAAGCATCGAAAATTTTGCTTATTGATCATGAGCCCTTTTAATTATTTTCTATCATTTTATTATTTTTGTAATAATTTTCTGAGGATATAAAAATATTTGGAATAAATAGCTTTAATTGAATATTACAGTTTTATTTAACGCTTTAAGAATTAAAATTCAACGATGATTTAGTAAACAGAAACTTCCTCGAACAGCAGACATACTTAGACTTAGAATATTAAATCTTCCTTGACTCACTCATCTCAAATGATATATGGATGCCCCAGTGCACTCATTACCATAAGGAAAAAAGCCCCATGTAGGAAGTTGTACTGGAAATTTTATAAGGGTAGTAATATTTTGAGTCTTAACATCTCCATTATTGTGAAAATAAAGAAGAAACCGATTGTGAGATGAATTGTCCAATACGTACTGGGCTTGTAAAACTTACATATTTCCGCCAATCCTATCCAACATATAATGAAAATTTTATTTTATTAAATTAGAGCATACATATTAGGCCTAAAATTGTAAATAGATGCAGCTACAGTCACCTGGATTGTTCAAAATATATTCAGAAATACTTAAGCGGTTGCGTTTTCTCTATGAGTTAGTGTCACCAGCAGCGTGGTCATTCTGCGCTCGATGATTTATTGGTAATCTAAACTAATGAAAGTTAATGTTTATTTTAAATAGAACAACTATAGAGAAAGAGAGCTGCAGGGAGAGAAACAATCATCTAAACTACCGTACTCAAGACATAAAACTCCGAGATGTCTTTAACGCTCTATTCCGCTGACTCATATTGCTCCTGAAGTTCTCTCCATATCCATCTCCCCAAGTTGGGGTTGCGACATTAATAAAAAAACTCTCCACCATTACTGAGATACGAACTCAAGCCCTTCACGTGGATGACCGGCAATCTGTTTAACAACTAACCAGATCCGAAGCCACCTTCGGACCCTAAACATTCAGCCGCCTAACTGCCAAGGAGAAGGGGCTCGCTGACGGGAGTTTCACAGGGTTTGAAAACGAGTGGGTTGTAAGGAATATAAGAGGAAAGGGTAGAGATTCGTGACAGGTGGGTAGGCCCACGGTTGAAGGGGAGTTGAGAATGGGGGTGGAAGTGAAAGAAAGAGAGAGAGAGGGAAGTTTGAAGGTAATGCTTTAAGTTGGATGGTTGCTTCGGCTGGAGGGGGAAGGACAGAATATGGTTGAAGTGGTGGAGGGGAGGGATGGGAAGAGTTTCCCCAAGGGAGAAAGGTTCTCGGAGTTCTGAGTGTGAAGGGAATGGAAATTAGCAATGGGTTGGTCGGTGGTGGCAGAAGGAAGGGGTTGGAAATGGAGGACTAGGGAGAGAGGGTGTAAGTTCAGATGGGGCGGAGGGAAGGAGGAGAACGTGTAGTGTGGAAGAGGTAGGAGACTTTAGAGATCAGGTGTAGAAGGAGTGTGGGAGAAACACCACGCTGGCTTCAAAGTAATGGCCAAGGAGATCAGTGACGCAACACAATGATTTATCAAGAGAATAGCATCGATGTCTTTGGACGAAAGAATCCATTTAATACAGAGCACATTACCTAACGGAGGTGGATAATGAATGCCCTTGAGTCTAACCCTCCCGTTATGGTTGAAGACGCACTGCATACCAGATGCTACACAATTTCTAATGAAGATATGTGGAACATTTACTTCAAAATCTCTCTCTCTGGAATTAGAAATAAGTCCGTAAGACTTAGTTTCAGAGCCACGTATATTATTTTTTGAGATACAGTTGGTGAATGCGATTGAATTACAAGAAAAAAACGAATTCGAATCAGGGTAAAGTATTCTATCAATGCTTCATGAGAGAAAGCTTTGTTTTTATTCTCTTCTTCCGTTTTGAGCCTCAGTTTGAATGTGTCGCAAGCTTGTAATGGTTCAAAAAAATAGTTTAAGGGTTGTCAAAACAGAGCAGAGTAGCGCATATAGTTTAAATCTATATCAGCATATAAAGTATTACAATCTGAGGGATAAACTAAGTTAGACCATTATCCACGGTGATAGTATTAGAGAAATGAGGACCACAAGCGAGTTTTAAATTTGCACAGGGAATATCAATCCACCCAAAAACTTTATATTTAGAACAGCCAAAAGTACAGAATAAGAGAGATAATACATCGAACGGTTATGCAGAAAAATATTCTCTCCCTCCACTATTTTACAACTATGAAATTTAACCATGAAAATAGAAACAGTGCTAGACACTACCATAATAAAAACTTCCTTTAACTTTTATTTCTTTTCACTCCAAAAATTATCACTATATTTCCTTATTTCCCATGTTTTGCATCCTAAAAACCCTTGTCACGCACCCTATCGGGCAGTGCGTTAATGCAGATGATAGGTATTGCCCACTCAAGATTTCCAACCGCTTCCACCATCCCCTCATTCCGATGCGCCGTCCAGCTCACCTGGCACGGAAGGGGTTTCGGGTGGCCGTGAGGGGAGAAATGTTCATTTTAGCGGTGTTTTTGTCATTCGGAGAACTTCCAGAAACAACTGAGGGGCTCCGCCCGGAAATTAAAAATACCTCCGTCACTCCGAGGTGTCCACCACAGACGGAGATGCCCATAAAAATGGGAGCCAGTTGTATATAGAAATATGCCTCCTTCAACTAATCCGTCTCCATCTCGCCATCTTGTGAAAATAAATGGAAATTGTAGGGTTCCTTTAATATAGTGAAAATAAGCAAGATAAACTAGCGTACGAAGGAATCATCATCTGACCAGAAGGTATACACATCATAATTCAAAGAATCGCAAAGACTAGAGTTGTGGAATCTTGTCAGGAAGATTTTCTCAGTTTTATAACTTTCCTTTACAACGGTCGGCTGTGCAGGGAGTATAGAGTGACAATAAATTACAGAGACACTACTAAAGCTACACACTTCGTTAAATACAACTACGGGAAAATATATAGTGTTTCAAAGCTCTCGATAAGATTAGATTTTGAGCCACTAGAGGCTCGAATGCTGCACGCCGAGCTAAGATTTCTTCAGGTATTTAGAACAGGAATATTTCACAGTGGCATAGAGAACATCATTTTGACAACGCTCTACATATCAAGCAATGAAGCTACGTATGAAGCAATAAAATAAAAGAGATACAATGCCAATCAGATAGGTACAACAATATGTTCTTCCAATGTACAATTAGAGACCATAATATAAATTAACTCCACCCCAAACACTCTACACCCCTAAAACACACTTCACCATTTCAACTCCCTATAACCACATTTGCACGGCTGGTGTCCTAGAACCACCTGTCACACACAAATGTGGCCGCTAGCTGGATAGTATCTATATTTAGATGAGAAAATCCGAGGTTTAATGTAAAAACCCCTTATTAAAATGTTTACCCAATGGTTGCGAGCATCGTGTGATGGTCACAATCTAATGAGAATTTGAAATTATTCCAAACACTTCAAAAATTGATCGTCTACAAGGAGTAATGTTACATATATTTTTTCAGCTTTTTGCACTGCTAATTTGGTCAAATTGTTGACTATATATTTCTTGAAAACATCAGCTTCTACGTAGTTTGAAACAATAGTAAAAAATAATGAGACGAAGCTCATTGATAGTTAAGGCTCTATTTCGCGCTGCAGAGTGCAGGAAGGGAAAAGAGGCCTCTAATACCCGCTCCTTCTCTTTCCTGAGATGTAAACGAAGAGAAGGGTATATTTTCAATATAAATCCGTTTTGGTATCTCCTAAGATATGGCCCAAAAACTCTTCACAGAGAGCGGAGCGAAGTACAGTAATGGACGTGTGAAAACTTCTCTCCAGAAGGAATGCGACAGTTTAACAGGTGAAGAGCTTTCGTGATTGACTTCATCTTACATCCCGCCCCCTAGCTATAGACACTTCCGCGAGAAGGGTAGGACGCGGGGGTCACACTGCGCGTGGATGGACTGTAAGAGGGAGAGGCCGGAAGGACGAGAATGAGGTCAATAAGATCAGGTGAAATGAGTTGAAAGACCGGAGGGCGAAGCCGGCGCGGGACGAACCGTGGGGCAAGGGGCTAGAAATATGGGCGCTGAAATGGGGATAGTGCAAAGGGAAATGTGAAATTCAGGCAGGAAATTGAGTTATTGGTTCCATGTTGCAGGGAAAGCGGGGAGGTAAGGAAGTGGGTGGGATAGCAGGGCTTCAAACGGCGTTAGGCGAGGCGTAGGACGTAGGAGTGGCAGGGCAAAGGGATGAGTGAGCAAGGTCAAATCAGGCAGGAAGTCCCTCAGAATTGGTGTAGCACCGACACGGGACGAAGATAGAAGTGTTTGGAAAGAGACGAGAGGATGTAGGAAGAGCAAAGAGGACAAAAATGAGAGCGACTGAATATGATTTCAGTGGTGTGGCGGTAACAATTTCCTTGGATTTCTGATGCCGACGGGAGTTTTGAACCTGAAAAATACTGAAAGCACGGAGTTCCCCGAAGACTGAAGCATCGGAGCTTTCAGCATTCAAGAGAGCAATAATTGACTTCTTATTCAATTCTGCTCCCATCATATGTTCAGCGCAATTCCCAGCAATATTGTAAAATTTTCTGATTTCGTGCTTGCTTTTATGTGTACCATTAATAAAACGGAATTCTTCCACTAACACGACAAAATTATTCATAGGTAAATTAATTGACAGGGACATGACGTCTAAGCACTTCAGAGACCGAGAAAGTAAACTCGTCATCACATCTTAGTTAAAGGCTCGTATTACATATTGGCAATATCTTCAATGATTCATTAAAACTGACAGCAATTGTCATCAGATAACTAGGCTTTTTTAGATTCAATGACTGAAAGTGTTATTTTTAGTATGTAAGTCATTTGTTCCACCCGTTCTAGACTTCGATGATTGAGCTCAAACATTGGTAGAGTTGAACACATGTATTTGTACAACTCAAGCCAAAACAGCTTCAAAGGGAATGCCTCTATAAATAAATCGGAACTCAAGACACCACTTAAAATATGATGCTTGAATAAATTTATTCCGTTTATATTTATCCATGCTTATTTTCTCCCATCGATAACTACTCTGTCACGAGAAAGAAGTATATATATATTTTGGAAGAAAGAAAAATCTAACTCTCGGAAGTACATCGGCAATGGTAAAGTAACTAAAATAGAAGAAAAACCTCCAAATAGCTTTTCAGAGGAAGTGGAAGGTACTGAATTTTATAATTAATTACACTGAACTCTCGAAATACCTCCGCAAGGACGTCTTAAGGACGGAAATGAGCAAGAAGCCTTGAGGCAGATCACCAATTAAAACGAGCCCATCCTGAAAACAGGACATATGGTGATGAGAAACTCTCGTCAAACTTAACGAATCGAGTTTTCCCCCAGTTGATTGGCCCTAAAGGTTATGTCCTCTTTTGAACAGTTCAACGGGTGACACATTTTGGTGGGTTTTAAAATACGAACGATGGAGATAAGATGATTATCGGAAAGACGCTGGGACTGAGGCAAAATGCGTTCGAACCCGTCTCAGGAAAGATAGAGATCGAGGAGAGGAGTGTGAAAGAGAGTGACTATGGTAGAAAATGGATGATGACAATGAGGAGAGAAGTGAAGTTGATTGCAAAGTGAGAAGACAAAGTAAAAGACCCACCAGTATCGTCACCGAAATGTGTGAATACGAAACGAAAAGAGGTTTCCCACTCATGAAGTAGGTATTCCTGAGAAGTAGGTTCCAGTGTGGAGAGAATGTCGTTTCTGGTACGAGAGATAAGACGCAAATAGACATGAAAGGGATGAACCAAAGGAGGAGATTAAAAGATTAATTAAGAGATAAAAGGAGTATCAAGATAGAGATAATGGAAAAGCGTCATTAGAATAAAATCGATAAAGAAAACTATTCCCTGGAAGGGCATTATGAGACTGAAGGTTTTAAGGCCATGGAATGAGTATGCATATTGGAAAAATCGTGGTAAAAGATTTTCTCTTCAATGACTATGGCACATGAATAATGTATTTCACTGAAGTATCTTTAACCATATCTATATTAATTACAAAAATTGTCGTCACACTTTTGAACAGTCAATATGTTTCAAATGTTTCCTCGTGTTTTCTCGACTTAACTTACGCTAAAATACTTTCTATATACCCAATATTTGTTACGCTTCTGTAGATATGTACCCTAAAGAAGAGGCTCTGTGAGATGCAGCCTCGTAGCTCCACGAATTTGAAGCCTTCCACAGTGCAATAAAGGCAATATTATAACTATGGGAAAATGCTTTATTTGCAGAAAAATCTATTAAAATATCTATTAAGTCCATTGCCACACTATTTTCTCTGCTATGGTAACTTTTTATGGTATTTCTTTACCATTACTGACAAATAACAATTAGGAATTAACTATAAAACCCTCATTAAGAGATACAAGTACCATTGAATCCGGGATCATAACTAGATAAGAGGTACAGAACTCAAACTCTTTTGAATTTTTTCGCAATTAGCACAGTCTGTCACCAAACTGGATGCGTCCTACTCCAAAGTAGATTTATTCATCGAAATGGAAGAATACTTTGTCTTTATTTTGATGTAGTCTCATAGAAAGGTCAATTATTGGCTGCATTTTGAGATCTGTATTGCCTGGAGAGAGTACCTTTTGACTGAATATATTCAAGTCAGAAAAGACTTTTTTGCCGTTATTTACTGAGATATTATTATTATGGAATGCGAGTGAACTAACCACCATACATGTAAATCTAATTTCTGGAAATTACAAAAAGACGGAGCACCTTGTTAATTAAGAAATGAATTAAGGCAATTCAATTATTAAGAAATAATGATACAAGTCGAACAAGGGTATTATCTACTTCCTACATTGGTTTGAAATATTTATCATTCGAAGTCAGGTTACTTCACAGAGTTGCTCTCAGAAAATAAACACCTCCCGATTACTAAAAAATGTATTGATGCGAAATCAGAAAGATCATTATTCAGCGTAGTGAGTGATGGTATTAGTAATTGAAAAGAAATGGAGGAAGGAGTGAGCATCTGACGTATTACTTAAAACTTTGGTGGCTATATGATTGCTTAAGAACTAGTTGGAATTTCTTCGCAATAAATAAGAACGTCAGGACACAGAAATGGCCTGGTACCAGGCCATGAGAATACCATCGGGTGAAATAAGGAGCAAAAGAAATATTAAAATAACGGTTATGACACAACATTATGGAGACGGCTGAACAGAGGAACGCAAGAGCCCTCAAAGTCCGTCTCGGATCAGAGATTAGGAAGCGCCGAGAGGGGTCGAGAGAGGGGCGTACTCGGGAGGATAAGCTCGGAAGACCTTTGGGGAAGAGGAGATCAAGAGTAGGCTCGTGGATGGAAAACGGAAGTAGGGAGGGACACGCTGAAGGGATGGTTTCGGTCGTAATGGAAAGAGCCAAGTGGAAATGGGAAGGTGGGGAGGTTGTAATCTGGCATTGCGTTTTAAAAAAGGCGGGACTGGCGGTGGAATAGGCGGGCCGGAGGAAGGAGATGAAATTTCGAGGGAGAAATGTGTGGAGCCCTCTGTGGAGTCGGAGTGGAAGTGGAGACGAAGGCTGCGCTTCGACCAATAGGGAATGGGTGGTGCATGGATGAAAGGGACAGAGGGAGAGAGAGGAAACAGGGATGACGAGGAGAGGTACACGTAAGGGTTTAGAAAGAGGCCCTGGAGGAAGAGGAGGAGGCGGTGGCAGGTCCCCTCCGGTCCCGGCCGAGTGAGAGAGACGACAAGACTGCCGGTGTGATAGGGGCCTTAATTGGAAGTTTGCCTGTGACAGGGCTTCAAAATCTTCAGCGAGAGAGGGAGAGAGAGAGGGGGGATCAGTGTGAAATAAAGGTTTGGAAAATGCCGGGTGCGGGGAGGCTTTGGTGGGAGAGGGGGGATGAGAAGAGGACAAGGAAGGAGAATGGAGACGTAAAGACACTGTGGGTGGAGACGGGACACAGGAAGGGTATCAAGAGGAGTGTTGTTCGTGGGTGGGGAAGTAAGGAAAGCAACGCAGTGGTGGCTGGAGAAAGGGCGGGAGGAGAGATGCTGCACGATATTAAAAAGGAATCGTGGGGAGGATGGGAGGAGAGGAAAGAAAATAAGGAAAGTCTTGGGAGAGTCCGGGGTAACGAGCGAAACAGAGAAAGAATAACGCACGGTAAGAGTTCCATCGGCAGCATGGACGGACGGTATCTTCTTTTTCTTCTTTGCATTTGCATTTAAAGAATCAACCCCCTTAAAGAAAAGTAATAACGAAAAGGGCTCAATTTTTCCTAAATTAAACCATTTAAACCGGCAGACACGAAGATGCCCGAGCAGAAATGGAACCCTTTAGCATGGCAATAGGTCGAGACTTTTATTGAAATGGCATCCAAATTACAAAATACAAAAAAAGGAATCAGTTTAGAGAATGTAAATCGACTGAGTGGATGTACCATGGGAATTAATGCAAAAGTGACTAAATATTTGTCCCCGGAGACTTAAGAAAGCGCATTGCCACTAACTTTCTGGAACCTTTGGATTGCTATATTTGAAAAGAAACACTGGTACAATTTCCACAATTTAAAACAAATACGAATCTTAAATCCCTTTGCATAAAATGTAAAGACAGTGTACCACCAAAGAAGAGAAGTAGTACCTATGCACTCCAGTGTCGTGACTGTGCCGGGGAATATGTTGCTGCAGGAACTTCAACCTACGGACCAAAGAACACTTAAGCGCTTTTAAAAATAATCAAGAAGACAGAAGTAATTTCTCGAAACATCTTTTAATTCAAGGACATACTTGTGATTTTAATGTAAAAATTTTAGCTTTTAGTAACAAAAGACGTGAGTTGGACTCCTTGGAGCAACTCAAAATTTAAAAAAGATTGCTTAACCCAAACTGTATTTTTCTCAATGGATGTTTGTTTCCTGCCACTTCCCCCATCCTAAAAACCTTGACCGAGCTTCCCTAAGCAATTAGTCCCCATTCATGAATAGTCTTTCCACCCCCCTTCTCCCGAATTCCAGCTGTCCTTTGCAAAAACAAACCATGACGGACCTTGAACCAACCCCCTTCTTCACCTAGCCCAACCTGTCTCGTGAAATCCTCCGCCCCTCACCCCCCCTCAAAAACCATATATGTCGGCGTAATACTTTTTGTTTCTTGTCATTAAGCACCTGATGATGATGCTTTAGCGTCGGAATCCGGATCATGCCATTGCTTTTGACCAGTGTGGATTGTAAAAGTTGTTTAATAAATCCATTTTAAAAACATGGAATTCCACAAAGTTTCCACTTTTGGTATTTCATTCGACAATTTCAATACTTTAATTTTCCATCACCAACCATGGTTTTAGCACATTATGCCATCGTCATGGTGCATACCCTGAGTAATGTACCCTAATGATGTCGGTGGTGGAAAATTAAAGTGTGAATATTGTACCAGTTTCTTTTTAAATATGAAAACCCTGAGACTTCGTCTGCTTTCCCGAGTCATTAGTTTAAATTAAATAAATTGATATATGTGATAGTAATATAAGCTGTAATAAACAGGTGTCGCTACCTTAGGAAGATTGATATTTATCGGTAACTCAAAGTGAACTGTGCTATGTATTACGATGGCTATTGCATTTGATAAAATCATAAATTTACGACATCAATACATAAAAATGAATTACTGGATCTCATATCATCTTGGAAACTTAGTTGAGCATTCGGATAGTTTTGGCATCATTCGGCAGGGTCTTGATTCAGTTCATGAGTAAATTCCTTGGAATTGTCCTGTGATATGAACAGAATGATTTTAAAATCCAATGTATATTTGGGAAGCCAGAGAAGGCAATGGTAAGATAATTGGACCCCGTAAAATGATGGCTAAATTCAAATGCTTCAAGAGCTGGCTTCACCAATAAAATCGAAACTCATAAAAAGGACTGTTCATACGGGGTGCGAGAATTTTTAATAAGTAAAATTATGCATATTGTGTAAGAATTTACCTCGTCAAACATTAAACGCATCGGATATTGTCTCTGAAAACGTGTTCATCTGAAATAGTAGACACAAAATATGGATCATACTATGCATCTTTCAAATATTGAAATGGGACATGTAATGTTCAACGCAATTTTTGCATCAATGCTCAATATCTATTTTCAACTACATCAATCATAAAAATATTACTGAGAATGCATTCAGGAAATAGCCCTATGTTATTGTCACCACCGCAGAAAGAAAAAATACGATGTATAAAGAAATTTCAGTAATTTGTTAATGAGTGCTTTTGGATATTTATCGAAACATTGAAAAAATTCTCAATCAAGTGCAATTTGTTGTTCACATTATGGCAAAAACATGAATTGTTTACGTGCCACACAGAGACACAAGCTGTATCAGAAATTTACTTGGAGACTGTGGGAGGTAAGTAGCAAAGTATTCCATCTGCTGTGCATACTGAGGAGTACATTAATACTGAGAGTTTGATACCATTGTACTTAAGTCACAAAACCTTGTCCAAGCATAACCAAGGCTTGTCATCACAAATTTGATCGAATTAATTCAATGATTATTTGCCTTAACCTTAATTTAACACAAAAAACGTTAGTTCAGCCTTTTTGAACTTTTCGTGCTGAAATATGTCAACTCTAGCGATCAATTGAACTCCAAGGGGCATATTTACGGTGCCTTTTGCATACTGTGTGCACAATTACAGAATTAAACCACTCTTAGATCAAGATTCTCCCATTTAAAAATCAAAATTGAAGAGGACAAACACGACAAAGCATCCTTAAAGCTTGGATGGAACTACTGTACTTGTGTTCATACAAACATTTCTCGATTAACCGTTAAAGGCGTATTATTTTCCAACTTATTATTCTTAACCATTGAAATAAAGTTATGAGAATTTATCGAGATGTTGCCGACGGAGTAATATCCGCAACGCACGGTTTGCTTCATTTCTCACGGAGTACTGATGTTGCCGGTGGATGCAAATCTAGAAGAGGGTCCAGGTGAAGAATTAATCCTGCGGGGAATGGGATGAAGGAGGGCTGAGAATCGAATTGGTTCCGAGGCGACGAATTGAAGGACGGGATAAACGGAAACGGGTTGGAGGAAGGAGTGGTGGGAGGAGAACTGAGAGTGGGGTGGGCATAAAGGGGGAAGGGGTGAGGAATCGGTAAGGGTTGAAAATGACGTGAGAAAGTATTGGACAGGGGTAGAGAAAACCCTTGGAAAATAAAGGACAATGAATTCGGGGAGCGGGAAAGAGCAAGAAAAAAATTAACAAAAAATTCGGAAGACGGTGTGGAGGTGATTGAAAAAAAATGGGCGAACGGTGTGATGGGGAAAAAAGACTGAAAATGGAAAAAAAAAGAAGAAAAGAAAATGAAAAGGGTAGCCGAAGTTTGATGATCGCAAAGCCTTTTTCCGCGTCGGGGTGCCGTCGATTAATTCGTTCCTGCGTGGTTTTGTCTGGGAATTGAAAATAAAAAAGGAAAAGGAGAAAAATCTCAGGATGAAGTCATCTCTTCAGTGTGTTGGTGATGATCAAGGAAATTATTTTCCAAGTATTTTCCGTCCCATTTTTTTGGTCGTTGCCCACCTGTAAGTGAGCCAAAAACTTCTCCGATGACAAAAATGAAAAAATATTGAATCGAAGAATTATTCTCGTGAAATAGGGATATGAAGAGACGCGATGAGATGATTTCGTAACATAAATAAGTCCTTTAAAAGCAGATTCTGATATGCCGCATCTTTTCTGCAACATGTCATATTATTATACTAACAGCGAAGATTGTATGCGTCACCAAGCATCTAATGTTCCTAACGAATAGTGATGCAGAGAATCTTAGTTTTATTTCCATTGCAATTACCGCGGCGTGCTTCAGATTTTAGCATGATGAATATCATATTTCCCAAGTTCCACGGTGAGGTAATGGTCTGACGTCGGAATATCTACAGAAATATCTTTCCGCGAGTACAGAAAATGTTAACGATCATCATACTCAAATTTATCAGTTTTTACGTAGGTTTAAAAAATCATTTGAAATAATTTAATTTAAAAAATCAGACGTCTTAAAGTAAGATAAACTGGTTGGATTGCAACCAGAAATTCTTTTCTATATTCATGCAGGAAATTAGCCTTCATGAAGAAGGATTTGGATCATTTTCTTGTAAAAGTATTTATGAAACAAATCTTTTGAAAATAAGGAAAATGGCTGACTTTAACCTGTTTTAATAAACTTTTTAAAAATGTTTCATGGTTAAATCTGTCAGTCTATTGAAAAACTGAATTTTATATTAAAATGAGCATCAATCCGCATAAAAGTTTAATTACACTGAGTGTAATACATAAGCAGAAGTAATTTCAAACGTGTTTGACTAATTAAGAGGGTTAATATATAAACCGTATTATTATTTCATGAGTATAGTTCACCTAAATTCCTCTAGATATAAGTGGTGATATAAAACGGGATTCAAGACTTGTATTGCATAATCTGACTTTATAAAGCCTGGTGGCGATAAAAATCACGCGGTTTTGGCGGAAATGAAATCTATTTCAGCAAATTCAGAATAATATTCTATGCATATAACTGTGACATACATGATGTACACCAGGGTAAAAGTCCCAAAGAATATGTCAACAAAGATTCTCGCGGAGAGGAGATAAAAATTAGGTCAATGTAATTCATAAATTGCTGTTATAACTCCATGATTGAGAATGAATTGCGTTCGATAAGAAGCAACGAGGAAGATTTAGTTATTATTGTAGAAACAAACGCGCGTGGAGAGGGTTTCGAGTAAAGTGCCGGAAAAATAGGGGTCCTCAAAAGATAAAAGGAGTGAAATAGATAGGGGGAATAAATCTTGAGCATAAAAAAACTCACTAAAGACTTGATAAAAATCTTCAACGAGTGAAAAAGGGTTTATAACACGTAAAACTATACGACTGCTTTTGGATGAGAGAAGATGGCATATCGTAGGGGAGGAGGACGGGGAGAGAGAGGCGTTTTTAGGGCACGGATAAGAGCACCGAGGGTTGAAGAACGGTGGGAGGTCGAAAGGAACCCAGGAGTGAGGAGCACTTAGTGCGTAGAAAGGGCGGAGGGATGGGTTGGAGGGAAGCCGAGAGGATTGGAGTTAAAGATGGCCTTGGGAGGAAGCAGTAATTTCTCCGAATGCCTCGCAGGGTAAACAAGAAATGCAGAGAAAATGAGCTCAAGAAACCGTATCATTAAAGACCCCGAAAAAAAGGGGGTCCTTCGGCGTATATTTTTTTTGGGGAGAGATATATCTCGGGAAAAAGCTCGTGGAACTGTTGAGAAATGTTACGAAAGATTAAGAAAACTGCAACTGAGCGACTGCTGAATAGGCCATAAACATAATAGGCTATGACGATTACAAGATTTCCTTGCGGATTACGAATGGGACGAATTATTATAAAAATTTGCTCATTATAATTTAGGAGTTTATTTGTAATAAGGAAAACACATACATGTATTTATTCCCTGAATAAGAATACAGGAATAAAGACAAAATGCTACAGAACATATATAGCGATTCATATTTAACCTCTTTCTACTCTCAAAGATCAACTATAAATATTTGGTTAAAAATGTTATGCATGCAATCAGGAAATTAAAGCAACATCGGGAAAATATTGTTTTTTTAATTAATTAAATTTTTACTGAACGTGTACTAACAGTAATGAAAACTTGTATTACAATTTTAGTTAAATAATCGAATTAATGTCGAGAGGATATACTTTAAATTGACACGCGTCCAATCGATTTCCTAAATATTTTCTTGTAATTGTCCAATATTTGAAACTATTTTAGTATCTCATAAGTATGAGATCAAATTCTCACCCCAAAAACAGATTTAGGAGATATACCGATATTTAAAAAATGGAAAATAAAACGCATAAGAAGGTGGTAGAGTTTTTGAAATATATTGGCAAACATAAACCTCATGGAAGACGCAAAAAACTGAAATTATACATGATTGAAACATTACATGAAAACAATGCTAATTAAGGAAGAGAGGAAGGCGATGCTGACAGATGGCCAACAGTCGAGTAGCTGATTAGATTATAGAGATTATACAAATATTTCTAGAGTAGGTACAATAAAATAACTTAAAATTACTAAATTTTGTAGTGATTAAGATAAAATATTTGTCTGGTACTGCAAAAATCGAAATATCCTGAATTAACTTATTGTTGTACCCCTTATTAATACCCCTTAAATGAGGACGGGAGATGCATTTCAGGTTGCACATTTTTTTCAACAAATGCTTTCATCAAGTCATTTTCCTCTTTCTAGTCCGATTTCTTTCTAACCAGTATTGCTACTTACTGTCACTCCATTATATCTCTGTCACCTGAGTAACGGGTAAATCCATCGGACTTAATGTTGAGCCTAAATGTCTGTAGTATAGCTTGATACTAATTGACCGCCTTCCACCAAGTGAGTCGAGAAACGTATATGAACTGGGCGCAGGTGAACTAGAGCTTAAATGCAGCATTCAATGACTTGTAAGGGGTTTATGGGCCTTAGGGTATGAATTTGGAACAGAGGGGATACAATGTTTTGCAAAGAGGGGTAAAGGATGCATTCCACTGATGAACCGTCTCTTAGACAAACGATAGCAATGCTGGTAAACGTCAATGAGAGAATAAGAACTCATGCACTTGATTCGGGATTACGCTGAAAAATAAATACCCCGGGAATCACGTATAATGGGTATCGTTTGTAGAGAAGATATTACCTAAAGAAAACCTGTTGGAGTCTCTGTAAAAAGCACAAAACAGTGTCATACATACGAAATGCATTTAACCAACGCCATCCATTTTGCATCATCTAAGACGAAAAAAACGACACACTGAGATATTATATTTCCCCGAGGAAAAATAACATAATTCGTCCACATTTTACCCCTTCAAAGACCTTTCAACTTCCCATTTCATCTCGCTGTTTGACAAAAATGTTTGACAAAAAATACTTTTAATGGCAAAATATTTTGCATATCAATGCAGGCAACTCTAACTTCCATTTGAGAACCTGAAAGTAATCATCAATCATACAACATATGGTGAAGCATTAAAGATTTGCATGTGACTATGATGAATGGATGACCAGGTGAGCCTAAGTGAATTGTGACAAGTATTTTTACTATTTGCTATTTTTCTATATTTTCTGTTCTAATCTATAAAGTACGTTTTAAGAAATGCCATAGTACTGAAACTAATAAATTCATATTTTAAAAATGTATAATATTTCCATTTCCTCCGAGTAGTATTCTCGCAGCAAAGATTAGTTTGAGTATCTTTTCCAAACATATCCAAATAATATATTTCAAAGAAACCAAACATTAATACCGTTAAAAGACGTCTACAAACGATCTATTATTGATTTTTCTCTGCCGTCAATTAGAACATATGCTGAAGAAAGAACGGTCCGGTTAATATTAATATCTAATGCTATGTACAAAGGATTATTTAGAGTTGTTTAGTCAAGCAAAGCAAAGTGTGTTGTCAAATAAATATTCTGCTGATTCATAAATAACATAAAAACAATTTAATTTGAAAGATAAATAAATGTGTACGAATCAGCAATCTGGAAAAAACGATCACCATGGAGAATGGCCAAGAAACATCCTCCTACTAGGGGCTGAGATGGGGAAAGGAAAGGAAACCGATTCTTTACTGCTTCTACCACGGTTTTTGAAGAAAGCAAAAGGTAAAAAATATGGGGCTCTAACGAATAGAGATCACGCAGTATAATCAAAAACAAATCTGCACGAAAACAAATTCGAGCTTTGAGCAATCATGCGAGAGGAAGAAAATTATAGGAAGTGAAAAAGCAGGAGAAAATGATTAAACCAAAGTTCTTTAGCAAAAAGATGGAGTGGAGTGACTTCCGCCCCTCTCCGCGCACTCAATGCTCTTCGCTCTCTGAATTGGGGCTCCTACTGCTAGCTAATATCACTATTTTTATCTTTGACACTTTGTAACACAATCAGAAAACCATTAGACTCATATTATATTGCATAATAGATGCGACAGAAGGTTTTTCCAAAGGTAAGCATTAACATCGGTAGGTAAATATGATAACTCTGTAAAATTACATGAATTCAACTATAGGGAATATATCAAAGTGCTCATAAATTTTGCATTAATTTCACGGATTGGAGGAAAATAGGGAGAGTATTAGATAATGGTGTCTCTCTTATGCGAAAATAATTGTCCATTTTATATATTAATTTCCAAAGAATAAAATGTACCAACTGCGATGTTTATGGAATTTCAAAGTGAATAGTTGTGGTCAGACCTGTGCGCCGATGGAAAAACTATCGGCGGCGGACGCCGGCTGAAAATGGGTCGGCGGCCGGCGGCCGATCTGATGGTTTTTACTGACGGCGGCGGCGAGACCGACGGCGTAATATAAGCCTTCATATGTTCCCTAGTATTGTAGTACTTAAGCAAATTATAGGAAAAGTATTCATTTTTTTTACATTAATAAATACATTTATTTGTATAATGTCATGTAAAAACTTATATAATCAAATTTCTACATAAATATGCGGCAAAAATATTTCACAATTTTAAGCGTGTAGACAAATGACGTATTTAATAGCTTTAATGAAAGCTATCACTATACCGTGTCTTCTATCTCAAATGAGAACAAAATTTCCTTTTATCGCAAATGCGAGCGGAATCCACGTTATAGTATTTGGGCGTTGGCTGTACGCAGACCTGAGATGTAGCGAAAGAGTCGATGCTTGTAATAATTTTTATATAGATTTGTTAGTTTTGAGTCGAAGAGTGTACGATTTTTGGAATTTTATGTACAAATTTGCAGGTGAACGAGATCTAGCAACACCTGATTTATGCATAGAGATTTAGAAGTCGAGCATTTTTAGAAGTTAGAACGAGGAAATTTGACTTTTTACAAACTATTCATTTAAATAAAGGCGATTAGCGGTTTGTTTTAACTTTCGTTTTGTATTAAAAAGTGAAAATACAATGTCTTAGAATTTGAATGAGAAAGTCGCGTTTCTCTTTGAGTTTTGTTGCTGATTCCTTTTAAACATTTTTTGTGCATGTTAGCAAGTATTTAGGACAGTTCTTGAGAGATTGTGAGTATGGCGTAAAGACGAGGACTGGTCTGGTGAGTTTTGACACTTATCCCGCTTTTTAGGTTGTTGACAACGTTGAGAATAGGTAACAAAAATATCGGACGTGAGGATGACGTGAAGCTGTATTTAATAAGACCTGCTCCTGCATTGGCTGATTGCGAGTTACGTGCCAGATCAGCAATGTCAGAGAAATTGTTTCGGTTAGTTTTTAACCTTGGTGATATATCCATGCCTAGATGATCTTTAAGAGTTGATGGATTTTTTTGAGAACTGATTTTGATTGATTGGTGATTTTTTTGTCGTGTAAGCTGTTATGTAAACACCATTTTACAGCCTGTAATTTTTGTTACGCGGGGTACGAAGTTTTGAAAACTGGAGACCGAACGACTGAATATGCGCTCTGGTGTTTAAATGAAGATGTGGTATAAAGGCTATTAGGAAAAGAATGTTTGTGGTAAAGCTCAAAATGCTTGTTGAATTATGATGACGGATGATTTAAATTGGACAACTCTTTCAATTACCAACTTGCAATCATGTCATACAAAAGTGAAGAAGTAATGAAAAGGGAAAAAAGCAAACCTTTATTTGAGAGTAAAATACAAAATCGCAAACCGAAGGTGGCAGCTTAAGCTAGTAAATATTGCTGTGAACAATTGCGTTCATGTCACATAAACTTATGATAATAAATACATAAACTTTTATTAATAATTTTGAAAATATGATGAAATTGGGCTCGCGCGATCATGTTCTAATACTTCGTATCTGCTCCAGGCACCTGTATGTCACGGTGTAAGAGAGTGGAAGAGGGAGGGGGGTATCAAAGTAAGGGAAAGGGAATTATAATTTTCCCATCATTGCTTGAAAGCCTAGCCTGGAATCTGTTGGCCCCCCTTGTCCTCCTTGGGTTCCGCATATCGGATCAACATGAAACTACTTGTCAGGGCCTCTTCCTTCCCCCTCTATGTTTCGAAAGAGACCTATACCCCTCAACACCATTCGTTCGTATTTTGCCTCTTTGCTTCAGGACTGGGATCACTCTCCCTCCCATGTGGTCACAGAAACGTAGTTTAAACTCTCCTAAATAAACTCTCTCATTATTCACCCGTCTAAACTATTCCAGTAAGGTCCATTACATGTACTTAAGCACTCTGTTCATCCGCAGAGGAAAATTCCTATGGCTTTCGATTTATTATGTAACGGATAATAGCATGCGCTATGGATACTATTTTCATCATATAAATAGTATTTGATAGAAAATTATGCCTCATCAATGCCGTGGGACATAAAATCATCGTATGAAATTTCTTCCTTCTCCTATTTCGATTTCTTTTCCTATCCTCATGCGAGGTGAGGTCCTTAAGACCCTCCTAGATACTCTCAGACCGCACCGTAGATTTACTTCCTTGAACTTCACTTACCAGAACCAATGACCAAATCCAAAAGAAATATCGTTCAAATATTCTCCAAATGTTTTTATTTTGAATTTAGAAGTAATATCTCTTCAGCATGTGCATAAACCCTTTTGTTAACTACTTCCCGTTTTCCAATACATTGCGTTGTAAGGCTGGAAGACAGTGAAACTTGCAAGGAAAACAAAGAAGAGAGAGAAGTCTATGAGATATGGATGTGGAGAAGGAAAGAGAAACTGTAGTAGACGGAGAGACTTATGAAAATTTTGTAAGGTTGTTCAGCGAGGAAGGGAAATCTATCGATATTACACGTCCTAATTATGCATAGTTTCAAGTACAGTAGGATGAAGTATATTCAATACCTTTTTCGGTTATACGACCTTTTATATCGTCATTATAATCTCTTATTATACAATATTGATTAAGACGGCATCAAGCGGGAAACTGAATACAAGCCAATCATGCCGCATTAGAGGCTTGAGCCGAGTGAAATACACGTCAACGAAGGGTGAACACTGAACACGTGGCCCATGGTCCAACAGAAATGGGGACCTTGCTATTTCCTATCGCACAGATTGACTGAAGACCGTTTTCATCAGTACATTAAATTTGGACAGAAGAGCTGCTCTTTTTTAATAGTTATCAGGAAAATATCGATTAGGAAAAAGAAAGGGGAACGCAGGGGATAGGGACATTCCGGTGTGCGGGAGTGCGTCGGTTCGGGCGCGGTCGTTTTGGCGCGAGCCATTTTTGCGCAGGTCATTTGGGCACAGGTATGAATGGGCGAAGCTGTTTTGGAGCAGGGATGATTAGGCAATGCCGTTTGAGATCAGGGGCGTTTCGCCGCAGGGACATTTTGGTTACCACTCGGCTGGCATCGATGCTTTTATGATTTATGAATAGTGATAGTCATCTCAATGGTGGTGGGAAGGGGTGAGTAATGAACTACGTACTGCACTGTGGGCGTTCTACAAATACTGGAAAATAATATATGATTTTTTCTTTGTGGGGAGATTTTTTTTCTAGTACTATAAGGAACCATTTCATCTGTCATCGAAAATACCGAACATACAGGCCAAAGCATATCTGGTCGTTGATGAGAAAAATCAGGCTAAGGTCTTTATCTATGTAAGCAACACCAAATTACATACAAGAGTAACAATTTTATTTGACACATTTATAAATACTGCCTCTAGTCATAAATCATAAAAGAATCGCTACTAGCCGAGTGGCAACCGAAACGCCCCAGCACCCTTCTCGGCAAAAACAGTCCCTGCGTCAAAACAGTTTGCCGGATTGTCCTAGAGGACGTGGATGTCTTGGAGCTGTGCGAGGAGTGATGGAAGGACAGCGGAGACAATTGCAGTGATAGTTACAGGGTAATCAATAGTGGTGGGGATGAGAGTCTACGTGGGGTAGCTATAGTATTGAACGCAAAATTGGTGAAAAAATGCCAACACTAAACTAGGCAAGATGAAGCATAATGAGTATAATCATCAACTTCAGTGAATAACCAATCGGGCGAAGGAAAACTGGTGGAAAAGGCACTGCGAAGAGATGAATAAGCTGCAATAAGATGGGGAAAAGGGTGCGTTTTGCGATAAAATAAAATTGCTATCGGGCGGGGAGAGAGGGAAAACGGTACCAAATGTTAAGAGCAGAGCAGGCAGGATATTAATCGAGCATGAAGATATTCAAGGTAGGTAGAGAGAATACGTGGGAGAGCGATCGTAGACAGCGATAGTAGATAAACTAATTTAGATGTGAAGGATCAAGGAACACTAGATGAGGATAACCTCGGTCCAATGATACTCTACGGTGAAAGAGAGAACGCACAGAAAGATATGAAGGCAAGAAAAGCTGTAGTAGTGGAGAACATACCTTCGGAGTTGTTAATTAATTTAAGTAAAAATGTTAGGCAAGCTAAACTAATTTGATGAATTTACGAGAAAGGAGTAGGTCCAGAGTGCTTATTCCTATCCCGAAAATGAAGAAACTTCTGAATGAAATCTGGGATAGGCAGAGAAAATGTCTTGTGGAAGTGAGTTGCACAACAGCGTGATAGAGGGAAGAATTTTGGGCAAGCGGAGAAAGGTAAAAAAGGAGAATTGGTTTCTTGGACGGATGGAGAACGGTATATCGTATGCTGAGGCAAAAATGGTAGTACTAGAGGGAGATAGAACCCTAAAAGTGTAGGCAACCAGAAGGAGATTCTCTGGCTGTCACATAAACCTATCTTTTACTGGTAGAATACTTATAAGAAATTACTTTTAAAAGTCTCATACTATACTGAAACATAGCCGCGTGCAGGAGTTTCTATTGCTCTAGCTCGTTCCATACCTTCACCCACCTGGTGGGTGGAATCGAGCTAGACGTTCTGAGGGCGACATAAGGTCCAAAACTCTGAGCTCGGAGACATTTAAAATGAGGGCCCACGCCTGCGCATGGCCCTTAATGAGGATGTAGCAGATAAAGAGTTTCCGCGGTCTCCACTCGATACCCTCAAGCCTCAACTTTGGCTGAATTAAAGTGGCGCTATACTTTAAAACATGAGTAGAACAAAGGTATTTTACTGTGTATAATTAAAATTTTGATATAGCCTACAAATGTTACAATTCCAATGAGAGAGGATGCTTGAAAATGCTTGAAATAAGAATGGAATGCGAATTTTTTATACACCGGATACTGCCCTAGCGTGCAAACTAGCGGATAAACTTAAAAAGATATCATGAAGTCTTTGAAGCTGGTTCCCTCCCTAAACGCACGAATAACTGTCGCTATTAAGATAAGACTTTTATTACTGCTGCAAGAATATCTGTGTAACTGTGGTGAGTAATGTTTGACAAAGTTGTGAAATACAATGATGAGGAGTCAGCAAAAATTAGTGTAATGAAATACAGAAGCCATGCTCTAGAGGCAATGATTCGTACATGGCCGCATATGACGGCGCGCGCCGCCGCGCCGACATGGGGGACCGGCGGCGTCATCAAAACCATCGGCGGCGGCGGCGCGGCGCGGCGGCGCACAGGTCTAGTCGTGGTAGTTCATATGCAATCTTTAACGCTAGCGCCGTGTATGTAGGCAATTTGTAATATATATAGAACACAGGAGGTGGCCTATAATTCAGGATACACTACTACTGGTATCTATATTCTATATACATATGTCAATATTTTACGCGCGAAATATTATGAAAATCTCTTTTCCGTTCATGAAAGAGGATTAATATACTTATGGATACATTGACGAAATTTATAAAATTTATTGCAAGATCAACTAAATGTGACGGATATATGAACTGCGTTTGTGTTTCCAATCGAAAAGCTTTGACGGTATGAACAAACAGGGGAAGAAAAACCAGCCCGTACATATGGCATCATCAAATGTGTGAACTCTCAACGTCAAAGAAAAAAAACACTGACTTCAGCTTTTGGCATCCTCCTCACTCGAATACGAAGGGAAGATCACCGGTTTGACAACAGAAGAAATTGAAACTGGAGCAGACCTTTTCCCGATCACCCTACGTCTAATTTCCTCAGTTCCTCGGGCGCCCTCATTCGCGTGCAGCCCCTTTCTAAAAAGGCCGTTTGAAGGAACCAGTGGAGTAGAAAAAAATACAACAAAAAGAAAAGAGGGGAGACAAATACAAAAGATCAAGTAAGAGATAAAGAGCAGAAGGAGATTGGAGGGATTTAGAAAGACACATACGAATAAGACGAAGTGAACGGATGTAGTGATTTGGGTCGGGGGAGGAGGAACAGAAACTACCCACAAGCAAGCGGGGAAAGAGAGGCCATCCTTTCCCATCCGGACAAACGGTAGCAGAGAGAGAGAGATAGAGAAACTGCAAGGGAAACTGCATGAGTGTGGGAAACGGGATCTAGGGAAGCGGTCCCAGGGGTGCGTTTTGTCGCATTTCCCCGATCAAAGCGATCGGTACTTTTCTTCCTCCTTTCCTCTCCCCCCCTCAACTAGACTTTTCTCTCGTTACGTAGGGTTGCCAACCTTCGTTCTCTGGAAATGAGGACGTTCGGATCGAAAAAAATAGAAGACTTAAGCAAAGTCTTATCACCAATAGATAAAAGGAGTGAGGAATTCTAGCGAATAACTTGAGAGAAGAGATAATAGAAACTTAGAAAAGAAGAAGAAAAACACTCCAATGATGTATCTTTCAATAAAGAAACAAACCTAATGACAACCTATTTGACGTAATAGGATGAGCAAAAATTAAATAGAAGAAGAAATGAATGAAAAAAATCACTGAAGGGAGCCTGAGGATAAAATGTATAATGTAAACCATGAAAGAGGTTTAAATGAAAACTGTGAAACTGAAAGTAGGTAAGGTGATAATAAGTTTACCCTAGGAGGATCGAAAAGTTAAATGGAGAGCAGTAGAAAACCAATGTACGGATTTCTGACCGCATGATTTTGGATGGAGGATGATTATTATGGCACCATATTACCGTGAATGACTCATCCAAAGCACATTTAAAAGAGTAGTATTAGTAAACAAAAACTGATACTTCATAAGTCATCGGCATACAGTTTTGCAATGAGCAGAAGATTTTGGTCTTTAGAATTTCCAACAACTCAGCTCATGCAGCGTATGACCAAAAACCTTAAACTTATTTGCATTGGCGGCGAATTTAATTATTGCGGCCTTCCAATCAAACCAACTATCGGGAAATTTCAAATATTGAAAAAACCTAAACTCCGGACATGATAATGATCCACTTCTGGACTTTGCGTTAGAAATAAAATGAGGACATGTCTGGGTACATGACGAGACTTGGCAGCCCCGCTCACGTGCAAAGTGCACACAAAATGGAGTAGTATGGGGAATCCATGGCAGAAGGGAGGTGGATCAGCTATCGGTACGGAGACTAGAGGACATTCTTGTGTGGAGAGAGACGGGAGTGAGGCAAAGGATACAGGCCTCCTCCTCCCAACTCAGGAACGGGAACGTACTCCACCCACGACCGATGCTGCACAGAGAGGAGGATAGTCCGGGAAGAATTGGAACGACTACGTGCTCCCATGAGTGCCGGTTCGTTGGAGAAGACAATAAGGAGGAGGAATCAAAAAAAAGAAAACGTAACAGCGAGACGGACCCACATTTTTTTCAGCTCAATTTATTTTATCTCGTCCGTTTTTTCTTCTTTTTAACTATTTCTTTGGACGCTTGAACGGAAATGGGGAAACTTCCTCTTTGGACGATCACACTCGCCCACATCCAGATATACCTATATATTTTATACACCGTGAGTTTTTTTTTTGGGGAGCCATAACCTACAAAATGTTGGAGGACCGGCTAGCTCATTTCTGACACACTCGCACACACATGACACCAGAAAGAGAGATATGTGTGAGTTGAAACAGTGTTTTTCAAGTCTATTCCATGATTCGCGTATGGCGTATTTTTTTATATGTCTCTTCACTTTTCGTATTTTTGTTACTCAGACATAATGGTGTGGCCGTTTCATCTGACCTTGAACGACCATAAACGGAAGAGGGTTTTCATGCAGCCTTCTGAAAACCAGATCAAATAAAAACTTCAATGGGGCTTTGTCGAAGAATTTAATCAAACGTTCAAAACATTGAAAACCATCGATTCATTAAGTTCAACTAAACAATTGACCCACGAGTTAAAAATTGCCATATTATCAACATACGCTAGAGCTGTGATTGTCACCTGATGTACTGAAGTTAGCTATCAAATTTATACCTCTAGTTTTACCAAATAGAATAAAAACTAAAAATATTGCAAACAGGTCATATAACATGATGAAAGTGGGATATTAGAGTCACGTAGCGAAGAAACCGTGCCGCAAAACGCTAGGCAATATGACGGTAACATAATTTATATTCAGCTAATGAAATAAGGACATGACCACTCGTGAAGTCCATAATAAATTATAGCGGGCTCTTCTCAAGGAAAAACAATTATAATAATAATTCAATTTAAAGAACACTCCATTGGGAAAAAATTGAGAATTACATTAAAACTAAGGGTCAAATTAGCTAAAAGACTCGTTTATCTCTTGGAGATCGGATTAGTGTGGTGGCTAGAGTACTGAATAACCACGCGGACGGCCAGGGTTCAAATCCCTGCAGGGGAGGATGTTTTTCAGCGGAAGCCCGATCCCTACTTGAATGTCTTATGGAGGACAATTCAAGTGCTCCGACATCCGACACAACCATCCGACAGAACTCCGTCTGTTGGATGAGACATTAAGCCGTGATTCCCCTTGGCGACTTTCGTTAAGAGCAGGCTAATGCCGACGCCGGGTTTCTATCCACCCTTCCTCCATTATCTGTCCCCTATGGCGCAAATGACCTTAGCCGTCGGTCGCCTCCCCAAATATCAAATCAAATCCTCGTTTATGTTTCATTTCCTTTTTTTCATTTGGAGCAGGAATATTTATCCCACTCAAACACGAGAACACGCCACATGCTCTTTTAGATGCTGGTTATAGCGTAATATAATAAGAGCTGGCTAGAAATATTATTCTCAAATAGAGCAAAAAATAAGATTTACAGCAAAGTACATAGATATAAATTTAATATTGACCCAATCAATTGACCCACGAGTTAAAAATTGCCATATTATCAACATACGCTAGAGCTGTGATTGTCACCTGATGTACTGAAGTTAGCTATCAAATTTATACCTCTAGTTTTACCAAATAGAATAAAAACTAAAAATATTGCAAACAGGTCATATAACATGATGAAAGTGGGATATTAGAGTCACGTAGCGAAGAAACCGTGCCGCAAAACGCTAGGCAATATGACGGTAACATAATTTATATTCAGCTAATGAAATAAGGACATGACCACTCGTGAAGTCCATAATAAATTATAGCGGGCTCTTCTCAAGGAAAAACAATTATAATAATAATTCAATTTAAAGAACACTCCATTGGGAAAAAATTGAGAATTACATTAAAACTAAGGGTCAAATTAGCTAAAAGACTCGTTTATCTCTTGGAGATCGGATTAGTGTGGTGGCTAGAGTACTGAATAACCACGCGGACGGCCAGGGTTCAAATCCCTGCAGGGGAGGATGTTTTTCAGCGGAAGCCCGATCCCTACTTGAATGTCTTATGGAGGACAATTCAAGTGCTCCGACATCCGACACAACCATCCGACAGAACTCCGTCTGTTGGATGAGACATTAAGCCGTGATTCCCCTTGGCGACTTTCGTTAAGAGCAGGCTAATGCCGACGCCGGGTTTCTATCCACCCTTCCTCCATTATCTGTCCCCTATGGCGCAAATGACCTTAGCCGTCGGTCGCCTCCCCAAATATCAAATCAAATCCTCGTTTATGTTTCATTTCCTTTTTTTCATTTGGAGCAGGAATATTTATCCCACTCAAACACGAGAACACGCCACATGCTCTTTTAGATGCTGGTTATAGCGTAATATAATAAGAGCTGGCTAGAAATATTATTCTCAAATAGAGCAAAAAATAAGATTTACAGCAAAGTACATAGATATAAATTTAATTAATGTAATTACGAATAAATACATTGCAAAAGTCACCACAATTATTAAATACTAGAAAATTTTATTGCGTATTTTGAAAACTTTTGAAATTTTTTTATTGCACGGAAGCCAAATGAGGTAAATTAATAGAAATAGTGATCGCGAATGGAGTACTTATATTTTATTTTATTTATTTATTTCTTGAAAGCTTTGTTTTGATTTTAAGTACACTAAATTTAAATGGATAAAAATATTATTTCGGTAGATATCATTCCTGCAAGATCGTTGCGATTAATGTGGCCTGCTGCATTGATCACTATTGCATCACTTTTTGCTTAAGTACACATTTACTTATGAATTGTATGCCATAAATGATTGTACCACCATAAACTAAAATAATTGACGGGTCCATGTAAAATTCAATATACGTCGAGTAAATAAACCAATAATGGCAGATACTACAATATTTTATACAAGTTATACGGTATACCGTGCATTTAAAGGCATTGAGAAGGGTTTTAAGGATATATTTGTTAATTATTTCTTGAATATGAAAAAAAAATGATTCGATGTGTATTCGAATTCTATGGGACGCAAAATATGGACTCATTTGGAGTTCTTGGAGTGGAGCCCCCGGTAACACACTCTTGTTCATGATATTAAAAACTGTTATTCCAAATTATGGCCATATGGTTGACCCAAATGCACACATAAGTCTTTTTACCTTGCTACCTATTTGATTGCCCTATAATTTAACTTATTTTTCAACTGCTCCATCTTAAAGTACGTACAGTTTTGTTCCATGCGATTCGAAGAATACCATTTATACTGAGTAATTTGGCGTGTCAGCACGGTTTCCTGCGATGTTCTCTACTCCTAACCAGGCACTGCGGCAAGAGAGAGTATGTGGGCCAATCCCTGCGTACTTCGAGAAACTCGCGCACGGCACTTGAAAATCCCTCTGTGCCTCCAGCCAGCCAAATATACTCCACCCTGCGGGTCGTGTGAGTAAGATGGAACGATCAAAAGTGCTTTTGTTTGCGTGTTTTCCTCCTCCTTCCTTCTTCTCCTCCTCCCCCAACTCCTATATTCTCTTTCCCTCCTCTTGCTCTGAACCGCGTAACAGGTAAGCCGCTTATCTTCCTTTCGTCGTGTCTTTAGTTCAACGACTCGAAAATCTCATCTTATTCCCTCACTCCCTCTCTCTCTCTCTCTCTGTCTCCCTATTCAATTCCAACCCATTCCCGACCAACCCGCAATCCGCCCTCTCCCTTTTGGCCTAGCACTCTCCAAATCTCTCTTTTATAATTCTTCCCTCTGCCGATAGCCGTCTTCGTCTAGGATCCGGAAGGGAAGCAATTCCAGAGATTACGCTCTACGTAAAGTGTTAGCATCAATAATTAAGGTACGCTTGCTCAAAAGAGCAGAAGAGGTTTTCGGGACGCTCTCTTTGAGGGATTTCGCCATTACTGGTGGAAAACAAGGAGAAGCAATTTGCAAAATCCACCTCGTTAATTATCAATTAAACCATCTGGATTTCAATAAATTATGTATGAAAAAAACAAAGTTGCCGACACGGCTTATTCTTTCCAGGATCTGCGGAATGACAACTAATTTCGTCAGGAAGGACTTGAAAAATAGCCTTCCTTCAAATTTTTCATTCTTTTTACTCTTAACGGATTTGATAAATCCACAAAAAGCAGCCGTAGCATTGCTAAGTATTAGATAATTTTTTACCCTAAAGTAACATAATCGATAATAAAACTCATTGAGCCTATAACCGTTCCATATCCGACGCTTAAACAGGCATTGATTTTCCATGCATAACTTATTCAATGTTATGTGCTTACAATTGTGTCAATAACAACCAGTGTTAGACCAATAAAAATCCACGGTATGATGACAGTCTGTTTAAAGAAAAATAAAAACCTTCGAGTCATTGATAACTACCTAGCTTTGACGCCCATAAATATGTCAGCTTGTCCTAACTCTAAGTAAAATCTGGGAAAATTACACCACCAAATGATGCTTGCGTCGAGCTATGCTGGCTAGCTGCGTCAAGCACTTAACAGATAGATATACAGTCATTAGGTACACGACGATTTGATAGCATTACTTTCAAAACCATCACAAGAGAAACTTCAACTTCATTAATATCATGTTCAGAGTCTTCATACAGATCAGAGGAGATGAATGGAGGGAATGGAAAGATGTATTGCTACCTTCGTAGAATCAAGGCTCATTGAGACTCCATAGCAGCAATAGAGTAACCAATGATCAAGCACTCATTCCGAGTTGATCCAGTGATGGTGCGTCCCGAGTCAGAATCCCATGCTGTAGTTGCAGAACTTTGGAGACTGACATTTAGCAAACTTAGGCACCTAGCATTCACCCACAGCTTTGTTTATTTAAAACGCTCAAGATCAAATACCATACTACCTCTAGCGACGGTTAAGACCTGAACTATAGCAAAGTGTTCAACCGACGACAACCCTTTTCATCATGAATTTCTAACTCGTTCCTCTCTTACGCTGTCTGCTAGAAGTCTACGATTCTAGAAGCCTACAGTATCCATTCAACGTCTATAGTATTCATCCAACCCTTATTATTACCAGCTGAAATTGATACTCTTATTATAGGCAGTATGGGTAATGTTAAGGTTTTAGGTTATTAATATAGTTATTATGTAGCCTGCACACTGATACTATGAACGTTAAAAATTTTTGAATAATTCACAATCTGATGGATAAACTCAAGTCGTTGTTATGTATCTTTCAAACGATGAATTTTCTGTGATTTCTGTCTTCGATTTTTTAAATATTTTTAACTTCAATTTCCCTCCGGATAGATACTGAGTACTTATTATCTTGGTACAAAAAAGTTTAATAATAATCAGTAGAACACCAAACCATAAGGGTATGCAAAATCGAATGGATAGGGTTGAATATAAGTTCTGTTTCGTTCCTAGCGACATCTAGCCTTAATACTGAGGACTGGGCGACGCCCAACCTCATACACACACAGGGACGCATTTGCTTGAGGGGAGGGAGATGGGGGCAGGTTTTGGCGGGGAAGAACGTGCCAGGCATGGCCCACCTCATTACAGCTGCTGTTTCATGGGAGTAAGTCTGGGAGGGAGAATTAGGCCCTCAGGTAACGCGAGAGGGTTAGGATGAGGGAAACAGAAAGAGATAAAGAGAGAGGGAGAACCGAAGATAAAGAAGGGTGGTTGCGAGAGGGAAGAGGAAGAAAGAGGTTTGGAAGAGACCTCGAGGGAAGGAAAGAACGCTGCTGTCGGCTTGGGGAGGAGGGCGTGTGAGAGAAAAACAGAGAGAAAAAGAGGGAGAGAGACACGGGTGGAGGGGTTTGTGAAGAGTAGTAGGGAAGGCGAAAACTCTACTAAACCGCCAAAGAGCAAATAAAAACAATGGGCAACGGTACAACGAGCTTTCTTTGTCCGAAAATTCCAAGGGAGGAATCCAGGAGGGAAAAAAAGGAGGGAAATCGAGTAATGCAGGGATGGGGTGAACGAGAGAGAAAGAGAGACAGGTGGGCTTTTGGAAGGGAAGAGTTCGTTATTTATTTTGTTCCTCCAGCCGGGCTACTGAAACTTCCCCGCAAGACATGGGGAGAGCCAACCTCGCTTCCACCTACCTCCCACAAAATCCTCTCCTCTCTCCCTTACGAAGTAGACCTTACCTGTCGGTTTGCTCACCTACCCCACTTCCCGCACCAACGCTGAACTATAGCTCTCCAACAAGCCTTCTTATTCGACGTCCGCTCCACGCTACACCCATGTGCTTTTCAATTTCCAGCATCGAACGTCGAATATAAAAAATTTCGGCAATGAAGACATGGCCGTATAGGTAACAATGATTATTAGGTGTATCGAGTAAAAGCGAGCAGTTAATCAATACCATATATAATGGTAATTATAAAGAAACTCAATATGTAATATTTTCACCGAATTCCGAACACGGTTTGGACACTACGTTCCTTTTTCCAAGGTTAAACCATAGCAATGAAAAAAATAAAAACATTTGGCGCCAAAGGTGAGATGTTGAATTAATGAGGGCATTTTGTCGGCATCATAATCAAGATAATGGACCCTGGTATTACATTTAACACCACCTTTCTAAATGTATTGCATATATAGATGATAATAATGCGCATTATGGTCGATGTTGCCCAAATTTCTGTGTTATTTAAATCCTCATTCCGACGAGAACAGTCAAGACATACATCCATAAAGTCCACCCTCACCATGGATTGTCATATCTCCGTCATACATGGATAAAACTCTCTATGAAACCATTGTAACAGTATGTATTACATCAGCCTTCCATATCTATAGCATAGTCGATCTTCATGACATGGTCTTTCTGTATAATAGCGTCACTCGCATAGCGTCTTATCCCTAATTGGTGATATAAGGTAGAATTCTGGGTAAGCGTCTGAGAGACGTGAGCAAAGTAATTCAAAATCATACGTTTTGAATATGAAAATGTGATAGAAAATGTACTTTAGAGATAGAGAAATGAAAACTATCGACGATGAAGGAATACTAGTTGGAGACTTGGGGTTTCCACAGGCAGAACAGCCCTAATAATCATACAATTCATGGTATACGAATAGGGGATATATTAACAGACGCAACGAAGTCCTCCCATGTAGAAGTCACTCAATTTAGGATCCAGATTGATGCAAAAGATTAATGAAATTTCAGTCACTCTGTCTTCATATCACAGGTTTACACACCCACGTCATTGTGCCTTATGTTCTCACCAACCAGAATCCTCTTCTGTCTTTTTCTTCCCACGCCTCTCATTTCGGCTCTCATTTGTGTAATCTCCGTGGAAACCCCGACGCATGAAAGTAGTGATGCTAATGGTAATACCTCGGTGGAGTGCCGCCAGAAGAAGAGGGTGGACGGATGGATCAGGAAAAGGAAAGAAAAACGAGGGGCTAGAGTGGTTGTTTGGAATGGAAAGATGAAGAAGAGCCTTAAGGTTTCGTTCGCGCGGAATCGAAACCACAACGCCACCTGCGTTGTTCTTGGAATGCCTTAAAGTGGGCTTAGGATGTAATCATACCACTCGTTAAGTCGGCCGAAGATTCCATTTGCGCATTATTAGAAAACTCAAGGAGGCATCCCTCGTGGCAGAAACGGGTTTTCTCGAAGGATTAAAGAATTCATTAGCCAAGCACTTGGGATGTAAACTAAATGAGTATACAAGGAATTTTTTTGTGTTAATACTCCAGCTTAAAATAGATAGGCACTCAAAAGAAGGAAAGCATTGCACTATGCCTATTTTTAGTCCCACATCACAGTTACAGAGAGGTTGATATTTGTGAATGGATCTGAGAGTGATTGAATAGAGAGCAAGGTCAAATCAGAGAAAAAATACATTTAAATTACAACACACATTTTTTTACGGAGCGAGTGGGCGGATTCCAAGTAAAATAGATTCATCATCCCCGCAGCGGCAGGTTTCAGTGGACATCCGATTTCGAATTATTCTGTACGTGATGAACACTAGTTAATAATTCTGGCCTTCAGATGGAAAAGTAAAACCGAAAATATCCTGCCAACTTTGTTAAGAGCAGTCTCCTTCATGGTGCAAATTATATCAGCAATCGGTCGCCACCTATTTTTAGTCCTTTGTGGTGAAAATTATCTCAGCAATCGGTCGCCTTCTTAGGTAATCAACCAGGATTTGAATTTATGCTCTCAGCATGATCTTTGATGATAAGTAAATGAAGATATTAAAAAGAGAATATGATTGCAGATTTTCGAATTCACTCATGGTAAGGTATTTAAAAAGCATCAGGTAACTACAAATTAAAGATGTGTCAATCCCAACGTGTCTTAGCAGGTTCAAAATAGCCAGTCACCGAAATTGGCGCTCAATAATGGAAGGGATGAGCAGGAGGACGAAACATAAAATGGAGAAGTTGGGTAAATCATGGGAAGAATGACGAGGGCAGGAAAAAGACAACCACATCCCGAATGAAATAGAGCTTCCTAGCGCGGGAGTCCCTCAAAACATTTAGAAAAAAGAGGACTTGAAAGGCTTTGAGTGAATAAGGAAACTCAAAGGGAAGACATTTAGAAGGATTGGGATTCTTTGGGGAAAGGTATAGAAAGGCTCTTGCAGAGGAGATGTCGGGGAAGGGTGGGGGATTTGAAAAAGAACTGGGAGGGAGAAAGAGAGCTTACCTAGAGAGGGGAGATGAGACGAACGAGTGTGGGAGGGAAGGTGAGCGGGTGGTTGGAAAGAAACTTCCGGGGATGAGGAGTTATCCGAGGAAAGAAGAGAAGATGGGAAGAGAGAGCGTAGAGGGAGTAGAAGAGTCGTGTAAGTTTGAAAATTTGGAAAATCCAGAGGAAGGGTATTTTTGGGGGTTCAGATGGGCAGGGGAGTCAGGAAGAAAAGGAATTGGACAAGTTAAAGAAACTGGGAGGGGGAACTGATAGGGAATAGTAGGAGGATGGAGAGGAATATAACCATAGAAATATTTTTTGCCGCGAGTGAATGGTAGTGGTGAGAAAAATGGACAAATGTACCAATACAGGTTATGTAGCGAGATCTGAAAATAATCTTACACGTAGCCTCCTGTCTCGTAGTCGAGTATCAAAAACAATAGCACTAGGCTCGTATATTAAATAATACAATGAGGCTAAGTCAATGAAGTGTATGTTGAAGCAGAAAAAAATTAGTGGAATGATACATTACTGAGAGGAAAATTCGAGAAGTGATACAAAATGAATCTCACATCATGACCGTTACAAAATCAAAGCGCTTTGTGGTGTTATCAAGGACTAATAAAGATCAAATTAACTGGAATTACCACTAATGACGAAGTCCTACAATGAGCTGAAGGAAGAAAATACTCGATGAAAACAATGGATAGAAGAGAAAGCTAACGTACGGAGCACATTTTGCTAAACAGCATCTTGAAAGAAATTATAAGAGGAGAATTGATCGTAAAGAGTTAATAAGAATGACCAAGGTGCATTAAACTGTATATTTAAAATGAAGAAACACATCAAAGTGAAGAATTACGTAGGAATATAACAGTTAATTGATAGGAAAATAGAGAGCTACAACAATTTGGATTGAGAACTGCAAAATATGATACACGCCAACTTAAAAAGACATGATTCATGTTCACGTAAGAGTGGAAATATATAACGGTAGGCAAGTAATAGTGGATCATTGAGTTTTTCTAGATGAAGAGAGCTCTGTCAACCAAAAGCATTGCATGCATTTGACACCGATAATCTTCTGCAACAACGAATGGAAAATGTCCACCGATCAACCTTCCTACCCTTTCCCAGACATATTTCTTTAGTTGCAAGTGTCTACTAGTATATGTTTATTTAAAAACTGCAGAGGGTTGAGAGGGAATGTAGGAAAAAAGCAAAATGGAGAGGCATGGAGTACGTATTACCGCGTCACATGCGATTCCTCGCAGCGAAAACATTATTCACTCAGGGTTTTATCTCGTCCCATCATTGTGTCTCCGCTGTAATTACGCTGACATGATTTATTTGCCCCGGGGCGCATCCCACTCTGTCCTCGGGGAGGATTTATCTTTTTGTCACTCCCCTTATGTACACATAATATGATTATCTGGTAGAACCTTTTCTTCATGGGTCACAAGAGGTATTTACGTAGCATCACCGCTAACGGCACTTCATCAAAACCAATGACTAAGCGATTAGAGAAAAAAATGATAAAGTATGTTTATAATTATTGATCAAGGTCTAAGTCTCTCCAAAGAAAACGACTCTACCTCAAAGTTACAATACACGAAACCTTTTTCTCAACAGTAATAATTTAAAATAGAACAAAAAACTCAGCAGAGGAAAGGTTATTACCAAACTCGTTGCCTCCAATAGAAAAATGCATCCATTTTCTTCATAAAGTTTACTCTAATGTTTCCGTAAGGAAAACATAATGCATTAACACTGTTTTTAATTACCATGAAATGGCGATCCACCGCTAAATATTCAATAACTATTAGTAAATTATGTTAAGATAACTCGATTTTCCTCTTTAAAAAAGCAATACTTATTTCACACCAATTCTGATCGGTATAATAGGCTGTTTATTATATATACAATAGAAGTTATTCAAATCTAAATGATTAAGTAGAATAATAGTAAAATAGAGGAATCCTTAAAATTTTAAAGAAAAAATAAATTTTGCTTTATGTGCTCGCATATGGCCACACTTCACCAAACACTTTACTGAAATTATTGCTTACTGCACTTCTGAAGTCTTAGGACGTTAGCGGCTTTTTCCTTATTTATCTGTCTTGGAGGGAATAGTGAAAGTTTCCGTACTTGCAGTGAGGAAGTGATTAAATCCACAAGAGCCAAATGGAGTGCCGAAGTTTCTTACCTCAGGTACGGGTGGTCGGGGCTCTTTTAGCCCGGCAAGAATCTGGTGGGTCATGAAAAATTATGGCCGCGCGTAAAAATCAAGGATCTTATCTCTATTGCTATTACAACGGGGATTGGCTCCAGGGAGTCGAGAGAAGCCCGCTTTAGCCCACCTGCTGTGCACTTAAAATGGACGAGCGACAGCCGCTCGGTGGGGGAGGGGAAAAATATATTTATACTGCGGGACATTGGTGAGCCACGTGCGGTGTAGAGTTTGTAAGATGAGGCACGAGACGATAGTAGGAAATAGAGTGTTACTGATTTATAGTCCTCGATTTTTGTATGACTGATCTACCTTAAATACTCAGTAAAATTCATAGCAATTCAAATTGAAATAAAGTAAGCACAAAAAATATCTTCATTGAGAAATATTTTCCAAGTTTTTGTTTTGTACAGATTTACATGTCTCAATGGAACTATCATTTTTCACGAATCCAAATGGAAAAACCTCAAAATATTTTTTGGAAAACAAAGTGTTTTGATGATTTGCATTTGCTTGTACTTGAATGGTCAACTAAAAATAAGAAAAAATCAAGAAAAGAGATTAGAAAAAGTTAACGTTCGATACTTTAAAAATAGCATAAAACTAAGCACGAACAACCAAAAGCACATCAGTCGTAGTTATTTCTGCAAAATCCAAAGTTTTAGAATATCTTTTCCTAACATTTTCAAGTAACTTTCAATTGATATCCTGGTCAATGTATCAACCTCTTTGCACTTCCTACGAGAAAGAAAGCGATTAAAAAGGCGTATAAGGCATAGGAAACCCATGAAAACCCTTAAAGTTCCAGATGGCATTATTGCAAACACTTACAGCTATGTGACAAATTTCCATCGTCAAAAAAGAATATGTAATTATGGAAATTATAAAATGATTAATAGAGTGAAGTATAATAAATTAGTGTAAAAAATCCATTAAAATGCGAGGAGATTAAAATGCCGCGGCAGGAGAGGGGTTGAGAGAAAGAGAGGAGGGAAGAAATGGGGTTGTATTTAGGATCTGCCTAGAGAGAAGATTTTTCTTCTAGACATATGACAACAAGGGAATATAAATGAGGAATAAGAAAAGGTAGAAACATTGCGATTGTGATAGATGCGACTACTAGCGGACTGCGAGTGAAAAGAAAAAGGATGGGAGAAATTAAAAGACGGATAGGAGACGGGCGAGAAGGGAAAAATGAGAAAGGGGGTAGCAAAAGAAGGTGATATTGAGCGACCCCTGAAAAAATATTGAAGAAAGAAATAATGTTGGAAGGGTGATAAAATTAAGAGACCCGACTTGTGTTTGCATATTCGATTTCAGGGATTTTGAGTGCGTCAGCAGCTGCGGGCATAATGGGGGAGACAAAGGGACGAAAGGGACCGATAAAAGGCAGTGACCTAGCATCAATATTATGCGGTTAGCCCTTATAAAAGGATTGGTGAAAGTGAGCAACGTTGCAAAAATTAAACAGAGTTATACAACTTGTCAACTTTTACCAATTAAAATGGCATTAGATTTTCATAATTAAGATGTTGTATAATAGATCCTAGTATATTTCGTTTTAGTATGAAAAAATTTCTGAATATTTTATTTCAAGTTTTGTTAACCACGTACAAGATATCCTGAAATGATTATGCCCTGCAAGATTATAATTCTGGCAATTAATAGTTTAAAAACTACAGCCTTGCCCCTGTCTAATTCTCCTACGAACAATTTCATACTAGCGAAGAAGAGGAAATTATTTTGAAAATATCATAAATCAAGGAGTGAATCAGTGGAACAAATTAATTGATTTTAAGGAATAAAATTAAATGCAATTTAACTTTGCTCACCGGGATTGGTGTAGAAGACAATACAGAAAATCATTTCAACGAACCGGGGGTTACCAATAGTGCAAATAATTACGTGGAAGTAAATTTCATCGTCAGAAATCACCATTAAATAGTTCATCAGGTACGGTTAAAACACAGAACGGAGTTAAATAGAGGAAATAATGCATTAGGTAAATGTTAAGTGCAATACTTGTAAAATGGCTTCATTTTCACGCAATAAAATGCCTAACGTCTATTACTTAGTAACAGTAAGGTGGAGGGAGCCTCGAAATAAATGGCCATATCTGGTCAAAACGTCCTCTATTCCACAGAATGTAATAAATAATCGATAATAAGAGTTTTGACGATATTGAAACAGCAGCGGATTGGCACGTATGACGTTTCCCTGAGCCAGCGAGAAAGATCACCCACCGCGTTGTCCACGCTACCTCAGCAGTAGTCGAATTGGAAGAAGGGAGAGTATTGACTTCTGCGCCTAGGTCCGTTAGAAACACCCGCGAAAAGGGAAAGATATGGGAAACAACGGGAGGAACCACCGATGCGACACATAGGAGGCGTAGAAAAGTGAATACCATCTATGATTACATGTAGAATAGAGACGCCCTCCTAGGAGAAATTTGTCTACGCAGTAAATACAATACACATAATTCCTAACAACCGATTTAATTCCTAAAGGCTTTGTCAAAATTATATCTTTCTCCCAAAAATATTTACGTCCACGGTTATTTACAACTAAAATTGATGATTGTTTTCCAGAAATGGTAAAAAAAGGAAAGAAAAAGCTCAACCATTAATGACCTTATATTCCCAGAAAGTAAACTGTGCATAGCAAAACACTGCTTTAAAATAGTTTCTTCATCATAATTCATTGACTAGGAATCTGTTTGATTTTGAATTGGCATTCCAAGTATCTATGGGATCTACCGTTTATGGGGCAAAAACCTCGGCATGTCCGGCGCAGAAACAATGGGCTTACTCTGGCCTATATACTACCAGAGGCATTACACTGTGCAAGTTTAATCGCGTAATTTTAAGGCTCAATATCCCCAGAATATTTCTTCCTGGAGGAGGGAATTGGTTGTTGAGACATACGCCTCAAAAAGGCAACATTGGAGGTATCAAGCGGCGGATAAAAAGAGCTTCATTTCTAAACGGAACGGAAAGATAGAAGTGGATACTCAGTGCTATCTTTGAGGTTCTTGCGAGAATTATTTGTAATAATATTTCATCTCAACAAGCTTCGATAACTTACACAATTTAAATAACCGGATAATCGTATTAAAAGAACCGTAAATAGCGCACTGGAATTAGAGACTATCCATCAAATCCATTATTCGACTGGACGACAGCAATTGATGATAACAGAGTCTAATAATACTGTAAAATCTCATCCCTCAACACTTACAAGAAAACTATGGGTAGATTGAAGCCGAATGCACATCGCCAGCGTGAGAGAGGGTCGGTCGTCGCAGGCAATATCATCGGGGCCCACTCTCTACCTAAGGGCCGTGCGTGCCTCCAAGGGGTTAATGGGTTCTGGGAGGATAAGGAGAGCGTTTGCAGACCCCGCTGGTGATATCAAATGGGACGAGATAGTAAATCGGTAGACAAGAATAAGGGATGAGGAGGTTAGGAGAGGCGGGATATTGGAGCATAATGGGTGTATAAAAGGATCTGAACCGAGATTAAAAATAAAGTTCCCTGTGGCGGACGCCACTGAAAGAGTAAAAGCGCTCTTATTATGCCGGAGACGGAAGAGGCAGGAAGGAAGAAGCGGCAAATATGGCTTCCAAGGCTGAATGAAGATGAGACGGCGGGGTGAGAGATAGTAGCCGGTCAAAGAAGATCGGCCATTGAGTGTGATTTAGCACGCCGTGAATGGACTCTTCGCTGAGAGACTTTGCCGAAAATACCGTGGGCCTAATTTAGATACTGTTTGCTACCGTTATCTACCCGCAATCTCTTATGATTTTAACTCCAAGGGTGAAAACAAAAACCTTAAATCATATTGAATGACTCGTGTCTGTCTAATAACCGGTATTATATTGGAAAATGTGGGGCTTTTTTATTTTTTAGGCATCAAAGTATATAGAGACCACATTTTCTGCAACTCTAAATATTTCCTTTAGTTAACTGCACTCGATAACCTTTAGATACACAACATCCTTCAAGAAAGATTCTGTAAAAAGTCATCGCCTTATGTAAACACGCTCTGCATACCATTATCCATTAAAAAGCTCATATTATTTCCCCGAAGGATAAATACATCAACTAATAATTCTTAACAGTCTTATACCGGAATCTAAATGGATATAATAAGCTACTTTACGCTGCTGTTTAGACAGACGTCTAAGTTCACCCACGATGAAAATTCCTTAAAAAGATTGAGCTTGAAACAACCTCTATACATAAGAGTCCATTATTAACAATCCATTTAGCTTACTCCTGCTGTGAATCCTTCGAGCTTCATAAAAACTCTTCCGCGGGACTCTACTGAAACCCGGGGGGCCTACTGGAGAACATGTTTGCTTCCGTTATCCACCCAAAATCTCAAAGCATTTTACAGTAGGTGAAAAAAATAATGAATCTAACGAAAGATCCCATATAAAACTCACAACTAGGATAAAATGAAAAGTCCTTTTCTTCGCTGCGAGGTTCCCGCTCGTCCAAACTGAAGAGAGAACTTAGGATAAAAGATAGAAACTTTATATTTATTGCAATAGGAGTTGCTTAGACAGGCATCACTAACCCATTTATTTTATGCACTCGTGAATCCTCGAGAACATAAGGCTCTTGAAGGGACTCTAAATCACAAAGCCGATCTCCAACCGACTGTATATACAGCCATCATCCAGTATAAAAACTGGCATACATATAGGGAAAATTAGTTGATGCTCTGTAAATTTCACCAAGTCTAAAATGAACAACGATAAACACGATTACGCCAAGAACCAGCTTATACACAGGCCAAAATGTCAACTTACTTAACGAGATAAGGAATGAACACCATAGCATGGTATATGACTGCAATTGCTCCACAAACGATTCTGTTTGATCTGTTGGGGATGACATTAAGCTGGTAGCTTTCAAAATCCTATTATGCCAAATATTAGAATCTTTGTTCAGACGGACATACCAATTAACGGGAAATTTGCAGGAAAACTTGACTTATTGCAGGTAATTATTGAAAAATACGAACCCGTTTTCCACTTAGTGCGCGATACTTGAAACCCACGTTGTAAAGAGATACAAAATTTTACGATAATTACCAGTTTTATGTTATACTTAGCTAGAAAGATATATAATGCCATTTTTGGTTTCAGCTGAATGAACGAAGAGAACTTTACCGAGTTATAGCTTAAGAAATTGATTTTTCGACCATACATGCCTAAAACATGCAAAGATGCAACCAGGTCGTTAACGAGACCTCTAATAATCGCGGCTTCGAATTTCATCTCCAAAATTGATGCAGTATAAGTTTTTACATTACAATTATTTGTCATACAATGCGATACAGCCATAGAAGTTGAGTAGCGAGAAACTAATACCTACAGCCAAATAAAAATTCACAGAAAAATGTTAGATTGAGAATTAGTCTCGGCAGCTTCTTCTTTCAAAAAGAAGGAGATGGTTGTTTGGTTATTCGACGTAAGTGAAAATAATGGTGCTTTGCTTAATATTTTAGGTGAATAGGTTTTCCATCATTGCTTAGGAGCTTGAAGATGGGTAGAAGACAACTCGGGTGACAACATGGTCATCTCAAAACGAAAGACGTCAAGAGGTCATCAGCGTAACTTTTCATCAACCGGACGGGGCATAGGAATTGAAATACGCTTACAACTTGGTGCCCAAGTGAGGTCTGAAATTTGTGAAAACGTCTCAACATTTAAAATTGCCACGAAAAAATATCTGCCTGGACCATAAATCGAACCACGGACCTTTGGTTTGCCGAGTACCTTAGGTTTGACTTCCGGTTTGAATTTTTCCCGTGGCAATTTCATCATATTTTCACCTGCTATGTTAGAACATTTTCACGTGGCCAAGCACGGCATAAATGCTGGTGAAGGATACTGTCGCTTGGGTGAGGCTTCTTTGAAGACCTCTTCTCCCTTGCGTTGCCATCTTTGATGGACCTAAGGTCTAAGGGCAAGGGCCTAAGGTCTAGTTCCCTTGTATCCACCAAAATTGCCTCAAAAATTAGAAAGCCTGGATAGCGGTATGCGCATTGGTCCGGCAGACCAAAGGTCCGTGGATCAATTCCCGATCCAGGCTGAATTTTTCTCGAGGCAATTTCATTGCATTTTCATCTCCTATATTAGAATACTGTCTCAATATTTGCCAATATTCATACTTAATCCTACGAAACGGGAAGCCAGCTCCAACTATATCTAAATCACCAGGGCAATCCTCAAGAAACAGATGGCAAAGTCTTAATGAAAGAGGATTTTTTATTCGTACGAAGGTGCGTAACCATCTTTCTTTTGCCAAAAACCTTTCTTTTTTAATGTCTCCTACGCAGGCTAGGAACCATCTCGCATAAGGCGGGCGGGAATGGGGACGCATCTGCCACCGGAGCGAGGTAAAAACTGGAGTATACACGGAGGAGGGACGGGGAAGCGATTGCTGAGGCGGAGGCGAGAGGGAGGCTCCGAACGATGGGAAAGGAGAGAGGGTCGAAATGTTTTTCGGGGATGGACGAATCAGTCTTGAGCGCCTCGGGGTATGCGGGAGAAATGCCGGGAATTGGAGGGAAGTGAGATTGAGAGGAAGGAAAGAGGAACGGACGAGGGAATACCAATGGAGGATGATGCCGATGGGATAATGCTGAGAGCGAAAATTTACTCCCCACCGCTCTCTCCCCGAAAGAAAAAAAAAAGAGGATTTGTAATGTGGCATCCGCTCGAATACTTTCCACTTTTTGAAATTATTATCAGCGTAAAATATTTTTGAGTAAATTTGATTAATGGACGGGGATGAAAATTTCTCGAATGTAAACTATCTCCTCGGTTGGTCGGATAGTCGGGGGTTTCGCACGAATCGCTTCGAGAGGGTGGGTGGGTGGAGGGGAAGTGGAGTGGGGGAAAGTTAAAAAAAAAAGTTTCTTCTTATCGTTTTTCGATTCGCATGACATGAGTTATGAGGAAGCGATCGATGAACCGAATTCTGTTCAAACGATATACTTCCAATTCCGCCCCGATTTAAATTGTTGAAGACAGAAATTACATCAAACAGTTTTTTCATAAGGGGAAATAAAAAAAATAAACAGACAGGATTAAGATAAAAGGAAACCTTATCAATAATCTCCTAACAGTCTAACAATTTCGATAAAATAGCATTATTTCTCTAAACAAATCGAAATTTATTACGAGGTAAGAGCTTTAGCTTATTAAGCTTTCACTCTGCGAGTCAGTAAATGAATTGTGAAAAAAATTTGATAATTATTTCATTCGGGAACATAAGGATATATATGTCTATTTTCTAACATGAATACTTCCAAAAATGTGACTTCTAAAATGCGAACAACTTATAATAGGTTTAAACTAATAAAAAAGAGGAAAGATTTACACACTGTGACACAATTTTAAATTTAAAATGCCGAAATAATTTTAACACTGCCGGCTTTAAGGAAAAAGCAGCTCCTATTATATAGCCTGCGTTGGGCATTACAGTTTATATAAAATCACCAATACACCGTGAATTTTTAATGATGAAGGTAGCTAATTAAGAGTTTTGAGAAAAATTTGCCAGACAAATTAGCAGACTCGTCAAAAACTCCCTGTCCCTATGTATTTCGTGATTTATGATACGATCACAAATAGGTAAACTATCGTGATAGCGGCAGGGTATCATTTGCCGTTCAGATAAATTATTGTATTTCTAAGTTGAAGACATGAATGTGATTAAATCACAATAGTTTTAAAATAATATCATTTCTACAAAAGTATATTCCGTAGGTAACCTTCATTTAATCTCTTTATGGCTTCACTATTTTTCGATAAATTGCGAGAAATACTGCGGAATAACGAAAGACAATTCATCGGTGCTGAATAAAAATGATCTATTTGAAAGAAAACCTTGGTACCGGCGAGCAAATATGTATTTTTATAGTAAAATAAAAGAGATTATGAGTGACAATGCAATGCAAAGTGCTAAAGTGACTTCTGAATATTCATCAAGAGACATGAATTTCCTACTGACTAGCTGTCATATGGACATCCGCACTGCAAGGCCATAGATGATGGAAACTCTAAAATGGCTACAGTTAACATAAAAAAATAGCAATGGGAACAAATAAAAGCATTTGAAATTCGATAACTATTGTATTGTACGCCGCTTTACTACCTGTTGTCCGGTGAGAACTCATAATTCCCCTATGATTTCGCTGGGAGGAGTACGCGTAAGTACCTTCAAATAATTCAGCCACTATGTAAGAATATGGATCTATGTTATCTATATGAGCATATATTATGCTCATTGCTTATTCACATTTGAGATAAGTACACAAAAATGCTGTTCAAGGCTAGTAGATTGGAAGCATGTAACCAAGATAGAAGTTTGAAGGGGAAGGAAGAACTGAGAAAATATGAGCAACGCTCCGATGAACAAGTGAACAAGGGTGCCTATACATTTTGCGCGGATATTAACCTCTTAAACCCTTATGTCATGGAGGTGATAGCTTTAATTTATTGGCCGTAGAGGAGGTGTATTTAAAATATCTGGAGTGAGTATGAGGAAGAGGAATGACGAGAGAAACGAGTGGGGTGAGAGAGCGGGTCTAGGAGGAGCGTTTGCAAGGGTGAGGAGGAACACGTGAGGGACGGTAAAGAGAAGAATTATCGGCATAAATAAGTGAGAAGGATGTGGTAAGGGCGGGAAAGGGAGAGGGGGATAAATTTATAGGATACACAGCCGGGAATGCTCTGTTGGAGAGATGGCTAGCGCGGTTTTAAAAGGTTAAGACGCAGAGGAAAGGTTCGAGGTGCATGAAAATATTATCGAATGAATTACCCCGGGCCTTGGCGAGGAAAGGCGCCGGATAAATCGGAAGTAGGAAGAGGAATGGGCTCGTTGACGGATAAAAGGAATGGCTCGGAGAGACCCTGAAGTCTGAACGGGGAGCATGCCGCCATGAAAACAGGCACGGAGCAGAGAAAACAAGAACTTCCGAAATGGGAAACAGAAGCGTGAGAGCAGCCGGGACAGAGAGGGTGAGAATGCACGAGAGGGGGGAAAACTGTCAGGGAAGCACGTTGCATTCGACCTAGGAGCCTTAAGCGTTTCGGGCATGAAACCCAAAATCATGACCGAGAGAGATCCCGTAATACCCTAATGTATTCATCTTTCTATGTTTCAACACAAAATTTGATGAATTTTCAGCAAAATGAAATACCTTGAGGTTATGGATGCGTAAATTTGAAAGCATGGATTTTATCTCATTAGTATAAAGAAACTATATCTAATATACTTGTCAGTTGCAAGCATCACTTCCTGAGTTCTGCAGTTTTTGATGTACTTAGTCATAGTAAAGTAAAATACTATTTACTTTAATAGATAAAATAAAATACTGGAGAAAACTATCATATATTTTACTTTATTAGGAATACGTAAGTATAACAATGTCTACGTTGTGCTCTACATGGAAACGATTATGGTATGAGACAAAGGTTTTGAGGAAACCAGCCGTTTATCTGAATCTGTGATTAAAAAGAGGTGATACATATGTAACTTTACTATGCTTATACTTATGGATACTTCCTTGGCTTTGTAGTTGTGTCATGTATAGCGAAGGGGAAACTGTCCATTCAAACCAGAAAGCTTATGATTTCATGGTTAAAACTAATGGTAAAAAAGTTGATAGAGTTGTGTGAAGAAGTAAAATGATATGTTTCATGGAAATACGAAGGAAAATGGTAAAATTACAAATGGTTTGAGGTTTGGCTCAGTTTAAACTGCGAAAAATAATACTGTCTCAATATTCGAGTGTTTTTACAAAATAATACCGGTAGAGTTAGGAACACAGTTAAAATTAAAAATGACAAATACACACATCAATCTCGCCACAACCCTTTTGAACTGAGAGAGAGCGGAGTTTAAATAACGTTGCAAGTATGGATGTTGCAATGTGCATGGTTTTCAAAAATAAAAAAAATTGAAATTCTTAAAAAGCTTGAAACTGAAAATGGACTCCAATAGCGGAATCCCATGATTTCATACTCTACCTCAACACATAAAAGGTCACTTAAGAAACACTTTGAAATGAGTCTATAATTTAAAAAAATCGCCTTTCCCTGTGTTAATATATATGTATTTCCCACCCAACAGTATCGAATTTTCAAACGCTGAGAAAATTAAACATTCTGAAGGGCTTCTAAATAACATGAACGAACGGAGTACAAAAATGCTTTGGAAGTCTACTAAAATGCATTTATAACGCAGTATTTAAGAGGATTAAGAAATATAATGTCTCAATGTGGGTGGCGTTTTTGTTTGTGCACACAATTTAAACCTCATTCGCGAGACTGTGTGAAAATGACGTTGTTCCACTCAGCCGGGAAAGGCGAGGAGTACCCCGGAGACACGCAAGGTGCAAAGGGAAAAGCCGGAACAAGAGCGTTGAAGGTGTTCCCGCGTAAAAGGAATAGAATAAATACGTTCGCGGTTGAAAGTGATTAATGCGCTACTTCAGGCTGTTAAGAAAAGGGCATGAGGGAGGAATCGTCGAGCAACGTGGAAGTTGGAGGGTAGAAAAGGCTTATGTGAAGAGAAAGGCTTTGAAATATGGTTTTAGCCGGTTCAGAAGTACGCCTCTTTGTTACGTGAAGAAGGATAAACGAGGAAAGCAAAAAGGGGATTTTGGAGATATTTAAGTGTGTAAGGACCGAGTGCTCGCGAATTCCAATCCTAAACATAATGGAGGTTCCGTTGTCATAAATTTCAATTTTCCGGGTTTATTTTCCACCCGGCGACCTGGAGGGAAATTCGAGGAAATGCGTGGGTCTTAAAAATAATCAATTGCGACACGTGTCGAGGCTAATTCGAGAGCAGTTTATTCATGTCACCGTCACGCATGGATTTTAGAACACTGAGACTGTTCATTCATTCATGAAGCATAAAAACCTAATTTTTAACTCCTGGTCCTCAAGTCCACATCATTTGGCATTGAAAATATATAATAAATTGGGCTCATGGGATACCAATGAAATGAAATATAATAAATGATTTAAGATTTTCCCGGTGTATTATATTTAAATATCTTTCTCGGGCTTCGCACCGGGTAATGTTTTCATAATCCGCCGACGTTTCGACAAACGACTTGTTTTCCATTTTCAAGGCACGTGTTATTTCCGCCGTGACCACTATAACACAAAAATTAACAAGCTGTTGATGCCCTAACAATGAAGGTTGCGATCCCTATGATTGGCTGACGTGCTCCGCTGGCCGTTGAATCATTTTCTCGTCTTTTTAATACATTTGATCACTGGCCACCAGGTATTACTCAGTTGGAATCCGGTGTCTCTATTAAAATTATGCGGATGCAATCGTATCTCGATGGCCTCTTTGATTAATGCGGTCCCAGTAACGGTGTGCGCAGCAAAGGATTTTTGCATCGGTCCATTTAATGGCATGGTCATCGTTGATGCTGTGTTCCGCCACTGCCGACTTCTCTGGTTGCGCCAATCTAAAGTGCCTACGATTTTCTTTAAGCCTGGTTTCAATTGTTCGACCAGTCTCCCCCACATATATTTTGCGACATTCACAGGGAATCTGACATACCCCTGGTGTCTTCAAGTCGGTGGGATCTTTTGCTTTAACCAACTGGTCCCTTAATTTAGATGGTGGCAGATGGATCGTTTTGATGTTAAAACGGTGCAAAATGCGGTGAATCTTTCCCGATATAGTGGAGACATAAGGGATCAAAGCTGTGACCACAGGTTTTTTTAGGTAGCTCTCTTGCGCCACTCTCCTGGGTTTCACCGAATCTTCTTAAGGCTTTAAAAAACTGTTATCTCCCATAGCCAGTCTGGAGAAATGTCCTTTCTAGGTGCTGAAATTCAGCAGAAATGCTTCCTTTATCAGATGTTGTTTTGGCTCTATGTATAAGCGTAGATAAAGCCGCGCCTTTTTGTGATGGATGATGGTGGCTCCTTCCGTTGAGGTAAAGGTTAGTATGGGTAGGCTTCCGGTAAACGCTGTGGCCTAGGCTCCCATCTTCTTTCCTGCGGATTAAGATGTCGAGGAACGGAAGTTGACCATTATCTTCTTTCTCCATGGTAAATTTGATGTTCGGGTGTTGGTTCTTCATGTGATTTAGAAAATCTTCTAATTCAACCATACCAAGTGGCCAGACTAAGAAGGAGTCATCTACATATCTGAAAAAGCACTTTGGATGTAGAGGAGCTGAATTGAGGGCTTTTTCCTCAGTCTTCCATGTAAAAGTTAGCTATCGCTGGTGAAAGCGGTGATCCCATATTCCGGATTATGAAAACATTACCCGGTGCGAAGCCCGAGAAAGATATTTAAATGAAATGTAATGCTTTCTTGTCGTCCTGCTTCGTTTTCTGAAAGAGAAATTTTAGCAATTTCCTTTTGATGTGACCAAAAAATAATCATACTGAATATATCAATGGTGAATGTCGAATTGAATAGATATTAAAGAGTAAACAAATAAATGAGATAGTAAAAATTCCCTCAACAAATTAGCTGAACTAATGCTAAGTATAAATGCTGCACTTGTTGACAAATTAGACACTAGATATAGACGATTCCTCCGAGTAATATAGCAATGGCTGGTGGCGAGAAATTTAAATAGGCACCCAAATACAATAATTGTTACTTCTTAAAAAAAGGCCATTAGTTTGAATGGAGGATTTCAATGGAGGATTCGAGATGTAGATCTATACTTTATCTGAAGGTTTTAAAGCTTCATTAAAGGAATATTATAAGTGTACAAACTCCAAGTACATGGGGTAATAAAACGTATCATATCAAACATACTTAGTGAGCATTTTCTTCTCCTTTGAAGGCATTAATAACAAGTGTTTGGGCTTGCTTAAAGAAATGTGTTTGAAAGTCCTGATAATTGAAAATGGTAGTGGATTTGACAGTAGGAAAATATAGAATTTTAATGGAATGAAAAATCGCACCTTTTGACATAGCTATTTTCCTGAATCTGCGACTGTTTTGCATACCAGATAACTGTAATTTATCAGTTAAATGATTTTCTTCTTAGGTTCTAAAAATTTTTCTTATGGACTCAGGTTGGCTCATGCATAAAATGAAACCCTAGCCACGTGTAATAATAAAAAAAATGTATCATGCGCATTCCATAATTAATTCATTATTAAAGTTTGAGAAAAGAGTTTGGATTTGCCGATTTTTGTGATAAGTTCCACTTATTTAAGTTAAAAAAATCGTAATTTTAAATATATAATTTTTTCGTAAACCTATTACGATGGTTAAATCTTACAACCATTGCTGTAAGATTTATCCGACAGATGACAAAGGCTCGAAACCGTAATAAAGGTTCATGCTGTAGCTAACCAATTTGAAAAATCATAGAGCTGCAGCAGTATATTTTGGGGAAGACTAGCTCTAATTTGTAAGATTGAACGTAAGCCATTTTTATCTCATCAAATTAGGTGTAGCGGCTGGAAAAATGTCTCGTCACTGTTCCATTTGGCGATTCTTGAACAGATACATAAATAAAGTACCCATGATAAGTTCTGGACGAGAACTCGCACGAGGAAATGTGAGAGCCTTGGATTGAGACACCACGGCCCGTTATATCCTAATTTATTCAACTTCCTATGGCTCTACTCTCATTGACATTTCCATTCCATCTGCGAAACCTACCGTGTATCCATGAAACCTTGACCCCACTGGGTGGAAAAGGGGAATTCTTGTGGATTTAAATGGACTTCTTAACGGTAAACTGAGGACAAGAATTCGGAGGAGGAGGAGGAGGTGGCAGACAAAGAGGCACTCGTGTGATGGGATGCGTCGGTACACCATGCGGGGGATGGGACGCTTGAGAGAGGGAAGGACAATGGGAGAGAGAGAGAGAGAGGGAGGGTTGGTGGTGGCTGGTGGGGCAAGTAGGATTGAGAGGCTAGGCTTAGGTATTCGAATGGAAATTCCATTCCCCGTCTTAATCCCTTGGCGTTTCCCAGGCAGGTACGCTCTTCCGCCGAATCGACACAGGGCATCAACTCCGACGTGGGGAAGAGAGGATTCAGCGTGGTATGGAGAGAGAGACCATGGGACCCTCCTTCCGGGGATCTGTATCTCTCACTCTCCCCCCCTCAGGGGCGGCACGCCTGCTCTACATAACCTACAGCGTAACCACGCATCGGTACTTCATCGTGATCTCCATTTCAAATTGATGTCGACATGATTGCTGGTGCATCAATGTGAAATGACTACCATTGCCCGAAGTACAAGTTTCACGCACCCATGACTGCGTTTGATCACATGAGCAATGTTACCGCTGCTGTTATTCTGACCGAGCTACACTGCACCTTTTCACTCTTCAAGAGTACATTACGGCCGGCTACCACCTTAAATACTGATCCTTTACAGTAGGTTGGTAATTTTGTCATAAGCACAATTTTGGATTGGTGAGTAGGTAAGGAAATTTAGGAGGCGGGGAAGAGTGTAGAGAAACTGGGTGTCTGAATTATATGTTCTAAACGATAGGGGGCAGGGAAATCAATGTTTAACGTCCCATCCGACGGACGGAGTACTGTACTTGAAACGCTTTTCAAATGACAACTAAGTAGAGATTGAGATTCTATAAAAAAAATATCAGCCACTGGAAATCCTACCCTGGCCTTCAGGATGGGAAATTCTTTCACTAAGCCATTTGCCTTTAAAAATGTTCAGCTACCACATTCGTATTTTTGCAGGCACCTTATCCTAATGTGTTACCATCGATTCTCATTAACACTGTCTTCCAGTGGGGAATGGGAAAGGATCGCGTCCATAAAATACAGGGATGGAGAACGGATAAAGATAAACTGCGTCATGTTTCCGAGCGAAATTGAGGATGAACTTTCGATGAAGAAAGCAATAGAGGTAGGAAGTGGCGGCATACAAAGGTCGCAATAAGTGGCAAGCGAGCTGAAGAAGAGTAAGTGGATTAGTCTCCTAACAGGTGGTGCTAGAGCTCTAGATAGGTAAGATGACATTTCGTTTCTATTATCCTAGAGACCCACCGCAGCAGAATTAAGGAGTGAAAGACAGAAAAGATGAGGAACGAGGAAGTTATCGGTAACGTGGGAAGTTGTCGGTGGGTGGGTTCTCGGTATGAAAACTTCTGTAGGAAATTTGGAGGAGGCAGAGTCGGCCGATGGTAATAAGATGGGACGAAGTGAAATTCTATGTAGAAGTACAGGTACTCACATCTCAATCTAGAATAACCGTCTGTCTACCATAACCATTGACAGAAATCCAAAAATAAGAACGTTTCAATAACAAAATTCACTCCTAAAAAGAGATTCTGTTCAGCCTTGGGAGTTTCTAGGTGAATATTTGGAACATATGCATTCCAAATCTTTCACACTTGCGAACGCATGACTGAAACGTACCCAGTAGAACAAGTCTTGAGTTCCTAAAAAATGGATCGAACAAGGTCGTACGATATATGTTTTGGCGATAATTTAACTTGGAACATATGCATTCCAAATCTTTCTCACTTGTGAACGCATGGCTGAAACGTACCCAGTGGAACAAGTCTTGAGTTCCTAAAAAATGGGTCGAACAAGGTCGTACCATATATGTTTTGGCGATAATTTAACTTAATATCTAGCCAAAATTAGAAGTATTATTAAGTTCTAGGACGCTATATTATTTAAAAATTTTAATAATTTATTTATCAGAAAATTGTATAACAAAAATGGAACTCTTAATGTCACTGAATATTCCCGATAATGCCAAAATTATTTTACCCAACGTCACACCGAAGAGAAAAGTGACAAAAACTGACACGTACAGACTTAGCGGCATATTTAGAAAGAACCCTGACGAACATTCTCTGAGTAAATTGAAAAATACGTCAATAAAAATGTTGAATAGAAGCTCGTGTTCTGTTTGGTGGGAGAAAAACCTTTTCAGACGGTTCATCCTCGATGGAAGAGAAATATTTTATCTGTAACTGAACCGCATAAGAAGTTAATCGGGAAAAATATTATTTTGGGAGACATCACTTGTACTTACCAGCTTAGTAAGGTCAAAAAATTACATTTAAGGGAGAATAAGCACAACTGTCTGCGAAAAAGCTGCAGACGGTAAATACACTTCGAAACATGTCAACCTCCCATGCAATTTAGTACATCATGCATACGGCAATTAAAGGCACATTACACAGAATGACAAATCTACTAGCAAAAATAGCAGCATGTACTGTCCAAGATTAGAATTAATAACGAATGATCGTATTGATGAGGAGTCGAAGTAAGGAAGCAAACTCCATTCCATGTGAATACGGGAACAGCTGGGGATATATTGTTATTCATATATTAGGGTAAAGTTACGTTACGTAGAAAATAAATGCTATCTCATGCCAAGAACTTAGGATAAATAAAAATACTTACTCTTCAACTTACGCATAATTGTCGCATAAACTACAGGACTAACTATTTGAGCACAAAATTAATTGAATTGCAAGGCAGATATACGGTCGTTTTTCGATATAAATACTAAGTTTTGCGTGAATAATGTAACTCACTTTAAATACTGTAAAGGATTATCAGTACTAGAAAACTAGAGTTAAGTACGAATATTTTGCAGTATTCCGTTATTTGATGAAATTCCATGTAAATATGCTCCTAAGTTGACCTTATATTGACATTAAAAATATGTTAAATACTTAATGCAAAGCTTCATTAGTTTTGAACGGATTTTAACGACGATAAAAATATAAAAAATATATTAAAAAATGTTTGTAAAGCTTTAAAAGTAAACTGTAGACAAAAAACGATTTATCGCAAACTTTAACAACTCACAATCTGAATATTTAAGCAATTTACACTGCAGTCCTTCCTAAATTAACGGAATTTGATTAAAAATTGACAGGCAGAGCATAGAAAAACGTTAAAGACTCAAATATATCAAGAAATGGATCGATTTTATAATCACACCAACATTTTTCCACGATTAATACTTTAAAAACAGGAATCGCACGAAGTGAAGGCTATTTTTTGAAAATTTCTCATAGTTTGAGCGACTATCCCATGAGTGAATATGCATTTATTGCATCCCGCAAATGTTTACGAAACATGCACAGAAGTCGTCAATTGCACCGTACAATCTCGGTTGCGATCCACCCGACGCTAAATCACAGAGATGCTCCTACTCTTGGACAGGGCAGCACAACGACAGCAGCTAAGAGTAAACAACACACACATATAACAGGCACCACGGACAACAGACGACAGGTAAACAGTCCTTTAGTTGCTTGCTCAGTGTGAGTCGCGTGCTTTGTTTTTTTATTTCTTTTTTAAATGTTTCCGTTACCTTGCTGAGAGAGCCATCTGCGCGATCCCGTATCCCCGATTCCCGCCTCGCTCCTTGAGCTGGTTCCGTCGCGGTACTCACCCACGGGGCTCTCCTCGTTCCACAGGGAGTCATCGAGGGTGTACTCTGCCTCTGTGAAAAGCGTCGCCAAAGAGAGAAGAGAGAGAGATAGGAAAAGAGAGAAGAGAGAGAGAGGAGGAAAATAGAAGAGAAAAAAGAGATAAAGTAGAGGAATTACGGTGCGGAAAGGGAGTGGAGATGGGAGAGGGAAAAAGGAAGGGTTTGGTTGAATTAGACATGATGATAATGATGATTTATTCAAGATAATTTTATTTTTGAAATGACATTCCAATGATAAGTTATGATCAAAACATTAATTCCACTTCAAAGTTACCGTATGAAATACACACACATACACGGCTAGTTTCGTGGAACAGCTTAAAGTGTAATCATTATTAGGAACTCGATTGGGATACTTCAACCCCGGTTTCACTCATGGAAACAATTCAATAATTGCTCGCTCCTGACTAGCTCGAGACTCTTATTTCAAATGATGAAATTTTCAAACATTGTAACAAGATATCACCTAAAATCAGTCAACATATAAATTGTATTGGTAATATTTATATGCAAGACGGTTTCAGAACATTTATTCGAATAGAGCACTGAAAAATTCTTTCATACATGGATTTATAGTCATTCCCATCAATAAGTGATTTTCTCAAAGGTCCCTTTTTCTACAATAAATTCACTAGCTGTTTTACCTAAATTATTTGACGAATCAAATGCAAGAAATCACTTTTTATTATCAGTTGTAGGAGTAAAATTAAAAAAATTTTACTAAGGGCTGGAAGAGATACGTAATCATTTCGTATAGAAAAACAAGTTAGGAATAATCACTAACATGTGAATATGTCATTTTGACTACGAAATATTTTTAAGGAAATGGTCATTTTAGAATAGTTAATTGGGTATTTGAATTATTTCTTCTTAAGTTATAACGAATTTGAGGCTAGTTCAAACACTAACAGTGTGTAAACAATGTGATGATTTAAAATAACAAAGAGTAAAAAATTTAAATATCTGGAATAATATAAAAAAATATAATAAATAATAAAAATAATTTCCTGTTTTACCTATTTACCACTGAAAAATTAGGTTCACCGTTAAATTTGTTTTTATTTCTCCAAAAGGTATAATTTAACGACCAACCTTTTAATGACCGTCATGATTTGGTTAGGATAAGGTGGGTTAGGTTGGGCGTAGGAATTCGCGAGCCAGAGAAATGAAAGAAAAACGGTGAAAAGATACGACGATGAGCTGCAATAGATTTCTCTCTAAGACTCAGAAAGTAAGCAAGTATCTATTAGAAAGGAAGATTATACATCAAAGAAGCAAATCAAAATTGCAAAAAAAGGCTCTAGTCCCTTCGAGTTAATGCTTACACAGCAATTTAGCTTGCTAACATCGACCAGTAATTTTAGCGTGCAAGTAAAGTTTTACAGTCAGAATCTTATAGGCATATTCAGTTAGCGGAATAAAGAGTTCAGTGGTGTAAGAATATAGAACAAGTTTTCATACAGTAATGAGATGATATGCAATAAAGTGAAATATATTTGGAAAAAAGTAAAACACAAAGATATAAATAACAAAATAAGTGGATACTATAAAATTGGATTTCATGCCTATTTCATTAAAAAGTGTGTTTTTGAAAGAACATATATCACATTTAACACAATGAACACATCTAGATGAAACTTACTTTTTCATTGAGGTATAATGATTTTACTCGTAAGGCGATGAATAGCTTTGATAGGGGCAAAAAATATTTTATCTGCAATAAAGAGGTATTAATAAAGCCTTTTGATGCATAAAGCCAACATCTATTAGGTTGCGCCATACAATTAACAATCATAGCATCATCCACAGCGTTTGGAGGATTACTCTACTGCTAGTTACAATCAGAGTGTCAGTTAGTTAAAGCAGATGTGTATAACGCTAAATGCATTGTAATAAGCAGATTGTACAACGTTTTAAGCAGAGTTTGAAAGCGTAACCTATGCCACATACTTTTCAAAGGTTTTCGCTGGACAAATCATAATTAGACCGCCTTTCCATTTAGGGAATACCAAAAAGGGTACTTGAAAAAATGTTTACTCTGGGCCTAAATAAGACGTAAGCATGTTGAAAGAAACAAGTTACAAAAAAATAGTATATATACACAATTGTGCTTTCATTACAGATTTAATTGGTAATAATCACTGTGATGATTGACTTGATATTACATGGGAACATATATTATCGGAGACTAAATGAAATTCCGTCATTTCCGAAATACTATCTTAATTTTAACGTTGTCGGACACAAAACGTCACTCATTTTAGTACCTGCAGATGGCCCTAAATATTTTTCTTTTTAATTTATAAGATTTCATAAAAAAGTACCCATAGTTCATTTTATTCCGTTAGGGAAAAATTTGAATGTAAAGCAACCAATAATTACTTGTTAGGAGGATGTTTGTTATGCTACCATACCCTACCACTCAGGAACCAGAGATTCGTGCTCTCACTTTGCCAAGCGTTTGGTGTCGGTCTTGCTGCACCTCCTATGCCCCAGAGGCCCGGTACCCTATCTCACCATAGCCGAGTTCACTGGGAAAAACACTATAATGCTCTAAAGTGAGAATTTCCGTAAAGTCAATCAGGCTTACCCGTTGATTGAGAGAAAAACTAAGATAGATGTGATAAAAGTAAAGAAGTAAATTATGTTGAGTAGCCTTAGGGGAAAAGTCAGTATTGCACGACAGAAATGTGCCTCGAATGTACGATCTCGGCTGCCGAGCATGCAGATCAGATTAAAATTATTTCTTCCTTTCTTGAGCGAGACGGAATTTACATCTTTTTTTTGAGTCTCTGATATGTATCGTGGCATTGTATGGGTCGGATATTTGCTCAGTTCGATGTAAGTATGTAGACTTGGAGCGTTTGACATGTGGGTGTGGAAAAAGATGTAAAGGGTGTGCTGGGTACTGAGAGAGACGAATGAAGAGGTATTTGTTGGAGAGGAAAGGAGACTGATTGTGGAAGTTTGGAGGAGGCAGAAGAAATAGACTGAGGATGTATTGCAAGAAGAGGGCTGAAGTGGGTAATAGAGAGGAGAATACTAAAGCAGCGTTGAAAAGGATGAAAGAAGATATTAATTTTGAAGTAAATAAGAAGATAAAGACGATATGAGAAACTGAAGGGAAATGGCCTAATGGCCAATCACGTATAGGAGGGAAAACGAAACAATAAGCCAGAAATTTGGGCGCTCTAATAAGTAATGTCCAAAATCTATTCAATCACCTGGTAGAGTACTCAAATGTAGTTTTGGGTGAAGGAAATGCTTCGCGCTCGCTAAACGATTCTTCTAATCATCCCTACAATCTTCTTTGAGAGCCACTTATGGCAATCCTTTATTCCGTAGGATAGTTATTGCACGGTTGCTTTAACGTGTAGCCAGTGCTGAAGACTTTTGCTATTTTATGATAAAGAAATGTAATAAAGCAGATCTGGAAAGTGCCTTTCACCTCTGAACGTCATCAATCAGCGAGAAAATCGCCCGACTGGGTAACTAAGCGTAATCACTGCTTTTGCATAAATATCACAGTACTTGTTTGCAGGAAATGCAAAACTAGGCTATTCCCGATTGAAATTCTGAGTCAAAGTACTGAGGTATCCAGTAATTTTGAATCTCTACACTTTTTCCTACCGTCTGCGATATTGAGGTAGAATATTACAATGAATGAGTAACTACCGGAAAATTGTTAAAAGAGAAAATTACTATTGAAAATTTACTCGTGCATGTATCATAGTATGAATTTTCTGGTATAAAATGAAAATATATTAATATTAATAGGGCAACCAAGCTATATTTTGGAAAACTGAAGATGTACAAAAATAGTAAATCATAATAAAGCGAGAGAACTTACTACTATTTCATTACCATAGTTATAGGAACTTCCATATTTTACTCAATTGTAATTGCCTGGGTAAGGCACGTTAAACACCTAGGTATACACAGTAAACTTTGATTTCTGTGGTCTCCATAAGGACTGAAAAACAGACCTTGTCACCAAGGTCTATGAAAATATTTCTAGCTCACTTTATGAGATCTGGCATTTCACAGAAAAAGTAGTTCCTTGGAATATTCCTGATCAAATTTAGGTTCAAAACCAAATTTTATTTTCTTCAAACACTCAGCAGAGCGTGTCGGTAGAGAACAGCATTAAATATCGATAGTTTTACCAGCTGGAAAACTTCCCAAGAGCTCTGCAATTTATCCTCAACATTTTCTTCCGGATTCCGTCTCTAGACTTAGGGCTCGGAGCAAGCAGGTACGAACAAAAATTCAAACCTGGAGGAGGAAACAAGGAGTGGGGAGAGAAAGAGAGAGCGGACTCATGAATCAACGCAATACGCATCAGAACATTTAAAACCTCTAGAGTGACGTGAACGCATTTCGGAGAGCGGAGAAAAATAAAAACACAAGACGGGCGAAAATATGAGTTAGCACCGACGCTTGAAGGGTGAATAAGAGAAGCAAGGGGTGCTTTTTAAGAATGCATTAATGATATGCAGGACGAGGTCTCGCCGCCAAGGGAGATGTCGGGACGAGGAGCACGCGTGCGCTGGTGCATTTGCGTGTAGGGGAGATATGACGAGGGTTGGGAATAAGGCAAAAAAGTCGTACCTGAGGCGTAGGCAGTTGTCATGACCTATGAAGGACGGGAATTTCAAGAGTGAAAGAGAAAGGGAGGTGAGTAAAAAGGGTGATAGGATTAGGAAGGTAAAATATGAGAGAGGAGGAAGAAAGGAGTCAAGAACGGTCATAGTTGTGGTGAAGAGGGACAGGGGTCCAAAAAGCCATTTTATATTCATCTGTTATCTAAAACAACCAAAATTCCAGAGGAAAAGGAGAAGTATAACAGGACTTATTAAAAAATAATAAAAATAAACACGAGGGAAATAATAAATAAAATTTTCTTAACCAATGGCGTTTGAAAAAAGCTTTGAATATGTTTGCTGAGGAGAAGTGGTTTATGGAAGGATGTTTTGAGGGAAATGAGTTTAATTTGGTAGTAATAATGCAAAATATGGAACGACAGGCAAACAAAGTTTAGGCATGTGCAGGATAATTATAGGTCAAGCCATTCGGTAGAATTTCTACGAAGGCTTCTGCGGTTTTCTTTTTTATCGGTAATTTTTGTGTTCTCCCCGCGTTGAACCATTTCTATAACAAGACTGATTAAATACTACGCAATCTAAGATTCGCCATAAACTAAACGTTTTTATGGAAAAGCGGTCGTCCATGAAAATGGTCCAAAGCGAGGTGAATCCGGAAATTACCGATACAATCGTTACAATATTTGACTTTCCTACGCACAATTAATGCCTGCAGCAAAATCAGAGAGATAATACAAACTATTCCACTATCAAACATCTCAAATTTCTTTCTTTCCATCTTCCTGTTCATTTTTTCCATGGATTTCTCTCCTTTTTTATTTTATGATGTACCAACACCCCCTGCCGAACGCCTCGACCGTGGATTGCACGTAGATGTAGACGAGAAGTGGGACTTCCGTGCCCAAAACAACACTCGGTCTCAACCATTGCGACTGCGACTCATCCATGACCCGAAAACCCCTTCCCAACTCGCATACAAACCGCTACCTACATCCCTTCCCCAGGATACACAACCTTCCCATTTCTTTCCCCCCCTCCCCGCAATACCCAAACCGGGTGAGGCTTTTCCCCACTTTTTAACCCCTTGAACCCCATCTCGCGCCACCCCTGGCCCCTTCAACCCTCCTCCCCCCCTGCGCCACCCACCCCACCCCCGCACGCACAAGGAAAACCTCTCGCTGAATTATGCATGGGATTAAATTTGCATCGCTTACAGGGAAAACGAACGGTTTTGGAGCAGAGATCACGGCGGGTGGGTACGGGCCACCGAGGATGGGAATGAGTGGGAGGAGGCCCAGAGGGGAAAGAGGGAGGAGAGAGGTGTAGCTGAGATGGGACGGGAGGAGCAGGGATGTGTCGGGTGGAGGGAGAGCGAGTGAGTTAGACACGGAGAAACAGAGGGTGGGTTTTTCCCTCGTGTTCGCCCGACTTCGTGCGTTTGCATGTTCTAGCCACAGTTCCGAGGCATTACTATTCCCTAAAAACTTAAGGAGGGAACAGCAAAGGGCTTCCGATTGGTGTCGTGGCTACTAAAGTACTGGCATCATGTCCCAAAGATGTCGAGTTCGAACCCCTGAATTGGCGGAGATTTTATTGAGGAAATATCTATCAGGACACTATTGTTCTATCGACCTTTTAATTTAGAACTCCATTTAAAATATTGAGGGTAGGTCAGGAAAAATGAAAATATAATACCTTTCCGACATTTTGGAGTATAATGCACCCCATCATCAGGGATAAACAGAAAAGATTACATGAAGGTACAACAACCGTTAATTAATAAAATAATCATTTATACATCAGTTAAAATATAAAATTTCAATATAAAAATTACCTTGGAATTCATAATCATAGAGATTCATCTTCAGTAGATAGACTTTTTATGACAGATTTTGTTTGGGTAATTGTACATTCCTGAATCAGTTAAGAACTACTCCGAAACGTCTAAAAGTGAAATATCTATCGCCATTTGGATGCCTCGCGGAGAACGTCAAGTTCAGAAGTACTCCTTGCGTAAGCTGGGACGATAAAATGCATATCGCATGGAGCCATTTGCTGAAATTAGTACTACCCCAACGCCAGGTTTCTCTATACCCTAATTTCAGCTTTCTAACTACCTCACCAACCAGCCTACCTTTTTTCTGTAGCATAAATGATCTAATTCATCGATCCTTACACCCTGCTAGACAAGAGGAGACGAGAGATTGGTTGGAGGGAGCAAATCGAGCAATATGCGATGGTCCTAAGACTGAAAAAATCGAAAATAAAAAGGAGAAAATGCGGAAGGACTCTCTCTTCTCCAAAAAAAAAGCCTCCTCTGATTCACGGTTCAACCTTTCTCTTTCCATGAACCGAGTCACTCCCGCACTTCTCATCCCCGAAAAGGCAAAAAAATGAAACAAAAAAATAAGACAAAAGAAAAACTTGCCAAACCCTCCGAAAACCCCGGCCGGCACGAGGAATCCCTCAGATGCCCCTACCCTCGCTCAATATCAATGATGAAGATATAGCATCGTGAGAGCGGCTGTTTCTGTTTCGGTTTTGTACCGGGGGTGATGTTAAGGAGAGAGGTTTTATCCCATCCCTACCTCCCTTCCTCCCACTCACACGAACACACCTCACTGGAAAAAAATAAACATCTTTTTTTCTCTCTCTCTGCCTCCCTTTCGTTCTCTCTCCCTCTCTATCTCCTTCTCAATTCCGATTCCAGTTTTCCCCGACATTTTTTTTCCTTGAAATGGATCCAAGAGAACCCTTTTGCCTGGAAATGGAGAGAGGAGAACCGGTTAGGAGGTAGAGGAGGAACGATTGCACGAACTGAACCGGGGTACGAGAGACTCCACGGATAATTTCAGATGGCGTTCTTTTAGAGCTGGAGAAATGGGCAGGAGGATCCCCATCAGTTCCCCGCCCGTTACCAAACCCCAGTCCACGCAGTCGTTTATTCGGCCTTCCTCGCGGGCGTTATGCACCTCCAGCGCGACTTGCTGTTGACCCGACGCCACCCAGGATAAATTAAGTGACACATGAGGAGACCCTAGCTCGCCGATCCATAAATAGTAACGCGCGCGATAAATAACGTGCTCTTAAATCAAACCAGTACCTTATCCTGCAGACTTATTTTTCTTACAAAACTTTTAATATCACGGTAAAGCTGATGATAATGCCTACTTCAATCATTCTTAAAGAATGCGTTCATAGATTGATGCATATTTCTTCCGCAGTTAAAGCTAAAAATGCTTTTTAAGTGATTGAAATAGTATAATACAAAATCTGTAACTTTCTGCAAATGTCTGCACTTATACACGGTGAAAAATTGGAACAAATTTAAATAAGGTATGAACCATCTAAGTATTTATCATATTGTTTATATAATATTTATATACCGTTCCGTAATACAGAAACCATTAGCTGCAATGTGCGAATATTTAGATATCTTTTGGCAGATAACGCAGATGGGAAAATTAGGTCAACATGTAGAATATAAGGGAGCCTAGTACAGCAAAAAACGAACGAGACAATCATTCCTATGGAAATATAACAGGCACAAAAAATGACATAGTGTAATGAACAATTCTTTCTATTACAGTCATGACGCATAGCAGTATATAACTTGACCTGAATGTATTTTTGCCAAGTCGAGCGTTATTTGTTTCTTTTGATGATTTTATGCGTATACCGGCAAACTACAATTTTCCTCGTTCTCTAAATACGTTGGCCAGTTAAAAATTATTTAATCTTAGAAACTAAATTTTAAAAGCTTTTCCTATGCCCAACTCACTTAAAAAATAATTTTCTCGTTTGCCCAACTAGGCAGCGACATTCGGAACTAGCCGTCAAGGTAAGAGAAAAAGGCACACTATTGACATTTATTAAAGCTTGGCTGTTAATGTATCCATCCTTTACATGATAATGAATAGCCCAAGGAATGATACTGCATGTAAAACATTTAAAAATTTATTCCTTTCTCTGCTGTGGAGATAACAATTTCGTTTCACTCACAAAATAATTCCAATGAGCATTCACAAAGCTTAAATAACTATGTGGTTTTTATCTCAATTAAAGTGCAAAGAAACCGGTACTAAGCGTCCATTATAGAACCCATGAGATGATGGCTTACAGAGGTAACCGATAAAGGGAGGGAAAATTTACATTGGCAATATGTATGGGATATTTATTCTGCTCCAGAAAAAAATTTCCCACTTAAGGGAGGAGGCCGCGGATGCAGGTTTCACTGTAGTCATTATCAGTAAACTGGATTAACGAGACCAAGCGTGACCACTGCTCAAGGTTTTGCGATTTACACACTTACTTAATTTTTACTACAAGTAATGTTGGAGGACAATTTGACGATTAGGTTCAACAGTGAGGCTTTCACTGAGGTCTACCCCGACTGAGGAATTAAAGGTGGTGGTATTGCAGATTCACTGAATGAGATATAAAAGTCCCTTCACTATAACTCTCTGTTTCAGATTCCCTCACTTCAAGATATACTTCTCCATACTTAAATTATATTCGAAGGGCCTAAGCAATACGAATCAATCATCAGTTAACGTAATAGTTTCCTTTTTCCCTCTGATATGTTGCTCTTATTTCATTTCATCATAGTGATTACAATCATACAATATGATTACATGAAGATTTTCTTTAAATTTTAATAATCAAGGAAAATCAAACTATAGCAGAACTTGCCACTTTCATATTTTCTGCTTCCCTTTCTCAGAAAAAAATGCGTCTACCAGCTATGCCATTTCAACATTTCAGGTAGAAGTTTCCATGGCCGAGAGGATACTGAAAAGCTAAAAAATCAGAGGGATTCGTCTTATTTGATGGCTATCCCTAAATCCCTATAAGGAATAATTATTCATTTTGCCTTATTAATGAAAACTTTAACCAAAGGTTTAAATTAGGATGCATGTATCAACATTACAGATTTATATGAACTACCTTAGAAATACTGCTTACGGTTGCTTGATGAAACATAAAATTTTTAAATACAAAAGCCGAAGATGAAAGGAATATATTTTAAACCTTTGAATTTTGTGAGAAAATACCTATAAAGTAGATCCAGGCAGATATATTTTTATGTACGGGGGCCAGATTCAGTCTAATTTTGCAATATCTCGGGTTGTAATAACATACAGCTACGATCATTCATTGATGACGTTCAAGTCATCTAACCGGTGGTGAAATACACTTTTAAAAGTCACAACTCACGGTCATGCTTCCATTTACCTAGAGGCTAAGTCACTTTATGTTATATGTTAATGGAGCATAGTGAAATCTAGTTGCTATGTACAGTCAATCTAGTTAAATTATGAACACACATCTATTTTGATTACATAGCTGCAACTAAGTTCCCTGACATTATGTTTTGGGTAATAAAAGAAGACGGTGATTATCTCTTGAATTCCAACAGTTCAGTCACTGTCACAAATATCAAATCCCATTTTAATCCAAAAAGTGAGGAAATCTCCGAGCACCCAGAACTGTGGGATTTTATTTTAAATTCACCACATGTTCCTCCATGTGTGGGGTCATGTATTTTAATCGAAAATATTCACCTTGAAATTCCACCACACCTTCTGCCTGAAATAGCATTAGTTACTGCAATACAACAGACGGGAGGGTGAGTCAATGAATATCAGAGGAATGAGTAGATAGTAGGAGATACATGCATTGGGAAGAGTGAATGGCAGGGATGTGAGGCGGGAGAAGAAGAATTTTATAAGTTGGAACGGGATAGAAGATTGACTTGCGATGGAAAGCGATGAAAATATTATAGGGAGATACTGGAGGGAGGTAGAGAAAAGGGGTAGGGATGAAAAGGGTTTGAAGGCATGCCGCGCGCGAGGAGAGAAAGATGGGGAGGAGGATAGATACGGCTGGGAGAGAGAAGAGAGGGAGATAGCGGTTTGAGATGGAGATTATGGTGATGAGACTGTTGGATTCGCCCGGAAACTTATGTATACGAAGAATGGAAAAAAGGGAAGGATTCGAGAAATAGCTGAAACCGACCACATTTACGGCATAAAAGGTGGGATCCGTGGTGGATTGGGAAAGAGAAGATTTGATGTTTGGAGTTCGGAATAATTTTTATCCTCATATATTTTTATTTTTTTTCATTCCCTACCCTTACACCCGAGCGGAGTTGGAGCGGCTGGTTGAAGGGAAGAAGAAAAATGACTCTCCCCGAGGCGGTTATATATTGACAACGGATGGTATAAAGGTTTAATAAAAAAACTGGAGCGAGAAAGAGAGGGAAAGGCGGCAAGGTGCACGCCCAAGGAAATGGATACAGAGGGTTCAAGTCGGGGGAGTGTGAGGGCGCTTTTAATACCTCTAAAAGAAATTCTGCTCGAGAGAAAAGCAGCTGTGATCTTGAGGCCCAGTATTATAACATCTGGTTTACATTTTACGAGTTAAAAAATTGTATTTGATGAATTTTTATTGTGCTAAAAAAGGGCAAGGTAGCTTAGATATTGCCTTGAGAAAAAAACGCATCCAAACCTGGAATCGAACTGCAAACCTTAGGCTTTCCTAATCCACGTTTTCCTGACTTCTTTATGTACACGGAAATAAATTATGGGTTAAGAGACTGGTCATTATAATCGTGCAATCTACCAAAAATGGCAACGCAAGAGAACTTGAAGAAGGTACAAGACATGACATAAATGTTATACCACCATTAAACCCATCAATACAAAGTATGATGAATTTTCATTCTTTCAAAAAAAGACAGTGAAATACACCCACACCAATATAATCAAGAAATCTAGAATAATAGAAATATAATGAAGTCCATATTTCTAATTTGTAATTTTTTTTGGGAACCGTAATATGGGACGTAATAAGTGTAACCCCTATAAATATGACCTATACCGTAATAAGTGTAACCGTAATAAGTGTAACCCCTATAAATATGACCTATATTTAATTCAATCCCCGTTTGGCTATCAAGTTTTTCGTGAAAACTTTGGTTCTGCATTGTGTTTTATAGGTGGCATAAAATTGTGTGTATGACGCGATATAATGGCTCTAGCTCAGATCTTATGAACCAATATGCAACGAGCTTTGACGCTTTAACTCCTCCGCATATCGATTTTTCGCCTATTGTGTAACTAAAATTTCAAGAGGAATGCTTAGTCAAACTATCTTTCAGTATCCACTTACTTTATAGCCCAGGATTATGGTCGTATGAGCAGTGGAAAAAATTGCAAAGGTTCAATTTGAACTCTTTTATTCGAAATAAGTACTCAAATAAGCAGATGCTATGAGCTTAAATTATTATCCCATGTAAATCGCTTTGAGCTTTCAACAGCCCAATTCTGGATTAAGTAAGAGTAAAATGACAAAGATGGATGGATTTCCAATGCTCTTATATAACGTGAAACAGGAAAAAATAGATACCTCATGAATAAAGCGTCCGTATCTAAATATTTTTCACTTCTAAAACCCGTTATTAGTACAAATACCTCTCCTATTAGTACAAATAAATTCATATTAGTATTAATGTGGATGGACAGGAGTTAAATTGACTCAGTATGTAGTCCAAAATAAAATACCATCTCTTCTGCAGTATGTGGCTTACATAATGCATATTACAGGTCCCGGCATAAGAAACACTCACGTTTAAGAAAATAAGGTGTGTGTTAAAGAATTGAAGTGTCCTCAAAAATAAAATTTATTTCACAAAGGATGATCGCGATTCCAGAATCTCACTTAACGAGACAGAATTATTAATTTTAAGAATTATTTCTTTTAGAAAAGGTTTAGTTTTTCAATGGATGCCACAAACAACATTTCATGAAAAACCGTATCGTCAGAAGCGAAGCAATATGCGGGAGGCTTTTAGTTCCCTAGATATTTAAGCCGCTAATGAATAGGAAACACAAGATTAATCGCAAGGGATCCGAAAACTCGGAGAGAGCGTTTTACACGTGTTAATTGATACCGAACGTGGTATCATTAAGACCGCCTCTCATTCATTGAATCGGTTTTCAGTGTCGACTTAGCCCGCGTGACGGAGCTTAAGGCAACAACGTATTCTAGGTAAGGAGTTCAAAGCGCACGCGTTTACCTGAAACCTTAAAAAAATGAACTGTTTTTCCGTCAGCTTCCTTTAAAAGGGTTTCTCGCAGGATTGAGATCTCCTTTGATTCCAAACCCCTCGTTATTTCCACCGCATCCTTTTAGAGCCTCTCGCTTTCGTACCCCTTTCTCTTAATCCTGAAACCTCAGAGAAGCAATTTTCCCTTTTAAATTGAAAATGGATGAGGAAAAAAGATCCAGAAAAATACTCTTGTGGCCTCATCGCATAGCGTGCCAAGTAGAAAATTCTGATTGCCAAAGACTGTGTCAAATCCTGCGTCATTTAAACGTGATTTTCTTATCCTATGTATAAACATACATATGTCAAGAAAAAACTTAAAAACAGTAGTACCCTGCGGCATAAGCAACTTCTTGAATATCAAGGAAGGTGGTAGATTAGCTTTATGCCACCATAGCACTGCAGTCGTTCTTATAAAATGCGATTTTTATCAATAATTCAAATGCATATTAATGTTTTCAGCAATAAATTTAACAAAATAATTATGTATTTTCAACCTATTAAAGCAATAGAGGAAGAGTATGGAGAGAGAGAGAGATAGAGAGAGAGTTTACAGAAAATTCAACTCAGCAAAAAATAGTGAAAGAGAATTGACTAGCCTTGATTCGGAATAGATGTTGATAAGAGGTTATCTATAGGTCTGAATTAATTATTCGATTAGATCCGAAAAGACATCAATAAGTGTAAAGTTTCTACTTCAGAAAAAAATGAGAGCACTAATGAACCCGTGAGGATTCATTATATAGACGGAATTCAGCGAAGAAATACATTCTAATTCACATTTAAAATCACGAATGCAGTTATATTCCATTGAGACCTGATTTGAATCAAAATGGTTCAACTAATCCTGAACAACTTCTCTGCCTACGATGAGAAAAAGCTAAAATGAACGAATCTTTGATTCGTCTCATTAGACAGAAAGACAGGAAAGTATCATGAGACTTACGAGTTAGTCAAGGGAAAATATACGCCGATACAGTCTGAATTCACTTAAGTTCTTGCCACTGTACTCACTGTGTAATTTCTAATGAACCAATACGGTATTTAATTCAAAGATACATTCCGTGTGTTCATGGTACATAAGCAATGCATTTAAGTTTTTTCTTTCCTTTCTTTAGTTGCGTAGAAGAAAACTTTATTCTTATTGTGTTAACAGAAAATTAACATTACTTTATTTGAAGCTGCAAGCGGCTATCAATTGTCAATTTAATATAATTATAATGCAGAATTATTAACATAATACTAATTGCATATAAGATTCAAATGTTTTCGTTACCTTGAAGATCTTTCTATAATTGTCTTTACTCTTTCATATAATGACAAGGAACGCGGGAATTTTAGACTTACTTAGCAATGTGGCTTTGTTTGCTTTCATTATGATCAAATACGCAATTTTTGTAATTCGATCAAATTCATCATGGAAAAGGGTCAAAATAGGGTTGATGAAAACTTTGATTAGGCTAGGTTAAAGTAAAATTTTTATTGTGCTCGCAGTATCTAGTCGTGCTTACACTGATTAAGTATTAAGAAAACAGGGTTTCCTGCATCGTAACGACATGGTGTTAGCCAATCAAAATATATACGATTGATTACACCTTATTTCAAACCTTTTAATATACATTTACGTACTGTGGGGCTTCTGAATTAAATCGCATCGCATTCTTCACTGTTCGCAGCGCTGATGATTTCCTTTAGTAAAGAAAAGTCATTCCACTTCGAGACACAAGATGAACTATTTCTTTCGAATATCGTACGACTTCAAGCCTATTTTTTTGTATCTAACTCAAGTAATTAATAACTGCAGTGACATTATCAAACAAGTATGTGTTCCAATTAAGTTGAAGTTTGAGGAAATTAGACATTTTGGCACAATGGTGAAGAAAAAAATATGGACAGAGACAACAGAGAGACATAACTAAGAACCGCATGCGCAAGATGCATAATAAAATCTCGCGCTTGTGGTATACAAAATAGTTTGATGCGATTTGAGGCCCATTATCATTATTTTTTTGACCGTTTTCTACTTGCTAAGAGGGTTAACACGTTCTGCGCCAATAAGAGTACCACTCCAAATTAGATAAGAATCCAGCGATGATTAAATAGAGTGGCATTGCCTCATCAGCTGTTTCTACTGTGACAGGCTTTTTCTTCTCGATGAATGAATAAATAGAAACTCTACAAAAAGGAAGGTCCAGATCAATCGGAAAATGAAAGAATAAACACTAAATGGAAAGAATTGAAGAAGAAAACAATAGAAACAAAGTACTGAAAAAATAATTAGGTTAGCCAAAATGCAGAATTATAAATAAAAGAGACACATGAATGACAGAACAGAAGTAAACTTAACTCCGGAATTATGATGTTTTTTTCGACAAGCGTAAAAGAAAACTGTGGGTGATTGGGTGGGTAAGAATGGTATTTTTCCCTAACTGGGACGGATAAAACATTTCGGAAGGTTGAATCCCTTTGTGCACACGTTTTTTTCAACCCCCGAATTACAAGAGGCAAACTTCTAAGGCGAAGGTGGTTGTGTGCACGAATGGACTGGATGACGGTTGAGCATGACGTGCCGATGTAACGGTGGTAAGGAACAGACAGGAGCCCGGTTTTAAAAAAAGGATGTTGGCCGAATAAAAAAAATAGAAAGAGTCGCGAGGAGAAATCCTGTCTGTAGGGAAGCAGGGGCTGAGTATGAGGAGAGAAAAAGATATTTTTTAAAGCAGAGAAGGCCATGGAAATAAAAAGAGATCGCCGTGGAATGGTGAGGCGGTGTAGCGGGCGCTTCATGGGAAGTACGGGTGGGGGGGGGAGAGAGTGAGGGGGCTCCGCTGCGAGGAGGCTTTGCGAGAAGCCCTGATGAAGTAGACCTGGAAACTGAGAGGAAGAGCGGAGCAGACGCGTATATAATGTCGCCGCGAATGACATGGTTTAGAAGATGAAAGCCCACTGGGGGTGGGACGAGGGGGATGAGCAGTGAGCAGCCGGCAAGGAGGACTGGGGAAGGGGAAAGAGATGAAACGAATGTCGTCATTCAGGCGGAGTCTGAAGAAGGAAAGTGGAAAAGGAGAGAGAAAAAAAAGGAATATAAAACGGATATGTTGCGGTGTAATACGAAAAAGGAACGCAAATCCCACTAGCGAGTTCCATATTACAGCCATTTTTTCACAAAGATTATATACAAAAAGTCACGCATAGCCGACGGATAAAGTGTATCAGGTATTTTGTTCCTTGGCGTGGTGATATGCTAAAATTCATCATTCTCTGACCACCGCATCGACTACGAAGGATTAAAACTTGCAGATTTTTATAATCAGAGTTCGATAAATCAGTAATAAGTGGTATTTGGCATAAGTTTATATAAAATATAAATGTATGCCATCGAATAAATTCATGAACTAAATTGTGTCTTGTTTTCAACATTATCGTGCGCTGTATTAAATGAAAATATTTTTAAAAATCTAAATATAATAAGTACGTAAAAATATTGAGAGCCATGAGTTAATTAAAGGTATGCAGATATTATCTATATTGAGAATTCATACCCTTTAGGATAACCTTCGCGTTTTTTCATAAAATAATCCATCGCGGAAGTTATCCCGAGAGACACCACGAGTCAAGACCACTCCACAGAGGTTTCACTACAAAGATACTCAATTCATACAAGAAATTTACTTGTCGGAACAAGTTACATTTATTTCAATTTTAAAATCACTTTAAGACGTGTCATTTACGTACTAACGCGTTATTGGGGAATTATTGAAATATAAAATGAATTGTTACCTATTTGATATTCTCAAAGATAAAATGTTTTGCACATATAACTTTTCAAATATGATACCTATCAAGGGGTAGAGACTTTTCAAATAAGCTCACAATAATGATGACCATCCATTCCATTGATTATATAAAGAGTATTGCCCATTGCAGATCCGTTAAATCACATTGAACTACGCACTATGGCCCGATACTAGGCTTATTTTTTTTAACTCACAGAGATACTGGAGATATACAATGAAATAATGCGCCCCGAGTTTTTAGGTGACACACCAGGAATCAAAAGGTGTTCTTGTCCTTGTCAGTAGTGCACGACAACACAAATATACTGAGAAAATTAATTTATACTTCAATTATCTCAAAAAGGAGTAAAATATGTAGAAAAGTACTAATGCATTACTTACTTTTGCTGTACCTTAAGTAAAATGCATGCAAAAATTTTATACCCAGAGATAATATGCACGAAATATATTTTCACAAAAAGTGTTTAAAGGTCTCCTTTTCATATTTGGCCCATATCCATGCGTAAAATATCTACGTCTTTCCCAAGTGCAATCAAAAATAAGGGGGCATAGAGGCACGGGAGAGTGAGAATCGAAGCGGCCATACACTGGCTCGAAGTTTGTTCTCATTTTGGCTAATTCTGCCGTAATACGAGACAAGTACGAGGTATAAGAAACGAAAAAAATAAGAACTTTCTGAACATCAGCAAACTGGTGTATTACACAGAAAATATCTCCCTACCAGTCACTTTCGATTCGTGTGTAGCCACTTAAAACTACGAAGGAATCTGAAACAGCAGGAGTGAAACTCGCGCAAGTAGGCCGGGGTGATAACCCGCAAATGAATGAAACGAGCAGGTAATGAAAAAGAGCAAAGCCGGGCGAAAAGTAACATCCCTGAGGTATTTTAACCCAGTGATGGAGGGGAGTGAGGGGAGAATAGAAAACGGTTTAATGGGGAACGGGGAAAACTCGGTAACAATAGATGTATACCTTAAAGTCTGAGGAGGTGGAAAATGACTCTGATGCGGAAGTAAGAGTTGACCGCGGTGAAAAACTAAATTAGATACTCCGCAATGAATTCAATATGGCCGGTTGCATAATACTTCAATACCCTCTTATATCATGATTGGTCCTGGATCTAAGTTATATCTAAGGATTACAATACCTAATTGTAAGGTGGTCATGAAACTGGGAATTTCGTAGCTTTTAACTATGCAATCCATCCGCATTGAACAGCGTTACGTCCATATCACCTGTAAAATGAAGAAAGATCTAAGACTTTCCCGGCATATGGTGATATGCTTGTTTGGGTATCCCACAGGGACAAAGTCTTCATCTCTGCCGACGATTTGATGTACAAGTCGTTTCCTGATGACGATGAACGACTTTCACATCAAAATATTGTCAGAGATGGAGAGTTTGAGGCGGTGAGAATCCCAAACACCCTTCAATATGACCTGTAAAGTACTTTATATTATTAAGTTCCATTCCCAGGATAAAGAACACAGTTGTCAGCAGTTACGAAAACGCTTGTTTTTATTGCATGCAACAGCACTATACCTTCAGGTTTCATCACCTGTATCTCCGCAACGTAACATCTTGAAGTTACATTAATTGAAGATAGCAACTGAGTCACGAAAATAGTTATGTTTCAATAAATAATGGAGTCATTGCAAAGTTTTACTTTTCACTGCTCTATAACGAAACTAATCCTCTATTAGGTTATATCCCCAGAATATATGTCAAATTTATCAGAAGTACGAAACCTCTTTTTTTTATCGTATGTAACGGCACTATATCTTCAGGTTTCTCCACCTATATCAACTTAGTGTAACATTCTTACGTTGCATTAATTGAAGGCAGCAACTGAGTTACAAAACCAGTAATGTTTTGTGAAGTAATAGAGTGATTGCAAAGTTTCACTTTTCACTTCTGAATAACGAAACAGATCAATCATGTACAGCCAGAGAAGGTATTCTACATGAAAATATAGAGAAAAGGGAACGGGATGACAAAAGGAGAGAGGTGAAGTAAGGAGAGTGACGCGAGGAAGGGGAAAAAAGAGGAGTGAGAAGAGGATAGAAAGAGATGGAAGAGAAGAGAGGAGGAAGAAAGAGAGACAGGGGTACAGGGAAAGCGTGAGGCACAGAGAAAGAGGGAAAGACGGAAAAGAGAATGTTTAAAAAAAGGAGAAAAGCCTGGGCTGCTGCGCTATAAATCAGAATGACTTCGTGTTTTGTGTCAGAGGACGGCAGAGTGTGCCGCCCCGGGTGGGTGGGTGGGCGGAGTGTGAAAGGGGGGGGAGTCCTCTCGGGGTGCGGGAGGAAGAGAGGAGTCGAGGGGGGTGAAAGCGAAACGAGCAAAGGTTTTTCAAGGGAGGTGGGAAGGGAGGAGGGGGGAAGAGAGGGGTCGGGGTGTTGTAAATAAGGGAGGTTTTTCGGCGAAAAAGAACAAGGGAGAGCAAAAGATGGCAGAGAAGAGAAGGAATGGAGCGAGGGGTGGTGGGGGAGTAAAGGGGGGTAAGAGAGGGTTGGGTCGGCATCCTCGGAAAGCAAGAAGGGGGGAGGAAGAAGTGGGGTGTCGCGGGAGGCAGACAAACACCCAAACGGCTTTGTTTGGGAGATCGAGATGATGGGGTAGCCTCATCTTCCCCTCTCATCTCACCAACCCCCCCATCTACTCTAACATTTAACTTTCAGTCAAGAAAGAAGATTCGAGGCGCTTAACCTTTTTGCGTCCGCGTATTTTGCCAAAAAATAAGGTCGACAAATATTGCCAATGGTCCGACAAAGAGTGAGCTCATCGGTGACGCACTGGAGGAGCACGTGTGTCAATAAATTTTGAGAAACTGTGAATTCAAGCAATCTTAGACCGAGCAACGCACCAACTTCATACAGGAAAAATGGTGAAAAGGTGAGAAAAAATTTATTTATATAAGCACAAAAAGGAATGAACTTTATAAGATACATTAGGAATCCTTATTTTCGGTCGTTTGATAAAGTAGATCGCTGGTCAAATACATTACACTTTCCGTCCTTTTCCAACTTCGATTTCCTTTCTCTATCCTTTCTTCTTTTCGTGGATGCTTTCCTAACACCTGCCACGGGCCTTTGTGAGGGCTTGCAGGGTGGTGTTCAAGTGTAAAGCACTGTATTATTTCATAATGTCTTCTTTTACGAGCCTTATCTGCACATAAAATGCTGCCAAGTAATTGAGATCCATTTGTTAAGAAAATGATCTGAAATAGTACACGGTAAAAACATACTTTTAATGGAAAAAGTAGTTATTGATTCGTAAGATTTTAGTTTTCACTCACTTGGTACTTAATTACCAAGTACCAAGTGAGTGAAAACTAAAAACTTACTAATCAATAACTACTTTTTCCATTAAAAGTATGTTTTTACCGTGTACTATTTCAGATCATTTTCTTAACAAATGGATCTCAATTACTTGGCAGCCTTTCTCCTTAATAAATTGCATCCAGTACCTACCAATGCTCGTACATTTTTTATTTGTATTCGAGAGTGTATGTAATGCTACACCGTTTTGTGGGCGGAACTTGGAACGGATCAGTCTGAACGAGAACAACAATCGAGGGGAATGACTCATTCGTAGAAAAGAGGGGCGTTGACATTGACGGTTCGTCTCTCGGAAATAAGGGCGTAATTAATTATTGTCGGTATTTATTGATTACTGCACTCTTAATAAAAGGGGGTGCATGGATGAAATTTCATAGCTCTAATTCACCGAGAAGTTGGTTAAAGTTTGGGCACAAGATTTCATGTAGACAAACAGGTCATACTCAGGAAAACCTTATAGTTAATGCCTAAATTATCTATTTCTGTCATTATTTAAATTGATTACTGTACTGCCACCTAAAGAGGGTAAATAGACAAAAATCTGCATCAAAAGAAAATAGGTGAAATACCAATTACAAGATTTGACCCAGACAATCTAGTGAAACTCAATAAAACCTTTCAAAAAACGTTTATTTTAAAAATAAAATGAATAATCTAAATCTTAGAAAACGAGAAGTGGTTATTCTTGCATGCGATTGCCTGAATTACGAAATTTTAAATATAAATATGTACAAATAATCGTTACTCTCGTGATATACAATCCTTTAATAGCAATAATATGTATAAAAATTCGTAAAAGGCACAGATGAATTAAATCTGAAAAAAAAACAAAATTACTCTCTGAGAGTAGAACACAGAAAGATAGAAAAATATTGATTTGAAAAATAGTCCCTTCGAATTCTGTTCTTTGACAGAAAAAAACTCCATTTAATAAGGGAAAGTATCGCACGGAAAAATTACGGCACGATAAATGTCGTAAGGGCTTAAGAGGGGATAAAATAATTGCTAGCGGCAAGTTTTAGGGCATTATTTGATGGAGAAAATTAAGTGAACAGCTAAAAATAAATCTCGATGAATATGAAGATGATATAGAGAGACAACTAATAGCCTTTTGGCTTCGGTGCTTTGAGCTAAGGCAATAAGTTCGTTGGAAAGGAATGATTAAGAGGCACACATAAACGAGGAGAGAGGATGAGAAGGGAAATGCGACAAAATACGGGCATAAAAGGAATGAGCATAGAGGAGACAAATAAACTACTTTCATCGCCTCAAATGAAAACTGTATGACCTCATCTGACGTTTTTGATTGACGAAAATGTGGGGTTTGAACCGGAACATTGCCGTAAGAAGAGAAGAAAAATATTGATTGACGGAACATAAATGTAGATAACTCTCTGAGAGACGAAAATCTATCCAGAATTGCACAATTTACCCTTAAAATTAGGAAATATTCTTTCCCTTTTTTTGCTGTTTTTCAGAAAAAGTCAGGATACTGTGTAATTGTTTTTACTTTCTGTGGACAGAGGAGTATTAATGACGGAAAAAATTTGTAAACTTCTCAAACAGGGTCCTTAATTTACTTGCATTTTATACAAAGGTTAAAATGAGGGGTTCTATCAAAGAGATTTACTTATTCTTTTACCTCGTGGTGATTTCCGTATTCATAGACTTGGAAGTATGAAAACCAGGATAAGGATACAAACGGAGACGGGAGAGATCTATTGCTTAGAAGGCGTCGCCGATGAAACACAATGCTGCGTGCCTCATAAGCCCTTTATTTTAGAAATGCAAGAGCCAGAGAATGCTTTGTGAAGTTTAAGTTAATCTTACCTAGCACCGACACATCTAAGACCAAATTTTTGAGATAAAAAGTCAACAGGGTCCTTAATTTACTTGCATTTTATACAAAGGTTAAAATGAGGGGTTCTATCAAAGAGATTTACTTATTCTTTTACCTCGTGGTGATTTCCGTATTCATAGACTTGGAAGTATGAAAACCAGGATAAGGATGCTATTTTGCATCAAGAAGCATGTATTTTATTTAATTCTACTAACAAATTGAAGATAATTTGATTCCTCCCAAAATAACTCATAGATATATAACAGAGCACTAACTGCATTTCCTCTCCCAGTCATCCTCACAGATCAGCACTATAACCCCGATTGTCAACTCATGTTCTATATCCCCTCTTCATACGTCAGAAAATGCCTTTCTTTTTCTTCCCTTTCATATTTAGTTGAGTACCCCAAAGTAATTTCTTTTTATTCCTAAATTTAATCTTCCTTGTCCTCGGAATATGCCACCCGAGCCATATTCAGTTCGTTCTACACTATTTCACGAGGACGAATATTTTTTTTATATTACCGCAATCGCCATCAATGGTATACAAGAAGAAATAATAACTAAACAGTGAAGCTCGAGAGTGAGTTCCTCTTGTCTGGATGACTGTTCTTGTACTATTCATACACTCTTTACTATCTACAAATATGTCTTTATCCCGAAGTCTAACATGTACATTCCGTGTACATCGCTACTTCCACACCTATTGCTCAATAAACCTCGTCAGATTTACCCATTAGACTTGTGTATGCCCAAGTATGGTAGTTTTAGCCAATTATAAGAGAAGAAATACTGTCTAAGCAGTGCGAAATAAAATCTGACGAGAATTAGCGCTCACGCTGTAATGACCAGCCCGGAGCACTTCGCGCAGTCTCCGGAAGAGAGATCAAGCCGTTACCAAAGCTTAATGGAGATGAGGGTAGGACCAACGAGGGTAATTCAGTCTTGAAGTATTTACTTTCGCGCTCCGGTACGCTTTAATCTTCCTCTATGCCCAACGGCACGGCGTGCCCCAGAAACTTGACCCGACGGAACTACCCCGGCCGGATTCTCGATTACACCAACCAGCATCTCTTAAGCCCGATTTTATACGGGGCAATTAATCGCATAATCTGATGTATATATGAACTTGCAATGAAATCTACGTCGAGTAAAGCGATGAATTGCAATGATGCATGCGCAGGTGCATGGACGCTGGGTGGAGAGATATCCCATTCTCAATTTAAATGAATTTTGCTCGTCAGATTGAGAAAATCATGCATTTTGACATGGTGCACTTTCATGCCTAGGGTAAAGTGGGCGGGTAAAGGGTGCAAAGTGGGTGGAGTCTCCATTCTTCAGTTTTTTTTACCTCTCCTCATTTGGTGATTGTTATCTTTGTAACGAATTATTAACGGAGTAAGATCAACATATTCACTGCTGCATTCATGTTAGCCCAAAAGATTACTACGACCCACTTTACTATTCTTATATATTTTTCTGGAACTCGATTTCAAATTTCTGGTCTACAATTTTAGATAATTTAGTTAAAACGCACTACATTGGAGTTTCCATAGCCGTTTTCAAGATCAGCTCCATTTTTTCACTCATCGCTGTTTATTTATGAAAAATGATGTATCATGTCACATCTGGCGAAGCGAGCAAATATTGGATTGCGACAAGTTATTTAATGGTAATCAAAAGTTTCCAAACCTCAGGTCGTGTGATTCCTTCAAGAATTCTAACTAACAAAGCGACAATCTCAAAACAAATATCAACCTTCACAATTTTATAAATGAAAATATTTTCGTATATACAAAACACTCTCTTCAATTACTTTGTGGTACTCCATATTTTCACAGTATTTAATCGGAAATAACTTTTACAAAGACCACGCTTAACACATCTAACACTACCTCGTTTTCAACCATTTATCGTCATCATCAGGTTTTTTGTGTGAAAGTGTTCATTCGGTTTCATGTGAAAATATTTTCGTTACTTCTCACAGCTGTATTACTAGCTCCATGCAAGCGATACCTGAAACTAAATGCATGCCGCTGTTAGATAGAGGGCAGAAAGGTTGGATGGATAAAAGCGAATGAGAAAAAGAGGGTGGGTGTTGGGCAAGTATGGAGGAGGGGTTGAGGGGAATGGCAGGGAGGGGATTGAAGAAACGCCCACTGGTGGATGGTCCCGAGATTCAATTTGCGTCTCGGGGGTGAGAGTGTGGGGGAGGGGCGCGGCTTTGTCGAAATCCGCCGATGAAATTCGCGGAGAAAGGTCTTGGTGCACGCGAGGCGTGTGTGATGGTATGTGTATACTCTGTCGGGTGTTGTAGAGGCAGAGGCTTTAAAACGCAGTGGAAGGGTAGACGCCAAAACTGAGGGTTGTGCTGGGTCGAGGGGAGGGCGAAGCGGAGAGTCAGGACGGCGAAGAGATTGGAGGGGTAGGCAGGCGGTCTGTAAAAGGATATGAAGTGGACATTTGCGGGGCAAAACTGATTACCCGTAGCAGCGTCGACATGGTAACTGCGTTCGCACCCTGGCGTATGTGGCATTTTCTGGGTGGTAAAACTAGGGGATAGGGGTCGCGAGAAGGGTTACCAACGATCCAGAATTTTCTCCCGTAAACTTTTGTGAGTTCTTATGTAGCATTTCCCGACCAAGGAGAAATATTTTTTTTTAAATTTGGTCCTATAGTTTATTTTCAATAATTACGCCACATTCAAATGAATTATGCGACCTGTGCCTTCTATCTTTCTGGCAGTGATTTTCAATTGTTTCTGACGCATATTCTAAATCCAAATGCTTAGCACGAGGTCCATTTTTCAATTATGAGTTAAATGGCTACCGATTAACACCCTTAGGTCTACACAAAGCTTGCCCAAAGCTAATACTAAGCCTTAATTTCTATTCCGCCGCTTTTCCTGGATGGCATCATTCCTGGTATAATTAGTTCGAACTCTGTGGTAATGCACGTGCAATGTTGCTATCAAAATGAGTATCTTTCGTTCACCCAAACACAAAACTTGGATAATGCCAGGTTCCAAAGAGTTTGAGCAGATTCTACAGGATCGAAAATCAACTAAAGATTGGAATGGGATTATTTAAGTACTAGTTCACTTCAGTTTAATGGTATTTCATTCACATGTTAAGCTATCTTATTTAATTCTGAAAATTTACCTATTATCCTTAATTTTAGCCATAATTCTTAATTTTATAAGCAGCACATTTAAGACGTCTCTCGACGTAGAATGAACAATTCCACGAGGTAGTGGTAAAGAAGTTTTTAAATCAAATCATCCGGGATTTCATGAACCGAGAATGGACAGCTCTTATTACTTAAATTCTCTAATTGAGAGATAGGTTTAAAATGACCGTGCACGAAGGAATGGAAGACGGTTGAAAGACAGAGATACAACGGGAGTTACAGAGGTGGTGAAGAGGACAGGTAATGGGAGAAATACGGAGTGGAGATAACACACGCAGAGAGAAATGTTGAAGGAAGTTGGGAGGACGAGAGTGGATAGCGGCTGTCAGAAAAAAAGGGCACTCCACATTTTGATCAATCTTCCCTGAAAATTTTCAAAAATGGAATTATATCCGGCTTCAACTTTAGGATTGATTCAAAAAAATGGGGTTAGGGATGGGGGAGGTATGTCATCCTTTATCCAACGGCATGAGGAAAAAAGGGGGCTAAAACCCATTATCGCGCATTAGTCTGAATGAAAAAGGCAATTTATTGTCAGACATAATTTTATCAGAAAGGCTTTTGTCCTTGACGAATCCCATTCCCGCCCCCTCTATCCTGTTAGTCCATCAATATCACTCAAGCATACAATAACACAATTTACGCCGAGGAGATTATGGGGCGAATGGGAGATTGAAACTTCATGAATTAAATTCGTACTGAAATGTAATCGGGACCTTAAAGGACTTCGTTAGTCAAAAGTGAGGCAAAAATCCATGACAAAATGCCTGTGGATTGCTAGCCAAAATATATCGATAAATGAAACAATTCCGTAAAAATGAGCGTATTGCACATGAAAAACAATACAAAACTTTAATTTCAAAGTGCCGTAAACAAGATTCGGCACAATAAATATTGAAAAATGAAAATGGCATACTTTTATATTAGGCATACAACGGAGTGGCTACACATAACTGGGAAGGACAACGGAATTTCTACGGAATGAGAGACGATAATCCTAAGATAAAAGGTGAAGGTTGCATTCCTCTAATTTTAGGGTCAAATATCGTCTTTTTTCAACATCTGTTTCAAAAAAGAGTGATGTGAAGAGAAATACATTCAGCGTGAGTTATAGACATACTCGTGTTTATACAAGCGAAAGTTTGGCTTTTATTCGGCCATATGACTTCGTAGTTTTGACCGGTGTAGTGTATCTTTGCAGCACAGAATAATAAATTTCCATGCAAATAAATTCCCTAGAATCTCCAAAAGAGTTAATAACAGACAAATGAAAGAGTGTTTCAATAACTATTGACAATGCATTAAAAGAAGAAAACCTTTTAAACTTAGAGAGACCTAGATCAAATTTATAAGTACAGACTGGAGATATTGCTAAATTATGTTTATTGTGAGTCACGAAAATAATTTTTAATAAGACAACTTAACAACTTTATGAGCAAAACATCGTGCAGAAATCAAGATATATAAGAGTAAATCGGGAATATTATCCCACTGTCTTAAAATCACCTGTCTTATCAAGCATGAAACAAATTAAAAATTTATTTTAATACGTGTGGATAATTCTTATCATAACTCCGGGGAAAAGTAAAATTAACTTTTATACCTCTACCCAATTCCTAAATTTTGACATAAGCTTTGGCAGATGTATATCGTGAGAGCTATTTAGTGGAACAATTGAAGTAAAAGTGCGAGAGATAAAGAAGTAAAACATGGAAATATAAAGGGATATAGCTGGTATCTGAAAAGAGATGTGGCTAAATAGTCGCAGAACACCAATCCTCGGACTGATGACTGATGATGATGATAATTTATACACACGCCATCATCAACCATCTTGTTGGAAACTACAATAAAAACCATTGCAATTAGTTTAGGACATCGTCACTAGAACTCGGGAAATAACTAACGGCTCATTTGGTAAGACACCACAAAGATTCAAGAGAGGATTTTATTCCTCAAGCCATCTCCATAATTTCAACACGTGTTACGTTAGACTTGCAACCCCTTCGCCATTTCCACGAAACGTTTGTAGTGAGAGAAAGAGAGAGAGAGAAAAAAAATGAGGGATAGAGGGGAGAACGAGAGAATCAAGCAGAAATGAGGAGAGGGGAGAGGTAAGGGAAGGGGAATAGTGATCGATGTGGGCCATCCCCGAAATTAAATTATTCGGGCAGAGATCGCGCTAAGTGGCAGAGGGTTTTCACTCCGTTTCGCGGGAGAGCTGTGCACGAGGGAACGGGATTAGGGGTAGAGAAGGACTCAACTGCGCGGAGAGAGAGTAGAAATGGTACCTATATTCCTAAGGCCCTCATCCCCCCTCTGTCACCCCCGCAAATGCTCGGGCCCGTCCCGACCAAACACGGCCACGCCAATGCCCACACTCCCAACTGACCGTCGGTCAGCGGGGCCCCTCCGATGCCACGTTCCGTTCGTCAAATTCGACAGTTGCACGCGGAGGATGGCGAGGGAGAGTGGTGGGAGAGGGAGGTGTACCGCGGAGCCCCAGCCTCTATTCTCCACGCCTCCAATCAATTCTCCGACCGCTGTCCCCTGGAACCCGTCCCGGACTCAGGAAGCCCACCTGATTTTTTTTCCTCGCAACTCCCCCTTTCTCTCCCTTTCCGCTCAGCTCCAACGTCTGTCAACCACGTTCGTTTCGTGCCGCAGCTCCTCTAGCCTTCCGAACTTACACTCAGGGGAGCGAGGGACATTCTTCCATTAAAAATCACTTTTAAATACGGTGTTAACTGCTAGGTATATTATTTTTTTAAGTATTCCTGGTAAAAGGTAGGTTTTGTTGAATGTTGGAGCATCTCCTCCCGTTTTTCCATACTTTCACGGTTCTACTACCTCTTGCATTACCTTTTTCGCCTCATCGTACAATCTTCCCGTTTTCATCCCATCCATGAGACCTATTCTCTTATTCAACTATTCATTTGCCCCAATTCCTTCCCTCTATCACAGTCTTGAGCGACTCATCACCCCTTACTACTTCCTCAAGCCACCTACCCCGACTATCCCGGATTTCATCCAGAAGTTTCCTTTTCCCCGCCACCATACTAAGGACTTCCTCGTTGTTCGTCTTCCTTTCCGTCCACCTCAGCTTTTCTATCCTTCTCCATATCGACATCTTGTCCTCCTTTCTGCATATTTTGAAATATAAGTATTCATTTATGATCTTTGCTTTAGTCACTACAATAGTAGTATTCAAATCTGAATATCATTGATTAAAAAGGCCTTGGTTATACGTCCCATCAATGGACGTCGCAACAATAAATCCAACCAAAGGAAATTGCTTGAGTGCTCTCAGCAACCAACAATATGATACAATGCTGAGCCCTTTGCTTGGGCTGCTACCCCCCACTTGTCGACTGTGTGACCCGCACTATTTCTAATCGTTTGACGAAATCAGTAGTAGACCTGATTTACCAGTGAGTGAGATGAAACGCCCAAAATTGCTAGCAATTAGGTTCTGACCAGTGCCTATTGAATGTGATGATTCTTGTAACATAGTTCGCTAATCACCAACCATCAATTATGTACCCATTAATTATGAAGAAGATTCCTGTTTTTTTTCTTCAAATTAAATTTAGATAAATATAAAATAATGACTTGGCATGCGACATTCAAAATGTATGCAAAGGTTCATTTTCAAAAGAAACTTTACTTCTGCGACATGAAATCTGAAGTGAAAAAAAATGAAGACGTCCGAGTATTACATTGAGAGTGATGTAATATTATATCAGCGTACGGCCTAAAATCCTGAACCGCTGTCTCAAGAACAAACAGTTAGTAATTAACTACCATTTGTGGTATTCTTACGGTTAAAGAACGCTTGGATATGTAAGTCTTATCATTTATGAATGTAATCATGGACTCCTACATCTCATGTCATTTACTTATAATGTTCGGCATTTTCCAACCTCTTTTCATCTCACCCAAAATAAGAACCAAGTTTTGCCTTTCACACTTTCTCAGCGTCCCCCTACATAAGGTATTTCAGTATCCCACGATCCTTCCCAAAATTTTACTTCCTCTTTCTAAGCTTCTTTACCACAGTAGCAACATTCCGGTATCTAACATTTTCAACAGTTATCCGTTTGTCCTCTTCAGGTCCAATTTCCATTTTATCCTTAGAGCATACTTTTTAAACGACATTTCCTTTCTCATTTTCAGTGTTTAAAACTCGAAACCACACTATGATACACTCCAAATCAGGCCCAACTTTGCGGAATATTCTGGGAACCTTGAAGTGAAATTAATTACTCTGTCGTTTGAAGTAAATTTACAGTACACATGACCAAGGTTTTGATCAACTTGATGATGGCGTCCTACGCCAGAATGCAAGTCTTCTGTGCCGTGTATTTTAAGCAGATACGAAAGTTACAGCTTTCATTTCAATAGGCTCTTCACCGTCATTATCTCACATAATAAACCGACTACGAACGGGATCAATGGACAAGGATTATGCTTTGAACCGTACGTTTTTCTGAGCGCTGCTCCTATGGCAAAGGCCGACCCCTCTAGTCCACCCTTCATTTTTCAATCTCATAATTCCTGGCGGAGCGGTAGCGACTGCCGTTGACCATCGCGTGCACACTGAGCGGCGAATGCGTCAGCTCCCCCATCGAGAAAATTTCCATCCCGCCGAATGAGACGACGCTTGACACAACGTGAAAACAATTCCCGACGTCGCCATTGTCCGACCCATCACCGCGGTGGCACAGGGACCGGCTCATTGATTGAGGGCACGGGAAGCCCCGAAGGACATTAAGAGCTCGGACGACGAGGTTTATTTAATCCAACGCCATAGTATACACGTCGCGGCCCTGATCTCTGAGCCCGTGTGCGGGGTGTGGTTCGTTACACGCTGGCCAGACACCTGACTGAGCTGAATGGTGCCGGATAAACTGACGGACGGTCGAGTTTGCATCCTTCCGGTCCTGCGCCTCGCAGACAGACGCGACAGCGCCAAGTGCGCGCCGAAATACCGCGCTCACAGTAGAAGGATTGAATTATGTTAATATTGCGGATGCAATGGAGAACTTAAGTTGTTGTGCAGGTTAGATAATTATAGAGGGAAAAGCAGATACTAAGGGAGCCGAGTAATTTTTCAAGCAACAAAGGCACTATACTATAAAAAGAGTCTACCATCTGTTAGCAACGTAGAATAGGGAAAAACAATTTAAAAGAAAGACTAGCACATTGCATTTTCCCAGACAAAGTCGAAGTCTTGGTGAAAAAAGAATCAGAACATAATAAGATTCATGGGGATATGGTGTAATTGTAAGATGATGAATGTCAAATGGACTTTATTACAAATTAATACGCACTGTAAAGGGCGCTGAAAGGGCACTGAAGGGCGTAAAAATTGCCAGGTAAAAACTATTACAACACATTCTGAGAAAAAAGAGGTTTCAGGTGACTATAATTTGTGGTAAGAAATACCCACAAAGATTTGCGATAGAGTTTTCCGAGCTAATTGAAAAATAAGGAAATATATAAGGGAATGAAGCATGTAACTGAACATTCCGTCGCTTGGAGTGCTACAAAAAATAAACTTAGGAAAGACCACCGCCGAATGATACACTAAGTTGGATTCGCTCAAGTTAACAGTGACAATCTATAAAACTTGATGACCTCAATTTTATAGAGTAAATAGTTGTAAAAAGTGTCAAGGGTTATGTCATTTTTGATACGAGGCATTTTACATGCTGATTGGTACTATCATCGAATACATAAAACAAAGTAAGCGTCTCATCTTTTGCATACAGATTCTTGAATAACCCTTCAATTGTGATTTTGCGACTCTTTGCTGGAAAACCATTTCCGTTCTACATCCATTTTAGCACACTTCTAGTCCGCTAACCAAGTGAGCCAGTTCCAGGCACTAACTACGCTAACTCGATCGTGGTCAAAGGGGTTACTTGAGTTAGTGTCAAAGTGTTTTCACGGAGTAAACTTTCCACTAGCGAGTGAGTTACCAACGCAGGAAACACTAGTGTGAACGGGGCAAAAGGGACTCCTATCTCTCGACTTCCTTTCCCCAGCTCAGTCTCCATTCTCGCCCCAAGAGCGAACCCAGCGTGCCCAAACTCGGTGTCCTAAAGCCGCCCGGTCCAACCAACGTTCCCATATCTTCCGAGTCCACCCACTGTTGAGTCTTTTGTGCAAGCTGGGGACTTTAACGACCCAGGCGCCACGAACGGGAGAACTTGCACGCCCGTATGAACAAGTCCGAGCGCGCTATGTCACGCGCAAACACGGGCATGAGCAAACAAACGAGGCGAGAGAGGGAGGGATTGAGTAACGATGACACGGTCCCTCGCGGTATATACACGGGAACTCCCGCCGGTTTGATGAGTTAATGCTGCCGCTTCCAGAATAGGACGGTCCCCTAGGGGGCCACCCTATTCTACCTAGATTTGGCCAATCATAGTTAGGCGGTCTACTGTGCTGGCGTTGAAGGTGATGCCTCAGGAACTCATTGCCAGTCTAAAATACGGAGACGGAGAGGTAGTCCGTGGTATAATACGTTGGTGCCTTCTATTTGGAAAGTTTTTGCTCTCTGAAGCTTCCGAGAATGATGCAAGTAAGGAAGAAATATCCAGAGAACGAACCCATAATGCCGCCTCCTCAAAAGATAGGCGCCTGGCAAACGAAACACAGAAAGTCACTGGACGCTACCTTCTAGTCAGTACATGCGTCCAGTTAATAACAGATTTAGGCCCGGGGCTGGTACTGAGGAACTGTCCCATGATGTTGGAGCGGGAGACGGCAATGTTTCATTTAAACAGGATTTACCATCATGACTCAACTCAATGCTTTATAGAATTCCAGATCTGTTCAATAAAAAACTCGACGACAGTGTAATATACAACAACTTATAGCAAAATTAAGTCTGATTAAACTAAAGAATAGCTCTTTTTTATTAAAAAATCATTTCATACCAAAACGTTCAGGTACTCCCAATAATGGGACGAGATCCATCATTCCAGAGAGTTTTTTTATAATACTTTACCATGATTAACGACATTCACTGTGTAAGCAACAGGTTTGACTCCATATTTCGAGGTAATATATCGTTTAAAATCCGATTTGAAGTTGCTTAAGCTAGAGTCTTAGCTACAGGTTTAACTTCAACTGGTCATATTCCGAGGTAAGATATTACTTAAAATCCGAACTTTAGTCGATTAAGCAAGAGTCTCGCGAACCAAAATAATATAAGTACCTTCGTATATTTTAGTTACAGCGATGGCACAAGAATTTCATCCGATAAATGTGCATGATAGAAAATAGCATGAATGCATCACAAAATTTACATCGGATAATTAAGAAGGTTTCTGCGAGAGAAAGGACGTAAATGTCATCTTATTAATTTTCTGGATAATTATAGAAAATTATGTCCTCTATGTGATGTGGACAACAATTTTTCCTTTCCGCGCTGTTTCCTCGCCAACTGCACTTGAAACTGCATGGTGTTCGATGGGGGAATGGAGAAATACCACGAAAAATAGTAATTTTATGCCTAATATTAATGCCAATTCCATGAAAAAAATTTTTATGAAGCAAAGACTCCCAGTAAATTGATTAAGAACAAAATCAATGCATCATGCCGTCTTATGTTTTGAATCACTTGCAAATTAATGCAAAAATTGGAGTCAAAATGCGGTAATTCCATTTCAACGGCGCTGCGATCGGCATAAAATAAAAAAAGACCAATTAAAAATACATCCGTAGAGTAACTGGCATTTTTGTGACTTGATTTTAGTTTTTAATAGCTAGGTATTCCACCTGCGAAAGTAGGATCGTTAAAACCATCAGAAGAAAACCTTGAAATATTATATTAATTTTTACTCAAGCGGTTGCGGTGAAACCTCCACAAGTATAATAAAAGGACACACACCTCAATGATAGTCATCACACATTGTTCATGGCAAAAACGGTCTTAAATCAATAACGATTTGTATTATTCTCTTATAGACGCGAAAATTGAATTCAAAATGCGGTAATTCCATTTAAATAGCGCTGCAATCAGTATCAAGTAAAATATTGTTCGTTAAAAATATATTCGTGGCATTGATTGCGCGATAATTTTTTTAATAGCCAACGCATTCCAACAGCGAAAGCAGGATTGTTAAACTTATCAGAAAAAGATCCTTAGAGGATAGTTTTAATTTTGACGTACCCGGTCACGATAAAACCTCCTTAAGTGTATTGATAAGACAAACACCTTGATGATGGACATCACACATCGTGCGTGGCAAAAACGATCCGTCTGATACCCTTCTCTACTTTTCCACCTTACTTGCAACACGTCTTGACAAACTAAGCTTAACCTCGCCTCTACCTAACTGGCAAACTTTCCAGCAATCGGGGTGATTTATTCGCCGTGCAATGAGCAATGGGACGGGTTTCGGAGAGGGATGAAGTACAGCGGTGTTGGGTCGGAGAGGGTTAATTCCGGCGGAAAGGAAGGACATAGGAAGGAAGGCAGGAAGGAAGGAATGGCGGAGAGGACGGAGAGCGAGTGGGAGCCATGAAAATTTGATGCACCCATCGGAAGGTACGCGTGCTGCAGTTCCAATAAATGTCCTCCGTCCGAAGGGTTACGGTCCCTCTCTCTCTCTATCCGTCTCTCTGCGGCGTCCGCTCGAACCAACGCTGACCGATTCCGGTTTATCATGGCAGGCCGTAATGAAAATCGCTACGTGGTGCCGGAGAGATCATTGAAAATTTGATGGGTTGTGCACTTCGGGCAAGGGAAGGGAGAGGGGAATTCGGGAAAGAACTTCCCAGTGCCTGAGCGCCGAGTGAAATAAACATCTCCTTCTTATCTTGGAACTTCTCCATTGATATTGTCACGGAAATATATAGTTATAAATTATTAGACGCCGAGGTTGTAGGCGACTAATCTTTCCCCAGCTAGTGTCAAATACTCAATATGCGTCTGCTTTGATGTACATTCTACCAGCACCACTAACTCATTTCGACGAACCTCCCATCACAAACTGCTTTTGTTCAATGGAATAAGATCTAACATTCGACATTGATATTTGAATACATGGAAATTTTAACAAGAAAAATCTTTCAAATTTTACAAATAAAAACTACTATGATTGATTCGCCTTTGTACAATAATGAAAAAATCTAGGAGTATATCAATTTATGCATTAACTCGCCGCTTCTTCAAATGATTCTTGGCTGACTTCGGTCTACGACTCTTCTCTGTATTCATTTCCTTTGCATTCATTTATGAGTATTAGGTAAGAATAATGATCCCTAAAGGACGCTTAGAATTTTTGCCTTTCCACTTTGAGTTTAAAAATCTTATGAAAACAGATTAATTCTATAAAAATTAAAGGGTATTTCAAGAATCTATAAACAAAAGACAAGACGTCCAATTTGTTGACTGCATATGACGTTGATGCCAATCAGCATGGAAAATAGTAACAAATGCCTCACATTTAAATGACATAATACTCAACACTTTTAACAACAAACGGCATCGTCGCACACTCAAATGTCTGCACAATGAAATTGTGCAACTATCTGCCGGAGCGAACTTCGTTTCCATTGCCGTCCCATCAATTAGAAAATTGAGGTCACCAGATTTTCAGATTGCCACAGGGAACTTGTGGGAAACCAACTTAGAGTGTCATCATCAACAGTGGTTTTTCCCAACTTAATTTATTCGCAGCACACCAAGAAATGTTTAGAAATATTCTTAGAGCATCTGCTGTCAAAATTCACGGGTCATTTTAGTCATTATCACATTAAAAATAAATAGCGATTACATTCATGTATGTGTTACCTTATTTCAGGTAAGGGAAATATATGACTACCTATAGCTACCACTATCTCACAAGCGCAAGGCATACCACTTGATGGAACAAAAGTGAGATTGTTAGCAAACACGATGAAAACGGGGAGAGTGGAGGAGCAATCGGCCATAAAGACAGGGATGAAGTCGCATTAAAACGAAATGAAATTAATCGCCCCGCGAGAGAACTCGATTTTATGGCCACGAAGCGAAAATACGGCTATCTGACGATCGTCTTACAACTGCGGAACGACCGCACTCTAACTGCCGCCGCATGTCTTCCGAAAGTCATAAATTACGGACGTGACATCCCTCGCACTCGAGGTGTCACACAAGGTGAAGTTAACCTAATCTTGCGCCTCTCGGCCGCGCCCTAAGGTATGTAATCCAAGCCGCTTTAATGCGCTCAAACTTCGCCGATGTCAGACGTCGCACAATGCCGGATATCGTTGTTTGACAGCACTTTAGAATCACCTAAGTTGCATAGCTGTGACGGCCAGAGTGTTTTACGCGGAGCGAAAGCTAGAAGCAATTTTACGTCTCCGTGTTCTGGCTTTCAACCGTGCACAATGTTCCAGAAATGGCTGTCACGTGCAGGTTATCGCGTTAAAACAACTTTGTCGTATCGTAAAATTAGGTTTTAAAAGTGCCCTCCGAATATTTTTTTCACCCCAAGGCCAGGGAAACATGTCGTAATTACCTTCTATGCACCGCTTTTCAAAATAGTACGACAAGAGTGTTTCGGACATGTTATCGCTGCCTTGCGCCAAGGAAAATCAAGGCGTAATGAAGGAAACCGAGGCGGACATTAAATTGGGCGATTAATAATGCTATGAACGTTGTCAAATTACTGAGCGTCATTCTTATCGGATCAACATATGGTTCCTTCATTTCCAGCTCCATTATCACAACTTGTATTTAGCTTGTCACGTTATCGCCAAGTAAGGCTAATTTAATTGCTTCTTGGTTTCCACACTTACTACATTCATGCTATCGTGTACGGAGTAATTCTTCATCATTAAGCGAAGGGCTTAATTAAATGCTCATTGTAAGAGCGAGATTGACAAATAGAAGGTTCTTGCACTCAAGTATTTCTGTGAGAATCATCGAATAGTATATTTGGTCAAACTAGGGAAAAATATCCATGATTCAAGTCGAGTTTAATCGTCAGATCAAGTCGGATTTAAAGTCGGATGTTATCAAAATTCCAGGTATGAGAAAATTAAAAATCAGAGCAAAACCCCGAAGCAAATTGTTGTTAAGTTATTAAAGTAAAACAATATATTCGTCTCCAACTTATTGCTATTTTTGAATAAATTATAATAATTACAGATCAGTGCAACATACCCTACTGATCAAATATCTATGAACACAAGAAAATAGATGGTAAGCAGATGAGAAGTCTCTAACACTGTGTCAGCAAGAAGCCACTAGGAATAACAAGCAAAGAAGCGCTAACAAGTGCTTATGAACTCGGAGAGATGAACGATTTTTGATACCAAGGACTTGCTATATTATTACTCCATTAAAATTTAGCTTTTCCAAGAAATATGCAGAATTTTATTGATTACATACGGATTTTCTTCACCTCTAGGTAATCTTTGAATGAAAATGAAATATGTTTTGCCAAATCATGCCACCATAGGCCAATTTAAAGTTTTACTCATGTTAGCTTGTAAGGAATCACAGAAAACAGATATAGTATCAAAGAGATTTGGACCATGGATGAAAAAATCCAAGAAAAATTATTATCCAATGCCAAATGTCTTTGAATAAATCTTCAGATACAGCAAAATATCTTAGTATTATCTTGATTTTAATATATCGTGGTAAACACACATACAAAACATATCTGGATAGCAATAAAGAAACTAGGTTTTGTTAAGCGTGTAATAGGAAGGTCCTACTAACAAACAAATAGTGTCTCACCACTTGTAGAGATATTGAATTGGGAGCCCCTAGAGACTCGGAGGCTGCACGCTAGGCTAAGCTTGCTTGAGAAATTCAAAACTAGTGTGTTTTAGAGCAACACAGAGCGTATTATCATGACGCCTCACTGTATCAGTAGGTCTGACAGAGGTGATAAAATAGGAGAGATACATTGCCGAACAGAAAGATACAAAAATCGTTCATTCCGCGCACAATAAGCGGTCATAGAAAAACTGAACTCCACTAATTACACTTTCATAATGCACGTCACCATTTCTCCTCCCAAGACCTTATCCCTTAAATCCCTATACGGCTGGTGTCCTAACACCCCCTTCCACACGCTCCTGTGGCAGCTCACAGGGTAGTATGTAGATGTAGATGTCGTAGAAGAGTTAGTGGATTAGAATACTTATCGACAGCAATACTAAGTAAACTTTTCCTTCGCCAACCAAGCACGATAAATACACTACAGCAAAGTGTTCTTTTCAAAACTATGACGGAGAGGCACCATTTGAGATTTGTAATCTGATTAGAACTCAGATTCATCTGTTTTTTTAAACCTCTCACTCACCTATCCTCAAAGAGTCTTTTTGGATATTTCCATTTTGATAATAGACCCCAAATGTTTCGGAAACCCTCTGATGTGGACTGCATTCTGTGAACGCTGCGTGGGTATTTGAATCAAAGATAGCCCCTGGAAATTAAATTCAAATACCTCCGCGAAGTTCACAGTTTTTCGGCGAATGAAATAAATAAATAAATAAATATATATATATGTGTACATTCACATGTGTTACTTATGAATATAACAGTACACAAACGTTCATCTCTCCAAATACAGTATACATTCAAAAATATGTATACATTCATGTACGCTCACCGTTCGAGCGAAATTCCATTCCTTCCTCCCGCAAATACGCAAGATCCCTCGAGTTCGAAAATTTTCGATTTCTAGGACGACTTGAAGAGAAAAGCCGAGGAGCGCGGGAACAAAGACGATGCCCGAATAGGAGGAGGGATTTGAGAGGAAAATAAAAGAATAGAATGCCGGGGAGGAGCGCGGAAACTGTATGGGGAGGTTTTTTTTCCCCATTCGTCGGATCCATTCTGCCGCAAGAAAGAATGCTTTCGACTCATTACCTCTCTGCTCAATGCCGCTCCCGACACAAGCAATTTCCGCAACACTGCACATTTATTTCAATCAAAAATCTTGCAAAGCATGAAATTGAGAAAGAAAGTAACACGATAAATGTATTAATTTTGCCACTTCCTTAGTGATCCTCTCATCCTCCTTCTATAGAAAAGCTCTCTTACATCGGAGGCACATATAACCGGTGTACATATGTGTTAAACTACATCTTTCGTTTTTTTTAGGAAGAACTCAGTCCTTTGGCAGTAATTTTCTTAAAATATTTTAAAAGGAGGGGAGCCCAAGTAATTGAAAAAATAGCGGAGTTCCTCGAATGTTGAGGAATAAAGAACACTATGAACTAAAATTATTATCAGGCTGCTTTTTTCTAATATTTTTCATTGGAAAAGTGAGAATTTCGAGCGAATCAAATGGTGGGAAAACTTGTCTTACCGTTTGAGTTTTCTCCATGTTCTAGCTAGACTTACCTCACCAAGTAACAGAACGATGGACCAATCGATTGTTCATAGAATTATTTTCGTCCCACTCAAAATCATCAATTACAAACGCACATTCTTATATTATATTATTCGCTATTAAGGAAAACCAGTGGGACAAAAACAGTGTAGGAACAGACAAAATTGCAAACGCAAACGGAAAAGGGGTAACATGCACATGCGTCACGAGATATAAGAGGGAATGTGTGATGAATGGCATATCAAAGAAGACTGCGAAACTCTCCGAAGAGATTATTTTTCGGAGAGATTCTTCTTTGCGCACATCCCCCTCATATTGCAACGCAAATTTGATGGGACATGTGATGTTGATTGAAATGGAAAACAGTCGGGGTAGATAAGAACTTGGGGGCAGGGCACTACCTTGGGGGTCGACTTTTTGCTTATTATTCCGCGAATGCTCTTCGACGAGCAAATATGCGCAAAGAAACTTTCCTGGGGGACTGCTTTAGATTCCGTCCGGCTACGACAAAAGTTTTATAAGTTAACCGAGAGGTGAGGCCAATGGCTGAGGTCGGGTTGCAGGACGAAGTGACGGAGGAGGGCGGGGAGGGAAACGAGAAGGTTGCCCGCGGGCGGACTGAGGTGGAAGTTTTTCAATTTAATGCCCCGGTTTGAAAATTGTCCCCGAAGCACGGAAACACAAATAATGCTAATGAAAGTACTCGCTTCGCGTTCCCATGTGGATGCCACCGACGTCGCCAAAACTGCGTCGTCATGCCGAGTATGAGAATATTTATTTTTCATGAGACAACGGACGCGTTTCTTTTCCCTTAACCGAGGCAACACCGTGCCTTATTTTTTTTATAAATACTCGTTCGGGAATTGAAAGTGCATTGAATTGGTGAGGTGGCATGTAAATTCACACGCCCAGATCTCGCGTAAAATCCTCTTTGGGGCTGATTTTATTTTCATTCGGGAAGTTTCTCAGTTTCTTGACTTTCACGAGAAAAATTTTCCTTGCCCAGCAAGCCTTCCAACTTGCAAAACCATGCATCTAATTCTGGGGCCTCTTCTTCACAACCATTTTTCATACCCCTTCTCACTCTGTTGAACTTGCACCATAAAAAAAATCACACATACCTCTCTCTACGGCATAGGAGTTCCTGAATTTTAAAGTTAGGAACTTCATTCACTTGGTTATAGTAATGATGAACGGCTATAAAGAAAATAAACACTTCAATATTTCTCCGGAAATCCCTAGTTGAATGCTGAGGAAATTAGAATAACGGGATCTTTAAATAAACGTGTCACTTATCAGCACATTTAAGTTAGAGCACATTTAAGTAATTTTAGAAATAAATGCCAAGCAAACGCTGCACAGTCCCTGAATATTGCCTAGTTGTCCTATGATCAAATGGGTAGGAAATAAATAATTGTGTGCATCTGATATATTCATTGCTGACAAGTAAATTCTGGTGCATAGGTTTCCATTCAAGTGCTTTAAAGCGAGAAGAAGCCAGGGCCATCCTCAGATAATAGCCATCGGGATCCGGATAATTACGAAGTATTGAACCAGACTTGAGCTCTACTCAGTAAACATGTAAATGGGCCTTTTCATTGGAACTTAAAAGACGGGATTGATCTAAGAGACCAATTACTAGCGCAGTATTTACTTATCTATACAGAGGCCACTCTTAACAAAATATGTATATACAACAGTCTTGAATCGGGCGAAACTTTTAAATCCTTAAAAATGAGCAGCAGAGGGCAGAAAAATCCTGTTTGCTCAATAGAGAGGAGTAAGGGAGAGTAACAATTAAAAAGAAAGTTTTCGGAGTTAATTTAGGACTACAAACTTAATCAGATTCGAGGTCTGCTAACTTGTTCCAACATTAAGGCTGAGGAGGAAAGCATTAATTCCATGTCCCGGGGACAGTCATTCGGTTCCGAGGTCGAGTCTAAAGTCAAGAGCGGGTGAAAGTTCACATAAATTACGGCCTGTCTCGCTTCATTTTTTTTATCATACGAATTCCATATCGACGCTGGAGAAGAACATTCCGCTTCCTCCTAGCGCCGTCACGCCTCAGGGGGTTGGGGGGGGGGGGCAGCACTGCGGGTACGTTTGCGGAAGAGGTCCGGAGGAGAAGTAGAGGAGCAAGGAGAAATGTTGGATGGGGAAGAAAGTTAGGAGGAGATTCATGTCCGCACTTGAGATCGGAGGGCGGGAAGGCAAAAAATACGAAAGTGCTCAAAGAAGCGAGTACAAAATGACATGTGGTTGAAGGAAACTTTCCAAGAATCTAAGCTCTGCTGCTTGGACGTTTGGGTTTGGCCGCTGTAGTCCAACTAGATGTGACAAAAGGATCACAAGAATTGGGCAAGGGATGAAATTTGAGAAATAAAGCGTCGCGCAGAGCAAAAAAATGAATGTGGGATCCAAGAAGGTAAATCTAATGAGAGGTAAGAGTGACTCCGGAGAGAAGGGATATGATTGCATTCAATCATTCATCATTGCTTCCGCAGGATCATTAGAAAGACTACGGAAATTTACTTCTAGATATATTTTAATGCATCAAATTTGGAGCAAAAAATGGTCAAAACAGCCTTCGATCCTATTTTTCCAGAATTAGAATTTCTAGGATATGAACGATATCATTAGCTGACATATTCTTAAGATTTTCCCATATAATGCTGTGTTCTAAAAGGAATAAAGGAGCGTACTTTGCTTGTTTACATGCGTTATAAGTAACAATCCTTTTAACTTAGAACCTTTAAACTTTTAAAAAACATGGCCAATTAAATGTGAGTAAAAGATGACTAAACTACCTTCTGAAATACTTTTGACGCATGCACTGTTAATAGGAAAAAAACGACCTCGTTAAAATTAAATCTCTAATGATTATTGGAACAAGCGATTGATTAGTATGTTTGTTGAAGAAAAGAAACTTCTGGAGGAAAAATGTATAGGCAGTGCAGGTAGTTGAAAAGGTAATTAGTGGAGAAAAGATACTGAGAACCGTAATGGAGATAAAGGTGTTGGGTAACCGGGGATCGGATTGAAGAGACTAGGTTTACGTATGAGACGAAGCGGGGTAGGACGAAAGCTGAGAAGAGGGAAGAAATCGTGTGAGTAGAATTGGACTTACGCGAGTACATAATTAACAGGATGTGTCCTTTCGTCTATTTAAACCAACCTTGTCGCCGGTCGGTGTCCCTAATTGGTTAATAGAAACTTTAATGGGCAAGGTATACTTTTTCTACACTGAGAGACCATTTTTTCTGTTACTCAACGCTTAAAAAAGGCCCTTGGTACCGGTTTAATTATGATTTATCTTCGTCTGATATTGGCACGCTGATGTTGCAATACATCAAATGTTGCTGAATGGTTAATTACAGCTTTACTATCCCATATCTGGCAGCGTGAACCAATTTTCAATCAATTTACGTCTAACTTTTACATTGAATCCCAAAACACGCCTGTCTTAGCATTAAATTTAAATATAATTCAATAGTCAATTCAGATGAAGCAAAACCTATGTTATTCAAAAAACAAAAATTTTCAATTATGATTCCCCATCGACTAATTTTGTGTTCCAAAATGTGTCTCAGAAAAATCAATATATTCTAAATCTTAGAGATACTAGACAGGTGATTCGGCTCACGCCGCTGGATTACAACTTCCGCCCTGGTGTCAAGCTTTCGCTTATGACCTGGGCTAGGAAGAGGTGGAAGGAAAGGATGGGTAGGGAAGGATAGCGGAACCGCAGCCCCTTCGAGGTCGACACCAATGAGGCGGATAGAGGTCAAAAGGACCTCTATTGGGCCTCCGCCTCCCCGAAGTGCTCGTGTTAGTTTGTTTCCCCCAAACAACAGAGACGAGTTACCGTCGGCTCCGCTTTCGCGAAAAGCCTACCGCACATCTCTGTGAACCGAGAGAGCCCGTTGCCCAAATATTTGGGATGAGGTGTCTCTCTGGCTCACTTTATGGGTTGACGCCGTGCGGTCTGCCGACGTACGTCCTCGAGGCGGGGATCACCGGACCCATGGAGGGTCAAATCGGACCAATTCTGGTCAAAATGTGAGTACATCCCACCTCTCAGTAGGTCTCGTCAACCCATAGAGTTACTAGACAGTAGAAAGGAGAGTAATGTGGAGAAAGGAAGGTTGAAATACAAACACAACATAACAGGGTATCAAAGAGAATATCACAGAGAGAAGCTACTTGACATATACAAACTAGATAGGAAATAGGGCTGAAAAAAAATAAAAAGAAGGGATGTGTTGAATGGCATCCTGTTTACTCTCGGAGCCAGCACTCTCAAGGGAGAAAAGTGGGAATTTACTTCTTAGGCGTAAACGAGATGCATCATACCATATTGTTTTTCTTGGGAGTTATGGCACTTTATTTTTTCATTTAGTTAGTTAAAGAGCTTTAATTTAGTTAGTTAAAGAGCCTTTGGTTTACTCAGACGGTAACATTTATGAGAGCCATGACTAGGATTTCCTCCCTCATATGCCCTCTTCGGTTAAGAGATAAATTTTAAACACAATATAATGGAAAATATGCGGAATGGTTTGAAATATTCTGTTTCCAATGACATATCACAACGCTTAGTTCAAGCTAGTGACAGTTTCCATGTACCACCCAATAGCAGGGGCTTCACAATAAGGGTTTCATAGAGGGGCTATTAGATACCTAAAGAGTCCAAGTCACCTTTTATTAAGTTATGGAAAAATATACCCGGGAGCTAAAATTATTAATCACCCCGTAAAATAGTAAAGTATAATTAAAGAATATTTAAAAATACAACCTATTTAAAACGTGGTTTGCCTTGTCCCGAAAAAATTACCATTTGCAAAGGATTGAGAAGTTGGGAAATGTGAATTTCATTCTTAAACAATGTCATTCCGATAACCTCAACCATTGGGTTAGAACGAGCGTTACGCTTACAAATAAGGGCATAAATACAACGAACGCTACCAAGCATGGAAAAATCTCAGAATAGAATGTCATTACGAAAGCAGTGACTCTCGCATCGGCGGGTGATTCAACAACGTGACAAACCCCTTTCCACTGGTGACACTCGAGGCCAAAGGTGACAATCATTTGGCTTTTATTAACCGCATTTAGCGACGGGATTTAAGTCATATCAAAAAGGACTTGGTTTCCCGGTCGGAAAAAAACAAGAGCAAACGAAACAAACAAAATTGGAAGGAAAGAGGAACTTTCACCACATCGGAGGGTATGTACATTCCACTTCAACACGGTCCTACACCCACCGCAAGAGAGAAGATAAAGCATTAGAATATCAAGCAAAGAATAGATATTATACCCTGAGGTGGAAAATACCTTAGCCATGACGCGCCCTAATTTAAACTACTACTACTAAAAAATTTCAGCCAGAAAATGCAAGAAAAACAGCCAATATTTCCATTTGTTAAACCAAAAGATAGAAATGGATTAACGGGAAGTGAGAGAGAGTTGAAGGTGAATAAAAATAGTGACAGAAGCGAAATAGCATAGATACATAAAGATGAAGAAGTTTTTTGCCAAAGATATAGATGGTTTCATTTACCAATTACACTTTCGAGCTATTTTACAGTCGAGAATGACACATTCTAAGAGGTACACTAAAAGTTTCCGTCGCATTTTGCGGGGTGTGCGACTAAAAACCTGTAAGTTTGATCTACTTAACTAGCAATAACACCCGTAGGAAATACTATGTCATATGGTTTATGTGTATTATCCCTCTGATTTTGGGGAAAATAATCCCACTTCATAATGAGTTGCGAGTGATGCATAAAATATTTTCATATCAAGTGATAAAAACTTGAGTTGGTAGGTAAGAAAAACGCTCCAAAGATAATCATGGGGAGAAGAAATATATTTTACCACGCGTAAGGGCATACCCTTCCCGAGTATAAAGTTCTGTATGTACACAATGAGAGAAAACACCTTGTTCTTAGTATGAAACACCCCAAAAACGGCTCTTGACAAGTAAAGAATGAGACATCTCAACATTTTAAATGAAACATTTCAAAAAATATTAGGAAAAGCGTTTCGTAAGAAAACCAGAGATTATAAGGAAAGGTATGCGAAACACAGGTTATTGAGGGGTGTTTAGGGAGCGTAACACTCTATAAAAACAATACTTGGCCATTAGAACAAAGGAAGAACAGGAAGAATAGGTATTGGACATGCCAATAAGTGTGGTTAGTGAGTGGTAAAACTAAAATAAAAACAAAGGAGTGCTAGACATTGTGGGTGAGGAAGGAAATTTGCCTGAGGAAATAAATCGGAGGCAAAATTTGGAAATGGAGAGAGTAATACATGGGTAGGGCATGTTGAAGACTGTCCAATATGTAGATTAAGAGGAGCATGGAAAAAGTTCAATGAACCGTGAGGGAGGCAAAAGAAGGAGTGCTTGGCATATTAGATGAGGAGAGAAAGTTGCCTATAGAAATCGAGATAAGACAAAGATTTAGGATGCAGCAGGTGAGATGGTAAGATGATACACTGAAGACCGTTCTCTCGGGTAGAAGGCTGGGAAAGTGGGGTAAAAGAGAAGAAAGAATAGGCATTCTGCACTTGGTGAGGAAAGGGGTGAAGCGTACTTCACAAAACTGAGAGACAACGCGTGAGGAAACAGTACCAATCTAGATAGGTTTACAATAGAAAACCACAAATCCATACTGGCTGCTGATAACTTGAAGACAATCTAATATAACTTAGGGATGGATAAGAAGAGAATGTAGACGTTTGAGATACGAGAATTAGTGAGGATAGAGAAAGAATCGGAAACCATAAGGACGACAAACGCTGAAGTTGGAGGTACATTTGGAGAGAAAATAAGGTTGCTTAAAATAATCAAGAAGAAATAGATCAGGGTAATTACGGAAATATCAAGAGCTAAATGGATATTGAATGATGTTTTTGGAGGTAGAAGTCTAGGTCAGATGTTTAGACGGAGGAGAGGAATTAACATTTAAGATTCATTGAAGGGATTTAAAAAGTTTACTGAAAGGATGGTATGGGAGAACAGAGAAATCAAAGAGGTTAAAAAACAAAAGAGATGCAACGATCCATCAAAAACCTACCGGGTTGATCATAACCAAATATTGCTTTCAATTTAAGCGCTCAAAGGAGAGGATTTTCGTATAGAGAGGGGGAGAGTGAGATAGCTTGGGGTGTTTGGGAAAGGAAGGGTTGACGAGGAAGGTGGAGGGGTGACGAAAGAAATAAAGAATTGAAAGAAGTTAAGTTAAACGTCCCCAGTTTTAACAGCAGCGGGAGGATAAAGAGAAAGGGGAGGAGGTCGTCGACGGAACGGTGGGAGAGAAACTGGAAGGCAATTGAATTTCGAGTAAAAAAATTGCTGAAACAATTAAGGTTTTGTGTCGCGTCTCTCCCCCTCTCGCTCCCTCCCTTTGTAACTCTTTCTGAACCTCTTTCTCCACCATCATCCGTCCTCCTACCCATGGCTCTCCCTTCCTCCGTCTCCCGCCAATGGGGACGCGCACGCCCCGTGGCGGCGAAGAGGAAGGAGGAGCGAGGCGAAAGATGGCGGGGAGTTTATCATCCGCCCGCGTAGTTTGCGAAGACTCGAATGAGGGAATTAATTACGCGAATCATAATAATAAGGCGGGAAGGGAAAAAGAGGCCCGAGGGAGGGATAAGTGAGAGAAATGGACGGGAGGAAGGAGTCAGAGGAGAAAACCAGGAAAAGAGCGTAGGGAAAAAAGAGGAGGGTATTTTTATTTTCTTTCGAATGAGGGGGTTGTGTTGGAGAGAAGGAAAAGGATTGTCGAGAAATGAGGGGTGGATGAGCGTTGCCTTAAACTGGGGAATAACAAGGAGAAATTTAAGTACCGAGATAAAAAACTTGAATAAAGACGTAGCTCAAGGTTCAAGGAAATAAAATAAGGGATGTGTTTTGATTCTCTTCCGGGTCCAAATAAAGGGTACGAACATCTACATACTACCTCAGCGTCATTGCATGGACGTAAGACAGAGGTAGTTGAAGCTAGAGTCAAGGAAAAGGGGAGAGAACGGGAGAAAAGAAAGAGAAAGGACCAGGAAAGAAAGGTCATTAAATCGTAAAAGAGTCTTAATTTTTCGGTCAGTTCTTATTACAGTCAACAGTAGTGCGTGGGGTGAATTAAAATCGGCACCTGTCTGTTAGATAATTTTCCTCTTATTTATTATCACTTCAATCTACCATAGTGATTCATTGTGGGGTGCAAATAAAAGTCTTTATGAGACACCAAAACCCGCAAGATATCAATTTTTAAAATAAGTTAACCTCAGAGTCTGGCAGCTCCCAGTGATGGAGGAGAATATCTCGTTTCGCCATTGCAAGAGGCATATTCCTCATTTCTCAACGTCTGGCATGAATATATATACATATATATATATATATATATATATATATATATTTGACAACGTGTTACTGTGTTGTAGTTGTATGAACACGAGTGGACGGATCAAATCACAAGGGTCACACATAGTGAAGAGTAGTGCCAAAAATATCAGTTTTTTGAGCTCCGTACCTCCACGTTTCATAAATTAAATACTCTAATTGAACCTCATTCCCCTATGAATTGTTGTATAAAGCGCACCATATACTATTGCAAATAATACAATAATAATGATTTCTTACTCCGACAGAGAATACTTACAACATAATATCTTGGGTTAAATATCGGGGAGTAACTTTAGGTAGCCATGAAGGTAAACCTAAATTATGGCTACCATCGCTTACAGAATGGGTTATGCACACATATGAAGGAAATAAAGCATTTTGAAATAATAGTACATACATCATATGATATTACAGTTATAAGGAAGCGTCTTATAGACTTTATTTAATAAACAATCAAGATCTTAATCCAGCAAGAGTTATAAATTCTAACAAAGTGAAACATCATTGTCATCACTGTCTATCTACATCATCATATCAAAGTGAAACATCATTGTCTAACAAAGTGAAACATCCTAATCGCACATCTGCTTTTAAAATCAAAACGCCATATTGTGGCACTAACAAAAAATATCTCAATTTCCTCTCACTGTATTTTTCGACTTTGAATCCTTACATCTTATCACCAACCACCAGATAACATGTCTTATACCGTAGCAGTTTGGATCTCCGTTATGGAGCTATAATAAAAATGTACCTAATATTTGGACATATCCTGAACTATGCTGATTCCATTGGCTAAGCAACTAAATCGAATGCGAGTAGTTTCACAAGATGAAAAAATGCTTTAAAAATATCTTCAGCATATCCTATATTTAACTACATCCTATATAGTTTAACTATATCCAAATATCTCGTCGATATACGTATTAGTTCTCTGAAGCTTTCCTTTTTATTAAGCATCAATTTGACGGATTAAAGAAAACTACACCAATAAAAATAAAATAAAATAAAATGTAAACATCCAGAATTATGAATATACATGTGGAAGTTGACAGCATAGATGGCAGAAAATGAAAGGAGCTGTCCAGGTAGAAAGTGCTTCACCCTCCCGCCGTTATTGGCTTTAAAAATATCTTCTCTACACATAAATTTAGCTACTTATAAAGAGTTATATTAGTTATATAAAGAGTTAAATATATTAGCTAGTTATTTAAATCATTTGATACATCAGACACATTTTAAGCCTAGGTAAAACCTGAATGTCATTGAGAATATGGCACACGCTCCCATGGTTTCAATGGGGACTTCATAAATTCAATACGAAGTAATGCATTCAACGGGGCAAGGGATACCAATTCCTTTCAAGGCAGAATACAGAAAGCCCACACGATGCTATCGCACATTCTAGAAAAAAATAATGCATATCCCACACGGCACTTCGGCACATATGAGCACTCCTACTAACACGGTGATGACGATCTCCGCGCCTTCAAGCTTCCCACAACCCTCGAGAAATCTCGCACATGGCCCTCCCGAGTAGGATTAGACGCCCCAGTTGGAAATGGTATTACCACTCACGGCGATGGCGTCAAATGAAATTCCTTCATCCGTTACTGAAATACAATGCAATTTCCGAGAGCACATAGCATACAACATTCAAGTCGAGAGCAGAATATTCACGGCGTTAAGAGATCGGTTCCATATTCCACTTCGCCGTCTTCCTCGGCAAGCGCTTCCATCGGCGATAGACCGTGCAATTGGTTTCAGAACTCAAACGCTTTGCCGGGATCATTTCTCCGGTAAAGCGTAGGAATTCTAAAACAAATCAACACGTTTACTCCAGATTCCGTGGTGCTTCTTCCTCATCTTCCTCCAACCGCCAGGATAATGTCCATTCTCGAACTCATGCAGCGCCAAAAGCAATAACCACGTGGCTCTCTCAAGTCACATCCTAGCAGACATTCCAACGACCATTTAGCTTAATTAAAACTGAGCACAATGGGAAATTCAATGCTTTTACAGTAATTAACCAAGCGTAAATTTCCATTACAATCTCGCATTCCATTGTAACAATAAAAGGTATTCATAGTTTTAAATATGAGAAAGGTTTTCTCAACACATATTCTCTACAAGAATCAATACACAGAACCTTGGCGAACGATTTAGTCAGAAGTGGGTTAATTGAAGTGGCTGAGACATAATTTTTATAGTTACATATTTAACAAATTAAAAAAAATAAAAATCTTTTCCTTAATAACTTCCAGTAAACTTCAGAAATTTGGATTTACACACCAATTACAAACATTTTAGTACTTACATAGCTAGCCATCATAGATGAGAGGTTTTTTTCTCTCATTACGATGTCACGATAACTGATATTTAATACAGACCAATAGCCTTGAAACAGAATCAGCAGACTCGAGTTCAAGGTGCTACGATTGTTATGGCTATGTTGCACTGTCTAACCTAACTAAGATCTTTACCTCGTGAAAACATACAAATGCTAGAGGTAGGATTCACACCCAGAATCACTAGGATGCCAGACCAGTACATTAGAGAGACGGCTACCATGACCAATGCCAGAATATCGAACATATTTATTACAATTTAAGACACCTATCCACTATCATACAATTGACAACATGCAATAAATATTAAAACAATTTTAATTATGTGAATTTCACACTCTCATTTACAGGGAAAAACTTTGGTCGGCATATATCCATGAAAATATTGATCGATAAAAATGACATTCACATGGTGGCGTCAAAACATTATGGGGAATCTGGAAAATGAAGTCACGGAAAGATACCCATCACCACCAGTAACGTGATGCGTTTCCATGTGAATTTCATCTGATAAGGAAAAAATTGCCAATTTTATTTCGTACGTGATACACAATGAATCATTAGAATTTGATCCTTTCTGTTCAGATGAATGTGCAGCACAGGGCGGATACCTTGCAGTAACTTCAAGATAATGACATGAATGGAGAGACCATAAAAACTATTCCTGCTATTAAAAATACCAGAAATTGACCGAAACAAGTTATATTTCTGGTATCTTGTTCAACATTATTTGTCGTGTAGGTACATAACTCAAATACCAGGGACTAAGCGAGTTTGATAGATATTTCCCTAGTCATAATGGAGACCATATTCGAATGAAACATTTTAAATTTAGCTGCTGTAGTAAGCATCAAATAAATGTTGCATTATTAATGGTGAAATATGATAATTTCATAAGACAAACTCTAAATAATTAAATGAAAATATTTGTATGTGTTTAACATGACTCTTTTTTTTTGCACGGTACGTTTAAAACTCCTTCACAACGAAAGGTTTATTTGTGAAAAAAAAGACTGCGGTACCAAAAAGATTTATTTTTAAAAATAGTTGAAAAAAACAAAAACTACAGTATAGAATTTTTAAAAAGATATTTAGGCATTAGGAATTCCTAATTTTTATAAAATTAGGTCTCTCAGAAGTGCGTACACGAACCATGTCCCATGTAAAGTGGCTGGAATGTTTTAGCAAATATTCCGGAAAGTAGTTGGATAAAGTAGGTACTGATATTTTGGTATCTTGGGAATGGTGAGATTTTTTAAAAATAAGACAACTCATTGATATCTAATTGAAATGATATTTCGCTCAAACTACCTGGAGCTTTACAGTGTCCGCATTTTTCACACCGTCATACATTTTCACCCACATCGTTTGTAAATTAGCTCGACAAAATGAAGAGGACATGCCTGATGTACACATCGTAGAGCAACTTCCTTTGAGAGTGTAGAAGGGCTAATCATCCCCTAATTACTTTCAAGGTCCAGATGTGAGCTTGCGGATTATCGCGAGGGGGGACTGGGGGAACTACCGTGTCGAACGCCCGCATCCAAACAAAAGGAGGCCATCCGAGAAGCTTTCATGAGAGAGGGCGCTTCGGAGGTTGTTCCGTGATACGCACCTTCTCTCTCGCTTCCCAAGGTGTCCTCACACGCTGCGCAAAGTCACGCCTCAATTAACCGCCGTCTACGCACGGCCAAACGTGGTGCCCGGCGCCCTGAGAGCCGTCTTTACTTAATTAAGTCTGTTGTGAAGGGGCGCGCCAAGGTTTGGACTCGGCAAGGCTTGAAAATACCCTTTACAGGATTTCACGCGGCATAAAGAAAAACCTTGCACTCGCACTCGCTCGCTAATTAAGGCAAATTAATTCATTGACGCCAAAAGCGACACTTCAAAAAACGGTTCTTCTGCCCGAATAGAATCCTCGCGCTCGCCGTCATGCCTTCCGCTAATGACGTTATTACCAAAGTCTGCACCCTATTTCTTAGAGAAAGTCACAAAAAAGGCTATTTTCGACCTTTAAAAGTGGGGCAGATGAGAGGGAGATACGCTTACGGCATGATAAACAATATGCTCCTCCAAGCACGAATGAAATTTTCTTTGGCAATATCATGACCATTTTACAAACCGCAGATCCACTCTTGAATCCACAATTCTTTCTCTTTTGATAAGTTTTCTGCTTCCTCAAGGTGGATCTAGCCTAACATAACGAGTTGTAATTAGTAATTAATTCATTTTAATTTTTCTATTAAAAAATAATTCTTTCACTTATGAAATGGGATATCTCATGAAAACCAAATTTACGTCACAAAATATGCGGATTATACCACAAATAAATTTTTTATAACCATGTTACCTAGTTCATTAGGAGCAAGTTATTTCATTATATTTGTCAATTAAAAATATATTTATCAGAAGAAGTATCTACACTAGACAAGTACCATTACGCAACTTCCAAATTTTTTGAGTCTCAACTTTTTCCATTACTTTAATTAATTATTATTTAAGGAAAGCATCCAGAAAAAATATTGTGCCCAATAAGGTTCACAAGATAGCCACACTGTGGAATAGTTTAATATAATATCTTAGTATTTTAAATTTTTACCAAGAAAGGAACGTTTAGCCTACTATTATAGCACATTGCCAATCAAGGAAAACATTAGTTCTTTAATTTATAGAAAACCAAAAATATCGCAAATATTTTGTGATGCTCTTAAAATCGTATTAATCATTTCAAATTAGTATTCATGCTAATAATACATTTTACTTAATGAATTTAGCTGTGAACGGTGCTAACTGTTGTAATATTCATTATTCGTAGATATAATTATTTTATTTTCTTGTTGATGACCTAAAATGTAAATGTCTTCTCTGCTTCTAAATGATCATCGTACACTTAACACTGAGCTTTTTTCTCACACATAGATCCCTTCTTTTTGGATGTCCAGGTTTAGTACTGTTTCTTGTTTCCCTAGAAATGAGCCCACGAGATTATTTCTTGCTTTCGTTTTAGAGTGTTTCCCGAGGCTAACTTTTATCAGTGCTCTCTTTGCTTGAGCTATCATCATTTTAACCTTGAGCTTCTTCGACAAAAAAGGGGGATTGGAGGAGAAGACACATCGGATGGGTTGAAAAGAATTACGACATTTCGACAGGATTTGGGCATAGTATTAGAAAGAATACTATTATAAGCGTATTAGTACATATTATAATTAGTCCACCCATACCTTCCATAAAACGTTGCACATTGATAATGACAAATATGATATTTTCTCCATGGCAAAAGGTGATCTCCGATCTCTCTCAGAACTCGGATGAGTTCATCCTTTAGCACCTGGGTACAACCGTCATTTGACTCCTCTCCCGGTTTTCTACTCAAGATTTACAACTGTCAATTGACCACATGTAAAATTTCCCAGCACTTTTGACAAGATTCTATTGGTACAGGAAAATGATATTCATATGTTTTGGTCTCCAATTTTTTATCTATAATAAACAAGCGTTACTGAAACATAGGTACGACTTCAATGCCTAATTTCTTAAAACTAGCCTTGGAAACCCAGTTGTCGGACCTCAAAATAGATTATTTCTAATGCACCATTTCCATTCATAGGCATTTATTATAATTTGGTCTCCAAGTAATCTCATACCTAAGACAGTACCATACCAATCAATGCATTTATTCCTTCAACTCTGACAGGCTTGAAAAACACTTCACAAATTATTCAGTACAAGACAAACAGCATTTTACTTACATCTTAAAATCGTTTATTACTACAGGTTTGAATAAAAAGAATATAACCACTAAAATAACCGTCAGTATGGGATCATACAATGTTCGCGCATCCCCACGAGTATACGGATGTCAAGTTCTTTCTTTTTGACTTTACAAGCCCAAATATTCCTATGACTCTGGAAGGCTTGAAAAACACTTTTCAAATTGTTCAGTACAAGAAAAGGAGCATTTTACTTACATATTAAAATTGTTTATTAGTTCAGGTTTGTATATAAAGGAATTTAACCACCAAAATCACCGTCAGTATGGAATAACACGTTGGTTTATGCATGTAGCCCTGAAATCCCGACGAGTCCACGGGCGTCAAGTGGTGAAAACACTTTTCCCTCTCGTATGAGAACTCACCCGCGCGAGAAAGATACGATATCTGAACCCAAACAATGACACGGAGCAGGAGAGAAAGAAAGTGGGGACTTGGAATCATCGCCGGAAGGATTTCGCTCAGAGCCTGCTCGCCCGACCTGGCGGTTCTGTTATACGACTAGAGTGAGGGAAGCGGGTTGGGTGCCGCACTCCATGCCAAGTGAGCGGGGCCGCAACCCTTTCTCTGCTGTCCCACTCAGTCAGATTCTCCCTCGCATCCCTTTCCACACCTTTTATTCCCCTCCCTCAAACCCTCCCTCCGGCCATTGGCCTATCAATTCACATCCTTCACCCTCGGCTTAACAGATTTAGAAGCAGAAGTGGGCGGGCCCCTCCCGATTTCGACAAAACTCCTCAGGCAATGGTGCGTGGGCAGCGACACTGATTCTACCCTAGCCTCGATTTCATCCGGCCTTCGAGAGTGTCTACCTCTACCTCTAAACCCTCACGCTTACACGCCTGCCTCGATGCCTCTTTCCTTCTGTAAGGAGTAGGCCATTCGATATTCCAAAGCATCAACCGTAATATTCATGAGATATCGCATTCAAACCTAAACTCATTGGATAGGAAAGTTAAAAAATGCCGTTTTTCTTGCGATAGATAAGAGACCATAATGGCTGCCAATTAGAATTTGAAGTACGCTAGGTGACAGGTCGTTGTTTCTTAATCTCCCGCGTAGCATTAAAATCACATTTTGCATGAAACCTCATTGACTCTTGTAACTCGTTTACTTAGTTGTAATATATATTAGTAGTTTCCCTGGCCTCAGTTTGCAACAGGATAAATTCTAAGACTGCTAAACTGAGGGTGTTTCAATCTCTATCACCCACGAGACTACCATTACGAGTTTCAAGTTTATTTTTACTTGAGATAAAATGAGATATTACTTCTGAGGTGTTCACGAAATTTGGTCGATTTCTCCTCTGTGTTTTCAGGGATTGCCGTCACTTTTGTTGTTTTTCCTGTCAACTGTTTCCCCTTCAGCCATAAAGGCATCTTCAGGATAAAGTAGGTGCAATAACACGACGATAATTACCGGGAGCAGAATGGAGACGAGGTGCGATACTCATGAGATATCTTTTTCAAGACTGTGCAATGAGCAATGAGTTACATATTGTCCGGATATATCATGCAATCAGTTATATGATTGCGATCTGCTAAGGCGTGACACAATACGATTGTGGTTCAACTGCTATTCTTAACTCATAAATATAATAATAACGTACGGTTCTATAATAGATTGGTGCATTAAAATAAAGAGCCAATATTTTATTCCATTCGGAAGATTTTAGACCAATATAGGCGATAGTTGATGCGTAAGAATAGAGCAATTTTTAGACTGAGGCGTAAGAATGAATACTACGATACGTGGTAATACACCGAACTGGGTTCATACATTCACTATCGGTGTTTCACTAAATTAATGCTTAATTATTAGACAATCTGCTTACAACGTTCCGCAACACAAAGGAACATCTGTTACTCCTCAAAAACCTTTCCCTTTTCCCGGATGGAATCTATCTAAAACTCCTCATGTACATACATACAATCCTTTTTTCATATATCATCGTCCGAGATACGAATTTTTCCAATTTCTCCCCCGCGTTTACCCAAAGTTTACAACTGTATTACTCTATTCTGCATCTTACTATCCTTGAAGAAATATAAGTTTGATATGCTTGCAATATGCCATTGCAGAAAATGTCCGCTAATACCGATATGCATTATTTTATAACGCAATATAATATCCCAGAGCGAAGTATTAAGTCTTTTGTGTGACGGAATACGTATAACGCGATGTTTTACACATATACGGATATCAGCAGGTCCTTAACCGACTGTTCCACGGACAAGCTCTCTCCCCATACAAGTCCAACTTATCTCCACCTCTCCGAGGGCCCGTCATGTGGCCGTGAACGCAATCAACGAGGAAAAGTAGAGGTGGGCCTTCGCTCGCCCCACTCGATTTTCGACCGTACTCAAGGGGGAGAAGTTGTTGGCGAGAAATTTTCATCCAAACCTCTCCGTCTCTTCCGTATCTCTCTCTCCAAGCCTCTTCCTCCAGTTCCTCACCTTCTACTCTTTAAAGTAGTTGATTTTCGATTTTGAAAATATTTGAGCAAAATTTGTATGCGTGTACTTATTAACAACATGTACCTATTGATAAAACTGAAAACAATGGTACGTTACAGATTTGGTTTCCTGGCAATTTAATGCTATTTAAAGAGGAGCCTTAAAGAACTTTTCACTTATTCAATCCGATTATAAGCACGGGTTTTCCAATAAACGCGAAATAATTTAATTTTCGTAAAGCTGAGTCATAAGCACTATAATTAAGTAAAATATTTTAATTTTTGCACCAATTCTATTGCAATGTATGGTTATTTCCAACGAATAAAAAAATATAATTTAGTGAAATTATAGAATTATTTCAACTTACTTGAGGTAGTTGAGAGCATTTCAACTTACTTAAGAGCAAGATAGTTTTCTAATCATAATGAAAACCGTATTCGAATTATATCTTTAAATTTCAGAAGCTCTAGGAAGCATACATAAATATTTAATTATGAATGGTGCAATATTATACTTCTACACGAACGAAGTTCAAATAACTGACAGGCGCTTCTCAATAATAAATCGGAAGTTTAAAATCAGCTCCAATAAATTAAATAAAAACATTTTTAAATGAATATACATTTTATTTCGGGGAGTATGTTCCAAACTCCTTCAAACGGATGGTTTTTGTGATTCTGAAAAAATTAGTGGGTGAAAATATGATTTATTTTCAAAGATAGAAGACAAAACAAAAGAACTACACGCTGTTAGTATTTTAGCACAACTAGGTGTTAGAAATAACTCATTTTTTAAATAAAATATCTCTGTAATGCATATATGTACCATTTTCCATGTAAATAGCCGGTATTTTTTTGGCAGATCTCGGAAAGTAGTGTGGTAAGGAGATGATATTTTGGTATATTGGTAAGGATGAGATATTTTTCATTGAAATGAGACTGAATTCATTGATTTCTAGGTGAAATGATATTTCGCTCAAATAATCTAAAAAAGTTGTAAAAATGTGTTCTTAATGACTCTCGCTTAGCGTTACAGCGATATTCAAGTAAACAGGTAACTCAATTCTTACCCTCACCTGTTCCTATTTGTCGAGAGAATACACGAGTTGTCTTCCCAACCCACCGATTTTTCGATGCGTGAAGTTAGTTAGGACTTCCATTCTCGGTCGGTTGACGCCATCTCTCTCTTGAAGGTGTAAATGACGACAGCAGGGGAGATGATGGTGGACAGATTATGTTAGTTTGATGGCCAAGCGGTCTTGTTCACAGTTGGTTCGGTCATGATGCGACTCTGATGCGGTGAATTAGGCATTTTAGTGCAAACAACCGTCCAAACTAAGCCTCCGACCACATTCCAGAACAGGGATATGTACAATTAGCACATACATACAAAAGGAGCTTCTCAAGAGTTATCTTGAAAACCAGGTTACTTGGGAAGGTGAATCCATTTAGGTATTTCCAATAAGCTTACGAAATTTAGGCCCTCAAAATGACAAAGAAAATTCATAAATCTGGGAGCAAGACAATTAAAATCTGGTCAGAACAAAATCGTGGGAATATTAAGTGAAGAATACATGAAGAGTAAGAGGCATTTAACTGAACATCCAGGTTCCAATCGCCAAAATGAGGAGATAATTTTGAATTCAAATTTTATCATGAGATTTATTGTTATTTTACCATTGGTGAGGTTTTATGGTAATTTTAAATACAGCCTTCCACGTCGCAGTTATTAACAGTTCCTTCATTTATTAATAAATAAAGCGTCAACGGCCTGTAACATAGGTTTATTCCTAAAGAATTCAGTACGAAATTATCGCTGTCAGACATGAACGCATATTCTAAATTTTGGCCACAATGTATTACTAATCCTTCTTTTTCAACGCTACGAGATGGCCCGTAAATATTTCACGCAAACAATACAAGGGATTAACTCCTCTCAGAAATGGGCACGAAGCTACTCAGCGATTAAGGGAATAGTACCTGTCATTGAACGTGATGAGACTATTATTGTTCAACTTTTTTTTTTTTTAAATTTCATATTTTTGAGTTTTAATAACTATATAGTTTACTAAAGGGAGAAATATCTCTAAAAGAATCTGAGTAAGAGTAAAGTTTGACACCAGAAAATCTGAGCTCTGATCACAATTCCACAATGCGTCCGTTTAATGCACGATAATAGGCTATTAAGCCGGTCGAAAAAGGCGTCCAAGGGATCACATATTGTTAGCTGAATTATCTTTCTATGAATTAGTAAATTTATCTTAACTAAATTAAAATTTCATCCGTTTTTCCCTGAGTTTTTAATAATATATTAATGACTTTATAAATAGAGTTAGAGTAATAATTCATCCATTTTAGGTGCAGTGGTAGAAAAAATGCGGAGAGATTGGCAAAGGAGAAGATGGGAGAAGAGATGACAAATAACTTTAACTAAAATCGGAAACAGTTTTTACTTTTCACTGAAGTCGCAACAATTTAAATAACTGATTAGCTACTGAATGCATTTTTGGCATTGTAAATAACAGAAAAAGCATCCTAAATATGATGACCACGATTTGTGACCTTAAGAATGCTGACAGTCAAGCTCGGACACTGTTTCACTCCCCCTTGCGAGACGAGTCTTAGCGCCGCTACCACAATGTTTCGCCAATTTTATGTATTTTATCCACATCTATTTCTTAATTTCTCGTAAGTGGATGTCGAACAAATATAGGAACGTGCCAGACGTGCAATCATTCAACATAAAATGTAACTGCGGCAGCTTGCAAGGCTCTCGGTATTTCGAAGTAAGTGAGAGGGAACAGACGGTACGAAACGGGCGAAAGTGTAGCGGAGCAAGGTGTGAATTGAGAGAGGGAACGAAGCGGAACGCGACGAAAAAGAGAGCCAGGCGAACGACGGTTTGAGTTCTTGTCTTTTTCCAAGGAACGCCGCGTAAAAGAGAGGGTAGGGAAGTACCTGACCACGGACTCAATTTTGCGCGCACTTCAATTCGCAGGATTGTGGAATCCAAAATGAAAGACAAGCTAACAGTGACGGTTGTGCAATGCTTCCAAACTGTATCAGCGATATTTTATGGAGACAAAAAAGTTTTGATACATATCGGTCGTGATGGATACCTAAGTTGAATGCCATCAGTTGCGAAGCAATACCTAAATAAATACGTGTAGAGGGTAGCACAAGCATCTCAGAGGTATTCATCATACGAAATCTGCAGCAGGAGAGTTTTCATAAAACCATTTCATTACGCTTGGTTAAAACTCAAATAAAATGACATCTCTGAGAAAACTACGGCAGTCAAGGTGTAGATTTTAATAGGATCGGCAAATAATCAATGCATAAATTTGCAAATCATGACAGATATAATGACAATTTCATTTACTAGTTTATCCCGCAAAAAATGAAATGAACGCAATGAAGTGTGACAACATTGGTCTACTAGTCTTCTCATTCACGTAAATAATTCCCTATACTTGTATTATTGCTTGATTTCAAGCGCTGTTGTTATAATTATTTAGTTTATTGATGGAAATGGATTGACAGATCATATTTTCCTACTTGCTAATCATGGCAGTTACCAACGGGACACGAGTTCGACACAATTTTGTCATCTCAAAGAAGTCTGACATATGTAACCTGAAATTCTGACACTCTTCCCGTTGTGATGCAAAACAAACAAACCGACCGCGACATAAACGACTCGGACAGGAGGTTTAAAGCTGTCGTCAAAAGGTTAAGCTTTGAACCACTCCATATGACCCAATCATAAAATCCACGATGAAAATTATCAGGCGATTGGGAAAGTGTGAGCACAATAGGGGCAGTCTAAAATGATAATTCCCACAGACGGACCCATATATGGCACGGGGAATCCGGAAGACATTTGGGAGGGAACAAGAGGATTAAGCCGAAAAGATTCGTTGGGATGAGGGGATTAGCGGGTGATGGCAAGGGTTATGGGCGAAACGTGGTTTTGTGTACGCCGAGACAAGGATTATATAAAGGGATAATCAGAGGCTACACTGGGAGCGTGTCGGAGGGAGGTTTGGAGTGACTGAGACGGGAAAAGGGAAGTGGGGGGGAGGAGGACGGAGGTGTTCAGCCTGGCGCAGAGAATAAAGGGAGAGAACGGGAGGAATAATGCTGGATAAAAGGCTAGGATACGCTCTGCAAGAGTGAGGTGGGGACATCAGGCCCGAGGTCGCGACGGGGCGCAAAGTGGGAGGCGGCGTTTGGCATCTAATTGTCCGCGTGTTAGCTCCGAGGTGACATGCGACGTAATTCTGGGGCTGGGGAGGGAGTAGGTTTCAGCGGAGGAATAAAGGTGTTGAGGGCTTGGGGTTAGAGGGCTTCTCAAGAGTTTGCATTTGGGAAGAGAGGGTATTTAAGGTGGTTCCACCGAAGAAAGATACTCGTGCCATTTTGTTAAAACTATGGATATTTTTAGAAAGATATATCCTCATTGGGTATGGACGCAAAAAATGTTACCGTGTTACCTTTCATTGCTATTGAGCTTACAAACTGCGCTTGAAATGGCATGGTGTTCAATGAGAGAATCGGTAAAATGGGTGGAGAAATAATATTTTTATGCCAAATGTAAATAATATTTTTATCAAACTTGTCTTTCAGAAGCGAAATGTTCCTAAAAATTGAATAAAAATCAAATGAATACATTTTATTGTCTCATTTTTATTTAAAAGCTAATTACTGTAACAATCAACCATTTTATTAGCAAAAATTGGTACTTTGATTATTTACATGTTTTTGTGACAGATTTCACCCTGTAAATTCACCTTCATGTACATACCACACTCTGCATGGGCGTGTGGCATGAGTGTCAGGACACCAGCCGCGTAAAGAAGTAAGAGATAAATTTTTGGGAAGTGAAATGGTGACTTATGTCATGAAAGTATATTTAATGGAGCTCAGCTTTTATTGTGGCCGCTAATTGTGTGCGGAAAAAACGAATTTTTGTACCATTCCGTTCAAGAATGCATCTCTCTTATTTTATCGCTTCAGTCAGACCTAGAGATGTAGTGAGGCGTCACGATAATATTCTCTGTGTTGTTCTGAAACACAACAATTCTGAATTTCTCAAGCAAGCTGAGCCTAGAGTTTGGCCTCTGAGTCTTTAGGGTTCCCACCTTAATCACTCTAAAAGTTGTGAAACACTATCTTTATGTTTGCTTGTTGCAGTTTTTAACCAAGCATTAACACTAATGAAATTCGGTAAAAAGATGCCAAATTATGTTGACACGGGTGGTAAAAATAAATAAACTGAGGGAAATAAAAATTCATTTTATCCGATTGGATTTCCATCGTTCCATAGAGTGAGGCCTGAGACCATGAAATTCATTCAGCATACATGCCTTATTCAAATTTTGTTCAACTACACAGTTACTGTCTAAGTTTTCCCTATTTGTTCCTCTCCCTGTACGTATTTGTACGTTTGCAGTAATTCAACATTTAAAAATCTAACGTATATTTGCAGTAATTCAACATTTAAATATCTAACTATAGGGGTTCCAAAGGGTTTGAATAGGTGTTCCCGAGGCGTTCTAAAGAGGAATATCTAATAACCACAGCGTCACACGGGAAAGAGGGAAGATGCTCGGTATATAAAATCAATTTTTCAGAGTTGGATACTAGACTTGACTAGAGAGGTTGTTAGAGAGTTGTGGAATCGAGGCGCAACCAGTGGTCCGTTTATCAGAAATACAACTCAGCTTACGCGCTCATGTAAACTGGTAGTGGAGAGCGCTCCAACGATGCCAAATGTGCTCCAAAACTTTATCACCTGTAGAACACAAATTTGGAAGTAGAATACTGTTCCTTAAATACTGTATTCACGATTATTTAACATATTTTCCTCCGTATAAACAGGTATAAGGTAGATTTTACGATGCTATATTAGCAGTTATTCTCCATAACCGCATCTTTCTTCGGATAATATCACCCTCAATATATTCGAGTGTTTCATCACTCTAAATTCCATTACTCTCATCTGCAGCTGAGTTTTTGTTGCCTTTTCTGCTTTCATCTACAGTTAAATGAATTTTCTATCTCTTAATACTTTTGATTTCCCTTTTTACCTAAAAACCTCAAGAATATATCAATTTTTCCTTAAAAAATATCTATCGAAAACTTATTTTCTTTCTCTGCTTTAATTGCCACTAGCTGATTCCCTTTTTTTCCTTTCCTGTAACAAAATGCACCAGTTTTTTATATTCAAGTAATGAAAAATCTTACTTTATTTTTCCCTACCAACGCTAATTTTTTTTGGATATACAGTACGCTATCCTTCATAGTAACATTTTATAGAAATTAAATCTGTAATCACGCCGCCCCGCCGTGGAGTCACATTATTTTAAGAGGTTGGGGCTACATATACATCAGAACATCACTAATCAACTCATCTAAACTACTACAACATATATCGTTAAACTATTCAAACAAAACAAATGTGGCTTAATGATGAGTTGAAAAAAGTTATGAGGTGAAAAGAACTCATGTAAAACCAGATAATTGATGTATAGTCCACTCTACGATAACAGGTCCCTCATTTTGGTCAACTACGCGGCGGCGGGGATGGTTTTCAACAGATAATGCGATACACTCGAGAGCTTCGGCGTGCCTGATTAGAGAAGAGGGAGGAAGGACGCTTGCAAACAAGCAAAGGTCAGTGTCTTGACTGCGACGGCCGAGGCCCGAACAGACAATGTCCTCACGTGGAGGTAAAAGTTTTAGTGGCGTTATCGAGAAATTTGGACGCTAAAATGGGCAGATACTTGCCTATTGCTTCTAAGAAAAGGGAGCTGATCACCTTGACGCCATCTGGAACATCTACATACCACTCTGCGAGCCTCCGTGCTACAAGGACGCGAGGCAGGAAATGTTGGGTGGCAGACACGAAAAAAGAATGGGCTATGGAAAAGGAATTGCAAAAAGAATAGAATGAAGATGAATTGCACGTAAACGGAGAGTTTCTCACTCTCTTTGTTTATCAGTAGCTAATGGCGTGAGGGGAGAATGAATTTTTAAGCGCATCAGTTCGGCAGTATTTCTCGTTTCAATATGTCGCAACTAACAATTATAGAGATAGAGCAGGACTAAACCTTGAAACACTTGCTCTCATATTTTCAAGCAAACTTAGCCATGAGGGTAACCTCCTAGTCTCCGGCTATTAAAAACTAAGGGCTCCTATCAGCTATGTATTATTCCCTGTTCAATCGAAGCAGTTATAAATGGAAATTGAGGTGTTTAAAGAAATGTTTCTAAAAATTAAAAAAAATGAAAATTGAACATAATTTCTCATATTCAGAGAATTTACGATAGTACGTGAATGAAAAGAGTAATTGAAGCCATAAGAGACTCAGAGATAGAGTACGGAAATATTCAATGTAGCTACAAAACATCCAACCACAATTAAACCACATAACTCCTTTTCATTCGTCTTGAAAAGAAAGGATTACAATTATTCGTTGATATGTGTAATTCGTTAATTTTCGGGTAACTGCGAATGGTACTTGCATCTAAAAGACTGCACATTTATATCCATTGCACCCTTTGGGCAGCATTAAAAAATGCCGAATAAAATAGAACATAAATTTATGCAATGCAAAAATTATCTCCTTTATGTGAGGACTTAATTCAAATGTGTCAAATACTTTTCCGATCCCGATCATATGATAATCTGAACGGCTCAATCAGAAGTGAAAGTGATTATAGTGCATGATTTAAAATGCACCAAAAGTGTAGTAGACATACTGCAATCCATGTTTCAAAATTCATTTTTTCAAAATAATGAACAACCAATACTAAAATCAACTTTGCTCGAACTTCTAAACTTAATCCAATGGGCCTTGGTAATAATGGGCAATAGGTCATATCCTCATTATAAATTATGTCAGCAGGGGTATTTGAAATAAGAACACTATAGAACTGTGCTATTTCTCCATCTAACAATTCATTCAAGCTAGACATCCCATTTAGATATTTTACATTTATTTAGATATATTTTCTACAGCTACGCAATTACCCAGTAATCTCGAGATAAGAGCACTGGACTACATGAGAGAGCGAACAAAGTTACAATTAAAAACATTTTGAGAGCGACGAAGGATTTTTTTGCGGAAAACACGAATGCTTATCGTTTAAATTTTGAAGTAATACATTATCTGTGGATAGGTGGCACTGCATCAAACCAGCCTTAGTGTATGGCGTATATTTCATGTACCAAATTATTTAAAGTAGTGGGCTCTTTAAAGAAATATCCATTACAGAAATAAGTGAGCTCTTTATAGAATCTTCATAGAATTACCACATGAGCAGACTGATATCTGAAAGCTCCATCTATGTATTGCTGTGGTTATTTTGTACTGCCTACGAATTAAATGTTACTTTTCCGAACACCATATTATGAATATTTCTCAGTGCTGTATTCAGTGTTTTGTTCTGAAATGCCGCAAGTTCATTAAATTTAAAGTACTCCTATTTCAACATCTTTCAAAGAATCATGTTTTGTGACGTAGGGTTAAGTAATAAATTCTAATTGCTCCAAGAATTATAAAGCTTTTAAAGGTAAGAAGACATGTAAGTCTCTAGTACATAGTATTACTTACCGACACTCAGTGACAACAGTATCAAGGCAAGGTAGTTCATCCTAAAGACAACCGGCATAGTGGTGGAGTCAGTGTAAGCTGCCGCTTACCTGGAAAAGAAAGATTGAAAGGAAATGTTTAGATAAAAGTTGTATTATCACCAATTTTTCATATACTTAATCCAAATGGAGAATTTTACTAGATACTGAAGCATTTAGCAGCTACAGCATCAATTAATTAGAACCTTTACAGCATCAATTAATTAGAACCTTCTGTAAAACAAGCACCAGATAACCGAGTATTGTCATTTGAAACAGAGAACATACTCAGCTCTCGTTTTGAGAATACCATTATTAAAACATAAGAGTTTAGATACAATTTGTTTCGAATATGAGCAATTCCATAAACTTCGCAATACCTTTCGTAATAACTTTCAAGGGATCAGAGTTCATTTAAAAGCAATTTGGAAAGCGGAGTCCACCGGCCGTAGGGACAGTAAAATGCATCCAAGGTTTAGCAGTCAAGCCCACGCATTTTCTATTCAAGGACCTAAATTACATCCGGCCGACAGAACTCGCAACGAGAATTGAAATGCCCACATATAGCTAATGAATATTTTGCTACAAGTACATAGCATCATACGACTAATGTACTTGCATCAATGACATTTATACGGCTACGTTATGAAAATAAACGCAAACAACCCACCATGAGTTATTATCGCTGAACTTGTTCTTCTGTGTGTTTCCCCTGCTGAACACACTCGTAGTGGCTTTCACGGTAATATATAGATGTATTTGATCGGAGAGTACGGTTACTCAGCCTTGGTTGATATCAGGTTTGTATTATACGCATAACTATAATGTCATTTTCTATTGGGTTAAATACAGAGCAACCGTTTTCAAAGATTATTAGGTAGCACATTTTAAATTTCTTAGGTAGCATGGCAAAGACATAAGGACGGAAATATCCTTAGCTAAGGTATCCGCTATGGTGTTGGAGGAGGATGATAAAGATAGAATGGACGGACAAAATAAGAAATTATGAAGTCTACAGACGACTAGAAGAGGAAAGGAAATAGGATATCATCCAAGGGGCAAATAAAGACGCAAAATATGAATTTTTTACTCAACAGCATGCTCAAACACAGTATAATTGTGAAAATATAATACATAGATGTAAGTACAAAACTAATATTACAGAGTGTACAGCGCTGGAAATTAGAACAGCATACAAATTTTGTATTAAGAGAAGATACATATTTTGTTTTAAATATATGCATGGAACCTGTGTTTTCAGGTTTTGGGACAAACGATGTCGTTGTTTGGAAGTGGTGATGAAAATTGATTTTAAATGGATATCTTTCCGGGGAATTGGCAGCCATATAAAACTTGGGTTTGTGCAATTTGTCCTCTGGGTGATTTCAGATAAGTGTATCCACACCTTTTTCAAATAAAAATTCCTTTGGCTCTGCAAACTTTTGCCCAATGCCCCCAACAATAAGCTAAAAATCGTTGACTGCATGGCCCAATCAGGATGTTTATAAAATTCAAGCTAAAAAAATTATAATAGAATTTATTTTTATTTCGAATCCATTAGGTAAACATGAAACGAATACGATAATTAGACAGGTAGGAACAATCGTGTGGAGTGTAGCGATCTATGGATCGGAAGCATGCCCCATTGGAAAAGTTGACCATTACAGACTGCCCAAATTCAAGCCCAGATAAATCATGTGACACCAGACCTCACGCGACAGCTGTATATTATGACATTTCTAGTCATTGGTAGACTAGAAGCCTTTGAAACCTGGTACTGGAGGAGGATGCTGACGATAAATTGGACGGGCAAAATAAGAAATAATGAAGTGTGCAGAAGAGTAGAAGAGGAAAGGACCACATGGGGCACTCTACAGAAAAGAATAAGATGGATTGAAAACACCGTGAGATACAATTGGTTTGTGAAGAGCATAACTGAAGGCAAAATTGAAGGAAAAGTCACGAGAGGAAGACCCAGGAATAAGTTCATGGACCAAATAAAGAGGAAAGTACATAGAAAGAGATAACAGGAGGTATGGGAACTAGCATTGGATAGGGAAGGGTGGAAAGCTGCAGTCAACCAATCATAGGATTGAACGACCAAAGGTGATGATAAAGGTATCTTTTAGAAATAGAAGAGGGCTGATATAGGGGACCTTAGGTAAGTATGCTAGGAAGAGGCTGACGAAGAGCTTGATATGGAGCGTATCAAAAAGGTGGGCCCTCATAAAGTAAGCCGCGAGTAAGTAGCAGGCGTTTGGGATGAGGGGTGTGGAGAAGGATGGAGAAGGTGCGGTGGACGGAAAGGAAGATAAACTAGGAAGTGTTTAGTGTAGTGGGCGAGGATAAGAAACTTCTGAATGAAATCAGGGATAGACAGGGTAGGTGGCTGGAGGATGTAATAAAGGGCGAGGGATTGCTCAAGAATGTGACAGAGGGAAGGATTTTAGGCAAGCGGGGAAGAGAAAGAAAGAGAAAAATGTGATAAAGGAAGAGTTTCTTATACTTTTACAAAATATTCCTCGTATTGGAACAATAATTTAAATTAATATCATTAAAAGTTGCAGATTTGGGTAGATTCCCCCAAGATTACCTTAGAAGATGAAAGAATCCAGAAACAAACCACCTACTTGCCGAAGTTTCATTTTCAACGAGCGCAACGATTTTGCAAATCCAGTCCGACACCTATCACGACTTCCGTACAAGCGAATGAAATATTCGTTTCCATTAATAAAATTACAAAAGGACACGCCCTGCATGCCTGTTTTGCATGCATATTTATGCCCCTATCATCAGTTACCGGGGCAACACACATTCAGAACATTCGTCTCCACGAAACCAACCGGGCACGACCAAGCGAACAATACATAGCGCGTATCAAAAATATTTTCCCTGTGCCGTGGGCGAAACGATAAAACGCTAAGACGTACTTTACGAGCGTCGAGCGCCGAAAATAAATATCCATCCTGGGCGGCGACATGAACAGAAAAAAATGAACAGAGGCGCAAATGGTCGCGAGTGATTTAAGAAGCAGGAACACGGAGGTGGGCAGCGCAGAGAGAAGGGAAAAAATATATTGTTTCCGAGGAAGGGGCAAAAAAAAGTGAGCAGGCGGTCATTTCGATGTGTTATGGTGAAAGAGGGGATGCTGGAGAGGGCTCTTTGCTTTTCGCGCAGCGAGCGAGAAGGGGGTAGGAAAAAATCAATAGACCGAAGAAGAAATGGGAGAAGCGAGGATCAGCAAAGAGCAGAATTAGGCACAATGAAACTGAACTGGCTAGGTAGGAAATGGTAGAGGAGTGAATTGAAACAACCGTGCAATGTAACTCACTCACCGTTTAACAACATTGCTAAATAGGTTACCTTTCAATTCAGATAAAAGTTCAACAGTAAAGTACATTTAATTCATCATACTACTCTACAAGATGCCTCAATGGCACGTGGTGTTTGGACACCAGCCGTGTGAAGGTGGTTATAGGAAGATGAATAATAATGTGCGTTTAGGGAGTGTCAAATGTTTGAATATAGTTCAGTTTTTATTGCAGTTACTGGTTGTGCGTACGTAGAACAAAATTTTGTTCCTAAATTTCATTGTAACTCAAATACTTTGAACTTCTAGATAGTACATGTGACGTGTAAAAGCTATCTTTTTGCTTACTTATTCCTTCAAACATGTAATAATGAGTCTCTACTCTTCATTTGCAGGAATATGTCAATAAATAAAAAATCAGTCGTTCACTACTCAAGATAACTAATAGAACAAAAATGATTATAAAAATATGGGGAGCCTATTAGTTGGTTAATTATTTGTTCAACGCATATCAACACATCGCTCCATTCTGCAGTAGCTCCATCTTTACTGGCCTTGGGGAAAGACCTGCCATGCATTATCTGTAGCACAAAAGTGCTGTCCCTGAAATGGCAAGATGCACCAGTTTATAAGGAGTAAGACATAACATGAATCTTCTTGAATTTTCTTTTCCTCTTATGCCCAATCCGAGGTGCATAAATAACAATAACTTATATGAAAACCATTTCTGAGCGTAACTGACTCTTCATGTCTCTATAAACAAAAGAGTTAGCCCTAATAGTTTGAAAGCAATAGATATAATATTAATAAAGATGTTTTATTCATTAAGTTGACTGCAAAAACAGGTGAAAAGAAAGAAAAAGAGAATATTGCGTCTGTAGTTTAAACTAGTTGAGCTAAATTCAATGGCGCTAATTAATACACACGTTAAACTAACTGTGATACCAGCAAACTCCGGTAACCCGAGGCTCAATCTGCAGCTTTAACTTTATTACGAGGTCTTCGATTGAACGACGTTTCAAACGAGAGGAAAAATTCTCGAATCAGGTTATATAGTAGGTAAGCACTACGGTAAGGTTTCCATCAAACGTAAATAAATGACGGATTTTTCTTCCTGATAGCGTTGGAGAGAACAATACCTCGATCATTACACACCAAACGTTGGGTGATATAATATTTGAGGATTGGGAGGGGTTAATTTTATATAAATATTGTTAAACTTTTAATTGGAAAAGCCAAAGTACAGATCTTCCTTTTAGCAAATTTACCCCCGCAACATTTTTAAGTGCTCATCGTCAATCATCCATATTGTCTCAGCGTATTTGTTCAAGGGGAGCTCAATATCGAATTTATTTTGCTTTCTTGTACTAAATTTGCACGGGAAGATATTATCCTAGTAATTGTGTGCATATATGCGTAACTTACAACGGAAGTGAGTGGCAGAAATGCTAATTTTGAATTATAATGACGGCCTGTGGTACGTTTGCGTAAGGTCGCATGAGTAAGCAAAGAAAATATATTGGTTCATCGGAAAGACGCTGGCATCTCAAAGACGCAGGTAAAGGAAAGATAGATCATTTTACATTCTATCCTCTTGTTACGCTATTTAATGGATAATATAGTCAAAACTAAACAAATTACTTCCTTTTTAAATGATATACATAGGCCTTGAGATAAAAAAATCACCACCAAGAGAGATATACTTCCCATGTTACAGTTACTCGCATGCACTGAAACTCATCTCGTCAGTTATTAAAAAAGACCCACCCTCTCCACCGGATAAAGAATTCGTATTAAGATAAGGATTGGAAGAGAAACTCGGAATTGAGATTTGAAGGATCGGAGAGGAAGGGGATACGGGGATATGATGGAGGAGCGGCTGAAAATGGGAAAAAAGGAGCGGAGATAATGACCAGAGGGGATGAGAGGGCACTAGGTGGGAACTGTGGAGGGTGTGTGGCAGGGCTTAAGGGGGAAAAGACGGAATCTTTTTCTCGGGAGTAGGACGCTTCGTCGCGCGCGTGAAGGAGCGAGATTCGGCCCGTTTGGTCGGCGAGGTTAAAATGGCGCCGATACGTGGTCTGAATGGGAAGAGAGAAAGGAGATAGATAGAGAGGGTAAGTTGGGAACGGGAACGGTTGCCACGTTGAAGAATAGAACGGGCGTAAGAGGGGGGTGTTAAGAAGGGATGTGAGACATTGGGTGGTTGGGGGAGAGATGAGAAAGAAGAGCGGAATGGGCGGAAGATTGGATTCCTCGGGCGCGTAAAAGAAGGATTGGATGAAAGGTTTGAGGAGAGAAAACGAGGTAACAGGAATTTAGATTAAGGTTAACGCGAAGTTCAAAGGAGTGAGGGAGATTATATACGAGAGGAATGTCAAAGGAAGATCAGGGCTCTCGGGTAAATGAAACAGGAGTCGCGCGAGATTCGATCACTTCGGAGAATTAACGAGGTACTATTTAATTTCATCTTGCCCTCGCAGAATTCATTAGTCGCCACTTTGTTTGCACTTTCTTACAAGCGCTTAGTTCTGGTGAGTCAGCACCAAAAATGGCAGTTAGCATAGCTCAGAGATCGCCAACGCTCTTCTGAGTGAATAAAGGGTGCTTTAACTCAGATGTCATGTTATAGTATAATAATTGTAACTTTGTAATTTTCCACACTATTTTATTGTTCTAGGAGCCTGAACGGATAATGTTGACACATTATCTTCAGAGGCAGAATGGCAAGTACAGAGATGGTGGATTTATATATAAACAGGATACCATACAGGGAAAAAAATAATGAGGGAGTTTAGGGAAGGAGGATGTTTACGGGGGGGAGGAAAGGATCCTTGAAGATGGAGGGGGATTACCAAAGCGAGGACACTATCGTCGACTATCTTGTATGTACATAATTCATGTTATTGTAAGTGCTGGTTGATAGAAAAACCCCTTGAAAAATAAGTAAAAAACGCAGTAGATTTCTTTATTAGCAATTTCCTAACAAAATCGAATACAATATAACTGCTAAAACCGATGTAAAGTTAAAATAAAGACAAGGCATACAAGGCGTCTTAAATGCATAGAAAACGGACTCAAGAAGAAAACTAGGAAAATATGTCTACCATAATTCATATTCATATGAAACTTTATTACGATTGCAAATTTCAGTGCACCATTTATCCAATCAATACATGCGCACTATATATAAGAATACTCTTTTCTCTAAACATCCTTATGATGTTAAATACAAATATTATTTATCAAGCTCAAGCTCCCACTAATGTTAAGTCAATAATGTACACCCTGATGAGCATGAGAAATGAAAGTCAATAAAATACCATACCTTTCAAAATAAAAGCTAGATATAAATTTTACAGACAAATACAAAACTCATCATATTATCTATTAGAGCGTAAGTTTCTCATGGTTTTGTATCCATATCAAATAAATATTAACGCTCATGATTTGATTTAATATTTGGCGAGATAGAATTCAAATAATTACAATAACCCTCACTCAAGCGCCGATTATAAGGGATCTGCCATGTCACTATCATTTTAAAAATCCCGCTGTAACAAAAGTTCGTTCATCATAAAACAGGAAGAGGAAGTTTCGCCGCAAGTTATAACTTGCTTTGGAGTTAATACATTTTTACTTGCTTTTCTCCCCCAGTGAGTTGTACAGGTACACATTAATTCTCAGGCAGAATGGTTTCCTGTAAGCCTTGTTAAAATAGTGTTCCGCTCGAGAGCCGAAAATATTTTATTAAAGGAAACGATACAGGTCTCATCAATATTTGACCGTAAACAATGATCGGGAGCCTTGCATGACGAAAATAAAATATTTGCCGTACCCACTTCAACGAGTTCCTCACCCTCCTCACTTTTCGGCTGAAAAATCAACACTTTTTTCGCTCTCTCCCTCTCTTCTACCTTTCACGCACTGCTTGCGCTTGGGAATAGGTTGGTACAGTTGGAGAGGGGATGGGGAAAGGTTTTGTTAAGTGTACCCAGCGCAACGGGAAGGCGGTGTGTTCACAGGAAAGCAAACGGGAGTTCGATTCGGAGTCGATGCTGGTGGGTGTATAGGTGGGCAGAGCTGGTGAGGTGGGGCGAGGGAGGAGAGGAAATTTCACGGGGCTGAAGGCAAATTCGTGAGGAACAGAGACGGAAATAAGAGGCGTTTAATAAGGCGAGGGAGCTCCCCCATTGCTCCCGCGCTCAAGTAACTCACTCCATTGAAACACACCTCATGCGTCGCACGGTTCCTCCCGCTACTCCAACGCACGGCCCAAAGATTCCAAAATTCCCCAAATTACGGGGAATTGAGACCCGAGGATTTTTTAATATATACCTATATATTCGTTTTTTTTAACGTTCTTTGACGCTATTCGATGCCCCACCACCATTTCTCTCTATTCATCAACATGCTTTCTGGAAACTGCTTTTCTCTTATTGAATTTTCTATGCTTTCTCTCCAAATAATTCTGGGTCATCCTTTTTTATTTTTACCTTGTGAATTCAACATTAAAATTTGCTTAGGCAATCTCTCATTCGTGACACATTGTATGTAACCATACCACACAAGCTGTATCTTTTTAATGTCATCGACTATTAAATGGGTGACTCCTATTACACTTCTTATTCTCTCATTCGTGATTCTTTCCCGTTTAAATATTCCTGCAGATCGTTTCCAGTAATCCATTTCCGTGACATTTAGCATTTGTTTTTAGTTTTTTCATTCATCTACCAATCCCACTCCCATATGTAAAAATGCTTCTTCCCATTGAATTACCTATATATTATTCTGTTATTAGCTTTGAATATACTTTGGTCCCATGATATTCTATTCAACATGGATATTGTCCATTTTCCTTGAAAATTTCTACTTTTAACTGCCTCTGATTTTTTTTAAATATTCCCAACATTAAGATTACATTGATAATTTGTGTTTTCTTAAAATTAAAACAATATCACAAAGATTTATGGAAAAAGGAGATTATTACAGACCTTTCGACCACATTGGTATTTTTCTAATCGGAGCTTTGGATGCTCTTTAGGATTATTTTTCGAGTAAAGCCAATTTTGACGTGAATACCGGATCGGCATTGCTCTCATGTGCGTTGCGGAAATTTAACTCTCAAATGGGTTGCGAGGAATCATAGAGAAATATTCCTAGAAATGAGGAAACGATTCCTCCAATAGGCGTTGAGCATAAAGTCATCTCAGTTAAAATATTCTCCCCCTTTTCAATTTCAGTTACTCCGCGCATTAATCGTAGAAAACGAAAGATTTCGTTGGTTGTTCCCACCATTTATACGGTAAAAACGGCGAGGTCTAGCCGGGGACAAGCATTTATTGCAAATACTGAATCTTATGTATTCATGAGGATGAATTCCGCTACCTCACAGAAGAAAAGAGCATTTCATCTTTGTTCCTACACTCTCCTATTCACTCTTTTTGGAAACACCTACGCCTCTCAGTTCATCCTCTCTGTCCCCCTCCCGACCTCCTGCTGTTCTCCGCACCGTAGAGTTCCACGTTTCTATGGTAACGGCCGGGCTCAGAGCCCCATTTCCTCGAACCTACATGTCATTTTACAAGTCCTCGTAATTGGCTCATACAAAAGCTGCTGGCAATATATCTGTTTTCGTAATGATCACGTCTGGGTGTCACCACGGGGATCTTTGAGAGACTCTGACGTGACATTTAAGGTAGGACACGAGGAGGGTCGCAAATTGACTGGCAGCTTGAGAAACCGAGCACTCGCTTTGTTTTTTATGTGACATTGAACATCAAAATCAAGAGGCCTTTTTGCAGTCAATTTTCACAGGAGACATTTACAAATAATTATGGTCGAATAATGCTCGTCCAACTCACTACGCGTAGTTAAGGACTTACAAAAAATTCCCAAGGCTTGGATTTATATCGTATGGCTAGTACGTTAACAGCAAGATGATCAAGCCTATATGTTTTCTTGACGTTAACTGAGAGATCGCATTTTGAGACCACACATCTCTTCTCTCACCTTACTCTCAGTACGCGAAGGTTAACGCAATATGAAATGGAGAGCTTTGGTTTTCAACCTGAGAAAACATTTTACTTGAGAAAATAAAACGAGCTAACAGTCCGCAGCGGATCCAAAAGAGTGGATCTTATCATTAGTTTTTGCACCCAAATAAAAATTAGTGGAATTCCTTCCTAATTGACCCATACAAATTAATCTTTCTCTCATCCGCCGCGTATGATTCATGCGTCTTCCTGTTAGTCTACCCTCCGCGGACCCTCCGCTAAATACACGGCGCCTCAAATGTTCGAGAATATGGCCTAATATGTTCCTTTACTTTAATATTCAAAGATTTATTTCCACACCCACCACTATAAGATGCAAATATATGTAGATGCAGTAGGATCTTAAAAATACTTAAACTACAATGGTCACATAATAAATTAATTACACAGGTCGCAAAATTACACCTTCAGCAATAAGAAAAGGTAAATATGATTAAAATTCCCTAAGTCAGAGATAGAAAATTAAAAAATACGTATATGCCATATGCTTAGAGAGGAACCGCCGAATAGAAAAATATTTTATTCGAAGGAAGCACAAGCACCCACGAGGAAAGGATAGCGAGGCATGAAGAATACTGCCGAGGGAATATTGCTGGGAGAGAGGAAAATTTATTCGGAGAAAATCATACCGAGAGCAAACAAAAAAAATGGCTCGAGGGAAGAGAACCTTTCCCGATAACACGTGGCACGAGGCTGAAGCAGAGACTTACACAGACTTGAATGAAGGCAAAAAAGGATGAAAAGAGAAAATTGAAGGGAGCGGAAGCGAACGTTTGCGAGAAAAAAATGAAGCTCCAAGAGCTGAAACAAACATCGATGGAAAAATTTACGAATAACATCAGAGGCCTTTCTTTTTACTAGAATGGAACTAGAAAAACTCTAGAGCGTGATCTAGAAAGAAAATGCAAAATGTTAACCATCACGAGCTCTCACGCAACTGAATTGCTGCTGGCTTCTAGCCTATGGCGCGGCATTATTTGGCTCTTTATTGATTGCATCCCCTCAGAACCGAAGAAACTCAATGTGATCCTCGCAAATGTACTATCACATGAATGTTAAAGCCGGGGTAACTGACTGGGTTCGCACACGTTCCATGTATAGCTCGAGATCAAATGTTCCATGTGCTATATCGAGCGGAGGGATAACCATTCGACCGCTGACTGCTGTGTTCCTGCGCTAAGGACACTTAATTTTAAAGGACTACTTGACGTATGTTCATGCACATTTGCCTCATCTTCCGATAACGCAATAGCAAATGTCCCGCATTGTCTCAAGTGACAAATGATAAGGCAATTTTGCTACTCTCTGTTCATTACATAGGTTTCCCGAAATGACTCAGTTCTATCTTCATATTACTTGTCACCCTGAGAACACATTCTCATTAACGCCCATGTAACATGAGTTTAGAGTGGTTAAGCAGACTTCTCTCCTTATTTTGTGTTAGCTAAGCACTTGAAGATCTGAACAAAAAGCAGTTAGACTCAAAGTTGACACCTTTAGCTATAAAGTGGAGAAATTACAATAATATCGTTAAAATGATGATAAATTTTCCAACAGTTTGATTTTTTCATAACACAGAAGTATGTAATTTCTCCGGAAAAATATGCCATTCAATATGACATACTTTTCCGCAAGTTATTTGAAATGTCTTAACTATCAAAATTATAGTATTATTTAGATCATGGCCGTTATTTCAAATTATCTCAATTTGGGTGTCGTGACCGGTACTTAGGCATCGAAGGAAAATACGGCTGATATCGCTCAAACCTTTAGTAGGGTTAACTCAAAACATTAGATGAATCTCTCATTTTTCACCGCAAATTGAATATACCTCATATTATTGTGAAGCCGTTCAATTTCACATCAAAAGCTTATACGTTAAGCAAAAATCGTTTTCCGTCAGTTTCCAAAATTTTTAAAATGGACTGTGTGCGCTCAAAATTTTTACCGGGTAGCTGTGCTTGCGTGTTTATTGATAAAACTTATATTCTGCTTGTTTAGCACCAAATTTTGGGAATTTGCACGATCCCAAGGCTAAATAATTGCTTTGTTATGCAATCCCAAGTGTATCGTTCACGACTGCAAGTGAAAGGATATCAAATTTTCATTATTAATATGAGTTACAAGCACGAGTGAAAATTCCTTTATGCTGATATAGAGCATTTTGAGGCAAAATTTATTATACGAAACGTATACAAAGGGTGGACGGGATGCACTATCATTTCATTATTATGGTATTATTGATATTTATGATGCACTTGGAAATGATTACCATGATTCGTTTAAATTTCTCGTAATAGCGCAGGCTTATTATATATTGAACTTTAAGGTGCTAATCCAATGCTTTCCAAAGCTAATAATCTATTACATTAGGAACAGAAATAAAAGAAATGAGAGTATTTTTCATATAATATTTGATTTGGATGTAAAAAGATTTGTTATATCTTTCTCTTTATTAGGCGTGGGGTATTAATATTTTCATACCCGCAAAAATGTTTCATGTGCCATCACTGTACATAGCGCACAAAATGTCTGTAACCATTGCAATTCTTTTGAACACAGAAAACATATAACAACAACAATTTCAGGAAAAAAATGGGAAAGGACATTTATTGGATTGAAGCATTGAATATCCCTGAGATATTTCAGATGCTGGGCTGCAATCAACTTGTCATATATTACCTTCCAAACCAATTAGAGGAAAAAATATTTCCTGAAAATGTATCAAAAGCAGCAAAAAATATGTGATAACATAGAAGCAAATCTTGTTGTATAAATAGGACTTAACCTCATTACCAATGCTCGCCTCTACCTATAAGTATAAAAATTATACATACAATACATATACCTAAACATAATAGATGGCAAATAAAGTTATATACATTTTTATAGTGTAATCACATAAAATATATGATAAAAATATTTGTTTTTTTAGTACTCAACCGATGGTTATATGAAGTTTGGTATGCATACGTTCTATTCCACTCATTCGTAATGGCCTATTTTCATTCGTTGCAAATATTTCCATTAATTTTTTTAGTATTATGTATTTTATGCCGCAAAAATCAGGAAATTAGAAAAAAAATGCCCGTGCCAATCTTCTTTGATATGGAAGCCGTATAGTTGAAGCACGGAAAAAATTTAAACCTATTTCAGATACGTGTGGATGGAATTCCAAGTCAGCGAACAAAGGCGGACGTAAGACAATGACCCAAAGACGTCGAACGGAATTGGCCTTCGTGACCACAATGGAAAATGCATGAAGAAAGCTGGACGTCTGCCTATAAGTGGTATGGTTGGCAGTAGAGCGTCGGGATCAGGGCGGACATTCCGCTCTGAATCATTCATTTGTTTATCTTGGACCGCGCCAGTACGTTTCTTGCGTCAAAACAAAAAAATTAAAAAAACTTATGACATCAAAACCTTCGATGCAAGGTGTGGCATTTGGTCTTCAATCTTGCACAAACCTATATCCCCACTGAGGAAACATATTTCTGTCCCCAAATATTTGAGCAACTTACTAGGGATTTTCAGGTTCAAAAGATTTATCACAATTTCAAATCGAAAAATTTGAGATCTGGAATGCAAAAAATTTCGTCTGCATATGCTTTGATACGATTGTTCATATGCATGGTTATGCCTCTGATCCATAATTGTTTGGTTAATTTACCTAGTCGTTATCTCACTCGGTACTGGTATGATGATTAATTGTAGTTCCACAATTGCGAAATCACGACCGCGAATCACCAAAACTGTTAGTCATGAATGCCATCTCTCAATTATTTTCCCCATTGCATACACTCTTCGTGACGCGCAAATTACCTTGACAATGTTTAATATGAACCAAGGTAACTAGAATGGTTATTACCTATTTTACTCACCTTGGATATGAACTATCACGCATAAGTAGAAAAGCGGAATTTTCCGGCATAAAATTGGGTTACCAAAGCCTTTTTCATGACAATATTGTAAAATAAAATTATCCATCACGGAAGCTGGAGAAAGGAATTCATACGAGCGCTTTGGACCAGATTCTAATTGAGTTCAATCATTTTGGTGTGCGGAATAAATTGGCTCCGTTCAAAGGAAAGAAATCTCTTCCCCGGCATGTGAGCCAAAACCGCAGAAAAAAATTAAGGAATTGAGGTTGACGAAAATAGGGACCACCAGACTGCAGCAGCACCTCTACCTGCGATATGACCAACATGAAGACTCTTGAGAGGAAGAGAGAGACAGAAGACAAGAGAGGAAAGAGGGTGAGCAGCAAAAATAGAGAGAGAGAGAAATGGGAACTTGCTGATGGGAACGCCTTTGCACTGAAAGGGAGGAGAACCTGAGTGGGCGGAAATATTACGGGCCACGAAGGGTTTTCGGGGCGAGGGTGTCGGCGGAGAAGCGAGGGTGTGAGAGGCAAGGACGTCACAGACGAAACTCCGGGTCTTCTTGATGGAAGGAAAGATGGGGGTCGCTGCATTCGGAGGGAGGAGAAAGAAGGAAAGAAAGATATGTAGGGAGGCAGAGAAAGAGGAGGAAGATGTGGAGGCGAAGCATCTGTCGCCACTCCTTTCCAGAAGAGGAGAGCTGAGTGAGTGGGTGAGTAGATGTGAGGGGGAGAGAGGGGAAAGGAAAAAAAACGAAAGACGCCGAGGATACCTTTCGGAAGAGCCAACCCATCCAAGTCTATCACATTTCCGAGTGACCTCAAAAACCAATCTGATGCGACACCTTCATGCGACGCGACACCCACCGGGGGGTGGGTGGAGAGCTTTGGTGCGGACTGGTGGAGTGAGGACTTGTTGGGGGGGGGGAGGGGAGGAGTCAGATCTTTCCACGACCATATTCCCTCATCCTCCCTTGGCATGGCCTTTTCCTCACCCTATCTCTCCCCCGGCCAAGCCTCCCCTTGCTTCGCCGCAACTTTTCCAACACTCTCACACACACGCCGTACCCTTACTTTCCCCCAACTGTCCACCATATATACCTTCGTCTCCTCTCCTTCTCTCTCACACCCACACCACTCGGCTAACGCTCTCCACTTCATCAAACCCTCCTCACCCCCAAAGGAATACACCCCACCGACAACGGCGCGACATTTCCGCAGGGCTAAAGAAAGACTTGAGCAAGAGCGGGGTAAAAACGGAACGAGGTCTCGTGAATCAAAATGCTGAGGGAAACGATTCCCGTCCTCGCATCCCACCCTGCTGCCACCACGTTCGCCCACGCCAAACCCATTCCCGTCCTCGTTGAATGCCATTACGGCCGCAGAGGTCAGGGAGATCGCGTGGGGTCTTACACAATTATTCTGTCGTGTTCCGACCGATTCATCCCTTTCTAATGAGCCGGGAAGTGAGCGCGCGCTTCCACCTGTTTCCCCTCACGAGAATTGACGTTTCTCGTGCCGCCCGGCGCCACCAATGTCTGATTGGGAAGTGAGATCGAATATTCCGTGCTTATTGGGTTGCTTGGTCGCGTCTGGTTCCTGTATTCCCTGACGTGGGATTGAAGTGGATACGTACGTGATAGGACACTCACTGCATTGGAGCCAAGGGAAAGGTTTGCCGAAGATGGTAATTTAATCTGGGATAATGCCACCACTAAGAAAAGGTTCGTCACAGTTTGTGATGTCATGGGAAAATTCAGGCAATGATATTAAAAAATTTGATGCTCAGCATATTAAAATAACAATTTATTTACGTCTTCTAGATCAGTTTCCACCTATAGCTTGTCAAATTATGTTCTTATTGATTGTTCGCCTCAAGATATCTAAGTATGTCTCTACTAATCCAACTAAGATTTGAACTGCATATCATTATATTCCTACATTCAAAACGATATTAAGATTTAAATACTTGTAAACGAGTCTCAATACAAACATCAGCCTAATAATTCATATTGATGAGTTCTTTCAATGCAATTAATGCAATGGAAGCATATAATTGATTATTTGTTGCCGAAGAGGAAATAATATCACCACGATACCAGCTCAGGTTAAACATAACTAGAACGCGGAAGAGTTCAATTACCCGCTCTATACTGAATGACAATTCCTGCGCCAGATGGTGTATTATCGAGATATGTACAAAGGAATGAGCTGCTACGAGATTTGGAAGCATAGAAACGGTGTCGGTTTAATTGAGAGTTCACCGTACCCATGAAAACTTTACTCCGGTTGTGCTTAGGGCGTAACAAAGCTACGAGAGATATAAGCTCGACGAGGGGAAAACTTCGTGGCTAAGCAAAGCATCATGAAATGTGCGGGAGAATGACCTTCCTCGATTTAAATGAAGGCGAGAAAGCAAGAGCGGCCGAAATTTTCCAATTCCCTGGAGGTCTACCTCTCCTTTCAGCTGCACATGCTCCCGAAGGGGACTCAAGCAAAAAAAAACTAAACTCGTGACTGCGGTGGCAAAATCAGCGAACAGCGTAATTAGCGAACTTGGGTAAGCGACGACATCCAGCGGCATCCCTATGAACTGATCCGAATGCACACACAAAAGCGTTTTCTCGTCGTCATGGAGTGAACAGGCTCCCCTCGCCCGCTGGCAAGGCAGCATTGCATTTGCAAAAGGGAATCGCGAGGTTCCATACGAGGAAGTTGACAACTACGAGGCCGAAGTCGCGTGCACAGACCCTCGGTTGCCTTTGGCTCAAGCGGTGTGTGTCGCACTCCAGCTCTCGGAGTTGGTCAAGGAGTATGGCTGGCGAATTTTTTCCGACTTTATTACAAATTTCGTTTACCTTTAGATTTTCTAACTCAATGGCATGATATCTTCGCCATATTTACAAAAATAGAATTTCTAACAAGAACTATACTTCAAATTTAAGATCTGTTATGTTAAAGTATCATTGTAGAGGGAAGTATTTTCATATTGAGTAATGGTACACAGAAAATTTTAATTATTTATATTCTTCACATTACAATTACCCCTGGTGTTATTTTTTATTATTTTGTTAAATTCTCACTAAGAATTATTATTTAGACGCCAATGTGAGGAATTTTCTAAGAACACATACATTCCCAGCGATTCCATTCCGTTGGAAGCAAAATTTGATTCTAATTTTAATTCCATTCTGGAAAACATCCCTGTAAACATTTTTTTTCTAGACTAGCGCCATCCAAGCAATTGCCTAGGGAACGTCAGAAAAAATTCTCCACTTTGGGGATTTTCTGGAGGAGAACTGCCATATCACGATACGACATCTCAAACAGAAAGTAAAAGGTTTCCCTCAAATTTGGCTATTTATTTAGAAGCCTTCGAATATCCATTGCCAAATAAAATATTAGCTGATTCGGTGGACTTCTGAGCCTAATTTTTCATAACTTTTGTGACCTAGACAAGACAATAAGGATATTAGAGACACATAATTTCAGTAACATTTAAAAACATATGTGGTTGTGTTCAAAACAAAACAATTTTTTCCAGCTAGAGGTAAGTCGACTTCAAAATAAACGTTAAATGACAAATTAATAACTAAATAAATACAAAGCAATGTTTGGTAGAATATTTACTGATACAATTCGGAGTTAATAAAAAATCACAAAATCGATAATAAATGCATAACAAAGCTTAAAATAGGCTACCAGGCATTAAACTCCTCACAACGAAATAAGGCATTGTTAAGTATCCTAATTTCCCCCCCCCCAGCATCCGATGGTCGACGTACTTCTCCCCCAAAATCCCTCTTGCAAAAACGTCACCGCCTCTGCAGCTCCGTCATGTCTATTCTCTCCCTCTCTCTCCTTCGTATGTCATCTCGTCTTTTTACTCTTTTTCAACGGGACGACCTTCCATACTTCGCTCCCAGCTTATTTTTCTCGAGAAGCTTAACGAAGGATGACAATACGCTCGTGAATTCCAGAAAAATGTCATAATTTGTATTCATGACCAGGAGAAAGCATTATAAACCAGTCTTGGTCGGATCTCAGTGATACTTATTTAAGCATAATTTAATTTAGAGAACAAGAATCATATGAACAAGTATAAAACAGTGAACCAAATGAAGTAGTTTCTATGAAAGTAATATAGTAATTTACCTCGGGACATGACAGGATGACATAATTACCGCTATTTTAAATCTTAAGACAGTGCAAGTGATTTAAATGGCAGAAATTATATTAAAAGAATGAGTGCAAGTGTGTTGATTAGTAAGAAATGCATGCGAGATTCCCTAAATGTAAAAAAATACAACAGCTTATCATTTCAAAAGCAAACCTTCATAGACCATGTTCTGAGAATGGCCTTTGACTGAATACTAAGAAGCCCGAAGGAATACCCCTTAACGGAAAGGATGTGTGGATCCATAACGAGAACTAAGAGAATAGGAATAAAATTTATCGGGTGCAGTTTCTGACATAACAGTCCCTTTCAATGGTTGATGAAAAGAGGAAGTAGAAAGAATCACAGACTAAGACCTAGTCTGTGATACTTTTCACTCAACAGGCAAATAATGAAGGGCGTCAGATGAACGGTTTGAGTGGGAATGAAGCGGTCAACCTATGGAGGAGTTGGAATAAAAAGATGTTGTACACCAATATTCGGACTGTTGACAACTGATAAAGTTTGACTCAGATTTATATGTCTTCAATGATTTTAACTCTTTGATACCATATTGCGACCCACTGCGCTGGTGTGGGTTGAATATTCCGAGAATCCGCAGGTGAAGAAACCCCAGTATTGGAATATTTAGTGGAATATCTAAGTTCAATCTACTTGAATATTTCTCAGAAATACCTTTTCCGCCCTTATAGGAGAGCAGAAAAGTCTATTAAAATGAATACGGAGAGCATTAACGTTGATCAAAAAACTGTGGTGATGAACTTTTACCGGATAAAACATAAAATTGAATCCCTGTGGATAAATAATCCCAAAAGATTTCCATTTATATGTACGACCCGCGGGCTCCGGCACAAAATATCATCATTAGTTTCGACGGAAACTTTTGCAAGCACGTTTTTACGTCACAATCTCACATTATTATAAGATTTCGTAATGAATGTGTTTATGAAACCTTAAAAAAATTAAAACATCAAATATAAATTTAAAATAAAAACGTTATAAGCGTAGTCGCTTCCTGTTGAAGTCTTCCGTAAGCTGTGAACGTGATCGTCGAAAGTCGTACTAACTTGGAAATAGTTCGATATACCATTTCTCAAGACCTCCCACGGATCAAAAAACAAAAACATGAAAATGCTGCAGAGTATTTAAATCGCTCAAATAAAGACCATTAATGGGCACCATGTGGGTCAAAAACAAAATATTAGTGCTCCTAAATCTTTATCAAATTGGGAAACAAGAGATAAAGCATTGTTACTGCCATATGATTAAAATCAACTTTAGAAGCTACAGTAACAGAATTGTAGAGAATCGAGTATATCCTGATTTAAAAATAATAATAATAACATTGACCTTTCGCCGATTACGGAAACTCGCATCCATACATTATGCTTTTATTTCTCTCGAATCATTTTTCACCTTATCACTGTGGTTTTAGTTTTCCATTTAAGCTGCTGATTTAGCAATAAGTCAAAAATAATTATTCATAAAGATTTCCCAGACACTAATGACTACTGGAGGCATCAGAACAATAACTCCGGGATTCCATAAGACCCCTGGCCTTCATCAACAATTTAGCTGGAGGCCTGCAGTCGTGGAATGCGAGCTCTGGCGCTCAATAGCTGGGCACCGGCATTAGGCCCGCATCAATTGACCCTATGAGTGGAAATGGAGTCCCTCTCCACAGCTGTGCGGATCCCGGTGACCCCATAGCATACGAGAGGGCTATAAAACCGCGCTTGAATATCCCGACCCCTTCTCGATCCTCTGGTTCTCTATTCCCTTTCACGCACACATTTGCGCTAAAGCGCTTTTCTCTCATTTGACGTCAAATTCTTTCTTCCGCGCTCCGTCTCGCAAGTCATACGATTAGCTGCGGACTCGAACGAGAAACTAGATGGCCTACATCAAAAGATGAGCCAACTCCAGCTTTTACCCGCACCTTTACAGCCGAGTCCGAATGATCGGATCTCGGTTGACTTCTTTCAAAGTAGGGAAGACGAGCACGCAGTATCGTCGATCTCTTTGTCATTGCAAGCGTGACCAGTTGAGCAGGATCGGGAACGAGTTTCCCAAGGTGTTTCATTTGACGAGGATAAAAATAACATCATTCGAGGACTACGGCCCGTCGCAATGCAAACGCCGTACTGATTCCGGTAGCCGAAGCTCCGAGTCACCGGTGTTTGCGCTAGTAAGACAGGTAATCGTCCATTTCTGCGATTTATATCCGCAAGGTGAAGACAGTATGAGTGTAGGGACTATAGCCTCATTTGCAGACGAAAATACTCCCAAATTACCAAAATATGCAGAAAACGAAAGATAATGGAAATGGTAAAAATATTGAGGAGCATAAAGGAAGAATGAAAATCTCAAAAAGTTGATCAATAATGCTGGTTCTTAATGTGCTACTGCTACAGTAAATAACTGTATTTCTGAATCCGACCGCAAGTTAGCATCGTTCTTGCCTGGAAACTCGAATAAATACGCAAAGCTGAAGAGCTGCTACAAAGTCATTCCAGGTTGTATTGACTCACTGGAGTTGGAACTCAGAATAAAGGCCCGCTTCTCTGAACAACAAGAAAAGTTATCGTAAATGGAACATGGAAAGCCATCTTATACTCAAATATAGTATAAACTCTCTTTAGTATGCAATGAATTATCAAAATAAGTGTCCGATTGATGTTGACAGCTTCAGCGACCATTCCACCCTAGGTCCCACTACAATATTATCGACCCATCGTCGTCCAGTCTTATATCGTCTCGATGCATGTCTTGCTTTATTGCCATCTTACAGGCAAAATTTCCCTCATTGTATCTCAAATTATTTAAAATCCCCACTCTCCTCATACCCCTGCTCCTTATTCAGAATATCCTCCCTTTCAAGATCAATTCGCTCCTTGCAAAAGACTACAACCTTTTGTTTTGTCTTCCTAAAACTTCTAATTTCCGTTCCGCCACCATATTTTGCATGCGTTAGTTCTTTTCTTCTGTTCAATTTACCCTCTTTATCCTTTTTCAAACTCACGTCTCAAAAATTCACTACGCTCTACTACCGAATTTGAGCTCATCTGTTTTTTCCTGAGGTGTATAACTTTAAAATAAAGATTTAAATTATCCACAATCTATCTTGGGGTTATGGAGAATATATGCTTGGGTTTTTTCGATAACCGGATACCAAGGCTACTTTGAGCTTTACATGTGCGACTGCTGCTCGGGGACAGATTAGGCCGAACGATCATGATTTGAGTGCTACCTTTCTTCCTCCATCCTTTTTGGCCACAATCTTCATGGGATACTAACCAAAAGGAAGATCGAAAGACGTACGCGATCTCGTATCTCGCGAAGCGCGTGATGATGATAATGATGATGACACTACTCCTACCGCGCGGAAGTCGTTGAAACTCTTCCCCGGTCCTCCGCTCTCGCCGCCGCCAAAAGTTTCATTAGGCACGTTACTGATATTGGGCGCTTGGATGAGCTTCGCGCCGGTATTATCCCTCCCCACCTCTAGACGAAGGAATAAAGGATCCGTATTTTTATCTTCGTCGTGATGGCCCTCCGTGGCCGTCGTTGCGTCACATTCTTCCTTTTCCACAGCAGCGGATTACTAAAGCCTCCGGAAATGTCCCCATCGATTCTCATAGCTGTTAACTAATCGTGAGCCTTCCGGTACAACACACATGAATCGTAAGGTGGAATCTTCAGCTGCAATTAATGCCACAGGGGAATATTAAACTTCCAAAAGGAAGAGTTGTCGTATTCTGCTATCTTCAGAGGACCCGATTGAAATTTTCCATTTTATAGGCACGGTGGCCAGAGAACTGGATTCCCTTTCCTTGGGTCTGAATTCGAATACCACAAATAGCTAAATTTTTAGAGGGATCTCGTATCTGAGATGTGGAGGGTTTTAAGTTTAGAACTCCGTCCGTGAATGGTGAACAACTTGACGTGCTTCGTTTCCATTGGATTACGACAACACATCTAGATATATGAGAAAAAGTAACTATAAGGTATTAAATTAATCCTCTTAATGGTCATTTATCATCCCAAGCCATGAGTACCTCCAAATATACGTTGACAAAGATTTACAGTGAATGTATATGCTTTGACGGTTAAAAATCTTCCATTCAGCGTAGCTTTTCAAATGTCGTCGTCCAAGTTGTGCGAAAAAATCCTTTGGATGATACCGTTGACGTTAACACAAAGTAGTATTCAGTTCATGGGCCTTTCCTGTTATACTAAAAATCACCAGAATTTATTGCCTCTAAAGGTGAGCGCTGGAACTAGTACAAGAGATGACGCCGGAGATAAGGGAAATGGTTTGATTATGAAAACGCCAGAGATCGCCGCGATGCAGGCTTCCGCGATGACCACAGGACAGTATGACAACCGGCCTTTCAAGCGCTGCAAATTTCGGGGGCAATGGCATCCATTTTGTTTTTGTTTTGTGATACTTCACTACCGAGGTAATACGAGCCAAAACAGATGGCTAGTATAATGGAACCACACGAAGCGTATTCTGATTCTCAACGTTTTTGGATCCTACTTCAATCCGGGTCCGGGAAATTGTAATTTCCATTATTTTCAGGAAATCCAAAATCATCTTTTTTCATTTTATTTTCACTTATAATCAGTGAATACGACTACCGTGGTAACTTCTGTTTTTGGAGCCAAGGTGCAGCAAATTCGGAATGTCAGGAGTACGTGGTCATGGAACACGCAGCGTGGCACGGGGGCTGATACAATCCCGTCATATGTTTAGCGCAACTTGATTTGTTAAGAGCACAACAAAGCGCACAGCGGGTTTTTCTCTTCTTCCATTCTGATGAAAACCCTTTCTTCGTCAACAACTCACTCAAGAATGTTCCACAGTGACTGTGTAAGTCAAAATAAGTAATGAACTCCAACTTTGAGTTAAATTGGCTTTAAAATGGATGGAAATCAACTCCACCAATGCTCAGAATTATGTTATCCCTACACAAGCCATTGGTATAGGAGGACTTGTGCCGCATTTATCAAATTTCAGTATTTGTATTAAATTGCATTATTGTATCAATACCTGTATTTGTATCAATTTGAATACTACGAAGAATAAAATGATATGATGATATGTTTATTTATATGGTTTAATGTGATTTTATATTATTATTTATGATAATAGAATGATATGTAATTTAAAAATAATCCTGTATTTATTGATGACATGAGCAAGCAGTTGAAAACCAAAGTAAAGGCACAAAATTATCCGATTATACCACAAATACATTTAAATACATCTTTTAGAAAACATATGTGAACCCCATAAGTCAAGGGGTCTAAGTGACATTAAAAAAAATAAGTTAGGTACAGGAATGGGATGTGAAAATATAAATCTTTTAGGTGGGAAAGGGATCCAAGTGATTTTCTTGACAGGTGATGCAATCTAGGGTAATGCCTCTTAACTACTTATTGGGTTTTACCAAACATTTTCAACTTTCACTTAAGTTTTCTCAACACTACGATTTTATTACTTAGACCCCTTGACTTCTGGGGTCCTCATATATGCCAATAATGGCACCATTTCTATTGATTTATTACACTTTTACTTCAAATTTTACAATAATTAGCCATTAACTCAAATAATTAGGCGGAAAGATGCATCTAATTTATTTTTAACCGATTTCGCCGTAGTTTTCGTTTCTTATAAACAGTTGCATAAAATTTTGTATTCACATTGGTCAAAATAGTCCTTCCTCGGATCATTCTAACCGTCCATGTCATCTTCTCCACCCTAACTATCACCCACATCTCTAGGCCCTGCATTCACCTGTCGTAATACTTTCCCGAAGTCCAAGTTTCTGTCCCATACAGCGCAACTCATATGAGTATATTCAGATAGTAAATTGAGGGGAGTAGAGCAAGGAGGGGTCGAAAAATAAAAGTGATGTAAAAGAGTGATGACTGAAAAACATAACGCATTGATAGATGGTGCAACTTTGATCTACATTATGTGCGGAAGTTATAAAAGGAGAGAAAAATGGGAATACATGAAGCTGTTGCGAAAGGACTCTACATTGGTCTTATTCTTCTCATAGTTTCCTGTCAGTACTTCTCCACTTTATGGCTAGGCTTTTAGATCCCAACGACTGGTTAGATAACGTAAAAAGAAGCACGTTTTCTGAGTGTGTGCGTTCGTGCTTGCGTGCGCCAGGCCATTCGTTTTATTTACTCTATTGTCGCGTCACCCCGGCAGGGTGTATTTAACTTGCTCGCTAGAGAGGACTCCGTCCGTAAGAGAGGCTACCAACTCGTATAAATGGATGACGACCGGGAAAAAATCCTCTGCCGATTGCATTTGCAACGGGTGTGCTCTGAACGTCACTCTGTACTCTTTCCAAGAGACATCTGGAGCTTTACTACCTCTATCCCTGGTGCCGATCAACGGAAATCAGAAGTCGTGGTTGGTCCGCATGACTGAATTCGGAGCCCTGAAATGCTCTTTTTTCAAATGCTCGCTTCATCTCGACCGCAAGATGAATCGATTAAAATTCGCTCTTCCACCCCTCTCATATTATATGAGTACAAAATTCTTGGTAGGGTAAAATTTTTAAAATGTTTTGGAAACTCCCGTGTGCTAAAGTTCTATAGATTCTAAGCTTCTGTTTCCTTAGTACAGGAGTATTTGCCTATTATTGCGGGAAGAGAGTAAGTATTGTCATCAGCCATGAGATTTAAAATATAGCGAAGAATTTTATAATTGAAATCTTTGATATAAGGTGTATTTATGATGTAGGGGCGCAGAAAGGAGAATCAGCATAGATGTAGAATCTCCCCGCAGCGCATCCACTATTTCCGATAAGCGTAACCCACCGAAAAAGTTGCTAAAAAAACAGTGCTGGTTTTTATGTACATCTTTGATTGCTACACGAATGGAGAAGGATGGGACAGAAACCAAGCGTGAACTATTAGGAATGACTTAATAATTCTTCTCCCTCTTCTCTAGTTAAATAGTTTGAACTGAATATTTAATTTCAAAAACAAGTAGTTTGTCAGCTTTCTAAATAATTTACAACTTGAATTTCCAAACTGATGATGCGTCATTCCAAGCAGATTGAAATGCTAATTCGATAACGGACATGAATGCCATTTAAAGAGCTCCTTAGTATTATCACTCTTACCGTTCCACGTACTTTTGTCAAATTCTATTTATATTACACATAACTATCTCATTTTCAACCTCCTGCGTGATTTTGTGGTGAGATGCGGGATCCTAAGTTACCGACACAAGTTTTCCCAATGATTCTTTGATTGGAAAATATATGTGACCATTAAGATATCGCCAAACTATTCTATACAATTATCAGCCTTCATATTTAATGCAGAAACAACCTTCATCAGTTAAATCAATAATTTATTAGAGGGACGGAAACAAATGTATTTCCTCGCTCATACCCACTTATCAACCTCAACATCTGGATTCACTCATCTATTGATTACGATTCCCCTATTGGTCATTATTTATATATGTCAGTTTAAATCACGAGGATAGGTCATAAAATTAAAAATAAATAACTATGACTTCTTGCCGACGCTTCGGTGTGTAATTAACACCATATTCAGGGCTACAATTGCAGGTAAAACAACATTATTAATAAAGTCACGTAAAAGAATATCAACAGTTTCACCTTAAAAATCAAAGTATCGCTACACGTGATTGCGATATACAAATAAGAATTACCTCGGATTTAGCCAGGAACATCATGTTTCAACAATAAACATCTACTGCTAAAACTATAAAATATTTTTCCATATAAGGAGCTTTCAGAACCATTTTATGGAATGGTACATTACTATATTATGACCATATATCATTAAGGGTACCAATTCCATAACCACAATGATCTTTTTAAGACAACTGACGAACAATTAAGAAACTGTTAAGCAAGTAACTATTCAAATAATTAAAAAAATCAAAATTCATACAAAATTCATCTATCAAACAACATTTTTTAAATATTGTAAGGTGTTTACATATGCTCTGTAGTTTAAATCATGATTTGAGTTTTGTTTATGTTATGTTTTCCATTATGCATTCATAGATGTCTCTGTTCTCATATATTGTTTGATAGATGTTTTAAAAAAGATCATTGTGGTTGTGGAATTATCACTCATTTAGATATATTGTAAAAGTACACTAAGGTGTTTGTTTTTCAAATTTTATAAAGTATTTTATAAGATCTGTCGTAGTATTAATGATTTGAGTTTTTTGGAATAATTTTGGCTGTATAAATAGATGTCACTTCTTAAAATATTGTTTGTCAGTTGTCTTAAAAAGATCATTGTGGATATGAAATTGGTACCCTTAATGATATATGGTCATAATATAGTAATGTACCATTCCATAAAATGGTTCTGAAAGCTCCTTATACGGAAAAATATTTTATAGTTTTAGCAGAAGATGTTTATTGTTGAAACATGATGTTTCTGGCTAAATCCGAGGCAATTCTTATTTGTATATTGCAATGACGTGTAACGATACTTTGATTTTTAAGGTGAAACTGTTGATATTCTTTTACGTGACTTTATTAATAATGTTGTTGTACCTGCGATTGTAGCCCTGAATATGGTGTTAATTACACACCGAAGCGTCGGCAAGGATTCATAGTTTTTTTTAAATTTTTTGACCTAACCTCGAAATTTAAACTGACATTCCATCCAAAACTAAAGAGGTCGATAGAACAATACTTCATTATTTATATAACCATTTACTTACAGGAAAACTACTTTTTACACTATATTTAATGCCATAACTCATTGCAAAGAAACATGTTAGTCAATGATGGCCTCGTAGGAATAAAATTCAATTATGCATGAACTACTTAAAATGATCCTCTATTTACAGAAATGTTTGAATAACAAATTTTTTTAGAAACATACTGAATCTAAAATCCGGTTTAGACAGGAAAACTTCATCCTCTACGAAAAATAATATCTCATCGCAAATTCTCAATTTCCTTTGTGTGCAAGGTTTTTTTTTTATTCGAAAAAAATCCCACGCGTTTTGTTCATTTAGCGATACTGGTACGCGAAAAGAGAGCAGCAAAGAGAGGATTGGTTGAAATTCTCCATCAATCGAATACTTCTAAACAAACAGTAGCAGAATTCAAAATAAAAAAAAATGATCCTGACCGATTGGAACTTCACTGGCGCGATCCTTTAGGGACGGAACCACTAATGCCAAAGGGTTCACAAATGATGGCTTGGATAAAGAATCATCAAACAGCCAAGGAGATCTCCCATCGTTGAATAAAAGAAAAATACAGAAAATGTCGAAGCCCTCCCAGCACCCTCCCGCCACCACCTCTCTATAGGATTCGTGCATTGGTAGAAAACGTTTTCGGGTAATTGTTGACCGCACTGAGGGAGGGAGCTGACCTGGTTTTCTCTCTATACTGGCGAACTTCCGCACCAGTGGACAAAGTGGGAGCGGGCAAACGTTCCTGCAGAAATCTCTCCCTTTGACCCCTGCCCTTCCAATTCCCTTCCCCCCTTCTATTTCCCCAGGCCTCTAGGGATATATATATATATATATATATGCCCCTGTACTCACTCAGTCATTTCACTTACTAGAGCGGCGTGGAGGTGGCGCATGGTGGATGCGGCGAACGGCGGATGGCGATGCTACGGCACACATCCGCCAACGGCACTTCTGTCGCCCACTTACTCGAATTGCGCACAAAGGGAAAGGGTTTGGTGAGTATGATTTGACGACGCATGGGGAAATGGGGAATCTGGATTCCACTTTAAAGCAATAAAATATTAATCACCCGGGGAATATCGAAAACTGATCGGGTGGAATGCGAAAGCTAGCAGAGTGCGATCGCCAGGAGTATTAGGATGCCCCAACGAAGGGTCTTTGGTTCAAAACTAGGTGAAACCCAACCAAATACTTGGGGGACTATGAGTGGATACTAGAGCTCACTAGTAAGGTTCTTGAGGAAGAGCAAGTTATATAATTCTTCCTTAGAGTAAACACGTGACTTTCCCAAACGTCTGGGTTGGAAAACGACCTAAGCCAATATTTTGAAGAGAGCATGACAGGATCTAGAACTAGACTTGACTTGATCTAGACAGGACAGGACTTGATCTTTACTTGATCTAGACACCCTTGGACTAGACAGGATCTAGAAGTCAAGCATCCACAAAATTTCTCCTCATACGCCTTAATTGCGGAATTATGAGACGCCATAATGAACGGAGATACTTGTGCATTTGCTTTCATGGCATGAAAATGACCCATGTGCAGTAAAAGAGGATATGTAATTTAAATCGACATCTTGAATAAATTAGATTTATAAAAATCAACTCCTACAGAAATGCATGCATTTATGATATTTTAAAATTGAAACTGCTCATAACCACTGCGAAATCAATGAAGATGATGAAGGAATAAATCATGTTTCCAGAAATGTAGCTATTTTGGGATGCTTTTGAATTAATATCTCCCAACTTAAGATTATCATGCCAAACTTAATGAGCATGATGTTTGATTCTTCGAAAATTAAAGGTCAAAATCTCGTAATTTACAGTGCAGTGGGAAATCAACAATGATGGAAAATCAAATGCTGCCTCGCTGATGCGTTCAGCAACAGCAAAAAAATTGCCGAGGTCTCTATTTACTGCCTTCATCAGTAACACAACGCCCACGCTCAAAATGCTTAATCTCATGCCCAGCATTAATCTGAGGCCCGAAACGGAGAAGAGAAGTTAAATTGTACGCCATAATTTCTCCAACCCCTTCATTACAATACGGCAATTTTCCTAAAAATAGCTGCTTCCGAATCAAATTATCCTCAACACAATACACCCTCCGCAGACGCCGAAACATGACGAACGAGAAAATAATATTCCCGCGGGACGACTTTTCCACGAAAATTCAGCGAATAAAAACCTGACGGATTAAATTATCCGGTCGCGGAAATACCTCCTCTTTGCTCCTCCATACGTAACGCCGAAGCCAAACGAAAGGCCATTTAACCTCTGCGCCACCTCCACCACTACCAACACCATTGTAAGCCATTACCGCAAAAGATCTCATCCCCCAACAATTTCCATAGTTACCATTTTCGTGGCCCACTCCACAGCCACACAGCCGGGCCTAAATTATTCAAACCTCCTCCGCTGCTATTACCATTATGGAACGCTGGCTTGCCGCGTCAAGGGAGTTGTAAGGTTGTGAGGGGAAGGCGAGATGAGGGGGGAGTCGAGGAGGTTGGCAGTCGGGTCGGGAAAAGAGGTGAAGGATTGTTAGCGGTAGTTATGAACGCTCATCCTGCTCTTCTCCCTGTTCCTGGAGACAGTTCAACGCCCACCACGGTCGGCGACAACTGGGAGGACCCAAAATCGTACCCTGTACTGACGTCCTTTCTTCCCCCTAACCGACCCCCTCTTTCCCCACATCTTCCCCTCCGCGACCCCTTAGTCCTCCTGCCACCGAAACCCCTTTCGCCAGAAACTTCCCTCAGAGCGTGCTCCTCTACCCGTTCGCTACACAGACCTGGGACTTATATATGGAGCGTCACCCACCCCTACACCGAGATGTCTCTAGCCATTCACTCCGAGACGCGCGGAATTAACGTTGCTATTAAAAGGTACGTGGAAATCCTGTCTTCAACCCTTGGTATGCAAATTTGAGACATACCATGGGTTGGGTTCTGCCACAGTGTGTTGGGCGATAAATATTTGCGATCTTTCCATATGAGACCAGAGACTACAATAAAAGGCTTCTTAAATGCCTCGCTGATTGAGTGAGTCGGGACAAAAGAAAGATAATTAACATATGGTAGCGGCCCAGATCATGATTTACCCATATACGTGAATGTAGTCTAATGCAGCTACCTTTTATATACACTACAAACGAATTTTACTGCTTAAAATACGTCAGTGACGGTACAATTGAAAGTGTAGGAGAAATTCTGAACTCAAGCTGTGATATATAAATTTGAAACATTGCGTGGGTGGCCCTTCACCACAGTTTGTTGGATAAAATACATTTCATTCGAGATAAAAACCGGAAACTAACGATTACAACATTCCCACAATGTTTCAATAGCTTTGTAACATTTGACAAAATTAAAGTTTGAAAGCGTGTTTCAAGTTATAGTAGCTCAGTACCAATATTTCCCTGATTATGGAGCATTTATTGACTCTTTTTGCACAAAGATCTTCAAGAATCAAGCAAGGAGATTTATGTAAGCGCATTACGTATGTATACATACTATGTAGAACTTAGATACCTACTTTAACTTATTCATGACAAAGAATGCTTGTATTAAATTGTGTCCATGATTCGTTACAAATAATGATTGAACCACAACGTAGGTTTGTGTAAGTTTGTGTAGGTTTGTGTAGGTAGGGAACACAATTCCAGAGATGGCGTCATATTTCCCACCAAACATCTCCGCTGAAAATGAAGCATGGAGATACAGCTGAACCACGAAGTGGCTTCCATCCTGCCCACAACATGCCCAATCTAGTCATGTTTACAGAAGTAGAGCGTAAATAAAAGGTATTATTACTCAACTGGTCGTGGCATTTTGTCAACCTCGAGAGTTATAGTCATCTCTCACCATAATATTTGTATATTAATTCTTCATGCAGCCGTGGCTGATTTTACTTTTATGATTCTTAGCTCATGACATGACTACTCGAGGACGCTCCATATATAAGTGCTTGATCTGGATGAATAAAAATTATTACTAATCTTAGAAAATGACGAATCAATTATTTACAGTATTTTCCGAGCCGGTTCATAAGCATATATATTTTTTTTCTGATGATACCTATGATCAACGTAAATAATCAAAGAAGAAAACTTTAGGGAGTACGGAAGAGCATAATATCCTCAGTTTAAACTGAAAACATAGCATTAATAATTTTTAGTAAAAGGTGATTAGCTTCAGAAAAAATAGAGAAAGGGGGCAACACTTCAGAAAGTCAATGAAGTCGCATTCCTTTTTCATATTAAGTTTGTTGTGGCTTTGTTACTTTTGATAATTGTACCCTCGAATGATTCACCACACTGATGTGCAGACGAATTAATTAAGCAATAAACCCAGACGACATTTCAACGATATTCTTCTTCATATTGCTATGGAATTTTTCCATGTTCTAGTTACCTAGAATCACCGAAGCGGGCATATGAACAGCACCTGCCCACGTTAATAATAACGGTGTGTTATGACACGGGCCGCGGCGAGGGGAGGCATTCTATCTTTCAGAGGAAATCGGGGATGTGTGGGCACTTCTGGGTTCACAATGTGATCTCACTCGACAAAGGATCTGTTTCTCTGATCGATAAAGATTTAACCGGTGCCTCCAACTGCTCCTCCCAACCAGTTGCACCGGCATACTTCATGAAAAGGACTCCAGATAGTAATGCGCGAAAGGGCACTTTGAGTGTATAGAGCAAAACACAAGACTCCTTCAGAGAAATGTAAACGGCTTAGAAGACAATACTGAGTTGCTTTGAAATAGACAGCAACGGCATACCGAATGTAAAATACCTTAAAAAGCTGGTAATGTTAAAATAAAACCCAGCATATGTAATTAATTCCTAATTTTAACGTCATGTCTGATCTTTTTTCTGTTTTCCTTGTTTCCTCACCAATTTGGAATGAATTACGTGACGTTTTAGTCACTTACGGGCAATTAAATTTCCGCTATCATTGTCCATTTTCTTAAAAATAGTTTCAAAGCAGCAAAACTACGGATTAATATCGGAAGAACTAAATCCTCTGTGGCAGTTTCTCAATTTCAACTGATGCCCGAAATGAAAAAGAAGCATAGTTTAAAAGTTTTGATACTTATATTCATGATGAGAGATGCGAATAATTCTGAGCACCTTAATGTTAACATTACATCTGGAACGAAATCACAACGTATTCACCCGAAGCCATTCCTGATAATTCACCTTTCAATGTAATACGCACATGCTCTACGTCAAAAGTGTTTTGATGTGTGATTAAAAGTGTTTTGATGAAAGTTCGTCGTCGTGTTTTGATGATACGCGAAAAGAGAAAGAAGAAGCAGAGTTTATAAGTTTTGATACTTGCAATCATGATGAAAATGCGAAAACTCTTAGCATAGGCTCCCTCACGGTTAACGTTACATCTTTAACGACATTCCAACATATTCCCACGAAGCCGTTCTTAATAATGCACCTTTTTATGTAATATGCAGCTTTTGATGTAATTTAGATCTTGCTGTTCGTCTATCAATAATTATCTCCTTAAGAGTGACTATAATTCGCCGAACTCCCACAATTTTCTTCGTTTGAGAGAGAGAGAGAGAGAGGAAATCTGCTGCCATCGGAATGGGAATATAACTCGAGATCCCCTCACCCACGCAAGGAATTAGCCTCCCCAGCTCAGTAAAAAGCTATGAGGATAACCGGACAATGGGCCAAGACAGAGGAGGTCGGACTAGAGAGAGTAGAAAGGAGGGCATTGGGTATATTTGGAATGAAAGGAAGATGAATAATGTGGGTGGTCTGGGCAAAAAAACGGGAAAGAATACGAATGAATAAAGGGTGCGGAGTGTGTGTAAGAATTCCAAAGGGATCGGGGCAGGGGCCAGTTTCCCGAGACAAAGGTATTTAAGGGCGCGTCGGAGGGCCGGGCCGTACCTCCCTTTAAGAGGCAAGGGAGCGAGGGGATAGGAGCGTCGCAGGAACTGGAAGTGGCAAGGCCCTTGAAAGGGATGAAAGAGGGCCTCTCGCCGCATGAGGAATTGGAGGGCAGAGGGCAGATTTAAGATTCAGCGGGTGGAGCAGGGCGTGGGTGTGTTTGAGACGCCGGCTGGGTAGTTCTTTGCACCCGAGGAATCAGCGTGAAACGGCGCACATGTGACTAGGAATATGCGGACGATTTGAGTGGGTAACCGAGCGAATCAAGGGATGGTACTAAAATTATAGCTATGGAGGGTATAAGTGAATTTAGCAAAGTTAGCAAGTAAGCGCTTATTAGTATCGCTGCGAAGGGTAAATGAAAAGGCTTAATCTTCGTGGTAAATTTGAGGCTGTATCCTCCTCCAGATACGGTGACCAAACTGTGAACTCCCAGTTACTGTTGTAGGATAGATCATATGAAAATAAATACTATTTCCTTTTTGCGGAGGATGCTAACTTCATCAATTTTGAACTGCGTGTTGGTAAGTTTTTAGTCATTTAGCAGGCATTTCATGTAACCATGATTAGAATTAATTAATATCCCCTCAGCATCTATCCACGATATGCATGGATGATAGGTAGAAAAAGTATAGAAAATCTCCTAATAACTACCTGAATTAACGAAACGAAGTGAAATAGCTAGTATCGCCGTGAAAGTTTGCTTGACATTAGTGCATTCCCTATGCCATACACCCTGGAGGTGTGATGCTGTATGTAGATACATGCATCACGTAGAACATGGTGTAAACAATTTGGTCTAACGTTAGTTAAGAAATATTAACATTATTTAAAATGAAGTATCAGACAAATTATAGTTATTATATACTTTTTCAAAGCATACTTCTAATTAAACATAATTTTCATCGCTCACCACCGTTAATACGCTACACACATTTAAGGAACAGAACAAGTAAAAAAATCTTTTTAAAGAGGCAATTAATAATGCAAGAAGAAGTGATTGAATGGACTAAAAAACATTGGATGGATAATGATGTTAAACTTTCAGTTCTTTTATAACTATAATATTTCTTCATGCCGTTTGCTTTTCAGAATGGAATACGTCCGCCTTCTCTTTTTATGAATATTAAAATAATTTTTTTCCCAGCTTAACAACATATATTCCTATGACTACCCTCAAAAGCCCGTTATCCTCTATAATTAGTTGTATTCACTGACTTGTCATATTTTTGCTAACCATTTAAAAAGGGGTGAGTGCCGCGCAAAGGATGGATGAATATCATTTCTACGGAAAAATGGCGTTCCTTAATCGACTGGCCATTCTCATTGCTTCCGCGGCGCCTGCGCTGATACTACTTAATTTTCCCGACAAAGTATGCTTCCATAATGGTTTTATAAAACTTCTACATAGGTATGAATTACGGACACCAGCTGGGCGGGGAATAAATGCAGTGATAAGAAGAGATAATGGGCGTGATAATACAAAGAGACGCTTTTTCCCAAAGGGCTCGAAGTGTTGCGGTCCAAAATTCGCGCAACATATTAGAAAAGGCCTAGAGGGTAAGATATGAAGGTATGTGGACAAAGGGAGGACGGCAGATAATGTGGAAGTTTTAGATAAAAAGTGGCTTATCCGAATGAGATCAAGATTACGAGAAAGGATACAATTGACTGCCTAATTATAAGATAGCAAGGCAATTATGATACTGCTTCATCAGTTCCCCACAAAAAATATTCAAAGAAAGCTCAAAAAATATTTGCGCATCTCTGAAAGAGCCACAGAAATAGGAATGGTAAAAACTGAATTGTAAATTAAATAAAACAATCTGGGCTAAATTCAGAGTGTGCTTCTTTATATGAAAGTGAATTCGAATATCACCAGAAATACAAATTGTCAGACCATATACGCCGAGATAAATGGTAATACATTTTAATTTATCTGTTATATTTTAATATTAATTAAAGTTTTTCACTCTAAGTTACGAAAGATTTACACTTAAACACGCGTAACATTTGTATTATCATTCTGTCAACGACTCTAATAATGGATGCAAAAAGAAGAACGATGCGGAACGATAACGTGTAACAGTAGCTCGGTATTCCCTTTCACAAACTGACAAGAGTAAAATACATAGAATGTATATAGTATTTTGATAAAGTTGACCATGGCCGTTTTGGATAAAGTCTAAAAGGCAGACATAGAGCTTTTCTCGTCCTTAAATAAAATAAGCCCTCATTGGATGTAAAGTGGCTGATAAGTATCTTTGAAATCAGTGCAATCGTGCGCACATCGCTGGCAATAAAGTGGTCGCCGCATTTCATGTACGATAATAGCATTTTGATAATCAATGAAATGGGAGCATAAGTCGTGGCTGAAGTGTATTCATACAGGAGACAAACTGTGGTTGTATAGCACGTAGGTTATTATGATTGTACCTTCTTTTTCACTAGGACAGTCGGAGAAAAATCCAGGCATGTTACCCCCTAACATGTGGCTACAGCCAACGAAAATTCCTAGAGAGACAGTAAACTCGATGATCGAACTTGGATGCCATTCTCTACGACATCACCAGCTCAAGTAGGCTTGAAGAGTTGGCCACGGCTAGAAACTTTCGATTCCCTTGGTTACTTTGAGTATGAGAGAAAAACCTTCGCCTCCCTTGAGATGTGGGGGAAAAACCGAAAATCTGTATCGAAGAAAAAAGAACAACCACGATAAGGAATGCAAAATATTCGACCTCGAAATGCGGGAGCGGGAGAATGGAGCGGCAAAGATCGGAGATAACTTGGAAGGCGGAAAGCTAGCGGGCAGCGGGAGAACCTAACCGAGAAGGGGGTGGGGAAGTGGAAGAGTAGGGTTTTCGAGCTCTTTTGGGCCCTGCGCTGGCCCAAAGCGGAAGGCGTTGCTGGAGTATAAGTAGGGCTCGGTAGGACGGGGTTGCGGGAGTGGTTGGCGGGGCGGTGGGGCAATGACGACGTAGGCTCCGGGACTTGGGGCAGGGCGAAAACTGAATGGACGGCTTGCTGAGACCGGCCGTGAGGAGAACAAAAGCTAAACCTTTTGTGAAGCCATGTGACAATGGGTGAGCCTTTCCCCCTCCTCTTGTGTGTGCTTCCCACTCCCTAACGCCGTTCCTCATACCTCCTCGCGGACTCTCTCAACCCACTATCATCCTCGCTCCCCTCACATCTCCATTTCCTTTCTAACCCTATCTCCGTCCTCATCCCTTATCCACCCACAACTACACAGTTTTATAACGTCTCCTCTCTCTCTTTTCTTTCTTTTACGTCCTCATCCTCCTATCCTCTACCCCTGCATCTAAATTTCCCGACGTCCGCCTTCCCCCACGCGTATTCCGAGGACCCTTCCCTACGCTTGACAGTGTCCCTCACTGCTTACTTCCCCTCTCCCACCCAAACCAACCTCCTCCCATCTTTCAACCCCCATTTCTCTCTTCCTCTCCCCATATTTTTGTCCCCCCTTTGTTCTCCTCAGAAATCATCGCTACTTCTCCCTACTTTCGCCTTCCCCTCCTCGGGACAATTTCCCACCTTTTTATAGACTCACTTACCGATCCGCGAACTTAATTCTTTTTGAGCACGTGGCCAAAATTGTGGCTTGGCCGGGAGCGCTGCGTGTATTACGGGAGGAAATTCATGCCGCGGGTAAACACCTTTAGGGAGGAGGTGGAGGTAATGTACAGAACAGGAGCGACGGGGAAGGGATACATCGGATGTGATTTTGTAACACTTTCCGATGAATAAGCAAGGATGATACAACTAAACTCCCCAACAATGGTACTTCGCTTACATGTGAAAACCATTAGCATGGGCTTGCGTGGAGGAAGAGACAATTCAAGGGATGCCGTATATAACTAAAGACTGTGAAGCAGCTAGCCAGACAATACCGCTCGAATGACCGCATTATGCCTGTTATTCATTTGGCGCAACATTGCCCTCTCCTTAAGAACAGTTAATGCACGCTCACGATTAGCATTATTTATGCGATTCATTTCCGCATGCATAGCGTTGAAATAGAGAAAAGCGGAGGGATAGACGGATCAAGGAACGGAATGCGATTGATTACCACATGCTTCCGTCAGAGCTACCAACTTACCCTAAGCGTTTAAATGTTGTATTAGTACCTCGTCAACTAATCATAGCTTTGTTCCTATAGATTGATTGATATGTATTCCCGTTCGCTTTTGCTGTTAACTGGAATATCTTCAGTGATACCCAATTTGAAGTATAAGTTTAGTATGCAACGAAATTATTTTAAAATAGGGTTTATAATTCGATTAGTTAATGAGCGTCTGAGCTAAATCAATGTCCCACAATAAGAAATGGAAGTATATCATTCCCCATCACAGTAAAGTTTGATGGCCGCCATGGCCGCGCACATCGATCTACTGACTTTTTATAGGTGTTTTATTTTTTCAGGTTTCAGAAATCATTTTCGGATGCTTGCATGTTGTTTAGCTTTAAATTTGTATGCTTTTAAATGCGTTGCCTCGTCATCAAGTATTTTTTTGTAAAATTAAGTTCAGGTAAGAATTTAGCCATATAATGCATAAGAAAGACTGTTATTATAAAATATTTGTAAGCTTGAGGATCACTTATAGGAAGGCAATCGGATCAGGGATGCTATTGCCTTAAAAAAAGCTTCAATCTATTTTTTTCTTTTAGCATGATTTTCTTATGAGAACTCGTGTAAGTTAAATGAAAAATATGAGAAAAACAATACTATTTCCTTGGAAAATTATTCATTTTGAAAACAATGTGAAGCAGGAAAACTAAAAAATTTCTCATTACCTAATTTTAAACTAACAGAGTTAATTATATACGAAATATTATACATTGAGCAAGATATTTATGCGCTAATACACTTTTCATGCCATTTGCTTCACTTGGAACATGTGAGACATGGATTTATCGAATTCCCTCTTTCATCTTCATATATTAGCAACAAAGATGCAATTGATGGAATATTTTTGAAATCACGGATAGAATATAAAAAAACGGTGTTCTTTGTCCACAAAGGGACACAATTTTCATTCCCGAGAAGCGCCTGGTCCTTGGAGATATGCTAGCCATCAATATTTCTGCGGCCTCTAAAGATGAGATTGAAATTGCAGGGCAAAAGCAGTCGGGGACTGCAAGGAGCGTGGAAAAGTTTAACCTCACCTGCAGAGATTTTCATTTTAATCTGTATCATATGGCTGCGGGTACTGAATGGCCAGGTGCTTATACAGGGATTTCATTTGGAACAATGGAGTCCTTGGCCTTTAGTTCATATTTTGCAAATGACAAGAGTAAACTACGAGGCTTAAAAGGTGTGCCAAAATTGAGTGGCAGGATAAGCAATATATTCCGTATCATAGTGACAGTTATTCGTTTCATGTTAATTTTATAATTATAGGCTATATGAACATATTTTGCAAATGATGATAAAGAACTATGATGCATGAAAATACTGAAGAGGTACCAGATACGAGAAACCCTATACATTAGGCAAAGCTCTCTCACGGCATGTTAATTAATTTTGATCATTAGCGTGAATAAAATTCTATCAGAAAGATGGCATTATTCTAAAGTTAAGTCACATTTTTTGGAAGAATTCATCATTCAATTATATATTTTTGCAATTCACGCAGAAGCAGAATATTTGCTGTTGGAGATTTTGAGGAAAAAATTATTTTTGAGCATTAGAACGTTAAATAATGGAGTATTATCGACGGAGGAAACGACGAAGATTAAAATGAAAGACTTATATTCACTGGGTAATAATTTCTGAGCGAGAGATAAAATAAACTGATATCTGGAATCTTTACGGCCGATAAACTTAAAAATTTGATTGGGCTGAATATTATATTAATAGTCAAACCCTCTTCAATCACGATTTATAGAATGAGGCAGTTACAAGAACTATTTCCGGCGTGGCATCTATCTAGAAAACTATGATTTTTTCTCCAAGATGAAGGAAGGTAGGGTAAATTATTTTATCGCAGACTCGACGAGTTTCCGTCCCACATTCCGTCATTACCAACCAAAGCAGGTCCAATGCCTCCATTGCTAGGTTAGCCTTATCTCCGAAAATCGATTCGCTGCCAAGATTTTCTTTTCTCCTCTTCCACGGTTCGCGGGGAGTTGAGGCTGTTTTGCTTGCTAGGCTCGCCTATATCCATTTCGCCTCCCAAATGCATAAGTGAGAGCGAGTTCCCGTCTCGCCGTCTACTCGGATTAGATTGGCCAGCGGACGCACGAGGGTGCACTAGAAATTCAAGGAAGGCCGTAGAAATGCATGGACTTTCAGGAAGGGGGCGGCGAGAGAGCCTGTTGAAGATTGGAAGAGACCCAGCTGAAGCTTAACGGAAGCGCTCACAAAAGCGCCCGGGAAAATGAACGAAGGCTGAGCACAGGACGTAGGTAAATGTTTGTTTGATTGCGAACCCAGTACTTTTCTATTCGTATATCCCTTCGAGAGAGGGAAACTGGACTTCTCTTGAATAAAAATATATTTTAAAAATCAAAGTTTTCTCTAAAAGGATTAGAATGTGATGACTATTTATATCTGTCCCTGATTTAGAGCGTAATTTTAACATTTGGGAATTTAAATAGTTTGCTGAAGATTGGCGCATCTCTATAAGTTGCATATCTGAAGTTTCACCAAAAATAAAATAATAAATGTAAGATTTCCACTTGAGATGCATAAGAGATATTAAGTAGAATAATAAAAACAATTCCAGTGCTTGGTATTGACTAACAAGTATTTGAGATACATATTAAGTAGAATAATAAAAAAATAATTTTGGCCCTAGGAAATGACATCAAAAGGAAGTATTATAAAAAATTTAATGAAGAACATAAATTTTACTAATAATATGATAGGCCTACGTACTGAAAAATTGTACTGCTTCCTATGTAATCTGAACTAAATGAGCGAAGATAACATTGAAAAATAAATTGAAAATGAAACAATTACACTGCGTTTGGTAAAGTTAACATAAGGAAGACATGGTAAATAAAAATACAACGAAAAGAGATCAATTACGGACTTATGGTCTTATAATTGATTATAATGACCATAAGGTTACAAAACTACCAGTAAAATATAACAATTTTGAATAAATTTCACGGCTATTTTGACTTTACGATGAATATAAAGAGACTAAAAAGACCAATTCAAAGACTGTTTTGAAACGGCTCAAAAGAAATTTGAATGATAGGACAGAGCTTACAGATATACTGAATACTAGACGAATCGTTATTGGTAGAAAATAGTACGGCGCCCTCCAGAAAATAGATATGAAATAAAAAAAACAAGATAAATATTCGAACATTCTCAAGTCAAACTGATCTGCTGCGAGACGTTCGTGGAGCACAACACGAGTTGGACTGACAAAAGTAGGCACAGTAAAAAGAGAGAGGTGGAATGCTGTGCTTTTCTTCACACAAAACAAGCTAAAAGTCAGACAAACCTCACTTGCAGAATATCTCTCTCGAACAAAGTCCATCAACTGAGTCAAAAGAAGAACAGCTTTTCAACCCTCTAAAACGTTCAAACGTTTAGTTCTCATCCACGGACATATTTCATCTTTTGCAAAGTGGATTTAAAGTTTGGCTCGGCCATAGGGATCGATGAGGGAGGAAATTGGGTGTAACCCTGGATAGGCGAATAGAGATCACTTGAGGACTCGGCTGTTTAAATGGTAAATGGAGACAGAAGCAAGTCTCCGGGAGACCGTGAATTAGGGACGGGAGGGCTGAACGGAAATGGAGAGATCTTCCGGAAAGAGCGGACGTTCGAGGAAAAGAGGGAAGGTCTCGATGGACGGGAAGAATTCTGCGGACGATGTGACTCCATCGGACAGAGGACCATCGTAATGGGAAGAGAAAGGCGGTGAAAGTGCTATGGCACGTGGAGCCTGGAATATCCTATGGCATTGAAAAAAAAGGCCAACGGGCGGAAGCAAATAACGAATGATCCGTCTCATTCGGGCGAATTTGGGGAAATAAAGCCACCAAAAAACTGAAAGCAACGGTCTACTCAAGCTTGTCTACTCAAGCATCAAGAGAGGCTCTTGTTTATATTTGAATAAAATACTTACAATCTTTATTCCATATTTGATTAATATCTATCAAGATTTTAAAATCGTAAGAACCATTTAATATTTCGATGAATACGAACTTCAAGATCTTCTGCGATGTAAAGCCTGTAACATTAATTATTCAAGAGAATTTATTTTCACTTTATTGGTTATTCAAATATTTTTAACAACTCAAGCAGAAACAGGAAAGGTAAAAATCTTCATGAAAAAATCACGAAAGCATAGTATTAAGTGAGAGAATATAAGTAATAAACAGGTTTTATTTATAAAAAAGGAGGTTGTCGCACAAATTATTTATGAATACTTGAAGAATTTGTTAAGTAAATTTCCTTGTTTTAAATTTCTTAGAAATTAAAATTTAAACGCTTCCAAGTTATGAGAATGAAGAAAGGATGTCGATTGGAAAGTTAATTTCACCAATTTTTGGTTGTTTGGTCAGCATTAATTGGAAATTATATTGAGTTGACTACCAAGTTGACAATGGGAAGAGGAATCAGTGATGATAATGAGGCACGTAGAGCAAGCACCTGCGAAAAGTAGCCAGGATGTATGCAGAAAAATTAACTGCCTCGCTCTATGGATATAGTCGCAACACTTTTATCCAAAATTCAAACCAAGAGAACATCCATCGTACGTGTAAACTGAGTGAGATGCGGAATAAAACATCGCGCTTAGTTCCGAAAAATGAGTTTTTAAACTTGGAGACGCTAAATGCACGTGAGTCAATCGATTTTTTTAAGGTAATTATATTTTACTTGGATTTTTTGGTATGAATAATCAATGAAATATGAGCCTTGGGGTTTTAGAAAATAATGAAACTAGATTAGGCTCCTGAGATATAACAACGGAGAAATAATTGGTGGCGTATTGAGAGGGGAATGGGAAGTGTATTTAAGAAGTCTTTGAATTTTTTGGGTAACCTCAGGGTTGGGTTGAGAAAAGGCCGTAATGGAATTCAATTAGAAAACTGATGGAGGGAGGGCATCAGGAGAAGGAGATGTAAAGGTTTTCAAAAAGGCATTAAATGAGGGAAATAGCTATGAAGTAGGCATGCGCAAGAGTTCGCCGAGAATTCAAGCGTACAGGGCGAAGAGCCGGAGATGGAGCCTAAAGAAGATAAAAAGGAGGAATGGCAAGGTTAGAGCGCTTAATACTCCGGAAAGGTTTCAGAGTGCTTATAAGGCGAGAAGATATGGGAAGCGGTTCAGGGGATGGTTATCCAGGAGGAGTTGGAGTGCACCTCACGGCCACAAGGATGCGTCGAATAGATGGCTCATGTTGGTTTTGACTGCACTAGATTGGTTTCCAATGACGGTGTGTATCTTAATGGGAGCAAATATGTCTAGTTTGATCGTGATAAGCTAAAAGCTTGGTATCGAGTGTGAAAAAAGGGGGAGGAAGAGCGTTGAAAACTATTTTTATAAAAGTGCAGGATATCGAACAAAATGCAGCACAGCCAAATCAATTTGCAATTTATTCTAAAACAGAAGTGAGCTAAGTATATATTTATCATTCTAGTATCGCACATAATCACAAATCACAGGTGGGCAGAGCGTTTTATCGGAGAGTTATCGGAGGCGAAGCTAGAATCAATTCAATGCACTAGTTTCTCACACAAAGCAGTGAGATATCGTGTTTACTGAGTTTCGTAGTACTCTGAAATTGGGCTCTGGGAACTGGGCCAAGGGAACTGCCTTTAAATTTATTTAAGAGCATATAAATATGTTTTTTTGAAAAATTAATACAAATAAAGCCAATCTCTTACGGGTAGCAAAAATTCAACAGGCACAATGGTTTTCCTGCTGGTAATATATTGAAACGGAGACGGAAATCATAGAAAACAATTCATCCGAGACTTACGGTTTCACTTTAGAGCACCGTATATCTCTATAAGATAATTTGCAATTTTTATTCAAATTCCCTTCCAAAATATGAACCAAAAATGGATATCTGTAAGTGATATGCGTTTCTGTGTACAAATACGACTCTCGGTAGGAGTATAGATATGCTTTTCCACCAATAAATGGGAATTAACAAGCCTGGAAGCCTACTGGAGCCATCTTATGTAATACAATAAGCACTACATACATTTAGTTTGTAGTGTAATGAGTAGCGTGTGAGTGAACTCTAAAGTCGCTGATTAAAAATTGCCAACCAACTCCGAAATTTTCATAGCATAGCCTACATTATTCAGGGAAATATCTGTGGTTCTTGGTACCTATATCCATGTATAAGTTATGGAGTAGGAAGCAATATTTACAACCTTCCTGGAGTCGAACGTGAGGCGTAAGGCCGGAAGTTCAAACGAATTCAAAAGCCACTTAGGATTGCCTGTCAACTCAAATCGTTTCTTAGCAAAGCCTAGATAATTGAGGGAAATATATGTGGTTTTTTGTGCCCACGTCACCCATTCATTTGCATGCAGAATTTTAACCAAGCCAAAAATTTCACTCAAATTAGACAAGTGGGTGTCCTGAGTACCTGGGTATGAGGACTTCGGTTGGAGTCGGTATCGTAAGTCATGACACACTTCACCAAAGTATATCAATTTATACGCGGGGAACAACTATGTATGTTGTTATTAATATGATCTAAGATTATTCTTTAAAAATTGTGTCCCAATTAAAGCTTTATAGCGATTCAGGGTTACGGCGCGGAATCTGAAATTTAAGAGGAAACTATAAATAAATGCGTGATTTTTACTCGCATGCATGATACCTTGATGTGTAATAGGAACCGTTCAAATAATATGAAAGGTATGCTTTCACGTTTAGGAGAAATATATGTACATGTGTTGTATTATTTCGTAATAGATTCCAAGTGCCATGAGGCTATGTGTAAAAATAGCATTAAACTGCCAAGAAACCAAATCGGTAACATGCAATTATTTTTGCTCTTATCTACACGTATTACTATTGACTGTGCGAATGAAAAGTTTTACGCAAAGCTTTACATAAACGAAAATCCACCCATCCTAACCTCCACCCACCTTAACTTTGAGACAATGCTCAAGAAATAAAAGGGGAGGCTATTGGAGGTGACGAAGGGCCGAACGTGCCAGTTGGATGTGGAAGGCGGGGGGAGAATGGGGACTTTGGAAATTTGACAATGTGGGGTTGAATGGAGGTTAAGAGGGGATGACTGGAGGGGACGGGAGCAGTTTGCGCGGGAAAAAGAAGGCGGGAATGGTCGAATAGGGTGGACGCGAAAGTGGGAATTGAATGGGTCACGCGGTGCGAGTTGAAAAGGGGGAGGGGGTGGAATGAAGTTGACTTTTTCTTGAGCGACGACCGAAGCGCTGTTGGGAGTGAAGAAGAGACTGGTGCATGTTGAACTTGCCCGGTGGTTGGCTCCTGAGAAGGGATCGGCAACATTTCGAGAAGAGAAAAGAATGAATGCTTGAAGCTGGGAAATAGCCCAAGAGAATTTTAAACACACCTAGACGAGCGAATGGAATACGAAAAATAGACGATATGAGTTGATATTATTGGAGTAATTATAAAAACAAAATGAGGAGGTTTTTTCGTAAATTGACCGCGCGTAATGGCGGAATTGCTTTATCAAATATTCATGTAATGATGGAATGCGTAATTGTATGTCCATATTTATCTCTAATGCGAAGGAGTTTTGTTAGATTGGTAAATTTTGTTGGAGCGTTCTGAAAGCTATGCTCTATTTCCGAAATAATATTTAAGATCGAGGTGTTACATGATAAGTTCCTCCGATCATTTTTTTAAGAAACGCCCACATGATTTATAAGGTAATCCAAAAAATTCAATAAAGATCACGAACGTATTAGGAGTGTGTAAATGAGAGACTAAAACCGAACGATAAATCACAAAGTAAGTTGGCCATCAATATTCACACTACCTCAAATGCAAATTTAAGCGACTGATCTCTGCAGGCGCCAATTGATATGGCATCATGACCTTCAATATTTCCGCTGAAAAATATAAAAGTATACAGCTGTTTTGATAATTTTCTAATATGATTTATTGTCCTACTATTCTCAAGATAATTGAAAAAGTAAGAACGCATCTTCCAGGAAACTGTAGGATAACCCAAATTTCTGTATCAACTTGGTTCTATGACACGCTGTAACAACAAAAATTTCTGAGTTCGCACCAAAATCTACAATGAAGAGTAGAAAGGAGTAAAATATGTCCACTCCAACATGGTACAGATGCGTTCATTTCAGAATCCGCGAATAGAATTGATAATTTTTGTCGAGAGATAGATAACTCAAAGAAAATTCAATCGTAGGATTTGCCGGGAAGACGCACTCCGTCTGTGAAGCTGGCTGGAAGGAAAGAAATGAAAGGAGGTCACACATTCAAGAGTGTGCGTCTGTAATATAGTCGACAGCAATGTCGCAAGCAGACGGCGGCGGCGGCGTTCGAAGCGGGAACTTCAGGGGAGAGGAATGGGTCCTTTGGAGCTCAGCTCCGCTCAAACGTGACGGGTCAGTCATACGTTACGACGCGCAGCCGGCTGGTGAGTTTTTACTCGGGTTATTGCGCTACCGACGGACGTGTATGACGACCCAAAGTGGTTTCAAAGCGTGGGTGCAATCTCGTATCGAGCAATAACTCCGGAAGAGGGCGCGTCGCACGTGATTTGACTGCGAGCCTGCCCCGTTTGCCGGGAAAACAAACCTGTGAATCGATTAGAGAGGCAACGATTGGAGGATTGGCCGACTGGAGACAATCCGACTTTCTTTACGTTAATGTACAGAAGTGAAAGTGTGATAAGTCTGAAAATAAAAGTATTATAGACCAACTTTAACCTGGGTCAAAAACTCATGCATAAATCTACAACAATGTCAAAGGAAAATAAAAAATAATGTAAATAATTGAACTGCGCCTAAAATGTTATACCGGAATTTAAGTAGCATATGGCAGATTCAAAGGTTTCTCATTTCCTATTAAGTTGGCCGGAAACTTCCGATAACTTTCTGAAATAGTTTCCTAATTGTTGATTTGAACCATTATGGCGTCAAAATAAGTCTGCTTGTGCATGTAGAAATTTTAAATAGACATGCATATTCCTTTAAAAAGCATGCTTTCTCAAAAATTCTTCAATGAAATAACCTGATGGCAAAATCCGTGTAAAAAACTACTTCTCTCACTAACTTTAATATCTTGCATTATCATAATCACAATTTCCTCTCCAAGCAGGGGATGGAAACTTTTTCCACACTATTTTCCTTGATTTCAGTTTATTTTGGATTACGTATTGTCATCAAACTGAAGTCCTAGAATCCTAGTTCTTGTTGCCCCTTCGTCATTGTACCATTACATTATTTTTTACGAGATTAATCACAATTTTTCCGTGAAAATGTGCCAACAGAATCATAAAATAATTAAAAGCAACAGTTTTTTAGCAAGTGCTGTTAAAGCCAAAATAAATACATCCCGCTAGGACAATTACGAGCTTACATGTAAGGTGTAAATTAAACTTGAACCCAAAACCTAGAAGTCATATTCCACCTCTTGTATGCGGTTGTTGTGTACGGAAAAATTGAGTTGTCATTAAACCATAAATCCGTACACATATTGAAGAAGTGAATAGCAATTAAATCGTTAGACGATTTGAATTTTAGAATTTTAGCTCGGTTCTTTGGCATTTAAGCTCTTAAATATGTAAACACTAAATTGGTAAATAAAAATATACAGACGAAAGGCCATTGTTGAAGCAAACTCGCACAATACACTAGTCAAAAAAAAGTTGACACGGCAGTTAACGCAGAGTGATTCTACTGTTGATGAAATATCCTGATTAAATAGCCACTATCCACATACTGGTGGTAAGCTGTGTATGTCATGAAGAAATTTTGCATGGAAATCCAAAACAGACTTTTGCAAGAATAGGAGGCCTGCTTTTTCCTCGCAAAACCAGCTCGGTTCCCTTATTAGTCACGCGCCATTATCACAATCTCCATTCCCGTACGCTATGTTTAACCTTGCGTTTATATGCAAATAGGAAATCAAAAATGTAACATTAACGCATTAATTCAACTAAGGAATTTATATGCGCGTTATGATAGCCATTTTTAAGGTATATTATCCTCTAACTTGGCTGTTTATTTGAGAAGACAACCGCAAACTGAGGTAATTTACGAAATTACGATTGATGGGTTAACAATGAGAGAATGGGTGGAGTGAAACCTCTACAATAAAGGTTAAAAAGGAGCCTCAAATTTAAAGGCCCATCTGACGGTCGGAGTGTTACTCTTAATGTGCCCTCCAATATGGTATTTAAGTTGGAACCGGGATTCCATTGACAAATCTTTGTGACAACCGGGATTCGACATCGAGCCCTGCCGCAGTAAACCGATATTTCTCTTTCGCCCGCAGTTCCCTCCTTGAAATTTCTCTTCTCCCTCAGCCGCTTCAAACAAGTACCGCTTTCTTTTTTCGGTGGCTCTTCCGTTTTCCCCAGCAGTGAGGCCACGAACCTGCTTCTCCTCCAAACGTGACGAGGCTCTGCAATTCCTTTGGATTCGGCACTTGCGGATTGAACTGCGTTGGGTCTCACACTCTCCCTTACCGAACACAACGGGCTAAGGAAATATCACTGTAAGGGGGAGACGTGTCATTGCGTGGATGACAGGGAAAGGTGACCTTGCTGAAGAGGACACTGTGAGGGGAAGGGGGGGGGGATCTAACATGACACGCAGTGGTTTCGTGGGAAAGGAATGGGAAGGGTCATAGAATTGTTGGGTAGATTTATGTGTTGAGTGCATCAACACATCGAGTTTTCGAGTTTTTTCTTTTAACATCGAGTTTTACAATCACAGATGTAAGATAAAGTGAACAGATAGTTGAACGGAGAGTTTCAAAGAATTATTTTTCTCCGCAGACGACAATTTATCAAATAAAATGCGATGGTTATGGTTTGGAAGTCAATTACTCTCTCAAGGTAGAATGTCCTTTGGTACCATGCATGAATTAGATACATTATTATTAACACATTAGCATTTTTTTCAGGTATGTTTGCTAATAGATAGCATTGTCCAAGTTATAATGTATATTTAGCCATAAACTGTGTAATGAAAAAAAATGGAGTGACACGTACTGAAGAATAGGCAGTGTAGCAAAGGGATAGGTAGGTGAAATATAGTTAGAGTAGTCTGTAGTGCATGATGCATTTAATAACATATAATAGTCCCTTTCTTATTATGTAGATACTAACCGTCTAGCTGCATATGACCCTGTTCTCTAGCATGTCTCCCTTAAATATCCTAGTTGCATGGCAATAGTGCACGTTTGGTGATCTTCACCCCCTGCCACACACCCTCAGGGTAGCTCGCAGTGTATTACGTAGATATAGATGTACTCTTTTGCTGGACACTAACTCACAGATATCAATTTATTGCATTACACGGTAAATACCATGGAATAATTAACAATGAAACCTGTTCCCTGTTCCACTTCTCAGTATTTCACCACACACACAACAGCAACACTGTAAATTACCCAAACAGAACATTAATAAACAACCTTTGCATCAGATGTCAACATTTATGAACCACCATATGCATATGCGACACACTATGGCCATCACCTCCACACAACACAAAAATTCACTAAAATCAACGCCCCTCAAGAAATGTGAACAACCACCAACCCCAGTCTTTCCGGTTAAAAAAATCAGTCCACCAAACATCTTTACAACTAGAAAACCTGCTTGTGGTGAATGCAACATGCAAGCCTCCATGTATGCACCTCCTCTCCTCTGACGAGTCCGGACCTTCACTGCTGTACTACACGGCACCTCGTGCGTCGTGGCGACACCCCGTGGTCCCTGCTTACTCTCGCTACCGTGGATCTGTCAATGCTGTTCCCCCCTCACTATTAACTCCCATTAAACATTCAGTAAAAAAACTTTCCGTCGATAATCTTCCTTCCAATATTCGGATTAGCGTGGTTACTCGTGGCAGGCGGTCGACATAATGCCAAGCTTAGCGTGGTTACTCGTTGCAGGGCATCTAAACAATGAAAACCCATCGGCTCGTCCGCACCTTCTTTTAAAGTTACTCGTTGCAACCTATTGTTATCTTTCTGGGAATTTTTTGAGTGTTCGCGATTTCTACCCATTGTTAAACTTACATAACATAAATAAATAAATCGCGCGGACGTATACGCGGTCGGAATTTCCCAGCGCGCACCAACAAACATTGGGGAATGCGCCCTATTTAACATACTAAAATATGCTTGTAATACAGCATGAAACTATTAAAACTATATCATGATATGAACAAAACATCCGCAGAACGAAAACACGCCACACTATAGTAAAACAAAGCAGTCAACCGCCAAGACCACGTCGAACAAGCAGTTCAACATGGCCAGTACCAGAATATGAGTACGTTACAACTCTTCTCCTGTCCTCTTTGCCCCTTGCTTAGAGCCGAGGGAAGCATAAGATGGGATAATTTTTGCATGCATGGCGTCACACGTTAGGCCACAGCCTGGAAGTGGCTGGCGTGGAAGGTAAAATTTAAAGACAGAAAAATCTACCTTAAATAAACTAGATCGTCAATACTTAGGAATTAGAAATGAACTTTCGCATAGACGGAGCTCAGAAATTAAGGACTATCTAGACCAACGACCTACTATAGTAATGGAGTAACGGGACTTTACGGCGGGTGACCTGGAGACTATACACTAAGCTTAGTCTGTTTGATATATTCAGAACTGGAGTGTTCCAAAGTGACACAGAGAATATTATCATGACGCCTAACTACATCTCCGTCTGACCGAAGCGATAAAATAAGAGAGATATATTTCCGAACAGATAGATACATAAACTAGTTCTTTCCGCTCACAACCACAGTAAAAACTGAGCTCCACAAATGAACTCTCATAATACAAGTCAACATTTTACTTCCAAAAACCTTATCCTCTACATACGGCTGGTATCCTAGCACCCCCTGGTACACGCCCATGCGGCGGTTTGCAGGGTAGTATGTAGATGTCGATTTAGATGTAGTTGTAGTACATTATCTGTCATAAGGTACGCAAAAATTGGGATTTTCATAAATGTCCTTGATAATTAAAAAATTACATCATCAGGTGGTTATCATCCATTTGAGTAAAAGCATTTTTCCACAGGAGATCTTTTTAAGCTTGAGGCGGTTCAACGGAGAGAATGTTAACAACATTATCCTGGAATCCTGAATTTAACACTCTCAAAAATTCCTGATAAAATATAAAGTTTTTAGAGTTTGCCATATAAAAATAATGCCAATCAACCTACAATCTCCCAGCCTCTTTACTCTGCTTATCTCTTTACAGTGTAACGACGATGAAGCAAAATAAGTCAAGCTGCTATTTTATGCAAGAAAAAAATGCAGGTGACCTATTATCGATCAGCGAGCACTAGAGAGGCGGTTAGAAGATTAAAACAAAGGTACAGTGAACGAAGTGGAATACGGGTAAGGGAGTAAAAAAAAATATATTTCACGAAAAAAGAATGAACATCGGAAGCAGCCCCGGCGAGAGCGAGTAAGATATGAAGTAGTCTCGTATATAAAGGTCCTTAGGAAGAGGATTTCGAGACGGGAACGTATAAAAAAAGGTACGCAGGGAGAAGGAGGGTGAGCACGTTGGCAGGGTGGGATGTAGGGGGAGTTGGAAGGCACCTTTAAGGGAGGGGGCAGGTGACGAAGGGGATGGAAAAGGGAGGAGAAGCAGAGAAGGGCGGAGAAGGATGCGAAGGGCCGTGTGTAAGGGCGCACGAAAGGACGGGGAGGGAAGAAGAGAGTGTGGGGGAGAGTAAAAGGGACTTTACAAGAGTCAGGAAGACGAGATGGTTGAGAGATTGTTGCTTCAAGTGGGGAGGGAGAGGCCGGAGGGAGTGGAAGGAGAGAGGGAGAGTTCATAGCACGAACAAAGGCCGAAAATAATAATAATAACGAAAAAATAAAATAATAATAATGGGACGGAGTGATGCAGGCAAGGGGCCAGTTTCAGGGGGAGATGAAGCAAGAGAGAAGAGAATAAAGGAAAGAAAGAGGTGGTAGGAGGCGGGTTTTCGATAAAAAAAGTTGCGACTATAATTCAACCCTTTTCATGGCCTCGGTCCACCCTTGAAGTCCCTCGCGGACTATCCCCCCAAAACCACTTCGCCTTGTTCATCTCAACCCTCGCCCAAACCCACTCTCATGCGCACGACTGAAATGTCCTTCGCTAGTTGACAGCTGACCACCACCGGTAAGCAGAAGAAACCACAAACCGTATCAACTATACACATTAATTGGCGTTTTCATCATAGACAAGTAAATATTTAAACAGTTGAATATTAAATCAAGAAGAATTGAGCTCAACTGCCTCATAATGTAACAAAATGTAGGAAAAAAATCTCCATTTGCCGTAATAAATGCTTATTTAAATTCAAATTTGTATTTCAAAATTTACTAAGGTCATTGGAGATTTTTTCTATATTTTTTAGCAGTTGAATAGTATTACGTTGTACGGGTGGGTGTAAATTTTTAGGACGACAGATGTAGCTGCCACCCCATTCTCCTTCAGCGATTGCCTGCCTGGAACCTATTACTACTCCATTAGGATAGTAGAATTTGCAGAGATTTCTACGTAATGAGCACAACGGAATTAGCTATTTGCTAGATAGTCAAGCCTCGGTATTATTTGCTATGCATCAAATGATGTAAGAACAGGTAACTCTAAGCTAGTAAACGAGTCGTTAGGTTTTTGAACTGCAGGGAACGTATGAAACATAGAATACTGAGTTTAGTCTCTTTTGGCGTGATTGTCTCCTACCAACATGTGAAAATCTGTGAGACTACTAATGCAGAGAAAATTAGCACGGATTTTACGGATCAAGCAAGGAGAAAGCTACGACGATGGACGATGAAGACTGAGTTAGGCAAACGAACGGAGCTTGGCGTTTACACGACTTTGCCGCAGTTAAAGCCCAGTGTTCCAATATTCGTTCACTCAAATGTTTTTTGGACTTAGAATTGCTCTTTTTTCCAGGTTGTATAAATACGTAAACTTAGTGACTGCGAACTGAAATGCTACTTATGAGTTTATTTTCCATTTGCTTAGCATTTGCTATATTTCCCTTGAAAAAATGTTGATTGAACATCGCGTGGCTGTATTTGATTTAAAAATTTACTCCTCTTACGAATTAAATATTCCAAATCTATTTCTCTCGTCGGGATTGCATTTCTACCAAGTGAGTTTAAAGAGGGCAGAGGAATTTCAATCCAGTTTCATGGTTGATCACAGAGGGCGTGAACTCAGGAAGTCATATTAAACACACAACATATATTGGCACATTTAAAGAGTTAACACTTAACACGAGAATATGCATAGTACATAAAATATCCATTAACTCAGCGAAAATCGATAAAATAAACACTTTTAATTATGCTTCACAATTTTAAATTGGATTTTATGCCGTAAAAACAACCACAGTACATGGACCAATATTCGATTCAAAAGATTTGGTGTTTATTATTTTACGAAAATATTGACGTCCATATTAAATTTTATATATAAGCAACAAGATAATCAAATTCATTTAATTAACATCAAATCGATATCCTTTTCAATCACAAAGGACGCAAATGTGTGCCCTCAATGCAACACTCTGAAAACTATTATATTTTAAGGCAACGTATAATGCATAAAACGGCGAAATATTGGTTTCACTTTATCGTCTCCATTATAGCAATATATGATGATACCGGGTGATTTATCTACGGTCTAAGTCTTTAGTATTACGCCTTTGCATACTCTTAATGCAGTGTAAGTCAATAATTTAACTTTCAAAGAATTATTATACATGCTACATTAATATAGATCACCTTGCTAACCCTATTGCTATAGCTCTCAAGGTATTTTGATTCACTTTTTTTACGAAAGTGTTCGAAATTGTTTGATTAAGTGTCAGATAAAGGCACATGTTAAATTTCGCCGCTACCGTAGTGTCACAATTCATAAATATTGTTTATCCGTCGTATTAGAGTATTTTATAATTGATATTACAGTAATGTATTGGTGAATGGCATTCTCTGATACGTGAACGTGAACCACGCCTAGAAGCCTTTGAAAAACGCACAAAAGAGCCTTCCGCCTTATGAAGAAATATACCCCTGTGACCAAACATATTTTGTTTAGACAAGCATCATTGATCCTAATGAAATTTAACCAGCTAAGCTCAAATACTGCCAAGCATCTTGCGTTAAGCCATTGAATACTGTGGCCAAAACATTCAGTTTTAAGGATTAGAGAAAAAAGACATTAAAAACAATTTCTTCGTTTGCCATATTGGCTTTGTTAACATACAAGATATTTTGTAATCATCTCCATTGTTCCTTGCCACCGAGTAGATACATTATTCGCTCATCAATTACGTCAAACAGATGCAAGAAATTCGAGCTAATACGATTTGCATCCATGAAACTAAATCGACCCCCACAACTGAGAAATTTCGATAACCAATGAGGATGGCATCATCCCACCACTTCCCAGGAATGACCTGAATTTTTAAAACAGTACTCCTGGAAGCAAACGGAATTCTCATTCTCAGTCTGTTTGTGAGGGTCGTGCTTCTCTCACTAATTTATCGGTCAGCCCAAAGGGTCGAAGTTTTGCGCTATCTTTTCCCCTCGTAGCAGGTAAATTTCTCTCCTTAACTGCCTCAATTTCCCTAATGGTTGTCTCCCCTTTTATTCTAAAAACCCTTGAGCCTTCCCATACCTCTGCTCTCTCTCTCCAATCGCCACTCTTCGCTTGGGTTTTGTCCCCATTCTCAGAATATATCTCCCTCTCCTTTTTCCAGCTCTTCCCAACCACCTCCTCCCTATCTCAGATAACTCCAATCTTTTGCCCGCTTCATTTCCTCCTCTATTTTCATCAGCTATTGTCTCATAGCCAACTTCAGCTCCTTTGTGATCATACTCAAGAGTTACTGGTCTCACACCAAGCAGGTTACATTCATTATTTTGTGCGGTTCTCACATTTTTAAACATACATCATCTCTTTTATGCCCTGCCACGATTGATTTCTTAGCATTTACAAACCAAATAAAAAAACGTTACGGTGAAAGATTATCATCCCAGGATTTAAGTTTTTCTCCAATGAAGGTAATGTGACGGTGCAAGAAATCCTTCAACTTTTCAATCTTGCAACTTTTTCTTTTAAATGAAGAAAAATTTACTTTAAACTTCAACATCAGCTTACCTTACCCTTACCTTAAACAACGCATCAGCTTATTTAATCGTATATTATCGAAATGGCACTTGGGGATACCTGTAGTCTCAAGGTGTCGCTATATTTTACTTTAAAATAATTTATGGAAGATGAATCGATGGGAACAGTAATGATAACAACAGAACTACACAGAAAAATACAGAAAATGCAGTGCAACATTGCCTGTGAATTGCACAACCAATGTTTCTGTATGGCGTGCAACCATCAAAAACGTTTGCTGTACGCTGTGAAGTTAGGATGACTTTTACTCAAACATTTTCTACCGGCCGCTGTAGAGTTAAATGTACCAACCTAAAAATGTTCCTAGTCAACAGTAGTGTTTTAGTTTGCAATGCTCGTGAAATTTTATAATAGAAAAGAGCGTTTGGGAACCCGTAACTGAAATGAAATAGAAAAAATAAGAGTACAATTATGTAACTTGGCAGAACATGAGCAAATGCAATATTTTTAACGTGAGTTGGTGGACTGGTTGAGGTTTGTTGAAAGGGAAGATTACTAACGGACGCAACTCTATGGTCATTAAAAAATGGCCTGTGTACAATAAGTGTTATTAACTGTTACTGAAAGGAACTCACTGGGGAGAGTTACTCCAACATTTACGGGAAAAATTTCACCACTCTCCCCTGAAGAGGTATCGCGAAGCGCTGAAAACATCTCACCCCCAATGGACTCAATCCACCAACCTTTCGAGCTTTTTTAAAGATGGATTTGAAAATAAAATTGGCTAAAACTACTCGAGGAAACATAAATGGCCAACCCATTACTAACGAAAGCAGATCATTCAGCGACAATTTTCCGTCATTACTGGGACAAATTCGAACTTGGAGTCTTTGCGCTTTGCGGTTGGTGGTTGGTTTATGGTCTCACCGTTCCCCAACTTTCTCGAAGAAATCGAACGTTGACCCAATCTGAGGGGTTTCTCTTCCATCTTCTCCTGCGGACTCATTCAGGTAGTGACCGCAGTGCTTTGGGTCTCCATGAGGACTCAGTAAGAAATTCCATGCCACACAGTAGCCCAAACCTGTCGCTTAGATTTCCTGAAATGAGCTAAAGACCGCTTTCGGTGAGGAGTATAAAGTAGTATTTACCTCGCCTTTTTCCAGCGGTTTGTACAATTTCTAAACGTTGTCTGCCAAAAATACCTTTTTTAAGTGACAGCATCAGTTGGTTGTCTTTTTTTTTTATTTATTGAGCGATATTAGGCCTGTACAGTCCTCTCTTCCATATAACTCATTTCACAAACACCCATGTCCTGGGCAGTTAATATACGGTGATTTAAATCTTATCGACAAATAACCACTTGCCTTGGTGTTTATGTTGAAAGATCATGCATCTAGGGAAAAGAATGTGGTTTGTCTAATTAATTGTTACTGAATTTGGATGAAGACTTAAGATTTACCGATTTATAATATGGCTGTTTCTTCTTGAGGCAGTTAAAATCAAGCAAATGTTCGATAATCCTGTATTCATCGTTGATATGACGGATTTTGGTGAGCACGTGCTGGGTTTGATCTTGTGTTTGGAACAAGGGATGCCTGCTTTGTATGGAATCACCCCGTTGGAGTTAGCCAGCACGGTATTTTGTTGATGCCAAATGGGGTATGTGATCGAAAGCAATTATTGCCAAATGGGAGATGAATACCACGAGAAACTAGAGATTTCACTTATTTTTGATGGCACGCTCGTCCCTCTTTGACTACACATATTCAAATGAGTGATTGTTTAAAGTGACAAGAATTCTTAATTCAATTCAAGGCCGCTAATTATATTAGACTTGACACATTAGTTCATAGCTGCATATGAGAGTGTTAATCCACTATTTTGGGCAAACGTGGATGCACTTATTATTAATCATTGAAATATTCTTCAGTAATATACGACATACGCGGTGCTTTAGGTGATGGAGCACTAGGTATCCCGTTACGACTTGGGCATAAATGGGCCCACATGGGCAGCAAATAAGTGTACATTAAGGAGAAAAAACATTCAGGCTTTTTAATGAAAATTACAACTAAATTATATGCTCTGCAACAGGGGTAAGAAGAATGAATAGTGAATAAACCACCTCATACCAATGAGTGCATTGAAAATAATCCGAAGGTCCTTAACCCTTCGGCAGGCGCGTAGGCCACAGGGGTGGCCCGCAGTGTTTCATTTGTGCCGTTTCACATAGGATGGTATAATATACTTGTTAGTTTCAGTAGCTGAACATTATTATGTCCTCAAAAGTCTCACATGGTCGTTTTTAACAAATTAATGCAGGGTTAGTATTAAATAGCGTGCGAGCCACAAAACAGCCAGCGTGACTTGACCACAAATATGGCCCACGCGACTAACCTTTTTTTGTCGGCATTATTATATCATATATTATTTATATAGTATTTCTACATCATTATATTATAATGAGCTACATTAAAATTTTTGGCTATTTTATATACATTTGTTTCAATGGATGTTTGATGCTCAAAATAGTTCACGATTTCTCAATGCCTTTGGGTTTTGTTCCACTAATTACTATAAATATTGAAAATATAATAAAAGAAACCTAAATAAACAATAGATATTAGTCTAAATTTATTGTTTTTAAAAATATTTTCCAGTTTAGACAATAAAAAAATTAAACTTGGGCCACCGATTTGGCCCGCTCGCCTAATCGTGTAACAAAATTTTACGCGCCCACTGACGGGTTAAGGAGTTAATCATCGAGGGTTTGAATAACATCTATGCGCACGAAACGTATGCAATATTGAAATAAGGGGTTGAAATCACTATCAGTCTCAGGCTATTTTATCGTTCACCCATTGAAATGAAGTTAATGACTAGCAAACAACTGCATTCCCGCCTCACCGTTCCAAGCGCGGCCGACGCGAAAACACTTTATTTCCTCCAACCAGGGTCACCGTTATGCATCCCAACTCCCACGCCGTCTCCGGAATTCGGGAGTTTTTCTCCTCGTTAATTGGTACGAACGTGCCTCAAGCCTTCTGGTGCACCGAGGGTTTCCGTTCGAGAATGCATGAATAAATTAATCCGAGGATGAAGACGGTAGCGGAATGTGATCAACATTTTCCTCGAAGGGCATTTCTTCATTTATGTCGAACAGAAAAAAGATGTGCATCGTCCCGGAAAATTATGCTGTGGGCATATCTATAAAAATAGGCTGTGGTATGCATTTGAACATCGGAATAAATACTTAAAAAACAATATATTTACTAATCTGACACGTTCAAATATACCAAAAAACGTGTATGCGTCCAATGTATCCGGCCGGTGTATCGGCGTCCTCATAAAACATGTGTACAATGTTATAATATATATAAACAATATTGTCACTGTTGAGATAGGCGAAAAATGTATATGCAAATATGATCATAATTGTCAATGTACTCATAATTCATCGACTGGCTCATGTTCTCTGATTTGTCTTTCTATCCTTTACCGCAATCAGCACAATGTTGCCAAGGTCTAATTACATCGCTATTTCTATTTATCTTGTTTAAAAAATATTTTTAAGCATAATATTTCGGTTATCAGCACAAAAAATAAAGAAATTGTATCAAAACTAGGAAATATGAACAAATTTTGGAGAAGGAACGCTCACAAAAGATATGATACGTTTCAAAGCTCAAGCCGTTTAGTGGGTCGTAGAGAGCTAAAGACAATCACTGTGCCACTGATGTTACACTTTTACCCTTTTAAATATTTTTTATATACAAAATACTAACTAAGTGGAACCAGTAAAAGTAAGAAAGAGATAAATAGACTCAATATATCCAGTGAATCTTGTCAGCTGATTGAAGACGTTCAATGTGTACGAATGTCTCTTGAGCAAGCATGTTGCACAATTCGCAGCTAATCCGTGTAGCAGACTCATTATCTGGGAAAGTACTGTCCACTCAATTATGTTTATTAATTATTGAAAGTACTATTTGCATCCTACTACGCTTTAATCCTATGCACCCAACTATAAAGTCATACTTAAATTTTAAATTTTAAAAGAGGACATATAATATACTTGCAATTCCTAATTATACCCTCTAACGGATATTATCCGACTTTGCGTCGTATGTTAGGAATGCATCCTCTCTGATCTTAAAATATAAATGATATAACACATTTAACGACAGCAAAAACTTATGAGAAAATAAAGAATGACTATCTAATCATTAGAAATATAAAACTGATAGCATTTTAACTAGTCATATTTATTGTACTTACAATACTAAAATGTTTCAATAAAGTTTCTCTTCCCTATGGATTGGCTGATCAGTACCTATATGGGACAGGAAAGATGAGGAAAGGAATGGCGGTGCACTCAGAGGGGCGGGGAACAGCCGGTGAAGTTAATACTCATGGTGCGAGTTATTATATTCGAGTGCAAGTAGTTGGTTAATGTATTCATAAGGCGCTCTTGTGTGGGAAGGAATGGCCAGGAATACGAGAGATGAGGAGGGAGGTTGGTACGCGGGGGAGGATGCAGGTTGGCAAGGCAGCTCGTGCGGAAGAAGACAGGCGGGTGGGTACGCGGGCCTCCTGCCGGATTGGAGAGTGGGCCGGGGCCGACGAAAGTAAAAACTGCCGGGGGGTCGGGAGAGAGCGTGACTGGGGGCCGAATGGGAGTGAAGAAAGGGGGCAAAGAAAGGAGGCGAAGGAGAGGAGGACACGGAGGCAGGAAAACGTGGTTACCTGAGGAATGAGGTGTTCAGCAACGGTCCATGCCCTACAAAGGAGACTCGCTGAAGGAAGTAGGTCTTCGATTTAAACGCAAAAAAGGATAGGCAGGCCTCCCAGACTGACCCTTATTTTCTCCCTTGAGGAATGGTATCTTTTTCTTTTTAATTGTTACAATAAGATGTACTGATAGATGGGTTATTTTGCAAAGGTGTCCTGGAAAGGTGGACGAATCTTTTCATATTAAGTACGCAGCACCAGGTAATGTTATTCGCACAGGCGAGTCGAGATTTGGGTGCTATTAAAATTATACACCTACAAGCGAATTGGCATCTTTTTCTAGATTAGAGCTTGCAATTTTAAAATTATACTAGTTCAGGGTATTCGATCTTTTTGGAAAAGCCAATTTTCTTATCTTTTGAAACCATAACATTTTACTTTTTATTTGACGATCAAGAACTCTAATTATAATTATGAGTCTAAAGTATATTTTAAGAATCATTGGTACAAACACCACTCTATCACGCGTCATTTTTCTGATTATTATGCTTTCTGAAGTTTTTTTAGAGTTGTGAAAAGCCTTAAATACCCGTCAATCTGGTGGATAGTTTTGCAGATTCTTATGGATGGACTAAAATTATAAGTCAAAATAATAAATTTATTCTGTCAGATTTCTGTGAACACTCGTCTAAAATATGGTCTCATTGTGTTCATACACCATGATCATCTCAATTGTCATGTTGTTTAGCGTAATGACGCTTGTAGTAACTGCTTAAAGTGAAAGTAAAAAAAGAAAAATTTGAAGGAATAACGGAATGCTAGCTAGTAGAATAGACTGGTCGTCACTTGAAGAGAATTTGTTTTTTTTACAGAAATAGAAGACTGACGAGGTAAATGACAAGTACTTGAAACCTTGAGTTCACCTATAAAATACCCCAGGCCAAATGCGGATGTCCACGCTCAAAATGGATTTTCGAAGCACGAAATTAAATATACGGGTAAAGGAAAACAATCAATGGAGTACAAATAATTCCGGCCATAGTCAACCAAATTGAAGAAGATAGATAAATTGAGCTAGGAAAGGGGATTTACGTTGGGAAAAATTATTTTTTTTTAAGAAAGCACCTACATTAATGGAAATACCTTTTTTTATTCTTTGATTGAGTGCATCAAGTCATGATCTGATATAAACAAATATTTCTTGAACACCCAAACTTTTCAACTTAGTTCCAGGTCTGTTTCAATTTTAAGCACCGGCACAGTAAATAAGTGACTGACAGAGATGACTAAGGAAATTATGGTGAAAATGAGAGTTGTACTTCGATGTGTAAGACGGCCATAGCCAGAATAATGAATGGACTTTTTTACACATATGAAAAAACTGAAACATAAGACGATAAAGGTAAATGATTGTCGACTAAATTTGATAGCCATTCTGTGGACTGAATAAATACACTTCAAACGTATCAATCGTTCATAGAGAGCAGATGAAGAAGTAAATGAATTAAAAATGTCAATATTTAACAATAAATATTAGCCACCGAAATGCCACTAGGTCAGTGATGATTGGGATTTTTTACATACATCAAATAAACCAGGTCCGCTAAAGCTTCAGGTGCTCCAGCTGAAGAATCCAGCTGGAACGCTGGCGAAATATTGTCCACAAAAATGGATAGACGCGAAAGAATACCCGGAAAACTGTTCTCTTCATCACAAAGACTTTGCGGAAGCCTTGATGAAAACATCTCCTTCCGCGTCCATATGCTCCTATTCCTATGATCATTAGTTTCTTATTGCTTTCATCTTCCATTTATGCTCACTGTTTCTCTCGTCTCGTCTCAGCAAGCCTAGTCATGAATGATATCTTTTGCGCTTCAAGTATTCAACTGGTGAGGTAGGACTTGTTAATAGTCAAAAAAACTCCTTTAAATATTCTACACTTTCAGGATCCTATTTATTTCCAGTATTTATTCTTTGCCTCAGCATCCGATCTACTCTTCTTTTTCTCGCTCATATAACCTATTCCTTTCCTTTCCCCTCCTCACCTGCACAACATCCATCCCACAATAATAGAATTGAGAAACCCATTTTTACATTCTATAGACGCCTACTCTGCCTATCGCGGTTTCATTCAGATATCTATGCTATGAAATAAAAACGGTAAGCACCACAGTCTGGTCTAGAATTATTTCCAGGCGTCACTTTGCGTTTATCTACCAAAATTACATCAAACCCTTTGTTTGTTTTCTTGAGGAAAACCACTTTCACTGTTGACGTATCGTGGTGACACAAAACACGAAATATTAGTCGATGAATATAAATAAATGACCCGGAGCGATTTAGTCCCTGAGGTTCTCTAGGTGCGGAGGAAAAGTCACAAGTTGGACTTTCTGGAAATGTTCAAAATATTTTCCTTCTCCAGAAAGGTCGAGAAACTCTTCAATGATGTTGTTTCCTCGTTTCACTTATCCCCGTCTTGCATGTTTCTCCCCACTCTGCCACCAAGGTCACGACCTTCTGATTTACAATGATAATTTGACCTTTTTTCATTTCACTGTTTCTCACTGTTTCTAACCAGTCTACCCAGAGCATGCCCTCCAACCATTTTTTACCTGACCCTGTCCCAATACTCATTTATCCCCACCAGTTACTCCCATTCTGCAACTATATACTTTGTTTACTTGTGCGGTAACTTGTGAAACAGCCTTGAAAAAGTTTTTGACGAAACTTTGGACAACAAAGACACATAAAATATTTATATTAGGCTATACAAAGTTTTTCTTTTCATGTACTTCATCGCTGTCTAGTCTCTCTGGAGAAATAATAGGTCATTACAACATCTTCGCCGCAAACCCCGGTCGGGCCTAAGAAGAAGGAACTCGAAAAAGCAAGGAATAATATATTCTTCGTAATGTATTACGATATGATGCAAAGCTATGCCATATGCTATCAGCAAAATAAACACGATTAAACCTTAAATAATTTTGATTATCTCCCGTGCTCGAATCAAAAATGGGTAAAAAAGAATACCATGATTGATCAATCTGTCGCGTTCAATAAGGGTACCATCGAATAAGAACATATAATGAGTTGTGCGACTAAATCGCTCTTAGAATCATGATCTCTTGATACTCGGTCAAGAGCTGTGCTCAAGTCAGCTTTATCTTTTTAGCCATAATACTGTTATTAATGCTGAATGCCCCCACTAGTAGGAAATAAAAAAACATCATTGTAAGATGAATGAAGCACACAATCCGCTTTCTTCCTGAACCGCGTAATGCTCTCCTCTAACTCATCATCTTTTCATAAACGCTTTCACTCTTGCGGACTTTATCGCTGTTCATTGATATAGATACATACATACCCGCATTCAGACACACTCCGTCTCCTATCTCCACGTGCGGAATCCTGTATTTCTGGCGACTCTTCTCCCCCAAAAACGCACCCTCTCCCCTTCCTCCTTCCCCCATGAACGGACTAAAACCCGGTCCTAACCTCCCATTTGTCCCCACACCACTCCTCCTTCCCGAACACAGGAAATCGTTACGAAAAGGAGCTTGGGTCAGGAGGACACTGAAGGGGTAGAGAGACAGAAAGAGAGAGAGAGATGGGAGAGAATTTCCAGGGAGTATGTATGTGGCGCAGGGGGGAGGAGAGAGGATCATGGGAAACGAAGGGAGAAGGGGGTGGAAGGAGCTTTAGGAGGCTGGAGGAGGATAGGTTTTTACGTAGTGGAGCAAGAGGGGGAAGGTACAGGAGCAGGGACTACACCCCCACGCACACATAAAAGCGAGCGCACAGGAGATCCCCCTTGGGAGAGAGAGACTCAGGGAAAAAGGGGTGGATCTTGCGAGGAAGGATGAGTGGAGGAATTGAGACCCCGGCATGGGTCGCCGGCACGGGAGTTTCTCAGGGTGGGTGGGATTTTGCGTTTCGTCCTCTCTCGGCAGGGGAGGCGGGAAAGGGGAGAAGGCTTTCCAGAGCCGGCTGGGAGAGATGAGAAGGGGGGGGGTCCACGTGGGGGGGTAGTATCCCAGGGATCCTCACTAATGAAAACCCAGTGCCATTTCATCCGCAGTCCATTCCGCGGCATTCCCTTCCCCGAAATCTCCCGCCGTTTCGGTACCCATAACACACCACCCCCCCTGTCTCCTCTTGCTTTCCCACCCGTCCACCCCCATTCTGCGGCTCAGTCCACATCATCCCACCTCCTCTCCCACCCCCACACCCCCCGCATGCTGCGTTCGACCGGCCCCGCCCCGTCCGCCAATCGCGTCCTTCCTCTGCCCGTCCCTCTCTTCTCCTCCTTCATCGATTATCGTCTTTTATTCTTCTCCTCTCCCTCTCTCTCTCTCCCCATATATCCTTCTCTTCTTCCTCTCCCTCACTCTACACGGACGCACACACCAACACATACACCTCCAAAAACGCACCCACCAGTCCGCCTGAAGTTCCTTCCTCCGCCTCTTCTCCCTTTTACCTCCTACCTTTCCGCCCCCCCCCCCCACCTCCCTCCACCACACCGTCTTCTCTTCCCTCCTTCTCTTTCCTCCCCCTCAAGGACCCGAGAGACCCTTCGATCCCATCAATTTTTGAATCGGTTTCAATATTTTACGACCTCTCGTCATTGCTTTAACGAGTTTAAGAATGTCGTCCCCGCTTTGCCACAAGAGGAAGTTTTCGTCGTGGAGGATAAGGCGGTGACTTCCCGGTGCGAACCTCTTTTTCTTTTCTCTAATTTTTATTACGTTTTTGCCAAGTTTTCTTTCTCTCGCAGGCACCACGCCTTCCTTCCCTCCTTCCAGGGTTGATGGGGTTAATTCGAATGGAGATGCACGCGTGCCGTTTTTGCACTAATGGTAACATTCGAAACTTTCTCGGTTACCGATCCATCAGCCCGTAACTCAGGAGTTTCAAGTAGGTGTATATTCCGGCAAAGAAATCGTAATGAAGGGGCTTATTAAAACATTTTACATAAAATAACTCTAACTCTAACATAATAAAATAACTCTAACTAAATTAGCTGACTACGCATTTTAACGTATTATAAAATCCAACGCTAGCATTCTAATTTCGTAAATAAATGCGGTAAATTCAAGTGGAGTATATCAGAAAGTCTTCATTCTTAACTTTAACCATACCCAATTTTATTTGAATATACTCAATGCAAAGATATTCACGTGGTCTAAATTAATCAAGAGGCTACCCGAGAGATATGAGTTGGTTTTTGGCAAGTTGTACATATGTATACATTTAATTTGTGCCGTAAGGCAAGTAAAGTTAGCAATAATAATTGCTGAAGGAATAAAATTGACACACAGTCATAAATCGCATCCGTCGATAGGATAGCCATTTAAAAAAAAATCGTCCAATCGACCACTCGTATGGATCCCTTGTATGATTAAATGTGGAGAGTTTTTTTCATTTATGCCAACCAATGCCGCATCATATTTTGCTTATTAGTGTTTAAATTATTTCAAAATAATGAATACATCCTAAAATATTTTTATGCCAATCAATAATAACTTCAATGGAATTAGGATATGTACTCAGCATAAAAATGCAGCTCTCGGTCTCTCACAAATTTCGTCTCCACCCTTGCATCCCAGACTTAGTGGGTCACCGTGATGAGCATACGTTAATAATTAATCTATCTTTTGAAAATTTATGCTAATTGAAATGTCTCTTTAGAAAGCTAATAACTTCGGCCATTAACTCACTGAGGAGAGGTGAGGAGGGATACGTACCTATGAAACTAATTCCTTGTATGCATTGAAATAAGAAAGAAAAAAGGGTTGAGGGAAACTTGGCGTCGGCACTTTCACTGAGGGATATCCAAAGAATACAGTTTCACTCTACAACAAGAAAACTGCAATTTTAGTGCTCTTCGCACAGCATCTAGGGAGAGACCGTACTTCCACAGAGAAATCTCCACCGCTACAGGGACTTGAACCCCTAACTCATGGACGGAAAGCGACTTCTCTATTCGCCACTTCAAACAAACTTATGTAAAATAATATTTACACTTAAAATGTAATGTAATAATATTAATTTCAGATAAGAAACAGGGATATTTTGTGTAAGTTGATTTCCAATGCTTGGGAAATTATCTCCTATTTGAATCGAAAGTTGGACCCATAAAAGTTCGAGCTAACTCCTAGAACGAGTTGCATTTATGGTTTAGATACCACTTATGACCTTTGAAAATGATATAAGTGATAACGGGAATTTCTGAGACTCATAAAAAAATACGATTGCAGAAGGTGCTAAAACGTTCGAATTACGGAAACCTTTACCTGTTATTCCCAGCAGTTTTATTTTCTCCACCAATAAGAGAGGACATAGCTAGAAAGGACACGTTTCTGCTCGCTCACTCCCAAGTTCTACCTAACCTCTCGGAACATCCTCTCTCCTTCTGCTCTTCCCTTGCACCTCGTTATGTCCCTCGATTCTTCCTCCGACTCTTACCCTTTTATCCCGTCACCGGGAATCGTGATTTGGAGTCACTCACTAAGCGAAGGTCCCGAAGAGACCATCTCGTTCCTCCTCGCTGCTCCTTTAATGCCCTCCACTTACGGTCCCTCCCTCCTTCTTCTTCTTTTGGGTCCTCGACGTCGACTAGGACCCTTCCATTTCCTTTACCTTCTCCCTTCACAATGTCCTCATTCCCCTCGCCCCTGCCCATCTTCGTCCCCCCCCACCTACATCGTCGTCCCCCCACCTACAATGGCAAGTGATCCGGCACACGCCGCTGTTTGCATTCGAGAATTATCTGCCCGTGATGATTAAATTCGTATAAGAGCTCACTTGAGTGAGGCAGGCTGCGCACTCCGCGTTTCCAATATAGAAATGTGCTCGTTAGCCCTTGCGAGCCACACCAGTCCTTCTGAAGGTAAAACCCAGACCAGTCAAATAGATGCCAGATTTAAATGTCTGTTTTTTCAGACCCAGAAGAGGTCGCGACTCATACTATACCAAGGCTACTCAACGAAACATTTATGGAGTAAATTATATAAAATTTGTAATTCCCTCTCTCATGGTCTTTGACGTACATTAATTGAAGTGCTTTAATTAAGAATGGCGTCCCTTCAGACTTTTGGTCACTCTCTCAAGTGGTGAATCTCTCAGAAAGTAATGCGTAGGTAAAAAGAAGAACAGGTAATAATCATGATTAACTGATTTGCTTGCATATAATTTGGAAGGGATTTTAAGAGATAGAATTGGAAATGATTTTTATTAATTTGCGTATACTTAAATTATAAATTATTGCATAATTCACAAGCTATCGTTAGTATTTTTCCATAATATTTTAAAATTATGACAGCCAAAATTAATTTTAACAACGCATCATGAATTCAACCTATGATTTCAACCCCTCCATTTACATTGTTTTTATTAAACGTATTCTTTTTTAACGATTACCAGCCAAGGAATAAGAGTTAGAACTATAAAATGGACTAGAATAAAACGCTTTCTAATAATTAAGTTTCTGGTAAAAACTTCGAAACGGTCCTCTAAAAAGCAGCGAAATACAAAAAATTGAATCCGTTTTCAATGAATATGCTACAAGTAAAGGGATAAAGGTGGATTCAATTTGCAGATGATTACAATGAAATACTCAAGATTTTGACAAAAATGTAAAAAGTACAAAACGGTGGTTTCTGGAATGAATACATCAATATTTCCAATAATACCTAATCAGTGATCAATGTTTTCTGAACAGAAATTGAACAATCATGGCTGATTGAAGGATTTAGGTTTCCTGATTGGGGAAACCTGGCTTGCAGTTACTTGGAGTTATTTGCATTCCGACGCCATTCGAGGATCATTTAAAACTTGTAGAACACAGGAATGTCTCGTGCTGGGCACTGTTCCAAATTAATAAATCAATATTAATAATCTATAAAAGCCCCATAGAGTTTCTCTGTAGCTGCAGATGGAAATAAGTAAGCATATCTCCAATATTTCAAATTTTTTAATGGAATTTTTAAACGCACTGAAAGACAAGCACGCAGAAGTATCCTTCTGTAAACCTAAGCAGACACTAAAAACGTCTCGAAGATTCCAACCCCGCTCCCATTTTCCGCGCGCCCTCATTCTCCTCTGCGCTGGAGAAGGAAAACGAAGGGACAGGGAGTTTTCACGGAGTAATTCCTTCCCTCGCTAAGATACTTTTTTTTTCCTTTGCAGCCCCATCCTTTTGTCAACCTCAATAAACCTTATTTGCACTCGTGAAAAGGGGGGCCGGCCTTTTAGAAATAGGACTTCCTCCTCTTTTCTTCCCCCGAAAAATCTTCCTCGCGGCATCCAAGCGTTCCCCATTTTCCCGCCCTCACCCCTCCTTCCCTCTCCACCCGCCCCCCTCCACCTTCTCTCCCCCTCTCACATCGCCTCTCCCCCGAAACCCTTCCGACCTCAGTCCCTTTTATATATTTTAACTCACTTAAATATGACGCAGATATCCATCCCTTCTTCTCAGTATCCCCTCCCTCAACCATCCCTTTACCTCTCATACTACTATCGTTTCTCTATATACACCCTCTCAGTTTCCCCTTCCACCAACTCTTTGGCTCTAACACCTCTTCACTAGTTGTAGCTCTTCGTCCAGCAACTATCGCCTCTCCACACCCCCTGCTAATCGTCCCAATTCGAGTCAAATCTTCTCGATATTCCTGAGATCGTCTCAAAAAGGAACATGCTTTGTTTGAAAAATATTGTCTTGACATTGTATATCCAAAATTTCTTATTTGCTCATTTAAACGAAAAATAAGACTGCATGCGAATTAAATGGACTTAAAATATGTATTAAACTAAGAGTATTTCGGACGGTTGGAGAGAAAAGCTTGACTTTTTGTATTTATCAAATGTACGATTATTTCTCTTCAAGATATATCCCGGTTTCTAGAGCAGACCGAACGAAAGAACCAATCATTAAAAAAACAAATATTTGGTGAGAGTATTTTCTGTCCCTTATCTTTTCGGCTAACCGTTTTACCCTTACATAGCATTCACAACTCTCTAATTTAGCACCCATTGTAACTCATAGTACGTTACATTCCTAGTCTATATTGGCCATTCTTACTGCTCATTTTCCTTCCATTTTGGTTTTCACAAGCCTGAAATGCCTCAGAAAATATAAAATACGTAAGTCATTCTTCATTTGATGAGTCAACGATAAACACCTATTCCCCTAGGTTCTTCTTACATTTGTTCATTGATGGTTATCTCCATTCATTTGAACGCCGAGGGACAGTTATTCAACAAATAGTTACAAACCATCGTCGTACAAACCGAGTACAAAACAGAATCACGTAAGTAACGATAATTCAGAGGAAAGAATCTGCGAAGATATTACAATCACAAGAGAATCCGTTATCCGTGTTTGGATTAGGCAAAATTCAAGCCCAATTTACCGATCCCGGCCTTAGCAAGTGTCTAGCGCGGTGAAAGGAGAATCTTACAAGGGGCAGAACTCTCAGTCTCACATTTCCCTCCGCTGTCTTGCTGTCTCCTTCCAGGCTCTCTCCCCACGCCCTCCCTACTCTACCCGCCAAAAATCACAGTCTCCTTCCCCCGTTCCGCCGCTGCTCAAATCCACTTCACATCGCGCTCTGGAAGGCTATCTCTCCCCTCCCCTCACATCCAACGCCTTTTGTCTTCTCTTCCACTTTCCCCCGGCCTCACTGAGTCATCTTAAATTGGTGTTAATGGCATCAATTGTCGGCGCGCCCCTGAGTAATGCTACAGGGTGTCCTCTCCCAGCCCTTATATTCTCCCTTGCTCTACACCCGCCGTCCCCTTCACCTCCCCGTCGAGAACACAAGACCCGCCCACTACACCGCCTCCACGGATTCCTCCCTCGCCTGCACTCTACGGGTGTTCACTAGAAGCTCTCCGGCGGCCATATCATTTATCCTAGCCATCCTTCCATTACGTCCTCAGAATTTCTTCCCCGCTCCTCCCTCCCCCCAAGGAGTTACGCCAGCGTGATTCACCATTGTTGTCGAGACTGGTTGTGTTAAGATCCCCTAGCAGTCATATCCCCATCATAACACAGATTTCCAAGCTTCTTACGGATGATCAAGTCACTGACTCTATGTGTAGATCAACTGGTAAAACATCTTCCCAAATGCATGTTGGATAGGATGGAGGGTAATTGAATGTCGATAGATGCGGCCAGAGTAGGTGAAAATCATTGAGATGATTTCGTAAATGGAGCTATCAAAAGAAAATGAAAAAAACTAACACGTGAAAAAGGAAATGCGTGCGCTGGTGAGAAATGATGGGTAATTTACAACAGCGGTGTCCTCATTTATTCTCCCGTAAATGATTCCTTTCTGACAAAATAAATGTTCCACAAAAACGATTATGATATAGGTACCTGTTAGCCAACTCAGCTTAATGCCAATAATAAGACATTGACTTAAAACTTAGAACAAACTTTGGTGTAGTCTCATAATGGTGCTGGCCAGAGCGGTTTCTCAAAAGAAAGTGCTTCAGTGAATTGCGCAAAACACAGAGGTTTAAAAAATGAGCTATTCGAGAGGAGAGAATGAGAAATAAACTTAAGTCAACAAGGCAGTGAAAACAAGATAGGAGTATGGATTTGACTCTTTAATAGATTGCATATTGTGCACAATACGGATTTGCACTCGAGAGTATACATTATCACTCATAGCCGATATGTTAACGAAAAGCAAGATATGATCCAACCACTGAACTCTTATCCTCATATTTTCCGTCATTGGCCTGATTCACTGTGCTGACTAAAACTCCAACATTTGCCATGAGATTCCCATTAGAAATTTTATCACACTGCGTCAGAGAGCAATAAAGCTTTCTCACTAGATGTGATAGATAGTTGATTACTCTACAGTATTAACGAATAACATATTAGGCCCTCAGAACATAAACATCTGGATGTAAAATTTGAAGTTGCAGACCCAAAGTATTCCGCTAGAGGAATTTTGCACATTACCAGTGCAGTATTCCAAATAATGGTACGCAAACACTGCTACTTGGCGCATATCTGGTGGCGAATGATACAGGATTTAACAATAGAATCAATTAAAAAAGAGGAGTTAAAAATGGGAATATTTACTTTGGCTATCGTTTTGCTTCGAGCATTTTCACGACTTTTAATTACAAAAAATTCTCCATGGAAATATCACCCAACTTAAATGGGAATTTGGACCTTTTGAAACCTCAACATAGGCCAGTAAATATATTGAAGAGTTCCACTCAGAAACCCAGAGAGTAAAATGCACTAGGTTCAATATGTCCGATAGGTCCCGTTCAAGGCGGACAATTTATCCCCATAAGATATTTTATACTTTTGTTTGACGCCGTAAAAGGTATTACCGTGCTCGGTGCACGGTTTCCCCAAATATCTCTCAGCATCAGTAAAACATTGAAATTTTCATGGACTTTTATGTGAGCAACTCGGAGAATCATTGATCAAAACAACTTTCACTCGGATATCAATGGAATTTTAATTTCCTCTGCGGCGACACGAGAACCTGTGAAAGCATATCACCTACCTGCCCTGCATACACATTTACCCATAACCAACCCTTAATCCTCCCGCGCTAGTATTCACATCGGCTGGTATTTTCACCCCGTTTTCGAACCCTTATTTCCTTATCAAAATCCTTTCTCGTCCGAAATAAAAAATACATATGGACACTTCCACCCTCCACCTCACTCTTATCACACCCGAGTCTTCACCCTGACATCGACAAAATCCCACCCAAGCGCCCTCATACTTCACACAGTTACTACTTCGCCCACCGCCCTCAAACTACATCACTTAAAAATATCCATTAAAATATGAAGCCACCTCGACGCCTCTCCTCTCCTGCTTTACTGAGATCTAATACAGATTCGCCCCTCGGCTCTCTCTCGAACTACAGAGTTTTTTCCCTCCTTCCACCACTCCCCGTCACTCGATGCTTCTCTCTTTCATTCGCCTCTCAAAACCTTACCCTCCCTTCGTCCTTAAAACCATTTACGAACTCTACGGACAGGGATGAAACAACCTTTCTTTCTCCTCATCTTCCCTCGCTAACTCGTTTACTTGCTCTTTCAAAACCTCCAAGTCAGAAACCAGGGGAAACAATGATCCTTAAAAGGAATGCTCATAATTGAGTTGAAATGTTACACAAAGTTTTTCTATTAATTTATATAGATTCCGGGAAAAATTACTGATCCGTATTCTAATATATTTCATGGATTCCTTCAACTATCTTGGAAGCACCATCGCGGGGGACGGAAAAAATACAAATGACACCAAGCGAAGAATAGCCCAAGATAAGAAGGCGTTCATGGTAAAAAGACAAATGCTCCGCTCAAAGAAGATAGCTCAGCAAACCAGGAAACATAATGTGAAAATCTTTGTGAGGAACATAGCACTCTATGGATCAGAAATGTGGAATATCGGAAAAACTGACCAGGACAGTCTTGAAACCCTTTGAAACCTGGTGCTTTAGAAGGATGCAAAAGATAAAATGGACGGAAAATATAAGAAATTATGAAAAGTACAAAAAAGTAGAAGAGGAAAAGACCATATGGAACACTATGGTGAAAAGAATAAGCATTAGAAGAACAAAGTATTCTTGAAAAATTTGTCATTTTACTTCATATTCAGAACTTTTGGCTGGCAAAAATACGGTCACCTACAGCGCTGTACGAATTACCTTGAATAAGCACTGGGCGAAGCTAAGGCACCGCCGCATAGTCGGCCTCGTCTAGTGTCCCTGGGGCAGGTGTATGGCGACAGAGGGACGTGACCACAATTCCGGATGCCGTCTCGCAGATAGAAGAGCCCCTTCGGTTCTTAATGGAAGGGAAGAGGGTACGGATCCGATCTTGGACTTCTTGAGAAGAGAAATAAGCGCTTGGGAGAATAATGGAACTTCGTATTTCATACAAGATCTCATTGTGGGCGGCGATGGAGAGGTGACAGTGTTTCACGTGTAAGCGAAGCTGCAGGGCGATCAAACAACCTGAGTAGGCACAGGCGCAGACGAGGGACTTGCCAGCGCTTGACACCTGAATATTATTTTCCTCTCCATAATTGTCAAGACGGAATTTCTTTTGTCCTTCAGCGCTTTCTTTCACCACGTTGGGAAGATCGTGTAGTACACACATACATATGAATTCACGGAAATATAATTGACATAGCAGTTCATTCTAGATGGAGTATATCAAAATTAGAACGTGACACTAAATTAAAAGTTTTTTATTATTTTCAGTGGATGATGGCTTTACTTTAACCGGGGTGGACGAAGAATTTTCTATAGAAACGAAGCAAAAATGAAACAGTAAACGACTCACATTTTCTTACTTGTAGGCAAGTGCTTGCAGCCAAGTGACAGAGTAAAACTATAGAAGTCAGTTACAGCCGTTACCGTACCGAATACATAGGAGATAAGGGCACATTCAAAACGGCGAGATTAAGGGCACATTCAAAACGGCGAGATAGTAATTTTGTACCGATGGCCAACATACTCTATTTCTGTTCAATAAAATTAAAAGTATCGACTTGACACATCTACTCTGGTATATCACAAATAATAAAAACATGTAACGAAATATAAATTTGGAAAAATGAATTTGCCGATGTAAGAAGTAAATCTGGGGCAAGACAGTTTTTTCAAGATAGTAGGAAACGTGACCAACAAAGTTCCTTAATTCCGCCTACAGTTTAAATCACGAGAAAAATTTACAAGCGTAAGTACAAAACTTTAGATGGTATTAATATCCGACAGATGGCATTATATCCGACAATGATAGGCTTTTATGAATTAATTGATTGAAAATCATAAACTGAACGATAAAAATGAAAAATGAACCAACAGTAACTATTTTACGTATTATCAATATTAAGGCAACATCGACAGTAGCGAAATTAACATGAGCATCGATTGGGATTCAATAGTTGAGTGATTAAAAAAAAATTACTTTCATAAATACCTACAACGGAATACTAAATATTTATTAATTTATTATAGCACCAAAAACCGCTCCAAGACACTTAAAATTGGCTGATAAAATAAAAATAGTAAAGAGAAAAAGTAACAGAAAAATGAAGTATAACAAAAAATGTAGAGATAAATTGTCTAAGTAACAATACTATATTTGCACCACGATGGAGACGAACCAGGGAGATGAGGAGAAAGGGTCATTTTTTTGCTGAAAGCAAACTGAATACAGAGGGGAGCCTGTCGATAAATAAACGCTGGGATATATAAGGACGGAATTCCGTAACTTATACAGGCTTTATTGACTACAAACTAACTCTTTCGTATACAGTAATCACATAAACAAGGTAATCTAGCGATTAATATGGATTTCATTGGGAGCAGGTTTTAGAGCACTATCAAAATACCAAATTTCTAACTTCATCTCAGTGTTTGTCCAATTTTTCATCTAGTTTAACAAACGAACATTTTTGCTTGATTTTTAGTACTGACAACCGAGGAAATTTCATCATAACAGAAAAGAAATTACTGAAAGAAACACACATTTTACAATGAATTTCCACCGAACGGTAGCTGGTTTATTCGTACAAAGAAGCGAGAGGTTCTCGGTAAACAGATATAGCGATTAACATCTTATCATCCACTTTTAGTCATCGCGTTGTTTCCACCTCCAATAAGAAAGCCGCAGAAACCAGCAATTGTCAAGGAGAAAAAAGAAAAATGACAAGAAATGTCACAGAGCGTTAACGCGGCACCTTAACAACGGGAGTAAACGGAATGGCGCCATTAAAACCACACGCAAACACCTCTCTGTGCTCCCAGGCCCTCCACTAAACTGCGTGCTGGCCCGTTGATCTTTATCGCACCTTCAAGTAATACATACGGACCCGCCGTCACGGACAGACCTCTATACCGTCGACGATCCCTCGTTGCAAATTTTCTCGTCGTTCTGGTCCACACCTCAGCCATCATAAAAGTGGCAAGGGCAGCAGTATAATATAATGCATTCAGTACTTAACCCTTTCGTAAGCCAGACTAGCGCAGTCATCATCCATTATAATGCAGCATTGTTTAATGAAGTAATTATAGCTGGCAGATGCTTTGCTTAGGGAAGTTTATTAGTGTTTATTCCGTATTTTTCTACTTCCCTGTGAAAATTTAATAGGAAATTTGTCGAAAACCACTTTCGAGTCCTTACAGCGCGTAAAGGTCATGAAACCCAGGTATACGTGATGCCAGGAGATTTAAAACTTGTTTATAGCGTCGGAAAATGTCCCATTACTGTTTTACAGGCCTTAAATTAGACTCAATCGTTAAAAGTATACAGAATGTGCTAGGCTACTCATGAACATGCTATCTCTGCTCAACAAAAGATGTTAATGATCATTTTAAAATGTTCCTTCAATTATGAGACGGCTATTGGCTCAAGTGTTTAAGGAGGTAATTTTGAGCGTAAGTTCAAACATATGCTGTTAAATCATTTAAAATAGATCCCAGAGGAACCCAAGGCTATATTAAGCATGCCACTTTTGAGAGTTGAATGAATAACCATATTACTGATGACAAAATAAACACTTTATGTCGGATTAGAAAGAAAAAAATCAAAAACCCAAGATCTGGAAAAATCTAAAGTAGCATCTTATTTCAAAGAGGTGACAAGGGGTAGCCATTAAATTACCCTCACATGTTTCTCTTACGAAGTTCTTGGTCAAAAAGTTACAGAATCCAATAGTTAGGCGTTGCTAATAGAAAATCAGCATGGATTCACAAAAACTGTAGCTTGCAAAGGTCAACCATAGCTTTTTCATTCACACATTTAGTCTCCAGTGTAGATTATTTCCACTTGACGCTTTTTTTTAGTACAACTAGCAGTTGCTGCGTTTAACTTCACCCTCCCTGGTGCAACAAAACCTTGAGGGGGCTTGAAGGATTAGATGCAGCTATAGATAAAGAAAAAGTTGGAGTAACATCTCACAAAAAAGTTGTTTACCCAGCATTCTGCATTGTCATTCGGGCCGTTTACGATTCAGATCGTTTATAATCCCACATACCACCAGTAAATGCCAATCTTCGTTGCCTGAGTCGCGGGGACCGGGATACTTCCAGTCCAGCTGGAAATTAGGGGCATCATCATTCTTCAGGCACCAAATTTTTAATTAACTTTCCCGAACTATCTAAGTCTCAAGTGAGAGTATTTATAATAAGTTTGGTGTTTTATAACATTGATTAAAAAAATGGCTAAGCCACCGCGATGGCAAAACAAAGGAGATGTCTATTTTATCGTCTACAGATCTATCCAATGCCACGCCTGCTTTTCCCTTCACTTGCCTAAATAAATATTTAGGTATACACGTATTGATATATTTTACGTGTGAGATCATCAAATAGGATAGTTCTTTTAGGCTATAAATGTTAAAAAGATGTTTTCCTATGGGAAAAACGAAAGGTAGGACTGTCACAATTTCGCCCACGAATGAAGCCGTCCGCGTATCCGTCTATACCTAGTAAACGTCTGCTCTTCCCCTTATCGCCTTGCTCCCAAAAATTCATTCCATCTCCTCACACTCCGCACACGCAACTATCCACTCACAAACACATTCTCCAAACCAACCGACACTTATATCCTCCTCCTTCCTCCGCGAAAACTCCCGCAACCCGCCTAACCGCTTTCCGAGGCTGTAAAGTGCTGTTTGACAGTGATAAACTTCCTAGCGACACCATTTTTATATTTACGAGTATAGCTGGAAAAAAGGAGGAAAAACGGCCGGGGGAGCAGGCAGGAGGAGAAAAAGGAAAGAAATCTCCAGCCCAGCCTCTTTTTCCCGACGTCCTTTCCACTCACGCCCTGAGGCCTTGCAGCAGCCATCCAGGGTTCACCTTCGCTCACAGTCCACTTCTCTTTTGCGCCACTCGTGTCGGTCGAGGTTTCGCGCGAGGTGGTGGATGGGTAGATTGCGTTCAGGAGGCGAAGGTGGGAAGAATTGAGGCAGATGAAGGGAGAAAATATAGGGGGAGATTTGCAAGAAACCCTTTCTCAAGAGGCAATTTAATCCGCCGTCCGAAATGGTAAAAATCCGCGCATTCAAAGTTAAATTGCTGCAATTCACCGAAGAATTATGATGCAAAGGTTTTACGTATCAGACGCAAATCATATGTGGGAAATTTTATAAAACAGCATTCGTGATAAGAACAGAAAAAAAGAATTGAGGGAGATGAAGGGAGGAAAGGCAGGGGGAGATTTGCAAGAAACCCTTTCGCAAGAGGCAATTCATTGCTCTGTCCGAAATGGTAAAACTCTGCACATTCAAATTTAATTATTGCAATGCGCCGAAGAAGAACAATGCAAAGGTTTTATGTTTCACATCCAAATAATTAGGGGGGAAGTTTACATACAGAATTCGTGATAAGAACTGAAAATTTCGTTTGGGCAGGTTAGGTTGCTGATGAGATAAGAAATTAAAAAATCGGGAAGCAAAGAAACATACATGTAAACTTACAGACATTGACGTAGATCTTATAGAGAAAACTATCGGTTTCAGAGCAACATTCATCTCCATGAGGAGGCGAACTTTCGAAACCTTACTGATTAAGGATATACTGACGCACATATACTGCCGATGGATTGATCTTTGAAAATTAGGACCGGAAATAGTCAATCATGGGTAGAATAATTTATAGGAGATGCACGTGTAATTAATACATGCAATATGAGAAAGCCCTAGCTAGTTTGAGACGTCCGGAGTGTGGAAAAAATAAGAATATCGTAATCGCATTCACAGAAAAGGTGCTGTTTTCCTCATTCCTGTCCATCCGTTAGAGAAATAGCTCGAATATTTCCCCCCTATATTCATCCATTACGTTTGAACAATCTGTATATTTGTAGGTTCATAATATAGTATAACTCTTTCATAGCAAATCTCTCCATGGAAGGTATACTCTTATTTACGCCTCGTCAAGCCGAGTTAATGAGAGAGAGAGAGGATTTAATGGGAGCTGGAAATCGATTAAACGAATTGTAAGAGAAAATGAAATTAAATGAAAATTATGAGACAATGAGGGGCGGAACAGCAAAATTATAAATGAAGAGTGCTGGTCATTAGACTTGAAAGAGTATATTTTCCTTGAGCCTAGTTGATTAATTCGCCCAATAGTAACGCCATTTATTCCTGGTACTCACGACGTATCAACAATTTTCGCATCGCACATATCCAAGCATCAGAATGGACATCCATGCGCACATAATGGAACACATATTTTCCTGTATTAATATGCGCATATATCCATTTGTGAAACTGCGCAAGTAAATGCCTCGTGGAAGAAATGGCCTTGAGGGGGCTGTATATCTCGGCTGTAAACGACCCTTTAGTTCTGACATCTGCCGCAGCACCGGAGTGTTCTTCGACTTCCTCTCCGTTCCCTGCCCCAAACAACAGTGCCATTGATGGAACGGGTGAAAATGCGTTGAGAGGGATCAAGAGAATGTTCATACTGACGCTATAAATCACACTTTCAACATTTTTGTTGATTATTCTCCCAATCTTCTCTCTTTCGATGATTCTACATCTTCCATTTACAATATGTGCAGGTATTTTAAGAAATATCCGCTTTACGCGTCATTGCGATCACTTCATTTTTAAAAAATCATGGTTATTCTACGGTCGAAAGAGTTTTTAAATAAGTATTCTACTGGTGAAGGTAGGTTTTGCTGAACGTCAGAGAAACTCCTCCCGGTTTTATTCCGGGTGCTATCTATCCTTTACGCCACAGCATATGAGCTGACCTTCATCATTCTGTCCATGAAACCTCTTCTCTTACTTCTCTTCCTCTTCCCCGCTTGCCCAGCATCCTTCCTTCTATCACATTTTTGAGCAATCTCTCGACTCTTATTACATCCTCCAGCCACCTACTCTACCGATCTCAAATTTCATTCAAAAGTTTCCTTTCCTCGTCCACCATCTCAAGCGCTTCCTCGTTAGTCTTTCTCTCCGTGTTATGCATTTATTTAATGAAGTCCAAAAACAGCCCATGGCCAATTACAAAGGACACATAATGAGCAACGAAAACATCCAATAAATAGCAAACAAAACATAGAAAACAATAAACAAAACAATATTCAACATCAAGTGACAAACATGGAAATGAAGTGTTCATGGGATGGAGAGGGGAGTGGAGAGAAAATTAGGATGGAGATGGTGCACGATAGATGAGGGATGAAAAAAAGCATCACACTTGGGAACACATTTTGAACAGGAGTGAATGGATGAAGGGAGTCTGAACAGAAAAGAACGTTTAGAGACAGAAAGGCGTGGGGTGAAACAATGAAATAGGTCATTCTACCTCGTCGTGCGCGAAGGCACTCGAAGCGGGAAAAGAGGAAGAAGGTCAGGTGATCTGTATTTGTCATTAATAATGTTTAAGAAGAAATTCTTGTCATTGAGGAAACGACGATCAGCTAGAGCTGCAATGCCAAGAGAGGATCTTATCATACTGAGGGAAAAGTTACGGAAAGGTTTGTGGCGGTAGCGGACAATAGGCAGGAAAAAATTCAACGAACATGTAGAAAGGAATAAAGCAAAAAGTTACGACACTTTCTGTAAAAATTATTTCTTATTCCTGAGCCCTGCGCAAACATTTACTTTCAGTGGCTAAGTAGAGTCGTAGAGTGAAATCGCGTAGACGCCTGTGGAAGCGTTTCCAGCCGTGGTACACAGCCCCCTTAAGAGGCAGGAGGAAAGGAGGAGAAAGGAAAAGATGATGGGTGAGACCCACCAACACCTATCACATAGAAAACGAATCGGAAGAGTGAGTGGAATGAAAAGATGAGGAGGATACGGAGGAAGGACGCGAATTCCTTGTCCCCCGCCTCCTCCCCCTCCCCCGTCTCTTTCCCTCGCAACGTTTGGCCCCCAGCATCACTCCCCTTTCTCCCCCTCTCTCGCCGCCCCTGCCTCTTCCCTCTCAGGGCTTTAAGAAGGAGGGAAACATCAACGGAATAGCCTGGAGTGCGTTTATTCCCATAGGGAGGAGATTTCATTCTCTCGCTCTTTCCCATCTTGTGCGCCGCAACAGTGGATGCGCTAGCTAAGCCATTCCTGAGAGAGAGGGAGAGAGGTGGGAGAGGCGAAGAATAAGATAAAAATAGGCAGGAAAGTAAGAAATATGCAAGGAAAGAGAGAAAAGAAAGGTCCATGGAATAGAGGATGTGAGATGAAGAAGTGTAGAATAGAGACAGAAGCAATAGGGAAGGGATGCTGAGAAATTTATATAAGTCCCGTGCTGCAGTTTCATCAGCACATGACTCTGTCACACATTTATTTCAAGGATGTATGACCGGTGGTGGATTTTCACCAACATTTACCCCACTACACGCAATAAATCCCAGGAATAAGTTCGTGAACCAAATAAAGAGGAAAGTACATGGAAGGAGATACCTGGGGGTAAGGGAACTAGCATTAGAATAACGGTAGAGGGTTGCAGTCAACCAATCTTAGGATAGAACGACAAATGATGATGCGATACATAACATTATCTATAAGTAATAGGGCATAATTCACATACAAGATTTTCTTCAAACAAAGGAGTTTCGCACAGGATGGTTTTTTTCTCTGAAGAACTTTCACACATATGTGAACTTACGGGTCGCGCCATAAAGGTAATTCAGCGGAGTGAACGCGGTATAATCAAAATAAATATCAAAGTAGTAACGGTGGCATCGCTTTGCCTTTTATGCCTTGGGTATACATATGTAGTGACCTACAGACCGCCTCAAAAGAATGAAACCAGGGAGACCTCTATAACAAGAGGATTAATTTGACATGGAGGTTATGGACTTTGGAACTCACGTTGGGAGCTCCCAGCTTGCGGAGAAACTTCTTAGTACACTCTCTATTCCTGTATGCATGTGTAATCCAAAACCTACGGATCAAATCTGAGACCGCCAATGAAATAATGAAATAAAAAAAGGCGGGATAAAATGTATCGGCACTTCGACCTGAAAAGTTAAACTTATCAGAGACAAAGTATCGTCCTAAATGTGGCTCATCCCGAAAAAACTGAATCAATTGATTCATTGCATTTACGAATTGCACTCAGCAGAGTCGTACATACACATACATGGCCGCTTTCCAAAAACTAAGATGTGAATCACGCTGCAAGTGATCCCAGTTGCTTTTTCACGTAAAAATAGTCTACTGCGGTGGGCCTATGGACGAGACTCCAAAGCAAAGGGAGCCAAAGCCTAAGATATTGTCATAAGACATTACAGCACTGCTTTACCCCCGGAGTGACAGTAAAGAACGGGTGAATATGGAGGGCGACAAAGAAGATGATGACGGTAGCGGAGGTAGAGGAAGAAGAGGAAAATATACGGGTGACGCTGAAAAAGGAGTGACAGATGGAAAGAGAAGAAAGGGCCACAGGAAGCGGCGAAAACGACTCAAAGCCGTCGTTGGGTCGAAGTTGTCGGAAAAGATGGAAGGCGAGGAAAAGAAGTGAAGAGAGGGGGAAAAAGAGAGAGGAAATGGGACTGCACAGAGGGAGAAGGAAAGAATAATTGGAGGAGAAGGGAATAAAGGAGATTTATTAACTGTCAAAAAGTCCGTTCTTTTCCCATTCACAATGACCATTTCACCTTTCCCTCACTTCACGACTCCAACCATTTGTCTATGCCCTCCACTAAATTTTAACGAAAAAATATTAATAGCTACAAACAGTTATACACAGAATGCCTGAGTGTAGAGAAAATTTGGGAAAATACGCTTCCTGAAAAGTTTTAGAATTTTTACTGATAAATCATTAATCGTAGTTACAATTACTTGAATAGGAGTTTGCTAAATGCATATAGGTGATAAATCACCACCTTCCACACGCCCTTGAGGTGACTCACAGAGTAAAATGCTGATGTAGATATGCTAGTGTTTCCTCTGAAACTTAGTCGAATGCTAGCATAATTTCATGCTATGTATTAGACAAATAGATAAAATAAATTAGTCTCAATAACTTTTCAGGTTCTGATCTAAAACCAGCACATGCATTTATATAATGAGCATCAGATGTAACTATCTAACAGAAGAGTATATTTATATAATATCTCACCGAAAACGTAGCAACTTAATACTGAAGTATTGTAAATGCTATACAATGTCAAACAGCTGAGAAAACGAGCAAATATCAAGCTACAGTCATGTGTCTCTAACTACTATTTGCTGCAAGGTATGACAGATATGAATTAGTCAAATGAACTATGGCAAACCCCTTGTGTACGCGGATAAAAACCAAAAATGTTGCAGGAAAGGAAGTATTTCACGATACTTAAATGGTACATTTGGTCGACCATGCATTAGGAGATATAGATATTTTGATTATCCTGATAACACAAAGTTGCTTACTAATTTAAATCTTTTGTCATACTTAGCCACCAAGATAGGTTAATTAAAAGCTAGTGTAATGGCTCAACAAGACTAGCTCAATAAGACAAAGTCTTCCCTAATGAATGGATTTAAAGCCAGACCGCAGGGTACCATAAGGGAGTTTCATAGGTTAATTTTTGTCCCTTTTAACCATTGATAAAATCAAATGTGTCGTAGAAAGTAATCTAGGAGTTGGCAACCCGACATAGGTTAATTTTATCACAGACATAAGATTTGTGGGGTTTTAGAGGGTCACATTTTTGCAAATATTTTCTGATCAAAACAGCTGTCAGCAACACCGAGAGAATTCACTTTTAGATAGGTAACCCAGTTGGGTAAATCCCTCTTGAAAGATTTTTTTAACGGTAAAACGACAAAAGACGCAAGTATTATATATCTCATTTAATTCTCAAAATTCTTAGGTCACTATGCAAGCATGCATGTACTTAACCCTTTACATAAAAACCAGTTAATAGTACCAAAAACTTTTATAAAATGTCGTTTAGTATAAATTTATTTGGAAAATTCACCTATCCTTGCGCCCCTCAACGTGGTTTTTGGAATACTGTTCAGAGGTAGATGTGGCTGCTTCTTGAATGAATGAAGTTTAGCGCATATTCTCGGCATACTTCCAAGGCCTGTGGTCGATTTTGTCTTGTGCAGCGGAAAGTTAAGCCTGTGCTCCCGGGGTCGCCTCATTATTAAGGCACAGACCGATGAAAAGTCCACGCAGACGAAACTACTCGCACCCGAAGGTGATTTCATCAAAAGGCTGATCTTCACGTTGTTGTTCTGGTTTAACGCGACCATATGCGATGACCTCCACTCCTGTCACTCAATGCATGAGAGCGCGCGCAAAGTGTGTCGCGTAAAATGAGGTTAGGTCAACCACCTAAAGGTGCGCTGCGCGTGTTTAAGAAACAATTATTGCAAAAACTCAGAGCAGCGGGAATATCAGCGGCTATTGACTTTAAATTACATTTTATGCTACTGATATAAAATGCACTCGAATGTGAACAAATTTTAATATCACTCCGATACACAACACATAAGATTTTCCTGGCAAAATCTCTTATTCAACAAATATTATTGATCTCCAAGAGTTAGATCCCAATAGAAAACCATAAACCATTAATTTCGTACCTATTTAACTTGCGAAAAAACGTCCCAGGCTGAAGGAGTATATGCTGATAACAGGTTAAAGAGCTAATAAAATTTGGGGAAAATTCTGGTTAAGGAGACAATTTACAATATATGACGACAAAAAGTTTAATGAAAAATGTAAAATACGATGAAATCATTGAAGTAATGGTTGTGATGTGATCCCAGTACTATGGAGAATTTCCAAGAGATTTTGTTCAACAAAGTCAAAAGTCTTGGGAAGAAAGAGTTGATGAACTAAAATTCTGAATATAATATGAGAAATGAGAACATTTTCTATTTGTAAGCCTAGAGCGCTGAATATTTCGTTGTTTTACTGTCAACTATCCCCAGAGAGGTCGGTCTGGATTCCACTTCTGGAAAACGTATGGTGTTGACACAAGTTACATATTTCTGAACTAATGTTGTCGTTCATATCATCAGTCAATTGGAATTTGAAGGAAAGGACTGTCGGGCGTTATTCCGATAGATCCGGAACTGCAAAAGGACGAGTGTCGTACAAAATCAACTTCAATAATGCCAATAAAATTATTTGCCACTGGAACAAAATTTTGGGCAGTTATGAAAACCCTACTATGCGCATATATTTATTGAATAGTTTCAGCCTTCGATGCAAAACGATTAATAGCCATAGGCTCATAAACTCCAATAGTCAGGGGGCACTCTGTGAAACGTACTCCTTTGACGCTCGCATCCGACGTTAGCTCCCGGGAGGGACTGCAAAGCGAGCATTGCTGTCTCCCAGAGGGGAATAATTACAACCAAATGTAAATGATATCGTAATCCAGATTAAAATCAAAAGAAATTGAGCAATTTTTTTCCACTATAATGAAAATAGCCTGGTATTTATATTGTGAGAAAAAATGGGATTAAACTTCAGAAAAAAATGTACAACTAAAATATTAAATAACTGATATGTGCAGCTTGAAATAAGGACATATTCCTTACACCAGTGAATGGGGAAAGAGATACGAAAAAATTGTCCCATCAAAAGAGAATGTACAAAGAAATAAAGATCTATAAAGAAACTGCTCGAGCAAAAAGCTATTTATAAATTTTTGATCATCAAAAATATTCCCGTAATCAAAAATTAGGGCCCTTCGGATTTATTGCGCAGTAACAAGGAACGCCATGTATGAATACGCCTAAAGGAAGGGAGGAAAAAATTGGAGTCCAAAAGCGGAAGGTTAAGAAAAAGGATGGGGGTAAGGGTTTCGGGAGTTCTGGAAGGGATGGAGCAAGGAGTGGAACGGGAGCCGTAAAAACGTTTCACTTTATGACGCATACATGACGATTTGAAAAGTGGTGCTTTTGGTTTTTTCACAGTGAAGAAGGGGATGAGGAACAGAGGCGTAAAAACGTGGCTCTTCTTTCGAGGAAATTGGGAAACGGTCATGTTATGCCTAACAAGAAAAAATTTACACTCTTCAAAGCGTTGTTCAAAGAAATAAAAATACTGTAACCTTCTCAGACCCCGCAGAGCAGTTTGCCTATGATAGTGCTTTTAAGGCTATCCTTTACGTGGTTGTCGATCAATAACACGCAACGGAACAATCCGGAACTTTGTAGCACCTCCGTCGTCTTCGTCATAATTTCTACTTAAGGTAAGGCTATTGAATTTGGCCATTATACCAACCGTTTTGGAGATGGTTCAGGAGACTCGTAGCTTTACGGCTCAACCCTATTTTACCACTCCTCCTTCGAGTGAATTATTGAACACTATCCATATATCTTGTGGATGGAAAACGCTTGGTTGTATGCGAATGTTCCGGAAATAATACGCTTTGGTTAGGTAAATGCACTTTCATGGGGAATATTTATTCAACGAATGAAATAAATCAAATTTCCGCTTCGGATAAAGATACAGCAAGGTTGAATATACACACTGAAGAAGCCCTAGATAAGGCGGAATTTAATTTCGACGAGAGCACGTCATAAAAGTTTGTGTACTCAGCCTCTGCCCACACAATCCCAATTAAACATTCCTGCATAAAAGGATATGGGCGTGTGTCTGCAATTATTCACCAACTTAAAATAATTAGGTATGTTATTGCACACAGTCTAACTGCCATTAGCATGATTATATGAGGTCAATCGATTCTTTTTTATCAAAAGAGAATATATTGGAAAATAAGAATCAAAGGGCTAGCGTACCAAAGGCACATTTGTCTAATACATGCTTCAAGATATTCCTTGAATTTATTCTCAACAATATTTGCCACATTACGGAAGAGATTTATACTGAATGAGTACAAAATGTAAAAATAGGTTAGCAATATTATAGACTTGTTGAAGACGTATGATTAAGAATGGATCATTGAGGATCACGCGTATACGTTGTTCACTGACTAGGTCTCCTTCAAAGCATGCCAGAAACAACAATGACAAATTTTCAACGAGCCAGGGTTCAACTTTCATTGTTTGTTTGGATTCTGCTCAGGGGTCGAGGCTTAAGGTATCGTCAGACCCACATAACTGTCAAGGACACGAGAAAACTACGACCAGGAGAAAATAGGCCCGGAATCTATTTAAGCCGCATCGACGAGGAGGATCTGCCATCATCGTCACCCCCCAATTCCCACATCCCTATCCGCCCGTTCAAATTTCATTCCTCACGCTTCCTTTGTACTCCAGCCTCTCCCTTGGGGACTCGCCTCCAAAAACTACCCCATCTGCTATCGGGCTGTCCCTCCTCCCCAGCTGACGCGCCCGTGACCTTCCCTAGGGGCGGAAAGCGGCTGGAAAAACGGACGCTCAAGGTGGACGGTGTACATACGGCTACCAACCCTTTGGGTTCTCCTGGAGATCCCCGAAAATAGGAAAATGAGTTTTGAAGTCACCCGCCTCCCGAATTTCACCTAATTCTTTCATTTTCAAGGTTGAATATTAATGTTTTAAACATTTCACGTCTTGAAAACGCAGTAGTAGCAGTAAATCAAACTTTGGGACTTCCACAGTTTTATTATTGTGAGTACAACAGGTTTAGCAGGTACACACATCATTTTCGGCGATTTATAGTTTTGCAAATACGTAACCTGCAACCGATGTTGCTGAACATATGATAGTATCTCAATATTTTTATTTAACCCTTCTCGTGCCAGGAAACAAATCATGAGCATTAGCTTCTCCGGCAAAGTGTACTGGATCCAATACATTAGCTCATGCATTTAATTGAAATTCAATATTCATAATCAAGCTTGTTTTCCCCTAGCGATGAGAAATAAGTGTTGCATTGGTCTTTTCACAAATGTAACAGGGTGAAATAGGAGATTTAGCTGGAAAAAGTACCCATAGAATCTTAATAGTTAATTTGATAAATATTTATGCTTACTGCTATAGTTATAAAAAGCATACTTGAATATTACACATATAAAATATATTATTAGGAAGCTGTCTATTTTTTCCACTGTCAGGGTTTATATTATATTACGCGACATAATAATTGATTACGTTCAAATCTAATTAATTATAGTAAGGCGCACGAATGCAAGCGACCACAGTTTACTTATCTTCACGTATAACGAGTTTATATTACAAAATATACGCTAATACTATATTAAGAATAACAATTCAACAGTAATAATCATCACGATGGTAACTTATCTTTAGGAATTCCTTATTTCTGGGGCGGACTCCTCAACGAATAATCTCTTTCTGAGTTGGTCACCCTTGGTGGAAGGATGAAGACGGTGGGCCTGGCAGAGGGAGCAGGTGGGAAAAGAGGCTGGAGTCATCCTGAAGGTTTTGGCCCTCAATTCTCCCTTCTCTCCCACCATAACCCTCATTCCGTTACCCCTTCCCCACCGGGCGTTCCTTTCGAAGGAGAGATTCCTTCCCCGGCTAACGATCTTCCACGGGCGAACCCTCCTTGTTCCTACCTCCGTTCCCCGCTGCCATCCCACCCGGTCAAATATCCTCTCCTCCAGTCACTGAAATGCCTCGTCTTTCACCCCCACGAATTCAGAATCGCTGATTTTCAGCAAACCACCTTATTAACTCATAATTCCTCATTTTAACATCTTCCGTTTTAATCTCAATGCAATCTCTAATTAGTCTCGGGAGAGACCATGCCTGCATTTTTTTCCTTATTTTCGAACAATTATTACATTGTTTATAAGGAAGAATGTATACGGACGATGACATTTACTCTTTTAAAGATAAATAAGGGATCGGAAAAGGGGAAATTTAGAGTGTCGGTGGTCGATAAGACAGGCAAAAGGGATTCAATTATTTTCAACAAATGATACCATGCGTTAATATTTGCAATCACCCGTGACAGAGGTATCACACATGACGTGTCACCCGTGCCCAACTTCAGTGGCTTCGTACATCGAAAAAAGTTAATTCAGTAATTTTCGATAAATGCTTGCACTTTGAATCATAAAAATTTATTATGACATCACCTGTTATCACACTGAAAAAATCAGAGAGAAGCTCAAATACGAGTAATTATTTTCACTCGCAAGGACATTTTTGGTTACTGCGTATGATTAAGTATTCGATAATTATTTATGACTTTTTATGATGCTATTATACTGTGATTTCACTGAATTGTAACTTACATTAATCACATGAGGCATACAGGCATTGAAGAGGATGAGTACTTCATACAGGCGTTTAAGTACGCTGAAAAAGACTTTCTATTTTTAACGTATTTACCGTCATTTCTATTACTGAAACCAATTTTGCTTTCAAGTGAACTACGGACGAGATACACACTCTCGCCAATTCCATCCCGAAATAGTCACTTCACCCTGGAGATCCCCTTAAGTTCTCTCATTCTTCCACCTGCGCAACTTCTCAAACCATTCCGCATCATGAATACCCTTCCCACTTCCTCGTCGACTACCCATAAAATTCCTAGCCACCCCCCAGAATACCATTCCAGTCCACTCAAGGAGCACAACCTATGCCACCGTAATAATTCTTGCCTACACCAAAGAGAGCACCCAGCCGCGCTATTCCTCCGCTCTTCACTTATAGCGTGTCCTCCCGGTGAAGATGGACCATCATCCCTCTCGAAAAATATTTCCCCAGTCCCAACTGGTTTCATCCCCAAGCGTACTCCATTCCATCTTTTCCTCTTCGAACCCTCGACCCCCTCCCAATTCCCACTCTCCTTCCTTATTACTCCCCCACTCCTTGTCACTTGCCCTGGAAGAACCAGCAAAAGTCCACCTGCTGCCACTCCAGCTAGCAAAGTGTTAGCCTTCGCTCCTCCCCGAGGCATGAGGAAGCGAAAAAAGAGGTCTCAGGCAAGAAAAGGTAGCAAGCAGCAAGGTTCCGCATAAGGGCTGCTGAGGAGAGGCGGATTTTTGCAGGTAAATGGGGCGGGTTGGTAAAAGGACGTGGGTGGGATGAAAAGGACAATTTCTTTCCCTTAAGGAGGCCATTTGAAAAGGTTTTTCCCAACCTCACCCCCTCAATTTCCCAACCCCTACACCGAAAGTAGGGCCCACTTGAGTTGTTTCCATGCTGTAGAGATAGTGCTGGTGCCTTTTCATTCGGAGGACTGTTTCTGCCTTGCTGTTCTCTTCCGAGGAAAATTGGCTTATATGTTCGCGTAACCTTTGGCGGAAATGAACGTGAGCAGAGCAACAAAACGCGTTTGCTCAAACTTTTAGCCAAAACAAATAATATTTTTCAGGAGGAGGTTGAATGAAAAAATGTTAGCTCTCCCTCTCTAGGTGAAAAATACTTTTGGGTAACATCATAGCTCCTTCATAATATCAAATAACTCGTTTATCAATTTCATGCGTGATTTGAAGACTGAATTTTTACAATAAATATAGAGCTGAGGGAAACTTGAAAATGTTTTTGCAATAATAGTTGAATGGAAGTAACCGATTACCTTTCAAGGAATTTTTCCATCATTGAAATCCCCAAAGTCCTCACTTTTCATCAAATAAGGCGGGACGGAGATACCGGGAGATATAATTAAATCAAAATGCAATAAGACATACCTAGCGACAAATAGAACTAAAATAACAATAGGGTCCAAAATAATCTAATTAATTCGTATCTTGACAAAGTTCAGCATTTAACATACATGCACTTGACACCTAATTCAATTATTTTTTGATAAATTAAACGATAATTCCAAATAAATCATATCATAATTCATTCCTGAGGCTTATTTACAATAATAGCACTGAGCTGGGGCTTTGGTAATATGAACGCACTGACAGGAACGAAATGATATTCACACAACTGCGTTACATATCCCGGCTCTAATTCAAGGCTTGAGATCACATATTGATTTCATCGAAAGAGGAAAGGCAGAAGGAAAATAAAATTCCCCGGAAACGTGCGAGGAAATGGCGAGCAATGGCCAACTGTTAAAGCAGTAACAACCGTAACGAGGTGAGCTCGACGGTGGAAATAAACTCCGCCGGACAACTGTAACGCACCCGACTTCCGCGTTTGTTTTCCCGCATTTGCCCTTCCCAACATGCACTGCGCTTCGACCCGCACCATCCACCACCGCATCCACATGCGTGAAGCGAACTTTTTTTTGTTTTAAAAAAAACGGGGGCCAAACTGCGAAACGGTTCTCATTCAATAGACATGTGGCATTGTTTCCGCGGAGCAATGCTGAAACAAAATACCCGAGCAAGTGGAGGAGGGGAGGAGAAATAGGGATGGAAAGGGAGTTACAAAAAGAGAGACAGGAGCCTAGCATATGAAACGAAAAACAAAAGGCGAATGCACCACGGAGAGTACTGCAGACACCGCCGGTTTTAATGAGCGAGGCCAAAAGGGTCTGGCAAACCATGGGCACGGAGATATAATAACGTGCGGAAAAGCGAAGAGTGGGAAAGGTAAGTATTTCCTTGTCCAACCGAGCCCTGCCAGAACGAACAAATGCGCGTAAAGTAAAAAAGAAAAAGTGTGGCGGGCATATCTATCCACCCGCCTTCTCATCTGGCCCTGCGCAGTAACAGAGGAGTTTGTTCTCCGGTTAATGAATGTCCATTGTGTGCAGTACCAGTAGTCCTGCTGCCTTTCCTCTTTCGTGGGGGCTAAAAAGGAGGACGCGGCCGGCAAGACGCGAAAACGAGAACACAAAAGAGGTCAGAGTGTTCCGTAAGAATGAAGGGCTGTGGTGTGGGAGAGACAATGCACACGGCGTGATAAAATGTAATCGCCATGAAAAAATTCACGCACGCATCCGCAAAATTCATGGACAAAGCCGGGAGGGGACCCGGCACGGGTGACATCACAAACACGTAGCCACAGTCCTCTGCAACGGAAAAAAATCCTCGTTCCCTTTAACTTCGCATTCCAAGCAAGCGAAAAAAGGGTTAGGCACATTGTTGGCCTATTTACCTTATCGGTGTATTCAAGTTGGCTGCTTGAAAATGCAACTAAGGTCATTCGCATCTTTAAAAACTGGTAAATTGGCTGGTGAGGGAAGGGTTGTGTTAGGAATTGAGAGAGAGTTAACATAAAGAACGCCTGTAAATAGCTCCACTCGGTGCCGAACTCAGCCCGATGTTAAGTAATACCGCGAAGGATTCCGCATATTCTTGTCCTAATAACGCGCGTAGTACAAATTTCAGAGGGCACTCCACACTGCAGTTAAGTGAGGATCGTAATTCCTTTAAAAAATCTCCGATAGCATTGGAATTTTGACGAATGAGGAGCCGGTACTTTGGGCATAAGTAGATGAATCAAGCAGGTCTTTCCCAAGTCAATCCTTAAATTTAAAATGCTTAATACCTCGGTAGCTTGCTTCAAAACAAAAAAGGTGGTTCGTCTCATCATAGCAAAAATGTTAAACGTGCGGTGACGAGTTCTTCCCTCCGTCATCCATTGACGGATGTCGGTTGGACTGATCTTACTGGTTTAATATCAGGCAGCTTGTAATAAACGATGATAGTCCAAGGCTGTCATCATATATCTAATGCTATGTTGCGTAACTTAGCTTCCGGATTTTCGTTTCGCAATCTATATCGCAGTTATACTCAGCATCTTATTATATCAAACAGAGAAAAAAAGACTAACAGCAAGCAATACTCGGTAAAACATGGCGGTGTAGAGATATGCAAAATTTGCAACACTGACAGAGTGCTCTATCTACAACGTAATGGTGGACTCTTGCGTCACCAAATTTTTCGAAGACTGACATAAATCCCTACCATATAAAGAATTTGGGTGTTCTACCCATAGCAAAGATCACATATTTGCCTGTGAGCCCTTTTATTTTTAAAAATATGGGAAGAAAATCTGGAATATATTTTTTGGATTATCATTTACCACAGAACCCAATCCAAAGCCAAAATGATAGGTTTTTTGTGGATCAAAAAATAAATACTGTCCGCGAATGCAAATGGGACATGGCAGAGACTTGCCTCGGACGTGGTCATGAAGATGAGTCCCGCAGGGGACGGAGGCTTGGACAAGGGTCTGTGGATTTTCGGGAGATGGATGGAAGCGCACTGCGAAAGTGACTAATTTTTTTGCGAGCGCACACACCGGCGGAATATGCATACACATGAAAGAGACAGCGAGGTACACACAGCAAAGCTGTCATATTGGTCCATACAAACACACATGCGGAGTGGAAAGCCTGGCATGACAAAGGGGTGACCACAGCAGACTCGGCCTATGCTCTGTGCATTGTTCAGGGCTTTGTGATCGCCGGGTCTTTCGCAAAATTTATATCAATACCATTGAGAGGAAAGGGATCAGAAGCACGCAACATCTCTGTAGCTCTTTAGAATATCACCCGTTGTTATTAATAACTAGCGACAGGATGAGAGTAAAAATGGCATGCCATAAACATGAATTTTTTGTTATTTATTGAACTCAGTAAACACTATTCAATAAATTTGTTCATACCAGTCCATCAAATTGTATGTAATTATTAATTTAGATAAATATTTGGCCGGAAGAAAGGTGCTTCCGACATTTCACTCGCACAATTCTTTCCGAATCTAAGTTTTTATCACTCACTATTTAACTTACCATGAATGCATTCCAGAGTTTAAAAGGCCCTAAAACTGCTAATGATTAGATGTGTGTAATGAATCCGCATTGGTCTCTGAACATATTTATAGGGATGTTAAAAGCCGATATGAACTCAATATAATAAAAAAATGATTGCCACGGTCTTTTATTCATTTAAATTAAACATGAATTCGATTGATACATTGACAAATTGAAGAAAGTATATAAAATAACCCAAAGTATACATCAATAAGCGGAAAAAAATTAACCAAAATTTGTTTCATTCCACTCGTTATAAAGACTATTTTTGATAAACAGAGACAGTCCCTTAAAATCGTAGTGCCAGAAAACTGTGAATCTTTGCCCTATTTTCATGTCAAGAATTCCACCAGAAAGGAGGTATTTCCTAATATAATATAATTTCTAGTTCAATGCTCACATAGAAAAGCAGTATATCACAGAATTCACGAACGATTATTAATAATGTATTCAAATTAAATTTGTGCACAGTAAACGTCTTTCCCTATATGTTACAAATACATATTAAATTGTCAATTTTGCTGTTTGTGAACTATTTTTTAACAAAAAATATGATAAAATGAATTTTAAAAGTCATGATTTGAAAACATAAACGCTACTCAATAAACGAGAAGCAGAAGAAAATATTTTAAGATGAATTGCTCTGATCACAACTCCAAACAGCGAAAACTTACTAACTTTTGATTGGCTTTATTCGTCAGAGAGATGAAATGAATAGAAAAAAGTGATCCATAGAGTGAAGTAACTGAACGAATGGTAGAAGAGTGCATGAGCTCTCACCAAATATTGGGCACACAAAAACTTCTCATAAAGATTATCACTGTACCTTCCCTCGTGCACAGTCAGGCGATGGGGCTGTAACTTACCTGAAAAAGAAAGAAATTGCACCATTAGAAAATATATTCGTTTTAGGTAAAGGCATAGTGTATTTTCACCTATATACATTTCATACTACCTTTAGTGAAAATAGTACTTGAAATAAGGCTCAATCCAAGCAAAATTGTATCTATATGAGGGGAAATTAAGCGAACCAGGAGTAATACAAATTATACTATTATGTCACGGTGCTCTAGAATCTTTTCCTCTACACAACAGTTTCCAGTTTGGTTTTGTCAAGAATAAAATAAGTGGGAATAAAAGAAATTATCTATCAAGCGAGCTTTCATTGAAATTTGAATTCATGAATATGAAATATGCTAATAAAAAGATACTGAAATCAGTGCTCTGAAGTCCGGCGCCCTAAATAAAATACAGGCAGCCAATTCAAAAACTTATTGTAGAGTTGGCTATTAAATATAATTTATAATTCAGATGATTTACCGAATTGAGTAGTAAATTCGCAATTAAATGTCAAATGATTAAAAGAGAACTATATCCAGTGTATTCAAAATTTATAAAAATTCCATTTGCTTCCTTTCACTGCCACGGTGAATTATAATTATTTCTTTAATTGAAAATTAAATGAGATTAAATACCATTAAGACTATCAACTTTCAATGAAAACACCACTACTCGGAAATGAAAAATTAGTGATCCGTTTTTATAAATGCTCTTAGCATATTTTACGATTTAACTATTTGTGTGTAATTTAAGGCAAAACTATGATTAGTTCTCGAACCTAAGTGACATATTGAGCGACAGCTCGTTGCCTTGACACTCAATCTAAAATAGGTTCCTTGTGACAAAATACCTAACAACTGATTCAATAAAACTTTTAAAACAATTTTCATTCACTATGTGCACGTTTAGCGAGAAGTATTTCATACCAGTTGAAAAATTTTAGCTAGGCATACTTTTCCTAATCGAATCTACTGCGACTTCAAGCAGCTACAGAGAATTATAAAGTGGAAATAAATATGGAAGTAAATATTTAGGGACCGGTTTGGACCAGTAGTAGCGTGTTCCAAAAGTCCCAGATTTGAGACCAAATATGGGAAAAATATCCCCCTGTCAAACACCCATGAGGTTGCTTGCATGGTAATATGTAGGTAAGGAGTTCAGAATTATTAATTAATGCTCCCCAAGGATGGTGAAACACAGGGATGGTGAGGCACAGGGGTATAAGGATAAGCACATCAATAGTTTTAATCGTACAATATGATTGATATCTGGCATTCCTCAGACAAGACATATATAGGACGACATCTCTTAAGCCTTCCAATGGAGCAAACCTTTCTAACGCCTTGCATGGATCGACGTAGAAAGGTATAGGGTCATCGGATTAGAGACGCGCAGGACTTTCAGCCCATCGGCTACGGACTAGTACCCCACCTTGGGCACGGTCACTGTGTTTGACATTAGTTACTGATAAAACGGCTAGTTGTAAAATTATCAGTCAGAACAAATAACACCAAAGAATACCACTATTATCACGTGAAAACATGCAGATAGCCTAAAAGCACCTATCGCACTCGAAGATCTTATGTTTTAGGAAAACTTAAGCTGTATCGAACAATACTCATTGAAAAAAAAAACAAAAAATATATGCCTCTTCATATTCATACCACCCGGAAAACTGCCGGATTATAGTATTATAGATTAGATTATAGTATAGATTATAGATAAGGATTTTCAAGATGGGGAAGGATAAAATGAAAGAGAAATGTGATCTATAAACATTCACGAGTACACATATACATAGCGTCACGGCGTAAAAATTCACAATGGAGAACATATAATCCAACTTATTCGGTGTCATTTCTCATTGTGAATCGGTGGGTTCCTTTAGCCGGTGAAGTTAGCTCATTAATGTCTTGCGTTTTTAATCAGCTAATCAGAAGATTTGGGATCGGATTCCGGTCAAGGAAAATTAAGTTTTTGACGGCGAATTTCTCCATTTAGAGATGCAAGATCTGATTTGCACAATGGAACTCCGAACATGTTGGAAATGTTTGAGAGAGGGTGGAGAGAAGAGAACGACATATAGTGAGGAAGACGGTGGTAGCAGAATTGCCATGCGCAGCATGATTGGTTCCGTCAGAAAAAAGGGGAGTTCAAAGGAAAAAATTCCGCAAAGAGTAACTGCACAAAAAAGAAGGGTACAAGGGAATAACGTTGAGAAATGAGAGTGGAATGGCAAAGGGATAATTTGGGAGGACCCGTGAGAAGATTGGTATGGAAATTTTCGTGGCAAGAACTTCGGAATCCTTCGTCGATCGGGGAACGTAAGAACCATTCTGAGGTACAACTTGATTTGGGAGCCACGCTTGAGGTATTCCTCAGCAAAAGGATGAAAGCGTTTGGATTCAGTGAGGAGTACAAAGGGAGATATATCATCTATATCTACATATTACCGTGCAAACTACCTCAGGAGTGTTTGACATGGTGTAAGTAATCGCTAATACGCACTATATGTACCGGTAACTTTCACCAACATGAGCTATACTATAGATATACTACTAAAGCTACAGAAATTCATGCAGAAACTACGCAAACGAGATACAAGAATATGCAGGAATCATTGGAAACTTGATGTTAGTTTTCCATGATAGATTAAGAAACAGATATTAGGGAGCAAATGAACGAACCTGCTAACCAACCTGTCGACTAACCTACTTCAAAGTCTCATTGGCAACAATTATGACCTCTTATCGATCGCGGAAAAAATGTCATCTTAAACCCGGCCGTTCTGCAGGTAATTACCCAGATCTTACTCTCAAGATATGATTTACCGTAGTATGTTGAAGTTTGAAAGGTATTAATAAGGTATTTATAAGTTTAAGGTATTAATATTCGGCGATGGGAACATTAACTTCCGCAGAAGCTGTGCTTGAAAGCTTAAATGAAAAATAAATTGGTTTTGAATTCACACAAAATATTAAGTCTAACACCCAATTGGTGGTTGGTTTTATAAGAGTGCACGGCAAAAATTGTATGGAAAAATTGAAAAAGTATAGCGTGTGCAAAAGTTCATGGCACTGAAATGTGAATAATTGCAGAGAATTGCTGATTGGGTAAGTACCGTAAGATGAAAAAAATAAAGAGAAGAAGCAAAAGTCAGGTCCATTTTTGGGAAGTCGGGATAAGAGAGGTTTATGAAGTTCGCAAACTAGCACGTGGAGAGGCTACTTAAGCCGGCAGTTAAGAGACCCTGTTCTGTAATGGAAAGGAATTTAACGCAGTAGCAATAGCAATTACAAAGGTAATGGACAAATGTCCTCAGTTCTGATCCTTATGATAATTTATGCTTGCCTCAGCAACCTGAAAGTCATGATACATACCCCTAGTCGGAAATCGGTTCTGCGATGGGACTATTTGCTTCCGCAAAAGCTGTGCCAGAATACTCAAAAGGTGTGGAAGAATGGAAGAAAGACGCTCGAGGAAGGCCGGATGGACAAGGCGCGAGATTGTTTATGGTTTTTATTTATCTTAATCAGTTATATATTTCTGTCTTGAGATTTTGAGAAGTTTCGAGTAAAATTTGAGCTTGGCCTTAATTACACCAACTGAGAGCATTACGAATACCCTATTTAGTTTCATCTAAATACGCAAATATTTTCAGGTTCTTCAGACTAAATAATTCAACTCAGCCAAAGCAACAAGAATACGTGTTTACTAATTGTATATCAATATAGAAGAATTGAATATCGAGTACCTCCAAGTATACATTTTGAAATTAAGTTGAATCAACAAATGGGGTCGGGATAGTGTGTTTTTATGTTATTTTATGGATAGGGGACGGGGTTCGCACCTCAAGAACGCAGACTCGAATCGGCAGTGGTGGAGAATTTTTAGAGGAATCCCGTTGCCTTCTCGAGCGCAACGTGGAGAATACTTGAAGACAATATTCGTCATTTGAAACAATAGTACGTTTTTGAAAGAATAAACAGAGAAACTCTTGCCATCTTCGTCAAGATTTGAGTGACTCCGACGCCAGGTATCTCTCTACCCAACCTTCACTCCCTATTATCATTTCCAAACCAACAGAAACATCTACTTGTTCAAAGATACAAACTACTTCAGTTTTTGGACACAACTTCAATAAACAAATCAACTACGATAAAACCGAGCAAGAAGAGTGATATTTATTTACTATATTGATATTGAGGTACCCTACCGTCAAGAAATTTTAGAAGATAAATAATGATTATATTTTTAGTTTGAACTGGGAATTTTTCTTGAAATGGAATTTTTAGAATTGTGACATCGTTAGTTTCCACAAGTTGAGCATAAATTTCCAGGTTCTTTAATATAACCTTCCTAAAGAAGCAATTTGGTGGTTTAACTATGAACTTCCTTTCATTTCTGACCAAAGAACAATCAGATGACAAATCCTCAGAGCAAGCAAATAGGCTAAGAGCGAAAAGTTAAATAAAACTAGCAAGATTCTGTTATGAAATTTCCCCATTTAATTTCAGCTCCAACATTGCATGGAGATATTATTGGAAGTGAAAAAAATTCGTTTTCTCTGGTGTCTTTCAATGGAAGTTAGAATATATAATATTGATAAAGTAATTTTATGCCGGGTATAAAAAGAATAAAAGCGTAACGATGACTTGATTTCTTTTAAAAAGAAATCTCATACACCGTTCCAAGTTACTAGATCACCCTCCATCCACAAATTTTAAGATAAAAATTTAAAAAAGGCAAAATTTTCGGGAAATATATCATACATTTGGAAAATAAAACTATCAACAAACATAGTAAGAAAACTCTAAAAAAGGAAGGAAAAAGTTTGCTATTATGATGCTTTTCTTTCCTTTTTTAGGAGAAAAAAGCATCATAAGCACTCAAACATTATCTTGTGCCGGTAATGACACTATTTCATAACCAAAGATCTTAAAAGTTTTACTCCGGAACGGGTAATCTGCGGATGATGATAGTAACCGTGGCTAACTTCCTCGGAGAAGGAAGAGAGTTATCTCAGTCACTGATACGTCGATAGAGACTTGCGATTGCCTTTCGCCGTCGTTTTATTCTGAATCTCTGCCTTCACACTTCATTTCCCCCGGTTCCCATTTTCACGGGAAAAATCCCGTTGCTCGAGAATCACTACCGATTCCTAACGGCCAGGAGTCATACGACCTCGCGGCGTCTCCCGCGACGTTCGATTTAAATGCAGATGGGGAAGGAAAACAATGGAGGGAGAGCAGGAAAAACGAGGGTGCCTTTTAAGAAACAAAAGATTGTGAAGGAAAGGGAGGTTTGGGTTAGAGAAATCTGGGGGAATGGAGGAGAAGGGAGTATAAAGAGTTGACGTCTTGGAAGGAAGAAATGACGTATAAGAGAGGTGAAAAAGGAGGACACATTCTGGAAGTATAATATTGGACATATTTACTAAATATAAATACCTTTTTCTACAGTAAAAGGGTGAGAAAACTCGCCATGAAAAATTCAATTGAAATGTCTGGTGTAAGTATTTCTTTATTTGTTCTATGTACAGGTTGCGAACGAGCAGTATTGTATTTACCAAAAACACTCTTAAGTTTTTTATTGCAAATGATATCTTATTATGTAATGTTATTCATTATTATGGCTAATAATATTTTTATTGATGGTGGCGTACGCAGAAAACTATATAAAACGTCAGTCAATTTGTTCTTAGATTTTTAGGTAGGTTCTTTGTTTTGCGTTGGGGATAGATGAAAGTTGGTCGTATATATGAAGACATCGGCTTCAAGAAGAAACATAAAGATTACACTTTGGCTCATTTTGGGATAAATGAAATTGGTGTTGACAGTGATTGAGTAATTCATAAATCCTTATCGCAGAAAAAGTAAAAATAAACTGATTCTTTGGTTTATTTTTGTGCATAACGAAGTGAATTGCTGTTTTAAGATTGTTTTCATGCGGACATATTTAAAGCGTGAGTAAAATATTATTAAATTCTCATCTCTTTCCTCCAAATTGTTTCTTTACATGATAGTTCTCGTTTTTTCATCCTTGATCAATTGCTTGCTCAATTTTTGCTAGGCTATTCTTGGTTATTCTGCAGATCTTTGGTCCTTCTATAACTCTAACAAACTTAACATAAGATTAATTTAAGTATAAATATGAATTTCAGTGAATTACAATTATAATAATTTTGATGGGAGTATGAAAAAAAAGTTGGTGGCACTCAATAGCGGAGAATCAGAGATCACTGATGGTAAATCAATAATGGTATAAAAGCACGAGTTTTGAAGAACTCTCGGGGTAACCTCTAGAGGTAATCTCGATCACTTGATTCCTAAATTTCTTCCATTTTTTCTATATTGACGTTATGCTTATGACATGCAACTACTATCAAGTTTCACCACGCTCATACTTTTTCTACCAAGCTGAAAATAAGAGTCTTTTGTAGGCGTGAAATAGGCGTATTTCTTTGACTAGTTAATGCTCAATTTTCTTTCACCTTACTAATGTCTTATTTTAACGATAAAACTATACTCTTTCTTATGAACCTTTGAAGCCGTCCGCTTTAATTTTTACAGAGATCATCTCTAAGTAAGAGGGTACGGATGCAACAGGAGGCAATTTTTGGAAGTCCAGTGACGGATAGGAGTGAGATAGATCGAAAACGCGACGCACGAGATAGAGGATAGGGAGGAGAAGACGAATTGGAAGGGATAAGGCAGGCAGGCAGGCGTTCGGTCGACCGGGAGAGTGAAGCTTGTGACAGGAAGGAAATTGGCGCTGCGAGACAGCGGGAGTAGAGTGCGGGCGCGCAGAGACGTCAAGATGGACGGAGCGGACGTCCGGGAGCGGCTAAAGGAGGCGGCGGGAGTTGGGAGCGGAGGGGGATTCGGGAGGGGAGAAGTAGGTGTGGAGACTCTCAGGCATGGGTCCAGCGGTGAGGCAATGGAGGGGAAGGGATATCACCAGAAGGCGGAAGATGAGGTTTGGGGATCGCAGGAAAACGGTGGTCGGGACTTGGACGTATACATCTGCATCTACGAAGCGCCGCGTGAGCCACCTACGAGGGCATGCGGTGCAGGCTGATTCAACTCCACGCATGCAATATTCGTCCCAACTCAAGGTTGAGTCTTGGACCGCTTACCCTACGACTCAGACACGACAAACAGTGCAGTGGTCAGAAGAGCGTAACAGTAAGAGAGCGAAAGAGTAACACACAGTAACAGACCAAGAAAAAGTTTGTTTGAGGCTATGAAACATTTACGCATAAATATTTTGAGATTCTATATGTACCATATATGGCATTCCAGGTAATAAAAAAGCGATATTACAAACCAATAAGCAACATGCATTTAAATACAGCTAACACCTTACTCCACATATCCGTTATGATTCTGTTACTTGCATGAGATAGTTATACATTTTAAGCAGGCTAGTACCTTCATCAGAGTACTGCCACTATCCATGCTCTGTTACCATATCCACTCCAAGTCATTACCAGGCATAAAATTCTCTTTCAAGCGGATTCAGTCCGCAATTAGCAAAACAGGATTACAAAACGGTTTTCATGTGAAAAGAAAGATGCTAGAAGATTGAATGAAAACAGATGCTTCTGCAAAGACGACGCTTCACGCACAGTGCTTTAACATACGTCGTCGGTTCAAATACAGGGAACTGATATTATTCGCCTTGAGGACTATCAGATATATCAGCCCCTAAAAGTGTAGACCAACCTTGCGTTTGCAGATGTGCGCATGGGAGAGAAAGAAAGATGGGGCAAGATTTGAAAGCAAATTGATGGCTACATTCAAATCTCCCTAGAGCGATCAGCCATCCATAGACTGTTCTTCCAAACAAAGAGCTTTGCAAGCAAAATTCAAATATGGAAACGGGTAGTTTATTGTTAATATCACGAAACTAACGGACAGCAAATACTAAAGGGGGCATTAGCCAATTAGCCAGTCAATCCATACGGAGTGAAGTTGTAAAGATGAGAATAGAAATTTATAGACATTCCGCCTGGTCAGGGTAAATTATCTGGACGGAAATCTTGATGGGAGAGTTTTTATTAGTAACAATGGGAATTGTCTTTAATTTTTTTTAGTTCAAAATTGGGGAAGTAAACAACAACCAAAGTCATTTGACCCATGAGGGATAGGCGAGAGAGTAGGTCAAAGTCGTGAAGGAAGATAAAAGGAAACTGTAAAGAAATCTGATATCAACTTTACCCTAATCTTAGTGAAGGCACCAAGGGGACCACAGTTTAGCCACTTATCCAGCAGACATGGAAAGTTATAGATATTTCTGTCTATTAATCTTGGAGCTTGGATCAAGAAGGGACAAAGATTCCGTTGAAAATCTCCGAAACCAGTTTGAGCCTTGAATCTTGGAATAGAAAGCCAGTGCTCAAACCACTTCAATAGCCCGCTTCTCGCATCCGATCTTTTTGAGGGACTGATGGGAGAAAACGACCCAGAGAACCAGCCTACGTTTTTAGATGCATGTATGGGAGGGAAAGAAGGATGGAACCAGCTAGGGATCAAATGGAGCGGTAGATGAGGACCTTCGCTCAAGCGATTAACCGCAAAGGCGTCGAGGAGTGTGAGCATTGTTCCCCCAAAGTGGAGGGTATCCCGGCTAGGTGTGAAAGTAAGAAGGAAGGGACGTTCTCAGGAGTGAAGGTCTCGAGGTTGAGAGGATAGCAATTTCTCCTTTACGACAAACGGGAGCCGAACGGGACAAAAAATAACAAGAGGAGACGCAGCAAGGAGGAGAGAAAGAGACAAAAAAATTGAGGAGGCTGGAACGGGAGGCCTGAGTGAATCGAGTGCTGCCGTCAATCGGGCGCTCAGGGAAGAAGAAGACGGCAGTGTCCCTCGAGACAAGACGGGAGAGCAATCGGAAGAAGCGGCGTCAAATCTGTCACATAAAGCCATGCAAAGCCGAAATAGAGGAAAGGCGGCGGGGGGAGGCCCATTTTTATTTTATTGCTCGGTGCTTAAGGAGATACTAGTCTTCCGGGAGTTCTCCAGTGTCGTCCCACAGTCTGGGACGACCCATTTGCTGGAGTTTCCACGTAGAAGTGGAAATACTTAACACACCCTTGTACAGCTGATGTTGCTCTTGAGGCACTGAAGTTTTGATTTAAAGGAAGCAGAGTGATTAAAAAATACGTATTCATATTTCCAGAATATTAAACAGTAGATAAAGATGAATTTCAAACGATCAATTTTCCAATGTTTACACGTAGAAGGGAAAGTGCGCAAAGACTGTCGAGTAGCGCTGATGTATAAGGAGAGAAAAGCCGGCTTATAAAACATTCTAAGGTATACAACATTAAAAAATAATCTTCGTTGATGTGGATGTATCATAAAATCTTGCTATTGGAACTCCCTAGTAGAATTGGAAATTCTTATGTGGTGCGATTTTGAGGGAGTGAAGATGATTAAAAAATCCTTTCCCTATTTGAAGAATATTTAACAATAAGTCAAGGTAAAAATGAGAGTCGGACGGCATTTGCATCATAGTTACCAAGTAAAAGTAAAAATGCTTCAGCATTCCAGGTAAAAATTATAAATTTAAGTAAGATTTGAATGGAGATCAGACGTAAAAAACTTGCACTTACTCGGTGATTATTAAACGGCAGATATATCTAGTAAATATAGTAAATAAAAATTAGTGTTTCTCATGTCTCAAGTTGAAGTTTTCCCATGTTAACATGGGATTCCATGTATGTGCGTCGTACACTCAACGGTAGTTAACTTTACTGTGAAAATAGCAATTTGTTTGGAGAAGCTTACTGCTATCATATCAAATGTCAACGTCAAATATTTCAGTCATTTGGTCTTAGTAAAGCGACAAATATCAAGAAATAAGTATATGATATTTTTCAAATGGAATATAGCTTATACCTGCATGGTAATTAGCGTTTCATCGTTTGTACTTTCCTCTGACATATCAAGCCAACATATGACTTCCTACAAGGCTTTCTAGGAAGAATTCAGCATTCTATAAAAAAATTATGTTAGAGTTATTTCATGTCTTGAGAAGGATTCTGAAATTTACAGTTTTGAAATGGCTGTGAATGCACATGAACAAAAAAATAGAAATCATCAACCCCGTCGAATGAGCTTGATGCGCACTTTGATTATGGATATGCTCCGTAGATACATCATAGGAGAATGAAATATGTACCATTACTCAGCTAAAGGAAAATAAAATTATTCAATTACGTGTCGTGTACGTTTTTTGCAAGAATTTTCGCTCACTGTTTCCATGGCAATGCAGTCGTCAACTTTAGAGAAGTATACCTACTCGCTGACATCTCTTACCTTGAAATGGAATCAAAGTCCGTTCCCCAAATAGAATTCCTCTCTATCAGACATAGTATCCCTTCATAAGTAGCGCGTATTATATATATAAGTATCTATTATATATATATATATATATATATATAAGTATATATATATATAGCGTATATAAGTATCCCTTCGTATGTATTCGTGCCTTGCTCCGCGATTCCCGATGCAAAACTAGGGGAAATAGGTTAAGGTGTTCGAAAGCATTCGGTGAAGGTGTTGGAAAAAATACAACCTCGGTAACTCCGCGGGAATACTGAAGTGATATTTCCAATACGGAAAAATGGAGAACAGCTCTCAAAAAGTCTTGATTTTGAAAGAGCGTAACGTCTACCTCAAAAATATAAAAATATGCCACCTTGTTGCTTTTAGCCTTCAGGAGATTGGCGAGTGGGGGGAGGGAATCAGGAGGAGAGAGCACACTTTAACATCCACACCTAAAATGGAGAAGATAAAAGTTCAATCAAAATTTCTTGAGTGCCTATTCTCTTTCCCCGCAACATCTCACTATTTCACTCCTTCGTCCTCTCAATCATTTTCAACGTGCGATAAAATAAAAGGAGAGGATGCCTTCAGCCAATTCTCGATTCCTACTTCTCTTGACACCCCATCTCTGACCCCATCTATCTGATTCCATCCGCCTACCACTCCGCTGATGTCCCACTTCCCACGTGTCACGAGTGCCAGTCAACTTGGAGGCAAATAATCCACCAGGAAAAGCGAGAAAATATAGGTTCCGCATAATGTATTCACTCCTAGGTTGTCCGTTCCAAGAAAATTCGTATTTTAGCTCTTACCCACAATGCTAAGAATGGAAGTGCTCTTGCATAGAAAGCAATTTCAACCTACTACCTTTACGGTATTCAGTGACGAAACATCTCCCCCCCCTCCCCAGAAACCCTGCCTTTCTTACTTTTCTAGTCATTGGTAATTCTCTTCAAAGGAAAAATAAATCCTTTCACCCAATGAATTTTTTCATGACATTAAACTTTCAGGTATATGATAACCAGAGACGGGTTGTTTATGACTTTTATTTTTCCATTTCATGACCTTTATTCTATGACTAGCATGACTTTGATTTTCCTCTTTCATGACGTCCAGTTTTTGAAATTCGGTCATTTCATGACGCTTGTTCTCAAAATATGACGTGTATTTCGATGTAAAATTTTACCTAATATTATGATCCGTAAAGTTAGCACAGATTAAGTGGTTCAAAAGAAATTATCCAACCCTTAATAAATACAGAGGTATGTCTACTCGGATTCCCTGCTAATCCCTCCCTTCTCTCTCCTCACTCGCTACACCTCCTGCTATCCGGAGGCTCATCAACGCCGGAAAAGCCCTACCCAGCCTAACACTGTCCTTTTCTCCCCCACCCCTCCCCCTCTGACTCCAACCCACAACACCACACTCCAACTCCCGTCCCTTCCCCCTCGCTTCCCCTCTTGCACCTAAGGACCTGGATTTCTCTATATATACGGCTATAAAAGTGATCAATGTACTTATAGATGTCACCACGTGAAGAAACCCGGGTCGTAAGAAATAAATCAATTTGGTGGACCATTTTTAATTGTATTTTTTATTTTCTGATATGGAGAGAATCCACATAGTTAAGACTGAAGTGATGTCTACAATTTCATGACGTTTATTCTGCAAAGTTGTATTTCCGGACTTCTTAGCAAAAACCGGCTAATTCATGATAAAAACCTATGACTATGACGTTTATGACTTTTGCCCGTCTCTGATGATAACTTTAGTAATATATGTAATTCTTGATTTTACTACGTCATAACAATAATTGTATCATGTGAGATTTACTTAAATATGATATTTCGTATCATAATGCAAAAATTCTGATAAGGTAAGAACATAATAGAGTGTATTTGGGTGCAATTATGTCATTTTAATTTAGTACGAAAAAGAATTCGACACCTGAAGGCTAAGGGAAAATATTAAATTAAATTCATTAAAAACTATTTAATACTGAGTAAAATAAATCGCACTACCAATACCATATGCAAACTCATCAACTTACTTGTCCGAGACAAGTCATGTCAGGCCCAGAGTCAGCATATGCGTCTCAATAGCGTTCTCCACAATTCTTTAGCTAATATCTTAAGAATAGCAGGAATGAATATTCCCCTGGTTTATTTTCATGGCATACAATAATTTTCAATGGGGTGTAGTTCCTCTAATTTATTGCCGAATACAAAATATTGGTTTAAATCCTGGCCAAATCAAATTATTATTTTTCAGCGCATCCACAACTCAGGTGCGGATTATGTAGGTTGATGAAGGCAATCTTTGGAGATACATTTCTCAAGACATACAAGTGTAGACAGTTTTCTTGGCACATACCCTTATATATGTAAAACTAATCAGAATGCCATGATTTTTTAAAAAAATTTCACAATAATGGCAAGGAAAGCTTGAGGAAAACTTTACAGGACTAGGTCTATACACCTCGCAAAGTTTTGACGTGCTATTTTCGCTCTAATTTGATAAAATTAAATATGCCAGGTTGCAGTTGTACATTTTGTTGCAATATTTAGGTTAATAATAATAATTCCGGTTGAATTGTCAACATTTTAACCATCTGAATCCCGAATATGTCATTTACATTAAATCCATTCAATCCCATGGTCACATAATTTCAAATTGATTACTTTCATAAACTGCTCAACTGTTTTTAATGAACGATTGACGTGATAATGGGGCTCCTCCAATTAAAGTTAAGCTTTAATTGATATCAAATCAGTCCGGAGATAAAAAATATGGGTTACAATTTTTTTTACAAATGAAACATGGCTCACTTCATTAATATCCTAAATAACCATTAAATTCAGTTACAGGTTTACTGAAATGAATAACCAGTTGAGGATAGGAAATGAGCAGGCTTAGATAAGATGGGTATTGATGTGGAATAGGGGTTTGTATCGCAGGCGTCATCTCAATAGGAGTGGTTACAAAGGAATCGGTGTGTTCCGCTGGTTACGGAAGCTATATCGGCGCCAGGGCAAAATAGGAAAAACAAGTGATCTGGAATACATATGGAACGATTTCAATGCTGGCTCATGTTTTATATGGTAGAGGAACTTGTTATCGCCGCACGCCAATGGCTCCACGTCCACCGATTTAATCCTAACTTACCCCAATTAACGAGCTCCGTCGATGGGAAAACGTTCTATTTCCCTTCGGACAGAAGACCTGGTTTCCCGCGCAATCACTGTGCACTGTAATCGGATGCAATGGTAGGATAACCGTAAAATTATGACACTGTACCTTTTGAGGTCAGTGAACTCAACGTGCTTCCAAGAAGCGTGGCCAAATTATTGAAGCAAATTTTACTATAGGAGTCGGAATTAGATACATTGATTTTTCGTAAAACTCATGAGAGAACGTTGCATGAGTTTGACTATGAAAAATTTTGAAACTGTGGACTTTTTCTGTGTCAATCAATAGTTACCAATTAACTTTAAATTGAAAAATCTATTGGCTGAACTAACACAAAACGCGTTGAGTGAACGACTTGGCAGGAACGAAAGACTTGGCAAAGCCGCCAACAGGCGGCTCTCTTTGTAAATAGAAAGCACCCTTAATGGAATCGCCTACGTAATCATATTTTAGCGATGGTGCGACTGACGTGAATTGTCGATATGATTACAAAAATGCACCTAAGTATATTTGTAAAAAATCTTCAGATACATGAAGACTAATGCCTTATAATTGTTTATCGGCTGGGTACTAAACACCAATTTTGAAAATAAGTCGCTGCTGGATTTATATTCTCCATTAATTCTTGGCTTAACCCTGTATTTGAAATGTTTTGTTCCAATCACAATGCATTATCGCAGCAAAAGGTGAAAGTAAAACAATATTAATAGACATAAAAGAGCTAAAATCAGTGGTTCAATCTAGTTCGACTCATAAGAGAATGCCAAATGAGTCCCTCAATAAATCTGTCACCTTGTCCTTTGGCTCCCCGACGACTACCTAATCTCCATATCAAATGTAATTCAAAAAACCTTATTGCATTCTCCCACGAGTGCTTATCTTCTCAGCTGCTCCTCCGTAAATGAAAATTACTCGGTTCTACCACAGGAAGATTTTCACAATAACCAACAGAGTACATTATAATGAATTGCAATGGGACGTCGGATCTCACATGATTTCTGGAAAGAAAAACAATTGAACATAATAGGCAGCGGGGCATTTTACCGAGTTCTCAAACATTTCCACTCTAAAGGTATAAATATTAAATTGATTAAAGCTTTCGCGGCTCATGTCAATGAATGTAATAAGTGTTCAGGTATATGCCGCGTATGAAATCAGGTTTTTGGCCCGACGTTTTGTGACCCACTGCTGGTCACTTATTCATGGGAATGGATTTCCTATTACTGCTTGTCTATTCATATTAAGTGGAAAAGGTGGAAGGGGGATGGAGGTTAGGACAGGGGGAGGAAGGCGGAGGTGGAGAATTTTGATGGATGATTGGGTTCCAGGTGTTGCTGATTTTTAAGCCACCATATCTATTGAAATTCTGCTTATTTATTCCGTATCTAGATGGCCTCCCGGATGAGTCGTGGCTTAAATCTTTCGACTTCGGCGATGACTTTGGATTTTTCAAAATCGATCGCATGTCCCAAGGATTCGTGTTCAGCAACTGCAGACTTGATTGTTTGCCCCAGTCGAATGGCCCTTCGAATGCCCCAGTCGAATGTGTTCTTCCCGTCTTGTTTTGACTGAACGTCCGGTCTCGCCGATGTATTTTCTGCCACATGTTCCGCAGAGAATTTCGTAAACCCCTTCGACTTGCAGCAGTGTCCTGTCCTTCACATTTACAATTAAGTGTTTTACTTGAACATGTGGTTTAAAGATGTGATTTCATACGCGGCATACACCCGAACAATTATTGCATTCATTGCATATTAAATGATTGTGCTCGGACATTTTTCTCGAGGTTATCATAAGTGTTTAATTCCAACGAGAACAGAAAGTGATCCCATGAAGACGGAACATTTGAAAAGGGTAACCTGTAATTTTTATTTCGCTGTGCTCGATCAAGATTACAGCGTAGGAGAACTTTACCTTATTTCTTAAAGGGTAACCTGTTGGGTGTAAACGATTATAAAAAATAATTTCATGATTTTTATCACGTAAGGTATTAAATTTTTGTTACGTGTGTACCAACGGCTATATTACTAGTGGTACACGTATTGTGAATTTGCAATAACAGCAGTGATAATTTTTGCATACGAAAGGTAGCAATTCTCTCGATATTTCAGTCAATCTGTTGGAACTTTTTTTTAATATGTCCTTTCTTGGATTTCCCAAATCAATTCGATTCGACTATAGATGAAGTCAAAGTTTTGCGTTATTTAGATAAAATGAACAGATTTAACCGCAGTGCTTCACGACACCTGTCAAAACAACGCGAAAAGAAAAGATAGTATTGGTTGAAAAACTTCATCCTCCAATTTGTACATGGAACTCATTCAAAGAGGCCAGGTAGGTCTACATCAATGTGAATTCCATGGAAAAATGAGCACAGCCTGGGTCAAAAATCTTCTGAGCTAAATTAATACCGGTGGAAATCTCGATGCAGCGTCGGCGACGCGTCCATTATATCATATTTCATCATCATCAATGGAGACATCAGATTAAAAATACATCATGTACGAATACAAACACCCATTTCCATGAGCACGCACGAACACGGCTGGACATTTCAAACATCGGCGACACGCGTTATCTGCCACGGATTTTTTTTCAATCCCCCATCCAGCGCGGACACAACGTGGAAACAAAAGAAGGCCGCCTGACAAAACCGGTCAATCGACAAAGCCCGTCATCCCCTCGCCCGAAATAATGATTTTAAATCGTCCGGCAATTAATTAAGGATTCAATCTGCCGTCAGAAATGCAGAACAAGCAATTACGCTCCGTGAAAGCATAATGGCACATTTTGGGAGATAGCAAGGGACGAGGTGAAGCCGGGAGTGAGAGTAAATGGGGTGTGTAGAAGGGGGAATTTTAATATTGGACTCGATACGCTTCCATCCAATCCCAGGCAACGCCCCAATGTCCTTCCCGTCCAAAGCCCTCCCCTTCAATCATGTCCACGTGCGATCGAGTAAAGTTGCCACTGTTGGTATGATGAGAGTGCCGCCTTTACGCTCTCGATTTGCTCGGAAACGAAAATAAAGCAGCTGCAGATGAACTGAGGCCAGCAGGATATCTACCTCCATCCTCTACCGCTGGACTCCGCCATACCATCTGGCGTTCCCCAACAACGACGTGAGGCTGAAAAGGTAGGTATACCAGCCATGGAGAAGTTTAACGAAAAAAAAACACGGGGAGAAAATAGAAGATGTGCTTGGGTGATAAAGAGCCTGTCCTTGTTTTTGTTGTATCTAATCAATGGAGCCTGGGTAGAAGAAACTCTAGTACTGTTCGTCAGATAGTTCGTCAGATATGGCCACATGGCGGTAACTTTCCCAGCATTTTCAATATTTAATACGTTATTATGTTAAAAAAGCAAACTATTTAACCTTCTTCCATGAGAGAGTAGAAATTTAAGCGTAGTAAGGTAAATAAATATAATTTATCCAGGCTCAGTTCAAAGCATAAAACTCACTTAATAAAAACCCAGAGTGGAAATATATTAATAATATAGTTAAAATTTTTCTTATTTATTATAATATACATATTAACGACGTCTGTTGCATTGTGATGGGACTAAAGTCTAATAAAAATACTACAACTACATCCTAATATCAGGCACAGGTCGCTGTCTCAACCGCATTCGAGAATTTTTCCTGATTATACCAAGACAACCATGCATCAAGGCATCATAAATGCATTTCAAATGTTTTAATCAATAGTGATGAAAAAACTACAACAAGTAAAGTTGAATGATGCCTAATGTCAACCACAAAAGAAGAGTGAAAAGATTAGACACACTTTAATACATCCTAGTAACCAAAATAATGATGGAAAGAAAAATGCACCTAACTACTTTCCGAGGAGAGCCAAAGGTAAAATACATCAATCCAATGACATGAGACAATAAATTTATGAAGATGTTAGCAGTAAAATTATATACAAAATATTTGCATAAAACCAATGCTTAGTTTTTAAATTGATCATAACGCATTGCTACAATGACAAAAAAATTCTTACCCCGTGACTCTGGTCGTTTCCAATGATTGTGTGGGCAGGATCGATTGACATTTTCGTTACATACTCAAATACTGTTTTGGTATTATGTTCTACGAAAGCTTGATCCCAACACATCGCGGCTTCCGCCCGAAATCAAAGCACTTTGGGCTACGTTGGCCTTTCCCCTCCCCAGGCATCACCCTCGGCTAATTCTTCACGGAAGAAAAAAGCCGAAGGTCCGGCCGTTGCTGATGATTGTGCAACCGGTTGGAAAAATATCCTCGGAGGCAACGCTAAAACGATTTATTCCAGTGAAAGGCTGAAGTCGAACAAAAGCGAGCATCGTGCCATCTGTCGACTGCAGGAAAACGCGAACCCCTTAAGGTGGGAGAACGCTTATCATTCACCACTAGTTACACATCAGGATAAAACACTTCCGGAGGAGGTTGGCAATGGTTTAAATTATTGGGGCTCAACCCGTGGTATTAAAAAGAGCGTACTCGTTGAAAATTATTTTGCTTTGGTGCAAAATACTTTTCAATAAGTAAGCTCTCTGATTTTCTGATCGACATGGCAGATGATGTGAGTCGGGATTTTGAAACAGAAGAGCGTTCGTCTCGGTCCCCCAAAGCGTTCGAAACCTTCGTTGCGTTTATGAAGTTCCGCCCATAGTTTGGGAGTAGGTACGCCTCGCCACATAAATGGGTCGAAGCCACTATTAATCCCGAGAGAGAATAGATAGGCCACATTTTAAAGGTAGTAAGGATATTCTTCAGCAATGGATGCCCTCTTGTCCGCGCTAGTTGGGGGAAATTCGGATCTCTTGATAAAGAAACATGCTAAATGGCTTTCCTGATTGATTCCTCTGTCCCGGACTGCTCACGAACCGGTATGAAAGGTGAGGTCTTGGGTTCAGTCATCAAATGATTTCCCATTTAAATATGATCATATTCAATGAAAAACCTATGATGAACAATTCCCTAAAGCTAGGAAGAGAATTTTCACACCGCAGGTAATCTCAGTTTTTGAAATTTCTGATTAATATAAAGGCTGTGCTACTTAGCATGAAATGTCTAAATACCGACTCTGTAGAGTTTTTGGATAAAAATTTCAAGAGGTGTCTTCATTGCTGATAACTACCCTATATTCACTGTTGTAGTCTTTTAATGAGAGCGTCATTTAATGCCTACTTCAGTGAGTATGAGAATATGTTTCCCTAAAATATTATTTAAATTTACTATCTTTTCAAGAATAGTTAGAGAACACCTGCCGCAAGATTTACTCACGATAGCATTATGCAAGACAAAATGGTCATTAGTTAGATATGAAGAATTCACAAATTAACCCATTAGTGACCAAACAATTTTCTTCAAATTATCTTCTCTTTTGCTTCGTTTATGATGCTTGAACTTATTTAGGTCCAAAAATAATTTACAGTTTTCATTGTAATATTTAATTAGTTACTGGAATAAGATAGAGCTAATACCACCATAATGTTATGTTTTTAGAACTTTCACATGGCAATTTCACATTCACAAAAATACACTAGCCCATGTTCGTGGAATTCAATAAAACATTGAGGGTGCAATGGAATATTATATTTTGCAAAATTGTTTTCAACTACGCCCAGAAGATCAAAATTCCAAAGTTTTGATCTGGAATGGACCAAATTTTCTTCAAAACTGCGAAATATTTACTGCATTCCTTATATGTGTGTTTGAAAGCACTTGCTGACAACATGGTATCCAATCTCTCCATGGAAAAAATGACAACTGCTACTATTTTGTTCTAATGTTCACCCTGTACTATATGACTGAAAATATATGGTATGGAGGTACACCTCCCATAAAATATTTATATTTTACAATGAGTAGAAGAATGGTTAGATCATAATTTTTCTTTCATTGAGGAATGGTTGAATTCCAACTCAATTTTTCCCCTGCATAAAACTTTTCATTGTAGTCAAAACTGTAAAGTCGTTCCAGGAAGTAACTAGGAAATCACCATTAGTTACTTCTTCAGTCATACACCTGGCATTTTTGTAATATTTTTTCTGTTATCTCACAAGCACTAAATGTGACTCAATGATTACGTTATGCGTCTCGTGCCTCCTATTCCTATTCTCACATCATTCCCATATAACCTATAGAGCAAATTTTCTGAAGGGAATAATTAATGAAAGTATTTACTAGAGCCCTTTCTCTGGTGACTTTTTTCAGTGTGCCAACGATGCGAAATAATGAAATGCATCCCAGTCTTGCATCTGCGTAGCATATTTGGAGTACTTGTACACTGACCACAATGGGGATCTGAGTGAATTTTATGGCCTTACCAGAACCCTACTTTTGTATCCGAACCGAACAGGTTTGCATTTTAAAAATTGCTTAGAACCATTCTTACCAGAATAAAAACTATTAGTAAAATCTAAACTATATTTCATCTTTGAATGCTAGAATTTAGCATTTCTGTTCGGTTTTTCAAGTGTTGGGATTACTTTTTATTCTATCTAAACCAAAATTTGAGGTATCCATCAAATGCAAGTAATGGAGACCATAATCAATTTCGCCATATGAATTAAAATTATTATATCAACTTTAATAGTACCAATTATTCATCAAAAATGCCTTATAGTCACTTATTAATAACTTTGAATGAATTAATTTCGGCCTTAAATCTTTCGAAGACAGAAATCGATACTTGAATCAATGCAGAAATTAGTAATACTGATTACCAACGAGCAAATGTTATATCATCAAAAGTTTGACAATCCAAAAAAATTAAACTGGAACACAATTCTGAAATATTTTTATGCAATGGAGTTACATATATACTGACCATTTTGGCATATGTAAATCAAATATACGCTCGGAAGAGCGGATGGTATACACATCCGATCAACAAAGAGTCTTAAGCACAACTGTTAGTAGTTGACCCTGGCACGGTTGAAGCGCCAGAAAACCGTTACCTCTTAACCTAGACCTTTCTATAAATTTTCAAGCTTGAGAAAGGAATAAGCCACAATTATATTTAAAAGGGACTATATTACGGGCTCTCTGGAAGGAATAGGACATTTTTATTTACAATACAATTTTAGTTGCTCGTGGGCTATGATGGCTTTGTTTACTTATCGTGAACTCCGCCCATCAGGGATTCCTTTAAACAATTATTCCTATGGTGTAAATTCTTCCAGCATATATTCACAAGGTATAAATTAACTATAAGAGTGAGTAGAGTTGGGTAATGCTCATGTTCTGATGGAAAATGAGATGAGGACATACGATTATAATTCGAGGTTTTGAGAGATCTTAAAAAAACACAAATACGGAAATAAAAGCCATTATGTACTTCCAATTTTTTGTTCATCAGTGTAAATTCTTTATTACTTAAACTGTACTCTATCTCTGAAAATGAAATTAAAATGTAAACAAAAGTTATGGTGAAGCAATTACGAAGAATAAATGAAAAACTCAAACAGTATGCCATATCCACTCTTTCATTAAGTCGATCGCCATACAAGGGCTACTTCATAAAAAAGCGCCCCAATTCATAATGCGTCATCGCATTATAAGAGTATTCACTTTTCATTAAGAGAACCACAAAAATCTCATTATATCCCCAGCATAAAAGGAGACATGTGCCGTGCATGGGCATCAAAAAACATATCCCGATATTAATTTCAGAGATAAAAAGTTGCTGTTAAAGAAATAAAAGATTTACTCAAAAGTTTATTTTTCCTGGACAATGCTGTGTAGCCGATGAGTGGGTGGTGAGGGTTGGAAAAAAATTTATCATCCGTTTGTTCCTTACAAAAGACTTCATTGACACCAGCGCACGTGTAAATGCGATGGGCGAAAATGAAACCGGCGCTGTTCCCATTTTGATGAGGCTTATCTTAAGCTTCCGCCTCCCCTCTATTCAGATTTAATGCCGGCATTTAATTACCCAAATAGGCCGCTCAAAAAATCTCTGAGAGGAGGAAAACAATCCACTATCCATTCTCAGTTCCACTCATTTCCACCCTATCAGACGAGGGAAAGAATCCGTTTTTGATTCCTCCCTCCTAAACGCTGGTACCCACCTTCGCTTGTGTATCAGCTCAAAGCCTCCATGGCTATACCCAGTTCTCCAACCCGTATCCATGGTCCTTCACTCATTGGTTGTTCAATCGTAAAATTGGTTAACTGCAGCTCTCCATCCTTTCCTATGTAATGCTAGTTCCCTTACCTCCTGTTATCTCTTCCTATGTACTTTCCTCTTTATTTGGTCCATTAACGTATTCCTGGGTGTTCCTCTGAATACTTCTCTCTTTTTTACCTTAAATCATGTTCCTCATAAACTCATTGTGTCTCAGGGTGTGCCCAATCCATTTTGTTTTTCTTTTTTCTACGGTGTTCCATATGGTCCTCTCCTCTTCTACTCTTCTGTAGACTTCATATTTTCTTATTTTGTCCGTCCATTTTATCTTCAAAATTCTCCTCCAGCACCAGATTTCGAAGGTTTCTAGTGTTTTCTGGTCAGGTTTTCCAATGGTTCATGCTTCCGATCCATAGAGTACTACGCTCCACATGAACCGTGGATCGTGGTTCGCCCAAACCCAAATCCGTGGTCCAACAAATCCCTTAAAAACTTTCTTCACTGATAAAATACACAGCCGTCTTATAGTTTAGAAAGCTCATTTGCATTATACGCCAATCTTGATGGAATCTATGAATGAGAACTTGGTGACTCCGTGGAGTTTTATTTTAAACACATCCGGTTTTTAACATCTGTCATCATCACCGAATTAAGTCACATACCATTAATATTGCAACTATTAGCATATAACTTAGGTATAAAGCATAAACCAACGACATATTTCAGAGGGGATCTTAACTTGATATCCTTTTTAGAAACCCGAGAAGCGATTTCAAATAATACTCTGTGGAACTACCCAGTTTCAGTGTTTTATTACATGCCTTTAAGAGTGGTAGGAAAACTATTGTAACGGGCCCTTACATACATTTTAAAATTATTCGAGAAGCAGAAATTTATTTAGAAACAAAGAGGAAATAGAACATAATTAACGAATATTATTTTTTCATCAACTATAAATATCAGTGATATGTCAATAAAATATTTTATTAACTCGCTAAATAAACTATAATAGTTTCATTTTTATGTTCCACTTCGATGCAGAACCGCATACACAAAACCACAGAGGGCTCGCATTGGGCTGTCGAGCCTCAGTTTGCCGCTCCCGGCACCAGAACCACGTACATATGTACACGCAGTGAATTCGGGCCGCTGCCAAAACCGTTACCGAAAGGCTTACTCGCCAGCGCGCATACACACAAATGTGCTATTCCACCATTCAGAGGTCAGGATTCAATTACTCAACCAATCCAATCCCCTCTCACTCACCCCCTCATATCCCTCTCCCCTTCTGTAACTCTCGTACCTCTCCCACTATCAGTCTTTCTCTTTTCACGCCAGCCTCAGAGCATTTCTCTCCCCCGCCAATCCCGTTCCACTCGCCGGTCTTCCCCTTCTCCCACTTTCGTAGCTGATCCACACACTCCGTCCCTCCCACCCCCCACAAAATCCCTATCCTCTTCCTCCTCTTATAAACTCGACGGGATGGCAGCAAATGTTAATTAATCCGTACACAATAGTGAGTGTGGTGGCATGGAGGTCGCAGGGGGATGGGAAGATCAGCGCGGAGTGCAAGAACTGGGATTAATATGTACCTGGCTATCTCATTCCAGGCTCGTCCAAATCTTGCAGGAACAACTGTGTAGGGGATCTGCATCAGGCCGTGGGTTATAATTGAGACAATTTTTTTCTCCCAATGTCAGTGCACACTTCGTTTCCCCTGATATTAGACACAGATTTCGAAATAAAAAAATTTCCTCATCAATAATCTCATTATGTCCCATTCATGATTTTTCGCGTTGCATAAACATTGGAGAGATAACAGGTAGAAGCAATCCTCAATCATAATTCATTTTAAGAGTGATGTTTAACTACAGACATACTGAAAGAGAACTTTTCTACTATTTCTTTACAAAATCTTATTCAGAGGTAGCTGCTAGCTGTAGGAATACTTACGGGACAGGATTTAATATCGACTGTAGAACGTGGGTAGCGAAGATAGGAATAGTAAGGTAAGAGAACACCCCGATATTTATATATTAGTGAGCAAAGCATTTTGCAACAACTGGGGCGGAAAGCGCTACCTGACCGTAGGTTATTACCAAGGATACATATTTTTGCCCAGATCTAATCTTTTCTCCGATGACTTGATGAAGGATCTTTGCAAAAACCAACATATTTCCGTCGATTAGATTATAATTTTACGTTAATAGTACACTTTTTAAGGAAATAAAGCTGTCAAAAGGAAGGACTGAAGGTACCATACTCTACGCTATCGAAAATTATAAAAACTCTCATGAATAGTAGATAAATAGGTTTCCATCCAGGTAGTCTAAATGGTAGAGCGGTGACACACTGGTTCTTGTATATGCCAAAAAATACCAAAAATTAATTTTGCATGGCAGCATGACACTCATTCATGTATGTTTGAAAGAAAAATAACAAAATCAAATACTATAATAATTATAACTTTGTAATTTTCCACATTTTTATTGTTCAAGGGGTGTGATCGGTTTCAATGTAAAAACATTATTTTCAGAGATGGTGGCTTTATATATACAAAGGGTAGCATATGGGAAAGGAAATAGTGAAGGGGTTAAGGGAATTCCCTTCTGCGTATGGTTCCCTGTTTATATATAAAGCCACCATCTCTGTACTTGGCATTCTGACTCTGGGGATAATTTTTTTACATTGAAACCGGTCAGGCTCCTTAAGCAATAAAATAATGAGTATTATTAAAAAGTTATAATTATTATATTAGGTCTAAATTCTACAAAGTCAATTCTTCCACTATCTTGTAAAATGAACTACCATTAAATGCACATCCCTTTTAAAAGATTCTTAGCAAATTATGTATATCTTTCTCGAAAAAACTGTGTCAGCGAAGTTAAAATGTATAAAGTAATTGGCACATGATGAATCCTCAGCGTCAACTTAAGACAATAATGTTAGAAATCATTAGTGTACAGAGTTGCCGTGAAATTGTGAAAGCAGCAGCATTAGAATAAAGATAAATGGAGGTAAGGATGTAGCGATGTCAAAAATAGTAACGATTAAACAGCCAGCGGTAATAAAAAATGCGGTATTCTTAGAATAACTCGAGAGAAAATTTGTTTGGTGAAAACTCCAAAGTTGAAGTGATAAATTAATGAACATATTTATAGTTTAAAAATATCCTGGAAATGATAAGGGAAGATAGGATGCGATGAATTCACCGCGGATAAGAAAGGATGGAAAATACTGAGGAAAGTGAGGGATACAAGACGTTCAAATATCTAATTATGAATTACACCTAATTTTAAATATCAAATTATTACGTTAGCTGAAAAAACCAGTGTAAGAAATTCATTCTTGCCTTGTTATAAGACTGAAATACACTAAGAAAACAATGAATTATGTTCATATAAGGTGTCGTGGTACCATATTGCCGCCTACAGTTAAATCAATGGAATGGAATGCAGTAACGAGCAAAATTCGGATAAAATACTTGAGGCTCTCCTGGAGAATTAATCCCATGAGCTCTTCTCAGAAATTTCCACCAGGAATGCACCCACTGCCATCATGAAGCCCGAGGAGGTTATACCGCTGTTTTCAGATTTATGACTGCAGATGAGTACAAATATGTCCATTGCAGTTACAATTTCGAGATTCTACTATACAGTTAAATGATGATTGCAAAGTATGGTATAATGAAAATCCACTCTCAGCCTTACAACTTATTTTAGCATCCAGGGTACTACATAAAGTAGGTCGAACCGCACCCACCTTCTCATCTCCTCCAAAGAGTCTATCTCAAATCCATTTTCCATAGTTTCCTCACATCTGCTAAATCTTGTCCAACCACCGTGGCTGCATTACCCCACATAACCCAGCTGCTTCTCTCATTACTACCATTTTCTGCATTTATGCTGCACCCATTCTCGTGACAGGGTAATCCTTAGCAAGCATTTAATCCACACGCTTTACATTTTTCTCGGTACCACTACTGTGACTTTCCTCTGACCTTTCCACGCTTTTCCGACTCCTAAACAATTTCTTTCCCATACCTTATCATTCTACTTGCAAAAAGCCTCCACGTTCCGTGTAGAAGGAAAATATCCTCCAGTCCAGCAAAGCTAGGGGCAGAATCCAGCTTAGACCTCAGCCTATAGCGCAAGGGGTCGATGACAACTGAAAATCATTAAGGTTTCGGATCCCCCCTCCTGGACCATATTTAGGAAAATGCTTCCTCGTAAATACAAAGTAATTACTCACGTGGCGGGCAATTTTAGTGAGTTAGAGCGTAGTAGCCTCATGGAAATATGTATGAAAAATTTAGCAATAACAATTGGGATGGCCAAAACTAATACTCATCGACTGATTAAATCGTACAAAACTTTTAAAAGCAATAAATAGGATAATTACTTGACCGGATTTCAATTAAAATATAGACTAAGTACCAAAATTATTGTTATTGTAAGTTTAACTATTGGAAAAATTATTCTGCATCAATAGTCACTTTATGATGAGTTTCTGGGAATTTCAATTATACCAAATCATCAGAGGCTTGCTAATTAGTCCCGAATAGTCATAAAATTAAATTAAGTTTCATTATCAGGTAAGCCTGATAGGATTTTTTATCCTATGAAATTAATTCGGGGAATCAACAGCACTTTGCTCGAGAATTTTAGTACTTGTGATGACTCGTATAAAAATAATCCTAGCCGAATTAGTCACTCTAATTGAACAAGAGAGGGAGAAATAATTTAGCAAATGATCGTGAGAAATTAAAAGTAAGGCCCTTCAGTGCCTCATATTTTTTACTTCATAGCACTTTAGTAGATCGATTAAATCAATCAGATGGAAAGATATCAAGAGACGTGAATAAGATTATGAGGAATGGACTACGTATGAAGCCTTTCTGCAATGATGGAAGCATTTTGATTGATTTATTTGAAATATGGGAGGAACCTGGGATACACTGGACTGCCTTTATGAAATATGCTTAAGATACACGTGTATATTTTATCCTGTGTGCAACTAAAGGTTTATTCAACGTTCAAAAACTAAGAGCTCCAATAGCTCCTCAATACATTTAGAGATCTCTGGGAGAAACACTTAATAAGTCGACTGAATTGAAATCTGGCTTTGGAATATCAATTTTCTTGGTCAACCATTATCCATCGCGATTATTTACCTTTCATGATGATGAAATCTCCTCATTTCACTTAAAATAGAGTGCCTTACAACATTTTAACGAGATGAGTTGGAATGAAATATTCAGTAGCTGCTTCTCTTCAAACCTATTGTTCTGAATTGTGAAATGGCCTTAATTACGCCTAATTGGACACACACTCAAGTTGACATGCCACCGTCTGACAAATGTTAAGCAGCCTTGAATTGCAAGGCTGCTAAGTGTGTAGCTACTGAATGTGACTTTGAGGATATTGGACTGGATGAGGAATATTGACTCAGAGGAGAGGGGAACTATTCGCTGCTCTTTCACGCTGAAAAAAATTACTCTTTTAGGGTATTAAGACGTTGCTCAAGTATCTCATTACCTCCATTAGTAGATTATTCCGTCTTCCGCAGTTCCACGCTTTCCACGGTTAATTCTTATTGAATGACGATGGAATAAAAGCACGTGACGCAGACTTCGAGCTGGAGTAGTTTAAATCATATTGAGACCAAAATGCATGAATTTTCCCAACTACTAGCATTAGAAATGCTAAAGTCAGCGGTGCCATCTTGATAAAGCAATGTGGAATTAGGATTTGGGTAATGAATGAAGCAATAAATTCATGCAAGTAACAGTCAACCGGCAAAACCGAAAATTGCAAATTTGCTTGCTCTACCCTTTTGAAAAATAAATCAGTTGCAAACATACGTATGTAACTTTCGAACCAAAAATATACGTATTTATGGCAGTATATTCAAAGGATGAACTTTAATCCACATTTTTTTCCCCCATGGATATAGGTCCATGAACTTTAGAACTCACGTCCTACACTACAACAATTTCCAAGTGGAACTGTCTGAGGTAGAGCGCAGAGCACAGGAGATTTCTGGAGTAATAAGGAAAGATTAGCTGACAAGTAAGAGGGAACCAATGATGCTAATTTCAGGATTTCCAGTCTTGCTCCGAAGTTAATTAACTTCCCACAGTTTCAGGCGAGGTGAGACGAATTAAAAACCGTTAACTTGGTTGCTTTGAGCATTTGAGGTGTGATGTGCTCCAGGTTCAATTAACTAGTGTACATCATAAGACCTCCACGTTAATGTTCACAAACCAAGTCTGTTTAACGTATTATGACTTATATTACACCCCATGGGTCGTTTAAAATTATTTTAAATCCATCTGTGAGGTAAAGAACATCTAAAACAATTTATAATTCAAAGCATATGATGATGAAGAGGAAATAACCATACGGAATACCATAACGAAAAGAAGAACAAGATGGATTGGACACACCCTTGAATACAATGGGTTTGTGAAGAACATAACTGAAGGTAAAATAGAGGGAAAAGTCCCCAGAGGAAGACATTGGATTAAGTACATGGACCAAATAAAGAGGGAAGCACATAGGATGAGGCACCAGGAGGGAAGAAAACCAGCATTAGATAGGGGAGGGCGGAGAGCTGCAGTCAAACAATTTTAGGATTAAACAACCAATGATGATTACGTATGATTTATCGAGTACCCATGAATTTCACAAGCAAAGCGTTGCATATATTACATATACTAGCTAATACCAAGGCTATGTGTTTGAAAAAGGGAGTTTTTTTATCAATAAAATGTGAACAAAAACATTACGGTGGTAATAGAAAATACTTAAATAAACCTTTGAAAGGAAATACTCGAGTAGAACACAATTGTATATATTATAACATAATAACGTACATTTTTGTCTGTCCCTTCACTCTAAAATTTAGCATTTATATCTTCACTCACGCCAATGCATCACATGAACTAGGAATAGCGACCTCACTGCGTATCTTTTTTCTATAATGTCAAAGCGTATAGAAGAGTGTCACGCGTACAGTTTCTGAAAACTGTACCGTTACATTTGATCTTCAGGAAATTCACTTTAAGGGATTGCAAGAATCATTCAAATGGATTAATCAAGGTATTCAATCGTAGAATGGAACGCAAGCATAATGCAGCGAGGAAACGTCAAAATACACCTGATAAAGAGAGAGATGACCCAAAACACGCTCCTTGTTTATTTATAGCGTCGCAGGATTAACCAATTTAGGAAATAGGATAAAGATATTCACCTCGCTCGGGTATGCGAGAGTGTTCTTTGGTATCTCAATTAAATACCGGTCCTGTCTAACGCTCCTCGGGTTCCCCCCTGAATTTTTACTGGCTGGCCTCTCTCGAATATCTACTGGTTAGCTGCCTTTCTCCCTCCGCCGTCCGTCGGTTCCCATCCTCCCCTCATTTCAATCTCATCGGATGTTTTATAAAAGCTGGGGAACTCATGGTTTTATGGGTCCGCCGAAACAGCCGGAGTCTCAAATTCCCGGGCGATTATTGCAAGATTGGAATATGAGGGGGAGGGGGGAAGAGACCTCCTCATCCTCCGACCTACCCGCCCTCATCCAAGTTCATTACTCCATTTGCATGGGAATGTCATTATTTTCTCCTTCCTCCTTTTATGGCGGGTGGAGAGGGCGGCTGTGAGCTTCCCCCTATTGTCTCCTGACATCCCGATACAGCCGACGTCTACCCGGCCCTTGTATTTGCAAAATTACCCCTCCTCTTTCCCCATCCTCTTAACCTCCGCCTTCTCTCCTCCCCCCTCTCTCTGGACTCCCTTAACATTCCTCCATACATACAGGCACGATGATCTAAGCTCGGTTACTTCACCCTTCTTTCCCTGGGTCAGCTTCCAATACTACTTCCGAAACTCACGATGTTGACTTACGACTCATGGTAGTCGAGGAGTGAAATATCTAATGCATATAAGTCCTCGTTAAAGTTTTCAATGTTATCAGCGTCACATATTAGCTCTTTTCTGCACTCTGATTGGAGAACCTGAGTCTTGCATGAAACTCAATTACAGTTAATTATTCATCGAAGAATGTGGTCCACATAGAGCAACACAGCAAATTTACAGTACATCAGTGGAAAATATAAGAATTATCGTACTACATGAAAATATTAAGAAGAAAAAGCTGCCTAACGAACAAAAGAAGTTCTGTAAATTACAAAAAGAAAACGTATGATGGCGCAGTTGGTCAAGCTTTTGCAGTACAGAGAAAAGGGATGAATTTTAACAACGAATAATTTATTCCATGTGGTAGAAGACTGAGCATTAAATAAGAGATAATTCCAAAATCACTTAGAGAAAAACGAACACTAAATATTCTATTCGAATAACACAAAATATTCTATTTTTCCGTAATACGCAAAATTACGTTTTTCAAAGTTAAAGCATTATTATAGTTCAAAGAGCGTAAAATTCGGCTTTGGCAGTGACAAGTAATCGCCTTAATAATTATTTTGCTCGTAAATATTCGAGGAAGTAATTAACTAAATATTCCAATTAAAAATGCTGGGATTATGTGGACTGGTGGAATTCAAACAAGTGTTCTTATTGATGAGGCATTTCAATGAGATAATATGCAATACATAAAACTAACACTAATAGATAGAAATTCATTTCTGACAATATATTTCTACTTTCATATTAATTATACATATCACTTGCAATAATTAGTACTTTTTAGATAGAACCAGAGAGAATATAAAGTCTCATTGGCTTTGCCAAGCGTAGAAGAGAATGGCTCTCTTACTCTCTCGTTTCTCACCGTCTCTCATTTCTCGTTTGAGTCCTGGCGAAGGAAATGCTGCCTTGCTGGTTGCCGTTAAGGTTTCTCCGGATCTAACTACAAGTGGATGGCACGAGAAATGACAGAGAGTGTAAAGCGGTTTGGGAGGGTTCAAAACGGCGAACCGAACTGGCCCGCATAATCTATCTAAACTACAAGTAGTGACCAGTGAGGGATCCGGTCCATGAATGGATGGCGGATTAGTCCTCCTAGGGATTTCACCCGGCATCAAAATCTTCACTCCGCAGGCCACTGAACGGGTTATGAAAGGCAATAGCAAACGAAACGAGGAGAAAATTGTTCATAAAAGAACTTGATGAGGAGGAGTAAGCGCTGCCTAAGCTGTACATGATGGCATCACGTGAAAAAGGAATTTACAAGTTCGTTTACGTCTGTGTTCAATATTCTTATTCAGTCAACAAGCAGAAGCAAGGAAATATCAATCAAAAGAAAACTCAAGAGAGAAATACCCTTCCCCTTTATTCTATATGGATTCAAAAGAATTCTAACATCGAGAAACTATTTGTATTGCCTAAAAGGACTCATCGTCGAAATTTGAAAGGTATATACCCCGTTTACCTGTCATAAAAAAACATCATAAAAACCAAATCAATTATTTCAAACATTACAATGATATTCTGAGAAGATAATTTGCAGATACAGCTAACACCGCTCATGTTTAGAGAAAAGTAACTAAAAATAATTCAATGCAAATAATAGAGTGGCTTCAATGATTCCTTTAATCTAATAAACGTTAAAAGCTAGTGCTGGATAGCTGATAATGTACAAATGATTTCACATAGGATGACCAACCTAAAAAATTTACGTTGTAGGCGGTGAAATGCAGAAAGTGATGTGGAGGGCAGTTAAATGATTACCGTCTCCACATGAAACACTATACCTCAACGTACATTTATATAAATAAAAAATACGCAAACAAATAACTCCATATTCTGGAATTCAGAAAGACATTAATCTAGATAAGGGATTCCCTCAAGAAATTGTGATAAAAATATAGCCCTTTCATTTATTTACCCGTAGAATAACAGTTCCTTATTCAGTTAATCATAATATAAGTATTATAGATTAACAGCCTATGTCCAGGTCTTCCGATACCAATAATAAGAAGAGATATATTTGGCTTTGGTTGAGGATTTGAATCATCTGGTGCAAAAATGAAGATCTACTACATGTGGTCCCAAGGAATTATATTGAGGCGAGAACCTTAGATCACCGACATATATAGCTGTTCGAAACTTAGCTGCATGTTCGATGAAATTACATTTAAACAAGAGGATTGGAAAAGAGCAATGAAAATATTCTCATCCATATCAGTTACGAACACCGAAGTTATTCACAGCTCTGACAATGTCCACCAATTAATTGTCGTCTGTGTTCACCAATAGAATTACGCGGAGTGCAGTTCCAATTCTAGCGGTAAACAGAGCGTCCTCAATGCGTTTCCTTGGATCAGGAGATACATTCCCAGTCTCAAGGAGGCTCGGAACACTATTGTAGATAGACCCTCCCTCCTCATCCGCTCGTGTGCTCATATTTGTGTTCCGGCGGGCGGGTGGATAATACACAATTCTCTACCTTAAAGTCTTCTCTCGTGATCCGCTCCTCCTATTCACCATCTTTCGCCACCGAGCCTCCACCAGACACGTGTGCAGTGTGGGTGAGGGAAGGCCGGCCCTATCCGTGCCTTGGGTGGCTCTGCGGCTTTTACCCCGTTCCCATTAACGGAAATGGCTCAACTCCCCGCTTTTGATTACGCAGATGTCTATGTACAGTACCAGTTTAATAGATAACGCGCCCGGCAGTAGCAAACGAAGGAGGCGTGCATCTAAAATTTAGGGACGCGTCTAGCGTTCGGTTCGAGTTTGCGTCCTAACTCACAAGGGGTAAATTGTTTTAGAGCGAATGGGATGATTAATGGAACAGCTGACCAAGGCTTGGTATGGAGTCTTGAGAGGGGGAGGAGATATTTTGGCTTCAAGACATTACACAAACATCGCCATATGCGATCACGAGGCTGTTCTAATCAATTACGTACAATGTGCCCTCTCTCTTAAACTATAAATGATGGGAAAAATATGCGTTTTAAACGCGTAGATGTGGGAGTCACCTCAAAGCTCTCTATTACAAAAAAACATAAAATCCCGTTAAAACACGTAATCAAATGTGAATTTGAAAAAATGGCAGATTTACAAAGAGATGCAAATTTTTGAAAGCATTTATCTGCCGGTTTTTAAGATAGCGCGATTTAAATTGATATGTCCCTGCTCCAGCAACGATCTTTTCCAATTAAAATGGAAACATTGAGAACTCGTATCTATATAGTTGATAGGAAAGTGTTGCTCATTTTACGGGATAGGCTATGCTTAAAATAACACAAAATCACGGGAAGTGATATTAACACCAATATTTCGCGACCAATATCGCGTCAAAGAATTTTAAGGGATTTTAATTTATGATGAGCAAAAAAATCACGATTCGCGCAAACGGTAGTGACCAGGATTGGATACACTAGGGATGAATTGTATGCAATTTTTAAAATCCAATTTTAGCACGATGTATGGCCATTTATGGAGCTATATTTTTAAATGCATATAAGTGACATATCCAAAAAATATAGCCTCATGTTTTACAATAAATATCAATATCTTTTTCTATTTGGCGAGCACACAGTTTCTGAGATCCCAAAATTAAAAAAAATCCTCTTCTGCATATCATAGCCATGATGTGGAGGTGAAGAGATACAGCCTAAAGAATTTGATAAGATAGTGAAGTCGTAAAACTTGGAAGGCAATTACAATGCACGTCCATTTCTAGCATTCATTATTTACAAATACTATTTATCTGTTTACGAATTTATGACAAATACGAATTTTTCCATGAATTATTATGACTCGTTTTACTACAAACACCAATTTGCAGGAAACCAAATAGCACAACCATCATGATTAGGTGAATTCGATTTAAAAAAGGCTTAGTCTAGCAATAAGTAGTTTGCCTGAGCCATCGCAAGCATTGAATCGATTCAATAAAACATCGATTGAAGTTTTGAATAAATGCTTTGCTGGAACATAAATGCAACAACTGACACCAATTTCACAGTATCCTCATGGCTTCTTTGTTGAATGTAAAACTAAAAATTCAGATGCCCCCCTTCTTTTCTTATCAGACGAATCACCCAAAGCGACTCATTTTCTTCGGAATGATTCAGTTCCGTTGCTCGTCCATTGACCTTTGCTGCGTCCTGGTCCCATACGGTCTCAGAAACCCTCCAGTTCCATTAACCATTAGGGCCGCAAAATGAATCATTGGACTAGAAATTTAGGACGAGAGCGGGGAAATGATTGTCCCTGGTTACCCACACTCCGTGCTTAAAGCGGTCCCGATCCGGGCCACAAGGCAAAGAGAAAGGGAAGTGGGACTGTGTAATGAAGGAATGGATTCGAAAGAGAAAGCAAAAGAGTGAATGTGCTACCCGAAAGGTAAAGATAGAAAGGATGAATGGAGACGGGAGGCCAGGTGATTTGGGTTGGGCTTTAGGATATTCGAGGGTTTTGCAACTGGGTGTTTCGGGGAGCGGGGAAGCGGAACAGCGCGGCCGGGGAATGCCGTGGGGTCGGCGGTGAGGTGGTTGAGTGCCAGGGAGTTAAGGATCGGTCCGAGGGAGAGAGTAGGAGTAGCCGGGTCCAGGGTTTACACGTCTCGATCCTTAAGATCCTGTAGGGGAGCGCTCGGGAGAGAACCACTAATGGATGAGCAAGCATAGGGACACTTCAGAAGAAACGCTGTTTCCACACAGACACCCCCCCACCCGAGGCCCAGCCCGGCCGCTCCACACAAACCACTGCCCCTTTTCTTCCCCCCTGGCCGTCCCATTATCCTCCCTGGGCTCTCTCTATCCCCCCACCCTAACCTTTAGATCTCCCACCCTCTCACGGATTTCCCTTTCTTCCACTCTCCCACCAACCATCACATCCGCAGAATCCTATCCCCAGCCTTCCACCCTCGAACACTCTCGCCCCATTCGGTATGCTCGGATCGCTTTTAATGGACATTAAAAGGTGGGAGCTGCGGGACTCTGATTTGCTCCGGTATCACCGCTATAACTGGTGTAGCAAGAGAGGCGTCAATAAAATATATTTTCCTCACTCCCGAGTCCTCATAATTCATCGGGCTCCGCATGTCGACGGTGCTACACCTTTCCAAATTTTGCGGTTATCTCGCGCGTCGCGATACATATTGTATCAATTATCTCATTTCTCGATGTGTTGGAAATGGCATGACATCATCACAACAACTCAATTTCATTGTTTGTTTTAAAATGGTATTTATATAAATGAATATTTTCACACTTGATTTTGGACCTAATTTGCCTCACTTTAATTCGGCCAATTAATGCAAACAATTAATGCTTTATTATTTTTCATCTCAGCATTCCAAATTTATCCTTAAACGGATCATGATAATGGTAAATGAGAAAAAATAAACAGATCTTTTTAAAAACAAGGAAATCATCACGCCTGATTATGATATCTACCAACAAAAAAAGAAATATTTACATGTTTTCACATGTTCTAGTAGCAATAAAGTGCCTTATTCGAGCTCATCATAAAATGCAATCTAGCATGAGCCTGAGTCTACAAAATCCTCGCATACATTGTATTTTTAATCTAACGAGAATCAATACACATAAGGATATTCCATACAAATCACAGACTTAGCGGGAATACTTTTTACAAAGAATTTACATCAACTGCTTCGCATTCACGGATTCCTCAGTAAAAGCATTACTTGTAAAGAGAGAGATGGAAAATAAAATCTGGCTTAAAAGGAAAACAGACGGGAGTGGTATACTGTAAGGATATATGAGAGTAGAAGGACATGCTGAAAAGGGTAATAAAGGAAAATATGACGGGTATTTTTTGGAGATAATAAAACAGAGGTTGAATGAAGGGAGTGGAAATTTTGAAAGAGATGAAAAAGGATTGAACCCTAGAAAAATGGAGTCCTTTAATGGAACTTTAGTAAAAGAAAACTCCTTGGGGACGGGAAAAATAATAACAAGGATGTCCGGGTACCTACAAGATTATAAAACGAGATCATCCCCAGATTCACGATTAACATAAAACAGAAATGGACACAAGAGTACCATCTACTGACAATTGATGAACTTTGGTCTGGCGGGGATATGTATAAATGAAGGTGGCACAATGGAAAGAGCCCATATTACAGCAGCTCTCGCAGATCAGGTTTTCAGTTGAATCCGTGTTTCCGCCTCTTCCCCTTGATTTATCCCAACTCCCACTCTTCAGGCATTCATTCCCACCTATTTTCCATCCCCTTCGTGTCAAAAGAGGCCTGGGAGGAGCCGCCACTGAAGGGTGCGGGGCAGGGTGTGCAGGCGGGATTCAATTCGAGGGCGAGGAAGAACGAACGCCTCCCTTTCCTTCGCACAAAAGGGAGCGCAGCTTCCTAGGACCCGACCCCACCCGTCCGCAAAGAGGATCACTCCATCCCAGTCCCACACTCCCCCTCTCTCTAGAAACTTTCTGTGCTTTTTTCAGTTTTACTCCAGTCCTCGAGTTTGCCATCCCATTATTTAATTCTCCCCAAATTACCCTTACATTAAAAACGAAAGCGTCTCCTTTTAGGGTAGCGAGCATTTTCACGTCGTGTAAAGGCTCTAGGAGAAAGGTCTCTGGGGTGGAGGAGATATTGGGAATGGCAGATTGAGCAAATGAGGCGCATGCGCAGAAACAGAGTGGTTGCCATATTTGTCAAATGCGCGCAATGATCCTGAAGAAACGACATGACACGATGTCGCACACACGAACGATATGTGAACTGGAATTCCAGAAGAATCGAGTGGGCGCTTTGTGTTCCACCACTGATTGATTCCTTATGCGCATGCAAAGCGTTTCTAATATTAAACGCCTCAAAGGTATACAGGTTGTGCCGAATTTTCGGCACAAATTTGGCCATAATTTTGCCGCGGACATTTTCGCTCGCGGACATCTTCGTGAGCCGGACATAACGCGAGATGTTCTAAGTGCGGTAGGTAGATTTCAAAGTGTGCACTGTCGGCGATATTGCGCGTTGTCGGCGATAATGCGTGACAAGAACAAGGTGCTCTAATTTTATAGTGAATTCGCATCTGGCGTCCTCTTTTCGGAACTTTGTGGCAATAGTGCTCCTCTACGCCGCCGTCTCAACCAATGGCTGGACGAACAGTTCCCCTACGACCCCCAACTCCTGCATTGGTCAGCTGACTCCCCTCAATTGCCAGCCGCATCGACACAGCGCGGCGCTCGCCCTCTTGGCATCTGACTGTCACCGAGGAAGGACGTATCTGCTTGGTTCCAGTTGTGAATTGTGTTCGTCTTGTATAGACCAAGTTAACGGTATTTAGCCTACGGGCTTGTTTTCTATTGTAATATTTGTGGTTATATAAATGCTGTTACTTAAAGTTAATCAAACAGGCTAAGGTTGTTGTCATTTTTCTCTCGTTTCCGCCCAAAAATCGCAGTCAATTCACTAGCGACGTCAAGTTTCAGTGGCTTGAGTTGCAAGGTATTCTCTAGGTTTTTCATAGATAATAAGTAAGATGTAATTACCAAAGAAACAATAAAACATTAACAAATTGTTAAGACCTACTGACTGTAGAGCGGTTGCTACTAACCTACTGCCTGCTACTATTGTACAACGAAAAATTAAAATTTATGTTCCACCAGAACCTCAGAGAGGAATTTCATTCAAAGTAGGTTCAAACTCATAAGTTTAATGCACAAGTTTCCTGCAGCATGACTTCCGACGCCATTTGCAGGAGCCAATGACTCAACAAGTCCACTGGAAGAACTTCCTTCTCGATTTCCGCCAAAATTTCGGCAAGTCACTTGTAGAAGCATTTTAGTGCTCTGAACTTTATGTTTAATAGGTATTTTTCATCAGAGATAAATCAATTGCAAGATTTTGCAGGAGAAGCTTGCGAAAGTAACTTGCCAGTGTGAACCTACCCCTAATACCTAATAGGGAAGCTATTTGAATAGAATAGGTGGGCTTTCAACAACATCAAGTTCTTGTAAACAATATTTTTTGGCTGCTAAAATTGAAGTTTTGTTTTCCATTAAATCAATCTCATGCAAGGAGCCAATAGACATGATGATGAACTCATATACTAAATACATAAGCTAAGATATATGAGAGCAAAAATTATGACATGAACTTGTTTTCCTTCAGATATGCTAAGAATAAGAATCTCTGTAAGATGCAATTACCAAAGAAACGATAAAACATTAATAAATTGTTAAGACGTACTGACTGTAGAGCGATAGCTACTAACCTACTGCCTGCTACTATTGTACAATAAGAATAAGAAAAGAGGAACTATTCTCACTCATTCGTAGTTGTCAACCATGTTGCAATATCAAGATAGCATTGTTTACTGAAATCCATGGTTAATGCATTTTTTAAGTTGAGTAAATTATGAAAAAAAAGCATCCTAATTGTTGCCGCATTGAATACATTTTATTCTACTCCATGTAACATTGGCTTTAGATGTTTCAGCAGTAAAAACGGAAGGCAGAGGAATTAAAAGAAACTCAATTTTATATTTCGTCACATTCGTAATCATACTTCTACGCACTGTCTTCGGCAAAGCCCGATAAAATCAATTTTTTATGAATTAAAAAACAAACACTGTGTTATTCTGAGTAAAATTTTTATTATTCACGATTCTGGTTCCCGAGTAAAATCGACTTCATCTGGTGATGGCATGCAGTGCTGAAAGCCCGATCGTGAATAACTAAAACAGTGGGTAGAATAAATGAGTGATTTTGTTTTAATTTATAATGCTCGATTTTATATGGGGACGGCAAATGTTTTTTAGTGGGTTCTCTACCCATACATGGTAGTGGCTTTACGAAATAGGGAAATGCATTTCTGTCGTCGACAGGTCATACCATCTACACTCGTGAACTTGTCCAAAACTGAGCGGTGTAATACCATATTACAGGCGGAAGATTAAGCCTAGGGTGTGGACGAACCGGAAAATATACCACAGCGGGAGGTCACTAGGCTTATCAACCTTGCCAGCTAGGAGAAACAAATGTCGGGATATCCGTTTACGGCGCAGTTAATTAAACTCAACGCTTTTAACGATGATTTTATGTGGGTGTTTAATTAAAATAATTTATTGTGCCCGCTCCCTTCTCAAAATGTGGAGAGAATGAATGGGAATGAGCCGGGGGAAGAGACGGAGATAAAGAGAGGATACAAGACTAAGAGAGAGAGAGAGAGAAGGAAAAAGGGGAGAGAGGAAAGACGAAAGGAAGCGGAGAGCAGGAGGGAGGAAGCCGTGAACTTAAATTAATTAAAACAAAATGGGAACCATCGTAACAAAAGGACGAATTTTCGCCTTTTGACGAAAAGACTCGTGATATTCTGATGCGTTAAGCGTTTTAATAATCGCACAAGCGTAACAATGGTCGAGTGAGTCATGATGTCGAGGAAATACGGATGCAGATGTTGAAGGTTTTTATTATTTTTTTCTCTGTCCCCCCGCTTCCTATTCAAGGACCAACAGAATGAATTAAACGAGTCCAAAGTAACGCCAGAAGAGAGAGCAAATGTCTGAAAAATCTAGTGAAATGTAAGCAGTGATATTTGCAAGTCAGGGGATTTCAAAATTTAAAAAAATATATAAAAAGATGATGATAATAATGTAACCGGCGGAGCACTGTCTCGGGGGCTGATACCGGGGACTTTCGGGAGGAGGAAAGTGAGAGGGGACGTTGAGCGTGCGCTTTCGGGCATAAAAAGATCCCAACGCAGCGATTTCGGCGACGTCATGTCAGGCCGGAATCATTCTCGTTAATCGGGTGACTGTCGTCCAAAAAAAGAACGTTTTACTCCGTCTTCGTTTGTATTCGCGCTTTTTTTTATTAACCGCGCGTCGCCGAGAGGAAATGGTAATGAGAGCGGCCGGAGGATTTTCGTGAAAATAGGAAGCGGTGAGTATTAAGAGATCAACCCGGAGGAAACACTAGAAAGGCATGACGCATGTGCGACGGTTCAAAACACGGAGGAGGTATATTAATTATGGCAACGAATATGAGCTGCTGCCAACGCTAATATCCGCACAACCATTTTCCTGCGAACCGGCATCTCAATCATATTGTCAAATACCTCGGGCAACCAACCCAATTGATTTTTGCTTCTTGGATTCATTATTATTGAATTGAATATATGTACTTTAATGTTATGAAGCAAACTGCTCCGAAAGAACAAAATATATAAATCAGAGTAAAAGAACTCTCAAAGGGATTACAATGATTAAATGACAAATGACTAAGTATATATAATAATACAAACATATATGCACAAGAAAAAAAATAAACAGAGAAAGATAAAATGAATTATCAGTTTAACAAAACAATCAATATATGGTAACAATCAATATTATGACTTCTATATTAGTAATGCATATTTGTATATAATACTGCCATTAATGGAATAGTTGGAATCAATTAGCAAAATTGTGATGTTTCAAGTAACACATGGAATCAAAAAATAATTTAGCAAAATTTAAAAACAAATTAAATTAATAACAATTGACTCCCACAAAAGTTAACAAATAAGAATAAAAATACTATGAGAGACATAACATTGTTTTTGTAGACAGGCTTCTATCCTCCTCCGAGAGGAAATCCATGCCACAGTGTATACGCTCATTAGGTTAAAAGTCTCGGTCAGAGACGTAAAGGCCGCTTTACACGGTACATTTTATTGTACAAATGAATCTATCATAGAATGTACAAGAAAATGAATGGAAATAGAGCTGGTTCTATTTCCCGTTAGGTCATTCTGACGATCATAGAATTTGCCACTTTACACGGTACGATTTTCCTCATGCAAGAGTTCATATATTCGTTTGTACAATGAAATGTATCGTGTAAAGCGGCCTTAATAAAGAATAAATGATGCATTTCAACTATTTATCCGAGAGGTTAAAACGCGACACAATCACGGAGCTTTTGCCACGTGAATCCGTAGTCACATGATCGATAATGTCTCCAAAGGTTCAAAAACACTCTTTCATGCAATTTTTTTAAGATGGGGATCTCACCTTCCAGCTCATGGGAGAGGATGGGGTTTGTTCACATGGTTCCACCATTCACATCACAGTGCCTCCACACAGGAGACACTGTGATTCTTCCTGCTCACCTCTGCAGTTTTTATTTCCTACAATGTGACTGCTTTACCCCACTTACTTGGGACGACTCGCGTAAGCCCCTAACACTTGCAGGCTCAAATCTTTCGCTCATTCCACTCCACCTCCATCGGACCGTGCAAGCTTTCCGTACAAGCCTATCTTCTCTCCCAAACGGAGAAAGCCTCTCCTCTTTCTAGTTTTGCCGGCAAGCCTCTGGCAGTTAAAAAAATTTTATTCCCTTACCGCAGCGTTACAAAATCGATCATTAAAAGGAGAAATACAAGGATCAAATGAAAGGAAAGAAATGGATTTACTGAATGATGGAGATATCTTATGAGAAACTTCTAGTAAATGTTAACGATTGACTTTTACAAAGCTTCCAACCCATGATTCTGAGTTTCCAAACTCCATCATTTGCGCTCTTTGGATTAATGAAATATATAAACATTTTGGCAGAAACATTTCAAAAAGACAACATTAAAAAAATTATGATGGCCGAATTTCATAATGCGACAAAATTACTATCATTCCTCATAGAAGTCACAAAGAAAATTTCATGTATAGAATCGGAGTAAGATAAAAGAAAATAAAATCTTATTGATCTTTTTTATATATATATAGAGACTAAAAGGCACCAAAAATGACAAAATAAGAATAAGAAGAGTAGCATGAGCTCAGAAATATTTTCCTTAAAAAACAACCTTAAACAGTGCATACATCAGTGATATTAGAAGAAAGTCAATTACATTAACAAAGTAATTGAAATAAAAATGAATGGCAATATTTTTATTCACTGATGACGGGAAAGAAAATATTTTTATTGGTCGGAATATATACAATGACATTATATAATATATATAATGACAGTAAGAAAATGCATTAGATATTTTAGAGATGAACTTAAAAAACAAATCGCTTTAGCTAGGCACAAAAATATACTCTTGCACAGAATAAAATTCATTCACTTCGGCTTACATTTTGGACATAGAAAAATCAAAACCATTGCTTTTTAATTTTAGAGGACTTTTATTAGTTGCAGTGTATTCTCCTCTACAATTTTGCATGTCGCATTCACGTTCTATATGCTCAAGTAAATCCTCAGGGAATTTTCACGGTCGAGATGTGGGCAATGCTTGTATACTGTGATGGTATCTCGCAGGGCTTCATATATGAGTTTGTGAGCTTTCTTCCTCGAACGATAGTTACTTTTCTTTCCCGCTACACTTTTCCTACCGGGGGTTCCGTTATTCAGCCTCTTCTTGGTGGGCTAAGACCTCGAAGCTTCCCGAAACTTCCGTTTACACAGGGCAACCAATAAACTCCGACCCTCGCATTCCTTCAATGCTCCCTTTTTTGCTCGTCCTATGAACGAAAAGGAGAGATTTACAGCCGCAGCTCTTTTCCATTCGCACGCGTCGGTTTCTCGACTGGCATTAGTAATCATTAGAGCTCGTTTAATGCTACTCGAGAATTAGTTTTGGCGTCATATAACTTCCTAAGGGGAACATGTTCCATCATACTGAGTATTCCCAAAAAATGCAAGCGATAGCAAAACGAAATAATCTCTCCCTTGTCGTGACCCTTCATATCATGATAAACTTTTGCACAATAAACATTACGACAACAACGTGAATATGAAGTCTTGAGTAGATGTAATTGACAGGGGCCAGGTTGAGAATTTCCCTATTTGCTACGCCGTCCCTGAAACTGCAGCTATCATTTCACATAAGGATTTACCGACGTTCGAAACGATCCCTGGTCCTAGAATCCACAGCAAATATACATTAAATCTAAGGACGTGATTTCCTTTTCTTTTTGTGAATTCTTATCTTTGTTTCAAAGAAACCCATGCATGCCTTGTTCTATTCACGACTATTGCAATTTACGAAAAGGATAAGTTAATAATTACGTAGTAAAATAAACTTAAAATATTGATCCCATCTGTAAGATCTTTAGTTTTTAAATTATAGCACTATACTAATTTTATTGATATTGAGCGGTCAACGAATTTCAGAAACTGGCAGGACATTTTCTGATATTACCCCTCCAAGCAATTGCCTCTCACAATGGAAACTTTGACCCAATTTGGAAATATAAATAGTTTATCAATAAAGAAAACAAAAAATTCTCAAATTTAGTGATTATAGAAAGAGAGTCGTAGCGTTTCAATAATAGCAATTTTTCAACCAAGTACGGTATTAAATCTATGTCAAACCTAAGGCAAACTCTGAGCAAGGTAGTATGAGAGGAAAAAATCAGATATTGCCGAGCAGTCCTAATTGTAACAATTAATGATGTAAAAGGATCTTGAGCCAATTGCTTTGAGTTTTGAGTAAAGGGTACAGTGACCAGTTCGCTTATCGAAATTTCAGAGAAACCAAAAAGAAAATAAAGCTACAAACTATAATGAGTCCTTTAAATCTTCACGTAGGCTGGAGGAAAATTAACAATGAGCACGTGAGTGGTCCAAATAGCTGGAATTAATCAGAGACTTGTCCAAAACATGAAAACAGAAGCGATAACTTCAATGAATCCCAAAAATATCTCTGAAATCGTGATGGCCACTACTAAATTCTTCATTGCGCGGGTAACAGACATGCAACCATACACACAAGAGAATATTTCGTGCGGTGATTTTCTCATAAATTCCACCGCATTCTTCGAGGGTGTAGGACACTTTCCGAAAAAATATGTAAAGGCAAGCCAAGTGCTTTCCAAATGACCTATGGATGTGACTGAGGGATGTAAATCAAACTCACTAAGCAACTCTGGCAGACAAACGGCGCATTATCCTTCCCGGTTAACTCAATCACAAACATTACCTGGAGCCTATACATACGAGAAATGACTCAACTCCAAGAGAGGATTATAGCAAGAAATATTTGTTATATACTTGACTGTAGGCGATTCTATTTCGTGGAATTTAGACATATTAAAAGGCAAATGACTTGGTAATTTTCCACACTTTTTATTAAAATATCTAACCAGTTTCGAATTTACAGCATCATCTTCAGAGGTCGCGCGTTAAGTACTGGTGTAATGGCTTCATATATGTTGTCAACCAACCTTATCCCCTCCCCTACTTCCAAAGATCCTTCTTCCCTCCCAACCCCTCCACCATATCCTCCCCGCACATAAGTTATTTTTATTTTACTAAATATTCGTCAGGTGATTTTCGCGTCACTCCCAACTACTGGTTACTGCTCCGTTGAAACAAGGCCTATTTTTGGTAAGTAAAAGATTCCTTTCTCATCCAATATGATTGGCATCAACTTAAAAAAACAAAATTTTTCTCCATTTCTCCATCATTTAATCGCCGAACGATGAAAACAGGATCGCTTTAGATGCAACCGTGGTGAATCATTGGTCTAAAAACGTCTATTTGGGTGCAGTATTCACCCTCTACTTAAAGCACATAAATGCATGTTAGGTCTCTTCGATAGCACAGGGCCGAGAGACGGATGGATATGGATGCGAAATTTCACTCCGCAGGCAAGCAGGAGAGGGCCTTCTCTTCCCTCCGGCTGGGAAAGGAAAAAAAGGACGTGAACGAAGGAAGGACCAGGGATGCTGGATGAACGGGAAGGAGGAGTAGGGGAAGGAAAGAGATCGTGGGCGTGTGTGTGGGCGGTGTGGGCGGGAGAAGAGGCTAAAGGGACTGGGGTGAAACGGGGTCAACGCTGGAAATCCTTCGGAGCGATATGAATTACGCTTCACAACTCAAGCCCCACTCCTGCCCTCCCACCTCGGGCGGCCCGTTCCAATTTACTCGCGGGTAAAGCTTTCCCCATTCCCCTACGCTGCCTCCCCCCTTCAACCATCCCCGCAGACAAATTCCCCGGCCTTCCCTTCCAAGTAGCACATATGTGGACGGATTACATACATACCTATGCACCTCCCTTTCTACTCCCTCTCAATCCTCGCAGCACCTCCTCATCCTACTCTTTCCCTCTCACTGACTGTCCTGTCCGAAATTTCACCGAAAACACACACAGCCAGCCGAGACCACCCAGCACCCACGCACATCGAAATCTCCGCATAAAACCACCATACCCGTATCTTCTTCCTCTTGCCACTAAACCTTTAGCCTTCCCCCTTCCCTTACCACACCCACAATAATCACCGTCCATCAAGGTCCTCTGCCCGGGACACGCAGAGTTTTCCGTCGCGCATTTATCTGACTGTCCGAGTAGTTACTTTTATTTCGATGCTTTCGGGAGTTTGAGAGAGAGGGAGGGCGAGGTGGACGTTTTCAGCTTTAGCTTTGAGGGATGACGGGTTATCAACTCCACGCGCCGCTTCCCCGTCCGTCTGCATTTCCGAGGAATTCCGCATTTAACGGCGACGATTTGTGCGGAGAGACGTCCACGGCGGTCGGTGAGTTTCCTCGCTGTGCCGCACTGTCTCTACTCTGCATCTTAGAAAAAGGTGCCTGGCCGTGCTTGATGGTCTCTAGTGACCTATATGCACCTGACCCGCGAACCGTTGTTAAATTGTTCCACCTTGTTCGTCATCACCACTTTGAACCAGTATTTACGGTCAAAACATTTTTCACAATAGTTATAAAACAATCTCGTAAAAAAATTTCCTATACCATGGCATTCAAATGAAAATTAGGCTCTGTTTTACAAATTATGTTTTTAAAAGGTAAGTTTTGTGGAAATGTTCAGTGGTGAGCACAGAGAATCATTTCAAATTGGATATTGAAACAGATGTTGCAAAATGCTTTACGAAAAATTATGCTTGTTTCGGATTCAGAAGTTTTGAGCTTAAGAGTCACCTTTCACGTGCATAAAAATTTCCATATCATAACCTGCTCTTCTACTCCTGTCCACAAGCAATATTTCAATTTATTCAGAAAACTCATTTTGAAGGGAAGTGACAGAGACTTACTAAACAGCAAAAATGAGGAGATACTCGGTGAGAATAACAATGTACCAAGAAATTCGGGATTGCATCAGCTCATATAATTTAAAAATATTCAATGAAGTCTTCCTCGAACAGAAGGTACTCTCTTTTGTCTCTTTTTTCGACTTAATTTTCAGCAAATGCCAAAGCGTTATCCTAGCGATCAAGTTCAATGCCACATTCACTCTTTCGTATTACTTCGTATGAAGTTGAAGGAAAGTCTAATGGGAAACACATTATGGTACCTTGCCAATGAAGCTTCAGTCATCGAAATCAATTGCCGGCCAATAAAATCGTTTTAGAATTGCACAAGGTTTTGCTTTTTTTCTCCAATATGCTTAATGATGCATTCGCCTTTTTATGTCTGGTCCATTTCCAACGGTTTATTTTTCCTTCTCCAAATCCCGAAAACTCTTCCTTCCCGGCGGCATCGTCAGCCATTCCTTCCGTCCCTTCAACTCTTCCTCCCATTCCTTTTCCATCTTCGCCATCCCCAATTCCTCTCTTTCCCAAACCATTTCTCATGCCCATACCACCGCCACCACACCACCACCACCAGCTCCATCTCACCCATCATCCCATTCTCCCGCTCCCGCAAAACCCTCTTAGATACGCCCTAAAGATTCGCTCGCCCGTTCCACTCCTCCTCCTCTCCCGCTTTTCGCATTCCAAATGGTGGCCGCGAAAACTTTTGGCATCCCCACCTTGATTGATGGAAAGCAGGACGGGGGAATCATTCGTCACCGGAATCCACCGCCCTCAAACTTCCTTCTCTCTATCTCTCTCGGCCTCCACCCACTCTCTCTCTCTCTCTCCTCCATTTATCCGCGAGGAATTCTACTCTCCGAATCGCTCTCCAAAACTCTCCTCTCCTCTTCCCGGCTCCACCATCCTTTTTAACCCGTTCTCCCTCCCAAACCTTCCTTCAACCCTTTTCCCGTCATTCGTCCACCCCCATTACCCAGTCTTGTCCGACGGTATTACCCTCAAACGCAACCTTTGGAAAACCTATTTTGGTCGCCGGAGCACTCAGCACAGTCTGATCAGTACTGCCTTATTCAATACGCACTTTGGGCACTAATTGCCTAGGGCCATCGGAATCAAAAATGAATACGGCATGAAAATATCTGACGTAAATGTTTTTAAAATTTTAAACGTGATAATTATATCATCATTTTTCAAGTCGGGGGCTGATTTCAAATCCATATTTATTGATTTGACTGGGCCATAATAAAACGACAAGAACTAAAATGCTCGGCACTCTTTTTCAGAGAGGATTATTAGACATCAATAACATAGATCAACAATGGTGTGGCATAGTTTTACATATAACACGCGAAGAAATGATAGGAACCTACAGCTAGTGAAAGTGAATACTCCACAATGAAACATTGGTCGTATTAAAATAAGTAAGGTTTAAATAAGGTAAAATAAAAGGTTAAAATGTACACTGAAGGACAGTAATTACTTTGATTTTATTAAGATAGTTCCCTAAAATTATTTAGAAGAAATTTTTAATAAACTTGGAAATAACGTACAGGCTAGTAAAAAATAGACAGTAACTTCCACAAGCCTTTTCTTTAAGACCACCAATGTTTTATGTTCCCTTAAGCTGAGGGGTTTCCATTTGTTATTCTCGCGTGTCTTCATCTACAAAACTATTCAACACCATTATTAAGATGTCTAGAAAACCTCGCTGAAAAAGAGTGCCGAGCACATTGTTCTTCTTATTTTATTACAGCTCAGCCAAATCAATAAATAAGGATTTCAAATCAGCCCCCGATTAGGAATGTGATGCTATAATAGTAGCAGTAATAATAATAGTAGTCTTTCAGGAAACTCAACAGCACGTTCTAAGACACATTTAAGTTGATTGATTAACCCGCTTCACATCTTTTTCATCGGGAAGAAATAAATTTGAATGATGACAGTACCGGTACAATTATTTCATGAAATATGTGGTTGTAATTCAAAAGTCATAAGGGGTATCAGAATAAAAATAAACATGGAGAAACTGGATAAGAAGGCGAAAAGACAAACTGAAAACGTAATGCATTTGTCAGCAAGGTATTCTGAGCCTCTGAATAAACAATGCTTTCGCTGAAGGCCCATGAGGCACAGCAACCCCGCATTGACCGATGTGGTATCCGAAATCCTAGGATTCCATTTTCATGGGTATGACCAAGGCAGAGATGGGTACAATTGGCATACTGTCGGTCTTCCGGGGGTATGTATCACGATAATCCTAATGAGCGAATGTGAGACTTCTCTCTAACTTACCCTGTTTACACTTAAATCTGACGTCTGGAAATCAACGGATAAACCTAACATAACACTATGGCAACGACGAAAAGAATGTTGTTGCAAGAGTTAATTAATAATGGCTATGCATATGACATCACATCCAACCAATGAAAATGACCGTACATATGACCAAGATTTCAAGTTCAAAAACGACTTTTCTCGAGACCCACTGCGTGATATAAAATCGAACCTTTACAATGTATGCGGAACTGTTTCTCACTCATGTAAAACGAATTCGATATCAACGTTAAGTTTTTAAGGACAGGGTCTAAATAAAATTTATAAATCTGCAAAATAATTCAACACAGCGTGATATTTGAGAAATTGTCGTTCGCCCATGCCTACAGCTACGCAATAAGGGTCATCATTGGGTACACAATACCCAACGCATTTTTGCAACATTATTTTTTCAAGATACTGCTTTAGGCAAGACTTAAAAGCAATAACGTTTCGAAGAAACTTATTTTGGCATAGAAAATTCAAGCTGTACACTTTCAAGAATTTTATCGAAAAACCTAACCCATTCAGGGAGGGAAACGGCTTTGACGTCATTTTTTTGACACATCGAACGCAGTTGTCGCATTTGTTTTCCGTCGAGAGACTCCAAAAATCGCCATTAATTTCCCTCCGATTTCTGGGGAATCTGAATTGCTCCCTAAAGGATTCGGTTATGTCCGCAGGGATAAAAACGGTGGGGAACGAGAACTAAAAAAACGAGGTCAGTGAGGCGCTTGGCATGTATTCCGCAGCGTGGAGCAAGTTGTAAATCCTCTCGCGCTGGGTCTAAAAGGCTCACTGGAGCACTTATTCAATCAAATGATCAACAAAAGGCCCTCTTACACTTAACATCTTTCCGTGAACACTTACGACTCATCGATGGAGGAATATGATTAAAAAATCATCCCATTTTGTCCCGAATTTTTTGGCAAAATTTCAAATAAAAATATAATACTTACGAGAGAGAATTGAAAATCCGAAATAAGTGCATGAATACGTAGAACAGAACAATCAGTTAGCTAAAAGCATGTCAAATAATACGATGAGGTATTCCCAATTGAAAATGTGAGGGGAGATGGGTCTTCAAATTTTTCGATGAAATGGAAATGTCAAAGGAAAAATGAAAAAAATATATCGTACAAAAGGACAAAAACACAAGGATGTGTATCAAATAAATTTGATGCAAAGCTAAACTGGCTTAAAGAATGATGCATGAGAGTGTGTTTCACGTAAGTAATAGAAACTGCAATATAGTATTCCTAATATTCTCATATCTCCAAGAGTCCCCAAGCCAAGAACCATCTTAAATTTCTTCATTTACTTGTGATAAAATATTTTTACTAAGACTCTTGTCATTAATGTTTGAAGAGTTTGTTTCCAAAATATTTGCTTTAAACATCGTGTGCCTTGGATTCCTCGAAATTTTACATTTACATTATTTTACAAACAATGTACGATATATATATATATAAGCTAGCAACAAGGCGTTGAGGTTGAGTTGTGATTTTCTCCCGCTGAGGAAGGGTTCTCACCCGAAAGCTTCCGAGAGCAGTGGACACCGGTGTCGTCATGGATCGCCTTTCTGTGAGTGTCCACTGATAAACCTATCTATCCCTCCCCAACCTCAACGCCTTGTTGCTAGCTTATATTTCTAAATTTTTTCCTTTTCTTTAATATATTTATATATATATATATATATAATAAATAAAAGGAAATAAATTTATAAATATAAGCTAGCAACAAGGCGTAGAGGTTGGGGAGGGATAGATAGGTATATCAGTGGACACTCACAGAGAGGCGAACCATGGCGTCACCGGTGTCCACTGCTCTCGGAAGCTTTCGGGTGAGTATCCCTCCCCAACCTTAACGCCTTGTTGCTAGCTTATTTATATATATATATATATATATATATATATATATATATATATATATATATATATACACGATGTGGATAGGATGGAGGAGATAGACACACAAAAAAAGAGACGATCACACTTACATCGCTAGCTTTCGGAACTAGTCCGTCTTCAAGGCGTATCACGGAACAAATGTCGTGTGCGCTGGTGAGGATAGGGGTAGGATGGGCGGTAGGTTAGGGGAGGGGGTAGGGGAAGGGGTTTTTCCCAGCGGTTGACGAACGGTTCTTGAAAAGGGGAAATTTTTACCAGCTCGTGTCTTGGCCGGAGAGAGCGGAAGGGGTCGAAGTGAGGGTGGGGGGGGGAGGGGGAGAGAAGCGGGTAAATGGAGAAGAACGGGAAGCGTTCCATTAATGTATTTTATTTAATCCGGGTGCGGCGTACGATTTTAGCAACCAGATTATGGCTTGCTCCTTCTGGCGCACTTCAATTAACGGGGCATCCGGGGGAAGGGAGAGCAATATTGCCACCTCAAAGCACTTGTCAAAGGACAAGCCATGTTTCCGCACATGAGTAGGAACGGGGAAAGTGGAAGATGGGTCTTTACAGGTGCACCGATGGTTATTCATTCTAATATTAAGGGGTGTAATACATTCGCCCACATAAAAACCGGGACATAGTTTACATTGTAACACATAAACTAAGTTGTGGGAGTCGCAAGAGCCGAAGGCTTTGATGTCGAACGGCGTCTCTGTGTTGGGACTCTGAAACGAGGATAGGGGGCGAAACATGTTGCACGTTTTGCACCGTGGTTTGTTGCATCTCTGTGTGGTGGGACGGGGAGTGTCATTCGATATACCCTCTAGCGAAGAATTGGAGCGAAGAAGATTGGCTAAGTTAGGTGGACGTCTGAAGCATACTGTGGGGCATTTGGGTAGGAGATTGGCTGTCGATCTGTTAGTATCTAAAATTGGGAATAAGTCTTTGAGGATGGTCTTGAGTTTTTGGACGCCAGGAAAGTATGTGATGTGAAAATTTAGGGCGTCCAGGGGGGTGTCTTTTTTACGTGGGGTGAAATTAGCAGAGGGGGGTAAAATACGTTTTTTTATAAGTGGCTCAGGATAATTTCTATTGGATAAAGAGTTGTGAAGCTTATCAAGGTATTCATGAAGTTTTTCTTTGGAGTTGCAAATCCAGTGGCCACGGATCGACAGCGAATAAGGAATTGAGTGCTTAGTGTGTTTGGGGTGGCAGCTGTTGTAATGCAAATACAGTTGTTTGTTGGAGGGCTTGATATGGGCCGAAGTCTCAAAGGTGTTATTATTTGTGATGGAAATGTGGACGTCGAGAAAGGTGATTTGAGAAGGAGAAGTGGCCGATGTGAAGCAAATGGATGAGAATTGATTTAGAGATTTGAGGATGTTCGCTAGTTCCGTGATACGCCTTGAAGACGGACTAGTTCCGAAAGCTAGCGACGTAAGTGTGATCGTCTCTTTTTTTGTGACCAAGGTGCTAGTGGCACCGAAATATCACGAAACTTTGTGTTCAATTTTTTGTTTCTCTGTTTATCGTCTGCCTTCCTCTGGCAAACTGTTTATATATTCGTCACTTGAGTGATCCTAAGTGCAGTTATATATATATATATATTTTTTTCCAATTGTAATACATATATATAAAGGTTCACACAGAAAGGTAGAAAGAAAGTGGATAGGAACACATAAAATTGACGAACACAATGGTGGTGTGAAGATGTAATGATGGGCAATTCCAAGCAGAAAAAAATTTGAATGGACGGGGAATCGAATATATATATATATATATATATATATATATATATATATATATATATATATATATATATATATATATATATATATATATATATATATATATATATATATATTCTCATAGTTTTCATCCTCTCCTTTCTTTCTAGAACAAATAAACTCACGTTAGAGTTGTACTCGGAGAAGGTGGAGAAGGGGTATGTCGAGAGGCTAAAACTGCTGAATGATAAAAATAATATTTCTGAGGGAGGTTTGCCCGCAGAAAAGTGGCAGAGTAACGAGACTGGAAGAATATTTTCATAGAAATCAGTCTAATCCCTCTTAGTAATATAGGAATTTGATGCATTAATTCAATTTCGGTGAATATTATAGCTACCTACTCTAAGTAAAGTCTTGGGAACGTAAATGGAATGACATTAACAGTATAAGATCCTGGATAAGCATCAACGAAAAATTGCTTCAATAAATGATAAAAGGATTGAAATATTAGTGAAAAAATAGAATAAGGGCCAATAAATAACCTACACCTAGGATTATTCACCACAGAGAAATTCATAATCAGTGAATGTAGAGCTAAAATCATTGAAATAATCAAATAGCTATCAAATACTCAACCCTCTTCAAAGGACGTTCAACATAATAATGTCTAGTTTTCAAGTTTATTCAAGAGGACGACAAATTGAGCGTATATAGAGGGATATCCTGAGTAAAAATAGCAAACCAAGACGGAGAGGAAATTGCGTGCATGGAAGTAGTTGATCGTCGAGGATGGCCAAGCGCACAAAAGCCACGCTAATGAATCGCCCCTTATTTGAAGTGGACCGCGGCGAGGGGTCATGGATTCCCCGCGGTGAAAGAAGAGGCCCCTCTAAAAAGGAGGAGGAAGATAAGCCAAATGAGCTGATGACGTAGAAGCAAATTGAGGCAAAGGGAAGTCAACAAATTACGTGCCGAGTCTGGATGCGAGCGAGCCCACAAGGGCTTAAGTGGGGGGGGGGGGGGGGAGGCTGGCAATAAAGTAGATTGAGATACGTACGTTCATGCCATTCTCGCGATGAAGGAAAACCTGTTCTAATATTCCCTTCCTATACGTGAACTACTCATAGGAGAATCCACAGCAAGATCAGCCTGAATAATTCCAGATATGGAAAATCAAGAGACTCTCCACTTACTTAGCAAATAGATTCTAATTCTTCACCATGGGACCAAATTGAAGAGCTAACCATGGGGTTATACTTTCTACATGAAATGGATATCGTGCAACCCGGAATCAAAATATATGTATTAGGAAATACAGCAGAGTGAGGTCTACATTTATCATAATTTGAATGAAATTTATATAAAAGTTAAAGAGTCTTTTCGCGTTACCAGTTATTGCGCTGAGGTGTCAGTGTGTCCCTTGGCCAAATATACCACAAATTATTCACCGGTCCAAAAATTGCACCTATTTAGAAGAGAAAATAAAACTAAAACATGTCTACGAAAGGCGTAAAACAGATTCATTAGGTACTAATAGTAAGATGGGTCGGGAGGAAATTTTACCTGCACTTTACGGAACTTAATAGTTGAAGTAAGGCAAGTATATCGACATATTTGGATTGATTGTTAAGCTGCCGGTCTCATTCATTGTCAAAAAAAGCTAAGTAATCATAATAACAGCTTAGTAATTCTTTATCAAATAAAAATAATCCATGCGTGTGATATTGAAAATATTGACAGTAAAAACGTGAATTTATGCCAGAATGAGAATATACTAAGGGGGCCTGAACAAACTAAGAGCTTCTCTGGAATATGGCAATAAAGAAACTACGACCGCACTCACCAACACACTTCAACTATATTTATTGAATTTAACTACCCTTTTAAAAAAGGTCACTCAGCTCCGCTTTTATTTGGAGTAGTATCTATTTGGCCTTTCCACTACTACCACTCCAGCCTCTTCACCGCACCCTCAGCGTCTTACCACCACCCCCATCTCTCTTCGGCGTGGAATCTCCAGCTTAATGAAATCTGGGGCCATATAAGCCAGCCTCTTCTGCTTCCCATCATCCCATCTAGATTACACCGGAGAGGGTTTTCATGATCTTTAAAACGGGAAACAATCCACCGCCCCGTGTAAGAAATATCCGACCACAATAGGAAGGTGATGAAATAAAAAGCTGTCATAAAGTAAATATATACATTTTTTGCTACGTAGACATTTAAAAATCTTACCAAATTCCTCCGTAAAAAGAATCCTGAGTACGTACTTAACCGCATAAAAAACCTGACATAAATTTGAGTATACTATGATAATACTTAGGACCAGGAAAATATATGGTATGATATGGAAATGAGTCAAACATGAGTGATCTTTGCTTGGATAAAAATATTCATATTTTAGTAGTAATGATAAGAAACTAATCTATACTTATTTTTCAACATTTCAGCAAAGCAATCCTTCAATAAATCCATTTTACACTACTTCAGCAATTTAATCCTCAACCATTGAGATCAACTGATGAAGTAAAATAAGGTAAAAATTGTCCTAACACCATATTTTTCAAAATCTCGGTTATAGTTTTCGGAAATACGGAAATAAAATTTTATGACTATAACCTGAAATCAGTAGAGAATTTGAGTCTCAATGGCAATTATTTTTCTACGCCATGGTCTTAGGTAAAGAACTAGACTAGAGGAGTAATGAAGATTCAACCAATTAGACACTGCTCGAATCAATCATATGTAACTGAGGAAGGGATCAATATGAGTCTCACATGAGTGAGAAAGGAGTCGTTGAAAAAGGAGAATGGATACGTACTTTTATGATAGGAGGAGGGAATTTGCAAATTCAATAACGCCAAACTGAGGGCAAATTGGACATCGTGGCTCACGCGACGGTATTCCGAAGTTGGTTTCCCACACCCACAATCACCAGAATACCAGCGAGAAAATAAAAGAAAGAAAAGCTCATGATAATCCAATAGCCCTCAAAATGGCCAGTTTTCTGAACACGACGTATGGGTAATATAAAGACTACCGATGAGGACATCACCCGAGGATAAATACTTGAGGGCGAGCTCAAGGAGAGTGCATTCCCTGGCTACATGGCCATCACAGAGACAAGTATACCGACGAATCGATACAGACTCTCTCCTCCAACGAAACTCTCCTTCCCCAAACCCGTTTCAAAAGAACGTAACGTGTTGGTTCTTTTTGTTTTGGAATTGAAAATGGTGGGGATGGTGGGGGAGGCTCAGACGAAGCGTGCATCGAGAGAGTAAGGCGAGGAGATACGTAGGGAGGAGAGAGAACGAGAATAGGAGATATGGAGGGGGTGGAAATCGGGAGGAGAGCAGAAGAGCTCTGGGCGAGAAACGATGAGCAACTCCCCACCGTTCGGGGGAAAGGAATGGGCAGTCGGGGCTGGGCGCTTCGCGGGTGTGTCTACGAGTGTCTGTGTGTGTTCGTAAGTTAGCGTTTTTCTCTACTCAGAGGGGTTTGTGCGGGCGCAAACAAACGTCGGTACATGTGAATGGAGATATGTGTGTGCGCGTGATGGCGGTTGGTGTACAGTATGTGAGTGCATAGCTGGAGAAAGAGCACTGAATGCGAGGCAAGACCACCCAATGGGAATCGCTGTGAAAATTTTCAGCCACTCCTGTGATCTTTCCCAATGCGTTCGCAGCGGCCCCTCGCTCAAAATTTTTTCTTTCTAATTTTTTCTTCCGCCATTTCCCTCTTTTCCCCAAAGAGAAAGCGCAAACTGAATAAAAAGAGGAGCGATACGAGAGAAGGAGGGTTGGGGGAGAGAAGAGGAGCTGCTTGCAAAGCACCATGAATATAAGAGTTGTAGATGGGGAGATTGGGTGGGGGTGTGAAAAAAAGAGGAGAGGTTTGCACGAGAAGGAGGTAAGGATGGGAGAACAAATCTTTCTTTTGCGCGAAAGATACGGTATTTATTTCTCATTTTATTTCCCACCAGTCCATTCTACTCGTTCATTTTTTACTCTCACATACTTCCATGTAACTCTCTGGATGTTCCTTTTTATACCCTTGCGAAAATCTATTTTACTCGGCGGGGAGGAGTTTTTTGTCTCAGATTTTCAGGTCGAGTCGGATAACCAATTTTATACTTTTTTCATCATCATCCCATTTCTGCAAAATATGTACAATTATATATATATATATATTAGTGCGCGCCGATGAAACAATGCTTAATCCACTCTGCACCAGAGATCTCGCTCTGCATAAGGGAATCGGAGCGAAGCAAACTACAAGAAAGATGTAGCGGGCGTACTTACTTTGTGATACGAAGTTATAAGCTCAAAATTTGGAGTCGGATGGGTTGCGGTTGGCCTGATTCTGGCTCCATTAATTGGATAGCAATTGTTTTGTGCAGTCTATATACTATCGGGATATCCAAACCAGAAGCGCTCCTCGTATATAGCGTACACTTCGCGCAGGCATAATTAGATATAGGGAACTTCTTTGTGTATCCCCGAAAAAAACCGTGAAAATTATCAAAAAATGGTCTATCATGTAATACTATGCATACAATTGTATTGATTGTATTAATTTCACGTGAGGGAATAAATAAAATGGCCAAAAGTTGACTAAATGCGAATTTTGAAGACGGGAAATTGGCAATGAATGCAAATCACCAAGAAGAAATAAAAAAAAGAATAAGCAAAGAAAATATTTTAAGCTATGTATTAAACGGAATTTCGTGAATATTTGAAGTTTATTGTATCAAATTTACCTAAACAATGTCAATCATTTCATTTTCATAAATGAACAAAGTTATTACACCTCTAAAAAACAGGATTTTAAAGTATGGTGTTTGATTACACAATGTTGATGATGTGCGATGATAATGTAGAGGCAATGTAATTAGAGTCCTGTATAAAGTGAGTACATTCTATGTTACCCACAACCTTCTACACTTGGTTTCTACACTTGCGCTATTTGCAGCCCATATGGAAGCTCCATGCTCCAAAGTAGCACTGTAGCTCAATTACATTGTCAACGATTGTTTGCAGACACCCAAACCAAATATTACCTAACCTGAGAGTATGCTTTCCGCATAACATGTGTGTATTTTTATGTTGCATATCTCGAAGGATATCACAGTAAAAACCTCCCCACAGCGTGTCATTAGAAGCCTCCAGCACTTGAAGACAAAAATGACCTCAGGATTAGTTAATAAATCCGAAATGAAGTGTGTCACAAATGGCGTTGCTAATGGACATTTCACCGAAAAAATAGGCAACAATTACCAATAAACTTATTCTTCTCTGTAACTGTGGGTAATACAAATACGTATTTCAAACAGCATTAGATTTTATTGAAAGCGCACTCCCGCACCTTGATCCCACTAAAATGAAAAAAATGTTGGATCTAGCAGTTTTACCAAAACTCCATGTAATTTCCCTGCAGTAATGGCATCGAATCAATAGCTAAGTGGGGTAAAATGTTTGCAAAATTTTAACGAGGGAATAAAAAGATTCGCCCGAATATCGACTCCAATACTTATTAAAAGTATATAACGAGGCTCTCGGCGCAAAAAACCTTGAATGTATTATGAGACGGGATTTGAGAGAAACCTAAGGCGATTCTATGGTAATTTCGGAAAGACCCCTTCAAATAATTGCCTAGGCCTTGAATTCTTGCATAGGGGGAGACAAAGATATTTTCGCCCAGTTGACTCGAAAATGCGGTGGACGTGGCCAGCGGCGTGCTTTCGTCATACTTACTCAGGGTACCCTCGCCCCCGTGGATAAAATCACATGTGAAATACACCGGAGACCGTGGGAGTGGACGTAGAAGCCGCGCAGGCTAAAAGAGTTTGCAACGCCAAATGGTCCATCATGAGAGCAAACAAGTCAACAAGGGGAGCGGAGGGGTTGAAGGCGTGCGTGGTTGGAATCGCCTCCTCCCGCCCGGCATCCAACCCCGTCAAGCCCTTTAACTTTCACAACCCCTCCTCCTTGTCTTTATACTTTTCTATAGAGCTTCGCCCCCATCTTACCTACCCTAAACTGTCACTGCTACCTTTCATCATCCCGCACTTCTCCTCCGCACCGCCTTCCACTAAAGATGAACCATTTTAACTCCACTGTTCCCCTCTGAATCTTTTTGATTTTAAGGTTCGGCGTGTAGCAATACCTCATATGGTGATAGCCACGAAATCTTATATGATACACTTAATAGTCGAATTCATTGGTCCTTCAATCCTAAGATTGCTTGACTGTAGCCCTTCACGCTTCCCTATTTAATGCTAGTTCCCTTACTTCCTGGTATCTCTTCCTATGAACTTTCCTCTTTATTTGGTCCATGAACTTATTTCTGGGTCTTCTTCTGAGGATTTTTACCTCTCTTTTGCCTACAATTATGTACTTCACAAACCCATTGTTTCTCACAGCAGTCTAAACAGCCAACGAATATGTGCATATATTTAAATCAAACTCTTTTTCAGGTGTATTAATTTTGTTTGTGTGCGATGCCAGCTCAGGTCATTTGTACCTCATTCAATCACTGCTAAATGAGTCATCAGCTCATCAAAGTAACTACAAAGCTGGAGATAACATTTAAATTATTGGTTTATATAAACTTTGGTGCGCTAGATAGAGATAATTTATTAGAAATGTGACTAATATGAATTTCTATGCCACTCTCTTATTCACATGGCTTTATATTTTTTTTCGTAAAGCAAACACTCTCATTGCACATTCCGCCAAATGTCTTTGAAACAAAGCAGGGAATCACAATTGTCGAAGTGAAGCAATCAAAAATATACATACAAAATGAAATGAAACGCTACAATGAAATTTCCATATTAATAAATCGTAAGATTTGTCTGTAGTACTTGTACATATGGGGACGCTAATAGGTTGGTTAGGGCAACAATTATAGAAGGGGGTTGCTGGGAAGGTGGAGCGAAATCTAATATCAACAAAACAGAATACTTAGTAATAGGCGCCAAGTGGCCTACAGTTTCCTCCAATCACATTGAAGAAAGACTAAACTTGATGCGCTCAAAACATCTTCGGATGTTTGTGATGTCATCAAATTTCCACAGAAGCATTTCTGCAACTAAACATTTCTCTTCAAATCCATATCCACGCATATTCCGTGCCTAACAATCTCAATCCATAATTAGACAGTTTTTAATTTTAATTTGATTATTTATATCATAATTTTTAGTTTTGAATCAAAAAATTAGTTTGTAGCAGCTCTTTTCTCACCTCTTAGCTGATCGCTTCATCTCAACAAATATCACATAATATTCAAATTTTTATTCAAGATCAAACGTTGATTAAAGTTTCTCATTAATATCTTACTAAAGGCAACCTAATTATTTTACTTTGATATTTATGTTAACATGCCATTCGGTTAAATACTGGTGAGTTTATCCCACAAAACGTATTCTCAAAAAGAGGAGATGAATCAAATGGAAATAATAAAAATTAGTACATAGAGAAGATCAATATTTAAGAGTTGAGTCGTTTCCTTAGTTTTTTGAAGTACATATATGCAGCAATACAGGTTTCTTTTGATGCAAAATCATAAGATGCTACTGATTGGGAAAAATTGTTATACCATAATATGTAATAACATGTTTTTCCATAAATGCACGGACTCTGTCCATTGGTGCAACCTGCCCGATGTTAAGTAATTCATTAATGGAGCCATCTATTATCAATGAAGAAGGGGCAATAATATCTATTTAAAAATAAATCGTACGCACAAATATATGTTAATATTTTAGAAATTTCTATAAACAGATGCAGACATTTATAATGATACTAATTAATTTCCTTCTAAATATATAAAGTGCGAGTCCAAGATGAAATGGTGCGAGTCCAACAATGCTTGCTAAGAGTAGGATTAGTAAGTATTTGGAAAAATAACGTGGTAAAATTACAGTTGGTACAATAAATTTCCTAACGATGGCTCGATAAAAATTAAATTGAAATATACAACCAATCCTTTTCCTTACTCTGTATTCCTCGTTCATTCCATGGACACAGATACTTGAGGCCACCACGATACGATTGCTGTGATGAACTCTCATTCTTCCACGTATTCCTCTTCCTTCCATCTCTTATCCTTCTTCCATTTCATCACCGCATGAGTACACCACTCCTTGAAAACTTCGTTGTCGTGGAGAAGAAAACACTTTCAGAACGAAACTACAATCTTTCAGACTCCTCAGCCTCTCCTCAGCGTCCGGATTCCAAACCAAGCCACTCGTACACCCTTTGTTTCCCTCTGGATGACTCACCTTCGGCAACCTCTCACACCAACGTCCTCCGAACTTCCTCGCACTCCTTTTCCCTGCGACCACGCCTCCTTCCACGTCAGGACCGCTTGGTTGCCACCCTCCTTTCCACCCGAGACCCCAATTCTTCGACCGACCGCTACCAACTCCTCCACCGAGGTCCCACCATTCGTGCCCAAGTCCTCAAAAGTCCTCTTCTAACACGGGCACAAGATTTGCTCCGGGCAAAACAAGGATCTAGTCACTCCAATCCCCATTTTGGGACTTTCCTACAGCTTTCGCCACCTCTTCTTCTCATCGAAGCTCTATCTCTCCCTTCGTGTCCGGCAACTTTTTAGACAAAGGCCCATTCCCCTCCCTACCTATTCTTCGTGCACTTATCTCTGGACGTTAATTTCCTCTCTCTCTTTCTCTTGACTCATCCGTAACCCTTCAGCTTATTTCACTCATTACGGTCACAAAAAGTCACGATATAAAGTCGCTTTCGGACGGAGTGGATGTCACCTACATGAAATCATCATTAAGACCGCAGATAAGGGCGTGTATTCAAACAAGTTGGCATGACATATTTGGACCCACAAAGAGTAGTCGAATGCCCGACTGTATCCCATAAGAGCTTGACATGTATGGCTGAGAACACCGAAAGCTTATGAAAACATACTCTAGACATGATCCAATATAAGGCGTTCATTATTAGTTGTGTTCACTAAGAATTTTCTGTCCATAACAATTATATTTTTAAGAACTAGGAAGGAAGAGAGTTAACATATAATTTACGCCCCATATACTTTCTCGCTGAATATTTAACCTTAATTTTATTTCATATAAATTATCATTTTTTAAATAATATTAACCATATATAATTTATAAAACAGTGTATTACTATACACACACTTCCAAGACAAATTATAATAAATTAAACTTGTATAAAAAACTTTGATTTTTGTTTCTTTAATTAGGAATTGAGAAATGATTCATTCCATTTGCTCATATTTCGCTTAATTCATAAAACCATGTCATTTGAATTAATATTTAACCCAAATTGACACCTGAGATACCATAGAAAGTACACGACGACAAACGTTTTAGAAGAGTAGCAGCTATAAAGTTTATAAAAGGGCACACTTGGACACCATGAATTTAAACTTGAATCTTAATAATAAGCACGTATACATTGACCTATAGTCCACTGTATTTACAGAAAAAAGCTTTAAAATTTTTCTAAAAGAAAAGGTACATCCAATACAAAAATTGTCGCTCTAGACAGCACTTATAATTCAATATCGCCGTTAAAGGTCATTGAAGCATCAAGCGAATTAAAAAGCAGAATTCAATATATATTTCATAAAATACTACTTTTAGTTTCAATCAACATTGCTATAGTTCACAAACAAACTAGCTACAGACAATGCTAATTTATTATTGGGAAAACTGTAATCTTTACTTTAAAAACTTTAAAAGTTAATCGCTAAACTGCCTACCAAATTCATGGAGGAAGAGGTAAATGGAATCCATGAGAAAGGAGATCTCAGAAGAAAGAAGAAGCAGGTCAACAAAGGCATGGTAAAAAATACAGCGGGAGAGAACAGACAAAATTACTTCTGAGGAATGAATAAGCAGGCAATAGAACTAACTAGAAACTCACCATCCCTCACTTTCTTTCTCCTATCGAGCCAGAGTGGCAAACACGAATCCCGGTCCATCCGAGCACACTTTTTGCGATTCCTTTACGCTCCGTGGTTTCCCCGCTTTGCTCAACGCGTCTCATATCCATGGCCATCTGCTCTTACCAAAACAGCGACGACTAAGGGATCCTTTGGACCCTGGGGAGTGAGGAAAAGAGCCTCTCACTCTACTGCTTACGCGAGAAAAGCGGGAGAAGAGAGAGAAGAAAAAGGGAAAACCTAGGGAATAAGTCTCACCCGCAAAGAACGAAAAGGGCAGAAGTGAGCGATGCGCAGAACCCCAAGGGATAAGCGCGACTGTTTGCGCGGGCATGTGGGAGGGTGGAGTAGTTTGATTACGTACGGAGATCGGCGATGTCCGTGCGGGAACTTCTACCGGGTCGGAACGGGCGCACAAAGAGAGACAAGACCTCCTCCAGTGACCATAGTCCTCTTCCCTCATTTCCTCCACCCTGTCATCCTCGTCCACCTCATTCTAGGCTTCCCTCCACCCCGGTCTCTCATCTCCCCCGGGATGGTCTGGCTTGCTGGTTGGTATCATGAACATGAGGGAGTTACGTGCTTGTTTGACGAGGTCAAACAGATTTGGAGGAGGGAGAAACGCGGACACTGGGCGTCCAAATACGCAATTAAATCGCGGCAGGACTAAGCTCTCTACTTGGAGGCGAAGCTTCCAAGACGGAATACCCTTTTTTGCCTCCTCTACCCTCCCCAAGCAACTATTGGAAGACGGCGGGGGAGAGAGAAAATGAGGTTAGCCTGGGCTCACTTCCCTGAGTTCTCATGGCCGCTACCTTTTTGGCGAGACAGGATGTATTTCAGGAGGAAACCAAACAGAACGAAGCTTCAATCTAAAAGAGCAAAGAGGGGGTGATGAGTAAGAAGCCGTAGGGTTCACCTTTGGCTTGGGAGCTCATGTTTACAACGGGAAAAATATCCTTGTTGAAACAGTGAATTCTCACGAAAGCGTAATTCTTGTCGATTCAGATTTCAAAGTTTTCACATAATTGAAAAAAACAACCAAGCTCTTAAACTATTTATCGATGAATGTTTGCACACAGTGCAAGGGTGTTTGCGATTAGTGTTGGAAAATGAAAAGCCAAATTGGCGGTTTGGAGATTTCATCTGCATAGTACCCTGCCAACTACCTCAAAGGCGTGAGGCAGGAGAAAATAGGGAACAGATGATTAATGAAAAAATGACTGAAAGGACAGCTACATATACTTGGGACCAATGTATAGTACTCCGACTGAAACTTGTACTTTGAATCACAACTTTTCCTGTACTTTACCTGGGAACATACTCTTCTGAGATGTAAGCTTGGATGAAAATATTTTCTGATCTTGAGTGAGTTTTTAATTAAATATGGCCTCAAGGATCAATTTTATTAAACATAGAAACAGTAGAAAATATTCTCTAAAGAAGACGATAAGAGCAGGAAGAGAACCTTCTGAATATGGAAGGGTTTTTAGTCTATTATGCGGCATTTCATTAAGGCAACGCATCACACCCGCTCGACAGGTCGGATTTGTGATAATTTCCGACCCCAGATTTTTCCCCAGAGTCTTACGTCATCAACTTGAAATTTTTATAGTATAAATAATAGACATTTGCCAAGGGAGGCTCGTATCTGAAACATGGAATTTTGTCCCGGAGCATAATTAAACCATCGGGAAAACTGAAAGATAGGTATATTTTTCGGGTATATTTTTATTTAGAGTATATTTTTATAAAAAACTATTATTATTATTGACATATCTAAAACTAATGGAGATGTATCAATCTCTCCTCTATCAGAATGCTAAGTAACAGCCGTCACGGTTGTAAGATAGAATCTGTAATTGGTATATTTCGAAAAGCTACCTGAATGGTTTTCGGCCATGATGTGCTCGGACGGTGATGCAATTAGTTCAGTCTTCTTTCACAGATCTTATATAAGTGCTGCCTGTACTTACGCTCCGGAGACTTGGCTACAACTTACCGATGAATGTTGCCTTGTGCGAGAGTTATTCTGGAGTAAGAGACTCCTGACGTCAAAACGCGTCGATCGGGTGCGAGTGACGCCATCTTGTGGATTTTCGACAGAACTTTTCCTTACCGAAGGGTATGATGCGTCCTCTTAAGATCATACTATTGGAAACTTCACAAAGCAAATGACCAGTCCATGTGTGAAATTGATTGACTTTCGCAAATGCTCATTCGGTGAAACAGTTTTAGGTCCTTTATTAAAAAAACAATTAATATATTTATAATTTTCAATGAATGTGCATAGAAACACAAAGTTCCATATTGTGAGCACATGCTGGAAAAACTGCCAATTGTGACATTTTTCGACTGAAATCTCATGGGGTCCTATTGAACGACTTATTTTACCATCCTAATTCTGCTGGAATTAAAATGGTGAAAAGAACTGCAATAGTTTCAATGATGTAACACTTGGCTAACTTGATAAACGTAAATTTTCCTTGAGTGAATTCAAGATTGATCAAATTTTTAAAAGGAATTTTTGTTTTAATGATGAATTTATTACAAATATTTTAGAAGAGCATTGATGAAAACTAAATTAATTTTTACAGATTTGCAGGAAATAATATAAAATAATATATAAAAGAGCATCAATAAATTGCTATTATGAACAGAATGACAATAGTGACAACAGTCATAGTTCTTCCAGTTCATACATATGCATCATAACACTAATTACAATGCTTAGATCCGGATATCCATTAATATGCATTTAATCGACAAAAAATGTCTTAAATTCATCAATTAACAATTTATCCATTCATAAAACTGAAGCTACATGAATATTTTGAAGGTTACTCATATTTGTAATACGGCTGAAAATCAATGATATAATGATGGCAGTTTTTAAAAACTAACTTGGAGAATGTAAAATTTTATGAGCGACTATAAGGATACCACATTAAAAGGAAAAATTCAGCTTCAGGATTGCGAAAGAGCTAAATAGTTTTTGTGGCATAACCCAAATAACGTTGTCGTTGTGGGCAATTTTCCGCGATTGAAATGTTCATTCCTCTAAATGTTACTACAAGACATAAGGTCATACCCAATGGCGGGCAGTATATGAATGCACGGTGCCGCAAAATGGAAGGAACAGAGTAGAAGAGCTAAGTGACAAGTGCGAAAGTATTACGCACACTAAAAGCAATCGCAATAAATGCAGGAGTTTACTTTTGATGGCAATGAAAGGCACAGTGGAGACCGCACATGCCAGCTGGAGAAAATTCCACACCTTACGAAGAAAATTTAAGTGACTCATTAAGTTCTCGACGGTCCGTCGTAAATGTGCGACGAAACGCCCTAATTTATCCGTGCAAAGTGCGAGTGGAGAGGGCTAAAAGATAAAAAAGAAAGGCGCGAGACTACATGCAGGCAGCATCACTTACAGGCTAAAAACTCTTTACCAGCGCACTGCATTCCAAACAATGAACATCGGCAACTTCCGCGGGAGAAATTGCGCAATTGAAGGACCGTTGCGACAGTAGAAGGACGCTAATTGCCTCTTTCTCTTCCTGAGGTACACCTTAGCCTACCGTCGCCCACCTATGCACTCGCTCATTGGCTACTGCGCCTCGTTAAAACAAGGGCGGTCCGCGATCGTCAGCCAATGGGGATCGCTGTCACACACGTGTATGTAATTCTGCCTGTTTACTGGAAGGAGGGTAACGGCAGCTGAGCTCGGTAGGGTAGAATAAGAGAGAGGTATTCGTGCATGGCTTCCCTACTCTTCGCTGACTGACCGCTTCTATTTGACGGCCACCATGACTCGAATGATTAGAGGCGATAGGAATTCGGAATGAGAGGCCAAAGAGAAAAAGAGACTAGATGAGCGTTTCGGGGTGGAGGGTGCGAATGAAAGACGGTATAAAATGGAGAATTTGCGGGAGAAAATTTCACCATGGAGGGATGATGGGGTGTGGGTGGATAAATGCCATTAGCTCACACTCTGAACATCCCTGAAGCGCTTCGGCAGTTAATGGGGTGGGCACTGGTTTAAATGTACACTTGAAGCACTTAAATTCCGCATATGACCCGGCTGCCATGTTGCTCTGATTGTCCGCGTGCGAATGGGAGTTCCTGTCCCCTAGGAGGCTCTGTAAGGGGAATGAGGGGAGAAGTGGAGCAGAGCTCGACGCAGAAAGGCAAGCCACTCGTTTTTGGCGCCCATCAGTCTGGTCTATCCTCGCCAGCTCTTTGAGACTTGAATTTTCTGTGCGTTCCGACAAGGGGAATGATATTTTCACCAACTCCATCTTCCATTTCACTTCCTGGGATTCTGTTCGTGTACTTGATCACTCAGTTCGAGTTCATTTTAATGTATTAGTGACAAAATGATGCTCAAAAGCATCGGCATACCTCATCGTAAGCGTGCTCTACGATGAATAGTGTAAAAAATTTTATAGTTCCCTATGGTCATCAAGATGAAGATTGGTTCGCGGCATCTCTCCACTACTGCAAATTCCCAGCAAAATTCATCATTTATCCACAAATTCTAGACTTAATAGTCATCCAAATTCACCTGACCAACATAATATGATAAATAATACAAATAGGTTTATCTATTAAGAGCTTATCGTTTATTTATCAACCAAAACCATACACCAAGCAATATTTCGAACAATTATATGATATATTTCTTAAGGTTAAGGATACAAAGAAAGGGTGGACAGTCGAACTCAAACATGGATAACTCGAAACCTTAAACTGCAAATATTTATTGAATTCAATATATATACTATATATTTCTATAAACGTGATAATTATCTTTTAACTATAAATAATATTTATCATTACTCTAATATATATACCCATTTATTGACTCAACGTCTGAATGCCAGGCACATACTTCCATGTCGACCCTAAAAAATATTGCCACAAAACTCTGTATACAAACCCTCCGAAAGTTGACGTGAAAATCATGCTTCAATATCTTATTTTGCAAAAATATACGCGAATTAAACTGTGGATATGCACTTACTGACATGAGCAGAGACCGTTGAGCACTTACTTATGGGAATGAAAATTGTTTGAGCAGAAAGGAAAAAGAAGGAGGTATGAACTTAATCTCATAACATGAAAGCTAGTCCTAAAAGAACCTGGAATATTTTTAATAAACTTCGTTCCGAAATGAACGCGGGTGATCGTTGAGAGGAGAAAAAGAAGAGGAAAGGATTTCTCAAAAGTGAAAGACGAAGTCGAGAAAGGGAGAAAGAAAGAAAGAGTGAGCGAGACGCAGGGGTGGCCCTGGCAAAGGAAAGGGAAGCGAACAGAGCGGAATGATTAAGGCAAAACGAGAGTCTGGAGGTGGAGTGAGAGGGCGGATGAGAGGAAAGGGAGAGGGAGGAGCGAGTCAGTCCTTGGGAGCTGGCGGTGGATTAAAATAAGCAAGGAGGAAGAAAAAGGAGAGATGCTGGAGGGACCTTGCTTGGCACAAAAGGTGAACCCCGAGGAGGAAGATTTTTTCGGTGGGCTCCGTAAAGTTGGAGATTCTGCGTGAAGAGTGATGCTCGTGTAATAAGGGGAGTGGGAAACTGAATTAATGTAGTAGCTACAGTACCGGCTTCCAATACAGAGGTCATAGCTCGAATCCCGGCAGTGGAGTAGATTTTTCAGGGAAATCCTGATCCTTACCTACCTAGGGAACCACGTGTATAGGCACTTGAGTAACACTCCACATGAGACTGCCATCCTCTTAGCGCCTTCCGTAACGACAAGGCGATTGCTAACACCAGGTTTCTCGTATCCTTTACTTCATCACCCAAGTATTCTTTACTTCATCAACCCACCCTTCTATTACCAATGACATCAGTTGCCAGTCGCCTCCTAAAAAACTAACCAAGTAAAAGAAAAAGAGCAGAGCTATGTTCAGATTTCAATATTTCATTTCAAAATTAATGTTTCTGAGACACTCCGATGCATTGCATTTATCATTACATCGGAAGATAATATAACAAGGACTGAATAATTCAACATATGGCATGATATCGCGTATCATGGTATTTTATTTGCATTGGTATTTCTTCGGAATGATAAGGGGTATCATACTAAATATATAATAACATTCTCAGGATTGACGCTGATAAATGAATAGATAGGGTATAAGCGGAGAGTCCAGTTTCATGATGTTATTATCCATTCGCATCCGAAACTTTTCGCTCGTACAAAACTAATCCAAACCGTTGGACACTCTTATTACCTAAGTAATAGCGTCCTTATCATGTTGCTCCTGCTCCAAACCGGTTATCTTTCAGAGTATGGATGCATACTGACTTGATCAAAATTAAAATTTAACATTTAATTAGGGCATTTCATTTCCACTAATGTAGGCGATATCTTTTCAACAAATTTTGTTGCAATGCGTGGTAAATGAATATGTAAATTCCGTAATGATGATTCCGTAATCATAAGATTCCGTACTGATTTCTATACCTAACCTTAAAACCCACAATACTCCACTAAAAGCAATATTTTAATTATTCTCCTCTTTGTTAGATTAAAGAGATATGTTTCTGGTGATTGTAGAATTACTCTACCTGACCAGAAAGGAATAACAACTTCATTTCAGCGAAAACCTCTTGGTTTTTATTTTATGGCAGTCGATATATCATGGGAAGTAATGGCTTTCTTCTAGCACTTTCGGGCTTTATATCTTGTTGTAAGGATGTTATAAAATAAGGTGGCAGTTTCTGCTCTCCTCCTTCAAAACTTTATGGGAATAGAAATTCTCCTTAACATCACCAGCAGAAATAGCTCTATAACAGCTGTATGAAATAGAAAAAATTTAATTCCTTCACGGATGTAGTATACAGCTTAGAACACATTTACCATTTTAAAAAATTCACCCGCTATTTCATGTGATTTTGTAATACAAATGTGAATCATGAAAGTGGGCTCTTAATTTGTGATTGTCTTGCGTCCAGAAGAAATCAAAAGCCTAAGATACAATTTTAAGCAATCATCGAGAAATAAATAAAAGGATGTCTCCTTGTAAAACGGGAAAAATTGTCTCAGTTTGGCGGTCGAAAGAGAAATATTGGCCTCTTGATCATCCTATGTAAATACTATTGCCATCCAGTTAAATTATACAAAAATATTAGCTGGGAAGCATTATGATTGGTTTAATATATCCATGAATGGCTAACCAACATTATTCATTTTTTAAATAGTCCAAATGCGAAAACATTTCGTTAGCGTTGTGGTTATTGTACTGCTTCTTCATTCTGACGACCGGTACTCAAATCCCAGCAAAGATTCTTCAGTGGGATCTCAATTCTTAATTGACTGCAACCTGGAGAATACTTCAAGTGGAGCACTCCTTTCGGTGAATGGTACATTAACAAACGGCCTCCTCGGCATATTCCCATAATAAAGGGATAATATAGTATGTAAACGAATGAAGTAAATTTAGCTCCATAGCAATGTGGGATATTTAAACGACATCCATTGGCTGCAATTTACGAAACAGTATTTTTACTGAGGATATATTATTAGAAAACATGCATGCAGAAAATTTAGTGACGCAGGTCAACAGAAGGGCCTCTAGAAGTAAAAATATTTGTGGCTGGAATAAACGTATGCTAAAATAAGAACGAGACAAATCCAAATGATTTACGTGAAAGGCTTATCGATATGTGTTTCATCCCACGTACACCAACATGTCGTATTATCCATATATTCGATGAGAGTAATTAAAATTTGGGCATTATGTTTCTCATACAATGAATCAGTAAAATTGTGTAATCGTGTCTGTTCAGAATGGATGTTAGATTAGGGATCACACACAAATTACTAGTTACATACAACGGAAACTACTGTGATACTTGCCGACTAGTAACCTCTTAGGAGATATATGGACATGTAGAGTCTTATTAAGGAGCAAAAATACATTATATTCAATAAAATATTGCCCAAATATGCAACCAATACTTTGAAATATGTGGTACAAGAAATAAAAGCCACGGATAGACAGTTTGAAGCGTTCTGTTTCAAATCATTAAAGCACAAACAGCGAGCACTACTCTCGATTAATTCCTTTTAAAGGCTGCTATTATCCCGGTTTTATATTTCCCACTGCCCCTCCCGCGTATGAGGTCTCCATCTTTTTCCCTTGGCCTCCCACCCGAGCCCCCGCTTTCATGTCTTTCCCTCCGGGCAGAATTCCTCCATCAGCAAGGCCCTCCTCCACCCCTTCCACGAAGCACGCATTTAAAATTCAGATTGATCTTCCTCACAGAGCTCTACTCCTCCCTTAAAACCACTCAGGTTATGAATATGAATGTTTCACCATTTCCTACTTTTTCCACAGTGTTTTTCCTCTCGGAATTTTGCATATCCCCTTTCCCATGTCCGTGCTCTTAAAGATTTCGGAGTATTTCCTCCCATGTATCCTTAACTCTAAACTGAGGATCTCTTCTCTTTTATCCACTAAAACCACCATGAGCAATTGGGTGAATACCAAGGCTACCAAATGCTGAAACCTCCGTAATTCAAAGTATCGCTAAATACGATATTTCAAGAGTTAAAGGTCGATGTTACATCATTTCCAAAATAAATGAAAAATATTATATAATACAATAAATATATAAATTTTATAATAATAAAAACGCTATTTTATAAAAGGTGTGAAAAATGCGAAGTCATTCTTCTTTTAATATGTCTATATTTCACAAAATACAATCGTATACAGTCACGTGTGCTCATTTCCAAAGGATTAACCTGATTAGCAACGGGATTTAGACAGGATCTTCTTTATTGCTACTCGATAAAGTATGCATCAGGATTAAAAGGCATTGATAATACTCAACCCTTTACTATTGAGCTTTAGCATTCTAACCATAAATTTACAATACACACATACAAGTGCTTATTGAGAGAGAATGGTGAATCTAATGGTTAAATGACATTAAATGAGAGAGTGGATATATGACAGATTATTACAGATAACTGCAAAAAACATCATAAAGTAAAGGAATAAGGCATGCAGTGATAATAGAAATCATAGATTCGGAGAGGGGTTGAGTACTGACGTTGCAAGAAAAAAGATATTTCTTAAAAAACTGAATGATGATGCAAGAATTTCTAAATCTGCCATTAAATTGGAACCAGATGAATGAAGATGAGAAGAATGAAAACCTTGTCTTGATTCAGGAAGAAAAGAAATGGTTAGGAGAGGATTAATCGAAGATGACGTATTGTATAATTTTGTAAATGAATTAAGTAATTGCATGAGGAGGATATATTATATTTTAATATAAATGGATAAACATTTAGCAACCAAATTATAATTTTGCCATTACACAATCCGTCATTGCATAGAATTGGATTGCTTGCACAAGCACATAATATGCTACAATGCGCATTTTACATGAACCCACGAAAATGCATAACCATTAATTTATAATATTTGCAATCCATGTATCATTTCAATTTTTACTTTATCGGTATCATTCTGGCATAAACAAAATAGCAAATAGTTAGTAGAACTAGAAATAGCAAATTGCTACCGGGTTTTATCGTAAGTTCTGTTATCAGGTCATCCCTCAAAAATATCGATTTCAACTACTCTCACACAAGGTAACGTTAGGAAAAAATAATACATAAACATTGAATGACAGAATAGACAGCTCGTAACGAAGAAAAAACTGGGAGTTCAAATACTTTGCAACTGTTTTATCATATAGACAAAATTGTGCGATTTTGTACTCAAATTTTTCAGTCATCTTCGACATGGTCACTTTTTCCCCTCAGAACCAAGTAAATGGGGAGATAAAACCCTGGATTTGTCGAGATAAAACAGGACCGTGCAAATAATCTAATGGGCGAGGGGATGTGCGACCAAGGTTTGAAGCATTTTGCCAAGCGGCGGGAAAAAAAGAACACGCTTTGGGGATGACCTCAAAATTGAGGATCAAAAGGCTGGAACCGAAAGCTCCGACGCAGGAAATTTGCTGAGCGAAATTATTTCCCGGATTATGTGAACGCAAGAAAATTAAATAAATTCTAAACACCTTGCTTTCGCACGTGTGGCTAGTAAAATGTAAAAGTGATGCAAACGAAGCAGTCACTTTGATGATAAAAAAATTAGAGAAAGACAGCAATCCGAGGGATCCGTAAAAAAATTTTTCCAAGCGGTGGTGAAAAAAATAAGACTTGAAATAAAGAACGGCATTGATATCGTAAATATTAGGTTTAATTCAGGAGTGAGAGGGAGAGAAAATTAATTAAATTCAATCGGTTAATAAAATTGGCAACGAAATTTCTGCCTTTCAGTCACCTATGGAGGAAGATTATTTGCTATGTGTGTACCATTAGCTAGACGTAATTGAGTAAAATGAAACTACAACTTCTAATCAAAGACGATACTTCTCTCATCAGATGTTGGAGATAATTAGACTAGAATAATCCTAATTCTTCTCATTTACGGGGTACACAGCATTAAAAAGCCTTAGGAATCAATGTAACTGCTCACGTATCAAAATAAGTTCACTCCGCATATGTTTTTTTTATAATTCTAGGAACAACTAAATAACCTGCATGGTAGCGGCTACAAGCAATAAATGAGTTCATTATTTCAATAATGGATAACAAGAACATTTATAAGAGCATAAGAATAGGATTTTCCCAAAGTCCTAAAGCGCTGCAATATTTGTTGATTTATTTAAACATCGCCAAGTTGTCCGATGAGGATGATTGTTCGCTCAAACAGCGACATGACCACAATGGAAATTGTTTCCATCCATTGAACTGTTTCAAGTCAAGCAAAAAAGAGATATCCAAAACTTTTGAGAATTATAAGTCTTGGATATTCAAAAAAACACTGTACTCTACGTCCCCACAAACTTAGTTCTGGGCCCACTATTTAAATGAAACCCTTGCTCACGAACAGTGGACTAAAAATCAAGGACCGCGTGAACCACCTGAATGTAAATGCTTGGACGGTGAAGTGAGGAAACGAAAGATGAAGACTGAATTAAAACTGTGAGGACAATTTGCATGCTGAAAGGTTTAAGCCGTGGAAGGAGTCTCGACAAAGCTCAAAACCCCGCTCGGTAAGCGGAGACCAAGACGGGAATACAACTTCACCCGGGGAACTGAGACAATTGTGTCCTCCTGTTACAATTAATTAAGAAGTCGTAGGGCAGGAGAGGGAGGAGACGTGCTGAGATCTAAGGTTGCAGCGGAAAGAAAGGACTGAGAAGAATATAGAGAAGAGCAGAGAAGTCGAGAAGAACGAATGGAACAAAGAAAAAAGAAAATGGAAAGCGGTTACGGCTGCAGGAGAGATGGAGAGAAAGTCGGAGAAAGCGGAAGGGGCATGGAAGGGCTACCCGGTGGGTTAAAATTCATGTCCAGGAAGGAGCAAGTGGGTGGGAGAGTGAGAGACACACACACATAGTCAGGGTATAGGGTTATGCTGAGTGCGGCGGTAATTTTGATGCCAGTGGCCGACGGGGGGTTGGGGGAGGTAGCGAAACAACTTCAAAACGAATTAACGCGGGCGCAGATGGCGCGCCTCTGTGACGTGGTGGGGCCGAGAGATACCCTTTCCCCAAAAAGGAGGTGCAAACTGTTCCCTGCACAAACACGACCGCTCATTTTCCCTTGCACTATCCTCACCTCGAACGTTACCAAACCTCATGCCAAAACCTCCCCACCACTCCCACCCGAGTGAGAATACCAAAACTCTCTGCTGTGTACTTTTGTCCTTCCGGATATGCTTTGAAATTTGCGTGAAGAACCTGGAAGGAGGATGAGGACAAGAAGGCCAGGATGTTAGATAGCAGTACTTTCGGTCCTATTCACAAGCGATTTCACTAGCTTAAATTCAGATGCTGGTGTCGGTTCGGTAACAGAAGTTGGTTGTACACAGATAATATCATCCCAATAAGACAGACAATAATAAACTAAAATTCAATCACACAGTCAGAATAAAAGTAAAACCTAGGTTGATAATAAAATTTTAAGCGTTGAATTTACCCTTGCACTTTTTTGCACTTAAATAGATTTTTCTTTTTTGACATGTCCACACAGTCAGACTTTAACAAATTAAATGCTCAGTCATCACTGTTTGTGAAGTCTTCAAAGTTAAAAGAAAAATATTGTTCAGGCTAACGCTGAAATATTTTTAGGCATTAATAGATCAATCGAGTATGCGATAAATTTTATTGTCGACATTCTTACTCACAAACATAGACAAATATTATTACGGACAAGTAGCATAATTTCACTATATTTTATTTTTCTTACGCCAGAAAATACTATTCACTCTGTCAAGAAAGATCGATTTAATGTTTCATTTCAAAAAGGATGACCGGGTTTTGGAAATGAACCATTATGAAATTACCATGGTCCGATATGTTCGCATCATAAGTAAGAGGACTGTAAGTTTATATATACATCAATTTCATTTTATCCTAAACATTCGTACGGAGCCAATGACCGTAGAGAAATTATGCATTAAAACAGGAAAAAATACCACTGCATGATGGTCATTTCAACTAATGAGATTTCAAATTATGATAAATTTGATAGAATAACCTCACCCAAATTATGATCATTTTGAGATAAAGAATTTACACCTCACTTTTTCACATTCCTTAAATTAGATATTTGTTCCTTAAGTCTCAAGTCATTCATAAGCTCGTAGTTATAACTAACAGTCGTAGTCCTGAATCTATCTTAGCCAAAAAATACCACCAAAAAGCGATCATATTGGCTTAAAAATAGCCAATTTATTCCCTACAAAAACGAATTGACGTTTCGTCTAAATATGAAAAAAATAACTTGAAGACTTCGCATTGAAAATAAAAATCACTGCCTTAACTATTTCCCCACTTCTATGGGTCTCTAAAAGTAAAGCAATTTTATCATGCGTCTGTTTCCACAGCATTTATTTTGATATTTGGCTACCTATCATAGAAGGGCACACGACTATGGTATTTTACGCGACAAGGGATTAAAAAATAGCAAAGTATGCCATTTTTCACGCACCTCTGAATAATAAAAGGAATTCCTCTGAAAACTTTTCCACCACAGCAGGTCTCAAACCCAGACTTAAGGGCTTGGGATCGGAGCACTTTGGTCGCAACTTTAATCCGATTCCTTGAGTATTTACCCACCCAACCAAGGTAGAATATCAATTTCTCTCTGAAATAACCTATAGGAATGAGAATAATGCAGCTAAATTTTGCATAAATTGAAGCAAATTTTCGAGAGCACAAGGGAGTTTACACCACACACCATTTGAGGCGAATCAAACCGTTCCGGACAACAGTCAACGCGCTGAAGGTAGGGATAACGTTTGGGGCGCTCCAAATGAAATATGACTGGGGTGAAAATAAAACGGGCTCTCTAGAATGACGGTCGCACAAGAGTGGGATTGGTATTTTAGAATCGGACGCAGGAGAGGAGGAGAGATAAAAGATAAGGTCGGGGGAAGAGAGAAAAAGAGAAAAGAGCAAATTTATAAGGAGCAACGGGGATGGTTACGAACCTCCCCCTTCTCACCCACCATGCCCCAATCAGATTAAACATTCCGGCAGGTCCAATCAGCCCTAATGGGGTCCGGCGAGGGTAATCGGTTTAACAAAGGGGATGTTTCTGTGCGTGGGAGGGCGGGGGAGGGCGAGGGAGGATAGCCTGGTGCACTGGAGGGAGCAGGGAGACTTTTGGAGAGGTATGAGCAACTAGGTGACGTGCCGGAGAGATGGAAATGGGCAGGCCGAGAGGTTAGGCGTCGGACATGGGACGAGAGGTGGAGCGTGGTGGGAGGAAAGGTCTGGTTTGCGTCCCTGAGTTAACGTCCAAACCGGGGCGCGAGAGCGGTAGAACTTGGAAGAAAAATTGCAAAGGGGCAGCATGGGTCAAGTGTATGGCTGCGTGCCGTTTTGCACGGAAGGTATGTGTGTGTGTGTTTGGGAAGCATGGAAACGGTTTAGAAGTGCTTGGCAACGGTTGAGAGTGGCTCTCATCATTGTTGGGAGCACATTTTTCCCCGCTAGAGTCGAAATGAGAAAAAATGAGGGAAATATTACATGTTGAAGGGTTGAATGTGGCCCCACACGGAATACAAAATACAGCTAAGCACCCTGACTTCAAACACAACATCACTGCATAGACGCCATATGCAGTGATTAATTGGAAATAGTGAACTCTTCTCAGGCATCCATTATGTGGAATTCTTCATTCCGGCCAACGTCTCGAAAGGAATCTTTTCCATCACCATTAGAGCTATTAATGATAAAAGTGAAGTCTTCTTTCGAAAGGTTGCTCAAAATGAAGAATTTAACTCGCTGGGAAATTCAGAGTGAGAGTTTATCATCGAAATTTTCCGGGAGATCAAGAAATGTTTTATTAATCAGAAAACTATTCCGCTGCAGCTGTTCAGACTTTTTTCTGCATGCCCTCAGTACAGGTTGAACAGCGTCACTGTTCCTAATGAATGTTTTGACGCAATTTATTCTGGGATTTCTTAGTGATTTCTTCCGATTCATCACTTCTATCACTTTTTTGAGACAAGGTTATATCTCCGAATGAGATATTACACGCAAGGAATAATTTTGTTTATTTAACTCAAGCTTTCCATTCAGTCGAAGTCAAAAATGGCCCAGCATATTGGACCACAAGGCGTTCTAGATATCACAGAGATTAAGATAGATTTTCATTTCCTTAATTATTTTTCACTTAAGGAAAATTCATTTCCCCGTTCAGTACCAATTCGTATTTGAGCCAACCAAAAACTCAGACTTAATTCTTGCTCGTTTATTTGTAATACGGATACTTGAAACAAGAGTGTGGATTAGAAAAAAATCAAAGAAGTTTGGAAGCAGTTATTAAGAGAGTATACAAGCAAAATTACTCAATAAAGGATGTGTTTACGTCAGTTTTTGTAGAAGCAACTGTAATTAATTTGTTAAAAAAATAGAAATATCACCTACTCATATTAAATTATGATAATGAGCTTTTCAAGAGCTAAAAACGAAAATTTTCCCATAAAATATTCTTAGGAAGATACAAACATGGGAGTAATTTGCCATCATCTACCAAACTAAATTAATTTTCAATCAGCTAATTACACTCTCCCCAAGCAGGAAAATTGTATCTACAGAATCAACTTAATTCTGATAAGCCAATATGTACCTCGGGGGGGTATTTGTAATTAAATTGAAATGAAACTTTGCTGCATACTAATCCTATCAGTAGAACGCAAAACTCACTTCTTTAAAACTGAATTTTGTAATCAAGATAAATGCCAAATTACTGAACTATCAATATAATTAGATAGTATTTAACCAGGCATGTCGTGTTAGCGTCAAATTATAGCAAGTATTATTGCGCACTTCATGTAATTTTATGGTGTACCATGCTGAAACGCTGGCTACAATGACATGTAAATACCATCAGAGATATTCCATCTAATAGAATCAATTCCAGTGCTATCATAAAAAACTTAAACCCTTCGCAAAATTTCGATGTAGAATCAGTGTTTTAACTCTCCAAGTTACATTTAGGTGGCAAAGAAATATAGAAACGATAGAAAAAAATTCCATTAGCCTCAATTAATGACATTACCTTTAGAGAGACATCTTATGAGTGACTTGAGCGACTTTCTAAGAAGCATGTTGAGTTATAATTTTAATGGAAAAAGAGAGGGTGAAGTAAACCGCTATTTTTCAGAATAAATGTAATTACAACTTTATGATAGTCCGAAGTAACATTTCAAGCAACGGTTAAAGGTAGATTATATGCATTTAATTTGGTAAACTTACTCGTAAGAAGATGGATTGAAGAAATAGGCATTCTCCTTACCTGAAATGAAAAGAGAATGGTTTAGTTAACTTAGGCAAAATTTAATATTTTAACAAATTCTAGAGATTTTTATTAGAGAAAGAATATCAACCAATCCAGTAAAACTATCGCTACAATGAAACAAGATGAAAAGTAACAATGAGTATAACATTTTCTAAGCATTCTTAAGGATGGTGAATGACTGAAATATATATGTGTGTGTGTATATATATATATATATATATATATATATATATATAATCGTTCATCCATTCACTCAGACCGCTTAGCGGCAAATATACTCATATAAATGTTTATACAGAAAGGTAGAAAAAAAGTGGATAGGGACACATAAAATCAACAGACACAATGGTGGTGTGAAGATGTAAAGATGGCCAATTCCAAGCAGAAAAAATTCGACTGGACCGGGAATCGAACCACGGATATATATATATATATAAACAGTTTGCCAGAGAAAGGCAGACGCTAAACACAGAAAAACAAAAAAAATGAACACTTACAGAGTTTCTTAATATTTCGGTGCCACTAGCACCTTGTTCGCAAGAGCGTATATATATATATATATATATATATATATATATATATATATATATATATATATATATATATATGTATATATATATATAATATATATACATATATAAACTTGATGTTTCAATCCGTTTCAAGAGCACTGGGGAGGGTGATTACTAGGACAAATACAAAGAATAGCAGAACTTGCCGCGCAGTAACTTTATCTAAGCAGTAACTCATGGTCACACAATCGTGCAAAATTTGCAGAACCAAAATCAATTAAGTCTCCGTGAGAAGTAAAGATAGTAGGAGAAGATGCTGGCGTGGTTCAATTGGCGTGAAATTGAGGGTTCTGAGTTCTGAGATATGATCTGAGTTCGAATCCCAGTCCAGCTTAATGATCTTTTCCTGTTCATTACGCACAGTTATTACTAGGAGGCAGCGCTGTGGAGGACATCATTTAATGATTATTTTACCAGTGAGTATAAGGTGCTTCCTGTAATATTGCTGACTACTTATTTAATGGTTATTTAATCTCTTCCTAAGGAAGCAAAAAAAATAAAAATGCTAATGACTTCAATTGTAATATAAAAAAAGTCAGGATTACAATCTCCTTCATGTACATTTTGTTTCCAATTCCATTTTTATGAGAAAAGTAAATACATAATGTATTATGTACGTAAAATAAATAATATGAAATGCATCTGCATTTCCAAAACCTCAGTTTCTTAGCAGTCCTAAGCAAAACTTAATTTGTACCCACAATATTGTAATCTACTCGCACATAGTTGAAGAACAGTATGAAGTATATGACCGTTTAAGCAAAACTTTATGACTTTTGATACCATTCATTGGTCGTTTAATCCTATCCAAGATTAGTTAACTGCAGTCCTACACCCTTCCCTATCAAACGCTGGTTCCATTCCTTCCTAGTAACTCTTCCTAAGTACTTTCTTCTTTATTTGGTCCTTGTAATAGCAAGTAGCCATGCTTGAAAATATTGTACTGATGATAACCACTTTTAAAATCATTTATGCGCGACTTGGTGAAATGTTCTTGACATTCTTTCTTAACATTTTCATGACATTGATAAGATTTACTTCATTACCCTCGGAAGATTAATACATTAATACTTATTAGCCATTTCAGTGACAAAAGAAGTAAAAAGAAGCCAGTTCACAATATAGTTAAAGTAATTAGCCATATGGTGGAAATGAAGCCCCAGTTTTATTCATCGATACACAGCGCAGAGATATAACTCTTACTTATGATTTATACACGCCATTTTTCTCCGATACATACTTTTATAACAAATCAGATTAATATAAATCGGTTTTGCTGAGTTATTTTTATTGACACATGTAAAAAAAAAATTTATCAACATGGATATGCTATTTATCGACGTTTTCTTTTTATTGCGAATGTATTGTCAATTTTTTGACAGATTAAGCCCCTTAGTTAAGACGAAGTGCTATTTTGTGACGGATGAGTTCTATCATGCGATTACAGTTAAGACGCAATTTTCTATAATTCCCCCGAAAGTTACATCCAATCGACTTTCCCTTAAAACTTAATCGACGCCTCTCCATCTGACAGCTCCAAGAGGAGCCGATCTCTGTTTAATTGATATTACCCCACACCACACTCCTCTGGACTCCTTTTACATCTGACGGGCCCAGGAAAAAATAAAAGAATATCGGAGGGCGGACAGGACGGGTACGGGAACCGTGGAAACAGGCGTTCGCACAGGAGTTTCCCGCCTTAAAAACTCTAGCACCACACCAATACTTGCTTCCTCAGCGTTAACTCCGAAATTCTTAATTTTTATCTTTCTCTCTTCTTATTCAAAAAAATACCTCTCCTGCTCCACGTTCCACTCGCTAAAAACGTCTTACGTACCACCATCTCTACCCCTGGTGCCTTATTCGTCACTCACCCTTCCCTTATTCCCGCACAGCTCAACCAAAATACCACCTACCACTTTCCTCCCCTTTTACCCCTCCGTCAAAATCTTTTCCACACCCGCCCTCCTTGCTTCCCCGAGTCCTTTTCTTTTTCACATTTTTATCCACCCTCGCAACACAAAAGTCCTACCCCGCTCCTCCACCACCCAACTCCACCTCCCTCACTAAGCCTTGGGACTCTACATCTCTTCCCCGGGATATTTAATTACTCAGAGAGGGTAGTGGCCAACTTCCCACACCCCCATCCGGCCTGCCTGACTTTGCCATCCCCCTTAAACATGCTTCACCCCCTTCTTCTCCATGCCAAACCCCTGCGCCCTCCCTTACCACCACCTTCACCCAAACCCTCGTCCCTTCACTCGTCTCCAGACACCCAAGTCCCCCTCCACCCCCACCGACATTTCCTCCTCGTTCGCCTCCGGGAAAAACTAATTTGCTTTCGCCTTTTTTCAACGAAGAGGAGAGAAGGGAAGCATGACGGAAGGAGGATGGAGATAGCGAGGGAGACAGTTTTTTTCTCCGCCTTCCCTCAAACACGTCTTCTCCCGACAGAATTACAACCCCTATTACTGTCTATTTGACTACAAGCCGGGTCGCACCAGCAGTTGAAATATACTTCTGCCCCTTCCAAAACAGTGTAATCTTGCACGGTGATCGAGAATGGCTTGACGACCACTCATCTACATTTAGATCTACATACTACCCTGCGAGCCGCCGTGTAAAGGTGTAAGGTTTTGGGGGTGAAATAATAACGTGTATTATGAGAGTGTATTTAGTGGAGCTCAGTTTTTATTTTGGTCGCTTATCGTGCGCGGAAAGAACGAGTTTTTATACCTATCTGTTCGGCAGAGCATCTCTATTATTTTATCGCATCTTTCAGGCCTAGAGATGTAGTAAGGCGTCATTATAATATTCTCTTTGTCGCTCTTAAATACACCAGTTCTCAATTTTTCAAGCAATCTAAGCCTAGCGTGTAGTCTCCGAGTCTCTCAGGGCTCCCAACTTAATCCCTCTAAAAGCTGTGAGACACCATATGACATGATGAATAGAGTAGATAATATGATTAGGCAAAACCTGGAACCAGTATAATCATACGCCGATATGTACCAGGTCAGCTTTACTGTTTCACGTAAATACTTTCCCGAGACGGGATTAAGGAGGAGGCTATGCGAGGTGCAAAGGGGGTAGGACTATGCTTTGCCTTTTTGATCCACCGTCCATCAGTTTTCTCTTCACCTCCTTCCAGTCCATTTCCACGGGCGTTAAACGGTTTCTATTCCGTGTATTCCCCCAGCCACTTCTTGCCACTGGCCATTTCCCTTCCGACGCTGCCGCTTTCCACTGCATGAGGTACAGAGAGGGAATGAGACGCGGTCTTTGCTAAATTTTTAATACACCATAAAAATATTTCTTTACCTTTTAATCTTCTATTGTCTATAAAACATTCACAAGTTAATAAATATATAGAGGGCGGCGGAGGTCCTCTTATCCTTTCAATGTATGTAAATACATATAGTCAATCATTACCCGCCGGACGTCAAAGTATTCCAGGCTAGTCTTCTTAGTATTCGAGACACCACGTTACGTTTTCGTTTTTAATTCATTTTTGGGGCTTCAATCTTAATCTGAAATGTAGACAGATGACTGAGAAATAATAACACGCGATGGACTTTTGATTTTCAAGGAAAGGGATTGCTAGGATGAATACGACTCTAAAGAGAAAAACAATTCGAGTTGCAAGAGAATAAAACCGTGTATGAAGTATAGCGTAGGTTTGTAAATGAAGAAAAATAGGAATTTAAGACTATGAAAGCATTGAAAAAGAAATGATCACAATTACATAGCCTCTTTCCCAAGGCCCAACAGCCATGATTCAGTCCACTCTCCACTCCACTGAGCCTGCCCAGAAAGAGTACAGCGTTATGTATTCAATAATGCTTGAATACATCGCGCTTTTAATCAATACATTCGTAAATAGCGTGGTACTTTATGGTTTAGAGACACATCTATATACTACTATGCGAGCCAAAGTATAGACGTGAGGTAGGGGATGTAATGACACTAATCGTGTAAAAGGAAGAGAACAGAGTTTCAATTCGAAGAGAATAAAAGAAAAATATGTAAACGCAGCATCTTAGCTGCTCACTCTGTCCTTGTTATTTTCCCGATGATGCGTGGGAAAAAGGTGACGTTAACAATAAAATAAATAAAACGTCCGGCTAAAGAGAAGGAGAAGGATGCTGAAGATCAAATGTACTGATCAAATAACAAAAGCAGACGCATACAGGAGAACTGGAATGGAAAGATCCATTTGGAATGCACTATATTTGAAATGTAAAACGGCAAAGATGAACGGGGATTGGAAAAAAAATTTAATGCACAAATTTTTCATAAATATAATTTACAATGGGTTCAGTATATTTGAAGTCATATACGTTTAGCCGACTAAACACGACGAAATTTAGTATATTTTCCGCTATGGGATAGAATCAGCTGATATAAGACCGAAAAATTAAATTTGAAAAATAAGACTCGTTCAATGCAGTTGTAGGATGTCCCTGTAACGTTCAAGCTATGCATTATAAGGATAGAAAAAGGAAGCATGAGAACATAATAGAATATGGGATACAATTTCCGTAAATATACTTGTGTATAATGATCGTACTACTATGGCATGGTCTGATGAAGGGAATGACACAAAATGAAAAGATCAATACATTTGCAGCACAGAACAGAAATAACTGGTATTTCTTCTGGCGGAATGTTCAAATTCCCTTAATTTTCCCGTATACAAAGGTTGAAGAACATCAATGGAAAGGAAATGACTTTCCACTCTCTAATTCCACTAGAGATAGAATGCGAAGTGTAGTCTGATTTAAGTGAAATAATACGAACAGTGTTAAATATTTTATATTCCATTATCTTCGTGTTAACGTGGATTCTTATTAAACAAAATGCTGAAACATCCTGACCAATGGAAAATTTTTACTCTTCCCATGACATAATTTTGAGTATAAAAGACAGAGCTAAGGTATATCTAATCGGCTAAATATGACATCCTACGGCTACCTTTTTCGTCTGAAACCAATAGAAAGAGGGAATACAAAGTTTGAAACAATATTGGAAAGTTTTCGAAGCATGAAGTCTTTAATTTTAACTCCTTTTTCTCAAGTAACCTCGGATTAGATCAAAACCGCAATAGCATTGCGCGCAACAGTTTTTCAACATAGATATATCTAATACTTTTATTCTCTCTTTTCTCCTCCTCTCCATTCTCTCCATTCACTATTCGCCTCCAAGATAAGTTACAGTAAGCTAATTTTAGTTGCTCTCCTCCTCAATAGATTCCTTGGAATTGCGACCTTGTAAATTGGCACTTAAAAAGGTATCCGCTTCCTTTTACCATTTTCTCTTGTTTTACAGTCTTAAGGGCTCTAAAGCAAAACCAATCTGGCGGCCTCCATGATGCTCGTATTTCATGATTTCTTGTGCTCACAAACTTTCACTCCGAAAGCGGACTCACCATCATTTTCGAAGGGCGTAATTATATTAACCCCTTCTAACTCTAGACGCTATCCAGCACCATTGAAACACATATCAGTGTTTGAACAAACGCAAACTCTTACATTTTAGATCAAGGCTGAAATTAAGAGCCAAATTATGCAAAGACATTGTTACTTGCCAGCCTAGGCGACGGAGGCAAGTAACCGTCAAGTTGTCGTCTACCAGACCGCCCGCTCTCATTCTATTTGGACGTGTCATTCACAATTGAGTTTTTTGTGCTTTGTCGAACACATACACGGTAAAATGCAAAAATAACGATAGAATCATAATTTACTTCCATAAAAACGCTATTGCTATGACAAAAAATTATATGACGACCGAATGCAGAGCCTTCCAGTTTCCATCTGATTAGGCCGACTACACGATTGAACGTCGGTGCTATTCAAAAATACTCTTTGGTTGGAAAACCGAGTGCTTTATATTATAAACATTCACCGGGAAAGCCTAAAATCTTTTGCAATGACGACGTTATATGAATCACATACGTTAGAGGCTAACAGTCCTTACGAAAGGGTAATCATACTAACAATAATGAGCCAGAAAACACTAAGAAAATTACGTTGTATCCTAACAAGAGGTCAAGAGGTTGAGGCGTATAAACAAAGTAGTAAAGCAAACTTTGTGTCTTCCACAGATTTATTATTGAGAGTACAACTGGTTCCGGTAGTTTCCTCCGTCAGCAGGTAAACTGAAGTGTGGTGTATCTGAGGTTCACTGTATCTAATGATAGCGTAACTGCCGAAACCGGGTTTTCTCTTAATAATTAATCTGTGAAAGTCATAAAAGTTTGCTTTACTACAATGTCAAACTTTCACCACTTCCACTTCAAAATTTGAATCTATCGTTTAGACAAAATTGTTTCCAAAAATTGTCAATTTCCATTAGCATCTCTGGAGATGGAATCCGCTAGAAAATTTGTTGAATTCAAAGAAACACCCAAAAATCTCCGATGATTTTAGGAGTGTATAAATAAAATAAAAAAATGAAGCATATATCCACACATGCATTTAACAGTGAAGAAAAGCTTACGGAAAGCATCCTTGATGAACGGATCTTGCCCTCCCAAATGCCCTTCCCAAATAATCCTCCAGCCCTAAACTAAATCCTTCCATTGTCTCAACATCTTTTTTTGTACCGCACCCTACTTTTTGTCCCTTAATTATTTCACCAACTTTTTTCCAGCGCCGCAGAAACACCCCTCAGCTGCTGATATCTCCTTATTCTACCCACTCCTCACTCTGCCAACCTTATTTTCTTCCATTGCAACCCCTTCTCGCCAGGTTGAAACTACCCTATTTTTTTCTCTCTCTTCAACGGAGGAAGCGACAAGGACGTAATCCCAAGATATGCCCAGCGGAGTTCCTTCTGCCCACGTGCGATTTCGCGAAATTAAGTGTAATGGTGGGGAGAGGGTGGTGGGAAGAAGAGATTAATTTAATTTTCATTGAGTAATTACAAGCCATTCGGCAAGATGGAGGTGGAAAAGGATTTTCTTCACTTTTTTCCTCCCAAGCCCAGAGTGGACGACTGGTTGTACCGCAAAACGATGGGGTGAGGTTAAAAACGGAACAAAATTTTTCCTCACCTCTCGCGTTACATTTCTTTCATTTAAGTCCTTTCCATCTCAATCCGACAAAATATCCCCAAGACTCACTTCAATCGTTTCGGTGAGCAAGCTAAAAATAATCTTCATAAGACCATCATTCAAACAGTTTGAAGTCTCTGGCAAAATAAAGTTTTAATTATGCTATCGCGGAATTAAAAGTATAAATAGCACCTCTTAAATGCATACTGGCGATATTCCACAGAATGGTTCAAAGAGCTACGCTTCTGAATTCAGTTTGTGATTTTCAAAACATGCATTTGTCCAACCGGGGGATGCAGTGCTTACCTCATGCCACCTGATGTATTTTGGAATGAAATAATATTTTTAAATTTTAAGCCTCGAAACCGTCCTCTCTTTATCTATCTTCTACACATCTAATAAAAAATTGCACTTCTCCTTGACCTGTTCTTGAGTCCACAAGTTCTAGTGGCCACGTCTACTCTTAAAAATGAAATACGCAATTTCCTTTTTATTTTCAACTAAGACATCCCTGAGATTATTTTATTCACTGTTTTTTTATTGTTAAAAAATATCTGAACGTCAGTCATGTGGCCAAAAATATCAATAAATACTGTACCACATAACATTACAGATCAAGAAGTGAAAACTCACGCCTATTAAATACATCAATATTGGATTGGTCTCTATAAGTGGAAAATGACTCTATAACTTCACATAACCGTGGGACTAGTGTAGATATCATCATCGCATTTCCGCATTACAATAATAAATGACGAAACTAGAGACGTGTTTGGTAAATGCATGAATTAAATTATAATATTTTAAACCGGACATAAACATATAAACTGAGGAACGAGTATTTGAAAGAGTCTAATGAGTTTCGCCTCTGATATATTCTTCATTATTCACACCAAACTTCATATGTGTCTTTCACAACGGCAACTAATTTACGTCCTAAAAAACCTAAATCTTGGCCCTTAAAACGGATGCTGGGAATAGCTAACCCTATCCACAACGGAACGTTTTCCAGCGATCTTTACTTCTGAATGGCGTACAATGAACAATGAGCTTTGATTTATGGTAGGGTTAGAAAGTAAAAAAGCCAGAAAACTAAAAATATGATAATATTGTTGAAATTTCCCGCCTCCTTCTTTTGTTCTTAGTTTTACGGGCTGAGAAAAGGTAGCATAATTCCTTTTTACCTCCATAATCCCTCCATCGTCATTTCATTGGAAGAATGTTCCTAGTATTGTTAATTATAAGTGAAATTTTTATTTTTCTACAATTCAAAAAATATTATTTATCAAATTATTTAATTTTAACTATAAAATTTTACAAAAGTTCAAAATATTCTTTTCACTATGGATACTTATTTTAATTTTTTAAACTGATGAAGTCAAATTTTTAGTTTTATGTTCCTAGGGCGATCGATTCAAAATGAAGCGTGAATTGCTACTGGCTATTACTCTCCTGACTACGTCAAAGTTAATTTCGCTAATAAAATAACTGCGACAGAGACGCAAACAAAACATGGCGCAATCATTCTTCTATACGTGGTTGGAAGAATCCCCTTCCGTTTGCGGTCTCTCATCGGATACGTGGGCTCCAATGAAAGACCACTAAAAGGTATTTGCCACACAGAGAAGCAAATTCCTTGCCAATTTCTTCGCGAGCAAAGCCATATCAAAGGAAGCCTCCCAACCTCCTCCGCACAGCCCATACAAGAAAAGGGAACCAAATTGTCCTTCGAAGCTTTTCCCTTCATTTCTCCGCATTTCATACATAAAATACAGACGTATTGACAATTTACACTGCTTGGAGATCTCCACCTTCATTCCAACGCCCCTCGCATTGATTTTTTTATATTGAATCCTGGGGATCAGAAGCGGGGACGGGCGAAAGGATGTTGAAAAGGAGGAGGAAGAAAGAGTCTTCAAAAGAAGTATTCCTGAGAAGGAATTCTCGCACCGAACGCCCTCTTTTCACCCCATGCCTTTACCATCCGCGCCAACAGCCCTTCCCCGCCCCCCCCCCCTATCTCCGCCATCCCCCACTCAACCGCCAATCCCTATCTCCTCCTTCACAGGAGCCGTTGAATCTCTTGCGACTTGTTCTGGGAATTCCTTCAGCATCCACTCAGTTCCTCTCATATCCCCCAGGGGGCGCCGTTGGAAGCGACGTGTGGTGTGTGTATGGCCTCGTATATCACATCAAGAATTTTCTGTAAATTCTGTAGCAAGTATTCATGCAATACACAGGAAATGCGATTTCCGTCAGATAAGTGCTACGTCTAAAAATATGCTTTTCCATCGGCATATGAGAGATCTCGCCAAGCATTTTTTATGTCAAGGGAACAAAATTTAGTACAAACTGATGCTCAATACATGAACTCTATATCATGAATCTACTTTCATTATTGATTCCGGGTAACAAATAAGCACTTTTTCTAGCATAAGGAAGACGCTATTCGAAACTTTTCCTGGACTCAGTAGTAAAGGTTCTGAAATGAAGTCAGACGCACTTACAAATTTAATAAAAGCAGCTGAGGCAAGGTGGCAAGGCTTGTCATGTATAAAGAATTACAACTTAGGTATAAGCAATGATGCTAATAACGTAATAAAAAATGACCTTATCAAGATAACCCCATTGGATCGAACACTAGAGTCTAAATAGCCAATTTGATTCTAAACAACCAGTTCGAAAGAATATAGTAAGAGGCGGAGAAATTGAGTAGCTGCATAGATATTTAACCAAATATTTGACAGCATTGTCTAATCTTGCCTTAAGCACAGAATTTATTACGCAATGCTTGCTTCTCAAACATTTCAATTTTTCCTTGGACAAATCTCTCGTTATTTCTTCATGTTATTTTCCCTTGCTTCAAATCGTCCAACATTCATACTCCTCCACCATCTTTCCACCCTTATCCTTCCACAAATTACGCCTTTAACATATCGCTACCTGGTGTTAAGATGCAACCTTGCTGATTCCTTCCTATTTCTTCATTTCGCCAATTCATTGATTCGGTTAAAATCTCTCAACTGTGATCACTTTCATCTTTTCTCCAGGGAAGACTAGATGGAAAAAATGAAAAATTTGCTAATTGTTACACACCACGCCTTCATTTTGCTAGGGACTAAAGAGGAAAGAAAAGAGAAGGCTGTAAATTTGTACATTTTTCGGGAGATAAAACGTCAAGTAGTCTCGTTAATTTTTATTTGACGATGTTACTTATAACGTCGCAAAATTAGAGCGGCATAGACGAAACCTCGGCTACTCATGTTATTTCATCATCGGCTTTCGTTTAAGAACACGTTATCGTTCCATAAATAGACAGGAAATGTTATTTAAATCCTAAACATTACGCTACTGGAATTGGAGACTTGTCTTACGCGCGCCAACCGTATCTCAAGGTTTTCCCAATACTGGAACGCCAAAAAAGTTTTCGAAAAATATCTGTAAATTGGCGTCCTATCCTTACGTCAGAATTATATTGTTGTCAGAGGTGGAAGGTAAAATTTGGCACCGAGCCAATGCAAGGCATATGTCTATTTCAACCGGTAACAATGCAATCGACAAATTCCACAATGATCAAATCTGTATCTTTACCTTAGTGCGGCCAATAAATTTCGTTTAGTCAACGCTACATATTAACATATTAACATATTAACCATGGTAGCTTCATATACTACGTCCAAGCTTATAACGTAGAAAAAGGGCAGAAATTATTCAAATGTAAGAAAATAAGTGTATTTGAGGAGAAAATTTTCAACGAATTTTATCTATGGAGCATGAGGTAAATGATTTTACATTGTAGAATGAATTAATAAAGTTGGATATTGATCTTGGGTAATTTAATGACGAGTAAATGCCAAACGCAATAATCTTCAACCTTTTTTAAAACCTATTCATTCAGTGGACTTCAATTCTCCTGGTTGGATCAAAGTTGGCCGAACGCCTCTAATTTCATCCACTAAATTCATTTCCATTTCTTTTTTTCTTCTTAAAGAAAGATGACCCACTGTAAATCCGTCATTGTGGTCACGTTTTCAATGGAGTTTGACTTCATTTCTTCGTTTGGAAGTAAAGGGGGGTCAATGGGTCCCATCCAACTCCTTTAAAAGTTTCCCCATACTTAACTCCTTTCTTTTTCCCAGTCAAGTGCACGTGACTCTGAGGAGCTTTAGGGTGAAGTGAAGAGAAGAAGAGTGAAGGGGTTGGAAAGAAAATCCTCCTTGGGGGCGGTGGATGGGGGCACAGCAGCCCTCACGTACACGGCACACTTCAAAACTTGTATTTACGGTATGTACAAAAGTCACCTTTATATAGAATAGAACTTAAATACCTCATATTTACTGAGTCTAGAAAATTGATGGGAAAAAGTTTACTACTTCAGAAATAGGATTTTCTGAGAAGCTAAGATTAATATGATTTTGAGGTAATTATCCATAGATTCTCATTGAAAAAGTTAAATTTACTCACATAGTAAGTATCAGTTAAAGTGAAAATTAACAGAATTTATAATACAACCATCGATCTGTAGATACTTGAAAAAGTTTGCTATGTTCATTCATCTCGCGCCTGTGGCACATCTCCCTCTCAGTCCACCTCCCTCTTCCATTTCATATATTTCAATCTTATTTTACTGCACTTAACTTTTGTATTATTTTCCACAAATTGCCTCTTTTACAGACCATTATTCCTGGAATAACGATCTATACTTCATATATTACAGATAACCATCTTCATATCTCTTCACTGCACTCTCCATATCTCCGCAAGCAATGTCCTTTCTTCATCAACCTCGCCCGATGTCTATCTGTATTTCATTCTACCGATAAGTATCTCTGTCTTTTTCTAAGCTCATTTGTCAAACGGCATAACGTGTTTTCTTCTTCTAGTTGTGTGATCTCGCTGATATAAATTTCTTCCACTCCAGATCTCTCAATCTTCCGGATCTTTAGCAAATGAATAACCCTTCCTTAGCATCTCCACTCTAGCTGGCAAAACAAGTGTCTTCATATCGCAACTCTTTTCCCCAAATGTCACATACTATTTTAGTTTTGTTTTTTGTGACGTAACCATTATTAGAAAAATGGTGTAACCAAGAAACACCTAAGGAAAAACACTCCTAAACAGAAGGAAAAAGAAATTTTCCCAAAAGCTTCGACCAAGGGAGTACAAAAATGCTCTAACTGCGTTCGTTCTAGGCCATTCTCATGACTTTTGAACCTTACGCATAGGTAACTTGCAGCTAAAGAGATCTCAGAAAGATATAGGATACAAACCCAGTCCAAGGATGAACGATGAGTGAATAAGATAAGACAAAGTATTCTCAAGCACATGACAAGACTATACTGCGATACAAAAAAGAAAAAAAACGGATTCACTAGGCTCCAGTTAGGCAACTACTCGGATTCACCACAAACTTTAGGGACTCTTCAGAGAAAGATTTAACTATTTGAAACAAATGCCAACAAAGGAAAGTTGCATGCTTTGCTTCAATGACTACAAGTTAACAGAATAATGTACAGAGGATGAACCAGTTTGGGCACCTGTATAGGCTTTGAGGCTACGTACGCAATTGAGATTACTCAAAAAATTCAGATTACGCGAGTCATATTATTTTAATTTCGCATTTCGGTTCCTAACATCCCAGGCCGTAAATTTTCGCAGCGGCTCGTGGTATGCGGATGTAGAAAAGAATGTTCTCAGTTCCTCTGGTCCCTAGGGATAATAATTCAAGAACCCGCTGGTAGAATGATGGGAGATGGAAGAAATTCTTCTTTAAGTACGACTGGACGATGGAGAACCTGCCGCAGTGGTAGTCTGGTGAGTCAAAGGAAAAGAAACTAAGAGATCTTTCGTAGAAAGATTTCTATTATCTTTTTGATGCAAGGAGCTATGCTGTAGAAGGGCAGGTCCTGGCACAGATGCGGTGGGAATGTTGGCAGGAGAGGAAGAGAATGAGAGAAAAGTCACCGCAGTCCCGCAGTCGTCATCCCCGGTGTACGTGTCGTGAATTTTCTCATTCTTAGAGTGAGGTAGAGATGGAGAGAGAGAAAAAGACCGCACATATGCAGCCACGACTTGAAGGTTACCCACTCCCGTCTCAGTCCACTTCGTTAAGCGTAGTTGGTACGTTTCATGAGGGTGGGAGGAGGCTCGCATGGGCATAAGAAGATTCAGGAAACGGATAGGAGACCGGGGGAGACTTGGAAAGAGAGAAAAGTATGTGGTTGAAGAGGAAAGGTTGGGGAATTAACGTTTAAGGGGAGAGGAAGTAAGCAATGTTGAGGGCTGGGTGCGGTGCGAGCGCTGGGTTTCGTAGACTACAACATTGATGTCATTAGGAAATCAACAAACCTAAGGTGAGAAATATTTTTTAATTTGTGGAAAATCTTAAGGGAGCTGTATGTACAGCGGCCGAAAACACTCGCGCAGATGTAAACGCCCTTTTACTTTACGACTCTACTTTGGTACTTAAAGTAAATCTGTTTGCGTAGGACTCAGGAACCAGAAATAATTACAGTATGTGTTGTAATTATTTACAGTGAAGCCACATGATTGCATTCTTCATACATGCGTGTTATTGAGTGTTTCCTTATCCCCAAGCTGAAGCAGATTTTGAGACAGTTCTCTTCTTTCGGCAGGATGCTCATTTAATTTCTTGGCAGAAAAATAATTCTTGAAATCTATTACGAATATTTACAAAACTGACATTTGTTTCTGATTCAGTCAATTTTAAAGTAAATTTCATTGCAGTAGATAAATTTGAAACTGACCTCATTTTTAAATGGATTATATTAGCTCAACAAGCTAACATTATCCTCCACTAAGCGTTCACCTGCCCTCTCGCAAATTCCTCCCAATTCAAAAGGCTTCAGTGCCTTCCCATAGTCAATTCAAATACATGCGTTAATAAAGTGACTTAAAATATCCAAGAGACTGCAGCGGACTGTTAGTAGCCGGTATTAAAAATATTCCCTCGTTGCTAGATGTATTTTAAAGAGGGCGGAGAGGCTAGCTGGTCAGAGGTAAGGGGAAAGGGATGAAAGGAATTGGAAATGGGTTAGCGGGTGGGGTGAGATGGGGGGGCGAGAGGCTTTTAAGCTTTCCAAAAGAGCTAAAGGGGTCAGAAGCTAAAGGGATGATGGTGGGCGGCTAGGAGTACATACAAGGGCGACGGAGTGAGTACAGAGTGGGAGAGTAAGTGCAGCGAGGTATACACAGTATATACCTTACTTCCTCAGCCAGTCCTTCTATCTCTCAACACCCGGAGTTTTTGGAGCAATGCCAGTCACTGGAGATGGAAGTCGGTTGTCCATTTCAGAGGATGGGAGGCGGGTGGACCAGAACGGGCAAGGGATTTGGATGAAGGCGAGAGGTGGGAAATAACGGAGTGTGATGATTTGAGCACGACCTGGGTGTAGACTTTCGATTTTTATGGGCGGAAAAAATGATTACCGTGTAAGGATACATATACCCAATCCTCGATTGAAAGGCCACGGAGTAGAGTTTTGCGTTGATTACTTGCCGTATTTTTTCTCCAATCATTGCACCATTTATCGCACACTTCTTCCGTTTCAGCCAATGCTCGGTAAACAGATTGTTTCGTCACAAATTGAAAATCCGCCCTCGTCAATATCGGAAGTCAAAATGCCAAGCAAAGTTTCAGCAATTAGAATACCAGATAAGTTTAAAACATAATATTTGACTTCGTCTTGGAGCTTTACAGGTAAAATAAAAGATGAATAGACGTTAAGTAAAAGGTAACATATAAAATTAGGACATCGCTTTGAAAATTTTAGACGGCTAAATTGGAAGCAGTATTTTGAGATAAACTCAGTGATTATTAAGATTACGATAATATTTAATTTTGAAGCAGCTTAACTAAGAATTAATAGTTCTGTTCTTGGAAATATTCGGTTACTTAGCATCTTCAAAATATTGTTTCATGTATAAGTAGACATAGCGGTAATGCATGTATAGAATTATGCTGCCTACAATGTCTCGTTAGATTTCCATATTATTTGAGGTGGAGACGCTTCATTGGTAAATACAGTATTTGCTTTTCAATGAGGCTGTAAACGGTAATAATTCCTATAAATTAAGGACTTACATAAAATAACGGTCTTCTTAGTATATTTTTCTCCCTAAGCCACGTTCTCAAGCTTGAAACTATTCGCTGACGAGCATTGTTGTTACGCTACACCGTAAGTTCAAGTGGGTAAGCTAGCCTTTCAGCAATTCCTCGTCTCAGCTAGAAGTTGATATCCTTCACAAGAGCAAGTTTCTACGTTTAGTACATTCATCAGTTCATAATAGGAATGTAATTATTCTCATGACCGCAGTTTTGAAGCGACGTGACATAACTGTGGCTTTGAAACTCGCCCCACCAGTCAGAAACGAATAGTATTTGACGTCAGCATATACAAAGCCGCTTGACCTAGTTAGAAGACCATAAGCGGAAAACATGCGATTACAAGTCACCATGTATAACACATGACAGATTATGCCGGCAAAATTTTTCCTGACCTTATATGTTTTGTAATATCTTTCCCGAGTTGACTTTCTAATATATTTCAAAGAAAACACGGTTGCGGCAACTTTTTTAATGAAAAAAATATTTTATATGTGAGAGGGACAGTGACACATAGGGACATAACCTACTTCAGTATTTACAAAGGTAAGAAAAGGTAGATACATCTAAAAATAATAAAACATAAGTAAAATCAATATTTACTCTATGCTTCCCAAACAGGTACACAGTTTTGCTGGCAAGATTTCGAGGAATATGAATAATTACACACGAAATTAAATACACTAAAATATAGAAAAGAAACTGTAGGTGAAAGGATTGCAAGGTCAAAAAAAGAGACTCTGCAGGGAGCGAAATTAGTAGGGAAATGAGTTTCTCGCCCGCAAATTTACTAGGCGTGTCTTCCAGCTTTGTTGAACAACACCCTTCCTCCATAATTAAAGTTCGTACATGCACAATCATGGTATACATTAATGGAAAAAATTAAAGCACGTTTTCCTTTTCATGTTCATGATACATCGACATTCAATATATATAGAAATATAAGAAGTAACATCAGGCATCACTCTATGAAAATTTGTTACGTTAATGATGATTAATAAATCTTTTACCGTTTTCACACTTTTTTATTATTTACCGACCAGGCATCAACAGATAGTGCCATAATCAAGGTGATATATCACAAGTAAGCAAGTACTTATATACCCAATGGATATATGGCGGTTGAAAGGGCGGGGGATGAGAAATTCAGGGGTTCAAAATGAAGGAAACAATCGTAGAAACCTGGTCGGTGATTAATAATAAAATATTGTGAAAATAGTAAAAGTTTTATTGATCATGATGAATATAAGAAAATTTTTCTACCTTAATCAATTCATACAATATCAATTTTTTTGTTTCAATAAAGATATCTGGAAATTGCTCCTTTAAATGACTATGACATGGAAATGTGAGATATGATTAAAGCTCTAAATGCAGTTTTGCTTTCCGTATCTGTTGCAAAATCATCTTTAGATCAATGACGCATAAAATATATCGTACTTACCTTTGTGTATCATTTAAAAATTCTGTCTACACCATCTCGCCTAAAAAGTGGAATTTATCTGCAGATCAAAACTTAATTATCAGTAGAAGTCAATATCTACTTAAAAAGCAGCAACAGAATAAGATATTAGGTAGCTACTAAGACCAGACATATAAAAAGGGAAGAGAAGTGTATAACTCAGAAAGGTATGTCCCAACTCTAATGCTCTTTGTGCATATGACCAGTTCAAAGACTAAGCAAGAAAAATATTTTATGGTTTATCTTTACGGTAAAAAATCGCGAACCCTCACTCTAACGTGTATTCTCAATTTTATTTTCAATTAACATTCGTAGATGCTGGGATGAAATGCACATCCAGGAAGACTGTATTTTAATTGTATATTTTTCCCAATTTCAGGAGACACACTATCATTCCGAACTTAAGTTTGAGATTTAAACCTGACTTTTTCTCATACTTTTTACATGAGACTTAAGCTGTCAGGTGATAAAACTGATCGATAGTCAAACTTGCCGAGGAGAATAAGACTTTTTCGATTGCCTTCAATGTGAAAGATTGATGGAATAGTTATCAAGCTTGATAGTCGCACAAGCTTTATTTGTCCCGGAGGACACTGTTATTTACCTCGTGGGTTGTCACAATCCTTGTCAAAAGTTCAGGAGTGGGTTTGAAACATCAACGTAAGGAGTGGCAAGGGAGGGACGTGGATGGGACGAAGTGGGAGAGGACAGGAAAGATGCGATGGATGGGGAAGCAGCAGGTGCAACGTTGTAACAGCTTCTGGGTCACGTAAAAACGGTACCGCGAAGTTAAAGCTTGTGCAGGTTTGTGTGTGTGTATGACACACAGGAGGAGGCAGGGGTATGGGAAGGGGAAAGAGGGCAAGAGAAGGAAGGAGATGAAGACTTTGCGAGGCCTCGCGCACCAGGGGCTTGTGTCGCCGTCGCTTTGTGGAGCCTTGTTTTTGTAAACTAGTTAGGAGAACGCAGCAGGCAGCAGCCATCGAGAATTTTACCCAGAGACATGTTGGTGCCATCAGTCGTTCTTTCTCTTAGCTGAAACTATTCCTTTCTTGTTCCTGTTCTTCTCCCTCTATCTTTTGCCTCTAGGGTTGCCAACTTCTTCTTCTCCGATGGCTCTACAGCCCAAATCAAGCTTTGGCCTCCTCAATTTTATTCCTCCATTCCTCTCTACCCTATTCCAATCCTCTCCAATGCCTCACCCCAAGCAGTTCATGTGAATCCTTTGCTGACGTTATCTTCCCACCGAGCTCTGAGTTTTCCTACCAGTCTCTTCCCTCCCAACTGTCCAGTGAACACTCTCTTAATTGCCTTCTCCTCCGGCATCCCCAGGACATGCCCTGCCCATTGGAGTCTCATTAGTATGCAGTAGCTGGAAATACTGGCCTGTTTATGTACGCTATATGTTTCGTTGTTATGGCGCATTCCCCATTCTCCTTCTATGTTCACAGGCCCGTATATTCCTCGCAGTATCTTTTCTCTTAAATCTGTCCAACAACGCTGAGGATTTTACTGACATTGTCCACGAACTGACATTTCATAAGACAGTACTGCACGGATGAATGTTTTATATAGCCGAATCTTGGTTTTCCTGTGCCAACTATCCCGCATATTCTCCGGGACACGCCTACGATATGGGAATCATGCTAGAAACTTGGTGAATATAGGTCTCTCGGGTATTCCACCGGGTTAGCAGTTCCATGTCCTCGGATGTTTCGAAAAACGACTTTTTCGTCATCTTTAGGGGCTCTGAATGCCGCCCTCTCTTAATTTTCCAGTATTTATGCATTAACTTGGGGTCAAGTGTAATTGATTGGCTTTGTCGTATGTTTGTTTTCCCACCTTCCTTGACATATTTCATGGGTTTCAAGATAAGTCTCCAGGTACTACTCAGTTGGAAACCAGTATTATGGTTGAAATTATTCGGTTGTAGAACGGATATCGCTGCCTTCCTCGACCAGGTGGTCTCGAATTTGAGAGGACGGCATTCAAAACCCCTGATTATGAAGAACGAGTTGAAAAATGTCGGGAGACATGGAGATACTATATTCTTTTTCAAAATGATTTCGGTTGGTTTAGAGTACACTGGTGTGCTTTTCTCTTTTACAGCTAATTACAGTAGAGCACCATGACATTCATTGGGGGAAGGAACTAAGTCTCTCTCTTACTGCCGCGGGGTTCACTTCAGTGTCGGACAATCAGTGATGCCAAATTTACTTCGTGCAAATTTCCTAGCGTATTTGCCTAAATGTAATTATTTGTAAGAGCTGACAACGCTGTTCGGCCGCCAAGAGCCAGAAACTGAGGTGGAATAGGATATTTCTACCATTGGCTACTGGCTCTGTGACGTCCACCCGCCATTAGTACGGAAAAAGGTATAACCCGGTGGAATACACGGGAGACCTTTATTCACCAGATACGCCGGGAAAACCTAAGATCTTTGAAGCTTGAAATTAATTTTCCATCCATGTTTACTGTACATGGTGCCTAATTTTCTAACAAACCAAATTATTTAATCTTTATCTAAAAGCTTCAAACGGTGGAATTTTGAAACACTTTCAAAAAGTGAATGAAAATTTTAAGGAGCCATGTAATCTCAAACAGTATCTATATACCTTGACGTCAAAGTATGCTTCTTTGCGTGAAATTTCAAGGTGAGTGACCAACTGAAAATGGTTTATAGTCCACCATAACGCTTCCAATTACGCCACTAATTGGGAATGAATTCTTACGATTAATTTGACCGTGGGAAGTTGCACAGAATTAATTTCATGAACAATTAAGAATTTTGAATGCATATTTAATCCGTTTAAAAAAATAAAGTCTCTCTTTGGTAAGAGTTTTCAACCCCCACGCCTTCCGGATTGAAGGGCTTTCAAAATCAATACAAGATTGATTGTAGTCAGCAGAGCACCTTTTTGATAGTTATCATATTTTATTATATTTTAATATTACTTTTTCTTAAGGGGCGAGAGAGTTGAGAGAGAGAGTCATAATTTTTTCTTAAGAGGGAGAGTCATAAGTGTAAGGCCTGTCACCATAGCTAACTCATCACCCAATATACTAACCAAAGGGACATTTCTTTGATGACTGGTGGATGATTTGGCTCCCCGAGGGCAGCCTCATTGCGGAATTTCACTAGTTGCAAACGGTCGCAGTTTAATGCACATAAATTCCACTATTGCAATTTTACAGAAGCAAAAGTTATTTTATTTGCTAAAGCTCTCAGTAATAACGTAGTGAACACAATTCAGTCTATGACCCGATTGTTATTATACCGTTCGCTAAAAACGCCTTTTAAAGAACTTTTTTTCAATTTGAACAAATCATTACGTAAATTGTGCATTTGACAGGTTATTGAGATAACGTAGGAGCATTCACTGTTATATTTCTGAAAATACCTTCGTGTAATAAGTTTCGCATATATTAAAACTTGCTACTCTGTAGCGAAAGGCCGCAACATATTCAACGGTAAACGGCTTCCATTTTTAATACATTTGTTGAAACTTGGAGCAATACGTGGCTATATTTAAAAAAATCATGATAATAATCGTATTTGTTGATTCATTGAGCAGAAAATACCTCATTCAAACAGCTTTCAGTCACGAGTTTTGCTAAGGTTTAGTATGATTTGAGTTAAAATATCATTGGATACACCGTGGGTGGAATTGAAATAAATTTATCCAGTAATAAATATTTGATGTGTCTTTAGTGGTACCGCACATTAGAGTACAGTATCACTCTACATATTAAAAAAAACTTGGATGAGAACCTACCAAGATACTGCCATGAAACTATCTGTTACCCATCCCGGGGCCACTCTAACAGAAATGCTGGGAAAAATGTAAAAAGATGACAAATCTCCACGTCGCTATGGCCTTTAAAATACCAAATTCTCCACCCGAACCCGAATTCATTTGGCGCGGAAAAATTGCTCTAATTTCCCGCAACCTAAAATGAAGTTCTGAGGTATTTTGATGACGTAGTGTTCCTTTGAGTTTACTCACGTCCGCACTGTCTCCAAACAGACAACTCTCCCATGTCTCCTCCAATGTTTCCACTGTAAACAAAACGTGCAGTTTCCTTCGCTCTCAAAACATCCTCGAGTGAACAATCAGTAAACAGGAGCTTTGGTGCACAGGCTACGGAATGACGCTCCATTCAGCGTCACCGGAAAAATAAAATACGTTGAGTTACGCCGAGCATTTAGGATTTGTAAAATTTTGATGCTCTGACTAAAGAACTTGAAATGTAAACTCTCTTCAATCACATGAATATGCATGAGTCTTCAGAAAATGAAATGCGTATATTCTTGGACGCTTTCATTTACATTGGAATATTTAGACACTTCAGCCTTCACAGGGGAAGCCTCAGGAAGTATGTGAGAAAATGCGTGTATTGCTCTCAACCAATCAATTTTGGCATTCAAAGCAATTTTTCGAGAATTGATCAATATTGACCTCCTTTAGATCACCTTCGGCTAAAACTGACTCATTTTACCTTCAACTTGATTTTCTGGTCTAGATGTTCGGATATGTTTGAATTTGATCTTTCTCTTCAGTGAGTTGGATACAGCGGAAAATCTAATGTTTCTGTCGGTCACTTTCTTATTTCGATTTCACTCTATTAAAAGTTCTCTCTAATCTCATATTCACCCAAACGGAAGGAACTAATAAGTTAAGTACGCTCTCGAAGTGAGAGAACGATTTACTGCAATCCTATTTAATTATCCTAATGCGATTTCATGGGGAGTAAAAGTTCCTCCATTCATAAGCATGCATTTCGGATGTGAAGAAATATGGATCCGGCAGCAATTCATAATGCGTCTGCCATCTCATCCCAATTTCCTTCCATAGTCTTTTGTGCCAGGAAAACTCCCTCTCTCTCTTTTGCTCCTATACCGACAAAAATCCGTCAGCTTGGACCCTCCGACACCCCGAAACTCTCACGATCCTTCAGCCGCTGAAACCACAGCACCCTCTCTCCAAGCCCTTTCTTTAGTACCGATGCATCGAATGCTATATGCTGAACACGAATTCATGGAGATATTGATCGTCTGGGATAATCAATAAACCGCATCAAGATGTGACGTGATGTCATGCATAGGCCCATTAACGAGAGATGACGAGTGATGCAATGGCATGTGTGATGCAACGCGCTGGACGATACGAGCTGAAAATATGCGATAAAATGGGATTCCACGTGATGCGACGGGATACAGCAATTTGATGAGAAGCAGGGAGATGCACAAGTGACACTAGGCATTGATGCCCTGCAAAGTGGCATCGGATTAATTAAAGTACGTAATGCGACTAAATATGCATTGCAGATAAATACACGCAGCAATTTGATAGTCAATGCGCTGCGATATGCGATGCAACGCGATAAACATACGACGCGATAAGCGACGCCTTGCATTGCAAAGCACCTAGCAGTATGTTGCAATGAGAGAAGTTTTACAGCGACACGTGATGCAATGCGTTGTGAAGCGAGTTCTGATGCAATGTAGTTTATTTTATGAATTTTGTTCATTATCATTAGTCATTCAATCCTATGACTGGTTGACTGCATCTTCCCGGGATTGTTAATGTGGTGGTTTCCCCGTTGGCTTCTACATTGCAGAACTCCGGCCGATTCCGTGAACTTCAACCTCGTGCGAAGCTGAGGCTGTTGATACCGGACCAATCTTCTCGATCTGCGCCACCAATGGCTTCTGCTGAGACTAATGCCTCTCAGTAATAGGGCCAGTTCGGGTAGGATATTAATGTTGGATTCCGGAGTCAGAAAATGTTATCCGTCACTTGATCTCGGACATGCAAACCTCTGAACGGTATTAAGTTTAGCGTATCAGGCGATATTTCGTGAAAATGGAGTACCGATGCCATGACCTCACAATAAAAGTTTTTGTTTACTTTTCACAGAATAGCACACATAAGCTAAGTCATTTACCAAGTCTTTTTCAAGGACCTGGAAAATGACATAGCTCATGTCAAACCCTAGGTCGGTGAACAAAATTCTGTGAAAAATGAACAAAAACTATTATTGTGAGATCATAGCCTCGGAATGGTAGTCCATGTCACGGGAAGACGCTACAACTGCGCCGCCCCAATGTTTTATGCGATTGAATGAGTAATTCAACTCAATACACGGCATTGTTTGACTTACGCTACCCTGCATCCTGTGCGGGACAAAATTTGTATCGCAGTGCGATATTGAAACACATACAACTCACGATCCCATTTCGCCAAGTCTCCCCTTTTGCATCGAATCGCAAGTTTCCACCCTTCCGACTCTTCACCAACACCTCTCTCACGCTCTATCTTTCTCTCTCACTCGCCCAAATGTGTCTCATCCCCTTCCCCGACTCCCTCCACACACACACACACACACAAACACACACACACCTTTTTGCGCCTCCCTCTTTACAAAATGCGACAGCGCGACGCAGAGAGAGCCAGCTATTGTGTCCCAGATGTCCGGCTAAACCGGGGCCGTGAGAGGGGGAGAGGGAGTGAAAGAGCGGGGGGGGGGAGAGGTAGGTGGAAAAGAGAGAGAGTGAATGTGAGAAATGGAGGAAGGGAAAGAGGGAAAGGGAGAGAAGGGTAGGAGATGGATGACGACGGAGAGAGAGGGAGAGAGAGAAGGGATTGGAAGAGGGGGAGGATTGGATGACTAGGTGGCGGAGGAGGAGAGGAGTAGGAAGAGATAAGGAGAGGGAGAGAGTGAGGGAGGGAGAAAAATGAGGAGAGAAGGGAAAGGAGTGGGAATGGGTTCGGTTGAATGGGATGGAAAAGGAGGTGGGGGAGGGAGCGGGGGAATGTAAAAAGGATTGTAAATGGCATAGAGGCGGGGACGGGAAAGGGAGAGAGATGGATGCTGCGCGGCGTTTGGATTTTGGGTTCGGCGACTGCGAAGGTAGGGACTCGAATGGAACGGAATAAGAGGGTGAGGTGGGCAAAGAGTGAGAGAGAGAGAGAGGGAGAGGGTAAACAATTTGACTTCGACGTCGACGGTTTTTTTTTTTGGAAAAACTCGGGTCGTAAAAAGGAACTTCTGAGGGTTTGCATCGCAAAGATTTCGTGCTCTCCAGCGAGACATGCGAGCGCATGGCTTAAAAGGACATCCATGTGGGTGAACTATTCACCTCTATTTATTTATTTCAAGTTATACGACCATGCATACCAAACAAGCCATTCTATTTTAGGATAGGCACACTGTCGAAGAGGCCGTTATCGCTGCTAAGCAAAGGGAATTGGATATTTATTGATAATCACAACCATTATGCCCTAAAATTTTAATCTTACGCTTCTATTATATTCTCGTGTTGCTTCATACTCGCGCCTCTGTTCCCAAAACTCCTCGCATCGTTTCTCGTAATAGTTTCTTTCATCACATTTATAAATGAATTCCTTGACATTGGCATTTATCTCACATAATTCGCTCTATATTTTGCATAAATCTTATTCACACAAAATTCGCCAATCACTGTTGTTTACTTACACGCACGCATCATACTTTTGGTTAAGATACGTCTCAAAAAATGAATTTTTCCCTCAAGATTTGGGAAGCACAAATTACACGGACTTCCCTATTAACTGCAAGAGATGCATTGCGCGTACATGTCAAAACCAGGTATGCATAATTGAGGGCATGTATTGATCGTGGAATCAATTGTTTCTCGGTGAGGTGACCACATATCGCATGCCGTGGTATTTATAACAGGGCGAAAGCATATTCTCTCACGCTTCACTCACCAGCATCAAGTGGCGAGGGTCGAGATTCAATGAAGGCTAGTGTTATTTAATCACTTTTCGAGTGGCGAAATTTCATGCTCGAAGTCTAACCCGGTGACATTGCTTATAAACTTGCTGTGAAGTCAACTGACTTCATTGACGCGGGGACAATGCTGCAATGGTGTACAAGTTCGGCTCGAGATCGTAGGCTCAATAGAGGAGACCAGGGCTATTTAGGTACACTTTTTTATTTTGAATTTTCTATTTTGAACTTAACTGTTTTAAATGAAACAATTATGGTAGAGTATTGAAAAACTATTCACCTACAGTAAATAGCAACGTTTGGTTAAAAAATTGTAATAAGAAAAGCTTTAAAAAAATTTTTCAGAAACAACACACGTGTAATAACACGCCCCCGACGTCGAAAAAGTTGGCACACAGGCTGAGCACGTTTATACTCGTCTTTAAATGCTATAAGGTTAAATACAGAAAACTTTTCCCATAGCATTAATTCGCTTATTTGTCTGAAATTTATGAAAGCATTCAAAAGCAGCCATCATTTTCATCATTGCTACTGCTTGTTCAACTACACCAATTTGTTTCTTTAAAGTGTAGCATTCTTGAGCACTTAATGTGCCAAAATGCTCCTGTACCCAATCAGCTCCGATCTCCCCTATTAATAACTTTCGGATTTTAGGTACCTAATTTTTTGACATCTAGTTCACTGAGATGGTATTACACTTCCAACATTAAAGTAGTGGTAAAAAAACAACGAGAATAACTAGTGAATGGTTTGCAGCGCTGCACGAATGAATAAAACTCCCTCTTCAATAATTTGGTGCGATACCATAATTGCGCAAATTTGTTAAACAAACTTACAAAAATATCAAATAGTAAAAGTAACATAATAAAGCTTTTCATCCAGTGGTGTTTCTACAAGTTTGTTTAGAAAATTTGATAAATTCCCTGCTCTTTTGCTTATGCTAATAGGACTATGTTTTACCGATACAGAAGTGAAAATCAAACTAGAAAATAAAATAACTAAAGGGTTTCCTGTAAAAACTGGCTATAGACAAGGGGATGGATTATCACCTATCTTATATACATATAGTTCTTGTATATATATATATATTCCTTTATCCTATATCAATATAGTCCTTGAAAAGATCATGAGGGAAGTTGATAACCATAATCATGTAGGTGTATAATCGTGTGAAAAGAATATTACCCATTTAGCCTATGCTGATGATATTGTAATAACGTCTTAGTCCCAGGAGGAACTTAAGAGTGCAATGCTCACACTGCGAACTGCAGCCGGGAAATTTGGCCTGAAATTAAACCCAAATAAAACTGAATACATGGTTATAGGGAGGCACCGCCTACCAGAAGTTCTACAGATAAAAATAAATGAAGAAAATTACAAGAGAGTGAGAGAGTTTAAGTATCTTGGTGCAATTCTGTCGGAAGAGGCATCAAATGAAGTAGAAATAACAGCAAGAATTCAAGCTGGTAATAAGGAATTCTATGCTCTGAGCAATATTTTGAAGTCCCGGAACGTATCAAGAGAGCTTAAGATAAGATTGTACAAGACTAATATTCCTTGTGGTTCTCTATGGGTGCCAAACCTGGAGCACACGAAAACAATATCTAAACAAACTCTTAACATTTGAGAGGCGGGTGCTTAGGAAAATATATAGGCCAGTCCAAGACGAATTAACAGGGGAATGGAGAAGACGATATAATCAGGAACTGGATGATCTTTATCGAGACAACACCATAGTAGGACTACTAAGAAGCAGGAGATTGGAATGGATAGGACATGTGGAACGGATGAGAGATGAACGATATCCTAAACTTGCAATTTGCATGAGCCCGGAGGGGAAAAGACCAAGGGGAAGACCAAAGAAAAGATGGATAGATTATATAAGAGAGGATCAACGGCAAATATAAGTCTGGGAAGATTGGAGGGAAATAGCCAAAAGAAGAGAAGTGTGGAGAGCCTTGGTCCTGACATCGCGCGGTCCACTGGGCCTGATCGCGTAAAGTTAGTAAGTTGCTTATTCATACATAACACCACGGTTAGATGAAATGTAAGGAGTAAGATTCAATGAGAGCTGTAAGATTCAAGGTTTTTCCTGCAATTAATTAGCATACAAACTTCTTACACTTGCAATCGGGAGATGTAGGTAATTGGCACCGACGTTTTGAAAGCGTAGTTTGCCTCAGGTTGAATTTGGAGCCTTGAGGACGATGGCAGACTGTGCCTTCGAGACGTTGCAACATGTCAAAGGCACAGATATACACGTCGGTGCCAATGGCATCGTCACTCGGTTGAAAACCTGAGAGATGTAAATATTAAGATGTGAGAGAAATGGATGTGATGCATTTGAATTAGATGCATTAGTGAATTAAGTTAAGTTAATAAAAATGAATAATTATTTTAAACTGAAATACACATGGACGGAAGTCCGAAATATTTTATACAACGGTTCGCCTTCAAGGCACTGTTATGACAAATTAGAAAAATAAGCGGAAGATAAATCAGGAATTCCAAAGTTATATGATCATAACGGCTGTTAGAGTATTGGAAAATGGGAAAGCTGCAGGCGTAGATGGGATATCCAGTGAAATGTTGAAGTGTGGGTGTAATTTACTCATTTGTCGGCTGTGTGAAGTATATAATTTATGTTTACAGGCTTCTGTTGTTCCAGTGGATTGGATGAATACAACCATCGTTCCATTGTACAAAGGGAAGGGAGGAAAGACCGAATATTATCGGGCCATTGCATAATTGCATGCATTGCATGCATTGCGCGGGCAATTGAGCATTCCGGGAAAATTGTTCAGCAAAACTGTAATCGAAAGAGTGAGGGATATTACTGACGGAATATGGGGTGTAGAGTGTGGGTTTATTCCTCGGAGAGGATGTAGTGACAAGCTTTCGCGCTTCAGCAAGTGATAGAAAAATGAATGGGCGTCCAAAAGAAAGTGTATTGTGCGTTTGCTGATTTAGAGAAAGCATATGAAAGGGTAAATAGAAAGAATTTGTGGGAGGTTTTGAAGGACTATGGAGTGAATGGGCAGTTATTGAATGCTATGATGGCAATGTAAGATAATATTAAGGCAAGTGTGAGAGTAAACAGAGTTCTCAGTGATTGGTTTTCAATAAAACAGGGCGTAAAGCAAGGATGCGTAATGTCATCATGGCTGTTTAATGTATTAATGCATAAATAAGTTAAAGATGCATGTAGTGAAAACGACGGAGTTTTGATTGGAAATGTAAACGTGCGAGTTCTACTATATGCGGATGATGTTGTTTTGATCTCAGAAAGCCAACAGGGATTACAGAAGCTCCTAGATAAGTTTTGTGAATCAACTGAGAGAATGAAATTAAGGGTAAATTCATGCAAGACTAAAGTAATAGTTTTTGATAAGGAGACTGGGGAGAATAACTGTATTATGAGGGCGGATGGTGAAGTAATTGAACAAGAGGATGATTTTGTGTAGTTAGGTAAGATGTTTTTAAAAGATGGACGGATAGATGGGGAGATAGAGAGACGTGCGAATGCTGGAAGAAAAGTGGTAGGTAGCATGTGGAGCACATCAAGGAATGAGTGCCTGTCTAAAGGCCTTGTAACACCGCACGATTTCCTTGCGATCCCGCCGAGCGCGATCTTACTACCCTCACTCCAAAATCTACGGCGACTCATGAAACAGTACAACCACCCCTCAACAAGGTAGCCTCGACGAGGTTCTTTTCGTGTCCGACCAAAACACGTCACGACTTCCTCAGCCAATGGTATTTCTTCGTCATTTTCGATCTTCAATTTAAAAAACAGGTACTCGGTTAATGGCAATGGTGTGACCGTGTGACCACGTTGAAATTTGCTGGTGATTTTTGCATTTTACCTTGTTTATGTTAGCTTTCTTATTTTACACTTTAAATCATAGTCCTTATTTAGTCACATATTAATTTCAAGCGTAGTTTGTTTAATTAGTAGGAATAGTTTCAAGTTTTTTTTTTCATAAAGGGTTTGGAATTTAAGGTTAGGGCTTTGTACAAAGTAATTTTTTTCATTCTTTCGGTAGTTTAGTTTTGTATTCTTGAAATACAGTATTTGTAGTTTCTCATTTAATATTTCAGTTGCCTTTTTTATTTATTTTTATTTCTTAGTTCTTCATTATCTGAAAATGATGATATAATTAGGACTAAAACAAATAAATCAGTGGTTGATATAATTCATAGCATGCCTTTCACTATTAGAATTCACACATTCCACTCATGAAAGTTTCAACATTAGCTGAAGAATGTGCAATATCCTTATTCTTACTTTTTCGCTTACTTCTATAAAAGTCAGTTAACTTTATTTCCTTTTCTTGTGACCACTTTGCTACGCAAGGACTAGACAGATCTTCATCTTGGTGAATAATTTCCGTTTCATTTTTTCCATACATTTTTTCCAGGTTTTCCGCGCATGGTCACGTGACGGATCGTGGCTTAGACAATGGTGACTTGCCTTCAATGATCGAGTGAAAGTAGAGGTTCTCTCAACTTCACTCGACGCGTCTCATGGTCATCGATCGCTAGTCGAGACAGCGTTGAGGAGTATGAAATACCAAACAACACATAGTCGATGTTGTCGAGATCTACATCGCGCTCGGCGGAATCGTAAGGAAATCGTGCCGTGTTACAAGGCCTTAAGGAAGCGAAAATCGCCGTGTACAAAGGTGTTCTTCTCCCCTCTTTGTTGTATGGTAGTGAAACATGGGTATGTCAGGATAGATATAAATTTAGACTAAACGCCGTGGGTATGAGTTATCTGAGGAGTGTTTGCGGCAAAAGTAGGATGGATAGGGTCAGAAATGAGTCGGTAATAAATGAATGAGTGTTAGATGCTCCAGTAATGGATATATATGAAAGGAGTGTGCTTAGTTGGTTTGGCCACGTTGAGAGAATGGATGAGAGTCGAATAATGAAACAGATATATAAGTGTGAAATGAATGGTGGCAGAGGTAGAGGTAGGCCGAGAAAGTTGTGGTTGAATGTGGTTGAGGAAATTCTTAGGAGGAGGAATGTTAGGAGTCTTAAAAACAGGAGGGCGTGTATGAAGCAGTGTATGGGGGTAAATGAGGCTAAAGAGGTTTGCAAGGATAGGTCAGTATAGAGTAAATTATTGAAGCAGATTTAAGTGTACAAATATGTATTCATGAGTGCAACTTTGTAACTGTGCCTACCCCGGAAGGGAACGGTGTAATTGGTATGCATGTATGTTTATAAATTGATTAAAGAAAAAGCCAAGTAACAAGATCACTTTTTAAATAATATCAAAAACAATTAGATGCCCATGGTGGATAAAACTGCATCTATCAGTGGCAATTATTGTTGGCCTCGGTAGTAACCCTAGGGAAGCGATTTTGAATCTCACTGGGTGTATTTTATAACTTAGGACATGGTTTTAAATTTTACCCTGTTAATTGTTAAATACCTCGGCATAAGGAGCCATAGGAGCTGTTTTTACAGGTAATAAAAATAATGTACCCAAACTTCCACAACAACACAAGATGGGTTACTGATTCAAGACCATGGGCTTTGGCAAAGGAGTACGATATGACCTGAAGAGCGTGAATTTATACTGTTAGCAGAAAATTAAAAAGCTACACTGACTAAACTACCACTGATTACACGGGAAGAGAATAAATATTTCATAGTTCTATTACTTACGTTAATACATTAGATGGCACTTAGATTCAAGACCATGGCTCAAGCGGTTGTTTCTTTTATCCTCATGGGTATTGGCAGATAAGTACGATATGATCTGAAGAGCGTGAATTTATGCTGTTAGCATAAAACTTTAAAAGCTACAAAGGCTAAACTACCACTGATTACACGGGAAGAGAATAAATATTTCATAGTTCTATTCCTAACTCAGTCATCTTAATTCAGTACTTCGGAACGCGGACGAGAGAAGAGCAAGAATTGAGGAGCGGCAGCGGCGGATAATCCGGTGGTTTTGACAAGCTGAGTGGGATCATATCCTCATTTCCACCGGAGTCAGCAGCAGGAGTGGAGGAGCAGAGCCAGTTCTGCGCTAAAACTCGTGCGTGCGGCCCTCACATATGCTGCGGCCGAGTTTCCTGCGACTGGCTCCACGTTTTTGCTCCAAGGTTCTCCCTTTTCAGCCCCACCGCGTGAGCCTACGAGAGGAAAGCGCCTCTATCATCCCCCCCACTCCGCGCGCCAAGTCCCATGAATCGCAAGCCTCAGCCGCTGCGGGAAAGTGCTTGCTGCAACTTTGCAGTGATTAAAGCGGTCGGTGAAGCCTGAATCCAAAAACGAACGGGATGAATGAGAAAATTGAGAAAAGCAGCAGCGTTGGCCAACAGGAGCATTTTTGCTCATACGTACACATGCACATACAGTTTTGTATGTACGCGTATGTATTTTTTCCCTTGACGTTTTCCAGTCCGTGGGCTAATGCGGTATGGCTCAAGAGGTAAACGCTTTTCATTTTTAAAAAATGTACATAACTTGTTATCAATTGAAGTTTGGAGCACTTAAAATTATGACTCCGAACTCAAGAGGCTTTGTTTTTAATTTTCAACCACTTCTTATTCGAGGAAAGTTCATAAGAGTTACCTTTACAGGAATTTGAAGGCAGTTACGAGGCTCGAATCATGCACACCCAACTCACGCCATTGGCTTTTTCAACTGCTATTCTCATTTGTTTTTATTTTCCAGCAGCTTTCAACCTGATTAAAATATGGTCCTACCACTGGCGTTTCCTACTCTTATTCTAATTTACGGACGACGTGATGATCTTAATTGATTACAACAGTTTTTGCGCCATAAAAAGCAACCTTGATGTAAAGAATTTAGCTCTTCAAAGGTGACATTTTTTTAGACCAAATATATTACTGTGTTAAAGAGGCACTTTTATGCCTTATGTCTGTAACACTTGGCCATGAAGTTACTTCAAGAAAAAAGCATCCAAGCATAGCCTGCGATATTACATGACGACGCTTTTGCGCCAAAAACATCGGCTCAATAAGATCAAGACTGCAGCTCTACCAACAATTACGTGTGTCCAAAGTGACGAGGCTGTATACCGTGGTTCATGAGAGGAAAACAGTGGACGCAATGGAGCAGTTATTAAATATGTAACTTTTGTGTTAACAAAGATCAAAAAAGCAAAAAATACGGGAGATACAACTAAAGCAAACCTATAGGAAGCATGAGAGTGCCTACATGGTTAATTATAATTAGCGGTGGAAGGGCTGAAAGGGAACATAAAATAAATAAATAAGTAGAATTTTTCAGCCTCTCCCTAATTGTAGCAACTGTTAATTAGTATCCCAACTAATTGATTCCCATACCCATACACTCAAAGCTAGACCGTATTACTTCGCTTTGAAGTCATATTGTTCAAAATGCAAATGGGTACATACCTCCAAGAGTCCCCAGGGTATTTCCTTGTCAAAGGTTACAAAAGTAATATTCTTCAATGGAAAATGACAAATGCTCACTTTTAAATGGAAGAGGCAGAGGATGATTTGACCAAACCTCTAATTACCATGAGAAAGCATTTTAATTAAAACGTATCTTAATGATGGAAAAGCCAATATTTGCTCGGAAACAAAAGATGCCGGGGGGTCCGTAAAAGAAATTTGAGATGACGTCTGGATGAGTTACCTATTTCGTTACTCAAGGTTAAAATGAATAAAAATGGAAAATAAAAACAAAAAACTTTGTAAAAAGAGCTAAATCCTCAAAAGCTTTTGACCAAAGCTTTTATCTCGAGCGGTTCCACTGATGACTCTTTCCCACTCGCTCTATTGCGCTGACGCAAAATTTAAAAGCTCCTATGAATACATTAAGGAAATATTTGCATTGATATTGAAATTTCCAGAAGCAAGCATTTTTCCACCCACTATTTCTTCCTTTCTTGAGACTTCCTCGGACCTTTTCTCGAATTAACCACTTCAAATCAATGCCACTCATTCCATAAAAAAGAAAACAATCTGAAATTCATTCACAAGGGGAATATTATCTGAAGCGCAAGCAGTGAATTTGTAATCTAAGAACTGCCTCAACAGGTCTGGATCAGTATTAGTTTGACTATTAGCATATTTTTAGCAACAAAATGTTTATCTCCGGTAAGTAATTTTGGGTAAGGGAAAAAATGCCCAGTTGGTTTTAAAAAAATTACAGTTGATAAGGGTTTAAACTGTACGGAATGGCTTGATATGTATATTTACGATGTAGATTACACAATATGCCCTGCGAAACACAGTCGAAAGATGTTTTTCGAATTCAGGAGTCGAATTGGGATTCAAATGATGTAAAGGAGCAATGTTATTTTCTCTCATGAGACCTGACTTGGAATACGCCGGTGGTTAATGGGATCTTTAGGAAGTAGAACTAGTTTCAGATATAGATCGAATGCAACGTAGAGAAGCAAGAATTTTTAAAAATTGTTACGACAAACATAGCAGTGCTACTTAATTGTTGAGGGAATTAGATGTGATCAACGGTAAATATATAGAGAAATTATACCACGAAAGCTTGATGTAGATTATATTTTGCCGAACGCTCAGCATATTTTGCCTGAGCCAAACTATTACGATAGAAACAATTACAATCGTAGGATTAAGGATATAGACTGCAGAACCGATAGCTTTAAAAAGTCATTTCTTCCACGTACAATAATGGATACGCAACAAGACATCGCTACGCTTGTATTTTCCCTACAAGTCACCTCCTACGCATAAAACCGCCTCAATGATCATCGCAGTTGATGCATTGAAAACCCCGAAGGAGGCGTCGGTGATGGAGGAGAGGAAAGGGGGAGGAAATTGTTCGTGTAGGGGATGGAAATGGAGCGCGAAAGGAGGTGTAAACAGGGGCAGAGGGAGAGGCAGGCGGGGGAATGGACTTTGGGAAAACGGGTGGGGCAGTCGGTTGGCACAGTGAGGAGGAGGAGTAAGAGTGTGAGAGAGGAGGGGATGGAGGAGGAGGAAAGCGAGCATAAAGACCACCGCCCCCTGTCTCCGACCCCCGACCATCCCACTCCCCCCCTCCCCGTTCGCCCTCCAGACTGGGTCCTGACGAGAGCGTTCTCACAGGCGGCGAACGGTTCCAACGTAGTCATGGCAACAGCCGCCTGTGACGCCGGGAGTCCTTTTCACGGGAAACGGGGATGCTGGGAGCTCTTTAGGGGTATGGCGGGGGTGGGTTTGTGAGGTTGGGATTCGGTGAGAAAGGTGGTTCTGTGCTTGAAAGGTGGATAGATATACACATGGTAAGGAGGAGAGGGATGGGTTTTTAAAATCCTAAAGAAATGATTCCAGGAGAAGTCCTATCCATGAATAAGTATTTCAGGTTATTATATTTAAAAGCATGCAACTATAATCCGAAGAAAAATATGTACAGTTAAGGGATATTCTAACTACCAACTGAACACAACTTTGTGTCTTCCATGGATTAATTCTTCAGCAATAATGCATGTTGGGGTTGTCTGTAAAGCCATTGTCAGGTGCTACCAAATTACTGTCTTCCTCAAGAATACATCCACTGAAAAGTTTAAGTTATGTTCAGTGAGTGATAGGCATAACTTCCATGAATAGCGAATTATCATGTTAGAGATGCATTAATTCTACAATTTTTATCGCCATTTAACTAGCAATCCCAATTGTTTTAGTGGGTTAAATTGTACGATTTTCCATCTGGCTCCAATCACTTGTATCACTAAAACGGGATGCATTTGCAAATTTTTGTAAATAATGACAAACAGATGATAGTACGAAACTGTGGTAGACGACATAATAGCAGATGATAACATTTACTAGTTTCTATCTCGGCTACCTACATGTAAGTTGTATTATAAAAATACAACTTATATGGATATAGAAATTAACTGCCGAAGCATAATTGCAATCGTTAAATGAACAAGGGTGGCATCCGTTATTAGACCATACTTATGATTATCCCGAGAAAAATTTATAAAATATATTCAACATTCAAACGGTAGGATTTGCCTCAATGCAATAGTCGTGACTAATCCAAAGTAACTGCTAGAGACATGGTGCCTCCAAGTGATTCCAGAAGAATTGTAAACTTAGATCTTACACGGCCAGCTGATCAATTAGGGTTGGTAGTAATTTTATGAAAGGAGTCGATTTTGACCAGTAAAGCCCTAAAACGGAAATTTCAATGCTCCATCGCCTCTTTTGCAAGGATGAAATGACAAGGCAATTCACTTCCAATTATACGACACAGCTCTAATTGAGATAAGTGTGAAACGGGGAGAGGAGAGAATAGAAGGATATATATCTACATCTACATCTACATACTACCCCGCAAGCCGCCTCAAAAGGCGTGTGGCGGGGGGTGTTAGGACACCAGCCGTCAACAAAACAAAAAAAAATCAAAGTTCCGCCTAGCATTTATTAAAGTCCTTAATTGTTCGGGGGAAAAACGAATTCCCATACCTATCCGTTCGGCAAAATATCTCCCTTAATTTATCGATTCGGTCGGATCTGGAAATATAATGTGGTTCTAATATGATGTTCTCCGTGTCGCTCTGAAAGATATTCATTCTCAATTGCTCAAGCAATCTAAGCCTAGCGCGTAGCCTCCGAGTCTCTAGCGGCTCCCACCCTAAATCTTTCAAAATCTGTGTAACGCTTTCTGTACGGCCGTAGCAGTTTTTCACGAATCGCGCAGCTTTCCTTTGTATTTTATCAAGTTCATGGACTAGGTCTTTCTCCGCCGGATCCCATATGCTCGCTGCATATTCAAGGTGTGGCCGGACGAGTGCGAAATAGCACCTCTCTTTCACTTTATCATCCGATAATCTTCCCACAACACGCTTGACAAATCCTAACTTCTTCAGGGCTCTGCCACAAATATTTCTTATATGTGTCCCCCACGATAGGTTCGAAGTTATCGTAACTCCCAGGTATTTCACTTCATCTGTCGCATTTATGCTAACGCCATCCACAACATATACATGGGGATAGTTGGACGACCTACGCAAGAAATGCACCGCCGTGCATTTGCTCAGATTAAGTTCTAGTCCCCACATATGTAGATATGCCTAGGATTTTGAATGGTGAGAGCAAAACCACCTTTCTAATACATTGGGGTTGAAATCGCGAGAGGGAGTAAGGGAGAGATAGGTAGGGGGATGACAGATTATTAACTCCGACTTTCCTTTAGGGCTTACGGGCTGACGCACAAATGTTGCAATTTTACGATGAATTCCATTGATAACCTACTATAAATCAGCATGAATTTACTTCCTTACTATACATTCTACTTACATACATTTTTATTTGTTAAAATTGATAATAATTCGCATTCCCGGTGAATGATATGGCAGAACTGACGAGAATCTGTAGCAATGAATAGTCAACGTATGTTTTAAGAGTTATTTGCCTTAAATTCTATTCAGATGGTGGAAACTCTTTCTATGCATCAGATAAATTGTCCAATCCGTTGTGTTCTTCAAAGGAAAGTAAAGAGATAGCAGGGATAACCAAAATAGTTGTAATTTCAGTTGTTAGGCTACATTTACCTGCCCCCTTCATCTACTTAAATGGACTATCCAAAGGATGAGTCTTTTTGACTGAGGAGTTTAATTGTGCTGTTTTAAACAGTAAATTCCAAATCTTAAAATCTAAGATGACGTGAGAATAATATGTTTTTCCAGTTAATCACCCTATCTCTCTTTCTACATTGAGTCCCATCAACTCCTTACTCCATATAATTTATTTTCAGGTAATGTTTTCCAATAATGTGTTGCATTAAACGACTCGCAATTTTTTCGTGACCATAACATAAATACCTGTATATTCGCTATAGTCATGCTAATGCATTCGCAGAGAAAAAAATAATTTTGTTAAAGTGGCTCTTTCAATGCAAAATAGGACTTGATATAATTCTTCTTCATCCAACTATTTCGAATCTCGTCGTGATAAAACGGGAGGGTATTACCCACATTTCTCGTAGGACTGCTATATGAAAATGAATGCGCCCACGGGAGAAAGATAATCAGCAACGGGTCTAAGGCCTTCGAATTTGAAAAGGCTCGGCGGACAATTTGGCAGCTGGCTGCTAGGAGGCTGAATTACAGAGGTGGTTAAGTAAAAGATAAATTCAGGAGCAATTGGGAACTTGGGTCAGTAGGGTTGAATGAGTAATTGCGGCCGCTGCCGTCATCCACGGTGGAATGGCTTGCTGGACTTCTTAACCTTCAGACTTGACCACTCAGTCTAATAAAGCAAGGAAAAGCGCCAGCGGAGTATCCAGCTTGTGCGATGGGTAGAGTGAGTCAAATCCTTAGCGCTGTGTTGATTACCGAAAGGAGAATTTGATTATTTTATCGCACGATTTTGCCGATTCAGTATTGCTATGCTGCCTGATTTAGTTCACATGAAATTACTTTTGAGTGAAAAATATCAAATAGAGGTGTGGCATGCGATGATTGAAAGAAATGGAGACATGATCGATCATTTTTGCTTGCAATAAGCAGCTGTCTTTCGCCTCTCCAAATAAACAACCACTCAATTGATAAACAAATCGCAAAAGCTCCCGTGATACGCAAATTGCAAATTACATTCATGAGGCTAGGGTTAATGATTTTATACATGGATTTCCGCATGATTAGTTACGGATAAGACTGATAGGAAGAAGGAAGAGGTAGTGAAAATAAAAGCATAGAAAAAATTAGTTTTCTCTGAGCAGGGAAGCTACAAAATGCTATGTAGGAGGCGTAAAAAAGAGCAAAGTTTTGTTAAGTCTATTTTTTTGGTGTCTGAGGGATGGAGAGGACTATTGTAGTGATATTAATACAATCATTAATTGAGAAGGTGATTGGGGCAAATAATTTAGCTCTAGTACAGGCATAAGCCCCTGCAAGTAACCATTGGGAGGAAACGCGGTTAGCCTTTAAGAGAAACTCTATGTCGCTCATATATGATTAAACAGAAAAAAATAAGGAATGAGCACAAAAAAGAACTTTTTTCATTCATTTTTCCGCGCCATTTAAGATGTGATCGATGGAAGAGTTGGGATAACATTTGAAATCTATATTAAAATCAGAAATACACATGGACTATATCTTTATACCCATGGGAACGAGTTTTAAAGGAAAAATGAAAACAAATATGGGAAAAAGAGCTGGAAGATGAACGTCTGAGAGGCTTATGGTCATAGTAGTCTGTATTTGAGAATACTGTACACGATAAAATTCTAAAAAATACAAAATTTTCGCATTAGGAATGAATCCTAAAACTCAAATTCTTTTTCGGAACTCAACTTTGGGATGTTCCAACGGGGATACTTTTAAGTTTTCTCGACATTATTCAAGTTTCAATTACCAGGGTTTATAACATGGATTATGACCAAGGGTAACAAACTCCTGTCTCCCGAATCGCACACATACTGACTAAATAGTGGTGGATAAATGATGCTTTTGTATAACTTGGTTCAAAAAACTCACAAATTCCTCCATCACTGTCTCCAAAGGGATTGACCGGAGAAGTCACAGACAATGAAGCTTACAGATGTTAAGCTTTTTAATATAAGGAAACGTATCTATTAGAAAGGAAGCAAAATAATGTAATCAGTAATTTTTTATGAGCAGTACCTCAAAGTTCTTACTGAGATGACGCACATAGAATTAATGCATTCGTGGGCGGAACGCTCCACCGAGCAGTGAGTGCATCCAAGACATTTCTCCTCATTTCTCCCTCAACGGAATTTTCGCCATGAAACCTCGAGGCTAAAAAGGATGAGAAGGGAAGGTGCTAAAAAATAAACCGCCCGAAAATAACAGCAGCACCACGAAGTTTCGGGGAGAGAAAAAAAAGAAACGCGGACAAGTTAATGCGTGCGCGGGGCGAGTTTTAATTTCTGACCCATTTCCAGCAACGAGAACCAGCCAGTATCAACCAAACAATCATACCCCAGCGAGACAAGGGTGTGAAGGGGGGAAAGGGTTTGGCGGGAGAGAGCAGTGAGCGATTCTCCCTTCCATTTCGACCCACACACGTACACACCAATGGCGTGGCAAGCCTCGTCCTATACCGATATTCCGATTTTATATTATTTTTTTCTCTCTCTCTTTTTCCCACGTCTCCCGACCTCCCCCTTCTTCGTTCGCCAGCTCCACCCAAAGATACTCTCTCAGCAAGGGAGAGAGAGAGAGAAAGAACTCGTTCCCATGGATACGGAGAGGGTGGCGGAAGGTGGAGCGGAGAGGGGGGTCGGGTGACGTCATAACTACGTCATCCTCCCCTCCACCAATTGCAGGAGAGGGAAAGGCGTGACTCCCCTTCCCCGTCCACCGACAGTGCTCTTTCCCACTATCCCCGCCACTCCTTCCCAGGCTCTTCCAAGAAGCGGCGCCCAGCGGCGAAGTATTAAAAAAAATTAATATCTTAGAGAAAAAATATCGCAACGATTTCGTATTTTTTTCTCTTCTTCTCCTTTTTTTTTATAACCGATCTCTTTCACCTGAAAAAACTGTCCCTCACTCAACAACCGCAGGCATTTTAATATAAGGCTCTCCTCGCCCAAGGGATACCGGCGGCTCAGGTCGCTAAACCCCGGTCTTCCTTGTCTCCGAGAGTGGCTCCATCGCGCTCTCTACCCGGGGTTCGGCTTTGGCGACCGCGATTCCCCACACAAAGGCGGTTCTCGCGCAAGAGCGGAGAGAAAGTCTCCCGAGCCCTTGCAACTGAGAGAGGCGGAAGATCAAGTTAATCTCCCTTTAACGAGCGCTTTCTCGTTACAGGATGGGGGGGCGGGGTTGAAGGGTGATGTGATGCTCGTGCAGGTGAGCACACGAGCTGGTGGATCTACGTCGGGTCAAAGTGGCAAGATATTTCCACGAGGTCCGCTCTTTGCTCGATACTTCAAATGACGCCGGGGTGTATGAAAACTAAAGAACCCCTGCAGAAATATAAAAACCGAAACATATCTCATATTATTCGGCACACACGCAAACTAGTAAAACAGCTAGTTGGCCATCACATTCCACACCATTTATGCATGCGGATCTGCATTTGTGGTTCATCAGAAAAACTAACTAAGTTTTATAGTCTCTTAGGGCATATCAATAAATGCTTTGGACATATAACGCAGTTAATACTTCAAAGTAATTATTATCTACAATATGCTTGGATACACAAGGAAAACAGAGATTCTTAAAATATCTTCTATATCCTCTTTAGAGTGCTGCGGAGTTCATATGATTAAAGTCTTAGGAATTTTTATTGTAATATACAAGAGACGATAAAATAATTTTCAGTGTACGATAGTCTCCCACTCTCAACGCCAACACCCCTAAACATCATCAAATGTGACATCTGTTGATAATCATAAATCTCAGAAATGTGACATCTGTCGGTGGAGCTTGATATATACACTATTTGAACAAATGAGATGGCATTTGTCTAGTATTGTCGGAAAAAACATGGTAATTCGACAAAAAAGTGAGTTTTATAGACAACTGCCTGCTTATTCCGAAAATTAAGTAAAAACTTCTCGCCTCCAATGAACATGTTAACACTTTAACGACAAGAAAAACCATTGCCTATATTTTCTTGAAAAACATATTGCAATGTTTAATAGTCACCTATAGCATTTTTAAAAACCTCAGACATAGAAGCCGTGAGGATATTCAGTTCTCTCAGACTGGAGCAAGCACCCTTCAACTCCCCAACTACAATGCCACCTTCCTCTCTCTCCAGCCGAAGTCTCGCTGTTTGACAAGTGTTAAGCCATGTCGACGGCGCGCAGAACAAGGACGTGGGCCCACCGTTCGTGAACAAACGGACCGGATGCCCGAGACTATTGTCGAGGCTGATAATTGATAGTGGAGGTGAAATTAATAGCGCAGGCTGGAGGGGGGGGGTGGAATGGAAAATGGCCGGAATGGGGAATGGAGAGAGATATATATACATACACATACATAGATAGAGAGAGGAAATTGGAGACGGGTGCAAAAGGGAGAGATTGAGGCTCATAAAAAGAAAGGCAGACGAAGGGAAGGGCCACCACGGGCAAGGCTTCCAGCCTCGCCCAGAGGGTGGGGGCAAAGGGGGGCAGGCACCCCTTACAACGACGTGAAAAGGAAAGAAGGCATTCACTATAATATCGGTATCCTTTGAAAGTGTTCCTGCCCGGTGAAATCCCATAACCGCCGGGGGGAATCCCTTTTGCTCGCCCGCAATGCTAGCGTGAATGAGTGTTAGTGTACATGTAGGAGGGGGAGAGGGAATAGGTATATGTGTATAAAAAAGAGGTGTGGCCCAAAGGGGTGGATGGTGAGAGAGAAAGAGTGAGAAATAAGGGTGGAGGTGGTGTATGCGAAAGAAATAAAAAAGAGAGATGAAGAGATACCGATGTTGAAACGGTGGGGCGTGGCGGAGGAGGACGGAAGCGGGGAAGATGAGGTTCAAATGCGACGCTCGCGCTATCTGCAAAAATAAAGGAACGGATTTTATTTTCATCTCATTTTCCGAGGTTCCCAAATGGGACTTGAAAAGCATTTGTCTCTCCAAGCAGTTTCATCCGGCTATTGCTACGATTTTGCCACTCTGTTTAATCCCATTCGTCACTCTATTAACAGTTTCGCTACAGGAATGAAGGGAACGAAGAAGCTGAGTTCTTTCTTTGGGCCACATCACTGGTAAATCACATACTAGCAGGTTCAAGACTTACTGAGCACATAAAATTTGAGTTAACTGTGAAGTTTCTTGAAACTACTGGAGCTTGAAGACAATAACACATCTACAATGAGCAACATGACGAAGTGCGAACATGTCTTCCTTGTAGTTTCAGAAAGTAATTTTTTAAATGTCAAAAGTGAAGGTAGAGATATCTCTCACCTTGGAACATATCTCATATTTCACTGCAATTGTAGAAGCATAATTTTATGAACAATTCAGGAAACGTAAAAGTCTATTTGGAATTATTATTTAAAATTTCAAGAAAATATTCCGAGAAAGTACAAAAAACATGACTATCAATTTAGTATAATTGCATCACGAGGTAAATTATTTTTACAACACATTATCAAGTTGCAACTGAGAGTAGTTTACTTTAGTAATAAATAAAAATTTAATTCAAAGATTAATACTTTGTAGTGTTTGGCAAATCCATTGCCAATTGATACGTAAAACCTGCAAGTTTGCACATGTAAAACAGGAAAAATTTGTAAATTATGATTTTTGGATTTTGGAAGAATTTTTTGAGGAAAACCAGATAGCTGAACCAGTAGCCTCGTATTTTGGCAGGATACCAAATATATGGAAATCGCGGCACAAAAACGACGACAACGGTGACAGCGATTAGACGACCCCCGGCCGTCAAAAGAGCATATACTACTCCCTTTCCATCTTGAACGTAACCGTCCCCCATTCTCTGATGAATGAAATGATGTAACACTGAAATCTAATCGCCGGGAGAAGAAAACCGACGGCTATACGGACGGAATTGGAATGAATATTGTGATGATCGATAAAACGAGAGAGAGATGGGAGGAGGACGGGGAAAAGAGAGCGGGAGTAAGAGGGGGATAAGAGGAAAAGGTTGAAAATGGGAGTAGAAGGGTGTAAACGATGGGAGAGGGGGATAGAGAGGCGAGACGGAAAGAGACTTTGAAGGATGTGGAAATGAGGTCTGAATAAATAGGAAGGGAGAAAGAGAGCGGAGATTGGCGGGAGGCGGATGTGGGATGCGGATAGGGAAGCGTGGGATCAGAATGGAAATAAAGGGAGGAAAAGGGTTGTTAGGAAAGCCTGAAGGGATAAGCCTGATGGCGAAATTACGAAATTAGAGTTGTAAGTACAAGCGTGAATTTGCAAGTCTCTAAATTGCCAAGCTCCAAATCGGTCTCCATTTAGGGAGCTAATTCTTGTCATTTTGCTACCCTGTAATTCATTCACGACAATCGCATTCCTATCCGTCTATAAAAATACAAAACCATGCCTAAATGACTTTGGTGATATGTTGATGGAAGTAAGACGGATTGTGAACATTTTTATGTGACTAACAAACCTTGCACGACAACATTTTTAAAGTAAACTTCAATGCACGAAACAGTGTCCTACCTCCTTGCCTGTAAAAAACGGTTATTAGAAAATCTGGATCTCCTCCTGGTAAACCTCAAAACGACTAAATTTGTTACATAGGAATAACATATATTGTTGTTTTTTTCGGGAAAAATGTATAATGCACTATTTTTCAACGTAAGACTTGATACAAGACCACATTATATGGAATTGCGGGTAATTGGCGAAATGGCATGGTATTTTTCAATTCCGAAAACAGTGGGAGCTCTCCAGGGGTGAAATATTTAACTGAGGAATATGATGAGAGAGAAACAAAAAAGGATTGTTTACGATCATTTTTCATATTATGTTATACGCCAAATAAATAACATCAATGCTTAGGAGAAATTTTCAGAAAGAGGTTCCGGGTTTTGCAGCGTCTTCGTTTTTTGACAAATGTATTGGCATCCCCAAAGCTTTGCAAAAGAAACAAGAGGCATGCAATAAGGTATTTTTATAATTATTGACAAAAATTGGAGGCATCAAGAATGCCAATAAATTTGGTTGATCGTTGGCTGTGAGTGAAGTACTAGATTTACCACTCATTCAAAAATCTGGTTTTCTATATTGGTCGAGAAAGTAATAATTGATAGAATATTACATAAAGTAAGTAGATACTGTGAGAGTTTTTACAAATAGAGCTATTTAGATGCAAATGGGTGACAAGCAGCCAAAATAATCGAATTATAAAATGGCGAAGAAAAAGACAACTAAACAATAATGGAGGAAAAGAGAGAAATAATTTACTCTGTATAAGCGGAAAGAAGACGTTTTAAGAGAAGAGGATATAACAGATAGAAATCGCGGATACAATATTAAGTGAAATAAACGAAAGGAATAACGAACGAACAGACATTTTGAATATAAATCACAAAGCTTAGCAATTTCCACAAGTACAGCATTTATGGCGACATAGGTTTTGCTTGTTACTGTATCAAAAAAATTGTACAAGTGGAATATACTCCGTTTTTTATTATCAGTGATGGTTAGTATCGTAACAATATTGCTTGAATGTTCAGAATTTGTTATACAAATGTTTAAAGTTTTATGAGTATTAATAATAATTCAATCCTTTATAACTGGAAAACGACATGAACACACAAAAATAAGAAAAAGGTGACCGAGAAAAACCTGAATAACAGCCATGCGAACAAACACTTTCAACGTCAACCCATATTGAGACCGCAGCTGTTTTCATCTTTTCTTCAGTTGGACATGACGTTCCATGGTGGCAAGAATCTAGAAACGAATCAACCATTTGCCAATATTTCACCAACGATCAAACAGATAACCGTCCGTCTCGTGACGGCTCCAGAAAGAGCACACACAAGGAGAATATTTCCATCTCGTTCATCCCAGGAAACACTGCATCGACTCCTGTTTCCATGACAACTTCTAACGAACGCTTTCCACTTGCCTCTCCCGTCGCTCCAGAGAGAGAGAGAGAAAAGAGATGTTAACCTTTCGGAGGCTCTTCTTCTTTGCTCGGAAGAGGGAGGACGGGGTGGAGGAAGCTGCAGAAGACGAACCTGGAGAGAGGGGGGATGAGGAAAAGGAATGCGCAAGGGAAGGACGGGCGGAGGAGGCCGGAGTTCACGAGTAGTTGGAAAGCAGAATAAACGAGATGAGGTGGGTGGGAGGCGAGGGGGCGTGGGGGGGGGGGCAAGGAAGCAGCACGACAGAAGGAGAACGTGGGAGAGAAGATTTGGTGGCGGAGGGAGCTTTGTTGGGTGGGTGAGGGGAAGAAGTGGAGAAATAGAATCCCAAATAAGAAGCGACAGAACAACGGGGAGTGTGAGGGGAGCAGTGTGAGAGAGAGAGATAGAAATCGAGAGCGCTGGAACATGGCATCGAGTGGAAGAGGTAAGATGATTCGTTAAGGGCGGGTAATTTCTTTAAAGACGCTTCACAAAGGAAACGTTGGGTCTTGTGGAGATGGGGTGTGGGGGGTGGGAGAATCAGCGTAGGGGGACCAGCGAAAGGGGGGTGACTGTCTATTGGGGTGGGGGCGTGTCCCAGCCTCAGGAGGGGTCGGGGCAAAGTGAAGAAGCCATGTGGATGGGGTTTCCCCCTTCCCCTCACTCTTCCCAATCCAAGTTAAGAAAGTTGCGACGGTGGGAGTCTCGCGAATCAAGAAACGGTGGAGACAGAGCAAAGACAACCAACGGTGGTTGAAGATTCCTGAAAGTATTGGATAAATGTAAACGACTGCAGGAATCACATCGCATGGATGAACGTATTATTTTAACAAAACGAGCATGAGACGCCACATGTTTCCTTGACACGTGGTAAAATATGCGTGCGCTCATGGAAATACGAAAATTTAGACGTGAGATAGGTCTCGTAAAAGTTCCCGGACCGATCCCGCGCGGCCAATCATTTATTACTTATCGCTGTAGTGGTGGATGTGCGATGAGTGCGTCTCCGGGTTCCGAGAAATGCGAAGCAGTAAGCCACCATCAGGCCGGGCCACTTTTGGACCGTGCGGGTGGTGAATCAAGATGCTGTGGCCGATCTCGGACTCCTGGAGTCGCTATCACTCCCTGGAAACCCCCGCCCCTGGTCCACCAAAGAGTATTTAAGGGAAGGACAATTAGCTCAAAGAGAGTTTCGTTCCTTAACCAGGCAAGTCGGTGAAACGCCAGACTGCCACTGCTCGAACAGCCGAGAGCAAGACGAGCCGCCCTGCCCAATATCCTGGCCAGTCGGCGATTGCAAGACTGCCGCTCCCACGTAACTCCGGATCTTCCTCTCCCCTCGAACTCCGGCACCCCGGTATCGAGCAAGTGTAAGCGCTGTAGTTGGTATAATAGCCATAATAAAATGAACTCTTGAGCCAACCTTCGTTAATGCTAATATTTAACCCTTAGGTCACGTCGACACCGCGATCCCGCGCAGCAAGGAGAGCAGATGGAAGTTACGGGATGAAGTGATAGGACGGAGGAAAAAAGAGAGAGGCAAAGATTGAAGAAGGTATTGGATGCAAGCTGCAAAATGGAAAAGGCTAACAGTGAAGTCATTCAAACATATATTAAGTACTATGGATCAAATTCGGAAGCCTCATCGCGATAGGAGAGGAAACGGAACAGCAAGTAGTTGCGTGTAACCCTATTTATCTAAATTCTTATTTTGGCAGTGATCAGAAAGATTTTCTGTCCATTAACAATTAGCACTATTTTCCACAAAATTTTTAATTTTTGTGGCCCATACTCCAAAATTGTTGATTTTCCAGTGCTAGGATAGTATATGAAATTTATGCCAACAAACTCGGACATTAACTTAATAAAATATTGAGTTGAGTTTGTTAACTCATTGATTATCGATATAAATGTTTCCAATCCTGGATAAATGATTCAGTAGTGAATAAGTCGTAAAACTTACTTCAAATCACTCATGGCATTCTGTAAAAACAGTAAAGATTTATCATTTTGGGAAAATGGATGTTTTAGCTTCATCATTCAGTTAAAAAGTTTTTACGAAAAAGTAAGAAGGATGAGAAAAACATATCAAACTCACAGACACAGATGTTAATTTTTGTAAATCAATGCGGGAGCCTGAGTTGTATGGTTCAACGGAAAGAAAATTTGCTTACGTTACTAGAAAACTCCGTTTTTGATCAGAAACATCGTCGTGGGTATTCTGCCAAATTGATCATATCATCTCAAGCAGATTAATTCATATAATATTTGAATAATATTTCTTCAAATGACATTTCTGTGAGAAGTATTACTTACTGGTCTTCTTGGGTTCATATAATTTCACAGTAATATTTATTCAATTAAGTGATGCACAATTAAGTACACTACTTGAGGCTTGGAAGTAAATATAAGATGAAATAAAGGCATCAAGCAGTAGTTGGCTCGTCGAGAAGGAAAAATTCATTTCATAGTAGTAATTTCCAGGTCAGTACCTGCAGCTTTATTCTGCTTTTTAGATCTTATTCGCGTCCCTGAAGGATGCAGGCAGAGTTGAGTGCTAGATAACACATAATCAAGGTATTTTATTTTTAGCATGGTGTCGTATCGAGGAATGTCGTATCACTCCATGAAGAAAACGACGTAGTTCCTCGAGCAAATACAACTCAAGTTGACGTTTCTGCTAGAATTAATTTTCCCAGCAATTTCACCAGTGCAATTTTTCAAGCAGAAATTTTATCTAGATTGCCTCTAATAGGAAGGCATATACATAAACTGCTTATTATCTCAAAGTTCCCTAGAGAATTTGTTTAAGGTCTTGGATAGATTGAAAAATGATTTCCTCAAGCGCTACAGTTCTCGGAAGAGGTGCACCAGACGCTCAATCTCCACGAACTAAACAAAATTAAACGTAGATAAAAACTTAAAATGAAGGTATTCAGGTTAAGTTGGATATACAAAGCTTCTACAGATAGAACTGTAGTAACTGAAGATACATACATGCAGACATACCCATCACGCCGTTCCCTTCTGGGGTAGGCACAGTCAAAATGTTTCACTCATTAATACATAATTGTACACCTAACTCTGCTTCAATAATTTCCTCCGTACTGACCTATCTTTGAAAACCTCTTTTGCCTCATTTACCCCCATACACTGCTTCATACCCTCCTGTTTTTAAGACTCCTAACATTCCTCCTCCTAAGAATTTCCTCAACCACATTCAACCACAACTTTCTCGGCCTACCTCTACCTCTCACACCATTCATTCTACTCTCATATATCTGTTTCGTTATTTGACTCTAATCCATTCTCTCCACATGGCCAAACCAACGAAGCACACTCCTTTCATATACGTCCATTACTGGCGCATTAACCCACATTCATTTATGACGCACTCATTCCTGACCCTATCCATCCTACTTTTACCGCAAATACTCCTCAGATAACTCATAACCACGGCGTTTAGTCTACTCTTATACCTATCCTGACATACCCATGGCATGGGTATGTCAGGAACAGAAGATAAGTTTTGGAAATTTTACGTAAATCCCAAAGGATGACTCAAAAGTAACAAATTATTGTCAGACCAGTTGCATGGATAAAGGAAAAAAATATTAGAAAAGATAAGCCTTCGACGTGGAATTCGGTGGGCTGGTGTTTGGAGTAAATGAGTGCTTACTATTTATGACCAGGTTTGAATCTTTTTGAAGCTGATGGATATTTTTTCAACATAATTTAGATCCTAATTAAAGTACAATGCAATGAGCATTTAAGGAGAAATATCGACGCCGTTCATCTGATAGGTCAATGAACGAGGCATCTTAGTTTCTTTTGATTAAAAGAAGACCTAACTCATCCTACTCTTCCCCAAAAAACTACCGTACAAAACCTACCCTATACATGCACTTAATGGTGCAAATGGACTCAACTGTCGATTACTTCCACAGATATACAACCGACATATTTGAAAATATCGTCAATCAATAAAATTTAATGAAAATATTTGATGAAGTAATAATCTTCAATACTTACATTTCTGGGAAGTGCTACGCTAAATCGTCCACTCCGCATTCGTACTCTAAAATAAGACATTATGGATGAACGTGTAATAGCTGCCGGTTTTTGATTGATATTCACTCCGAGCTTGCATTGTGGCTATATCTCAAGCTACGAGGAAAATAAGGCATTTCGAGGTAAATACAGAACACTTACTTCCCCTTCTTACCTTCTAATATCCTAACATCACTCGGTATTAGATACTAACTTCACATGCAATATCTGGCATGATATAGCTCTTGCATGATTAAGTACCTTGTAGAAAAATTTATCTGTCGCAATAATTATAATCATTAGTCGTATCTTAAGTAGTGTACTGCATGGTTGCATGTTCGTCCTCGTAGCACTCTCCTATTTTCTGGTCTGACCGTGCACTGTTATTTAGACCTCTTTTGACCTGCGCCTGGCATTCCGGGGGAACGTGCACGGTTCGGATTTCAGCCGGGATGAGGGATTCTCGCCTGGCGTAGAGTCACCCCGGGCTACACACCTTGGTGATGGCTTACACGGTATTTCATAGATATAGATGCAAACCAGTTTTGGCAGTTGTATAGTGCAATCATATATCTGCTGATAGTGTAACTCCTGAAACTATTTGTACTGTTTATGATTAAACTGTGGAAGTTACAAAGTTTGATACATTACAAATTACACCAGATGGTTGTCGATTGAGAGATTTGAGCTTTAATGATGTCTAATTTTGTTTTTAAATCAACAAATTACATAACTACAGATTATGTGACCTGGGCTAATTATTCTCTCTTTATTCATTTCATTCACTCTCCTCATACCAAGTGATTTCAGTTAATCCTGCAAATATTCAGAAAGCATTCTTTCACCAAATCCATAAGTCTACTCCGCAGAGAAAAGGTAAGCAGCTTCCTCGAAATTCCTCAAAGCTGGTTATTTTTTTCCCACTCTCTGTCACTCGCTCACTGTTTCCCTCTCATTTCTTTTTTTTTCTCTCGCCCCGCAGATCTCATCGACCAACTAATGATTCCCGGAGCAGACAAAAATTGCCACTCACGCGCTTGTATTTGGGGTGTCCTGTGCGTAAGCAGAGAAACCCCCTTTCTCTTCTCTCAACCTCTCCCCCTTCAGGCAATATCAGCACAGCGCCCACTCTTGGATGGCTAAGCGGACGAGATAAAAAACGATGATGAGTTGGCGCAGGAGCCATGAAGCCAGCTCAAGGGTTAGAGAAAGGATGTGGGGTAGGATTGCCAACCTAGTGACGGAAAAATCGATTTCGGTTTAAATCGAAAATCAAGTTTCAATAGTCAAAGATCGAGGAAATCGAGATCGAGCCATGATCTTCGAGTTTCGATCCAAACTCGATTTTTAAACTTCGATCTTGACCATTTCGTTTGATCTCAGCATGCCGTACCGATTACTCTCGTACCGTTTCGCGATCAGAGTGCTGAGTATGATAACGTCATCCGTCCCATGTGAAACACTTTTCTCTAAGGCCGGTAAAATTGGAAAGGCACGCCCTAGATCATCAAGAAAGCATCTCAATCAGTTGATCTATCTTCAAAAATTTTTGTGAAGCCGAATGGTTCCAAGCGGTGATGCCCAAACTTTAATGTGCGTGCATTTGTAAATTTTTACTACTAATAATTCAAGAATGTATTCTAAATAGATTTTTAGGGATTTTTTATACTATTCAAATATGTATTATGAGCGTTTTCGAATGAATAATAAACATGTTTTTGTACCAACTGTATTTTTTTCAAAAAAGAACCGTCAATTTTTTCGATTAATCGATCTTTTGGTTCAAATTTCGATTTTTATTGAAAAGTCGAGCTTATCATTTCGATTAAAAATCGATTGCTCGAAAAATCGATTTTGACCGACATTTTTCCATCACTATGCCTACCTTCCCGAATTCCATGGTAGCATCTCCGAAATCGAAATGTGAATTTTAAAATTTCCCTCTTTTCCATACTGAGTTTATAGTTGTAATAATTCAGTGGTTATAATTCAGAAGTGGTATGTTGCAGAGTGATAGAGAGAATATTATCATGACGCCTCACTACATCTCTAGGTCTAACAGAAGCGAGAAAATTAGCGAGATGAATTGCCGAAGAGACAGGTACAGAAACTCGTTCTTTCCGCGCACAATAAGCGACCACAAAAAATCTGAGCTATATTAAATGCACTCTCACAATACACATCACCATTTCACATCCCAAAGCCTTATACCTCACATCTTTGCACGGCTGGTGTTCTAACACCCCCAGCTACATGCCTAAGCGCTCCTCGCAATATCTCCAAGTTTTTCACTATTATAACGGAACCTGTACGGGAATCACCTCTTTTGGAGTAGATTTCAGGGAAATTATGCATCACTCATCACATTGTATTACATCGAGTAGCTAAATATATCCATACGAAAATCTATTGTTTTGAGAATTGCCAATTTAATCCACCTCATTACGTGGACTGAGGAACGAAATGAATTGAAAGTAGGAACATAGACTTGGGTTTGTAGAGGAATGTGATGACCGCATATAAATTCCGTTGCACGATGATATAATGCATGAATATCATGTATCGCATTTAATACTTATTAATAGGAAACAAGTATGCTTGTATAACCTAATCTGTAGAAATAACACATTCAAATCGTATGTTAGAATAGTTCGACTCAAGTATTTCAACCAAACATATCACGGGATATCGCAAGGTGGTATAGCAATGCAGAGCCCGACAGAAAAATATCACTACGCAGTGCCACAGGAATATCCCAGTTGAAATATTACAGCATCGTACAATTCTCAGAAACACTTCCCTTTTCTAACGGCAAAAAGGTGGGCGTGAAGGAGGTACAAGAGTAGGCATGCGTGGGAGCCAAGAAGTCAGTCGACGGAACGAAAATGGGAGAAAATGAATGGATGGAGAGAGTCTGGTGAGGAAAAAGAAGAGAAACGGAGAAAGTGGGGGTACAATTTTACCTTACCCTATATTTCCCTCGAGCTCTGTCCTTTCCAATACTCTCACGGTTTCCGAAAATCCTCCATTGGTCGCGTCAGCCTATACCAGGTCAAAACTCATAGATACGAGACAGTGGAATTATAGCACCCGTACACGAATCAAGCCTTTTATTGTAAAAGTAAAGAGATACTTACTTACAAGCCTACAATGGACGTAGGAATATGGCATGGTGCTGTATTTACACCTACAAGACGACTTTTTCATGTTGTGTCAAGGAAACACTGCAAATCGAAAAAATTCCACCTAGAAATGAATCTAAAAGACTTTTCTCATTTCTTAGTTTATCCAGCCAACTACTAATGGGCACAATTCAAGCAAAAGTGTATCTAAAATCATACTTTTCGGACGGAAAAGCAGCTCCATACCTTGTCGACTTATATATTTCGTTAATCAAAAGAAAACTTCAAGAGGCCTTAATGTCTGAAATAATGTATCTAGTTATTGATACATGATTAGCCGTTAAGCTTCACCTGTTTTCATTACTAATAAAACTTCTCCGTTTGAAAATAGTTTATTTTTCCATCGCTACCTTAACTCTGAAACCAAACTAAATTGGCTCATTGAGTGTGTTACCAGACCGGACAGTTAGCCTTCCCGAGCGAAATTAACGATTCTCATCCACGGGACGTTACTATTTTTGCGAGTTCATTTGGCTCTCTCAATAAATTACATGATTTTTTAAATTCAATAATGTGAATACCATTCTTTGCTCTGTCACAAGGGTTCAGTCTTTGCATGAGATGGAAGAATGCACGCAAATAGACACCGATAACCTAGTGCCGACATTGGAAAGGTTTGGATAGCGTGTTAGAGTTGATGAAATAAAACAAAAGAGTACGCCTCGATCTGATAACCCAGTGATTGACCGGAACAAAATCCCCATTGACGAGTGAACTAAGTCCCCATCGATTCAGATAGTATATATAGGCCGTATCTCTTACATGGCTTTGGAAAGTTTTACGATTGGTTTTCTCGTGGATTGGTGAGTAAAGCTATAAATATGAAAGTAATAATTGGCTTTCATTCCGTCTTTTGGAAGAAAAAATGACTTTCCTGGCGAACGTGAGCATTAAAATGTTGGTTTCAGTAATTTTGTGCGGCGGTGCAGAAATGAATCATTGCCTCATGAATAAGGCACTCAACCAGCATTCTGTTCTCCTGTATTCCATTTTGATTTATAGCGACGATCTGCGCGATGTAGGGAACGACGAACGCACAACAGCAAGGGAAAGTAACCTTTTGCTAGACATCCTAAGAGTAAAATATGACTAGGGATTTCGAAACTTGTATTTCATCCAATCTTACAATCCAATAAATATCAAAATATAAAGACCAACCTAAGATTCCAGTAAAAATATGGAAAACACTAGTTGAAGCTTTAAGCGATTTCTTCATTACCTGGCAAGTATTCTATCTTACTGCTTAGAATCGCTCTAATAAAATTTTCCTCAGGACGGAATAAATTCCACTTTCTCAGGCGAGATGTTGTAGAAGACAATTTTCACAGGATATCGTCCTGTCTACTTTAATTTTCAACTCGTGCTACATGTGTTTCGACTAACTATCAGCCATCATCAGTTACAACTTATCTTCAAAGTTCCAACAATCTTCCACATAGGACAGTACGATATCCTTTGCGTACCATCAGGACCGAAAACCAAACACATGACCTTAGGTTACCATCAAATTTTGATTTTGTTTTATGCTGCTAAAACTGCAATTCAATAATTAAGATCGAAGGTAGGGCGAAAGCTAGTGTTTTTTGCATGGTTTAGCAAGCTGAAGACTCATCAAACGATGCTTGGACTGGTCTTTTATTAAGGCAATTTATGCGTGTTTAGGTTATGGTTCATGCACAAAAATGTATTTATCTCATGCATTCACCTTGTGATAAGGCCAAGTTAGTAGACATACTCGTATATTTCGGCAATACTTTGATGCAAGAGAATATATACCGTCCCATCCCTTCCATTATTCTGAATCAGCAAACAGCCAAACTGTTCCCACACAAATGAATCGGGATCCATTCGATGACCTTTGAGTTATCCGCCGCGTATGCGTGCACGGTCGACCAGGCTGGATTCGATAGATGAGATTCATTTGCGAGAAGCAGATATTAGGTCGCATTGTTTGACCTGATTGCTCATAAATCGCCTTTGATTTACAACTTCAAGGGGTTATGGCCGGAAGCCATCGGAGATGTGCCGACTGTTTGAAAGGATTTTTACTCTGAGGCACATTCATTATCCTTAGGCGAGTCAACCCAAATCCCGATTTTTCTGATCACACCTACACGTGTGCACACAGTTCATATCGGATAAAGCATGGCGGTAAATGATAAGCGTTCGGCCAGGTTAATTTTTGGATCCAAAAGTGTAATGTACAGCAACATGCTTGAGGGAAATAATGTCTGTGGGCACAATACGGACAATGCGTACATGCTCAAAAACATGGAATAGAAAACTCATCGAGGCAAAAAAAAATATTAATTAAGAGAATGACAAAATGAAAGTAGGTTTACAATCACTTTAATCTTATTTGGAAAAGAAATAATTAGATAAAATTCATGATAGCATTAAATTGTAATCGCGAGAAATATCCAATTCCGGGAAATTTGCTGCACAAACGATTATCAAATATACTAACTACAAAATTACTTCCATTACATCAATCAAAACATTTTCTACCACGGCTTAAAAGCTATTATTCAAATGCAATAAATTGACCAATTCAAGGTCTTTAGTCAATCTATTCTACATACAATTTTCAACGCTAAATTTTTATATTCAGTAGGTTTTGGACTAAATAAGTTATTCCCATTATCTCTACAAAGTCGTTCCAGCGCCCTGAAACTCTCTCTATTTAATTTAGCCCATACATCTACGGTGATTATGAAATTCCCATTAGGTGCATCGGTGACGCAGCACAGATTTCATCGTAAAATATCCTCACTAATTGGTGCCCACGCCGATGAAACATCGTGGAATGAAGCATCTCACTTGCAGAGTTATCAAATACGTGGGGATAGACTTTGACGTCTACAGCCACGCGTAACTTCACCGTTCCATCCCATTGTGACTCAAATACACTGAAATCCCTCGCATTGATTACCAAGCCGGGTTCGTTGAGAGAAGGAGAAAGAGAGCGAGGAGATTTTTTTCCCACTGAAAAGTACCCACCACATCACGAATTCGGCTCACAGCTCCGCGGGGATGAAGTGAAAAGCAATTGGAGTAACTTTTAATTATTCAAGCGGAACGAATCCATCTATACCGTTTCCATCAAAAATCCATCTCCACTCCCCATTCCCCTTCCACACCCTTTCGATGCCTCTGCCAATTATAACTTCTTGAACGACAGGAAATAATCATATCTGTGTGCCGACGAATTCCGTTCGAATTATAACAAGGGAATATAGGTGAACGGGAGGAGATGGCGGGGGCAAAAAGTGGAGTGGAAAGATGGAGATCACTATGGGACCACCATTTCTCGAAACGAACAATTGGGTCCTACGGATACGAGAAAAGCTCTAGGACTTGCTTACCAATCAAGGGTAACGAAGTCGGTTACCGTTGAGCTGAGGCACAGACAATCCAGTGAAGTTATCAAATCTCTACAACTGCTCAGTGTAGAGAGCGACCGTACAACTTCTACACCCAAAAAGGCATATTTTAATTAGATATGGACAAAATATGATTACCTATAAGTTGTAAGCATTATTTATGCCTACCCAAACCTATTTATCCCAAATTCGAAAAAGTTAGTACCAGTACAAGATTAAGCCATATGCTCTATTTGTACATGACCAAAATTATGTAAACCGGTAAAAATATAAAAACGCACTCGCCAAATATGACCCTTTCTCAGTGAAGTTTTTGAATCCTAAACTATTAGAATTTGTTTAGTTGTAGTAACCAAGGTCAAATTTGAATTTTTTTCAAATTGCATCAGAATTGAAAAATTTGTTCCCGAGGCCTTTTCTCTGGAACGCGGCGTTTGCATTTATAGTTATTTATATTTATTGCTCCGATAGAGATATTCTTAGTAACGCTTTTCATAGACTGGTGTGAATAAGATGGTGCTTGATATTTTTTGTAGAAACATAGACATGACCCTGGTAAATAATTACCAAATCCTTTTGCCTTAGTACTCTGCAAGTCCTCCACAAATATAGAAAATACATGCTCACTTTACAAAGAGTCTCCGACAAGCGATTCAATTACCGATAAAGTGACTTTCTGACTAAAAATTTCGAGGGGTTTTACCAACGCATGTTACCTTTTGATAGAAGTAATTAATTGGAAAAATCCTCCATGCAATCCTTTAACGTCAACTCCAATAACGTATAGGGAGGCTAACATGGCTGAAGTACACTCCGAGCACAAAAAATTGAATTCACGTTCAAAAGGCAATTGCGACCACGTTTTCTAGTTTTTAAAAGGGGCATTTTTAAGAAACCTCTGATATTTGTTTTGCTAGAAATGCTGGATTTAGACAAGATGATACTGACATGTTTTGTGTCACAGTGAGTTTCCTAGCAGTTACTAACTTGGGAAGAAATGCGTGAAAAATACACTATACTGGCAAGTTTGGATGTTGTATTCGCTATGAATTTCTAAAGAAAATGGAAAACTGTATTTCAGCCATTGGCCATTGGCAATTGGTATTGGTAACGACCAGTCCAATGGCACACATGTATGCAAGCATTTACATCGTAATCGTCATGTACTGAATTAAGTAACGAACAAATCGCGCAGTGCGCAGCGCCAGAAAAATACGCGGAAGCTATAGAATCAAAATTTTGGAAAGAAATAAGCAAAATCTTGAGTAGACCCAGGGGACTTAGTCCATCGATAGAAATGCTTGAATAAGATACACATTACTGGAGACAAAAATAATTATGTTGTTTCGATTGATTTCATTTCCGTTCGAGAATGAGTAATCGTTTAGAAACTCTCTACTAAGCCCTGACAGGTGAAACAAAATACAGACTTTTAGTACACACAGATGGCTAATTTTCCCGATCAAAGTAATGGCGCGGTCATTAAATGAATTGTTTCTTATCATTACTATGAATTTCAAATGAGCATATACTTATTAGTACAATATCTAAGGTAGATTGAAGATGATTGCACTACATTAAAAAAGCTACAAAATAAATGCTTTGACAGTTCCAATTTCATATTTTGAGGCTATTTCATCTTCAGATTTTATCATTCATTCTTCTGTCTCTCCATCTTCGACGAGCTCAGAAAAATTATCTCTCACCCTGTGATATCTTTCATCCTTGAAACTCATTTGAGCATGGAGCACTATCGTGAAAAGTTTAATTTAACGAGATACTATTTTTGAGTAATTGATGCGCCAATAGGCGTTCTACGGTAGACAAATTCCTCCCGGAAATAGATTGGGGTGCGAGAAGAAATTGGATGCGAGAGTAGGAGAGAGCGGGGCATGGGGAAGAAAATTGGTCCGGCGCGGCGATGGCGAGAGGCTGATATAGCGGGGTAGCTATCAGTCCGGGAGAAATCGGGTAGGATGTGATGTGAAAGGAACGAGAGGGGCCGGGCAACCGAGGAAATGGGTTCGCGAACGTCGAGTGGAGAGAGAGAGAGAGAGTGATGACGATTTGGATGTCTTATCTTCGCGATCTCAAAAGATACCGAATTACTCCCGGAAAGCAAACGCGTCCCCCAGCATATCAATTACTGGGGCGAAATTGCGAAAAATCACCATCCCCAACACCACCTGTGTAATTATGGCACTCGGTGAATGGGCACAGCGTGAACGGGTTAAATTCATGAACCACCCACCAATTCCCTTCTATCCAATTCCCCTTGTGAGAGAATGTTACTTCCCTCTTGTATGAATAATTCTTGAGTGAAATTTGAGTATTTTATCCCCAGAAAAGTGTGATTTAATTCATGAACATGACAGGCTGCATAGAAAAACAAGGAGATGGGAAAATTCTGATGGAATCCACAACAACGAATGAAAATAAAAAATAATATTAGGAAAATATTGTAAGAACAAGGTTAAACGCCTCTAAAAATTAGGGGTTTACAAAAACGTTCATAAAATCGTAAATTCCACGCTAATTTATTCTTACCCATTATAAATTCTACATAAAAAGTCTTTATACTCTTATCTTATTAGTGATACTGTATCCCAAAAGCATGTTCTATTGTCAAGATAGTGGCCAAAATAAAATAGTGAGCAATTTAAAAAGTAGAGCATCATTTAAAGTGATCCACTTCCAAAAGTTAAAAACTGGAACAAAGGTTTTACAATGAGCTATTAAAAGAGTAGCCAAAATAAAAATGATGTGATAGGCAAGTGCGTACCAGTATTTTATCCGCCAACAAAACATTAATGACGATAGCAACAAGACTGTGAAGTTCAAGGTTATGCTTCGTCCCTCCCCTCTCCCTATTACCTCTCCTAACCCTCTCCCTCTTCAGGACAGGTAGTCTAACATGCCCTGAGGTGAGGTTGCTAAGCAACTGGGAAGTATTTCGATATGTAAGGGTCTCTCTCCTAAATGAAACAATGCAACAAAATAGGAGGATAAATGAAAAATGGGTAGATATCTCTTTTATGATTTTAGCACTGAATTTTAAACATAACATGCAAATATGAAAAACATTTATCACCTACCCATCTCTAATTGAAATACTGGACGTCCAGACTTCGGTAATAATGTATAAGTTGAAAGAATTGGCGTATGAAAACCTCGTTCTCTTTTGTAAGTGGGAGAAATTAACTTCAAACACAAACAAAGGACCGTAGGCGGCAGCCCATTTCATTGGAAGAACGAGTGTTCAGTTCAGCGATTTCAGGTAACGATCGAAAAATAAGAAAGAGAAAATATTTTGAGCGAGAATATGCCGAATCGAAGATGCTATCGTGCGATGCCCTCGTTATAATTTTGGTTCCAATGCGAATCCTTCCTCCATCCAAGCGATGCTCATCAAAACTTTATATCAGCACGAGAGTTTGAAAGCTCTTCCCGGCATCAATTTATAGCATATGACTATAGAAAAAACGAAGAAAGTTTACGAAATGAGACTCGTGAGTTTATGCACTTTTGCGTTTCTCGATTGAATACTAAGGATGTATGACAAACATGAAGATATGGTTGAGTATGTATCCGTCTTAAACTTCACAAAAAATTCATAACTTTGCTGCAAAGCAATACTTTATTGATCTGCGGTGAAATTCACTTCTATATTACTCGGAAAAAATTGAAAGGACTGACAACTTTACAAAGCTAGCCATCTGTTGGCCGTACGTAAAAAAACACAGAATTAAATTAATAAATAAACAAGAGTAACTACATTTTATGAAATATAATGAGAAAATACATCCATGGCAAATGACTAAATGCGTGAACATCAAAACCATGACGTGAAATACCTTTTTCAATTCAGTAATTAATGTTTTATTTCAATGTAGTAACTTTCGAGGACAATATAAATCACTAAACCAATGGTGCACTCCTACTTAGTCGACGTTATATTATGAATATTCTAAACGTATCCATGATTTCAGGGTTTGATTATAGCGAATCAATATTAATTTTTAAAATGTGGTATCCCTTATGGGATACAATGGCTGAGAAAAATTGGGAGAGAAGGGTTTCAAAGTTTACGACAATGAAAAATATGAGCAAGATTTCCTAAGATTAACTATTGGTAACGTTACCTCAGTATGTAGTAGCGTTTCAACATGCTTAGGGGATCTGGTACTCACCTAAAAAGGAAAAGAAAATGGTTGTTAATTACATGTACACATGAAGTAACAATTGAAGGTTATGGTGATAAAATACCGTAAGTATGTACCCTACCCCTTTCAATGCACTGAGAATAAGTAAGAATAATGACAAATTTCATAGCACAAAGCATTCCTTACTGAATGGTAATGGTCTCAGGCATTCTTTGATTTCACTGAACCTTTTCAAAACATTATGAGATAAATATAAAGTCCCTAGGAAGCATATTGTCAATACTATTACATGACATACTTATAATTGCATATGGTGAAATAAAATTTTGCCTAATGAGATCGCTTGTACCTCAGAGGTAATAAATATAACAGTTGTATTAATATCTATCCCACTGCTAGAATTACGAAAAAAGAATTCTGACATAAATTTGACATAGGAGTTGGACATAGTAAGTCAATGGCCCGGCATCAGATGCTGCCACAAAATTTTCACCTTATCATTTCTGTTTTTTCATTTAAAAAAACTCCAAAAATTGTAATCCACTTATTATATCCTATTTTCATAAATTCTTGAATCACAATATTGAGATAGTTTTTGCTGAAATTTACTTCTCATTTAGTATAGCGCTCAACATTGGCTCTCAAATTTCCGACTGACAGTTTTTAGCGCTATTATAGCACGCTGTACAACCATGTTGGAAGACTTGAGGTCAGTTCCTATCTAGCCCCCAATTTTTTAAATGTTTCATTTCTTTTATACTTTGTCACGAAGTACAGAACCCAAGAAAAAATCTAGGCAATACTATCGTAATATATCCTATAGTAACACATTTATGCCGGATAACATGTGGCCGTAAAAAAAGTATAGGTACCGTAATCAATATAAAACGCCTAGGATAGTTTCACTATTGAATACGAAAGGAAAGCCCGAAGTTGATCTTCAAGCCATATTTTCCATTAACAATGAAACTCTTAACCTTCTGCAGCAACTTGATAGCATTTTATTGTTTATAGGCGTTTTTAGGTTATATGAACCTTCTGCTCGGCCCATAGTTCTCCCTTCATGGATATTTCCTGATCAGAGATATTAATCCTTTTATTCTATAGAAGTCGAAGGATATTAGAATGCACACCGTATAATTAGGTAGGAAATTGAGAAGGGGAATAATGGAAGTGAGATTGGCTCCGACCATCAACTGGGGAGATGCTTCAAAAGCTTTAATAGGTGACTAAATGAGAAAACCACACTGCGGAAGGGATCCCAGAAATGTATCCGCCCCGCCCACAATAGCCCAGAGGGAACAACGAGGGGTAGACGAGCAACACTTTCCAAACTTGAGAACGATGACGGAAGACGCACGTACCGTGGGTGCCCCAGAGCGACATTCCATCGCAAAAGGGTTCCGCTTCCAATACCTGGCGCTCCGTCACCCTTTTGCACGCAGTAAAAGAAGGGTTTCCTCCCATAAATACTCCATTACACTACCAAAGTAACATCACAGAAGGTCAAATACAAGTAACCCAGTGTTGTATACGGTGATCTTGACTTAATAATCCTCCTTCCCTCTGCAAGGCCAATAACGATTACATGAACCAACCACACCATCAAACTATCCATCCCAATGTTATGTTCGATTTCAAAAAATGTTGGGGTTTAAAAAAAAACATAATTTTTCGCAAACCTTACTCTTACCACATTTCCATGAACGATATTTTCCTCAATTTCGACACGCTATGGTTCTGTTGAAGGACAAGAGGGCGAAGATGAGCTAAGTGATGATGTGGAGAAAAGGTTCCCGAGCTGAAAAACATCTTAGGAACAATAGTTAAGGCAATTTGAGCGAGATATTTCCTCAATCATAAGGAGGACCATATTCGAATTTTTCGTTTTTATCTCAGCAGCTGTATGAAGCATGAAGTAAATATTGTAGTATCAATGGCGCAATAATATACTTTAAAATGACTAATATCCTCAGTGGTTCAATCAATATATCTGCGTAAATCTTTTACTTGACTAATTTTTTCATGGGAGCCGTTTAAAACTCCTTCATACCGGAAGGATTTTTGTAATTCTGAAAAAAATACTGGAGTGACAATACAACTAATGTTTGAAAATAGTTGTAGATACCTAAAACTACAGACTTAATTCGTACCATTTCCCATGTGAAGTCACAGGTATTTTTTGGCAAATATCTCGGAAAATAGTAATTAAATTTTATAATGGGGCTAATTTTTGGTATCTTTGGAAGGGTGAGATATCTTTCTTTACAATGAGACCAAATTCATTGATATCTAGGTCAAACGACACTTCGCTCAAACTACTTTAAAAGGCTGTCGTCCTAACGTTCTGTACCTACGCCTCAAATCCAACGTTCCAAACAAAGCGGCAGCAAAATGAGCTGATATGGTTATATATACTTGATTTTATAACGTTCTACGATGCTATCGGATGGCCATCCGCCATTGCTCTCTATTCATCCACAGGCCTTCTGGCAACTGCTTTTCTCTTATTGCCTTTTCTATGCCTTCTCTCTAACTCTGGGCCATCCTCTTTTTTTCTACCTCATGGATTCCTTATTAAAATTTGCTTAGGTAATCTCTCGTTCGTCATACGTTGTATGTAATCATACCACACAAGCTGTTTTTATTTAATGCCGTCGACTGCTGTGTGGGTGACTCCCATTATATTTCTTATTCTATCATTCGTGATTCTTTCCCGTCTGGATATACCCGCAGATCATCTCCAGCAATCCATCTTCGTTCACTCCATTCCTCTGTTTCTTCATCTGCAATATCTCACTCCCTATGTGGTAATGCTTCTAACTATTGTATTGCATATTTATTTTTTATAAGCTTTGGATATAATTTGGTCTCATAAAATGCTATGCAATACGGGTATTTCCCTTTCTCCCTTCAAATTTCTTCCTTTACTTGCATCATATAGGCTTCCATTTTGAATTATGTTTTCTATAGTTTTATCCAATTTGAAAATCTGACCTAGGCAATGAGATCAAGGGATACGGAAGTTAGCTAGGAAGCGAAGAGAAAGCTGGGATGTTGATATAATAGTTTGGGTATTTTGAGGTTGGAAATGATGGCATTAGAACTTGGAATCCCAATAATAAATCATGAAGATTAGCTAACTCCTCCACGCAGTGCCAGTTCGGAGTTAATGGACTCTACTTGCAAAAATAATCTCCCGTGAAACTGTCAATGTTTTGCTGCCGCTATAAAGAACTGTGAGGTGATGGTAAATTCGGGAGAAAACAATAATAAACCAATCGGTAGAAAAATAAGAAAGAACAGGGTGCAGACATTCCGTTCAACAGAGTCGTAGATGTTGAATTTCAACATGGGAACGATCGGATACGAAAGATTCAATATAAACCGCACTTGATCCTTTACCGAGTGCACTCCTTTCAGCTTTACCCGAATCCTCTTGTCTCCTACCATTCCCACACCTTCGCTCTCCAAAGGGGTGAAACACGTTTTAAGCCGTCGGGTAGAGAGAGAGAGAGCACTCTCAAAGCGAAACAAGGAAAAGTTTAGTTCACCACTCCTCCCGCCTCCTTCCCCCACACCCCTCAAACCGGATTCCTCCATTCTACGTCCGGGTCGTACGGTCGGGTAGGGGAAATAGGGATGCGCCATTTTTATCCGCCATTTTACGACGCATACGATTACTGTCATGGCGCTTTCTTCCCTCGCTGGATTTCTGGTTAGTGGCTCGACTTCCTCTCGTTGGCCTGCGACCCGTCGGGCGTTGCTGGCTGAGCATCGGTGCGCAGATTTGGGAACGTATTCCCTTTCATTTTTTCTGAAAAACAAATCCTCAAGGGATAACTGTGAAATCTACCCTATTTTTTCTTTCTTCAAATGCGTTAAAATAATTTGAAGAAGGAGACATAATATTAAAGTCTACTTTTCTGTTCACGCCTGTATTAAGTATGTTATTTTAATGCTGGAAAATATTGAAGAGCCAACCAAAATCAAAGCATAAAACAGACAAATTAATACACAGTTTCTGTCGGTTACTCAGCTCCTTTTAATGGAAATCTAAACGACACAAGGGGCTCATAATTATTGTTTCCTACACTGCTCACACTACAACAGAAAGCTTGCCGTATTTCTACAATCCATTGCTTTTCAAAACTGACTACGAGCACAGTTCATTTGCCCTGGAGTAAGTGTAAGTAAGTAAGAAAGTAAATAATCGCATCTGTACTTGTATTGAGTAGATTTCCAACAATTAGGTAAAACATGAATAATGTTACATTTTCAAGTTACTCTATGCTAAAAATTTCATCTCTTTTTGGCATGTCTTTTGAACGAATTAGCTGACAATTAGGAAAACCTGTTTTGCACTACCAGAATGCTCCCCACAAGCACATAACAGGACGTTTTGTCTGTACAAAACTTTTTAATCATGATTTTTCGTGTGCTCGGATGTGTTCCGATATTCGCCGACCGCAACACCTTGAATGACAAGTTGTCAAAATGTCACGAGTGAACACCTGGACGGTAGAAAGTGCATGGAAAACTCATCTCGTCAACAACAGCAATGAATAAGGCAAATAACTCCATATTGTAAGATTGGAGTTATTGGCCTTATTTGCCTCCAGGAAGATATTCCTGATATTTTTGTGGTTTTTTAACAAAAATGAACTATAGTGGGATTGGTTTTCCCAGAAAGCCTTCGATTACTTCGAAATTAACCTCCGAAAAAGATGTCTTAAATGAAAAGTGAATTAAAATAATCAAAAAAGGTTACTATCAGCGGGAATAAGACGGATCTGCAAAACCGTAACAGAACAAAAATCGTTGATATTAAAGTAGCACAGAAAAAAACCCTGAGAATATTAATGGTTAATTCACAATATACGCCTATTAATTAACGTAATAAGGAACCTTTGCCAAAAGACACTTCCCCGAACGTTGAAAAAATTCAATTGCGTCAACTAATGAGTATTGTCATTTCTTTTTTGGTTTTCATGAACGGAGGACAAGGCAGTAAGTACGTTTCGGGTCGATTTTTAACAGTAAATCGGCGTCTTGGAACGAATTAAACGACGATCCAGAAAAGGAATCCGATTCCTCCATGGCTCCGAGGGAATATGGACGATGTGGTTTTCCCGATAATGAGGGACCTTTGACGCTACACATTGCAACAGTGACGCTGAGGGGAGCTCAGAAAAAATTGAGTCATTAAATGGCTCTTTAATGGTTGGGCAACATCCTGCACCAGCCATCGCTCTCCATTGGTTACACACTGCCTATCCCCCCATTTAAATCTCTATGAGTAGCACGGCTTCGGGCAAACACATATTTGCCCGATACGCAAACGTTTGCTCTCGAAATTAACGCGACCTACCGGATGGGGAACTGCCCTCACGAAAAACCTAATGGCACGGTAATGAATGCCAACCTTTTTTCCCACCAAACAATTCCAAAGAGTTTGGGAACTTGAATTAAAGAGGGGGGTTGAAAAATGGTCGTGGGGTTAGAAGTGGAGTTCTCGGTGCGGGAAATAAAACGGCTGAGAATCGACGCAATGATCGCATTCCCTGCCCCCTAAATAGGTTGCCCTTCCACCCTCGAAAGATATCTTCTCGAATCCAAAGAAGGGGAAATGCTCAAAAACGATCTCTTGGAGATTTTCGGGTGGTCAAAAAATCCTCCATATTGATTTGTCGTCAAACGTAACAAAAATGCAGGCTTTCTCTCTTCCAGCATAGTTAAAACGTGAGATGGTATATCATTTTACGACATTCCGTATCTTCCAGGTGCCAATGTCCAAGCTTCACGGTCATTCTAGAGTCCTTCTTCTGATTCTGTTTTATTTTCTTTTTTATTCCTTCCATTCAACTCTTCCTAGGTCTGCCTAGCCGTCTTCCAATTGGGCGTCACACCAAAATTTATTGTGGGAGTCTTTCATTATTCAACCTTTGCACGATCTCATCCCATCTTAATTGATGTTCTTTTTATTTCAGGTACTCATAATTATTGGTTCTTCCATCCTATTACTGGTTGACTGCTGACCTCCACCCTTCTCTAACTGATGCTAATTATTTTGATTCTAGGTAGTTCTTGCAAGGTACTTTCCTCTTTATTTGGTCCATGAACTAATTCCTGGGTCTTCCACTGTGACTGACTTTTCCCCTATTTTACCTTCAATTGTGTCCTTAACAAACCCACTGTTCCACAGAGTGCGTCCAATCCATCTAAATCTTCCTTTAACTATCATGTTTTATCTACCACTACTTCTATCGCTACTTTCATCTGCTATCATATTTTTGTTACCTGATAATGACTACCGATTTTTAAAACTGTAGATAATTTTGGAAGTAAATAACCTTATTTCACTAGTCTCCCTCCTAGAATATTACCTAGCGAAGCCGCCATAGAGATTTCGGCGGGGAATGTTCGTGTGCGAGGAATGAAGATGAGAAGGAGTAGGTAAAGTATAATTTGTGTTTGTATGACAGAAACTGTTATGTGTATCAAAAAGGTATCCCAGCGTCTGTTTTCTTGTGGTCATTAATACTGTAATGAAAAAAGGGCTTTCTGTCAGTACATTTCAATTTTGCATTGCATCTCTTTCATATATTAATCTTGTATTAATCCGAGTGGTTTAGTATGAGATCGAAATAATATCCTCCGTGTCATATAGAAACTCTCTTGGTCTGAACTTCCCAAGTAATCTCAGCATAGCATATGGGTTCTGAGTTTCTAGCGACTTTCAACCTAATTCTTTTATCTGCTGCGTTACACTCTGTTCATTCGCAAGAGTTTTTAACGTGGCAAGCGGCTTTTCATCGTATATTTTTTTTCTAATTAAATCTTTCTAAGAAGAATCCGAAATACTCGCATTGTATTGGAAGTGTGGCCTAATGCAACGATGTAATATATACCATCCGCTTTTATATTTTAGGACCATCTTACTATCGGGGACCGGATCCCTACCATACGCTTCTCAGATTCTAGTCTCTTAAGGTGGCTCCATCGCGGCTGAAGGAGTAAAAACAGACACTGACGTTGACTCTTTTTCAAACAGTTTTAAAATCCTGCCTGCTGACTGAATGCGACAGCCGATTGAAACCAACATTATTACACAAAAAATGCTAACTATTCCACGGATATATTTTTATGAAAACTGTTTAATGGCCACAGACGCAATATACAGAGTCACCAAATTTTGTCTTTAATTTCTGGAGTAATTAGCTAAAACAAATAAGACGGTATGATGCATCAGTATTATATTTCACCAGATTACTGGGGGATTACGCATCTTAAAAACAATTTTATACGATACCGAAATTTATACTGGGCAGAAAAATACCAGTTTTCCTCCTTTTTATCTCATTGATTAGGAAGTTAATATTTACTTTGCTCATGTTAGGCCACATCTAGAATACGCCGCGAGCCTTTGGGACCCTGGTCATGAAAATTTAACCAAAAAATGTAATAAAGTACAAAGAATAGCTGCACGCTTCGTTAAATACTACAACGTGCAAACATATAGTGTTTCACAGCTTATAGATGGAATTATAAGGGAACCCCTCGACACTCGAAGGCTACACGCTAGGCTTATTTTGCTAGATATATTGAGAACAGGTGTGTTTCAGAGCGACACAGAGAATATTATCATGACGCCGCACTACATCTCTAGGTCTAACAGAGGCGATAAAATAAGAGAGATACAGAGCCAAACAGATAGGAACAAAAATCGTTCTTTCCGCGCACAATAAGCAACCACAGTAAAAACTGAGCTCCACTAACTACGCTACCATAGTAAACGCCACCATTTCACCTCCCAAACCCTTAATCCTTAAATCTTAACCCAGCAGGTTTCCTAACACCCCCTACCACACGCCCATGTGAAAACTCGTAGGGTAGCCTAGAGATGTAGATGTTGTTTCAAGTTCAACTTGTGAATTAGCCCATAAAAATAGTATTTTATTTTTAATATCAGATAGATTTTTCTTTAAGGTTTCAGAATGTGAATAAAATAACATTCAACTCCTTTCTCGGTGAATCACCTCAGGCAGTGCCACAAATTTTCGCATATGCCTTGCTCATGTAAGGGCTGAGATTGCGGTGATTCCTAGTAATTACTCTTCATACACTTTGTAGAGAAGACGTTGATGTAATTTCAGTTCGTGGGACCGTGCGCAGACGCAGTCCGATGCTGCATATATCTTAGAGCTGAGCCTTTGTCCTTGTACGGCCACGCAATTATTTTTCTGAAATCCCTTCTACATCTCAATTGCAACCATTCCCTGACCCCTCTTTAACTCTTCGTCCGCCGTGGTAATCCACGCTTCGTCCTGTCCCAACATGACATTCGGCCACTTCTGGATTTGTGACAGCTTCCTTTAGCCCCTCCTTACCTTTCACAACCAACCAACAAGACCTCACTCTCTTTCTCCATGCCTTTGCATGCGTGCGTAATACGTCGTGAACTCCTTTTTTTGTACCACGCACAGAGCCATTCTTGGCTAATCCAACTAAAACCACCCCCGGTTCTTGATCTTTTTCCATCCCGGAGAGCGGTGCTCATGGAGCCGACCGTAATTTTTTTCATTCGTCCCTTTTTTTCTCTCTGTCGGTCGTGTTTGTGAGAGCTTATGCCAGCTGCGATGTTTTCCTTTCCGATAATAATCCTTCGTCAACGTAACAATGAAACGAGGGTCACATCCAGATCCCTTCTCTCTCTTCCACGCCCCCCACTAAATTCGACTTAATCGTGTCGTTATGCGTTAAAATGACAAGGGGAGAGTGGGAATAGCGAGTGCGAAAGCTTGCTAATCTGGCACTTGGATGTTGAAATAGTATCGCAGACTTCTGGTTTAGTTCTTTGGCTTCCATTTCAATACTTAGGAGAGAGAATTACCTTGGAAAATATAACTGGAGAAACAAAAATGAGAGTTCATGTTTTACCATTGGGATGGGCTTGCATAATATTTTGACATCTATCCTTTTTCTTTAACTATTGTTACCGAAAAGAATTTGGTGATATTCTGGCCCTATTTTAGACAAAATGCTTCTTTCTCTCAACTTCCTTTAAAAATCATCGTAATTTAAAAAGCATAATTTTGGCAATATTTCCGTTTGAACGTACTTCACTAATGTTTATGGATTTCCTTAATATACGGTCTGGCCATACACTAACATTATTCACGCGTACATGACCTAAGTGAAATTTAAGATATTTCTCCCATCATATATCAACTCCTGATGTTTCACACACTGCGATTTTTTTCTGACAATATTAATACACACTTGGTGGAAAATTCTTGTTAGCTACTTCATTTTTTGTTCTTGAAGCCTCAAAGAAAATTTACAAATAATTACGTACCGGTAGGTACTTTAAACAAGGTTCTAATGATGTGATTCAAGATTATGTAAGTAATTTTCATAGTTTCTATGTTTTTTTAAACTACATAGTTTTTAATGGTAGAGTGTTAGACATTACAATTATCAAACTGTTCATATCATGTTGGAAATTTGGTTCAGCAAATTTTCGGCATATTCCTTAAGTTTAAGTCTCAAAAATTGACACTCCAGCTTAAGTGGAATCGTATAGCTAGGACGGGAGTAAACGCAACTCTCAGAAATTACTTGGCAAGACCAAGGTTTCAGTTGGTTGCAAGCAGAACTGCAGTAGAGAACCATCCAAGGCCTCGCGAGCACGGAGGAACATGACCATTGTGCAGATGTCAGAGTTTTCAACGCGAATCCGGCCAGCGCGGTCTCTCCCAACTTATAATTAGCGCTTACATAACTCGCTCAAAACGTCTTTATAAGACCTTTAATCCACCCTCCCGGATCCGAAGTTCCGAAATTTCAATGTTATTCGTATTTCAATGGGAGCCAGCGGCAGAGACGGGAAAGTGGGAGAGATAGATGTAGAGGGAGAGACACGGAGCAAATTCTGGGACAACCGCAAGACCTGCACCACCACCACCAATCCTTCCTCTTTCCAAGAGTGCCTCCTTAGTTTTCTATTCTCGTGGTAAAGTGGATGGCGTAATTGCAACGGTGGGGCGACGTGACGCGAATACAGTGGCGAGAACAGCTCACGAGAAGGCAGAAAGAGAGAGAGAGCTGAGATGCAAGAAGTTCGCGGGATAGAGGAAGGAGGTTAGAGGAGAAAAAAATTGTGGGATATAAGGTTGAATTTCTTTCTCGGATAGGAATGCTGCACGCTAAATGACAAGTTAAAACTGGTAAAAACGATGCTTTTACATTAATATAATCATACATACCCTCCTATGCTGGTGAAAATAATCGAGAGGGTAGGAAGACATAAAATTAAGATATGCATCGGGAAAACTAAAGTAATGACGGCAGGAGAAGACGATTTCTATATGTGACCATGGATGGAAAATGGCTGGAAAAAATACCGTCTATTAGACACCATGAAAGTGTTAAAACATAGATTGGAAGCTGTACGGAGGAAATAAGTAGTAGAATATCACGGGGAATGCAGCCTTCGGTAAAGTCAAAAAACTACTTTCAGCCAAATTAATCAACACAAGCTTAACGAAAAGATTTTCTGAATGTTTTATTTGGGAGTGTTGTGCTTTAAGGAGCGGAAACATGAAAAATTAGGAGGAAAGACGAGAAATATCTAAAAGAATTTGAATAAGGCTATGGAGGATAATGCATAGATTAAAATAGAGTGACAATATGAGAAAGTGTTGGCAAGGATAAATGAAAAAGAATAATTTGAGACCGATAAGGAAAAGGAGGGCAAACCCAATGGGACACGTCTTCAGGAAAGATTGCCTGCTGAAAAGAATATTAGAGGAAAAGATCGAGGGACAAAAAGGGAGATGAAGACGGAGAAATAATATGTTGACGGATATTATGAATGGCAGACGCTACGAAGAGCTGAGGGAAGCAGCATAGACGAGCATGGAGGGAGTAGTTCATGTAGACAGATTCACCTTAGAAGAAGAATCATCCATGCTCTCCTGTTCTGAGTAATTCAAAATTTTAAGTAATGTATTTAATGCAACGTTACTTATTATCTTAGCTACAGAAAATATTTTACATTCAGCTAATACCATCTGGTTCATATTTATTTTAAGAAAATCATGGTGATCTCAAAATATTCTCTCACCCTACTGTTTTTTTATCCCTCTATTTACCTGAGAATCATCTATTGATTTCATTAAAGGAAGTAGCCAATATCATGATATTCTAGATATTCTTGCCTTTCAACATCTACAGGGAGGCACATTCCTTCGCACTTAATCGATGTACCTTGAGATTGAGCATCATAATGCTACGGTCAAGGTGATTTTCTATAAATATGTTTAGAATTAGAGCCTTTTATGCTATCCGTATTTTCTAAGACGTCATTCAAAGGGTTGGTACGGAAAACGAACTGCCTTCCTCTGTGAATACTAGTGGGATTCTAGTAGCCTTCAAAGCATGGGAAAGAAAGAGTAGGGGGGGGGAGAGGAGGATAAAAAACTTGGGGCAAGGACGTTCAGTTTTTCCTAGCCTTTTTTCCTCGAGTGGGAATGCTCCACTCTGGATGCAAGGTTAAGGAGTGGCAGAGGGTGGAAGTTGGTGGTTGAGATAAGACGTAGGTCGACGAAGGTAGTGCGGTGGGATACGCAACGGCGCACAGTGGTCCCAAATCGAAAAAAGCTGGCCAAAAGTCATTTTTTCGAGTTTCGACGAGGAAGTTGTTAATAGTGTATTCGGATTCTGCAGGATTTGGTCTACAATATACGCTACTACATTGGTAGACATCATTATCATCGGTATTGACAACTACAGAATCTAGAAAGAAGAGGAAACATCCTGCTTACTTTGCCATATAATCTGTCCCGAAAATTGATAAATCCAACTGGAAAAGAGGTTTATATGGCATTAAAGCATTAAATAAGCAATGAATCATGTGACAAGATATAAAATAAAATTAATACTCATTTGGGGGGTGTCCTACTAGCAGAAAAAAAAATTATACCTACAGTATGACACGGACTCTCAGGCAAGAAAAAAAAACATTTCGTAACAAAGCCTTTATTTATTTCCTGAAAACGTACGCAATTCGCCCGCTTATTTTCCAAAAAAGAAATAAAAAACAATATTTTATCTGTACCAAGAGCGATCAACATAAATGAAACTAATGATACTTAAATATAAAAGTAAAATACGAACAAGTAGCGTACCACTCTTTCTGCCTTCTTATCACTTATTATCACCTGTCTGGTATTTTAGCAGACAGGTTATTTTATCAGTTATCACTTATTTTCCTGTTTCGTAATTGCAGCGTAAATGATAAAATATACGACACTAAAAACTGTTCGTTTACAGGTTTCCACGGCGTTGATCAGATGATATCAACATTTTTCCGGGTGACGTCCGTGTGTGTTGATGGGAAACAGAACAATTTTTCCAGCAAACCTGCTCCTCCTCAGGTGAAGGACGCCAGCAGGAAAGCTGGAAAAAATGTTCTGTCCCCCAATAACATACGCGGACGCAAAGAAAAATGCTGGTATGACACTAAAATCTCATCATGATTTACTTCTATATTTAGACAAAAACTAACTCCATATTTATAAATACAAAAACGAGTAAAGATATCGAGAATTTGTAAACTGCTCACACTGAAGGATTAACAGACATTTAACACGCTAAGAAATCTGTGCACAATTATTTAGTTCTCATTTATAGTGATGTGAGAGTAAATAAAAATGTTGCGGGTGAGATTGGATTCTCTTTCCCTTGAGAAATTGAATCGCTTTCTGAGGCACAAACAAAATACCAACCTCATCACCTTGGAGCCTGAAAGATAAAATAATCGTTTAGTTTTTTAAATTAATATGGAGGGCGAGCGCTTAAGGAGACAGACCTTCGGGCGGAGAAGAAAGAAAGAAAATCGAAATGGGAGAAAAAGACAACACTATAGCTTTTGACGACACACGAAAGAGAAACATTGGAGACGCACGTTCCCGCGTTAACAGGAATCCGTGTCGTCCTAATTTCAAGAAATAAGCCCAGAAACACTTTGGGAGCCCATTTTCGACTGAGCCTAAAAACAAAAGAAAATAAAAAATGGAAGGGAGGATCGCATGTTGTCATTATATTGCCATCCGCACGTTACGCGATAATGGGAAATGTGAAACAAATAAAAAATTAGGAAAGCCATCTCAACGTGTGGAACACATCCCTTTTATTTTTTTTACCAAAAATGAGGCTGCCAATTCAAAGGTATTTTGCGCGTTTGTGTACCAGTTTTTTCCGCAATCTTCATCCTACACACACGCCGCAATCTCCACAGTGTACGGTCTCCCGGCCACATTGTGTCGCAGCCCTTCTATATAATCGTTTGAGCTGAAGATTGGACTCAGTCTACCGAACCGTTCATCTCTCCGTTCCAAAAACCCCATCTCTCGTTCTCTTCGTTCATCTGACCACCTACCTACCTGCCCACCCATCTCAGCTAAAAGATTTTGCCGCAAAAATATGAGAAATAAACGAAAAAGTGGAGGATTTTAACTGTGTTCCGGCGGCGGGGGCAACGAATCACCTACTTAAAGCCCTTTACACCGCATGGAACAGAGAGAAAGAACAATTTCAACAAGGTTCTGCGCACCAAACTAATATTTAAACCACATTGGCATGGAGTGCAGCAAGTTATACACGTGGAATTTTAACTAACCGCAAACAAATATCAAACCCTGGAGGGGTGGTTAGACCCAATATGTTCTGCTATATTAAAAAAAATCTCATCTGCTAGAATTCGTGCGGAATCCGGTCTTTCACAGGTAAGCGTAATTGGCCCCATAATAACTCCTTTACATTGACGATATTAAACACGCATATACCAGTAATATTAGGTGCCGTGCCGGCAGTGAGGTATTTCCTTAAAAGAGCAAAATGAGAAATGAGAAGTAGGTAATTGTAACATAAACAGAAACCATTTACAAGCACCCTCGCCGTACTTCATGTGATAGTATATACATACATGTTGAGCAAGGTAGAAGTAGAAAACGTTAGATAATACCCGGTGCACGTGCAGTAATACGCTGTACAAAAACCGCCATTCTTTTTTGTAGCACCCTCGATGCGCTATAAGGATTGACGGGTAGGAGGGTAGGGGAAAAACTATTCTCGCGCAACAAAATACGCGTTAATGAAAACGCGAGGAGAACTGGAGCGCCGCCTTTTATGGAACCGAAATCAGAGAGGCGGGAAATAAATCCTTCGGCGTGGGTGTGTGAGAAGAGAAGGGGACCTGATATGAGATGGGCGTTATGGGTTGGGCGGTGGAGATGAGAGGGAATAAGGAAAAGAGAAAATGGATTGAGGTGGTGGATTCAGGCAAGAGATGAGCGTCGAATGATAAGCATCGGTGAATAACATCGAGTGACTACCAAACCCACTAACCATCGATGCTGGTGTATCACCGATCGAAAAAACATCGGTAGCACACTCATGACCGCTTCATAGAATTCATTAAGCTGAGATGGGTGACCTACAGCTTAGGCGATTGAGTGTGGTTTGGTAAGAGAAGGGTTATTTAGCCAGGGGAGGAAAGATGAAGAGAAATCCGGCGCCGGAAAAAAACCTACTCTCAAGGAAATCAACCAAGGGAGAAGAAATTTAATATTATATCTGTCAGACGGATTACTATGCAGTAAGTGCTGTCCGTATGGCACTCATACAGGGTTATTGATTTAAGTGAAATGTTTCTAGCCCTCCCATGATTCAAACCCATGGCGTAGGGTTGGTAAGCAAGATATATAGCTGTTAAACTCTAGAAAACAACCCCCATTAACTGCGCGGCATAATAGCTGGAGATATTAAGGCAAAATATAAGGATTTATTGACGAAATGGATTGTCGGATGAGAGTAGTTAATAAGGGAAAGAGTAAAAAGAAGCATTACTACTTTACAATTTTAGAAATAGAAGACAAAATCTGAATATTTAACGAAGTTGAAATCCGCGTTCTGATACTCTTCACTCGTGTTTTCAATAGTCTAGTTTTAGGCGCAAAATCAAATGCTAGTCGAGAGATAGATTCATTTCGGTACAAATATTTAATACTATTTTATAAGATAAGAGAGGGAGTTGCACAAGAAACGCCAAAAAAGGCTACGAACTACTAAAATGCAAACACAGGTTCCTATTCATCCACTGAAGTTAAAATTCATTGGGATAGGCTCATATTCGGAGGGGTGTTCCTCCTATTTGTCCGCAAGCTGTTGCCTAAGTCTTCAAGTGACAGATAAGTCAACACACCTCAGAAGACGAAATGCTTTTAGCTCCTGAAGCATGTTAAATTAAGTAATTAAACTTTTACTGCAAAGGATCACACATAGAGCAATACGAGGGATTTAGAAACGCACTTATGGGACATGCATAGGAGTACAATAAAGAACGAAGAGTAGGAGGTCGCCAATCTTCGGATTGAAAAACTGACAACGAAGATTACTTTGGTCATGTCTTGGCCTATAATTGCTTGGGACACATGAAACAGTAACGGGGGTATTTCTCAACCATTCCGCGGCGTTGGAATACGAAAAGGGAACAAGTAAGGAGTGCTGTCGTAATCGTGGGGGTGAATGTGGAATGCGCAGAGGATGAAATTCCCACCCCCAGAACGTCAAAACGCGCGGAGGGAGGGAGTTTAGGGCAGAAGAGAGGTTGGGTTTGCTGAAATAAGGGCTAGCGGAGAGAGGAGGTGGGAGAGGTCGGAGGGTTTGCGAACGGGAGGGTGGGATGCTTTCCGTAGGGGGTGTGGAAATTGTTAGGGACAAAGGAAGGAGCAGAAGAAGAAGAAGAAGGAGAGAAGACTGAGCAAAGGTTCGGCCCCGTAATGAGGGGCTTTTATGTGCCGCTGGAAAGGAGCCATTGTCGTTTCGAATAACTCTCATTTTCTCCCCAAAAAGCGGAATTTTCATTAAAATACAATGTGCGGAAGGAGGGGAAGAGGCGTGGTGGGGAGTGCAGGGGAAGGTGAGGACTGCGTGTGGGAGGGAGGACGAGGATGAGAGAGAAGGTGAGAGGTTTAGGGAGAAAAGGGAACGGGGGGAATTGTGGGAAAGGATAGGGTGCCTTAACAGTGGTAAGGGTTCCTGGGAGGTATGAATGGGGTGGGTGTGTGCTTCAGGAGGAATGGAGGTCGGCTCCAGAGAGAGTGGGATGGTGCGGGGCGACGATCCGATTCGAGGATAAACAGGCGGGCACCAGAGGAATAAGGCACCTTTACTGATGTAAACACCGATAACGCGTGAGGAGAAGCAATCCCGGCAACAACTTAATTTTTTCTTTCTCTCTCCTTCCCCTCGCGTATTTCTTCCCTCCAGATCTCTTGTTTTGACCTCGGCTTCATTATCTCTTGTTACCTGGCAACGGAGCGGAAACTTGGTGCGAGGAGCAGAAACATACTCATTTTTCTCTTTCTTTTACATCGGAGAGTTGACTTACAAGTCATCACGACTGAAGTTGGTTTTTAGTCCATTCTCACAAAAAAGGTTTGAATAGAACAGAAAATACTGACACCAACTTAGGAACAAAGCAGACAATAATGGCTTCATTTTTAATCCCAGATCATGAAGGTAAATTTGGACGAGATGATCCAAGCAATCAAGGAGTGAGTTGAAAATAGAATAATTCAGGAATCGCAGATTTCGGAAAATTCTAAAATTTAATTATTTTGCCATCTCAATGATAAAGGGAAAAGTCCGAGTGCGTTAATTTCTTTAAATTTCCGATTATATGTAGACAAAAAATAAAAAATATACCTACTCTGTAGGTTAAGCACAGGAAGCTATTATTTTTAATACTGCAGGTTTCATAATTACCGAAAGAAAAATAAATTGTAAAAACGATGGTTGTTGTGGGAAACGGGTGAAGAAAGAAGCCAAGACGTTAAGCATTTAAGAAAGCCATTACAAAATATAGCTTGTTTTCTCAACGTAGAAACTAATTTGATTCAGTTACGAGATATAACTCTTTCAGTGATGCCTTAGTTGCTCATAGTATATTGACTCTTTTCGGCAGGCAATGAACATAGCCACGGAACTTCTTGAAAAAAAGTTTGATCATGATTACAACTTTGCCGTTCCGACGTTAACAGGTGGAGCAAGAGAGTTCTTTGTTAACTCTCAAGTATGTTGTGAGCGGAAGGCCAAGGATTTCCATGGATTGAAATATAAATCAGATAAAGAACTAGAGCTCTCGGCTCAGAAAGACGAGCTACGATAGTCACTTCGCTTCCCGAACGTCAGTGGATAGAGCAACCGAGCCCTTTGTTAGCTTGTTAGCTCATAAGCATGCAGGGAGAGGGAATCCATGGATTTGCGCAAGTTAAGATATTCCGCTGCTAAAAACGTCATCTGTTCTGCTCCTTTGGAGAGGCAATTCAAAGGGAAAATTGGAATAAGAATGAGAAGCGATGGATGAGCACCAGACGGATATAAGCAAATAGTAACACGGAATTTGAGTGCGATGAATATCGTACGAGGACTCAAGTATGAGGTGAAAAGAATAGGAAAAGATCATTTCTAGCAGAACTCAGCAAAATCCAAGTAATCACCTCGAGGAAATATAATAAAACGTTTCAAAATATGGCTATACACTACGGTAAATTACAGAAAGGAGTAAAAAAAACCTCATGAGAAATCAAATTAAAATAGTAAATGATATTTAAAATGATTACGGTAAAGAACGAAATAGCAATGTTAACCTGTTTAGAATACTAGGTGGACTAACAAGATTACAAGATTGCTTGTCATTAAGACTGCAGATAATAAAGAAGCATAATATGATATAATACATTATTATGAGACTGAATGCGTTTTTAAATATTTCATTGGATCTCACGAACTATTTAAAAAAATTTTTAATTTAGACAAACAGATACAGAATTTGGACAAATATTCGAAACCACATCTGTAGGCAGTCACATACATATTTAGCGAGGTATAAGGTCATTTATTGTTGAAATAAATGCTCTCTAATTGTTACGGGGTTAATCTGAGAACTATTTTTTTGTTTTATTTTAATTGATTATTTGATTCAGTAGCAGATCAAAAATTGTTAGCCGTAAGCTTAAAGGTAATTCTAGTACAAAATTACAAAACTTTGAAAGTAATTGATTTCCTCATCCCTGTTAAAAAATAAATTAACATGAAATTTTTTTCAACATTTTCTGAGAAAATTTTAATGAATTAGTCACTAGAGCTCCTCACCTACCCCATTTAAAGAGAGACCCCTTATAAATTACAAATAAAAGAGTATGCTCTTTGAGATTTCATCAAAAGGGTGCTTGGTTAAAAGACTCTTAGAGGATTGTTAATCGGAAAAATAGTCGAAAAATATCTACGTAGGTTTTCCTTACCACCCAATTATTGAATCGTCCCATGCAGAGGCAAAGCAAAAAACAATATCGTTTTCCTCTGACACAAGACAGACAAGATATTCTAATCTCACCTGAAAGCCCATTAGTTTCATGAAAAAAATCGATTAAAAAAATAATTGAAGAATTCTTCGAGAGCCTCTCGTTCGTATCAATTGAGAGTCTTCGGCGATTGAAAATCAAAGAATTTCAATAATTACCTAACCACACAAATTTTTTCTTAGGAATTCATTAAGAGGATGAGCAAGTTTCTTCCGCGATAATATATTATCCCAGCTAAAGCCCCTTGAACCTTAGCTCCTACCAGGAAGAATTTCCATCCACTTCTTTACAAAGAAAGGATTTGCATATCGTTGAACTATTCCTACCTACCCCTTTTCCTTAGAAGTCTGCTCCTTAGCCAACCGTGAAGGAAGGAGAGGAAGAAATACGACCAAGCAATCATTAGTTCCTCTCATACTTGTATGGACGTGTGTGCTCAGGTACGAAAAATACTTTCTATACTGAAGCGATTGAGGAATAAAAACCTTCTTAAATCATCAAATGAATAATAAAGGTGTAAACACCGACCTCAAAATCCAACCGGAACTGTTTTCCCAAGCCTCGTTGGAACCTCCAGTCCATACAAACACTCTTGATTCGTCTAAACTCGGAAATTTAAATAGAACAGCAATTAAAACTTTTGGCCTTTTAAGCGGAATACATTAAACCTCCATCCACTCTACTAAAAATAAATAGAGTGATTAATTAGCCGATGAGAATGTGGGGAACCAGTAGCATAAAAAATTAGGAAGAACGGTTGACGGGTTAGGCATATGAATCCAAAACTCAAGGAGCAAAAATTTTCATGATGGAGGCAATAAGGGTAACATTCCTCGATGAGGAATGCAGGAATGTAAAATAAATCATGAATGCTTGGGAGTTTTCGTGTACCATAGGAATAGCTTTCCACAGGAATTAATTCTCTGCACTTGCCAAGAATAGATTGAGAAAATCAATCACCACTGAGCATTACACTGTTTATCCTTCTCTTCTCCCTTACTCCTTTTAAATTCCATCTCCCTTTTACGATTGGAAGACGAGAATAGGCCAAAAACATTTCAGATGAGGATGTGGAGGAGGCCGGAGAACGGTGGACGGAAAGAAAGGAAAACGAGAAAGTTCGTAGCATAGCGAAAAACTTCCCGAGAATATTAGGAGAAGGCAGTGAAGGTAGTAGGAGATTATAAGGAGTGGAAAAATTCTGAAGAGAAGATGTTGGGTATGAGTGGAAGGTGATAGAAGACTCTAAGTATCATGCACGGTTTTGGTTAATACATAGAATAGGGATTTATGAATGAGATGAAGAGCGTAGGGCGTTTGCAAGAATGGAGGAAGAAATCGTGTTGGAAGATAGATTTATGCACCAATTATAAGTTAGAGGGTTTTTATGCTCATCCATTCAAACATACCTTAAGCGATGGATTACCCCAGTAACAAAGTAGCTCTATTTTTCATACATATGTGTTTAGATCACTGGGCATAGTACATTTAATTGTAAAAATGAATGCATGAGCCCTTTCATGAGGAAAATTGTACCGTTTAAGACAGATAATTCCATGATTTTCTGAGTGACTGAACGGGTTACAGAACCTGCTTATATTCTATTATTTTTGTACGTTTTATTATAAATTCATTTAGGCAGTGAATTGAATTGTGTTTAGTGGCCTAACATCGCCCCTGCTCACTCCCCTATGGCGTCTCGACAGGGTGTAGATTTTGATATAGACCACTGCTACGTCTAAACCGTTTCTCCTTTCCCTTCCACCGCTCTCTTCTTCACTTACTTTCACACCCTCTACCCTCCGCATCTTCCTCTTTCTCTCATTTCTCTTGCAAAGTTCTGCTTTCACCTCCCTTCAGACCAACGGGTCGATAAAGGCGTGGCCCCCCTCGTGTATGCAAAGTCCTTTCGTTTCAATTGGAATCGAAACGTCGCCGACGCGATTTCGTTGCTCTGCCCGCCCGATGAGAAGCAAGGAGAAAGCACGGATTTCGCTTCAATCAAGCGAGTCATCCCTGTCGCCATCGCTTTGGCTATTTTAAAGAAGTCTGGGGGAACAACCAGACCGTGTTACAGACGTCGCCGAGAGGAGGGACCCCCATTTTTACTTTCCACTCCTCCGAGTAGGCATTAGGGTTACGCAATGAATGCCTTTCAGGAGAAAGTGCAATGTTATGGGTGCAAATTTTCAGCATTTTCCCAACTCAGATTATTAAATTTTTTATTATTGAAAAATTGCAAGTCAATAAAAATGAATTAATTACTTATTGCTAAAAAATAGCGCTCATGCGTAGACTTATTACCATGATCTAGATGAGATATCGTATTATAAACTAGATGTGATCTCGAACAGGTAGTCTACCTTGCTTAGATAGATATGGTCTTGGATGCCCCAGATTGTCTCAGTTTGGCAATATGATAATACACTAATAGCGTGTGAAATTCTCGCTTGAACCCGTGTAAGCTGTAATGGACTGATATAATTGGATATCAGATCTTTAAGCCTGTATGAGGAAAATTTAATAGTGTTAAATGTTGTTGGAGTGCCTATCGTGAATCATTAAGTGCAAGTTCTAATAACTTCTCAAATAGGTCGAAAAAATTGATGGATCACTTCACTTAACAGCAACTATTTTTACGACGGGTATAGCCTCACTCGCTGTAACATGAGTGATGCATAAAGTATAGTTTAAAGTTTCGGTTAAATCAAAGCATTGCTATGACTTAGATTAAAAGCGCGGAATCTGAAATTTAAGCTAAAACCGTACGTAAATACACATTTTATTCATTCTAAATTATTTTTTGATATGTTTTGGGAACCATTATAGCAATATAAAACGTGTATTTTCGCGTTTAAAAGATAATCCATGCAGACAAAATCAAGTCTGTACGAGCTATGTCAAGTGCCCTAAGGCTGAGGTGTAAAAATAGCTTTATATTGCCCATAAATCAATGCGCAACTGTTTTCTCGGACATATAAACATATTATTAATAAGTACATGTACGTAAGGTCTGTACATGAACATGCCTCACAAATCTGTACTTGAACATGTCTATTCTACTCCATCTCCCGCGTCACCATACCGTCACCTCTTAGTACCTTCTTTATTCATTCTTGCTGCCGGCTCCCAATTTACACCTCCAGCATTTTTCCTCTCCTACTGTATCCACTGAATGCAGAAATCACACAAAGAGGATAGAAATTTATGATTCCTTCACGTTTCCCAAAAGTACCATCATATAGGGAGAAAGACATACAAAGGATTTCAAGCGAACAATCACCAAAGCTAAGAAAGCGTTCATGGTTAAAAGACAACTGCTGTGTTCGTAGGATATAGGCCTATAAACTAGAAAACAGAATGTAAAAACACTCGTTGTGATCGTGACCCTCTATGGATTGGAAGCATGGACCATTAAAAAAGCAGACGAAAGGAGACAAGAAGCCTTCGAAACCTGGTTATGGAGGAGGATGCTGAAGACAAAATGAACAGACAAAATAAGAAACCATTAATTGTACAGAAGAGTAGAAGAGGAAATGACCACATGGAACATCAATAGATAAAAAAAACATATATATCAAACACACCGAGGCACAACGGGTATATGAAAATCATTATTGTAGGTAAAATAAAGGGGTAAGTTCCCCGAGCAAGACCCAGAAATAAGATCATGGTCCAATTTAGAGGAAAGTACCCAAAAAGAGCTACCAGGAAGTAAGGGAACTGGTATTTAATAGGGAAGGGTAGAGAGATGCAGACAACCAATCTTAGGATTAAACGACTAATGATGATGTCCATATTCACGGTAGGAGTTGAAGTAAGACTCGATAGTGTTTCTCGAAAATTTAGTTACGTATCTTTTTCAGGTGAAATAACATCCTCCTTTAAGTTATACGGAGAAAATTCATTCACAGTCTGCTTCCTGCGGTTATTACTGCGCGAACTGTAGTTTCAAGGACGCCATAAATTTTGGGTGGGTAAATGTTGGGTTTGGTTTCTCTTTACACTTCTTCTGTTTCACATATCCGTCAACTTCCTACCCACCAAAGGTGGAAAATAATCCCAGTCCTCATACATTGAGTATTTGAATGGAGCTTTCCCCTGCTCGACAACCTCGCCCACAATTCCCCATTTAGTCGCCTGAATAATTTGATACGCGATGCCCAGTAAGCTAGGCTAATATGTGCGGAGCTCGCAGACGTGATTCAGCTGCGGGGAATCGAGTTAGTCGCTCCTCCACTCGGTTAATTAATGAACCAAAATTTCACCTAATGGACGTCAGATAATGAAATGCTTTATAATCGCACGACCGTTTGATATTCCATAAGTAGCAAGTGCTCAACCAAAGGGCTAATGCGGGATTTGGAGCTTGAGGATTGAAAGAATTCAGGGCCAAACACCGCAACAATTTTATCAAATGAAATTTATTTAATGTAAAATAAAGCTCTCCGTCACATGCGCTTATCCTCGGAAAACACATACTCATTAAGGCATTTTATTCGAATTTTATTTTTACATGCAAGTCAAAACATATTCTGGAATAGCGCATGAAACGATACATCAATTTAATGACCATGGTGCTAGAGTTAAGAAGGTTACAATCCTCACTATCATTATATCTCTGCCTAGCAATACTCATTAAGGTAATTAAATTGGTATTTTCTATCAAATATCATTTGCGTCATCCCATGTTTCGAGCATGAATTTCAACATAATGAAGAACTATTTTTACACATAATCAATCGTATTAGCCATCTTTTATGTACACAATAAAAAAATATCAGTCTAATATCTATATTTTAAAAGCGCAGAAAAATAAGTGAACTACCTTAAAAGGTCATATGAAAGATTTATGCTTTTAATATGTGTAATAAGTGAAAATTGTTGAAATAAAATTTTTCCAACTGTAAAAGCCGCCTATGCGGCGTGCCGCGGCCGTCGATTTTTGTCAGCGATGGTATTTTTCCGTCGCATCATATTGCTCGGTAACCAAGTAATTGTGAATATCCTTTCATCATTAACGCATCAACATATCATCACCAACATTTATCGGTGTTGTCAGTGAAGCAACAATTGATTCGTTGATGCGATAAATGCGGACAGTAAATACATGAAACCACCTAAAAAAGTGGAAACATGCTTTTCAAATTTGACCACTAGTACCGTATTTCTCCGAACATGTCGCACCCCGTTTTTTGGGGTCTCAAACGGGGAAAAAGTTACTCGAATTTAAGCTGCACCCTTTTCAGTGCACCCCCTCAGAGTGTAGAAAGCAACTAAAAGACGGCATAAGAGGGCCTTTTCTCGTGCCGTCAATGTTGCAAAATGTTTACAGCCATTCGGATAGCGCCGCGAGCCGCCCTAGACATACGACTACTGCTACAACCTTGTACCTTGCACCCTCCCGTTCACCTGCGCGCGCCCACTGGAGACCTACGCTGGCACTACGTCCGACGTCCGTGGCTCAGGCGAGTTTAGCCATGGCCACCGAGAATACCAGCTACACCATGACTACCGAGTATTCTCGGTTTAGCTAGCATCCAGTTTGCTCAAATCCGTCATTTTTACGAATTTTAAAGAAAGTTCTTGAATTTAAGCCGCACCCCGATTTTGAGGCATCAAAATCGGGAAAAAAAAGTGCGGCTTATATTCGGAGAAATATGGTATATTGCAAAACATAAAGAAGGTGGCTGACTCACGACCGCTTGTTCAAAAGGCAAAAAATAAGGAGAAAGCTCATGAAATACTCCTACAAACCATATATCATTACCTTAAGTGTCCTCGGCTCAGAAAATCCTTACAATTAGCAAGCATTATTCGTTATCCTTCTTGGACATGTAAGCAGAGGGGAGAGAGAATGCAAAATATTTAAACTCTATTTCAACTTGAGACAAAAATTTTAAAAGCGATGCCGAACGCCGAGGCAAGCCAAACAGATTATAACTATTTTCCAACGAAATATACGAAATTCTCGGAGAAGGATAGATACAGGTGCAAAAAATTCTACCTTTTCATCCGCCCGTTACCAATAGTGGAGACCGTTCTCTAGGGATGACACATCGTGTTCGGACAGACCTCACAGACTTCACTCCTCGTTAAATAAGGAGGTGTAACGCTCGACCGAAGAAAATAAACCTCCACGGAGACAATATTTGCTTCCACTCCAGCGTTTCCGTGACAAAGACTAAATATAAAAAAACACATGGTAGCAAGAGGCGAGAGAGCGATAGAAATTCAATATGAAATTATCGTAGTTTCGCGCTCTGACTCTGAGCGCTCAAAAAAATTATCATCATATGTTTTCATTTACACGCGTATAATAGTTGACATATCGGTTATACGCCGTAAACACACCAACACACGATGCCACGGACAGATCTGTTTGACACTAATGCGAGTAATTAACCTCTTAGAAGGAAAATAGCGTTCCATAATGGAAAGAACTTAATACCAACGTTTTTATGAATTATCTGATTAACATAGCCTGCGAGGGGACTTAAACAAAATAGGAATGTAATAAAATCATCAGTGAACACAAAATATATTGTTACATTTATGCTCATATGCTAACAGAAAAAAATAGTTTATAGTTTACGCTCTCAAGGTACCAAAGTTTCGTTAGTTGTGTATCATAAACTTGCTGTACACGTAGATGAGGATGCTTAGCAAAAACTTATTCTGTCTATTTTTATGATTACTTTAAACCCGGATTCTGGATGACAAAATTACGTTCACTAGATAAAAATATTCATTTGTGTTCACTAGAACATTGATCAAAAATACTAAGTTATCTCAATCGTTTAGCTGTACTATTTACGTTTAGCCATAAAGAAAAAATTAAACAAAAATAAACATTAGTATCCTTTTCCAAATTTTTACTCTTCATTTCAAAATAATACCATGGCTAAAGATAGAAAACAATTTGCCCTCATATTTTACGCATACACGGGTCCGTTCTCATATTATTTTATATGAACGAAAACTCACATGTAAAAATAATGCTACACTTGTTTCCTAATGATGAAAAGGGGATAGAGAATCAGGAAAAAATCTTTCCTGACAAGGAAATAGTTTTGAGTATTGGACTGAGCTCACCAATCTCTCTGTTCTGAATTCATTCACGTTTAACAATTTTCTGAGATTTTTTTCGATGAAGTGAAAACCTTTTGTAAAGTGAAGGGGAAATTTAAGCACCAAAATGACATAATAATTTAATGAAATTTGTTACATTTTTGTAATTATCCAGAAAACATGCCACGCGACTCATTAAGGTGTGACAAATTTGTCCGGTGACGATTAAGTCTGAGCCACCGTTAACCATATTCAAAGGTTCGAATAACTTAATCTACCAGCTTTGTCATAAGAAATTTGGGAGAAAGAGGACCAACTATGCCACATGAAAGTAGTGACTAAGACAGATGATACTTAATTATTATTTTCAGCTACCATAACAGCTAATTCAGCAACATTTACCTGTCCTTTAATAATTGTTATTTATCATAAAATGGGCAGGCTTCTTTATGATATGGTTCAAGTGAAACAAAGCTATTTCAGATGAGCTCCTAACTTTAGCGGTACATTATTAAGAGGGATTTAATTTGGGAGAACTGTCCTGTCCTCATTTTGTAATCTATATATATTTTGTACATGGTGTTAGTTGATATCCTATTCCGTCGATTACCTCCTGCGCACTGATATTGACATCATTACGATCAAAATTATTCCTGAATACAACACACAAGATATTTATATATGCAAATCTGCCATGTATATAAAAAATATAGCCATGATCCAGTTTGCCGAAAATACACAGTAAAACTGGAAAAGCATTTGTAGTCAGTGTTTATCTCGTCGGGTAGTCTTTGGTCATTCTAATAACGCTGCATTTCAATGAATCAAGGCCGAAAGCCAGAGTGATGAACAGAACGATAAATGGGTTTATTCAGACTGCGTTTGAACGCTAATGCTGGATTTACTAAACTGTTGCCAAGAGACTCCATCGAGTTGCTGACTTACGATGCGAGAGGAAGACGGAGTAAAAGCAGTTACGCGATCCAAAATGCCCCAGAACAACTTAGAGCAGCTTGGTTAGACGGGATAAATATCTCATAGAGGACTCTCAAGCGTAACCTGATAAATTAAAGCAAACTTTGGCAGCGAAAAGCCTCGCTCCAACGCCCAAATTAGGCAAGCGTGTATTTTCAATTTCGGTATCAAATAACAAGAAACGAGGAAAATACAGTTTGCCCAACAATGTTAAGGAGATGTATAATCCATGCATCTGCCTGATGAATACTATTATGGCCTAAATAAAATACTTTTACAACACGGCTTCATTTATAGTCATTAGCTGAGTGATGAATCACCTCATTTTAAGAACTGTACATTCATCGTCTAGAGCTCCAGGTGGGCAAAATAAGGAAAAAAGAACGTGGATGGCTCGGTAAGAGACTATATAAAGTAGCATCTGACTTTTTCTAACTTCCATATATACAATTTTTTTTAGTATTCTATTGGACAGTTCTTATTCTAACGTCATAATCTTCTCCCTCCTATTCGCGATCTGCCATCAGACCCCTTCTAAATACCTCATTTCGTATTTCTCTTCTTATTTCGCTCAGAATTCCTGTTCACTCTTTCCCAGTGCTCTCCCCTCCATTACTCGCTTCTTCATTCCATCTATTTTTCAAAATTTCCTCCTTCCATTCTTCTGCTTCCTCCGAACCTTTGCCACAATCAACTATGCATATATATTTTGTCCTTTAAAACGCTTGGAATTTTCAGAACTTGTTAAGTTAATCAACTCACCGAGAACTATTCGTTCAACAGATTTACCGGGAGCACTAGATCTTTCATTACCCATGCTGTCAACTAAATGTGGAACGATATAAAGTGTTGCGTTAATTATTTTGCGCCTAAAATCTTTAACATCCTTCCATCGCACAGTCAAGTAATTTCTAAGATAATTGAATATATGGCTTTTTATGTTAGAATATTGAAAATTATAATTTTTTTTAAAACACAGGGATCATAATTGACAGGGATATGTAGTTTATATTTGTGTTTACAATAATATGGTTATGTACCCCAATGACAGACGAGGAAAATATTGGATATTGTATTAAAACACTTTGGCTGAGAATTTATATGTTACTCTCCTGCATCTTTTGATAAATCATCATTGATTAATGTTGTTCTGTTTGAATTCAACATCCAGTTATTTGGGAGCTTTAAATGATGGCTACTTCAAAAAGATTTTTGCCTCAGAGGTGCCTTAAGTTCCACAACTTACACGTATTCATTTGTAATAATGTGTTTACGTGTACTTTTGCGAGGAAAGAGTAATTTACTCATGTCGCAATAACTTATCGGAGTAGAAGAGAATGAATGATATGGACAAAATCAGCGGGAGACGGAATCTCGGTTGAGCCCACACTTATGGTGGGGTGTGGGGCGTGGCTGGACTAAGAGGGGCCTTCCTGTCATGAGACAGGGGATGAATCCGGGATGGACGAGCGTCTGACCCCCGCGGACGGATGCTGTGCGGCGATGTGCCCCCCGCACAGATTCCCCTTGACCTCTCCCCCTTACTTGACATGATAGAGACGTCCCGCCCCCGTCCTGTCACTTTCCGCCCCACCCATCGCCCCCAGTCACCGCTCCCCTACATCCCCTCGCATTGGCCCCGCATGAGCCCCTTCCTTCCATGCGAGACACCGCCCACCTTGGCACATCACCGCGGATACGTTTCGCTTGGCCGAACCTCTTCCGTTCGCCCACTCGCCCACACTCGCCTCGTGGGAGGGCACCTCTCGGAGAGTCAATTCAGTTTCAGGGAGAAGCCTACACCCCTGGACTTAGAAATTCCAGGGGATCGAGTAAAGAACACAACTACATCCACCCCTATACGAACAACCTTAACAAATGAACGGCGCAAGTGCTCCGATTGCACCGCAACCGAACAAATTTCTAAAAGATCCAATACGATTGTGATCAGGTCGTATCTTTTAACATCGTCTAACCATAGCAAAAATTTTCTAATTGCAGACATACACTTACATAACCTGAGATATTTCTTTGAACACAAAGTGATAACGAGAATTAAAAATAGTAGCGATATTTATGGTCAAAATACTATGCAAAAATATTACAATGACTTGTATTAGTTTACCCCAATATAATGCCATACCTGATACTGAGTTTTAGACGTTTCAAGCTTTTAGCATTTTCAACCTCCTTTATCCATGATGGCCCTCTTATTCCCAATTGAAGGCTGTATTTGGATTTTTTCATCAAAATATTCCTGATTCCTTCAATATTAGCGAAATAAAATTTAATACTTTTCATATGTACAAGGCAACAACTATTTCCACCGATTTTTCCGATGATCAATCTTATTATTTTGTAAATATATGCAAGTAACACTGATTTTATATTTGAAATATGCTACGACTATTTATTATTGACTCTGGGGAAATAATTACAATATGCTTTGCTTAAAACTAAAATGGCATGAAAACGCCTAAATCTAGGAAGCGTTCTCTTTAAAAAGGTGTAAGTAGATATAAAAAAATCAACCCCTAATCCTGGCATTCACCCGGGGAAACTTTGAGGGTTGGCATCTTCTCTCCCTCTAAAGCTCCCCCAAGTTCGGCTCGGTAGCTTTGGTAGGTAGAGGAAGGAGGCACTAACTTATGATGAAACCACCAAACGGCCCACCAAGCAGCCAACTAACCACTTCCATATCCCCTTACTCTTCTTGCTCTTCTCCTCATCCTACCGCATGAGAGACCCTTCACACAAGCGCCCGCCCCATCACTCACCCCCACGAGGCTGCACGATGCTCGCGTTTCGATATCCCAACAGCGATGTCAATTCTGCATCGCATCTCTCAGCAGCCACTTAATCTCTGAAGGGCTTTACTGGGACCCCACTCTCCACTCGTCATGGCCCCTAACTTTCCCGCAGTTCTTATTCCCCAGACTCTTCGCAATTAGATTTGAGTGACCAGTCACGCACCAGCATGAATTAGTGCCACAAATCCTTTTTGGAAGTTTTATTTTACGTACAAGTATTGAAAATGAAGTTCTGACGATCGCAAAATGGTAACTTGTCATAAATTAAGTTTGATAATCTGTAAACTAGTAAGCATTTAATTATCAGTATGGATCCATTCCACCTTCTTAAACACTTATAATGCTAACATCGTTATTTCGATACATTTGCCTCTTAATTTTCCCATGATGATTGGCTGATGGATCTTCATATATAGACTCTCCATTGAAGTAATCCATCTAGAATGTCAAATTTTCTTCACGAACAATGTAGTCTCACTGAATTAAATAAAACCGTGTTGCAAATATTCGCCATTACATCATGTGTAGTTGCAAACGCTGAATACTCCGTCACACGACATGATATAGGTTAATTCAGTGGAAAATGTTGCCATAAGTTTACATTGCTTGTTAGAAAAATTTTTACCCTGTTCTGGAGGCTCCGATAGATTTTTGTTAAAGAAGAAATTATAATGATGAAATGACTAGGCTGTGACCGAAAATCACGGTTATGTAACACCATGCTCATAAAAAAACTTAATGGCAATCTCTGGTTATGGATTCATTTTGAAGGTTATAAAAATATGCAGTTATAATGAAGGTTATACTGAAGGTATATTGAAAACGGTTTCAGAAATAAATAAATAAAACAAATAAATACACTATCAAATGCTTTGTTACAACACATAAACATTGACATAGCATATATAATTCGTACTCCTTAGCATATATCCGCTACTAGATTGCAGAGCACTCTGTCATTCAACATTACGCATGCTGCATTATATTGCATCGTGTTGTGAGATATATAAAGAAAATATCAAGCATTGCATGACCCATTGCTGTCGAAAGAAGATATTTCATGAATACCGCACACCGGAGACCATTAATGGCAATGTGGTACACCTACGCATTCATTTCCCTGTTGCCTCTAAGCTTCGAATAGCTCTATATTTTCTATAACTCATCATACATATACTGTTTCACGTATCCAGCGTTTGCATCTATAACGATCAATCAAAACAATATACAAATCGATGAGCGATATTTCGATTTTAATATCGCAACGACGGGCAGGAGGTGGGTGCTTGTGTGAGCTTGCTGAGTGGGTGTGTTCACACGAGGGTGATTCTGTTTGGAGGAGCTCGAGTTGCTATGGCAACGTTTCCCGCGGAAGCTGAACGAGAGTGGGAGGGAGAGGGGCGGAGTGGGGGGAGGTGGGTGATGATTAGAAAGCGATGGAAATAGCGTATGTGCGTGAAGTAGAGTGGGTAGGACCGACAGGGGGGAGAAGGGGCGGGTGAGATGCGAGAACCATGTGAGGGTAGGTAGGCGGCAGAGAGCATGATGGGAATAAAGAGGGAGGGGCTGGGACTCTTGAATGGGGAGGGAAAGGAGACACGATTGGTGGTGGAGGGTGGATTCGCCCCGTGCGGCGGTTTGAGGGGCGTTGGGCGTGACTCGGATGGACCTGGGAGCGCATATGAAAAGAAAATACCTTGATGTGACGCTGAAAAACCTGAACATGAGTGGTGAAACTAGGCCACGCAACAAAATTCCAAGGCGTCTGCGATACACAAGAGGCTCCCCTCCCTTGAGCGTGTGATTCCGAATTGCCACAGCTGTAGATACGCGCCTTCGGAAGGCCTATTTCCCAATAATATTCTCGCAGCGTGTAAAATAAACTCAATTGCAATGGAAATATTTATCATGATGAGTATTTATTCATTAATAAATAGATGAGGAAGTGGTGGCAGATAGATTGTTTGGTATGACATTTCCTCATTGCATTTGATGAATAAAGAAAAGATGCAGCGCATTAAGGGATGAATATGAGGCCCAAAATCAGGAAAATACCGCCAAGTAGGGAAACGTGGATTAATCACATCATAAAGCATAAATGTTGAGAATTAAACGGAATAAATGAGGAATTATAAGAAAGAAAACCAAGATACGAAGAAAAGTTGCATATGCTACAGGGATACGCATAAGGCAAGTCAACTGCCTTCACTGGAAGTTAGCTACAATGAAACCTGCCTCGGCGGTCACCTCTGTAAGCGGCCGATATTTCAGTTGTGAATGTTCCATATAAGCAGTGTGCATTATACCCCATCCAGCGAAAACCTCGTCAAGTTGCCTATATTTCATGGGTCCGGTGGTGGCCGCATAATAAAGCTTTCAGAGTACATTGGGTATTAGGTCGGAAATAACGCAGGACTAAATTTAAGGTTAAAGAGAAAGAATTGCTGAGAACGTATATGAATATAACTGACAGCGGTCCATTCGTACCAGGTGATCTTATTGGTTTCGACGCTGGAGTAATAGCTACCCAGTCCAAGAGCTCTGGGTTCGAATTCTAGCGTGGATGGAGATTTTTAAGTGGAACTCCGATCCCTACTCGTGAGCTATATAGAGACCACAGTAGTTCAATACCCCAGCCGTCAAATAGGCAGTTAAACCATGGTCACTTTGACATCTTACTTTAATAGCAGCCTAACGTCGACACCAGGTTTCTGTTTATGCTTCCCCCATTCCACATAAATATTTCCATATTTGGCATGTTCACCAGTCCTCAATGACGCAAATAACCTCGCTGCTGGAGGCCTCCCGAAGTAACCAAAAGACCTATGTCATTAATGAGTGATTCGTTTCAAAACATATGAATTTATAAACGAGGCAGTAATAGGAAGGATGGAAGAGAGAAGGCCTATATGAAGAACTACAAGATAGGGAAGGGAAATGTTTAGTATTTACATATGAAAATATCATGTGTGAGTTGGAAGCAGAGTGGACATGGAGTTGCCAGGAAAATGGCAATGGGATAAGTTTATGCACATGCTGAAAAAGTTTTTGTACGGTTGAGAACGTGGATGAATTTAAATGAAAGAAGTCCATCCATACCAATATTGAACTACGTAGTAATTTTAAATGCAACTAAAATGGAAAAATAAAGGTGTTATTTCGATTTTTCACATGGTTTTATGCAAAAATATAATTGAGGCTCTCCGAATGTCGGTCAATACCAAAATGTAAAGTTCTCGACTTCAATGTTGTCTACATATCTAATATTTCAGTACACCATGCATGGTTGACTTCAAATGAATGAGCGTGAGAGCAGCAAGTGATTTAATTTAGCGTGTATTAAGTTAATTTTTAAAATTGGCACCTGATAATATCTCTTATGATACATATTCAACGACTGAAATAAGAGTGCTTGTGACTAATTTCTATATAATAATGCCACATCCATAGGCTCATAAAATAGCAATTCAGGTTAACTAACCACCTCAACATGCCCACACATCATTCCCCTCGGATTTGAATATCCGTTATATCAGACGACGCGACCCGAGGGTAGGAGGCACTCAAGTGGTGGGAATTTTAAGGGTAATATCAATAAAAAGAAAATGCAAGGAGTGGAGAGGCGAAGGAAAACACACCGATGGCGTGGGAGTGAAAACAGTCGCGCGATTGTCATATTTTTCCGTCCTGTGTCGATCCAATCAAAAACCCCGTTTGAAGCGACGGAATTACCGACGGGAGAGGAGGAAAAAATCCTCGGCCGCTTCCAGCGAATGGAGCTGAAGTCAAGGCAGGCAGGGCCGTTGTCGAAGAGCGTCAAAGCAAACAACGGACAAGAGCACGCACAGTTATATTCACAGTATTTACATCACGATTCCCTGGGTTATAACACCTTGAAATTTAGTCGCGTGACATTTCTGCCCTGGTGCGTCTTTTCGGAAAGGAAAGAAAATGTACGCACACACATATATCGTCTCCAAACCTTTCTCGTTTCGGGGCCACTGTAATTTCCGCCAAACGATCACCTGCTGCCTTCCTCACTCCCTTCCCCCCCTCCACCTCCTTTCCACTCCCCTTCCAAATTGACCGCTCAACCCCCTGCATATGTACTCCCCCCCTACGGCGGCCCTGCTCCGCTCGACCCGATGATTCGCGCGCGGACGTGCGCCCACAGGGCCGTGAAATGGAGACCGCAGGTGAGCGGGCTTCCGTCGCGGACGCGCGGACAGGCCCCTATCACTCCCCCATGAGCGAACAGAGCACCAGCACTCTCATTCAAACTCACTACCTGACCTGGCGGAATTGATAGACCGGGTCGAGTTGGCGATGGTGGGCGTCGAAGCTGCCTAAACGAAGGCATTTTCCAAAATGAAAGATCGCCAGCTTATAAAAGCAGTTGGTAATAAGGACATCTTTATGAAATTTATTCAAAATTATGAAAATGTTTGCTCTGTTCTCTTATAACCTGTCTCAGCCGGTAGACTATCTTGATAGTAACAGAACGACGCAAAACTTCCTGGATTGTAACCAGTTTATTATTATAAGTCTTCCTTTTCATTCTGTCTCAACATTATTACCAGTAGAATATTTTCTCGGGTTAATTATTTTATACAAGCAATTTCACCTCTCCTAAAATGAAAAAATAACTGAACATATTCTTATTTCAGTGCCTGATCATGTTTTGACACAACAAAACCTAGCGGTTCGTTAATGAAAACATCTATCAAAAACAAGGTTGTTATGTTTCATTTCAAAGACAAGCCTAGAGGTAAGGAAGCACTTCATTTGAAAATCTATTAAAATATGTGAATAAGCGAGAAAGGGAAATATTTTGACAGTATGGCCGAATGAAATGGCGAAATTAGTATGAGAAAGTCCAAAAGATATTATACTACTATCTTCTATCCATGAGCTATTAAAGTTTTCACTAGAATGATTGCAAAAAAGACGATTTTAGAGGTTAAAACTATTTTTTAATCCAGATTTTGTAGATAAAAGCAAATAAATCATCTTCATAAAATCATCAGTTGAACAATTAGATACGGTTTTTACCATAAAACAAAATATCACTAGTGTAAATACCTCATAAAAGTCAATTCCCCTGTAATATTATAACCAGAATGAAAACCTTCATGCCCGACGCAGAATTAAATTTTCACTGATGAAAAACGCTTCTGCCCCATGGTTCAGGCTGAATGAATGAGCTTTTGCATGATTGTTTGACCGAGTTTGATAAACGAAGGATTTAAAATTTCGTCCCCAGGTATGAACAGGGACCAAACATTGATCTCCACCCGAGAGTTTCATTAGTTGCACGTAATTCATCTCTCAAAAATTTTATGGAACTAATTTTCAAAGAAATGAACTGGAAATTGCACTCACATATCGTAATGGGTCCAGATATATCGTATAAACAAAGCTCGATGCACTTATTTTCTCTTAGAAGAGAGCGAACGAAACAGCCAGCGCTACATCAAACGAGGGAGTCTCTATCTTGTCTTCAACTACTTTCATCAAATTTGCGTCGCTTTGTTTGTAAATGAGCATAGTTGTACCAACCACGGAATACTGGTATCGATACTGCTCGAGAAAAAATGCGTTTATTAATACCACAGGAAGCGTAAAACCTAAAAAAAAAACTGCACCACTTCTCCAAAACTCCCATAAAGTAGGATTTTTGTCGGCTCGCAAACTTTTTTCCTTGGGTTCTGTATGACACAAAAATTTCGAAGACGCGAAGAGCTAAAAGAAGAGGGAGAATCAGCACACATGAGAACATAAAAAACCATCGGTGCGAGGGAAATTGATCTTCGACGACAAGGGAAAGCAGACCCAGGGCAAAAAATGTGCACCCTGGATCGAAACGATGATAAATGAGAACAACAAGACAGAAATGAGAAAAATGGGCCTTGGTAGCGATAGAAAGCAGAGGGAGAGATCTGATGAGAGGTGTTAAAACAAAGAAAGAGACGGGAGAAAAATAAAGACAGCTACGAGTGAGGAAAATGTCTCCACGTGGAATCTTTACAACGAAAAAGAATATCGAGAAAAATAAAAAGGTTAAAAAGAACCATAAATTTAACGCTGCACGCGGCATCGGTAGTTCTAAGAACTATTATTAAAGTGTATAGATTGAGGCAAATATCTTTCAGATGGGTAACTATTCTGTTTTAATGCGACGGTGAAAAATTGGAGTACTACGGACGAATATAAAAAGAATCATTTAGTCGATACATTCTACTTTACTCCGTAGATTTCATAAAAGCAAAATAACAGCGTGGATTGAATAAAATCGATGGTAATTGGGTAGAAATATGGACTAGATTCAAGGGAAAGACACAATATTTGTAATATTTAATTCAATACCGAATACTGGGTACTGAGTGTTATGGAAAGGCAAAAAGTCATCTTGAGGAAACTGGGGCATGAGCCGCAATGACAAGAGCATTATTAAAAACAATAGATTATGCAAAAGTCTGCTGTCCCAATGTGATGCACAGAGAGCTGCAGTAAATGAAGAGAGCTAATTCGATGAACTTATTGTTACAAAAAAATTTCTTTTTCACGCAATAGGGATATACTAGGGAGAATAACAAAAGTAAACCAAGCCCTTAAGGCAGCGGTTCCCAAACTATGGGTCGCGACCCACTGGTGGGTCGCGGAAGCAATTTTGGTGGGTCGCGCAGGGAAGGTGCCTTTTAAAGTAAAAATTAAATCTTAAATAATTACCCAAAAATTCTCTTCAAATATGTTCTAACGCTAAACTAACAATAAGAAACGTTAAAAATAATAAATCGAACAGAGACTATATAGTCAGTCGAGACTATTTATGTGAAAGCGAAGAGACTTTGCTATGTTGTACGGGTCTGTTGTCTTTTGTCCCACCGGCGCCGGGTAATATTGGGTCGCGAAAAATATTCCAGGTTGGAGGTGGGTCCCAGGACAGAAAAGTTTGGGAGCCGCTGCCTTAAGGTATTCGGTGTACGTAAAGCTCATTGTTATAATTCCTTTTCCCTATTCCTCCCCTTTTGCCTTCATTACGTCAAAACACCTCCTGCCGCGGCTCTCCGGGTAGATTGTAGATGCAAATGAAAGTCATGAACGGACATTTGATGAAAAAATCTCTGCGCCAGACGGGAATAGAACCCACGCCAGTGAGGCGGAAAAACAGTGCGCTATCCACCAAACCAATCTGATCTCCACCAAATGTAGATGAAAATGGTTGCTAAAACAACAGAAAGAAGTGAAATGAGAGAGGAAGAAACGAGGGAGTTAAGTGCTTGGCAAAGAAGGGAGGGGGATGTAGTAGTCGGTAGGAGTGGGGTCTTCCGAATGCGAGGTAAAGAGGAGGGCAAGGAATTCTAGGAAGGATGGAGGAGGAAGGTAAGACAGGCACACAAGAGGGGGAGCATCCCACTCTTACCTTCCTCCCATTCAATCTCCCCACTTTCCCCATCCTCTCTTCAGCGAAGGCGACTAAAGAAAAGCAGGAGGGAGGAGAATAACAGGCGAGGAACGTCTCCGGGAAGAGGAGAGACAAAAAGGGATCGCATGGAGGAGGAACGATGTAATGGTGGTGGAGACCGGAGGAGAACGAGGCCGCTGACGATCGGGAGGGTAAAGAATAAGGGTGGGAGCACAGCCGTGTTTGGGAGAGAGGGAGGTAAAGAAAGACGAATAGGTCCCGTGGGAAAACAGGGTTTTTGGGGGTTTTAAAGGGAGAGTGAGGACAGAAGAATTGCTGGTTGGACAAAACACTGCCGAGGCGAATGAGGGAAGGAATGAGTGTCATCCCGGAAGTGAAAAAAACAGTTGTGAATAAGGTTCAGGAATCTCCCACATTCCGGAACCTTTGGGAATCGAGACGAGGGAAATCATGAGAAATCCCGAGAATTCACTATTTCCCTGAACGCACTCAGGAGTGTGTTATCCCTATCGGAAATATTTCATGCCTGCGTCACCTGGGCAACTCAAATGGAATTTCAAACTGCTAAATAGCCCACGGGTATGATTCCGACAAATGTTACCAAATGCCCAAAATATTGGAAAATTCTGAAATCAAGACCGGTTGGCAGTCATTGTCAAGATTTCTTGATAACTTACAGAATAATCTCCATTATTTAATTCATAATCACCATCCGCAAAAAAAGGGAAGTACGCAAGTTTAAGCAAACAAATAGGCGTCCTGGTATACCTCAGAAAATGATGTGATGACATCAAAACCGGGCAGGAGAGAAAACTATAATGCCCGGATAAATACCAAGTACATTTTTCTACGAGGAAAATTATTTCATAAAAATTCCAGTTATGATTTGGTTTCTGTAATAATTGATGGTATTAAAACTTACACAAGGTATTTTTTTTGCTTTCATACCAGAACTTGCCATTTCGGGATTCAAAAACGAAAAAGAGGGTATTCAAAATACTGCCAAAATTACAGTCTGTCTGGGCTTCGCTGGCACTTTCATAGAGATGAGAAACATGTATTAGGATAGAACTCTATCGAGGGAACTTGATTTAACCAATCAGACGCAGTGGCTTTCTCAGCCGCTTCGCTCGCCGCTTTTCGAAAATACTTTGACCCAAAAGCGTGTTTAGGATACGGAAGGAAGAGTTTGATTCCAAATGAGAAACTTCAATTGCATTTCCCCCGGATCTACGATCGATTTCCACGGCAGCACATCTATTTCCTCTGGATAATTCCTTAGAAGTACCTCAAAGTCTTGGCTTTGTGTAGCGGAAAAGTTAACAAAAGTTGGACGAATGTATGACCGTCTGGAGATTTGCATTCTTAGTTTTTATAGTCAATTAATAGAATTAACACTCATTAAATTCCATGTAAGCATGGTGCGGCACCTTGGAAGCTGCCGAGAGAATAATGGGAAGACGAAGAACCGAGAATATGGATCAACTAAAGGGGAGGCGAAAGAAAGTAGAGAGGAGGAGTTGATTGCGGCATTACGGATCAGAGAGCGTGACTGAAAATAGGTTGAACAAACGAGAAGTGAGCTCACATCATGAATATTTATCTTGAGAAATCAGGTAGGGTTGAAACAAGTGAGTGGGAGGAAGGGATGGAGTAGAATAGGGGCAAACGAGTTAACGGAGCATACGGAACATTGACTACCTCTATCCAGTGGGTAAAATACTGTTGCTGAGGCAAATTAACATCGCGGAGAACCTTGCAGTCGTCTCCTCAAGAGGGAGAAAGAAAGGTCATTTTTCCCATATTCATTTATTTTTTCACTGAATAGCTGCAGAAAGATGTATTTGTATTTTGAATAGGCCGAGCTTTGATCATGCCGTGAGCATTTCCAAATTCATCAGAATTGAGAAGAAACACAAAAGGCTAAGTGCACTTGAGTCACTGGATGATCTAAGATGGAGTGCCTCTTAATTCAATACTAAGTTTGTGACTCTTTTCTCGCAAAACATTACACAAAAATGGCTGCTGAGCCAACATCTTCTACCACACGCCCTTGCGGCACCAGCGGGTCAATGTATTAAATTTTATGTCAACCTCTATTGGGAAAGTATTACTAGCTTCCCTTAGCCTCTTTTTCCTTTTAACTAATTGTCTCGGTCGCTCCTCACTCCATAATACCCACCCATCTCTACCTGTGGTCTTTCACCACCCGCCTCCCAAGTCTTCCTACCATTACATATTCCATACCTTGCATACCATTTTGTACAAAGGCGCTGGCGATACGGTGGATCCGGAATGAATTAATGTTGGCTAACAGACGTCGCGCGGAGCACATGAAAACACATTCGAATAGCGATCTGCGTTTTAATCTCACACGTTGAAAAGATGCAAGCAGAAGATGGTGGTACTTCTGTGGCTTACTCCCTAAAACTATAAAAAAAGGCCCATACAAACTCAAAGCATGAATGTTTTCAAAATTCTTGTGAGGAGACGAGAAAAATTATGCACATATTCTTCATGCTCCCATTACCTTCGGTTTTGAAGGCAAAATTAGAATTTTTAAGGGTGACACGTGTTTGGCGGCATTTCATTCTGCGCCTTAACTCCTTTTATAGGCCGTTATCATGAAAATAAATATTCAGAATGCCTTTAAATGAACTCGCCATTGCATATCAAGTTCTTTATCCATGGCATCCCGCGGTTTAAATTAGTATGTGGCATGAATTGTGGATATTTTCTAGCATGCTCAAGCACAAGTGCCCAAAATACGAGGGAGATAAATATTCAACGTTACTCTTTGGAGAAAAAGGCGAAATCTGTTTGAATTCTAGGAGAAGGTTTTCTTTATGATTCGGTTAAAATGCATGGAGATATATACGACTAAATCATTTATAAAGGAACATGAGAAAACAAGAATAAGCCACACATACTAGATAAATATTTAGGCATAACTGTTATACTTCAAGAGCTGTTCATATATTATACCATAATCTGATATATTTACCTGTATGGAGGAAGCGATGAAACTCCATTTGCCATAAATATAGTCTTAACGATGTGAGAAAGAGAGGGCACGATAATTATCACGGATGTCCATCTAGGTGATATTGTTTGATTATTCATATTGATGCACGGAGCACAAATAACTCTTCTCGAGATCAAATTTCCTCGACACCTAGATCAAAGTTCCTCGACACCGTCCTTGGATTTTACCATCAAATCTCTACCTTAAATGCAAATTGGGCCACAGTCATTGGTATTTCAAACCAACAACAGCTTTAATGGAGGATTACTCCAGTCTACTCTTTCTGACATTGGCATACATTCAATCACGAATCCACGAGAGATAAAATACCGCAAATATTTACGCCTGTGAAAGGAAAACCGAATTACACATGAAAAATTCAATATTTTTAAGGTTTTGCATTATTTTTAGCCTCTCTTCAAAACCCAGACCCCCTCTTCTACCACATAAACCCATTCAAAGGCATCGATGTGCATTTAATTTTCGCAAAAAATATAATTGAACCCACTTCTCACTCAATTGTTCACTTTATAACTACAAATCAACGGATTGTATGGGGGAAACGACTGTAACGAGGCAACGGTGAGGGGATGACACGAAAGTAAAAGAGGACGCAAAGGGGTATGGCGAAGAAAGATGAGAGGCGTGGGGAACCCTCCTTTGGTTGGTCCAAATCATAAAAATGGATCCCCTTCCAAATTAGCGGGAGTAGCAATCACCTTAAGTGCCCCTTCAACTCATCTTTTGCTGCCGCGCACTGCATGGCTTGAAGGTTCCAGGACAAGGAAAAAGAAGAAGGACCCGTCCGGCGATTCCTTCGATGTAGGCATCCCTTTTTTACTCCCGAGGAGACAGGAAATTGGCAAGGAGAAGTCTTTAATGGGCTGGACAATGAAAAGCGGAGGAGGATGGAAAGAGATGGAGGTGGCAAACTAAGCAGGGAAGGCGGGAAGAGAGTAGAGAGTCAGACAGAATGGGGAAGGAGAAAAAAGGAAAGGGGAAGAAACACCATCGACTCATTATTGAGAGCAACAGATACGTGGTATTCGAAACTTTCCCCCTTTTTACCTTTTTAACTTCTTTATTTTGATATCGCAACGGAGTTGAGCTTTTCCTGATTTTTCTCCCTCCCCCCATTTCAGATCACTACCTCCACGTATTTTTTATACATTCTCGAAATTGACGAGAAGCGCACCCTTCGTCTTCCAAACATAATTGAACACTCGGCGATTGAGGAAAACGGTGGCATAATGGTGCACGTGTTTCCTTTGGCTGCGAGGAGAGGAGGAGAATGCTAATTGGCCTCATGCCGTATTCTTCTGTTCCCTGTCTTAAAAATACACACAAACGAACGTTTTCTAAATTGGTGATTTCTAGGCTATAGACAGACGTATCTAGCAAACAGACTGGTATTTTCAGAGCTCAAAAGGGACTTCGCCTTTGTTGACATTTTGCGAAATAACGAATTTTGGTGAAGCCAGTAGGATTCAGTGCACCGTGTATACTCTCTGTTTTTATTTTTGGGAAGAGAGGTTCTATTTCACGGAAGACTAGTACGATACTACCTTTGAACATCACCACTTAATGGCCAGCCCATCCTTGACACTTGGCTGGAAAGGTTGAAGGTAAACCTTAAGATTTTGATGACCTATTGGAGCTCTCGTTTATTAAAAGCGACTTAATTCTATATTCGAAAATATACTCCAACAGAATAGGAGATCCAAGCACAGAACCCGCAAGGTTGTTCAAAAGCTGAGCATGAAAATCCTGAGATGTTGTAAAATAGAAACGGTAGGTATGCCGAAATATGCCCTGGGCAATGTTACTGAGGGAAAATATATAACAGCACAGTACCTCCGATATGAAAACGGGAACCAATTAAATATCACTGTTAATCTTTTCTGATTAATTTTTCAACGTTTTCTGGTCAAATAAATTAAGTATCGAATAGAAGAGATTTATTTTGGTTTTTGACCAAAAATCTCAATAAAAATCCAGAGAATATGATGGAACATAGTGATCAAGAGAGAAAATAGACAATCACTTTCCATGGTCACTATTCAACAGCAACCATTTCCAGAAAAAAGTTACTACTACTATCGATGATTGATTAATAAAGATCTCAATTATAATCCTTTTCTCCTCTTCATATGATCCCTACAGATATCTATTTTCTTGAATTTCCTGAGAGGAAACACTGGTTAAGAAATGAGCAAGTTAATTCGTATATTCTGACGTGATGGGGTAAAAGCTGGAGAATGAATGACCTTACAATCGGAAGTTTGCTCCATCGATTTTCGCTCCGGACATGTGTTTTTGTCAATAATTCGATTGAGATTATAAGTCAGATGAGGCTCAAAAGCTTTAGTAGATGTACCAACTAAACGTTTAGTCTAGATCGGGGGTGGTGAACCTATGGCACGCGTGCCCAAAGTGGATCGCGGAGCTGGGAGGGCGCTAAGGGATACCTCTATCTCACTCGATGGGTTGGCACGCGAGTCGAGCGAGTATACTCTTATTTCATAAACTTTGGCACTCTATCGCCAAAAGGTTCCTCACCTCTGGTCTAGATCTATTGCGATGGTGAGTAGCGCTTCAATTTTTTGAGCTCTGAGACATCATTTAAGATAAACAAGACTTCTTATATCAGTAATCTCGTTTAAACAAGACCGATAACAATTAAGCCCCCTTTCTAATAGAAATACCAATCAACTGATCAATTACAAACAAAGATTACACTTCTTTCCTTCCTTAAGTTTCAGCTATAATTGATAGACTTTTAATTAAGAATGTTTTTAAAACTCAAAAATAGCAAGTAGAATCTCATAAATTCGATCCCCGCTTTTATAAGGAGTCAAGAAGGTCGTAAAAAGACGAGGCGGAGCAGGAGAAGGAAAAGTGAGCAGCATTACAATACGATGAGAGAAATAGATCGGGTGCGAATGAGATAATAGAAGAAGACATAATATAGCAGCGCAGTTGATGCAGGGACAAATGATCAAGATGACAGGCGAAGGAGAAAAACAGGGAAAACGTTGGAAATGAATAAGCACAAACATACATTATATGTTTATGTATAGGAATACATATATTTTGAAGAAGAATGACGCACGTAAGAAGACAAGCAGAGCTACGAAGACAACAGAGACAAAAATAGATTTAAAAAAATGGTCATTTCGGGTTAGGATACCGGCCATGCTACTTGATGCATATCGCGAAGACTCGGGTTCAAATTCCGGTAGCAACAGAAATAGTTCAATGGGATCCCATTTTCTACTTAGGTACTGCATGGTTAGCTAATTACGCGCAGTACTCTAACTGCTGGGTAGGCGAAAAAACTGAAGTCTCCTAAATTCCTTCCATTGTGACTAATAAAAAAATCTGATTATCCAGTCTTTCAATGAATTAAAACTCAGCTTATATACTTACTTATCCTTCACGACTTAAATAGCTTCAGGAACTGGTCATCACTATACCAACTCAACAAACACAAAGGTTTCCCGACGGTATTATGAGCAAGGTATCAAAACCACATAAAAATCAATCGGTTTACGCTCAATCTATCAAAAAAATGATGTGATGATATAATATCAGGCTACTAATTGTAACACCACTTGAAATATTTTCACAAGCAGAAAATTCGTTTGACTTGGGATTTGTTACATTATGGCGAACTAAATGGTTAGGAAAAGAGAAAATTATTTTTCAAAACAGAGACAGGAGACTGAAATTTAACACTATTAAATATTTTTCCATGGGAACACAGAAGGAGACGTAGATGAGGAAATGAGCGAAAGTAATAATACCTATAGCTAGAATTTCCATTAAAAATTATACATATGCTAGGGATTATCAAGGACAACAGAAAGAAGAGGAAGAGAGCAAAATGGAGATGAATACATAGAAAAGATATCAAGCGTAATTTGAAAGGGTCAGAGAGAGAGAAAACTGATGTAAAAGTAGATGAAACATAGAAAGAGAGACAGAGGAAAATAAAAACCTTCATGAAAGCAATTCAAATGGCATACTGGACTGAAAACAAGGGAAAAGAGAACTAGAACAACATAACTACAAAGAGAGTTCGGAAAAAAAGATCAGTTATTTGAAGTGAGTCGTATGAGATGGAGCGCAGTGTATACGGGTGACATAGATAAGAGAGAGAAAGAGGAAAGAAAAGCTTTCACGAGAATCGTAATGTGACGGTGGGGGGGAAGATCAAAAAGGATGAAGATAGGAAGTAGGAGAGCACGGAAAGAAAAGAAGACGGAGGAAAAGAGCAGCCTTCAAAAGAATTCGAATGCGAGGAGCGAGGCCCACGGAGAGGTGATGTACGTGAAAAGACGGGCGGGAGAGTGCTGAGACGGAGAAGGATGGGAAGTGTAGGGAGGAAAGGCTCCGATGAGGATCCCCGATGCGATAAAAATACCGGAATCTCGTTCAGTCGACTCGGGAATTGGGTCTCGATGAGTGGGAAAAATGTATCCCGGGAATTATGACGTGGAATAAAGTCCGCGCGTATGCGTCCGTGTGAGGGAGAGAGCATTTCAAGGAGGGGAAGAGCTGATAGTTGAAGGGCGGTGGAAGGGATAAAGCCGTGACCGAGGAAGGCATATAGGAGGAGGAGGTTACCTCGGAATGGAAATGAAACAGAGAAAAAATTGGATGAGTGAAACAGAGAGAGAGAGAGAGAGTGGAGCTAGCTGCTGCTGTCGAGAGCGAGCTGAAGAGGGCAGGGCGAGCGGATGACGGTAGCGGGAGGGTGATGGCGAAATATAACAGCCAAGGAGCAGTTTTATAAATAGATACGGCCTGGTACTGGGTGAGGTAGAATGCTGTGAGCCCATATATACACAACGATGAGCCCCGACCGAGTGCACAGTCTGGAGAAACTGCAAGGGGAAGTGGGAGGGTAGATGTAATGATGGACTCTCCCGGGGAGCTTTGTTTAATGAATACTACGAGCAAAGGTTGGAACATAATATAAATGTATGAGAATTCCATCACTGGCGAATGATATTTTGCGACGCATAACGGGGGAATTGAATGCAACCCCGATGTCCGGACCGCCGCAAACATCGCCTGCTTGGCAGCGTAGTGAATTCTCGAATTGAGCGCGGTTCAGGAACTTTTCAAGGGGTCTCCGTTAGAAATTATAACTTAAAAAAGAACACCAAAATAAGGAGGGCGGTTATTCAACAAAAATGATTATAATAATGATTGAATGAATTGAACTTTAAATTTTTATCTCAGAGGCGGTGTGTGTATTTAACTCATCTTACTCCATTTAAGCCCAGGAATTAAAACTCTAAGAACTTTACACACTGTAGACGTAGTATAAAAATTCGGTGACAAAACTAGTCTCGGACAAATTTCGTGTATTTATACATTTTAAGCTGTATCAAGCGACCACCACAGGACCCATGAGATAATGAATGCTTCATGAGAAGGCCACTAAAGGAAGAGAAAATTTACACTCCTGAAATTTATGGGAAATTCATCCCATACCCGAAAACACCAGCCATATTTAGAGGGGACCGCTCAGGAGAGGTGGCCTCGGAGGCCATATCACTGTAATTACCATTAGAAGTGCAAAATTAAGAGAATTTACTTATTATTTATTTCGGATTTTCATGCTGGGTACGAAGAGCTGCGTGAAATTACGGAGTTATACGATTGGGGTGCGGGAGACTCCCTACTAGTAGAAATACAGGTCCCAGCTCGATCACCACCACCAATTTATACACCACAAGGCTTATCGTTGAATGATTGATCCTAAAATCTGTACCAAATGCTGTAGTTCCAGTCTGAAATGGCAGATAATATGTAAAAAATGACCCTATTTTGCAAAGCGCTCAACAAATATATTAATAATAGTCTAAAGATTGGTTGCAAAATTTCTGCTCAGAGTGCTGGTTAAAGCTAGAGTCGTAGTTATACGGAATATTTTGTTCGTACAACCGTGACTCTAGGTGTATCCAAGATCGCGACTAACCATTGCGCAACTGGCCCATACAGCACCAACATGTCGTAGATAAAACTGAATTTTCTTTGTACAGCTGCAATAAGATTTTGAAAAATTTTAAATAAATCAAAGTTACGTTTTGGGTATCGGTATTTATCCACATGATGACCAACAGGTAATCCAAATCATGTAGAAGAGCATTTTACCGGAAATTGGAACAAGAGAGACACTCAAAGACGTAGCACATTTAATGCACACAAACGCGAACGCGCACAAACGCGAACAAAGACGCACATTTAACTTTTTATGGGAGTTGAATTCGGTGGCTGGAATCTTAGTCTCCCATTCCGAAGTTCTACGTTCAATACTCGGAAGAAGCTAAAAACTCATGGCCCCCTTTTGTTGAAGGGTTACATAATTTTGATACCAAATTCCTCAAAACTCAATATTTATCAAGAAATCTTGCCCGCAGCAAAGCAGTGAATTACTCTGATGCAAATGACTTTTCATCGGTCACAAATCTAATCGACCGGCCTATGAACTTTCAAGTGGTCAATCTTCAAAGGTCATGACCAGGAGCGTTGGAAAATAAATAGTGCTCGGTAGTTATAAATGCTTTCCAGAAAGTAAGTACTATTAGCAGGAATAGGGACTATAAAGAGGAAAGAGATATAGAGTGAGGAAAAGACCTCCATGCATGGATCAATCGATACGCAGGACCCAATAAGTGCACAACATGCAGTGACAAACCATAAAAACGAAGATATGATATATTAGATAATATACGACAATGGTGGACCGTGGAAACCATGGAAAACGAGGGACACGGTTACTCGGGTAATTTTAGGTAATCGTTCACTCTACAGTATTTCCGTCATCTCGCGCTTTTTGAAAAAAATTAAACCATTGTCACTTTGTACAACCCGTTAAAGTAGCATCAACTTGATCCGCGGTACTTTTAAAATCATTTAAATGGCGGAGCAACGTATAAATTTGCTCCTTCTTAAACAAACTCAATAACTTTACCCTTACTTTTGTAAAACTTTTCCATGCCCAGGAATTTTAAAAAAATTGTGAGTCTTACTTAGAGTATTTATTTCACAACAGGCTTCGTCGAATGGTCGATATCATCAGACTCTGATGATGTCGACAGTTTAAAGAAACCAGTCTAGGAACGACGTTCTATCCTGCCAAACATTTCAAATTATATATGAGGAATAGTACGCTAAAAATAATCAATACCTTCTAATCTCAAAATTTTCGTTAACTAACATTGGAATGTGAGGGGGAAGAGGAGGTAAACTATGCCCAATATATTTCCCACAGTGTTTATCAGCCCTGAAGCGTCTTCTCCAAATTGTTAAGAGAGTTTTCTATTCATCAACTACGGAATTTGTATGGCCATTGGTGAATTATTTCACTCTATGGCAATTTTATGCACATTTATGCGTCCATGTGTCTTCATCTGGACTAATTTTCTATCTGCCTTTGTCGGTGCCTAGCATAACAGCAAGCGTTTTTAAGATTAATTAGGTTTGATGGAATAGTCACTCAAGGCTCTTGCTTGAGACCAGTCAAGTGTTAAAGAGTGAAACTATAAGGCTTCTGTATGCAAACAATTCAGCATAATTGTCAACCTAGGCACCAGAAGATTTAGGTATTGGCACTGGTTAATGAAAATTTTCAATTTGTGTAAGAACTGAAAATTATCTGGCGTTTCATTTAATTCGTTTCGAATATATAAAATTATCTAGTATGTCATTTAATTTGTTTGACGCACGATAATAAAATAAAATTTTTATATTTGTTCCGTTGTAACGTATTCATAACCGCAGCTCATGTTATTTTCCTGAACTCATGAGAAAAATAGCTCAATAATCCACTCTTCAACTACACATTCATTCATGTGGCACGTTTAGCTTCCCTGCTTTTCAGTGATCTTCACCAAATCACTAATACGATTAAACCGAGATTACTGAACAAAATGAAACGTTATAGATTATTATGAATGGGTAAATTAATATGGTATGCACATTATAAAAAACTTTTAGAAAATTCATGAATTACTGATATAATACGAGCGAAGCATTATTTTGAAAACATTATTTCCACAACACCAGTAAAATATTAGGTGTCCAACCCAATATTATAAGTACGAAAATTCCGCTTACGCACATACTTAAAACGGCTTTAATATTAGGCAAATTGGGAAAATTCATGAAACTGTCTTAATGCGAGTGAAGCATTATTTTCAAAACGTCATTTAAACAACACCAGTAAAATATTAATTTACCAACCAAATATGATAAGTAAAAAAATCCGCTTATGCACACACATAAAACGACTTAAATATTAAATAAATTAAAGACCACAAATCGGTGATTAAGGAACAATTGGCATTTTACAAAGTATGAGAATAGGAAATAAACTCAAAAGTTTTCATTTATTACTTTCAATGATATATAGCTATCGACGTTTGATGGAAAATTTTTATGGGTCATATTATCATGATTTTCAAAGCCCAAGAATATCAACATTTCACAGTGGAATTGAGCAGCAGAGGTCCGCTTCAATAGTAATACCTCTTCATACCAGTATACTTTGAACACCTATGAATAAAACACAAACTTAAAGGGAACAAATCCAGTGTTCAACTGACCCAATATAGATGTCTCCGTTGAGAACAAAATATATATTTTAAATTTTTTTAAGAAGAGTGAGCATACCGTACCTACACAGTTACAGTTAAGAGAGCCTAAAAATACGATCCACTCAGGCACATCTATGCCTAACGGAGCAAAAAATCACGTAACTAGCGCAGTTGGACTGGCAGGGGGATATGCATTCGCTCTGACAAAAGTTACCAAGTCAAGAAATCGTGTAATATATGCTAAAATTTCCTCGCCAGGAAAGAGGAACTGATAAGCATGGGACTTGAACAAGTAGACCAAAACGTGTAGACCAAAACGTACATCTGCATCTACCTCATACCCTGCAAGCCACCCAAAGGGTATGTGGCTGGGGGTGCTTCCACACCAGGCAGCAATGAATGATACGGTAGAACACCGAAATTACATTGAAACCCGCGTACCACACATGCAAAGCGCCAATTAAAAATCTAATACCCAAGAAACATTCTATTGTCAATCGTTCCAACACGCAAGGGATACAAGGAAAAGATTACTACTACATATTCAAAATATCATGCATAAATAAGAATATCAATACTTACATCATGCATAAATAAGAACGTAGAGAATATATAGAGAAAGATTTACTGTCTGCCTATTGTCACAATTCCAACTATTCATGACGACGATCACATCTGTTATGGTCCCGAATGGTACGCGGAAAAAATGACATTTTATACCTATCGGTTCTACAATCTAGCTCTCTAATTTTATTGGCGCGATCTAATCTGCCGTAGTACGAGGGGGTTAATATTATGTTTTTTACGTCGTCAGAGAAATGATTTTCCTGAAATTTAGTTAGGAGGTTAAGCCCATAATTAAATCTACGCTGTGATAGCGATTCTTAATTCTTATCCTAATTCTTCTAACAGTCCAGACACACTAGCCAACTTATCATAGCATCGTTTCACAAACCTAGCTCCTCTTCGCTGCACGCGATCTAACTCTGATATTTACCCCGCTTCGTATGGATCCCATACACTAACAGCATATTCCAGATGAGGCCTAACGATTGATTGAAAAATAACAACGTTATTTCACTTTCTCATCACATTTTCTGAGTACTCTCTTGATAAAGCCTAGCTTCCTGTATGCTTAACCGCATATTTCCCGAATACGTTTTCCCCAAGATATGTCGTGAGCAATTGTGACCCCTAAGTACTTAACAGACTCGGCGTGAATAATTTCCGTATTATTAATTTTGTAAGTCCTACCTGGCCTATTTTTCTTTTTCCAAAAGCTGACTGCTCCGCACTTTTTTATGTTTAGTTCCATCTGCCACTTTTCGCAACAAGCATGAATAGCAAGTAGGTCGATTGTAAACGAGTCGCTATCTTCGGAATTGTTAATATCCCTATACACAACCGCGTCGTCTGCGAAGAGTCTAAGCTTACTTTTAACGACGTTGCTAATATCATTTATGTACAAGAGAAATAAAAGTGGACCAATTACACTTCCCTGAGGAACACCCGATGTAACGCTAACTGTGTTTGACATGATACCGTCTATGACAACCCTTTGTTCCCGCCCATGTAAGAAATGTTTATTCCAACTAATAATGCTTTTATCTATTCCATATGCTTCTAGTTTTGAGAGCAACTTAACGTGAGGTACCTTATCGAAAGCTTTCTTAAAATCGAGGTATATCGCGTCAACTTGAACATTATTTTCACCCGAGAGCAAGATGTCATGAACGAAGAGGGCCAATTGGGTTTCGCAAGATCTACCCTTTCGAAATCCGTGTTGGTTATTCATTAATAATTCCTCCCTATCTAAATGACTCATAATGGAGCTTACGATTATGTGTTCAAATAACTTACAGGAAATGGATGTGAGAGGAATAGGCCTGTAGTTACTAGGGTCTTCCCTGTCGCCGCTTTTGAATATAGGTGTGACATTTGCTACTCTCCAGTCCTTAGGCACTACGTGATCTACTAAAGATTTGGTAAATATTAATTCTAAGTAAGGCGCTATGTCTGATGCCAATGTTTTATATACGCGAGCAGGTATTTGATCTGGACCGGGGGATTTGTTGGGGTTGATATTTTTTAGCTGATGTTCTATGCCGAGACAATTTATAATAATTTCAGGCATAAATGTATGGGAACGAACAGGCTGCGGATCGAAAAGATGTGGTGTACAAGTATTGAAAATGCTTTTGAAGAATGAGTTTAACGAATTGGCTTTTTGTAGACTGTTGGTTCGCTTTTCCCCTTTGATATTCTTAAGCGTGTGTACTGTTGATTTATTTCCTTGAGTGTCCCTAACATACGACCAAAATGCCTTGAGATTATCGTTCAAGTGTTCTCCCAGTAATTTACTTTTGAAATCAGCAAACGCCCTTCGGCACGCTTTGTTGCTAAGAGTTTAGACATTTTGTAATTTTCGGTGACTGTGTAGAGTTCTTCGGAAGATTTTTTAATTTTTGCCCTATTTAACCTAGCATGACATGTTCTCTGGTTCTTTAATGTTTTCCAAACCTCCGCGTTATACCACCTAGGCTCTGCATTGGCTCTTTTCCATTTACTTGGTATGTATTTGCTAACTACTGATCGTGTAACGTCGAGGAAAAGTATTCCACAAAACCTCAGTATTACTGTTGATACTTATTTTTTGAAAATTAGTAAATGAATTTTGCAACTCTCGTGTCATACCTTCGTAGTCAGCCTTATTAAACAAGTAGATTTTTCTTTGTGAATTATGTTTCTTGATCATGCTCACGGAAAAATTAGCTTTAACTATTTTGTGGTCGCTTATTCCCTTATCCGTACCTATGTTTACAACCATGTGTGGAATATTTGTCGCTAAAATATCAAGTGTATTTTTCCCTATAGTTGGAGCAGTGACTAATTGATGCAGTGAATAAGATGTGAATGTATAAAGAAGTGACTCACAAAGGTAAATTTCTTTCCCCCCAGTGATAAACTGTACGTGTCCCAGTTTATGGACGGAAGATTGAAATCCCCACCGATTATAATATGACAGTGGTTTTTTTGAGTGGTTAACTTACTGAGTTGACTTTCAAGTCCTAATATTGAGCTTACATGGGTATCTGGTGGTCTATAATATGCGCACACGTAGGAGTAAGTCATTATGCTTTGGAACTAAGGAGAGAGGAAAAATTTAACTGAATAAAAATAATAATATGAAACAACAGTGGCACTTTACCAAGGACTTAAATTGTAATTACTACGCTTTTCGATAAGGTCTCGTGTCTGATGATGTCGAAGCGCATACTACTCATAACTAGAATGTGCACAAAAAAGCAATCACTGTTCCTTATTATGACGAGCATTCACTGTATAGCACATGGATCAGATGAACTTTTGCAATAAAATAAATTGAAGAAAAGTGATAACGGCAGAGTAAGGATGAAAATATGACAATATAGTTCGGAATTCATTCATTGGTGGTCTAATGATTGGTGGAAGTTGGTATAGATGGAGATAACTTTAACTCTACTTTGATTAGATACTAATAAAATGTATAGTCAAAGGTATCAACCTCCAAACAACATTTATTTCTTTTGTTCGACACACGTTTGACCTCTCCTCATCCAAACCATTGAGTTTATTCAATTTTTTCCTATCAGTATCACTTTTCGTAACATATTGAAGTATGAGTTGTATAGGAAAAAGATCCTACAACATGGATATAATCAGAAAGTTTTCAGCAGAATTGCTATGATTTCAATTATATAGAGAAAAATTATTTTTCATTCAACTATGTTCAGATAGGATATCACTGTAATCCAACAGATCACAAACTGTTAAGGCTATTTTATGCCAACCAGCTGCATTCGAATATTCACTCAATATTTCCGATGAAGTATTTTAATGGTGGCCTCAATTTTCTCTGAAATGATGCTGCAAATGACCCTATCTTTTCTTACTTTAATCTTTGCTAGAACGAGAGAAAATAGCCAAGAAGAAGACACAAGGTGCTGAGCTAAGGAAGAAGAAAAAATTCTCACCGGTAAAATGGATACAATGCGGCAATAGGATTGGAATGACGAGGTGGATAAAATACTGGAATCTTATTTTGAGAGCTTGGGTCTGTCCCAGCATTGGAGATTTTCAGTCAAATCACGATTCAAAACTAAATGCCTCATGGAGGACACTTCAAGAACAATTTTCTGCCTGTAAGGTAAAACATTAAACTGTGTTCCCCTTGATGGTTTCAGTTAAGAGCAGGCACTAACTTAGCCAACCTGCAGATGTAAAATCCTCTTGGCTAATAGCGACGCTGCGTTTTTCTCCAGACTTCCTCAAATTCCTGAAGAGGCCTCAACATACTATCACAATCACCTCTTCTCCATGGCGCTAAATATTTACCCCAAATAATCCAGCAACCAACCAAGGCTCAAAAATGCAGAAAAGGATTTGGACTAGGGGAGAAAGAAGAGGAAAAACGAGCACATAAATAGAAAAAAGAATAATATACCATGTTAAGAAAGACAAGGAAAGGCGTCAGAGAAGAGCGAGTAGATGTTCAATAAATAAAAAAGGAAATGAAACCGAAAGAGAGTATGTGGTGCAAGTTGAAGGATAGGGCGGGAGAAGAAGAACTAGTAAAAAGTGGAGAGGAATAGAGAGGATGGAAAACATACTCGAATCTTCCACTAAGAAGGAGAAAAAGCATGAAAAAGTATTGGGCACAAAGGGGAGTCAGGAAACGGATGAGAAAGAAGGTGAGGAAGAAAGTAAAAATATCGGGAAGGTGGGAGAGGGAAATGGAAAACCCCTTTGATGAGACGCAAAAGAGCAATGGTAGAGAGGAAGGGGGCTATAGGAGAAAATGCCAGTGAGTGGGAGGTTTTGTAGAGTGGGAACCGCAGGTATAGAAATGGGAGGAGAGCAGGAAGAAAAACGGGGAAGGAAAGAAATGAGAGAGAGGAAGAGAGGCCAAAATAAAGAAAAAGAAAAAGCCTTCTACTCAAAGGAAGCGTAGATGAAATGACAGGGGATTACTAAAAACGTGGAGGGAAGTTAGCTCCACGAATAGAATATGGAATTTTATATTTAATTCATCTGCTCAGAGTATCACGCAGGAAGCAAGTAGAGTTAAAATTGAACTCAAACTTAACAATATGTTGAAACACAATATTAGCCTGCAAAGACAAAGCATTGATATAAATCCATGTGTACAGGATGAAAAAAGAAAGTTAATTTTTACACAGGAATATTAATTCTACGTAAGTGCTCTGAAATAAGTAATTTAAAATTTATCTCTAATTATACATACGGAGGCCGTATTTTATGATATTTGGGGAGGGGCATCCTTTAGTTTTCAGGCGGTGATTAAATAGCACTATAATAAACTTGGTTCAGGAAATCGGGTAGGGTAAAATATTTGGGCTCACATGAGAAGTCCTCTGGGGTATTTTAAGCCAAACTGTAAACATTTTGGAGGGAAAAATCAAGGGTTGAAGAGAACATGGGTGAGATGAAAGAGAGAAGAAAAAACTATGATACTTACATTTATAATATAGTATTAATCATTAGGGGCTTTGACAAACGTATCTATTTATTTAACTCAGGAAAAGCAGGAGAAATGCAAACGCTATGAATAATATAATGTGTTCCCGGAGAAGCACATGAGGACATTTTAGGATTTTCCAGCGCATCAGGTGACTTTGCAACGTTTCAAAGAAAAGCGCGCATTTCACCTTCAGGGATATCTACTGAGTAAAACCCTGAATCTGAAGAGCTAGTCGATCTTCAAAGCGTTTGTAGAAATGAAGCCCCTGAACTCGTGGAATACTTAAGAAACTTTTCTGTGCTCTATTCCGTGGATAAAAAATACCACCTAGGCGGGAATTGAAACCACGACCACGAAAAACCACGAAATGAAACCACGAAAAAAAGAGGAAGAGAGAGAGAGAAAGATGAGGAGAGGTTTAAACCTCAAAATATAAAACGTCTTCTGCAGGAAAGAGGCGTAGGGTGAGACGGTGTAAAAAATATACGGGGATGGGGCCGTGGGACCCCACATACAAAGAAGGAACGAGCAAGGAGTGATAAGAAGAAGAGCGAGAAGAAAGACAGAGGGAGAAGTAGAAATCCAAAAAATAAAAAAATAAACTTTTTCTCCCTCGAGTTTGACGAAAAGGCAAAAAAAGAGGGATGATGACCGTGATGAAAGGAAGGAGGGCGAGTTGGGAAGGAAGGTCGCCTGTCGCGGAAGCCGACGTGAAAGGAGGGAAGCTTGGAAACGTAAAGGGAAGACGAAGTGAAGAGAAGAAGGGAAAAGAGGGCGGAGAAAGAAATAGCAAAAAGCAGAGAGAGAGAAAAAAGAGGTAGGGAGTGCGTGGTGGTAGGGGTATGAAGCAAAGAGAGGGAGGGACTTGATAGGGGATAACGGTGGTGGTGGGGGTTTCGAAGAGGCAAAAAAGGGGCGTGTGCTTCTTCAACTTGAAAAAACTAGATGGTGTCCAAAAGAAAATGAAACGAGGGAGGAAAGAAAAAATATAATCAGTAGTCAGCGATATAAATATCGGTATGCCGCAGGTCTTCGTTCTATTCTCCTGGGTCTAAAATTTACATAGCCTCCCATAATTTCATCCGTTTGCTTAAATATGCAGCCAATACGAACCTGTTTTTCTTCTCTAACATAGTATGTGACATAATAAGACACCTTGCTAGCAACTTGTTTGCAACCTAGCTAGCAACCTTTGCAACCTATTTTACTCAAAATTTTCAAAAATTTGCGTAAAGACACTGATTGGTGGTAAAATAACGACTACCATGCTTGAGTCTAAGTACATATCAAGGTGAGCATCTTCGATCAATTAATTTTGGATCGACCAGAGGATGAAGGAGTCAATGCATTCAATTATCGTCGAGAAAATATTGGTTCGGCATAGCGCATACATCATAAATACTCTCGGAACAACACTGCAAACGTCTGAACCACTAAATAAATGACAGTATTCAAGAAATCGTACTCTCAACAACAAATCCGCTGCCTACTCGTACTCTGCAACAAATCCGGGGAAACTATACATTTTCTACTCCTTCCATTATGTGTCTCATGTTGTTTCATGTCCCATTAAGCACATTTTCCCTCAGATATTCGTATGCCATCCTCATTGGACTCCCCTTAGCTATTTAATGGATTTTCTGGGAAGGTGGCTGACGGGTGAGAGTAGGTAAGTAAGTGGAAGGTGGAATTAGGGAAACATGGAGGAAAACATAACGATAGGATTATTCTAATCGAAATGCACCAAGAAGACCACGGTTTAACGCCTCATTTGACAGAGTAATGCTCACTACATAGCTCCCAAGTAGTTCGAGGCATGATAGGCAGTGCCATAACCACCACACCTAACCAATCCTCTCCATGAACTCCTCGGTCCATTTCACGTCCATCATTCCTCGATATCATTACATTACGATTGTTTGCAACTTTCTCTGTTCTTGAGGAAGCGTGAAGGGAAGAAAGAGTAATCAGAAGCAAAAGAGATGTAGACAGAGAAAGAAATAAAGATAGGAATAGAGAGAGAGAGAGCAGAAAATGAAGCGGGGAAGGATGTTAAAGAAACAGCGGAAGAGGGTTGAGTAGGATCCTGTGGTGGTAGTTAAAAAAGGCATAAAAGGGAGCGAGCACTCTGCATAAAGATGTATAACGGAAAATATGGGAAGAGAGAGGAAAGGAAAATTTTAACCAAGGAAAGAAGTTATTTAAAGTAGGAATGAGGAGTACATTTTGGGAGGGAAAGAAAGGGAACGCAAAGAAAAAGGGCCGAGGATACGAAGTGGTCGGGATGAGGAGGAAGAGCAAAGTAAATATGACCAGAGAGCCAGAGACGGAGGACGTTAATTTTAATTACAAAACGAAGGTCTTCGACTGTCATCTTCTACTTCTCAATTTTCTAAATTAAGTAATTTCTTGCCAAAAGAAAATGGAACGCGTACAAAATATGTGTCCTCGAGTGAAAACGAGACTTGGAGCTAACCGACAAATTCAAGGCAAGAACTATTATCGAAAGATAGTTGAAAATAGATGGACTATCTAAAGTGCGAGATCTAAATGCCGTAAAATCGTGAATCTGATATCTTCATACGATTAAGTAAACTTTCATGAAGGTGTAATTAAAATAATCAGAGGCAAAAGCAAACATAACTTCCATTACGTGTACATATTACGTATACATTAGTCATGTATCTCGAAAAATGTTTTATAAATAGCATATATCATTTAGTAAATACTTACCGCTATGTGCAATCCCTTAAAAAAAGGCTTCAAATGCGAATTTTAGGCAAGCTTACATTATGATTTGTTGTGATTCACGACTAACATTGCTGATGTCAATTATTTAAACTTTCCTGTGATAGTAACGAGATAATTTTATATAAGGTCAGAGCTAAAAGTATATCATCGAGTATTTAACAATGACGTTCGAACGCATGGCTGGAATGATGGAAGGACACTTGTAAAAGACTACGCCTACGTCAGCATACAAATGGCGGCTATAAAAGTGCGTCGACTTTATGACGATCCCAAAATAGTTTTTCAGTTATGTATCAGGCACTGCAACTGATCTATAGGTTTTTAAAAGGCTTTTCCGATGAGATGCGTTCTCTCAATCTCCCTCTTGCATTTGCGGTGAGTATGAAGCTACAACCAAGATTTCACATCACATTTCATCACCTCTTTATTAGTCACTCATAGTCACAGATCATGGAGTTGTATTTTTGGCCAGATCTGAAAGGTCTAATCAACTTATTATTTAGAATCAAATTCAGCGGGCTATCATATTTGCGTCGTCTGAGATAGCGCGCATAATTTTCACCCAGAGAAAAATGGCCGCCAGTCGCTTAGGATCCCACCCACTCCTCGCGCATGTGCAGCTCAGGCGATTAGTCGGCACCAGTGGCGACGGGGTAAAGTCCTCGCCAGTGAAACCGAGGGTCGTGGGTTCGTATCCCGTCTGGATGAAAATATTATCACCTCTCAGGGAATGGGTGTTCGTCTGTTGTCACTGTTGTTCACCACATGCGCTGTATTCGGGGTAGTAAAGATAAAATAAAATAAAAAAATAAATATAGAACATTCTCGCAATGTAAATGAATATTCAATCAAGCGAGACAGCATTCTTTCCCCTTTTGCCATTAGCCAGGTAGTGTCGTCGAACGAATGCATCATACTAGGAATGCTGCAGCACCTTAAATGTACTCTCAACCCTTTGTTTGACTGTTTGTAAAGACGTTTTCACACAAAACACGTGGATGCGACATGGTAATCTTGAACAGGCAGGGAATTGGGACAAAGATCGTAGCGTCGGAGAGCAAGAGTTGAGGAAATCAAAACGGACGAGGGCATGAACGGAGGGAAAGTGGCGGGAATGAAATGTGAAGGGACAGGGTACAGGGTCCGTGGTAAGGGTTCCGGGAGCTGGCGGGTAGGAAGAGGATTATGGGGGATGAGAGAGCGAGATGAACGTATAGACAGATAGAGGGAGAAGTGTGACGCAGGCGAGAGTGAAAAACCTGGTGTTGACAGTTGAAGGTGGAGAAAACATCGATCAATGAGACCCAGGGAGAAAATTACTTTTCAACCGGCGACCCTACGCTCACCCCCTTCTTCCTTCCCTCAAACCACCCCTTGAGAAAATAAAAAAACCCCACCCGACGACCAATTCCCTCTTACCTTCAAAACTTCATCCCCACCCCCTCTAATCTCCAATATGACCCCTCCATGACCCATCCTCCGTCCCACTCTTCTTTAACTCTCTCGAATACTTCCGAATCCTCCCTTTCGAACGGTTGACGGAATAAAAAAATATCTTTCCTTCACTATTTCCCACATCTCGTATAGTTCTCTGCGAATCATCAACTGCGATGTCGATTCTCGATATAATCGATATTATCCGCGACAAAATTTCGAAAATTATCACATTTAATATCCATGAAAATTCACGGAACGTGGGGTAATGCGTGCGATATCAGATGTGAATTCGATTATAGCCGCGAGCTTTGAGGAGCCGCAGCTTCTACTAAAAAAGGTGCGAGGTTGAGCCTTTACAATATTTCAATGAATCGACTGTGAAATGCGCGATACACAAAAATCACTTTATGATATCGAGCCAGCTACCCCTCCGGTAAAAATGCCTATAAATAGGTATACAACGATACACAATATCACGCAATTTTGATGTACGACGTGAAGGTGATAACCGGAATAAGAACCGCGAACTACGTGCTAACGAAACGTATTCACATAAGAACTTCCACTATAAGACTGTAATTGAACTGTCGATTCTCATATCTCGCAGTGTCTATCCTTTCAGTCAAGCTATTTTTAACAATGATACTCAAACGATATCGTACTGTCTACCAAATTTATTTCAAACTCTTACAACACGTGTTTCAACTGTCTAGCAGTCATCATCAGGTAAGACTATTACAGTACGATATCGTTTGAGTATCATTGTTTAATAGGCTTTTCTACAACATCTCGCCGGAGAAAGTGGAGTTTAATCTATTTTTAGTTCTTTATTACCAGACATTATTCTTGTTTTGACAACTTTTAGGTCGGTAAAATACCAATGTCGCCGTCAATCCCATCTGTATTAGCGTCAAATTAACCATCAATCAGTAACGTATTTTTTAATAGCTGAAGCTCCAAGCTTTTGCTGAATCCAGAACTATTGCTGCAAATCAAAAATAAAGATGCAATTTCTCGCTATGGGTCCAACCACAGATTTTTAATGTAGTAAAAGATGCTGGATCTCTGTGCCACGCTTCAATTAGAAAAATAGATTCATGTTATCATTTCTTGATCTGAGGATTCCTAAATTTGTCTTGAGTATTTACGATAGTGCCATAAAGTGGCTTTCAATTTTATGTACGGGAATAACCAAAACGTAACGGAGAATAGCTGAATTCTCGACTAAATATCGTTTTCATTGGATGATGCAAACCATTTGTAAAGAGTTACATTTAAGTAGGAACAAGCAGGGGGCAGTTTTATATTTTTATATACAATTTAGGGAAAATATTTTCATCTCCAATTATTATTATTACGCTACTAAAAACGGAAAGTCTTACCGGAGTCAGAGCGGAGTGGAAGCCGCACAAAGAGCAGAGAACTTGTGCCCAAAGCCCCGATCAGAACCATTGCGAACCAGGAAAAACTGGTATGACGGCTCTGGTAGCGACAAAAATTGGCAGCGGGAATTTGCTGCAAATGACGGTGCTATCACTGCGACGGTCGCTAATTTTTGCAACAATCATGCAGACGTTTTCTTGGGAAACCCAAGGCCATGTCACCGACCCAGTCGCATCGGCACCCCAACTTGTTTTTTAACGCAATGCTTTCCCAAACCCAAAACCGAAAAATGAACTTTGCGTGCCCTTCCATCTCTCCCATGAGTGTGCGATATTCCAAGGAAGAGGCTATCTCCCACACTCTTCCTCTCATCACCCAAGCAGTACACGTCTTCCACCCACCTGCCCCAGCTACACCTGCCTCGCCCCCTGCTTCCTCCCACTCCCTCTGTCCGCCCACGGGCACCCACCCGTCCCACGCCACCCACACCAAATAACCGTTCCCCGGGAACCCTCCAGGATAAAGAGGGACAAATTCAACACCCGATAAAAAGTTTCGAGGACCGATACTGGTGGGGATGTCGTCTTAGGAGTCGTATTTCACGGCTTGGGATGGAATAGAGCGTCTCTCTCGCCCTCCTCACTATATCAAATAAACGGCGATATTTTTATTAGAAGACTATAAACGTAAAATCAATTGAGTGCTATTTTATTCTCACCACAGTTGATAATAGGAAAACCCGTCCTCTGTTTCATATGCGCAACAAAAATTATAATTTTCCCCTTTTTTTCGAACATGTTATTTTCAATTACACTGGAATGGGATTCAATTTTGAGAATGGATGAAACAATGGGAAATTTGATCTATTTTTTGCAAATTTCTCGCATTTTTAATATTTAGTCAATTATGCTATTTCCCATTATGAATTTATAACCAACGTTTCAATTTCCTCATCACTCTTTCTCTGAGATGGATATATAAAATGGAAAACCGAAAGTATCACCTGAACATCACTTAAGCTTATCCAAGCATCATCAAATCCAACAATAAAACATACCATTGGTACTACATGAAAACCATGTGTCCTTTTATTGATCTGAGCCTAAAAGCAACCACGATTACTTAAAATGTGCTTGAAAAACTGATAGGACATTTTTTAGTTAACATGTTTACAATTTTATATAAAGAACTGGCTAATAAGAAGGAAATGGCCCCAAAGAATTGGATTGTTTGAAAATATAAGCACATCGTCATCACAATTCTTCTTCTTAATTGCCATAATACCTCAATTATTCATGCAAAAATTCTCTAATTCAGAAGAAATCGCGCCGCAGCCTTGTTTCGATTTTCATCGAATACTTCACATGACTGTATCAACCTTAATTTTGTTTACTTATAGCTAAGGCATGCATTCAGGTTAAACAGTTTTTATTAATTTTTAATTTAAAGTGTTCCATTGAAGAGGGAGCGTATTTACAAATTGCACTTTTTTACAGCAAATTAATCATTATTTAAAGAGATTTGCCAACGATCAGCTGTAGCGTTCGCAATATAGACAATGCCATTATTACTCATTAATTTTACAATTTCGCTTATACAGCTTGGATTACATTACGATAGTTCACCGAGGCTTTGATTAGGACAGAACATGATGATCAAAGTACAGAGGTCGAATTCTTCGCTCGGTATGCTAACCAGCCTTTGAAATGGGGCCCGGCACACTACAGTAAAACCTGCTTCCGCGGCCAGCTTCCTTAAGCAGTCACCACTCTAAGCGGCCAATTTTTTTGGTACAGATGAGGTGAATTTCCCATTACAGCAACATAAATTTATCCCTCCTTTCAGTTGCCACTTCCTTAAGCGGCCATTATTTCAAGGGCCCGGTGAAGATTGCTCAATACAGATTTCACTATAAATACCACTGCAGAGTAACTGAAAAAGAAATCGTTCTAGACGTACGTGCAAATTTATCAACAGGAAAATGGAAATGTTTCTCTTTACGCCTGTTTGATATTAATCAAAACTGGATTACAAACTTATCGCAAAAACGCATGTCAGCAAAACTGCCAAAAGCAAATAAATAATAGTCATTTAAAGGTCAAAGGCATAGTTGTAAATAATTACAACTAGAACACAAACGCATGCAAGAAAAAGAAAACTACCCTACCGTTATTTTGGCGGCTAACATAACGGCTCATTTGCATGGAAGAACGATGCTTACCTGTGGAAAGAGAAATACATTGTTAGCCATTCAAATTACAGAAGATCCAAAAATTAATGGATTCTCTGGGCAAAGGAATTGCATAGAGGAGACATATGAGACTATTTTCAAATATGCGTCATTACAGCTATAATGGAAGTTATACGTACAGCAATTAAAATTCTCCGTCGTTAAAGTAACCTTTAATTGGATTTTATCACCATATCCGCCACTGCAACACTAAATACAGAAATTATGAATCGGATTACGGTCTCTGCTCTAAATTCTCGAGCTCCATAATCCTCCCGAGGCGACTTTACATAATGAATATGGCCATAGGGCACAGAACCCTCGCCCTTTCCTGAAGGCAATAATTTATATGAAGTCTCTTCCTCGCTCCTTTTCCATACAACGCAGAGTACTCCCCCTTATACCCTGGAATGCATTCTATATTTATCTCTCGACTACATTGTACCCTCTAGTACAAGAGTTCGTTATGAAAAACGTTTACATGGTTCTGTTTTCCACAAAACTTACTCCGTTTACTTCCTTAAAGGGATAGCATTTTGCCACTCCTGAATTCGCAGTAAAAGAAAGAAATCGTAGGAAAAAGCAAAAAACTTCTCTTCCTGCTATTTTTTTTTATCTCTGCCGGGTCAAAGTTTGTGTGTAACTCGTGAAGAGACTGACAGTAGTTTCTTCCACGGAATGAGACTAACCTCAGCTCTAACGCGTGCTGTCTTCTGCAAAACCTTTGCCTCCCAGATGGAGGAAGGAAGATTTCGTTGCTTTTCATCGAGGGTGTGCGGGTGAAATGTTCTCAAGGCAGAGGCGAGAAGAAAAGGAAGCGGAGAGATGGGAAAAAGAGGGAGCCGATGAACAGAGGACCGGTTGTAGAGGGGCCTCTAGGGGAGCCAGGGTAGGGCAGGCCAGCAAAAAAGTGGGATGAAAATATTCCTACGAGGATGAGAAGGGGAAAACCATGGAAACAAGGTGACCGGGAAAACTGTGGGATTAATGGGGACAAGGGTGGTAGCCAAAATCTAAAAGTCTGAATGGAAAGAGACAGAGCATAAGGCAAAGCCGTATTCAAGTTTCTTTGTTGCATTGCAATTTTATGGGTGCTCACGACATTGGCTCAACGTATTGCTGATGACCAATTCTATTTTCCTCGCCATAGCTTAACTTGTCATTTATGCACTGTAGATTTACAGTCCAATCATAAAAAAGGAAGAGATTAGTACTCTCATTACGAGACGTTATTTAGAAACATGTTGAGGAGATTATGTTAGCCAACTGATGTTTTTCAGTTTTTTTCAGCGCGCTCTAATCCTGTATATTTCCCAACTAAAAAATATCATGTGCTGAAAACAAAGAGTGCCATTTCATATCCGGAGTGACTATCCTTTTACACTGCTCCATTAAGTGTAAGAAAGCTGCTCATAATTTGATCAATCAAAAGACAAATATACCGGCATAGTTTCACGGATATTCATTTGGCACGACATGAGTCAATACAAGGTATCGTGACTCGGCTTTTCCTTTTTGATCATTCATAAAGAAGTTGCATCATGTTTCGCCTGATACCATGGAAGCTGCAGTAAGAAGCACTTGAATCCGTTTTTACACGTTTTTTTTCCACCAAATTTGTGAGCACTGACAGAAAACTTCCACCAAAGCTGCCGGAGCAACCATCTCCGGTCCCTTTCCAAGATGAGAGCCTATACACTTTAAAAATAATCAAGGGGTAAGATCCGCCCAAGATATTCTGAATGCAAGCGAGTGCTTATGAGAATGTATCAAAATATATGCGATACACTGAATACATCATACACGATGCAAAACTTGGGTGATCAATCAGGAGTTAGTAAGCCACGCGGCATAATTGGGTAGGTTCCGCGGGGTAGCTGAAGCTCACGAACACATCCGTATCAAGCGTTTTAAGAGTATTTTGTCTCAGCGTATTGCATCGACCACATTTCAACACTTTACTTTTTGTGAATGAGAAAAATTGCAAAAAAGACAAAAAATGACCCTCAAACGTTTTAGTACATGCATGTATAATCATCATGCTGGTCCATTTCGGAATAGGCATTTTTTAAAAAGTTTCACTGACGACGTTTGGCCTAGAAAACTCGCTTGGGTTTTATAATTTCCTCCAAACTTCCCCATACCAAAAAGTATCCTCTGCTCTTGCAACATTCTTTTGTCTTTCATAAGGGCTTTAAATTAGCGAGTGCTCATAAAAATATATACCGAATTCTTATCGATCACCATGTTTTGTATCGTAAGTATCCATTGCATCGCATAATTTTCGATACATTGTTATGAGCACTCACTAGTTTTCAGAATTAGAGGGAAAAGTTCCTCTAATTCCTCGAAAAAGGAAGACCCAGGAATAAGTTCATGGATCAAATAAAGAGGAAAGTACACAAAAAGAGATACTAGGATTAGATAGAGAAGGATGGGGAGGGCTACAGTAAACCAACCTTAGGATTTAACGACCAATGGGGAAGGGCCTTAAAATTCTTGAAGCTTCTATTGTTACTCCTCATGAGTCTCTTCCACCACGAGCGACCAAGACTTTCTTTCTCGGGCTGCCGCTTCCTCCCACGCAATTCCCTTCACGTGCATCTTCATCATCCTTCAACTCAGTTCAATTCCATCAGTATGGCCCAACCAAGTGCTCACGCTCTAAGTATTTACATATATCCATTAAGGGGCATTAATATCACATTTTTTCATCGTACACCCATATCATTCCCTCCCCACTTTTACCACAAAATATTTTCAGTAGACCCACAGCATTTGCAACGTAGGGAATGAATCCGTGCGGTTGTACCCTTCATTGAAAGGCACTTTCATGGCACAAAGAAAAATAAACCAGTGGTAGGGGGACTGAGGAGGCATAAGGGGAGAAAAACTGTCTCGAGCAGTAAAAGGGTCGTATTTAAAGAAGAAAACAACTCCATCGCTCAAATTTAACGCTAAAGTCTTTTTGATGGAAACGTGAGGAAGTAAATGGATAAATCCCACTGACGGTGGAGGAAAGGAGGAATAAACATGATAAAGACCGGTGTTTTGAGAAAGAGGAAAAACGACAATAATTAATGGAGGGAGTGAGAAGCGAGAAGAAAGGGGAGGAAATGAGAAGATAGGCGCGAGTGAACGGAGAGAGAGAGAGAGAGAGAGGGAGGATTGAGGGGGTGGATTGAGTGGGAGTTCTGGGAGTGGGGGTGGGGGAACGAGCAACGGGAGGGAGGGGGTGGATTTCCGGCCGTGCGTGTGTTGCAGTCAGGAGGGGAACCCCGAAAAAAAAGAAGCAGAGCTGCCAACTGAGTGAAGGGAGGACAAAAGGACAGGAAATGAAGGACAACAATGGCTCGCCTCCCGAAAGATGACCGATTCCATTGGGTCCTTGATTTGGCGCTGCCGTAAGGGTTTTTTTTTCTGCTTCCCTCACCACCCCGTGTGCTCGCGAGAGCTTTGTGAGCCAAACAAGTATGCGGGCGCTGTTATTCCCCGAGGCGCCTGCCTTCACGCCGACTCAGCTTAGTGCGCGAAGAGAACAGGGTCTTTCTCTCTCTCTCACTCAACGCAGGAAATAAATTAACATTGTCGAAAAAACGCGAGAAAAGCAGACAGCCTCTCCCCTGTGGCAATCATTGCATGTCAGGGCCAAGCTTAATAATTAATACTTTTTTCTATTCAATCAATTTATCTGTTGCTTATTTCTCGCTTGTTGTTTAAGAGTCAAGAGAAAGGTAAGCAAATCTTTTCGATCGTTTACGCTCTAGATAAGTAACTAACGCAGGATTGAAAAACTGGTTAAATTTAAAAAATTGTTGTTGATATGTTACTGTGATGGATAAAGCGAAAAGTATATGACATGAAGTAGTCATAAGATAAATTAATCAAATCTAAACCAATAATTTATGGGAGACTGGCTTTCTACACAAGCGTTTGCAAGAAGCGATCGTTTCGTGCAGAAATTTGATCTCATGATATTACGCGCAAATAATACAAATATTACCCGCAATGCGAAGGGAAATCCTTACAATCACTAGTTGAAACCATATTCTGGGCACCATCATGTCTTAAATCAAGACTCTAGTCCAAAAAATGTCAAATTTTATAGCATATTCCCAGAAAACCAACCGTCTCACAAATACAGAAAATAGTTCTCCAGAAGAGCGATAGTCAGAAAAAATGTGTCTTGTAGATAAGTACAAATGATTGGTAATATTAGATTGGATGCAAAATAAAACTTGAAAAAAAACGAATATGGCGAGAATAGCTACGTCAGCGAAGAAAGTGAATGGAAGTGGATAGGCCAGCAGGTTAATGGATGAGCCAGAATTAATGGATCTAGCAGGAAATAAAGGTTTTCTTAGAAATCTTAATAAAAGTATGTACATAAGGAATTATGTTTAGCACAAAATAAATGAAAAGAGCATTAAAAGGTTATGAAAGTATGCAGTCACTAGTCTGAGAGGAAGATCATTCTGAGTGCCTGGAGGTTTTGGAGGATAGTGTGAGAAGGTGATTGCGACATGAAAAGAGGATGAGAGAATATTTAAATGAGTTAAGTCAGGACATGGCCAGTAAAATTCAGCATCCATGGAATATATTTAGATTCTCCGTACTGATTTGCTGTGGTGCTTCGGTTTGACGTCCATGAAAATAACCTTGGCTCATTCACTAATTGTGTATTTTCTGTATATATATTGATTAGTTTTAATAAACTTTCCCCCTTGTGTAGAAGTCCCAATTAAGTAAATATTTATGTGCCAGTGGTAGCACATAAGGAAAGTTAAAAGGAAATGCTTTGAAAATCACTCAGTAATTATTGATCCTAAAACTGAACAAATTCGATAAAAAATGAACGTATCACCATTAAAATAGTGACAAGAACCAATTCATTGAGGAAAAGAAAGGCTTCAAACTATTTTCTCTGGAATCTTTAGCCATTGCCAAACGAACATACAGAGGCTCACTTTAAGTGTGTTACACGGTTAAAATTACGAAAGGATATGTCAATATAATTTAGTGATGAAATTTAACGTCGAAAAAGACGCACACTCTCGCTGGAAGATAGGTAACAGTGGGTTTTCGCAGGGATTTTCTGGGCTCCGAATGATTATTATTCAATTAATATTTAAAATAAAGTACAAAAATGTACTGCAAAAGATTGATAAACGCTATCATTTTAAATTCGTAATAGGCCAGTGGTTGCAGGTTTACCCTCTGGGTAGAAATGGTATTATAAAATGGCATTCACTTGTAGACATATGCATCTTAAGTCTTAGAATTTGCGAAATCTGAGTCAATTGTGACAGTGAAGCGATAACGTTGAACGAAATATCAAATAAAATGTCATGAAGACTAGATGGTATACGCGTTGTGCAACATTCTCAAGCATACTGGCAGGACGTGCGGCGAAGAACAGGTTCAACTGATGGGCCGGCCGGGGCGTATAACCAGCACATGTGATAGATGAACAAAACTTGATACGTGTCTTCATGTGCAATGAAACCAGTATTAGGTGGCCGCCACTAGACCCAAGAGATGATAGCCGCTTAAGGAGGTGACCTCTGAAGGATGGAATAACTGATAGTGTCTATACGCATAAAAAAATCGTTTCATTCCTGACAAAAAACGGTCTCATAGTCCCTTGCTGCGCTAACTTTTGCAAACTTTTTAACACAACATTTTTCTCATTCCGTTATAGCCAATGCAGCCTCATTGGATGATCCAGATATAGATATGAACCCCGTTTTGATATATTACAAAATACCGTTACGACATACTCGTAATGGAGAGGAATTCTGAAACAGGAAGTGTAATAATTGTCGGCGAACATGTTTTCTGACCGCCGATCGTCCGAGACTGCCAACGTGTGAGCCGATAAGTTTTCAACGGGAGCTGTGAAAACGGGAGGGATGTCAACTGTGGCCCACTAGCAATCTAAAAGCAACGTACAGGAGAATAGTCGGGTAGCCATGACACCAAGCTTGTTCGAGCGGTATTTAAACATCCGCACTACGTCGTCAGGTGTCGCGTGCCAAATTTGGTGAAAGATAAATACAACCAGAGGAAGAGATAGAGAGTATGAGAATACCGTGAGAACTGAGAACGGTTTTTCGCTTTGTTTCCAAAAGTGGAGAGATGCGAGGTGAATCCATTATGCTGTTGTTGGCAACCAGAGACGGAATCTATATTTTACACTCATAGTGCTAACTCCTACCAACTGTACTGGCGAGAAATGCGGAGGGTGATTGAAAGCTATCATCTCGAGAAAAAATAATACGAAGTTAATGTTTAAGATCTCCATATGCAATTTTTTATTGAATATAATTTTAATTGCCTAACAAAAAATCATAAAAGACTGTTACATCGATTAAAAAATAATTGTAATTATATTTGTGCACTTAAGTTTTACAATATTTGCGCATGAACTGATATCTGCCCGCCGCAATAAGAGGGATTCGTGGGTACGATAATCTAGTCGTATACTAGAAAACAATGCTTGGTTGCATTGGATTGGATACATGTAAACGGGACCAAAAGAATCTTGGAGAATGGAAGAGGCCAAAAGTGAAAGAAGCACCATTGACAAGACTAACACCCTCATTCTTTCACACTTGACGACTATAGGAGGAGGATGGAACAAGACCGTTGGCCAGCATGTTGTTGCATGAACCGGAAAATAACTACCATGCCACATAGTAAAGAAAATACGCGATAGCTTAAGAGAAAAAACGCGAGAAGAAATATGATAGGAGAGCACCGGTCAGTTTTTAAAAATTCCATAATTACGGGGTGGGGATACAATGAAACTTTCATAAAAAATTATTTAATGAAATTTAATATTCCTCTTTATATTAGTAAATTATATTATCCCTTCCACTGTGTAACAAAAATACCCGCAATTCTTCCATTTTTTCAATCATTTGGTTGAAATTATTGAAATTCCAAGTGCTGATTAATTACACTCGCTCCAATTCCCACATCATGTTATTCATAATAAAATAAGCACACCGCATAGGGGACCATCCGAGAACATTGAAACAGTTTTTAGTTTTTTTACATCCCTTAGTTGGTAAAATAATTATTGTTTCCCCCAGATAAAGGAAATATTCAAGGTCTAAAGCTTTAGGAATAACAAATATGCAAATGCCTATAAAATGCAATAATCGACAGCAGGCATTACAAGTTTCTAAACTACTTAATTTTTACATGTTTCTAAAATATTAAGTAGCTGTAGGAAATTACTAGCCTACGAGAACTCGATTAATTACTCAATCGTGAAAACGCTGGAAAAAGAGGCCAGATACTTTGTAAGAATAGACTAAGGGGTCAATTTGTTGGCCCCAGAGTTTCAACACAGCTGTTTCTCTGTATATGATTTAAGCAAATAAGATTCATGCGCACTGAGAATTACTAATACCAGGGCAATCAAATGATGTAACTGCATACATGGCATTAGTATATATTAATTTTGGCATAATGATACAAGAATAGTCGTTCAAAACGAAAAAATACTATTTTGGGGTATGGACTGCCATAAAGTACACGCGACATATCCTTTTTTGTTGAGGAAGTAAAACACTTACTACGTAATTTTATTCAAATCCGCTTACATAACGCAACCGCTTGCTACAGCACTTCATACTATATTGAATTAAGCAAAATTCTTCCCATAACGACAAGAGCACTCCCGTCTGACCATTCTTAAATATTCTCGCTATTCTCATTTTCCAACATTTCCCTCCTCTCAGAGATTCGTTCCCTCGTTTCTCTCATACACTTCTTCATGTCCCAAAGTAGGCAGTTAGAAATAGCCGTATCATGTTTTAACGCATACTTTTTACTACCATCACTCTGCAATCATTCACCGGTATCCAATACAACCAATACGAAAATCCACTAGTAGTCATTCCTCAAGCAATATCACAGAATATTTCACTTTTATTTATACTCGAAAAAATTTAAAATTAGATCTTTTTGGAAGATGCAACTAAGATATAGTCAGCAACGCAGCTGAAGCTTAGGAATCCAAATAGCAGAAAAGGAAGCGAACAGGAAGCAATGTTAATACGATGTCATAGACGGATTAAAATAAAATGGACGAAAAAGTGACCGTTGATAAAGAACACACTATAAGAACTAGGAAGAAAAGTTGCATAATGAAAACTCTGTCCTGTAGAAGGTCAACAAAATGTTATTTAGTTATCACAATATTTCCTAAATCTCTATAGAAGGCAATGAAAATAATAGCTGGAGAGAAACATGATTATATTGCAAACTATAAGGGGCATTATGGATAATAAGCGATGAATAGGAGAAACTAGCAAACTATTTAGTGTATTTTGGAGCTGCAGCAAACCAACCTTCGAATTTTTGGTTGGTTAAAATGCTTGAACGTTTAAAAAAAATTTATTCCTCTCGGTATTTAGCTTCAAAACTAAATTTCAATCTATTTTATAAGAACTTCAATAATTTTACCAATCCACTGTCCAGGAACCTGGGGGGCAAGGAGGACAAACTAGGAGGTAATGGATATGTTTAAGAGAAGACGCAGATGGAGGCGGAGATTCAGAGGAGGCAGACAAAATGTGTGGCAAATCTTTTGAAAACAGAGGGAATACTGAAGAGGGTAATTGAGGGGAGAAAACGGGGGAATGTGGAAGAGAATAGGAATTCTGGACGAAATAAGAAGAGAAAGACGAAATGAGAAATACAAGAGGGATCTAACGACGGCTCACACGTAAGAGGGAAAACGGAGCGATATGCCTAGAAATTAGGACATTAAAATAACTGTATGATATCTTACCCTCTTTTTTAACCAAGTTCTCCAAGAATACAACACAATCAATAAATAAAACGAAGACTAAAAGCCAAGCATGTGGAAGAATGAAGCTGAATGCAGAAGTCACCCTGAGAGGAGAGAAATTAGAGCAAGTATTCCTTCACCTATCTCGGAAGTACCATAACGTGGGACGGAAGAAGTACAACGGACATCAAGAATAGAATAGCCCAAGCTACGAAGGCGTTCATTGGAAAAAGTCAACTGCTGTGTCCAAAGAAGGTAGGATTACACACCAGGAAACAGTATGTGAAAACATTTGTGTGGAGCGTGGCACTCTATGAATGAGACCAATTGGACCATTGGAAAAGCTGACCAGAAGGGACTAGAAGCCTTCGAAACCTGGTGCTGGAAGAAAATAGAGGATAAAATGGATGGAAAAAATAAGAAATGATGAAGTGTACATGAGAGTAGAAAAGGAGAGGACCATATGAAATACCTTAGAAAACAGAAGAACTAGTTGGATTGGACACACCCAGAGACACAATGGGTTTGTGAAGAGCTTAATGAACGGAAAAAAGAGGGAAAATCCCCAGATGAAGACCCAGGGATAAGTTCACGGACCAAGTAAAGATGACAGCACATAGGAAGAGATACCAAGAGGTAAGGGAACTGGCAATAAATAGGGAAGGGTGGAGGGCTGCAGTCAACCAATCTTAGGATTGAACAACCAATGAATGAATGAGAATAAGTACTGCCCAAAAACTTACCAATCAACTGGTAGAATACTCAAATGAACTTTCTTCATCTCCTTCATCAGATGTGACCTAATGCCTCCCGTACCAAGCGCATTGACGAAGTTCCACGACCCTTAGGACATCAAGCATCCGCTACACGAAACCACTCTGACGATAAACCCGCCATTTTCTTTCGCCATGCATGCACGCGGGCTCGGCCACATGCGCGTGTATATAAACCCACGCGCACACTTTTTTTTTTGATCGACACGGAAAGCGACGGCTCCGTAATCCGAAGCCGGAATGAGATGATGTGTGCCCTTCGATCATGTGTGTATTTACAGTTGTTTGCCTCTTTCCGACTTCCTTTCCCGCACCGTTTACGTGTACCAGCACCACCCTCCCTCCCTCCCTTCCCCTCTTTTTTGACGCTGTCCTTTGCGCTTCGAAACATTTTTCATTCGCCCTATCGTATCGTACTACCGCTATTCCTCACAACTCACACCCTCTCGATCCTTCGACGTATCACGGATTGCCCACCACTCTCTAGATGTTGAAAAATTGACAGCAGAGGAGAGGGAGAGAGAGAGAGAGTGAAAGAAGAGAGGATTAGAAGCAGGAAATGGAAGTGTGAAAAAATATGAAACGGTGGTCGTGGGCGGAGATAACTTGCAACAGATGAAGCCCTGTGGGCAGGGGATAAAGACTGATGCGTAAAGAGAAATGATTGAGTACATGAAGTTTATTTTGAAGGCGGAGGTACTGGAAAAAATTTGAAAATTTACGACAGCTGGATGCTTAGTTTACTAAAGAGAGTAAAACGACAAGGAATATGCGAAATCCTCATTTTATGCCAAGTATGTAAAACCTCTGGCCCAAGCGATAAGAAGTGAGCATAGAGAACGCGGCAAAAATGTTTAGTTTCCAAAAATCACGACTCTAAAAGTATGAATCAGTAATGAATTGCGTACTTCCTCCCATTTAACGCAGCCACAGGCATAGATGCGGATACTTACAGGCAAAAATTGAGTTTTCATAAAAACTTTACCTATAGAGGAGCTCCAAATATCATTTCCATGGCAATAGTACCCATTACAAATCATAAAGTCGTTCATTACACACTCTTAACTGTCCGTTAAAAATCGATTTATTAATATACTCATTCAAATAGTCAGTTTAAATCAAATAAAAAATGTTCTAGTATATCTGCGAAAATAATAGGCGATAATTTACTCAAATCATGAGGACGCCTTCAGATAACTTGCTTTACAAGCTTTCTAAGCTGTTGAGTGGCCCTCGTTTTTGTTTTTCGACCGGACCGCTTCCAGAGAGCCGGTAAATGAGACTGTAATCGCCATTTAGAGTTTAAATGTTCCCGACGAGCTAAAAGGAAACCGTGTTCCACCATTATGAGTTTATAAAATGCAGAAATTATATAAAAAAATGTATGCCTAAAAATATCACCCATTTTCTTCCACAATTCACATTTACGCGAGTGTATGTGTGCGTACATACACTTCATGTCCGAGTTTTTCTTTTTATTTTTTTTTAAATCAAGATGCATTGCCAGAGCTTAAATAAGGGATTTATGCCGGAAAATTGGGTTCTGCCATTGTGAGCAGCGGGCGAGGAAAGAGAAGGAGAGAGATGGGGAGAGAGAGATACAGAGAGAGCGACGTCAGACCGTCCTAGTTTCACCGTAATTGAGTTATTTACTTTTCTACAAATAAGCATTTCCACGAACAGCAGCCCCGGAGCGATTCTCCTACGCTTGAAGTTTGTTCTCTCTCTCTCCGTTCGTTGTACCTTTTCACCTCACTTTTACCGCCCCGCCCGCCCACTCAACCTTTCCATCTCCTCCCTTCTGTGTGTCCCAATCAGTCCCCCTCTGCGAGCGATCACGAAGAGAAGAAGAGAGGAGAGGAAAAAAAAACATATTCACAAAGGGGGTGGAAAGCTCGGCTGAAATAATTGGGAGGTTTGCGCAGGAACCAAACAAAAAGTGATGGAAAGCAACGTGCGCGGAGGGGGACGGGTCCCGTCATCTGTTTGCACGACTGTGTATTTAGAATTAAAATTGATTTGTGGGAAGGATGAAGAGGTAAAGGCCAAAAGAGGGGAGGGGGTAGTATGTACAGCTCAACAGATTGGTGACGATGGTACGAAACGTTTTCTGCGCGGGGAGTGGGATGAGAAATATGGGACGATTGGGTAAACCGCCACAGAGCGAGTTAGGAGGGGGCGGACGGAGGGATTGTGGAACGATATTCCCGGGGAAAAATAATGCTTACCCATTCCCTTCCCACCTCGATGAACATGAGTGATAAAGGTTTTAAGAGGCATAACAAACTCGATGGAGAGGTGGATGAGTTGGATCAACCACGTGAAGTTCATATTCCTTCCTCCCACATAACGTTTTCGAGAGTCTCCTGTTTTGTGCGGGTGAGGAATTCATTTTTTTCATTTTTGCACACGCATTCGGATCGGAAAATTGACCGAGAAGATGATCAAACATGAACGGTGCGTAAATTTCGATGGCCGGCAGAAATTTGTGCGGATTACGGAGGGGACCATGATGCATGAAAACTGGAGTGATCGTTAAAAAACTCGAGCTGGAACAATTTGTTTTTTGGGGAAAATCGATGAACAAATTACCGATTTATTTCGATTGTTGCCCGCCTGTTATAGCATTATGTCGCACGGTTCGGATTAATTAGGCCATTACAGCAGAGTTTTCATTTAACCACTATCTGAGGACAAATTTTGAGGATACCGGGACTAGTTGCGGCATTACCTGAGGGCGATTCGCATCGGGTACCAAAACACGGCCGAGAAAGATTTTGAATATATTTACTGAAGTTCATTACGTGATGATCCCATAAGATATAATTTGTTGCCCAGATAAGTTTAAGTGGTAGGTACAGTTTCAAGTAGTTCCTGTTAGAAATATGGTCACCTCCGTTACCGAGAGCAAGACGAGCATTATTTTGCACACATGCATTATGTTTCACTCTGACTGGTCCCCTTATCGTCCAATTTCACCAAGCGTAACTTGCTCTCCCTCGAGTTAAGAGATAATTCATAGGTTCAGGGCCAGTTTCATGAAAATATGGTCCCCATAATTGGTAAGTACTTTGGTAGTCATGAGCAAACAGAATTTGGTTTAGAGAAAATCCAATGGAATAACTTATAATATGAGACAATCAACATTATTTCAGTAGTGACAGGAGTTTATCGTCTATAACGCGTCGTTCCACGTATGATGAGATAGTGCTTAACCAGTAAAGAAGTTCATGAAACAGTTGTGTTCATATACAGATCCCTTCGTTGCAATGAGAAGACCGCGGCTAATTTCGGAAATATTCACTGTAGTTCAAATATTTCTGTAAGCAGGACAGCAATAAACAGTCGATGATATTCATGCTCAGCTCATGGTTGACCATCTAGATTCGAGCTTTGCGGCTGCGGAGTGACATTAGCCTATTTTACATACACAGTAGGTCAGCAAGAAACATACAAGCTCCATGAAATTTCCGTTAATTCCGAGAGAATTGCCCCGTCCGTCCGGTAACTTTGCAATCTCAACATTGCCGGAGCGACAGCGTTACATATTCGCGCAGTCTCTTGTTAAAGCGCTACGAGACATTGGAAAACGAAAAAGGAGATAAAAAAGGGTCGCGCGGTGGAAATAAAAATAAACATACAAATATCCTGTAAAAAAGAGAGACTGCGCATGCCTGAGAAATTAGCGGAGACGAAAAGACTCCTCCGATGAAATAATTGGCGTGCACACGCAACGAAGGAGAGACGAAGCATACGAAATGAGTCGTTCCATTGCAGAAAACCGGAAAAAAGAAAGAAAAATAATGAGCAACTGGTCGTTAGTGGAGGTCAAGGGTCACCTTTTACTTGCGATATTTAATGAAAAATCCAAAACCCTTGGTCGCAATTCAATACGTACCTAAGCCCACGTTTCCTCATGCTTCGATGTGTTTGGTTGGTTGACTAAGCAATTTTTTTAACTATCCCACATTACGATGTGCGCGATGTTCTGTATGCTAATAAGACATTCATACCGCTGGTTGATATTGAAGTTAGAATTAATCGAACAGCCCTAATTCTGATAGTTGTGGTATTTGGCGAGGTAAAACACAACTCAGAGTCACTGTGTAATGGAAGGTATGTTGGATAAGTGGTTCATTAGAGGACAGTATGGTGATTGGAGGAACGGTGGAGAGAAAGTTGGCGTCGAAATGAGCCTACTCTCAACGAGAAGCTTCGTAGGGTCCACAAAGTTGACCAGTCATCCAATGGATGCAAAGCTACACTAAAAGTATTTTCCTATTTGTACTTGAGTAGCAGTTGCGACTCAACCGAAAAATTTCCACCATTTCCAGAATTTGGACCAGGACTCTCTGGATGGGGAGCTATGCATTCTGGTAAGTTGTGTTTGAGCTGTTCAAGATGGTTCCAATCGCGTAACTAAGGAGTCATGAGGTTTTATCACGAAGATTTCGAGATTTTTGTGCACTTGAACTACTTTTCCAAAACCTCACGCAGCCTTCCCGATCGGATTTTTTGCGTTGAGTTATTATTTATAGCAATAAATATCACGTCGAATCCACCCCGGTGTGATTTAGGACCCGTTTACTAAAACTTAACTCGGCGTAACTTGACTTTTCTCGGCCCAACGCCGGAATTGAGCCCTTGAAAATGGCGTCTACCAGTTCACAACGATTTTAAGCGGCATAACTCAACTTGGCGGACCTTAGAGTTGAGCTTAGCTCAATTTTCTCTTGATCCCAACCAATATCGTGGCCTGTCACGCTATCGACGGTCAGGCAGCAATCAAATGCCACACTCAATATCTTCCTCAGCAACCTTATACGTAGTTTAGTAGTGAAGTCACCTGCGGGTACGTTAAAATGAAAATGTTCACGGAGAATTTGATTAGCTAGTGAAAAAATTTGTTAACTGTGAACTTGTGATTAGGAAATGTGAAATGAAAAGACTGTTATCCTTTGGAGCACGGTGTTACAGAAGGATGCTGAAAGTAAGCTGGACAGAAAGGGAAACAAATTAAGAAATCTTTGAAAGAGCTCAAAAGGAAAGAAGTATAATCAGAATCATGAAAGGAGTGATAAGAGCTAAACTTATTGGACACTTATTATGGCACAATACTTAAGTTCAAAGAATAATTGAAGGAAAAATTGATGGTACAAATAGCTAATGAAGACCTCGACTAGACTACATGAGTCAAATTATGAAATATATGCAACGCAGAACATATTACGACCTGAAACGAAAAGCTTAGAAATGAGATGAATTGAGGTCTACAGCCAACCAACTCAAGGTTTGAAACGGAAGAAGAAGAAGAAGAAAGTGAATAAACAGCCCTAAAATAAGTAGGAAATCTTCCACTTTAATTCTGAATTTCAATGAACTATTTACTATAAATCTCCACCTCAACTGAGATGTATCGGGAATGATGACAACAACTCTAAAAACTCACACTATCAATAGGTCTCATCAATCGATTGTAAGATCAACTTTGGTAGTGATGAGCTGCGATTGGTTAAGAAACTTCGCGCTCTAGATTGCTTTCGGAGAGAGAATAAGCCTAGTTACGCATAGTTGAGTTGTAGTGAACAAACCTTTACGGGAGAAGATACCGGAAAGTCCTCTGAGTCCGCCGCGTGATTTTTAAGCATTTCTAACGATTTTTGATCGACGTAAAAGCGATTGACTCCGAGATGTACAGAGCGCTCAATTTCTCGTAATGATTACCCTGGAAGCGGCGGCTCTGAGGCTGTCCGGAATGCATGCGTCACCGTATCCATTGTTGCGCATCTTCGGCTGCAGGCTTACTGGCGGTGCAGTCAAAGGTCCTTCGTTCGCGACTCTATCTAGTGCAGAATAAACGGAAGAATACAAAAATATCGCTGACTTGTTCAACATTCCCTTTAAAAAGATGCTTTCAACGTTAAACAGGCTTGTTGTGAAGTCTGGTTTCTTTAGCCACCTCATCTAATTTAATGTAGAATATTGTAACTAAGTGTTTCAGAACTTTTTTAGTGGTTTTAGGTCAGAAAAGATTACCAAAATACCTCAGACTTAAGAGGCAGATAGCTCGTGCAGACATAAACCTTTCAACGTAAGTAGCTTTCAGCATATTTCTGACAATACTAATATTGCTAGCAAATTTTGGGATGAAATAATTTAAAAAAATTAAATGATGGTTCTTTTTTTAATCCCACAAACATTTGGTTTCAGTAATTTTGAGCGGCAAAATTGATTTATATAACTGTATGTTCTTTACTGAAAGTGTAAAATGCCATGACGGATCGCTCAAATAATCTGGGGTGAATTTGCACAAATTACATTTATTGTCCCTTATAACGCATGACAAGAGCAAAATTGAAACCCGTAAATTAAGAAATTACTAGTGTAAATAGGCAATGGCTGCAACAATATTCAGAGAACTTAGATTCCCGTTATTCATCATAATGTCGTTGAGCAAGCAAGAGCGGAGAGCAACTGGGCTAATCTCAAGATATTCCAAGGAGTCCTACAATCAAAACCTCAGATTTATAGTTTGCCATATTGAGCCATCACGAAGGCATTTACACGTTTTATAACCCGCAATCAGTGTGAGTCGCACATTTCTACAAGACATTTCTCGAGTGAGTGGTTATTAATAAAGGGGAGAGGGGCTTATTGGCTGACACTTTCGGCTGGGGATTTCGCGGGATTTCGGACGAGGCTTTCAACCCGGATGCAAGAGCATTCGCACCGCCGGCTAGAACGACACAAAATATCCGGCTCACGATATTACGACGAGTTTAACCGATAAAAAGGAATCACGGCGGGTGAAAACGAATGAAGCACGAGGCGGGCGGGGGTCTTATAGAAGCCGTACGAGTAGGGGGGTTGGGTCCAAGAGGAGAGGGAGCAGGGGGAAAGAAATGGCCAAAAAGGGGAACGAAATTTCGCAGCTCCAGATTCTCTCTTCGCCTTCCCCATTACGTAGCTGAGAGAAAGGTGAGGGGGAGGGAGGGGGTTGGAGAAGGGGAAAATTTTGAAGCAGTGCCCCCAGTGGAGGGAGATGGGGTGAAAGGTGACAGGGTGGGGGAAGAAGAAGTTTTTAGAGACTTTTTCTCGCCCGACTAAATCGTTTTCGTCGACGTCTATGCCATCACGCCACACACACACACATACTCTCTCTCTTTCTCCCTTCCACAACGTTTATGGTGAAGGCGAAATGGGGATCCAGATCACGGGGTGGAGAGTGGGAAGGAGACGCGGGGATGAGGAGTGGGAGTCGGTCGGTTTTCGGAGAGAAAGGTCTCCTCGGAGACACGAAAGTGAGGGATTGAGAGAGAAGTTGGAGCGGGAGACTGTTGATGCTAGTTCACATTGCACACAGAAACATCAATTAAAGACATATCGTGCCTAACAACCAGTTTATAATGAACAAAAGAGCATAAAACAATAAAGATATACTTATTCCACTTTTTTTGTGGTATTTAGTAGAACAGCATTTTCAAATGATACACAAAGGAGCAGGGGCGATCCCAGGGGGGGATAAAGGGGATATATCCCCCCCCCCGAAAATTTTGGGTTTTACAAAACAATTTTAACAACTAGACGTAGTTATCAAATACAGAATTAAACACTCCGATCACTGATCTGGCAATTATAATAGTGCTCATTAATTATTATGCTCATTATTAGATAGATATAATGATGTGACAGTTTTATAGTTTTTTTTAGGATGACTGAAAATTGCCATAATTTAATGGTAGCCTCCCCCCCGAAATAAATTCCTTGGATCACCCCTGCAAAGGATATGGCACTGTCTATATTATTTTCAACTCGTACTACACGTATTTAAACTGACTAGCAGTCATCATCAGATACAAATTGTGCAAAGTGTACTTGAAGAACTTGAAAATTTTGTACCTGATGACTGCTAGTCAGTTAATTCACGTGTAGTACGAGTTGAAAATAATGTAGGCATCACCATATCCTTTGTGTATAATTTTCAATAAATATATCTTAATCAGATTGGTTTTGTTGGAAGTTGTTTGAATACAGAATGAAAAACACTCCTAGTACTCTTCCTAAGAATTAGATTGTACAAAGGGTTTAATGTCAAGGAGATCAGCCTGCTTTCTTAAACCTCCGGAACGCGCAATCAAAAAGTTACTTAGGAATGCGCAATGACCTGAGAGGTCTTCATAAACTCTTCAACCAAAAATACATGTTTATAGATTCATGAAATTGCAAATTGCCTGTTGCATGGCCGCAGCGGGTTCGGTACGAGAGGAAATTTATAAACAAAGGTGACCTCACAGGGTACGCGTTCAGAAGGATTAAAGAAAGGAAAGAGCTCACAGCTTCCCTTCTTGACCAATACACGAGTTACAAGAAACAGTCTCCACAAATACCAATATAAGTATCGGGATTCCAGTGAAATATGTATATGACCACCTAGAGTCGAACCAAAGCCCTAATAATGGAAAGATAGTATTCTGATCACTACACGAATATGATTCCTTGCGTGGCATGATCTTGAGCTGAAATCGTCCCGAGTCTTCCAATAAAAAATGGAAATGTATTTTGAATATGGATTTAATTCTCTTTTGCCAAACTCCCACGGTTCCAATGAAGAATTGTACAAATATGGTTGATATTGAATCATCCAATTGAGAAGCACTTTATAATGATAACACGTAACTTTGTGATTCCACATACCTTTATTTGGAACGACGCGGGTTTCGCCGTTCAACTTCATCTTCAAGTTGAATATTCAACGACGTTGAGCGTCGCAATCCGGTTCATTCCAAATAAAGGCACGTGAAAACACAAAGTTTCGTGTTATAATTATAATGTTAACAATTTTCACAAAGTTTCATCTGAGACTACTAATGAGAAGCACTTTGTCCAAAATAATTAGTCCTTATGTCAATAATCTACATTCTCATCGTTAGGTTTTGCTTGTCGAATACTCCTGGGTCAGCCACAGAAATTACTCCATTTTATGACTGGGCGACAATGCTAGAAATGTCCTGAGTGAGGTCACGCATCCTAAATGAAACGGTATGAAACGAAATAACAATTCCGATAGTTTCCTGCTCCAGGTATATAACCAACCATACAATGTCAGCGGAGGTGCGGAGATAAGAAATAAATAAAAGTCATCTTAAAGCAATGTTCTCGATTGAACAAGCGCGTAGTGAAGACTCTCATGACACACCCACTCAAGTTCAACCGTCTTTAAGTTACGTTCCTAAATTAAATTTAGCGTATCAGGCAATATTTCGTGGATATGGGTTACAGATGCCATCATCTCACAATGAAATTTTTGGTTCACCTTCCACAGAATTTTATTAAACCTTGGTTGGTTAAATAAAATTCTGTGGAAAGTGAACAAAAACTTTTATTATGAGATCATGGCTACGTTCCTAAGTTGTACTCATGTGCACTCACCTTCAATACGGATAAGAGTGGAGAGGGGAGAGGAAAGAAAGGAATCGGGAGAAGGGAATAAGATGGACTAAGAAAGAGGGGGTGAGGGATACGGTCGCGAAGCGCCTCCCGCACCTGTGAGTGAAGCTTTTGCCGTGAGGAGAGAAATAGGAGCAGCTCGGAGTCGTGGCAGATGGCTAGGACAGCAGAAATTCTACCGATGTAAGGAAAAAAGATCGTCTCTAAAGGCGGGAGAGGAGGTAGAGGAGCTTCCACAAGCAGAGGAGGTAGTGGTGACTTCTGGGAAGGGATGAGGAGAAAAGGGAAAGAGAGACATTTAAGGGATTACAGCTTTGCCAACGAGGGATGGAAAGAAGCAAGACTCAACTGACTGCAAGGATAGACAAAGCTAAGACGGGAGACTGGGATAGAAATGGTTAGCAAGGAAAAGACTGACGCATGAAGTCGAAGGTTGAAATTGGGGACGACACTAATCAAAGAGATCGGTTTGGGGTGCCATATCTTTAGTAAAAGTTTCTGATGCTGCGCAGAGGTCGACTTTTCGGACGATGGTCAGTTAACTTTAAAATCCAAGAAAATGAGAAAGGAGGTTTGCTCAGTGTAAAGGATCAGAAAAAACTCTTTCAAATTGCTGCTAATACAAACACTTTAAGAAGTCGGATGACTCAATCTATCTACCGTCCCGCTTCGACTCGTTTCACAATGGGACCTCGAGATAAGTTCCCGGGCACAGTCATAGCTTCGTATAGTTTAGATCTTTTGCCTTGCGTCTGCATGGCTCGTTCTGCTTCGCGAACCAGTTCGATTATCCTGCCTCATCACCTCCCTCAATTTCCCTCCGTCCAGTTCTCCCACCTTTCCTTCTTGAGGCGCAAGTCACCACAAAGAACTTCTGCCAAAGTTATATCAAGCGTAGGCACCTACAGGCTATTTATCTTGGGTTTGAATACCACCAGTGGCGTGAACATCAGCTTTCTAATTCGGTGTTGTAGAGAGAACTTTACATGGAGTCCTCTGTCGATTGGAACTTAAAATTTGGATTCATTGACGCGTTTCTAAAAGAGAAAACTAATGCCGACGCCAGGCTGAAGGATGTATATTTCAATAGCGTCCCTACGATATTCTTCTAGTTAGAGAGCATAGTGGGCTCTCATTCCAAGGAAAAAATACTACCTTTTACGAACTTCAGTCATCGAGATTTGGAAAACTTAAATAATAAAAGTAAAGAGACTTATATGATAAATTGTACTCCTACACTAGTGAAATCTATTTGTATATTGCTCCACCAAGCATAGCACGGCTTAGTTGCATCGACCGAAATACCAAATTAACTAAAATAATTCATATGGCACATACTGTAATGCAAGTTGTCCAGTAAAACATAAAATTATGCATCAGGAATAAAATTCATCCATTGAATAATGGGTTACTTTATTTACTAGCTATTAACGGCGCTTCACAATCATTATAAAGCCTGGCGTATAAAGAATAGCAAAAAATGTATTTTTAAAAATAAAAATTGACTTCATCCGTTATAATAATTGACTACTAAGAACATAATCATAACTCTCTGAGAATACGAATCGTCACTCACACGTTTCAATGTTTTGTAACACAGAGAGTTTCATATAGAATTTTATCTGGTGTTCTTTTATGAAAAGAGTTTTCTCTGAACTCAAGCCTTAGAGGCTGGCCTGAAAGGTTTCTCTTCAATTTTTTAAAAACCGGTAGAGAAGAAAGGATAACGGTATACTCCAGAGTGAAAGGAAAACCCCATACCTCAAGGAGGATTTCTACACGTCTTCCAGGCGACAAGCACGACAAGTTTCTCACTTTCCCTGACTCACAAATCACATCCTTGCAAGGGGTTGCGGAGGAAGGGAAACACAAGACCTCCACGTCCCTGGGCGTCACCCAATTCTCACCACAAGGCCATTTCTGCCTACGTCTCTGAATTTTTTTAAAGGGCTCGCCTTAGCTTCCTCGTGCGCGACAGCATGCAAAAACGTATCCGTCTCGTGTGCTACGAGACTGCTAGCTTCTCTCCTCTTGCCCGCTCGACATACGTACGTACATAACCAAGCCTCGGCCTCGCGATGGAACTAGGTCAATTTTCCCTCGGTAAGCGAGTCCGCGAAGGAGGAGGAGCATGGCGAAGGAAGGCGCACAAAGAGAGGCGGCTCGTGCGAACCGGGTTCAGTCATCTCGACTGCTTCTTGACAAGGAGGAGGATTTTTTAACATTTTTTAGAATTTTTTAAAAATCAATCTCCTTACTCTTCCATCTCTCTTTCTATATCTCCCTCGTATCGCAAAAAAAAAACTGCGTGAAACATTTTATCGTCTTCATACTTTCCCCTTTCAGTATTCTTGTCTATATTTCAGCTGCGTTTTATTGTATGTTTGTTCTCTCGAAATATTATCTTTCATACACTCTCTTTGTATGCAAGGGAGCAAGGTGTACTAGGTTCTCGGATGAAAAAGTCAAAGAGAGATGCTATTTCTCACTGGTTAGGCTGCACCTCGAATACACCACGAACATTTGGAACCCTGCTCAAAAAGATTTAACCAAAAAAATTAATAAAAAAAAGCAATGCAGCATGTTTCATTAAAAGCTGCTACGAGCGAACATAAAGTGTTTCACATCTTTTAGGGGGATTAAGGTAGGGGCCCCTAGAGACTTGGAGGCTACACACTAGACTAAGCTTGCTTGAGAAATTCAGAACTAGTGTATTTCAGAGGGACATAGATAATAGTATCATGACTCCTCACTAGATCTTTAGGTCTGACAGAAGCGACAAAATAAGAGAGGTACATTGCCGAACAGATAAGTGCAAGAACTCGTTCTTTCCGAGCACAATAAGTGACCATAATAATAACTCAGTTCCAGTAAATACACTTGCGTAATAAACGTCACCATTTTACCTCTCAAAACCATATTTCTTACATCTTTACACGGCTGGTATCCTCACACCTCCCGCCACACGCCCATATGGCCGCTTGCAGGGTAGTATGTAGATGTAGAAGAGTGTCTTCTCTTACCAATCTACCCCCGCAATTCCTCCTCAGATTCAACTCACTCAAGTGATGCCGCTCGCCCAGAAACCATGAGCTTTACCAAATCGTCGTCCCGGGCGAGGCGTTCTCGCTCTCCCAGCCCGACGTGCCTCCTCCGCCCGCTTCTCCGCTTTCTCCATCTCACTTTTTTCTTCCCAGCCTCCCCCCAACAATCTCTCTCTTCTCCACCCATACTCAAAGTCCTTCCGCTCAGCCATGTGTTTGCACGACTCTGCTCTCCCTTCTATATCTCCCTCCCTCTCTCAATGAATATACGGCGTGAATCAACTCCTTGACGCTCACTCTCCCATTCTCGCCTACCTCCACCCTCTCTCGCACTCTTAAGGCAACTATTTGCGCTTCACTTAAGGATAATTTTTATTTTTTCTCTTCTCAACAGCCTGGCGTGGTGCATAATCCGGAAGTTTTCCAGGGAGAAAAAAAAAGATAGCGAGAGCAAGGAGAATCAGCACACTATTCAGCGTATCTCTCTCTCTCTCCCTCTCTCTCTCTCCCTCCCTCTCTATCGTTAATATTGTAGGACACGCCTGAAGTCATATCTTTCAGGTAAGGAGTTGGGCTTGCAGGCAAATATACAAGAAATTATTGCCCTAAAACTTGTATAACTTGTTGGCCCCGGTGGCAACGGGGTAGTCCTCGCCTGCTAACCAGAGGGTCGCGGGTTCGAGTCCCGCTTGGGTAGAATATTATCTGCCCAGGACATGGGTGTTTGTGTCACATCCGTTGTTACTGTTATCCGCCCGACGTAAATTGGCACATTGTGCTGTATTCGGGATAGTGAAAATAAATAAATAATTAAATATAGCTGGTCTCCCAAAAATGTTCTTCCAAAATCGAATGGCATCAAGGACCAATGTATTTTCCGAAGGAAATCTATTTTTTTTACCGTCTTTCTCCGGAATTTTGTTAAGTTTCATGAATAAACTTTAATTCCTGATATATCGAATTCCACAGGAATTGAAATTGGTTCATAGCTTACTTCGAGCTGAATACCTTCTTCTGATGAATTTTTTAAAGCGGTGACGAGGTATTTCTTGAAACTTGATTGCTTACTAAAATCGAAATATCTATAAATTGCATTATAGCAAAATTTCATCGTATTTAAAATTAGAAATGACAATTTAAAAATTTACCACGAATAAAATGACCCCCAATTGCTGTGGATCAAAATCATGTTTCGCAAATGAGCGGCACAAACTCAAAAATGAATTCGCACGGTGGCAGTATGCCCAATAATACGAGACCAGCGGGTATTTCAATAGTTTAATCAGTCAGTCAGAGCGCTGGAATCGATCTCCCCGCAAAAGGTTCAGCAAGGATTTTCTGCGGTCAACTCACTGTCAGTCATATTAAGAAGATTAATTCCAGTTAAAAATTGAATTTTGACACCAGAAAAGTACCGATAACCTCATTCCCACAGGAAAAAAATCTCCAATCCGCAGGCGGAATATTCAAGAGCAAAAAGAAGTAAAGTCTGAGAATACGCGTGAAATCAGTATGAAAGGGTTGAAGACCGGTGGCGAAGAAATGGGAGGGGAGAATTTGAAGAAGAGGGGGAAGAGGGGGTAGGTCTTGTGGGGGAGGGAGGAGAAAGAGTGGGCTGGGAGGGCAACAGGAAGTCCTCCTCTGGGTCACATAATGCCAACGAGAACGACGCCACTGAAGATCTTGATGTCCAAGAGGAAGAAAGAGGACTCAAGAATGTGGTCCCGAGATAAGAAACGGTATGAGCATTACCCTAAGGGTTAAAAGGCACCAATATTTCAAGTGGATGAAGGGGAGAGATTGTTCCAAAAAAACTAAAAGGAATAAGGCTATTTTTGAAAGCTCAAAAACTCCCCCACCACAACTGAGGATGCTCTTTTTCCCCATTTTTTTCGTTCGGTAGAAAAGGATGCGCAGAAGGGGATTCTGGGAATGAAAGAATTAGGGTGGCAGGGGAAGAAATACAGAACCCATTGAGGAAACTCACGAAGGGGGAAAGTGAGAAAGTTTGGGCATAGGTTAAGGAGGGAGGTCAGCAGCGAATAGCATTAATTCATTGATCTTAGATTCGCTATCCCTTTTGAAAAATACTTGAAAATAAATGCTGCATGAGATCATTAAATACCTAAAAAAAGACCAAGCATTGGCATAAAGACAATACACTATATGCATCAATGTAAGGCCTACATTTCAAGGGTGAGCTCTGATAGTTGTATTGCCTACCTAACACTAGAAATACATTTAGCAAATTTCATTTAAGCAAAAAATGAATTTAGACGATTAGAAAATTGAGTAGCCGTCAAAATACGTAAGCATGCGCTTATGTCACCTAGGAAACCCGCAGTGAGGGGATGTAGTATAGAAGATGAAGCACTGATTCAGGAATTGCGGCAACGAGACGGAAAAACGTTGGGAAATCGATTTCAAGAAACAAATTCTGAAACTAAATAGTATGAAGAAGTGTAGGAAGAAAAATCCTTCTCCGGGTGTAAAAAAAAGGCTGTAAGGAGAGCAGGAAAGCGTATTTATCTGATTAAATATCCCACTATCTGTGTTTGGTTCTATTGAACATATCGTTTAAACAATGCCAGTTAATACGTGATTAAATTATATGCAGAAAATTTTGGCATATATAGCAAGACTTCTAAATTTCTATGGGCTATAGTTAAAGTTAGCGCCAACGAAACAAGGAATTTTTACTCACGCCATCTTCGACAGCAGAAGTCATTAAAACGAAGATTGGCTGGAAATAGTACTCCACTTCATTGTTACATCAGCTATCCAACCTGTTTAGTTCACCATTCTTCATCTTTATCCTTAAAACTTTTCTTCAGTAATGAAATGTATAGTCATCTTCAACAAATCTTCAACGACATCTTCAACAACAATCTTTACAATATTTTTTCCCAAAATTCTTATTTTCTAGAGTCTGTAACACCCAGGAATATTTCAAATGAGTGGATTGATTCAGCTCCGCTGAGTTTTTGTCCAGAATATTTCCTTATACCAGCTATTCGTAGAATATCTTGATTTGTAAAATAAGGATAAAAAGTGATCTAGTCTAAACATTAAGGAAAAAGGGAAGGGGTACAAAATCCATTACGGCAACGTGTGGGGAAAGGGGAAATAAAGATAACAAGACACTGGTTAGAGATTAGGGGGCATTTAAATTGGAAGACGGCAGGGAAGAAGACTGCAAGAAATAGCGTTAAGGCCAAATTGAGGGAAGGAAGGGGGATAAATATCTCGACGAAGAAAATAGTAAGGAAAAACGAGCATGGAGGAGGAGGCGAAGAGATAAGATGGGTCGGTTGGGACTATTTCCAATTCCAGGGCTTCTCCGTCGTCACAAGACGACGGTTAGGTGAGTGCAGCCAATTCAGAGGAAGCCGCTCTACACGAGGAAGACGTTAGCGATGAGCGGGAAAAGGTAGGGACGTTATGTGCGATTATTTGAGGATTATCGCACTCTGGAGCGTTTTGCCGAAGATAACGAGGCCTGTCGAACGACTGGGATTTAGATTGTGCCGCGCACGGCTTAGAGAGGAGCGCATTCATCGATAAGTGGCATGACACATCTAGCATCAGGTTTGAATTCACCGGAAAATTTGCAAAGATTCAAAACGGGCCCACGATGACCTCACTCGTTCACCCATAATCCTTTGAATTTTCCATATCTTACAGCCAATTTTGCCACCGTTTGGCAATTTTCCCGTTTTCGATCCTGTATGATTTTTTTATTCTTCGATGATATGTAAGTGATGCTCTTTCCTTCAAAATATTTCAACATTCTGATAATATTTCCTTCCTTGTACGTTTTGAGTTATCAAATTAAAGGTTAAAAACATTATGCGCTAATATGTTAACAAAGATACTTATAACCCTCTACTGACATTGATTTTTTCATTACGCTAAAAGCTATTAACTTGCATTTAACGTATGGAGACGGAATGTAAAATGCATCTTTCAATTAGCTTAAATCAAATTCGGTATCTGCTATACAAGTTATTTTTTTTCAGCATAGGAGAAAGTAAACAATATTTTAGCAACATGCCATACTTAAGGACACATTTCCGTCAGAGCTCTTGTGATAGTAGAAAAAATTTTACCCAGTAGTTTTTAAACGCCGAAAACAAAATATGATAGTATTTTCCAGTAAATCGAAAAGCTATCTTGCATTACAAAATTTTGCTCATTTAAAATATAAAATAACTCACAAAATAAATATTTTAGAATGACCTATTACGTCCGCTGAAAAAAGAGATTGTCACACTTCCATTACTCAGCTAATTTTACTGCGATTTCGAAATAATAGAATCGTATACCATTATTTTATTGAGATTTGTGACTTGATTATCGTGAGCCTAAAGCAGTTGACGCACAAAATATTGACATCTGTTATTGCTATTAACAATAACTCTAAGAATATAAGGGAATTTGTATATCAATCATTTACCATTCATTATAATAAAAAAAGTAAGATAAAAATGAGTTAACATGAAAACTTTTCCGATTGCCCCACTTATATGACTCTCATCCGTCAATGGATAATCAAAATCTAACACCGACGACTAAAGAGCAAATGTATCGGTCGGTCACGAGTATCCTGAGGAATTTAATTCCGCTAAGGCGTCCACTCAACTTGCAAAGGGACGGAACTGAATGGGACTATTACCCCTTTCTCGAAAAATGAAAACTTTCACGGGCCCCGTAAAACGTATTTAGCTCAAGAGCTCCATGAAGATAACAGAGGGTAAGAGGTGCGAGGGAAAAGACCGTGGATACAGGAACTGTGAAGGTCCGAAAGGAGAGGCTGAGTGCAGCTCCGAAGAAAGACTTGAAAAAGAGGGAGGTGAAGGGCGGATGAGGGAGAGATACAGAGGAGATAGCTTTAGAATTTCCATGGATGAACTTTAATGAAGCGAGATGAGAAACTGAAAACATCTTAAAGGCGACTGGTGTCGACGTAGAAGGCCACCTCCATATAAGTGAAGGAGCCTGAGAGACGGAGTTTTTGAAATGGGATTGGGAGGAGTTTTAATTGACAACCATAAAAGAGACCTCTACAGCACCAGAGGACTGTGAACACGGCAGCCATACTCCTCTGCACCACGCCCACTTCTAGTAATCCCCCATACCCTCATCCGCTCTTAATTATATTCCTTGGACACATCCCTTCTTCCACTCCACGCCCACCCTTGCCCGGCTAGGCAATGCTCCTTTTCCTGGTATATACAGAACTTCTGCTTCACTCAAAGACATCCTCTTCTCTGGGTTTGCTCCGCTCATTTCATCCGTTTCGGTTGACGAAATATTTCCTCGTACTTCCTCATACAGTGGTAGCTTGGCGGAGGACTAAATTTCAATACCGTCCGCAGTCCCCTTTCCAATAAAATGTATTCCTTACGCTCCTATGAAAATAGGAATTCTTCAAAGCGTCTTCCCTCTTTGACCAAAACTGAAATGTCGTGCATAGTTCACATCAAGCAAATGGAAATATGTTCCAAATCTTCCATTTCTTTTTCATTTTTTTTTGGCAGGAAAACTTGAAGAAATACTTACAAAGGTATAATAAACCTTACCATTCGGAGGGGACTTTCCTTGGTGAATACATAATTCCTAGTAGCATTTCCTCAGTAAGTAGGTGAACTGCTGGACTGATAGGACCATATTCTCGATATGCTTGAATGAATCTGTCTTCTCTTCCTCAATCACCAATCCTCTTTCAGTAAAATATCATATTTCCTCAACAGAGAAGCTTTGATCTTAAAAATCGTCTAAAACATTACAGAAAGCCTGGGCACCCTATCCACTATTTTCTCATCTATCTTCAGGATAGTACTTGTATAGACGATACATTTCCCTCCCTAAAGGCGCAAGTAAAGTTTGTCACCTAAAACTCAAGCCCAAATTCGAAATTCCGTTTTGATATTATTTGTATGAATAGAAAAATATTAGAATATATTTCCTGCATATGTTTAGGTTAATAACCGATTCAAACAGAGAAAAATAAAAGATGCAATTGGACAGTGAACGAATATTAAATTCATGCATAATATAAACAATAATAAAATACTTCATTTAGCATCTTGACTTGGATTATTTAACGAAATAGCAATAAATGTTTTTGGAAACATTTGTAAGTGAAGAGATTAAGAAATACAAACATTAGAGAATTCTCAAGAAAGGAACGTTTTTCATGGTGTAGCATCTGAATGTGACAAAGTGTGAAGTAAGATTGAAAAGATTGTGAAATGTGAAATAAAGTTGAAAAGGGGGCACGTTTCCTAAGCCTAACTACCTTCTCTTAGATCGACTCTGAAACTCTGAAAAAGAACACCCAAAAACAACCTAGCGGTGCCACGGCCTGTATGGGAACACAATTTGAAGTACAAATGCCTGATGCTGTAGAACTAAAAGGAAGCTGGATAAGTAAATGGTTAACAGCCAATCAGACGATTGATAAGTGGTTCATGTCACAGGTCTATTCTGGGATCGTTTAAGTTCCAATGGCTACGGGAACCGAGTGTGGAAGAATTATAAGATAGACCACATGTGTTGCGACAAAGGGAAAGTAATTGGGCCCCCTTACAAAACTTCACTCCCCTGTCGAAACCAACTAACATCGTGGCGGAGAATTCATATCAAAGAACTTTGCAATTACCAGATCGCTTGAGGATAAAGTTTTGGTAATCTCTTTACAGTAACCAAGCATAAACTAATAATCTTGGCCCGGAACGACAGTTTACTTTTTACTTTCTAAACGAAAGAAATGAGATTGCAAACGCATATTGATAAATAATCCAATATTGAAAAAATTGGCCATTATTTATCAAAATTAAACCATATTATCAGTAAAAATAATAAAATTTACATCATTACTTTGCACGAATCGGACATGCTCCGATAAAAATTTTCCATTTTTAGTCAGAATGGATACATAGTTCACCGCATTTACCCAATCGCCGAATATTAACGAAATAATGCACATATCAGTCCAAGGAAACTAAGTGTTACAGTAAATGAATACGAGTAAATGAAGTCACCTTCGGAATAAATTAGACAATAAGATGGGTAAATTTAGATAAGCGTAAATTTATTAACATAATGTAACTAACACTCGCCCTGCATTATCAGTTTGAGGAAAGCCACTTAAAAAGTTTTTTCCGCACGCTATTCTGCAAACTCATTAAATATAAATTCCTACATTACATGGGTACACACCACATCCGTATTTTACTGCTAACAACAGGAAAGTTTCATCACGTCCCACATAGGAGCACCAGGATAAAAATAAACTATTGGTTTTAAAAATATTTCGTATAAATTTTTTCCACACAGTTAGTTAAATACATAACTATGAAATTCATTCCCATTAAAGCACACAAAATTATCTTCTCTCTCAATGAATGGAAAAAATATCACTCAAGAAATATTTCAATAATTTTTGTATTAAATATGGCTGGAATTACCTAAACTGCCAAAACCAAATGCAATTTAGTCAAAGCAGATTACTTCGCGATAATTAAGAAAATTAGCAATATCAAAGTAAAATTAAACCGCGTCACAATTTGAAGTAATTGGATAAGAGTAACTTTCCTCCGCTCCCGGCATATACCCGGCCACATCAAATGTGCAGAGGGACAAAGCGTAGACTATTTAACAGGATATAACCGACACACGCCCGACACATTCACTTCAGTAGGGGCTGCCACCATAAAAATTATCGCCGCACGCATTTACTGCGAAATACCCCCCTTAGGAGGGAGACAGAGACACAAGATGACGTGGTGGTGAGAGAATCGCAAGGGCATCGTTCAGGGAGGGGGGGGACAAAGAGGGGTTTTCGTGTGCACGAGAGTTAGAAAGAGGAAAGGAGAAGTGGAGGGAGGGAAATAAGAGAGAAAGAGCGAGTAGAAGTAGCCATTTGGCAAAAGAGGAACGACATTCTCTGCAGGGGAAGCAAAGGATGACGGGAAGTGGGAAGCGGGGATGGTATGGCGGCGGATCCGGGAGTGGAGAGAGAGAGGACGGAGAGAGGGAGAGAGAAGGAAAGGAAGAGATGTCGGTAATTACGGAGACGTTTCTCGTGGACGAAGTTGAAGGGGGCTCGGAGAGGGGGGGAGGGTAAAGGGAGGTCCCCCCACCACTGAGAGGAGCAGTGAGAAGAATTTCGGACGGCAGAGCCAGCCGTAAATTCCCGAGACTTTTGATGGCGGTGGCCGCGGCGGGGGGAGTAAGGCGGTGTGGCCAAATAGGAGCGTAAGAGAGAGAGAGAGAGAGAGGGGGTGGAGGGAGCAAGCAACCAACTCACCCCGCGGCTAAAAACCCTTCGAGAAATGGCTTCCGTGAAACGGAGAGCAGGGGAAAGAAAAGAAGGGAAGGAAAGGCGGGCGAGGAAGATAGTGATAGGAATAAGGACGCAGAAGGGAGCATCTGGGCGAGGCCGATGCGACTGCAAAAGAACATACGAGAACGGAGCCACAAATGATGATGAAAAAAAAATCCTTCAAGAGGGTGTGGCCTGTGAGGAAAAACGTAAAAAAAGCTAACCGCCACTTTTTTTAGAATATTTTCTTTCTCAAGAAATGGGTCAATATGATAATCTACATTCCTGGTAAATTTTACCGAAGGAGTCATCCATCCTCTAAATAACCCTACTAATACACTAGTAATGAACAACATAGTTATTTTATCAATAAATTGGGTAATTTGGAGTGACCGGAGATATTATCAGATGTAAGAGCCTCGTAGTAACACTATGTTAAACACGAGATAATATTAAAGAACATACGAGAACGGAGCCACAAATGATGATGAAAAAAATATTTCTTCAGGAGGGTGTGACCTGGGAGGAAAAATTTAACATAAAGCTAGCCGCCAATTTTCTATAATATTTTCTTTCCCAAAAAATGGGTCAATATATAAATGTAGATTCCTTGTAAATTACACCGAAGGAGAAGTACATTCGATAAATTACCCTACAGATGCACTAGTAATGAACAACATGGTTACATGTATTAATAAATTGGGTAATTTGGAATGACCGGAGATATTATCATATTTTAGAGTCTCATAGTAACACTAATGCAAGATACAGCAAAAGGGAGCAGTTACCAAGAAATACCAAGGGTTGAATACATAAAGGAAAATTCAGAAATTAGGAAATTGAAAACAACTAAGCAGTTAAATGGAGCGATACAAGTCAATGGAATATGGGAAGTAAAAATACATCAAATAATATTCAAATGGTTTAGTACAAATACATAATTTCAATTTCGTCTCACCGCAAAGTTTTACCGGGACACATCGACATATGGTTTCGAAAATTTTATCTTTTGATCTTTGCTTATATCTCTGCTCATCGATATTCATGTTCGAAGGTTGTTCATGAATTTGAAGGCATGGTTCATAAGTTCCAACATTTTCACCGCTCCTGAGATTATTATGACATATTCTACAAATCATTTACACGCATTAACTTAAAGATTAGAGCGGCAGTCTTCATGGTTCTTCCTCTAAGAGGCATTAGCTAGAATAATTAGTCCTTTGAAGTTCCGAAAAAGGGCATATATTCCAGGAATTCTAATCCGCGTGAAAATTACATTACATCTCTGCATTATCATATTTTCAAGAGCCTGAAGTCGGTCTTTATCTCACCCTCTAATTAGAGCCTCCGGGAAAAGCATACATAATAATTTCGACCGATGAGTCAGGAGGAAAAGGTGACTCATAAGCGTTTCCAAAGGTAGACATCGAGGACGGGAGCAATTCTTGAAACCCTCGAGGCATTAGTGCGACATGATGAAGGAAGAAATGCTATCACGGTGGGCAGGTATTCATAATTCCGAGGTTTTATAAGTCCAGAGAATCCAAAAGACAGATGCCCTCCTTTTCACAGTCTCTCTAAAGAGGCTTTAATGAGAAGTTCTGCAGACGAATTTGTTCGGATTACCTCGTGAGATAGAAAGATTTTTTACGACGTGCAGAAGGAAAAGTCACGTTACTTACGAGGGCCACTAATACCCTCTTCATTACTTTATCCTTAGCAAAAAAAGTCGTCGGTAAACTGAATTCACCCCTCTTAAGAAGAATTAGGATTTTTCTGAAAGGATACTTTAAGCCAGGGCAATACCTACGGCAGAGATAAAACGCTTTTGAATCTATCTTTTAGATCAATTGATTTTAGATGAATTCAAATATGATGTTGGCTACTTTAAAAGAGTTGGGTTTTTGCCATTCTCATCCCAGCATAGGCGGATGGCATTAAAATACAACAAACTTTACCGATATTAACGATTACATTAACGATACGCACCACGAGATATGAAATAACTGATTATAAGTCACATATTGTGGAACGTGATTGAAAGGCATTTTCCAGTCATTAACAGAACGATATCCTTTCTTAAAATCTAATAAGCGCAGCATATTGGCATTTATTTCATAGAAAACTATTTGTGGATACAAAAGGTAGGTTGTTCTGAGAAATAACCGTTATTAGTTTGTATCCTATCCGGATTCTAAAATGATGTGTTGATCCTAATAATAGGATAATTTTATGTACCCATAATTCTAAGTATATTCATTTATTTTCACGATTTAGAATTAAACATTAAGCGGGTAACCCTATATGGAATTTAATTTGAAATAAGAATGTGTATGGCCCTATGAGATGCTCGAGATTTGGAACTCATGAAATTTCATCTCAATGGAAATGGTGTCCTTTTTCACTTAAATGTGGCTTTAAAGTCCACTGTGTTGAAGTGTCATGACGTGTTGCTCTTAATGGGCAATAAACTGGGCTAAGAGAGTTGTTGAAAATAATGTATATAACTGAAAAAGTATTATGTATCCAGCTTATAGAAATTTTCGAACTTACACGACCAATCAAAATTCTTCAATCGAATAAAAAGAGCACTTTTCGAACGTATTGCTAGAGATATGCACAAGTTCATTCATTCTTGAGAGGCGGAGAACAATTTTAATGGGACAATGACCCTCCTATCTGTTGGAAGATAACGCAAAACTCGGGCAACACCCTAATGGGTTTTCAAGGAGTGACACACTGCTTAGAGCGGATACTAGTCCGCCCAAGTGGAAACGTAAATAGGTTTGGGCAGAAGGGTAAAGGACAAATTCGAGCTTGTGGTGAGAGAAGGATGTTGGGTGATATAATGGATGGAAAATTCAGTGGAGAAGGAGGTGGATCAGCTTAGAGATGAATGGATGGTTGCATGAGCATGATTGGTCATTGTTATAAATGGCCAGAATCAGGTTACGTTACTATGGATTTAACTTCCAGCCTTCAAAACAAACACAGGTTTCAGAATATAGCCAGTGAAGTTACCAAATATTACGCAGGAATAGCAGATTGCAAATTTTTCATCACATTTTAGGCACAAAAACCGCATATTCAAAACTTGACAATAACTCGGACTTTATCCAGAGAAAAATTATTTCTAATGGGAAATACTTAATAAATTTATAATAATAAGTTCGCACTTATAGCTAAAAATGATCATACATATCGTGAAACTTGATCGCTATACCCGTGTGTTGTGTGTCTCGTAATACTTTCAATGTGTACTTGCATTTGCTAGCAACTTTATCTCACTTATATAACTAAGGAGGAAAGCTCTATTACATTTAAAAATTCAACCTGATATTGTTTTAAATAGTTATTTTTTCCGGCCTTAATCGTGAGTATTTCTACGATAACATTCTAATACGATGAAGATAAAATGGAATGAGATAATTTCCAACCGAAAACCTTATTAAAGAGATGGAGAGAAAATCTGCTAAGAGAAAACTTCTCTTCGGGGAAAAAGAGATTCATATAGCATGTTTTTAGGTAACTACTTCGTACTCTGAGATCAACTACGGATGGTATGAAGGAAAAAGGTTAATTATGAAAAAATACGTTTGCTCATTAATTAGGAGGCTCGTTCAAATTTTTGTATTGAAATTTTAAAAAATATCACATTAATTCTTCATACTATGTAAATAACTACAAGTTGTATAAGTACAAGTGATATATTTCTTTTCCTATAGACTTATTATATTCCACAATATGAAGTATCAAACTACTTGCTTAAATTTCACTAGAATAAGATACAAGGTGAATATGGAGCGATTAGCTGGATGAGGAACGCGTAGGATAGCTGCATAAAATTTATCTTCGTAGGCATGAGCACCTTAAAAAATTACGCACGTAAAATCGATTAATAAATCAAAATCCACCTACTTACGCAAAATTACAGTAAACATCTACTCATTCATTCAAATACATGTCCTATATAAAATAGTATCTGGTGTGAAGAATCTGTTTGAACACGAATCAGTCTTCAGTCAACGCGTCAACACTTCTACCACATGAAAATGAGAGGAAAAGGAAAGGAAAGGGATCTGTAGAGAGGTTGCCAGGAAAGTGAGCGATTTCTAATTTTGCGTCTCGTGTTAAGCACATGAGAATGGGTTGAAATTCTGGTCCGCGAGACAGATGCACGGATTCCCAGATACCCCACCTTATTCCGGCCGATGACGAGGGTTCGAACGCGTTTGGCGGAGTGGAACGGAGCGTGATAGCGTGCATGCGATAGTGGGGCCCATAGGTGAGAGGGAGGCGACGGGAGGCGGCGGGGGGTTACAAATGAAGGCAAATGAATGGAGGCGAAGATGGGTCCGGCAGGGTTGGTGGGTTGGCCAACGGTGAGAAGAAAAAAAAATCATTCGGACGGCAGTAGGCAATCCATATCCCAGAAAGATGAGGGGCGATTCCCACGAAAATGTACCGCGTGTCATTCGACAATACTGAACCATGTCGCTTGTTCATTGTCATTGCGATCGTATTTTCAGACAATTTAGTCAGTAGTGGAGAACGTTTACTCTAAATTTATGAGGCATTTCCCCTTCCAAAAGATTTCAATTCCATGCAAAAACCATTTTCATAACTAATCTAGAAAACCTGTAATCGGAATTGATTATATCAAAAGTCGCATAAATATGGTATACTTTTAGATGGAAGAATATAAAATAAAGGGACAATGGCAACGAAAATAAACGATTCACCACCTGGTGACGCCGGACTACTTCACCAGTTTTTAGTCACCACGATCATTTTCTTTAGCAATTTGAAAGTTGGAGATGTGTTAGTGGCAGTTATTTAACGGCAAAATCGACCAAACACTGGGGCATTATCCAAGGATTAGCCGGGTAAGGCTATGTCGGCAACACTCGCATGAGTTTCAAGCAAACAAGTCTGTATGTGTGAGTTACACTAAGCTAACGCTGACTTAAGCGCTGTGCGCATTGTCGGGTTTATAACATCCCCGAAACCGATAACACCCGCTACTCAACAATCGTTTGTTTGACGAATTACTTTCAGACTTACTTGCAAATATGTTTCTGTGTTCTGCATAGTTTTGGTATCACCAGCCGGCTATTTTCTCATTCTAATTGATGGTAACCCCAAAATGGCTTTCTCTTCGTGAGTATGCTCCCCCAACCACAATAAATATATAAATTTATGCCTTTGTTTAAAACACAGTGGAACGCATATTTTGTATCTTTATTATCGGTGCATATCAATAGCTTAATTAGCTTCCCTATATGATGAGATGCAGCTTGTATCTCAGTGACTTTTTGGTGAGCATTTCCGTAGCAGCAGGGTAGTATTTGAAATTTGACTTAAAATCAGATGACTAATTTTTGATTAGTTGAACATTTCCTATAGCCAAATAGTTTTCGTTTCGGCTGCTATTGAGTTTCATATTTTCATATACAATGACCTGCATTGTACAGGTAATTCAATCAAAACTGTGATTCGTAGATAATTATCGTGACTGTCTAAATATTGAGAAAGCTGAAGGTTGTAATCATACTATTTAAAAACAAAATATTTCTAGATAACCAATTTTTGAACACAACACCGTCATGAAACTTGAATAGAATTCAGTTTTATCTTTTTACTTCAGTACATTTGCTAGTCTAAGCGTCCTGATTCGAAGTCGGTCACCTTAATCAATTCGATAGTTTAATATAATAGACGGGTATAGATATGCATGAAAATAACTATTCACATCATTAAGTAGATTTATTTACTAATTGTTTCCCACCGTCAACGACTATACGGACGAGCAAGCGTACATATTTAAGATAAAACACAAGTGCCGATTGAATTTTTAAAAAAGGAGATACTAATCTGATATATAACAGTAGTGAGTAGCAATTTTGTGCTAGATGAACCGTTAGGGTAAAGGCAAACTAAGTGTGGAAGAAGTTTTACTTCTATACCATTTGAAGGCAACGCTGACCATTTAATCTTCCAAAGCCTAAGCCTGGAATTCTTTCCACAAACCCCTTAACTCCAATATGGATTTTCCAACCGTCAAATCAACGCGTGGGGTTGGGAGAAATGAAAGTAATAACTAAGGTGGCGAGTGTTTCCTAGGGGAGAGTATCACTGCCAAGATAACTAACTCCATAAAAGGGTCCGGCGAGGGTCATATCAGGAAGGACCGAAGAGTTGTTAGCCGGGAAAGGAATGTCCGTCTCCTCATTCCTTAGCAGACTATGCCCTATTTTCTCCGTCTACGTCCCACGACCAACCAAATAAGCAACCATCCACGTACCCACTCCATCTTCTTCTCCGCTGCTGCCATGGGAAACGGCGACAGAGCTGCCCTTTGTTGTGGTGGGGGACCGATCTCATTCCAACCGAATGTACTCACTCTCATTTTACTCCACGGAACAGATTGCGGGTATATATGTAATGATTCCGAATCTCAGAACAAAGACGGGAATGGGAGCCCAAGGGCCCAGGTTGCATAGAAGACGTAGGTTGCCATTCTTCTAAGGGGGAGAAAAAATGCAGAATACGGATTCCTTACATTTACTCGAGTACTTAAAGTTAAGGGGTACTCGCGAACGTACTCTCGGAGGATTTACATCCGTACAGTGTAGCTCACAATCAGTGAAGGGCATAAGAGCGTAATTTTCTCAGCGCGAGGAAACGGGTGGATGCAGACTAATAAGCGCGAAAAAGAGTTATGTGATCAGGAACCAAAATCCATCCACAATCCCGACCGGGAATAGTTGAATTAGCAAATCCTCTCTCAAAACGGCCAAATTACAGGATATACTTGAACCAATTTCTATGTCAAGGCATGATTTAATTCACAGCAATTCTACTCCCGTAAGGATGAGTGGGCATAAAGAACCGTCTCATCAATGCCTTGTGTATTAAGTAACTATACTTATAGACTATGAATCTAACGCCTTTAGGCATGATTAAGGTAATCCTATAGTTTTTACATTAAGCAAATAATAACGTTGCTAACATGGTTATACGCCAAAATATTTCTATAGGGTTGAAATTTATCCAGGTCAAAAGTGGGAATGTTATATTTCTAGTGAGCTTTACCGTATTTCTACCACATGACGTATTTAAATATTTCTTGCTATATTTTACTATAGGTTTTTATTTTTTGTATATATATCGTACGTATATATTCTCTTGATGCGGAAAACACGATAGGGATCTATTTAGTGATTACATGAATAATTTTGAGGAAGTTACTTTTGGAGGAGTTCTAATAATAACTAATTGATTAATGTTGAGGAAAATTACGCACAGAATAAACACCATAGGAACTTGAAGAGATATTTTCCTAGATATAGCATATTGCTATTACCATAAGGGTAGAGAATTTTGTATTAGCCCTCTCATTGCGAAAACCATTGCCACGGTTTTCAGCACCGATCAAGAGCACAATTTCTCCAAAATTGAATGACAGCCATTCTTAAGGGAAAACCGACTGCCACATTCGTCACTTAATGTCACACGTTTCACGCTTTAATCGTCTACTATGGGCTCCTTCATCGTCCATCAGAGGCTAAATTTAATAATCATCAAATTAATCATCGCAAAATTTATGAACATCGTAGTTGTGTCCATGAAGGTACTATTGGAATTCAGAGAGAGCAATGAAACTTCCTCTCAATTCATGACATCAGACGGCTATTTTAATCCGTGGGCGTGGTGTCCAGTTGCCACTAGTCGCCGCTGCAAGGCCTGCTCCAGCTTTCGAGCTTAACAAACCGTGGCATGGGCGACATTGGAATTCATAAATGAGATTATGGTGATCATTGGTTTGATAAGAGGACCACAATGGGCTTCAACTCCTAATGCGGACGGTAAATGGAGGAAGTGAAAGTGAAGAGAAAGGCTGTTTGAAAGCCCATTAGGGAGAGAGGAGGCAGCGTCTTGGATAGTCATCATTTCAGCAAACACCCTAAGCCTGTTCCACATTGATCAAACGGATAATATTTCCGAGAAGAGGCTTCCACGCTTTAATGGTGACTGCCTCACTCCCGACAAGATACGCAGGCTAGGGAATCAGCTCTATTGTTTAACGAGCTCGAAAACATATGATGGCAGTAGATCCATAGAATTGAATTCAGGGATTGGCTTATTGGATTAATTCTAGGAGTTGAATGACGTACCAAAAGAAATAATTTGCAAAAGGAAAGAGCTTCTTGCGAATGGTTTTTCGTAATTCCAAATTCTTTAATTCGTATTTTTCGTATACAGAAAGAATGTGACAATGCTTTTGATTCCTAATGACGAATAAAAAATGCATAAAAGAAAAGGACGGATAATCGAGTAATATCTATCTTTTTGCTTCTGCACCCAACGTGTAGCCGCAAAAACCTTTCACAGAAAATAGCTCAAACGGATTAAATCCTTTGAGAAGTGAACAGACACTTAAAAAGTTAATAAAGGATACGTTAATAATTAAAAATATGTAGCCAGTATTTGAATAACACTGTAAGTTATCAATACGTATTTTATATCTGTTTTAGATGTCATGTAACCTGAATATCTAAGTTTTCTGCCTGTTAGGTTAGCACTAATTTGCTTATTTGAACTTGCGACGAAAACACACATTTTTGCAGTAAATTCAAGTTATTGTGATATCCTTGCCTTGAAACGAGCAATATTTTATCATTTGGAAGTTCATGTCATCAAAACTCGGACTTATTAATTTAAGGTCTTTTTAAGGATGTTTAAACGAAGTGGTGCAGTAAAATTTTATTTTTTCTTTCATTTCGCTGAAGACACTGTAGATAAAACTGAGATAAAACAACATTTGATGAGTGCAATATGTATATGAGTGATTCAGTAAGCTTTTAATGAGGGTAAAATGAAAAAACTTAGAGTACCAAGCACTACAATCAGAAAAAAGATAATTTTCTAAAAGAAACATAGCACCTTTAATGTTCAGACCAGCAATGATTTTCTATCTAGCTTGAGAAGGAGACTTGAATGAAGAAAAAAAAGATAATATTTAATACCGTACAAAATTGGACAGAGGAAAAAATATCGTTTATGGCTTCTGAAAAGATCTTCTCTACATTCGTGTAATTCTACTTCAGTCGCAACTCCTGATTTTTAGGTAATCTGCAGCAAAATCTACTGGAAACCTAGTCCTCACTTCATCCTTGGAGCAGAATCCTCGGATAAATGTGCAGGTGGAAGGTTAAACATTAAAAGCTCCGAGTTTAAATCCCTCTGAATCATCCCACTCTCCTTCCGCTGCCATCCGCTCATCCTTCTGAAACCCCGCCAACCTACCATTACATCTCCCTCAGCCTCCAACACCATCCTCAGAAGCCTCGCACATGCTTTTTTCGAAACGAAATCTGCCAGGACCAATTTCGCGCCGCGAACGAAAGATAAAAAAATAACAAAAGAACGTGAGTCGGGCGGCTTATATCTCCGACAGAATGAGACGTCACTAGATTCCTTGGACATGGTAGGACACCAGTTATGCTTTAGTTCCCCGTGGAGCTGGAGAGGGGGAGTGACGGAGAGAGGCGAGGAAAACACCGTGCTGCTCCGGAGGCTGCTGGTTAAGTCCCTCAAAAATCCCTTAGAGACGACGTGACACGTCTCTTTCTCTTTGACCTAGCTCCCTAACCCTGGCCCATGATCCCGGTATTCCTTCTAACCACCCCCTCAAACTAACTCCCTCTACGAACCCCAACCCATACCGGTCCTCTCTCCCCTTAGCAAAAACTTGCAAGCTACGAATAATGCTGCAACTTCTTCCGAATCTCGCAGAAATTCAAATTACCTCTCGGCAAACCGACCACGCTTGACTCTCCGCGCCCTCGCCCGAAAAGATCCGGTGAAGTTTCCGAGGGCACCTGCGTCTGTGTGTGTGTTTGTGTGCCCGTGCGTGTGGCTCCTAGCCTCGCTGGAGGTATAAGTTTTATTATTCCCTATTCCGCGGGATGAAGTCGTCTTTTATTTCACCGTGGCTTGGGTGTTACAAGAAAAACCCCTCTTTGTACCTATTTTGTAGAATATTTCTCAGGTTCTGAACATTCTTCGAGGCAGAAGGTCAATGTGAGGGGAAATTGCACAATTTTGCCAAAGAAAAACTTCCTTGATAATTTCCTATGTGGAGATTTGAAAATATAATCTAAAAAATGCTGTGGAGTAGGTACCTATTAAATTTAATTATACGCAGATACTGTGTTTCATCCCACGTACAAAGTTTAATCTATATTTTTGTATTTTGTGTAATCTGTATTTTGTGTGCAATAGGTTCATGACCATTAATGTTTAATATGTGACAGTAGGAGATATATGACTTAAGGTTAATAACTGAGATGATTAAGTAATTATATCAATAAATAAGTAATTTCCCTGTCGTAGAGCTTAGGAAACTTAGTTTTTGTATCATTTAAACAAAATTTCAGAATAAATTTACTAATAGGTAAATGCATTTACCATTTGCTGTAACTGGTCGGAAATAAATCTTCATGAACTACGTCAAAATGCGTCCATGTTAAAGAGAATAGTTAAAATAGTGAGGAAGCAGGTCAATTAAATATCAAGCGAAAACTATCGAAAATGCCAAAAGACAGTATTCTTAAAAACGTTATATCAAATGTTTGCCAGAAATCACATTCATCATACGTAAAATGAATTTATCAGCGTTATTACGTGTCCCAGGTTTCACTAAAGTGACTGCTTTCATTAATAATTTTAATTAGTTCTTTAACCCACCCTAATCAAGAATTAAATAGAGGAACGTCTTGATATTTACGATGAGTCGTAAAAAATTGCGAAGACTTACTTCGGTGTTATTGCTTCATTTCCAGAACCGATTTCACCCTTATAAGTACTGATTCCCATGGACTTCCTGTATCATAAATTTATTTTCTCTCTCGACACGCGAGATAAGAGAGCAGTGACTCACGAAATGCAGCTGACCTGAAGTTTACGGGGACGAGATATTATGGAGCACGATAAAAAGAGCCAGAAAAACTTTCTAGGAGCATTCTGGGCATCCCAGAACACACTTCAACACCTTTAAGTTCTTTCCGGGTGGGGCATTACGTCAACCGGACCCCCTAAAAAAAAGTCGCCCCTCTCAAAGAATGCTCGTTCTCGTTTGACAGGCTCACAGCCCTTCCAGAAACCCTCCTTCTCACCAGCGGACTATTCAGCACGGCAAACCACCCGTACCCCTAGGGTGTATCCCTTTTGTTTTCACGCCCACCGCCTCGGCGGTCCTCCGCCACACTTAACAAACACTTTACGGGGTCCCCCCTAGGGAAGGGAGAGGATGAGGATAAGAGAGGCTGGGAGACGCAAGGCGTGGCGCAGAGGAGAAATAAAATGTTCCCTTGGCGAAATAATGGTTCAAGATAACTCTCAATCTCATGCACTTGGAGTACCGACTTGGAAGGGGATAACTCGCCTCCAATCTCTCTAGGGGTGCACAAATTAGAAGAACGCGCCCATCAGGATTGAAAACCTTCTCTGGAATGAGCAATAAAGATGTAACAGCTCTGAGGACCACTTAGTTAGACGAATAAACTTTTTTAAGTCCATGCGTTTTTATCCTAGAGTATCTGGACCGGGTTTTAAGCCGTCTTGTCTTTTTCAAGAGATGTTAATTCGAATTTTAGAACAAGTCCATATGCTGGACATAAAACTAGCCAGAGGATGAATCCTAAACACGGACGGAGCCAGGCGTTATTGGCACCTATAAGATTACTGCCGCTGAATTGGAGGACAACCAAGAGCTAATAAATACGCAATTTAGGAACACTCCCAATCTTAGTAAGACATATAAAAATAAATATCAAGACTAGCCACTCAATATCAAATGGAGACATAAAGAAGTTTGCCAAATTGGCCATAAAATCTTTCTCATAATCGTAATAAGAAACGCGAAGGTATGGACACCAGTCGTGGTATCTGAGAATATTAAGTGTGAAGGTCACTAAATCCGTTGAACTACTTCAATAATCTAGAAGCTATTAGGATTTGGGAAAAAATTATTTAGCGACATTAGGCAAAAAGAATTTCTCAGTGGCATAGATAAAATAAGTAGACGGAACATTTGGTGTGCCTCAATGTCGTGCATTAGGGCCCTTCCAGTTCTTAATCAGAACGAATGGCGTGAGATCAGGAGGATACAATCGCCAGAGGCAGCTAATCAACAACTGTACTATGGCCCGTGTAATAAAAAAGTTGGTAAATAATTTTACGTAAAACAGAGAATTGCATGACGTGGAAACCTGTGCACTGAAAGAAGGTTGGGAAGAAATTGGAGGCCATTGGGATGTGAGATACCAAGAAGAGAGGGAACAGAGACGTGTTATGCAGAGAGGAAGAGGCCAGAGGAAATAAGGAGGATGTGAATAATGTGAATGGAGCAAATAATGAGGTGAAATAGCTGAAGTAAGTTATTGGGCTAAAATAGGGGTTGACGTTGGATGAACACTGAAGATAAGGCTGCGGTAGTTTTTTGAGTGATATGAAGAAGCGGGAGTTCCAACAGACACAGATAAGCAGACTGTAATGTATAACAGTAATATACTTCCATATTCTACGTCGACTTTGTTCGATAGGTCTTTAATGATAGTTAAAAATATACTTTACACAATCATCGACACCTACTATTATATAAAATAGCACAAAAATGGTTAACTACATAAAACTTGGACACAATACCCCCAGACTCACGCATGGCTCGCGGGGATACAGCGTAGATACGATAGGTCCCAAATATTAAGAAGCACCTCGCAGAAAGGAGCAAACGCGGCAGAGGGGGATGTTTGGCCTCCGGGTATTGGAAGGAATGGGTGGATGAGAGTGTGGTGGCAAAAGGGAACGAAGCACAACCAGTCGCGTAAGGGGACTCGGGGAGTCTGGAAGGGGTCTCAAGTCGGCCTCCAGACTGTTGTTTGGGCGCCACCGCCTCTTCCATTCCCCTGCGAGATCGCATTCCTCGGCTTTTTTATCGCCCTATCTGCCTCTTCAAATCCCTCTCAGCGTTTCCGACGGCCTCTCGACTGCTTGGAGTAGGGCAGGCAGGCTACCACAAACACAATATGAATTTTTGGGAAGTAACAAGAGAGGGTGGCGATTTGGATCATTGCTGAGACACAAGGCAAATGCCGCATCACTTTGATCCCCACTTCACCTAAGTCGTGAACGAAGAGCTTAGCCGCTGTTGAGAATAATAATTAATCTTAGGAGATACAATTTGGCAATAACAACGAGCAAGGAAATGCACTCAATAAAAGTACAATCATGACCCTCAACACTTTCATTACAGGAATTTCCAAAACCATTTGCATTATGCATTGTTTATACTTACATTATCATTACTTCATTGATAAAGAAGTACCCTTTCTCATGCTCAATTTAATCAATGCATGGAATGATTCCATTGATAAACAGGTAATCCAATCGAAACAAAATCGAAAAGCATGTCCTTGAAGAAAGATGCTCATCTACATAAATTTTGGCAATAAAGAACATTTTACTGCATCTCTCAAGGCTGAATTTTAAACAGACTATATGGCTAGTTACATCCTTTAGTATTTTTTTCAGGTCATTGAATATTTCGTAAATGACTTCAAAGTTACCATTATTATTAATTTTCTTTCATTCAACAAGTATCTGTAAAAAATTGTTTTTCGAGACCATTTCCCCATTTCCGTCGTTCATTAACCTCAACAAAACTATTTTTAAAGAGTATTTTCTTAATAAATCAAGCCAATTCAATGATAATACGAGAGAATTTAAGAACCAAAAAGAAACTGATGGATCGATCTTACATTTATTCCATGGAAGTATCCCATATCGATATTACCAGCTCTTAGTAAAGTACTTGAAAAATATGTAGCATCTCACTTATTAAATTTTATCTAGTATACAATTATTAATAATGATCAATTTGGTTTTCAAAAAAATAAAGGAACAAGAGATGAATTGGAAAAGTTTTCGGACATAGTGAACTCCAGTCTCGATAAGAATAATTATGTGATTGTTTCGTTCATAGATTATAAAATTAACACTTGGCTAAGTGATCTCAAAACAATTGAATATGGTGTTCCCGGGTTCCATATTGGGACCTATATTGTTTACGATATGTGTGAATGGAATTTTCAGATCCATAAAATACGGTAATATTTTACTGCATGCGAATGATGTGGTATTGATAACAACTCATTAAAATTTAAAGGAGGCAGTAGAGTATATGAAAGAAGATTAAAATAATTTAGCAATTTGGTCTCATGTTCACGACCTAATAATTAACTCTAATTAATCAAAGGTAATTCAAATTTCTAATAGAGGGATGAAGTTCACTCCCATAAAGGTCTATCTGCATGACATTAATTGCCTACACAATAACTGTATTACTTCCAGTTGTAACTGTATGTCTCTGGAACAAGTCTCACATTATAAATATCTGGGGATAACCATTGATCAGTACTTTAAATTTGATAAACATATAGTTAAAATAAACAGTAAGTTAAGGATAGTTAGTTACCAGTTGTATCAAATAAACACTCTAGTCCCAAGAGATACCAAGATGCTGATATACTATGCATTGTTTGAATCTGTTTTACGATATGGAATAACAATATGGAGAAATGCTGTCAACTGTTATAAGGAAGTTTTAAAGTCAACTCAGAATAAAATACTTAAAATAATCTGTAGTGAATACGACTTAAAACAAAATGACAAGGACTCAGGGACATTTTTCATGGGAAGAAATAAAGGCTTTGAGCATAAAATATTTTGGTTTATAAAATTAGGAATAGTAAATTTTAATGACCTTCATGAATATTTTATGGTATTAAACAACTATTTCGACAAAATAAAGACCCATAAGGATTATAAACACATATTGGAAAAGAGAAATGTTCCACATTACTATGTACCTCGATACTTTAATAACTATGGAAAAAACAAAATGAGCGTTAAAGTACCAATGATACTCAATGGTTTACCAAATGGCTTAAAACAGAGAATCTATGAGAAATTAAAGATTAAATTAAAAAAGTACCTACTGGATAGAGTTGTACACTGATGTATAAAAACTTTATTAAATTAAAATAATTAAATAACTCCTCTTTCTAATGTAACAAAAACAGAGTATGTATATGGAAACTTAGTTAGATTTAAGTAGATCAACTTTCTATTTATACTTTTGATAAAATAAGGTTACTATAAAATCTCGGATATGGACTAATAATATTTATTTTGTGAACTTGTAGTGAAATTGTATCTACATGTATTAATTTATGCATGTATAATTATGTATTCGAATGGGAAATTTATATTTTAGAAAATCTATATTTATGGTATGGGCAATTCTATTTACTACTTTTTAATAAACTCATTTCAATGCTTGGGCAGTTCTTAAATATTGAAAATAATAATGGAAAAAAATTCATATTTATAATTACTTATATGTACAGCGATACAGAAACTGAATTTGTGAAGAAACTATCGATTGCCTAAATATACAATTTTATATTTCAAAATTGTACATACTCCTGTAACTGTAATAAACGGATATGTGATTATACCTCAATATTGTAATTTTGGAACCTGCTGATAAGCATTAGCTTAGCAGGACCATACTGAAAGATTTATTATTTTTAAGGTTAGGTTAGTTGTAATTTTTAGTAACTCATCCAAAGGAAAATTACAGAATGTTAACTATTTGCATATTAACTATTATTATTTTAAAAGAGTCAAATGCGAGATATGCGAAATGCGAATGCGAGAGATGCGAAATTATGAGAAATGCGCAACGCATTCGAACGAAGATGAAGAGACTAATATCGATACGATCAACGGAATCTCAAATTATTATTCAAATTATTTGAATTAGTTGAATTTTATTTTAATTATCCATGCAAACTTATAGGTAATTGTTGGGTAACGAGTGAAAAGGTGTATAATGTTGCGACACATATTCTCCAAGCGACGAACTTCTCCTCGTCCAAACCCGGAGGAGATGCAAAAATGCGGTAACAGTAAACCACATATCTTACAATTCCCAACAATCAAAACGTTCTTAATATAGGCCCAGGTAGTAGTCTCACATCCATCATTCTCTTAGCCGTAATTCTCCGAATCCGGAAAGTTCAATGGGAACAAGTAGTGAGGTGACGCCTGAGGATTACATGAAAACAAGCCTGGTTCGGCGTCAAAAATCTTAATTCAAAGAAAATGTATGTTTCCAAAGCAAAGGTACAATTTCATGCTCTTCCTCATTTTGCAGCAAACGTGCCACCACCTCTAAAAGAGAGATCCGCTGGACTTAACTACGCTCAAAGATCTCGAATGTCTAGCACGCTAATAATGATTTAATGCATGCGATTCCGGGATGAGAGAAAAAAGTGTGATTTATCACGCTAAATGTGAAGAAAGTGCAAAACATGGAGCTCAAGTTTTCGGAATTTAATAATAAAATAAAAACAACACGCAGCTCATCTTTCATGAAATTTACTATGCACTTCCTGGAGACGAAGTTCGCGCACGGCAACGGAAAATGGAATTCTCGAGAGAAATATAACGCTCTGGTAATCTACAGATCAAAACGGTAGCATATTACAAACAACACCAAAAATAACCTGAAAAATACTTTTCACCGAAAAGACTACGCAGTATTTTAAGCACGCTCACACGAAAGCAGAATTCAAACTAGCACAGCGATTCTTATGAGAACAAATCATTTTGCTAACTTAACACGCTACACTCTATTTCATCAATAATGTGAAGTAATTAAACACCAAGCAATCAAGAATGAATGCCATTTTTCCGCGAAAAGGTAAACATGAAAAAGATAATTTTAACGTCGGGATAGAATGGCTGATCGGTAATGTAGTGCGTACCATGAGTAATTTCTTTATTTTAATAAGTCTAAACATTGGCTAAGAGCATGTCTCGTATTCAAGGTAAACTGGTTGACTTTAATGTACGTCAATATATATTTGCATGCTCCTCACCCATTCTACTATAGAAAAAATCGTTTATATACCCACTTCATCAATAGTGTACATCTTTAAACTAAGAAATGACCTAGTATAGTAAGCTTTCAAAGCCTAGTGGAGCTCTATGCACAGAAGATTGCACAACTGAGATCTTTTTTTTAAATGAGGGGGACACATAGGAGTTTAGACAAGATGTTCTTATTATGCTGTTTGAAAATTTCCAACAGACTTCAACAAATCTCTGCATCATCAAACGGCAGGGATAATATTTATGATTCACAGGTAAAAAATAAAAGAAGGAAGACCATTGAAGGAAATGTTGAAAAAATATAATTCGGCTTCCACTTTACTTTGTCTCACTAGAAACCAAACAAATCGTAGGAAAAAAAATTCAATTCAGTCAAGAGTCAATTCAGGTTATAGTTTATTTCTTGACACATACATTTTTAGTGATTTGTGGTTATGGTAAAAACTCATTCTTGTCTTGCTTACGGGACATCATAAAAAATATTAGCCTGAATATAGAGCTATTTATTTCTTATGGATAGACTTATTTGAAATTCAAATTTGCTTAATATTCGAGGACATATAACTTTAATAATATACGCGATTTTGCTGAGTTTTCACATAGACTTCATTCACGCGGGTTCAACATTATATTTCTACCATGAAAATTAATTCGGTGCTCAAGGCACGAATCAAAAGTGTAATAAAACACAACAGCATGTTCAGAAAAAATTCATTATAATTACATTTTTTTAAATAAATTTGACCTTTTTTTCTGAATCTCACGTCAAAATATGTGAGATACTCGTAATATATTGGGTACAACATTACATTTGGGGTCGAGTTATATTAAGGGCTTTAGGATTACTAAATTAACAAGGGGTAAAGTTATCCTCGGGCTTATACGATTTTATCATGTCCAGCCAGAAAGTTTAGGTTGACAATTAATAGGTTTTAATTATAGCTTGGCAGCCCTGCTCTTGTTAAAATTAGATTCAGAATTATTGTTGTTGGAGCGGTGGAGAAATTTTTGTGGAGAGGAAAGTCAACAACACGGTATTAAATTGAAATTGGTATCCGGGTCGTACGCTTAAGGGCAAATAAACAATAGGGAATTAAAAAGGGGGAGTGAGTCGTCAGTAGTCAAAAGAGAGAGTCGTCAGCAGTCAAAGGAAACAGTCAGCCGTCAGGACTCAAAGCAATTGTGGACCAAACGTCATTGCTGCCACCAACAAGTAGGTACGGGGCAGTCAACGAAAACCCGGAGGGCAGAGGGTGAGAGACGCGAATCTGACTCGCGTTCTCCGGTTAAGGACAAAAAAACCAGGCCTTCTCCACCTTCAAGTGAGCCAGTATTATTTCTTTATTTGTATAATAAGGGAAGATTGCTGATATGACTCAACAGTATTACCGATGGAACAATAACTACCTGAGTATATGTATCAATTAAGAATATTGATTGGGTAAGTAATGATTTGCTTATCAAACCAGCGTGTTTGCAAATGGATATATGATTAATTGGAAGTAAATGCTAACACAGTTTTAATTGAAAGAGGATGTTTTGTTATGTGTTTGAATTTAAATTTGAATATGTTGTGGTCTATGCAGCTGAGGTGAGTAACACCTGAAAGGTGAGAGGTCCAAGGAGAGACTAAAGTTTTAAAAGGGACATCAGAACTTTACACGGTAGATGTAGATTCTGATACACACCAAGACTCACGAACGTGGTAGCATGCTTCCCGCGGGAGGGGAGTCGAGCGGGGGAGCGGCTGAGACTGTCGCCCGCGTATGAGCTCCGACACCCCCGCGCTGGCGGCAGTCAACGAGTCCGGCGATTCGGCCCGTCATTTACTCTGGGAGCTTACCTGCAAAGGAGGAGAGAAATTTGTGAGCGCAGGAGATCGAGATGAGAAGACTGTACACACATGAGCCAACCGCTCGGGACGAGGTCCGAAACGAGACCGTGCATATTTATTCGTGGAGTCAAGCTCTCGTACGGCTGTAACGCGCGTTATATTTCCCGGTGGGAAATGAAGGATCGCGTGAGATGGTGGACGGTAAGGATGGCGGGGACTTAATGTGGATTCAGGAGCGTGCAAACAGAGCGAGGATCCCACACGCATCGGTAAGCTTAATGAAACGTCGAGATACCGATGCGGCAAATGTCCTAATTAGCTTTGGTGAATTATTTGAGCGCGAACGTGAAAGACCGATGCGCAAGAAGGAGCACGATGCAAATTTCTTGATCCAATGTAGTTAACTCCTGCGTTAGAGGCGGCAAACTTTGCAACTCATTTCGCCAAATATTGGTTCTCTAAAAATTATCAATCACCCCCACTTCTCTCTCAATGTATGTAGCTAAATGAAGCACTCCTGGTGTTGCTCTTAATAAGTTTCCGCCTACTCTGAATGCGAGATGAAATTAATTTAAAAGGCACACCGTTTTTAAAGCAATTATCCCACAGAGTTACGTGATATTATACTGCATCTGTTGCAAACACACCGCAAAATTTCACATGGCGATTTCAAGAACTAAGCAAGTTAATGGCGTATCATTACCCAAAATTATTTTTTAAGATCAAAAACAATAACCAGAGCCACATTTTCTCACTTCTTTATGATGTGATTTGAGACTGAATTGATATACTGAAGTTTTTGAATAGCCATCACGGACTAAATTTATATATATAGGTATGTTTTCAGAATTCAGAGGCTACCGACGATGGTTTATTGATCTGGTGAGCATTATAAGTCGCTAAGGTACCATGATTACACATTGAAGATAGTAAAACATCAAATATTTCTCGCGAAACATATATAAATGTCTTGGATCTCGATATTTAAAAAAGTGAAAGAACAAAAATTTGGTCGGCCAGATTAAAAAGTACTAAAATTCTACAATAAGCTGTTCCAAACAATCGCGGTCACGGGTGGTTAAAATTTATTTTTCAAGGCGAATAAAATCAAATTCCGAATTAGGCTATCCAGTTTTTCTAAAAGGCTGTCAGAGGTTGATTAAAAAGCGTATGTGTCCTAGTAGCAACTGCGGTCAAAATGCAGAAGGGCCGACAGCGGGAGTTATATTGCACGGGTTTGGAAATTCAAAACCCCTAGTCTTGAATCTCACCGTCGGTACTGATGGCCTGATTAAGCTGAGTGCTAGACAGAACGATGTAATGCTAGCAGTTTGAGCACCAAAACCCAAGCCTATCACAGAACAGCATAAGGTAGTATCATTTATTCTTACCTGCTCAAAGAACTGAGCGCCTGTACTGCTCTTTCAAAGAGAGTCATTGTATGAAAATAACTTCCACTCCTGAGTGATCCCTTTCTCTGGGCATTCCACCCGCTCGCACCTCAACGAGAAGCGACACTTCAGTCGAAGGAGAAAGGCGTCTTGGAGAGTAAAAATCGACCTCATTGAGGGAAAAAAAGCGTCATCCATCGAGTAAACTTTTCGACGGCAGCATAGAGAGCAGGGCCACGGGCGACCCTTTTTGCTCATGGGCTGCTGAGAGTCATACATTGGCATTCCCAAACGAAAAGCTTCAAGCCGTCTCCCCCGTCCACTTCCGGGACTGATTGACGTCCCGAAAGGCCGATCCTTGACCGCGCGGCAATTTATAACATCGCGGCGACACCGGGCACTTCAGCCGGGAGTTCTTCGCCCATCACTCACCTCCATCTCCGCCACTACCCCCTCTCACGTCGCCTCCCTCCCCAGCATCGCGTAATACTCAACAGTTTCGGGCAATCAATTATTCAGGTGGACGAGCAGTCCCAAAAGAGACGCAGGCAAGGGCAGCATAGGAATTTCAATTATGAAACGTGAACAGACTGGCCGAAATCCCGTGATCCGACCGATGATTATTTTCGTGATTCTCTTGTCCTTTCTTTTTTCCTTTCGATCCCGGGATATTCCCTCTAGGCCTCGTGCTCTCTCCTTTTTTCAGCTCCCGGATGCATTTCAACGTGGACAACGTCGCCTTTTGAGGTTGAAGAGGTTTTCTATTTTTTTGTAATTTCGCGCGCGCAAAAATAAAAATGCGATCTTGAAACAAGAAACTCGGAAAGCAGAGAGAACGACACCAGAAAAATACCGTGCTGCCCTTAAATATTCAAACGTTAAAATAAATAATTCAACCCCTTAAAAAGGCAAGCTGACCGCAGGCATAGTCGACAACCGGAATCATTTGCCTCGGACTCTTAAAAGCCCTTAGCATTAATACCGCAGGATTTTGAGCAGAAACGTTCCCTAATGAAAATTTAACTGCCAAAAACTTCGCGTTTCGAGGGGCTGATTTCAAATAAAGTAGGGCGATGTGGATTATATAAAAATTAAGGAAAAGGAACAAGTTTGAGCGAGGATTTGAAAATTTATGGCTGGAGTATAAGAACGAAAAAATAAAGACAATTTAAGGACATGTAGATAAAATAATCAAATGTGAAACTGAAAAGTTTTTTTTTAAAACTTCTTGATACTACTATACACAAGCATCTATTCTTCCATTAAGGAGTGAACATATATTTTATCCATGAGCATTATATGTTTCTGAAATTGGACTAGTAAAGTACCACATATTATATTAGTAAGACTTTTTCGAAGCCAAATCTCCGAGGAAAAATATTAGATTCCGAAACCTATTCAAAAGACCTAAAATTGTACATTCAACGCTTCTCCAAAGTTTTCCTTCTATTTTGCAAAACAAATTGTTAGATGAAATATCAGCCTAAAGTGAGATTAACAAGAGAACATTCAAGATGAATACCTATGCGGAAAGGTCTTAAAGTTACTGGTAAACACTGAAAAGGGAATATTTGCCAAAAAGATTTATAATTATTAGAGTATATACTAAAATATTTTACATCACTTGCATGGGTCCAAGGAATTGAAAAGACATAAAAATGGAGAACGCAGGTGAGACAGGAATTTTAACTTCCTTTTTACAATCACTCAAATACAGAATAGGTAATTGACCACGCAAAAGCAAATCCACTGAGCCACACAGACATAATTGTGAGAAAATATAATTACAGCTAGGAAACCCGAGGGCTTACACGACTCTTTTCCCAAAAAGACTGTAATCACGCAAACGAAACAAATGAAGAGCTGTTAATGAAGGGGAAGTGGACCTGGAAATCGACCACAGGCAATTGAGAGCAATCTCATCGCAAATTTGGCATATTCCCTTCCGAAGAAACGCCCGTCTAAGCAAACAAACCAACCCGCGACAAGCGGAATTAATAAAGTAAGCAAACACGCAACCGGAAGTGTCAATAAATACCGAAAGCCTTCAGTGAATCGGACTCGCAGGACCCGCAGAGTTTCGAGGAAATAAAACCAAGAGGAACAGGAGAGAGAATCCGGGAGATGAAGGAGCAAGCAACTGCTCTCAGTAGAAAAATATGATGAGATGCGAATAACTCCAGAGAAATGGGAGTGGAGATAAAAATGGAAAAGAGGAAGAAACAGACGAAGGAAAGAGAACAAACTATTTATGTACTTGCAAATAAAAGTGAGGCTATAAGCATGGATTATCTGTTGCGCATAAAAACTACCAGATACTGATCTGAGGGTGGAGAGCAAATTGTCAAATTTTAGGTGAATTAAAATATTTTCAGAAAAATTACATACAGCTAGTTGCTGCTAACATTTAAAACAGGATAACCAAAATAGAGTTTGTTGCTGGATAAAATTAAATTAAATAATAATTACATATTACTGATCAACTTTGCCGAGAAACGGTGTACTTAAATTACCTACAAATCTAGTAAAGACCTTAAGGTCTTATATACATTTTTCTCAAAGACTCTACATACTGCTTAACAGCCTTTATAAAAAAGGTAGGGTTTAATCATCCTCGTGATAGGTATGCATATCCTTCCTTTGGCTGATGCCACTCTTTTTTCCAAAAGAAAGGTGTCTTATGCTACTCATAAATGCCGCGTGATCGACTTGTAACACTGTGTAACAGAAAACAGCAGGAACTAAAATTAAAGAAATATTGTGATGAATAAGGCAACTTTTTCAGGTTTCATACAGATTTAAAAACGTTTGCTAGGGTGATAACTTTCCAGTATCATGTAAGTAGATCCAAAATACTATTTAATATGCATAATCACGATCTTACCACAAAGATCCTTCATTTAATAATAAATGAGAGCGTAGTTAGCTATATGGTAGCTGTCGAACAATCTTGTTGGCTATTTAAGCTACCGCGCGACCTTTACGTTTATCTCTATCTGTTTGGTACGGCCTGTAATTATCAGGGCGTGAAATGAGACGTATACAAAAATTCCCCAAAGCTGCTTTTGTCACTTACTGCCATAAATTAGTTAATTTATAATTGTAGAAAACATGTTCTTTCATATGCATGAAAATGCCACTTCCTCACTAGGTCAGGAACAATAATTACGTAAAACTTTCTTGGAAGGCTCGAATAAAGCTACACCAATCCCATGTTAAATGCCAAGTACCTTCAAGATAATACTTCCCCATTCGGTAAACGGTCAACGGGAATAGTTTTAAGAGTCTCAAATGAATAAGACATGTGGGTTAGAGGCATCTTGTCAATTTAATTGAAGCAAACTTAAAAACACGATCTAAATTTTAAAGAATCAACCAGACAGCCAAGTGTATCAGTTACAGACGTCGAATCGATAAGGCACGGGCATTTTAAATTTAGACCATAAAACGATGAAGTAAGGTATTGAATGACACGAGACAGATATGGCATGCAATTTTTTCCGGGCACACTGTTTTTCTGCAGTTAAATTACGAAAGTGCACGGAATTAATTTTTTCTGAGATAGAGTCAGATGTAACAATATCGATGGCGCCATCGGTTAATCTAGAGGACTGTGATCCAGTTAGAAATCACACTTAGTTTTCCCTTTACACTCTGGGATTTTGCACTCTTCCGATGGACCTCATTACGCGGGACATTAACTCATCCGTAGGCCAAATGCAATGCCAAACGCACAGGCGTATTCGAGGAGGAAATCACAGCCCTTACCAGTCCACACCCATTCTGACGTGGCGGATATCCGAAAGCCAGCGGCCAGAGCCGGGGCCGCACAGCCAACTCCTGCTTCTTGCTGGGCAGGCACCCCACCGGTCCCCTTTCTGTTTCTCGCCACGGGGAGTCCAAGACAATGGGACCGAATCCTGAAGCCTGAATCCCTCTTCGCCCACAACAGTGCATGTGGCGTCCGAATTCTCTTTCTCCCCCTCCTCCCCAACTCGACCGTGTCGCCTTATTTCTAGCAGTTCTCCAGACGCCAAGGAGCGCGAATAACGCCTCGCTTTAATGTGGGCGAGGCTCTTTTGTTTCTCTCTCTGGTCTCACACTGTAGAGGGACCTAATTCTCGGGCGGTCTCCTGACGTCGTTCCCCGGGGAAGCTCGTGCTGTTGAGGCGACCCAAAGGCTTATTGCCCAGAAGGTGTTGGGAGTCATATCCCAGTACGGACGTTAATTTCATTTCACGTCAAATTGCACTGAAGGAAATCTCGCTGCCGGAGGCGGAGGTGAACAGCTGTGACGGAGGAGTTTCACGTGCAGTTTGCAACGTCATTTCATTTCCGCTGAATCGCGATGCATTTGCACAGTGGATTTTCGGACTTGCCAAGGCGGCCCTTGCGGTCATGTCATTATAGAAAGCCTCTTAGTATCAAATTTTTGACTCGCAAGTTTAGTTCCAGTAATTGTCTTTGAACAAAACTCATCAGCTGGAATAATTATTTCAGAGCTTTCATTTTATATAAGATTCAAGCATTTCTATTCTATATCTTCAGCTATCTTCAGATAACGCTCTCAATACTTACTATGAAACCGCAATTTTTATTCTTTTCTCCATCAAGCACTAATATTTTTGCAACAAAAAGTTTTGTCTTAATAACGAAAAATATCAATTATAATTTCCTTGTCAATTCAATGAGTACAAGAAACTGACTATCGGAGAAAATAAGGGAAAAGATCAAACGGTGAGAATATAACTAAAAATATCCAGAGTATCCTCCTGGTAATTGACCTGCATGCTGTTACAGAAGTTACCCCCAGTTGAACAACAGAAAATTGAGAAAATACCGCATTAAAATTGATTTTAACGTCGAACTCGGGTGCATAATAAATGATATTATATTAGTAAGATCACTGAATGAACGAATTAGACAATTACTCAAGGTAATGTTTCCTTTGCTGAGAAGCATTAGTTTGTAGTGTAAAATGAGAAAGAAAAAATGGAAGAATCCTACAGGCAACGTTTATGATGACGTGGACAAAAACTTGATAACTTATTTAAATAAAGCCACCAAAATGAAGTTTTAGGAACTTAGAAGCACGGAGGAAGATATGAAAAAGTTAAGCATCCGCAAACACATTCAACTCCTGATTTAGATCCATGGCCATGTCCTTTTCATGCTCAACCCTCTGTGGACGGAACTATAAAACAGCATGAAAAAAATTCAGCTGCGATATTAGTTTTTTAAGTACTATTGATGCATTTTAAAAAATTGCAATTTATTTGACAATAAAATAAATTTTGAAATGTGAAGTATTTGTGATGTATATATTTAATTTAAAATCAAACTCTACATAATAATATTTACACAAGGTATACTTAAACGTTACCTTCATAACACACCCTGTTTAAATTTTTCCAAATTTTCCTTCATATGACAACTGAAACAAGAAAAACTTAGTTCAGAACGCCACCAGGCACGCCATCGTTAGTGAATATTGCCACACATTCACCTATTCAAATTGTTTCACAAACCGTCGAAAGTGACGCTACTTTCCACGCACTTAATCTGATGCGGTATAATTCTGTACAATTCAGCAGCTAAATTGAAAAGCATCTTAGAAAGCAGATATTTCAATGATTTTGAAACGTAGCAAATTTGACTCTCTCGTCCATAGAGGGTTAAATTAAGCGTTTCATTATGGTCCAAATTTAAAAAAATTAAAAAAAAAGTGTGCAAGAATTGACGAGCCTCCAAGCAAGGATACAGTTCACATTCATGACGCTCATCAAGCTTCACTCAATTGGAGGGATTATTTACGCTGCACAGACCAACACACTGGATTTCCAATTAATAATGGTCGGACGTCATGCTACACCCGGCTGAGAAGTAACCACACCGCCTTTATAAAGTCCTTTGTCGCACTGTCTGTTCCTTGTCACTCTTCCTTCCACTCTGGAGTCCCGGTCCCTTTCATTCCACCGGCTCGGAACCCACCCCCCGACCCTCTCTTGACAACGCCCTGCCCCCTCCTCATCACTTGACCAACACCCTAGTCCAAACGGCCACGCATGTCACCACCAAATATCCTCTCCGACTGTCCTCCCCCGTCTGTTAAGCCCCAATTCCTCCCCCATCCCCTCCTCACTCTCTCCTTACACTCTTACAAAGCCCTTCTCGCCACCACCCCCCGGTTTGCCACCCTTAACCCCCCCCCCATCCCCCTTAAACCTTTCCACCACGCCACGCCCGGAGCGAGGTGTCGCCTCGCCTCTGCGTGTATGTGAACGGGTTTGTAGTGTCGGCGGCGATGTGGAGGGACTGGGAATGCGGGAGGGGAGGAAACGGAGCAGTGGGGAACCGCCGGAAGTACCACGATCACATGACCAACCAGACACTGCCGATTTAACACCATCCTTTTCCTCCACCCACATTGAAGTGAATAACTTAGCTTCTCTTTTTCTCTCTCTCTGTAGACTTTAGCAGGTTTTTCACAGACCCACCTCCAGGGAAGGAGTTATTTCAGAACTGGTGATTTACATCTACATCAACGTACTATCCTATGAGCTGCCGTAAAGGTGTGAGGTAGGAGGTGACAAAACACCAGCCTTGGAAGAGGAGGAAATTGCATAATGGAGGGGGAGTATGTCGTTGAAAAGCCTCCATTTTTCCCTACAGAAATTTATGTATCTATCTCGTATTTGCATAAGATTGTAAATATTCATAAAATATTCTCGAGTTTGGCACCGGGTAAGGCTTTTGAAGGCAGACGTTTCGACGAGTAACTCCCTCATCGTCATTAGGGCTGAGACCGATTGCCGACTTGGTCCATGCCTTACCCAGTGCCATACCCGAGAAGATTTTACATATATTTTTCGCCGGGAAAATCATACATCTTTTAAGATTGTAAATAGCCTGCGTACTCTGTATCAAATATCCATAATGAAACGTATATCACTAATGCGATAGCAAGAATCTCATTATCCTAAAAATGTCCGTTAATAATTGATAAGATACTGAATTCAATTACTTATTTTGCAACTTTGTGAACTTTTTCTCCTTTGTATATTCTACGGTCCATATTTTATGTGCGTGCAACATGTTTATTATGCCTTGCGATGGTTGAGTACAGCACCGGCTATAATGATTACTGCGGGATGAATATCTGAAGAGTATTTTCAGAACAATACTCTGTTGAACGGAGCATTAAATTGTGAACTATATGTTTGGAGCGATTTTCGTTATGCAGAGATTTGCGTGAAACTTTGCATACGTTTCTATATTTGTAGTATAAATACATAAAAACGCAAAAATTACATGTTACTCATTTGATTTATTGGCCATAGCATGCTATTTTAACGCGTAGCTTTACAGCATTTGCCGTATATTTCGACATAATTCGACGAATTACGGATTTTTGCCTAAATGCGAAAACATACATTTCATATCAATCGTGTACGCCGCAAGTCCAAGGCAAAAAAGGCTTTTAATATGACCAAACTTCTAAAATATAAATTTTAAATTGCTCATATAACTACCAGATTGGTAATTTTAAACGTAAACTTTGTTATTATTGAGTAAAGTGTGGTAAAAAACTTTTTTTTTCGACTTGCGTAAAAAGTTATTAAAATGTGCACTTAATAACTCATAATTCGCACTCCAACCACCTTAATATAACCTCTGTCAATAAGAAACAAATGCTGGCGCTGGATTTCCCTCAACGCTCCAACCACTTCATACAAAATAATTCTCTTGACAGCCTCCCAACCTTTCGGTATTGGCGCCAATTATCTTAGTGGTAAGGGTCGCCACTCCATGTATCAAACCGAATATTCGTACGTAATATGACATACCAATTAGGCAGATGGAGTGACTCAAAGTAATCTAAAATGTCTCCTCTAATTATGAAGTCACTTATCTATCCATCTATGGACCTACATAGCACACAAAAGTCCTCTTCTTATCTACCGCCGTCATTTCCAAAACCGCTTACCCTCCTTTCTCTCACCGGGATCCATGGGGTAGGGTGTGTGCTCAGATAAAAAGAAAACACCACGCACAGGCGATGCATACGTGAATAGGCGAGCGAGAAAGCAAGCAAGCGCGGAGAGGCAAAACACCACACCAACAGCGGCCCCGGCTCCTTGATCCCCTGGCCTAATCCACCCCGTGACTCGAAAATAACCTTTAGTTCCCCGCGGGGCATCCGGTGAAGCTCGTGGTGGTGACCGCACGGCGGGTAGAGGTAAAAAGGTCGCCCGGAAACCCTTTCACCTCCAATTCGAGGAGACGGCCAGCCTCTCTTGTCTCTTCTGTTGAGCGGACCACGGCGTGTTTTCCAACCTCATCCCTTGGGCTAACCTGCCCCTTCCGCCACACCCGTCGACGTGTTTTCTAATGGCCTTTTGTGATCGGGTTGTGGGAGGAGGATTCAACAGGGGACACTGCCTCTCCTGGATCGACCAGTGGCACTCCGTCTGCTATGGGAGCGTTTGCGCTTAATTTTTTTTAACCCCACCGAACACCTCCAGCACGGAAGTGAGGAATGATGGAGTCTTGGAGTGGTGGTTATGGCGTGAAGAAGGCTAAAGGAGGAATGGGAGGGTACGAAATTAACAGAAAAAATCAGTCACGTGGAACTCGGTGTTTTCAATGAACTTACCCATAAATTTTAACTCCATATTGGATTATCATTACCACTAAGGGTAACCTACCAGTTTACGTAAATTTAAATGGAAGTATTAGTACATATATGACACGCAATGGGTTTGTGAGGAACATAATTCAAGGTAAAATTGAGAGAAATGTCCCAAGAGAAAGATCCAGGAATAAGTTCATGGACCAAATTAAGAGAAAAGTGCATAGGAAGAGATACCAGGAAGTAAGGGAACTAGCAATAGATAGGGAAGGGTGTAGGGCTGCAGTCTACCAATCATAGGATTGAACGACCAATGATAATTAGTACATCTGGTTACATTTTACTGCCACGTGCCCTTGGCTTCTCCCACAATGTCATTCTCTATCTCGGCACACGTCCTGACTGTTCCTTACTGCATACCATGGCCATTTTTATACCAAATAGTCTAATCTCTTTCTTCCAAAAAATCGCTTACCCACTATCCTCCTATTTTTTGCGGACTTCAGCTTACCCTTCCCCCTCATTATCCGTCCTAACCTCTATTTAGAAGCTTTCCCTCCTAATCCTCGATACCGGGCACTTTTACGTTCGTCTCAAAAACCGACTATTCTATTTTCTTCTCCGAAAATCACAACACCCGAATCTCAAAAGCTTGCAGCTTATCCTCATACTATACTTTCAGAGCCCAAGTTTCTACTCCTAAATTAACATCCTCTTCTCTAGTATTCCATTCTATTCATACACAAAAGTTCCACATCATCTATTCTCTTTTACTGGTGAACATTTCAAGAGGTCGCTAAAATTTAACTTGTTTGAATGACTTTTGCAGAACATGAGGGCAAGGATGAGTTAAAAGGGATGAGTAAATACGGGAGAGAGTGAGTGGTATACTACTACTAGATGGAAGCTGTGTTTGGCTAGATTACATCCAAGTATGTTTGTATACTCCAGACTAAGTGCTCGGTTAATGTTATGCTAGCAAGAGAGATCCGGTAGTTGATCAAATAATGCTTACTTTGCGGAAAAATGGCGCTTTGAGGTATCTTTTTTAGAGTTCAGAGTTCATTTCCTTCTGTGCCCTATCGTCATAGGGCACAGAAGGAAATGAAAACCAAAATTTAAGGCAAATCTCACCCGAATCTGAGATGAGTTGATAAGTAAACTAAAGCTCTCGAATTCAATCCAAAAACTTAGATTTCTGGTAGAAAAGTTGCGCTGTGATTTTATGACAATAGAAATCAATTTTCCAGTTAATCTGATTCCTGTGTTTTATAAGTCAAAAATATCATATTGATGAAAATTAAATACGTGGATTATGATGAAATTTGATCAATTACATTTGAGATATCAAGCAAAAGTTCTGCTGCAACTAAGGACACTCCAACTTTTATAATAGCCTTAAGAACCGGTTGTTATGATAGAATGTATGTGAAATTGGCAACTTTTTCAACGTTTTTATTAGCGTGCCTAAAATATAAAAGTAATATCACTAAGCATGGAATATCATCCAGCGCTATAGTTTTGAATTTTATATACTCTTCAAAATACTTATAAGTCGATTTACGAGGACATATAGTTCATAATGGTTTATTATGTAAGCGTAGGGCGTAACAAAAAAAGTTTCCCAGCGCTTGATGACAAAATGAAAACCTAAATAAATGAAAACATGAAATAACATGAATGATCTATGATGAGGTGATAAAAATGTTTGTTATTGGCATTATCAATGAATTGGAAGTATCCGAGAAGAAACTACTGGCATATACCATCGCTTTAGACATTGAGAAAATCACATACCATTTAATCAAAAATTGCAAGAATTATAATTACAAGGCGGGAATATTTTACTGTAGGTATTCACCTGTAACCAAATATTTGACAGTTTTCACTACTACTATTGGTTTTCTCGGATGAAACTACATATTTTACAGCAAGCCTCGGGAAATTTGAATTATTCATAACCGGTAGCATTTTGATTCTGTTTGATTAGATGGGAGCGCATGTAGTCTTGGGAATGACTGCATCATTACGGTGGTCAAAAGGTTTGGACGTCTGCGCAAACAATTAATATAACGCTCCAAAAACTCCTTTAATAGTGTGTATCTCTTCTGAACGAAGGCTTTCCTGGTGTCAAGGAGTGGCGATTCAATCATGCATCTAACTCTTGAGCATTTTAATCAGGCGAAAAACTGGTGAGTCAAAAATTCGCCATAAAATTTCGCGCAGGTCATAAGCTGTCGTTCGTCGGAGAGTTTAAGAGATCTGGTTAAAATAGGGGACTGGGCCCTTTTCCTCTCCATCCTTCCCGCGAGTGAAACTCCACGTTTTCATATTGCCTTTCATTGCGAGGCTTCGAAGCAGAGGAAGAGATGACTCCGGGATTCTGAAACTCAAAGCACTCCCACCGCTTTCCGTCACCTAACTTGATTCCTTAGTTTAACCACTACCTTCGTCGACATACACCTAAACATATAACCAACCCTCACGACCAGGAAGGGCCGTCTGCCCTTTCTAATTCAAACAATACCTTTTCCCCTGGCTTCCTTCATGAATGAATGCCCACAGTAACTCAAGTCTCGCTGCTGGGACTGCCTTCCGTTGGTCCAAAACTTGCGAATGCCGAAGTTTGTTGCGCTTCCAACGCTTGGCAGATTCCATGCATTCTATTAATGCTACACCTAGGCTAACCTGCGTAGCGAGCAAGATCGCTATGTTTATGAAGTGATGAATAAAGCAAGTATTCGGTCGTGGACTTGTTATGCTACCTTTCAGACAACAAAGTTAAATTGTTTTGCCTACTATTTGCTTCGTGATACTATTATTTAGTATTTATTGAAGCAAGCTTCCCGAAGAAACTTAAATTTAATGCTCTTCTGTGTTCATCTGTGGATTTATAATAAAGATTTTAAACCAAGATTGTATGTTTCTCTTATAATTCTGGTAGCGTAATTAGAGGTGATCATTTTTTTCCAATAAGGTCGCTTGGGTGTTACTTAAGGGTTAAAACGCATGCATTTAATTCGTCAGCCATTTATCTGAAGGCGCGTAATAAAAGCAGATCGGATACAGGTCATCATAATTTCCACCACAAAAAGTACCAAGTAAAAGTAAGTAATGGTTGATCTACCTTACTTATTTATTATTCTTTCCTCTTACCATATCTGTGACTACTTTTTTACGTTGGACTAGAATGATATTTTCCCTCACTTTTCGTTACGAGTTACGAGGTTTGACAACAGGCAGATCTCAATTATTCCTAATATAGGCAGATTTTTAAACTTACGTGGCAAAAAAGCCATATTTAAATGTAAAACGTTATAACACACATGTGAAATACTTTTTTCATCCCAAAAAACGAATCCAGAAACGATTATTACCCTAACACTTCCCGTCACATATCAATGGCGAATCATGGAGGACGACTCCATGCAGATGTCTAAATGCAAATCTATGGATAACACCGAGGGGTGTTCAGTATGACAGTCGTAGTATTCAAGTCACTCTGTCAATGATTTACTGAAAATCACAATTAACTTCAGCAGTTACATTAATATTAACAAATTGATCAAATTGACATAAATGAATCTTCAAGGACAATAGAAAATCATCATCATTATTACTACTGAACACTATCCTTGTCGAAAATAATAAAAAATACTTATGCGAGTTTCAAAAGCCAAAAAAGGGACGTATACCAATAGGTTTCTCAGCCCCACATATGAAATGAGTCTTCCAAAATGAGGCTCGGAATGTACATGGGTGTCGTCGCTTGAAGCAGGAGACCCACGGCCGCAGCCCCGCCCGGATGAAGTCTTCAAACCCAACTCCTACTCTGCTCTCCCTTTCTACCCCTCTCCCCTACCAGCGTCTCAATCCTCCCCCACCAAAACAGCATCCCTCCCTATTTCAACCCTTCCACCATATATTTTTTCCCTCACCTACATTCCTCTCCCACTCACCCCCAGTCGCTCCACTTTCCCTCATCCCTATACGATACTCTCTCACTCTCCCTCCTCCCAACGCCTCCTATTCCCCTGACAGCCATTCCCCCCCTCTTCGCTCCCCCCTTCGGCCTGCACCCTCGACTCACGATCCCACCCATCAAATACCCGCACCAAACAAACTCAACAGACAAACACCCACGCTACTTCCCCATTCCCCCTCCGACCCTGCGTCCTTGTACACCTCCCTCCATGCACCCTCCGTCTCTCTCTCTCTCTCTCTCTCTCCCCGGCCATCGCGAAGCCCCGCCCCCGTTCCACATCTCCCAGGCAACGCTCTCTCCGCAGCTCCGGCGTTGAGCCTCGGCTATTGAAAAGGGTAGGCTCCCATCCACTCACCCTCCTCGTCCTCTTCCCGTAACCAAGGCGCCCGCGGAGCCACAATGGCCGACTCCTCCCCATCCCGCTCCACACACACACCCCCCGTCTCCAACACCCACTAACCCCCTCCATCCCCTTTCGCCGCCCCCTAACCCTCCCCATCTCTCCCGAGCACCCTCCGACGGTGGAGCGCAGAAGCTGCTTCCTCTCCGGGTGAAAAGGAATGGTGAGACATGGAGAAGAAGCCACACACGTGCAATGCAAACTACACACAGGTTCCCTCCATCTCTCACTCACATACACAAACTCAAATGAACACTGCTGCTGCTGGAAATATTCAGATCACAAGGGGTTTCAGGTTGACATCATCATAGTCAGTTGTTGGATCGAAAGATTGGTTTGCAGCTTTCCTTCATTCTACCACATCTCACGCTTTTCTCCTTCCTTCTACCTCAAAGTTTGTCTCCTAGTTTTATATCTTAATATTCTAAGCAATACGTTCCATTTTAAGTTCCCCAGAAGTACATTTATTAAGCGTTAAATGAACCTAAGAGGTGAGAAACGATCTGTGTATTTCATTTACGAGTGCAGTGTAGTGGATTTCTTTCTCCTTTGGATGTTTTTCATACTTTTCCATCCTCAAACTGTCGGCCCTATGGTCTTCCAGAACGCAAACCTCATTCACCAACGCTGTTTCCTTCACCATTCGTTATAAAGTGAAACTTTTTTGCACTTTTTCCATCATAGTTTGCTTCAAGTTTCCAAGCTTTGATTTTATTTTGTAATATTTTTCTAAACTTTTGCGTTCTCCGTTGGCTTCACTCTTTTCATCCGAGGATGCTAACACGGACAGAAAATGATGTCCAAATTATTGCCGTGGATAGATTGAATTAACTGTGGCTGAACAATTCATCAAGTATTATTTTCAATATCCCTGCTTCTACTTTATGGCTACGTAAAACTTCACACCGCAAGTGTGTTTAGACGCTACTCAACATATTTTCAGGACCAAACTGTCAGCATCTTCGTCCCCAAAACCTAACTCATATCTCGAAATCTCTCGTCTAAACTCTTGTCCCTATCTTTTAGCGTCCCTTATTCGCCGTCATTTCAAATGCGAAGCTTGTAGGTTCCGGTCCATAGCGCGACCGCTATATATGAGGAGTGTGGGAGGATTAAATGAATGAGGGGCGACAGAGAGAGAAAATTCCATCACCAGCACACGTGTCCAGCCTTGGAGGACTGCGGACCAACGAAAAAGAAACCGCCCTTCATCCTCCGCCGCATAGAGTTCCGGAGAACCCTCGGTCAAATCCCGAGAAAAAAGAAAAACTCGCCCGGAAGCACACGTAAGCAACATAGGAGAGAGTGGAAGAACTGTTTTTTGGGGACGAGTTGTCACCTTAACGCGGTCCATCGCCTCCCACAAATCTACACCCCCTCTACCATCCCTGCTTCATCCATGTTTTTTTATGGACTCGTCCCTCTTCATCAACGTCGCTCCTCTTGTCTCACCAGCTAATACTTCCTTTCCCAACCGTTGGAAACTCTGTAATCTCCTTCCCGCATCTTCCAGCCTTTAGTTCGGCAACGGTATGAAGCGGGAGAGAGTTTTTATATTTCCTTCAAATGCCTTTTTTCACGGGTAATCTTCATTTGGAAAGGAAAGTGAATTATTTTTTTCCTGCCTCTTTCGGCTGGGAATGGTGGGCCGACGTTTTGCCGACTTTTTTTGCGGCATCTGCCAAGATATTTCGTCTTCCATTCCTCCGCTCTTCTCATCTAAGATCCCCCGCCGAATTCCAACTCTCATCTATGCCTCTATACATTCCCGAAAAACCTACCCTCGCAACTCATCTCACTTTCTCCACATCCTTCCCTTTTCAAGTGTCAATATTGCGGCTCTCTCTCTCTATTTCATCTTCCCACGCCTGTCACCATTCCCCATACCTAAGCATCTCACTCCATCTTTCTCCCCAGCCTCACTTTCCCCTCCGGTCTAAACCTTCCTGGCTCTGCTCCAGGTTTATGATTTTCCATTCTCTCCACACACTCACTTTGCCTCCCCAATTCATTCCTCCTTCAGCCACCGTCACATCATACGGAGAATCTAATTATGACGTGGGCGGGGTATGAATTTTATGCTACCGTGGATTCTTTCATACGCCGCAACGACACGTCAAGCGGACCCACGCTATAAAATTTCCAGGTGTTGGGGGAATTTCATGGGTCATTTGAAGGCGTGGTCATCTTGATGAGACTCAGGCTCAACAAAGACACTTGCCGTATTGGTGCGCCATTCTCGTGATGAAGAAAATGATATTCCATTCAGGAGCATGTGGCAAAGAAAGGCAGAGGTGATGGGCATCGAGCAAGTTTATAGTTGGTGCGCAAAATTATGATAAATTTCGGTCAGCTACGAATGCAAGATTTTTGAATTAGCTAATTTAGATAACTTGAAATTGATTTAGATAATCAAAGTCCTGTGAGTGCGAGTCATTTTGGCATGGCATTAATGAGAGCACACATTAAGTCAGAGAACATCGAAATCATATAAGTCATAGTTAGTGCGTGAGCTCGTGGCATATTTCAATTACTAGATAGGTTTTAACTATTTATAGCATATTTTGGGGTTCAAATATGCAAAGTTCTTGGTCTACTGGGCTCTCTGGGCTAAATTCTTGGCATATACGTAGAGATTTGTCTACACATTTTTCAAAACGTGGTATCACCTAACAGAAAATCCAAGCATCACGGGAATGGAAATAAAATTGCAGAAGCACCGTAGCTTTGGAAGAATTGATTATGAGCCGTATAAGAGAATTATTTCAATTTTGAATGCATAGAGATCAACTGGATGTGCCGTTTCAATGCCACCAAGCAATACAAACAAACCAAAATTGAGAAATTAATAGGTTAACACTGCAAAAATTTTCCAATTCAATGTAATACTCAATCCGTCAATTGAATTTAACCCGCAATACCAAGTAAACGGAGTTCACATTCTAATGTTCAGACAAGGACAGCCTAGTTAAACCATATTTTTTTAAAAGTTTTTTTAAAGTTTTTTTTCAGAGTTTTAAAAATTTTAAAATATCTTAATTTTCTATCGACAGGTTCTCATCAGGTCGTTTTTTGGCTCCGAGACAGAAATTAAGTTCGTGATTGCTCCAGCTTTTTCCGTATTTTTATGGTTCCTGATGGACTTCCCCCTACCTATCTCTTCCCAGGAGATGCTAGGCCCTACATTATTATGCATCCGCTGAAGACTGCGTTTATCCTCATGATAAATTTATTAAGCTACTCATTTTGCTCCCGGAAACATTACATCCTCTTCATTAATTGCCGAGGGCCAATCAATAGCCATCAATAACTACACCCGTCATACAAAAAACATCAAACGATTCTTGAAATGGTAACAAGAAATTTTAGGTACGCTTTACCACATTGGAAACCTCTGTTTCCGACCAGTCTCCGAAGTAAAAAGTCGTTTTTTCGACTTGAATTCAGAAATAAGTGATCCTCTGATATTGTTCCTATCTGAGTGAGGTAGATAGTACGTTCAAAATAAACTTTTCCGCCAAACATATAAGATCAATAAACTGCTACAAAGGAAAAATAACTACAGCGACCTATACCGCTATAGGGAGCGTGGATCAGTTTTATACGATCAGGTGCTATTCATGAAGTCAGCAATACCAGCAGTAGAGATATTACTCCATGAGACAGCTTTTTATTGAATTTCTGTAGAAATACGGCCATAATATAATATTGTATATGATCGCGCTGGAAATGCAGTGAAACTATTCAGCGAGTCTTGATATATAAAGCCTAAGTCTTTTGGGTGAAGAGGGAATTTGTACGTCGATCAATGTTTAGATGAAAGTTGAACCAACTTCACAGAGACAATTTTTGTAACATAAGCATACGACACGACCATCCGAACGAGAAGTATTCAGCAATATCTTGCTTTTCCGGAAGACCTTCATCACCAGACATGGAGCTCATATGCCTCAACCCTCAGTACTCGAATGTAAGACTCAGTTGCCTATCCGTGACATCCGGAGGCGGAATCTACTCGCCGCACCTGAAGGGGAGGACGAACATGAGATGACAATAAAGCACTGTCAAGTGAGGATGTTCAATTTTGAGACTACTGATCCGCTAATGCCTGTATATCTGTCAGTCACGGGGGATTAAAAGGGATTTTCAGGGGATCAAAATTTTGAAATTTAGTCAGGCCACGAAAAAGAGGTTGAATGGCTTTTATTTACGATATTTTCGTCACCTAATATTCCCCCTGGAAACACACTGAAATACAAGCAGAAGTTACTTTCTTTACTCTGACAAACTATTTGCACTCCAGGAAGATGGCTGACATTTTTCGAATGAGGAAGCTACATAAGAGTATTTGTTAATTCCAGTATTTGATTGGCATTATACGATTTGTTTTTTTTCAAAAGATTAAACTTTTGGCCCCAATAACATCAATTTTTTTACTATTTCCTTCACAAAGTATTTTGCTCATTTTGGCAACCATAGCTCATCTTTAATCAAAATTTTTCTATGCCCGCAATCTCCATTACTTCAGGTTATTGACCAATATGTACAGTAAGATTTTTAAGGGCTTTTTCACACAAACTGCTCCATAGACTGTTCATCACGGTACAAGTATACATCACATCACACAAGAAAGGATCTTTCATTCCTGTGTAACTCTGTAAATGTTTCTTTTCTGCGTGGAAATCCGGTGGGAAATTTAATATACATGGAGCTGGACAGCCAAGAATTCGGGAAGCATCCGGGAGCGACCACCAAGGATATAATTGAGAAACGCAACCACCAGCCCCGTACTTGAGAGCGACCGACCAAGAAATCCCATCATAGTTAATTAATGGAGATAATGTGATTCAATTCAGGATTCCCGCAGCTGAATCAACTCATCGCATCTCATGAAAGTCTCCCCCCCCTCCCCATTCCACATCATCTTTTATGCTCCCATAAAATTTACATTTTGCATCGAAAATTCCACTATAAATATCACCTCCTTTGGGCAAGGATGATGATGGAGAGAAAAAGGCGAATATTTTATATTCCCTCCTGATAATTTTCCCCCTTGGCCAGAAAACGTTAAGGTAAACACTTCCATCCTGCCAACCCCTATACCGATCCATTTTTACGCTCAGCTCTTTCCTTCATGAAGCGTTTAGCTTGAGTTACCTCACGCAGCTATTTTCATGCACTAATATATTCCCTCTCCCCAATCCATGTTATGTTATTTTCCCTCATTCATCTTCCACTCTCTTTCTCCTCATTCATTTTTATGTCTCTCTCTTATTCTTCCCTTCTCCCTTCGTCTCTTCTTTTTTAGAAAAGTCCTCTCCACTCCATCTTCAATATTCCCGACGACCCTTCTTACACCAAGGTTCCACCTCCACACGTTGACATCCGACCTTCCTCCACTGCCTTCAATTCTTGCCCCACTCTACTCTTCCCCGGCGAGCCTATTTCACCTTTTTTTACGGAGACAGCTGACAGTTTGGAGGAGACGAAGGGCACGGAGGTTATAAGGAGGATGGGCAAAAGAGACGGGAAATGGAGAACGATGGACACAGTGAGGAACGTATCGAGGCAGAGTGAAAAATTGGAAAGAGAGCCACGGAGAGAAAAAGGGAATGAAAAGTTTTGTAGGGGTTGGCGAAAAAAAATACATTTGTCACAACTATGAAACACTATTCCCTATCCTTCCTCACTATCTTCATCCCTCTCTGCATTCGGTTTTTTTCAGGAGGATGGAAGATTTCATTCCTGCTGGAAGGATTTATATATTCTAACTTACTACAAAACGCTTCTCGGAATGAGAGCAATATAAACAATTACAAATCATTTTTCCATTAATAGAAGAGCTGAAGGAACATAGAAAGCCTCCATGGTTTATTATGAGGGAAATGAAAATCTTTATTTCTACGTTCCACTACTGCGTTGGTTTTATTCTCGCAGTTCATATACTGTGAATGGAGTATCTCTCAATGGCGAGCATTTCCAGAGTATAATGGCTCATTTTTCCTTGTCCCATTAATTAATGGTCAGTTTGATAGTGGTATGAGACTACCTTCTATAGCAATGGGTCTATAAAAACTTAATTCACTCGACTAATGTTAGCATTTTAAAACAAAAAGTAGCAATCTGGAACAAATGTCTCAAATTGGAAAGCTATTCAAAGAAAGAAGGAAAGCTATTTGATTAAAAAAATATATTAGAAAGAAGTTGCCGTGTTCCTACATTTTTACTAAAGTTGATATGTTAGAAAAACCTAAAAGCAATTTGAGTAGCATAATAAGCACACAAGCCTTATTTTCCTACAAAAATGAACATTTTACCCAGTTATTAATCTCAGTTAAGTTGCAGGACAAGGTATTTTTGGGACTCCGACTCATTTCAATATCTCCACGCCGTTTCAACCATAGAGACTCTAATTTATCACCGTTAAAAATATTGTGACTCCTATAGCCAAGGCTATATGCTAATGTAAAAATAGTGGGTGGTGAGACATTGTCTCATGTATTAGAACAAGCTAACCACACAAATTACTGCATTCGTATTAATACATCAAATATATGAGTTCTTATAAAACGGTGCCATTGCAACTCGATTACTTCAAAGTGATTACCATTCTACATTCTATTTCAGTAATGCTCAGGTTTGATATTTCCACTGCAATATACTAAACGGGTCTCTTATACGTAATCAGAGAATTAATTACGCGCAACGAACTCCGAGTTAGTTCATTTCAATGAACGCTGTAATGACGCTTTTCACGGAATATTTCCGTGGAAAATGCCAAATACAGGTAATGGAAGACTTGAAGGAAAAATGTTTTCAATTTATCTAAAATACATCGAAGGCATCTAGAAATGTTTGGAACTACTGGATTTTTGAAAATTGAAATTATGTTGAAATAATCAGGCCAAAAATGTTTCCTTCAATAGCTAGTGCAAGAATATTTCATGGCTACATCCGGATACCTCTATTTGTTGCAATCCGAAGATACAAGCTACTAAATAGTATTTATGAATGATGTACCTCAAACTATACGGAAATAACTACTGCATAATATATTTGCCGCATTAACAGCAATTTTAACTGTTTTCCATTTATGCCATGATTGATTTAAGTATATAGGCTAGCGTCATATCAGACATTAAAAAAATTTATTTTAGCAATTTGTACGCCAACTTTCCTTGGAAACTCCATGCTATTTGCTGGATAGCTTTCAATAGATCGTATCTTTGTGGCGTGCTCTTGGGCAAATATAAACTACATACTTTTTATAGCTCTTCCAGATCTAACTATTACAAGCTGAGTCATCCATTTTTTTAATAGACCAAGGACGTATGGACATACAATTATAACCGCGGGATGAGGACATTTAACCGCTTGGTGAAACCGGTCGTGTGAATAAATCTATTAACATTTGGAATCAATCAAAATCTATTTCATCACAGCGGTGAAAGAAATAATTAGAAATAGAATACATAAATAACAAATAAATAGAAGTAGAATACAGAACTAAATCTATTTCATCACAGCGGCGGAATATCAGGTGATCACCACCTGATGATGCTGCTCTGCGGCGAAACCGGTCTTGTGAATAAATCTATTACCATGTGGAATTGCAGAGTCAATTCTTTAATCCCTGATATCAAGGAATTCCACCAAGTAAGGGCCGAAACTATCACCTATTCACTCATTCGTTAGACCATAAACTCAAACCTACGATCGAGTGACGGGGCGCAGATTGAGAAATCAGTCTCCTTTCTGGGTACAATTTCAAACCATGCTCAAGTAGCAGAAACGGAAAGATAAACTCTTAGAAATGTTCTTTGAGGCTGCGAAGACCATGAGCGCCGAAGAGGTCCTCCTCACTAAGTATGAAAAAATAGGAAACTTCCACTGTGATAAAATTTATTCCCACCGGTTTTGCTTTTTACGGCATCTTCAGGTGCATCTTCAGGTACAGCTTCTTCAGTTGAAGATGCTGTAAAAAGCGGAACCGGGAATAAATTTTATCGCAGTGGAAGTTGCCTATTTTTTCATACTTAGTTATGTTCCGATTCCACTCCATCAAGCCTGAAACCACAGAGTATAGGTCCTCCTAAGGCGTCAGCCAACTCCTCCCCATCGGCTTCCGACAAAGCGCATTATTTTACGGGGGCTCGGAATTAACTTCCACGCGCCCCGCCGGAGTAGGTCGATCTCATTTAGACGGCCAAGACGAACCTGTCCCCCTCCCTAAAGGACGATTGCTCACGAGGGGATAGGGAGGAGACATTTTGCCGACAGATTACCTGCCCCGGCTCCCAATCATCGCGGTCGCTGGACCGAGCTGACATCGACGTCGAGTTGCAGGGTAGTTCCCCCTTTAGAGTTGTGAGGGGGAAGGGGTCCGTGTTGAAAGGGGTACAGGGTCGAGGGAGGGAGAGGGGCGGTGGTAAGCAGGGAGCAGCGAGCATATTCCGTGCAGCGACGATTGCACGGGGACCTCGGAGTAGTGGTGGCAGATGGAAGAGAGTGTGGGGCGTCAGAGAGAAAGACGGAGAAGGAGAGAGGCATCAGGTAAGAAGAATGAGGAGACTGAGACAGGGGAAGGGTTGAGGAGGACGAAAGGGGAGGGAAGGACGGATGTCTGGTTCCCTCCGTTTTCGCCGGGGTAGGGGCAAGTGAGAGAAGATCGGGTTGGGAGGGGGGGCAGGAGAAGAGGAGGCCGTGGGGAAGAGACGCGAGCTTGCCTCGGATGGATCGAGGGCACAGGGATACCGTGGGGGTGTGTGCGGGTCGGGGGCGGGGGGAGGGGCGGGGTGGAGGAGACTGCGGGGTTTTAGTGGAGGAGGAGGGGGCGTGGACCGGTTGCACTCGTGACGAACCACCTTTCTCCCATCCTGAGGAGAGATTTATGCCCTCGGACGCATGCGTCTCCCCCTCCCCCACCCAAACTCACTCCCTCTCCCTCCCCCAATCCGTGCTCTCACAAACTCCCTAACTGCCTCCTCCTCCTCCCAACCCATTCTAAGGAAAGCGGGAGACACGTGAAGGAGGCTGGGCCACTCTGGAAGGAAAACCTGGGGGGGTAAGCAGTAGAAGGCGGAGATGGAGTCGTAAGGAGACTCTAGGGTTGGGGAAAGAGGCAGACGCGAGTGCATGTGTTTGCGTATGCAAAGTGTGGTGAGTAGCGCGCTACAAGTACCAGATGAAGCGCTACCGCTAAAAAGTTACTCGTTGATGGAAGCGAGTTACTTCCTACCGACAGCGCTTGTTAAGCAAGCTGAGGTAAACTGGAAAGAGAATCTGGGTGTAGTAAAAGGAAAAAAAAAGGTAACGTAGGCATGTTCTCGATTACGAAGAGTCTGAACGGGAACAAGCCAGCATGTTTGGAAAGTAATACGCTATAAGCATTATAGGAAGCGCAGCATAAGAATAGTCACTTTTCAAAGGTTGCCAATAGTGTTTGAGATACGAGTTTGGTGCTCTCCGAAAAGAATAATGGGGTAGTTAGAGGTCATTGAGCAAGTCTGGCGCGAGTATTTATGCACAGAACTTTAAAAAGCCAGATTAAAACCTTGACACAACATCAAAACTTAACTCACTCCGTGTATTTCACAAAAAAATGGGCGTCGGGCCGAATTAGGAGAGTCAAGCGTATGATACATGCAGCTGTACTACATTTTGATGTTTCAACACCAACGGTCGGTTTCCTGAACCGCTGCGACTATCCTGTGGCCCTTTTTAGGATCCAAATGGCTCCATCTAAGTTTTTCTCTGATTCAACTGACTAAATACGCAAATTTATTCACCCTCTTTCAATATAACCCAGCATTTTACGCTCCAAAATTATCACAATTTCCTATTCCACTTTAATGTTTGAGCTATATGTATAAGAGAGCATTCCTTTCCTGAATGTCGCGTACAAGTGTCTGGCAAAAATTTAAACATGTAGCATTGAAAAATATACTGTTTGAAGCAGGTGACAGTTTTCCCAATTTTTAAGCTCACTAGCCATACTTTACGACACGAAGAAATCATCTATGGCTAAGTATATCGTAGTAAGTATCATAATAAGCGAGTTTCTTATTGTGATTACCCACCTGATATTTTTATTTTCTTTACAACTAGTATCTGCTAATACTCTTCTCTCGCTGTGAGTAGGCGTAGCGGTGCAAAAAGATAGTGAATTACTATAGTCTTCAGTAATATATACGCCAGTGAACTGTACGTATATTTCTACGAAGCCTCAGGGTATAAAGCTTTGGGTGTAGTTATGAGTCGTACAGTCAACGGAACACTCTAAAAGAGGACGCAATGTGAGGTCAAGGGAAATATGGGTATGTTTGGAAGAGGGAAAAGCCTTACGTTTGCTCGAGTTTAGTTTGATAGTTACTTTACCAGTTAGCGTTTTTGATAACCTCCTTAATTCATTTGCGCTGCAGCCGAAACTGCGGCAGAAAGTAATAAACAAGTATTGTACCCAGTCTTGTAGGACACCATCGTACCTACAGGACGTTACCGTACCAAGGAGAGAGTCCTGCCTCTAATAAAGCATGGTGGGTGAGACTGAAGGGAAATCTGGATATGCCGGGGTAAGAAACAGCAATGAATCTGCACCGATTCTACATCTGGTACGAATTGTTATTGGCGGTATGCCCAATTCTTGCCCTCTGCAGCCGTATCTGGGACAGAAGTTACAGTACAAGCATTGCACGCAGCCCTGTAGCGCGTCACCGTACCGAGGATACATCCCATCCTCCAACGTGCGGGATAGAAAAGAGTGAGATTGAAGGAAAATCTGGGTGTGTTTTGGTGTGAGAGTGTGCGGAGGGGAGGTGGGGAGAGGGGGGAGAGGCGTCACGTTCGCGGAGGAGTAGTAGTGGGTTTGGCAGTCCGGAGACGGGCCGAACGTGGAAGAGAGAGAGAGAGTGTGTGTGTCGTCGGGGAGGATAGGATGCTGGGAGATTGGAGCGAGCTCTCTCTTCGGCCTGCCTCCCGCCAGTGTGTGTGTGAGAGAGAGAGAGAGAGGGGAAAACCTCAGGCCTCGGATCGATGGCGCGGTGCATCCTGGGACTGTGATGAAGGATGACGGCAGCGGGAGCGTGCGAATGAGAGGGAGACAGAGAGAGAGAGGAGGAGTGTGGAGGGAAGGGAGGGAGATGGGGCTAAGAGGGGTGGGCGAGAGCCAGCCGAGCTGGCCCGTGGGGCAGGAGAGGAGGGGGGGGGGGCAGGGGTGGCAAGTTGAATGAAGTATTTACTCGGCCGCGGAGGGATGGGTGTTTAGGGCGTGGCAGTCTGCCCTGCCCCACAATCCGCTCTCGACTCATGCATATGCCCACGGCACATATTTGAGTTTTAACCTGCTTCGCGATGGGGATTGGACTGTCGTAGTGTCATATTGCGCGGTGAGTCAAAAATCGGGCCGACATTTCAGTCCCAGCTTGACCCGTGCTTAAATCTTTTACCCGGCAATAGCGACGCAGGATGACCAATACTTATACGTTTTACTTCGAAAATTCATGAGCTTGTCACTTTGATGTTTGGTGGCGCCTACTGGAGCTGGAATGATCGTTGAAACGTCTATTCCCAAGGGGTTTGCAGTTTTTAATGGGACTCGACGAGGCAAAATTAACATGCAAAAAGTAAGATGAAAACCATTATTTATCTGAGGAATTATCACGAATTATAATGACACGCACGTTATTTCTGCACATCTTGTACCGAGCCCATTGCAGAAAAATATCCTTCAACATCTAATTCGCAACCATATTGGAATTATTAGCAGACTTCCAAAAGAATGACAAAGGTTGTAACGATCGCAATCGAAACCTTGCGAATATTTAAAAAATCACATGAGAGGACTCTACAAGGCTAGATTTGTGATGCAAAAGTCGGGACTAATTCATAGGCCTTCTTTACCAATTTTGCACCCACCTAATCCACGTGATGATGTTATCCTCGGCCTAACAGACTCCACAACCTCAATTCATTCAATGGTCTACGGCACATGTTTGTTTGGATCCTCTTTGCGTGGGGTGTAGCTGCGTAGCTTGTCGTGGTGGATGATCAATTCAAAATAGGGCCTACATGTTTTGAATGCGGTCATGTAGCCGCTTGACATATCCAAAAATCTATTATACTGAAAAACAGAGGCAGCTGGATGTATCCTTAAACCTTTACTATGCAAGCAGATAGAATATTAGAATACAGCTGTTGTCGAAACTCTCAATGAGGCTGGTAAACTCAAACACGTTCTTCTCAAACCAAGCGGTACTTCATCACTAAATTTATTTTAATGTGAGAAACGTAAGCAAACGACACAGGTAAAGAACTTAACAATCCAATTTGCAATGCAAACTTATCGTCTTCGGGGGATATTTGACCTGATGGTGAAACTAATGCACTTGATCTAATGATAATGTATTTAAATCTAGGTAATAAAATCATTTCTCTGTAAAGAGAGTAAAAGTTTCCAAAGGATATTTAAAAAAAGTCACTAGCACCAGATAAATTTGAAATATTTTCCCCTAACAAGGTTGAAGATTCAAAAGCAGAAATTGAATCACCGAAAATCATCACATGAGCGGTTATGGCACATAAAAAGACCATGCGAAGGTAAAGAAATTTGTTCTCCAAACACTGAAAGCTAGCAGTTGGTACCGGAAAAAAATATTAAGGTCACGTTGATCGCAGCGCAAGTTACTCACAAAAGATTTGGTCACAAAATAAGACTGATTTCTAGCATTAATCGCGCGCAAGTGTGAATTGTATACTTCAAAATCAAGGATTTAATTTTCTCCGCTCATATAGAACGCCACCTCGCTACCTATGGTGTGACCTTCCCCACAACCCAACAAAGACTGGCCTACAGCTCGTATTTGAGTTTCAACCGGCTTCATGCGGTACACTAAAGGTGGTCTGTCATACTGCTCATCAGTCCTAATTTAGATCGGCATTTCAGCTTCCGCTTGACCCTTTTATGAAGTTTTATTCTGAAAAATAATCGTCGGTGGACCTACACCTCAAATTTCACTCTGCAAATATGATGAACATATGAAGCTGCCTACAAAACTATGCACTACTTCTGCATCACAGAATAATTCCAAATTAGAGTAAAACTTTTATATATTCTTCAAAATAATGGCTCCCACTCCGAGACTTAAATTTAACAATTCATAATGCACGTGGACAGGTAATGTTTTACCCAACCTGCTACAAAAACCGTCCCTCTGCATATGCACGTCTTTGAGTTTTAGCCTTCTTTGCATGTTCCGATTGCTATGGTGCATGGTCATTCAAAATAGGGCCGACATTTCACGTGCCCTCACAGTCGCAGCTTGACGAGTCCTAAACTTTTATCCCGCAATACAGCAGGGGCCTGACATATCGTGAAACTTTTATCCTCGAAAAAGTAACAGCTTGACGTATCCTAAGAAGTTTTCATAAAACAGTCTAAAATCATCATGCAGTATCACATTTTGAATACTGTGACAGCAAGGATAGTAAAATTTGAACTGGGTTATACATTTTAGAATTGCATCTTAACAGACAAAATTTATCAGGTAATAAACAAAAATTTCTGTTTGGAATTTGAGTTTTAATGTTCAAACAAACTAAATAGTGTGAGTTAAGTGGACGCAACGATGCACATTACGCAGGTTCAAAATATTCTCATACTAATTTATTCACAAGCACCGAAAATTAAGTTGCTCATATATCTTAATCCAACTTTCATACAAACAAAAAAACTCTGCAAACGATGATGCCGATGTTATTCCGTCAATTACCTTGAGACAGGAACAAAAGGTATCATAAAAATAATTAACATGGGCAATACTTACGTGATGTTTAAAATACACGCTTTACATACCTACATTGAGAATAGACAATCTCACATTTAGCAGCTAACATAACGCTCGATGATATTTAACAATTTATAAAAATATACTATGCTCCGGAATGTCATTTTTATGCCATAGGCGTCAATTAAGTATCCAAATATTTGAAAAGGATGAAGCGTACACAGCTTTTTTTATACTCTTTAACGCAAGAAAAACAACTTCGCTTAGCTTGCTTTTAGCAAAAATATGATTGTAATTGAAGATTTAACAACACAAACACAAGCATAAGAACTAATGATATCGTTAGGAGAGAAGAACCTGGGCAGGCCTTTTTTATTCGGGAGTGTAAATTACTTTGAAAATAACACTACTTCTCATCAGAAATAAATAGCTTAATTTCTATTGAGCTATTTTCATAAGCAGAAAATGGTCTTGACTGTGAGAATGACCTCAGATAACAAAGAACGGTATTTAAAATATTTTTAAAAAATGATTTCCAGTGCTTTTTTACCTTGTGAGCCTGGAAAGACGCATGGTAAAACGAAAAAAGATAGCTGAACGGTGGGGAAAAGAAGAGACATGTAAGGGGAAGGGTGATGGGGATGGCCTTGAAAGCACCAATCACAGCCTTTGGCTGGCGGGATCATTCGATTCAGACCACGAAGCTAATAAACAAACCGATCCGGTTGCCATGGAGACGAGCCGCATGACTCCCACTGGGCTGCTTTTTCGAGAAGCGATAGACGACATAGATGCTCATCGATTAACAATCTCAGTACCGCTGAGTATATTTTGTCTCAATCCCACGTGCAGATGTCCAGACCAAAGTTATGCAGTAAGGCGATTACCAGCTAGAAGTACTTATTAAGATCAAGCGCCAGTTTTTTCGTGTTCGACTAACTATAATTGCAAAATGAGACAGTGTTAACCTCAACATGGTGTTAATAAAGAGTCAAAGTTATACTGATAACATCAGACTCCCTGTTAGTCGAGGTTTTGGCTGTCGACATAAGAGCTTGTCCACCTTTGCCATAATTTCGTGAAAGTATATAAATGTAAATTTTAAAATATATATCCTTTCAGCTCAGCAGCCTAAAATTCGTTTTATATTCTCTCAGTTAAATTATACAAGGAAATTACAGAACGCATAGCACAGTTTTAGGCTTGTTTGTTAAGATTTATTTTTTTTCAAATTTTTTTCATAATGAGCAAAATATTCAAATGATAACTTTGGAACAATATAAATCGCAAGCCATGGCAACAGTAAAACATTTAGAAGGCTTGGCAAAGCAATACCACAATTGAAGCAATGAATACAGGAATAATGGGTATTGCAGCATAAAACGATGTTATTTCAACTATCATCTTGGGTATCAAAAAGATAAATTAGTTGCTCGTCAGCAAAAAGAACTTGATGGAAAAAAATGGAGCAGCATAAGCGAGATGAGAGGGGATAAAAAGGACAAGAAAAAGGGTGGAGACCGATATATTTAATCGTGTATCAGGTTAAACAAGTTGACGACTCATCACAGACTTTGCAGAGCATTTGCAGTCACTAGACGCATGGTCACGGTGAGTCATGACTGATCTTTCAAGTAAGGGAAGGCTAATGGCTCGAAAAATAAATGATAGAGGTTATAGCAAAGAAAAAAATAGAAAAAATTCACTTACTGTCTTAAAATGGAAACGTAGTGACTTTTTTGCCAGCGTTATGGCAATAATGCAATGCCAGGGCTGTTTGGAAGAATCAGATGCTTCTTGCTTCCAAGGTGAGCCATGCCGATGACGCATTAAAACTGTACATACTTTGCAAAGATTTCTTAGTGATATCGAGAGAAAAGATTTACGCTCCACGTGTTTCTAGAGCTAAAATCATTTTGCACTAGCTATTCGCCATTTATATACACATCTAAACGGCCTCTGAGATTCAGTGAACGATCAACGCTCTTGTGTGAGACTCAATGTTTTCATTCTGGAAATCCAACCGTTTCCAGAAAATACTCGCGAGAACGAGATATTACTCCCCAAACACTGAGCTGTGCGATTTCATTACACTTCATTTTTGTTACATCACGTAAAGGGGAAAATTATAGGTACTCCGGAGCTATTTATGTTCACGAGATAGATGTTAGCAATGGCGACCCAAAACTGAAAACCAATGTTAACCAAAAATCCACTTGCACCGTGAAACCATGAGTACAAAAATAGATCACGTCCATGACGAATCGCAAATGCTATAGGTTTTTCGTAGGTTATAGGTTTTCAGGTCAACTACTGAGTACTTGTAGGCGCCTTTCTCCTGATCGTAGAACAATCACGCTTTGAGGAATGTTTTCCGAGAACTTGGCGAAACATTTCTTCGTCAGTTGCTAACGAAATATATTTCCAATCTATATATTTATGAAAAAATATAATTAGTTAGTATAACAAATACTAGAACATTATCTAGTTGAATTTCATAATCTCAGTAAAAAATGCACAATGGCTGGTTTTGGGGAATATTCCGATTCCTAGTCACTTTCAAACAATTTGTTTCGATTTTTCATAAGTTCCCAGGATCTTTTCTAGAAAGATCATACGCCTAAGACAGATTGAGAAAACTGGAAAACATTTCACAGCCAGATGCAGTCTACATATTTTTTAAAACTTCATATTTGTAAAACAATACCTGCATTGCATTGCAAACATGAGATTACTCACAAGTTACTGATCGAAATATCTCCGAGAAACGGATAACGCGAAATTCTGGAGAGTTAGTGTCACCTACGTAGCATTTGTCTTATAATCAAGCGTGACAACTGTCATATGGCAGTTTGAAGTGCAATCACAGTGTTTTATCAGGATAAATGTTGAGTAAATCAGGAGAAGACTTAAAAATTCGAGTATAGGCAATACCATCAGCTTCCAGTGAATCAATCTTCAACACCTCGTTTCACTGAAAAAAATACTAATTCAGGAAACTATCTCACCTCTCTCCATCTGAGAACACGTTCACAAGTTGCATTCACCAGTCGCCACCACCACCATAAATGGCAAACTCGCGACTGCGACGGAAAAATAAAAATAGAGAGGGAATAGTAGCGGTGGTAGCCGGCCATGGGGAATCGCAAATGGCCATCGAACGATGCACTCGACGAAGCATTCGACGAACTGTGGCAATTACTTTTTCCGGGAGTCGTGCCCGCAAGATTCCCCCCGTGGGAGGACACGCAAACAAGGAGTGGAAAGAGAGAAAGGAAACTGAACACACACAAGACAAGGAGGGGAAGGAGGAATAAAAGGATAAAAAAGTGGGAAGAGAACTTGAGGGGGGGAGGGAGAAGAGGGCATGCGACCGTTTCGCAAGCGCTAAAAAAAGAGAAGGCAATCGTAAAAATAAGGCGAAGCGAGCCGGAAATTGGCGGTGAGAGACCGAAATAATTCGACGGTTACGACTCTCTTTTCCATCCATCCCCCCCTCACTGCCCTCCCCTTACCACTCACAAGGTCAGCCTCGGGAACTTCTTGCTCGCCACCTTGCAGCGCCAAAAAGATGAGAGAAAAAGAGTGCGCCAGAAAAACTAGACACCTGTCTGTGTTCACCTACACCTACGTAGTTCTCTGTATACCACTTAAAGAATTGGAGGTAGGGGTTAACTTCCCGGCGAAACTTGCACTTAATCTTATGTTGCGAGACATTTTTTCATTTCCTATTCTATAAATTTCCGATGGAATATATGTGTCGTTATGATGCATTACGAGGGTACTGTCTCACGTTAGTTTTGTGCCTTTGTGCTTCTTTGAGCACAGCAGTTGTCCCATGAACGCCTTCATAAGAGGCCGGGGTTGAATTTCCGCTGAAACATGCACTTTACATGATGTTACGAGACTTTTCTCATCCCCAATTTCATAAATTTTTGATGGGATATTCATTTCGTGATGATATATTACGTGGATACGCTCTTCACTCCAATAACGCCAACGTTAAATAACCGACTGGCGATTGGACTCTACAAGACCCTATCTATCAGTTACATTACATTAGCATGAAAGTTACATCATCCAACAGTCACAGTTATTCAGATCAAGAGTCAAACACGCTACCACTGGTTTAAACTGGACCCTACCGTTGACGTCATATGGACAACATTTCAACAGTTTCACCACATAATTTCTTTTCTGTGACTTTATTCTCAATGGTTTCTCTCTTCCCTCTTTCCATTAATGATACCATCCTCTAAATACATAAGAATTAAGGAATGGATTAATATCATCGTGGATTAATATCATTCATTAGTGGCTTAACTAGTCTCTTAAAACATGCATCTTTTATTATATTAACGTTTCATGAGTATTAAAGTTCCCTTTCACAACTTATCAGTCTCCAGTAATTACAAATTCATTTTCTTATATCGATTGATATTGATCATTTCAGGACCAAAATCTTACCAACTATCAACCTTCCCTGAGTTATTCAGGTGATGATTCAATTCGACGTCACAACACTGCCCCATATTGGATGCAGCATGTGCTAGTTGTAATCTCAAATACAAATATAGTTCTGATAAATAATAGAGCATCCGAAACGGGCACTCCCATCAGGCGAGTAGATATTTTGATTAAATATTTTTAAATCAATTAAAAGGCGAGCAACTGAATATTCCATTCATCCACTTCTAATAGCAGCTGTAAGGATTATTACTATAACTCCTGAATAACGTAGGAAATTTCAAGTTTTCCGGTCCACTTGGCTGTATATTACACATATGCCATGATTTTGAAAATCAGTGACCGTGATTACTGACGGGAATCGCAAAATGCTTTGGAAATCGTCATAAATGAGTTCGGTTTCGAACTCATATTTCAATATTAGTCAAAATTTAAACCTTTGTTATTAAAGTAATTCCAATTTCAAGTAGTTGTGTTCCCAATATAACAAATGGTAACTATATTTATCTCAATATTCCAACATTATACTAGGATTTTCGGCCTCTCATCCGCATCAATTAATATTTGGAGGCAATATTTTCACATGCGTCGCAGATTTCATTTTCACGTAAAAAGTAAAATGAATATGATGATCAATGCACACAATCTAATTCTTAATTGCAAAAAATTTCATTTGATTCGGTAGAACAGGGAACCTGACAGCGGGGACTAGTTAATTTCAGTACGTTTATCGTCGCTTCACCCGGTACCCTGTTATCTTATCCTGATTAAATCCAACTCTATCTAGAATTGATCTCCAATCTCTAATCCAATTCACAATAGAAACCATGTGACATAAACAAAATAATCCAACGACGCATTTTGTATCTTCTCTACCCTATTCGCACACTTCTTATAACAGGATTTAACCAAAACTTGTCAGAATCCCAAAAACTTATGACCTACTCCGAACGAAGACCACCAGGGGAGAGACTGCAATGCCTCATTGAAATATTCCCGCTCTTACCTATTTTTTTAATAAGGGGGAGGTAGCAAAGTTTCATAATAGTAATCTTGCACTTTCCTAACCATTTCCCGGGACAATTTTGATGCTTAATCCTAATTGCATACAAGCACGCATCGTAAATCACATCCAAGTTACTGTAGGTAGTAGCCTAAAACGCTCAGTGTGTGTGAGATATGTCGATGGTTCTCCAAACACGCGGGTTTCCGTGCACCAAAGAGCATGCTCGAACGTTTGTGGATGGTAAATGTAGCCCGCGTTGTTTCCACCTACGACCGAGAGAGAAGGAGTTTTGAGATGGCTGCCGTTCAAGGGTCTCTGGGTTGAATTGGAGAGGCTGTGAGGAAGGGAGGGAGGGTTGAAGAATGGAAGAGGGTTAGGCGGCCTAAGGAAGCATTAAAAGGGAGCGGGAGCAACAGACAAAAGGCTTCATTAAGGCGAAATGGAAACCGACGCGTTCACTCTAGCAACGAACAAACGAAGTGCTAGTAATTCTGTTACCATTTAGTCAAACTTCCTGCTTCCAGGGATGGTAGCAAATTGCCTTCAAACAACCCATCCAAGCGCGAAGGTTATAAAGGATGTTTTCAAACTCTATATCCTTGAGTGCCGTGAAAGCGAAGACTTTTTCATGTTTTCAAAATCTAGATTGCTATGCTTAAAAAAAGGCAGTCATCGACAACTAGACAGAATTTAACATTCGACTAGCAATGCTTTTTAGTTACAGATAGAATCAACCAAAAAGGTGGTGTAAAATCAGAATACAACCAAGGATCGGCATATCTCTATCGCAGTTTAAATGCTAACGGCATATTTAAATTAAAATAAATTTTAATGCTTGCAGCATTGTCACTACTCTGGCTGATTTGATATATGGTTCGAATAGCATGTAGATTTAGACTACTTCCTTGAAAAATCAAATGCTCAGTCAAAAATGACAGAGTAGTATGCTGAATAGAAAATTTAAGTCATCTCTCTTCTCTCTCTCAATGATATTTGCTAAAAACGAGAGAAATAGCACGCAAAAATTTAGGTGGGCATGTGTTTTCTTTAATTGAGCGTCAAGCGTAAAACTTCTTGTAACAGTAACAAAAAAAATACTTCCTTAAACTACGAAAATTCATGCATGCCGAACACAAAAGTATGTAAAATACGCCACAGGCGTAAGCAGCTCAAGCATTTACGCATTATAAAAAAAGAAACTCACATTGCTCTGCATTTCGGCAGCACACAACCGCGTTCTCTAGAGTAATCAAATAGTTGTAGTATGCTTAATAGTAGCATTGGAGCAATAGGAGAATTACCTGCTATTGCTCCGAAAAAAGTGGTCGTTTTCCACCGAAATATAATAACATTTCTGTGAGTTTTCTCTTTTTCATATCAATTTTTATGCTGTTCACACTTTCAATGTATTTTATAGCTATACATCTTTGACGTTTACTATTATCCTGGCAACAACATTTTAACTCTGTATCCGCACACATGCTACTAAACGCCATCATGCCTGAACACTATCAAAAGGTCAATATTCATAGTTAATTCAGTGAAAAGAATCAAACATGCTAAAATAGCGATAAGCATCTGCCACCTGTTTACATCGCTAAATCATAAATATTGTAATGTTGGCGCAGTGATTTTTTGAGCAATTGGTCTAAAAGCGTACCTCTAAATATTTCCCCCTGGTACGTTGGCAGCCAAATCACCTCTACTGAGTCGATTCCATCAAGGGTGGATTTCTTTTTCATTAGGAGAGATAAGAAGTCGCTAATCCAGCAAATGACTTTCCCGTTAATCACATTAATTTTGACTTAGTGTATGGCATTCGCAGCGAGGGAGAGACACGCCGAGCGTTTCCTGAAAAATCTAAAAATACAGTATCTCCTTGAAGATACGAAAGGCGAGAATGAGCGCGAGAGAAGAGGCAGAGGAGGAGGCAAAGATTAAAACAATTGGATTGCCGGGATCCCTGCCTCCATTTGGGTAAATAAAATGAAAATGGGGCGCTACCTGCCTTCTGCGTGGGAGTTCACGACGAAGCACGAGCGCAGGTGGAGTGGCAATGAGGCTGGCGGAGAAAGGATAGGGAGAGCTGGAGGCTGCTTGAGAAGCAAAACGAGGTTGAATGGAGTGCAAAATAAAAGATCCCACCCGACGTCCGAAATAAACACGGACGCCGTTCTTGGGTAAGAATCAAGAGATAGCAATTTCATGGCAGAGAGAGAGAATTGAGATAAAGTAAGCAATGAGTGGGCATTCGCATGATCTACAGTAGGCTATGGATCAGAAACGTGTGGAATGCTGGAAATGCGGATCAAAAAGAAATGAAAGCCTGAGAAAACTGTTACTGGAGAGGAATGCCACATGAAATTTCCATGGGCAAGAGGGCGGGTAAGCAAAGAGAAACCTTCTTGTGGGCTCTAGCGATATACGCAGTAGAAACGTGGAATAAATCTACATCTACGAAATACCGTGGAAGCCACCATTAGATTGTGTGGCACGGGGTGATTCCACACCAGGCAATAATCCCTCATTCCAGATGAAATCCGAACCACGCACGTTCCCCCGAAATGTCAGGCGCAGGCCAAAAGCAGTCAGGATGGCAATACGCGACAAGATGAGAAACTAGGAGAGTGCGACATGGACGAACATGCTACCATGCAGGACACTATACCAGAAAAGCGAGGAAAAAATACTAAGAGGGCCGGTATGTAAGTAGAAAGCCCTCGAGTAGGCTGTTGCACTTTTAGACCGGAAACGTGAAATACTGGAAAACTGGGTCAGCAAAACACTAAGTCGACTGGTAAGGAAAGAGAAAACCTTCGTGTCGGCTCAAGCAAAATTAGGATCAGAAACGTGAAATACCAGAAAATTGGGCAAAAATAATACTAAAAGGACCGGTACTTAAGTAAAAACCCCTAACGTAGGTCCCTGCGCCATGTACAATAAAAAATATGGACCGCTGGAAAAGCGGACCAAAAATAAATGAAAGCCTTACGAAACTGTTACTGGAGAGGAATGGCACATGAAATTTCTATGGGCTCCACTCTTCACGTCCTGAATATTTACGCTATAGAAAAATTTGGAATGTCATATGTTCGCACGTGTACGTATTAAAAATTACGATATGTCTATACGGATCAGTTTGGATATCATTCAATGCTTCCCTAAGCATAGTGGCAATGAGTGATTGTAGGGATAAAAATGACAAACCGATAGTGATATTCAGTAATTTTGCTGATTTATGGTTGATTTTATCAATCGCTTTTAGCTTTAAAGTACGCCATGACTTGAGCCTTATACGTTACATAACACGAAAATCTTTATACCTATCAATTATGAATATCAAATCCATTCTCAGTAAATTATTGTTACAAATCTCAGATGAATTCCGAGAAGATAATCAGATGAATTTAAGCTAGTATTAGCTTAAGCTCTTGGAGGAGATACTTCGTTTCTTCGACGTGAATGAGCAGTTTACAATTTGGACAGGGATTGGCAGCTCCCAACTTCTCTTCCAATAATGTAATGGCAAAGTTTAATAGTTTATGGCACCTAATAGTTGAGGAAATTTTCGTATTCTCTCTGGTCTTATCAAAGATTGTTTAATAGCTTGCATTGCTCCGAAAAAAAGGGAGAAAATTTTCATATTTTGTGCATTACAAAACATATTTGGGAAGACTATCAGCGTTTAATGATCATGGAAAAAAAACTATCACTTCTTAGCTAATTCTAAATCCTCCATTTTATATAAAAACTTACTTGTTTACATGAGCAGAGATTATATGTCTGAGTCCAAATTGTAAAACGCGGCTAAAAGCCATTACCTCACTACAATACGAAATATATGCTGCGAATCGGAAAATTAAAGCAATGGAAAAGTCAAAGTGCAAAAATAATTCCATTAGTTTATTTCAAATCCTTATACATGGAGCTTACATTTAAAAAGAACTTGTATTCTTAAGAAGTTCTCATTGATCTTAAAAATTATTTTGCTTGTATGCTCCACATCATTTCTTCATTGCATCTTCCAGAGAAAATTAATAATTTTTTGGTTAATTATACTGTGGGACTAAATTATGAGACCATACTGATGCAAAAATCACGATAATTAACAGAAAATCCTGTCCTAAAAGTTATACTCAAAGCATAAATAAACCTGCATATTGAGCGTGTGCCTACACAGATTCGTCTTTAGGTCAGCTTTGGCCGTTAACCCTTATAATATAAATCGAAACTAAGTATCCTTATAATGTTATAACATCAGTTCATTGCACCCACGCGTCTTTTGATAATAATAAAATTCCTATCCTCTGCTATGAAATGAATAATCGTACTTATTGGAATATATATTCTCATCAGTATCAAGCAGAAGTTTATCAGTTGTTTTTCATAATAACAGTGCCGTACTCTGCAATGAGGTGCATAACCATAACCAAAAGGGTCTGCTTTGTGATCACGAATTCATATCACATTATCTACACCTGCATTTTGGGCGCGCAGTAACGTGCATGGGTGCACATAGATAGAGCTACATTTCTTCATAAAAGAACGAAGCGTATCGCATGGAAGGTCAGGTACACCTAAGGAGTATTTCACTCGATTAATTAGCATCTGAAGAGATAAATGAGAGATGAATGAGACGCTTCCAAACATTGTTCCTACCAACCAATATATAGAGTTACATTGGCGCCGCCTAATCATGGCATCAACATAGGAACCCATATTTGCTGATTCGGCCTTCAGAAATTCAAGAAGCCAATTTTAAATTTAAAGAGGAGAGTAGAGAAGATGGAGGGTTAGAGTAGACTGGCAAATTGCAGTAGATAGAGGCATAAAATGGAGCAATCAAAAAACAGCGGAGTCAAGAGCAAAGGATAAGGCATGGCTAGGGCATTAAGTTCTTCGGCCGGGGTGTTTCAAGGAGGGGAGGGGGGGCGATAGCGTAGGAGGGTGAAGGAGTGAGCCTACCTCAGTAGAGGAAGAGGATAGATGGTGTTAGCGTGGGACGGTGGTGCCTCTTAGTGAAAGGGGTTAGCGAAGAAAAGCCGGAAAGGGGAGGGTAGAGATAAGTAGTCAAGGGGATGAGCGGTTGAGCTGGAATGAAACGGCCAAAGAACTGGTGAGATAGCGACGAAAAAGAAAGCGGAGGGACAGTGAGGTCTTAATCCTAGGTTAGAGTCACGGACTAGATAGTCCAACGATGTTGTCGGTCACTATGCTGTGAGTCTTATCATTAACGGGGACTTTTGAAGATCACTTAAGTGTACCAGGCCTTGAACATTAGTTACATCCATGACGAAGGCCTCCGCGGTTTTCTGGTTTTCAGTAGTTTTCGGGTTCTCCCCGCGTTGAACCATTTTTCTGGGCAACCGTTTTGCCGGCATTCCAGTCGACTTCATCAGATTCTAAATCATAATTCATCAGGTCACAGAAATGGTTCAACGCGGGGAGAACCCGAAAAATACTGAAAAAAATAGTTACAATCGTTGGTTAAAAAGGAGACGCTGTAATTTGGATTTTGTAAGTTAAACAGGACCCTGCAGTGACAGCACTATAGCGCATGTGTGTGTAATTCATTTATTCTCATAGAAATTCAACTTAAGGGAGGAAAAACCAGCCGTCCCCGGCCTGCAGCGAACAGAGGTGAAGTGTTTGGTATTCGGTTAGGAAAGACCAGTTAATGGTTGGAAAATTTTATGTTGAATGTTAAATAACTTAAATCAACAAAGCCAACAAACATTACGCTCGGAAGAGGAAAATCAAACTGAGAAGTGAGCTCATAAAATTACTTTATTTCATACAGCTGCAGTTTGGAAAGTGCTACTGTTTAGATCTAAATTTCAATATCACTTTACGGAACTAAAATTTTCAAGGAGAGATAAAGCGAAGCCCATTACTGAAAAATACATACAGACTATTCGGGTTGAAAGTCATCATTCATTCATGCATCGAGAGAAAGAGTGCGTTTGACCATATCTGATTGAGAATTTAGAAGCCAGCGAGGTCCAAGGTGATATGACGTCGAGCCATAGAGAAATTGATAAATTGCTTGAGTGTCATTTTTAACAATGCATTAGAGAGCTTATAGTTATTCAATGCATTGATATTGGGAAGGAATGTTACATGATGTGATTAAAACTTGAAGACAATAGAACAGGAATCGGAATACATAAATGCTTGAAAAAAAATCCATTTAAAATATTTTGCTTTCAATGGAGTTGATCTGTACTGGATATCATAAAATACTCATAAATAAACTAAATGAAGCCAATAAATTTTCCCTTATACTCTATTAAATACCTAGAATAATACCACCATGGTTTTGCTACATTAATGGTTTCTCAGTAGTTGATCTAATCTGAGTGACTGGTTAGATCACGGTAGAGTATAGTTTTAAGTACAGCGGAATCACAAGAGTACTACTACTCGATTACTTATAAAAGGGATCTACAGCGAGAAGATAAATAAATATTTGTCACCACCCCGTTGAGAAAACTATGATAAAAATCAAGACCAAGAGGAAAACAACGTTTCACCAGCTCCAGAAAACTCCACCTCTAAGCGTCCAGGCATCTTCTTATTTCCTCACTTTCAGCAAGGACGTTTTATCAGCAATAAATATTTGTGACCGAGAGAGAGGAAAGGGACTAAAGGGAAGAGATAATGTTTGTGAGAAAAGCTAGGATAAGCCAGGGGCCTCGAACCGGGTGAAATCTTGGGCAGGAAAAACAGCCACTAAGGGGGAGGAAGCTACAAGGAGATGGAGAACGGATGAAGAAGAAGAAAACGGAGCGAGGAAGTAAGGAGGGTGACGGAAGATTGAGGGGGAAGACACGAGGAGAAGTAGCGAAATGTGGGCCGAGAGGGGAGGGGCAGGTCCAGGCAGGCTGGCAGGGAGAGGGAGGCTGCGAAAGGAGAATCAGGGAAAAGTAGGGAGACGCGATGATTAGGATGGGAGATAAAAGGGCTGGAGCTTCTGAATTGATAACGAGGGAAAGTGCTAGGGAGGAAGTAGAGGGAGGGAGTTTGAGGCCACGCAGAGGGGGATAGAAGGAAAGCAACTTACGGAGAGCCAAGTTTTTTGGCCCGAATTACGAAAGGTTGTACCCGTCTTCCCTTCCGCCATCTCCCTCCTTAACCCTTTTTTCCTTAAAAACCTTAATGTCTCCTCTCCACGCCCTCGATCCTCAACGCCGAGATCCAAAACAACCGACGAAGCATTCCCGCACGACGTTTGTTACACTTTATACATCGGAGAGCGTTTTGAAATTCATTGGCTTCCGATTAAATGGAATTAATCGCGAAAGGGCAAAAGGGGGTGCCCTCGGGAGGAGTCGAGAAATGAGTATCCATCATGGGCTATTTCATCAAACTTGACTTGAGTCAAGATAAATACAAAGTTACACATTTTTGCTTATTCCGTTAAAACAAACCTGCTTCCGCTGAAAAATGAGTTAACTATTGAAATCACAAATTAAGATACAAAATAAACAGATTTTTCCACGAATAAATTTTAATGACCACATTTGCTTTGCCATAGGAGCCGGCTGTAGCGCCATTAGTATGGGACTATTGAATTTTGAAGAAAGATCGAAGGCTTTCCCGGCGTATGGTATCGAGGAAGTCAATGCGGGTTTTCCACCGGGTCAGGTTGTCCATGTCTGCCGACGTTTCGATGACCGAGTTGCTCATCGTCTTCAGGGCATGCCCTTAACTATACCTGTATAAAAGTGTAGAATCCTTAACTATTGGTAGTGAAAATCCTAATGCCCTGAAGACGATGAGCAACTCGGTCATCGAAACGTCGGCAGACATAGACAACCTGACCCGGTGGAAAACCCGCATTGACTTCCTCGATATTGAATTTTGGCTTTACTTAAGGCAGTAAATAGCTAGTAACTTTAAGAAACATGGGATTAGATACCAATATTATATTTTTTCTATTTCTATTGACTTTCCGCTTCATATAAAAAGTTTGCTATGAAAGCTTTAGTATCTTTTGTTGTTTAAATTGTCATTTTCCTGCTGTAATCTGAGAAATCTCCATAGAGACCTGCGAAAAAATACCCATATACAAGGCTGAATTACGGCACAGGTAGCACAAAAACCCTTTATATTTTCATATTAGTATATTAAACGCACTTCAAAGATGCTTCAGTAAAGTTTTCGGAAAATCTGGAATAGATATAGCCAGAGTCAACTTAAAACTAGTATAAATTAGCAACAAAACTACTCGCGAAGGAAAAAAACTTGAGTCACAATGACAAGACAACATGGAATCCTACAACAGTTTGATCCAAACCCAATGTTTAAAATTTTCAATGAAATAAAATAATAAAAGCAATCAAGAAATAATATTAATGTTTATCAATTTTTAAATTCAATCAATAAACTTTTATCCCTGATGGAATGTCGAAGATAAAATCCTCTGTTCACTTTCATACCTACAGATGTAAAATTAGTGCAGAATTTACACCACGGCAGATCTTGTGCAAAGAAAATCACACTTATCACCCCAAAGCGTCCTTAACTATACCTGTATAAAAGTGTAGAATCCTTAACTATTGGTAGTGAAAATCCTAATTCCGCTTAAAAGGAGACAAGATCGCTGTAGGGGTTTGGAATCTTTGTATTCTCATCTAACCAGCTTTCCAGAGTGTGGCGCCTGTAGAAAACTGATACCTTGAAAGGAAAGAAATGTCCCCGAAACACCTTTGAAATATAATGAGAGGGAGAGAGATGAAAGAACTAAAGGGGACGTTGATGAAAGGAAGCGATTGGATGTATTTTTTTTGCAATTTTTTCAAAAAACGTGAAATTGGAGTCTCTCAATCTCCGTGCCCTTGGGTGCTAAGTAGAAAGGGACGGAACTTCCTCAAGACCCTAAGACCCTTAATCCAATCCACGCATAATTCAACTCTTCTCCATAGCATTTCAACTTCCTGGTGAGAAATAAAACAAAACTGTGCGAACTTGTGCGAGTACGTGCATGGCTCTCCAAAGATTTAGCACCATCTTAGTCAGTACCATGTCAAGATCAACTCAGCATGGTAGGGAGGACAAGACTTTTGCCTAGCATGGATCAAATCATAATATTAAGTTTCACATGAAAATTAATCACAGAGGTTTGAGTCTACGAAGGCAGAAAATTGAAAAAAAAAAACACTTTTAACAAAACGACGTTATAACGGTCAACGTAGCTTGTGCATAATACGTAGAGTTAAAGAGGGCGCTGTTATTAAAATACTAAACTAACTACGATATTTAACGCATAAGCGACATCATTGGTCACTCGATCTTAAGACTGATTGACTGAAGCCCCCACTTTTCTCTTTCTAATTTTAGTTCTCTTCCAGGTGTCTCTTCCCATGTAAGTTTCTCTTTATTTGGTCCATGAACTTATTCGTGGGTCTCCTTCTGGGGACTTTTCCCTCTTGTTTACCTTTAATTATGTTCTTCACAAACCCATTGTGTATCAGGGTGTGCACAATCCATCTGGTTCCTCTATTCTGTATGGTGTTCCATATGGTCCTTAATTCCATATGGTATATGCATATTACCGTTAAAATAACATCTAAGTGGCTGAAAACGACCGATAAAGTTTTTTAGCTCATCGGTACAAATAGTCAAAAAGAGCAGAAAACTATTTTGTTACGGTGGGCCCGTTGTTATTACAAGTAAAAGCATATAAAAACTTAGGTCCATCCAAAGACACCGGTTCAAACAAAATACTCATAATCGAAACTAGACCTCCACGAGCACAAACTCATGTGCACAAACCAAAACAAGCATAGTGTAGATATATAAGGTTTGTCCCAAAAAAATTTCCAACAGCATGAGAATCCCAATTTAGGCCTAACACATGAGACTGCATCGCATTAACATTCAAGGCACATTTTATACGCAAAATTATTTTTTAGGTCTCCCATCGACAGAAATACCTTCAAAATGCTATATCTCACTGTTCCTCACGACCACTAAGCCTCCCCATTATCGCCATCTCCTGTTCCTTCTCCAATTCTACCGTTTTTCCCCTGAGGTAACCTCAAAGTCCTTCCTTTCGCCGCCTTATTTCATACACTAACCCCTCGTGGTGATCCTCCCAACTAAAAATCTGTCGCATCGCCCTCCACAAATGCCGTAAGCTTCGAAACTCGCACTCGGCGCGCCCCGAGGTTCCCAACACCTCATCCTACACCCACCAACACTTCTCCACTCCCCCGCCGAGAAACCCCCCACCCCAGCGAGTGGAGCTCACAAATCATTCAGAGGACCCTTTTTTTTTACACCCCCTCCCCGACCGGAAAACACACCCCCCTCAAGCCCGTCCACGCTCCTGAACCCTGAGAATTTTCTCTCCCCTCTACGGTGACGACAGCATCCAGGGGCAAAACCCTTTTTCCCCGACCACAAAGGCCTCCTAAACCTCCTTCCCTTTTAACCCCTCAGAAAAAAATATACATACCTCACTCTCCCACGTCCTCCCTCGGCTCGTTCTCTCCCTCTCCCTGCGGGCTATCATATCTACCGCCTCCTCTCTTTGCCACCGCTACTCCCACTCAAAAGCTCCGCAGCCCAGACTCAGTCTCTTTCACTTTCCTTCTCCACCCACAACGCTTTTTCCCCTCGAAAATATGCACAGACAGGACCCCAACACCTTTTCCCCACTCTCACTCAGGGAAAACCCGTTCTCTTGTCGTCATCATTCCCAAGTACAACTGGTTTTCCTTAAGGTCCAGACGCTTTCGAGGTTATTACGCAATGAGCTAACTTTTTGGATGGAATGAACATATATATTAGCATGTATTTATCGCTCACAGCTAGCATATTATAATCAAAATAATGGCATTCACGAGCTCATATCGTAAGCAAAAATGAAAAACCATTTTAGCGTAGATACGAATTTTCAATTTCAAATATATGTAGCCGCACCATATGAGACTCCTAACGACACTTAACTGATTTCGTACTTACTAAATTCGAACATTTTCTGACAATATCCCAATATCTTTTCCCCACTCTGACCCGGGGAAAACCCATGCTCTAGTCATCACCATTCTCAAGAACAATTGGTTTGCCTTAAGATCCAGATGCATTCAAGGTTATCACGCGATAGGCTAACTTTAGGATGCAATGAACATGCATTAATGCTCAATCACTAATTATTCACAGCTAACAAATTTGATTAGCGTATTCATGCTAATGCCAAAATATAGGAAAGTAATTTTTATAAATAAATAATGTGAAAGAACATACGAATAATTATTTGTGAAATTGGAGGAAGAACTTAATTCAGATGTATCCAGATTCAGTCCTAAAATAATAAGCCACGTTAGAACGTTCCTTGTCCAACTGAAGGGTCCACTTATGGGGGAGTGACCATATTCACTCATTCATAAAATTCATTTGGAATAAAAATTTGTTAATGCCCACTTAATAATATTGAAATGTATGTATCTATTAGCAGTTAGTAATTCACAGCACATGAGTGGTACCGATCCTGTGACGTGAGAAGCAAGCAGGGAATCAGGCATAATATGCTATTTCGTTGAAGAGAGTTTCTTTATACCTAACTTTTATCTTCTGATTGGTTGGTCAATTAATGAGTTTTTTCTAAATATATTTACAAAAAAAAGATTATTATAGATAGTCAAAATCCCAACAACCTACATCAACTAAGTCACAGAATAAAAGTTTGACCGATTTCTTACCTAATTTTTCTGCCTTATTTCATCCGTATAATTGATGATTTCCTTCTAAAGATATTAAAAAAAATAATTACTTGTCCAATTCCTGACAACCTACATTTATTTTATTGCCGATAAAAGTTGTGATCATTCCAAAGTTTGGCTCAAAAAGGGCTTCCTCTTTGGCTCTAAATAAAGGGTTGACCGATGTTTTACCCTTTCTTCTTTCTCTCCAAGGATAACTTAGGGGAACACTCTCCAAGGCGCAGCCTTACACACCTAAGAACGCCATGAGCTTCGTGCGATAAATTTTTAATTGCTTGAGCGCTTCATCAGGACTCATAGTTACTTAGATACCTTCATAAAATACAAATGTGGCTTTCGAGAGAGATAGGTCTCGTGGCAATTAGGGCAAAACATTTTGGGATTAGAAAAAACCGGAATGTAGTCATAACGTCAACTTGTTTCATAAGCCAGTAAACGCTGGAATGTGAGCGAGACCGTTACGGCATGCGGCCTCCTTACTGTGTTAGAGGCGCGGAGGTGCAAGTGCGCTAAGCTGTGTCGCTTGCCGTAGGAACGCTCACGGGATTAAGAGAGGAAGCAAGTAAAACCGCCCCTTAGGATTAACGCTGTGTTTGTCAAGGTGTAATGGCGTCAAGCATCGTTTGCACCTTCCGATGGATGCAAAATGAGTTAGAATTAGCAGATAGCGCGGGAGAGCCGACGAGAATGGTGAATTTCTAGCTCACGCAACGTATGGAAAAGGAAACTGAGCAATTGTCAAACAGCCAGTGTAAATACGTCGAAATTCTGGCGAGTTTAATTATATAGCTAGGTTTGACAACAACTTGAAATTATAATAACAGCATGTCATGGAATATGACAGGTCAAACGAAATTTATATGACAAAGAAAATGTTATGTCGTAGGCGATTATAACAGCCTAATTATATATACCCGTGTAATAAACTATGGAGAGCACTATATGGGCTGGTTATGCTTATCTAGTCCCTACATCTAAGGCCGTAATCCACTCCACCCATAATATATACCGAAATCTCGCCGAAAGGCCTGCAAATCAGGCTCTGTTTAATAACTGTCATACTACGGACCACGTTTGCTTATGTATCCCTATTGCATCATATTATTTCATACTCTTACGCTTTATTACCCACAATAATTATGATGTCTGAAGCAATGTAATCTTCCATTACGAAAGCTAAATTTTTCATAGTGTCTACACCAAATCTAAAACAAAAATCTCCTTTTTATCATCATTCTCGGAGTGATAAGTGCTAAGAATGAGTATATAAATGCGGATATTTGTTGCCCAAAGTTGACATAAAACCCCATTAACTGGCAGGTAACGTATTTCCAGTCAGGTTACCATGACACACCTTGACACATATAGTATGAGCGTAAAGAATATTCACGCTCCTGAGGGTAAAACTCCCACTAGAATTTCGCTCGAGGATATAACTTAAATTGACGCTATCATACAGTATTGAATTGCATATAGCCTTGCTATGTCCATAAACTGAATGTTTGAACCTTTTTACATCATTTTTATTTACTATAATTTTATTTACTTCATCTGTTATACTATGAGACGATCACCGAGCACAAGTCAACATTTATAGCAGTATTTCACGAAGTAAAAAAAGTGTTCGTCTCTTTTTTTCCATATAATTTCACGAATACGGAGCCTAGTAAAGCAAAGAGAGCTTCACATGTTTGTGAAGCGTCACTTGGATGGGTAAACGCGTTGAGAATCACGCGTGTACCTGTATGCAGGCGCCTCTTCCCAGAAAAATTAAAAAGAAAAAAAAATATATCTGAAGTGTTGCACATTCGCCCTCTTGCTCTTCATCTTGGATTTTTCTTGTGTACCGAGTTGATATTTAAGACACTTTAAGTAATTACATTCAAACCATTAGACTCCAAACCCAGCATAAAAGCTGAAAAAACTGACGAAGCATATTTGAAGACGTCGGTAAGTTAATTTCAAAGATAAATACGCACTACCAGCATATTGTATTCACAAGAAAAATTCTTTCTGAAGAAGTAACAATTTTTTACAGAAAAAATCAAGTTTCCCAGCTACCCTTGTTTATCACATGGGTATAACTGGGTAATTAGCGACTTATTTACCATTTGTTATGGTTATTCTTATCCCATAAGCACAAGGCATTATTGTTTGGCTGCTATGATTTAAATAATGCATAGAAGTAAAAATTTTGACCACCTAACTAAAGATCATTCTTTCTGCGGGGAAGATTTTTCCCATTGAACTAACTCAAACAAAAGGGAGAAAAAATAAAAGTCTATACATTCATCAAAAACGGAAACGCTTAAAAGGAAAAACTTATCGCGTTAGGTTGAGCGGCAACGCTTAAGTTATTCCTTACATTTGCGATAGAGGCGACGGGATGAAAATGGCTCAAGACCCCATGGAGAATTCGAATGCTGAATTATAAATGAAGGAAGATTTGAAAAATTCAAGTCGGCCATTGAAAAGAAAGAGGAGAAAAGAATAAGGGAGTCCAAATAACTTTGGAGTAAGCCAGTGGTCAAAAACCAATCACTCTAACAAAAGACCTATAACCTTTTGAGAGATAAAATAACTTGAAAAAGTTCAATTCTTATGTGCCAGTAAATTTTAAAGGACCAATGAGACTCCATTGTTTCATATAATTTCAAAAGGGATACAATGGCGAACTTATTACGCGAATAAACACGAGTGTATTGTTCAAGTTTGTAAGTACCACTATAATAGAATGATGAATTAGGATTAAAATTACTCCAGTTGAACTATTAATGGTCACAATCTTATAAACAACTGCCCACTTGAGAGTATGGAAGGCAAGGATATGGTTTTGAAGGCAGAGAAATTCACCTGGTAAGTTTGTACGCATATTGTGAAAAACTGTAATTTAAAAAAATGACAAAGAATTCCAAATGGTCTTCATTGTTTCTGATTCCAATCAAACATTTTTTCATTATTTATTAGGACCCAGATACACAAAAAAGCAGGACTATTAGGAAAACATCCACCATCCATCCACCACATACATGGATGTATGGCGGAAGAAAATATCATAATAATAATAAGATATAAGAATTAGAGTGCATTTAAAGGAGATCTGATAGGTTTGTTAAAGGCCGTTATGATGATTGCATAAGTGTTACGAGCTTAATAGAAGAACTAGGATGGGAATTACTATCAGAACGCAGGTTAAAGTTTAGGTTAAACCTTTCAAGTAAATTCGAAACCGAATTGTTCACAGATGACATTAGATATATATTGAGAACCCCTGCGTATTATGCCAGGTTTGATCATCTTAACAAGATTAGAGAGATAGATTGTCGTACCGATAGATTTAAAATGTCATTTTTCCCTCGTACTATAAGAGAGAACAATAGGCAGCGTAGCAAAGGGATAGGTAGGTAAATGTAGTTAGAGTAGTCTGTAGTGCATGATGCATGTAATAACAACCAATGATCCCTTCCTTATTATGTAGATACTAACCATCTAGCTCCATGTGACCCTATTATCTAGCATATCTCCCTTAAATATCCTACTTGCATGTCAATAGTGCATGTTTGGTGATCTTCACCCCCTGCCACACACCCTCGTGGTGGCTCGCAGGGTATCATGTAGATGTAGATCTAATAATATTTTGACTTTATGGCTTTGGAATTAGCTTTAATGTGCCATCTAGAATTACGCTAGCCAATAAAGGCCCATTCCTAATCCATTTCGGCTGACACAAAAACTCGGACCCGTCGACATCGGGCAGAGTGCTTTAGTTGGTTGCTTTCATTATCAAGATCAATTTTCGTTTTTCTAGGTCTAAGCAACATACAAGGTACACGGATCCTCACGACTGAGATTTTGTCGGGATGATTTTCTCAATGATGTGTCGAGCAAAAAGTTGGGAATGGGTTTTTTGGCGTGGAACTGAGCATAAAAGCAAACGGTAAAATGGAATTCGGCAGAACGGGTTTTGGAGTGACTGCAGCCAACTTTCAATAATAAGAATAAAATGGAATTAAAAATTATTCCCTCCGTCCTCCCGAATTTACTCGATCAAATTGACTAATTCAAAGAAATTATAGCAACAAAATAAATAAATCCCTAAACATTTTGAACAATTTTGTGGTCAAAAATACCTTGACTCAACATTTGCATTGTTAGGAGCTTCAATATTCACAGAAAACTACGCATGACTTTTTCTACGTAGTTTAAAAACTTTTTCACTCTCACCTGATAAAATTTAACAGGGAGGAGAACTAGTTTTTAACAGGGAAATATTTTTCATCCTCATAGAAATCACAACATGGTCGGTGAATGGAATTACAATGAAAAAAGAAATATTGATTAGGGTTGATATGAATATTGAATGAATGAAACGATTGAGTAATATTTTATTCATATGCTGGTACTTTTTTATAGTTTGCATATCTTATTCGCCTGAGCTACGGTAACGGAAACATCAATTTCCTTCAGTTTTAACTATCACGTCGTGGTCCATTCAGGATACTCATAAATCCTGCTGTAGTTACAGTGAAGGTGTGTTATGACGGAGGCCAAACTCCTTATCCAGCTAAGTGCTCCATGAAAATTTAATCAGAAGACTAGGTACTCATCGATGCGGCATTTATGAGGAAAGAAAGGGCGTAATTTGCTTCCCAAGTATTGTACCACTCGAATGAGAAAATGGTTATTTTTCTTTGCAAGTGGAACGTAAATTCTTCCCTCCCCCCTCCCTCTCCATTCATCACCGGGACTGTTTAAAAACTTTGGTTTACGGAAATAAGGTTAAAAGCGGTTGGATTAATTTTCATTTATATTCCCAACACACGCACAGTGGCACAGAAAACTCGGTTTTTCATCTCTTCCACCCCTTCTCTATCTCTCTCTCTCTCAATCCGTGGGTATTATTATCATTCGATTCCATTGTTTCTGGAATATCAAATTTGTTATCTTAAGCGCTCCGTCAACTTGGTTCGCCTGACTTTATTTGCGCATTCGACTTTATTCCTCTCAACAAGAATAACATCCCTGCCGAAACCTCTCGCCTCCCCCCCACACCTTCAAAATCTTCCCTTGCCCTCTGGTTGAATTTCCTTCTACTCCCCCCGAGGTCTGTCTCTCTCTCTCTCTCTTTGTGCATTTCTCTCTCCTCCCCTCTCCCTTTCTCTTCTATACTCTCTTTCCTGTTCCCTCAACGTTCTTTAAAGTTTTGTTGTCTTTCCCCTCAACCTCTCTTTTGTTTTTCTTAAGTTTATGTCCTTCGGTAACGAAAACAGCCGCTTAACAGCGCTCTCATTAAGAAAATTCAGAAGTCAAGTTCGGGGGACCAATGTAGTGCTGTCCGGTTTGTTCCGCTACATTACTACCTCGGGAACTCGCAAATGGCGAATGAAATTTCCTCATTCTTTCTGATTCTTCCTCATTCACTAGATAGAAAATCCATCACCTAATTGGAATAATTGAAGATGTACTGAAATTGCCACGCCCAGAGAAAATAAAAAAATGTGGATTATCCAAGTCAACAAGAGACATTTATTTACTGATATTACGATGGTAACTGTAACCGGCGAGGAGTGGTCGAAGTATATCATTGTCAAAGAGGATCTGGATAGAACTTTTGAACTATGATTTACATAAAATGTTATAAAAAAGATTAAGACCATATATATAAATTTACCATAAAATATAATCAAAATAAAAATATTATGAATATTACATTCCTGTAAAATGTATTAAGGCTATGTTAATCAGTGAATTCTCATTTCTATTTCATTGTTCTTTGCCACAACTTTTAGTCAGGAGAAATATTGCCGTTGTAAAATGAACATACTTCGTTTCTCGCAGACCCATAATATGGTGAGGCAAATAGGTAACATTGACAGAAAACAGTGATAAGATTGAAAATTATTACAAAAGGAATGGGAGAGATTGGATTAATCTAGAAATTGGATATATCCTTCAGAGATGTTGGATATATCTAGCCAATTTTACTAAAGAAGTCATCACAGAATAGAATGGCGTTTAGGTAGGTCAGTCTCTTTCTGCATGATTAAGAGAATTCTTAACGAAGATGGATATTTTTTCACGGCCGATATCGTGGGGTAATTCATGATTTTTTCCTACATTTACAACGAGTATGAGGATCTTAAAAACTCTCCATCATCTGTTTCAAAATTCGCGGCTGAGAGCTTCTACATAACTCGATTTCCAGCGCGAGGTAAGTCGAGATGCAAAAGGAGGTTGAGTAGAGCAGGTGAATCCAACTCCGCAAAGAGAAAGCGAGGAATCACTCCTCCATCACCAACGAGAAAGATTGGATAAACTGGATGTATGGCAGCTTAGGGAAGCGGTAGCGGTTAGTCTTTTTCGAGCAGAACATTGTTTAGAGGTGGTAGTCATCATTTTTTTACCCTGCAAAGTATGCCGGCCCAATTTGCCGCTTGGAGGCTCTGGTGTGTGCGAGACCCCAGCTTGCGTTGGTTAGTATGCGATGAAGCATCTGAAGCATTGCGGAAGTTGTAAAGTGTTAATTAGCGCCCTCTTCTTACAACGGCGCTCACCTCAGCTTTTTGGTGAGGTGGTTTCTGGGTTGGTCCGTCAGGTGGGGTAGAAGTGGGGCTTTGTCGTTCTTCTCCGAGCGAGGAAGAGGATCAAATTTCATTGTTCGAGAACTAACCGTTACTCGACAGAGGGGAAGTATCGATTCCGTCTCTCCTGATTGCTTAAGTTTTCTTTTTTTGTTTTCGATCGAATCCAATTAATCAATTCCTGACGCCTGAAAGTTCAACGGGCGGAAGCCACAATAACATTAGGTTGATCACGTATTAACTTCACTCCTCCTGAAACTTCTACGGAACTCTATGAGAGCATTCGATGGCCAAATATACAAGAGGCACGTAGCTTTTTTTATACATTTCCAATCAAGAGGTATGATTTAATGCATGGTATAAATAAAATTAAAGACGCATTAAATTGTAATAAAAATTATGACAGTGATGAAGAGAGGCTAGTAAAACTAAAGCATCCTCGTAAGAACAATTACAGCGGATCCTACTCCTGTAGTGAGCGTGACTTATCATTTAGTATTAATCATACAAATAAATAAAAAAACAATTTGAATAAAAAGTCACATAATGAGCACTAGAGTATGAAAATGGGATATAATCGAGCTGCGAATCTCATGGGAAATTGAGTAAAATACTATGTTCTCCGGGGAGATTAGAGGTGGTGGCGAATAACGGACGTCAGAACTAGGAGAAAGGAAGGGAATATGATTGGCTGGTTGTTTTGGGAGGTGACTACAACGGATATCATTTTGGACACGTACGTAGGGAAAGTAAGGGGAGAATTAGTTGGAAAATTAAGGAAGGTTGGGTGAAACCCAGCAACGGAAGCAGTCTCTCCTCAACAAATAGCGTCCAGGGGTCCATGTTTTAACAGTCCAACTTACGGACTGAGGACTGACTGCACTTGGACTCACTACGCGGCAGGGATCTGAAAAATATATCTATACATCTAAGGTGAGGTGCAAACCCAACCCCGGTAGAGCGCTGGGATGGAAAGGAATAATCAACCCGAAATCCCGTAGAAAATGATTCTGTATTGTGTTTCCACTTTCCAAAGCTATTACGTGTGCGGAATATAATTTTTGCTGTCGAAAAACGACGTAAATATTCCACTACAATCGTATATATCTTGTCTACTGCTAGGAGTTAATATTTGAGGAGTTAACATTTCAGTCAACTAAAGCGAGTTTAAAACAAAGCATGACACATTTATAAATATTATTTGCTCCACAGTCGACTCAAGTGTTTCTTTACCAACACTATTAACGTGTTTTTGCCCCCAAACTTTGCTACTGTCTTAAATCACCGCTGAATTTTCCTCGTAATGAGATACTCTTCCTTCAAATGACCTCTGTAATTATGAAATCGAATTTAGCATAGATAAGCGTTTCCTGAAGAAATCAATTGAATTCACAATCAATTTTCTCCCTGGCAAAAGCTTAAGGTCCTCTGTTTTTGCAAGAACATGGGATCTCCCGAAAAATTCTCGCACTAATTATCGTGACAACATCATTGGAATTGGTAACTATAGCTCACGGGAGCGGTAGAATTGGATTGTGGATACGAGTAAGAGTTTAGAGAGGATGGGGAGAGGTTAATTGAAATCAGCCTCCAGAAACGTACGAGGTGGGTGAGTTAACGCGGATGGGGGTTAAAAGCAAATGCTGGGATAGGGCAAAGGCGGGGAGATGGAGGGGACAGTTTGTATCCCGCAAAGTCGGCGCTCGGGGAAGGTTTAAAACCTTCCCAGATTGGGGCGGTGACCGGACGGGGAAGAAGAGTTGAGCACGGAGAATTGTAATAATAAATAGCACCGGCAGATCTCACCTTTACTCAGTCATCCGATGAGTGAGGGTAAAGAGGAAAGAGAGAGAAAAAGAAGAGAAGAAAGAGAAAACGGAGGGGAAAACGGGAATGGAAGCGTAGAAACCGTAAGAGAGGACTTTTGTAAATGGAATGCGAAATTTATTTCAGGAACGGTAGCCTTGTTCCTAACATTGACTCGTGAACAGATGTTTACTTCAATTAGAAACTTAATTGGGACTGATTTTTTTCGAATAAACAAAATTTCTCCACGACAAGTAGAAATGTCATTCACAGGTTAATGGAAGGCACGGAATCGTTCCTTTACTACCATTTGCTCCAACATAGCTTCAAATCATTTAAAATAAAAACAATTTAATGCGGTAACTTCCTTTAAGAAATATAATTGAAAATTTTGGATTGCATTTACGAAAATCAAATCAGTTTCAATTACTGAACTGTCAGTATTCAACATGGATTAATGCATCACAGAAAAAAGCCGAAAAAAGGGAGGAAACATACAAAAAGCTTTAAATTCAGTTTTGATGAATCCAGAAATTGAGCATCATTAAGACCAGTTAAAATTCTTACCACTGTCTTAGAAACATAAAAAAATAGCATGTTTCTTAGCTCGCGCCATAAAAAGTTGTTTAAATGCATTCTTTGGAAACATAAAAATGGCTATTACAACGCACGAGATATTTCTCGTATTCCACTCAAATCCACAAATAAATATTAATCGCCTATATGAGCTTGGTGCACAGTAGTTAGAATTGACTAATTCGATTATTGTTTATAGCAAGTGGGGAATTATCAGTAGTCAACCGTGTGGTGGAAGAGCAGTAAGAAGAAACAAATCATAAAATTTAACCTGCATATGAATTAATAAATGTAAATCTGTCTTTCAAACTATACTTTTGATAATTATCGTAGAGATATGTGTTCAATATAATGGTAAGATATGCGATAGTGAGCCATTTCAGACCTCGAGTTTTCCTTAAATGTTAACAAATTCTTCAGTATTAGGAGTTTTAGTATAGAGGGTTTTAACTCGTCTAATATTGTGTTCTATCCTCGTCATGCATATACGTTTTTTCATTACTGCTTAATTCTAACTTATGATATTATTCTTTCCTAATTATTCATTCCAAAATGTCTTTGTTTCCAGGTGTTAGTACACCAAAAATATGACCAAGTATCCTGAATAATTTTGACTGCATTAGAAAAAGAGAAAACATCATTGATGCATCAAAGACACTGATACCGGTAAGCTGTACTCAAGCCTTACACCAGCGGCGGCACAAGAGCTCCGATTTATGACTAGCCCCACGAAGCCTACCTCCAAATAAAATGAAGAAAGCAAGACGTTTAAAGAAAAATAAAATTATCGGAAAATCGCGGGGCACCGAGGTTCTACAACGACAACAATGGGGGCAACGGGCCGGAAAGGGTCCTTTCTTGTACAATACCAAGGGGGAATGGGAAGCAGGAATGCGGCGAGACTCGTCCGGGAGTGAATGTTCCATAGCGGAGAGAGAAAATAAGTACTAAAGACTTGCTTGTCGAATAAATGAAGGAGCTAGAAAGGGATATAGCTAAGACAGTAAATTGAAGAAATTAGACGGTAGGATGGTTTGACAAAGTAATTTATAAATCCCATTCGATTTATGGTTCGTTTCTTTCAGGGAAGCGATCGACAACTTAGCTTATTCGTACAAACAAGATGAGTGGGTTGATTAGTGATGCAGTAATCGTTAGAGGAATCAAAGAAGGGTGGAAGGAAACCTGTCTTCAGTTTTTTTATGCTTGTATCGAAATGCACTCAGGAATCCACAGTGACACACATCACATCCGTAGGATGAGGTATTGCTTTGAAAACTAAATCCACAAGTACCCAAGTAAGATTCCAGATTCCGCTGAAAAAACTCCCGTATCCCGGAGACTTGAGCCCTGCAACAACTTTGGCATAGAAAGCTTGTACATAAGCCACCACCTCGACCTTACATCTGCACACAAATGTCGCTTTAATGTAGTTCATTTTGCGGTATGTTACACCATGAAATATGTAATGATAAATCATCTGTATCGTTTTTGTGGAACAAAAGTTCAAATTCCGCACAAAACCAGGTAGCTAGAGACATGTGGATTTAAGGGGAAAGCGAGAGGATGATGGAGGAGGGAAAATGAATAGTCGAATGGTGAAAGAGAACAGAAACTGGTCGCTGTCACTCTAAAATGCATGAAAATTAATGTTAGAAGAAACGATGTTAGTTAATAAAAACAAATGAACCAAAGCGGCATCGAGTAAAGATGACATTAAAAATAGTGACCGCAATAGGGCATATATGAAGGACCAAAGGAATAAGAGAGGGAAAGTTAAACCATCTGTTCTAAAAGGTGACAGTATGGAAGGGTATGTATGCTCCTGTGATTAAGCCTTCATGGATATTATAAACCCTCGAGTCTCCATCTCTCGTGACAAATAAGAATTGGTCAATATTATAGGAGTTTAAATAGATTAGAACATAACTCTGAAATAAAAACTTTTCATAATCACAACATAAAGAATAAACAAAATCCTGTAATCAAAATCTCATATTCTCTAACATTATTTACACACAGCGTGCCACCATGGCGGTGAGTGGCATTACACCGTTGAAATAATGAAATAATTTAGGGGTGGACTTTCAATAAGGATTGGAATATTACTTTAAATATATTTACATCATTCATAGCCATTAAAATAAAAATTCTAACGTAGGAGTTCTTTGGCAACATCTAATCAACATCTAATGAGGTGAAAAAATATAAAAAATGTGGGCAGTTTCATCAATGTCCTCGGGGTATGTAAAACTTGTCCTGTGTTTATGAAAAGCCAAACGAATTTTTTGACACAAAATTTACACATCAACCAGATGACCCATTCTTCATCCATCGAAATAACATCTCTAAAAAACTTGAGGAAAAAAATAACCACTGCTAATAAATGGTGACGAATCCAACAGACATCAATGGAAAGAAACAAATCCTGGGAAAAAATCAGTTCAAAAGGCACCCATATTAAATTTGCTTTTGGAAACAAACATGCCCCGCTCTAATTTTACACATCGATAAGGATGATATGGCATTAGTTTATAACGATTAATTGTCAAGAGAGCAAGACAAAGAATGTGGAAAGCATTGTTTGAACGCCACCCGCTAACTGGCTTATCACACTTTCCTCATCAATTGAAAGATATCACAAAATTACCTGCAAGTTCAAATTTCTAAGTGCACCTACAACGATTAAAGCTTGAGATAAACACATAAGCGAGGAGTTTTAACAAACTTAGACACCCAATTTCTATCCCTAAAAACTTAGACATGTGATTTCCATGGCGTGAATCTTTTAATCCCGCAAAATATTTCAATTCGGCGTGAAATAGTCCGCAAGATTTCAGCAGAAAAACAGCAGTACCACCACCTTGAATGCAAACATCACGAAACCCCGGGTCCGAACCGAGAGCCGTCGAGGCATTGATAAGCGTGCAAAAAAAATGCAGACACACACACAAACACACGTTGAGAACTCATACGTGCAAGTGCGAGAAGTAAAGAGAACTAGAATGAGCGCTTACCAAACAGGGCGAAGTGGGGTAAGTGGGGAAGCGCGGTAAAAGGGCTCGGTCGGGGTGCGGGAAAAGGAGGTCGGGTGGGGAGCCTCGGGGAAAGGGGAGCTCCGGGTACAAGGCCACCCGTAAGCCGGGTGAAGAGAGAAAGACGGAGAGAGAGAAAGAGAAGGGGGGGAGCAATGATTTGATATGCACGAGGGCGTAAAGCAGTCTTAAGGCACGGCTCTGAAATGAAGAGGAGGAGAAAACTTTCGGGTCAGGGTATAAATAGTATTGAAGTCGGCAAGGCAGGAGCTGGCCTCTGCATGGGGGACTTGAGGTAGGGGGGGATAAGAAACGAAAGCTGCTTGAGGGAAGGATGAAGAACGTAGCAATGGGATGGGGGGCAGAGCAGTGGTGGGGAAGATTTCGGAGAGAAATCGCGGTTGATAATTGAAAAATAAATAACAGAAAACGAGGATAAGTTAAAAAAAACGAAGAAAGGTCTGAAGCAGAAGGAGAAGTACAAAAGATGCTGGCTGGTGGGAAGAGGGAGGGGCGAGTTAAACTGCGTAGTGGGTGGGAGAGAAAAAATAGAGAAAGTAGTTCTCCCGAACCATTCTCCATCCTTGCTCCTCCCCTCTTTATCTATGAATGCTAGTCATATATTTTTAAGGTTACGGCAAATTACTTTCCTAGTGTTTGGACCCAATTTATTCAGGAAGTCTTTATCTTTATTCTAGATCTTAGAGATTACTTTAAGGCACAATGTACGCAAGAAAGATAAGAACGTTTTATCTTCCTTTTCAGCGGGATAAGTTGTTGCCCGTCCACTACATAATGGTTACCAGACCGAGAATACCCACAGACTTAGTGCTAAAACCATAATGATACTAATATATTAAGCCATAGAAGTGATTTGAATTCGTCAATTGAGGAAAACCAAAGTTCGATTAATAGAAAGAGTCATAAGTGTTGCCCGATGAAAGAAAAGGAAACCGCGGGAAGTAGGAGAATGCAGATAAAAAAGGATAAAGCAGATGACAGAAGGATAGGGGATTCTGATTGTGGCGATGGGATTGCATTACCGATGTGTTTGTTTGTTGGTTATTTGGGGAGGCAACCAACAGCTGAGGTTACTTACGCCATTGAGATAAGTAAAGAATTGTTTAGGAGGAAGAGAGGAGAAAAACCTGGCATCGGCATTTAACTTCTCTTGAAGAAAGGCGCCAAGGGAACCCAAGGCACAGTTTAACGTCCCATCAGACGGAAGGATTACCGGACATGAAGCTCCCTCCAGCAAGACACGAAAGTAGGGATCAGATCTCCTCTGAAAAATATCCAACTTCGCTGGAATTAGAATCCTGGATTATGGTATGGCAAGTCAGTATTCTAGCTACCACACCAACCGATTCCCGATGTGTTGATGCAACGTGGTAAACATGCTGAGCAGGAAGTCATGCACGTGGCTAGGTGCCAGCGGGTTTAAGAGATTGCAAGACGTAGTCTCATATTTAAATAAAAACCATCTTAAATGGCTTCTAATGACCTCTAAGGATTTTTCAATCCACGTTTAGCCGAAAAAACAAAAGAAAAGGCAACTACATCGGAAAAGACTGCACTAAAACAAAGCCTACCAGAAAAAACAAATCATTTAATGCCCCTTTCCGTTTTTCTACCATTTTTACTCACGGGGATAAATAAGATTTGAAAGTGGGTGCTGAGTAAAACGGTGAGAAATTGGAAATACAGCGGTGCAGAGAACGGCCTTGCCACTGCTCCATGGTGCAAGAAACGCTTTCTTTCTCGCCACGATGTTTTCCTCGAGACGAGGAGAGAGGGAGTACACGGAGCTCGACACGGTGGAACGGACTGAAGGCAGGAGGAGGTGAAGGGACGAGAGATCACGGTTGGAGAAAATGCAGGCAGAGAGATCCCTCTCCCTCTTGTGTTAGTGTGGTATATACTTCCTTTTTTTCACCGAGTTGTTTCCCACGCTTTTTCGCGTTATATATTGTCTTCTTTTTTTTACGTTCTCAGGTAGGAAAGACTTGCATGAACACTGAAAACTCCTCGGGAGCGTTACCTGTTCGGAGAAGGAGCTGGAGGAGAAGGCGAGAGATACAATTGAGTTTTTGAGAATGGGTGTCCTTATTTTTAGGATCGTGAGCGAAGGAGGAACGAGAGTACAAGTGTGCCAGGGCGTTGCACGGTTGGTCTGCAGCGGGAAAGGGAACGGGCGGGAGAGGGAGTGAGGGAAATATTACGGGGTGGCGTGAGATTTTGGAGTGGCGAAGTGGAAGAATTGGGGGAGAAAGATTTGCCGGGGTTCACGAACAAAACACCGAGTGAAGAGCAGAGCAGGAAAGAAGGGAGGTCTCCAGGCGGCAGAGAGAGGTGGAACGGCTAAACATTTTTCGAAGAATTCGACAAAACTAAGAAAGAAATGCAGCGGGTGTTGGTAATAGAGCCGAAAGATGCAAAGAAATACAATAGTAATACAAATAGAGACAAAAGATATATAAAAAATACATAGAAATAGGAACATATTTACCACACAGACAGCGACGTAAAACTATAGCACCAATGGATTTAAAAAATTAAGGGAAAAAAGTACTTGAGAACATTTTGGTCAGAAACACTAATAGATTCCTCAGCAATCAATTAAAGTTACCATTTTTTATCAGTCAAATTCAAGTACCATGAGCTTAAGTAACACATATCACTACTGAAATTAAAACTCGAGCCGCTATCGGAAACAACTTTGCCAGCGCCTTCCATGCAAGCTCAAATGGCCAAAATGACAGAGGAAACAACAAAAAAGACACTAGCTTACCAAGGATTTTTTCCAACATATACGCATAAATAAAATATTTCCCAACAAAGGAAAGATAATTCGCACTTCAAAAGCAGCAAAAATTCCTTCCTTCATTCCCATTAGGATCTGTACCTGCTACAATAACAAACACTACTTGACTACCCGGCCCAACTGCTCTGAAGTGATTCTGTAGCGTGGAAATTTTGGAGAAGGCTTTGCAGTGGATTACAAAAAAAGGAATTCCCATCGTCTTATTTTCCCTACTATCCCCTCCCCTTCAAATATACACCCCATTTTTCATCTCCAGCGTTCCCCACAAGGCGATATTTAATTTTTCGCCATGCATTTCAGAGGAAAAGGAATTTTTCGGTAAGAAACAAATATCTGAAAGATGGGAGACAAAGGAAAAATACGCATTTGAAATGGCGAAAATACGGGTTGAGGGTAGGAGGGTTAACAGGAGGGAGGGCGTTGGAAAGGGGGGGGTGGCCGTAGAGGGAGATGAGGAATGTCGAAGCAGATAGGAGGGTGGGGAGAGAGTTGGAGGAGGTGGGGTCGAGGAAAGCGCGGAAAGGTCATGTGAAAAGAGGATTTGGAATGGCTTAAGAATTCTCCTCCGTAATGACAACTGCAGGATGGGAGGAAAGTAGGCAGTAAGAGGGTGAGGGGGACTCAAAAAGAGGAAAGCTGAGGAAAGGCGCTTGAATGAGGAAAGGAGGAAAATAAGAAGTGAGAGAGTGAAAAGACTGGCTTACAAGATAGCACGCGGGTTGTGTGGGTACGCAAGTTACCCGAGCAATAAATTTCGCTATGAAAACGAATGGATTGAGGATACTATAACCTGCCGATTGATTATTCCTTCACAACGGCCGCAATTGGCTGAATAATGAATATCATGAAAATTATGATACGATTGATGCAAATGGTTACAGCCCCCTAGAAGATGAAAGGGTATTGTCAATTCCTACATTAATTTGCAGTAACTTAACATTCCCGGGGACTCTTCATCCATTCATAAATTGATTCGGGTGGAGTAAAGCATTAATTGGGCAATTATACTTTTACAGGCCGTATGTAGCATACAATGTATTATACGAAGTCCATTGACAATTTTGACTTAATAAAATCTCTTGCTCTTGTATTGCATCTCGTGATTTTGTTTTGCATCCCGGACGATTCTGTATGTCCCTGGAATCCCAATAGGATGTAAAGCCTATCATCAGCTTTTTAGGGACCGGAACAACACCACTTCACATACATCCATTTCCTGGGAGGTGAAAAACCCGCCCAGACGGGATTCGACACCGCGGCCCTCAGTCCAGGTGAGGACTATACCCCGTCGCCACCAGGGACGGCATATTTTCAGCATATTTTCATACAATATACTCATATATCAGGAAAGGAAGACTTTTTGGTGAAAACACGAGCTTACATTAAACTCACTATCATATTTAATATTGAAATTAATATTGAATTGATAGACAAAAGTTCCCATGTACTCACCCAATAATCAATTTACTACCATAAACTGGCAAGAACTGAAACTAAATTATTCGCCTATAGCAATGTTTGACGGAAAATAGTAATAATATGCGATCATTTACGCTGGGTTGATGTCAAATTTGGCTGATGGCAAAAATACTACCAGCACAAAGCTATGTCAATCGGCACGGAACAAGATTTGCAGAATGGCATCAAGCTAATATATAGTAAAATATACCAACAGAGAGAAGAATGTGGGTTATATATGTCAAAACTACTACTCCAGCGATCACATTTGACATTTTCATTTTTTTAGCAATTGCCCATCTCGCGTGCAAACATCCTTCGCATTCGAGGAAAGCAGCATCTTCGAATCAATAAATCCAACTCTGGGAGGCTGGGGATACGCTCCATAAAAAAATATTTGCGCAAATAATCTCTTAATTTTGTCTGCAAGATTCCAGCTTGTACTTTTAGACTCACGATCCAAGCGGTAAATAGCCGGACTATCTAAATAGAAACGGGAAATATCGATTGTTTTATTTTTTCGTGCCTACGTCATTTCAACTTGGAAGATTTTAGGGTACGTCTGCGCTTTTCAAGTTTCAAGATAGGCAAATAACTTAAGAAATTTTTTACCACTCGTAAAATTTAACTATCCGGCGGTGACCGAGCCATTGTTATTTTTAAACCATAGCTCCCTAATAAACCTAGAAGTTCACAGACAAGCTAACTTTAAATCCGCGAAAAGTTTCGCTACTAGAAGTATGAAGAGAGGAGAATTTATGGGGCATTGTGGATGAAAACGAAATAAAATAGAGCAGTTAAGACTTTGTCATTAAATAAAACCTCTTTAATGAGGATATTATAAGTTTACCTAGATCTCGAGTGGAAAAACATACCAAGCTTTTTACACTTCTAACTATGGCGCGACTGAGAAATATATCTCACGGGCAATGCATATTTTGCATTTGCCGTTGTGCAACATATTCATTCATTACCCGTTGTAAAGACGCAACCCAAAGTTATGGCCTTTTACGTTAAACTATCTGGTACTTTACCCTTATTATGAAACAAGTCAAAGAATACGTATTTCAACGATACAGTAACAAAATCGTAATAATGAACTTCTACGCCGAATAGGTTGCACCGAGGTCCCAGGGGAAATGTGTATTACAACAACGTGTACATGCTACCCTGCGAGCCACCGCAGGGGTCGGTTGCAGGGGCTATTAGGACACCAATCGTATATAGATGTAAGGTATAATGTTTTGGAAGGAGAAATGGAGATGCGTATTGTAGGTGTGTATTTAGTGGAGCTCACTTTTTACATTGGTCGCTTATTGTGCTCGGGAAGAACATGTTTTTGTACCAATCCGTTCGACAATGTATCTATCTTATTTTATCGCTTCTGTCAAACCTAGAGATGTAGTGAGGCGTCATGATAATGTTATCTGTATCGCTCTAAAACACACCAGTTCTGAATATCTCAAACAAGCTAAGCCTAGCGTGTAGCCTCCGAGTCTCTAGAGGCCCCTCCTTAGTCTCTCTAAATGTGATGAAACAGTATATGATTGCTCCTAGCAGTTTTTAACGAATCGTGCAGATTTTTTTAGTATTTTATTAATTATTTGTGCTAAATATTTATGACCCAATCCCAAATTCTCGTGTTGTATTCGAGGTGTGGCCTAACCAGAGCTAAAAAATTACGACGTATTGAATTTCAGCGTCGACATCATTCAGGTGCAGTAACTGAAATCATCCACATGAAAAATATGATTAAAGGCTAAAATCGTGTTCAACGTTTAGTTTTTTACTGCTGTAACATGGGAATATAAGTTGGCACAATGTAAAAATTCTGTTGCTAGTTAAATAAATACTTCAATACAATTCCTTTGGTGTAAAATTCTCTCTGATTTCATTTTTGAGTTTCGGCAGTAACTTGCACACAGAAAGCGGTAGTATCAACACAGGGGAAAATAAATATCGTAATCGAAAAAAACAGAGCTGATCAATTTACATTGATCATGTGGCGAATCTTGATGAAAGAGAGCATACTGCTATCAATATTCATGCCTCGCTACCTCAGAGTGCAGAATTAAAATTTTATTCCACCAGTTCGTACATACTGGTGAGCGAAAGTGAAGAATCAAGAGATAATAAGTAAAGCGAAATTTACATAAAGGCTTGTTTGAGCAACATGCTCCTTTTAATTTTATCCACTGGTCTAATTTTACCAAGTACTATAATTAAAAAGAAAATAAATTTTAGTTATGAGTTTAAATTATCATTAGATTTTAACTTATAATGTTAGTAAATAATGATTAATACTAATGTTGTTATAAAAGTCTTAATTTAATGATTTTGTGCGATACCAAAAACTATTTGATAGAAATTGGAGGAAGAATCAGCTTTTTATCCTCCTTTTCACGTAAAACACAAGTCAACAGAGGAACGTAGTAATGTAGAGCTGATGCTATTCTAATCGCAAAAGTTAGGTAATTTTCTTGATAAGATCGTAATTTGGAGAATATATTTGAAAATTAATCCCCATATGTAAACGATAATCTCCTACTTTAAAGAAATTTTCCCCAGATGAAAGAATATAAAAAGTTGATATGAAACGTAATGATTACATAAATTTCAACAATATGTGGATTCCCAACTCACATTTCAGACATTTTTAAGAAATAGAGGGATATATTAGTGATGTAGTGTCTACACATGGTTAAAAATAATAAAATCCCAACAATAATGGAAAAATTTCGATAACATCACAACCTGTCGCTGGACTTGGGTACCGTTGGGGTCTGGTACTTCATGACAATGTATTAAATATTCGGCTTGCTGCTCTCAACTCTAACGCATTTGGTATTATTGGGCACAATTGGATAGAGGGAAGAAACTGGCTTCACATTCGGATTCATGCGTAAAAAAAATCCAGAGGGTGATTCATTTAATACAGGGAGAAGTAATTGATCCGGCAATCCTCGAGACCGAAAAGGCGACGATCTTCTGGGTTGAGCAGTTTTTATATCCTTTGGCGCGCGGAAGAAAAGGGCAGAGAGAACTCTCTGAGAGGGCATCCCTCTTTAAGGCTTCAAGACACGTAGGGACCTTTCGAAAACGGCCAGCTACAAATTGTCCCGACTCCCCGCATTGCCTCCACCCCACTGCCAACACACACCCACAGTACCCACATATAGGCGCCAAGGAGTGGGAGAGGATCGCAAGGGAGGGAATCCAGCCTCCGGCAAGAAGAAAGCAAAGTCCGAGTAAAATGAGGAGGGTTAAAAGTAGTGACAAGTGTATATAGGGTTTTCACAAAGGCGCCTCAAAAAGAGGATAGCTGCCCTTGGAGACTGATGGTATTCATGAGTGGGACAAATAAATCGTTTATTTCAATCTCACATAACCTGCCTTTGGCTGTCCCAGTAAGCATTCAGCTCAGATAGTTGCCATACTGAACCTTCAGAACTATATATTCAGTATGAAGAGCGTACACCATACAGAAACGAAGAACTAGATGGATTGGACACACCCTGAGACACAATGGGTATGTGGAAAACACAATTGAAGATAAACTAGACGAAAAAATCCCCAGAGGAAGGCCCAGGAATAAAATCATGAACTAAATAAAGAGTAATGTACATAGGAGGAGATAATAGGAGGAAGGGGACTAGTTTTTGATAGGGAAGACTGGAGGGCTGCAGTCGACCAATCTTAGGATTGAACGACCAATGATTATGATGAAGAGCATATCGCATAATTTTGATGCCTGAAATGTTTAAGACAAGTAGCCAAGTGTTTTGCACCTGGACGTCACCCTCCTCAGAGTCAAATCCAGAAGTATCGAAAATTATTTAAATCTCTGATGCATTTCAAGCAGCACATTATTCTCTCCTCTTCCCCAGAGTTCCATGGTAGTTAGGTCTAACGGTGTAAAATCACACTTCCCCAGAATCCCATTGCCCCAACCATTTCATCATTCTGTCTCAAGAAATAATCGAGAAACGTTGCCTTAAGATATTTTCAAGCTAGAAAAAGGGGGGTAAACCAAAATGAGAAGAACATCGGCACGTGAGTAATCGCTGAATTCCCGTGAAAACATAAACAAGCAATCGATGCGCTTGAGTCAGAGGAGTACTAGGATGGGGACTAACGAAGGACAGATTTAGTCAAGAGTCAGGAGTTCCCAGATTCAGAATGTGACATCGGATTCTCGTTCCAGCATATGAGCAATAATACTGGCTCCAGCGGTGGGTGAATGTCCTAACATTACTCGACCATAGAAATAGTTATTAATATATGCTAAATTTTTTTATTCCCAGAAGATAGGTTCAAACTTCTCAACATTTCCACGACTGTTGGCATAAGATAAAACTGGCTCTCAATGCAACGATAGGAAAACATCAAGATAATTAAGAAAAACTCCAAATATAATATAAGGTGATGATTTACAAGGAAAACATGGGATTTCTTCCCAGGTGACAGTTGTAAATAGGGAGAGTTCGACGCCCTACAGTGTGATGCCAGTTGCGATTATAATACATCCGATAACAATGCGTCTGTCAAATCAAAAAATATAAATGAGCATCAAAAACCAAGAAAAACTGAGTAACTATGACTAGAGCGTAGCACCACATCGCCTCAAGGTGAAATTATTTGCATATCCTCATCGCACAGAAAACGATTCCTAACTCATAAACATCAAAGTAATGCCATTTTCATGAAATACTTCCTATGCATCCCACGCATCTCAGGGAGAGAAGCAGACTCTGTATCCGGTAAACATGAATATCACGCCTCTTTAAACTAACCCAGAGGCAATTTTTCTATCAAATTAACCAATCATTTAATCTCTAAACAAGGCGTTAAAAAGATAAGCGGGTAAGCAGACAGATATACTGATGGTGTGTGGTTGATATGTCACCCAAATCAAAGAAGGTTTGCAATGTATTCCGTTCCTCCTTTGCGTTCACTCAGCCGCACATAAACCTTGAGGCTTTCCGAGTACTCGATCATTCCAGTTTCAGGGCCAATATGCAGAAACTAATACGGTCGATATTTTAAACATCAGACAAGAGGCCACGCGTTCAGACTGGGTGACGACCTGAATACCGAAGGAGGAAAAGCATCAATGAACGATAGAGTGCGGGAGAGGAATGCGAGAGGTGGAAAATGTGCCGCCAGACGTCGCCTCTTTCTCTAAGAAGCATAAATGCATTTAGGGAGGCGATCCCGCAGGAACGTTGAACGCTTTGAAGAATATTCTCGCGTCGTCCTTTCCCCGGTCCTGTGAGTGAGAGGAAGGGAAACGCGACTGCCTTGGGATGCAGATCACGGTGCCTGAGGTCTCCAAAGGACTCCTTATCTCTATATAAATAAGTCCATTCGCTACAGAGCAGCTCATGCATAATCCACGGTAAAAAGTTTGAAGGGAAAAATGGCGAAAGGCGAATCCAAAGTATTTTTTTTACCGAGAACGTCAGCTTTCTATCAAAGACATCGCCATGTAGACGGTGGTAGTGGTTCTGATTCGATCCTAGGGACTCCCTTTGACTCTCCACCCATGTTTTATATTTACGACATAGGTCACACTCAACCTTAGGGCATGAAAGATTTTTTTGTAGGTATGAAAGTTACACATAAATATAGTAGCACAGAGTGCACGATGCGGAATCTCCATTTCGATAAGGGGTCTCTACGCCATATCTCATTTCATTAGCTGGATCTCAAATTCAACTCTTCTTCCACCTGATGAACGAGAAGTTTAGTAAATGATTTGAAATAGTGATTCAAAAGTAGTTCACACATTTTAACAACGGTATGAGCCTATTCCATAGCATGATATGCCATTATATAAGTCACATGAATGAAATAAAGCATACCTGCTTCCGCTACTGAAGAGTCACGAAAGCAGAATAGAATGGTTTAATTACTCAAATAATAAGACGAAATAACTAAGTATATTAATAGTCCCACAATAGCCCAAATAATTCGTCGAAAAAGATAATTACAGGGGTATTTATAAACCATACTGAAACAATTATCAAATACCTCCTCCATTAATGCATAATTATCTTTCACTATTCCCTCGAAGTGGATATGTTTTGGACAATTAGACGCAATGGGCAGGGAAACTATGGAGTATACAATCATACGGCAGTTAAGCAAAACATAGTTCATCAGTAAAAGAATTAGATTATGTTTGATTAGACAGGTTTGTGTGTCTTCGGGAAACAATCCAAAGTTTTAACGTTAATCTCAATCCTCAAATCGCACTTCCGGGTGGGTTCTGACCTAGTTTCATCGCAGAGACCACTCCACTTAGGGTCCAAGTACAAAAAAATTGCCGGGGAGCGACATGAAACTACGCCCCTCGAGGCTATTCATATATAGGACGGATTGCGTATTTTAGGCCAGAAAATAACGGCATATCTCAAGTAAAATATTCTTAGAGGAAATTTCCTAAATATTTCTGGAAATATGATTCAACTAAATATACAAGACTGCGTACGGTAAAATCTCAAATAACATACTGGAGATATTACAGTACTTATAATACATTGTCTCTCACCATTCCTGAATTTATGAGCTCTTTACTTCATTACTTCTCCCATCCCGAATATATTACTTACCTAAATCCCTGTCTGAAGTTTTATTCTCTACAATATTTGTGTTCTGTATCTGTAAAGCACTATAACCAAATGGATAGCATTGAAGAGCAAGAATTTTTTTACGTTCCATGCCCTCTGGGGCATGCATTAGTATTAACAATGGCAAAGAGTAGTAAACGTCCCTGCAGCATATCGGATGGCAATTATACGCATTTAGACAGCAGAAAATCCATAAATAATTGCAAGAAGAATCTAATCCAAAAATGTCGCTCACACTTGTGTGCCATCTACTAAGAGTTTTGATAAAGAAAAAATTAAAATTTTTTTTGATAAAAAATTTCCTCAAGAAAAAAAGATACATTTTTCATTATCTTGAGGAAATACATATTAAATGAATTTATAAAAGTAGTGTTTTACCACCAAAATAACTTTCCCACACGCCACTCATTTTAAGAGCAAGTGGAACCCTGTAACACTCCCTTTTCGGCAGCACTACCTTATGCTGAATACAATTGCTTTACGTTGAAGAGAATTTGAAATCACTTGGAGCAGAGTGATCCAGTAAATTTTACACCGAATCACGAACTCATGGGCTCACAGTGATATGAAACTGTACCTACATCGAAAATGGCCTTTGTTGGGGGGGGGGGAGGACATCACATCTGGAGTGGATGGGGCCGGTTACACCTGCCTTGATCCTGGGTCTCGCAGACTAACTCCGCGTTCACCTGACGGCTTCATTCGTCGGCCGTCCCGCGAAATCCCCTCGGCCCAAACAAACTGCAGACTTCGAGATGGGCCGAGGAAAAAGGGTTTCAAAGACAAAGAGGCGGGGAGGGTGCAGCGAGTGGCAGGATCAGGAAGAGGGGTAGGAGCGAGCTCTCTTAACCCCAAAACGCTTACCTCGAGCACACAAAACCGTTCCTTACCGAGAAACTTTAATTAAAGCCTTAAATTAGTTCACGTAAACGGGGTGGGCAAAGAGGGTCCTATCTGGGTCTCAGTGACCCACTGTGTCAAGGGAAGCCAGTACGTCGCGTTGGGAAGGAATGGATGAAGGGGACGTGAGGAGGGGGTCGGGACAGGGAAATGCCATCCTAAACGACTAATCTTTTGCTCCTCCATTGCACACAGCTTGTCCGCTTTCGTCTGTGTGCCTGAGGGCATGGTGGGAATTAAAAAAATTTTTTTTAGCCGCGTCGCCGCGGAATAAAAAAAGGAGGACATAGTGGGCACAGGATAAGAGTCCGGCGAGAATTAGGAAAAAAATTATCGCTCGCCATCAATTTGTTTTCGCGGTGATTAACTTTTTGGGCTTTTTAATGCCATGGGCCGAAGACGTTTACCTTACGATGTAAACTCATACCTTGTATTGGCGGTTTCAAAGAGGTCGAGCCATAGAAATTTCTGAATAAAATCGCTAATGGGCAAATCTTAGAATGTAGGATGAGTCTCATAAATATGATACTCATAATGATGAACTCTAGATGGAGAGCTTTATTGAAAAGAAGGAAGTAGAGAAATTTGATGGAAAGGGTCAGGTTGGCATTACCAGCAAATATATCATATTTTAAAAACCAAATAAAAATTATTTGATGAACAATACAAATTTCCGTTACTCATACTCAGTTATCAATCCTAGGGCCACCAAGTCTAACAAATAATAAGGAAATGGTTACAAATTAGTTGGAAAGAGAAAATGCGCAATTACTGCAAAAGTTAAAAATTCATACTTTCAGTAGAAAAATGTTTCAAAATATTGTATATTATCATTTTTTAAGCAATTAATGATTTTTTAAGGATAAGAGATCAACAAGAGGTAGAGAAAATTGTATCTAATGGAAAACGTCCAACGCCCCAAATAGGTTTACTGTTTCATTACAGACGAAGTTGAGATGGTTACGCTTTCGTCTCGAGGCAAACTCAGCAAACATTATTCCTGTATGAATAACCTGAACTACAAGTGGCATTAAATCGTGGAATAATAAACGCATACTGATGAAGCGTGGTGCAGAAATTAGTATCTGGCTAACCCAAATTTAGATCTGGTTCAATGTTTGATTACAGACAAATAGTTGAAATTGTTACGCTTTTGTCTCAAGGCTTACTCGGCAAACGTTATTTCTGTGCAAATAGCATGAACTGAACGTAATTTCTGTGCGAATAGCATGAACTAAACGTGGTGGAAAATAGTGAAATAATACACGAATATCGAAGAAACACGGTGCAGAAATTAGCATCTGGTTTACCCGTGGGTTTAAAACATTTTCGAAGTATATAAATAATAGGTCACACTTGTAAACGCACACAGTTCTACTTGTTTCACTGCTTGAGAACGTCAATGGGCGACCAAAAAAAAAAAACCTCAACTTCCACGATGGCTCACTTCATTGGCCCTGTCGCGGCTACGCACGGCGGCGGCTTATAAAAAACTGGAAGTCTTCCCCGGCATATTGGCCCCCACCATATTACCTTTTAAAATTCCACGGAAAGGCACGTAGGTGGGTAGGCTCGCGGCTGAACCCGTGGATCCACTCTCCTCCTCTTTATACCTGAGAGTTGCCAAGTGCTCTATTAATCTCCACCGATATCTCTCGCGGGGGGCAATTTCTCACCGTGGCATGAATCTTTCCAGAACTGTGGAGCGCCAGCGTGGACCATCGTGCCCGCGTATCGCTCTTTTTTTCCCACAATATCCACACATCGCTTCTTTACACGTCGTACCGCTCCACAGCCGAGCATCAATTCTTTAACGGGAGCACGTTTTCGGATTTTTTATCAGCCGCACATGACTATCCATAACACTGCATAATAATGATTCACGAGATCTGATGTTTTTTGCCATGTCCCTTAGAACTATTTTCAGCTCACAAACACTCCCTGAAAATCAGATAAACATGGGAGAGGCGAGTCAGAGAGCCTTATGACATCGAATTACAAAACAAATCTCCAAAAGTAGGTACCTCAGATAAAAGATGTTCCCTTTGGATAATATTGAATAAATTTGCCTAAAATAAAAATGTAGTGGAAGATAACCACGCAAGTCATTAACTGTGTCAACATCTAAGTAAAGAGCGGATTGGCATCACTTAAAATTTAATGAGGCTGTTTGTTTTAAATACTTATCAAATATAGACAAATTCGCAGGTATCAGGTGTATTACTGCCCAGTCATTTAGTATGAACACTAACCATGACCTTGGGAGGAAACAAAAACCCCTTTTAATATTTGAGCCTCAACCTTGGATGTAACTGGTGAAACCACCAACAGGTTTCCACTGATATTGTTGTCTGCACAAATATATTATTTGATTCTTCAAAAGCCATTATTCCTCGGGTCTTTACTAATGTCTGTTTCATTTTTCAAAATGGAGGGGTATTCTTCCTTAAACACAAAAACTTACGTTGGGTCGTTGTACATGCAGTTATTCATTACATACCAACTTCTTTTAGAATCATCCAATTTTGTCAAACAGAAAAATCTCTTTAAATTTCACGATAATATTCCTTAATCGGAAAAACACTAATCAGATGTGGCGAATAAAAAAATAAAGTGTGATGTTCCCAACTATTCTACGAAACGGTCGTTAGTGCATCATTGAAAAACTAAAGTTGCACAAATATTTCACTAACACCAAGAGGCTCCACATAAAACAGCGCGAATGGCCAAATTCTATCGTTTTTACAATTATATACCCTCACAAATAAATCTGCGGGTAAGTTTAGAGGGTTTAAACAAATCATCTATAGATATTTGCTCTCGGCGTCAGGGACACCAAAATCTTCGCACTCTAACTTCCTGAGCGTGTCAATTTTTCCCGAGTTCAAAAATTACATCTCAGTGACACATTGCGGATGGTGGATAGAAGCTAAAAAACTGCAAACACGTGTGTAATTCACAGCGGGAAATCATTCATCTGTCTGAGATTCAAACACTGCCCCCTCGATGTCGTGCCAAGTGCTTCAACCAGATAAGCTACTGAGGCTTCACCGAGAAGTTCACAGAATGTTTTATATGGTTACAGCAGGAGTTGTGGGTTATTGAGAGCACATATTAATTAACTTTGCAGGTAAGTCGAGAAAAACGTCTTCAGCCACACTTCATTTCGGTTCATAAATTTATGCGTAGGGAATAACCATTCATGAAGTAATATAAATGGCGCAAGAATTTCATTTTAAAATTTTCGTCTCAATTAAAGCATTGATATGCCTTGGGTTCATTGCACGGAATTCGAAATTTAAGCGATAACTGTAAATAAATACGTGTTTTTATTCGGCACAATGATTTTTTTATTATGTAGGAACCCTTATAACGATATAAAAGGCACGTGTTCACGTTTAGGAGGAAATCGGTACCCATGTCATCCAATTATTTCAAAATACATATCAAGAACACTAAGACTACCTGTTCAAGTAGCATTAAATTGCCAAGAAACCAATTCGGTTATCTGAAATATTTTTCGCGTTTATCGATACATATCATCAATGAGTAGGCGTGAAAAAATTCCCACCTGTATGATCATGATTGAAAATCGCTGAAACTACCTTAACGAGCGAGCTGTTCTCACATGTACCGCGTATTAGATGGCACAGAATATCCTTATTTGAGCACGATGCGTCACACCTCACGAGGTTGAAACTATATTAAAACACGAAGCTGTTAACCTCAGACGAATTCAAAGAAGTGAGGAAATCAACCCGCAGTAACTTTAATGGAGTCACTCGCTAATAGTCACGCAATACTGTGTAATTTAAACGGAAAGAAAAAATCTTTCGCATGAATAGGGATTTGAACCCGGACCTCCAATTTTCCCATTCGCCGTTAAAGTTACTGCGCGGCCAGTTACACCGTTCTTTGAAAAATAAAGTCTTGGTTACCCAGCCAATCCTCTTGCAGAGAGAGATGATAGAGACAGAGCGCGAAATTAGATGGAAGCGCGCTGGTGAGCGCCTCGCTTTCATCTATTCTATATAATAGGGATTAATAGTCACAATACGGGACGTAATTTCTTACTTTTTGCTATCTACAACTGCTACAACCGCGGAAGAAAGATGAATTCGTAGAAAATTAGGGGACAGCCATGAGTTCTACCACGTATATTTCTTAAATTATTTGTACTTGTTGTAAATGGGAATTATTCATCTTTATGGAGAATTATCAAAATATTAAATATAGAGTAATTTAAAGCCACAGTCACTAGATGAAAGCAGGGCGCGCTGGTGAGTGCCCCGCTATCATCTAGTGGGGCTAAATCGGGGGGCACGCGTAAATACCGTACCCGCGCATTATGAGATCGTCCCGCGACACAATATCACGCGAACGCCTTATTTAGGTCTCCACTGCCGCTGCCCTCTCCTTCAATGCCGCTTCCCGAGACGTCATTCGCTCGTCTCCTTATTCCACTTCGGTGTGTACAACGCCATTGCAGCGTCTCCGTCGCCCATCTCCTCTCCACCTCCTCCTACCCAGCCTCCTCTCCCCATACAGCTTGCCACCGATCCCTCCCCATCCTTATATACGCCTTGAATTCCATTAGAGGGACCCCAAAGGTCTCAAAGTGGGATTCAGATGGGTTGAAAGCGGGCCGTGCGTGGAGGGGCGGGGAGTAGATGCGGGGAGAGGAGGGAGGCTTAAGGTGCCTACGGGAGAGAGGGGAAAGAGAGGCGGAGGAGTGGGGTTGGTTATCACGGGGGCGTTTTAAGGGGGCTGTATACCACGACTGAAAACGCTTCCACAGACGTCTACGCGACTCTTTTTCACGACTCCGCTTTGATACTTATGTTAAAGTAGATTAGTTTGCGTATACCTCTAGAATAAGGACTAATATTCACACAAACTGACGTAACTTCAAGCATTTTGATTTCTACAACTATTACGGCCATGGAAGAAACGTGAACTTGTAGAAAATTATGTGACGGCCATGACTTGTACCACATATATTTATTAGATTCTTGGCACTTATTTTAGATGGCAATTATTCATCTTAAGAATAAGGATTAATATTCACACAAACTGACGTAATTTCTAGCATTTTGATTTCTACAACTATTACGTCCATGGAAGAAACGTGAACTTGTAGAAAATTATGTGACGGCCATGACTTGTACCACATATATTTATTAGATTCTTGGCTCTTATTTTAGATGGCAATTATTCATCTTTATGGAGAATTATCAAAATGCTGAACACAGAGTATTATTAAGTCACATTGAATATTCCCCTGGACCCTTGTAACGTATTTTCCATTGTGACATTTGTAGCACTGTTGTCCAGGGATGGAAATAAATGGGAAGCCAGAACTAAAATGGCGTTCACGACCGAGTTACACAACCCCCTTTAAGATTCCTCCCTTCTCTCCCTTCCTCACCTTCATCCAACTGTGTTCTCTCCGCCTATTCGTACCCGTTCTTCATCCCCTCTTCGCGGCTTCTGATGCTTCCTATTTTTCCTAGCTCTGTTCTTCTTTCTCTTTCACCTTATCCCCAAGGAAATGTGACGGATGGATCCCCCAGATGGATTTTACGATGGAAATTTCGCCCAGTAGTTATAGGTGTGTATAGTTCCGTTCTCGTGTATCCTCAAGCTGCAAAAGTTTTTCCGTCAATGAGCTATTCCCGATCCTCCTTCCCCATTTTTCCAATTTTATCTCTCATCATACTTCTTTTAATCAAAACTTCTTCACTTACTGCTCTCTTTACCTCTGTATACCCCCATTTTCATCCTCATTCTACTCTCTTCCTCTTTAGTACGCATTTGTTCCACCAAATGGTTTAAATGGCAACAGAAACCCGATGGTTTCACCAATTCCAATTCCGCTCAAAGAAGATACGTTTTACTACCGTTTCCTCATTCTCAACCCTCCGGTAGCTCCACTTAACCCTTATCATTTTCCTCTTTCGCACCTCTCCGTCGTATCCATCCCATATATTGCCTCCTCGTTTCAGGATTTCAGGAGAGATTAGAAGGTCGAAAAGAATGAAATCCAACTACCAGGGTGGTGTGAAATGAGTGCGGCGGCCGGCCGCTTCGTTTGGATGACACGCAAGTGAGTGGGAGCAGCCCATTGCATCCCTACGTACTCGACCAACGAAGACGAACCCACGGCACAACTGCGCGGTACCAAGAGTTTTTTTAGAAAGAAAAATATCAAATGCTCGGAAAATGATTTGGAACAGTGTTCTTCATTCATGTTGCGAAATTATTTTGTTTCCACCACATATCTCCATGATCATGCACTTTAAGTCTAACCTTAACCTTATATTAGAATTCATTTCAATCTCCTTCAGATTACAATAGCCTCCACTGCAACTCGTCAGCCCATAGGTATAGCCCAAAGGTCACTGATTTGTACCCCGCCGATATCATATAGTGTCTAGATTCTCAGACTGCTTATTACATTCTAGTTCAAAGTATGTAATTTGTACATTTTCCCATCATTATTGGGAAATTTGGAGATTGGATACTGGAAATGGGGGTATGCAGAGATGAAGGGTGCAGCAAGGGAAGAAATTCTGGTGAGAGAAAAGAGTGCGATGAGAGATTATATATCCAGTTTATACAACGATCCATTTCTTTACTATCCGCGAGTGCTATCAAGACAATGCAGATCTGTGCCAAATATCGATATAGAAAAAAAATTCCTCGGCTCAGATATTCCTATAATTTGTTCAGGTGTTTTAAGTGAGCAAAATATAAAGTGCAAAGAAATGCATAAATATTCAGCAGTTGATTTCTCAAAACCTAAATTCAAAGCGTAAATTTTTCAGCAAGCAACAAGAAGAGAGCTAAAAAAGGAAACGACATCAACATAGAAATCGGCAAGCCTTAATGTTTCAGAATACGCTAATTATTAAAAAGTAACGTTAAAGTTGTATAGTTAATTACAAGGGAAACGTTTTAGTCATGATAATGTCTTCTTAAGATTTGTCAGAAGCAAAAAATGATTTACTTTCCCCACTGAGGAGGTATTTAAATCACGTCAAGGTCTACTTAATGCAGGTTTCTTCAATTAACACAGAAAAACCAAAAGAGATAAACTACCTCTCGTGTTTATCATCTTCTTACATTCCCTTTTACACTTTCCTTGACAGATTGTTGCACTGGATGAAAATGTTATAATTGATTGAAGGGTTTCTCTTGCGAGGAGACCATAGCAGATGGATAGCTGGTTTTCCATGCTCGAGCTGTGAACAAGCAGGGCTACATATGGTTTGATTCCTTCAATGCCAGAGGGGTTTTGCGGGTTCGCGAAGGCAAGGGACGAGAGAGAATTCGTGCGTGGGGAGTCTGCGACACGAGTAGGGTAGGAGGTCCCAAGGGAGAGGCGAATGGAAGCCATTGTATCACGCTCGAACGATGACGTTCGATCTCTCGACAACGTGCCATTTGGAATTCCCATTCACCCTTTATGTCAAATTGTGCTCCAGAAATTAACTTTGGTTGGCGTCGATTCGCGAGCGCCCTGGGAGATTGGCGACAGGCTAATTGCTTCGAGGATCGCCGGAGACCTTGATTGGCAACACACGCGCATTAATTGATTCGAGTTCGACGTCCATATTGCTACTTTCACAAACCGCGGAGTCAATTCATCGAAAGCCCTGCTGCCATTTTGAACAGAGACTTCCGCTGGCAATACCCTTAGTAATAATGAGTACGTGGGGTGGCTTTGAGAATTAACTCACATTCACCCGGAATTAAATCGCTTTGCAAATATCTTGCTGTTTTATCGGTATTAGAAAATGGTCTCGACACATCTCATTCAAAGATTAACTTAATATAGAAACCTTGCTTGGTTATTGATAACTAGGTTTAAAGTAAACTTTAATAACTATAGGCGGGAATTGTTTAACACTACTGAAGATGACTCATATCCATACCATGACACGTACTTAATTCTATCGAGGTTTACATTATTCGGTATAAACTTGGATGTTATTTCCATGGATTACAAAAACTTTAACATTCTTGAAACGTAATACATACATGACCACCCTAAGAAACACTTCATGTCACACATTTAATATATATAACAGAGGGAAAAAGTGACACCCCACAAGACGAACTCAGATATAGATAAACGTACCAATTTCATGGGTAATAAAGGCAAGAACTCTATATGGATGCATGAAAGTTAGATTAAGTATTGGGAAGTAAATACACTAGTCTTGAATTGAAGAAATCTTCCGCTGAAAACAGTAACGCTAATAGCCCAACTTGATCAATGTCCTATGATTCGTCACATCCGTTCTAGAAATTAGTCCTTCGGAAATATATCACCCCTCTCTCATTCATAAAACATATTTCCCCAAAAGTCGCAACTTGCTCCCAGAATCACTGAGATTTGCGTGAGAGTTGCATTGCAAAACATTCTCCCTTGATTTTACATCCCAGTGTTTCCTCAGAAATCTGGCGTTGCCATGGGATACCGTACTCGGCACCAAAGGAAGTTAGTGAAAAAGATGGTTCTCAGCAAGTGAATGATAGATTGGACATCAATGTCGCACAACTGATCTTGCCAAAGTACTATCTTCCAGCTAGTGGAAGAAAAAAACCAAGTCACTTCGTTCGCAAATTTGAGAAAAAACCGTCTCATTTGCGCCAGTCGAAATCGAAACGGTGAAAGCTACGAGTGAGGGATTGTCGCAAGAAGCTTTCAATGGAGACGAGGAAGATAGAAAAATTGTACGAATTCATCGGTGTAACATCGAAGATTACTGGCGTAGAAGATGCTTGATCAGCAAATTGATGATAAGTTTAAAAGGAGCATAACTATTTTCAAACGTGTGATCAAGGAATTCACAGTTAAATCTTTGGGTACATACGTACCATCTATGATTATACCTTTACAAAACTAGAAACAATCTAGAATACAAAGATATGAGAAGAACTTACATGTCTAGGGCTCAATTGTGGCACACAAAAACATCTGCAGAGACACTCACCTGTAAAAAATAGAAGAAGAAATTAATAACAATTAGTAGGGAATTAAATTACACAATAAAATGCAAAGACTCGACAATTTGAAAATTAAATTCTATACACAAAAAGTTATTTGCCTTGTTGCTCAATTTGCTCAGACTTAACGATGTGGAAAGTCATTTGTTTTAACGGAAAAAAATGTTAATATTAAAACTTTGTACGTACAAAGTTTCAATGCGTAGGCATCGTCTTTAGTTTGCGTACTATAAAATAATCACATTTCTGGGGAAAGTTACAGAGTAAATTTCTGTATCTCACTAGCTCAGAGGTATTTGGGCATATAAATGTATAGATAAGTAGTAATTCCTACCTGCTAGTAGAACTAGTAGGATTTATTCAACTTGATACTTCAATAAGTCTCTATCACTATTAGGAATCCCAAAAACCTGGTAAACCTTCAGCACACGTTTACCTGACGCAATTGTGAACTCAAATAATTTATAAGTTTATCATTGAACAAATTTATCGGGCTCATAAAAAAGAGATAGCGAATGATTGAGGAGGCAAAGCAGAGTTAAGCATCCAATAGGATGCAGTACATGACAATAGACTTATCTCAGTTTTTTTCCCTGAGAACCATGATCAAGAGGCTTATCGAAATGTCGGTCATAGCAAGCCAAACCCGGAGCCATACTCGAGAAGTCTTCACTAATCTCATCCAACAGGAAAGCCTACGATTATTCGTGTCAAAATGCAAAATCCTAGATAGATATAGATAATGAAAAAATATCACGGGTCACAGAGTAAAATTAAACAATTGTAAAATTCATTGTTGAACTATTGAACAGAACTTATTTAGATAGTTTTATTTTGAAAATTAGGAAGTAATAAAAGGGTTATAATCACGTCGAGAGTAGCATAGATAAGTAATCCAAATTTGCAATAAACGTCCAGCGAAGGAGAAAATTGATTAGATGTTATTCTAAGCTATTATGCACAAAAATACTACTCCGAAAGCCAAATATGGTGCCACTCTGGTCTGACAACCATACATGAAAAACGAGGGACCGTGAAGTAGTTCGTAGGACAATCGAACATCCACTGGGAGACATGATGATTGGGCGTCCCATTAGTGAATAATATTCCTCACAGCAAAGGACACATGGCAATCGAAAACATGAAAGGAAGAAATCAAAGGAAATGAGGAAGAAAGCAAGTAAGAGAAGGACCAACCATTCGTAAAAAAGGGAAGAAAAACACTGTAGCATGACAAGGCACGAGGAATTTGGTGTATGGAAAGGAGTATATGGTGGTGGAGAGAGAGAGAGAGAGAAAGAAAGGGAAGGGAGACATTAAGTCTCCGTTTCTTTAGATGTAGGTCTTGAGATCTCGGGGGAATTCATGAATTGAAAAACGTAATGAGGATCGGAGGGGTGGTGAGGGGAGCTCTGAGGGAGGGGTGAAGATAGCGAAGGCGATGGGGTTGGGACATTTGAAAGAGGGAGGGAGAGGTTGGGGGATGAGGAGAATACTAAAGGAGAAGGCAAGGGATTTTCACGAATGGCAAAGGAAGGTAAGTCATCTTTAGCCTGAGGGAGACAAGTCCCTGGCAGCAGGAGTGACATATATACGGAAGCGATGGAACACGTGTTTGAAAATCGAAAAAAATGGCATCCTTCCTCTCTCCCCAAAGACTCCCGTACCCGTACGATTTTTTTATCCCCCTGTCTCTTATTCTTTGGGTTTTTTTTACTCAGCCCTCTCTGAAAGATAAGACGCCATTTCTTCTGGTCATGCATATATGAAAGGAATTGGTTCCATTAAAAAATTAGTAAGGCCTCCGCCGGAAAATCAATATTACTATTCCATTAAAGCCGGGCACTTACTGTACGTCACGGCAAGGAGGAGATGGATTGATTAAGTGAGTGCCGAACTTGGTATCCGGAATTCACTGCATGCATGGAGCATTCTCCGCTATTTTTTAAAGATTTTTCGTTTTTGAAAAAGATTTTCCTATATTTCTCAGCCATTCGAAACTTATTCACGAGAGAGTTGTTATATTGCATAGAATTTGTGCATAGTGTAAAATTCGTCGATTAACTACTTGGATGATGTTGACAGGTACACTCATTGCGCGTTTATTACAGACCTCGTTGCAATAAGTATACTTGCCATACCGTTTCTTCCGTTGTTTACAATGAACACGACGACCAAATTTTAACACTTATTCAAGTTATAATCATTCCTAGCACACTTAGTAGTTTTGTGAGAAATAAAATTTTATGGTACACGAGGAACCAAGTACACATTTGATAATTGAGAGTCCTGAGTGCATATGGCCGTGACAGATAGAAGTATTCTGATTAAGTGGAGAAGAGAAAGAGAATAGAATAGAATTTCAGGCAGCAATGACGAGAGCTAAGAAATATATTGAGACACATTAGAGAGATTTATACACTCTCTTCTATTTCATCCAACCTAAACTGTTAAATCTCTCTAGTAATAGTAATTCAGTAATTGCAAATTCAGTAATTGCAAGTTCATAGTTGTAATTCCGGTCATGTATCGTGGACTTTTCTACCTAATCCATAAATCTCTCCCATCTAATTCTGCGGGGCATCTTTCTATGGTTAACAAATCGTATGCTAAATAATTATGTAGAATGATATAGCGATATTTAAACATTCAATGATTTTTTTTGAGATGATCTCCTTGGATTTCACACATGTTGCAGGTTGAAATGTGAGCAAAAATTCGGATGCATTATAGAAATGGATGTAATCTATTATCCAAAAACCGAGAGAGCAAACACATACGATTTTAGCGCAGCCTCATAGTTTAGGCTCCAGCCTCCTCAATACCGAACTTATTAGAGGTTTAAAATCATACTTTGAGAACAAGCAACGCGTTTTTTTCCTCAAAGCGATACACTGACAGGCGACAGACGGTCCCCCAGTTTGTTCGACATCTCCACAATGAAAGATCCCTACTTATGGAAACGTTGGAAATGTAATTTTGTATACACGAATTTGCATCATCAAATCTCCATTCCATTCCTTATTTTCAGCGGGCTTTCGTAGGTTGACATCTGATGTCAAAGAATATGGTCTCGACTTATCCTCGTCATATATATTTTTACCTTTTTTCCACGAGAACAGAATTTTGTTGCGTAAATTGGATTTACGCTAAAGAGATACTAAATCAAATCTACCTCATTTTAGTCTCATTTTCCTAACTAGTGAGACTGAAATCTCGACTGCTACGTACTTTTTCCGTATTTTAGAACTTTCATCAAATTTTCATCATTCATTTGGACCTTTGCACTTATTGTAATTGGGCTTGTTTTCCTCGTTACAGAGCCTCTATTATGAGCCATGCCTTACGCACAGAAAAACCTTCTCTTACATTTGTTTGAATTTTTAAGAAGTTCCATACAAAAAAGCTCTTATTTCATTGAAATGTCCATGTGTTATTTTTATCTTCTATCAACTAAAAACTTCATATGCTATTTATATCCTACTTACCAGTCTCTTAGGTTAAAGATATAGCAAAAATATCTGCACAGTATAAAACACTTCCCTTAAAATTGAGCCCATTTTATACATTTGCCATAGCACTTCAGCATTTTCAGAATGTGATTAATTTTTCTGACTTTATACTCTTCAATGCTAGGTACTCCTTTAAGCATCATTTCCAACGACCCGAAGATAAGCTGGAGTATTATTTACGCCTAATTACATACTTGCTTCCATCTTCTACTTCATCTCATTCAAAGGTCCTAATATTCAGTTCTACGAAGTTCCTCTGGACATAACAACTCCTGATACGCCTATAATTTTGCATACGGTAAGATGATGCATTAAGAATTGCACATTATTAAGGTGAAATAAGATGTTTCTCAATGCACAAAAATTATAAAATTTAATGGGCAGGCAAAATTGTTATCGATTAATATTTGCATGAGACGGTCTCGTTGCACTAGCGTTTTTATATTAGGTAAAGTAAGTAAACTTGGAACAAGATTGCCTACTGCACGTGCACCACAGCTTCCTCCTCCTTAAACAGCAAGCCGCTCCGCATAACTCAGCATCGCACGCCCACCGCTGCTGCGGTGAACATGAAGCTTTGCAGATGCAGTTGCGGTCTTCGCTAAACTCGCGTTTACGTGACCAGCCTTGCACGGAGCGACGCGCGGCGCCCCAGGGCTAGAATTTCAACCGTAGTATGAGGTTCGGTGCAACCCTCTATTCTACTCTTCCCAGTATTACATAATGAGGTGTGCAAACGATCACGCGTCCAAGAAGCTGCATCGGCCGAGGAGAAATTCCAAGAAATATGCCCCGGGAACCTGATGTAAGGAGGACACATTGAGTGCTCATATTTTTTTTGCAGTTCCATCACAAGTAAAATTTAATTCAACTGTAAAGACCGCAAAATACACCCCAAATGCCGCTGTTGAGCTCTAGCCTACTTTCTTTGACTTTCGGGAACATTGAGTGAAAAAACTCGATAAATCGTGAAAGATAAAAGCAGGAAGGTTAATTTGTTAAATTTTATTTTCGAAGATCATGGAGTTAAGCAACTTAGACAAGCGCAACCCAGATACTGCCTATTTGTTTCGGTTTTTGCTATCAACTGTAGGTTATGGTTAGCAAGTTAGCCATCAGCTAGCTGAAGGTTTAAAGCTAGAACGAGACATGTCATATAACTTCAGCAGCTATGTTGAGTAGCCCCCGAAAGATTTCCTCTAAGAATGCTGAAAATCTCGGGTAATTTCGGGTTTATGAATCGAATTCCAAATTGCTAGAGACATCCAAAATTTACAGTATCAGGTACACACGAAATAATTGCTACGCCTCACCAGGAATGTAATTTATAAATCAATATAAATTATGAAATTCTGACGCCACTGCAGGTTGTTTCATTTTGAAAGTCACTATTGAAATTCAGCAACGTAACTCAATTTCTGTGAAAAAAATCAAGGTAGATTTCATCATTCCAATATATATATATGACCTACAGACTCAATTATAAATGTTTCACCATATCCGGGAAATTATTTGAAACCAATAATACATTGCTCCCGATAAATGATCCACTAAAAAAAAGCACAGAAACTTCACACCACATACGGCTATTATTCTCACGCACAGTTCTCCTGGCCCTGGGTATAAATGGAATTAAACCAGCATTTTCATGAGAAAGAACTCACGTAATCACGACGCACTGCAACTTGATCCTCGGAAACAACGTTGAGAGGACTTTTAGGAAGCACAGCATGACGAGGGGCGAGAATTTTGAACGCGACCTTCACACCGCGCTCGCTATTGCACGAGCGCCAATACCTCGGCGGACGGCGACGCGCGGCGTTTCCTCCTGTTCAGGGCAGTCCAATCTTCGAAGAGGCCCAGTTGTGGTGCCGGGTCGGGCGCTGCATGCGCGTCTCGGGGAGTCAACGAAGAGCATGGGACGGGGTAAGAGCAGGATAGACTGCACATTTTCTTCCATATGCACTAAGCGGCCGGAGGACGCCGCCCCACCAGACCTCCTGCTATCTCCACGTCAAGTCTCCTCCCGGCTGCCCGCTCATCACCTCTAGCTACGAGAACACTCCTAGCGCAGCCAGTCAAATCGGCGTAAAAGAGACACCCGCTGCCCGCAAAACACTCGACGGAGCCGGGTTCACAGCCAGGTGATTCCCGCGAGCGGAGCGCAAGAGTTCCAGAGAGAGCCAATCAGGGACCTCGCATTGTTGCTCCTCGCTCGCCTGGTTAAACGCGGGAAAACCTGGCCCAATCTCAGCCTTCAGCGCACGAAACGCGTGGATTGGACAACATGGTTGCCGCGCGTGTCGTGACAAGTGAAGGACGAATAGGTAAAAAAAACTGGAGTGATGGAAGATATTAACACAAAAATATGGCGACCGATGCAAAATGTGATGATAACATAGTTTCCACAGTTGGAAAAATTACAAGGTACGACGAAGATTTAAAAAAAATTTTTTTTCACTAATCGTAAGCGAGACACACACAGATTATTTTTTCACAACACTCCGATAACATGGATTCTATGCGTATCAAGGCGACCCAGGTGAAATGGATAAAGAATGAAAATCTGAAGACGTGGAAGATTCAGATGTGCAAAGATGGCTCAAGGAGGTGAACGCGGGTGATAACGTCATCGAAACACAGAAAAAATATACGTACCTCGGAGACTTTTAGATCTATCTGCCACAAAACACAGACACACGCAGACACTCATTCTCTCTTTGTTCACTAAACTTTTCAATCTTCTCCCGATTGTCGTCGTCTCACACGCGTGAATTCTTCGTCCACGACGGCGCAGCCGACTGTTTGATGCGAGCGTTTCGCGCGGAGAGTACGCGGAGAGCGCGGCCGCAAGGCCCGAGACGGCTGCACGAGATCCCCGGCCATTGGATGTAGACCTTCCCCGCGCGGGAGAGAGACTCGGCTCGGCGCGCACTTTTCTTGCTCCCCCGTATAACGCCAGGGCCGGCTGGCGGGCGGCGGCGGCACTCCCTCCGCTTTGCAACCCTTCCTCTCCCCCGCTCGACTACTACCTAAACTCCCCCGCTCGCCCCGGCAGCAGCGATACCATTCACCCACGCACACGTCGCGCGATAAGGGGAGGGTCTTGCATCCCCCTCCATACGTCCTCCCCCGCCCCGTGACCCCCTTACGACCACTCCCCTCTCTCGGCCCAGCCACCACCCACCCCTCGACCGAAGAACCCTGCCCCCTTCCTTACCCCCTACATCCCCCTGCGTCGCCCAGGATACGAGGGGCGAGGCTGATGTATATATTCGCAAGATCGCGATCGAATCCTTCTCATTCCCACTGTAAGGACAAGGGTTGTTTTTAACCAGTTATTAAATTGATGGACATTTAAAAAGTGTAAATTTAACTATTACTGGTTACTCCATTGAGCCTAATTTTAAATGAGAGAAGCATTTTCCTCAAAAGAAAGAAATAGCAGAATATACCAAAATTTCCACATTAAAAGAAAACTGGTTGCCGCGCTCTGGACAAGTAACACGGTAATATGACGTATATGCTTTGTTAAAGTTACTACCTATGGAACATTCAGGACTGCCAAATAGACGCAGGTCTTAAATAATGGCTTCATTAAATAAATATACATTATCCAGCACTTCAATACGATCGAGAAATGTCCAATTCTCTTTTCTCTTTTCCAAAATTTATCTTACTTGAGCGAAAACGTATTGCGCTCGAGTCCTAGAAGTTTTGTCTTTGGGTTAAAAATTCAGCATTAAACATCAATTGACTTCATTTCACATTAAATCTGAATTATTAACTTGCAGGTAATGTTTATAAATATTAGCACCACATAATATATTCAATCCAATAAAATGGCAATCAGGGGTAGCTGCCGTCTATACATATATAGTTACTGGCATCTACTTCATTATCGTACATGCTGATACAGCACGGAAGATGTGATAATCCATCCAGACCACAAACTATATTCAATTTAACCGTTCCGGTTTATCCGAAATAAACCCTCCTGGACTGTTTTCAGGATTTCCTAATCCCTCATTACTTATTCCATCCCCTTAATCTGCCTCCACGTTGTTTTAAGTGACATCTTTCCCTCTTCAACATGTCCAACATTTTTCCTTCAAATGCATTGGGCACGTATTTTGATGGGATAAATGCAAAAACGAAACTCCACTAATTATAGGCATTTATTTTAAAGTATATAAAAGTAGTTTTCTCACAACCTGAAAAAATATTCCCACTATAAAAAGAAAGATAAAAACGACCTCGTTGATAAATGAGAAAAGAAGAATTTACCACCTGTACAAGGAAATCGCTAGGATATGGAATTTAATCGGTTTCTATCTCTAGGAAGACTGCGATGGATTCCTGGAGAGAGGAACTAGGTGAACTCAGACAGAGCGGCAAAGGTTAGGCCATAAGGATTGTACTTGGAAAAATTACCTGGGGAGGTTAAATGATGAAAAAGTTCGTGACCTATTTATACTGATCCAGTGAAGTCTCTATTTTAGTTCTAAAAATCCCGGTGGCAAAGAAGCAAAGAGTATTTTATTGATTAAGCAAGGATTGATCGTGCTTCTCCAGGAAGTTGCAACCATGCAACCGTAAAAATATTTACGATTTTGGCACCTGATTAGCTGGGCACAAATATGGCAAACAATAGATCAATACTCTCTATCTCAGTGTATAATGTATTTATTGGTATTTATTAATCAGTAAATTGTACGCTAAACATGCACACCGTAGCATACGATGATAAAAATGTAACTGAGAAGAGAAATAAACGAAATGTGCTTGAGTAAATATAATTCATTCATATCATCATTCAAAACATATCTATTACAAAAGTATGCTACTGAACTCAATAACATATTTTATAAACCCTTCCTTTTTTCCTACTTTTTTTGTGAATTCGCCAGTTCCAAGTGAGGATGGGATAGTATATTTTCCAGAGTGACTGCTTCCAAGTTGAAATAGAATTACCCGGGAGTAGGGAGGTGGATTCGTGAAGCAACAACGATTACCAGATCGCAACGTAGTCTTGATTTTGAGGTCACTGCTCCATCCGACGCATGATACGTGAAAATGAAATTGGCGTTGACAGATAAAGGGAAAAGTGAGAACCAGATTCAGAAAAGATAAGAAAATGCGTGGAAGGAAGGAATAGGATTGGAGAGGAAGTAAACTGGAGTAGTATTCTTTTGCATGAAGGCGGAGAAAAAGGATATATATGGGGTGAGATGTTTGGAATTGGGTCGGGAGAAAGATCTCACAGGGATAAGCGGCAAAGGAGAACAGGGTTTGGATGTGTGGTTGGAAGACTTCAAGAGTGGGGATCGAGGGGAGCGAAGAGGATGGCGAACAGGAGAGCGAAACTGGTTACAGAAATAGGGGGAGACGGGCACTGAATACTTAAAGCTTGGACGGGATGAAGGAAAGGGGGGGTGAGGTCAAGATAAAGACATTTGAGTGGGAGGAGGAGCTGAAACGGCAGTCGCTTCGGGGAGAGGAGAGAAGAGGAGAGAATGAAGGCGCTGTGGGAACATGGAGAGTAATAAAAGAGATCTTAAAAGAGAAAGGAGAAAGAAATGGAAGAAAATAAAATTTCAAACTAGAGAAAAGATGAAGAAGAGAAAGAGTGAGCGAAATAATTGGGGTCACCAAACTTTTTGAGGATTAAGCTCGTGCACAACCAGATAGCGGTTCGCTTGATCACTAGAAAATTGTTGAAATCTGTATCGGAGATTCTCCTTTTCCAATTACTAGTAAAATATCCAAGCTTTTACAATAATCACACCTGTGAATTATCAAGACACTTTGAATGGAGGACAAAACAGAAACATACATGACATAACTTTATTTGTCTTTAATAAAGATGCTCTTTTAGTAGTAGTTACCACGCATATTTTTAAAAGTAAGTTCATCCTTTGCTCGTATTCGCTAATAGATTGAGGAGAAGGCTGTTTGGATGAGTGAGCAGTTGAAACGCTTAGGCTGCCATTCAACTAATATGACTCAAGTTTCCGTTTTAAGTAATTTTTGGTGTATGATCCCATCGATATTCTAATGACCAACAACTGACCCCGTATTCAAACTAAAAATACGGTTTTATACCTATTATAGCCATAATTTATGTAGGTACGCAAAATTTTCTGGTTCGAGGATGCGCGCATCAATATTCATTTCAATGTGACAACGTGCATTAATTTTTGCATGCAATGGAAAAAATGGTCCAGCTAACATATAAATAAAAGATGTACCAGTGATTTCGCATTCTACATTTGTAGGTTATCCGTTCATTTTAAATCTAATATTCCGCTGCAAGTTAATGGATTACATAACTACGGAGGTACGGTTAAAAAAGTAACCAGCAACTCATTGGGTTGATTGTTAGCGATAACAAACTATGACCTCTCTCTTTCATTCGTAATAATTGTGTAAAATGAAGGTTATATGTAATGAAGTGCTTATAACACCAAATGCACCAGTTAAGAGAAATACCGTTCTTATAATTCCCGTCCAAAAGTATAATATAACTTTTGGATGTTTCCCTTTTTCACTAATTTTCTTATAACCATTGCCTCATGAACAATCTTTTATTGATTGTGGATGAGGTAATCGAGGAAATTTTCAAATAAATTAGCCTTTAGAGCATAAAAATACTTGAACCAAGATGCATGAAATGATGGGTTATTCACATGATTGGAATTTTTATAAATATGAAGTTGGAGTTGCATAATTCGAACTCGAGATGGTAATTTGTGGTAACATTACCATTAAAAATTTACTTTCACATATTACCATAGTTATAATGGATTTTTCATATAATTCAAATCGAATTTTTGTTTTAAGTACAGTGGTATCGGGTGAAATATGATGGAACTCCTTCATGATTGATCAAAACGGATATGCACTTAAAATGTTCCGCAGATATTCATTTGGTGCGACCGGTTTCGATAAAAGGTATCGTCATCAGGCATAATCTATAGAGTTTTCAGATACTATATAGGCAGGGTCTTGGAGGAGCGCGTGCGGGAGGTGCGGGAGTAAAATGGGAGGAGAGGGTTGGAATAATAGGGTGAAGGTGCAGCGTCACGAGGCAGTGGGAGGAAGAGGTTGGGAGAGCTGGCTGGAGTGAAGGATTAAGAGTGATTGCTCACGAGAGGTTGGAGGAGGGATGTTGGATGTTTTGTGAGACGTTAGAGAGTGCATAAGTGGCAGGTAAATCACTTTCGGGGGACGCATTGAGGATTGGGGAATTCCAAGAATACAATTGCTCATTAACTGTTTCCACAGATTGTCATGTACACTAATTCCATTCCAAAAGCTGAATATGATATATTCCAAGCAGAGTTGGTTGCTTTTTCAGTTAAAACATGCTATTCTTCAATATATTCTTTAACGAAATAGGTGAGAGATGGTGAAGGCCTAAACGTTGGAAGTTGTATTTGTTTTCTTTTAGATGGAATTTTTACTCATTATTTTGATAGAAAAAAATTGAAGCAATGAGCCTTTTGGTGAAGTTCAGTCGTAAAAATAGATGCATTGGCGGCTAGCGTGTCGTGATTCACGTGGAGAGTATTCTGGCACTTCGTCTATCTCATAATTCCGTGGAGAAACTTGCAGATATTTTTTCCTCTAATTGTGGGACAAACCTTCACCAGCTCTATAAAATCTATACGAAATGTACAATTTACGATTGCTGGGATAGGTAAGGAAGAAAAATAGTTCTGAGGAACTAACTATAGAAAAATTCAGGCATCTTCACAAAAAATATTGAACTTTTCTTGTGAAAACAATTTAGATTGTTGATAGTTTTTGCTTTGAATGCGGAATTATTCCTTAAAAATCTCCCTATTTCTCTGTTTATTATTTTTTAATATGTTTTTATAGATATCAACTGTATGGAAATAAGGTACCATAAGTAAAATCATATGAAATTTAGATGAAGATTCTCCCAGAATTCTTCGTTTGGAGAAAATACAAGAGAGAGGCATAAAAATACCAAGTTAATTCATCTTAAACCTAAAAATGATGATTTTACTTGAATAGGGAAGGTTGAATAAGAAACCATTTAAGGGCTCATATCGACTATCCGTAAGTACTCCGTATCCGCAGTTATTAAGTTCAAGATAAGTCTCTTTCCAAAGAAGTTCATGGAAACGGAAACCAGCCTATAATGCTTCCTTTTCTCTGGGAAAATCTTTTATCTCAAGTTAACAATCTAATCACCTGAATCCCAATGCCCGGGAGATTATTTCAACAGCTCTAACTTCAAAAGAGTCTCTGCATTAGGTCTCAACCCCACTTAAGAGAATCTTATCGCCGAATTAAATATGATTACTGGATGATTGCCTGAATCCAAAAGACATAGTTTGGCAGTGAAAAACCTCGAGAGTACAGTTTCACAGTTTCTCTTTCTGTAAAACGGTCGAGTGAAAAACAAATACTCTTAGCGCGTACAAATAAAAAAGGTAAGAAGTAGACCAAATGTTGTACACCCCGTCAGCATTTATGCAGGACATATTTCACGCGCAACGTTAATTGTGATCTGTCGACAGAGAATATTTTTAAAACAAAATTCACCATAATTTTTCCAGCTGCTTTTTGTTCGATAGGAATAATTTTGCTTTCCTCACACTCTCTCTTCTCTTTCATTTTTTAACATAAAGCAAAGTTACTTCATACTTGTGAAAAGTGTGCACAGAATATCGACATTAGTAATATTCCTGATAATTGATTTACCTAGGCCACGAAAGAAAGGCCCACATGATCTCATATTATTATGTATTATCCAACGGAACTGAAAGTAATAATATTTTCAGCTTTGTGTTCAAGAGTCAAGGGGAGTCAAATATTTGGCCAAGTATGTGGATCAACGTTCTTAAAAGCCCTCCTCTAAGAGAATAAGATGCTACATTCAGTTTATGAATTAAGCAATGAACGACTGAGGCTGACAATATTCAATATTGCTACAAATAATATGAATTTCCCAGGAAAAAGAAACACAGCATGCATAGGAAGTTCGTCTACATTGTAAGTCTTCTCACAGGCTCGTGTTTTCTTAAGGAAAAGAAGATAAAATTCACTTTTCTGAGAATTATGACTGGAGTCTCTCTAGGCAAGCACAGAAAATTGGCAAATGAAAAGTGGCTGCGCTCATGAGGGATCTTCATATGCTGTCAAATGCATATTTTTTCATTTCATTTCCTCCTTTAGGTACCATTGCATTTATCTAATTTCATGAGATAGCCATTATCTAAAACGTACCTTTTTTCCTGGCCTATGACTGATCCAAGCTTCTAATTTAGTTATTATGTGATCCTTGATAATGCTACCTATGTAGACTTCTCCTCGGTCATTGATGACGATATTTAGGATAAAGTAGCATTACGGAGCTTTGTATAATTCGTTCAATCCATCTTTGGTCCTAAGCGTCTTCACTAATCCAACTAAGTTATATTAAAACGCATGATGTTCACGGATTATACAATTTACAATGGCTCTTATTCGGGAGAATAAAGGACGAGAAGTACACTGGAAAGGAATAAAGTCAATTCATAGTTATTTGGAAAACATGAATTTGGAAAGACTTTTTGACCCAGAAAATTGACTATAACAATATAGCTGGAATTTTCATTGTGCAGAACAACTGCACTGATGACATTTATAATGTAATTAATTAAATTAGGCTGAAATAGTGCGCACTTATTACGCTAGAAGTACGTTACGAATATGAAACATTCACATCATCTACAGACAATGAATTTAGCCGGCTTGGCATTTTTTAAATTCCAGTCAAATCACAGTAGTTTATTTTTGGGATGTAAAACTTTAGGGGATAACCGAGCGAGAGTTAAAAGGAGGTTACCGAAAGATATAAAAAACATTCCGCTTCTATAGGAATCTAGGGCTGTGGAGTAGTGGTGGGAATTTCGGTTCATTTTGTGGATTCGGTTCATGGGATTTGATTCGTGGCAATGATTCGGTTCTTTAAATCGTTCATAATGAACCGAATGAACCAAATCCACGAGTGAATCTCGAATCCATGTGAATCTCGAATCCAAGTGAATCTCGAATCCATGTGAATCTCGAATCCATATGAATCTCGAATCCATGTGAATCTCGAATCCATGTGAACCTTGAATCCAAGTGAATCTTGAATCCATGTGAATCTGTCAACTTACTGCATTTCAAATATTAGTGTGCGAAATAACAAACAAAAAAGTGAAGTGTGATGCTCCAATTTGGAAACACAAGATCTTTGACAAGGTGTTTCAAGGGTATTTACAGGGTTCTTATTGAACGATTTGGATTTGGCGGATTCGGAGAATTGCTAGCAGAATTCTACACAAATCGTTCATATTGAACGACTTGGATTCGGTGGATTTGAGTCTTCCATCAAATCGTTCTTTTTGAACGATTCGAGTGGAAAACGTAGATTCATGTCATTGAATCGTTCATTATGAAAGATTCATTCATGAACGACACAGCTCTACTGTGGAGGATAACAAACTTAAACCACTCTTCATAGCACTCAGAAAGTAAAAGAAAGTACATATAGTTTACGTGTAATATTAACGACGGGCATTGGGTAGATAAAGGCCAAGATAGAGGGAAGGATGATGGGGAAGGAATATTACTTGAATAAATATAGGTATCATATAATATAGCCCCGGAAAAACATATTCGCCACTCCAAATTTACATAACCCTGGCGTTGTTAGCCTCAAACATAGGCATCCCATATGGACTTAGTTTATGACCCTCGGGCGAATGTAAGCATTAATAACGCTATGGCGATCTTAAGCTGAGGAGTCTAATACTCAAAATTTGTGGCTTAGTCTCTCTCACTTGCTCCACTTCCTGTTACACACAGCGGAAAACAAATTACGAATAACGCGAGAGAGATACACGCCATCCAACAGCAGGAACAAGAACTCCACGAAATAAAATGAACTTTCAAGACAAACTTATGTCTACAACAACAATGAAGACACAAAAACTGTCAATCTCCATTTTTAATGCAAGAAAAATATTCCTTTCCTAATTCAGTTTCCTGATTCAATCCCTCTTTTAAGTTAAGTGCCCTAAAAAGTTAGTAGAATTGATGCTAAGGTGAGCCTTCAACTGCTTCCACGTCAGCATCACGCCATTGTTAACTTAATTTGTGCTTATTTTCATGTGTATATATCTCTCAATAACAGAAGATATTATACTATTAAGTGTATACAGTTTGATTCAAAGCCCAGTTTGCTCTTTTACATATGTCCAGATGCACGGGTCACCTCCTGGTGTATACCGGGAGGAATGGTGCCACAGGTGACGAAGGCGATGAAGACTGCGGTCGGGGACAAGGGCTGCTCTAAGTTGGATGTGGTAGCCCATGTTGGGACCAATGACGCTGTGGATATGGGATCAGAGGAGATTTTAGACTCTGTGAGAGATCTATGCTCCGAGTTCCGCCGTATTCACTGAGGGTTGAGTCGCAATATGAGGCTTACCATATGCAGCTTGGTACCTAGGACGGATCGGGGTTCGATGGTTTGGAGCCGAGTGGAAGGCATAAACCAGAGACTCCGTGAAGTCTGTGGGAGCGAGGGAGCGGAGTTCTTAGATCTCAGGCCGGTGCTGAATTCGTGTCGGGTGCCACTAAATCGTTCAGATGTCCACTCATGATGTTCAGATGTCATGTATGAGGCATCGCAGGAGGTAGCGAGCGGGATATTGGAGCATAATCGTAGGCCTTTTTTAGGACAGAGAGTAGGGTAGTGAGTAGGTAAAATAGTGGGTCATTAAATAACTTGCCATTCACCAGGATAGCAGAGAATAACGAGTTGATCAGACAACACAGTATAGGTTTAGCGGGACGGAAGAAAGCACAGAAAAAGGAAAAGGAAAAAACACATAAATCAAAACAACACCCATGAATCTCCAAACGGTAAGTTTCCCAATGATTTAGAAAAAGGAAACCCCACAAATACAATAAGCAGACATATTAAAATAGAGGAATTTTCAGTAGTGGTAGTTAATTGTCGTAGTTTAAGAAGCAAGATACCTGAATTCCATCACCTTAATTGAGAGTACTAATTCTGACATAACTATAGGAACGGAAAGTTGGTTAACAAGCGATATTGCTGATAGAGAAATTTTTCCAGTGAATTTTAGGGTGTACAGGAGAGATCGAGAGGGTCGACCTGGAGGTGGTGTATTTATCGCAGTTAAGAACACAATAGTCAGCAAAATAGAAGTGAATCCCGATAATATAATAAAAAGTGTATGGTGTTCCATTCAATGTGCTAATTCCAAAGTAATATACGTTTGTGCCTACTATAGACCACCCCATTCCGATGCACTCTCAGTATTAGAACTCGAGAAACATATCAGGTCCATTAATTCCCATAGTAATGAACGACAGATTATTGTTGGTGGAGATTTTAATACACCATCGATAGATTGGAAAACATGTAGTCATAAGTCTGGGGGTAAGGACAAAGAAATCTGCGAGTCATTGCTTAACCTGTTCGCATCATATGCACTATATCAAATAGTAAATTGGTCTAATAGAGGGGAGAATGTTCTCGATTTACTTGCCACAAATATCCCTGAAAAAGTTATTAAAGTTCAAAATTTCGATGGAATAAGCAACCACAAGGTAGTGCACGTAAAATTTTCCCTCAATACTGAAAAAAATATTAAATTAAAAAGAAAGATTTACCTTTTTAGTAAAGCAGATTTTAAAGGATTTAGGCGTGACTTAAAGACTTCTTTTGACAAATTCTTGAACATCAGCAAAAATAGTGATACAGACAATACATGGAAAGAGTTCCTCCAAATTACGTAACTTGTCAACAGATATATACCTCATAAGTATAAGAGTGAGAATAGGGAGCCAAGGTGGTACAACGTGGAGGTTAGAAAATATTTAAAACGCCAACGAGTTAGCCACGCAAAATTAAGAAAAATGAAGAAAAATGTAGCTAATAGCGATCTAAAAAATACTATCACACATTATAAAATTTGTAAAGCAGCCGCAAAAACAGCCCTTAGAAAAGCGTTTAGTGAATTCGAGAGAAAAGTACTCGGAGAACAACTAGAGGGAAATCCGAAAGCATTTTGGTCATATGTTAGGGAAGTACAGGGAACTAAAGAGTCAACGGTTAATTCCTTGAAAAACGATAGAGGCGAAATAGCAACTTCCAGTTTAGATAAGGCTAATTTGTTGAATCTTTTTTTTTCAGAGCGTTTTTAATCAATCTAAGCGTAGTTTGTACGAAACCGTACCAGACCGATTTCAGCAACAAATGCCCCCGATCGATATATCTTGTAGCGGAATTGTACCCTTACTAAATAACATTAGCCCGAACAGGTCCTCAGGTCCTGATGAAATTCCAGCTCGTGTGTATAAAGAATTAGCTCTTGAAATGGCTCCCTATCTTAAAGTAATGTTTAATAAATCCCTCGAAGAACACGCGGTTCCCAACGACTGGAAGATAGCAAATGTGACCCCAATTTTTAAAAGCGGCGATAGGAAACAGCCATGTAATTATAGACCAATATCATTAACGTCACTATCATGTAAAATTATAGAGCATATAATAGTTACATCAATAATGGGACACCTCGACAGCCAGGATTTATTGATAACTAACCAGCATGGGTTCAGAAAGGGACGGTCTTGCGAAACTCAATTAGGTAATTTTGTTCAAGATATTTTAGTTTCCGGAGAAGGTAACGTACAGGTAGACGCAGCGTTTCTTGACTTTATAAAAGCGTTTGACAAGGTTCCCCACTGTAAGTTACTCGCGAAGTTAGCATCATACGAGATAGACAGTAATATAATGGCTGGATAGGAGACTTCTTACATGAACGCGTTCAAAGGGTGGTATTAGATGAAGTCAGCTCAGGCGAAGTAAAAATTACATCGGGTGTTCCCCAGGGAAGCGTGATTAGTCCAATTTTTTTTTCTCTACGTAAATGACTTGAATACAGCAGTAAAAAAAAGCAACCTCCGTATTTTTGCCGATGATGCAGTAGTGTATAAGGAAATTAGAAATGAAGAGGACAGGCAGTCTTTAGCCTAGGATTTGGATGCGATTGATGATTGGTGTGATAGTTGGCAGCTAGAATGAAATTTGAAGAAATGCGCGATAATGAACTTTTGGAAAAAGAATGGCTTTCCCCGGAAAAATTATTGCATCAAAGAAAAGAAAATATGTAACGTAGAATCTATTAAATACTTAGGCGTCACCATCACTGAAGACATGTCATGGAGGAAACACATCAGGGAAATAACTAGTGTAGCAAACCGTAGATTAGGATTCGTAAAAAGGGTTCTAGGCAAATGCGATGAGAGAGTACAAGAAAGAATCTATTTTACACTTGTCAGGTCTCATTTACAATATGCCGCTAGTATATGGGATCCGTAAGCTATTAAGGTTTGATAAAAGAATTAGAGCGTGTGCAAAGGAAATCCGCTAGATTTGTTAAAGGCCGTTATGATGATTGTATAAGTGTTACGAGCTTAATAGAAGAACTAGGATGGGAATTACTATCAGAACGCAGGTTAAAGTTTAGGTTAAACCTTTCAAGTAAATTCGAAACCGAATTGTTCACAGATGACGTTAGATATATCTTGAGAACCCCTGCGTATTATGCTAGGTTTGATCAAATTAACAAGATTAGAGAGATAGATTGTCGTACCGATAGATTTAAAATGTCATTTTACCCGCGTACCATAAGAGAGAACAATAGGCAGCGTAGCAAAGGGATATGTGGGTGAAATATAGTTAGAGTAGTCTGTAGTGCATGGTGCATGTAATAACAACCAATAATCCCTTTCTTATTATATAGATACTAACCATCTAGCTCCATGTGAACCTATTTCCTAGCATGTCTCCCTTAAATATCCTACTTGCATGGCATGGCAATAGTGCATGTTTGGTGATCTTCACCCCCTGCCACATACCCTCGTGGTGGCTCGCAGGGTGTTACGTAGATGTAGATGTAGATGTTACTATCTATAACAACATTTTCATCCATGTCGCCACAAATATTTAGCTTTTTACAATCCGCCTGATATTGGTTACACACGTTCAAAGAGATGAGGCCCGCTCAGAGAAGGGCTGATTTTTATGTGTGGCATATTATGGCATATAAGTAAAAAACATTGATGGGAAAGTACCATCGTGGGTTCGGAAAAATAATATGCTGTGTTATAGGCTGATGAGCGCCAACTAAAGATTTTTGAGATACGAGCGAGAAAAAGGTAAGGAAGGGTAACCCGGGTGTAAAGAGAGACAAACGAGAAAGTAAAATTACGTGTTTTCTCGCTCCATTTCAGCTTTTTATTTACAAAGGTAACTAAGCGCTGTATACTGTCGTAAAAAAGGGTGAAAAATATGCACAAAAAGGTGATGAAAGGATTGCATGATAGGTAAGCAAGAGAGAGAAACATTGGGATTATTGAAACTTGATGAAATGATGGGGTCCAGTTTGGACCGGTGATAGCGAGTTTGACTCTCAATTCGAGAGTCGTAAGTTTGAGATCAAAGTTTTCCTGACAATCAAAGGCAACCGTACCGAAGACTTGCACGCCACTCGAACTGACCCCAATACTGAGAGGCAAAAGTCTCAGCAGAAGGCAATGATGGCGCAGATCAAGAAGATCGGACCGGTATCAACAACCACAGCTTCGGGTGAGATAGAAGTTCATGGAATCGACCGCCGTATTGGGATGTGGAAGGCAACGGGGAAACCACAGAAGATCCAGCCCTGCATTCTAACCATGTATCACATAATGACATGTTCCGGTAAAATATGTCTATAGTTACTAAAGGGCTTTGAGTTTAAACGGTAAGAGAGCTTACCCTCTCCCCCCCCCCAAAATACATATGCTATGCAGTATTTAGGGCCCTTGGGACACGGATTTCTGATGAATAACTAATGACATGATGGCGACGATCATAAGATTTTCAATGTTTCTAAAAATGGAGAAGTTAATAGACTGTTAAGGACACGCTCGGAGAGACTATACAAAGTATAGGGAAATTTTAGGCGGGACAGTCTATGGGACAGCCATTTATTTGATAGAGCACCTTATTTAATGATTGTTGTCCAAAAACCGCTGGCCACACTCCCTCGCGAGTACTCCAAAGGGTATACGTAGACCCCATGATACAGCAAATGCGCTACTCTCCCTTAGCCTATCCCTCGGAAGACCCTCGGTATATCCCTAAACCCTTTACGAGTCTTTTAAGGACCCCGGGAGTCCTCTCCAAGCTTCGTTTCCCCTCCGCCAACCCACCGTAGACCCACCGCCCCACACGGCCCCACCTACACCCCCACCACACTTACTTCCGGGGTTTCCTGAAAACGCACTCTCCATGCCTCCCTCCCCTCGCGCCCCCTTCAAACAGCGCACTCCACAGCCATTCAAAATCCGGCGCACACTCGAGAACACTTGCCGACCCGCGTCTCACCCCGCATTTCTTCCTTCCTCGAGAGCAGAATCTAAATTTATACCCCCTAAAACCCGTCGTCTCCCTCTCTATGAAAAAGTCTCAGGGATCACTATGAACGCATGCAACCTCAGGTAACGGAATCCCCCTCTTCCTCACCACTAAATCTCAACAAATCCTACTCCCACACTCCTATCGTTATCAGGCATTTCTCTCCCTCAGCTAGAATCAGTACTTGACAATGTCACGTGTATTGAGCAAAAAATATAGTATTAGATACGAGAACTTTGTTAACATTTGCACCCGATTATTATTAAACTTTCGTTGATTCGTTCCATGATGAAGATAATGCATACTCTTGAGAGTGATAGCGCCGTCTTGATAGCAATTGGATACCTATCTAGGTGATGACGCCATTAGGAAAATAAAATGCACTAATTATTTGTAAATGCGAGATAGTGATTTCTTCATTTTTGAGAGCCCGCTAGAGGCCCAACCGAACGATATACAATTGTACTGGGTACCTGACAGAGCGAGCACGATATTTCTCGTACTTCCTTGTTGGTCATGTTTGCTTGCGTTACTGGCCTCTTGCAACAATTGGGATGGAATTCGCTTCCAGATCGTTAACTAAAAATTATGCTTAATATTTTATGTAAATTCAAAATCAATTTATTTTCTGATGAAGTATTAATATCATACGAATTCTGATATGCTGCGGTAGATCAGATCATGAGGATAAAGTTAGGTAACTAGCCTACGGAACAGGCAGGTTTTAAATTTCGATTTTCCCGCGAGCGGTAAGAGACCTTAATGACTGACAAAGAGACACTGAAGTAGGTTAGTCAACAGTGTAACTGAGTAGTTGATTTCGTACCTAATGCTTGACTCTTAGTCAACCGCGTTGTACCAATATCACGCTCCGCACGATATCTCCATGACTCTTCTGTCATGTTTGCGAATTTACAATAATTTTTTTTCAAAGTTTCTGTAGCATTGGTGGCATACTTGGAGTGTAGTGCATGTTAGTGAAAGTAACTTGTACATAATATTTTATTTTGGTGATAACTTATCCGCTGCCGAGCACCTTTGACATGGCTGGTAAGGTAATATTTTGATGTAGATGTAATTTTTTCCGATGAGCTCCCGATTTTTTACGCTAATTTTTGGAGGAAACACGCATCAATAAGATATGTACTAATTATTTCATCTTGATTCACGAGGTTATGAGAATTAGGAACAAATTTGTCACCAACAGGCTGCCTACACAAACAAAAACACTGATGCATCTGTTCTACCACCTGTCTTCCGCCGAATATCATCCTCACTCACAGGAGTCGCATCTACCGCAGTATACCCACTCTTGGCTTACGGCTGAGCGTTCCGCGGTCGGATGGATGGCTTTCGGGAAGTCCAATCTACTCTCCTATTCCCTCGCACGAGGTATGTACCGGTACGATTCAGTTTCGGCCGCAAGGTAATCCTGAGGATGGAGCTTTTGGTTTCCGGATCTTGCGGATCTCAAATCTTGTTACCCATTGTTCAAAAAAAGTGAAATTTTCTGCATGGTAGTACTCCATAGAAAACGTCGGGTGACTTCGGGAGCATTTAATTTCTCGAAAGTGTACTCATAACATAACTCTTGGGGGCATAGGATCTTCTCCCAATATATCAACGACTAACTTCGCCTAAAACTATGTAAGTAGTGGAAATTTCATCTTGCCCGAAATACAGCCGACACATCTAATAGCATGAGATCAAATTTCTGACATAAACTTGAATTGCTAGTTTCCGACTGGCACGCAGGATATTCCTTTTGCTCCTCGCACGAACTCTCTGGGTAGAGAAAAATTACAAAATGAAATTGATACACTTATGAATAAAGAGGTTCAAGGACACAACCTACCCACGCAAATAGGGTAGGGTCGCATACACGGATCTTGCATCAGGGTGTTCAATTTCCAAAAATAACTGCACACAATCTCCAAACTCAAAAATCGATTAAATAAAAAGTATGCAAATAACAAAGGCAAATAAGCCATTTTTAGCTTGGAAGATACAATATTTAAGTAAGCTTACATATCAAATGTTAAGTTAATTTTTATTGACAAAAGTAGTATGGTGATTTGCGGGATTAATCTAGGTACTTTTATATAAAAAGAATGTAGATCTCACGGCCAATGTTTAGACGAATAAATTGAATATCTCCCTAATGAAGCACGTTGAATTTAATGTGAAATATGATAGTTGAATCCCTTCCTCCATCAGATATAGGCACCTCCACATCTATCATTCAGCGCCAATCGGAAAATTAAGGGATAAGCTCTCTCAAAATGCATGCTCACAGAAAGAATAAACAAATAAAAGCAATTAAAACATTAGAAAAGATTTAAACATTTTTATTAGAAAATAAAAAAGAAAACAATGGTGCGAAAATGTAGGAAGAAAGCAGCAGAACCATCCCCAAAGACTTGCCCTGGAGTACAAGCCTAGAGGACAACAAAGTCTTGGGCGTTCCAGATTAAGATGGTTTCCGGAACAGGCAATATTTCCTAATCCATGAATTGTTGAAGGAGAAGGATAACTGCAGAAACTCAAGAGGCAGGAATTATTCATCGCATGAAAGGTGGCATTATAAGTAAAAAGCCTCTCGTGAGGGAAACACTTAAAATCGCTTCGTGTCAGGGAATAACTTGAGGAAATTTCTGCTCCGAGAGAAAAAATCCAATCGGTTCAAATCCGTCAGTCATCTCCAAAAAAATTTTAATAATTTATTTTCATTCTAATAGCACCTCACTCATCTTCTTCCACTTGCCGCGGAAAAAAGTTTCCACGCACACATTTTTCCCTTATTCGCCATAAAAGTGAAACTTGATCGCATTCTCGCTATTTCCAATAATTCACTGGCACTGAAACACTCACTTGAAGGAATGGAGGCGCTTATATTTACCCCATTCCCATGTTTATGGAGGAAGATCAAATCCCAAACTTAATTGCGCTGTGAGTGTTTGCAAAACGAGCAGTCGTAAAACGACAGTAAAAAGTCACCAGCTTACGTTCTGCATTAACTTTTCCCATCTGAACTAGTAGGTAGTTATCACCTAAGGCATAAATTATAATGGCTAGTGAATGACTGAAGTTTAATGTACGTTATCAATCAGTGATTCATCCTCCAGGACGACCTTAGATTATGGCCAGGCCTCCACCCAAAATATTGTTTTTAGAATAAAAATTATGCCTTTGCCAGCGGGAACATCTTCGCATGCGTTCGTTCTTCAATTCCGTAAGCACTTAACTCCCTTATAACATATCAAAAGCCCTCATATTTCTCTTTTGCTCCACAGATTTACAAATATTGAAGCTTCCATCACGGTCTTAAGCGTACATTTCAGCGTAAAACCTCGTAGCTTCACTAGCTTTACGTTCTAACACCCTTGACCAGTTTTCCTTTACTTATGAGTACCTAATGTTTCATCTTCGCCACTGATTACATCATTCCTTTCTCTATGAGACCAAAATTCGAACGCTTTCTTAGGTACTTTTATGTAAAGTTAAACTCTTCCCTTCTCCCCATAAACATCCTTGGACTAGGGAAATGCAACGACCCATGGCTTCAACCTCATATACCTGGTTTAAAAAATTCAAATAATATACAAAGCTAAATCATTCAGCAAAGTTAATTTGACCATATCAGACATCTGGAAGCATCCTCTTGAGAACATTCAAAGATAAAAATTGAATAAAGTGGTTAACATATTTTCACTAGTCTTAAAGCCTTTCTCGAGTGAATTTTAGGCATTAAATAGTATTGAGTCACGGATTTTATTAATGATTCCGAGGACGGATAGATGAAAAAGAAGAAATATAAATGCCTCAATATTAAAACCAAAGCTTAATTTTTGGTAATTTTAACTAGCTATAAAGCTAGCTCTAGTTATCCCCTCTTCACTACCCTGTCCTTGCATACAACTGTTGCTTCATTTACGCTCATAAACCACTTCATACACGCCCGTCTATTCTTCATATTCCTTATACTCCTTTAAGATTACTATCAAGCATAATCAACCAGGATTTTCTCGGGCTACCTCTTCCTCTCGTATAATTTTCTCATTCATTTAAGTGGATAAATATTAAAACCAATGCTAAATATTTTTTAAACCTATAAAGCGTGCCCTAGTTATCTCCTCTTCTTAAGCCAGCCGTTTCAAACAGCTGTTGCTTCAGTTACGTTCATACACCTTTTCATACACTCACTTCTTTTCTTCATATTCCTTACACTTCTTTAAAGAGCATCTACATCCATATTCAACAAGGATTTTCTCGGTCTACCTCTTCTTCTCGTACAATTTACTCAACCATATAAGTGCCTCAATATTATCATCAATGCTTAATATTTTTTTAAGCCTATAAAGCTTGCTCTAGTTATCTTCTCTTTGCGATCCTGTCCTTGCATTCAGCTGCTGTTGCTTCAGATACGCTCACTCACCACTTCATATACGCCTCCTGTTCTTCATATTTCTTATACTACTTTAATGAGTACCTTCAACCATGAATTTCTGGGTCTATCCCTTCCTTTCGTACAGTTTACTCAACTATAAGCGTGGTTGTCATGGGATAGTTGTATTAATCAAAGCATCAATTCATTCCTACAAGTCATGAAGACAACAAGCGTAACATTTCATGTCACTACTTCCTCAATGCCGTCCGCAAATCACACCTTCCACGGAATGGACGCAGCCTTCCTCCTCCTAAAATCGTCGCCCCGGTCTGGCAGATTCCAGACCCTCCTGAGCCCTTTTTGTCTCCTCTCTCCCGACTCCTCCCTCTCTCTCTCCGTCGCCTCCTTCTCCTCAGCTTAATCGATCGAAAACATTTTCCTTCGGGCTGAGTGCACAGGAGGGACACACTCACGCACCCGGAGATATGCATGCCCACGCCCGCGGGGGATATTCTAGCGAAAGGAATAAAAAATAAAAGAGAGAAGAAAGGTGGAAAGAAAAGGGGAGAAGACGAAAAAGAAGGATTCACTCCACTCTCCCTCCCACGCCTCCTCCCCATGCCACTTCCTCCTCTTCTCCTCAAGACCATCCGCGTTGGTCATCACCTCCTGCCTTCTTCTGCTTCTTCCTCCAAACCCTCCTTCGCCAACGGATTCATGCGAAATATCCACCGAAAGCCCTTTCCCTCCGAAAGCCCTCTCCTCGTCCCATGGAAATCTCACTCCTCTCGAAAACTCTCACCTCTCGTATTATTCTTCGGAATCTCCATCTATCAACCCGACTCGGACCTCCTCTTTCTCCCCCCCCCAATAAGGGGTCCTCCCTACTACTGTAACTCCCACATTTTTCCTCGAATCTTGCCCATCCTCCTTGAATGGTTTGCTTCACCCAACCCCCTCTCCTATTTCTGGGGCTCGTTATTTTGGGTCATCAATTTATCTACTAAAACCGTCCGGTTGATAGCTAGTCTCCACTATGGAGAGGAGGCGTAGGTGGCGGCACACTTGCCATTTATGCGTCTTTTCGAACGAGAGAAATCTTCTACATCTTCATACCACCCTGCGATCCGCCACATGGGCGTGTAGGAGCGGGTGCTAGGACACCAGCCGTTTAAAGATGTAAGGTTTTGGGAGGTGAAATGGTGACGGGTATTGTGGAAGTTTTTTTGGTGGAGCTTAGTATTTATTTTGATCGTTTATTGTGCCCGGAGATAATGAGTTTTTGTACCTATCCGTTTGGCCACTGCCAAACCTCTCTCACCTCTTGGTTTGACCTCTCTTATTTAATCGCTTCTGTCAGACCTAAAGATGTACCGAGGCGTCATGATAGGGTTCTCAGTGACGTTCTGAAATACTCAAGTTAAGAAACCACACCAGCCTGATGTAAACATGGTTACATTGTATAAAATGCGTGCTTTACCGTTCTTTGCTGCGGCTATGAATTCATCTTGAGGTAAAGTAAATTATATTCCAATATCTCTCTCTACTCCCACTGCTTCTAATTCGATAGCTTTTTGACTCAATCTACAAATATTTGATATGTAAAGATGCTAAGCGGAGTACAATTAAAGTGTATAAAGGTTTGATGGTAGTTTAGTTATGAGTACATTATTTCGCGTTACTGAGTAGATATATTTCGTATTTCTGATCATTTGGAGCCAACGGACAAGTTAAAAAATAATTTTTGCATAGCTTAGCTAAAGAATGAGAGAGTAAATGCTCAGCATGTAGGTGTTCATTACTGAAATTGAAACAAAATTTGTGTCATATTGACTCATTTCGGCCAATATTGGTCAGTGCTATAAAATGAATCGAAATAAATAAATCGCTATAGAATGAATCGAATGAAATAATGGTAACAGATATTTGTGAAACTGTTGGCCATTATACTTCAAGAAGTGGCAAAATATTTCAAGAGTATGTCAGGAACGTACATCTAAATATGGTTATATAGAATAACAGAAAATTAAACGTTTTTCCAACTGTTTTTAATCTGATTATTTTCCCTAACAGCATTTAGAGTCGAAAAATTTTCAATTCGGGAACATACTGTGGACCGATCATTGAGTAACAATTTTATTGACAATTGCTAAAACATAAGTTTAAACGAATCGAAAATATGGTATAAACAGGTTGCATACCTATGCGTTGCTGCATATCCCATAATTTTGGTTGTTTCTACTTCTCCAGTTTTTATTGACTCGATATGTTGCTTCAAATACAGCCCACGTTCAGTCAATTTTCTTTTCCACTACATAATGTATCATCCTCCTCAATATCATGACATATTTCGACTTGAAAGCAATTCACTTTGTCATACTATAATGTTGATGAGATTCTTTACGGCGAATTCCATGCTAAATATGTTTAAAACCTTGAATTCAAGCAAGAAGATTATTTGAAAGAGATAAAGATTGTATTACCCATCTACTCATCTTTACTGCCATTCCTCACGGCCCTCTACCCATTGCTCCCGTCGGATTAGACTGTGACTGATGTGCTCCCATCTTGAACCAAATCCATGGGTTCGAATCCCGCCAGGGGCACGGATTTGGGAAAACGCTTGGGACCCAAGGGAAATCTGAAGACATCCAAGTCCAGGATTTACGTGGTCCCATCCGGCTTAAGGCTCACCACTTGCATTAGACAGAAAATAAACCTTTTTCCATCCGAATTGCATGTTTTTATTCCTTTTCTCCCACTGCTACCCAAATATATTCTCAACTGTGGACGTAAATTATTCACTACGGTTACATGATTCAGCAATACGATGGCCTTGTTCTCCTTTCCAAGCGTATATACTCATGTAAGAGGTCTACATCCTTTTAAGCTGGCTGTCTTAGCATAAGATACGTAGTGGCATGTATCAGAGGAGATTTTTTAGCGTAGAAAGTTTTTCATTTCCTAGATAAGAATCTAGTGTCTGGCATAGTACTTCAAGTAAGGAAAGAAAGCGCATCCCATAACATTAAAATTATTTTTTAAATTTGTCTCATTCATTCTGACACTAAGCAAAAATATGAACTACTTTCAAGAGCAATAAATTCTTACCATTTAACCTAACAGTCTTTGGAGAAATATGCACACACAAAAATGAATTGAAAAAATAAATAAAATGAAAATTAAGACAACAAGCTCGCAGACGACTACCATAAAGAACCTCTAACAAAAGTAATTTCTTATAAATACGTTATATGTAGAATTCCACTGACTTCCAAAATATTTTTGCCTTTTCCCCAGGCTGACATTGAAAACCACTATAGCACTTTGCGGGAGAAAAATCTGCAGAAAGCAAATTCATACATTTTGTAAATCCACACCTTCGAGAAACATCTGAAACTCGTGGACAGATAACTGAACGCTTAATCATTAGCAATGTTTTCTCTTCTGAGGGCACTAAGAGGATGTAGGGTTACAAATATCTAGAGTAAAATATCAATAGTCTACTCTCGGAAGAATATGGAGAGTTTAATTTGTTGAATACATAACAAGGCTAATAACTACCAATGGTAAGAACAACCATTTTTTCTTTCATCTCATAAATATCTGACTTTTGCTATTAATTCCACCAAATGGATTCTATAATGTTGATAATTAATTTGAAAAGGAATAAATTTACCTTCCACTCAAATAAGGCTATGGAATATGAAAAAGGATAAACTAAAATTTTCGTCAAAACTCGTAGTGATACTAGAAAAGGATTGATCAGACCAGGTAAACCTTAACTTTATAAATGGAATAAAATCATTTCTTCGAGTGAAATGATAGCCCTTGGAAATGTATAATGTATCTCACAATAAAGAAATTGAAGATAATTTTCAAGTTTATACTCTTATTTCGATGTAAGACTGAAGAATTTTCATGCTAATAAATATTCAAAAAGCTCTAAAAAAAATCAATGTTTACTTCATGAACTTTTTAATAGCATAGAGAATTGGATGTGCTGGCATTACAAGCCGGTACATTGATCAAAACACAGTCACTTAATTAATGTAGTTGACTGCGCAATCACGTTATCCTACTCATATCACTTATTTCCGCCAAATCACTTCCTTTTCCTTGGCTGTCTTTTGCATAATACAGCTTTCTTATTCCGTCCCTCCTCACTTCCACGTCCATCCTCCTCCTCCTCTTTCCCTACCGCCCGCCCTTGCATTTCCATCCCAGCCTGGGAGACGAAATATATTTAGAAGCACGCACGTCAAAAATTCCGTCCGAGACACTCCCCGCCTTCCTTCCCTACCTCCATCCCGACTTTTTATTCCACAAGACTCCGGCTCTCGCAACAACTCTTCGCTCCCACTTCTCTTTCCCCATTTCGACCCCTATGCTAGGTAACCCTCCCCCCCCAACCTCACTCCGAGACTCAGCAATCCCCTTCCCACGTTTCCTTCTTGGGCCCTTGAAAGCGCCGAAAAAAATACCCAGAAAACACACCCTTAGCAAAAATCCACGCCGCAAGCCTGTCGCCCTATTCTCGCCCCTATCCCAGATCCGTGTTCTCTTCCTCTCACTCCCGCACCATTCCAAGAGGGACCCGAGCGCTTGTTCATCCCTTCCAAGCATTCCTTTTCTTTCGCTCGGGGTTCTCACACCACCTTTGCTCACCTCTTCCCTCCCCCCGCCCCGACAACCCACTCCGTAATATCTCCGTTCCTTTTATAATGGTACCCTACCGCGTCCCGGTCCTCTCTCCTGCCCCCATTCTCTTTCTTCTCTCAATCCTCGGCCCGTTCCGCGGCCCTTGTTACCCTTCCTTATCCGCGGCGGTGATCTTTCTCAAATTGTGCCACGCGTTTCCTATGTTGCGTCGTCTTTCTCCCTTTTGTCTGCTCCTTAATCATCATGTCCCGGAATAATCTTCGGAGACAAGCTCTTGCTCCTCCGAGGAAGAAACGTTCGTCTCGCTCCAATCGTCTCCGGATTCACCTTCACCCACTATCTGCGGCCTCCTTCCTCGCGCTTATTCTTATATTTTCATTAACCATTTTCAAGAATAAAGACAAACTATTATTATATTAATCGATATTGAGGAGTCATCTTGAAGCGCATAGATATCGAAACTAAGGGAAATAGTTCTAGCCAAGTACTCTTTGGGATAGTAATGTGGTGGCTTTCCAATGCCTTTTACCTCAGACTATCGTGACCATTTAACCTAGTATGTTAAGGGGACTGTACACCTTGACCGAAAACGCTTTTTTAGTTCTGGCCTCATACGCAGCGCGGGCGAGATCTTCCATATTACCTTCAATCACTGCCCCGGAAAACAGCACCTATGATAGCACAGAGGAAAATTTCGTTTCATGGGTCCATGAGCTTGGTTTTTATGGGTTTGGAGCATAGCACTATAGATTGGAAGCATTGACCATTGGAAAAGCTGACCAGAACAGACAAGAAGTCTTTGAAACCTGGTGCTGGAGGAGGGGACTGAAGATAAAATAGACCGATAAAATAAGAAATGCTGAAATGTACAAAAGAGTAGAAGAGGAGAGGACCAATTGGAACACCATACAGGAAAGAAGAACAAAATGGATTGGAAACACCCTGAGACACAATGGGTTTGTGAAGAACATAACTGAAGGATAAATAGAGGGAAAATTCCCCACAGGAAGGATCAGGAATAAGTTCATGGACATAATAAAGAGGAAAATATATAGGAGATACCAGGAAGTATGAGAACTAGCGTTAGATAGAAAAGGTTGGAGGGGTGCAGTCAACCAATCTTAGGATTGAACAACCGATGCTGCTGCGTCATGAGAATGTTCACTGCGACTAACTAATATGCTATGTTTAATATTTTTTATGATCTTTCATAGAGATGAAGGATGCTCATTAACAATGTGTGCTAATGTTTTAAGAAATATACGTCGAACGTGTCATGGCATTCACTTGATTTTCGACCAATTCACGTTTCTTTCGCTGTCAAAATTTCAATATTGTAAGCTAAAAGCGAAAAGTGAAGACATTTATTGCAAATAATTATTCTTGTCCCAGAGATCTGAGCAAACAGATTTACTTTAAATAGCAAAGCAAAGTCGTAAAGTAAAAGCGCGTAGACGTCGAATGCGGAAGCATTTTCGGTCATGGTTTAAACACCCTCCTTTGGATGACAGCTGTGACGTGAGGGCTGCTTTACCAACCCACGCTAACTCTATGTTTATTCACTTACACGAGTTAATACTGCTGCTCTCTTCACCCACCTTATATATGATGTAGGCAGCCATTTACCAAATCAAAGATATCTTCAATCTAGAATGGCCCCTAGCATGATGATGCCTAGATAATGCCGCATTTTGTCCAGGACCAATTATTTATAATTTGAGCAAATATGCTCGTTCCGCACCTATTCTTTATGCCATTAAGGCCAAACTACAATCAGCAAAGCAGTGGAGCCCCTCAGTTACTGTAGCATATCACAGAGAAGATGATGACAACGAAAGGATGACCCAGATTCATACCCAAAGCGTTAATTAAGCTCGACAGAAATATTCGCAATAGTCGCAAATTTCGGGTGGACAATAACCAATTATGACTTATTGGCCCAGTACCGACTACGACTTAATGAAGGGTACATTGCTCGTAATGATCAAATCTACATAGATCTGGATTGACTAAGCTTGTCGACATTGAAAAATGCTTGAGGCATGAGAAAAATTAGACAAACGCACCTGGGAAATAATTACAACGGTCTTCTAACTTTCTGCTAGAATAGAAATGCAATGAGTAATTAAAAAGAACTTTATTGCTTTGCACGGCGGAGAAAAGTTCTAAAGTAAGAAAATTGCAAACTCAAATGGCTCTTGATATAATGATGAGAATATATCAATCAAAAGGCACAGGAATTATGTCCTACCCTGGTGACATAATAAGCTCAGAATGTAAATTAAAACATTGCGTTAGAGAAAATATGGATCAGTTAAGGTATTTCCCCTCTATAAGATTCCACGAAATAAACACAAAATCGTTTCAAGGTGTTGCAAGAACTAAATTTGGTATTAGTTTTTTCCAAAGAGACTAGAAAGTGATAGAAAATTTCGTAATATATTTTCACAAGTGCCAACAGAAGACCTTCTTTCACAATTTTTGCACCAATTTTTCTCCTTATCTCTAACTCGCTAAGAAAATTGTGCAAATAATTCATTTTTAGAGATTAAAAAGCGTAGTTATACAGAAAACGAATAAATGTAAAGAGACGACACTATTCATGTTAATAAATATCCAATAATTGACTTCAGTAACAGAGTTGAATGTGTGATTTAAAATAATATTCAGTAAATTTTTAATCGCGCACTGGAGACCAAGAGTTTAAAAAAAAATGTATAGAAGAAATTAGTATTAAGCGAGAAAAATCTGGAAGGGCAATATACCAAAACTGAATAAAACTGCCAAAAAGTTACCGGAAACTTAGCTGTCTGGTGGAGTATAAACAGGTAAAAATCAGCAACTTCCAACCTTGTAAAATAGTCAAAACAGGAAACGAACAAAACATCTAAAACCTGGAAAACCCCAACTGCACTGCCAACAACATAGGGCGAATTCGGTTTCAGAAAAAAAACAAAAGAGTCCGACGATTCACGTGGGAAGGACAGGATGAATTGGCGCACTATACATACATCCCCCAAATGCCATCCGTAACCGATTCCCCGTTTTATTTTGCAATGAGAGCCGGCTGTGGTTTTATACATTTCCTGAAACAAGCACGGATTTACACGTGTCAGGCAAAGGTTTGTGGGGAGAGATGCGGGGAGGAAGGAGTGTAGCTGGAGTGTGTTCCTATAGGGATGAAGGGAAGGAGCAAGGTTGGGTTTTCGGAGGTTTGTCGCTGGGTGCAAATGGTGTCGCTTGTTTGTTTGCGGGAGCAAGTTTATGTGAGTGAAGGGGGTGGGAGGGATTGGCGCGGGATGTTGAGTGGGTCGCCAATGCTGGGGCCCGGGTGGGGGGGGGGCGTGGTGAAGGGGGTGGGGGGATACGGCCGCGGGGAATTCGCATGCGGCGGTATACGGCTTGCGGCAAAACGTCCCATTTCGCTCTCCCAAGAAGGGTGCAAGAACTCTTGGGGGCAATAAGTTTCGTTGTTATGAAATGCCCCGGCTGTCTAAATCTCGGGAAGCCGCGACCTGCCACCTCTTTTACGTCTCCTCGCAATTCCTAAGCATTCTCTCGTTCTCCCGTTCACCCCCCTCTCAATCCCACCGCTATGCCAGCTCCACCTTAAAACACCCCGCTCTCTCCACCACCGACTCTGCCGCTCTCTCAGGGAATCAACCCCCATCCCCTCCGTCTACACTACTCTTCCAAAGAATCTCGCATCTTCCCTGTTTTTTATTTCTATACCGTAGGTGTTTCCCAAGTTCCCCTTTTCGTCTCAGATGTGAAAATACGCTAAGAATTCTCTGCTCAAAGGATTTTCCACTCAAGTATACATCTAAGTAGGTGTAATAACGCACATGGGATGCGGAACTATGGAGTTGAGTCCCGTAGTTCATGGTAGAGGAATGTACTTTTATCAATACTAGAGCAACCTGCTTGTCAAGATAGGTATATACGGAAGTAAGTAGAAATCCCCTCTGTTCACACAATTTCTCCCTTCATCTCAGAGTATATTAAGTCATTTTTAATGCCGTCCATACTCTTTTATATCCTTTCCCAATTACCCAGCATCCTCCATCATAGGCTTAAGCATCATTTTGCTTCTAACTGTCAGTACCAACCTTCTACTCTACGTCCTCCTATTTCCTCACCCACTACACAATACACTTCCTCGTTGGTCAACCAATTCCGAATACACTGGTAGGGATGATAAAAGGGAGATAATACAAGGCTATTACAAGGGTAAAATTTTTGCTGGAAGATAATTTTATACCCAAAATTAGTTCGCAAAATAGAGAGAAAAACAAATGAGCAACAGATATTTTTATCAGTGATTCGGTTAGTTCAATCACCACAAATTTTCTCCTTGAATTCAGATGACTCCAGCAGTGTTGGATATAACCGAATATTCCTTTACCCTATGCTAACTATTTCAGAAACTCTTTTGGCTTCAAGCAATCACCGCATTTTTTACTCTTTTGTTTCCAATCCGTTTCTGTGGTACTGGATTTTCTCCACCACGAATTGTGAAAATGTACTCGAAATTCGCGTATAATGTAATCTATGCTCGAATGCGCATCTAAGCGTATGTAAAATGAGCATGATTCGACGACAGTAATGTGTTAATACTTCAGAGATGACGGAACCAAATCTAAGGAACTATGGGTCTCATGTGGGCAAAGAAGTGAAAGATGGAGGAGGAATTGATGAAGAAAGTAATATCATAAGAGATAGGAAATTGTCACATTTTAAAATGCATCAAAATAAGTATTCAGACAAGGACAACTTTCATCTATTTGAGCCGACTATGAAGAATATGAATCCATTCAGAAGATGGAATTAAAAAAGGTTTTTGGTATGGTAAAAGGTATACAAGGGATTCCATAAAAAGCAAAGAAAGAAGGCCAAAAACATAAGGCCGTAAGGACAGTGGAAGAAACAGGCAAATAATGAAGAAATTTTGGTGGGTAAAGAGGACGACAACCAAGAAAACTAGTTGTTTCTTGCAGTACACATTTGACCAAAGTCAAAAATAAAGAATAAACTTACGACAAAACGAAAAAAATCAACCCTTCCCCTCCATTGCTTAATTTTGTAGGTACGTATCCACTTCCTCTCAGAAGAGTTCAAAACAAACTCCTAAAATTCAAAGCTAGGAAATGTAAATTTTTATCTTGGGCGTAATTAAATCTCTTGGCCCACACCAATAACCACATCTTTAAGTCTTTGATACAATAGTTAGTTTAGAACATGTATCTACTTAGTCTTTTCCTGCCTGCAGGTGCATGAAGTGCATTTCATAAAATTAAATTCAGAAAGAATAACATTATTCCAGAGAACTGTATGATTTATACTGTCTAATTAATTTGCCAGTGCATACCTAGACCGTGTTACGACGTTTCTCAAGTAAAACCTACAGCTTTAGTTTAAAAAATTAACTCTATCATAAGTGATAATACACTATAAAAATATATCACTTTTTGCCAGCGGGTAAGGAGGACAACTAATGATCAAGCTGAATCCATTCGAGCAAAAACATGGAGGAATATATCCAGCAGAGTTAGATCCGCTGTTGGCATACATCTATTTCCCTTAATTCCACTGGCAGTTAGAATATGTCAGTCAGCCCCTAAGCCTTCTGAGGTGAAACCCTCATCAGTGTGACCCCTCGCTTGTCTACACCCAGTTTCTTATCAAACTCGAAACACCCGGCCCTTGCAAGTTTCTCCTTGCCGAAGAACCGCCCACAATCAGGCCCCGCCTACCAAACGCTTTGGTTCCTCGGGAGGAAGCGGTTAACACTTGAGTGGTGGCCGAGGGATTGGATGGAGAGTTTCAGAGGGGAGGAGGCCGGGGGTGAGTTTGGGGAGCTTGATGGGGCGAGGGAACTGGAAGAGTAGAGCTTTGGAAGGGTGAAATTGAAGGTTTGGATGAAGAAGGAGTGTGAAGGCTAGACGGGCAGTAGAGCGGCCAATGGAAATGGAATAAGATGGGAAGTGAGGTGGGGACTGCTTGCTAGGAAACCAAGGTTGGGTTTTACAAGACCTTCACCCATACAGTTTTAACATTGCCATCAAAATCAGCCTTTGTCTCTCAAAACTAGCGGAAATGAAGAACTTCATTCATATCAATCCCCAGCTGATTTCTTTAATCCTCAGCGGTTACTACTCAGATACCTATCAGTATCTATTAGACACTATTTCCTTGGCCGTGTTCGCGAGAATTCCATTTTCACCTCCAGGATTTGGTTCAAGAAGACGTGGAAATAATGGATAAGTCTGAAAATAGCTAGAAAAGAATAAATAAGTAGAAAATAGTTGAAAATATCTAGAAAATAGCAAATACGGAACGCGGTACGACTCATATATATTTGATTTAATTTTTTGTGAATCACCGCGAGCTAATATTATGCAAGCGATTAATAATAAAGAAAATTCTTGTCTTTGGTTACTATCAGTATGCCTGAATTTATCACGTGATTTCTCTGAGTTTGGGAAAAGTGATTTAGAGGAAATTTGCCTCAGAAAGAAAAAGGGAACAACTTCATTTAATTTTAGTTACTTAATACATGAAAATATGTTTGGCAGCAGGCAAAAGTCGACTCTTCCCTGTAGCTTATTTGACCGTGGACCATTCCCTGAGGAATGTGGATCAGTGAATGATTATGTATAACAGTTCTGATTTCCGATGGCTCCTATATAACATGCCTAAAAATATTAATAAATGTTAAACAATTTTATATTAATCGAAAAATAATTTACCCAGTATGATCGCATATGATTTTTTCGACTGTAGTGTTCCTGAAATAATCTTATCTAAGTCTTAAAAAGCTTACATGTTTCATTGATAACTCCCAAAAGCCATTTCACAAGTCATTAAACCGACTGAAGATACTCCAATTGGAGGAAAAATAGTACCACAAAAGAAAGGTACCCTCACACAGAGATCACTGGAAACTTCAAGGTTTCTGACTACAGGAAGAAGAGAGGCAAATCTACTTAGGACTTTATCAGCTTGAGCATGGGTAAGTCGTTACGGGGGAATTTAAAGTGGCCAGAGGAGAAGTTGGACCAAGGGTTGGACAAGTGAGCGAAGACGTGTATGAGGAATGTGCTGGCGTGAAATATTTATTTGAATTTGGCTTTGCATTATTTTAAATAATATTAGTTCTCAAAGCAAATGTTCAGAGATCGAGTGGATTAAAAAAGGAAAAAAAAATATTTAAGTGGCCTTTGAATATAAAATTCATATAAAGTGTTTATACATATTTATTTTAAGAACTAACACAAAATATATCAATATTTAATATAACCAGCCTTACTTACTGAAAATAGCAAGGTAATTGGGCGTAAATTCATCAAATGAATAACTGAATATCTTACATTGGAACAGTCAATTGATAAAAATGAAAATATATACTGTTGGATGGAAGATTGGATATTTTATTATTGAATCATTAAAATATTTGATAAGTAACATATTCGATTCTCGATTCGGGTGAATTTTTTCCAAGTAAATTTCTACGTAAAAGCAATCTAGTACGGGACCAATATCAATAATACTGAATTTTAATGGAAAAAAAAACAGAAAAAATGGTGCTCATCAGAAAAAATTTCATTTGTCCTCAAATTTTAAACAGTCTCAGACGGATTTTAAAGAAGGATAAACATGTGACATGGAATAATATCATACATTGATACTTGATTCGCTTTGCTCGAAGATATTTCATTGGTCTAGTTCTAAGAAATCAATATTCCAAAGCCCTCTTTGGCAATAAAAACCCGCTATTTTTTTAGGCGCATGAGAGAACATAATCGGCAAATTCTTATACTTGTTATTCACAAACTACTCCCTTGATGATAACGACATAATATTGTTTACTTGCGCAAAGCTGGATCCATCTTACCAAAAATAGTGCAGTAAATAATGGATGACCATTTTGATTGGTAATGATACTGAATTGTGTTCTTGACTATACATTTTATTCCAAATTAATTAATAGGTACTCGTAATTGCAATAAAGTTTGTCTTTAATATCACTGTACTCGTATTTATTACTAAAATTTAATATTTAAGTCTGTCCCAGACAGCAAATGAGAAAGCAAAGGTTTACGAGCAGATAGCCAACTTAAGGTCGCTTCTAAGATAGCTACCAAAGATTACGATTTCTTCTTGGCATCAAATAGTGGTAAAAATATTTTTCAACCTATATTCTTGGGAAAAATATTCTGAAATTATCGAAAAAAGGTATGACAATGCACGCCTCACAAATTTTCATGCTTAATATAAAAACTCAAAGTAAGATTCTGACATTAAAAAAACTATAGGAATATGGGGCAGTCACAGGGATCACGGAAGTTGGTCGAATTAAAAGCTCTAACAACATGCGGAATGCGCCAGTGAATGAAATATTCACCGAATTTTCAGGCGATGTAAGTTTCAACGCTCATAAGAAGTAGCAGGAATTAGCCGAGATGATGCGACCGGAAACGCCGATCCCACAAATCAGATCTATGATGACCCAGTTTGCTTATAATCAAGCCACTATGAGAGGGGAAAATACTTGGTTGAAAAAGACACCTTGGTGGATTAGATTCATGGTGGGGGGTACGAGCGAGTTTCCGAATCCCATTTCACCAAAGCGGTTCCTCGGCGAGAGATGCCAAGATAAAGAAGTTGGATCCTTTTCTGGGAGCGTGGGGCCATCTCTTGCCAAGGTTTTAGGATGAGGAAGAAAGGGGAAGAGAGGAAATGCGACGCGGAAAGGAAGGGAGGTGAACGAGCGAGGAATTGCAGCAAGCGATGCGAGAGGTGACGAGGAAACGGGGGACAGATGGGTAGAGATGGAAGAAGGAGGCACGAGGAAAAGGGAAAGATGAAGAAGAGAGGACTCCGGGAGTTTAAGAAGGTCGAAGGAGGGCAGAAATGAGATTCAATTAAAGTCGGCAAAAAAACGGAGGACACCCAACCAACGAGGTGGAGGGGGGGGGGGAAATCCTACGCTTCGGTTCCTGAGATAAGTCGTTCTTATTAAAACTGAAATTATCTCCCGTCCCCCTAATGTCCCCTCGTTGCCTTTTTTGGTTGGAAAACATTGAAGTCTCAAATTAATTCTAACAAGGCTCAGAGATGGCTAGGATACCTTAGAGCCTGGGAATCCCTACATTTCCATGGATTCGATTTAAGCAGGTGATCATTCTGTTTTATCAACTATGCATACTCTACACGCTTCACTACTAATCTTCTAGTCTTCGGTAAATGATGCTGAGGAAGTGAAGAAACTGATTAGAGCACAATATGCTACAGCCAATGTAGCTCCAAATATCTCCGAATGTTATTCAATATGATCAGCTTTTATGAAAAAGAATTTTTTTTATTTTATCGGCTTTTTCTAAAAAAAACGTATTTTATCGTTATCGAATGGTGGAATAAAACACTTAAGACCCTTGAGAGTGAAGGAAAACTAAATTTCTTAAATGATAAAGCTAGCATGAAAACAGCTTGATAGAAATGCCATCGAAACAGTCATTCAGTTTTCAAGGCCAATGCCGCAACGATATCCAACTCATTCTGTCACGATTTATTGACCTTAGGTGCTTGGAAAAAGGTTCAATACATACATACTGTATCCACTTAAGTCACATAATTCCTATCTTTTCAATAGTTCAAATTTAATACGAGCTTTTTACGTAATTTTTTTGCACTTTGTTCTTATCTGGAAGATTTTTTTTACGAATATGGAGAATTTTCATTAGAAATTATCCACGCCATGAATCAAATATACATGCCAACGGATTTCAAACGCTTGCAGCATATTTAACTTAGAGTGAATTTGAGTGAGTGAGAATTTTTTGAGTGAGGAAAGGGTATATTTGTAATGGTCTCACCTTCCTTATGGGGTAAAAGCTGTATGATCCCCTACATTCCCTTATTTAATCCAACGCGAATATGAAGGGAAAAAACCGCTTAACTTTGAACGCATGCATTCAACCCCGCCCACATTCTGAGAACTTCACCCCCTCTACATAGCTCAACGCCCAGCGTTACCCGCCAACCTAGGAAGAATAAGGAAAAAATGCCGAAAACTCCCCCTTCCCTCCCTCGAGTGCTTTTTTTTTACCCCGACCGCTCTCCATCCCTTCCCTCCAATTCCCACCCCCTTCTCTTGCCTCTTACCACTACACCATGGCATGCATTATTCATCGGATCCTAGAGCGCAAGGAAAAGGGAAGGAGAGGCAAGAGCAGGGAGTAGGGGGTTGGGGCTTGGCTGACGAGGAGACCTCAACCTTTAGACCCGCGCGACCCCAGGGTGTCGCCAATTGCTTCAATGCCTTCTATTGCACATAACCCGGCCTCCCTCTTCCCACTCCAAAACACACCCCACTCCTTTGCCCCCTTCCCACTCCAACACCCGGGGATTGCACGTTGCCGGGCGACGTTCAATTTCCGACATCTCTGCTCCCCTGTCCCCAACCTCTAAGAGCTGTACTCCCCCAACTGCCAGCCGCCAGAGGGAAAAAACGTTACACTTGATCCTCTTAATTTTTTTAGGCAGTATGACGTTCTTCATTTAACGCACACCTTTGACCATTCCTGAAGCTACCCAGATAAAAAAGACAACAGATCTTGATCATCCCAAAATCAGGAGCACATACGTTCCATTATATATAAAGATTCAAACAACTAACTTCAACTGCAGCAACCCTATACTCATTTTAATTACCATGGAAGATAAATGGTTTGCTATACGATTTAAAATTTCAGGGATCTAATTTCAAAACCAAGGAGTAACCATGCACAGGAGAAAAAGATCAAGTTTCAATGGAAATCATTATACTCTTACATTCCATTTGTTTTATTTATTGTATTTGTAAACGAATAGCAAGGAATTTATGCATTCTCAGCGTCACAAAGAGACGTACCATTTCCGTAACCGCAAATCCCCCATGAGGTGGCCCTTCTATCAATCCCAGTCGTGAAGAAGATAATCGTTTATATGGCCATCGAATTTTCACATAGACATGTGGTAAATAAAAAAGCCTACTTGGACTTATTTTAGCAACAAAATAATTATGTCACGGTATTAATACATATCTTCTATCATCGTCGGCCTTGAATATAGTGTAGTATCATGTCAGGGTTCACTATCTATTATTCTTCCATATTTTAACTTTTTTCCAATCCCATACCCATTTTTCATGCCATACATTCTATCCTCCTGATTCCACGATTATCTTACCATTCAATTATCTTCCGCAAACGTTTTTAGGAGGTTGATATTTTTCCGAATCGGTGCAATAAATTTGTATTTTCAAAATCATTGTTTCCATTATCAATATTTCCAGCGCAACTCTCCGTAATATTTAAGGTTTATTCCATCAAATTGATACTTAAAAATAATTATAACGCCACATTTTGCAACCAATTCTCGTTCTAAAGGAGCGTACTCTGATTAGTATGTTTACTATATTTGGTTTATTAATAAATGCATATATCTGAGTCGGCAGGGGTTCCCAAGGAAAGGCTCAGCTAGAAGACTAAGGGGTGAAAGTATGAAATTATCAGATATTCTCTAGGGAATCACAGCTGAACTTTCCGGCGATGATAAAATATAAATTTATCATACCGATCGATGTACATCACTGCAATAACCAAATAGCCACTGGTCAATCATATTAAAAATTAAGAGTTCTATGAAGTTTTTCAGTGAAAAAGTCACGTTTTTATGAAATTGTATTTGAGTTACTAATTGGCATAATTCCATTAATTCATTGACAGCTGTGTACCTTAACTATTGCCTCACATTACTCCATTGCCAAGCTTTGTTTAGCTATTTCCGCAATAACTTAATCACATAAGCATAAATATGTAAAAATAGAAAAAGGAATCAGTCCTTAAGCTCTAACTTCGGACTACGAAAATAGTTTTCATAAGATCCTGAACTTTGGAACTCTGTACGTCGTTGTGGATCAACGGAAACGGTGGCCCTGCATGGAACATTTTTATGAAGGAAGTTCACCAAAATATTTAGTCATACGCTTTGATTCAAGTGTAAAAAAAATATTTAAGCATGAGTAGTAAATGCGTTTTATATCGCAGGTGACCAATATTGCCCAAAATAAGGACTTTTTAACTTGGAATGATCGAGCATTCGGCCTTAACATTTTACGTAAGACTAAGTTCACTGTTGAAAAAATAAATTTGGCATTAGTTGCTACATAAAAAATCGAAAAAATCAAAGAAAATCTCAAATTAAGCCAAAATATAGGATGAATATTGTTACGGAGAAGTCATTTCAGAGAGATTAATCAATTTTGAACGATTTAAGAGATAGTGACTGGCCATTTCGACAGTAGTTGCAGTGCAAACGTTCGTCATAAGCCACCAATAAAACTCTTCGAAGCTGAAAAAACATCGTGAATTCACGAGGTATTTTAAAGTTTATTTTTTCAAGTTTAATCAGCTCCTGAGTGCTTTTCCCATCCTTAAGAGGACATGCAGATAGACGGGTCCCATTGCGATGATTGCAAACGCTTGCGTCACACGTGTCTCCGTGCACAATATTGACGAGGAAATGAGTTTCTTACGCTTTTAAAAGAAAATAAAGTCCTGCTCTTGAGGAGGAGGAGCGTAGAGAAACGGATGCGATGCCGAGGAAATTGAGTGAGTGCCAAAAAAAACAAAAAAACTGGAGAAAGTCTGAGTATGAGAAGGGATGCAGGCAAGCCCCGGGAATGAGATGGCAGAGAACGCAGGAAAATGAAAACATACTTTCTTGGAAATTTTCTACTCCTCGGGTAAGAGAGGAAGGAAGGGGAGCGAGAAAGATCACATCCATTCCCTTTTCCACTTCGGAGAAATGCGTGATTTATGCCCTTGGTGACGGGTAGTGATGAAATGGCTGCGTGACCCGAGGAATATGGCCGGGGAAATGTGGGCAAACGGACCAATTTCGAGACAAACAAACTCTATTCACTCAACTCCGTTTAAAAGGAATACGCCGTTGCTTCTTTCGGCTCCTCACACCTCCAAAACAAGCCAAGTGGCGATAGAAATATTCACGAGCATCCTTAAATAATTCAACACGACGCTCCTGCGATTCTTTCATAACCACGCCATTCGCACCTGCTCATCCAGTCCTCGCCATACGGAGGTTTCCTGCGACACGAGGACGCAGAGAAATGGCGCGCAGAAAACCCAGTTGTTCCTCTCACCGGAAGGGAGTAATACGTACCACCAGCATGGAAACGCATTCCAATGTTTCAATGTTTGGAGGCAGTTATAAAGAAATCGTCGAAGAGACAGTCAAATTAGCGGGAGGGTTTGATTGGCCCAAAAAAATTGCACCATATGATTGGATGGTATATAATCTATTAATTCGTGTCATAGTGCTTGCTGAGTGTGTTATCAAGGAGTAAAATGGAACAAGTGACTACCTCAGTCTCAACCTCGCCCCAACTAAAACATATAGTTATTATTATCATTTTACTACGCTGCACGTATCGGAGATTTCATATCGAGAGATTTTTTTTAGTATGAGAAGATGATTGTAGGTATGCAGGGACTAAGGGAAATTAGTCCATAAAAGCTGAAAGATAGCAAATCTGAATGAACTAACGGACCCGTTACATAAAGAAAATGGTACGATTTCACTCATGCTATAAATGCTGATTCATTTTTTTTGTAGCGTCTCAAATAATTCTCATCAAAAATCTAAACCGGAATGATGGGAACAAAAAGTAAGGCACAAAATAGTCAGAAGACGATACATTGACAGGCAGAACAAAATGCACTGAAACAGTGACGGGAATCCTAGAGAGGAGGGTCTGCAAGCAAGAGACGAAATATTTTATTTTGCAATGATCAAAAGCAATAAAAGAAAATCGCTGACTTTTGTTTATGCACGGCAATGTATCGGCTATTTTTATATTGTGACCTGATGAAATTTGATAACAACAATTATAACTACGAATTGATTCAGGAAAGAAAATAATAGCGGTGATCTCGAAATTTAAAATTCAAAATCCGTTCGTTGATATGAAGGAAAGCATCATTTAAGGAATCAACGTGGCTGAATAATGATACATAGACTGGTAGGCACGCAACATCGTGAAGTAAAATATTACAAGGGTCCAAGATCGGGGCAATTTTGGAAACGCAGTGGCAGTACGCAATCTTTTCTTCTCGCTCGTGAGCATATTGCGATTCCACTCCCGAACAACTTCCTCTTGCCGAGTTCCTTGTCTTAACCTGGGTTCCTCATTTAAGTTACAATCACTCCCTTCTCCCCCCCCCCGTCAACCGTGCACCCCTCCACTCATCGCCCTTGAGCCTCACGGCGACTGACGTGCTCCCATCCGGAAAGAAAGAGTTCCTTTATCTCATTCTTTTCCTCCCCCCCGTCTCCATTCTCCTTGGAAACGATCCGCGTGTGCAAGCTCTCGCTCACAAATTCCCAGGAAAAGTTTAACAATGGCCACACGGTTAAGAGAAAGGCCATTAAGGTATGCCCCGGAATTTTCGAGCAGGAAGAAATAAAAGGGCAGGGGAAGAAGAAAAAATATACCCAACTCCTTGAGATCGCTCCGGGAGGGAGAGAGAGACTTTCCTATTTGGGGTCCTTTTGATAATAATTGACTTGGTAAAGGCATAAGGGGACACTTTGTGGAACGCCGACGCTGCTCCTTGCCGCGAAATAATTTTAGTTTACTTTTCTGTCCGTATGTCAGTCTCTCTACCTCTTTCCCTCGCCCCGATTTGACGTGGCAGAAGAGGACCGACCGTTCGGGGACAGCCTTTTGTCCGAACAATGCGACTGGGATCACTTGCGAATGCGTCGTGAACAATGAGTTAAGGGTTCGGATCTCTCGCTATTGGTAGAGGAATTGATACGGGAAGCGATTCGATGGATGGAAGGGACCGCATTTCTCGTCGAAAAAAAACCCTTCCCGTCTCGCCTTCAGATCTTTTCCCTCCTGATTACAGAATAATGACTCCCTTGACAATGGTTCGCTACCTTTCGTCGAATTTTTCTTTCGAATACCTTTCAAACTCATCGAGAAGTAGTCCAACCAGCCGTGCAGCATAAGAAATAGTCAAACTTTTGGAATATTCAGGGACTGATATAAAACCAATTTTCAATGGGCGAGCAGTATGAAAGCACGATGTAACCGCTTTGTTCACTTTTTCGCAGCTCTTTTCGTTGTTATTCAACGAGGTAAGTTCTAACATCCATACATCCAAGCATGAACGCAATTAAAAATTAAAAATTAAATAAATTCAAACTGGACACTACCTTTCGCCCGGAGGAAGGTGAATGAGTGGCTGGTCGGAGCGTCGAATACACGTCGAATATCAAAAACCGTAGCCACACCCGAGAAGTCTTTCTCCTTATCATGCCCATAGAAAGCAGAAGGTCTCTCTATTGCCATCAAATTTTCTGAATTGGCAAAATTTTGAAACAACGTTTGCACATATTTCCCTGAATACTCTCATAATCCAGATTAATAATTATCATTAGTTACTGACTCCACAATGAACTCCGACGTTCTGTTTTCCGTAAAAGGAGTTCTGTTAAGGGTAAAGGGACAGCTCATTTCAGCAATTAATTTGAATTTCCGAAGTCAGAATATTATATCCAGTAATATTTTTTCAAAACTAATTAAATAAAAAATGATTAATTTGAATTATTCCACTTTCATAAATGTTCATTCCTTGAATTTCATTGATTTACCTGGCAATAATGCGTGTGAAATCCGACGTCAGATATCCGGATGATCATCTTCAATATCCAAGATTTGAGAAGTTTTAGTGCTTTCACTCACTAATGATTTCGTGGAAGCGTTCGCTAAATTATTGAAAACTTAATAAAAAAATATTTCCGAGGTCACCTCTACTCAATATTGTATGAGAATATTTACAATTTCATTGAAATTAGGTATTTCTGTTACGAAGCTAACAATGATAATAAGGCTGTTTTATGGGAATAAAAACTATACAAAATCCTTTTTTTTTGATAAATTATCAATTAAAAAAATAGAAATGGGGTTTTATCGTCGATATTTTAAAAACCTCAGCCTTTAAATGCAAATTTGACTTCTGCAAATCCGAAAGGCACTTACGGAATCGGATTTCCAAACATACCCTCAGCGTATACCAAGGGAAAATCGCGAACCGTTCAATTGATAGTGCACACAACTTCGGGTGACAGCAGCAGCAATAATTAAGTTATGATTACATTTGCCATCCAATTCAGTTCAGGCGGTTAGCACGTCCTGCATATGAAATGCGAATGATTTTTAAAGAGGCACATATTTGCTCTCTGCCTGACCATCCAATGATCAGCAGAGTAAAGAGCACATTAACGAATGGATTGTTGTGTTTAGTTTTTTTACCTCAGAAACGAAGTTACGGAAGTTTGGGACGTGGTAGGCACTCACCTGAAAGAGAAAAAAGAAATAATGTCAGTATTACAGTGGCCCCGGCATAAAATTAGCTGAATTGTTACATAGCTGAGATGTAAATTCGCACTCAATGTCATTTCCATTATGAACAACGTTGAGCTATAAATTGATATCCAAACCCACAGATAAAGAAAAATATACATTTTGCTACCAATTTTTTCTCGGGAAAAAGGCAAAAATACGAAGCTTAATTTGATATTAAATTAAAAAGAGTACTTCATAAATGAACCACTAGAAGCACAAATAAAGCTGTTTGGAATTAACTTGAAACAAAACGAGAAATTAGGCCAGTATAAAAAAATTAGGCATTTTTAGGATCAGTCAGGGAAAAAAATATGAGCTCATTTATACGTAATATCAAAATGAGAGAGTTCACCTACCTGAGGGTGATTTACATAAACCGGGACTATACCGTGAACAACCGTCTGAACGACACATTCACCAGCGATTGCTGACTGAATGCTGACGAATGTGGATACGATTTAGAAGTGGGGGTTATAGAAATGAATGATTTATGAAGAAAATAATTTAAGATCGTTCACACAAAATGTTGACTGAGAAAAAACTCAAAAAGAGTTTTGGAGGTAGGGACATGAGAAATTTATACCGCTATCAAGTTTGACTTGAATTTTTACCCATGAAAAGTGACGCATTGTAGAATTTTACGCAAGTCGAGAGAGAGCTAAAGTGAACTTCAACGGAAAACTTGTAGAGGCTCGACTTCCGTCATTATGACGGGGGAAGGGTGGGGAAGAGCAAGGAGAGGGAAGCCTTCTCCCTCCTAAAGAACACACTTCCCATCTCCCTTGCACGCACAAAAACGGCACGAGGCGTGTATCGCAGCAATGTTTACGGCATGTCATCCCCCGCCTACTACTCGCTCGCCTACTCTCGCTTGGAAAAAGGGACGAAGGCTGCAAAGAAGTTTTCCACTGCCGCGGGGCCGCATTTTTAAAACCCGGGGAACTCCGAATAAACTTCTAGAGCACACATCTTCCACTCACCTTAATGAAAACTACTGGGAGGAGAGGGAGAACGAGAAGGGCGGAGGTGGAGGGAGGAGGAGAGGGAATGAATAGAGAGAGAGAGGAGAGAGAGGTTGCTAGGAAGTCGTTGGGAGGAAGAGGCAGACTGCACATGAAATCTCCATCGTAAGATGACTTATGGACTATTTTTGTCATGTCCGTTTGAACGTTCGCATTCGTTTGTATAAAAGTGTCCCATATAGCGATAGGGTAAAGGATTCTGAATTGATTGGTGATTCGGTGAAGAGACTGATAACAAAATTTTGTTATGTCATTGAGAATAGAAAGAAAAATTAATAAGGGAAGGATATGACACGTGAGGTGCGTATGGTTGGAAGGAATCCCAGCGTGTGTATTAGCTTGCTGTAAACGAAAGGCTCCATTAGAACTTGAGTTTAACGCTCCATTCGACGCACAGGGTAAGGGCATGTATGTATATATGTAAAGGGCATCTAAGTATGTAAAGAGCATATGTAAAGGGTATCCTCATATGTAAAGGGCATCTAAGTATGGATCAGAATTCCACAAAAAATATCTCCTACCGTCAAAATAGGACATAGGGGATAATTAGACAAAGGATTCGTTAAAATCGGACAAAGGATTCGACAAAATAGGACTTCCGACAACAAAAGAAAGAGAACAAAGTAGGAGGGTTCCGGGGATAATTTCCGAATCCATATTACCAGGCCGGTTTCTCCATGGTATCCTTATGCGCTATTTGTTACAAACTTGTAGATACATGGAAGACTGTTGATAATAGACGGAGCAAATAAAAATAAATTCTTGCCTATATCAAATGAGAATGTTGTGATAAAACTGATATGGAGTGCGAATTTTCCCAGGAAATTTGTAGAAATTGAAATTGTGACAGCTCCCTTTTAGATTATGAGATTTTAGTGAGTTATGATATATTCTGACGCAATAGTACATCACTAAAGCAGAATAAGTACTGGAATCCGTTCCTAGCAATATAGAATCATCCACTGAAATATACAATATTCAATGGGCTAATATGCATATTTCAAATCTTATATCTACATTATAATCATTATGTCTTTTACAAACCATTAGCTGAGACATAACTTGGGTGAAAGCAGTACCTTTTAAGCGGCACAAATGAAAATAAAGAATTCAAAGGCGGTCGCGATGGAATCCTTTTAGAGACATATACACTCTGGGAGAGTTACCGCGGTAGAACTTGCCAGCCAAACCGTTCCGGTGCCATGCAGTAGTAAAAACTGATATGGGGTAGACTAAGTAACTTAAAACTAGAGAATAACTAAGTAAAAAGTGATAATTTTACGACTAGTATTTATAATCATTATTAGTCACAATTGGAAAAATCCTGAATAGAAACATAAATGTTTCTATAAAGCGGAGGCTTCCGTACGCCGTATGTTGGAATGGCTTAATTTTCAGAAAACTGCGTTTCTTGATGCGAAAAGAGTTTCACCAGCAACACAGCTGGCATCTTCCGATAGAAGTGCCAATTTCTAGGTCTTGACCGTCCTTGGTCACAGTAGTCAACCATCGTGGTTTCCTGAAAAGGAAGCCATTCAAGGAAGGAAGCAAGAAAAAATTGATTGTAAATAATAAATGGCCAAGTCGTAGACCATGGGACCCTAGCCATAGATGTTTCTGTAAAATTAACTATTGGTATAATTCACTATTGCACATGAACAGGCAGATGGTGGCAACACATTTTAGAAAAGGCACGAGAAGTATAGATGAAGGGTTAGGTAAAAAACTCCATCCAAAACATCTACCACTCTACACATGTTCCATATATCCTCACCAGAATTGTATCCCTTGATCCCGAGTCAATGGCCCTTTATATTTTTAATAAATTTCCACTTCAACTCAAACAAATCTCTTTCCAGCAGTGAAGTGCTCAATTGTAAAACTATTGCATTTCACTCGTAAAATTTTACAATACGGTTGTTAAATTGAGTAATGATAGATAATTTTGATTCTGCTTCCATCTTTGCTTATTTTATAGACTTGACTTGTCATATAATATGTATTTCGGTCGATAGACTAAATAATTTTTTTATTCTTACTTTGAGATTCCACCTACCCACCCAACCGAATCTCACACACGATTCCCACCCTTCCCCTGAAAAATCTTCCACAACCATCCCTACGCACTCCTTGAAAAAATTAACCCTCCCCTCCTACCGATTCTGCACAAATACCTTCCCCAACCCACCTCCCTCTCGAACTTAACTCACCCACCCCCTTCCATCTCATTCCCAGATCCCCATCCCCGTCCACCCTCAAGGCCCGGTCCTCTTCAACTCTCGCAGCCTTTTCCCCGTAAAAAATGCACGAGTTAAGGAAGGACGTCGTAAAAATGTTCATTTGATTACTCGACGCTTTTCCGCATCGCGAGCGAGACGGCATGAGGTGATGGCGACCGTCAGACACACACGCGGGGGGAGGGGGATGCAGGGCGGGTTTGGAAGGGATGATGAGGCTAGAGGGGATGGCAGGGTTAAAAGGAGAAGGAGGCCTGGGAGGTTATGGCCGAGAGAAAAAGGGGTGGGAGTAGGAGCAGGGGCGAGTCGAGGGATGGATGATGAAGGATAAAAATTAGAAGCAAAAAAAAAATACGGATAAATAGAAATTGGAAGAAGAGCGCGCTTCGCGACGGCTGCAGCAGAGCAAGAGAGAAAAAAATAAGTCGTCGGGGAAGGGGAGTCTAGGGAATGTTGAGGGAGAGAAGGAGGGAGGAAGATGCACACGCTTAAGTTGACGAGAGTGAGTGTTTTTTCCCTTTATTTTAGTGCCGCCAACGAGGGGAGAGTGGATGGGAAGTCGAAGAAGAAAGAGAGGTGGAGTAGGTAGGGACGAGACTGCTCGCGGGTTTGGGGAGGGTGGAACGAGACGAGAATTCCCGCCAATAGTTTACCCGCCCGTCTCACGCTGGGCCCCGTTTGACGGTGAGCAATTCAAGCACGCGCCAGCCCCATTTCCCCTCTTCTGCACACCTCCATTGGAAGGCAAGATGGCCGAGTTAATTTTGAAGAAAAAAAGGGGAAGCGTCTTCATTACGCAGACAGTTACGCATCTCTCTGCCTAACGTCAATCTACTTCTTCCTCATACTCCTGCCGCTACTCACCCCGACATCGTATCCCGCGGCATCACACATAAAAAATGGCGTCACCGTTGCAAGCCATATCGATGCTTAAAATGGACTTCAAATTATACACCGGGATGCTTCACGCTCGGAAAGAAGTAAGCGGGCGCTGTATTGTGAAGGTACGCACTCTATTCTCACGGTTAAAGCAACTAGATGTTCATTTTGCTGGCGTAATAGATGAAATTTGCCACACTACCACAATGTACAGAGTGTCACATTGCATAAAAGGACCGCAAAAAACTTTAAAACACTTGCCAAAACAACACACATTGTGAGGTTGACCACTACGAGGACTTTGCTTATGAGCCTGGAGGTGTATAACTGATAACACTAGTGATTTCATTATGCGCTTTAATTTTTAATGCAAATCAAGCCATATCCAATCAGCATCCTTGAACCCTATTTGTGTCTCCCTCAATTCTAATGATACATTTCTCTATTTTGGATCAAAATTTATTCTTTCCGGACTCAAATCTCAGCAAGTTAGTCTGCAAGAAAAGATAACCAAACACGATAAAATCACGATAATAGAGTTCCAATGCTTGGTAGGTTTTCTGCCTTCCAAAGACAAATGTATGTTGAAGACGAGAGATAAAATAACTTAAGTGGAGTGAAAATAATGGTTAAACAATACGGAGTGAAAATTTTAATCGACCTGAATGAACTGCAAGTTGAAAGAAATAGGATGAATTACGTTACCATCCAACACTAACATGGAAATACTTACATTTCCTACGAAAGTTGGAGGTAAAGACTGTTTTATCATATTATACCCCAAAATTAATAAAAAAAGCACTTCTAGCAAGATTTTTATTCGAAGGAAAACTACTGTTTCAAGCTATTACACAAAAATAAAAGCTGTAAATACTAATTGGCTTTACACAGCACTCTAAAACATTTCATGGCTACTTAATGCAAAATGAATAAATTGTGGCATTAGTTATTGGGAGAAGGTCAAATAAAATAAGGCGTCGAGAGTAATATATTTGCATGCAAAACAAGGAATAAAGTGCAGGCATCAGGAAGCGAACTTTTGCTCATACGAAACTAATAACGAGATATTGAGAGCGTCATTTTTTTACTGATCTACCATTGTAGAGAAAATAAGTTCATAATTTACCATGACTCATAGGTTTGAGCGAGTATTCTGTATTGCGACTTTATATGAAATAAATTGGGAGCACATTGATGAGCTGCAGCGGGAGATCATGACGATAACCGTAGCTCCGTGGAAATAAACCGGACTCAATAACGAACGCCTGCCGTCAACGGAGCTGAACAAATTTATATTTCTTTTCATGCCCGCGCCCTCGTCTCTTTTATTTTTCCCTCTCTCTCTCTCTTCTCCCTCACTCCCTTTCACTATATCCCGCTGTGGACTTGTTTTAATGAGGCCCTACTGGGTTTGAAAAGAGTTGGCAACCAATAGTTATTTGCTTTTTTTTATTTGGCGAGTTCCAGCCGTCGAATTCGTAACGAACCAAATGTTGCCACGGCCGATTGTGTTATGTTTGCCTCCCCTAACCCAAGCGAATTGCGTACCCGACGAGTAGGAGTGCCAATCAATACATTGGAAGTAATTAATGTAATTCCAGTGCTTAATCTGGTCTCGACCGTTCGGAGACGCAACCACCGCCGCCGGGTTGTTTATCCTATAGAAGAAGTAACGCAGAGCATTCGCTCCATAAAAAAGAACGCAAAACCGGGACAAATAGTCATTCATGGGTCACGCCAGCGATCAGATTAATTGATTTACATAGCTTGTGCGCACAAAAGTGTAATTCGGTGAATACTCGTTCGACATACTCAGGTACCGCATCATTAATTTGGCAACAGAGATATGTTAATTTTTTGCTTCTTTTAATCAGAATATACTTGTTTTACGATCAAAGTGACTTATTACGGGTGAAGTTGGATTAACAAGTACACTCAGTCTTCAGCCATGCAGCGTTATGGACGAATTAACGGTTTTTAATATTCAACAGTTCGCTTTTAAGTACCTACGCTTCATTTTCAGCGTCTAAGAACTTCCAAAGTCCATGCAACAATCAAGCGAGTAATACGACATGACATAAAAACGTATGGTGAGATAAAATGTTACTTTGTCTGAATACTCAAGCATAGCTGACCGTTCTTAATAATGTATAGACAATGGATCATACACAAAATTTTATGAGAAATTTTAACATATATAGAATATAAGTCACTCTTAGACCGCCGCATTGGATGGCATGATATTAAGAACTGACTTTTGCAATTAAAAAAATACGTCGGATTACTCCGACGACTCTCTTGAAACTACATATTGTCTATTAAATGTTAAATTAAGACCAGAATGTCAATAAAAGTATTAAAATAAAATAATTCGTGAGTCACGATCAATCTCTCCAAGGACCTTTCGTCATTGAAAGCACACCTTTGCAAAAATATTAATTTTCATTGCTTACTATATACTTCCTACACACCCAGATGTTTTCCATCTTTCAATACATTCTACAACGATTAACGCTGGACGACGAAAAGTCATGCACGATGAGCAACATTTGTTATGATTTGCAAACGTAAGGCTTTAAGTTTGATACATTTCGTTTACTCCAGCAAAAATATTTCTCACCGAATCTGGAGTCTCGGATTTAAAATTTATAAAACCCCAGATTCCACCCAAGGCTGTGGAAAAGTCTTATGTGGTAGGCACCTAGGTCACACAGAATGACAATTTCGTAATAATTACCCTACATCGGTTTACGTGGTAGGCGCGTTTTGGAAGGGGTATTTGGACTTTAATTACTCGACGTCTCCTGCTTGAGCCAAGCTTTCAGCCACCGTCGATTTTTTTCGTCGAAAATACTTTTCCAACGCAACATTTGCTTAGGCAGAAAAAAAGAGTTACGGGACGGAATTCTGAATACGGGCGAGAGAGCGACAAACAGACCACACCGTCGAAACCGAAATGGCGTGATGAAAAAAAATAACAGAATCCGCCTTCAGAGAGAGAGAGAGAGACAGCGGGGATTTTTTCCCACGCGGAATTGCCTCGGAATGCAAGGGGTGTAAATAGGGGGTGGGCGGAATGGTGGATGGGGGTATTTGGGATAAGAGAGGGGTGGGGCAGTGCGCGTAAAACAAAAGGAAACACAATGACGTAACAGAAAAGAAACCCTCTCTCCGCGCACAGGGTGGGATGGGGTTGTTTTCGCGGGCGAAGGGAAAAGAGGGGTGTTCGGGGTAGAGGGAGAGGAGGGAGAAAAGGTTTGGTTAGGGAGTAGCGACGCGAAGAGACTTGAGGGAAAAGGATTGGGATAGAGCGAGAGAGAGAGAGAGAGACAGAGCTGTAGCGGGTGGCTTGAAAAAATGAAGGGGTGGAAACAAACGATAAACATTACGGGACACGCTCAAGCAGACTAATCACCATTTTGAAGCCGAAACGCGGGGGAATATATAAATAAAAAAATAAATATATATATACACGGGGAAGAAGAGGAGAAGCGAATGCATAAACAAAAGAAATCGTCACAAAATACTCATTATATTCTTCCACGCCGAAGACGCGCGATATTACACGGCCGCTTTAGTCCGTTTAAAAAAAATATGCGGAGAAAAAGATTTTTAAAAAGTTTATAAACGCGAGATGAGGGAGCGTTGGGTAGGGTAGATGGTGCCAAGGGAGAGGGAAAGAGAATTTTGTGCGGGAGAGAATTCCATGAGGGAGGGGTGGGAGGCGCTGTGAAAAGAGAGCGTGAGGCTGGCTGCAGAAGACACAGATGTGCGGCGCGTTCGGTTGGGCCAAGTTTGAAAGCAGCAGCGGAGGAGAGAAGAGGCGAGGCGGTGGGTGGCGGCGAGGCGGGGGAGGGGGGAGGCTGTGAGGTGGGTAGGCTGGAGAGGCTGAGGTGCGAGTGAGTGGAGGAGAGAATGAAACAAGGGGGACCGGAGGGAGGCGGTGGCTTGAGGAGTGGAAGGGATACGGCGGTGGGAAGGGTTGGAGTGAAAGCACACGGGGGGAGGGAGGGTGAGGAGAAGGAGGGTTGGCTCGGGACGTAAGCGTTGAACCTTCCCTGGGGATTAGTGAACCACTCCGGAAAGGCATACTCAACAACTCCAGCCTTATCTCCCACCACTCTCTCTCTCTCCCTCCTCGTCTAACTCCAGCCAAACCTCTAGGCACGACCATCTTTCTTTCCTTCTCTTTCACTCGTTTACTCTTTTCCTCGACTTCGTCTCCCACTCTTAGCTCTCCGACTTCGCGATACTCCTTGCATGAACTGCGCGGCGGACTTCGGATAGAAACTAAGCGAGATACACTACCTCATTTTTTTATCTCGATTAATAAAGCGCGGATATGTTATCTGAGAGGTGACATAAATAGGTAAGAAAAATTCCATTGAGGTTCCCACGTATTCCGAATTGTTTCCTTTAAAAGCTTTACCATCTATTTCAATTTACACCCTGTCCATTGCGTCCTTTATTTTTCATTTTTGACCTATTGCCGAGTTCTTCTCTGCCGAATGGTGTCGGTTTTAATTGGCTAATTCGCGATGTGATTCCAATTGGGTAAAAGCATTCGGAAATGGTAGACCTTGATGGGCAGGCTTGCCAATTATCACTTTTATAAAGAATGGATAGATAGGCTCTTCCCATGGAGCTCTCCCATAGCAAGTGAACATCTTATGTTTTTCTAAGAATAATGGACAATTTTTTTCTCTCAAAAGGTCTCAACAAATGATTTCCAAAACACAACATCAACATATGATATTCCAAAAGATCCACGTTATTCACCTCTCTGATAAGCCAACGGTGTGATTAGGAAAGACCTGTGAAGACACAGGTAATGTGGTCAATGGTCATCCAAAAGTGAGATGAATAGGCAAAGAAGAGTCAAAACTACGTTTAAAGAAAGGCGAATGGTACAGAATGTAAGAAGATGGTTGGATGGACCTAGATTTTAAAGACGGTTGCGATGGTTACGGGAGAAAAGCATGTAAATGAAGCAATAATGAATAGATAGAAAACGGAATCTTTTAAGTTAACCCTTAGCTTTTTATTAATTTTGACAAAGTAAGCTTTTATTAAAGGAGGATGCAGCATTATAGGTATGGTCGGAAGTTCTCATGCGTGACATGGAACCTCTGGGGACAGAATTCACACAATCATCACGCCTAACTTAAAGCTTTCAAACGTGGCAAGAGTTTATTTATGAATTTTACATGCTTAAGGTACGGTTACGCGAAATTTTTGGTCCGAAGAACTTAGCATCTTGGGTATAAACGAAGTTTTCCAAATAATGCTACTTAGATTTCTATATTCAAAGAAGTTAGGGAACTCCAAGGTACATATTTTGTTCCTGTGCATACAAAGACCATCATGCCAGAATCCAAATTCAAAGGTATTGCATCAAATAAAGAGAATTCTTACCCACAGGCTCACTATATGTATTCCTCTAGAGTTTTTCTCTTTTACAATAATTTTTCTTGCTTAGAATTCAATACAATTCTCAGCAACAATTCTGCACAAACAACGAATTTATAATCAAAGAAACAATTTTACTGTGAATGATTAACTTAAATGTATTAATATCAATGTGATTACGATACACTTTGTTCTGCTCCTACACCCTGGTGTTTAACGTAATGCTTTGCGATAATTATTTCATGTATTGGCCTAATTTTAAAAGGCTCTGTCAAAAATGCATCTGAGACACATCAAAGAAGAGAATTTTACACTTCAGGAACTCTTGCAACGATTTTTTTAGTGACTTTAAGAGCTGGATAACAGATAGCTACTCGTGATGTCAAAAAGTTTGAGTACCTCTGCAGTACATGTAAGTCGTTCCTAGTTCAATTACCCATTCAGGAGAGTGATTATCGACTGTTTCCCTCGAACCCTAGTTGAAGGACCCAAAACAACTATTCGCATATTAATTGGCCAGTGTGAACAAACCAAGCAGGAGAGGGCCACTTGAAATTACCCAATTGCCGATTCATTCAATTTATTCAACGTGGCAGTTGGAAAGAGCCCTTCCAAATTGCAAATCATGATAGCATTGCGTGACCATTTTGGTGATGAATGAAATGAAAATACAGCACACACTCGTCGTAATGACAGCGTGGGGAAAACCGCGGCTGGTTTGGGCAGTTTTTCCTCATTTCATACGATTAGCTTTTGCATGTTTATTTTATTAAAATTAAAGTATAAATAACGAAGTCTTTGATTTTGCCTACTCCAAAACAAACAAGGCATTTTGGCGCGACCTGTTTAGTCTCATTTTTAAACAATATATCTTCCAGAAATATTACAAGGAATTGAAAAGGTTTATCAATGAATTATTTTTCTTGATTGAGGAAGAACATATAAGCATTGCAAAGCGTACTAACTCCATAGCGCGCCACGGCGGGGCAAGTTCTCGCATCATGGGTTAAGTTGAAACCCATTAAAAAAGAAATGCTTGTGAACGTCAAAAATACTTAGGTAAGCAACGGTGTTCTAGGTGTAATCTTAAATAAAGGTAACAAAAAAGAAAGCCTTTAAGGTCGTCTAATAAGAGCCGATACTATGTATATTTAGAAGGAAAATAGAGTTCGTAAGAGACTATTGGGAGCACAAAAATGCATGTATTCACCAGTTGACACGTTTCATTTTTCCTCCAGCATATCATAGGCCATTGGTATTATCATAACAAAGATTTGATCATGCACTTAGAAAAATTGCGCAAAGAAAATTCAAAATGGAAAATTTTCCAGGACTTAAGCGTGCATTTCTCGTGCTCATAGGACATAAAACAACTTGGGCTTGTTTAGATATAACCAAATTATTCTAACATGATTTGTGCTCTAAAGGCAACTAAAAAGGCTCCTTGGGAGGAGATTAACACAGTGCAGACCGTAGAAAAGAGCAGCCGTGGTTAGGGGTAAGAATACGACGCCCACTTCCTTGTAAGGACGCCTTAGGGTCACAAAACGCTTCAAGAAAATGCGTCGGCAGGTTGTCCTCGGTAGCAATTTGACAGTCGTCTAGGCCTTCCATAGAGTTCCATACGCAGCTCCCAACAGCAGCTGAGCTGCCATCTCGAGGCATACCCTCCGGTGCGATGGGACTCGTCAAACTACGGGGTCAGAGATCTCCCCCATGTTCCCCCAGGTCGCTCCAAAAGGTTGCATGTTTACGCAGGTTATGGCGAGGCGAGGAGGGAGGACTGAGACTGCCTTTCACCCCTCTAGGGGGAACATGCACGCCAAAGACATGGTCAGGGGCAGCAGACGTCCAGGCCAAATGCAAAAAGCCTGAGCAGGAACATTACGAATGGAAAAGCAATAGAGCAACAGGCGATGAATATTTATCCATACTTTAATTTTTTCAAGACTTCGTCCATCAATTTTTCTTTCGTGAACAATTATTTAGGTTTTCTATTTGTTTATTCTTAAGAGTTGGAAGATGGTCGAAATAGAAGAAATATTAGAAGTCATAAGTTAGTCCGATCGAGATAGTTCCCCAGTCAGAACAGAGACTATATTCAAATTATAGACTTTAATTTCACCAGCTGTAAGACAAATCAATTAAATATTGCATTACTAGTGATGCAATAATATTGTTTTATATGACAGAAATTGTAAGTAATTAATTGAAAATATCTAAGTAAATCTTTAACTTGACTCATTTTTTTCGCACAGTGCGTTAGAAACTCCTTCAAAACGGAAGGTTTTTTTGTGATATCCAAGAACCTACTGCGGTGACAATATGATTATTTTTTTAAAAAATTGAGAAAACATTCAAACTACACGCTGTTAGTTTTTTTACAACTAAGTGTTAAATTACCTCATTTTGTAAATAATGTCTCTCTAGAGTGCATACACGTGCCATTTCCCATGTAAAAGGGCTGGTATATTAAGGCAAACATCTCCGAAAGTATTGAGATAAGTGGTTAAATTTTGGGTGTCATTAGAAGGGTAAGATATTTTTCTTTGAAATGAGACTAAATTCATTGATTTCTAAGTAAAATAATATTTCCACATTTATAAGCATGAAATTGAAACATAAGTTCTTTTAATTTATCTACCCCGGAAGGGAATGATGTAATGTCTATATGCGTAGTAATTTTTCAAATTTTACTCATAAAATTGAACATATTTCGGCCAATCCTCTTTCTTCTAAGGCAGTATAGCTAATTCATCAGCAATACGTAGAATACCCAATTTTTCTCCAAGCTAATAAATTTCTGTTTTTGATTGATGTATTTCATATATTCCTTTAATCATTGTTATTATTGAAGGACATCGGTGACAGAAAACAGCCTTTCAGCACTCCATTTCTCTTTTGCTTTCTTGTCTAACTTCTCACTTTAATTACGAAATGCTGTAAGTTACACAGCCTTCAGTCTGCTCATCCGTATGCTAATGACAGTACCATGCTCTTCAAGGTGACGAGAATCCTGCCCCATATCACTGAGAAAAGTGCTAGATGACCAATGCTGCATTGCACCTACGGTGGCTTGCCTACACGGGACACTAGATATTTAACATATCACCGCCAACAATAAAATTCATCGACATAACGAAATCTTCCATCGTATTTTCAGGAAAATTATAGACAGGCACTCGATGTACTTGTGTATATTCAATTGTTTAAACAGGTTATTCTTCCAAATGCAAAATTACTCGTATTCGTCAGGAGAGATATTTTTTCTACCTTAGGAGTCACCAAAATGGTTGATTTGTTTATTATATCTCCTTAGTTTGATATAATATTTTTATGTATAGATATATATTGATTTAAGGGGCAATAAATTATTATTACTTATGCGGACAATGATTCACATCATCTTAAACAGACACATTATTTAGCCAGTTTTTAATCAATCGACGAGAATATGAAATACGGTAGAGGAAATGACTATTCATACGAAAAGCAAAAGGATGAAGAACAAGCAACTGCAGAATATATACTGAGAAAATACATTTTGATTTAAGAAAAGCATTTCAAGAGGACTACGACAATTTTATTCCGAGTATCGCCAAAAATCCGCCCTATTCGGTTGGCCAATTTTGATGTTGCAATACTTTCAGCAAGATTATGTGACTCAATCCGTATTTTTTTCGAAGTTTTTAAATGATACAAATTGTGGCTCTTGATGTGTGGGAGATGTATGTACCGTATTGTAGGAATAAAAGCAACAGACAGAAGGCAGAGCTCCATCGTAAAAAGGCCTATTCTGAGCTTTATTTGTACCTTTGACATGAATGTGGAGTATTTCGGAAGCCTTTCCAATCACTGCACGTCTTGCAGTAAAAAAATTAGAGTACTTAACCAATACCTGCGCACGGCTGGCAGATGTAATGGATTTAAAAACTCAGACGGAAAGTTTTGGAAGTTTTCCAAGGAATTGGAAAAGATTGGTACTTTTACTCCCAACCCTTAAACGCAAACTTAATTGTAGAGTAGTTCTCAAATGAAAGTTTCACAACGAATAACTTTGAAATAATCATACAAAATTGTTCACTAGCCGCTCTAATAGCTTTTGGTAGACGTCAATAATTTATTGAATCACTTTTAACCGCTATTTAATAAGTACTTTTAAAACTAATACCTAAATGTGATGAAAAATTATGACGAGATGAGAATATTTTTATCTTTTCCAGTTTACGCTGTCATAAACTCAGGTAAAAATCTTTAGAATTTTTAACGCGGAAACAAACTTGAGGCCACTGAAATAATTTCCTTCCATAGGGATCTATTGCAGTTTTACCAGTATAGAAACTATTCGTATTACTTATTGGCATTCGTTGATTGGTCAATACTGAAACGTATCAGATGAGTGATACGAGTGTTGTGACCTGGAAGTAGAAATTACAAATATACAAAGCTAGTTAACACCCTAAGGTTATGATGAAAACTGAGCTAACTTAAATGTTTTAATGATTTTTTTGCTCAATTAGACCGAAATAAACCAAATGCAACATGGTGTGTTTTAAAGAGGGATAATCCATAGGGCGACTGAGCCTTTATGACGGTATGAAAAGCCATATTATAGATTACTCTACGTAAAAGTAGATTATTAAACTATTCTGACAAAAAGATGAACAAATACAGCCAATAAAGAAAAATTGTAATTGGTGAAAGATACCAAGAAAACAAAGCAACCGTCAGGAATGACTGGTGCAGGAGAATAATTTCGCTATCTGGCAGTGGACGCATTAGTTATGCAAAAAAAAAGAAATATACTGTAAGCAGAATAGCCAAAGCAGAAAGGGACATACCAGAAAGAGGCTCTAATAACATCTAGCAACACAAGTCCGGAAGAAGAGACACACTGTATATGATATATATTTGACCAAGCTGTAACAAGCCAGCGAAGCTAGAAAAAGTATTGCACTGGGTATGATATGAGCAATGGAAATACGAAGGGGTGTTATTGAAGAATGATGAATAAGAAATGGATGAAGAAGGCCACCGATGAAGACGTCTGATGGAGTGTCGCAGGAAAACATATGAAAAAACATGGAGAAGATGAGAAAAATTGATTGGCGACACAATAGTCTATGCAAAACAATAATGGAAGGAAAAATGATGAGATGTATTCGGCAAACTACGAAATACGCAAGCTTAGATTTAAGTAGAAATGAAACGGTAGGGCTATGAGACAGTGGGATGAAGATACGCAGAAAATCTATGTCGGGATTGATTACCGCAAGAGACGATGAAATACTTTACTGAGCAAGAAGCATATATACATGTCATTATCGGTAATGCGTTGATATGATACCTTAGGTATCCTAGTGTACATAGAATTTGAAACTTACTAATCGTTTGGAATAAGAACCGTAACCTTTTTGATCTAAAACTTAGGAAGAAATTATGCCTGAACTATCGTCATTAACCACAGGAAGCAATGGCGTAAAGGGCTAATGACCTTTTGCCCTCTCCGCTAAAGAAGATGAAATAAGATCCACCAACTGGGGATAGTTAGGCTTAACTTCAAACAGAAGGAACGAGAGAATTTTACGACGGCCAACGTTCGTATGCACTCGATAAGGAAAGCATCGGGGAATCCAGGGAGAAAGCAAGCGGTCATTTTGCCTTACGAAGACGTTTTCGAGACGATGATGGCGCGAAGAGAGTAGCCATTGACGCCGGCAAAGGGATCACGAGTTGCATCTGAGTACTGATCCTCGCACCAGGAGAAATGGTATCTAGGGATGAATAAAACGAGACATATGACAGTAGGAGTTGAGAAAGGCTTTAAATAGATTTCCTCCACGCCTACACCGAGTAGATACCTTGTACCTTAATTCATGCTATGACCAAAAAAAATCAACGAGTTGAGTGTTTCATATCCACGCTTTATATTTACGCATCTCTAAGGCTCCATACCATGTGATAGGTAAAATAAGGCAAAATTAATGTAGTTCAAAAGGAAATGGAGGACCAGAAACCGTCGAGAGAAATGAATATTGAGAGTAAATATCGCCATAAAAACTAATCACCCACTGTACCACATTAGTTAATCAATCATGAGAGTTTATGAGCAAAGATATTCCACATAGTTCGAAAAAATTGAGAGAAGAAAGAATTTTAGTAATGATAAAAACCCAAAATTAATGGGCCAAAAAAATAGTGTGTCGGGGAGAGCTGATTTGCGCATTTTATCACCTACTGGTCAGACAGATATAAGACTGAAAAAGCTCTAACGGCAACTTGTTTTATTTTTAATTAACTGACAATGGATCAGAGAATTGACATTACACACTCGGGCTTTGTAGAAAAAAGGAAAAGATGACCAATAAAGAAATTGTGGGTTATACCGCAGAATAAAAATGCATTAAAATTACTTTACATCACTTATATTTATGAGAATTATTTCCATAATGACGCGATTTAAAATCAATTTTCAAGATAGGCAACAGAAGATAAATTCATTCTTCAATCCAAAATATCCTTGGCAAAAGGTCAAAAAGATGACAGTCTTGTTAAGTTGTCAAGGAATGGTGCGCAAATGTATATTGAATAGAACGGCTGAATTTTTTCATCACAAAACACTTACTTAAATTACGTAGGAATAAAAATTCCTTGGAGCTCGGAGTGAATTCCAAATAAAATAAATATTTTTGTTCTAATCTCAGCGGAAAAGCCAAAGAAAAGAAGGAAGGTACGGTGAACGACGTAATTTTCGATTAACTGCAATGCCAGTTTCATGCTGTGGTCGATGCCTGAATTCTATTGGAGTCTTTGCTAAATGAAATAAACATACTCGATTTTTAATAGCGTTGCACTGACTGCGTTATTATTTGCTCCAAAAAAACGCCAATTCACGTAAAATGGGTTAATTTAAACTTTCAGGATTGTAAAGCACCAAATTTGACATTTATTTGACTTACCTCAAACACTACAACGTTAACTTGCACGCCATCTAGGGAAATCACTGCCCTCGGTAGAAGAGAGCTGGCAATTTGATGTTTATAATTCATTGAGCATTCGACCATTGTATGAGCCACTCTCCTCCCACAAGGAGGGCCATAATGCATCGTGAAATGTTACCCGCTTCGTCTCATAGTACTAGTAGCCACGTAGAGAAGGCTGAGAATACTATGACTACGGCCACACATATTCACGTTTCAACAGTTCAGTTAAAAAATTGGGATTTACAGTTAGTGACACTAGTTACAAAGTGTTACAAGTAGAATAATAAAAGACAACGAAGACTAAACCATAATTATAGCAAAAACTCTTCTCCCAGTCATTTTTTAACCCATTTAATACTAATGTTACATATTTTTTTCACTAATGCCTTCGTTGAACATGATTGATCTACGCAGAAGGAACGAATTTTCACTGACTATATAAAGGTGATATTTCAATATTGATGAGACAAAAAATCATCCTTTTGAGAGGGATAGTATGTCATCAAAATGTTCTTGTAGACTGTGAAAATCTGAGTATGGCTAGTAAAAATTTCATAGAGAAACAGGGAATGAAAATAGCGCAAGTACGTCCACCAGAGCGAAAGAGTTAAAGGAGGAGTGACGAAAGAAGAAGCGGGTCAAAGAGATAAAGAGGAGTTTCGGAGGCGGAACAGCCATGCAAGAAGAGGGGAGGGAAAAGAGAGAGGGCACACACGGAGAGAAGCGGAGAAGTGTTTTATTTCCGTGGAACGGATGTCGGGAGGGCAGCAATGCCAGGGCAGTAAGAGTTTGGCTGCCGGAGAGGAGGAAAGCGGGACGGGAGTGCAGGGCAGAGCTACAATTTTCATAGGGGTTGGCACGGAAGAAGTATATATGGAGGAGGAGGATGATGGAGAGGGAAGAGGCGGCGGAGTGGGCGGGGCAAGGCCGGGTTTTGGAAACGGCAGGCTGCGGGTGGAGGGAGAAGGATAGAGCTGGCGCGGTGAAAGGAAGGGGGTGTAAAGCCAGAGAGAGAGAGAGAGAGAGGGAGAGAGTGGGAAAAGGCCGGAAAAGGAAATGGGGTTGACTTTTTTTATACCCGAGGAGTGTAGGATATGGGATGGCGAGAAAAAAAAACGGGGCGGGGCACGGGAGAAGAGTAAGATACGGAGGATAGTAAGGGGGGGTAGATTTTTTGGACTGTGAAATGGAGGGATGGCTAGCGAATGCAGAGATACTTGTTTGCGTGCTTGTGTGTGTGTACTTGGGGCCGGGGAAACGGCGGTGTGGGTGTGGGAGAGGGGTAGGACGGGGGAGCAGCGGGGCCTTAGGTTGGTCGTAAGTGACCGCAAACCTTGGGAGCGAGATTTACGCTCATCCCAGGAGGAGAAAGAGGGTGGGGTCGAGGACCCGGAGAGAACCACACTTGACCCAAGACTTTGACCTTCCATCTGGTTCCGCCCCTCATTCCCGTCCTCATACCCTGTTTGCCCTCCTTTTCTACCTCTTCCTTGCTACAAAAACCCGCCGAAGAAAGCGCTTCTTGTCAACATGTAGAAAAAAACCAGTCAGGTGTATGCGTTATGAGGAGCTCAGGGGATGAATGGAGTTCCATGTGCGATGCGCGGAGGGACTGCCACCCGATCGTAAACTGTTTCCCTCGTCCGAGTGGGAAGTCAGATTTTGAGTGAATACTTGACAATTGTTCGTGTTCATACGCCCCTCTCATGATATCGCCCCTCCTCATGCAATCGACGCTGAAATGTCTTGAGAGGCTCATCGCGGATTGACGTCTACGATCCGCGACGGGGCTCCACAACGAGGAGAAGCTCCCGGCGCTTGCAGTTCGACAGCACGTATGAGACCTGGTTTTGAGGTCCTTCCTCACCTCCATTGCTCAATACCTGGTCAGGACGTCAAATAACGCTTCAGCTGGTCATTCAAGACTCCGTCCCACAATGATGCAAGTGACATGTGATTGGACATTTCGCAATTCACTAGACAATGTAATTCTTCCCGAATTGTCTAAGATCTATGTAAATTTTACCTATTATAGCCCCCGTTGCAATAAAATCTGTAAGATGCTTCGGTAAGTTTTTGTCGACAGGGAACCGATCATTGTAATGACCCCATCTTATGTCAAATAGTTTATTCCAAATGCCTGATATGGACCTAGAATTGGGAAAAATGTGACTTACTTGTTTAGCAAGCGGTGAAAGCATCAGCTGGGATCTCTTTGGTAGTTTTAAAGTAATATCATAGGCAATTTCACGGGTAAATTGAGACTTAGGGGGGCCCTCTCAGGCCATAAGTGGGAATAGAAGCGATCTTCTTCTTCGATCCCCAAATATACCGTCCCTCACTAAGCTTCAGAACTAGACGGAGGATATCGGTATATTTTAACCCAGAGCCAGCTAATCTTTTATGCAAATATAAAGCCAATTTATTTTCTGACGAAATTATTAATATCTTACTAACTCCAAAGTATTACAATGGAAGAGATAATGAGAATAAATGAGGGAAGCCCACTTCAGAACAAACAGGTTTAAAATGTCGTTTTTCTGCGATCGATAAGAGACCATAATGGCGTATAATAACGTAGGGCATGCTTGCATAATGCTTGCTTCTTCATCTACCACGTAGTACAAAGATCACATTTTGCACTGCTCGACTCTTGTATCTCGCTTACATAGTTGCAACATTAATTGATAAAGGGTATTTCTGTAACATTGGTGATACACCCATAGTGCAGCGCAAGTTTGTGAAAGTTCCTTGTGCAATATAGTGAATGCTAGTGATAACCCAATCCCAGCCAAACACCCATGAGGTGGTATTCAGGGAAATATTTAGATGTAGACTACAGCTAGCATCCATCTTTTATGGCGCAAATTACCTCAGTTATCGGTTGCCTTTCTAAATAACCCCTCCCGGACGCCTTATTCATAGACATAACGACCAAAAACCTGAGAGGAGGGATTCATTCTTATCCTATGGGGAGAGTTAGGGGACCGAGAAAACCACACTTAAGCCCACGACTATAGCTTCCCATTTGCTCGCTCACACCTAGATTGCTCACCCCTCCCAAGACGCAGACAGTCTCCTCCGGGGTCGCCTTAGAAAGTGCCTTCTTGTTACACCGTGGAAAACCTCCGTCAGATGTCGGCGGGCGCACGGGAAGTTCAGGGCTTCGCTGACTTAATCTGTAGCCCATACCGACGTTCTCTGGCCCGACTTCCGTGGCTCCAGGTCAAAGGGTTCAAGGGCTCGTTGGCGGCATCCGCACGACCCACGGACTAACCAGCGAGCCCGCCCATTAGAATTAGTTGCCTGGCAAAGCGGCAACGGTGCTAAGTTACGACTCGACGTTAGGGATTTTAACATGCTCTACTTTCCCACCAAATGTGGATATTTGGTTATCATTCCACCGTATGCCAAATTGGAAGGAATAGAATCAATTTAAAGTCCGATCTGCTTATAAAATCAGAGCTATGACAACACCATCAAATATATCCTATATTACACATCCCTCCTTACCATGGTCCCCTAGGTACTATGACTGCCTCCTCACCAGCGTAAGAGAGCTAGCGGTGTCCGAAATATCCGCGGGCATTTTATAAGGATCTCATCCAGAAACTTCAATCCTTATTTTCAGATGGGAGCCCAGGAACAGAATCTAAAAGTCCGTTCACCATGAATCGAGTAGCATATGTACTAGGAACACGACTGCGAAGATTCAGCTGCAAGATTCTATTGCCATATTGCTTAATATATGACACGCAATCGAGCCTATTCCATATTCATCTACGTACATGGTGAAGCATTCGCAGAGCTTAACCGAGGCAAGATAAATTTACAGCAAAACGATAATATTTCAAGAATGATACCGAGAATAATAGGGAATAAAATAAAGTAGGCACTGGCCAGATTGGTCAATTTTGTTGCAATTTTTATCAATCATACTATACCTTCCTCGGACATAAACAAATATTAGGCAGAACACGATTTAAGTACAATAAAAGACTTAAACCCAAAACATTCCTTCTAGGATTATAAGCATAATATTTGAAATCAAAGTTGCTCATTCATCGAAAATAAATTAATGGACGTGATGCTCGTGAGAACTTACAAGGGTACACATGCCTTCATAGTTCTTCAGATTTGAAATTTAAAGCCTTCTTCGACCGTCCAATTAACTTTTTCTTCATAAACTTAGTTTCCACTTGAAGACGAGGGAATGAGTCAAACGGAAAACGGCATTTCCATTGATAAAAAAGGAGAAAAAAGAACCACTTGAGCACACCAGACAACAAACGGACGGGCGAGGAATTCTTTCAGCCTCTCATTATTGTCTCTCGACCGAATAAAAGACGATCCAAAATACTTAGGCAGAGTCTCGTCCAAACATTCCTCCGAACGACGACGATGTCGAAGACTCGCGTGAACGAACTTCTCCTCTCCGGCCAACAAACGACGAAAAGTTGACGCACTTTCTTACACGCCGCGCCACGGAATCGAATCAAAGACAGAAGAACGCTCTGCGAAGACCTTTCTCCACCTCTCCTCTTCAACTCCTCTTTTTAACCCGCCACCGCGATAAATAAAGAAGCAACCGTTTTACAGCACTTCCTCTCTCGTTTTTTTTTCGCTCCAACCTCTCTCTCATCCTCCTCCCCTTCCAGCCTCCTCTGGAGCACTCAGCCTTGTTCTCCTCCCAACCACCCTGCCTTTGCTAACTTATGTGTACCCCTACTCCTGATACACAACACTCCCCTGCCGTATCCCTTTCCATCAAGACCACCCCTTCCTCCTCCTCCACCTTGTACCCAGTCCATCCATTCAGACCGACCCTTGCCCTCCCCCTTCTCCCCAACGACATTCTCTCCCGCTTCCAGCCTTTTACTGTAACATTCTCGCTGCGCCCCCCCCCACCCCATGCCCCCTCTCCTCCAACCCACTTCCAGCAACATCTTTCATACCCTCCCCATTCTCTACTCTTCTCTCTCATCCCCGTCTTCTTCCTCACCCCTCTCCGCTGTATCCAAGCATCTCTCCCCCTCTCTCACTCTCTCAACCCGACGAAGCTGCTTAAATCTCTCCTCACTCACCAAAAACATCATCCCTGCCCCACTCTTCTATCCCGCCCCCCACCATCCACATCCCCGTGTATAAATCCTTTCCGCGACCTCTCTCCTCTTCCCTCTGTCCTCTTCCCCCCCAACCCCACCTCCGCTTTCTTAACCCTTCCACCCCCTCCCCTCCAAAAAACGTCCTCCCGCTTTTCACTGCCTCCTCACATGCACACGCAAACAGACAAGACTTGGTGCGATCTCGCCGATTAACACAAACAGAATTCAAGTTTCGGGTTGGTGAAGTGGTAGGATCTACCGTAAACAACATCCTGAAGGTTGCATTCATAAAAGTATTCCACCATGCACAAATTTTCGCCAATTGTCATGGGAAAAATATTTGTCGTAGTTGCCATTTGATTTCAAATCTGTGAAAGATTGTGCAGACATATGGAATACGGGGTGGGGTTGGTAAAGAGGCAAAAGTCCTTGCTTCCCATGCGGAAAGACTCGGCTTCGAATATCAGCAGTTGCATATATACTTTTTGTGACACAGAATTACTTTAATTGATGACTACACATAACAATAGTATCATCATTTCTATTGCAACGCAACGACTCCTTAATAAATTTAGCTTAGAACAGATATAACCATCGTGTCTACAAAGTAGAACTCGCACCTAATGCTTTCCAACTATAGATCAAAGACATTTGATGGAACCATACGGTACGGTAGCTGAGGGAAGTAATTAAAGTGCAGCATATATTTAAACAATTTATCATTAAAAAATCCATTAAATTAAAATAAACTGTAGCCATTCCTTCCTCAAGGGTTGTGAAGTCATTTACAACTTCGGTACTTTTGAATTCCAGTCAGCAAATTACTCTGCTTCCGCGCCTCCATATATTCGCTGACACAGGTCAAAAAGCAATACTTGAGATTTTCTCTACTTCATTGTGTTTCTCCAAAACAACTGTTAATACTTTCGTGTATCCAAGACTTTGTTTCTAAAGGTAATAATTTTCGTGAACTACTGATTTCACGTATGTACAATTCGTTCTTTACGATGTGTTCGTCAAAAATTCGTTCTTCCAAATCATTATGCCAGTTGCTTGATAAATGATTTTATCACCCCGTACAATTTCAGTTTTCGTTTTTTGATAAACTGCTGGCGTCCATCTAACGCACTCTGGGCTTCCCCATCGCTTTTCCCCCAGTTTATCCTTGGGCTCATCGTTACAGGGAAGGCGTGAGAGATAGGGCAGAATAGGAGGAAAATCTCGCCTTGCATTTAGAGGACTCCTCGACAAATCTTCAATCCCATCTCACACCAACCCATTCTTCTCATCGCCTTCCCATCTCCACTGTTGGTCCTTGTGCGTGTTCTTCCCACAATTCCATTCATCTCCCACCTATTCCACCATTTCTTGCTCCTCCTTCTCACTTGCGGATCGGGTTTGTATGCTGAGACCCGAGTACTTGTCGGCATCCAAGGGCCTGGGATTGATTCCTGGTCGAGATGGATATTCTCCAGGAGTTTGGAATCCCGAAAGAAAATGGATCAGACCCGAATAATAAAATATAATTGTAAGAAATAGTGTGAGAAAGAGAGGTAGACCTCAAAAGTAGTAATCACCTGATGATGACGAACGTTCGTCGATACCCGGGTCGTGTCTCTTTTACAGCCTGAGGTATTACACAAGTTTGGTTAAGGAATGTGTCTCCAAAGTCACGTTTGAATGATATAGGAGATTACCAAAAGGAGGATATTAGGAGTCTTAGAAAAATTGAGAGTATAAAGCGAAAAGATACGTTTAAGGAAGCGAAAAAGGTATGCGATAACAGGACATTATATGGGAAATAATAAAAAGAGAGCCCGTTTTATAGGTATTAAGGCAATTACTTAGTTCATTGACTATACCCACCCCAAGAGAGAATTGCGTTCGTATGGCATTACAATTTCGACTTGGTACATTACGGATAGGACTCAAAGCGTACTACTCCGGCCGCCGGTCCAAAGTAAGCAACTGCCGACGCTTTGTTTCTCTCAATTATTCCTTTACTCCACCATACTTATTATTGAAAACTTTCCAGAACTTGCCAAGCCACCTCCTCTAAAGGCTCAAATGATTTGTTGCCGGTGGCCAGAAGCCAATTATTACTTTCCTTCCTTCAGCTTCACATCGTTTCTCTTAAACTCTCTCACTTTGATGCACAATCCTCTTGTTTCTGTCAAATTCCTCAGCCACTAAACATTTTCCTCATTTGCTTCTGAACTTGCACACTTCCAATTCTTAGAAATTTGCCCGGAAAACCCCTCCAACACTAAAATATCTCCCTCCAATTCTAAAAAGAAATTAACACATCCACTCCATTCCTACTACTCAGTCCGACCACCACACTCAAAGAAATAAAATCCTCTTCATCCATTTTCCGATATATTTATTTGTATAAAACTAGTTTTCCATGAACTCCATATCGCGACATTGTCTCTTCTACTCCTTCAGGTAGCTCTTCTGTCTCACCATTTTGGCCTGGCTCTGAGCTTCTTATCCGCACCCCTTCTTTTTTGAGGACCGGAGACGCAACGGACAGAGACAGGAAGAAAGAGATGGGAATATTTGTTGGGTGGGGGAGGATAAGCGTTGAAGAAGGGACTAGGGGGCCGCTCCGCCAAGTTGTTTTTTTCTCTGAATGGCAGAGCTGTCAATTCTGCCCAAATCCAACGGCCAGCTTCTGACTTGTCAGCGTTTGCTTGAGACACTCGAAATTGTTGCGGCACTGCGTTGTGGGCAAAGGATTAAAACCGCAAGTAATTAGAGATTCTCTGAATCGAATTACATTAGAAAACAGGAAATAATTTAGTATCGTGAATGTGATTTTGAAATAGCTTTCATACCTACAAGGCAATTTCAAGACTGGCAGTAAAAATTATTTTCCGAGAAAATTATTTTATAATGGATATCGAGGACTAGCAAGATAAGAATTAACGGTAAAACTAAGAATTCCAGAATATATAAACCAAGAAAAAAACTGAAAATATCTCCAGGATTGACATATCTTTACAATTAATTACTTTCATTTGAATTCTGAAAGAGGGGATTTATTCCACAAAGTTCCCGTTCAAAATCTTAAAACCTCAAACTGTAACGACTAATTTCATAATTGAGTGAAGTTATGGCTTTATCTCAAAAGTTGTATGACAATTCAATGTCACGTCACTCGGTCACGTGACTGAAAGAGTACTGAGGTTCAATCTATGGTATGTAATCGTAAAACCCTTCTATGTCTTCACATTTTTCATTTTGCTATCGACCAAATACACTTTTTGCTCATCTCACATGTGGTAATAAAAGCGATTCTGCTCCGTTTATTCACCTTTTCATCTCCGCCTCCCCAAAGGTACACTAAGGATTCTCTCGTCTTTTCGACCTCCAGTTGATTGGAAGGGAGGGAATGTGCGAGATGCGCAGGGAGAGAAGAAGCGGAAGAACAGATCTCGTGATTACCGCCCTCGTGCCAATCCCAGGCATCCACTTCTTCCGCTTCCCACGCTGCCGCGCCACTATCGCTATCTCTCGTTATGCCCCATTTGCCCGGCTCACGGCTCTCAATGCGAAAGGGTCGGGGCATTCAACCGCCCTCCCCTCGTCTAAATCTTCGATTGAGAGAAACCTTTTCTAAGCATGTGCCGTCGATCCTGCCATCACCGAGAGCGATTTGGGGTGCGGAATGCAACAATTTTCTGCAGACCTTTGATGCGGAGAAGCCTACGCATGAATGTAATTTAATAAAGTTTTGTCGACATGAGAGATATTGCCCGCTTCATTTTTTGAGAATTTCAAGATCTTTTTTAAGGTAAGTAGAGAACATACTGGGTTTCATGCTTTCAAGGTACTTAGTTAAGCTCAACGAAGACGAACAACGTCCTGTAAAGAAATATCAATAGAACTTGCCGTTGTTGAAAGCTATAATACAAATGCCGATAGGCTCTAGCTTAGTGAAGAAATAGAATCACAGGAATTCTGAAGAGAATTTTAAATATTAAAGATCAAAAGATTCAATTTGATGGTTAGGCTGTTTAGTTGTTCAACAATTCACTTCTCTGGCTATCTGGTTTTTTTAATTTATTGTAAAGTATATACTTAATGTTCGAGAGGTTCCAATGAAATAGTTCTAGATAATTGATTGTTTTTCTAGTTTAATACGAGAATTAATTAGTTGAATAAAATTCTACTCGCATTCTCACGTTACCCAGAAGTAAAACTTCATATGATTTGAATCTTATACAGTAATTAACGATGAAAAAGGAATTAGATGTAGCTGTTGAAAAACATGAACCCTTTTACTGGGTTAAAAGATTTATTCATTGCCTTGGTTGATTTGACCACCTTCATGAATCACGGCAAAAGACACGAAGGTCGATACATTGAAATACTTCGTTTTCTCCAGCACAAATATGACATACGAAAGGCACTAGGTCTAATAAAATTACATAGGAATGCAATCTCACATCATTCTCAGATTAAAAATGGTCGAATACCTAGTAATCTCCTGTTACACGCTTTTGTGACAACTAGTGGCGAAAAACTTAGACGTGGATGAATTACCAACATCCTCAGAACTGTCAACTCTATACCTTACGAGAAACCAATGATTTTCGCAACAGGAGAGCATTAGAGAACTTTTTTAGAAGTACTTTTTTAGTAGTTTTTTTACTTTAAATAAGGGATCTTGAGCGAGGGTATTGAAGACGGGAAATGAAACGGACGACAATGATGAACGAATGAGTCCGGATACTTTCGGAAATACCCCCTCATCCCTGAGGGATACGGGAGGGGGGGAGGACGGGGGTTTGAACACTGGTGTAGGTTTCACCGGGGTATGTGACGCGAAATAGGACAGAAATGTCGGGTTGAGAGGGGATAAATGGTGACCCGACGTAGGGATTGGAGGGGACGTTCAGAGGCTCGGGATAAGAGGAGGTGGTTGCGAAAGGACGGGGATGGAAAATACTTGGGCGGAGTCGTGGATAGGGGAGGCGAGGAGGCTAAAGAAGAGGAAGACGAGGAACCTGGCCGGGCAGTCAGGTAGGTAGCGTTGCTTCTCACCTTTCCCCATCGACAGCGGTCCCTTTTGCCGAGATGACCCGAGCCACAATGCACGGACGTGACCGGCTTTCGAAGTCCAGTCACTGCAGCGATTTTCATTTCCGCTGACCCGATCCGTTCATTCGCATCACGTGGTGACGATGGGTCCGGCCAAAAGGTTTTTAGGCTTTTTTTCCGAGAAAGGGACGGAATAGAGGGGTCGCTATTGGGGGAGGGAGGAGAGGAAGAGAGCTCGGGACAGGTACGGGAGAGAGAGAGGAATAGGGAAGGCATGGGGGGGGGAGAGAGGTAGAGTGTGACGGCGTCCGCCCGAAGCTCTTGGATGGCGATGTCCGGGCAGGACGACTGTAAGTTGGCGAGAATCGAAACGGGAGGATGGGACGGGCGGCCATAGAAAAGAAAGGCGGAATGGAGGCGGGATTGAATCATTCGTGAGAGTTGGAACGTTTTGGAAGGAAGAAGGGGCGGATCACGGGAATGCGATGCACGTTGGATGAGACGGATAACTTTGTCTTCTTCCATCTCTCCTCTGGGAGTTCACGGCACGTGAGGTATGCCGTATATCCGACAGTGGGCTTAAAATTAAGGTCAAAATCTTTAAAATAAGCTGGGAGTCGATTTAATTTTCCTGACCACGTTCACAACTTTTTCTAACACGGACACACAACTGTATATTAGATAGATAACAAATATTAAATTAGTCAGCTTACCGCACTCTACATCTAAAAGTAATTTTTGGCGTGAAATTAAAACGATTAGGGAATTTTTCGTTAAGGTTAGAGAGAAGTATGCTTAGTATAATTGACTTTATTAGTTATAATGTAATTTGCCTACTTTTACCACAAAGAAGAGAAACTCTGAGTGCATGCTTTACTTTTCGATTTTCTAAATTCTTCTTCGCATACTTGTGAGTACATCATCAATTAACGTCCTTTCCCTAGGATAACGTAAAAAGTATTCAAAGCATATAGAGTAAACTTTTTGGAAATCCATCCCCAAGCACAACGTTGGAGGTAAAGTATAAATGGCAGAGTAGAAGTCATATCCTATGGTCACCACATACTTCCTTATGCTGAAAAACGAATCAAAGTTACGGAGCAGTTTTTATTCCAGATTATCACGGAATTTGATCAGTTTTAGAGATTGAACCTAAGATATGAACCAAAAGGCACAGTTAATGATTATTCAAATGACATATTTTTCTAACACATATTCATTCATCCATAGAAATCATATATTTTCATTTAACTCATTCACTCTCTTTCTCCGCTACTTTCATGATGACGCAAACACGAAGTAAGTAATTCTCAACCAAACCATTACTTTCTTTTGCACGTTTGTCTCACAAGCTACTGTCTAAAGCCCACTCATTGCATATAAATAATTTCATAACTTACAACAACACAGCCCACAAGTAGTTTCTTTCAGATAATTTTCACAATTCTGAAAATTGTAATTAAGATAAAGACTGTCATAGAATAAAACAATGACGTTCATATAACCCTAACTTACCCAGGATAAGGAAAAGACACATGAATGTCAACGTTCCAGTTTCTAAAAATTTACCTCGAAGTTGGTGGTGAAAACCATATTTTTGAACGTTCATTTGGCAATGTCTTTTCCAGTCACGGACTCGCAAAATATACAAATTCACGATAAATGTACGACGAGAAAAGGCTTGCATAATGATCACATTTAACAATGCATTGAAATATACACCATCCGACAGCTTCTTTTACTCTCTAGGAGTGAAATCGTACTTTGGAGGAATACCCTGGTTTTCAAGTGTATCTCAGCTACAGCACCAATACACTGTGTCTACCTCTCTTAGAAGGTAGTGGCATGCCGTTGAGACTGCTTAGTAGGTTCTTTCGAACGGTTCAATAGACACATACGGGAAAAATACATTTATGCCTCCTTTTGCGAAGGAAAAAATAGAATATGTGCAAGTTTCGAGGGGAGAGGAGGTATCGAGAGTCTACGTGCGCAGCGAACGAGCCGTCCTTTCTCCGGCTCGATTTCCAACCGAAAGCCTCTGATGGTGAGGCAAGCAAAAGGCCTTCGGAGGAATTGAATTGGCTGAGAGATGTAGGGAGGATAGAAAATGGAATTTAGGACTGTCCCGTAACCATTCGCCCACCGATGGGCTCCGGAGTTTGCGACGCTGCAGCCGCGGAAAAAAACTATGGACATCGGAGAAGGGCACAAGGAAAATCGGGGGCTAACACGGAGATCGTAAGGGAGGGCTGAAAGGTACAGGGAAAGAAAGTATAAAAGCGAGATTTTGGTAGAGATATCGGACAGTTTAGTTCGCTTGAGCAAGATATAGTTTCAGCTTGAAACCAATGAATTTAATTCATTTCATCACTTCAAAGATACCAAAATATTAGTCCATTAGCACATAACTTTCCAGAATATGTGCCACAAATACCAGCAACTTTACATGGAAAATGGTACGTGTTTTTTCTCCAGAGCTACATTGCTAAAATATTAAGAAATTTCTCACATTTCGTCAAAAATAAACAGTGTAGTTGGCATGCTTTCTCGACAATTCTTAAAAACATCATAAAGTAACCGCAGTAATTTTGTCAGAGTCACAAAAAACCTTCCGCTGTGAAGGGATTCTGATTGTACCGCAAGGAAAAAATGCGTCAATTTGCAGACTTGCACAAATATTTTAACTTGATTTCAGAGATTTTTAGTCATAAACAAGTATTTCATTCCACCATTAGCATTAAAACATTTACTACACTCACCCTAGAGCTTGTGAGATCAATAAGTAAAATTTAAGTGAGGTCTCTATTATGACTAAAGTAATATTTACCCAAACTACCAAAAGAGATCGGGGAAAAGCTAAGATCTTTTACTTGAAAGCCATAAGGGATGAATTTCCGCTTTAGCTTAATACTTAATATTAAAAATAACTTTTGCGCGATTTTTCGGAACTCTCGATGAATGCTTCAATCGTAGAATATCCGTTTTTCTGGCGAGTGACAAATAGCTAATGTGAGAGGCTAAAACAAGGGATACATTTTTGTCTGATTCTCATAATTATTTTCTTTTTGACAATTTATTCCGAAGATAATCATGCTAAGGAAATGAATCCCTCAGAATTACCATCAATATACTGATATCGTGTGATACTACTCAGTATCCTACGATTTGGCGGGATCTTCACCAAAATAAATCAACAACGAAGTGCAATTGGATTTTTTCAGGGTACCCAAAACTCTGAGTGAATCAGATAGATTGCAGGTACTTGAATCCGAATAAGAAATTCCATGTTTGTGTTTCAGTCCCTTGCCATCATTTATTCTAAGTTGGACGTGAACCTTTCCTCTTCAAAACTTTCCAAATATTACAGACACTGAATTCATTTTATTAAATAATTTCTTTGATTTCTCCTATCTAGGACACTTTTTCAGAGTAAAAATTCATTATTTTCTCATTAATTAAGGCATCACAAACTCAGAGGCACAGATAGGCAGGGAAAAATAATATGTTTCTCAAAATAGAAACCTTAAAATAATTTAAAGTTTTTGGATTAGTAAAAAAATATTTTTTAATTTAAAAGGACCTACTTCGATCTATGACATACAATAGGATCACCTCTTCAAATAAATACACATTTTACCTTTATTTGAAAAATTGTGCTCGTAGGATATTTGTTTCTCTGACGAATAATTTAATGAAGTGATATTTGGCTTTCACCTGTTTGGTCAATTCCAACGTTTAGATTTCTCAAGTCTACCACCATATCCAAGGTATCTAGGGTATCTCCGGAGTAAAACCTTCATTTGATAGCTAAATACCTTGAAAACTTTTGTTTTAATGACGTATGTTATCCGGCACAAAGGAGCTTCATTTTAGGAATTTGTTGACTGGTAAGAGTCAGTGAGCGTAATAGTTAGGTATATTATAAAAACCCCCAAGAAGGAAGGCATGGCTGCACTCCTGTACAACTACGATAGCTGAAGCTGAAGGTCATTTTAAACTGGGTAATATGACGAAGTTGAGGAATAACCAGGGCGAAATATCCCACAAGAGATGATAACGATACTTATCGTTCGGCAACCTGATTGATAATAAAATACTTACGAAAGAATCAAAATAATCTTCTTAGATAGAACTCTAGTAGTAAGATTTTATTGGTACGATGCCAGTTTCGACATTTTGTGACACCTTCACCTGTAGATAACACAAATTGTCGGAACCCGAGTCGCGTGTATAAAATCTTACAGGTGGAGTCGACAAAGTTGTACTAATTCTTCCGTGACGGATGACTTCCACCAAGTAAAGCCCACAATCGTTTCCTTTGCGAAAAAAACCCTTATTAAGAGGATAAATCATACATACCTACTAGACGTTTTTAAAATACTCAGCCATCATAAATATTAAAAATTCATACATAAACTTTACTCAAGATTAAACGATAAGAAATGATGCCACATGAGTTGCAAATTTGAATAAGTAAAGTGGATAATTGTGCTAATTGGATTCAGCATTGCCAGCAACGATACATCACAGAAATATTCCAACTTATTTTTTCCTTTAAAAAAATGTCAGAATAAGGTGAATGGGACTACCCATCAACCGTGGAAATTGGTATTTCGAGATAGTGTCCAAAATGAATGAGTACACGGGGAAGACAAAGTTTGATTCCGATTGAAGAAGGGAAACGAGATTTCGGCATAAAAGAGCGAGCAATAATTTTGAAATTGGAAAGCAAGATTAACTCCTGGCGTAGAAAAATAAATATAATGAGAGAAATTGGAACCTGGAAAACAAGCGCATGGATTGTGGTACAGCAAGAGAAAGGAAAAAGAATATTGGATCGACGTAAAGCAGAGATCACGCCAAAGATTGCGGCTAATGGGACGTCAAGAATGGCAAGATATAGAGTAAAATAGATGGTTCAAAGACGGATAGAGAAAATGAAATTACTCAGGGAGAGACCCGAAGAGAAAATTTGCCAAATGATTGATTGCGCTTTAAGAATGGCTTGAAGATTACTGGGGAAAATATTATTTATTTAAACTTCATCACATCCAGAACACGCCGAAGAATATTGTATACATTGAAAAGGCTACACCAAAAAATGGGATATTACGCGCAGAGCTATGGGCTATAGTCTAATCGATTCACTTTTATTTATTGCATCTTATAAATTAAATTCATCCTCATTTATCAAAACTGTTGGGATATTTTACGCAACGAACAAAATGCATCAGAGAAGAATAAGTTTAGCTAAATGCATGCTAGTAGTTATGCTCTCGGTAAAGGAGGTAAAAATGTTTTATCATCCTTTTTTCAAAAAAAGCATTTTGTGGAAGAGTGGAGGGAGTGGTGCTGTAAACAATCAATGATGAAAAGGTAATAAAAATGTAATTAACTCATTAATAACAGATAAAATAATTATAATATATCAATTATCATCAAAGCCACATTCAGAGGGAACTCCACCGAATAGCAAGTCACAAAATATCGTAATTTCATGCTCTAACATAAACTTATTTTCATACAATGAACCCTGGAAATATAGGCCTCATGAGAAAACAACGCACGGATAGGTAGTATTACATTGATGGTAAGAGATTGACCAGAAATGTCCGAGAGAGAAGAGTATGAATAAATGAAGATTTTATACGATTGCATTTCAATTTCTATTTCATGCTAGTGACACACGTCGATGCGTGTTCTGTCCCTGAAAAAAATCTCCACAGAAAGCTAAAGAAAAAAAATTGATCATTCGAGTGAAGGAAGGACGGGGAAGACGATAAAGTAGAGAAGGTCAGCAGAGGGAAAGATGGTCGAAGGATTGACAACGTGGGGGAGTGAGGGTGAGAAAAAGACATTGACAGAAAGATGATCTCGAACGGAGAACTATCGAGGATGATTCTGCTGAACGAAAAATGAATAACACAGTTTAGTCTCCTGCCACCGAATTCCACTCACAACTCTCTCGTCTAAAAGTGACGTGGGTCAAAGCAATCCTTCAAAACAGACGATAGTGGCTTTGCGATTATTTTTGTCGCCAAGAAGAGAATTGAGGTAGAATTCTGACAGGTTTACCAGAGATACTGGATGGACTTTTAGGTATGTGAAAGGAATGTTTTTCCTAACATAGATATTTATGGAAAGTAAAGTGTAATTAAACGATAATTCCCACATATCGCTCATGAAAATAGAATTATCTGATCAATCAACTTACTTCTGCCAATGAAAATTCTGTCGAGCAGCTTCCTTCACTAACCTATCATGACGAGAATTTCTGGTTTAACCCCTTTTCACGTCCTTCCATTGTATCTTCATCATTGTCCTCCATACCCACATCTTAAACGACAGTAGCTTATTCTGGTTTTCCTTCCTCTAGAATCCGCGATGATGCAAAACACCATACAGTGGCTTTGCGATTATTTTTGTCGCCAAGGAGAGAATGATGGTAGAATTCTGACAACCTTACCAGAGGTGGCCTTTTGGATAGGTGAAAGGCTATGTATATCCTAACAGAGATATCCATAAAAAGGACAGTGTAATTAAACGATAACTTATACTTCTTATTTATGAAAATAGGAATAACTCCATCAATTAACATACTCTGCCAACAGCTAATTTCCTCCGATAGATTTCTTTCTTTACCTATAATGACGAGCTGATTCGCTTATTTCCACGCCTTCCATCACTACTCCACCATTTTCCTCCATTCCGACACATGAAACACTTATGGGTTATTTTCATTTTTTTTCCTCAAGAATCCAGAATGTTGCACCTCACAACCCAAAAAACCATGTTAAAATCTTCGTCAGATCAGGAGGGAAAGAGTAAGGAGTTAGCAGTGAGGGAGGGAAGTAGTGATATGCAGAGGAGATGTGGAGAAAGAGAGGAAAAAAGGACGGGTAGGCCTTTTACAGCGCTTCCAGGAGCATTAGTCAAGGGGAAGGAGACTGGAAGAATGGTCGACTTGGGAATTCTGTGCCCTCCCCGTCTTCCCCCTTCTCTCCGCTCATTCACTGCCCCAAACTCGGCATCTTTTCTTTTCCTCCAAACACTTTCAAGATTCTCCTCTTCCATTCTGACGTCTATCATAACGATGGAGGGACAAAGCCAGGAGTATGAAGGAATTGTAATTATTACTAGAGGTAGTCTATCGGTAAAGGTGTAGTCAGAATTTAAAATACCTATACTGATCTCATGCACCTTAAGATCACTTTCTCCATGCACCATTTCTTTATAAATAATTTATCAATTAGTAAATTAAACATAGGGGTGCATATACACCAAGGGTTGAAATTCGTCATGAAAAAAATCGTTTGATTTGACTGGGATTCGAACCCGGATCTCCCATTTGCCTGTCAGGTGAGTAACTGCTTTTCACACCTGAACGGCAATTGGGAGATCCGGGTTCGATTTTCGGTCAAGTCAAATGATTTTTTCATGGAAAATTTCAACCCTTGGTTCAAACATTTCTTTTCACCAGAAATAGCTTCAAAGTGGAATACTACCGCCCAAACCTTGACATCGATAGTGACATGTCAAAACCATGGTAGGTGAAAATGAAAAATTGGCATTTCTTCGAATCCTTACGCAAGGTCTTTGTCATTGAGTCTGTCCTTTTTCTGTATGCCTCCTAAATTAACCATTCCCTTTTTCGAGTCTCTTCACTAATAGGCACACAATTCCTCCAGTGTACTAGCCACGTATCGTATTAAAATTGCGCCACTATCCCTAGTTTATAATCACCATACTTCCACAATCAGCCTCGTAGTACAAGAAAGTCATTGGATAGGGACCCGCTAAAGTAGTAAAAAAGCTATTATCAGAAAAAATTTATAAATATTAGTTTCAGATTAAGAATTTGAACATCGTTTTCTTGCATGTTAAAAGAAATATTAAGTGGTAAAAGTAAATAAATCAACAATTTTTTTCAAAGTTCCCCTCGATTAAAAAGTCCATTGGACCAACAGAAGCAATTTCAACCATCCGAAATCTCCCACTCAATTTTCTACTAGGAAAAACCGTCATAAGTGCACCATGGATAATATTAAAAAATAAACGTGTCTTATTATTTCATTACACGGTCTACAGAACGAGGTTTTCATGCCGAATAAACGCATATGTTGGTAACGTACATTTAAAATATTTTATCAATTCCAATAACTTAAATTAGGCAATAGAGCGTAAAACGTGTGGATGACGTCTAGTAATAATATAATTTCATTTCGCCAAAAAATGCTGCTTCATAATTTGTTTTGATTTGCAGCAAACTGTTAATAACAAAAGCTTATTTAGAGTGATGCTGAGAGAAATGCGTGAAACTACAGTTTTAAACCACAGCATCCCAAGTTACTATCAAATTAATTATTGTTTTAAATTTCAAACCTGAATAAAAGAAAAAATATGAAACAAATAATCACTGAGGCAGAAACGTTGCAAATATAATTAGCTATTTGGAATTAGTTGTTTTATTTCGGCGCGATGACGTATTGTCACAAAAAATACATTTGAAAAGCAAATTTGGATGCTACATATTTACTAAATAAAATTAATCCAATTTTTTGTATTTCATAGTTACATTTTTCCTTGGACGACCAATTCCAGCTAATAGGCCATACTCCGAAAAACTAATGATGACATATTAGGTAAAAAAGGGTTGTCTCAAGAAAATAAAACCGTGGGATACAAAAGACAGTGTTCATTTAATTATTGAATAATGGAGGTTATAACTTCGTCTTGTGACTATACTGCACGAATATCAAGGATTCGTGTAAACCAAACTATTAATTATTCAATTACTTGCATAGATTACAATCGAGGGTTGTTAACGTATTTAAATACATCTCAATTCCCACAAGTTAAATTTTTTTAAATCTGTCAGAAGAGATTTTCAGCCAATAATCCACCTATGAAGCTCAATTTTCATAATACACCCTAAAGATCGGCAAAATGTAACAACAAAACTAAGAATTCGATCGGACAAGACGAAAAAGGTTTTAAATATTCCATGTGGGTCCCAGAGATGGGAAAAATTGGGGGCGTAAAGTAAAGAAAATATAAAAATATGTCGAAACGAAAAGGGACTTGTACGATGAGTTTTCAATATTTGGTGTTCAAAGAGTCGTTTATTTCCATTAATTCAGGAAATAGGCATCTTAAACAGACATCGAGATAATAAAGGTGAGATAATACTGAATTAGAAACAGTGCACCGCATTAGAGACTGTTCATCTAAAGTCTTACCCAGTGAAGAAAACTTTTCTATGTAAACTTCTAGATTGCGATTTAGTGGGTTAGAAAAGAAGTTTCAAAACTGAAGGAGTGATTTAGAATTTAAGATTTAAAGATATCTGTGTTATCGCCATGAGGGTTAGGAATTTCACTGGTGAAAGCCAGATGCAAACAAACAAATCTTCAATGTAATCACTGATCACAGGAATTAGTCGTTTATTTTGACTAAGACACGGGTAATTACTATATGTCCCATCAGCCAGCGAAATTTTATGAAACCGCTACAATGAAGTTTACCGAATTAATATGATAAAACGACCAGGTATGCCGTTCAATGGCTATGATATATCCATACATTTTACGTAGGAATATGGTTAAATTATGAGAAAGATATGCTACAAGTGGTAATTATGATAGTAAGATGTAAAATGAAACTTCCTAAAAATATGACAATGATACGTGCCTAAAAATATGAGAATGATACGTGCCCAAAAACTAGAATATTCTTTGCCAACAGATTACATATTGTCGATTGCTTGCCCAGCACTAGTAGGTACATAATATTTCTAATCACACTCGATCTGAATGGTGTTAGCAAACAAGATTCGTGGAAAATATATCACCTGTTTATTTATTGAACATTTATTACTAAATAGGTACCAAATTAAAACCTGAATAAAATGAAAAGTATGAAATAAATAATCACTATGTCAAAAGCGAAAGGGGAATTTTCGGGCTCTTTCAGTCAATTCCTTTTATTAAATTAGATAGGGAAATCTTAGGTGGTACATGTAAAATAATCAGCGTATTTTCAAAGTTCTAAAGTGTTTGTAAGAAATTACGAAAAATTTAAATTAACCTCTAATGGAGGTTTACGTCGATGAACATCTCCAATATTATTACTTTGAGGCTATCTTACTTCTCCGTTCTGAGGGGTGAAGAATGAAGAGTGCTTAAAAACCAGCTTTAGCAGAATTATGGGTGGCTTAAACTGCAAATTATTTATTTGAGAGGCATACAGCATGAATGAATTTTTAGTTTACTTCCTCATGCTACTCCAACGCACTTTGGAGCGACGGACTGGAAAGAACGTACTGAAGTAGCGGAGAATATTCAGATGGAAAACATAGTCCTTCACATCGCTCACCCAAAAAAAAAAACAAAGTACGCCTAGGTTTCTCGGTGATTTTCAACCTTCTTTCCAACGAATTATTTTTATACCTCCCTCCCACCAAATCCTCTCGGTCTCTGTTAATCTAGGTCATACTTGAAAGAAAACTTCAAGCAAGTCAACGGTTAAGTTCTTCAAACTCACCTTCCTTCTCTCATTTTCCACTTTATTCGAACAACTACCTACCCCATGAGATTACCATTAGTTCTTGAAAAACATAGGTTCCTGGCCTTTGTAAGCCTGCAAAATCTTGTACTAGATCTAGTGCGGACCACCGAAAATGAAAATATCAGGCACATTATTGGAATTAAAATCAAAGAGCATAATATCTACGGTTGAGATTCGAAATCAAACGTTAATATTTCAAGGAAAAACCAGATACCCATTGTTTCACCTCGAGAGGAATTGGAAAGTTTTAGTTAATTAGGCGATACATACGAGGAAAATAAATCCCTGATCTCCTCAATGCATGAAGGATGCTAAACATCCAAGGATAATAAATTTACAATGAACTTGCATAAAAAACTGCAGCAAATAGGAATGGTAGATAGGCATTAATTGATATCAAACTAAATGAATTTTCTGTTACCTTGTGCACTGTAAAAGAGTTGCATGTCCTTTTTTAATAGTTGTTATAAATTTGTTTGCAAATAGTCTACGTTTTATAAACATGAAAGAAAAAAACTTATTTAATTATATAAAATTACATTTTTGTCTAAAAACTGACTATATAAATTAAGACCCAAAGACATTTCAAGAGTGAATAGGAAGAAGAGATAATATCCGGCACGAATGGGAACGCAAAAAGCAGCGCCGTAGACAGGTGCAGAAAATGGTTGTAATCATGGTAATTGTACATTTATTTTCTCTCCTGGATGCGAAAAGAGTATTTTTTAAATGATTTAGTTTATGCCGCAGTATAATCTCTCTTTAATTACAATAATTCTTTTCATTTAATTTCGTTTTATCCTAACTTTAAATTTAACCCTTCATACGAGTACATTATGATTATCCTAGCTTCAAGACGAGAGCTTCCAAAAGTCTTGCACCAAAATAGGAAGCCCACTTCACCGGTGAGAGACAAAGCGGCTGACTCCTCATGCCATCTAATTCTGTGTTAAGAATTATAATTATAATGCAGTCGTCACTTGAGACATATAATGAAGGGAGGAGACGATAATCGTACGACTGATTATAATGACACCTCCAAAACTCCTTTTACTGTCCCTCAAATCGATTTTAGATCACGTAATAGAAAACCTTACTGCTCTTATTGCCTCACCTTCATCGCGCACCTCTTTCACAAGAGGTCATTCTTCATATTTTCCATTCCCTGCGTCACCTCCATTTCTGTCCTCTCTTCTCCATAGACTATTCCTCCCCAGCATTCTCATTCACATCGTATACCGCGACCCAATCCTACCAAGTCCACTCCCTGCCTTCCTCCCTCTACCCTGAATCTACCATTTCCACTCAAACATTCTGCCCACGCTGAATTCGTCGGAAACTCACCCACCAATTGAACATTCTCTATCTCCTACAAAACCAGACCGAAGAAAAAAACTGATCACCAACACTTCTTTATCCTTGCTTATTCTTCGGTGTCACTTTCTTTCCTATTACGCCAACTAACCCGAATAAATCATTTTCAAATGCACGCTCCACTTTCGCGATTCCTCGTCACAAATTGAAAATTTCAACTCGGAAAAGCAAATGGTTATTTTAGGTTTAAGGCTGTCCATCTCCAATTCCTCAGGGGTATTGTTCAATCAAGCAAAAACCTTTTGAATTTTCTTACGCATAAATAAAGCAAGAAAAATAAATAAAGAAAGTTTTTTCTTGTTAAATCATTATGTCTGCTGGTAGGACACTATATTTATCCTTTTTATCGTAAGAGTGCAAATTCAAGATACACCAGGACGTAAACAATGGTTAGGTATTGTGCGCACAGTAATACAAGAGCAATTGAAAAATCAACCACAAACCTCCGATGAACTGCATGGTATGTTTAGATGGTTAAATATAATCAACAAAAATTATTGAGATAAAGTGTCTTATGAGGCAAATGCTGGGATAAATTGCTTACAGATTATAATTATAGTTAATTCAGATTAGGTCGGATGAGGCAATACCGCCCTCTCTACCCCCAACCCAGTTTACAAAAATACCCATTTCCAAAGAGGATAAATATTCCACCGAGGGGAATCCCCAGAGTTGCTGGCGAGGGCCTCATTCTTAACCCCGATGCCACCAGGGCCAAACCGTTGAGCTCCTCCTCATAATTAATCAGGTAGCTTTTCATTGCGAGAAACTTTGTTGCGTAAGAGGATGAAGTACCTAAAAAATAAAACAAGTACCGGAATTTTTTCTTCTATATACATTCATAATTCAACCTAGCAGTAATAATCCTATTACGTAATGATACGCCCTGATTCAATTACTTTCTCTACCTTAAGCAATCTTTTCCCTTCCTATGTGCACCCGAGTCTTAGCATTCCTTTTGAAAGCAAAATACTAAGTCCATATCTCTAAATTACACTGTCTTACGTTATGCACGATTAGTCATTTCCACCCTAGCAATGCGTGATGTCTCGTAGTGGGGAGAGTCTTTTGATTAGAATGAATAAGGACAAAGTATGCACTTACTATTCCAGCAAACACTAATATCGGATAAAGAGCGGCTTTCAGGCAAACCTCCGCGGTATTTCCATGCCAACGACAGTTTTTTCAGCCATCCTTTTGCCATCATCAGGTCTTAAGTTGCAATTTGTACCTTTATTTTGTCTTAAGTAGTAGTCTGATCCTTTGAATCGTCCGTTCTTCATTTTTGAGAAAGTTAATGATGCTTTAGGTGCTGTTGCTAGCAATGTACACCACGTAGGAAAATTACCTAAAGCGATTCCTAATGAAGCCCCGTAAACCTTCCAATCATCATCAAAGTAAGTTATACCAGCTCGATTCCGAGCTTTCTCTCAAATTTGGATATTCACCGGTTTAATGACAAAATGTACCCGCCAATCTATAATTTTCAATCTTTGAATTCATGAGTATGAGATATTGAGAAAAATCTAAACTGATTGGTTGAAGCAGCGATAGAGGAGCGCTTCTATTTTTTCATCGGAAAGTAACCTTGAAGACGGAGTAATCTTGGAGAGTATCTACACGTTTTACACTTGAAACCCTGTTATATAGCAGATTCTCCCTGATGATCAGGCTATTTTTCCGATCGTGGTTTATTTTTTTAAATCGAATCACTTCCTCAAATAACAGTCTTTTCCACGAAACCCTCGCAAACATTCACGCCAAAGCAAATCTCGTAATCCCGAGGTATCTCCTCCACTTGACCATCTTTTCCTCTGCTCAGCCACTTAGTAAGTAAACCCAGATACCCTTCTCCGACAACACTCTTCTCGATCCGTCTACCGACAATCAGTTCAGACTATCCGAGCATCTCCGGTGGAAGCTTGGGAAGTGGCGAGTGATGAGATTGGCCATTGCTCAGGGCGGGTTTTTTCCTCCCGCAAGAGGTAGAGGCAGAAAGGAGGAGGCAGGGGAGTTATTACGAGTGTAGAAGGGAGGAGGCGTAGGGAGGTTGGAGGGCAAGGGTGGTCCAGTACGATTGCCGAGCCAGGGGTTCGAGCAAAGAGATCGCCCCAGATGCACACTCGCTCGTGCCCTCATTTCTAGGCACTTTTTATATCCCTTCGGCTTTTCTTCTCCGGTAACCCAACTCGGGACGGCTATTCCGCGGACCCGAGGATTCCCTCGAAGCATTGCGGCATGAGCACCTCTACAGCTCGACCTCCACGCCAACACAGGTTTTAGGAGATTTACTGTTTCACTTCTGTCCGAGATTTGATCAAAAACAGAAAAAACTATGGTGAGACCAAAGCAAAATATGAGTACATACCACTAAAATTCATGATAATTACATTGTGATCACTACATGGTGAGAAAACTAATTGAAAAACATCAAAATATTTTAACTGAAATCCTCGGCGTACATTTTTGGGAAAATTGAGTTGTTTGAATTATTGGTGGCTAATTGAATATGGAAATATTGAGTTTGTTGCTCCGGATCATTACTTAGCATAAGATGGAAACTAATTAACACAATTCAAATTTAATGATGCTGTTTTGGGCGCCAAAAAATGTATTGTTAACACCTTTTTCTCCTACAACGCGTTCGTGCTCAAGAACATTATTGCTGACATAGACTTAGCTTTTTGCTAAGCTGCGAATAGATGCTGCCTGCAAGGCAACTATCATCACTCCGGAAAATTTAACAAGACTAGAGAAACCCGAACCCTTGAGGAAGCATACATAAATTTACTGCTGATGATCTATTCAATAACAGTAGGATATGCAAAAATAATATAACAAATGGAGTAGTACATCCTTAGGCTCATTCACAACTCTTCATCTTTGCTCACCAATAAGTACTAGCATAGTAGTTTTCCGAATATTACTATAAAGCCTTAAATTGTAATTTATATGAACATAGAAAAAATGGGTAGTTTGAAAATTATTATAAAAAGGCTGAAAAAATACATAAGAATTTAGATATGGTGAGTCCATTTGAAGTCCTCAAACTCTTGCTTTTGAAGAAAGACAATGAGCATGGGTATTTTTGATGTGTGAGATATGAGTAATAAAGGAGATAAAGTAAGGAAAAATACTGACGAAACGTTTGTTAAAAATAAAATAAAGGAAAAAATTATATAAATACACTAGAAGATATAGAGACACAAGGCAGAGTTGCTAAAACTCAAAACGTTGTGCTATAACCATAAATTTGTTGTGGGCTAGTGAAAACGAGGCAACGAAGCCATATTTGCCTGATTTGGAACAGAAAGTACGCCAGGCTGACGAAAGATAACCAACCCTAAGCAAACTCAGAAATATGATCCACTTCCATCCACCCTTTTACTATGAAGACAAGAAATCAAAACCACTTAAACCACCACAGGTTAAAAATACTTAGTTCAGTACACCTCAGAGAATATTTAAAAAATCAAGATTTTACCAAAACGATGCGAAATATAGACAAAGAAGCAGGTTTATTCTCCTTGTGATTATAATTATACACGAAAATACTACCGACCCGTAAAATGGACTATTTTTTTCGAACAATCGCAGCAAGAGGAGGGAAAAAGGAAGCGTTCTCTCCGTTTCTCTCTCTCGCCAAGGGATGCCTTAAGAAAACAAAATAAAAGAGAACAGAGCGGAGCAGTCGAGTTTATGATGCTGGCAACATATCCGTCGTCAAAGCAAAGCTCTCTCCCTCTGGAAGGAGAACGGAGTAAGAAAAACAATAGACGAGCGATTTAGAAGCCCCGCTGATTCCGAATGAAAAAAGAGCCAAAGGGTTCGTATCAATCGTCGATGTTTCTACTCGAAAACATTCCTTACGCAGACCTTAAAAACGACGCCTTCACTGAGCATGTATTACCACTTGGGTGAGTCTTTTATTTTCTCTCCAAGACTCCCTGCACATCTCTAATCACGTCTCAATTCCTATTGTACCCTAAAACATCCCCTTTTTCGATCTAGGCTAACTCACTCCAAAGTGAAAAAAAGAACAAAAGCTTCCAGAAGTTGTGAGCCAATGAGGTATATATATATATATATATATATATATATATATATATATATATATATATATATATATATATATATATATATATATCTTTCATCTCTCGTTCCGTCCTTTACTCATGTTTTTACTGCAGTAGGATGAACGATTTGCGTCGGGCCGAAATAGCTTTGGCCCCGAAAAGCTACATTCCCGACGAAGCTGTGCCTTGTGAAATGTTTCAAAGTAAATAGGAATGTCTATATGAAACCCAGAAAATTTTTCAATTAAGATCAATCATTGCATACAGCCAACGATGAGTTTTTCTTCTACAGCCTTTATAAGTATAACTCAAATGCAGGCTGGTTCACAATTTTAACCACCAAAATCCGAAACCCATTACTGTCTCTTAGGTCTGAGCATGGGTGCAGTCAAAATGTACCTTCAAAAGGCATCAAAAAGCTTACATATCCGCCTACCACTCTAACTTAAATTAAGCTAACTAGATTCGACATAACAATATTTCTGCCTTTTCGGAAGAATGGATAGACTATTGGAATCATCCTTGAAAGTTCATCTAACAACTCCATTGGCAACGTCAACTATACTACTCTCAATATTCTAATGGCTTTATTAATGTTTGCGTCGACCCGCCCCTGGACTAAATATTCTCCGTTAACTCTCAGCTTCTTTAAATTCTCATTAACTTCTCTCTGGGTCTTTGCCCCCCCCTCACTTTCCAACATCATCCAACCGGCCCACAAACTTCCCCTCACCTCAATTAACCAGTCTTTCCCTCCCCCCTACCTGCCACTGCCCCTCCATCACTATTACATTGTTGCTACTCCCGTTCCTTCCCTGTTCTAGTCACCACCAAGTCCCCTTTCATTACTTTGTTGCAACTTTTTCCCTCTGCTCAGTCAGCCAAACTCAGGTTCATTAACCTCCCCAGATTACTCTGTTACTTTGTTGCTATAACCCCCCCCCCCACACCCGCGCCATCACACTTCTAGGCGCCTCCCAGTCCCCTATCATCATATCTTTGTGGCAACTTTCCCCCTGCCCCATCATCCCCATCTCTACGACTGAGGAAGGGCTAAGACCCGAAACGTATATAATAAGACTTTCTTTCTTTCCATTCTCGTCTTTTCTCACCCCTGTAAGTTCTCTTTTTATTGTGTTTGTGGCCATTTACAAATGTCCAAGATATTTTTAAGTTACGCATGATTTATCGACTTACATATACACTCGCATACGATTTAACAACTTGATTCTTAAACGCTGAGCTCTTTACTAACTCATCAGCAGTGTACTCTCATAATAAATATGCTAAACTAAAGTAAATTTTGCAATAAAAATACTCTTTACTCTTGTTCTAACTTAAACTTTGGTGGTGCATATATCATTTCACTACAGCATCAATTGGAAATTGATTAATGGGGTGAAAAGTTTCAACATGGTAGAATTAGAAACTATACCATACATCTCTTACAACAACCAATTTAAATTACACCCGTATACATAATAATGGACGTGGGTATGTAAAAATGTTCCAGCCAACACACAAACGCCTGGACCAATTGACTTAAAATTTTATGAGTGTTTATTTATTCACTGGGACGAGCGTAGGATACGAATGTGGATCAGTAAAAATCAAATATGAAAATTTTATAAATTTGGGCCTGAACATATTGCTTTGGCTAGTGAAATGCCTCAAAATGTTTGTGTTTGCAAGTATCTTTTCCAATTTCAATTTCTTTTTAAAGCTCATGAAAAAGCAAGAAAATTACTTATCTTTCAAGAATCCTGAGGGCATTCAATGGATTTTCTGAGCCTACCTGGTTGTGATTTAGAGAGAGGATGGTGCATAACTGAGGACTGTAAACTTAATGTGCACAGCTCAACAGGCATAGATCTTAAGTAACATAGAGAATTGTGGAATAGTCTGGGAATGAGCCACAACATCACCTCTTATCAGGCAACGTCTCACCCGAGAAAGATGTCAACTGTTATTTAAATTAAAATTACAATTTTTTCGTATTATTAGCAGTGTCTAAATATTAGGAAATCCTATATTATAAAATTTGTCCGCACCATTGTAACTGCTACGTGCATTTCAAAGATCTTTTAAGTATAAGAATACAACTTCCGAAATCATGTCTTTTGCAGTCCCACCTGAGGACCGAAGTTTCATGATTTACAACATTTATGCCAAGCAATACATACTTGTAAGCTGAAAAAGTGCCTATAAAAATACAAATTAACATATCAAAATAATTGGTATTAAAATAACTTTCGAAACAATGAAGGTATTTACTTCAGAGTATCTTGACATGGAGAAGTCCCTACCTTTCTCCTGATCGCTATCCTTAATCTTAATTCCTTTCTTTGGCTATAAAGTAAAATAGTTTTGACATCAGGGCAACATGCTACCACCTATCCTTTGAAGTAACGGCCGGGTAATCGGTTGAGTAAACTCAATCGCTGTCTTTAAAACATCTCCGCTCCACGTGGCCGAATTGGAAAACGTCCGTTCTACTATTCAGCAGACGCACAATGATTCCATTACTAGAGGGTATTCAATGGAAAACCAAGTACTCTGACCTGAGTAGGCGACATTTGATGCACGCTATTCACGCCTGAGATCCTAAGTGCGATGAATGCTCTAGGAGACGTCCTCAGTAACCAGTCAAAACTTCCAGGAAACACTCTGATCGTTCTAAATTTCCAGCCCGAACTACCGTGACGCAAACTATACAGCATCCTGATATGCTTAGGCGTCATTAATCGACCATTTCTTAACATGGTGCAAAATAACCCTCACTAACGGCTTATAATTTTAATTTATCATGACATACTTATGCAAATTAATTCTATCGTTATAAAATTAATCCTATGAACAAAATTGTAAAAGATAAGAAAATAATCAGAGCGTTGTGATTCTCTGATTAATTAGTAGGGGACGATTTATTTAATACAATCTCTGGGAAAATTATATGGCTGAGAAGTCTTATTGAAATGTTTATACCTCAGAGCAAGAGCATTTACAAATTACAGGCATTTATAAAATCTCTATTAGAGCTATATCCAAATAAATAGAGGCAAATACTTTTTTGTCACCTAAGTAGCAGGTACTGGGTATAAAATTGATTAATTTTATTGAAAACCAAAGCGTTTCTCGAAAAACTAAGAAAAGAATATTACTCCTAAAAAAAGGCGATAAAAGTTTTTTTTTAATGAATGGGCATACATGTGCAAATTTAATCACGGCTGAACAAATATTGCAGCTAATCTAATTGCATTTTAATTCAAACTGTAATGAAACTAAATGAATTACTCTGAGTTTTTGTGAAATTCACGGTTGTAGCAGAAATAGAGACAAGTAGTCAACAAAGTCACTCAAGTATCTGTGAGCAAACTTTTGTACATGAAAAGCATAAAATATCCACATTTAAAGCTTTCTGGCCATTTAAATCAACTTGAGGGCAAACTCACCCTTTTAAATCACTCCTAAATAGGTATATACCCACGTTTCCACAAGGTTTCAGCGCTCCTCACCGACCACGAAACACGTGTGTTGCAGTGCCTTTGCGCGATGTAAACAACTGTTTGACAGTGTGACTCTCAAGAGATCTATTCCAAAAATAGTGAGATAGCTCCCCATAATCTATACGCCGAATCGTTTAACAGTATTTATTCTCTACTATCCACTCAATACGTGGAAGCTCATAGAAGAAAGAAGAACAAGATAGATTGGACACACCCTGAGACACAATGGGTTTGTGAATAACATGATTGAAGGAAAAATAGAGTGAAAAGTCCCAAGAAGAATAAGTTCATGGACCAAATAAAGAGGAAAGTACATACGTAGAGATAACTGGAGGTAATGGAACTAGCATTATATAGGGAAAGGTGGAGGGCTGCAGTCAACCAATCTTAGGATTAAGCAACCGCACAACGCGATCCATTCCTTGGATATGGAAACATTTACCCCTCTTTCTTTCTCTCTCAATTGATACCCACCCTGTGCACAGACATCTACACTCAGCATTTGCGCCCATTTCAACTTGCGGAAACCCAAAATCCGGTATTTCTCATACCATCCCATAATAAATGCTCTTTTACTTCCCCCGTTCCCTTCCTACCTCTCCCCACCTCATCGCTTCTCCCGATTTTAAACAGAACAGTACGTTCCAACTCTCTAATCAAAACTCACCATCGAAAAACCCTATCTACGCGCCATCAGAAGCAGCTGTGACGGTATCTTCCTTCTTCCCAACCGACCGACGTCACTGTGTCAACCTCCGGTAAAATATATGTACACTGATGAATAAATACTTGATAAAAAATACCTGCCAACTCCCCTCCGTCATCTTCCACTTTCAGCTCATTCTGGAGGATCTCCCGACCCAACCTACTTTATTCCTTGCATTTTTATTCTTCTCCTCTCCCTTAACAAGAGGCCCTCTGCCGGCTTGAAATCCTAACACTACGCCACCTGGGATCCTACGTAATCCTTCGGATTTTTACCTACTTTCAGGGGCGCCCTTCTTCATCGTAACACTCTTTTTTTAAAAGAATAAATGAGTGAGCGGAAGAGAGACGGAGAGAGAGATAAGGGATGAAGTTTTTTCAATCCTCGGAAAAACATAGCTCCGCATTCTTCCATTGCACATAACCGACCTCTCCCTCGTAAATGCTTCATACCCTCGTTCCTTCTTATCTCTCCGCCGTTTCGTCATCTTCACTCCAATCACATTCTCATAGGCCCACTAAAAGAGAATCATCGGCTATAGAGCCTTGCGATTGATGAATATCAGCATCGCATTGCGATGTATTATGAGTAGCATAAACGCAAATTCTTGGAAAAGAGAAGGATGACAAGTTTCAGGCTTTTTGGGCGCAACAGTGCAGGAAATATTGAAGTAAGATTAACCGCGAGAAATGAAAATAATGGGCTTGTCTCGGACATAACAAGGCTGGTCTCGGGAGCAGAGAGGTATTAATTTAAATAAGAAGAACTATTTTAATACCCGGGTAGTAGTATAATACTAGGAGAATAGTGCTGGCTAAAGACTAGTTAATAAGAGGATTTTGATGATGACGACCCTGGAAAATAATATAAAAAAGACTCTATCGATAAGAATTATATGAAATGTAGCATTTCATAGAGAAAAAAATGAACTTATAGAAGAGTGGAAGGGAAAAGGTCACAGATCTTCAAGATGTATAGGTGGGGAAGAGTTTTGAAAGTGTGATGGGCGGAACGCACAGGTGACCTAGGAAGGACTACGTGATTGCCGAAAGGACAAGGTTTGAGGAAATAAGGAATAGAGAAAGTGAGTATTGGAACGGATAAAGCTTAGGCACGATAAACGGGCGATTTCTCGAACGAATATTGAGTAAGAGGGGGAGATGAGTGAAGAAAATAGGTTAAATAAACGGGGCAAAGTGTATTTATGTGTAACCCGCGGAGAAAAAGTCAAGAGCTTACTGTAAAGTATAGAATAGATATCCCAACTTCTCCGAAAACCTATCTTACCCTATAGATCAGCTTTAATAACGAAAGTATTAATTGTGATATAAACTTTCAAGTGACCGGAAACGCAAAATTCCGGCAAAAAATATGATAAATTTGTAAATCTACACAAATTATGGTTTTGACATGAGCAATTCAGTATGGCGCTTGAAAATGTACCCATAGAATGGAAAAAAACTTGAAAATTTGCATCAGTTTATTTAACATATTCGCCTTTTTGCCGTTTTATGACGATATAGCATGACAGAGTATTGCTCCCATTGTATCGTAGGAACATTACGCATGGCATAACATCGGATTACTTGGAATAGTATCGCATCATATCGAAACCAGAACTGCATAACATTGTATGTCATTACATCGCCAATTGCTATAGATAACCTGACGATCAACTTCGCAATATGATACCTCTGTCGTGCTAAATATTGCACCATGATACATCAAAATATCGGTCAGTCCCACCACGGTGCATCTTCTTATCTTTCTTGAGTACATCTGCATAGTAATAAATCGCACAATCTGACATTGTACAGCGTTTAATCTAATTACAACTCATTTCTTTTCACAATGCGTATCGCGCATCCAAAGATTAAATGTTTCGCATTGTCAATATAATATGTCATATCGTAGAGCTATACTCGGGTGCTTCTTCCATACTCTCACGTCCTCCTCTCCCTCCCTCATTACTCACCTCCGCGACCCTGCTCCCTTCACCAACACCACGCTCAAAATCTGCAGCATCCTCTCCAACCAACCCATCTCTCTCCCTCCCTCTCTCTCGCCTCCTCTAATATGCTCCACGTATCCAGTGGAGAATATCCAACGGCCCGTGCACAGACTTATCACTCGGCTGAGCATTGCGAGAGCACACTTCCTTCTCTCCCCTTCTCTCTTCCACGTCTCATGGACCATCCCTCCTCTCCTCTCCCAACCCCTTCCTCACCCAGTCCCAGTTCTCGACCCGCCCTAGATGCTCGCTGCAACGTTCCTCCCGCACCGCTCTCGCCAGCCGGGCCACTACCACCAACCAGCCTCCTCTTCCACCCCTCCGATTCAATGAATTCAAGATTCTCTCGCAACGAGGCCGAGTCCCTTCCTAGATTACCCTTCCTAGGATTCTATCATCTCCACTCGACTCTCCTCTTCCCTCAACCCAGTACTAACACACCTTATGGCCACAACTTCCCTCCCGTTCCACCATATCGATAATTACGGCTCAAAAGCGAATCTATGGGAGATTATGGTGCTTGCACGCTGAAGCCACTCCCCTCGATGCTGTGACTATTGTAGATTTTTGTCACCGCAGTTATCCACTTCATTACAATATCTCCAGGGATATTTTTATTAAAAGCCAAAGAGGACCAAAAGCTTAGCACCAACCAATTAAACGAAATTTCGTTTTGTAATGCAGTGATTTAGTTTGTTAAAATACATAAAACGTGTCGTCACCTTATCTGTGATTTGGCTCTTTTCCAAATCATGGCGAAGGAAAATTAAACCGGATGCTGCAACTCATTTTTAGCATCAATACCTAATGTTACTTATCTATTTTTTCAAAATACCATAGAAACACAACTCATTCCCCTATCCTGAAAATTCAACCATAATTTCTATTTTTTTCTATTTAACATTATAAAAATGTTCCTACGCTTCCATTTGTGCCCATCTTGAAAATCAATTTTTCCTTTTTATTAAATTATTCGTAGCTATATGAACTATCACCGTTATGGCCCTAAATTGGACCTGTGCTGAGAAAATGTTCATAAAATGTAAAAATAGGTTACGAAAGTCAATTAAGAAATGTTTTGAGACTTAAAAAACGATATTTTCATGAATTATTTTCACTTTTGCAATTTTATATCGCGGAAGAGTGCTGAAGGACAAAACTTTTCAACAACTCCAGGCAACTATAAAAGTTCTAACTAGTATCAAGCTAATAGAGGATTGCGTACTTTACCATAGCGGAAAATGGCAAAAGAAAGCACACCTAAAAAAAGGATGAAATGTTAGAAGCAGCGCGACACTTATAAGCTATAAAAATATTTGAAAGTTCTAGAGAGACATAATTCAACAAAGACAGAAAACGAAGACCAAATGGAAAATCAGTACCCAGTAAGGATGACAAAGGAGCCGTGACTTCGAGGGTATATCACTTTAACGTGTTCTTGTAAGCGGATTCAATCCATAAAATATTCAAAAAGTTCCCACTTTCCCACCGTAACCATTCTAATCTTCAGCTCAGACTAAAAGTTTGGCCACAGAACTTTCCCAAGGAGTCTCCAGTATTAGGATTCATAAGTTCCATACAAAAGAATAACTAGTTCCAGTTTTTCTCGCCGAAACAAGATTCTATGTCCACATTTAAATACAAGTCTACCTAAGAGAATACACCGAGCAAATAAACTCGGAAAGTTCTGTGACTTCAACCATGATTAATACATAAATAATTTCCTGCTTCAGTGACTACAAAACTCTGGGAGAGTTACTAGAATGCAGTGCATTAATCCGCAAGTGTTTTGCGCTTTTGAGTGCACCAAAGAATATGTATGAGTATCTGTAACTTCTGACTATTTTATACTAAAATATTTAAGAAACGGTTTAAGCTTTTCTTACAGTCCAAAACTGTCTTATTGAAATTTAAAAGTTCATAGGGTATCAAAATTTTTCTGGCGGATAAAATGAAATTGCTGTGGCAATAACGTGAAGAGAGTATAATAAGTGTGGAGAAAACTTTTACGGGTAATACTGGATTATACCTGGATTTAGCATCACCAGGTTAAAAATCGCATATAATCACAACCCAGTAAAGGAATATTTAGGAACTATTTCGTTGTGTCTTCATATTTGAGCTAACAGCATAAGGGAATATTGACAACTTTCCCATCAGATACAGTCATTCATTTAAATCCAAGGCAATTAAACTACCAAAGAATTTAGTCGTTATACTGGATACATAACGCATGAAAATAATAGTAATATTTTATTTTACACAACGTATTGTTCAATACAACCTATTAAACAATGATATTATTGAAATTAGGCACCCCTGAAGAAACCTGTATTGCGATTGTCATCCATTTATTACGCTGTGTTCAGCAGCTTTCCATTCAAATACATATAAATATATTAATAGACATTGCAAATGACACAAAATTATGCTCAAAGAACATAAGTAGAAATACAATAGACAAATATTACATTGTAATATAAATGACATGTTATGGTGGTAGGTAATTTTACATAACAGAATATCATTCTACATCTATTTGCGTAAATAACAATTTTCTTCGATTGCAATGAAATTTGGCTTCACTCGGTACAGAAGATATTTCTTTAGGCAAATTGATATATAATTTAGGAGCAATATAGTGATGTGAATGTTCGTATGCTTCAACAATGGAACTCGGAAATTTAATATTGGTGTTATTTCTTGGCCTTTTTTTATGTAGCAACGGTTTACTACTAAGACCTCCAATATTATAAACTACTCTGAGTACCTGGTAAATAAATAAATGCCTGAGAGGAGCTACACTATATTTAATTAAATAAGCCACACAATATTATATTTCTTTATAATATATACATCATTTCATTAAAATATAGCTATAGATGGAAAGAATTTGATAAGAGTGAAAAAAACTTGACTGTTCACGGTTGCATTACTCTTAATTAATTATCAGATTGTGTTATTTTAAACCTATAGTTTTCCAGAAAAAAATTATCAGCAACCAACTATAATCGGGAAGATATTTCTCCATCACTGCCTAACAGCCAAGAACTTAAAAACAAAGGTGTAATAACAATGGTAATAGGAGGCACAGAGTTTTTTAGGATCATGCATATTTTTAAACTGGTATATCATTCATCTATTTTCGCGTATCCTTCTTTGGGAAACTACAAGGAAAAGAATAAATTCTAAACAAAAGGGCTCAAAAAAGAAATGAGAACATAGAAGGTAGCATTGCTTACTACTCAACTAAGGAAACAAGTTAATCGACCAAAATTCGAATTACAGTAAACATTTTATCTTTTTCTGGTCTGTACATGAAAAGCATCAATAATTAAAAACTACCATTCTGTTTTCCACAACATTTGTGTAGACAGCATTTAAAAATGTGAACCAAAGTATACATTCAAAGTAAAAGCACACTTCAAATAATGTGATAATAATATCTAAGCATCTTTTATTCATCCAATGCGGCTAAGTTCCTCACATATAGTTATAAAAAAGCAGAGCTAAAAATTGTTACGCCGCTTCATTTAATATGAGACGATGTATTTACATTATTTATGGGCACAAACTATTACAGATTAGCCTCAAAATTATTATTCTCAGAGGATCACCATCCAGCAATATTAGCCATTCACCTAGTCCCTACCAAGGCATTCTCAAACAACGGAGTAAGTAACGAAACGGCTAGGAACATTTAACCCAACCGAAGCAAAATGGCCGGGGCGTTTGATTAGGGCTCCGCTCCTACACTAATCGTCTTCTCCCTAAAACAGCAAAATTTTGCGAGGCTCACGCGCGACGTGGAACGCCAATTACTTAAGCAAGCTCATTCCCCTCGACGTCATTTCCAACTCGAAAAGTTTTCCCATGCATCCATAATTCACGCGTTACGTGCGGATTATCTCGTCTCCATTGTCGTTCTTCACTTTTTTTTACAGCCACAGCCGGGAGAAAAGAGAGAGTGAGAGAGCATGGAGAAAAAGAAGGAAAGAGCAGGGCAGGTTAGGTGAGTTGTTTTCCTGTCTCCGTACAGAGTGATGGGCAAAAATAAAAAAAATCCTTCCACCAAAAAAAGAATTAATGCATCAACACCAGTACCTTCCGGGCCAATCAGCAACGCAGGAGGAGAGTGCTCGCTGCCTCCCCAACCACCTCACCCTATACGTCCATTTTTTCCTGGGAGCGCCTTAAATTAATAACAAATCGCATATTGGGAGAATGATACGTCTTCTTTACACTGGATAAGGGGATCGATCCACCGGAAATTGCTGCGCCAAATGGAATTACGGAGCCCGGGAGAAGATAAGGGTAGCGGAGGGTGGGAAAGGGGCGGAGAGGTTGAGAGAGCAGCCGGGGGTGGGGGATGGGGACTGAGGGCGAGATGGAAGAGAGCTGGGTGGGTTAAAAAGGGACAAGGGTGGGGCAGGAAGAACAGGAAACCCATTTCCCTTCCCTTCATTTTAAAATGTATTTAGAGGGAAAGAGAGTGAGTGGGGTCTGAATGCGCCGAAAGAGGGGGGAAGAAGGTTTGGGGGGTGGGGGAATTCAGAGCTGAGTGGTAGATGGGATGGCTCCCGCTTGAGTCCTTAAGCGATAGCCAGTCGCCGACGCTTGGAAAAAAACGAATAAATTATTTAATTTTTTTTCCTTCGGGCTGTGGCGTTCGTGGTGTTCCCAACTTTTTGCAATATTTCATAAACGTGGACGGATGTGCGTTAAGACTCCAGGGCTCTCGCTCAAAAAGTTTACACTTCCTCCGAAGAGGAGAGGAGTCGTAAATCTGAAATTTTTATGCTCAAGAAATTTTTTTGCCCATCTCCGGTGAAACTAGCTGGGAATTATTGGAGAAGGATTACACGCAAATAGTACAGGACATGAAGCTCGGCCGATACCTGAAGTCAAACTGCTAAAGCTTCATTCGTTACCTACCAGTACTTAGCATTGTCCATACCGGCCCCGGCCCATAGCATATCGGCCCCGGTGGCGGCGGGGTAAAGTCCCCGCCAGCTAACCCGAGGGTCGCGGGTTCGAGTCCCGCCTGGGTAGAAAAAATATCTGTACCTGCCCAGGACATGGGTGTTTGTGTAATTGAGTTATATGTAAGAGAGGACTGCATAGTCCTAATATTGCTCAAATAAATAAAGACGACATTATTATTATTATTATTATTACCGGCTAATTTACCCCTCCCAGTAGTCCCCACCCGGTGATACGATTGGGGGTCTAATTTACCTCTGGAAAAGTACGGAATGAAATTCAATTAGTTTCAGCCTTTAATTTGCAAAACTTTTATTAATACCATCATTAATATGGTTTTAATGCAAGGCTGCATCTTTTAGGGAGGTTTATATGTTGGTTTCCAGTTCTTAAAAATATTTAGTGATACCTAGTAACAGCAGAAGGCAAAAGATGAACGGAACGATTGACTGGTTATTCTAACGAGGCGACTGACGACATCATTAGGATGATTTGCACCATTGAAGAAGTATTCTGGTACTGCGGGAATTATCATGAGAGTGGAGGAAGGTTGAGAGAAACCCAATGTCGAATTTCGCCTTTTCTTAACATATCTCTTCAAGAAGGACCACAATTTAACGTTCCATCCGACAAAAGGGGTGCAAAATGAGATAAGCTCTCAATGTGGTACCAAAGTAGAAATCGAGGTTCCAACGAAGAATTCTATAACACTGCCGAGGTTCAAACTCAAGAACTCGGGATGAAAGCCAAATTTCTGCATGTCAGACCTAACCAATTTACACCGGCCAAAGAAGGTTAATTCTGACTGACGTGATAAGGTATATTTGATTGATTTTCACCACCACTTGCTCAAATAACGCGACCACGCCGGACTCTCAATTTTTACTGCAACTAATTATAAGTGTTAGCTACCAAAGTATTTCAATAATATAAATATAGCTCAAAGGGTATTATAAACTATTGCGTAAAGTACGGAATGAAGTTGAATAGTATCTGCCTTAACTTTGTAAAACACTTCCATAACGTTACCAAAAACATTAAAAGTTTTATCTCGAATATTTATTGGACTATAAATCTACGTAAAGTTAAAAAAGTTTTTGTTGAATCATGAATATTACGGAATGAAGATTAATCATGGAAAAACTGAAGTAAATGAGGTATTCTAAGAGGAAGAAAGTAAGGCTGGTAATAAATATAGGAAAGCATGCACTGGGGTAGACAGAACAATTAAATTGCTGTGTGCGTCGAAGGAACTTAGTACTGCCTTAGTACTGATTAAGGATAATAGAAGGAAAATATCATCACCAAAGAAGACCTTTACTAATTGATATCAGATTATGGGGACCTTGAGTAAAAAGCGTAAAGACCAATAATAAGTGTAATAAGATGTGTAGCGCATCTTAGTGCATAAAATTGGAGTCTGAGTAAAGAGAACAAGAATAGACTTCATGCTTTTTATATGTTGGTGTGGGGGAGAATGAATGAGACGTAGCGGACGGAAAGGCAGACGGACGAGATAATGCTCAGCTAATGGCCAGTTGGAGGAACGACACACATGTATTCCATAGAGCTATGGGACCCATAAGCCATAGCAATCATTCAGTAAGCGTAGCAGAAACATTCGATAGATTTATTGGTTTCATAAATGGCTTCATAACTTATGGTATGGAGTGATGAGTTTCATAAGTAGCCAAGATGGTGGTAGTGCGATGAACCGCTTGTAGTTTTGATTACTTGATAAAATAGTTGTTTGATACAAATGGCCAGTTTATTATTCTGAAGAATTATTATGTGCATTAATAATTATACATAGGAAAAACCACTATAAACACTATCTAGCAAAGGAATATTAGATTAAAAAATCGAAAAGATTAATGATTGATTAATAATTTATGTAACTAGTAAATGTGTTCCTTCAACCCAAATATTTTGATGAGCTCTATAACTTCAAGGACCTAATAACTGTCGATTCCATCACTAAACGTTCTTGCAACCTGCCATTAGAGTGTAAGAATGGATAACCGTAGGAAAAGATAAGAAGAAAGCAGAGAGGGTAGTTGAAACGGATGATGAAAGACGAGAGGATTCTGAAGGGGTTGATAAGAGGAGGATGTAGGTTAAAAGGGGAGGGTAAAGAAAGGGAATGAAATTGAATGAAGAGAGGCAGCAAGTACGATAAATGAAATCATATAACGAAATTGGGTCCTGAAATGGTAAAAGGTTAGGAGACGTACATTTTTTTAATGAAAACCTATTTTTATCGGCTGATCATCACCCATAAAAAATTTCATGAGGACTAAATTCAAAAATACTAGGAACTAAAAATTCCACTTGAATTTTTTGCATCCATTTTCACAGAGTTGACATACTTCAGCTATCCTCTAATGCCAGTGAGAAGTATTGAAAATAACCACCATCCAGACTAACCGGATATAAACTATGCAGGCACAGATTCATCACACATTGGCAAGTGGACAAATGACCTAATGTTTTTGCTATTGAGTTGATCGCTCATCACAATAGTTAACGATATGCCGTGCATAATACGCGGACGTTGGTTCACTTAAAATTAATCATTTGACCGAAAACCTTGAAAAGCCATATAAATTTATCCTCACCACAAAACTCATTTTTTTCCGTCAATATAATATGGTGGATTAATGAATTGCATTACAACGATTCAATAACAATTACTCTAATATATGTTGGAAAGACAACTTATTTCAAACATTTTATTTGTAATTCCCCAGCGGCATTATATTCCTAAATGCGGACGCTCAATTAAAATTAAAATTTAATTAACTCCTGCTATAACCACATACCATTGCTTTGGGTAGAGAACCATAGCACCAAATTGGATTTTTCATTAATCAAAGTAATTTAAAAGTAATTGACGTACTAGCTTTTGAACATGGAAAGGAATCACTCTGGAGGAAATTTTCCTTGAACAATTAGCCAGATTTATGACATGTGTTGAAGCAATCAATTAGAATATAATCAACGACAGCCGAAAGCAAATTAAGGGGCGTGCAGCTCGAATTTATGTCCAGTAGTTTTATAATAAGGCCATAGTCCAAAGGAAAATTTATATGTAATTCATTACAAACAGGGATACATATTATTCCAAATTCTCATTTCTCTTTACTGCTAAAAGTGAAAAAATCACGGAGTTGAAAACAAACCATTCAAAGGATTCTTAAATCTTGCTATTACGCAAGGAGGACAGAAATAATAAGACCTGCGTCTCATTCGAGAGAGCTGTTAGTCGTATAAGACGTCGTTCTTTCTTTTCCATCTCCGGAAGAGCGTTCAAAAATTATTTGTCTCCGGAGAGCATTCTTGTCCTTACCGTGTAATTTCTAAAGCCTTTTTGCCTTGAGAGAGAAAAATAAAAGAGCGATGAAGAAAACTGAGAAGGTGGATGGAAAAAAATGGTCTTCGTCCCACAAGCCCTTTCAAGACAAAAGGATGCGGGAGAGGTGAAGTAATAGCAAAAGAGAAACAAGAGTCATTACGGAAATATACGAGTTGTAATATGCGTTATGCAAAGGAGACAAGGCGGGCGAGCTGGTGGCTGAGAACGAAGGGAAAAAGGGGGAAGGGTGGAAGTAACAGATATGACACCCGTCCCTCTTCCCTTATTTACATGTGATGCGTAGAGGAGGATGATAAATAAACAGGCGCTGCCGAATGCTAGGAAAGATGTGAGAGTTTAGAGAGGAAAAAAGATCAAATTTCTCTGAGTTAGTGGAGAGCTTATTGCGCGGAATCTTTAAAGCTAGCGTACTACTGTAGGTACTAATACCCGCAAGATATAATTCTTTATAAGATGCTAGAGTGCAATGACGTTCGACTGTAATCTGAAAATATAGATTTTCCCCCTTCCTTTATAAACATTCACGACGGTCTAAGCAGGGATATATTTCTTTGACAGGGTAAAATTTCCGGGATGATTTTAGTTATAAAAAAAGATTGGACCCCCTGATATACGCAAGAAATGAACAAAAATATTGCGGTTCAAAATTTCTACTTACTTAGCACAGAAACAAAAAAAAAACAATTTTTAAACGTTTAATACTATTTTATGTTCCAAAAGAGATTTTTTATTCTCACCTTTATGATAAAATCTGCAATAAAAGAATATAAACCAACGGTTCTAACGCAAAACATTAATACAAATATTTAAGCAATCTTTTTTCGTGAAAATAAAGTGCGTATCCCCTTTTAAAGCTTTGAAACTCTTAGGGTGGGTAAGCAAAAAAATATGACCTTTCGTGACATTATTAATTATAATCTAGATACGTTTTCTTAATGCCGGCTCCTATAACAACTGAAATGGCACATTACTCATTAAACAAGCTTAAGTACGCAATTAACTCATAAGCTCTATAAAGTCAAGAAATTTCCCCAAAAAGAACAACAGAAGATCAGCAAAGAGAAAGGAGGAAGATATCAGTTTGATGGGTGAGGAACGCAAGTTTATCTTTTTTGGACATCAGTACCTTTACTTGAACCCTATATCGCAAGTATTCTTTTCCCTGACACCTCCAACCCAATTTCTCCCTTCTTTTTTTTTACTTTTTTAGCTTCGTATTTATTTTATAGCTTCCTACTTTTCCATATCTTGTTATAATTAAAATTGCCGCCATACTAAACATCCTTGCGGGAGATTTCAAGGCTTAAAACAGATGTAGATGCGTATCTCGAGGCATTTCTGACATTTCTTCTTAGCCTCCGCTCTCCTTCTTCCACCGCAAGGCAAACTTAAGCTCTCAGTATTTCCAAGCATTAGGGGTTTTCTCCATCTCGTCCGTTCCCCGGGGATTTTTTTATTTACCTCGCTTTTTCTTTCGGTCTCGCTCTCTTCTCCGAAATGGTTTTCCTTTCCCGGGGTCAAAGAAAAGTAAACCTGATTACTTCCTTTTTCTGAGATTTGTCCCGACGAGTATAACAAATTTGTCTCTGCTACATCCCATCAAATTGAAATACCACTAAGTATTACCAACCGTGAGTACCGCCAACACAGACATGCGAGAAACAGAAATGGTAGAGATGTGAGCTCCAAACAATATAATCAGAAAATCAAACGTAATCACTACTCATATGCACGATCTACTGGACATGAAAATATGGAAAACCAATGACGGAACGCTCAATTTAGAACATTTTATATTATGTAAATGATTTTTAATAGATTTATTATTCAAATATATCCAAATTTAAATAGAAAACGTAGACACATCAAAGTCAGATATTTCCTCAATTTAGAAGCAGCATTGAAAGTAATGCATTTTACACCTGATCGAAAGACCAAGAGATGAAATTCCTTCTATATAATTTACATTTTGCGGAGATAAAATTAAATTAATCACGAGATCATTGCCATGCATTCAGGACCAATAAAATTAAAGAAGACAGCGATCATCACTTAAGGTAGAACCTGCGTTTGGGGTGCCATTTTAAGTAGACAAATAAAGTCTTTCATGTCTCATAACGCCACTAGGTTTAAGAATGACTTATTTTACATCATATTTATGGTTTAATGGCTCTAGTTTTTATTCTACAGAATTGAATCACGCGTAATGATTCATCCCATTGTCATTTTCATACTTTTTTTTTAGATTTGCCGACCATACTCCTAATTTTGTAATGCCATTATCAAAGACATGAGTTTTTCACCATTCTTACGCAAATCCTTGAGCCGTTGAACAACATCCAACCACACACCAATTCTTCAGGACACAGGAGGCTTTTATTGTCTCCGTCTCTCCTTCTATTGCCTATTTCTGTTGCCTTTCCCAATTAGCAAGTATAACAAATGCTTTTATGTTCCTCCTGTCAAATATTTGTCCAATCACCTTCAATTCTTCAATCTCTAGGCCTTTTGATTTTTCGGCCACATCTACATAGGAATGTGCTGCATCACTTATTGTTAGCTATGTATAACAAACGTAGAGCTAAATATCGAGCTAGTTCTCTCACTTTATGTCTTTGAGTTCCTGTCCTCATTTCCCAACCACCCGAATCCTCGTCAGTCTCTTCATTCTCCACGTTGACTTTCTAGGTAGAGGTTTCTCTCCATAATTCCTATTACACGTAGAGGTTTTTCTCCATAATTCCTATACCTCCCAAGCCTTTCAGTCGCTGAAAAGGACCTCGGTTATCCGTCATCTGACCGCTCTAAACGCTGCCGCTAGTTTGATGCCGCTCCGTCCATATTTTTTTCTCGTTTCAGTTTCTTATCTCGGCTCCTTACAATATCATGTTCACTATCCCTTATTTAAAGCCATGATTAGCACCCATCGTCTTGTAATCTTCATTTCCGCTGTGAATCACTTCGCACACCACTAAATATCCATCAGAAAAGACATCATGAATCATTTACATAACAAACTGTCTCACATTTGCAATTCGTTGAAAACTGCTGCGAGCAAACATAGTTTCACGGCTTTTCGAGGAATTAAATTGGAAACCCCTATAGGCTCGTATGCAGTACTCTAGGCTTAGTTTGCGTGAGAAATTCATAACAAGTGTGTCTTAGAAGACACAGGGAATATTGTTCACCACAACACACCTCTAGGCCTGACTGAAGTGATAAAATAAGAGAGATACACTTCCAAACAGATAAGTGCAAAAATTTGTTCTTCTCACGTACAATAAGTGACCATAATACAAACTGAGCTCCATTCAAGTCACTCCCACAACACATGTCACTATTAAACCTCTTAAAATCTTATCACTAACATCTTTATACGGATCGTGTCCTAACATACCCTGCCACACGCCCATGCGCCGACTAGTAGGGAAGTATGTAGAAGCAGAATAGCTGGCAAACTCTACAGAATAAATTACAAGAACACTTTTGATATATTCGATCTTCAGTATCTGACCAATTCGACATAACTCCAGTTCAATATTCATATTTACATCTCTCAATCAATATATAAGGAAGATTATGCGGAGAAACCTTGTGAAATTGACATATTTTTCAGTAAATGAATCGCTATGGTCCGGTTTTACAATTTCTTGTTAAATACTTCATCACGAGGAAACAAGTTCATAAATTAACTAGGCGAAAATATCCAAGTTAGGTAGCTGACGTGATAACACAAAACAAAATTTCTTCGTTGATATCCATTCAACGGAAAGGCTATGTTATCTTCCGGTTAACGTCAACAAGAGTGCTTGCAGTGCTTGCTTGCAGATTAAATGCTAATATAGACGTATCCGACAACGAGTTTAAGAGAGAACATAAGATGAGATAAGATAGGATAAGATAAATTTATTTGCTCTGGGGAGCACCCTTGGAGCATGAAAAATAAAGGTACAAACTACTGCTCTGTTAAAGACCAAATCAATAAGCAGTTTGTTCGTAAGAATGAGGAAAACAAATACTACAAGACGTAGTTTACATTATATACGACAAGAGTTGAATATAAAATCAATATACAATATAAACAAATAACAACCGACACTAAATTACACGATGAAAACAAATTAAACAAATATGACAAAGTGTAAGTTAAGGAACCAATATCCCGTAAAAAATAAATAGTAATAGTAATGAAAGTTATAAATAAGCATTACTCAACTTTGAAACTCAATCACTACGTCTAGTTTATACAATTTTAGTTCCATCTTCCTGTATTTTACGGCGCAACACTTTGCGCACGCTACTAATTGAGCCGCTCTGCATGATCGATTCATTTCTCTCATTAACCACACGATATCATTTCCATTTTCTCTCTTTAAAACTTCAACAAAAAATAAGTAAAACACAACTGTGTCACCCGCGTTGCACACCGGATGGGGGAGGATGGTATTTCGATTGGAGGGTCTCCCAACAATCCTGTCCAACCGTGGAGCGACTGATTAGCCCTCAGGCTCATTTGGGCCGTAAGTTTCGGAGACTTAAGAGTCGGGCGGTTGACCTGGGTCACCTCTGCAGACCTACGTGAACTTCCTTCAACGCTCTCATCTCCTATTCCTTCCTTCCCTCCCCTTTGTGATCCGTTCCGTGCGTGTAGTACGGGAGAGAAAGAGAGATTGCGTTCGCTCAGCACGGCAGACTGAGGTACGTGCCCTTGCGAGTGGAAACGTAAACACACGCAGACAAACACAGCAGCACGCGCACCTCTTTCTACTAGCACGCAAACAAGGCACTGCCCACGCAAGAGGAAGACAAAACTTGGACCGTGACTCGTCCCACTTCAATTGCGGTCTCCCATGCCTGGCCACCATGTCACTGTCCGTCGATGCGGGGAATGTTCTGTGTTGGGAAGGCAAATAAAGCTAACTCTATCTCCCTACGTCACGAGTGGTACCAGGGAAGTACATACACCCACCCTGGATGGTACATATAGTGGATGCGGAGCTTCCAAAAATTTTTAAATTCCCAAGAAGACATACGGTTGAGGTAAGCGATATGGAATGATAATGAGAGGAATACTCAAAAAGTACATACTTCATGTGTTTACGCCGACTCAGCTGAACACTTATTTTTACCCAAACACACCCACAAAACGTTACTTCAGGAGGACAAATACGATTTAGAATATTTTAAACCCATGTCATAACTTAGAGAAACTATTTGTCCACCTTAACTGAAATTTTATAGCAGATACTTTTTCCATGTTTTGAGAGTGGTACTGTGAAGTGTCTCCACTCTTGAGGCACAGATAGTCCCAAAGTGGAATTGGAGCTTTCTACATCAAACTGTAGTCCCCGGAGGGCTAGTCAAATAGATATGCGGAAAATATAAGAAACCATCAGATTAAGCTTATCAGATTTTTGAAAAAAAATGGAAATAGTTTGCATTTTTTACTTTTTTTCTGTGTCAAAAAGTCAGGTGGAGGGCTTCCATTCATTTACCCTCCACCAGCGGATCTAAACATTCTAATATTAGCGCCTATTCATGAGAAAATCGTGAAGAGGGAGCCATCAGAGGTACACCTAAAAAGTATACTCTCGGAATGTAGCACTCTAATTATGATTCAACATTGAAATGCACTTTACTCTTAACCCGACTCATGCTTTTGCCTTTTTTCACGGTCTAAGACAATTTTGCAGTAGCAATTGTTTCTGTCAATGGTTGGTGGAGCTAATTACTTCCATCCTGGAGGGACGGTTTCCCAATAGGGAATACATCTTTATAATATTTTTATACACCCTGAAAGGATTTTGGAAGAAGTAACAGATATATGTAATAAAATACATTACTAAAACTAAATAAATAAGCATTTTCTCCAAAGATTACGTATGAACGATATCTCTCAATTTATAATGTTTAGTAATAATAGGCGGCTTTTAATAATTAGCTTAGGTATGATCCGGTAGACAACATTTATTTGTCCATATACTGCAGCGAATTTTTGGAAATACTAACTTAACTCAGACTATACAAGACTATACAAGAACTCTCAGACTATACAAGAAATCTATAAAAAAATATTTTCCATGAGCAGAAAACTTAAGGGTAGAAAATGAATGCTATAAATTACCGAGCGAAACAATGAAGAGAGGAGAAACGTTTGGCATAAATTACTAAATTTCTAGCGGGGAGTGATTTATAGTCATTAATAACGAACAAATTTATCAATATGTGGGAGTTAAGAAAAGTGATTTGGGCGAGAAAGATTGATAGTTTTAAAGGGAAAACTTTTCGGATAACCGCAGGAAAAAATCGAGTGGAAATAAACTTAAAAGAATGGCCGGGGATTACAGGAGATGAATGAAGAGTAAGCCAGCTGTCAAGTTGAAAAAAAGAGAGAAATTCCAAGAAGGTATGAGAAAAAAATAAAGGTAAAAATATTCTTCGCACATTCCCCATTCCTTATACCTTAAAAAAAAAGAAAGATACCTAACCACCGTTTTTTCCCCTCTTCACCGTGCTCGGGGATATATGTATAAGGAAGGAATAAAATATCGCACGCTATCTGAGGCTTTGAGGGAAGGAAGGAAAGATTTTTCGGGGGTTGGAAGAAGTTTTAAGGTCGCTAAAAATCTCGCTAACAAAATGAATCGTCGTCCCCGCAAGAGGAAGAAGCCCCCGTTACGAATCTGAGTCACAATGCTCGACGGTTGGCAGGACGATGGGCCGGGGAATTAGGACCGGAGAATGCGGGCGTGGATGGACGGTCGAGATGGGGGGCTCGCGCGGGGGATGGGAGGGAGACCTCGGTACTGCTAGTAGTCATTGAGGGGGGAGGCCTAAAGGAGAGGGTTGGTAATTCACGGCAAGGGGGAGGAGGAATGGGAAGTAAGGGATGTAGAGAAGCGTGTGGAAGGCAGATGGAAGTTTCTGAACAGAAGGGAGGAGAAAAAAACCTAAGTGGCGGTATATTTCTCGTGACGAGGGTGTGGTGGTGGGTTCGGAGATTCTGCCGTGGCCGATGGGGGTGGAAAAAGAGAGATGAAGAGTGGGAAAGCGTCAGGGATAAGGAGAGAGGGTAAAAGAAACAAAAGAGAATAAGCGAGGGAGATAATTAAGAAGAGGGTAGGATTTGTGGGGGGGCGGGGTTGGGCGGTCGGTTAGGTAGGCTGCAAATGGGTGAGGAACGGGAAGAGGGAAGACTCGATGGGTCAAAGTAAAGATGAGGAGGGAAAATGGAAAGTTTTTCTTTTTGAGAAAAGGAAAAAGGCACAGGGGAATGACCGAAGAGAGAAATACAAATAGACATTGTATTACGTATTGAGTAAAAAGCAGAGTAGTCCCATTTTTGCAGATTAAACAAACTCTTCCACAAAAAAATTAAGTGAATCGAAACTCAACGGTGAATGTAAATCACCATTAAACAATGACGATAAAGTGAATGAACTTTAGTGGATAGGAGATTTCAAAACTTTTGGGCGTTTATTTAACGATAATGTTCAGAATACAATGGCCATGCTTCAGAAGAAAGCATAAAGCCATATATATTGAGACGATTTTTGAACGCAGAATACAAGTTACAGGTAAATTTATGAATCAGATTTGGTATTTATGAAATCAGAATGCATTTGAAAGGAGAAAGCTGCCAAAAATTGCACAATGCTAGATTATTGATAGCTGAGAATAACCGGTATAGATTCGAATCACTATTTGGGGAAAATAAAAATTAAAGTTGTTCCAAACCTTAACCGTACTAATAAGTCTTTTTTGTGTCAAATTTAATAGAAAAGTCAATGAAGAAGGATCGTGAATATATTTAAGCGGAATATTTAGTTGATAAAATCCACAGTTGACATAGAACGTCAAGGAAACTTGTCTCCAAATTAGTCCCAAGTATTTTATAAGCCCAGCTTATAAAATCTTAAGTTTTAGAGCAAATTACATTCTTAGGGTTCCAAATACATAATTAAAATGTTTAAAAATTAGAAATAGAATGATAAAGATCCAAGATACTGTTAAAAATGACCAGACCATATCAATGCTAAAAAATTGCGACCTCATATTATAAACGAAGAATGATGTTAATCTTTCTACAGCTGAGGTCGGCTCGATGCGATTTGTCAATCCTCAAGAGCCGAAGGAAGGAAATTGGGAAGGGCCAATAGACAATACATCTACCGTAAAATTTCTATTGAAACACTTGGAATGCTATGAAATGCTTCACATAAACCTCTAAGGACAGATAAGGTAGTTATTGACAATAAATTTTATGAAGAATCGTCCATGTGGAAGCCTGCAGCATAAACATTCACTTCCAGCAAAGTTTTTTCGATAACAAAATGAGATATTTCCTGCTTGTGAAGCATTTAAACGGGTGAAATTTATAAATTAAATGTATAGAAGCTCATACTTTCCATCACCAGCTCTTGAAAAAGTTCCCAAAAATTTCCTGATATGACAAATATTTCGTCCAGATGACTATCTGCAATACTGAATACCTGCATCCCGGTGACCAACGAGAAGCAACCGACCAATTTACTCATAATGCCTCTAATTAGATTTGATATCAAGTCACGGGTTGGAATTACGATGGACATAATCGTTTTAATGTCCCACCTGGCAAAAAAGGTAAAATGGTGTAAGACGCCCTTACATTAATAATCGTGTTTAATTCGAAACGCATCACGATGAAATATTATAGCTTTTCCTTGGCCCCGCTAGGTAACGAGAGAGAAATTGCTCGGACAAATTAACCCAGACATTAATAACGATAAACGATGACTGCTCTTATCCCATAAAAAAATACGGCCGGGCCGAGGGGAGAACAAGGCAAGAAAATTAACACACAGCCGCTAACACATGTATTGTCACCGCAATTTCAACTCGGAGCAAAGGAATGAGGAAGCAAGACAGGGATAGCGACTCTCTAGGAATGTGAGAAGAAGACAATTAAAAGAAGTAGACTCGGGGGGGGGAGGAGAGAAAGGGCCTGGGGCTGCGAAAAGAGAGAATATATGGGAGAAAGAGAGAACGGAAGGAAGAGAAATGCAGAAAGGAGAGGAGAGTATGAAAAGAAAAGGAGGAAGAGAGAGATTAAACGAGTGGGGGTTATGGTTAACGGGGACTCGTATATATATCAAGGGAGATTTCCTCAGTCGAGTGCTGGGGTGGACGGGACGGGGTGTGGGGGGGGAAGAGGGAGACGTTGGAGAGGGGGGAGAAAAAAGAAAGGAGGCCAGTTAGGGGTTGTGCGGAGAGAGAGAGAGGGTGAAGGGCAAAGTAAAGGGTGGCGGAAAAGGGCTAGAGCGGTAAAGGAAAAAGAAGAAGGTCGAAATAAATGACGCGAGTAAAAACTTTGATGATCGCGTAACGCCGCGTGATGCCCTACTCCCGCGCCTCCCTCCCCCATCCATCCCCCAAAAACTCACCCCGTCAACCCACCCCTCTAACAATCCCACCTCCCCTGTCCCTCTCCTTCTTCACGGCCTCCTCCCTCTGTGCCCCCTCCCCCACCAGCAAGCTTCTTTCTCCCACCATACCTAACCGACCGTTCCCCCTTGTATCCCTACATCCCTGCAGTGATTTAAAACTTTCCGTGCTCGAGCGCCGTTGCTCCTTGACGCGTTGCGCGCCGGGGGAAAGTGATGGGACTTATCTGATTAAAGAATTGAGAGCTCAATCGTGTAGACACGCGGTGAATTTTTCACGTTAACCCCGCGTGTTTCTGATTTCGAGGCGGGTTTTATTACCCCAAAGCCTATACATCCAGCCACGTAATTATCACTCAACGCAGGAAGCCGGAGAGAACGGCTATGAAAATTGTGAAAGCGGAAGGGCACTTATTTGAAAAAAAAAACTCAAGGAATATTTCCTTCCAGAATCAGGATTCAGAGAAGACGTACAACTTAAGTTGGAAGAAAGTTTTTCTGTACTGTCACACATAATATTTAACAACTGTGCCATTATCCTTAATGGCGTTAGAACCTGATAGTGAATTGTAAAATTTCGTCTTTGCAGTTTCTCAAATTTTTTTAAATTCGAAAAATATTCCTAGTTGCAAGAAAATCACTACTAAGTTTTTATATCTAATTTTACTATGTTATATTTTCTTCTTGCTTTGTTACTCGAAGCCAAATGATACGGTTTAATGTTTCTATCATCTTGACGCAGTAAAAGCAATTGAAAATCGGTTCTCTCACTCATACGTCATTGATTTGACCTCTTCAGTTTTTAAATGGTAAGGATCCATAAGTACGTAATATTTTACTTAACATAATTATTATGAATATAATTATTATGAAATAACCGCTGGAGGCTAAACCACAAGGGTAAATATTGATGTCTACTCCATAATATTTACCCAATAACTTTTCGCAATTAAAAAACACATTTTCTAGGAAAAAAGATTGATATAAATTTTTCTCAATGATAAAGATTCTTATTTAAACTATAACTCATACCATTCCATCAAAAATTCGATTATTAATTATTTAGTAAAGTAAACATTTAACAGAAATACTCATCATGTCGCAACATAACTGAGGAGTTTCAGATGCAAACAACAAGAAAGTGCATTAATCCTGTAGGCATAGTCCCGGAAATTTCCGAGCGGTGCGAAGATCTGCTGCTAAGCGCCGACCTAAATAATGAGCGTCACTTTTCGTCTTGAAAATGTCACTTGTTTCCTTCACTCGTAATATGCACCTACGACAGTAAGAATATTTACGGCTGAATCTCGCCTTGACCCTAAATACGATAGTTTCCCGTTTCCTTTTAAAATGTTTCCCGGATAAATCCACCGTAGTCGGATGAGCGAGGAGGTCTGAGAGCTTTGAGATTACAGACCCACCCTCAACGTCTAGCAATGAATATGAGGGCAAGGCACGACAGATTGGAAGATTGGCGGAAGAGCTCCAGGGTTAGGTAGGTAGATATACGGCTGTAATACACATGTGGGGTAGGGCAGGAAGCCCCCATACTTAGAGGCGGCATCACTCTTATGCGCTTCTGGGTGACGTGCTGCCGGAGACAAGGTTGATGCTGTGGGAGGCTGAACTGCAGCTGAGCACCTGACGTCGTTGCTCCCTGCAAATCCTTTGCAATCTAACTTGAGGAAGGGAATGTGGGTAGGTTTGCCAGGCTTAGGATTTGCTAGACGTCGGATTAACAAGAAGGCTTCGGCTCAATGGTGGATGTAACCATGAGGATGTAACGGGGAACTCTTAAATTCTCAAGATGGAACGCAAGAGGTATTTCTGGTGCACGCCACCAAGGAATTGCGAGGCAAGTTGCAACATTCCGCAGGATTTCTCCGGGGGAAATGTTTCAACATTCAGCGACACCACTAACTGAGCTATTCTGAGAAAAAAAATGCTAATTAACTCAACAGTAAGTGAGAATACCTTTAATACACTTTTAATAATGGCGCATGATTCAGCACGAAATTAGTAAATGTCAATTTCACACAATTTTCCGGCAACCGTAACTGTTTTTCTTACTTATCTCATCCACTATCGTTGTTTTCATTACAATAATGGGAAAAATAGGTGTTAATACAACTCATATAATAACACTGACTAGAATGATGATTTTTTCTGATATCATTTGAATTTTTTGCTTGTAAAATCAATGTGCTTCCACGAAAAAAAAAATTTTTGTTTACCTGAAATACCCGCGTTAATTATGAATGTGCCATAAAAAACGAAACAAGGCGATTTCAGGATAAAAATCAATCACTCATAGTTAAAGATTATTTCCAAACAAGAGAGAAATAAAAATGGGCCACATTTCATGGAAGACGCTTTTTGCGTTCCGGATAAAGGAACTGATTTATATGTCTTCTGTTTATTTTATTTTCCAGTATATCCAGTCTAAATATCTTAAAATAGACTGTGATAAAACTCGCAACGCACCATTTTACGTTTGTTGATTTGACAGATTACTCCAAGAGAATCAAGGATGGTCAAGGCATGCGTTCTCTAGAATTCCTCCGCAGATCTTATGATATTCACGTTTTATAATATCGCGCTGATTAAAAGAGGATAAACAACTTCATAAATAGTATGAAAAGTAAACAAATTAAAGCATTTAAATAAAGGTCCATCCTTAGTTACTAATAATGGATTTCATTTCACTGATTACAGAAAAATTTGAGGTAGGATAACAATTTCTCTCAAAATATACAACATAAAATTGTTCCTATGGTGTGTCATTGACGTAAAGCATATTTAAACTGATCGGCAATTGCTATAATAACTCCACACAGTGGCCAAAAATTACATAAAGAGCTCAGTTGTATTCAATTTAATGAATCCAAATTGCCAGAACATGGACACGAAATTAGTCTTTCCTCTAGAGTCGTTTACACATTTGCGCTTACATTCTAGGAATTTACCACTTTTCACGGCAGTATTTTTAATGCACATGCATACACGCATCAGAATGAGCAGCGATATGAAACCTGTAAGACGACCTTAACGCTGAACGATGAAATGGCGAATATTTCTGTGGTAGAGAGGCAAATAACTAAAATGCCGAAGAAATATTTTGAGAAAGGAATTCATGAAACTTAAGCTAAGATAACTGAGAAACATGATATGAAAGATTGTATTTAGAATGTTATTGAATGCAACCAATAATCATAATAAACTATAACAGATTTATTTAGTGTTTGTTGGCAGATAAATTAGTTGCTATGCTTCCACTCTTAGCTTTACTTTCCATTACTATTCTAACTTTATGAAGTGTATTCATTACTCTAAATTATCAATAAAAGGAAGTAAAGAAAATTAGCAGCCCTTAGAACTAACACCAGGGAAGTTAGATTATCATGACGACTATTCCACATTAACTAAGCATTAATGAATGTGTTTATATCCTCGAATATTTCCGACTGGAGACAGTTATGTCACTATTTCGTACACAGTATGTCCTCGGTATGCGTCGTTTCGATATACGTCAGATTCAATGTTACGTCCATGCTGACTAGTGTCGTCGGTAAATTTTCCCCGTTTAATGCTAATAAAATAGACCGTCTGTGCCTATGCATGCGTTTTTTGATAACTGAGACATAATAATCCTATCTGAAATAACTTTTTCCTGGATAAAGGCAAAAAACGAATTTTAAAATAAACGCCCTGATTTATCGGGGGTTCAAGTGGTCATGAATATCTGGATCCGTTTTACGTTCTTTCGACTTACGTCGCTCTTCTTCAACTCGCATCTCCGAAGAAAATCGAGGACTTAGAGTAGTTTAATTTTTAAATAACCCAAAAAAACTCCAAAACTGACAACGAGTTAATGACAACACATCGCATGATGTTTTGAATTAAATTTTGACAGCACGCCCCTGATAACAAAGAGTTATAACGGTTGATGGGCATGCGGGACCCATCAATTGCAACAGCTGCCGCCTTTGGTCCGCACCGCATGGCACCTTTTGCCCCTTAAGTTCGCGCGTAAACGAAAGTTGGACGTCGTACTCCTAAATCCCCTCTCTCTCTCTCTCTCTCTCCCTCTCTCTCTCCCTCTCTCTCGCCTTATCCTACGTTACCAAAATCCATCCACCTCGGAAACACACGCCCGGAATAACCCCAGGGGAAGTTCCTCAGCCTCATATCCACCCCAAGCTTCACCCCTGCCCGGGGGGTCGCACACCCCTCCGGAATTCCATACTCCTCACATCCCAACGGCTTCTTCCGACCAACCCCCCACTCGCTCTTTCCTCATTCCGTCCAGTTTTAACCCCTTCAACCGCCTCCACCCCCTTGAAGGCGGTCGCCTCCTTCGTACCTGCCCGATCGCATGGCTTGCCTAACGTACGCCCTCTTCCGCGGAGCAAATATATTTCTCGTAGTGGAAGCAACGTTGAGAAGGAATGAGGATGAGGGTGGGGAGAAAGCAAACCTTCAGTCGAGAGCGGTTGCTCTCTCTCCCTCTCTCTCGCCATAAACCTTCTAAATTCAATCTCCGCTCATCTCATCCTCCCCTGCCCTTATCTATCTCTCCTCCCCACCCCCCGTTCATCCCCTACGGCGCGGAGGCTATTAGTGCGAGGATAAATTCCCATTTCCTCGAGGAAATCTATTCGACGGAGGACGTGAATCTCTTACCCATAGGTCCCACCCCTACCTCCCGCCCCCACTTTCATTCTTTCCTTGAGAGTGAGCTCACCCAGGTCCTCCCGCTCCCTCCGTCTCTCTCCGGTGCGGCGACCAATAAGGCATCAGCCGCCATCCCCAACCACATACGCATGCTCACGTACCGAATGGCAATCCGATCACTTACGAGAAAAAAGAAGATGAGATCCTAAGCCTTGGCTCAAGTAGAATTTGCTGCAAAGTCACGGGTATCCTGCAGATGGCCGCAGTGATGGAGTGGTACCCTAATCCATGCGGGCTCCTCGTGGTATTAGATATTACCGCTAATATATTCTAAGAAATGTTTCCCACAAAGCTATGGATATCTTGCTGTTTGTTGCATGGGTGGAGTGGCACATGACATCAGACGTCATCATCAGTATTATTAAGAAGAAAAGTAAACACTAATTCCTCTATTACTATCTTCAACAAAGATAGCAATAGAGGGAAAATATAGGGAGGGAAGGGAGTAATACAGGGAGGGAGGGAGCTGAAATTTCAAAACATTCGTAATGCTCTAAAGCCATTTGCTGAGAAAAACAAACGAGTAGGTATTGTATACGGTTGCAGTGGAAAAGAAGCTAGTGACGGAGGTTCAGAGGAGTCAAAAAAAATGGATGGAGGACGTGTCAAAGGGAGACGGAATGTTGAAGATAGTAATAGAGGGAATAGCACCGGTGAAGCGTGGAAAGGGAAAGAAGAGGATACAAACTCTGGACAGAATAAGAATGAAAAAACAATATGAGGAGTTAAAGAAGGAACTAATGGCGGATCACGCATAGAAGGGAAAATGGAACGATATGACAGAAATTATGAGGAATAGGTACTGCCCAAGAACCTACCAATGATCTGGTAGAACACTCAAATTAAATGAAAAATTGGTCTCAATGTTATACAATCATAACCAGAGTTAAAATTCCTCGGTAATTTTACTCCTGATAATTATTTGATAACATCAAGACTGGTGCGTGTATTTATAAAAGCGTGAAATATTAAAATAGATGTAGCATTAAAATACATATAAAAGAAAATTCACTCCTGGCCATTACTTTAGCTTATATGCATAAATTTTACAAAAATTCTTCACCTATCATGCACTTAATTATCCTCTATAGCTACTAAAAATATATTGTGTTAGAAAAAATTCAAGAAAAGAAGATAAAAGTATTTCCAAAGGGGAGCGACAGGCATATTTTATCACTCTCAGCCCCAGATTTTTTCCTCCTCATTCCCTCTCTCCCACTTTCCACCCTCACTCTAGTACAGCGGTCTGAGCCAGGCTGGTACCCTGGCTTAAACTGTTCTTCCATATAAGCTCACACCCAAAAGGCGATTCAAATACTTAGTAAAACGGAAATATTAAATCCTTGACTAAGTCTAGGGCTGTAGAGTTTATCACAAATTTACAGATATTCCAGAGCCTTGCATAAATACAGTATCGTACAAGGTCAAATAGATAGATTTGTTTTTGTGATTGGAGTAAATATTTAGTAGGTGGTCACATGTCATAAACATTATGCAGCACAGGTATTGATATTGATACTACATACCGTAAGATGAAGTGAACAAAAAACATAACAAACTAAATCCATTTGTAACATCCATCTACTCACATCCAGATCATTCACTCTACCTTCCACCCAAATTGTAGCCATATTTAGTTTAGCGACAGTAGACTGCAATAATGAAACACAATGTAAAAAAAGTAAGCAGATCTCCAAGTACTCTCCAAATTTCCGTTTGAATAAATAAAAATGAAGCAGCGTTCCCAGTTGCTCAGACAGAATTCCGCCACGTGAGAAAAGGCCTATCATAAAAGTCGATATAAAGCAATGAATGACGTCTCTTCAAATAAAAAAAGATTATTTTCCCCGTCACAATACATCGATTTTCATGGGCATGAATGGGGACTAAACTAGATTTGATCCAACAAGTCGCTCCATCCTTTTTACACATATTTTCGGGTTCGAAGACAACTACTTTTGGAAAGCATGCTCTCTCTCGACTCCGTTTCGGGGGGGGAGGGGGGGGGAAGAAGGGGGGACCGGGAACGCATTCTCGTCAATTCAAAAATCTTTGATTCCCCCTCAAATCCTCATTTGACATTCCATTCCATACCGTCAGCTGTGTGAGCATGCAAGCGTGTGGGAGGGTTTCCAATGCGAATGTGGAGGAGAGAGAGCGAGAGATAAGAGTAAAGGGAGGAATCATTTTTTTTTGTGTGTGGGTGGAGAATTTTTTGGATTGAAAGCAGGAAGTCGACTCCTTCCCAACTCTCTGTCCCCACTCTTCCACAACCCCTTCGAAGATCATTCTCTACCGCGAAGGTAAGGGAAAAGGAAGGATTTAAACCCTTCCCACACAAATTCATCCAGGGGGTAGGTACGGAAAGGAGAACGAGAAAGAATAGGCTTCATGGATGAGATGATGTAAGACGTGTGCTGAGCTCAAGAATACCATATTATGGAGAGATGAGGCCCAATGTTTCAAAAGATTATCGTAAGACACCCGTTTTAAGCAAAACCAAATTACGGAAATGAAAACTATGGTGATTTATTTATAGCATTGAATTGAGATTTCATCGGCTTATGTAACAAAGAACTTTCTACATTTTATCGCAAAAAATCCTTGCTACTTTCCTCAACTGGTAACCGATTATGTCTTTCCATTTCTACGGAATGAACAGAAAATTGTAATTTTGCTCAAATAAATAAGATATAAAATGATATTCAATGAGGTTTGAAAAAGATTTGAAAAAGATCAATCTTTAATAGAGTTGGGTGAAATTTAATGAATATTACATTCTGAGAGCAATATTTGTTTTAGAAAAACCGAATAACGATTGTTAGCCTGGTGAACTAAAATTGATGGTTCTCAATATCTACTGAAAACTATTGTCTATTTTATGGGATATAATAAAGAAAAAAGCTGAAATTGAAAAAATTGGCATAGTATCCAATTTTAAGACTGGAATAGGATAAGAAAATGGCACGTAAATTTATCATGACAATTAAAATCTCGGATGCCATTAAAAACATAAGAAAATGAGAATCACAAGTTTTAAAATTGACGTCTTAATTTTTAACCTAATAGGCAAAACCTCGGTAAGATGAACCAATTTTACGAAGAAAATGAAAAATTTACGCAACGGCCAATGTTTTAGTGAAATCAGAGTGGTAACACCTGAATCGGGGAAGGAGAAAATTGTAAAAATCTTTGTGAAATTCCTAAAGTTTCTGTTAAAGAATCACAGAGAACTGACACACCTGGGTGAGAGAAAATAATGGGAAACCTTCAACCTATTTTCCCACCCATTCATTTCCACGGGTGGGGAAACCTCCCGACTTATTCCCCACCAATCCCTTTTGTTTCAAACCATCACATACAGAAACATAACCCCATCTGCCACGGTGTTCTCACCAAATCCATTCATCCATACTCTCTCTCCTCCCCTTCCCGAAATATTCTTTCCCGAACCTAAAGCTTTCTACCACTGGGCTCTTCCCTCCTTACGGCGAAGATACCTGGCGTTTCCGGATTTCGGCCTCACGCTCACATTCACACCCCCTTGTGCAAAGAAATCATCCTGCCGTATCCGGCCATTATTCCCCAAAACCCCCGTAACAGATGATCGAATACGCGGTAAATAATTGTCTTCCTCCTTCTCACCCTCTCCTACTCTTTCAATTCCCAGAACCTCACAATCCCATCCCTTCCATCGATCTATCTCTCTATGCAGTTGTAGTCATTGTTCTCTTTGTTTCAACGCTCTCGCCTGTTCATCGGCCTTCAGTTTCCCAGCCATTCTCAGAATCTTTCCGAATATATGTTATGAATAAACCTATAATGAAAATATTAGGCTGAAACAGTTTGTACGGTCAGCTGAAGCATATTCGCTACGACGCGTTGTTAAGCATTTGCGCCATGTTCTAGTGGAATGAACTGAGACGGATGACTGACCCCAAAGAGCCCACGGCAAATTCCGATTTAAAATAAGCCTTTGATGAACAGTACAAAGAATTTTTGTCTTTGTTTTTCCTTGGATATTATAATGATAACTCTTAACTTTGTGATTCCACATATTTTTATTTAGAACGACCCGGGTTTCGATGTTCAACGTCAACTTTGTCTATCTGAAGATGACGTTGAGCGTCGAAACCCGGGTCGTTCCGAATAAAGATAAGTGGAATCACAAAGTTACGAGTTATGATTATAATGTTAATAAATTTTACCAAGTTATGCCTGAAACTACCAATTTTCTAGGATATAGTGGTCGAACATGTCTCGCCAGAAGTAAGCATGGAAAGGATTTAATGTTAGTTAACTACGCACATAGATTTAGTCAAACCTAGCAAACATACCGAAAATCTAAAAACAGTCAATATAATTTTCAGCAGGAGTGAGTGTTGACATACAATGGGAGTACAACACATACATAAGAGCTATCTCGACAGCAACATGTAGTTCAATTTCGAGAAAATATTTTTCTAAGAAAAATAGCTTACTTCAATAACAGATAATAACATAATATTGAATAATATCAACATCTCCCAAACGTCTAATAACAACTGCACTTCAGTGCTAGTCACTTACATAGTCCCAGTCATTGAATCAATCACACATTACTGTCTTTTACTTTATCAATGTCATATATTTGATCCGAACACCACCATTTCAAAATATAAAGGTAAGATTCGATGAACAGCAGAGACGAACCTGCATTGCACAGGCGTTAATATGATATCAGATGCAGAAATCTCAATAAAAATCCGTCTGTTATCTTTTCAAATGCATCTCTAATTTTAAATGCCGATAACATTAAACGTTAAAATTAAATAACACGGAAATTAATGCCTGGAAATCTTCCTAAGCAGTGTGTCAAAAAATGTCAAGAGACTGTCAATAAAGTTTATTAATGAAACCGGCTACATCAGATCAAACACCTACAAAATAGCATTCTTGATTTAATTCACGAAGTTCATTCCGTAAACAAAGTTTAAGCCACATCATTCTCGCCAACTGTTTTATATCAGATAACGCAGAAAAATTAACCCAACTCTATTTATTTGTTTCCACATAATGATCATGAATGCACAATATTATGAAGTTATGTGCATGGTGGGCTTCCATATCTAATCATCACATCACAAAATCTTACTATACTAAAGAGCTAGCATATGATCATTAAAATTACATAATAAAGCATAAAAATGTAAAAATATTGATAGGCATTTACCATAGATCAACCAATTCCCAATTTAAAGCATTATAGTGAACTCCCACAAGATACACCACCATGGAAATGAATCGATGGCCGAAGAAAAGAAAAGTCGTTGCATGAAAAAAATATTTAAGTAAGCTTCCGCCAGGCTTACACTGCCCACAACCAAGTTTCCAAAATACAAAGACTGAAGGCTTCGTAAACTAAATGAAATAATATCATTTTGTATGAGCGCTGTCTGCACCGGTTTTTACAACGGAAAACAACAACTCAGATTATAAAACTGGACCTTAGAATACCATATGAAATCTGAATTATCACTGAAACAATTCGCCTAAAACTTCCGTGAAAACAGTTTCATTGAAATATACAGGCATGAATAACAGTTACTCATGAAATTTCAGGCAAGAGTATTCGTAACCTGGTGGATGACAAAATACTTACCTAGGCGGGAGTCGACCCCACGACCCCGAATAGTTGGAGCTGGCAATAGTGTTATGTGGTATAAAATTGCAAGCAAAAATGTCACAGTTTTTATGGTGAGCATGACATAAAATTTGCGCGTAAGAAATTAACCATACTTATTTCTAGTGATACGCCAAGGAAGTGTTACATATGTTTGATCACCTTTGCATTAATTTGGCTGATAGCTCATGTACCCTTAAGGTAAGGGCATGCCTTTAAGGCATTCCCTCATGAGAGCCCTTAGGCCGGATATTGGATCAAACAGCTAAAGCTATACGCTTTATGAGAGAATGTATTATCATTTAAGTTTAAACCGTTAGCCACAATGCAAGAATGGGTAACACGAACGGTGAAAATACAATTTACTTCGATTGAGATGTGAACTCAGATGCTATGATTTTACCATTGTTTATAACAAACTAATTTTGCTGAATGCTTTAGATTTGTTTCAGTTAAACGCCCACATAATAATAACGGCCATTAAACGTCTTAAACTGTGGCTCTGTTCCCTTAAATGTAGGTAATTTATAGCATCATTTGGATGATACCTTGTTCCTATAAATTTCCCGTATTATTCACCATTGAAAAGGAAACCAAGGAAGTTTTATTGGTTACAGCAAACGATAATAAATAGGGGGACTTGAGTACATGTTGCAGACAAGGCGAATGATTCAATCGTAGTAATTTTAATTCTTATGAGAGCGATCAGAATAAATTGCCTCTCATGCCATGAGCGTGTGTACGAAAGCAATTATTTCACACAAGAGTTAACATAACATTAGGATTATCTTGCAAATAGTTTGGTTTCTAGCTTTCATCATAACAAATATTCCTTGAAGAATGCACATAAAATTTGATCAAGTGCAATTGGAGAACTATTTATTCAGTCTAAAACGCATTTTTTTATTTAAAAACAAATTTGCCTCTACAGCATTATATTCACCACTTCCTTCCCTATAAAGTGAAATGTAAAAACAGCTACCACAAGAGAAAAGTAACATGAATTTTGTACGAGAAAAATGTTGAAATATGACTAATTGGTGGTGCCCGTAGAAATATGCTGCTTCCTCTACAAAAGGTTCGCCAATCTATAAATACATAATGTTGTATTCACATTGGACCAAAATTGTACAATATATTACCACCTACTCTAAAAGGTCATAAAATGAGTTTGCATTAATAAAAAACTGATGGAATCGCTACTTGTTATTAAAAGCTTATATTTTTTATTTTTTTTGGACAAAAGAAAAATAAATAAATAATTGTTTTTTTTCTTCAATTTTGTTAAATAAGATCATATCATACTTTTGAAATTTCTAGGCAATATTGTCTAATTCTTGAATCTGGCATGTTCATCCAAATTTCATGATCAGTTGTACTTTATATCATTCTTACTTATAATGTGTATTGTCTTGCATTTGGGCACTCATGTCAAGATGGTAGCTTCCCACAGAAAGTCCTTGAAGCTACCTTAAGCTCATTGTTCTGTTTTTCATTCATGTTTGTATACCTAATATTGAGCAATCTATCTATCATGTAACATAAGCAGAAAGTATTTAAATTAAGTGTCAAATATTAATTAGTGTAATTTCTTTTTCCGTGACTTTAATTTTGGTACGCTCATTACTTTTCGTAGGCCCTAGGTACCGTGCCAGAATCGTCTAATGGATAAGAGAAGCACTGGTGGCACTTTTATCCCTCAATCCTGAATGAAGAAGGGAGGTGTGGAGCAACCCTTATCCGACACATCTCCAAAACCCAACAGTTCGTTATGGCTCCGGTTGGCCTACCATCTGAAACTGACGTCGCCGGTCTTTTTTCGTGCCTGCTTCACTCACTCAACGCAACAACCCCCCCTTACCACCCCAATTTCACTCGGAAACTGCCTGTTCCTTCCGCCATCTCCCGTCTCCTCTCCCACCCTATCCAACCTACTACCTATCTCCAGGCCCCCCTATTTCTTTACCCTCATACGAGTTCAGTTCCGCCCCGAGTTTTGATTGGAGCCAGAGAAAATACGACGGAGAGGGAAAGGAGAGAGTGCGGAGACAGGAAAAAGTGGAACGGAAACACAAGAGGAATAAAGTGGTGTGGCAGGTCCACGGTTAAATAAGAAACGTCCTGAAGGGAAGGGAAAAGGTGACGGGTGGGTAGCGAGGGTGGGACGAGGCGAGAGAAGGTTTTCTTTTTTCGAGTAATAAGGGCGACCTTGCTTTCGCTGTGTGATCGAGAGGACGCTGCTACCGGGTAGGAACGGCGGAAGTGGAACGCGTTGCGATTGAAAACGTAATAAGACACTTGAGGGGTGCTGGCTGGCGAGATCCGTGCTCAGAAGTCGATCGAATCGTCTCAAAACTTCGATCGAATTACTTCATCTATGGCATATCTTTCTACAAGAGCCTCGGTAGAACCTACGCTGATGGCTAGATAACGCAAACGTTAAATTTAAACAATTTCTTACAATAATTTAACTACAAAAAATGGTTAGACACATTTATACGAGAACATTAAAGCTATTAAAAGTTATTTTCACAATTATATTAGAGGATTGGTCTTGAAATATTCAATTGAATCACCTCCAGCCAACGTTTCAGTGTTTAATTTCTATGTTATCAAGGTTTGAGATTAAACTATCGTCACGAGTTCATGTTTAGATCAGCCTGTATATAATGTGTACTTGAAAATTATTACAAATTTTGCTGGTTCAAGTCCTTCTAAAATAATTGCATGAGTAAAAAAGTGGTCAAATTCTACTTCCATTTAAGTAAACATTATTGATACGTTAACGATTGCTTACCCCTTTATAAAGGAAGAGAATTAAATATCAGCGAAAGGTATTATTTCCAGAAAAAATACAAAAAAGCATTTCGCACCGATAAATGACACACAAAAGAGATGAGTGAAGTCTAAGTCATGGGGATTTGTAAATTATTCCCAATGACTATCGTTCCCACAATTCACTGCCAAGGACAACAAAAGAAAAATGGGACAAATGAGAAAAACTGAAAGAGACTGCTTTACTGATAATTAATGATACTGAGTTATTTAGCGGGAAGTCGTATCTGTATGGAGGACTATTCTGTTAAAGTTGAAATTTGCCATTTATAACCGAAATTGAACAGGTGTACATATATCTCACCGCTATGTCGTGAAAAGCAATCCCAAAATACCTAAACTAAGGAACACTCATTTCACGACCTCATATTAGTAGGCGGCACATGCATATGGTCAAAGATTCTTTCCTGTGGCAAGTTCAATGATTATCGCTGAATTATTTAAGCAAGCCAATAGGCACCAAAGTACGATCATAGTAATGAACACTGCAAAGGAAACGGCAGAGAAGAATTATGAGCGTTTAGTCAACAGTGCAACTCTTCTGGACAAGGGAAAAAAGAGACCAAAAAGAGTCAGTAAAAAAGAATTGAAATGATTAATGATGGCTCGTGACGAATATGACAAGTCCAGCAACATGAACTGAACACAGCATAGAAAGAAAATATATTATCCAGTTTAACCTTTCTTTACATCATCATTTCATAAAGGGAACAAATCTAATGAACTAACCGAATGTTGACGGTAACAACAGAAGAGAAACGAGTCAGGCGAAGAATCATACAATGTTTGGAGGGGAGGAGAGTATACAACGCTCTGCTGATGGGTGGGAAACAGCTTGAGCAAATATATGAGCAAATGAAAAATGAGCAATGACTTGATCAATACAATTCTTGGAAAAGACTTAGGTTTTACTATAAAGAGACATTCTATCAGAGAAACGCCACGAAAAATAAAAGACACTAAACAACAGGGGAAAACATGTATTCAGGGACACTAAAAATCTCTCGGGATTGAAAAATGTTTGGAGGGAATTCTGGGAAGAGGGAAATGGGCCCGAGTACCGAACGAAGGAGGATAATTGAAGCGGCGAGGAGCGGGCGGAAAAGGAGACGAGTGCCAAAAAAAAAGATGAGGCCTGTGATAAATGGCGTATTTCGGGAGATGGCCCGAAGCTTATGGGAATTAACCCCGTTAAATGACGGAATATTTCTTAGCAGTGGACTCCCAGGGGAGGAGTACAAGCAGAACACATTCAAGATAGAATACCGGGAAATCGCAGGGCAATAACAATCATTTCAAATGCCAACGGCCAGAGGGAGCCCCCGTTAGGGGATCGCGATTTGATTTCCTTACGACATGTTTATCTTGCCACAAAGAGTATTTTCCATAGAAGTACTTTACGCATATCACACTGAGAGTGCTGAAATAGGCTAACTTTATATTTGTGATTTCTTTATCACTCGCATGGTAACGCACATCACTTTCCTAAAATTGTTTCTAACTTGTAGATTTTAGTTGAAAATTGTTTTACTAAAAACTGATTATAGTAGCTTACTTAGATTAAAAATAGATTAAAGTGGCTGATTTATACGCAAAAGGGTAGGGAAATATTACAGATTTTGGTTGGGTTACATGTACGGAACTTATAGAATTTGCATCTAAATTGAGTGCCAACGAATTGAGTAAATTGAGTTTAACGTATACTTCGTTTATATGGTACGCTTTTTACAATTAAAGATTGATGTCATTAGTGGATGGCCAAAGCTAAGCCTTGAATGACCATTAGGGCTAAAAAAAATATTCACTGACAGAATAGGGTCAAACTGTGTACTTCAACAGGTAAATTTAGAAAACTATACGCGACGCTTGCAACCATGCAGCAAGTGCAGCTTTGAGTTTGGGGTGAAAAAAGTCAGCAGGTGACATAACAATGAGGCATATCTCACCAATATCTGGATTTGTTGAATTTGGGAAAACTCGACTGCTTGCTTACCTGGAAAGAAAGAAAGCCATTAGAGACTGGGTTAATTTTAGCAGTACATTTAATCATTAAAATATTCAGCGTGAGGCGAGTGTACTGATAAAGATTCGAACTCCATAAAGAAGGGAAATTAGTGTCAAGGGATCAAATCCATTGCATTATCACTGAGCTCCCAATTAACATCAATATTAAATTGATCAAGTTGTCCGTTTCACAATAAATTCTGTTCAAAGTGACGCTGATACTTTTTATACCTAGTAAATTTTTCTCGACCCAATTTGATTTTACTATTTGGTACTTTATTGCGTCCTAAAAGAATTTTAACGCATATAAATGACACAATTAGAATCTACGTAAATTGGGTCCTCGTGCTTAAGATAGCACTCAAACTAATTTAGTTATGAAAATATACGATTCTGAGCCGTGACCATGAGCTGAGTAACAGTTTCACACATTAAAAGAGTATGATGAACAAAGTATCAAACTAGAACAAGTCGCCATTTAATATCCATATAAAAATAATATCTCTGACTAAATTTAAATGCAAATCAGAGGGTGAGAATTGCCTTCTATGATCAAAGTGATTGGAATTTCAAAAAATAATCATAAGGTACATTTCCGAATGATTATGAGAATACGATTAAGAATGAATAGCAGTTATACCTAGATTAAAACACAAGAAAATATTTTTACGTAAGATCTAGCAACATTAATGGTTCCAAAAGTATGTTATTTCCCCAACCATAAATAAAAAATACAAAATAGTATTGAATATTGAGTTAGCGATGACTCGTCTTTCAAAAACCAATACACTGTCGTTAATCCTCGAATTCGGAGAAATCAAATGAGTTTCTGGGAAAACAAATTATCCTGAGATATTCTCTGAAGAATGACATTTATTAACGTCGGTTTAACTTTAAATTGAATTAGCCTCTAATTAACGATACGGGTAGCTCCAGGAACAGAAGTTGGAGCCCAGACTCATTAAATTGATTAAAATTGCTTTTAAAGAGGTTAAGTTCTTCGAAAGCATGACTATTACAGAAATTTCTTAGGAAATCAATTTCCCTAAAAGCAAATTTAAACATCAATCCAATTTTTTCAACTTACATGCATAAATCATAACAGTCATCAGCAATTTTGGAACCTTTTGATGAGATCCAATCGTCTCAAAAGATAGTGAAATAGCATATTCGTAAAAAAACTTGAGCGTTACACTCAGGATCCATGATTTTCCACAATATTAGTGCGGCGCAAAAAGATTCGGTGAAAATAATGAGTAAATAGTTGATTCACAGGGAAGGTGAAGAAATTAACCATTGTAATGAGTGGACAGTGACATACAACAATAAATGAAGTAAATACCTAAGGGGATCGGGTTGGTGTGGTGGCTAGAGTACTGGTTAACCATACGGGCGGCCAGGGTTCAAATCCCTGCGGAGGAGGATATTTTTCAGAGGAAACCCGATCTCTCCTTGAGTGTCTTGAGTTGTGGAGGGCACTTCAAGTACAGTACTTCGTCTGTAGGATGAGACGTAAAACCGTGGTCCCCTTGGCGCCTTCCGTTAAATTAGGCTAATGCCGACGCCGGGTTTCTATCCACCCTACTTCCCTTACCTATCCCCTATGACGCAAATGACCTTAGCAGTCGATCGCCTCCCCAAAACTCCAATCTAATCCAAATATCTAATTTCGCCAGGCGAAATTCTTTGTGGATAATTTTCCAGATAAAAACCAAGAGAATTTTCCTTATTTTAAACATGCTACGGAATTTGCTGTTCCACAGTTGCCTTGTAACTGAGTCATATACATTTCACCTAGTGATTGACATTGATTTGATCGTAGCATTTTAGCAAAAGAAGAATTTTTTAAGTTTCTGTTTACGTAATATGAAAGTAGTTGCAATTTTTAGCTGTTGTCTTCTTTCTTAGGAGATTCATTTTTAAAATAAAAAATACCTTGACTTGGAACGAATTCAGCGTTTGGCAAGTCTTAATAAAAAATGAAATTCCAGAGCACATCTATCAAAAACGTGTCTGATGATCACAGCTGAACATGTCGATTGTTTACGGTATCACAAACTCTACAATATTCATGAGAACTTATCACTGATCCTCTACATTGAAAAGGCGCAGATGTAGAAAAATTCTCACGAGAGAGAAAGAGAGAGATGTGAAGAATCATCCTCCACCCTAAGCATTCCTTGGGAGATAGCGCCACTGACCTTTGGGCTAAATTTCCATCTAATTAATGGTCGAGGAACGGTCGACATCCATCCATTCAATGGAGGCCGGTAGTGGATGAACCAGTGGAGGATGGCTCGCATTAAGAGGGAACGAGAAAGTAAAAGAGTGGGAGAGAGAGAGAAAGCATTGCTCTTCACCTCTTTGCCGAAGCACGGAAAGCAATTCTGTGGGGGAGTTTAGATGGGCATAGGGTGACCAAAGGATGTGGAGGGGGGTGGGGTCGGAGGCGATTCGTAGTGGGGAATCAAGTCGCTTTTGGTCCACTCAGGATTGCCACCAGTGAGAGGGAAGAGTCCCCAATCGGCGCTCACCTTTTGTGTTCCTTCCCATCACTCCGTCTCCTCTATTCCTTTCCTCGCAAACCTCCACCCCCTGCATCCATTTCCTCGGCCCCTCCTGCCCCCCCCCCCCCCCAGCCCGTCCTCCCTCACCAAACCCACCCTCCCAAAACGATGGACAACTCACAGGGTCGAGTGCCGGGCTTGGGTTTTTCAGCACCGCCATCGTTAGCCCTAACTGACCGGCAGAGGGTCCTTCCTCCCACGCAAGCATTTCGCTCTCTCAAAACCACCGAGAGAGCAGTGAGAAAAGGACGAAGGAGGGTGGGAGGAGGAGGAAGGTGTGGTGATGAGCCAAAGAGAGAGAGAGGATGAAAACTAGAGGGTTGGATGTGTAATGGGGAGGAGAGGGGTTAAAAGGAAAAGACCCTCAAACCATTTCGAACTCGGTGGAGGGACTAGTGAACCACATATCGTTAAGTTAAATTTAAAAGGGTCCCTCTACTCTCCTCACTTCTCCTTCCCTTCCTCCCTGCCGCCACCGCACAGCCTTTTCCCTTGTAAGTCCCGTCGTCCCTTGATTGATAAGGATTTCTCATCCTTTCGACGTTACCAAAGGTTCGGGTCGCGGTCATTTTTTTCCTCTCTCTCCTCCCTTTGCGGTGGACCCTTCGCCGGGTGAAATGAGGGGATGCATAGCAGAGCTCTCGCTAGTTTGCTGATCCTAAAGATCTTCCCGCTACCCAAACCCTCTGCCGTCATTCCCCCGAAATGTTTTAGCGCGGATCACCCCGCCACTAAGCTTCAGACAATGGTTTCGTCCCGGGAGAGGTCGGGCAATAATTTTTACCTCGCGTAACGGATTGCTTTAGGTTAGGGTGCAGGAAATGATTTCTCTAGGGAAGCATTCCAAAAACTAGTAGAGTACACATTTTAGCACTATTTGGTTTAAAAATTGGAGTTCTACGGAACATACGGGTGCAAAATACACCTGACACGATCTTTTTTTTATTTTTCTCGACACATTCTTCCTTCGTAAGAACAGCGCGATAGGACAACCTTCAAAGATTGCTTCTTCAACCCATTGTCGCAGAAAAAACATGAATTCCCATGCTGAAATATTTAATTATTATTAGTAAAAAAGAGTTCATTACAGAATACTTATCTTCGGAAGGAACTCATTTCACACTTTGTAACAACTATATTTTTGCATGAATTGAAATTAAATTGAAAATTATGAGGAGAGGCCGATTTACTGAGTTTGATTAAGTAGATATAACTCCATCGGTTATATCTTTAAATGCCACTTCTAAATCTTAATGTATAAATAATCGGTTTTGTAACGTTCACCAACGTTATCCAATGCCTAACCGTCTTTGTTCTCTGTCCATTCACTGGTTTTCTGGTAACTTCTTTTCTATGATTTTCTTTTGAATCCCTTCTCTCAAACTAATTCTGGGACGTCCAATTTTTATTCTCTTCTGTGAACCTCAGGTAAAAATTTGTTTTGGCAATCTCTCGTTTATCATATGTTGTATGTGGAAATAAGCTGTTTTTTAATGTCATCATCTACTTTATGTGTGACTCACATTATTTTTCTTACTCTCATATTTATAATTCTCTCCCTCCATCCACATTGTCTCAAGTTATCCATCTCTGAAACATTTAATTCTTAGTAACTTGGTGTTAATTGATATTTGATTTTGAGGTCATATAAGTGATTTGCTTTTAGGGAATGAAAAGGAAAGGGGCTGAAATACATAGCAGCGGAACAGAGCTGAGCAGAGTCAGCCAAAGGAAAACCACCAGCCTTATTTTTCTGCATAATTGTTCCCTAATTTTGGGATTACTTCACCTCAAAATGGGAATAATAAATCATTCTCATGAATTAAAGAAGAAATAAGGGAAAGACGATCCAATATCACTTTCTTTTTATTAAATTAATGGCTTCTATTTGAGAGGTAGACTATACGCACACATACAGAATACTTGGAGGGAGATAAATGCATGGTAGATTTCAAGTGTTATCTAGATATTATCCAATTCACTCACCCAAAATTCGTCAAAACGCGCTAGCTAAATGTCGCGCTTATCACAGATTCCTCAACGCTCAACTTTTGCGGGGGCAAGCGGCCTATGTGATTTATTGGCCTACACAGAGGAGAAATTTAAATTTAATTTGTAACTCGCATCTTAATCATTCCTGAGGTGGAATAAATCTTTCACTAATTGAATTACGAAGATAGCATTTGCAATTACTGAAACCCAGGGCGATAAGAAAAAGCATCAAGCGAAACTGCCGGAAGCGTGTATAGGATTGGTGCCAGTGCTGTATCAATTTACGCATATATGTACATTGACGACGAATATTCTCTATCTTGGTCATTTAAAAATCTAACTTACATTGCAATCAGTGATTTAGGGATTTTAGGGAACTCTAGTAATCACCAAAGTTACCGCCAACAGTAAAAAATTCTATTTCTGGAATTTTGTTCTTCCAAAATATATTTTGACCAATAAATTAAAGGGGCATCTATTTCAAAATATTAGCAGCTTTGGTAAGAATTTTCCTCCAATTTAAATAGTTCGGATGGACATCCCGTCATATTATCGGATACACATCAACATATCTAACTAGCAAATGATACATCAAGGCCCAAATCAATATATTATGGTTCTAAACTTTATCGGTTACGCACACCAATTGTAAACCGTAAAAGTTCTCAACGTTACGTATCGCCATAAACTTAACCTGGGTTAAAGAAGTAGAATACTCGTTACCGATTTAAAAAAGTCTGGCTATCGTTTACCACAAGAAAGGGTAGCCTTAGCGTTAACATGAAGTTAACTGTTAGCATAGGGTTTATATAATCAATGGATCCCAGACGTCGGTTGGAGACTTCCACAGTCTCCAACCGAGGATAATGTAAACGTGATGAAATAAGTGGACTTCCCCGCCAACTACTTGACATGAGCGATATCGATGGTAGAAAGTAATAGTTTTTGTTTCCTTACCGGCAAAATAAGTATTAAAAAACCAATCCATTGAATAACATATATCCCCTGTAGCATTTGAAATCGTCTGTAGCATCTGCAAGCGCAATGCATTTCCCAAAATCTTTCCTTTAACTGTAAATTCCATTTGTTTTCAACTCTTGCTACTTCCGTTTCCAAAGCTTAAAGTTGAGCAGAAGAATTGAAAATGTACGTAAGGGACATAAGCTCGACCGCCTGAGAGATGAGCCCGAGATCTCGGTAGACGACGCGACGGCGGATGGAATGTGCCAGCTCAAATGATCTCGATTCGGGGGAAGACGTCATGGGAGAAGAGAAAAAAGCCTCCAGTGACGTCGGGGCGATCAGGTGCAGACTTCATGGAGGAACATTTACGTCGAGGCCGAGAAAATACTTGGCTGCGGGTGTGCACGCGGAGGGAAGGGTAACAGAAATGCGACACATAGCGTTGACTGTAGACGGCATCCAAGGATTTGGACTCACAAGGCAGTCGCTTCCTCGGTGGGGGTAAGGGGGGTGAATATGATAATGAGGAAAGTTGAGAAAATCAAAAGAGATTGAGAAGCTAAAATTTCGAAGAGACTAAATACCTGAACCTCTAAATCCTCTAAAATAATTTGTTAAAATGTTTAAGCTATTATTACTACCAACTTCATTTTGATCCAGGCCTTTGAGTAAATGTATTCAGCAATTTCAATAATCCATTTTCAAACTTCAAAATGAAGTAGACACAACAAGAATATCAACATCTCCACAAAGAATTAACTACAACCAATGGAAAAGTTTGTACCAACAGAATGGCGCATGTCGTTGTCGTTTTATGAGTAAAGTCTATTCCATTGTATAAATGACTTGAGAATATCTTCATTAATTCTAAGCTTCCTTTAAAAGTAAAACTCCGGTCTAATACCGATAAAACAGTGATTTATAGCATAAATAAAGTCATTACTGAGTACTAAAACTTTTGTGAGCCAGTCTCATTACGAAAATGGCATAGTAAGAAATGATTTATGCATAGGAAGGAAAGGATATAGCTGACAATTCAGAGTCGGAAAAATAAGTATGATATAGTTTATCTCATATTGAAAAAAAGTTGCGCATTCCGATGAACGCAATGCTCAATAGGTAAACATTATTTGTTGAGGCATAAAATTTAAAAGGCTGAGAGAAGAATATTTAATAGTAGAGCCAAAAATACACTAGAAGCATAAACTTTAACGACTTAAAACACACAAGTGCCATCAACTCAATCAAGTATCTCAATGGTACACACATCCACTGCCATCAAAAGACGATCATGTTTGTATTTTATTTACAGAATAATAATATCTTACGAAGTTTAATTGCTCGTCAGCATCTCATACTCGTGGCAAGAAATCGAAAAATCTATCCGAAATCCTTAGACCGTTTTGGAATTAGAAACCTTCTAACAACCGTTAATTGTTTAAGAGCGGTCTATCTAGTGAAGATGTAACTTATGAGAAAACTTAATGGATTAACGTGCATTCTGGATGCTAAAAACATATCGTCATCCCAGCTCACAATGAAAGTCTAACGTAAATGTCATTTGAGACAGCGAGATGATGCGGAAAGGGAGAAACGCGTAGATGAGATCTCCTCTCCTTTTTCAAACATCTCTTTTTTTCCTCCTTTCTATATTCCTTTTTACAAAGGCAACTCCATCGACCTTTTTTCAGCGCTCCGAGCCTCTCGAGACGTTACGGAGAGTGCTTCCGCACGATCCAATCAGCTATCAGCATCCTGAGACGAAGAGGTTTTTGAAGGTCAAGTGATGTTTGGGCGGGAGAGGGAGACGGAATCGTTGAGAAAGATACAGGAGAGGGAGGAAGTGCGAATGATGGTGTGCGGAGGCGTTGGAAAGAGAAAAATGAAAAATAAACACGTGAGGAGAAGCAATTAGGCAGTCATGGATGATTGCAATCTGACATGAATCTTCGGCTACAGCAATGAGACCTTGAGACTTAAGTTCTCCAAAAGCGCAAGGTTACACTAACATGTCTGACCAATCCTGTGTTCCGTACGTACTGATGCACAACATAACTCAGTTATACAAATTAGGGAAATGTTTTGTTCACAACCACTGATGTCAGGGTAAACTGATTTGAGTGATCTCAATGGTTTTAGGCTCAACTTTTTGGAACTTCACTGTAATTAATGAAAACATCATTTGTTTTATTCCACCAATTAACTTTCAGGTACTTGAAGGTACCTGGAGCAAAATTTTTCACAACGAAGTTTTCATTTTTCATTAACTACGATGAATTTCATTTATTCAAGTGCCTTCAAGAGCAATTTTGATTATATTGTCACTGTCAAATTAAAAATTTTAAAGGTTTTTTAAAAATGTATAGAAGCATAATTGTCTTTCAATAAATATTCTTAACAGGTACTGCTCAGTGACAAAAAGTTACCTCGAAAAGTCATACTCAAACGGAGTCAATGGAAATGTTTTAAAAATTAGACCATACATTTTTACATACCAGTTTTACTGAAAAAATAAGTTATCAACGAAAAACATCACAAAATAGTTTCTCCAGTCAGCATTACGTTACCGAGAACGATTAAATGCTTAAACAGCCAAAATGCACTTTGAGCAAACCAATTACAAATGTTTTCCTCCCCGACTCAAAATAAGGACATAATACTTAATTCCATTCGCTATGTTTTGTCATATCCGCTTTTCTATTATGTGGAGTGAATGTTGCCATCCATTCTTCAAAATTTCTGTTAAAGTTAAAGCAAACACCGATAACATTTGCCATTTTCGTATCTCAATTTCCATACTTTCTTCAGTTGCTCAAGAAGGTAATATTTTACAGAATATTTCTGCTATTTTATTCCTCGGCTAGCAATATAATATGGACAAGAATGGCTGATGATGAGTATTGGATCGAATATTCACAAATATAGTCAATCTAAGCAGCCTTTATGCAATTTAAGCAGCAGGTAATGCCAAAAATACAGGAGGATTTATTTTTTCACTGGTCATAGAGTGGCATAAAGCGGCAGTGGCTTTAGCGGAGAGAAAATGGAAGCCACTCGCAAAGGGTTATTGAATGCAATGGATTGGAATCATGGTGTCTTCACGGAATGAGAACATACCGGAAAGAGAAGGTGAAGCAGAGGTGGAGGAAGAGCAAGGGTTGGGAGGGCGGTTTTGCCTGGCGGGGGGGAGGGAAAGGGAGTGGGACAGGGCGGAGGGGGGAGGAGTATTCAAGGGAGAGCAAGAGGAGTCAGCAGGACTTTCTTTCCTCCAGGATCCTCCCGGGCCGGGCGGAGAAAACGAGCGCTCCTTGCAATTTTGGCCTCGTCCGGACGGGGGCAACAGTTTTAACGTTCGCTCGTTTCCAGGTGCGCAGGTTTACGCTTCCGCCGACCACAGCAGCTTGGTTTTTATAACGATTTATCGAATTTTATCTCAGATAGACCGTTAATTTGATCAAACTCAAATGATCAAAGCTTACGCGGCATTAGTTGCCTATTAAGGCGGCTCTAGATTGACTAAGTCAGTGAAGACAAATACTTAGTTACACATTTTTATTTATCCAATTTTTTTTATCCAGCAGAGAGAGAAAGAAAGGAAACAACTTGCAAAGGGTTATGGGACGCAATGGATTGGAATCGAGGTGTCCTCACGGAATGAGAACATACCGGAAGAGTATTTACTTTATCTCCAGGGAATCGACCCAAAGTATTCGCTTATTTCGGTAATTGCACAGTCGTTTTAAGGTTGAGGTCAACCTTACAATCTCATTAGGTATTTATGATGTATTAGGAGCAGATTGCAACTAAAAATCACACCTGGCATCAATTATAGCATGTGTTATCACATCATTACAATTCAGACCTATCAGTACTGCACTAAGTTCATTAAACCGTACTAAATGCTAAAAAGGTATGTTTTATGAGGAGAGAATTTGCTGATAATAACAAGGTGGTCGAAGCTCAGGAAGCCGAGGTTAGATTATCGCCGAGTTAAGTAACGAAAACTATATAGCACAAGTTCCAGTTGATTGCGTAAAAGCAACATATGAGACTCAATGTCACAAGAAAAACAAAATAATATCAGAACTAGCTTGGAATTATCTGGAGTATCTCTAGTGGAAGCAGAAAGATAGCCATTACCCTCCAATGAGAGATCTCTGGTTTTCACGGAAATTTCATTTCATTTCCTGCTGCAGTGGATCTGGTATGGTTGTAAATGAATAATTAAAGACAGCAATTTAGAGGCTCTCACCAAATTCTAACGAACTGACTTGGGCACCCCCACCGTACGAGAAGGGATTATTTGAGTCAACTGATATAAATAAAACGTTAGGAGCCAGCAGAAAACAGATGGAAGGTGTTTCCACAAAATGAGCAAGAAAAAATAATATGGTGGTTAGTCAACAACGTCCTTATCCCATAAATGACCACCTAATTTAGGGCTGGTCCTAAGTTACCTCTGACAAGAGAAAACTTTTCTAAGGCTGAATGATGATATACTGCAACTATGATTTTAGCTATCACCGTCTCAAAATATTCCGACTCATTCGCATCATTTTTTCGGCGTCAAAAAATGAATAATATAATTGTTTAGCTAAGTGTTCTATACATAGTTATACTAAGTACAGTAAATACCTTTACATATACATCACATCAAGAGTTGAAAAATTATTTTTTCAACAGAAAAATAAACGTCATTTTGAAAATTTCTTTAACTTTTACTAATTCACTACCTTCAACGAGGCAAATTTTTCTTTACCGTCATAAAAATATCTCACTGAATGAGGTATTGTTTTATCCCTTACGTTCCGGCACATCGTAAGGATTAACCAAAAATTTGCACTCTAATTGCAATAGCTTCAAACAATTTCCAATTTCGGCTCTATCCTTCTCATCGAGAGTGCTCATTTCAATACAAATACTGCGTGATAAAGATCCTACGAGGATGCACAGCAGCGGAAAATTGGATCTTTGACGAGATAGCAGAGAAACAAAAACACATATAGTGAATAGATTGCTATAAAAATAGTAAAAACAGCGCGAAAGGTCTCCGAAGTGTCCAAGCAAATCAGGTCAAAACGAGGACCGGGGCCATCTAATGCAACGGAATCATCAAAAGCTCTCATCGGGTATCATGCTCCGCTATCGCGGAAGAGTCTAGAGTCTCCGGCTCAGGGCCGAAAGAGTTTTTAAAGAGGCTTATTTTGGACGAGCACTAACGGATTTAGAGTCCAAGGAAACGAGAAGCTGAGGGCAAAAGGGTGTGAAATGGAAACCCCCCGGAAGTGTACACATGCTAGACCCATAACCCTGGCTGATTCCTTCAACGGTGCAAAGGTAGAGAGGGGTATAGGATGTAGAGATTACATTTATTTTGCGAGGGGGTTCTCGCTAACGGATCGAAGAACACGGTTAGGACTAGGATGGAAGTGAAAATAAGAAGATTAGGAGAGATAAAGTCAGGGATACGGAAAAATGGGGATTTGGGGTTGGTAAGAGGTTGGCACGAGCGTTGTGAGAAGGGGAAAACACATCAGAGAAACGATGATGGCACGGAAATGTATAGGGAATGAGGAAAGTAGGGATAAGAAGAAAATTGGACGAGAACGGACGTCAATAAGCGACTACTAAACAATTTTGAAGTTGTATTTTGAACATTTTGATCTTGTAGCGTAGACAAAGTCCAGTAAGATATTTAAAGAAAAGTGCCCACCTTTTCTAACGTGTAATGGGTCACTTAATTTTCACTCCTGCTTTAAAACCGATTGTAAAGATTCAAGCAATATTGTGAGCAAAAGAAACATCACTAATAAATTACAAATTTGAGAAAATTCCATAAGTGCAGTTTCTGATACCAATCATGCATGCCATCACCCTTGGAATTTCAATTTAATAACTATTTTTTCATTCACATGAAAAAAGTGGATTCAATTCTCTTTATCGGTATAAATATTTAACGATGGAGCTGTGTCTTTCAGTTCATACTCTTCTAATCAATATCTACTAAATATATTAAATCGAAATTCCACAGGATTCTAGCGTATTTGCTAACCTTTGCTTTAGACTTTTTTTTAGATTTAATATAAGAGAAACCGTCAGAGCTATAATGGCCCCAGGGCCCCATAAACGAGACCTTATAACTTATTCCCTAAAGAGAAGCTTTGGAATTAATGCAGTGATTTCTTTTGTTGCTTATTTCAAATTACATTCATTCAAGATATAGATTAAACAGTTTCACTAATGGATGGAAAAAAATGAAATATTTAATTCTAGCAAAATATATTTGAACACACTTCGTGTTTGCTTAACAATCACATATTCATTTCCAAATCTATAAATTTTTCTCCGTTACTTTTCCGATCAACAAAACCATGTTTCCATGGTAGCTTCAGCTTTAGATAGTTTGAGAGAAGTATCATTTTACCTAGAAATCAATGACTTTGGTCTCATTTTAAAGAAAAATATCTCACCCTTCCAATGACGCCAAAAGTTTAACCTCTTATCACATTACTTTTGGAGATATTTGCCAAAAAATACCAGCCCTTTTAGATGGGAAATGGTGCATGTATGCACTTCAGAGAGGCATTACTTAAAAAATGAGGAATTTCTAACACTTGGTGACGTAAAAAACTAACAACGTGTAGTTTGTATCTTTTCTCAACTATTTTTAAACATTAATGATATTTAATGATTTTGTACTTTCCTAGTGAATGTTATGTGTGAAATTCTCTCGGTATTTTCCACATTAATGATATTGTCACCGCAGTAAATTCTTCGAGATACCAAAAAGTCTTCCGTTTTGAAGGAGTTTCAAACGCACCGCGCGAAAAAAATGAGTCAACTTAAAGACTTATTTAGATATTTCCATTAAATTACTTACCATTTCTTTCATATAAAACTATATTATTGGACCATTAATAATGTAATATTAAATCCATGTGTCCTACAGCTGGTGAAATGAAAACATATAGTTGGAATATGGTCTCTATCATGACTAGGGAACTATCTTGCTCGGACTACCTTAAGCTAGGTCGAGAAAATTGAAATTGAATGGGTTATATAAAAAAAATGTTTTATACTTACAAATTTTGTTGAAATTTTAGTTGAGGTATATTGTAACCTCTCCCTGTGTCAGCTTATTGGCTTTTACATTGTACGTGATAAGGCACGTCACATGGTCTCAATAAGAGAGACTAGAATGGATATAGTAGTTCTATCTATAGAGTGACCAATATGGAATAGAGTGATAATCACTCTAATTTGCCTCTAAGGTTCTTAGAGGTTTAAGTAAGCATTGAAAGCAAGCTATTTTTCGGGATTCATATAGTTTTGAAGAATTTATTTTAGTAGATAGTTGTACTTGAAGAGTTGCGGGTGATATACCGCCATTTATACTCTTTTGTGGATTAAGAAAAGTTAAGGAAGTCATTTAGAATGAGGTAATAAAGCAATTTAAAATTGGTCGGGCAAGCATTTTTGACGAAAATTGCGATGCAAATTTTTCATCTAAATCCTTTAATCGGAGATGAAAAACCCCAAAAGAGCGATGTATAACCACGTCAAAAATGCCTTTCATAGCATAATGGCTTCATTTTTCTCTGGAGCCGGAAGAGATCTTCTTTGATGATTTAATGATTCCACGGATGAATGCCAACCTCGATTTCTCTTAATTGCACGGAATCCAGGGAGCTCATTGACGATGCATGGGATTTCTGGAACATGTTTACTCAGGTACAACTTCCTTTCACCTCCATTCCGAGTAAAAATACGTCACCCAGGGCTATTTCAATATTTTTTGAGGGAGTGTGCGCCGAGGTAATTGAATCTCCATGTAGATTATGATTAAGAAAACATGAATTAAATGCAGAAAATGCCACGTGCAATCGAAAAAAATTAGGTCCTTTCCGTCGCAGCTGCCGCATTTTTTTCTTTTCTCTTTCATGATGATGAGCATCGGGCTGAGGGCCAAGGGTTTTGTTGGAGTAAATAGTGAGGTAATCCTTTTAAGACAAGCAATTTATACCCTAAATATGCATCCCATTGTTATTTTTGGGGTGTAAAATAAACCTGAAACGGGAATGGAACCGCGAACTTTTGCCTTTATAAGCCAAAGGGCACGACATGCTTCATGATTTAGCGATTTCACGGATGAATGTCAACTCGATTATTTATTATACAGATATTAGACCTTCGCATTGAATTCAATGCTTTTCTTATGTAGATAAAAGTTAGCTATAAAGGGCACACTTTAAGCCTTCTGGAGCCCTAGGGCTATTCTTAAAAGACTATTAATCCTTTTACGCTCTATGAAGCATGTTTGCTTAGTTTTAGAAAAATTCTTTAACTTTTTTTAAGGTCTACTGCGCTTTAAAAATCGAATAAAAATTTATAGACATGAAATATTAGCTTTAATCAATAATATGTAACGCGGAACATGTAGTCAATCCGACGAAGATAATGACGGAGTCTGTTACCAAAACACCATTGCCCACAATCCTGGCCTGGTAGGATACCCGAAAAGAGAGTATTTCACTTTGATATTACATAAAAAGAAAATAAGTCCAACTCAATGCGCTCAAAGTTGATGAAACGATATGATGGCAGACTGACCACAAGAATGTCTCCTGCTTAGTGCCTCCAGCGCATTTCAACCCCCTTGGACACTTTGTCTCCGCTGATGCCGCCATAACCTAGATGGGGACGAGGTCGTCATGAGCCTGCCCAGACACCCCATTCTCACCCTGTCCACTGCCTGCTCTGCAAGTTTTCGCAGAGTTTTTTCCTCTGCTATCACCTTTTCCTCCCGAGCTCCCCCTGAAGTCCGTCCTTTTGCCAAAGAGAGGCTAGAGAGAGAGAGAGAGAGAGAAAGAGCCACCAACTCTCTCTCTCTCTTTCTGGCCCACATTACCGATTCCTTTCACCTACCATTTCTTTCTCCTCCCACGCTTTTTCCTGCGCCGGAATAATTTATCCCTCACCCTCTCAACACAGCCATCCCATTCACTTTTTACCTCTACTTAACATTGTTTTAGCCGTTAAGGTCGGTTAAAATGTATATTTTTGGATTTTGAAAAATAGATAATTAACGGAAGAGCACCGGGCAATTTGAGCTCAATCTTGGAGTAAAAAACGATAAGGCATTTCCCAATGAATGAATGCCATTTAAAAAGCAAAAGGGTCAAGAAAAGGTAAATATCTCAAAGATGGATACTTACTTTTGCCGTTATTCAACTGACTTACACATTGTAATGCACAGCGCTTAATTGGACTCAAACGATATTCCACATGCACCAGCCTTTTCAGCGAACTGGGCCATGTATTGACGAGAAACTGAAGTCCTAAATAAATTTTACCTGCTCAACTATTAAAAATGCTAATTCCGGGCAATTTTCACCCTTATTATAAAATTACTGAACCATAAATCATGGCCACATTCACTCAGGTTTCAGTCCCCAAATATATACGAATATAAAACAAAGTATGAGCCTCTGGCTATTCATTTTTTCATTCCTTTCCGACTGCGAGTGTACAAAGTTTCCACACAGGGTAAAACTTAGGCATTCTGAATAGTATCTTTCGGTATTTTCCAAGCAATTGAAATACAAGCAAAAAAAACAAAAAAACTATTCAAGAGAACTCGGATGATTGAGTTCAATGCTGCCTAATGTATACGATACACATAAGCACAAATTACGCTCACGCATATTTTTTCCAAAAGATTTGCTTCACATTTGTGACGACAAAAATAAAATCCTCATTCACGGCTGAATTTTGATGCACGTTTAATACGGAGCGCGAGAATGATTTTGGTTAACAAAATTCGGAACAGTCATAAATATTCATCAGGGAGGAAACTAATGCATTGGAGGGCTGCACACATGCACAAAAAAAACTTAGTCGCATTGTGGGCACTTGAACGCGCGATTCCGAGCATGCAAATATACTCGTCGTCCTTCAGCCAATAAACCCCCTTGGCTTGTGCAGGTGTGTATGCATGCATGTGTGTGAGTTCGCCGGCGGTCACAAAGGGAATGCAGAAAGAGATAACGATCAAAGAGTAAAACGTGAAAGTGGAGATAGGTGGCGTTTCCATGGTTGAAAAATATATATACACACGTTACATAGAATCGCGGCACGGTCGGAGAGGAATTAGTTTTACCATTCAAAAAGGATGGAATTGGAGATGGCGAAAGAGAGAGGTGCAGAATTTATGAGCGACGGGATCACGTACCGAGAGAGGAACGGAACGGGGGAAGGAAAGGGTTGGCTCTCACGATCCTTGAGCTCTCCTACGCGATCGAGGAAGGATATTCGTGTTCTTTTCGGGAGAGTTTTCGCCTCGTTGAGTGAAGCAAAGGGTAATTTTGAGGGAGGGGAGACTCAGACGGGACAGTGACAGCACAGAGATGACGATCGCGAGAGAGTGAACGAGGTGGATATTACCGACACTTTGGGACCTTCGGGAATATGAAGGTCCTCGGATGAAAAAGTAAAAGAGAGATGCTACTTCCGTCTAGTTAGGCCATATCTCAAATACACCGCGATTGATTGGGACTCTGGTCATAAAGATTTAACCAAAAATATTAATTAATTACAGAGAAAATCAGCACATTTCGTTAAAAGCTGCTACAAGTAAACATATAGTGTCCCACAAATTTTAGAGGGATTGAGTTGGGAGCCCCTAGATACTTGGAGGCTACACGCTAGGCTTAGGTTGCTTGAGAAATTCAGAACTGGTTTGTTACAGAGTGACACAGAGAATATTATCATGACGGCTCGCTACATCTCTAGGTGTGACAGAAGCAATGAAATTAGAGATGCATTGCCAACCAGATAGGTACAAAAACTTGTTCTTTCCGCGCACAATAAGCCACCACAATAAAAACTGAGCTCCACTAAATACACTCCCATAATACACGTCATCGCTACACCTCCCAAAAACCTTACATCTTTACACGGCCAGTGACGTAACACCCCCTGCCACACGCCCATGTGGAGGCTCGTAGGGTAGTGTTTATATGTAGATGTAGATGAATATAGCCAGAGAAATTCCCGCCTTAGACGAGAATTCTAGATAATTTCCGGTATGGTCATTTTTATTTGACCAATTCACTGGCTATTGGTAACATCTACGTCGTGGCAGACCCTGGGGGAGGAATCATATGGAGTATATGCGACGTCAGACATAATTTCATACATAATTGACTCTCCTTCGCCCAAGTCAAGTGGCAATGGCTATTATTTAGTAAACTTTTTAGAATGAGGCGCACTTTTTACAAACAAACTTTTCCATTTCAGGCTCTTCCTGTTAATTCACAAGCCTAAGTATATTTCGCTCTACTGATTATAGTCATTGTTGCTTATTTCTTGCACTTTTTTTAGCTTCTGTACCAAATATGCAACAGTGAGTTTTATAATATTTACAATCTTAAAACATAGTTTCCTTATATTTCATTATAATTTTTCCAAATCATAAGAGTAATGAGTTTCAAAATGACTTTTAATTCCCATAATACCCGCCAGAAGAGCGGTTTATATAGAACATGCAGCCATTGAAATCCCAGTCTCATCAAGGGGCAGGCGTCGCCGAAAAATAAGTAGACACTAAACTCGGAGCATGATGTGCCAAGGCTGGTATTCAACAGAATATCTCGTATAGGACGGCAGAGGGACACCCCGGCTGTAATAACAAGTATAATTTTGACTTCATTTTTCGCTAGATGTGTTTAAGCTTAAACAAAAATGGGAAAAATACTGTGAAATTGGAATACTTATAATTAATTATGTTCTCTTGCTGCGGAAGCAGTGGAAATTACACACAGTGGAATTCACAGTGAAAGAAAAAATTCATGGGGGAAGTTGAAATTGCAACGATTCTCTCATTCGTATAACAATTTTCCTGGGTTTTGTTTTTTGGAAAACGACGTAATTATAGCACATCATAATTTGAAATACAATTTAAGATTAGTGAGATATGAATAATAAATCTGACATATTAGCTTTCTATGGTAAAAATATTACGTGGATATTATTGATTTATTTGAATTGGGATGCTAAGTATCCTTTATGTCAGGTAAATTCTCATCCAAGCATTATTCCAAACAATTATTAATGTAGAAGATGAGGTAATTGATGTGTGGGACCAATGCTGTAGTAAAGCGAATGAATTTGGTCCGATGACGGTTATATTCTCGTAACATGTAGCATGTTCCTTCATTAGCAAAATATTCGCATCATTTCTACGTAACTTGGGTTTATCTCGCCACATCTAAGCGTTCCATATTGTTCTCCTTCAGTGCCCATCCTCTTGGCTGTCACCAAGGAATTACATGATAATTGGTATAAAGATATGTATCGCCGGAGTTTGCCGTACCTCAGTTTAGATTAATAAAATAAGGTAATAGGGGGAGGGTAGTCACTGGAATGAGGATGTGGAAGAGGAGAAGGGTAACTGAAGGATTTATATGTTTTACTTACTGATTAATTTCACCTACCAAGAGATTTTTGAAAGCTTGTGTTCACAGTGGAGGAAAACTTTTATTTAATTCGTGCCAAGCTAATTTAAGGTGGATAGCGATATTTTTTCTGTAACATGGCGTATTGTGAATACGCTATAAAACAGCAAACTTAGCGCGTACTTCCTATAGAGTTTCCTATACATGCTCCACCCGGACAGAGTGCGAGGCACGTATAGGCTTGTAAAGCCCAACAAAGCGGCGTTTTGCAATACGGACGCAGTTTTATTTATGCCGTAAAACTCGGGTGCCCGGGAGAAGAAAAATACGCTCAATATATTCACATTAATGAGTTATAAATACGCGTTAATAGGGATAAATTGGAATGCAATTATGGGGAACCAGACATATCTTCGAAAACCGCACGAAGTACGCATATGCAAAACAAATAGGTAAAATCACCCATTGCGCTGACTTTTTTGAAGTGTCACTGTGTGACCAGTTTTAATTTGACAGCAAGTAGTAGCCATCCAACTTCTCTATCGAAATCTGGTATATGTGAAGCGGAACGATTTTAGGACTTATACGAGAGCTATAGGTGCACACATGCTTAAGGGTAGAGATGAGAGAAAGGTGATGGTTATATTGTTTCCTAACAGGATGGCAAAGTATTATCGGGAGAAACTGAATTTAAACAAGGGAGCAGAGAAAAAAGTCAAATAGAGAGAGCGCCCGTTGTATGGGGAGGAATTAGGTACCGGGTGAATTTGGGCGGCCTCTCATGTCTTTTGAGGCGGAATACAAGTACGCATGTATTCTCCATGGGAAGGAAAAGTCAGCGGTGGGAAGGCCTCGGAATACCTAATACAATAGCCGTAGCTGACGCGCGCCGCTGTATCGCAGGAAAACGTGGAGGAATTCGTTTCCGACATATGAATAATTTGAATAAATTGAGCATTGTATCGAGTCGAATTTTGGATAGTAGAAATGGGTTGGAGTCTCGCATTCCCGGTTGAAGACCTTGTCACCACTCCAGGTGTTCTGAGAATGTTTCATTCGTTCAATTCCACAAGCAAATGCATACTGCTTCTCATGGTTAATATTTCGTAATAATGGGGAATACTCAGACAGATCGCCATTTAATAGAATAGCACGGAAAATATTGTTTAGAAAATTAAGTAATCTTTCTTCATCATAAAATGATAACTCTGAGATTAACATCCAATAGTTAGTTTTGCAGTCGTATAATGCAAATTGTCGTTACTTTGCACACTTCATTTGAATGAAATCTGCTCAAATGTCAGCAGCTCATAAACTGCCCAAAATATTCATAATTGCAATTAATACCGTATTTTTTAAGGCTTAAACACTTCAATTGATGACTATGCATTACCTTACGTCAATATCATAGCAATAATTAAAAATTCAAGGCTAGGAAATCATATAGCGGAAGGACGGGATGACGAGAGGAAAAAACCTTACAAATTAGTCAAATGTCCGCATTGGCAAGAAGAAACCATTTGAATTTTAGAATTTTCATATTAGGAATAATACAAATTTTGTCCCGGGTAGAGATCAAAATGATCAATGACTAAACATGGGGCACAAAATAATGGAGCAGCGAAATGAAACAATATTTCATATGGATAAAATGTAAACAAGAGCTCGTTTTTCAATAGAATAAAAAGGATTCCTACAAAGCCTACAAATAAATTGTTATTGCCCACAATATACTTTGCTTACTAAAAATTGTATACAATGCTCCTCTTACAAAATTAGAAAAGCACTCGTTACGAGTACACCAGAAAAAGATTTTTAAAAACCACGTGACCTTTTTACTCATCCAATTTTTATAATTGCTTGGCAAAAAACAAAGACCACCCCCGGGGACGGACCACTTGGAGAAATTAGCAGCAGGCATCATGATTAAGACCCCTAAAGGCTCTCCTCATACCCCTCATTCCTTCGCTCCTCACCGAGAGGCGAGGAACCCTCGGCCGCTGAAGAGAGACGACCATTGGACCGCACGGTCCGCCCCGTGTGCTCACTCATTCAGGAAGGTATATATACATATATTTATACGTACAGGAATAACAGTGGAAATAAATAAAACGCGAGCACCAACAACATGGCCTCGGAAAGTCCCAAAAACGAGCCAAGCCTGTCCAACCAGACCACCGAAAAAGAAGCAGTATTTTCATTTTCCGGCACGTTAATTAGCCGTTGCAAATTGAAATCCGCCACGTCGCGTTCTGATAAGCGCGACGGACGAAGGGTCCACACGGAACACTCACACGCAGATATTCTCCGGCCCGGCAGAGAAGAGAAAGCGCGGCACAAGCATTTATGAAAATGCCGCCCATCTCCGACCGACTTCACACACAAAACTCTTCCCTCACATTGCATGCCTACGCCATACGCACGCTCTCAAACTCTTCTCCCCGGAATCCATTTACCAAAATTACTCCCCCATTCTCCGAAAAACCTCTAAACCCTCAAATAGAAGTCCCTCCATCTCGCACGAGAGCTTCCACGAGAGAGGATGATGACGTGAAGAAGGGTGGCGAAAATTGGGACAATGAAGCGAGAGGAGGGAATCCGCTATCCAAGCTCCATCAAATTTTCAACAAGAAAATTCAAATAATTCATACGGCTAAAAGAACATAATTTTTGCGAATGTTTTTTGTCTGTTATATAATAAGGCGGATTATAGTGTAACCTTCCATTCCGGAATACAATTTTTGATATACTTGCAACCCAAATGGATTTAGAATATTAATATGGACACCAATATAGCACAGTAGGTACATAGTTACACAATTTTGCAATTAGGTCGCTTATTACAATAGAGAGGTTTATTCCGATATACATTCTCCAGTTTAATCGATACGAAAGGTATATTAAATACCCCTCACACAGTCAAATCAAAGTAGCAAAGTGGCGAAGTTCTCAATTTACAGGCAAAACACAAAATTATAATGCAATACAGGTTTTGAAATTGCAAGTTCAGAAATAGTACAAAAGAAACGTGTCTTCATTCGTGCCTACACTTTTTGCACGAGAATGTTAGCCACGAAATCACTTCCTCTACGAGGTATTGGGCGTTTTTTCTCGAATTTTTCTCCACAAGGAGTAATATTTCCTCCACTTGGATAATACCAAGCAAGAGTGAAGAAAATTTTATGAAAAAGTCAATTTAGCTTAATTAATTAATTAAAGGCAAAGGTTTTATGCGTGAAAATGTTGCACGTGTGTTTCAAATTCCCATCTTTATATGCCAACGATAAGTCTTCTCCATCTCGCCCAACCACTTTAGAGAGGGATATTTAGGATGATGATGCGAAGGAAGTTTGAGCAAATCGGACTGTGAAGCGAGAGGAGAGAGGTGGAGAAAGGAGTGATCAAAACTTTCGAAACAGGACGGAAAACCGCGTATTACATGTATTCAAATGGTCGTGGAGGTACGCCCCACCCTTATATAACCCGCCACTGAGACCGCTCCCTTCGACAAAGTCGCCAGCTTCCTTTCCCTTCCTTTGAAGTGGGAGTTCTTCTTCGCGACACACCTGATTCTATTCAGGTGGAGCAAGAGAAAATGGGTGGGGACTACTAGGCAAGAGGAAGGTTGGGGAAAAAAAACCAACGGGGCACGGGCAGGAAAGGCATATCCCCTCTCTCTCCATTTACCCATTCTCCCGTACCAGGGGTCCCTTTTGCTGCCTAAACCTCTCTCTCGAAAACCCCTCACCAAAACTTCTCGGCTCTTCGTCCCCATCGCCCTAATTTTCCCTTCCGCCCTCTCCCTGGACAGGTCTCGAAATACCTCGCCACCCTCCCTTACCCTTCTTCCAGGGCCTCGAACGCCCCCACGACCTCTCTTTTCGCTCGTTTTCTTCATCCGTATTTCCGACAAAGTAAGGAGCGGCATTAAAGATGGCCAAAGAAAAGTTATAGAATAGGTGAAGGAAACGAAAAAAAACTAGGTTCGATGCAGAACAGTAAAGGAAGATACCTTTCGAATCATAAATGAACGAATTTAGAGTTGCAAAGTACTCTTAGAAACCAGACCGATTTGAGGACTTCCCTAAAACCACCTATATCATCAATATCATGTACTCTCTGAGGCTTTATTTTAAAATACAAAGTAGATGAAAAGAGAGTATACAAGAAGACAAGTCAGAGCATCCAAATAAACAAAATAACGATTTCCGATATAAGGTACTTATCTCTAACAATGAGTTGAAATAGGTTCACGTTTACCTAAGACTACATCACCTTTGAATATGAAAACTATTTCATTCGGTAAATACTATCAGACAGAAACAAACAAATATAAAATAACTCTTGATTTCATTTATGAATCTACTATCAATTTTATGCACATCCATAGCTCAAAGAGGTGAAGGTTAAAAGGTTCTATTTAAAAAGAAAATTATTTTAAATCTCCTAAGCAACGCTAAATCAACTGATACGTGACGCATTACATCAGAGCTTGGGCCCCAATACAGCGGCAAATCACGTGGACGTCAGAGATCCCGCGAAATTCAACCTATTTTAAAACGAAACCTACGTAGAAACAAGGTTACCAAAAACCCTGAGGGAGGGACCGACGAGACGAGTTGAAATTGAGAGAGGGAGAGAGAGAGGGACATGATGAAAATTGCAAAACCAGAACGCGCATGGGAATTGTGATGAGGGCCACCAAGTGCGGTGGGAATAACACGAAGGCGCGTTGAAAGGATCTGGATAGAGCGAGAAGGAACGGGGATTAAAAGAATTTTCCAGCGGTTGCGGAGAGTGCGAAAATAAAAAAAAACACCGTGATTGGATGGTGGCATGGCAAAGTTTCCACTCGTTTGCAGGGGGAAGCGGGGCGCGGTCGAATGATGAGTCGCGGTTGGATGGCCATTGAGGATCGAGGACGCATTTCGACCCATCGCACGAAGAATTCTCGAGGGACATCATCGTCATACGCAGGTGGACGCCGATGAGAATGACAAGGATTTTCGAATTTGAATGCTACCCGACGTGATACAATGAAAACCGACTTCTCCTCACACTTTGAGGGACGAGAAAAATTTTTATAATTTTTTAAAAGATTATTCTCGCGGTTAAAACCAGCAGTACATCTGCTTTTAGTGGAACAATCGAATGCTGAGGAGAATTTCATTCTTCCACAGGTAACGATGACGAGGCTTTTTGAACACATGTTTCCTTTCCTTATTTCCAGGAGATCCGCGATAATTTCAGCAATTTTACCCAATATTTTACCTCGACGCTCACTCAAAAATGTTAACATATTACCTGAATTCATCGTCAAAAATCTTCTCATAACAGAATCGCTCTTACCTTCAATTAGATCACAGTTTCCAGATCACTACAAATTGTTTCAACAGCATAAGTTGTACGTATCGACATTCCAGTAGACATTTTTAAAGAAATTCATGACTTCAGGAAATAACAACATAATTAAATAACTTCTCCTCCTTAGAAATGTATACCCCTCTGACGAAGATGCACAAAGAAAAAATGAAGAGCACACGATATTTCCTCTTGGAAATAGGTATTTCTACAAGGAAAAAACTGTTTTTCGTTATCTATACAAATAATCCTTCCTACCACGCGACAGACAAATACAATAAATGCATGAAATAAATAGAGCTCACAATATTTCCCATCTCTGATAGCTTTAGTGGTATTACTATGGAAGAGGAAAATGTACAGTTCATGGAAAGATACTGCGTCGTACTTGTTTTCACTCAGCTGGCAGTAACTCAAGTGCGTGCACCAAAGCATCACATCGAGAGAGCAAATCCAAAGTGCGTCCATCTCCAGCCAATTTCACGACTGTATAACGCGATCTCTCTCATGTCATCTACGTCACCCGACGCTTCCAGCCCTTTTGCCTCTCGGGTGTAGTAAGCTGAAGCTCTGGCAGCAACGGCACGCCCCGACTGTGACGATTTAGCGTCTCCCGTCGTGTAAAATCGAGCCATCGGACGTGAGGCTGTCCGCCGAGTTCCGAATTCTCTGCCCCCGCTACCCAAATGGCCGGGATGGGAGGGAACACACACACGATAAACGCTGCTGTAAAAACTCTATACGCGGAGATAGGAAGAAGGAACGTGACAGGGGACTATGGACTTCAGCGCCCGCTCGAGGCGCGGGGGACACCAACACGCCGGGTCCGGAAAAGCAACGCAATGGGAACCCGCGTATATTTCGCCGAAGGGGGACAAAATGTTGGAAGGGATAGGAGACTTAAAACTCGACCCTGCGGGACGCGGCGTTGTCGACGGGGCTTATCCGAGGCCGGAGGGGATGAGGGAGGCTGGGAGAGTCGGCGAGGGAGGCGCGTTGGATTCTGTTCGCTCGCGACCATTTTGACGAATGCTAAGCGACGCGTGGAGGGAGATGCGTGTAACGAGAAAGGCTTGGCTGGCTAGAGTGGAATTGCAGACCCACCCGGACGTCCCGTCTCGCAGAATTCATAGCGTCACCCGAATGACGTGCAAGTGGCAGAAATATCTGCAGCTGAGAGGGCACGGGATGGGAAGATGCCAAGGGATGATCCAGACTTTATCCGGAAGAAAAGTTACATAGGAATGAAAAAAATGTTGCAGTACCTGGAATCTTTTTTGATAATTTCTTTTAGTCGGCTAAGAAAACGATAAGCTCAATATTAAAATTTTCGAAAGTACAATGAAGACAAGAAGAACAATATAAATAACGTTATAAATTAGTTTTGCTACGTACAGGAGACACATAAGAATTCTAGAAACAGAATAGGAGGAAAAAGTAATAAATGTTTGCAAAGGAGATAAAAAGAGTGAAACACATGAAATAGTAAGGAATGGTAAGGGGCACATTAAGGAATGAAGCGGATTGGTGAAAAGACAGTGCAAAGGTGAGCTGTTTCAATCCTTTATTCGTATTGATCATAATGCAACAAAGGATTACGATCACATTTATTTAACAGCCAATGGCAGTTTACATCATCCTTCAAATTAAGGTGAGTTACTATACTGAGATGGGCATTACTTATTCTAGTAGCCCTCTTTTACACTTGCCTCTCCCAAAACTGAGAATTCTCCACATCAGCTAACTTTCTGCTTCTCTTCATCCCATCTAAAATATACATTTCCAGCTTATTCCCAAAGTTTACTCAAGAACAGAACGATACAAGAAGAACGTAAGATTTTTCCTCTAAGTAGTATGATGACAATGTGAACAAGTTTTGCAAGCTACCAACAATACGCAGTCAATCTTTCGCGATTTAAGTACATTAGTGCTTGACGACAAATTAAGTGAGAAATAATTTATTTTTCTGGTGCTGCAAGGAAACATCAAAAGGTATTCCATTCTAAATGTTAGAGCAATGTTTTACTTATACTTAAATATTATTTTATAGCTTTAAATAACATAAAATAACTAGACTTCTATCAAAATTTAATCATTATGGCCTTAAAAAGGAGTAAAAGATCTAGTTATTTTAATAATACCAACATATCAGGTTCAACCTTACTAATTGTTGATACATAATAAGCCAATTGAAAGAAGCCGTCCATGTGGTTCAGGTTTGCGCTACAGAGAGATAGTTTTTAATAAGACGGTTCAGACGCAAATAATGAAACCACACCGATAAGTGCCATATTTTTCATTCATTTAGTAGAATAAACTAATGACTCACCATAATAAATCTAATAAAATCTCCAAAAGAAATTAGATTTGGACGACTTTGTCGTTGCAAATAGGGATCAAGAAAAGCGATGTTAATGCATGACAAACAGTAATTTTACTCAAACATACTGCGTCATTAATATTACAATTCCTATCACAATTAACTAACGAGTTTTTCAGATGCGCAGAGTAATTACACAAACGCTTCACGTTTCAATCTTCCTCATGAAAAGGTCGTCAGGAGACATAAGATGCCTGTTACATAAATTCAATATAACTGACCACTACAGATCAAAATAAAAAAATGAAAAAATTAAAAACTTATCTGTTGTTTACACATATATTTGTGGCAAGATATCTTTTCCAAAGACTCTTTAGGCGATCACTGTTTTATCAATCAATATTAGATGGACATTTGGCAAGATTGCTTCTCGAATAAATAGGGAATAATATGAAGCAGTTCTAACAACGAGTTCAGCCTCATTTAGAAGGATATTGATGCCTTCTCCCTTTTAGAAATGATCGGCGACAGCTAAGGTCTGCCACTCTCTTGCCTCAAGCGCTTTTTATCCTTCGATTTATTGGGTAGTTTGGTTTGCTCAACATATCCGGAGCTACACGAACAAGAAATCTCATATAATTCCTTTTTATCGATTTTAAAAGGAAATGGCCACTAAACTACATTCATAAGAAGATATTTAGACGCAAAAAGAAGGGTGAGGGCCCCAAAGGATTAGTTCAAGCGTGTAATATTGCAATTTTCCCATACATCTCTGGAAAAACTGAGCGCATTGCTCGTACCTTGAGAAAATCCATCGCTAAAACCAAATTTGGCGGAGTGAAGAAGACTAGAGGGTTCCTTCCATTCGCATTTGATACTATTCCTCTTTCCCAAACAATCAAATTTCAATAGGAAAAGCGGTTATCAACTTATTATAGTATAGGAAATATATTTTTTCACAAATATTTTTATAAACATCTGTTAAATTTTTTATTTGTGCTCCTTTTTTTCAGAAAGTATATAGCACAAATATAACTGAATTCTAGTCTTTTGACAAAGTTATCATTGCGGAAAACGACATTTTGATGGTACATAAAGAATCCCGCAGCAGGAAAAGCCGATTAGGTTGACAGTCATAATGCACATCGCACTACAGAAAACTAAAGATTACTAAGTCTAATTTACCCTTATAAATACTGCTTTCATATAATAGTAAAATTCTAACATGGTCTTTATAATTGCATAAGAAATATCTCGATCAAACAACCTCAAACTGCACCATTTAATGTATCAACCTAAATATGGTGTGAAATGGCTGTTTATCGTATGTTAGCTTATTAAAATGAGGAAAGTAAAAAAGTTACTTGATGTTTAATTTCATCTCCACACATACTCGAGCTAGGAGAGTGCGGTGTCATTGTTGCCACTGGACTCTTTCCGGAGGAAATGCCAAGTCCCGTCACCAAACTCCGAGTGCGTATTTCATTGAGGCTAAAAATATATCGCGCATCTTCCCACAGTCCCACTGTCCATATTATCCGTGTTAAAGGGAGATGAGGGGGGAAAGGGATGGACCGACATCGAAAGATGCGGACGGGCGCGACGAAAGGTGACAATCCGGGGTGCATTATGGATGTGCGAGTGCGGTGGGGCACGCGTATGCATCGGAAGTTGGTCAGATTAATGACACCTTCCGCATTGAAATGCATTATTTCGTGCAGACCTCTCTTCATCTATCCATCTCCTCATCCCTCCCCCTCTCCTGCTGTCGCACATATCACTACGGGAACCCGCTTAGCTCATCGACTTGACAATGCAGCTGATATTCACCGAATGAGGAACGGAATAATGAATGTATAACCTGGCGCCGAACAAAAACTCTGTTTTTCCACCTCATCTTTCTCACAGTTAAATAAGGGAACTAAATCTTCAAAACATAAATGCAGTTAAAAATTCAAGCCATTAGTGTAATAGGGCTATATTTACGTTTTAAATTGCCTAAAAAAGAGTTGAAAATTTATTTTTTACTCTCAAACCACATGTATCCAACATCCTTTAATAAGAAATGATAAGTCATTAACCAAAACAATGACTTACCGTTTTTAAGCCATTCTTCGCTGAATAGGCTATGATTTAAACAGGAAATAAAATTGGATTTTGACAAGAAATATAAGAAAATACAACATAATGCCTTTTGATTTCTTTAAATTGATAATAAACCTCCAATTATATAGTTTTTGGTAAAATTTGTTTGTGATTAATTTTCAATACTGACAGCAGTATAGCTTTAAGTAAGGGAGCCATTTTGCACGAGGTTAAAATCAGAAGCTGCTAAAATTTTACTAACCAAAACGCAGATCCCTAAACATATTTCTTCGTTAACATTCCCAATAATTAACAGTAATTTAAAGAGGCCAGAAAATAAGGGTGAAGTAAAATATAGTATTTACCTAAAATTCAAAAGTTATATGCTGACTCCAGAAGAATAATGATGTCAATGCCCTGGATTTCCTTCAAACGTCAGATATAACAATTATCCATACTTTCTCTCTCCAAAGTGTTTCTTTTCCAGGGATAGTTAATATAAGGCATTGATAAATTGCCAAATCTAAGTGCTCATGCTTATCCAATGACCCTATGCTAAAATTAAACAACACATATAAAAATTTTCATGAGGGTTTTTACATGTTTAAATGAAACTTGTCGCCAGAAACTCATGAAATCTACTAATTGTTTAATTTTATATTCTTCGGAAACTAACGCTTGCTCTTTAATGAAAATTTGAAACGACACAACCTCCGATGTAAACGGTGGCTTACCGGTGATAAAACAATGTTTTTCCGTAAACTAAATAATGCAACAAAGCCTATGTCAATCGCCTGATGGTAAAAAACACTGCCTTTGCCTGGTAAATGAGCACAGTGATACAGCTAAGGATTTGTGACGAATGTACATACGGTCCCATTAACTTTACCAGTTGATATGTTCAATAAATTACTGGCGACGATGAAGAGGTCCGTCTCTGATTGCACTTCACTCAAAACAATAACCGCACATTGAGGCGGCTGTTGTTTGATGACTTAAACATACATATTTGCCATCCTGAATAACCTGTGCAGGAAAGGCAACGAGAGGAGTATCTAAAATCTCTTCTATTTCACTTGTGTATCCTTACGAGTGCAAACTCGATGTGATAAGTGCAATACGGGAACGGGGACCAATATGAGGTCAAGAAAGACCAAGCGTTCGAGAAAATTGGTCACCGCAGATTACAACGAAATGGGTGTGCGTGCACCTGGGACTGTTTCGCACTTTACTCCTAACCACCCAGGACGTTAATTCTGCACGTGCAGCACCGTAAGAGTGCTAAGTGGACCATGGGATTCGGGTCATCCGAGGACTGCGCCATTCGGTAGACCAAGCAAACGTACCGTTAAAATGCGTGGCCTACTTGTTTCTAAGCAGCCAAAAAACCAAGTGAAAAAAGGATGCTCAAGGAGATTACTACGGTTTCTGCAGCAACTTAAGGATTTCAGGCTTGCAAACTTGTTCGTAAATTTAAATATGCTATCAAAACAAATTTGGGTCGATAACGATGAGATAACATAGAATGAAGCCGCCGTTTATTTTACACAACCAAGTCTAACAGGAACCACAACACATCACATAGTGACGTCTTTCTGCATCAATTGACATCACTGTAGCATTTTACTAATATAATGAAACAAGAAAAGTAAACCTAGACTGTCGAATAAACTGTTTCGAATTACTTGCCAAGGAAAGAAAACTCCCTTTCTTAAACATCTAACACGGAAAAAGAAAGCTTTTTACATGTTTTCAAAGTTATGCATGAGAAAATAAACTTATTATGTCTGAGCATTTCAAAAATGAATTAATTTTATTTGACAGATATTTATTGGAATGCCTACATCCCTGCTAAAAACAAGCACTAAATAGAGTTGAATGCTACTGACTCGTAATATGCTTGCGAAACTATAACTAAGCACAAAAGAATTTCCTCACAACTGAAGCAAAAATTGAGCAAGGTATCCAGAAGAGCGTTTTACAATAAACAGCATTCATGATGCATAGTTATTCGCGAATTCATGTGATGGCAACTACCATAAGCATGAAGCAAGGAAATATCCCGAGCTGATAAGAGGAAAAATAATGATTTTCACGAAAACAAGCTCCGGCTCTACGATCTGCCTCTCACTCGAGATTATCATTGAAATTTTTCCTAGAATTTCCCACGAGCCCTTACTTTCTCCAATCTAGTACCCACTTTCTATTTCCTCCGACCATTTTCCTTCGCTATCACTATTGCGAAATTATCTTCTGCCTTCCTCTTTCCTCCCCCCTGTCAGCTCTCTACATTCTTTTATCCACATTTCTCGCCTCTTCTCCATTCCTTCATACCTTTTACACCTGGAACCAATTACATCGCCCTTCTCATCCACTTCCTTTAGCCTCGCGACCGTTTTCGACCCCATCACTCGTGAGAGAGCAGTTTAAACCCCATGCCTCTTGGAAACTACATCCGTTATTCTCCTACCCTCTCCCTCTCCTCCAGTTTCTTCAACCTCACGCTATCCTCCTGGAATTTCTCTCACCATCAGTCCTCCCAAATCCGTCTCCGAGGAGGAATCCTCCTTCTCTGAATTCCCCACACTTTCATTTCGTCTCTTTATCCTTTAGGCCTTCCGTGAGGCACATCACAGATTACTAGTTCAGGGGCATTACAAGCGTCTCGGCTCTTCCCCAAACCTCTATTCTGTCACTTAAGGTATTTTGAGCGAGATATCATTTCATCTACAAATCAATTAATTTGGTCTCATTCTAAAGATAAACACCTCACCCTTCCAAGGATACCAAACCATCAGCCCCTTACTGAAATAATTTCCGAAATTATTGACGAAAAATACCAGCCCTTTTGTAGGGTAAATAGTGCGTGTGTACACTCCAGATAGACCGTAAAAAATGAGGAAATTCTGACACCTATACATCGTCAAAAAATGAACAGTGTGTAGTTCGTATGTTATCTCAAATGTATTTTTAATTGAATCATGAAGTCACCTCAGCAAAAACATTCCATTTTGAAGGAGTTTTAAACGTACCGCATGAAGAAAATAAGTCTAATTAGATACTTATATGAATAATTACATAGAATTTTAGTGGTATAAAAGTATATTATTACCCGATTAAGAAAGCATCATTTAATACATGGATTCTACAGCTGCTGAAAATTCAAACGTATTATTCGCAAATGATCTCCATTATGACTAAGGAGCTATCTCAATGAAACTACCTTCACTATCACTAACACTCACTCAGGACTTAATTTTTTCTGTGAAAAATAGGATGAGTTTTGGCATGGTGTTTTGAGGTGGTTGGAGGAATTTTCGTTCACGCACAGATTTGCATGAAACTTGGCGAACATTTTTTTATCAGTTACATCTATAGATTAAAGAGTAAAAAAACTGCATGCGACTGATTTGCTGTCTTGGCATTTCAATGCTATTTTGACACGCAGTCGTTATGGCATTTTTAATGTATTTCTAAATAATTCGATTTCAAATGCACATATCTTCTCATAAACGTAAATTATAAGTCGGTCATTATTACAATGATGGGTAGCAAACAATTGCATAACGTGCCGAGCTGAAATTATGTATTTCCATAAGATTTTTACTTAAATTTTTACTTGAATTTTGAATTTCGCACCGTTAAATCAAGTCAAAACTTTCAATTTAAACGAAAATTATAAAATATCGTTCTTGAATCATTTGAATTTCTTCGTGTATGGTTATTTAACCGTATAAACGTATGTATTTAAATAAAGTGTGGTCAAATAATCATGTTTTGTTATTGAAAAGTTATTAAAATATATACCCAATGATTCACAATTCTCCAACCACCCTAAGTGCCGGCTTCCATCTGGGGGTCCAAAAAAGGCAGCTCTGATATTTTCACAGAGTTACAATTAATCGTACCGTGGGCTCCATTTATGACATGATTTTTTTCCTTGAAATCACGTTTTATTCTGTCAACACAAATGCCAAAGTGCGGTCCCTAATGGGGTAATGTACTCTTACATCGGTACCATGATGACTCTCCAAAATCTGAATGATGGAAAATTCATAAAAAAAGAGTAAAGGTCGATGAAAATTGCTCAACCAACTGGGTCTCGTAAATTTTAACAAGTAAAAACAAAATACATGGATTTTTTTTCAAGTAAAAAACCAGGCCTATTATATTGTGAATTTCCTGTACTCTTACAGTCGCCTTTACGGAATAAAAATCCGTTACCTCAACGTATAGTGTACAAATCCAAAGCAAGGACCGCAAATTTTGGCATTGCGCTGCATAGGAAGGAGGGAAACGATTCCACTGGCCTCGTTTGCGCACCACTTCGGGCCATGGGCGTTCTGCATTCGTCCCGTTCATTAATGTATCGCCACGGACTCCAAGCGACGGACGTTCTGTAAATAACCCCCTCTAAGTGGATGCCTCGTCCCCAAGCCACTAAGATCACGTGAGAGCTCACAAGACTGCCCCTCTACGACCGCCATGCATTAAAGAGTGAGAGACATGGCCGGGAGAAGAACAACTGGGTTAAGTCCAAAGCGCGTGGAAGGCCAAGCGATACGACGCCGGCATGCACATCCCCCAAACGCGAGACTCTCTGGCGGTCATAGAACCCTCCCTAACCCATTACCCAAGAGGCGCACAGCAGAGAACAGCACCCAAGGGGGCCATGTGTCAGGGGCTGCGTAACGTGCTTCTCAAACATGGAATGAGCAGAGGGAGCGCAGCAGGGACTAAGTTCCGCAAGACGGGCTTAAGAAACGGATATGATGAACGACCAGACCGAAGGCGCTCCGGACTCAGGTCCTGGGTGCAGTACAGCGAGGGAGAAAAGGTATGCACCAAGAAGATAAGAAAGCTAGAGAGTGACGCTATATCCAGTACGGCCTCAGGGATCTAGACTCGAACTATACACGGAAAATATAAACGAACTATACACGGTCGTCCAGCAAAATGGTGCATCGCGGAGAGAACCCGAAAAAAACCAATAAAAAAGAAGATCGCGGAAGAGTAACAATATTAGGCATTGTACTCAGTTCTGTTTTCTCTAGAAAACCGTTCCTAAAAAAAATTCCCGTAAAAATCCTGATAGATATCCGCGATTCTAAACTGATGCACGGACTGTTTCGATCACTTTATATTACAATAAACGTGGCATAAAAGAATTCGGAAGATTTTTAACTTTTTTTATCCTACGATTCGTCATAACTACAGGCATGTCCTACGCACAGAAGCTAAATACACCACCTTCTCCGTTGCAAAACCCGTATCATTGAACACCTGTTCTTAATTTTGCACCCATTTTTGCGCACAAAAACATATGAAATTACTCAATTTGACCCATTAGGTGCCACATATGCCGCTAGTTAGAGTTTAAAAACAGCACAAAAAACAAAATAAGTACTTCTCTGTAGACCCACAGCATCGCTTGGGCCAATCGCCATCGCAAGAATTCACTGATTATACATCGGAGTTTTAAAAGGTTTCGAAGTTTCACAAAATTGCGTCTGGTTCTTGAAAAATGAACCGGCGTAGGTATTAGAAGTTTTACGGTAAAGAATTTAGACTTAGCACAAGGATGGATGCTGATTCTCCATTCAACAGCCTCTGCCTTGGCGTTACGAGGGCTCTTGATCTCGGAAGAAATTCCGGGGGCTTCGATCACCCACGAGTCTGAGCCAGGCACCCCGACTTCCGACGGCTTTCACTGGCCTCTGATTCAAAGGCGTCAAGAACGTGCCTCGTTTTCACAAACTTGTACAAACACGCCTCTAATCAGTAAATACCAAGTTTTCATCAGTATGCCTTGTCAATAAAAGCTATGGCAGCAGTCGAAACATGACGTCATTTTCCCATTTCATTTCCCTTCCTTACAGTGGGTGCACTCTGGCTAAAAGTAATATAGATACTAACACATCATCTTGCCATGTGTAGAACACATTTTATTTTCAAAATATCTGATAGTATTTATTATCTTACCGAATAAAAATGAACACACACTGACGCACCCAGCGGACACACCCTGAGTCACAATCGGTTTGCGAAGACAGAGGGAATTGAAGGTATAACAGGGAGAAAAGTACACCCAAAAAAGACCCAGGAATAGGTTCACGAACCAAATAACGAGGAATGTACATAGGAAAAGCTACCAGGAAGTAAGGGATCTAACATTAGATATTAAAGGGTTGAAGGCAGCAGTCAACCAATCTTAGGATCGGGTTATCAATGATGATGAAAAAAAATGAAATCGCCATGTACAGCAATGAAATAATTGAAACTACATTTACAACTACAGATGACTACCCTGCAAGCCACCACATGGTCGTGAGGTAGGGAGTGTTAGGTCACCAGCAGTGTAAAGATGTAAGGAATACGGTAATTGGAGGTGAAATGGTGACGTGTATTATGAAAGCGTATTTAGAGGAGCTCAGTTTTTATAGGGGTCGCTTATTGTGCGTGGAAAGAACGAGTTTTTTAACCTATCTGTTCCTATAAGTATCTCTCTTATATTATCGCTTCTGTCAGACCTTGATATGTAGTATGGCGTCATGAAAATATTCTCTGTGTCAATCTGAAACACACCACTTCTAAATTTCTCAAACAAACTAAGCCATGCGTGTTGTCTCCGAGTCTGGGGGGCGGCTCCCACCTTAATCCCTCTAAAAGTTGTGATGACTATACGTTTGCTTATAGAAGCTTTTAATGAATCGAGCTGCTTACCTTTGTATTTTTTAAATTTTTTTGGCTAATTTTTTATGACCAGAGTCCCAAACACTCGCGGCGTATCCGAGGTATGGCCCAACCAGAGCGAAGTAACATCTCTCTTTTACGTTTTCATCTGATGACCTTCCTATTTTTTTCCTTCCTATTTTACGCCTAACCTAGTTTAGTGTCTTTAATCTAATAGAAAACCTAGTTTCTTTAATGCTGTGCCGCATATGTTTTGTATGTGTGTTCCCCACGATATATTATACTCGGGATAATGTAAAGAATTGCTAGAGTAAAATCGATAAAGAAGACTAAATCCCGAGAGGGGACGTCGACTTAAAGGAACCACCAATCAATGATGCGCATTGAACGCATCAGTCAAAGTCGGCGGCGCCGGTGAAGAATAACAAGAAATGATTAAAGGGAGTGAGAGAAAAAGAAAGGAGAGCCCTCAACTTCTTCCTCCTTCGTCCCACGGCCTACCCTAAAAAAAGGAAAAAGAAGACGAGGTTCCCTTTTCCATTCTCTTCCCATCCTTTCTTTGTCCCGCCTCCTCTGCCCCCTCCACCGCTCTTCGTCGCAGAAGATTAGCGGCGGCAAAGCGTCCTGCCAAACAATTCCACGAGTTTCGGCCGAGGCGACGGCCAGGCGGAGTGGCTGGCTAATTAATTGGACACAGGGATCTCTCTCTCATCTCCCTCCTTTTTCTTACCCTTAACCCCCACTACCCCTCGTCCCCTTTATCCTCTTCCTCCTCCACATCTCCCTCTTCCCCTCCTTCTCTTCAAATGTGAGAGGACTTTTCCTCCATCCAATTTTTTCTTCTCCTCTTCCTCGAGATCCGACCGAGCGTCTTTCCTCATCTCTTCCTTCGCCGAAACCCAACGCTCTACTCCGCCAACCCATACTCTTCCTTGTACCACTTAGTGGAATCAGTGGCATTATTGGGGTAGAAATGGAGCCTAAAGTAGTGCTGTTTAACTATTTTAAACCCCTGCGAACCAGAAAAAATAGGAGAAATATTTCACGAACCGCCTGATGCCTAAGACGGAAATAATACATAATAGAGATAGGCACTGATTTCTGAATCAAGCGTTATGAAACACATTTTTTCGTTTCAACATCATGCTTCCACGAAATATAGCGTCCGAATCATTTGCCGGCACTTTTTAGGCACAATATTTGAGTTTATTGTTCCTGGATTGGGAGTAAATTTTCATTGACCGGCACCGGACCGCGGACGTCCGCCAAAGCCACTTCCTTCGTCGGTTTCCCTCCTCCTTTCCCACTGAAATCCACGACTGGCACCATAAAACGTGATTTTACAGGATAAGGAGAAATTAACATGCAAAAAAACTGCGTTCTTTACCAAATACTAATATACCGAAACAATAAATGAAATGGAAAAACGAGAATTTCTCCATCTGTACTCATTAATTCTACTGATATTGATGAAAACGTTATTTCCTTTTTATATATCGAGACACTGTGAAAGACTAAAGCCATTCGCACCTCGATCGTTAAATTGAAAGAGAATAAAATATCTTAAATTCTGCCGCGAAATTATTTCTTTAAAAATTCTGGTTTAGTCCTGTTTTTTCCCTGACTGCACCAATCCAACAGCAAGTGAGTATGCATTTGCACTTGAACGGGGAGTATTCTCAGCCTACCATGGAGCCAGCTTATGCCACATATTCCATGGGTGGCTTGCATGGCACGTTGCAGATGAAGGTGTGAAGAGTCAAAAAAATTGGTGAAATTTCGTAGGCAAGATAAAAAAGTCGCATAAATAAATGCTGAAATAAGGGAACAGCATAAGTTTAGAGATGTAACGAAGACTATTGAAAAAAAATATTTGTTGGTGAAGTTGAGCCAATAAATGAAAAACGTTTGACGATAGAGATGTGAGAACTTTAAAATACCAACATAGAGACTGATATAGGCGGTTAAGTGTGACACAAATAAGAAACGTGCTTTCGGAGTGGCTGGCATTTAAAAGCAGTCATAGAATGTCCATTACCACTGACGTTAGTTATAAATGCCAACAGCCTTAAAACCCATGCGCACATGAAAATATTAGATAAATATTCCACAATATTAGGATAGGAGAAATATTTCAATCTATGAGGTACATGATATTTGTATTCACGTACGGTATCGGCTAAACACTAAAGTAGGTCATTTATGACCCGTTAAATTTCAATGTAATATGTACGAGCAAAAACTAACGGAATTTAGGTTATTCTTCCAGGATATTTAACATTGGTTAAATGACGCGACGAACTTGCCTTGCCTCTTGAAAAAACTGAGAATTATTAAAACTGCTCCAATTGTATAAACGCTACAGTTTGGACCTCGAACTGGAATCGTGATCTCAGGTACCTTTCATCGTCAAGTAACCGAAATTGTTGTGGTTCATTTCTATATTTCAATTGCTTGGGCATGTTTTGAATGGGAGCAATATTCATCAACGATATGAATGATCTGGTTATTTTCCTTCATATTTTGTATTTCAATATTTTAACAGCAAGCTATATAGCTACAGAGGGAACAGCCTCAGTGTGTAAAGAGACTTGGATTTTACTTAGAGGACGGTGGCTAGAAGGAAATTGGGGTTAGTTGGCTGTCGCAGGGTGGGTAGGACGATAAAAGCTGCAATAAAAAAGTCTAATGGAAGAAGTAGGGGTCGCCCAGGACAGTGAAGGGGATATTTTTATCCAAGTTTGACCTGTAGGGGTTACAATGTGGGGCAGAGAAGATGGTGAAGGAGGACTTTTGGTTCGGAATGGGAACGGGTGGAGCACTGAGGAAGCGGTTTTTGGCTGCGGTGAAGGCCCTGCTGAGTTGCCATTAGGGGGATTGATAAGAAAGCGGAGTTCCGGGTGAAAACTGTGAATCTCGGACGGAAGGTTTGGCGTGACCGCGTGAGGAGAGGACCATGGGGATAAAGTAGGTGGACTTGAGGAACTAAAACGCCAGTCACAGTCAGAAAAGGCGGATAGAACACCGTTGACGTTTGTGAAAATAAATTAAAAGTAAAATGAAAATATTAATCAGTTGCATTTTGAAACAACTAAAACAAGAGTAACTTAGAGAAAAGGATCTTTCAGTACATGGTGGCTAAAACATAGAACTTATTGCCAGAGTTGTTGAAAAATAACAGAAATAAGCCTTTTCTTTGGAAGTACAGGGAGCGGCAGAAATATCTGACGGTTTTCAAATAAAAATAACTCCAATGTTTATAAAAAATTTTGCATGTTTATTATTTATTACAAATTGCAAAAGATGGCAATTAATAAAAAACACATAAAGGCTACATTATTTAAATATAACGTCATTTAAGTGGTGGCCATTCCTCAGCACACATTCCTCAAGTCTCGCAGTTAAGCTGTCAAAGACTTTACTCGACATCTCATTTGATACAGACGCAATCACTTGTCTTATAGCTTCTTTCAAATCTTCTAGTGTACGGGGTTTGTTCGCGTACACTTTCGATTCGATGTAATCTCAAAGGAAAAAGTCACGAACCCTGAGCTCGGGGGTACGAGCGGGCCAAGCAATGTCGCCGTTGCGAGAGATGACGCGGCCACAAAACTTCCTCCTCAAGTAACCCAGCATTTGCTGCGTGGGTAGTTGCTCCTCCTTGTTTGAACCAAATCTTTTTCATGCCAAAATGTTTTCTTTCCGGTCCAGGAATTAAGAAAGTGTCCAACATTCTCAAGTAACATTCTCGGTTTACCGTAACTGTTCTCCCTCCTTCCTCAAAAAAGTACGGCCCGATAATACATTTCTTAGTAACCTCGCACCAAACTGTGACTTTGGAACTATGCAGGGGGCGTTCGTGTAACTCTTGTGGGTTTGTTCCCGACAAATAATAAAAATTTTGTTTGTTGACATATCCATCAAGATGAAAATAAGCCTCATCACTCATTAAAAGAATTCTGTCGTCATCCATCAGATCAATCATTCGTTCCGAAAATCTCTGACGATTAGCGTAGTCGTGAGACTTTAGCTTTTGAACAATTGCAATTTTATACGGTCGAAAGTGTAGCTCCTCGTGCAGTATTCATCTCACTGAGCGATCCGACATTTGAAGAGCAGCAGCTTGTCTACGCACGGGTCGATGCGGACTAGTCAGCACTGCTTGCCTCACTCGCCCAACGTTGTCCGGTGATCTAACTGACCTTGGACGTCCTTTAGGCTTTTGTTTTAATGTTGAATCAGTTGATCTGAAGTTTTTGACCCACAACTTAATCGTGTTACCGGATGGCATTTGTCCCCTACTACTCACATAAATATGTCTGCGAAACTGACGTTGTGTGACAACAACAGAATCACCACTTTTAAAATACGTCTCAACGACGAACGCGCGAAGCTCACTGGACCAATGCTCCAGTATGGACTCACTGAACCACTGCACAGTATGGCAACTGAAACTGTTCCCTTTAGTTCTCTACGTTTAAATTTGTAAACGTAAAATAATTATAAACTGAATTATATAGTTAACTAATCATATTTACTAAATAATTTTACATAAGAATAGTTAAATGACTTTACAGCCGTATTGTATTCGAGGAGTATAAATCTAAGCTGAAGGTACAGATACCTAGTGTTTAGTTAGGCAAAGTACCTCGATTATATTGAGAGAAACAGGAATATATTCGTCAAATGCAATTTTAGAGACGATAATCCTGTTTGTTTTACATGGTATCAAAAGCTATTTGTACCGTAAAGTTATCAATTTTAGGGTTTTAAAAAATATAGCCATGAAAACTGATTCCTAAAAGAACATCCTTTGAAAATCATAATTATGCCAATGTAATTGGCATAATTTTCTTAATAGTATCCACGATAATTCGGAACAACTTGACAGCAAGTGACAAGTAACTTTAGAATAAATTTCTAAATAGAAGTATGGAAACGCCGTTGGGAATCTCATTATTACCTCGTGTTACCAAATGAATGTAATTTCCATGAATCTTTCCCATACTAATAAAAATATTGTGTTGTATACACAAACATTGTTTAAAATGCGCTTGAAATAAGATGACTTTGGTCCATGGCCCATTAGTTTTTTCAAGATTATCTTCAATAAAAAATTTAGCGGAGTTAAGGAAGTTATTATGCCAAACTATTAAATATGATACACGCAAATATGAAAAAATATGCACGATTATGAAATACTGTATTTAAACTAGAATTTCAATCAAATTCACAATAAATGAAATCCTCACTGCAATCTTGGAGCGCAATTATGTAATTAAATGAATGTCGCGTTCACCAAAATTCGGATTAATCAGAACTCTTCAGTTGACATTCAACATCGCTTTGACTTTATTAATTGCAATTAGCGTATGAATATCGCGCGACGAAAATGGATAAGTATTTAACCAGCTGCAAAACTGATGATCATATGGAGATGGGTTTAAAATTTTCATAATCCCCCACTTTAAATCTCGCGCGCGGGGCCCATTTACATAATTGCGTTCGGTAGCGCCACCTTAAATCTCCCATCTTTTCAAAATTGCCTAGAGTCGCTCATAATCACATTGGAGGAGGAGTGACTTCATTAAAACTGCAACGCGAGATTAGAGAGACAGACAGAGTGTGAGATATGAGGGGCAGCGAGATAGAAAATGCTGAGAGATGGAGGAGAAAGTTACGACTGACAAAAGAAAATGGAACGCTGGAGAATAAGAGACGAGATTCCTGAGGCGGAGAGATGCACAGAAACGTCTATCTTCAACGTTCCACCTAATTGGATGAATAACTTTACCCACGAATTTCACAGGGGAGGTATGGGGGGGCTCACATATGCATTTCTGAGCTCAAGTTTGCATATTTTGCGTAATTCTCACAGAGCACTTGCATTAAAAAAGGGTTCATGGCGAATTAATTTACAAATTCACTTTGTGAATGAATGGATAATTTTTGAACGCAAGTACCACGTGCGCTCAAAAGTTCGGCTGCCCCACATGTGACACCATATCATCGTGCAATAAAATGTGTAAATATCCTCGACGAAGTGTTCTACTGGGTCAAACTATTTCCAACGGACTTGTTACCTTTAAGTGTCTCGAAGTGTGACAAAGCGATGGTGCTAGTGTGAATGTCAACGAATCCAGGGCTTTTATGTGACTTTCCAATTTTTCCATCTGGGCAAATGACGACTTATCCAGTAAATGAATTCTGTTTAGATTCAGCATACATTTCCATGCATTGCAATAAATTTACCAGCCGAAATCCACAATTTAATTATGACTAACGGTCAAATTAAAATACCAGTAATGAAATTGAATGTAAAAACCCAATTTAAAACGCACTTATTCAATAAATCGAATAAATATTGAAAAATCGGCTTAAAAACATGGGAAAGTCGGTTGGAATACTAGCACACCCTTTCATTGAGCCGGGTTTCAATCCCGACACTGGTGAATATTTTTATTGGAAACCTATCATTCCCCGGAAGTTTGTTGGAGTGTACATGTAGGGTAGTATCCCGATGGATGAAACCCTAAAATGCTAAAACACCTCCTCCGTTAATTTAAGCACAGCCTAATCCCGACGCCAGATTTCTCTCTGCTCTTCCAAATACTCCACCAATAATGGCCATTTCACTCAATACTTAACACAGTTTCAAGAATACATACTAGTACGCTAGCTCAACAAGACCGTGTGATGAAGAACAAGGATGCTGGCTTACGTGCACACTGGCGGAGCTATTTGATTACATATTTGAAGGGTTAATAGTTTGCTACTCGCTACCTGGAGAACCTGAAAGGCGTCGACAAATAGCGCGTTAGAATTTACATTGGCATTGAAATCCTCATTTTCCGATATTGGCGCCATCTATTCCTTCTGCAGCCGTAAGTAATGTTCTGCCGACAAAATCTAAATCAAAGAAGAGTGTCCTGAGTGCTAGCGGTTAAAAATTGGTAAGTTTACATTTTCAGTGGGCATGCACTACGAAATAAATTAAATATTGCTTCATCACCCATAGAAGTCGCCCATGGAAGTTCAATGATCGGATTAACCTTCAATCATATCTCCAAAACGATACACAATTTCTATTCATGGTTAATTCCATCCTCAATATCAAGTTCCAGCTAGCATACTTGGTCTCTTGGTTGGTCATTTAAAGGGTGAAATGAGCTAAACCACCCCTACCCATTTACGCATAAAACCTCTAGCGTCGATCTCCTCACTTAAATGCTACTTATTTAGAGCATGAAAATTACTACTTCCCGCAGTTATCGAGCAAATCAAGGGAGGTAAGCCGCCAGAAAGTAAAAGTAAGTCAGGGAAAATTATTTAAAAAGCTACTAACACATTTTCTCTCTGGACTATGGACCCAAAGAAAAATTATTCCGCATATGTTTACCAGTTGTGTTTCAAGAAATTTGGTAACACAAAAGGCAAGAATAATCTCCTCTACCGGCGCTTCCTCAGCAGATAATTTCCTGAAAATCATAAGATCCTTTGGTGGCGATTTCCTTTAATGGATTTTGGTCCGGTCGACTCCAAAATCTTTCCACATTTCATTCCTTTAATCGAGGTTCAATTATGACCGCAATGACCAAGGAATCGAAACGACTGATAAAGTAAGTAATTATCACCATGGCCACAATCCTACCCTCCAAACACCCTTCTTTTAACCTCTGAATACTTCCGCAACCGCCCAATTCTACGCCTCCTCCCTTGACAACCTACGGAAGCAATAGAAGAACACCCCACCCTATTCTACAATCGTTCTCTTCCTTAAATGAAGAAAAAAAAGCTTCTGAACACGGGAAGCGACCGTCGAAAAAGCCTCCACCGACTTTCTTCCCCCAAAACTTTTAAGTCTCCCCTGCATCACCACCACTCGACCCCGACAGCATTTCCCACCCCCGCCCTCCACCTCCACCACAAGCCGCATTGAAGGGGTTGTAGAGGATGGGCGAGTGTCGGTGGGAGGGGTGTGGTGTAGGCACCTAAAAAAGGAAAGATGCCACCAAACGTCGGCGGGAATGAAACAAGGCCGTCATCCCCCGCTCTAACCTCCTTCCTCAAAGCTTCCCTTTCTTCTCGTGGCAACCGCAGACATCTTGCGGGGACCTGGAAGTCTCTTTGTGGACAGGCGAGAGAGACGGTGGATGAGTCGGCGTGAGGCAGACAGCGCGGTTTGCACGCGCCAAACTTTTTGCCGAAGTGAGAGAGTAGTTCCTAGAAAATCTATCATTTGCGATTTCCTTTCCTTTTCGTTACATTTTTTTAGCTTCCGTTCTTTCAAACACATAATTTTTCTCCTCCTGAAGTTCACTTAGCCGGACATTCCTCAGCTCGTTATTGCTCTAAAGTGGGGACGTCAAATGTTTTCATTTTTTTATTTCTTGCCAGCAAGATTCGTGCCATTTGTTTCACCACACATTTTTCTCTCGTTTCTTTGATCACCGTTTACCTGCTGCGGAGACTCACACTCACGTGGTACGAATGGTCGACGGGTAATTATAAAATCCATCGTTCTGGAACCTCTACAAAGCAGAAATGTCAAAAAAATCCGCAGGGATGGAGCCTGTTTGATAAGAGTATGGTTGAAAATGTTGCTCCGCTAGTAGATTACATAGCTTTGCTTAAGCTCTTACTTTTGTACGTAAAACGTTTCCTAATGGAAGCTTCGTACAACGTAATGTTTGCAAAGTTTTGATATAATTTTGTCACTCTGCTGTCAGTAATATGAGATCTAAAAACTTATCTAAATTTTGAATCCAACCCCTCAATTCAGGGATTGATTCCTGCCGGGAAACAATAAAAATCATCACAAAATGAATATACAAGAAGACATATCATCTATATTAATCTATTTCTTACGTGAAAATGATTGTGTAATTCAGAAAAATTCTAACTTATATCATATCAAAAAAATGGGTACATAATTTTAATAAAATAGAGAGTACTTAATTTTTCAATGAAATAGCATAAATCTTTTGAGCTATTATGATCAAAATTTGTTTACCTTCATACATCTAAAGAGAGTTTTTCAAATGGTATCATCTAAAAAATGCACCGTCATGCTCAGGGTACAGCAAATGGAATCATTCTGCGAATACTGGGCAGATGTGCTATTTTCAGCTGCATACTATAAAATGACCAACGTCGAAATTTAAAAATGATAGTGTACACTAAGACATAATTCCCACAAAAGTTTTAATGATAATTGTGATACATAATTTTTATAGTACTTTTGACGCAACAAGACTACGTAGAAAAAATCAACCATTTTTTTCATGATGTAAAACGCACGAAGAGTAAAGTTCAAACTTAATTCCGAGAACAAACCATTTTTGAGAGTGGAAACGAATATCCTGTTTGCGGGATTTCAAGAATAGTACAGACTCTGCTGTGATCATCAAAGGAAAGGGGGTATAAACGACACAAACGAATTCCCAGTATTGTGACAAAACAGATGAAGCAATTAGGACAAATTTGATTCCCTGAAACACGTGTTGATGGAGCTTCCTGTTTCAAAAAGCCACACGACTGCCGGCTAAAATCAACCTGAAAATTTGTTCCCTTTTTCGTCCTCGAGACAATCGCTCCGAGAAAAGCTATGAGGGAAGTGAGAAAAAGCCTCTGGCAACAAAACATCTCTGCCTGAGGTAGTTGGGACGCCACTTTCATCTCTCCAATTCCACTAGACGAAACAATGAAGTTAATACAAATTAAGAAGCTTGACGGTTGAAGACTAATTACGGTAATAGCGTCTATTTACTCGCGTGGTAAATGGCTTGAGTTTCTCGGAATTTGCGTCGGGAAAAGAGAAAATAACTTTCCAGAACAACTTGAGAGGTTGAAGTGTTTGCAATTGTATATGCATTTGACTGCCTGATATGCCGAATCCACCGATCTTACGTTGATGCGAAACATTAGATTCAGTGTAGTAGAATTTATTGCGTCGCAGTTCTCCTCAGATAATTTGTGATAGAATATTCTTTACTTAGCCTCATATTAATGTCTTATTTATACTCATTTTTATGATTTCATATTTATCTAAATGCCATCTTTGAGCCTAGCATCCCTCTCTCGAGAACTACTTTTAGTTTTAATTGGTAAATATCAAGAATTTCAGCACCGCACCAAAAGTTAATTTATTTACAAAATTATTTGAAGTAAATTAACCGCACCAAACACCTTTCACCAGTGAATGACATCCACGACAGTTCACATTGTCTACGATATCATGCTTCTAATATAAAATAATGGCTTCTTTATCGCTAAAAATAGCCATAAATTTGGTAGTAAAAATCATATAGATATTACGGGTGAAGACTCTAATCTTCTTACATCATATCATTCTTTATTTTGACAAAAGGTCTAATACAGGCTAATGCACACATATTGCCTATATCATCCAAAATCCCGGGTATAAAATGGCCATGATAGCCAAACATTCATCACGGTCCTAAACACGCGGCAATTCCGATATTTCTGCGTATATTACTCAAATTAGAAGTATCATTGGCCATACCAGGACACCTTCAATATACGGCAGATATGGAATGAACTGACATATGACAATCTAGTTCAGGTAAAAAAACAAGCCAGAGTAGACAAAGAAGAAGTGAATTTGGGAAGAAAGTTATTTCAAATTTCACGTGATAAAACGAGAGAAAATCTGCGTTCCAATTTAACTCTCTTTGACATGATTTTACTTGCATGTGAACAAATTTTAATGCCCATAAACTTAGTTAAAGTAATTGGAAAACCGAAGTGACATGAATTACGATCTAAATGTTATTTTAAGCTCCAGGCTAGGAAATCGACGACAACTCAAATTACTGCTTAACAACATTAGAGCTAAGGTATTGTTGAACTCTAACAGTTTCATTTGGAATCACCCAGTCAGAAAGGCTTTAGATCAGAGGAGGATGTGTTGCGAAAAGGTTTCGCGGGAGGTCGAGAGCCATATAAAAACTAGGTCTTAGGGTGCAAATGATGCAAGGAAAGAATTGAGGTGAATGATCAAATGAGAAAAGAGAGAGAGGAGAGGACAAAGGGAAACGAGTGAGACACGCGTTGCCGAGGAAATTTGCAAGTCCAAAAACACACCCTCTCGAGTAAGGAGAGAAAGAGCCCTTTAACTTCCTCATATCTGGTTATGTTTCGACACTTTCCAATGCACGCTTTTTCCCCCTTCCTATGGGCAGGATAGGGGAGAAAGGGGGTTAGGATTGGGGGGGGGGGGCGGGGAGAAAAATCACTCGACTTCAACCGTCTGCTGGCTGACATTCCTCCATCCACTCGCTCTGAGCTTTGCCCCTGCAAGACTTAGGCTCACGGGAACGTTGTAAAAGCATGTTAGGGCCGACTCCCGAGTGTCTGGGGCGAGCGAAAAGAGGAGTGCAGGAAGCCAAGCCATCATTTCCTCTCGCTTCTTTCCCATATCCTGCCTTGTCTCTTCTTCTCCAGAGACACCGTTTTTCCCCCTTCGTCCCAAACTGCGCCACAAAATCGTCATGTAAACTTATCACATAACGGAGATAAGCTGTTCAACACTAATTACAAGGAGTGCTTCAAACGTTATTAACGCGCGTTGGTTAAGTGTCAGCCTAAAGTGATGTTTTGTGTGCATCCCGAGGAAATTACAAGAGTGGCTGCGAGGTTTGTCAAAGTGTATACATACCAACGACAGAAACTCCAAATGCGGGAGGATGGATTACGATGAAGATTAACCTAAAATAGGAAAATACGCAACTACTACAGATAATAGATCAACAATGTATCTGTCAGAAACTTACTAAAATACTACCTAAAGTGCTCAAGAATATCTGCTGCGTTAACGTGCTACATTAATCAGTACCATATTTGCGACTTCAAGAAGATATGTAGTCTGATCACTACACTATTTATATTTAAATTGATAAATAATAGTATCTGTAGACCTAGAGCTTCCAATTATTTTGAGCAATTATCTTTCAATTATCTTCAACAATCAACTTTCAATTATCTTGCAACAAGCATAATAGTCACTTAGGTCAAGGCAGGGCGGAGTTGGAGTTTGGATACTTTGTTTTTCGGATTTTCCACCCGCATCGATTTATTTCCTAAACAATATTTTACAGGTTTTTGAAGCCTTTGAAAGACCTTGCACAACAGATTTCACTGGATGTATACAACGAGATATTGTCCTAGGAATGAAAAAAGCTGATTAATATCCGATTAGTGGACGATCCAACCTGTACTCTAGCTTCAAAGGTTTTCATTAAAAATAACACAGTTGTACTCTCGGGAGTCTTTCAAACAAATTGGGCTCACAATGAGGTTGTGCTAGCAAACGAAAACTCACTAATATTCTAAATAAAAGAAGATATCTGACTTTATTCCTAAATGCCTTGTTTTAAGGCACATATCATCTTCTGAGAAGGTAGCACTAAAGAGTGTAAAGATTGGTTCTGCGCAAAAATTATTCTTCCTAGAAAGAAACACTATATCTTTACTCACTAGATATTTTACGACAAGTTACAGTGTAGGCAAAACGTTCTCACTGAGTTACAACAGAGGAAAAGTCTTTTCAAAATAATATAAGTGGAACAAAGTTCCACGAAAACCTGCTTCCGTCCTTTTCCTTCCTTTAATCAAGCCTTGTGCACGGAACTCTTTGCATATTGCAGCAACGTAATACCGTTTCGGTTCCGACAGAGGGACGATCGCCGAGACCGTGTGATTAAATTAGGAAGCCAAAATGACATGCGTGAATTCGCGACGGAGTTTTTAAGATGCAGGCCAACATGGCGTAGGCGGCGAGTGGGTACCTAAGAGAGAGCTCTCCTTGCCCAGAATTCTTAAGCAGAGGCCGTAGCAGCGCTCTTGTTCGGGAGGGGGAGGGGCCGGGAAAAACGTCCCTCTGGAGCTACACTATCCCATTTCAAGCGTCTCGAGCGACGACCGAAAGGAATCTTCTTTTTCTCCCACTCCCTTGCTCTAATCCGCAGAGCGCTTCTCTCTTACTCCGTGCTCTCTGACGAAACAATTACGCGGCGCTTAAGGGCGAACATTTTCGACTCGCGGAATAGGAGGCGGCGACTGTTAAAGACGTCGGTCTTAATGGACGGAAACGATTGCAGTGTGTGCAAACTATCTCTCCTTAAGACGACTAACTCACTCCTTACACAGCCGCTATCCACCCCCTCTCGAGGAACGAGTCTCCCTTTCTGAGCGAGGAAACAAACGCGTGCGAGAAAGGGGACAACGGCCGTATTCCAAGCAGTATTCCAACACGATTTCTGATGCTTGAGCGGATGCGCATAGGCAGTTGCATCGTACAGTAACTAAGGTGAGTGCAAAAGTGGAGAAATACTAAAAATACAGCGCAAAATCAAGAACAGTTGCGAGGATATCAATCCTAGTAATAATTTTGAACCCTCGTTTTCACAAGTTCTTACTATGTTTCAGCTTCACATGCCGCGGTCATTATGACAGCAGGGAAAAGCCAAGGGTATGACCGGGCAGTCGAAAAAAATGTTTTAGGCCCTTGTTTAAATGTAATATAATAGTAATCTAGTGTTGAGGGCGTTTTAGAACGGTATTCGATACAGCACAATATGTTGCATAGACTTTAGTGCTCAGAAAATTCCACAGTGTAAAGTAACAATTTTGCATGGAAAATAATGCGGGTGCATTTATGACAGCAGAGAAAATATCAATCTGTATTAATCTGATGCATAAATACGCTACGTCCTCAATTAAATATTCCAGGGTGATGCAAAAGTGACCAAACTCAATGGTGATTATGTGTACAGAGGTGAGTCATTTGAGTTGGTCACAAGAGATTCTTGTTCACACACATCACCGCTAGTGTAAATACTCTACAACGACACGTAAACCACCAGGAGCAACGCGGGCCTTTTTTATCTCGGAAAAAAAACATTTGCTACATCCTCCAAATTTCTAAAATTGAATTGCACCGATTGTTGCGCACTCGAAGAGACCGAGTCATATATTGTCGTATCACGGGTATCAGTCGTTCTCGCTACACATTACTTCACGCTCGAATGCGCATCAAGATGCGGGTTATAGTTGCAAAATATACATCGGATAGTAAAATGCATTTTTTTAAACAGAGGACGCGGTTATTTACTTCAATTTTAATAACGAGAATCACAATTAACTTCCGACAATTTTTAAATGATTTGATATCTGAACCCAATTCACTTGGAGTTCATCCCCTTATTCTGATGATCATTTATACGGATAGCTATTACATTATGGATGTCTATTAATGAAGCAGTGAAAATGTCCACGTTATCTTCATTGGAACCAGTTTTCCTATCAAGAGAGAGAGAGAGATAAGAAACTCCTTAAAAATTCTCTTAGAACCGAAATTGATCAGTTCATAGTCAACTCAACAGCAATGGCTGTAAAAAAAGCACAAAAAAATGCGGAACATCTATGTTGGAACTAAACATGTAATCATTTACAAGGGCTAGAAGATACACGTTAATTACGTATCCAAGCACACCACGTCAAGCCATTGTTCATCCACGAAAGGCTTTACTCAAAGTTTGAATGGGGGCATTGAAGCTGCAACCCCACCGAAAGCGTCGAATTAAGTCCAAAACAAAAACTGCTGGTTACCTGGAGAAGTAACCGAGCTGTGAAGCCACTAGCCCTGTTAACGTCGAGAAGGTTAGTTTTTCGTGTTTCGAAAGATTACAGTGCATGGCATGATCACAAATAGTGTCCGCTCAATTGGCGAAGCGGCCGCCCTTGGTGGTTAAGATACTAAATTCTTGACTTTCAAGGGCTTGATAGAGAAATATTCTTTTCCAGTGGTTTACACACAACACATAGTTTGTTAACTGTATGGCTGATTATTTTTACAGGTTAGGTGATTTGCGCCATTATGGGTATGTAAATAGGTTAGTATGGGAGAGATTTACAGAAAAACCGAGAAAGTGTGAAGTTGAATCCGGCGGCGGTAGCCTCAAAATTTAACGAAATGCGGCGGTAGGACCATGATTTAACTTCCAACTTGACGGACAGAATACTACTCTTGATGAGCTTTCCTCACTGTCCCCACGCATATGACGATATTTCACTAATTATCTCATTTTCTGCAGGAGTTTGAACCCAGGATCTTAGGATGCCACCCCAGCAACCTGGTCCACGGCTTATAGATGCCCAGATACACAACTATGGCATCTGTCGTTGGAGATCATCACCAGCGGAGTTCTGATTAGAAGTACGCAAATGAGGACTAGCCAAGATTTCATAACTGTAAAAGAAATAAAATAAGCCAGAATGAGTGAGGAGTGTCAAGTAAAGAGTGAATTTACACTAAATAGTATAGGTTTTCCATTACGGCTCAAGGAGAAGGAATTATAGGAGATTATAAGTGCTCATTGGATGCCCCTGTATGGAGTGCTAATTCTCGGAATCTCACAAGTTTTCACATAGAGTTAAAATGACCACCAGGTGGCAAAAATGAGTTTGCCCTTGGAGGGATTGCCTGAGAACAGAATAAGGGTGGAGAGATATGCAGCGTCGGCATTAGCTAAGAGCGCCAAGGGTCCGCAGTTTATTGAACCTACGATACGGACAGCATTCTACACGTGAAGTGCGCTCGGCACTTGGCACTCAAATAGCAATCGGGATTAGTTTTAACGTCTCAGAGCCAGCCGAGAATTGAATCTGAAGCCCATTCATAGAAAACCTGTACTCAGGAAGCTACCTCATCTCCCCTTAAGATATCAACAGTCTTTTATGTAGCCATAGGCATCCACAAATAGAGTGTACTTATTTGTTCGATCTTATTATCTATTACTAAATAATAGCAGGTCTTTCACACCCCGCTTCTTTTCTTGGTGTTATTCTTTCATGGGTTTTTTTTAGCAAAGGTTTGAGTCAAATACTCCTTAAGTTCACCCCACATGTTTATCAGTAATCCCTGTACTATTTAGTGATACTGTTTCATGAATATAATTTGATAGCTTATTGCGAATTTAGACATATTCCTCTGTACCTGACTACACCCATTTTTTTCTAATGCCATATCAACACTGACTATCAGTTAGACGGCAAAGATGATTTTGTACTCCCAAAATCCAATAAAACGACATACTACTATCAACAATACCTCTTAAGGGATGAAAAATATACCCTCTGAGGGCACACAGGCTTGACAGCGGAGGTGGACGGAGGTTGTCGACTCCTAAGAGCCGACATTGGCACGGGTGACAGCATGGGACCGCAGTAGCTTAACGGACGCACGACGCATGGAGAAATACGAGAAAGGGAGGAGGAGATCAACAATGGTGCACCCATTCCCACCAGGTCCCAACACCGAGCACGTACGACACAATGGCGGCGTGCACCCTCCCACAATCCCCATCACCCATCGCCGCCGACGTCTCGAGGGAAGTGGAAGAGGAAATAGTCGTTAAGAGGCCGCAAATAACCGCTCGGGTGCTGCTACTGGCTGCCGCAAATCCCAACGGGGGATGTTTCCGGGAAAAAATACATATACATCCACCCCAACAGCTAAGGGAAGGCACCACTATCAAAAAGGAGATCGGTGGATTGGCGAAAAAGGCAGAGGTTGGAACGCGGAGCGGGAACAACGAAAGAAAATATTGGAGAGTACCGCGCTCGAAAAGCAAGCTCCACGAGCTGGAGAAACAGCGTACTCAAACTCGCCAGCAATGAGGATACAAGATTTATGCCCATGACCGAGGAGAATGACCCAATAAAATAAGCACAAAATATTCTGATAAGCGCAGTCTATAAAGTCTCAGCTCAACAAACAGTCAGCTACCTTGTTTATGGACTTTTTTAGAAAACAACCAAGCACAATTAGCGTTCCTGTATCTTATAGCAAATTCTGTTATTAAACTGTAGAGGCATTACAGTTATTTACCGCCAAAGGCAATTAAAATATTTACCGAAACTTGGAGAATATGTCCATATACTTACAGTCTTTTGTATGAAAACTGTTAATTATTTCTTCAATAAATCAAAAATGTAGCTACACTATACAAATGACTGAATCAACAATTAAACTTTTATTTATAAACAATTTAACTATGTTTTATTTGTAGACGATCATCCTCCTCCACCTGAGGATGCTGCATTTGCGGTGAACTATCACAAAAATGTTGCATGTAGACGTTGCAGTTTTCGGCCAGTCTTTGTATATAAAATAGGATTTTGATGGCTTCATTTTTATTTTCTGCATAACTTAGGGGTGATAAGGAATATTTTTAAGTATGAATTGAGGGCTGCCACATGAATGTAACCAGAGAGGCTTAAATTGGCTCGCTAGCCGCACTTGCCGAGCTCTGGCCCTACATAGGGACAAAAACCCACCCAGGCTAAAATCGAACTAGTGACTTCCGGGGCAAAAGAAGGGACATCAACCCTCAGCCACCGAGCCTGGCATATGCCGATCTCAGTTGTGTGTAATGCACGCAGAAATTCCTGGCGCAGACCAGCTCGATGAGGAGAGGAGATACGAAAAGAAGGGATTGAGGGAAAGGAAAGAGAGTAAGAGAAAGGGAAAAGGATTAACAATGAGGTAGGGGTACCAAACTACTCCGCAAAGAAGATACCAGGCACACACGACGGTTAATGGGAAATGATTAAAATCACCCATGATTTAAATATCTAGAAGTTTCACTGTAAGATGACTCGTAACGGATAAGCAGGTAGTGGTTAGCCATTCCACTTCCCTAAGTGGCTGTGTTGGCAGCATTTCATAAATTTTCTTATTTATTCACGGTCCAAAACCTACCCTCTCACGTTTTGCAGGATTTTAAAAGTTCCGTAGCCCCTGTCCCAAAATTTGTCCCCAGTGCAGCGCCAAGAAATTAAGGAACATCAAGACCTACCAACCCTTGCGATTCAATCCCCATGCCCACTTGCCCAAAAACCCTTCCCGCCGGCACACCGACACCCCTGCTTGCAACCCCCTAAGCCATATGAAAGATTCACCACCGACGGTTAGGAGGAGAGTAAGAGGGCAAGGGGAGAAGAGAGAGAGGTTGTGGTGGGGGGGGGGGGAAAGGATGCGCCCGGTCGTTAAGGCTTCGCCATCACTTGTGCCTTGGAGCACTCATCTCTCGCCTAGGCCTTCTTAAGCTAAGGCACCGCAGAATCCCTTCAGGGTTCCGTCCCTTCGACGGCAAACCTCCGTATTCCACTACCACACATACTACCGTCCTTCGAGCAACCACCAACCTTATTTCACACATGCTCTACCTGAGAGCCTTCTCATCTAACTTTCACATCAACCTCTGGGCCTCCATGTTCTTCTCGCACTACTTGCATACACTGACGCTAAACAAAATATTACGTAATGCGTTCGTGCAGTTTTTTGTAAAAATGGACTAAATTTAGGCCACTCCCGATCATAAGATTTTTATGGTGAGTATGACTGGAGAAAGCGACATGAGTCTTTTATATTTGTAAGTGGTAACAACCAAAATTCATAGTTTCACCAGCATTCAGTGTATTCCGCATTGTTACGCGCACACCACTGGTAATGACCGCACTAATAAAACTAATTAGAGGAGGTGCTGTCTGTCATTTATACATCCGAATACTACCGACAACCTTCGACTGACTATCACGTTGACATCCAAAAATCTATCAAAGTCGCGGACGTAAATGCTGATCACGTTTTGCGTTCGAAGTTGACGCCAATCGTAAACCGGCCATAATGTGGACGAGTGACGGAAAATAGCTTGCGTTGCCGGCGTCGATTTCACATGCGATCAGGACTCGACGAAGGAAAGTAGCCATTAAGGTTTTCACTTGACGACGCTAAAACCATCTTTTTCTCGTAATCCAATGTACGCATAAACAGCCCTTTGAGCCCAATGAGTACAGCACGGGCCGAAAGAGCATTATGCGCTTCCGGGGAAAGAAATCGCAAGATCAAGTATAATGTTCGCTTGGTTTCAACGAACGTGAAGAAAAAGTAGGGTTAATCTACGCTCACCGAAATTCCGCTGGGAATTGTTTAAACGCATTTTGAAATCCATATTTCATTAAAAAACTAGTACTGCACCTAAATACGTCTTCAGATAAAAAGTTATCGAGAGAAATCAACGATAAAGTCTGTTTCAAGAGGAAAAATATGGAGGCTAACATACCTCCACTCTATATCATGAAAAGAAGTAGCATGAGAGTAAGGGTAATAGATAAGGTATTTCATTCATTACGATGGAGCTACAATTCAATAGAGTATGACTTATCATAAGCACTACTAAGCTACTAATGAGATAGATAATGGATATATAAGGAAACAAAGAGAGCGGTTAGATTTTTCAATGGGATAGTCACCAAGCTGTCCAAAGACTTACCAGAAAAGTTTTACATACAAAAAACTCTAATAAATTGTATGAACGTATGCCTACAAGATTTACTATAAAAGCTAAGAAAAATCATCTCTTATTATTGTTTATAATACCTGTTCATATTATAATATCTGAAACCTCTCCTACCAAGGACGATAAAATAATCATAAACAGAATATGAGAGGCTCTTGTGACTGAAAAATTGCAGGATTAAAATAGGCATTAAATGGAATAAAAACATCAAATAGATTTTATAATTTTTTATCACTAATATCCTTCCCAAAAATTAAGTTAATACAAATAAAGCGATATTAGGGGCGTAAATAAAATACTCTGAGGCGATTGAAGCTAATAATTTTGTGATTCTATCATTGGCACCAAAAGGTAAACAATAAATGAAGCAACTCAGACAAAAGATAATTGAATAGCAGAAATCGTGAGGAAATGTAGTTATTAGTACCGACATTTGATATTCAAAAAATCTAGAAAAGGAAGATGAACGATACTGATTTGATAAAAGTGGGACTACTCTGTAGGATTCAGTGGAGGTGGATGAAAGGACAAGTTCACATAACAAAAGGATAAGAACAGGCGAAGTTTTAAGCACTAGTAAAACGTTTCTCGAACACCGAGAGTGACAGGATAATAACGAATACCCTTGCTCACTCAGTCACAATTGATGGATGGGCCGAGTTAAGAAAATATTGACAACATAATGGAGGCGTGGGAAAAACGTGGTGCCAGAGAAGTGATTTCTCAGTAATTACGGATATTTAGGCTTGCGCGACTCTTTCTAAAGAAAAACCCATAAAAAATACGTACAAACCCAAATTCTAGTCCTCTGGGTGAGTCAAACTGGTGCAATTCCACTCCAAACCAACGTTAAATGTCCTGCTACCAGCTAAAATAGTGTAAAAAGGTATGATTGTAGAGGACCATACCTCAGGATAGAAGGGTCCGGGAAGCTCACCTATAGTCTGAGCTCTAATGATTAAAGAATGCTACAGAGAATCAGGTTCTGCTGATGCTCGATGTGGCATCAAGATATAAAGTGTCATTTAATTAAAAAATAAGGTATCTCAGTCTCAAAAGAAGCATAGATTGGAGGCAGTCAACAAACAAAAAACTAGTTCAGTTGTATAAGGCAGTGGAGAAGGTATTGAGATTCGCACGACGGTATAATGTCGACAGAAAGACTTCCCTGAACTGCAAGATGTATCATCTCCAAATTAAGGAGATCAATAGGAAGACCGCAAAAAACGATGGGAAGACAGGTAGAAAATATTTCCTAAGGCCCGGAATCGATTTTCATTAAATATTTCCATCGTAGACAACCTATTTCGAGAGCATGAATTTCGCGTTCTATTGTATCGAATTCAACTTTGTGAAGATTTTGCTTAATTAAGAATTCTTTACATTTTTAAAAATTTTTCTCACACCAGCCTTTTTTATCGTATAATTAGAATTATTAAATAATAATTTATAATTACTTATTTAAAATATGAAGAATAAAGTAAAATTTTCTTATCATTTGTTAGGAAGGATTTGATCCGTGCACACAACTTGCCTAATCGTTCCATTAATTGCCGCTAAGAACATAATTAACATGATAATAGGGATTATTCCATTCATATTATCAAATGCATACTACTCAAACAGCAATTAAATGATTTTTTAATGAGGATAGATGGTGCCACTCTAGTGATTAAGGGATAATACCGGATAATGGTTTACTCACCAAAAGCGCAATCAATTTTGAAGTGTTAGTAGTCAAATGTGTACACCCTCCACGTACCTGGAAATGAGGAATAACAAATTTAATACATCTGTTGAGAATAAAATAATAATATTTTCCCCAATAGCACAGAGTAATCTTAGTACTAATCATACACTTACACAGTAAACGTCTCATGAAACTTTTTAAAAATAGATCTTGTAAGCATGAATCACTTGAAATCCTTTCCCATACCTTAAAGCATTCCTTACACATGCCATATTATTTTCTTTATATTTTTTTTAGAAAAAATTGAATACATTCATGGTAACTCAAATTTTAGGCCATCATTGAATATCAAACAACAGTTTATTTGGAAATTATACGGAATCAGCCTAATATTACTCCAAAGGTAGCAAAATGAACCAGAAAAATTTAAATATCGAGTGAGAGGAAATAAATAGGATACCTTGAAGCCACAGAATTCATTTTGAAGGTTGGTAGTTGGCTTAAAATGGTGAATCAAGCCTGTTACAATACATCCCACCTAGTACGACTTAGCAGCATCACGCGCTCGTGTTTCAACTGTGATCCAGTCCTTAACTCCCTTATTTATACGTGCTCTCTCATGCTTTCTAATTCAAAATTTAGATTACTGGCAATAGCACAAAAGCTATAACTACTGATATTAGTTTCAATTCCTTCCTGGTCGTTCAGAACCATTTAACCCAACAACGGTGAATTTTGGATCGAAACAAAATTTTAAAAAAGTATTCTAAATAAAATTCAAAGAACGAAATGCTCTTGGTATTAATAACAGTTACAATAAAAAAATAACGAGTGATAATTGACGTTGGTGAGAGAGAGAGAGAGAGACTTTCTCTCACGCGACAAATCGGCGAGGAGTTGAAGAGTTAGCGTTTCGAGGGAGGCAGAGGACGTGATGATCCGAAAGCATTTCAATCGATTGTGGTTTATCAAAAGGAGCCGAGGGCGATCAATCAATCGGGCACGCATCGGTGATCGCGAAACGCGTAATCCATCAATTTTACGCCTCCTCTGCCTTTTTATTTCCAGGGCGGAAAAAAATCCACTTCCCAGCCCACAAGAGGGAAGGGATAGGCATGAGAGTTTGGGAGGTGAGGGGGGAGCGGAGAGATGGGAGTAAAGCGTGGCGAAAACCATCGAAGGCATCATTCACCCATCCTCGTCCCCAATAGGGATCACGAGGTAATGGCCACAGGGGAGCAGGGAAGGTGTGTGTGCCGCCGCTATGAAAACTCATTTGCGAAGCGGGAAGACACCATTTTCCATACACACATTAGCTATACTTGGTTGACTTCCATCGGAGAGTCACAAAATTTATACTCTAGCTCTCTAATATCCATCCTCCGGGGATACGACGGTGTCGAATTTTTAAATTGGAAATACGAAGTTTTTTTTTCATTTTTCCTTTGGTGGGGGTACACAAGGTTAGCACAACGTCGAACTATGTAACTTCTTACGCCGAGGATTTAAAAAAGGAGAAATGCAAGGCCTAAAGTGTCATATATATGAATCGATTGCTAATTTTGCTGAATCTTCCCAAAAGACGCGGTATTAATTAAATTTTGCTTTAATAGCATCAAAATTACGAAAATGCTAGTCCTTTTTCAAGGTTTATAATGACAATAAAGACCAATATAGGCCCAAATTTTTCTTATTCTTCCACAAATGTTTGTTTTTAAAATTTGGAATACTTACCCGTGTTTTTTATTGCCATTTCATATTAATCGTTAAATTAGCCAGTTTGAATGCAGCTCTTACCAGTACTAGTGCCAATGCAAGCTTATTACTATTCATGATTTAATATGTCACCCAAAATAATTCTTATGAAAAATTATGGCTTTGATATTAGAGTATATGTCACGGAAATGTGCAAAATCAGCTCCTTAGAACAACAAATCATTAAATTTTGGTCAAGTAAATCTAATATCGGCAGCAACAGAACTCAGCATCATAATAGGTAGGTGAATAAATTAGTAGTAAGAAGAGAACAGATATAAAACTGTTGAGCAAATATGAATTATCAAATCATATTGAAATTTTTCCCAACAAAAATAATTTGCGAAAAATTTAAGCCTGCAAGGAAACAAATTTAGAAAAAAATCCTCAAACGTCCCTTGTTTTTGCACATTTTTGTCACATGAGGAAAATGGACGCATTGGACCGAGTGAGGCTCACAAATTACTCGAAAACTCGGACACCAGCTCGTCTCATGACTTGCGTAGCGAGGAATTTCGTCAACATTCATCCCCTCTCGTCGCATGTATCTTCACTCTTGTGCCCGCCAATCCTTCCGCATCAGTTCCTCCCTCACCCAAACAACACGTCCTCCTATTTTCAGCAAGCCGTCAAATTTACCCACTCAACCTCCCACTCGTCCCAGCCATCGCCACTTTTTTAAAATGGGTAAACCCTTTCCTTTCCACAAACCTGCCTGCCCCTCTCGCTCTTCCCGAGCCATTTTCTTATCTCAGACCAATCTGGATGTCTTCCAGCGGCCCATGTCATTTTCTCTCCGCCCCCTGCGAAAAATCCTCATCCGCCCGAAACGTCTACCCCGTCCGCACCCCTTGAACTCCTCCCCCGAGCCTTTCAATCCTTCCTCTCCTCTCTAACCCTCCCTCCTCAACTCACTACTCGCGCAAGAACCAGAAAAGATACACTTCTCCCGGAAAATTCCGGCCCTTCGCTTTAAAAAAAAAATCCCTTGCGCGGTGCGCGCTAACCGTCCAATCTGCTTCCTATCTGGTCGTTCCCGAGCGCTGAACATCGCAACGCGTCAACTAACCCCGTACCGCGCCTGCATTTTTCCCCAAACCCTACACACATATATATACACACACAAATAACCCATGCCTTAGCAAAAATAAATAAATAAAAAGAACAATGCCGATCTCATCTCTCCATTTTTTCCCACGCCACCACGGCCACGGCGATTCTCATATCCTTCTCACTCTACCCAAACTCTCCGCCTCGCCGTATCTTACACACTTCCTCCTCACCTTTCTTCTCTTCCACAGCGTTTCCGTCTCTCCCTCCCTCCACTTAAATTATTCAAGCTCTTCTCCTCATATTCTTCTTCCTTTCCATTTTTTTCGTCTCCATTTTCCACAGAGTTTCCACCCTCTTCGCATTCAGCTCCCTCTCGCTTCCCCACCGTCTCTTAGCCTCTCTGCCTCGGAGAAAACGAAACGGGTCACAACTATCTTTCTTTTTCATTAAACTTCAAAATATGAGGTGACGACCGAAAGTTGAAAGAGTTGGTTATCGACGTTGAAGATTAATTTACGAGCGTAAGCGCGAATGGTGCGTTTACTTGAATCTCTCCCATCTGTCTTCCTGCAAGCCTAAGGGATGAGGTTGTGTTAAGAGGTCTCATGTTAGTACATACATCCCACCAGGAATGCCATAAAATTTGCTATGGAATAGCTCAAGAAAAAGAGGGACATGGTCGATTGAACAGATCCATGAATGTGTAATTTTTCAGAGTAAATTCAAAAGGGAGAATTGAAGAACAAATCTTATTTGGAACACCATGGAAAAACAAATCTAGGAAAATAATAGCCTAGCCGAACTAGACAATTCATAATTAATTAGAGCATTTTTCACCCTATGAGTAAGAAATATTTATGGATTATACTAAACTTAAACTTAGATAACCGCAGTTAGCATTATATAGGATTAAAATGGAAGGATACCAATAGCCGATGAAAGAAATAAATGACCTTTAATGGTGTCACGAAGCATACCATTCCACTTTTATATCAAACAGTGAGATGTAGGCATCATTAAACTAATATTTTGGGAGCACCATCCGTCCCATTAAATTAAAACCATTTTAAAACATGATGAATATTACAAATTACAACCTCCTGCATTGAGAGTCTCTCAGTTAATAATAAAAAGTTTTGTCTCAATACGATGAAGGTAAATTAGTCCATGATTTGTCTTTCAAATAGGCTAATTAGTAGTAAAAAACAACGCCAAATTTAACACTCACAGAATCTTCTGAAGGAAAAAATTTTGCTTGGATAATGATGTGGTATAACCTGTGCACTAAAAACTTAAATTTTTGAACTAATTAGGTCAAACTCAATTAAATACCACCTCATTACACTAAGGTTGCCTATGTCACCAATGTATTGAAATAACCAGAGAATATAACGATATCCTATTGGTCGTAGTAGGTATATGAGATGTATTTGGCGTACACAAAAAGCTTTCGTGAGCTATAAACGAGGATGTACCTAAATATTAATGAGTGTTTTCATAACCAATTCGAGGATATAAAATTGAATACGGATTATAGGGTCAGTACTTATCCATTGAATTGAATTAAATTGGTCCCAATTCATTTAAAAAATAATAAATAGGCCCTTATAACTCAGAGGCTAGATAGTATACATTGTGGCTCTATAACAGGGTGTTTAATCGCTATCTTTTGATAATGAGTTGAATGAAAAATCAACGCCACAAAGTCGAATGCGATGGAAGAAGTGCCCATTTCCTCTTGCCCTTGCCTTCTTCCCCATCGATTTAATTTCCTTCCCCCGCATTCCTCTATGCAAATTTTTGACTTAATTTTAACACAACCCTCTCTCTCTTTTTCCCTCTTCCCCACGTTATTTTATTTTTGGCTTCTCATCTCCTACTTGGCCTCCTTTAGTTCGTTTCCTTCCAAAATTCACTCCTCATTTCCCATCCCCTTCCTCGCCAACGACGACTCGTTCTCCTATTTTTCTTCTTCCTTCTTGTCGCTTTTCAACTCCTCTCGAGAGTATTTTTTTTTCCTTTTCACGTAAACAACAATCTTCCTCCCCTCCCTATCTCTCCCTCTCTGCACACTTCTCATGGCCTTCTCATTCCTTCTCTAAGTCGACTCCATCAATTTTTCTCACTCTCTCTAATTTCCAATCGACGGAAAGGGTTGGAAAATGACTTTTAACCACGGTTAGAGCAGCAAATGCCTGTCTCCGAGAGCTCCTTCTCAAGTGGAATTGGTTTTGTTTCCCGAGAAGCGTTTCCTCCTGCCCCCTCCCCTTCATTATGGAAACAACCAACGCGTTCATTCTGCTTTGTTAATGGTTGAGGACTCATTTTGTGATCGGTTCGTCAGTTTTTTTTGGTAGCATCCAAGCAAATCTATTTTACTGTGGTTGAAAATGTCGATGAACGAAACCACAGAATTAGAAATCTTCCTTACGGAAACGATACTTGATGAATCATATTTACCATCACCTATAAAAATTATTATGAGTAAACAAGATAGATTTAGCAAAATTTACCACTCTGTTAACCGTAGGGAGTTTAACTTGGAAAAATGCGACTTATTTTTAGCAATTAAAATCGGACATAATTACATGTAATTGGAAACTGAAATATACACGTAGCAATTATACTTAATTTACTACAGTATGATTTGGTTAGTAATTCTATGATTTACAATTAACCTCATTTGCGGCGTTAATAATAGTTTGAAGTTCTGCTAAAGAATAGATTATCTGGGGAAAATCAGGAGTTTGAAAGAATGTCGAAACTCACCAACTCAATGAGCTCAGAAAACAGCAGTTTGACGATGCGACATACGTTGAGAGTACTACTACCGGGCGGAGGCATTAAAGAACTTAGTTAACTGTACTCCCACAAGTGACGTTAACACTATTTTATTCTTCCGTGATGGATAAAATCCAACAAGCCTGCAACCGTTTCCTTTGAGAAGAGTACTCATATTGAAGTTCCCTCCATAATGCACCTAAGTAGGGATGTGGATTCCAATGAAAAATATCCTCCATTGTCACTGGGATCCAAACCAGGACCCTAGAGTTGGGAAATTGGGACTCTAGGCACACCACTTCAACTCTATCACCATTTTTTTTGACGTCATAGCACGATGAGAGAGAGAGAGAGAGATAAAGAACGCAAATCCAACTGGTAAATTACTGATGTTAACAAGGCACCCGATGGCAGCAGACCTTGGGCTACGACGGTGCAATCTGTACACCCCCTCTTCCACCATCATCACCCCTTCCTATTCCCTAATCTAAGTGAGATCCAGAGCGGCTCGCCCTCCTACCTCCCATCACCTCCCTTCTATTCTAATCCAACCTCCGCTCTCGATCAAACCTCCGAGCCATCTCCGTTCTAATCTGTCCCCTCGTGACTGACTGCCGCTTCCACCACCTATTTACTCCTATCTGCATACACACGCTCGCTCCCCTTTCAAGCCTCCCCCCCGCCAGCTCCTCCTGCCCTTCCCATCGCATCTCCCATCCGAGAGAGCACGCTCCAGGGCGACAGTGAGCAAAAGCAATCAACTTCCGACGGGAGTGATAATTTCCAAACCAACCAATCCACCGTATACATATATATATATATACATATATATGTAAAGGTTGTCGAGGACTGAGAGAGGGGAAGGATATTCCCTCACTCTCAAACTAACCCCATACCCTTCTTTGCTTCTCATCCCTTTCAGCCACCGTCACAAAAAAAATTAAGCCAGCCTTCCTTCCCAAACCCAACGCAACCAACACTCGCAGAAACCGTTCATCCCACAATCTTCTCCACCATACTCCCCCAAGATTTCATTCGAGAGGAGCCGATAGCAAACCATTTTCCACCCTTCTTCCCGTCCGACAGACCAGCCCTCCTTCATCCTCTTCCTTCCTTAGGTGACATCTCTACCATTACCCCAGCGAAATCGCATTCGTTTTTTCCAGGCGAAAAAACCCTCCCTCAACCGTTTTCATACCTGTCGATCCCCTTCTTAGCTCGCAATTACCATTGACGGCGTATTTCTCGAGTCTTACGACCCAATCAGAATGAAAATCTACAGCCCCTTCTTCATTTTTTCACCCCAAACCTCTAACATCTCGCTGGCGATATTTCCAAGACGGAGGGAGACGATGTACATGACCGATTCCTCAGGTCACAGATGATTTAAGAACCACTTCTCAAGATCAATCCTGTAACCTAAGTTTAAAACCGCCCTATCTCACCCAATGGGATGAAAATTTCCGCACTTTTACTTTGCAGAGAGATTTCATTTCATCGCAAGATCTAATACTGGAAGTTTTTTAGGAATTTTTTTTGTCTCCTAGTAATAGGAGCATAAATCAACTACTACATGTCCCGGAGGCTATACGCATTTCTAAGGTCACCAGAATAGTTTACATCAAAGGAGGGTAACGAAGGTCATTTTTTGACACCTCACAATGACTCGACGAAAAACCGACAGAATTTGAGATATTCACGGTAGAACAAGAAATTATTTCTTTTCCCACATCATTCAAAACTAACTGTATGACAAAAATACAGTAGGTCAATAATCCATTGACATCTATTTCAGTGTTAGTTCCTTCCCACAGTACTGATTCTTGATACCAAATCACTCGATTTCCGTGACCAGAAGTCTCAGAATTTGCTGTCAATTGCTCTCATGCATCTTACTTGCGAGCCAGTTCATAGATTTCGACCAGATTACAAATTTCAAATTGTTAGCAATTTACTTGACACATCTGAGAACCAAAAGAGAAAGATTTACAACGCGAAATATATACAAAGGAAAGCCGCAAAATATGAGGAAAGCCAAGCTTCAAGAAAACAAAGAAGGTAACTTAACTCACTGTAGGACTTTGATAGCGTTTCCTTGAAACTCGGAGCCTTAACGCCAGAACAGGGGTTCCAAAAGTGAGGGGTCGTGACCTACTGGTGGGTCGCGATGTAAATTTTGGTTGGTCTCGTGAAGGATGGCCAATCAAACATATATGAAAAAAATCAACGATGTAACCCACGTCATAGTATCTTAAACCTAACCAACATCTGCGGTGCGATAAGACAGACGCACCTCCTCCGGAACCATTCGACGGGAGTCGTGGCGATTCGCGTGGTTTTAAAATATGAAGGTAATGGGTCTCAAAAAATGTTCCACTCTTACTGGTGCGTGACATAAAAACGACGTTTGGGAACCGCTGCGCTAGACTATGATTACTAGTAAATTTAGATTACACGAGGTTTAGAGCGAGGGCAGATATAATTTTTCACCTTTACCACAGTTATTTTAGTGCCTTAAAAATTGAAGAGAAATGCAAACAACTGATAGGTACCAAATAACCCTATCCCCTTACACCATGAGTGACCATGACAAAAATGACGCTGTGACACTCCATTAACGAGCAATTCTCTTTAAAAAAACTACGGGGCTAGCCGCGCAGTAACTTTAGCGGAGTCATCCACTAGTGTTCATGCAATAGTGGGGAAATCACAGTGGCAAAATTATACGCCTGTACTGGAAATTGGACCCAAATCCCTTGACTTTGGGCCGAGCGCTTTAACCAATTCGGCTACTCAAGCATCCTCTACCAGTGAATCTCACGTGGGCTTAAAGTAGCAAGTTGTCCTCACAGGTACCATGAATGTAATGCCAGAGGTACCCGTATGCGAGCGCTAAGCGCTACAGTACACGAGGTAACGCCCAACTTACAACACAAAGGTGCTTAATTTGGACATTTTCAAAGATCTACGGAACTAGCCTCACAGTCACTTTAACGGAGTCACCCGCTAGTGCTCACTCCATTGTGAAAAATTCACAGTGAAAAACTCAATCGCCTGGAACGGGAATCGAACCCAGATCCCTCGATTTCGCGCCGAATGCTCTAACCAGCGCTTAGCTCAGCAACTGAAGACAACTTGCGCGTTAAAGCCCCCATTACATTCACAGAGGAAGAAAACGTCTGAGAAGGTTAATTGGTTAGAGCACTCGGTGCAAAGTCGAGGAATCTGGGTTCGATTCCCAGTCCAGGTGATTGATTTTCCACTGTGAAATTCACTCAATTGAGCAATTAGCTTACGTCCTCTATCACTTCCAATTTTTTCCTCCCGTATTTCCTCTCATTTTCTTGACTGGTATCCTGATAACCATTTTCACACGCACCAGCAGTAGCCTGCACGGAAGTGGGTAGGAGCGGGCATGACGAAAATTCGCACCGAGTTCTCCGAGGAAGTGACTCGTCACAAATGGGAAATCACAAAAAAATCGACTCCCAGAGGACTAGCTAATCTCTCATGTCTTATGATCTGTAACCTCATCTGTGTCAATCCAGCCCTTTCCTTTTAATCCCATCGAATTCCAACACCGTCGCTGTCACGCCGAACCGACAGAACGGCCGGGGGGTTTTCTGATCCTCTTCTTCGCATAAGACGTTCGCTCTCTTTCCTCCTCGCCTCAATCTCGCGACATGCAACTCCGCATCGCACGAGGCTGCGAGGGGATTGCATAAACTTACGGCGGCGCGCACGTGATGCTGAGCTCTATTTCTGTAAGGTTCTCCATCCGCGGGGCCCCCTGCGTAGCACGTTTAAGCATTTATCTCGAGCAGTTCCTTTCCTGAGGAGCTAATTTCTTCGTTATAATACCCTTAGATGCTCCATGGAAGACACGCCTCAGCCTATTTAGGTCGAGACGAACGAAAAATAACATCTTCAAAATGGCACTGCGGTAATATGCGACCTTGTCACAGTCGCAGTAAAATAAATGAGAAAAATTTCAAAACTCTCTGAGAGAAAATAAATCCCGAAGATATGAGTTTCACTGTTATTCTTATCTTCGCGGGAATAAGTGTTTAGTTTTATGCAAGCCTAGGTACTGCTATTTACACAGAGCTGTAATGATCCATATTTTTTCAATATCGTTTTCAACTATTGGAGTAAAGATGATATTTTTTAAGCCATGATGTTGAACTCACCTGAGGCACTTAATTGACAAATCTTCTAAGAAGAAAAACTCATAAACAATCGTCTAATTCTCTATTTGAAGCTAAACATGAAGATGAAAACTACAAATTATATCACTTAAGAAGAGACGTTCATGTTTCACTTGATAGTTAGTCCAAGATCGCCTTCTAAGAGCTCTTGTCTTCTTTATGGAAGTAAAAAAATATTTAAATACATAAATGAAATATATAAGATGAATTTTTTTGGCATTTTGTATATCCACTTGTCATGAATAGGCAAAATATATAATATTAAGCGTCTTAAAGCCAATTATATAGATTTCGATTAAACAGCAACGAGTAAAATATGAGAAAACCCAAATTTGACTCAAATAAAGGTTATATTTTGGTGGGTGTGAAAGTCTCTAAAATTCATGTGCGCAAAATGAACGACTAGAGATAAATACAAATAACGACTGAGAATATTTTAAACCTAGCCACACTCCCCAATTCCTTTTAAGGAGGAAATAAAAGGTTTAGAATCATATTACCCATTATTCCAATACCAAACTGGCAATAACGCTCAAACACAAGAAAATTTCGAATACGATTCAAGTTAAGGTCCCGTTCCGTTTGGCGTCATTTTCTCTTAAACGTGTTTACGCACATTAAAAATATGCATAAAAATGTGAACAAAACGGCTTAACACTTTGCTTCCCCCAATACCCTTGCACGGGGATTCCAAATTTTCTCACATTCATTTCTTCCTTGTGCAGCGCCTCGTGGAGAGTTCAAGAGGACTCTGGAGACACCATTTTTACGGCAACTACTTATCACGAGAGACCCCGCAACCTACTTTTCAGTTCCCCCACTCTCTCTACCCTTGCCTCTTGCGAACCGCAAATCCACCACCACTGCCACCCGCCCCGCCACCTATCCTCGCCTTTTCTCGTTCCGTTGAGTAGTTCGCCTTGGGAAGCGGTGGGATAGGGGAAGGGAATGCGAGAGATACAGACAAAGAAAAAGATGGAGAGAGAAGGGGGAACAGGGAGAAGTTCCATATGCAAGTCTATCTGGGAAAGGCGACGAAGACAAGCGTGGTTTTGAGATTTTTGAAACATTCCCATGGAAACCTTCGGGGACAATGTCGAATAGAGCAGCACCGGGATAAGACTGGTGGTAGCGAAGAGGGCAAGGAGGTGGAAGACTTTAAGAAGCCTCAGACAAGCCCCACCTCTACACCATGTACCCACTCGGTTACGTATGTATGTGCCTTTAGTTCCGGAGGATTTGTCGCAGAGGTCACTGGCGTCACGGCGCTTTCTTCGATGCAAAAGGCCGGAATTTGAAGGGAGACTTTGCCAAGAGAGAGACGAGAGACATGACCTGCCTTTGTCTCTGCTACAGGGGTAATCCATTAATTTCGTGCGCAAGGGACAAATGATAGGCCGCCCTTGCAGATTTCGCCACCATGAGCTAGTTTGGGTGTCCAAAGGTAAAGGGACAAGAGAGAGACTGGAGACGAGACTTTACGTCACGGTAAAATGCTTTTGTGCCGCGCACTAAATTTGGGCTTTGCGTTAGGGGTCTTGAGGTGAAGACATCATTAGAGTAACAGCGGGAACATAACCTCTAGAAGGGAAAATTCCATGTTGCACAATTAAATTCCTCTCTGGGACTTGATGGTAAGGCAGAAAGAAAAACAAGTGCAGTAGTAAAGATTAACCTAGAACTTTTATTTAAAATGCCTAGATGTTGTTTCTACAGGGATGTGAATGATACCGCAGTGAATGTTACTGATAAAATTATTCATCTGTTTACACTCTTATATCAATATAACATTATTAAGCTCGCTATCATTTGGAGAAAGCCATTCACACGAATATTTCATCTGAAAAAACATAATATTAAATTAACTTGACGCTTGATCGCAATGACATTTCAAGAGGTTTTACTGTAGTATTTTTCAACGTTTAACGTAATTTTTTTTAAATTAATGGCAATTTGCTTAATATAACTGAAATAAATATTACTATCTTCAATTTACAACTTGAGAGAGGCTGACTGTATCAGTTTTATCGGAACACAAATAGCATGAAGTTACTAAAAAATACTCGTTATATTTATACTTCACACAAACATTAATGAATAAAACAAATCGTAAAATTCATAAAATTTATGAATACAAAGACCGCATAAATCGTAAATACTGCATTTATTTAATACATAATTCGCTAAACTGTGTTATTCTACTAGAAAAAAGTCATTGGCAGTCGTAACAGGCACTTCTACTTAAATACTTCTATAGTTTTAACTCGGCCAGGCTTCATTTAATATTGAAAACAGACTACAAAAACCAAAATGACGGAAGCATCAACTTTTGGAAACAGAGATATTAAACCTTTTTTATTTTTTGCATTTTATAGAGACTTAAAGAAATGGTAGATTTCCAAAATGGCGCAACAATGTCGTAATTATAATTAATAATTACAACTGCTTCAACACCGTGGTCATAGGGTTTTCCTTCATATAATTAAATATTAATTTCCCATCACGAGCAACATAGATTGTATTGCCTGTTACTGAATCCAAAATTTAACTATATCACTCATAACGACGAAAAATTTAGAGATAGACCCTGTTGTAAAACTTTACATAAGCCTAATAAAATATAAAAATAATCTTTGAAATAATTCCATCTGAAGGTTCAACAGTTCACTCATGACTGACAAGGACACATGTTTCGATGGTAAAAATTAATTGGGCCAATGATAACAAATGATGTTTCCCCTTCAACCATCTTGCCGATTAAGGATAATTACTGGCAGTCTCAGAGCTCAAGGCTACCTTTATGAGACATTTTGTCAAGAGGATTCCCTTAGGTAAAAGCCACCCGAATTCTTGCGGAAGAAATTACGCACGAACAAGGGGCTTTCATCATAACTTAGAGATACTTCCCTCGAAGTATGTCTACGAACAAGTGAGGCCAAGCATGAATGCATCTAGGTAGAGTCTATAAATTACTTATCTGACAACTTGAATTGATGTAAAATTAAAAAAATTAAGTAACTAGTTAAAAATAATTCTCAGAGAACTTCACAAACGCAAAGATATCAATATCCAGTTTACATATATTGTGCCACGAGATGTACTGAATAACTTAATTCCTTTCTTTTAATTTCATTTGAAAAACTAAAATTAAGTAAAATAAACGTAACTATTTCATAAAAAAGAGTCACACTCTTCAATTAATTATTTTAGAACCAACAAAATCACTGATTATTTTAATCATAATAATTGAAAACAGATACGTGATAAAAATTTTACTGACGCAAATTGAATTTAGTGTTTTAAAACGCTTTGACTCGAAAAAAAACATTAGTAAACGAAACTCTTTATTTTGGCGCTCTTTCTAAATAAACTTTTGTACTAGATCAACATTTACAATAGAGTGGAATGAAAATCAAACTAAATAGATTAATGCAATCTTCTTAATGAATGGCTAAAAATATACCAGCGATTACATGTTTTCATTAAAATGAATACTGTTTGGCGTAACTTGGTGGAATCGATTCATAATGATAAACATTTAAGCGACTTAGTAAAATCCACAAAATATTTTTAATTGCTCAGCAGAACCTTTTTTCATCCACTGGAAAACTCTGAAGGGACAAAATTATATATATTTCCTCCTTAGTGAAAATTATATCAAATAATAATTTAAACCAATTTCATTTGTACTTGGTGATGCTCTAACTGGTAAAGTTGGATGTACTGTGCTATTAAAAAGATTATGGTTGCATTTTTTCATATGCAAAAAGCTTGTTTAGAAAATATTTAAATGACAAAAAAGCGGACATTGTGATGCAATACATATGCACCGTAAACATTATGAAAGATAAAAAAACAGACCGGCATAAGAGTATAAAGATGTCACAATTATGTTCTTGATGGCTTCCACGAAGCATTTATATGACTCTGGTATATCGTTGCCCCATATAAAAAGATAATTTGCCAATCTAGTAGGCTTTTGACATCATACGGTGTATAAAAATTATATTCCCTTCATAACTTAAAGAAAAATTTTCAACAACCGCCACCCACGAAAAAATCAAAATATTTCATGCGGCAAGTTTTGAGAGTACCCCACTCCATCTCGGACCCAGATCTTTTGCAGGCCTTAAATCAGCTGGCCATTACCCCTAACCCAAAGAGGTACACGGTCCCTTTAGTGACACCCCTAACACATCCCCGCCCCCTCTGTTCCCACAGAGTCTCCATTTCCCCCTTTGGCTGCTGCTCATCGTTAGAGAGAATAGGTGTCCGTTGCCATAGGCCCGGCCCTTAATTATACTCCACCGACCCTCCCACACCCCTTGAAATCCCTCTCTCTCTGCCCCCACAGGGGTAGGGCCTGCGTGAGATTGTTAGGAAGGGAATAAGATCTTCACTTCCACCCACACTGCCGCACTTTCCCGAGAGGGCCCGTGTGCAGGGCCTTCGGAATCCTCGCAAACTGACCGCCTGCCCCAGCGTTATGAGACGAGGCAATAAAGGGTACGTATATACTATAGGGATGAGATTTTATTGCCGATAGTTCAGAAACATCGATGTCTGGAGAAAAATGGTCGATGTTTTCAGCGTAAGTGGTAGGTCACCGATGTTTTTATGCAACAGATCTTTTTGAACGATACTTAATCCCAAAAAAAAGTACAACTTGCATTTATATTCGGCGTAAACATTTTTAAATTTTAAGAAAAACCTAACAATACTCACTTGTAAACATTTGAGCGTGTTCTCTTGATTGGTCAATGACATGCAGTATAAAATCACCACAGATAATCGGTTTAATTCTGGTCCCCAAAATGTCTTAATAATGAAAATGCACCAATTCATATTTTCTTAAGTAGAAAAACTCAAAAGTAAGACATTAAACACAAAAGAGAAATATTCGGTTACCAATTATTTCATTCATACATTAAATATAAGTGTACGTCCGGGCATTCTTCTGTTATCTCATCTCTCATTTCTTCCTTCAAAAGACGCTGCAAGTCAGAAAATGTACATCCTCAGTCACGGTAGTCTTTAATTATGTAGGCCAACGCAAATTCTATCAAAATCAAACGTTTTACCAAGTAAGTTATGATGTTCAGATGAAGTTATCAATGAAGTTATCGTCAGCTATAATTAATCCGTTGATCAGTTTACTATGACTCCTCATTCCTCTTTCTTCCATAACTTAAAACCTGTCATAAAAATAAATTATTAATTTAACTTATGTAACTCTTTCCATTTGCTGTGCACTCCAATATAGTTATTTCATTCATGGAATGCAAAATTGATCATTTAAACTAAATTGCACTCGCATGCAGCCATGTTGGTGACGAAAGACAGGAAGTCAAGGCATATTGTTGTTATGCCAATGCTTAAGCAATCGATTTTTACCAAACTCTAGGATGCAATCTACCGATTTTTCCCCGATGCTCGTCCAAAGTATATACCAATATGCGATCCTACCCTTGAGAGATAGAGAGAGTGAGAAAGAGATTCAAGAGGAAGTGATGTAGAAGGAAAGGGTTTTCAGAGGAACGGTTCCGCACAGATCCATCCCTAAGGCAGTGCTATCACAGCGAGGGGAGGGCGTAGGAATTAGGGAGAGGGGGGCATGGGAAGGGTGCTAGAGCCACCCTTTCGCCGTAAAGGTCTCTCTCGACCCACCACCCCTTACTCCCCTCCCTACCCCCATTCGATCGGAAATTCTGGCGCCCAGCCACCTCCTTGAAAACTAACTTTATCCGCAATCCTAGAGAGAGGGATGTGGGAGAGAGGGGGCAATGAGGGAACGCGAGCGGCATGTGGGGAAGGAGAACGGAAGCAGAGGACGGGCCGGTGAAAGCTGAAAAGGTGGCTGGACGGGTCTCTAAAGGAACGGTGAATATAAGGTGGACAGGGTATGCTCTGGAGTTGCAAGGGGGAGGGGGGAGGTGAAGAAAGATTTTGGTGTGTCTGATCAGAAAAATACGTTTAAATTGGACACATGAAGATCATACAGATAATAAAGACTAATTAAACCAGTAAGTCTATATTTGAAGGTATTAAGGGGAGATGATACGAATAAAATTAAGGATGACGTAATATGAGAGTAATTGAGCATTTGGAAGAGCAGAATTGGTGAGCTTCACCTGAAATAAAATGCCTTTTGAATTGGATCTGATGACCGGATGGAAAATGTGAGCTAATTACTTCATTTGTCCATATCTGAAGATATACAAACGACATCCCATTAAGAGAAATGAGGTATTAGTGTGGAGGGGAGGCATTATGGTGAAAGGGCGAAACAATAAGTTTCCAAATATATGGCGAGAATGAGTTATTTTTTAGGTTAGTTTAAAAGGACGAATGATTACTATTAATAAAAAATGACTAAACAGAAGTTGAAATTACGATCCCAAATGGAATCATAAATGCTCAAAAAAATAAGGAAATTTAAAAAATAGAATGAATCTGCCAATATTTTCCAAATAATTCACACCGGAGTTTCCATTTTTTGTAAGAATATACAACAGCACACAATGTATCATATCTTTTCACTCAACTCATAATAAATGTGTCAATTTCTGAATAATAGGTTTATAAAATAAACAAAATTAAACGTATAATCTTAATATATATAAATTCAAAGACTGGTTTAGACCATTGTTTAGAGCTTAGTTCTGATTCTCTCAGAAAATTCATATATTCTTTGGCACAAACTAGTGAAACCTATGTTACTGGAAGCTAATCCAACCTCCTCCTACAATTTTTAGCATGTTTTAAGTCAGTCGTCATTTAGCTGATGCAACATGCTTTGATATACCAAATTTCTATCCTAGTTATTGCGATTTGTTAGTACGATTGTTCTTCCGTATCTGTGCTAAAAATGATGGGACAGGGATCTATCTGTAAGAGGCATTGCGTTTGTTTTTCCACATATCCTGAGAACCATATTAGTAGGTGGTACAAGGCTCCAGCCGTGATCAACTTAAAAAGATCGACCTTTTTTATTTTTACTTTTAGCCTCGAATAGTAGTGGCGGTGTTCGACCTTACTCTGATCTGGAGTCTTCTCTTTTCGGTGCACAAGTCCACTCCACAAATAAAAGTAGCAATGCGGATGATGGACACCCTAATATGACCATCTCTACGGGAAGAAGGCCACCACTTAAATCGAATGACCAGGGCATTTTTGCCCACTATGGTCCGACATAATTCTTCTCACCCTTCTTGAACCCACTCATATTCTTCGCAAAGGTTTTCAACTCTGGGTAAATCGTCATGGGCCCTCGTTTATCCTCCCTTAATGCCATGATCCGAAGGAATCCTAACATTTCCTCTACTTGGAAGGAAAAATTGGGTATCCCATGAGCTCCGTAACAGAAACACCCTGAATTCTCAGGGACCTCATTGGGATGAGAGATAGGTGGGGATAGGATAGTGCTCTTGAGACTCCAGATCTTACATCAAGCTGGCCAAAGGCTCATGCCCATCTCTCAAGTAGAATAACATGGAGGACTAAGTACCAGGAAATCATTAAATAAATCCTATTAATTGATGAAATGAATATAAAAAGGTTAATGGCAATTAAGAGGAAAACAATAGCATTTATTCCGGTACGAGTATCAATAGTCAAGATGAATAAAAACACTAAGTAATCCTCCACATATTAATGTAAATTGGCATACCGCGTATCATCACCGTGACGTAAGCAATAAAATCTGGTATGATGAGCCCTTGGATCTTTTAACGCTACCACCGGGATATTTTTAAAAGAAAAACCTGGCACCTCCATTTGCCTGCTCTCGTTAAAAGGTGCCAAAAGGATCTCGTTTTATATCGAGTTTGACGGACGGAGTATTGCACTTAACGATATCTCCTTGAATCAACCAAGTAGGGACTCCACTGAAAAGCCTCCACCACTGTCAAGTTTAAAACTAAAGCCTTCATGATTAGACACCAATACTTAAGGTAGTTTTCCTTCTCAACCTCCAGAAAGTATTTAGAAGCCATCACCAAAGAGGGTTTTTTGAAATAATTTACGTTTTAGGTGAGAAAGAGAGGAGTTCATTTTTAAAATCACAGATCTCAGTCGTTATTATCCATCAAAATCGATATATAAAACAAAATGAAACAAATTTTTAGTCTAAACCATAAAAATTGAAGCGCGTTGCATTTTGATCAATACATATTTGGGAATATTGCGACTGAGACTAACTGGTGATAATTTCAAAGAACTAGATGAAAGTTAAAAGGTTTCCTTGAGAGATTTGGTTAAATAAGCAACGTAAAACTAAGTTAGCCCACACATGGGCTCGGACAGAGAAGGCTGAACTCAGTAATGGCATGAGGAACAAAAAGGGTGACGGTCGGAGAAGAGTTTGGGATGGATTTCCGGACTAGAACACTGGTGAGGAGCCAGTTGAATTTATTTTCCCGGCTGGCGTTCGTTTTTTCAACGGCGAGAGAGGAATCCTGCTATGGAGGAAGTATTTGCCGATGAAAGAGAGAGAGAGAGAGAAAGAATTGCGACCAAGTGGCGAAGATATTTCTGGATGGACGGCGCTGTCACCCCACGCGGACTTCGCTGGAATTGATTACCTGATCCGCTTCCTTCTCCCACTCGCCCCTCCACCACTATTTTAGTCCCCAGAATTTCCCCTTTTTATTGGTCCAACAAAAAAAGAGCAAAGCTCCAAAACGGAAGTTTTTAATCGCTGGAAATGCCCAAAAGGATAAAAGATTAGGCCGGTGATATAGGAGTATGCGAAACGATCGACTCAGCCTAATTCATCTGAAAGGAATTCCTTGTTTTGTCACCACGTTTTATCGCCAGCAGTAACTTTTCCATTGAGCGAGATGGTGAACGATTCTCGATGAGTCCCATAAAACTTAGTAACTTACGTAACGGGAGAGATAGAAAATCCTCATTGAGAGATAATAGAAAACTACGATAATATGAACGCAATCTCATCTCACTGAGAGTAAGAAAAAGGAATAGAGTAGAAAGCTAAGTCCATCGCACACCACTAGATTCATAACCTTAGTCATAGTTTGAAATGAGTCAACGACAAAATTAGGGTAACTCGTGGTTAACTACTAATAACTACATGAAATGAAATACTAAGCACATTTCATGCAATATAAAATTACATGGCTCAGTTTTAAGAGCTCGAAATGTCACGCTATGTATTTCAGAAAGACAAGAAATGTAATATGTCGGTATTTTACACAAACCATTCAGAATGCAAGTCCCGAGACGATTTTTACCGATGGCTTATATTGTGAATATTAAATGTCGATAATGACTTACTAAAGCAAAGGTCCTAAAAGACCACAAAAAGTCCTAAAAAGTAAAATTTAAACGAGTTTGATTGAAATTTCAACCATTTTTCTTATTACGGTGAAGAGAAGCATTTATGCGAAAAGATTTCCATTTTTTACTCGTGGTTTTCCTGAGAAAAATAATCTGCACTAGCTAAATATCCAGGTCACTTATTGAATCGTCCGTATACTAAGCATTTCAAAGAAGCACTCCCCTCCGACAAACGAATGACGAAGAGAAAATCGAAGATGCTGTAGAGTTTTTGGACACTAACAAGCTTGTATCAGGATCAAAATATTTATTCTGTCGCATCAAAAAACTAAATCACAGCTATTTCAAATAATTTCGCGTAACCATTGAAAACATATTCTCATCAAAGAAACAAAAGATATACCGGCGCCTATGACACCTTCCATCGGAATTAAAAAAAAAGAGTACAAAAACTGTCTCCCAAACCGTAGACACTCGCTGCATCCACTCCGCCGTAAAATCGTTCATTACTCTGATTCATTCCATCCCGTTAAGATCCCGTCTTGCACATAAAATTCCGCAGGATGCTGGAGATAATTAACACTCTCTTTCCCAGCAATTTAGCGAGACCGAATTTCTCGCAGAGAATACCACAAAATCCTCCCGTCCCCCCCTTATAAAACTGCGCGAGAACTCCGATGGACATTTTTTGGTCACATCTGGCGGGTGAGTGGGAGGCTTCTGTCGAGCGGTGGGGGGGGGATCGGACCACGGGGGGGAAGGGGAGCGTGGGAATACGAAGACTTGTCCTTTCACAAACCCTCCACCACCCTCACACTCTGATACCCATCCCTTTTACCGTCCTACTTAACTCACGTACCCCACTTCTCACTGCCCCCATCCATACTCGACAACTACCCCTCCAAAGCCCACTCACCCCCTTTCAGCACTCCCCCGATCCGCAATCCGGGCATTCCCACATCATCATAACCATCACGACATTCCCCTGGAGACGGAGACTGCGGGAACTTAATTAAACCATCACATATAGCGACGGAGATGTAGATTGGAGGTTGGGGAAGAGCGAAGGGGAGGAGGACGTTGGGGTGGAGAAGAGAAGAGGAGGTTGTCGGATGAGGACACTGTTACAGACTGGTGGAAACGGTGGGGTGAGGGAGAGAGACGCGATCTCCAAAGAACTTCTCAGTGTCTTCCGATCTTTTTAATGCGGCCGGGATAAATCGTTCCCTGACATATTTGAGAGCCGCTCTTCCGCGACTGATGCCATTACTTCTTCAGTGACATCAAGTCTGGTGGGTGAGCGGTGCACAGATGGCAGATTATATTCCATTCAATTCAATCGATAAATTCTACGATGATTTGTTAAAATTTATAAATCGGCTACCTATAGAATCGTATTATACAGGAAAAAAAGACATAATATACGTTTTTTATAGATCGCTTTTATGTAAATTAGTTCAAATAAAAAAATTAACACAATGTGATACCGTTTTATTATTTTTTACAATAATTTCGTCGATATGTAGAATTTGAGCCAGAGCAACCATTAAGGCGATTCATGTTATGGGAGTGGTATGGTTTTTAACGACTTATTTGAAATTTCTTACCCTGAGTTAAGCGGAAAACTGGCTTAACCGGAAATTAATAATGGCCCCAAGAGAGAGCTATAGACAGATTTCACTGTAATATCTATCAATGCCGTTCAGAGAAAGATCGACCTCAAGACGACTCACATTGCAAGCTATGAAATTTGATGAGTAAAAAATCATCGACATTGCAATCACCGGTTGACGCTAAGCAAATGTGGTGATTGCTTAACAAGGAAAAAGTATGTTTAACATAGGTATTTCCACTCAAATACATCTAAAATTTGGAGATTCTTTGCTTTCGGAGAGCTTCTTATAAGAGGAAACATAAATCCGGTAAAAATTCATTCAGTACCAAACGTGGTACTTGCGATAATAAAACTTGCACAAAAAATAAAATTTAACTTGTTTTATCCATATCAAATTACTGTGCTCTATTGGACCTATCACTAATAAACGGTAGTGATATACTAAGGGAGAGGTTAATTATTATATTCTCCCGATGAGATGACCCGTTTATTTACGCACTTCTATACGAATAATATATCCGCACTTACTAGACTTGACCTGAGAATACAAGGTGAAGGGATGCCAATGAGTAGGTGAATGAAAGTTGATATTGCCACAAGATAAAAATAGCTTGAACTGGGAATGCAACCACGGACCTTTGGTATGTGGGACCAATGCGCAGACAGCACTACCATGAGCATTAGAAAGCTTTGGTAGCGTGATGATTCCATTTCTTTCGGGTATACATGCCCAATTCCACCAGCCGGCATTTGGACCTGATCTGAAGATGTGGCCAGCATTGGTCACTAAACGTCATCTCCAAGATAACGAAACGCAGCGAAACCCGAAAGAAATGGAATAACCCGCACTACAGCTCTGCGAAAGCCTCAAGCAGAAATTTGGTAGGGTATTGGTCTGCGCATTGGTCCGAAAAATCAATCTCGAATCCCTGTCCTGGCCAATGAACCCTCTTGGCAATTTCAACGCATGAAAATGTAAGTATTCCAATAGAAGCCGAATATCATGGGGTCGAGTCAATTAATGTGTGAAATTTTTCGAAGCAAACCTAAAAAACTGTTTCGGTTTTTTGTCTCCTTTTTGCCTTGTATCAGTACTTAGCCTTAAGAGCAGATGATCGATTTTGGACATTTGAGAGAGCTTAGTCCAGAAAGATCTTCTCTCAAGGGATGGCACAAATGGTTAAGCATAAAAAAGTGGACTCATCACAAAAGGCAAGGCTAGTCTATAGCAGAGCATCAATCTTTCAACCGAGCTAAAAACGGACTCCTTTCTCTGAGTTAACCGTCTCTTTCCATCGCTTCCACGGAGTCGAAAAAAAACTCGACAACACTCCCATTCTCCCTTCACGGTGATGCTTTCGCTCACGCTTTCGGCGGCTAGAACCACTCACTTTCTGGGAATCTGCTCCCTTCACAAACTCTGTTATCCTTCGGGACGTCATTATTTTTACCGCCCTCCGAATTCAATGTCAAGTAAGGTGACTGGCCCCTTTGTTTTCCCGTCGGATCAGCTGCAAAGTAAAATTGACTTGGACGTCCATTCGACAACGGCGCTAACTTCTGAAAGTAAACCTACGCAGGGGAAACACATTTTATTTAGAGAATAAGCTTGTAAAAAAACCTCTGTAAAAATCTTATGTTTGTTCTTTTTTTGTACAATGCACTATGTTTGTTCTTTTTTTGAGAGAGCCATTCATGCTTCGACAACGAATATTAGTAGGTAATTTATACTGAGCTGCAGCATAGGACCACAAACATTATATTTGAGTCGCAAATAATAACTAAATTGAAAGAAAGTACTCTTCAGCTACTCATTCATTTGATTCTTGTATTGTCACTGGGCAATTATATTCAGTGACTTAACACTACATCTTCACTGAGACATTTTTCAAGCATTACTTGAAGTTTGATTTCCACTGGACTTTAATTGGGTTATTTTCTGGAGTTTATGACGGATACTACAATTACTCAGGTAGATAAAAATGTAAAAAGGATGAACTCTAATGAGCAATATCTTCGATAAGGAATATTCCCTTCGAGATTAGAATGGTGGCCACAATAGGCTTACCCCCAAACACTATAGATACTAAATGAAATACTATGCATACCGTTAATTTTAATCACTGTTTTGGGATATAAAACGCAATCTTACTTCGTTCTCTAGGTGAGAGTGATGGGATATTTCTCTCATTATTCAAAGAAAAAGTTAAATTAAAAAGACCTGAGGAACCAAAAATAACAACTTGGTAGACTTTGGTAAATTCTTTGGTCATTTAATAGCGTTATGTAGTTCTTCTCGCAGAATAACAGCTCTATGCATACTTATAAAACCATCATAGGGTATTTTGTATCAAAGGATGAGAGCAAATTTTCATTCATGTATCCCTGATCGGCATGGCTTCTGGGAAAACTTCCAAACCTCCCTCAGTTGTCGGGCCATACGCATCCGGCAACAACTAAAAAATAAGATAAAAATTGGAGTTCCTTTCATGCACTCTCATACGTTCAATAATTACACGTAACGAAGGTCAAAGGACGGAAAAAGTTTCTCACCCAAGTGGTTACACCTCCCGGCGGAGACGAAATATTTACCCTCCGCCCATTGTCGGACGGACAGGGTAAAGCATTGCCCGGTGTCGCACACACAAAACGCGGACGGAAGAGGACAAATATTATAGCCTTCAGCCAATTACGGAAAGCTCCGGTGATGAAGCTCACAAATATCCCACGGTATACGCACATGCGAGTGAGAGTTCCAACGTGAATGCATTCCACGGCCACGACGGACTTCACACGAAGAATGCCGTGGGAATTTCATGCTCCGCGGAAAATTGTTGCACCCGCACTCCTACCCCGACTCAAGCCACCTTTTCCTGCCGTCCGGGGTATGAAATGTTTCCACCCCCATCTAATTAGCCACCCGCAAGAGAGAGAGGGAGAGGACTCCATATGCCACCACCGCAGCGGAAGTAGGCACCTTCCAACCGACCCACTCGAGTTATGGGTTGGTGTATAGTACTACAAGAAATTAGCATTCACGTTGTCCCGGTAGATGTAGTGTGCGTGCACGCTTCTAGGAGTACGAGCAAAAGGGTCGCGTTGTGTGCCGTGTGTCGTGTACTCAGACGTGGATAGGGATGGTCGTGAAGAGAGACAGATATGTACGTGGGCGGGGGTACACACACACTCACACAGTATAGGGGAGGGATGAAGCGGTGGAAACTCTTATGGCGATGATGATGATGATGATGTGACGACAGCGGAGCGTTCGGAAACGATCAAAGGCTGAGCCCTGTGCTTCATCACGCGTCGGAGGACGCAAAAGAGAGGAGGAAAGAGAAGAGAGAGACTCCCCGCTTTAACTGACCGGCCCTTTACGGCGACCCTTGTGTGCGCAGAGGGCGAAAAGGCTGCGGGGTGGGATTCTTTTTCGCCGGCGGGGGTGGTGCACGGTTGACATCCGTCCGCATACACCACGCCCCCCCACCTCCTGGCTATCCTTCTCCCCCTCTCCGCCACACGCATGAAGTGTTCGCGACAGGGAAAATCTGCTCCCCATAGGTTGGTTTGCAAGCCGCCTCGCCTCCTCTTCCGCGAGAATTTTTACTCCCATCAAATGTTAAACAAAACACGCACCACGGCGCGATTTGTGATCGCTCCTCCTTTTGAATGGGCTCGAGGGGACGAAAGGGACTCACAAAAGATGAAAATGTCGGCCGGGTGCTACGTCGAGGGTCAATCGAAAAACAAAATTCTCTATCACCGTAAATAAATTCATGACAACAAACGCAAGAGGAATTAGTACCAAAAATGTTCAAATAATCTCGCAAGAACTGCTTTTTAACTTTATGTTGTCCATGTACAAAACTGATACATGGCACTTTCTTCACGAACACACAAACGAGTGTTATATTTTACGAGTGAGTCGACCCATTTACTTATTCACATTTGATATAATATTTTACCGGCAAAGGCCAAGGAGGTCAAGTGGAACGGGAGCTCTTGAGCAGGTGATTCAATTGGTAGAAAAAATAGAGAACTTTTTAGGAAAATGTTTCCAGTTGGACAAAAATGTAATGCTTCCCAAGAGTGCAAACGAATCATTTAAAGTTCCCGTCCTTAAAATAGATATTAATCCGGCAGAAACTCTGGAGATACACAGATCAGTCATAAAAGCAGTTTATACTACCAATCAAAATGTTGTGGCTCGAAATTATAGAGCAAATTGTGTTATCACTACAAGTACTAGTATTAGCCCACAGCAAGACCCAAAGGTAATACTCTCTGAAGGATATATTGGTCACGTTACTGCTAACAAACAACTTGCCCGTCAAAATTGATGTTTAGTCACCAGCCCTGAATACATGGGTACACAATTATTACTTTGGGCGATTAATGAAGCATTCATAAATATTAGGACTAATCACAGTAATAGTCTCGCCCACACTTAACATAGCTGACGTGGGAGCAACAGTTATCCCATCAAAAATGACAGACTTGTGACTATAATTCTTATATCCTGTAATGACAGAATATTACACAAATAGTAGCCTACAACAAGACGCAGCGATATTCCTAAGGGTTATTTTGATCCTGCTGCTCCTCGCCAGCAATTTGCCCTCTAAACATGAATGTTATCATCCCTGAGTATGTAGCTTCACAATTATTACTTGGAGGTTGAGTCAGACAAGTGCATTGAGATAAACAACCAGAAACGCTGCTCCCAGACTTAGCCAGCTGATTAATCTTCAATAGTCCTCAATCGGAAATGACAATTCTATGATTTTAATGCTTATAATAACGGAAGAAAAGAGAAATACAATTCAAATAATAGCCTACCATAAGGTCCAACGGTACTATTACCAGAGGGTCACATCGACCATGTTGCTACTCGCAAAACTCTTTCCCGCTTAAATCGAAAATTACCTAAACACCTAGATTAGCAATTATTATGTTAAAAGAGTAATTAGGCCTCGAGTAGATAAACTGGAAAATATAAGATTGTAAACCACTTCAAAAAGACGGTGAACACGTAATCGAGGATAAGAGATCAGTAAATTTAATGAGCAACTTATATTTACGGTACATTCCAATTACCTACCTATATTTTAGCACATGTTAAAAAGCATAATTTCCAATACCGATTGTTTTAAAAATATTTCTAGGTCATTCGTCATTTATCAAAGATATTTTGGTTCAAATTGATGAATTTTTACGCTAAAATGTAGTCTTAATGAAAATGTGACGGCATCCTATTACATAACTTTTACCAATGAAATTGCTATGAGAAACAATCGGCCGGGACCGAGAATTGAATCAACGTCGTTTGACCTTCCGGACAAATGTGCCAACCACTACGCTACGCAAGCTTCCTAATGCTCATGGCACTTAAGAAGGACACATATGAACTAGATGTTTAGCCCTTACAGTCCATCAAAGATGGCTACGCATGGGAGAATGGAATTCAAGAAAGCCACAGGATGAGGACTGTATCCCATACCAGCGCAAAAGTCCCACTTGGCACTGTATACAAAGTATTCAGGTCCGTCGCGTATACGACGGTGAAATACAATGAAATTGCCGCGAGAAAAATGGCTTAACATCAAGTTCATGCGCATCCTTTTAAATTGCCATAAAAATTAAGTAGGTAGCGTTTCTCTCTTAATTCAATAGCGTCTCAATTTACTCCATAATAATATTGTTCGAAAAGTTTTATAACATGCATTACATACTAAGGCCCCTGTAATATTCTTACAGTGTAGGTCATCAATAGCATAACGCGAGTGATAAGGTAAAAATAACTGACTTCCGGTTTACGTCGGAGCACATAGGCAACATACTGTGTTGAATGTGGCAACACTGCTAAAGGACACTTCGGCTGTTTACCTTGTTTACCATTGTTATTAGTTATCGAATTGGGCGATTATACAAGTATTCAAAATTGGTACTTAATATATTTCCTTAAGTCTCTATCACGCACTGTAATCTAGAAACAACATACAGAAAAGTGTTTTTTTTACTCTGATTAGGTTTCATTACATCTATATGCCTTTGTGACACCACATTTTACATCTTGGCAACGAAAATAACACTCTTTTGTAAATTTTAGTTCCTGAATCTCACACAAGTGGAGTAACATGTGAAATGACTGCACATGTTGGACAAAAAATAGGTTTTTAGGGGGTTTAATGTTTTAAGCCTGAAGATAATCGTGCCCTTCCCTCAGTTCCATCAAAAGCCATGATAAAAACTCGAGCAGAAATAGCTATTGATGCTGGGGTCAGTACAGTTACAGTTTTTAACGAGGTAAAACTTTGGTTTCGCGCTTTGTCTTATAAGGTTTTACCCAAATTAGTATTTACATGGAATTAAGGAAATGTATACAGGGCAGCATTAAGTCTGAAGTTACTCATTAGGGCAAATTTTATGTACCGTGATAAAATACTACTTCAAAGCGCAGGTTTATCTTTAAGGTGATTATATTTCACGGAGAGATCGATGATTTTAGTTTTGTTTTAAAGAAATATACCTCAATCCGAAGATAAAAAATATCAGCCCCTTACCGCCCTACTTTCCGAAAAATTTGACGAAAAATACGAGACCTTTTCCATGGAAAATGATACGTGTGTGCAATACAGAGGGATATTATTTAAAAGATAATGAATTTCCAGCACGTAGATTTTGTCAGAAAGCTAACATTGTGCAGTTAATGTGTTTTGCCAACTATTTTTGAAACCGTACTGTCGCCACCGTATTTTTTTCAGAATCACAAGAAACCTTCAGTGGTGAAGAAGTTACAAACATACTGCAAAAAAAATAATGAGTCATGATATGGTCATATGTGGCTCTTTAATTACTTAGAATTTCAGGCATATTAAAATACATTATTGCGCCATTAATAATTCAATATTTTATTCTTGCTTTCTACAGCTGCAAAAATCACAACGTAAAATTCGAACATGGTCTCCATTATAAAAAGGGTTCTATCTCGCTCAAAGTAACTTAGCACAAAAACAACAGGATAATAATAATTAATTCGCAATTGAGCTGTCAGAGATCACAAGAAAGCGCAAGACTCATGGAAAGACAAGACATCGCCATCGACTGAAGCGTGATGAACGGTTCACACGCATACGAGGTGCCCTTCCTGTCCCACGGGCAACCCACACGTCTTTTTTGCAACCCAGATTTTCCTTTTTATTATTACATGGTCCCCTGCTTTTTAGTTTAAGCGAAAGGGGATTCCGCAGGGGGTGTTAGAGAGAGAGAGAGAGGAGAGAATGAAAGAAAGGACAGGAAGGGGGTGTTAGTTGTGGGGGTGCGAGGGAGAAAAACGGTAGGGATGGCTTGGGAATGAGTGAAAACTGGAAAGGGCGGACCCTGAAAAAAAAAGGGTTGACAGTGTTTTTCGGGCAAGGGGATGAGTACGGAGGGCAGAGAAAGGTCGCCATTGGAGAGAAAGGGCGAGGTAATGCCGCTGTGGTGTCCATGTGTTTGAGAGTGGGAAAGGGATTGAAGTTTCCAGACGAGTCGACCAGAGCATAGTGTGGCGGCGTAGATGGGAAGAAAAATAAAATATATATATGTATATATAATATATTCAAAATAAATAAAACTAACGCCTTGACAAAGGAAAGTCGACAAATTGCAAAAGGAGCAGTCGCTTCGGGGGACGCTCTTTACCGAAAATTCGGCGGTTTTTTTCGTAGCGTTTGAAGTGAGAGAGAGACAGAGAGAAAGTGAGATGGTCGGAATTGCGTTTTCTGTCGGAGGTTTTGATTATATACATACTTGGGCGGAAATGAAATTTTTGTTTCAAAGGAGCGAACAAACGCGATACATAATACACACACACACACACACACACACACACACACACACATATATATATATATATATATATATATATATATATATATATATATATATATATATATATATATATATATATATATATATATATATATATATATATAATTGTGTGTTTTATCCAAGAATATTCTCCAAAGAGTGGGCCAACAACTAAAGACCAACCGTTTATTAAAAATGTACACATACCCCCTTCCACCCACATAGGTTTTGTAGAAAAAAAGTAAATATTCGAGGGAGCAATTAGCAATCCTGGTCCACCATAAAGATTAGGTATTTATTCTGAGAATGGAAACAAAAAAGAAGAAAAATGTTTAATGACGCAGATAGTTCTTTCTGTGAAAGTTTGAGTAATATTTCACTCAGTGTGTTGGGTATACAATTTAACCCTGATAAAAGTCTAAAAGTAACCCAAAATATTGTTTCCATTGCCACTTTACACAAGACACAGTTTCATATATTTTCTACTAGCAAAAATGCTTAGCGCAATATTTACCAGTGCTGACGAAATTTTTTTTCAAATATTCAATTCCACAATAAGTACAGCTCTTATTAGTGGGAAAAGTTCCATAGAGACATATACAGTTAAATTCTCAGAAGAAACTCAAATTCAACTCTGTTTAAAGTCGAAATTTTGCAATAATATTACGAATCGGAAACAATTTGTTTAACTTCATGCGTAAACGTGAGAGCGATTATAACAAATTCCAATATTTTGACTGATTTGCATTATTATTACTTCAAAATTCAAGTAGGAAACCTTATTTACTAATGTATTTATAACTTGAAAAATAATTTAATTTCTTTGACTAAATTTTTTACCTCCTACAACTCAAGAGGATACTTCTTCTCGTGATGAATTAGCCTTACAATTCATTACTACATAAAGAGACGCAAAGATCCAGATGAACTCAAAATCTTAACAGTACGGAAGATTTCTTACATCGCATTGCACATTTAATCTTTCCTCGTAAAAGAGAATACGTTCACATTAAATCCTTACCTGCTGAGACTTGACTTTGTTGAGATTAGGGTAGATTAGATTCGGGCCTTTAAAATTTTGATGGCAAAGATATTACGATTGCCAATTAATTTATGCAATCGTAGCGACAATAAGAAACATGATACCGAGTCAACAACTCCGTCTAATAATGTTTCACAACTGAAACCAGAATGAGAAATCTTTAAACATGAGCATAACTGAAAATGGACTATTACCAGGTGTAGATAGACCTTGTCATAAATTGCAGTCATTAAAATGAGATGACATGAGCCAGACGGCGAAAACTCTTGAAATTATTTTCTTCTCTTCGGAGCATAAATGACAACCTATTACCGTTCAACCAAAGGACCAGCCGGATAAGAGCTTCTTTTTCAGATAAACTTCAAAAGATAATCCACCAATCCGTTCCGAATATTTCCCTCTCATGTCTGCATAGACGGTACGACCTAAAACGTATGCACATTCCCGAGCAATAACGCTTAAAAGTGAAGAAAGATGGTGGACGTTTTTAGCGCAGTGTAAGTAAAAAAAATCCAGACCGGGGATGTTTAAGTTCTCCCCCAAGCAATTTATTTCTCGTAATCCGCAAAATAAGGGAGAGGGAAGAAACAAAATTTAAAGACGGAATGAGGGGAGGGAGACTTGAAAAAACTTAGAAGTTACTCCCCTACTAACACGCACGTATTCACCCGCAGTAGAGGAAAGGCCGGGATAGACCGCCACGGGCGGGCAGAGAGAAGTGACAGAGAGGGAAAAAAAAGACACGGGTCTGAGAAACATGCACCGCGGGCAATGCAGAAATTGCAGGATTGCGAATCCGCGAGACCTGGGACATAAAACTTTGCCTAAAGGCATAATGAGGCTGTCGCGACCATTCAAAAACCCATGTGCCCCATTTGAATCATACGTCGGAGCGCAGACCCCGACTCACTGCTCGCCGACAAGCTCGCCTCGCTCTTTTTTGCGCCAATATTATGAGAAACGGATGCCGACTGCTCTCACCAAAAGGCAAAAAACCCAGAATACTGAATTTGGATGATTAATTATATCCACGGACTTCTGTCAACTGAGTTGGCTTTTGTACGATTACCATTATTAAATATCAGCAACCAATGATTTTTTCACGATTGTGTTTCATAACGGCGTCCAAAACAGATTTTGTTTTGGGAAAATAAGATACAAATTGACAACAAAGAGATTTAAAAAAGCAAAGGAGAGTTTTCACGATCAAAGGCCTCAAACTTTTGGCTTTTCAATTACGTGTCAAAAAAACTAATAATCCACAGAAGTGATTTAATCTCCACGTTTGTAAATATAATACCACCATTATCTAATTCGTTAATTTAGAAAATGTTGGATTTAATAAAAATACATTTTTTTAGCTTTTTATAATATTTAGCGGTTATTTCAAAGGTTGATGTTTGTCACAATGAAGGAGAGATTGAAATCTTTGTTTGTGCATATATTTTTGTTCAATTGACTAAGTCATTCCCCCAAATTAAAATATTCCATACGGGCACATATTTAACTCATACGTTTGGATAAGCTACTTGATCTCGTGTACATTGTTGTTACCGGTTTGACTAATCGGTAACATTATACAACTATATACATACAATTTCACATACAATATACAACTCATATATACAACTATATATACCTATAAATAACTATATATAGTTGTATACCACTATCTATTGTTGTTGTGTATATAGGTATAAACAACTAAATTGGTTCTTAAAAATCTATTCTGTTCACTCAAAAGACTAAAAATCTCAAAATAAATATCCAATGGAAAATGGTCATCATATGGTGGATGAGAATATTTACTGACAAAAGCAAATCATTTACGGAAACATAAATTCGTATACCGGACTAACAGAGATTTCCATATCTTTCATACTCCATCCTAATATAAAGATAACATATTTGTGTTATAAATAGTTTTCACTAGTCTTACAAATTGAATCATCAACAAGAAAGTTTTGTACTTATATATAGCACCCAAAATTGAAATAATTTTTTTTGTATTTACAATTAGCAAACTCTTTTTCGGACAAAAAAATCATAGCTAAAAGTTGATCGGCATTCCTAAGATAAATATTTTACAAGTATCAGAATCATTTATATATATGTACTTAAAATTTGTCATCAACAGAATTACAAAAAAGCCCGTGCCAAAACTTTTCAACTCCTCAATCAGCATTTAGAAAACATCTTTCATCAGTCATGGCATCGGATTAAATAACAGACATCACTGACAACAAATCATTCCCGAAATCACTATGACATATTTGAGTTATAAATAGTTTCCATTAAACTTATTAATAGATTCATTAACAAGAAAGCAGTTTACCTATTATAGCTTGAAAATTAGAGCATATTTTTGTAATTTTAATTGGCAAATTCTTTTAGCCCAAATAAGTCATAATTAGAAGTCCATTGGCATTTTATATATAAATATCTTACATATAATAGAATTAAACATTTATATATTTACCATTTGTCAACTACGGCATGAGAAAAAAGCCTGTGCCAAAAATTCTCAACTCCTCAACCAGCATTTAGAATACTCCTTTGATCAGCATGACTCTGCATCGGATTAAATGACAGATATCACTGGGAACAAATCATTCCCGAAATCACTGTGTCACAAGCCGCGACTAATTAAAGAGTGAACCGCAAGCAGTCAATTACAACCCAAAATATTTCACTAATCAAGCCAATTCCCCCAGCCCTTTCGGATTGCTCCGCAGCGTCGTAAACTCCGGGGGAAATTCTCACATCGGATTTAAACCTCTAATTTAGCCCCGGATTAAACGGGGCACCACTCCCCTAAATTCCGGAAGCAATTGACTTCAACCCACACACCTCGCTCCTCTATCTAACTCCCACCGCACTCTCTCCCTCTCTCTCTCTCTCTCTCAGTATCTCCGACGCACACACATACAAGCGGACGGCGCACGCAACTGGATATTAAAACGTCGAGAGAGGCGTGGAAATAGCCGACCGGGGAGACTCCAGGATAGAGTTCCGATGGGATTCGTGGGTTGAGGAGATTTGGGTAGATGTGAGTGGGGACTTTAGAGGGGCCGCCCGAGGACCTTGGAATGGGGGCCGTGGGAGAGGGAGGAGGGAGAATTAGGGAGGGCCCTGGCCGATGAGATGGGACCCTTGGGATCCCGGTGAGAGGAGGGAGAGAAGGGTATACATGTGCCTCACAAAGACGGATGGTCAGCCGCGTCTAGCTTCCCCTGCGTCTCTCGCCCTTCTCATTGCCGTGACTTCCCCCACTCCCAGTCATTCGTCCCCATCCGTCTAAGCCATGACTTCAGTTCGTGCTTCCACTCCATATGGTCCTCCATTCTGCCAATTACCATGTCTCCTTCCCTTTCAGGGGGCTGTATATAGCAGTAGCAAAAGAATCGGGCGCTGCTCCGTGGACGATTTTGGGACATGGACCTCAGGACTATTAAAAAACTCTGCCTGGCGGGGGAGGAAGGTTGTAAATTTTGGAGCGTCAGTGAGCAAATATTTTCTAGTTGCTACCAACCTTAGCGCCTCGGTAAATTCCATGAGTCACAGCTACCAGGCGCCCGGTTGCTGCATTTTATTCGTACTACCACTCTTTAGACGTGACAAGGAAGTGCACGGGTCATGGCATTGATGAAGTCACAATGATGAATATCACTTGTCTATTGGCCTTGTGTGTGTGCCTGGCAAAGGAATTTGGCTCCCCTGCCTCGTTCTCAGCCATCCCCGCTGCGCAGAAGCGCGCCAGGATCTTTTGCTTTTGCTCTACCACGGCTCAAAATGCTTCCACTGGCGTTTACTTCATTTTATTTTACAACTCTACTTTTTTACTTTAAGGAAATCCGATTGTGTAAGCCTCAGGTATAAGGATTGGATTGGATATTTGGGGAGGCGACCGACAGCTAAGGTCATCTTCACCATAGGGGATAGGTTAGGGAGGAAGGGTGGATAGAAACCCGGCCTCGGCATTAGACTACTCTCAACGAAAGGCGCCAAGGGGACCATGGCTTGACGTCTCATCGGACAGACGCAGTACTGTACTTGAAGTGCCCTCCACAAGACACTCAAGTAAGGATAGGGATCCCTCTGAAAAATATCTGCCTCTGCAGGGATCCAACCGCCTGGCCGCCCGTGTGGTAGGCGAGTACTCTAGCCACCACACCAACCCGATACCCTCTCAGGTTAAAGGGCTGTAGCGCTACTAAGCTACTAGCAGTCCAGGAAAGAAAGGAATGTTCAGTTCGACCGGGGCTAGTCGTCTAATCACAGCTGAACGTGAAGGAGGGGCGGCCGTGAAGGAGCTGACCTGGTCTTCAAAGTCAGGTGAGCGCCTCTCTCATCATTGTTCCTTTCCTGCTCCTTTTATTTTATACGTATCTAACTTTCTCACTTTATTTTAATTTACTGTTTGTCGTACGTCACGGCCGATGAGGCTACGCGCGCCTACAGACAAGTATTTACATTAAGTGTCGTAACTCCTCGCTTTTTACTTTCCACATAACTATTTCGACCGCGGAAGAATTTTTTTTTAAATCCCCCTTCCCACTCCCACCATGGGAATCTGAGAAGAGATGCTACTGAAGGAAAAACGGCAGTTTAGAAGAGGATGGATCAATTTTCATCGTTATAAAGAGAGGAGAGAAAAATGAAAAAGAAAAAGGCAAGGCAAAACGAGCCTACTCGTACGGGGGAAATACTGCAAGTGATCCCGAAGGAGTTGAACACCATACCTTGAATGAACTTTTCCAAGAACCAAATAATACTTTCCAGGATGAATATTTAGATGATTCCATTACAATGTCCTTCGACATGCACTTCCAAGAAAATGAAGTTTTACAGACATAATACGAATGAATTTTTTTTAAACGGCAATTACTCTCATCCTGGCCTTAAACTCAAAAGGAGAACCCTTTTTGACCGTTCTCAGATATTACTATTGTCTGGGAAATTTTCCCGAAATTACATACGCTCACCGATTTCTCTATCCTTTTTATTACCCGGAGTCACCTCGATAGCCGACAGTGCTCCGCTGTGCACCGTACCTGACTTTACACTCTTCTTTCTCGTTCACCATCTCTCCCCTCCCGCCCCCCCTCTCGGGGACCAGCAGAACTTTATCCACCTCCGCGGCTCCATGTTCCACTTCCATCCTCTCCAAACATCATCTCCCGCCGTCCTCCCCGTCCTACCCCTCACCCCTCACGGAGCCTTCCTCTCACATCGGACCCGCTCCCTACCTACCCGGCTGCACTCCTCCCAAGATCCTTCTCTACTACCCCGCCCAAGGCAGTCCAATTTTCCGGAGGCTTCCGGCATTCAAGCCCTCAAACTCCGGCTTTCCCTTGGACTCTCCTCTCCCTCACCCCAACTGCGTGCTGTTCCTCACGGAGCGGTCTTTGGTCCTCCCTCTCCCTACAACAACCTTAGCCCTTTCTCTCCCCACTACTCCTACTCATCCGACTTTGCAGTGCCTTCGTCGGCTATCCCGACCCCCATATTCCGCAAGGAACCCCCGTGAGAAGAGTGCCATGAAAATCGAAAGCCTTAGACCCTTATTTCTATGCAAGGAGCGGGTGGGAGGGCGAGAGCGAGGGTGGAAGAGGCTTAGAAGGTTCCGGAGCCGTCCTCGCGGTTTCCTCACTTTATCCTCGCCGGCTCAATTTTACTTATTTCCGATTAGGTCTACCGTTCCTCCCATCTCGTGCTCTTATTCTTTTTATTTCAATCCACCGCCGAGAGTGCGGAAGGAGGCGAGTAAAGGATCGGCTTAGAAAAGTTTCCCGTTAAAAACATGACGAGGATGAGGGAGATTCAAATTCCTCCCAAAGGTCGGAAAAGATGCCATTAACCCGTTGGATGTGTTTTTTTATTGAATGGATAATCCAAACCAGATGAACCTATGATTTGAAGCTAAGTGGAGGCACCAAAGGAATCTGTATAAACTTTTCGAAAATCCTATAGATTTTATATGACAACTTACGTTCAATCAGGAATAAATATAAAGAAACAGAATTATGTTATCATATAGAAACATAATAAAATTTATAAGCAGAAATGAGAAACTGTAGGAAAAAATAGAAAATTCTGCGGCTAATCAATATTTTTAAAGAGATTTAATTTTTCATCGAGGACCATTTAGGAAATTATTACACACAGGTATATATAGACAATAAGTAGCACTATGATGGTTTATTATCAAGAAACTACCAGCCCCCGCTGATGCAATCATCTGAAGATCAATAAGAAGCTTCCCCACAGTCGACGCCTGATTGACAGTCCAAGACTTGAAAGCCAAAAGAAGAGTAATAGGGTTAAAAATATCGGTCAGTAAAATGTACTGCTTTCAAGAAAATGCTCTGCTATGGTACACGAGCATAATTAGAGAGCAGACACTCTTATTAGAAGGAGTAATCCATAATGAAATGCTTGAAAACAAAATGTAAATGGTTGCAGATTACAACATATACATATTAACTACCCTGGAGCCATTACGAGAATACATGACAGGGCGTGTTAAGAGAGAAGGAAAGGGAGAAAAATGAGGAAAATAATTGCAGAGGAAAAAGGACGACAAAAAATTATATGCGAATGGAGTGTTTTAGTATTTTGCTTTGTATCAGTTTTTGACACAAATGGTGTGGTATGAAGAAATATTTGTGCCTGCCAGTTCAGCTGTGTATCTCTTCCACCAGTTCAATAAATATAGTTTTATATTAAAATAAAATCTACCATTTCACAGTTAAACTCGCCTGATCTGAAGTGTATGATTAATCTTAGCCCAGCGCGAGGCCTCCAAATTCCTGGCGTTCCCCTAGACTTTTTATAAAATAAATAATAAGTATGTATCACACACTGTTCTCTCCTACACGTTTCTAAGTTTGTATCTCTCCCTTGAATTAAGTTTTTCCGCGTAAATTCCCGCGTACAAGGACCTCTTCAGGAAATAATCATTTTTGGACTTCACCCATGTGCTAAGGCACACTTTCAGGCGGTCTACGAGACCCGAAAGTTGCTGACCTTTAATAGAAAAAGATTATCTTTTTCCCTACACTGAGTACCTACATGAGAGCAAAGAAAAGATATATTATACGGATTAACAATGTATCAATTCTAACGAGAGAAGAATAACAACGAATAATAAAAAAGAGACCTTAACAACAATTATATGTCAAAAGTTATAGGGATGGAAGATGAGTGGAATAGGGATGGAATATGTTGCTTAAAAAGAACCGAGAAGTGAGAGTTGCTGCCAACCAATAAGAGTTGAATGCCAGGAATAACGGTGATTTGAATTCCAACTGAGCTTTTATTACATTTTAAGCTGCATTCTCTATGATCAGGTTGAAGCATACAAACATTTTTTTAAGCACAATAACAGCGAAGAAACATGAAGGAACGCCTATGTCACTCAGGCTTTCGGATTCCACCTATGTTAGACCTTGAGGAAAGACTGTAGTTTGTTGAATGTAACTCAAAAACCGAAAGCCTTGTTAAAATCTTCAAACAACCGCGGAAACCAACGTTGCAAGGATGAGTCACATCCTAATTAGTAGTCGAAAGCCATTTGAATTCGAATAAAATGAAAAGTATCGGTTGGATAAATAATAAAACCCCCCATGCATTTTTCAATAACGCACCCCTATACTCCATGGTTTCAGGCTTGATGGAGTGGAAACGGAACATAACTGAGTATGAAAAAATAGGCAACTTCCACTGAGATAAAATTTATTCCAACCGGTTTCGCTTTTTACAGCATCTTCAGGTGCGAAACAGGTCGGAATAAATTTTATCTCAGCGGAAGTTGCCTGTTTTTTCATACTCAGTTAAAGCACCCCTATTTTAAAAATGCATACTAAAATTGGGCTATTCCTTACTATTCATGATGGTATCCAAATTCAACTATATACCTATCTAAAATAGCTATAACCAAATAAAAATTCTACAAAGACCCTTTGGAACAAATTTATGCGGAGTATTGGAATTATAAATAAAAAAATGAAGATCTAAGTTTTAGATTTTCCTACCAAATAATAATTAGCGGCAAACAATCTGGAATTCATAACGTTCAACACCACCATGCAACCTCTGCTGATTTCCCTCACTGATGAAAGTTTCAACAAACTTCACCTATAAATTTAAATTATAAGGTAAAAATTTGTGATAAAGCCATCTAAAAAATGAATATACAATTCACTGATGAGATGTCCACTTTAGATCGTTGTGCGAATGGAAGTTCACTCCTTGGTAACTGGGCAGCTAGATCGACACACGATATATTTTTAGTTTTCAAGACATTTAAGAAACAGCGCCATTAATTAACGCACCGCTCAACCAAATATCGTTTCTACATTATTAATGTACCTCCTGCCAGGTTATATTCCTCCTCGTTGATGTTGCAGCAGATAGGGTGTCTTTTCCAAAGTAAAAGGAAATTTGAAGCTTATCACCGACCCAACGCCACATCAATAATTGAAATCGCATTGCTTATTGACACTATCAGACACGTCCTCTGCCCATCCAAACGTCGGTCAATTCAAAGAGTTTTAATATACAATGGGAAATACCTTTTCTGTATCATAGCTGTCCGAGGAAGTTCAAATAGATGCTCAAATAATGAAAGGTCAAAACTCTGCGAAAAAGTGTTGAGTCACAAATGTGTAATGTGTTATTGAATATCACCACTTAATGTCCTCATCTGGCACAATCTTCATTCACTTTCTGGCTCAAAAATCAATGAGTCCGAGAAGTTTTGACTCTTACTTCAAAGTCTACGCAGGATAATGTTCTGCTTATGAATAACAATGAACTCTGTACCTCTACCTTGCAACAACTTTCCTATACCCTCTCCGGAGGAATAATTCATGGACCTTCCCTCCAGATCCTTCTTACCACTCCAGCCGCAAAATAATAGCCAACATCCATCCCTGAAAAACTTTGAAAACTTCCTCTAATTTCAGCAGAGAATGAAGATAAGCTTTGGAACCTAATTCTGATCCCATCTTGCACGTAGCATTAACAAATTTTTTATTCAATCTAAGAATGATTTTTTTTAATGGCGTCACTCCACCTTTTAGATTTCCTTCCATAGACCCCACCGCATTTCCACTGCTTTCAATCCATTTTGCTCAGCATCTTTTATTGTTCTGGATTAACATACAATAGCACGATTCAAAAACATTCTTCGATGACGTTCCTACTCAAACTTCAGTTGCTTTCTGTTGATAGACTCTTTTTTAGGTGAAATGCCTTCTTTGATTCAGCTATTTTCATCGGAACATCATTCATTTCTTCCCTTCAATGGTGCGCCAACCTCTGTATTAGTAAAACTTGGCTTTGGTTGACGGAATAGACTCTGGGGGTGGTTAGAAGCGTAGGCGTGACGAAGGAAAAAAGGGGTCACCAGGTTGCAGAAGTGGAGAGAAACCCTGGAAAGAGGTTAAATAAACAAAAAAATGTATCGGCATAGAATTTCGAATGACTCCCTTGACGTTTTCATTAAAAAAATACCCGGGACCCGAATGATCAGCTGGTTGGGTAAGACGGGCGGAAAAATAAACCGAAGAGCGAATCTCTACAAGGAGAATAAAATTTCCCGGAGGAAGAATGGAAAAGGGCTTCACAAACGGGATGGGAAGAGAAAATGAGGAAAAGACGAGAATATGAGACTCGGGGAAGGAAAGATATGAAGGAAAATGAGACGAACAGATTGGAAAGAAAAAAAGGAAAAATAAGTGTTATAGTGAACCCACCTCTGTGGAGAAAGAATGATGGCAAAACAGTGAACGTAAATAAATGCTCTTTGATGAAAAAATTAGTTTGATACCAGAGAAGAAAGAAAATTAAAGAGTTACAACACTATTTACAAACACATCTATAAAAATAACCGAAAATGTCGATACGTCCATTTCCCTTTGAATAACTATGAAAAAATATAATGGGAAAATTAGCATAAAACGAAAGGTATTATTAATACAAAGATGAAAGCTTTTGAAGCAATAAATTGGTTTACTGAAATGGAGAGGCTATCGGTTGTAAACAAATCACCTGAATGATGACTGGGTGAAATTTTACTATACACGATGCCTACAAACTCCAGAATTATATTACTTTATTACATAAATAAATTTATTCATTAAATAAAAACTACAGCACATGTAATGATTCACTAGCAGCTAGAGACTCGGAGGCTACATTCCAGGCTTAGCTTGCTTGAGAAATTAAGAACTGATGTGTTTCAGAGCGACACAGAGAATATTATCATGACGCCTCACTACATCTCTAGGTCTGATAGAAGCGATAAAATAAGAGAGATAATTTTCCGAACGGATAGGTACAAAAACTTTTTTTGTTCTTTCCGCGCACAATAAGTGACCACAATAAAAACTGAGCTCCTTATCCTTTACATCTTCACATGGCTCTTGACCTAACACCCCCTGCCACACGCCCATGCGGCAGCTCGCAGGGTAGTATGTAGATGTAGATGTAGAATTGAAAAACATGAGTTAACCTTTTTTCGATTCGATAAGATATTTTTTCGACCATTCCCCCTTTCTGAGCCTCCTGTGCCATGTCAAACCTACCTTCCATTCTACTGAAGACAGTGTGTAGGAACAAAGATATACTCGAAGAACGTGTATATTTGAAAAAAGGAGAGAAAGTTGTAAGACCGAGGATAAAACCAATTTTCCTCCTCATGAGAAGGTAAAGGACAATGCTACACGAAGAAAAGGAAATTTGGAAGTCCATCACGGTTTGGAATAAATGGGAGTCCGGATAAGGAAATCATTTATAAGAAAAAATATGAAAGAGCGATAAAAATAAGATAGAAGAGAAGGTAATAAAGAAAAGAAACGCGAGAGACGTAGAGCATGATGTAGAAATGGAACCATCTCATGAACTATAAGAACGGATTGACATACCGTACGTTCATCGATGACTCAAAATGAAGCCCAAAGTTCATATGTTAACTTTCTTCAACTTTACCATGTCTCCATCATTTGACTTCATCACATTCCGATTTTACCAGTCATAACCTACCACCCTATAGCACATGTAATTCAGTATACATTGAGAATTTAAGCAACGTAATTGAAAATTGAAAAAGAATCTATTGAAAATAAAGCTTGAGAGAAGAAGACTGTGTAATTAAGGAGTATGCTGCGAAGAGGGTGGTAGATCGAGACAATTTTGGATTTTGGATTATTTTAATTTTATTTTGGAAAACAAATAGCCATGATGATTCTTGAGCTCTGGAAAAACATAGTATGGATGAGAATGGTCGAGTGAACGAGGTCCAAAAGATAAAAAGAAAAGAAGGTAAGGGAATAAAAAACAAAACAGACTGCTAAAGATTTCTCACGAGGACAGGTACTCATGGGTGTAAGAAACAAACTACCATCGGAATTAAGCATGCATCTTAACCACGTAGTAAAAGTGTTGCTTGAGAATCAAAAAACAACTATTATTAATATCTTCGATTTCAAGGTTGACGAAAGATGTAATGGAAAGTTTTCATGTCTTTAACATAAAATGGCACTGTTTCATGGCAAAAAATATTTTACATGAAACGGTTCAGCTAAATTTCCATCACTATAAAATGAGGTCCGTCAATACAGATGTAAGCAATTGCCTAAAATGATGACTATCTGATCTACAACTCACCGATTCAATCAATTTTGTTTTTCTAAAAAGAACCATTTCACAATCAAAATACCTTATCTTACGCCATGTGTCTCATAATGTCCAATTTGGAGCATAAAGCACCTCGATGCCTGTTGGAGAAGGTGTACAGAGTGCAAGAGGATAGCTAAGAAAAATGTTGTTCTTATCTCGTTAGGACAAAAAAGAAAAGAGGCTTCCGCAACTTGGCATTGTATAAGAATGCTGGAGAATAAATGGACGAATAAAAGAAGAACTAATCAAATTTACAGAAGAGTAGAAGAGGAAATGATCCTATGGAATGCGTTAGAGAAAAGAAGAACCAGATGGATTGGGCATACCGTAGGACATAATGGATTTATGAAGAATAAAATGGAAGGAATAATAGAGGGAAAAGTCACGAGAGAAAGACCAAAGGAAATACATAATAAAAATGTATGAGGAAGTACAAAAGAAGAACTACCAGGAAGTAAGCCACCCAGCATTAGAAGCGAAGGGTGGAGGGCTGCATTCGACCAATCCTAGAACTGAACGACTAATGATGATGACGAGAAATGACATTGAGGGCAAGCTGCAAGACAAGAAGACCCAGATTATGTTCCTGGGTGAGGGACTGCTAGACCACGTTAGTATTGAATCGAGAACATCAAAGAAGCAATGGGCCGCAGAGGGGATAACTTAGAATAGGGAAGAGATAAGGAAGTTATGTTCCTGGGTGAGGGAGGAAGTCTGTGATAGATAAAGGGAGAGGAGAAATTAAACCGAAGGGGTCATGGAAGTGTTCAAGATTTCGGAAAACAGGCAGTGCAGATGAAGACCTTAGAATGACTACGAAAGATAAAGACAGGAACAAGAGAGAGGAAAAAAATAGGAAAAGAGAAGGAAGAAAAGAAAGGAAAATGCCAAAAAGACAAGAGTAAATGGGTAAGAAGGGGAAAAAATGTATTACCCCCGCGTAGAAGACACTTTTGTGTACCTCGGGGGATTAAAGAGTTTCTTTGCATTGAGGGGAAAATGAAGAAAAGCATTTCCGTTGAGGGGAATATTATGAGGACGGTGCTCCTTTTGTGTCTTCACCTGGCCTGACTCCGTTCCCGAAAAGAAGGGACGTGACTTCTTCGACCCACTCCATCTCTTAACTCCTCTATCTGCTCCATGCAGTGAAGCTTAACACTGCGGTTCCGGATTAATAGACCTCCGAAAGATAAGACAAGGAAATCCAGGTGTCTAGCCAAAGGGGGCAGAGATTTCTTCTCTCTCATTCTATCTACCTTGAGAAATAAAGAATGGAACTTTTCACCTTTAACGGCACCAATCCTTAGTAACCAAATGATTGGAGACCTACCAGCTGAATAACGAATTGACGATTATCCTAGGCAGATAAAGTTGAAAAATTCGACTACATTTTTGAACTTAACAACTTTACTGCATTATTCAACAGGAAATAATTCATCACATAGGTCGAAAGCAGTATCGGATCTATTTCATGGGCATTGGAATGGAATTTGTAAACTTGTAACACAATGAAATCCACTTCTAATTATCATTTGTATAAATAAGGGAAGTCAATAATACCGATGCAACAACTTCGCAAATATATCTGATTCCGCATTTATTTCGGGTATTATTAACAGCAAGTCTATCCTTGCGTTATACTTATTGAAATGAAACATAAATATGTCCGATCAGTATAAATTTACAGGCTAGTATCCACAGTTTGATAATTGATATCTGGTTATAAACCTTTCCACCGTCACTACGGAAAAGCATTCAAGGGTTGTATTTATTCTACGCAGGGAATGGAATCCTCAATCGAGTCGAGCTGCATGGATCTTATTTTTGCTTTGCATAGTAGGAGAGAGGTATAATCTAGGATATTATCAAAGCTTCCAAAACCTGGGGCGCATTCATGAATCCCAGCTGAAACCTTTGTGATCTACGGATTCCGGCTTTTATACTCGGGCAGCGATGCGACAGTCGTAGCAAAAATCGAAAAGAAGTCTCACATGCATCTCACGTCAAAGGAGAAGAAACTCCACGTAGACCTAAATGACGAGGAGGTTGTAGGCTCGCTTTTCATCGATCTGATCAACATTTCCCGAGAGAAATTTTATCGCTTTCTGCTTCCCTACGTAGTATTGGGAGAGTAAGTACTACTGAAAGGGAAGAACTACCGTATTCAGGGATGAGTAGAGTACCCAAGTATTCATAATAAGATTCTGTATCAGATTTCCAAAGGGATTACGAGTTTCCGTATCCCTTGAATATATTTTCTCAATTTTCTTATTTCTATTAACGCACAAGGGGAAACGCACTACTCAGAGCAAAGGTTAGAATTTGCCAATATAAACAATTCCTATTTCTATCGTTAATGAAGACCTCATTTCAAATAAAGTTGAACCTTTCAAGGCAAGATTAACTGAAAATAATTAAGATACTTTCTAAAAATTTCGGTGACCACTCCATAAAATTATCCATAGTAAATTGTTTTTTAATGTACCTAACCAGTTTTTATCCTTAATCTTGAAATTAAGTTCTTCAAGTTCAGTTTTTCATCAATATCCAAACCTTTTAATATATGCGCCAATTATACTTTTTTACGAAAATCTATTGAGCTTATGACGATATTGCTATGATATCACAGCATTATTGCCCTAGCCATAAGATATTCCGATTTTTTTCAGTGAAATAAGGATTTAGATGGCTCCTTATGTCGTCGTGCCTGAAGCAGCGATACAAATTAAATAAGTATAGGATATAAGGGTGGTGGCAATAGATTCACTGCTCCGACTGAGTTCGGCTTTCATAAGCCCGTAATATTCATTACCAATACATGCTCTATAGGAAACTTTTAACAAAGATGTGGGTCACGATAATTACGCAATCGAATAGAAAAGCTCAAAGTCCCTTTCACTGTGAACTCAAAAATTGTAAATCATAAGAAGTACCGCAGTTTAAGTATTTCAGGATTGTTTGAAGCTCAGAGCTCACAGCTTGTAAGGTAAGATAGACTAGATAATGCTTTTCTACCTGGGAATAATTTTCTATGTAACGTGAGTTAACAATAGCAAAAGCAACTCAGACAGACCTGATCAGGGAAAAAACAATCACATTTAAAGTTATCAATCTGTCAATCTATCAAATATGAGTTATTTACATAAAAACTGGCCAAAATTGCATCAAAACATACTTATGCAAGTTATCTACATGGGATTGATTACATAAAGAGAATATGATCATTCATTTGATTCATTCAGAATGTTCACATAAATATGAAATTTCATTGAAATAAAAAGAAAACATACTGTTTACACTATGACTTTTTGTTTTCAAAATCTTCAGCAAAAAAAACGATATTTTTTATGAGTAATGAAAAATTCCGCTCCACCCATTACTGCCAGATAATCGGCACCTCCATCACTACATCGCCAGCCGATACTAACCACATCTTTCCTCTTGCCTGCACTATCTTCTCCAGAGCAGTCAAGCGATCAAACTTTCCTCAAAAAATCTTGCTCACCCTCGCCCTCTTTTTTTTCACACCCGCTTCGCTCCAACCCTTTATCTCGGGATCCAACTTTATACGTACACATAAAGGTCCTTCTTGCTTCACCTTCCCCGATCCCTTCCGGCAACCCTCGTCCCATTTCCTCCACCGACGCCCCCTTGCAACATTCTCATCTCGCCTGACTTCTTTATTCACTCCCGCACATATCTTACTCTTCCCTTTTTTCCTGTTAACTCCCTTCACTGTTAACCCCATGGTCCACGCGCGGTTGAGCGCCAAATTAACTTGAGCGTTTCAACATTTTTCCATCCCCACCTCGAGCCTGAAACCACACCTTTAGATACACTTTCGCAATTCGCAACGCTTAATTACGATTATGATCAGATATTACGATTTATCTTCTTTTTAGATACTATGATTCCGCTTATTATCCTTTTTACAATTAAATACTTAAAGGGGTTTGAAAATTAACACTTAGAATACTAGGAAAGCATAAAATTTATACTTTCTTTTGTTAACCTTTGTTCATGAGACCACTTACTACCATTTCTTCTAAATGAAATGAAATGCTGTCTTTAAAAAAAATACTGGCTGATTGTTTTCGAATCCTTGCCTCCAGCAACAGAAATAGCATTTTGAAAGCCAGACAATTGTTTCATTAGATTAAGAAATCCATTCCAATCAGACAAAGACAGCAGTAGGGTCGAAGAAAGTTTGCCTCTAAACTTAGTTCGACTAAAAGCTAGACTTTGAAAAATGCAACAAGCTGATGAAGTTAGATAAATATATTCGCTAGCGGGAAAACTCCAGCTTCAGTGGTTACCATTGGAACTATGGTTATCATTGGAATGTATGTTCCGTCTTTCCTTAGAGTATGCAAAATCATTTGGCAAATTCTTCAGATCATCCACGCTCTCCAAGTAATTCAGTAGTAATTGTATGGCTAAAATGGAGTCATAAATAGCCAGTAATAATAATTGTATTCAATATTTGTAAAATGATTTGCCTGCAAACAACAAATGCACTCCAAAGATTTTTGAGAGGAAGTGTGAGAGAGATATTAACAATTGATAGGGCAAGAGGAATGATTCATGGCGTTCGCTCATTGAGGATTGTTTACAGAAAAAAATGATGTGAATCGAATCATTCCAAAAAAACTTAATATTTGACAATCCTTTACTGAGAGTTATCTGTGTAATTACGGCAAAGCTACCACCAACACGGCACGCTGAATACATGGCATCTTCATTTTACTAATGCTATTGTGGAAGGCCAAATTTCAAGATCTGAACCATTCGATTGGATATTTAGGGAGGTGACCGACAGCTAAGGTCATTTGCGCCATTGGGACTGGTAAAGGAGGAAGGGTGGATAGAAACTCAGCGTCGCCATTAGTCAGCTCTTAACAAAAGACACCAAGGGTACCACGGCCGAACGTCTCATCCGACAGACAAGAGTACTGCTTTGAAGTACCCTCTACAAGACACTTAAATAGAGATCGGGTTTTATCTGAAAAACATCCTCCTTTGCAGGGATTTGAACCCTGGTCGACTGTATAGTTAGCCAGTACTCAAGCCACCACTCCAACCCAATTCTCGGTTTGAACCATTTTGGACGAGTCATTTATAATTTCATTTTAGTACCTTGAATAATAATATATAATTGATAAATGATAACCAAAGACTTAGTAATAAACTCACGGCAACTTCTTATTCTGGAATACTAAAGTGAAAGCTGCATTTTGAAGGCACCATATCACCACATTTAAAGGTTTCCTCTCTCGTAACATGACCTTGGAGAAGCTACAAAGCTGATGGGTAGGATGAATATGTCCATAAAACCATAAAATGGTGAAGATAACGTCACGATGCGTCGGCTGCATGATCGTAAAACATGATATCCACTTTTTCTCCAGTGTGCCCATAAGCAAGTTCGTCTGACCCTTGGTATTACCCCTGCATAATCGCTATGCGTCATCCAATGTCCTTTCACCGGAAGGGGGCTGTATTCCTCAGCCAAAAACTCTCCCGCAGACGTCCACGCGCTTTTATTTCACAGCTCTGCTTCACTGCTAAGAATAAATCTCTTTGCAAAAGCCTCAGGAATAATGCATAGTATTTGCAATAAGTGTCGTAACTTTTCGACTGTTGCTTTCTACATATCTATTTCGACCACGCAAGATTGGTGACTATGTCGAAAATCAGGCATACCACGGATATTTCTCAAACTTTTTGCACTTGTTGTAAATGGGAATCCTTTATCTCCCGGGAGGATTATCCATATTTGGAAAATTGTGCACTATGATATCTCGGTGAGTATTTTCCTTCACCCTCGTAACGCATATTTCATCGTACCATCAGTCCGGGTCGGGGAATGGAGGGGAAGGCTAAGATTTATCCTAGGCAGCAGCTGAAGCCAGAACTAAGAACTAATAAGAAGTGCATTATCGGCTGAGGTATTCAATTCCCTTCAGCCAAACAACAGCTAAACGCTAATTCCAATCATTACTCAATCAATAAATTAATTCTTCTCGTTTTCTAAGAGGGCTTGAGTGAGATTGCGATGTTCTGACTGCGACGTGCGATATAAATGGTGTGTCACAATGGAAACAGAGCCACCGAGGTGTGAGGTAAATTTACTTGGGATACTATTGAGGAGACCAATCACTATCGGAGCAGCGTTACCAACTCTTAAAGATTCCGCAGTAAAATCCTGGCCTAAGACCCTCGATCACAAGAACCCCTCGACGCCCAGGGTTAGACGTTTCCATCACTTATAAGTTTGTACTTGGAGCAATTACTTTTTCTGCCACCATCATTCACTGAGAGTTATAAAACTTATTAATCCATAATTTCCAACATATTTAACAAAATTCGTACCTATCTCCAAATTCCTTTATGTGAATGATATTTCATTCAAAACTATTCATTAGTTACAATAAACATAAAAAATGGTTCTTTGTAAACTATCTATTCAAACCTACCTCAAGGTCGCTGTTGAATGACGTACATAGCTTTTTTATAACAAAGCATAAAGGGCAATTAAAATGTACGCAGAAAATTCATACAAACCATTAAAATAAATAACTAAGTTAAATGAGTAAGTATTCCACAATTTAAAAGCAATTTTTTTCAAGCCCGACAATCATGCGAGTGATTTGTTGCTTGAATTTATTTCAGTTTGGATAAGTGTTTTTATATAGAAAATAATTTAACGCATTTATGATGCCAAGTAATGAAAAATAAACATTATAAGCCGTATTTTCAAGTAAAAAGTTTACCTCTCGGAATTGATTTCTCCGGAAATCAACAACTCCTCTTTAGTTGGCAGCCCTATTGGGCGGGGGAAGAAGGGAAAACCTGCGCCTTGTAGACACTTATCTTCCGGCTTTTCTTCGAGCAGCATATTACTCTCTCTCTCTCAGCCTCCCTGCTCCACACAGGCCTCTATTCTTTCCCTCCCACCCGCTCTTGCTACACAACCGAGGCCTTATATTCTTTCCAGGCTCTTTCCCCATCGATCCTCTCTCCCCCCACTGGGGTCCACCTCCTCTCCTTGTTCCTCCCACGGCATCCTCATCGCCTCTCCATCAACATCGTTCCCTCTCCGGGAGCGTACGATACTTGAAGAAGGGCCGGCTTCAATTTCTTTTAGGAAGAAGAGTGAGGTACTCCACTAATCTGCGCTGAAAACGCCATCTTTTCCACCACGAGCCCGTTCAGGGCTGGATTTTCCTCAAGGGTTTTTATGAATATTCCCTCCTTCATACTAGCCGCCCCGCTTATTCGCTGCGCCGACTCGAGAATAAAATTTGTATCGGATGATAGATGCTGCGAACGCGATGCAGATATTCCATTTTTTGTAGAGATCAAATGACACGTAAGCAATGTACTATTGAACGCATCATCCATCACTACTACTTCTGCCACGTTTGATTGAGCAACATTTTTCTGTGAGCGGGCAACATTATGAAATGAACTTATCAAAAGGCTAAATGGATTTTTAGAAGCTAAGAAAAGGTACTATGTAGAATGTCAAGCAAATGATCATGCATATTTTATGAACTAAAATATTACTATAAGTTGTCTGGGCCACGATGAAACTTTCAGTGGGAGTAGATCTTGCCCAAGGGCCGCGGGTTACTCTTCCCGTTGAATCATCTCGTACCGCATGAACATGCCAAAGCATATTGGTAATATTAGATATCATCTAACATGTAGATATTATCCATTCCTTAAAAAGTTTAATATCAATATGATCAAGTGACTGTCTGAATTCACACAATGAGTTACAAATCCCAGAATGATCGAACTTAGAAATTGATAAGCCGAAATAAAGCTACAAGATCGTTTTTACTTGTACTTAATTACCTAAGCCAACATATAGATATTTTAATTACAGATGATATTACCCATTGGGTATCTTTTTGATCATCATTTTTTCACAAAACCTTCATTTATACAAATAGTTCTGTTCTTCAAAAAACGTTTACTCAATGATTCATGATCAATAAATTAGCTTTCAACTGTTTTAGGCTTTCATTCAAATGTCCACCTTATTTATCCGTTTTTAAGTTTACCAATAAGGCAGCCCCTCCCAAGCTGTACTACACTTTTCAGCCCAAGGCCTATCAAACGCTATGGCAACGGAGTTCACATACGAGCACTAGAGGTTGAACCCAAGAGATTAGTCATTAAATGCATTCCTTCATAGAGTAAAAGTCTTATTAATGGCACATAAAAATGAAATATTCAATATGATCATATATATTGTTAATTAATGTCCACAGCAATGTCCACAAACTTTGGTTTATAAATCTATGGTAATTTTAAACGCAAGCTAATATACATAAGACTGATGGCAAAATGCATATTGGCAAAGTGCTAAAGACTGCTGGCTAGTTAATGAGAGCGTTATCGGTGGGAGAACTGACTACTTCCGGTTTTCACAATAAAAAAAAACGTAAAACCAGATATTACAAAACCACACCTGAGACTTTGGGAAAACTGACAACCTCGGAAAATTCTCTAGTAGACATGCACTTAGAGCGGAAAATACATCTTAGGCACCCTGGGAGCCTCCTGAAGGTCATCCTGCAAGAAATATACTCCTAAACCACTTGAAGGACGACACGCTCAACAGACTATGAGGTTATAACCTCATGACCACGAGCATTCTCAGCCGTAAAATATAAAACCGAAGGAGTAGTGTTTTCCGAGGGGAAGAATAGGTAAATGCAGAAGGGAGCTATGATGAAGAGGTGTAGCCTCTGACCTTGGAAGGGAGTCCAGCCGGGAAGATACGGAGGCAAGCAGGGGAGAGAGTAGGCGTGGCCACAGAAACCCTTCGATTCTCCTCCATCTTTTCGCATGCTTTCACTTTCGCTAGATTCCGCAGGAGATGGAGGAAAGATGGGATGGAAGGAGGAGGAAGAAAGAGCCGGAGAAGAGAGTAATACGGCCTGCGTGCCCGACGGGACCATCTCTATTTAACTCGCTCCACCATCTTCCGGGGCGGAATCCCATCATTCCATTCGGCTCCCCCACGCCCCTACCCCAAGCCTCCCCACCAAAATCTCTCATCCTCCTTCACTCCCACACCTTTTCTCGCCCCCGTCCCTCTTTAAACGTCCTCATCTCTCATCCAACCTTACACCTTACCCTTCCTTTTCAGGGTATCTCCATTCCACTCGAGATCTATCAGTGCTTCTCTTTTCTACTCGCCTGAATTGACACTCGCCCTATGCCTGAGTTTCACGCCTCCGTTTCGCTGCATTTTTTTTCTCTCCTTCGCTTTCCTTCCCCCTCAACCGGGGCGAGAAATCTCGTTGGTACGAGGTTCCGGAATAGCTAGCCAGCGAGATCGGCGCAGGTAGTATCACCTGCGTTTCCTTTTTTTCTCCTGCGTAAACAAAAATGGGCGAACGGTATGCATGAGAGCACGTCCTACCAAGAAATGGAGGTGGGGACGTTATCTGCTGCGTGAGTGTGTGACGGTATGAAGGTTACTTATTTTGACCATGCAATTCCCGCGCGTTCGACGAACTCTCTTGTGTCATTCCCTCAGCAGTGCGGAACTCTTATTTCAAGCTCCTCCATTTTCTAATATTTTGCGAGCGCTCTCGACATTTTGGCTAGTCTAAGTATACGAAAAATCGCAGGATAGCAACGAGAATAATAGCCAAAGTCATCCAGATGTTACGTGACACTGATAAATCATGAATTAAAAAAAAAAAACTTGGCAAATTTCCTCGATATGTAGGACTCAAGGATGTATTTCGATGGACACAACATCACTATAGGAGTTAAAATTAAAGTGGAATCCAATAAAGGAAGAGATATGGCGGCGAGGCTGAAGAAGAGGGATCTTGAAGTAAGGAAGGTGATGAATCCTGGAGACTCATGCTAAAGGAGAGCATACGGCATACACTAGAGAAAACCTAACAATGAAGCGGAGATAAAGGGATGGGTTGGTGTAAATTAGGGGCATCTTTAATGAGTTCAGCTATTCAAAGTCTGTTAACAATTACTTCTAGCGCTTAAACAGAATGAAAAGTTTTCCAAAATTCTATTTAATAAACTTCGTTGCGTAGATATGTTTAAAATGGAAGATTAATAGGCAGCTAAGAGTAAATAATCTAGAATATTTTGGCAAAAAGAATCTCCATACGAAATTATTCCATCTTCATAAAATCGTAAATATTCACGTATAATGTAAAACCGAAATAATACCATTGAAATAGAGAGTTCGGTATTGAAGTAGGTCAAATTTATCGATGTGGGTTTTGAAGAGAGCGATTGCAGTTCCTTTTACTCTCCCCGTGAAGCAGCTGTAATCAGTGCTCTCGCAAACTGCTTTAATGAAGAGAAAAGTATTTGAACTCTGGATCTTGTTTTCTCTTGCACTAAAATTATAGAACTCTATTCATCTTATTCAATATTTACCATTGTTGCTTGAGAAATGGGAAAAATATACTAGGATCAGCTTAGCACCGAGATTGACAGATAATCATTTCCACAGCCAGATTCCATTTTTTTTCTACTGTAGTTATCCTCAATCATTGCTTTTTTCTACGAAATACATATAAGAAAATAAAACATTAGAATTTAATGTCAACGTAAGTACAATATATATATAAGGTAAAGACTAATCTGGAATTATAAACTGAGAAACGGTACGCTAAAATTTATACACCATGCTATCAGCACGGGAAAACAGCTTCAAGAGTCTCTTTTGGACAGCAGTTTCGGTCAACTTTTTATTGACTTTTTAACTTACATATTTAAAATATACGATTCAATCTATATATCTATCAAAGGAAGAAGACTGAAGGTATGGTTTTTCATATCTTCCCATCTTTTATCCGTTGCGAACGTACCTTAGAAAATATAGCAGGTTGAATAATCACATGATTTTTTTCTAAAGGAGAATAATAAAAACTCCTCACAACAGGAAAAATATGAGATAAAAGAAACTGACAATAGTCATGTACTCCTTTAACCTGCTCCCTCAGGAAAATTACATAAAAACTTCCTAAACTAAACTCATGAGTGAGAGAAATAAGTTTTTAATTAAACTTTTCTCCATTCAAACAGCATATTTTATTTGATAGCGGATGCTATACAAGTCAAAATGAACGCCTTAAGTTGGAAATAACGATGGTATTAATTCCAAGAATCTTCAAAAAGATTTCAACGCAACAAAGAAGCAGAAGTTCTCCAGAGTAAAAAATAATAGGTTATATTAAATGACAGAACCGTAAATATAATTTTAACGCTCACGCCGGTTGTGGTAGCTAGGATTGTGACGGATCTGTATGATAACCCTTGTTATGAGCCCCGGCTTGACCTCGTTCGCAATTTTCGTAATTTATGCTCCCCTTGAGCTTTAGGTCTCAGGTTAGGCAATGGAATGTAACTCGAGCAGCCAGAGTATATAAAACTCGGCACTACTAATGTTTCCATAAGAGTGGTCTCTCAAATAGCAAACACCTGAATTGATAGCGTTAAAATAATGTCATATGAAACAACTGTTTAATGAAGCTCGTTGCTTTCCTCTGACATCCATCAATTGTTACAAAACACTCTTCCCATTTATGCTCCAAAAGTTTCGATACCCAAATTGGTCATGCCAGTAAAAATTGATAAATAATACGATTACCTACCGATTAACATAGGCTTAAGGTAGATTTAGCGAGATATTTCCCTAGTCAAAAGGAGACCATATTCGAGTTTTCTTTTTCAATTTCCGCGGCCGTAGGATGCATGAAGTACATAATGTTAAATTAACTGTACAATGATATACTTTTATACGACTGATGTTCTTAGAAATTTCGTAAAGATATCTCTATAAGTCCTTTACTTGACTCATGTTTTTCACAGGGCACGTTCAAAACTCCCTCACAACGGATGGTCTTTTTGAGATTTAAAAAAATACAGCGATGAATGCATAGTTTATTATAAATAATCTAATATGTGAAAACATAAACCACACACTTAATTTTTTACGAGATATAGGAGCAAAAAATCCTCATTTTGTACATAGTGTCTCTATACAGTGTTTAAACGTTTCCCATACAAAATAGCATGTAGTTTTAGGTAAATATCTTGGAAAAAAGTGCAACAAGGGACTTATATTATGGTATTTATTGAAGGATGAGGTAGTAATGTTTAAAATGAGACCAAATTCTTCATTGGTTTAGAGGTGATATGCTATTTCGGTCAAACTACCTTAATGGGAAGAAAATATGACTTATAGATTCTCGCCACCGTAGGCCGCTATACCCGACACAATATCTTTCTTTATCTCAGAATACATCTGATCCCGACCATAGTGTCTATTCTCTTTCTTCCCTTTCCCCGTTATCCAACTTCATTCTCTCTATCACTTGATTGTGGACCTAAACTGAAGCTGTCGAAAGCAACGTCAGATTACGACAGCAACTTTAAGAATAACCGATGAAATGAACTGGCCAATCGCTTAAAAAAATATATAGTTTGCTTAAGCTTTACGATTATGCGCATAACGTTTGTAAATATACAAAGAGAAATAGGAAATGGCCAAGAGGCATGAGCAAAGCCGAGAAAGAGCGAGAAATTCAAAGCGCAAACGTGGAGCTATGTCCACTGATGTCTATATAACCCAAGTGTATTTGAGAGCACGAGAATCCCTCTGAAGGGATTTGTAGACCCAAAGCGAACCCAATGAGCCGAGTCCCTTTTATGTGATCCTATTAGAGCCCGCATAGCAAATGGAAATATATCCTCATGCATCTCTGCTTATAACTGGACCGCTCGCAAATTAATCGCCATTACCGAGACAGTAGGCACGTGAAGAGGGCAGTATTTAAGAGGGGACCGGGAAAAGTATCCACACAGGGCGCAAAGGTCGTCCACCCTGGCACACCGCGATTGCTCCACTCGTAACGGGTCCGCCATTTCAATGCAGCTCATGCTTTGAGTTCACGAAGTTTCTCCGCACAGCATTCAATTGAGTATGATGCGAATCTATTTTTCTACACAGCAATAACGATTGAGTTTCAAGTTTGTAACCCAAAGGATTGTGCATTTATCCGTTATATTTATCATTCCTGAAATTTTGACTCTTGAGTAAGCTCTGACATAACAACATTTTTTGAAAAGAGTAATTATGACTTCTATCCCAGGAATAAAAGTTTATTTATTTATTTGTTAACCATCGAAAACAGTTCAAAGACCTTTTAAGGTAGAAGGAAAAAACAGACGAAAATAGCACCCCCAGCTATCGCATTAACAATAGTACACGCCACGAAAATATAGCAGAACCGCCGAATTATCTTTCAAGAGAGACATAAAAAAGATCGTCAAAGTTCATGTTCTAGTATTCTAATGAAACACGAGCTAACTGGATGATACCATTACATAAAATACCAACGACGGAATAAATTATATTGTTAATTTGTAGCATTTATAGCCTCGAATAGCAAAACTACTTAAATCTTAAAACATTCAGCTCAGTCAATACTCTCCGTACATCACGCAGTTAAGCTTCATTCATTACAATAAATTGTGTCAAGAATATAACCACAACTTTTTCCGGAAGATATTCAAAACATCAGAATAGTCAATAAGAAAAACCAACAGGCCCATTAATTTTCAATTACCTACTACACTGGAAATGAATATTCAATGCCGCTTCCAGGTGGACCAAAATCTATCTTGTGTACGACTTTGCCTAATATCTTCCCCATCGTATGTAACATTTTCACGAGGATAATCGCTATGGCTCAGCCGCCTTAGGACATTTTTTCAACGTCTCCACCCATTTCCTTATTCTATTCAGACAGTTATTTTGGCCCCAGGCTTCAGTAGGATCTCTTTTCGATAACTTCTCCTGCAGCCACATCTTCAAATTTCCACCTCATCAACACGGTGCAACCCCTCTTCCCGCGCTGATTGCTTTCTTCACCATGCTCGTTTTGTCTACCCTACTACTTTATTCCGCATTTATTTCTTTATATCACGTTAAAAAGTCTCACTGGGCGTGATGATGCGTTTCATCCATGACGTCTGGCTTAATAAGACATCAAAACGTGACCACGGCAGTTAAAATTACTAAAAATCCAAAACTTGTAGTACCTGATTTCTTTAGAGCGCAAACAGTATATATCTACAACTAAGCAAATTTTAATGGTCTATTCCTTCCATAATATCCTCCCTTCAGACCCTTAGACCTAAGACTAACTTTACTCATAGCATTGCATAGTTAATCGCATGCCTTGATAGTTAATCCACATCTATGATGTACCTTTTAAGCCACCATCAAGGTCCCACTTCAAGTTAAAACCTCGTACACCACTTAAACACCGGCCTAATAACGGTACTTTATCTGCCAGCTGTTCAATGCGGATTCAAATGGCGATGGAAAATTAGAGAAATAAAACCAGCAAATGAACTCTCAATGTCTAACTGACATCAATTCATTTTCCCTCAATACCCCAAGATGTGCATTCAAGGATCACCAAAAAGCAAAATAAGTAGAGAATGAATACAAAATCGTGAGCGTCAATCAAATTATACTAATGTCTCAATGGCTCCTTTTCCTGTCCCGCAAGCTGAAACATGTTTGCCTTTCCTCTTTTCTGGGCGTACTGTCTCCTTCCGTCACTTACTTTTGTTCTCCCTCCCGTCCGCAGCCATTCCCCAGGGAAGGGCGACTTTACATCCGGTCCAATCCTCCACTGGAGACAGGGAGAGACAAAAGTGTGTGCGAAAAGGAGAGAAAAACACGGTCGCTCTCCCGACCAGACTCGTCCTCAAGACTATCTTTCGTCATTTCTTCTCTTCCACAACCCAAGAAGAATCTCCACTCACTCCTCTTACCTCGACCTGGCTCGCATGCATGCACACGTACTAGAGAACATCTCTTCCACACACTCACTTCCCATTCGCCCTTCACCGCACTCTTTCCTTGCCTCCTCGTCCCCTCACCGCTCCCGCCGCCAAACCGACCCTCTTTTATTCTTCCCAGGGTACACTTAACTCTTCCCTCTTGCACCTGACTCTTTTCGAACGCGACACGCAGAAACTCCAGACTATTCAACCGTAGCCTACAGGATGTACTCAGTGCTGACCGTTACACATACTAAGTAAACCAAAGTGTGGGAAATTTGCTCGCTGTGATCCTTTAATCACAATGTTCGAAAACGTCAGACAATTACCAAATCACGAGAGCCACTTACTATTGAATATTATGAACATGAAACTAAAAATCACTTCACGATTAAAAGTGATTTTTATTTAATTTTGACATACATATTTTAAGGGAGTAATAAACACTAATAGTTATGCAACACTCTGTCATCTATTAATAAACTCATAATAGAACCAGGAGCGGCAGAAAAATACGATTAGAAATAATATGCTCGGAAAAAACATCGATACCAGTAAAACTAATAGTATCAGACTCAATTTAGTAGAAACGTGGATATTTACATAAAAAAATATTTTTAAGTTTACGAAGGTAAGTATTTTTGTATTTAATGTAAATTTTTGCACCATTGTCTATGCAACTAATCTTGAAACCCATTAAGCATTCGGTCACGGGTAGCAGTCAGAAAGTGACGAAAACATATCATTAGTGAAAAAAAATCGAATGAAACAGTAAAACGAACGGTATTCGGCTTTCAGGCTATAAAAATAAAAAAAAATAGTATTTAATTTATTAAATTAAATTAATTAAAATTAAAAATAGTATAAGTATTTAATGAAAAATTTCCGCCCTTTATGCAATGCATCATGAAGGCCTTCGGCGTTTCGGCAGGGGGTCGCGGTGAAGAAGTGAGGTACTAGAGAAAATTATATCCAATAAAACAATAAAATGCATTAAAACAAACTGATGAAATCAGGTCCGATTTGGGGGCTGATGATGGATTCATGAATTTAAAGACTAAAATTTGTAGTATTTACACATCTTTATCGTACCGGTGCAACTCGCAATTCACTACAAAGTATAAGAGGCATATGGCTACGCCAGATAGTGGAAATATTAGCATCATGCTGGAACGATAAAAGTTTATGGAAACAAAAATAAATTTTTTTTTATATGAATTTATGTATAATTCACAGATTGTGGAATACAGGATAATGAGTGACCTACCAACATGACTGGGTCAACTCATGGGGCCAATTTCATATTTTGCACCAAACGAGCACATAGGGGAAAGACAGAAGCTTTCATAGTGAGGTCCTTAATGTGGTTATTATGACCATCGGCTAAAATACGAGAGCTTCCCCTCCGATGTCCCACGTGAGAGAGGGGACAGCAGACGGGGAACCGTAGCCCATCTTTCTATCGGCTTACAAACGGGACCGCGTCGGTCACACATATAGGGGAGGAGCTGCAGAGGACTCCCGAGAGCACAACCCCTCATTCGGTTGGCCCCCACGAAGGTATCTTTCCGCCGAGTCACGGGAGCTCTCCACGTTGGAGGCAGCATGCTGTTAAGCCGCGGCGCCGTATATTTACGTCTCGTGCATCGCGATATTGCCCGCCGGCAGCATCCATCCTGCCGTCACCCCTTATGGTCCACTCACCCAGGGGGATTCCACACTCGCCTTAATCGGTATATTCTTAGCACCGCTCCGACTACTACTTTTCATTCTGCCAAGTCTAATCCTAACACCCTCACCCTTCTCCAGGCGTAACCACCTTTCCTCTTTGCCTATCGTCCGGAATCCTTCTTTCCCACTCCTGCCTGCCTTTTCCCCAGGTCATCCAACTTGCGAGGCAGCCTCGTCCTTCCCCCTCCCCTGCCACCTATTCAGCGCCGCCTTAATCTCTAAACTCACCTCTCCCTACCCTCTCCTTATATCTCCAGACCCGTCCTCCACTTAATCTCCCACACTCTTTTCCCTCGCTCGGCGTACTCTGCCTGTCCCTTCCAGTTAAAGTCCCTTATCCATTTTCCCCAGCCCAACGTTAGGGTTGCCAGCACTCGTGGATTCATCGGGAGGCTCCTGAAATATAATCACCAAAATCTTGCAACTCCCGCTTTAAGGATAAGGAATGATTTCTAAAAAAATATTCCTCCCAATGTTATTGCTTTCCAGGCTTAATAGTTAAATCTCAAAATATGAAAACTACTGATATCAAAGATAAATATGTAACCGTAAAGCAACATTTCTTGAAGTAATTGGGCTTTCTTCTAAATTATTTATGAAAAGTATTATTTTTCAATTTCCTTGAGATACATTGCGTTATTTGTTTGAACGTATCATATTCATCATTAGGAAAATGTTTTAAATATTCACGAAACACTCAATTTTCCTGTAAATTTTTATTCAAAATGCCTCCACAAAGTGCTGCATAAATCGTGATCAAATAACTAATTAATCCGTTTATAAAAAGTTTAGAATTCAAGAGGTATTAAACATGTTAAACTTGAATCTCAAATATAATTTTTTATCTTAAATCTAAATCGTCTATATTCAACTTTTCAGTGGTGGGAAACCCTAGCAAAGTCACTCGCCAAAAATTTAAAAACATTCCCTCTGCTTTCATCATTCATTCAGTCGCGCTGAATTGATTACTGGCAAGAAAAAGCTTTGGTACATCAAGAATTAAAAAAATTAATGATGGAATAATAAGATTAAGCTGTTGAATCAGAAATAGTAAAACATACGATGCAGGCATAATTTGAAAGTAAAGATAAAGCGTTACATATTTTTTTGAGATTGTTTTTAAATGCATATCATTAATCATTACAAGACGTGATTACAAATAATGTATTTCTCGTTTAAAGACCAAAATTGAAAAGAATCCTGCATCACACTGTAAAATTGAATTGAATTTTCCCTTGCACCTACAATTATGACTACACCACACTAGTTCTGCGTTACCTTTGCTTCTCTAAAGAGACAATGGAAATTCCTAAACCCTAATTTGTACCCGGGACATTATTGGAGGTCAAGTTCCCTCTGAAAAGTTTCGAGTTTATTCTAAGACGACCTGTCTCATTGTAGTTATCTTTTCGGCTATTAGATGAATTTTTGAACAGAAATCCCAATACTTTATCATGGCACATATTATTTCTTGCCTCTGTTCCACTCTTCCTTCCTTAATGCCGTCTATACCCACGTCAATCCAATAAACATGACATACCTTTCCGATTGCTGATACCTGACTTCCCAAGTTCAATGGACATAATTTAGTTTCTTGCAACTGATTACCTCTTAAGAGCTATTCCAATCAAAGTGCTATTACTTACAACGAAATTGCCGTTCAATCTTTGCGTAGTTTAGCATCTTTGCTTGACTGGCGCGATTACCGTCCTGAAGCATTACAGCACTATTATTTCAACCGCACCATTATCAGCATTAGATATTATTACCATCACTGTAACAGCTTCCCAGCCTATTTTACAGCGTATTCACGACAATCATTAAGCAACATTCACCTCCTTCCTCTTTGAAAAATTCAAGATAACATTAACATACCATTAGGGTTTTTCTACAGACGTTTATTCACCAAGCACATTTAAACATGCACCTTCAGATCGTTAATTCCGTAAAGATGGTTGTTTATTTAACTGAAGAATTTCACTTAAACATACATAATACAATCACTGAGTCTTTCAACAGCAATGAATGGTCCATTAGCGAAAAGAAAATTCTTCAGAGATTACACGATTTCTCTCCCGGAATTCAATTACCAGAACTATTCCAATCTAAGGTCCCATTACTTCCTAATTTTTATTCATTCTCAGTGTAGATTAGAGTGCACTTATTTGATAGAAAAGCTACAAAACCAATTTTATAACAAAAAATCTGACCGAACCACAGTGGTCCGAAATCGGAAAAAGCCGGACAAAAGTCCAAAATGGCTTTTTTTGAGATAGAGACTTGAAACTTAGCGTAAATACTCATAAATGATTACCAATTATAGATTTATATGCCATTCTACAAAAACACGACTTGTTACCGAGATACAGTAGCCCAAACATGACCAATTTTTCAAAAACACGCGCGATCTCGTTTTTCTTCGAAAATCTTTGAATATAAGTAGGTGGTGTTGCGTTAGTATGATTTTTATGGAATAAAAAATGCTATATTCCTTTGACTTGGTGCTTTGCCTATATTTTCCATGACTTTTGAAGATTTTGACTCTCATTTGTCTGGTTTTGCAACGCAAAATGGCGTACCCGTTTTTCACGTGAAATTTAACATAAAGTAAACATTATCTTTCGTTTACGAAATATATAACTCGGGAAATTTACATCACAGTGTAAAGTAGAGATTTCTTAAGAATACTAAGCAGAAGTCTTGGAAAAAAGTTTGCGACCAAGGAAATGAGAGCGATTTTTCGATCGCGCGTCAAGGCTGAGCTACACGACGCGGGACCCTGAGGCTCGGTAACTGCGGTCGATTTTTCAAGTTTTTTGAAACTTTATTCTTGAAAATCGTCATTTAAAGCACGGCACGTAGTCAGTATTGACCTAAAACACTATACTGAGGATATTACCAGGATTATGGATCGATTGACTACACCATTTCACGCATTACTCTAGTGAAGATGCTAGGGATTGGATATTTGTCGGAACCATCCCACGTATAAGAAATATGCTTCGGGTATGAAGTAGGGTTAAGAGATTAAGTCGGCATGCTAAAGAGAGAGAAATAAACTGTTTCCGGGAAAGGCAACAACCGATACTCTTTTTCCCTTTCCACCCTCACCAAGGGGGGTCGCGCGGAAAGGAGCGTTTTATGACGACGCACAGCCTTTGACGGTATTTAACGGGTTCTTCCACAAGGGTTTCCCCTTTTCAATTTGACCAAGATTCATACACTAGGGGAATGTTTTAGGGAAAAGGAAACAAAAATTACTATATCTTTGTATTCATGATTTATATATTATTATAAAATAGTAAATTAGGCGAATAGGCCGGCAAAATTTGGTTGATGATGGGCGAGGATTTTTCCAGATTATTTCACCTAAAACAGCAGACATGTAATTAAGTACTCAATTTTACTACAGTCAGATTCATTCGTCATAAGCAAGATATGCAATTTGAAACGCGTCAAACTCTTACCATTTTCGTCATTCAGCAAACGAAGTGACACCAGGGAGCTCATAAATAAATATTCATCGGAAGAATCCGCCTGTTCCCAATACTGTTTATATTGTGAATGGCCCGAACTCCCGTCAAAGCCATATTTGCATATTAAGGTGCAGTTCACCTCATTGCTGGCCGCTAGAGCAGTGGATTCGCATGTCAGTATCCTCGATGCAGTGTGGTTTTATAGAGCCTGTAGACTCACTTCGCATACATTTTCTGTAATGCGTATTGCTTCTGGGTATGCAGCACTTTTTGCGGTTAACACTCGTGCGTAGCTGGGGTACAAGGAATGTCCCTAAGTACGAGCGGAGCGCCTAAATACATTGTACTGATTTTTAGTCAGCCCAATGGTTATGATCAAAGATAAAGCCTCCTCTGGAGACATCTCTTTCTGCACCTCATCACTCTTCCTTCACTTAGTAAGTACTCTCTTAGCTCTAGTGGGAGTAGTTGTCGTTACTTCCGTAATTAACTGTGCGGCTGCAATATCTCCTTCCTCCCTTAAACCAAGAGAGGTTGCTAATGCCAGCTCAGCTACTGAGGAACAACTTTTAATATTTTGAACTTTCCTTCGTTTAGAATGGCCACACGAAGAAGTAAAATTTTTCTCGGGCCGCCCCAATAAACCTAATAAAGCAATAATTGTAAGATATAGAATAGTGTATACAATTTATAAGATTTAGAATAAGTATAGATTTTCAGAAATATAATTTTCTTTAAAAGTTCAAAACATACTTAAATATAATACATACCAGTTGCCTTTGAAGTACCAGGAAAGTATTGACGGACAACTTCAGGGAAAATAATTGGCTCTGCGAGCCATGCGTCACATCGCACTAAAAATCTTTCATTATTCCGGCAACAATGTTTCCACATTTTTTCGTAATAAGGGCAGAATCCCAACCAAATTAATTCACGGAGATCATCAAGAGCATCCTCATAGCTCTCTACATTTAATCTCCGCGACAAAAAATCCAGCAAGTGTGTTTTTTTCTCGCCTGATGTCTTTCCCTTCATTTCTAATACTTTATTATGTAACTCAAAACGAGTAATTTGGTTTTAATCCATCGCTACGTTAGAAAACGCTCGAAATCCTGTGCGGGGATTTGAAAATTAGAAATATGTAAAGAGAACACGCATCAAAATCATAATTGCCATGATTTATGAGGGAAGAAAAAAGAGTAAAAATCGATAAGTCATTTAACAATTTCGTTGAAGTAGTACGCAAACACACGCGCCTTTGAAATGGAAAACATAAAAAAACTCACCTTGCAAAAATTCAAGCTGGAAAATCACTGCGCTGTTCAACTCCGGGAATAGCTAGTGGGAATTCAATAAAGCCCGAACCAAATCACAGGGAACATGAACTTGAGAATTACACTACAGCACGACACGACACTAGGACAACAAGCACGACACTTCTTCACAGATTCCAAAATAAAACTGCAAGTTGACATGCATTTCTGCCGGGGAAAGGAAAAACCCTTGTGGAAGAACCCGTTAAATACCGTCAAAGGCTGTGCGTCGTCATAAAACGCTCCTTTCCGCGCGACCCCCCTTGGTGAGGGTGGAAAGGGAAAAAGAGTATCGGTTGTTGCCTTTCCCGGAAACAGTTTATTTCTCTCTCTTTAGCATGCCGACTTAATCTCTTAACCCTACTTCATACCCGAAGCATATTTCTTATACGTGGGATGGTTCCGACAAATATCCAATCCCTAGCATCTTCACTAGAGTAATGCGTGAAATGGTGTAGTCAATCGATCCATAATCCTGGTAATATCCTCAGTATAGTGTTTTAGGTCAATACTGACTACGTGCCGTGCTTTAAATGACGATTTTCAAGAATAAAGTTTCAAAAAACTTGAAAAATCGACCGCAGTTACCGAGCCTCAGGGTCCCGCGTCGTGTAGCTCAGCCTTGACGCGCGATCGAAAAATCGCTCTCATTTCCTTGGTCGCAAACTTTTTTCCAAGACTTCTGCTTAGTATTCTTAAGAAATCTCTACTTTACACTGTGATGTAAATTTCCCGAGTTATATATTTCGTAAACGAAAGATAATGTTTACTTTATGTTAAATTTCACGTGAAAAACGGGTACGCCATTTTGCGTTGCAAAACCAGACAAATGAGAGTCAAAATCTTCAAAAGTCATGGAAAATATAGGCAAAGCACCAAGTCAAAGGAATATAGCATTTTTTATTCCATAAAAATCATACTAACGCAACACCACCTACTTATATTCAAAGATTTTCGAAGAAAAACGAGATCGCGCGTGTTTTTGAAAAATTGGTCATGTTTGGGCTACTGTATCTCGGTAACAAGTCGTGTTTTTGTAGAATGGCATATAAATCTATAATTGGTAATCATTTATGAGTATTTACGCTAAGTTTCAAGTCTCTATCTCAAAAAAAGCCATTTTGGACTTTTGTCCGGCTTTTTCCGATTTCGGACCACTGTGCGAACTAAGGAATGTAGTAAACACACAGAAAGTATCAGAGTATAAAAAAACTACATTGGACCCTACACAGTGCAACTAAGACGGATCCTACTAGGTGGAGAAATACTTAATAGGGATGATTTGTGAATGAATAAACTTTATAAATTCCATAATGGTTTTTATTACTCCGACCTAGGTTTTGACTCAAGTTAAGTCATTATTTAGGTAAATTCATTTACAAATCATCGCATAGTTGTTCCACCAAGTGAAGCCTAAAAATGTATTACTTAATAGGGAGATTTTTGATGTAGCCCTAAAAGGTTTCATCCAGGTTACATCATATTATTCAATGTTTATTCCTGGGTTTCATTTATTTCTAAATAGTACACTTAATCCCATTGTATTGCTACTTCCACGCTTAAATAGAAAGAAGCGATATTAAATCTACAAAGAGAATTATTTCCAACGGTTGATCCTTATTTTACTAGAGCAGTTTGAGCCAATTAATTTCTCTGACACTAATAACGAGGCCTGTAATTCAGGGGTCAGTACCCTCGATGAAATTGCAAAAAAAGGCAAAAAATTTTCTCTGAGCATAGCATAACCTCAGGGCGACAGAATACTCTCAAATATTGAACATAACCCTTACTTTTAACATTTGATCCAGAGGGACGTTCATTATTTCACCAAAGATGTTTTTATTTTAAGGAGTCTATTGCGGATGTATATATGTATACACACACATAAGCCGAATATATATTTGTCTTCATCATCTCGCCCTTTCAGAGACTCCGCCCTTCCATTAGCCATCATTTTTCTTTATCCAGCCCCCCACGATTTGTTCCTTCGCGTCTCCTCGACGTCTCCATCTGAGTCATTGAATGCGTCTGATGTCGCCCTATCGCAGCCACTCATTCCGAATATTAATCTCCCAGTGAGAACACCACCCGCTCCATGGTATCCCCCATCACCACCCTCGTTTCCCACGTACTTCCCCTCCCAGAAGTCCTCCAATACCGATGTGGAGTATGAGCCCACCCACCTTTCGCCCCTTGAATGCAATGTCAAATGGTTTATTCCACTCATTTTTCTCTCCAATATCCACCATCTCTCCCTCTCGTCTGCCTCTGTCTATTTCTTCTTCCCCATATCCCCCCATCTCTTGCCACTCTAAGTTCTCGTTCCTCCGCACTTTATTTCCCCGGCCCGTCGTCTGATAAATATACAAATTCAAGAGGGTTACCTAACCTTCTTTCGCTGATGCCATCAACTAGAGAGCTCTCCACCAAAGGCGTAATAGGATTATCATGCCACATGATAATCCTATTACTGTCCAGCGACAGCAAACAATAATTCTGACCAGCGACAGCGAAGTACTTGACTGTTATATAACCTTTAAAACTTCTATATTTCATGAACTGTGACAAAAAAACAGTCCCTCTCATTTTTCAAACCGATTTTACAAAACAGCAATGATAATCAATCTCGAGCATATTTCACAAACCGACTTCGTTTTTATATTGTTCTCCCCGCTCTCCACAAGTTGCTCGCGAAAGCAAAAATAATGATAACATCTGGTGATAACTAATGATGTTCGTATGTCCGTTACGAAAAATTAGAATGCTGGACTATTATGAGTAATAAATAACAAACTTCCCAAGCAAAACTTGGCCATGTGGCAACAACAGGAATGTCATAATTTGATTGTATTAATGTTTTTACTTCCAAATTCAAGCATCTCCAGTACCGCGCACCATAATTTTTCAAATTACTGTTTTAAAACTGTCCATGAATCTTTGCTTTATTAATTACACTTACCATTATTTATTTCCTTGTTGATAAATTGGTCAACCAAATTAGGACAATCTAGACCGATTAAGACGAACTTACACAAACATGTCCTTGATGGTTTAAATCCTCCAACGAAACGATTCAAATACGCAACCACGAGTTAGCAGACGAGGTCTTTATCCCATTACTGCCCAAGCGGGATAAATTAGATACCGAGATTAAGATGCTAAAAAAACCAATTCGTTTTTGCTGGAGTCTCTCATTTACATTAAATAGCATTTTCTATCCTTACATTAACAAAACTAACTAACAGATGGAACATAAAGTTAGAACAACTACTAGGGCATTTCTATTGAAAGAATTTCTGGCGAAATATCGTCAGGAAGACCAAAATACTCAACTTGGTCCCAAAAGACTAATGTCCTCTTCATTTGTGAGGGCATACTATCCGCATCCAATCTTTGGACTCTGGTTATCATCATTATTCTCGTCATGAATGATGATGGGAATGGGCTCTCACATAGTTGATGATGGCAAAAGACCAATTTCTACTCTAACCTTGCCGTTTATAAAACTGCAGCTCTCATTTACGTCACATCGTCGTATAAGCTGCATGATCCGAAATGAACTACCGATTAACAATAAAAAAAAATTTTCACTAAAAAAAACGCAAAAAGACACGAACGCACATTCTTATTCAAAATCTGCTCATGATAAATCTAAGGAAGCAGAAAATTGTAGATGATAACTACGAAATTTATGAATTAAAATGTTGGCACTAATTGGAATTTGGCACAAATGCTAAACATTTTGATAACCGCTGGGACATTTTGACGAGTTTTTGTTACTACAGGTAACCAAATCGACCCTTTTGACACGTATTTCACTCAAAATAATAATCGAATAACCTTAGTTCAACGATTACTAATTGAATCACGGCAATGAGACATCTGATTCATAACATGTAACTACCCAAATCAGATTAAAGAGTCCCTAACAGGCTCCGTCAGAATTAAACTAAATAAATAATTTAATCCAGAAATTGTGATTAGGTACCGTAGCGAAAAAATAAAATGCTCGAAATTTGTCATGAAAAATGCAAAGGCTGGTTCGACTCATCGTCATCTCTCCACCAAATTTCCACTCCAATTTTGCCTTGAATTTATCATTGGAATCCTTATCCTCTTGCGCCCTATTCCCTTTCCTTAACTCTCATGCGATCACAATATATCACATCACATGATGACCTGGTCCTTATCCCAGAGTAGGTCGAAATTTGTCACTTGGCCTGGATGTTAAACCTCCATTAATCTGAAAATGCCTCCCTGCTCTCACAATCTCCGGCAATCTCTCCTTTTAACCCCCGCCCTCTTTCCTCGTTCATATGGGAGCGAGTGCCTGACTCCAGCCTTTCCGCCAACAATATACAGCTCATATATGTATAAACCCTCACAGTCTTATGGTCCTTACATGCTTCCGATCTCAAGGACAGAATTCTTGCGAGAGCGTCAACTTGGTCGCGAAACGATGTTTTCATTTTTTGCTTTGATCTTCACGCTTCCGCACGGAATCCATCAAAACTGTTGACACAAAATGCCCCGAAGAAGGTCCCGTGAGGATCGCTTATGAGGATCAATTTATTTAATGCAATGTAACGGATACCGTCAATTTCCGTTTTTTCTTAACCCGAAGCAGCTGTGAGTACATAGTCTCAAATACGTTACAGAGGTGGTTTTATTACTTTTCCGTACATGCCAGATCGCAGTGCATCTTTAGGATAAAAAATAGGAAGAAAATAGTTCAATGAAAACATCTCAGAGATATTAAAGAAATATGCAAAAATAGTACAATGAAAACAACTCAGAGATATTAAAGAAATATGCAAAGATGCTACGGTGTTCGTTATTATGTGATATACGCACAAATGGAAAACAGTGGCTGCGTATACATATCGCTGCGTATAAAAATAATTTTTTTTAAATCTTCATACTGAAGTGCTCAAAAAATAATTCAGATACTTCGGTGCCGAGATGAAGGTAAAGTCTTAAAAATATCCTATACGGCTATAACATGAGAAATTAAATATGAACGTCATTCACCACGAAGTAACACCCACTTTAAGTAGTTTGAAGGCATTTCACAACCTCACTAAGTATTTTGGAAAACAGTTCTACCAAATAAGGCAGAAATACACTTTTTCAAGCTATTTATATTATTTATTGGAAAAGAACTTGACTATATGTATTTTCAGAACAAATTATAAACGATCTCCAAACCTTCCAGTCATTTCACCAAAGAATAAGATCTTATGTTCAGTCTTCAAGGTCTTACTTAGGAACGTAATGCCAAACTGTAAAAAAATGTAGCTTTCTACATTCAAACAACACTTCATAAAGTTTAGCTTTAGTCAATCGGTTCCATAGATGGCAACAAATAATTTACGTAACACTAAATAACACAGAAATCTTCTTCGGTCGAAAAATACTTCGAACTAAAGAATTTCGATCACAACCGCATTGTCAGTGACGAGCTAACCCAAATACGAACAGCTTTAACCATCACAGAAGTGAACCATCTCTAGCGTCAGACTCCGACACGGAATATAAAAAAAAATTATCTTTGCAAATTCGTTCAGACATCATGATCGTCCAAATCGTTTATGACATAGCCCGACCAATATGTACCAAGGGGTTGGCTCGAGCAATTCAGTTGTTATCTGTTCCGCATGTATTGCCATTCCAAGTATTCGTATTTATCTGCTGAGCTGCCATGCTTCTCATCAACAGTCCCATCTACTCACTCCTCCTCTCTCAGCGACCGTTTATCCAAACCTACAGTCTAAAAGACTTCCTCGTTGGCCTTCCTTAACTCCATTGCCCCATTTCCATTCTTTATCCATTCCCTGACCATTCTCTTTCTTCAGAGTTCAGGTTTCCGCGCCATTTCCATGCTAACCTTACTCAATTTATGCCCTTATATTTTATAGATTCCATTCATTTTTTCCGCTTTGATTATCGCAGTACTTAAGTTTTATTAAAATTTTAAAATTGAGAATATAATAACTATGCTTCAAAGTTCTTACCAATTGTTAATAATTTGAATTTTGTAACCGGTTCCTCAGTCACTCATCCTTAGCACCACATTAAACTTTGATGTCTTTGTTATACCTTTTACTGATCTTATCCTCCTCCTTTCATGTGCATCTTTGGCACATAATTCATCCTATCCAATCCAAACTATCTCTTGTATGCCTAGTTGAGAGGACCGTATAGTATTGGCGTCCAGTCGAATCGTCCTTCGCCGCTGCCTTATATAAATCCGTAAAAGGCAGCGTTTTCCTTGCAACAGTTGGGAAACAGTGTCTCTCGCCGTGACACTACGAATGAAGCGTGAACAGGTCATCATGTTTTTGAAGCACTGAAAAATCGGATATAGTTTTGTGCAACCGTAAAATCGCTTCATTTTTGATATAGGCTGAAATGAAAATACACTGAATATCTAATGCAGCAGCGGTACGATAAAAATTAAATCTTCTATCTAGGTATTCATCAAACTCGAATTATGAATGGAGGAGTTCGTTCCTTCACTTTAGGATTCCAATCCCCAATTCCCTCATTTATTAATAACACATCGTTAGTTCATCGGCATCAAAAATCCTCGCTCACATCGAATGTGACCAACAAAAATCACCATTCATTACATCGGCATAACGACAGACAATCACAGGATGTAATGTAACGAAATTTTGATTCTCAGAAAGAGGATAAAATATTTTCAGAAGTACCTGGAACGGAGATTTTCCTCCCATCAAATGATATCTAAGCCAAGCATAAATCTAAGCAATAATTTACACTATCAATCTACATACAATCAAAAGGTATCGCTTCCTAAAGGCTATTTCATCAATTATTTATTGTCCTTGAATTTCCCTCACAGGAAAATACTTTTCTACATTTATAAAGACAAAAAACCGAAAGAAGTCTAAAAGGGTTAGAGAAGAGCGGTCGTATTCCTTGGATTCACTCTACCTTGATATCCGATTTCTTTACTAGTTCCCCATCGTATATAGCTTCTCTCTCCGTGCTCTCGTTATTCTCCGTCCTATGTGTGTCCCCCTACGATGCGTTCTTCGTTCGCCCTTTTAGACCGTCCCATCCTCGAAGATCCATTTCCTTAATCTTCACGTCTCCCAGACCGAGTCCTCCCAGCCCTCCTTATCCTCAAGACACACACTCACCCACACGCGCGCCCCTTTTGTTCTCACCCGTCCGTCCCATAATGTATCTCCCTCCCCCGCCCCCTCAAGCACCCTCTCATCTCTCGCCTTGATTGCAACTTCTCTCGCTGAACCCATTAACGCCGCCTATCCCTCAACTCTCCTCCACGCCCACCCATGCACTGCCCTCCGTCCTTCCCTCTCCGGCAAGCCGCTTTCCCAACCCATCATCCCTCAAACCCTGAAACCAACGTCCCTCCAGAGTCCCTCCTCCCACATACGTGTTTCCCACTCAAAGACCACGTCCTCCTCTCCCTCTCCCTTGGCTTTACTCTCCCAACCCGACCCCAAACGTCTTCGTCCCGCTCCCTCCATCCCCAACCCTCCTCTCTCTCCCTCTCTCTCTTCGCTAAGCTATGCGTGCCCGCAAAGTTTTAATAGGGCCATGCGTTTATAAATTGGAGATAAACAGGTGTACGGGACAGTGATATACACGCGGTGATTCCAGCGAGCGAAACGTTTTCCTTCGCTTTCTCTTCCCACTGTCTACCCACCTACCCTCTCTGGTGGTGTTTGTTGTTTCGCAAGGAGCCGCAGTGGATGGGACTGGGAGTAATTATGGGGGTGTGTTAGGCTCCTTAGCCTCAACGTTAGTGTGTTGACATTAGTAGGCTCCTTAAGCTTGAAGCCCGGGTTCATATACGGGCAGTGACGGAGATTTGGACTTGAAACGTCGTATGAGTCGGTGAGGATGGGGGGACTCGTCAATTCAAAAGTTGATGGTCTCACAAGGTGGAAGGTCGACATTTCAATTAAACAAACTTTGTTACTTCCCCAAATTATTACAGAATGTACCACCGGTTTTGGCTGGTATTCCATCACCAGGCACACTAAGATGGCGGCGATGGATATAATTCATGCATACCAAGGTACATTTTCGTGACTTCGAAAAGATAAGAGAATTGAACGATCAATGTGCCATTTGAAAGGGGATGGATTACAAATATAAATGAACTGTCATACTAAGATGACGTTATAATGCAAATAAAATGGCCGCCAAGTATGGGTATAAATTCACATGCCATCGCCTGAGCGTATACTTTTTGAAGCTTAATGGAACAGAGTCAAGAGTTCGCAAGTGGGTTCAATTGAAATCCATTATATTTCATTGAAACATGTATCGGTGAATGACCCTGAGGATGGCATAATGTGCTGAAACCATGGTTGATGACAAAAATAAAATTGTGGACATTTTACCAGTATTTATTTTCAAATATATAAATCCATAGGTTCCACACTGTTTGTGCCAATACGCTCTCTATTAGATTGTTTTATGGGAAAAGCCATAAAATATACTGAACTAATTAAAACAAAAATTGATATATGTTTCCTTTTTCGCCATAACAAGGCTACAGGCCAACCCAGGTTTCAATCCACAATTCTCCATTCCACTTATAATTCTTCTTGCCTATCTAATCATCACACAACAAAGCAATTGTGCAAATGATCTTAGGTCTATATAACCTCTAACATAAAGCAACCAATCTGGATGAAATATTGGTATCAGAGGAGGAATCTGTACAGTTCCGAGTAGACTGGAGGCATTGTTACTGAGTAAACCCGCCTGAAAAAACAGTACAGGGACTAAATTGTTTGCCAATACTTTCTGGCCAGCGGGTGCCGGGCAAGAAAATTGCAGGGCCGTTGGAAAAACAAGTGGGAACTGCTGTGGATAATTGCTATGTGCGTCCAGTGGGGTGAATCGCCGCAGCAGCGTCGCTGGCTGGCCTAGTGGTAGGTGGGCGGTGCGGATTGTCCGCTCTCCTGCGTTGGCCGCTGAAGGGCAAAGAGAGAGAAAATGTGCATCCAATGCAAATTTCAAACGTGATCGTACGGGTCACATGCTCTGCATCACTAATTCGGGCGGCCGCAACGCGTTTAGCGCGAAAAGCGTGAATGGTAGACAGTAAAAAAATCCCTGAACGTGTAGTTTTTTACCACTAAATAATTACTATGCACAGAAAAAACCACTAATTTGGCTAGCGCGTGGCAACCTGGAATTATTTTGCGTTCCGAGTAAACAAATCCACAAACTGTTCACACACCGACGCCCGAGTTGGACAGTTCACCAGTGAAATCCAATGTATTTTCATTCTCCTGACCGTTAAAAAAACAGCGAATCATCGTGCATCCGAGAAAGCGTAAAATCACTATTACTCTTGTGCAAGAGTTGATTTTTCGTTCAGCAATCGAAAAAAAGTGACGCACGCAATAACTATCGCGTTAGAGTTAATTTTTCATCCAACCATTGAAAAAGAAGAGGATACGTTGTTTAGCGTTGTAACATGTTTTGCGATTTGATGGATTTGATCACTCACCATATTAAAGTCAACCAGCATAGAAGGCGAATGGTAACAAATCAGCGAACTAACCTAAAAGGAAAAAGACAGGCATTACTAACGGCGTTCATTACTTCATTCATTTAATGTCACAATGCACATTTTAGGAATTAAGGAGGTTTTAAGTACATATAAATATATATAAATTGTTAAATAGTTTCGCTTTACTACTTTAATGGAAGACCATATCGTCGACACCTTAACAACAACGTCAAATTTTTTGCTTTGTCATTGTAATTTTTTATTCAGTCCTGTTCACTTGCACTAATTTTTATTTTCACGGGAGAGAGCGGTAACAACATTGCAAATATTTAAATTGTAAACTGTGGTTCACAGATAGATATCTACATATTTCTGAGAAGAACCTTAAGAGACCGGAGAGAACCAACGGAGAACGATGATAAACCTATTTTCAAGGCCTGTCCCCCATAAAATTGAACCACCTCCGGGAAAATATCAAGGATAATTGCAAAGAACATCATCCGGACGATTCACTAGTCACTTGGGAAACTTAAGAACAAGTTTGTAAGAGTATAAGACGACCTTGTGATGGAAACTCCGGGGGTGTACCGGATACCATGCAAGTGTGGTGAGGTGAACGTTTGTGAAACGATCGTAGCCCGGATCAAGGGGCTTGGGAGGTGAATCCAACTGGGCCATCCTGAACAATCCTCGGAGGCTGAACAAAGCACCAGCAGAGACCATAACATTTTACTTAACGACACTAAATTACTTGGCCGATTATACGGCTACTGGGACCCGTTGACGAAGGACACTATTGAGAACCGGTTGGAAACTAAAAACTGGGACCGTGGCAATGACTTCGCGCTATGCGAGGTTTGCAAGCCTCCGCTCCACAAAATCAAGGCGAAAAGAGAAAAAATTTACACCTGACAATCAGATTTAACCTGATCTGAGCCGTTGGTGTGTATAAGGACGGAAAATTAGCGTAAATTTTATAAAAATCTCATTGGTAGAAAAACAATTTTTGAGCAGACTCCAACTAAAATGTCCAAAGGACGATGGCAAAGGTATCCATCGAAACGTCGGCCAGTAAATATCCAACCTGACAGGAAACCTACTTAAACTTCGTTGATGCACCAGTTACAGTCACTGTTATTATTAAAGGGTGGGTCTCTGATGATGTGATTCATCTCAAGTGTATTAGATCACAGAGATTTAAACCCAAAATGCGATTAAGAAAAAAAAACAGATATTACACGCAAAACTAGCATCAATCATTTTCCTAGCATCATATACATCCATTTTTTTTGAGTTAAGTGCGCCAAAAGGACCTCTTAACGTCAAAAAATCCTGCGGCAATGGAAGAGCTCTATACCAGATTTCACTGACCTTAATTTCAGAAAAATGAGCGTAAAACAGAGGAGGCCTGATGTGGGAAACATATCAATTACGTCGCGTTTGCTGGCGATGCGAAGATAAAAGGCATGTCATTCGAGCGAAAACAGAAATTTGTCAAACGGCGCGCCCCTCCACATCCCCATCTTCGATTTCATACCCACATGATGGAGAGCGGCGTAAACGTGCGATTCCTTCCCCGCAGACCGAGAAATAAACGCCAAGGGCATCTCAATGTAAGGGACGGGCTCGTGTGAGGCAAACTAAGATCACCTTTACGATAGGATTAGACATGGAGATAAATCAATGGTATCGCGAGGCGTTCCGACGTCGTGATACAGCGTCACGTGTGACTCACGAATCGCCCTTCAGTGAACGAGACTCGGTTCCTGGATTTTTCATTGTTACATGACTCCAAGCGTCATGGATTCAATTACCCAGCACTTATTTCTTGACATCTTCATAAAAAAATTGAAGTCGTGAAGTAGTACTTCAAACTCAATTACGCCGTTGATATTAATCACAATTTTTTTTCACAATTATGGAAGCTAATTTGCGGCTGGAATCTAAAGTAAAGTAGACAATAATTATGTTGCAAAATCATCAGAAGTTTCATTTTATTAAAAAATGAAATCAACGATTGATATTGATCAATAGTATTGAGTCGCGAAAAGCTGTTCTTAAACGTAGCTTCATAATAAAGTTGGAGTGAATATTGGATGATCATGAAAATATAACTGGGTAAATTGTATATAAAACAACAAGAGTAGGATATGTTAAGGATGGTAAGAAATTAACGCGATAAATTCCACCAAAGAAAGAGAGTAAAAATATTAAGCACATAAAATTCGGGATGAAAGACACCAAAGTAAGATAGTGTAGACGGCAATAAAATGCGTTATCCAGAATTCACAAATGGGTTGATATAATAGGCGCATAATTTTAAAGAATCTGTAATAATTAGCGCTCAATGATTCTTAAGCGATGCTAAAATAATAGTGGCTCACGTCCATAAGTGAGAAAAATAAAACCTAATGGGATGGTTAAGACGCATTCCATTTAATAACAGGGAGGACAAATATAAAACCTTGAGGATATTGAAATGCTATCCAAACCTAAATTTGATTCATCATTCGGGAAACCCAACGGCTCGAGGTGGGAGACATCAATGCTCACTCACTCAGTGCGCTATAATTGAACATTCACTATCGCCGCCAGAAAGATGGAATGGACTGCCGATAATAACAGAGGGGGGCCCGATAAGGGGGATGGCTCGGGGCAGATGGCGATAGGGGTAGAGTGGAATACGATCGATTAAGGTGGGGTTATGGCAGGAGGGAATGGGGTAAATGGAGAGCAAGAGGGAACACTCCGAACTACCGACGGTCGAAAAACCATCATCAATCCGAACCTCGTGGCCAGATCGCCAAACCTCCACCCCAACGTGACGTCATCCGAATTTGAAGCGTGACGTAATCGGAGTGAGTGAGTGAGTGAGGAGCCATGGTTGCGTGCGTCGGCGGCAGCAGCGCCGCACCCGTCGGTCGACCGAGATGACCATCGCCGCGAGATCGTCATCTTCCGCAGCTACACTCCCCCCCTCGTTTTATCTTCACGCCTCTCTGGTACTCAAGCTGTCGGAAAGCCCACATCAACGTCATCAACTAACTGAGCTCCTAAATCAAGTCAACAAAGTCGATACCATGTTTACAGTTATTAACTATCCATTTGAAAAAATGCATAACGAATGACTTTGTAAAAAAAGATAGTCGGACTTAATAATAGATTCATAACACGTGTTTTTCATTCACTTACAAGCAAGTTTCGAAGCAAAGGATAAGATATATTGAATGAAACATTGAAATTACTCTTCTTCGTTCTAAAGCGTCATCTTTATTACTCGTCCCACTTTTGAGGAATGTAAATCCAAAGCACACCTTTTGAGTTGATTCACGATTTGAGAAATAAGACGACGATAATGATTCTATTTTTAAAATTTCAAAATATGACCGTGCACTTATATTCAGATGATATTTTATTTTATTTCACCTATTTGCTGATTTTATGTGATCATGATTGTCAAATATTATTTTGGCAAACAATCAATTTAGCGCGATTATCTCAGAAAACCAAACAAAAAAGACCATTCCTCCACTTTACCTCGTCTTTTTAGCACGAAGAAGCAAAAATAACAGTTGTGTAGTAATGCTCATAGGTATATGCATTACATGAATATAATCATAGAGAATATATTTTTAACCACATTATTTTCTGCGAATATATCAAATATGAGTGCCGAACATGAGTTTTTTGAGGCACTTCTCCATAGGAAAATTATAAAGATTAACATCCCTTGAAGTTAATAACATAACATTGGTAAAATTGAATTCAGTAGCACAACTATGGGAAGAGAACCTTTTAGAACAATGTGTATTATAATGCTATCGGGGTGAGCTTAACTGAGTACACCAAATGCTGGTGCTAAAATGTAAATAATATGGTTTTTTTATTTTTCATATCATGAGTTATTAAATCATAAGAGTTACTGATTCATGGGTCGGAAATAAATTGGACTTTTTTAAACAAAGTAATCAGCAAAATTTCAATAAATTTGGCGATTGTTGTCGAGTGATTAGCTTAAAACAGGTGAATTTGTATTACATCTTCCAGGCCATTGATGATTAACAATATATGAGCACCGCTGAATGCATAGAAAAGTTAGAGTTGATGATTTGACATTGACAGTCCACCTGAGTGGCTGGCATTATCCGTTTCAAAGCGGTAAAACAAAATAAGCTTTCAAGCACGAGTCAGATAGTTTAGAAAAAGCCATAAAAACAAGTTCTTACTCTTTAAACCTAATCTGGTACGCTCTAAAATGTTACTAGCGCGGGTGACACTCTTCGCAAAGTTATTCCACCCTAAAACGTTTCTCGACCACACATTCTACTCCCTTTTATTCCCTTCACCAAAAGCGGTGTTTGTTTGCCAGCACCACTTCTCGCCGGTCGGTCCGCCGCAGATGAAATTGTCACCATCGAGAGCAGTCGTCTCCCACGGCGACTAATCCTCCGGGACGCCGGAGATGGCTTCGCGGAAGGGCAGAGAGTTGGGGGGCGGGGGGGCAGTGGACTTTGAAACGCGGGGTATGAGAGGAGTAGGGTCAGGGAGAAGCGTTACGCCTGGGTGTGGCAACAACGAGCCAGGCAACATCATGGGGAGAGCTGAGGAGAGCAGGGATGAGGGAAAATTTGGAATTCATGGGAGGTAAAAGTGGAGTCACAGGCAAAAAAAAAATTGCGATCCAGCGGGCGGAGAAAAAAAACATCACTACGCAAAACCATTATCAAAATTGCCGCTTTTGAAATCGTCGGAAAAAAACCTCGATCCACCATGTCTTTCTCTCGTTTTTTCACCCCCCTCCTGAACTGCTCTTTTTTATTTGAGGGTATTTTCATTTTTGTTTCAAGTCCTTTCGTCTCTTCCCCAGGGAGGATTGGATGCCGGAGCTTCCGAAAGCGTGCAAGTGTGTGCGTGGCTTAATGACGACGCGTAACGCACGACCGGCCATCCAAAGCAACACCCGGAACATGGCCCGACTCCTCCTCGCGAATCCCTTCGTCCCCTCACCCACCAGTGGAGTGGAAACCCCTCCCCTCGCCTTTCCAACCCGGCTTCACCCCTTTACTCTTATCTCTTTGCCTTGACGAGAACTAGGCAGCCCCCGAAACGGTGAGCCAACAGGGAGGGAGGGATGGCCGCCGCAGAACAGTCCAGAGGCGTTATCGTGACTGTTATTGCTTCCAACGGCCCACCCCCTCACCTCCACACCACCAACCCGCTGAAAAAACCCCGGTAGAGGGCACGATGACGCAATTACCGCGAAGAGGGGATGAATATGAAACGTTTTAGGGACTTATACAGGGATGCGGGAGAAGGTTGGAGGGTAGTGGGCCGTGAACCTGGACGGTTGTTGGGAGATCAGAGAAGAGGAGGGAGAAAGCTCACCCCCCTCTTTTATTATTATTTTCCCTGGCGATTCACTTGCCGCTTCAAACCAATCCTCTTTATATCCTTCGGCTTAGGAAACGAGGATTACGCAGTTTACGCGCGGTTCGAATATTTGTGACGACGCAAACATCGACCCTTGACGCGGAGATTCAACCCCCTGAAATAATACCACATACACGGAATATCTGCCAGTCGCTTTTCACCATGCGGTTATGGAAATTAGGTCAAAAGATTTCTAGGTCGATCAGGGGAAAAATTAGTAACTCTAGGTTCGGAACTAACGTAACTGGTGACAATCCTGAACTGAGGTTGATACCATGAGTGCCTCTAACAAAACACTGACCAAAAAGTTTCGCCTCTCACTCATTGATAAGGAACTATGGAATAACGAGTCCTTTATTTCACGAATGGGACAGGGACAGTGGCAGAATTCGTGGAGCAAGACTTGGACTCAAAATTCGGATACGAAGAAGATACGTTTATTTATTTCCACCTCAAATATTCGCGTTAATCTTCGCAATTGCTTCATGATTCCGTTATTGTCTAGAACTTTCTTTCTATAAGACTTTCTAGTACCTGCCAACGATACTTCAAAGTACGTTAGTCGACAGTTAGTCGTGTAGCTCATTAGTTGACTTGACCCATACTGCTTATTTCATAAACTGCCATGTAATACCAACATTAAGTTTTGCATGACCCCTGGATGACTGTTGCAGCTTTTTTACGAAGTTGTAATATACATTCATGTAAATATATTCTGTAGCGTTGGTAGCATACGTATAGTGTAGTGTATTTTGGTCAGAGTTACTGAAAATTACAGTGCTTGTTGGCGATAACTCACCATCTGTCATACGCTTTTTTGGTGGCTTACAGGGTAGTGTGTAGATGTTTTATGACGTGTAAAGAATTAGTTGACCAAGGCCCACACCACTCGAAATCGGTGCAAATCATGACACGAGGCCGATATTGTGTGCCAAAAGGCTGATGAAATAATAGAATCCAAGTTTTCTCCGCTGCTTTTCACCGCGGGATAGCCACCATCTGAGCCACTTCTAGGACAAAGGAAATATTAGCAAAACATACTATACCCAAAAGCCATGATAGGAGAGGGAGAAATAGCTTTTTAGAGCTGTGAAAATCATGAGCTGTGGCCGAAGCTTTTAACTATACTCTAAATTAAAAGTTATCCTCGAGATTACGAGTATTTTGATAATACACTTCTGTAGGAATATTTTTGAGGGAAAATCAGTGGTAGGTAATCGTGCTCCGTTAGAGCGGGTAGAATTTGGAATTGAGGCCAGTGCCATGAGAAGCCTAGGGATTAGCATTTTACAATCCCCAACTTTTTGAAAGCCAATTTTTTCATGCATTATAAGCATTTAAGCCATTTTTTCGAGGGAACACATTGAGGAAACTAGTGGTATTATGTTCCGATCCCGTGAGGCCGGTGACATTCGTAAGCTGAGGTCAATTCTGTCTTTCACTTTATACAATGGGGATGTGAGCAATTGGGACGCAGAATTTTGGGGAAAGACTCAGCAATGGAATGAGTGGTAGACATAATTGACCTGTGCCTTGTAGAGAGGAAACAAACATAGCTTCAGATTTGGTGAACCCAAAACCCCTATACAATGCTATTCACAGGAGTATATCTGCCATCATTTCAGTACAGTAAGAATTAGAGCCGCAATGTTTTCCCGAAGATAGGACGGGGGAAGGAATCTAATTAATCTAATGAACAAAAGTCTTAACCTTAATAGAAATTGTTTATATAAATTTTCTATCTTGAAAAGCGACCCTGATGGCTCCTTTAGACATAATTATTAAGTGTAATGTATGATGCTGAAATTTAAAAGTGCATTGAAGCGTATGTTGGTGATGACTCACCCCATTCCTACCTCACTTTTTTTAAGTAAAGGGTAAAATATAGATATAGATACTTTTATTTTTATTTACTCATATAATAACATTTTTCATTACGGAATAAATTTCGTGAAGTTCTTTTATTTATTATGTTCTTTAAGCAAACGAAGTCCCTTTTGACCTTAATTAAATGTTTCATGAGTGGCTTTAAATATTTTATACTTGTATTTCTTCGATATTTATGTATTATTATTATATATATATTATTTAGATAACACCTTACGTAACATTCATAATTTTATTTTAAATATTACATAGTATCTCCACTAGTCATAAATCATTCAAGCATCGTTACGAGCCAAGTAGAAATGAAAACGTCCCTGCGGTCAAACGGCAGCGCCCAAACGCCGAAATATCCTAGACCCGAATTAGTTGTATCGAATAGGCTCAGCCCATGGGAGACAGTTGACAAAGAAGATCTGTGGCCAATACCACGAGATTAAATTCTAATAGTTTAGCGTAATCCCATAATTTCGTCCGTCACTTATCACCATAGGTTATAAGCATTTGAGCCACAATTTACGAAAAAGGTAGTCAACATAAATAATTTAAAAGCATAAAATAGGCTTTCTACACATTATAGTGATGACACTTTTACCCGAGGCCAATAACGTGAACTTAAACTCTAATTAGTATGCAATTAATCCCTCGTAAGTATAAAATATTTAATAAGTATAAAAAAATATCCAGATACTTGCCGCCCACGGCTTTTAACCATGGAGTTATGGGCATTTGGACCACTCCTTTTTGGGAAACGGGGTTAGCGGAAAATATTCATGGTAGACTTAACACTCTGGCCCCGTTAGAGTATGGACAATCGTAAGCTAAGGCCTATACCGTGGGCTACAACCATGACAAAATATCCCCATAATATCTCGTCGATTTTTGCTATGGGGTCATAATCATTTGGGACGCTCTTTTTTAGGGTGTGGCAGAGGAAACATTAAAAAAAGTAGGGACTGGGCTACGATTGGACCCCGTTTGGGTGGCGGCAACGCTGAGCTGGAGGTCGTACCGAGAGCAGAAATAAATAAACTTTGCTACGAGACGAGAACGAGTCTCTTGACCAACCTCACGCCCATATGCTGATATCCGCTCACCCGGCCGGCATGAGTGGTAATTAGCGCTGCAAGCATTCCGAAGTCCGGCTGAGCGACTCCAGGACGGTGCACTCTAGTCGGGGGACGTGTAGGAAATAGCCATTGACTCGGGAGGAGGGAGGGAGCGAGACCGCAAATTTCGAATCGCTGCGATTCGGAACGCTGACAGCGTGTCAACTGCAATGTGGGGGGGGGGGGGAGGTGAGCCACCGCGAAGGCCCTTCCTCCATTGAGATCGAACCTGAGGAAAAAAATACATTGATCATCACGGACGAGAAATTTGCACAGTTATGATATGACGATGGGAGACTGTGAGAGAGAGGAATGAGCAAATGGGTTGGGGAGGATTGAATCCAACTCCGAGCGCGTCAAGCATTTCTGGCCTGTCACTGGATAGAAAATAAAGTCCAGCTTATCCATGAAAAATTTCATGTTTCCACATTTATGGAAAATTTCATTTTAGGATGGTAAATATATTGCCACTGTTTCTATCCCATGAGCAATGATACACCTGAGAATTGAAATTGGGTGATCGTGGGGTAAGGAGGATAGCTGGAGTATCGGATTCTCATCCTAATCCTCGTCCAAATTCCTGAAACAGCGAAGATCTTTTTAGTAGAACTGGAAGTTTGGTTTGAAGCAAACTTCCAAGGATGGCGGTGACCTACCAATCTCTTCAGCTCCGCGTACGAGATGCAGCCTAGGTCCTCAATGATTTCATCAATGAACTCCATCCCACGTCTACCTCTCGCGTTTTTTTTCCTTTCTACAAAGCCCTCTAGTAATGTGAACAACGGTTTTTCATGTCTCAGTATGTACCTCATAGAGGAGTTGCGACGGTTTCTGACTGTATTCCACAGGAAAAGGACCTTTGCTCTTCTCAAGACTCCTCATTCGTAATTTTATCCTTTTAACTCATTTTTAGCTTATGGCCATAGCACCATATCTCAAAAGCATCAATTCTTCTCTTTCTTTCATTTTAGAAGTCCATGTCTTGCTGACATATAGAAATATGCTCCAGATAAATGTTTTCATGAGCTGTTTCCTTGTCCTCCTGTCTATATTTTTCGACGTGAACAGCTTGACCTTCCGGTTGAAGGCTGAAAACCTGGTTAATTCTGCAAATTTGGCCTGTTAAGCTATGTCCATTTGCTGTTATCCTGCTTTCAAGGTAAGAAAATTCCTCTCCGAGGTCTGTTCAAAAAATATGCTGACTGTTTGAATTGCGTGGGCCCAGTTGGTTCCAGTCAAATCCGCTTGTCATCACCATGTTTGTATAGATCAGGTGATTACAACGCAGTTTTTATATTTCAAATATCATTATTGGTTGCTTAGCAACGCGGTTGTTTGGCGGATTTTAGAATGAGTGACTTGAGCGAGCACAGAGTTGCTGTGAAATTTTGTGTTTAATTCGGAAAATCTACAAGTGCAACTTTTGATATGCTCAAGACGGATTACGACGATGTTGCTGTGAAGCGTGCGACATGTTTTAAGTGGCATGGACGTTTTAAAGATGGTCGTCCGTTGATTGAAGACGATGAGCGTTCTGGACGTCCTTCCACGTCAACTGACGCCTCACACGTCGACTAAATCAACAACCTGGTTCGGGAAAATCAACGTCTGACCATCAAAGAGCTTGCTTAAGAGTGTGGGATATCAGTTGGATCATGTTACGAGCTTTTGACCGAAAAATTGAAGATGCACTGCGTTGCTGCAAAATTTGTTCCACGCCTGATGACGGACGACAAAAAAGCCCATCCCGTCCAGGCTTGCCAGGAATTGCTTGAAGATTCAGAAGAAGACGATAACTTCTTGTCGAGGATCATAACAGGTGATGAATCTTAAGTGTACGGTTACGACATCGAAACAAAGGTTCAATCGTCCCATTGGGTCCCATTGGGTAGGTGAAAAACTCCCAGACCAAAGAAAGCTCGCTAAGTTCGTTCCAATATGAAGGTGATGTTGACAGCTTTTTTTGATGCTGAGGGAACCAGATTTACTACATTGAAGTTATAAAACGTCTGCGGGAGGCTAACCGGCGGAAAAGGCCAGAAATGTGGAGGAGTCGTGATTGGTTTTTTCACCACGACAACGCTCCAGCCCATTCAGCCCTCAGAACTCGTGAGTTTTTGGCCAAACACTCGATTACTGTTCTTCCCCACCCACCCTACTCACCTGATCTCGCTTCTTGTGACTTCTTCTTGTTCCCCGCACTCAAAAGACCTTTGAAAGGAAGAAAATTTGAGACAATTCCCGAGATTGAGGCAAATGCGACGAAAAAACTGAAGGACATCACAAAAGAAGCGTTCCAGGACTGTTTCCAAAAGTGGAAACACCGTTGGGATAAGTGTGTGCGTCTGGGAGGAGAGTACTTTGAAGGGGACCCAAACATGTAACTTCTAAATAAAGTACATTTTGTTTTATGACGTCAGTCTACGTATTTTTTTAACAGACCTCGTAAATTCCCTAATCTCTGACCGATCAGGACTACGTCAGTCTCCGTGCCATTCCCACAAGCAGGGTCTTTGTCTTCTCCTTATTGATCTTCATGCCGAATCCATTGCTGAAGGTGTATTCCATTAGGGTAAAATTAGGGTAGGGAAGTTGTGTTCACTCCTTTCCGCTTTCGGTAATCACCGCTAAATCAGTCGCGAATCGAAGGAAGTGTACTTTTCTTCCATGCACGCTCACTCCTCTGGCTTCTTCTTCTAATCTGTCGGTCACCTCCTACAATCCCTTCTGGATAAATGCGTTTAAACAGTGGGGGTAACATCAAACACCCGTGTCCATCCCCTTTCCAAATTCTACCTTCTTGGTAGTACTTTCCACATCTAACAAGGGCTATTTCTTCTTTCCACCATCCCTATATCATTCCGCGAACCTTGTAGTTTACTCCTGTCATTTGCGGTATTGGAAAAAGTTTGTTTCATTCGACTCGGTTGATTACTTTTTCTAAGTTTATGAAAGCTATGGAGGTGTCTTTGTTCTTTCTCATGCGTTTTTCTAAGATAAGGTTCAAGACTAGTATTGCTTCCCGTGTGTCTCTACCTTTCCCAAAGCCGAACTGATCGTCGCTTAAGATGCTTTCCACTTTCTCCTCCGGTTGCCTTAAAAGTATTAATGTAAACAGTTTATAATGAATATGCTTCAGTTTAAACTGATTCGTACACGGTTGCCAAGGGTTGTGTTCAGGTGTTCACCATTATCACTCCTTTTAACAGCAATATTTTTTGCGTAATGTAGAAGCCCAAAAGAAGAATTGCATTTGTTTTTCCGTCTTAGTCACATCTGAAAGTTATTCGCGCTATTAGATATATATTTCTCGCCCGCGCACGCACTTCAGCGCGTCAGTACAAAATCACTGGATATCAGTGAATAAATTGAGCGTTACTATAACCTTAGTCTTTTTTATTATTGGTATTATAATTCCCATAATTTTCACCCCAAACTACTACCAATCGAGTTGCAATATATTTGGGATTGCTCTGAAGGTAGAAATTCGATCTTTTGGAATTTTGTTTCTGAAATTCGTTCAATTTTGGAATTAAGAGCAATCACTGTTTTCTTTGTAAAGAGCAGCATGCATCTCGTCATCTACCACTTTGTAATAAAATTGTTTCCAAAGCTTTTCTTTGTAATACCTAGTCATTTCTAGCTGTGAGAGACTGGTTTGCTGATATCTTCTAAAACGTCTTCTAAATATCGCATCATATTTGGGCTCGTACGATATTTTCACTGTGTGTTTATTTAAAAAAGAATATGATTTACACAGCCCAGTATCGTGAGCAAACTAGCTAGCTTTCCTGGGAGTAGGGCGAAAGCAAAGGGAGTCTGACGACAGGGGCAGGAGGGTGAGGAGGAGAGGCGGAGGGGTAAGTTGGTTGAGGGGGGAGGGGAGGCGGTGCGCATGGGGGTGAGAGAAGGGACAAGGATGTATCCAAGGGACTCGCAAAGCGTGTCTGTGTGGGTAACGTGAGTGAGTGTTTGTCCGCCACACGGGATTGGAGAGGCCTCTCCTGGTGAAGCTGCTGCACCGGGTAGACCGACCAACTTGGCGGGGGGAGGAAGATGGCTCCTCCGCGGAAATATCGGAGCGAGTCGCTGTCTCTGAGAGAGGAGGGAGGGCGAGCCCTAGAGTGGTGGACGGGGCGATGGGAGAGGGGGGGGTGGAAGATGGAGGACACACTGGCGAGAGTGTGGGGAGAAGAGTGAGCCACCAAAGCTAACTAGATTCACGGTGGCGTGAATATGGTTGTTTGCTCTCCGAGACTCCACACTGAAGGGTGGTGAGGTGGGTTACATCCTCAATCCACCCCGCCGACCAACACATACACGTCACCCACCCACGACGTCAAGAGGGTTGTCATCGAACTAGGTGAGTGGGAGGCGGGACGGCACGAGAGACGAGTCGCGGGTGGGCGGGAGAGAGGGACACACACAGGAGCGTGAGGAGACAAGATGGAGGAGAACGGGTCAGGGTTAGAGTTGCATCTAGGCCTGCCAACTGATGAAGACTTAATTCACGGATTAGTCCGCTCGCGGAGCGCGAAATGCTGGGGTAGTCTGGGAGATCAAACAAATTGCTTCCTCGCGGAATGTGCACTGTGAAAGACACCTGCATCCACAGCGATAAACAGCATGAATTGGGAAATTTGATTTTGATTGAAAGTAGATTATTAATGTTGTCACTGACGCAATTAGGCAGACATGCAACCAGCCACATTTCGCCTAAAATATAAAGTTTTCTTGGATATCAAATGATGAACTTGTACCATTTTGGAAGATTTTGTATCAGAACTGCCGTTTTAGATAAACTGTATTGTCACTGTAAATCATAGGTTCAAAAATACTTTATTCGAGTGCAACATCACATTATATGTATTACTCCGCAGTACACCTGATGTAATTTTGAAATACGTGATGCGCGATGGCTCAATGTCTAAGGAAATCTAACTTTGATAATTTTAACTAAAGCTTAATCGGAACTTTTAACACAAAACTTATATAGATCATGAATTGCTGAAGTGCATTTGCATATATTATATTAGCAACAAATAACATATGATCAAAGCTATACCTAGTAGCAAGGAGCGGTGATATACAGAATATTTTTATCATTTTCAATTTAGCATTATCATTACAATTGGGAGGATATTGCCTTCAGCCATGAGATAAAGAATTTGGAAAATTCTTGACCAATTCCGAACACCTACCGAAGAATCTGGGAGAGGCGGAAAACAGTGGCATCGTAGTTAAATGTCCTTATATTACTACCAAGACTCAATGGAGCATCTGATAGCCTAATATTTCATGAACAAAAAACTCTTTAGAAATGTTATTTAACATCCGCTAAGGGGGTGTGGCTGCGACTGAGTGCATCTAAACAAATATCAATTTCCCATGTTTCGTTTGCATATTAATTAAAATACTACTTTCACTGGTAATATGCCTAAACTATTTGATTAAAAAAGTCAGAAGTTATGAAGACAATATGGAAAATACATTTGAATGGACCCATTTTCCAACCATTGAAACAAACTGTAGCGCCGTTCCTTGAATAACGCACTTGTAGATCATATATTGCAACGTTTTAATAGTTACTCAAAACTTGGATAAGCCCAATGACGTTACATTCCCACCTCCTAAGAAAATTTACGCCAATAGCTTGTATATTTCCTAAAATGACAATTATATGAGCTTGAAAAATAATTTTTTCACCAATTTGTATACGTACCACCACATAATTTTAATCATAATTCATTAAAAACATCGATGAAAGGTATGATTCTGATGTTTTTGTCAAAAAAAGGTATTTGAAAATTAGTTGGCAGAATGTAAATGAAATAAAATTTGAATTATCTTACGATGGAATAACCTAAAACGTAGAAATAATCTTACGTTAGCATCATGTCAGTAAAACCGATTAAGTTACCAAAAAATGGAATGGAAGAAATTTGAAGGACGCCAAGTTACCTCTTCTATAGAATATCGCACTTTCCGGGACAAAATGGAGAAAACGGGTCAGGGTTGGTAATGATGGTGAAGGCAAAGAGAATGGTTGATGGGGTAACGAGGAGGGGTTGGTAAAACTATGGCAGAGGAGGAGGGAGAGATGAAGGAGGGAAAAAACGCACGTGCTTGATGCGCGAAGTGGAGAAAGAGTCAGGCGAGAGAAAAAAATAACATCCAAGGCAACTGTCCACAAAGTAATGATGACATTTATTTTATTTTAAGTGTGTTTGTTGTTTATTGAAATCCAGGTGGGCATCTCCAACACTCGACATTACATGGTTAAGAAAATGAGACGAGTAACTCCTTCGTTCGTGGCAATGCGTGGACGTCGATAATAAATCAAGCTTCAATTGAAGTAAAACTTTGTAGAGTTCCATCTTGATTTGCTAAAGATAACTTTTACACTCCACTGGTCAGTTTACATGCCAATAATTTATTGCAAAAACCGGATTTCGATACCTGAAAATGATTTCAGGCATTGAAATTAGGATTGTGCAATAAATTATTCTTGGTCTTAAACTAACTATACTTACTAACTATGAATGAAGCTTATTTAAACGTCTAACGGGAAACGAAGGATGAATTACTGCGGAGGGCTTGAGAGTATATAAAGATAAATCTTAGAGTGATTCGACGAAAGTCAGTCAAGGATGGATAAATTCCGATATTTCTGTTACAATGACCAATATCACCACTATATTTTGGAACTCTTTTTGTTCTAAAGCCATTCAGATGTCTTCGGAACTGGTCTCTCGAAACAAACTTCGTTTGTGAAGAAGTCACACATATTTTCAATATCTCCATAAATTGTTGGAATAAAAGATAACATAAAAATGGAAACATATACTCAAAACAGTGAGTGAATGAGACTGAGGTACGCTTTAGATCGTTCAACAAATTTTAGTCTCTGAAATTAATAAAAGTGTCTAACCACGTTGAGTTCGTTAATTACCTTCTACTCAATGTTTTTAAAAGACAAAAACGAGAAACTTTTCGATTGCAATGCAATGAAAGAATCCATAGGAGATTATCCAGTTTATATGACCAACGGATATTAACAGAGCGAATAACACCAGTGATCTAAAACCCCAAATTTAAAATGAACACACTTGTACCAGAGCGCCAAAGTAAAATGAATGGAGATCAAAAGATGAATTCTTGGCAGGTTTCCACTGATTTTTCTTCATAAAACTGGTTTCGATGTTTTTAATCATTCTAAACCGAATGCGTCAAGTATTTACCAGTAGAAAGCTATCTAGAAAACTTCTGTCACCACGCTCATGCGGCAGCAAGCAAGGTAGTAAGTAGATATAGGTGAGTGTGTATGCTTCATCACATAAGTCTTGGGACTGCATGATTAATGGAAAGTGATTCTGTAAAGTTCAGATGTGTTTGTAACGTTGAGAAAAATGGGAAGGGAAATCAATGCCTAGTATACATGTAGAACGCATTACGTGTATTAGTAGAGGTACCATTTAATGGTGAACTGGATTGAAACAGAGGGACTAGACAGAAGTGGACGATACGACAGGAAGTTAAGGACTTTAGATGTGAGTCGGGCGTCGGAGCGGCCAGACGTTTAGGAGGAACACAGGAATGTAAGAGCAAGGCCTCATAACGTAAATAACTGGGTTCAGAAAATATTTTGGCAAATATTTTAAAACTTACAGGGCATCAGGAAAGGTATAGGCTCTACACGCCAGGTTCAAGGGCAATAAAATACATTGATTTTGGAGGAGAAACTGGAGTTTCCACTAACTTAAATATGCGTGTTTTCAGAGTAACGTCTGGAATTACGCTCCATCAAATAATAACCACACTGAGCTCTCTCTGTATTACTTTTGAAGGGTAAACATTTAATAAAAATCCTCTGATTCTCTTATTGCACAGCACAAAAATAATCCAATTATTACATTGAGAATATTCTGAAGAAAAATTCACGAATAACTAGTTACGTGTGTCAGTTCAGCATTTAACGAGACATTTGGGCATATACAATGATGTAACCAAGTATCGGTATTTTAGCCAAATAAGTCAGTTATAAGTGGTCGACACGACAGGAAGTCAAGAATTTTGGAAGTGAGTTGGACGTCACAGTGGATAGACTTTAGTGTGTTAGGAACACAGGAATGTAAGGGTAAGGCTTCACCAATAAAGTGGGGGGATGAGAAAAATAGGGAATGTCTAACCAACAGCGAGGGAAGAGAAACACAGTCATACAGACAAGAGGATGAGCCGATAGAGGTATGCTAACCAACGCTCACTAATGCGGTTTCGCACGTTCCCTGGAATGCCATTCACTATCACCTCTTTTGACTTTGTTTCTTTTTTTTTCATCCACCTCTCAAACCGTGCCGGTTCCCTCCCAGAAGCCTTAATGATCATCTAATGGCAGCATCATAAAAGAGTTTGCCTCAAAATTTCACACGCCTACATTCCCCACCCCTTAATCTCGTCCTCTCCCCCCCCCCTCCATCTCCAGAGCTCCAAGGCGCTCGGCCAAAGGTGATTAGTACCGCAAACACCGCTTGTAATTACTTCCACGGAAATTTTCATTCACTAATCGCATCACCTGTGGAAAAATTATGAGATAGATTAATGTAAACATTCAGATCCTTCTTTAAACGAAACCTTCAGAAAGTGGATCCATGCGTAACACCTTCCAGAGACAGAGAGAGAGGATGGGACCATCGTATAACCGACTAAAAACGGAATATTTATTGAAAACGTTAACCATAGATGGAACACTCCATTTGTTGAATCATAAGACTCCCGCTTTATGATACAAGAACATAATTGAAGGCAAAATAGAGGGAAAAGTCCCCGGAGGAGGATCTAGGAATGAGTTCATGGACCATATAAAGGGAAAAGTACACAGGAAAAGCCACCAGGAAGTAAGAGAACTAGCATTAGAGAGAGAAGTGTGGAGGGCTGCAGACAACTAATCTTAGGATCGAACGACCAAGTAAATGAGGTCTACAGCCAAGTGGAAGAATATCGCATCAGAGCATTGATGAATCAAAATATAACGCACGGTATCATTTAAACACAACTTTCACATTCAATATTCATGCAATCATTTTTTGTTGAAGTTCTCACAGATTGACTAATGAAGAAGCGGCAGTGCTCTTTCTTGTGAAAATGAGGTGGAATTAATTAATGGGATCATTTCCTGTACCCCCACATCGAGGCGTTTACTAAGGAGACGATCGCAAGAGAGATACATGCCCAGAATAATTTTTGTTTGCTCTTTTGATGAATGTCTGGTATTTTACTGATATGGTCACCTAAAGTACTCATGCAAAATATTTTGTTGGTGGTGACCTTGAACGACGCAGTTTTGACAAGTTGATAGCAATTAAGTTCGCGGTTCCTCCTACAGAGCGTCATATACTTGGCGCGTCAGGGTGAAGCCATATGGCTACAGTGGACAGAAATGGGTTTAAGTATAAACAGATAAATTAATCTGATGATAACAATGTAAACAATAGTTCTCACAATAGTGTATACACGTCAAACAGTTTCCCATCGGAGTGGGAATTGTCAAAAGAGCTCATTTATAGGTTTTTGGTAATAAGAAAACTATCAGTACTCCCCTCAAAACTACCATTACTTGCATATCAATTTGGCATATGTTACAATCTTGCATTGCTTCACACACACACTTTCTTGTTCATCGAAATTTAAACATTCCTCCTCTCCTGATTCTCTCCCACAGTTACGGTCGCAATAATTATACGCTATAACACAAAAGATGGTATTGAATAACTTCCAATGCAATGGTTTCCATCATAACAACAACCCATGTTAACAATTAAATAACGGTTCGAACTACAAAGGTAGCCTAATGAAAATACACGGTACTGTGCCGAGGAACACGAGCTACGGGGAGAAATCAAACTGTAGGTGAATCATCATTAAAAGAAAATTAAAAGCATCCCCGTCGTTCTTTTTTTGAACGCCCCTGAGTTAGTCGTCCCATCTCGCTCGTAAATTCCTAAATATTGGACCCCATTACGGAAAGATGCGCCAAAAACAGCCGCCGGCCAGAATATGGAAAAAGAGGGCGGGAGGGAGGCGTGGGATGTATGAGGTGGGGCGGGGGGGATTTGGGGGGTGGGGATTCAGGGTAAAGCGAGTGATGCGACCAAAAGGTGGGGGCGAGAGAGGGCAGGGTAGGAGGAGAGGGCAAGTGAATGAGAGAGAGAGGCCGGCCCCGACGCATGAGCATTAGCCCCATTTCCGTAGGCTCGTCCTTAACCCGTTAACCTCCGCAATCATCATAAACTCATCAGATACTGATTAAAAGCGCGAAACCCAGAGATTGGAATACGCCGAAAACACCTCTAGTCTTCTAAATACTTTTGCACCTCGATTGAATGCGATTTCGACACGGACGAAATTGAAATATGCCAGGGTTAGGGGCTGTTGAAACCGATTTCAATATAAAAAAACATTCATAAATTATTTACCGGAGCACGACCATCGACATCCATTTAAAACGGAGGAGCCATTTAATTGTTTTTATTTTAGCGATCACCAAAGAAACGAGAGGCTTTAGCAGCAGTGAGTGACTTTGAATGTACACTCTCATAAGAGGATATATTATGAAAAATAAGTTCCTTAAGATGCGTGAAGGAAATAATTACGGATACTTAGTACACTTGAATTCCTAGTATTACTAAACACGATATAAAAGCATGCAATGCAACTAAGCCAGCTCAATGATTGAATAGCAAACGTAAGCAACTTAAATCTTTCACCATAAGGTTTGTCAATGTCATGAACAACTCCGATTGAATGACCGTAGTCAGAAATTATTTCCCAACAGATCGAGGTATTTATTGTCAAGCATAAAAATGGGTATCAATTGAGCAACCATTTTCCTGAAAGAAGTTAATTGAGGGTCAACAGAGAAAGGAATAATAATGAGGGTGAGTGATTCACTTTTGAGCGTGGGAAAAAGAAACTCAAACCGCAATATGAACTAATCCAATATCTATGCAGTTATTCATATTACACCTCGAAGCATGGTCAAGGTTTGCCTATAACGCTAGTTACACCGCCGAGTACAAAATTTACATTCGTATCAATACCATAAGGGGATGAACAAAGAGTAGATATAATAGATAATAAAAGAATAGATAAGAATAATTGACATATGGTCGAGGAGGAGGCTAAAGGAAGAAACGCATCGAATTTGCGGTGGAATTAATGGAAATTTTGCTATAAAATGCCATCCACATAAGTTTAAAAAATAATGTAATATCTGTTGAAGCTTTTCAACCCATTTTATCCTTGAAAATAGATAAATGACTTAGTTGGAGCTTTTTATCTGGTTACTACGGCTTATAGTCATGTTGAACTATTGTGACATTTAATTCGTAGACTTCTTATACCGGGTCACTAAAATTCATTCCAAAGACCAGGTTGGGTCCAGGGGATAGATCCGGTCTTAAAGGAAAACATTTAATGAAGCATAGGTAGATTTAGAGGGGAATGCAACGTATTTTTTAAATACTCGCATGAGCATGCTGTATTGCTACAATAGAGGCTATGTGAGCTATCTTACAAGTTATTCTAATGTATCCTACGGTTTATATTTTATTTCTATCCTTGAAGATGACATAAAAATATATCAAAACGTTGGTAGTGAGTGGGTAGATGATTGCAATTTATCACACCCTCACATTGCTACAACCACAGCAAATTATATTGCGGTCAATTTACTAATAAGACAAAAAAAAGAACTCATGCTGCCTATGGTCCTGGTTTGGGCATACCTATGGGTCCATTGCAATTATTATCAATTGCTGGGCATTCGCAAAGAATATGGGATGTAGTGTTCTCACTCTCTTCGCACTACCTATAACTTGGTGGATGTTTAAATCCTCTTATTTGAAGATGCATCTTCACTCTGCATTTGCCATCAAAAGCCTTAAATTGTTTTCCGTTTCCTTTCATCCAAGGAAAAGAGGTTTGATTTAACATAACTGGTCTATGATCCAACAAACGATCCTTACCAAATTGCCTTGGACCCTATCACTATGAGGTCCAGATCTCAAGGTGTTGGTGCCCATTCACACCAAAGAAGCCACACTTTTTCTTTAAAATATATCGTCATCATTGGCAATCATGTCTCGGAATATATGCTTATTTTACTTAAAGTATCTATTTTTACCCTCTGCAGCCCATTTCTTTAAGCATGTAGTAGCATCTAGGCATTTGTCGCATCAGTTGTTTCCTTGTATTTTTTGGCCAAGTAAATTCATGATTTGCGTATTTTCCATTTTTTTAGATTCTACAATCAGGAAATATGGTATGTACATTTGAGGATACAGTCGTTTAATACAATGCATGAGTTGAAAAATTCGAAGTAGAGAACAAATTTGTCAACAGGATAGCAGACGGTGAACATGTATGAATGCTTCATATGTTTTCCATCAAAACACAGACCAGAAGAATGACACGAGGAATTGATTATGGCAAATAGAAAGGTGCTTCTGATGCCCTCGAGGATGAAATAAGGATGGAAAATGCGACAGAGTGATTCCATTAAAAGTTTAGACGAATTGAGGAGAGCATATCAATATTTTGGCTATACTGTTGGGCAAAGTAAATATTTGTGTTCAGCAAATATTTTGACCTTAAAACTTACAGGGTAAGATATAGGCTGTAAGATACTCAGGAAATATATAGGCTGTACATGCCGTCTTCTAGGTCAATATGATACGCTGATTGTGGCGGAGAAACTGGAGTTTTTAATACCTTAAATCTGTGTGTTTTCAGAATAATACCTGGAATTAAATTCTATTAAATTTTGCTAATTGAATATATGCACTGAGCTATTTCTGTATTTATTTTGCAGGGCTAACATTTATTCAAAAGCCCCTGATTCTTTTATTGAGCAGCACACAAATAATCCAACGGGGTTATATTGAGAATGTTCTGAAGAAGAAACCACGAATGGCTAGTTACGTGTGTTGGTTCAGCATTCGAAGAGGTATTTAGGCGTATACAATGATGTAACCAAGCATGGTAATTCAACCAGATAAGCCAAGTGTTCTCATCTTATATCATCAATCTAGGTCAAATGCATCTGTCAGCGCATCAAAACTCATTTAAATTATTCTAGAATTATAGATAATAGTTCTGGCAAATTACTAGCAAGCTCTGAGAAGGGTATGTAGCAGCAAAAATAAAAATAAAAACCCATCCCCACAATGTGAATCAACTTTTTTTTTACTTCCTTATCCAGGTCATTAGAGAATGGGACTCACGCAAAGAGATTAAAGTGGTGGAATTTGCGTTCCTCTCTTTTTTTACAAATGCTTAATTCACCCGACCAACTTAATGACAGCGATTAGATGTTTAAGCATTCAACAGACAACGCGAACTAAAGAAGAATAATTAAACCACGAGTGGGGTCATTAATGACAAAACTGTTTCACTTAATCAAGTCTGAACAGAGCACAATGACCTAAGCGTTCGGGTCACTTCATCTTAATTCGTGTACTCCATGGCGATGGCAATTTCATTTCCATTGCATAGGTAACCAATGACTCAATCACATTAAAATGTCAATTCAAAAGCTTAATGCACCGATCAATGATAAATATAATTAGCAGCTTCATTCTCCCACAACTTGCAGCCGGTTAAATGCTCCAATTTCAAAATGGATTCCATGAAAACTGCCCTACAGAAGCAATTCGCGTCAAATAATACCCACCTAACGGTTATAAATCATGATGTTTCATATCAGCCACGATGATGTAGTTTTTACAAAAAAGATAGCGTAATTAGACCATTTTAGGGTCTATCGTAATTTTAGTAACATTTGAGCACAGTACTCATAGTAAAATTAATAAAGTTTTGAATAGTCGCTCAAAAAACCCTGTTTACATGGATAATAGGCCTGGTAAACTTCATTATAACTCCATGATGAGGAGAGATTTCAGGAGATAGGGCACTAAATGGTCGTAAAATCTTTTCATTAATCAACAAAGATGAAGCATTTAAAACCTTCACGCAAAATCTTTACCTTAAATGAGGTAATTTTTTTCATTTCTCTTAAAATATCCAATTTCATGTGTAAGATTCTGAAAGTATTTTTATTCCCAGTTTACAGCCATATCCGACATTTTTGAATTTACATCCAATAATAGATATGACCTCTTGAACATTTCTAGTCCATATTTAATGAAATTTTATTTGAATTTTGACTTAGAACCCCTCTGTGCAGCACTAGGCCATATTTAAAAAAGAAAGGCTAAAAAAAAGTCAAGCACATATTTCTAGTATAACAGACTAACTCTACAACTAGGATTAGAAGCTGAAACAGAACATACGAGTAATTTTATAATTAAACTAAAAAATAGAGCTCACCACAATAATTCCCAACAGAAAATATCACAATGGAGAACTTGCAGATTTTTTGAAAAAAATAGAGGTAATAGAGGATGATGAATCTTGCCCAACGCAAAAAACCCGAGGCTTAAGTAGCGCTTAGTTTCCGAGATATAAATTCTCAAAGTTGTCGAAATTCCAACGGCGCGAAAAACGGGCGAAAAGGGGGGCGTGGTCAGATCGGGCAGGCCTGACGTCACACCTGTCGTTCAGAGGCCGCAGCGGTGGCAAGCCCGGCGTTGTCTCGGGGACTCCGGGCGGCGTCACCGGGGACTAGGGCAGGAGCGCTACGCCTAGAACGGTGGAGTATTCAATGGATGCAAGCACGGAAACATCTACGCTGCTACCAACGATGGAAATTCCGCTTACAAAGTAACGGAACCGATGCGAAGTTTAACCATACACATTAATCCAAAGTCGCATGTCATCGGCATTGTCAGAACTTCTTACACTGTAGAGACTGGGTTAGGCTGCTAACGACACAACTTTTTTTTCTGAAACTGGAGAGAAACGTGGGAAAAGTGTAAGATTTTTTTTCCCCATACGCCTGGGTTCGCGATAAAATTGCAACTATAAGATTTCTTTCCACTATTTTACCTGCCATTGCATTTATTTTTGTAACATTTTGAGGAATCGAAACGGCGTCCTAGGGGGGGAGAGAAAGTTAATACATTCCAGTTCATTACAAATGTAGGGCATGATAACACAGTATTTTCTTTACCTTGTTATGCGTATTGCAACCTTAGGGATTTCATCTTACGTTGACGGCGTAATGCGGCATGATTTCAAATGATATCACTTGGCATGTTAAGTAAAAAATGATTCCACAATAAGCGCATATAATGAAGTTATCACCAGATGCTTTGCATCGGCACGAACGCTGTTCATGTGGGTAACATAATTTGTGACCATTTTTGTATGTTGTCGAGCATTAAGGTCTTCCGGGTTTTCAACCGCGTTGGTTGATTGTGCAAGGAAAACACTCCATGATCCTTCGATCCACGTTTTGCTTACATTAAATACGTCACTTTAAATGAACCTCTTCACAAACCTCTGCTTTTAAATACCCTGTTATTAACTCTCTCATGTCAGAAAATTCTTCATGGTGAGCGAAAATTTGATTAACAAATATCAGCATTCGACTATAATTGCTAGGAAATTCACAGTGAATACGTCACTATACGATAAAAATTACATCTTTGTCTATTGTTAACACTCTTCAAATAGACTCATGACCGATCGGAGCTCTCTCTCTTCCCTAAAATGTATCCTCGGATTACAAAATGTGCCGGCAACGACACACCTTCCACTTCTTAAGTGTAAATCCAGGCGAACTATAGAATCCCAAAATTTGCTACTAGTTGTACCGTTGTACTCTCTTTGAAGGGTTAGTTGAAGATCCAAGTAATAGTTAGAAAGTTAGAATGATGCAGTGACGGTTTTACCTGTTCGGGGTTGGGAATTCTACTTTTTTTCTGAAACATATTAAACCGAAAAATAAATTACGTAGTATGGCCACGATCCTGTACACTGGAGTCCTGTGCACCCAATGCCTTAACCCACACCACCACGGCAAATAATTATTTTACGAGCGTAATACTGTCGTTAATTACGCATGAGCAAATGCGTAATCTTATTCATTAAATCCATTAAAATAGCATCGTATTTGCACCCAAAATTGCGCCAATGCTTGAACTCGTGGACATAAAAAAGCTCCTGTTATGATACGGATAATTTGTCCATGCATCTATCTATCAACGTATATGTATACTTGCAAGGACATGCATCGTGTGAACATGTCTTAATGAGACGAATTGAAGATGAGCCAAATTCTCGAGTAACCTACAATTTTCTCGCGAACCCGGGCCTATGGGAGAAAAAGCAGTGACCCTTTTTCTACATCTATCCCCAGTTGCAAAAAAATTAAATCTTTGGCGTCAACTCAACTCACCGTAGGTCTCGCGATGTCTCCTCGTGAGACTCTTCGCTGATCATAAGGCTAGACTCACAATTTTTTGCCGTTACTTTATGTTCCGGCAATATTTCGCACTTCACTGTGCATAAATTTTTCAATATTTGCTATCGAACGCGTCCTATTGCACTATCGATGTCATACTTCCTCATGGAACTGAAATAAAATTTAAAATCGAACTTTTCGAATAGATCACATTTCTAATAATGCCGAAATACTGCAATAGAAATTTCAAACATATAATATATTAATTTAACGGGAAAATCACAGTAAATAATTAACGAAGTGATTTAACGGTTTGTATTTCCGACTATATTTACATGTCGCATCTCATTATAAGTACTCCATCATCACTAGAGCGTCGACTTTATAGGCAGATTATCTGAGTTGGCACAAACTTCCATGCAGATGAAACACTAATAAATCGTCAAAGTATTGCACACCAAAATACATACATACTTTCCGAAACTCAGACGCAATATTTCAACGAAATATCACGAGGCTAAAGATAAATGAACGGTGAGTGAACGGTGATACTCGCCGAACTATTCGCCGGTATCTCGTATGTCTCGTACGGTGGACGGCAGGTGTGACGTCACGCGTAACACTTCCAAAATGGCGCGCAGAAAGCAGCGTTTGAAACGACATCATCCTTTCCATTGACTGTAGTTCAATAAATATGGGTCGCTCAGATGAAAGAAAAGAATGTGTAGGAAACATTTTTGGTTATCTATATGATGCATGAGTTAAAACAGCTGTAAAAAAACCTTGCAAGTTCTCCATTTTAATCTCCCTCTATATTCCTCCATTTAAATCGCTTAAATACTCCAGGCTGTCCGACAGGAAATAATGAACTTCTAATCTCATAAGAGACTGAAAACATTTAGCAGGCTTTAGGAATTTATAAGTGCAACAATGTGGGTTTAAACTATGTGATTAAAGATGAATGCCCTTATACATGAAGATTTTGAGTATAAAGAAATGAAGAAAGACATTTTGTAACAGAAATCTTGGGAATAGTAATTAAGGGACATTAAAATTGACTACATCGTTCAAATGATACAAAGGTATATAATTTGCATCGAGATTTTCCCAATAATCAGCATCGATACGTATATCAAAAACAGGAGAAGATAAAAATTAATGAATATTCCACGAAAAAAATTAGGGGGATCCAAATAAAACCAGTTTTATGCGTAAAGAGAGCCATTTTCAAATCGTCTCATCCGGATAGTTTACCCCGAGGAAGGAAACAATGAGGTGGGAGAAAAGTACTAAAAAGAGATGATAAATAAAAAAGAATCAGCTCCGCGCGCGTCTTCCATAATGCCGGTAAACTGAGAGTTACGTTGATTATTTCCATGCGCCAGCCTCAGTTGAGATGTCTCTGGGAAAATGAATTCAACCTTTGCTGGCGGCTAACGAAAGGGAAAGAAAGGAGAGAGCGAGAGAGAGGGATTCCTGAATGGAATGTTTCTGAAATCGGAGGTACCAGGGAAATGCAATCCCTATCCTTAAGCTGAACCATTAGCGAGAGATGCAGGGGAACAGGCAGGCATACGGTGGACGCGAAATGTTTAGACAGGGATAAAAAGCTGGAGGAGATGTGGGTGCCGAGCTTCGACGAAGTGGATTCTGTGTGTGTGTAAAAAAGTTGAAAAGGAATAGGAATGCACACAGCCGGCATGTGGTGTGAAGGGCAAAGAAAAAGGTACACATGTGTGTGGGCCGAACAAAGGGCTCAAACATGTCACCATCTTGACCTAGATAACGTATTCACCAAGCATCCGAGGAGGGTCTTTAAAAATCGGAATGTTTCCCCTGAGGCGCAACATGGCGTAGACAGCGAGAGAGGAGCATGGCACAAGTATACGGCCCGTGAGGAAAAAAGCGAACGATGAAGATTTTTTTTGTAATTCAGGTGCTGTGCGCGAGTAGCAAGCACCGGTCTGAAAAAAAGCATGGGAGAGACAAACAGCGGCAGAGTGGTTGGAACCGAAAGCAATAAAGACGTTAGTAGTATTCCAATGAAAGGAAACATGCAAAGGATGAAGACTTTTTCTCTGTCACCAGGTAGGAATTCTCCTGGGGAAATGATGACGCAGGAGAAACTACGGTGAGACAGAAGCCATCTCCTCCAGATAATAAATGTCAAAGATAAGAGTCTCCTCGTGATAAAGATGGATAGCGGATGGAGGATGGGGGGGATGTACAGTTGGCATGCTGGGAAAGATTCGACTCAAAAATCCAATGATATTTCCCAGAATGTCAAGTAACAATCAATCAAAAAATTTCTTTCCACCGTGAGAGACAGAGGAAATGTAACATGAGCGGGGAGCACGACCGTTATTCCCAGATGTGTCAAGGGCTCATCGGTTCCTCGTTACAGACTTCCACGACTTCAGCTATCTTCCGTCGCAGCTGTTCCCCACGGTGTCACGATGTCTGAATGCCATGCAGTCACCAGAAGAAAAGTCCTTCGTAGCCAAGTTCAATGCGCTTTGATGAAAGAAGCCAGCGTTAACTTATACAAATCCATGGAATAGCGGAATATTAATGATGTAGATGCAAATAGGTAGCATCACAAAAATATCTCCCAAAAAAGATAACTGAATCGAGGCAAAATGTGAATTTATGGTTGAATTCCCAAAAATGATGAATCATCCAAAGTTTATACTCCCGTATAGAGATTTGGCAAGGGAAGGAGAAGGGCTTTGAATCATTTACCGAAGGGGTGGTTGTATCCTTACCTATTATAAAGTAGAAATACGCTAAGTGGTAAGTAACTTGAAACAAATTTTTCTTAAATAAACCACAGAAAATCAAAAGAGTCGCCTAAATCACTTTTTTATCGACTAGGTAAATTCTATATTTGCACAACATATTTACCTCATTATGGTTTTGATGTTTAGTGCATATATTTTCACAAAGTATATTAAAGTTATTATAAATAAGTAAGACTTGCCACCTCCTCCCTTCGATGCGTATAGTGACCAAGAATAAAATTATAGTAATTGCACCCATGAAAGCGGGTTAGGTGTAATTTCGATGAAAGTATGTCTCCATAATGGTGAGACTGAAAATTCTGTCATAAATTTCCACTCGTTAAATGTCTACCAACCACGGTTTTAAGACAATGTCTTACCAACCTTGATAAAGATACTAAGTGCTATAAACATATTCCAAACGAATTAAGAAAGATGGTGAGATTAATTACAGAGTTTTTAGCATCACCTAATGGAGTAATTGTACCGCTAGGCAAACTCATTTGAATTAGAGACCATAATTACTGCTGTGAATTTCCAGCTAGCCTGGAACGTAATGCGATGGGGCAGGTCAGTTGATATCCTATTCTTCAACAAACTGACCAGAGGACCAGTGCATTCACTAGCTATGGGTTTACATCATTCAAAAAAATCCTACAACATTCTACCTAACTTGGTAACTGCGATTAGGTCAACGGCGTTGGGACGGACCTTTTCAGCATGTTGTGCCACGACGAAAGGTGTAATGATTAGCTAATTGAGGAGATGACAAACAACTGAATTTATTTGTTTAATGAATATCAGTGGGTTAAAGAAGAATTACTTGGTAAATGATTAAAGGTGAAGAGAATTCCGTTGTCGCTATTTTTATAATTTACATTATAAAAGGAGTAAAAGTTTATAGCATCTCATTCTACGGAGGGTTTTACACTTGAGGTGCTCTCTAAAATAACCCCAGCAGAAATCAGTATTCCAAAGAAAAATCTCCAGCACCACCGGGCTAAAAACCCAGGCTTTCTGGGATGGGAATCCAGTACAGAAGTCAATGCACTAACCCAATTCTGTGGTGACGAAACATGGACGATTTCCGACGCAGGAGAATTATAGAAAGCCACCGAATCTCGACGCTCTCGGTCAAACCGTTGCTCTTACGCCTGGCCACACAGAACCATATCTTTTCGGTGAGTCGGCACTGCACCCATGACCAAACCAACCCAGTAAATTTCTTTTTGCACTTTCCCATGCCGGAATATCCTGTCAAATAATTTTCGTGACCTAATTATCCCACCACTGCCATTTGTGCTTCACACCTATTTTAAACAAAAAAATGAGATGAAATATGAAAAAAATCTTAATTTATAATAAATTTCAGGAAAATCATTTTACTGATGACATAAAAAAACATACTATTAACCCCCTCGTACTACGGCAGATTAGATCGCGCCAATAAAATTAGAGATCTAGATTGTAGAACCGATAGGTATAAAATGTCATTTTTACCGCGTACCATTCGGGACCATAACAGCTGTGATCGTCGTCATGAATAGTTCGAATTGTGACTATAGGCAGACAGTAAATCTTTCTCATTATATTCTCTACTTTCTTATTTATGCATGATGTAAATATTGATGTTCTTATTTATGCAGGATATTTTTAATATGTAGTAGTAGTCTTTGTATCCCTTGCATGTTGGAACGACTGACGATAGAATGTTTCTTGGTTAGTAGATGATTTTAATGGGCGCATTGCATGTGTGGTACGCTGGTTTCAATGTAGTTTCGGTGTTCTACCGTATAATTCATGCATGCCTGGTGTGGAAGCACCCCCTGCCACAAACCCTTTGGGTAGCTTGCAGGGTATGACGTAGATGTAGATGTAGATGAATCTCGCAGTCAGGATGTGTGCGAGCGAGCACCTTCGATAAACGACAGTGTGGCCCACGATCGCTGAATTTCAAGAGGCATTTGACGACTAAACTGCGAGAATGGGAACAACGCGCGCGGCTGGATGCTCTATCTTCACGTTCGAAGGATTAAAGAGGTTTGAGGCGACAGTTTCCGCAGAATACGAATGTACAAAATGAGGGAATGCTTACCAGATGTAGAGGAAAATGAGGAACAAAGGTCAACTATGAGGAAAGTAAAAAAATAAACGCCTCGCTTAGGGGGTTTAATGAGTCAAACATGCTTCATTGAAAACAATGTTATATCCCACACTTTTTAAATTCAGATCACTACCACCCATGGTGTCAGCGCAAATGTACCATAAAGTACCATAAAAACCTAGATAATGGTACACATGTACTGAAGCCATGGTCGTTGGTGGGTTGAATTAAAAAATTGTGGAATATAAGGTTGTTTTCATTTAAGAATGTTTGACGTGAAAGTGCTCCATCAAGTGACGACTGAGACTATTACCGACGGGTTTAATGAGATGGAATGTAAAGCGCAGAGTGGGAAAGATAAAAACAGGGCAAGGGGAAAGATTTGCCACCCAAAGGTTTTTCAAGCTAAGGAGAAGGTCTAGAAAGTCTTGGGGGTCTAAATACGGGGTTACGTTTCAAGGAATAAGAAACTCAACGCAACAAATTCAAAGATTTAGGCGCTGGAGAGATTAGTTTTTCAGGCACTTTTTTACAACAAGTTCACATTTAAGCGTCTATCAGTGACAATCTTTTTTAGAAATGTATAAGAATTTTCATGTCGAAGGCGATGGTTCTCAAACATGCATGAACTACAGTAGAAATGTCAAAGTTGTAAAAAGGTTAATTTAGTGGGAAACTGCATCTTCCCAAATATTCAAAGTTGTACATTGAGGGGTGCCATTTTGGCATCTCTCTTATATTATCCCCTTCGGCAATTCTAGAAATTCATCGCGGGGTGAAATCAATATCCCCCCTGTCACCTCGAAAATCGCGTGATTGAAATTTTCCGGTAACCTTAAGCCTCGTATGTTGCCTTAGTGTCTCTAGCAGCTTCAAACCCATGTCGAATCACTTAATTAATTTTTTTAGTCATCAGCCTCGGTTTCCATCAGAAATGGTTAAGGTGTCACTGGATTGACTACATCTACATACTACCCAGCGAGCCGCCGAATGGGCGTGTGGCAGGGGGTGTGAAGACACCAGCTGCGTAAAGATGTAAGGAATGAGGTTTTTGTAGGTGAAATGGTAACGTGTTTTATGGGAGTGTATTTAGTGGAGCTCAGCTTTTATTGTGGTCGCTCATTTAGTGCGAAAAGAACGAGGTTTAGTAACTAAGTATTAGACAACGAGTCTCTCTTATTTTATCGCATCTGTCAGACCTACAGAGGTAGTGAGGCGTCGTGACGCGACACTATGCCGCTCTGAAACACACAAGTTATGAATTTCTCACGCAAGCTAAGCCTAGCGTGAAACCTCCGAGTCTCTAGGGGCTCCCACCTTAATCACTCTAAAAGTTGTGAACACTTTATATTTTCCCGTAGCAGTTTTAAAGGAAGCGTGCAGCTTTTCTTTGTATTTTATTAATTGTTTTGGTTAAAAATTTTTGATCAGGGTCCCAAATGCTCGCGGCGTATTTGAGGTGTGACCTAACCAGGGCGAAGTAGCATATTTCACTTTTTAAGACAAGGACTTTTCCATTATACTCTTAATACAACCTAATATCTTTAATGCTGTGCGTATATGTTTTGTATGCGTTATTTTTTAGCCATCAGCCTCGATTTCTATTCAGTTCTCAATCAAAACCGGTTTCACTTATTCAGTTTAAAAAAATCTGTCTTCCCTGATTAAATAGGTCACTTATTTATACTCGAAATCAAGGCTCCAAATTTACTGACTACGAATATATATTTAATGACCACATTTCTTGAGCTATAAGAGCCAACTGAAGCACCATTTGCGCATAGCTACCGCACTTTGACGTCAATTACAGCAGTAACCCGCAGAAAATAAATAAAATGACGTAAATATACCAATATATCATTTTCTTTCAACCCCCCAGGACGTTTTGCGAGTTAAAAACAGCTATAGTTAATAGCTTGAACATGATTTCAAATTGACGTTTTCGTGCAATAATACAAGCAAACCTCCACAAGAGCCCATGTTAAAATCTCCACTTATTAGGCAGAATCGAAGGAAAACTATCCCGGAAACCCCATTTTATTTTCATTTCAGCTTATAAAACGCATCATAAAAATGAAAACACTTAGTTTTTTCCACCAAAGTATTAAAAAAACAAATCGACCCGTTTTAGCCATTTCAGGCCATTATCAAGATTATAGAGTAAAATACAAAGAGACTGCACAATTTATATAAGAGATCTCAAGGAGAGGGAGGGGGCTGAAATAAGGGGGGGAATGAGAGGTGATTGGGAAAAACTGCAGGGGAAGGAACAAACCTTGATTTTATTATAAAACGCACTTCAAAAATGTTATATTCAAGGCTTTAGAAAATATGGAATAAGTTACCCTGAAGCCAGGGCTACCTAAAGATACCTGTTCTAAACGATCCCACCGACAGAGGCGTACCTAACCAGGGATGACTGGGGTGGATGTGGATGTGGGAAGTCGACGAATCGCCGCAGGTTACACCGCCTGGGATGGAACGCGTATGGGTTGGAGGGTGAGACTCGAACAGCGCCAGAGGGGATAACTGCGCGAAAGAGGAGGGAGGGCGTGGGATCTCTTGGAAATGGGCCTCAGACGACGTCGTAAAAGGGAAGCATCTGCCACGAGATATCCCGTGGATTTCTCTAAGGGGTGAAAACCCTAACAGATCGAAGGATTCCACCAACGGGAAAGGGGGACGGAGGGGGCGGAAGGGGATAGGAAACCAGGACAAACAGATTTGGGGGAAAAGCCGCAATTAGATAGCCCGACACGGAAAATCATGAATATATGAATTACTTCCCCGAGGCGAACGTCTTCGAAAGGAGAAATGGTTGACGGTGCGTGTTAATCCATAAATTACACGACCCCCTCCCGGAGGCGGCAGCAGGGGCGACAGATTGCCTCGAAAGCGGGGATCCTCATCACGTGCGAGGGTCATAAAGCGGCTCACACGGAGCAAGCGCCCGTCAAAATGCATCCAAAGAAGTGAATCGTCAATGAGGCTGTTACACTTCGGCAATTTTGATCGATAAACAGGAGAGGGAGAGCTACAAGGAAGGTACAGTTCCGTCTCCCGATGCAATTCAGACCTTATGCCTACGCTCGCTTAGCCGAGGACGCTTCTACTTATATCGCCATTCCACTGCAGCATCTATTAAGCCTATAATCCAGAGAGAGGTATCGAAAAATAGGGAAATGCTATCTTAAATGAGGTACGAGCCATAGTGGCACTATATAAGTTTAGATGCCAACAGTCAGGATAGGCAATAGAGGGAGTCATCAGGGAGGTGCACTTCATTTCCAATTGATATGGCTCAATAGTGTAATATCAAAAGCTATATGTGAACTAACTTGCTAAAATTATTATATATGCACAAGCGATAAGATTCCTTTCAGGAATATCTTTTTTTCATCTTATAATATTCATCAGAAAAATATATAAACATACTACATACTTGGTTCTCATATGCAGTAGGCACATCTACCATATTGAAAACATCCCGAGTTTACGCACTCCAAATACTATTGAAATAATAGTCTATAAGGCTCAACGGGCCCGCACAACTAAACCAAATCCAAGTTTCAAATCAACTTAGCGTGGCAAAAGAGCCTTTCAATGACGTTTTATGCTAAACTACAATTTTATATCCACCACATCAGACTTCTTTTCTTGTACTTAATACTCTACAGTACTGAAGTGCGCGTAGACAAGTTAAATAATGTTAACTTTGTCTACACGTATCCTGCGATAAAAACATTCAATTAAGTTCCGTTAAAAATACATAGTAATACTTTTACGCACTGAAGGAACAAATAAAGTGAATATTTGTCGCCGTTATCTTGGGGCTATTCGAGGAAGAGAATATAATTGTAAAAAAAACGTAAGGACTATCGATGCAAACGCCATAAATTAATTTTTATGATTTAAGTTACACTATCTGCCAGTGTCCTAGTAGATGAAAAACTAATGCAAAATAACGGATAAGACTACTCATCAAAGAAGAGAGCAAACTAGATTACTTAATAGGTATGAACTCCGATACCATTGACATTAACATGATGCACTCAGTTTCCCGGGACTGCCATGTGCTTTGATGTCACGAAGGGCGAGAATGCCATTAATCAGAAGATGCTCCGTGCAGTGCGTCTGGAATAGCTGTGATATGGCCTCAGCTAAGCGTTTCAGCTGCGCTTCATACTGAAAAAAGTGCGATAAAATTTGCCATCGTTGGATAAAATGCAATTTTTATGAATCCGACATGCTGCACTCAAGCGAAGAAAGAGCTACAACACATCTCGGACACTGAATTTTAAGCCAGAATGTTCGAGCATTAAACCATTTGGACTGGGCTGAATTATTACTTAACTGCTATTAGTACGTGTACGTTCCTTACTTTTTTCCTTATCAAGCTGCAATTTTCATAATCAGAGATATTATAATACAAGGGAGCCATTCTTTTTGTCTTTACGTAATTACTTCAAAGACCGTACGCCTAATCATGAAGGGTTACTGCTCATGCTCTACTCCCTCATAACTTTTAACGTATCCCTGAGAGGATTCAAAGGGAATGTGAGGTAATAAAAAACCCCAGGGTTTATTAACACAATAAAATAGTATCTTCCTCGTTATGTCTCTCGAGCTTTCCGAAAAAATTAAGCTTTACAACCCTAAACGCACCGGCATTTAATTAGGATAACCTTACGATAAAAAGATCAGCTATGACTATACCAGCATTGATTTCAAGGATCCCATCAATATTTGGGACATCACAAATTGTCGGAATGATCGGAGTTGGAGGAGTTATTAAGTACATTTACTTAGGTTTATACAAATTAACGAGGGCTAAGAAAACCCTCCGATTCCGCAACGTGATACGAACCTTTTAAACGGCCCTTGTATCCACAGATTGCATGCTATTCCTCTTAAATAGATAAATGAATGCATCAATATCAGGGTCCTTTAAATATACCGTTCAGTGGAATTTCAGTATATTGCCGTTATCATGGAGAAATTCCACTAACAGATCCAAAGGCTGTCACCTTCACACTGAGCACTAAAGTTGCTATTTACTTCTTAATTTGCTCTCTCATGAAACGTTCAATATATTAAGCAGCGATTCGTTTATGCAACATTATCATCACACGCTAATCACAATCTACACGGAAATACTCTGGATTAGCCAGTAGCGAGCATTTTACCCTCAATGACGCCGTACATTGCCAAGCCTCAGTGGAAAAATGACGAAAGAGAAGGTTGACTCCAGCCGAGATGGTTTCAAGCTGTCGAGGTAACGCGAGGTTGGTGGCTCCCAGCATGGCAATGATGAGCCCTCCTACATTGACGGAGTTCAAAATATGAGAAATAAAACGTGGATCTATTTACTTGTTCTTAAGGTGAGAAAAAATTCACCGTGATCCCTTTATGAAAATTTTTAAGGAAGTGATGCAATAAGTGGGCAGAAAAAGAATAGTGGAGCGAGAAGGAACAGATGGAAAGGGTATACTTTGACAAACAATTCTAGTCAAAAGGAGTCGGGAAAAAGACGGCAGGGTTATCAGTCGCGTGGAACTGAAAGAAGTTTCCCTAAAACGGGAAAGGTTTGGAAGGAATGATCAGATCAGCAGAGATGAGTGGAAGGGATGGAATGTCATTTTACACGGATACATTTATCTTTTCGAAGTACCAAATTTTTTACATTTGCTAAACACAATAAAAATTGTATCTCCGATACCATGCGGGCAATGCTAAGGGCACAAAATAACTTAGGACACATTGCTCGATTAGATGTTTGGCAAATTGGCAACTTATGTTACCTTAAGTAACGCAGTCCTCCAGTTCCATTACTCCCGTATGGGTTGTACGTCTTGCTTGAGAAACAATAATAGCCAAGCAGTTACTATTATCACAACTAAGTCGTCATATTCAAAGGGATCGGAATAAATAACAATTAATGGAGGCAACATTCTGTTTATTCCACCATTACAGTCGTCACTGTTTCGGCCTCACTCTAGCTTACGTTTTTGGCAGCCAAATTTGATTTCTGACAAATATAGTATAAAACCAGGCAGTAAACACGATGTTTTGATATTCATAGGGTATATCTAATCCACACAACTTCAAGATTGATAATGACGGAAACAGAAGAAAGGGGAAGAAGAGTAAGATCCGGACTAGACGATAGTAGGAAAGAAGAAAAGAACAGAAAAGAAAAGGAAGCGTCGGAGAAGACGACTCAGAAAATCAAGAAAAACGCGAATTAATATTTGTGTACAGCAAGAACCCACAGATCTCAAGGTCGCAAGAAATCAACATGAAAAGAAAAAAAATAAGCATATTTTTGCAGAATTTTCTATGAAAAAAACAGATTTTCAAAAATTAAGATACTGAGATAATACTTTATAAGACTAAAAACAATTGTATTTCAGGAAAAATAGTATTTCGGGAGTCAAATTTCCTTTGGAACCCCAGCGTTATTGTAAAAAAATATTACATTAGCGAGTACTCAGTTCCAATATTGAGAGTGATCATGATATACGGTTATTTATTATTTTTTAACATTCTGCACATTAACTCCTACTTTTGCTTTACCTTTAGGCACGAGCGATGCCATATCCATGCATCATCCATTCAATTTTAACCTCCTTGGTTACATTTCCCCCTCGCAGAAGCGTTTACTTTTGAAAAGGTAGCGGTAATTATTACACATTACTGGAATGGGCATAGCTTATCCCGTTTCAAAATTCTGAATTTCCAAACATTTAAGGTGACAATGACGAGGATGTTATACTTCCCTTTAAGTTAAGGTACTAAATTTTAATGAAATCTTTGGAGAGGTTCGCAGTAACCTAAAAATTGTTACCTTAGTAAACGTTGACGCGTAGGTACAGCTCAATGTACTTGCCCTTGGAGAAGTCTTCTTCACCAACGTCCAGTTCGAAGACGACCTGGATACGACACCAAGATCTCTTTATCACTTTTTCACGGACTAAGGCGACGGAACACGGTATGCGGAGTGGAAGAGGGATGAACTCACTCCTTTTCGGAAACAGCCGAAACCCTCAGCGAAAACTACTCGTCCCTCTTCCTTCGACCTCTATATTCTTCCTCGTTTACTCTCTCCATACCTCCCTTCTCTTTGCGTCCCCTCCGTCATCTATTTCCCTCATCCTCCTCAACTCCCACGTCTCCAAGCGCTTTCCCTCTCCTCTCAACCCCTTTCAAACCCCATCGCCCCACTTCTCTCCTTTACACCGTCCACCGTTACCCAAAACTTTGATTAAAGTTATTCAGCTCGCTGGAGCATGATCTCCGAAGGCAGGAGCGTGAACTTTGGCACAATTAGAGCGCAGTGGGGACGCGATAAGTTAAAAGGCTCTAAGAGGAGGAAAATGGAGAGAAGGGATGGGAGACAGAAGGGACGAGAGAGAGAGAGAGAGCGAGAGGACAGTGGGAAGGGGAGGAGGGAAAGAAGGTGAGGGGTGGTAGGAAATTCGAGTTTGAAATGATGAAGAATACGATGAAGAGCAGTCCTTTCCGACAAGTAGGTTGAACATAATTTTTTCTTCTTTGACTTTTTGAAACTTTTGGGCATCGAAAGGGGTGCTCGTGAGGTGGGATAAAATTTCGAAAAGCAAAGGGCTCCTTCTCAAAAGGCAGAAAATAAATCTGAGAGCTAAGTAGCCCTTGAATGCCTATTGTTTCAATGAGATACGTCCCTCCGGCGCGAAACTCATGAGGAATTGGGGTCCGAATGAAAGATAATCGTCAATGTTTTGAATCTCAACAGTAAACTCAGCTGGCATGAGCACTTATAGATGAGAGAAGGTGAAAAAATTAAATTTCGATTTTTTAAAATCAATTATGTATGCAGAATTAACAACATTACAATGACCGATGAACATACTCTTCTCATCTTTCATTATTTCATAAAACACTAAGATGAGACCACACGCATTTAACAAGACATAAAACCAAGCCAGATAAAAATGAGAACTCAATAAAATAAACTCCTATATTACTCCTATCCATCAAAGGTATTATCTCAGAAAATAGTGGAATTGATGTTAACCCCATACTATATCAGACTAGATACAAAAATATATAAATGAAATTTAGTTGAGTAGAATTACATGATGAGTTTATTTTTGATCACGTCTATATATTCGTGATGCAACAATAAAATTGTCATCACTAAGGTAGTTTTAGCGAAATATCATTTCGCCCAGAAATCAATGAATTTGGCAATTCCAAATATAAATACCTCACCCTTTCAATAACACTAAAAATGTAACCCCTTACCACACTACTTTCCGAGATTATTGATTAAAAAATACCAGCCCTTTTACATGGGAAATGGCACGTGTATTCACTCTCGAGAGGGCTAATTTAAACAATGAGAAATTTATAACACTTAGATCTCGTCAAAAAATTAACAGTGTGTATTTTGTATCTTTTCTCGTCAATTTTTAAAAAATTATTCATATTGTTAACGCAGCTAATTCTTCGGGATCGCAAAAAATCTTCCGTTTTGAAGGAATTCCAAATATATTACCTAAAAAAATGAGTAAATTTAAAGACTTATTTAGATATTTCCATTGAATTACTTACAATTTCTGTCATATAAAACTATATTACTGCACCATTGATTATGTATTATTTAATTTATGTGTCCTACAGCTGGCGAAATAAAACTTATGATTTGAATATAGTCTCTATTATGACTAAAGAACTATCTCACTCAAACTACCTTAAGGTGAGCCAGCTCATTGAAACAATTGTTTCCACTAAAGCTCGGTGCAGGCAAGAAAACATGAACTTGTACACTCTTCGCGTACTGTCTTAATTCATCCCATCGAAAGCTCTATTCCATACAGGCATGACCGCAAATCAACCTCAATTTGCAGGTTATCTTTAATAGCAAACTTTCAAACGCCACGAATTAACATAGACCACAACTACGCAAAATAAACAAAATACGATCATACAAGAACAGGCACGCAAGACGGTGTTTTGAAAAAGGTTATGCAGCGTAGATACGATAAGGGAAAGAAAAAAGGCAAGTGGGCGGCGGGTTCGCTAAGGAGGATACCTTTACCATTCCATAAAACCCTCTTATCGGACATCTCATCAAAGTTTCCCCATTCTTAATTTACCCGTCGGAAAATAGTACCCTTCCCCCACTCAAAAAAATAAGGAAGAAAAAAATTGTTCAGCCCTGAAAGAAGAAAGAGAGGAGAGAAAAAACATGGGACGAAGGAGGGAGTAAGGGGAGAAATTCAAATTGAGGCCTTTAAAAGAAGTAATGATAGAGGGAGGGGATTGTGAATGGGGTTGATATCCCAAAAATACCGTCGTGTGGATTGCGGGTTGGAGGGTGCATTGGGAATGAGAAAAAGACGGGGAGAGGGTGAGGTTGGGTAAGTTTGGAGGGAAGGTAAGGAATATAAGACCCGAGAGTCCCTTTTCCTAAGCAAAGCCAAAAACCTCTCTCTCTCCCTTCATCCAAGACTTCTCTCATTCCCCACCCTTCCCCCCTAGATATTTATTCCAATTTCTTAAATTGCATCTTAATTTCGCCCGAAATCCGACACCCACGCGCTTCCCGAGGGGCCGGGGAAAGGCTGCCTAAAGAGAAAATACACTCTCCCTCCTCTCTACTCTCCTACGCATCGGCGGATGGAACGGGAGATAGACTTTTCTTCTTGCAAGGGAAGAGAAGGGTGAGAACAGGGGAGAGACGGAAAGTGGACTCGGGGGTGAAATAAATTATCCCCGCCGAAATTTCGGGAAGAGTTGCGGCATCTTAGGCGATGTGATTTCGAAACATGAAGAAAAAGGAGACTCGTTGAAACTTTTAAAATGGTTTGCGTAATCAGTCAATTTACTCTAATGTAATCGGGACGGGGATGAAAGGAAATTATATCCTCTCTCAACTTTAAGTGTAAAATAGTATGAAAGTTTAGCAACGAATACTTCATAATTATATGGACTAATAAAATTATTTATAATGACACAAACTACGCTAGAAACAACAATAAACATTCTTCTGAGGTAGAACAGGATTCATAAAAGTTTTGTAGAGAGGTTACCTACTTCAAAGCAAAAGAAATACCTTGAATGACATTTCAGCCAATTAGCAGGTAAACAAATTTCCCTTCATAAAAAGACGAGGGAAAATCTTACGTCTATCAACAATTCTTCAAGCAATAGAAGACTGTTAATTCTGTTTATGTATATATGCCAATGAATATTAAAGCTTAAGACTAATTTTAGTACGCAAAGAAGGACTTATTTGAGGTGGACCAATAAGTCGGTGAAAATGTGTCAACTGGAAGAATTTGTTCAGTCTGAAGAGTAAATGAAAACAAGACATGGGAAAACAACCCAGTGTTACATAAAATACTTAACAGTAAGACTTGCTACTCCACTGTAAGTTTTAAACAATGAGTAAAACGATTGAATGGTCGGGGACGTGTATGTAAAGAAATGAATCAAGGAATGCAAAAAACTAATGTCATCAGGTTACATTGCTTGCATTAGTATGACAGACTTCGACTTGGATGTCGCTTTGAGTTTCTATCGCATCCGAGATTTTCTGGAACGTTCTGTGTATGGCAAACTTGGCTACGCAGGATTAGAATTTGACGCTCTTTTCGCCTGCATTCTCAGTCTGCTGGCAATATTTTAATGTTATAGAGATATCCAGACATTGTCCCTGAAAACCATACATATCAAGAATTCACAACTTAAAATACTTCTTAGTCACACCAACTTAAGAAATCAATGGAACGGTGGCTATTATCATAGAATAATGTATATTTAATCTATGCTATTATATGTAACTATGCCTATGATATAACTGTAGAATCGATTTACCGCATGGTTTGCGAGGTTTTCTCAATAAAATTGACCGTTTTTACACTACGTTATATGGAAAACAATGAAATATAAGAACTAAATTTTCAATAACTAAAGCTATATAAATAAACTATGCTACAAATACTTGAGACTTAAGATATTCCGATGTCTACCATTTGATATACCAAATGCAAATAATATACGAAGATTGAAAAGACTAATATTGGATTGGTTACTAAATAATAAGAATGTAGAAATATTACTTCACACATAAATAAAAAATCATACGTACTCCTAAGTGAAATATTTTGCCAACATTAATGTAAATTAATATTTATTCACATCTTGCATTCAGTTATTTTCATTCCTATCTTCCAGCAGATTAAAGGTATTAAATAGTTTGTTTTGAAATACATAGAACGATCTATACTCTATTTTCATGGTCATTATTTTTTTCACTGCATTCATGCGAAAGAGGACTGAATAGGTCGGCAACTCCAAATTAGGAATATTTTTTCTTAGGGGAGCCTATATTCCTTATACCGCAAGCTGAAGTAAAACTAATTATATTCTGCTAATTTATGTATTATATGGAATTAATTGATTAATATATGATAATACCTAAAAATATGAGGGAAAATATAAAAATCTGCGTTGGTATAAATATCCGTGCACCGCGCCATAGCCCAAGTGATGCACTATGGAATACTTTAATGTTTTGTTTACCTTAATTGAGCCAAAATATTTCACTTTTGGATACGTTAGATTTTTTATTTATATTAGTTAAGTAAATTTTCTACATTCTTATTATTAAATAAACACCCAACAGTAACCTTTAAAAAATCTTTTAAACCTCTATTCACTAGCTAAGAGGTAAAATATCCAAATTAGACATCGTATTAGTATCACTATCCGAGCATCGCGCTATCGCACAAGCGATGTACTATGAGCTGCTTTTATGTTTTTTTACATAAATTGAGCGCAACCATTTCACTTCGAAGTGCGTATGGTTTTTTATTTATATGTGTTGCGTAAAATTTCTATACTCTAATTACTTAGAAAGCAACCCCATAATAGTCTTTTCAACGTCCATATATTATTTGCCATTGAAATATCAGGTGGTAGAATTCAAAATACCTTCGCCCCCAAGTATTCGTAACATTATCACAATAAGTGCTTTCAAGTTAGGCAAGGCAATACCAACGATAGCACGCAGAGGCCGATGATCGTAATTTCTACATTCTTAATATTTAGTTAATATCCCATTGTAATCTTTTAGACCTCCATTAACTAGCTACGAGATAAATATAGAAATTAGACATAGCATTATCATCATTATCCATGCATCGCGCAATCACACAGGGATGTATAATGGGCTGATTTAATATCTAGTTTACATTAATTTATTTATGTTAAGTACAATTTCTACACTCTTATTATTTAGAAGCCACATCCATAATAATCTTTAAAACCTTCATATACTCACAATGAGGTTTAATACCGAAATGTCTACTGATAAATATAGCTTACTACAAGGTTAAATATCACGTTAGTATCATTATTCATGCATCGTCCTGTCACTCAAGCAATGTAGTATGAACTGCGATACTCTCTCCCTTTCTCGCTGCACTCCCAGGCTGACTCGTCACATCTCTTGCACCTCCCTCCCTCTCTCCCCTACCCAGCCTCCCCTTAACACTCCAACTCCTGCAGTCAGCACGGCAGTGCCTCGTCCGTTTCGTCGGTGCAAACAATGGGACTTCCTCTCAAGAGCTCCCCAGTCCTCTCCCTCCCCTCCTCCCCCTCTCAACCTTCCCCCTCCACTCTCCCACTTCCCTCCCCCACAAACCTCACATCCCATCCCGCCCCGTCACGCCCCTCTCGTCCTCTCTCGCCCTCTCTGCTCATCCTCCATCTCCCATACACACGACTACTCATATGCAAAACTCCCTCGCCTCCCTGCCCCTGCTCACCCTCCATCCCTTCTCCCTACCTCCCGCCCGCTCATCTCACCACCCGTCCCCTTAGTGTGTCGGATTCCGGGGAAAACAGCGAAGAATCGACCACTTCCATCGCCGCCTTTTTCTCTCCTCCGCCCTCATCCTTCGCCCCTTTCCTTAATACCGCGCTCTTTTATCAAACCCTCCCATCCCTCCCTCCTCCTAATCGTTTGGCAAGCTACTTGGGAGGAAGTGACCGACAACTCGGATCATTTGTGTCTCTCATGACCGATAGGTAGACTGGTAAATATAAGTATTACTTGAACTTTTAGAAATACGCTCTATGTAGTTCTCTGCACATCTATAAGTAACTGTTGTAAAATGTATGTAAAACTTTTTCATACTATTTATATAAATATTCATACAATACTAAGGGTAAATAAAAATGTATGGTTTGTATTGTCTTGTTTATATGAGAAATTGTCTAAATTTGCACCTTCAGGCAAGCCTTTGGCTTTGGAGGATCAGGATTTTTATAAACTAAATGGTAATTTAAAAAGTAAAAAATATAATAACAATCCCCCTCTTTATTGAGGCAAGACTGACAATTTATAGACCATTACTGGCATCCAACTCCTCGTCAGCTAACGGGTAAAATTTTAAAAGATGGTATCTATAAGGTAAACAGAACATTTAGACACAATGAATCCATAATGATGAGTTTAGAATTGTATCAACTAGTAATTAGAGGATCGGCGGTCCGGGATCCGGATTAAGCATTAATTTACTTTCAACATAAGGGGACAAGAGATTCGAAGTTTAACATCGCACCCGAAGGAGAGAGTACAAGCAACCCTGTGTATGATGGTAAGGTAAACGCCAAGGCTGCATAATAACAATCAACTGATGAATGATGGCAGCCGGCAAGTGAATGGCCGCAGCTGGGATTCAAATTTTAATTGTAATTCCAACCTCTGGGCTAAACAGATCCATTCCTTAGCCTTCCCTTGTCTCTGCCAACTAGGGATACCATATCGAATAAAAAACTCGAGTAGTCGATATTTCGATGTTTATAAAAGTACTAACTTCTCACTCAATTTTCATCAGATTATTTTACTACTCGATGTTTTCGATGTCTCGGCCAAAAAAATCGAATAGTCGGATATAGAGTCAAATGTCTTTTTCTGAAATAATTAATATTATTATTATATTATTATTATATCGATGTCGATTTGGCATCCCTACTATCGACCCCCTGTTCAACATCCTGTTCGACCACCCCATTCAATGCTCCATTTTTTCCTCATATCTCCTAGTCTCATTCTCTCTTTCGCTCACCAAATCTCATTTCTTCTTCTCCCAACTCATCATCTTGGTTTCCCCGTTCACCCAGATATATTCCCGGCGCCACCGCCGGGATATTTTTTACACTGCTGACTGCCACGGTATCAAACGTTTACAAGAAAATGAATATTCATGCGAGCACATAAAACGTGTGCTTTTCGGCCCCGAGAACATGTTGGGGAGATCCTGCGGATGGAAAGGGGCAGATGAAATGTTCCTTCATATCAGTATTCAAATGTTCCTGGTGGTAATTACTGCATAAAATCAATTATTTCATGTGCAATCGCCAAACAGTATTAATCTTCAGCAATGTTGCCTCGGAACAAGATCTACGCAGATTGCTATCGAACCATGAATTTTTCTCCTACCATTCGGAAAAGAATAATTATCCAACGAAAAATTTCTTGGCACAAAATTAGAAGGGTCTAGTTCAATGATGACCATTTATCAAACTCTAGGGATTGATAATAAAATAAGGCGCAGATGGATGCTATGAGAAACAAAGAAAATTGGAAAACAGACAGGAATTCCCTGCGAGGGATACTAGGGGACATATTTATATGACAGCTACAATGAGATTTGATTCAGAAAAGCTACATTCACTCGGTTCGGATTCATTCTCGAAGCAAAGCTCGCTCTTATCACTATGCAGCGGGCCGTCCGGAGATTGATAGCCGTGCGTGTCCTGAGAAACTTTGAGGTTATTTTCTCATCTCCGCATTTTACTGGGAAGGACAAGGCAAGGAGCAGCACTGTCCTCACATACAATTAGACGTATGTATAATTTCCAACATATTTACTGGATGACCCTGGAAATATGTATAATCGCAAGTCCAGAGGCAGAGTACCCGTAGGGAAACCCAGATTTCTCCAATTTCTTTTGTTTTCGCCATCAAATTTCACCATCACCCCACCATCAAATCATATGATGTCTTATTTGTTTTCAAGTAATAACTAATTTCCAATTTTTTTGGCAAACTACATGCACTAAGACACTTAAATCAATAGTGTAAAATATTAATGAGATAAACTCCTGATTTTTTCCTAATTACTTGAATTCTTCACCTTTCTGATGTAAAAACATGCACTTCAATATGCCTCATCATTGCACCAAAATTAATTTTGAAATGAAAATATTTTGGAAACCAAAAATTACTTATAAAAGTGTTTTAAGGTTATTTTTTACATATTGCAATCTTTTTGAATATTTTGCCATATTTTGCTCAGTAAATTTATTAAAATTTGCATTCTTTGCCAATTACTCAGGTAGTTCTCTGTAAAAGAAATACAGTCTGCCACTTAGTCTAATGAAACTTAAATATTGCTGCTTGGCCTTTGACGAAAAAGCTTGGCGACACCTGAAAAAGAGATACGTAAGGTGCCTAATTATCTGTATCTCATTTTGCTCCAAACGATTTTCGGCTAGAAACACTGAGAAATTATCCCGCGTTTTTGAATTGATGGAATGATCAACTGATATGAATTCGTAGGGCATAAACATTCCACTTCCAGGCAGAGGTGGGCGACTGCCCACCAAAACATGATAAAAACGGTAAACCGAAATAAAATGGATGAGATAATTTGATATTTCAACTGTAAAAATGGATGAACGGTGGGAGCAAAAAGAAAAACACTGGAGAGCATCGATGAAGTGGAAGGGACAGTAAAAAGGATAAATGGAAAATGTGACGGAAAAAGAGAGGGAGGAAAAGTGAGTTGGAGAAAAGTAGGGAGAAAATTTAAAATAAAAGGGGAGAGGGAATGGAAAGCAATGGAAAGTAAAAGAATGTACTATAAGCGAGGAAAGACGCCAAGTGGATGAGGGATGGTGTAAGATGGACAAAAATTAAAAAAACTGACAAACTGGGAAGCGACGGTAAGAGGGAGGAGCTGAGCTATGTGCATAGCGGAGCCAAAACAGTTGTGTTTTTCTCCAAGCGCTGGATAATTAGGGTGGCACGACGATGGAGCGAGTAAGAGAGTGTTAAGGATGAAGAGAAAGGGAGGCTCTGAGAGATGGGTGGGGCTTTTGAGTGGCGGGTGGTTACACTGCAGATGCGGGACTGCTGGCTGGATGAAGCGGCAGAGCAATTGGAAAAAGAATGGCGAGCGGGCTGTAACGGATATGTTCGAGCGACTGCCTAGTTATATAGTGAGCCGTCGAACACGGAAGAACGCGGCGCCCAGAGGGCCTAGAGTAAAAAAAAACTAACCGCGTGACATAGCAAGGGAAAATAGGAACGCATATTCCGAAATGCGTTGAGGAAACGTAGGCAGTCCACATGGCTTGACTCTCGACCACACGCAATTCAGTCAATGGAGGACGATATAACGGTAGGGGAAGGATGGGGAAAGAAGCAGGTGTGAGCGGAGTAAAAAGGGAGGCAGGGGCTTCAAAGGGTCCGAATTCCGCAAATATTTTTCGTCGAAAAAAAGCCAATGCACGAAGACTACTTAAATGGACATTCCAACGAGAGGGCACAATTCAAAGATGGGTCTACACATAGAGGTTACCTCGATGACTGTGGCCTCAAAAGTCGTAGATAAGTAGGTACTTCCATGTTAAGCACGGACTATGATGGCAGCTAGGATCAAGAGCGATAGTAGTGCTCACTTACACAGTAATAAGATTGACTTTTCTTGTGTGTGCAGATGCCACTTAGATTTTTAGACTAAACCGAATCTAGTACGGCGAAGATCTAATTGCATGACTCCTTGCGGAAGTTAAAAATATAAGCAAATAAATTTTCCAGAAAAGGTCATATATTTTCGGATGTAAATTAATATTTTTCACTGAAAATGCTAGTAATGCGTTTGATAACTCGTGTGTCTGATTAATTAATCTTGTACTGAATGACAAGTAATAAAACAGTCCTTATACTTAAATCGCTATATTTGTACACACCAAATTCAATCAAGACCATGTTTACCAATTTTAATCCGAAAATGAATAGCCTCGTCTAAGAGTCAACATTTTACGACCACATATCCACCTGTATGGTCCTGATGAATTTTTCAGCGACGGAATTATCATGGAATGATATTATGTTCCTATGAGCTTGAGAGCCTACCCTTCTGTAAAAGAAAAAAAACACTCCCAATAGGTATTTAGTGGAATACAAATAGTTTTCAGGTTAAAAAATACACCGAATTCAGTTACCTTTGGCAAGGACTAAGGAATTTTGAAAGCGGTACGCCATTTTTCCAATTTCACCGGGAAAGGCTACTAAAAGGTTACGTTATTATAAGAAAAACCATTTCCACTAGAAGGACATACGTGGAATGCAAATAGTTTTCAGATTAATAAATTCACCGGATTCATTTACCTTTGACAACGACTAAAGATTTTCATTAGCGGTACCATTTCTCCATTCATTTTTCATTTACTATATCATTTTTCTATTTATATCCCCGGGAAGGTTACAAAAGGACAGTGGTCAAGAGAACGGAAAAAGAATCAACGCTTCAAAGAAAAATTATTCATAAACTTCAGCGGTGCATTCATGCGGATAACAGCTCCAATTTTATTGCTAGCCCAACCAAATATCATCTTCACCTGAAATACATATCCCCAGCAGCAGCAGCGTTGAGTACCCGGTGTTTCCCAGGATGGCGCAAAAGATGTTTCATTACGTCCAAACATGCTTCAGAGTTGTAAGGCCACATGGGCCTAGAAAGACGCACTCGTTTTTCTTTTCACGGCGTAACACAATGGGGTCATTAATTACGAAATATTTAATATGAATACAGGGGGTTTGCATTTGAAGAGGTCAGATGCAGGAAGCGGCATGATACCCACGTTGCAAATGAGAAACGGGAACCCACCAATTCAGCGGTACGGATCGGGCAGCGAGCAACTTTGCTTGCTTGGCCTCAAAGGAAGAAGCGCAGACATTTCAATGAAAATAAATAAAAGAACCGGGCACCCTCTTTCTCACTTTGCATCCGCTCAACGCGGGGCAAAAGGAAGCGTCGGCGAAGGACGAGCGGTTGGGCGTGAGGTCAGGCAAAGGAACTAAAAATACACACAAACAAGCCGACTCTCTGGTGACCTTGTACATAGGGGTGAGATTTTCTAGGAGGGGATTTTGAAATACTCCGCACGCCTAATTAAAAATATTCGGGAGTGTAAACCCGGCACTACCTTGCGATTATAGAAATGGAGCTGACAAGCGGACAAGAAACAGCGTCAGTCCAAGTGACAAAGAGGAGAGGGAATATTATAAAAACGAGATAGAACCCAAGACTATTTTCTTCCATGCACGATGCGAAATAAGACAGAATTATTATCCACTCTAAATGACAATAAGCGACTTCCAATGCTTCAGCGTTATTTACATCACCACACTACCTTGACCATGATACAAATGGGCGTTAACGCTTATCGCAAGTCTTTATGTTAACTTGATTTCAATATAGATTTCGTGTTTTGACTATATTATAATGGATTGTTGATTATTTGACATGATAATTATTAATGAGAGAATTTTATGGCTTTGATTATAATTAAATAAAAGATATATTCTGATCATATATATTATTACAGAAAGGTCTTTTTCTGTCATTCCGTATATACTCCGTTAATACTGCACCTACAGTGATAAATGAGGTATCATTTTAAACGTTGAATCACCGGCTGCTGACGAAAAATAAAATCTCAATCTCAAATTTTGCTATTTACCCATTAATTTGACTTAAAAGTTTCGATTTTTCCATGTCGATTACTCGCTCAAGGTATATCGACTCCACACATTTTTTTTTATTCTAAACTTCAAAAAAAGGTTTAAAATGAAAATAGTACGAAATGCACATAGTGATTGTACATGGGTGAATGGTCATCTGGTAAGTCAATGCAATTAAAACTTTTTGATTTCATATTTATATGATATTCGCTCACAAAAATAGTTTGTAAACATTTATGAACATCATATTCACCGATTGGCTGCTAAAACTGGGCAATGGCAACTTACAAATACAGGATCCGTTACAAATACAGGAAATCCAGGATACGACGTATCCGCTGATGCCATCAACATTCCAAAACATCGCTACTGCGATTACGACAACATCATCACCAATGTTTTCAATGCAGACGGCATCAACGAACACAATGTATCCCAGTTTTACTCGACAGCTATTCTGTGCCCCAAAAATGACGATTGTAATACCACCAACGATTACATTGTAACTAATATTTTGTCTGGAGAGCAAAAAGTATAGGTCAGTTCAGATTCTGTAGAGTACCAAGAGACAGATACCGCACAGTTATACCCTGTGGTATTCTTGAATTCATTAAATCCTTCAGGTCTCCCACCTCATAAGTTGTTGGTAAAGAAAAATGACATAGTAATGTTGATCCGCAACCTCAACGCCAAGCAAGGGTTGATTAACGGTGCCAGGGTAATAATTACTAATTTAGGCGAATACACAATCTTTGCTAAATTAATTGACTCGGGTAGAACAGCCATAATTTCGAGAATTAAACTCACCCCTTCGGATCCGATCATGCCTTTCCAAATGACAAGAAAACAATTCCCAATCAAAGTGGCCTTTGCAATGACAATTAATAAAGCCCAGGGTCATACCCTTCAGAGAGCCGGATTGTACTTGTCAGAACCCATTTTTTCACATGGACAGTTGTATGTAGAATTTTCTAGAGTTCGCACTTTCCGTGATATTTATGTTTGTGTTAAATAAACTCATAACCAAAAAGTTACAGACGACAACATTGTTACTTCTAATATTGTCTTTAAAGAAGTTTTGTAAATTGCGTACCATTATTCAGTAACAGACGTCATGATTGTTCCTACTGGTACCAAACTCTCTTGCCTGTATTGTATTCATATGTTTTGTATATTTTTGCAAGAAAACAAGTATAAAAAAGTAGTCTATGATACACCTTCTTCTCTATTTAAAACCCAATTACACCGTTTCCTTAACATACTTATTCCCTGATAGCGTGAAAGTGCGAAATTTTCGCATGGGTTACCTAGTATTAACATATATCTAAACTGAACTAACCCGTGGTGCCAGGTGAGGGGGATCGAAGTGAATCTTAGAAAGTGCACTGCACTACACAACTTGCGGAAGTAATCACACCACCACATCTACATTGTGAGTGGAGTAAATATAAAGCCGTCAGATAAGGTCAGATACCAGGTATTATCTCAACATCAAACCTTTTCATGGACAACACACATACCTAAAATATGCGACACAGTGCTAAATAAACTTGGATTTTTTCAGCGTAAAGTAGAAAAGTCCTCAGATGAATAACTGAGAGGTGCTACGCACTTCGTTCTGGTTAGGCTACGCCAAACTCCGAATATGTCGGGAGCATTTGGGACCCTGCAGAGAAAGACTTAATCCGTAAAATAAATAGAATACAAGGGAAAGCTGCACAATTTGTTAAAAACTAATACGAGTGACCACAGAACATATCACAGCTTCTTGGGGAGTTAAGTTGGGAGCCACGAGACACTCGGAGGCTACACGTTTGGCTATGATTTCGGAAGAAATTCAGAACAGGTGTGCTTCAGCGTAACACAGAGAATAATATTTTGACACCACAAAACAACTCTTAGCCCAACAAAAGCGAAAAAATAAGAGAGATATATTGTCGAACGGATAGTTGCAAAAATTCGTTTCGCCCACGCATAATTAAAACTGAACTCCGCTCCAAACAGTCCACACTATCAATACGCGAATCACCATTTCACCTTTCTATCAGTAGCTTCACACTGCTATTGTCCTTAAACCCCTTCCAACATGCCAATACTGCGGCTTCCAGGGTAGTATATAGATGTACCTAGCAAACCGGGAATTTTAGCACTTTAGGTATCTGTGGTGTCAAAAGTTCTGACTTCTCTTCCTGAGGCCTTGAGTTTTAGCTCCGTTGAAGCCGGAAAAATGTTTATAGAAATCCCTCCCTACTCGGTTACCATGAAGATGATAGTTCCGTTACAGTACTCCATCCTTTGGATGAAACATCGAGCACTACGTCGCCTTTCCGTAAGAGTGGCCTAACGCCGCCCACGTTTTTCACTTTAATCTCCCTCCTTTTCTTATATGTATAACTTTTCTCTTGCCAAACCTATCCAAAAGTCCTCAACGGAGCAAATACCATTACTAGTCCGCCGCTTTCCCCAAATGACCAAGCAAGGAGATCTAAATATATCTAATAAGTATGATTTTTTTCAATCACAAATACTCTCCTAATGATCATTTATAAGTCACGTAACTTCCTTACGCTAACTCTCCTACTTCACTTCGACCCACAGTCGATCTCTTTCCATTTTGTTCAAACGCCTATATTTATCTTCCAGCATAGGAGTTGGGATAGAGTAGGAACAAATAACAGTACAATGCGCTTAGATAGCTTATGCCCTGTTTGCATGACTAACTTTATACCATGGAAATCCATTACTAGTCTAAGAATCTGTATTTCAAACGCTCGTTTTGTACCGACCACGTTATCATTTTCTCCACGGATACATTTATGATAGTTATCTTACTACAATAGATGTTATCTTAAATCCAAATCCACTTTTATTAAAAGGTAGGTAATGAGATACAAATAAAGTGCGTTTTGAAGGTAGAAAATACCAGTATTACCAGGATAATTTAAAACAAGTGCGAATCTGGATGGAAATTATCAACGTTTGATAGAATTGTAAGAGGCTAGCATTGCAAAAGGGAAATTGATACCTGTCACAGTAGCCGATGCCATCGTTATTTACAGGAAGAAGTAATTCTTTTCCCCATCTTTTTGAAATCGTACTGTGGTAGCGAAATATGATGGTAGTTTTGCTGAGGGCTCTTTTTTAGTAGAAGGGTCTATTGTTAACGACCTAGCTTTCCCCGGGGAGAGCAAGGTAGTCTCTCCATTTCAGTACAAGAATTTGACAAGTAGAAAACCGTTTTAAATTTCAAGTTGCCCAATTAGCTATTTATATCTCGTTAATTAGCCCTCTATTGCTCTTAAAGCAATTGCTTATAGGGGCTACTCCTTTGAGATTCCAGCAGTATCAGTGAATTTTTATCCAAATTGGTATGTACACTGGGCTTGGTTTGCTCATGAAATTTTAGAAAAGGTGTGTTTCAAAGCGGCACAGAGAATATCATTTTGACGCTGCACTACAGGTCCGACTAGGTCTAGACCTAGGTCTAGATCTAGGTCCGACAGAAGCGATATAATAAGAAAGATACTAAACTAGAATATATAGGTACTGGGATACGTCCTTTCCACGTACCATAACGGACCATAATAAAAACTGAGCTCCACCTAAACATTCCCATAATACACTTCAACATTTCACCTCCAAAAACCTTATTCTTAACACTTTTACACTGCTGGTGTCCTAACATCGCCTGCCACTTGCCCATGCGGCGGATCGCAGGGTAGTATGTAGGTGTAGATATAAGCACTGTCGTAAAATGCGCTGCTGACAATTTACTATTTACCTTTTGAACTTAAATTATGTTGGCAATGTTGACTAATATGAGCTCGCTGTCTCCTCCCCTACGCTCCTTATCCTACACCTCCTACCCTAGCCCTTCCCTCCTTGACACAAAGTTTTGAGCAGGTGACTGCCAACAAGTTTAGAAACCGCTATATCCCTTCACCCATCATTGTTATCGATTACTTCATCGTATCGTCCTCTCCTAGTTTTAGTAGGGGAGTAAAGTAATTTATATTGAGTCCACCAGAATAAAACTTGAGTGATTTGAGTTCATATTAGTATTCTTGTCCTTAATATGTATCCTCTGCCGTCCCCCATAGTTCACCGGCCGCCAACACGAACCTGTTCCACCCATCTAAATCCATCCCACCACCCATTTCCCCCAGAATTTTATCTTTTTACGTCGTAATGTGGATCGGGATTTTACGCTTGACTCGCAAACGAGGAAATGCAGTAGTACGCGCAATGATTAATTCTCCATGCGCTACCCCCCCCCCCCCTCGTTCCTCTTTTTTTCCTCCCCGCCAATCAAAACCCACGCCCCCTTTTCTCCACCCATGAGCAACCATTCACCCCGTCCGCGAGCCGGGAATCAGTGTTAAGTTTTCAGGCTTTAATAATTGATGGCTTCAGCTTTTCGCTCGTTAATTTGCTGCCCCTGCGGCACGATTTCGCTCATTCTGGGAGATTAACTGAAGGGCTGAAGGGGAAGAGTGGGGAGATGGGGATGTTGGAGAGGGCGTGGGGGAGGGATTTTGACAAAAGCACCAACGAGCACTCTTACTGACGTGCAAACTGAGGAACCAAACGAGGATAAGTTGAGTGATTAGTTCCGGCTCGTATTTCGGTCGCGTTTTGTGTTTGATTCTTTCATGCCAACCAGCGGAGCACTATTTTGGTGAAAGTTCTGATGCCACGTAAACTTGCCTCAAGTTTCCCATACCTTGAAAACTTTGAACGAGTTACATTCTTTTTTCAATTAGACAGCACAGTAACTCATAATACAAACGCTGCCCAGTTTTACTATACTTTAATGCTAGCTACCGGTTTCGATGTCTACAGCGTCATTTTCGAGACAAGCAGAAGGAAAAATTACAAATACGAACCTGTTATAATAACCCGAGTAAGAGCGGGAGGGGGAAGGTGGGAGAGAAGGGGATGAGTAATGGAAATATAAGGGTTTAGAGAAGGAAAATGAGGGAGGCGGAAGGGAGGTCAGATGATGTTGACATCAAGAGAGGGAGGGAGGGTAAGTTAGATTTTTAAAATGTGATCAAAAATAGAGAATATTTAAACTCCGTCGTATAAAATAAATGTCCACTTTAATTGTCCTTCTCTAAACCTTAAAATTTCCATTAACCATCCTCTCCTCTCCCACGTTTTCCCTTCCCCCTCACACTTGAGTTAGCATAAAAGGCTCGCATTTGTAATTTTCCTTCTGTTTGTCTTGACAACGAAGTTATAGACGTCGAAACAGGTAGGCAGCATTGAAACATAGTGGAACTGTGCAACGCTTTTATTATGAATTATTCCTACACTTCGTTCCACAACGTGACGCCACAATCAATTCATTTGATTAGACAGCTCAAAGTTTAGGGAGCAGTTGTTTATAAAAACTGAGTTCTCAACCTTAAGTTCAGAGTTAATTGAAGAGGCAGAGTAGAATTGGAAGTAATACTTGGGTAGTAGAACTACATGTCAACGATGCTAGCCTTCAATGCTCACAATCTTACCTCGCTTCCAATGATTTACCATACTTTAAGCGGGTAAATTCATAATGTCTTAATCTTATGCTTACTAATAGTATTCTCATTCTTAAACAACTATTTGAGAACTTTTATGGATATAAACAGTAAAATATAGTAATATTTGGAAAGTAAAAAGAGAAAAATTCATGAGAAAACTAACAAAAAAATAAAAGATATTTTCTTATTTCCATTAGTATATGATGAAAGAAAAAATATATAAAACACCAACAGTGTGGAAATAAAATGAGAGCAACTTCATGAACGATCACGAAGATATATTCGATAATATAGACCTCAAAAATATTAGCATAAACTTCAGACTGAATGAAGCTAGGCAGTTTACTATTAGTGTTAGGTTACGATTAAAAGGTTAAAATAAAATCGCAATTTAAACATATGCCTCACATAAAACTCAGACTTGATAATGATGAAACACTTTAACCGCAATCACTAGTATCAACCATTTCATCAAATCTAAAAACAAACCTTTAACTGCATGTTTTATAGAATTCATGCTGTTTTTTATATGAGATGGGTTTTATAACTATCAGTGAAAATACACCATATTATTCTCACATGGAGAGTTTAGATACATGAGTTCAAATTTATAAACTCTAAATCCAGGTAAACTAAAAGCCAAGCAGCAATAGAAACTAAATCAAGCAGATATGATACTCTGTGAATGGCTTCTATGATTAGGAGGACAAGATTTGGCAGGATTTAAGTAGATTTAATGAGAGAAGTTTATTACTTTACCCCGGATCATGGTCACTCGCTCATATAAAAACTGGGTGCCTTCCGTTTCACATAAATACTAATCAACCATAATTTTAACGCACCAAGTATACGAGTTGGCAGAAAAGAATAATACCTCATATTTAAACCATTAGGTTTCCTAATTATAGTTGCAATAAACAGGAAAAAGGATGAGTGAGTGGAACCCATAAAATGACGCGAATTATGACAGAATATTGAAGTTATAGCAGAAAAATAATTACAATAAGAACGCAGCATCTGTTTATTTTAACTATCGGATTCAAATATTTATAGAAGAGTTGGAAAGCACCCAAGAGAAAGATTCTAAAAGGCGATTTGGAATATGTATCTGTAAAAACTTTAGCATGAGTACGCGGACTGCTAGCGAAAGTTAATACGTTTTATGTAACCTAATTTTAATACTGGTATGCTTCTATCCCTTTTTTACCCATTTGGCGTTAGTTTGTTTACATATTAAGTTTTACAGTGCCATATAAATATCGTGAAACGACTAATATTAAGTATGGTGTCGGTGGAAATATATTAGTCACCTTAAGGTTCTCCAATTTCCCTTAGTGAACTGAGATAGCAAGAAAATATCTCTCCTTCATTTTTAATCTAACTGCTTCACCCAATAAGGTTTTACCCACCGGAAAAAATAAATACCCTGAACGAAGTCCAAATAATTGATCAAATAAGCTTTTACTCACCAGGAAGGTAAATGCCTTGAATGAAGTCAATGTCTCTGGGATAAATGAAAGGCCAGACATACCTGTAAATAATGAGCATACGTTGGTATTAAAAATCGGCTACTTGAACAAGAAGAGATTTGAGATATTGTATTTAAATGGGAATTCACATTTTTATCCTGAAGCATGCGGTTCATTCGTGATAATAAATCCAATTTGCATACAGGTTATAGATCCACTGAATTCGTCACGGTAAAACTAAAGGCCGTCCTGATCTTTTACTTACCAAATTGTGGAACATAGACGGATACAAAATTAAATACACAGTAATAATATTGTCATAAAGTGAGGATGCATATTATCCTATAGGAATTAGATTTAAAAAATCACTTATTTATTGCTACAGACACAATTTTATGCTAAATATATCTTTCCTCGGTTTATTAAAATAAGGTTTGTCGCGGAAGTAAGGTCGTCACCCAACACATTATGTCATAATTCAGCAAGTCAGTCTATAAAGAATACTAATTCACTTGAATACTATTTCTGATCCAGCTCTTTCATTCAGAGTTCTATTTCAAGTTTCTAGTATTCACAAGAGAGTCAAGGAATATGTGGAGTCCAAAATATTTCCGGAGTGGCTTAATTCATTAATTTTTCAAGTTAGTCTACTTACGCGATTGGTTCATCAAAGAGTAACGCCCTAAAACAGTGATGGTGATATTTTAACGCATTCTGCACAAATTTGGCAGTGTCTATAATGTATAGGGTAGGCCCAAAGATAAGCTCACAGTTAAGAAGCCGTTTTATTGCTTCTTTGAACATCAATCTCTAATCAACAGACAGAAATCACCATTTCCTTGATGTTTTGTATATTTTTCAATTTTGCCTCTCGTGAGCACGGATTTATTTGTCCCATAGGTTAAATGGCCAACGGGAGGCTCAAGAATTTAAAAGCTATCCCATCCGACCGAAACCATAGACCAATGTTTCCATTAACTGGATTTTTTTCCACCTCCCCAACCAATTTAGTATTCTGCTTCAGCTTCGTTCCACTCGAGGCCGATACAACACGTGGAAAAGCGAGAAGCCACGGACCGCTGTAGAAATAAGCATGGTTCTCTTTGAATGCTGTCAAGCGGATGGATAGATAAATTCACACGAGAAACATTACTGCAAATTTGTGGAACCAGAAGTACATGTATCGCCTGAAAAGGGGAACGATTTTTCCTTATTGTACAGATAAATTAAAACATAAACCTCTCTCTTTGATTGATAATATTTCACCACCCCATAAATGGTCAGGTTTCTAAAGTAGACAAGCTGTCTACTTTGAATTGTTCACTTCAAATACTTAGATCACTTTTATCACACCTATTAAGGTTCTGTTATAATAAACTTAAGTCCTTTCACATTGAAATAGCTACATTACCAAATAGATGACAGGTTCATGGAGACTTTAATGCGCCTGACAGTGGCAAGTATCTGTTTGAAACTATACCCATTTTCAAAATTGGAACAAAATACTTCCAAGAAAAGAGTTAATACAAAATCTGACGCGTTATTAACTGGTATTCAACGGTGTACATATCTTAGTACCAAAGAGATAGTACTCTTTGACAGATTGGTTGGGATCAAGCAACTACATTAATATTAATCCAACAGAACTTCAATAACTGCACTCTTTCTACATGGCTTAATTTTAACTCAATCGTGATTCCCCAGGATAATTTTGTCTAGTTCTTATCAACAACGGTGATCAATTAATTGTGGTGCAATTTCTTTTATAAACAGAGTGCAGAAACTTGATTCTCAACCATAAACAATCGTCATCAGAGCAGCCCTCGACAGTCTCAATGATTATATGGTAAGTGATAGGGATGACAATGTTTCGAATTCACCCATTGATATCAGGTTTGAATGAAATTTACATGAGACGCAACTAAATAATGTCATAATTCCGAAACATTGGCGTGTATAAAAGCACTTCTGGGATTATCCCGTCTATAATAGCCAGAAATTAACCTTCGAGCGGATATAAAACAAAAATATAACATATATCATCAATATACATTACATAAATGCCACATATTGTGATAGATAATCAATAAAAATGCTCTTTATTAAATTCCATCAGAGTGATTGGAATGCGGATTAACTGAAAATCTATATCATAAACGTATTTTGGACACTACAGCGATTAATACTCCCATATATCAATGTTAAATGGTGAATGATAAAATACGTTTTGTCCATAATTAACATAACTTAAAAAGTGCTCCAATTTTATCATTTTACTGAGGTTCTAAGGCACTTGCTAGACGGTCAAGTACCATCCTGTTGGATAATTACGCTAGGTAGTGGTAGTGGCTCAAGGTAGTGGCGGAGAGAATCGGTTAAAATAATGGCGGAGACCAAAACGAATACGTAATACAGGAATACCAGAAAAACTGAAAAAAAAACACCAAACGAATTTCAACATCTTAATGTAATTCCGACTTTCTATTGGAAACACCCTGCATAATTCATATCATATCATCTAAGTTAAAAATTTGTATTCTTTTACCTGGTAAAATTTTAAAGTTATGCTAAAAGAAATTCACATCTCTAATACTTCCCAATGTTCAGAATATTATGGTGGATAACAATTCAACACTGTATTAATATATCACAAATTTTCAAAGCGTTTTGCATGCTATAGCTTGAAATTTTATGAATTACAGATAAAATATCCATGGTATTCATTCATGACAGTTTTAAAAAGATGTTGAGTAACATTTTTGAAAGTTCCAAAGGGAAACTTTTGCGGTAGGATTCTTTCAAAAACCTGGAGACTTATTTAGAATTCAGACTCATCCCAATCCCTGTGATATTGCACCGGAATGCGGGCGAGAGTTCGTGATGGAGCGTTCATGAGAGAGGCCCTCCCTTCCCTCCATATCCCCTCCTTTCAATTCCCATGGACTCAAATGCGTCCCGGGACGATCTCACGCTAATCCCCTCCTGTGCGCTAATGACTAGAAACTGATGACACGTCCGCACATAATGCGATGGCAACACAAATCTCTCCTTCCAAACACCACCGCCCCCCCCCACCCCACCCTCCTCGCCATCCAATTTCGTCTTTTATATGTTCTCTTCTCTCATCCTCGTACGCGCCGAGAACCATCCCCACCCTCATAACTTCCCTTCACCCCCCCGCTGCCCACAAACTCGCACACGCCAGACTGATTTTCCATCGATAACTTCAACATCGCTCAGGTTGGCACGCATGTCGCCACGTTTAGCTCCTCGCCGCTCCTCACACTCTCGATAGAAGGGTTGGGGGGGGAGGGGGCAGGGATTACGTACGTGCACATTGCACTCCACACGTCAAGCGATCGATTTACTCCCTCTTCCCCCCGCCTCCCCCCGCAGTTATTATCTCTTCCCTCTTAACCTCCGCCCCAATTAGCAATAATCCGCAGTCAAATGGAGCCGGTATACCCACCCTCCCTCTGCCCCATTCCTTTTTCACTCCCCAACTCCCAACTTGCGTCATTCAACCAGAAAAACAACCCCAAACTCCCTCGCTCACTTACAAAACCAGCACATCCTAACCATCGACGCGCTGGCAGTTGGAAAATCGAGCCATCGAGCCATCGCGCCGCCATGTTGCGCGGTGTTTCACCTCAGAATCAAATTAATTTAGTTTAGAGGCGATTGTAAAATACTTCTTATTTTTTTGGTATGATGTAAAGACGTTGGTACAAGGACAATCAGCTCAGTAATTGGTGAAAAAAATGAGCCATCGTCACCATGTTTCTTTGAGTCACCTTTTCTCTACTTTATTTTTATGATCTCACTCGAGACCGCCATTAAATTTTGATAGTTTTACGTTTAAATTAAAATAAATATCTTATGTTTATCTGATATTTTGATATTTTATCTTATTTCAATTGAAAAAAAACCTTCCATGCAAATGCAATGATTTTTGAAATGGCAGAACAATATCAATTACTCAATTGCTGAACTACAGTTAAAAACAAACATTGAAATGCGACATATGCGTTATATGCAATAGTTCAGAACGCCATGTGCCCAATTTCAACAAATTCCTTAACTTTAGGTGATTGATATTTGAATGATATTTCCTTGTACTCGGTGTCTTTTCTTAAATCGTATTCTGCATTCTCAATGGATATCTTTCGAGGAATTTTTCATTTGCTCTGACAACGGTCTCAAGTACATTCACTCAGACGTATCCTAGGATTGAAATTAAGGGCTTACAATTTTTGCCGTCCTGACGTGAGTAGTAGCGATACCTATGTCACACTAGCCAGAATACTGTACAAGTATACTCCTCAAAACCTCAAGTAGCTACGAACCCATCTCATCCGCTTCATAAATTAAAATTAAAGTAGATGCAGCCAATAGAAATATTATTATTGCCAGAATATAGCCTTGATGACTACGCGTTCAGCGATTTGGAGCACCCGGCTTCTCCATTCATCTCTTGCGTCTCGTTGAAGCGCTTTTAAAAGTTACTTGAATGTATTAAAGCATCCAACAATGAGCGTTGAAATGTAGATACTTTGGGTACGTATTAAGTAGGTAGTTCTCATGCGGCCAGAAGACTTCTTTCGTTTGTACACTCCAGTTGGCAATAAATGGGCCTAGTTTCTTCAAGCTCATACCATTCTACTGGCCTGGAATAACATTTATCATGACACAGGTATCATCAGCAATGGTTTCAGGATTTTTCATAAAAAAAGGTCCTATAAATATGAACGTCACCCTTTCACTGCGAAAATCTAATGAAAGTACCTCAATGTATTATTCTTAATTTAGGATCACAGTATAAAATAAAAAAGTGACTCAAATTGCCGAGGAAGTGTTAAAATACATGTGCAAGAATTATTTTTTTAATAATTGAACGAAAGTTTTGCACAATAATTCCCTGGGCATAAACTAATTAAAGTTGTCTTTAAACTAATCATAATTTTGGAAGTGCTTGGATCAAAGAAGACTTTGGCGGAAGATTCCCAGTACTGGCTTTGATTTTTAAATCTTCCGCCTCCGGGATTGAGGTATTTCTTCCTATTTTTACGTGACGGTGAACAACGTAATGGCTTTTATATTACGTCTATGCTTCATAAATAATTGTTTTCGGAATGACTGTGTGATGCTCCGAATGCATTTCGTGCTAATTTAAACTACGTTATAAGAACTGTTGAGGAGGTGAGATTCAAGCATCAACAAACGTATTTCTAAAAGATACAAAATTAAATAGGAGGGATTCAGTAGAGATCTCATGGCACATTATAGCTTCTCCATCATAAACAATGCTCCTTGTGAAGGGATTGATAGAAAGTTAGTTGCGAGAAAGGGAAAAAGCCTAATCAATATGCACAAATTCATCACCTAAATATTATGCTGATATTTTAGTGAGAGAACAATGACATATTCATATTAAAGGTCACCTATCGCCTTGAGCACGCGCTGTTGTTTTCATATCAGTATGATATACTTTATTCATTTATCCAGTTAAAGGTTTGTTACAGCTAAATTTCTTACCATTTATCATTTTACCACGTATCACGAACCCTATAGAGGGGTAAGAGAATATGGTGATTGATGTTTAAGTAAATGAGAAGTTAAATTCAGTTTTATATAGATAGAACTACTATGATATTTCTTTTTCTTCTCCCTCCCGTTGAGTATCAAAGAGTTTTCTGCTAGTGTTCCACAAAAATACGCCGGAAACTACTAACTACGGGAAAAACAATATAGGTATCCAATAAAATATCCTAAGTTAGCTCTACAAATGTAAATACTCATTTTACTCGACCTATTATTTAAATGAGAATAGAGAGTAAATAAATGAGAATGGAATTTTCTTTTCGAGTTTTGATTTTAATTTTTGATGCACCCTTAATGATGCCAAATATATTCAGCGAAACGTCGGCAAAGACTGATTAAGTTTATTTCAACCGAGTGATTCCAACAACATTTTAAACAGATTTCCCGAATTTTCATCCACTTGGGCTATTCATCTTCTAATACTAACACACATCAGGGATTGTCAACCCTAATTCCCAGCATTCTACATTTTTGCCACGTCCCCTTACCATGCACTAATTCAGTGGAACTAGTTTTGCATGCAGCTCTGATAATGCCAAATGTATTCTACAAAACGTCGGCAAAGACCGATTAAGTTTATTTCAACGGAGTAATTCCAACTATATTTTAAACAGATTTCCCGAATTTTCATCCACTTGGGGTACTCATCACCTAATACTAACACACTTCAGGGGTTTGCAACCCTAATCCAAAGAACCCACTTTTCCTGCCACGCCTCCTCACCATCCACAGAACCAGTGGCTCCCCCCTGGTGTACTTTTTTAACCTCCTCGCATCCCACACATTTCTCCCCATTCATACGAAAAAACCAAACTCCTACCTCCCACCCTCATTGCCGTACAATCCACACACAACGACGGAGCCAAAGGTAGAAAGAGAGTTTCCAGGGATAGGGAGAGAGAGAGTGAGAGAGAGAAAGAGAGGAAAAAATGAAGGAGATGAGCATCCGGGCCGAGAGAGAGAATACTCTCTCTTTTTCCTCCCTCTCCTCGTTCGATAGCAATTTTTTCAAAACATCGATCCATCGGGACTGGATTCCAATCCCAATGCCCCACCACCACCATCAATATTCACCTTCCTCCCACCGCCATCTTCCCCGCCCACAATCCCACTCGTTGGCGGAAGGAGAGAAAGAGAGCGAACTCTCACAGTAGGCAGGCACTGCTAATTAGCGTAATGAGGCGTTTTTACTCATTATTTTCTCTTCATCAAAAAAAGTCCAGCAGAAAATGAATTGCTGGTGTGGGCTGGATGGCTGGTGAGGGGATCGAGAGTGTTGAAAAAAACAATATTTTTGAGGAATAGGATCGAGACTTAGAAATAGGCAAACAGAGAAAGAGACGGGGATAAAACAAAAAAAAATAATCTGTGTTTAATTTTTCTCCTCTACTCCCAATGCGAATTAAGGGACGCAGGCTTTTTTTTAAAGGAATAAATTTTCGCGAAGGGTGTGGTTCTCGCGACAGCTCTTTTTGAGTGTTTCCCCGAGTATTTCCACTCGCTCTACCTCCACACGTGTTCTCTCCTCGTTTGTGCACCAACCACCGAGTTTATTCGCCCTCTGTATAGCGTATACGTACATCACATCGGTGCTCGAGAAAATTTGAGCCCGTGGATCAAGTGAAAAAAATACGAAGTACCAAAATAAAGAGTAAAAATGTGATACTCGCGAGTTTAAGGCAGAAAATTTCATCGGATACTTTCCTTGTGGGAAGAGTAGGAAGAATATTCCGACAATGAAAGGTGACATTGGTAATAATGAAAGGCAATGGATAATGGATAATGAAAGGTAACAAAAACCAAGGAAAGCAAAATTCGTGGGTTGACGTAATTTTTGGTATAGATATTTTATTCATGGAATGCGTATTTTTTTGGGTGGTGAAAAAAATATTATCTCCTTCTGTCACAAACGTTTTGCCTAATAAATGTTCGAGTTGAGAGTAATTTTAGCGATTATGATTCCATTTTCCCACCAAAAGGAAATAGCCCGGTTACAGCTATGAAAATATCATTAGATTGGATTGGTTATTTTAAATAAACAGTTGGATACTCAAGGTTAAAACGACAATGCATTGTCCCAGTTCATACAAAAGTATTCGCAAAAGGGTAGAAAAACATACTGATAGTTAATGGGGACCGAGTAGCAAGCATTGATTTGGTCATTTTTTGCTAATTTGTTCATAAAGCCACTGTATTATACTTTTGCCAGATATACAGTTCAATCGAATGATAGCCGAATAGGGCGAACATTTTTTTATTATTCGTAATGATTTTAGTGCTAATTTTCTCTCCCCTAGGGTGTTTTTCTCTCAAACTAATTTCATTTTCTCCCAGTAGATGTGCAATTTACTTTGCATCGGTGTATGGGAAATTTTGAGTCTTTTGATCAAAGGAAAAAAAATAATTAAAAAATTTAACTGCTCCATTGAATATGTTCCACTAAAAAGGCGCCAAACATATCTAAAAAGTGTTTGGGGGTTTAATCGTACACCAAAAATGCATTATACCTAATAAATTAGAATTATACGTCGTTAATACGGAATGACTAATGGAGATACAGCTTTTCCAGTCATTAAAAGTTTTCTACTATAAAGACAAAACATTTGCGGCTCTTGTAGTAAGATTTTTACCTTTATACATCTACTTTTCTAAACAGCAAATGCTTTGAATCATCGTTTTTTTGCAAAAAAGAGGAAAAAAAAGCGCCTATTAGAGGTGTAAACAACATTTACTGGCTACATAAAATGGTGGAAAATTTTTATGGGAATTTATGTATAAAGTAGAAACACAAAGGGTTTTCCTTAGTTTCAAGGAAATTCCATGCTTAGAAACATGTCGAATACGATAAATAATCATGCCTAGTGAAAGTGATATTCATTAGACCGACTTTATAGAGAAATTTTGCTGATTGTGAACTGATAGTTTTATACGTAGCACTCAATCGAAAGCATAACATTATCACAATTTCCCATTTGGATCATAGATAGGAGCACCAACCATTGCAAGAGGCTTCTTATCACAGAATTCAAATAGCACATAAATATTTAAATTATATTTCTTGAAATTCCTCTAATGTAACACAAAAACCAATGACAATATTGCCATAAAGATAACAAATTCATATGAATGTCTTTTAACTACAATATAGCATTAAATAGGCTATTGTAATAATATTTTATGAAAGGATTTTAAATGCTGTCAATATTTCTTAATTAGCAAGGCATAACACCTACCCTTCATATGAGCCGGTTTTTTGGAAAAAATACGTTTAAGGCCTCTCCGGGATGTGCTTCTACAAGCAAGAAAATTGACCAAGGTAAAACAAAAGACTGAATAGCTATAGTAGAGTCGAACGCTTCCGCAGCGGCCTAAAGCTCAAAGTTCCCAAATTCCGGTACAGCTGCTTGTGTCTGAATTTCAGCGGCAACAGCTCATTCTCCGTTACAGTCTTGGCAAAGATGAGTGTGTTTCCTTTTGGCCGATACGCCACCGATTAGGCTAAATATACTGATGAAAATCAAACGAATGCCACTTCGAACTTGATACGACTCTTGTAATATACGAGGGACCCAGACACACAGCACCAAAGTACGATTTCTAACACATGTAGACCTTATATATTTGCCAAAATATTTAAGATAATTTTATCATCAATGATTAACTTAGAAAACATCAGTCATATGGTGTGTCGAGATATTACCTCACATAAGGTTAGAAACCAAGACGCATACTTATCCTTCTACGAGTCAAAAAATAACAGCTACAAGCAAGTGATTAGTAATGCCTCGTCTACACTGCGCGTGCACTTAAGTAGGGTTTATTTAAGAGCAGCACTTAAATGCGGACGAGCATCAACAAGTAAATATTAAATCTACCGTTGCCCCAGCTAGTGTTCATGGAGAACTTCGCATTGCGCGAGAGTGTGAAATTATTTTGGTGGTTTCTAAACAGATATAACAACACAAAATAATGAATAAGAAGAATAACACAAAAGCAAATACTCAACCCCTCATATAAATAATATCAACACAGGTATAATGCGTATGACCTAACGCTGACCAGGCCTCAACCACATCGATAGAACACTATCAATATCACCCAAGTCCACTTAAGTGGACCCATCACTTAAGCGATGAGATAGCATCTACGCAGTGAACTTAACCATAGGTTGGCGACGCATAGTCTCACGAACTTAATCTCTCCTCACGCCTAGTATCGCGATAATCTTACTGGTGACGCCGGTGAAGTATGAAATTTTGTGGTGCATGCTCCTCACTAGCTTCATATTTTATGATGGTCCTCTGATATACGAGCCCAAAAATCACTCCCTGAAAGCATATAACTAACTGTAGCTACTTTCGGTGCAATAGACCATGCATCGCCACTTCATATACCTCCTACTTTGTCATGCTATGTAAAAAGATGATATGATGAAAAATTCGGATTAGTAATTTCCGGCATATGATGGAAATGGCATCTGGAGGGGCACTCTCCACACCAATATCCTTCTTCCTCTCTTTCCACTTCATGTTCCTCCTCGTACCACACGCAATACCTGTCTTATTAACATCCCTAAATTTCGTATTTCGATATCCCAGCGTTCCCTTTCCCGCCGCGTTCCAAAAACTTTTAACTCCCTGGCTTCGCATTTACCCTTCCTTGAACTCTTCTAACCACTCTCCGCTTTCAAATCCTTCCTCACAAACGAGGTCAGGAAATTAGCCCCATCTACGTCTATTAGTCCCCGTCCAAGTCCTTATATTCTCCTATATCTATTCTATTTTCTGTTGTTATCTCTATCATTATTTTATATTTTGTTAATGCTTATTATTTATTTGTTTGGTAGTCATTCAATATTAAAAGACTTTGTGCTTTTTTGGGCCTTTTAAAAAAAATTAACAAATGAATTCTCCTTTAATTCTCCAATACACTGCGACGTCTATTTTTCTACAATGAAGAAAAGCAATGCCCTTGTCAATACTTTTTATATATATTATATATATCATCATCATCATTGGTCGTTCAATCCTAAGATTGGTTGACTGCAGTCCTCCACTCCTCCCTATCTGATGCTAGTTCCCTTACCTCCTGATGTCTCTTCCTGTTATTTCTATCTTTACGTTCTCCAGCTTCCGGCTCACCCTTAAAGATCCCACGTTCCATGTTCCTATTCTGTATTTGTCCTTACTGACTGATGTACCCCTCCCGATAGTCCCCACACGGAGTTCCGATTGGTGGACTATTTTATTTCCGGAATATTTTACTGGGAGAAGTGCCATCACGTCTTATATACAGTTAATGCAGGACTGCATCTTCTAGGGAGACTAATGTGGTGGTTTCCCCGTTGCCTTCCATATCGCACTACTCCGGCCGATTTCGTGAACTTCACTCTCGCCCGAAGCTGTGGCTATTGATGCCTATCCAATCTCCTTGATCTGCGCCATCAACACCTTATGCTGAGACTGCTGCCTCTCAGTTAAGGGGTCAAATTCCGGTAGCGTAAACCTGCAACCTTCTGCATGTGAGTCGAACACGCTACCACTGGTCTTAACCGGACCTACCATATGCTTTACACTATAATCTAAATGAATGAATGGATTAAGTGTTTTCTCTTATTTTAGCAAAGATTTTGAGTTAATATTGCTGAATTCAGGATTCATTGTAGTTATTACAGATTATTCAAGAAAAAATTTATATCATCATTTAAAAAACATAAGAGGTCCAAATCGGTACAGGAGACTGACGTCACTGCTCATGTCCCAATAACCCACGTACTACCTTAGGGTTATGTGAAAGATGCATTTAAATACTCATTTTAATGGTCGGTGTGGATGCGGCATAAAAAATAGAGGCTTTAGTGTGGTAGGTACAGGGGAAGAGGATAAGAAGATGGAAACCGCTCCGACCAGGAGGAAGAGGCCATTGAATACTCAGGTTTCCCAACCCATAACTTCAATTCACTCAATCCTCCTAACTCGGCAAGGAAAGAGAAAACTAACTCCAAAACGGATAACATTCGAGACTTGCCTACCCCAAAAAAATGTTCCCTAAGATTATTTCTGAATGAATGAAATGCCATACGATATTTTATCCCTCTTTCTACATATCAAACACCGTTTTTCCTGTTAAAAGAAGATGTATCAATATGTTCTTTTCCCAGGAAAATGAATATATGACCATATTCTCTTTCCAGAGCGAACCAATCTAAAAAAAAGTAATCTTGCTTATCGATTTTGCTTCGCGCATCTGGCCCCACATATGTATATAGATAACCGTGAACAAAATTAAAATATAAAAGTACCCAATATGACACATGTAGAAAGGGGATACCGCAAACACAGACAAGGTACTGCAGCTACAGGCATGCATCTTCGTGAAATATTCATACGAGTTGAATTCCGACGTCTGACGTCTTTCAACTCGCATTTCCGTCAAGCCGTTTCATGGCGGATGAATAAATAGCCTCCCCATAGTGTTCCGCGTGTTTTACTATTTCCTTTTGCCACTCCCCTTTCCCCTAACCCCCGCGGACTCCTCTCTCCTCACTTCTCGCTTTTATGCCTCTGTCAACTCTGACCTACATATAAGCATATCCCCCCACAAAGATACATGCACTGCTCCTTTCATACGGCTCTTGTTCCTTTTCGTCTGCAGTCTTTGTCGCCGACGTTGCGGTGGTGGGGCTTTTGAAGTCGTGTGACATGAGCCGCGCACGGGTTGAGGCCGAACCGCAATTTTATCCATTTCTGCATCATCGCACAGCCTACCACTTTTCCGAATAAGGCTAAAGCTTCCTTCAGAGTTCACCTACGTACACTCTCTTTGCATGTATGTACACACACACACGTATCCTTTGCTCCCCCCCCTCCCCTATTCCCCCCCTTGGGGCCAGCAAAAATTCACGCACGGTGTAATACTCGCGATCATAAGCGATTTAGATGTCGTGACCAAACATGAAAGAAAATGACGTGGGGTTTTTTTAACCATTCGACTCAAATGACTTTCAAAACTCCCTGCGTGTGACACGCTGGAGGTTGACGTCTCTTATTTTTTTCGGGAAAGTCTGGTAATCATTCCTCGGCTGGTCTTGTAAAAGATAAGTTGGCCAGTCCCCAGCGTAAAATGAAAAAAAATCACAGGTACAAAAGGATTCATTCGGTAAAAATTATTTTTTTAACGTGCTGCTTCCGATATCCCATCCAATATCCTCATCATCCCGTAGTGATCGTTATTTTCGGAGTAAAAACTGTTATAAGGTATTCAAAATGGCATTTTCAACATATCTCTTGGCCAGGAAATTTAAAGAACGTCACCACTACGACTCAAACTTCAAAGATAAAAAAGTTTATTTTATAATTTCCGCTTCATTTAAACTCTTCGACAGAAATTAAATGGGACCCATGATCCAAACAAGACACAAACATCTGGTACCACTATTCTTGCATCTCCTTTCATAAACTCACGTTCATAATGCTTCACAGCCTTCCATTACCTGTTTCGTTCTATGCTTAAGGTCCTTCCTTATCTATTTCGGTTCACTTCAACATGCAGAGCTGTGCTACAAAGCTTTTTCATCTAAATATATGATAATTGGGGTTTCCCATCCGCATTCATTTTTTTCAGAGATATTCTAAAGCATGCGCATGAGCAGAGACAGTATGTGAAAACATTCATGTGGAGTGTGGCACTCTATGCATCAGAAGCATGGACCATTGGAAAAGCTGACCGTTATACACTAGAAGCCTTCGAAACCTAGTGCTGGAGGAGGATGCTGAATGGACGGGCAAAATAAGAAATAATTAAGTGTGCAGAAGAGTAGAAGAGGAGAGGACCATATGAAATACCATAGAAAAAAGAAAACAAGTTAGATTGAACACAACCTGAGACACAATGGATATGTGAAGAACATAATTGAAGGCAAAATAGAGGGGAAATTTCCCAAAGGAAGGACCAGGATTAAGTTCATGGGCCAAATATAGATGAAAGAACATAGGAAGATATACCGTGAGGTAAGGGAACTAGCATTAGATAGGTAAGGGTGGAGGACTGCAGTCAACCACTCTTAGGACTGAGCAACCGATGAATGCCTGAGCTAGGTCTCCGCTGAACTACAGCTATTTACCAAGTTATCAATTTATTTGATTTTCACCATGACAAAGTTCACACTCACTTCCGTTGCTTCTACCGCAATCCATTCAATTTCCCTTCAGAAAATTTGTTTCTCGTTCGCATTTTTTTTGTTTTTGTTTTGCATTTTGCACCTTATAGGTCTAAGTGCCGTAAATTTGCCTTGATACGAGCTGCTATTGAAAAAACCCACATCAGTTACTTTGGATCAATGAATCGTAATGAACGTAACAGGAGTAACGTGAGTCTGTCATATTTCGTGCTTCTTCCACAGTGAATAATGAACAACACGTAACCGCCTCCGATTTCTCTAAATCCAAAATGGACAGCATATGAAATAGCTTATACTATTAATAAAGATGATCCCTAATATACTGTACAAGTTTCACTACGCCTGTGTAACACACAACTTCTGATTTGAATTCTCTCTCCTCTGGTATGACAGGAAATATATTTCCTTATAATTTTTTGTTCCCAAAATGCTGATTTTTGCCATATATATCCAATGACAACTTAAAATATTTACACTTTCCAAAGGCTTAAAAGACAGACTTACCAATGATGGCATAAAACAATTCACTCGGCAGAAAACAGCAGTTTTGTAAAATGTACTCCATTCGTATGTCCTGTAGCTGTATTTGGTCCCTTCACATCCTTTACGTCTTCACACGAAAATATTGCCGTACCCTTTTTGAAAGTCAAACCGACAAAACAGGGATATATCCTTTTCAGAGCGTTGTAAAACTGGCCAAAGAGTTTGGAAATGAAATAGGAAAAAGACAGGAGTTGGGCAGAGGAGACAGGAAGAGGATGGGGCTGCCCGCGGGATATCAAACAAACACGTACGAGAAGGAGATAAAGAATTGATCGGGAGGGGATTAGTGAATACGTGGCGGATAAGGCGTTTCAAGGTGGAGTTTTGTTTATTTCTATTTTGGCGTCCTGCGATAACTAACCACTTTAGCAGGCGCAAAGATCGAATAATGAATCGATAGAAGCAAAATGTTTATGATCAAAATGTTGTTCACATAAATATGGTCAAATTAGCAGATTTGACGAAAAATTTGAGTCCACGTCACACAAGGAGCACATTCGCCAAATATTTGAGCATGTACGTTGTTGTCAAATCTGTGATCAGCAAACGACATTATGCATATTTTATGGGCATGCAAATTTAAACAGGAACTGAATCAAGCAAGTTCCTCCTTTATTCTCATGAAAACACTCACAATTGCCTGATATTTTATTTCAGGGAGTCGATATTATATGAATTAAAAATGAACTAAAAAAGTTTCATTTTCATGCATAAGCACAAAAATCTCTTCCCTGAACGACCATTTACTGTTTTTGTGTAAAGTTTTTGACAACAAGAGTTAAAGCCCAAATCCGAAACAAGATCTACTCCAAATGACTCAAAACCGCTATGCTTCCTGGCAAAAAAGAGAATCATTTGAGAATTACTCTCACTTTGATTGAACCTTTCGTCAAAATAAAGGATGCAACTCCATTGATTATATTAATAAGAATAATTTTATGAGTTGCAAAAAAGTTAAACACTGAAAGACTGTAAGCATAAATCTGAATCATTGGTTGAACCCAATCATGCAAATTAAAGTGACTCGTTTGGTAGAAATATAACGTTTGTGTGTAGATTTATAAGCGAAATTTATTTTGTATAACAAAACAAAGTAGAAATTGAAACAAGAATTTGTAAGAAACGAATAATTCTAGCATTAAGAGATAAAATTGTTTGACATCATAAAAGCTGTTTAACAAAATTAGCAGCGTGTTTCATCAAATCTTTCTTTGTGAGAATATTATAAAGTAAATGCATTTTTGACATTCGATTGCTGATAACCGATTTGGAAAAAAAAGGCAATAAGGACAAACAGATACAGGAGAAATGGGCTGCTATAACCTTGCAGCTAAATATTAAAACAATATATTAATAGATAACGATCTGTTCTCCCATAGATGATGCCAACGCAAACTAAACGGATGTCTGATACAATGCACAAATTATCAGTTATCACCCTGCTAACGAAAATGCTACGTGATCTTGCGTGATCTTCCGCTTAAAGTACTGATAACCTCATGTAATATTGTGTATCTATTTTCATGTTCAATTATGTAAAAGACTAACGCAAAACTATTGACCAAATGATGGTAGTCTTAATACAGGTTCTCCTTTTAAGCTACCTAATATTACTTATGTTGTAAATATTAATGTATGTCTAATTGTGTTGAGTGGTATGGTAAGGCGGTATGATATTATTGTTAAAAATTACTGATTATAGTAGCTGGGACAAAAGTATAGAGCGGAAATGCATGCTCAGATATGCCATAAATTAAATGACTTTGATATAGGGTTAAACTCCCTCAGTCTTGACATGGAGCTTATTAACAAAATTTGCTGAAATTGCAATTAACAAAAATGTTCTCTAATTACAATTAAAGTAGTGTAAATTAATTGCAGAGAGGGATTGTAAATTGTTTAATGTGCAGAATGCACTGATTGACCAGTTCTGCCCCGGATTTCTGATTAGCACATGCGTTTATTCTTCTCAGGAAACTCCAGGCTAGTGAATGTGTACTAATTGTTTGCGACCTCATCCACCAGCTCAGAAATTTTGCGATTAAGTCTTGTTTTCGGTTCACGAGAGAAGCAGTCAAAAGGGAAAAATAGCCGGGAACAGATATGAGAGGGGGCTTCCCATTCTTTCTGACACAAGCTGACGCCGGTTAATGCGAATTCTGATCGGTGGGTGGAGCGGGAAATTGGAAATGGAAGAGCGCAGGGAAACAAGAGGACGGAGGGAAAAAGGATTCCGGAGTATGGGGCTAATTGAAAAGTAAGCCGTGGCCAAAGGCTGGATAAAATGGATGAAAATTGGCAAGGAGTTAATTACGCTAAATGTTACACCATTATCTTGCGATGCTAATCTTTCTGTCCTATCACAGTGGAGGGGTTTAGAATTAATGAAAACCGAAGCGAATTGTCGAGCGGTGTGAAACTATATGCGTCCCTTCTCCGGTTTCGGGGAATGAATTGGCTAACTCGTGATCGTTTTTCGGAAAATGAATTACAAAAATATGGGTTTGCATGACTAAAACACGACAAGATTACGTTGTACGATGCACTATCCTTAACAAAATTTCACTAGTAAAGCAGACTGCCATTCACTTGACCACCAAATTTTGATTCATTAAGCGAGGTGGCTACAAATTTCAAAAACATCACCTCTAAGTAGTTCAAAATGCTTTCTATGCACCTTAAATCGCTATATTAGCTATAACCCAATTTTTTCTTACTGTCGACATTCTCTCCCATTCAAATCTCATGAACTGTACCTCAAAGAGCATAAATAATTAAATTATTCCATCATTTGATTTCCGCCCGGAAATTTATCATGAAAACTTCATTTGACAAGACGTGATCAAAAAATGAAGCAGGAAAAATATTTATGCCTCTCTCTGTTGAAAAAAAGCAAAAAAATCTTCAAGGTGAATTCATCAATACCGGTTGAGCATAATGCTTGCTTTCATCTACACAATGTTTTCCATTCCAAGGGAAATGTTTCCCATTAACTTTTTAAACTGTTTCAAAATTCAATCAGTTAAATCTAAAAAACATTTCCAGCAATTTCAGCTTTTTCTTTACACTTGTTAAAAAATCTCTTAGGAGTTATCGCTAGCTAAAGGTTACACCCCCATCCTTAAGGTAGTCCGAGCGAGATAGTTCCCTAGTCATAATAGAGACCATATTTAAATTATACGCTTTAATTTCACCATCTGTGAGACACAAGAATAAAATATTGCATTAGTAATGGTGCAATAAAAAAGTTTTATATGACAGAAATTGTGAGTAATTAAATGAAAATATCTAAATAAGTCTTTAACTTGACTCATTTGTTTTCTCGCTGTGCGTTTGAAACTCATTCAAAACGGAAGGTTTTTTGTGATACCCAAGAGCCTACTGCTGTGACAATGTGATTAAATTTTAGATATAGTTGAGAAAACATAAAAGCTGCACGCTGTTATTTTTTACGTCGTCTAAGTGTTATAAATACTTCATTTTGTAAATAATGTCTCTCTAGAGTTCATACACGCTCCATTTCCTATGTAAAAGGGCTGGTATGTTTTGGGAAATATCTCCAAAAGTAATGAGGTACAGGGTTAAATTTTTGGTGTCATTTGAAGGGTGAGATATTTTCTTTAAAATGAGACCGAAAGTCATCGATTTCTCACTAAAATAATATTTTGTTCAAACAACTTTAAGTATAGATACAGATTCTTTATTTTGGTTTTTACGCGTCTAAATTAAACTTACATACAAAACCCTGAAGTTTCGAGTATCGGATGAGAAATGTAGGAGATATTGCCTATGGACCCAAGGGCCAAAAATGTAGCTCACTTGCCAAGAGTATAAATTCAACGCGAATACTTATTTACCTCCGACATGAATTGTAGTAATATACCGGTTATCATTCAATATAAAATTTTAAGTTGCAAATTACAAGCTGTGTATGAAAAACGCGTAACTACTATTACATTCTTCCTAAGTTATTAGGCTTCCACTGTGGGCATATGATAATAACTAATTCTGACTTTCATAACAAATGAATCCATTTGAGTTTCTTCGGTTGCGGGCATCATGACTTCACGTTTCTCACGCCCATTTTGCCGTTTGGTATTCTTTTGTATTTTCTTCGAATGAATGGAGCCGAATCGAAATCCGAGAAATATGAAAGGAAATCGCTCTTCTTACTGGAATTAGGTCAAGCCCATTTTTCAGGACTCATAAGAATTTTCCTTGGTCCATTGTTGGTCTGACGCTGAGTATGCATTTTTTCGACTCAACTCCAATCCTATACAATGCATAGCAAAATGTGGTTCTTTCGCCAATGACCCAGCATCGGGGTATGCGCGCCGCAAGCAGCCGGGCCCCACGCCCCAATTCCGGTTTTCCGCCCGGACAGAGGAGAACCAAATGCGCATTGCTTGCACGGAAATATATGCAAGAAAAGCTCATCGTATTGAGCGTTTGCAGTGGGCCTGCGGTTTTATTCAAGTATATGGACCCAAGGGTTTTAGAACATGCGAGTGCAGGACCGCTCAAAAGAATGGCTCCCTTAGGAGATATAGGACAGACGACTAAGTTAAAACAAAACATCCAAGCCTACAAATGGGCAATCTAATGCTTTTCCCAAAGTTCATCATGTGATCCAGACCAATAATATTCCATTTTTCAATAACTGGTATGTTACATTAATTCTCCGTATTGTGTCAATACCACGGGTTTGACAATTTCCTGCGTCATTTTTTAGGAAATTAATCGGTTAAAACGCCCAGAATCGGTTCTTGATCAGCAATTACCACAGATAAATTTCAAAGCTTGACAACAATTTTGTTAAAATTATTACTGGATGGAAATCGTAGAGAAAATTTTTTCAAAGAGGTAAACTTCAACGGGAGATATTAGCGTTCCGGACAATGCGTATTCCTCGACGCTACCTAAGATTTCTGAAATATTTGAACTGTTGCAAACAATGATGACTAGCAATAATCAATTAGCTCATGATCGACACATAGGATGAAAAACTATGAAAACATTGAAGTGTATGTTACCCGAGGGTTGATTCAAACGCTCTCTTTCTCCTCATCCATTCTTCCTTAGTTAAATTAATTTCTTTTTACTTCCCCACCCGCCTATTTCCAATGAAAAATAGTCTTGCTTGTCTTGCCAAAATCTGCCAAAAAAACAAAATTAGTAGTATATTTTCATAAAAGTACGTGGAAGAATGGTCAACAAGGTATATTTTATTTGAAAACGCATGACACACAGCTGTCATTAATGCAATAACGTCGGACAGGAATAACGTGAAAGATAAGAGCTAAATTTAAATAAACCGTTTCGCTTGGATATAAAAGTAACGCATGCAAAATCTTCACGATTAAACGATATAAAAAATGGCCACCATTATGGATTCTTCCGTCATGTGACCAATAGAAGCTAAAATTAACAATAGAGTAAGACAGGGATACAAAATCTAACCAGCGCTGTTCAATGTACTAGAAGTGTGCAATAAGAGAATAAGAACAATATGGTGCAAAGCGGAATCAGATTGACGGAGAAGAAATAAACACAGGCTCAGCTCCGCTGACGATATTGCAGTCATAGCAGAAAATAGAAATCATCATTAAAAGTCACTAAATGCAATGGATCAAGTTATACTAGAATAAAACGTGAAAATAAATAAAATATAGACCAAAACCCTCGTAAGCAGAGGAGAAAAGCTGAATACAGAAGGCACACTAAGAGGAGAGAAATTAGATCAAGTAGATTCCTTCACCTATCTCGGATGTACCATCAAGTGGGACGCAGAAGTACAACGGACATCAAGAGAAGCGAAGAAAAAGTTCATGGTTAAAAGACTACTGCTGTGTTAAAAGAAGATAGAAGTACTAAATAGCAATCGATATGTGAAAACTTTCGTCGGGAGCGTGGCACTCTATGGATCGGAAGCATGAACCATTGGAAAAACAGACCAGAGCAGTCGTAATGAAGGTTTTCGAGGGGTTTAGGTTTTTGAATGTCAGCTTTCGGGTGTTTCACCGCGTCGTGTTCACACACACACACACTTTTTGGTTACTACAGTTTCTCCAGCACTGGCCTGAAGATGGTAGGAAGATGTCTGGAGAACCTGTTGTCATCAAAAGACAGTATGCGGAGATATACTCGAGAGCTGACTGTCAACAGACCACAACAGACTACAAACTTTCGAAACCTTGAGCTGGGGAAGGATTCTATAGATGAAATAAGAAATAGAAGAAAACCCTGAGGCTTAATGGGTTTGTAAAGAGGCAACTGAAGGTAAAATAGTGGGAAAATCACCAGAGGAAGACCCGAGAATAAGTTCATGGGTCAAATAAAGAGGAATGCACTCAGGAAGAGATACCAGGAGGCAAGGGAACTAGCATTAGTTAGGAAAGGGTGGAGGGGTGCAGTCAACCAACCTTAGGATTAAAGGACCAATGATGATTAATATTGAAATAGATGCTCGTTCAATTTTCTAATTAAGGTACCACTTGAATAAAAAATACGAAGTTTTAGTAATTCAGTTAACTTCACGGTCTTTGATACATCTACTGCCTGGAAATTTTCCAAATTTAAGCCCTTAGCCGGAAAAAAGTAACAGTAACTCATCCCCGCGGAGTAGAATAAACGTATTTAATATTGCAAATCCTTTTTTCCAGTAAATTCAACGACTTCTCAAAGATAAGACACGCAGAAATAAAAACCACCCAAAGAGATGTTTATAGATGTAGATCTTGCAGAAACCAAATAAGGATAAAAGTATACAAGGAGAACTACCAGGAAGTAAGAGAACTAGCATTGGATGGGGATGGACTGCAGTTAACCAATCTTAGGATTGAACGACCATTGATAACGTCACGTGATCCCCTTTCCAAGGAAGTGAATACAAATTGGCAGCATCTCCTACTGCCAACAGCTCTATAATCACGGAAGTACTCTTAACGCAAAATCTGGGGTGTAGGAGTAAAATATAGTTTGAAAATTACGTAAAGAGCTCTTTACATTGGGGAAGGCAAAGAAAAATCTATGTGTACATTTTTTCTTCAGGGGCCACAACAACGTATATCCAAGACAGAGAAATCGTCGAGCTCGAGGCCATTTACGCCAAAAGTCAAATATCCCTCTTTATAATCGCTCAGAGTGTTATTGGCGGGATATTTCCCACCCTCCCTTTGTGATGCAAATGGAACGTACATATATGTATTTGGAAGACAATTTCGTTTGACACCCCCGAGCGCGCGATGTTGTACGCGAGGGTTGACCATGAAGAGAGGGGTGGCGCTCGGCCGTTGAAGGCTAGTGGGGAAAATTGAAAACGAAAGAGGAACGTAAACACGAGCGTTATTTCATTGTTTCTAATGCGATGGCACACGAGAAAAGAGGGTGTGCAGACATGAAAAAATGAAAAACTAATTTATCCGAGGTAATAAAAAAGCAACCGGAACGGACTGCTATGAAACCGTCGAACGCCCCATTCTGAGAAGGGATAAATTACGTGGTAATCCCGTGGTGGGAACTTGAAAAAAGGTTCAAGGAATAGGAAGAAGAGCAGCAATGAGAACGCAGGTGGAGGAAAAAGAGAAAATCAAACCCGCTACTACTATTCATACACTTTCTTCCAGCCTCCACTTACAACAACCACAATCACGTCAACATTTCCAAAATGTTATTTTTTACTCTTTGATATTCCGCATGAAAAATCAGGAAATCATCAGAAAAAACGGAGAAATAACAAAAAAACGTTTATTTATTAAACAAAACTGAGTCTACATGTACAGTAAAGTAAATAAATTACCGATTGTATAAACATTTTAGTTTTCCAAATATTTACGAAAAAAATACAATAACACAAAAAAGTAGGGAGAAGAATAATATTTATAAAATCTGAATAATTATATTCAACGATATCCGGCGAGATATTGTGAAACATCATCGTGAAGTTAAATGAATGAAACTCAAATTTCTTTAATTTGAACTTGGAATAGTTAGGCAAATCATGCTGCAAAGTTGAAAATTTAAAAGACACTGGCATTTCCACGGAAAAAATCACGAGAAAAATGCGATAAATTCTGTTTTAAAATTTTGTTATTCGGCTCTGTTTCGTTAAAAACAAAACTGGATTATAATCCTATTTAACAAAACGGGCGGCATACATATTGCACCCATTTAAAGGAAAATTGAGCCGTTATTAGGTGTGAAGTTGGGGCGTGGGAAAAAAACACTGGCAAAAGGCTGCCCACTTGCATTAAAGACGTACGTTATCTCTCGCGTAACGCATCCGTAAATGTGTTTTCCCTCCACCCGTAATTTTTCATTCCCTTCGAAAACTATTCGATTTAATTTCCCTTTGTCGCGTATCAGTGCATATTAGGTAGAACACCTTTTTTTTACAAGTCCCTAATCCCCCATTCGGCTGCTTCAAAAAAATTAAAACGGAGACTGAGAGGTGCTGAAAATTGAGACCAAAGCTAGCTCGCTCGGTGCATTACGCCATACATACAAAACCTCCTGTCCAAACTCTTGACCCAAATCCACAAATGTTCATGAGTATACACGTTGCTACTTCATCCATAATCCCATGTTATTCCCGGTACACCTGGCACCACACTTCCTCTCTCTGAGATCTCCCAACTCACTCGCAGAGCTTATTTTACCGCGGATTTCGCTTAAACGGCTGTTAACTCCACTCATTTCCATTTTTTCCGAAATAGAGGCCCAAATTACATTTTCCCAGCATTAGCCGTCAACAAAAATTTTTACAAATACCGTGGAACAAGAGGTGATGAATTACAGGTACTGCTCAGCAGTTTTAGCGGCGAAATTGAACAAATCGCCTCGAATGAAACTTGCGCAGCAAGGAGGTATGCAGAATGTAAATATGGTACAATAGTTTACACTAATTAGGGAGGCTAGCAGCCGAAAAAAGTAAGGATTTTGTATGATAGCAGTTTCTCTGCCTGAGACTCCAATCGTAATCCAATATTTCGCGTCACTTACGCCTGAGAAAATTAATGCGTGTTTATTAAAGAAAAGTGCAGAACATTATACTATTTCACACGAAAAATTTGAAAAGAAGATAGTTTAATACTCTTAAGTAGTAAAATTAGTGAAAACATATTAATTATAAACAAATTATACCCTCTATTAAGCTCTCATCATTACCGAGGACTTCATACGACAAATGTCATTGTTATAATTACTAGAGAAATATTAAATATAAAAGAAAATATAAAAAATAAAATATATTAAATATTAACAAAATATACCATCTATTTATTTCATTCTCATCATTACCGAGAAATTCATTCGATAAATGATATTGCTATAATTACCAGGGGAAGATCTTGAGGTAATGACAGATTTAGATTTATTTTTTACTGTTTATCTCAATTAATTTTACAGGTAGCGCTCTATCGGATATCAGATTTTGAGCATAAACTTTGTCGATTCATTTTACAAGATCTTTCCTGGCTACTTGTATTTCAATTACGTACCTGCTCACCAATGAAACACGAGTCTAATAGAATACGTATCTTGGAGATGTACAACTATGTGCAACATTTCAACGAGATTTCGCTCGTAAACATTGAAGTTACGGACTACGGATGAAGGAGAGACTAAAAAAAAGACGAATCAAAGGACTCTGCAAATGATACAGGGGGTTAAAATCCTCCTTTCATCTGGATATTAGTGTACAAATGGTGAAATTGAGTAGTAAGTCAACACTTTTAATGCGATTTTAAGAGTAGAAATAGAATGCGCAATCATTCCTCAGTGGCATATACAGTCCAGTTACCTGCAGAATCATCCGATTCCCGCTTCTCTTCTGCCGTCGATGCTGGTTACAGCTAAAATCACATTCAGCGATTTTTCCCTTTCCACCCATCAATCAAAATGTCGCCTTTTATTCATGGATCTTTCTGCGTTAATTTAGCGTTAATGAACATACGCTTTCAAAAACATATGGAAGCATTGTGAGAGGATGTCGTAATATGGAATTGAATGGGACCGAAATCATTATGTCTCATATCGTAGAGAGCATTTTAGTCTAAACAAATCGCTGAGAAAATACATTTTCTCTCAGAATGCAATAAGTGAGAAACCAAGAGTAACACAAAAGTGCCAGAGAGAATCCACTCAATTGAGAAAATTTTACTAAAGACGAAAATAATTGATTTACCGCACTCTCATGAGAAATGATTTCCTTACAAGAACACTGGAGAGATAAAAAAAGTAGAAGGTCCTAATAAGAAGTCCGAAGACCGTAAAAAACAGGAAGAAGTTGGGAAAGAGGAGATACAGGAGAGTATAGGAGTCAACATAGGATGGAAAAGGATGGATGGCTGCGGTAAGATAACCTTAAGGAAACAAATGTTTATTTCTATGATACACTAACCCATCTGTGTGTAATTTGTTCATTTAAACGAATGGTTACCGATACATAATATAAAATAAATCTTCAGGAGAGATTGTTTATGTTTGACTTATTTATTAGCGGAAGAAAAAAGGATATCTTATTTACGAGGTGTTAATGTGAGGAGCATCCCCAGACGCCCGGTGAATCCGAGAACCTCCGAAGGGGCCATGTAGCGTAACGTCTCCGCATCGTTAGAGAACCTTTCCATTAAATAATTATTCCCATTATACGGCAATATGGCTGGGAAAGGGAGTTTGGATATGGATGGTATGGTCGTAAAAGGGGTCCCTTCATGGAGCCTCACCCCTGCGATGCCGCTATTGTCTATAAGCCGAAAACGTCTCTCAAAGTTCAGGAAGTTATTAAGAAGAGGCAGCCTCAAACCACAAATCTGCCGTTCCCACCTCAGCCGATGGCATATTCCTCCATATCATTAAATTAATTGGTCCAGATCTCCCACATTCTGCTCCAAGAAATACAAGAGTTTGAGTGCGTAAGAAAACTCACATCAGACTCTTGTGAATTACGGATCAGGAGAATTTTGCAAATGAAATTCATTCCACGAACTGCCATCAAATTAAGGATAACATGTCACGCTTTCCCTGATTTTGCTTATTTATCTTGGTTATGTGCTTAAGCTACGTGTAAATCAGTTGGTTTGAAGTATACTAGTAGGAATGAAATTTAGCTTTTCACCAAACGAATTGGGAAGTTATCTAGATAACGCTCCCATAGCAGTAATTATGATTAGAATTAGAAGTAAAATTAGTTCTACATTAAGTTAGCACTAGGAAAAATTATGATTCTATATATCATGGAAAGATATTTTTATGATCATTTTGGAGGAAAGATATGGAAATATCTAAAAGATAACTTCTAACATAGAAAAAAGGATACATTCAAACTGGCTTTGTCAAAGGCACTTTTGAGGACATTCCTAACCACACATAAGCAGTACGAAGTCGCAGTTTAGCGGAATACGACAAAATTTAGAAGCCACCGGGGGTAAGCACCAAAAGAATAAAGATAACTTCTGCAACTTCACAAAAAATATTTGGACGTAAAACGGAAGGAAAAAAGGATAATTCAGCCTGTCAAGAGCATTGAAATAAAAAAACGTACGTAAAACGGTACGCCATTACGAAACGGATGGCAATATAATTCTGAAAATTGCACAAAGTGTGGGAAAAGGAAGGTTTATCTCGAAGGAGTCATAAAGCGTGCGGATATGAACATATTTTGCATCAAATATTCAGAGATTTAGCCTGAATTTCGGTTTCTTTTCTAGGAATTTTAAAAATGTCAAATCCTACGTAAAGCAAAAGTCGTAATACTTAAGGTATCACAAAATCTATGTTTGTAGGAATAATAAAATAAGCCTTAAAATCTTTTCCGCAGTAGAAACGGAGCTTATAACAAAACTAATGCACCAATTGTAGATAGGGTATTTTATCCTCGCAGTGGAAGCAGTGGTTTCACAGTCTTATTTGATTCGAGAACTGAGGTCAATATGCATTTACAGCATAATCTTAGATAGGGGTGGAAGCAGTGGTTTCGCAGTCTTATTTGATTCGAGAACTGAGGTCAATATGCATTTACAGCATAATCTTAGATAGGGGTGGAAGCAGTGGTTTCACAGTCTTATTTGATTCGAGAACTGAGGTCAATATGCATTTACAGCATAATCTTAGATAGGGGCAGGGCTCTAGGATGAAATGGATGATCATCCCTTTGAATGTGTACTGAGCCCAAGGCTACTCTACTACAATGACGGCGCAGGAACCGGGGTTTGCTACTATGGTTTCCATGGTAGCAAGCCACGTTGACCAACTTTTTGCTAGCTTTTTCTAGTATGTAATTATTTAGTGCACTAAAGTTGGGTAAAGCGACCAAATACACAGATTGTTTGCGTTGCTAAAGATTGCTGGCTATCGTTGGTAAAAGAGGGTTTATCTGGAAAATGGACGAAGGGTATGGAGAAATCCTGCGCCGGGAAGCTGTGGCGTTTGCCAGCTCCAAACGATAGGCACATGTCTAATCCAATTCAACGGACAAATTTCGACAATAGAAGCACTAGCTACATGACATCCGATTGCTGACTAGGATTTTAGCAAAAGAATTTAGCCAATATTGAGATCCGAATCTTGAACCTCGAGAAGAAAAGCCTATTACTCTACCCACCGTGCATGTCCAGTTCTCCCGCTTATTCTTGCAGTCACTCGTAAGTTACGCATCAGGCAGGAGAGAAATACAGTAGTATTTTCAGCTGCAACTACCCGGGGTACCAAAACAATGAATCAGCAACGCCTGGGCTACCGGAATACCCAAATTCTATTGCGATGCATCTTACCGCACTTGGTATGACGCTGGGGAAGTGAGGTGTGCTCTTCCATGGTTGGAGAAGAGAGAGAGAGAGATACAGAGAGAGAGAGAGTGAGAGAGAGTGAGAGAGAGAAAGAGAGAGAGAGAGAGAGCCAGAGAGGAATTGACGTAAATAAACGTTTCCTGGGAAATATGAATGCGGAAATTGAAGACAAGAGTGAGGAGGAAGGTGTAGAAAGCATAGGATTTGGCAGGATAAACGAAAGAACGGCGCCTTTCCAGTTTTTTTCCCTAACGACGGAACATTCAGGAGGCAGAAAATAATCTTGGTTTCCTGTTTCCTTTGTTTGAATTTTTCATTTTTCCCGGTTCCACACCAACTCACGAGGAGCTGGCTGCAGCTGGCCGAGAAAAGAGGCCTGGTGGACGTTCTCGTATTGTCCTTCGCAAAAAAAATACAAATCCACTGCTCACTCATTCCACCGCAATGCTCAAGAATTTGTGACGTCAAACTCCAAAAAAAAATATTCAATGCTTCCGTGCGACTTTGTTGGAGTACCGGAATAATTGTAGGGCAATACAGTAGCTTTGCAAAAAAATGGAAAAAAGACATGCCGTGAACGTCATATTCATGCTGTTTGAAACAAAGAGAATGAGCACAAGCCTAGAAAATTACAGCTAGACGTAATAGCTTCGGTGTTTATGCTAACAAATCCACATCTCACTGAGCACACATATTACTACGTATTTTAAAACAGAATAACGTGATGAAGAACGTACCTCAAGTAAAAATAATAATTTTAAATTACTTCTAGCAGACGCAAGGATAAATAGAAGTCCGACTTCCATAGCTTGCTGGAAAATACGGGATGCCTGAACGACCCTAATATTTCCACCTACTGCACTGGTTAGAGCTAAAAATAGATCACAGATCTTACTTTAGGGTTTAATAATAAAAATTTTATTTATTTATTTTTGCACTTGAACGTGCAGTACAAAAAGGAAATTCCTCTGAAAAGAACCAGCCAGTTTTTTCCCAATTAATACTAAAGTAATAAGAATAATCAAATTGGAGAGCCTTTTCCATTCAGCCTCCAGTACGTGTATGTCTTTGCCTTCATCTCGCGATTTTCAGAAAAAACTTTTTCGCCAGCGCCTCTTCTCGAATCAACGCCAAAACTCTTAAAACAGAGTGCCTTATCGTTCATCCAGATTCGGCGCAGGCCCTAAAGTCGTAACAAATTTAACGATTCAGGAAAGGAAGAACATAATTAGTTTCAAAATATGAGAACATCTGACGTTTTCCGGGGATGAAATTAGCATTATTTTCTACAATTATACTAAAGGTTAAGATTTATAGAAAAGTACAAATTATTCTTTTTAAAATGGATACTATTATAATAAAGTTATTAGACTCAGTGCGAGAAATAATTTTTTAACCCGAGGAAAAACAATTAACCTCAGTATTTACTGTTTTCCTTCAACCAAATTGAGAGGCATTCACCCCATTTGTTAAATCAAACGAATAACAGGAAAAGTTAACTCACGGTGGGAATACTTGTTTAAAAACGAAGATTATAACTGAATCCAAAAAGCAATAGAAGCCCTAGTTACTTCCAGCGCTTCACTCTGAATTTCCTTAATGAATTGGTTTATTATCAAAGCCAACTAAAAATAAATGTAAAATAATAATATATGATAAAAAGAACCTATTATTTCAAAATATAAGCCTTTTTTCCATAAAATGATCACATAAATCATAGTAAAAAATGACCAGCCCAAAGAACTTCGTACTAAACTTAGATTATAAGAAGACACACTGATTAAAGTTTGGTGACATGGAAATAAGCCATTTCGTACCCCAAATATTAACTTTAGTGTAGCATCTGTATTAATTTTCTAACGCGTTTTCATTAAAACAAACTTCGTAATGAATGTATTCAGCAAATTTCCGACGCCTAAAACATAGTTTCAATGAAAATAAAAAATATTTGCCAGTACTACTTCATGTTAAACTCCGAATAGATAGATGAAGAGTCCGGAGCTCGTACAATGGCAGGTCGTCGCCTGTAACTTCTAATTCTCTCGAAACTGTAACAGGAAAAAAAGTTAAATCCTGGATCTTCCAAGTTTACTGTTCGAGCTATAGAGCCTGCCTTCTTAAGATATAATGTTTGTGATAAGAAATCCCACAATAGAGGCTTTCCTTAGTAAAGTCATTCCCCAAATAGCCGGCGAAGGCGAACGAATCTGAAGTAATAATACCTAAACAATGATAGCAGAAATAAAACCAGGGATATAATCAGCCTTAAACGGAGCTTCTCCCGGGACACGAAACGCAGTTTTCTACTAATGTCCAAAACCATTAAACGACAGGATTCTCAACGCGTCTGAAGATAAGGGATGACCAAATCGGGAACTAAAAACAACTTTCCCCGTCCTAAAAGGAGGTTACGTGACCGAAATAAAGACTCCTTCATTAAAGAGGGGGGGTCTTTGAATCCTTCTGCCATACACCCAATCGTTACAATTTAATGTGGGTGAGATAGAAAGGGGACAAAAGGGTGAGGGCAAGAGAGAGAATGGATGAGACAAAAGTAAGCACACTAAGGGATCTCCGAAGAAGAGAAGGTGAAAGGCATATGGAAGTAATGGAAGTGGGAAATTGGCCGCGGGAGACAAAAAGTCTATACGCATCGGATGGGATGAAGAGATCCAAAGGTGTTCCATATCACTCCCATGCTAGGCCCCACGATATGTGATGGTGCACTCAGGAGGGGGGAAAATGAACACGGCCATCGAGAAGATAAGGATAGGCAATGGAGACAAAAAAAACTTGAGGAGGTTGATACCCCGCTTTTTATTCCGATTCATACAAAGACGGTGGCTCCACTAGTACCCCCACCGCAGCCATCAACCCCTATCCTCAAATTCTCACAAGCCGCACGGGTAAAGGCAAGAATTTGTCGCTCTGTCTTCTCCATCTACCACACCGGCCTTCCTTGCCCACTTTAAACTCTATAATTAAATCATTGCCTGTCACTAAATCCAAACAAAGCTCAACTGCGATTCTCAAACCTACTCTATTTCTAGCTAATTTTTTACCCGAGGTATTTGTCTCCTGGCTTTCTTCAAAGGATTTTTCCACCTACATTTCCCTCTAGTAACTATGATTCAAAGAAATTCAATTAATCTTTTGCATATTATAATCTCTTTGAGATCTTACTTTACGAATATTGGTGCTTTGTCTTTCACCCCTGAGACTGCATATCCGAAGTCCTCTTTTCTTCAAAATACCGTTTAACTGCTTAATATTATTAATGTCTCTATTCTCCAGATTCCTCTGATCAGTTGCTAGGCACCACTGCCGTACTTTTATTACGATATCAATTCGTGGAACTTATATAAAGCGATAGACAAGGCCACCTATTCACCGTCTTTTGCAGAATTTTCATTTTGTTTTAATGTGCGGCCCAGTTCATCGTGTTCCTCATATACATGATCAGTCTTTCCGTCCAAATAAACACGAATTATTATCATTTATTCCTCCCAAATCATATTTCTTTATTTATCTTTGATTCCTTTACAGATTCTTCTTATTTTGTCAAAGTCTTGGTCCCAAGGCTTTTGTGAAACTTCCCTTTCACATCCCCATCTCGTATATTTCCAGCAAATTCGTCGGGGGGACAGCGTGTTCCCAATCTGCTGTGTGTTTTCCATTTGCGTAAGTCATCCTATCGAGCCCTTCTAGTTTTTTTATTCCTCGATATTCCGGGAACCAATTTCTAGCTTTCTATCACCATAATATGTATCCATCTCTTAGCTAACCATCCGAGGATCCAACTCCGACCTTATCCCTCGCAAACCCTCACAGACGACGGGGAATCTTTCCCTCCAATCCCTTCCCTTTTCGTCCTCTCGACCCCTCCCTCTTCTCCTGACCCCCACTCTGTCGCCGCAGCCCGTTGTGATATTTGCTATTCGGTATCGGATAGCGATTTTGATATCGTAAATGGCGAGGTATATCGAAAAACGCACGATATGACATGTAAAGATAGTTTAAGCGAGGTTTTTCAGAAGTTTTAGCATAATATAATTTGACTGCCATAATCCTATTATATTTCCATAAATTTAGAAAATAAATGAAGTATAAAAATTGTATAGCGATATCAATGAAGCAACATTTTTTTGCTGCTAAACTTCTCCATAATTATGCAAGTATAAGTATTTCAGACTAGAACTTAACTTACTTGTTTTTCGCCCAAAGCTAAATACGCCATAATTATTGATGTTTTTACCATTTTATGATAAGCGTTACGGTGAGTGATAACTGTAACTTCCTTAAATAATTGAAAAACCTAAAAAGTACACACCATTAAACTTACAATGCGAATTTTATTTCAGAATTTCCAAAATTGATTTATTACTGGCTCCATGAGCGCACATCCGTTAAGTGGGCCTTGGAAAATAGCCGGTGTTTTCCCGGAGATATCTCAAAAATTGGAGCGGTAAGAGAGATAAATTAGTATCATTACACGCATGAGTACTGTTTTTCAGGATGACTCCTATACCTTAGATATTGATGCGTCTTTAAACTCGTTTGAACTTTCTCCAACGATATCACTAATTACGTTAATTCGCATTCATATCACCGCTCCTATTGACATTGCATCATACTTGTCCTATTTCAGCTCCCAAGGAGTTCTAAATCAGACGGTTTACTTCACTGGAACTCTTGCTCCAACCTATACCCTAAACAAATGCAGAAAAATGAATGAAATTTCAAGTCTGGTATGCGAATGGCATGGGATGGAAACTAGGATTCTCTCACATGATGCAGGTTTGGTTCACTGCATAGTCTCTCAACTAATAGAGAGAAATCGAGTTATATTCAATTTTCAGACTGCATTATTGCCTTATAGCGTTAATAGAGGGAAAAAGCTGAGCGATAAATACCTTTTACTTTTATTCAAGTAATTTTCTCTCCAGGATAGTTATTCAAGTAAACTCTGGTGCATGTTGGGAATTAATTCCAATGTATCACAAATGAATCCATACAAGCACTTTATTGGTATACAATTATTAGCTAAAAATCTACTGTAAAAATACTAGCGTGCGGAAGGGTAAATAAAAATCTGCGAATCCTGTGGACAAAGTATAAAAATTATTTAGACAAAACGAAATCTAAAGTATGGGTACCAACAAGCTTAAAACGCTTCTAAGTTTACAGTACTGATATAGTATATCTGATAGCTTATTGCACGACGCAATTTTGCATTCACTGATGTTATAATATCGCAACCCGATGTCTCGCGAGCATCGAATATCGCAGTTGGCGCATTGCTTTATCGAGCAGGACCACTTCACCGCCTTCAAGCGTCCCCGTTCTCCATTCCAGCTCAACCCTCCAACCACCTCCTCGCACCCTACGGGGGCCACTTATTTGTGAGCTGAATGATACAAGCCGTTTCTCTCTCCCTCCCTCTATCACCCGCACACAGACACGAGCGAGCAGCGAGGCTCCGATTTCCATTCTCCAGATTTAAAGAGTGCACGACGGCGCCGCCGCTGCCTTCGCATGTAGCGAGGATTCCCACGAAGGGAGCCAAAGGATGAAGGCGATTTTTCTCGCCTAGGGAGCATGTGAGCCGGCTCAACCTCCATTTCCCTCACTCTCTCTCCCTCTCTTCGAGAGAATCGATCCGATTTGAATTGGCACGAAACAATCGCTCGTATATTTGACCAACCTCGACATCCAAAGATTCCAAGGACGTTTCTTTTCCGCTTCCCGAATCAATACTGCCTACTTTCCTCGGGTGTGAAAAAAAATTACTTGACGGGGAACAGGGTCGGAGAATAAGCCATTTGCGGAGTTTTCCATCGAGTTGCAGCCCGATCAAACGGTCACTATTTTTTTTCGCAGGTGTTAAATGAAAGAAATTTCACTTTCAGTTTGTATGGAAATAACCATTTTGAAGACGTAATAGTCACTTGATATATATGTATAAAGATACATCTTAATGTAGTTGGCCGATGATGCAAATAAAAATTTTGGCACTTCTGGTGAGAGTACGAGAACTAAGTTCGATAAATTGAATTCTTTTGTATAAAAACTGTCCTTAACATTTATTTATTCCAAAACAAATAACAAAATTTGATTCCAGAAGAGATTTATTCCTACATACCTGAATAGCTTACAAATATATTGGATGGAAACTCGTGACAGGCAATTTTTTCGCAAATCTAAATTACGCAGCCGTGAGACTTGCCCTGAAACATTGCTGACAGCCCATTCACTTATTTTTTAAGTGATTAATTTCAATTTAATAATCATTAAGTCACGATATTTCAGTTTTAAATGATGTTTATAAAGTTTTTTTTCTTTTTTGAAGGATATAAGTATATCATAAAACTATTATGAACGCCAAATATGCAAGCATTAATCGCTACTAGGCATAATACACTAACTGGAATGGACTCACTTTCGATTAATTCTACGAATTATCATTATTCAACCTCTAAAATGTTTGAAAAAAGATAAAGGCTTATCTAAGAAATTATAAACAAATTATTAGAACATTGAACATGTTGTCAAATTCAGATGAATTAAAAGAGTTAGTGAACATACTACCGTGAATAACATCAGAGTAAATAAAGTTGGACTACAGCAAAACCTTGGTCTTGAAAACTAATACTTACGTCGGTACACCACGCTTCAATTTATTGTACCTCAATCAAACATTAAAGAGAACTTATTATCTTTGAAACAAAATACGTATCCGTAAAAATTAAGGTCAAGATTTAAATAAAGAAAACAAAGCGATGCACGCAAGGACACGAAACAGTAGAAAGTTTCCTCATATGCTTCACCGGAACTATTCAAATAATTTTATTGAAAATTGTAAATTTGACCAAAAGGAAATACCCTTATAGTGAGGGTTCACCCAGATATGTATAAGTTTAGCCGAAAAAAACACTATGGCGTCAATTTTTGGCCTCAATTCTTCTCTCCCGAGGCTCAGTCGTAATTCATGGAACTAATTTTTACGAAATTCCCACTTCATTTGTTCCCGTTCGAAAAGGACTCGCCCCCCACCTTCAAAAACATTTCCGAGCCATTCACCAAGCCGTCCCCCGTCCCTCGGCTACTCTCCAGATTCTCTCTCTCCGGCTCTTTGGATTCTCTCCTCAACCTCTATCTCTCTCGAAGTCTTAAGCATCTACTCCTCCTCTTTCATTTCCCCAACCTCAACCACCCCCACCCACCACCACCCAAAACATCGAAAAACCTCTCCCCCGCACACCTTCCCCAGTGATTTTTTTGTGCTTTCAGAAAGCCTCCTCGGAGAGGGGAGCACGTCGGGGGATAAGGTGGGGGGAGGCAGAAAGGAAGAAGAATGGCAAAGATCGAAGTCATGGCCACCTTGACGAATGGAGTTCCTCTGTTGATGTCGGCAGCAGCCCTTCTTGAACTCCGGGTTTTTATGCGCCCACCTTCCTCCTTTGCTCAAGATCTCATCCCAAACCGCCCACCCATTTCCCTCTTTCTCTTCCCCAACACCGCTGCCTTCATAACACGTCTCAACCTCTCCTTCACCCCTCGCCCCCCTTAAGTCCCTCGTATCTGGCTTTCATCTTTTTTTCTGATTCCCCAAAGGCGTGGATTTTCCTCGAAATAATTTTGGCGAATAAGTAGGTTAATAATGAGAGAGAGAGAGAGAGAGAGAACTTACTTCCTAAAATACTTTTTCTACTCAATGCATCTCTCACAGGTCGTTCAATCCTAGGACTGGTTGACTGCAACCCTCCACCCTTCCCTATCTAATGCTAGTTCCCTTATCTCCTGGTATCTCTTCCTATGTACATTCCTCTTTATTTGGTCCATGGGCTTATTCCTTGGTCTTCTTCTGGGGGCTTTTCCCTCTATTTTGCCTTCAATTATGTTCTTCACAAATGCATCGAGTCTCAGGGTGTTTCCAATCCATGCCTATGTGTGTCCCTCATGATCTTAATGAATCATATGGAAATAATAGCATTAGATAGGGAAGGGAATAGCATTAGATAGGGAACTAGCCTTAGATAGGGAAGGGTGGAGGGCTGCAGTCAACCAATCTTAGGATTGAACGACCAATGAACGAACGAATGGATATTTTACCTAGATCATAGTATGAAAATTATATAAATACATATTGCCTCTGAAAAAGACAGTACGCCTCGCTGTCGATATATATAGAGCCCACGATTGAGTGTTTTCCCCTGTGTCACTGAGTTTTCTTGTCTGCCTTCCGTGGCATATTTTTATTTATATTTCGTTACTTGAGTAGTCCTTCATAATATTATACATATAATAAAACCAGAGAGTTGCAAGATTTTTACTTTTGAATCATACATTCGAGCGGGCAGTCAATTTGCCAGAGCTCTACTTCCTCACATCATCTTCCTACGATAGCATCCATGTTACTCAAAGGGTATACTGTTTCAAGATGTCGTCAACAGTGATCTATGGTGATCATAAGCTTCAGATTACCCATAAGAGACGAATTTCAAACACTTAGTAGAGTACACGACTCAAATACGAGGGGAAATGATAAACTCGTTATTCCTCACCACCGGACAGTCAGATTCAATAAATCATTCATTGTGACCGCATGTCGCGAGTGGAACAACATTGACTTACCGCTACGTAAATTATCATCACTAGCATCCTTCAAAAGGGCACTATACGAAAAACTTCTCCGAGAACAACAACGAGACACGTAAAACATCATGGGATTAGTGGGAAAGATTCAACTCTAATCTCCTCCCGCTTCATCTATTATTCTTGTTCCTTCCAGGTACTGGGTGATATTTTCTTGTACTTGTATACATCCATGTTTACACTAGCTCTTTCTCAGTAGGTTTTCGCAGGTTTTTCACGCCCCCCTTCTTGTGTGGGCGTTTTCCTGCAGTGGGTTTTTTCCAATAAGGACGAAAGTCAATATCCTTAGGTTTTACCCACGTTTGCTCACATCTTTTTACACTTGGTAACTTTGCTAACTTATAATTATGTTTGTTGAATGAAAAACCGTACTGCTATGTCTCTCTTGCCATAATTGAGTGTATGTAATTCCAAGAGCAACATGACAATGTATTTAGCTGCAATAATTTTTATGTTTGACGAGGGGTTAGATGGAAGATGGGACTTTCTAGTCCCAATCTCGCCTAATAAAGACGTTTTATTATTATTATTATTATTATGGCAGTTTTTCCCGCACTTCTCTACAGCAATAGTGCTCATCAGGAAGACACACATGATTCTTAAATACTACCCGAGATTTAGGAAGCATTGAACCGAGGCGCACTATACGTGCTTTGATTAGTGTGTAGTAACATGTGTATTGCCTATAAATATCATAATCATTATATTAAAGAAGGACGATATCCAGTTATTTATAAACATATATCATGTCGCAAGTAGGGTTCTGAAGCATCTTTGCTAAAAAAAATTCATACAGATTTTTAGAGTTACTGCTTAAGGAACTCTTACTGAATGATTCTCAAAACAAGGCACTGAATACGTTAGGATGTAAAGGAATTCCAAAGAAATAGACAGCTTAGCAATGCTTGAATTACTTTTTTTCAGACGAGAACGCTCCATTACCTATCATTAACTACATTACAACAACTAAATTTTGAAGCGTACTAAGACAATTTCAATGGATAATGTATCCAAGTACTCTTCCTTCTCTGTAAAATAATTTTTATCTTTGTAGTCACAAAATTTATCGAGCTGATTTTCTCTATTCTCAGTGGTTTTATATACCTTTTCACCGATATATTCATATCGAGACGAGTCAATTTCTTACGACACAATTGTACCCCTTTCATACAACACAATACGATTAGCTACCCTCCCATATTTCCTTCACCGCTACCCCTTACGATACCCTTACCCCGGGACGATCGCCTTATCTAAAGCACTCGGTTACTCCAGCACTTAATTTTAACGGTCCCTTCTCTAAATCTCTCCACTTCTTTCAATTATCCACCCACGTTCCAATGAGTACACTCCTTTTTTGCTCCAAATATTCTTTCTCGGTCAGTTTCCAACCCAAATCCGGCTTCACCGCTTGCGTGGGAGCCGGCTGCTTTCAAATGGCTGACAGCAGCAATCTCTGACGATTCTTTCTTTGGCTCGTTTTTACAAGCATGATAATTTAAAAAATTCACAAAGAACTGTGTTTACATTTAGGATGAAGTTAATATAAATTTGTCTATGTGGCCAGTAAACAATCATTTCCTGAAATAAGCCTGAGGAAATTAGAAAACCCGTAACCTGATTAATACAAATTTACTCTCTTTACATAGAATAATCGGTCCAACGAACATTGATGCAAAAGTGGAGATAGCAATTTGTTGGTCATTTTTCCAGTATTGGCAGGCGAATGTCCTTGTTAGTATTTAGTTAAGATTGGCTTTGCAATTTGTGGTAAAAACATTATAAAAAAACCTTACATGAAAAATAAGAAATTTACCTCACAATATTTCGACCGCCAAAACAGGGTGATAACATAAAAACAAAACAAAATTATTTAAATAACTATCAAAAGGCATGGAAATAAATTAAAAAACTGAGATAAATTCGTCAAAAAATACGTATATGACGATGGAAGAGCCAAACCCATAACAAATAACGGTAATTCACCATAAAATAGTAAAGAAATTCCATAAATATTCTAGTAAACTGATAATTTCACCCTCTTTTCATGTAATTCCAAGTTTATGTTGCGAATGAAGCGAAATGCGAATGAAACGAAATGAAGCGAAAGAATACATTCAAATACCGAAATAATTAAGAAAAAATTTCGTCTCTCTTTCATATCTTGAGCGTCAATGTATTTAAAACATCTTTTAAACACGCCCATTAATTGGAGATAGAAACTTTAAGAAAAAAATTGACATTCATGAATAATTCCGAAAAAATGGTCGAAGAATGATTAATCGAATGAAATAAACTGCTTTTTCCGCAAACATATATTTTTATTCTTACACTTTCATTAACGTGATCTTATATTTTCAATCATACTGTTTATTTAAAATACGTTTGTATTTACAAGAAAGTTTGGCAAAAATTTTTATTCGAATCATCACGAAGATTACAAATAAGTGACGCCTCAAAACATATCATTCTAAGAACGACTTTCAGCGATATTTCATTCATCTAAAGGTAGGTTGCCGAGCCTTTTTTCTCCATCCCTTATCCTTCTTCTTATCTCGTCCTACCCCTACCTTGAACAACAGACCCTTTTTTCCGGCTCCTCGCCTTCCTCTTCTCACCTGTCTTTTACCTCGGTCGCCCACCCCTTCTGAACCACATACCCCCACCCCCCCCGCTTGCCCTCCACTCAGACCCTCGCATCCGTTCGTCTTGGAGGAGTAGCTCAACCGCGTACCATCCTTCCTCACGCATCTCTTCCCTTCAGGAATTCATCTTCTTCGCTCTGCATCCCTACACATCTACTTCCTCCCATCGGACCCACATCCGTCTAAACCCGTCCAATCCTATACGGATCTGCCTTATCTCTCAGTCCGTCTCCCGGTCAAAGCCTCGCCCATTGTATCCCCATATTCCACTCTTCGCTCGGGGCCATCTGCCTCCGTCTCTCTTCAACCACTCCCATTCCTTCGCCTCGCGGACGAATAGCCTACAAAACCCTTCGCTGGCCCGTTCGTGCACGAATGGGGAGCGCGGGTCCTTAAAAGAAATTCTAACCATCCAAAGACGGCAACTCAATATTGCCAGTGTACACACACGGTGGGACAAACTCAAAGGGGATTGGATAGCTTTAGTATATAGAAAACGAGGTTCGCCAAAATGAAAAGAATTTCACAAACGGGCAATGGCGTCCGCGACGTTTAGCGATTGTTACTTATTGTAAACTAATGAAACGGCCAAATGTCGACGGCGCCGACAACACGATACATCGACTGTGAGCGGCAGAGGAGAGCTTTTGTGAATGTTTGCAAAATTTTGTCTCTAGCTTTGCAATCTCACTTTTTAACTTCAAAATGGTACGTGATCCGTCTCCATAAACATAAAGGTAATATTGCAAGTATTTCGAAGTATTTTACTTTTATTTTCAGAGTAAAATAAAAATATAGAGCTACCTCACAGCCTTATATAACTCCTATTGCAAAAACGGTCAACATCTAGCAACTAAACACCACCGTCACATCAGGGAGCGTGGATCGTAATACTATCTAATTGTAAGTGCAATAGTGGTCTTAACATTCCGCTCGACTGTGACATAGTTTAATAATATCGACTTCCAGGCGAGAAACAATCGGAGAGTAAGTAAAATAATCACTTTGAAGGGCCGTTTGATCAATACAGTCCCTCTCTAGAGTTATAACGTAAACTATAGGGAAAAATTTACGCAAACCTCTTAAAGTACCACGAGGAAAAATTAATCAAGCGACTTTTTTCAAGGTCTACCTTGAATTGAACACACGCAGTCTAAGACCTTCATTGTTTGAATCGCAAATGATTAAACCAGGTTACTCATTTGGAGTGTTGATGCTGTTGACGATTTAAATATGCATTTAACTTGTAGCAATAGTAATGTAGTCAAACATGGATACTTTGAAGGTCATCTAAAAATGGGAAAAAAATTATAGTTGAGAAAACTTCAAACCACCGCAGGTACGGCAAATCAAAAAACATCGTTGAAAGAGATATTTCAATATATTTATCGAAAATTTACTTTAACAGCTGCGTAATGCACGACTACCGAAGAGAATAGTGACAAAATTCCCGTTGGAAATCAACTTAGATAAACTTTTATTTGATTTAAAAGGCCGCCAGCTTCAGACATCGAATGCGTTAATATGCAGTAACGGTACGCACTATAACGCGGGGTATCTGTGTTTGAAAAAGAGTGTACTCAGTCAAATAAACATCACACGATGGGCCAAACAATGTCTCTCAGGGCTGTGTTAAATAAACTTAGCAAAGTACGCCACAATTGCCGATTTCAAGTTTTGCTCATTTATCGAATAGCATTCATTTTTCGAAGAATACCCAGTTTCCCAACCAAAAACTCCACAGACCTATTTACAGGTCAATTTATGTTGCATATTTTTCTCTGTTAGGTACAGTATTTTCTTACAGTTCTGGCAATAGGATCGGGATGAAATTTCAAGGCCATCATTCGAAATCGATCTCTGAGTCATTGGGCTTCAATATCTTTTGTTAAATAAGGCGCTAAAATCAGCAGCACATTAAATTGACCACTACGATGGTTGCATATTCTAAACAAGTTTATTTTATTAGATTAAAAAAAGATAATAAATTTTGCTATGAAGGGACCAAAATGATAGCTCTCTTCTAGGCATCCAGGATTTTACATTGAAATCACTACCCAAAAACCCTTTCTGCCGCATTTGCTTTCGCTCACCCACATATGTGAAAATGTTTCTCTTCAAAGGTTTTGTGAGAGCAGAAAACGTTAACAGGTATAAGCGATTAATGCAAGCATACATAATTTCAAGTGTCGAAAAATTCATTTTTCCTAAATACTTTTTCATGAGTTAATACATGAAGTGTCATGTAAGCCAAAAATGTGGAAAATGACACTTGTGCTGTCGTATTACCACGAACAAAACTTAATGGGTTCGAATGTCAACAAAATAATCAAATCACTATTGACAAAAACAATTAGCGTATTGGTACTTTTGAAGGCGGAAAGATTGAAAAAGGGCAGACAAGTACAGGCATACGTTTAACCCCAGAGGTAATTGTGGGAAAGCAAAATCATATTTATGCTACGCTAAAGAACGGGGCTGTTGACAGCCAGTGACAGAGGGGACTTGTTCTCCTCATTCATTGAGAAAACATACGGTAACCAAATATAGATTATAACAATAGATTAGTGATACAACATCGTAGCCTGTATTACCAATTAAAACATTAAGCGGGTCTAATGCGATTTTAGGAGGACGGTAAGTCGGGATTTGTTCTTGATTTTCAACATCAACTCATCAGCAAATGTAGAAATAATTTCGATTATTAGAAAAAGTAAATTACCAGTCCATATGGTCGCTATGCATATGCAAAGGACTGAATGGTGTACCTATAAATACCGTATTCCAGCTCAGTAGGCAAATTGTTGGTTCAAACAGACTCAAATTAGAGCAAAAACACTCCGCTTATACACACGACCGCATTGGGAGAGAAAAAAATTAATTTCACTGCACATGTATCATTGGAGCATTCATTAGCATGCTGAGTGCGAATTTCCATACCCTGGGTCCTCTAACTGATAAAGGATTAGGGAAAAAAGAGGAAACAGAGATTCATGCTGTAAGGTGACAGAAATGCAAGAATAAAATCATGACATAAAATTGGTTAAAAATCTGTAAAATCAAGTATACAAACTTAATCAAAATCTCATGATAGTATTGGGCATGAGCTACAATAAGGTAAAGGGAAAGAATATAATGAGGCTAATTAATCTACCCCGGGTGCACACGAACTTTAAAAGCGGTCTAGCGATAAGTGAGAGTATTTTTAACCAGGGAGATTGCTTGTGGCTTTCATTCTGTAATCAAAGAAGCGAGTTCCCAGGAGATTCACAGCGCTTAGGTACTTTTGAAAATATAGAATTTCACTTTCTCCCGGCGAATGACAGCTATGAATTCTTCTCGGGTTTCCGTTCGGGTAAGATGCTCCATCTTCTCTAATGCCGAAGTTTCGATGAACGACTTATTCATCGTCATCACGGCCATTGATGCCGGGTGTCGAGGTTCCAGGTTGAACCTTCCCGCCATTTTCAAGATCGGGTTCCAGGTCTTACTTAAGTTGAACCCTTGGGTTCTTGGGATCTTGAAAATGGCGGGAAAAGGAAAAGAGCCTCCGCCAATCATAATCAACCTGACCTGAGAGAGACACTATATTAACCGGCACCTCGACATTCGCATCAACGGCCATGATGACAATGAATAAGTCAGTCATCGAAACGTCGGCGATAGAGAAGATGGAGCATCTTACCCTGACGGAAACCCGAGAAGAATTCATACTTTGGAAAATTTCAACACCTTAATGACGACATTTAACGGACGACAAATGACTTAATGATGACGAAAGCATGGACCATTGGAAAAGCAGACCAGAAAAGAGTATAAGCCTTCGAAACGTTGTTATGGAGGAGGATGCTTCAATTTCAACACCTTAATGATGACACGCAGTGGACGACGAATGACTAAATGATGACGGTAAAAGTACAACGGACATCAAGCTGAGAATAGCCCAGACTAAGAAGGCGTTTATGTGAAAAAAACGATACAGTATGTGAAAACCTTCGTGTGGAGCATGGCACCCTATGGATCGAAAGCATGGACCATTGGAAAATCCACCCAGAAAAGAATAGAAGCCTTCAAAATCTGGCTATGGAGGAGGATGCTGAAGATAAAATGACAAACAAAATAAGAAATGAAGGAGTTTACAGAAGAGTAGAAGAGGAGAGGGTCATTTGGAACACCATATAGTAAAGAAGAATCAGATGGATTGGATACACCCTGAGACACATTGCATTAGTGAAAAGTACAACTGAAGGAAAAATAGAGGTAAAAGACCCCAAAGGAAGACCCAGGAAAACGTTCATTAGCCAAGTAAAGGGGAAAATACATAGGAAGACATACCAGGAGGTAAGGGAAGTAGTATTACATAGGGAAGGGTGAAGGGCCGCAGTCAACCAATCTTAGGATTGAACGACCAATGAATGAATGACGACGCCTACAGTTCTTACAGATGAAAATCATATTTACTCACCAAGTCATCTCTTGAATCTTATAGATTGCCTTAGTCAAACCCTTGGCACAGATTGAATCAATGAGAACCTCAGGGGCGTTTTCGTTATTTGGCGAAGATAATTTGCTGATTCTTGAACCAACTTAACCAAGCAGGAAATTTACCTCATTCGTCTAATACAAACATTTGTAAACCTTGGAAAATTGAAATATAATTGAGGAAAAATGAACACTGAGTGTCGCATCATATACTCTCAATCGTGCTCATAATGAATTCTATCCAATTTCCTCGTTCTCTGAACTATGCCCCTTTCAGTATCTACATTAATTCAATATTTTATGGTGAGTAACCTTATTTCTCATGTTAACAGGGTTGCTTGCAGTGTAAAAATTAGAATTTAATAGTTTGGGAATAAAATATCTTGGAAATTTAAAATGCATTACATTCTTTCACTTGATCAAATGAAAACTTGAGAGTATGAAAGTAACATGTACTAATCTTTAAGTCAACAACAGAGTTAATCATTCAAAACTTATTTAAGCTATTGTGAGTTAATCTCTAGATTCAAAGGATTTATAATGAATAGAATTCATTCAGGAGCATTCTCGCCGCTCACTCGCGACCTTCTGGTATCTGTCCTCATGAAAATAATACATTTAATATCCATTACTGTAAATTATGGATTCCTCGTTTCCGATCAATCAGATGCTCTCCTCAACCGCATTTCAATTGGAATTTTACTCTTGAATTTAGTATTTTGAGGCTTACCGTCCACGAGCAAGGTAACCGATTCAAATTCAGTTATCACCCAAAACCAATGCATCAATAGTAAAACAATTATAATCGAGAGGTATACAAATATGCACAGCTAGGCCACATTAATCCCTATGATATAAAAGACTAGGCACGTATATGCATAGGCACGCAAGCAATGTTTACACTTGAATGCATTAAAGTGTAATTACATTCCATGGAAAGCAAATTCTAAGCACAATGCATTATACCAGGATGCAATATATAATTAACGTATTACGTGTATCATTTTCTTTGCAGAAAAAGTAAAAATAGAAACAAGGGCTAAAAGTGATAAATTAAACGACATTTGTTAGCTTGAAACGGATAACTTATAACTCAAGATCCGAAAAAATCCAATTTTGCTTAAATGACTCCAAAAGCAAAGTTCTCGCCGTCGATTTAGGGTTAACGCCTATTAAACTCTCCATTAGTCTCACATTACGCATTACTCCAACCCGGACCTCTAAAATCTCAGCCGTCATACTAAACCGTCCGATATTCAGCCAGGGTTTTAATATCCCTCGACCTGAGAATTCGAAACGATGCTATCCCGAAGAAATGTAAGCACTTAACATCATTAAAGCCCGGAGATTAAAAACAAACTTTGCACATGCTCCATATTTTCTTTGAAATCAAAGCTGATCCACAAATTAGAACCGTATGTTACTACGCCGAATCGGAAAGCTCGTTTTGCTACCCTGTTTTTTGAAAAGACAGCGGCTCCCTGCTTACTGCTCGCTTTTTCTCCCTGCATAATACCTTACGCTAGGTTACCCTAACAACGTCTTATTCACTCTTCTGTTAGTTTTACTGTACCGGGATGGATAAAGTGATATGTAATGACTGTTCCTTTTTTCGGGATTCATTCCGCAATGCATGTTTTAAGAAAACAACAATATTTCGCTGGTCCTCCTGCCAGCTTCATCAGGTTAACTGAACTGACTTCTTAGTCTCGCTCGCCTTTATATATATGAGTCTGGACTCCCATTGTTGCCGGAATTTAAATTTGAAAGAATTCATTTTAGACTGCTACTCAACTTGTAACCGTCTTCTCGGTTGACGTTCTTCTGGTCTCTTCGCAATGTCTATAGCCTCCCTGATTAATCTTGGGTAATAGCGTATTTCCCTAGATATTAATCTTGTCTCCTCAAAGTTGAAATTATGAGTGGGGCCGCTGAGATGGTGTTCGGCTATTGTTACCGCAGTCAACACTGCATCCGCGGAAGCCTACGAGCTAAGTGATATGTATATTCAGTATCTCTAACTGGGTGAACTAGGTCTAAATATTAGTTCAGAGGAATATTCTAGCGATCGCGATATCTAATTCCAAGATTTTAAATTGAAGGAACAATATATATCTATTTCAAACCCGAAATATTAAGTGGCCGATACAAATGGCGAATAATCTTGAAATAACTGCTAGAAAGCTTTCAAAAAACATTTGCCAACTATTTTGTTGAGCCAAACACAATGAATGAAGTAAGTTTTACACCTAAAGATCATGAAAACGTTGTTTCATTTATTATCATTCTTACTAAATAACTTGTAAAGTATTCATACAATTTTTCGTAAAAATGAAAATAATCATCAATTACTGATCATCACATGTGAACATTAGCTGTTACTATATATTTTTGGATAAGTTCGACGACTTTTCTCTCTTCTTCACTCTCACGGAGTGAATAATGATTAGGTAAAGTTATAAATGACATTTATGACATTTTCATTGAGATACAATAAAAAAATTGTATACGTAACACGGGAAAGAATTTGTAACACACGCTTTTGCTCGCGTCATATAACACGGGTCGCAAATTCTTCCTTACCCCCCCTAGTTAAGTAATACAGCATTCTTCAGTCCCTCGTTGAGAAGGCATTTTATGTTCCACCAGTGTGATTTAGGTCATTAGATGCACGCCAGATGGCCGAGCCATCTTTCTTTCCCCGACCTGAAAAGCCAGAACTCGGCCCCAGGATATGAGAGATGGTATGAGGTTCTTCTGAAGGGCTAACGACCCGTCATTAAGGCTCTATTATTCCGACCCTTTTAAAACTTTGATTGAATAACTCAGAATCGGTCGTTTCAAGCGATTATGCTGCGAAGATCATTTTGACGCAGATGAGCTACTCGCTTACATTGTCGGGGAAACAGAAAGAACTGGGACACTTTGGAAATAAACTCAAAAACAAGAACGACCCACTGATATACATTCAAGTTTCATCATTTATCAACGTTATCTTACAGCAGACATTCTAGAACGGACTTAATTAGCGTAGCAAACGAATAAAAGTCACATAACATTATTCTCAGAGGAAATTTGAAATATATTCCCGGCAGTAATCACTGCCACAGTTACGAATTGTACCTTCAATTTGCCATTACCTCTTGTCTGACCGTCTACATAATTTACGCAAAAACCATCTGTAGTTTGCTTCATAAATCTTTGTCGGTGTAATGCCGATTTCTTTAAAAATCAAAACTACGAGGAAAATAAATCTTTAATATGTTGAAGAAAGAAATAAATTATTATATCTAGTGCTAAGATGATTGTTGCATAAAATGTAGAACAAAAAAACCGTGAGTATAATATTAGTGGACCTACAAGATAATAATTACTAATTACAAAACATGATAATTCCTAAAATATAATCATAAATTATGAACATCACGGAGCTATCTCCCATTACGCTTAAACGAACGTAGCATGCCTTAATGTGTTTCTCCGTGTCTCGCAGGAACGCGTCAAAGCAAATCATGATACGGTATTTAAAATGATTAGCGACTCTTCCATCGTCTTAGTGAGAAGGGATTTCAAGGATTTGAACGCGATAAAATTCATCTTCAACTCAAGTTACGCAATTGCAGAAACTGTACTAAAGTTAGAAATTACAATTCGGGTTCAAAGAGGGATAGGCAAAGGCCATTCATCCTAGCTACTGTCTCACAGCATATACACAAAGCTATGAAAAGTTATGACACTCATTATAAATTTTTGTCCTTATTCTAGAGGTTTGCGAAAACAAGTTTACTTCAGGTAGCAGAGCAGAGTCGTTTTCGGCCGTTGTGTTCTTCCGCATTAACACTTCTTCACGGGAGTCCAACCGTAGGGCATGTATGATTTTAAGCTGATGGCATGAAATACAATTTCTGCGGATTCATACCGCACCTCTTCCCATTAATTATCTAGGATGGAGCACGCGGGTAAGTTTGATCGCGTAATGTCCATGGAAATGTCGCGAAGCAAACGAAATCCTCTGATCCATGCCCCTCAGTGCAAGTTCATGTGTAAAACCAGCACGTGGGTCGCAGTCAAATCGACAAGTTCATTGCCCCTCTCTCCCTCCCCCCAGTCCTGCTGGCACATCATTCACCAACTCTGCTCTCCTCTTCCTCAGCCATTTACTCCTCGTCTCACACGCATCTTCATCCCCGCCACATGTTCAAACCCTCCCCCCTCCCTCCACTTCGCCAATTCTCCGGCCATCCACGTCTTTCCCCCTCCCAGATTCATTCCCATTGCACGTTCGCCCGCCTAGCGGCAGATGTCGTGGGCATTACATACGGAGATGGGGGTTGTCACACTGGGTGTATGCACGACGTATGGGGGACGTCGGTTGGGCTGATGGAGGGTGGTTCAACGGGAGGGCGGCCGAGGAGTAGCGAGTCGCTTCGTCGGACGCCGTCAAACTTCGTCTGTTTTCCTCCGGGAAAAATGAATCGCTCCCCACCACGGTATCCAGAAAAAAACCCGCTTTGGAAAGGAAATTTTTCATGCGCTCCCTCAGTATAAAAAAATATCTTGAATCTCCCATTGCACGGTTCTTCATCCTGTACAAGTCTAACTACGCTGTCGGGTCCTATCGAGGAGAGATGTGGGTATAGCAATAAATAGATTCTTGGATGGCAAAGGTCATTTTGCATGTGATAAATTTTTACACATTGAGTACACGCTAGCATGTAAACACAAGCAATATTGAAATTATGAGAAATTTTTTGTGACTGATTTTGAGTCAACCGGGAATAGTCACATACTAAAATTTACGGAGAACGCCTTAGTAGTTTAACTGGCTAATGCACTAGGCCGGAAATCAAGGAATCCGAGTTTGAGTCCCGGTCAAGGTGGATGATTTTTCCTCTGTGGAATTTCATGATACTATTAAAATATTTGCCAAAAAGTGTGCGAATGTATACCCTTTTTGGATAAAAACACTCAAAAATGTCTTCTTCTCAAAGGAAGACTATTAAATCGGACTCTGTTAATGTACTACATACTGCACCATCTTATCATGACTCTTCTCCTTCAGCCACACTGATTTATTGCTTCATACAATTCCTTCGTTTTCTTAAGACTCTCAATATTCCTCCTCTTAAGAATGTCTCCCATTCTATTAAATCATGACTCGCTCCGCCCACTACCTCTCCTTCTCACAACATCCACTCCACAATCATAAGTCACCGTTGTCTCATGAATCTCATCCATACGCTCTCAACATGGGCAAAGCAACGAGGCACATTTCTTTCCTGCTCCTCCATTACCGGAGCACTAATTTGATATTCTTCCACCATTCATGTATTTCTGACCTAATCCTTTCTACTATTACCACAAGCGCTAATTAAACTCGCCATAACCACTATACGATGATAATATACAGAATAACCACTGTATATACACGGTTGTGTAATGATATTGATCCACTTTTTGAAAAAGCCTTTTTTAATGATTTCATGAATAGGTCATTCAAATTTATAAAATGGCAAATTTCTCGAATGAAATATAAAGTATGGTCAATATGGTTTGGATCATCCCTCAAAATTATTTTCTCGTTTCCGTTGATCTCTAACCTACAATGTACTACCCGATGCGTATCACCTTCCAGCATGATTTGCCTTAAGTTTCTAATGACGTCGCAATCAGTGCAATGACGCGCTGCTTCCTCTCCATCAAAAAATTGCTATATCCGTTGTTGGTTTAATCAGGGTGCTTTCACGACTTAGGTCATTTTGCTACGAGGCCGTGCCGGACACAGTGTCTATTTTACCCTCGGAGACGGAGACGACGCCCGTTGGAAGGCGACGACGTGTACACTTCGAAAGAGTGGGTTCTTGCCCTTGGTGTCGAATAATCACAATGATCAAATAATCACCGAAATGATCAGACTGACCCGTCTGGACCCTACTCACCACTGACCCTCTCTCCTTGCGATTATATAGGAAAGCCGAGACGAATGTTTTCGGCCAGGTGACAATGGGCGTCCAGTAAAGTGAAAGGTCACACTTCCAAGACAATTTCTCTTGGCTATTATGTGCTCCGCCAAATATCAGTACAGACATATAGAAAGAGAAATCCAGGAAATGTATGCTGAAGAAAAGAGGAAAAACAACCGTTTCCATCTTGGAAAGGTTGAAAATCGACCACTAATATCCAGGTCACGACAGATCTTGATGGAGGAGGACCGAGTAGAGAACTTAAAAGAGTTGAGAGCACCCCACTGAGTGGTCATGCGGTCATTTCTATATAAATAAGAGATAACCGTCCGTTGTTTCCAAAGTCAGTAAGGAGTCGGAATTTTTAGCCTCGACTATGGGACATTCGACGTCACTACTTTAAAAAGTTCAAATGTCATTTGGGAGCTGAACTTGTCCAACGGAAAGATGTCACACCGACGAAATATTCGAGGCCTAGTTCTTCAAGTACTAGTCTTAAAATTTGAACTTGAATGTTCTCTTGAAAATGCGGATAATACGAGGATTATCCAAAAAATAATAACCCAAATTCATTTTTAACTTCCATAATTACGAAAATCAGAACGTTGGAAAGGTCATCGAGAGACGCATATTCATTGGTCACAAGGCCTCGTCAGGTTAAATGACGCAACCGTATCTAACATCTCAGTACTGGGACCAATTTTGTGGACTCCGCAGAGGACAGAATGCAAGATAATGCTCGTCAAATACAAGTTTAACACAAACTGAGGACGTGAAGGAAAATTAGTGTCTTCATAATTTCATGTTTTATCTATTCCATCTGTACAAAGTAATTTTCCACACTGTTACTTTGGACTACGAAGAGGTGATTAGCGCAGTAAAAACCTGGCTCCATAACCAGAGCGAGTACTGGTGCTGAAAGGGCACATTGTGAATAACTGGAGAAAGGCATTAGAACTTAAAGGAGATTATGTGAAAAACACGGTTAGTAGATAACACATCATTCTTTTATAATTGTGAATTTCATTTTTGTAGAATGAATAGTGTTTGAGAAAAATGTGGGGCACTAAGTTTTGGTAAACCCTCGTATTACTCAAAAAACGGAAGCTGTATCTCTCAATACGCTATCAGGAACTAAACACAGACGTACTCTCTCATCGCGATGGAGATTAAATATTAGGGAATCAAAGTCGAGGAATGGAGATGAAAAAGCGAATCTAAAGGCAAACAATATCATTCAATACCAACCTGTGTCTATGGAGATTAAGCGTGATTCTATGTCTGCATAAATCATATGAAATGATCAACAGAGTTCATAATCAACAACAATACATCACAATATATGGGCCACATAATTTAACAAATCACCCAATAATGATACCTTTTGCATTTTAGTTTCAAACATGAACAACCTGGGTGTTTGTTGCAATTTTTTCCGTCAGGGAGAAGTCAAATTTAATACCTAGAATGGCTTCCGAGTATTAACACTATATATTTAATCACCCCTCATCATAGAACGACCACTTACCAAATATCCATTCGTATTGCTGGGGAAAGGTAATGGGACAGTATTCCTAAGGATATAAAAGATTCCACCTCAATGTGTATATATGAGAAAAAAAATTTTCACCACCTTTATGTCCTAGAAAAGGAACACTAAGGAAAATACACACCACATAAATTATTATGTGATAATTTATTGTTTCTCTATTCAATATGTTCCCACTTTTACAAAATAGTTAAATATGTAATTTCTGAGCTCCATTACTTTGTTGTATTTTTTGTATGTTCTTAGTGGACGACGAATGTCCATTAGCAATAAATATTTCTTTACTTTATTTAATTTAACTTATTATTGAATAATCACGACACAAATCAAAACGATACGTGAGAATCACATGAAATATTAATGTGAGTCACAAACAATTAGCACACAAGTCGGTCACTTCAGACGAATAGTATCGCTATTTTCTACACAAAATGCATTAGATAAAACTAAAGGAAATGATACCGCACCCCGAAGCACTGGACTAAATGGAAGACGGATATATGAAACCCAATTATCGTCTAAGCAATGAAGTCTCTTTTCGCAGGATGGAAAATAACTTTCTTCGTGTATATCTTTGAAACTACACCAACCAACCAACCTTCCCCTCAAATATTCTATTATGGGAATACACTAAGATCTTTAGTAGTGTGGAGGGCATGTTGAGTCTAGTTTTTTAATATTTTGTCGTTACTCAGCACAGGTAAAGGTTCCCAGAGCGCAAAACAGTATAAAAATAACTCTGGAAACGAACGAGAAACTCGCGACGGGAATTCTCAAGCTTACTCGCACGTTCAGACCCGACGACCCGCACCACAATACGTTTCCCAGACCTCGACGTGCCTTTCAAGCAATAATTGCGGCAGAGGACGGCATCGCCACATTGACCCTTCACCCACAGCGACGGAGTCGGCAGTCAAAAAAACGCCTTCCGCTTTCGCTGCGAGAGTGAGAGAGATGTATAAAAGTGGTCCATTGGGTCCGTCGCGGACGCTTCACGTTAACCGCTAAGAGCACCGTAACCTGGACGTGTCGCGTGACACACACTAGCACGGCCAACTGCCAGGGTCAACTGCCGCATGTGTTTCAAAGCGAGCCCCCATCTCGCCGTTTAGACTGATATTTTTCCCTTCATTTCGCCACTGGGATGACGCGGTGGATTACAAAGTTCTGCTACGACTGTGAGAGTAAAAATAAACACTGAACGCCACCTCTTAATCTGTTTAAATTATTGTTTGACGTTAAAAAAAGTTTCTATCACGGTCGACGTGGCTCACCTACTGTTTAACAGAATCGAACCATGAAATATGCAGATGAGTCAACGAATGTAAATTGTTGATAAACACTTTTTCCGTCCACAAAAGGCAACCAAAGCGACATTTCTATTGAATTATCTAATTTTGGCTTTAATTATTACCGTAATTCACATATTACAAAAAAATAATATGTAAATATACCTAAATTTCATTGCCATTCAATTTTCTGAGCGAAAGCACTTCTTCTGTCAATATTAGCGAACATGGTGAGCATTTGATAAAAAAGGAAAATTATCGCCTTTTTACCAGCCTTTCCGGCATTTATCACCATATTCGGTAAACAAATGGCGAGGGAAACAATAATTTTGTTGATCACGTCATATAAAAGATAGGTTTTTCTACGATAGGTACCAGCGACGATAGCCACGATATGAATACAATTACCGTCTGAGTTAATTAACGGTAAAACCACGATACCCGAGAGTCCTCGACGCCACGTACCATAATGGGCATTAAAGACTGGGAAGACGCGGGAGTAAGTACATATCCTAAACCCTCGCGTTCTGGGCAAAAAATGGTGGGAGGGCGGGTGTGAGGCAAAAATCCCTCATCGAGCCGAATATTTCTCAAATTGCCTACCAGTAAACAATGTGGATCTTACACTTGATGCTGACTCCCAAGCAATTGGAGTAATGTCTCAGAAAAAAAGGAAAGGATAGGGGTTTAGAATGAAGGATAAAGCGTTAACAGTTAGGAGAACTGGGGATAGGAACCTGAAATAAATTGACACGTTTTGAGCAGGAATTAAGAAAAATTCCACTAATATAACCATATAAGAAAAAGTATAAAGAAATAAAGGAAATATTTAACCATAGTTGCTCGATTATAACGTGAGGTTTTCTCCTCCGATAGATAACATTGAAAGTCACCTTCGTAGAATATTCTAGGACTTGTACCTTTAAAATCATAAGTGAGTATTGCTCTGCAATCCTAATTTTAGCCCATATATTGTGTATTGCTACACTGTCAATTAATTAAGCGTTCACTTACACGAATATTACGCTAGGCTTAGGTTGACTGATAAATTCGGAACTGATATTTTCAGAGCGACATACAGAATATTATCATGACTCCTCGCTACATCTATAGGTCTGACAGACGCGATAAAATAAGAGAGATACACTGCCAAACAGATAGGTACAAGAACACGTTTTTTCCGCGAACAATAAGCAATCAAAATTAAAATTAAGCTCACTAAATACACTCCTATAATTCATGTCACCGTTTTATCTCCAAAAAACTTACACCTTCACATGGCTGGTGACCTAACACCCCCTGCCACACGCCCATGCGGTGGCTCGCGGGGCATTATGTGATGTAGATGTAGAAGTAAAATCGCGAAAGAACACTGTGAGGGAACATATAAGAGAAAACATTAAAACGGAAGAAAATTAACTGGTGTTTTTCATTTTTTTCTATATTCAATGGCCACACAACACTCGGGACTGCACTACATTTGGACTTGCACAAAAATTGAAATCGCATTATATTTGGACTGATGCAGTACTCTAAAGATTCCACTACCATAGCATAAAAGATATTTTGTAGAGAAAAAGAACCACTGCTTCAATTTTTCCTAAATACCCATTCAAAACAAAGGAGTATGCATTGTACTCGAGTCTACACTGTATTCGGACTTAATATATATTCGTAAGAACATTAGTTTTGGACTAGCATAGAGCTTAAAAACATTATAGTTTTGCAACACCCCGATATTTAAATTGTTAAATTGGTAGACTCGAGGATGGAGACACCACCCTAGTCAGAATGAAATTTCATCAGCTGAGGGACGAATGATCAAATATTGTATTATTAATGGTGAAACAATAGACTTTAATGTGTCTAAAACTATAAGCAAACAAATGAGAATATCTACATAACTCCACCAAGGGTTGAAGTTTGTCATGAAAAAATTACCTGACTTGACTGAGATTCGAACCCGGATCTACCAATTGCCGGTAAGGTGTGTTAACCATATACACCACTAAACCATCTTCTTTCAAGGCGAATTTCATGCGAACTAGAGATTTTTAACCATATATGCACCCGTGCTAGTGACTTCGTACCACATCATTTGCCAATGGATGATAGGAAATTCTACGTACCTAAGTCTTTGATTTTACTCATTTTTCACGCAGTACATTTAAAACTCCTTCGAATGAAAGGGTTTTTGCAATTCTCCAAAAATTACTGCATTGAAAATACGATTTACTGTCAAAAATGGGCGAGAAAACAAACAAACTAAACACTGTTGATTTTTTGACCAGTTCTAGGGTTAAGAAGCCACTCATTTTGTAACCGAAGTCAATTTTGAGTGCGTAGACCTACCATTTCCGATGGAAAAGGGCTTTTATTATTTTAGATATATCTCGGAAAGTAGAGTGGTAATGGGCTGATAGTTTTGTAACTCTGGAAGACATTTTTTTAATTTAAGACACTATCTCTGGCGTTACTCCGTTGAACTCCTTCATAATAAATGAAAAACGATTTCTCGACTAGGATTCCAAACTTAATTTAAAACAAAATACCTAGGTTTTGGCATATCATGTCATCATCAGGTACAAGCAGTTGGGAGACTTACTCTTAAATAGTTACCGTTCAGTTGAAAGCAAGGAGGATGGGGAGAATAGGAGTCACAGTAATGGACAAAGCTGCTCATGAAGGGGGGGTTTCTTTTCAAATCCCCCCCCCCCCCTTAAGGGGTCTAACATAAGTGTAAGTCACCCAACTGCTTGTATCTGATGATGGAATGATATGCCGAAACCTAGGTCGTGTTGCCTGAACTAAAATGTGGAATTATAACAAAGTACTTGTTTTTCATTCATAAGCTATTTTTCTTTAAAACAAGACGAAATTAATTGATTTCTCTATGGAATGATATTTCGCTCAAACTACCTCAAGTCAGTAGACCCAAGACTGAAACCCACCACCTTAAGGTGAGAAATGGGAGGTGGTACAGAGAGGTAAAGGAGGAGAGCCGGAGTAAGTGGGAGGGGAAGGAAGTATAAGGGGTGGGACGCAGTGGTGGAAGGGGAAGGCAGGGCCGGAGGGTGGGTGTTAGGGGGGGGGCGGGAGGAGTAGAGGGGGAAGGGCGACGGCAGGCGCGTGCAGCGAGGAGTGAATAGGAACGTGACCCAGGATGCCTCCTGTCGCTTTAAACCGCCATTCCAGCGTCAACGGCGAATCCGGGCGATGGTGTTTTATAGCAGTTAAAGAGGGTGTGGGGGGATGTGGACGGAGGGGAAGGGGCGGGGGTGCTTAAAGGAGGGGGGGGAGGAACGTGCACTGGGCCTGAGGGGGAAGAGGAGGAAGAAGGGGTGGTGGAGAGTGGTATGAGGGGAGGGTTACCTTGGAACGAAGGGGTGGGCGCGTTGTGGGAGGGGGAGGGAGGAAGAGGGTGGGTGGGGTGTAGATGAGAAAGATCGATAAAACCGGGTGTAACACGGTGGATACCACTGATGACATTTTTTTGCGGTGACGAACGGAGGTAAACTATTTTCAAGCGCCCCGTGCTATATGCTCTCGCCGTTCCTCTTTTATTTTTTCAATGAAAGCGCTAACCCCCTCTTGCCCTTCCCACTTGCGGGCGGGCGTTGAAGATTTTAAGGAAATCTGGGCGAAATTTAGATCATAGATATTTTCTGCCCAAACTCTCTCTCTCACTCAAAAATGAAAAAAAAACGGAGACACTCATAGCATTGGAAATGGGATACGCATGGACTATGACGTACGTTCGACGGGTAGCGTAATTCAACTATCCACCCTCGCTGCTTTCCTTCTTTATGTGAGCTATGCCACCTCCCCACGGAAACATATGGGTTGGAATTTTAGAATTTATGGAAATCTGGGCATTTTTTCTAGCGTATTTCGGCTCACGCTTTCACTCAAAATAGCTGATAGGATGAGCACCGTAAGAGTGGATTATTACGACAAAGATGAACTTCACACTGCTCCGCACGACGTCATAAATGATTCTAGATCAACATATAAATCAATTCTCTAAATGTAAATAACTAAGCAGCGAGGACACTGGATTGGTTTTCAAGTAAAACTATAATTCCTGGGGCTAAAAAACATTCAAACATGCCTCCAATATGCCTTTTGATTATTTTGCCGAGGCTCATTAACAGCGAAAGCCCTAATGAAATAAAATGGGAGTCCTACCATGGTGCACTCCACTTTCAAAATTGAAATAATCACATACAGAAACTTAATGGCCATTTTAGTAGGCTCAAGGTCATAATGCTGGCTCAAACACATTGCACGCCTGGAGTCATGCGTATGTCCAAATCGTGATTTTGATATGTTATCACCACTAGAGTATGCTAGGCTGGGGTGTTAAAAACCCTTAAACTGCGCCTAGATAAAAAACTCTCTCGTTACCTAAATGCTTCTTACTGCTTACCTCACACTGCATACCTGATAGATAGGTGGCGTTACACTGCAAGAGAGCCAAAAGTGGCAGTATTTACCTGTAAAGAAGAAAAAACAGATGAGGATCAATAATGAAGCACAAATTATGAGAAGTTTTACATTCATGATATATAAACATATCTTAGGTTGGTACTCGAAAAAATAATAATTTTATTTATACCGATTAATCAAAATTCACGGTTTGTCATATTTGAAGCCATACATCTTCTAAATGCATATTCTTGTCTAAAATTTCCTCACTGCAGTAAAGGCAACATGTAATTTTCCACCACGATTTATTCATGGTACAATATGTTTCAACGTAATTTACGTCATCCTCAAGTACTCTGAAGCCTTACTGTACCTGATGATGACGCCGTTCCGTTTAAACATGCTGTATTATTAATGAATCATGGCGGAAAAATGTATTTCGTCTTTACTGCAGTGACAACAGGTTCCCTCATAATTATGGTTGAGAGCATCGTATAAAAAAACTTCATCATCCTCATGCGTGTATATCATTTTACATAAATAAATTAGTAGACAAGGTAACTACGGTAAAGTATGAAAATATTTTTTATCAACATCAATGAAAGTGAGGATGATGAACGAGGAGGTATTGGATATGGTTGGAGAGGAAAGTTGATGGTTTTGACAGATAGGAGAATGCAGAGGAAATGGATGGAGGTCGTTTTGAAAGGCGAGAGCATACCGAAGAGACGATTAGAGGGCAGACCTCTGATGATACGTGGAAGAGGAAGGAGGAGAACAGGAATTATGGACGAAATATGAAGAGGTAGACGATATGAGGAATTTAAGAGAGATCTAATGGCGAGCCATCAGATCTCTCTAAAATTAAAGGTAGGAGAGTCAAATTATGTCCCTGAATATGGGAGGTATATATTAATGGCATGGTTGGCAGAAATTCCCAAAAGACTACCATAAGTGTTAGAATGCTCAAATGAAAATATATGAACCAGAATCATATGATCACTTCTATTCAGTACACATTAGTAAACTTTGTGATACTTAGAGGGCCAAAAATTAAAAAATAAACGGTGAATTTAGCATTGGAAGTATGAAATATGGCCACCCCCGAAATTAGTCGAGTAAAAAAATCCTCATCAGGTTCTCAAGGAAAAGTTCATTTTCCTATGCCAACGAGCGACCTCTGGCAAAATCGCATTTCTTATGGTTATAAATCCCTCAATCATTATAATTCATAGTACATTCGAACAGGGAACCATACTTTCCTTGCCCACCTCCCTTCCCCCTTGACCCCTCCCTTCCCCCTTGACTCCTCCCATCCCCTCGAGGCGCCGAGTATATCGCATCATAATGAATTTGGGATAAGAGAAGATAAATAGATTCAGGGAAACGTTCAGAGCATCGCATCCATGCGTTAACAGAGGATGAGAAATACTGGAAAGGGGAGCTCTCACGACTTTGGGAGTAAACAACCGAAAGCATCCATTTCCTTTTGACTTATTTACATCCAGCTTGAAGGAGCACACTTAAGATCTCTCGGGTGGGGATAAGGAAAGGGGAGAGGCGGGACGGAAGGCGTCTACAACAGCATTCGACCAAATTTCGAAACGATAATTCTCCCTCTGTTCCTTGAGATGAAATCCATCCATTTCTCGGGGCTGTAGAGACCATGTTCGTTTTCCACGGGATGTAAAGCGTCTCTTCATTCACTTTCCGATTAGACCGAGATAACTCAAGAATAGGAAGAATGCAAAAAGGAGTCAGCGTCAGTAACTTAAGAGAAAAGTTCGGCACGTTCTCAGTTACGGTTCCAACGGGTCGCCACTAATCCGTCTTCCCGCATTAAGATTTCGACGAGCACCCCAAAGGTATTCCAAGAGATTGAAATATTACACCAGGCAACAAAGAAATCAGAGGCAGAATAAAATCTGACTTGTACCTTTAGCCTTAAAATTTTTCATCAGTTCCTGTCTCATCACGATTGTCGAGCTCAAAGAAGATAGGACTAAAAACCAGGAAACAGCGTGACAACCTTCTTGTGGAGCATGGCACTCTATGGATTGGAAGCATGGACCATTGGAAAAGATGACCAAAACAGACTAGAAGCCTTCGAAACCTGGTTCTGGAGGAGGATGCTGAAGATAAAATGGACGAACAAAATAAGAAATGATCGAGTGTACAGAAGAGGAAAGGATCATATGGAACACCATGCAGAAAAGAAGAACCAGATGGATTAAACATACCCTGAGATACAATGGATTTGTGAAGAATTTAATTGAAGGCAAAATAGAGGGAGAAGTTTCAAGAGGAATTTTCAAGTTTCAAGAAGGAGAACGACCCAGGAATAAGTTCATGGACCACATAAGTAGGAAAATGCATAGGACGAGATACCAGGAGGTACGGGAACTAGCATTAGATAGGGAAGGGGTGGAGGGCTGCAGTCAACGAATCTTAGGATTGAACGACCAATGATGATGACGATTACTGACTGACTCATTAACATTTTGATACAATTCCATAGAGGAGCCATCTCTTTCTATAATGGCTATCATTGCTGGTAAACATAAGATATTATAATTAAAATCTTCATTTAATTTTGATAAGCAGCGTCTAAGTTCTATTACTCGATAAATATCTGTCATGCTAACTTCAGGAATGTAATTAAACTAAAGGAGCGCGTAGCTACGGACCGAGGTCATCAAACTATATTAATGAAGAATATTTCCACACAAATTGAAAACTAGATCCAGAAATAGTAAGGCAAAATCAAAACGTGACATGAGTATCGATAATTATGGACTGTTTCTTTAGAACGTTTTCTCAAATATAAGCTCATATTCCAAATCAGAATTTGTCCATGTAAATTTTATGCCATTTCATTTTGATAAAATTATTGTCTATATAGTGATGAGTAGTACATGACATGGACCTGCCAAAACATTTACTTCGAGTAATTTACAGCTGAGTGAGAGACAACTTTAACACAGAGGGCGACTGCTCAGAGAAATAAAAAAAAGCTATTTCTCTTTCAGCACGTGCACGCTCCATTCAGACACTCGAGGCATATGCGTGGAGCCCGTGCATGTGAGTAAAAACATGAGCGAGTGAATGTCGTCCGGTTCCTTGTTCCGAGGCCAGAAAACAAAACGAAAATGGAAGGAGGTCGATCGGGGGAGCATGGCGAGGCGGTGAGAAGAAAAATGGGAAAAATGACCGAGGACAAGAAGGATAAAAAAAAGAAGAAAGCACGGCTCCCAGTGCGTACATATATCAACGGCGAGTTTCCCAAGCGATTTCTATTCCTTTTGTGCGTCCTCGTTCCAGAAAGTAGTTCACGCTTAGCGGCAGCACCATGCGGGCAAGAAGACAGACATTCTTGCCAAGTGGGAATGCTTATCCTAGCCTCGGGATTCCCGGGAATACAACGAAGTATACAGTTTCCATCACCATGGTGACGCAAACAGGCGCACCATCCATACTTGTCGTGCAAAGAAACCTAGTTGTAAAAAAGAAGCCTCTGAAGTCGTGCTTCACCTCGATAAGCGTTTACTATAATTCGAATAGCCAATTTACGGATGGAATATAGAAGAGAATATTTATTGAGTGTTCTGGGGTTATGTCCATTAAGAAAACAAAGAAATATTTACATACATAGTAGTGCGAGTTAGTGAACAAAAATAAGAAGCATAAATGGCAAAGACGAACGCGCAAGGCTGTATGAAACATTCTATTGTTACATAGAAATTGTACTATGTAAATAATAAACAGTTTACAAGTATGCAAGGCTAAGTATGAGGTATTACAGATAATTAAGCTAGAAATTCAGCAAACAAGTTCATGATTCAAAGACAAAACTATATCATTAAAAATCAGATGATAATACATTATAATATTTCATTTTGAATGTTTAAAGAGAGCGACCATTTTTTTATATGTTTTGGTAGATTATTCCACAGATGACAAAATAGTAATTATACAGTGCAAATAAAAAACAGTTGAATACTATGCAAGGTAAACTGTGATGTAATGCATAAATATATTTATGCTTTCCTGAAAAGGTAAGTATGCTTCTTCTACCGAACGGTTCATCATCAAACGCCCAATGACATCTCAAATACACTAATTTCAATTTCTTCCCGCAATCATCTTCCTTTCCGAGTTAAGCTCGTGGGGTATCTATCACACGATTAGGTTTTCAAGGAAATTCCTTCAGCACCCTTAACACGTGGGATTTTTGGATACTGATATTTTATTTTACATACAGAGGTTTTAGATTGTGAGGTTTATTAGGAAGGCTTTGCAAAGTAGAGAACTTTTATCCTAGCTAATGATCCAATTTAGCCACTCACTTCGACGAAAAATAAGTCTCTAAAGTCGCTATTATCTAAAGCAACAATATACCTCGCCATGAAATAGTCGATGCATGCGTAATATTTTTAGATATCCAATAAATGGTTGTCACAATATTTTACTACAGATCGGATCATGATTTTATAGCGGGTCATATAAAAATTGATAAATTTACAGTTTCCAATGGCTTTCTATCGCATTCCTTTCTTCTAAACGAAGCTTTTGGAATTAGGCAATTACCTCAAGATTACAGCAAAAATATTGTAGGTCTATGGTGTCTGAATAATGAATTTGGATGAAATACTTCAAGTACTGAAATTGAGGAGGTGTATTACTAAGGCTTCACGTAATAGAAAACTTCTACCCTAGTTTCTGGTGCAAGACTGATAGCTTAAGGGAAGCTAATAAATCGCGGACAGGTAGCCGCAACTGTATCCCCATGCAATATCTACGGCAACTATGCAAAGTTCGCCATGGGTAATGGAAATTCTTCTCTAACTGCGAGAGCAATACCCAAACTTAGCCTCTCAATGGCATCTCGTATACACCACATGGGGCTATTGACAGAAGCGACAGATTTCTTGAGCCAGGATAGTTAGAAACACTCGTTCCAGCGATTAATGTCGAAGAAATACCGAGCGCATTTCCTCCATAGCTATTTTTTTAGCACTATACTCATATTTTCCTTACAGAAATGTTCCTCCTCTCCCAAGATCCTTCTGGTGGAAATGGAAGTTTGCCGTAAACGCTCAAGGCCCAGGAATTACAGCAATCTGACTCAAGACCAAGAAGAGTTACCAACTACAGCAATGCATATGGTAATGCGGGAAGGAGATACACAACGTGTAGGCGTTTCTTTCAGGCACTATACATTCATCCTTTTCCTTCTTATACTCTCCGCCCCGGGCGGGGTGTTCCTTACGCTTACTGGCAAGGAAAACTGCTCCATAAACATTTTGAATGCATGACTACAGTTTGAAGGGCTTTCCAAAACATCTTAGTGTTAAAGCAAAGGTGACCTTAAAGCAGTCGTAATGGGAGAGTACAGAAGATCATTTTCACAAATCACGCAAAAACTGTCGTATTTAAGGCTTCTCACAGTAGAAAATTACCATATTTTTCAGGTAATTGTTTTGGGAGGAAAACAACAGAGTAATTTTGACGCTCAGTCGTTCGATTATTGTTTTAAAAACACACACGCATTAAAGGGTCAACCTGAAAGAAAAATGCAGGGAATGGTCACGCGAAATAACAATCTGGGAGATTGGTATTTAACGTGGCCCAAATTTCCCATTTATGGCCAAAGGATTAAAATATTTTTGAACAATCTACGCCCGATGGCTATAAGAGCATTTGGCCTACTGGAGGCCAGAATTATTGTTATTGATTAGCCATACTTTGAAAGTACTTTAAAATTAAAATTATTACTCGGAATGCCATGTTGCCATAGAATTAAACTTGTGGCACACTATCAATTGAAGAGTTTAAACTTCGTGCGAAACTTACACAATAATAATACTCAAGTTTTAATTTTATTTCTAGCTCTTAAATTATTCCAGGAAAGACAAAGGAAGTTAAAAAGACTGTTTAATCTTTGCTAGCTAAAAAATGTGATTTTGGATATGAAAAAACATTAGATATATTTGACTATGCATATAACTTTCACTGTACTTTAATGCTAAATATGAATAACTTTTCCCAGATGCATGAGGCTTGTACTTTCTAGCTATGACTTTAATAGCTGAACTCTAATGAGAAATGTATTTAAAATAAAACAAAAAACATTTCAAAAAAGGAAATATACTGCAATCATAATCCAATATATTCAGCGATAATTCAGAAGAATTTGTTTTTCTCAAACAAGTTAAAGACAATACCTATATCGAAATTTAAAAAAATAAAATTTAAACACATACCTTAACAAGATTTGAGCACACAAGTTTAAATTTCACGAAAAAGTGATTAATGCAACAATGATAAATTAGCCACCTGCTTAAGTTAATCCTGAAATCAGCAATTTGAATAACTACTTCGCAGCAAATGCGCCATTGCAGTTGATTACATCACTGATAAAAAGAGCCGGATGGGAACGAAAACGAACGATGGAATGCAAAAAGTTTGAATTTTTCGAAAACCGGCACTATTACGAGCTAAAAAGAGGAGACAATAGTATGAAGAAGTTTTTTTATATGCTGAAAATTACTTTTAACAGCTCAAAATGCCTTCATGAGACACTCCCAAGAATTTGTAACAAAAGGCAACCAAAAAGCGAGTACTCCAGCTGAAAAAATCTAATGATTCACGGAAAATACTCTCAACCACATCAAGCACCGGGACAGTAGTTAGTTTTTTTTTATAAAAGTGTATCTACATAGCATTAACCTCTCATTATAGACAAGAACGCCCCGTTCTTTTTTTTTTCATGCACACTTGAGATTCTACTTTTTGCCATCCCTCCTTCCATTCTCGACACAAAACAGGAAAAAGAGATCTCATTGGATGTCAAAAAATAAGTCGCAACAATCCTCTCCAAAGCATGCGCCAATCCGAGATCTTCTTTAAATGAAAAAATCATGGGAGAGGAGAAGGAAAGAAAGACACACAATATGCCCCATCTCTTACTTGCCTTCACGTTGTGAGTCCAGGGGGGGGGAGAAAAATGCGTGGGGAGAGAACGAGACGAAGGAAAAGAAGAGGAGGAACGGACAAAACTTGGCTACCATATTCCACTTTCAACTCTCTCCTGCAAGATTTCTTCTTCCTTCCCACTCTTTTCAGATAGCACCCCCACTCCCTGCCAAGACTCTTGGTGGTGTTAGGGCCCCACACAACTAGGGTGGTGCCATGCCCGCGATCCCATATTGCGGCGCAAACGCAAAGGAGCGACACATCAACGATGGCATCAAGTCAGCGTTACACATGGGGTTACTTCTGCCCCCGTTGCGTTGGGAATCTCCGGCTAATAGCACTTATTTACATTAACAAGGACTTTCAACCCGGCTTTACACATGAAAGTTGGCTTGCATAGAAAAAGAGAGTGTAGCGATATATGCCTAACACTACTTGCAGGGATTCGCTCCGCTTACAGGTAAATTATGCTTCCTCCTTTTAAACATTATTTTTTAGCGGTAGCAATGAAAGAATATGGGAAAAAAATAAAATAACTGCATTTTGACCTCACACACTGCGAGTTCAACAGGAATTTTTCAATTCAATCAACTCGCAAAAATTACTTAAAATAAATACGAGCATCTATAAAGCGTATGGAATACGAGAATTACTTAATTTCCTATCATCCAATAGTAAAAGTAACAAACCTAGGACAGCCTATGACGGCAAAAGTCATAATCCAAGCTTAATGCAAGTAAAGAGAATCACTCATCTTTATCCAAACCGACCTTAAACCCCAGTGATAACGCTATTAAATACGCAAACCTAAAATCGTAACCTTAAGCCCTTCTTTGACAAATTTATTTGTGGGTTATATTTTTAATCCCCGCTTGCAGTCTTAATCAGAATGTCACCAGGTGTGATGCTCTCCAATCGCAGAATTGAAATGCAGCTGTTAAACAAAATAGACGCCACTATGTTTTATGAATAGCTTATAGCTCTGGGCGATATTGCACCGATTTTTACCCCTAATCCCACAGAAATCTCTGGTTATAAGAATAATCGTTTAACTGAATGCGCTGTGTCGCATTTAAAAATTTAATTGTTTTATAAAATAGCTATACCTGCTCTAACCCCCGTAGATCACTGAGGGTGTGGTGTTTGCATGCATTGATCTCCAAAATTTGGCAATATTAATCATTGCTAGTTAATATCCTTCAAATTTGGCACATCTCATCCAATTTTACATTTCATATTCAGTTGACAAGTGGCTGAAAACCTTAAATTGTACAATATAACGTCGCATCTTTCGTTCATTTTTTATCATTCAATCCTTTGTATCGTGTATTTTGTAAAAACGTCCCATAAACCATGCACCATAAATATATCATATCACATAAAAACCGTACAATACCGCATGCTATCAAAATTTGATATTTAATGACTATCGCTCTCGATGCTCCGCAATATCGCACGGCATTTGCATCCATCCCAACGCGACTGCCTTTCCACCCACATCCTTCCATTGCCTGCTCCCTCTCTCCCCGCTTCCTCCACCCCTTCACGCACAGCAAACACCATTTTGCTCCAAACTGCCTCCAAAATCCTCCCGCCTCCTCCTCTCAGACACCCAGACATCTCCTTCCCTCGCACCATTTACTCCCGACAGTCGGTCCATCCTCTCTCTCTCCATTCCACACGCAACCCTCTCTCTCTTTCTCTCCATTTGCCTCCCTTTCCCTCCCATGCTTCCTACAACGCCGGTTTTTCGTTGCGGATCGACCGAAACGTAGACAGGCGACGACCGCGCATTGTAGCGAGCGAGTCGATAAGGCTCACAAGATGTAGCGTCGCCGGTTTTCAACCCAGGATTTAGCATATCAAATCGTACACACTTACTTCTCACCGCAATTGGCCGATCCCTTTCCAGTGCATCGCCAGACGATAAGGTTCGATTTAGATTATTCATAACACTGTACAATAATCTAGACAGAAAGAGAGAGATTTGAAGAGAGAAGTTAACGAAGTAGTCAAAATAATTTGACGGGGAGAAAGCCATTTTCACATTTTTTTCCCAACCTGTAACCTTTCATGGGGAAGGACGATGTCCAATTGGATAGGCCGCACTTTGACATTAAACCAGTTGGTAACACAATATAGGATAAATTTGATTTAAAAACTCAAGGAGGAAGATCTGGGGAAAAATACATCAGCCAACTGAAAAGAGCATATGAAAAAAAGAGCTAAAAGAGCATTAAAGAATTTTGAGGGTGGATGGTAGAATGGAGGGATACAGTAATCCAACTTTATGATTGGATGACAGATGATGATACAGAGTCGCTGCTAAAATTTATAACTTCCAACTCAGTAAACTATTCACAATTAATCTCTCTTTTCCTCAGTTGACCTTATGATGTTTTTCCAACCTTAATAAGGAAAATTTATCATTAGAAATTAATTTCCAATATCGCTTACAAAATTTTTTGACATTCAGTAAGGCTTTCCAGATGCGCACCAAAGAAATAACGAGCCAATTTTTAATTATCAGGGTTGATATCTGGACTGAAATTTTAGTACTTTTACAAGTTTTCCTAGCATGTATTTTCATTTCCCCAAGTAATTATAACTGAGCTTTGCTGAGTGCTATTTAAAGAAGGCACAAAAACATAAGCGCAACAACTCAACGTTGTTACAATGAGGAAACAAAGGACCTTAATAAACGGAACAATGTCAATGTTGCTAAGGGGGGATTTACCATCATTTCTATTCCTAGGTTTCATCCACGAGAAGGAAAATTCAACAAAATATAACTGTGCGCTCATTGTCCATGTTGGTGATGGATTACTGCCCACAAGCCCGCCTCGAGCATGATTCACGCTGGACACCAAACAGAGGCACATTAGCCTTTATATTTTTCACTGTCTAGCCACCCTAAGGCGGATAATAAATTGCATAACACCATAAAAGTGCTACATTAAGTCACTCAGGAAAGGTAGTAATACTCCATACACCAACAGGCAGTGTGTACATTCTTAAGTTATTAAGCAAAAGCAACTTCCGACATGGAAGAGTAAATTTCCAGGCTACTTCCTCATTTTCAAAGACTTTTCCAGGGTTTACAGGCACGATTTTAATTTCAACGTTTTTTTTTGGTATTCAAAGTTTAACCGACCTGTGGAAACTTATTCTGGACAGAAATTAAGCCAGCATGGAGAGAACTGAAGAGCACACTCAAAGTAAAATAAATCAATAAACAATACAGAATCTCGAAGTAATGGAGACTGAGTCTTTGTAGCTTTCCAGGGCTTCATCGAGCAATTGGTGTAATGAAGCATTGGGGAAAAACTGCAAGAAAAATCATATGATTTGTTTTTTTAATGCTACTGATGTAACTTCTAACTTTTTTCATCCATCCGCCCCAAAGATAATAAAGAAGAGTAGATGATGTCTTAACACAAGAAAGTGAAGCGCGACATTTGGCGAAAAATTATCCAATCAGAATTGATATGACGCACAAATTGCCAAATACTTCATGAATAATTTAGTGCTTTTGGGAAACAATTTCTATTTTTCAGACTTATAAATAAGTAGTAACAGTGTGGTGGCAACTTCACTACTAACACAAATGTACATGGCCAATCACTTGAACCACTGTTGTTTTTTAAATCATTTTCACATCTTCGATATCCACTCATTCTACCGTACATATGGTTGCATTTTTTATCTTCTTTAATTTAAACTCCACCCCAACTGCGAGTGTATACTCAATAATTCAGAAAAACCGGTGCTGCGCATACATAACACTGCGCTCCGAAGTAAAGTCAAGACAAATGAGAGAGGAAGAAATAGATTTGTCTACGCTGCAAAGGCTACCGAAACAGATTTTTTTCCATCGCAATGTGCGTCACCTCCATCCTCCATACGCTCAAACTCATGCATTTTCATTTTATTTCGTCCTGTAAACCTTATCGCAGAGCAATAACTATGAATTCCATATTTTTTGCAGAGTCACTATACCGCCACCTCCCATTTCCGTCACGCTGGGATATTTGCAAAACATCTACGCCATTTAGTAGATGATACTTACGTCTCAAGGTATGTTAGAACTTCACTGTGTTTGTATTTCTTACTTTATAAGCTTATTCAATGGTTAATTTTTTAAACATCATAAAGACAGTAACATGAAAAAACGAGTAAATTCAGAAAATGACGACTATTTATTCGATGAAACCTATAATCATCGGCATACGTATGACTGTGAAATATTCAAAGTCCTTTCTGCTTAATTTTTACTAAGACCCATACCCTACGAACATAGAAACGCTCCTAGAAATATAGCCACGGAGAATTCCTTTTAGGAATGAAATATGCGCCCATATGCAGTGAGCGTCAGCGGAGCCGATTTTTCTCAACCAAGAAGTGCGTCACCTCCACCTTTCATGCAAGCGCGAGCTCGCATAAATTTTCGCATTTTCCCCCGCCCTGCAACCTTTCATCATTTTTGCGTCAGACTCGCGGAAGTGAATGGTTTCACGACGGCAAATAGCAAACGGGTGGGAAGGCGAATGAATCTTGGTGCCCTCTATGTAAAAGGAGGGGACGGAATTCTTGCAGGCTTTCCTCACACAATGAGACGGAAAATCTCCTCCCCTCGTCTCTCCCTTCATAGTCTAGGAGCCAAAAAGTTTCCCTCCCCTCCCTCACCCGTCCACACTTCCCGCGAACAAAATATAAGCCTAAATAATAAAAATATAAACTCGACTTTATTTGTCCTCCTCTTCCTTCCACGACTTCGTCATTCTACGCAATTTTGGTTTCCTCTGCGCTCAAATATTTCTTTGGGCTCCCACGGAAGTTCAAGTTGCCCCAAGGTCTTCCAGATGTACCTCCCTCGCTGGGAAGGAAGGCCCAAGCGTTATATAGAGCGCTGCATTTCGTCGCAAGGCTTAAAATGGGGGAAAAGGGCGTCCCTTTTCTCCGAGACCGCCGGTCTCACTCCCCACGAGAAGGAACTTTTTAGCCTATGCACCAAATAAACATCCTTGACTCTTAATTTTTCTCCATCATCCGCTTCCCCTCCATAACATAACCCCTGCTCCCAACTTTCTATACCCTTTTATAGCTTAACCACTCCTTTTTCTGTATTTGTCCATCCGGTATGGTCTCCCCTTGCGTGGAGGTAAGCACATACAACCTTCTTGACGTTGAGAAAGATGGTTCGGCCATCGATGTTACTCAGATACATAGTTGAAGGCCAAAACCAAAATAAAATACTTGCTTAGTACGTTCCTGTATTGTCTCTTCAAAAATGAACAATCCGATAATTGGAAACAGTTTTTCCAGTCAGAAATAAAAAGTCAAATGTAACGGCTAGAATGCCTACTGATTATATAATCACCCCCCAACATAGAAAAACCACTTCTTAAAATGTTTTTCTGTTGACGGAGCATGACTATGAAACAGTACTCCCAAGGATGTTAAAGATCCTGCATCTTTTTCTGTATTCAAGCAAAGATTTTTCATTATCTACAAGCCCTTGAAAGAGTGTAACTTGTGGTGATTTTTTTATTTTTTCCTGCTCTTATATTTTTACTTTACATAATGTATCCGCCCATCCCAAATTTATTTTTATTTGTAACATATGAGCTCTAATTATTATATAAATTCTGTATGTTCCTAATGGACAATGAAAAAGTCCAAGAACAATAAATTATAATATTATTATCCTTGGTGATTGTCTCCGTTTCCATGCTTTTTAATTTCTACCCGTCTCCCTCGTGAATTATATTGTACGTACATGCAAACGTCATTCGTGATTGAAGTCCCAAAAGTTAGACTCGCAGTATAATTATAGTTGGAATAGTTATTTCTCGTCACAAGACTAGAGAATACCCTTTCCTCCTGTGCCCCTGACTACCAACCTCCATCCCAAAAAGAGGGACATCTTTTCAGAAAACGCACTCAACAATCGAGAAAGATGGTTCGACCATCGATATTACTCGAAATTCCTTGGCAGTAGCCTTCTTGCATTATGTATTTGAATTTCTATTCGTCATTTTGGTTGCACTATATCGTATATTCAAGAAAATGCCACTAATTGAGGAAGGTCCCAAGAGTTTGGGTTGCTGCATATCGTCATAAGGCTTGAGGTGGTCTTTTCCTTCTTTGCCCCTGAAAACTCACCTTCTTCCCAAAAAGATAGGGAACCTTTAAGAAAATGCACCAAACAAACATCCTCGACTCTTGATTATTTCCTCCATCATTCGCTTCTCCTCCATCATCCCTTATTCTAGACTTGCAAACCCTACTCTAGCTAATCCATCCCTCTTCCGTAGACTTCATCTACTGAGAGCCTTAAACCCCTTCCAGTCTTATCCTTCGACTTCTCTACCCCTCCCCCCCCCCGCCACACACTCACACACACAAAATATACCTTTTTTTTCCACTCCGCTTCAAGGAGTTGAGCCACACCCTTTCGTTCCCGCGGCATCCGACCATACATCTTCCTCTCTCTCTCTCTCTCGCTCTCCGCGCGAATCTCCGGGACGCGGGCCACTCCTCTTCGCAACCAGAACATCCCTACGCTCTCATCCTCTTCCTATCTTCCTCACATACACTCTACCATCCATCCACCAGACCCCGTCTTTTGCCATTCCGCGGCGCGGACCCCCCCACTTTTCTTACCCGGCATCCTTTCCATTACGGCAGCCAACACACACGCCCCGCCCAAGCTATCTATGAGGGGACATGGGGAGAGGTGGGCTTTACGGTCCTTGCATACAGTTGTGCTCCACACACCGGGAATTTTTCAACCTTGGTCCCCTCCTCCCTTCGATTTCTCCCTCACTTGCATACAACTGGTTACGACCGCGTGGTTGGTCGATTATGTGGTTGGTTGCTTGGAGGGACGACCGACAAGGAAGAAGGTATCAGCCATTTACGGAAGTTGGGTGCTTTGGCAAGGGAAGGATTATTTACGAAATTCCGGAAGAGTGAAGGGAAAGATTAAAATGGAAACACGAAGACAGTACAGTGAAACCTGTCTTAAGCTGAACCTGTGCTAAAAGGAAATCTATCTTATCTGGAAAAGAAAGTTGGTTCCGGCGATCGTAATAGTGTGCATGTCATTAGACTTCTCTCAACAGAAACTGCGCAGGGTTCACAGTTGTACGTCCCATTTGACGCAATCAGTACTACACATTAAGTACTCCCCATGTAATGCCCAACTAGGGATCAGGATACCAATAAGAAACCTGAACCACTGCCAGAATTCAAACCCTGGCTCATCAAAATGGGAAACTAATGCTCTAGGCATTCTTATCCCGCTGCTCTATCACTTACAGAAAAACGGTATATGGTCATACACTACAAATTAAAGCACCACTTCGTGTATGTTTACAGTGTCCATAACCAAAGATAACAGCTAGTACTTGTCCACAGATTTATGAAGTTTTAAGTTATTTGATTTCATTATTTAAAAATTATTCCCACATATTATATTTTAGATTTATACCCCTGGAAAAGTACAAGTTAAGTTCTTTAAGTATGGGTAAATGGTTAAGTAGTCAATGCAATCGCGGCAACAGCGCTTTGGATAACGCGCGTACTGACGATGATTGGCATGTTGTTCATGGAAACTACACCCACCCAATCATTCCCTTTCACCATGGGGATTGTTCTTTTCCTTCCAAGCCATTCATTTCTCCCCAAAACTTCTTCATCCACGACCCTATCTCCCTTCTCCACGGCGTTTATTTCCATTCCCCTTTCTCTCTCTTACATACACGCGCATCCTTTTCCCCCATTTTATTTTTCACAGCGCTCATATACGTTTTCCCCCAAAGTTTGGGTGAACTTTTTTTTAACTCAACTTCCTTCGCAGTTTTCTCCCGGATGTGAAGACCTAAATCTATTTACTCCTCCGGGGCACCGACATGGCAGAATCTACGAGGGAAGTGAAGACTATGATATGGTTTTGACGATCCACTGCCCGAAAGGAGATGGCCAAAATATTCATCCCTAGTCGTTTTGATGGAATTTATTGAAGCTTCTCCCCGTACAGTCCGCCAAGGGAATTGCTCTTTTTGCCTATTTGCTATAAACTTCTACAAAAAAAGTATGGATAAGATCAATTCAAAACAGCAATTCGAGCATTAATATCAGCCAATTACTTAAAAGAAACGGAATAGTATTAAGTCTATTCTGGCATAATTAATAGTCCGGTAGAACGAGTAAACACTTCGATAAAGTTTAGAAATGGGACAATTCGTAATATAATGAATAGGTCTATCTATAAATGCTCTAAGACAGATTTCTTTTGGCTATTCTTTTGAGGCCGATAAAGCTGATCCAAACGATTTTCCCAGCACAACATGCCTGTGTGGCTCAGTGGGATGCAGTATATTTTGATATGCTATCTCAATCAAGAACATAGTAATTAGAAACTAATATGAAAATATTTATCCGTAAGCAAATAATAATAAACCTGAGCTGAAGATAAAATTTTAGCTCCAGTCCTAGAATAGAATGCCATATGGCAACAGTATCACATAAGCGGAAGTAACTGGTCAACCCTGATATCGTCAGTCTTTCTTTCAAATTAATCCTTCATTAACTTAAAATAAATATCATTAAAGATGCTACCATAATTTGATTGGATGATTCTGGCCACCATGCTGAAGATGAGGTCTTTTGCTGAGCCGAGGAAAAAAGCTTCTTATAAAAATCTTTTCCCGTTATTTTCAGAAATTTAATTAGGAATGGGTCGAAAATGACTTGGCGGAAGTTGGAGTCTCCAATCACTGGCCATCCCAGGCATACGTCTAATGATGTCCTCTAAATTGTCAATCAATTCCTGAGAGAGAACATTTTTAAAGCCCATGAGCGTCCTTATTTTTCTTCTCTAATATCAGATGAACAGTCATTAAGCACTCGTATGTCAATCAGTGTACAGCGTCCGAGCTCGATCGGTTTCCTTATACTCCTTGGAAGAAGTTTTTAATATGGGGTATGCGTGGATATAAAAGTGCGTGCTTGGCAATTGAAAGTGAAAAAACTGAATGATAACGGACTTGCTGTGAGGATATTTAACTACTGCGTGACGTACTGGTTTGAGAAAAATATTAAGGGAAGCGTGTTAACAAGATTTAAGTACTCTTGTTTTCATTTTGACTTCATTATGATTAGTTCCCATTTGAAAAAGTCGAACCAGATGGATTGGGCACATCATGAGACACAATGGATTTGTGAGGAACATAATTGAAGGCAAATTGAGGGAAAAATCCCCATAGAAAGGCCCAGGAATATGTTTATGGGCCAAATAAAGAAGAAAGTACATAGGAAGAGATACCAGGAGGTAAGGCAACTAGCATAAGATAGGGAAGTGTTGAGGGCTGCAGCCAACCAATCTTAGGATTAGACGACCAATGAATGAATGAATGCTTAATTTGCACATTTCACCTCAGGCACATTCCACACTGTTTAGTTGGTAAAATGGTAGTTGCTCTCCGCAAAGCGCGTTCAGTTTAATAGAATAAAACTTATTAAAACATGGCTAATGTCCACTGGGTTTTCTATTGGTACGAGGCGTTTCGACGCTTATGCGCCATCATCAGGTACAAGGTAAAAAAATAAATAATCAAATGGAAATTGCCAAGTTTTAATCAGTTTTATTCTTTTCCCAAAACATCTACCTACCATCAACTAGGGAGTAAATACCTAAAATTTGTTTTCATGCGTCTATTAGATTCTTCACCTACAGCATCTCAAAAATTTGAATACATTTCTGCATATTTTTATGAACTCTACTTCCACCACGTATCAGACACTCGGATGACTTCTCTCTTCCACATCCTTTTATTAACTCCACCCCTGGCAATCCACGTGGCTCTCCCATCCTCTGCCGTCTGCATCTCAATCCATACCTACATTACGCTTTCCTTCCCTACCGCCCTTTACCCTTATTTCAATCTCCCACCAATTCCCTCCTTCCCTTCTGGACCTGAAAAAATCCTTCCTCCATCTCCCCCTCTCTCTCTCTTTCCCTGTTCTCTCTTCCTCTATTACCTTCGGCGTAGACCTCCTTCCCCTCCGACAACAAATTTTCCCTCTCGTTGCCAACCAACTCTTCCCACTATGCCGAACCTCGACCCCACTTCACCACTCCGAAACTCGTTCTCGTTTTTTTTTATATATGTGTATAAACCCAGCCTCGCCTACTCCCCTCATACCAGGGTTTTTATGCCATCAGCCCTTTCCATCCCTCACACCATTCTCCCATACTTCGCCCACCCCTAGTTGCTACTTGCCCCTTTCCTCCTCATGCTCCTTTCATCCTCTCTTCACCAGCCAGCTCCTTCTCGCCTCTCCTTTACCCACCTCTCCTCTGTTCTGCCCCCATAACTTGAAACATCCTCTTTCCTCTGGGCCACCCATAGGGCTTGCGGGACCTCAGGCAACTATATATAGATGGGTACCGCGATCTTGAGGCAACTATGACTTGCGTGGCCCTCAGCAACTATGTTTCACGGGCCCAAATAAGTTACTCGAGCCCTTAATGATAAAATCAATTTTTGCACAAGTTATTTATACCTACAAATTTACGGGATCGCAAGACGACTCTACTTTGTGACATAGTAAAAGGAAAATTACTAAGTCATTTTTCTTTGACCTAAAAATTTATTTGTCAGTTTTGGATATACAATTCTTGATAGAAAAAACTAAAAAAGATTTAATCCTAAAAACAGAGTACAACCATAAATAGCACATAAACGTTCGTATCTAGTTACGGACAGCGACCATCAAGTTACCAAGTGACACACATTCATTTTTCGCAGTAAAATAGGACAACCAGCTTAAATTTTTTTAATTGTCCAATTAAAAAATTTACTCTGCTATTAAACTTATAATGCCGGATTGGATTTTAGGGGATTCGAAATTTCATGCTTTCTTGTTTACATATAATTAGAGACTGAAGCACCCCGAGATGCTACGATGTAGAATCGACGCATGAGACACAGAGTAGAAAGAACAGTCTTTGGACAAATAGCAGTATTTCAGCATCTGCAGAAAATTGTGGCTTCGTTCTATCACAGTTAACTTGCAGAAGGTAGTGCACTTTACATAATTTTCTATTACTTCAAAAGATCCTGTTCTATTGAAAAATATTACTAATACATAAAAAAATCAAGTGGTGTCTGATGCCTGTCACTCAATCACTCATAAACCACAGAATCGATTGAAACAAAATTTGGCAGGAAGATACTTGATATGTCTGGTTCACGCAAAGGCTATAGAACCTGGGCCCTGGCCCCTGGGGTCCTAGAAGGCCCTCAAGTAAGCCATTTTATCGCCAAAAATTGGCCCTGGAAAATAATTCTTGCCTGTATTAAAAACACGTAAAATATACCTATACTGAATGTACAACAGTCATAGGGTCGTAAGTCACGCTGGGGACCCAGAGGGCCCAAGGTTCCAGAGAAATTTTTTCTTAAAAGGCTCATAAGTATTGAACGAGTGAACAGATTTTAGTTAAAGTTCCACACATGGTATCAGTAAAGCTTTTATTAGGAAATTGGGACTATAAGGAAGGTCCCTGGGCCCCAGGGGCAGCGCATTGGGCCGTCTGATGTCTTATGTGTTTGAAAAACTCAAGTCTAAAAATTTTGGTTCAAGTGCAGAGGTTTATCTTTTTGCATATTTTAATTAGTTCTACTAAAGATAGAGGGCTACAGCTTTCGCCATTAGATGCATAAAAGATTTCAATTTCTTATTTTTTTATTTAATTTTCTTGTACGAATAAAATGTTCCTAGAAATCGCGTTTTTAATGTCAAATTCATGAATTTCACTTCTGTCAACAATAGGATATTTCCTTGGTAACTGTGGAATTAGCATTGGTTTTGGAAGGAAGATGGGGCCTTTACAATGGCGGATGGGTTTTATATCTAGAGATAGGTATTACAGTGGAAATCTGGGCCGTATACTCAAATGTTGCTGATTATGATATTTTCAGGGATATTTTTGCCTAAAATTGGCATAATTCATTTCAAGTGGACTAATTTAAGTTGGACCCATGTAAAACAGGAGAATGCCACGACGTTATATTAATGCGGAAAGCCTCTGGAATGCAAATGGCCTGTAATTTAGTTTCCATATGTTACCGCAAAGAAAGTTGAAACTTGGTAAACATAATTTAATGCGGTTTTCATCTGCTGAATTAAAAAATAAAACTAAAATTATGTCTGAGTAAAACAGGAGAATGCCACGATGTTATATTAATGCGACTAGCCTCTGAAATGCAAATGGCCTGTAGTTTAATTTCTATATGTGACTGCAAAAGAATGTCGAAACTCGGTAAGCATAATAAAATGTGGTTTCATCTGCTGAGTTAAAAAATAAAACTAAAATTATCGCTGATTTGCCAAGAAAAAAATTTATGTAACAAAGGACTTGAGAAAATAATGTGGTGGTCATGCCCGATTTTTATCGTTATAGCTATTCCTCCTTTGATGACCGAGTTCCTTCAAAAGCGGAGGCGCGAGCCCGGGGCTGTTGCCCCGTTTGCTCCGGCTTAATGGGCGGTACTGTCCCTCCTTCAACCCTGTCACTTCCTATTGTTGCCTCCCCGCGCGTTGGTTTTGGCTTCCTTTTTGTCTTCACCCGCTCCGAAACACGCGACCAAAAGGGGAGAAGGAACTGCATCAGAAGGAGGATACAGAAAGGGATAGGAGAGGGATGGGTTTGAGTGGCGCCGGGTGAAGACCTCCATTACAATTTATCTCGGCTAAACGGGGGAAAGAGGTGGAAAGAAAGCTAGCAAACGCTCGTACTAAAAGGGGCTGGGGTGGATAGTGGAGTGGGGGCCATCCATCAGGATGTTGCGATGGCAAAAGTAACGTCTCCCTACACCTCTGTTCAATCTTGCAAATAAACTCAGCTAACTTAGCTCTCCGAATCTCTTATCAACATCGGTAATGAGTTCGCTTGGCTTGCTGCTAAGTTTCACTCCATTTACTTACCAGCCAATCGCTTTGAACCTTCATAATGTATTTATGCTGATATTCCTCATGGTTCATACTACTTATTCTCTCTTTAATCGGGGATCGGGTTGGTGCGGTGGCTAGAGTACTGGCTAACCATATGGACGGCCAGAGTTTAAATCCCTACAGAGAAGGATGATTTTCGGAGGATACCCGATCCCTACTTGAGTGTTTTGCGGAGGTCACTTCAAGTACAGTACTCCCCCAGTTGAATGAGACAAACGGTGGTCCCCTTGGCTCCTTTCGATAAGGGCAGCATAATGCCGACGCCGGGTTTCTATCCACACTTCCTCCCTTACCTGTCCCTCACGGAGCACATAATCTTAGTTTATGGTTCCGTCCCTAACATCTAATCCAATACAATCTATCTTTTATCTTCCTCGGCCGTTTTTCTAATCAAAGTTCCTATTATGTTTTATTTCAGTAGACTTACCACAGAGAATGTGCTTAAAAAGTTCGCTCCTTCTTACTTGCACTGTCACCACAAATCATCTTCTCAGCCCAGTTATTCGTATGAGACTAAATATCTCGCGCTAAATATGAAAACTTCCTCAGGTGGAACGCGAAAATTTTAGAAACTTACCACATTTCTTCGTTGCTTCCAATCTATCTCAGTATCACTGAAACCACAGTGCAAAACCATGAATTTAATTTGAATTATGCCTACCATGGAAGAAGTAAGATAAGAATGGTTTTGGGAACTGGTATAGGATTCACATAACATATCTTGAAGAGAAATTGGTGGAGATAAAAGCAAACGACGAACGCCAGGTAACTTAATTTCCAATAAAAATCTCGTCGATAAATGTTGATGAGGCTCATGGACAAATTCTTCATTGACGTGGCATGCTTAGTTTCACCTAGCCCAATCATTTTAAAATGCAGTTGGATATAAATTGGATAGAATACCTACAGTGGTAGATGGAGTTTTGATAGTAATATAAGTAATTATTTTGCGCAAACTGGAGGAAATAATGTAGATCATAAAAATAATAAAGCTAAAGAGAAACAAAAACCAGAAAAAATTATGGGAGAAGGAATCACGTATTAACAGACGCTGTAACCGTTCTCTATTATCCTAGATGGTTACTGGAAAGGGAAAAACGCATGGAGAAGACATCCGTTACGGAAACAACCCCTTGACACACATGAGGAAATGCTGTGAAAAAAATTCATGAAATCACTCGAGGGCATAGTTAACGCCACATAGTCTCCCTCCAAGCATTGCTCCCCATTACCCTAGATATTTGCAGGTGTAAGAAAAATGCATGGAGTAGCGACGTATCATCCGTAGCGAAAACAACCACTTGACACACATAGAGAAATGTAGGGTGTGGGAAATTCAAGGAACTAAGCGAGATATTTTTAATGATAGGAATAGTTTTGTATGGATATTTACAGATCAGGGAAGTCCACTATTGAAAAAAAGTGGCCATACGCGAACAGTATTCTTCAAAATTTGGAGATGATTGCTGAAGATCATAGGGAGGAAGAAATAAAGAAGTTTGATAACAGTATAAAAGGACAACATGGAAAATCATGTCATAAAGAAGACCATGATAGAGTACAAACTGAGGTAATGATTTCTAAAGAGGCATAAACAATGACTGAACGAAGTAGGAAGGACACACGAAAAAGACAAAAGAAAACGTACGTAGGACTAACATATGAATGATGTTTAGAGTAACATTATGAAGTGGGTTGAGGAAAATACTAAGAAGATGAGAGGATGCTCTCATTAAACGGGAAGTAATGGAGGGCTATCGGAAACCAAACATCTATTGAAACATCAGAGAATGAAGTTAATTTGAAACTCGAGCGCTCTCAATTTTCAGAAAGCAGTGGCGTTTGCGAACGCTAGGAGAATTTGCAGTACCTATATGTAGCTGATATCTTCATTAGCGAAAAATACTTCGGATCCTTTATCCGCATGTGGCTGTGTCAGATGCACGGTCTTGATTTAACGTGAGTACGCCAGTGTCTGGGGATAATTATTAGCCGCCGCAGATGTGGCTTGTCCCGTCGCTTACGACGCGAGCTGCGTTGGATTTCTTAGAAGATATCTAATTCCACCGCGAGAATAACGGGTATGAATTAATTAGACGCTTATTCCAATGAGATGCGCTTTTATACGTTTCAATTTATTTTGTAGAAGACAGTGGAGAATATCTGAAATTTGACTTCAAAGTAAACTAAGCATTTTTTTTAAATAGGGAATTTATGAGGGGGAGTCTGAGTGGAGACGAAAATAGAAGACCCATCACCCTTTATTACATCCTTCAGCCATCTACCCTGCCTATCCCGGATTTCATTCCGGAGTTTCCTTTCCTCGCCCACCATCTCAAGCACTTCGTTAGTCTTCCTTTCCATCCACCTAACCTTCTCCATCCTTCTCCACACTCACATCTTAAATGCCTGCTGCCTATTCTCGTCCTCCTTTCTGAGGGTCCACGTTTCTGCCCAGCTGATAGAATACTCAAAAAAATGTATAGAATAATTCCAAATTCACAATGGTTTCAGGTTCAACTTTGTGGAAGGTCATTGTGAATAATTAGAAAAGAAAACTTTGTTTTATTCCACAAAATTTTCTTTTTCATCATTTAACTCCAAATTTACTTACTTAACTTTGATTAGTCACGTTTGAATTATGGGTAAAGAACGATTTTTGCCTTGAATGGGCAGGCAGTAAGAGTAACAGTTGTTTCGTTTGGAACCAAAATCAGCGCCCAAGCACATCGAAAGTGATAGGAGTACCACGCGGAAATTTTCACCCAATTCCGATATGGCCGTCAGTCTCGGAAATACTCCCATCTCCACCATGCGCAATGCGCATGCGTGGCACCAAATGGAGACATACAATTCCATTCACATCGTATTTAGTTGGGTGGAAGAATTGTAATGATTCATGTTCAGGCGTAAGCAGAAAGGAACTGTTTTCATCCGTCGAGCACTCCCATTTCTCTCCGACTTGCAATCCCGGCCTCCCACTGTGGCAGATGTTTCCCTCCCCGAAGCCACAACGCATCGCCCTAAGCCGCCGCCACCGAGTCACTCGGCCACGCTCCTTGCCCCTCCCCTAACCCTGCACCCTCACGGCGAGAGAACCCCCCAAGGGAGTCGGGGGAAGGCGAGAGGAGTCGGCGAGGCTTAAGCGCCGTAGTCGGGAGATGCTAAGATCCACGGCCGATTGGATATTTCCTCGCCGTGGCAACGAAACGTGAGAGGAGGTGATGCCAACCGCCACGACGGCCGGTCTTCTAGGAATTGGATTCGTTCAGAAAAAGTCGACTTTAGACTTTGACTACAACTTCGGACGCTCCGAGTATGAACGTTGACTTCTTCCGTCTAAAAAAACACGGTATGAATCGAATCTTATTTCTTCATTTGTAGCCATGCACGCGTGTTATAAGGAGTTCTTTAAGTTGAAATGAGTTCTTTGCGTGATAACGAGCGGAGGTATACCTATCCGATAGTATCCACAATAGTATTTGGGCGTTGGCTGTGCGCATACTTGAGATGTGGCTAATGAGTCAATGTTTATAGTAATTTTTTTATAGATGTGTAAGTTTTGAGCCGTAGAGTGGACGATTTTTTTAATTTCACAAGCAAAGTTGCAGGTGACCGAGATCTAGTAACACATGTCAAATCGAGGATACATGCCATTAGCCCTTGCGAAGGATTCTTTTTTGGGGGTGTGCGTGTATGTGTTGGTCACTGGCGAGGAAGTCATTTTCCCGTAAACCATCATAGGAGGGTATTCTGGTTGAGAGGCTGGGGTTGGTCACTGACGTTTACGTTAAACCAACACAGTAAACAGTCCCTGAAATCTGTCAATTACACTATAATTCCTCTTTTGTTGTTTGTTTTCTAACCCCATCCTTTCCTTCTACAAACATTTATATTATTCCTTGATCTATGATTTCATAATGTGTCGTATTATCATTATTCACTTCATCAAAGCTTCATAGAAGGGCCTTTAAAGCGGGTCATCTAAATGTGTAATCATGGAGCGCCGTATTATATGGATAGGGGTGCATATTTTAGCAAGAAGTACCACGTCATTAACTCTGAAAATATTATGAAGCAGTTCCATCTCTTACTTACTACAATGTAAAATTTCTGAGAAAATCCTTCAGAAAAACCTGTTTAAAAATCTTTGTTCTCATCGTAGAAATAGAATGAGACCATGAAATCATCTTCAAATTTGCGGTGGTTTCAGACCGAGTTTACGGGAAACTCTTGTTAGATAATGTTTCCCGCAAAGAGTAACGCGCATTTGCATTCATGATCCCTCGCCCATGAAGCAAGCTCCTCTCTCGGCAGGATGTACATTACGGGAGCGCTTTCTGATCGCAAACCGCGGAAGCACTGAACAATAACGTGCGCCACAAACTACTACCACTATGAAACTGCCAAAAACACAAGGATATGTTAATCATCGAGGCTCCGACCATCAGAAACGAGAGATTCTCCCGCACAGAGGGAGAGAGAGAGAACAAACTTCCAAGAAGCCTCGGAGGTGGAGCTTTTGCTTACGTGTTTTCCGCGAACCTGAGCTTCTTCGGTGCTTTAGTATCACGCGTTCCGGCCCCAAAACCTTTTAACTATGCTAATGCAAATTATCACTAGGGTCAAGTCCCCCGCTAATCCACCCTCAAAAGGTGGTCGACATGTGTACTTTGAGGAAATTTAAGCCCTATATTAAGCGCCAGGAATGGATCATCTTAAAACTCCACCCGGCGATACCCACTTAACCTCCTCTCTTCCCTCCCTAATCCCTCCCACCACCCACTCATGAAACCAGCCAATCCCTCTCCTCCATCTAACCCACCCACACCACCCCATCAACCACCCCTCCCCACACACACTCAGGCCTCCCTCATCCCTCTGGGGTCAAAACCAGGTTTTCGCCGGATTCGTAATCATGCCTAATTACCCCGCTCCAATTTTGCCATCATGACCTTACTTAACGAGAGGCATTTTTATCTTCAATAGCGACCAAGCCTCATCAATGAATTCTGACGAAAATAAACTATACCGGGTATCTACCACCATTTTTAGGAGAAGTAAAACCATAGCATGCCAAAATGCATCCATAACCGGTATAAAGCAGGAAGGAGGATAACTATCAAGGCAATTGGCTGGCAGGAATATAAATTTATCACAAATAGGCAGTTCCGTTCCTAATTTCATGAGGACAAGCCAAAATGTTAACCTCAAGGTCCAGAGAATTACTTAAATGATATCCGTTATCTACATAATTTTGAATTAGAAATCAACTTCATCAGTCATCTATATGTATATTCTTGAGTATACATCGTGGTATCTAAAGCTGCCAGCCTAAATAAGAGTTTATCATCAATAAAAATGACTACATTTTTTCTACTGCTTTTTAGCTTCACGAGTGAACTTTTACATAAATTGTTTTCGCCTCCTAGAGCGGCATTTAATAAGAAGAAACATGAGCGAGAAATTATGTAACTTAAAACTACCAAGTTATGAATTCACTGTCAATAAAGACCTTCATCCAGGTTGTACAGTTATAAGAATACTGCTATAAGTATGAAATATGTATATGGCAGCCCACGGATCCTTGAGAATTAAAAAAAAATATCGCGGGAGCAAAAACAAAAAATACTTTCAGGATAAATTATCGGGATATTGATGCGATCTAAAATCAATATATCTGCATATTTAAAGACTCTCATTCGATACAATAACCTCTTCCAGCTAAAATGGTGTTTTCATCAAATGAAATACTGGAATATGTTGATGGGATATTGATAGTACGGGATATCGATGCGATCTTAAATCAATATATCTGTATATTTAAAGAGTCTCATTTACTACGATGACCTCTTTCAGGTAAAATGGTGTTTTCATCAAATGGAATACTGGAAGATTTGTGATCTTCCTGAAGTCAAGACTCCTGAGTGCGCGGAATTCTCACGGTGTAAGGCGGAACTCAAAATCACAGCCACGAAGCTCTTCCTGCTACTACACCCAAAGCTCACCGTAATTGCCATTAATTGTCATGCACGCCGAGATGGATGAAATCGCAGCGCCTTCGACTTAAATTAGGAAACTGTTTGTCTCCTTTTCCATCAACCCAGCCATCCAACAGCACCCGGGTCCCTTCTCCTCTCTTCATCCTCCTTACTCGGGCTTTCGAAAAGTCTCTCATCCCCCCCCCCCCAATACTCCTGGACCTCTCCACCCGCTACCGCCTTCCTTAATCTTCGCCACCGCCCTCTCAAACCCCCTGAAGCCTCACAGTCTTAACCCTCCTCTCTCCCTTCCCCCTCTACCTCCGAAAGACCGCATCTCTCCCTCTCCACTCAGCCTCTCTTTTCTCATGCAAGGCACACAGAACTCAGCACCGCTCGCCCTCAAACCCATATACCCTCCCCCACGCCCTTGCACCCCCTCTCCCCGCCTCCTTTCGGAAAAGCCTCCTCCCCAAAAACCCCCGCCGCTAATCTCCGCCCGACCCCACTGTCTTAAGACTAATATCTCTCTCCTTTCACTCGTGCGCGCGGCCCGGCGGCGGGCTGCGGGGGTTGAGCTTGCCCTCGAGAGATACGGGGAGGAAGACCCGGGAAAATGGCGAGGGAGAGAGCGGCGGATTGAATAGTTTTCTACCGTCGAGCGGCAGTCAGAAATGCGCAGAAATTAGTCTCTCCCTTCATGGAGAGATCGTCGCTGGTTGACGACACCACCTTTACACATGGTACGCACGTGATTTCTCAAATGTATTGACGAACAGATTTTGGCAAAGGCTCATTTTTACCGAGGGGATTTAAATTGACATGTTTTGTGATGATCGTGAGCGGGCAAGGCGCAAGTGAGCGGGCGAGAACATGATCGTGAGCGGGCAAATTTTGAAGCAAGAACGGGGGTGAATGGGAAACATCGCGTCGAGGAATCGTGGCCTACCTGGCAAAAAACACATCCCATTTCCAGCGAGAATTTTACCTTGGGCATAACGAAAATCAAATGCCATCACCGAAACGTAAGTCAGAGTAAGGCCTTAACTGTGCCGATCGAAATGGCGGAGTCGGTTTCAAGAGAAACAGATTGCCTCCTCTGTTTAGTTTGTAAACTCTTTGGTGTACACATTTAACAATCCGCCGTCCGTCAAACAGAATCATTCAATTCTGTGGTGATGTCGTCTGAATTACATTCTAACTCTTGGATTCAACTTTCGAGATTGTTACCAAGTCGCCACCTACGGCCTTTTATAACCCCAAAAGAATTTCGGTTCAACATAGTTAAATTTAAGATGGTTGTATTGACGATTCATCTCTATTAAGAATAGTCATGGCTCAAATTACCCATAAAATCCAAGGACACGGAATGCCAACGGTAGTTTTAATTTATAATACAATTTTAAATCTTCATTATAACAGGAGAGGTGGCTAGAGTAATGGCTTCTCACCCAGAAGGCCCGGATTCGAATCCCGGAAGTAAATCTTCTATAATTCCGTTCCATTCATGGTACCTACGTGGAGAGCGTTTCTCATTCCGTACTTGGTCCGTCATTTGAGATAGAAAGTTCGACGATGGTCATCTTTCGTTAGTAGCATGCTGAGTTTCTCTAGTTCTATCCTCCACTCTTGAAATAATCTTCAAAATAAACTTCAGAAAAACAATATAACTATTCAAATTCAGCTTTTTAGAGACATATCTATAGACCTTTATTTTCAAAAACTTTGCAACACTGTAGCATAGGAATTGGTGCAGTTAACACCAACTCACAATACCCTCCTTGAAAAGCCAATAAAGAGTTTAAGCTAACAAATCCCGTCATCATTTTTGAAAGTTACTTTCAGGACAACGACCGAATAGCGTTAAAATTTTTCTATTATCTTCGAGCAACTTCTAATAGCCGACCTAATCTGTGAATCCTTAGGAAGTCTTCCTTTCTTAGTTTCCAGATTCGACGAACACAAGCGACAGAGGCTTAAACGAAACCATAAAAGAGACTAAAGAAGGGAACTGTGTCCCCAGGTGTAACCGCAGCTGAGTGAAACCATCCGTGAAATAGCTGAGGCTTCGACCGGCCCGAGGAAGCTTGCCTTTCAACGTTTAAGTGATCCAATTAGACTAAGCGGCGAACTTTTTTCTGGAATCACTTGGGTACTACAATTTACGGTGAGTCCAATAGAATTTCTCGGAATTAATAACCAGTACTTTAGAGGTAATTACAACTGTAACTCACTAATACTGACAAAAAATACAAAGCAGTCCATTTTTGTCCATTCCTTGTTATGGGAAGCCAAGTAATGCTACTGTTTAGGAGGAATTGCTACATTACCACTAATTTTTCTCATCGTGGATTACTTTCCTGACAATCTGTTAATGTATTCCATTAGGTGATGCGCCGAAGCACATGCGTTAGCTTTGATGTAGAATAAACAAAGATCTGATTAGGGTTATTCGTGATAGACTCACAATCAGTGCTAGACGCACAATCCTATGCCTTAAAAACGCCAATAGTGAAGGAGTGTAACGAGCCTAGATTTTACACCGGTCAAACACCATTAAATTGTAGGGAAAAAGTAAGTCACACACTGTCGACAACACAATTTGACTGCTCTTTGATATTAATTGCACTAAACGTTCGTTTTACCAATCAGGTATTACTCTCCAAAATCGGAAAAATTAATGGTATAATTAAAGAAGACACTCCAGGGAAGCAAATCATTGTGATCATGAACATTTTACTTTACGAAAAGCATGAGTAAATCACTACATGACAGAATGAGTTGAGATAACTGCAAGAAGAAGGTATTAAGCCACAACCTTTTCAGTGAAAGAGTAAAGACTCGATTAGAAGCAATAAATTATGAGAAAGATAATCCTGTCCTTAAGAGACAAAAAAGTCCTATGTGTGCATTAGCATCCCAGCATTCGACAAAGTAAAACGCTCTAGTGTGCCCAAGACCGCGTCGGATTTCACGATGTCACATCGCTAAAGGCATCCACCAGTGAAGCTTTTGAGTGTGTCGAGTGAGATGTTCTCTGCGTCCATCCTTCACACACAGCACATTTTTTTTCGCCCATGCCCTCCGAAAAATTCTCGCCTTCCACAAAGGTGGACGGGAAGGGACAAAGGACTCCTCCTTCTACCCGTTCCCCACCTGATAGCTCGGGGTGTTTCCGAGGCTATCCCCCATCCGCCTTCCCCCCTTCAGACACGCGTCGAGCGAGCCAAGCAATGGCGGCCACGCCACATTGTTGAAATACATCTGACCCTCCTTCTCTTCCTACTCCTTCCTCCGTCATCCTCCCGCCCTATTTTTCCCTTTAAGCCCCGAACGTCACACCGCTCGCTTCGCTGTTCGCTTCCCTCTTTTTACGCTCAGCCCGAATAACGAAGCCCCCCTTGGCCACCACAGAGCTTCGCGTCATTCGGCTTGCAGCCGCCGTTTGCCACGCTTTCCCTCACACCCTTCGGTGAGTTAAGTACAGTTCAAAAGGCGACCGGCGAGCTACTTCAGCTCGCAAAGCCTGGGCAGCGTCGGAATACGGAGGAAGAGGAGGATCAGTTAGCCGACTGGGAGTCACGTTGCCGGGGATCTTATTTTGCCCAAAGCTAGTCTTTAGCTGCGGAACTTCAGCACAAATTTTCCTCGAGTATTTCGTTACCCAAACTTCAAAGTAAAAAAGGAACTAATTACATATGGAAAAGGTACACATAATTTCAGTTTTAGAATGCTATTAACTCAACATCAGTACGAGAATAACACTAATCCACGAAATAGAAAAAATACATGAAAAATGATACAGATAGTTCATAAAAAGCGTAAAATGCATTTATAAATTCGTTTTATTGATTAAATCTAAATTGTGGCTGGCTGGTTATATGAGAAAATTTTATAGTTTAGTTGAAGGGGCATCTATAAACTAAGACTCTAATCCATAGGGAATCAAACATGTTAATAAATTTTTGCGTATGGAAATAGGCCTTACTAATAAACTTCAATTTTTAATATTGTACTATTTTATTTGCATTTCAGTAAAACAACCAATATCCTTTGGGAGAATGCAATAGACCCAGTGAGAATAATCAAGTCCCAGAAAAATTGGCGTGAGCAATGCCGGGTTGATTTCATATTTATATAATTTGCGCCGTTTGAGTAGTTTTGTCCGATCCAGTTTATATAAATTGCCTCGATGACAGCGAGGTAGAGTCCTTGCCCGTCAATCTAAGAGTCCCGTGTTCGATTCTCCCCTGGATCCCAGTACCTAAGGCGTTACTTTAACTATTTTAGAGACATGATTAAAATAGTTTGGAATGGGGAGTTCGGAGTGCATTAAATATTTGGCTACAGTACCCATGTTGAAAAGACCTGGTTTTTCAGAAGCGTAGACTTTCCATTTGTATTCCAATCCCTACATGAGTTCTTTGTGAGGACCATTTCAAGTGTAGTGCTCCCACATTCCAAATGGGTGTTATACTCGTATGTTGAAGATTGCCCACTTGTACGACTTTATTTTGTGGCAGTCGAATGCCGACGACGGGTTTTTCTCCACCCTCCCTTCATTCCCCTAATCATCCTCACCTCGCAGACCAATCATCAATGGGGTGAACGACCTAAGTTATCGATTGCCTCTCCCAAGTAACCATTTAACTAAATACATTATTATTACATTTTAATCTAGACTGTTCTGTTCCAAGGATATCACATCTAGAAAATCTATGGTAACAGCGGGATATAATAAGAAAAAACTACAATGTGGACCTTTAATGGGGAACTAAGAAAAGGACTGGCAAAATATTAAACCGAGAGTGTTGAGCTTTATGGAGCAGAGAATTGGGACTTAATGGAAAGACGAAATGAAAAGCATAAGCATAGAGGCCTTAAAAATGAGAATCTGGAGGAGGGTGGGGGAATTATGTTGTAGGATAAAGTGCTGAATGAAGAGAGTTGCAAAAACTTGGATATGAGTGTAAATCGATTGAGATAAGAAAAAAAAAGAAAAATGAATAGGTAAGAATGCCTTAAGAGGAATGAATGCTTGCTGAAGACTTTGTTAGAGAAAATGATTGAAGGAAAGAGAGGGCAAGGAAGAAAGAGGTATATACATTAATTTGGATGTTGTCAAGATTGGAAGAAAGTACGACGAACCCAAGAGATAGGCACAGGCAAACAGACATCTACATCTGCATATTGCTCAGTGAACCGCCGTATGGGCGTGAGACAGGGGATGTTAGGAACCCAGCCATGTAAAATTGTACACGATGAGGTTTTGAGAGGTGAAATGGAGAACTATTATTGGTTCAGTTATTATTAAGGTTGATTGATTGTGCGTGAAAAAGACAAGTTTTGATACCTATCTGCTCGTCAATGATTTCTTATTATTTTATCACTTCTGTTGGACCAATAAATGTAGTGCGGCGTCAAAATTATATTTCCTGTGTCTCTCAGAAAATCAGCTGATCTGAATTTCTCAAGCAACTTAAGACTATAGTGTAGCCTCCGAGTCTCTAGCGGCCAAAAACCTAATTCCTCTAAAAACAACACTAAATTATCGTTCCTAACAGTTTTTACAATCAGCGAAGCTTTTATTTGTAGTTTATTAATAATTTTGGTTAAATATTTCTGTTCAGAATCCCAAATGATCGCGGTATATTAGGGTCGTAGCCCAACCGGGAGGTAACCCATGAGTAAACCTGTCACGCGGCAGATTAACCAAATATGATGATGATGAATATATATTTAAAAACGTATATACATGGTGGAACACGGCTAAGCTGCGAACGAACCCCAATCAACTGATACTGCCTACCGAACCCTTTCCACCCTCTGTCACGATAATGGTGGGCGGCGGGAGGGAGGTATTCAACATCTGCTCAGCGCGCACGTGGAATGAGTGGCGTATCCAGACCAGCGGTTCGTGCATGATGGACAAGATGGGAGAGTGGAATGAAGGGGGGATGGACTTTTTCGTGTCCAATCCATGGGGTGGGGCGTCCGCTTGGCCATAATGTTTCGAGCTTGGGGGGTGGGGGAGAGCGCATGGGGGCGGAAGCCACGAGTGGCGAAGAGCAGATGCAGGGGGGGCTATATCTCCGCATCTTCCTCGCCATGTGAACGTAGACTGTCACGGTCACTAATAACGCCACTCAACCCGTTGGATTCCTCCCCACTCGCCGCAAACGTAGATTACACTGTAGGGAGGTGCCGTTTTGAGCATTTACCTCATCACTGCATCTCGCTTCTAATGCAAGATTTTGCTTTGAGGCCATCTTCAAACTCCTCGCTTGCTCTGAAATTTCCATTAGCAGACTCCATTAAGAGTTAATGCTAACTTCTAAGGGATGCAAGAGGTTGGAGGCGGGTTTGTCAAGCGGTTACAGCGCGTGGATACCGACTGGAGGATCTCCATTTGATGACTGAATGAATTTTCCGTTACTCGAGAAATTTTCATTTATTGTCTGTGTTTCCAAAGAATGAATGATTAGATCTTTCTACACTTTATGGGTTGGGTTGCGTTGCCAATTTTTGAAATCATCGTAGCCTTGGTCGATCATCATTACGATGACCACTAGGGTTACCTTCTAAGGAGGCGTTTCCCAAACTGCCCCGCGGGCTCCGCGAGTAATATTCAGGGTCTCCGTTCGTAGTGGTTATGAAAATTAAAAGTATCACGAAAGTTATACTGCTGGTTTCAACTAGAAGTTTAACCATTGCTTACTTCATTAGAATATAAACTTGATTATTTATTCTTACCTACAAGACGGGTAGATCTTATGCAGAGGAGAAAAAGGATATACTAGAGGAAGATAGGCCCCTGAATTTGTAGAAAACCGGGAGGAGATTCTCTGACATTCAAAAAACCTACCTTTACCGGTAGAATACATAATAATAATAATACAAATATGGCGTGTAATGTGGCTAGTACATTGTAAATAGAATGTAACACTCAATATTCCTAAGATGTCCACGAAAAGCTTTTGCTTCTAAAAGGGCTCCGTGGCTAAAAAGCCTGGAAAATGCCGTTCTAATGTCATTCTGGGTAGAAATGTTTGATGACTCATAAATTGCTGCACTATTAAGCTTGATGTTCTGTAATTTTTCTTCAACATTCAAAATATTTTATATTACCCTCATAGTTTTCATTTCTTATCTAGTTATTAATCACTTTCTAATACTTAAGAATTTTATTACAGTTGCAGTGATACTCTCTCCATCTCGGTGGGAAAGAACACACGACTTTAAATTTCTTTGCTGGTACCTACTGCCCTTGAAAGAGAGACTGTAAACCAAACGCACATTAAAACGCAAGGGTATGTGTGGAAATTACACCGCCAACAAACCATTTCACTTAACCCGGATTCGACTCCTAAAAGCCAGTAGAGTATCTCATCCAAACGGCTGTATCAGCGTATGGGAATCCCGATTAAAATCCCACGCATATCAAGTAATATTTCTAATGGCGTATTTCATTATGCTGGTTTTCAGCAACCGTGAGCCAGGTTGCCTACAATATTCGTTTCCGTTCCTTTCGCTCTGAGTCATCAAAGTCACATAATTCTCACAGGCCTTAAGTTTTCTGCATTGGTTATTGTGCAATACAATATAATCGAGGGTGAGGGCATTGGATGGAATTTGATATGTGCTACGTCGATTACCTGGATACAGTTTCCAACAAAAAACGCCTGATTACATATATTGCAAGGCCAGATGAATGAGAAAGCACGTCGTACACTCCCTTATCATTACTTCACTGTCCATATTATTTTGAACAAATTTGGGGTCATTATCAAGGGAGCAATATCAGCTAGATTGCAATGCTGCATCTTCAAATCGCTCAACTACTCAAATCTTACATTTCAAATGTAACTGATACCCTTACTCCGAATTCGTGGGTTATCCTAATATTATTGATTCGAGCAAAATGAGGAGCAGACACTCTAATCGACCAGATTTGATGACACCGGTAGCAAAGTATCGGACACCTGCTGAATTCCTATGCACAGGGTATAGAAACTTCTCGAAGCCTCTTAATCAGAGATTTTTCAATGGACGATTTCAAGAATACACCGCTCCCCTCCAATCATAGGGCATTTTCCAAAAGTTCCTCGAATTCTGCATTGCAAAAAATGAGGAAGTTCCACGAATTCCGCCTTAACAAAATGAGAAAAAGGCGGTCGGAAATTAGTTTGGAAATATCATGGGATGGGCGCCTGTGTCACGTGCGAGGTGATCGAAATCACTCGAAAATCTCATAGTGGTAACCACAGGTGTGATGCTTAGACGACAGATGGATGCGAAACTAAACGGCATATCAAAGTGTGCGAATTTCCACAGAGGAAAAAATCATCCGCCTTGACCGGGATTCGAACCCGGATCCCTCGATTTCCGGCCGAGTGCTTTAGCCACTTTAGCTTTAGTGTCGATTAGAGTGATTTTTTCTCTGTGGAAATTCGCACATTTGTGCATTGCGGGTGACTCCGTAGAAGTGGAACTCCGTGGTTAGTCCCGGATAGCTGAAAATCTGGCATATCAAAGTTTAAGATATCAGTAGAAACAAACAGGTGTCGGTATCAATATAAAATTTCATACTTCCGCTTGCAATATGAACGATTAATTCTCACGTGAACTGAAGAAAACCTGAAAAGAGGGGTTGTGCTTGAACCGCTCAAGATCATCTCGACCACGTAACTAAGGACTCACGTGATACAAAAACGAACGATTCGAGATTTTGTTTCATTTGAACCATTTGTAAAAATCTCATGCAGCCTTCTCAACCGAGTTTTTCTCGTTGTAAAATTGTTAATGGATACTTATATCCTGATTTTACACATAATAAACCACGCATCAGACGCTTAAGATATACATCTGAGTAATTGAAGCTCACCAAAATCTCGAACCGATCGTTATTGTACCACGTGACTCTGGGGAAGGACTATATGTAGGACTATATGTAAGGACTATAGTCTAGACTATATTAAAATATGTAAGAGAAATCGGTTGGCCAAGATGGTATTGACAGTTAGTCCTATGAATTAATACAGAAATTTACAACATGAATGTATGCAATTAATGACAACAAAATGAATGATTTTTGAGAACCAGGTCATTCGAACGTAAATAAATAATTTGGTTTTCATTAGGAAATATTACTGTCCAACAAGTAATAAATATTGCTGGCAGAGAAAAACTTTGTTGGTATCCCCGTTCAGAGCACTCAAATCAATGATTCAGATATATGAGAGAAGGAGGATTATAGGGAAGTAAAAAAAATAAGACCAAAAATGCTATATATCAAACAAATTATGAAGGACAAGAAAGTGAAATGTTAAGGTGCAATGAAGCGCTGGTCTGATAAGAGCTTGGAGTAGGAAGAAAGCGGAGAGCTTTATTAAACTATTTTCAGATTAATGACAGCTGATTATGACATTTAAGGAACGAAATTAGAAGTATAGAGAAGAAGAAAGTATTTAAATTGCATCCTCAATGAAGTGGACTGTAAAAGATACAGCGATATGAAAGGAACGACAACGAATTGAGTACCAAGACGGTGGCGACAAGGCTAAGTCTTTCATAAATGATACAGACTTGCCCAATGAATAGCCTTAAATGCGCCCAGAGTTAGATGAGATTTTGCTTGGGGTGGTTCATAATAACGATGGTATATTTTTATTTAGAAGAATTACAGTCCCCTGACAAGTACGGCGTCGATTTTTCCCGTCTGCAGCGGCAACTTGATTGATATTCTCGAGCACTGCGACTAAAGGAATAAAATTGAGTCAAGAGGAGCACATAAAAGGCTTAATTTCGCCTGAATAAAGCCGTTTATCACTCAACTCATTCCATTTCCCTTCCTATTTCTCATCATCGTCGTTCCCGCCCCCTTACATCAGACTTCCGTGGACGCATTCATCGCTTTCCCTTTTACAGCGGGCTCAACATTTTAAGGAGAGGTTCGTTATGCGAAACGAGCTCGTTGTTCTCACCGTCCTTGTCTTCAGAACTTGCCGAAATTGAAATTCTCATTATACCACAACAGAGACGAAAGTTTCACGCTCAGCGAGAAGCCACCACTTCCTACTAAATACGCCACCAAAAATTTAAATAAACAAAAGAAATAATTACCAAGGGATTCCACAAGAAGACAAGAGTATCACGAAATGGAGGAAGATAGAGGACGGATGAGGATTTGAAAAGGGGGGATAATAAAATTTTAACAGACTCGGCAGCGGCCGCGTTTCCCCGCAAAACAATTTAGTTCGGCAGGAAATAATATAATTTCAGGACCAAGCTTTATCGGAGATCTGATGAGCGGAAGGAGGCGGAGAGTGGGAATATTCATCCGGAAAAAGAACCGTTCCCTTTCATTTTTCATTTCTGCTCCATCGAAGAAAATACATGACATTCAATGAATGATTTTGGCTTCGACGAATTTACGATCCGATACCAAATAAGCAGTAGAAAACCTTCAAAATAAATATCTTCAACAAGACTCATAAATATTTTGTTACATACTAATCTTGAATCGTATCTCATCTTTGGAGTACCGTTCAAGGCACTTTCAAAGTGAACAGCACGGGGTGATTCCACACCATGAGAATAATGTTCGTCCTAGTTTAAGGTCGAGCCCCACAACCATAATCAGAACGTGGGCACAAACTAGTGAGATGACCAATCAAAGAAAGCGCCATAAACAAGGTTAGGGTTACGCATGGAAAAAAGCAAAAATATGGTCCAAGATTGATGCACAAATACTGCTAATAAGGGATATTAATGCGTGTGAAAGGCATAAAAAATACTAATACAAGCAGTATTATTTGTTGATCATAATACTGAGAAGTTATTCAGCTCCAGAGAACAGTCCAATTGGCCAGCAAAACGATGGTTATTGCAGCTTTCATCATCAGGTAAGACCGTTTGGTGGTAAATTCATAAATGTTTCCCTGGTGTACTACGATATGCCCGGAAAGTGTTATGTGGAGCATTCTAAGGTAGACTAATTTGAGTCACAAAGAGAAAATTGCTCCAATGGGGAGACACCCTGGAATATTGGACAAAAACTGAATTAGCAATTTTTTCGGAAAGAGATTCAGCTTTAATTTAACCTACACTGAGGTCTGGCGAGGTTGGAACATCCCTCATGAACGGCACAGGTAGCTTACAAACAGAATTTATTCCTCAGAGCTAGCAGTCTCGCGCTCACAGAAGTTCAGCGCGAATTTATCGAGGCGAAGAAAAAAAGCCTCAAATTTTGCCAGCGTAGAGACGGCATTCCCGTGACAGACTTCCAACACTGACGCGGATTAGCACTTAAAAATATAAAAGGAAGCTAGAAACGCGAACGGGGACATTATACATCGGAGCCACCGAGCATCGTCGAGTTCCCTGCCCCTTTTTCGCTCACCGGAAGCCCCGATCCCTTTTTCACCGCCAATTTCGGCCACAGTCTGCCTCATCCACTTTCGCACATAAAGTCCCTTTTCCCTTCATCGCTCATCCCACCTCCGCCTCCCGTCCCCAAAAACTTCCCCCAACTCCGCCTCCCACCTAACCTCCCGCTAACCCTTCCGATCTCCCTACCGCTTCTTCCCGACATACATACATCCCCGCTCTCCTAAATTTTAAAATCCCCTTTCTCCTCTCCGTATCCCGTCGAAAACCCCATTGAAAAAGCCGGAATCCTTTCATCTACCCTCTGTTGTGCGTGGAAGACCGATCACTGCCAATCTCAGAACAAGGGATGCGTCGGTGGTTGGATAGGGGGGGGGAGGGGTGGAGAATGAAAAAGAGGGTGGTCCCTCCTCCCGTAAACACCCCTTACGCACCCCAGTTACGTAAGCCTCCGAAAAAGGGAGAGGGGGGAAAGTAGCGACGAACTGGGGGAGCGACCGCCGATATATAAAAGGGGTGTGATGCCGGGTGAGGCAGAGGAGATGAGACGGGCAAAAAATATTAGTCCTGGGTAATCGGAGAAGTTTTATACGCACACCGTTTGCTGATGCTGAAATTTACGCAGTGTAGAGGGCTGGTTGGTTGGTCGCAGGTGGAAATGCTGGGGCCTCCGATACAAAGGCAGGACAGTACTCTGGTGGTGCAAGATTAGAGGCAGAATCATGTTTTTTTTAATAAATTCCCTTTCAATCAGCCGGCGTACGAAGACATACGGAGAGATAAGAGCTCGCTTTACAGGGAATTGTTTAATTTGCTGATTATAGGATCGTTTAACAATAGCCCCGACAATACGTCCCCATTATTTTATCACTTCTGTCGGACATAAAGATGCGGTGTGGCGTCAAATGATATTCTCCGAGTCGTTGTTAAATACACCTGTTTTGAATTTCTCGAGCAAACTAAGATGAGCGTTAAGCCTCCGTGACTTCAGCGGCTACCAATCTGTAGAGCGCAGCTTTCCTATATGTAGTATTTATGTTTTGATTTAATCTTTCTGACCAGAGTACCAGATGGCCATGAACAAAAAACATGAAAGTAATTTAAAAGGAAAACTATTTAAGCATTTAGTAGAAGGTGGGACAAATATTACAATCAGAAAATGTGATGAACATATTGAAAGCAAGTAATAAAACATTTTATCACCCAAGACGATGCTCACATGATGCAAAAACCAAAATAATGTTGAAGAAACTTTTACTCTCAACTAAGACTTCTCCGTAAAAGAACCTTGAAATAGCAAATTTTTCCGATGGTGAGCTTAATTTTACTTTCTTTTTTCAAAATACCTGGCAAGGAAATTAATCCAGTAACACCACTGAAGAAAAGTGATATTAAATTAATTAAGCTCATTGAGCCAATACAATGATCACGCACGATAAGGTAAGCGACTGCTATAATTTTTCCAAACCTAGAATAAAATCAATAGCACAATAGGATAGCGCAGATCGTTAGCAATATTCCAATACGCCTTAGTGTAAATAAATTTTAATGACCTTTCCATTGAAAGGAACCATAATGACCACGAAAGTTTCCTTTTGTGATCATTATTTGGTGGTATTTCTAAGTGAACCTCCTGTATCGTTAATGCATATGCGATAGGATTAATACTCAAAATTGATCATTACCGAAAACAGGAGAGTTTGTCGAGATAAAATTCCCACCAAAAAATCTGTCACGTTGATCGTAAATATTATCATTTTACCTAGAGTGAGCGCATTTTTTCAGGAGATAAAGATCCAGTAAACTGCTTATGTATCCAAACGTATCATTTTAATTTCATGATGACTTTGACAAGGCACGGATGAGAACCGATTACACAAGGAGGAAAACTCAAACGGGCAGTATGGAAACTTTCGCTTTCATCAACGTATTGCTCTTCAAGCTGCCTCAAAGGTTTGTGGTAGGAAATTCAGAGCTCCAGCCATTGAAAAGGGTGCAGAGAGAAAAGCGATGAAAAGGGTGATTTTGATGGTAACGATATTTGGTTCTCTTTGCTTGAAAAATAAATATCAATCTTTAAAAAGTATACTATAGATGAGGCTAGATTCTCCTAAAGGAGTTAAGTTCATTTCACATCTGTGCTAAGACATTTTTTTTGCGTACTCGACCGGTAAAGGTAGGTTTTGCCGAATGTCAGAGAATCTCCTCCCGGTTTCTCACATACTCAGAGGCCTATTTCCCTCTATTATATCTTTCTTCGCCTCTGTATAAGATCTACCCTTCTTCATCCCGTCCATAAAACCTATTCTCTTTCTTCCTCTTCGCCGCTTGCCCAACATCCTTTCCTATTTCACACTCTTTAGCAACCCATCGCCCTTTATTACATCCTTCAGCTATTCACTTTGCCTATCCCGGATTTCATTCAGAAGTTTCCTTTCCTCACCCACCAACTCAAGCACTTCCTCGTTAGTCTTCCTCTCCATCCACCTCATCTTTATCATCCTTCTCCACACCCACATCTCAAATTCCTGCAGCCTATTCCCGTCCTCCTTTCTCAGGGTCCACGTTTCTGCCCCATACAACGCTACACTCCATATCAAGCTCTTCACCAGCCTCTTCTTCACATCCCTACCCAATGTTCCCGTCATCAGCTCCCTTCTATTGCTAAACTCCTCCTTAGCTACCGCTATTCTCTTCCGTAAGAATTATTATTTCGGAGTAATAAATTCTTGACCTTTGAGCTGTTAAACAAAGTCCAACAGTAGTTTAACGCTGTCGAAAGTAAAAAAAAACACCCCAAAGAATTCCTAATGTATGGCTACAACGTAATGCTTTTGCACTCCCCAGTCTCATCGGTTGGTCGCGAGGAGAGGACAGCACATGATCCGGAATTTTGGGTTTAAGCACTAAGAGTGCCCGTAATCACACGTAGGTTTGGAAGCAATATAAGAGCAAGATTGTTCAATGAAGCATATTTTAAAAATTTACGCCATCAGAGTGAATACAATATTGTTAGGCCTAACTTGTGAATATACATTGTGGTTGAAACAGTATAATAACCACTTCACATTGCTTTACTAGTCGTCGCCCGGATTCTTCTAAAGATGAACCTAATGATGTCGCCATCGCGATGAAACCGGCTGAAGACTCGTTAAACGATATTGAAAATTGCCAAGCCATTACTGTGATTCAGTGGAGGATATTCTCTATATCTTGGGGAGGAAAGAAACTGAGGGTGGTAGCACAGATGGATGGCACGTCTGCTTCAGATACACAGGCAGCAAGCCCGTGTCTCGATTACCGTAACGGCTATATTTTAAGATACTACGGACACAGCTAACAACGAGCAGCACTTGAGTGACGACCGACCATAATTGTAATTATCCATGCCATTTGATAGAGAAGCGGAATGAGGGTCTTTCGGGAAAGGTGACAAGCATGAATAGGGAACAGTAAGTGTGAAACACAAACTAAAGAGAGAGGCAACTCCATCAGAAGCATTATTCCCTGTGCCTGGCTTATCTCACGGCGGCTTTAATAATGGAAGTTACTTCAGTGACTGTAGCCAAATAAGTCGCTCTTAAGTAGCACATCGATGAATAAGCACGGGCCTCGGTGACAATAATGGTCGATAGGCGTAGCATTCGGTGGAAGATAGACCACGGTTGTTACTACCATGAAAAATAGACTGGCTTGTATTTCGTCCGAAAGCATTATTTCAACTCTGCTGTAGTATGTTGCATAGCATTCTGTGAAAGTTCAATCACATAACTGCAAACGGGGATTAAAAGTGTAAACAATGAATACATTTGCTGGAAGGAGTCTCATTCTTTACTCTGTCAATATTTATTTTTACTTGGAAATGCATATTTGTCGTTCGGAGTCACATAAGTATCAGATTTTATGTCATGCTTATAGTAAATAAGATAAAATACCTCTCATACTTGATACGATTTTTAGGTGCGCACTTCACGTACGTATTTAATGCAATATAATCAACAATTAAAATTCCGCAAATGCTAGAGACACTCAAAGAGGACGGCAGTCAGACGCATTGGTTGCTGAAACTAGGCGATATTAAAAATCACCATATTCTTTATTTGTTGCCATCATTCACTTTTCAGGGGAAAAATGGAAGTAATCTGAGAGCGAAACAGCACCCTGCAAGCAGCGATACACACCGTGATATCCCTACGCTCGTCACTGCCTACGAAGTCAAATTTCAAGTGTAGAGCCGTCTTAAATATTATATTTCAACAGCAACAAAATGTGAGGGAGAAATAAAAAAGAAATAACTACATCCTCATTGAGATCGTACAGATATACACATGGAAGACAACTAGCACAACGAATTCCCGTACCCATCAAAAAGATCCAAGGTCGGTGAAACTAATAAGTATGAGAAAGCGGTGTGGACTTAAATGCAAAGTAAGAAGCAAAGCGACGAACAGGAAAAGAGAGACGAGAATAAATGGAAGGGAACGCGATGAAATCAGGGGAAGAGAAAGAGGGCATCGGGCATGAGTTGGATTGGTGGCGGCCATTTAAATCCGCAATCAACCAGCTGGGAGGGCAATCACATTGATTGATGCGCGGAGAATCCTTCAGCGTGTTGCCCACCACGGTGTGCAGTGTAAATCGTTCCCGGCGATGGCACCAGCCCCCCCTCGATTTCGCCCTTTTTGTTATTCGTCGGCGGGAAACGAATTTTTACGAGCCCCAAGCCGAAAGGATAGAACAATTTTTATCTCGATTATACAAATCCTGCTCTCATTCCAATGGGGTTATAAATTACTTAAGACAATCACGTGATACGAGTATGTATTCGTCAATTTTTAACGGGCACTCCCACGAACGCCACCATCATTTGTTCCGTATTCATGGTAATTCGTACATGCAAAGATAAAATGCTCCATCAAAAATGCATTGACTGCTGGAGTTACGGAGGAATCCAAATAGTCCGTGTTCGTGTTTGTAGCCAATGAAATACATACCGTCCCTGGAAGCGACTAGATAATTAATGAGTTTACACGACGACGCAACTCAATCTAAATACTGTGTTCAAGACAACGGAATGCTATTTATGAACAATTAAAGTCAAGCTACGATCGCAATTTTTCTTAATATTTAGGAACATATTTATGAATATACTTTCTCAGATGTCCAAATTGATGATAGGAAATTGAGCTAGGAAACCTGAGACGTAGAAATGAATATCGACATTATGTAGTTCGTAGGAAATAAATTTCAACATATTTTTATAAAGAGAGCTCAAATATTAGTAAATTTAACGGGGTATTTCACATGAGTTGGCACGACTGTATAATTTCCTTACTTTATATTTTCTGGTTTGAAATAAGAAAATAAATATTGCTTTGAATGCAAGTCATGTGTAAAACCTTAAGCGGCGTATCCTAAGATCGTATACATTACTCATGAGTTCCGTTACTCAGGTACATAACAGGAAAAATAAGACGATAACCACCTCTTTAATAGAGTAAAAAGCCTTTCCAAGCGATATCATCGTTGAGTAGGAGTGAGTCTGCATTAATCTAACCAGTTCCTCAGGAAAGGCAATGCGTTTACCGAGCTCGGAGTTAATCGAGCCTATCCTTGCCTGACATCTCTCGTTCCAAAAGATATTAGAGATTGGCTTTGACCTGATTTCACGAGAGACGAACAGATCGATATGTTTCGACCTATTAACCCTTAGACTTGGAAATTCTCTCAAACAAGAGGGCTATCCTGATTTCTTCTATTACACAAATGAAATGTTCAGCTTTCTTCTCCACGACATCGCATAACATACTCATTTAACGGAGCTTAATTTTCCAAAAAAAAGTCATTTTATTCACATTATCACTGTTGGAATTAGGAAATTGAGTCGTTTTTTAATTTAACGGCTTAAAAAACTTCTTTCATTTTATTGAACGCAAAGAATGCATTATCTTGTTACCGATAGTGAAGGACATATGAATTTCGTTCATGTTATATCCACATAAGTTTTTTAGTATTTCAGATGCACCGTACTCTTATATTTCTACTATAACCCTCTTACGTCGTCATTCATCTCCCTTTTTACATCCCGCTAGATTTGATCCAAGAATTTACCCATCACTTAGTTTACTAAGCAACACATCTTTAAGCAGCTAGCATTTCAATATTTTCTCTTACTTTTCAGGTAAACGAAAACTTAAAAAAGAAATATCGATGGCGCTAAAATGTTTTTAAAGGTTTTTACAAACAAGAACTCTATCTATTATAAGTGAACGAAATCAATTATATCTAGTATGAATTTTCCGATAAACATTTCACGTAAAAAACCACCATGTCCCGCAAACGGACCTATAAAGTAAGCTCAAATATGATTTAGGATTAAGAACATTTGCATTAATTCCACTTTATATTTCATTGAGTGATAAAATATATACTCTCAGCCTAGGTTTGTTTCAACTTTTTTATAATGGTTTCATTTTGAGATGCTAGCAATTTTTTGGAGAAGCAAATCAAATTGAAAAAATAGTAATCCATCTACCGTATTTCGACTTCAGGCTCATGAAATTCTTGTTCAGTGAAAGGGTATGGACGCAGAAGAATGGAATTAGTGTAATGATCTAATAATGATATCAACTATAATTTTGCCTAATGAAGCACAATTTTTTTCTGACATCAATCCGAGAGCAAAGACGCAAACCTCAGTCGGCTTCATGATCTCCATGTTCTGATGATCATCTCAAAATTACTCGCTTATTTAAATGAGGGGCATCACCTGCCGTTGAAAAAATGTAATATTTCTTGCAAGAACTAAGTTATATAAGCTTCAAAACTAGTACACTGACCAAAGAGCTCACTCCTAAAAAGAATTGCGTCACTCCTAAACTCACTCCTAAAAAGAAAAAAAAAGAATCCTCAACTTTAACAATCCACGGTAACACGGTAAGATAAACGTGCAGGGGGACGTCACGACAGATGCCTAAATGCACTTTGTTTGAAGTTTATTTAAATATAACGGCTATTCTCCTGACATGTACGCTTCTCGTGGCCTCGACGCAAAATCACAGTGCCGAGATGAGATCCTCAATGCACTGAGCCGAAATGGTTACCCGCCCACTCCGTTTCCGACGTCCAGCTTTTTCTCCGTTTTATCCTAAAATCTCCACCGAATACGGTACCTCCAACCCTTTTCCAGGTAATCTACCCGTCTCTTAGTCTTACGTGGGCTACTATCCTTGCCTTGCCCTTAATTCTTCTTCAAGCCTCTCCTCCACCATAGCATGCGCCACGACGGCAAAGGCTGGGAAAAAATATAAATGGAGAACGGATAAAAGTGTGAATTTTTATTAAAAAATTGGACACTGATCCCACTACTTTTCTTTGCCCCACTTTTCTTTGCCCTACTTTTTACTAGTCGATTAACACCACTCTTTAGTCCAAATCCTCGATGAATTCCATTTGCTCTACTCCCATCATACACCACCTGACCTCATAACTCTGACTCGAATACGTAAATATGCTCACCCTCATCAGCTTCAATGCTGCCTCCTAACTCCACAGTCATGATGTGCCTCATCGAAAACGGAAGAAAGACTCTAACGATGCACGCCTTTAAATCAAAATGAGGCAAAAAATGAAGGAGCGGCTGGACTAGATATGCCTAGAACATAAACAGAATTTAATCCCTAATACCACCACCCACATTCAGAATGTTTTCCCTTTTCTGTCTTACATAAGATAGTTCGAGTGAAATATCATTTCACATATGAATCAATGTATTTAGTCTCATTTTAATGAAAAATGTCTCACTTTTCCATGGAAACCAAAATACCCTCCCTTGCCGACCTACTTTCGAGATTTTTGACGAAAAATAACAGCGATTTTTCATGGAATATGGTACGTGTATGTACTCCAGAGGGACCTTTTTTTAAAACTGAGGAATTTATAACCCCTACATCTCGTCAAAAAACAATCAGCGGGTAGTTTGTATGTTATCTCAACCATTTTTGAAAACAAATCACTACCTTTACAGCAGTATTTTTTTCAGAATTGCAAAAACCCTTCCGTAGCGAAGGAGTTGTAAATGCACCGAAGGAAAACAACGAGTCAAAGTAATACTTATAGAGATATTTTCGTTAAATTTCTAAGAACCTCAGTCATGTCAAATTATAATATTGCACCATTAATAATGCAATATTTATTTCCTACTATTTGCACCTGCTGAAATTAAAATGTCTAGTTGAAATATGGTCTCCATTATGACTGGGGAACTAACTCGCTCAATCTACCTTCAGAAGGTTCCACCGCGAATTTGTGATTCAAAAATAAAATACGAAGTCCCACCTCTTTTTCAAATGGTTTCAAAAATCCTTTTTTTTCCGATTAAAATCGCTGGCTATGGCAAAAAATAAGTAATTCGCAAATTATGCAAATTACTCCACGAATAAATAAATTTTTAATGAACACTTTATTAAGATCATAGGCGCTGACTGCAGCGCTATTTTTATGAAATTATCATACTTTGACTTCAATTTTCACAGTAATTAACTATTTTCTTTTTCAAATGACTTGGGCGGCAGGAGGCTGGACTAAAATTTGTGGGGGCGAGGGAAGAGAAAACTGCTCGTCACGTAACATTCCAAGAGCCAATCAGGGAACTGTGGGCGTGGCGTAGAGCCTCGAATATTCAGACGCTCACAGACCTCCGTTGTTTGAAATTCGCGATTCAGCTTGTTGTATTGTCAAATATCATTACACCTCTCTCGTTGTGAACCACGCGGTTTTCCTGGATGAGGGGTAATAATCTCGGCAACGCTGAGCTAGAACTCCTTCCTCTCCGTGTAAGTTCCCCACCACCCGGGCAGCGAAGAGCTCCGAACACTTCCGGACTCGCACGAAAGGCGCCCGCCACCGCAATTATTAGTCCAGCCTCCTAGCGCCCAAGACATTTGAAAAAGGTAATAAGAACTAAAAACTTATGCGGTTAGATGTATCGTTTTAATTTATTGTCAACTTAACAAAAGTATTCACTTAAAAAACAACTTTTAATGCGCATGGTACTTATATTAAATGGATAACCGCTATTTGTCCTCATATCTCTCCTCTTCTTCAGTTGCATGTAATACATTTTCAAGTTTGTCTTGCGAGAAACATAGCGTGGAAAGGTAATAGTTTGTTACTCATACTCCATGGAAGGCATTTTTTATTAATATATCTAGTTTATAATTAAAATAACATTTATTTCCTTTCTAGGTGGAACCACTTTAATCGCAGGATCTTGAATAAAATTCCATGTTCAGAAAACCTGAAGTAACATTTCATGTTAATTATTTTCTGAACCAAACTCGAAGCATCTTATATCTTTTCAAATAATGAAATAAAAAAAGTCAATATGATGCCGGTAATCAGCAGTTCATCGCGTAATTTTGAATGGATGTCCACGGAGTGAAATGCACGAACGACTTCTGATTCACATCCAATAAATCTTCTCTTACATTTCACCCATTCATGGGGCATCCAAGTCGTGGATAATTCCTGATAATACGGATATTTTTTTTTAACCCTCGATCCCAGAAAAACAGAAGCGTGGAGTCACTGAAATATCGCTTTAATTTGACAGATAAATGCCTTTTGAACAAATGGCGGTGAGGGATGGGAATGACGCGGAGGCTCGATGATGGCGCAGCGGTGGCAATCGCCGGAAATGAAAAGAAAGTGGAATGACACATTGCGAGTATCACAGTAGATATCGTGGTATCCAAACCTGATATAAAATGCCCTTTTAGTGACGGAATTTTGGAGCGATCGAAAGCTGGTGGGATAAAAAGCCGTATTTACTTCCATTTTGTTATCGTGCGGACACAGATTTAAGGTTTCAAACTTCCACACAATTCACACGCTGCTGAGTACTAGTGATTAAAGATGAAAAACTGGTAGTAATACTGCCCACTGATTTCCCATTTTTCTATCACGGTCGCATGAAGTAGAATATAATGAACCCAACTCATTCGCACAATATTAAATACAAGTCGCTGGACATAATGCAATGAACCAATATTAAAATCGCCAAAAATACACGCAGAAAATTCTTAAGTGCCCCAATAGTCAAAGTAAGACGAATTTAGAAAACCAAATGGAATCCACTATCTTATGATAATTAGATCATAGTGCGGGAACATGATTGAATTTACATTTGCATTTTGGAGTGGAGAGTGGCTACATTTACTAACTACCTTAAAAAAATTGAGGTCTAAAAGTATGACCTATTAATTTGGATTATTACAGCACGTTTTGTGAACGAGAATCAGAAGAGTCCCGGATTTTACAATGCTGAGCCCGTTCTCTACGATCCAGCACCGGTGGCCGGCACCAGATTTTGGGACGAAATCAAGTGTATTTCGAGCCACTCGACAAGGTATCACACTATAATTGAAGTTTTTCTAGCAAAGATGTGGTATTTCCATTCACATAACTAGAGAATTTATACTATAGTTTTACATTATTCACTATATAGAAGAATGCAACCAAAATAACAGTGGTGATTTTCTCATTTTTTTCACAGCATGAAAATTACAAGTAGAATCTGGCTCTGATTAAAATAAGCGCAGATCTCACAGCATTGGCCAAAGGTAAAGTGTTTGGTCGATAGCTACCAAATACCAATGGCAGTGTGAACCAAACTAGTTCCGCATCAATTATAGAATCAAGTAACCATTATGATGACGAATATGCTCGTTAACAAGCATGCTGCTTTTGTAGTGTATGCTGGTGCAAGTTACTGGTACATTATGGTGCATATTGGTAATAACTCACCTCCTACGAAACACCCTTGAGGTGGCTTACAGGGTAATGAGTAGCTGTAGATTTGAAAGCCATCGTACTCAAACTATACACTCTCGAGGTTCGTCCAAATTGTTCTGTATCAAATATCATGTACAACTGGTTTTATAACCATAGCTATAAAAGCATACAATATATAAATACTTACCTAGCACTGCATGTTTCATGAGACACCGAAAGTTACTGACATGTGAGCGATCAAGGGTCGTATTTACCTAGAAGGAAGAAGAAACAGGTAAAGATTATAAACCAGATAATGATAAATCACAAATAATAAGTTTGTTTCTTTATATTAGACATTATTATAACTTACTACTACTATCCAAACTAATGGCGTTGCATATTGTGCCCCACATTAATGTTGAAGCCATGCCCGTTATTCATTTATATTTGCACATAAAAATTATTTTATTCATACTCTGGGCAATAATTTTCGAAAACTTGTTTGCGAGCAATATACCTACACAAAAAATAAACGCATGATTCCTCGTGTGAGTATCAAAAACGTGCATGTAATGGGTAAGAGTTACAATACACAATATATATATGCTCTGACGAAGGAATCTGAAACATAAATTCAATAAATCTGTTTTTAGAAGCATGGATTTTTTCTTAAAAGAAGCACCGTCGTCTGGCAGTTATTATTTGAGATATGTGTTAATCAAAACTGTAAGGTCCTCGTTGTGAGGTTCATCTTTTTCAAATGGCAGCTCACAATTCGCAATAAATGTGTTGCGAGTGAAAGCAGTTAGCTGCTAGACATTTTAGTAATATTTTTTTATTGACTTGACAAATTATTCTGTCCTTCAACAGTCAATAAGACAGTAAAGTATATTCACACTGTATGGAACTTCCATCTGAGTGCACTAAAATACAATGCCATCAACTACAGAGTTGACTTGCGTATCAAATGAATATAAATAATATCTGGTCTCAGATAACTTATGATAAGACTTGTACTAGCTATTCTGTATGCAAATATAACTGATTGCTATTAAAAATTAATAGATAATATATAATGCTAAGATATTATTCTTTGTGTTACTAATACATCCTACTCTTATCAACGCTTGCTGCACCTTCAAGATTGAAGAAGCCGATGATCGATGCGTCCTACTTACGGCTACATAATGCCGTGAAAGAGATGGATAGTTTACAGCATTATTCCATATCATGGGAAATTCTATATAAATTCTAAAATTCTAAATTCTAATAGCCATATTGTCACAATTCCACAGCCATTCTTTCCCCCGTTCTTAGTGATATGACCTAGAAGCAAAAGGTAAGTAGTCTACCCAAGTCCCGCATGAAAATATTGATTATAATTCGCCATTTTCGGTAAAAGTACGACCTCTCGCAGAAAAATTGCAAAGAATTTACAAGGTGTTATGAAATTCTCAAGACTTCTCGTTTCTGTGAAGCATGAGCTAATGCTAACACCACCGCCCTTCCTTCGGAGGCAACTTTTTCAACAAATTAATGGCCTCGCGGAAGAAGTTTCTTTGAAAAAAAATGAGAATACAAAGGACGCTATTTCCAACCAAAATGAAAACTATCGTGTTTCCGACATTCTTCGGGCTGCCTTTTAATTCGAGGAATTGAATGCAAAAAGGACGAATTCGTCTTGACAGGAAAAACGAGGAGGTGTGAGCGAGAAAAACTTTTCCCTTCTTGAGGTGGTTAGCGGAAGAAAACAGGATTTAAAAGGGGGCGATCTAAACTGATGAGAAATTTTTAATGGGAAAACTAATGTGGCGTGAGGGAGGAGAACATTTTTAGAAACAAATTGAATAAGATCTCGAGGTTCGGGGTCTTCAAATAAAACCAACGAGGGAAAAACTCTAGCGCCTCATTTGAAAGGAAGTAAATGAAAAACACTTTTTCACTTAATACTTGAAGATTTGGCTCTTTTTTCATCCAAAAGCAAGAAAAATTAATAAAAGTTAAATAATAAAATACATAAAAAGAATACTACCGTAAGTATAGCAATTGGCCTTAATGTATTCATACCTGGCTTTTGTTTGAAATAACTTTGTCGCATCAATAATGTTCACCAACAGCAAGCCATTCACGCAAGACTGTTGGTTCAGAATTTTTTTATGCTTTTTGATAAAGCTATCGCCATTCAAGTAGGTACATGAGGCTTAGAGCTAACTCAGTGCAAAAAAATACAATACCTTCAACTATAAAGCCGACTTTTCGATTATTGTAAGAACATATAAGTACTCTTGTCAAAAGGTTAGATTCACAGCATTCTTCTGCGATTCAATTATCCAGTCACAGCGCGGAGTCGCAAAAACATGACTGAATAATATTATGATTTTAACTTTCGCACGATTTATTTGATGAGCGAATGGATACACCTCAACCGGTATATTATCCACGATATTATCTCTGATAGCACTGAGACAATGATGCCCTTAATAAAACAAAACCAGACGTGCATTAAATAGATAAGAGAGATCTACATAATAATAACATTTTGATGATGAACTCTCATTAAGTAGTGTCTAAGGTAATAGAGTTAACGTGAATGTTTAAAGGAAATTTACTTAGGTTCGGCATCAGTTAATGTTTTAATATTTTATGACCAAGCAGGGAGATGAAAATAACGGTTGAGATATAACCAATTTAACAAGAAAAAAATGATGATTACAAAAAGTCAATAGATGCAGAAACGGATTTCAAGGAGAAAATGTAGATACGCAATATTCAGCTATTTTGCTAAATTATGAGCAGAGGTCTACCCAATTACTTATCAGAGAAAAAGGTTAATGAAAAGGAGAAGGCACAAATATGGTTTGAGAAACCAGAAGCGGAATACATTTAGGAATAAATGAGGAGAGAGGCAAAGATTGCCACGGTCCGAGACGGGAATCGAATCACAGACCTTTGGCACTCATGGCAATACGCTAAGCTTTTGAGGCTTCCTCACTATCAAGAAAATATTGATGGATTTTAGGGAACTAGATTTTTAGCCCTAAAGGCCAGTCAAATATGGCAATGCAAAGGAGTAGATGAAGAGGTTTAAGTCTCCAAAAATAAAAAAAAACTTCCTGCAGATTCTATTACAGCGAATGAGCAAGAAAGAAAGGAGAGGACATGCAAGAGGTGGATGGAATGACTGATTGTTGTTGGAAAATAAATACGCACAAGTAGCAGTTATTGAAGTATCTAATTCTCATTTACAAATCAATTATCTATTTACAACATCATAGTGTGATACTCAAGTGAATAAACGTCGAAGCATTCGATGTTTTATAGCTTTTCATATTTGAGGGTGCTATTAATATTGTACAAGGTTTTCGCTCTGCTTTCTAATCACGGTACCACCCGAATTATAAAATACAAAACGTAAATATTTCAGCTTACTTGACGATCTTTGATACATCTACTTCCTGAAAAGTTATCCAACCTTTGCCGAAATAAGTAACAGCTACTCATCCCCGCGGAGGAGAATTAACGCATTTACGATTGCAAATACTTTTTCCCAGCGACTTCAACGACTTCTCAAAGATATTAATGGACACACTGAAAGAAAAACCACCCAAAGAGATGTTTATAGATGTAGATCTTGCAGAGATAACTTTGATACGGATGAGTGGTCGCAGTTTGCCGAGAAAAAGGTACTAGTGATTGACTAATATCAGACATTCGTTTTAATGCTCTTGTTCCGGCTGTCAAAAAAAGGGGTAAGACCAGCAAATCGCGTGCAACTTTGGGGTCGTTAATTCACAGGAAGGAGAGATTTCCTCGCGGAAGGATACGGGATAAAACTCAGGACTCTTTTTATCGTCGCATTACCGTATTATTATTGCGATATAAAGTTTCTCCGCTTTTGGAAATGTGACCTTCTTTCGAAGCGAAAGAAAGAAAGGAAGGCTTTACGCTAGGCAGCTGTGGAAAAGAAAGATTCGACTCACGTCTTCCACCCTATCATTACTCAGGATCCCCGAAAATAACGGCAGAGGCATAAATGTTTTCATTACACGCTTGAAAAGTATAGGGAATAATAAATTTCGAATAAAACACGGCTCGAAGGCTTCTTTAATTTCGAATGGGACCACCGTAAAAGAGCTATGATTGGAGCATAAATTGTATTCGGCTCTTGCGAGAAAGGGTTGGATAGATTGTGTCAGCTTGGAGGGCTTTTGCTTATGCGACAAGTTTTAAATAACCCGGCGATTATCGTGCGATGTGGAGTCTTAGCACGCGGATAAGCCTTAAGTCATCAATGCCGGCTGAGGAAGAAAATGCCTGGAATACATCATGAGCCTCTTTAATTCTCACTGAAATATAGCCTGAGGTAATTCATTTGTCTCAAATAAAATTCCACGCAGTGCTTTCCCATTCTTACCACATATATCATTACTTTTGCCCAGTGCCAAAACCCACTCTTCCAATCTTGGGTCCATTTCTCTCATTCCTGTGCTACGCTGAAACTCGGGTTGGGGAAAGAGGAGCCAAGTGCAAAATATAAATCATTAAATGAATATTTTAACTATGAAAATCATACCTTTTATTATGAAACAACATAATTTTACCCGAGAATTATTTTTCAATTCTAGGTCATTACAAATAATATGTCAATACTGCAATCAAGCGTAAAAGAATACTACCACACTTCCACATGAACAGGAAGTTCGTGTGATGTAGCTTATCTAATTGCTTTGAATAAACTTAATGTCTCGAGATCCCGTGAGCATAAGTATTTCAGCGTTGAACTATCGCACAAAGGTAGCTAAAAAGATGCTGAATAATGTTAAAAGGAATTTTCTCAAGAAAACCAAATGAGTTAATTATCTCCTTTTTTCCTCGAAATGAAAACACTCTCTAAACAAATTGAATATAGAAATAAGATCCGAAGTAGATAACTAGGCCAATAAGTTTTTACCAATGATTTTCATTTTTGTAAATCTTGGAGAGAAGCTCATGTGCTTGATTTTCCACATTTTCTAAGGAAGGAGATAAAAAAACACAAGTTTCTATGATGGTTCAGATTAACCCGGCAGTGCTCGCAATGTATCTATCAGATAATTCTGGCCCGAAATGCGAATTATTACTGTGTTGACTCAATCTTCCGGGCTGAGCTTCTTCGTTTCCTAAGAGTGTTTCATTGTGAGTAATATTTTGTGACAATCACTCAGATGCCGCCAAACTGTCACCTTTGAGCCGGGTGAGACCTTTCGAGTCCACGTCTAGTATCTGAGAGATACATTGCGGGCTTTCACGTCAGTGCTTTTTGTGTCCACGCGTGAGACGGAATGGCTTCAACTTCAAGGTCTGAGTTCAATGTGAGTGATCCTGATGACATAGAAATCATTAAAAATATTATTTTGAGAAGTGATTGTGATAGTGACGAAGCGTGTGATTCATCGGATACGCATTCGGAGGTTCGCGTGGAAGTTAGTATTCTCGACTTAGATACTGACGAGAGTACAAAAGAGAGTGAGGAGATCCCTTCATTAGATGATTTTTACTTAGGTGAGCTATTTTACAAATATTCTACTTTTTTTTTACTTAGGTGAGCTATTTTACAAATATTCTACTTTTATAATTTATAGTTATTTCTTCGTATTCAAGCGTATATCCATATTTCCCATCTGATTTCCGCAGGTAAAGACGGAACGACAAATTGGTCCAAAAATGTTCCGACTAAGTTTTCGAAAACAAAACCTCATAACATTGTTACTTGTCTGCCTGGTGTTAGAGGAGCTGCAACAGATTGTAAAACAGGAATAGAATACTGGAAGTTATTTTTTACGGACAATATGCTGGATCTTATTGTTGTAGAAGCAAATAGGCATATAGAGGCGGTGCGTGAATCATTCACTCGAGAAAGGGATGCTAATAACACAGACATTGTGGAAATCAAAGCATTCTTAGGCTTGCTGTGCATGACCGGATTGCTCAAGTCCAACAGGCTAAATGTGCAAGATTTGTGGTCCACTGATGGAATGGGGCTTGAATATTTTAGGCTAGTGATGTCAAAAAATCGTTTTGGTTTTCTTCTGCGCGACATTAGATTTGAGAATAAAGCTACTTGCCCTGAAAGGAAGAGAACTGACAAACTTGCCACCATACGAGTATTTTTCGATTACTTTGTGCAACAGTGCAAAGGCCCATACTCTATTGGTCAGAATGTTACAATTGACGAGATGCTTCCCAAGTTTCGCGGAAGATATAGTTTCCGGCAATATATACCATCCAAGCCATCTCGGCATGGCATAAAAATATTCGCTATGGCAGATTCCAGAACGCATTACCTAAGTAACATTGAAATATACGTAGGAACGTAGCCAGTTGGGTCTCACTGTAACAGTAACTCTCCTGCTGATGTAGTTTTACGACTGTCAGAAGCAATTTACGGAACTGGAAGAAATGTAGTAGCCGACAATTGGTTCACAAGTATTCCATTAACTCAAAGTCTACAAAAAGAAAGTTGTCATACGTAGCAACTATGAAAAAGAATAAAAGAGAGATTCCTCCTGAGTTCATATCTGGAAAAGATAGGCAAGTATCTAGTTCCATTTTTGGATTCAACAATTGCGGAACGCTTCTATCCTAAAAATCTACAATGCGTAGTTTAAGTTTCCAGCTTGTATTACAACAGCTCGATAGACGAGATAAGTGGAAAGGCTAAGCAACCAGAAATTATTACGCATTACAATGCACACAAAGGTGGCGTCGACACGTTAGACAAGATGATTGAAACTTATAGTGTGGCGAGAAACACAAGTATAGTGTGTTCAACATAGTAGCAATAAACGCGCAGGTTGTGTACTTGGGAAACGGCCTCAAAGTGAGAAACAGAAGAGACTTTTTGAAGGAGCTAATACATTGTCTCGCGCTAGATGAGCAGCAGAGGCGAGCAGTAAAGTCAAGAGGTATACCAACCTCGCTTCAAGTAAGTTATTCGTTGATTCTTTCATGTCGAATTCACTTATGAATTACGTGAGGGCAATTTTGTTCTCTTATTGTATGAAAGATTGAGTGATTTCCGTCCTCGGAATGATTCTGAAAAAGAAGAGCAACCCAGCGGAAGAAAGCGAAAGCACTGCCAACCCTGCAAAAATGGGAAGCAGAAGAAGTTGCGGTACTCAAAATACCACTGCAAGAAGTGCAAAATTCATCTTTGCTTGCAACACACAGAAATTGTCTGCCAAAATTTTGTATGATTTAAAAAAAAGCAAACTTGGCCTTGTTGAGTTATAAAAATCAAAATTATAAACCACCTACAAATAATAAAAATGTGTACAAAGAATTGTTTTGCGAGTGAAAGATAAGTGCTGATTTAAAAAAAAACCTTGACGACACGTGTTTGTGTGCATAATTATTACTTTCTTAAGAAAGTGGTCTTGTGAAAATTTATTGTTCCAAGTTTTTAGCGCAGCATGTAGAATGCAAAAAAGGTCACAAACTCAAAAGAACTTAAAAGTAATTCCAGTAAATGATCTAAAAATGCGTCAATATCTGACAGATATATTGCGGGCACTACCGTCACACATCCTCTTGCGGGCATTGCCGGGTTAAATATTCCGAGTACTGCTACACTCTTATTGCCATAGGCTGCATAGCTGTATAAGTGTTACCTCAATCTAGCCTAGCCTTGGCTATTGAGGTAACACTTACACAGCTTACACGCTATATCTATGTTGGCCAAAAATATACCATAAAATATAGTAATAAAACCGGAGAAAGTAAAACGTTTGAGTCGACAACTACTAACCGAGTCATACAATTAGTCCAGGACTGATAAACTTCATTCAATAACATTCGAAAAAAAATCCTTTTCCACCATATGACACGTACCCACGATTATACATACGGTTGATTTGATCTGATATGATATTCTTCCAATTATAGTTTGACCAAATGCGTTCCAAGCGCTACTCTCCTAGTCTCCTTACCTCACGCATCTTTTACCAACACCGGAATTAAACCTCATTTTCACATCTCTCGCATGAGCCGTTCCATTTACGCGGTGAAGTCGAATGTTGAACAAACAGCGCCATAAATACGCCATGGAACCGTTATATAATCGGCGAGGGGTTTTTATAATGCCCATGAGATGACCGCGCGTCATTTTTTTCCGACCGGTGTCGTAAAACGTACCACCAGACCCGTCTAACGGAGATGTATATGTATAAAAAATAAAACGGAGCCCGTGAGAGTTGCACCGTTGGGAGTGTGTACACGGTATAAATGGGCTGCAATAGAAATAGGAGACGGCACACAGGGCGAACGTCCGTAAAAGCTATCGGATGAAGAGTGAGGAAGAAGGGCTCACATTGAGCGTCGAATTCTCTGACACAAGCCGCGGGGTATTCCCTCTTTTGCGATCCAAGTCTTAGTAGATAATGCCGTTTAAGTCGGAGCGCAAACCGCGAGTGCACATTTAAGTTACTTTTCAAATAAGAAATAAGTATTCAAATTTATTCTCGATTTTAGATATATTATAACTTGGGTTTACGCCGCGCAATACGAAATTTAAGCAGAAATCGTATATGAATCCGTATTTTTTATTTGGCATAGTATCTTGATATTTAATGGTGACCACTACGATAAAAAACGTATTTTTTCATGTTTAAGAGAAAATTTGTACATGTCATTGAGTTATTTCTTAATATACGCCAAGTGGCATAAGGCTACACTTAAAAATAGCATATAAATGTTAAGAAACCAAATCGGCAACATGCATTTTTTTTTCTCTCTCATCTATACATATTACCAATAAGTACTCGTATGCAAAGCTTCACACAAATCTGAGGATAAACGAAAGCCGCACGAAAACGCGGAAGAAACCGCTTGAACGATAGCGCGACCTTTTTCATAAAACCTTGAACATTCTTTAGCATACTCTCAAGAAAAAAATATTACCAATTATAGAAACGTTTTAGTGGAAGCCATTCCTGAGGAAACTTCATGAAACTCATTCATGCTCTTTCGCCAAACTGATAATGCAGCAATGCCAAATATACAACCACAGCCACGGTTTCATTTAAAAGCTAAATCTCAACCAGGGAAAAGTGAACATAAAATTCAAACCTATACATCCAAATTGAAGAAAACATTTCAAAACAGATCCATGAATGAATTAAATACAATCAAAGGTAGAAATTGTTCAATCAGAAATGTCAATATATTTGCCGGACACCCGTATTTACATAACCTTTTATTTGTCCTGTCTTCGCGCACAATTTTCTCACGTCTGGGCTTTACTTTTGTCCCCTCATAGATTTCGATTAATTAATATCCTTGATTCAAGTTAATGTTATGGCAAAAAAACATTCCTCATCTTCAATTGCATTCAATATGAGTGTTTAATTTGCTCATTGACATTTGCTCGGGAAATCGATTGGTGGTCACGAGGTTACAGATTGGTCCAGTACACTTTGATGTCAGAGAAATTCGCATTTACAAAAACACAAAAAAGGGTGATTTCTGGATCCTTATTTTGATATTTGGAGCCAAGTCAGATTACCCGGCCAAAGAAAAATCATCCGAAGTTGTTTTTTAAATAAATTGAGTTTTTTGAAACGGTTTGCCTACATAAGGCGAACTACTGACTATGGATGCAACCTATACTATCTAAGAATGGCGTGATCCTATTAAAATGAGTCTTCAGAGCTGCCAAAACCCAACTAATAACCGGAACCCTTCGTTAGCAATTAGTTAAAAAAGAAAATACCAACAATTAGATATTGCATAAACTGAAAATCTGCTAATGTCTACGCTGCAAAGGAAACAAAAACTTGAAGGTTATGGCGAGCGTTGCACACTGATCAACCCCACATTGTCTGGCACAAGCGAAGGAAGACGACGCTATCGAATAATTTGTTCGGAAAGAGAAGATGAAAACCGGGGGAGATGGGTTTGGAAGGACGAGTTTCATTGTGCAAGGGGGACGCAGGGATGAGTCATGGACAGAGCGGGAGAGGACGAGATGTCAGTTGCTGGCGAGTATGGGGGGAGCGGGGTGACCGAGAGAAGTAGCCTTGTATCCCGCGAGGGGTGCTGAGCACTCAAATAATGCAGGAAGTTATGGTGCCCGCAGAGAGGGTAGTCGGCCACGGAGAAAGGAGAGCGAGCCACGGACGAGCTTCAACCGGACTGAGCCTTCAAGTTTGCGTTCAGCACGCGCGCATCTCAGCGGGTGATTCGACTTCTACAGCACTGCAGGTTGGCAACCTGGTCGCTTTTTTGGAAGGCTGCAGCGCAGAGTATCACGGTGGAAAATGAGATTAAACATAAACCGATTGCAAAATGCAACAGCAAAAATCTATTCATCTGCTTGATCTAAAAAGTTCCGGTGAGGAATTTTTCTCACACTCCACTTGCGTTCCAGATCATAAAGCTTTTTTTAAATGATAAAAGAGATAGAAGCGGCATTTTTAATTGGACGACCCATGAGCTTAGTTTGAATATATGCAAAAATTTTAATTCTATTTTAATGCATGGTAGTATTCTATACGACTCAAAATGCGCACAATGGCTACCTTCAAAATAACAAAATTTGTACGAATGTCCCATCAATTAAGCATAATCCAGGAATGAGACAACTTTCTTATTATTAACAGTATTTTAAAATTCAGAGAAATTATTAGATGGCTAAATTATCATTACTATCCATTGAAATACATGCAAAAGACGTAATTTTTGGGAAATGACGTTTCCTTTCAACTTCTTACTTTTACTGACTAGTAAAAATCTCCCCGTTTTACCCACCCCGTTTTCTTTCATCCATTGATTGAAGATGAGAAAGTAGCAGAAAATAATACGCAATCATAGGCAGGTCACATGTCACCACTATAGTTACCCAATAAGATGATGTGGAAAGCTAACTGAAGCTTTGTGACTTCTACATGCTGTATGAAGATGATGTCTATCTTCCGATTGCCTTTTCCGCGGAATAAAACAGAACAAATTAACAGTTATGAATAACAGCTAGAGCAGGTAAATCGAAAAATTTCAATTTTAACATGCTCACTGCAAGCCATTTATTGTGATAATAGGTTTTTCCAGGAGTAAACTATTTCCAAGTGACAAACGACGTTATTTTTGCGTGGGTATTAAAGTAAATTGAAGTCGTAGCGAACAAACCAACGGTTCCCAGCTCCACATCTCCCGATTCAAAATGATTACGAGCGGTAAAAAAATAGGAAAAACTTGAATGAGATACACTGAATAAAAATGATAAGAAACATTAGTATGATTTAGTTCTAGCTATTCAGCTGAGCAAACAAATTGGTCAATTTCTTTTCAAGCCTTACGTAGTGCACGACATCTCGTCTAGAAAGGTCCAGATTTAAAACGATCAAACAACATTTTGATACCATCATTCACACTAAGAATTATTTACAATGATAATAGGTTTTCTAAAGAAGTAGATGCGGCAAAGTAATAAAAAAATATGATTAATAACATACGAATGAAACAATTGACGAAGTCTTCCATACGTCAAGAAATAAAAACACATCGGAAAAAGGACGGACATCGATATCAAATGATCGATTGAATAATTGAATCAGGGAAAATATAGTTCTCAAAAGACAGAAGAGGTTATTTTTGGCGCTGAGATGAAAGTGAATTGAACTCGTAGTGAAAAAAAAATAAATTCATTATACCACTCGAATCAATTAAAGTCTAATTATTTCCACTTTGAACCTGCGTTTTCCGCGCATCTGGAGGATAATTTTGAAATTCAACCACAATGTATTTTCAACAGGCTAACAGATATTATATATCAGGCCCTATTTCTATTTAGCTAATTTCAAACGAGAGCCAAATTGAGGGGGTAACGCTTTTCCAAATGATCCTTGGACGTTTGCTTTCATTTGTTGATTTTATCCCCTAAAACTTTAATTAAATCGTGTGATAGTTAAAACAAAAAAAGGAATCCGATAAAATTTCACGAAAGACGTGTTGCTTCGCCTGAGCTTTTTTTCACTGTATCATTATTAGGCCCATTTTTGGCAATCTTTCTGTCCGTTTGAACAAACAAAGGGGCAATAAAGCTTTAATTCTTGGGACGTGACGTCACATTTCAATTGCCTCTTTTAGGGTTCACTAATGAGTATCTTTTCCCGCTATGTGTATCCCTATTTTCTTCGTTCCGTTTTCCCATCCTCTTGTATCTTTACTCTCCACCTTCATCGCCTTCTCCCTTTTCCTTGCGTGGACTAACTCGAATTACACGGGCCACGCAATCATTTCTCAGCCGGAGAGCAAATACATTAATCGGAGAAAAGTTCACTTAGAAAAAAAGCGGCACCGACGTCAGTCCACCGTTATTTATTCCTGGGGGACCCATTTTGCCCTTATTTTAAAACCTTTCCACATATTCGCATTCGGGCTCGGCTGATTAAAGAGATTAGTGCATTAGCATGGCCACTATAGCGGGTAGGAGGCAATGTAAGTACTTGATAATTAAATTTTTACTTTTTAATGGGGCAGAAATGCCGGGATACAAGATCCGTCCTTTTTGGCCTTTTTTCTGTTCTTCAACAGATATTTAAGCTAATATCTACCTTAAGAAAAGCAATGAGAAGGGAGTTATTGATCGATAAATTAAATTTTTTCAGCTATAATAGCGCAAAGAAGCAGGGAAAGGTAAAACTCAATGCCTCTTCAACGGTCAATTTAGGCCTGACATAAGCAATAAACGATATTCTTAAGAACCAGATCAATACAATGGTTAAAGGCATTTTAACTGTAGTTAAAGTATGTGAGTACTTAGTACTTAGCGACAAAAATATTTTTATATCAACAAAAGCCAGTCCTACTCCATTGCACTGCATACCCGAGCTTACCAGTTGCAAACGTACAACCCATTATTAAGAAGTTACAAAGGGAGGAAGATAGAATGTAGCTACTCGATATGAGATATTTTAGCGGCGCAGAATATATGCATGAATATTAAAGCTGTTGAAATCCAATTATTCAATTAGAGGCATCCTTGTAGTACCGTGAGCTACAGATCAAGTGTGCCATAAAATATTTACTGATCAGCTTTAAATGTATCTCTCAATTGTATTCTCTATTCCATTGAAGAATGTGCTTGCGCGATAACGAAAAAAAAATTTAGTCACTCACAAAATATTATTACCATTCTAAAGCGGATTCAACCGTATTTGAGAATAAAAGAAATTGAACAAAAATATAGGCGATATAGAAACATGTTAATTTTAGCGTAAGTTTGATGACTTCGAGAAACTGGAAAATGGCGATGCAGCCGGTTTAAGAGCATGAAGGATGCCAAAGTTTATAGAAGGTCTTGAGTTCTGGCTCATTAACATTTCCGTCTACGCAATAGACCTTCGTTCCTTTAGTTTATGAAAACAAATATTCATAATGCATTGGAGTGTTTGATATACTCAATCAAATTATCGAAATGGTTCTTTACGATGTTTTCATTCGAAAGCGAAATGTTTTTCATCCTCTTCCCTTGTAATTTTCATTCTGTGTAGCATTACAACCGATTAAAAAAGTACTGAGTGCACAAGAGGAGGAAGAAAGCATCCAGCCATTCGAGCATTGTCCAACGGCACAATCTCATAAAAGCCATAAAAGTCAAATGCTGACGCAAGCTGGAGGTCACCCTCCACGATGCTGCTTGGGGGAAAAAAATCTCAACAAATGATGATAAAAACTTCCCAGCGCACCTCATCCAGGAATGAATTTTAGAGCAAAATCCCCTCCTCCCCCCGCGTTAAGGAAACAATGGAGAGACGAACATACGGACAACCGGAGCGCTCTGGACAGGGGCGCCAGGGCCGGGGGCAGGCGCTGGAGCAGACGCGACGTCGCGCCGGACCTGGCCGAGGAAAGAACAGCACCTTCACGCCCTGCACTCACCGTGTGAACGAGGTGGATTACCGTGAAAAAAAGCTAGTGGAAGGAGGTGGAGAGTGAAAAAAAAGTCTCTCCCACCCCTGAAGAAAAGAAAACAACGCCCAAGTCACATGAAAAAAAACGTGAAAGAGAAAGCAGGGTGGAGGACGGGAGAGTGTGTGGATGGGGAGGGGGATACAGTAGGTGGGAGGGATTTTACGCGGATAAAAAAAAGAGCAGTCTCCTACTGGTTGTTCCCACACCATGTCATCACGGCAATGTCCCTCCTCCACCCCTCTCCTCCCTCCCTCCTCCCCAACACCAGACGTCGTCACCCCCTCTCTTTTCGTCATTGTTCGAATCGACCCGCTGTGCTTCACCCAACCCCCAATCCTCGGGGCCATCACCATGGTGCTTGCTCTCCGGCCACCCCGTGTCCATTTCCCCCTACACCGTCCCTTGTTTCTTCGAGCAGGGTTGGGTGACTCACGAATCTTTTGAGAGAATTACGATATGCATCTTGTATCATTTAGCGTTTGTCTTCAACCCCCGCCGTGGCCAAAAAATCTTAATTTTCCGGAGATATTAATGTTTTATCGTTTCAGCACGGATTAAAGAGGCTCCTCAGGGAATGTAAGAGTGAAAGCAAAAACTAAATTCCAACTTTCTGCACATGGTTTCAAAACTTCCGCTTTCGCTGATTGACTGATTAAGCTGTTGAAAAGCAAATGTAAGTTAGTTTTAGCGAAATATCACTTCACCTGGAAATAAATTAATATAGTTTCACTTTAAAGAAAAATATCACATCTTTCCAAAGATACCAAATCAATACCAAAAGATCAGCCCCCTTCTTTACTACTTTCCGAGGTTTTTGACGAAAAACAACAGCCAGCTCACAAGGGAAATGGTACGTTTACTGGTACGGCTTAACTTAAAAAAATATGGAATTTTTGATGCCTTTTTAAAGTAAAAAAATGGACAGTGAGTGTTTTATTTATTTAAAAAAATGAAATGAGATCATATTTTTTCCGTAGTAATTTTTCAGAATCGCAGAAAACCTTTCATAGTTTTCAACTTCATGAGTTTTAAACGGACTGCGTGAAAAAATGAGTCATACCAAAGACTCAAGCTCATTTTTTTAATAAATTACCTACTACGTCGGTCATATATGAATATATAATTGCATTATTTATATAACAATATTTACTCAATGTTTTCTGCTGCTGGAATTAAAACATCTGAAATTTAATTCGAATATGGTCTCCATATTGACTAGTGATCAACCTCGCTGAAACGACCTTATGGCCTTCCTGATGTACCCCTCCCAGTAGTTCACACCCAGAGATCCGATTGGGGGACTATTTTACCTCCGGAATATTGTACTGGGAGGAATGTCATCACGTCATGCATAGTTAGGATGCAGGGCTTCTAGGGAGACTAATGTGACGGTTTCTCCTTTGCCTACCACATCGCAGTACTCTGGCCAATTCCGTGAAATTCACTCTCGCACGTAGTTGACCGGTCCGATTTTCTTGATCTGCGCCATCAATGCCCTCTGCTGAGACTCAGTAGTGGGGCCAATACGCGTAGATTGTATAAGTTGGCTTCTACCAGCAGCGAAATATTTTCCATCACTTGATCTCGAACCGGTGGCCCTCAGAATGGGAGTCGGAAGCGCTGCCATATCGTGTATGCTCCTCTATTACTTTTACTTCAATTATTCCTCCTCTTAATTAAGCTACTCATCAAATGTGATGGTATCAAAATAATACTACACATTGATTTCGACATTTCTCGGGTTGCATCCGCGTACGGAATGTGCTGAATGACAACTGACGCGGATGCAACCCGAGAAATGTTGAAATCATTCGATAAACGCCGCGGAAACCTGCGAACTAACAATACTACACATTGCTTGATATCAAGTTTAACTACTAGAATTTATTTTTAATTTAGTTCAAACAGTGCTCATTTGAGGTTCCCTGCTCACACCATTGGACGTTGCCTCAGTGCCAATCGAGGAAATAGATGTAACTCTACCTGAATTTATCTCCTTACCAGTCCAGTTTTTATAAGCACTTCCCTGGTATTAGTAAAACGGATTCCAATTGAAAAAGTCATGTTGGATGGATCATTTTTTTTAATAGAGAAAACATCCATAAGCCAATGTCTCATTTTATCTCGTAATAAACTCATAATTTCATCAAATTTATTAATTTGTAACATTCCACGGATTGAAATTCTCAAGAGTTGACTGGGAAAAACAGCCTTGTTCACTCAATATTTTGCATATTGAAAACGGAGGGTTTAAAATACTAATCCGAAGTAATAAATTTTCTCAAAATACACCAAACTTATTCAGTATATATCAATCTTAATAACATACAATGACTAACACTAACTCAGGCATCGATATATTAAGCAGGCGAAATACGCTCATTACCTTTGGCGATATTAACTACCTTCTTATATATATATATTTTATTTCATTTAAGCGGCATAGTATAGCATCATTTTGAGCATAGTATCATTTTGAGCATAGCAGCAGAGTATCATTTTGCATGAATGAACCACATGCCATGATATTAAAAAGTGACACGTTTCACTTCCCCATGGCTCAGTACCACGGTTATATAGTACGCGAATATCGTGCATCACTGTCCATACATCGAGCAACTTCCGAGGCGTCCCTCGTCCCTTCGTCTTTTCAAGCTGTCTCTCGGCTCCCGCCCTCTTTCATCCATCCACAGCACTTCCATTTTCGTGCTCCCCTACGGACGTAACCCGATGCCTCTTCACCAGACTCTCCCACCCCCCTGGCCAAGAACGCTAGTACCAGCATCTTCATACGCCAATGTCTTCCCTCTCTGGTGCTGGGTCACGTTGGACCTGGTTTAACCTTAAAACCCTTCCCACCAGCCATATCCTCTCCAACATTATTATATCACCCTCGCTGGTCTGAAACTTATGAGTCAAATAAGGGGAAGGCTTTTCTCTCTTCTTCCTATAACCTAGGAGGACATAACTTTCCTCTGGAGCTGTTAGGACGTTGCCTTGGCTGCAGAGGCTCTCCAAACCTTCAGTTACCAGAGATCCCTTTCGATCTCCTTTATGGCGGACAAGCGGCCATTCTAAAACGACACGAAAACATTTTACCTGTAATATATCCTTTTCAGAGCATTTAATCACGAAACACCAAACCATTTTGGCATCGTAAATATCGGATTGCACTTATTTATCTCCGACCGCCATATGACACCAACAGCATTTCACTGGGCTCGGGTATTGAAAATCTATCTTCATCTGTTAGCCTATTTTCATATGGAAGCAAATGTACATTTGCTCACTTTGTTGTGGTTGTAACCAAGGTAATAAGATAAATGTACAATTAAGGTATACCCCACCGAAATTTTACCATGAAGGAATACGGTAATAGGACATGTTAGTCGTACCAAATAAAGCAAAAAGGAAGGATGATTGAAGCCAACATCGGTCAAGATTAACTTTCAGAGTTATTTCATGACATGGGTATGGAAAATAGAATGGACATGGAAGAATGAAGTTCGGAAAATGAAGTAAGTTTCAGAGAATACTTGTAAAAAATCAGTGAGGGAACGCAAGAGAGAACGGCGTAAAGAAAGCTGGAAGAGCTGAGAAGTAGCAGCAATGAATAAATAAATTCAAAGAGTAAAAGGGTCATATATGACTGAAATACAATATATTTTCTTCTATTTGGAAAAAATATTCCCTTTAGATATTGTTCTATCTTTCCACCCGCAATTGGGAGAAACATGAGAGAAAGAAATGCAATCCGGAACACACAACAGTGGACTGTATTAAAGTAATTTAAATGGCCTTGTGCAATCCATGACTTACCCACGTTGTCTTCTATGACAGGTAGTACTTGGCTTCTTAGTCGGAGAGACGCTCTATCTCCCATATCACCAGAGCGACTGACACATCGCTCACAAACCAAAAGAGAAATGGCACAAAACACAAGAAAACTTCAGATAGATATCGCGTAAAAGGAAAGCCACGAATTGCACTCTGGTGGCCAACAGCACAACAAATTAGTGGTGCGAATGCCAAACAGATATTAACATATAATGCTCTCATGGTTTTGCAAGTTTGCTCTAAATGTACAGGTAAGGTAAGAACAACATTCCATTCCTATGTTATTTCTACAGCTTCTGTCCACTCCGATTAGGAATAATTAATATTCCATTTAGCTGTACTTTTCATACTTTGCAATAAAGACATTGGTTTTAAATTCTTCGGGCTACCTATGTAAAAAAATGCCACTTAAAAACATGATGACGGTGAAGGCAATCTTAATGGAACCACCAGATAAATTATCTGCGAATTGGTCTGACAAAGATGGCAACCGTTAGGTATAACTGGCACGAGAACGAAAGCCAAAATTTATTAGTATCATTAAATTCTCACATAGACTACTGTTTTAAGTAAAATCTCCATTTAACCCACGTTAAATATGAAATATGTAACGTCATAAATTTATTTCTGGCCCCCATTTCTTCCCATCCCTGGCCACGCGCGTGTAAGAAGATTGAATGGAGTTCCATAAGTAAAAATGAGCGGAGATATACCTATTCAATCGTTTACTGAAGTGTCCGTCCACCTTTCACGTCTAATTGTGAAGGACTGTTTGATGCCTGTTGATGTATGCATACCTCTACTTGAGATATCGCCACAGCAGACGTTGGCCCGAATTGACACAGGGGTCGTGTAATCAAGCGCTTTCGCTATATTCTGTTAAATATACTAGTTTCCCTAAATGGCCATGTTCTATCGTCATTATACTCGACTCTTGGAGAATTTACGCCGTCTTTTAACATGCACAATCCTATAGAACGCAAAAATCTTTCCTAGTCATATTCTATTCTGTCCCATCTCACACCCAATGCTAGCTGCACGCTTTGCACCTTATTTAATCCCTACTCCATTGGAACAAGAGTTTGCGACCACAGACATAAACTTTGATACATAGTCAAGCTTATCTCTTCGAACCGGTCCGTTGGAACCACCCTTTCCAGCCACTTGAGAAAGGTACTGCAGCGGTGTAATTAATTTATTTTAAATATTCGTGGGGTATAAATTTCAGTTGGGCACCAATTGCAACTTTTGTTGAGAACAGGCTACATCTACATTTACATACTACCCTACCTACCGCCTTCTGGGCGTGTAGCAAGCGGTGTTTGGTCACCAGCCGTGTAAAGATGTAAGATTTTGGGAGGTGAAATGGTGACATGTATCATGGGAGTGTATATAGTGTAGCTCAGTTTTATTGTGATCGCTTATTGTGCTCGTAAAGAACGAGTTTTTGTACCTATCTGTTCTCTTATTTTTTCGCATCTGTCAGACCTAGAGATGTGGTGAGGCTTCATGATAATATTCTCTGTGTCACTCTGAAACACACTAGTTCTGAATTTTTCGAGCAACCTAAGCCTAGCATGTAGTCTCCCAAGTCTCTAAGAGCTCCCACCTTAATCCCTCTAAAAGAAGTGAGACTATATGTTCGCTCGAAGCAGTTTTTATCGAACATTGAAACAAGAGTTCTAGCCATAGACATAAACGATAATTCACGTTCAAGCTTTTTGTTTCGAAAATTCCCTCTAAAATCACCCTTTCCACGTACTTAAATACATTTTAGTTATGCATTCAAGCCTCACGTAAAAACCTTACGCAGCTTTCTGCATCTAGTTTTTTGCGCGGGAATATTATTTATAGAGCTCAATATTTTTAGTTGAGAGATAATAAACTATATGTTAGAGACATAAGTTATCCATTTCCATGGATATACCTCATCAAAATCTCCCCAACACTGCGCCTATTGCGTCCTTTGATGAAAATTGGGTAATGCAAACGTTAGTTTTCTCTCTTACCCTTCACCTTACCCGACGATTTCCTTCTCTTCCATACTATCCTTAATAACTGATCCATCGCACAACTAACTTCTGACACTAGTCGACTCTACCTACTTTTTCAATTCTCGCATTCCTTTCTATCTCTTCCCTCCTTTTTTAGGCCCTCTCGCCTCCTCATCCTCCTCCACAGCCGAAGTCTCGGATTGACATTGACGGACGACCACGGAACGCTTAAGCCCCCGAGGTGAGCATTGGCTGTCCTTCAGACGCCCGAAAACGATCGACTTCATTCGGGATACCACCACGCGGGTGTTTATGTTTTGAGACGAACAGGGGAAGGGAGATTAATTTGGGCCCGGTGGGAGAGGAACAAAAGTAGACGTCAGAGCAACGATATTCACTAAAAGAAATCGGCAGATACGTCTCCGCTTGAGGAGAACTCTCCAACTGAGTGAGCTAGGGCTTTCTCTTTGGCTCATTCCCCGTTTTTGCCGATAAAAATACGCAGGGGAAGTCATTAAAATTTTCGTTCCGAGTCGGACCTCAGCCAGGCCTGGCAATCGGATTTGGCACCACGTTCTAATACTTAACGATAGTTAATTAAAATTACCACTGGGACAATTAGTTCGAAATTACCCTCCAAACATATTTTGCTCCTTTAGTTACACATTTAGAACACTGATTTCAGGACATATCAGAATACACCATCAACCTTCAGCGTACATGAACAAAGTTGAATGGAAAGATGTTGCAATACGATAATTTCAACTATCAACCGATTGTTTGAATTCTGCAGCCACTATCAGTTACAAAATTTGGTGAAAACCGTAAGCGTGTTAGATGTCCCTCGAAGCCAATTTCTAAATACGTAACGCGAAGCCATATCTCTATCATCATACAAGGATCCTTACTGAATGTACTACCTTATAATATAACTTAAAAAGAGGTAATTATCCTGGTGGTAGATAAAATGAATGCAAAATTTAGACGAGTGACTCAGCAAAAATGGATTTTTATTTATCAGAAATGGATGCGATTATATTTGAATGAGTTTCCCTTCATTCGAGAGATAACAGCTAACTTTGATTTCTCACTCAGCAAGAGGAGAGATGTACTCCATTCAAATTTCTCTACGATGAAAAATTGCTTATATTTGCAAGATTTTCAAACAAGCAAAATAAAATATTCGTGGAATATATAGATATCACGGTGATCCATTGGCTTGATATCTTACAAATACACCTGCCTGCTACTCGTGGGAGTGAAAAACATCTAAAGAGGAATTTGTCCCTATTTTATTCTCCGCTGCTGCCAATTGAAGTCAAGTGAGTTGGCTAGGCAGTATGTTATAATGGCAGAAGGTCATACGAGGGTCTACGAAGCGAGAAATGGTGAGTAAAATTGGCCCGTAATAGTCGCTGAATGCATAGGCAATACCCGGAGGTCAAACACAGATAAATAAATTATCAGTCGTGCTCACCGCTTGGACCGACTTTTGAAAATGACAGTACGCAACAGTCACGGCAGAATCTTGTGATAATAGCTCGCAAATTTGGTTAAACAAACTCCTTAGAAACATAATCTATTCACCGGGAAGTTATTAAAAAATTTACATTATCACTGAGTGACGCATTTGATACGTGTGTCCCCAGGGAAATTGGTTAACCTCATCAACTTCTATTCGCATGGCACAAAAATAACTCTACCAGATAAACTATCCAATAATTGCAACTGCAAAAAGGTTTACATACTGAATCAAGGTTAAAGGTGAAAAAATAAGTTTGCATTGGTAACATTTATTGCACGTGGTCAGTGCAATGGGAATACTTCTGCATCGAGAATTGAAAAATGAAACACCAATTTATTCACTTACAAATGGAGACTCTGATGATGAGCTTACCAAATAATTGGAACCCAACAAGACCGTGAGTGTAATAGTAGTGAAGTGAAATGAATTTTAGTATATCAGATATCGTTCCCTAAATTGTAGAATGTCATAAAGGAATTTTGAATTTTCTGTCGTTGGTTTCCCTAGAAGTATAAACGAACTATACCTAATATTTGCTCGTTTTGTCTCATGTCCTATTACTCCCAGTCTATGAGTGAAAGGCAGCTAGCAGGAAATAACCAACACATTAAAAGGAAATTTGACTGAAGTACTGCAAAAGCTCCAACTTATTTTCAAAATGATTACAAAATAGACATAGCAAAATAAGGAATCGAAAAAAATACTTCTCTCCTCTCAGCAAAGCATTCCCCAAGTATCAGTTGGTGTATTTTACGGCATGCAATTGGAGTTACTGGGGTTCCAAAATTATTATCAGGTTAATGACACTAGATGAGTATAAAAAGTCATCGTTTACAGCGATACCATCAATCAAGGATTAAAGCAAAGTACGTCAACTTTAATTAAGCTCGTATTTCCAAATTCACTTTCGCAAAGTCGCCGGCGTATAAAAAAAACGAGAATTGCAAAGAAGAGTTACGAGCGGGACGCGGACTATCCTCCCCTTGAAAGCCTTTCATTCAATAGCCGCCCTTTCTTCACGAGGTATTTCACGGAGGGCAGCGGGCTGGGGCGCTGGCATGTGCGGCACACAATGAACGTCCCATTATGGGGAGGGAGCTGCGAGGAGAAGAGTGGCTGGAGGAAGGGGGATGGGCAAGTGGAGTTGCTGCACCGCAGATGCGCCCGTGTCGCGGGTACGCCTCCCCAGCACGCGCGATGCAGAAGGGGCCAAGTAGTCATTTATAAACCGGTTAGAGAGAGAGGACAAGTTGAACGACTACAGGAAGGAACTGGTCCGGAATATCTCACATCACCGTCCGGGTCAGCCGAAAGGGAGGGAGGCAAAGAATGGCCGTTGGGTATTGGAGGACAGGACAAATGATGAAGGTGGGCCACAGGGATGGAGCTGAGTAAAAGAAGGGCCGAAGAAAAATTGGGAGTGAGGAGGGATCATTGCATCTATCACGGAATTTATCGATCGTTGTGGCACTCCTTCATCATATTAAAGAAATTAATGAAACTCGATAGTTAAAATATTTTAACTAAAACTTTCTAAGTTAAGTCTGGGATCGGTTAGTGGGGTGTTGCACATTAAAATCTATTGTTTTCACCCCACGTTAAATAGCAAACAATGAAATGCGAGAACTGAATTTCCTGTAACAAAATAAATTACGGAAAACGAGATTAGACGTTTTTAAAGCTAACCTTGCAATTTATGGGCAATTGACAGCATATTTATTTTGAACGAGTGATTATAAAATTAAGATTTAGCATAAAATACAATGCAAATTATATATACGGCCATATTGCATGACTTAATCGAAATATTTTTCAGTTTTATTAAATTGTTGTATTTAATTAAACTCCATGATTTTTGCTATACTAAAAATGAATAAATTTATCTCTAATTATTAAATTTTATTGATCTTTTGGCTTCTAATATTTACAGTCATAATGATTTGCGCTGTCAGCTTACTACCTTAAGTATTGAGTGATACGAGATCCATTGTTTCCACATTCCACAACTCATTGATCTCGGCTCGGGAAGCTAGTCATTTAATTCGGGACAGATGTTATATCATCAAATGCCATGAGTATCGTAAAATATATTGTATAAATATCATTGGTAGAGTTCCATAATTACTGCACAGAGAAAAGTTATCTAAAAAGTTGGTAAAGAGTAACGCTTCAACCGTGCTTGCCAAGTTAACATCGACATCAACGCAAGACCTTCGAGCAGCAGTTGGCGAAGTGCAAAATGTGGTAAGAACTGACCTCATATCAATCGATAACAATCGAAGAGATCCGTTTTCTACACCAAGGGACAGTTAAAATACTGCAAATGGTCTTAATACAAATGATCTTACCATACGTATCCAAATAGAATATTCTGACACACAGGTTCATCAACCTTAAGATAGTGTTGCATTAAAGGAACATGAAGGAACCTGAGCAGCACAAAATAAAAAAAACTGATAGACATAGGACATAGGAAAGAATTGCCTCAGGATATCTTACAGCTGCAACGCTCTATATATACTCGTTGAGATCAGTCAATGGTAAAGCATACGCAGCAAGCACTCGTTGTAATGATTTATCCATCTAATCACGATCGTTTTCATACGATTAATAATTCGCCGCAGTAATGTACCTACTGGACTGAAGCCTTTATCTGCCATTGTCACAAGATTGACAACAAATGAAAAAACGACTTCGTTTTCTTCCACTGATTTATTTTTTTGGTACGACATGTTTCAACACATAGAGGTCATTTTCAAGTACAAAAAAATTTAAAATTCAAGCAAATATATACCTGGAAGGGTCTTTGGGGGAGGAGAGCAAGAGACCCCAAGACCCTTCCAGGTATATATTTGCTTGAATTTTAAATTTTTTTGTACTTGAAAATGACCTCTATGTGTCGAAACATGTCGTACCAAAAAAATAAATCAGTGGAAGAAAACGAAGTCGTTTTTTCATTTGTGAATATCAACTTCCACATAGTTGAGCCGGATACCATTGAACGTCACAAGATTGTGTTACAGGCTCCAATAAACGTGTATCAAACATTCAGTTTTTAAATATTAAGTAACTATTTATGGAGCCATAATTGTGTATAATAAACACAACACATATATATGTGTAAGCATACATAGCACAGAAAATAATATTCGCTTTCAAACTCAATCCCATCCGGGAGAAATGTGGAAATATTCCCCCTTTTCCCTTTATCATCCGCCCGGAACCCATTATCCTTCACACCCCTCAGCCCAATCCTTACCTCACACTCTCCACCCTTCTCCGCACCAATCACAGCCCCCGTCGTCACCCTCGGCTCCAAATCTTCCTCACCGAACTCCCGAAAAAACCAAACCCCGCGGTCGCGGCCACTACTATGAACCCCGAGCACGCCACCTGAATAAGTGTGGGAGGAGGGTAGGGAGGAAGGGTTCCATCCAGCTCAAGACCTACCCTCCTCCCCGACACCCACATCTTTTTTTTATCTTCTTCTCGCATTTCTAATTCTTTCTCTCCCTTTCACCCATTTAAATTCACATCAACGAGGACCGCTCCCGTAACTCCCAGTTCTTTTTCTCTCCTCTCCCAATCTTCCTCTTCTTCTCGCCCCGAAATCTTTTTTCTCTTCCCTCGAAGCTGATGGTCTGGATGGCTTGCCTCCCACACCCTCCCCCGATCTCCTTCCCACGTCCCACTTTCACTCTCGTCCCTCATCCCATAACAATCGCTCTCGTTTCTCTCTCTCTCTTTAGGTCCCAATTCACATTTCACTCCTCCCACCGTTTCTCCTCCTATCTTTATCGCCACCCCTCTTTCTCTCCCTCTCCGATTCCTCTTGTGGTATCTTTATGTCCCCATCGCATCCATCTCACGGATTTTCTCTCCCACTTTTTTCCACATTTCAACAACCCCTCCTTCATTTCTCCCCCGCAACGCTGCGTATCCCTTAACCGATATCCGCTCATCTCTTTTCACTGGGAATCGTTCCGCAGAAGGGGCGGATTCGGGTTTAATCCAAATTTGGGAGGCAATTTAAGAATTGCTCGGGAAATGTTAGGTTATGTCCATATTGATCTGTCAGCATTGGAGAATATAAGAAAATATATTATTGTATTTAACGGTCATTTAATCCTTATAATGGTTGACTGCAGCCCATACACTCATTTACGTTTATCTGCTCATTTATTTCACTAAGTAGTGGTCAATGACTGTGACGCATGAAACGAAAATATTCTTCTTTCTAAATTCAATCAATATCTCGGATACATGACATATGGTTACTTAATTTCCTCTTCTCAATTGCTCGAACAATTGAACGCCTACGATCGTCTCGATTCTCTGAAAATGAGGTACAAGTGATGCCAACTGTTAACTTTAAATATCATATGCATACCATTATACTCTTACAAGGTTCGTATTATGACTACATACTTTGCAATCATTGGTTCTTCAATCCTATGATTGGATGAATGGAGCTCTCCACCCGTCCCTGTCTACTGGTAGTTCCCTTACCTCCTGGTATCTCTTCCAATGTACTCTCCTCTTTATTTGACCCATGAACTTATTCCTGGGTCTTCCTCTGGGGACCTTTCCCTCTATTTTAATTAAAGGTATTTTTTACATTAACCAATTGTGTCTCCGGATGTTTCCAATCCATTTTGTTTACCTTTATCATTGTATTCAATATGGTTTTCTCCTCTTCTACTCTTTTGTACACTTCATCACTTATTATTTTGTCCGTCCATTTTATCTTCAGCATCCTCCTACAGCACAAAATTTCAAAGGCTTCTAGTCTATTCTGGTCAGCTTTTACAATGATCCATTCTTCGGATCCGTAGAGTACCACGGTTCACACGAATGTTTTCACATTCTGTTTCCTGTTTTCTAGAACTATCTCCTTTGAGCAGAATACTTTACGCTAAAATTTGGGAATTAAGAAAGCTTTCATGGAAGCATTTTTCGTGAATCACGTTGAAAATCACGACCCAGGCTTCTCTCACAGATTTTGAATGAATATATTGCGACTCACAAATCCACACCTAAGAAATTCAGAAGTCCTACATATGAATTGTGTCCATTTTAATCCAAAATTGACTATCTCCTCATTTCCCACGAATCTCTCAACGTTGGTTCAACTTCATCAATGGAAATTCTCAACAGTTACTAATGAAATACTGCAGGTGAATTTCGACGGTAGGCTCATTTAACAACGATTTTGTAAATAAGAATAGCTTTGATGAATAACTTGTTTTAGACTGAAAAGTTGAAGAATTTGTGAACGAGATGATAGCGGATTGACAAAGGGTAGGTAAAACTGGAATTTAGGCAATAACCTGTCTACTTAGAAATTTTTCCCATAAAATAATACCGTTAAAAATTGAATAAGTAATTGAAAAATAGCGGCTCCTAAAGGTCAAGTTATTTGACAAAAAAGTAACAAAATGTACCAGATTAAAGTAAGAAAGGCAGAAATAAAAGAAATTGACCATAAATTAAAGTTCCTCAATCAATGAAATTTATCTGAAAATTTACATTTTCTTCAGATAGTGCCTGTCACATGATATTGAAAATCCGTTTAGTCAATTTATTTTGCCAAAAATGTTAACCGTCGTTTAACACAAAACCATTATAAACTCTTTTACAATTTTACGTACTACAATCTCTGAGGTACTATTGAAGCCTCTTTCACGAGGAAAACTGGTTTATTTTTCTGGGCCACGAAATAATTTTTGTGGAGGACGACAATACGCATGAAAGCCCCTTCTTCGGATGTCTCCTCCAAACGCCGCATACGATTTCTCGCGCAATTATTTTTCTCCACAACCAACGCTCCACGGCTTCCCCGATCTCTTCCAAGCCATTGGATTCCACTTTTTTATGCAAAAGGATCCCCCGCCTTCCCCCCTGAGCCTCTCGTGAGGAAAGAAGATATCCAATTTAATCCATCTTTCACCCCCCCCTTCCCCTCCCACTACCGGTCGCGTCGTCTTACGTTTCCCTACTCACAATCATCCTCCACCCTCTACCCGAGCAAGGATCTGGCCGTCGGATCCCTTCCCTCCATCTAAGGCTTTTGTCTTATCGCCGATTTACGACTGGCGTCTATGTAAGCATCAAATTCTACAGGGAGTTCAATGTACTGGTATTTACGGAGACGTTGACTATCGCGCGAAAGCATTAACTTCATATTTCAATAAATGTTTCTCGGGTATTCCACCGGGTTAAAAGGTCCATGTCACCCGACGTTTCGGAGAACGACTTGTTCCCCATCTTCAGGGGTTCTGAATGCCGTCTTTTCAATTTTCGCCGGTAGCATTGAGTATATATACCGGCCAAAGAGGAGAAGACGGCATTCAGAACCCCTGAAGATGGGGAACAAGTCGTTCTCCGAAACGTCGGGTGACATGGACCTTTTAACCCGGTGGAATACCCGAAAAACATTTATCCTGCAAATACGCTGGGAAAACCTAAAATCTTTCTTCGTAATTCAATCTGTCCAAATCTTGATTCCCAAGGTTGACATCAACTCATTCATCTGTTCATTGGTCGTTCAATCCTAAGATTGGTTGACTGCAGCTCTCCACCCTTCCCTACCTAATGCTAGTTCCCTCACCTCCTCGTATCTCTCCCTGTGTACTATCTTCTTTACTTGGCCCATGAAATTATTGCTGGGTCTTTCTCTTAGACTTTTACCTCTATTTTACCTGCAATTATGTTCTTCAGAAACCCATTGTGTCTCAGCGTGTGCACAATCTATCTTGTCCTTCTTTTCTCTATGATTTTACATATGGTCCTTTTCTGCTCTAATCTTATGTACTCTTCATCATTTGTTCCTATCCTGCATTTGTCCTTCCTGACTGATGTACCCCTCTCAGTATCCCCACCCGGAGATCCGACTAGGGAACTATTCTGCCTCTGGAATATTTTACTGAGAGGGATGCCGTGATGTATTATATATAGTTAGACGTCAGCACATGCTTTGTAATTACATATACACACTGAATATAGCCATTCACTTTTCAGTCTTGTCTCGTTAATTTCATCCAAATTCTAATTCTAGTACGCAGCGAATAAGGGACATTTATAGTTATAATATTCATCAAAGTGACGTAACCACTTCCTTTCTTAATATTCATGCTCAGTGCATGTTTATATCGTAACCCACGAAAATACGTGTATTGTCTTCTTCATCCTAACAATCGTCGTGGTTGATAGTTACGCGAGGCTGCGAAGCTGAATATAAAAATATATGTACGAAAATTGCCGTCGCAAGCTCTGGCTGACAGGCGATCGTAAACTGAAATCGTGAACGTAACCCTATTTCACGGTTAACGTTTTAAACGGTCACCAATTGTAAAATATGCCTTGCCATTTCCGATGAGAGCATCAAAAAAATTCCGAGAATATGCAAAGCGGGTTAACAACCGTTTTATTGACACCCTGCAGGTATTTCAAGGCGGTTAGCCTTCCCTACTGCATTGTAAATTAACTCCATAGAGTAATATCAGCGACATTCCCGAATGAATAGTCTTGCCTCAGACTACATCTTCATGACATTAGAAAATATGGAAATCGCTGGAATATACCTAGGAAGAGAGAATTTCAGAGGTTATTTTCATCTTCGTACAATATTCGACCACACCGCAAAACTAGGAATAACGATTACAAATGAAGATAAAAGTTCCATTTCCTCATCCCATTTCCACAAGTTTATTTTTCCTTTCTTCTCCTGCTTCCATTACCTTCGACCCAGTACCCTTTTTTCTGACAGTGATTTTAGGATGTTATTTGGATTCAGCTATCATAATGTAGAGAATGGTCAGTAAGATAACAATTAGGTCAAAGAGATTCTGAAATAGGACTCAAGCTTTCACTTCTAGAAAAAAAAACTCATAAGTCAATACCGTAACAAAACAAAATTATAAATCTAATATTCATAAAGAGCATTGTAAAATCGGATAATTGGTCCTCCATTGAAAAATCTCAGACAAAATCAAATTGATAGACCTGGTTTGAAGTTAACATAAGCAATATGTTACACGGTACAACAAAAAGGGGACATCGGGCGTGAAAACAGTAGTCTATAAAACGATAGAGGCTCGAAACTGTAACTTCAGCGTAAGGGATAAGTATACTAAAGCAGAATTTTCCTCTTTAGGTCAAGCGTGGCTGAAACATGGTCCGGAAGGCTGCTTGGCAATGAACACACAACCCAAATTAAAGGCAAATTTTTTTATGCCACATAGTTCAAAAGCAGGAGCTCATCATGCCCGCGGAGAGAGAGACGACGTTTTTGATCATTCAGTCAGTCTGAATCGCAAGGGAGAAAGCCCCGCGACGACGTCACAAGTGATTGACACTCGGCGAGCATTCAAGATTTTAATGAGCACAGCGACCACTCATATTCGGGCGAGGAGGAAACGACTGTTTGAACGCCCAGAGATATGACGCCGATGGCGGGATGAATGCAGGACCATTGGCAGGACTCCAAGAGGGGAGGATAGAGTAATAAGCACGGCCTATCATCGGAGGCCCGATTGCAAAATCAATTTCTGTTCAAAAATCAATTCCATACACGCCCAATTGGAGCGCCCGCCCGCATGGACGAAGCAGTCTCGCTTCTATTACGTATGACTATCGTTATCCGGCTTTTCTGCGAGCACATCTACACTCTTAGGCCCTATGACACGGATTTCTCTTTGACTTCCGTGTTCAATGCTGCATTAGCTAAATATTGTATCGTGTATCATGGGAATACTACAATTTCTTGCGCGGTATTTTTTTAGAATCAGATTTATCTCACCTTAAGAGTTTTAATAACGTTTTCATGCATATGATTGGAAATTGAGTTTACATTTTTTATGCCCTATTCTAAAATCTGAGGCAATTTTATTTCCTATCATTTGTTGTTTCAAATTTTCTATCAATATTCTACCATCTTTAAACTACTGATCTCATTTTTCTTTCTTCAGACTAAAAAGCCATTTTTTTCTTTCTATCATGAAATCCCTCCATATTCATTACTTTCTCTCATCGAAAGGTATTTTTTTCATTTCTCTTTTTTCATAATACTGTTTTTTTCTATATCGACTGAAATCCTTTTACCTAGCTAGTAATTTTCTTTTTTTAAGATTCTATAAAATCTGTTTTGTTTACCTGTTGTTATTTTCAACATCATTGTGTGTTATGGCCTAAAAATATCTCTTTTTTAAGGCTTCAGATACATATTCCATGCTTTGATATATTTCATAATCACTACTTAATTTATAGGTAGTTTTCAGTATATCTTCTAATTATTCTTCTTTCAAATATCCCTAACTTGGGTAAATACTAAATCAGGCACATAATTTTCAGCAGAATGCTTATGTCAATAATTAATACTGATTACAATCCGAGGTAATACTTGTAATGCAAATTTAGCAACAAAAATACAGCTATTGAGTGATATATTTTGACTTTTTGTTTTTAATTTACCTATGTAGTTTGGCGATATATTTTGAATAAAATACGTAAATTACCATTAAATGCGTAAGGTGAGACGGGAAGGCGAACACTCGCCAGACCCAATCCAATGGCACTTGACCCTTTGTTGTGGAAAATATATCTCCTGGCCAAACGGAGAGGACGACATTCAGGACCCCTGAGGGTGTTGAAAGAGTTCTTCTGCAAGGCGTCGGAAGATGTGGAACTGCCAACCCGGTAAAATGCCCGATAGACTATTATCCAGCAAATACGCCATGAAAATCTACGATCTGTCATCATGTTTATATTTTATAACTCAGGAATATGATCATTTCAGTTACAATTATCATTTTCTTCTAAGTGTACATTTCTCATAGGTTTTTTCAATGGACATTTCGACCTTAGAAGGGAATCTATAATGGTTACCTTTCATTCTTCTAATATTTACCCCTGAATAAAAGGAAACTTTCCCTTATTTTTTTCTTTAGAAAGTATGATAGAATGAATTAACAGGGGATGGAATAGATGGATGCAGTCAACCAACACTAGGATGAGAGACTAATGATGATGATTCATGAATAGGGCACCGAGTGCCTAAAAATTGTGCGAGCTCCAACGCTCTCTCTCCCCCTCTGCCATCAAACCAACTTTCCAAGAGAGGTATGGAGAGTGAGGGTGGATGGGTGGGAGGTTTCAAGTGCTAAGAAAAAAGGAAAAAAAAACTTTTTCTGCCGTCAAGGAGGACCCACCGTGTCATCTCAATATCTGGCTCAAGTGGGGACTGATGGGGAAGCCGAGGGCGGATTAAATTCGGAACCGAATTCGAAGAGAGAGTAGTAGTTTTGAGTGAGAGCGGGCTTTGCCAAACTCACTCCCTAGGCACCCGACCATCCCTTCTGCACCCTTCAAACCCATTCTTTCTCTCAAGCCTCCCGTTCCCTAACCCTAGCCTTACACTACCACCTTCCAACGACCCTTTTCCCCTTATTTTCCGGGGAGAGAAAGAGAGGGAAGGTATAGAGCGGGATGAAAATAAACGAAATCCAAAGTTCGGTTATTTAAATATACTCCCTTTCCATACCTATTATCATCCTTACCCAATGACCCATTCACATACTTTTCGCATGTTAGTACTCTACCCGCGGATGAAAATCTCTGGGCTTCTCTCTCAGGTCAGATTTTCTATTTCTTAATGCCTCGTGACACGATAAATTAACCCATATGTGTTCATATACAAGTTCATGTACGAGTGCATGCACCAAATAGAGCAAGTGTTATTTTCTTGTTCACGCATTCATGAATTCGTACCAGTATGTTTGGCTACACGGTGAATTTTCGCGTACATTTCCGCGTAAGCGCGAGTTAATGTATTGAGTAAACAGGATTTTACGATGATTCGATGAATCATTCGACCATCTTCTTCAGGGATCCCGATGTCCAGTGCCATTCTTTCACTTCGTTCAAGATATACATCATTTGTGGTAGTGCCACAGGGTCTCTGATTCGGTGGTAGGCTTGTGCCTGGTATGCCATAGCAGTGGATTTAAGGATTCCTGAAGGCGATGAGCGAGTCAGTTTACTATACGTTGAAATTAATGCAAATCTGTAACTGGTAAAAAATATTTCTCAACCAATTGATTCATAAGAAAACCTTTATACATGCATCTATTTCTTGTTTCGGCAAATACAAATTTCTTCCAATAATGCTTAGCACCATTGTGAAATAAGTTTATATTTAAAGAAGAAATCTATCCAAGAAATTCGACATCCAGATATAGGATATATGAGGAAAGATATCGTAAGTAGAATGAAGCGAGCAAATGATACATTTTGTCAGTAGAAAGGCGTATACAGAGAGGGAAACGATGATGGTAACGATGGTAAATTCAACACAAAATGTCCAACGTCATCCCATTGGTGTTAAGGCCAAACTTATTGCTTAGGCATATTGCGCTAAAAAGAAAAAAAAGCCGGTCAATGATGGCTTCGCGGAATTGCCACCATGATAGGTATTTGTTGGCCGACGTATCGGTGTCTACCTCCGCCTTCGTTCTCAGGGAGTGGGCAGTCACAAGACCGAAACATAGGTCAATAAATGCCTCACATGGTTGAAAACCCTTTAAGACTTCGAGGATATTATACGCCGGGAATGAACCATATCATACTTCATCAAGCCGGTTCTCTTTTCAAAGGCAATGGAGATTTTGGAATTATCGCCATGATTATAATCTAGGACGCTTTTTGTTTAACTCACCATTATTTATTGAAAGGTTTCTCGCGGCCAAAGAGGAATCACAGTCGCCACAGCTCATTGATACCTTGTGAGAGAAGCTTGCTAGGGTTGTCAGCCATATTCTCAGTATAACGATGATTAATGATTGCTGTATGATTTTTTCCTTTACGCAAAAATACAAATACTGTGTAGGAAATGGGATAAGAGATTGCATATCACTCACAGACATAGGGTGGGTTGAGCCCTCAGCTCAACCCACCCGATTTCTCCTTTCCCTTCTTTAAAAACCTGTCTCTTCACATCCCCTCATCCTCTAAACCCGAGGGCATAATGCTAATTCAGCGATAATATTAGTGGATATGGTAAAATACTTGTGGAATCCGAAAGCGGAAGCATAACACGTGGATACGTGATTGCTTGTTTTGGCCAAATTACGCGCCTAGGATGCCGTGCGTCTCGACCTTTCAGAGTGCTTAGGGCCGATGAGGGTCGCCGTTTCTCATATTAATGCATCTATTAAAAGAGCACAAAGTTTCACAACACTTGAAGTATGTATCGTTAACCTGTTTACTCATTTGATAAAAACCGTCATGTTTCTATTTGATACAGTTTCGAGCTCATGCCGATTCAGAACTACCTAACTGTATCTGCAACAATAATTTGAAATGGTACTTGAATTAGGCCAAGAAAACTCCTCAAATTCCCATCTCTCCTAATGTTGCCTCGGTCAACGTCTAACTACGTGCATTCTGTATTAATTTTTGAAACTTGAATATTAATGACATGTCAGGTCGGCGAGTACTACCAAATACATAGATCGGTTTCCGGGCCGTTTAGACTGACCAGAGAGTTGTCTCATGGCGAGGTAATAAGTACGTCTAGGTAGGCTTAACAGTGCCAATACGAGACCTTGACTTTCATATTAAGATGCAGATCTATAGTTAAGACGAAAGTTTCGGTACGTACATTAGCTGTAAGATGCTGATAAATGAAATCCAGCTGGAAGCCGAGGGAAGATCTGACTCGGTGAGTTAAACATTTCGTTCCTCTCCCTGCAAAGAAGTGTTCACCGCCAGGGAAAGCGTACTAGGTACTGGGGTTTCATTCCAATGGAATTACCAACCGCATCCACCCCGGCATATATACTCTTATTACACTATCGGTGAAAGAGAGTCTTTCTCTCCCGTGGCTCTGGAAATTCATTATAATCAGCATTGTGGACGGAAACATTCGACGCGGCGTGCGGAGGAGATGGAGCGGTAGGTGTGTTTTTCTGGGGAAAGACCTTATGGAGAGCGAGAGACGGAGAGAGTGAGAGTTCGCGGAAGAGATGGAAGGAATTAAATAGCAGGAAGATTTCTCATCAACTCATCCGGAGACGGTGGCTCTGAGCGTGAAGGAGGAACGCTAAGACCTGGGAAAGAGGATTCCTCCAAGAAAAGAATTTCGCCGAGACTCCGGATTTAACTTTTTGGGGCAAGTTGAGAAGAGTTCCAATTAAAAGTGTTTGTCCTCTTTTTTTCGGGGCCTCCTCGCGAAATCGTTTATTGCTCATTAATATTGCAAGGAGTTCCAGGAGAAAGGCGGAGAAGTAAAAAGATGGTAATAGAGTTTGAAGAGATTCCTCGGAGAGAACGATCGTTCTCCAATCTCCAGGCGGAATCTGACCTGGCGTTTTAATGCAAACGGAGACTAATTTTGTAATGCAGAGGATTATTTTTTCTTGCGGGCCAGTCTTGTAGGTAATCTCCGAGGCGGGAGGCTTTAATGCTTTGATTTCATTTGTCGAGGAAGTGGTACGTTCCAAACATTCAATCGTTCAGCATAATATGATTTTCGTGATTCATTCTCTACTCGCTATCCGAGATTGAGTCCATCAGAAAGCTTAAATCCTGGTTTTTAAGTGTTCCACCTCAACGAAGATTCGAGCAGAAAAATTCTTCAAAGATTGGAATTAGCAAATTCCGCCAGTAGGAGAAGAATACGCAATTTTTTGCTCTCTCTTTGGTGAAGCTCAGACCAATAAATATACGAAAATATGACTGATGAGCCCGCTAAATATACTTTTGATTGGCATGAGACAATATGCGGACCTTATTTACTAACGAAGAAAATCATTTTGCAAATTTACCCTTCCATTACTTTTGTTGCAATTAATAAATTAGCTCTTCCATTTGGATTGCATTTTCAAAAGGCTGACAAACCTATTCGCTTCCTCTCTAAAATAATAAAGGTTTCGGTTGTAAAAATAATGATTCTCTTCATCATTTGGTGAAAATTTCCCACATTCCTATTTGTCTCCTTAGTTTAAGTGTTACAGTTTATAAAATATATATCAGATATCTCTCTCCATCGTGGTTATTTCGCCGAAATAAATCGATAAACAAGTTGGACACAAGTTGCGTATGTTCACATCTTTCCTCTGAAAATAATGGAGCCGATATTTTTGTCCCGAAAGATATTTTTCTCCCAAAAGATACTTTTCTCCCGAAAGATATTTTTCTCCCTCCTTTTCTTCTCTCAGATGCCACATTCCAAGCTAGGATGTGCCAAAAACTTCTGTAGCACCATAATTACGAAGCGATCACCTATATAACATAAGCAATACATCAAGAAGTTACAAATGAAAGTCTTTGTAAAGCAAACTCCACGCAATGACAACTATGTAAAACCATTTGCAAACTCAAATTGCTATCTCTGTCGCAGTATTTTCCCTCAAACGTGTTTCCAATCTTTTTTGGAACTTTTAAGTAGCTCCAAATTGGAATAATAGCATTCTATTTGATTATAATAGACTCTAATGAATCCGACTTCCTTCTTTTCATAGTCCATGGTTTCAAAGGAAAATGACCGATCATCCCTGGCCTATCAGTTGCTCTACGGGGATATAAATTTCCCCTGTTTTATTGATTTGATAGTCTACTGCAGACATTAGAAGCAAGGAAGCAAGAATAATCAATGCCATGCACAAAGGCGGCGCCGTTGTCATCAGAGTTTGAAACGGATCGTTTCGTACAAGCCGGAAGGAATAGCGGAGGGAGACGCACACAAAAAATAACGCCGCGTAAGCGAGTTCGGCAACTAAAGTGTAAATTGTAAAGCATATCTCATCATCTGAAATGTGCCACCATGAGGAAGCTGAAATCCACACCCAATCAAGTATCCTTTGTTAAAAGTTGCCAGCCCAGAAATTATTCCAGAGGGATGGATCGATAACAGGAAGAAAGTTCGGGACAATGTACAGCCAGAGCGCAGTTAAATCAATACCTCTAACTTTTATGTTTTGTTTTTGGCGTAAAACTCATTTGCAAGGAAGATGAAAGGAATTCCTACGCACAAGGAAACCAAATAAAAATCCGATAAAATTAATATTTTGGTAATATTTGCGTACTACATATACGGTATAAAGCTTACCAAAAATTAATGCCGAGGAAATTATTTGCAGGCAAGTTTACTTTGTGGATTATTTTTTAGCAAACCATATTTGTGATATCGCAGGCATAATTAGACCTCGTTTGTCCCTCTCAGTATAGGATGACGCAGAGTATAAAACTACATTAATGAGGTGATGAATTAGATGAGCTAAATGATCTATTAAGTGAACATTATGAAGTCATTTGTATGTAAGCCATAAAAAGCCCGCAGGAGGTTAAAATATTTTGAGAATAGAATGATATGTCCATAAAAGAGACGTTACACCGCCTTCCACAACCACTAGTGCCACACGTAATCAACCTAATGGTATCCTCACTAATTTAACTTGACATCGGAACAACGGATTTCCGTCTTCCGGAAATTTGACAAACATGTAAAAAGTAAAATAACACAGTAAAAGAACTGTATTAAGCGGCCACCACCGGACCCATGAGTTAGTTTTCTCGAGTAATTCAGCACAGGTGTGTTTCAAAGCGACACGGAGAATATCATATTGACGCCACACTACATTTTCAGGGCCGACAGAAGCTTTAAAATAAGAGAGATACATTGACTAACAGATAGGTACAAAAATTTAATCTTTCTGCGCACAAAAGTGAAAATAATAAAAACTGACCTCCAGTCTCCTATATTACACTTGACCGTTTTAACTTCCAAAATCTTTGCACAATTACACAACAGGTGTTTAAACACCTCCTTCCACACGCCAATGTGGCGGTTCGCAGGATATTTTGAAGATGTATGATGTAAATTTAAGCCGGGGTTGTTCCCTATCAAAGGCTATTTTATTAAATCCGTAATTAGTTACTGATATACAGTAATCTTTCTATAAAAACTCTGAATAAACATGTTTCCAAAACATCGTTGCCATGCTACTGATTAGGCTGTTCGCCTCATGTAGATGTTTGAGAATGTGGCTTCTGCAAATTGACGCGTCTAGTAGCCGAATTCTTTCCGGAAGATAGGAGCGAGGAAGAAACTCGATGTGAATAGACGAGAGATCTTCACGCCTCTTCGTCACGCACATATCCGTCGTCCGCCCGCCCGTCTGGGCCCGGCTGGCGCGTCCCTGAAGAGCAAACACGCCTCCCGGTGCTCGGGAAAGTATCCCTTGCCCATGTACGCGAGAGAACGGCGAGACAGCGAAGTTGGAGGGTGAACACGAGGGGTGGGTGGGTGGGCCCTTGGTCGCCCCATCAGGGTTAGTACGGGAGGGACAGAGGGAGTATCGAGGAGGGGCAAGGGTAGGGTTACCATATTTTGAGACCCCAACATGAGGATATCCTCAACAAAATTGATCAACACGCTCTTAGGACTGACAAATGAGACATTATTTGTTGAATTATATACTATTAAATGGCTATTTAACATAATTGAAACAAATAATATAATAGGCATAACACACATCGCAAATAGTTATACTTTATAGATCTGGTAGCCAAAATTAGAGCTATTTCCAACCCATGTTAGACCACTAGTGCCATCAATTAACCTCTGGTTCAAGTTTTTGTTCAGAGAAAATGGCATACCACGAAGCGCCATTAATGATGCCAGCCCCTGGATTCAGCTACAGTAGAGCGTCAATAATCCGGACGTCAAAAATCCGGACCGTCGATAATTCGGATTCACATACGGCGAAAAATAAGTTGAAGTGAATATAAAACAGTGCATATTTATCAAAAGCGTTGATGAAAGACGTATTGCAATGTATTTAATTATAATACTACGAAATAAGTTCCTATTAATTAATGGTTTTATTTATATGATAAAATTATTTAACTACGGTACTAAAGTGAATTACTGTTTTTATGGTTTATAGCCAAGTTTCTTGATGTTTAAGGCATTAAAAGGCCTTTTTTTAGTTCTGTTCGGACCTTTTGATAATACGGACTGGGTCCAGCAACAATTGATCCGGATTATCGACGTTCTACTGTAAATCGAAAGCACCGCGGCTTGGCGATCGCAATCTATCGCCGTCAATAGCCCTAAATCGAAAGCACCCTAATTTAATAATTGATATTAAAAATATATATATATATATATATATATGACTAGTTGGTGATATGAGTTGAAATCAAAAAGATCGTACTTCTAAAAAATAAAAAAATGCGGACATTTGCAGAAATCATAAAAATGTACGCGGACGCTACATTAAAAGTGAAAAATACGGACATGTCCGCATAAATGAGGACGTATGGTAACCCTAGGCAGTGGGGAGAGTGTGGATGGGAGAAGAGGGAGATGGCGGAAGAGGCAGGGAGGCGAAGCTATTCGGATGGTGAAGGTCTCTCCCACTTAAAACGGCAATCCTAGCCTTCAACCCAGGCCTCATTCTCCGCCTTCACAACCACCCACTCTCATCTCCTCCGGGGATAAAACAATAAAAAAAGAAGAAGGTTAGGGTGACTGCCAAGAGCGGGGGTTGGGGTAGAGAGAGAGAGAGAGGGAGAGAAAGAGAGAGAGAGAGAGCGAAGAGCTGTTGTCGCACGCCGTCCGCTCCTATTTTGTTTGGTCTTCAGGGTTCGACCGAAACGGCGCTGCTGTAGTGGCGGACGAGTGACATAAACGACTTCGCACCCTCTCTACGTCACTCTTTCCCTCTCTCTCTCTCTCTCTCTCGCACTCTCAGCCGTCCATCCACCCAATGAGAATTCAGTAAACGGGGCGGAAGAACGAGAGAGAGAGGGGAAAGGGGGATGACGAGATAGATTGCAAGAGAGAGAGAGAGAGAGAAAAAAAAGGGTTGAATCAAGTCAGCGGGCAGAGTTGCCAACCGCTGTCGTTCCGCTCCGTTATCTCCCCCTGCCATTCCCCACACTCCGCAGCGTCCCCTTAACTTCTCCGTGAGAAGGGAGAAATTGATTTGTTCGCGATTTGAACTTCGACAGGGCGGAACTCTACTGGATCTACTACGAGACCCACTGCATCGGTGGCGACCGGGTTACTCCTCCTGATGCCTCGCTACCAACTTAACCCTCTTTGAACGAGCGAGTCAAATTCGTTACGTTTCAAAATCATTGAAATATCTGCTTTCTAAGAGGATTTTCCATTTAGTTGCTGCGCCAGACAGAATTGTAACGCTTTGGATTAAGTGTGTGGAAAGTTGCGTCTCTTTCGGTGGTTCCTCAAACAACTTGAATAGATGGATGTGTGATTCTCTTCACTGACGATGGTCTGCCTGGTGGAGCTCTGAAATAATTATTTTCAGCTGTCATATGAAGAAAAAATTGGGAAAGTTGAAAAATAGGTACATTATGAAGGTAATGCCGAAGTATACCTTGGGTAAGTATTATTATGTTCAGTATTATTTGAAATTAAACATATACGATACAAATACGTCACATTTCAAAATAAATGTTATTATAAAATCAATTGCAATTTAAAAAATGCTTAAATAGGTAGCTCTTTTAAAAAACTAATACAGTTGCAGTACTTTTTACATGCTGATGTTTCATAATTCTGTCCATAGAGGGTTAAGGGGGTGTATACCACAGCCGAAAACGCTACCGCAGACGTCTACGGGCTTTTATTTTACGAATGTAGGTACTATGCTATTTAAAATAAATGTTTATACCGGCCTCTGGAATAAGAATTAATATTTAAAATGATTGTCGTAAAGGATTAATATATACAATGTGTCTTTAAACTCGGGCTTTACCCCGTGGACTGTGGCGCTTAGCGCTCGCATACGTGTACCTCTGTCATCATATGCATGGTACCTGTGAGGACAACTTGCTCCTTAAAATCCCCAAGAGATTCACAGTGAAATAGGACGTCTGGGTAGCTAAATTGGTTAGTGTATTAACTTTCCGCTTTTTCCTCTCCACATAAGTACTTCGACCTCGGCAGTGACGTGAATTAGTCGAAAATTAGGTGATTGCCATGACGCGTGCGACATATATTTCTCATAATATTTTCACTAACGGATAATGGGAATCCTTCATCTCTCAGGAGGATCATCAACATTTTGAGCTTTATATATAATAACGTAGCTGTGAGCATTTTCCAGGACCCTTGCAACGGATTTTTCAATGAGCCATCAGAGTTCGTTGCCGTCGAGCCATCAGATGTTCGGGGCAGGGAATGCAGGGGATTCTTAAGGCTGCAACGGAAGGCAGTACTAAATAGACGTTTTTTGTCCGTGGTATACAGCTCCCAGAATGGAAAATTTAACCCCATGCGAACGTTCACTACATTAGAAACGTCCATCTAGAAATCTCAGGGTCACCTTAACTTACACCTATGTGCAAAGTTTTGGACAAATATTTAACCCACCACATAAATCCTCCGTTTATTTGATTTGAATTGAAATAATAATATCTACCATCACTCTCTCATTTCCTTTACCGACACCGAAATTTAGAACCAAAACATGTACATGCATGTTCCCCCTGCCAAATACCCTAGTGGCGGCTTGCAGGGTAATAAGTACACGTAGATGCACATTTATCCCATGGATCTTCAACAATACATAATTTTAAAATAATATTTAGAGAAGTCACTTCATTAATAGGGCTTGGAATTGTGTATGATACTCTTAGCAAAGTGAGACAACCAGAGAAAATATTATATATCGTTAATGTACACGCTTTCTACATGTGTTCATATAATACAGGTTTCGAACGAAAGTTTAGTTTAAGGGTATCAGATGAGTAGTAAAACCAGTCAAGAAAACTGATTTTGTAATTTCACCGACATTCATACGTTACTATGGTGACAGAATACCAACAGGGACGTACCGGAAGATCAAGAAGCATGAGATAACGTCTGCTATATGGGCAATGCTCCATACTACGAGTAAACTGACGTAATGTCCGCTCATGCCAGATTCCATTACCATAACCCACAATGATTACGACGCTATTTTATCATCGGGATAATGGTCGCTCACGATGGTGTCCGGGAGAGAGGTGCGAGTCCCTGATGTTTACTGCGAACATTATGGATGTCAGGGGAGGCCAAACAGCATGTGCCAGAGGGCAGACATTTGACCTCTTAAAATTTTAATCCCTGAAGTAATGCAAACGCCGGAGCTAGTGATGAAGGTCATGGGAGTAACATAGATTGTACTTATTAAGCGCGCTGCACTAATAGAATAACCTAGAATAAAAACTTTTACTTATTCCCCGCATAAAAATGCATAAAGATTCCTCTTTATTTTAAATATTCAAAATACAAGAAATGCAGTGCAACAATGGTATTAAACATTCAAAAGAGTTGGAAATATACATCACCGAAATTAGAAGGACTTTTGGAAATTGACGTGCACCATCAAACGATTGAGTTGTGATTTTTTAAGTAAGCAATCTTTCAGAAATTACAATTTATAAATCGACGGAGAAAATTAGTAGCCTGAGTGAGTAAGAAATATTTGAAAACAGAGCCCATCAAAGGACGAAATGTAGCCGGAGAGCGTAGAGATGGGGATGAAGTTGACTTGAATGATGATCGAGAACGCGCAACATCTTAAAATTAAGTACAAGCTATTCGATCGTATTTTATAACCGTATTGATGCAGTAGCTATAGTGATCCTTTCTTATCACACAACCGGCTATGCTATTTCAATAAATAAACCGGAATTTTGGACTTTCAAATGACTGGTCGACATACTAATTAGCACGCTCATGAGGTACTTATACGTAGGCGGCATATTTCCCGGCATAAACATGCGAATGAATCATGAAATTAACGTGGGATGGGAAAGAGGAAGAACGGTGATATTTAGTTTGCAACCCACACGCACTCAGAAAATGTACATGGAATGTTTTCCCACAGTTGGGTCTTTTATTTCTGCACGCTTTCCTCCCCATGGCCGCAATGACGGACGGAAGTACGTCAGAGTAACAAAACAAAACCCTTCTACAATCGTTGTATAATGCAATGCGCAATTCGATAGTTCCCTCTCCGTGTGCCTCCGATGCAACCACCCTCCCAACTTGTATTTTTTATTTTTTGAAGCTCTCTCTCCACCGCTCCCCAATCGTTTGCCTAGGCTAGCATCTTCATCCGACTTCACACGCACAACCAAGTCGTATTTCATGAAAAGAACATAAATTATAAAATGTATAAAAAACTAGAAAAACAATGAGGGAAAACGTGGTAACTAAAATTAACAGTCTTAATATAGGCTCAGGAGTAATTAATGATTTTTTTCTGAAAATTTAGAGTAAATTGCAATCTAGAAATAAAGTGACATAATGATGGGAGACTTTGTATTAACTCCACGACTACTAGCACGGCCCTTTTCCTTCAGGTACATTATTTTCTATTAAATATTTAAAAATTCACCGCGATAATCAAGGAGACACTGACTATTTTAATGTGATTAGGGTAAGTTCAGGACACCTAACAGTCTCCCATCAGAACACCTATGGTATGGAAGAACACGCAAAACTTAAAAGTTATACAGGAAAAAAACCTTGAGGAATAAAATTTTGGGAACTCATATTGATTTTTCAGAAGTATTTTACGATCTGTGAACTCTTTAGACACAAATTGAAAATATAATGGGCTAATACATGACAAAGTCTACAAGTCTGCCCTACTGCGAGAATCAACCGTAATGATTCATTGCGTCATCTGTTTTTTTTAGACAGCATCCAAGGAGTATAAATTGGAGATAAGCGGGACATGGACAACGCAAAGAGCCCGGTCTATAGAAAGGAAGGAATAGTGCCGGGAAATTGAAGTAAACTGTGTTGAAGTAAATTAGAGAAACGATGAGTACGGTAGTGAGGGCTTGCAGTATGGGAAGAGAGAAGTAAATCTGGCAATGAACAACTCCAAAAAATAAAATCGTTGGCAGGCTAATTCACTCACATTATACCCCCGGAACACCTTTTACTAAATTATTATTAAATCATGACAACATAAAAGTCATCTCTGATTCAAAGCCAATTCTCTCAAGTGTCACTTCCCGGGTAAAACTCGTCAAATAATCCTTTTATGATATGTATGTAAGCACAAAGCTCAACGATACCTATTGTTTTCATTGTATTGGCTAAATAATACACTAATGGAATACCGTAGATACATTAATTTGAATGTAATTTGCTGATTTTGAAGCAAAACAACCCCATCGTCGATGCATCACCACCACTACTACTATCACTCAACTTTTTTTGAATTATCATCAGCCATAAAATTAAAAAAAAATATCGCATATATATCAAGTCATCTTTAACGTCTGAGTTTTGTAACGTGCGAACCATTAAATTAATTGAATGAAATTCTCCTACACATTGTTAGAATTCCAAATTCACGCAGTTATTTTATACATGTCATATCACCTGATATATATGAAAACAGGTGCGTCACTCAACTGCTGAAATTAAATTAAATATCCTTTTCTCTTAAAAGAGTCCATCGTCATTAGGTCCATTTAACAAAATATTTCGCAATAATGGGGTGAATGCAGTGCTAAACAGGTACTAAATCTAAATATAGGGAAGGAATCAGGAGGGGGAGGGGACAGGTTTGATTTGAGGGAGAGTTAGAAAAAATGCGGCGCGGAAGGGAAAAAGTCAAACACGCGGGCCGTGGGACAGGAGTCAGTAGTGCCGGAAAGAGAGAGAGATAAACAGTGGGCGCGTTGTCATGGTGAAATAAAACGGGCGTTGGAAAACCGCGATAAAAACCAACAGGACAGGGGGTGTACGTAGAGGGATGCGGTCCATAAGAGAGGAGGCAGGGTCGAAGCTCTTTTTGCCTGGACTACCCATACATAAGTGACACGGACGATTTGGAAAAGCGGAGGGTGTGTGCCTCGGAAAAAAGGTTTGCAAAGCGGTTGTGACAAATGAGAGAGGAAGGGGTTTTTGGTTTGGCAGGGTTGGCAACCGTGCGACTCTTCCTAACATCGCAAACCCAACACCTCCTTCACTAACCCTATCCAACTTTCAAGGCTATACAATTTTGTCTCCTATCCCGTCCATCTACAACTATCCATCTCCGCTGTTCCTTTAATTATTTTTTACATATTTAATCTGCCTCGAAAATGAATACGTACGTTGGATTGCCGACTGTGCGTTGATTTCTTTTCCGCACACTTCGCAGAAGTGATACATTCGTCGTATAACGGAAAAATCATAATCTCACTCCCCCGAGGCAAACAAATTCTTTTATTTTACTTTTATTGTATTACAACAGGTTATAATTCACTTCATTTGTAGGGTAATCTTGTTTAAATGGAACTCACCAAAATGAACAACTCTTTGACATTAAATAATCGGAATAAATATATCTATCACTGCTAGTAAATATTTTGTTAATATTAATGCTTATTGTCAATACAAGACTCATTCCAGTTTGTACACAACCTTTACGCACACGACATGTTACACAATTGATAACTTCATTTTTACTGAGAGTTTCTCATTGGATAATAACGTCAATTACACTTCAGGAAAACATCATTAAAAGTAAATACTAAAATTCTGAGCCAGTTTTGAAAATGTGAGGATTTTAATGAGAAATTACTAATTCTAGTTACTAACGTTTTCCAGGTTTCAAGTAAGATCACAATATGGGATCTACATGACAGACAAAATCTGCCCTAATACATTTATATTATCGAATGTAGAAAGGGTTTATAAATGATTTTCAAAACATACTTTGTAATAATGAATAACGTGTGTTTAAATGACTCATACTCTCATAAAATAATGTATCCGCTTTAACCCTAAACCAATGACTGAGACGATGTTTCCAAATGATATATAAATAATTCCAAATGCAAATGACAGATCAACATTAATTTATAAACATGAATAATTCAAAACTCAGGAATTCAATCATATACATTCAAAACCGTAACGTGGGTATATGGTAGTTTCGAGCCGATTAGATACAAAAAGACTATCTAGTAGTCAATGGTACAAGATGAATTTAAATATACTCAGCATATGAAAGAAGGGTAACCACTGATTTAATTAATCCGCAATGACGAATCAATGTAAAAATTCACACATTAGTTTCAATAAACCGTCAAATAATGTCACTCAAGCGTGTTTCACCACACAGGGTTACTATCAAATATGTAGCCTTGATCAACGTCGTAAAATTCTTATGTTCAGGACAAATAAAAAAGCCAATTATATGTAAAAGATTTAATTTTCTCCTGGTGAATAGTATTAATAAACTCTTCTCGGGCTCTGCACCAGGTGATTGGCTTCATGTTTGGCGAAGTTTCGGAAAATGACTTGTTTTCCATTTTAAAGGCGTGTTACTCTGTCCGTGTCAGATTGTAAACTGACACTGACAGAGTAACACGCCTTGAAAATGGAAAACAAGTCGTTTTCCGAAACGTCGCCAAACATGAAGCCAATCACCTGGTGCAGAGCCCGAGAAGAGTTTATTACATTATATGTAGATTCTTACGTTAGGTCTTTGAGTTTATTACCACTGTTAGAACATTAAAATATTCAAATCAATTTAATGCCAGGAAGAAAAATAGTCGAATAAATGTGTAAATCTGTACAGATACCCAAAAAATGACAGCAAGCTTGATGACAGTGGGATATGTTTACGTAGTATTACATGAAAAAGCCTTATTTATGAAAATTAACTAACTGCATAGAGTGCATAATCTAAATCTATATATATGTCCTATCCTGTGAGCTGACGCATGGGCGTGTGACAGGGGGTATTAGAAAACCAGCCGAGTAAAAATTCAAGGGATAAGGTTTGTGAAGATGGAATGGTGACGTGTATTATGGGAGTGATGTACTTAGTGGAGTTCAGTTTTTACTATGATCGCTTATTGTGCGCAGAAAGAACAACTTTTTGTGCCTTTTTATTTGTCAATGTATCTTTCTTATTTTATCGCTACTGTCAGACCTAGAGATGACGAGAGGCGTCAAAATGATATTCTCTGTGTTGTTCTTAAGCATAATGTAGCCGTATGACACTTTTCGATGATAATAAATAATAACAAAGATTAAAATTATAACGTAATTTTGGAATCAATTGCTAATAAAATACATGTACTCCATTTATAATGCAATACACATTTTCATTTAACCGGAGCTTAAAATGCGCCGGTGAAAATCTGAGAAAAGAGAGTTCGGTGTTTTGGCTTATATGAACGGTGATGGGACGAGTCGTGACCTAAAATATGTAATCCTTTCATGGAAATTTCATTGAATCCTTTCTTTTATCAAGCTCAGAAATAATTTTTATTGGCTTATTTTTCCAAACAGAATTCAGAAAGTTCAAACAAATATCACTTCACTCTAGGCCATACAATAACCCTCTGTAATACATTTCCAGCAAAAATACGCAGCCAATAACTGGAGAAAAATTAGCTACATTCGATGTATTATTGGCGAAAAATACATTAAAGAGACTTCTGAAAAAAATGTCACCAACTTATGACGAAAAACTCAAAGTTTCAATCGCAACATCTTTTTTTGTTGAGAATAAAAAAAAACATTGAGGCTAAACTTCCACACGAGTCGAAAAATCATCAAAAGTCCAAGTCGAAGGAGCGCGGGGTGGGGGAGACTAAACCATTGGGAATTTTAAATTGCTAATGGAACACATTTGACACGTGAAGAGAATACGAACCAGCAAAATGCATGGATTGGAGCCTCGGACATTTTTTCCCCCTCCAAACCTTACAAGCCAGAAAATCACATCCCGTAATCGCGTGTAGTGGGATTTAGATTCGCAATTCGGGAGCCTCTTTGAGCGGGAAGAAGACGAACTCTAGGGAAAATCCAATAATAAAGCAATCCAACAACGTCCCTATGAAATCCCCCCCCTCTCCACCCCCATCCACCTCCGAATTATATTTCCTCTAAAATCTCTCTCTCTCGCAATTCAAAACACGCAATCAACCCCATTTGACAATCTCCAAAACAAGCCCCATTCAAGCAACCTACGCCAGACTACTACGGCGAGGGTCGACTTCCCTTTCCCCCCTCTCCCACCGACCTCACCCACCCAAAAAAAAAGATCTGCCATCCACCCACACACAGACAACCCCCGAAAACCTTAACTTCACGAATGTGAAAATAAAAAAAAATATGCAGGAAATAAAAAATCATAAACTCCGAAAGCGCCAAAAACTTTCATAACCCCGCCCCCATCCCACCATTGGGTAATTTTACCCCAGAAACGTACCCTTCCTGCTTTCACGACCCAATCCAGTATCCCTACCTCAAAACTCCCCTCCACTGCCCCCTTCATTCATCCTTTAAAAACCACCCCTCGGTCCCCCCACCTCTCCCACGTCTCCCTCCCTCCCTCGTGCCTTCAACTCCTCCGCGCCCCTAATCAGAACCCTTCCCCTCCTTACGCCCCCGACCCACCCATTTCCCCCCTCACACCCCCTCCCTTCCCCCGATCCACCAAACCCGCCGACCAAAGAACTTCAAATCCCTATTCCGGCAATTTCCGAGTACAATCGACTCGGCTGATTAATTCCCATACCCGGTAACGCATTCGGTTTTGGTCTTGGCTCCCTCGCCAACTTCTCCTTGCCTTGGCCAACTCCCGTTCTCAACTCCATCCTCCCTCCCAACGCCTCCCGCGCCCAAACTATATATCTCGATGCCTTCTTCCACAAGCACCAATTTTCCACGCACATTTATAGAGAGAAATTTCGTCTCACCGAATGCGCGATATATTTTCCTTAAAAATTCATCCGTGCATCGGCCTTATTGAAATTTCTCCTCTGTTTGGCCCCGAGTTACGTGTTCACTAAAGCAGAATGAGGCGCACCATCATTATATCCTATCACTGTATTCCTTTGGGTGTATAAATTTTAGATTTCTTGGAATTATATATTAGTGAAAGAATAAATTACATATACAAATAAGAATAAAGTAAATACTCGAATTACTCAGACCCTATCGCACAATACCGAAGAATGAAAAGGATACAATTATCAAATTTATCATGAGTTAGGAGGATTCCATTTGATTTATGCTCGAACTTGAAATAAGGAATCGCCGAATAGACGCCATAATTGGGTTTCTGTTCATAACTTCTGCACCTACTGGATGTTTAATTACATAATTAGCTTACATTCATGCGAGGTTTAGAGGAAAGTGAACTAAATCTTAAATATTACTCAGAAATTAGTAATTAAAATAACCAAAAATATTTAAGATTATATAAATTATAATAAAATATTATATACTGTATAAGAAAATATTTGATTATAATGAGAGATTATAATAAGCAACATTTCTCATTTAGAATCTGAAAAAACTCCACCATCCTAAAAAATCCTTAAAATACGCTTTAAATTATACCTATCATACTTCAGATGATCATAAAATAGAACGAATCTGAGGGCTATGGAGAGATACTCCCTTAACACACCACAGAAAGACATTTATTGCGTATAATGTATTGTGACTCAAAGGGAAATATTATTTTTTTTTAATTTCAGACATCTCTAAAGTCATTAGTTAATATTTACCTGCATGGTGACTAAGGGCAAAGAGTTATCATTAATTCCTAATTTTTCCAAAATTGCTATGTATGACCACATTTTGCCATCACAAATGTAGTTAACTGTGTAACGAATATTACGCTACTCAAGGCTTTGCAGATTGCATATGTATCTTTCCAAGCTAACTCAAATATCAATTTTACTCATCACTTAAGTCTCTAAAGTGTAAAGGAGCCCATAAACGGTCAGTTATGGAGTGATACCGGGCGTGAAAATCCGGACCTGTCATTTCGGGCTCGCAAGGAATTCGCTACTCACGTGTTAGGTCAAAACCTTCAACTCTGGGCAGCGAACCGTCATAAATTCAATCTAGTTCCCTTTCTGGAGGCTTGTGGAAGACATTCCCATACGCAAAGTAAAGAATTGTAAACGCTTCAAGAGGGCTTTACTTCTAGACTGTCAGAAGAATTACGGAAAATTGTCACACTAGCCGGCTAAGAAGGATACAACGTGCAGGTACCTGTCCTTTAAGGAATGCAGTGACTCCTACACAGTCACTTTTTGCGTGCCGTCACTCCGGGAATTCCAATCGGTTGGATTCATCACTCCTGGTGTGAAGCAGCGTGATGGGAAATCGTGCTTGGAGTGAGTAGCTTTACACACGGTCGATTTTGGAATAAGCAGCTGGACTGACACCCCCGCCATCAATCCATAACTGACCGTGTGTGGGCATCTTTACAGCTCTCCTCTGAAATCCCAGAACATCGTCCCAAAAAATATCCCTCAGAGGAAAAGAATTCAATTCACCCAGTTGATAAAATGTGCACTTCCGATATCTGATGTAGTATTATCTGATGTAGTATATAATACCAGCACATTCTAAAGATTCCGGCGATATTCTTTGGAATTGAAACATTGCTGACAGATCACAAAACGTCAAATCAGGTGATCAGGTGGTGATAATGCTGTAAAAAGTGAAACCTAGGTCGTGCAATAAATTTGTATTTATGGATTTTAGTCATTATGTGAGTTGCCAGTTATATATTACCAATACAACCTTTTCTGTCATCTTTTCTCAAGGGTAGCTAAGACCCTGTTTTGTTATCTTCGGTAGTGTATTAATGGGTTCGGTGGCCGATTTCAACATTTTCTCCCATTCTCCCATTGAAAGCGTTCTTGTCAACTAACACACTACAGGACGTGACATATCTCTTACGAAATCTCAGTTCATGTTGACGTAACATTTACGTGATCTCGCGAGTCATTAAGAATGACATTAAGAAATTATTTAGCCAGCCATTAAGAAATTGGGCAAAATAAGCTTAATATTTTCTCAGTATCAAAAACAAAAGGATTTACTCCTCATGAAATAAATGCTATGAGCATAAGATAACTTTCAACACCTACTCGTCGAAACTCATTCGGAAAACTAACTGCTCGTAAGAGTAATACAATAAGTATTCTAATTGTTTCAATTCCTCGATCGTTCGAGTCAACACATCCTTACGACTACGAAAAAATATTTGGCAGATAAATTTACTTATGGTGAAAAGGCAAGGACTTGAGAATCTCGCAAACAAGGGAAAAAGTCGACGGCTGCCAAAAAGAAAAATCAGCATTGCTGGCTCTTTTGGAAATTTGGATATAATAGTGCACGAGATTAACACAGTTGGATAAAACAAAAGGGACCTTCATAATTGGTGGTCAATTGGCCTATGGGTCAAAATTCATACTCAAATTAGTAGTAGTGAGTGATATTGCATTCATCTGAGAGCTAAAAATCCGCTTCAAAATTTCCATAACGATCGCTAAAATACTAACTGGAGTACGATTAAAAAGAAGATGCCTCGGTAGAATATAATTGGAAAGCAAGCCAATGAAACTCTTAACTTCCATAAATGAAACTCCTGCTTCAAATTTCAAGGTGTCATCGATTTATGATTAATAATGCCTATCGTATATGATTTCAGAACCAGCTCTATTCTTTTTCTACCTGCTCAAGTAACGCTACCAGTCGTTTGAAAAGGGATTAGAGGTAAACTTGGAAAAATCTATGGCAAAAGGCATCCCTCCCGGATATAAAGAGCCCTCAGGAAAGTAAATCTAAGTCGAACGGTAATTGTTAACGGATATCCTTCATAATTTATTAAGAGTTCAGACACCTCTGAAAAGCCTCTAAAAAAAGAATGACCTCGGTGGCTCTTTTAAACTGCTTATAATTCATTTTAATCATATTCAAACCCAAAAGACGGACGAGAAAAGAACAATCTGTATAACTCAATTACATAAAAATAACACACTGCATGGTAATTTTTAACCGATCCAGATGTGACAGAAAGCCGTGATTTTCATGGTGAAATTAACAATTAGGCGCACTGCTGGACAAATTACTCTGCCAAATAAAATAGGGAAGCAGAAATTGGGTTTAAAGAAATGGGGTATGGGCTTTCTGGGGGGAGATAAATTTAGCAAACAAGTCCAGGAAAGTGATGGAGTGGATAACTCAAGGAAGGGGAATCAAAAAGAAAGCGGTAGGGCATTCTATAAAACGCAAGGTGGAAAAAATGTGGCCAGTAGGAAAGCTTAGTAAAATGGGCAGAAAAGATAATTATGATGATGAGGAAGAAGGGGTGAGAAAATAGAAATTGATACATTATCAACTGAAAAACAATTTTCAATCAACTTAGATAGTGAAGAATACTATCGTATCTATACCGGTGTGAGTGGTATTTGGGAGTTGACCAATAACTGAGGCATTTGCGTTATTGAGGGCAGGTGGGTAGCTTGGTAATGGAATGATTATTTGAGAAAGGGAAGTAGGATAGAGAAACATCTCTTCGGAGTTAAATGAGCGATAAATTACATGAGATCCACAGTTTAACGGTCTATTCTGCGGACGGATTGCTATACCCAAAATTATCTCAACACTTTACCCTAAAAGGGACCAGGGCTTTTGAACAAGGTTTGGACTGTGGGGATTCAAACCGGGAGCCTAAAGATACTCTTTCAACTGCCACACCATCCTGACATATTTTGGGTTAAAGAAAGGTTAAAAATAAGGTAAGATATCAATCAAAATAGTATTCTAAGGAAACTGTCATGGTGCTGTATATCGTACGTAATGAGAACCTCCCGCATTCCGTTTCCCTCTTTCGCATGGCACCCGTTGTCACAGAAGAGCTCTGAATTCCCAAATCGGAGTGGATTTTCGATTGTCGTTAGCGCGACGTCCAAACAGACTACGATCCCAGTCCTTGATGGCAGCCAGACCACGAGGGATTTAACAAATCAAGTCGCCTCCTCAGGAAAACGGTAAGGAGAGCATTACGTCTTAAAGGACGTCTTTAAACATACCACAACCGTCCACACGAGGATCGTACGTTAACCCCCACCGCCATCCCACCTTTTCCCCATCTACCGACCACTCTTAAAGCTTTATCTCCTGTTTACCGAAAAGCCCAAGCCATCGACGTGTCTATAAGGTGGCACAGATATAAACGTCGGGTTAAAACCCGCCTTATCTGTGGCTCAATTCCCTCAGCACAGGAGTGAGTGAGAAGGAGAGCCTTGCCTCGGAAGGGTAAGGTACGATAGGAGGGTATAGAGTGAGGGGCAGTGGTGTTGGTGGTGGCAAAAGGGAGGCTGAAGAGACAGGCGGGGGATACCTTAGGTCGGGCAAGGCTAAGAGCTAGCAAGGCAAGAAGAGTCTGGGAAGGGGTGAAAGTGGGAGGGGAGGGATCTTAAATTCGCTCAACCATCCCTTTATCCCAGGGGTCCAACCACGAGTGGGGGAAATGGGAGAGAATGTGCGTAAGCGATAGGAGTCTCACCCACGGGGCCAATAGGCGCCCCCTTCAGCCTACTTCCACGCCCCCCCCCCTTCCGGACCCTCCCTGCAACACGCGCCCTCCCTCAGCGTCCAACCCGGTCCCTCACTCTCTCCCAGACGCCTCTCATTCATCCTCCTCCTCTCAGCTGCACACACAACCGGCCTCCTCCTCGAACTCCACCTCACCAAGTTCTCCTCCCGGCCATCATGGTCCCTGGCCCATCCCTCAGTCCCTCACACACAGGACCACCTCTTCCCTCTCTTTGAAAACCCACGGCGGCTGTCCCCCCCACCTTCCTCCTCGCGCCCCCCCTCTCTCCACACTATTTGGGTCCTCCTCTTCTCGTCTAACCCACCCCCTCCCCCATCCCACTTCGGATTCGAGTATTTATTGCGAGCAAGAGATCGATAACCATCCGAGGAACCAATCACTATCCCACTCTCACAAACTCTAGCTCCTCTTCCTCCCGATTCTCCCCGTTTCCTCCTCCTCTTTTCTTCGGCTCGAATTCTCTTCATTCTCTCTCCACATCCGCTTTCAACCTCTCTGTTTCTTCTTACTTCCTCCTTCCATACTTTCCACCTCCCTTTTCTCATCTCTTCGCGTCTCGGCCTGTGAACGCTTGCACCCAAACACGTCTCCTCTTCACGTCTCACCCTGGGCTTCTCCTCCCGTCGCAAAAAAGCAGGTATATAAGTAGGCATCCGTCTCCGAGATGAAATTTTCTGAACGTTTCTCTCTCTTACTCCCATTAAGCTAAATTAGTTTCTCCTTTAGGGATCAAGTTGGCATCGATGAGTAGAGTATTGGCTTCTCATCCCGACGGTTGAATCAGTGGAGACTCTTCAATGAAATCCAGATTCCTACAGAGCTTTTAACAGAGCACTTAAGTTTCATTCACCAAGGTTGGCTTCGCTGGACGCTGGGGAAATTTTCACACGACTCCCATCCTTACCAAAATTAAATTCATTATTATTTCAAGAGCCAATCGCCTCATTATATTAAAATTAATAAGACGAAGATATCGTCAAGTGAAAAATGCCCAAAGCTAAGAAAGAGTCATTATAAGACAACTGCTGCGTTAAAAAAATATAGGACTACCAGCTAGCAAACAGCAAATACACCCAACGGATCGGATGCATAAACACAAGACCACAAAGATGTTCACCTATATTCATTGAATTTTTCGGCGATCTTGGCTACGCGTAGTATACTTAAAATGACAGCACTTACATAGGAATAGGGCATTTAGTTGTGTGCCCCTTGGCTTCATACGTCAAGAGAAGGCTAGTTACGAAATTGCGTCCTGTCCTGCCCCATTACATCCTTACCTATTTTCATTAAGGCGATCATTCGGTTAAGATAGGGTAAAATTGTAGAAAAAGTCTTCTAGATTTTTAAATGCGGGCAGCCTTAATAGCCTATACATTATTTCTTTATCCTAGAATACGTCTTACCTCTCTTCATCCCATCCATTAAATATATTCTTTTTCTTCTTCTCCGCTTACCAAGCATCCTCCCTTCTATCACGGCCTTCAGCAACCATTTTCCCCATTATTCAATAATACCATCATGACAAAATGACATGACAAATAAGAAAAATCTCTTAGTATATTCCACCCCTAAAAAATGTTATTCCTGACCTAGATTTCGATTACCTTGCAATCATTTTCAAAGGTACATTATTATTAGCATGCGAGTTAATATATAGAGACCTGGGGAGGGGGAGGGATGGGGGGGATAAGTGGTTGGTTGACGTCAGAGACATGCGTCACGGTCAGTGGGAGGTGGTAGGGGGAAAGGTCTGGATAATAGGGGAGAGTGGGAGGGAAAAACACATTCATTCTGGAGATTTACACTTATGTTTTTGGCAGCACTCAAAATTTCTAAATGTTGTAAGTAGTCCAATTTAGCCCCTTTATTCTCAATATGTAGCACTTCCGGCAAAAAGTCAATTGAATGTTACTCTTCGATTAAATTTTTGGCAAAGGCAGATGAGATATCTCCTTTTACCCAACACGTTTTGTGTTCTCGAGCTCTTACAGAGATGGCTCGACCACTTTGTCCAATGTATATCGAAGTACAATTGGGAGTAGTACATTTTAGCTTATATAAACCATTTTTGTTCATAGGTGTCCCTTCTTCTTTTGACTTGAACAATAATTTGCCCAAAGTTTTTGGGGTGTGAACAGAAACATTAAACCTGTTCTTTGGGAAGGCGTCAATTAATTTATAAGATATATTCCCAAGAAAGGGAAGTTTACACCATCGTTTGAGTGGCTCATCATGTTTGTAAAGACTGAGTGAAGTGATTAATTCAATAGTTTCTTTCTTAGTTACACGTTTAAATATTTTGTCAATTAATTCTGTCTTATATTCATTATTGAGAGTAATCAATTTAATTACCCCTCCCCCTACTCAGTTCCCTATATATTAACTCGTATGCTATACATAATGCACCTTTGAAAATGATTATAAGGCAATCGAAACATAGGTCAGGAATGAAAGTTTTAAGTGTGGAATATACTAAGAGATTTTTCTTATTTTTCATGTCTACGGTAAAATTCCACAAAGTTACACCGTCAACCATTCAGCTTAATTCTATCATTTCATAATATCAATTTCGAGCATCATGAACAGATGCAAAGGCCATGAACAGTTAAACATGAATCTAATATTAGAAACACAATTTTGCTCAGAAGAAAACTGGGTATAATTCCCCCCTTAAAAAAATCTACGACTGCTTTTTCCTCGTAATTCCTACCATTTATTTCGTAAAATATCTAAAATGATAATGAGATGGGTATTCAGGAACTGATGTGCTAATATAGCACTAGCTAATTTATGACATTTATCCCATGTTAAAAGAGTCACCGTATTTGAAACGGGATATGATCCCACAACCTGTAGGGAACCAGGCCGGTTCGAGGTCACCCTCAACTTTGGTGGAGTTTAATTAATCGATGCTCTGACATAGGCAAAACGTCTCCTCACAAGAGTTTCTCTCGTAGGGTTTCCAATAGTACAGTCTCCACAACCTGCATGCCTTCAGAATAGCAACGGCTGCAAAAAATTAACGTCAAATATCCATCTCCAGCAGCTGTGGCGATGATCATATTGCCCCATGCAAGAACAAGCTAGAGAATTGGATGCAAACCCACGATCATTTTGGAGGTTCAATTAAAACCCGCGGTCTCTATTGCCCGTGGGATACGATAACACTCAAGTAACGAGCCAGCATATACCTCGCAAGTTAGGATGCAAGTTCACGAGCGTTTCATTACGATGCAAGTCATTCGCTCAAGACATCTGCTCCGAGTTACAAGCTCCCGTTTATGAGGCGACTGCAAGTTATGCTCGACGCAAAACTTGTGCGACTTTTGGGGCGGCGTTATGTAAAGGAACCGTGGCAGGATGTCAATGTTGCTCTAATGAAGTCGTATTGGTGGTCTGACATTCCTGCTCCCCCCTAGCCAAATGCTTCCCACATTTCTCCCTTTCTAATGTTAGCACATAATGTTTAGGCACACACATCTGGATTTGAAACTAATAATATCGCATCGATGCGCATTTATGTATTTCCTTCTATTCTGATAAACGTTTATTGTTATTATTTCCTCTTTATTTTATTATCAATACACTTTTTTACAAAGCTTTTATTGTTACACTATTTTTTTATATTTAAATGATTTATTTCGGTTAAAATCTTTTTTGTTAATTTAATTAGTTTATATAAATAGGATAAGCATACTTATGAATATTTATTTGATTTTACACATTGGCTAATGAATTATATGATTTGTCAAAGGTATAGCATAACTTTTTTTACGGTCTTTATTTAAAATTGGCATTAATTTATTATTTTGTGCTAATATATATTTTAATAATTTTATACGTCTTCGACTCATTCCCTAGTCTTTGTTCAAAATAGGAAATACATATGATTATCTTTAAAACTTGTTCCTTATTTATGAATTATATATCCTCTACCTATTTCTCCTATCCTACTCCTGCCAGAGTTAAAACGTTTATTTATGAATCTCACATACGCTCCCATCTTTGGCTTTATTCTATCTTCGCTTTATCTCTGCTAGTCTCGCCATCTGTCTACCCATCAAGTTCTCATTACCCCTTACCTTTTAACTCTCCTTGGGTTTCCTACCCTTTACTCCCCGTATCCTCTCTCTGTCTCATCTCTTCATTACGCCTTTCTCCTCCTCCTCCTACAGCGTCTCAGTTTCTCACTCTCGTCCCGGAAAGACCCCGAGATCTCCTCCTCCCACGCACGGCTCTTTCTCTCTCTCTCTCTCCCTCTCTCTCTCTCTATCAGCCCCTTTTATGGTCCTCCACCTAATTTCCCCCCGCGCCCATCTCAAGGCCCCCGTGGGGCCTTCCTAGGGCATCCACAGCGCGTAAGGGCGTTGTTCTCCCACGGGTCCATTCAAAATGTCCATCCACTGCTGCCCCGACGAATATTCCTTAAACAGTCATTAAGCAACTTATTCCCTTACTAAAAAGGGTACCGAAATTGCAGGACTCGCGCGTCCGCACAACTTAATCGTGATCCGATCCTCGCAGACTAAAGAGCAATTGGGCATTGCGGCAGGAGTGTTTTGCAATTTAATCACCATTGTCTAGTCTGACCATTACCCCAAAGCCGTGAAGTACCTCTTTACCATCAATTGTTTACCCAGCGGCAGTTTAGAATCTGTTCTTCTATAGAAACGGCCCTATTTTTCTCCAAAATCTAAAGGACTCGAATAATCGCTAAGATAAAAGGATCGTAAGCCCATAAAATACTGTAGCTGTGCTCTGAATGAAGAGATGAGAGTCCATAGAGAAATGCAACTTAAGAGACAATGACAAAAAAATCTGTTTAAATAAGCGACAGTCAAAAGAGAAATTAGTAGCAGAAATTAACATGATAAATACTGGAGAGAAATAGGGAATGACACAATCAAATAGAATGTGATTCAATGAAGGTTTAGCTGAACTGAAGCTCCAATAGGTAAGAGAGACATAATGAATTTCACCGAAGTATGGGAAGATATTTCATATTAACGATGGTAATCTTTCTTCAATGAGGGAGCCGCCGTATTAAGAAGAGTATTAGTTTCATTTCCATATCACTCTCAAAGCAAGCAAACAAAATAATTGGAGCCTCTGATAAAACATACCCACTTATTTGCAAAATCTTTTTACCGCATACTTCAATGATATTACAGGATTAATTTAATGATATGAAATCCTATATCAGTTCCAGTCCACGATCTCAGACTTAGTTTTTTCTGAGTTGGTGCACTTGAGATCTTCATCGCTGAAGTAAAGCATTAAAGCTCTACTAGCACGCAATGTAACAAGAGCAGTTGGATTTCACAGAGAAACTTAAAACAGAGCATGGAAATGTTGATAGGAGTATCAAGGTATGTTAAAAAAAATGGAGGGGAAATTATGCTAGTATCTAAAAGCCGACACCGCCATTACAGTTATCATAGACAAGGGTTTAATGAGGGTAATGGTTCCGGTCTGATTTAAATAAAATATAAGTTACAATCCTCAAGCAGTGCAATGTTACGTGAGTGGTAATTTACGACTATACGGCTCAGAATCATTGTCATACAACTCTAATCCTGCCTCATCTTCGACCATGAGCGTGTTGTTTTCTAGTAATTCTTGGTCTATCGGCGTTCAGCTCCTCTTCAAATCCTGGATCAACAGCATTCCATTAGTTCATATCTATCAGATATGCTTTCACTCGTAGATTCCGCACAAAAAATTCCAATCACCAATTTTGGAATATTCACAGTCTCGTTAATTGCTTCAGCCATCTTTATCGCAGCGTTCACAGTCTCAGCCGTCTTAGTATTCTGTCTCACGTCATTCACAAAAATCCACAATCTATAATTTACCCACATATCCTTGGGCCATAATATGTTACTTTTTATAGTGGAATTGGGTAGAGAACATGAACTACTTTCTGATACCCCGATGTCATTTTTGTAACGAGATGCTGGAAAGATGAGAATGATGTAACTGCATGTATCTTTTGTGAGTGTGAACAAAGACATCAGAGAATCAGAAAATATTTCATGTTCTCTACTCAATTCCATTGAATAGCGGCCTCGCGTTCTCCATTTTATCTTAACCTCCACAAGAGTATCGGCTTAGCAACACCGCCTGCTCCCTTGCTGAATTCGAACGGGTCCTGTAAGTCGGCGATCATGCTACCCTCCGCGTCCACAGTAATTTTCCTCTTTCTACTCTCAATTTTTTTCCTCCCCTCTCTCCTCCCCTCGCTTCTCCCGGTCCCGCTTAATTCGACTCCCTTCTTCCAAATGGAATGCCCTTTCTCTAATTATCAGCCAGGCGTCTTTTTGTTCCCTTTCTTCCGTTTTTCCTTTGTCCTTCCCATCCGCGCTTATTCCCTTCCGTTCCTTGAGTTCCCGCCTCTCAAGGGCTGTTTCATTTCCTCTTCGGGTCTCAAGAACGCCTTCCAATCTTCTTCGTCTCTCCCTCCCTCAATCTTTCCCATCCTTACAGATATGGCGCAATTTCCCATCCAATATCCTTTCCTATCGCCAGCCATCGCGCACGTAAAAAAATTAGAATCCATTTTGTTTTTGGGACCTCAATAATGCTCTTTCTGTCTTCATCGAACATGTTAATTACCGAACCGCGTCGCATCGCGTTATTGTGGTTCAATTAAGAGAGAAAGCTATCATTGGAAAATATTTCATCCCATTAAGAAGGCTTTCACTCGAAAAGGCTATACGTTTCCTCTCTCAGTCGTCAGTTCATTACTTATTTCTGACTTTATTGTAAGTCGCTCAGTTCTAATCAACAGAAAGAGTAGGTATCTATGAACGTGAAATAGAAACGATATACTTTTTTTCCGTGAGGCGAAAAAGATGAAACATGCTTACAATAAAACTCAACGCCAGCAAATAAAAAAAATTGTATGCAACAGAAACAGATAATTTGCAAATTTTTCGGTAAATATTAGCTTGACTCCCCGACGAAAAAATCGGTATAGCGAGAGAGCAAAATAAATGCCTTCCAGGAATAGTATCAGTAGATATTTTTCCTCATTTTAAGAATACAATGGCTATATTATAACCACCATCTATTTCCTAAATCTTATGTTATAGGTTCGGGATATCAATCAAAAAATCCTCGCAGGAATTCGAACTAAGATCCTCGGAAAGTGGAGCCACTACTCTCAGCAATACAACAACCCGATTACCTGGCAATCACCCGTCACCCATGCAATGTAATACAAAGAGACAGCTAATAGCTCATTGTTGGTTATATCAGTAGTATAGACAGAAAATACCCATTTTTCGACAAGAAAAGAAGCGTGGGGATGCATTCAGTTCGAAAAACACAAATCTGAGTTACAAGTTCGACGATTTGATTCCTCTGCACACTTGCGAAAATATCAAATAAACTCGCATGGTCACAATTTTCAGTATACCGGGAGTAGTTTTTTTAACTGTCACTGACGAAATCATCATGTGCAGTGGGCCACAGGTATAACGAGGCCGAAACTAGTGCAAGAGATATGTTAGAACGTCGCCACACAGCCCGGAACCATGGCGAAGCATTAACCATTCTCCCGGGAAGCCACAGAAGACAGAAATCGGGCCACGAACTACTAATCAATCAAATTGCTATGCGCGAAAATTATGATCACAGGTACTCTCTCTCAAGCATGCATTCATACAGGTTTCACGTGCAGGATATTAGAGAGGACAAAACGTTTCAAACTGGGATGATGGATCACAAAGTCACGAAGAATAGCCGTGACTGCGGGTTGAGTACCAAGGGGTAAGAGTGGAAGGGAAATAATACGACAAAAGTGGCCTTCCAAGGCTTATATACACGTATATTTCATGATGATTATTCTTCCTCTGCTTTGTCATTATTTTTTTGCCTGATTATTATCGAGATACCGAGACTCCTCATGTTAAAACTTTTCTTGCAGAATAATAATACCAAATAGGGTCCAAATTTATGATCACTTCGACATCATATTAACGACCAAATGGATGTAGAGACTCATCAAAGAAGGTTTTACGAATACCAGGTGAGAAAAAATACCATATTTTTAAATACAATACATAATAATTATACAATAATAAACACGTCTTTTTAAGGTCACCAATGCAAAAATTACCAATACCTAGGGAGGAAACATATGCCGAAGAAGGTATTAGGCCCTGGTTATACAAGGTCCCGCAAACGTTAACTCCAAGAATGGACGTAGGTGTTTCGCGAACTCTGTGTATTTTGTGGGTTCAGGGCGGATTTAGGGTATTGTGGATTCAACCCATTGACTTTGGTTTTCATTCCAACAAAAAATTTAACCAGATGTTATAAAATTGGGCATGAAAAAAAGAAGGGAAAAAAGTTATTTGGGACATTTTGACACGCAGCAGCCTTTTGAAAAGGAACTTATGTTTATTAAGCAAGCAAAAGACTTACAGAGGATGACTAAAGATGGAATATATCTAAAAATCATGAAAGTTGTCACATTGAAGACGTATTTAGGAATGCAATGGTCAGCTGATAAGAGAAGTGGAGATGAAGAGTGAAGTGGAGATTGCAGAAAATCAATCATCGAAAATTCGTATGCTAATAAAGATCCACTACATAGTATACTAATATATTTTGATTTGATGGGATTAACCTGGTTTAATCTTTCTCTTTTACAATTATAACCTTAGAAAACAGAGACAGTGCCGTAGTAAACTGTACAGGAGCGGAGTGCCTAACTTAGCGTTACATCACCTGAGAGGTCAAGTATTAGGGTATGCTAATAAAGGACTAGAAAGGCATAAGGTCGAGGAAAATGATTATGCTATTTGCCAATTAGTTTTTTATTGTCAACGCCATTGAGACACAGCTTTACTGGTAAGGATCGATCATGCCAATTGCAATGGTCCACGCCATTTGAAATTGTAACCTGAAGGTAAGAAGTTTGCGCTTTTACACACCATACTATTTCAATCGATACCTTTAGTAAGGACCAGTAAATCACACTAATATAAATCTGACATGACGTATATCAAGGTTTCACCGAGGAGCATTAACCCCTGGTCAGTAGTCCTACGGTCTACTCACTAAACCATCACGGCAAGTTTGTCTTAATTTTTACCGCCCCAGTGAAAGAGTCAAATTTGACTCGCAAAATTTCAAACGTTTGTCTAGTATAAAACATTTGAATACACCACACGATTGAGGTCTTTGGTAAAATTTTGTTTCAGAAGTGATGATGGCAATAAACACAAAATTACGGAAAGAAAATGTCAGCTTTTCATTTAAATTAGTTGGTAAACGCGTGTTCATGCTAGAAAGTTCACAATAATACATAGTGAATAGCTATGGTTCATGCTTATTTATTAAATATATATAGGGTTAAGTAATTACGTAACTGATTCATAATTTGAATAGAAAAATATTAACTGATTAATCAATAAGTCAAAATAAATGAACTCATTTAATTTACATAGGTAATGAAAGAATCCACATCATCCATGGCCGATGAATGATCAATTGGTGTCTTCTCTACATATTAGGTACAAGCATCAATCAGACAAGGTATATTAATTACGTGGGGGCAGGAGAGAGCCAGGTGATTGTGGAAATAGAGAGAATGTGTGCAAGAGGAGATGTCGGGTGGTGGCTGGCTTGGAGGGGGGGATTCAAACGCCGATAGCCATTGCCTGCTTCCGTAATCGCCCCGGGCGAAGGGGAGGATAGAGCACACCCCAGTTACCGTATGCAGAGGGAGAGAATGAGGTATGGTAGTGGAAGAGGAAGAGCTCAGCGGAAGTAGATGAGGAGTGGAACATTGGTCGGGGGCATGTGGAAAAAAACAGCTTGTTTTTTTGTGAATCGGTACATAATATAACTCACTTTTCGTGTACCTACAGATTTCTTCCACACAGTACTTAATAATTACACACGTTTATCCCTTCCTCCGTAATGAAATTGCTCATTAACTATCATATAATAGAAAGTTATAAATAGTTTCGAAGATAATTCATATGCTCCGGCTAATTTCATAATTATACACTTTTAGTAGCCAGCATTAGAATAAGTTTGCTCCATCAAGAGTGCTCAGAGAGACATGATTACACTGAAAACCGTAATAAAACAACTTTCATTGTAACCATATGAGGTTTGTATATTTAATTTTCCGGCTCCATACCTAAAAAAGGAAAAAAATTAAGAAGAACTTTCCTTCCGAAGATCTCGCAGGACGAATCTAGCTTGGAATGACTATCTCGAGGGTGACGTTAAAACTTTCAGACCTAAGTGGCACTCATGAGCTGAGCAGAGAAGTGTAGTTGCTTGTTCTACTCATACACGAGTAATAGCGTTCGAAAAAATCAACTCAGCCATGAATTTGCATAAGGAACATAGGAGTGCAAGCATAAGAACCATGGTAAAGAGGAGAATTGATGAATTGAAGCAGATAGAGGGGGAACATCAATCAGCAACTGCCACAGCCTAAAGCCACAAGCCCCTCCTCCTTCGGAAGACGCAAGCAAAAAGGGATTCATTACCATGTAGGAGCACAAGGGAAGAAGGGACAAGAGTCTCCATTGAAACTCAAAATCTACCCCGAAACCGAGATGAAGTTAACGAGGGATGTGGAGCGGGAGGGAGAAGATGCGGGGGTAAAAGGAGACGCGCCAGGCTGCCGTGGAGAAAGTGAGTTCGACAATGGAGACGGAGGAATACAAGAAAGTGAAGAAACAAAGTGATAAAGAGAGGGAAATGGTGGTAATAGAGGGAAGCAAGAGAGAGCCCATGGCTTCAAGAGTGATTGAGGAAGGAGAATTGAACGGGTTGGATGGGTTGCCAAAGAGGAAGACAGCGAGTTGGTGGAGGTGGAGGAAAACATATGGAAAGCACAAATTGGATAAAAAGGAAGAGAACTGAGATAAAAAAGGCGAGGTGTGTTTCTAGCCCAATCAAGATAAATGATACATTTCTACTCCCATTTATAAATTTCTAAACCATATACCGACCACGAGTTCAAATTTGCCATGAAGAAATCATTTGACTTGACTGAGATTCGAACCCGGATCTCCCAATTGTAGGTGACGTGTGTTAATAAATTACACCACAAAGCTAAGACAAAGTAAGAGGCTAACACACCTGACCGGTAATCGGGAGATCCGGGCTCGTATCCCGGCCATGTCAAATGGCAAATGGCATTTTCATGGCAAATGTCAACCCCTGATGTATATGCACCCGTGCAAGTTACTTTGTACCACATTATTTGTCAACGCAATGATTATAAATTACAAATACTCATCCGACCGTATGCCTTTAATTTTAACTTCCACGAGAAAAATAAATGTTTTTCGATAAATTACAATAAGGCACCAGCCACATGTCCACAACTTTGTGCTATATTATGTTGAGAATAAGAGAAAAATGAGTTACATACAGAATTAAAATTTGTGCACTGAAGTTAAAATTTTGTCATGGAATAAAAGCGTAGATATCCAAATACATTTATTTTAAGTCCGCCTCTCGTCAGGAATAATGCTCAGATGGCTTTAGGATAACGCATTGACTCTTTCAACAACGGCTGAGTAGATTGAAAAAATGGACTTCATATATTTAGCATAAGAGTTATCCTCATTGATATATGAGTGACTTAAAATAAATTAAAAGATAAAAATAGCTGTGGATATTAATTGATTGCTAGCGAGGAGATGGATAGAAAACGTATATAACTACAAGTCTACAAGTTGAAGACCATGATATATACGAAGATGGTTAATAAGTGAAGGAAAGAGAAGGGCAAGATATTAAGGAGCAAGGTGAGGAAGAGAGAAATAGGATAGCTATTGAAGGAACTGAGGTAATTAAAAATAAATATGGCCCAAATAAGGAGGATATAGATCGAAGATGAAGAATTCTAAGCGTAAAATACCTCACTGTTGAAGGAGGAGTTTAGTAGGTCAAGGAAAACGTGGACATGGATATTAAGTAGGAAAGTGAATATGAGACAGGGAGAAAAATAACTCAGTAAAGTAAGATAGGATGAATGAGGCTCGAAGAAAGAGGAGTATTGGATTGGGACGTAAAAAGAGAACCCTAATCATCGGAGGCTTTAGTGTCGAATAATGTGGTAGGCAGGTGTAGGAACAAAGTGAAGAAGTTAGAAATACGGGGGCAATAGAAAGGCCTAAAGGTAAGGAATGGAAAACAGGACTTTAAGTGGAGGGACAAGAGTGGATGATGGACAGTTCTACAAGTTGGTAGGCCACATTGTAGAAGAGAATGATTTGAAGGTGGAGGCAAAAGAGGACAAGTTTATCACTGGAAAAATTAAAGACGAGACAGAACACAAAGTAACGGAGATAGCTGTGGTAAGGAGGCGTTTAAAAGGCCACAAGATGTTGGAGTATTGGGATAAGAAAGGAGAGTCCTCCCAATAGGACGCCTTGTTATAGAGGAAGATGGTTAGCAAGAGAAGACGGAGGCATATAATGAGGTGAAGGAACAAAGTGAAGACGCCGAAGAAAGGGAGGTAACAGACCGAATTGAGGTAAGGAAGGGAGAGCGAGTCTCGAAGAGGGAGTGGGGAAGGAGACTTCTAGGGGTCGGGAGGAGGTCTCATACGATTGGAAATCAATTATTAGAGAAAGATACTGTTTCGATGAGGAGGAGAAGGCGGAGAAGGGTTGGCGTGAGTCGAGTTTGGTTGAGATATTGGACAGGTAATGATTTGGGGCGAGAGAGGGTGCTGGCGGATGGAAGGTAGAAGGAGGAGTGGGAATGTGAGGGAAGAGATGTCTGGTTCTCACACAATTGGAAAGGGTGGACAAGGGAAACGATGGCGTACTATGAGAACACAAAGATAGGTTGCACAGAAGTGATTGGAAGGGAGATGAAGCCCGAGGTGTACCTAAGCGATGGGGGTAAAAGCCAGTGAATAAATGTAGAATGGAGTGGGAGGAGAACTGAGTTGACATTCGCCGAAAATGAAAGCCCACGACAGCTCGACGTGAAACTTGGCCCAGAAAAAAGGTCGGAACAATCAATGTAATGAAAACCCGGCGGAAAGAGAGATCAGATCAGATCGGATCAGCTCCTTGGTATATTCTTTCGTCTCACCGCAAAGTAGACAGATTGGCGCAATAGTGGTAGAAAAACAAGCAGTGGTTTCCCAGTGGATCCTTGGTCGCCTACCTATTTTAAGCCAATCGCTCACCTTCTATTCTTAGTAACAGTATAATTAAGCTACCCCTCACCAATATCTTAATAAATAAATTATGCAAAAAATTACACAAAAAGGATTTTTAATATTAATTATAATCTTCAGGGAAAAATACACGCGTAAATAAACGTCTCTGTGAGAACGGTATAAATTACGAATGAAATTTTCAAATGTATTGCCTTCCACAGGAATAAACTAGAAAACTAAGCACAATATAATAAAGAGAATACATTTGAGAAATTTTACCCTACACATTAATATCGTCGTTACCTAGGGCACTATTGGCGGAATATCTCTATCAGAAGTAGGCGATCTGAACCGTCGCATTACACATATTTTTTCACTATCATGAACAAATGCATGGGGAAAAAGAGAACCTTAAGCGTAGATATTACAGCACGCAGGGACAAGCCCCACCTCTATTCCATGAGTTGTCTCAACGTCATGATAGCCAAAAATTTAAAAGAGTATCCATAAACGAAAAGGTTGAGGGTTAAAAATTTATTTCGATAGCCTTTCGAGAGACTTAACGAAAGTTATCAGCGTGTTTCCAGATCATGCTTTGAATAAAATCAAGCATCAACTTGTTTTTCATATTTTTGGTCGTTAAAAATTACATGAAAACACACGATGTTTCAATAATTACAAGTTGAAATGGTCGTAAAGGAGAAAAGGCCTCCCTTGCTACAGAAATCCGCATCCGTTGTACACGCTCGCCACCCGGTAAATGTTATCTTAGGGGAGTAAGACTATATCTTAGGGGAGTAAGAGTCTATAAAAGCGGGATCCGCAGTCCTTGCTACCAAAACTCATTTTTCGAGTTTTATCCACCCACCGGCCTACCCTTACCCTCTGCAGTTCGCCAACACTCCCACTCCCTACCAACGTAGAGCTTTTTGATGCAGATGCTTTGATTTAGTCCAGGACATACGTGAGAACACCGGTCTATGGATTCGAGGGAGCTTGCTATCCAATCATATAAAGCCTCAGGCGAGTCAAGGGATGAGAAGAAATGAAAGGATCGAAGGACATGTCCCATGACCGGACTCGGGAAGATCATGGGCCCGAGGGCTGGAAATCCTCGATTCCATCGATAGGAGAAAAAAAAACATGACACCGGAAAAAATCATGGTTTGACGAAAGAGGTCGTGTTTGGGATAAGGATTGAGGGAAGAATGATAGAGAGTCTTGAGAATGGAACACATAACCAATACGAATAACGGGGAACGCCAATGAAATATATGACACTATTAAAGGGAGATCTGGTTATAACCCTCCCATTTTACGTCGCATCGCCCAAGAATGTACCAATAAGTTTTTCACTTAGCAATTTCAATCAAATTATTTGCTTACCAGCATCCACGGGAATCATAGTAATGCTTGATTTCCTTGAATGTAAAATTATTAACAATTGAGTCCAAATTATAAGCACCTACACCACTTTAATGCGCGCGAATGCCTTAAATTTAATGAATGGGCACAGCCTTAAAGAAATATTTAACACATTACAAGATTTAAAAGCTAATTTTTCTAATTTAATGTTTTATTTTTTACATGTGTGAAAGAAAAATGTAGTGCAACAATTTTTCCTCCAAGTTTATATAAATACTATGAAAATTTACGACGACACTTGGTATTAAAAATTATTTTTTAAACTAAAAATAATGACTGCTACATAGAGAACCGATTTAAAAAACGAATGCATATTTTTACCTCGAGCCGAGGTATTCTCAAACGTTGATGAAGGGAAATTGTAGAAGGGAAATCTACGTCTAAGTCAGTCCCCAAATATATTGTATAGTAACAGAATAATTCAGAAGCGCGTAACCTATGTCCCAAAGAGTTCTTATTTTACTCCCTGGGCTCTATGCTACAGCAGCAGCTTCTCTGCCCTTCCAATTACAAAGTCCGAGCACCTCTGGGAGTAACAAAGATAAGACTTAACAGAGCAATTACTCATACGCGGTGAAGGCAGAAACTGCGAACATGGGATTCACTCAACGCTGCCTTTCATGGCGCAATTCAAATGAGCTTCTTGTCCCAGGGCAACACACTGGGTTACACCGTACGACACCTCTGGTACTCATATTTGTCCAGGAAACCATACGAAATGCTTCCGACACCTTAAATGCTACGTAAACTGCGAATGAAATAACTATGTCCATCCCATTACTCAAGGCATATTGATACTTGCTCTCCTACATTTCCACTGTTAGAATTGTTAGTGTTCATTTTTAATATTATCGGTTTACCTACCGGTCAGGATAATTAAGTTTTTATGGGTCATGGCTACTCCCCTATTTACTTAGTAAGAATTTCAAAAATTGGCTACAGGTTCCCTCTTTCCCGTTCAGCATTATTCTTATCTATTCCCATAAAATTCAATATGCCACTTATGATCCTCCTTTATCCCTGCTTCCCACCATCGTATTATCCAAAACATTTCCGCCTACAGAGTGCTATATCTGTTTCTTATTCCCTCCACCCAAAAATATAGCTTCCTCTTGTTTCCCACGAGTAAATTAATTCCCTTACCTTCTCGTAGTGGTGGCACCACACAAAATACCTGTTTTAAAACTGCTCGATGGTTAAGGGAGAGAAAATTTTAATCTTAAACTTTTAAAAATATTTGATGGAGGAACCGAAGACAAAACAGTTGAGGTCATTGTTTTACACTATTCTCGCAAAAACTCTTGGCAGAAACTCAGCAGACAATCATAGAACTAAAATGCTCTATTTTCTATTAATTGATCAGAGTAGGTGAGTGGGTTGTAGCTTAGTGCTTTCATTTACTGCAGAGCAGGAATTCTCTGTAAGGACAATAGTACCCCCTTAGGAGTTCAATTGATTTTGGAAGGGGAAAATGATCGAGGAATCGGGGTTCACTCTAAAAGGAAACTTGGAGGAATTAACAAAGTAGGGAAATATATTTTATATAATATATCCAAGTTGAGAGAAAAATTTAATTTAATTATGCTAAATTGAACACCAAACTTCAAGCTAAGAAGCTTCAGGCAAAAGGATCTCATTGAAATAAGTATGTAATCATAAAAATAAGATTTCATCGTAAAAATTTATGACAACAATAAGGAAAAATAAGGCCTGACGGCACTTTATGAGGCGATAGTTAAAAAAGGCAGAGCAGCCCAACTCAGTCTTTCAGAGATCAAGAAAAGTTCTCTCAGACCTCTACTTCCCCTCCGTCTCGTGTTACTTCCCCTTCCATTAGAGTCCGCTTCCGTTGAGTTCTGCGAGGCCGTGAGCCAGCAGGTTTTGCGAGATCATTATTATTCAAAGGAATATCTATTCCCACGGCGGAGATGACAAATTAAAATCAAAATTGCTGATCGCCCTTCCCGACACGCCAGCCGTTGTGCCACCCCATCGATTCATTCTTATCCTCGATGATGCGGAAAGAAGGCATTGCGGCAAAATTCCTTACTCACTATCTTCGCCTTCCCAACCGCAAACTAGGGCACGAACTCAGGTTCAAATGAGATCAACAAGAAGATGTATTTGAATGAATAGAGAAACCCTAAAATAATTTTCAAAAGACACAGTATATGACAAAATGCAAGTACAATGTGCGAGAACACTAGGAATCTACATAGCTTTAGGAGTCACCTGTCATCTTTGTTTTGAAATTTCCCCGAACTCAGAATTCATCTAAACGTTATAGTGGCTTTCAGCAAATACGAAATGCCAAGGGACAGTATTATTTTTCTCATGTCCAAGTATTCCACATCCTGTGACTAAATATTCCTTTAGATACACTCAAAGAATATATCAATGTTTAATGATACTAACCGGTTTAGACGTCACAATATTATTATCAGAGCTCGACCTTGAGAAAAAACTCACCGAAAGAGAAATTAACTAAATTAACTATCGATGAAGACCAAGAATGGAATACATTACGCAAATTATGAGAGGACTTAGGATTTACTAATAGATATAATCAGTTGGGAGAGAAATGAGGAAAGTGGAGAGTAGTGGAAAACCAGTCTTAGGATTGATGACGGCTAATTATGATCTATTGCCATTGTGTCAGTTGATCAAGCATCGCAATCCAGAAGTTTTAAAATACGGGAGTTCATGATCTAAGTATGAACATTATCCGAGGAAGTTATATCAGGTTTCTCCTCTTTGAAAGATAATTAGTGGTAATTTTAAGATAAAGCCGAAGGGATCAAGAACATGGTAAGTTGTGAAGAGGAGCGTATTTCTACCCAACCTTCATCATATTGAAGTTTGAAAGACTGCACATGAAAGGCTGTAACTCCAGTTTATGAAATTAGTATCTTCGAGCTAACTAACCCTTAAGCCGCCGCAAGGCCGTTTTGGAGTGAGTACATGGTGTATCAGTCATGCAAACAGAGGAAACAGTGAATCCATATCCCACTATATTGGCGGAAGTTGCTGAGCAGCACACTTCAATCCATCTGTCCGGAAAGCAGTGTATATTACTCAAATTTCTGCTAAAATGATGAGTTTTGAAAGGATTTAGCTTGAAAGGCGAGAGTGCACGTCTAACATGTAGACGATATTGAAATTGTTAGATAGACATGGAAAAAGCCTGAAGGTAAAAAACTAAAATAATAGTCAGTCAAAAGTGGTATAAATTGAGTATTCCAAGCAAGTATTTCTTAGCTCTGATACATGATATAAGGTAAATTAAGGAATGACTTGCGAGAACATTAGCAATCTACATAGCTTCAGGAGTCACTTGTCATCTTTGTTTTGAAATTTCCCCGAACTCAGAATTCATCTAAACGTTATAGTGGCTTTTAGCAAATACGAAATACCAAGGGACAGTATTATTTTTCTCATGTCCAAGTATTCCACATCCTCTCAAAACTAATTTCATTGAAAAAATGCACAAAGAAATAACTGATCGGAATGCTCATCAGAATCCCTTGCATGGTGCATCTGTCAAATAGCCAGGTAGCCAGGAAGGAGTGTCAAACCCGAGCCGAAATTCCCCTTGCGCCAAGGTGGTTTGGCAGTGTAACTGGCTAACACACCTGACCGCATATTGGGAGATCCGGGTGTGAATCCCGGTCAACCCTATTCGGGTAGGGGTCCTGATGTTTTACAAGGCGAATTTCATTACTACCAATTCATGACATCACACCACTTGACTGAACATTTATTCGAGAATATCTCATGTAGTATAATATTTCTTCACACAGGTATAAACAACGTATATAATGGAAAGTAATGACCTTTAAATAGAGGCAATAATGAAGCCAAAGGAATGATGAGGATGAGGAGTGGGGCCTGGGGTGGAAGACCTTTCCACATACAGTGCGCCGAAAAAGGGAAGACCGTAGAGCAGAGAGGCTGTGGCTCCAGAGGGTATGGAATGAAATCCGAGAAGGGATGAGGAGAAAAAGAGAAGGATGGGACTCATCCCCCGCCACGCCCCCTTGAATTCCCCCATAACCCGCTTCACTTCTCCTTCCTGCAGGGAATCGATTGATTCTCTGACTGCGTAGCGAGGGAAAACGGCAAAAATACGTCACGTGCAACCTGTCCCCATAAAATACGCGTAACATCCCTGTTGGGCGAGCTGCGGAGATGGAAAAGTGAACTCTTTTGCGATGACCCGTTCCGATTGATTTCCGCTGGAAATAAAACCGGTGAAGTGACCGAGGCACAAACACATGGGACGAATAAAAAAAGGAACGGACACTTTAGTCCGGGAAGTCAAAAAATGGAATGTCACGAAAATTGATCAAATTCATGACTTTGGGAGTGAATACTTAAAAAAAACAAATGAAATTCGTCAATATCTATCAGGATCTCACAGAGCAGCTATGGTGGCAGTGGAAGGGATATGATTCAGCCTGACTTGGGGAAGTGATGAGTGACCAATGTAGTCCTAAGATCGCATTAGACACCCTTATTCCGGCCGACACCCGGCCATCATGAATGAAAAATTCTATAAAGCCTACAAGCTCCACTGCTAAAAGACCCTCAAACCAGCACAAAAAGAGTGGAGAATCTTTTCAATACGCATGCTTCATATGGTTTTCGTATCAAAAATCACCACCAAGAAATGCTTCGATGAAAATAGTCCAGTTTTAGCTAAGCTTTCGATTTTTACCTTCCATCATAACTTGTACCACCTTTACTAACAAATCTTCCCGAATTGCTCCATCTTTTTATCACCTATTTGTGAATACATGATTTTTTTACCTACTTACATCCAAACATGGTGATGAAAACTACAGCTGTCCGAACACGCCTTTTCTGGTGCAAATTATGATTTCTGCCTGGTCATATTTATATAAACTACATGGAGGCCATATAGTTAGGACTGACACCCTATGTTCATCTTTCTTCCTCATGAACTTCACACTACGATATTGGAAAATTTTTTTAGAATAATGTGTTACTCTTAACTTAATCGTCACTCTTACTACACCACTAATAGGCGAGGATTTTACACTTATGCTACACAAGCCAACGTTGTAACACCAGAACTCCTTCCATACCCTTTTAAGATGCAACCTTTTTCGGGAGCGAGCTCTCAAGGAAATAATCAGAATGTCTTGAAGACGTAACCAAGGACATTGAAATATGTTTATGTGCTTTCCTTACACCAACCTAAAACGCTCGTAATGAGGAAATATTACTCGCTGGCAACAAATTTGGTTTTAAAACTTTGAAAATAAGGAAATATTCTGTGTTACATGGAATACATAGGTTCTGAAGAGGACAACATATATCCTTCTATTCGTTATACTTAATACCCTCCCACAATTATCTCTGCCACATATCCTTTTCTCTCGCTTGACCCTGGAACTCACATTCCGCTAAAACTATCCGATTACTCACTTCCGGCTTCAACATGTTGTTTCTCCTAGGCCCTGAAAGGCGTATCTCATGATAAAGCCTTGTAGAGTTAGCCTTCGCCTCGGGGAAATTCACCCGCTCTTCGAACACTACAGCTCGCTAGCCGCCGACTCGTCAGCTGGCTCGTTTCTTCAACCCCGAGCTCGCCTTCTCAAGAAAACAGAATCAAAGCATTAAGTGCTCACAGCGTCCCAAATACTACTCCCTTTCGCAGCAAGTCTTGCCAGCTCTTAGACTCTTAAAGCGTGTGCTTGAATTCTAAGACAGCTAAGAACTACAATACACTTCTTGTGACAAAAATCACTTCAGCGTCATATCTATAAAGCAGGAGTACCTACTGGGTAAGGTTACTACGTAAATGTAGCAGATGTTATCAAATGCCTGAGAATCAGCACAATTTCAAACCCGTTGCAGGAAAAGACATTCGTAATATTGGCAGCGCTGTACAATGAAACTAGTTATCATGAAGAATGGTTGTGGGGTGAAAAGTGAAACATGAGTGTTTCTTCGCCACAGTTTCATCATTTTACGAGTACTCTACAAGTACTTGGGAAACAGCACAGAATGGCTTAAACGCACGAAGTAAAATATACAGGAAAGACAAACAAAATAATTTAAAAACTTGCACGAGCAATTCTTAAATGTGAAACGGCTGATGGAAGGACCAGGCTGTAAGCTGCGAGAATTTTAGGGAATATTATCAGAAATATTCGGATCACGATTTTTAAGAATGACACAGAGAATATTATTTCATACCAATCCTAAGTATTTAGGACAAGCAAATACAGCTAATAAAAAAAATTCATAGTCAAATAGATAGGATTAATAATTCACTCTTCTCTCGCATCATTACCAATTAATATATTATCACAGAGAGACACTAAAGTGTCTATATGATATTAAACCGATCGGCGATTTGTTCTTTCAATTCCTTTTCCCTCACCCCTATTTAAATGATTCCTGTCCATACCTTCCCCTGCCACGCTCCTATGCGGTGATTTACAGGTTAGTCTGAGGATGTAGAGGCCCTGACGTCACTAACTTCCTTTTTCAAAACCTCTAACCAGCGCTATCCTCTTACATTCCAAGCCTTCCAGAAATATATTTCTGAGTGTTGCGCCATGCAGAGGACCCTTGTCGTAATTTTGAGAAATGCATTCGTCGTCTTGCCATTATTCTCATCCCATTTTTTTCCGTGGAAGTGCTCGCCACACTAGTAAAAAATATCTTCAAGTCGCGAGACACACTTTTGGCCTATATTTTTCGAGTCCCTAAGAAATTCTCGCAGAGAAGACTTCCTTTTTTTAATTTTCACATCCGTAACCTTCTTAGTTTTTCCCAAGAAAAACATGTAGGGCAATTGCGATTTGAAACATGGAAAGATTCGAAACAAAAATTAAGTTAGGATTTGTCTTATCCCCTTCCATATTGCGCCGTTAAACTCCTTGCAACCTAAATCTTTTGCTGCACTGAACAGTGATGATGTATATTCATATTGAATAATCGATTCTACGAATGCCTAGTCTTCGTGGATAGAAACAGGTTTATTTCACTATAAATATGTATGGCACACGCTCTTGCAGGGTGTTAGCGCCTCGAGTGCTGCATCAAGTTTTGTGCAGTGTTCAACACATAAAGAAAGGCCACAAAATTTATTTCGACATTACCCCTAATTCAAGTCGTATTGCACTTGCCTCGATAGAAAATATTAAATTATTTGCTGAGTTTTTCGTCCTAGCCTTAACGTCCACTTTTTTCATTACCCCTTTTAATGAATCGAGGAAAAACTGAAGCAAGAGTGGAATTAGTGAAAAAGGAGTACTTCTGACGAACTGACGGATATCGAAGACCAACTTTTCACCTTATAAGCCATCTCCTTTATCGCTTACAAAGGTTTCATGTCCATCAATGAATGGTACTATCAAAGGCTACTCGTGCAATATCAGTAAAAGTTATATTGAATTTGGATAGAACTGCCCAAAAGGTACCCTAGGGACGTATTTTTTTGTGTAGGATAAACATAATTGATTATCATTAAAAAGGAATTCAACTAATATCCCCTAATTTTGAAATATTTTATCAAAAAATAATTCTATGATTTAATTTTCATTTCTAGGAATACACTTCCGGTGGAGGAGGTACGGAGATGACACTGGAGTGAATATGCAAAACCTCTCCTCTCCAATTAGAAAAAAAATTAGGCCCGGGCTTCCGACATTAATTGATTCGTGCGAAGGAGAGCGTGAAGATTCATAAATAGGGATCCTTCGTTAACGCCCCATTTTATCGCACCGGCCTTAAATGGTTCAATGAATTTCCACGGGGTAGATTTAATTGTTATTTTAAGGGGAACACACACGCACACATCGCAGTTGTAAATTCTCACGTAGCTACTCGCTCCCGGGAAGCCAGGTGAGCGTGAATATTTTCCCCGCACCGAACCTCGGGAAATGGCTGCGGGAACACTTCCCAAACGCTTCCCAAAACAATCTGCTCGGCCCGTTGGGGGGGGGAGGAGGGAAAAAATCCTACCCAAACACACTCCACACAGCTCGGGCCACGCCTTTCCAACGCATCTGGTATGCGCGAGTTACGCGGCTGCCTAAATTTCTCTCCTCCTCTTTCTCCTCCCTTCTCGGTGTACCTGCCGACTCGCTTAAATACGTTTCCCCCCACGCCATACCCTACCACACCCCTTTCATCCACCGAGTACACCACATTCGTTCTCGTCTCAACCCTCCTTCACCCGCCCACGTTCATTCCGGGGGCGGGGGGGCGGGATGGAGGTGGGTTAACTTCCCAAGGATTCAGCCTTTCTCTCTCTTCCATCCACAATCTTTCCCGCCTCTTCTCCTCTCCGCATTCCTTCTCATTCCCTCTTCCAATTTTCCTCAATTACTTTAGCTTCCTACTCTTCTTCTCGTCTCTCGGTGATCAGGTTTTCTGGGTGGTTTTTCAGCCCTTGTGAGTCGGTTCTCGAAATTTTGGGATAGTTATCGCACCCGAAAATAGAAAAAGTCGTATGATATCGAGGAAGTTTTGCATTTTACGCGGCCACTCAATTTTTTCCGATGAATAATTATCGCGTGCGGACAAAATGCGACGTACCTAAATCTTAGATGCAACGAATACGTACGATAAAGTTATTTCTTTCGCATGCGGATGAGAATAACGACATTTTCGGGAATAAACCTCCTTACAGTCAATTCGTTCACCATAAAATGATATATATATTATGCAAAAGCAACGATTTTATGGCATACTTCGTCGAATCAGTCGTCTTGAGTTATCGCATCCTGCTTGCAGGTCATAATTATGGCGTGAAAAATATCAAGGCGGTTTAGCTCGCGATACTCAACAAAACTGCGATTTGCTGTTATTTTTTCAAAAGACAATTTGAACGTTACGAGAACCGATCTCCTGGACGTCTGTGTCGAGGGCCAGGGTTGTGTACCTGGCTATGGTAGAGGTATTTTATTGGTAAATCAACCCCTACTTGCAATAAGAGATCTTCAAGTTAAGTAACCTGTCACTCGGATCAGACGCTCGTTCAATAGTGGAGACCGTGATTTCTTTCTTTAAAAATACGTTAATTCTGACGTTGGGTGTCTCTCCTGCTATTTTATCAATTCCCATGTTACCCCTATAATTAGGTCATCACCGGATCAGATGGACGAAGGGATTATCTATGTCTCAATCTCGCCCTCATGAAGAATATATCATTTCAAACATTCTCTTGCACAATCATTCCCAGCAATTACCCGTACATTCACCCATTACATGCAAGGCGGAGGTTAACTTGGTTCTTAGATTTCAGCAGCGTTTCGGGGTATGACGCAGAGCTTCCGGGATTTCCTCCGTGTAGCATAGTCATTTCATGTGGACCAGTTCTAAAAGCTTGCAAGCATCTTCTGGTCAGATGTGGCTCCTGTCCCCTGTCAGCAAGGGTTACCCAGTAATTGCCTATCAACATTAGTCAAGTACTTAAAATAATATATATTCCCAAATATGTACGCATCTCAGGGATTTCAGATCAACACGGAGAACATAACCTTGCCGCCACGTTACATATGTAGAATAGGCTATTGAAAAAATTACAGATGTTCTCGGTCAAAGCGATAGATTTAAATTTTTTCTTCGAGAGCCTGCCCCCAATGACGCAATTGACCTCAGTTGTCAGACACTTCCCTGGTAGAGCCAACCGCGCAGGTTCTTCTTTCCTTTACCTTCAGGCGCTCTCTTCTCAATCTTCATTTCATTTTGCAGTTCCTCTCTTTCTCCATGTCTCTTCTCATTTCCTTCTCGGCGTCCTTTACTGTAACGCACAGTTGCCAGGTTGGCGAATTTTCCGCCGTGTCGCATAACTTCTCCATGCCGTCGGTGGGAGATATTGAGCGACCCTGCAACGCTTGGGTGAATATGCAAAATACGACGTTAGCATAAAGATTGATAAGTCACTGTGGAGGCTTAGCTCGAACATCTACAACGTACAGTCCCCTACATGAAGACTAAGAACAGAATTAGGAGATGCAGTAGAATGGCGGCCCCAGTAGAAAAATAAAGGATCATCAGTAAGGTGGTGTCAAGATCCCATCCGTAGTAAATAATTACAAAGTTTTGAAGTTTATGCTAAATAAAATAAGAGCAATAGGAAGCATCATTGAGAGGTGCAGCGATAGCATTATACATTAATATTTTATCTACCGTATCGTAGTAGGGAGAAGCATGCCTAGTAGGTCACCCAGACTCTCAGAGCTGCTTAAAACCTACAAGTTACCATTGAAAATGTTCCATTTGATTGATCTAGGAGTAAAACACCTCTAATAATAAGAACAAAATGTCATGTTTTTCTTTGACCACTCATGCTTTCTTTTGCAGCCGAAGAGTATAGGCTAATATTAGGTGAAGGTTAAGCCGAGTCGTCCAAAAAGAAAAATAGAGGGGAAAGGTAGCAGAATATTAATAACCAAATACGACTCATGAAATCATATCCGTAGATCCGATTGCGAATTCATATTTTCGCATGAAATAATCTTTTAGACATTAATTTTCTTCGAAGTACTTTATGTATAAAATAAATCTTCAGAAATACATATTTACCCGAGTTAAAATATACTGACACATTAGGTCATCACATTTTGAGATGCCACAAGTGTTCTGCCCGTGGACATTGAAGTTACCAATGTAAAGTGAATGAAACACGACACCAAAATTAAAATACTTAAACAGCATTTTCACATACTTCACTTATTTCATTCAAGGTTTAATTTCTCCTCGCCGCAATGACCCCGTTGAAATCTTCTTGTTACACTTCACCTAAAATTCTCTCTCAGAAGTTTCACAAACATATATTCTGAATTCCGAATGATACTAATGCTTTGGCTTCAGAGAGATGGCGTTTTAACGGTTTAATCCAATGGCTCCTGATCTGGCTCGCCCTTTAGGCAGGTAAGCCTTTCCAGGCTAACCTAAATATTGAATTGCACTGCTCCGCCTGTTGGGGATAGGCTGTTGTGGAAACAAAGCAGTGGTGGCAAAATCCCAGGGAAACTTGAATGTAATTGAGCACTAACCAAGATTCAACCAGGCTCACAGATATATTTTTTTTGCTTGCCGGACGATTCTGTTGGCCCGAATGTCCCCGGAATCCCGATAGGCTGCTGAGCCTGTCATCAGGTTTTCCAGGGACCGGACCAACAGAACTTGACACACATCCATGGTGAAAAACCCACCCAGGCGGGACTCGAACCCGCGACCCTCGATTTAGCAGGCGAGGACTTTACCCCGCCGCCACCAGGGCCGGCGGGGTAAAGTCCTCGCCTGCTAAACTTTAAAAAAGCCTCGCCATCAAATCAAAATAAACATCGAAAAAAGGATAAGCAAATTTGCGCATATTCAACTATGCAGACGAACACATTTGTAAATTCGTATTTGAAGCAATGACTTAAAGTATGAACAATTTCGGGAATAAATTATATACATTTATTACAGAAATTAATAAATTCTTTGAAGAAAGATACAGGACTTTTTCCTGAGAGAATAAGCTAAAACATAATGAACTAAAAAATGAGGATGATTTCAAACGATTCCAGGAAAAGATGAGAAGAGGAGACAAAAATGCTTACTCCTCTCTGTATGTAAATTTTTCTACAAGTTATAAGCATCCTTTAAATCCAAAAATACCAAAATAAAATATTAACAGATCTACGGCCAGCAATCAACGCATAAGTACACCAACGATCAACCATCTGCTTATTTGCATTTGTTGTGTAGAACATTAAATGTGAAATAAAATGAGAGATGCTTTCTTACATACGAGTATTTTTCGTATTTTGTTCCGTCTGAACTTATTCTTATGTCAAATAGCGTAAGCCATGGACGGTCAACCAAGCTGCTGTAAACCGATTAAGGCCAACCGGGGGATAGAATCACAGAAACCGCAAACGTATGCTGGAAATTTTTCCTGATAAGCTTGAATAACCTCATAGTTCTATCGGCAATCTCTACGATGGCTCCTTCGATAGTTTAATTTTAATGTAATGATGAAATAAATCAACGCCGAATAATTCCGAAAAAATCATCACTATTTACTTAGCATTGCTATTGGCTCTAAGAATAGATATTTTTACATAAACTCGTACATTATCTAATATTTGTAGTTCTAATATTAGTACAAAAATGTAAAGATGGAGCATGACTTTTTATATGTCTTCATTTTTTCACTCATGGGACGATATATTTAGCCAGGCATGTGCAATATTTATATTTTTCCTCATTAGCACTTATCTAGCTGCAAACGAAATTTGAGCAATAACGTGGAGCCTTAAATGCATAGTTCCCGGCAAATTTGGAAGAAATATTGGTATGTGATGCAATCAGCAAGAACTCCTTTATTCACAACAAAAGGACCACGAAATTTTATATTTCCAAGTTCGTGATGCAATTCACCCTTTACAGTATTTTTTTAATGTCAGCATGTTACGACAATCGTAAAATGAGACTGAATTACGTCCTATAAAAGTTTCATTATTTTCAATTTATTTTTTCTTTCTCCTCCTTCCTTTAGAATTGCCGTTTGAGGAGTTCACTGCATTATTAACGCCGAAACGAAATCTAGTCGAATGGCAATACACTGCGAGAGCACAGACAAAACAAGTTAACTCAGGAGACCTCTCTCTCATGTGGCGGGGAGCTCGCCTCACTTATAGTACACAAAGTACTCGCAAGGCATTCGGTTCTTTACGACCACCGCACTATCATCTCGTCTCCCCCCCCCCCCCCACGAGTCCCAGGCAAGTAGCTGCGGATCGCGGTAGCAGTGGAGGAGACTTGACTTAACGTTTGGGTAAACTATGCTAATTGTCAGAGAAAGGCAACTCTCCCGGCGAGGCTGAATGAAGAGGAGGGCAAAACTGAGGGAACTCGAGAAACCTCAAGTCTGAAAACACGAAAGTTTTCATTTCTTTGCGCCAGAAGAGTTCCCTGGAGTGCGGATCATAATATCTCGTCCACGGGAGCGTGATGAGGGAAAAGTTTTTATATTTTTTTTTCACGAATCAACATGGCGGAGATATCTAGGATTTATAAACACGGAGAAGCATCAAGAACTTATCTCACCTATATGCTGGACCGCGGCCTCAATAAACCGAGATTTAATTAATCTCATGTTCCCTCAGGAGTTAATTGAAATTGGTAGTTAAGTCATAAGAAGGCATTAATTTCGTTATCGCGTTACAGTTTGTTTTACACGCGTATTACGTTTTACTTAGAATACCTTCTAAAAGGCTGGAGGTCAGAGCGATGTGGTACTTAAACCTTGACCATTTTGGATTGATGACAATACAAAAGAAAAGGCAACGTAGGGAGAAAAAGAAGGAAGCATGGTGGGCGAAGAAAGAAACTAGAAGAGATCAGAAAGTGGTTGAAAGAAGGCCGGAAAATAGGGAAAGTGCTGGGTAAGCGCCGAACGGGAAGAAAGAGAATAGTTAATGGCCGGAATGAAGAAGGGCAGGGTATAAACTGAAGCGAAGAAAGAGTGTTGGTAGATAGGGTTCTGCGTTTGTAATAATCCAATCAATTTTTTCTTCCAATTAACGCTAGCTTAACAGGAAGATAACCGTAAATTTAATACAATGAAAATTGAGGTAATGCTCATACACTCAAAGCGAAAATCATCGAAAATAATACGGGAAATCAACAAAAATGAAGACTGACGTCAGATAAAGTCTTTTGAAAATCAACGGCATATGAAGCAAAGGATCTCGGTGATGTTACGTCACAGAATTCTGAGCTTAATGCAATGCTACCCCGTTAAAAAGCGAGGTTTCTGCCACCAGAGAGAGTATTAAAACAGCCGCGATACAAAGTAACTCTGCAAGTTCTCTATATTAAATCTCCATAAATATGATAACCCTATTAATCACTATCAAATTAGAAAATGCTGCCTCAATTATAGCAATTATAACCTCGTGAAGCAATGTCCGCACTGAAAAAGTGACGAAAAAACCATCATATGAAATACCCGACTTTTCCTTGAAGCTACTCCTTGAGTGCATAATCTAAAACAGTTGAAGAGCAAGTATAATGTTTATTGGCGATGTTCATCGAGACTAGTTTCTCGTAACGTAGCTCAAAATATTGAGAGTAGAAAAAATTATTTTCTATTTTTTTATTATATTAAATATATCAAATTTACAATTGACAATTATATTAAATTTATAAAATAATACGATATATATTACACATAAAATATAAGTTATATATTACATTACGGAAACCAACTATTGAAGCCAGATAAAAATTCCATATCGAGCCTTTATTTCCGAAGAGAAAAATAAATAAGCATCAGAGAATTAACGCTATCAAATTATCACTCTCACGTTCACAGTAACATAACGCTTCCATTTTTCTTCGGAGCTGAAAGTTTTTAAAAATCACCAGCTACGACAGAACGCACTAAGATAACAGGATTTCACCTTCTATTTTCTGCGTATCCATAGCATCGGTTTGGCAAACGGAATAAAAGGTACTTTGAAATTCACTTAAACGTCCAGCTTCGCAAAGAGAAAAAGTGTGCCTCCATTGATGGAGGCTGTTTGTTTTATTTAAGTAATTTATTTGACAAATATGTAGCTAATTCTGCACAAAACTCCAATAAGACTTCCTCATAAAGTAATGCAAAGGAGTTATATTGTGTTTTCATTGCATGAAAACGCATACACTCTCATTCCGATCAACGACATTACGAAAATTAAATTGGTAAATCAATAGTGGTAAACGTAGGAAATAGCAGTAAAACACCTTAGTAAGTAGTTTGGTAATCATTAAGTGTATTAGGCGGTGCAGGAAATATCGGCAACTATACTTGCGTTCTTTTCAATATGACTACAAAGCCTTTCGTTAAAAACTACGTCGTTCCATGTAAGCTCAACAAACTGTCCATTAATTTTATTGCATTACTTCTGCCATTTATCCCAAAAGTTCATTGCGGATAAATGTCAAATTATATGAACTCAGAGTGGGAGTATGTTGAACTTTCCACCGTGCAATTCACTGTTTGAATTTATTGAAAATTTATTATGAACACGTTATCTTATTCAGCATTATGAAAGACATCTACATAAAAGTTAATAGTAACTTAAATAAAACTTTGTATACTCCACTATTGGTTTAATAAAACGACCCGGGTTTCGACACGACGTGTCATATTCAGGTGCAAATACAACATCTGATACAAAGTTTTATTTAAGTTACTATGAATTACTTCCACAAAGTCAAGCCTGGAACCATTTCCTTTGTAAAAGTTAATAGTTGTAAATTTCTCGGTCAATTGAGGCTTATCATCAACATCATTTCGATTTATCGTCCTGTACAACTCTCTTTTATTATAAGTATGTACAAAGAAAATAATGCAATCAAATAACCAAACGACATAGAAAAAATGATATGAGTATGTCAGCACATTAAACGACACTAATGAATAAGCGAATGCCTTTGTGACAACTGATTCAAAATAGAAACTATTTACGACTATCAAAACGTTGACTTTTAACTATCATCAATAATTCAACGTCGTTGATATTAACTTTGAAAATTGAAATTTGTTAAAATAAGAATAATTTCACCAACTAAGTACAACTGACGTTCTCGGTGTAAAGAATTACCTTACATAAAAATTTCGCTGAGATTGTCATCACCTAGTTCCTCATTCCCATTCTATAATTAATATTAACGATTAAGTTTATGGTTTTAAATTAAACGGATGGTTAAATGACTTAAAAAGTAACACTGTTTTTAATTATGCCTACATGAATAATCCCTAATAAAATCAAATACGTTATAGCTCTTCATTCGCCCCGGTACACCCATTGAATCAATTTTCCGACTGCAACTGGTTTCCAGCCATGCACAAAATATTGTGCGGAGGCGAATCCACCAACACGGCCTCCTATTCATTCCCAGACCCGATACATTTTTGCAAACCAACGACATTTTCCCTCTAGAACAATGGCCGCCCTCTGGCGCGCGCATCGCCGTATTCACCACGGGCATCATCGCCGTGCCGTTCCCGGTTCCATACCCCCGCCGATTGATTGAATATCTCTCTCTCTTTTCTGCGAGAAACGAAAAATTTTCGATTAAGTCGATATGGTCCTCGTGGCATTCAAACCCCGCGGTATTTCGATGGAACCGCAGGCCTCTGAAAAATGTATATAGTTGCGGCCTCGCAGTTCACCCCGTCGATGATGCGAAACTTAACAAAAAAAAATCTAGTAGGAGTGCATAGGGTGTTTTTTCTTATTGTTTATTTTGAAGGGGCAGCGGGAGAGGAGGGGGAAGGAGTGGGGGTGCACGGGGAATGGGGTGGGGGTGGAGAGAAAGAGAGGAGAGGGAGAGACGGACCCGGTCGAGAAAAACCGCCATTTTCGAGTCGAGCGTTTTGAACCGTGACTTTAATTTCGGTGAGTGCACGGACGACTCGAAAAAGAAAGGTGGCCGAAGCGGAGGGGAGGAGAGAGAATGAGGAGACGAAAAAAAAAACATAATTTTGAGTCTAAATAAAACATATCCATAAGGAGAAGGTTTATACGATGATGTGAAAACATGCTTACATGTAAGCACATGTAGATATAACACATGCACACTGTCAACTGCACAGTCCAACTTCTATAACACTCGAAATTTGTTACACCGTAATTTGAGTTATCAATCTTTCGAATGAAATTCGATATATTTTGCGTAATTGATATGTATCATAGAGTAAGCACATTTATTTATATGACGATGGAAAAACATGCTTACGTGTAAGCGCATGTAGATACAACACATGAACACTGTGAACTGCACAGTCCAACTTCTATAACACTCGAAATTTGTTACACCGTAATTTGAGTTATCAATCTTTCGAATGAAATTCGATATATTTTGCGTAATTGATATGTATCATAGAGTAAGCACATTTATTTATATGACGATGGAAAAACATGCTTACTTGTAAGCACATGTATGCACACTGTGAACTGCACAGTCCAACTTTTGAGTTAGAGATCAGTCGTAAGAAATTCGATATATTTTGCGTAATTGATATGTATCATAGAGAAAGTACTCTTGTGTATGTGATTATTTGAAAACACGCTTACCTGTAAAACATGTAGATGTAACACATGCACGCTGTGAGTTGCACAGTCTAACTTCCATAACTATCGAACTTCTTTACCCCTTCTATTTGAGCTATCGATCAGTCGCAAATAATTCGATATATTTTGCGTAATTGATATGCATCATAGAGCGTAAGTACATTTGCTATAGCTTCACAACCTCGTGTCATGTTTCAATTCCGGAGATCATTTGACCTTAAAAATGCCTATCCAATAGCATATCCATTTGGAGAATATTTTGGTGTATAACAATAACTACACATGTTCACACAAATGCACATTGTGTAATATAACTGCCGCAACTACAAATATTTCGCTCCTCTTAGTCGCATGGATGAATCGCAATAAATAGCCTACATTCCACATATTTTATATTTATCACACAGCATGTAATTAATTTCCTCTTCCTGAAGGAATCAAAAGCTTGAATTCATTTCCCATTACCCTAGATCGCTTGAATAAAATTTGTGCCGGAGTAAACCATATCCAAACATGGTAATATCCATGTGATGGTGAAAAACATGATTTCGTGCGTGCATGCAGAAAATGTACAATCGAAAATTAGTAAATCTACCGTTCCAATGCCGTTTAATTATCAGTAGTTCGAAATAAGTTCGACTTTACGTTGAATTGATTGATGGTGCAAATGACCTTAGTTGTCCGTCACTTCAACGAATAATTACTGCCACCACTGCAAGATTAGCTCGTGCGTTTCTGTCAACGTTGAATATTGAATTTTGTAAAAGTAAGAATATTTTCACCGAGCAAAAATACGAAAAACTCGGCGGGGGCAAAAACTGGAAAAGAATATAGGTGGCGGTGTACGATTCGGCCATTCTTCAGCAGTGGATGACAAAGATGCAGTTCTCCAGTCCAGCACTGCAGGGTTGAGAAAACACAGAGTTAAGGCCTCACAGGTCCTTAATGTTCCCACTGAGCTTCTTTTCTTTCCTACATTTTTCTCCTCAGCCAAACGTCTTCTTCATTGAAAAAATAAATACACAGCGGAAAGAGAACTTAGCAGATTTTAACTGATATATTTTAGTAACTTCTTGCGTAATGCTGAAGTATCACTACATCATTTCTGCCACAAAATTATAAATAAATACGCAGGAATGGGAATGGGCGTAGTCCGAGACACACGCCATTGAAGAAAAAGTCCCCGGGTGTAACTTAAGGTCATCCCAATCTCCAATCGAATCCCTCGAAAGATGAAACAAGTGTCTAGAGAAAGAAAAAAAACGACTCGTCCGCAGTATCCGGCGAGCGAAAAATAAAATAAATAAAAATATGCCCGCCGCCCGGGGTGCTGGAAGAAAAATGGCGGGAAACAAAAGAAGAACGTGAAAAAGTCGAAATAAATAAAAGAGACGTCCGTGACCCGCGACTCCCCTCCCCCTTTCCCTCCACACCGAGTAACTGCGTCCCCAAGATTTATTTCTTATCGCCAGTTGAAAGAGGGGCAGTGCTAAAGGTTGGGGGGCGGCGGGGGGGGGGAGGGAAGGAGTGAGGCAAATGGGGAACGGGCAGAGAGGGTGTAACTGAAGACGCCGGGTTGGAGTGTGCGTGTGCTGGGGGAGAGAACAGTTTACCTCAATGCCTCGATGTTGCACGGAAGGAAAAGGACTTTGGGACCACGAGTTATGGGGCACGCTAATGGGAACTCCACGAAGAAATAGGGGCGTGTTTGGAAGGGGGGGGAAGGGATGGAGTCACAAGTGGGAGGCATTTCGGGATAGGAAGAAGGGTTTGGTTCTAGGGGCGAGCATTGGTGGGAGAAGTGTAAGGGCAAGAAGGTTGGACCAGCGAGGGTAAGAAGGGCGAGAGGATATTTGGCAAGTGCGAAAAGAGAGAGAGGAAAGAGGCAGGTGAGATTGAAGCGAACAACTATATAGCTCCAGAGACTTGCAAATTTGTAGAACGAAAGCCCAGAGCGAAAATCAGTGCTCTAAGAGTGCTGTAATATAAATAAAAATAAGATGATTTCGAGCAAAAAAATATAAATGTGAAGGTCGTTGCATCATATTCGATGCTGAATAACTTGATTTTCACTCAAGCATGAATATATATTTGGAAAAACTGCCACTTTCTTTTGATTTTTTCACTCATTTTGATTTTTCGTTTTACCAGAGCAAGAAGGTTGGACCAGTGAGGGTAAGAGGGGCAAGAGGGTATTTGGAAAGTGCGAAAAGAAAGAGAGAAAAGAGGCCGGAAAGATTAAGACGAACAACTGGATTGCTACAGAGACTTGCGAATTCGTAGAACGAAAGCTCAGAGAGAAAGGCAGTGCTCTAAGATTGCTGCAGTATTAATAAAAATAAAATGATTTTGAACAAACTAATATAAATACGAAGGTTGTTCCATCATTTCCGATGCTGAATTACCCAGAGGATTTTTAACTGAGCACAAAATATATTCGGAAAAACTGCCACATTCTTTTTTAAGGCAAGTAGCTTAATCCATAACTAACTATCATCAAAAAGTTTATCATTGAGATATAGTCATTTGAACATTAGGAACTTGCCTAGTTTTGAAACTCTTAGCGTTCTCCAACAGAGCTTATGCTGTGGAATACCAGGACAGTATCCGAGTATTTCTCATAGCTTCCTGGATTACAAAGAAACTACTCGTATGAGATACGGGCCCCTGGCTCAATTCAGTTTTCCAAATTCTTAGAAAAGTAACTGTTTCTATGGAGTTTTCAGCAGAGCTTTTGGAGGATATTGGTATTGTGTGAGTTCAAATTCTACAAATTGTGTGAGTGGTGAGAGCTCAAATTTGAAGATCAATGTAAAACTCCGGAAAACGGGAAATGAGATTCGCTAGAGTAACAACTATAATGCTCAGATACTCTTAATTCCTATTTATAGCCAGAAAAATTTCCCCGAATGCTTCTCGCACTCGGCATCAAAGTTCTCATGTACGGTTTCAAATAATACTCGCACCACCAGAAAGTAAATGAAAACTTTGGAAAAGATTCAGAAAATTTGGAGAATATAGGTCAAAATTAAGAGAGCAAAAGAGAAATGCATGTACAAGGAAACAAAATATCTAGGTAGGTATGTAAAAGAATAAAAACGTAAAGGCTTGGCAATTATGAATAATAATAATAATATATAACAATATTAATAATATTGTCATAATAAATCGTAAAATGAACCAAAATATATTGTCATTTTCACCCCAAAATATCACTTCGTTAAAAAGGGGAAATCATTTTAATAAATTAGCCATTTAACAACTCAAATATTTAAATATTGTTCACACCCAATTATATCATCAGTCCAAATGTTTTACCAATTTTGAATTTGCACCTACAGTTTTTTGCCTCCTGCAAATATGATAATTAGTTCTTCGCCTGATGTAATAATTAAACAAAGAAATGAAGTAAGAAACTTATGTTTTGAGAAAGAAAGGGTCAATAGATTAATATTTTAGGGAAAACCCTCCCACGTTAACTCATTTTACTTAGAAATCGCGCCATCTCCGAACTTGATAAACATAAGTTAACCACTATTTTTGATTCAGAGGTTTCTGGTATTGGTTCACATCGACCAGTCAAACGGTAATTGCTATTATCTAAAACAGTTTCAAAAGTACCTGTTATTCAACTATATTTCGAAGCCTTGCCTTTAAATTATTTCTACTGGGGTTCAAATGCGATTTTTGGTTAGATAGATTTTCCTCAGCTATCCACAGAAACTTAGATGGTTTACAAGATTTTGCGCATCCATCCGCGGGGCATAAGAGAGATATATGGAGAGTTGTTGAATGCATCTGGTCGAACGGTCGTTCTCCCAGAAAAACGCTGGCGGAAACGCGACGCATTCCTTTCGACGCTCTCCTTCTGGCTTTCAACGGGTGGGCAGGAGCGAGACGAATGGACGACGTTGGGCGCACGAAATGTTACACATGTTTCTTCTTTGACCGTTTTAAGGATCGAACTCAGCCCCATCCACTCCCAAGAGACTACTTTGTTTGGATTTTCTCCATAGAAGGGTACGCTACATCGAAGACCTATATATTTCTCCCGATAGGTGTAATGCGCGCAGGATGAGAATATACAATATTGCAACGATAATTTAATTAAATGAATTCGAGTTATAAAATGGGTTTATAGAGTTTTCTCACACAAATAATTCCTCATCGAATGGCAAAGTACTGAAATAATTATTACGTGATCAAGAATTACGTAAAGTTTAATAATTATGAGTAAAAATAACTCCAGGGATGCATTTTTTAATGTCTAATTTAGAGCAATGGTAACCTTAAACTAAGTATTCGGTCCCACAGCAATTTAACCTCTGATCTTATCTATTAGCGAACGCTGATTTAAAGCGGCCGAAGTTGGGAATTGATTGTTATAAAATAATTATCTTCCCACCACAGTTATTGACTAGTATAGCTAATAGCTAGTGGTATACATTAGTATGCATTAGGTATCATAGAATAAGTGGCCCCCTTAAAATGAAGATGAAGAGCTCTTCACTAAGTAGGGCAGATGAATTCATTATGCAGTCAATAACCTGCTCTCTTCTTGGTCACTCTCTTAAGTGTTATGCGTTATGTTTTTTAATATCAAGACGTGAAACTGGGATTAGGAAAAATATTGCTATCAAACATACCAGCATCTACCGCAAGAGATGATACATACTTTATTTTGTCGCCGTCTGTTAACAAGCTAACATATAAATTGTTCCGATATCTTTTCTCATTTCTCTCTCTAATGAGTTCGTTCGCCTGATGCTATTGCTATTTTTCCCGTAAATTGAAAAATAAAGCATTTATATAGTCTTTCATCTGTCGGATACCTTCACATAAAAAGATGCGACACTAAGAAACGCACCAGAATTGGAGCATTTGAGTATGCGATGGTTCGAGAAATAACACACCCAGTGCTTAGAGATAGTTTTATCTGTTGAAAATCGGCATACATATTACATTGATGTTTAGTGCGAAAATGAGCATATCACAACAAATAGTGACCGTATCGTAATATAAAATCTCAAGACCTAAACAATAATGTTAATAAATAAGGATGGAAAGAATAAAGGAAGAAGGAAAAGAAATTAATGTACCATGTAACTGGGAGACGTAATAAAAAGGAATCGACTAACTACTTGGTGAATAACAGTAGAGGAATAAGCCTGGAAATGGCATAGTAACTTGCAATTTAAAAGAGAGAAAAGAGGAAAAGGTTGAGGCCTGGAAGGAGGGAAATCATGACAATTAGTAAACTTTTGACCTAATTTCCGAGTGCATCGCACTATTTTTGCTATTTTTATGATGCGTGGGAAGAAGATGTTTTTATAACCTCTAGTGCGACTGTGTACCACTCTCATATCTTCGATTTTTTAGCTAAAAATATTTAGTAAAGAGTAAAAATAAAATTCTCCGCGTCATTCTGAAACTCGCATAGTATGAAATTTATTCAGAGTCATTAGCTATCGAATCTTTAGCGATATTAAACTTAGTCTTTACATCAGCTGTTTCGCAAGCTCTGATCCTTCTGAGCAAATTTTAACTAAAGAAACGGTTTTACTTGTATTTGTTCATAGATGCCATTTTAATCTCCGTGCACGATCCCAAACTCTCAAAGGCTCACTCAAGATGTGATATTACGAGAACGATATGTCAACTTTCATTAATATTTTGGACAATATTCCATTTGTCCGATGAATCATAATTTATTTTATGTAGATCCGCTAATGTTTCCTGAGTGATTTTACCCATATGAGAAGTATGAGGATCGAAGCCGCAAGATGGTAAAGAAATGGAATAATAAAAGTACAGGAAACCATCCTTGAAATTGATTACTGTTACTGATCAACCATCAGTATATCTATGAAAAATCAGCGAAAAAAAAGTGGAAGACTGAAGGATTGGATAGGATATTAGGGGAGGCGAGCGACAGCTAAGGTCATTTGCGCCATAGAGGATAGGTGAGGAAGGAAGGGTGGATGGAAACCCGGCGTCGGCATTAGCCTGCTCTTAACGAAAGGCGCCAAGCGGACCACGGTTTAACGTCTCATCCGACAGACGGAGTACTGAACTTGAAGTGCCATCCACAAGACACTCAATTAGGGATCGAGTTTCCTCTGAAAAACATCCTCCACTGGAGGGATTTGAACCCTGGCCGCCCTTATGGTTAGCCAGTACTCTAGCCACCACACCAACCCGATCCCCTGGAAGACTGAAGAAATCACTGAAAGAACGTTATTTTTCACCTCTGTAATATACAGTTATGTAGAGTAAATCCACTAATATGTAAAAATAAACGGCTATTTGGGCATGATCCTGCATTAAAATGCAAAATGGGTAGAAATTTCATCCCCGCATAATCGGATTAGAAATTTGACCGACGTACAGCGACGCAACCGAGACACTTGGGATTTCAACCAAGTCCCACGACATAACCAATCATTCAATCCGATTTCCGCGGCTAATAAGAAAAAGAAGACGAGAAGAGAAAGCAGGAGAAGGAGCCAGCTAAGATGGATGACTGCAGGAGAGAGGGTGGAAAAGAGAGGGAGGTCGTGAGGGAAGAGCATTATCACCGATAAACACAGTGGGAGAGGATGATTGTAGATTCCCCCAGGGTAAAGCAAAAGACAAGAGAAGGGGAGGTAAGAGGGATGGGAGGATTGGGAAGGCAAGAAAGGGGAAGAATTTGGAAGATGGGAATGAAAGGAAAGGGGAAAGAGAAAAATAAGGCAGCGAAAGGTAAGATGAGATGCCAGAGAGAAGATATTGTGGGCACAATTTGGAAGGCTGAATCGGTACTAAGTAAGTAAATAGAGGATATTGAGTTACTAAAGAATAGAAACTGATAAGAAGATTTTCAGAAAGCGACGTACATACATTTTAATAAAAAAATCCCACTTATTTTGTCGCTTCTATCGGTTCTTGAGACATGGTTCACGGCTAAAATGAAATTATACATCTCGCTCGGACACTATCTTTATCTAAATTATTCACCGCTTCTCGACAAACGGTGGTGGGTTATTTTGGGAGGCCTCCAACCACAGGGGTCCATTTGCAACATTAAGAATATATAGACTGGTTGGTAAGGAAAGTAATATGTAAGGAATTGTGACAGATGCAATGTAAGAATGCGGCTGCATTAGTTCATTCTTGTGGAAAGTAGCCAAGGAATCCACAACTTAACGTTTTCTCTCATGGAAGACAACAATGGAAGAAACTTCCAGTACTCTGCAAATGACATCAAAGCAGCAATTGGTGTACTGTGGAAAGATCTCCGCTACGGCAGAAATATGAACCAAGGACCTCCGGATGCAAGCTAGTTTTAGGCAGTGTGAGCAAAGATAGAGAAGATACTAAGGCTCAGTTTTATATCCACTAGTTAAATATTTTCACGGAAGTTAATACCTATGTTTTTCCGTCGACATCACGACAACCTACCGATAATTCAATTTAATGAAAAAAACACCAATTATTAGTTACCATCAACTATATCATCTTGCGGTAAACCTTATTCAGATATTTTATCCCTTCTGGAGAGTGCACAAGAAAGTCAATACTAAAAAATATACAATAATCAATAAATAACCCTTAGAGAAAACTCTCCATGAAGGGGAACCTTCTAGGTCAGATTATTCATGGTCTATTCATCATTATGCTCTACTATCACAAATTCGTAAAAATCCTAACTAACTCTTCAGCTATACTAAAAAATAATTTTTTTGTCCCTCATGACGGTTTAGGTCAAATTATCAATTTTATTGTTACAGGTAAAGAGCAAATTAAAATAATAACAGCTAATTTATTAAAGTAATGAATGTTTTCCAATAAATGCAATGCACCTTAATTAACCTCGATGACTCGAACACAGAAATCTGATAACTTTATCATGATGCCGTGGATAATCCATTTCATTACAGTCAATTACAGTTTGTCTTTATCAACCGCAAAAATTGTAAGCATTGCCCTCTAGCACTCTTGGATTCTGAATACATATACCGCTTTCTCTTAAACTTGCACTGCTTAGAAATTTAGAGGTGTACATATGAGTATTAATACTAGTAACTAAAATTGTTTAAACGCTACTGTCCATTAAAAAAGTTGAGTCCGTTAATTTTAGGAAGCTGTATCTTCAAGTAGCGTCAACCAATTTAACCTAAATAAAATTCATCTAGTTTAATGATCATTTATACGTTTATTTATGCATGTATACATTTTTTCTATCTTTATCTGTACTTAATCGATATTTTATTTGAAAAAAGACCCTGTTTTCGGCACTCAAAGCCCGATGGCCCGAATTTTTGTTGTTTCCATTCTCTTAATATTTAAGATAGAGATCGAAAATTCTGACATTAATTACCTTAACATGTTTTTAACATGGTAAAGGAAAGAAAATTCTTATATGATTACTTTTACAACAGCTGTTGTAAAAGTTGTTAACCTCGGATAATTCTAAAACTAACGATGCTATTGAGGTTTGAATTGCACCGTAATAATTGCAATGACGTAGAGAGCATGTTTCAATAAACGTAGAAAGAATTAGTCTCTCAAATGCATTTTATTTTATTAAAAACAGTTGACCCTTCTTTAAGATACAGCCTCCTAAACTAAACGGACTCGACTTTTTAAATGGACAGTAGATAACCAATTATTACGAGTGCCTCAGAAAAGATGAGCAGCAACATACTGAAAGTAGAGTAGCACTTCATTAAAACACATGTACAGACGCAGCTGTAATACGGAAGAATAGAGTAAAGAAGAAAGGATAGAGAAGAAGAGAAGTCTCATCGAGCTACATAACAAATAATAATGAGGAGTAAACAGGGTTGGGGGAAGAGGGAGGAAATGTGTTTGTCAGGACGTTGCGCACGAGGGAGTGAGTGACGACTACGAGGAAAAAGGCAGGGAGGAGGAGGAGGAGAAGAGAATTTGGCGCAAGAGGAGGAGGTTTGACGGAGGAAAAAAATGGAGAAAGGATGGATGGTCGTGGGACGAGAGGTATCGAAAAAAATGGAGCGTGAGGGTGGGACGAGGGATGAGAGGGGGGGGGGAGACTTTTAATGGCAAGAGCTGCAAAAGAGCTTGGAAGGGGAGGGAGGGGGGAAGGTACGCGGTGAGAGTGGAGAGGCGAAGTCGGAATGTGAACGGAAAATTGGAAAACGGAAAATGAGGATAATAAATTGTTCAGCGGGGTCGAAGAGAAGAGAAAAAAATTAAGAGGTCGCCAGGCATCGGACGATTAAATTTAGACGCTATTTTTCGTCCTTCTCAGGGAAAAGCTGCTTATTTCTCTCCCCCTGGTAGTCCTAGACAAGAGGAGCAACTTTTGCCAGGGGGAAGTTGGGTGGGGGGAAGGCGAGATGTTCTTCATAAATTTGCTCTCCATTGACCTTCTCACCCACACTCCACTCCTTAATTTACTGCTCCCTCTTTTTTTTAGAAGAGAAAAAAGATGAAAATAATCACTCCAGTCTAAGAGTGGTATGTTAATAAGAATACTAGTCCGTGATTGGCGAGGTCAATGATGCGGAAGAAAAGACATTTTCCCGCCTCAGAGAAAGCAGTTTTCTCTTACTTTTGCAACCACCCACACTGGCAGCAACATGGCCGATCAATTTTGGAAAATAATCGGCTTTGATCCCTATTTTTGGCTATTATGCTCGACTTAATGGATACACAGGTTCAGAGTTGGGAAGATATTAAGCTCTATGCACATGAATCCTAAATTAATGTTAAGAAAAAAACTCTTTTAAATGGAATATGCTATTCCGTCACCGAAAAAATTTTCATTTTCAAAAAGTCATGCATTTTCAGAGCTATTACCTCATAAAAAAGCCCTTTCTGAGGGAACTCCCATAGCTAAATTCAATTCAGTATTGTGAGAATATCTAACACTGTACAGTGAAGTGTTAAAAGATTCCTGCTTGAAAATAATTACTGAAAGCACCTACTGTATATTCAATACCGTAGCATTATAACCCACGAATATCTAGCAGCTGACAGAAAACAAAAATAAACAAAACCAATAGACAACAAACCCTGCACAGTTCCCATTAAACGGAAAGATATCAAAAAATGTCTAGAAAATGATTTTTTTAGAGTGTTATCCGCAAAACAATAACTTTTTTCAGTTAATCGTTCACTAAGTCATCTTGTATGCATAGATCACACAATAATACCACGTGGGGTTTTGCAAAACTTCTCAATGGTCATTGAAAACCGATTATTGAATGACTGGTTACTATCTCTTGTACTAAGTTATGTTTCCCTCCCAGATTACGTAACTTTTTGTTGTCTCCCATATGTACCCTTAATCGATCAAAATCGGCCGGGATCCTTATCCAACGTATACAACATATGCGACGAATGAAAGAAAAAACTCGTTATCGCTATAAATAACTGAGTAAAACATGATATAAAAATGTAACACACTCAATTTCAAGTTTATGCATTCTTCGATGAAGGAATTACACCACAAATTGAATCAATATAATTCATTTCGTTCAATATCTCTCGTCAAACACATCAGGGGAGTAATTTTTCCACGGACCTAAGCAAGGAAGGCTTATCACTTCGCCGCCTCCTCGCGTTCCTCCCTTTTGAGGAAGCTCACCTTCGGATAACGGCCGGGTGAAATTTTTCTTCGAATTTATACATCGGAAGTTGGTTTCTTACCCGCCATATCAGAACCGCTCTAACTCTCTCAGCCTCGCGCCCTTTCTTTCCCTTCTCCCTTAGCTTTCCTTTTATCCTTTTCCCTTCCTCCGGCCAAACCGAACTGCTACAACCAGAAAAGCGAAGCAGAGAAGATTTATGCCAAAAATCTCCGCAGACATAAATTCAAGCAGACCCAAAACTCTCCGTGCCGCCATGGAGGAGATATAAATTTCAAAGATGCGAACGGAAAGGTATTAAATAGTATACGGCGTATATTACGATCACTGTGAGAAATATTCGCGGGAAAAAGTATCCGGAGCAGTATTCCCGGATATTTTTTTTGCCTTTTTTTGCGCGGGGATGTTAAGGGAGAAATGGGATGAGAATTTAGTTGCACCACGAATAATACAGCGGAATTGGACAAAAATCCTGCGATCAGGGTGAAAAAATGCACACCGGATTCAAATTCAGAATTAAAGGCTTGTTGTGATTTATGGGAATGATATTTCAGCGGCACATGCTTGGAATAGCATTTAGGTCTATCTTTATTAATATTTCCCAATGATCATCCTTTAACCAAGAATATCCTTGGAAAAGTCTTAGAAAAAATGATTAAGTCGTACAAAAATATCCAGCTTTTTCTGATTACCACACATCGTATGAGAGAAAAATAATTTGGCGCACTATGCACCTAATTATTGAAGTAAACCAATGGAAGTACTGTACGAGGGTTGGCCAAAAAGTAATGTCCTCCCTTCCCCATTAAAAAAAACTCCCGGATAACAGACATCAGTGCGTTAAAATGGTCATCGAGACAAGCATTTCCATTGGTCGCAAAGACTTATCAGGTTTTAATGACGTTACCGCAACTTACGTCCTAGTGTTCTGATCAATTTTGAGGACTCACAAGACGACAGACTGCAAGATTAGGCTCGCATATAACAGTCAGACACAAACAAAATATGTGACAGAGAGTAAATTGCTTCGTAATTTCTCTTCATTTATTATCCGTTTTGAATAAAAACACCTCGTATTTTTCCAAATCAAAACTCTGGACGACGAAAACGTGATTAGTGCAGTGAAAACTGGCTCCATAACTATAGCAAGGACTGGTACCGAATGGGCATACACTCCCTAGTAAATTTCTGGAGGAAGGTAATATAACTTTGAGGGAATTATGAGAAAAAATACGGTAAAAAGATAAAACATCGTTTTTTCATATGAGTAAATTAATTACTATAGAGCAAATAGTCTATGAGATAAACATTTTAGGAAACTACTTATATGGCAACCATCTCACTTCACGCTGCCATGATATTTGAATTATTTATGATAAAAACTGCAATAACTATCTAATAATACATTATTAATAGCTACTCACCACGAAGTAATTGCTTTCTGGGTAGCATAAAAATATATCCACCCACCTGAAATAAAAAGAAATGCATATTAGAATTGTCATGTCCTTTGCAATGTTTGAAACTATACTTGTACAGATATTTCCGGATTAAATTCATGAACCAATATGCAATTTTGAATCTTACTGGTGTATTATTGCCTCGGGAGGTAAAAAAGGCAGTGAGCTAAATGACTACTCCAATAACTATCAGGTATGATGCCATGGAGGCAACTCAAACACTGCCCTTTGAAGCCCAAGTTTGAAAAGTAATCTGACGACTAGGAGGAAAGTTGGATAATGTGCTAGAACTGTCATCTCAAATCAAGAAAATCTTCGCGTAACTTTGAGTAGGAATCCATGTCAACTTACTCTATCATATCAATCCCATATTAGGTACATGTTAAGTACAATTCTATCGAACATAAGAACATAGGACATTATCATTGATGGAGGTCTTAAAAGTTAGCAGAGAAGAAAATCAAATGAAAACTTGAAGAAAACGTCGTTACAAGGATCTAATTACCATTGACTTCAAAACGTAACAACCATCTTCCTAGAAATACTGCTCCAATTCCACATTTCCCTCCCTTATGATGACAAGCGATACTTTTTCATTGCAATTCCTCCATCACGATGAACACACACTCGCTGAACGGGTAAAATAAAACGCACAGCCAACCCTAGAGGTAGCTATATCTATAATCGCCTCACGACGAGGTCGATTCCCCTTGACACACACCCCCAACTTGGGCCACGCGACGACGATTTTTTTTTACGTCCTACTCCTACCACCCACCTTGCCAAAGCACACTCAACACTTCATCCAAATATGTACACAGGCGGGCATGCACATAGGGCCCGTCGGTATATCTACACACAGGACGCACTCCACAAACACACTCAACCGATCGATCGCCAGCGGCCGAATTTCAAAACTCCCAGTCGTAACACCATCGACCGAATCAGGGGGCACCAATTTGCAAACACCGGTGCCACACACATACAAACTCGAACACACCACACGCACGGAACACAACGGGGTCTCGGGGCACGACAGGTCGGGTCGGAGTAGGGTCACGCTAATGAACCACGCGGCCGGGCCAAACAACACAAAAGGCCTCAACGATAGTCGCTGGAGGAAAATGCAAACCTTCTCCTCGTCTTGATACTACCGCGAAAACGTACGAGATTTTAGGACACATGAAAGGAAGGGATTTCAAAAAAGGAATAAATTTTAAAAAAGTAAGGGAATACACGTGCATCCGGGCAACCGTGGAAGTGTGCACAAGGGCCGTGCAAGAGCACACAGCGCTACCGATAACTCGAGCCCTTTTTCCTACGGGAGGACGAAAGAGGGGCTTCCCTCCTAGCTGGCTGTTCTTCCTCCGTCAACCCGTCGGTCTACACTCCCCCAAAGCGGAGGGCGGACTGCTGAGCTGACCGTAGAAGCGGAATTGGGTGAGTAGAAAGGGGAGGGTAGAACGGTTTAGGGTTATCAATTGGTGTGGAGGGAAGAGTTTTCGAAGGGGAAGGGAGCAAACAACAACGTCTGAGAGCGGCCGAGGGGGAATATGTAAAAAAAACGGGGCCAGCTCACGTGTGGGGGGACGGGGCGGAACTCAGTCGACCACCACCTCCGCCCAGTGAGCGGGCGGCCATTAAAACGACGATCGCGCGAAAGCTAAGGTGTCGATCCCCGCGCCATATGGGAAGGCGTAAGTTTGAGGGAGGAAGAGGGGGAGGAAGAGGCAGTACGGGAGTGAAACTCGACTGTTACGCTGAGAGAATTAAATAGGAACAGGGCGGCAGCAGGGGGGCTGGCGAGGCCATTGCCAGAGGAATAATACTCTGACCGGTCAACGCACATTATCCGAAGCAGATGCATATGCCTGAGCTCAAGGGTACTTGATTTGAATTATTTGAAATGCTCAAAAAGAGCCAGAGCCGGCCTATACAATGAAAAAATTAACATAAAATCAGCAAAGTCAACAAGAATACATTATAAAACCTAGAATAAAACATCAATGATAAAAAATGAACTCAACATGCAAGTATTAAAAGTTAAAGATAGGCATTCTAAATAAGGGGGAGTGGGTTTTTTTTGAGGTGGTAGCTGAACGTTCGGAAGGGTGTGGAGAGATCGAGGGAAGGGCGGGAAGATGAGATGGAATCGTACAATTTAGGAAGTCTGTGTAAAAGGGAACGCTGGGAGAGAGAAAGTCGGAATTTTGCAAGATGTAGGAGGTGATTATTGCGCAAGGAATCGGCGGGTATATGGAGAGAAAAGTACCTACGGAAGAATTTCTGTGGAGTGGAAGTGACCGCCAACAGTAGTGTGATTTTGTAGAATTGTGTTTTAGTTACGTTTCATATATAATAGAGGATGGGGCAGCTGTTGACATGAATTTTGTTTCTCTCGTGAATTTATCCTTTCTGATTGATGTACCATGCCCAGCAGTCCCCACCAGGAGATCCAATTGAGGGAATTTATACCTCCAAAAATTTAACCAAGAGGAATGCCATTTTGTCATAAACAGTCTAACTGAAAGGCTGTATCTTTTAGTGAGGCAATTTTAGTTGTTTCGCGTGGCTTTCAACATCGCGGTTCCTTGGCCTATTCAGTGAACTTCACTTCCTGGTTGTAGAAAGTGCACCAATTTTCTTGATCTACGCCTGAGTTGATAATACTGCCTCTCAGCTAGATAGAAATAGAAGTCTCGTTTCCATAGCCAGGAAAATATTTCCGTAGCTTTCCGTCTCGAACCTGATATCTACAGATGGGAATCGAACAGGCTACCATTGGACCGCTCGGCCCCCATCTTTTCAGTTAAATTTCCCAAAACCATTAATGAGGTGAAAATATGACATGTGTATTTCATATAACGTTCAATGAGCTGTGGCAACTATTCTACCCTATGCCAATGCATGAATATATTGCTCGCTTGCTAACACGAAGGCCTAAGGTTCAAGTACCCGGCATGGGTAGGTTTTCTGTCAATCACATACATGAAATACTAAAGGGTGTAACATGTAAGAGATAATGTCAGCAGAATCCCGATTATTGGGGGCCCAGCTAAACGGAAACCAGAGTTAACCGAAACTATGAATAAGTACTGCATAGTAAATTAGACAGCAAGCCGCGCCTTGCAAAATGGTATAGCGGGCCTAGCTCCCGCTCGCAGCGGTTACTGATCTTGAGTCCAGCGAGACAGAACACCCGGAATCCCAAACCAACCGTGAGGTACTCCTAATCGAGATATGGAGATATAAGCCTGCCCGCAATCGTTGCGAAGAAAAAAGCAGATGAAATATTTTTATTATTTCAAGAAATAGATAATTTGTGATGCACAGATATTGATTTTGTCGATCTTACTGACGTATCATTTCATAAATAATACTTTTTGTCACCCGCATCTCTTACGACGAAATATGTCAATAAATCAATGAAATACATGAGGAGCATGTCTTTGAAATTAGAAGGAAGAAAATGTCTTCATAAAGCGCTGGAAAATTTTTCTTAAGGAACCAATACGCCAGTATTGGATTGGATTGGATATCATGAACTTGGACCAGATGAAGCCAGTCTGCTTTGGAAAGAATATGTTCCATGAACACCAACCATATTAGAGGAAATGTTTAGAAAAAACTGCTCAGCGACCGTTTCCAACGGTTATCTTACGCATCTGCTGAAAAATGTCCAGTGAATGACACCATTATCCTTTTATTTGTTCCAAGGAATGCTTCACATTAAAGAGAAAACTTAGACGGAAAAATATACAAGGCAACTCCGAAAATCGGAAAGTTTCATATTACGGCCACAAAAAGGTGAGAAAACTTGTTTTTCGTTACAATGTTGAAGTATATACATTGGCTCATTCGCATGATTCGAGGCGAGGGTGAGTTAACAACAGCAGGGGTAGGCAGTAAACTGAATGAAGCGACGCTAAAGTTTAATATCATCCCAGAATGAAATGAGAAGAGTTGGGTTTTGGGACGGGTCTAACAACTTTACGGGATGAAGAGAAGGGAATGAGGCCGGGGTCAGCATGAGAGAAAAGCCGTCAAAGGCAGAACGACCCCCGTACAAGGAGCGAGGAGTGGATAGCGTTTATTCCGAATTATCTTCGAAGACCCAGACAGGGAGGAGGCAAGAATCGTTGACGGTCAAAACTTACCTTCCCCTAAAATCGGCCGTCTCTCGCAGCTGTGTTGTGAACGGAGAGCCGGTTGTTTTCACGACTACGCTGTCTAGGAAATGCTTCGAACCTAATTTTTATTTGTTAACTTTGATCATAATCCTCACATGTCAGATGTCTGAGCATTCAAGTTTCCATTTTACAAAATTTATTTTATATTTTAATAAGAGGACAAAAAAATCCCATTAAAATCTGCTATAAAACTAAAAATGATCAAATAAGTTGATGACTTAGGATAACATAAAATTTCAAAATTAAAATATCCTTTAAATTGGTTTCAAATTCTTTGTAGATCAATTATTTGTTTCAGCATTCATGAAATAACGTAGAATGAAACTCAGGGGAAGACAATGGTCCTTAAGTGGTACATAGAGATGGTTAAATTGAATTGAGTTCCATGAGCCACGTCAAGCGGATGGCTACCTATACTATCCGATTGCCGATTATTGTGTTCGGCCACCTGTGACGTCCAACTGTGGAGGAATCCTAGACGATAGTTCAAGCATATAACCTTTTAGATATATAACCATATGAGGCGTTGAGCTGCATTGACACGGGTAATTAGTGACCAGACAAATTTGCTATTCTGGGTCAATAGCATGTTACCCAGAAATGAATTAGTTCTATCTTCATTATACATAACGCTAAGAAAAAATAATTTATCGATCATACATATCTCATAAGATAATTGCGAGAAATATCACTATGCTGTCCGCACCTCATCAATTTACTAAATACTAAGTGGGAAAAGGTGTAAGTGACGTGGGCATATAAAACTTAAAAAAAAAAAACAGATATACCGCATACTGTAATACTTGCGCGGTCGAATCGGGTAGCTTCATTCCTTATCTGATCGACATTGTCGATATTTTACGCCATCATATCGTTTCGTACCACTCGAATATCACCATTTCGTTCGAGGAATGGAAATTCGTCGGCCGACGAGAGACCATAGAGGCCGGCCGGCCTCGAGGCAGTTAACGTTGGGAAGGATTGAATGGCACGGTTGGAGTGAGAGAAGAGAAACAGAACATGAGGCTGGGCAGCCCGAGCCGGGCCCGATGGTATAAACTGCCCGCTCGGAAACGCATGTACTGCCGGCAGCGCTTTTCAGAAGTCGGTAAGCTCAAACGCACGACTCCGGTGAAATTGCATTATACGACCAAATCCTCTCTCTCCGACCAGATCCAACCCCTTCACCTTTCCAAAAAAAATAAAACTACTCCCCACCGCCAATTCTCCCGAAATCGTTCCGTCCAATCCCCCGCTTCTGCTGACCCTTCTCCCCTAAACGGCAGGAAAATCCTGAGCTGACCACCCTCTTCCCCTTACCCCCCCACCTCCTAAGTTCTCCCTCTCATACGAGCCCACCGCCCGACTTCGGACATACTGATAATTATCCCGCTATTTATTTCTAATTTCCGAGACTCTTTTCGAACCGCTCGTTAAAACTTTCTCCGGGCGATAACAACCTCGAGGAGTGTTTCTGCGACTCGAGCGCGCAGGGAACACGAGCCAAAGGTAATGAGTTGGGAATGAGAGAATCTTCCCTCGCAGAAAGACATTTTCTATTCCAGGACCTAAGCCTGACATAATGAGTATCATGGAGAGTAAAAGGTTTTCTCTATTTTTCGGAGGTTTTATTTGGTATTTTTTATTTATTCATTATTATAGTTGGCATACTTTTATTATTTTCTTGAATCATTCTCGGGTAAAATTTGCACAATTATATGATATTGAAGATAATTATACCGTACGATTCTCGTTCACCAACAGGTCTTTGTTTTAACCTAAACGACGAACATGTTTCTACCACAGCGCGGGTTACTTGAATTCATTACTGTAAAGCTATTGCGAAAAAGCATCTGGAAATATGTACCGCTTTGTGCCATGTTCTCATAATTTGCACAGGTCTTAAGGCATGCATATTTGATCAGCAGTAAAAAAAATAAAAACATCCATTAAATAATTATCGAAATACAAAATGGGAAGCCAATAACTACCCAAGCAATCAAAGAAGGAAGTTAGTCATAAATCGATATTTTATGCCTTTTTTTAAACTACCCTTGACTTATCACGGTACATTAATTTAAAATTTGATACCTAAAACCCTTACCTACTTAAACGTAAACTGCTAATGAATAATTTAACCATTCAAACAAATAAGAAAGTCCCCATGTATTGCCTTTTGCTCCTGAATAATTCCATATATGCTATTTTTTCATAATTACCTTTTTATGTGTGAATAAATCCAATTTTCACTAAGGCCTAGTGGCGTCAAGGCAAGGATTCTCCTTTTCTAAGGTTCTTGACCACCCTCACCATTAATTCTACAGGAGACTTTAGAAGAGAAACACATTGGGATATTTTCCTGCTCATTCCTACTGAGGAACAAAGGTAATTCAATTTCAGGACGAGGCCCGAAACTTTAAAATTTGCCCTCAGTTGAATAGAAAGGCATGTTTTGTTTTGAGCTAGCTCCGTAGGGAGACGGGAAATTTTACATAAGGATATTATGACGCGATCATTTGAGCTAGAACATGGAACTAACCCTTTTTCACGCAGACCAACGAGTAGTTCCGTGCATTAAGCAATCATATCCAAGCCGACTTCAGCATCTCCTAGACATAGTTTACTGAACTGCTACGTGCTTCTAGGCTTCCTGGCCGCAAAAAAAAGTCCGGTCAAACGATTCAATTAAAATCGCCCGTGCGCTTGCCTCGGAGCAAAACCCGTTTTTTTTCACCCGAGGTGGTACAAATGAGTGCAACTTGAAATGCATTGTTTGCACTAAATGAGAGGCGAGTTATGCAGCGAGAAATAACGACGGCTATTGTGGGACCAACATGTACTCGTTCCCGAAGCGTATCTGGCATCGGCTGAAAGCAGGTCTAGCGAAAAACTGGTGGGTGTTCAGTAAAAGTACACACAAATGGTTGGCGGAGAATATACGCAGGAAACACAAAGCGTGCTGCAACATTCAAAACTGCATTATGGCGCCGGGAACATGAACTATGGAATCACTAAGCAGCAGAGTTACGCGGCGAATCTTCACACTGCAAATAGAAGGTCGGGTTTTCCCGCCGCTTAGCGTTCCATGAGGCTTGGTGCAACGCAAACACCAATCCCGTAGCGTTTTCGTCGGACGAATCGGTGAGAAGAAGCCAAGGATTGCCACTAATAATCTTCTCATATCCAATGGAGCATAGACCAGTTGGAGAGTATGATCCGCGAGAGTATATCGGTCAGAGTTTTGGTCTTCTCTCAGTTATAACCAATTAAAGGCTTTTCTCAATTTGTCATAACTTACGAGTACCAATATTGGAGGCGCATCTTCATTTTGGAATCCACCGCGTTTTCACGGATAAAAACTAATATCTCCTCTCTAATGACACCGTCAGGCAACAACATTTTTTTCAATCAACTTTAAATTTATCACCATAATATTTCCCAAAAAAATTTCTGCTCTCGCAAAGTCTCCAACTAAGGGGAGGATATCAAATTTTTTAGCTAATACAACATGGGAGATCCAAAAAAACATTTATATCTACAGTGTACTAAATTTCTTGAAACAGATTATCTTTTATCACGCATAAAACAGTTAACATATTACGTTAGTATTCTTGAATACTATAATAAAAACTTGCAGGAGATAAGTACTTGTCAACGTATCCCCGTATCTAGCACATAACCGTAACCCCGTATCTAGCACATGTATCGTGAAAAAATCACTCCCTTTCCTAAAGTCAATAGAGAAAAACCACCCACAATTCCAATCAGCACAGATGACTGAAGCGAATTTGTATGCATTTCAGTGAAAATGTTTTTCTTTTTGACTGCAATTAGAATTCTCCCTTAAATGATGTGTTGATGCCCTTCGATGAAGGAAACTTCATGCTGTACTGGCATAAACCAGATTTTAAACGCTAATTTTCTTAAATTAACTTGGTATCGTAACCAAAAGAAACCTTACCGTATTGACAGTTTTTTTTTCTGATCTAGTCTTAGACATGTGTTTTTCTTCGTACTATTCCCTTGCGAGATACCCCTTAAGGTTAATAAACCCATATTCAAAAACCTTGAAAAGTCACGGCATCTAAATGAATAGTAATTATTTATTTCGACTATTTAGAAATTGGATGCAGGCATAAGAAATTCCTTACGAGAAAAGTGCCCGCAGCAATACCTCATGGTTTAAATCTTCGCGATACAGGTCCATAGATTTTCCTTCATAATTTGCTTCTCAGGCGTTCAACAGATGTCATTTATAATTTTTATTAAATCTAAAACTTTGCATTTCCTTGGTATACCTCTTTCAATGCTGTACTTTTGCAATTATAGCGGTTCAAACTGTTTGCAAATATATTTCTCTCACATATTTCAGTTACGTTTCGCGCCTTATTGCCGAGTTTCAATGCTACCCAACAGAAGAATACCACTACCCACCAGAGGGAAAGTATTTCAATTCCTATGTATTATTCACCCGTAAATAAATTATTAAATAACAACAGGCGGGGTCGCCCTGGAGTAGAGATGGGCAACATCGTTCAATACAATGACCGAGTCTTGAATCGGTCGTTCAATCTAAAGAATCGATTCTTGGATCTCGTTCTCGTTCAATTTTTTTCATTATAGTGGTTCATTGAAATAAATTTTAACTTTAATTTAAACATATAGTGAAACCTGTATTTAGCGGCCAAAAGCAGGCCTTTGAAATAACTCCCGCAAGAGAGAAAGTGTCCGCTGATTGGAGGTAAAATTTTAATTGATAATATCATAAATTCATTTTCCGAAAATTTTCATCGCACACAGATGAGACCGCCCTATTGAGGTGGCCTCTGAGGCAGGTTTCACTATGCAGTGCTTCTGTAAGCATGCCTTAAAAACTACTGCTGACGAGAAAAAGTATATTTGTTGCTGAAACATGTATGACTTCTAAAAATGGTGAAAAACCTACAAAAAAGTCAGTCATATCACTCGCTATAAAAAATGGTATACACCGCCGAAAATAACCGAGAAATCGAGTCTTTTAATTATACACCATCTTTTTGAGTGTGTAAGAAATGCATCGAAGTATATAAAAAATGGAGGAGCTAAAATCTGCTAATGCAAACTTGGGTGGTTGAAGTACAGCGCGTTCATCGAAATATTCGTAAGCTACTGTTCCTGAAAGTTGCGGAAGCATACGCCTAAAATGCAGCGAAAATCTTTTGGAACATTTTTTCAATGCTATTCTTTTGAAAAAAGTTTCTGCTCCGTCATTATTGGAACAAACTCAAAAATGTTAAAAAAATATTTCTGGTAAAATTTATAATTTAGATTAAATATTTGCCTCAGTAGGTTTGCAGATAAAGGAATTATGAATTTATTTATTCAAAGATCGAGGAAAGTTTTTAGAAGTTTGCGAACAAACGCAAACGGACAAGATTTTAATAGTCAAGAATTCATTATTCCACCGCGATCACTAATTCCTTGAGTATAATTTGATTCTCAGGTCAGCGACTTCTTAAGGAATCACTGAATCCGAGTCCTCATCTGAATCTGAGTCCTAATCTGAATCCGAATCCTCAACTGAATCTGAATCCGAATCCTAATCTGAATCCGAGTCCTCAACTGAATCTGAATCCGAATCCTAATCTGAATCCGAGTCCTCAACTGAATCTGAATCCTAATCTGAATCCGAGTCCTCAACTGAATCTGAATCCGAATCCTAATCTGAATCCGAATCCTAATCTGAATCCGAGTCCTTAACTGAATCTGAATCCTAATCCGAATCTGACTCCTCGAGGACTCATGAGTCCTCCCTCTCCGCGGGCTCTACGAGAACACAGGTCCCCCTCCCTCAGACCTCAAATTTCAAGAGTGGGGGGACTCGTTTCTTCCTGTCGTTCACTTGATTCTCTGCTTTGCCGAGTGGTGCGCCCATTTCCATTCCCAAACTTCCAAGGGTGGGGGGGACTCGTGGCCTCGCCTGTCAGTTAGTTCCCATCTTTGCCGGGCGTTGCGCCTATTTTCATTACGATTCGTAAGGAACGACGGTTCATTTCCGCGAACGACTCCGTTCGTCAACTCACTTCAAAGAGTCGTTCGAATTGATTCGTTCGTTCGCGACCGACCCATCTCTACCCTGGAGTTGCGGGTTGGGTAACGGGGAGCAAAAGGGTTATTTTTCTAAGCTACATTTTATATCGCCCGCACAATAACAACCTCGGGAAAATAAAAAAAATATCGCGTATTCGGGTGATGCTACGAAAATGCTAAGATATGAAATTCACACAACTACTACGCCATCTGATGTCCATTTTCATAAACTGCAAGATAGACGCCGCCAAAAACCACGTTTCTTGTATGTAATATCTTTTCATGTCCGTCATTTTCTAGATGGGCCAAAATTTTGTTCAACCAAAAAAATTTGCATTTTGTGCACATTACTCCTTTCTATTTCAGTTGAAAAACAGCGATATTTAAGGGTGCAAAAATTTGTATAATGATCTCACTAATATTTTTACCGCCATATGGAAACTTTGAACAACTTACCCAATCGCCTCGTGAAAGATATATCCAAATAGAATATAGCTTATACTGTTTTAAGAATCTGCGATGATAGTTAAGAAGCGGTTTAGCCTACAATTTCTATTCTATATGGCCTCATTTTCAGGACTTATTAAGGGCATTTTTTGATCATAGGGAGGGCCATTCCTTTTTTTCCACTCTCTTGAACACTTTTTGGCTGTCTTTTAATTAATGAAAGAACCAACCTAACCCCCTTTGGGATTTTAAATTTCTCCGCGAGTGGGCGCATTTTCTTCTGCATGATCGACTCCTACCTCCTACCCCCTCTCCACACCCTGTCTCCATGCTTTGTTATTTCTTCAAATTTTTCCTCCTTCATCCTCCCCTCGGACCCCTCGGAACTATTCCACTAATTCTCTCTCCGCTCTTGCCTTCTCGCTCCCCCCCCTTTGGCCACAGAGGAATTTCAAGCCACCGGCTCACGAACCACATGGGACAGCGTCAATTAAAGGCACAGTCGTGTTGGCAGTTTACTTGCAGACGTGCATAATTATTTTTATCATCGGTAGTCTACCGATTAAGTTAGGTTTTGTTCAGGGATTCTCAATGGGAGGACAATCCCTCCCTAATAGGGGCAAAAGTTTGATTCTCGGGGGCAAAAATCTCCAGGGAACTCAATCTTCTTCTCCACCACTTGAAGCGCTTGGTCACTGGTCTACTAATTTGTCAATTGCAGCTATTTGTATCTGCCAAAAAAGCAAATCTCAGAGGCATGTATTATATTCACATTCTCTTCTTGAAATGTGAAAATTTCTGTATCATGCAACGCAACTGTTCACATTATGACTCTTTACCAACCTATTTAACAGTTTCAAGCCTGACTCTATGGTTGACTAAGGTTGACATAAAAGGTGAATTTAAACAATGCACTTTCCACTTAATTCTTCATTGCTATAGACCACGGCCTCGCCGCATAGCAACATAACCAAGAGCCGCCGCGCAGCGGTACCATGGTAGTCATGGAACGAAAGGCGAACTTTAAATACTGCAACTTCCATATGTCATTTTATTTTTGACAACTATGATCTCTTCGCATAGCAACATCATAGAGTGCTGCTGTGCAATAAGAACCATGGTCGTTCAGGAACGAAAGGTGGATTACAAGGATTCAATTCTTATAAAAGCATGCATTATTTCATTATTGAAGACCATAGATGTGTCACATAGCAACACTTGGTAATGTTGCTATGTAACGAAATGGTGATATTCAAGGTGAATAAGAATATATTCAAGGTAATATTTTCGGCGAATCCCTGCGTTACGTCTTTCGTTCTTCGCCATTCGTTCCTTACAATCCTTAAACAAGGCTCCAGAGATTTTTTTCCGCTATTTGAGTTTCTCCAGCCTCTGCCATTGCCCCTTTTCAATTGCTCCATCCACTGACTTCTCCTTTCCCTGCAGTCCTCTTCCAACATAATTCACTCAACCTCCACGTCAAGCAGTTTCCCTTTTGTCTTAATTCCTGGGAGTGTGATGTAGGCAGACGGAAAAACGCCTCTCGATTGAAACTCGGAGAAAGGCAACAAATTTGTACCATTCACCCGCGCTCTTTCGTGCTGCACTACCGCGTGCGAGCGTTTACAGTCACATTTAACAACCCACAATCGTCTACGAGGCAATTCTAGCTGACTAGATAGATAATTATTTCACCTTTTACGTTAATATGTTCTATTTTCCATTCCTAGCGTGACATCAAGTGATTACCGGTCGCCATCGGAGTCATATCCACCCCCAACTTGTAACGGGGCCTTTGATTAGCTTGTCTTACTTTTCTGATTTTAATTCATAAAAAATTAAATACCGCCGATAATCACAGGTAATACATTCTTAAAACCGAAATTTAGCTAAAAAACGCTTCAAAGGGACATTTTGACGATGTACACAAATAAATACCCTAGACCGGAGGTTTTTGCGCCGACGTCAAAGGGCAGTAAAAGCCGTGCCTTATTGTTTAGCATAATAATCGATTACGTATTTCATCAGGGTATAATGATATATAGTCACTATACAGTGACCATTATTTGATAGTGTTAAAATGCCCATAGAGCAAGTAACATCCTTAAATGAGAAGATATTGTCGTAAATACATACAATATTGCACTGCACGTGAAATAATGATAAGTGCGAAAGAATGCAACACAAATTGAAGTTATTTCTCTGCTAAATAAATCCCAAAATATGAGTCTTCAATGATCGAATCTAAAAGTTCTACCCTATTTGTTAATTTTAGTTGCCAACGGACTTAAAGTTTATTCCAGGAGATGGTGATTCCAAGAATATGAAATTAGTGGGCCTTAATTTAAAAAAGTTTATTCCAGGAGATGTCGATTCCAAGAATATGAAATTAGTGGGCCTTAACTTAAAAAAAGTATATTCCAGGAGATGTCGATTCCAAGAATATGAAATTAGTGGGCCTTAACTTAAAAGCATTTCTACAACTAACGTTGAATGAGTTATCTAAAACATGAACATCATGAGTTCCACAATTTAATCATAATTTACCTATACCTAGCAAGGATTCGTTAAATTGAGATGGAATCCTATGAATTCACGCTATTTAAGTGACGAATCATTGAGTGAGTCACATCACCTATAATGATATTAGCAATCGAGAGGCCAATCAAAATTTCAAATTTCTGCACGCAAGAAATGGGAAAAAGATGGGGTATGGTGGGAAATATGAAATTATATCATTGATTGGGGAGGGGGAATATTTAAAAATAAACCATATAAAACAAATATTACGATCTTCGTTTCTTCTGGTGGAGTATTTAGGGGAGATAGCAATACGAGGGTGGAATTTCCCCCTCCGCATATTGTAATCCCAATTTGCTTTTACCTCGCAAAACACCAAGAATTTACCCTTCCCACTCTTTTGAACATATCACGGCCTCTCTCATTCTTCCTCCCTCCCTATCTCAAACGCACTCTTAGCTACTTTCACCCCTCCTCATGAATCCTCATCGTTTAGGAACCCCCCAGGGGGATAGGAGAGAAAGCTGTCTTTACTTTATGTTCCTACCTCACGCCCAACCGATAACTCCACACGCGCGCGAAATTTGCAAGGCGCTCTCTCCTCCCCTCAGGATATTGCTCGTTAATTTCCGGAAAGTCACTCGGTGAACGTTTGTGCTCCCAATTGAATTCAAGATTTGAAAACTATACCCGGAACGATGCACTCTTACCAATTAAATATCCCATATAGCCATGGGATACTGTCCATTTAAAAATAAAATAACGCGAGCGATATTTGTCAACGTTTTATTCAGGCTATAAACTTCATTAGGGCTTCTAGTCATTTTAAACATACATGAAACATCAGTTTTTAAACAATTAATAAAATTCTTTAATTATTACTTCATTAAAACAAACTTTTTTAGTTTTGACTTCATTCAAAACTAGGAGATGGTGCTCATTGAATCAAAACAAGGGGAGGGTAAAATTATTGCTTAGGATTAAAATATTCCTCCTATTGCGTCATATAAAATATATGTTCCACGTAGAATTTATTTACCATACATGGATTGGTTGCCAAAAGTGACAAGCTACGATGCTTATCATAAATCCTAATCCTTATTCCAGAGGTGCGCGTAAACAGATTTACTTTCATAAGCAAAGGAGAGAGAGAAAATAAAAACGCGTAGACGTCTACGGGATCGTTTTCGGCCGTGGTATAAGTAGTTAATAGTAATAAGTAGTATCGGTTCGTGCAGTATTCATTTAATTCTTTCCAGGACATGAGACTCTCAAATAAATGAGTAGCAACCATTGCTTTCAGTATCGACTGCTTTCCTCACTAAGTAGGTGATTACGTCTCAGAAAATGTCAGTCTTAGATGAAAGCTTTTAGCACCCAACTGGGGAATATTACGAGTACGCGACTGCTACTATGTTTTGCTACCACAAAAACCGATGAAATTAGTTAAAATTCCGCTATCTCTTCCAAAAACAATCCATTTGCGCTCTTGTTCTAGTCTTTTCAGCCCCCGTCAGTAGCTACGGTTTGCCCAGTATTCGTTACATTCGTCAAGGGCAGGAGGTTTACTAATAAATAAGTATCAAACGCCGATTTGAGGATGGACTCCTCTCCTCGATAATCAGGTTAGAATGCGTCTCAGAGAATGTATCTGACAACCCTTCACCTAAAGCTTTTAGTGTCCAACATACAAAAATAAAGAGGATATTCCTGATACCATGTTTAGTCACCACTATTGCCGGTGAACTTGATTAAAATTCCATCATCTCCTCCAAAAAAATCCCTTCGCGCTCTTCTTCTAGTCCTTTACCCCGAAACCACTTCAAATCCCTCCCCCCAACGAGACAACTCCGCAACAGTTGAATGGAGAGAGATTGGGACGAGGGGATGGGCAACTAAGAATCGACGAGGTTTGAGGCAGGGGAGGGAGGGATAGCGGACGAGTTCGCGGGTCGGGGCAGAGGGCGGTAGTTTCGGGATGGGGGGGGGGTGCGGGGCTGGGGGTTTCGGCGGAAGGCATTCCGGACCACGGCGAGAAGAGAGAGAGGAAAAAAGAAATACAGCGCTCATGACAAGGGAGAAATTTGTGTGACCGTGGGCGGTGCAATGAATCACATTTTTCAGGATTTCAATTTTACTTTCAAATTCTGCAGGTCTTGCGGGCGGATATGATACACCCCCTTCCCCCCCATTCCTGAATTAATTCCTCTATCCGGATGATTTTTCAAAGGCGTGACAGCGGAGCTGACAAAGCGTTAAAAATAAATAAAAACGCCCTTTTTGCCCGGGAAAAAAATACATGCATACAACACAGACAAAAGCCTGAGTGGAAGGAAGCTGAGGGGGCGGGCATGGTACGGCCGGTTGAACCGGTACATCTAACGCGCGAGCTAAATCGCGGGAGGTTTTAGCGGAGAGACGAATAGGGTGGGAGGTATGGAAGCAATAAACTGTTTCGCTTTTGGATGGGTGGACCGAAACATCAGCAGCGTGGAGCAGCGGCGAGAAGACAGCTTGGACTGCGGAGGGAACGCAATTATCTCCGCACGGAATGTCATGGCACCGCGAATACTTCACTCCGCTATTAAAAAAGACGTTAAAGGCCCACGAAAAAGTACTGATAGTTTAAACATACGCTTTTGACGGTTGAACGGCGAATCATCTACTTTTGAGTTCCGAGCATAAGTCTTTTATCATCGTCAAGATCCTTAATCATCAATTCGTTTGGTTTGGATCATAAGATTAGTTGATTGCGGTTCTTCTTAACACAATATTTACTTTTGCGTGGTTAATAACAGTCTAAAAGGATTCCAATCTTGATATTTCACAGTAATTCATCTCATTTTTCTTTCAATAACATTTCCAATTGGCTTTCGTTTCTCAAAACGCGTCAAATACTTAAGTTTTTTTTCTCCATATTTGCAGTTTTCACAATTAATCTTGTCTCTTCAAGCCATAGGAGGAGCACATCGTAAAAGCATACTTCTTTCTTGGTGGTAAACTTTTCTATTTAGGATTGATGGCGTGAATGAGAACTTGAAAAAATATTCGAGTACTTAGTATGTATTTTTTTGCTGATAAAAGGTAAAGGTTTTCCAAAGTTTTATAAGTCTGTTTCCCTCAGATGATTGTCCTTCAAATTCTTGCTTAAAATACGTTATGTCCAATCAAATGTCAATACTATTGTTTTGGAGATCTAATCTCCTGTTGTAAGATCTGATTTTTAAACTAAATACCTACATACATAATATAAACCCTACGAAAGGAGATCTGGGACTTGTTTTTGTTGAATAATAATCATATTTACCCATATTTTTTCTTTGTTATTTTAAAAATATAGTATGCTAAGTATCATTTTATTTAAATGACTGAATATTATTTTAATTTCTTCACATGATCGTTTATGCCTGGTTTTATAATCTTAGGTCAAACATTATATCTATACGAAAACCGAGGTTGATATTTGCCAACAATTCCACGTACATGAACAATTCCACTCTTGCAGCTAATGCTAACCAAACAATGCTAACCAAACCGAGCTTTAGAAAACAATACTCCGGTTTTGTCACAATTTTTACGTCAGTTAACATTTACATCCCTTCCGCTATGACAGGTAAATTGAGTGTACAAAATAATCGTACAGGTGCCCCGACTAATCTTCTCATACACACACCCGTCATATTCTGATAAACAGCTGCGTTTACAGTGAGTTCTCAAAAAACAGCAAATAGGATAAATATTTACCACTAATAAACATTGCACTTGCCTGTTTTGAAGCTAAATTCGACTTATGAATAGAGCTATTAGTTTACTTGAACTTTATTTTCTGCACGCTGAATAAAAATTCAAATACATCATGTTCGCTGAGGGAAAATACAAAGACAAATCTCGGTGCAAAATACTTGGACTCTGCAGCGGCCTTCATCCATTATTCACGAGAACTGTAGCATCGGTACATTTTGTTTGGACTGGAATGGGAAAATACGACCAGCATCACACCTATTTTCATCAGTGGAATGACTGTATGCGCCGCAAACAAGGAAAGAACATGAAATCGCGAGGCAGTTGGTCCCAAATCTGGCATTATTTCGAGGAAAATCTTTTCTATTTCCAATAAAAGCATCCTCTACAACAAACCAATACTGGTTTCAATAGGTTTCAATAAATCATACACCGAGCAATTTTATTACTTACAATTTTACCGGTGACCTACGGGATAAGAGATATTTTTGGAAATGTATTCAAAGATTTATACCAGCTTTGGGGTTCACCAATGGGGGCAGATGTTTCAAGTACCTTCCGAGAATAAGTACTAAATTGATTTCAGTGGAGAGGGTAGGTTCTGAATGCACTGTATAAAAAAGTTTTCAAACGAAATTTATCGTCAATTTTTATTCTTTTATAAAGAGGAGATGATGGATAGGTACATTTCTAGCCTTATAGAATACTTTAATACCGGTCATTAGGCAAAATAAGGTTAATGAAAAAATTTAATACATATGAGTTAAACCTTAGAAATAATTTTTAAGCTTGAATAACAGAAAACTAAATCACGACCGATATTCAATGGAATTGCTGCATGGCTATTGGTATAAAGTAAGTTTCACAAGTATTTAAAGCAGATTAATAAAAGAAAATTTTATAATCATAGGAGAATTATTGAAGTTAGTATCATTTTCCGCGCCTAAATAGAAAAATAAAAAATCCTCCAGCTTTTATTGATTTACCGCCATTTTTTCTCATTTTATGTTGGAGTAGTGAATGGAGACTAATTTCTCCATCCTGTTAACTTGAAGGGAGGATTCTCTTTAGAACTAAAACTGCCTGGTATATCAATATCCTTCATTACTTTTAAAATTCATTCTTCACGACACTTGACGAATATGCTAGAAAAATGGTGCAAAACAATCTGCCACTTAACTTCAAGCGTTTAGCGGAGGTGGCAGTACAAGAGTGTTATTTCTATCAACAGGTGCATATTTGCATAAGTTGTCCTGATGCTGTTTAATGAAACACCTCAAGTGTTAAAAGGTCGCAAAAATGCGTACTGATCCCTCCATGAATTCCTGTTTTTTTCGTACATGGCATATTTTTCTTCGCTCGAATATTTGTATTCTGACCATGATATTGTGAAATTTATTTACATTTTGGATTTTACTGAACCCAATAACAATCATACTGTGATATAATCATGAAATTAACTATCCATCTATGTATTCAGTTAAGCATTTTGGAGTTCAATAGCCAGCCAACAGCCGGAGGAGATTACCCGAGTCTCTCAATTTTCCTGAAGCCTAGGATTAAGCGTTTCCCACTAAATTCACCGAAAAGCAGTCACGGGAGCCACGTTATATGCACTGACCTCTCAGTGGAGCGCGATCATTCGGCGATTCGCTAAATTGAGAGGTCGAAGAAAATTTTCAACCGCACACTCCCTCGTCTTTATCGAGCACAGGACGAGAGCTATTTCCACGCTCTCCTTGTACATTATGTCGGACTATCCCCGTGAAAGACCATTCTCCGCGACCGTGTCCAACACTTTAGTCTCCGCCTAATGGTCGCAGAGCCGATATCCGATGACCGTCTCCCTCTCTCTTTCTCTCTTCCACCTCGTCATCCCCACCTACGAGCAAGCCCACGCTCACCCACGCGTTTACCACCCCTCTCCATCCCGCCTCCCCCCCGCTAGTTTGAAAGTTCCGAAAGCCCTCCCCACCCACCTCATTATCCCTCACTAGCGCCCGTTCCCTGCTGTTTCCTCTCCAGGAATCGGGGTCAATCAGGAGAACAGGGATGAATAGAATCGCAAAAATAATGTCAGAGTCCTTTAGAACAGTATCGTCATCATAGTTATCCCACCAAACAAATGTAAATGTCCTTCGAGAGAGATAAACTCCCAGAATTATTATTATTATGTATTTTACCGGTGAAGGTAGGTTTTGTTGAATGTCAAAGAAACTCCTCCCGGTCTTTCACACATTCAGGGGCTTATCTCCCTCTAATATATCCTTTTTCGCCTCTGCATAAGATCTACCCTTCTTCATCCCGTCCATGAAACCTATTCTATTTCTTCCCCTACCCCGCTTGCCCAACATCCTTCCCTCTATCACACTCTTCAGCAACCCATCACCCTTTATTATATCCTTCAGCCATCTACCCTGACTATCCCGGATTTTATTCAAAAGTTTCCTTTCCTCCCCCACCATCTCAAGCATTTTCTCGTTAGTCTTCCTTTCCGTCCACCTCATCATTATCATCCTTCTCCAGTCCCAAATCTCGAATGCCTGCTGCCTATTCTCGTCCTCCTTTCCACCTTCTTTCCTCAGGGTCCACGTTTCTCTTCACCAGCCCTTCACCATAGGCAGTTTAATCAATTGGAATCAAATCCCTTTTCATCTTTCCGTATCCTCAGTAGACAAATGAAAACTTGTAAATGAACTCACAAAACGCCCATGTTCAATTATTATGAGCTGTGACACATAAAGGAAAGAGATGTGAAATAGTTAGGCTATCTATCATGTCCTACCGAAAAAAAACTATCGAAATTCTGGAGAAATTAAAATTATAACAGCTTTGGCAACGATTACTAGTTAGTTAGTAAAAAGAACTTTTACACTCCACTTCAGTGAGCACCTAAAGATGATGCCAGTTATCGAAATCCGGATTGTGCACTAAATTGATCTGTGAACTGACTAGTGGAGTGTAAAAGTAATTTATTCTAATTAACATGGAACTTCACAACGTTGAGCCGAGTTTTATTTCATTTAATGATTACTTTAAACGCACCATGGTTCACAAACAAGTATTCATTTAAATTTGGGCTTTAAGAAAAGTCTTTTACCGAACCTAGTTTGGAACTGATTGTCCAACGAGTACGAGAGTCAGACTTTAGGAAGACAGCGAGAGTTGATTATAGATACTAGGAAATACACACATCTTCACCCACCACGCCGTTTTATTATGCAATGGAAAAATCCGAAAATTTTTCATTTTTTAGTCAAATACCAGAAAAGCTGACCATACTTTATTCATTCCCTACATAATGACGAATCATTTCATGCCTCTGTCGCTTGTCTCTACGCTACACCCCATACACGCCCTCCTTCTCTTCATGAGTATACGCCAGATTCAATTTACTTGAGAATCTATACAGGATCTTGATAAATGTAACGTTAAAATCTCCTCGAATAGCAGTCCTTAGGCTTTTATTCTTAGATAGCGATAACATCGAGAACCAATGCTAATGTATTGCTGCACATGAAGTTCAAAATTCATTTTGCCATGAAAAGAATGTACGGCACCCACTAACTTTAAATGTCATTATAACTTCCTATTGGAGAACCTTTTCTATTACCTTCCAAAGGGCATTGAAAACCTCAGGTCTACTAACTAGAGACAAATGACAATCAAAATTCGAGGTTTAATGCCTGCAAATAAAGGAGGTTACTTATTATTCGTTCAAGACGAACATAACAATTGGATGTATATTCTTCCGCTCGACATAACCAATAGAATTTTGTTTCACCCCAATACTAAAATGGCGACATACGCTCACCACTTCATACACGCTAACACACAGCTGAGCGTCACACCTGCCTCTCCCCCCCCCCTCCCAGCCCCTCAATCCTCTCTGACGACGACGACGAAAGTTAAAAAAACTGCTTGGGTCAGAAGGGCGGTCAACGAGAGGGAGGAGATGGATGGACATGTGGGAGGGTGGACGATAGACGCAGGAGAAGACGACATATGCACGGAAACACGCGTCATTAAATATCTGTAAACCGATCCAAAACCATTTTGCGGGGTGAGAATCGCCCGATTTGTTGGACGAGTGTTTTGTCCGAGGGACAATCTAATATCCAGGTCGAAGGCAACAAGCACGGGGTTAGGTTGCTTCGACTGCAAAAGCTTAGCATTGAGAAGAGCTTGAAGTTTCATTTATTCCAACTAAAAAAGTCCATGTTCAACAAATCAATGAAATTTGTGCAAGTGGAGAACGAAAAAAGCCAACTGCGCGAATGAAGTATATTATTTTCTATGTAAATAATGAAAGTAACTGTATATAAGTAACTCTTCAGACCGATAATCATTATGGTAAATAGGACAGATTTTGTTACAATTATAACACAGGTTTAGGTTTGCTTCATTCAGCTATGATATATATTTTAGTACATAACTTCTGATTGATCAAGTCAAACGAAAGTTTTCTGTCAAAGCGTAACAGCTGTGCCTCTCCAACCTCCTACCCACGTTTTATTACAATTATTATATTTATTTACTATTTATAGTTATTTTACAATTAACATGTCGTAAAACATTTTGACTTTTAGCAGTAAGTTGTAATAGAGTATGCAAGGTTACCAGCCTTCGCAGTACCCGCGCCACGTGCAGCTTTCCCTGCTAACGGTTACGGCGCAATACCGGTCAGTTTTGACATTCTCGCCAGTATGCCACAAGACAAACCAAAGCATAGTAATACCCTAGACCCGCTTTCCCTATTCTGCTCAAGCTAGGATCCCTTCTGAAAGGACTACCTTGAGAGCCAGCATACTGTTGCCCGCGACCCATCACTAGGAGGTATATCCGGTGTACTGACACACCGGGTCTGTGCCTACCCCGGAAGGGAACGGCGTGATGGGTATGTATGTATGTATGTAACATGTCGTTCAGTAAGCCAGTACTCAATTTTTGGCCAGATATTTGGGGTATAAGAATGGACAGCAATTAAATATAGGAAATCTTTAAAGTTTATAGATAATAACATGAAGAGTTCATAAAAAGCAAAATATATAACAAATGGAGATAGTAACGAAAAATGATAGAGTGGACTTAGGCATATAAATTACCATTTATTTTCCCTAATTTCTCGCATAAAAATAAAAGAAATGAGGAAACCTTGTAAATATCTCCTCGCGTGGCGATTTGACAAAAGCTGATAGTGGAGATTTCATTTTTTCCATATTTAGTTAAGAAAAATTACCTCTCCGACCTTAAGGAAGCACTTTCTATGTATGTTTTTAATTACTTTTTGAATGTTTTATATGCAAAATGACCAGAATTCCTCATTAAAGTTTTGGAAACCAAGCAGTGGTATACACCTTAAAGATCATGCTTAACCTGCGAATATTGTCTAAATGCATTTTCCTTGCCGATATATAGTTTACCCATGAAATTTCAAGCTCTCCTCGCTGTGCTATTTGAAAGTAAGTTTCCAAATACACAATGCTGGCGAGCGTAATCCCTTCGCACTAGCAGTATTGCAGAAATGGTGGTTCGGAGGCTTAAAGTAATAGGCAAATATTCATGAGCCTAAAAGGTATTATAGCTTTCAATTATTCAAGTTAAAAGAAAAAATAACTTATTCAGTTACATTTAAATAAACGGACCATTTTATATAGGTTTAATAGATAGATTTAATAGGATAGATTTAATAAAGTTGATCAGGGTAATTAATAGTTTCCTCATTACAGCTGTGACAATTACACGTGTACAGGAAACATACTATTAAAAACAGCGTAATGACCTTTATCTACAGTAAAATTGTAAAGGTAGTTTTAAGAAAACACAAAATAAAAAAAGCAATTATTGAATTATTAATAAAAGAGACTGCTTTTATCTATAACACACGAGATATAAAAGAAATAATAAATTAACTTCAGGACCGCAACAAGAAATAGGAAAAAATGAGGACTGAGCGAGATGGACCATCATGATGTGACTTAATTAGCGCTGAGTGGGGAACAATTGAGAGCTACTGTACGCAGCTGTTACCATTGAAACACATCATATCTGTGCTAAAATATCACCCGGCACAGACCAACCCATCTCTGCAGAAAAAATCGAGATAAAATGTTCACTTAGCATGAATACTAACAAATACACCACATAAATGCTTTCTTATTTCGTTAACACTTTAAAAAATGTATAAAGTAACGCCAATATACAAAACCTGAGCGTACAAATTTCATTTCCACCTCTATTCTGGTAGACTGAGATATAAAGTTTCTTAGTAGGTTAGTATACCATCGTTAATGGCTCACATCACTGCTACTCACTCACTGCTATAACGTGCGCTTCAGTAATTTATAATTTTTTATAACGTCTCAATGAAGCAGAATCCGTAAGAATTCGATGGAAATTGGCATATATTTCTTGCCAACTATCTCGAAAATCGGTAAAATAAGAGGCCGACATTTTGATATAATCTCAATGAAGGAAAAAGTGAAGGTATTCTTTATGAAAATGCCATAAACTTGAATTTTATAGTATTTTATTTTACCTATCTAATGTCATAATGCCATCACTCAACAACAAAGAAGGTATTTATTCCATTGGTACCTCCTCTAAATGTTTAGAAATTGTACAATATTTTTATGAATAACTTTCTCATAAAGCCACTAAACATACAAGTTTGAGGCTTTTACTTCACCTACTTTTTCCACACCGTACATGGAAACCGAAGGTTAAGTAGCAATTTCATCAAAAGTATCGATATGAATAATTCGGATACTTAAACTGTTAAAATAATTGACACATAATTCAACCTCACACAATCTTCAAAGGTCATTGGTCAACAAACATAAACCTATTCCTATTTGGGCGACACCAAAAAAAGATCAACTGAGGTAATATTTGTTTTTTAGTGAAAGTCCTGGTAATGAGCAAACTTATCGCTATCTATATACGAAACTATCGCTTAATTTTTTGTATCTCACCGTGATCTGAAAACACCAGTAAAATCATAGGTTTTCGTACGAATTAAAAAAAGTATTGCATATTTATAAATGGAAATAATTGAGGAAAAATTCAATCCTCTAACTACCTTAAAATACCACTATAAATATACAGGACATTTTGTCTTTTAGCGACTTGCCTGAGTGATTAAACACAGTACTATTTAAGGAGAGATTAAAAATTGTCTCTCTCTCTCTCTCATGGAGGTGCAGATGACACAAGGAGAGCGAGAGAGAGAGAGAAGAGAGGCATTCACAAATCAACGTTTTAAAACCAAAAAATAATAATGAAATTCGAGCGAGGTAGAAAGTTTAAGGAAAGACGAGGGTTGGAGGGAGCACGAAGTAGTAAAGAGGGGAGAAAAGAAGCGGTTGGAGAGGGAAAGGAGTGTCAGAGGAGAGACGGATAAGAAAAGGAGCGTCAGAGAAATGGAAAGGAAGAAAGAGTGGCAGAAAAGGGGAAAAAAAAGAAGAGACGGATGGTTGGAATGAATGACAAGCGACTGCGCAGGAAAGAGGGCGCGCGATTCGAAGGGGGATAGGGGAGGAAAACAGCGACTAGCGGCAACGGCGGGGGGCGTGGGGGTGTGAGGGGAGTGGGAACGCTCAGACTGGAGGAGAACACCGGAGAATTTTAGGAGATTGGCTCCACCGCGACTGTGCGCCTCAAAGACAACTAACGAATTGCACCTTTTTTTCGTTTGCATTGTCGAAAGAAATGCTGCTCCAATGGAAAAGCTTAGCAAGTTTAAAAATTAGAAAACAAAATTAAACTGCAAAATACGCAGACTAATCGATATACATGAATATTTTTGGAGACAAATGCTTGACCCAGGCACCGGAGAAGACTACTTCATCATTTCAATGGAACTAACATATTTCGACATCAATTCTCATAGAAATTCACACACTCGTAAAATTTAGATTGGAGTAAGGATTAGTGCCCAAATTTTTCTGCCATTATAATACCAAAGGAATATTCTTTTCTCGTGGATAGCTTTTGAGAAAATGGCATTTCTGCAAGAAAAACACAGTTCACATTCATGCTCCAGTCAGTTTCTTTTGCATTTAACACCATGTTACTTCAAGGTCTTTTTGCAGAAGAAGAAGCATACATATGTATATTTGTTGTACCTTGTACACATATTTTTCTTGTACAAGGAACACGTATACTTCTTGCCCTTTTTTCTCTAACAAGTCAGCAGCGCGGTATTCTATAACACGTGCGCTCGCGTTATCGTTAAATTTCAGTGGAGTCACGAGTGTAAATGTTGTGACCTGGATATTGGTGGTCGATTTTCCATCCTTTCAAGATGGGAACAGTTGGATTTTCTATTTCCTTAAACATGTATTCGGTGGATTTCTCTTTGTATATGTCTATTGTGTTAATTGGCAGACCTCAAAGACAAAGAGAAACGGTCTCGGAAATGCGACCTTTCACTTTCCTTGACGTCAATCGTCACCTGGCCGAAAACATCCGTCTCGGTTGTTCCTATATAATCGCATGGAGAGATGGTCAGTGGTCAGTCAGGCCCTGTCGGGCCAAGCGGCTCATTTCGGTCCGTGGTCATAATTCGGCTAAGCCACGTAGGATGCAGAGGATTCGAGGCGCGGGTCATCCGGCCCGTATACCAGTAGCCGCAGCGCCATCCATCCGCGACTTCACCCGCAACTCCTCTCCTTCCCGAGACGTGGTAACATTCTTGTTTGTATATTCGAGACGCACAGTTTGGTTCCTTTAGTTATCAATCAAATACTTGATTTAAATAAACTTTCATTTTCCATTCAAATCCTCTTTGTGATTATTCGATCCTACGACCCCAAGGGCACGAATATACGCAATAATAAATGAGGACCCCAGAAGTCAAGGGGTCTAAGTAACAAAATCGTTGTTTTGAGAAAACTTAAGTCAAAGTTGAAAATGTTTGGTACAACCCACTTAGTAATTAAGAGGCATTGCCCTAGATAGCATCACCTGTCAAGAAAATCAACTTATTATTTTTTTAATGTCACTTAGACCCATTGACTTCTGGGGTCCACAAATGTGTTCGAGTCCCGTCGCTGACGGGGCCGGTCATGACATAAAAACGACGTAGATATTCCTCTGATGTTGTCAGATTCTCAAAATCACTATTTTTGATTTACGGTCTGAATTCTTAGGAGGGGAACTGCACTAGAATTTCTTTTCTAGTGCGATTTCCGCTTTGGATAAGGATATCGCGAAAGAGGGATTCGTGATCCTAATATAGAAAGTGGATTAAATAACGTTTAAGTCATTTCACGGTTTAACCATTTTAAAGAGAAGAAGTATCGTAAGCAGGAGGTATATGAGGAGAGGGGGAGAGTACAGATGAGAAGGACAGAGTCTGGGAATGGCGGTGAGGGGAGCGAGGAAAGGAGAGTATTGGGAAAGGGATGTCAGCAAGGCCGTGGGGTATACACTCACACAACACCCTCCCATTCTCACTCCAAGAAACCAGAGCAACGGCGCTCCCCATTCCACCCTCCCCCTCCCTTCCTCCCTCTTCACCCTCGCGCGCTTGCTTAAACGACCTTTAAGAGAGAGAAGGAGAAAGGAGAGAACGGAGTGAAAAGAGGAGTCGGTATAAGAAGCCTGGAAGATAACTAAGAACGTAAAGAGTGAAAAATGAAGACGGAAAACCGCGGTAGAATTACCCTAATCATAGGGAAGATACCTGTATACTCCTTCAGTTAGGCAAGTTTGGGAGTGTGGAAAATAAAGAAGGCTTCACACATAGTTGACTACATTGGAAGAGGCGAGTGTATTGAAGTCTAGATGAGTACCAATAGTTTAGGAACATCGATCATTTAAAATATAATCCTAGTTTTCACGTAAAAATCAATTGAAGGAAGCAAACAATGGAGATGAAATTTTTTCAAATCGCATAACATAGGTTTCCACTGCGCTTGTACATCGCTCTCTACGCATTCCATATGAATCCGTGGAATCTATACTTTAGTTCATATCAGAGTTAACTTCCAAAAGCTGACAATCGTATACGTGGTTGTAAGGAAAATCTGCCTCATGATTGCGTTTAATATCATAGTAGCTTACATGATTCATTATCATTACGTGTAAATTACTAAGAAATGATATACTAAAAACAAAACATATATAGGTACATTTAATGATGTTGAGTTGTATGGAATCTCAGAAAGGCACCAGATGGCGTTTTAGAAAGTAAATTCGATGTGTCAAGTCAGAGGGAAGCAAGGAAGATAACCAGGGCGTAAAAGAGTAATCATTGATTTGGAATAAAAAGAACAACTGGAGAAAATATTGACGAGAATAAAATGGGAGGAGTATAATAACAAATGAGGTGAATCAGAAGATCAGCACTGGTGAAGGAAAATATACAAAAACAAGACCTTTTTTCTAAACGCCCGCTTTCTTGTGACTGTAGAATCTTGCGGATTTCTAGCGAAGAGGGATCGAGATATATGCTACGGTGGACGTAATAAAAGAAGTGAGACACGTTGCTTGAGGGTAATCTACATGCAATATTACCGCATACTTAGTAGGAATTGGAAATATCCAACATAAATTTTCCTTGTAACTTTTCATAGTGCCTTGGGTCGATAGTGGTAGAGGAAATACGAAAGGGAAGCAAACGATGGAGGTAAAAGGGTGATAAACAAAATTATGAGGGGAGAAAATAATACAGGAGAGATACTCAGAATTTAAAACAGAAAGGATATGAACAGGCCTCAGTGCATGTCGGAAAAATAAGGAGAAGGCTTCTCCAGGGAGGATAAGAAGCCGATCAGATTTTAATATGATGGAAATTCCGAGGTCTAGAGGAGAAAAAGTCTGAGTCAAGATAAATGTGAGCAAAACTTTTAAATGAGTCATTGTAGGACAATACTGTAAGAAGGAGAAACAAAGCAAGTGATTGGCATGTGGTTAACGTCATTCGGAAACGAAGTAACGACTGTAAATATGACAAATATTTGAAAAAAATGAAAATTTCAGTTGCATACATATTTATCAACTTCAGCACATAGAATGTTTTTCAATTTTCAGAAAGAGCACATACGTTTATCAAATCAAAAAGGGATTACGAAGGGACAAAAAAATCTGTCAGAAAAATATTTCACAAATTAGAGCGAGATGTGATTACCGTTGACAGTCCAGCTACTATACACATTGAAAAGCATGGATATATCCCCCAATGCGTGGCAAAGGAGAGGGATTAAAATGCATTTCCAGTGGCAGAGATCAGCTCGTAAATGTTGAGCGAGACTGAAAAATCCCCAAGTTCACGCACATGGGGAGATGATCGACCGCATTTTTTTTTGGTGCCATAACGACGAGGACTCGTTAAAAATTTTATAAATCTTCGCCGGAAGCCATGGACGGACACAGATCCAGGTAACAGCCGGACGAAACACGGACTATGGGCCATGAATTGATTCCCGCGGGGCAATAGACGTCGAGGACACGGCGTTTGAGCGATGGGGGATGGTCTAGGATAGTACCTGCCTACGTGTTACCGCGTAGCAACATGGGGGGGGAGGGAAGGTGAGTGACTCGGACAGCTTACGTCCTTGCTATGGGGATTTCGCCTGGCCGTGAAAGGTTGGGAGGAGGTCCAAGAGTCCGGCACGTTATTGGCATTTTCTCGAATAAAAAGTTCCCTCGAAACGAGTCCCCAAATCGGGTGAGGGAGGGAAAAAAATAATAACAAAGTAAAAAGAAGTGAACAGGCGATCGTGACAGTTGCCTCTCGGCGCGCGACTTGGAGTTTTTCGTAATTACGCGGCACACGAAATACAATATCGACGCGACGAGAGAACAAGTGAGAACGGAACCCAAGGGGAAATAAAAGAATAAAATGAACCTCGTTCACATTCTCGCGCCATAAAGCAGAAAATAAATGGCCAGTGAACATATACCGCCCAAACCTCTTGCTAGAGATAGAGCTAGAAGTTAATTATTTTGCATTCAAATGGAAATCGATAACAAAGGATAAATTGTGGGATGTGCTTGCAATGGCATTCAGTCAAATCACCATTTTTGCTAATCACAGGTGTGGGATAAATCCAAACAAAGAACTGAAAGATTATGGGTCGTACTGCATCGCAATTATTCTCAAAGTCGTACCATTTAACAGAAAACATTTTCTAATTTCTCGCAGTAAATTTTCAATTTGAAAGTAGCATCATAAAAATAGTTAATAAAAAAGGCAACCACGAATTGGGATCGTCCATTGTAGACAATTAAAATATTCAATTTGTTCCTGGTAATATTATGAAAAATGACCATTACGCTACGTGAAATAAGGATTTTAATTTCCAACTATGGGTATAACCATTTCCATCAAATCTCGCGTCCTCTAATCAAGTGAAAAGAAGGGTATTTTTTTAAAAGCGACTGAACATTTTCTCTCTCAGAAACTACCGCAGTAGAAAATTTAGGACAGGGTGCAAACGTAATTAATAGCGTACCATAATCAAGCGTAGTTCAGACCACAACTAATACATCGATGGCTTATGATGTCATTTACGGGAAACCTCAGGCAAATTAGTTCATATCATTCCTGGCAGCGATGCCATTAAAACAGTCATTCCAGCTGTACTCATGGGCGACCCAATATCTATTCAGATAAATTAGGTATCCATGCCTCTCGATTGCAATCATCTCCAAAGAATGTCTGTAACAAAACGTACGAATAGGACGGATGACTTAAAAAGATCTAAACTGGAATGCATGACGAAAATCACGAGTTATCTCAATATAATGACGGCATGAAACGGTTAGATGGAATTAGAATACGGAGGGGAGTGATAGTTAATATTGAAGTGGACAAGCAAACATTGGAACCATGTTCGTGGATACCTACTCGACAAAAATTCTTATATACGATTAAGTGGCCAAACTTGATGCTTACATATAAGGTAAGTATTTCTTGAAGCAACTTATGGCATATGAACATTGCCACATCTAAAAATAAAACTGCATCAGGTGCTTGTGCTAGATCGCATAAAATTTTCAAACTGGACTATAAGCTATCATTTGATCTCAAATGATCAAGCACAAAAATTTTTATCCCCGTAGATATACTCGTCATCAAAGAATCAACCATGAACCGCAGATCACACCAATCTTAGGACTGATGACCAGTGACCGCGATGTCCATTAAAAACGTGCCATTTCCTAAACAAATAGCAACGCAACCCACGTACTTTTTCACCTAGGCTAGGAAAATAGTCGGCAGTTTCGTAGTAATGAGAAGATTAGAGAGCGACCTCGGGAGCATCCCATATCGCCCCTCCCAACCATGCACGCGAACGAACGGAGCTGAGGCAGTCCTATCCGCAAGCTTAACAAACAATTAAAATCCAGTAAATCTTCGGGTAGGTTTCAGGCGTCGGTGGAATGGGAGCGGAGGGAGCGTGGGGACCGGGGGAGGAAGTGAGGAGCAAGGGAGGGGGGTGTAGACGCTGGAAAGAGGGAGAGAGTGACGCGGGGGCGGAGAGAGGGGAAGCAGCGACGGGGGCGGGGGAGGAGAGGAAGGTTGAAAATTTCCCACTGAGCGCCTCTGGCCGAGCAACAGGGTAAGCGGGATAAGCGGGGAGGGAGTGAGAAAGAGATGCGGGGGGCGGGGAAGAGAATGCCGCCGAGAGGAGGCCGGGGGGGGGGGGCACTGCTGTATGGGCGGGGGAAGAGCTGCCGGGTGAGGAGGGGTGAGGCCTCCGCCAAGCCGAGCCCCCCGGGGATATCTGAACCTAACGCGCCGACGCTAGCGTTCTTCGCAAGCCCCGGGACCAGAGAGAGAGAGAGCGAGGGATTCTGGGGATGTGATGGAGAGAGCGCGAGGAGGGGTCGAAGTTTCAGCCGGGAGCGTAAGCAAAAGGGGCGGAGGTAGGTTGGGGGCGTATGGGGGCACAAGCGGGGGCGGGAAGCTAACGGGAGAAAGAGGGGCGTGCCGGGGTGAACGCTCCCGGGAAAGGAATAGGTGGGAGGGGAGGGGAGGATTTCGGGGAGGGGGCGGGGCGGAGCGGAGGGTGGCAGAGAGAAAGGGGAAAAAAACAGATGAATAAGGAGCGTCGCTCTTCGTGTATTCCGCTCCATGTACATGGATAAAAGTATGAATAAATATGCATCTACGTAATATAAACCAACGCGCGAGTATGCTTGCATATACGATTCGAGTATGCTCATACGGGACTTCTAACGAGTAATTTTTTTATCTCGTACTCACGATCGGCATTAAACTTCCCGTACTTAGATTTACGCTTTGCATCTACATGTGTTGTATTTTCTCGTTGGAGTGAACAAGCTCATATTAATCGCAAAATGGCATTAAACTACAATTTTTTCCCACTTGGCTCGAAAGTGTCGCAGTAGTTCTGCTCACAAGTGCATTTAAGTATGCATAAATATACATCTTTATCTACATGAACTTGAGTATTGACGTAGGCACATATTCATATAAATCGAGTTTGCATGTAAAACAGTAAACTATGCCTTTATAGTTTTCTCTTTCGCGCTCAATCGCAGCTGCTATTCTGTTCCCTAAGGAAGTAGCATGCAGACATACATGCTGCTACACATATGCACTAGAGTCGTCAATAATGTATCATTCCAACAAGTACATATTCTGAGCCAATTATTCTCCCAATATCCGTGGCAATTCCACATTCTCACATGCAGAGAACCTACGCATGAGAATACACAGTTATGCGCGTATACTTAAAAACGGAATAGTTGAAACACACTACTCGAGTACAAGCGTACAACACTTCTAAAACTCTTTTTTCTCTACTAGTATCCGTATTTTTATTCTCATGCATTGTTACATGACTGACAGTAAAAGAAAAACTTAATGCACGCTAAAGGCTTTCCTGTGTCCTTTTTTTACTGGAGCAGGTCGAGCCGCCGAAATATTTTGCGGCACAATGTCTTTTTATTTTTGTTTTCATTTATTATACTATAGGCATACGTTTGACGATCTATTCATGCTTGTAGAAATCTCTTACAAAAAAGAACGTGAATACATAAAAACGTGCGACAAAAGTGTCACTATGAGGAATAATGAAAACAGAAATAAAAAAACAGACCTAACGTTACGACACTAAGCATTGGAAGTTCCGTAAATAATTAATCAAATAATGTATAAAAATAGATTTCCAAAAACAGCATATTATAAGTAGGTATATGGAAATACAATAACAACAACCAGAATTTATTTTTTGCTCTTTTTTACTCAACTTCAATTGCATTTAAGCTCCCTAATATATTCAGTACGCATAAAAGAGGAATTTTATCCATACGCTCTTGTTCACAAAAGTAGTCGAAGTATAAAGTATTCATACCATTCATTCCAAACTTACATATTAACGAGATAGGAACAGAAAAGAAAGGGATAAAAATGGAAAGGAAAATGTAAAAATACGGTTGCACGTAAAACTAGATTCGTGTATGTGCAAACAACATTTCATAACTCCTTATTTTTCCCTCTTCCACTCTTGATCGCAGCAGCAAAATGGTGGAGGAGAGAGATTCATATTCGTAAGCCGTATGGGAGAGAATAAGTTATAAATATTCGCGCGGGGGAGCATTATTCACCTCTTTTCTTATTTATCTAGATCCGGATTTCGGAAAAATAAAGCGAGGAAACAAGCTTCATTTCCACCCCCTCGACATCGCCGTGGCAACGGTGCCGAGCCAACGGGGGAAGCATTGGAGAAAGGAACAAAAGAGAATCGAAGTAGCACAAGGTGGGCGTGGCGATGGGAACCAGCGTCTCCCCTTTATCCTTCCTCGGGACTAATGAAGCCTTTGCTTTGGCGAATAACGCTCACCACCCACACTCCGCCTTCGCCTCTCTCGTCAGTCTCGCATACATTTTTTTGGTCGATATTCGCAGCCCTTTTAAATTGATTTCCTGCTGTCTATAATAGCTTTATCGCTTTGATTCCGAACCAAAAACACGATGCGGAGTCTACTGCTAAGGAGTCTTAGCATTGAAGAAACTTTTGTGGCAACTGGAAGTCAATTTTGAGAGGTAATATGAGTTATTATTATGAAAATCCGACAAATGGTATCAATTGTACTGCTTCGGATTGGGGGGGGGGGGGTAATGAAGCAAGAAGGGGCCTTTCTAGGATTGAAGGATGGATGGGTCGGCGCTGGTTATTCTACCAATGAAAGGCGTAAAGGGGTCCAAAATTACATAAGAGTCGGTCAAAAAGGAAATGCACTTGCAAAATTACACAGATATTTATGTTTTGTTCTGATACATCTATAACAGATATCAGGTGAAAATCTGTGGAACTTCTAAAAATAACTATCTAAAATCTATGCAAGAGCATTTCATTTTTCTCTATCAAGAAGGTGTTCGAACATGTTTCACCTCATACTATTGAACTTATAAGAGTCATAGGAAAAAACCACCGTCTGTAATATGCCTCCCATATGGTAGCCCAATACGGGTTACAATTCTACTGACAACGGATCTTCAATTCTTCGGGGATTCAACTGCAGGTATTTTACACAGGAATGCAGTACTCTGATCTGGTGATCATTTATTTATAATTGTTAACATACGGATTGCCATAGCTTTCCACACTTTGAACTCTATCAAGGAACGGGATTCGGCCTAAAATTAGCAATGTAAGTTATTCGAACCTGAATTAGGTTCCCGGGGAGAATGGCCGGGTTTTTAGCTATCACACCAACTCGATTTTCCCGTTGTCGCTGCAATTTCTCACGACAAGAGAATTCTCGATGGAGCTTTCGTTTTATCGGTCCTGCAACACACGAAAAAAAACGAACTAATCGATTAGCGTTTCCGTCTGGTTGCGCTCCCAAAGTAAATTAAATTTTACTCGCTCAACGTCTATCGCGGTCTATCGTTTCCTCCACATCACCACAAAGCTATTGGTTCGAAGCGAGCGCGATTTTCGGGACTGTAAAATACGTTCCGCGAAGACAGCCAGCTATTCCACTTAATGCGGTTATGGTACGCTGGCGAATCAAGTACGCTCCGCCTCTGTTGTCTAAAGAGTGCAGCCGAAGGTAACAGATGGGTTAGAAATTGCTGGAACATCAATCCCTTTGGTAAACCACTCCCCATCTCCTGAACTATAAATCACGGGGAAGAATGTTAAGGGTACGACGGATAGAGGAAAATCACTACGTACCCTTAATGAACAAGTATGAAGAGGAAGCTCAGTTACCAATGAAAATGCTACGCTCAGCCACGGGAAACAGGTCAAGGTTGGAAAATGAGAAACGAGCACTCGGATGGTGTCAATCTAAGGGAAAAACCGTTTAGGCAAACCTGCGCTCTTATTCACTCAGGACAAATTGGGGCAAACGTTGGCATCCATCACTCTTTGGCATGCGACACAGAAGATACATTAAGCTAAAGAAGTTTTCTACAGTAAAATAAACCCCCAGGGATGAGCTAAAATGCAGAGCTCCGATGATTTCTCTAAAAAATTACTCCGGCGAAAATCATTTATATCATCATGAATTGACGGTTTACAACGTTCGGCGAGGTCTTCCACTTCCACATATCCATGCCTTTCAAGCGGTTTACTTCCTATCTAATACATTCTTTTCTTATGATTTCCGTGCTGGTTTTCCCGCTATCTTTCTACAAAATTCTCTTTCGGTAGTGAATGATAGACTTTCTGATTACGATAACGAAAATTAGTTATCGCATCATAAAAGTTAATGAGTCGAGTCATAGAAATTTTTAACGATTCATGGTTTTTCACACAAGATATCGCATTGGAAAAGCTCATTCGCGAACTAAAGCTATTAATCTAACTGGGAAAACATAGAAAAACAACGTAAGAAAGCGATTTGCACAAGGCTTCCATGGAAATGCCTTTGTTTTAAATGGACCTCCAGAAGAAAATTTAGCAAACCTTATGAGAGTACCCACAGAAGAATTTCATCATAACCGACCAAAGAAAACATTCAAACACTATTAAGCTCAAGAGCTCGCAATTGATTACATGCTAAAATTCAATTTTCGCGAACAAACTCCCATCTCACGGAGAGTTAATCTCTCTCACTACTTATCAGATGAAACTGCTTTAATTTGGCGAGGTCCGGAAAAAACACCGTGTGTGCAATTTACCGCAGAACAACAAAAATAACCTCCTCTCCTTGATCCTTATGTGTACATAGGTCGACTCGGTAATGAAGAAAACTTCGTTAGAGAGGTTCTTTTTTCCTTATTTTCCCCAGAAACAAACTCGAGAATTCAGCAAGGCGGGATGAAAATTCACCACGCGCGGTGGCGATGGCTGTACGGAGGGCTGGGTGAAGAGAAATTGATCTGGTTGAAAATTATTCCACGCCTTTTTTCCCTACTTGGGAGCGAGCAGAGAAGGAGAGGGTCGATTTTTTGTTTTCTTCTCTTTTTAGCAAAGGAGTTGGTTTAACGAGACGATGTGGGTTAATGAAGTCGCCACGAGCGCTAAGGATTGCGGGATATATTATCGACTAACGTTCAAATAATGGCTGCCAAGGATGAAAAGATTCAGACAAAGCTGCAGTGCTCCTCCATACCTAAGTTTCCCAATATTTTCCCTAGCAGTAGATCTGTAACCGGGTAACTTAGCTAAAAATATCCGGTTTCGAAAGAAAATACACTAAAATCTCGGGTTTTTGAATCAACAGCAACCGCACTAATCTCAATGGCTCCTCAAAAATATCAAAATGTAGTGACTATAGATCACACAATCAAGAACTGGTATTTGAGATTTGTTTGCAGCCAAAACGGTTATAAATTTTCATACAAATTTAGCACGGGTGCCTGTATAAACAACTGACTCCATCGTTAATTGAATTTTCTAAAATGAACGGCAAACAACCTCCGTTGTATGAAAAGATTCTCCATAGCGTCAAACATTACCCCCCCTTGGTGTGCATATAAAATGGGAAGGGTAGAAACATACAACGATGATTCATACATCTATAGACAGTACGGTTGATCCAACTTCAAGGCAAAACAGCAGAAATAATTTAAAAGTTAGTTTTAAAACATAGGTCGAAATAATGTTCTCGTATTAATTATACATTTTCCAAGCAAGACACAATCACTCCCTTTTCAAGTGAAATGTGACAACGTCAGAGCGAATTTAAAATATTCAAACGTATTCACAAATGGATTTTTTCAGTCTCGTACAACAATTGCCTGCGTTTTCAGTGAAATCATCAGGTACAATGATATAATAACAGGCAATAAGAGCAGATTGATGTTTGAGAGACTTTTTTCTATTATCATCACCATGCTTGGGTAATTTTCCCCGTTCCGAATCTAATAACTATACTTCTTAGACATAGAAGTATAGTTATTAGATTCATCTAATAACTATACTTATATTACACTTAGATAGACATAACTAGTTCAGGCTATTTTTTATTTCTGTAGGCCTTTCCTTTATAGGTGATATTTAAACAAAGTCAACCGTTTATATTTTTCTACGTATGTTTTTCCCTCTCTCCCTCCCATTCACCCAGGGGATATTATTTTCGTGTTCAGTTATTGGCGGAAATCGTCATTTCTGAAACAGTTCCTTCCTGTCATTCAGAACAGGGATATCAGGAGCCTCATTTGCGCCGCTTAAATTCGTTTTTCGTCACATTTCGTAAACCCTTATTAATTTAGCACATTATGACACTTCATAAAAACCTCACTTCTCGTTTCCTTCCAAAAATATATTTTAAACTCCATTACCATAACTATATCTCTTGTTTTGTTCTTCTGTTCTCGTTTTCCCATATTTGTTATCAAAAATTACGTGCGAGTAAAGCTTTTCTCTTGTTCTCTAATCATATTTCAATAGCCCATCAAGGTAACAGTAGGTTACATGCTGAAGATACTGGATAACTGAGAAAAACTTGTGGTAATAGCTGAAAGGATAGAAGTACGGCGGAGAGGTTGGTGAAAATTAGGGAATTGATGCTCTGGTAATGGGCACGTATGGATTAGGTGCGGTTCATTGGTTTGGTCATGTCGGTAGAATGGACTCGAGTCGAATATAAGAGCAGATTGATGATAGATGAGCAATTGATTGAGAGTGGATGGGTGCACTGAGAAAATCACGCTTGAATGTGGAGTGATATACTCTTATGAGAAGAAATAAAATTACCGCATTTCACCACATTATCGTTGCAGATTTCATGCCAATTTTTTTTGCTAAAAAGTAGGGTGCGACCATTATGCGGGGAAATTAAAAAAATAAAATTGTGCCGGTATTAGTTATACATAGGTCATTTATTACACACTTACATACATACATACATACCCATCACGCCGTTCCCTTCCGGGGTAGGCACAGTCAAAATGTTTCACTCGTTGATACATAATTGTACACCTAACTCTGCTTCAATAATTTCCTCAATTTTTACCTATCCTTGCAAACCTCTTTTGTTCCATTTACCCCATACACTGTTTCATACACGCCCTCCTGTTTTTAAGACTCCTAATATTCCTCCTCCTAAGAATTTCCTCAACCACATTCAACCACAACTTTCTCGGCCGACCTCTACCTCTCACACCATTCATTCTACTCTCATATATCTGTTTCGTTATCCGACTCTCATCCATTCTCTCAATATGGCCAAACCAACGAAGCACACTCCTTTCATACACGTCCATTACTGGAGCATTTAACCCACATTCATTCATGACCCACTCATTTCTGACCCTATCCATCCTACTTTTGCCACAAATACTCCTCAGATAACTCATACTCACGGCGTTTAGTCTACTCTTATGTCTATCCTGACATACCCATGTTTCGCTACCATTTAGCAAAGTGGGAAGAAGTACACTTTTGTACACGGCAATTTTCGCTTCCTTAGACAATTAACACACTTAACTGCCTTTATTGCGCCTGCCGTCTTTGTTTCAATGCGCTAGCATAGTTATTTCATTGAAAACGTTAATAGATGGAAATAGAAAATTCATAAGTCAAAAGTGTACCCAACTAGCCCCGGTCTCCCCAACTCTGTAATTTTGAATGGCAGGTAGACATGTATGTCAGGTAGAGTGCAAAATTAGACTCATTTTTCCTTTTACAGCAAGTGTCGTGACGAACAGAATTAACATGCGACGATTATGCAATGAAAAGTTGTGAACTAATTTTTGAATTGAAAAAGTAGGGTGCGACGATTATGCGGTGAAATACGGTAATCTTTAAGAAAAAGAGGTGAGGAGGTCTCGCATAAAACTATATATAATAGAAACTGGAGCATTAAAGGTTTTTCAAGAATAGAGAAGGTCAGTTGAAGTTACTAAAGCCAAAACAGCCTTAGAGAACAACTTCCGTGATCGAGCGTTTTTTTCTCTGTACCCACAGCCAAAGTGAATGGCGGTATGACAAGGTATACACAACGATTCTGGAAATTAAATTCGAAGATTCTCGTGAAATTGAGTGATATTTATGCAAAATTAAATAAAAAACAAGACATTTTCCACAGAATAAAATGTACTCGTTCCGGACATAAATTTTTAAACATCATCTTCTAAAAATAAATAAGTGGTACCAGGTGCGTAAAATTTACGCAGACTAGGAAAACTATTATAAATAGAGAGAGGTTGTGAAGTGGGGAAAACAGAGGATTGTGTGACCCAAATTGAGAATGAGAAGGCTGGCGGGGGAAAAATGGGTCCAAAGTAAATATTTTACTGTGGGAAATTATACGGGTAATTTCATGGGCTATTTTGGTTAAGCTATCATATATTATTTTTTTAAGTTATAAATAGGAATAGCTAAGAAATTAGACGAGGGCGGGTTTTCTAGGAACAGATAGACGATGCTTGCAGCTCATCCCAGTCACCCATTCAAGTGCGAAATCCCTCGGAAGAAAACGCAAGGAACTCTCAAATCATTTTAAAGTGTCCGAAAATCCTCTTTCGCTCGCTCGATCAGGGTAAAGAGTCATAAATCGTTGCACGCGCGTTAGACCGTCTGTATGACAAACGGCTCAGCGACTCGCTCGACTCAACAATATAAAGCGATCGAACGCAATTACGAGAAAAAGGAAAAGATAATTCGAAGGATATCAATTTCTCTCTCGAGGGATCTCGTGAGCGAGGGAAAGCGGTTTCGCGCACAACCGGGAGATATCTTCTGACGACGTCGACTGAGCAGAAGATAAAGAAAGGACTGGGGGAGAAGCGGAGGCGGTGGTGTTTGGGCTGGGTTCTCTGGTCGTGGGGAAGGAAGGGAGGAAACGACATTACAGGAGGGAAGGAGAAGTCGGCATGGATCAAAAAATAAAAAAGTTTGAATGAAAGAGGGATGAAATGTAATAGGGGCGCTATCTAGGAGATTATCGCGCTCTCTACAGTCCGCCATATTGTTTTGTCAAATATTGGGTGCTCCACATTCGCACTATGATGCGCTGTAATATTCACAACACAAAAGTGCACTATATTTACAATTGTTTCAGACCTAGCGCGCATTGGATCGCTTGTACTTCGAAACGGATTAGGAGCAGAGTCGATATAGAACAAAAGAACTTGATCTTGAACTTGACTTGAAGAATGATCACATCCGCGATTGTAGTCAATATTGTGTTATATTTTAATATTTATTAATCTTCATATTTATCTTCATAATCCCGAAAAAGCACATTTAAGACCCTTTACATCGGGTTATTAACATTAGCAATAGACGAAACACCAACACCCATGTCCTGAGTGGTGAGAAGCCACTCATGCCGGACTCGAACCCGCGACCCTCGGAGTGGCATGCGAGGACTTTACCCCATCGCCGCCAGGATCGACGTTAATATAGGCATCGATATAAATATTGAGGTATAGATATAATATTAATAGGTAAAACACAAGGAATATACAAACTTTTTCATTGCTGTGTGCCACAAAGCTTAAGTTTTGAAGTAGCACCTAGGTAGATTGAACGAATTAGTAAACTATTTAGAAAAATAATCGGCCGTAACCATTGCGCACCTACGGAGTATCATCCATCGGAAAATTACCGAACGTTTTTCTAGCGCCCATCGCACCACTCATCTTTATTTACGTGCGCTGAGGTGCGCCAATGTATTTCCACTTGTGCAAACTTCAATATTTTAAATGAAATACTACTCTAAAGAGGGTCCGATTTGACCCTGCAGCCTTCCCGACTCCCATTCCGAGGGTCGCCGGTTCGAGACCAAGTGACAGAAAAAATACTCGCTACCCGAACTGACCCCACTACTGAGAGTCAGACTCTCAGTAGAAGGCATTGATGGCGCAGATGAAGATGATCGGACCGGTATCAAAAACCACAGATGCGGGCGAGAGTAAAATCCATGAAATCCGCCGGTGAATTGCAATGTGACGGGAAAAACACCAAATTAGTCTCCTTAGAAGATGCAGCCCAGCATCCTAACTCTTTATGGCATGATTGAATCCCTCCCGGTAAAATATTCCCCAATTGGATTTGCAGATGGGGATCCGGGATGATCAGAGTACGTTTATCACACTATTCTCACTAATATTCTCATGCCCAAGGATCATTACGAAATACAATTCTCTGAGATTTCTCTACATTTGAGTATTTAGTATTTCAAATTTAAAAATAGAAAGAGTACGAAGGGGCAAGTTTCATTTTTTTAAGCATCTGGAATTGATGCGAATACATTAGGTTCTCACCATTCAAGGCGCATGATTATCTCATCATTAATTTCGTACGTCCATGTAATGTGAAAGTGATTAAAAATTGCTTTCGATGGTTTCAAAAATGCCCAAAAATGTTTGATAGAATTTATTCATCAGTGAAGGTGGTTTCAAATGGAAGGAGAATTACCCATACAAATATTTCAGAGCCGTAGGGCCTTATCTTCTTACACGATTTCTCTCTTATCTCACCATGCACCCTACCTTTCTTCATTCCGTCCCTAATGCCTGTTCACTGTCTTCCTCTACCCCGATTACCCAGCATTCTCACCTCAATCAAGCCCTTCGGCATACCTTTGCCCTCAAGAGCCCGTTCCAATTGTATCTCCTCCTAACCTCTTCCAGCATTTCCTGCAGCTCAACTGCCATACCAAATACGTTCTTTTTCGTTTCCCTTCCCATCAACCTCACTTTCTTTATTCTCCCCCATAGCCACATCTCAAACGCTTACATTGCAGTATCCTTTCCTTACCCATCACACCTAGTTCGTCTTCCCTTCCGTCCGCCACATTTTCTCCATCCACAGCTTCACCCACATCTCAAACGCTGGGAGCCTATGCCTGAAGTAGTTTTCATCCGTTTATTGCCGAGCTCACGTTTCTGCACCATACAACGCTCTCTCTCCATGTAAGAGTCTTATGTGGGAAAGATTTGACAAATGAATAAATAGACCTAAAATAGACATCCTAACGTAAATTTGTTTTATTTAAGGAAATTATAGAAAACTCGGATATGGTTGTAAAGATATCAAGAACATTTATTATTTTACATGGGAATGTTCCATCATAATGAAAAATTATCTATGGATAAATAATATTTTATTAGACTAGAGACTCGGAGGATACACACTATGCTTAGCTTGCTTGAAAATTATCAAACTGGTGAGTTTCAGTGCGATACAGAGAATATTATCATGACGCCTCATAACATCTCTAGGTCTGATTGAAGCGATAAAAGAAGAGAGATACATTTCCGAAAAGACAGGAACAAAACTCGTTCTTTTTGCGCACAATAAGCGACCACAGTAAAAACTGAGCTATACTAAATACACTCCCATAATACTACACCTAACCATTTCACCTCCCAAAACATAACCCCTTACATTTTTATACCGCTGGGGTCCTAAAATCCCCTGCCACACGCCAACACGGCGACTTTTACGGTATTATATAGATGTAGAGGTAAATATATATTCGAAAACGAAGCAAAGAGAAAAGACCCAGAGTTTGGGAAACAATATAATTCAATACTCTCATATTAAAAATATTGGTTTCAACAAAATAAAGACAAAAAAGAATTGAAAAAGAATTAATCTAAAGGAAGGAGGTTTGAAATAAATGAATGTCCTTTTTAATGAAGGATACACGGTTTCTTATATTTATACATCAGTTGCATTCCGATGCACGCTTCACCTTGCCAACCCAGCCACGTTCTATGATTCCGGCCGCAAATAAACGCGATCATACACGGAAGAACGATTGTAAAACGAGATAAAGTAGGAATAATGAGTCGGCAGTGGAGGAGGGAGTGGTGGCTTGAGTTGGAAGACCGACAACGAGGAATGGAAGGGGTGGAAATGGGACGTTGGGGCGAGAAGGAGCACGGAGTGGGGTGGAATGAGCAAAATATAAAAAAGCAGAAATGGGACATTGATCGTTCCGTTCCGATTCCCCCAAAAACCCCAAATATGATCCAGTCGAATTTCACCGCTCCTCTCCGGCAGAGGGCCAAGCGATATATCTCGATTCCAGAATCGCAATGCGATACTACCCTTGGAAATGCTGTATTCTTATAAAGAGAATTAGGTCAAAGAAGATGAGACGAATCACTTATGAATCAGCTCTTCTCGCAGCCCGGGAAAGAAAATAATTCAATAAAAAGTCTGAGAAGATAACGAGACAATCAATAAACGATTTCCGAAACGATTTCCGAAACGAATACAGTTATTAAAGGAGAAATTATTTCAAAATATTAATTTAGGCCGCTCACAAGAATAGAACGCACAAGTAATATAGACTACAGACGAAAATAAATAAAGCTTTATGCTTAGACAACACGATGAAGTATTAAATCCAGTTAAGTACAAAATTAGCCTTATTGAGCGGATTATTTTTACATTTATTTATTATCGCAACCCCGAAAACAGCACAAAATAGGCCTTTTTCATCGGATAATTAACCTTAACATCAGACGAGCACCAATTCTCATTTTCTGAGGGGTGGAAAAACTACCCAGGTGGGACTCAAACCCGCGACTCTCGGACTAAAATGCGAGGGCTTCATCCCGCCGCAAACTGGATAGCTACTAACTGGGTGCCAAAAACATAAGTACTAGCAGCGGTATCATCTAAGTATTATTATTTATCTAAAAAATGGAAAACGAAAATATTATAAATAAAAAACCGGTCTTGTTCATAAATATACTGGTTAAATGGCGTGCAAGAGCTATGTTACAAGGATAACCCCGCCCCACACGTTCTCACCCTTTACTCCACATGTCCATTCCTAGACTTTCGATCACTAAACGTTCTCTTTTCTTCCGCCTCTCCTCTCTATTGAATTCCCTCCCTTCCAACATTGATCCTTTTGCACTTTCATCTACATCCTTTATCAGCCTTTCTCTTTTGTATCTTTCACCTAAGTAGTTATTCCCCCAATTTTCTTTTTTTTTAATATATTTCCATAATTTCTGCTTGTAACCAGTTGTTAAGTTAGCTCGTATATGTCCTTAAGTGTGTGTATTGTTACATGGCCACTATAAAATGGCGACATAGCTGTATGTGGTTGTATTACTTTAAATAAATAAAATAAATAAAAAAATAAAATAATTTTTCGCAAAAATACAAGCTTTTTGCCGCTGTTCGTGCGCAAAAACGCCATATACTCTCTTCTTTAATCGACGAAAAAAGAAGAATATGAGGGAGGAAAATAAGGAATTTTGAAGGGATAACGTGGCTACTAGAGCAAAGATTAAAGTTAAAAGCTGCGGCAAACCAGTCAAGTGATTGATGACTGCTGATGATGAATGTGGTACTCAATGAAGAATCCTTGTACGAATCAGGGAAGAGATATTCCGTTGAAAATCCTGCTTGGCCGACGAGACAAACTTAGTGGACGCATTCTTGGACATGGAAGCGTACTAAAAACGATCATGGAAGATCGAGAAAACAGAAAAATCACAGAGAAAGTTAAGGCATGTAATACTTCAAGCAAATCACAATACATGCAAAACTGAGGAACTAAGGAATAAATCGGCTGACGGAAAGTAAAATTATGCAGAGAGCCTCGATTAATGAATCATCGGTTTCAAGGCAGCAGATAGTAATGGAGATATTAATTTCCTATTGAAAAGGGTAAAATAAATATGAAAAGGCGTATTACCACCCACTGCATGATGTAGCGTATTGTAAATAATGAATATCTATGTATTAGATTGATCATAGATCATTGAAATATCTTCAAAAACATTTACCTATGTAAGTATCAATGCATCTCAGCTCTCTTTTGCAATATTTATTTCTCGAAACGGATTACAATAGAAAAAATGGAATTGTCATAAGTATGAAATGGTAACTCCTTAGAGCACTCTATCTAGCAATTCCATTACACTGCATTCTACGTCTTACATAATCATTTAAATTTTGCATTCAAATAATTACTACGCATCAACAAGTCACATCCACAATTGTATCTCTTTTTCTATCGTATCCCCATCGTGCATCGCTCATTACTTCACGTTGCATGCGGTATGGTATCGATTTCAAATTGATTGGCGATATATTACATGATATCACGACGAAATATGCGAAATATCGAATAGCTAATGCATGATATCGAAAGAAAACAATTCGCCTTTCGGATGGTATTTCTGAATGCGGTGCGTCTCATGATATCGTGCCAATAAGTTTGATATATCGATTTTCCCTACGGCTCAAGACACACGACTCGATGTCCCATTAATATCGCACATCGAGACGATTCATCAAAATGCCTCACCCATTCCTCTTCACCTGTGGGCGCTCTAATTTGCACCCACATTTCCTTCCAGCTACTCCCGCTGCCAATCCACCTGAAACACTCGGTTCCCATCGTCTCCTCATTTAGTCCGTTTAATTCCGACCACACCCCCGTCGGGCGAATCACCTATCCCGCACCACAATATCCCTCACCGAAGGCATAGAGAGGCTGTGCCTTAGGGCGATGCACTCCGAGTGCGATAAATTTTTCCGCTCCGTGCGACACGTTGAGATCCCATCATTTCTCCCCTTCCACACCCCTGGAAAAAAAAACCTTTCCCAACCAACCGAATTAGCAGTTCTTGCATGGTCGTCCCCGGGCTATCCGAAGTAATTCAATCGGTACGAGCAGAATGAATCCCGGGAAATGCACGCTGACTGCTCTGGAGATCCTCTTCCCAGAGATTTTCTCTATTTTTTAAGTTTCGCGGCCCCGGGAAAATCACGAATTGCAATAGTTTATCAGGAATGTTTTTCCACCTAATGCTTCCATCGCGTGATATACGAGTGTAGCTGGTTTTCTTTGCCCATAAAATAGTTTCACTTACTTCTTATGGGATGATCTTTGTTATCTTTATTGGTTTCCAGACCGTGCAGGTTCTTAATAAGTAGGCAATAGCTTCCAATTTCCTCGCTAATAAATGGCGCTATGTCCCATTGCATGTAGAAATTTCTTCTGCAGAAACTATAATGGGATGACTAATCCTCTTCGTGCTGCCTAATCTACGTCGAATATGACGGTGAACTTTTCTCGCTACAAAGTTTTCCCATAGGCAACGATCTATTATTTCATTTTCTGCCCATTTATCTACACCGTCTGGTAAATTATTCAGATAAGCACAATGTATGCACGCATTTAATCGCCCCCGGACAACTTAGCTGCAAACTTTTGTACACTATGGCTAGTTAGGTTTTCATAATACGTCGAAAACGTCCTGTGTTACGTATTTAAATGTTTTTGCCCAATTACTTTACTCCCAATTACTATTTTGCACAATTTACTAATCCATGCACACAGCATTACAGCTATTTTTACGTCTCAAGTTTAAAAGCCTCAAATATTACAGCAGTGGAGGACTCTTCAGTAGAGCAACACCAGTCTCAATAACTATTCATTAGGTTTTGTAGTAACCGCACATTTTTTCAATCCCTGGAGTATACGGAAATGCCCCCTCAGTTTAGTTTATTCAATCAGCCTACCTAGCGTAGGTTTTTTCGAATTTCATGATCTTCATGAGTTTATGTCCGGTCTCCGAAATCATATAATGCTTAGTATGGATGTCAGTGGTTAGTTTACTTTTTCTGTTTTTAACAACCAAATCCCATGTTTACACGTTCTGAAGCTACGCTAATCATCTTAGATTCCTCAGATATCTTTCCCAGGTAATATGTGAATAAGTATCTTATTAAGGGCCTTTTTGCTCAAGTTAGTTCCCACGCTTTTTTAAAACCTAACACCCTCGTCTTCTTCAGTATACAATCCAGATCTGTTTATATAAATCCATGCATAATAATTTACTAAACGCTCATCTAATATGAACACAATCCACTCTTCCTATACCATTGCATTATTGCTTTCATTTTTTAAGGTAACTCAACGACCCCATCATCGAATCCCACACAGCTTAATGCCTTCATTGGATCAGTACCTTGCTGTTTCATTCTCACTCTTACCATGTCCACTTTTGGCTCTAAAGTGAATTAGCCCAGAGTCACAACTAATAAGCCTCTTCCATTAGATCACTCCGTTTCATTTGCCGCTAAGCTACATCAATTTCTTTCCTTGCAATACCGCTGACAGATTGTCTAGCTACCTTGGTCCAAGAGTGAGTGGTATTTCACGAGTCAAATGTAATGCCCAATCAACTAGAAGTGTGTGATGGGCCCTTATGACTACATACGTAATCTTCTGTTTACACATAAAATTATACATTAACGTTCATTATAATACATTTACATACGTCATAATATAGTGTTTTAGTTCATACGTACATCAAAGTACGTATTTTGTCTCAGTAAAACAAAACGTTAGGGTTAGAAAGTCGTTCCAACTGAAGATGGTGAGTAAGCACTGTGGTCAACAGTTGAATATAGAATCCGTGGCAGTCAAGGCATAGGCTTGTTCCTCAATTACAGAGGTAAGATGCAAAAACTGCGTTTAAGAACTATACCATGTCGGAACGTGATGGGGATGAGCCTTGAAAATCAGTGTGTGAGAATACCTGAATGGAAAAGAAGATAAGAGAATATAAGGGGGTAATGGCGGTGAGAATATTTAAAAATGGGAAGGCTACCGGAGTAGATCGGATATCCAGTGGAATGCCGCATGGTGGAAGTAAAAGATAACAATCAATAGAATATCCGATGTAGAGTATAGATTTTTGAATTGGAGGTGATTAAGTGATCTGCTGTCTGCACTTTAGGAACATCTAAAAATTGTATTGCCGTCCAAAATGGAGGATACTTTGAATTTTAGGATAAAGCATTGCAAGTTGAATATAAATAAGCTGTAGATGGTGCTGAAGGACGTTAGAGCTGACTGCAGCCCTCCATCCTTCCCTATCAATTGCTTACTCCCTTACCTCCTGGTATCTCTTCCTATGAAATTTCCTTTTTATTTGAATAATTTTCTTACTCCTGGGACTTCTGGGGACATTCCCCTCAATTTTACCTTCAATTATGTTCATCATAAACCACTGTGTCTCTGGGTGTGTCCAATCCATCTGGTTCTCCTTTTCTGTATGGTGCACCACATGGTCCTTTCCTCCTCTACTCTTCTGTCTGCTTCATCAGTTATTATTTTGTCCGCCCAACTTAAATATGTAGTGGAAAATATATAACCCTACTTAACCTAATGATTTTATTTTGGAAAAGTTAGGAGGAAATTTTACGTTTTTCCTCATTAAATGAACGGCTTCAACTTTCACGGTTCATGCGTATGCACTTCAAAAATACGATCGTTGAAGGAACTTTCGTTTAAGTCATTTGGCAAAGGAGAACGTGATATGACATGCCTCTTTCTCGAACCCTCGAACGACAAAAAACGATCTTCTTAGGTTCGGGACCATTCATTCACGCCAAAGCCGAAAGGCAGTTTGGCACAACTGACTAAGATAACTCCGAGGGTGGCAGTAATGCGGCAGTGCCGAGTTTCCTCCGTTCGTGGTGTCTAAATTTTTTTTATTGCTGCCCCCCAATGACTTTATGCGCTCTCGGAGCCGTTGCCACAGTAACACCCATCAACAATGCGCGGCATCGAAACACAAAGACTGGTACAGCAATTAATAACGAGGATCCGAGGAAAAAAGTTTTTGGGTAGGAGGGGGGGGAGCGAACGTGGATAACAGATGAAGGCCGGATGCGAGGGGGAGAGAGGTTAAGGGTGGGTGGCGGAGAGGTTATGGAAGGGTTAAGTCCGGGCAACGGGCCAAGGCCGGGGCCAGGGCTCCCTCCCGGGCTGCTAATCCCTTCAAAACATCTCGCAACCCCTAGGATTCCACATACGCCCGGAGCACGCAAGCACAAGTCCTCGGATAAACGCTGCCAAGTGGGCGTTATTATCAATTATTTTATCAATTAAGATCTCCTCACATCGGCCAGAAAAACATCCGGACTCAAGAGGACGACCGAAAAACGGAAAGTTGTTCCCTTTTTTGGGGGGGGCTTGAAACTTAGTATTCGGATTGACATTTTAGAAAAACAATATCGCAATTACGTCATCAAGTATCACCTTCGCATTGAGCAGCGGACAGCTTGAGATGGTACACAATCTGACTCTTGGTAATATAAAAAATAATTCGAGAACCATAAAAAAATTTTTTTACAATTATAAAATGACATTGCAACAATGCCGATGGCAGTGAAATTGTTTGAAAGGAGAGTTTACAATCGAGGACGCAAACTCTGGCTAGAGCGACATGCGTCCGCTCTCGGAGATGTCTCCGGGAGACTTATGGCCATAACAGCAAAATATTCCGGCAGAAACTCGACCGAATGACTCTTCAGTATAAACAAAGAAGTGTTACATTACCACCAAAAGACAGGTATAAATTGCAGCAATTTAAAAGTTAAGAGTGCGATTCTGTACGTTATCCCTTAATACGATTGCAATAATTTTTAGCAGAACCAATTTTCTAAAAAGATAGAAATAAATTAGGAACCCTGTCCTGAAAGGATTTTCAATTTCAAAAACTAAAGGACCTCCCCCTTGCAACACATGTTATTAGTAATTATATCTGTAAAAATAAAGAAAATACAAAAATCGTGCGGGTAAAATCTTTAAAAGTTTTATAAATTAAAATGCAATATCATTGTTTTCATTTCCAATGTTACATCCTTGCCATTGTACATGGCCTGATACCAAAGAGCCGATTTAAATCATGATTCGAGGTTTACGAGCCCCAACCATTGAAAATTTAATGAACCTAAATTTACTTACATTTAAACTTCGGAATCTGTAACCCCAAAGCTTAGCCTCAAAGTTATCCCTCTCCATTTCAGCTCCATAATTATTTCACATACCAAATTGAATTGTCATTCACACGCCTCGTTTTGCAAGCTCAAGTATTCGAACGCTGCAAAGTGGGCGCGATTATCAACTGCTAAATCAATTAATATCGCTTTTTTAGGTCAAAAAACTGCGTGGAACTCAGAGAAAGATTCGAAAAATGGAATATGCCCCCAATTCCCATCAGTGGAACGACGCGCAGCTTTCCGGTGACAGCCGGAAAAAACGTTGAACGCTTCCGCACTGTTTGGCCCTTCTGGAAATTGATTCGAACGGGTCAAAATGTGCAAATAAAAACAATACAGAATAAGGAACAAATGGGCATTTCCCTTTGACGCGAAGGTTTATTTTTTTGCAGGCAAAAATATGGCACGCCAGATACAGCAAATGGACAATCGGTAGTACGTGGATACAGAAAAATAGAGGAATTTCGGGAGTCATCAGTACCACACGCGCGATACGTTCGCGCTGTTAATGCTTCCATCATTTATGTATCCTTGCACTCGCGAAACATCACGTGTATGGATACTTCACTGCATCAGCGGCGCTCTCAAAAGGAATAAAAAGGCATGTGAATTAAGTGACTCAGTGCACGGTGCCTTGATGCGTTGTGGAGGAAATCGTCACGCAATTCTTTTCTCGAGATGATCAAACCGGTCGTTTACCCTCCGATTTTCAATTTTTTATTTCTCTCTGTTACCTCGTCTCCCTCTTTAGGACCGTTAGAAAGTTTTTCTTTCGTTTTATGTCGAATGTATAATGGCCGGTACGAGCCGAAGAAACAGTTTTTTGAAAGCCGTTTCGAGAGATTGAATCTTACTTTTTTATAGCCTCTCAACACTTGTGGGAAAGGGAAAAATTGAGTAAAAACCCAAGACTTGATTCTTTTCTTGTTTAATATTTTTTCCGGAACAGTTAAGAAGAAAAGCTTTACTGAAGGAAATGAAAATAATGACACTGAACGTCAGTTGTAAATATATAATAAAATTTCCAACTATCTATTATACATTAAGGCTCCTTCAAAGAATTTTGAAATCGAATAAATGCTTGTGAAATGTGTTGGAAATGCGTTTCTGTCTACCTTTATGGGAAGCATATAGTACCGCTTTCAAATTTTGGTCGCTGATATTACACAATAACCACAAGCAGGCCAATGGGCACACATAATGAATTAGAATTCCGCGATTAAAATGAATCACAAAATAATCCTACTTCTCGCGAATTTAAGTAAAATTTATTCATCAATACCAGAAATAACTTAAGTAACACCTTTACGTGATAGCAATTCACTTCCAGTACCTGGCATATTGAGAAATATTCCATCGTAAATATATAGTCATCATTGAGGTAAATAATTTTTATTTCTCTTTTTAGTGTCTACTAAAAGTTTAAAGAAATTACTGCACAATGAAGTATTCGTTTTCTCAGAAATTTCCATCTTCTTCAAAACTTATAGCAAACGATTTTTTATCAGCAGTGGAGAAAATTAAACATATTTCATTCTATCTTTACATGGTATGTAGTTTGCCCAATTTTTAGAATAAAAATATACTTTGCTTGGACTACAATTTATCTTAAAGCGTGCGTATCAGCAGGATACTTTCATCAGCAATATTTTTCCCCATAAATTCTTGCATATAGATGGTAGCAAAACAACATATTCTCTGAAAAGTAAGAATATAATATTTTTCGTCACGTTCACACAGCATATTATTCATACGCAATCCGTTACAACGCACTTAGCGCATCTACCTATAACACCGCAGCTGCTATGAATCTGACGCTGACGCTAAAAGTGCCGAACCGCACCCCCTTCAGAATTTAACACGGTGGACAGCACAAAATCTAGAGGGTTCTTTTAGCCATGACCCTGAAACACGATATCTCGCATGAAAAATTTCTTTCCTTAATGACCCCGTGAAATAATCAAACGCAATGGGTAGCCAGAGTGGATTTTTGTATCAGCTCCCGCGAAATCCTAATAGACGCAGCAAACATTCATCGCACACGCGGACCAATCAAATATCGCCCGCTAATGGAACTTACGCATTCAATTTACTCGGAAGGCTCGAACCGATCGGGGGAAGGCGATTATCGCCGTTCAGACGAGATAAATCACTCCAACGTGCAACACCGCGAGCAGTGCAACATCCCTCACCTCCCTCCCCCCCAAACTCCTCTCCCCTCCCCTCCCCATCAACTCCCTCTTCCCAAACACACCGTATCCCTCCCCCTCTCTCGCCCCGCACACGAGCCAATGTCACTACGCAAGCCGGATCCCTCCGAGGCACACGTGGGGAAAGGGGTATGCCACCCACCCTTAACTCCGCATCCCCCTTTCACCCCTTGCCCTCATTCCAAACCTGCACCATACCCTTACATCCCCACCTCTCCATCGTTTCCCCTCCTCCTCTAGGAATCTCCTTCCACCCTATCTCACCTTCCTCCGATCTCAATGTTACGACCCACCTCCCCCCATATTACCACCGCCACCCCCATCCCGAGATCCTCGCCTAAACCTTCCCGGGGAATGGCTCAAGCAATCTGGGGGATCGTCGCGCGATGAAGGCTCGGATACGCCCCGAGGCCACGATGGCTCAAGCGGGTTGTCTGAACCTGTGTACGCAAGAATAATTGGGCGATGATGATTAATACGCAGGTATAAATGACTCGGTTTACGAGAATTTTCCGGGGATACCTTGACTCCAGTCTCGTCGAAAGCGATGACATTAATTTCCGCGTCACGGTATGGATAAGTAAATAGTGTGTCGTGATCATTATTTTGACGAATTAAAGACACATTACTGCACTATTCCTTACTTTATTAGTCTTCCGACCAATTTTTCGGATACAGACATCACTTTCAAGATTCATTGAGCACCTTTAATATTCAATGGATAAAATGAGTGGTTGAAAAGAAATTTAGAGTAGAACAAAGAGTTTTCAGTTCATCACCATAAAAACAGCGAATTTTTTTGCAAAATCATTCCCGAATATCTCGTGCATTTATGTCTTGATAAAATCAAGACTTAGTGAACTAAATAGCATCGAGGTATAACAAGAGCTATGCTAGAAGAGTAAACATTCTAGATTGTATGATTTGGTAGTAATATTACTGAAATAGACGACATAGTGAAGTATATTTCATAGCACAAAGGATTTGACGCTCTCTAAATCTTAAAGAACTCCAATAACGAGGTCGAGGTGGCGTGATGGCAATACAGCTGGTTTCCAACTTCAAGGACCTGAGTTAAAATTCCAATAGCGCCGACAAAGTTTTCCAGCGGAATTACAATGATCGCCGAAGGATACCTAGTGGAAAACACTTCAGATGTAGAACTCTGTCCGTCGGAAGGGAGGTAAGACCGTTGTTCCTTAGGCAACTTTTGTTTAGATCAGAATATTACCGAAATCGGGCTTTATCCACCCTTCCTCCGTTCCTGACATTAGCCTTCCATTACCAAACCAGTATCATCATTATTTGTCATTCATTGTACAAATTATGACACTTGTTCATTGATTTAGCCAATTCGATTTTTAAAACTAACCCTGTCTACCAGTCATCTGTCTAAGAGTCTCTTTTTCCTTAGTTCATAGAAGAAAGTTACTAATAAAAGCTTCGAAAAAGCTTCGTTGGCTAGATTCAAGGAAAACTGTTAATAATCAAACATGAAAAATTAGCGGTAAAGACTAATGTTGAATAATATTTTTCAATAAATTGCACCAGTATTACTCAAGTACCTATCGTTTGTTTCACCTCCAAGTTATTTTACTCCGCTATAAATAAACAAATTCTATATTTCAGAATTGTAGCAAAAATATAAAATAATGTCATCCAACTCACTCGCCTGAGAATCTTGGCAAATTAAATTTAAATTGAACAACAAGTACTGATACTAAAGCTTTTCATCCCACCATACACCCGCAATTGTAGCACAAAGAAGTCACACTCCGAATAAATAGCAACTAGCAGAAAGCGTTTTTAACATGAATGATTTCAATCCCGAGAAGCCTTTCTACGTTTTTAACATATTTTCCATTTCATATAATTTCCTCCTCTAACTGCAGAATATTAATGTTATTCTTGGCTCCCAAGGAACTTAACGTAGCACACGAAATAGTCAATTATAAACACTTATATCTGTCAATTATATACAGGTATGAAAACTCACTGAAAAATTATTAATAATAGTTTAATGTTCATAGAAAATAGTAGATATGGTGTTTGCATAGAGAACTGTTGCATGTTTCTTTTAAATCTCTCTATCACATATAATATTCGTCACTGTTTCAGTACGCCACATGTACAGCAACGACAAATTCTGATCTGTTTTCAAACCACGTTCAGGTATGCGAGCGAAGCAACGAAATAGCTACTTAGCACGTGGGACTCATTAAGACGTTTCCATATTTACCCAAAGCGTCGCCAAATGTCGAATTTTCTGAAACACAGCCCAACAGGTAATGGGCGAAAATCTAACGTATGGCAGCGGTCTAAATCGGGAAGCGATCTAGAAGGTTATACCACACAAATATCATCTCGATAAGCTTTGAAATTTGACGTAGTACAAGAGACAGCCATGCGTAACTGAGTAAATTAGCATATTCACATTGAGCATGCTCCCTCTGTAAATTTAGATTTCCAATTATACTTAACATATACTCCAAGATGATAGGCGTGACGAAAACCTTATTGATACTATAGTATGCTTTAATTATTTTACAGCGATAATTTTCAAAATATTTTCGTCCCAACATGAATATTTTCAGTACCTAAAAAAATGAGTCAAAAACTCAGAGGATGGCGTTTTAATACGTTGAAATGTTGCATTTTACAAAGGGGACTTTATTTCACCATAAGTGCATACTTATACAAGATGAAATTGAAAATAGCAGACTCAGTGCTGAAAATGCCTTTAGAAAATTATTATTATTAAAATTCTCAATTAAAGGTATTTTTCATCATTACTTAATGTTTTTCTTCGCGTCTTAACAAATAAAATGTTTGATTCATGATAACGTGATCGACTATAGTTATATCAGAATTAAAATTTGCCAAGCGAATTAACTTATCACGAATAAATTACAAAAGCAATCAATATATTTTTATCATAATCAGTAAGAAATCCATGCCCAGCAAATAAAAAATAACGTAAATAACGAAAGATATTTCCAAGCGATTAATTGATTTTAACAGAGGAATCACTGAATCTTTGGGTAATTTACTCATTTTCTAAAGGAGTGATTTCAATCGGAATCGCAGATAACTTTTAGTTACCATAGCCAATGTTATTTAACGAATTTTGCAATTGGCGGAGTTTATCTAAGAAAAAGGCTTAGTATATTATTCCGATAATATTATTTATACATGATATTTTTGGTTTTCACACCAAAAAGGAGAAAAAATTACCGAAGAAAAAGGTTTTCAGTTAAAAAAGTTAAAATCACGAATGGTGTATTGAATTGGCATAGTCGCAAATTTAAGCATCCTACAACAGAGTAGAATAAGAAATACATGGCGTTAGGCAAATGTTAAAGGAAGTTGTATTCCGCCCTTGGAGGTCTAAGCATGGGGCTCGGCGGGAGGAAATCTTCCCTTCGTACTTTTCGCCTTCTCCTTATCACGTTTTCATTTTACTCTCTTCTTCATCGTCTCATTCCTCTTCCGCGCCATAAGGTTTCGCGGATTCGCTCCACAGATCCCCACTCTTTCTCCGGAGCAGCAGACGACAGCAACGAAACACCGAAATTCCGAGGCAACCGTCTCCACTTTCAAACAGACTCCGCCACCGACTCCGGCCAAGTGTCATCACTCTTCCTTCTCACCCCCTCACTTCCCATCCCACCCACTTCCCCACAGCCGAGGAAGTCTTGCCGCCTTACGACCTACTAAAACTTGAACGGGAGCACTCCCAACCTAAAGTAACCTATTAGCCTTAATCATAGTTTGGTTAATTCGGGTAGAAGCACTAAATGTCAAAATCGCACATCCTTGGACTTTTACTCCGATACTTCGACTCTCCTTTCGAACCTATACCATTAACCTTTGTCGCTCACTATTTTCGAGAAAAAGTAGGGTTTCCGTTTGTCTGTTACGGCGCACTTAGCCTTAATTAGGCCGCTCGTGGATACCGGAATGATATATTGAAGTGCGACTGACGAAAAGGGGTGTTCAGTCATTGCTCCCTCGTCTATGATTAATCCCCGAGTGCACTACGGCGAAAACTCAGTTAATTCTTTAACAGCACCATTAGACATCCCTAACGTGCAAGGATTCTCCAGCAGTGGGGAATTTCTGCTCGAAGAGGGAGTATGGGGACGATTTGGGACCACTATTCATCAAAAGATAATGTCCAGCAGAAGATGTCAAATTTGTAAATTGCAGTTTATTTTGGTTTTCTCTGTGGATAAATATCATTCTTTATAAAAAATAATTTGAAACTCGTACTTCGTGTAAAACAATTTTGGGGTGATTACCACCATTCATTAAAATATGGAATATTGCAGACGGTCTAAAATATGTAACTTTGAGTTTATTTTTACTTCAGAGTTCCCAGCGGATTAAAATCATCCTTTATGAAAAAATGATTTGAAATTCTTACTTTGCGTGAAACCATCTTGGGACGGGAAATGGCATGACGGGAAGGGAAATGCCAGTTTGAAAAATCAATATAGTTTTTGGAGGTTTTTGAGCGAATGAGAAAATATATATTAATGTTTCCCGATGTTTCAAATTATTTTTTAACCTTCCTCAGGGCATTCAATGTTGTTTATATTATCGTGAAAATTTCATCTGTCAACTCCCATAAATAAAGTGCTAATTTCCGATGAAAATACAATTTTTAGGGGGTTTTCAGAAGAAACTTTAATTATGGTATTGAATGCCTTGAGTAAAAATTAAAAATATCTGAAATTTCGTCATACATTAATGCATAGTTTAATTATCTAACCAAAAATCTCCACAAAAAACTGAAAGAAAGTTTAAATAAGTGATATTAAAGAACATATAAAGTCAAAATATTTAGACGATACTTTAAATTCGGGTTTCGTGAAGTCAAGTAAACTTTACTAGCAATATGATGTAGTACTACAGTTAATAGGATGTTGGCTGAGCGTTTGGATTTTGTGGAGTACATTATGGCTAAATTCTTGAAATCGAGGTTATTGATTTCAGATATTAAATACAGTGGTTATAGCACCCATGAAATGTTTCACATGACATTGTATACCTGTACATTGTAAAATCTACATCGTTAGCATATTCTGTCATTCCATCACAGAAATAGCTGCCACGGACTGAGGTGAGTAATTATGTGAAGAAGTGCCATCCAATTCAAAAGGATAGCTGGAGCTTAGGAGATGCAATTTTTTTAGGGCAGTAACCTTTTTAACAACTTCTACTTGGGCTATGAGCGTTGCTTGGGTATATTATAGGGTTTCACACGGAGATCAACACTGAAAGTTATCTGTCAGCAAGTTCGAGTAAAATATCACCGCTCTTTTCTATGTAAATCGTTCCGATCGGGAGCAATGAGGCGCACTGACCTGTTACGATCGGCACAAACTTCATCGCATTATATATGAAAGGCTCACTAAAGTTAGATGGTGTTAATAATACTTCCCTGTCATAATCAGAGAGAGAGAGGGAAGGAGGGAGGGAAGGAGAGAGAAAAATCACGATAATATGTTTCACTTTTATCCAGAGGCGCATGAGTGCGGCAGCCGGAAATGTAGGGGAAAAAGCGAAACTGCACGCTCGGCGGCACAGATGACAGAGCGTTTAATCAAAATCAAGAACTTCGATTTGCGCCGAAGTGATGGTCGTTGACTGGGTTGCCTTCCCGACGCGCGGTGAGCGCGCAGTCGCGTCTTTCCAAACTCCATCCATTTTCCTTCCTCCCTCCCTTAACCCCCCCTCCCAAGCCCACTCAATCCACCCTTCTTATCCTTCACTTTCCCCTCCCCCCACACATCCTTTAGTCTGCGCCACATACAGCTGGGTCCCCTTGCTCTCCCCCCCCATTGTACCTCCCTCTCTCTCACAAACGTGTCTCCACACCCTTCCAACCCCTTCTTTTAAACCATTCCAGGCTCGCCCGCCCGACCTATTAGCCTACTTTACTCCCACGTCCCTCCGCAAACCCATTCCCTAACTTCCTCCTTCTGAAGTCCACCTGAAGAAAAAATCCTCTGGGGCGAATGCCCCCGTGGGAGGTTAGGGGAGGAGGGTGAGTGGGGGAGAAGGCCTGCTGGAACATCCCCGGGAGAAGCCAGACGTTCCCGGGGACAGACTGTCGAGTTTAACCGGCGGAAGGCGAGTTCGTCATTTTCCCGTCGTCTCGGCGATAGAGTTTAAAGATTGGTTGAAATCTGTCTTTCCCCTCTTTTCACTCTGTCTCATGCCATTGTGGAAGTTACATAATTTTGATAGTAAAATCCCAGCAAAAATGACGGGCATGACATGCAGACACGTAAATATTAAAAAAATTGAATTATATGTATGTATATTGTGAGTGATATTTCACTGTTGTTGGGTATGTACTTATTACTGTCAACATTGACCCCATTTATTATGGCACGTAATTTGGTTTCAATGTTCCAGAGCCTTGAAGTCCCAGAACATTAAAGACCGTTCTCAATTCAATTCCCACCCCCGGACAACGGTATCACTAATGAACTGATACACAGTGGATAATGCGTCACAAGGGTTCAGAAGATTGCTCGCAGTGACGTTATTTTAAACTATGTTCAACATTTTTATGCTCCTCCACGGAAATGAATGCTTTCCATGTACAATAAGAGCAAAGGTTTTAAGAAATACTCATCGTACGCGTTATGGAAATCACATGGTATTCGGAAATTTCATGTTTCTTCCGTGCTCAAAATAGATGTTCAGTTAGCAAAAAGATACAAACTCAATGAAAATATAACTTTCTGTTCCAGAGGCTTGTGCAAATAAATTTACTTTACGCAGCTAGGCAGAGTCGTAAAATACAAGCGCGTTGACGTCTGCGGAAGCGTTTTTGGTCGTGGTATACAGACCCCTTACGGCGTATTAACTTTCCACATCGCAATTTTTCTGGGCTGAAAAAGAAAATTCAAGGGTATTTAACAATTATCTATACAAAAGAATGGCACCAAAACCAACTAAATTGGTTGAAATCTTTTCTCCATCACTCGCATCTAATTCCCCCGGGACATTGGATTTTTATTATTATTATTTTGTGGGATAGTTTCAGGCCGGTCCTTATGCAAGTTAATAAAAAACATTTAAAAAGAACAGACTTGTTCTTTTCCAAAAAATACTGCAAACTACGACCGGCTTCACCTCGATCCGTTATCTTTTAGCAAATTCTGAAGGTCCACCCTCTCTATACACATTTACAGATACATTTGGCCAAATATGGGGGCCTTTAGTGGGGTAAGGGAGCAGACAGAGAAAGGCATGAGGCCATAGCATGGTGAGGAACACTGAAGCAAAAGAAACATTTTCTTTACACAGATCAGGGTTGCGGTGGAGAACTTACGAAGGCAGGGCGAAAATTAGAAGTACACAGACTACGTACAGGATGTGGGAGAGGGACAAGAGGCCGCCCCTCCGCCGTTTTAACAAATTTCTCTCTTAGGAATGGTTTAATCAACAGAACCTGTTAGAAGATTCCTTATCAAGGAAAAAACTTTTAGCATTCAACAGAAAGTGAGGAAAAGTACTAATTTCATTCCTCAACTGAATGCATTAAAATTGAATGAGGATAGTAAAAATAAAAAAACACCACTCGGAGACAGACTTACGTTGGACCGGATTGCAATTAATACAAACAAAACAGCCTAATTCATTACATTCACAGGTATAACACTGGAAGAAAACGTGAGAGAGAGAGAGACTAAGCTTGCCGATTGCTTGACTAAAAAAATCAGAAAGACTAAACTTGACTCGAAAGCAAACATCCTCAACAATCCTTCGTGCCCGATTAATTTTTAAGGCTGAATTCTTTGACTTGCTTGAGTAAGATTTCATGGATAAATGCATGCGCTCCTCATAATTAAGGATAAAAATACAATTTACTAAAAAAAGAAATGAGAACGACGGTTTTCTAAAATTCTTCACTTGCCTGAAATTATTAATGATTATAAAAATAAAGAGATGATATTAAAAATATGAGTGCTTCCATTCATCACAATCTGAACATAAATAGATAGCCACAAAAGCTCAATATCCAATTAGATACACATCATCAGTCTACAATGGACGAATTAAATCAAGGATCAGATGGAAAAAGCCCTATTCTCTCGCTGACCTTTCACCTTAATTTTATCAGCTCCGAGGATTATTTACCTAAGATCCTCCATCTGTTCGCAAGAACCCAGGTATTGGCTTTCACGCTCATCAGCTCACATAACCTCCAACTCTTCGCACATAATGAGGGAGAAAATAAAACAAAGTGGGCGTAGGAAGACCGCGATAACAGACAGCAAAAGGGCAGCGGTTTGAGAGCAAGGGGTTGTCTCAAGGGTCAATATAGTGGGGGCAAAAGCGAGGGCAGTTCTCGCGGTAGTTTGACCTGAGCCGTTTGAGGTCGATTTTTTAATACCTAATACCCGCGTCTCTGGTTTCACCTGAGAGGTCTTACTCGTATGGTTAGTAAGGTTGTTTGGGGTACCTCAGCAGCATAGGCCATCAAGGTACGCCAACATATTTCAATGATTAAAAAATGAAGAGTTTCGGCGTCAATGTCTCAATGGACATTAAGAGTCATCTTGCTAGACCTCTTTGACTTTTCAAAGGCATTTGACACCGTTAACCATCGTATATTACTGACCCGTGCGTGAAATGCATTTCTCACGATCTACCCTCTTATGGTTTGAGTCTTATCTCCCTTACAGAAAACAAGTCGTTAGAGGTAATAATGCTCAAATATCGTCCTTTGTTCAAGTACTCTGTGGCGTCCCTCAAGGATCGATACTTGGTCCCCTTTTGTTTACAATTTTTGTCAAAACTCTTCCCACGTCATTATTCCACTATAAATATCAATTGTATGCGGACGACCTCCAAATCTATTACGACTGCGATCCGACTGATATCCGCGATGCAATCATGAAAGTAAAGAGGGCATCACTTCTATCAGTGATTGAGAATCATAAAATTCCCTAACTCTTAATACCATCAAAAAAAGCATTATTATCGGCAGGCGTCATCATATAAATCATATCGACTTTGACCAGCTTCGGAAAGTTGTTGTTCGAGGTGTTCATATCAATTACTCCACCTGTGTTACCAACCTCGGAATCACGATTGAGAGATACCTGTCATGGATAGAACATATTAAACTAGTCGCAAACAAAATTCATAATACACTTTACCGACTTAAGCAATTTAGAGATTTACTTCCGGTACCAATAAGGAAAAAACGATGTACACATTTCTGCTGCCACATAGAGACTACTGCTCTCTTGTTCCGATTTATCCCAGGAATTAAATATTAAACTTCAAAGACTCCAGAATTGCGGCTTACGGTTTATATTTATTATTGCCTTCAATGAACATGTTATTTCATTATAAAATAATAACCAGTGGTTGAAACTAAATAAAATAAGGAAACTTCAAAAGGCAATATTCATGTATAAACTTTTCATAAGCGCCTTCCAATTTATATGAAAATATTTTCGCAATATAACCTTTCTCAAAGCATATAAAATTGTGACTATTTCCACAGCCTTTTCCAGTTCAAGAAATTTGTGGTCAATCTACCTGTGTATTAAAATTTTTTAAGTGGTTAAATCTTCAATAATTATTTTCTATACCCGCAAGCATTGCTATCGTTTCCTGATGATGATTCCTATCTACAAGCACATGCCGTACCAAATTTTGTCCTACAGTTTGCTCCAATTCTTTTATATTTTAATTGAATGGATGGAACTAAAGACCAATCAGTATTATTCACGAAATCCATTGAGAAATAGAAATTCTTGTAGAAAAATTCTTCATTCGAACCGTGGTTCTTACGGATGGGAAACCTAAAATCCAGCAAGTATTCCAATCTGATGATGTAATAATAATAACGTACGTGCCGCTTCTTTCTCCCGGCAGATGGCATGAATGAATGACCAAATAGGAAGGAATAGGTGGTCCTCACATTCCCCCCAGCATCCGTCAGCTCCAGCTGGAAATCGCTCAGTTCAGCGACCCAATTTTTTCCCAACCCTTGTGCCGTAGCCCTTCGCTCTTTCCTGACAGGGAGATAAACCGTTGAGGGGAGGATGGGTGTCGGAAGAAGATGAGCCAAGTGGGTTGAAGAAAAAGAACGCCCTCTAAGGGTAGAAAGGGGAACTGGGAGCGTAGACCGAACCGACAGGATGGATTTAAGTAGATGGCTCCGAGAAGAAGGGATGTTAAGACTGGGGCGAGTGGGAAATCCAGAATAAAGTAAGTCAAGGGTATATGACTTAGGGTTTTAAGTTGAGGCGTGAGACAAGGGCTGGGACGACATTTACTGGGGCCAGGATGAGCTCTCAATGGACCGATCTTTGTGATTCGTTTTCGTACTTTCCTCCAGCCAAATCACAATGGTTTCTGAAATAATTAGACGCGCCGCTGCGGTTCAATGCGAATTAATAATAGGGTCATTTGAGCTATGAGAAAAATTTCTGAATCTGCTCAGCCGTAGGGGATGATCCATCAAACAGCATGGTAAACGGTCATCCCAGGGACCTGGAAGCCATTCCTCATTTGACTTTAAATTATACCCCATGAGTTCATTAAAAAGTCATGGTGAAGGGAACGGAAAGGCAATGAGTCAGCTTTGACTAGAGAGCATTGCAAATTAATTTATTTTTCATTATCCTGAAAAGAGCTACGGGGTCTTTGGCATTACATACCACCTTGCATAAAGGTTAAGGTATCAGGCGTTATCTTTTGGAAACTGGTTACAGATATCATGATCTCAAAAATAGAAATTTTTAGTATTTACACAGTTTTTATTATCACACACCGACCTAGGTTCCGGAAATACTACCTTGAACCTTAAAAATGACATAGCATTGTCAAAACCTTGGTCGGTTTATGATAGTTAAATTGCGTCTAAATATATCAAAATATATTTTTTGGGTGCATGATATTCCACCACACGATAGGCATCCATGACATAAAACACTCTCGACCAAGTATACGAGGAAAAAATATTTCCCAAATATACTCGAATCCGCCACCCTAGGGGTTGGAAGGCACAAACTACCCTATCCTCTATCGCTACCACTGAGGTCGACTGAATAATCCATCACAATTTCATATCTGAAAAACATTTTGCTTTGCTTCCAATTTATGAATCTCTTTAATATAACTCACTTTGGTTCCTTGAGGGGTATGGTGCCACTAGAGTCAGAGACCGTTGAATTCACCAAAGTGCACAGGCTGGTAAAGCACAGAAAATACGGGAAAAATGGAGTGGTAGCGATAACTTAGCCTCGAGGGGCTTATGAACTACAGATACTACAGCCAAGAAGAGGCGTGAGTTCGTGCACAACAGGCTCCTGGAGTGTCACATGAATAAAGCAGTGGATTGAATGATGTGGTACCGAGTGCTAAAGGTACGTACACTCTCCTTAGGTATTTTGCATAAGTAGGCTACAGCCTTACATTACGAGGCACTCTTACTGAGAGGCGATGGTAAAACAACTAACTCCTTTCCCTCCGACAAGCTAACAAAACATTTTCTCCCACATCCTATCACACATTCAAGCATACCATTACCTCACAATATCTCCCATCCAAACTTCCTTCCTGAGCCATACCTCACTGATTCTTACTAGTCTAGGACGAGCTTATATCCTGCTTCCCTGGCAGCAAAAAATATAACGTTTACGCGAAATATTCAAGTATAGCTATGTTAATAATTCTAAACATAGTTTTCCCAGGTGGCTTTGTTCATGATTGAAGATATTATCCTCCACCGATGAGTTAAACGGAATATTATGATATTGAAACCAGTAAAATCCACAGGGACAATTTTAACTCTTATGCAGAGCTCTGTCCCATGAGCCAAAATATTAAAAAATCAGTTTCCAACAATTCAGATTATTGCCATAAATTTCACTCAAAGAACAGTCTACTATTATGCTATTGTTTTTAACGTATTTTCTCAATTTTTTCGAAAGCTAATGCACACGTGATGAGCAATTTTCAAGTTATTATCGATGAGATTGGTCCCACCGTTTCTTAGGCGGCAAAAAATTGTTTTTACCCCGTTATTTATGTTCAGTTTCGGCCTAATTGCAAAATTATTGAATTCCGAGTTCCTCTTTCTTTCTTAACTGTTTTAAATCACTAACGCATAAAAATATAGGGGTGAAATTTTGAATTGAATGAATTACCCACACAATGATGAAAGCACATGATAATTCATTCTTCCATCGAATTACCTTGTACGATTTGCTTTTTCCCGATAAACAGGTTTCCCCAGAATCACAACATGCATTTTTTCTTTCATTTCAGCTGTTCAGGTTTTAATTTTCTCGGCAACCCCACAATGGCCTTGAAATGGAAATTTATGTCTGATTAATATATGGCTTTGGCTAAATGATCAACATGTGAATTCCGCTAAGATTTTTAGGAGGTGCATTTTTCACCCCAACCTCTTCATGCGTGATTAACGGCCCCCACGTGATACATGTGATACTTACGATGGGAAGGATTTTCTCGATGCTATTTCACAACTTTATGTTTTTCATCCTTTCCTTAAACTCCATCGGGTACCTTTTACTATTCCCATACTTTTCAATGTCAATTCCTCAGACTACTCCTCATTTGTTCTGTACGTTCACCTAAGGGTGTGCCATGTTGCGCAATCCCCACTTTATTCATCTCTAGTACGTTTATGTAAAGCTTTGTTGTCATTAGTTACAGCTGATTCACACTAGTTGACTCCATCCTCATTTTGCTTGCATTGCTTATGGTGGTCATCAGGGGAGAGAACAGATTCCGACATTATTGCTACTATTTAACAATCTACCGGTTAATGCGGGCTGAAATGGAAAAGAGTAATAATCGAAGGCGGAGGCCCCAATGTCTATACAGTACATCGTTCTTCATCTCTGCGAACGCTCTAACTCTCTTCACTCAGTTCAAAGAGAGCACCCTTTTTCTTCCCCTGTTTCCGCTAACCTAACAAAGATCCCTCATTCACAGCCTTTGGTATCCCATCGCCCCTCATTACCTCTTCCAATCATCTATGCCTGTCTTCTCTTGATCTTCTCCATAAGATTCTTCTCTTCATTGGCAATACCTTGCACATTCTCTTTTGCCTTTCTTTCCGACTACGCACTTCCACCATTCGCCGCCACATTTCAAACGCATGCAGCCCATTCTTGTCCCCTTTTTTCGTAGTCTATCTTTCTACACCATGCAACGCTACAGATCATTTCAGTCTTCATCCGCCTCATGTTTACATCCTTGCCCAATGCCGTTGTCATTTGCTCATTCCTATAGCTGAACTCTTGTTTCACTTGCGCAACATATACGCCTCATATTTTCACTAATATGTTCATTTTTATCCAAGGTACTACACAAGTAGTTCAATTTCTGTACTTGTTCCAATGTGAGCCATTATGCTTTTATCCCCAGTCTAGCTTTTTTTGCATCTGAAAATTTCATGAGGTATATTTTCTTATGAATAGTTATTATTTCGTATTTCCCGTGAGGTATAGCAAATGGAAAATTTAAACTAATGTTAGCCATGACTTGTACAGGAAAACAGCAGAAAGAGGACTAAAGTGCCTGATAGGAAGGTTCAAGCCTGGAATTGAATGAAAAGTGGGATAGGAAACTGGAAGAGGGGAGCCTATTAGGTGGAAAGTGCATCACGAAAGATCGTTCTTCGGTTGCATTTGTCTCAATTTTCGAGACCATTTCGCTCTTCCACCACCAAGGAGTGAATGATGAAGCGAATAATATGAAGCTCGCGACTCGGAAATACGAGGGGTAGAGAAAAATGAGGGGGCGGGCTTCTGCGTATTATGACGCAACTCTCGAAATCAGGCGACCGAAGAATCCGTGTGTGCCCTGCTCGTCTCTTAGCGGGATAGTGCAAGTGAAAGTGCTAGAGTGCTGCATACATGCAAAATAGAGATGACGTACAGTACTCTACGAAATGTATAGATTGTAAAGCCTGAGAATTAGAAGATTGTTGTGGAGTCAGACACAATGGTCTTTGCGGTGTTTACATGGAGGCGCCCGGGAACTCGTGGCATGTACAGTAATAAATTTTAAGGTTAAGTAATTGGAAAAAAGAACCTATTTCAAATACTGCTCTAAGATTAGTTAACAATCGTCGTCAACGCGAAACACAAAACATGAATATAATCTAACGCTTCAGGCTGTGCTTTGAGGATTTTCAGCAAAGTAGAAATAAAAGAATGCTTAGATTCTCCAGACGACTGTTTATTTGGTCGGCCGCAGTTTCAAAAGGTAAAGCGTAATTAATACCTTGATAAAAAAATGATGCTTTTAAGTTTAAACCGCGCCAAATAAACAATCCAGAGGTTACCCAAAGTATTCTTTTTAAAATTAAAGTTGGGTTCAAATCACGTAACCGTTTTGTTTCCAATGCCCTCTCAACCGGAATTTGCGTCGGCATTCATCGTCCAGCATCGTAAATATCCGGCCACAGAGCCTCAAATAACATATATAAATAAATAACCTTATTTTTGTACGGTTACGGACAACGCGCTTGCAGTATGACGGATGGAAATTGGTCAAACTCATTTGATCAGTGTTGCAATGATATAAATAGTGGTGACAAAGCACGAATTACAATAAGAGAAGGCTGAAAAATCAATATCAATATAGATTAAGCAATGATGTACTGCGCATGCACTAGAGCTAACCGTTAAACCAAGAACTTGGAACTTTGAACTGGCAGAAGTTGACGATTTTTCCATGGAGGAAAACACTTAAATTTTCGAATTCGTACGTGGTGTTCCCCCCAAATAGCTGACGCCAAATAAAGTTACACTGCATTGTGCTTGGCCGCAGTTTACAGACAAGAGTTAACGAAACTTAAAGGGCGTAGGATATGATGCCATTCTCATAAAAACTGGCACATCGTGCCATTCCATACCCCGCACTTTGTTGCAGCAATTCACTTATTTCAAGCCCCACTGAAATCACAAAGGACGAGAATGCCTCTGTAGATTAATTTCTTAAAGCACTTATCGTGGAATTGATGGATATCGTTTCGCATCCCATGCCAAAGATTTGATAAGTTCGTCACAAATTCAGCACACTCATGTATTTTCCTGTACCATGATAATTTGAGAGTAGATACTTAATTCAGGATACTCGGGAGAGGAGCTCAAACACTGTTAAACCTAGGGTTCAAATGGTGTTTGAAATACAATAGACCAATTTAACTGTGGGAATGTTGAATAAATGCAAAAAGAGTGAGCAATCAAACATTGAACGTAAACAATGGTCGTGACGTTGAGATAAACTCGAGTCTCATTCATGAACGTTTGCTGTGTATAAATGAAATTTATTTTAGGTTGCTCTGGTCTCAGGGTCACTTATTCCAAATATTCTGGAAACTCAAACATAGCATCTACGAAGTGCATTTTATTAACTAAGATGGAATAAAATATGGTTTCCACAATAGCTTTACAGTAATTCAGCCGTGAAAATGGAAAACTTAACAAGGATTCAGATGGAGATTGCTCTAATTACAACAGAAAACCTTGAATTTGAACGGAAAAGCATAAACACGTTAAAACTGTTAAAAATAAGTGAAGATTCATGGGTTAATGAATAAAAATGAATATAGGTGCCAGATAGTGCGTCTGTTAAAGTTATTAGCGAATTTCTGCTGTAATTGAAGCCGAAATGCGGTAGTTTCAAGCAAATGGCGCAGCTGTCGGCTCCTATGGATGAAAAAGTACGAACATTAATAATATTTTACAGCAATAATTAGGATATATTGAACTTTAAATTTTCATTTTCAATAGATAACCAATTTCATCAATGAAAATAGGATTTTTTAAACTGAATAAATAAAAATATGTTACTTTGTATTTGTTTTGACACTCATGGTCAAGTCAGAGCAAACATAAGTAAGAAGGAAACTAGACTATCCAACGATCATAACCTATTTCGTTTAATAAACTTGGAAAAAGCCCGCGGGTATAACACGAGTGTCAAGCGTGACATATAGGGCCAGCGGGCCGCGAGTTTGCCTATACCTGCTCCGGAGAGTTTCGGTAATCGTGGAGCGTGAGGAGAACGAAGAGAGAGATGTGGGAATGCTGCAAGACGGAGGTGACGCAGTCACATCGGCGACAGCTGGAGCGAGCGAGACCTTAAAGAATGAGCCTCCCTAATGGACGTCTTTGCTCATTATTATGATTGAAAATCCTCTCTCCCTCTATCTCTCTCTCTCTAATTCACCTCCCCACACCCAGGTCTCCGAGCGAAACGCTCTTCTTCTTCATGAAAGATTTCTCGCTGATTGCACAAAAATGTTTCCCTCAGGTGAAACGAGAATTATCTCCATCCTTGGCACTAAGAGGAAAACGGTTTATGAAAAACTGAAAATGAGGAAAAACAATGGAAACGACTGCACTGATTCGCGAAATTTATGCTTCATTTCACTTTTAAATTTGATCAATATCAATAAGTAATAACAATAATTTAGTTTATGGGAACAGATACGTCTATTGTCTGTGAAACTGAAATCAACTTAAGAAATGACTCTTTGGATTGTTCATGATGAACAAAAAAACTTTTATTATTTTCACACTTTTAAATTACGAACCATCGAGGTTTGAAACCAGTGTGTCATTATCAAGGTACAAACATATTGATAATACAGCAGTTAAATAATGAGAAATATATACATTATTATGTACATTTGTAATTTCATACTTGCATAGATGGTCCCGCTCTTACATTTGTGTTATCTAAGAAAGATGCGTTTGATGAAGACGAACCTGATAACTGTTCCTCAACTTTATCTAGTGGAAAACATTCAATGAATCAAAGAAGTAACATCAGGCGTCACTTTGTGAAATTTGTTATATTAATGATTAACAATAATTTTTTTGTTATTTTCACACTTTGTCATTATTCACACATCAGGTTTCAACACAGAGCGTCATTTTCAAGGTGTTGATATAATAGTCAAAGTTTTATTGTCCATCATTAACATAAAAATTTTTCACAAAAAGACGCCTTCTTTAACTCAATGGAGGTCGACCACTAGACAAAGTTGAGGAACGGTTGTCAAGTTTGTCTCCACCAAACGCATCTTTCTAATATGTCAACATTGTAAAAGCTGGTCCATTTATCGAAGTATAAAATAAGAAATTCATATAGCAATGTAAATATTTCTCATTATTAAACTTTCCAAGAAATCTTTCATAAGTAAATGCATAATTTCGAAGAGAAAAGTGAACATACATAAGAATGGTATTCGATTATATATTTTACAATTACCACGGACTCAATTCTTCAAAAATAAAAATCTTTACTTCTTAAATCTAATTAAAAGTGATTCATTGCGGATTGGCAAGTAGATTGAGTTAAGGAACGGTTATCAAGATCGTCTCCATCGAACGAAATTTTGTTAAAAATACAAATGTAAGAGCGGGACCATTTATTCAAGTTTGAAATAATAAATGCATGTAATAATATACACATCATTCTCATCATTAAACTCCTTAGTGATATTTTGTAAATAAATTCATACTTCGAATAGAAAAGTGCACATTTGTAATTAGAGAATTCGACAATCAAATACACAGAAGTACCACAAACTCAATCCTTAAAAATAAAAATCTCTATTTCCTAAAATAAGAATAATAAGAAAACCATGGATCCAATAATTGAATCTCGCTCATTATCACGACGCTCGCAAAACTTTGCATAAATTCCGATGGAATTTTGCAAAAGGGTGGAAGTGAGGAGTGGGGGAAAGGGATATGACTAGAGGAAAATGCTGAGTAACGCAAAAGTGAGGAAAAAAACCGATATAATGGTAATAATAAAATAATAAATGGAACGGTCCGATAACAAAGGAGAAAACTGAGGAGGGGAGAATAAAAAAAACACCAACTGCTCTCTAACAATGGTCGATCGGAGAAGATAGACATCCTGATATTTTGGGGATTGGGGGGGAGAGAGAGCCGGAATCAAATTTCAGGTCCTTTCAACTGTAGAATCCGGACCCCAATCCTTTACCTCTCCCCCCCCCTTCTCCAACCTACCTCGCCCTTCCACGTCCCATCCAACACAACGCCCACCAATTTTTGATAAGGAATTCTTCGAAAAGGGAGAAAGGGAGAGACAGGCAGAGGGAGAGGGATACATAGAGAGTAACAGAAAGGGAGGGCAAGAGGGAGGGGTTGGCGGGGGATGAGTGTTGGATCTGAATGGTTTTAGGATGGCTGAAGAATGAAAGGGACGCGCAGAAATGGCTTTAGGATTCAAGAAGGGATGGGAGCAAAGAGTTTCCGGGCGCAGGATCACCTTCCCGACATTTACCCGGGAAATTAGGCGCTTTCTCGTTCTCGTGGATCCGTGTGAAAAGTTTAGCCCGGAAATGAGGGACAATTGCACCCGCGACTATTGTACATGTGTTAATTTTCATTAAAAGTGTCAAATATGTATAATGTTATATTATAATCATTAAATTATTCTACCGGTAAAAGGTAGTTTTTTTGAAATTCAAATACACTCCTCCCGGTTTTCTACACTTAAAAGGAAATGAACTCTAGTATTTCTTTTGTCACCTCAACGTAAAATCTACCCTTCTTTATCCCATTCATAAACCCCGTTGTATTTCATCCTCTTCACCACATGCCAAAAATTCTACCCTCAATCACAGTCTAGAGCAACCCTTCGACCTTCATCACTTCCTCCAGCCATCTACTCTGCCAGCTCCTGATTTCATGCAGAAGTTTCTTTTCCTCGCCCACCATACTATGCACCACCTGGCTCATTTCTTTTTCATCCCTCGCACCTCTAAAAATGGATATTGAAAAATGTTTATTTTCAATGTGGCAAAAAGCTTGCTTGTTACAAATACATACATATTTTGAACGAACGCGATTGCTTGATACGAAGCATTCGGCCCTGACTCTCGCGATCTCCCTGAGAGCTTGCCATTTGCTACGTTTCACCTGAGCGCATCTTTCCATTTATCGTCGTTCGAGTTCGCTGAAGATTTCCTGTCTGCGCTGATTTCAACATCTTAAATAGAAATCACCCATTAAGGTTCGAAAACGAAAAATAAAGTACCGAGCTTAAAGAGGTAGATTGTGAAAATAATTGATGTATAAACAATAAGCAATCTTCCACTCATAAACACGTACAATCCCAGCCAAAAGTGATGCAGAAAATGTAGTACATTAAAACCTTATTCGGAATAATAGAGTTTACCGAAATAAACTTGCTACCGAAAAATGCTAATTGTAAATCGTTTACATTTTAATAAAAATTTTAATGCAACGGAAACCAAGTCAGAAGAGATACTTTTTATCAGAGCCAAAATAAACCTAATTATAGTCCCAGGAAAGGGATGCACAGGCTATAAAAAGCTGTCTTACTCTACTCTTTACACTCCTCATTCATAGCTCTATTTTTCATAAATCTCGCAAAGCAGCAGTCGGGCAGTTCTTTGCGGAGGCGACTGATAAATTAATTCATTCGCAACATTGATATAGGTGAGCAAAAGTGTAAGGGAATGGGAGAAATGGTGGAGAGAAACCCAGCGTCGGGATTATCTCATGAAAAAGCAGGCACGCATCCGACGGAGTGAAAAGCAGGCACGCATACGAGGGAGTACAATACGTGGCTCCATAAGAGCCCCTCAGTCCTTCTGCATTGCAAATAGTTCTCTGATGCCTCCGATTTCCATAATATCGCGGGCGTATCGTCACACCTTCAGCAAAGTTTAATTTAAAATTTCAATGTTCCAAGGTTGTAACGCCAAAATTCCGTCATTTTTAGGCTCAAAAATTCCGAGGCCTTCGAGAATACGGCTCACTTTGATTCACATGAATAATTGCTTTAGCGTTAACCAACAGTTGCTCACAAAATGCATGAAGTTTTAGAATTCCGGCATTTCATACATTGTGAACGGAACATTATAAAGATCACCATTGAAGTCATTGAAACTGATGACTTGTGAAATTGAACTAAAAAAATAGTACCCTGAGAAATATTGCGAAGCCTTGATAAATAAGATATCCATGTTTAATATCGATATATCAATAAGATATCGATTCACGAAGTTTTCAAAATTTTGGGCATTAGGGAATTTTAGCTGGGAGGTATAGAGAGTATGGGGAAGAGGTTTAAGAGAGTTGGTAAGAGAGGAAATCGTGAGCTGACGAGAGAGAAGGATGAAAGGGTCCGCGAGGGCTATACATATATATGTATCCATAGCGAGAGAGAGGGAGAGAAAGGCTACGACGCACACAAGGCGAACGGCCCAGCGGAAGAGAAAATAACGATAGGGTCCGGATGTCGAGAGAGAATTACGGGAACGGAACATTGATGGTTGAGAGTGGAAATGCTATGAATGGAAAGGGTCGGTGTGCTTTTCCCCAAACCTAAGCCTTTCTACATCTGCAAGATGCTTCCACCCTCAGGTCATGGCAATGAATATAACCAGTGTGATCGAAGCTACGTTCTGAGGTTAAATCGCATAATGCATGTTTTTTTTTAATCTATTTATTTTTTAAATTTATATTCACTATCCCGAATACAGCCCAATGGGCCAATTTACGTCGGGTGAATAACAGTAAAAACGGACGCGAAACAAACACCCATGTCCTGGGCAGATAATATTCTACCCAGGCGGGACTTGAACCCGCGACCCTCGGATCAGCAGGCGAGGACTTTACCATGCCGCCACCGGAATCAAGACTCATTCGCACAATTGGTAGTGGTAGGTACAACTCACTTTATTTCGGGAGGATTCTCTCGATGGATAAGAAGAAATATGATATACAGAATAATAAGTATGAAATAGGGAGAAAGACATGCCGTGAGAAAAGAAAGTTCTGAGCTGGAGTCAACAGAACCGGGTGCTACCATCTACCACCGACTAACAATGGTGTACTTTGCGCTTAACAGTAAGCAAACTGCAACTTATTTCTATGGTCCTGGTTATTTTTTACTAAAGATTCAAACACTGAGAATAGTTAGAATTCCATAGTGACTCCTTAAACGTCGTTATAAATTTCAGGAGGTAATAACAATTAATACTAACCCCGGGCTACTAGATGTATGCACCACGTCTTGTGTCTTTTTCTCCGATTCCACCATTTTCTCTAAAGCCTAACCCACAAAACTTGCATATTTTATTTGTGTTTCCGAATTCTTTTTTTTAGCTTTTACGAGATCATTACAATGTATGATGAGCCACAAGAGCTCTTTTGAAATAAGTTCTCGATATTGGAAGTTACAGTTATAAACATCACTGCTTTTGGGTTCACTTCGTAGAAGTTTAGTGACTATAATTGAAATAAAATCTTTGCAAGTTTCAACAGTTTTACTGTAAAAAGTACAAAGTATTTTACTTTATTCATGATTATTAATTGTTAGGTTTACTGATACTATTTCCAACTCGCAGAGTGAATTCAAGACATTTTGTTTCCTATGAGCCCTAACTTCAAGTATAAGGTACCTCGCCATCTGTATTTCATAAAATCAACTGGGAATTGCAGTGAGACTGCAGATCGAAGAAATAAACAGCTGAAAGGGTGAGGCGGGTGGGAGAGGGGAGAGATTCATCGGGATGGAGAATGGATGGGAGAGGAGTGAAAAATGTGCAGTGGGGAGGAAAAAGGACGGAAGAAGAGAGGGGTGAGGGAAGCGGAAGAATAGTCGCTCCAAGGAGGGAAGAAGGCGCGGAGGAAGACGGTGAGGGGAAGGTGGGGAGAAATATACTAGAGATGCGAGTGGGCCTGCGAGGATGAGAGAATTTTCCTCCAGGACCCGCAGACAGAGAGAAAGAGCTATGAGTGGAGGTGAAGTTATAAGAACTGGGAACTTAAGACTTAACAACTTAAGGACTTAACTTTAAGACGGTCAAACTTGAGCACAAAAATCACATGACCGCATAACTTAGCAAAAAATGCGAATGGTAGGAGGGGCATTTATTGCAGGAAAGTAAAAAAATTGGTTCGCGAAAAAAATCAATAAATATAACTTTTCATGGCTCCACTGTACAGTTATATTAATGACACATAATTCAAGTTATACCTAATTATAAAAAAAACTTCCCTTCTCTTCAATGTGATTAGTAACTACTACTTCCTACGATTTCTACTTTCCTACGTAGACATTTTTTTGCCAAACGAAGTTCAAATCACCTTATGCTAAATGCAAGAATTAACAGTCACAATTCGCACTTAAAATTGGTCGTTTAATCCTGAGATTGGTTGATCGCAGCCCTCCACCGTTCCCTAACTAATGCTAGTCCCCTTACCTCCTGATATTCCATCCTTTGTACTCTCCTCTTTATTTGGGCCATGAACTTATTCCTAGGTCTTCCTCTGGGGACCTTTCCCTCTATTTTTGCACTAATATCATTAAAAAGCGTGTTTACCTTTTACAGTATGCCAACAAAGTGTCCAATCGCGACAAAGCTTGAAGCTTTAAGTTGGTAAATCCAGAACGATTGTTGCTTGTGCTCCGGTAACAAAGGTAAGTTCAGAATGCACTCATAGCAACGATGGTAAAATACGCATTGAATCAAAACTCATAGATTTGGCAGAGAAAGAAGATTGCTCTTTAAGGAGAGAAGTCTTGCAGTCCTTTATTGCTCAATTGAAAACAAATTCTACGTTATAGAGCAGAGACTTCCTCATAGGCTACCTTAAGACATACTAGAAAAAGAAGACCAGCTGGAAAACAGGTTTTTCATATTACTTGAAAGTAGTGGACATAGGACATTGTCATTTTTAATGTTTACTACGCCCTTGCGCTGCGTTTTTGCATTCAATAAGTACCAAGCCTTAAATTTTGGCATTTTATAAAGTTGTGTCCTAAAGTAACATGCGAACGGCCCTTGAGGAAGCGGGTGCAGCAGGAAGAGATGGCTGGAGGGAGACGCTGGAGGAGTACGGGACGAAAAGCCTGAGAGAGGGGGGATATGGTGCTCAGAACCCCTGCTGTATCGTTTCCGCGGATTCACCATTTCAGATATGACAATGATATTTCCCCTTCCTCCATCTCTAACCTATCCTGCTCCCTCTCCTCCTTCCAAACCTCCCTCCCTCTCCTCCTCCCACCCTCTCTTTGGGACTATACCCTTAAAAAAATACTTCTCCGTTCACATCCCAGGTTTTTCCCTCGAGCAATGAACCCGAGCCATTTTTATCTACAGCTATTTGTCTAGCTTCGTCATTTATCTACTGTCCTCAACATGAAAACGACTCGTGAAACGTGGTGTGGTAAATTTTAATATCGGACCATTACTCCTCTCAAATGTAGTTACTCGATTGGATTTGTCTTCCACCAAATATATATCCATTATCGTAAAATGAAGGAATTTTGGAAAACCTTAACAAATATTACACTCAGTACAAGAAGTACAGATTCGTGTCAACGAAAAACTTGGAACTTATCATTTACTCCATTAAACTTAGCTGTTTCTAAACCCATTGAAACCATATTGAAGCTTACAAATATTTCCATGATTTAATTGCCCCTTTAATTTATTAAAAAATTACTAATGAGATTTCATCAATTAGGAATAAAACTACTTTCCTCAGAAAATTGAAATTTTCGTTTCGATTCAAAAATAATGTAGAGTATCTGCTAAAAACCATGGTGGGATTCTTGCATAGTATCTTTAATTATTTTATAGTATTGCTTAAATCTTACACTTTGTACTTTATGTTAATTCCAAATTAAAACTGTGATAATATACCACATTCATGTTACATAAATGCAAAAATTAATTTTATAGTTATTTTTGTGAATGCTAGCTGCTGAACTACAGCCAATTTATTCAAGGAATAGCAACCTCAAAACAACAAAGTATTTCTTCTGGGGTGCCTAATTTCACCCCATTTTTTGATTTGTTAAATTATTGTATGATTATATTTGGGTTAAATAAATTATATTTTTTTCTATTTTATAATAGGTTTTAAGTCTCTCCACCCGAAGCAATTACGTCATGGTAGAAGAAAACACGCGATAATGATGATCTAACTGATTCTAATCCAGGCAAGTATTCGCCGTCATGGATGGTATAATTAAGGGATCCTTTAGCTTTACTGGGAACCATGCAGCATAAACATGTTACGTTGACGTATTCATTTTACACTTATAGAAGATACGTTAAGTGAAATGTATGCATCCAAAATGTTGGAAAATAAGAATGACAACCAAAACATACCACGGCCACCGGAAAGCATCTTTAACTAAACCGAGCATCAATATGACCAGTATACAGGAGCACTAAAAAAATAACCAGTGTTTCAGAATAGGTCTCCACGTACACTAATCACCCAGAAAGATAGGGCAGGCAGGAATTAAAAATGAAAGGAGGTAAAAATAACGGTTGAGATGGTAATCCTCCAATCGAGAATAATTTAACTCCGAGGAAACATTTTACATGTGAATGTGGTGGATGAATAACCATTCCACTCAGCCCAAAAAAAAAACTCTCTAAACATGTAAAAATATATAAGTCCGACTGCTTTAACATGAAAAATTCGTTAAATGAAAATGAAACCCATTATAAAGGCGCAGACACGACAAATAGCAGGATGAAATCTATTGACTGGTTTAGTTTCTCAGATCGAGAAGTTCACTGTAATATCCAGAGTGTCACACAACGTTGCATCATCTAAGTACTCTAAATATTTACGCCATATCATAGATACCGAATTCCACAGCTAAATGAATAAAATAATATTCTATTCCCCATGTTCCGAAGTGCCCCTGATGTTCACAAGCCTAGCCAGGAGCTGAACTTCAATTTACAGAATTCTCTCATTCAGGTTTATATAATACATACACTCTCCCCATAAACTTCAAGAGACGGACAATTTTCTGAGTTTATCTTACAAACTGAGTTTATCTTGCACAAATTTCCTCATACTCAACTTTGCGGCTTGCACAAACTTCAAAGCGAATGATAAGTAAACAGCCTGTCGAGGAAGTCTGTAAGGCAAACAGGAAGCTCGAGAATACTCCATCGTGAAACGGAATATTTTGAAAACATCTGAAAGACCCAATTTTCTCGAATATCTGTCCTTCTAATCCTATCAACACTTACATCGCTGCTTTATATTTTGCTAATAATTTCCATGAGAGAATACAGGTATCATCGCCTCATTGCACTCATATCACAAATTTTTCTGCCCATACGTATGTATAGACAGCCATCCGCGTAATCGCTATATCTAAGAATTCCCACACTACTGCGTCACTCTCAAACAGGCTAAATTTACAAATCTCTCTCATATAATCTACCTCAGGCATCGCTCTCCATACTTATTATCAGCCAGCCCCTTTTTACCAGTCGATGCAATGCGTCTTCCTTCCCATTTCATACGCACAGCAACACTTGCTCAGTACTTAGCTCTTAGCAATCAACAAGCTGGCATCTTGCCCTCCAAACACTCGGATCTAAACAGTTATAAATTTTCCTCCGCATCCATCATGTACCGTCCCTGTGCGGTACATATGTGTAATGACACCATAGCCTTGTTCTCCAATAACCATTCCCGGAGGTTGGAGGGTCGTAACTATTTCCAAAGAAGATTAATAATAGCTAGGTAGGTACTGCATGCAGTAGATAGCTCAATTATTTACCTCAAGGACGGCTTGTATATCACTAAATCGTATGAACTTCCAAGGAGTCTGCATATTTTTTATACCAACCGTATAACAAGCTTTTATAGACCAACAAATATGTAATGAAAAGTTAAAAACAGCATTTATGGATGATAACTGTCGCAAGAAGTCTAATAAATGTTTTCGCTGCGTCAGGAACAAAAAGGAAGTTCCAGGCTGAGGAAAAATAACCAAATTTGCAAACACATTCAAGTCGAATACACACTAAGCGGGGATTGATATACAGATCCCCTATATACGCACTGGCTGGATTGGCTTTCGTACCGCATCAGTAAAGGCACTCGGCGAACCTTCGAAAAAAATACAGCCGCCAAAAAATACAAAAGTACAACCACCAGATCTGAAAAAGTTTATTTATCATTATCAAGGCCGTACATTAATGCTGGTTTATTATTTCGGGAGGAGATTGAGTGGAGAGTTAACCTGCGCCATTGAAAACCTATATAGGTATGGTGGCAGGGAAAATATTTCATGGGGAATGAAGTAAGAGTGGAAAGAAACCCGGCGTAGGCATTAGACTACTCTTAAACTAAAGACACCACGGTTTAATATCCCACCCGACGGAAGGAGCACTTCTCTGGAAGTGATCTTCAATCTGTGTGCTAGTTAGGATCGAAATTTTACCGAACCATATCCACTTATACCGGGTTTTGAACCTGGGTCCTCGAGATGGGCTTGAGAAATATAGAACTGATGTGTTTCAGAGTGACAAAAAGAATATTATCATGACGTCTCACTACATCTCTAGGTCTGACAGAAGCGATAAAATAAAAGAGATATATTGCCGCACAAATAGGCGCAAAAACCCGTTCTTTTCGCGCACAATAAGGGACCACAATAAAAACTGAGCTCCACTAAATACACTTCCATAATATACGTCGCCATTTCAGCTCGCAAAACCCTATCCCTTAGATCTTTTTACGGCTGGTGACCTAATACACGCTACACGATCATGCGGCGGCTCTCAGGGCAGTATACAAATGTAGGTGGGAAGCCAATACCCTGCCCACCACACCAACCCAATGCCCAAACGTCGTGTGCGGCATACATTTTCCGTTGGAAAATGAATTGCGAAAATATAGGATGTCAGTCATAGGATACTTTGTAAGGAATATTTAGAACAAATTCTTATTCACGTACCACTTGTACATACACTAATGAAGAACTTTTCCATTCCATTGCGTCGTTTTCTCCCACGCCGGAGGGAAATATTTATTACGCTGCGCACTTATTCTTTCACCACGCCCGTCGCACGGGACATAATCGGGGAGACCTCTTTTCCTCTCTCTCCCTCTCTCCATTGACTTTCAGCCTCATCTTTTCGACTCTCTCTCTCCTTCTTTTCCTTTCCCCCTCCCACGCCTCCCCTTTATATTCCACTCCTTCTTTTTCTCATTCTTCCTCTCATTCCTTTCCTCACTCTTTCCTCCCTCTCCCACTCTCCGCATTCCTTCATTCCCCCGCCCCGCGGGAGCGGTGGCGGAGGACACACAATTCTTTCTCGTTCTTTCTTTCCCCTTCCCCACCACATCCAGACGCCGAAACCCTTTCTGCCCGTCATCTTAAAAAGATCGATATCACGGAAAGGAATGATGATGCAATGGTTACTGCCGTTAGTTTGATGACGCGGGGATGAGAAGCAAGAGTTATTTTTTTTTTCTTCTCGGTGGGAGTGAGAGGGAAATGTGGAGAGGGGAAGAGAATGAAGGGGAAAGAGCCTGTGACCTAGGGTTGCCAACTCCTGAAGAATTCATTCCGGAAGAAGTTCGTGATTGGGTAAGAATCACCCTGGAGATCGTGTTAAATACATAATCAGAACGTAATTTAAATGAATATTCCCAATGAATTATCAAATTTTAGTCCCATAACTTGTCGACGGTTGAACTAGCTCCACGAATCCAGATGGAAAACTCCGAACACAGTCCTGAAAAAAAATATTTTCACAGAATTCCTTCGACTATTCAAGAGACCTTCCTCAGAATACTAGAAATGTTTCGCAAGAAAGTTTTCCTGCGTGAATTCTGTAGAGTTTTTTTATTAACTTCGTAGAAATTTCTAAAGAAATCCCACCGATATCCAAAAAAATTGAAAAATCCAAAAGTTTATATTTTTGCTAAATATAGTTAATTTATTTTTGAGTCCAGAGTTGAGCTTACATCATTGCAAAATCCTCAACATGCTGCTAAGAATACCGGGAAAGTTTCAAAGGACTCCTCAAGAATTTCTATACATTGGGACTATTCCTGTGACCTAGGGTTGTCAAACCTTGGAGAATTAATTCTGGACGAAGTTCAAAGTTGAGCAAGATTTGCCCCAGAGATCGTGTTAAATACAAAATCAGAACGAAATTTAAATAAATATTCCCAATAAGTTATCAAAATTTAGTTCCAGAAAATTCTACAGTTGAACTAGCTTTACGAATTCAGATGGAAAACTGTACAAACTCCTGAGAAAATATTTTTACAGAATCCCTTCAACTAGTCAAAAGACCATGCTCAGAAAACTAGAAATGTTTACCAAAAGGTTTTCTTGCGTAAATTCTGTAGAATTTTTTATTACACTTCGTAGAAATTTCTAAAGAAATTCCACCAAAATTCCTAAGGTTTATATTTTTTGCTGAAAGCTGATAATTCATCTTTAACAGTCACAGTTAATCTAACATCATTGAAAAATCATCAACAGGAATTTGTGAAAGCAGAGAAAGTTTAATCGACACCTCAAGAACTTCTATGCATTGGAACTATTCCTAAGAAGCTTGACCTCATGATTAGTTCAAATCCTTTGTAAAGAAACACCTCCCAGGGAAGGCACAGCAATTTCCATTAGATATCCCAAGTTATACGATAGAAATTATACGGAATTATTATAGCAGCGATAAGATAGTGAGAAGTTATACTTTCAATGTTTCATATACCTACTAGTGCTCATAAGGCTAAAGGCATTTTCCTCAAACTGTCTGCCACACGGGAGCATGGACAACGGCAATTTTTACGTACTGGACGCTCCTCCATCCACTTCGGAGCCTAAAAATCTATGACTTCAGTGATGGAACGAGAACCGGTTTTTCCATCTTGGTCCGAAATTTTGCAAACTTTTGCTCAATTATGACCAAGATACCACCGCATACCAATCATTTAAATCACGAAATACTGCGAGATATTTACCCACAGAGTAATAAGAGCAGTTTAGACGGAAGGAACAACTGCATCACCGGCAGCGTTATTGCTATGGAAATATCAACAATCAGCAAACAGCTTGGGCAGGAATAAAGGAAAAGTCAGCTCATTTGAGCAGTGAAATTTTTTCATCAAACGTAAATATAATTTCCGTAAAAAGTTGTGCATTGTTACAAATTTTGTACCTAAGGAAGCTAAATAAAGGTTACAATTTTTCATTGGCTTATAATACAATTTATTGTCAATTAAATTTGGATCCGATTATTAACATTCAGGTGATGTGAGAAGCGTCTCAGTGAATATACCATTTTTCCTAAAAAAACACCAATGTCAGTGTACTTTTCTCGGGCTCGCCGGGAAAGTGTTAAATCATACATACCAATGATGTCATCTAAATTGTGTTATTTATTTTAGCAGTTTTCTGTGGAAATTATTTTTCACATGATAAAGTAGTAAACGTGCGGTGATTGATGGAAACAAAAGCACTATACTTATCACCCATCCGTTAGCAGGCAAATAAAATATAAGTTGCACGAAACGACGGGAAGTGTAAAGTATATTTTAAATTTTTTAATTTAAATACAAAACGAGTAAATTGCCTTGGTCACGGAGAGTTAAAATTTGAAAAATTTATTTGTAATGCCCCATCCGAGGAGTCTTCCTGACGATTTGAAAGAGTTGGCAACACTACCTGTTCGCCCCCCACCCCTTCCCTACCGAGGGGAGCCAGGGGCGTGGGGTAGAAGGGAGATGATGGGGAAGGGGAACGACCGGAGCTGTGTCGGAGAAAGTGATTGAAGGGACTCAGGAGAAAGGGATACGAAGTGGAGCGGTGTGAGAGAGTGTGCGTCTCCTTGTGCGGAATTCACTCGCTTAAAAAACGGGAGCGCTTGTTTTTCAACGACGGCACATATACTTATCGACCGGAATAAAAATCGACTCGAGTCCTCTCTGACCATCATCCGGCGAGGGAGAGCGAAGCACGGCGATTTGCACTTCCTCCATTCCGTACCCCATTGTTGGACTTATTACCGGCACAATGTGCGCGTGAACAATCGACGAAATTTTTACGATCCCGAGGAAGCGGAGGTGGTGGTGGGAAAAAGAATTGCGAAATGATATTTTTTTCATCCGCGAGACGCATATCGTGATTTGAAATGACGAATAAGAGTTATAAAAAAATTCACCGCGCCCCATTGCAAATGGAGTAGACAAAAATACTAATACATATCTAGGTAAATAGTATTATCCGATAGATATATAGCTATCAAATGCGAATGGATTTCATTTTAATGAATTAGGACAATTTATCACAAAAAATCGTGAAGAATATATGGACTATCCAAATTACTGATCTATCATTTAAGGATCCCACAATCGTACCTATCACACTGGGAGTCTTAAACTATTTATGATGTGAGGGTCAGTGATTTCCTCGTTATCTTAATAAATCTGTCTTTCAAAACTATAGCTTTGTAAAAATAGCGTCATGCAATGATAACGTATTGCTCCACAATTTGTTACAAAATGTAAGAGGTAAAATTTTTCATAAAAAAACGCCATAGAATAACATCATTTAGGTACTTTATTGTAAGGGTAATTCAAAGGGACGTTTTCTCTAGGATTTTCGCATAAACTTTATTTCCTGAGATGAAATTATGCTATATTTTGAAAGTTTATAGAAACGTTCAGCTTAAATTCCGATGGTGGTTAGGAACTGGTATCGAAGGGCGCCATTTTTTGCCGTCCTCAAAATATTGCGCGAAACAAGAGCCAATTTTAAGTTAAGTATCGCTTAGCTCCTGATTCATAAGTTATTAATGATGTATTCTATCTCGCGTTAGGTCGAATAATCACAAATGTGCATGTAATATCACTAAAAGCGTCAAGTTTTTAACCGATTTTTCCGTAGTGCATCATAAGCAGCGTAATTGCAATAGGCCTGAATAAAGTAATCTAACATGAAAGTGTCATTTTTGATTGACTTGTTGCTTTACCATAAAGTGGAAGAAAATTCACACAGTGAACGCTTTTAATACACATTAGTTTTTGTTGTGGATGTTTCGGCATTGGGTGCGATCAAGTAGTGATTTAATAAAGGCACTTAGGGAGAGTGTACATAACGCGTTCGCTAAGCATAAAATCTCGTCAACCGACCCTTGACCTTTTCAAATTGATTGATTCCGTTCTAATATCAAAACTTCGCCGACCATGTGTAGTTTCCGTTTGGAATGAGCCAGCCTCTCATGCAAACGTACTGAGAAATGGACCGGATTAGAATATTAATGATTAATCAGTTTGTGCCAAACCAAAACACAAAGAGCTCACTCGAAAAAAAGGTACGTGAAAAACGACAGTATTCCCGTGAATGGAGTGGGAAAGGAATAACGCATACGTTTCCACTTTTTCTCTCTTCAAATCCGCAGCTTTTCCGGAGTAGAAAAAAAATCGAAGTTATGACAAACAGTTCCTTTGATTTGAAATATTCAATTAAAATAGATTTTTTTTGCCTCGTTAAATGTCACCGGGGATCCGGTTATTTGCGTAGGTGGTACCATTCTGACTGGTGGAACAAAAAAAGACAGCGCTCGGCGGAGATTGTTTTGAATGGAAGCGACAAAATACAATTTTTTATTTATGCATTCCAGAGCTATACGCGCTTCTGCGATTTGGACAACTTCCGAAACAAAAAAAAAAGATGATTTCCGATAGCGACATGCAAACAAGAGAAAGATTTTTGCATCGATATCTTTACATGAATACTTTTCCTACCTCTTACATGCCCACAGTGCTGATTCAGTACTGATTTCTTCGAGAGTTTTGGATAAAACCTAAAGGAACTTATCAAAATTATTACCACACCTTGAAATCTGCATTGTTGTAGTTTTTCTTTCAAATTTCAGACAGTATAATGTCAGTAGCTAATGACCAAGAGATAGCCAAACCAGGGTAATAACGAAGGATAACAATGAACTTATAATGTTAATACGGAAATTAAAAAGCAGTTATCGCCGAATAAAGCGCTTGATGAGAATCTAAGTTATTGGAACCAAAAAGGAATCATTGAACCCCGTCAGTTATTGCTACCAAGTATTAACTAGTTCTTACAGTCACATCAGTCTAATCATGTTTCTGAGGTATAACTTATTGTGTTTTGATAAACAGAGACGTTCTTGATAAAAACTACTTAAAATAGGGAGTAGAATTTGCCTCATCAATATGCAATCGCTCATCTCTTCCAGTAAGAGACTACAAAATTGAGCACATATCTGTAAACACATTTTGCACAGGATAAACTGGACCCTCTTGAGATGACCCATTCAAGGTTTTGGGGCGTGATCTGGAAGTTGCAGAATTAAGTTATTTGACGATATCACTCCAGATGTCAACATAAAACTTTTCAGTCCACCAGGGCTGGATTCAGCGTAAACTAAATTTGGCACCCCTTTTATTTCGCAAGTTACTGGCGTAAAATATCCTTACTGCCAATGACAGAAAGAGAACAGATTCAAATCGTGGGAAGCAACTTTTTAGCTGCGCCAAATTCTGCACTTGAGTGTCGCATGATGGCTTTCTGTAGCATAATAATTGCTCATTAAAAATATACTACAGAAACTGCCGATACATCCAAAATACCTAGCTATAAAAATACAATATCGACAACTATGCTAAACAAATTGCAAAGTTGAATGATATTTGGGAATGTTTTAACGCTGTAGTTTCTTTTCCAGCTGCAATGATATTAAAATTGTCCATCAAAGGCGTGAGAAAATATTTTTCTTTTCTTGAAAATTTATTTCGACAAAGTATGCAACTCAAGAAAAACGACCTCATAACAAATCATCAAACGTGTAAGCCTTTACTATAGAATATACTGACTGTCTAAATAAGGCATACAAAGAAAGCACTGTAAGTTATACAAAGATTTCCTGTTTACTCTTTTCCCCCTTAACCCTCCAAACGGAAGGGCTACAAAATCATTTTTGACAAGCGATGTGCAACTTGCAGCGAAAACGAAGTCCCCTTAGTGATGCACTCCTTGATGTGTCATTTTGAGGGAAGTCTCAGATTAGTTCCAAGGCAGTAAGGTAAATATCGCAGCGCACTTGAAGTTGAAACTCATGTTGGAACAGTTTGGCCTCATGATTGTGGCGCAATAAAATTCTGCAGGTGTGTTTCCACGGTAAAACACGGCAATAATACTTCACACTACCTTGCCGAGTCGCAATGAAAGGATACCGCTGCCTCTCTAGCAAGGAATTTCTTATTTTTCTGTGTTTATGCTCAGTAGTTAGACTACTACGGTGCAAAGCAAGATGAAATTGGCCACGAATTACTTTCATTCAACCAAAAAATCACTTACTGCCGGGTACATTGCAAACATCTAAAGATACATAAACTGCTAATTCACTAATGAGAATCAACGAACATTCGATTTATGATTTGACTTAACTGACATTAGTTCTTTGATTGAGACCTCAACAAGAGATTTTGTTACGTTTCCTTTATTTTATATTGTAGTTTTCCATTAATTATCAGCCTTTAAAATAGTAGCGTCAGTGAGTTCTAGTACGTTCTAAGCCATTCCTCCGCGGCCAGGGGTAGAATAGTGTATTCAAACCCAATTTTCGCTGACCATCTCATTCCTTTCAATTACAAGCTTAAATTGACTGAATGGGGGAAAAATGAAGAAATATTTTGGACCTTCTGCAAGGATAAATTTCGAAAATTCCCTTTCGCATGAGGCAAGACCGAGACAAAGAACCTATTTTACGAGGGAAATATTTTCCACGTTCATTAATGTGTTCCGCTTTGTTTCTTTTTCAGGGAAATTCAAGCCCGCGATTTTCCCCATCGGCGCGAAATAACACTGGTTATTGGTATATTCTCTCGCCCATTTTTAACCGTGCCACTCGATTAATCACGACAACTACAGATAAACATGACGCTCGAGGACCCAAAATGCGGACAAGTATCCCAGGCGAGTGGGACGAATAAAAATTTATTTTACACTTTTCCGCGAAATTTATGTGCCTCTTCGGGAGAGCGCGGGAAGGGGTCGCACAAATGATTGGGACGAATGAATCGAAAATAAAAAATGTCGTAGTCATGGTGGGCGAAAGGGAAAGCAGAGATGGCCGCGGTGCCGATGGGGAAAGTAGCACGTGACCGTCACGTGAACGAGCGACGATTCAAGGATTGTATTCCGGTTCTTTGCAAGGAGATGTCCCAGGACAGATTTCTCAGGTGTGAGGGGGCTTTTAATACTGGTTAATTATGACAGTCTTCCCTAAGTTCAAATCTGTACTTATGAACCATTATTATTTACAACAATACCTACTCTGACTTCATGCTAATGCGTAAATCTTAGTCCCCTAAAGCGTTTATGGATGGAAGTTGGCCCATCCGATTTTTAATGTGCCCCCAAATGAAGTTTTTTTTAGATACCAATCACAAAAAATCGCAGCATTTGCCAAATCGCTTGTTGGCGTGCATTCATGAATATTCTTTCCACTTACAATGTTCCAGTTTTTTTGTCGTCACTGAAAATGATTTAATATCAACTTCATCGTAATTATATGAGCGCGTAAAAACAATTGATCAATGATTCTCGTTCAAAACTAGGGTAAATTGGGCTTAACTCAAGAAAAAATTGCTAAGTTTGCCAATATTACGGAGAGGTACGATCGGAGAGGATTAGTATAATTTCACTCTTTATATGAGAACCTCCGATTATGTAACCCATTCATCCATTCAGTTATCCCTTTTCTTTAAATTCGGCACTCATCAAGAGAAAAAGTAATAGTAAAAGTGGAGAGTGGTAGAAAGTAACTCATCGCCATCCGTGACTTCTTCCATCGCGATGTTACCATGTTTCTTCACAAGTCTGACAAATATCGTGTTCAGAAATTAGAGCAGATTTCAACTCAGGCGATCCAAACGTCTATGATAAATCAAGCGTAGGATTTCGAATTACTGACAAGAAAAACATCTCGCTTTTGCCTCTGTTTTATCTATGGTGTGTCCACAAGAGAGATAGCTTGAGCACTATACATCCTGAATAGGATGGTGAACTACGCTATCAAACCTTCAGAGTCAATCAACACCATTACGAGGAAGAAAACACTAGAATGCTGCACACCAATGAGTGCAAACATTAGACAAGACTGGAAATGCCGGAAACGGATGCCGGTATATTTGTTGGAGTAAGACGGATAAATGTGTTGTATGAAATGCTTTATCATTGAATCCAGACGCATAGTGACAACAATTCATCCACACTAAAAAAAATCCGATTAAGGTCTTTGTAGCCGCTTTGCTGTATACCTTATTTAGCACATAAACTGACCAGCATCCGAGGAGCAGTGGTAGAAAAAATGTAAAAGAAAATTTCATGAACTTCAATCGGTGAAATTCAAAATCTTTCCTGGTTAAAAAAATAGGGACATGTATAGCGAAAGCCGTCTATCAATGAGCTTAGTAATGATATGTTTCTCTGATAAAAATTAGAGTAGGATAAAAAGTTTTCCATAAGTAGAGAGAAAATTTGGTTTTCAATTTTTTGCATCTACTATGTTTTCACATCCCTGAGTATTACTAACAAGTAAATATTTTAACATGAAACTTTTACCTTTATAGTCACCATCGATTAAATTTCATAAATAAGAATAAAAGAGAAAATAAAAAGAAATATATGGATCTAAAGTAAAACTAAGAATGATTTCCAACACCATTCAGGGAGCCACTGATTTTTGGGTGTTTTTAAAGCAACTTAAAAATACATTTGACAACATTTTGAAGATTTTATAGTTAGATAAAAAAGGAATTTTGACCGCTGTTTTTGAGAAAAATTAACTCTCAAACTCAGGTCTCCTATCACCGTCTAAAATGCTGTAGGTTCTTGACCAATAATTTGGTCGTTATAACGTGAGATTCTAAACAAAAACAAGGAAGATATAACTACTAAAAAAACACCGGATGTACAAACCACAAGAAATTTTAAAACATGGTTTTCAATGAGTAAATATGTGTTGTAACTGTATACTTGATAGGTAAAGGCACGTTTTTTAAATAATAATTCACTTTTAGCGTAGGAAATTTTTACCGTCTGATACAGAGGAGACAGCAATACAACACGCGGGGAAAAGAGGTGGCAATAAACCTTTATCGCAGTGCTACCGAGTTCTTTTAGCAGGTCACACAGCTCAACGCTCATATTTTTGTGGTTCAGAAAAAAGAAATATTTTTATCTGCTCCTCTAACTCTCCTGAATTTTAATTACTTGCAAGGGATTAATTCAGAAAAGTAAGATGGCAAACAAGAATTGCATAAATCTTACCACAGCTCGAGGAATTCTAGCAGGGCCACAGGGAACAATGGACTACACGTACCTGAAAAGCAAAGTAAAGCCTTATTAGAAACAATTTGTAACTGCCATTAACATAAATCCACTATAAAGATATACGCACTCACGAGCATGGAATAAAACTAGATTTGCAACCACAAAAATCAATACCTTCATTAGGTTTATCTTCAGTAAAAATTTGCATTTGCGAATAAGAAGTCAATTCACATGGTAATCAAACTTATTCTTCTAAAACCTGAATTATCTACTTCAAATTTGGTTAACCTAACAATAAAGTTGAAAATTTTATGATAGTAATAAAGCATTGCATTGGCGCAATATTAAACTTATTTGTTACATAATAAATAAAGCTCGTTTCTTTGCGGATTATACAGTTAAAATGCTTGCCAATAGCGGGAATCAGCATTAGATGCTTTCAAAGAAAAATAATTCCTTTTATAATGAAAAAAAAATAGCCAAAGTTTTTTATTCCAAAGCCCAAGTAAGTATTATGAATCAGGTTCACCATTAATCTGCGCCAATCTAGCAGTTTTTAAAATATAACAAATATTGAAATGGCAGTCACCAAAGAGTGAGTTTTCACCTTTGCACTACCTGAAAACAATTTAACGGCCTGTACAAAAAAGTAAGCTTATCGTATCTCAATTATATGACCGCGTAACATCGCTCATTTCCACTTGAATACAAGCCGGTCATTATCACCGAATCGTCGGTGAAAGAAGAAAAACTCCCGCTTCTCGATTACGCGGCGACTCTCTCCCGATAATATTTCTCCGCCGCATGCTAATGCGAATTAAAAAAGGAGGTAAATTTTTACAAAATGAGTAACACACAGCCGATTCCATTTTTGAAAATCGTAATTTCTTTTACGGCTACGAAACTCTGGAGTAGACACAAATTAATTCCACGGCGTGGGGGTCCTGGAAAAATAGGGGCAATTTAATTTTACGATCGGGGGGAATGTGGACTCGAATGAAGTTACGGTGACCCAAAGTGACGTTAGCATTCATTGAGCTTCCGAAATGCCTATTAATGCCGGCTTTGCGTGGAAAAAAGGAATAATTCCACAGTGGAAAATACGGGGAATGCATAAATAACTATTATTGGCACGATTGAGAGCCGTTTGATCGGAAATTACCACTCACAAAGCAGCAATTGTTGATGAAATTTGTATTTGCCAAAGAAGTAGAGGAAGAAATAACCCACAAGGTCGTTCGTTATAAGTGACCTTTTTGTGAGCAGGTCACTGAAAACGATTAATTATGGCATTCATGGCATACAAATATAACATTTTCCATGGCAGTCATTAATAGAAATTAATAGATAATTTCCCTTTCACGGTCTAGAATCATACTTATATTGAACTGTTTCAAACTTTAATTGGAATTACATATTTCTCTGGACTAGCAAAACAAATTATTATGCCATTCCCTAAGAATAACTACAATATACGCACAGAACACTAGATAAGATTGGATTCTAAAGGGGTTACAAAGTAAATTCCAATATTTATACCCAAAATATGATGCTACCACGATATTAAATGTTATGCTATCACTCTCCATTGAGTTTTTATCTCTTTACTGAGTAAACAGGACAAAAATAAAAGTTTGATGGTCAAATCAATGAGTTTGGATAATTTTGCATAACCACTGCGCTAGGGATGGAGTTCTAAATTCACAATGTCCGGCATGTAAAAAATATCCGTTTGAACAACAAAGTGGCACAAAAATATTGTTTTGTATGGTGTAAAAAAGTGGCGGCCCCTTGTGAGGTCACGAAAGTGATCAGTGAGTGTAAAAGAGATTCCGTATTAAGAGAAAAAGAATAAATAATGAGTTATGACATTGAAAATTTTCTAAGGAGAGAGAAAAATTGCCATCGAGAATAAGAGTTGCATCTCCATCAAGGTACCTATTCAGTGACCTCTTGTTTAAATGGCTTGAATAATTACGATACAGAAAGGTGCATACAAGTAAGACAACATCATGATCAGTAGTTATCAATCCGAAGATTGATTTGCAGCAGCTCTCTATTCCACTACCAACTGTTTCATTCGTGCATATTCATTATTTAGGTCGACATTTTTTCAATATTTACTTGATGAGCAGCAATCTTGGTCCTTATCTTTGATTCTTCCCATTTCATTATCCTTCAAATATTGTTTCCATTCTGCTTTTCTGTTACAAATCAAAATATTACGAAACATAATATTGAGTGGTCGTGAGATTCTAAAATGAGAGCAGAATTTCAGATTGGAAATAAACGATGGAAATAACACGCCATCATCCTTGTCCGAAACGAGAGAAATATTCCTTGCTTAAATTGAAACTTATCCGCCTCTAGGGTTTTAGCTAGGGTCGCATAACAACCACTCTCAAAACCAATTTCGCAAGACCGCTTGAATAATTTGCTGCAAGAATGGACCACACCAACCGTATTAATAAGCCAAGAAAACTTTTTTTATCAATTTACACAACATATAAAATATCGGGCGAACATCATGGGGTCTAGTGGCATTTCTAAACCGCAAGTTTTATGTTAGGATTGAGAGAAAGGACATAACTGTAAAATATGTCGTCATTAAAACAAGCCTACAACGAAATCGAAATTCCGAGTCCGACTTAGTGTCACGACGACGTCATTCACACATTCGGTCACCAGTGTAGCAAACTCGTTTGAATAGTAAAAAATTAAAACTGAGAAACAAAAGTTTGGGAATGAAAGCAAAACCGGGAGGATTTATGACCCCGAGCACACACAAAGTGTTCCGCTAATGGAGGCCTGCGCAGCTGCACGAGCTGCCTGTATTCCTCGCCCCCAATCAAATCCGCCGAGGGACTTCGACGGGGCCCTGCGAGCGGGCAAACATTCGGGGTGCGCACACACATGCACACTTATATATTTATTTTTTTATTCCTTTCCCCGCCGGCTCCAATTTTAATTTTCCGCGGGGCAGTGCGTGTGCCTTGGGGAAAAACCCGCAATTATGGCGCGCGGCTCACGAATGAGCGAACTCAATTACGAATCGACGCACTCGCCGGCATTGCTTGGCGCCTCTTTGATGAATGCAGGAGGCGGTTGTGGATGTGTGGTGCGGATGGGGACGCGCGTGTGGGGCGTGGAGAAAGAGAATTAGAGGCCTCGAAGAGGTCACGCAAGGGTACCAACGATACACGTGTAGGGTTATCATGCGAACTGAAGCACACTCCACTACCGTCGAGCGGGAATTGGCATGCATCACGGGGATATCACGACCGTTATTAGAGTCATCCTTATGATTGAAGTAAGTTTATATGAAAATTAGAATACCCACGCTTATCTTTAAAATAGCCACGTACACCTTCCTTGAACTCTTGATTTCCACAGCTCGGCACCCGGTCCCATCCAGAGGGCAGTTTAAACTTTAAAACCTGTGAATTTTGAGCAACCACCCGGAGTGAAAACATTTTGTCGCGCTCTAAACAATTATTGGTTTGAAATACATAACATCAGGACACTATCGCAATTAATTATGGTAACATAACTTGCAAAAAATTACAGCGATAGAAATCTTGAAATTTGGTTCTTTTTCCCAAAAACATGGACAAAAAATCACTCAGTCAATGCAGAGGTGCCCAAAATAGGTGAAAAAACTAAGATACACCATATAAACTATTGAAAATTAAGGCAGCATCGGTTTACCACCCAATAATGGTTTGGTTTTTCGATATATCTACACCATGAATGACTGCAAAAAATTCATTTAGGATCTCGTTTCCATGGTCCGTAAACCAAAAAATATTGCATTGACTACCAATTATTAAACAATTTGTCAAACTCTCCACCTTTTACAAAATTATACCGGACTGCATGTAAAATGTATTCGCATCCGATGCTTGTTGCTAATGATCTCCTACCACCTGTCACTTTGCGGTTTGAGTTCAGCGTCATTTTTTTCCCGATTTGCCGTTTTGGGCGATTAATTTTCAACAAACCCTTAAATAGAGTACCGGGCATTATGAGATGCATAGTAAATTTAATATGCAGATAGGTTTACACGCAAGTGTTATGATATATATTTCGAAAATTTCAAAATATTTGCATTTTTCATGACGATGCATCAATCATAAGTCATGACAATGATCGATCTCATTCCATTCACAGAAGCCGAAACGGATCCAAGTGATATCTTTGGTCAACACGGTAGTCCAGAAAGTGCTTCTAAAACTAAGGGAATAGACACGGGGACAACTGAAGACGCAAACTATAATTCCTGCTTCGTTCGAATGAATGAAATGGCTTTCTCAACTCCTTCTACATCTGTTATATAGCAGTTGCCCGTAATCATTAGAAAATATATATGAATGAATCAGACAATTCATAAAAGCCATCTGAACACTAGGAAAAAGCTATAAGATAATAGTACACTGCTGACAACATGCCAAGTGATAATTTATAAGCCGACGCACCTACATGTAATTACACCCATGTGATACGTTGCTTACAGCTTATGTCACACTATATTTTCTCAAGGCAATAAAGTTGAAATAATTAACGCGTTTTTAGGGCTTAAATTAGGTCAGAAAGAAAAACAAATACAGAAACCTTTGAAAGAGCTCAAGAGGAAAGAAGTTAAATAATAATCATTAAACAAAGATGAGATAAACTTATCGGACATTTACTACGGCACGATACTCAAGTTACAAGAGTAATTGAAGGAAAAAATTGAGAGTTCAAATTGCAGAGGAAGACTACGACCAGACTACATGAGCCAAATTATGAAAGATATGCAATATAGAACAAATTACGACGTGAAAGGGAAAGCTGAGAAGAGAGATAAATTGAGGTCTGATGCCAACCATCTCAAGGGTTGAAACGGAAGAGGGCTAAAATTATATTTTTTCTGATGAAATCACAGCATGGCGAAGAGTACGTTGTGTCGATATCACTGAGCTCTGATTAGGAGAAAGGACAAAAGTAGAGCAAATCCCAGATAATTACCTCAAAATGTCCCCTCATTTTTGGCAATAATCAGTCATATTTTTAGCTAAGGTACGCTATCCCACTGGAACAATTCGGGGGATACTCTTGGAACCAAGTCGGTGGAATTGTTTCCCATCAAATAAACCTTCCCACTGGCCTGGTTTTAATCGCATAAGAGGAAGGAAGGAAGACGTCAAAGTAAACGTGCTGGATTGCGCCCGCTAATGGGATTCGATGAATGCTGCCATGGGATCATTCGGTGGAAAAGACCGTCAACCGACATGGCCAAATGGTAGCGGCAGGGGCAGTCAAGAGGACTCGCATGAGTATCGAATGGCACTTTCGCGGCGGTCCCCAACGGATAAGTTTTCCGCGGCCACATGACCCGGGATACGGGGCAAGATAATGACCGCCCAGTGGAAGTAGAGCAGGAGGCAAAGGAATAGAGAGAGAGAGAGGGCAGAATGAAATCCCATAAGTTTCCCGGATAACGTTCCCGTTTCACGGCAAAACGTGAATCCCGCTTCAATGCGGCGACCGGTAGTGTCGTGCGTGTGGGGGTACCCGACGTGACTCGCCGTGCTTAAAGAGATGGAAGTGAGGGTGTAACGGGGGAGAAGGGGGGGAGAGATAGAGAGTCAATAAGCCCTTATTAAGACACCCATGCTAACCCCAGTTCTCAATGAAGGCCTGTAAAGTTAACGGCTTGATCGCAGGCGGAGAGCGACAGCTTTTCAAATGATTAGGGTCCGCGCGACAGATACCCGACGGAGCTGAGCCCTGAGCGGCATAGCTCACGCAGCTCCAAAGTGAACAGGGGGGCGAGTGATTGGGGAGTAAAGGGGGCAATGGATATCTAATATACGCGCTGAACTAAATCAATGTTTTATCGCTCACTACATTCCTCTCCCTCATCTCCCCTTACGGTGGCATCCATTACGTCGAAGAAGATGGCGTTTTTAACCCTCGCCATTGCAGGATCGTAAAATGAAGGTTGCCCTTGGGTTACCCGTGGTAAATATGCAAAGCTCTGCGATAGCCAAAACTGATTCGGTGGTATGATAAAGGGATGCCGCTAAAGGTGCTTTGGGGTTTACTATTATTAGCGTCATCTCGAGGATTCTTCCATGTGGAGCAGTTTCTGAATGAAAGGTCGAAATATATTTCATAGTTTTGGACTTCAGCTACATTAACTCAATGCCTGAATTTATTCCTCGCAATTCAGCAGATAAATTATTTTTTGTAAACAATAACACGTGATAAAATATAAATTCGGAAAATTTTGATCGATAACTTCTTTCAAATTCAACTTGAATTGATATGAAATGGTTATTGGGTTTTCCTAACTAACCTCAAACCTATAGATCATTTACAAATAATCATGGAGTATATGATTACAATAGCAAAAAAAATCTGGGTGCAAACAGCAAAATAAATCGCCCATGGTCAAATTTTAAATGCTGTTTTTTCAATTCATCCCTTACGGAGAATACGAGCAAAACTTTTTCTTAATATTTTTTGCAAGCATCAGTGCTTGGTGCCTCCAGAATAAAATGAGAGATTCAAATACATTGTCTGCGATCTAAGGCTCACGTATCTGAGACATGCAATTTTTTTGCATTTTCCATGACTAATACATTTTGCAAGTGAAATTGAGGCAATATGATGTATACTGACCACTTTTGTCTTAGCAAGTCTTATTTTTGTTTCTAATTCTTCACCTAATATCCTACTTTCACATGAAATGAGCATAAAAGTAGTACTTACCAATATCGCCAAGAAAATTTCAGACATACTACTGTATGACCATGTTTTCGTGCATGGAAGTGGTAGAAAATATCCACCAACCGCTTTCGTTGGGCACGGAAATTTGTTATTCAATCCGACAAATCTGTTTTTTCAACGATAACTTGCCAAACTAATCAACCCGTTCTCCCGACTCCCCACCGTTCGGTGACCGAGAAATAATAAGATAAGAGCAAATTTATAGATCGTTCACGTAGCGAGAGAGAAAGGGAGACGCGGAGAACGAGATAGAGGAACGGAAAAATGAGAGAACGACGTAGAAAATGCAAAAAAAGAAAGAACTCGAGCAAAGCCTACCCTCCTTTATTGGCCGAGTTTTCCTAATTTCTGTCTTTGGGACCGTTCGAGAAGATCTCCTCCTTCAGCCGGTGAGAAAGGGAAAATGCAGAAAGTTAAAGGGAGGAACGGAAGTTCAGAAGGAGAGAGATGACGACGATATTGGAAAAGGGGGAGGGGCAAGCACGAAAGATAGGAAGATGGGGGAAGGGAGAGGAAGCTGGGGGAAGGGAGAGGAAGTCTCCTTTGGATGGAGACTGCGATGTCAAGGGAGGGGAAGAGAGGAGAGAAAGAGAAAAAGTCGTCAGGAGACCGCATCGATATCGAAGCAAACGAGATGGATAAGGAGGCATTTGGCTGATGTATAAAAAAAAGTTCGGGGATAGAATGAACAGGAACGGTGGGATGGAAGCTGAGGGAGATCCGAGGGAAAGAATGAAGCTAGGATAAAAAGGTTGGGATAGGAGGAGGAAAAAAATTGAGCGATTTTTCAGATGGAAATGCTGGTTTTGGTTTTCCGCGAGCCGTCAATAGGGCGTGCGGCTTGAGGTGATCTACATCTACAGAATGCCCTGTAAGCACTGCAAATGTAATGCACTGCAAAGGAAGGAATGTAGCAGAGCATGTTATAACACACCTCCCATGAAAAGGGAGGGAACAGGATGAAAACGTTTTAGAAGGGATGAAATTTAATCGCATTTTGACGGAATGTATTACGCTTTGTTTTATCATGCCTACCTTATGCTAACTATCGAATGACGTAGCCGATACATTTGAGCAAGATTAGCTAAGAGACGGGTTTTTAGAGTCCATTACACTGTTATTTGGCTGATATGAACATAAACCTTAAATATTTGTATATTCAACGAAGGAAATTCTCCACTAAACATTATAAAAAGTAAAGCCTTAGAGTCATTCTCAGTTTTTGTAATAGTAGTCACTAATGGTGTGCAGATGGAAGCAATTTTTCTGCATATCAGTTTGGTAGAGTATCTCTCCAATTTTGCCTATTCTCTCAACTCTAGAAAAGTATGGCAAAATTACAATGTCTTCCTTACATAAAAATCGCATAGGAAAAGAAAGAACGGCAGCGATTATGATTCAGCAGTTATGAAATAAAGAGAAAGGCTGGGGAGGAGAGGAGATAAGTAGGCTGGATAGGAAGAGAAAAAAATATAGGTACCAAAGGGATCTCTAGTTTTGGCTTTCCAGGAGTAGTAGAAGTAAGAAAAGTTTTCTAGATTCAAAAGAGAGAGAGAGAGAGAGAATGGGAATGAAGACGCAATGAAGGAGCTGGGATGGAAGTGGGAAGGGGTCCGTTGGATGACTTGAGTCTCACAAACGCACACCACACATCGCGTGCGTAACTTCTCGACTTTTTTTTCTGGAACCGGGCCAATTGAATGCAATGGGTGGGGAAAAGGGTGCTGAAAAGGGAGTATTAGGTTTTCAGCTGGAAAGAGGGGGGGAGAGAGAAAGCTAGAGGAGAAACAAAGGGCGGATGGGGAAGAGAGGCGAGCGAGAACGAATGCGAGAGAATTACGACGCCCAGGGGGCCGCGGATGAGAAGGAGAACTCAAAATAGTGGGTGTGGAATCAAAAGGATTAAAAGTAAGGCGGGGCGAACAAAAATTCATGCATTAACACTACTACTGCCTGAGGGGTCATTTTAACCACTTGAAATTGTTTGTTCTATTTCGCACACGTATATTTCCGTCAATATTTTCCCTTCATCAAATGGATGAAAGAATGATTACTTAAAATAATCACCAGGGTTGAAATTCGCTATGAAAAAATCATTTGACTTGACCGGGATACGAACCCGGATCTCCCGATTGCCGGTCAGGTGTGTTAGCCTGGTGTATATACACCCGTGCGAGTGACTTCGTACCACATCATTTGTTAAATGCAATGTTTGGAAACTTAAAATAATGCTGCTATCAATATTACAGTTTCTAACCCAGTAGCGGAAACTGTATGTTACGCGTATGATTAGGATCAATGATGCAAAGATAAAGATATTCCCGATATTATAAGTTGTTTAAACTTGGCAGGCATGAAACTTACATCAACTGAAGCATATGGTCCATTTTATCAACTATGTCAGTGCATTGATAGAAAATGCACAACGTGGCAAATATGTGAGAAGGATGATTACGTTAGTGAATGAAACATTCACAAAACGGGGAGAGAGATTGTCGGAGACTTTGTTTAAGAACGTAAAAAAAGAAACTATAAAAGAATCTTGTAGCTATTGCGGCGTCGTGTGGCGCAGAAACGTGGACTTTCATAAAAGAGGATGGGTTTAGGCTGCTGGTATATGAATTTTGGCTGCGGATAAGAATGAATTAAGAGAGATGAGGATGAAAATGCAGACGAATGAGGAAGAGCGAGGCAGTAGCTAGGTAAGGAGAGAATACTGCTGGTGGTAGCAGGAAAATAAATAGAAAGCTGAGTATATGATTGAAGCACAAAATAATGGGTGAAGATACGCTGAATGCCGTGTTACAGGAGTGAATTTCAGGTAGATGAAGAGAAGTAGGGTAGAGAATAGGGTTTGTGGACGAGATGAAGAGAAGTAGGATACAAAACGAGCTAAAGAAGAAATCCATGCAATTCAACAAGGGTGCGAGGCCGTAAATGACATTACAGATAATCCGTTTATACTTACCATTACCGGTAGATCACCTATAATAAAAACAATATGAATGAGGGAGAAATGTAGGGTCTCGCTGATTGGGCAGAATGGAGGGCATCTCTTTTTCTACCTCTTTTTCATCATACCGAGAGAGTGAATTCTGCGCTGGGATTTATCCTCCGCATATCACAAAACGATCTCCAAAAGAGAGTAATGCGTAAGATGGAAGAAAGGTTTTTTTCCCCTTCCGAAAAGTCTCGCAGACGTATCGGAGCGATCCGCGTCCTCGATAGGCCTCGGGTATTTGCGTCTCCACTTCCGACCCACTGGGATGTTTTACGATGGCACGTAATTTGCCTCTCGCTTCTCGCCTTGTTCTCTTCTCCTCCTCCCTCGACTCAACTCGCGGGAATTTAATTTTTCGTTACTTCCAGAGTGATCGGGAATTACAGCGGAATCTTGCCACCTCTCGAGCTTTAAAGGAAATTGCTGAAACATTCCGTACACAGTTTCCGCGCTTCCTGCGACGAAATCCAATTTATCACCATACACCTACGCATAAAAGGGAGGAGAGTTACACGCGGAAAAGCTTTCTATGTTTAAAAAAAATCGATGTTAAAGTTAGAGGAAAGCTAGAAATCAAAATATACCATATTTTTGAGACAATGGGGTTAAGAATATGAAATTTATTTGGAAAAAATAAGATAGTTACCAATAAAGAGATATAAAGAGAGGCAAGGAATGGTAGGTGTTTAACTAAATTTGCCGGAAATATTCAATGTATTGGGGAAATATCGAAAAATAAGATAAAGATATTCAGCTTTGGAAAGGAAATATCAGAAGAGGAAATTTCAGGAAAGCAATGAAAAAGGAAATGAATACACACTTAGACGGCATTAATAGACCAGAACGCATGACGTGCAAAAAAATGAAGAGAACGAAAGACAGGAGCAATCTCTACATGTAATTACTACACTATGAGCCACCGCAACGGCGAGTGGGACTTAGTAATCATGAAACCACTATGAAATAAGGGAGAAATAGAGAAAAGGAATGGCAAGAAGGAAAGGACAAAAAGATAGAAAGTAAGACGAATATTACCTTATTACATTATGTTAGAGTGTAGCTATTTTTGCTTTTGCCACTAATGATGCGAGGAAATGAGGAAATTTAGTTCCAATCCGCACGGCAGTGAAGTAGACTTATTTTGTCTCTTTTATCTCTTCTGGATATGAAGTTTTTCACAAAATAACTACCCCATGTCACTCATTTGTACGCACAATCTGAACTTTTCGAGAATACTAATTCTAGCGCATAGACCTCAAGTCTCCAACGGCTCCCAATTCACTGTGTCTATGCTCTCTGTCCGCCTGAAACAGTCAGTAACTAAGCTAAAAGAAAACAAATAATTTCTCGTACAAGTTTTCAAATAATGGCTATATGCAGATATGATATCGTAAGCATATACGAGCACGGATCAGAGATAAACACTTATGGTGATAAAAGTCGCAATGAAGAAATCATTATGCACGACCGAGCTTTGAACCCGTGCCTACCGCAATAGTAAAAGAAAAATGACTTCATATTTTCCACGCTATTTTTCAGTCATTTTTATTTTACTATGTCTGAATACCACAAAGTACAATCGTCTACAATCACATGTATCCGTACCCAGCGATTGCCGATCAGGTGTATTAGCCGGTAGGCTAAAAAATTGCATCCAACAGTTCTTGTTGTCCATTCCAAGTACATATCTTAGAAAATACTCTGTGGTTTCGGGATTGATGGAGTGGAATCGGAACATAACTAAGAATGAAAAAATAGGCAACTCCCACTGTGATAAAAATAATTCCTACCGGTTTCGCCTTTTACAGCATCTTCAGGTGGAGATCATCACCTGAAGATGCTGTAAAAGGCGAAACCGGTCGGAATTAATTTTATCACGGTGAAAGTTGCCTATTTTTTCATACTTAGATATATTTAAGAGGTAAACGCCGAAAATAATCAACTAGGGAACAAGCGGATAAACAAAATACCTAGCGCAAGCAGGGAGTATATCCGAACTCCACGCTTTCCTTCCAACAATTACAGCCAGAGGGCTATTGCGTTCCTATTTCTCGCGACCGTTGGATCATTAGCGACTCACGAGTTGGTAAACACTCTTTTTCTTCACCCGTGGAAGTGGGAGGCTGAGCGAAGGAATGCAGGAAGGAAAGAATGCAGAAGCGGAGCGCACGACCGCGGGAGTGATTGAGTAGGATGTGGGATCGTAATGAGAGGAGGGGGTGGGGATGTGATACGGGGGAAAGGCACGAAAGGAGAGAAAAGAAATACTTATACCCGCGAATAAGGAGGGAGGGGCTGAAAAAGAGATTGGGGAAAAAGAAAAAGAAATACTGCGCACGGAATGAAAGAAAGAAACCAGGAGCGCGATGCAGTCGAGAGCGAAATTTATTGGAAGAAGCGGAGCGGGAAAGGGGGAAAGAGAATATGAAAAAGAGATAATGAAGGAGAGTGAGATGAAGGAGGAAAGAGGATAGCAAGAGATATGAGAATAACCTAATAGGAGGAAAGAAAATTTTTACTCATTTACATCTACACCTACATACTACCCTGAAAGCCGCCGCTTGGACGTGTGGCAGGGGGTGGTAGGACACCATCCGAGTAGAGATGTAAGTGGTAAGGTTTTGGGAGGTGAAATGATGACGTGTATTATGGGAGTGCATTGAAAGGAGCTCAGTTTTTATTGTGATCGCTTATTGTACGCGAAAATAACGTGTTCTTATACCTATACGTTTGCCGATGTATCTCTCTTATTTGATCGCTTCCGACAGACCTAGAGATGTCGTAACAAATGGGGAAGCTAGTACTATTAGGGATGGAAAAAAGCTACCTATTGAGTCCCGAAAATTAGGGAAGTAAATATATGAAACAAGTGAAGGCAATCGAGAAAATAACAACGTCGGCAGTTGGGAGAATTATGGGAGATGGAGGAGTGTTGATGAGACAGCGATACTTCGACATCGACATCTATATCTGCGAAATCCCGTGCAAGCCACCACTAGGTTGATTGGCACGGTTGATTCCACGCTAGAAATGCAGCACTTATCCCAGTTCAGATAAGAAACGCGCACTTTCCCCAGCCACTAGGCGCTAGCCATAAAAAGTCAGGATAATAATTCTCGGCCAGACCAGAAATGAGGAGAGTGCTACGTGATTAAATTCTATGGTTCAACACTAGTCACGATCCAACTAATGGTCCGTATAGTTAACATGATTGATATGTAGTCCTACAAGGTACAAAATTACGTAGAAAGCTATATCATACCGGAAATTTCATACGAGGTGAGTTATTACTTATGATGGCAACATATTAGGCACAAGTACAAAATCTACTCACCCAATTGAGGTTCACAGTTTCATAGAAATGATTTATCGCAACTCTTAGCTGATCTACTATGGTTCCTTATTAAACGTGGAAAAATAGCATTCTAACTCTATCGGTTTTGCAGTCTATTACACTTAACTTTTTGCCTGTGATCGCTTCTTAATTTTATGAATCTCTTAATTTTATGCCTGTGATCGCTTCATCCATAATAGTTTGGCTCGAGCAAAATATGCTGAACATCCAGTAAAAAATAGTCTACATCAAGCTTTCGACAAATATTTAATCTATATTTTTCCCATTGATCTTATAGAGGTGTTCCCATTGCTCATATAGATGACTTATTTTCGGATACTTTATGAAAATGATTCCATTAAATGATTAGGTACTAGGAGGGATTAGGAGAATGCGAAGACGCCACCACCAGTGGGAGCAGAGCATGGTATCCGACCCCAGCGCGAAGCGTGACGTACGGATGAATGATGGAAGGGAAGGTGCGCGTGGAAAAGATCGGCAAATAAGAAAAGAAGAGAGGATAGCGCATGATAGGCTGTGCAGCTAGGATAATTGAACTCAACAAAAGACGTCGAGAATGTTTCAGCACAACAATGCTTACCATCCAAACAAACCGACACCAAAATACGCTCTTAGTGGTGGCGACCCGAGAAGACAATCTAAACAATGGGACTGGGACACTGAGAGTATTTAATTATAAGTGACAAACATAATTTTGAAGTTGGGAACGATGGTATGCTACCTTGGTAACCACATTACGATAGGCAGTTCAAACCTAAGATTGATTGACTGCAGCCCTCCACCCTTCCCTATCTAATACTAGTACCCTTACCTCCTAGTATCACTTCCTATGTACTCTCCTCTTTACTTGGTCCATGAACTTATTCCTGGGTCTTCCTCTGGAGACTTTTCCCTCTATTTTACTTACTTTAATTATGTTCTTCATAAACCCATTGTGTCTCAGTGTGTGTCCAAACCATCTTGTTCTTCTTTTCTGTATGGTGTTCCATATGGTCCTTTCCTCCTCTACTCTTCTGTAGACTTCATCATTTCTTATTTTCTCCGTCCATTTCATCTTCAGCATCCTCCTCCAGCACCAAGTTTCGAAGGCTTCTAGTCTATTCTGATCAGCATTTCCTATGGCTCATGCTTTCGATCCATGGAGTGCCACGCTCCAAAGGCTTCAAAGATAAAGCATAAAATCATTTAAAATCGCTGTGCCGTTCATTATACCGTTGGCATATCGTATTTCTTTATACTGGATCTTGTTCTTCTTTTCTGTATGGTGTTTCATATGGTCCTTTCCTCTACTCTTCTGTAGACTCCATCATTTCTTATTTTTCCGTTCATTTTAGCTTATTTTTTTTTGGTCAGCTTTTTCAATGGTCTATGCTTCCGATCCATCAAGTGCTACGCTCCACGCGAAAATTTTCACATGCTGTTTCCTATTTCGTAGTCCTATCTTCTTTGAGCACCACATTATACTGATTTTAAATCTTATTCCATATAGCGCTGATAGTTGTAGGCAATGGACACATCCCCTTAAAGTAATAACCACCATGCCTTGCTACCGCTGAAATGACCCAACGCTAAACCCACGAAAAGGCGCAGATTCCATCAGTTTCTAGCGTACCAGTCAAAATAGTCACAACCCTAAAAGGGAAACCAGTCTCGATATCCGTTTAAGAAACCGTCCCACCCCCTCACTCTCAGTATTATGCGGATGAAAAATCCTGGCCAATCGATCAAAAACCGTGGAAATACATCCGGAGTGGAAATGTGAAACTCAGACGCTAGACATGCACGGGCCAACGTGCTCCATGCGACTCCATAAATCAGCGAGTTTTTTTTGAGGAGACGTCCTCTAAAGGAAGAAATAAGATGGGCATCATGTCATCCGTCTAAATTTTTGTCTAACGTCACACTGGGAAGGGGGGGAGCAAGGAACTTTCCATTGCCATTCCCATTGGGAGCGCCAAGCAGACGAGAAGATAAAGATAATAATGGTTTATATTCTCTGGGTACAACAACTCTAAGGGCAGTAAGGTGAATAAAAGACGAGATGCACTTACGCAAAATAAAATTAAAAAGTTCAATAGAAAAAAACATTCAATAAATAAATAAACAAAGACAGGCTCCTAGGTCTCTACGCAATTTTGACAGAAACCATGGAATTAGACTCGGTTATGATGGAATTAAAAGGTTTTATTGTCATAACATATACAATTACAAAACTGGAAACAGAAGTATGACACATAAGACAATCTGACCATACACAGAAATCGAAAGTAATAACAGAGATACTTGAAAAGGAAGTAGTGATACAATTTTGTCTTAAATACATTAAGAGACCTACTGAATTTGACAGAACTGGTTAACGTGTTTCATATTGCAGTTGAGCTAACCACAAATTATAGGTAATATTTGGTCTTATAATGAGTCGAGGAGATAGCTTGGATCTCTCTGGGAGAATGAAGTTTAAAGCAATGTGCAGATGCGCAGCAATAATGTTCATATTTCAATATCGCATTGAGATACCAACTTTGCATCGCAAAAAAATTTGATGTGTACATAGCATTTTATCTCATTACATCGCCCATCGTATACAATAGCACTGAATTAAATTAGCACGCAAAACATCTCGTATTTCAATCTAATCCCTTATCGCACTCTATTTAATCACTTTCCACATTATCAGAATAGAATGCAAAGCGATGTATCGCATAGTTCGGAAGATAAACACTGCATGATGCGATATCTCTGTCACATTGAAAAAATCGATTAATCCCATAAAACCACACAATTTGCATCATGTTGCTTATCACATCGCATCACGTGTACTACACTGAATTGTATACATCGCATTCATCGATGCTCACTGTGTTTCTTATTGCATCCCACAATGCCACGCATCGCACTACATCTCAGACCGCAGGTGCCACTCTCAGTAAATGAATTTGATGACAAATTCTGATTAGACGACTTTGGACTATATGTTAGAAGTTAAAGTGGCCTTTCCACGCATAATTAGCGACTATATAAAGTATGTGTGACGCTACGACCCTTCGTTAACATGCAATTTAACCAGGTACTTTCTCTATTCCTTTTCCCTAAATCTTTCCTAGGCACGAACGGTATCCTACCCCGCCACAGTCCCCGCCCGCCGATTCCTACCCCGCCACAGTCATCTGCTGCAGATCGCACGGAAGTATGCTAAAGTAGATCGCTATCACATTGCATCAGATTGTACCTCATTACTTTGCATATCGCTTTGAATCGCGCATGAGTGAAAGAAGGGAGTGCATTGATTCATGTAGTACAATAGCACTTGGTATATTTAAGCCATAAAATGCGATAAGCACATCGCGTATCACGTAATGCATAGTGCGTTATCGGCCACACTGAAAGGATAAGTAAAGCGTTTGATACGCCGAAAGAAATGTAGAGATAGGGATTGTCTCCGCACTGAAATGAATCATCTTCAAAAACAACGCGAAATGGATATAATTTCCAAAAAAATAACAGCATAATGAAAAAAATTGAATGCGCAAATTTTGTGGGAGAGCCATGCTGTTGGATAATTTTGGATAATTTGGCTTCCCGTTTGTGCATCGAGACTCTAGCGCGCACTCTTATTGGATCTATGGAATTCCCGCATTTTAACGGAATTCAATGTATTCCATAACCCGGAAAATCAACATTGCACAACGCGATATCTCCGTCACGACTCACATTTCAACCGACGCATCGAAACATCGCCAGAGCCCTAAAAAAAGCAAGAGAACAAAATAGATTTTTGTGGGTGAGGAGGGAAAGGGTAGGCAGATGACAAGGATAATGTTACGTAGGGGGGAGGATCAGGTGAGTTGAAAAGTAGAAGAAGAATAAAAAAATAGGCCATGTACATGCAAAGATGATTACACCTTGACGAGCAAAACGGGAGTTGAGAAAAAGCTGCGGGTTGGGAAGAGGGGAACAACGATGGAAGGAAAGAGTAAAGAGAAAGAGATAAATGTGTTCTCAAAAGAGAAAGAGAGAGAATGAAGGAAAGGAAGGAGAAGAGAGGGAGTGAGCGATGAAAACGGAGGGAGAGAAGAAGAGGACAGACGGAGGAGGCAGGAGAGAATAAACAACAAGCGAATTGCTGAAAGGAAAAGGATCTCCTCGCTCTAAATCAAGTCAGCATTGAATACGGAAGGGAAGGAATGGTTGAAGGGCTGTTCCGCAGAGGGGCCGCAATGGAGCGGCAGGAGAGGGGAGACGGGAGAGAGCACAGCGCCGGCGGGGTATAAAAGCACACCATCGGAGATGGGAAATATCTGGGAAAGGGCTGTCGGAGATGGAAAGCCGGAAAATGAACGACGAAAGTGCTGCCTAAGGAATACGGACGGGATGGAGAGAGGGAGTGCGCGAAAGGCGATAGGGAAGAGGCATGGGAAGCCGCGGAGAGCGTGTTTCGAAATATGATTACGGAGAATTCGGCCTTGAATTCCACTGGAAAAAATCCTAGCGACTTAGAGTAGATAAATGCGTAGCTATTTTCACCATAAAAATATCGTATGAAAATAGAATTAATTTCAGGCAATAGAAATATCCTCCAGCGTTGACCTAAATCCCATGCCTCCAGCGTTGACCCATGAAACATTTTGATCGTGTTTTTTATATCTTTCAAATCTTTTTTATTTTATCAATCATTCCAAACGAACTAAAGATGTAATGGAAATTCTAGTGAAAAATAGATTAGAATAAATGTTCAAGGTGTTCTTAATCAGATCACTTCACTGAAATCTTCAGAGAATTAACTTCAACTATCAGACAAACGACTGATTGTGTAACGGATATACCTGGGTAGTTTCCACTCGAATATCATAATAGATAAAATTTTTATGAATCCTTACGCTGATGATAATGTCTGATAGGCACCAGATCCTCGGGAATGGTATGGCAGAGGACATTCTGGTAGAGAAAATTTTCCCGTAATCGTTCACGCAAAAAAAGATAAGTCTCTTGCTTTCTCAAGATGAAGTTGTAGCTGCCTGATACTGTTTACAAAAATCACCCTCAAAAAACATAGTATTATAGCATGGATGGAGACTGGAGAACCGGATTAGACGAAGATTCGGGAATCTTATATTGCCTAGATACAGCTCCAGTCTTTGACTTTCGCCTGTATTTCCCTATCAACACTGTTCTAGTGTTGAGTTTATAACTGTTTGAAGTCCAACACTACTGACGATCAATACGAAATCACTACCATTTTACAGCTTAGCCTCCTAAAACCCCTCCATCGCATGAAAATAAAAATATTTTCCAGCATCTTCTTCACGAACTTAACATTTATTCAACTATATTAGCAATCAACATACATCTTCAGTTAAGCATGGTCGATTACAAATGCCCGAGAAAAAAGTCAGAATTAGCTGAAATGAGGATGCTGCGTTAGATGTGTGGAGTAACGAGGAAAGATGAAATAAAACTTGAGAATATTAGAAGAATACTGTGCTCAAAGAAGGTAGAACTGGAAACCAGGAAAAACTATGTAGAAACATTCATGCGGAACGTAGCACTGTGTGGATTGGGAATGCGGACCCGTAAAGACTAGAATCTTTCGAAACCTGGTACAAGAGAATGATGCTAAAGATATAAACGGACGGAAAAAATAAGAAATGATCAAGTGTACAGAAGAGCAAAGGAGAAGAGGACCATATGGAACACCATAGAAAGAAGAAGAACAAGATGGACTGGACTCACCCTGAGACACGGGGGGTTTGTGATGAACATAATTAAAGGCAAAATAGAGGAAAAATTCCCTCGAGGACGACCCAGGAATAAGTTCATGGGCCAAATATAAAGAAAGGTGCATAGGAAGAGTTACCAAAAGGTGAGTGAACTAGCATAAGATAAGGTAGAGTGGAGGACTGCCGTCAACCAATCTTAGGATTACACAATCGATGAAATATTTGAAGAATAGTAAAAATATGACCCATGGGCAAGAAGGTACTAAACAGGATGGTATAATACAGCATGATGCAGCCGATATTGTAGATTCTACCATAAGTACAAGGACAAAAGGTGCAATACGGCGGTAGGGATATGCGCAAAGAAAGGCACAGAACTCTGTTGGGAAAGAGTTTAGAAAAAGCAAGTCAGTGGAAAAGGAAAAAGGAAAGGCGAAAGATACGATGGAAGGGCCAAGTGGCAGTAGACATAATGGTGAAAGGCTGGAGAAAAGAAGAGGCTTAGAACATAAATCTGAGGAGGAGAAGAATAAAAGAAGGAAACGGCGACCCCGTTGATATGGGAAAAGGCAGAGAGAAATAAGAAGCTACATCTTCAATTATAATAACCATATAGTTCTTGGTTTAAAATGACAAACATTCATATGTTTTAGCTTTCAGCTGGGCGAGAAAGTAGGGTGGTAAAGGAAATTTTCGAGAACAAGATACACATGCATCCGATTTTTTTCAATTCTGTGAGACGCTAAGAAGTAGGCAACTACTTATATTCTGGATGAAAAAGTAAAAGGAGACACGCTTTGTGTGCAGCGTAGACTGGAATTTGTGGTGAAAAATGAAAGTTACTTTCACCTTTCGCACGGTAAAAATGTACCTCATGCTTATTCCTGTAGATAGCAGAAATAAATTTCTTTAAAAATCACAAATGAAGCACAAAAGTAAACGTTACTCCACGGAGTAAAGATATTTTTTCTTATAAAATCAGGTATAGGGCCGTCCATATCAAGAAAATAGATCGCTAAGAATGCGGAAAAATAGTGAGACAGAGGAAAGCGCAAGAGTAAAAACAGAAGCTAGTGATTTAGTGAAAAAATAGACAACTTTAGTCACATCAACGGAGGACACACAAAGAATTCCATAGAAGTTCCAAGCATGATAAAGGAATGAAGAAACTGCTTGAGGAAATCGAGAGTGGGAAAAGTAGATGGATAAAGCCAAGCAATTGATAGGGATGAGATACAGATGGTATTTCTGAATAGCAAATGCAATAGGAATAGAGGGGAAAAAGATAGTTTGGCATTATGGATACAGTGATGAAAGGTAAGAAGGATGCTAACTGGAAGACATATATCGCGTGATGAAATAGTGCCATCAAATGCGACAGGAGAGAAGCGATGATTCGTCAAAAAATCTATCCTTATTGGTAGAAAACAAAATATGTAAGCATCACAAGTGCGTCTGGCTGTAAATATACGCAATCCATTAAGTATGATAAGGAAGTATAGCATAAAATTTAAACCGTCACCGGAAAATCTCACCTTGATAAGAGTACCTCCTTGGAACTCATCGAAAATAATTTATCGTTCATCACTCATATTTTTTGCATTTCCCTTAATGGTAAATCAAGTATCCCTCCACGTCTCACAATGTCCAGAAATCACGGTTCATATCTCGGCTGGAGCAGTGGTTTTCAGCGGAAATCCCAATTCCTACTGGAGTGGTGTGTGGAAAGCACTTCAGGTATTGTACTCTGCCCATCAGATGCTGTCCCTTTTTCAGCTTTCAGGCTGAGTAGGCGACGTCCAACACCGTGTTTCTCTCCACCTTTTCTCCATTTATCCTATCCTTACTGACCTTCCTACCTCTCCTCGATGATGCAAAAGCCCTGAGTAGGTAGTCGCGTAATAAACCACCCGACGGATGAAATAAAATTTGGCTGAGAAGGAAAAATGGCTGGGAAGGAAATGAATTTGCTTGAGAAATCCAAAGGAGTCAAAATAAGTGAACATAAACGCTTGCTAAAAGGGTGTTAGGAACAACATCTCCGCTTTGAAAGACAGGATGCTGGAGAAGAGGTCAAGGGAAGAGGAGAGAAGTACGATTGAGGTTTTGGAGAACACTGATCAGAGGAACAAATATAGCACAATATACACCATATCTTGCGTGAGTGATATTATAAATAACGTTGCCACATTTTCGCTACCATAAGAAGACAAAGACCTTGTTCCAATGTCGCTGAAGCGTGAAATATGACAAACACGACCTTAATATCAATCGATATATAACGATTGAAAAATGATGAGGTTAGAAACTCAGAAAAGAGTATATGAGGGAGTACTGAAAACCTAACAAAGGAAAGAAGATTAGTAAAGGTTAATAAAAATACCAAAGCCGAGAAATGAACCAATTGATCATATTCCTTCCAGTTGAAACCGGGCTCATTTAAAGCCATAAAATTCAGTATCTAAGTACATCGTGCTTCCACATTCCTCTCCCTTCATTCCTCGTGAATACCTTCAACGGACAGTCACGACCATTGGAGTAGATGGAAGGGGCATTACGTCATCAAACTGTACCCTAAGCTAGTTGGAACGTGGGAAACGAAGCGAAGAATCAAGAAAGGGCTAGGAGAGGAAGGGGAGGCGGGAAGTGTCGGCGCAGAGAGAAAAAAATAGACGCGCATATCAGGAGCCATGCATTTCGAAAAAAAAAGTGTTTTACCCAAAGATGAAATGGAAGAGTGAATGGGGAGTAGGAAGATTGGATAAAGGGATAGCGAAGGAAGGATATAACAGACGGGTAATAAGACAGCGTAGAACGTGAGGGAGGTATCAGAGAAAGGTAAAGAGAACAAGTAAGGAGGGGAAGGGAAGATACCGGAAAAGTCGGTACCAGGGGAGCTGGAAGGAGAGAGTGACAACGCTATATGTTGCAGTGCTTCCTTGACATGAAATTCAACTAGGTTTTTTTCCCTATTCCTTCCCTTTGTCATGAATGGTATCCTAGTACACCTCACCACACTCATTTGTGGCAGATCACAGGAGAGTATCCTGAAGTAGATCGTTATCACATCGCGTCAGATTGTATCTAATTACTTTGCATATCGCTTCCCATCGCGTATGGATAAAATAAGGGAGTGCATGGATTCATACGGTGCAATATCACTGGATGGAAATTGGAGCCATAAAATGCGTTATCACGCACACTGAAAGGATAAGTAAAGCGCTTGATTCGCCCAAAGAAATGCAGGCATAGCGAATTGTAACCGCTCCGTAATGCATCATCTTAAAAAAGACAATGCGAAATGGAAATAATTTTCAAAAAATTACAGCATATTGAAAAAATTGAATGCACAAATTTTGTAGGAGAGCCATGCTGGTGGATAATTTTGCAAAAATAAACTGGTTTTGCTTTCGTTCGTCCAGACGCTAGTGCGCACTCATCTTGGATCTATGGTATTTCCGCATTTGGACGAAATGCAGTGCATTCCACAACCCCAGTAAGTCCCAGGGTAACTGGAAGGAAAGAGTATAACGCTATATGTGGCAGTTCTGAGCGTCGTTTCTCGCATTAGTATTCCTCTGTGACATGAGAGTTGCATGACAAAGTTCATTGTTTACACAAAATGCACTTTAATATTATTGCAAAAAACAAAGAAATATTCGTAAAAGGGGAAAAAATGAAGTCATTGAGACATTTTGATAGCAGAAACTAGTAAAGTAGTAAAATAATGTTGGATGATTCAACATTCCGGAATCTTAATGGCTGATTTTGTTGGCAGTGGAATATTTACCGATTAAATCCCCATGATTCTATTTTATCGTTCATTTTGGGATCGATGGAATCCATGCATTTTTTTCAGAAGCAATACGTAGTACCCTACGATGTCGCATAATATAGCCTTATTGAAAATTAACCAAACGTAATGTTTCAGGTTCGTGTAATTTGAGTATGCCATACAAGCATTAGTTAACTTATATGTAGCGAATAAGGGGTATCTGAGGAGTTTCAGGGAACAAGTAAGAGTGATGAAGTAAGAAGTGAGGTAGTCATCAACGTATAAGGAATGGAAACACCAAGGGCAAATACCAAATGGAGCGTATCATGTAGCTTTGGCTGCGTCAAAAGATTGGATTAGAGTGAAAAGGTGGGGCATATTTATGACAGCGGATTGAACGGTGAAAGTGAAAGGAATAGACCAAGAAAGCCATGAAAAAGACTCTTCAGAGGAGCAATTTAAGAAGAATAAAAATGAAAGATAGGAGTATGAAGATCCTTCCTTATGGATAAAGGTTTCTCGGGTCTTCCACCGGGTGAGCAGGTCCATGGGGCCCAACGTTTCGAAGAACGACTTGTCCTCCATCATCAGGGGGGTATCAGCTTCCAAATGCCGTTTCCTCAATTATTGCCAGTATATATACTCCTCCTCCCGGGTCAGGGGCCACCTGATTGGCCACCAATCGTGGCCAACATTAAATACGTCAGAGAAGGCGGGAAAACATGCAGACGCCACAGCCAAGCAGGTGGCACCTGACCCGGGAGGAGGAGTATATATACCGGCCAAAATTAAGGAAACGGCATTCGGAAGCTGATACTATTATTACGAGTAACAAATTACAATTAAAAAAATACATTACACTTTGTATATTTTGTATTGTACACTATTTTTGAGTTGCTTTTGGATATCTATTGTTGAAAAATGTTATGAACGTTATTTCATGTTATTCATTTCGTTGAACTTATATCCGATCACTGAATTTAAAATATGGCACCTGCTGACAAGCCTTTAAAGGCTTAGCAGGACCAAACCGTCTTATTCCTTATATAATTGTTATTACTTTTGTAAAACTTGTAAACATTGCAATAAAATTATTATTATAAAAAAAAGACTCTTAAGTCAGTCATTCGAGAGAGTAAAACTCACCAAAGTTTCCTACCATTCATTATCGAACCACGTGACTCCTTAGTCACGCGCTCGGAAACATACCGAGCAATTTCTGAACACAAATCCTCCTCCGTGGCGGATATTCCACCCAATCGGGACTCGAGCTCGCGATCTTGGACTTAGTTGGGAGGCGAGAGGACTCGGGCCCCCTCCTCCACCGAGGCCGGCATCTCCCCGATAACAGATTTATCTCAAGGGGGATGAGACAGAGGGATCATCGCGCGTCTGTAAGCAAAAGTGGATGAGAGAGTGATGTTGCCTCGTGGATGGAGCCATAGGGGAGAGTGGGAGGGGGAGAATGGCAGGGGATGAGAGAGAAAGTGTGGCGGTCTGCTCGGCGGCGGTGAGGGACTTCTTCAGCAGGAGGGTAAAGGAATGGGAGGAGTTTTAGAGGAGAGGAGAGAGAGTTTTTAGGAAGAAGGGTGGAAATAAGTGGAGACGTTGGAGGCATCAAATCCAAAACAAGGTTTCACTCTAAGGAGTTAAGTTTTGTGTACGCGAGAGGGCTTGTGGGACGGAGGGGGGGGGGGTTGGAGAGAGTGAGGGGGCGAAAGGAGGGGAAGAGGTAGAGGAGGAGCATAAAAAAAGGAAGAGAAGAGATAGAAAGAGAGTAGATGGAATGAGAGAGGAAAAAAACGCGTGGTTATATACATATATATGTACGCACAAGAGGCGAGGAAGCTCCGGGTAGGGAGTTAATAAAATGGGAAAAAATAATAAAAAATCCAAAAGGGGGAGAGGAAGATCCAAAAAAGAACTCCTCGAAGCTTTGGGAGTATGCGAGTGGATGCGTGTTTGTGTCGGGAAGTAAAACGGGCATGCCGGGAAGGGAATGAAAGAGGTCGGGGGCGTGAGGATGGGTGGTGATGCGATTTTGTTAAGTATCGATAGCGATATGCGATACGTACAGTGTACATCGAGCTGCAGCTTTTAACGTGAGATGTGATGTAACGCGGAACAATACAAACAAAGTCAAAGAGCTATATGGCTTGCATTTTAAAAGCCAGACGATACAACATTCAATGCAATGCGATTCAGTTTTCGGAAATACGATATGCCAACGGTATAATGAACGGCACAGCGATTTTAAATGATCTTATGCTTTATCTTTGAAGCCTTTGGAGCGTGGCACTCCATGGATCGAAAGCATGTGCCATAGGAAATGCTGACCAGAATAGACTAAAAGCCTTCGAAATCTGGTGCTGGAGGAGGATGCTGAAGATGAAATGGACGGAGAAAATAAGAAATGATGAAGTCTACAGAAGAGTAGAGGAGAAAAGGACCATATGAAATACCATACAGAAAAGAAGAACAAGATGGTTTGGACACACACTGAGACACAATGGGTTTGTGAAGAACATAATTGAAAGTAAAATAGAGGGAAAAGTCCACAGAGGAAGACCCAGGAATAATTCCATGGACCGAATAAAGAGGAGAGTACATAGGAAATGATACCAGGTGGTAAGGGAACTAGCATTAGTTAGGAAAGGGTGGAGGGCTGCAGTCAACCAATCTTAGGATTAACGACCAATAATGATGATGCTTTGTGGTATGAAATGCAATCTTTTTTGAGATGTCATGTTCCCTGAGGTTCCAGGTGAGTCGATATATATGGATAACACCAAGAAATGTTAAAGGTGGTTTAACACATAGCAACGCTATGCGATTCAATCAAAAACACTAAATTACATAATGCGATATACAATACCACGCTTCGAAAAACGCGACGTTGTAGCATGCGAAATAATCCGATATAAAATGTTATGCGATTCAATACAAAAGCACAACTCGTAATAAACTGAGCGAATTGGGATGTGATTTTTTCAATGTAAAATTTACAGCACGACGCGATACTCAAAAAATTTGAGAATCGCACTGTCCTCAGTACCTTGGCTGCAGAGAAAGGGGCAGGAAGTTGTGAGTAGAGGGGGATGAAGTTTAAGTGCGGATAAAAAACTCCAGGGGAAGTGGGATGGGATAGAAGATAAGGAAGGGGTGAGGGGTAGGGAGGAGAGGGTAGGGGAAGAGGTCTTGGGCGAATAAGAGGAGATGAATTTGATGGCAGGATTGGAGGTTGATGGGCAATAACCGGAGAGGGTTGCTAAGGTCAACACGATTCTCGGGAAGAGCCGCCATGTAATGCAAATCCATGTGGATGTAAAGGAAGACAGAGGGGGAGGGAGAGTAGGAGACGGTGTTGAAGAATCTCCTGGAGAATCAAAAGGGGGATAAGCACTTGGGTTCTCCCGTCATCCTGAATGGCTCCATCAAAAAGTTGTCCCGATAAGAGATCATCCAGGGTGTCCACCTTTACGCGTTAAAAAAATCCACGGGAGTCGGGTCGGTTCAGTCGCTTACAGAACTGATGGTTCTCGTGCTTAAACCACGGGTGGTTTGGATGAACTCCCTGGTCTTCTGCAGGGTCAGATGCTTCATTTCTTTCGACCTTTCGATGAACGTGTCAAACCTTGAAACGTCGGGATGAACGTAATCTCAGAGACAAAAATACTTCATAAGACTTCACCTAAAATGTTCAATTCCTTGCCAAAAATAATAAAAAGATGCAAATCTGGTAAAACATTTTTGAAAATGTTCAAAGAATTGCTACTGTTTTAAAAAACATTGAATATTTTATTTTATTCTTTTCTGTTCAAGAAAGTATTTTATATCACTGCTAACCAATGCAAATTAAAATTTTGTAAAATCTTCAAAGGGTGGTTTGTGTCAAACGAAAATGTTGTATGCTTTTCAATGCTCAAATAATTTTTGTTTTTATTCTACTGTAAAGGGAAAATATTAATGGTGGCTCAATTCAGGTCTTGAACTTGAAGCTCACCTAAATCTTTCGAGGATATGGTTAATTATTTTTTATGTCATGTTCTGCAGATTGGAAGCAAATAAAATTCTATTCTATTATATTCTATTCTATTATATTCTATTCTATTCATTAAGTTGCATTTCTGTCTTCACATTCCGAGGGATTTGGGTTCAAGTCCCAGCAGTTAATTTTTGTTGAGTGATGACAGCTTACATCACTGTTTTCAACACACCTTTAATGCCTTGAAAGACCAACCACTAAAATAGATCGGTAGACTAAATGTGAAGAGTAATGAGGAGTCATTTACTTATCACTATGGAAAAGCGGCAAATTTCTGCAAAATTACTCACGGCTCTATTAGGTTTGCTGTTTCAGTATAATAATTTGAAATTGGTTGACCTGATGACATTCGGAATATGAACGAGAAATGGTTTTTAGGGGAATGCTGATGCCCAATTCAGGGTGCTGAGTAAGGCACTTAAGCAGTCCGTACGTCAGATTAGTGGCAAAACCGGATCGGATTTGCCATCATGTTGTCTTGCCACACAAGTAAACTCCTGCGACTCCTATGCCAGGCTTCTCTTTACCCTTCCTCAGACTTCTAAGACTGATCTACCAACCAATCCTCAATGGTTAGGAATATCTGAGTTATCGGTCGCCTCCTCACATTTGACCTCCAGCTTTCTTCTATCCGTGCCCTAAAATTCCTTTCCACCCACCCCTCTGGTAGCTTCCGTGTCATTACTTGCTAATGGATGAACAAGATTCACTTATTTTTTCCAAATTATTCCGGATTTTTAGTGCTGCGAACACCAGCGACATCTTAGCTAATTTTGAAAGTGGAGGTTGGGTCTGTCACGCGTAAGTAGAATTATCCATACCAGGCATAAAAAAATTGTAGATATCATTAATTGTACTTGAGAGTTTTAATCCCTTTCGGAAAATTAGATATGCAGTAGCATGGATAAACATTGCTACCGGATTACAGTCGGCCAATCGAAGCATTGGTGTTCCCCGATTACGCTTAACGGGAGACTATCGACTGGGATGCGCTCAGTTTAGCAAATCCTTGTAGATAGACTCCCGGTGTCCATTGAAACTGATATTTTTATCAAAAGGTTTAAAGAAGCTCAGGTCTCTCACATTCATATCATTGGTACCCCAAAAAACCTTACTCAATACCAATGTCTAGAAGCTTCCCAATTATAGCAGGGACTTATGCTAGCCAAATGGCCCGACCAATATAGAAATTAATCCCCAACCCCACTGGAAACTCCGTTAAGTGTAATTACTTCTGTTCAAAAGTCGTCCGCACGAACGATACTCACAAAGTAAGCAATTAAACGGCAGTTAAGAGAAGAAAAACCCTACATCGCTTAAACGAAGATGATTGCCACAAATTACCGAGGTGAATGTTACTGCCTAATTTAGACTTCAGTAGTACAAACATTATTGGGTAAGAAGATTAAGGTTTCCCCTTAAATAATGTATCACTAAGTACTTATGGATTAGTTGTCGAATAATGAAAGCTGTCCTCCTTCTGATTGTCGAACTAAAATCGTTGCATATTCCGATAAATAGCGGAAAACCGATATTTAAAAGCACGAACGAGTTGGAGAAATAAACGTTACCAAATGAAGCTATTTTTAACTGGTTTTTAAATACACAGAAAGGAGAAAATAGGAGGAAATAGGTAATATAATAAAAGTTAATATGAGGAAATCGGTAGTAGATGTTCCCAAGGATTGCCAAAGGAAGTTTACAATAAGTATGAACGCTATTTTATGTTATCGCTGCGCAGGCCTTAATTATTCAGAATAGTGGAGAAAATTCTATAAAACTTTCTTAGGAAAATTTGGGCCATCATTTGCTTGCTTTCTGTGGAACAGATACTTAGAGCCACTAAAGACCTGAAGGAGACATCCAATCAACCTTATGATTGAGTGGTGCGTACGCAGTATGTACTGATCGAAGAGATAATGCAAAGGATCGCAATAGGCATTGGATTTATTAAGCTGACTAACTCCATGGATTCACTATCAAAAAATTCAGTGTGGTAAATTGGAGAAATAGAAAGAAAAACTCAAACATTTTATAATTTAGGGAATCAAATTCAACACTTTCGAATTCGGACTTTCCTGCATCGGAAGCTTATCATACAGACTCACTTTATCTCTACTGATCGGCTACGCGCGAAAGCTCATAGGCACTTTAATGTAGTTTCCCCTGAATCTTGCGCACGAATCGATTGGGGAAGAAAAACACTCCGTGAACGATGGACTTTATTTCGATCCACAATCAAAATGCATTAATCAAGACGCGATGGAGAATTCCCTTTTGCGTCCACAAAGAACGAGGTGCAAAAAATTTTCTCACCACCTCGCGTTTAATCCAAATCCAAATGTGGAGGCATGAATTTCTGACGGTGGAGAGGGGTCACGGCGTGGCAACCGTTTGGAATCAATCATCCACGACGCAACCACCGCAAGGAAATGTGGCGGAAATATATCAGAGGAGCCACCTCTCTCGTCATGTGAAACAACACGGAAGCACTCCAAACTTTGTATTCCATGTTCCACACATGCATTCCAAATCACGGAACCATTGCCCCGATGAAATTATGCTGAGGGTTAAAACGACTGAAAGGCACGATCTAGGCTCGTTCACAGATTAAAGGCCAGCCCTTCAAACACCGTACGGGGTATTTACTCACTCAACAGAATTCCTGGAAAGGTAGCATGAGATACATGAAGATAGATGATTAAGGGAAAGAAATTCCACCCGCTTCGCATTTCACTTAGTATAGCAAACTGAATTTGCTTGTTTAATGAATGGTGTAGGATAGATTTCTCATCTAGGATCAAAGTTACATATAACACTCATTGAATGTTCAAAGGATTTACGCTTTATCAGTAAAATTTCTTAATCTACTAACGGCTTGCATAATTAATGGATCCATCGTTTAATACCCCAGGGAGATACTTTTCACACTAGACTAGGTTTTCAGTCAAATCTGGAATAATTTTTTTTCATTACATTTCATACATTTTCAGCGCAGTTATAATATAAGATACTTATTTAAATATCACCCTGAAGATATGCAGAAATCACACTGATAGAAGTGAAATTAGAGCAAGTGGATTCCTTCGCCTATCTCGAAAAAACCATCACGTGGGACGGGAGAAGTACAACGGACATCAAGCGAAGAATAGCCCAAGCTAAGAAAGCGGTTATGGGAATAAGACTACTACTGCGCTCAGTGAGGATAGGATTGCAAACCAGGAAAGAGTATGTGAAAACCTTCTAGTGGAGCGTGACACTCTATTGATCGGAAGTATAGACCACTGGAAAAACTGACCAGAAGCCTTTGAAACCTGGTGCTGGAGGAGAATGCTGAAGATAAAATTGGTGGACAAAGTTAGAAATGATGAATTGTACAGAAGAGCAGAAGAGAGAAGTACCATAGTGAACACCATACAGAAAAGAAGAACGAGGTGGATTGGACACACCTTGAGACACAATAGGTTTTTGAAGAACATAATTGAAGGTAAAAGATAGAAGGGAAAGGTCCCCAGATCTAGTAATCCAGTCCAGAAGATCCAGTAATAAGTTCATGAACCAAATAAAGAGGAAAGGACAAAGGAAGAAATACCAGGAGGTATGATAAATAGCATTAGATAGGGAAGAGTGAAGGGCTACAGTCAACCAATCTTAGGATTGAACGACCAATGATGGTAATGATTGAAAAATCGAGTTTTTATTCTTTCATCAGTTACTTTCATTCCTCAGGAACCATTGAAATCATCACTATTACTCTCTCAAAATTTCAACTCCCTGGAGACATTTCACCAAAGTTTTCACTCCGATTTTTAATGTCGTTTCTTTCAATGTTCTCTATGAATTTCACAGCATATGAGCATACGATCTGAAGCTTTAAAGGTCACTATCGGCTTCATGAATAGAAAAATAGATTTTACGGCAACAAAAACGTATTTTAATCCGATGTTATTTGAGTTACACACGCAAGATTGCCTTTCTTTCATCTTTCACCATTCCTTAAGTCAGACCGCCTCCTCGGATCGTTCTCGCCCATTTATACTCGGAAGCCATTAAGACCCGACGTGTAAAGTATCGAAATGCACGAGATGGACACTAAACCATCCAGTTTCTTCCTCTTCCAATAAAAAGTATATGGCTCCGGAATGGACCTCTTCCATTTTGGTGACTCTTTGCAGTTCTGTCTGACCCCTCCAGCTATCGTAGCCGCACTCAATCCCACTTCTCGTATACCCTCGAGGACAATGTTCTCCCTTTAAAAGTCCAATTTCCGCGTGTCCCAAATAAATATTGATACTCTTGATAAAATAAAATACACTAGGAAGTGCATCACGGAAGAATGTGGCAAAGTAATAGAAGCTATCTATATCGTACGAAGAAAACAACCTCATAAAGATGCTCTGGGAGGACGTAAGAGTAAAACGTGATTAACATTATAATAGGTATTGGAGATATTTTACTTGAACAAGGGTTCTAACGGTAAAAGTGTAGTAAAACCTCCCAGGCACTCGATTTCAATGGGGTAGAAGAGAGCATGTCAGAAAGAAGAGGTAGGAGGAACTAGGATTCCTCATGAGGTGGATACAAGAACCATGTGTCCAGTCATCAACGCATGAGTACTCTCATTGACCTCAGACTCTTCTCTGAAAAGTATTTGCAAGTTTCATCATGAATATCATGGTCATTCCTCATCCCGTGTGGTTTAATATATAACTTTTATTTGAAAGCATATCCTAAAATATACAAACAAGTATCATGATAGATTAAAATATATTACCATTGCAAGAAGATAACACTTTTAAAGATATCCGCTTAGTTCACGTTAGCGACACTAGATTCATAGGAATACGTGGATAATTCACATTCTGAAGGAAGTCAGCATTCTTGGAAGTTAGTAGAATAACAAGACAACTCAGTGGTTCTAAATTTCTTCCCACATTGGAGAAAACAAGTCCGGCCCTCCTTTTATTTTGTTGGGGGAGGGACTAAGTTTGTTGGCTATTGGAAGAGGTGACCGATATCTGAGAGAATACGCGTGTCTGAGGATGTGTTAGCAGTTTTGTAAGGAGTTGATTTTATAGGGACTGATAGACACTAATCCAGCGTCAGCTTCACCATGCTCTTAAAGAAAGGTGCCCAAGGGGTCTAAAGTTAAAGATTCCGTCTGACACGTATCCCTTGGAAAATGGCATTTTATCCACTCCATCCACTTGGGCATACTTACATTACCTTAAATAGGGAGTACAGTGTAGTACATTTCGGTGATAATAATATTAACTCAACGCTTCTTAAACATTCAATAGCGTCTAAAACAGTGACACCACTTCCGACTCGATTTCTTTTCCTTTTATTTTTCCATCATTTTATTTCTTTGAGGGAACGCATACCACCACCAAAAAACAGTTGCAGAAATTCAAACGTCTAACTCGAATACAATCTCCATTATGACTAGCAACATATCGCTTTCAAACTACCTCAATATTGACGCCGGGTTTTTGACTATCTGCTGCCAAGAAAACCCACCTCTAAACATCCCACCCACCTATTACTATGGACGCAAGTGATGTCGGTTGTCGGTCACCCTCCCTCGAAAAAATCAATCATCATATATTTAAAAAAAAACTAATTTTGAGCATGGAACTACGAATCAGACAAAGATGACAGTACACATTAATTAATTAGTTCTTTAGTTTTCATTAAATTCTTCAATGTTTAAAACATTTTTAAAGGCCTGTCATAACGAGTACATTGATAATCAACAACGGACGCACAGAAAAATCAACGTCTTCAAACTCAACCCGTCAAGACACTAACAAAAGACCTTCAGATTAGTACATGAGGGCTTTTCTCCACCACTACCTTCATAACATGATGCTAAGTACCCTTTCAAGGAGAAATGCATTTTCATTTGACATCAAAATAAACATTCATGATTCGTACAATTAGACAGTTTGCGCTCCTCATGTATGATGGTGCCCGGATATACAAATCGTATTCCCTCACTGTCGCTCCGCTCCGCGCCCTTCACCTGTATTCCCAAAGAATGGCGTCGACCACAGTGGCGCCACTTCCGACCCGATTTCTTTTCCTTTTATTTTTCCATCATTTTTTTTCTTTAAGGAAACGCGTCCCACCATCCCCTAGCTCTCTCCACCCGTCTATCCTCTCCATCTTTCTTGCCTCGCCCCTCCTATCCAACCACCTCCAATGGATGACTACCACCCTCCCCACACCGCCTCCACGCCTTTAATTCCCTCCAAAAAATCCATCCATTCTCCTCCAGATCCTCCCCCAACCCCCTCAACCCTCTTTCCGATCCGCACCCCCATACCTCTCAACCCCCTCTGTCTTCCTTTTTTTCCATCGTCTCCACGACAATCAACCCTTATCGGCCATCTCCATTTCTTCTCCATGTTCTCTCCCACCCTCCTCAGTACCTCTATTCCATTCCCCTAGCCATATATATTTCCCTTCACTCTCCCACCCCCCCATATCTCGCACACACCCTCCTTCCTGCCATTCTTCCTTCCCACACCATCTTTATACACGCCCCTCCCTCGCGAAAGATATGGTTTCTTCTTTGGGATGAATGGGATAGACTAAAGATTTTTTGTCCTCTGCTTCCCCCTTTAGAAAACCTATCATGGAGGATTATTCCCTCCACCCTTTTTTTTCTCCTCACCCTCCCTCCCGTGGCCCCCTCCCTCCCAAAGACCCTATCGTACCCCTTTTCTTTCCTTCGTGAAAGGTTCGCCTGGAGGAAGAGAAAGAGTGAAAGAAGGAGAAGAATAGAGGAAGAAGAAAAAAAAACATATTGATCGAAAATAATTCCCATCGCTTTTTTGTCTTCAATCTCACAACGGTGGGCAGCGGATTGGTTTGTTTGGGAGACGGGTGGGAGGAGGGAGGGTAGAGAGAGGGAGAGGGTCGAAAAACCAATCAGGTCGCACATTTCCTTAGGACGGCCTCATTCAAGTTGTTTTCCTCACTTCCCCTTCGACTCTCCCTCCCCATCACCTTCCACTTTTAATTTCTTTCGGCAGCGGAATGTGCATTTCCTGCACGGTTGGAAAAGAGTGGATAGAGGAAGTCGAGATAGGGGGGTTTTACATGCCTACCTCAACTACTCGATCACGGATGGCACTGAAGCGAGCAAGGGTACTACTCCACGGTCAACCCATGACTCCTACCTGGCACACAAATTCGATTTTCTTAACAAAATACCCAACAGAGGCCAGAGTCAAAAATTTGTGCCTAATCTTATAGAGGTTCTGCTACGACATTGTTCCCAAATACAAGCACTCAATACAAACCTTTCACTTCACTTGCTTGTATAAAATATTTCGCTTTCACCGGTGCCGTCTTAGTTCAAAAATAAAGTCGAGACACAAATATATGGTTATACATTTCAACGGATATATTTTTAATATACATTTATTTCAAAATATTAAATTGCTTTGACAGCAGCGCAACAGTAGTTATTCCATCAAATTCTGACTTCGATCATTGCATTTATCACGTAATAACTGCAGAAACAAGACGTCCAGGCATGAGAAAACATAATTTTAATTTGATTTTCTACAAGTTTTTACATCACATAAAGAGTTTTCACAAAAATGGCATTCATGGTTGATAGAAAAGTAGGTACTAATTACATTTCCAAATGTTTTGTCCATCCTTGCAACATACCCCATTTAATGTCAAGTTCATTTTGGTAATAACAGATCGTGAAATATTATACAAATTGGAAGAAACAGCTGTCACTTAGTGATCAGAATAAAAATTCGTTTTAAATAAAATTAGTGGGTAATAAAAAAATAAATTCGTATTAGAAGGGAACTCCTTCATTTCCGCATTACAAGATCACTTTTCATGTACAAGTCCATGGATCTTTGTACGAGGAAAAGTTTATCTTGGATAGGAAAATTGATAGTTTAAAATTACTTTCCCATCACATCGTCATTTTTGCTGATACAAAACGTATCCTATTCGATCAAAAGGAAGGATCTAAAACGCTTACTATTTCCTTCTCAACGCCATCTTTCTTTACATCTCCAGATTTTTAAATTTTCATTAACAATCGTGACGCCTTTACGTTGCGAGTTGGTGGACCGGGCACAGGCCAGTCGGTATCCGACGCAATCCGAATACAAATAAATATTTACTCGGCACGTAAAAAAATCAAACATCCGCATGCGAAAGGAGCTGAGGGTATACACACCACTCTAATGGAATTTTCCTCGACAGCGCACCTTTATATTTACGACGTAATTTTTTTAGCTTCACTCGAAAACCTTTTTTCCCCTTATTCTTCTGCCAAACCTTTTTTTGTTTTCAGATTTTTTTTTTAAAAAAACCGCATCGCAGGACATTCAGTTTTTTCTTTCATAACCACTTTCACCTCACCAATTCCAACGTATACCGCCACTCCTTCCCCATTTCCAAAATTCTCACTTCACACTACCTCACTGACTGTTTACCTCAATTCCAAACCCCTGGGAATTTTATTCTTCCCAGCTCGGTACACGCTTCGCGTTTACCCCAGGAGCCCAGCGGATTGTGCGTGACGGTTTCCCCACCCATGCATTTCATTTTTCTGCCTCTACCTCCCTCTACTTTTCCGTCAACAGTCTAACTACTTCCCGAAGTTTCAGCCTCCTCCCTCCCGACCCTCCGCGCAAGCACTGCGCTGTAACTAGCTCTCATTTATTACCATTCAAACTTTCATTTAAACGTTCGAACGAAACGAAAAAGTTCATTTAAACTCATATGTATCGCGTTGTATTTTTTATAACTACTTATTTTTGCGCCTTGAGTACGCTTAATTAAAACTATCCAACGGAGAATGCTACCATGAATTTCAATTGACCGGTGAATTATTTTATATTTTTCTTACATTTTCTAAACACTTTCTTCGTGCTTTGATTCCTTTCTCGCTGTTACTCTAAGGCGATTCAAGACTGCATAGGTTTTAGGTATCTCATTTTCCTATTCGGAAAAAAATCCTGGAATAAAAAAGTACTGTAGGGTCCATACTGCTTCATGCACATATTAGTTTATTTTGAAAGCATCATGAACTAAGAGAATTACATAACGAATTTTATCAAACCCAAAACACAAATACTCGTCAAAAAGCTTATGAACTAGGAGAGAGAGTGAGAGAGTTAGCGGTAAACCAGAGTGAAAACAGTTCCATCATTTTCCTAATTATTTTCCATTGCGATCGCCAAATACGTGAAGTAACACAGCAATATTTACAAAAATGTTCCAATAAAATAATAAAAATCTCTCTTTCATCTCTTTGAATCTAGAATACGGCTACAACAACTTAAAATGCCTTCCTTTTTAGAGCAGAAAATGTTAGGGAAATTTATCTGAAATCGCCAGAACCTCTTGCGCAATCACAATCGAGTGCAATCCGAAATTTTTAAAAATTCATACATATAAATACATTGCATGCAATAATCGCATTACATTCAAGAGTGCAAAATTTTGGTCCGGGCGTAATACTTAACATAATCCTCCAGCTTTGGACCGGACGTATGTCAGAAAAAATCCGAATGCTTTCAAATCCGACTCCGATTCAGGCAAACTTCGTCGACTCACGCACAACCTTCAGACCAGCCACTACTCTTGCAAAATACACACAGTCACGCTTACTCCAGCAAAACACACAAAACAAGTATATTTCCCACAGAAGAAGCGCCCTATTTCTTGAAGTAAAACATTTTTATTGCTCCTATTTCCACAATCCTAGCTATTTAGCTTCAAATAGATAGCAAGTGGGCAGAGAAAAACAATTCCCAGGGCTCCGCCAATACGCGTTCACTTTATTATCTTATTCCCATGGCAAGAGGGCAATAGGGGATTAAACGGTGGAGGGAGAGAATAATAGGGGAGGAATGAATCACATAAAAAAATGTTCCTTCTTGTACATTACTTGAATTAATCATGGGTAAACTGGTGTTGTGATAGGATTTTAAAGAACAAATAGATGAGGAATATAGTGTATAGGATAGGGGACCAATAGATGAGGGTAAATATAAAAACAGGGGGGAAAGTTTGGTTTTCGAAGTAAAAGTACCTTTTTACTGCCTTTTTTGAGTCCCTTGTAGTTGATTTTTATGTGTAAGCTGCCGATTATGTCCGGTAATATTGAAGAGGGTCAGAACAACCAAAAAGTTGTTACTTATTTCTCAAAATGATGATTTTCATTATACTCCACAAAGTTTCGTCTCAATGAGTTAGGTCTATACAATACGGAACGAAAATAGCGATTTCTCAATTTTTCTTCTTTTTCTTCCTTGCGATCAGTTCTATGAACTTTGACCCTCACCAGGTAAAGTAGAATTTGTACATGAGTTAAATATGATATCATCATTACTAACAACTCATCCCGCATGAAATGTCCGGCATAGTTTAGCCTTTGCATTATTGAGTACCATGTATTTCCATTTATCAGTCGCATTAATGATACTATTCATTAATTGTATCTAAAGCGGTGCACTGCGTGGTAGTATGTTCGTCAAAGTAAAACTCTCCTCGTTTCTGGTCTTACCGCGGATTGCTATCCTGACTGCTTTGGCCAGCGCCTGGTATCCGGGGGAGCGTGTTTGGCTCTGATTTCAGTAGGGATGAGTGATCATTCCTGGTGAGGAATACCACACTCCCTAGTGGTGACTTGTATGATATTCAACTACAACTACATCTACGTAATACCCTGCGAGCCACCACGAAGGTTTGTGGCAGGGGGTGAAGATGACCAAACATGCACTATTGACATTCAACTAGGATATTTAATGGAGACATGCTAGATAATAGGGTCACGTGCAGCTAGGTGGTTTGTATCTACATAATATTAAAGAGATTGTTGGTTGTTATTACATGCACTACAGACTACTCTAACTTAATTTCACCAACATAGCCCTTTGGCTGGTTTTGCCCTTTGCTACGCTGCCTATTGTTCTCTCGTTGCTACGCTGCCTATTGTTCTCTTATGGTACGCGGGAAAAATGACATTTTAAATCTATCGGTACGACAATCTATCTCTCTAATCCTGTTAATCTGGTCTAACCTAGCATAATACGCAGGGGTTCTTTAAATATATCTATAGTCATCTGTGAACAAATCGGTTTCGAATTTACTCAAAAGGCTTAACCTAAATTTTAACCTGCGTTCTGATAGTAATTCCCATCCAAGTTCTTCTATTAAACTCGTTACACTTATACAATTATCATAACGGCCTTTAACAAATCTAGCGGATCTCCTTTGCACAAGCTCTAATTCTTTTAGCATACCTTCCTCGTACGAATACCATTTACTAGCGGCATATTATAAATCATGCCTGATAGATGTGGATAAAGCCCATCATTCAGTTTGCAACACAATCAATGAACATGACAGTCACAAGGTGGGGCAAAATAGGACATCCTCTTACGTTGACAAATCTTCGGACACTTAACTCGGACGTAGACTAAAGCAATCACACGCGAGACGACCTGGGGGGGGAAGTATATGTCTCCAACCAGGGTAAGCCAGCGCCCCACAGTCCACTCTCACACTCGCTCCCACAGGCGGACTAAAAGGAGATGGTTTTACGATAGCCATTCCGGTCACGTGATGCAGTCGAGGCCATGTGGGGGCTTGGGAAGGGAGATTTCATTTCTCGATCGGCGCAAAAATGGGGCGGGCAGGGGGGGGGAAGGGGGGCTTGAAAGTAGGTGGGAGGAGGAGGAGGAGACAGGTTGTGTTGGAGGGAAGTTTGAAGAAAGAAATACGGGAGTTGCTGCGGTGGAGGATAAGAACATGGCGGTGGCGGATGTGGGAGCTGAAAGATTAGAGACTGCTGAAATTCCCTCCGCGATGCAAGTGGAAGCAGTGCTGCCACAACTAGACTTGCGCGATGAACGAATTTGCCCATCAAGGGTCGATGAAAAAAAATCATCGAGATGATTCGGTTTAGATGATTGTCATCGACGACGATGAGTCGATGAATTCATCGCCGTCAATGAGTCGATAAACCCACCGACCTCGATAAGTCGATGAATTCATTCATCGCCGACGGAAATGTAGGGATAGGCACGGGCGAGTGACGCAACACAAATAATTATCATCTAATGGGGATGGTTTTATTGATTCTTCTACATCAGTGAATTCATCGACTCATTGACGTCAGTTTATTCATCAACTCATCGACGTCAGTTATCACTAGAAGGACGGGACTTTGCTTACTATCTAGAAGGACGGTAGGGGGTCAAAAATGACCCCTTGTTATAAATTTGGTTTTTAGAGATAAATTTATTCAATTATTGTTTAAAATTATAAAATACAACCAAAATGAGTGAATACAAGACGATACACAATGTTAAACGTTGTCCTGCAAAAGAGGTGATGTGGTCAAAAATGACCCCTTCCCGTCCTAGGTTAAACGGCGCGCAGGTGCCAAAGTTTCAAGAATAATCCAACGAAATTATTAGATATTAAAGAGCACCTTAAATGGATAAAAGTCACTAATTCAAAGTAAGATCCATGCAGAACTAAAGAAATGGCGAACGTCGAAAATCGAAAAGGGGTAAAAAAATGACCATCTCCGTCTTTCTAGTGTTAATTGATCGATGACATTCACTGTCATCGACGAGGTTCATCACAACGCGATGACTAAAATCATCGTCGATGGATTCGATGAATCGGCTCATCGCACAAGCCTAGCCACACCCCCTCACCATTTCAACCATACACACTCTCTCTCCCCCCTGACCAGGGGCGGCGTGGACAGGGCGGGAAGGCGGGGATTCCCGCCCGGGCCCGTGTTGTGGCTCAGGCTCCGGGCCCCGGCTTCCGGGCCACGCACTAGGTTTCGGGCTCGGGTCCGAAGGGTCCGGCGGGCCGAGCCCCGAACTTTGAACAGCCAGCAGACTAAAAACATCACCGAGTGAAAGTACAATTTTCTCATGCTGTACATAAATACTAAGGATGAGTCAAATCCAAATGTCGATGCCCGATTCCACCGATTCTCAGCATCAGAATCGGTATCGAGAATCGATCGCCCAAAGTCGATACCGATTCCAGATAGATAGATATTCAAATCAAAATTTTATTTATCACATCATATTTGTCTCAGTAATTTTGGGTGCAGGCTATCAATTTGTACTTTTTATCTACCTCAATAAGCTGATGATATATTTGCTTTTTGTTAATAAATATACTTTTTGAGCAACTTAATTGTCTTGGTCATTTAAATTTCAGCCAATACTTGAGTTTAAATAATAGTCGTACGCTACTGTTATATCAATATCCCAACTTTTATTAGGAATAAGAATCGATGGACTTGGAATCGAGAATCGGGAATCGATTCGAAAGAATCGGAATCGGAATTGTAATCGAAAAAAGTGGAATCCACTCATTCCTAATAAATACCTATGAAATTGTAGTTAAATAAGGCATACTAGGGGAGGGGGTGGGGCCACCAAAACCGGGCCCCTCGGGACGTGCAGCGGCCCGGGCCCCTGAGCACCCACGCCGCCCCTGCCCCCGACCGCTTCCCAATGCATCGCAACCCGATCCACGCTGCATCTCCAAATCCCCTTCTACCGGAAAAGAAACTCCCCGATTCACGTAACCGACATCATCTCTCTCTCTCTCCTCCCAACCCCCCCCCCTCCCTTCCCCATCCCCCCATCCGCACAACATCGACATCGGGTGCATGAAGCGTGCATGACAATGGGAGAGTTACTGCGGCACGTTTTTGAATTGTTGGTTACCAAGGTGGAAATGTGTGTTTTATTTGATCGTGGCCTACTTGTGCACGTCGTGATGCGCTCGGTGGGGGAGGGAGGCGTGTTTGGGGGGGGGGAAGAGGAGGGGAGGCGGGCCCATCTGCAGTGCCGCGCACACAATAGGGATCGCCGCACATGCACCGCCATTAAAGGCAGAAAATTCACAACTCCCGTGTGGGTTCGGTTTTCGCAAGGAAGATTTTTAAGATCCCAGACGATGGTTTTCAGAGGTTTGCTCAAAAAAATTCATTTAAACGATATTCAGCATTTAAAAATTCAGGCCTTTCAAAATCTTTAACAACTCAGAGCACCATCAATGTATTGTATTTCACCATATAAAAATAGAACAAATACATTGCCACCAATCATTTTCCTGAGCGCTTGGAATTTTCTCCAACTCTTTTCTATGCAACACCTTCCAACATTAATTATCCAATCTTATTACCCTTTCAAAATCAGCATATCACTTGTCACTCTTCATACGGTAAAAATATTCTACACGTCTTCCCAATTCCATGTTTTCACAATTAGTTTATTGTAGCAGTCAGTATTATCACTTTTTTCATTTTTACCAAGTTCATTTAGAAACCAAGTTTAATTCAATAAAGGTGGACCACCAAATTAATTATATATTATTTTTAATTCCTCGCCAAATTTCTCCTATCCCTCATATTTTATGATGGGAAGACTTGGCTGAAGAAATTTATAATTTGGTGTTTTTGAATAACATAAGTGGTATACGTTGCCCTATAGCTATGTAAATGTGTATCTTGATACATGTATAAAATTGTTGCAAATAAAAATCTACACTCTCTGAGAAAATGTTCCAAAGAAATTTAGGTGCTAGCATCCAGCAAAAGACATAAGAACCATTCAGCTAAAAATATTTGGAAAAAAGTTATTATTAGGTGGTTATCAATATATTAATGAGTTAATTTAAGTAAAATGATTCACAATTCTGCAACTCAATAACTGTTAATAATCAAATGCTCACAAATTCAAGAGTATGAAGTACTTTACTAAAAGTTAGACATTTAAGGAAAATAAAATTAATACGACCCTAAATAACTATTCAAAATCAGAATCATATCCTCTAAGCCAAATGCTGAAAGTCCATTTTTCTAAAAAATATTACTTAATTCTTAGCCTAACACCAAGCAAAACTAAAGAAAACGGCATGAAGAAGTACCACGGGTGTGGGCGATGGCGCTTACATGATTGCGAGTTTTACGATTTGAGTCACGGATCGATATAATCTGAGCCTTACACTCGACTAAATTACATTCCAAACTGTTTAATCCGATCTGTCGGTCCCTCACGCCTGTAATTATCTCCAACCCGAGCCGCGGAAACTCACGCAAATGGCGTAGCATGCAAGTGACATGTACTTTGGCATATCTTGGAATCAAATAGTCCTGTATAATGAATGTCCTTTCGCTCATTCCCATTCGAATGCCCACTTATTCTCCTCGTCCGCAATACATTGCATCCGGCGAACGATTCCACTGACCCTCTACGTCGTCATGCTAAACCACTAGTCACATTTCCAAGTCTCTCACGACCGAATTAATATGAGCATTTACCCTACGGCGTTCTTTTCCTCGTCACTATGCCCTCTCCATTTCCTGTTTTTCTTTTAACATCTAGGCATATAAATCAAAACAATAAAGCTTAACTTGGAAAATCTCAGAGTTATAAAAAGGTTGCTAACTTTTTTGAAATTCCACAGAATGTTTAATGAACGACCGGTTTCATTCAGCAGTGGGTATTATCAGATACTTATGACAAAATAGTTCCCTCTAATATGCATACAGTCAAGGGAAAAGTATTTGGAGGAGTATACGGGAGGATATTGGAAGAGAGCGTAGCTTGGGACGAGGCATGTGGCCAACAAGTTAAGCGGAGAACTCTAGAAGATATGGAGAATAGAGTTAACGGTTGTAGAACATGGAGGAGGGGAAATCCCAGAATCACAATGACTTAGTGGTAAATACAGGTTGATTTGAAAAAGGCTTTTAACCGTTGTTAATCCGTACAGCTTGAGATGCTTATGTTTACTCAACACTCACCAAACAGTCGGAAGTAAAACGCCCAGTTCGCGGGATGAACCCCAGACGATTTTAGAGGAGTATTAACAAAGCTTTGCCTTAGTTGCCCTACGGCATCGTCAGACACTTAGGGACTCCATGAGAACTTCTTATATCTTACGGAGAGCGTGGTGTCAACAAAATACTTTTGCCACTCATAAATGGTAGAGAATCTCCGTCATACAAGGTACTTAAGCCAGTTGCGTGGTTGTCACAAGCTTCAATTCATGAAATCAAAACACTCAGCGATTACGCTCGGGACCCATGAAATCATGGTCCATCTTAAGAAAAACTGTCACTTGAACTTGTGGTAGCGCAATTCGGTACTTATCAACTAGGTGGGCAAAGATTTTATTTATTTTGATGCAAAATGACAACAAATTTAGCTTTATAAATCGTCTGAATAAACTTTTATAATTTTATAAAGTTTCAAAGTTCTTTTTTAAACGTTCTGTGGAATGGAGAAAGAATGGAAGGAGAGAACCCGAAGAACAGATACTTGCACCAAATCATAAGAGGTGCACAAAGGGAACACTCGGATGGTACATATGAGTTTGCCCTAAACCCGACAGTAGGGCAACGGTGGACTCTCCACTAATTTGAATAAATTACTATAATATACATTTCCGTGGTACTTCAAATTTGGACAGTTTTTTGTTTCATCCTACAACCATTGATCCTTTATCAATCTTATTACTCTTTAGCTTGCTTCATACTTAAAAAAACACTATGATCCATGTATTAAATCGATCTGAACCCAAATCTTGCCATATTTTTTCTTCTGCATCATGGAATAGACCAACAGGAATGAAGAAGATAAGACCAAAAATATTTTACTGTGATATAACGTCTATTTCTGAATATCTGTTTGCGGATATTCAGCCTCAGGACCGTATGCCAGCCTACTATAGTTAGAGTCCCGTCAATTTAGCCCCAATACTTTGCCTTTTCAAGGACGCGCTATCCTGAGTTTGGAATTATCTGTTACTTCATGATGGTATAGTGATTTGAAAAGCGATTTAAAAGTGTTTCAAGAGTTTGAGACCCATTCGACGGCTAAACTGGAAAATTCAGCAATGAGACAGGATAAGTAAGGAACAAATTTTATGAACAATAAAATCGAACTTAACTATTATGCCTAACCATTACGCTTCGTAAAAGTATACTTCCTGAGCTGCGTATTCAAGCAATGATCATTGGCCAATTCAATACTAAAAGAGACATGCCTAAGAAGCAGCATATGCCAGTCTCAAATATTAAATGGAAATTAGCGGCTCCCGTCTTCAACGGTATTCACTCAGAAAAGTATTTTCTCAGGAATTGGGATAATGATGATACCAATATTTGGAAATTTATGCTGAAATATTATTCATACATTATCTGTTTATGAGGAAAATTAAACGTCAATGTAACCACTTCCCTGTGTAGAGTCTAAAAGGTAAATGCCATAATAACGCAGTAAATTTATTCTAATGCATCGACTTCGACGAAAGCTGAACCATAAAGAGTTTAAAAGCTACTTACCGTCTTATCTCCTCACCAACTGCACGATGAAATAGTTAATGCCCGAAATTTCCATCAAATACGCCACAGGTAAAAATCAAACCAAAATCCCCGTCCATGCAAAGCCTCATTAGCCTTAATTAAAAACTGAAATACCTTACGCCGACCTTAATCACCTGCACAGAGAGAGGGAGAGGATGTGGGAAGGGGTGGTCGGTGAGGAAAAATCTTCCCTCCATCGAGATTGTAACGTGAGAGAGAAGGAAAAATAAAAGGCGCTCTAATTCCTGCACGAGGCTTCTCTCCCCCTTACTAACCTCTTACCTTTCTTTTTTATCTCTTATTCCGAACGGCTCCGCAAAATAGCGCGGACCTAATCTCTCGATCCAATATGAATGCGGGCGAATATGAGTGAGACAAGAGGATCTCTCCAACATTCTTCTCGTGCAGCAGAGGGCAAACTGACCCCGTTAAAATATAATAAAAATTCTCCGAAAAAAAATAATTCATTTATACATATATATGTACATACAACAGGAGAAGCAGGGCCGGAAGGTATATGTACATTCAAGGAAAAAGGAATAAAAAAAATCAAAGACAAAACTATCCTCTTGACCCGAATGTAAGCCGACTTCCGTTCTGCCCCTTTTTTCTCTCTATTTCGTTCCCCTCTAAAGTCATATCCGTCCCCTTATTCTTTCTTCCTCTCCACAGCTAACCCTCTGCTTTCTTCAAACCCCCTCATTCCTCCCACAAAATAACCATTGAGCCCTGAGAACTGTGCTCGAGTATTACTACAGTACGAAACATATTGTACTCCACAAAGGTCATTACTGCATTATCTCCCACTCCGTCACGCCGTTGTTTGACGATGCCATTCTTGGGGCCATTTCGTATTCATAACCTTTAACCGTTTCATGCGGCAGTTACCCCTCTCCTCCCCCTACCTCTCTCCTCCCTCCACCCTCACCCTCGCAATTCCCAGCAATCCCTCCCTCCACCCCAAAAATCTCCTCTCCTCCAACTCTGCCCTTCACACAATCCTTGCTCTTTGCTCATTTCAGAAAAAAACATACACGTTCGGGGGCCCGAGATTTTTATTTTCGCCTCCTCGGGTGCCGAGCACTTCGAGGAAAGGTTTACCTCCTCCGAAAAAAAACGGGTGATCGAAAAACTAAAAAAATAAACATTAAGAGCAAGCTAAGATTGGAATAAAGAGGCCGACCGCATGTGAAGGTTTACTATGTAAGTCTTTAAGTCCATTGAGATCGGGAACAATGCCTCCGAATCATTCCTTCCAGTTTGTAATTAATTATGAAGAAAAAGGAGAGGATATACGTAAAAAAATGGGTGTTTCAAGCGCTAGTAGACCTTTCCTTAGACAGCACACGGAATAAAAATTTACCCAGCTAAGAACAAAATGTTCAAGTGCACAAGGCAAGGTATGAATCGCACTAAAAATACCTTTGTGATGCGAATAGCAAAGAGACATTATGACCCATAAAAGACACTCGTTTAGCTCTTCGTTTTTTGGGAAACCGATTTTTTTACGCCATACTACCAGGCTTACTACTCAAAAGAATACCCGGCAGTCTGATGCATGTTCGAGCAAATGTGTAGTAGGTACTAAAAGGCAATCCATTTCTAATCCTACTCTTTCTCGGTGCATTGAGTCCGTTTCAGTTGGCATCGGGGTGAAGTAGACGGTATTCAATTGAGCCAAGGATACAAGTGTCTTACGTTGCATACATTAAACAGTAATCTTATGAATGGTCAGTAGGCTATATCATATTTTAAACTGAGAATGTGGAAAAAATATTTTTCTTCCCATCTGTGCCGACTTATAAGACGGTCCCCTCCTAAATATACGACTAGCATAATGTAACCTTATACTCATCCCTCGATAAAATCTTCATGGCTCAAAATATCATGCATAGTCACATTACACTGATAGAGGAGCATCATATGATAATATTACCCACAAAAAAATCCAAGAAAAAATTCGGAGATACCTTTATCTATTTAGCTGTAATCCTGAAATAACTTAATCCACCAATGCCACACATCAACATCAATAAATGTCCTGTGATCGCTCCTGAGAATGGAAAAGTTGAAGGATGAACCCTCTTGAAATGGAGTTATGATATCATAAATCATTTAAAAAATACAAAATGTACGATAAAATGTCATTTCTATAAATAATTGAGTATATGGGTATTGCTAATATTTCCACAGAACTTCATAATTTTTTAAACGTGATATAGTTTGTTTATCTGCCTAAAACCTCAGAAAGGGCAAATGTTTTCCCACTATGACGACCGAACGATTCTTGCAGTACTTTATACTGCTATATGTCCAATTTTCACACAAGCCAAAGATTTTCGAAATATTTCTGCTTTTTTCTAGTTGTTAACTCCGATGAGATTCGGGATGACACACTAATTTTCAGCACATTTCACAGCGCTCGAGTGAAATTTCAGACCAATTTCTCACATCAACGGCAAGAAAATAGAAATTTCACCTCACCAAGGTTTATAAAATTACTGTACGATATTAAATTAACGATCTAAAACCGGCAGAAAAAAGTTCTCGACGGAATTCACTTTCAGCACAGCATTATTTAGGAGTTTCACGAGGAGAAATGGAAATTCTCGCTGTGGGTATTTCAGGAATGATAGTAAAAGCCAAAGGGTAGGATGGAGTGGAAGATTGTAAAGTCACCTAAGCGAGAGTTTTTCATTCGCCATAGCGGCGGTTGCTTTGGCAAAAGGGGAAGGGGAAGCAAGCAAGAAAAATTCAAGTCCCTTCACCTTAACCACTCTTTCGAAATGGGGACCGGAGAGAGAGAGAGAGAGAGAGAGAAAATATATCTGCATTTCCCAAGGCCGGAGTCTAAAATTCAGGGTGTGAATCTAGAGGCAGGAGACTACTGCTGGAAGCCACGAAAGCTCCGCTGTCTTCCCCGCCACTACACATCTACCCTTCCATCAATACATTCAGCGCCACCTCATTTCATCCACAGCCATACGTACACCCTCGTGCGCCTTAAGGACAGACGACCTTTCCCCACATTTCCACTCCTCCCTAAACCCCGTCGTCTTCCCCCTCACATCGTCCGTCACCACCAAAAACCCCACAAGGTTTCTCCCCCGCCCACTCGCCCACTCTCGAGAAACAACCCGCAGAGCTTTTAGCCATTCCACCCATGTCACGTATTGCACCCACCGTTCGACGACGAGCTCCCGTGACTGTGCGGAGTCACGTGAGGAAGCAGGAAATCGACAGTTGAGAAGATTTAAAGAAGAAAAGATAGAGGGAGTGAGAAAAGCAGATGAGATGAGGAAAGAGAGGGAAAGGAAAGAAGAAGAGTGATGTTGAGCACGAGGCCAAATATATCCTGCCTTAACAGTCCAAGTAAAAAAAAATATCCTTCGTGATTATTTGGACGTAAATCATTCACTATTGACATAAAATATTGAAATAAATTTTCGGTAATTGTTTTTACGTAAATCTAATTTAGAATGCTAACTTGTGAGACATGTGCAAGGCTTACCTGGACTTTGATGCGATTCCAAATTAAATCACCTATGTTAGTAAACATCGAAGTAAATTTATATTTTTACATTAAACACCTCCCAAGTACAAATAATCAGGTGGGGTATTTTTACGAGGAAATTTCAGTGCATTACCAATTTTTCCACACGCACGATCGTTCACTTGAGTTAACTCTAAAGTGGGCAATAATTTAAACTAAATTGCTGGTTTAGGCGGATGACTCGATTTTATAGATGAGTTAGAAACAAAGAGGAAAAAATCTATTTAAAAATGCAGGAAAATCATAGAATTGGAATGACATCGAGACAGAGCAGAGGGTCCTCGGAATATATTCATGAAAATGAACGAAAAAAAGCCAAAAATGTCTGTTTAAAATACTTCTGCAAAAGATTTCCCAAAAAATGAATGCAACTTTGGAAGATGACACAAAAGTACTGAAAATCTTTCTAAAAAGATATCGCTTTGCACTTCTCAAGAAAGTCTCTCTAGAAAAATACAATTGCATGTTTTTAGAACATGTCTCGAAGATGTGGCAATAATAGTTCAGAAATAAATATTACCTCAACTATTCCTAAACTAGCGTTTCCAGACACAGAAATAAAATATCTACATTTCTGTACGGTTTTTGACATGACCATGAAAATAACTGAGGAGGTAAGTGTGATTTCTGAGAGCAGAATAACTGAGAAGGCTAAGGAGGAAAATTTGAAAAAAACTTCCGTTTTGAGACGCTCTACATTAGCGGTTCTGTAGGTAGGGAATATTTACTCTTACAATGAGATATTTAGGGGTATCCTAAAAAGGATAACTGATGATGCAAAGTGCCGCGAATATTTCTATACTGGGTAAATCAACCTATATGGGAGGCTATCTAATAAAATGTACAGCTAAAGATTACACGATTTGAAAAAAAATTTAAAAACTTCCCGCAAAGCAATTTGAGAAAGCGTTATAAAGATTGCTTTCACCGTGCTTCTAATAATGGGAGACTTATTTAAGTAGGCAGTAATTACGTAGAAATATTTTACCAGTATACGAAAAAAATACCAACGAGGAAGTATTTGAAGTGGAAGGCGAGGATAAGAGACTTGTGGAGAAGAATAGGAAGAGGCAATGTAGGTGTATGAAACAAGTAATGATCGGAGTGGGGATGGCGAAGGCCATTTAAAGAGGAGAAGATGTTGGATAAGTGGAGGAGGGGGAGAAAAAGAATTGATTTGATGGACGGTATAGAGAAAGGTTAGCTGTATGATGAGATGCAGGAAGAAATTATGCAGGTACACAGGACCCTACGCATGTAAAACTCTATATGGTTTTTTCACACATCCATTTAAACCTAGCAAATCCAGCATAGTACTTTAATGATAACAGCAATTTCAGCATCCCATGCCTGGTGATGAACGGTAGTCTACCTCATAAATATACAAGTAAGAAGCACCGTGCAAGCCACCTTAAAGGTGTGTGGCACAGGGTGATTCCACACGACAAGCAGCACTTACCCCTATACAAATCAGAACCTCGCACCATCCCCCGGCCCCCAGGCCTAAAAGTAGTCAAAGGAGCAATGCGTGGCCAAACCAGAAACTAGGAGAGTGCTATGTAGACAATCATGCTAACATGTAGTACCCTCGTTAGGATACAACTTCGGGTTAGTACTATTATTGCGATCGATAGATATTACGAGAAAATAGTACATCGTGTCGGACATTTCGAGTGGTGAGTTGTTACAAATGGTGGTAAGTTATGAAGCATGAAGTCTACTCTACTTAGTGAGGGACGGAGGTCCACAAAACTGACCTATCGCAATTATTTTGGTCCCTTATTGCAGGTGGAAAACCTACGTACGTCAACCCCATATCGAACACGCCATCTTCCTTCCAGCACCAAAACCATCGTTTTCTCAGAGTTCCCTTCCTCCATATTCATCTTGGAAGCTTAGCGCTGCCTTCTTCCTCCGATTTGTCCTTTACCCCCATCAAACTACACGCTCCTTGCCCAACCCTCGCTCCATCTAAGCACCACTCCCCTCCATTCCCCCCCTCGATCCATCTCTCTCGACTCCTCCCGCATCGCTCAAGTATCCGAGGCGACCGTCCCTGCATTAAAAGCTAAATGGATTTTTAATGTCATTATCCACTCTGGCGAGTCATTAGAAGGAGCTAAGAACACACCGCTTGGTCTTTCTTATTCTTCCCCCTACCTACTTCTTCCCTACCCGTATCTTCCCTTCCATTACACCTAAGCATCCGCGACCACCTTATCTCTTCCTCTCTTTATGAAGAGGTATTTGAGTAAAATGCGGCAAGGGATATCTGCATCCACAAAATACCATGCAAGCCACCATTAGGGTGTGTGGCACGGGATGATCCCACACCAGGTATGAAGCCCTAATCTCAGCTGAAATCCGAACCGCGCACCTTTCCCAGGAATGCCTGCCGCAGGCCAAAAGCAGTCCGGATTACAATACGTGGTCAGACCAGAAACTAGAAGAGTGCTATATGGACGAACATGCTACTATGCAGTACGCTAGTTAAGATATGACTACAAGTTATAATTACTGAGACAGATAAATGGTTCTACAAGGCATTAAATCATGTAACAACTATATCATACCGGAATATGCACGTAAAGTTAGTAACTAATATCAAAAGGGTAAAAACAAAAGATAAAACAGGTGGAGAAATTTTTAAAAGTAAAAAGCTTTGTTATAAACGTTTAGTTACTTCCGCGTAATTTTTCTCTATCGATAGCATATTTAGCACAAGTAAAAACCTATTTTGCCTAGTCAGGGTCAAAGGGTTCTAGAACTGATCTATCGCAACTATCCATAAAAACCATTCCAGCGATTACAACTCTTTAATACTTCCTTTCACTTGTCCGAATGGTGGAATTCATTCTTTGTAAAATTATAATTATGACTATTTTCCGAAGAAATACGATGGCTTCAAAAATTATCTCCTATGTATGCTCAAAGATGATTAAAAAATCGCCTCGAGAAAGTGCACTAATAGTGAGGCCATTTAATGAATATTATCCTGGCAGCGAAAGTTTGCAGTGTTCACTCTGGCTCACACATCTTAATTTAGATGCAAGTAGGAAGAATTCTTTCTAAGTCAATAGGAATGAATTATGTAAGTTTAAATTTTGGAAAGATTTTGAGTTCATCGGGAAACACTGTATTAAAATAAAAGGGTAAATATAAAAGATGAAACCGGTAAAGAACTTTTCTTTCAAGTCAAAATGCTTCGTTAATAATGTTTAGTTACTTCCGCGTAATTGTTCCCTATCGATACACGTGATGCATTGAGAATAATACGTGGATTCTTTTGAGCGCGTATGATGAAGTTTTGTTGAATACGGAGAGGCTCGATGGGGTTGCAAATCAAAGATTTTAAACGAAGTGGAAAGCGGAGTAAAGAACAGGGAAGAATCATGTTAACATTGTAAGCTCGTTTCGTGAAGGGAGGCGGTGATGAAGAAGCATGGCTCGAGGCAGTGAAGGATTCGTCCCAACAGAGTCTCAAGGGGTTTGAGGGAAGGATTGAACATAGAGACAAGGGCGGCTGGTGAAGGATACTTCCCTTAACAGGGTAGCCCTGAGTATGTATCATCGTTCACGGTGGAGAAAGGAACTCGCTAGAGTTTTAACAAAATTATGGTATGCCAGAGCTTCCCCTTGAAATATCCCCTTATCATATAATCATTCCGTTCTCTATTTATCAATTACTGATACATATTGGCATAACATGCAATCTAAAGAGGTTCTTCTTTAAAGAGGCTTAATATATCGAACAAGATCTTAAATTATCGCTAAAATCCATTTCCAAACACTGGGCCAAGCATAACCCAACTAAGAAGATGTGTTCAATGAATTTTCATATCGCAAAAAGTTGCTTAGCTATTTCACCAGTAATTTGAATTGCAAAACAAATTTCCATATAACCACGTTGCTGGATATCATATCATCATTTTAAAAGTTCTTCCTCAAGGTCCTACCACTTGGTGGTCTGCGGTTTCTCACTTCAGCAAGAGTCTATTGGGAAACCAAGAAACCAAAGATTCTTTACATACGGAGCCATATAAATGCTCAACGGGTTACCTTATTTCGGTTCAACAAAGATTTATAGTTTTGGATGCATAGTCAATGCATCAGGATGACTTGAGTAACTGAAAAAGGTGAGTTCTTCACCTCTTTTTAAATAATGACTCCGTGAAAAAATCTCTTTCTAGCAGTAGGAAGAAATTTATATATGCCCTAAAAGATGTTCACTAAAATTATGAAATTTCCTGCGGCTAAGTATTCAACGGATGCAAAGAGTATTAAAGGCCGAGGGAGTAAAATATTAACTGATGTGGAGGGAACTTTTGTCGCGTATTGACTGTACACAGATTGAGTTTTTTGAGGAAAAAATGACATGCCACACAAATACGGTGAAGAGTAAATTCGATTCTCACAAAATAGCGTTTTTAGTTATAAAATTTTCCTTCACTGTAAAAACCATAACTCTAATATAAAAAGAGGGTCTCATTATTAGTCCCCACGCCCAAATTAGATAGTCAAACTATTAAAGTTTCAAACACCCATCCCTCTTACCATGTGCAAATGTAACATGTAAAAGTAAATAAATCGAGGCTCCACTGTAGTTTATATTATTCAATGTACTCACGTTGCAAGCCAAAAACGGCTGCGATTATTTCACTCGTTGAAAAGACATTAATCAGTACACCATCACCGAGCCACCAACATACCTGCAAGGAAAGGAACACGCTTTAGTGAATCAAATTTCATGTTCAAACATATTATACAACGACACTTTGAAATGCACGAAGGCATCACACTATTTTTTTAAGATAATGGGAAGTATGAAAAAGCTGTATTTGCCTATTCAATATGACCTATATTTCTGCTGTTACGGCGAGTGGCACAGTAAAAGTTAGGAACCCTGTAAAAATTTCTTAATCAAAATCCTCCTATTTCAATGGCTGTGTAGCTTACAAACGATTGTCTGAATTGCGAATGGCTAATACGAGATTACTTATTGCATTTATTTTCTTTCCGCGGGTAAATTATAGATCCTTAGGCTATGGAAGAATAACACCAAAATTTTAGCCATGACAGTTGAAGATAGTGGTAATGTTAACTGTTACGGAATAGCTAAAACTAGAAAACTGGAAAGCTGTGATGAAATATCGGGATGGAAGCAAAACTTGATTGCTACACATATAGCACATCATTAACAATGTATGGATTTCGACGTAAGATGCTAATTATGGCGTCCCTTGTCGAAACTCAAATGGCATGTATGTAATATTTTTTGTAGGATATCAAAGAATTAAATTCCTCCTCAGTAATCACTGACTACTACAGAAGTTTATCCTGAGGCACTGATGATGGAAAGACTAGGTTGGGAACCACCAGAGACTCGGAGAAAAAATTCTGGGTTTAGACTACTTAAAATAATTCGGATCAAGCAAATTTATGGATAATATTGATCCCGTACATCTTTAGAGAAGATTGATGGGGACATTTAAGATGGTTGGATCCCTAATGTGAATCTTTGAGTGCACATTCAGTAACTTTTCTAATTGGTCGAAAATAATTCCGGGACCACATTTCACGAATGTACATCCGTTTATATGATGGAAAGAACCATGCATTCAATGTAACAAATGGTACATGAATTATATTTTGAATTTTCCGTCTTAATCAAGGCATTGTTATGAAATGGGTTTAAGGCGCGGATTTTGAAATTTAAGCAAAAATCGTAAGCAAATAGTACGTGTTTATTACTCAGCATGATAACTTGATATTTGTCAGACGCCACATTAAACGTTGATGCAAGATTTCACGTTTTCCCGCGGAGGATAATAATGAATTTTTCTCGGCCATCTAGAGAAATCCCCTGTGGCGAATCATAGAATACAAGAAAACCACTCCATACATTGAGAGTAAACTACCATACTCAGAATAACGAGAGGCTATTGGAATAGAATAACCTAAGAGGCCATCGAGATCCGGCTCCAACCCAAAAATGTCAACAGGAAACAGGGATTCTTTATCAGCCGATCCTGGAACACAATATTGAAAAAGGCGGGAAACCCAAAATTGGCGGGAAACGGGTAGCCAATCACCTGAGACCACGGTGAAGGAAAGAGAGTAGGTAAACTGGACAACTGAGACCGTCCGCATTCACAGTCATGGAGATGGCAGAATAGTATCCTGTCGAAACGTCGGCCATTATAAATGGCCGAATCTAACCCAGTGGGAAGGCCGAGAAGAATTCAACATGAAACATTATTTTTCGCGTTTATAGGAAATTCTGTAGATATTGAATCGAATTATTTCGCAATATGTATCAAATGCCACAAGACAATGAGTTAAAATGAAATTGAGTTGTCAAGAAACCAAACGGATAACATGCAATTTCATTCACTTTTATCGGTATATATTACTAATAAGTACACGTCCTTAAAGTTTCCTGCAAGTCTGTACTTAAACAAAAATCGCTGAAACCACCTCAATGGAAATCGAGCGAGATTATTACGTACTCTGTCTATACAAGGTTCACTTATGTTCTTCCCCTCTTAGTACCTCTTTTCCTCATTCTTTCCCTTTTTCGCAGCCAAAGTTCTTACAGCCCTTGCATCACGTCCCTGCACCGGCTCGCCGGGGCAATATGTAGATGTAGATGAGCCAACCAACCCAAATGGAACACGATCGCATCCACTCCAATTACTAAGCGCTCAAGACATCTCCAGAATTCAAACCGCCTCCGTTAACTTAGCAATTAGCGCGAAACTATAAATCAAAAACGTCTTCCGCTCCTCGACCTTGCTCCTCACTCCTCCCTTCCGCACCATACTCCATCTTTTCAAAATCCTCCCCAACCCCCAAATGCACCCGTTCCACGATGCCAACACACGCTGGTATTTCTCCCACCAACCCATGAAAGAGGACCCCCACCACCGAGGTTTCCAGCATCCCAACTACCGTTTTCTTTCTCCCTCCACCCTCTCTACCCTCACTTTCGCGTCCGATTCATCCCAACCCCCACCGTGACGCTCTTGTTATTGAATTAACACAGTCACCACCATCGAGAAAGAACGGAAGTGTTGGAGAAAGTGAGAGGGAAGGTTTTGTTTTAAGGGGGAGGAGGCGGTTTTCAGACGACGGAGGAAGGGATAGAGATTTATCAGAGGATCCAGAGTACGGCGGCCATTAAAAGGAGGCAGCATTAAATGTCCGTCGGGACTTTTAGCGAGGGACGTGAGCTTGGCCAGTTGGCGTGTGCGCAGCGGCGGTGGTGGCACAGCCACGGGCAAAGCGGGCAACGGGACTGAATTGCGGACAGGTCATTTCTCATACTGCCTGCAGCCCCCTCCCTACACCTCCACCTCCCGACCCTCCCACCACCCTCCGCCCGCCCATTTCCCGTTTAGTAGCTCTTTTATTACTTATTAATCGGGTTCCCGCGTTAAATCGTCCCGACTCCATCGCTTCCTTCCCAATCTACTTGAGCTATTAATTATTTTTGGAAAGGTTACAAGCTCTGCGAGCAAAAGACTGACAGACAATTTTTCTGACGAGAGTCGTACCCCACGTTAAAACTGAGAGGGAACACCGCATTAAATACCTTTTATGTTAACCGCGTGAAAGCTATTAAAATGGGCCATTAAAAATTGTGGAAATTTTCGGAGGAAATTCAAGATTGAAGTTCACTGAAGTTCACTCAAACTCGGTCCCTGGTTACCTAACGAATTGTTGCGATGAAACTATGTCTGTCAAGATTGATAATAATTGATTCTCCGTCCTCTAAATCACGCTGCTGCAAAATTTTAATGTTAAATAAAATCAACCCTCTGATATCTGCACAAACGATTGAATTCTGCAAGCAAAAGTATGAATTCCGTTTACATTTTATGGATAGATAAACACTCCAAGCTTATCAAATGTTTAAGCATTAATTATCATCATTAGCAGAAATCAATTTGAAAATTTATCAGATTTCCAGTCCATTGGTTTTTGTATAAATGCAATATTCTTCCACTAATGCATACTTTTGGGGCAACTAAAATTTTTGAAGCACTCCACAAGCTAACTTGTTTCACAACTATGCCAGCTCATTTTTCCTTCATTATGGTAATACAAGTTTCATAATGTTAACCGGGCGGCTTGAGTTTATTTTCTTTAGGCATTTTCAGCAAATTAAAGCCGGATTTTGTTTAGAGGATTTTTATGAGAAAAGAACATGCTTGAATTACAGCTCCACATAAGGCTTTTTCCATAAGTAAGCTAGGAAAAAATTGTATTACTTTATCAACTACTGAAGTCCATTTTCACGGCATGTTCAAACGTTGAATTTTTCCGGGGAATATAATAGTAATGCACTTAAAGTAGTCGCTCTTTTATTTTTTTCCATTATTTCCCTCGCTATATTCGCGCATGTTATGCCCGAGATTCGTAATTGTGAAAATCATCATTTATGCAGCTAACAGCGGCTTGAGTGCTGGTTTATGATTCAACCCCACGGGTTGTAACGTCTCCGAAGTTCTCATCAGCATTTGGTTGCCATCCTAGATGGACCACGAGGGCACTAAATCAACGTTACCTTGATTCCACAAAATATTCCCGCGAGCATTGAGAAGCTTGGCTAGCGAAGTGGTTGGTGTATTTCCTCGGAAAGTCAGCAATCCGTGGTCCGATTAATGGATAAGTTGAAGCCAAAGTGCGTTATTGCTGGAGCTTTACATTCAAGGTGCTCAAGTTTGCACACCATGGAACACATCAGCGAAATTTAGCGCATACGAACGACGATTTTCGGTCGAGCGACTTCGTCAGTTAAGCTACTGCGGCATCCTCTTCTCCTGCAGAATTTTTTTGTGGGCTTTAAGGGACAAGATGTCGAACATAATAGTATGTTCGAAGGATCCGGGACAATAACAATCCAAGGGATCCGGATTCGTGTCCCTGTAAAGGCGGATGATTTATCCTCTGTGGAATTTCGTACATATGAGCATTGCGGGTGACTCCGTAAAGTTAATCCATGGCTAGTCCCAGTATACTCACAATTGGTCACAAGAGAGAGCATCTTTCAGTGCTTAAAGTACTACGGCTTTACCTCTTGAGCTGTGTTGCATATCGCGCGACTTGCGACTGCTTGTTGCATTGTATATTCAGCAGTCCGGAACATCTTGTCCCTCAAATCCCACAAAAGAAATCCACAGGAGAATACGAACGACGTTGAATGGGAAGGTGTGCGCCCGCAAAATGTTTTTTTAACTTACCGATAGGTGGCATTCTATGGGTGCGCAACAGTACCGGCTGATTATATATTATCTAAATTTGTTAACTACGTTTAAAATAGATAAATTAAAACGTCAACTTTTAGTTGTATAGTAATTTAAAATTTAATAATATCCGCTTTTGGCGCCTTTGCTGAAAATAAACAAACGTGATATCAATCAGGGTTGCCAATATCGATGTTTTTCAGCGCACATCATCTTTGCTTGCGATCTGTTTTGAGGAGCTCATGATCCGTAACGAATGGATGGGAACTGCGCCGTTCTGTTGCGAAGTGATTAACGCGCTAGAGCAAATGGCAGGCACCCCTCAATATAAATGGGACAAAAATTGGCTTATATGGCTATAAAAAAGAGAAAAAATTGAAAAATAATATGTCTCACATAATTAGCATGTCCAGAAGCTTAATTTTTCTAATATAATAGACATCTTATCAGTAAAAGCAATACTTTTTGAACGATTATAAAGAAATATTTGGAACTTAGTACAAGTTTTAACTCACATAGCCCTTTCCGGAACCTCTCGGAGCAGAGTCCACTCGACTCCGAAAACTTCAACCCACGTTATAACACTTAACCAACCCATCCCTCCGCATTCACTTTTCCTTTAAGAAGTTAGGGTTGCACACGCGTAAAAAGGAGAAAGTAGAGGATGGAGAGAGAAAGGCAAAATCGAGGCTTCGACTTCGCAGGGGAGAAGGAAAGAAAGAGAGAGAGGTAAAGGGTTTGGTAACTTCAGAGAGAGGAATAGAGAGAGAGAGAGTTGGTGGCACGCCAGCTGGCGGACGTACCGAGAAACAAAGTGAGAGAACGAGGAGAATCGTAGGTAGCGTAAGTGCTGAGGGGGTTATAAGTGGGGCTACCCCAATAACAGCTAGACATTGCGATCCAAGACGATACCGATACTGTTCTCGCAGATACAATTCCCGCAACGGTAATATTGATCCGCATCTACATAATAACCTTTGAGTCTCCATAAGGGATTGGGGCAGGGCTGTTTGGATACAAAGCAGAGAAAAGAGGAGGTAACACGGAAAATGGATACAAATAGTGAGAGGATTCTGGTAAATTTTCCGTTAACGTATATCTAAGTGTTTTTATCTGTTTCTACCATTGTTATTACTAGTACGAGCGAACTTCCGAACTTATCAGTTTGGCAGTGTAACTATTTTTGTCTCATCTTTCAGTTTTAGTTATTAAGCGCGGGATCCAAATAATATCCTTCGAATCACCCAAAACCTCACCTCTTATCTGATATCTACAGGTAATCTAGTCCTAGCCGAGTCTCATATGGTGTACAAAATCCATAGCCATATTTACAGATTTCTCGTTAAACCAGGTTTGAGTGGTACAACTCAGTCCTGGTCTAAGTAAAAATTCAAATTCGGCATAAAGCTGCCTTCTACTTCACACTTGGTATGAATTTTCAAAGTTACATCTTACGCCATTGGTTCAATTAAAAAAAATAATGTCATCAAGAATTATACCATTCTGGGATAAAACGACAATAATGGTACTGATTGAATGCATGCAATAAATGAACTTGTATAGATTCTGTCCAAAAGTCTTATACTCGTATATTGCCGCTTTAGTTTACATGTATGATAATCATTCTGAGAAACTGTCGGGGATTGGGTGTCTGTGGTGTGTAAAGTAGTGTCATTCTAACCCAGAGGTCTGGATTCGAGCCTTGGCAGTAACAAAGATATCATTAGTGTCACATGCAATTTTAATGAAAATCTTTGGCGATAGATTATGTAAGACGCTATACATTTAACTGTACTAAACGTTCAAAGAGCCATAGAATGATATAGATAAGATGTTTTCACGCATCACTATGTGGGCGTCATCCCTATTCACTGTGTACATCACTGTGTAATACTTAATCCAAGAAAAATGAAATAAAATTGGATTAGTCGCTAAAGTAATATATTTGGCGAACCCATGTCCAAAAATAGTCCACAAAAGAGATTCTACGTCGGTTAGACGCCTATAAATGATACGAGAAACGTGCCATTATAAAAAAAAGATTCACAGCACTTCGATCGCAGCACAAGACTGGGTATCTGCAAAGAGATGATTCTGAGATTTTAGGTGCTGATGTGGGCTGTCATTAACACAGTAGGGAATACCAACACTTCCTTTACGCCAAATGAAAAAGTACTCGCCGAATAACGGTATCCAGTAAGTCAGCGTTCCACTTTCCCATTTATTTTCCTTCCATAAAGTACTCTTTCGTCACTATACCTCGTCAATTAGAGGAAAGCTATGACTATGAGGAGACCCAGAGTCTGGTATCCTTCTAATCCAAAGTCGATCCCAATCCAAGAGTTTCGAAATACGAGGATTTATGCCTATAAATGATTGGTTCTGATAGTAAATAAGCCACGCGACGCACAGTATATTTCAGTCTCCACTTGTCAAAAATGTAACGACCTCGGCAACTCAAACCAATTAATTACTGACCGATTTGATCAAACTGTCTTTAAAAAATTCCAAAAAGCTATCCCAAATACAAACAAATGATAGTAGCATAAATAGTATCATTATAACTACTGTATAAAGTAAATTTTAGTTTCAGAAGTGATCTCGAGGAACTGATTGACTGATATAAGTTTCGACTATGCTGCCCGTTTTACACGGGGCACAAGCCAGCTCAATTTTTAACTGTATTTTTTATATAGCGTGCAATAAAAATTAAAGATAGAGCAGAGGCCATGCATAGAGGCAGAAGATAGACCATAATGGCAGCAATTAGACTGAAGTTGGTTAGTTTTCAGGTAGAGGAGCTGATTCGTAACTTCTCTCCCTAATGCATCATTATCTGCAACAAGGTACTAACATCATAATATACCCCCGCATGACTTTCGAATTTCGTTAATCAAGTTTACTAAAATAAAAACATTAATTCAACGGTTTCCCTAGCAATGCTAGGATACCTGTGGTATAGTGCATATTGATGATAAATCACCCCTGGGCAAACACCCTCGAGGTGGCTTGCGGGGTAATATGTATATGTATAAATGAACTACTCACTCTCTCTAAGCTATTTCAACGATGTCGACGCACGGTGGGAGCCTCTTTAATGGTTCTTTGGAGGTATTATCCCTAATGCATACGCCTTCCCTAGAAATTGTCCTTATTTAGCCTTTTCCCTCTCCCATCCACCCGCCTGCTCTTTCTACACTTTGGTAACCCTCTCTTTTCCCTCACTTTTCCCCGTCTCAATCCTAAGCTTGAGTATATAAACTCAACATGGATCGAATTTCGTGCATGAAGATGTCGTAGATCGAAATCATGGTCGTAATACAATTATTTTTCTAGTGGAAAATTGCATTCTCTACTCTTTATTATGATGAAATCCCACCACATCACGCGTAATACGTCTCTTTTGCAAATATGATAGAGTAATAGTAGCCTAGCGTACAGACTCCGAGTCTCCAACGGCCTTGAGCTTATTCCCTCCTTAAGATGGGTTCTCCTCCTCCAACTCCAAAAGTTTTTTCTTCGACAATTAGTAACTTATTTTGAATTCTCATCTCCTAAATCATTAATAATTTTTCTAGGAATGAATTTTTAGCCTTCATTAAATTCAGCTATAAAGTAATCTGTGAAGCCACATGAATAGCGGAAGGTCCACCATCGGCTAGTCGATCATGCTAAAGCTCATCATTAGGGATTATCAACTGTCGTCATTACAAACACGCCATTCCTAAATCACACCCATGGGAAGTAGGACAAGGAAATCTGAGGTCCCAACACTTTTCAATTTCCCTCATGTGCAGCCGCAATGCAAACACATCTACCAGCATAGTAGACGGTGATCGCCGACGTGTCCGACATGAAACTAGGACATACACAATTAGGGCAAGAAGAGTTTTTTTTCGCTCTGACATTAAGATCAAAAGCGACAAAAAAGGAAGTACTGAGTAATTGCAGAGGGAGAAGGCTCAGACTAAGACGTGTCTATTAGGAGAAAGTCTAATAATGGTGAAAAACCCAAGCTCATGAGTAAAAAACAAATTACTTCACGCTGTAAAACTTCCTGGCACATACACCTACAGCACTTATGCAGAAAGCCGTCACCTTGGGGTCATTACATTTACAATGTCCACTTAGCGTACGCTTAGAATAGCTTCCGATACAGCCCTTTATTTGCAGGTAATATTTAGATAACCCATCAAGGAACACCTATTACCCAAGGGCTATTTGATTACCAATAAGACGGCCATATTTAAGAGTGTTGATAAGGACAGCCATCGATTACATACAGATATCCCAAACACTCAATCTCATGCAAAGTTCTTAATTAAATAATTGTTTATTCAGTTAAGAGAAACCTCGATATTTTAAACTTGCTAATGAAATCACAACACGGATTCAGGATGTACAGATATTGCGAAAATCGATTAGCATTGTTTGCCCACGATATTTTAGTCTCCAGTGAAGATAATGTTCCAGTAGACTATATTTCTCTCGACTTTAAAAAGCATTTGGTAATGTGTTTCTCAGAAAGTTACTTTTTAAACTAAAATATTATGGTTTAGACGACATTTAAATTTCTTGGATTAGAGAATTCTCAAACAATAGCGTACAGAGGATTGTATTAGCCGGAGACATCTCTAAGAAGATAAAATTCATTTGCGGTGTCCCACAGGGGTGAACCTTTAATCCACTTCTATTATTTTTATATATCAACGATATTGCTGACGTTTTTCTGTTTGCTTCAACTATTTAAAGACAACACTGTAGAGTACAAAGAAATCTGTCGTAATAATGACAAGGAACCACTACTGAAGGAACTAAAGGCAATTCAAACGTGGTGCGATGCGTGACAGCTAGAATTAAATTTGAAAAAAATGTTTTTCCTTGAACTTCTGAAAAAGAAAAACTACCCTAAAGTCTACTGTAATATGCAGAATACACTATTAGAGACAGTAAAATCTGTTTAATACCTCGTAGTTAAACCAAGTAATGATTTCTCGTAGAACAATAAATTCGGGAAATAACTGGTCAAGGTAATTGCTAATTTAGATATGTTAAAAAAACTCAGAAAGTGCGACAATAAGGTCATAAAAATCAGATACTTTTCCCTTTTTTGGATCTACTTTGAATATGCTGCCAATATTTGGTATGCTCATTAGGTAGGCTTAAAATCAGAGTTAGAACGCGCGCAGAGATCATCAGCTTGATATGTGAAAGGCCGTTATGACAGTCTTGTTTATGTTACTCACCTCTTGCAATAACTGGGTTGAGAATCGCTTTCAGACCGTCAATTGAAACTAAGACTCAATATTTTATGTAAAACCAACACCAATGCATTTTCCGAAGAGATTATGAATTTCTTTCGAACTTAATAAACCTTTAGTAGATCAGATACTGATAATAAAACAAGGGAAATGGGCAGTAGAAAGATAGGTTTCAATTGTCGCTTCTTCAGCGATCGATAAGGGGCCTAAATGGCTGGCAAAGAGTCTTTGATGTAGGTAGTCGAAAATGTGACCGATTAGTTTTTTAGTTTCCTAATGCAAGTCTCTTAATCTCCCACGCATCACTAATATCACGCTTCGCAAGATCCCTGAATAACTCTTGTGTCTCGTTCATGTACTAACAATATAAATTAATACAGATAGTTTCCGTAGCACTGGTAGCTTACCCATTGTGAAGTGTATGCTAATGACAGTTACTTGTACATTATAGTGCATACGGGTCGTAGATAACCCCCTACCAAACACCCTTGAGATTGCTCGCACGGTAATTAATAGATGTAGATATAGTACAAATACAGCGTAGACCTGTATCCAACGGGCGTCCAAAAAGGCTACGAAGACCATAATTTCCCTTGTCTGCGGCCATTATGACTGCAACGAAACCTGATACATACCGGTGATGGGCGGGGAATATTACAAAAGCAGATGTTATTTATATTAATATAAAAAAATTATATAAATATAGAGTCCGTTCTTTAGTAGGTTGAAGCAACTTAACGAAACCGATTCTGTAAGAAGAAGAATGAAAGGAGTCTGGCCGAAACATTGCAGTGGATTAATGAAGATTTAAATGAACCAAGAACGGTACTGGTAAATTAATTACTGGGCGTATCGCCAATGAATGATGATCAGGCATGGGGAATAGAAAATCCACGGAAGTCGATGCAGGGATGGCGATAAAAACTCACGGAATGCATTCCAAGTGCATGCTAAAGACAATGGCAGAGAGAAAAATAGATCGGAAGAACTACACGCCGGGACTCATGATGGGGAATGCAAAGCTGATAATGAGAGATGTGAGCGTAGGATAGTAACAAAGAAATGAAAACAGGAGAATAGTAATGAAGAAAACAGGAGAATACAAACTTCGATTGGATAGCTGCCAATAATGATCTAGTTCAGTAATTCCACATTGGCTATCACTTTATATCTGAGTTTAGAACTAAAATATCACTATTTTCAAGGTTTCACACCGTCAAGTTAGCTTTGCAAAGTTAAAATGAAAGAAATTTGTGCTAAATGACAAAAATTAAATACCCACATATCCATATCAACAGTCAAAAACAGATTAATCTACATATTACCAATTTTTTTTGGCTCGAAACAATTATTCGCCTCACTTTCCAAAATCCAGAAATATTTATAAAAATACGTGTGAAAAAAATTCAATTAGACCTGTTTAAACAGTTTTAACCTATAGGCCATGCTCCTTGTGCCTCGAATCGTTTCGCTCCATTTTCCATAGTCCAGAAATGTTAAAATAAGCTCCAGCCAAAAGAAAAACTAAAAAAGACCCGTTTTAACTATGTTAGCCTTTTGGCCGGTTATGCCACACAGGTGACCTCATCAAGATAGAATTTCGCTATAATTAGGCAGAAAATTCCGTATTCACCTAAATCGCATATTTGACTAAACAGATCATAAATTGAATTAATATTGTAAAAAAAGGAGTTAACGTGTTTATAGACCATAATGTGTCACAAAGTTGAGCCTGAAGGAATAAAATGCATAAATAAATTGTAAATATCAAGTTTTTATTTCTTGCCAATCATATTAAATGGGTTCCACCAACCATAATAGGAAAAACCAAATTAATTTAAGGAAATTGCTTTGTAATTTATTCTGATTAAAAATAATTTTATTTTTAATTAATATTTTCGGAAAAAAACTATACATTTTTAACTATTTTAATTACTGTGGTATACATAATTTCACCACTAATTATTCAGAAAAAAAATATTTCTGGAGAAGCCAAAAATATTAATTGTCATACATTTAAAAGAGACCCGCCGACAAAAGACAGGAGCCTCTCATCGAATAAAAAGAATTTCGGATCTCTATTAAGCCATCTAAATTGAGACAACAGCCATGAGTCACTCTTAAGCAAGCCTTTGAGATCTCTTTCCCCCATTCCAACAGAAAACTCTCATTTCCGAAGTGTGGTTAATCTCTTGAGCGGTCGAAACCCTCGAGTGTCACTCTGGGTATCTTCTTCGCGGGAAAGGAAATCCATGGGGCTACAAATCTCTTTACATCCTCATCAAAATCTCCATCATCCTTCATCTCTTCTCCTTCATTATACGGAACGGAACGACGGCGAAGCAAATCGGGCGTGATTGATTGCGTCTTATGCTTTGTTCCCACCCGGGACATTTCATGCGGAGCAAAACAATGGAATGCAATGGAATGAAAATGGAATGGAAATGGAAATGCAACGAAAACTTAACAATTTCAATGCCATTCCGTCTCTTAACAGCAGAGATTATACTCAAAAGAGATTGAATTATATCCACACATCAATAAGATCATAGCAAACTTGTAGAAATCTTTAAAGAAGGCTCCCTCATAAATTACTTTTAGGCTCAATTATGAGCTGTATAATGTGTCAACATTTCTCAGTCAAGCTATACAAAAACATATACTCTGTGAACATTAAAACATTGGCTAGAGAGGAATAGCCGAATTTAAAGGATGGCACAAAAATGAAACGGAATGATCACTACGACAAACAAATATTTAAAAAATCAGATACACCTCATCGGTATTACAAATTATGTTCTATCAAACTTAGGTTTGACTGATTTAAAGCGCACATATTAGCCAAAAGACATTTTTTTGCATCGATTAGCATCAATTTATGGCGGGATCTATAGCGAGATTCCAAGGAAGATAGTCAGAAAATTTCGTCATCAATGTCATCAGGTTGCTTAAAATTTATCAAAAGGCAAAAAAAAGCGAGACTCATAACTAACCCAGAATTCAAACATAAGAGAGTCTGAGGAGCTCTAATGTGAAATGAATCTTGGAGAAGAGCATTTAAGAAAATCTATAAATCTTCACGTGTATCCATCAAACTTCTAGGTTGACTATTCCATCACTTCATGCCAGGTGGATAGAGATACAACAGAGTTATCTACGCATATCCATCAAATAAGAGATTGATTTAAGTGTATAGTAACTTTTTTCACTTAAGATCAGCTGAGCAGAGAGATAAGGTTCTATGAACTGCAATATGCAAGTGGTGAGTAGACGAGGGGTAATAGCAAGTACAGAAGAAAACTAAAGCACTCACCCATTCCTCGAGCCATGCTTAGTTGTTTTGGTTGATAGGAGAAAAAAAGGAGGCAAATTTACAAGCGATAAATAGAGCCGCTTGTTTAGGCAGGGAGGGTTAGGAAAGAGATGATGACTTGGGTTATAAAGGATGAGGGAAGAGTGAATTTTCTATGCGTAATTACGGCATGCCCGAAACTGGAAATGGTCCAACTTATCCCGAAGTGGGACCATACACATCCACCATTTCATTCACAGAACTCCTTCACTCCCTCTCCGCCACAGCCGTTACCCTTAAAATTACCCAACCTTCGAGCCTTCCATATATACCCTATTTTCACCCCTACCCTGCCCTTCCACGCACTTTGACCATTTTTCCTTCCATTCAGCGGTGGGAATTTGCACGCCAAAGTATAATGTAGTAATGTAAACTTTTTACGTAAAGTATACTTAAATCAAAAACCTATTTTTATTCATTTTCTTTTTGTTTTCATATATATTCTCACATTAGTGGGCAAAACAACCCACTGTTCAACTACTATCAAATCTAATTAGAAAGGATACATGACCTTCTCCGTTAGCATTTGTAGCATCAAATATTTGATACCATTGGCTTCCACAGGCTTTGTGACTACTTTGGGTGCGTAAAGAAGGGTGATCAAAGGAAACCTAAGTTTCAATGCCCTAATTACATACACTCAGTAAAAGTAAATGGACCAAGTGTACACGCCAGAATTACTTAACCAATCAGTGGGCAACTCCATAACAAAGTGATAGCAGGGGCTATTTTTTGCAGATAAAAATAACAACAATAACTGAACAAAGGCAAGTGTCATACATTAATTTAATGTACTAACGCGCAATATTTTTCTCAAATCTTTTCTGGCAAAAAAATTCAAAGGTTTGGCTTAACTCAACGTGCTATCTAAACCCCCATCGCATTCCCCATCACCCTAAGCAAGCCACTAAGTCCTCTTTCTTCCATCCCATAGCCTTAACGTAGTTCCCTGCTCTTACACGTCTCCTCTCAATGAGCGTTTAATGTAAATCCCATTCTTTCTAGCCCCTGCAGAAATAGGGTCAGTAAATTTGTTTCATTTAAGTGCTTAAGAATGCTGATATATTCCTCGGAGTATCTTCTAAGGGAAGAGATAAGGACGAATATAAAAATATTCGAGTCCTACGGTAAGCGACCATAAAGGTAAGAGTATAGGTGTAAATGCAGAGAAACTTGAAAAGAGGGTGTATTCAGGGAGCGAGGAAAAGAAATACATCGATAGTTCTCGAAGATAAAGTCACGGCTAACAAAACGCATCGATGCTCGCCGGTATTAGACTCAGGATTTCCTATTTTTGGAAAGAACTTTGGTGCTAGAATTAAGATATCTTTTAAGGTTCACTGCAGTTCAACTCCACTCTCCCAACTTCACGGAGATGAGTGGTTGACTACCGAGGTACCATATTGAGCTCGGGAAAGGACAGGAGATTTTCATGTTCTAATATCGATGATGTCCCAGGAAACAACCAGTTTCACCAAAAATGCTTGCTTTAATGAGTTTCAAGTTTTCAGAGGAATCAAAGACATCATGAGGAGAGGATTAAGATTCCAATCCATATTGTTGGATTTTTTTCCTCGACGCATGCTCAGTGCCCCACAGTGTCTGATATCACTTATTCATCTGGCATTGGATTAGGGGTTTTCGTTTGTCATCTGCCATCAATCAACACATTTATATTTGCACTTTTTAAGAGATTTTTTAATTTAACACAATCTCTAAAATATGACTCTTCTCTATCTCTAAAATAATGACTATTTAATCTCTAAAATATGACTATTCTCCTAAAATGTGACTCAGCCTTGGCATAAATATTAAACCAATTGGCTCCATTGTAACAGAAACAATAATTGCACTTCTCCACAAGATATCCCGAAGATATTTCCACAAGATACATTTTAAGGAAAAGTAAAAATGTTGTTTCTGATATAATAAGATGAACTTCCACAATATCTCAACTGAAACTGTTAAAATTATTTGAAAAATCAATCAGCTCCAAATTAGTTTTCGCTCATCAGTATATAGGTTTTGAAATAACTTGATTTTAGCCAATTTATTCAATACAAAAATGTATTACTTGGTACATGCATTCCAGCAAAGAGCATACTTGCGCAAAAAGATATTAAAAACTCAAACGCTCAGTTCAGAACGTAGCATTATGGTCAAGGCATGACTCAGAAAGTGTCCCTCAGATTTAACCAGTTACACCAGCATCAAAGACCAATTAATAAACTACTCCACTGGCATCAATACCGTTTTCTCGCCTCATAAATATTATCCAGAAAAGTTTTCTCACATTAGGTGTACCTACACCAGAGAGCTTACTCATTCAACCATGACAATCTCGGCGAAAAAAACTCACAGACAAAGAGAAATAAAATATCCGAGAGAGATGATTATCAACCTACAACTTTGTTCTTTCCTTCCAAAAGAACTCGAACAATGAAAATAAAATAAAAAATGGCAGAGAGAGAGAAGGACTTGGCCCTGGATTTGCCGGACGTGCTACACAATTAATCACCCAATAACAAGAGTTGGGGTGGGGGATGAGGAAAGAGAGCATCAAAACATTCCCTCGTGATTCAGCGGCGTGTAAAAGAAGAGGATGGGCGGCGGGTAGGAATGGAAAGGCCAGAAAAAATCAAGCATGAGAGAGAGAGAGAGAGAGAGAGAGAGAGGTGGGAGAGTGAGGGAAAGAGAGATAAATATTTCCAAAAGCTGTGGGCGTTAGGGGTCGGGGTGAGAATTTCTGAAGGGTGGAGGAAACAGGGTGGGGGAAAGGGGTTGGTGAGGGTAACTTGCGTTCAGGACAGAGTAAGGAGGGAGGAGGACATTTGGGAGGTTGGGGGTACGAAACGCAGCGCTGAAACTCAGTCGAGGACCTTGAATGATGTAGCCGGAAAGCGCTTCAGCAATCCGTCGACGGAGGAAGAGAAAAATGACTTCAAATCCCTTTAGATTTTCTTTTGTTTCCGCATCTCCCTACTTCCTCAATCCCTCTCTTTCTCTTGGCACTTGTATATTTTTCTGCTCTTCTGCCCCCACGTGGTGCCGCAGTCGCCATTCTCTCCTTCCATAGCCAAACCCTCTGCCCTCCTTTCGAAGAATCTTCACCTCTCCTCCCACTCTGCCGTTTCCCCCTGGCCTTCTGAAAGCCATCTACCGTACTTCTCCTCATCCTACTCCCATGCTGCTGCTATTTAAGAACCCCTCTTTAAAGCCCCACTCGGCTCACCTTCACGTTGCTTCACCCAAAACGTTCAACAACTTTTTGTCATTCAATTCCACTTTCAGCCAACGTATCCAGCCACTCTCCTAGTCTTGATAATTCAAATCGATCGATTAATTGATTTTATTTTCATCGACCGGAGTTTTTTTTACTCTTCAAATTCATCATCGTACCCGAAGGAGTCGGTCTCATTTAGTCGAAATAAAATTTTCAAAATACACTTTATTCCTCGCCTCCGCGCTGGAGATGATCAGTCAAGCTCATGCGCCTTGTCCTAATATTGCCTGAAATGCGAGGTACTAAGCACAGAAGGACACATTTTGAAAGTATTTCCAAGTGTCTCACTTCTACCCAGGTCAGGATTGGCGACGATGGCAGAGTTGACCGTGGAATCATTGGCAGCAGTCACTTTCTTGACCCACTCGTAAACCCGAGAAATCTTCTTCAGCATCGTTGGCCGGGAATACCTTTCTAAATTAATTCAACATTGCTAAATTGAGCGGGCCTAGTTGCAGCACGTGAAGATAATATTAACAAAGGTAATTATTAAGAATTTGCTCTAGATGTGCAAAACTACGCAATGGATTAAATTCAATTAAATACTTGAATTAATTGCTCGAAGATGCAGCCAAAAGTATACGAAACCAGCACTAAAAAATATATTCTAGAATTTACTACTCGTACAACCATTTCAACTGAGTGCGTCTATGGCCACATGAAGTAATAAAATGCATACATTATGTCTGGGTGAAATGCCTCGTAATACAATCTCAAAACGTAAAATAGTAATTTTAAACGACATTTGGCTCAATCCATCGTTTCTTCATATTTACGTTTATAGACAGCGGAAAGAAAAGACTAATTGTTCCTTAAGTCTAAAATGATGCATAATTCGTGCATTATCCTCGCTCTCACGTCGCTGGTAATCGCTGAATTGTTTCATGTACCAGAAAAACCAAGTTTTATGACATGGGTTCAAAGGTTCTCTCAGTGATGTTTCATAAGCCTCTGCTTTATTTAGACTTTCCATCGTGGTTGCTATTCTTACAGACAAGTTTTCCCAGAGGTCATCTGACATATTTTATTTGAAGAAACCAGTTGGACAGCTAGTGAAACTATTTTAAGCAGAAAAAAAACAAATATCGTAAGGAGACAAATTGAAGCAAAATGCCTATTAGGTTATAACCTTTACCATATCCTAGATTCATGTAAGATACCAAACAGAATGCTTAATTATCAAGCCTAACACAATAAGAGCATTTGCTGCTTTCTACATATTGCAAACGAGCACAAGAAACGGATTGGTCTAGCACCAACCAGACTGCAACTTTGCTTTTGCCAAAAATTTCGTGCAAATTTTAATGCTAGGCTCAGTGTTGATTAAGGAAACCAGCACCAGGTTTGATACTCCTGTGAATTTTGACTAATGGACTCTACCTCACAAATAAAGATGAAAAAAATTGAATAAGTTACAAAAGATTATGGATGACAAAAGACGGTAGAAATATAAATAAAATGAATGCTTTATTCGAGAAGAGTGGCTAAGGAACCCTTTTAATTCCATACCCGGGACAGGAATCTCGGCCCCATCCCATTGCTTTCCAACATTTTTTTTCATGCAGCCCAAGCCACATCACAATAGCGCTCCTTCCCCTCCTTCCCTTTCCTCCTCGTTCTCCTCCTCCAATCAAAATTGCTTCTTCCATCCTCCGCTCCCTCTCCCCAGCAATTACTTTTTTTCTCGACCCTCCCACACCCAAAAAATAACTCACTCCGTCTTCCATTGCTCTCATATTTTTTTCGGCACTCGGTTCCCTCAGTGGACCCCTCCCAAATCCATCCTCTACAGAGGGTGTTTGTGAGTGTTCGAGTGCTTGATAGAGACGGAGAGTGGATGAGAACGTGTGGGCGGGTGACAAACAGAATTCGGTGCAACGGTGTCAACAGCTCATCACTCACGCGCAGGAGGGCGAGGAGGAGGAAGAAGAAGAGGTTGAGCAGCAGGATGAGGAAATGATCTCCCTCCAAGTGGGATGAATAAACGACTCTCGAAAAGCGGAGAGCGTGAGTGAGTGTGAGAGAACAGTGTGAATCTGTGTCGGTTGGTTGGTTGAACGCAGCGAGAAGGGGGGGGGGGAGAGGACGGGTCTTTCCGCTCGTGTGGAGGTTGGGATGGACCCAAATGGAGATGCAGCTAGGGAAGGTGGTGTAGGGGGCTATTCCATAAGGGCTTGGTGTAAATAATTAGCTAAAGGGAGGGGTGGAGGCGGTGCAGCACCATTTGATACATTTGACAAGGTTACTCCAAAACAGTGACAAGGTCACTCATGAGCTAATAGTATTCGAGGAGTAGTCTTGTGGTACACCTGATAATGACGCTTTAAGCGTCAAAATGCGCTGTACAAATAAATAAAAGAATAGATATTTCAAAGCTTCAAAGTTTATTTATTTTAAATTCACGATGATTATCCTTAATATCTCGCCGGATACCATTAAATATTATCATGAGGTTTAAACGTAACTAAACCTTTAAAAATTGTGAATTATATCAACATGTTCAACTGATAAAATCGAAATTTTTTTGTGACATTTAGTATTCCACAAAGAATTTTTGGCCCCTTTTTATTCCTTATTTATATCAAACAACCTAGCACCAGAGTTATCAGAAAAAGTACGTTGATTGGAGACACTGCGGTCTTTAACCTAATAAGTTGCCACAAAATCAGCCATTGAGGACCTAATTGATTCAAAGAAAGGTCAAATATTGGTGTGTTTAGTGTACGGTTTAATCAATCTTAGTAAACGCACTTCCGCACAATTCCTACGAAGGAAATCACATTAATTACAAATGTAGTGCGTTAAAGGAGTACGTGAGAAAGAAGAGAGGGAAGTCAAATAAAATACCAGAGAATCATCATAAGTTCATATCTATCAAGTAAATACGCTCGTATCATTAAAAGCACTGCATTCGTGAGAATAGGATTCATCAGGTGAGTAGTTGGAAAGAACTCGGGGCAGAAATTGAAAAATGCTATCTCACACTTATTCGGCCGCACTTGGGACCAAAAATAGAAATGTTTCATCGAATATATAATTATTTATAAACTGGGGAAGAAATGAGATCAGTGAGCGACAAAAAAAGAATTTTTAGCATATATCTTGGAATTTGATGAGAATACACTGAAGAAAACCCTGAGATTTTGGGCGCAGAAAATAAGCCTCGTCTTGGTAGAGTGGCGACATTAATTAAAATCAAAATTTGGAAGTTGTCCATCCATTTGCTCTTGTACTAACTATACACTGCACAAAAAATTTAAAATAATACAAGCCCCTCTTTCTCTTTCACTTCGTTATGTAGAGTAATTTACGAGCATCAAATGATTTAAAAAATTCAAGATATGAAGACATTTCCTCTTGTGAAGCTATAAGTATTTTATTATAAACGTGCCAAATAAAGAAACAAAAATAACGAACGCATGCTAATAAATGCCACGAAGTGATAACGAAGGGTCATTTCTCACATTGCCGTGCAGCTGAGATGATGGATGACGATGAATAATGTTCCGAGGACATCGAAGACACAGAAATGAGGTGTTTTTAAATTTATCGAGATTTATCACTCCATCGTTTACGTCCATTGTTATTCAAAATATATATAAATTGCGTTCATCAATTTATTTCTGTATTCACATTTACGAGTTTTATGTCTTGATTGAAAGCCGATTTTTAATTGCCCTCCTTGATAGGCATATACGTATACATATATTGTACACGAAGCTTCCGCCGATCACATTTTTCAAACCGTTTTATCCATCGAGAGGGAGGAAGGAAAAAAATTTGGACGGCGTCCAGATATATACCTCCAACCCCCCTGAAACAGATCCTCCTCCCCACTCTGACTCGCAAGTTTTTAATCACTTGATCATCCGCTAAACGGCGAATGAGTTCGAAGGGAATATTATTTATCCCAGACGAGCCTTCCCCCTCTGTCCCTCCGCCATAGTACTGGATATTCACCTTTTTTCCATTTTTTTCCCTTCTTCAAATCCCTCCGTTTCCAACTCAAGGAGGACGTTCTTTGTTGAGGAGAGAGGGAGAGAAAGAGAGAGATAGCGAGAGAGCTTTTACCAACAACCAATCCCGGATCACGGAGGCATCCATATTCGAAAAGCTGGAGAAAGAACGAGAGAGGGAGAGCAAAAAATTTGAAAAATAAATAAAAAAATATTTGCTCCGCAGAAAATGCGGACGCCATATCGAACCGTGGAGTCATTCAGGTGAGGCAAACAAAGCCTGGCGTCCCTCGACAAGGCTCCCGTAATGGCCGCAGACCTTCCTTGTCTCGTCCCTGACTCCACTCCTCACTCGCTCAAAGTCCCCCTTCCAAACTTCCCTTCCCCATACTCTTCTTTCTCCTATAATATACCCATCTTCCAACATGATTCTCCCTTAAAAAAATCCGTAATTCCTAAATAGCAATAATTACTTCAGTTGATGGTGGTGAAGCTGGACGACTTAAATTAACCCGCCATGATCTGAATTAATTTTAATCAAACTATCTTAATAACTTTCAATGTAAAATATATATAGGATATATTTCATACGTTTAGGAGAAAGAAACTTTTTTCATTTGAGTAATTTTTTCATTTATGTAGTAACTATGAGGTAGAAAATATCGTTTAAGGATCCCTCTTTTCTTGCTCGGTATTTGAGTTTATTTTTCACATCTTCTGTTTTAGAAAAATGTGTTGTTGTGTACTAGCAAAAACGTTTGTGAAATTAAAAATAGATCTAATATGAAAATATATATGTTACGTATAAAGTATTGCTTAGGAAAACTACTTTTTGGCTACGCATGAATCACAATTGCTACGAATAGACAACTTCAAATTTTATCTTGCATATATTAGTGTTCGATTAAATCCAAAATTTTCAAGGTTGAAGATAAATAATAACTAATAAAGGTAAAGGAATGTTAACAGTTTTTCTAACGACCATGTGCACACAAAAACAATAGATTAAGATGGATATACTTAGTGTTGGAGTATACATATATATTTTCTACCCAAATATATAGATAAATATATATACTACCCAACATATACAGCTAAAGTATATACAACCCAAAAAATAATAAATATATACATTATCCAACAAGCTTCTGTGTGAGCAAGATAGGCTTAAGGCACTAGCCAACTATAAAGATAGAAAAGTAAGGGTAGAGGACAAAGATAAATTAAATATTAATCCTCACTGAGCCTTTTAGCGCCGTCCTCTGTTCTTATTGTGTAGAGAGTTTCAAAAACCGTTGACATTATGTGCCTGATGGAAAAAAACTGAATCTCCTTGTATTCAGTTCGACTAGGCTGCAAATAAATACATTGATAACAACCAAGAAACATAACGTAATAGAGTAAAACATGGATTCATGGTAAACTTAGCGGAACCAAGCAAAAGTTTAAAATATAATAGAGCACAGCACACTAACATGTGGTTCCAACCATAGTTACAGCTGCTATATGGTTAAAAGTGATTGCCGTTTTCGAGATTTTCAACTTTTGAGAGACGATGCAAATAGTATTAGTCAGTAAAAATAAACACCAGCAATAAATCAAACAGTGTATGAGTACTAAGATATCCACTTTATTTAAAAAAGCTCGGTATCCAAAATTTAGAGCTGAATCAAGGTATTATTTTTTTGAAATACGGGATGTAGAGAACTGGATGATTGAGTTCTCCTTACCCTGAGGTCTTAAGTTATGTTGACGAATTATGCTCACCGTGAGCCAGCCAAGTTACTCTATTTAGAGATGAAAGATTTTCAATTTTTACAGATTTTCAATATTCTACATATTATCAGATTTTACCGAATATTGGTCCCAATTTTTGCTCCTCCCTAAACTCCCCTAAATTCTATGCAGCGGGAAGGGGGCGTATTTCCTAACTGTAATGAAACCTTGGTTAAGCAATCATCTATGAAAACGCTCCTCTTTGCCACATATCCTGGAAGTGGCTTGCGCTGTGTTCCAGTACTTGTAGTTAAAGAAATAAGTAGGCACAATATTAAGCATTACAATTTACATCGCAACCCATTGCTTTTTGCATGTCCATCGCGTTAGTTCCCATCTCCAGCAAAATTGTTGCACCTCCAACCCCAACATAATATCATAGTAACCTAACTACATTCCTTACTTTCCTCCGCCATCCCTAAAAGATACCCTTGAGTTAATGGAATGACGAATTGGCCTTCCTAATAAATCGATCTCATGAACGATCCATTTACTTGCCATTCCACGGTTCGCTGTGCGCTCACTATTACGCCAGCCAAAAGATGAGGAGGGTGGAAAAGTGGGAAATGAAAAAGAAAAGAGGGGTGAAAAGAAATCTAGTAAAGAACTGATGCTCGCTGATCTCAGCAGAAACTAGCAAAAGTTTATGACTCCTTCAGCATAAAACAAAAGTCCGACAGTATTCATATCTTCAACTGGCTCACTCGTAAGAATGAATATCCTCTGGATTTCCATTCCAAAGCTTGCTTAACACTTGGTGCATGCTGGGCATTCAATTGAAGATCCTCTAAGAAAAACTGAGAATGTTATGCAATTTCCTGGAAAAACCGACGCGTCAAAGAAATAAGAAGCTATATAACCCTCATACTTCATAATATATGGTAGCGCATTTGTAATCTACACCTACATATTACCTTGAAAGCCACATCCAGGGAGTTTAACAGGGGGTCACTTATCATCAGAATGCACTACAGTGCAGACATTTACTTTCACTAACACGTACCAAACAATAGAGATGCTAAAAATGCTACAAAAACAACTAAATTAAACTATAATGCAACTATATAAACGTGATACAAGTTTCATGCGGGGAAAAATTAAAACATGGTGTTAGCACAACTCGGCATATATAGAAACATACAAGAGGAAGCACATCTATTAATTAGCTGAACTACCTGTCAACTTACCTACTTCAAAGTCCTAACGCAGCTATAATTGTCTCTTATCGATTGCGGGAAAAATGACATTTTTAAACCTGTCTGTTCTGCAGTCTGTTTTTCTTATTTCATTCTCGTGATCTGATATATTCTTCGACTATTATTCAAAAGAACAGCTTCCACCATCAACTACAATCGGGTAAAATACTTACAGAATTAATTCCGCAAAAATGGATTCAGTTCGCCTTTGCAGGTATTTTTTGTGTCTGCTCTCCTCGTATTTTAACAAAAAATTAATAAAATACAAAGAAAAGCAGCCTGTTTTGTTAAAAACTGCTACGAGTGAACATACAGTGTCTCACTACTTTTTAAGGGATTAAGGTGGAAGCCCCTAGAGACTCGGAGGCTACACTCCAGGATAAGTTTTCTAGAGGAATTCAGAACTGGTGTGTGTGACACAGAATATTATCATGACACCTCGCTTCATCACTAGGTCTGAAATAAGCGATAAAATAAGAGAGATACGTTTCCGAACAGATAGTTACAAAAACTCGTTCTTTCCGCGCACAATAAGCAATCAAAATAAAAACTGAGCTGCACTAATTACACACCCATAATACATGTCACCATTCCACCTCCCAAAATCAGATCTGTAGCATCTTTACACGGCTGGAGTCCTAACACCCCCTGCCACATACCCATGCGGTGGCTCATAGGGTTGTTTGTGAATGTAGATGTACTTTCCTTTACTTTCAATAAATAAGGTATTGCCGAGAACGCAATGTTCACTAAAGCTAATTGTCCCACCACGGCCATCCTAAATTCCATAATTTTTTAAAGTGGAAATGGAAAATTATTCTCATGCATACGATTTTTCGCACGTGCATTCTCACAATTTTTGGAACCCTTCACATGCACCCGCTAATTATCGCCCTTTCACGTCCTCCTTTCCTTTCTCCACTCTTTCCCTTTCTTTTCACTCTGGCCACTGCAAGCCTCAATCTGAACTCTTCTCCCTCTTGCCCATTCCCTTTCTGACTATATCTCCCTCTTTCTCCCTCTCTTTTCTCTTCTCTTTCATTTCCTCTCCTTTCCACGTCTTTCTCTCTCCATCCCCTTCGTTGCCGATTCATCTCCTCCATCCGCCTCCGTTTCTCCACCCCTCTCCCTTCTTCTCTACCCCACCCCATGCTCCCCAAGTTCCTCCCGCCCCTCTCTGTCCCCAGCGGGTCGTTAATTCATTTCCCTCCATCCCCCTCTTGCCCTGTCGTGCACCTGAAAGGACATTCATTTGAATCCCGCGTACATTACGATTTGTTGTCACTCACGCGTTAGTGAAAGCGTCACATGGCGTTTCGCCTTGTTAAGATTCCACTTGTTCCGACGGCCATGGCTGGCCGGCGAAGACACTTCAACAGCACCCCAACACTCTTCAGATGAACCAAAACAAAAAAATACAAAACACCACCCTTCTACCAACATTGGTGAACCGAATCTATCCCCGCAGTGTCGTTTTAATAGTAAAAGCTGATTTGGTAAATGTCTACCCGACAAAATGACACGGGGAGAAAATGTTTGACAAACAAGAGAGGTTAAAAGTATACGGCCAAATTTATCACCTCAAGGGCGGGTGGCTTAAGAATGTTGAGGTCAATTAGACAAAAAATAAATAGGACCCATTTTCGCTCTAACGCACACGTATTTTGCTCTATTATCTACGATTTTCACGGGAGAATTTACCTATCATGCTGGGATGGCACAACTGGTCAAACCTGACGCGATTTTATCCTCGTAAGACCATTTTAGTTTTAGATGAAGCTGGCTGTCGAATCTCACATATATTTATACCATCATAATTATATTTTGCAACTATAATTCGCTTTTACATGAAACAATGATGATAACAAAATGTAAATTCTTTTCAGACACATATTAGGGTGACCAGCAAAAATGAAAAGTTTTTTCAGAGTATCATACGAGCTCATAGGTCTATTACAGCTGGTTTTAAATAAAAAACAATTATTGCCCCACATTTAGCTACTGGTCATATTTTGTGAAGAAAAACGACCCTTCTTTGTTGGAAAGCGAGCAAAAGCGGAACAAATAAGTTATTTCCGAAGCATCCCATCTTAAGCAATCCCCAAGTCCAACCGCGATGACCAAAATCAGTAAAGATAAAAATGCCAGACCAAACCAGACTCCAAAGGAGAAATACGTAAAATAAAACAAACGTATTAAAAACGGAATGAGGTAACAGTGATGACGGTAAGTGAAGAAGTTAGAAGATCGCACATTTACAGTATGTCTTAGGAAATGAGCGCCGCTGAACTAACTTTTTAGTAGGTAGTCTACGAATCTATTTCTCGCTTCGGAGCGCTGCATTCCCCCGATTCCTCTCTGATGGGTGTACGGCCAGGCGGAGACAATGTGAGCGAGTGGCGGTGACGAGAGAAAGAGAGAGAGACAGATGGGAGCAATGAGAGGGTGAGTATGCACAATTCATTATGCCCCACCCCGCGCGCACTCTAACGATCAGACGCACATTTCAGACAGAGGTGTCCTCTCGAAGCGGTGGCTGACAGGCACGAAGGACTCGCACAACGCATTCGACTCAATGGCGATGAAGAACAGATCCAAAAATTAGACAACATCATTCTGGTACTCGTAGAGGACACCGAAGAGGATAAAATCCGCCTGGTCCGGGTGTACACCCATGGACTTTTAGTTTGCCGTTTCAATGGGCTAACGATTAATAAATCCAGGTTTCCTGATATAAAAGCAATTTGAGAAGGGTTCCACATCTGCATAATGCCCTACAAACCATTTCAAAAGGTGTGTGGTCGCAAGTGACTTTCACCAACATGTACCACACTATATTTAACTAAAGTTAATGAAAAGGTAAAGTTAGTAAAATGACAGTTGTGCATAAGCAAAAACCTGCAAATACCTGTTAGAAATTTGGGAATTTTACGATGCAACAGCCCAAAGAAAATAGAATTAGAAGTAGAGATAAATGTCAAGAATAGAAGAGATATACCAACAATCACATACATCAATAAAATCATGAAGGACCTAAAAAATACGTCGAAAAGAGAGCATAATGGCTGCGTAAAGACTTTGAAGTAGGTTAGTTGACAGATAGCGTAGCTGTTTAATTCATGTGCCCCCTTATGCACGTTTCTCAATCTGTCAAGTACTGTTCACACCATGTTTTGCATATTCCCTGCATGACTCTTTTATTACGTTTACATGGATACATTCTTGATTAAATTAATAGTTTCTGTAGCATTTGTAACATAACCATAGTGTGATGCATGTTGGTGAGAATTTATTTCTACACTGTAGAGCATGTTAGTGTTAAGCCACCCCATCCACCTTTAAGGTGGCTTGCGGGGTAATATGTAGATGTAGATCAAAATTAAATAGTAACGTAGGAATGAAGCGGAGTTTTTTGGCAGAGAGGAGTATGGAACAGAGAGCTGCGGCATACCAATCTTAGGATTGACGATAGCTGATATTAATGATGCGGCTTTTTACCGACATTCAACACGCTATGGGAATGCTATATATTCTAAAGATAGAATGACTCTTGGTGTATTTGGAAACAACATGAATGCACTGGATGAATTAAAAAAGGGTTCAATGGATCTAGATGTCAAGCATTGTGACTCATCAAGGAAGGAATTGGAGGGGAAATGAGGACTTTCAGAAAGCCACAATAAAGAATCCACTAACATCATTTAAGCCATGTTTGTCCACGAATCCTGCTGCTTTTATATTCTGCCGAGATGCGGCGATGAAATCCATAGAAACTTCTCCCTTATGAAACTGCCACAGAAACCCTTATGAAACTGCCACAGTAATTTAGATGCCTGAGTTGTACGATGGACGGGATAGTGTCCCTCGATGCTAATGATTCCTTCTCCCACTCCTAGGCCGGCCGAAAGGTCTTTTTCATTTTCGCGGCAAATTATATGAATTTATTCTCCGTACTGCGGTAGCCATGAAAAGCAGCCTGCTGTTACTCATTTTTTTCCCTAATTATGGGCCTTAGACTTGAGCTAAAGATTAAAAGATAATTTTAAAAATAAACATCGAATATCAGATGAGGAGAGCTATTGAAAGAGTAAACTATTTTTTATTGATTAACAAATTAGGGGTCTAGACGACTGAGGGGAAAGACGAAAAATGAATATTTTTCTACGATTGATTAGAGGGCATTACGGGAGCAATTAATTCGTAATTAGCATTGTTGCCCGTTCGTATTGCTAATCAGCTAACTGGAAAATTAAAATGTTTAATGACATGCTTTATCGATGCGCAAAGACATATATACGACTATGCTTGCATGCATTGATGCGGGTTCAAGCCATGCATGAATTGTGTCATCTTCACGATTGATATGACTTTGGTCGATTGATATGACGTTGATCGAAAAAACATTCGATGAAGGGTTTTCAAATACTAATTTCCTTAGCGTTTATAAAATAAGATGCCATCAGAAATCAAACTAAAAATGCAATAAATCATTAGACCAAGGTATCAACTTTCCACTAAATATAACTTAAGCATATAACCATACCATTTGGAAAACATGTAGGGATCCCGCATGTTCAAAACTAACGCAAAAACGCATCAAAAACGCTTATGGTAGAACTTTTCAGCCGCAAGTTCCCCTTTTGCAGCGAAAATTGAATACTAAAGTAACGCGAGGATTTTCAACAGGTCAATATCCTTTATTTGATACCCATCCATAACGCAGGCTGAAGTCGCAATTTTTTTCCTCTGTGACTCATAAAATAACTTCTCCACAGCGTGGCATAAAAATAGTTCCTACTCGTTTAAAATATGAGCGAATAAATCACCGAATCGATTAAGTCTTGCGTGATGCCCCAATAATCGGTCAAGCGTGCGTGCAATCGATTAAAAAAAAAGAAAACTAGCGCATCGATTTTCAAGAAGAGCATCGAATCGTCAACTCACATCATCTCCCACCCTGAGTTAGCTCGATTGGGACCTTCCAGCTAGGCGACGCGACGGTTCCGGGAGGCAAAGGAGAGCATTAAGTAGGTGAGAGCGGGTGGTGATAGGCAGTTGTTTGCGTGCTCATCACGCCGTTGAAGCGAGCGCAATTTGGCGGTAGACAGTGTTGACAAATAGATCGGTCGGTCGCTCGCTGGAGGAGGTCGCAGATGGCGCTGAGGAAAGTAGATATCGGAAAACCTTTACGACAGTCTCCTCCAAGGAAAGGAAGAGTGGCCGGCGAATAAACGACCCGCTCAGGAAGACGACGCAATCATTGGCAGAAGAATCCCCTAACCCCTTACTCCGTGATATCACCGTGGGTTATAAAAATAATCGTTATCACAAAATTATCGAAACTACTGAGGTTAATTTGCACTTATTTCCTAAAGTGCAGAGACCACTAATCGAAATTCATTAAGTCTCGACGACATACTCTCGTTTTTCAGCCGTCTTCGTCTTAACATCAAGTTCCGCTAATCCTGTGTCCATCATTCCCTTTCGCCAAAGCAAGACTTCATGTGCACATGATCGCTTATTATGATAGCCAAATAAAAAATAAAAATTGGTCGTTTGGCCTAAATTAATTGTAATTCCTTGACAATCTCGAATGCCATTGTAAAAGTAAACTACATTTTTCATTGCAGTGGTGTCGTATAACAACCAAAACACATTTGCTGATCCATTAATTTATACTGTGCTTCGATTATGTTGGACTAAAACCAATATAACTATCAGGAATATAATACAGTTCGGATATTCATTGTACTGTAAATAAACGTTCCTAAAATCCCCTTTAGAGGATGTTAATATTTTCCGGGAAAATTAAGCCATGTTGTAAGATCCGACGCCTACCAGGAAATCAAAATATTCACATAATGTGGAAGAAGATAAACCATAGACGAAATCTATAATGGGACATTCAACCGTTAATATATAAAATGATGGGCGAAAATAAAAGTGAGGTAGTATATCCTAGATTGATGAATCCTTCAATACCTGAACACTGAAGGACATATTCCTTTCCGAAGTGAAGAGTGCTTGCGCACCGAAAAATGAAAACGAATGACTTACTCATACACTTGAAGAATATCTCATAATCTCCATTATTACGTGAATCTCGAAGCAAGGGAGATAGGAGCGTCAAGGGAGTGTGTAAAAATATATTGAAGGGAAGGGATTGATCTTCGTTTCATTTTAAACTTAAGACCAAAAATTATTCTACGGAGTACGTCGTGTGTCAATAATAGTCCGCATTTATCTTTCGTAACATTATCAACGTCATAACTTAAATTAATTTTAGAGTATTTTATGGTGAACAATACGGTTTAGAAGTTTAGATGCACTCACAAAGCTAAACAAAATCTTCGCGCAGGTATCCTCTTACTAATATCCATGCATTCCCCACACACTTACTCTCTTCACTTTCCCATTTTTCCTATCTATCCCCAACCCAAATTACGTCCACAGTTCTCACCAATACAGCTAGGAATTGTCATCACTCCGTCAATGACTTCAGCATCGCGTATTCACGAATAGCCAAGTCGATTGTCCAGCTGTGTCTCTTCTTACTCTTCTCCAGCTATCTACGTACTTCTGATAATCATACGCATCTCTTAGTATGAAGGTTCCCGCACCGTTTCAGCATTTGGAGATAAGTTTTCGGGTATCCTTCCACGCATTGTCTTGTTCTGACAATAACTAACATCACAAAAAGACAACACGCGGAAGGAAACCAGAAAACTGATCTCCAAATATGCATCACTTTTTCGTTAGCTTTCTTTTCTATCGATACTACTTCAACAAGTCATTTCATTCCCTCAAACTTGTATCATGCAACTTCACTCCAGCAAACTCCTATAGTTAATAAACATCAAAATGCAAACGATTAAAGTTGATTGAGGTCAATAATCTCATCTTCCTTGGTGATTACTGCACGGTGCTAGTTTTTATAGGAAAGCATCACCATCAACAATCTTAGCCCATCGAACTGAGTAGATGGCCATTTGTCGAAAACATGCGGAGAAGCTTTTGCAAGCCCATATTTAATTAATATTTTTTTAACAGGTGGAAAATGTGCTCAGAGATGTCATTTTCCGGGTACAAGAATTTCACATTAAATGGTTGAAATATAAACATACAATGCATATTATAAGCAAAAGACAAACTTTGAAGAAACATGTGGTCGTTTAGGGTAAGGTCGTACCATAAAAGAAATATGCCAGCGAGACAAATGAACTCTCATTGTAAAGTAGAACACTTACCTAATTTCGTTCTGTACTAGCTTGAATCCAAAAATGGTGCGACTAATATGTCGGTATACCTATTTCAATTTCAAAAATATCATGCAAGAGTTCGATACAATCACCATGATGATTAAAAAAATAAAAATTTCCCCGACAAAAATCAAGGAAATAAGTTTAAGTCGGGCGCGTTAATGGTGTATACATCCCAGTCACGCAGGAAAACGAACGACGGAAGGGAGCGAGTAGAGATATATCGGGCTAAAAAACGTGCCGCCCAGGAAATAATAAAATATCGCGAATGGACGTGCGAAATTCTATTTTCATATTTTTTCCCACCCCCTCCCCCACCAATGAGATTTATGAAACCGCTTCCCATTGGCTAAGCGATTTAACCCACCCAATCCCCCCCCACACGTGACATCCTTCTGCCTCAATCCTCACCCCTCTCGCCGCCTCTCAGCCCATTCCCATGACCACGTACCCTCCCTCTCCCAATGCCACCAATGCTCAGCCCTTGAGAGCAACACTCTCCCCCTGCTCTTGCAAGAAATTGTTCCAGCTCAAACGCTTTTCGTGTATTTTATGGCCTCCACCTTTTTCCCTACAGCTACATTACCCCTCTGCTCTCCCCACATCTTCCATTTCTTTCCCTTTCTGCTTTCGCATCCTTCCTCTCCATCGGTCACTCTTCAAGCGTTCCTTCCGCGTCACATCACTCCCCCTACCCATATCTTCCATTTCTTCCCATTCTGCTCCTTTCTCTTAGACTTTTCTCCCTCGGATCTTCGCAAACCCTACTTTTTCCCACTGCAATGGCCATGAGTGATAAATACATTCAAACTCACCTGGGGGTTGTGTTTGAAACCACTCGGTATGACTCGCTGCGTGTAACTTAGAGAAGTCATAAGGTATAATCACGAATAGATCAAGATTTTGATGTATTCAAACCAATCGTATAAATTTCATGTAGTCATCCCTATCGAATTTTTTGGAAATATATTTTTAAAGGGTTACTTAATCTTGAGAATGGTTGACTGCAGCCTTCCACCCTTCAATATCTAATGCTAGTTCCCATATCTACTGGTATCTCTTCCTTTGTACTTTCCTCTTTATTCGGTCCGTGAACTTATTCCTACGTCTTCCTCTGGGAACTTTTCCCTCTATGTTGCCTTAAACCATGTTCTTCAAAAACCTATTGTGTCTCAGAGTGTGTCCGATCCATCTTGTTCTTCCTTTCTCTATCGTGAACCGTATAGTCCTTTTCTCTTCTACTTTTCTGTAAACTTAATCATTTCTTATTTTGGGAGTCCATTTTTCTTATTACTTTCTAAGGGAGCGAAATATCACTATTGAAAACACCATTAACATACATCAGACACTTAAGTTATTCATTTTTGTGAGTAAAACTCACCAAAATCTACAACCATTTGTTGTTGTACCGCGTGACTCCTTAGTTACGTACTCTGAATCATTCCGAGATATATCAAACACAACCCCCTGTGGCGCTGTTTGAAGCGTTACACTTAACTTACTCCACTTAACGAAGTAGCATTGTAAGTCACAAACTGTTCGAAAAGACGATGGTAAGTTCCTCTATCCTAAGTGGATAAAATTAACAAAAATCACCTAAAAATATAAACCAAGTGTTGAAATTCTCTATGAAAATATCATTTGACTTGACCGGGATTTAAACCCGGGTCTCCCGATTGCCGGTCAGGAGTGTTACGCCACCAAGACATCATCCATTACGACGAATTTGAGGGAGGGTATGCACTTGTGCGGGTGACTTCGTACCACATCATTTGCCTATGCACTGACTGGTAATTAAAATATAAAGCAAGCAATCAACGAGATATTAAGTACCACCCATTCCTATCCGTCAAATGAGACTTCGCAAACATAATCCCTCGTACCAGAAGAAGAAGCTGCAATGTCTCCAAATTTCTTATTCCAGGAAACACGATTATACCTCATGGTTGAACCTAGGATAAGACGGTATATATTGAGAATAACGCAGCAAAAATCTGCAACAGGAATGTAAACTTATAAGAGAGTTTAAATTTTTTCAATTTTTTTCAATCAGAGAGAAATTTCAATTCAAATTCAAATTTCTCTCTGATGCCCTTTGATGGACAATAGATTTGTAAAGTGCATAATTGAAGGTAAAATGAGAGAAAAGTGGAGGACTTCAGTCGACCAATCTTAGGATTGAACAACCAATGATGATGACCTTGCTTCATTAAACAGCAGTTGTCTTCAAAGGAGATATTACAAACAATAAGTAAGAAGTACACACAAACATTCTGGCGATGCTACACCATATGGCTCGGAGACATGAACCGCTGCAAAGCCGAAGCAGAAAAGAATCTAGGCACTCAAATTTGGTGTTTTCGGCGGATGTTGAAAATAAAATGATTCGAATAAGATAAGAAACGAGGGTAAGCATTGAGAAATAGAAGAGGTGAGCACCAGATGAAGCTTCAAGAGAAATTCCGGACAAATATAGATAGAACTCCCTTTGAGGCAAAAGGAATTTGTAAGGAACATATAACAAGGAAAATGTAAGGGAAATCTTAAGGGGCCTAAGGGACAAATATGCATGCCAGATTAGACGAGATTTAAAAAAGATGAGCAACAAGGGCGTAAACCATTAAGGCAAAGGGTACAGCAGAAGGTTGGAGTCCAGCTATCTCAGGATTAAATCACTAATGATGATGATATTCCTCAAGAAACTTCAGCAGCTATTCCATCACAGTTTACAATTTCGATTTCGGCGGCTCACACTTGATACTTAAAAATAGGTTTGGAATTTGGTGGCGGGTTACAGTTCTCACTCTTTGGAACGCTAAAATGCAAGAGCTGGTCTCTAGACTCTGGCGTCTCCCCCTTAAGACCCTTTTTTCCTCAACAACGCCATTCCCCACTGACTCATTTCCTCACGCTAATTCAACCTCCTTTTTCCCACGCATCACCCCCACGGTCTTTTTTTTTAACCCTCTGTCCTTTCCCTCAACCCTTTTCCAGCCGTCCACCTGTGAGACCCTCCCCTATTCCACACACACACGCCCTCTTTTCGACCTAAAAAAGGTAGAAAAATGATGAAGAAATCCTCACTGCCACCCTCTTCGCGCCCGGAAAAAGAATTTCCCTCAACCCGTCTCCTCTTTTGTCCGCTTCGAAAATCCAATGGATCGGAATGAGTCGAACGGGTGTGGGATATGGAAGGTAGATTCTGGGGGTTGGAGAATAGAGCGGGGGTTTAGTAGGGCAGGTATCAGGGGAGAAAGATCCGCTCTTTGGCTGGGAGAAGGGGGATAGAGGGTGTGAGACGGCTGAGTCCTACCCATTGAGGCTGGAGAAACATACTCATCCACAGCAACGAAATACTGCGCCAAGGGTGTGCGGCACGGGGTGATTACACACCAGGGACGCAACACTCGTTCATATCCTAGGTCGAACCTCGCACACTCCCCCGGTCTCTAAGGAGCGAATCAAGAGCAGCTAGAGGATCAATGCACAAGCAATTAGGCAGACATGCTAACATGCAGCATCCGAGTCAATAAAACTACTATTTTGTGCATGCCACGAGGCACTAATGGCCGGTTGCAGAAACAATAAATGTGAATCCAATATAAGATTCAATCCAAATATCCAATTATTTATATTTTAGTTCGTCTTTACGACCACAAATTCATAGCAATTGACCAATTTATATCGGGTAAATAACAACAGCAACAAACGAACACAAATATTCATGCCATGTATGGTGATATTTCCACCAAGGCAGGATTCGAACACGCGACCCTCGGTTAAGTACGTGAGGACTTTACTCCGTCACCACCGGGGCCGACTATGAGTTCTACATTGCATACATTAAACAAGCATGCATACATTTTACTAAGTGACAGGAGGATAAAAATAAACTCGGTCTTTGTTAAAAAGGTATGACACTCCCTTATAAATTACCAGTAGAATGTTTACTTCCCACCAATTTACCGATCCAATCCACCATTGTATGACCTTTCCCTTTCTCTCATATTTCTCCTCTCATCCTTATTCCAGCCAACCCTTTCCTTCTACTGGTAATAAATAAGGGAGTGTGATACCTTTTTTCATCACCTGATGCTTAGTCATCAAAACTCAGGTCGCGGTGAAGTAGAAATGTTGTGTGTTCTGTAAATGTGACAGGATTTTATACCTAACTTCGAAAGTTATTTCTACAGGAGATAAGTTACAAAAAGGATTGTACATACAATCCTAATCAAGTCATTACGCCCAAATGCTTATAAAATTTACGACTCCAGATTCTATCGCTAAACATTAGTTTAATTCACCATAATTCACTCAGAAAAAAATCAGCGGGACTTTTAAATCCCAGTTCTCAGCGGGAAGAGGTATTAATAATAAAAATATGCTAATAATTGCAATTGCAAAGTCATGTCCACCTAGCGGCATCGTCTTGTCTTCACCACTCTAAAGAAGTTCAGACATACAAAGATCATTAAAGAAATCATTGTGTGCAGTGCCCTTCATGGGCGATTAGCATTTTGGGTTACGATTACGACAAAGCAAAAGAAGCAACCGTGATCTCACCCCAGATTTATGTCCATCTAAGGAGGAGAACGCTCTAGGCGATGATGAACATACAATAACATATTATTTAAACTCATGAAAAACACAGAAACACGTACAAAGGACGCTGAAAAATGTTCTTGATACGTTTTGACGGGAAAACCACCTTCCTAGGTGGTAGAAAAATTGGTGAACCTTAAACGCTGTTCCCGTGAGGAGGATTGGCAGCTAGGCAGAGGGAGTGGAAATGGGCAGCAGTGAGGGAAAGAGGCAACTGTCAGGCTAATTTATCGGTGGGTAGGATCAATCCCTTAACAGGTCGTAATTAGATAAATTTATTGATCTAGCGACATGTATCATGTAAAATATACGATTTGCTGCTATATCGTGGGATATGCTATCTGTATATCCCACTATTTCTAAGTAAAATGTATCAATAAATCCTCCTCTAGGTGAGTTTTGGGCCATTTAAACACTTTTTAATTTCATTTTTAACACGATATTCAGCAATTGCCAAGCCTAGGCATCGAAACCTGGATGCTGTTTCATTATGATCATAGATTTGCAACGTATATTCGGTTAGATGTTGAAATTCGGAAATGGAAAATAGTACAAGGTGGGGGAAGGTGGCGAAGAGTTTGGTGACAGGACGTGTGACTAACATTGCGGAAGGATCGTAGAGGCATAGTTGAAGGTGGAGTATAAAGTTTGTAGAAAGAGGAGACGGGATGAGGTGGGGAAACTATAAAACCCACCACCCGTCAACGGGGAGAAAGAGCGAGAGAGCATCGATGTGCGGTCGTGTCGAACATCGGCGCCAGACCACATTTTACGCATTGCCAGTTCGGCGTGCGGAGGACGTGCATATCCCGCCTCGCCACGGTGCGATGTCTCACTGACTACGACGTGTCATCGCGGGCGGCATAATCATTAGGCAAGGACAAACTCCAATCCACGTCGCGCGAATTTTGACGGTTAAAATGGAAATCTTCCTCATGGTATGCATTCCTCTTTTGCAATTGACACATTTGCACATTTCGCATTAATTGTCAGTCTCTTCCAAATAGCAAAATCATAAAAAAATGTAATGTTTTTCCTGAAAACTATGTAGACGAGAGTAGCTAGTTATAATCGTTGAGCACTAGTCTCAATCTATGAATGAATGCTGACGATGCAATAGCATTAACAATTATGCAAAATTAAATGCGGTAAAATTTCAGTGGCAAGCATTTCGGTGAAGAATGTTCAATGTCAGATTCAACTGATAAAAAGAATTTGTTTAGTAGATTTATTAATATATGTGGATTTTGGCTCATCATTACAATAAGTCATCCATTTAATCAGCACTAATGACGGGAAATAATAAGTAGAAATAAATTTAAGTAATATTTAGAGTAGGTACAACTACAACTCGGCTACACCAGCAAAATGCGTTCATTCAATTCTACAGTTCCTTTTGATTCATGTTAAAGGCCATCATGGTAATTCATACATTTTTTGCGCTCTTTTTCCTTTAGTTTCTGGCCAAGAATCTTGCAAAAATTTCCTAAAAGAGACGGTTCTTGACGCAGCGCCCATTGGATTCCAATACACACGCACTTTGAAAATGAGATGAAAACGATGCACCAACGACGAGTCATGAAATGCAAAACATACAATTGTAATACAGGCTCATGATGGAGTTAATTAAGTAAGCATAGTTCATACTAGCTACTTATCTTTTATCTCCAAATATTCTGTTGCAGAAATTCATAGCTACTGCTTTCTAACGACAGACAGCACTTGGCCATGAGAACACCGCGGAGTTTTGCCCTCTCTGAAGCTTACGTTCCACAAAGTTTTCATCGAGGAGAATTATTCGGCATTAATTAATTTAAGTGCATACTTATATCTCATTCTGTCACATAGATTGTATTTTGAAACAAAGCTGAAATCTGGCATTCTCATAACTAATGATTCATTTGCATAATGGTGACAATCCATTTAATTATCACCGCTGCGGATACGGAAAATATACATATACTTCTGAGTAAGTTTTACATTACTCAGTGATCGCTCGTAAATGCTAATCTCGGAAATGGGTAAAAAGGCGGAATTCGAAGAACCTCATAATGTATTAGATTTGTCACCAAAGGCCCATTTCGGAAACTTCTTAATCTTACGGCCCTCTTCTCGAATCACGATGTCAGCCATAAGTTCTTGCACCTGATAATATCATTCGCATTTATCTATCCTTAATATAACCTTAAAATGGATATCAACATATACGATTTAAGGATAAGATCCAATGTAAAAGTTATACAACGTTTCTAAATACGGCGATAAATTTCAAGAGTTTTTCAGATAATGGTTACAAAGTTAATCTCCTGGAAGAGGTAGGCCAAAGATAGCCCCTGCTAACCTCTTATTTCCTTTAGAAAGTACGAACTATGTGACCAACGTCAGCATTTTCTCCATTCTGTTTCCTTTACATTTATCAAACTCGACATGAGGCAATAAAAGTTTGTAATTTCCCCAAATTCTTTTCCTGAGAGCAAATGTGTTTACAATAAACTAGTTGTTTTCAGGGATATTAAACAGTTTTATAATCACCATTATACTTTTTACCAGGAAAAAAATTAACGACACACTTGTGAATTATGTAATGAAGTTATTGAATCGCTCCCAAGCCATTTTTCATTTGACACTTCAATTCTGCAAAATAACTTTCCTATCATCGTATGTAATCCAATGATGATATGTAAGCATTTTTTATGGTTCCCGATCTTATATTGACAACACTGTCTAGACAGATAATGTTTCCAAAACTAACAGTTACAGGTTGTACAATGTACAGTGCTTTCAAACTACTAAGGAATGTTTCAAACATATTACTCTTCTCTTTCAGGACTAAAACACAAAGTTGTCGACATTGCGTTCACTGAAGGATAGCCAAAATCAATTTACCATTCAATCACGAACTTACGTTAGCATAACGGCCACCGAGCTGCTTGAGCTGCAATGAGTTAGCGGTGCTCGGAAAAAGCTGTTAATTTTGAACTGCCCTCTTCAGCAAAATCGAACTACACGAGCCGGGTTGGATTTTTTGTGATAATTTCTTATTGTATTATTTTTATGTAAGGAACATATTTTTCACTCCTCGAGAAAGAAAATGAGCGAAACCACGGCGTACATTGAAACAAATGTCCTCTTAAGAGCTCAGTTTAGATACGCTGATTTTTTAATTCTTAGGAAAGAGAGAGAGTTCCTTTGTTCTCGTGCAGAAAACCGCGTCGACGGTTTCCCCTCACGATATTTCTACCAAATAAAACCTCCCGATTTTTATTCAATGATCAGTGCTTGGCGTAATTATAGAGTAAAAATATCAACCTACACATAAACATGAAATTCTGACCTAACACTGGAGGGAAAATAAGAAAATAATAAAAGTGAAACGACTACAAAGGGCAGTCACGCGAGAGCATGTGAAAATCAAGCGCCACGTCGATCCGGTCTATTATATTCGAGCGAATAAGAGAATGTTCAGAAGATTAAAATAAGTGACGAAATTCTGTACAGAGAACTCATGTAGGCATATCAGATATCTACACTTGTCTCTCTTTTTCGTCTTCTCTGACCTTTTCCCTCATGATTTACGTGATACAATGAGGTGGAATTATGCGAGTTTTCTTCACTATCATTTTCAGACCGATCCTCAAAAGCATATCCGGATTGATCATAATTTTAACAGCGATCAGTTATTCTTTGTAGACAATCATAAAGTCAACAGCTATTTTCCCGCAATTACAAAATATTACATACATACCAATCACGCCGTTCCATTCCGGGATAGGCAGAGTCAAAAAGTTTAGCCTAACTCTGCTTCAATAATATCCTCCATATTTACCTATCCTTGCAAACCTCTTTTGCCTCATTTACCCCCATACACTGCTTCATACACGGCCTCCTGTTTTTAAGACTCCTAATATTCCTCCTCCTAAGAATTTCTTCAATCACAACTTTCTCGGCCTACCTCTACCTATCGTACCATATAAAACAAAATATTTCCATAATAAATAGAATAAATAACGAAAATAGACAAGTTTCACTCACTACTGATTTAAAACTGAACCTGGAATATAGTTTGGAAAGGTAATCATATTGTTTGAACTGTTTCCATGAGTCAGCTGATGAGTCGCCTGAAACAGGCGACTTTTTCTCATGAGTCAACAGCTATTTCTCTGCCACTAGATACATTTAAATCCACTCCTTCAATCACAAGCAAGAACCAATTAAGATTTTCTTCTATTAAACTTGGAACTGGTATTCATAATCAGTTTCATTCATTGAACTAAATCTGTTGCTTGATAATGATGTAAAGCAATGTAACCATTCGCGCGATAAAAAAATAAAAAAGGAGTAAAATAGCAAATAATTCGTTCATTTCCTTTGAATAATCAGAGTTAGCTATAATATTAGCGAGTATAATCTTTTTGATAACTTTTTGCGAATTCATTGACTCTTTCTCCGAATAAGTTATAACGCGAACAAAGAATTGACTTAAGAGATTTGAGGGCGTGGAACTGTTCCTTCCAAATCATGTCAAGAATAAAGATTGTTTTAAATGACACTTAAGTCAGAGAAAAAATTATCTTGAAAATGTGAGACGACAACTAGGAAACAAGTCCGGAAATAAAAACGAGTTCGATATCTCTAAGCGTGTGTCTATACGATGGTAATTTCAGTGCGCAGCGCCGTTTTTCAGATGTTGATACAGCTACGCAACCAAAATAAACTTCGCTACATTACTTTGGTATACTCATTGCATTATTTAGAATATATTCTCAATATCTAGTAAAGCGGTACAGAGCATCTTTTTTAATTACATTATAAAGAATTTCTCCGAAGATTATTTTTGAAGATTCCAACTCCTACACCTGGCTCTTTCAAAACCCTTGACTCGTCTGCTCTCCTGAGATTAGTCATCGGATTGAAGAAACGGATGGTACTTATTTCCATTGTCAGAGCCAAACTGAACAGAGGAAATATTATTCACCCTGACTGGGTCTCGAACTCGAATCCCTTGAATTTCCGCTGAGTGCTCAGGTCATTTAACCTATCAATTCTTCCTTCCCTGATTCCTTTAAGTGGTTGGAGCGTTTTTTGTTCGTGGACCAATTTGCATTAAACTTTGCACAAGTGTACTTATTAGTCATATGTGTGGCAGGTAGTGAGACAATTTGTAAGTTACCGATTAAGTTTCTTGGAAATTCAACGCTATTTTTAACACGTAACCATTTGACATTTACATATCTTTCGAAATAATTCGATTAAAATGCGCAAAATTTCACCTACCCGTGACATAAAACGTTTCATAGTGTTATAATGGCGGTTAATAAATAGCAGGATATCATGTCGATTGAAAAACACGCATTTCCTTTAGAATATGGCTTCAATCACAAAATCACGACGTAAACCTAAGTCATAGCAACGCCTTCATTACGAATTTTTTTTAAAAAGCTCTTATATCATTTACAATGCTACGCGCATGGTGATTTCCACTGAATAAGCTGATGTGCTTCGATGTAATTTGGTCCAAGAATTTTCTTCGATTCGTTTTCAAAGCTCTATTTAACGTTTCCGAAGCGAGCAGGTATTTTTTCCATTTCTTCTTCCGGGATTCGGCCGCGTAGATATTGACTTGATATTGATATTGAGATTGATATTATCCTGACAAAGTTTCTCCTCCTCTCCTAGAGGCGTCTTCAGGTAGAAGATGCAAACGCTTCTTTTGGCAGAGTTTATTTAGTAGAGTTGGTGGTGTCGGTCGCTTCTGATTGGCTGCCACTTATGGCGCCCTTTTTAGATTTTTCACTTTCCGCTTTGCGATAGCGCTCTTTCCACGTAGTCGCTAGGTGGTAGCCATCCTCTCTGTTCACGTTGTGAGGGCATTTTGCTATTTCGAAAGATTCCCTGATAAATCATTGCAAGCATCAAAAATATTGAAATGAGCTTCAACGATTCACGCTTAGCTCGAGCCATCTTATGGTAATACAATCACTAGCCTCAATATCCCTCAAACTTATCCGTTTTCAGCACTGATGATTGAATTTTATTTCGTCATCGGATTCGATGACACCTATTGCAAAGTACAATTTCTTCTTCTTCACTCCATGGATTAGTTTATGTTACCAGTAATTCCGGAAACCATCGTAATCTCAAAATGCCAACGCTTTATTTTTCTCTAGGTTTTTATTCCGAGGCAGTTCTGGAGAAGCGGTCATGCTGCATTCTTCCTTCATGTTCGCACCATTTGGTTTTGAATAACATCTACCAAACACATTCAATTTAATAAATCAACCGGGTGCCTTGTGGAAATTGAGTGATGAGGAATAAAGAAAACATATGCTTGGAATACGAGTAAAAAGAAAAGTAAAGCTGAGGTGTATGCCTCAAAAAAATTGAAATCGTCCCACCTTCGACGGAAAAAAGAAATCCTTTCGATGCACGCCGCCCCCTCAACTTTCTTTTTTACAAATCACTCCACCAACATTCCCGGGCCGGTCTGATGGGCGGTTGTACAGGAGGTGGGCCGAGGAGGAGGAGAGGGAGGACTTTTTTGCGCGAGATATGATCGGGGAGGGATGAGAGGGAGAGGTGGCCAAAATGGAGAGGGCGTGATGGTAGTGGTAACGGTAGGGGGGGGGGGGAACGATTCGGTGAGGGTGAGAATGAGGGAGATAGATGGGAACGGGAGAGTTAGTGATCAATTGAGAGATCTGGAGGAATAGGAGGAGGGAGGATGAGAGATTCTCAGGAGAGGGGTGGAAGGAAGAGGAGGAAGAAGAGAAAGGGTGAAGGATATAAAGGTTCGGGGTGGGAGACGGTTGGAAAAAAAGTACGAGGGTGGGAAGGTAAGCTCGGAAGAGTGGTGGGTGGATGAAGGGTTGAAATGGGGAGGGAGGGTGGAGGAAGCGAAGGGGGCAGTGAAGGTGATGGAGCCAGGATGAAATTGGAAATGATGGTGGGGGTGAATAAAAAAAAGGAAGAAAAAAAACTTTTTTTGAGGATCCCATAAACTAGTTTGGTGGGTAACTGAGAGGAAGGGTAGAGGGAGAGAAGTCTGGGTCGAACGGTTGGGTGTTGGGAGGTAATGGTTGAGGAGAGAGGACGAAGACGGAAAGTGAAGTGGGATAGAGAAAAAGAAATGAGTTCAGCGAGGAGAAGCGTGGTTGGTGGAGAAAGAACGAGAGAGTGGCAGTTAATTTTTTTATTATTTTATTCCCACTTTTTAAAGTTTTCAATTGAATTTTCGTGGGGTTTCACATATTTTTCCTCTCCCACCCTCTCACACTTTTCCAAGAAGAGGGATGCCTTTTCCTGCCTCCTTCCCTTCCCTCATCGAACACCCCTTCCGCATCGGCAAAAGGTAAGCGGTTATCCTCCCCCACCCTACACCAGCACCTTCACAACCCAAACTCTTCCTTCTTTTTCCGCGCATATATTTTTAATGGTTGGAGTGGAGAAGTGAGAGGTGCTATGGACTCGAGTAAAAAGTTATGAATTATGGCCCCCCTATCTCCGGGTAAACTTGCTGTACAGTTACGTATGCGTAATTATTTTTTTGATATTTCCCTTCATTTAGTTTATAATATCACCCCCCTTTCCATCCCTTTTCCTACCAACCTGTGTTTATCAATTCAGGTAAATGAAAGTTTTATCACGCCCAATTTTATTATTATTACCACTTCCTCCTCCTTCATCTTCAAATTCCCGGCGTCACGAGACAATATTATGGAGTTGTTTCCTCATAAGTGATTTTCTTGTTTACGGATGCTTTGTATTTATAAATTGTTTTTAATCCTCCAGCCATAAACATTCTTCGTCACGATAAGGAGAAAAAAATGATCAACCGGAGAAAGTCAAAAAGTCTGAGGGTCAATTTGATTTGCTGAAATGGCATCATTCTATGATAAGTCACTTCGAATGAAAGAGTCAACAAACTATCTTGAGCTAAAAAAAGCTGCTCATTTCTTTTATGCTCTAAAAAACTGAGCTAACTAATTATACACCGCTCCAAGAGTAGTATACTTTTCGCTGAATGAATGATAGATTCATTAAAGTCACGCTTATAATATTATATTTTTCCAAAATATTATCCAATGAAATACTTCTGTACTAATCAAAGGAAACGACTTCCTCGATTAAACGCAGTATTTCATGTTTAAATACTGAACTTCACGTGATATATTTATTCATCAATCAAATCTAAACTAAATTACCTGTGAGAATTCAAACATTCGATTCTAATAATTCCTACGCCCCTGTGATACCGATAAGCCACTCATGGTCTGTTATCAAGGCACCAAAGAGCCGAAAAAACAGAAGTTGACGTTAAATCTGGGAGGACCAGGAACCAGCGACCCCCAAATTTAACTCCGTTCCCCCCGGGGCGAGATTGATAAACACTTTGTTCGTACTTGGAGAATCAATATAATTTCACCGATTATTGAGGAAAAAAACTTTCACTACTCGAGGTGGGCTAAGTGCTCATTGAAAAAAATGGGAAAACGAGTCTTTTTATGTGCTCTAATATACCACATTATAGACATCAATTTTAGGCTCAGTTGTAGCCATTTATTCGATTTATAGGCATTCGGAAATTATCGATAATCGGCAATGGATGAAGCGAAGAATTGCTTAGCTAAATTTCCTAAATTTTAATATAACTTTACCTGATACACATCAAATTAATTTTGTACTTCAAAGTAGAGGAATGACAAATAGAATGAGAATAAAATCTAACTCTCTCCAAAAGCTGTAAAAAGTATTGTGGGTGCGCTTCAGAATCAGCGAAATTTCCACTTTAATTGATTCCGAATGCTCTAACCTTTCCCACCCCTTGTCGCGCCAGGCTTACAATGAGAACGTAAGTATTAAAAAAGTATCTACGATTCCTCGATGGACTGTAGTTATAGTAAACGATTCAGATGGTACCCAACGACTGGGTCTCTCCTCAATCCGTTGTCCAGACTCTAAACACTGCGTTTATGTTGTAATAATGAGGTAGGACAGGAGGTCCTTATTGTTGGGTTGCTCCTCTCCTCGAAGGTAATATGCAGTTAACATGCCGATAAAAAGTAACGATTCCTCAACGAATTACTGCAATGCCCATGGCCATTGCCCTTCGTTCGAGTGAACATAAAGTCTGCACTGAAGAAAATCCGATAATTCTGTGGAAAGTTGACACCATACGGTAACCAAGCGATTTTTTGTTCATGCAAATCTGCCATTTCGTACGAAATCGATTCCAACCCTCCGGTTTGAAATTACGGGTTTTCCTCATCATCACGATCGTACATTTCAAGTTAATCTATCAATTAGTATCTTTTATTACCACTGATTTTATTTTGTTCTTTGCCATTGCTTATTCGGTGACCTATTTATATGAGCTAGTATAATACTTGTAAACAAAAATTATCTTTCACCATTACGAGTAGACTGAAAAAATACATAGAATTCAAACGGCAAAGAGATATAGAATTTTTCCGCATTCAATCGTTTCGTTCTTTGCAAAAAATGAATTTTGAATTTTTTCGCTCATAGAGACCCTTATGGAAGAACACCATTGTAGACTCGATACCACTAATTAGGCTTTTTTGACTGTACTTCCCACGAAAGAGATCTGCGTGAAGGGTCATTAGCACAGAGATTCTTACCTCATACGGCCTAACACGAGTGAAAAAAAACTCAATACCCGCGAAAATGGAGGCGATGAATGATTTTTTTTAGCAAAAGCTCAAGCAGCAATACCTGCCAGAGCCACGAGTTGCTCTAATTTGAAAGTACGCTCTGAGTCATTGTGACGTGAAGAGAGCCATGTTCTCTCCACGAGAGTGGGACGCGAGCGATACACGCTACAAACGTTTTCCTTCAGAAAGAGGGGAAGAGAAATCAGTTCAAGTAGGTATCTCAAATACCAGTTTGATTTTAGGACTATTCATACATTTAAAAAGTCACAAATCAATTCATTCTCGATGGCTTCGCATTTTTTTAAATCCCATACTCCTTTTTAGAGGCCCGCCGAGAATTTAGTTTCCCCATTGAGAATTTCCATGCTCGCTAACAACGAGTTATACATTTTTTATCAATTCTTTCCACAATACAGCCCGAGAGCAACTATGTTTCATTGCGTCCTTCAGCGGTAAGGGATCGGAGGGAGAATAATTGCGGTATATTTTCATTATATCTCCACGCGCACCACGATTCTCATCCGCGAAAAAAAACGCAAAAACCTATTCAGGGCGTGCATAAAAAGAGGTCAAGGTTCGTGCATAATTATACAACGGGCTCCTTTTGAAATCGCAGATATGTGTGCTTCCCAATGGATAAAGCAGACAAAATAGTCCCGGCGGTGAGCATTCTCATATGCTTCGAGGAGGAAAGGGGAGGGAAGGCTAGATGAGAAAAAAGTGATTTTTTTTTCTTTCCGTAGCGAAAAAAATCTCTATTTTCTAGGAATTTTGCGCAGCTCTTCCATACACACACAAATTACTGGAGGAATCGAAAAAGGGTGCTAACTACCAGATAGCAAGATGAAAAGGTAGGAAAAGTATAAAACGCGGAGTTGCTGTTTATCCATTAGTTGGGAGTCAGGGAAACATCGATTGTTTTTTTTATCTAGCTGGCGCCGCGACCGTAGCGCCTTAGCACATGAGCGGTGAGTAGGATCACCTCGATGCTCGCCAACAACCGCTCCGACAGAAAAACGTAACAATATTACAAAAAATGGGGGAAATGTCTCGTCATTCTTTATTTTCTCTTTTATTTCTCTTTTTTGTTTCTCTGTCGATGTCAGTGTGGATTTATGATCGCCATTTATTGTCGATCAAAACGAGAAAAAAATACAAGCTCTCACGTCTCGTTTGAGACTCGCGATGGAGGGTCATTGATGTCTACAGACTGGGATCATTTTATGCTAATGCCTTTCTCACGAGGGAAGAACGAGAGGCAGATGAGGGGTCGGGAAAACAATCAAAGGCTTCGTCGGACAACGCTCCCCTTCAAAGCCGGAAAGTCTGAAAAAATGAGCAAACCGAAGAAAAAGAAACAGTACCGTCTTTTTTTTCACAGAAAATACTTACATCTGTCTATATGAATCAAAAAACATTGAGATTTCGTGCGAATCAATGGAAGTACCCCTTTGGAATAAAGCATTCCCGATTTCTATGTAATGAATTCATTTTTTTTAAATAGGTGATGTAATTAGCATTTAAATATGTCCAAATTGATATATTTTCAAGCATCTACCAGTATTTTCCAGGCTAAACAAGCATTGCAGCGGTAGCGTAAGTTCTTAGTTAACAGCCACCTCTCTATTGACTCAAGGAAAAGATTTATAAAGAAGTGTGGTGCGCGTCCTCTTGTGGCTGTGATACTTGGATCTAAGATAAAGGCAGCCAATATGCGGTTCTAGAGAAGAACGAAAAAGAGTGTTTCAGAGCGACACAGAGAATATTATCATGATGCCCCACTACATCTACAGGTCTGATTCAGAAGTGATGAAATAAGAGAGATGCATTGCTAAACAGATAGGCACAAAAACTCAATCTTTCCGCACACAATAAGCGGCCACAGTAAACACTAAACTCCACTAAATACAGTCCCATAACACACGTCACCATTCCGCCTCCAAAAACCTTATTCCTTACATCTGTACACGGTTGGTTCCCTAACTCACCCTGCCACACGCTCGCGCGGTGGCTCGCAGGGTAGTATGTAGATGAAGACAAATTGGTTCATGAGAATAACAACCAAACAAGCTCTCGAAGTAATAAGTGAAAGCAAATTACTACTGCAAGCAGTTAACATCAGATAAATCAAAAGCTTTGGAAATATCCTCGGACGTAATGAGTTCTTATGAAACATTTTGGAAGGAAAAATATTGGGTAAAAACGCAAGAGAAAAACCGAGAATGTTCTCACTTAAGAGTGTAATATCAATCATGAAGTGCTGCTCCTATAACGAGATGAATATAACGGCTGCAAAGAGAGAAGAATATATACAACGCCAGCGATAAGGTTAACCTTTTGGACAGCAACAACTTAGGAAATACGTATATACCTTGGATTAAGAGGGGAAACCTCTGGAGTGAATCAGGGGGAGAAAGAGTAGGTGGTTATTCCAGGCAATGAGATGCGGTCTAATAGGAGAATTCAATGATAGATATAAGGATATTGTTCATAGATGGGCTGATGAGTAATTGGACCTATTCCAGACTGATGAACGATAAGAGTATCGGGGTCGGCAAACTTATGTGTAAAGGGCCAAAGAGTTAACATTTTAGTTTTCACGGGCTAATGTGCACAAAAGATATTCCTGCACATAGAACTGATTCAAGAATAAGCCATAAACATTTTTTTCATTAATTAATCGAAAAAATTATACCAGAATACAGAAATCTATAAATAAAAAGGAAAATTACCATTTTTATGTACAATTCTACGAAATGAATTATTGTAAATAGTTTATTGGCCCCATGCTTCGAAAAAAATGTCGCTCAAACTCCTTCTCATCAGAATTGATACCCAATCGTGATCTGTCAATGCTGTCCTGCATAGAGATTTTACGCATTTCATTTTAAAATATATCTTTGAACACGAATGTGTACTTCCAAATACAGATATGAATTCCCAGGCATGTGATTACATTCGAGCATGTTCAACAACTGGAAGACATTAATAGGATTTTTCTCAAAGGTTATCATGAAACTTCCAATTCAGTGTGAATTCACACAGCATGTAAATCACTTACAATTGAAAGTTAGGTGAAGCTCCTCGATTTTACAGTTGAATGAATTTTGAAGTAACCAGTGCCACATACGATATTTTCAAAATTCCGCAATACAGTAGCCATTCGCTACAGCACGATTTTCGGATTTTAATAAAAGAAATTTAAATTTTCAAATCTGTTACTAGCTCCCGGGATGTACAAAAGTTGGTGGTAGGTAGTAGTGTGCCGATTTACACCTGCAAAAGTGTTGAATTGGTATTCCTACATCTCACCTCCAACGCTATTGATCCGAGTTAGATGCTGGATCTAAGAGGAAAAGCAATATATATCATAGCATTTATTGATAAAATAGGTGATTCACATCCGAAATAGCCAAATAAAAATCGATTAGCAGAATTCGCACTAGTCCATGTTCATTATTTACAGTTATTAAGTAACGAATGGCCACTCTGAGCTTCATGAGGGACTTCATCGTCAAGCATAAGTAAAGTAATATAACAAGATGAAATAAATCATAATACCACAAAATAAACCACATTACCAGCAAAAATCCATAAACACTTTATTATTCTAATGTAAATAGAAATATTTTTATCACTACGGAAGTACACACTGATAAAACAGACAGCGGAATAAACTTCGATTCCAGTAGCGATGTTTTATGGTATCATTTAATCTGCTAAGTGAAACCAAGAAGCATTAATATGCAATTTTCTACGATTGTCGAATGCTGAATTAAATAGATTCTTGGCTAAGAAAGACTATAAAGCAAAACTGTCATCTTCTGATAATTATTCAGCGGAGAAAACAAGGCAAAAGATGCTAACCATTAGCTTTGATTATAAAAATACCATCAGATATGCTTGGAAAGGAGTAGTCAGTGGAGAGCAAAAACCTTAAACTGAGCCAACCATCTGAGGTTAGAGAAGAAAACAAGTAGATTGGTACTTATTCGAGGTTGGAGTAACTTCACGTCAAATCAGTACGTATCTTCAAAACTTATAAAAAATTAATCCCATTAATATAATACCAGTAAGGAAGATTTAATTCTATTCTAAAGGGTCAAATTATAATTTTCAAACTTTAAAAAAGTGAATTTCATTGATATATTACCGAAAATGAGGATTCGATGTTATTTTAAGGTGTCAAATTAAATTTTTCAAACGCAATTATTTCGATGACTTAAACCCTTCCCAAAAAGTTAGCATATTTCACTCTGAAAACCGTCCAGATTGCTATCGTGAGCTAGATAAAATCATGAGTTCCAGAGGTCCTACCTAACGTGACCCAACTAAACGTGCCCGGCACACGAATGGAGCCAACTGCGATGTCCAGTTGGAAAAAAAATCCTTGACTAATGAATCCTACGAGAAGAATAAATTGAACGAGGTTCTCAAAATGCGAATGTCAGAACGTGATTTGGAAACTAATCGACCACTCCACGTCACTCCTCGTGCAAAGAGGTTTCAAATTTCGTTTCGATACTAATACAAACGAGCTGACATGAATCTCATCATCATACAATCTTGATCGAGAGAAATCCAGCAAAACACGCCGTTACAAATGACAAATGAAAGTCATGAAAGAGGGAACCAAAAATCAGAAACCCATGATGGGAATATTACGGCCTGCATATCACCAAGCGTGGTCATAACGGCAATGAATGAGAATAATACTTACTAGAGTCACTGAATGCGAGGCTCTCATATTTTTATTAAGATTTGTGTGTTGAAGAAAGTTTTTCTCCAAATCTACGACTATCTAATTATTATTATCCGGCTGGAGACTACAATGTCTGTCAAACTAAAGCACGAAAAAACGATCTTAAAAATCAAGTTTATCTTTAAATTAAACTAATTATTAAAAGTAACGCAAGAAGATGTATGAAAACGGATCAATTTTTTCCAATTCTGAAATAACCAAGTCAATTAAAAAAAAAAAATTCGCAGGATTCTGCATTAATTCCTAGAAACACTTCATCCCTTTCAATTTATTCCATAATATACCGACGCCTCCATACAGAGTACCATCTAAGTGGCCAGGCTTTGCAACCCGCGTCCTCAAAAAATCGAAAGAAGGATTGTATTCTAGAGGGGAGTATTGACTGTGTCAGCTATTAATTAGTTTATTAATGACATGATTACCCGAGCATATTATTCTCTGCAAGTGAATTCCTCGATCAAATACATTAGATACACCTCATTAATACATCGACAATACGGATGCAATGTAATGCAATTTCGCAATGCAATGCAATTTCGGCGGCTATTAAAACGGCAAAAAAAAATTTTTACGCATACGGCATAGGTACAAGATTTGGTTACTGTATTTGCCGAAAAACAACTTGTAATGCCCCTCCTAACATAATGATTCCTACCCACTCAGCAAAAAATAGAAGAAAATACATCAACTAGCAAAAGGTAGTAGTAATTATCAGCAGCCCCAACCGCTTCGAAGTGATCAAATGCTCTTTACTTCATTCTCCTTCAATGAAACGCCTTCTTATTATCACATTGAGGCCTTTGATCATATCTAAGAAATAAAATAATTATCTCTACAATGTTCATTCATTTGACTGGAACACTAACAAACAAAACACGGCGTGGAATAAATGTGAGTAAATGTTTAATTTTCCTCTTTTGCTCGGGAATTCAAGGAGATGGAAGGAATATTACGCATCAAGGTCTCAGCAGAGGTTTATTAATCGCGATTCCAGAAGCAATGTTAATAAGTCTCCGTTTCTTCGCTTCTTCACAATCTTTGAAATAATATTAGACTTGACACGTTGATAATTGCTCTCTATTCGAGGTCTCCTTCTGCAATTTTACCCTGAACTTCTCATAACTGCCCATCTTACCACAAGCTGCTGTGCCTCGTAATGCATGTGTTTGGTTTTCCACTACCTGCTGCCACTACCATTCATTAGGCACTATTCCCACACCCTCTGCGATAGAAATTTCTCTATGAAACTTTTTCTGCATCTCAATGTGATTTTCATCTTTAGAAATCATATTTTCCGTTTTCCATGCTCATTCTTAGTTTGCATGGTATACACCAGGAGAATAATTTCATTAACCCGCTCTTGAAATCAAATCTGTACTTTTGTATCCATAGGTTATTATTTAATAGACGCAATATCCCGTTGATCTTATTACACTCAACTGGTTTTATATTATGAAATGAATTCCTTAAATAACTGATCGTAACCGTTTTTAAACTCTTATTTAATCTATAACGCTGATGAACCTTAACTTACTTTACTTTTATTTTTATGCTGAATGAAAATAGAGTGATAGAGCACTTTCATGTGCCATTTTTCAATTTATAAAAATTATCTGTTGCACATTTTAGGCTACTTAAATGCTGAGCATTTTTTATTCGTGGAAATTACTGCATCCAAAAAATCGGCAAGCCTGAAAATCATTAAGGCCTCCCCATTGATTTAGCATAAAGAAACCAATTAAATAATGCTAGTAAACAAAATGGAACAAATAGATAAAGAATCTAACATTTAATTTTTTTAATTACTAAAAACGTATCCGTTGTACATAATAGGATAAGGGTACGTCAATTGACGTGGGCCGCTGCTTCAGGGATTTGCAACTCATGCAAATTGATAGGATGAACAGCGAGAGTGATAAAACGTTTACAGAGTTCATAAAAGTACGTAGGTGGCTTGTAGTGATTCCTTCTTTCATAAAATATTGAACGACTGCTACTTGAATCGATAGCATTCCCCCAGAGGGATACGCGTCTCGTAACATCTCTTCGGCAGATTCAATGAACAAGCAAGTAGGACTCTCGTGGTAAGATCGCCGAGTTCTGTTTTGGTTTCAACTACACGACTGATTTCACCGTCTCCCGCAGCTTTAAAATGAGGCAGATGCGATCCTTTTCCTAGTGCACAAGAGCTCTAAAATTCACTCGAAAACTTGATAACACGCAGAGCAGTCAAAGTAAAACAAGCATGTGTATCATTGCCTAATTTACTCGCCTGTGAGTACTTAAATGAAAAATTTTCCATTGATTTTTCTATTAGGCAACTTGAATCCAAAATATTCCAACGAGAGTGGAAAATGGTCATAAAGAAAAAATATAAAAGTTGTAAACGATGCTCGCACAAAAAACTGCCCTATATATTCTCGAGTGGGTTATTAAATCGTTCATAAATACCAGATTCGATGTCGTATTTTTCGTCTAAAAGGTACATGGTATGCACTCATGCACTCAATTGAATATCTCATCTCGCCCATGAAAGGTAAAATTACTTCTCCTTATGCTCCTCAATTAAGATTCAGCATTCCCTACCCTTAGCAAATAATAACTTCTCGGACTTTAACTCAAGATAGAACCATTAGAGACGCTGCAGTTACTGTGAAGAGAGAAAAGTCATATTATGATCTAAGTAATAGCTCTCTGGGGATGTTCATCGCCCAGATTTATGCATTTTGAAGCCTCAGAAATTGAGCACAGGAATTAAACCTCTCACGGGTGCGCTATCATATATGAAGAGACAACATATACGCCCAAACCCTTATTCGCATATTAGCCATGCTCAAAGCATGATCATGATCACATCGTCTACTGGGCCCCTTTTACATAAATCATCCAGAAAAGACATTTTACTATGGCCATAATTTTATTTAATGCAACATAGGTTTCGATGTGTTGGATCATCTTTGGTGGAAACCACCATAAGAAGATTCACAAGATTTTGTAAATACCAGAAAACACTTCCCAGTATTTCACACGACGATGAGGGAAGAAAAATCCCTATCCTTAACGTAAAACAATAAGCTGCATAGAATTGGCCACTTTTGGCGTATTTTACATTAAAATACCAAATAATAGATATTATTATACAGTTCTGTAGATAATTAACTACAGTCTTCACTCAAATGTACCAGACCTAAACTAGACGGTCAACATTCACTTGCTACAGTCTCTCCACCTTAATTAAATCTTTCTTCCTCCATTAATAATTTGGATGCAGCATCAACATCTCTGTCAAACCAAGAAGTGTTTTCTAAACTAAGAAAATTTCTTCTTTGTTGTAAATAAAAGACAAGTCCTAGTTGGTAACGGAACTCAAACGATGATGACAGGCTGAAGGCATCATCTCCAGCAAGTGCGCGATGTTCGATAGAATTTGAGTTCAAAGACCCAAAGGGTATTACAAAAAAGGAGGAATCAGTAAAAGTTGGTTAGGTAGGAAGAGACCACTCAGATAAAAGCTGAAAAGATAAAGTGGAGGATAACGAAACAAGCATGAAAAGATTTATTGTTACCTCAGCTAATGCTTACTTTTGAAAGAACTCAGAATTTGGCACAAGGACGGTCAAGGGATCCAAGATAAAGAAACTATGGAAGAGGAAAGTTCGATAATTGGAATAGCGTCAATTATCCGTTAATAGTTGGGGATACTGAAGTAACAGCTACTTTAAATGAGTATACAAATCCTTTTGAACAGAGATACATTTTACCCAAAAATGATAAACTTGGAGAAATATTTCTCTCGAGTGCACGTTTTTTCGGTGAAATTCGCGTGGATCGCCTTTTTTCCTCCACATTGCAATCAACCAACTCCGATCCCCATCGGGGTCACGGGGTGACAGATGCCATCCTTCGCAATGTCGTCAATGTCATCCAAAACCCCAGCTGGTCTAGAAGGGTAACAATTACAGTTAGTATAAAAAACGAACGCCAAAAATTAATGACAGTGAAAGTACCAGAATACATTTTCAGGAATGTTATCACATGCTCCCTCTCATTAATGCAATTAGAAATAACGATGAAACCCACGTGAAAAGGAAAACTTCCGCGAAATATTTGCGCCTCCTGATATGCGTGTTGAACGGAGCCAAGGAGTTAAAATTAAAAAACAGAACACGAGGACACTCCCTAGAGTAGAAATATATATTTATAAGATAGTCTTCCATTTTCTTACCAAAAATAGCACCAGATTTGAAGCTCCTCGTCTTTGACTGAATAAAATCTTTGATTCGTAGGCATGGGAATTCCACTGAAAGCGATTGGAAAGTATACAAGAGGGAGAGATAGAGAGGTGAAAGAATAGAAAGAAAAAAGAGAAAAGGGAAGGAAAAACCGAGAGAGATGCTCGGAAAGACAAGCTAGGGCAAAGGAGAGGGAAACGAGAGCGCGGGTGGAAAATGACGTTCAAATTGCTTGGCCTGCGACGGCGTCACTAATCGCAGTCGTCGAAATCCATTGAGTCAGAAGGGAAAAGGACAGAGAGAGGGGGAGGACGGGGGAAGGGGGTTTGATGGGAATGACCTCTTGTTTCACCAAACGCTCCCTTTGGGCGTGTCGGGCGCGGCAAAGTAGAAATGCACGGAGGGATCCATCCACCGAACTGAATTCGTAGTACATTCGTGCTCTGACGCCGGCGTAATCGGGGGCATCCGAATTACAGAAAATGGGGAGGAAGGGTGGAGGGAGGGCTTGCGGGTGAGATAAAACGAAACACCTCTCTGGATGCGAATCGGACGTTCACGAGTACCCAAACAAAATTTTTCCGCTCGCTTCATATCACGTCGTCACATCCCGGCGCATTTGGAAGTGTTTACATTCCTTTATCAAAAATATCCACTTTCTTTAATTTGTTATTTAAAAAATTAATATCCCGATGAAAAATTAAACTCATTCGGAATTACATTTAGACTATTTTACTGACAATTTTTATAATTTTTTCAGCGATTATCAATGCGCCGGGAGAATCCCCGATGACAAAGCCAGTTTCGAAGAGCCAGTGACCGGAGTATTTAAGATAAATCACAGGTGGTCAAGATTTTCGAGTTTTTGCACTACAATCTGCCAAATTCAGGCATAGTATTTTTCCACGTGCCAATTTAGAAAATATTATTTGATTGCTTGATATTTGATTAGTAAAATATTATGTAAATCGTGTAAAACTGGCTTAGTTAAAATACTGCGACAATTTTTTATGAAAAGTTTTTCGTAGATAATTTAATTCGCCTGTAAGTATAACTTAGACTTCCGTACGTATTCAAGAAATTAAAGACTTTTCTATTAGCATCAACACAATGAATTACAATATTCGTAATTTGTATCAATTGGGCAGGCATTACTTATTCTAGTCATACATTTGTATGACTACAACACACTAAGAGGATGTTATATAAAATCATTTGCAGGTTTTAAGCCCCTTATAAATGACGTATTAAAAAGAAAATATATTATATAATAATAGAAAAAACAAGGATATCCAATTTACTGATCCTCGAACCGACTTTAGGAATTACGGCTTCAAAAGATTCAAACCATTCCCAGCTTTCTTGAAAATTGTTCCTAAGTGCACTCTTTCTTTGGATACACCTAGACCATGCTAAACTTCTAATACGCATTACGAAACGAAGAATACATAATATCACGTATTCAACTAAAATAAGCTTATTAAATAATTAATCACATTAATATTAATTATATATATATAATAATTAAATAAAAATAAACTAAAAAACTCTTAAAACCCAATTCCTTTGCCAAAGAGATACTCATACCACGCTGAATACCTCGGGGACATATTCACGAAGTGGGTGCAATTTTTTCACGAGTCACCATTTCTTGATCAGTTTCTCATTCTTTTTCCACACTGGGGTTTTCGTTACGTAAAAACTACCTTTGGAACAGAGCAACCCTTCGTGTAGAGAATAGATATTGAATAAAATTATTAACCAGCCGATTATGGAACCCGTATCTGCCACGCGTTAATTCATTAAAGCACCGACACTTAATGGAGCGTTTAGATATTTCTCCGGGGTCACAAAATCGTCAGGGTTCACTCTTCATCACTATAGGAAGAGGGATTGTATTTAAAGGAAAGAATACAATATGCGCTTGTGTGTACACTCTGCTACTAGGGACTCGTGTTATTTCCTTATTGGATGGATAAGCCAAACCGAACGTTTGCCATGCAAAGAGAAAAGGGTTAACGCGTGGAGGGTTGGTAGGTGAGTGGAAAAGGAGGGATAGAAAACAGGAGAGAGAGACAGAAGGTCAATATTGATTCAGTTACGATAACCTCGAGGAGTAGTAGGAGGAGGCTTTCCCAAAGAGACTTTAATCCTAGGGATATCAACGGAAGCCATAATGCATGCCTCACATAATCAAAACATTTCTCGCCCTCGGAAATGGCTTGCACGGATTTTTTTTATGATTGTTTCCGGCTTGGGAGAAGGGGGATGGAAAATTCCTCCGCAATAACCTCTTATCCCCCACTCCTCTCGCTGCCTTTCGTTTTATCCCACCCATTATAAACCCATTTTCCCACGAACACACCGCCATCCGCCGCCGCCGCCGCCGACGACGACTCGGCAAACCCTTCACATTCCCGATAACAACACGACTCCCACCATCCGTAAACCGCTGTTATGGCAACAAAGTAGACATCAGATACCAGCCTACAAAACGCCCCCTCCCCCCCAATACCTTCATCCCCAATCACTCCTCCTACACGCACATTTCATTCTCCCTCCCCCGCCCCCGAACACTCCCCGCGCGGTGATGGCGTAAACACATGATCCAGCCGACAGAGAGAGAGAGAGAGAGAGAGAATGGAATCCTCCGACCTTCCTAACACCCCCTCCCTCATACCCAGATGTGCAGCAAAACAGCTCATCCACCTCGACCCCATCTCCCGCCTTCATATTCTATTGTCTCTCACGTCGCGTCTAAAATCGACCCCATCCCTTGTAGACACATACGCACACATCTCTCTCAATACATCCAGACTTCGCGGCCCGCATTTCTCGCCGCGACGTCCTCAACTGTATTTGCCACCCTCAAGAGGTATCACCCACTTTCCCGTCTCCAAAGATACCAAACCAATCCGCTGCCGAATATTTTGGTGGATTTATCTCATCATCTATCGATCACCCTAGTGAGTAATCCTCCATAACGATTCGCTTTCTGCGTACAAGGAGATTAACAATTCGGCACTGAAGGAGTCTACACCTATATATACGCATCATATTAGCCCGATAGCCGCCGTAGGAGCGTTTGGCGGGGCTTATAAGACTAGTGATGGAAAAGGGAGGGAAAGGGTTAAATGAAATGGGGTGGGAGAGGAAGAAAGTGGATTGCGTGCCTACGGAATATCGTGTTTCGTTTCGCCAACATCTTGAAGCTATAAATCCTTCTTTTTAGCTTATGAATCCACCCATTAACCTTTCTATAGAAGTTTTCTATCAAACGATTTAACTATTCAGACATTCTAATGGCGCAATTACTTTATGGAGTCCAAAGTATCTTTAAAGGAGCAGCGGTCCACAAAACTAGGAGCATCTTCTTGCTGCCATTTTATTTCCCTAAAAATTAGTCATACAGTTGTCTCCATTAGAGAAAAAATACAAATTACAAAACAATACACATTTCAGATATAAATATGAATTATAATGATAACCAATAATATATTTGCTTAAGAGAAAAAAGTTGAAATTTTATTTTTGGACACAATCATGAAGAGACTAAAACTTTTCGATCGAAGGAAATATGTATCTCTCTAGATGCTATAACAATATAAATTCAGAAGTCATGTTAATTTTTAAACACAGTAAAGGAAATGAAAGGATACAATTTTAATAGGGATTCTATCACTTTGTTTCGCCAAATGTTTTTGAAAAATCTCTACAGAACAACTCAAGGAAAATGAGAAAAAAATAAAGTTCGCTTAAACTTTGTTTGTCCACCGATGGAATGGGGGGGCCAACGCAGCTGAAGCTGCATGATTTTTCACTTTCTGAAGCTGAATTTACAGCTGAAGATTCTTCCAAGCACTGAGGGATCACTGGGTTTTCGGTGTCACCGTCCCAAAGATTGCCTAGTTCCCAAGTCCCCCTTTTCCCAGCATTAAGTCCCGACATGTCCATCCCAAATCCCACAATTACTCCACCTACCGTCTCCTCCCACTTCAATCCACCTGAATAAACCAATATAACATCCTCCTCTCCTTTATCGCCCTCATTCTGCCCGCTCTTCCATACAAACCCGTCGGAATCCCTTGTCTCTTTCAGCCCTCCCCCCGTACGCCCAGAGAGGACGACTCCAATGCATAAAATCTCACGTCCCCTACACTCTGCTTCTCCTTGCTGCCACCTGTCTACAATTACTCTATGCTGGAGAAGGACAAGTCGAAACAAAACTAAACGTTTAAACCCTTTGAAAAACATTTATCTTCTCCAATTTTTATCATCAATCGTCTGAAAAGAATTGAAAAAACCTTTTCTCTCAGAATCCCATGTACATCCCATTATTGCTCACTATAAAAACTGTTTCGGAATTAGAATGAATAGTAATTATTTAGCTTTGGCTAATTAAGATAAAATTGTTTTAATACATATTTTTTCAGCATCTGAGTTGAGGAAATGTTATGGTAACAATTTACTCTACTAATGAAGCATAAGGAGTACCTGTTTGATATGGTGACGTAATCCCTGTAGTGACCGCTTATAAGGTACATCTCTTGTATTAATAGGCATTTCATGAAGTGATGATCCCCTGGAAAGGGTTAGTTAAAAATCTGACGTTCGAAAATTGCACTCGTCAACATGGTTGTTATTTGACATGGCTGATCAAAAAACAACTCCTATTTCGGGTTTTTTATCAGATTTTGAAACGATCATACAAAATGTACTACTTGACTATTTCCTAATTTTTTCATTGTAACCCCGGTTCTGAATTTGAGTTTGCTTTATTATGCACCTTCTTTCACTCAGTGAGGGCAGTGATAACACCTAAGGTATAGAATTAGATCATTTTTGGCGTTAACACATTGTCTCAAACTAGCCGTGACTAGAAATTGAACAATTAAATGCAATAAAATTCTATAAGAAATAAAATAAAAAATAAAAAATATTTTAATTACGAGTAAACGACAAAATTTTCACGAATAAACGGTTAATACCCAACTCACAGCCTACCTTTAATGAAAAGTGCAAAGAGTCACAGTTCAAAGTCACATTCAATGGACAGAGTATTCCACTTGATGCCCAATCTACATGGCACGTATAGCAGCGATCGGAATGCAGTTGAAAATTTTCGTGACTCGAACCCAGGCCCTTCCACCACACCAACCTAATCCTCACCGTTCCCTGCTCCTGCCCGTAATACCACCCACACCCTTACTACATATCCATACCCCACCATGCTTCATTTTCACGCGTATCCTATTCTCTCCTCGCTCTATTTTTCTTCAATTTAATATTTTCCCTTCATTCTCTTCTCCTCCCTTTTCCTTCTTCCTTCCTCCCGCGCTTGTCTCTCATTCTCTCTCTTTCTAACCCCCCATTCTTTCACTCTTCACTCTCATTCCCACTAAACTCACCCTCTACCCACTATATAGAGCAGCACCAGTTCCCCCAACCAAACCGGCTCGACGGCAGAGGTGTCGGACACTGACAAATGATTGCGGTAATTAATGGCTCACACCACGGACGTTGTGCTCTTTTCGCTTTCCTCGCTTGTTCTTCTCGTCGTTTTTTGTGTTCCCTCCTCTCTTCCTTTTCCCAACTCGCACTCTCCTTCCTTCCCTTCACTGCTTCCTTCCGCTTCCTCCCGTTCTCATCTCACGATCCCGCCGCTAATACTACTTGCCCTCTGATCCAACGACCTCCCCACTCACTCACCGACCAACTCCACAATTCCTATCCTCCTCATTTTGCTCTCTCATTTGTTTCGGACCTCCTCTATTCCATCTCCCCCCCTTTACGCCCCTTACCACCTTCCCTTCGCCACCCTACGAGTCCTCACCACTCTTTTTTTCCTATAAACAGCGAGCATCAAGTCGGTCATTCGGATTTTTTTTAGCCTCGCAAAAGTGCGCAATGCCCAGGCACGTTTGCTTCCTCTCTTTTCCGACTCGGCTTCAGAGAAAAAAGAAACTAACCCTCATCAATTTTTTTCGCCACTCCTTCGTCTCGGAAAAGGCACACACATTCGTCTGCAATCTCTTTGACTCTTTCCCTCTCTTCCCGCATTTGGTTTCTATTACTTTCTCGGAGCCAGTTTAACGGTAGTTGCTAAATGCTGGATGGTGGGTGGATTATTTTGATAATAGACTCGGACAGCAGACGTTATTCGTGCTGCTGATATAAGAGGATACAGTGACTCCGTAAATGTTACAGTCCCTAGTGCCGGCATACTCAAAATTTCTCTGTTTCTAGAGTATTCTTGCCACCATTCTCGTTACAAAGAAAAAATTTAAAGCTCAACTTTCTATTTGTACGTGAGCAAAATATACGCACAGCAACAACCACATGCGAGAGTTAAGCAATGAAAAATGCCTGCTCAATTAGTGATAGTAGGCTATGACACGAATTGTATCTTCTTTAACTGCTTCAAATCTATAGGCGATGGCATGTAGACTGCATGATGAAATACTAGTCTAGTATCAGCAATAGTGCAATTAACAAATATTCAACAAGGAGAAAATCAATTAAATGGAAATGAACAGGAATATTTAAAAATTCTACGTACTTTTCATAATTGTGTCAACTGTATTTCATGTCTAAGGCGTGATCGTCAAAGTGAACAAAGCTCATTAATATTCGGTTTAGTATGAGTCATTGAAATGTATTCGTTTGCCAATGACCTTGTTTACATGGAAATCTATAATGAACAAACTTGATTTTAAAAACTTATGGATACCATATTGTTGAGTGATGATTTTAATTTGCAAAATATTTCACCATCTTCAGGTAACAAACCTTTTTTATATTCTACAAGTTTACTCAGCTACTATTTTATAATGATAAAATGTAGATAAATATGTAAATAAAAATATTCCAGAACGTGGAACACTAATTCTTTATTCTACAACCGTTTCTGACGCAGTTAGTTCAATAATAAGGATCATGAGGTACTCGAAAATTAACTTTAATTTGATAAGATGATATACAAGATAGAACCTAAAGGATGTTTACCTTAAAGCCTTCATTTTACGTAAAATACTCCGATTATTTGCAGAAAATAGATACAGGCGTTATACTTGGCTCAGTGCAAAACCATTTATATTCAACGCAAAAGTTACATGGGTGATTGATCGTTTTTTCCCGTAAAAGTCCAGAGAAAAATGAACCCTCGAAGTTACAAACACGCGCAAAGGATGAGCGGTTTATCTGTCTCAGCGGAACCTCATGACCCCACACGCGGGGGTGCAAATCTTGAATTCGTCCGAGCGTTAGACTGGAGAATGACGACCGCAGAAAAAAAGAGGTCAAAAACTTGCCAGCGACCTTCGGGTCAAACGAGAAGTTGTGGTGACCCTCCGGGAGGCGAGCAAGTCGCAAGAATGTACGTAATATGCCGTAACGGCGGCGGCTGAGGCAGACCCTGGCCCCTTTGGCTCGGGGAAAAAAAACGCCTTCGGTACCCTTGTTGCCAGAGTCGAACACATCCTCCTTCCCCTTATACCTCTCCTCTCCCTCTTCTGACTGTCCTCCCCAACTCTATATCCCCTTTACACATTTATCCACAACCCGCAGTCCCCACCTAGACTCCCCCGCGTACGAAATCCTTTCAACCGATTGCACGCCGAGGTCCCTTCACGTGTTATTAAGTTTTACGCGCCTTCCCCCCACCCTCATTCTTGGCTCCGCTATCGGATGCCGCACTAAAACCCTGTTTCCCCTCCACCGGAAAAATCGTTGCCTGTCCCCATTCAAGCCTCCTCTGATAGTTTAAGGAGACGCGAGGAAGGGCATTCACATAAACAATCCTGACGCTTGAGGTGGCTCTGACCTGCGTGAGACAAAACAAATTCTGAGGCATACATTTTTATTTTTGGTTTAAAAACTCACGCTTTCGCTGCGATGAAATCGGTTACTTTTTGAATACCATAATTAAGGCACAAAATATGCAGATAAGTATATGTTCAATTCCCATATTTTTCAAGCCATGGGAGCCGAATGCAGCGCCATTAGCATGGAATTACCGAATTTTGACTTCAATTACAGCGGTAATTCGCTAATAACATTAAAAAACAGCAGCAAATATACATTTTATTTTTGATTCAATTTCCCAGGACGATTAGCTTCAAACAAAAAGTTTAAATTAAGAGCTTTAGCAAGTTTTCTTGTTCAAACTGATGCTTTTCTTCTGTGATCGAAGCAATCTCCATTAAAGACAAGTTTATGATCTCCACTTTCAAGGCTGAATTATCGTAAAACTAGCCTGAATACCTTATCTTTTGTTCACTTCAGTGTACAAAACACACTACAAAATAGCCATATTTAACTTATCAGTGTCCCTGGAATCAGTGATGCTGATACCAAAGCCACCTTATGGCAACTGCTTAAAAGAATTCTTCTTCCATAACTGGCAAGATCATTATTTCGTTTTCTTTCAGTTGAGGAGGTTTTTAATCAAGGTAGTGCATTCGTCCAATTTGTAGTTTTAGCGTCGGGCATATTTCCTAAATGAAGATATTGTTTTCGCATATATGCTGTAAAATAAGTGCATTTAGTGAGTAAAAAATGCGTTGTAAGAGTAAGCTGCTACAAGCAAACATTAAGTGCTTCTCAGCTTATGGAGGGATTAGGTTGTGAGTCACTAAAGACTCGGAAGCTGCGCACTAGAATAAGTTTTCTCGAGGTGTTTAGAATAGGTGTGTTTCAGAGTGACATAGATAATATCGTTTTGACGCCACACTACATTTCTAGGTTCGACAGAAGCGATAACATAAGTGAGATATATTTCCGAACGGATAGGTGCAAAAATTAATTCATTTCACGCACAATAAGTGGCCATAATAAAACCAGAGCTCCACTTGTGTCCTATTACCCTATGCTACACGCCCATGTGGCGGCTCGTACTGTACATGTAGTGGTAGATCACTTTTCGCATAGAACTAGGCCTCACATTCGCCCACCATGACCCTCATCTACTCTCTTCTACCATCTGAAGAGCGATCTAACTGACAACTACGATAGGCGATTAATGCACTATGTAAAATTATAGGATTCTTCCCTTTGCTTCAGCTTTTGATGGTGTGAAGGATGTGTGTCCTTACTTTTTATCCTTAGTCAAAGCCACATTAAAATTAGGGGGCCATGCACCATGCTAGAAATCTCACTTGACTACTTGGTGCATAGAGGGACTATCATGCCACGTCATACAATAAGTCAGTCGACTCGGTGTCCTGTGGTCAAATAATTCGTTAAAAAAATGCCTCAAAAGGGATTAACCTATGGTTGAGTGTCATAGGGGTTAAAAAAAACTGAAGTATTTTTTACAATAATTTATATCAAAGAGCCATTCACAAAGTAGATATTTTCAAAATGGCAATCTCTACTCTCATTACGCTTTCATCAGAGTTTCAGCGCGGTGAGACGGCGTTTTTATTCGTTTCTAATAGATATTCCTCATGACAGCAAGTAATTGTGCATGACAGCGACAACTTTTACACAGATTCTACAACTGAGTATAACTGGCTAATAAACATTTTACAAAATCGTTCCACGTAGGCAATAGGTTCGATTTTTTTAATAAGTTTGTTATGTTTACCACGTATTTGAGCAAATTTTTCAGCTTCGAACCACGGCTATGCGCTTTGTTGTCTCTCTTACAAATTGTCTTGCTTACAAATCTGAAGGGTTTTCTCTAACTCTTATCCAATTTTTCTTTCAATTTCTTTCGTAAATGGTTTCTAAACACTCTTTAGTACCGCCGGACGCTGTAAGCACGGTCTTCCCCAAATTAAGGAACGGCATTTCTTTTCTCCATTTCTTTCGCTATCTCATTACATTCACCTCAACCTACCAAATGAAACATTTCAATCCGACTTCTCTCATTCTTCCTCTGCGGTTGCACGACTTCCTACTTCCTCTGCAGTCATCACTCCGAGTCCCTTGCAACCTGGGGTCATATCCGGCTCGCCTTCCCTCACGTTGGTACGAAAAGTTTGCACGGAACCGACTGCCTGGACTTCCAATATCCTGGCCAGACTCGATTACATCTGTTGGAGTTAGATTACCTTTACCGTGCCTTGTCTTCAGCGTGGCATTCATTGCCCTTTCCCCATATCAGCATACTCAAGGCGCGTATACACTGATATGAACCAGCAGCGACCTAATCGTGCCGTATCGAAAATTAAGGTGTTCCTGTTTCCACTGATTCAAATCTACGGGTCTTTCCTTTAATACACTTCGCAAAGCTTACTCCAGTCTCGCAACCCTATCATATTCAGTTCCATGTCCATCAAACGAATTTTTCCTCATCCATAGAATATTGTCAAATTCATACGAGCAAATTAGTATTTTCCATGATCATTTTGATGAATAAAATACTCACAGGCTGGTAGAAATCACGACAAATGATAGCCGGTGTTCATTTGCTCAACCCTAATAGACACCAAGAAATGCCGTTTACCATCTCATGTCATGAACACCAACATACCTGAAAAGAAAAGAAATTTTGTTAAAATCCGTAATGCATAAAATATGTGCGCAAAAAGTAACTCTTTATCAATCCTTCACGGGAATTTTTGATTAATGTTGACCTTTAAAACATTTTAAATCTATTTTAATGGACCATATTTTGATGTTCACACTAATTAGAGCATCTTCGTCACAAAATCATGTATCCTTACCCGAAAAGTTTTTTTTAACTGAAGATGTATTTTATTTCACGCCTGCACGATAAGTATCCTTAATTCCATACTCCTAAGAAAACCCAACTTCTCAAAACGGATAAGGTAACTCCAACACGCTCATACAAACTTGTAATGCAACTGATTAACGGAAGTAACCACCCAAAAAGAAGACTACTAAACAAATGCGATTAAATTTTGATTAAAAAATTGCACCTTGAAGACGAATGGAGGCCACAGAACTAGTTATAATCGTATTGCCATGCCATAATAGTTCAAATTCCAACTCGGATGATAGTGTTCTAATATTGACACAGGTAAGTTATAACTACAAAAGAGTGAAAGTTATAAATAGCTTAATTTTTCTATATTCTGTGAAATTTTAGTAAGTTTTATCCTGTGTAGACATGATCATTCACTCAGTTGAAACTGATTCTATTAAATCCATCATACAGCTTCTTTTAAAAATAGTTGGGGTGTAAACTTAAGTTAAATCACCATTTGAGAAGGCAAAGTTATCGCATGGTCGCCGGAAATAGACTTGTATACAGTGACACGCTACTACAGAGAAAGAAAAAAGTTAAATTTTTCATACAAAAATTTTGAAAGGCAGCTGGGCGGCCCAAATTGTCAAATGACAGATAACTACACATCGATAAATGCGAGCCAGCAATGCGACTCAATCCTTCGTCTGTATATCATTTCAAGCGGGATGCATGATTCCCTGCGAAAAAAGAAGATGTGGGGAGAATCAAATTTTAAAAAACTAAACCATTTCTCCATAGAGGAATTAAAATGGCAAAAAAATAGCAGTCTACTTAAACCCGTTCAGCGATTTCGTATCTCGCCGCGCGCAGGCTAAAATAAAAAAAAACGTACGTACGAAAAATATATACGTCGGCTTCGTAATATGAAAAAATAGAACCCAGAAACACCGTTTTTCGAGAGCGAAAAAAATATGATAAGTACCAAAACAAGCATACATGAGTGGTGCTGGATTAACAACAAATGGTCGAATGGGTGTGGACTTTTAGGTTAGTTGTGAGCATGTGTGCGAGAGGAGGGAACTAAATGCAGCGATTGTTTCGAAATTATTTCTGAACGACAGGGGGGAGAGAGTGTGTGCTTGTGAGAGTGCCGGGCAAGATAGATACCAGATAAAGGGTGTGTAAAATGAAAAAAAGGAAAAGCGAAGCGCAATGTACTTTTGGGAGTATGGATATGGACAATCCCGGACATAAACGTCCATCTTGCCATTTACAAGGGACGAGAGGCGGGCCGTCGCTCGCAAGATGACAAAGTGTATGGACCCCGACGGAGGGTTGCGTGTGGAGAGGGATGGAGAGAGAGAAAGTTGGAGAGGAGCGGTGGTGGATAGTGGGGCAGTGAGAGGGTTGAAACTCCAGGGATGGGGGTTGTGGGGCGGAGAGGAGTCGGAGACAACTTGGGAAGGTGGTAGAGGGAGTATTAATAGCCTATCATCCTCGTAAATAAAGGCATTCGGATCGGCCGAATGTCCTGCCATCGATCAGATCCAAATTGCTAGTCCCTGTCCTTACCATTCCGTCGCACGCACAAGCAACCCCTACCCATTGCGCCCATCCCCATGGGTGAGGATCAGCCCCTTCTCACCCTTTTCATCCCCTTTTTCCTCCACATCTCTCTCACCCACACCCCCGCCGCGATAATCCGTCAAACCATTCCGTCTCTCCCCCTATCTCCCTCTCTCATCCTCTCTCCTACTTTGGATCGTGTGCAGAGCAAATCGGTATGACATGTAAAAGAGTCATCAGGACAATAATTTTGTCAGTAGTACAGGATTACTACTAATAAAATGCTACTAAAACTAGTGCTAGTATGTCAAACAATACAAGACCACATTAAGGTTTTGACTAACCCTGTCTTAAGGTATTTTTAAAAGGGGCACGTAACTGTAAAACCTGACGTACGTTCTTACGTGCATCAAATTGCGTCGTACATAGCGGTGTTTTGTAAGGGGGCATGCAAGAATGCATGAACTCGATATGGCAAAATAGCCACAGCTCTTATTCAGTAACTAATGCAGGCCAGATTGAGAAAAACATGCGATGTTTAATTGTGCAATTTTGTGCCCAGAGTAAAACGGGCTTTAGAATAAAATCAATTTTTTATCAAGCTATATAAATTTTTTTTCATGTATAACTAAAGATAGTTTGGTAAGTGTCACAAGCATACAAAACTCATTCATAGATCTGTCGATCTACTGAAACTTCGGCCATTTTTTACAAGAAATCTTCCAATTACCTAAGTAAGTACGCTAAGGATCGTTTTTCACATATAAAAACAAGTTTACAACGCCGTTCTCATTCGTCGTTTTTCATATGTTCCGGTGATTCAAATAGTGGACAGGTGATTATAGAAACGATCAGTGGGTAACAAATAAGTCAGTTGTGATGGAGACTCTCAAGTGTTAAGTTACTTTTCTGTTTTATTCAATGATAAATAAATTAGTGCTAGCACTGACAGAATTTCCTATATTCATCCTCCCCGCTGGATGCCTCTATCTTTGAATTTATATATTCATCGCCGTTGGGTGCAATTAAAGGTCAGGACCGAGGAAAATGACAGTGCTTTTAAAAACAATTGTGAGAATAGAAGCAACTTCGCCAAACAGCTATTGTGCAACGGTCATGGAAGTGAATTTTTAACCTAAATTTTACATTGTAGCCACAAACCACATAAGATCGATGCCCTGGAGCAACACGAAATTTTGAGAAAATGCATGACCCTGTTGTATGTGTTGTTAATGAATGCTTGTTCCCTGCCCCCTCCCCTATCCATGAGGCAGCTATACACTGATACCCTCCACCTCCCTCTCTTCCTCCCCTCTCTTCTCCTTTCTTCCACCCCACCCTTATTTCCCCAATATATAAGAGAGTTCTCGACCTTTAATTGCACCTGATGATGGTACTAATATATTGAAACCCGGGTCGTATTTTTGTGTTTTTAATTCTGTAGTAAAGTTAAAGTTACCATTAAATATGTCAATACTTTGATAAAAGCTCTTCGCATGCCACAAACAACCTTGAGATGGCCCACAGGTCACAACTCAGGGGCAACTATTATTCCAAACAACCTCTTTCCGCCTGTCTTTCTCTCTCTCCACTTCACCCGAACCGTGATTTTTCATATACATACGTCTCGCATTTCTTCTTTCCCTGATCCGGTGATGGTTTATTTTTTTACCTGTTTATCCCTGTTCGATCGTCGATGGCTTGGCGTCACTTTATCCCATCTTGTTCCTTCCAACGTCCCAATCTCTCCCCACGCCTGAAAAAAAATCCCTTCCCCTCCTGGGACTCCCACAAACCTCGAAAAATCTCGCTTCTTCTTCACACCCTCCCCCTTGTCTACCCTCAAACCCTTTTCCAGATACCGTTTCCCCATTTTTTTGACCTCGACAATTCTTTCTCCACCCACTTCAAGCCCTTCCTCCCGCTAACTTGTCATTTCATTACGACAGATACAGTGGATATAACTAAGTGGCTGAAGGGGCACTCCAAAGGGATGGTTCTTTCAACCCCGTCCGAAAGGCGTCCGAAAAAAATATAATATACATATATATAAAGCGAGAAAATGTGGCAACTCGTCCGACATCTTTTCAATTTCGCAAAGGGATCAACTTCTTTGGAGGGAGACGAAGCAAATCCTTCTTTTTCCTCGAGTAAAAAAATTACACACCAACTTGTTCCCCAGCGATAGAACATCTATTCAAAATCCTCATTCGATTACGTGCGTAATCATTTTTAGCACCTCGCAAATTAACTTCTATCGTGAAATGAATGCTTTTATTGTTTCACTAAGCTTCAAACGTCAAGTGCTCAACGCACACTACTTTTTGGCTCAAGAAATGATGAAGACCTGACTGCAACTTATAAATATTCCAAAGGGACATGTTGTTGGACGATAATATCTGCTAGGTACTGAAAAATGGCTTCTATATACCTTCGCAAGAAATGCTTTAAAATGAACAGGTCACTCGGTAATAGTATTAGAGACTCAAACAGGGAATGGTGTTGTGAACAAGCCATATATTTGGAGGAAATTAATTCTGATAATTTGAAATTCATTACTCTTTTCAGCATACGATAATTTTAATTGAGTGGAAAATCGTGTCTGCCAAATAATAGCAGAACGTTCTAAAACAAAAGCCACGTCCACTAAACAGTCATTTGGTGGGCACTGCGTTTTCTAACAACATTAGCTTCGGAGTGTCCGGAATACGCCCATTTTTGAGATAGGCCTATATCCATAAAGAGCTTTATGAAATTGGCAAGCAATGTAACATTGTCCTATTTTATACCCCGTATTTAAAGTTATGGAAAAATTTTCTTACCATCCCTTGCAGCGCAGATGCTTTTAAAAATATAATGGAAACTTTAGAAAATTGAGTCGAGTTATTTTGAACCGAATTCTCGACAATTAGTTATGAAAATTCTTAATAGTAAGAGAAGGCAAATAATAATTCAGATTTCCCCGCATCACATATAGGGAACGGAAGGACATTCGGTTGATGGACGTTTGACCACGTTATTCAGCGAGGAGCGGTCACTTCTTCCATTAATTCTACCACTTCGCTCCCGGGGGCCCTTGTCTTCCGTCCATCGGCTCAGCCAGTTCTTTTTTTTATTTAATCCTCCGATCCCTCAAAAATTCTCCTCCTTTTTATTCCCACTTATTTATTCTCTCCATCTCTCTTCGTCCACCTCGACCGACCGACCGGCATTTTCCCCTTTCTCGCTACACCCAACCGTCCCGCTTCATTTTACATCCTGTTCCTCTGGATGTTACTTAATTAACCACTCACGCCCGATCTAACTCCATCTCTCGCTCCCAAACCTTGCATCCTTTCCTATGCTTCCTGCTTAATTATTCCCACGCGCTACGCCTACGAGGCCCTTCCTTTATCATTCAGGTGCGTCCGTATTACGCCGTGCTTCTCGTATCCTTTCCTCCTTTCATTCCACCCATACCTCTCTCTGCTGGGTCCACATGCTCTCAACATATTTCCTACACGAAGCACGGGGCGACTCTGCAGAATACCGATCACCTTACGTCAATTGCTATCCTCCCTCCCGAACTTCTCGTCCCCCGTGGATATCAACACTCAAATCAAGTGATTACACAATGTTCTATTTCAAATCACGACTCCGTGAACGGGTTGAAAACCCATGATCTTAAAAAATAGGAATTCTACTTTTCCGAACACAATAGACTTCCTCAACCCCGGACGGATTGGACAAAATTATTCACACAATTTCTTCAGGATCTGCAGTGACAAACTGGTTTTATTTGGAAAGGCCCGAGTGTTCCATGAGGGCTCTTTTTCAGAAGTATTTACCACCATAATAAAGCAATGAACTCAGAGCAGTGGTTTTCATTTTTACTTCTATCTATAAATTATATGCGCCCGATGATAGTATAGAAAATTTTGCATCAGATGACTAAAAGAGTTCACTTTTTGATACTTGCATTCAATATTTGGGCGTGCTTTTCTGCATAAAACTATATTATTTCTCAAAAACTGTAATTAATCCCATTACTCTTGAACTGGGTTTTTAAAGAGGGTAACCTTTCCCGCAATATCGGATTATTTCCTTTGAAGTAAAAGAACAAATTTTCATATATACCTATAATAATTGAATTTCATCATTTTAATCTACGATCTATCTGAGATGGGTGAGAAAAAATATCTTAGCATTCGACGTATCACATTAAAAATATCATAGATCGTTCCATATTTTGCTGACAGTTTGGGCTTTTAAGGTGACTCATTCCCTGTGTTCATCATTAAAATCCCAGAGGAGCGTTGTTGCCAAAAGCAGCACGAAAATTAACATAGTGCAATCCAGTTTACTAACTGCACATCGAGGGGTTTTCGAGTATGCAAATGTTATTCCCTGAAGTAACATATCAGCATTTAACGCGGTGTTGGAAGTGGTTGCTTCAGTGGCCTGCAGACGAGCACATACAGCGTAGGTTTGGCAACAGTGCCCTCCATGAGACCCTTTCGTTCATTAATATGGAGCGTTCTATACAATTCTGTCACCCTTTGCTCACAATTCTATCAACTGGCAATCATGAGTGACCGAATCCATATTCCACCAAGATAACTTCCCACTCGACCAGTCTCCTATACTAGCAACTCCTTTCCTTCCTCGTCCTTTTGTCTTCCTCTTCTCCCAAATCGTAAAACTCACGTTCCGCAATTTTTCTCTTCTCATTGCCTTATCCTCCCTCCGCGTATTCAGAGGGAATATCTCTCAGAATCCATATTAAACTCTGTTCAACTCCTTCTTTTCCCCAAGGTCTTTACCCCTGCACCTTCCCTGCGCTAAAAGGAGTGGTCAATATAACGTGGTATTGTACGTGTTTAGTGTGCTTTGTTTCCCAGTATACAATTTAATTTTATATACATTTATTTTCACACACTAATGACACAAAAATATAATAAGATACGACAACATGAGTAATTTATCATTTCAATGTGAAGGAATTCCACCCAGTTACTGCCAATAACTATAATTCTACCAGCAATGAGTTAGGACCCAGCTATAAGCTCTTGCCTCTTCAGTGTTCTATGCTCACACTGAGTCTATGGAGTCACAGTTACGAGAGTGGTATTGGCCCGACATTCACCCAAGGACGGTGGAAAACTCGTAAAACCACCAGGCCACCAAACTTAACATAACAATATATCTTTGGCAAACAGAAGAGAAAAGTGAATAAATTATTTGAGTTAAAATATATAGAATTTGTAGACGAGCAACAGGAATCTTTATTTATAACAGTTTAACAGGTCTCTAGTTTTATGCATCTGTTTCTGTAAATAAATGTCTCTGTGTATTACTGGCACTTGTCAATTTGTTTTCCAAAAGCGCAAACCGATACGTAGGAGAGAGGATGAAAACCTCAACCACGTGAGCCCCCTTGGTGATACGTTCGACATAGGGGTTCTTTATATTATCGCTCAAGCTCAAGCGTTGCGTGGATAGGAGTAGGGTAGGAGGAATGCGTTAGGAAGGGATTTTAAAGGGATAAGGGAACTTGGACCTCGTAAAACCACCGTCAGGCCACCAAACTTATTTATAGCAGTTCATATAAGTCTCTAGTTATAATTATATGAGCATTTCGTAAATAAATGTATCAATGTATTACTGGCACTTGCCACTTTGTTTCCCAAAGACATAAACCGATATATATGAGAGAGGAATAAAACGTCACCCAGGGCAACCCCCTTGGTGATACGTTCGACGCAAGGGTTTTTTTCTATATCATCGCTCGAGTTCAAACGTTGCGGGGATAGGAGGGTAGGAGAAATGTGTTAAGGGAGGGATTTTAAAGGGATGAGGGAGCGTAGAGCAAGTGGTGGGATGAGGGTGGCGGTGGTTTGAGTTAGTGCGGCAAAGAGAGGAGAAACGGGGGAGGGAAGAAAGTATTGCCGAACTGTTGCCTTGAGCTAGAAATTCACCAGATAGCCTCGCACACCCCCTCACTCTATTCCCTCCTTTCTCTCTCTCTCTCTGCATATTTCAGGCGCCAAATGCTGGCTGCTGCCGGCACCACCACCGACACTCCGTTTGTCGTGGCCTGGGATGGGAATGAGAGAGAAGGGAAGAGGCGAGGGAAAATTTTTAATTTTTTTTTAAACCCTCATGGCTTTAGTTACCCGGCCGCAATTTCGTTAGAAGCGATGCCGACGTGTCCCTTTGAATGTTTATCTCGATGTTTATTTTACTGCAAAAGCGCCTTATCACATTAAAGCCGTAATGGAGATAAGCATTTGAAATTCATGAGGTATAGTTAGCGGGAAAATTCCGACAAACTGTCATAAAAAATACGACGCAATTTTTTTCTCTTCCTCCTCTCTCTACGCAGCGTGGCAAATCGAAATTTCAATTAATTCAGGGTTTAACTGCTAATCTCTTTAACTCCTGAACGTCAGCGACAAAATTTAATGAATGTCATGGTTCATGTAAGTTTTTTAATGCTGGAAAAGAGGTAAATGCAGAAATTAAGACTTACATTAAATCATAATAAAATCCTTTTGTTTTATTTTTAATACCTATCCGCCATGAGGTAATTTCGTTCTTCGGTGAATGACTTTGTTTGGCAAATAACTGACAAAGCATTAGTCCAGTGGTTCTCAAACTTCCTAATGCCGCGATCCTTAGATAAAATGCCTTATTTTCGTTGCAACTTCATAAGAACATCGGAAATATGTGTTTTCCTATGGTCTTAGGTATTCCCTGTGAAAGGGTCCTTCGACCCCCAAACGGGTTGCGACCCACAGGTTGAGAACCGCTGTATTAGTCCAAACGGCGATAGATGGCATTATACACGTTTAATATTGATTGTCACAAAAATAAAATAAAAACGTCATACAATTACTTTGCTAACACACTGCAAAATATGTAAATAGGCACTAATATATTTCCTAAAAGCATACTTTATTCAAAGTTATTCTTTCGTGCTAACGTAAAAAATACGTAACCCAATAGTAAAATCTAGGCAGCTCAAAAATATCTATTTAATTGATATATTTTGGATTGTTTCAGTCAAATATGTCACAGGCACACTCAATCATTCGCTTGATACAAATGGTACTTGTAAAGGTAGAGATGGTTTTAAATATTCATTTTCGCTGAATATTATTATGAGAATGATTCCTATGAATACTTCACTACAAAACTTTCTAGTCAAACGAAACAAAAAATTCAGCTATTACAGCTGTGTTCAACGATCATAATTAATTTTAAAAAACTTGAATACAAGAGAGGGAGAGGCCACTTAATTTCCCACGGCATCGAAGCATTCACTTATATAAATTAAGCTCGTCCCTACACGATTACCTAAGCGTATACATCAGAAGGGACTAATCAAAATAGGGTCGTGCTCACACCTGGGCACGCACCGCGTTACGGCAGAAGTCGAACGTAAAGACAAGGAAAAAAACTGTTGTATGTCATTTTGGTAACAGACAAATAAAGCACTTTTCTACTCCCCTCCCACTCTCCCCTTTCTCGTTCATCCTTCTCCTCCCACCCCCACTCTCCGGCGCCTCGTCAGACCGTCGTTAAAGCGCGCAATTTCTCGCGACAAAAATTTTTATGGCGAGGAATGCGATAAAAAACAATAGAGGGGAGATCCGAGGACGATTTCAACAACAAGAGCGCTCCACAATGGTAATAACAATAACTATACTCTCCACCCCCACCGTCGCAACCCTTAACACAACCCAACCAAACCCCCCTAACCTTCATTTGTCCTCCCCCCACATTCTCACCCCCTTCTGCCGACGGGTAAAGCTCCAGCTTCCCCAAACAAACCGTCATAAAAATTTAACCCGCATTCCTTAATAGATCCCTGTGAATATCAACCCCAGGACATCTCAGCCGCACGCAAACACTCTCGGGAATAGTTAAATAGGAGGTGGTTGGGACATTAAGACAGAGAAACTGTGACGGAAGGTGAAGACTGTGGTCAGATCGGTTAGGTGGCTTGAGAGCCGACCTCCAATTCCGTGAGCTCGATTTCGAATACCGAAAGTGGCGGCAATTTTCCATTCAAATATGGAACTCTACAAAAAAATAAAAAATGAGAGCAAATTTTAAGATTACAATATTTATTAAGACCTAGATTTCGCTCGTTACAGAGCCATCAGCGAAACCTAGGTCGAAGTAAATATTTTATCCTTAGAACTAGCTCTATTTTTGATATATCAGTGATGTTTTGGCTACCTTTGAGAACCCGTCTTAGGTGCTATATGGAATGACCTGAAAGCTCAATACTCCATCCGTTGGATGGGTCGTCAGATGGCGCTATGAGGGATTTCGTCAAAAGTGTTGCAGTGCAAGTGCCGGGTTTCTCTCGACCCTTTCTTCATTTCTGAATCAGTGCTCTCCTCGTCACCAAAACATACCTATTCTTAGTGGACAAAATAACTTCCATTATCGGTCACCGTCCCAGATAGCCGAGCGACAATGGAGGACCTCGTTTAATAACAAAATCTAAGAACTATTTGTAGAATCCAGATTATTTTCGCGCAGCATACGAATAGGAATTATATAGGAGGGACAGGTGCAATACATGAAGGTGCAAGGTTGGAAAGCAACAAGAGCAATGAAGCAAGACAAGTACTCGGGATGATGAATTGGATAGGACATGAGGAGGAACTGTATAACGTAAGAATAGCACCATCAAAGGAAAGATAAATGGTATTAAGGTACTCAATTGCTTAAGTAGAAGAGAGTTGTTTGATTTGCCTCAGTCAAGTCTCATGTCGAGTTCGGGGCAGCACATGAGAGCGAGCACAGAAGCATTTAATACGCAACCTAACAAAAAAAACGAGGAGAATGCACGAGTTTCATGGAATAACTGGTGGGAGAGCAGGATCAGTATCACACAGGTGTTAGAATCACTGCGTTGGGAGTTGGTAGACTAATGTTACGCAAAAAATTAAGACTTTAAGAATACATTCCCATTGCACGAGTTTCATTTTGACATCGAAGATATAACGAATATGCGTATGATATAACAAGAAGACAAATAAAGAGTGACACTCTTTGAGACATTTTGTTACTAACTAGACAGAAACCAATCATGACTGCAAATACAACAGCAAATCGAGATATAAATCTAATCAACAAAATGAAAGTTTTCGACCCTCATTTCTCCCAGTTTCTTTTTTCTAATTCTTAGAAAAATGTCCTGAATCTCTCGCCACATGCCCTCATGGCTCGTTGGACAGTTGTAGGTATTCTGACTAACCGAGAGATGAAAAAATTTGTCTACGTTCATGCACCATTGTTCACTACAACCAAATCAGCGACTCACAAAAACACTCCAGATTACAAACAATTCACTATCGTCCCCTCACTCTTCCATTTCCTATTCCCTCTATTTTTTCTGGCTTACGTCTCAACACTCACGTCCCTGTGGCGGCTTTATGAGCAATTTATGGAGGTATATTTAAGATAAAAAAAGCTGAAGAAGAGGGAAAAGGACGAAAAGGTAAGCACAGAGTCGGAATTGCAGGTATAAAGGACGAGGCAAAAGGAACAAAGCAAACACCGTGGACGAAAGGGGGGAGGGACATCAATCCCAAATAATTCCATTCCCACAAAATTATTCCCGCGAGACTTATCCAGAAGAGCAGGAACTCAGAGAGGGAGATACAGAATGAAGAATTGGGAGGGTACGGTGGGGGAGGAGCGGTGGATTGTTTGAAGAGGAATAGTAATGGAAGAGGAAAGGCAGTTGGGCTGAGAGGATGGGCGACATGGAGTTGAATACCGGACTCGAGAATACCGAAGGACCGATGGGACCCGAAAAAAAATATAATTTCGAAACGATCCGTACACACACCACAGGTAGAATGGGGGGTTTTGCTTTCGGGGTAGCATGGCGGGGATTGCGCGAGAGATGTAGGCTTACGAGGAATGGGGCGAAACTTACGGGGAAGGAGGAATGGGTGAAAGAGGAGATAGTGAGAGCGACGGGGGGGGAGAGAGATAGGATGGGAAACACACATAGGAGTGGAAGACGAAGGTGGACGATGGAGGGATTTTAAAGGATAAAGCAACGAGAAATACGGTCATCGTGGAGACCGGAGAGGGGAATTAATACGCTTCACGTCATCCACCTCGTGCCGCTGATACTCAAATAAGGCATCCTCGGGAAAACAAAGGGATGGGAGAGGAATGACAATTTTTCTTGAAGTATCTCATGTCCTCTCGAGTGTCCTTGTGTTTCAAAGAGAAAAAGCTTATTGGTGTTTGCCTGATAAGTCCCTCGCTCTGTCTTGACTGCTTGTTATACAAGCAACCCTCGAAGGCTAAAATGTGACACATGTGGTTGGAATTATCATCAAGGTTGATACTTTGAATAGTTTTTTCACAAAAAAATGCTTATTATTCTTTATTTCGAAAAAATGGAGTTCGAACCATAGGCATAGGTATATGTCTGCACTGAGTTCTAATAACACCTGATATTTTCGCAATACATACCATACTTACGGCGTTCGTAATGTATGCAATACTATTTGCATCGCGATGCTAGTGCATTAAAACTTTTTATATTATTTCTATATAATTTAAGGTGAAATGAAGTTTAATGCAAATAAATAAATCAGGAGTATCGAGAATCCACGAATGGTTTCATGTGAACTCTTTTCGGGTTACATTTCGGGCCAAGTTTTCCATTTCATTTCATTTATTTTGGCTGAAATGAAAACATTGATCCCGTATGTAACCCGAAAATAGTTCACACCCATTTTCTCACCGGGAAAGAATTACTACCGACAGAAAAGGGCTTACTTAGTCATAGATCTGCTATGGAGAATAACGAAATTATTTACTAACCGAATTAAATTTTTTAGAATTATAATTTTCCATAGCAAAACTCGTCAATGTTTGATAGAACTAAAGAGACGAAGCAAAAAATTCCAAAGGAAGAAAATTTAAAGTTTTAACCAGATAATTACTGCACCTAGAATCATTACGGGTTTAATTCGAAAAAATCTATATCTTTTATTCACATATTAGCTAGTCACAAATGATAAAATGAACTTGGGCATACGTTGACAATGAGAATTACAAAAAAATTATATAGCCACCAAAGTTGCATCGTTACGTTTGTGCGTTACTATCGTTTATATTTTCTATAAAAATTGCGGTCTCCATTTGCAGATAAATATATGCGTAAATGAATAGGTCTCTTTTTTGGAAGAGTCTAGCACACCAAAATGAATTAATAAATACAAATAAGCCATACGATGAATATAACAAGATAGCGTTTTTTTCCGCGGGTCATTGAATTCACGGATCACAGGCTACGTGCTCAGATCCCAGGAAATATAGCAGGGCAAACAACGAGGGACATGTGCGCAATGAATGGGTAAGTAGCAGCAGAAAGTTTTAAACTAAGCGAAGCGAAAGTTTCAAACCATCACAGGAATGCGATAATCCTGACATGAACGTTGCCAGCGTAGGAAAGGGGGGGGGGGGTAATTCCCACTCCCTAAGAAGCTAAAAAGTAAAACCGAGAAACGTAAAGAGATAAAAATGATTTTTTAGTAAATCATGCAAAATAGTGCAAAATCATGTTGCATTTTGGTGCAGCAATAACCAGCTTCTCAGCAGAAGACAATATAGTCACTTTAGTTTGTGCACTAAGAAGAGTCACCAATGAAGAAGCACTTTGCCCCTACCATTGAGTTCCTACCCCATACGAACCAGCAAGGATCTGGCTTTTCTTAGTTAACATATGGGTACGCCCAAGAATTCAGTCTTTATTTACTTTTTACCCCAAACACAGCATCGTTTACCTTTTAAATCTGGTTTGTTAACAACAACAGCAAGAGACACACAAAAACACTCCTGAGAGGGGAAATATTCCACCCGGGCGGGACTCGAACCCCGGACCCTCGGATTAACAAACGAGGACTTTACTCCATCGCACTGGGGGCGACAATCATGATGGTTGTTGCCAACCATTTTATCTGCTTGTTCTTCAACAGTTCGTTGCGATTCTTTGTGAGGGCAGCACAGAGCTAGGAACGTGTAGCGAGAATTTGTGCAGGCAAGCTAGGATTTCACGAATCATATTCTGCCTGAATCGGCCATGCGACGGAGAGAGAGGGACAGATAGAGAGAGTGTGCTGCACGGGGAGGAAAAGAATTGAGGGTGACTTAAGGGCGCGGTCGAAGAAACGAAAGGAGAGAAACACGGGAGAGGAACGGTCGAATAGAATGAGGAATGGAGTGGTTTTTGGAGTGTGTGACGCAAGTTGAGTCGCCGAGAGTTGAGCTCGGGGAGGGAGGAGGAGAAAGAGAGGAAGAAAACCAGGAAAACGGTAGGGGGCAGCCCGGTAAGAGGAAAAAGGGAACAAAGAAAGAGAATACGAAGAATGGTGAAGGACAGTCACGTCTGGTACAGAGAGAGAAGAGGAAAATAATCTGGCCTGACAATTTCTGCTGCCGCTGGACAACCAAACAGGGGAAAGAGGAGATGGAAAATTGGAGAGAGAGAGAGAGAGAGAGAAAGGGGACGAGAAGGCCTGGGGAAGTGGAGAGGGACAGAGAGTGTAGTGAGAACGCTGAGGGGACGGCTCCGGCTCCAGGTAGAGAAGTACACCCGAATGCATATTCACAAGCATATCGCCAGGGATAATTTATTGTCGAGAGGGGGAGAGAAGAGCGGGTTGGATGGGGTGGGAGGGAAAGGGGTTTGGGGGGATAGGGTGAGCAGGGGTGGACACGAATGGGGATGGAAATGCAGTGTGGGAGCAGGGGAGTGGGAGCCGACCCTTGTCGGAGATAGCGGTGGTCAAGCGTAGTGTATGACTGGATGGGGAAGAGACGGAAGGCTCTGACGGGCGAGAGGAGATGCAGAGCTACAGGATTCGTGGGAGAACAAAGGTATACAGGGTGAGAGGAATTTTCACGTTTTTCAACACATTTATTTTAATAGACACGCTAAGAATAAATGTGGCAAATCACAAATCTGCCACATTTCTCTATGTTTTACGACAATTATCTGTGTAGAGAATCGACAAAAACAACAAAAAACACGTAAATAATTTCATAAAAGTGTCTACATTTTTCTCAAAGGACAATAACTCCATAATAGCAAAAACGAATTTTTACCAACCAAAAATATTTTTCTCTGCTCTTTTGCTCTAGTAAGGAATTTATTGCTTTACCATTTCCTTTCAATTTATAAAATAAAATCTGTGGTATATCTAAGATTTAATGTTATAAATTCACCCACTCCTTTTGCATCTCTTATGCAAAACGAATGGGCGAATTATAAAATTTTCCACATTACTTAATGTTCTACGACAATGATTTGCATATAAAATCGAATAAAGCAATAAAACACACGCTAAAAATATTTATAAATTCAAAAGACAAAATGCCAATAAGGTCCAAAAAATCTTATCTAACCAAAGGTATACTTCACTAGTTTATAATTTTAGTTAGAAATTTTTTGTTTTCCCAATTCCTTTTCATTTTTAAATAAAAACCTTGCTTTGTACTTGCCAAACTGGTTTATTGATGCCGACCATAGTTTCGGCAAATTATGTCACTATAAAAATATAGAACAGTAATAAGCCGGTACAAGCAAGATTTTAATTAATTTAACACAAATTTTAATTTATTTTCTATTTACATTTAACACAAATTTTATCACAAAATTTACAAGTCATATCAATATCAAGGCCTTGATTACGACATAATGTGTCGAAACTACGTTCAGTATTAATAAATCAAAGTACAAAGCAAGATTTTATGTCAAGTATCACATTTCCGCAAAGTTAAGCTTGAAACTTTCACTTGCACCCTTTAAATTTAAATAACTTTCCCATTCCCTAAAGTTAGTGATGTTGTTCATGCATTCTCTCCACCGCGTAAGTTTCCTGTTTCACTCAAAGAAACACAGCTTCACGGTTCAAGATACACTCCTGTGATAGCGCATTTCCTCAGTGACATTTCCGGCTGCCGAGAGTTTTACTTTCCTGCACGGTTCTCCAATTTAGCTCCTTCGGTAAAGGGTACAATGTGGGAGTTACGCGATTAAAAGTAGAAATGGCGACGGAGATAAAGGCTATTTAATTCGTCACCACAGATAGGCGGTCTCACATACTGCTTTGGTTTTTAGCATAGATTTTATCCAACTCTGCCGAACTAAATTTTATTCAAATTCAGTGCCTTCAAATTCGATAGTATTTAAGTAATTAACCTCCAAATATTATGTTTATTGGGACTTATTTTGAGAAAAACCTACTTCTTAACCGTGCAGAACTCGCGCTGAGCCTGCTAGGCTCACATTGTTAACATTTTCGCTATATTTCCCGAGCGATTCTCAACAATGCGTTCAGATTTTCTCTACCTTTTCCTTACTCTTTTGGTAACGTTTTACATGCGCAGAATATCCCGATCAAACTATCGCCAGGTTGGAATTGGATACTTTTGCTTCATATGCACGCGGTCTGAGCCCCTCAGGCTCTACGCGAGCGCTCGTGTTACATTTTTGATTCTCACTCTTAGCCTTTTCTTTTCCGCTTATTGCGTGTATTGACACAATATAATATTTTTTCGCTAACTTCAAACACTCTACTCTTCATAAAGGGTCTTCTTCTGCCTAATCGGCTTAATATTTTGAAATTCAAAACTATTCACATAGGAGTATGTTGGAGAAGTCATTGTTACTCTTCCTGCTATAATTTCAAGCGCGCTTGAATTGACACAATGTAAGCTACATGTTATGGTTTGACACTAAGTTAGCAGTGATGGCTTGTATAAATAGACCTCTTCTCGAAAAGTGTATTCACTTCACAACTCGGCAGCCAAGAAATCACTTCGCAACCCGGAGGCTATAAGGACACGGTCATTCGGACTAGAGAGTCTACAGTAATTGGAGGTGCTCTCCTCGCTGAAGTTTCCCTGCGCCAGAGTTTCCGCCACAGAACCGTGAGTATCCTTTCAACTAAAAATTAATTGATAAATCATACTTGTAATTAAAACATTTCTATTACTCAGCATGTTATACTTTTTCAATACAATTTTTTTTACATTTACCATACAATAATTCTTTACTTTCAAGGCACAACTATATTCACTTTGGTATTTTTTTCATCTTTCAGTAATGGCAAAGAAAATGAAGTACGATCCAAATAAGCCATCAGACGTAGAAGAAATTACGCGGTTGCTTACTCAGTGTCTTGACTCATCTGAACCAGAGTCGTCCGAAGGGGAGTTGGAAGATGAAGAGGACAACGTTGAGGAAAGGGAAGGCAGCTCGGAGACTGAGCAGGAAATGGACAGCAGTGAGGAGAACTATAGTGACAGTGACTCTGAGACTAGTGCTTCAGCTCAACTACTCGGTAAAGACAAAGTAACAAAGTGGGTAACAGATTCACCACCTATAAACGTTCGAACAAAAGCGCATAATATATATTTTCACAACTTCCTGGGGTAAAAGGTCAGGCTAAAAATGCTGATTCTGTTTTAGCTTGCTGGGAGTGTTTTTTTGATAATGAAATGCTTAGAACAATTACAGAAAATACAAATATCCAAATTCAATCCGTTGGAGATCGGTATACCCGAGATCGAGATGCTAAGGAGACAGATGCTATTGAGATTAGGGCATTATTTGGCCTTCTTTAATTAGCTGGTGTCCGTAAAATGAATCGCCTAAACTCTGCTGACATTTGGGCTTCTGATAAGACTGGGATTGAGATGTTTCCAGTGGTTATGTCAAGAAAACATTTCCATTTTTGGCTGCAATGTTTACGTTTTGACAAAAAACACCAGGGAAGACAGAAAAAAAATTGATAGGCTACCTGCGATTCGAGAGATATTTGAAAAATTTGTCAGCAATTGTGAGAGTGCTTACACTATTGGTGAATACACAAATATTGATGAGAAACTTGAGGGTTTTCGAGGCCGTTGCGCATTCCGGCAATACATCCCAAGTAAGCCTAACAAATACGGGATAAAAATTTTTGCTTTGGTAGATGCTAGAGTTTTTTATGCTTATAACTTAGAAATTTATGCTGGCAAACAACCCAATGGACCGTATTCAGTCAGCAACAGTCCTTCTGATATCGTGAAGAGGTTATGCTCCCCTATCAGCAGTACTGGTCGAAATATAACGATTGACAATTGGTTCACCAGTTTTGGTTTAGCAAATGATCTCTTGAAATGCCGTCTAACCATGGTTGGAACAATTCGCAAAAATAAGCGGGAATTGCCTCCTTGTTTCATTGAAACAAAAAATCGCCCTGAAAAATCCAGTTTATTTGCTTTCCATAAGGATTGTACTTTGGCGTCATACATTCCAAGAAAGAATAAGAATGTGATTATGATTTCAACCATTCACCATGACAAAAAAATTGATGAATGTACTGGCGACGAAAGAAAGCCAGAAATGATAACTTTTTATAACATGACAAAATCGGGAGTAGATACACTAGATCAGTTATGCACGGCATACAATGTATCAAGAAATACACGGCGTTGGCCTATGACAGTTCTTTACGCAATGTTAAATATTGCTGGGGTAAATTCATACATTTTTCACCTCGGAAACAAAAACTTAGACGTAAAATCTCGGAGAGCGTATCTGAGGCAATTGTCAGTTGAGCTCGTAGATGAACATGTGAAAAGAAGGGGAACTATAAAAACACTCCCCAAAGAGTTAGGGGAAAATATTAGACGAGCCTATCAAGACTCTAGCAGAATAGACGAGCCAAAGGCATCTAAAAATATAGAGAGCCCAAAGTGCACTGGAATTAGAAAAAGGTGTGCGGACTGTGGATACAGGAAAAATAGATTTACCAGATATGTCTGCGAAAATTGTGAAAAGTGTATCTGTCTCGAGCATGCACATTTCTTATCTAGTGCGTGCTTGCATAATAATGTTCATTGCTAATTTTTTCTCATAATGTTCTTTCTATCCTGATATTAACACCGTGTGGTGGTTTTACGAGTCAATAAATCAATAACAAGGAATGGCAATGTATTTTATATCCCTGCCGAAATGAAGTGTTAATTCAATATTTTCTCAGACGTAAATGGGCTTGGTTTTAATTAAATGGACCGTTTAAGTATTATTAATTTCATTTAAAAAAAAGAAAAAGAAAAATAATCGACTTTCATAGGCTGAGACCTCAACAATAAAATAGAGCCTGACAGGCTCAGCGCGAGTACTCGCGTTCCGAAAAGGGGCGCGAGTCCTGCAGGGTTAAAGTTCTTCCACGATCTGTCAGACTGCATTTCCGTGATTTTGGAAAAATATTTTTGTCCCATTCCATGCGCATATAAAATATTATAAAACATTGCTACTTTTATCTACTAAACCCAACCTTCATATTTGTTAAACAGTAAGATATCAAATTAATATTTTCTGTAGTCATAATATTTCTTTTAAATTTTTATGGATGCAAGTCCACGTTCAGTAAGCTGTACTACATATTTTGAGAAGACTATGGCATCGAAATTTCGTTTGATATTTCATATGAATCTAACGATATGGCAAAAATGAGCTTAATTTGAAAACAAAATGTCAAGTACATAAACATAATTATTTATTTAATGAAGTATTTTGAAATGAAGACCAGCGGTCTGCAAGGTCGCATGTCTATAGAAAATGTTACTGTATGTTAGAAAAAGTCTTTGTGTTCGTGGTTACGGGTTCCAGGAGAGTTTCAGTCTGAATGACACACAACACCAGGAATTGGGAGATTCAGGTTATAATCCCGGGAAATAAATTATTATCTTCATGGTGAATGTCATCCCTTCATTTTTACTAAATGGTGAACTAAAAAAGTACTTTTCAGAATTTCACCATCAATGACGGTCGAAATTTTTTACGTATTTTAGAACATTCGCCACAGCATTTCAAGTGATGAGAAAACGCCTTGAATTGCTTATATCCCTCCTCTCGCAAGTATAATGCCATTTTTGTTTGGTAAAAACACATCACTGTGTTGAATAAAATCTGCACAAGTGTGCCTAAAATTTACTCCAGATTCCAAAAGTCCATGTTGCAGACGCACATTCCCCCAATTTCTCGCATTCTACACAAGGAGAGCGTATAATTTAATATTTGCCCATACCATTGTTGAAAAAATAACATTTGCAACTCCACCTAGTAAAGAATACTTAAAAGCCTTCATAAAAGAGTTCTAAATTTATGAGCCAAAGCATATTGCTGCAAATTTTAAGAGAAAATTGGACGAAGCCGTGACAGGAGTCGGATTTGAGAGGAATTAACTGGACAAGGCTGGGACGTTCGTGAAGTAGGAGTAAGCCTCGCCTCTTAAACTCTTTCACATTATGCATACATCTGCATTTTCTTTGCCTCTCTCTGATCCCCTTCCTTTCACAATCTGAAAATTCTGTGCGATTCATTTTTTTCGGGTAAGTTCCTTGATCGAAGTCGATCACCGCAGGAAGAACAAAATTAAAAGTATTCTCTTACGTGGAATAATCCCCTTCGAATGAAAAAAAATAAAAAAATTGGCCAGCATTTGTAGAGCACGTCCACCTAATTGTGAGACGAGATATGTACTGGGGAGAAAAACATTTTATGACGTTATTATCGAAATATTCTTTTAAAGTCCTTATAAGATCCCTCTTGTGATCAATTATTCACCTTTTCCAATCGATGTGACAGAGGGATAAAAGCGATAGATAATTAGGGGGATTTTAAAAGTACTCATGAATTCCGAGGAACAATAGTTTTTCAATCTTTTTTAATCGTGGACATTTTGAAACCTCTTCATGTTAACGGAAAAAAATTCCATTTTTTTCAACTATCATGTCAAATATCGAAGGGTGACAACCACCACACATTTCATTCACGTACAATTAAACGAGCAAAGTATATATCTTCCATAGGTTTCCACAATTACACTAACCTAACGCGATATAACACCCGGAGCAACTGAATTTCTGTTCGTAACTAGCTTCAGAGACAGTGGCCACTACTGGTATTAATGGCTTTGCCGATTACAACGACTAAATGCTTCATTTTATGCTGCAGCGAGAGTACTGTGCGGTGCTTCAAGAGACATTGATTATCAAGCGCGTGGGGAACTAGTAATGTCGACTCCTAATGCAGGAGTGATTTGACTTGGGGATCGTAAAACTACTCCATAAAATCAACATAGCAGTTAGAAGTTCCTATTGTAAATGTGAGAGAAATTTTGGAATGTCTCCATTAAACGTACGCCTTAACATAAATCCGGCTAGAGATTTTTGAAAGAAAAGAAAAAATACTGAACATTTCATTATTGAACATTATTTGGACAGGGCTCATCTCCTCAACCATCTGCGTATGGGCACGAGGAAAGAATATGACAGTGTCATGGAGTACATTTTAGATTCATCATCGTTTTATCTCTACATAGCTGTTTGGAAAACCACAAAAATACAAATAATATGCACAACGGAAATAGAGTAAGATGAAATTTAGAGCATTCAGCCGGTATTAGGTTACAAACAAGTGCGGACGTGCTTTTTTTAGAGCCTGCAACGACACTGCCAAGGCAGGTGGTAGATTAAACCGAATGAATTCCTCCTACCTTAAACGTAATATGAGGAAGAGGGAGTTAATCCTGAGTGAATGAAATCAGGCGATTCTATTACTGGTAACATGAGGTTCTGTACGAATGCTGACTCACTTGTCTCAGCAAACGCTTCATCTATGCTAAAAAAAATCCTCTTTCGATTCACTATGATTTTCTTAGTCCCACGCCTCGGTTATTTTTTATCACACCTCTTCCCCAAGAAAAATAGTGAAATGGGTTCTTTTTCGCCTTAATTAACTCATAAAACCTCATTTTGTTCTTGGAGTAGACAACTTTTACTGGTCAGTTCTATTTTTAATACGTTGAGTTCCCTACTTTAGATACACAAAGAGAATTGCGAGCGGCAAACTACATTGTAAAAATGATTTCAGTAAGTTAAAACGAGGAGTGATGTCGCGAAAAAATCGTTAGGATTAACAGATTAATAGGGACTGGGAAAAGTTAAGCGTCACAGCGTTTAGAGTGAAAGCATTAAAGATAATCGGTTTTGTACAGCGTATAATAGGAAGGTCCTCGGATGAAAAAGTCAAAGAGAGATGCTAGTTTGCTCTGGTTAGGCCACATCTCGCATTCACAGCGAGCATTTGGGACCCTGGACACAAAAATTTAATCAAAATAATTTTTAAAAATATGATGAAAATCTGCACCCTTTGTTAACACTGCAATAAGCGAACAGATATTGTTTCACAACTTTTAGAGAGATTAAGGTGAGAGCCCCTAGAGACTCAGAGGCTACGCGCTAGGCTTAGATTGCTTGAGAAATTCAGAACTGGTGTGTTTCAGAGCGGCACAGAAATATTATCATGACACCTCACTACATCTCTAGATCTGACAGAAGCGATAAAATAAGAGTGATACATTGCCGAACAGATAGGTACAAAAATTTATTCTTCTCAAACATAATTAGCGACCATAATAAAAACTGAGCTCCATTCAATGCACTCCCATAATCCACGTCACCATTTCACCTCACAAAACCTCATGCCTTACATCTTAATACGGATGCTGTCTTAGCACCTCCTGCTATACACCCATGCAGTGGCTCGGAGGGTAATATGTAGATGTTAAAGAGTCAGTCTACCTCAAAGATTCGCGAAAGAGGTGACGGAATGACAACTCGTCAATTTCACAAAACGCATTCTTTCCCTTACAAAATGAAGAAAAAAACTATAACCAAAAAGCATACGCCATTCCCTAATCTTTATAATGGTGATTTATGGAAACCAGTATTTTTACCGACGATAAGTACCCAACTTAGCTTATTCAGTCACATTTAACCATTTTATTTTACATAGGTAATCTCGGCTGAATGTTTTGTTGTCAGAATCGATTCGATTAAATCAGAGATCTTCAAATAAGAAACATAAATGCAAAATATTACTTCTTTGCTTATAGTTAGCTATAGGTTATACAGCGGATTCCTATTGCAAGAGAAAATCATTATATTCCACCTGAGTAATAAAATAAATTCTGAAACACCGTTTTGTAACTTTTTCCACATTTTTACCTTGTCCGTATGCAAATGATTATGATTGAATAATCTTAAAAACGCATTCATCAGTAAATTGTCTTAAAACTACTGGTATTGGCTTTTTTTAAGGGAATGTCATAAATTTTAGGGGTGTGCAGGCTAAACTAGGCGAGGGGTCGTTAAAAAAAAAGTGCGCCAAGGTAGCGTAAACATTGCTTTTAATCGACTCGATTCATTGGAAAGAGATTCCGTGGAAAGGGATGAGAGAAATAGCGAAAAAAAAAGAAGATGCAGGTAAACAATAGAGAAAGCAAAGGTTCAAAGACGAATGGAAGACTAAAGAGAACTTGGAAGTAAGAAAGGGACCGACTCAATCTAAACAATGATGTTGACAACGGGGAAATAATACCATTGTTTACAGGTCGAGGTAAATACTTGGCCGAGTCAATCGAGAGGGATGGTAAATAAACCGTCCCTTAAATAACATTTTGGGATTGATCGACGGTTACAAATGAAACGCCTCGTTTTTCTTACGCATTTCACTCTTTATTTAAATAATCGGTGTTATATTTTTCAAAAAATAAGTGTACAACCCATTCCACTAAATGTTTAAAAATAGATTAGATGGATTATAGATTGAAACACTTTGTAATTTCCACATGAGATTGATGTTTTCAAGACCAGCTTTCGTCGCTGTGCGACAATATCAAGTAGTTTACAAGTTTCTCCGTACAGATATATATTCTCAAATACAGGGGGGTGGAAAAGGTAGCAAGGAGAGTATATATTTGTATGGACAAAGAGAGTATGTACTTGTATGGACTATGAGAGTATACATTTGTACGGACAAACTTGAAAATTACCTGATGATGTCACACAGCGACGGAACCTAGGTCGTGAAAATTAATATCTCATGTGGAAATTACAAAGTGCTTCATCCTATAAACATGAAATTATTCCACAAAGTTACACTTGAGACCATCACCTTCAGATCACATATAATTCAAGCAAAGTTGTCTTACACTGTCAATTATCAAACGGCCTGTGCAAAATCTTTCACGCAAGATTTCACCGTAAGCAACCGACATTTGAGTAAAAACTGTCGATAAGTCATAAGAATCTTTTCGTTCGTGAAGAACTAAACCAACCTGAGAACTATGCACACACGAGTTGAGGGTGAGGTAACGACACAAGTTAAGAAAATACAAATTTTAAGCTATCAGGGACTAGCCACGGAGTTTCACTTTTACGGAGTCACCCGCAATGCACAAATGTGCGAATTTCCACAGAGAAAAAATCATCCGCCCTGACCGGTCAAGGCGGATGATTTTTTCTCTGTGGAAATTCGCACTTAAGAAAATACGCTTTCTTGTCTTTGTATTATTCCAAAACGTATAAAACTGTACATGAAATGAGACCCATTAGGAGTAAATTGTTCTTCCAAGTCTTTTTGGGATACTTCCGCGTACATGTTGAAGAAAAAAAAATTAAATGCCTACATCCCATGCCAAATACTTCTTCAGTAATGGCCTCCGAACAACGTTAGTATTTATTACATCGAAGCAATATATACCCATATGCTTGTTTTATAGTAAATATTTGTTCCAGGACAAGTTTATCGATTTTAAGAGCTAGGTATATTGAGATATGCGTCAGAAATTAGGAGCGCAAACATTTCGCAGAGAAACTATGATGAGCTGGGTCGCGAATAGAATTCACACCTGCATTCGGGGAGGATTAGGAGGAGGGATTAGTGAGAAGTCGGTACACGTTTGAGAGGGAAAAAAGGCAAGAAGTCACAGATAGCCAACGGTAACGCTGAAGGTTTCTCTGAAGGCGGACGCGAAGAGAAAGTGCGGGATTGCTGGGACCCCTCGGATACATACAAATTAATAGCGGGAGAAAGAGAGTGGGAGAGTGAAAGAGGGAGAGAGAGGGAGATGGAGGTTGGACGAGAAAGGGTCTGCGGTCATCCGATCCGAATTCTTTTATTTTTGGCCCTCCAACGACTCCCGTGAAAATGGATATTCAGGCAAAAATGAAAAAAATAGGAGAGGGAAAGAGAACGAAGGAACAGGAAAAGGGAGAGAGAGAAAGCCCAAATCGCATTCTGAACTCATTTCGATCTCTTTCCACGGGGGACAGTCGGATATGGGAAATACTTTCTTTACCTCTTTCTGTGTCGTTAAATGCCTCTCTATCTCTCTTTCCCTCTCCCACTCCTGAAACCATTCTATACCAACCAAACAACAGAACTGCCATATATCGCGAACAAAACATAACCGTATATTTAAGGATTCCGGGACTATCTATTGTATTAACTTTGCGTGGTCACCCGCAAGTGAACATAAGGACGTCGAAAAAAATCACTCTGACTCGACCGGGCCTAGAACCATAATCCCTTGATTTGTATCGCCGAGTGCTTTTCTCAGAGAAATTTTGCACTTAGGTGCACTAGCTGGCTCGCAAGTGGTGGATGGTGGCGTTATTCGTACGCTTTGGACTGCTTATGAGACACCATGTCAGCCGCACTCGGACCAGAATCCTTCCATATATATTGCCGAGTGCTTCTCTCTGAGAAATTTTGCACCCATGTGCACTAGCTGGCTCGGGCCTCGAGGACGGTGGCGCTATTCACACGCTTTGGAATGTTATGAGATATCAGGCCTCCCACATTCTTGAACTTGTCGCATAACAGCTCTCAGAAGTCGAGAAAGACAGCGTTGGTAAAGCACTTGGCTATAGCACTGGACGTTTTAATGAATGATGTGGGATTTGCTTCCTGTCAAGGCGAATAATTATATTTCGGGGAAATTTCGCAAATGATGGCACGATCGATTTTTTGCTATATCTTAGAACCAGTCCTCCGTCAGAGGCACTGATCTAGCCTTTCTGATGTTAAACCCCCCGGTAAACGTAAATCATTAAATGGTCATAATAAATTTGTATGTAATCTAGGTCTACTATTTAACAAAAATGTATGTTTATGATTAAAGTTTTCGTTGGTCATCATGCCTACATCAGATGAGCTGATCTGAGGTACTCCTCATAATTTTGGGAGGATGTTGCCAGACGATCATGACATTTACTAACCATTTCATCAAGGGAATAATGGAATGAATCACGTCAATTCCTGCTTTAAAGATAAAATCAAAATACATTGTTTCAATATAATTTAACGGACATAATGTAATCTGGATACTGAAAAATCTGGTGAGAGCGATTCAAACCAAACGTCGAGTTTGTAATTATAATATTGTGGATACACTGCCCACGCCTAACGACGGAATAGACTCTGCGATGATATATGGGAATAAATTTGAATTGGGATCATAGGTTTGTCAAAAACTCTCTCCAGAGCGCAAAGGCTAATTAATTAATCGTAATTTCACGTATTTACCTTTGTTGTACTGACTTACTGGCAAGACTAGATGACATATTGAGAAAGTTAATATCGTTTACCATTCGATATGTCTATAAAGTTTTTAATGATTAATAATTCTGCAAGTAAGCCTAGGCCAAACATCCATTTCCTGAATTCAAGGATCGCAAAACTAATTGATAACCATCAACAAACTTGATAAGTTCGTGCATCAAATGTGAAGAACTATTCAATAGTTGCAAAGATGACAAAATTACTAAGAATGAGAAAATGTGCGCAATGCAGAACGGAACGGGAGATTATGCAAAGCTAAGATATTGTGTTCATTTATATCGTATGCCCTCCCCAAACTGAGAATGCGATTCAAACAACTCCATAAGGTACAATTTGACCAACCTATCTCCAGTCTGTTCGTCGTAATTCGTAATATTCATCATTTTGTAGACTTCAAATATTTCCCTTGTGAGGAGAAATGTAACGCTATTGATACGGCGAAAGGAAACGTCACCATATTGGGCATTGGGTATGGTATCTTGCCTTGAGGAGGGCATACAGAAACTGGTTCCCCATTAGGACAGGTAAGTGTTAGTGAGAACTACGCGGGGAAAAAGTGAAAATTTTGTTCTCCAAGATGCATGAAAATATTGTCGATAAATATATTCTTCTTTGTCTGAAATTCTTAACGTAACCAATACTCTGGGCATTCTTCCTGTATATGCGTAGATAAACGTGAAGTTTTCGTAGAAAGAAATAATGATATGAATGTCATTTAACATGGAGCAGTTATAAGGGCTTTTAGAGAAATTTTCTACCTTATGTAAATTTTGGAAGGCTAAATAAAGCATGAGTGACCTATTCTAAACTCATGAAGACTTGTATCCACCTCTAGAAGAAATTAAAAGGAAAGAAACATTTCCCTTTTTATACTAACTTTTATCACCGGGCAAATTTATAAATAATTCGTCCGATATTTTATTTGTGATGAGGTTGCAAAATAATAAATGAACTTACTTTCTTTACGTACTTTCAGATTTATATATTTGCAGGTTAAAGTGTATGTGCCCGCGAGCCTTTATCCCCACACATTCGCTATCCAGTGCGAGGCTGTTATGTACTAGCAAAGTTATTGGAATTAATCATTGGATCGGTCCTGAATGGATGTTTATCCACTCACATAGTGGAGATGTAGGCGTGAAGTATGGATATTTTATGTACATATAAGCGGCCGAGGAAAATCACCACGTTCGAGTAAATCCTGATCACGTAACTAAGGAGTCACGTGGTACAACAACGGACGGCTGGAAATTTCGGAGCGCTTAAAACATTCGGAAGAATAACTTTGCCGTTTGATATGCAGTTCATTGCGCCTCCCTTCACGATATTCAGCTCCATTAACCAGATTCCCTCGAGAAAAACTGGATCGGGATGGCTGTGAGAGGATTTTACTAGTGGTTCAAATACATCAAAATCTGAAAACCTTCGTGATTGTACCTCGTGATTTCTTAGTTATGCGATCGAAACAATCTCCCACACAACCTCCGGGAGCATAAACCATCGTTCAATCCGATTCTTCCCCTTTTTTAGTAAATAAATTACTGATTCGTAAAGGGGAATCTTTATGGCGGAGGAGGAAAAAAAATCGCTTAATACCCCAAACGTTCCGGGATTTCAATTGCGAGAGGCCTGAAGGGATCATCTCTGATACACAAAAAATATAATTCTATCCCTTCAATTGAATTCAAATCAATATCTACCCTTCCGTATCAAGAAGATAAGTTATTCAAAGCCTTTTATCCAGAAAAATCTAGAAGATCATTGAAGACCAGAGTAGTTTATGCTTTTATATCACAAAAATATATTCTGGATTCAGTAGTTTTATACCCATGCACGAAGTTTCAATTCAGTAGTACCTCAGAACACTGCATTTCGTGATACACATCAGTCATCCGATTTAGAAACTTTGCACCCACCAAAGAATACATTTTCTCTATCTAGGAATGCACAACAGCATTTACACAACTATCTAATTCTCCTCTCAGCTTTCCCCTCTCTAGTTAGGTGCTTAAACATCTTTCATTTCGAAGACCATTCTGTTCTCATTGCTTTTCGATAGTTTTTCAGCTCAATTACCTTGCCGTTAGATTGTCATTTCAGGAGATAAACAGGCCTAAGCGCAAGATGCATAATTCAAACATAACTTAGACGGAATTTTAAAAAAAATTTCCTTCCCGAGCATATTACAGCACTTTTCATCATATTTTTTACATTTTAATCCATCAATTTAGAGTTCCTTCAGAGAAAACAATGCAATATTTCAGAGGACCTACTTTGAAAGCATTCAATCAATTCTATATTCCTTTTTGGTTCTCAGACTGAGACCGGCGAAAAGTTTAAGAACTGATGCATATGTACACAAATATGTATAGATGTACATGCATAAATGTAACGATCATAGAAGTAATAGGATGGCACATTTATAACTATTTTATGCCGCAACAGCAGTTGTGTTACAAATACCGATTGATAGTGAATGAAAAATAACGTTCACACAAGTTAGAAATAAAATTCTCAGAAGTTACAAGCCGGGCAACTTATTTTCAGCATCAAATTTTTGGCGTTTAGGGATTAATTATAATCATCATAACTACAAAAAAACGCCGAAGAAAAATATCCCACGGCTTAAGTATCCTAGTTTATGGAGTCCAGCTGCATGATTTTGGCTGCATATTTTTAAAATGATTTCCCCAATGCTACTCCGCACGTTATTTCGTCGAAACGAGGACCGCTTGGTCGATGGGCGCTGATAAACTTCCACCACCTCTCCGATGGATATTGCAACTCAAGTCCCCTCCATTCCGCGCCTCGAAGCTAAATTCCTGAAATTTTGCAACCCAACGATATTGAGTAATGGTATTCATGGCAGTGCATCAGTAACGGTCGCGCTCGCCGCGGAGAGAACTCCATCCTAATTCAACACCCTGACTTAGCTAACATTCCTGTTTCCCCATTCAGATAAAAACGCTTGATGCCTAGATCAAATATGTCCCGCCAGTAAAACGTTAGCCCCGCAAAACATTCCCCACGGATTCCTCGGAAAGCTCTCTCGCCTCTCTCGTTGCATTTTACGAGAAAATTAATGATCAAATATTCCGAATTGCTAAAGAGGGGGACGTTTACAAATTTCTCTAACGTACGTACAAGGGACGTCTAAGGGATGAGTAATTGAAGGTAATTCATTGAACAGGTAATTTTAGAGCTTTGACTATGTTTTCTTAGTATGAAACGAGGATGCATAGGCTCACAAAGCACTCCTATCCGAAGTTTACGTGCATGTATAATTGAGAGTTAAAGTCAAGGTGGAATGGAGGGATAGCATGTATTCATTACTCAAATGCTAATAAACTAGAGACAAATTTTATAGCAAGGAATCCTCATAATAGTATTTGGGCGTTGTGCGCAGACTTGAGAGGTAACGAATGAGTAAATGTTTATAGTAATTTTTTTGATAGATGTGTAAGTTTTGAGCCGTAGGATGGACAATTTTTGGTATTTCACATCCAAAGCTGCAGGTGATCGAGATATAGCAACACCTGATTTATGTATGGAGATTTAGAAGTCGAGCAAGAGTGGCCAGAGCGTGTATGGCGGAGTGATTAGTGTGATTAAATAATACTTTGTCAAAACTCGAAACTAATTGAAACTTTTGTAGCACTTTTCCTAGTCAGCATGGCTTCCAATGACCTTCATTTTCCCCATAATAAAACGTACATTTTCTGATTTGGCACATCTATTTCACTCGGTGATCAATCATTTCGTATGTACGCTTCGCATAATATCTATAAGACTTTCAAAATTTCCAAGATCAGGGATCGGATTATCGGATTATAAACGATAAAATAAAATACAAATCAATCACCTGAAAACAATTATTAATGAATTTCCAGTCATCCACTTATTCTGGGGGCGTGAAATTCTAGTAGTTTAGTACCATAACTAATAATAGCATTAAATTAAAAGAAAACAATGAGCACATAAGGGAGATATTTCAGGAAAATTAGTTTAGCTTTTCTTGAAATGAGTATTATCCAATTTCATGACCCATTGACATACTACTACACATCCAAATGGCATAAAACTGCAATTAAACAGAAATATGCTTAAAACAATAACGATTAAAATTCCGTTAAGAATAAATTGGGCTCACAGCAGTTGAAATCAATTTTACAGGAAATCGCGAGGAAAATATATCGATTGCGTTCAAACTGATTTCGAGCCATGAAGCAAGTCACAGACTCACGGAAATCTGGCATAACAGAAAAAATAAAACCACCTATGGACCGTCTCCGCAAACCCCGAATATGCGTAAGTGGGCACTCAACAGTACGGGCATGCCTGGGAGGACATAGCTGGGAAGCATGGCAGGGGGAGAGGAAAGGAAAGAGAAACCGCGATGGCAAGGAAATAAAGATAAGAGGCAAAAATGCAGAAGAAGGAAAAAATAAAAAGAATTCTTCCCATCCGTAAGTCAAGCAAACGCTGGGTTTCTTTCGCCCTCTTTAAGAGAAGCTATCACCTGAGGAGACAATCACGAGTGCCCGGCCCCTTAACATCCTTTTTTCTGTCCCTCTCTCTCTCCCCGCCACCCCTTCCCTTTCTCTATCTCTCTCTCTCCTACACTGGAGCAGGGTTGGAAGGAAAAGACGGAGAAGAGGGCGAAAAGAAAAATAATATATATATTTCCCCGAAATGGAACACCATAAAAATATATCGAGGATTCAGGACACGCACGCACGCTCCTCGACTCCTTGGGTATATGATGAATGTGGAACGGTCTGAGGGCAGTGAGTGTGTGCGTGGAGGGTAAGAGAAGGGCGATAAGAGGGGAGGAAAAGGACAAAATCGAGGCAAAAGGCGGCGGAGCAGTGGGAAAGTGTGGTCGTAGAGAAGGATGGAAAGGGCCCTGGGAACTCAAGACGTTTCGGTAAGAGAATGGGTAAGGGTTGGCCGCCGAGGAGCAAGACAGTAGACGAAGGCAGTGAGGAATATGAAGTGGATACGACGCTGTCTCCCTCGAAAAGTTTTAACTTTCCTTTTTTGAATCGATCAACTTGATCGCAAACACAAACAATTGGGCTGGATAGGATGAAGGCAACTTTTTAGTTAAAATGATTGTTTTTATGATTCCAGGCAAGCAATAGAAGATTATTGGAAATAGGAGAAGTTGAGGAAGGATGTTAACACACATTAAGTATCCATACTTAAAGAATACAATTTTGTACTTCTCCACGTAATTTTATTTGAGATGGTACGACGCGCTTCACCAATTTGTGGCATCATCAGGTACATATACCTGATGATGCCGCAAGTCGGCGTAATGTTCATTAAGTATGGATACTATTTATTTTCACTAAGTGAGGCCTAAATCTGTCGAGTGTACATACTGAATGAGTAAAAATAGAGAGAGGATATTTAAAAAGCATGAGGAATAACGATCAAACATGGTGCCAAAATGAACTTTCCATGCAGTTGTATTAGGCATCAAACGTTTCAGTTCACAGAATTTGAATGCTTCGAAACAGCCTTAGAGGATGGGAGGAAGACGGAAGGGGAGCATGAGAAAAACAGTAGAAGATGGGAATATGTAGATCAGATTGCGAGGAATGCAGGAAAAATAATAAAATGGAGAAGAGAAAATTCAAAAGTTGAAAAGAGCAACGGGTTGCATCTAATCTATCTCCGGGTTGATGGTTGAATGATGACAGTACAGTGAGAAAATATTGCGAATCCTATACCGAAAAAATTCCCAATGTTCATTTTGAAAAACTAGATATAAAATATAGATAGTTAACTTTCTCAGCTTTTCCCATCATAATTTTGAATTTCTTACAATTGAAAGACTAATTTTACTCATAAAAAAGATAAAAAATGGAAAAAGTGAGACAAAAATGCCAGAAGAAAAGAGATTCAAACTGGAAAATAACACTCGATACAACCGATTTGCAGGCTAGTGAATTGCATTACGATACTAAAATAGAGAAACCAGTTTCAATTTAACCAAACTTGGAAAAATTCCACTAACAAATAAAAACATATAATGCTTGTATGTAACTTATCTGGACCGAGAAAGTACTCTATCTAAGTACAATCATGTAATAATTAAAAAAATGAAGCCAAAAGAAATTCTAGAAAAACATACTTTGAGTTATATGATTGTTTCAGTCTAACGTAGGCAATTACTTGTGCTTTTTGTATTGCTCCAATGTTCACTTGAAATGAAGTAAGCCATGTGTATTACACAATTAAACTTTTACTTCACTTGCCGACCATCGTCTTATGGAATAGACGTGTAGATTTATAGTCTTGAAATTTACTTACAAGAGCAGTACAAAGATGCAGCGGAAGATATTAAGTACACGAGTAGTATGTTCAATGGTCACCAACTATCGAAAAATATTTTTAAGCCATTAGCATACGAGAATATTCTTTTATAAAATATCTTAAAAGGAATTGAGGCATGAAGTGATAGGATACACAGACAAAAAGGATAAAAGAGCATTCAAAAGGCAAGGGAGGGTTAAGAATAAAAAGGGGAATAAAGGCCTGCACACGGATGTAGAGGATTTATAAGTAGAGAACAGAAGTTCCTATAAATAGCTCGCGAGGATTCAATGGGACCTGTTAAGAATGAAATATTTACGTTCGTCCTCATGAAAGGATAAGAAGATTCGCTCCGCAAAATCCCAAAAGAATACGCTATTTTCAATGTTATCTTTCAAAGAAGACATTCCATAGAGCGTGCGTGGAGTAAACAGCTAAAAATATAACAAAACGATTGCTTATGCAGTGGATTAAAGTCCCTCCTAATGCCCAAGAAGCAATATTCTACAAGGGCATTTTATTGTACCTTTTACGACTATTTTACACCTTACTCGAGAGATATTGGAAAAATTGTGTTTTCAAAGTTTACGTAAGTTTATGCCCAGAAATCCTTCCAATTTTTTAAAATATAAGACTAATAAATGCTTCAATATCTACTAATCCCAAAATAATGACGAGAAAACATATAACCAAATATTAAAAACCCACTTTTGCCTGGTGTAATTTCACAAGTGTCGATATTATGGGTGCCAATGGCTAAAATAACCAGTCAAATGGTATCAAATTAGGGATTTATAATTTATTCCATCACATTTCCTAGAAACAAACCATCGCGCTAGTTAATTAATCCAAACAATATCATATTTTTGATTAATGTGAGACCTAATCATCTGGAAAATACCAGAAAAAATATTTCCGTATATGTTCATCGGGCTACAACTGAATATAATTATTTGCTCTGGCATCACAGAAGTGCTGAAAACCCAGGAATCTTCCTTTCTGCAGAATTTTCCTTTGACAATTAAATAAAACCCATGATAAACTAGGAGATATATAAATAAAAGCAAAACTATTCATAGAAAAAAACTACCATGATTTCAGAGGTTGTAAAGAAATTCAATAACGTAAATGTGGAGACATTTCATAGGGAGGAACAAAAAGCAAGTCTAAAACGAAAACCGTCGTCAAAAATCCTTGATAAGTAATAAAAGTGACCAAAAGAGGCTTAAAAATCCCTCCAAGCTTCTTTTTCAACAAAGCAAGAGATGTGGCCAGCATCACTTTTGCCGCACTAGCCGCATATACGGATATCAAGGACGATGGGAAAACTTGGGACGAAAAACCAAACTGACCTAGTTCTTTTTACATCTTGTTTGTGCAGGCCAACTCGTCAATAAGGATATGTATTTTTGCGCAAAAATTATCAAAAGTTTTCCTTCAAGGTATTACATAAACTAAAATCGAAATAACCAGTTCTCGACTGAAAAAAAGTCCACACAAGTAGGAAAAATATAGACGTCACTAGGCCTATGCTCGAAAGCAGTAGGTGGAATCGGATTAGGACACAATTTCGCAGAGGATGGGGTCTAGGATGCGATGTGAAAACTCACACTCAAAAAAATGGTTGGAGCAAAGGAAGAACGAAATTATAAAACTAAGAAATGCTCTTGTACTCTACTGGGAAGAGGCTGTGTTACGCCAAGAGGGGAGAATCACAGAAAATCGGACGATTCACAGAACGAGCCACAAGGAACTCACGTGACACCGAAAAAAAACTAACTCCACCGGTTCAGTTATCGCACTCAAAAATCCATGTAATTGAGTAAGAAAAGAGTTTGACACAGGTTGCAAGCAGGCGCCCAGGACAATTAAAGCATCCTCCGGAAGTAATATGATGGATACGCACGCGTCCGTTTAACATCGTAGACATTATGAAGGAATCTTTCTTGTTAAACTAAATTTTTCTACTCCAATTCTTTTCCCTTGAAATGTATACTGAAACTACTATTTACCTGACCTTTAATTCGAAGAATAGTATGAGAAGAAGGTTAGAGGAATAGATCAGGCATTGGGTATTCATCACTTTTTTCCTGGAGGGAAATGATGCATGAAAATATGTTTGACTAAGGACAATGAAATAATTACAAAAAAGCCGTCAAACAACACGATAAGAATTTAAAGAAAGCTGGTAATGTAAGATTGAGCAAGGAGTTACCGAGACCCAAAATAGACTTCAGCTATTGCGAAGTAAATGTGTGAACACCAAAATAAGTGCGTAAAATTAAGAGAAAAAATTTTACGAATCAGTAAAATTTTTCAATATCTGAGTGTAATAATTTATTAAGAGACTACAATCCCCAAATGGTTCCTCAGCTATTTACCATAAAACCTGAAGGCAAATTTCCAAAAAAAAGGCCAATTTGTTCTATTCAAAGGACCAAATATTATTCATTCAGGAGAGAAAAATGGGGAAGAAATACACCGATTAATGATACTACAACGGAGGTAACATTCCTCACTGGCAATACTCTCCGAGAGTTTTCAGCGAAGGTTGTTTGGATGTTGTGCGATAACCGAGATGGGAGAGCGTGTACGGCGGAAGAAGAAGAGGGAAGAAGCGGAAAGGGCGATGAGAGGACGAAGCGAAGCGAAAGAGACGTAAAAATAAGAGAACTGTGCATCCGAGAAGCAGACTGGATATGAAAGCGAAACATTTTAGACCTGAGACCGCTTACTCCGACCTGCCTTTTGTCTCTTGAGTCAAAGCAGGGCGTGGATGTTGAGAATGAAATAGAAGAGAAGGTAAAAGATAGTGGGGAGTGGAGAAGAATAGAGAGTGTAAATGGGCAGGGAGAAGAGCGGAGCAAAAGAAGAAGAGATAACATGAGGTGCTACTTTCCCCTTGACGATGCTCCCAGTCAAATAAGGCAGAAATTTAACAGGAAATGCAATTCGGAGATTTAATCTTATCTGCCATTGATTCTAAGGTGAGAAAAGGTAAAAAAACCTTCAAACTCATGGTAAAAGACAAATTTTAAGCTATCCGGGACTAGCCACGGAGTTCCACTTTTACGGAGTCACCCGCAATGCACAAATGTGCGAATTTCCACAGAGAAAAAAATCATCCGCCTTGACCGTGGAACTCCGTGGCTAGTCCCGGATAGCTTAAAATTTGTCAAATAAGAGTGAACGCCTCTCTGTGTTCAAAGTACGATCTTTCCTCGTGGGCAGTGGCGCTAAGCGCTCAGTAGCAACTGATTGTTACATTGTACGTCCGGCAGTCGAGAACATCTAGTCCCGTAAAGGTCACAAAAATCCACAGGGTAACAGGACGTCTCGATAGCTGTTAAACTAATATTTGAACTGATTGAAACTGTAATTGAAATCACATTTTGAAATAAATGCAATTGAACCTAACTAGCTAAAGCACTCGGCCGGAAATCGAGGGATCCGGGTTCGAATCCCGGTCAAGGCGGATGATTTTTTTTCTCTGTGGAAATTCGCTCATGGTTAAAGGTTCTACGAATAAAACCGTAAGCTTTTTTTTGGAGATTCCTCCACTTTGAATGGAACTCTTCTCTACAAATTGACCTCTATACATAAAGAGGGAAGATAAAGAGTGAAATGAATAAAACTTAAAACTACTCCGAATGCATAATATTTGAAATGTTTCTCTATGCCATGGGTGGCAAACCTATGGCACGCGTGCCCAAAGTGGCACGCAGAGCAATTATTTCGGCACGCGAAGCTGGGAGGGCGCTAAGGGATACCTCTATCTCACTCCATGGGTTGGCTCGCGAATCGAGCGAGTATACTCTTATTTCATAAACTTTGGCACTCAATCGCCAAAAGGTTCGCCACCCCTGCTCGATGCGGATGAATGGAAACTATTCAATTTGATGTCGGTACATCGAAGTCATAACTTGAGATAAAAACAGAAGTTAAACAATTTATTTCGCTATGCAGCAAAATCAATGGGGAAAAGAGTTCGAAAGCACAAGATCAAAATTATCGCCATGACATTGAAAACTCATGCAAGTCCAAGCTTGGGAAAGAAAAAAACGTTTAGATTTTTATGAAAATCAACCCCTTTTATTCCTTCACAAAGTCCTCTCCCGCCTTTCGTCATTTGAAGAAACTGAAACAAACTGGATTCCCTCAAGTTTTTCCTTAAACGAAGCAAGAGATAATTCGGCTTATATTCCTTGTTTATGAAAAATATATCACTAAAAGCCCAAAAAACAATCATAGCTTTGAAAATGCAGCTACATACGTCATTCCGAACAAAATATTAAATTTTAAAATAGTTTCTGTGGTAAACACATCAACCTATCCGTATCGAGCTATTTTCCTCGTGACCAAATTTGTAACGTATTTTCCAGATATGATTTACAATCACACAGTACTTCGGATTGACACGTCAATTAAATCCTCGTATTTAACACTTTGGGACAATTTAACAAAATCGAGTATTAGATTGTTTCAGAAGAAAACCGAAGTCAAATCCTTCGCCAATAGAAAACGTACGTGTCAACTACGAGACGTCTGATGTAACACGCATAACATGAGTTCTCCAATAAAACCAAGCCAGCAAATATCCTACGCTATCTTCAGACTTACGTTGGTTATTAAGGATAAAACCGGATTAAGCTTGAACATTTTTCCGTTCACTTTATGAGCGCTTATCTTCAAGTGGATGGAAGAATATTGAGATCTAGTGCTTAGCAAGACTGAAGCGAGATACGATCTGGGTAAATTATTTTTTTTTGAAGGAATGAATACGTTTCAGGCACTGAGGAACGTCACTAGTGGATCACGGGAGGAGAGAGTAAAAAGTGGACACGTAATGTAAATAGAAAAAAGGAAGGGAACACGGGTGAATGGTTGAGGCGGGGATGGAAACCAAATATTACGATTTCCCTACTGCTCCATTCCTCACTCCTTGAGCTCGATACAGATCATGTCTCGCCCGAAGCGAACCGACGGATGCAATGCAGGAGGACTTGTGCAGCGGGGATCGATGAAGGTGGAAAAGCAAGTGCATATTTTGACGGGTAGATGCCGAGACCGTGCGGAAGATACGTGACAGGGCAGCATATTTTTTATTGGACTGATATGAATTATTGATGGTTAGCTCAGGTCTTGTACAAAGCAACAAGGATTCACTGAACACCTACTTCGTCTCTACCTTAGAGCTATGGATCCAAGTAAAGGGAGATCAGGCAGAAACTTCAGTAACATTAGGTAAAGCTACAGAGTGGGAGGGGAATAAAAATTTTGGTTTGCGATGCCCAGTCTCATCTAGCATACCTAAAATTGACTGATAGGAGTCCACCTTCACGTGTAATTAGTCTCACTTAAGTTTTGTATAAAATCTTTTCTGGCAAAATGCAAATAAAAAAATTGTCCAGCGCAGATATATTCGAGTAGAAAAGGATACCACGTCAACCTCAGAAATATTTTACAAGGACGGAATTGATATTTGAGGAGGCGACCGACAGCTAAGGTCATTTGCGCCATAGAGGACAGGTAAGGGAGGAAGGGTGGACAGGAATCCGGCGTCGGTATTAGCCTGGTCTTAATGTCTCATCTGACAGACGGCTACTGTACTTAAAGTGCCCTCCACAAAACACTCAAGTAGGGATCGCGTTTCCTCTGAAAAATACCCCCCTCTGCACGGATTTGAACCCTAGCCGTCCGTATGGTTAGCCAGTACTCTAGTCATTACACTAAATTGATCCCCACGGAAATTGTAACCAATTAAAATTATTGTTGATGACGTATTTCCACTCATTAAGTCGAACTTTCAGTGGTGACGCAGATCACTTTTTGCAATATTTTAGTCTATTTTGATGACCAGTTCGCCAAACAAAACGATCGCACCCCACCACCACGGAGCTGAGTTTAAGAACCTGGGTCTCCTTAGATTGGCATCAGCCCCGAAAGCCACCGAGACCGGCGAAAAGAAATGGAAAGAGCGAGAGAGAAAGACGGAGCAGAGAAGCAAAAGAAAATCTGAAATGAGCGAAGAAGGCGTGGAATGGCGAGGCACCCATGAATTTCGGAGAAAAGAGAAAGGGAGGGGGGCCAGATGATGAGGAGAAGAAGAGAGGAGGAGGAGGACTATGACATGAAAATAAAAGGAAATCTTAGTTTTTTTAAGATGCCGGACGAGAGAGAGAGACGGCAGAGAGGTGGAGTGTCTTATGGGCTCGCCCTTTTCGAAGTCACGGGTCGAAGAACTTGAGAGACAGACAGGAAGGGTAAAAGAGAAAGAGGGGGGAAAGGACTAAGGGCGGAATAAGGACCGAGACGGGAGCGGAAAGGCAGGGAGGCATAGGACGGAGAGAGAGAGAGAGGAGGAAGAGAGTCGGCAGAAATAAGCCCGCTCATTCCTCAGACGCACGATATTTCTCTCCCTCTCTCTGTATATACTCACTACCTATCTCCCGCACCCGTCCGATCCCGCGGTCCAAGCAGGGAAGTAAGAAGGAAAAGAGAAGAAAATAGAAGGTAAAAAGGGATTTAAAAAAGTTGAGAACGCGGGGGAAGGGAGGGGAGAGCCGAAAACAAGAGAAGTCGGCGCAGAACCCCAGACAGGATGGAGGGGATAAGCCAGATAGAGGGGTGAGGGTTTTGGTGGAGAGGGGGAGGGTTGGATCTGAAGATCAGGCAGTTGTGCTGTGAGGTGAGGTGAAGCAGAGAAATTTCACGTCTGCAAACTATTTCGACGTTGGTTGGTGGCGGACAGAGGGTTGAAGAGTGGAGGGTTCCATGACGACTTCCATTGAGCCGTGGGACATAGAAATTTCACCATCAAATATTGTAATACACTGTATTTGAGCGTGTACCACGCTACCCCACGTAAGACGAGCATCGTAATTTTTACAAATAAAACATAAAAAACACAGTACCTGTCGGTTGGGGTTGTATAGAGAACGGGAAGGCCAGAAACGATTAAACATGCCAGACAGACTTCGCGTAATGGCGGAGCCAAAGGCGAGAAACTGGTATCGTCGTGGTAAGCGAAGAAAACAATGATGGTCAATAGACTTTTACTTAAATCCATTGAAGTATATGCAGAGGGCACTTGCTATGCTGGCCTATGCTAGAAGCTGAAGCCTGTCCGCCATCTCCGTTAACTCTCATTTTCCAATAGCGCTTACAGGCTAACGCACTAATTTTGCAATGATACAACGTTTTCCATCGATAACTTACAAGAAATCAGCATGCTCTTACTTATTTAATAAGCATCTTCCCTGCATGCCTTGTTTATTTACATAAATTAATAACAATCTGCATTCCCGGTGAAACCTATGGTAAAATCAAGTAGAAATCAAGCACTAAGTAACCAGTGCATGTTTCAAGAGTTACTTCCCATGAATTTAATACAGATTGTGGGTATTCTTGCTTTACATCCGTTAATTCGTCCACTGCGTCGAACTCTCCAAAGAAAAGTAAGGAAAGGGCAAGGTAAAACAATATGATTTTCACTTTGGTTGTCAGGCTTCAGTTTCATGGCTTAGTGCCCTATCCATCTACATTTGGGGGTATATTAACCCTGAAATAGCAACGTGAATTATTGGCATTATAGTAGAAATGTCGAAGAAAATAATTGAAGGCAAAATAGAGTGAAAAGTCCCCAGAGGAAGACCCAGGAATAAGTGCATGGACCAAATAAAGAAGACAGCATATAGGGAACTAGCATTAGATAAGGAAAGATGGAGGGTTGCATTCAACCAATCTTAGGATTGAACGACCAACGATGATGAGTAGAAATGCCCATTAATTCTCAATGGGAGGAATGAAAGTAGGAAATTGCACAGCAGTTCTAACAATGCAGAAAAGAATCTTTCCTCCAATGTACAATATTAATTTCTTTGCCAGTGAAAATGGTCCATTTAGCTGTTTTAAGATTTTTAACTGAAATTGCTTGACCCACTTAGAGGTCCTTGTGGTCCGTGACCTTTTTATAAAGCCTACCTGTAAAATTCCGTCATAAAGGCAGTGTTTTTGATACGGGTGATTCCGTTACTTCTTCAGGTCTTTGCTGTTTACCATACTTCCCCAACTTTCCCTTTAAAAACTACTTAACATTTCAAATGATACGTTATGGGCTTTTGTTCACCAACTTTTTTCACTATGGAATTTTGATAACATAAACGGATTCTATGGCTTTCTGGATGAAATTAGTGGAAATTCATCGATAATAAAGTAAAACATACGATGTATATTACCGGCAAAATTATTTTAGTTCAACAACTGTTCGGTACAACTTGTCGTTGCCGGAACAAGTATTACCAAAATAATATTGGAGAATCAACATGCACTTTTTAACCTCAGTAGGCAGGGAACTATTCAAAGAAAAGTAGATAAACTTAAATTGTAGGAATAAATGGAGTCATTTCTATGAGAGAATAAACAATGAATGGGAACATTACAAGTATTTCGATAGATAACCAATGATTTCCTCATACTAAATCGGCAATCAATATTAAAACGCAAACAAGATCAATTTACTCCAGCTATCTCTTTTTCGATAGATAGGGAATGTAAAGTAAAATTTTATTATGTATATTTCCATAATAAAACATTCCTAATATTACTGTTACAGACAAAAAAGTATAGTTCCCATCTGTATTCCTCCAATTCAGCAAGATATTAAATTTTAGCTGATGAAATGCATCTGCAATCATTGCAGGAATACGAATTTAACATAAAAGGAACCGAATTTTGCATACAACTTCAAAGACTAACGTTACTCGACCGATTTTTTCCATGACACAGTCAACTTTATCAGGAACCGATCGTAAACACGGATGATCCCGCAACGTTATTGAAATCTGCGGTGAAGATTCGAGTCCCACTCCCCAAATAAATGGAATTTTCGAATTAATTACCGAGTTTATGCGGGGCAACGCTTCGTCAAAAAAATGAGAAAAAGCTAGAAGTACAGAAAACGCGGCTCCTTTATTGAGATACTTCGACCGATAGCGCCTGTATCCATTCATGCAACGGCCGATATGAGGACAAAACGTTTTGACAGCAATGCTTACCCCGACCGAAGCTTTTGTTGTGTGCAGAGAGAACGGGGGACTCACGGACGCTAACTTGGCCGCGCGACATTAATTTACTGTCCCTACTCAAACCACGTGGAAATGAAATTCCTCGCAGGAGCGCCAGATGTATTTTTTTTCAAAGCACATAAAAAATATTCTCGGACGTCAAAGGCCACCACACAAAGCTAAAGCAACAACGCCACGATATTGAGCCGCCATTTCATTATGTCAGGCGAAATACGCAGAGAAAAAAGTACACCTATATATTACCAACGGAGCTGAAGCGATGTTCATCGAAGGAAAAAATTCGCGGAACGAAAGATTTAAAAAAAAAAAAGTTGAATCCATCTCGTTGGAAAAATATTATTTTTTTTCCAAACCGTTCATGCACGTGTCCCACTCAATTTTTTTTAAATATTTCATTTTGTTTATTTCATTACCGTACCCTCAAGGAAAAGAGAAGAATCAGGATAAACGATCCCAATAAAGGGTCCGGCGTAAGAAAAATCTTTGAGGAAGCGTCATATCCCCTTCCCGCAGACGCTTCTTCCCTCGGGGCATATGACGTAAACTCTCACATCCTTTCTTTAAACCGTTATTTCCCTAGGCTGAAACCCACACACTCACACACACGCAAGACGAGTTACATGAAGATCGCGGGGTTTCGGGAAAAGAACGAAAAGCGCACACTTACGTATTTTTTCGTCACCACACGCGGTGGTAACCGTGGATATCGGGGGCGGATAAGCATTTCATCCATTTTTTCACCTCTTTTCACACACCGCGAGAGCAGGGCATTGGTTTTTTTTTCATCCCAGACGACGGTCGGTCGGATAACAAAAAAGAATTGAACCTTTCTCCACACTAGTTCTACGGTAAGATGATGTGGATTGACCGGTTATCGGTCTGGTGGGACGTGTTAGTAAGGAAGACGATGTGATGGTTCATTTGTCACGCAAAATAAGTGCAGATGTGGGGGGAGTCTCGAGAAATGGAGCGGGGAACCCCAGCATAAAAAGATAACCGGCCGAGCCAAGAGACCAGGATGGGGCTATACGTCTGACTTCTGGGATACGTTTTTCCCTTAAATACGATAGACAGGGAAACAAGACCATATTACGGCAAGCCGAGGATGATAAAATATTAAAAGCCGCTGCTAGAATCAAAAAACTTTGAGGAAATTCTAAACGCACTAAATACAATGCAAAGACAAAATATGCTTTGCAAATTTCACATAAAATTCATTCCCACGACCAGCTTTATAATAACGCCAGGTGTAACTGAAGATGTAACTATGTTACAAAACCGGGGGTGAGGGTAAGTTTTATGAAAAATTTACAAAAATATATTTTTTCATTGTGTCGCAATGGAAAAAGTCCATAAAGTAGAGCCAGAGACGACGTGTCCAATGCTCCCAGTTGAACTTATTTTTATCGTCGCTATCGACTGTACAAAAATTAGATATCTTTCGTGTGAATGAAGTTAAAAAATCTTTCCGTAAGAATATTATACACGGTAATCTTCACTTAGAATACCAAGTAGTAGCTATTGACTCACAATCAGCAATAGCGGACGCGAGACGCTTGGATTATCAACCCTGTTACAGCACTGTTTCACTGAAAACGGCATTGTAGCTCCTGATATCTCTAGAACTGTGCTGTAATAGCTTTTTTGGGGAGGGAGAAGGAAATTCTGGTCATTGGCAAAGCATATTCATATTTATTTGATTAGAAAAGTGAATAATAAGTTTTCATATTAGTAAAAGATTGGTGGGTAGGGATAGTTTGATCAAGGTGGTGCCTTGACTTTTTGGTTTTCCAGGACTTCCAGCATTTCTCAGTTAACCAGCTCGATATCGTTGGTTCAATAAACATAATTCAAAAGCCTTGCCCTACCATAGTATTTCCATAATATTTCTAAATCCCAGTGTGTTTTCTTTCGTGTTTTCAAAAACTGCCCAAAGAGTTCGGTTAGCTTGACAAGGAAATTAAGTCGTATATACGAACAGTTTTTCATTGAGGGTTAAAGGCATTAATGCATCCGACGAAACACTCATTTCGCTATCTAACAGCAATCATGATGAAAACAGCAAAGTTGAGACCATTTCTTGAACTTAATTATAAACAAAACTCATTAAATTTCGCCACCAGTAATTTTCACCCGAGTGAGATGTGCTGATATCAATATCTTTATCCCGAATCAACTTTGCTTATAACGGAGGGACTCGAGTATCCACCGCGGGGATGAGTGCTGAGTGGCGATAAATAAATTAAGTCAGTTGCACGCAGATGACATCATCTAGATAGTAAATATCTTTTTTGGAAAAATACTTTTTAACAGACGGATCAGCAAGCTGTCACAATAAAAACAAACGCCACGCGCCAAAATCTGGTTGATGATAAAAATAAATTGCCTCCGTTAAAGAATGAAAGAGATAACAAAATAAGAAGAATGAACTAGGAGTATAACAGAGTAATGGAGACTAAATATTGCAATATTAGCATTAAAAATATCAGTGAAATAATAAACTGTCGGGGTTATTTAAACGTTTCTCAGCAGTAAAAATTTTCTCGTTTGATAATTTATACAAACATAAATTTTGGAAAATGTAACTACCTTATTCTTGAAACAGGTTAAAACTAAGCAACTTATCATTAATTAGCAATCCCATTTCCATTGATTTTCAGGTAAGCTGGCAGTTGGCTTATTAGAGGTATGACGATGAGACTTCAGAACTATTTGACAATAAATCTATGCAAAAATATGGAAAACGTAATTATTGATTCATGCTCATGGCAACAATTATTAATTCAAGAACAAAATTTACCTTAGACCCTCTTTTTATTGATACCGAGGCCTTGAAGTAACAGCCTTTGGTAATAATCGTTGGCAAGTCACATGAAAGCTGGCTTTAAATGTTAAAAAAATTAGTAAAATAAGATTTTGTACACCTTGACCAGTAAAAAGCTCAATAAATGTTCCAAGGACAACATCGGGTGCGCAATGCAAACAGTGGTCGAACAATAAATGCTAACAGAATAAGATATAAGCATCACAACAGGAGAGTAAGAAATGAGCATAAGATGCAAAAATAACAGCCCGTAACACTAGCCCATAAAACAATTAGGATAAATATTTCTACGTAATAAGTTCTTCAATTTTTTGCTTTTGCCCATGAGGGCAGTGGTTTAGAATCTCCCTAGAAATCTGAGCTGCAATCCTTAAATCTCAAACAGCTGGAAAAGGAATTCATGCTGCAAAGAAATAAATCTTTGCCTCACGAATTAGTTTGTAGAAGGTCTTAGGGCTAATGTCAAAACAGTGAATAACTGCTATCGCCTCGTTCGCTCCCAGACTCACAGCAGGTATTTCAATAAAAGGCCATCAGAGAAAGTAAAAACTATTCGCGATTCAACGCGACCCAGAAAAGAAATGGAAGCAGACAACAAGGGTGACCTCAACCTTCGATCAAATGGATAAAAATACATGCGACTCCACAGACTCGAACCGCTGAAGCTCACGCAGCAACGGAACCGCAAGATTTTCTCTTGAGCCGCCGAGGGCCAATGAGAGCTAAAGGAAACAGTTTGCTATTATTGGAATCCTCCAGTAGGAAGCAGAGAATGTAGGGAGAGAGGGTGAAAAGGAGGTAGAAGGAGGAAGAGGGAGACAAAAAGCAGAGAACGCTCGATGTTGATAACGAGTTCAGCCGAGGAGCTTAATAAAGCCCGGCCATAAAGTCGCACATGAGGTACAATAAAACAGCAGCCACGTGGGTCGACTGCCTGCTCCGTAGGAATACACACATCCTCACGGCTTCTCTCTGGGCCTCGCAAGAGATTCACTGGTAAGGAAGAATGGCGGGACGCGAGAGACAAATCTGCTAAGGGAGGAAAGGCAAACCAAGGTACATGGGAAGAGCTATGTGCTCGAAACCTTCAAGACAACTTCGATCACGTAAGGAGACACGCCGTACAACCTCAAACGATTCGAGTTTTTTGTGCGAGTTACATCCACTCGTCACAATCCTAATGAAGTTTTCCTTACCGCGTTATAATTTGTAGAGGTGTAAGTTCCAATTAGAAACGCAATGAACAACATGACGGGAGTACAAATCATCCACCGGAATGATTAAAGCACTACCAAAACATCCAACCGCTCGCGATATCACCTCAGGAATTCTTAGTCACGTGATCGACTATATCTCGAGTGATCAAACAGCCCTTCTCAAAGGGCGTTATGGGTAGACGATGAAATGCGCAATTTCAGCTACAATCGGCAAAAAATACTAGTCGAAATTCACGCATAAGTTTCGATTTTATGACTGACTTTTTTCGATTTTACACTTCAACTTTCACCATCACATGATGATTTGACATTTAAAAACTTTGATGCTTCCACTCAAGCATTGCAATTGAAATAGAGCCGGTTTCGTCGCATAAGTAACAGCTTCAGGCACATTTGTTGTACAGGATATGGAGGAATATAAACTTATCGTGGCAGTGACTAAGAAAAGGGTTATCATTGGGTGATAGTTTTCCCATGGCCAATTACCCTCAAATTCACCATCATAACTCGCAATAACGCCATACATACCGCCATGACCCGTTAACTTAATTTGTACTTGAATACATTACGTATTTTACGAAACTAGGATGATCATCATTTACAACGGTATTTTAATGCCTGTTTAAAGATATTCTTGACGTAACATCCAAAATCGATGCAGTCTGCAATCACTCAATGCAACAATAACACTAATGTCAGGAAAATAACAGTGTACGTTATGAATCCCAAACTCTGTATATCACAGAACTGACTAGGTTACGTCATCATACAGTTAGAGTCAACAGGGCGTCGCTTTTATACGCATAGTTAGTCCAGAGTGGGGTGGGGACAATGAGGGACATGAAATTCCGGTTTCAAGTTAATATTTTACTCTTCACCGTTGGGTAATATCTCAGTATATGTTTGCAATAACCTAAATATTATGATATTTGAATTAATAAGTTATTTCAGAGAAAACACCAGTAAAATTTATATAAATGGAAAAATGTATCACTAATTCACATTGGCACAATACGTAATCATAACCCATGGGTTTTATAAGGCAAAGTAAATCTACTAAACGCTACGCGGCCACAAGCAGTTCTATTGGGAAACGGTCAGTTCATCGCATTTTTCAGCAGCAAATTTTAAGGCTGTTGCCGACTTGAAAAAATAAATGAAAAGTCATTATCGTCATTGGCTGCTAAATCCTAAGATTGTTTGACTGCAGTCCTCTACCCTACCCTATCTATCACTAGTTTCCTTACCTCCTGGTATCCCTACCTATATACTATCTTCTTCATTTGGTCCATGGAATAATTCATGGGTCTTCCTCTAGAGACTTTTCACTCTATTTTGCTTTCAATTATGTTCTTCTCAATTTCATTGTGTCTCAGAGTGTGTCCAATCCATCTTGTTCTTCTTTTCTGTATGGCGTTCCATATGGTCCTTTCCTCTTCTACTCTTCTGTACATTTCATCATTCCTTATGAAGGTATTGTATGAAGATGAAGAGTCATTAGTTGCATTTGTTTTTAGTTTGGACGTGGCAAAAAAATTTAATTTTTCAAATAGCTACATCCCACACTATGAGAGTGAATTACCAATTTCCGCCCACAACTTTTTTCGATTTGAGCTGTGCATCTCAGCCAACTTCGGAAGTCCTAGCTGTTGTTTTAATGCGGTACGGAGGAACCACTGCGTTTGAGCTATCGCACATTTGGAAGAAGACAACTTCCGAGAAGTTACGGGGAGGAAAAAATAAAAAAAAGATGGACGGTAAGAGTAGCGGAGAAGGGGCAGCGGGTGGAGAGTGTTTTGGGGGGGGGGGAAATATACCATTTTTACCACTTCATATATATATATAACACTCCTCCTCCACCCCGCCAAGAGAGATCCGGTTCCTCTACTGAACACGCTCCCCCAGCATTTTCACGGCAAAAATACCTGCCGGCTTTACACGACTGGAGAGGGAGAGAGGAGGAGGGAAGGGACAAGACAAAAGGTAGAGAAGGAGGAGCAAAAGCCGTCGGATGGACATGAGGAAACAGAGGAAATGATAAATAAAGAGGAAGAGGGGGGAGGGCGGAGAGGGGAAAAAAATAATAATACTTGCACCCGGGACGACGGAGATGTGTTACTTGTGGAGGTAGGAAGGCGAAAGGGGAACGGGTGGAGACGAGTGAGAGAGCTTTTTTTCGGGCGGATGGGGAAGGCCGGGATGAGAATACGGGCGGAGAGATGCGAGCGAGTGTGTGAGTTTGTGGACAAGAGGGGGCTGTAAACAGAGAGTGAGCGGGAGAGAGAGAGGGTTTTGGGGTGTTTGGCCGAGCAGGGACGCGATGGGCGGCGAAGAAAGAAGAGTCATCCGAGGGAGAAACAGATAGTGCCAGGGAATGAAGAAAGAAGGCACGGCGCGGAGGGAACTGAATTTTTATCTCCTCGGACCGAAAGAGTTGGGACGCCTACTTTTGTTTCATTACTTTTTTAGTTTATTTTAATTTATCCTGGAAGCGGCCATTGTCACCTCTTCATCTCTTACACGCCTATTTCCTCCTCCGCTATCCATGCGCTGGCGACACGAATCCGTCCACGTTACCCACTTAAAGAGATTCCGACGAGAGTGGGACAGCGGAATCTTGATTTTACGCAATGTAGGTTTCACATGCCTATGCACCAGCTTGTGAAAGTAAGTTTGGGAATATAGTTGCGCCATCTGAACAGTAATAAGAGGCTATTACCTCTAACTTACACACTGATGGCGATATCTTAGGAACGATTATTGAAATTACATTAGCCACACAGCTCCCTTAGCCCTCTTAGTGCTCATTAACTTATTTTTTAAATATTATTAATCTTCAATACCCTGAATACAGCGCATTTGGCCTATTTACATCGGGTCACAACATACGAACACAAACACCCATGCCCTGAAAGGTAATAATTCCACCCGGGTAGGATTCGTACCCGAGACCCTTGGCTGAGCAGGCGAGGACTTAACCCCATCGCCACCGGGGCCAGCAAGAAAAATGTAAAAAATGCTAAATAAATTGTTAAAAACATATCGGCCAAACAGAACTTTTTAAATTGAAATCTGTATAACCGCGCTTAGCCTACAGACACTGGCAGAAGGGAACTATTTACTAAATCATATCACTTTCCCTGCACTCCTTACAGGGTTCAAAAAGTGACAAGAAAAACGTTCGTTATTAGAGTTAAAAGCACCGTTTGTATGATCACTCACAAAAAGTAAAAATACAACGATTCGCCCGAAATTTTCCTCAACAAGCTTAGTGGCGACCAGAATGACCAAGTTGCTAGCAACGTTTTCCGTTGTTTAATGTTCTCAGGGTAGTTTTTATGCGTAATCTGCAGCATAAAAATAAATCAATTGAGTAAAAATTGATTGAAACATGCAGCAGACTTTTTTCGTGCAATACTCTCTCGAATCCCAGAGAATAATACAAGAAACGTGAATTACTTCAGCTAATAGTTTGCTTTTGCAATTGTGCGTAGGGCGTACGAGGGAATGTACGTTTTATTTTTTTTTAAATACACTAATTCTACGGTCACCTACATACAGTGAGATGGCAGGTAGTGAATAAAAAGTGTAGTTAAACATAAAAATAGAAACAATCATAGGGGCTAGGGCCAGGCAGAAGGGTTATGTGTACAAACGACAATTATCACTTCTTAATTTCCTCTCAGCCTCACCCACCTTCTCCACACAAGGCTAACGACATGAGTTCACACACGTTTCCGCCTTGAAGTCATCTGGACCCGCATGAAATATCGACAAGGGTCCCGCATACGAAATCAAAACTATCACACGTTGACAGAATATGTGTACCTGCACGTATTTACAGTGGAATCGGGTATAGTTTAGCGTCTCAGGTTACTTAGGGCAGAAAATGTGACAGCAAGGTAAAGTATGAGAAGCACAGTAACAAAAAAAGCCTAAAAACCGGGGATAAATCAGAAAAACGTCCGCTTGAAATGCAAAAGAACTATGGATGTGCACAGCTTACGACTTAAACACGAGAGATAAGAGTGGATTCACAGGAAAAAAACGAAGCAGTTTTAATCCACAGCATCTCCAAATTTGTTTCAAAAAATATATACAGCTTCATCCATTTATAAAGAGCTCTCTTGAAATGCAAATAGGAATACATTTTCACATGAAAGGACATAACCTAGTCAGTCAGTTGGGTAGCCATGAAAAAAACGAGACGAGCTGAGACCACGCAATCTCAGAATTTGTATCCAAATCCATTGTGAGAACTATCAAAGAGCTACAGTGGAATAGTGTATTTGATTATTTATTCTCGGATTATGAGGGCCGCAGCAAAAACTTCACACACGCACGATGGGCTAGGCGGTGAATAGGGCACGTAAAATAAACTCTAAATCAGAAAATACTACAACGATAATGAATTGGATGGGAGTCAAGATCTAAATTCGCCTGATACCAAAGGAACTCGAAATATTCTTCACCAATTCTGGGAAAAGAATGCTGATATGAAATATGTTTCAGCATGACACTGCAGGATATAGTAGAAAAAATGCTTTGTTAACATAACTACATAAAAGTGAAGAGAATTTTCAAGAGGCCAAAGATCATAATCGGCCAATGCGACACTAAAATATACGATCCAACTCACAACTTCAGACCATTAAGCAGAAAGGATGAAACCCTTTAAACGCTATCTTTAGCGGTCGAACACGACAGAGCGACCGAGTTCCGGCGACCATTTTGGGGAAAAGCGTTGAGGCGTTACTAACTTGGAACTTTCAACGGGACATTGCGCTCTGACATGATTTCTGAAACAAAATAAACGAGGCTGAGAAAGAATGAACGTTGGGAGACGAAGAGAGCAAGATCAGGCTGAATAAATGCAGAAATGAAGGATATGTGGAACTAAAAATTCCATAAAACTAAATATACACTTAATTTAAACAGGGAGGAGGCTGGAAATACTGGAGATTCAGTCCATGTGGGCGTAGTAGGACAGTTGCAAAGACATGGGGAACCAGGCCTTAAAAAAACCGATCCTCATCGTGTAATTAAAAATTGGAAGTATTCTTACAGTATAATTTATTAAGATGACCGGTAACAAGTAACGTGAGATATGCTTTGGGCACAGGCAGATGCAAGCACGAGTGCGGAGGAGGTAAGTTAGGGAAAAATTTAGGTGAAAGGAGCGAAAAAAAACACTGGAATTAATGATTGTCAAAATAAAAACAACAGGAAGGAGCGGGAGAGCAAGGCTCGAGATGGTGTCCTTGCGCAGAATAACTACGACGGCAAAAGGCGAAGCGGGGAAACGTGTATAGGAGCGGTAGCTATTCGTCCTCTTGGGGGCGGAGGGGGGGGGGCAAAAGAGTGTGAGAGATAATGGAAAGCCAGCGAGGAGGAGGAATATGAGAACGAGAGACGTGAAAGAACACACACAAGAGCGTGGAAGGGAGTTGATAGTAGCGCGTGCAGGAGGAGGAGAGGGGATGGGGAAATAAAAACAGTGGGCAGACGAAGGGAGAGGGAAGTAGGAAAGAAGGGAAAGGGAGGGAAGGAGGAAAGAGTGCAAAAAGAGGGGCAAGTGAGAGAAATATGGAATCCGAAAGCAGAGAAGGGGAGGGAAAAAAATGACGGGTGTGGCTGCGTCGGGTGCGCGGCCGTGGGATTTTAACGAGGCACGTCCGCGTCAAAGGCCGGTTTGCGATTGGCGTGAACGCGAACTTTGATTTCAAGCGCAATTTTATAAATCAGGTGAAAGATTCGTCTTTCCCGGCGAGTCGCTCTCGCAAGTTCTTCTCGGGCTTCTCACTGGGTCGGCACGTTGGCTGATTTTTCGATAGAAGACTTTCCTATCATCCTCATGGCTGTTTTCATCATCATTGGTTGTTCAATCCTAAGATTGGTTGACTGCAGCCCTCCACCATTCCCTATCTAATTCTAGTTTCCTTACGTCCTGGTATCTCATTCTATGTACTTTCCTCTTTATTTGGTCAATGAACTTATTCCTGGGCCACCATCTGGGGATTTTTCCAGGTATTTTTCCTTCAACTATGTTCTTTACAAACTAATTGTGTTTCAGGGTGTGACCAATGCATCTGGTTCTTCTTTTCTCTGTGGTGCTCATATGGTACTTTTCTCTTCTACTCTCCTGCTCACTTCATCATTTCTTATTTTTTCCATCCATTTTATTTTCAGCATTCTCCACCAGCACCAGGTTTCGAAGGCTGCTCACCTTTTTTGGTTAGCTTTTCCAATGGTCCATGCTTCCGATCTGTAGAGTGCTATGCTCCACACGAAGGGCTGATAATAATCTCATGAATCTGAGGAAGATAGGAAAATCTTACCTCGAAACGCCTCTCATCATACTGTCTATAACCCGGTAGTAGGCCCGAGAGGAATTTATTTGTAAATTGGTGTTTTAGGAGGCGTTTTCGAACGCGTAAATGCGTCAATCGAGAACATGAATAATCAATTTTAAAGTCCAGCCAGGTCCAAATCGTACGTTCACGGTTAACTGTTGACGTTGTCACAAACGCGGGATTAATAGTTTTTCATCCAACAGTTTCCACATCAACATGGCAATAGTACTTGTACCCCTCAATTGACTCTCCCAAAAATAAAGTTCTTTCAGTATAAATTTAAGCTCACAATCGCCATCAAACGACAAATTATATGGATGGCTAAAGACGAATGACGACTGCAGAAGAGCGGCTATCACGTTGTGGGCCGATCATACGTCAAATTCGAGGACTAGATCATTACTCACGGTCACCATTTGAAGTTGCCGTCAATCGTGAACTGGTCTTCTGGGGACAATTATAAGGCATTTGTCGGGCGACTGGCGGCCATTTTGGTCGCGGGTGAAAAGTTTCTGCGGTGCATCCTGCGACCAGGATGTGCCAGCGCGTTTATTTTGGTGCCGAACGAAGTATCACCATATATTTCTCTATTTCAGCCTGAAAACTATCGCTGAAAACGTGGCAAAATTTAACCCGGTGTGAATTCCGAGAGAATTTTACAAATAATATTCGCCGGGAAAGTGCAAAATCATTTATTTTAATTATAAGGCCATCGATGTGCTTGTGCAGTATTTTGCAGGAGCGGCAGCGTCATTATAGTGGCATTACTGAAGCCTTTTCACACATTCCATAAAGCATTACTGATCCGTGACAAATTAAACTTTCTTTTCTTATACGATGAGTTATCATTCCCTTCCTCCGGTTTTTTTTAGAATAGCACGTGCTGACATCTGCGATATTACTTTGAATTTAATGACCCACCCTTTCCGAGACGTCACCAACAAACATCGGTTACATACTAATATACAATACCTATACTTTTCACATACAAATTATTGGATTAAATAGCGTAGAATCTTAAATATTGTACACCTTATCATGTAATATGAATTTTCATGAAATAGAGACCAAGTATATCTTTTTCAAACATCACTTAGTTGTCACAGCGACAGTTTTCAGGCTGAAATAGATGAATATATATTAGTGATACTTCGGTCGGTACCAAAATAAACGCGCTGGCACATCCTGGTCGCAGGATGCACCGTAGAAACTTTTCTCCCGCGATCAAAATGGCCGCCGGTTGCCTGCCAAGCACATGCGCGGTGTGCATCAGATCAAAGGAGACCACATTTATTTTAATAGTTATATTAGTAACGCAGTCGTAATGGATCACCCTGTGAGCGCTGCATCACCGTCTCCACCCTGGTACGTCGGTCTGATTTTTAAAGAGGTATTTACGTCCAAAAAAACAAGCGAAGAGATGAAAAAAGAGAAAGAGAGAGGAGGAGGAGGGATGAAAAGGGGAGAAAGAAGGGGGGAGTAAGAAAAGCGAGAGGAGAGGGGGAAAGAGTGTGACAAAGAGGGGCAGTCAGTGAAGGAGGAGGAGGTAACTGAGGCACGTTCATCGATCCGGTTCGCAGAAAATAGAACAGAAGAGGGAGGAGAGGACAGAGAGAGAGATGGCGAGAGAGGGAGAGAGAGAGAAAACGAAGGTGAGCGAGAGAGAGGAAGTGTGTGTGGATGCGGAGAAGGGGGGAAGGAGAGAGAGCGTTGAAGGGGATGTCATGCAAGGAGAGGGAAAGAAAGGAAGGATGGAAAGAAGAAAAGGGAAGGGAGTAGGGGAAGCGTAGAGAGCGGAGGAAGTCGCCCGTGGCTCAGGGTTCGCGAATGTTGCAAGAAAGCTTGAGTAGGAAGTTTAGAAACTCCCATTTCAGCGCAAACAAATAAATAATTCATTAACTCAGATTATTCTAACTTGATTGATAATCTCTCTCACAATTTTAACAAATTACGAAGTGATCAGTTATATTCCACTCCTTATAGATTTACAATTTTAATACTTAATTGATGAATTTGATAATTACTGCTGAATACCTAAATGACTTTTATCTCTCATGCCTGAATACAGCTATGTTGTTGAGCAAATAGTGCATGATAAGAAGGAAAATAAACTCAAACACCAGAAATAAAACGGACTGGTGCTGGGTTCAGGATGTTAATTTCAATATAAAACATTTACAGTGGATTAACTTAAATTATACTCACATGACAAATAATTATTACAGGACCAAATAAAGAGAACATTTCATAGGAAAAAATATACACAGCCAACCAATGTTAGGATATAACGACCAATAATGGTGATTACAAATATAGGCATTTAAAATTTAATTAATTATACTATTGATTCACAATATTTGGATTCACTATTAAAATTCAACTTTGCATGAGTAAATAATAACTTACTGCAGTAAAATAATCATCTAGCGCCACTAAATTGAAGTGCTGAATGAGAACGATTAATCATAGATGCTTAGAAAAATAGAAACATACTTGTACATTGTGTACAATTATTTGGCATTTTAATTAAATATTTTTTCACTATGCTATCGAATATCTCAACTGTAAAACCTACTGTATCAAAACATCGAACACAATATTCTGAAATGTTGAGTTGGGGTTCAAATGCATGAGAGCTAAGGAAAAATGTTTTTACATTTACGTAAAATATTAAAAAAATTTATATTTTATGAAATCCCGCATGAATTAATGACGGTTTAATCGATAAATAATGTGGATGGCTGGAAAGGAGAATAAAAGCTGTAGCAAACCTATTATCACCTACGACTGCTGAAGATTTTAATATAAATCATAGCCTTAGCTATTAATAATACGCAAGTGCCATGTAAACCTAACTAAACTGACTGTCCGGATAAGAGGGGAATGAGTGGAAAAGGTGGCACGGGAGGGGGAAGAGAGGTAAGGAATGGAGTGACAAAACTGAGTTGGAGAAGGGGGAATCTCAGGGAGACTGTTTTATGAGGGAGAGAGGAAAGGAAGTGGACTGAGGGCTGAAAAAAAGCCGTACTGGTGGAAGGATGAGGAGGTAGCGGGGCGAGTAACGCGCTGTGCCTCGCCCGCCCTTCTTTTTCGCTCGGGCACGACGCGAGAGAGGGAGATATTGTGCACGGAGGGCGAGGAGGCGAGGAGGAAGAGGGAAAAGGCGTGGCGGTGGGAAGAGAGGGCGAGGCTGCGTTGGATGGGTTGGGCGGGAGCTGAAGGTCTTCAACGCCGGGGCTCGGGCGTCATATTACGCTACTGAACAATGATTGCCCGCACCGAATACGTCTCCTCACTCCTGCTCCCTGGTTTCTCCTCCTCCCTTCTTTTCCTCACAGGCCTTCCTGCCCATCCTTCGAGCAGCGCAGAATCCCACACGCCCACCCAGCTCTCCACCCTCTCTTCCACCTCCGAGCCCAACACCCGTAAACCGTATCAAATGCCACCTCAACCCGTCCCTTCCACGACGCCCGGTCAATTAGATAAGTGTGTTCGCCAAAAGAAAACACACGCAGCCTACTACCCGTGCGCCGCTTTAGCTATATATATTTATATATGCAAGGATAGACATATAAGGTGGCAAAGAAAAACACCGTTGCCGTAACTCCTCATCATCCTCGAGCCGTTTGGATCCGTCTATTTTTGGTTCATTTTAGTTTCATTTTTTTCTTGTACTGTATCTCTTTCGAGGAATGAAGAAAAATGAGCGTTCATCCTCAACCCGCTCGACTAGATGTATAAGTATTTATGCACGCGGTTGACGGGTCCCAGTCGTTATGAAAAAAGATAACGTGTTGAGGTGTCGCTCGAAGGTTTAGTGGTAGTAGGGCATCAGGAGCCAAAGCCTTACGAAAATATTTTATTTTTTCAAACGTGTCTGGATTGGCGATGACGATGAGAGAAACGAGGCAGGCGAACCATGTAACAAAACAAGACGAACTGACGTTTGAAAAGAAGAGAGCGCGAAGCGCGAGTAATGAATTCAGGCAACGCGCAGCGGAGATGGATGGTGGCGGGTCGACGGAGTCACGAGAGGTGGCGCAGTAATCAAAATGTTTTGCAGAATCGTGCGGGGGGGGGGGAATGGGGTAGAAAAATAGCACGGGGGAGGAGAAAAAATAATAATCAAAGGACCTTTCTCGAATCGCGCCCAAAATGATGCACATTTCACGAAGCTGCAGTCGGAAAAAATAATAAAAAAACGATGTTCGACTAAAAGGAGAAACTAGGATCAAGGCCTGTTGCGAAGAACAAATATTCCCTTTAATGCTAGTACCAATAAAAAAGAGAGTACTCGTGTACGTTTCGTGGCGTGAGAAAGGTTACGCGGGGTAAAAGTACGAAAAAATGGAGAAGCGACTGTGTGAAATACTACATTTTCGACTCGCCTTTTCGTGGCGAACGCGTTCAAGCTTAAATAGATGAAGAGATAAACAAAAAAAAGAACAACTAGGTATTACTTTTTTTCGCTGCTGATCACCAATTCAGTAACATACAGGATAGGAGTCATGAATTTATATATAGATTATGTGTATACACACACATTCTCGAGGTCAAATAACGCGGGAAAAAGAGGGCACGGGAAAGCCTTTATTTTGAAATGCTATGCGTGATCTTGCAGGCTCGCGGGGATCACGACGTTGGTCCATTTTATGAAAACATTTATTCATTTTTTTCCTACATTCATTCCCCCTCTCAGACTCCCGTTCCCTCCCGCCCGTCCCCCCGCACGGTCGATACTAAATAAAAGATTAAAACGCTGCCCTGCGATGAAACAGCAGACTTTCTAACCGACGAGCGGAGAGGGGGAGAGAGAGTGAGTCAAACCCCATTCCAAACTCCCCCTCTTACCCACAGTTCCCCCAACCCCAATGTAAGCAATAAAATAATCGCTCCTATCCATCAAAATCTGATGATACCCGCGGAAATAGCGAAATGCCGGATGCAGAGTCAGAAATAATACAAATCTCTCGAATGATGCTCCCTTGGGAGGGGGGAGTCGGTCCAGAGGGGGAGGGATGAGGCACAGTGGATGAAAAACCGCAAACGCCGATTTTCTCTTTTTTTTCATTCTGTAAGGCGCTTATCATACTCCATCCACCCACAATTCTCCTCTCCCTCCCCACCAGATTTCGAGGCGGCCATCTTGGAAGTTTCTCAGCCACCAACACCTGCTCCGCATGTTCAGGACAACTAGCATGAGTCTTAAAGTGTCCCTGGATGTGAGACACCAGCACTGAGGAGAGCTAATCACGGCGAATTAACTGATGAAATTGGAGATTTTTTTACAAGTCGTGTACCGATCGTGAAGTAAGGCGGGTAATCCGGGAGCCTATCAGCTGAGCTTAAAATTGTTCCCGCGTTTCAGCTTGTCTGTGGACAATCGTTTCGTCAGCATCCCGGTCAGTATCAGCAGGTCCAAAAGTTCAAGATATTTTTCGTCGCTATATATTTATATATACAGTCGTTCGATTTCACTACTTATTTCCCTGATAAATTTATTAGAAATCTCAGCAATTCTAGCGCCTGCCGTATCAGCCAAGGGAATTACTAATTTTCCTTGGCAATTATTTTTCTGAGTGAAATTCCCTCGGGATTCACACCGGGTTATATGTTTGGCTGCTGCCAACGTTTCGATGGATCGATGGTTTCGATGGATGATGGAGGCCTTCCATCGTCATCAGGGTTATAACGATGGCATAACCCTATATGAATCACGAGAGAATTTTCCAGTAATATTCACCGGGAAAGTACAAAATCAATAATTTTTTCTGTCTTCTAATTGAGTTATGTGGCCAGGTGTGGTAAATTATGTCGCAATCCTCTTCTTCGAAAAGGCGTTCTCACAATTTGAGGAGAAAAATCCATGTACGCCTTTCTAAACAAAAGTTAATATTATATTAAAGATCATTTTTGTACATGGACTCAAAGACATTCAATTTTTTGCCTGAAAATATAAAAAAGGAGATAGTTCTCAAAATATTTCTTCATGTAGTAAAATCATGGCTGTTCACTTAGTACAACAATGAAACTGTTTGACACAAAAGTATAAATTAAGGAACGTACTAATATATAATTGTATATACTCATTTGTTCCTTCTATGAGAATAGCAAGACTTGAGACTTGACAAGAAGTTGAGGGTTTTTGGTGTAATACATATATCTTTTCAAAGACCCATTGTTAATTTTTCTCCGTTGGCCAAGCGTGTACATGTTAATTGAAAGTAGCCTTTACACAGGCATTACCTTTAAGACTACCTAAAGCTTCCATTTTTTGTTTAAAAGACGTGTATAATTTTTTTTCTTTTCTTTCTGGAAATAATTAACATCATTTAAAATTATCAATACTCTCGGTCCGCTGTATATATACCTAGGGCTCGGCCTAGTCCAATGCACTCTGATTGGCTGAAGGGTCCGAGGTTCCTGGATTTAAAAAAATCTGTTTGAACGTTGAGCAATCTTCCCTAATAAGTTTATTGGAATTCTTAGCGATTTATATCGCCACCCATAACAGCCGAAGGAAGTACCTATTTTTCTCGGCAATCATTTTGCTGAATTATGCGGCCGAATGTGTTGGATGATGCCGATTGTAATGCCGGCGAAACGGCTGTCCACCGCAATGCTGAATCGCAGGAAGAACCCGAACAACTTTGATTTTAATTAAAATAAAAACCGCGGAAGCCTCCGTTGCAAATCAATATGCTTGCTACTGTATCTGCATTTAAAAAATGGTTTGTAATGTCCATTAAGTTTTCTCAAAAAAGGGAGAGGTCAACAGGCAAAACATCAATTTTGGTTGTAAATAGACTTAGAGAATATCTTCACCAAACCTTCTAAGACACATAATAATAGAGGCCCACAACAAATTTAAGATTATAAAGAGCTGTCAAACAGGAATAAATTGATTTAATTTAATGAGCTACGTTAAAAGTTACACGCACCTTCTATGACTGATATCAGTTCCGTATCCAGTTTGAAGGGCTTCATATAAAAACCAAATAGAATATTAGCAAATGAGGCTAAATTAATATAATTAAATGCAAGGTGAACATAAATGCTACATTAAAAATTAATGATTCAAAAAAAAAATAAATATCTGGTAACCTTATTCTAAGAGCGACATCATACCCTGATTGTGAGAGCACCGATGAACATGTGTGGAGAAAAAGATTACAACAATGTCTCATTACAAGGAAACGCGTGATTTTCAACACTGCTTCCCAATATGATCATGTAGAAAAGCGGTTTTCAACTGGTTCAGATTTACTGCCACCAAGCTGCACACACGTTTAGCAAACTTATACACTGAAAAAAAGAAACAGATAGAAACCAAAAATATTAATGTTGAAACAATTGACTAGTATAATAAAATATGATCCAAATTGACTGTTATCACTCTTTCAGCCGTCAGAAAATCTTATGAATAATTCACATATTCTCGCTAGACCATCGGAGTGAGAATAATGAAAGAGTGCCGATTCAGAACAGAGGAGTATGATGCCGGAGGAATACTGAACAAACCGTCGCCTTGGCTTCATTTACGTGGATGCCGCAGTCATCTGAGCAACCTAAATTTTTGCTGGCGTCCAAGAATTTTCGCTAGGTTATCCCATAACTTTTTTTCGGGAACACGGTAAGGAAAACCGAGGAACCGATAATACCAGCGAATACCTATTCCACACATGGTTCATTGTGAGCCAGATTTAACCCTTAGGGTAGTCTACCTCACACCGTTCGCCAGTGTTGTTCGTCTCAACGTTTCCTTTCACTATTTGAACGGAAGCGAGTTTATTAAGTAGCCTTCCGTTCTCTTTACCTTTCGGTCTCGACGGAGCTTAGGCGAAACCGACAGCGCTCGAGAATCGTTTTTTCTCGTCGGCATCACACTCTCCACAGCAAGAGGTCTATTTCCCAGGTGAATACGTTCTCAAAACTAAAATACGTATATGAACTAAGAGAAAAAAGGGGAATTGGCTTGGTGCAGATTGAGACAGATTGCCATGAATTTCGGGCCGACAAGGTGAAAATCTTTTCACCTCGAACCCGCATGTGAAGGACAAGAAAAAAGCGAGAATATTTGATAAATTAACGTTGAATCCAATTTACATGGTTCCTACATAGTTCCCAATAACCGTTGTGAGTTCACGACGAATCGGATCAAAAATTAGTATTTCACTCGCTCTACTCCGTAATACGAGAAAACGAATATGAACCAAAAACTTGGACATCACGAGGATATCAATCAGTACTAGCCAACCCAGAGTAAAATCAAATTCCAAGCTACGCTACAAGAGCAACGCAAAAATTGTAACTAACAACAGCTCGTACTTAAGACTTGATGGCTTACGGGATAACTTCCGCGGTTTCATTTTTGCATGACAATTTTAAGCCTCGTGACAACTCAACGGAACCTTTCACTACAAAAAGACGAGCTACTTTAGGATCTCACATACTAATTAAAATCCACACGGCATCCCAAATGACAAAGTATGTATACCGAAACAGTCTGAATCGAGTGACCCTTTTCCACCCAATTTTTTAAGTTCCATGTACCGGGCTACTTGTATTTTTTCAAGCTACGGGCGACATTCACTGCTGCAAAAATTAATTCGACAAAATGGATCATGATATTTACAAACGGATCTTGATATTATTTTTCTCAAGCAGTATGACTTGTTAATAGCACAGTCACCATGAGACGATTAGTATGACCTTCTATGATGATCTCAGAAGCCGTGAACCACCAAGAAACTCACGAAACACGGTAAAATATTAGGCCAGCTTCTCAATGCACCACGAGATGCTATCCTACGATTGTGTAGAGGGGACAAGAACTGTGGCGAGGACGGGTGGAGAGGGGTGGATTGTGGCCGTATTGGACGATACTAAAACATTTTGGAGGGTGTAAAGTCACAGACGTGTGACCGATCACATCGCTCGGATGAGGCCTGTGCTTTGCAGACTGCGCGTCGTTGGACATCGCATCGTTTCCATGGTGACAGAGAGCCAACAGCCTCTCCGACGCCCTCTTTCAGGTTGAGTTTTTGCTCACCTTAGACATGAATGTTTAACACGGTCAGCCTGCCAGAATCAAAACTTCGTGCAATAAAACTCGATACTTGGTTGTCATTTGGGGTAGGAAGAGTGGCGAAGAAGTAAGAAATTTTATGGAACTCTAGGAATAAGAAATTAAGTAAATTATCTGAAACTGTGCATCGTAACATTCACAATCAATAGCGCTTTTAATCAATTTGTCAGCAGCTATTCTTCATAGTTCACACGACAGCTAAGATGGATTATCATGAACTGCGAGCAAAACCTGAACAATGAGGGATATTGATAAAGATGAATATATCATATAATTTCATTTAGGTAAAAGAAAAAGTAATAACCCCTAGGTCGAACGAATTTTGATGGATAAGTATAATTTAAAACCGAATTTATATTTTGGAGTTTTGAATATCATTTTTGTATAAACTACTTTGCCAGTACAATTAAGTGATCACAAGTAGAAGAATTTAATGATTTACAACATACAAATTTGGAATTTATTCCAAATATTTTAAGAACGCGAAGCGGCTTTCTAAGGTTATTACACGTATGGTTATGACGTATAAACATTAGTTTTATGAACGGTTATATATGGAAAACACAGAAATTATTGAGTTAGGACGCGTAATACACCTAAAAGTTTAAGAGCAGGTACCTCTGTGATACTAGGAAAGAATTTAGATGGGAAAAAAATACAATGAAATATCTTCACGTGTCTCGGAAGAACAGGGAAAAATTCACAGCGTAATAAACTTGCTTTCAGGGGACATCCTTTAATAAAACCAATACGAAAGTTTCCCTTCATTTCTGAGTGACATGAAGGCATTTACGTCCACAAAAATGCCGAGTCGCTACGTCAAGAGAAATTGGCGGGTGTGGTAAGGAAATACGAGAAAAAGGGAAATCATGCATTGACAAGATGCATTTTTATATTTATTATCGAATTTAATCAATATGCTCAGAAAATTGGTGACTGATACTCGGATTATTGAGTCAATTCTATTGTCCACATCTTCAATTCTCTCCCTGCTTTTGAATTCTCCGATTATCAGCAATGTGTACAGTTATTGTTAAATTAAATACTAAAAATTTGATAAGTTTTAATTCTACCTTTTGGTAAGCAAGTTTCCAGAGTCTCAAGTCTTAACATTTGCAACAATGTTGTAAACTTGACCAAACATGATCGACCTATCTAGGAAAGCGACAAGTATCAACATCTCTTAAATCAGCGGTTCAACCACTTGGTTATTTTGCGAGTCGAACGAAAGTTGAATCCATCTCCACCGAGGGAATAAGTGGCTAATTTAGTCAAAGCGTACGAGTTTATGCACCGGAAATGAATAGAAGACCAAAACCAGGCGTGTTTTTTGAAGGATGGACTGGTCTTCACGAAAGGCGCCAAGCAGCTCACAGTTAAGCATCCCAACTGATGGAACGAGCTATTAAGTTGATGTATCCTTCACATAGCAGGGTTAGGATATCACCGAAGTATAGACCTGGATTCTACTAGACCCAAGGGATCGAAGCCAGTATTCAACCCACCGCAACAACTAGATCCCCAGGCCATCCGTGTATTTCCTAAAAGCAGAGGAAGGGGTGCTCAGGAGTCATAGCGCTAAGTTCGCCATTAAAATTAAGTTTTGACTATGAATAACTGAGGAATTTTGGTAATTGTATAGGGGCGTGGGATAAAAAAATACTCAAAATAGGGAGATAAATCTTTAAGCCTGAGTGGGGGAGGGAAAGATCTGATGCACGGAATCAGTGCACGGGACTGATCAGATACACGGAAAATTTTTAAGTGTTGAAAGAAGAGGAAAATTTTCTTGTCAAGTACAACAACAGTGGTTAAGGAGAAGAATATCAGATACTTATACGCTCTTTACATTATAATACGCTAAACAGACTCATTATTGACTTCCGTGAAACCGTACCCTTGAAAGGTAAACTCAGAAAGCGACCAACACCGAGACCAGGTGAACAGAGCAAACGAATATCGTGCGCTGCTTTCCTTCAATCTTAAATTACCAGAGTTAACATTTGAGATTGCCGATGAACTCACCGTGAGAATGTGAGACTCACAGAAATGAAGAAAATGTTTACACATGCCAAGTCAAATTGGCGTCAAGGTTGGAAGACGCCAAAATCTAATCACGAGGCTTCTATCGTCACACGTAGGACATTTACCAAGCTAACAACAGAAAAACATAAGAGACATGAGCAAGGTAAACATTCGTACTCGTACCTTGAATCGGGAAAATCGAAGAGGCGTCACAAACATCGGAGTGAGAACTTTCACAGAAGTGCTCTCGTTTCACAGCTTGCTGTCTGCCTAACAGAGGCATTAAGCGAGCAGCGGTGTAAAGGGTAAGCATGCCAGTAGCATTCCTCACATTACGGGAAAAACTATTCCGGCCAACCGAAATATTGTTCCAGCCACTTATGATAGGAAAAGTAGTGGAAGAAAATAACGTTTTTCCGTTGAAAAATAGATAGAGATTCTAAATAAATCTGCATCTCCAGACGAAAATTAGAAGTTCATAGCAATCCTTACTAATATATAATATATAAATGTAATGGTGTCTGTCTGTCGCTCCATCACGCAAAAACTACACGACCGATTGAGCTGAAATTTGGCATGTAGATTTAAAATATATCTGGTGGTAAGGAATGGTATATAAAAAAGCTGTCTGAGCCCCGGAAGGACCCTCCTGGTGGTCCATGTTAAGCATTGGGTTCGGTACAGCGGTTTCATTTTTTTTTCTATTTTAAGTACTTTCACTCAAGATAGAGGGCTGGGATTTTTTTATCGGATTGGTGAATAAATGGAGTTTCTAATTCTTTCAAATGACTTTCTTTAACGCTTCATATTTGTCTGAAAATCATGTTTTAAGCTGAAAAAAATCTCACATTTTTCTCTGAAATCAACATTAGCATATTTCCTGGACAGCCAAAAATTTGATTTTCAAAGGATATTCACGCCTCTAGCATTTAAATGTCACATTTTCCTGCAGGCCCATGACAGCATGTTGAAATTAAATCTGTTATTTTTCACACCCGTTGAATTTCAACGGATATCTTCCACTAGTAATTAAATAATCAAAGTTACGGACAGACGAGGGGCTCCTAGTCCTGTCACCTGGGAAGTTTAGTTTTTGCCTAAATTTGGTATTCTTAAAGTGGATGAGAGATCATTACGATGCAATGATCCGTTATGATTTTACGTGAGAACAAAGTGTCTCACCTAACGCTTGTTTTTGTTATTCAGTACAATTTTACTAAGTCTCTGTTTTCTATTAGAAACACAACAAATGAGTGAAAAATAATGACTCCTCCTCTTTGGACTGCAAAAAGTTTCAAAACTAAATTTAAAGTTAGATATTGATTACGGAAAGTTAAATTTTGTAACGTTAAACATGAATAAAATAAATTACTTAGGAGTTCCATCATCTCTTAATTTAACCGATCGATTTCAACATACTTAGAGCATGAGAGCTATATGTAAGAACTTATTCCTATTATGCTACAGCTCAGTAAAAGAGAACGCATTTTTCCACATTTTAACTTACACGATAGACTTACAGAGTACACGATACGTGGTGAAGTGCCCGCAGCCCCGCTGAAATATCTGGCTTCCAAAGGAGCCCTGGTAGTGATCCCAAACAGGCGAAAATGGAAGCGACTCAAGAGTAGAGCATGTTGAAAAGACAGGGATTCCCTTAACAGCTTACGTCTTTCCACGCTTTTACTCATGTCTCCCCGTTATTCTCCAACGACACGAAGCCGCACCTCTGCAAGTATCCCAGACTTCGGTCTAGATTTAGATTCAAGGGCCGATTTCAGCGCGGCCATAAAGTTCGACCGGTAGGGAAATTGATGCGTAAATGGTTCCCCGGAGACAACCCTCCCGAAATAAATACAAAAAAATGAACGAGGGGCACTTGCTCGGAGGCGGCAGTGATAAAACAAACGGCGTTCCAGAACCACAATAAATCACAAAATGCATTACTGCCACGCTAAAAAGTTTCGTGGAAACGGGAAATGTCAAGGAATAGTAGCAGTATATACGAAAGGATTTGATAATATCCGAGTCACCAGAGAAATCGGATTGTTACACCGCAAAAATTAGGTTACTGGATCCATCTCCGGGGGCCATAAATTTCCATTATTACCTTTCATAACATGGTGAGAAAAAACACGGACAGAAAATGGTTTTATAGAGCAGAATTCTTCCTTATTTAACATATTAAATCAAGGCTGGGTAAAAATCAAGGCCAAGGGAATATCTCCTTTGTTTTAAAATAGTGAACCCCGGGAATTTTTTCTAATCAATGCAATTCCTCCCATTTTTTACATTGTTCTTCGTATTGACCTTATCTCTTATTCGTGGTTAAGGAAGTTCGAGCCAAATATTATTTCACCTAGAAATCAAAGAATTTGGTATTATTTAAACAAGAAATATCTTTTCCTACCAAAAATACCTAAATGTCAGCCCCTTTCCGAATTTTTGACGAAAAATACTTTCCATTTTACAAGGGAAAAGGTACGTGTATGCACTCCAGGGAGACCTTGTTTATAAAAGGAGGAGTTTCTAACACACAGATCTCATCAAATAATTAGCAGTGAGTAGTTTATTTTCTTAACAATTTTTGAACATAAATCATATAGCAACAGCAGCAATTTTTCTCAGGATTACAAAAAACCTTCCGCTTTGAAAGTTTTTTTTTAATACCGCGTGGAAAAAATAAGCCAATTTAAAGACTTGTGTATTTTACGTGGGTATTTTAGTCTAATTACTTAGATTTTCAGCCATGTATAAGTATTTTTTGTACCAAATAATAATGGAATATTTAATGTAAGCTTCCTAAAGCTGCTGAAATTGAAACGTATGCTTCGAATTTGGTCGCCATCAGGACTAGGGAACTATCTCACTCAAACTACCTTAAGCCAAATTAATACCAGTAAAAACATTAATCAGTCAACCTTCTTGGGGCTCACGGAACTTCCGAGATCCAGTCGTGATCTGGGCTCCACAGCATATTAGGTATGACAGGGACAATTAAACTCCGAGTTCACCAAATATTAGACAATAGAAAAATTATTAGAGTTACAAACATGAAAGGTCAAAATAGACTCTTTTGTTGATTTAAAAAAGTATTCCATACAAGAACCAACCCTGATGTATTACCAAGCCAGCCCACTGCTAGTCGCATAATGTAACAATTGCGGTGATTGTCGTGGGAATAAAATTCACGCATCTTACGGCACTCTTCCTCGCTTCTACTCACGACACCAAGAACTTACGGGACTCAACGTGTGTACCCTTCTTAATATGAATTTAAACAGAAAACCAAAATAAATTTTTATTGTTTACATCATACTAATGAAAATATGAGATATTCCCATACCAAGTAGTAATACTAGGAATAAAGAATAGAGAAATAAAATATCTGTCCACAATGGGAAGAAGTATCAAACCAACGGGAACATCATCAAAAGAACAAAATATAAAATAACTGAGAATGCAATGGTCTATCAATTCTTTATTGATTTTCAATACAATTCAATCTCCTAATGTATCCATTCCGCTACATCAAGCATGTTAGCAAATAAAAAGTAGCTTTTCCATCACACTCACTGCGAAGCGAATATGAAACATGCACAGTAGATTTTTAAGGTAAAGAATATTTGCAAACATTTAGGACTGTGGTAGAAAACGTAAAACTTAATGTTATGAGGTAAATTTTAATGGTAACATTTAATGACATCAACTTTTAAAATTGATCGAGTATGTCTTTTTCAGTAAATTAATGGAATTCGTAAAGGTAGGGCTGTTTCTGGGTTTAAAATAATCCACTGTCTGTTCGTCCAACCAATGAGGCTGCACTTGATTGAAAAGTAGCAAAAATTTAGTTGGAAATACCATCAATATGTCTACGCCCAGTAATAAATAATGAGGAGCGAAATATGATATTTCGCTTGGATTAAAAGCGCAAAAGATGCGCTGCTACAGTTTCATACTGGAGGTATTTTAATTTGATTTTAATATTTACATGCTTTTTACATTGTTTTCATATTAAATATCAAAGAAGGCAGCGAAACATCTTTCAGTGTTCCTCATGAAATAAGAGGGGACGATTAAGAAGGTTAATCGTAGCAAAAGGGCTCACTATGGATCAATTTTATTAGTTTGCAGGAAATTAAAAAGAATTACTATTACATCGCATCATAAATCTGCACTACAGCTACTGCTAAGGCGGTCCATTCCAGTAATGAGCATGCTGAAAAATAAACAAAAAAGAGATGAAAGAAAATGAACATGAGCTTAGGTCAAACAAAAAATAGTTCAAAAAAATCGTAATAAAACATCAAATAATAAGTTATGTCGTAGATATAACATATAATGTAAAAATAACAGCATTGAGGGAAAAGTACGTCCTTTGTTATCAACGTAACGTAAAAGAATAAATGTTTGTTCCATTGACAAAGAAATGATAAAATTCCTTTGACAAAGACATAATAAAATAATTATTAAAAATCTTAAGTTTGTCGAAAATTTACAGTAGCAATAAGCATTACGCGTAAAAACTTATACCTTCAGGAAAAAAATATTTTTATCTCATGAAGAATATACGACTTCTAAGATAGTTACAACATTTTGCATGTATCCCGATCAGCTGCCATTAAATGAATGAATTCGAGGCAAACGAACTTACACCACGACATTTCACGTGGAGTTCAGTTGGTCATTGAAGCAACCCTTGTGGCATCCTCGTCGGGCATAAATAATAATAATAATATAAAATAATTATTTTTATTTTCAAGTCGAAATTAAAATACATTTAATGTCGAATGGTTGGTACCGACGATATATGATTAGTCAAATAGTAAATACAATTAATGTACATTGTCAAAACTTACATACACTGGCATACAAAAGAGAATTGAAAAAAATGAGTCAAATTTTTGTCAAGCATTAGTTCTTCAACATAGTAGTACTTACTGCTTGCATAACAAGTATTTTTTAAAAATTCAGTCTTATATTGTTCCACAGATTTCTTTAAGAAAGGAGGGAGGTTGTAGTAAATTTTTGTACCCATCGAGATAGGACTTCTTGCTGATAGCTTTCTCCTATGAAACTCAACGTGAATGTCTGTAGAGCTTAGAGTTGCATGATTATGTAACATGCTATTAATTGTTAATGCATTCTAATTAACCCTTGAGTAACAGGATTAATAATAAATATAAATATATGGGATTGTTAATAATTTCAATTTCATGAATTTCTTGAATAATTTCAATTTCTTGAATTTTACTTCCCCGAATGCGAAGCATAATGGAGCGCGAAACGAGGTGACTATACGAACACCGCACGAGCGCCATCTATGGATTACCCTCGGGCACAGAAGATAGACATTTAAAAGGAGCCGTAAACCATTCGGCGATCGGTCATTTCTCCCCCGACAAAACACTACGACCTCCATCCTCCTTCTCTATCGGAAAATGTTACGCTTCTGACGGACTGAGATCTTCACAGCGATGAACTCTGACGGTGACGGTTTAACTGTTTGAAGGAAAGGATAGGCTTGAAGTTAGTTGGGAACTGTGAAGAAGGGGCGAGGGCCATCGAAAGAGAGAGAGAAGCTTAAGGATGAAGTTTTAAACCAAGCCGTGGAGGATTCCTTCAACAATGCCAGTCACGCGCGATCCCCGGCGCCAATTAAAACAACGAAGAGTCTCGCGTGCGGCGGCTGCCATTTCCCTCACCGGCCACCTACGGGGAAGAGCCACAGGCGGCGGCGGCAACCATTACGGCTAACCTCAGGGCGGTGGAAGAGGGAGTTGTGGGAAGCGGGAGAACCGAGGGTAAGCCTGAGAGTGGGAGGATATGAACGGGATACGAAGGCAGGGTACGATCCGACACCGGTGGCCAGAGGTAGGAAGGAACATCGATATTCCATCTTCTTGAAATATCGATGGCTTGGAACCGGTGGTCGATGTTTTCGCAGCACCAATGATTTTCTCAATTCGTAAAACTTAATGCGAGAACAGTTTAACCACTTTTGCATAAATATTCAATTCTTATGGAGGGTTGGTTTAAGGATAATGAGTTTAATCACTTTTAGCCAACATTTGGCAGTTTTATTTCTGCATCATCTGGGCTTGAGATTAACTACTGACGAGTTCTTGATCAGAGCAAGCTGAGTAAAATTTAAATAAATGGATATAAACACAGCCTTTTCTGCCCATGAACTCATGTCAATAGTTATTCTCAACCCGGATGATGCAGAAATTAAACTGCGAAACGATGGCAAAAGGGGAATAAACTCATTACCCAAGACCAATCCTCCAAAATAATTGTAAAAGTGAATGTGTTGAGTGTAAAAATCATTTGACTTAATGTTCACATATTTTATTGATACCAACCCTGGCCGTATATTCCCAAATTGTTACCATGACGACAATGTTAGGTGTCGCAGTAACTAAACGGTGATAATGGTTAGGCCCTAAACTGTTAAGTCTGCAGAAAAGAAGACCTTAGGGAGCAGTATCGTCAGTACGAATATTTCATGGAGGGGGATCGAACGATATTTTGTGAATTGGCATTACCCACATCGCAGGGGAATTAAAAAAATTGCATCAAACTGTTAAGAGGAAAAAACTTTAGAAAATGGTACTTATAAAGAGTTTTTTCATCAATTAAAACAAGGATTCTGAGAATTAATGTCAACTCGGCTTCAATAAGCCCACTAAATTATAAGCTAACTCTTCAAATCCTTTCCTGCTGATTATCCACGGTGTTTAAAAGTACTGCAATTACTCATATACGCACAAATAATGCGTTTAATGTCAACAATAATTGATACCCAGCGCTCTCGTCAGGAAGGGCTTGACCTGGGTGGAATGACGTCAGTAGCCACATGTCCCAGTTTTTAAGGGGCATTACAGAAAAATTTCATGGTCGAGACGTCAAAAATCCCCTCATTGTTGAGGTTAGAAAGGTCCGAGGTTTTTTCTTAATAGGGCAACAGACCGGAACCGTAAAATATTCAGCCGTCGAAAAATTAATATCATAACATCATCACGTCTTTTCCTTGGCTTCCAGGCACATTGCCTGTTCCGGCTTTACCATCGTACCGGCTCCATCTCCCAATACTTCTCCCTCTAGGTTCTAGGTTGATGCGCTCAATTAAGTTTGGGAATCCATCTACAGGCATGCGCTGAACATGCTTCAACTTCTTTCCTTACCTTTGTTGCAACATGCGTCACTGTTTGTACTTCTAATTTCTGCCATATTTCTTTGATTCATATGTGGTCCAGACGTGTACAGACCTTTACAGAGCGAAAAAACTTCATCTATGGAGTTTCAATCTATCTGTAGTATCTTTTTCTAGGTACCCAAGTCTCTGATCCATATGGTGATGTGGAGTCATTCATATTTTTTTTTTATTATAACTGAGTTTCTTGGGCAGATTTTGTCATTGCTCTTCTAATAGTACCTCATGTTCTTTGGTAGTTGATATTTTAATCATTCATATCACAATCGACGATCTATCGATGTCAAGTATCGATGTTTTTCTTCCGATGCCCAGTCTATCGTGGCGGGGTGTGTACGCAAGGGAAAGAAGCGTAGCCTGCATTAAGAGAGCAATTTGACATAAATCATATTAATTAAGGAGGGAAGTCACGAATCTCAATGGTGGAGCCCTGGGCGAAGAGCTTTCTCCCACTCTCCTCCTCAAAGTCCACCCTCGCAAAACTACCAACCCTTGCCTTTCCCCGTCCCCCATATCAGCTCCCTCCCCAGGTGCCCGCGGTGGCACCCCGTGGTGCGTGCATGATGAGAGGGAGGGGGTGTTTTTATTTTTAAAATGCTGCGCGTCTTTTCGGCACGAGGTCTGAATTAATACGCGGCGGTCGTACCAACCCCCCACCCCCACGCAGCACAAATGTTTTCCTTCCGGCGAGGTACGTGTGGAATGTGGGCGAGAATTTTAGGGGCCATTGGGAAGCTACAGGAGGAGGGCAAAGAACGGATACTTTTCCTTCAGCCACTCGACTTGCTTCAAGATACGCATCAATTTCGGCAAGAAACAAAATACGACCTCACGGGATGGAATAACAAACACGTAACAACGTTAAGGGGAATGACACACGCAAACGAAATAAGGTTTAAATCTGCTTCAAAAACGAAGATTTAATGATATACGAGTCGCGACTTCGGTTGGATATATTTCTACATTAGAGATATAATTTTTGGAATACGAATACGAGATCATTCTATTCTGTGCCATGCCATACCTATACTGAGGGTGGAGTAAACATAAAATCTTCAGATACAGTAAAATATCTTGGAATTCCTTTAACTTCAGATATATACAAAACATAAGTGGCACAGTATTAAAAAAACTAGGTATTCTTAAACGTATAATAGGAAGGTCCTCGGATGAAAAAGTCAAAGCGAGATGCTACTTCGCTCTGGTTAGGCCACACCTCCAAAACGCTGCGAGCATTTGGGACCCTGGTCAAATATATATGTCCGTCTTTAGAGCGCTTGCTTGCGCTTTACGGCATCCAATTTCCAGGCCTCTCTGTTTTCCCAATCTCCTTCTTGCAGGTTTCTCTCCGCCATGGCTTTGGCTATTCCGCTTCTCCATGAGTTAGGTGGCCTTCCTCTCTTTCTCCTTTCATAGGGTTTCCACTTTATGATGGTGCGGGGAAGTCTTTCTTTGAGCATCCTCTGAACATGCCCGTACCACAGCAGTTGTTTTGACTTGATTTCGTCCAGAATGGTTGTTGTCATTTTCATAATTTCTCGAATTCTCTCATTTCTTACTCTATCAAGCCTGGATTTTCCGGCTGCCCTTCTGAGGAAGTCCATTTCTGTAGCTACAAGTTTCTTTTCGTCGCTCACATTCATTTGCCATATTTCACTCCCACATGTAAGTATGCTTTTAAATATGGTGTTGTGTATGTCAAATAGATTTAACCAAATAAATTTTACCCTGGTCAAACAGATTTAACCAAAATAATTAATAAAATACAAAGGAAAGCAGCGAGTTTCGTTCAAAACTACAATGAGTGTACATACTGTGTCTCACAACTTTTAGAGCGATTAAGGTGAGAGCCTCTAGAGACTCGGAAGCTCGGCTTAGGTTGCTTGAGAAATTCAGAACTGAGATTTTTCAGAGCGACACATAGAATATTATCATGACTCCTCACACTATATCTCTAGGTCTGACAGATGCGACAAAATAATAGAGATACACTGCCGAACAGATAGGTACAAGAACTCGTTCTTTCCGCGCACAATAAGTGACCACAATAAAAATTGAGCTCCACGAAACATACTCCAATAATACATGTCACTATTTCATCTCCCAAAACCTTATCCCTTACATCTTAACACGGCTGGAGCTGAACGGCTAACACCCCCTGCCACACGCCCGTGCGGCGGCTCACAGGGTATTATGTGTATGTAGATTCTAGCACATGCACACAAATTATACTGATTAAACACTAATTACGACCTCGGACGAACAGTGTCGCAATCAGTACACGATTAGGGAATTTCGGTTTAATTGCCAGAATGACCTTGTCATCGTCTTAAAAGAGTTTACCACTTAAATCACATAATCCCTCCAATGGTAGCATGTAGCTAACAGTTTAGTGGATCAAATGAAACGAGAACTTCTCTTTTCCTATGAATTTCCATTTTTATCAGCTATACCGCGCGTCATAAAGTAGAGAAAAAAACATCCATTAAATCAACATTACAATCAAAAAAGAACATCACAAGCTACATTTCAAAAATTAACAGGAAAGAATGGTTCGTCCCATTCACGACGTAAATAGTTAAACAGTGAAAAACAATTAGGATGAAGAAAAATGCTTCAAAAAGCGGACCAAGAAGAATTTGAATGATTTTCACCTTTTCCAATTATTCTTTGCAATAAACTTAGTTTTGTTTTGGGGGAAAGGGTGGATTCTACTTCAAAGATAAATGAAACGTCATGCTCTTCTCAATAAAGTGAAATTCATCGTTCATTAATGACGCCCCAAGTTATGATATCATAAAAAAATTCACTGCCTGAGACGCATGGAATCGAAACGCAGAGGGATACTGGAAAACAATCTAATAACTTACTGTTCTCATGAATTCTAACGATCCTCTCCCTCCAGTGCATATCGATATTTTCTCAGTACGGATGGGAATTTGCTGCAATACGGAGATTGGTAGAGGAATCATTACCGGCTCCCTTTCTAAATAATATTTGTTACCTTAATATTTCATTCAAAAGTGCTTCGTGAAAAACACTTGAGAATTTCAATTTGGAGGGCTAAATACTTGCTGAATAAAGCATTTTATGGAGCGGAGGTCTAGAGTAGATCCTTGGTATCTTTTCCAAATAACACAGAAAATACAAAGTGTTGACCTGTTCATGAGAGCTATGCCATTAAAAATGAACCGTCCTTAAAATCTTTAACGTAATAGAATAGTGAATTACCCTCGCGATGTAAATATTTGAACAGGTGACCATAAATATTAATAATGTAAGGAGAGAATTTGTAAATTTTACTACGACGTTTTTGAGAAATAAATCAGCCTACTCCACCCAGACAGTTTCTGCGTGGATAAGCAGCTTTTGTGCCCCCTGATGGAATTAAACGACCAAAACGTAATTTCGAGAGAATATTTACGACAGAAAACTCAGGAAGAAATAATTGTACCTAAGGGGAAAATTCGCATGATATAAAAAACGAATAAAATCGAAAGTGGTGAAACATGACCTGGAGAAGTCCCAATAATAATGAAAATAAAAAAGTGGATGACACCCAATGAATGACTGGAGGGAGTGATTGACCGAAAAGGCAAGACTTAACGCGCGGGGAACGGGCACTACGCACGAGTGGGGGGAGGGGAGGCTTGACAGATTACACACCTTTCAACGCAACGTAGCCTTCTACGTAAAACAATATAAAACAATGGCGCGAGTTTGGTATCCTCAATCGCGCGGGTAAGCGGGACATTGGAGAGCGGTGCGAAAAGCGAGTAACCTCTCCCGTCGAATGGATGACCAAACAAAACAATGAAAACTAAAAAATAAAATAAAAATAAACGCATGGATGAAGGACCCCCCTCCCCCCAAAAATCCCCTTTTTGGGAAAACGAGGACGAAAGGCGATACCCTCTGGGCGAAGGCTGGGGAAGAGTTTAACATAGGCGGTGCGTGAGGTGAGGGAGGGGTGAAGAGAGGACGAGGAAAGCCGGGCTAATGATGAGATATTTGCCGGCGAGTTTAATCCTTTACCCGGCGTGATCAACACTATATCACCCTTTGGAAGTGACCGGGAGGTTGGGTCCGCCCGTTCTACCGTCCTTCCCACCCCGATCCCTCCCCTTGTCACTAACACAGCGCCGTCTATCCACTGAGCGTGTGACCGGTCGTATAAACACATGCAGATGCATCGACGGGGCATCGGAGTGTTCCAAATCCGTCCTGAAAAGGGATTAGCCGTGACGCCCTACTCTCCCTCCCTTCACTGCTCCTCTCCATCTCCCTCCCGTGGTGTGGTGAACTTCGGTGGTGCGGCTGGCAGAGGGTGAGCGGCACGGTGGTGTGCGGTGGGAATGGGGTGCGGAACTGGGGCGTGGCTTAGTCCAAGGGAGCAGAAAGGGATGAAGGAAGTTAGGGAGAAGGGAGAACGACAGGGGGTAGATTAAGAGAAGCGGAGGGAGACGGAGAGAGAATAGAATATAATAGAGAGAGTTCTGATACGACTAGATAATGATCAGAACACGTATCTACATTAAAGGCTACGAGCACACCTCTTTGATTCCTTTAAAGATGAAAAGATGGCCAACAGAAGTGAAAGCTGTGGCGTTAACTGTAAAAATTATTATGCATTCCTTGAAAGTTGACTGAAAATTATGCCGAGATGAGATAATTTAGCTTAAATACATAGCAAGGCTTACGTATAAGGCAAGTATAAATTAGAAATATTTTGCTTTTTAGTTAAACTCGTAACAGACTTGTCATTCCGACTATTTCTTCCCTTCCTTATTTATTTTCCTTTATCTCTCTCTCATTCTTCCACAGTGCTTCTCTCTCCTTTCCTTAACCCATACTGCAAACGCTGTCTTCAATTTATTCAAACCATTTATTTATTTATTTCCGTGTTCAAGGATAAGTGATACACATTGTATATATAGATATAGGACATGTCAAGATATACAGGCTAGGATTCCGTTATCTCTACTGGACTTCTTTAAATGTTGTAACCTTTTCTTATGTGACGAAAGTATTGGAATGTTAGAATGACTTGGAGTTATTCCATTACTTATATGTTTTATGTGATCCATAAATTACTTCATTATCTATTTTCCGAGTAGCATGGCAAGTCCTCCCGTGACTTCAATGGCATTCACTTTTCGCGGGATTTCATAAAATGCTATTCAAATAAGTTTTATTACCTCTAATGTTATCACCAAATTTAACCATTATGCCTTATTTGTTAGAAATCTTCATTTTTGATTGGTTCCATATTTTCTAGCATTTTTCTTTAAGTCATTTCCAGTTCTTATATCATAATATATGCATTCTAGTATGGTGTATCTTTAGGACCGACAGGAGCGATAAAATACAAGAAATACGTTCCCAAACAGATAGGCACAAAAATTCACTCATTCCACGCATAATAATTAACCGCAATAAAAACTGAGCTCCACGCAAAACAAATTCAGAATACACTGCACCTTCTAAAACCTTTTTCTTTTCGTCTATACACGGCTGGTGCCTTTACTTCCCCTCCTACACGTCCAGCAACGGTCCATGGGGTAGTACGAAAATGGTGATGATAAATTTTTTAGCATGGGTGAGGATTTCCGCTGAACTTAAAGAGAAAAAAACTAATTTGTGACCAAATCACGATTAAACAGACCTGGAGTATGCGAAAAATGCCACAAGAGAATTCCACCAACACTGAGCATCGAACCACTGACCTTAGGCTTACTGGGTCTATTCGAAGGATACATCGCAACCCAGGATTTCTAATCATGAAGGTAACTTAACAGGAATCGTAAAAACTAGGAGTTATCCCCACGCGGTCTATCAAGGAAGGTAAAGCAAGAAAAAAAATTACTTCAAAGGAGCCAAAATCCGTGACATCTATAACATGTACTACACTAGAATCATCTAAAAATGTCAGAAAACTAGGAAGCCTAGGTATCGAGGTGGTTTGCACATGCCTCTGGAAAAAGAAATGTGCGCTTTTTGATTTACAAGCCAGATGCATATTTTCACGTTTCCTTTTTTCCGTAAAAATTCATTATTATTCGGATCTGGGCCTCTGGTTTTCTTCTTTATGCATAACTCACAACGAAGACACCAGAAGAGACAACTTTGGGCAACAGACACACCGTTTTACAGTTGCGTGCAGTTTCAAAAACTTTATAAAGAAAACAAAAACCGTACTCAGAAAGGCGTTTCTCTAACTTTCTGTTAAGCTCCGGCCTATATCCTGAAAAAAGTCTCAATCCTCGTGCATTTCGCACTAACATTTACTACGGGTCTGAAATCGTGTTTCGTTTTCTCAAAAGGTCTGTTACTTGAGGATGCAATGATTTGACAAAAATACATACAATTAAATGCACTTATTTGGTGCTTAAAATTAGTTATCCTAATATAAAAGACAAAATACAAGAAGTATACCACTAATACAATTGGTAAAATACAAAAATGCCTTCGTTACACGCGAAATATAAAATAGAATCACAAAAAACATAAAATTCTCTTTGATCAAGAGTTCAAATATGAGAACAAAACTCCAAACATTCGTCGATTCTTAGGCATTAGCAGAGAATTCAAAATTACCAACGCTTACTCAGAAAAACTGAGCTCAGAAAAGACTGACGAGCAAAAACTTGAGCAAGGAGACAAATGACCACGAGCGTTCTCGCCAGACCTTAATTTAACAGGGAGACGAGAATGTCAAAGGTTACAAATGCTGCCGAGGATTGCTTCAGCGTGTTAGCTGCCACAATCAGTACCTCCAAGATTACATATCAGGGTCATTAATAACCCAAAACAGGAGCGCAGCCATGTTGAGTTCGGCTCAAATCTCTGTATATGTCTCACCTGCGTTTATCAAAAACGCCAATGACAGAGTACAAAGACCAAATGGGAATGGATTATTGGCTCGAACACGGTAATGTTCCTCACTCTTCTAACCCCTTTGATACATTCACGTATACGGGCAACTCAGTCACGCATTGATACATTACAAGATAAGTCATCGCTAATAATCGCACCGGATAAGTCATCGCTAATAGTCAGGCTAATGCGGAAGTAGTTTCACTTCCCACTCTTCGTAAATTAGGTCCGGAGCGAAAAGGTTCAATTATGATTTCGTCGAAGACAAAATTGACCGTATAAAACATGAATTGCCAAAAATTACACAACAGTCAGAGCCCTTATGTTTTTACTACCAACTTGCAACGCAAAAATCACTATTTTTTAGTCTTCGCCTCTCTTATTCCTCGAGCCAATAACCGAGGCGATTTTCTTACCGTAACAAACAGGCAAAATAAACTCATCATTTTGCACTCTGATGGGTGACTCGAAAGGGCAAACAAACATTGCGAATGCCAACAATGGCGAGCATATCTAAGACATAAGCAAAATTATTATTATGTTTTAAAAGGGACAAGCAACATGTATTTACGCCTTTAAAAGCGCCACGATGGAAAACGGCTTCCGCCAAACAATTTATTTTTGTCCTTGGCGATCGGATTAACATGGGCTACTGCAAAAATAGTACTTAACACAGAAGGTAGAGTATGGAGGGACCAAAATTTTTCTTTACCACGAAGCAATGCTATTTGACATTAGAGGCACTTCCCTCAAACTGGAAGAGTAAGACAATTCTCACCACCAACAGTAAGCGGATACATTCGTCATGCGGCAAGGTAATAGACAGATCGGATGGAAATTAGAGGCTGAAGATGGTGCGCCGATAGGAAACATGAATGGAACCATTCAATAATCCATGATCAATGTGATTACTTAAGCCAAAATATACGCCAATTCATCTAACTAAACTATCAGCAAGATCAATTAAATATATCCTGCATATAAATACAACGGAGAGGGTACGTTACACATGTTATTCATAGGCCTGTTTCGGTAATCCTCTGAAGAGAGAATAGAATAGGAGGATAGAATACTTAACTCTGCAATTCCTCATGGTATTAGATTTATTACCCTTGATAAATTGATAATAAATCTATTATCATGTGAAATTGCAGTGTTAATTCTTCTATCCATGATATCATCATGTAAATTATGACAGACATTTTAAATTAAAATATTCATAATTAATACTCCCCCTCTCCCTCTTAATAACGCTATATAAAACAGAAAATACTGTAAATATTGTCCGACTAGACCTCGTCGAATAGATTTCACCAGGAAAATTAAACTTGAAGCTTTTATTTTATATCGTCTACATTAGTGCTCCCCTTCTCCCTCCTAACAACACCATTTAAATCAAAACTTTTCGTAAAGATTGAGCTGACGATATCAACTATTCGACGAAACCTAATCAAAAATAAATTAAAGATTGAAATAAAAGTGGAGATTATAAAGTTTTTCTTCGTGCATCAACAGTATTATCTGTCGTATGCCATTGTAATAAACTCAGGAACGACTCGTTCCCACAAAATCCGTACGGTAAAAAAATCACAATACTACGGTCAGGAGACTGACAGGAAACGTATACGGGACCGCTTAAAACACCACGAGAAGCATGCAAACCTCTCTCTCTCTCTCCTAAAGTCACCAGATCCGTCCCCAAACCCTTCTCCCGGGCTACACCGCAGGGCTCGATTGGGGAATAAAAGGAACCCCTCGCCCCAACGTTTTGCCACCAGACACGACGGCAGACTCTTAGCGACAGGCAACGAAAGGACTTGACGCGGATTAATGCCGGAGTAGACGATGGCCCGGCGGGGCCCACGTTGTCGTGTGTGCCTACTCGTACCCTATTCTGCCGAACCCGTGAGCGGAGGGTTTTGGCAAGGAGGAGGGAGGAAGGGGGGTAAGGATTGAAAGAAAAAAAAAACGGATATAGGTACCCACCAACCAGGGTAAAGGGGTTAAGGGTGCGCCCCAAGAGCGAAGGGCAATCGCGGTAGCAAATCATGCACGTTGAAATATCGCCCCTTAGATGGAGCCCCACCGTGCGTCATCACGGCAAGCATGAATCATTCAAGAGTCCGGAGAGGTTTCTAATGGAAATCGATATTTCTTATGCATGGACGCGCGACTTGACTCCCCACTCTTCGTTTTCGCCGAGGTGAAAACAAAGAAGCGGCGATAATATTATGCTCGCCTGTTACTCGGTGCGTTGAGGGGATCCGGGTGGCAATGAACAGTCGGGAGAGTAGCGTCTCTCGCTACGCGCAACAAACTTGAGTCGAATAACATAAAATTATCCCCAGATTCTCATCAAGTAACCGTTTTTCTCCAACGAAACATGATAGTAAAGTACTACCAGCAGTGGAAACACATTTAATGCGCGAGAAGACAATGCTATGGATTTTGATTATATTAGCTTGAGAAAATGGCGTTGCCTTAGTTAGGAAGGAGGAGAATTAGGATGTGGGCTATGAAACTTTTAGCCTGTTTCAAGTACTAGCAATCATACACTTAAACCAATGCAATGGTCACCTTGACGTATGAGTACAGCGTCCATCAGGTATGGGTTCAATGATAGAACCCGTAAACCTTCCTCTACGAGCGTAATTTTACAGTACTATATTTACAGCAGCGAGCAACCTTACGATTGTGTGCATGGTATTTCAACCATTGAGATATAGAGGGCACTTGCTACGTCGGCCTACGCTAGAAACTTAAGACAATCAACCATCTCCGTTGGCCCTCATTTTCTAATATTGCGTCTATGAGCTAACGCACTAATTTTGAGATTTAACGATGTTTTCTATCGATAACTTATTAAAAATCAGCATGCACTTACTTCTTCAATGCGGATTCTCCTTACGTATTTTTCCATTTCCTTCAAATTAAAAATCATCAGCATTCCCGATAAGAACTGAGTAGATTCCATAGCACTAAGTAGCCAATACTTACAAGAGTTACTTGCCTTAAATTTAAAAAAGATTGTGGATATACTTGAATTATACCCCATAATTCGTCCATTCCGCCGTGCAATCCATAAAAAAGTAAGTAGGGAGCAGGATTAAGCAATATGGTTGTTATTTCGGTTGGCATGCTCCAGTTTGATGAAGTTATGCCCTCTAAATGTATCTCAATGATTTCATGAATGGACCTCAATGATGAAAAAGGACATTAATGTCATTAAATTCATATTGTGGATACTCAAGGAAAAATTGGTCTCTATTAGCAATAAACAGCAAAATTCCACCATTCTGCGCCATTATTCTTGCAAATTGAATTTGTAATTTCACGGTGTTCAGTTGACGAATTGGGAAATCACATGGAGCACTGTACTATTCAGTCTAATATAAATGTCATTTCGTGGGAAACTGATTGTAAGCATATTTTACTATTCAGTCTAATGTTGATGCCATTTCGTGGAAAACTGTTTTTAAGAAGCGCAAAGTTCCGGAAAATTGATCAAAAATAAAATAGATGCATCAGACCGTATTTATTTTTGAGTCATCAGGTAATTTCTGCAAAATTGAGATCACAACGTGATATTTCCGCAGAAATGGCTATACAGTCCATGTAAAAGACTGAAAAAAAGTGTCGATTAAGAACACAGGCATGAGATAATCGGCATTTTTTGTGTTTTAATTTAGGACTTCAGTAGACAACGTATTCCAAACATCGAAAATTGGCTTTTTAAAGCCATTTGAAAAAAAGGCGGAATTTTGAATTTCTTTAGACTCGCTTAGTATCGGTGGAACCTGCTTTAAGCCCGTTTTACCCAGGACACGAATTTTCACAATTTTAAACTGCCTATTTTATCAACCAATCCGGCATGCAATAACAATTGAAGATGGAGCACGGAGTATTTTGCCATCTCGCGTTCATTCACTCGTGCATGCATTCCTACAACTCTTAGCTTTACACGATGCAACTTGAAATGCACGTTCGTGCGTACACCAGCTGGTGTAATGACGTGTACCGTGTAAAACGGGCTTAACGGGTAGTGAGTTACTGTTGAGGAGCCCCACTCTGCCAGATACCTTCGTGAAAACTAACGATACATCACGTGGCAGGATGCAGACTTATGTACGTTGCGTTGAGTTGAAGAAAAATTGCGTAGGACGTAGGGTGCTGCTCTAACATAAAAATTTGTTGATGCTATACTGCCTCCATCTAAACCTATTTCAATCGATATAAATCTCCAATGAAAATACAATCTTAAGTATATTAAAGGCGAAATATTAAAGCATTTAGATATATAGCTATCTACAGGAGGCGTTGCAATGAAACAAAATCGCTAATTTTTCCCGTGTGTTAGTAAGTCTCTTTAATTCTCACTGCTCACAAAATAAAATACATTCGAATGCTAATCTTAACTTCCTGTCAGCGTTTTCCCGTAAACATGTGCGTTGAGCACAATCCCACACAATGGAAACCAGGGTAAAGAAGAAAATAAACAAAACCTGGTAGCTTTAAAACAACCGCACCGCGCGAGCTATGCCGGAAGCCAAATAGACGGGAGGCCAACGCAGGAATTCCAGGAAATAGAAGACCCATTCTTAACACTAAAGGATGGCGGAGAATGGGGGTAAAAACAACATGTAACAATTCAATTATGACCCCTCCAGGTGAGCTCAACCTTATGCACGCATTCCGAAAACAAAAACATGCAAATTCACGGGGTACTTCCCGGGCGGAGCATTCCTCGGCCCCACAATCCGGGTGACGAAACTCTGTTTACCCAAAAATATTAACATACCAACCTCAGCCGCGATATGGTGGCGGGGAAACAAATCCCGGCCGAGCCGCAGAGGATGACATATGGAGAGAGAAAGAAGAGAGAGGGAGAGAGAAAGGATGGTTTTGCGGAAACAGAGCAGAGCTGGGGAGGGCTGGGGAGAGCTGAGGAGTGAATGCAAAAATGGAGAGTTGGAGGAGAAGGGAGGAATTACCGCGCACTCCAGAAAAGAAGAAAGTAAGGAGGAAGACGTGAAAAATAGGATGCGAAGAATAGATATAGGAAGTGTAAAATTGCCAAAGCAAAGTATTCAGAGAAATTTACCATTGAAAATCAGAAAGGGAGAAAATGGGAACGGAATGGAGTTACAGATTTCTACTTAGTGTTATGTACTACAAATCCTCTTCAAACCCATTAAATTAATATAGTTCCTGAGTAAGTGATTGCTGATAGTAAATTAGTAATTACTATAGCTCCTCAAAATATAAAAAAATGGTATTTGTCCTCGTGGGAAAAAATATCCCATAAATGCTGTTACTATTGTTACATATAAAATAATTACATAATTAGTCACCTGCGGTGGGAGAGGTGCCAAATAATGTTATTTTCTGCTGTCTGAAGAAGAAAATTTATTTCAATAACATATTCAGCCGAGATAAAGACCTAAGTTTATTTATTTTTCCATTTTATACTCCGCACAATACAGGGTGTTTCAAAATGGATATCGGGGTTTTAAGTTCATGAGCCTCTCATTTTCGGTGAAGCAACTGTAACTGGTGTTTCTTATCTTGATGCGCTACAACAATGGTTCTTTCCTCAACTGCCAAATGATGAACCAGAAAACTTGATTTGGCAGCAAGATGGTGCGCTGCCTCACGAGCATAACTCAGTACGCGATTGGATAAACGACGTTGTACCCAACCGCTGGATTGGCCGCCAGGGGCCGGATGACAGGGCTAGTTTCGCATGGCCTCCACGTTCATCCGTTCTGGCGCCATGCGATTTTTATCTATGGGGGTCCATGAAGGATCATCTATATGTGCTTCCTCTACCAGCTGAACTACCCGACTTAAGAAACAGAATTGAAGCAGTTGTTGCATCATATAATCCAGACACTATGATCTAGGAATGGGAAGAACTCGCATATCAACTGGATGTGAGCCGCCTAACGAATGGTGCTTTCACTGAACACTTGTACGTAAAACAAAAACTCTTAGAATTGCTTTTTGATGCATCATTTAAAATTATAAATTAAATTGTATAAATACTACAAAGCCTTAAAACCGCGATATTCATTTTGAAACTCCCGGTATTGGGAACTATGTCGATGCTTCAAGTACCCTTGCTGGGGCAAGTCAAGAGCGTAAGCTTGAAATCACTATAATGGTAGGCAGTGTGTAACTAGTCTCTTTTCTTCAACTTAAGTACATTTTTCAAACCTTAGCGGCTATTCCTTGCTCATTAAGCTCGGCTCAACGCACTGAACAGTAATCAACTATCAAGAATACCATTCCACCAACTAAAAGCTCCCATAGACTTCCAACCTACGGCATTGAGAAAAAAATGCCCTCACATGGCATTCGTCAATAACCCATGGGAGCAAGTGAAAGTAACGCTCTCCTATTAATTAGATACCAGGAGAAAGTAATGCGCTCCAATTAATTTTCAGAAGTAAAAAAAGCAATTTCTCAGATAAGTCCTATTAACCAGATGGACTCCTTCCTCTAGGCCTCGTCAAAATGGAAGACCCATTCCACCCCGACGAAATTTTCGCCGCTTTCAATTCAAGGCAACGTTACCTTCATGAAAAGGGTCATGGTGGTACTATTTTTAAACCGACCGACCAAAAGCACCCCCACTCCCGCGATTCGTCAACCCCCTTTTTACGCCCCTCCCTCCACCCCCTCTTTTCCTCGTTCCCTTCCAACAGCCTCCGCCAAATCCGTGACATGGCACATGGGGCGTGACACTTCTTCACTGGGCCCCGGAGCGAAAAAGAGGAGCTGGAAGAGGCGGGGATGAGAGGGGAAGGAGAGGGGGGTTGAAAATGAAGGGCGAGGATAGACGGAGGAATGGAGAAAGGTGGAGGGGCTGGAAGAAAGAGAGGGGGAGGGAGAGAGAGAGAGGAGAAGGAAAAAGTTGAGGGGGAGCAAGAAGTAAGAAGGGGGGGAAAGAAGCTGTAGAAAAACTGGGGAAAACGCTGTAAGGGGCGGGGCCTCGGAGCATATGTGTGCACGGTAGAGATGGCACTACTGTATCTATGCACGATGTACTTTCCCGCGTGGTTGGAGAAGCTGGTGGTTGAGACGGCCGGATTAAATCTACATCTACGAAATACCGTGCAAGCCACCCCTAGGGTGTGTGCCCCGGGGTGATTCCACACCAGGCATACAGCACTCATCCAAGTTCAAATCAGAACCGCGCACGTTCCTTCGAATGCCAGGCACGGGCCAAAAGTAGTCAGGGCAACGGTACGCAGTCAGACCAGACACCAGAAAAGTGATACGTAGAAGAACATGCTACCATGCAGCACACTACCCAAGATATAACTACTGGTTAGTATAATTAATGCGACAAATGAATAGCACTACAAGGTACTAAGATAAATGATATCCAACTCCGTACAAGATCTATAGCCTATGGGTGGTTCCACATTCTGGTCGACCCAATGGATTCTTATGGAGATCCGTTTTATTTTCAGATCCACGTAAAACCTGACGGGCGATGTTGTCAATAGCAGAAAGAAAATCAACTCAGTGACATTCAGTTCACTAACTGTGCATCTAGAACAGTGGTTCCAACAGCGAGCGCTACCGTCACCTTGGGGGCGATGCTTACGGTACCAGACGTACATATTCTGAGATACGCAAACTATCCATCCATTGGATTTGAATTGAAAATTAGGTAAATTATAAAGGTTTATTTTTTACTTGTATTGCCATCGTGATCCGGTTATATGATATTTAAGCTTGCGGTTGCGGTATATTTATGGGCCCAAGGGGGCGAAGGCTGGCAAAGGTTTGGGAAACACTGATCTAGAAGTCTTGTGATTGGCAAATGTTATTCCCGAAATTAACCTATTTTCTCCCGAATTGGAAATCGTAGCTTACGTGCATAGAGGAGAGCATTTGGAGCCAATGTTGCTTCTCTTGCTCCACCTGCAGCCTCACATTTTTGCACGTATGCTAAAATAACTACAACTGAGATTTTTAATTATTCCTACATAAGGCTTGTTCTTAAATTTGCAACGAGGAACTAACAATTTGAGTGCTTCACGACTCTTATATTGCCAAGCATTCTAGTAGTTGAAAAAGACATTAATATGCACACTTTCCATAACATTAGCTGCATATTTATAAATTCAGGTAAGTTAAACGATATCTCTAAATGATATTTTACTTCCTAATAAGTACATGCAGATATTTGGTAATGAATAAACATTCGCAGCTTCATTAACGTTAATAGGGTAGTGCACTTTGGTGATAGCTAACCCCCTGCTACACATTCGAGGAGGATAGCATGGTGTCTAGTAGATTTATATGTAAGCGCGGCACGGCAAGAAGTTGTTCCGTGGGAACGGAGGGAGGGCAACGTTTTCCGCTCATGGCGTCTCTAGTCTGTGATATACTCGGAGGATCGGAGTCACGTGATCAGAGATGGCTGTCGTTTCCCCGGCGCACTCGTGGAGTGAGGCAGAGATGCAGAATCACGTCGGGTCTGGAGATGGGGACAGAGAGAGGGGGCGCGGTCGCATGATATAGAGTAGCTGGGGGTATCGGGGTACGCCATGGAGGGGAACCAGGATGCTCGGAGGGAGGGTCGGCGGTAGAGCAGAGATAAAGCAAAACAAGATCACGAGGGGTACAATTATCAAGTTGGCGGGGAGGGAATAGCGTTGTCTCCCTATCCAGAGCGCCCGGGTTTGAGTCACGGCAGCGACGGACATATTCAGCGGAAGATTATCCTTGCCACTAACTTTCTCTATCTATACTACCATCCATGTTGTAGCCCACTAGCTGATAAGGGGTGGTTCTAGCATTACGTAAGGCGATTTATGCCATTTTTGACCCCACCCCCTCCCACTATGTAAGACAATATAAGATTTTCCCAACCCCCACCCTCCCCCTCAGTCTTACGTAAGACGTTAGATATTTGAATCTACTCTTTGTTAAATGCTCGGTTTGGTTGAGCATGGAGGAATTGCTAGCTAGCCAGTCAGCCGACAAGAATAGGAGCAATGGTGTAGAGGTGAGATTACAGAAAATACGAGCGGATACTACATGTCACTGCAACATGTCATTCGGAAAAGATAGAAGGTTTCAAGACGGGCAAAAGTCTTACGTAAGTTGGCTCTAGACCCCCTTCCCCCTACATAAGACAATGTAATTTGATTCCAACCCCCCCTTCCTTAAATACGTCTTACGTAATACTTGATTGGCCCCTAACTCGTAAAAAATGACGGGCAAAATACTCTGTCAAGCAAATACATTAGCCAAGAGTCTATTAATTAGAGCATTAGAGAATTAGTACCAGCATTTCACCAGGCTTTCATTCGTATATATTGTTTCTCAATTTAAATTTGCATATAGAGCACTGTAGTACATTTATATTGACTCAGCCAGATCAAGTAGGCTTTTCTCCTCGGGAATGTGCTGGCTCAATAGTAGTAGCACATAATTTCCAACCCCGAGAATTTGGGCTCGAATTTCGGTAGATGCAATGATTTTTCGGGGGATTTGCGTTTCCAATACTAGCACTTTTGAGGACAGCACATCAAGCGTAGTAACGTCCCATCCATCGATCAGATGGGACGTTAAACTGTGGCCCTCTTGGCGCATTCCATTAAGAGCAGGATAATACTGACGCCGGGTTTCCCTCCGTTATTGCTTCATTCTCGTATTAATCGATCAACCCCAATCCACCCACTTGTCCTCAATGACGTGCGAATGAATTCAGCGGCAGAGGTCTATCAAAGTCGCCCAATAACCATTTTTCATAGGAATCCCCAGCCCTATTGAAGAGCTCTATGGAGAGAAATAAAAGCTCAGTATTTATTCCGAATGTCGGATGAGTCGTAAAATTGTGGACCATTAGGCATTTTATGTTTATAACGATATTACGCCAACGACAGGTTTCACTCGAGCATTCCTTAATTTAAAAAGATCCTCTCCTTGACAATCGTCTCGTATATCTTTTGCGAAGGAAATGGCCTCAGCTGAGCGAAGAATCCACGAATCAACAAGCGAAGGAACCACGATGAGGCAAAGATGCTGCGTAAAACATTCGTCAGCGTCTGAGAGAAACATAACCAGTTATGATGAAAGAGTTTAGCGAGTTGATCTCACCCACATCGAAATGACAGCGCTAAGATTCCTTCCCCGATTTTTATAAATTGCTGGTTGAGAGGTTTATCACACAACTGAGACGATACGCTTAACAGACGAGAAACTTAAGTTGCACCTTAAACAAGAGTAAAGATTATAAAGATAAGAGTTATGTTAATGAAAACGGCGTTCTCTAATGGGAGAGAAATGATGAGATAAGCCTTGCGTAACAATCGTAGAGTTGCTCGGTGGGTGCAGCTGGACGCTAAGAGAAGAAATTGTAACGGGCATGATAAATGTGTTATTATTTGGGGATTCACGAGGTTCTCTTCCAATAAAAGGAAAAAGGTAAACAGCAGAAGTTTTAAAGATTCATTTATTTATCATTATTTACCATCTAATTTTAAACCCTCAAAAACTGATGCGAAACTTTGAACATCAACAGCCTTAAAAGTATTAATAAGGTAAAGGTAAAAAATAAGGTAAGGTAAAAGTATAAAAACGTAAATAACATTTTTGGGATCAATTTCGGGTCAATTTTTAAACGCTGACGTATCCCGTTCTGCGCCAGAGACTCTTGAAAGGATGAGCTTGAGGCCAATATTAACCCATTAAATAGTAGTTTTAGATAATTTAAAAGTTTTCCCAAACTTTAACGGTTAGAGTAGGCATACATGCATAACTTAATTCTTTCTTCCAACTTCTTATACCTTTATGACCTTTCTCTAAATCTTTTCAGCATTCACCCGACACACGAGAAATGGTTTCATCAGGGAACCATGAAATGATGCGTGTACGCTCTGACGGGTGGCAATAAGACGACCGCCACGAACGTACTCGCAAAATGGTTGGCGCACATGATGAGAATATGAGAGATGGGTGCGTGGCCAGGGAGAGAAAGAGAGAGAGTGAAAAACATGCATCGCGAGAGAGGGGACGTGGGACGACTGACTGATATTGAAGGGGAGTAAGAGAAGATATCCCGGGGAGAAATGGATGTAGTCGGGAAAAGGGACTGGATGAAGAAGGGATATGTCTTTCGGGGGCGAGAGAGAGAGAGCGAGGCGAGAGAAATGGACGGAGGACCGCTTGACGACGGGGCAGAGACCCAGGAGAGGTGGTCGAAAAGATAAGCGATGAACGGGGATTGAAAAAAGGAGGGACAGACTGCGACATATTTTACATATGTATAAATAACACATGTACTGCTTTCCACTCGCTCCTTGCACTCTCTTCCTCCCCTGTTCACTTCCACTTTCTTCCCCACTTACTCGGTCTTTTTACTGTACATGAGGAAAGTGGGGGGATCGGGTTGGTGTGGTAGCTAGAGTAGTGGCTAACTATAAGAGCGGCCAGGGTTCAAATCCAAGTAGAGGAGGATGTTTTTCAGAGGAAACCCGATCCCAACCTGAGTACCTTGTGAAGGGCACTTCAAGTACAGTACTCCGTCCGTCGGATGAGACACTATACCGTGGTCCCCTTGGCGCCTTTTGCTAACAGAAGGCTAATACCGACGCCGGGTTTCTATCTACACTGCCTCCCTTACCTGTTCCTTTTTGGCGCAAATGACTTTAAAGTCGGTCGCCTCCCCAAATCTAATCCAGTCCAATTCAAATTAGGAAGATGAGTCCTGTTTCACCAAATATTCGGATTAGCAGTGGGTGAATTAATTCTCCAGTTTTCAAGTGGGTTAGGAGTTCAGGTACCGACACTACGATGACTTAATTTTGCCATCGTCTTCTCTTCGGGGAGTGCAAGGGGGACGCAAAGGAGGGGCAGAGCCAGCGAATACTCGGACCGACTGACTAAAGAGAACATAGGAATCCGGACAGCAAAATGTGATTTCAACAGAAAATATGGAGTAGAGGCCTAGCCAAACCTAGAAGTTGTTGTTCCATTAGAACCAAGGCGAAAAGAAATGCATGTTGGTGCAAAATATTTTCCACCATACGCCCAATCAGTTATGTCCGGACAAAAATCGACAATTCATAACACAGAAAGACTTGGAATTAACCCTCCTGAAGATGTAGTGGAATTAGTCATCGAAACGTCGGTACCCAGACTTCTGACCTGGTTCATCAACATCTACGAAATACCGTGCAAGCCACCACTAGGGTGCGAGGTACGGGGTGATTTCACACCAGGCATACAGCGCTCATCCTATCTAAAATCAGAACCGCGCAAGTTCCCCCGGATGCCAGGCGCAGGTCAAAAGCAGTTAGGACAACAGTGCGCAGTCAAACTAGAAACTAGGAGAGTCTGATTTGGTTGGAAGCCTAAGAAGAAAACGATTTGCCGAAAAAGCACTAAATCCTGCAGTGCTCGAGAGCTTTTTTTGCGTCATCTATTGTTGGACTATAAATATCACAAATGCATTGAAAAAGTTAGCGACTAGAAAATCTTGAGAAGAGTTTTACATCTACATTTTGCAGGGGCGAGAGATAGTGAGTTTTTGGACAAAGCCATGAAAAGATGAGGGAAGGAAAAAATAGAACAGGAGAAGGTCAAGGACGAAAATGATTTGCGAGCTAAAAGTCTAACCTTTTTCCTTTGTTCCTTTCCTCACCAACGATGACATGAAATAGAGGTTTTTACAATCAGCAGTCCTGCAGAATATCGCGCATATTTTGTTCCTTCCATCAGTTCCAAAGATACAGCAGGGTTGCAATAATAAAGTCACAGGCATGCTTGGCGGGCGAAACGTAGAAGTCACAAAAGAGAGACAAGAAGTAAGGAGCTATCCAATTTTTCTAGGGCCATACGTATACTACGCTTGAGTATCATTTTTATTTTCTCTACGTCATACTACCATAGGTTTGGTTATATACTTCGGTATACAGCTCCGCCAGCTAAAGAAGGCGTGGTATTTCAAACGAACCACACGGACAAGACACAGATTTACCATCGAATGCTCACTCGTCAACCTTTCTACGCTTCCCCAGCATCTACATCTTGCTAATAGAGTTTAATGACCTCACTAATTCAACGTATTTCGTAAAATATAATCCGATAGGTAACGTAGGCGAAAAGAAGGAGAAAGTAAAGAATAAAGAAGACTTTACACACAGCCGTGGATAGACTAGATAGAGTAGAATATTGGAGAGTAAAAACCAAAAAACATTCACACAGTTATAACCGTCATAGTTAACCAACATAGTTAACCACTATAGTTAACAAATTAACGTTCCATCAACCTATAAAATTTTTCCATAGTTGATGAACTAACATTTGTGAGAAAAACGAAGTATGGTAATTTTTACAGCGCGATGATGAAATATTTTACAATGCTGCTGCTCATGACGACTTCAGTATTTGTTTTACTGCCTTTATGTTTCAAAAGTTATTCACTCAACATCCAAAATATTCTCGGGAATCAACAAAACCTCGTAAGGTTTACGTAGAATATTTATTGGACGACCAGTTTCGTCGACTGTCGAGGTGACCTGATAGTGTAGTTTATTTGACGAAACCTGTTGTGCATTAAATATTTTGCGTAAAACTTACAAAGTTTTGTTACTTCCCTAAAATTATGGAAAAGTTTTACAAATTTAGGGCTGTGACCATTGAATTCATAATATTCTTAAACTAAGATTTACTACATTGCTAGATTCAGTGTCATTTAACTTTTTATTTGAATATAAATGTAAATGTTATATTTTAAGTTACGACACACTTTCTACTATCTTAAGCTTACGTGATTATACATTAATAAACTTGGTGTTTTTACTTCATCATGTTACTACATTAGCTTCATTATCAAGGAAGGGCAACACCTCTGTAAGAATTATTTCCTCTGAAGAGGCGAATTCCACTCAATATTGAATAAATTATCAAGCTATTCAAAAGAGCGAAATGAATGACGTTAGTATTATCATTGACTCGGGATAAATCAGGAGTCGAACCTGGACAGACAAGTTCCGCCAAGGACGATCAGATCATTATCATGGATATGTATATAGAGTGCCCCTTCTCCGCGCATATTTGTGTACACACGGAGGTGGGGGGGTGGCAGAACGGGAGGAGATGCCTCGCGAAAGGAAAGCCGGGAGGAGCGAGGCACGGGTGGAGGTCGGAGGGAGGAGGTTTTATCGGGGAAAGGGAGAGAGACAGAGAAAAGTGCGCATGTCAAAAAGGGTTATGGAAGAGATGAGGAGGAGAAGGGTTGGAGCCGCGGCAGCAGGAGCAAGACAAAAATCATTAAATCAGTGTCGCCGCCGAGTTCTGGACCTAGGCGTTGCCCCCTCCTCCCCATTTGCCCCGTTAACTCCCCCCTCTTTCGCCCCTCCCCGTTCCGACTCGCACACAATCTTCCGAACTCCCTCGTCCTCTCCTTTCCACGCGGCGACCCATCCCCCGCCCCCATTGCCTACTTTCCCCAGGCCGTGCGCCACGTACAAGATTTTTACGAGCGTCCGCCAAGGGGCGTGAGGCCTGCTGCACCTCTCCCTCCCACCGCACCCTCTTGCTCCCAACCGCCGCACCTTCTCGCTTTGCCTCCCCCCACCACGCCCCCTACGCCAGCCGCGCCCTCGGGGGACGCGTGGCGAAAGAAGGACGATCTCATCCCACAAACTATCCACTGATGATCTAATCCTTGGATGAGTATTTAACATTTTTGAGTCTTCTACTTCTCGTGATCTCCTCACAACCTTTTACGTCAATTGCATTCAATATGTCTTTTCTCAGCCGGGTAAATTTCCCTGTAATAACCAGTAGAATACTTTTAGTTGATCTCTCAACTTTTTTCTAATATTCCTGATATTTCCATCAGGTACGGCCCGACCGGTTTGGTCGCACGAATGATTTGAGAATAGTTTGTACGAGTTTTAGAAATAGAACCTTTATCTGCGTCAGTCCCAGTCTGGTACTGAGTTCAGTGATGGCAGCTGCGATTGGGTTTCGAGGCTAAATTTATATTATACACATATTTATGAAAAGCAATATACTTTTCCCACAACACACATGGTAACCAGGACAATTTCCAGAGGCACAGAAAAGTTTTTCCGGGTATTTGAGTATTTTGGTGATAAAATTTGTTTCAGGAGGAAGATAACGATTTCCATCGAAGTCAAAACACCCATTTCCTCACTCATATAACATCGGTTTCTTCTGAGAGATTACTAATAAAAAGGTAGCAAACGTATTAGAGCTCGGAAACGTTGGTTTCCGTCAAGAATAATGTAGAGAAGTTGGGAACTATGACTTAGCAGAGCGGTTCTATTTATCATAATATTCTTCATGCGCGCAGGGCAAACTGGCTTAATATATTCAATACGTTTACACAGAGTTCAATTATTTATTTTAGAAAAAGATCACATACAGCACGAAGCAATTTTATAGTGAACGTATAACAAACAAAAGAGAACACAAACGTATAAACATAATAAGAAGTCGGTAAAAAATTATAATCCAACATGGGGAGATAGTAAACATTACTTTTTTGAGAATAACATACGTCTAGGTTAGTGAAGACGCTGGAAGATACGGTGAAAGGGACGAAGTTCTCAGGAAGGGAATTTACAAGTTGTAAAATTTAATGCTAAAATGTAGTTTTAGAATGGGGATAACATTTTTCATCGAAGTCAAAACAAGCATCCCTCCCTTATATAGTCGCTGAAATGAAGTACTTTACGACAAATGCCCTCTCCTCGCCGACGGCATCTTTCCCCCACCACCACCAACACAGGCCTTTTAGGAGGTCCGCGATGCGGAATCGTCCCGGAAGAGAGCGCATTAATGCGTCAACGACGTGTTTGCATACAAACGTTCAGAGAAAGGGAAGTGGAGCAGGCAGTGTATAGAAAGGCGCCGCCCCTAACGCCCGAGTCTCCGTCACGCCTCGTGAGCCTCTCGCGCGCGAGGCGGCCTCAGCCTCAACCGCCGCCTCCTCCTAACGATACACACTCCACCCAAATAGCATCCCCACAACCGCCTTCCACTGAAGAAAAAAATGATCGCTATCATCCCCTGGCACGCGACATCACCCCATACCCCGTCCTTACGCCCAACCCATTAAGCCCCCCCCCCACCAAAATCCCCTTTTCTTGTGAGGGTATTTTCATGCAGTGGATTTTTTACTCAAGGATTAGGAGCCAAATCCTTAACTTTCGATGGAGACTTTAATCTTTCACATTATTCTCGATATTAAATTAAATATCATGTTTACTTAATCTGTACTCACTCAATGACGAGAAGAACTATTCGTTAAGCAAATTTATGTTTATTCTAATTGTACATAGACATATTTGAAGCTGACAAACTTCTTTTTCTATTCAATTAATACGATCCAATTCTTTTTCATTTACAGTTTATATTCGGTATGCTATGGTTTCAATAAATTTTTGCATCTTCGTCTATTATATGCCTAGAAGTAAAGTGGAAGAGGGGATTTAAAGCTTGATTAGAGACAATTGGTCATAAATTTATCTCTCCTCCTCTCCAAAGTGAGTCACTTGAAACAAGAATATTTAAACACTGAAATTTTTAAAAGGATGGATTTATAGTCGTGGATTTACGCAATTCAAGATAATAGCGCAGTTGGCAGCATCAAACGTGGCAAATTAGTACACACATCCAATGCCGTTTGGGGAGGGGATTAACATGCCCGGAGAGTCCATGGACTCGATGTTCAAATCATACGATCGTGATAATATGTTTACTTCACACTTCTTTCTAAGACTGTGTATTTCCACTGCGCAATTATTTTGGACGGCCTCCACAGTGACAAGTTCTTATTCCGCATCCTGGAATTCGAATTGTAATACTGAAGATGTTTATAGAACACTTTTCACTTCCCACTCCTGCCGTCTAGATTTATCTCTCCGCTTTGCCACCCCCTCGCCCACCTTCCTCTCAATCATGTTCACCCTAGGATCAAGGTCGTTTCATATCGATTGTAATCTTTCTTCGATACAGCTCTTCGCAATATAGACAAGTCCGCCGTTAATATACTTATTTTGGTGTATTCTACGTAGGGGTAGCGTAGGTTGTTCAAAGTGTTGGTGTAGTTCTGCGCATTTGTATTCGAAATGAGGAACTGCGCCGAATAGTCGCAGATTTCCTCGGGTGTGCTTTAGCAGTATATGTTCAGTTAGCATATTGATAGCGGCCGTGAATTGGAAATAGCTGGAGTAACCAATATTCATAGAACTACCGATCTACGGAGATACGATAATCGAATCGAACGACCCTGCCCCAGGAAGATCTCAAATCACCATCCAACTTTGAGATAAAAAGTGATATAAGATATCCAAGTGATAAAGGTAAGAGGCGATAAGAAATTTCCAGTTGTTTCACAAGGTTTACTCTCAGTATTGACCATAAATTTATTTCGCATTCACCTCTTTTAAAATTGTGACTTCGCATTTTTTAGAAAAATTTTAATCTTCCATTTTGTGACGTAATTCTGTTCTCGTTTGACAATCGATTTGGTGTTTTGCTGACGTATTTCGTTTTATTATCTTCACTCTCCGGTTTTGTTGCTCTATTTTGGACCATTGTTTGTTTATTTTTCGACGTAAGTTATACCTGGTTTAAGATGTATGACTTAAAATCCCCCCCACTCAAACTGTTTCCTTCATTTTGACCTCCTGTTTTCCCCTCCCCCTCTCTTTCAATCCCCCATCATCCAGAGTATACAAGGATTCGCTGACTTGTGATGCATCATCTTGATGATGACACTACGCTGAAATCTGGTCGGTGAATAATAAAAAAGTATGGAAATAGTAAGTTTTATTGCTCGTCATGAGCAACTGTGATATATTCAACACCTTTCGTATCCCCGTTTTAACCTCTATTTTATTTCATCACCTCCATTTACACTACACCGTGAACTTACATGAATGTCTGGCAAAACCAGTTGTACAATATTTTAATAAATTGTTCAGTGAAATTCACAAGTACAACTTCGTCATATATTGGTCGCTCAATCTTAAGATTGGTTCACTGCAGCCCTCCACCCTTCCCTATCTAACGCTAATTACCTCACCTCCTGGGATCTCTCCCTATGTACTTTCTTCCTTATTTGGTCCATGAACTTATTCCTGGGTCTTCCTAAAGGGACTTTACCCTCTATTTTGCCTTCAATTATATTTATCACAAACCCGTTGCGTCTCAGGGTGTCCATCTTCCAATCCATCTTCTTCTTTTCTCTGTGATATTCCATATGGTTCTTACCTCTTCTGCTCTTCTATACACTTCATCATTTCTTATTTTATCCGTCCATTTTATCTTCAGCATCCTCCTCCAGAACCAGGTTTCGAAGGCTTCTATTTCTTTCTGATCAGCTTTTCCAATAGTTCACGCTTCCGATCCATAGAGTGCTGCGCTCTACACGAATGTTTTCACATACTGTTCCCGGTTTGTAATCCTTTCTTCTTTGAGTACAGCAGTTCTCTCTTTCCCATGAACGCCTCCTCAGCTATGGCTATCCTCCGCTTGATCCCACCACTTCGTATTGTTCTTTAATGAATCCTTATTTCATTCTATTTCTATCTCAACCCTTCAGTGTCTGTATCTCTTGAAACCCTCTCCTCGCCTCGTCACACGCCAAGGAAGGCCGTCCTTCCCTCACTTACAACCTTTATTTATGACTGTCCACACTCCCGAGGCTACCATCCCTCTCATCTCCTCTCTCTCCACTGCCCGCACTTGTCTCTCCCCCCCCAAGGGTCTTTTTCCGACGTGATCTTCGCCTCGGGGCGGACACGTTCTCCCTCCCTCGCCCCTCCCTAGGGCCTAGGGGGTGTCGCTTCCCTCCACACAGACAAAATTCTGGCTTGAACGCTTCCAGTTTGTTTTTCCCAACCCACTCATGCTCCTCCACCGCCTTCACCCCTTTCCCTGACCTCGTAAAAAAATTACACCCCACCAAATGAATGGAGGGACATGGGAATACCATCGAGGGAATATCATAACTGTATAAAGATTGGACCATCTACATCTATATGCTACCCTGATAGTCGAAACAAGGGAGTGGTGAAGAGTAGCGTAATATCGAAACGAGGGAGAGAATATGTACAATGTATAGGGAAAAGTAAAGGGTAGAGGCAGCAAGAGGTCTGCCTCATTTGATCACAATCGTGCTCTAATCTTCTAGCGGTCATGTGTGGGGAACCTGTAACATTAAAAAAAAACTATTGATCCGTGGAGCTTATTTTCCCAGTATGATGAAAATATGTCAATTTTTAAAAATTATGAAAGCTTTGTAATTTCAAAGCACCCTTCCATAGAGAAGACCTATATACGTAAAGATCAGATATTTTAATTAAAAGGAGAATTGCGAATCAACTATAATTCGAAATCGTCTAATTAACAGTTAAATTAAAGTAATAAGTAATGCATGTCCCACATTAGGCATGGCATAGAGGAATTCTCGTATTTATTTATAAACAACAGAGGATTGTCTATTTAATAATAATTATTCATTTTATTCACCAAGGCACTGGCCCGATCACTTACATTAAATCTTGTTTAATTCGGCACGAACAAAATACATAGATATACCCAGGGTGGTGAATATTCTACCCAGGCAGGACTCGATCTCGAGACTCTTGATTTGACGGGAAACTTCAAATCCCTGTCGCCACTAAGGCCAACTATGTAGCTACTGAGGATATAATTTTAACATAATATAAAATTGAGAATTTCTCATACTTTCCAAATATATCCTAATTCGTGGGAATTAGTACTTCCACGGGTGTGAGTTTAGAAAAAATAGAAAAGAGGTTTTCATTAAATCCTCATTTCAAAGGAAAACAAGGTTTTTGCTCCCTCGTGGACGAGAGCTTCGGGCCGAATTCTAAGCCACTAAGCATGAAATAAAATAATCGGTGAGGTCAAATTCAAGGATCATCGTTTATCTGTCCACCGCAAATGTCTGAGGATCGCGGGGACGACCCTTGGAGAACTGGGAATTATGACAATTGATGAAACCATGACTTGGACGAAGAGGTTTCTCGCAAGTATGACACCATTTTTCACGAAAGATGGGCTTGTACCTAGGGACGCGATTTCGTCACGGAAACAGATTAAATTCTGTCAAGAACTCACAATATATGGCACAACTTCCCATTTCGTTTCCTTTTGAAACATACGCGTCAAGAATAAGTAAATGTGAAAGCTGAGCGTGGTTTCTTTTTCTTTCATCCTCCCCTTTCCTCGTCATGTTAGTATTCTGAGGGTGATTCACTTTTCCCGAACTTTATACTACTGGCCAATAGACGCGTAAGACGTCCATGTAATAAGCCACGAGACCACAGGGATCATACGAAACATAATCAAATAAAGAGCAACTCGCATGTGCCACAGAGAACAAAGACCGAGTGCATTTGAACGTGGATATTGCGATACTAAAGTAAAATATCGAAGGTAGCTCATGATTTTCATAAGTTACCATATTTAGTGGCTAGTGATGATATTATTAGCGTTTTATGCACTTATACACTGTCTGTTGACCAGAATAGCTAGAAGCCTTTGAAACCTGGTGCTGGAGGAGGATGCTGAAGATGAAATGGACGGGCAAAATAATAAATGATGAAGTGTACAGAAGAGTAGAAAAGGAAAGGACCATATGGAACACCATATAGAAAAGAAGAACGAGATGGATTGGACAGACCTTACGACACAATGGGTTTGTCAGGAACATAATTGAAGGTAAAATAATGAGAAGTCCCCAGGGAAAGACCCAGGAATAAGTTCATGGATCAAATCAAGAGGAAAGTACTTAGGAAGAGATACCGGGAGATAAGGGAATTAGCATTAGATAGGGAAGGGTGGAGGGCTGCAGTCAACCAATCTTAGGATTGAACAACCAATGATTGTCTGAATGGGGAATTATTGTTCTTCAACATAGCAAAGCAGACATAGTAACACACACAGAGCAACATAGCAGAGCATAGTGATTTTTGGAGGCACATTTGCTATACCTTACTGCACACGTATCTACTGCTCTTTGACAACTTTGCAATACAACATTAATGAAGGAAGAGTAAGAGAAGAGATCTGAAGCCTTAGCACTCAAATTCCATTACACATGCAAGCAAACATGCTGATACCTGGTGAGTGAATACCTTAACGCTTGTAATTTGAGAAGTATAGTCAGATTCAGAGATTAAGACTAAAGCAAGAGCTTATTATTTTACCTAACTCAATCATTTATTCTGGAACGCTGGTGGAATATCACCTCAAGTTACATAAATATCACCAGGTTTACACCAATAGGATTATTCCATATCGGATAGAATACAGGTGGGGAAATTCTTAATTGCACGCAAAGTCTGAAGATTACATATTAACTGAATACATGTTTGATTGAAAGACTGTAAATCATCGTATTCGATCGCATATTACTCTTCCAAATCGAAAAAGCACATGGTCACAGATTCGCCAAAGAAGCTGTCATGTTACACCTGCGTCACAAACAAAACCGCATGAATGAAACCTATCGTCCCAGAATTGTTGCGCTAGGGAAGTATACGGCAACGCAACCCGCATTTCTTTAATGTACGTTGGTGAGTTGATTGACAGGATATACCGCGCTCCAGGTTAAAGTACCATACGTCTTATTGAGTCGAGGACAGCATCCTTGAACCATATTACCGTATATAAACGAAACTCCTTATTGAGTCGAGGACAGCATCCTTGAACCATTTTACCGTATATAAACGAAACTCCTTGTTGTAAAAAGAAATGACATCCCGATATCCGTACACCACAGTCCTCGAGCGACAATTGACTATTGGCGCAATTCCTACCAATGTCACAGTTACAATAATTTACGAATCGGCTAATGCAGGGACACTAAATTATACCTTCTGGACCATAAGATGGAAAAAAGAATCTTGTTTTTGGGTACAGGGACGCAAATACATCCCAAATAAAGCAAAAGAAAAAATAGCACGATTGTACGAAAAAAATAATACGATTATAGTACAGTAGTCCAAAAATATATGTCACGAAATGGTAAATGTTTCCAAAAACTTAAACACATGATGTATTGTTTCGTCAAAAATTACAATACGTAGACTTGGTTCCTTGGAAAAAGCATTTAGATTAATATTGATATCTTTCATCACAAAATTTCAGTCTCAAAAAATATCACTTCGCGAGAAACATTACTATCGATTTTTTACTTTCTCACTGCAATGATTTTCCACTACCAAATGTTAGCATTTCCTTACTCAAATTATCGAAAATTAGTATAAGCATAGCTCCACAGACTTCAACTACCGTTGATACGTCATTATACGACAATTATTCAGGTACTGACCAAGTGCGACCCTTTCGAATTAGTACACCAATACGAAACAAATGATCAAACATTACTTCAAGTATATACCGACAATGCATCAACAATCTTGCAATTTGACATTTTATTCTCTCACTGACGGAATTGGAAGTACAATGTCACTACAGTATGTCTTATATCAGAGAACAAGCCAAAATCTCTTCCTCATGCCACCAGGAAACCAGCGAGTACCATCTAGGCTTCATTCAATGCATTCTAAGAGACCAAAAGGCGTCGAGAGTTCGTTAACCTGGAACTCTCTCCGCCAGGGAACGATAAATGAATGCAGAGGCTTCTTTTCTGGCGAACGAATAACAAATAAGGGACGACTACCGTTTCCAGAGAAACCATGCGTTGAGTGTTTGTGTCGCTCTCTGAATATGGAGGAAGTAAAGAGGGGAGAGGGGAAGAGATGAGGAAATCCTTGAGTGGAACGGTGCCTCTAAAGGTTTGGAGACAAGCCCCGGGAGGAGGTGGGGGGGAGGAAGAGTGGAGCGGGAAAAGCGGGACACAAAATGATTGTCGGTGGTGAAAAGAGGGAGGGAGGGAAAGAGAGAGAAAGGGGAATCGGCAGCAGCTTGGGGCTATTTCTGGGCGGTCCAATAGGTCGACGGATTTGATTCGCTTCTTCCCCGTTCGAGGAAGCCCCAAGATCCCATAAAAGGAACGCCCCCTTCCGGGAAAGGATGTATAATAGACGCCTCTACTTCAGCTTCCGACGCCGGGAAAGGTGCGTGGAGGGTAACAAAAGGTGACGTCAAGTAGTATAGCCACGTGTGCGTTCTTTATGCTCAAAGAAAAGAGGAGAAAATACTAACCACTTTCTACGACCGAGATAATGACTCGCGTTTTACTAAACTGGGCCAAAGAATATCGGAGGTAGTTCGAGAGAGATTTTTGATTGATCACGAGAGAAACGAAATTTTAATTTTATTTGTTAATATAGGATCTGTAAGAAGCACGAAGTAAATACTGTCACATAACTGAGCGAAAACTTTTTTCAGTAAAACTGAAGTGCTTAGCAATTAACTAAGCACATATAGTCTTTAACTTTACTTATTTCTTTCACATTGAGCGTTGAAAACACCTTAATAACTGAAGAATTTCTCACCATAGTGTGTTTATTACAATGGTTACTTGAAATTAATTTCTGAAAATCGTTTATAAAACATACGATCTATATACCTTTAAATTTATTACACAATATTAAAATTAATTTTTAATAATAAAGCACAGAGCCGCACCATATCTAATGGAAAAAAACTTGTTTATTTTGGCAAATATCCCCTAAAATTATAAGGTAATTAGTTGATCCTTTGATACATCATTGAAACGAGATTTTTCAATCAAACAGATGCGAAAATCACAATGGTGTGAAGTTATACTTCACTTTTCTCTCTCTCAGAAAGTACTAAGAAGCGTACCTACGTATCACCAGAAGGCACCGAGAACATATCTAGCAACCAGGCATCAGGACGAAAAAAATAAATTCGCAGCTGAAATCAAAATTTCAGTGATAAAAATGCGTTATATAACTAGGTATTCTAATTCGTAGCCTTTCTTCAAATAATGACTGAGTTAGTGCAGAATAATTATACCAAAGAGGACAAAATTAGTTTTCCTAAACCTAATCAGTAAATATCTCGCTCAGTACGGCGAAAAGGGAAGTGTGAAAACAATTTCCAGAAGTCAAACATCATAGTGGAAACGAAATTCTCATTTTCTGCAATGAATTTAGGGCTTAATTCATAAAAACTGCATTTTATCACTATATACTCACGTTTTCACCACGGATTCATTTAATGTCCACTCATGTTGCAGAAAAGTTTGGTACAATTATGTAACATACCCGCAGATTTAGAGGAAAAATCAGCATTTTCCACGGCAATGATATTTACCTGAAAGAAATAAAATGGAAAATTCTATAAAGAATAGAAATACAAGAATGATCAGTATTATTATGATCTAATAGTTTCATTTGATTACTGTTCCTCCATGGAAACAATTAATGCTCAAATGTAGCAAAAAAGGGAGGTTTTTATGTTAAAAACTACATCCATCCACTGAAAATTCACCTCCTAATTATACTATCGTGAGTCGGGTTCATTTCACAAGGCGCCACGAGTTGAAACAACATTATTCCACCGCGAAGAATATTCCTCACGGCACGTGAATTTTCGCGGAGGTAACCCGCTTTGAAGTCGGCATTATGCGGTAAACGTCTATTTTCAGTCCCGCCACCCCCCTTCCCACAGAATTCACCGAGACTTTCGCTTCAAAATAAAATCCAGTCGAAACTCTCTTTAGGTAAAACGACTCCTCGCAAGTCGTTCTCGCCTGGCAGATTCTGTTTTACACTTTGTTAGGCCTCAATCCATTATCACGTCGGAATGCTCGGGAAAATAAGCATCGGCAAATAAACAAACAGAACACACTCCTGAATGGGGGGGGGGGGTGCGGGGGAGGTGAGGAGGATCACACGAGCCCCTGAGGCGTAATCGAGGCAGCTAAGCAACCGAAAGGCTTCAGGACTCACATCCCATCCCCACTTCCGCCACCTCCCCGCCGCGCCATATCTCGCTCCCCCTCACAGAAAAAACACACCACCCACAAGCTGGGAAAGTAACGGAACCCACCCGAAAAATCTCCCACAGAACTCGTCCGACCAAAACCCATGGTGCTTTTCCTTAACGGGAGAGTTCGTCGCCTCTTTTCCCATGCGCACAAACACAGAGCCTCTTTTCAGACACACCCACACTCTCACACACAGCCTCCTGAACGCCATACACACACTGTCCGTCCTCCTCTTTCAGACGCTTTATCTTAATCCTCGCGCCGATGGTGAAAGGCTTAAAAACCACCTACCATTCCCGCCACTCTCCTTCCTCTCTCACGCCGTCTTTTCACCCTACTACACCATATACCCGCCCCATATATATTCCCAAACCCCCATTCCACCCCGCCAGATCTCACATCCCTTACACTCTCCCTCTCGGAGTCGCTCCTCATGGCCAACCCTCACCAGCAGTTCGTTCCTTTTCAAAAGCCTTCCGAAAAACCCACACACATACACACACGACCGAACACACAGGGAGTCCGAAGCCTCCTCTAAAACCGCCACCTCTATCTGCCCAACCAATCTTTTCCCTCTTCCTCGTTCTCTTATTTCCACTACATCTCTCTCTCTCTCTCTCTTCTCATTCTCGCCCCTACTCCTTCCGGAGCCCTTAATAGACCTCATCCCCGTCCTTTAAAACCCCTTTGGTAAAAACCCTTCGTAAGAGAGCGGGAGGAGGAGGGGGGACCCCTTTCATCATTTGTCCACACGTTAAGCTCTCAACACAGATCTCTCTCTTTTACTCAACTCACACACTCGCTCGCTCGCTCTCCATACCGCCCTCCGTTCGTCTCTTTTTTTCCCCCGTCTCGCGCGTAGAGGGGCGTGTGGCGGCGGGTGTCTCAGCGCGCCACCACACCGTGCCACCGCCCTTTTCACGGCTCAACCAGTGGCACGCCCCCCTCTCCCATCCCAACCCCTCAGATCTCTCCAACCGGAGGTTTTCTTCTTACAATCCGACACAGACCTCCTCCTACCTCCCTTATCCCACTCCCGTTTCCCACCCGCCCACGCAACATTTACCGGGGACCCACTCGTCTGTTCCTCGATGCTCGAGAACATCGCCTCCCCGCATAGCCCTCAGAATTCCCGAAATAAAATAAATACGAGGGAGCGTTCGCACACCTCCACCCACCCCCTGCAACTGGGCGGGGTGATCCTACGCTCCCCTAAAGGCCTCGCTCTCTCCTCCCTCTCTCTCTCTCTCTTTCTCTCCATTCAATTTTGTCCGAAAACATGCCCGCCCTCTCTCTCCTCACCCCTCCCGAGCCACCTCCGCCTCCAAAACGCTCTCCGCTCCACGTCAAAAGACGGCGGTGAGAAGAAAATACAAATGAGCATGTATTAATAAATACACAAACACTGGTCCACAGGTGCGACCATGACTCTACGAATTTGCAAGCAAAAAACTGAGAAAACCCAACTCTCTGCCAGGGAACGGTGGCCCAGTCACCGATATTATATCATAAATAGTGATGGTTTATATATATTAAGTCAACTATAGATGAACACGTGTCATTTAAGCCATATAAAATGGGCTAGAATACTGCCTAACCATGCGGGTGGCCAGGGTTCAAATCCCTGTTGAGAAGGATGTTTTTCAGAGGAAACCCGATCCCTACTCGAGAGTCTAGTGGAGGGCAATTAAAGTACAGTACTCCGTCTGTCGGATGAGACGTAAAACCGTGATCCCCTTGGCGCCTTTCGTTAAGAGCAGGCTAATGCTGACGCCGGGTTTCTATCCACCATTCCTCCCTTACCTATCCCCTATGGCGCAAATGAGCTTAGCTATCGCCTATCCCAATATCCAATCCAATCCATAGAAAATGGGTGTTTAGTATGGTAGCGATAGGATAAATTCAAGACAAAGGCAGGGAAATTTGAAAAAATTTCTGACGCAGGTATTAGCCATCATACTAAAGAATTTATGAGTTTTATATCCCATCCGGTGGATGAAATACACCACACAAAAGAACGCTTCAAAGGACACGCGAGGATGGATATGGGTTCCTCTGAAAAACCTCCCGACACTTCTGGAATTTTCACAGTCCCATCGGGATCCATAACTAGTAATCTGGCCACCACAGCAACTTGATTCCCTCTGGCAAAGGAACTCATCTTTATTTTAGGAACACATTTACAATTACCTTCAAATTCTTTCCCAGTTAACGCGGCTGATGAAAATAACCTTTTTTGTAGAACTAATAACGCACTATACTAAATTATAGGACCTATCTTCAATTGTAGTTGCTTCTTTAGAGCCCGAATCCGCCCATCAGTGCCATTTAATTGACCGCAATGACTTAAATAAGCTAATTATTATATATATTCGAAATTTATCTAAATTGATGTATTCAAATTACCTAAGTGAATACTGCCGAAACTTGCGGACAGCAAAGGATTGGGTTTACGGCCAGAAAACATTTTTATCTTCGAATTTTCCAAGGCATTCTTTCCGCTCATCGCGGAAGATGAAAAACCCTGACAACATCAGCAAATGTAGTAGAAACATATTTGTGCGCATATGCATCTATATAATGAACAAAGAATGGTAACTGTATGGAAGGTATTATAAAGAGAGAGGAGTTATTGATAAAAGTCCTATCCGAGAAGAGGAAAGTATTCTAAGAATAAAGAAAGCGAGGCAAAGCGAGGAGGAAAGAACAAGAAGTACATTCCCTCCCTCATCTCCACCACGCGCACACAAACCAAACAACCAAACCAACCCAGCCACGGCTCCTCAAAGAGGAAATGAAGAAAGTGGGCGCCCAGCGCCCGAGAGGAAAAGGAGGGAAAGATGAAAGGCTTTTTGGGACGGAGGCACTCGTCACTCGCCTAGCGAAGGATGAAGATTCTCAAGAGATCTTACCCGACTCCAACCAGCCCTCTTCTCCTCCCTTTCCTTCCCGTCCAACACCAGCCTTCCCTCCGAATTGTCTCAACACATTCACACAGACACACTCCCGGGCTCGTCCACGATGGCGAGGCGGAAAAGCCAAGGCCTCTCTCGAGAAGAAGGGAAGCTCCTCACGAGTCTCAGAAGAAAACTCCGCCCCGACGCCTTCTTCCACGGGATCCTAAGGAACTGGACTTAAAACTTCTGTGACACAAGTTTGCAGATGCGGGAAGTAACGAGCATCGCACAGTGAGCGATGAGAGAGAGAGAGAGAGGAATGGAAAAATCTAACCACGAGAATGACTACATGGAAAAGCAACATCGTCCATTTTGTTCCCACGAGTGAGATGGCACAACTGTTAAAAGGATTCGAGACCAAACGGATTGCATCTTGCAGAGGGCCGTAGCAAGGGAAAATAAGCATGCACTTCAACGGGAGACGAAAATATACCCGGCGAGACGCGAGCACATGTAGATTTCACAATATGGGCCGTAAAAACAGAGCGCAATCCTTTCCATTTGGTTCCCTCTTTCGTGTTTAAAGTGCCAAATCTATAAACAAAAATGGGTTATGAGCCACTTATAATGAAATCAGACGAAATATCGTTGGTGAAAATTAAAACTTTTCATCATACGTGGTTTTTAATTCTTATCGACGTTCACTACTAAATATGAGATCATTATGACAGGCAAGTCCTACAAGGTCGATCAGCTTGGCTTCCGAGAGGCCACTTGATTATTAAATTTCATGGAGTAAAAGCCAAAAATATATAATACAAAACTCATGATGGGAAAATATTTTTGGCTAATATAAATCTAGTACCTAATTTCTCTACTCCTAAAATCTAAGATGGACTACTTCTTACGGGGGCGTCATAAATACTGCCAGAGCTTCTCCCAAACACAAAATAATTGCAAAGGTAAGCATGGCACTTGAGCTCATTACCCTCCTTGAAAATTGATAATAAATTGCCACAGTTAAGATTCTGCTTCTTGATATGCGTAATGGCAAGTTAAAAATGTATAACTCCAATTATCTTCAATCTGACAATGGATTACGATTAAAAGATTTCAAAAGGATGCAAGAATAGGGAGTAAAACGGACTGTAAAATATTTTACGAGGAGGGTACTGGACTATTGGTTGGATCGGAATTCGCTAAAACTTCCCCTCAGGTGGGCAACAAAGGGCGAAAAAAAAAATTTTCAGCGGAGGATCGCGGGCAATGATTTCAGTCGACGCCCCTGAAATTATGTTTAATCCTGGAGGACATTGCAGGAAACCTCGATTCGCGTGTCTCTCTACACCCCAAGACTGTAACCACCTTTGAGGCTGCCACGAAAACATCTCCACCGTCCCCTTTCCCACCGTCGCGCCCTATTTCACCACCAAGAGCGGATAAAAGACGAGACAGAAAGAGAGGGGACAACACAAAAGAGGCGCCCACTCACCACCGAACACACACACTAGCGCCATCCGCAAGGGGGCAACGGACGCGGGGCAAAACAAGAGCCAATAACGACAGTCGTTTGTCTTCATTCCGCGGACGTCAGCGCGGGAGCTCGCAGTCTTGCCTCTCGTGCGGCCCGGAGAATGGGTCGGTTGTCATTGGCTGAGGTGGGGTGAGGATGGTTTGAGAGCTGAGTTTCCCGTGGGGAGGAAGGCGGCAATGACAGAGAAGGGGGGATTGAGACGAACAACGGACGGTGGGATAGAAGTCCTCCTCTCCAGCGAGACTCCAAACCAGCCTCCCTCCCCCCCTGGACGCCCCAAGGGGAAAGAAGTTTGGATTCCGAGGGTAGGAGCCACACACGGTTGAGAAGAAACGCCCTCGGTGGCGCTCCCCGAGAATTCTCACCGTCACGACCCACAAGGATTTCAACCCACGTCCGAAAGGATTCTCACGTGAACATTGGATAACAATGTTTGTTTGGAATAACATCATCTGCCATTCACACCAACGATGTGTAGGTCAATTTGGCGTTCTCCATCTCTTACTTTATCCCTCGGTTTGATAGATAAAGAGACACAATTCACCATCATGGAGCACGCCCCATTGGAACAATAACGTTTGGGAGGAAATCTTTGTTCAGAATTAAACGCCAATTATAAACTACAACAAATCAAACTTGATGAATGAGCATTACAAGAAGTAGGTATACAAGAAATTACCGTGTCCCAAACAACCGCAGGGAAAGATTCTTAAAATAAATTCTCAGCTAAAATTAAACAAAATATCAAGTCGATTCGTATCAATTACATTTAACACGCATAATTTTTTCATCGTGTCAATTTATATAATAACAGCCACATTCTTTGCATATTGTTCGAGATATTTAGGGCAGTACCAATGTAAGTGTTATTTCTCCACACATACCCTGAACATCGAGATGTGTCGTACTCGGCACATATGGGTTTTCGGGCACGGGGTTATATCGCACCGGACATTTAATGCTCGCCTAACATTATCACTGCAAAGGTGCTGACACATATCACAATACAACATGCTGAAATTAGGGAACTCCGAAGGGATAAGTAAAATCATTTCCTACTGGAAATTAGATGGTAAATGATATCAACAGAGAAAGCATATCATTGATGGACGCAATAGTTGACAATATGTGATAAAGTACCGATTCCTCTTCTTCCTTCTGAAACTATTAGGCATCAAGTTTGTATTAGAATTTAATTACGGATTATCTGTATTGGACTTCGAAGTCCCTACCTCCCGCTATATACTTGAGTATTTCTTTGGGCACAATTCCATCATCTGTTCTTTCAGCGCGGTATCTTCATCCATACCCGAGCTCTCATATCGTTTAATTGATGCCGAGCATGCTGAGTTCTCGCCTAGTACCCGTATATATTTTTGTCCGTTCGTGTACGGCCAGCAGCTTTTCTTTTAAATTTCATTCCAGGCGTTGGTAATCTTTATTCAATTGCTTTATTGATTGTCCAGTTCTCGCTGTTGCATGTTCCACAATAAATTGCCAATGTTCATTAAATATCGTTAGAGGGTCTTTTCTTGCTATAGCTTTTAAAGTTTGCTCGCAGTGCTGTATCGTTGAGGTAGTTAAAGCTGGAAATTCGCTTCTGTAAGTCTGCTTCAATAAAACAATAACGTTGTTCCGAGGAAGCTAACGAGTAAGAACTTTACTATTCCTTGATTGTCTACAGTTATTTTTGATCAGACTAGTTCTATCGACGAGCGGCACCAAACGAAAAGGAGGTCGACTGAATAGTGAATCGACATCGGGCCAGAAAAGTTCGCGGGTATGCGTATTACATAAACACATATTCATGAATGTACCGAATCTTTCGCCAGATGGGAGAACTCGGCAGGAGATAAGCGACAATCCATCATTTATCGCTTCTCCCCACTTGTGTGTTTGCCGCCTACCGGATCGCGCTCGTCGAATGTTTATGCGCACGCCCGCCCTCGGCTGTTTTTCTCCCGTCCAAGTCGATGGCCGCGCCGCGGGAGCCAAAACCTGTCGCCCGTCCCCACAAGTGGCACGACGCGATTGATATAAATGGCATCCATGCTTCGGCTTGCTTCCACGTCGATCCATCAACAAAGGGACCAAAACGCACGCAAGAATCGTCATAACTCTGCAGGGTAAGCGGTCTCCGTCTTTTTCTTGTGGTATTCGAGCGATATGAGGCAACCAAGAGGGATCACAAAAAAACTAGCCAAAACGTAATCATTTAATAAAACAAAACTTGGACATATTTGGCTTTTGGGATATACATTGTTGTTTTCTAAGATAACATTACTAGTTTCGACGTCAAACTTTGGCTTCCGACAAATATTTTCAATGGGATAAAATTATAAAAGAAACATTATTGGTATGCAGAAACATCAACAACTATCCAATCAATACCCGAATATTAAAAAAATGTCTCGCGAAATAAAAACAATTATGCTTTGATTTAAAAAAATTGTCCAAACAGAAAAATTTGGCTTAGGACAAGTATTTCAACAGAAATAAAAGTACAGGAGCAATAATCCGTAAAAAGAAGAAACAACGACACAAACCTGTTCACATAATTAATAGGGTAAAATTTGTTTTTCCACAATGAATATAATGACGACCATGGTGCAACAACTTATATACAAATATAAATTGTTGCACCAAATGTATCTTCACCTGATGATGACGTAAATCGTCGAAACCATCGTTGAAAGTCATTAAATTCACTGTGGAAAAACAAAGTTTACCCTATTCATTCAAAGTTTTTAGCAAATTCAACAAAGTGTCGCCGGAAACCACCAACTGTTCACATAATTTTTTTCTCGAAAAAATAATTCGAAAAACCACATAAATGAGCCCAAACAAATAATTAATATCTATACAAGCATACGACCCTGAATCGGGAAAGGGAATAGATAGTGGGATAGGATGCAATGGGAATGGTACAGTGACGAAGTGCCCTGGTGTCTCGCTCTATTCTTGTTAATGCTAGCATTGGTTCTTGGAAATAAAGTACTTTAGTGCCTACTAGTTTGGCAGCATATGTCTCTCATCTTGTCGCTCCTACCAGTCTAAGAAGTATTATAGCATGAGGGTAAAAAAGTATCCCCCGTGATACACTGTAACTCGCCCCATTCGACTTATCGAGTGACCTGAACTCATTAATAGCCTCCGAGAGGCTTCCAACCTAGTCCTGTCATCAGTTATATTAACCTCTTTATTTCCTCGGGGCAGTTTTTATCGAAGAGTGCTCTTCCCATTGTCTACCTATAGTAATTAACGAATGAAGCCTCTCTGGGTTGGGCCTCAAAATCCCGGGCATATTAAGGAAGAGGATAAACAAGAGCGCAATATGATCTACTTTTCAATTTTTCATTCGATCACCTTCCTTCAATTTCCGTAAAATATCCTAGATTCATTAATGCTGTGCTGCAATTGTTTCCTCCGCGCTTTTTCCAAGCCAGGTCTGAACTATAAAGACTAAAAGTCAATTTAGATACCGCCTTCAAAGCCATATTTAAATCAAATTAACAGCATCAACAACAGCTGCACGTGGACTGAAGAGTAAAATTATGCTCTGAACGTAAATTCCATTTTAAACTCTGTAAATTAAAATAAAACATGCCTGCACAGTTTAATTATTTAGGAGAAACGAGGCGGTAAATAAAATTGGCTATGAAAACGCATCATGTACAACACACAAACACGAATAATTCCATGGACTTGTAAGTAATTTCAAACGATTCAAACGATATCCACGGCTTCCCCGCGTTTAATTAATCTAAAAATGTTCATATCACAATAATGATGTCGATTTTAAATAATCAACATAAAAAAGACAAACTATGTTTATAGGGGACTGATTCTTTAATCTCCGACTACGTGACCATTTAAGGTTTCTGCCATCATAACACCAGCTTTAATTTTGGAGTGAAAAAATACCGCTTGCTGAGCAATGTTCAGAAAATTGCGATAATTTCTACGATATGAAGTGAGAAAAGAAGAGTAACTATCCCAAAATTAGTACCGCCGAAAAATATATGACGCCGAAGGGCATTTTTTGTCGCTCACACACCTCTCAAAAGTTTTAACTCAACGCCGTGTGATCTACGCAAGCATTGTTGCGATATATTTTATCACCATAGCTCCAGGGCTCGTATTTTTTCCACCATGAAAAACCAAAAGGGTTTTCTTTTGTATTACTTATGAATTTTTATGCATTCATTTCTATGGTCAACAAACTCATTTTCGTCCAGTTATCCGCCGCGAACGAAAGTGAAGGAACGCGTTGGCTCCCGACCAATACCAGGTCGATAATTACTTCAGAAAATAAGCAATGGAACAAAAGTGTCGTTTTCGCACAACGTAAAACAAAACTGCGGCCAAAGCGAGTAAGATATAGGCAGATAAGAGCGATAAGGACATGAGGCAGAGAGAGGGAGAGGGATAGATATTAACATCTCTATACAAAGCTACGGCTCAGCATCAGCAAATCCATAGCGATCCTTTCCCCCGACGCGCCTTGTTTGCTGCTGCTGCCACGCCAGCAGCGCTCTCACACCGCTGCGTTCATTTTCTTTTTTTTCCAGCCGGCATTTTCGCTCCGCTTTTGTTATTACTCGCGTTTTTTTCCCCTTGCTCCCGCTCCAGCCAGTTGGGGAGGGCTTACTTTGGGGTGGTGGACATGGGGGAAGGGGAAGGAGTGGGATAAATCTGGCCGTAATTAGCGATCGATCAGAAAAACGAGCCCCGGCGAGCGACGGGGAGAAGGTCAGAGACCCCTCTCTCTCTCCTTCTCTCGGGAGGAAAAGGGAGGGTTGGGTTGAGTGGGTGGATACGGGTAGGAGTGTGATGGTTTTGAAAGGAGGAGGGAGCCGAGGGAGTGACTGGAGAGAATAAGAGGGGGAAGAAATGGGATGAAAGGGAACCAAGGGGGAGGGGTGGAGACTGGAGGTGTGCATGGTTGAGACGGAAAAAGCAGGGTGGCCAGTGATTACGTATTTCCTCATTTCCAGTTTATTCCGCGTTTTCTCACGAAGGAAATGACTAATATTTCACGATATTTTTGCAAGAAAAACTAAACGCGTTTTTGTAACGTGAACATGACATAACCTGGACGAATACTAAGATACTAACACAAAACAAAAATTATTAAATATATAACAGGGACTAAATTCGCCAAGAAAACCCCAAGCCCAACGCCGAGAAAAGTGAGGAATGGAAATAGCTAAATAAGTCCGTTATGAAAAATATACACGTTTTCGTCACGCAAAGACAGCACCTGTATGGGCAACAAGGTATCAAATAAAAGGGGAATAAATATATAATGGTATTTAATTAAAATAAAATTAAAAATAATAAAACTCATTTGATTCCACCGGGATTGAAATCTGACTCTCCAAATGGAAGGCAAGGAGTTAAAACGTAGAAACGTAGACATATTTCATTTTTCTACAGGGTAAAATAATAAAGTACGACCTACGTTTCGATGAACCACAGCACCATCACCTAATAATGATATGGTACATCGAAGCTTGTGTCGAAATAAATAAATTTTACTACCGGAAAATTGCAATTTCTGCTTTTATTACATAAAATTAGAAGACATCACGCCTGATATATATCTTTGCACCAGGTGAGTTAGCCAGTCACACTCAGAGACTCGAGTTCAAGTACCGGTTAAATCAAACAATATTTTCCTTTGGTAAATATCTTTGCATCCGATAGCGTGAAAGCGTACTAGAAAGTCTAGTATAGTATAGTGATATTGCTTTCAAGATGATGAACGCACGCAGTAAACATAGCAATCATGATAAATGCAGGAATTATAGCGGTAAAGTGGCATTAGAAAGAATTAAATAAGCAAAATTTGTTTTATTTGATTGCTCCGCCGACATTGTCACATGGATATTTAAATGGCAACGGACAGGAGGTAACAAATTATCTGAGTCAGTGAATGAAGTTCATTGATTTACTATCGGTATCATTTTCCAACGAAATTTAGAATTTTTACGAGGTTTATTAAAATTTAGGAGAATGTCGATAGTTCCCCCCTTTGCAAATAATAAATCAACACGAAAAATAATCTATTCATTAAAAAAAAATAGCAACATAATCATTAAGAATTATAAACATAATCAATGTAGTGTATCAGCATTGGAACGTGTATAGGAAATTTCAGCAGTATATATGATGAACAAAAGGAAATTGAATCACAAAATTTGAATTTCAACAAGTAAGAATTTTCGCAACCATTGCAGCAGAATATAGTACGTAAATGTTTTGACGGTCGCTGAATTTCATGAGAATATTATACTCAGACTTTTAATATTTTTCCTCTGTTTTATTTCTTACACTATGCACCATCATGTCATTTTTCTAACGATCTTCATTGCCATTTTTCGACTTGGGTTTTTCGTCAGGTTTTCACCTTAAGCATTTCAGTATTCTCGATTTATATCTGAATTTCAAGAATGCAAGGGCTGCCGGCAAAGCGTGCGAACGGATCGCCATCCGGTGAATGGTTGGGAAAAATAGGGTTGGGGAAGGAGGGTGGAACGTTGCAGTGGAGCTGGTGAAGGTGGTGGCGGCTGCTGTATTTACTACCCCTTCGGAATATACGGTCGCATGGAGGCGATAACATTGCGTCAACAAACACTTTCACCCGACATGTCGGGAGGCAGGAGGACAGCGAAATCGGAGGCCCAGGTGTAACGCCCTGCACATATATTACCTCTTCCTTTACCACCTTTCCTACTTTAGAGTGAGAATGGTTTCACAGGGTGGGAAAGGGTGCGCGTAGTGTGGGGTAGACAACGTCGCGTGGTGTGATGGTGAAACAAGACTATTCGGCCGATTTCGACACTGGCTGTGATGGAGAGACTCGAGCAATTGCCCGTTATGTACGTATATATGGGAACTCCCTCCATCTACCTGGCCAGGAAAACAATTCACCGATTCGCTCTTCATGAGATGAACGTCCGCCCTGAGATCTGGAATATAGGAAGCTGGCTGAGTGGACTGTGATGGGAAAATGATACTGTTTTCTTCTCAGTAACGTCGGGAATTGAAAAATCAGGATTTGGTACGCGTGCCAGTTTATGGTACATTGTGGAACGTGGCAGATCAATGGCGCGATGTATATCACACGACTTATTCTTTAGTGAATAAAATGCACTTGGATATTTAAAAAATGATAAGCATAATATCTTAACGGCTGACCCAAAGCTTTATAGCAGGCAATAAGGAAATCGTAGGAGAGCCTAAAAGTGACAGATTCCACCACGTAAATAAACATCTCCAGCGAAGAAAAAATCTATTTTAATGCTAAAAACAAAGAAAATCAGCCATCACAAAATGAGGAAAAAATAGGAAAAAGAAATAGAAATTGCGGACGAGACGGCACGATTATCAGTAGGGAAGGATAAATGGTCTTCAGTATTTTACAGTGTCTTACCGCTTAGTGGAGTACTTCATCGAAATTTGAACTTTCAAAGCTCACTATATTACAGAAAAAAACATGGAATACTTTTATTTGACAGCAAGGCAACTAAATATACAATTCGATTTATTCACCCACTCCGAATACGCTGCAGCAAATAATACAGTTCCTGTTCCCGCACCGCTGTGTTTCCTTCACAGAAAATGTAAGTTAGACCTTAATACAGGGTATTTTATTACATTTATTTTGGGCGCCAACGCATTGCTGCTATTGCTACCTCAATCACTAATTCCCCTAAAACTCCGTAGGTAGAAACGGGAGATAACATAACTGTATCAAAATAACTGCGGAATACACTGAATGTTTCATTATGTCAACGACAAAGGGCCATCTTCCAAACGATAGAGAGTAATGCGGAGCCTACGTTAAACACGACACAACTTTCTTTAGGGCCTAATTACCTCCAAGTGCTTCCAATCAGATCACAGAAAGAAATCTCATAGCAATGGAATCCTTGAACCACCTATGATATTATTTCTCTGAATACAATTCCGAGATATTTTTTGCAGTTCTAGAGAGATTTCTATAATCTTTTAAATGGACAAGCAACTAGACTTCCGCGACGTACATCGGCGTTGGCTGCAATCATATCTGAAGAATATGGCATGGATGAGAGAATAAACATAGGAGCTGTAAGAAATAGCATAAGCCCACCCGTGGTTCACAGAAAAGAGCAATAAAGTCAAATCATAACCGCAGGAGGGTACACCAGGGTGAAAAAATCAATCTGAAGCTATCAAGATCCGTTCTTTTAGCTATATTTATATGCTGGCATAGAGAAAATATGAGATGTTTAGAATGTAAGACGCTTCGGCAAAGTAAATAAAAATAGTAACATGGTAAAAATAAACATCCCAGAATGCGGTTGTAATCAGACGCCAAATAAAAGGATAATACAAGAGATACTAAAGCTGAATGAGATATATTCCATTGAATTCAGCTCCGATGCTTGTGACGCAGGATAAGCGGCGATAAGTAACGCATTAGACAGGATGCAAGTAGCAAGCAGGCAAGTATAGACAAAAAAGACATTCTACAAAACGAAAATACCAGTCAAAGACAATGACATAAGCCTAGTAAACAGGGCGCACATCAATAAAGGGTACAAAATGAGAATTCTAGAATAGAGTACAGAATAGAGAGAACAACAGTATAAATAAAACTCAGGGGGGTTACATAAGAAGAGAGAAATTCCAAAGGAGAGTGATGGATGTAAAATGGAAGGGTTTCTCTATTTAAAATAGGCTGTTGGGTCAAATGGGATGAGAAAGAAGAAGCCAACTGAGAATCAAGGATTAAATAGGCAAATACCAAAGCAAAATATTAGGATACTAGAGAGGGTTGGTAAATATGATGGTCCATTCGGGAGTTAAGTCCAATCAATCACAGATTTGACGACCGGTGATGACCATACCTATAGCAAACGCTTATTGCCCCTCATATTCATCATCACGCCATTCCCTACGTATGTTTGATAGAGCCGGATGAGTTGCCTCGTTTGGAATACGAAGCATTTCCGGGAGCACACGGATAATTTTATGGTCATATTTCAACTTCATCGGGTGTAAGCAACTTTCCTTCCAACAACGCCATATCCTTTCCCCAGAATTTCCGATGAATAACCAGGCATGTTAATTAGAGCTATGGGTTTTAATACTCTGTCTGCTCATTAGAACTAAGTTAGGTTTCCACGATAACAAAAAGAAAACTAATAAGAAAACCAACCTCTCAGGAAAACTAGATAATCGAATTTAATTATACCGTAATCACCGCAATAGACGAAGATACTGAACAAGATTCATGCGCCCTACTTTCTTAACAGAAATTGAACTCTTTTTAGTGTAAGGCTATAAAAGGTACTCAATGCAAACAAACCTTAAAAGAAATTATGTCCAGCCTAAATTGCTACATTAACATAGAGACTAATTCTAGGTTAAATTAGGGGGTAAATTATGTTTTGGAACCTATTTTACGCATCATTAGATCGCAGAACTTATTTATAATGCTAGTCAAATCATCCTTCAAATAAATAATGGATATAAACTGTACCGAGGAATCGCCTCGCTTAATATTTTTCACTGAAATTCAAAACAGTAGATCTTGTTGACAATCCTCAACATATTCAGAGGAACAAAGTCAAAAAAACATACCTACGTAATTGCCAGCATTTGGAACCAAAAAATCACCCATCGAGGAAGTACTTACCTCTTGATAAGTCAGCAAAATGTTTATCACTATCGACCATTTAAATCAATCGCTAAAATGACAAAAGCCTCTGACGGCACTGACAAATTTATCCCCGTTCAACAGACAATTTTGCCATTTACTGTCTCACTCTTCTCTAAGCTTACAGATAATTTTCCCCTTAAATATGGTATGCTAAGGTTGCAACAAAATCACTTTAAAACAAATGCACCTTTAACATGTTACTCAACCGTTTCTCTTGAAATAATTATCCATTGGAAACATTCCACAAATCAGTGAAACGATTCAGAGGAAAAAAGACAAATGGAAAGGAAGGTGTTAAATTTAATCTATTGACGCTTTATGACCTCAATGGAAGTTGAAGGCAAACGCACAACATCCAAAGTGACGAGGAACTTGAATCTAATTTTTTTATTCACAAAAATGCTGCCGCATTAAATTAACGAAAAACGTCAGCGCCATTGCAGTGCGGGAAGAATACGCCTAAAAAGTAACAAATTAAAAACTTTTAGAGGCACGACAGAAGGAGGCCCTACCGATAAGCATAAGCCCGAAAACGATTCAAAACGTTCCAACGTCAACAGGGACGCAAAAATAGCGGATGTTCTTCCGCCGTTCACCGCGCAAAAAAATCACTTTTTGCGGAAAAAAAATAATTCCAGCGCCCAGGCCTTCTCTCCTAAACCCTCCAACCCACGCATTGAACCGATAGCAGATAGCAGCCGCTCAACGCCACGTAATGTGGGTCAGTCTCCTTCGACACGAACACACGCAGACGAAATCACACAAAAACCTTCGAGAATCCCATGACAAACGCAGAACGGCGAGATCGACTCGAGTGGGATGCAAATGCGAGACTGGGATGGAGGCCGGCATAAAACGTAGTGCGCACGACTGCGGAAAATAGCGATAGTATTCCTCCCCTAAGCTTAGAAATTTTTAGCGAGAGAGGAAAGGAAAGGGTGGGGGGACAAAATATGATTGCTCACTTCAGGGTTTTATTTTCCGAGAACCAAGGCTTGGAGCTTGGCATGTCGTAATGGCCACAGAAAAGGTAGGCGAAACATTATAAAATTATTTCTGATAAATATAACTGCTTCAGGCTGGACCTTACGGTATTTCTTCACATGATTATGCCAGGTGTGGTCAAAGGCGTCGTGCCCGCTAGATGAATTAGTACATTCCAACAAAGTAAGTGACATATATTTTACTCCAAAATTATACAGAGAGTACCTACATATTAAAACACAATATTTTACAAAGCGCTTTATGTGGACTCAATAGTCAATAGGACCTATTATGAGCCACCTTCACTTCAAAAATGCATTGCCATTCAGCATGAATTATTTTGTATTGAAAGATATTGTAGTCTCATACCATATCATTACGTATCATCAATCCATTAGATCGTATCACATAATTTGTCAATGCAATGATTGGAGAGATTATAGTTTTTTCATTGAAGCACACTTAGAATATTCATTTAACAATTTGCCCGAGAAGAGAGTCATTCTTATACCATTTTAGAAAATTCGCCACAGGATTTACGTTTTCTAATTATTTTAGCAGTAAATTAAAGATCTTCGGTTCCAATAAAAAAAACATTTTCAACCAAGTTATTCGGGGTTTGGTCAATTGATCATGAAGTTCGTTTCAAATTTTACACTTACATTTCTCAGAAACACAGGGCATATTGCTACTTTCTATATAGAATAATATTAGCAATGTAAATACACACTATTGTATTAGTGGTAATATCCCAAGCTGCACGAATAAGTAATAGAAATGCTCATGAGAACTCGTTAAATGTTGTCATTGACGTGTTTCATTTATCAATAAGGTTTCCTTGATTTGCGGTCGGTCATTTTGGGGAGCTTTCACTGAATCGACGAGACTGATAAAGAGTTGAAGGGCTTTCGTTTACGAGGGTCAAGGTTCGGAATACAGCAGTGGTGGATATTATTTAGTGGAGCCTAAACTCAAACCTGACCATCCCTAGAGGAAACATGGGCAACCGTATCTGACGGTGAAAGGCGTCTAATTATCATTAGATAATTAACATGTCGAGTGTCGATGTGCAGCGTGCTTTGCATAGCACCTCAACGTCCTGTTAATATTACTAACCCGCTAATATAGACGTACTCACGTGAAATCCACGACAATATTCCCGAAACCGTCCACTTAAATTTCAATAGAAATAAAAACCAGTAGATTTTATCCCATCATTTTTATTAACATATACCGCACGTGTTTCGGCTTACTACAATTTCGTCCTCATATAGAATGTGTATTACATGAGGGTACCTTGTAATAGGCCGAAATACTTATCGTAAAGGTCACATGAAGTGGACAGTACAACATGTGCTGATTTTTATTTTTGAAAATGCTGTTCCACCACTTCTCACCGAAAACGGTAGACTAAATTTCAAAAGTTAGGATGTTCTCTCCAAACCCTTTGAGTGCCAGAAGGCGGATTTATCGGCCCTAGGGGTTAAGGGCGAAAACTCCACGTGAAAGGGTGAAATTCACTTAAAATTGTAAATAGATAACTTATTCCATACAAATTTCTTTAAAGACGACCCAGGCTTCAATGTAACACGTCATAATCAGGTACAAATATAATCAAAGACGAAGAATATATAGACACAAACATACTTGGGGGAGGAAGAGATGGGAGAGGGAGGATGTAGGGTGGAGTAGGTAGGGGGTGGTGGAAATCTTAAGATGCCGTGTGGCGGAGTCTTGGCGGCAAAGTATGTTTGTGTCTATATATTCTTTGTCTTCTGTGATATATGTACCTGATGATGACGAGAAGCCACGTCGAAACTGGGGTCGTCTTTGAATTAATGTATATGTAATAGCGAAGTTAGCATTTCATTTACAACGATCAGTGCGGAAAATGTCACGGTCCGATCTATCGGCTGCGATTTAGAAATTAACTCCAATATCTACATTTATCGTAATTGAAAAAATAAAAAAAAAGACAAATTAAACCATATGACATATTCTACGGATTTCATGAGATTGCGTAACAAATTAGGTCTTCATATATTTTTATAATTTTTTTAAATTACAAACTAAAGAGTTTCATTTTCATCATAAAAGGCCGGGTATTTTTCGCACGTATCCGCTCATAGAATCTGGCCCTAAATGGGACAGCGATAAAAGATTAAGGTAAGTAACTTCAGTGTCTGACGCTGACACGGCCGGCACCCCACAATCACTTTCGCAGAAGGTTGAGACTTTTGAATTTACTAACGCTAGCTGAATTTTCACCGATTCCCCCGGGTTTTAAGTTTCCCGGAGAATCCCATGGTTTCCCTGATTTCCAGGACCCGTCGTCAGCCGGTTGATAACCAGCCTCAAAGTTTCTTTCTCCGTCTTCTCATCTCCATCCGATTCCCATTCCACTCTCTAACCGTCTCCCTGAGGGATCGAATTCCGAGCATAGGACGGCGGGTATCAGCTCCAATTAGATGGGTCAGAAGGTACAAAGAGGGAGAAAGAAAAGAAAAATGAGAGAAAGGGAAGCAGACGAGGAAAGTGAACGCAAAATGGGGAAATAAGGGGAGGATGGGAAGTTACAGAAGAAAGAGAGAAGTAGAAGGTTGATGGGAAATGGCTTTAAGTGAAGAACCCGATTGAATTAGTTGAATTTTAAATCTTATTTCATAGACAACGAGCACTTATTGGTTTTGGGAAGTGAATTCTGCGGACTTAACGACGGAACTGGCTGCGAGTTAACCTTAACGGAGATATCCGTAAGAGTCACAAAGATGTTAGAAATTTGAGTTGAATAAATTATTCCACTCTACTAAAATAAAAACCCAGCTCACCCATGGTATTCACCGTGGAAGAGGACGCCTGGATAAAATAATTGGTTACGGCGCTCGGCGCTAAATCTGGGTTCGAATCCCAGTTCAGGTGAAAGGATGAATTTTTTCAAATGTTAGTTACATACTTCCATCCACATCTACCTACTACCCTGCGAGCCGCCGCATGGGCGCGTGGCAGGGAATGTTAGGAAACTAGCCGTGTAAAGATATAATAGATGAGGTTTTGGGAGTTGAAGACTTGCATTATGGGAGTGTGTTTAGTGAAGTTCAGATTTTATTGTGGTCGCTTATTGGTAGCGGAATGAACGAGTTTTTGTACCGATCTGGTCGGCAATGTACCTTTCTTATTTTATCGCTTCTGTCAGACCTAGAGATGTAGTGAGGCGTCATGATAATATTCTTTGTGTCGCTTTGAAACACACCAGTTCTAAAATTTCTAAAGCAAGCTTTGCCAAGCGTGTAGCCTCCGAGTCTCTAGGGGCTCCTACTTTAATCCCTCTTAAAGTCGTGAAACACAATATGTTCACTCTTAGCAGTTTTCAATGAAGCAAGTAGCTTTTCTTTGTATTTTATAAATTTATTTGGTTAAATCTCTATGACCAAGGTCCCAAATGTCCGCGGCGTATAGGAAGTGTGGCCTAACCAGTGCGAGGTAGCATCTCTAGTTTACTATTTCATTCGTGGATCTTTCTGTTAAACGGTTAAGAAAACCCAGTTTCTATAATATAGTGCCGAATATGTTTTGTAAGCGTGTTCCCTATGATATATCATTAGCTAAGATAATTCCAAGATATTTAACTGATTCTGAAGACTTTAAGACAAGTTATGTCCTTAATATTTCTGAGGATGGGATGGACAACTAAGAACATACGCATCATTAAGACTTGAGAGAACTGTTGAAATGAAAGAAAGGGTGAAGAATAGCTCGGCAGCAGCCAACTATGATCAAAAGACTCCAAGGGATCAACAATTTAACGCTCCATCCAACAGAGCACTCCTATAGAGCCCTCTACAATAGTATCCTAAATTGGGAATTAAGATTTAAGGAAAAATCTCAGCCACTACCCTGGAACTGAACCCGGGCTCACGTGGGATAATCTTAGTATTCATGCCAACGCTCAAATATGTTGCTCTCTATCTTACGCATGGAAAAAAATTCGACTTCGGTTTCAACGCTAAAGCAACGCATTTTGAAGGCAAGCATATTCAAATTTGCGAATTGCGAATTTGCTTTGACGTTGAAACCGCGGTCGACCGAAGAAACCAATATTGATTGTTCCTTTTTCACAATTCTCAAATTCCACAAATACAGCTTCAATCCTTTGGACATAGACTGATAAACATCAATTAAATGAATACTAATTGACATAATGAAATATTTTCATTGCATCAAGAGGAATCTTATTTTGATATCATCTTCTCGCTTTTATACTCAATTTAATTGCAACGATCTTACCATCGATGCACACTTGTGTATTCGTGATACTAATTATCAGAGGAAGTGAATTCTCAGCAAGAAAAGGTGTATTTTCATATCGTCGTCGGGGCGTTGATGTCCGCGTATGTAGGCTAGCAATAAAAAAATCCGTTCATTTAAAACTCCGCACTTATAAATAAAGTATTTAGGAACACTTTGTCTTGAAAAGCTCACATTAATGGCATTGAAATGAAAACGTTAGCGTCGTAACTTTATCGTACATCTTCATTCCTTAATCCTACATCTTTTTAATATGTGATTTCTCGAAAATGTAGGTTTTATAAAATATATGTGATCGAGATGATCGAGGCACTTGACAAACGCCTTCGTTCGCGGTCCAACTTAAAGACAACGGCATTCGGCCTCCAGACCCCCTGCACCCGCTTAAAATGCTTACATTCCACCACCTTTACAGTTCTTTGAGGAAATCTGTTTGATTTTTGGCGAATTTGCACTTGCACTTTCGAAAATAGTCACTCCCCCTCCGACTTGGCTGGAGCCGTATTCGTAAACCATTTTTGGACCTTATTTCAAATGCATCTATGTATGCGTTGATACTCATCATGCAGACAATAATGGCAATGAACCAAGAATTATATTTTAAATTTTTTCACTGATTGAGGCATGCAGTGACCTTAGTTTTCGGCGCAGAATCCGAGATTTAGGCGACATAATATTGAAATATATTGAACACATGTATCGTCTTCTCATCTCTAACTAGTTCCCATTCCACTCTCAAACTGTTTCCCTGAGGGATCGAATTCCGAGCTTGGACCATAAGAAATGCTGACCAGAAAAGACTAGATGCCTTCGAAACCTGGTGCTGGAGAAGGATGCTGAAGATAAGATGGGCGGAAAAAATAAGAAATGATGAGGTATACAGAGGAGTAGAAGAGTAGAGAACCATATGGAACACCAAAGAGAAAAGAAGAACCAGATGGATTGGACACATCCTGAGAAACAATGGGTTCGTGAAGAACGTAATTGAAGGAAAAATAGAGGGAAAGACCCCCAGAGGAAGATCGAGGAATAAGTTCATGGACCATATAAAGAGGAAGGTACGTAAAAGCAGGTAAGAGAACTAACGATAGATAGGGACGGGTGGAGGCCTTCAGTCAACTAATCTTAGGATTGAGCTACCAATGAATATTGTTTTCGTGTTTTAGTCTCGGAAAAACACCTCAACTTTTATTAGCAACGGTGATAATTATATAAAACATATCATTTAGCCTTCCCAAGAAAAATATATGCACATTTAATAGAATTAATACAAAATATATCACAAATTTCATAAGGCTAAGTGTTAAAATGGAACTGATAACAAAAGAAATCGGTATGATGCATTTTTCATTCAAACATAAAGTTATTACGACTAAGAACATTTATGAAAGTTTACTATAAATATGCACATCACTACAGCCACCATAAACTACCGTCCAACGAAATCACCTTTCACTAGATCTGCAGACCTATCTTGCAAAGACGATTTGTTTTTTCCTCAGTTTTTTCAAGGTGGTGATGCAAGAAAAAACACATCAGGAGAACGCGCATTGAGGACCTTTTTTTCTATTTTTATTTCGAATTCTTTAACATGCGCGCCAACGTTTCAGTGACCTGAACTCTCGCCTCCCCATTTCTTCCACCGACACGTCCTACTTTTTGGCCTATCTCACTCTCCCCTTCCGCCGTTGGATTAAAGAAAGAACCTTTGCATCCCCGTTCCCGGAGAGGCCCTAATCTAATCTCTTTCTTCTTCAACTCATCCTCTCTTCCCTAGTCCCCCGTACTCCACTCGTCTTTCATTTCTGACCACAGGGCTCAGAACGGAGAGGAAAATAAAGAAGGAGAAACTAGAATCACGTGTGAGATAACATACACTCATAGGTAGGCGTGGCTAGAAATGGGCGACATATGATGACCATGGACGCCTGAATAAAATATATAAACCTATATATTCGGTTTTGTAACGTTCTACGACGCTATCCAATGCCCAACCCCAATTGTTCTTTATTCAGACCTTCATTAACTGCTTTTCTCTCATTGCCTTTTCTATGCCTTCTCTCCAACTAATTCTGGACCTTCCACTATTTTTTGTGTACCTTGTGGATTCCAAATTATTTTTTTCTTAGGTAATCTCTCGTTTGTCATATGTTGTATGAGACCATGCCACACAATCTGTTTTTTAGGGATATTGACTATTTTGTGGGTGACTCCCATTATACTTCTTATTCTCTCATTCGTGATTCTTTCCCGCTTGAATATACCCGGCAGATCGTCTCCAGTAATCTATCTCCGTAACATTTAGCGTTAGTTACGTTTTCTTTTTCATCTGCCATATCTTACTCCCATATATGATAATGCTTCTTACAACTGAACTATATATTCATTTTTATTAGCTTTGGATATACTTAGGTCCCATAAAATGCTATAAAACATGGATTTTTCCCTTTTTCCTTGCAAAGTTCTTCCTTTAATGGCATATCCAAGGTTCCATTTTGGCCTGATAAACTGATTCACACATGCTTTTAGCGAATGTGAAAAAATACTGAATAAAATAAAAGTAATAAAAATATTTATTCCACACCAAGCACTGAAGTGGTATAACGCAAGATGACACATTTTTGAATGGGCAAATATCGATATGGCATCTCAACGAGAGCTTTCCATTCAAAAAGGAGTTTTGGAGTTTTTTGAATTGATATTTTCTCTGAGACCATATTTTTCATTGGTATAATTGTATAAAGAAGAATCAAGAAGCAAATAAATTTTAACAGAAGCTTACAGAAACCAGGCAATTTCTTCATACAACCAAGATGTATATCAGCGGCTTGGACGATAATTATCCCTCGATCGGACCGCTGAACACTGAAGAAAACTACCGAAGTGTATAAAATAAAGTATGTACCTATTGGAACATTATGATAGACGTCACTCATTTCTATGTGGTTCGAACACGTGCCTTTCGAATAAACAGCTGAAATATTAACAGAAATAAAAAGGCTCACAATCAGATAGGCAACAGAGTAAAAGAAAAAGCAATCAAGAGTTTGAGTTCTAATACATGGATTAGAGGGGTCTGTCATAAAGCTGCGTACATTTGCATGCATGAAAAAAATTAAGGGCAAAAATTTACGAAAAATGAGAAGAATAGCAGAAAGCTTAGACCGAAAAGGTAAGAGGGTCGAGATTTTTCACATATATGAACGCAAGCACACATACGTCAGTAGATGTCTCTCTGCGTTGCTTTACATATGCATACGGACGGAAAAATTGAAATACAAAAAAATAGGAAAACAAAAAAAAGGAAGCCGGACCCCCGTGGCGACTGGAACGAACGTAACACGACTCCCCCCTCATACACACGCTGTCCCTCCTCCCCCTTCGCAACGTATGCAACCAAAAAAAATAGCAGCCGTGTCCTCTTAACCATCCATCTCGCCGACCCCACCACCGTGTTCAATCTTCCCACACCTCGAACCCCACCCGACATAAATCCCCACTTGCCTTCTCCCCTACTAAAACTCTGGATCCCGAAAAACAAACGGGACGCCTCCGGGTAGCAAGAGCACCAGCCACCGGGCGACGCCACGGAAGAAGATGGGAGGCCGCTTGTTGTGCTTGTCGGTGAGGTTGGTGGGGGGCCATGAGGGGGCGGGAGACCAAGAGAAAAATTTGAGTCGAGAGAGTCGAGGGGTTTAAACATCGTGGGAGGGACAACGCATTCGCTTGCCGGACCACTCCATCAAGTCCGCACACACACACCTTCTCCTCCTTTCCAAAAAGCCGAAAGACCTTTCCCCCTCTCGATTCCTCTCCCTCTGCCGGGAGAAAATCTTAACTCCTGGCGATTCCCGTGCGTCTTCCGCTCGCGCGGAGGGCTTCGGGCCCCATTTCTTTGTAGTTCCCTAGTCTCCCTTTATGCCGAGAAAACAATTAGAGCCGTTAGAACGGATGGTCCAAACAAATCCTAATTAAATAAAAATGGAGGGACGGGACTTTTTTAGACGCGAGAACCTCGACCGTTAAACGCTAGAAGGATTTTTAGAGAGATTAAGGTGGGAGCAATTAAGTAAACGTTTCTGATAGTGTCTCACAACTTTTAGAGGGATTAAGATGGGAGCCCATAGAGACTCAGAGGCTACACGCTGGGCTTAGGTTGCTTGATAAATTCAAACCGTATGTTTCAGAGCGACACAGAGAATATTCTCATAACGTTCCACTACATCTATAGGCCAGACAGAAGTAATAAAATAAGAGAGATACAATGCTGAGCAGATAAGTACAATAACTCGTTCTTTCCACGCACATTAAGCGAACACAATAAAAACCGAACACCACTAAATACACTCCCATAATACACGTCACCATTTTACAGCCTAAAACCTTATATCTTTACATGGCTGGTGACCTAACACCCCCTTCCACACGCCCATGTGGCGGCTCGCAGGGTAGTATGTAGATGTAGAAGTACGTTCACGGGTGAATCCAAATGAACAGGAGTTTTAGGAAGACGTGAGACAAGTAATTACTCGAGTTCTATAACCAGCCTTGATTTTGTGGATATTCAGGAACAAGAATTAGTTGAAAATGCTAATTTCAACAAATGGATAAAAGTACAGAATTACTTACTATTCAACATTGCATGATGGAAAAGTTGCACTTGGAGATGCATATGCGTTGAAAAAAGTCAGTACTCAATTCGATTTATTGGAGGAAGTTTAAAGTTATATTTTTCTAAAACCACAATTCTAGGGTAAACACGTATGAAAATAGCGACAGTTTAGATGGAGAAAGTTGAACATAAAGGTGTTGGTCCATATTCCCGATTGTACTTCTACCTTTCATCTACCTTTCATGACCACACTACAATCAAAGAGGGGAACACAGTAGAATGCACGTATCTCCATGATTCCTCTTATTTTTCCATACTATATTCAAGAATTTTGAGCATACAACCCGTGCCACTCACCCGTGCAGCGGTTTGAACGGGAATTACCAAATATACATAAAAAATTGTTCAGAAACGATGATGCTATTATTTCGCCATTTCAATGGCAGAATCCCCCACGCAATGCAGTAAACGTATCTCATAAAGCCCATTGAATTTTTGAAGCGCAGTTGAATGTTCATATTTAAAAGTATCAATAATACTTTGCGACCGAAGGCTAAGTACAGCAAATGTAATAAAGAGATGCTTTGATCGTCAGCAGCGAACGTTTTTGATCTCTCTCAGCAATCAGCAAGCCATTACAAAAATAAAACAATTTTTCCAGAAATAAAAAAAGTCATACCAACGCTCGCCAGTCGTTACCCTGTGCGCGACCATAACTGAATGCGTGAATAGAAAACATTAAAAATAAAACGCATTGAGCATGTCTTTTAGATGAATTCCTGCTCTAATGAGCGCCATTTCGATAAATTTGGAGATGATTAGCATTAAACGATTACCGAAATTTAACCGCTCGGACCTTAAATTTGGTCACAACATGATAATTCAACATGAATTTTCGACAAAATCCACATATTCCACCTAAATTACGAGATCTGGAACCCTCAATCGATGGGGTGCTTAAAAAGCCAAATAAATGGATGCTCCTTTCAATACCCTTGACCCGATATGATGCAGTTGAGCCTTGCTAATACGGGATAATTGGAGGAAGAGATAATCCAAAATAAGCGATGATCCGGATTATCGAGATTTTGGAAAATTTATTATTAAACGACAAGACCATCGCTCTCCATGGTCTGAGTTACGCTTTGCAAAATACGATGCATCATCAGAACAAATTTGGGCAGAAAAAAGTTAATGGTACAAAATTCTGTCAAAAACTCTGACTAGTGAAAACAGCCTTCCTCCTTCACCAATTAAAACAAAAAGCAGAATACTTTCCTAGACTTGCTGAGTCTGACAGCGTTCACAAACAATAAAACAAGAGCACTCGTGTTTAAGTGCGAGAAAATCACATTGTGTGTATATTTAAAAAGACCGCAAGCGAGGTGGAAGCATGTTAAACTTTCAGCACTATTTTATTACAGCATTTTATCTATAAAAACTGACGAATTAATGCCTTAAATTTGACAGAAAACGCTTAAAATTCGTAAATTAGTTGATCAAATAGGAGAGCCTCGCTACAGCAAAGCTTCCAAAACATAATGAAAGTTATTTTGAATAGCGCCGGTGATTCTGGATTCGCCGCAACACGCCATGATTCGTACACGAAAAAATTCCATGAGAAAAATACTGAACATTACCAAGAATGTTCCTCGTAACCATGCATATTGTGACAAGTTGGCAGTAATGGTGAGCTTCCCTATTCTGAGATTAGAGGATCAATATAAATCGTCTATTACGTTTAAAATCGAATATCTCCTTCTGATCCTGGCACTCAGAAAATATATACACAGCATCATAACAGACAGGAAAGCATAACACTTAGACAGGCCACTGACCACAGACATCTCAGGTCTCCCGAAACAAACCGCAACTCCGCCGCACAACTATCTTGGCGTTTTAAACTCCATCAAAGTCCCAGATAAAATTCAGAACCGCAAAGCTACAACTAAGCGCTAACCATTTCCCAGGCCTGTGGCCACCGCAACTAAATGGGTGCCAATATTATATGCCCACACAAATCTGTGAATCCACCTCCTGAATATCATTCTTACCATTTGCGGAATCATTAACGGATGTGCGCTTGGATAATGGAATTTGATAAAAATTCAAATTTTTATACTTCTCAGGCTTAGTATTACCCGATAATTATTTACCATATCCTATCAACCGGGCTACATGACATCGTATGTTCCAAGGGAGAGAATAAGCACGGTGTATGAACAAGCTAATCCCGATCATCATAAAATGTCATTTTCGTATAAAAATTACCTTAATGAGGTGCTGGCTATGACAAAGTCCGGATGTCCCTCAAAACATTCGAGACTAGCTTATAAAAAAATCGCTGAGACAACACCCCAAAATCGCGAATGAAGAGTTCATAGCCTTTTCCCAATGCGAATCTCCTCGGAAGAGACCATCACCGAGCTAACCTGTACACTTCGGACCATCTCCTCTGCTTTCTTTTCCTTCCAGATCATCCCAACTCCTCCCCGCTCGATTCCCCACCCCATGGAGACCCCCCAATTATATTAATTCCGTTCCTTCCATTCAATTTGCTCCGCGCCCTCTCGCCCTGAATAGCAGAGCAGTCTTCCGAGGGTGAAGGGGGCGGGGGGAGAGAGGGTTTGGAGATGGGGGCGGAGGGTGGGTTCCCTAGGGACCCTTCGCGTCCCGATTCTCTCCATCCCCTACCTCCACCTCCAAGGTTTTTCTACGATCCTCCCTCCAGACCCCTTCTCTACCCTTATTGCTTCCCCTTCCACGTCCCTCTGATTTCCTCATCATCCCGACTTAACCCCTCCCGGCCGCCGAAGCTTTAAGTTCCCTCGTAAAGTCGCGCTCATCTTTCTCCATCCGTCTGTCCTCCCTGGAGACTCCTCTCCTCCAACGGGTCAGCTCAGCTGAAAGGTCCACCTCCTCTTCCTGGCTAACTTTAGTCTACGTCTCCGTGGGGGGAGGGAAGGAGGGTGGCGAGGGGGAGCAAAGTAGCGAATGTCACCTGGACAGCCCACGCCTCCGGGACGAAAGATAGCTTCGAAGTGCACACACATCAGCCGCGAGAGTTTCTACGAACAAATGTGACATGAAGGAAAACATCATACACAGAACTGGATTAAGGTTGGCTTGACTATACGAGTCAAAATAAATATAAAAGTAATCATTTTTATTTATGTTTAAAAAAACTGCTTTCGCTGATGAAATGGGTTACCAATGTAATGGCTATCATATCCAATGACTTCCCGAATGCCAGTCGTTTGCGATAAGCAGGAAGGTTTTGGGTCGGCAGCCCTTGGAATGATTTGATCGGTTGGCGGCTCCGCAGGAAAGGTTTAACTAAAAGTATCGTTGAGATTTGAGCATGGTGTAGTAGGGTGGAGAAAGGAGGAAGTATTAACAATGAGGTGGCAAAGATGAGGTTGTTTGAAAAGGAGAAGAACGCGGGGAGAGAGTGTCGAGAGAGAATGTAGGAGGAGTACTCGTGAAATTACGTGTAAAAAGAAAAATAGGCGAAGGCGTGTGAGAAGGAAGTACGTGCCTGCAAGTATAATGGAGTATAGTGGGCGAAGCATTGGTGCTGCCAGAAATCTCTCCGAAAGGATGCTGGATTTGTGTATGTGGCCCCAGGAAGTCCACTGTCAGCGGGTGCCACGTAATTTTGTTGGTCAATGTGAGTTTTAGAAACATATATATGCATAAGAAGTCATGCTTGATGTGATGTGAAAAAAGGGTATTTTTTTATTTATACAAAATATATATTTTTTGACGAATTTGTGATTAACTTGTAAGCCAATACCCGGGTGGAAATTGGACTGCTCAACACAAAAATTATGACAGTTTCACCCACTCAAAATAAAATTAAGGTCCAAAATATGCTAATTATTCCAGGAATATGTTTTTAATAACCGCTTTCATCCAGCTACACGAGCCGACTGAATCGCAATTGAGCCGAATTAAGCGTCATCGCCGTGGAACTACTGGATGTTGACTTCAATCTCGTCAGTATTCCCTTATAAGTTAAAAACAAATAGGCAGTGACATGCCTATATTTTATTTTTAGTCATTTTATCGATACTTATTGCTTTCTGTAATCGATTAAAAAGCTTTAATATGCTTTCTCGTTCAAATTGAAGTCTTTCTGTGATCTGAGTCATCTCCACTACATCTCATGTTAAAATGTCCACTTTCAAGGCTGAACTACAGTAAAACTAACCCGGAAACCCAAATTTGTTTACATATCAGTAAATAAAACGCATATCAAAGATGCTGTGTACAAGTTTAAAAGTGTACAATCAGAAACCAGTGACTCGGAGGCCAGAGACACCTTAAGGTTCACACCACCCAAAACTGTCCCAGCAGTTTCTTTCCTCTTAAGTATTCTAACAGCTTTCTGTCCATGAAAACATCGCATCAACCTTTCGCTCCATATACTATATGACGTTGCAATTAATGCTACTGGAAACTGAGGCACCTGTAAATAACGTCTGTGAAATGAAATGAGATGCCAACATTCCCCTGACAAATGCGCGAGTACAACATTATTCAACAGCAGAAGCGCAATCATTCAATGCAAAATAAATATTTATCGTACACAAACAAACAATTTAAAACTAATATAATAGATCAATTTTACTTTTTAAATGAACACAAAATCATCGAAAAACAGACATAATCTATCTTAGTCGATAGGACAAACTAAAATGAGAAGACCAGGTAATCTAATTCCAGAGCCTCTTTCATACTTTTTCAATTAAAGACTCATCCTAAGGACGCAAAAATCCAATAATGCATCAGGAGATAGCCATTGGACCTTTTAAAGTGCCATTTGAAAACTTTCATGGCTTAAAAGAAAAAAAATGTATCATAGGATAAGCTATAGAACCATCACATAGAGAGCGCAAAAAAAGGTTTGGATGGCATATTGAAGCGAGTCTCCGTGGTCCACTCAAATCGTACTTTTAAGACTTCACGAGTTTTCAACAAAAAATAATCACATAAAGATGTTTCACTCTTATCGCTGTTTCAAAAACTCTTAAATGGGATATTGAGATAGGCCCCGGGTAGTATTGTCGAAACTAGGAAGGAAATGTGGCAAAATTCTACGACCGCAGAAGGAAGTACGGCCATATTCTAGGGCTATCGTTGCGGAAATAAAAAAACATACAAATAGAAGAAAATTGAGCATATATTAATAGGGGAAGTTTAAATAGAATGATTCCAGGACTTTGGAACATTTTACTGAAGCATTTTCAACGTTTATACTTCCAACTCGCTATGGGGTCATGTCACTAACTGCTCTGCTACGGAAATTTACTTGTAAAAGAGAAAAGAAGTAAGACTCGTAAGACATGTTTATAACCCATTACCTTATATGCAATATCAGTAATTTCAAGTAATGTTAAGGATAGTTCAAGAGTTTGTATCGGAGAAAATGTAGTAAGTTAAACCATTCTCGGTAGAACATCGCATATGGCAATACAGCTATCAGAAAACAAAATACACGTCTATAACTCTCAAGCGACTATATTAATCATTTAAAAACCTACAAAAGAGCTTCAAAAAGTAATACCTTCCTTCATTTCCACATTATCCTTTCACGCCAGATTAGTGAAACAGGAAATGGTTATGAAATGCTACTGTAAAAAGACAACGATTAGAAAAGAAGATCTAAAACTGAGAAAAATGGAGATAATGGCATATATGAAACGAAGAAGCATAATGAAAAGGTTGAGAGATAAACGGCAACCTTCTTCTAAGGAAATTTACTCGAAAGAGAGAAAAGAATTAAGACTCGTAAGACATATTTAATTTAATGTTAAAGGATGATAGTTCCAAAAGAGCAGAGGTTATTACCCAAATAAAATAGTTCTGGCAGAATGAATGTAATGTGAAGTGATTTGATAAATCTGAGAGGAGAACATGACAATGCAAAGGGCTTAAAAGGGTTTTAAGTTAAATCATCAATTGGAAGAACCTAAGGAGACTTTTCCGACTCCCTCATTTTCACATGCCATTTTCTCTTCAACTTTTCAGACGTGGAGGCAGAAAGAGAGAGAGAGAGAAAGAGATCCAGGCCGGAAATCATTAATTTCGACTACATAAATAATATCCGCCGACTCATTTTTCTCCAAGGCAGATCGCAGCCGAACCGACAAATGAGAACATCAAAGCGGCAGTAATGAGGCACTTAGACACCCTTGAATCTTATCAAACGTATGTCCCCATTTGAATAGAGGAACGCCTTTCGGGGGTGACCCACCATCCATTCCCCCTTCAAGACCTGAAAATCCTTCCCCACCACCCTCCAAAATTAGTGGAAAGGTTCCCCGAAAAGTTCCTTTCAGAGATCAGACCATCCGCTTTGAGAACAGCGCTTTGGGTGCACAAAAACACGAAAAAAAGGAGCGGAGGAAGAAAGCTCCATCGACGATATCGCTCCTTAACTAGCAAGGACAAATTATAGCATTCCCACCATGAGTACTTTGCATTGCTAATATGTGCCGTCGATTTCTCGGGAATGCAAATGCATTTCATTATATAAAGGAAAAGCTCCGTCGCATACTTCTTAGGCCCTTCCCAATGAACCCACCTGATTAGTGAAAAAATGCTTTGACAGTACACTAAACTCCAGGCAATTACATTCAACTTTGGCAAGGGAAGCCATTGAGATAAGAAGAATCCACAATATAGCATAAACAGAGAAAACTGTGTAAATTAAAGTAATTCTTGTAATTTGAATTGAAGTATTTAAGTCAAACCTTTGTGAAAAAGAAGAGAGACAATATCGAAAAGTAGATAATGTAATTATTCTTTTACAAACTCAATTAAATGAAATAAATTGAACATACGGAAAATAGATACCTTTTTAGCTCAGATTTTGATAATAAAATGCACAAAAAAGATAACGAATTATAAGTATATTTTCCACGACTAATGACGTAAACCACAAACAATTATTTCCAGTTTAATATTGAACTAGGAAATATAAGGGCGAAAAGTCAGGCAGAGACTTGACCAGAAATATGAAGTGAAAGATAATTGGCGGTTTAAACAGTCTTTCAGAAGCACCAATTAGGTCGTTGGGACTAACTATTATTTTTTCGACCACGCTACTCTCGGCGGGAATCGCAACACCAATTTAGCCAAAGTAAAGACGAATATGGCACTGGGAAGGGGGAATCGTTAAGACAGGAAAATATTCCAAATTAATTAGTAATACAATAAATTAGGACCAAACTCAATTTTGATAACTACTAAAACCAGTATTTCGAGTTCATACGACTTAACAAAATAAAAAAAATCTGATGACACATGGAGTAGACATTTCCAAACGTCCTGTCAACAAATACGTAGACATGCATATGCTGACACATCTATAAGTAAAAACGGCTTAGCGTGATTACACTGCTAATTGAATATTTGAGATTTTTAAAATAGTTATAGCATACAGAGAGAGCTAAATTTCCAATCATTTCATTAAACAAATGATGGGGTACGAAGTCACTCGCACGGGTTCATACACACCAGGGTTGAAATTCGCCATGAAAAACTCATCCCAGTCAAGTCAAATGATTTTTTCAGAGAGAGCTAGTTATTCACAGACCATGAAATACATTATAACTCTAAGATTGAAGTCTGCAGCACTGTAATACATCATTATGGGCCTAATTTGCATCCAGGCGGAGGTAGGTATTTAGAGTTGTGGAACGTCGATTAATAACTGAGTACCTTCCAAAGAGAAGTTCAATTGCAAAACTCCGTCCATAGGATAGGACAAAACTTTGAGAATTCTATCATCATCAGTTTCGAATAGGCTACTTTCACAGACAAGTTACCCTCTATCCTTCCTACTCTCTGTAAGTAATCAATCAATGCCCACTCATCGTTTACGAAATAACTACTTTCAGTAGCATTTACCCTTTCCTGATCACAACTAGGTTACATAAAAAAAACAGGATTCTCGTACTCATCAGTTAAATACAGACACCTTCAAATATACACAGCAACTTCGACGTTCTGACATTGTCATTGAAACTATCCGTGTTATTCGTGATAGAGGGGAGATGATGATGGGGACCGCGGGTAAGGATGTTAAGAAGAGGATAGTGAAGAGCTTAATAAGGAGCATAGCGTTGTATGGTGTCGAAACCTGGACCCTCAGAGAGGAGGACATGGAAAAGCAGCAGGCGTTCGTGATATGGATGTGGAGATGGATGGAGAAGGTGCGGTGGACGGATGGAAAGACGAACGAGGAAGAGCTTAGTATGGTGGATGAAGCGAGGAACAGCTGAATGAAATCCGGAGTAGGCAGGGTATGTGGTTGGAGAAAGTAATAAGGGGAAATGGATGGATCAAGGCTGTGATAGAGGATAGAATAGTGGCCAGACGAGGAAGGAGAAGAAGGGAATTGATTCTATGGACGGGATGAAGAGGGGTAGAATGTAGAAAATCAAACGTTGTGTATTGCAGTTTTATTATAAAGAGTACAACCGGTTTTGGCAGTTACGTAATCTTAAGGTTATGAATCGAGGGGTAAATCTTATGCTGAGGCTATATAGTAAATACAAGAGGGAGATAGGACCCTGAGAGTGCAAAAAACAGTTTCTCTGACTTTCAAAATAGCCTACCTTATGGGTATAATACTTTAAGAAAGTATTATGCCCATATAAGGTAGAACATACGAGTAGAGAAGGTTGGAACACCAACTGGGAAACCCTTATGTTCGTCACGCGACACACATACGCCTAAATAAGTAAATAAATAAACACACATATAAACACACGCACACACAACAAGATTCGTCCGATACTCACGCTCCAAATCCAATAAGGAAAACCGGAGACTTGAACGTACAATAACTCACCAAAGGCTTTTGTCCTCCTAAAAGGTTTCTCCATACACGATCTATCTCGTAAAACTGTTCCGACACCTGCTAAGGCCCGGGGAGCGACTTGTCAAATTGCCAACTCAAACCTCGTTCCCCCTTTCGAAGTCTTTTGAGTGCGGACCGTTTGCCCCACCTCCGTCCTCCTTTTCACGCGATAAACATAATTTCATCCGGGACGAAGAAAACGCCCGAGCCAGTTTTAAGCCTTTAACCGTCGAATTTATTATCACCACAATTTCTTCCCCCGTCTACGATCGCCAACCCTTCCCTAACCCTTACCGAAACACCCCGCCACCCGAGCCAACTCAAACCGGGCGTCTCACATCTTCCGCCGGGCCGCGCCAAAGGGCTCGGCACACCTCCCTCATACATTAACTACCCCATCTCCGAAAAACCAACCCTTTTGCTTACGTTTCCTAACCCTTTTGCCCATGGGCTGATTCAACCAAAGATTTTATCCCCACCCCAAGATATCCTAACACCCTTACATCTTTTAGTATAGGCCGGTTTATTGATAATATTAACTTGAGCACTCAACTTGATGGTTAACGAAGCGTTACCACTGGTTTTCTTCCGAATACGACGGTATCTGAACGATGTCAGTTTTTCCAGCACCCAGCTGTTTTCTTTAATTCTGAATGTTCCAGGTTTCTTCCTACGACGTTTACTTGAAGAAGCAACAAACGTTATGACTTGAGAGCGTTGATTAACAAATTAGCAGGAACTTAACGCTGTCTATCCGAATATAAGGAATCTTTGGCCATGCAATGACCGTATATCGTCCCAGTGTTGTTTTGAAATAAGTTTCATTACGTTTGGGTGAATGACAAAGCAATACATTTATCATCCCTCTCCATCCACGACGATAATTCAACATTTTTCAGTCAAAAATTGCTAATTAAAAAGTAACCACAATACAGGGCTCGAATGATAAGTTCATAAAAAATTCAAATTCGACCACACCCTGTACTATTCTATTTCGTAACTTGAACGAATTTCACACAAAGTTAACTTATGAGCGCTACCATTTCCGCCTAGCTACTGGAAATCCAAGCTATGTCTGCGCTAACGTTAACTTGGCGTTAATTATTTTCAATAAACCCGCCTCCTTGACCGCATCCTTTCGCATCTCTTACCTACCCTAGAAACCCACACAACACCAGGGGGTGGCAAATGGGTATTTTTGGGGGAGGTGGGGATACCCTGGTTTCACTTCCTCCCATTTCGCATTACTCCCACCCTCCGCCATGCTACACACACAACCCTGATAGAGCGGTCCTTTTAAAGCCTGCAGGAGAGAGAGGGTAGGTAGAGGGAGGGGGATGTGTCAGTGAGGAGAAGAGGTTAAAGTTATATAAGGATTTTAGGGTTTCTGACGTGGAGAAGGAAGCAAAGGTAAGGGAAGGAGGTCAGAAGGAAGGATTAAGGAGCGTAGGAACGAACAGAGATGAAGGGACAAGAGGGAGATACCGAATAGATGCATAAAGGTACCATATTCAGGAGGAACTCAACTTTTACAATGCCGTGGACGTGACGTCATTCTCTTGAAAAACATTTCAACTTTGTATGGTATTTTTTGGCAGTTTTAAGTTTTTGAGGTCGAAATTCCGCCATATGCGATGCTTCAAATTCCCTGGCTTTCCTTATCTACATTTACATTCTACCCAGCGACCCGCCACATGGGCGCGTGGCAGGAGGTGTTAAGTACACTAGCCGAGTAAATATGTAAAGGATGAGGTATTAGGAGGTGAAATGGTGATGTGTTTATGACGTATGGGAAGTAAAATGATGACGCATGGGAGTGTATTTAGTAGAGCTCAGTTTTTATTGTGGTCGCTTATTGTGCGCGGAAAGAACGAGTTTTTGAACCTATCTGTTCGGCATTGTATCTCTCTCGTTTTATCGCTTCGGTCAGACCTAAAGATGAAGAGAGGCGACATGGTAATATTCTCTACGTCGCTCTGAATAAGACCCGATGAAGCCACTCAGAGGGCAATATAAGGCAATGAATGTGTCAAAAACACCACATTTCATCAGCGAATGCATATTGCCGACAGTTTTTTCCAAGCTTTTCGTTCACGCTTTCGAGAGTTCAGTTACTGAAGTAATGAACAAATCTGCAAATGGCTCTCTGAACTATGCAAGATCAAAAGTTGGTTCTCGATCTTTCCAAGACTCTGGGATACAGCATTCATCAGATAGAATTTCTCAACGTGAGATATGAGACATACAAGCGTTTTTAATCCGGTGAACACGACTATCATAATCAAAATATTTCCAGAACGTAGTCATTATTGACAACTATAATGCTAACATCTATTGGCCCAAACTGTTCACATACCTATACCGTTCGTGCGACCTGCTTTACAAATGCGAGAGCAGTGACTTCAAAGAAAATATTCATGGAACATTTATCTGGTTTTCAATATATTTACAATAACGCGAGGGCACAAGCTGTTAAGATCTGTAATGACGCCTCAGGTCTGAGAATGGAGGAAGGAGAGCCACGAGTGGATTCTCTAGTACGCGCTCTTATAACCAAGGCCACGGATTAATATACAGGCCTTGGTGGATTGTTTCTAACAGCAAACTTTGTCAACCCCTAGTTGACTGCCGAGTGGAGATTATTTAAAGTAACTTTTCAGATGGTACAACGCACAGCGTTATCCTTGTAGCCTTTTGTGAAGAGTAGGCTGAGCCGGATTTCTCTCATCTTTAAGCAACCATTTAAAACATACTACCCTACAAACCTACCACTCATCTTGAACGGGACAAGTGGCTCTGTTATCGGACGCCTCCTTAAATAACCAAACAGCAAAGGAAAGGGTAATTCACAGATCAGTATCTTCCTGTCTCATCCAATAGGAAAAACGCATCGAAAAGAGCATAAAGGTAATGAATGTGTCAAAACCACCACATTTTATCAGCGAATGCATATTGCCGACAGTTTTTTCCAAGCTTTTCGTTCACGCTTTCAAGAGTTCAGTTACTGAAGTAATGAACAAATCTGCAAATGGCTCTCTGAACTATGCAAGATCAAAAGTAGGTTCTCGATCTTTCCAAGACTCTGGGATATAGCATTCATCAGATAGAATTTCTCAACGTGAGATATGAGACATACAAGCGTTTTTAATCTGGTGAATTCGGCTAAAATCCTTTACTACACGACCAGAAGCTTCACCAATATTTAAATGGAATTAATCTGAACAATATATAAGATAGGTAACCCCAGCTAGAGTGATTAAGGAATTTAGAAGAGTTCACAAAGCCACAAGGGTTTGTCTCTTTCTATTTCCTCCACGAATTTTCCATAGCGCTCACCCGCGTTCGTTAGTCGCAAGTACAATTTAATGATACAGAATGGATGACATTACGAGAAAACATGAAAAAAGCGTTTAAAGATGGCACCAAGAATAGTCTGTTTAATAAACGTAATCATATCAGTGTAACTGATGAAAAGAATATGTTAACGAAAAGCGATCCAAAGCAATTTCAAAAGCGTGAATAAAATATATTTTTAATACGTCGGAAAGGAACATTTCATTCATTAAAGATCAAAATTACGGTGACTAGGTGGAAAATGAGGTTGCATGCTATGGACACTGTGAGAGAATGGAAAGGACAAAATTAATCAGTGTGATTTGGTGGTACGTCTAAGGCAAAAGGAAAAAAGGGTACAAGAATGACGAATAAAGAAAATGAGAAATGATAATTGCGAGGGGTGTGAAATTAGTGGCAGGTTTCCGGAACTTGGAGAAGGAAAAAACCGAGGAAGAAAAAGGAGGATTTAAACAGTAAATAGGAGCAGGGGGCGTATAAAATGAAAGAACTTCGGAAGACGAAAAGGGATAAACACCAAAACCAAAACAACCAAACCAACGTGATCCGAGGTGGTCGAATTCGAAAGGGAAGTTCAAAGGCCGCCATTTCGAGTACATACCTTTTAAAGGCATCGATAACACGGGTCTACAAATTTTAGGGTCTCGAATGATTATTTGACGCAGAGAGCCCTTTCCGACGTAATTTTGCGCGCTTTTGCGCACTATCAAGTCAGGATTTTGACATATTCTAACCTTAAGGAGATAAAATGGTAATGTTTAAAGTATTTTTTGAACTTGAATATCTCAGAAACCAAAGGTGATAGATAAACTCTGCAAACCAATTCAAAGTCTGCGTTAAAAATGTAAAGAATGCATCAATGAAATCTGGAAAAACTATTGTTAACGTAACCTGTATTAACTTTGCAACTATTAGCAACTTTCTTAGAATTCAACTATACTATAAATTTGAGCGCACATACTTGAAATATAAGATACAGGTTTTGGAAACAATAGTTTTTCCAGGCTTCAAAGTTGTATTCTAAATATTTTTAACGCACACTTCGAATCCGTTTGCAGAATTAATCTATCACCCTTGGTTTCTGAGATATTCAAGCTCAAAAACAACTAAAAATTGCATTTTTGACCCTTTAAGATTAGAATATCTTAAAATACTGACGTGATAGCCAATTTTTGTAGGTAGATTCAGATTCAGCGCAAAAAAAATTACGTCAAAAATGACCCATAGAGTCAAAAAAGCATGCCCTTGTTGGTCTGTGAAGTTATACAGTCGATACTAGAGAAATAATTAATGTCGTAAATACAAAGGTATATACACACCCAGTGGATTAAGGTACAAACCCTGGTCAACACGCAGGTGCCTGTTAGTGGTAGGGTCTGACAACGGTGGAGGGTCAAGTCATGGAGAAACCAAGAACGACCCCAGCCTAGCACCAGGCGCCCTCAACGCGTATAGTCCCGCCGCGCCGTTACCGTAACTACCGTCAGCCCGGCCAACCCGGATCGGCTGGCCGCCGATGTGACCTCACGGCTACTTAAGCGCATTGAACGGTAGTCGCAACCTGGTTCGAACGCAATACCGAGTCAATCTGCGTCATTTGTACCCAATATCCTCAATCGCTCCCGTCCCCTTAATGAGAACGAGCTCGGCGAAACGAAAAGCTCGTCATCTCAACCACTCCATCTCTCCTTTAAATTCTCGTTACAATGCCGCGATGGGCTCCAGGAGACAGATTCTGGTCTGTATGCGATCAATCTGACTCGAGCGATGATAAATAATGTATACATTTCAGCAGCAGATTCATGGGAAGGAGAGATACACAATCCAACACTCGGATGCGATTCAGGTCAAGGAAATGGCCTCGGCGAGCGGACCGAATCGACTCATGACAGCAATAATGCATTAATCTTAGCGGATTACGGTGAGTGGTTCGACTAGTCAGCTACTCAACGCAAGGTCCTGGGTTCAAATCCGTGTAATACCAAAATGGTCCCCCAAGCTGCACCAAAACGTGCGTTTGTCACGGTACTAAACCGTGCTGAAAAGCTAAGTGTACCAGCCAATTAAACAGAAAAAAAAAGGTTCCATTAATGAAGACGTTCACCAATGTTTGAAACTAAAAACCACACAGTATTCCACCTTGATAGGTAAAGCTATTTTTATAACTCAAATAAATTTTCCTGGTTAAGTAAAATTATGTGTAGTATTATAGAACTAATGAAATTTCGCAAAGTGCCAATTAGGTATTCAAGATTTCACTGAAATGGACATGAGATCAAAAATCCCGTCTCGGTCCCTCCCTACCATTTTCTTTGGAACATTATCTCAGCATAACCCTTCTCATCAAAGCACAATTGCCTCCCTACAAACAAAAAGGCAGCTAAGCACGACTAATAAAAGAATGACACAATAATAAAAGTTCCAAAATAAATAATAAACTCAAATACGAAAAACCTGGGGCATGATAAGACGCTTAGATTTTCGTCTTTCACTAACTCTTTTATTAGTAGGATAAGTAACAGGGGACAGGCCATTTTTAGATTTTAGAGTTAGGCAGTAATCAGCTACCTCCAACATGGGAGCATAATAGTTTTCATCGTCAATATGGCTAAACTATTAGCCAGGGATGATATCAACACTATAGCACCATGACATCTTATCGAAAGATAAGATTTCATGGTGCTATAGAGTTGAACGCAAGAATCTTATCGAAAATTCTCTCTAGAAAAAAACAGGTCAGTCGGTAGAATTTAAGTATGAGTTTTCAGAATCATGAGACGCCGTCCAATCCGCACGGACAAGCACAGAAGTGCCTTATCTTCAAACTTCGGAGTTTTTAAATTGAGTGAGACGAACAATTACCTTGAAGACACTTACACTAAACTGAATTTAAAATGAATTGGATTTTTTAATAAATGAAATCAGTGTAATGGTCTCCGCGGCCTGGTTTCGGTGAAAAAAGATTCATTTCTTTAAAATAATATATGAAATTGAACCCTTACAGTGGCACCACAGCCATGTGAACATCAAGATACCGGAATATGAACACACTAAGCCGTCACACTCAGTATATTTGTCACGTTCAGAAACAAATAATTACATATGGAGATGGTTGCCAAGAATGCTCGTGAACACTTAGACAGATTTATTCACTTAAAGGTACAGAGGGTAAAAATTCGCCATTTAAAAAAACATTTGACTTGTATGGGATGCGAACTCGGATCTCCCAATTGCCGGTTTGGTTTGATAGCCAGTTACACCACTAAACCATCTTCTTTCAAGGCGATTTTCCAGGGGGGGTTTACGCGAACTAGATGAACACTTGTAGACTTGAGGCGTGAACATCTAGTTCGCGTAAACCCCTCCTAAAATCGCCTTGAAGGAAAATGGCTTGGTGGTGTTACTGGCTAACACACCTTGGGAGATCCTGGTTCGAGTTCCGGTCAAGTCAAATGAGTCAAGTCAATTTTTTCATGGCGGTTTTCAAACCTTAATGTATATGCACCCGAGCGAGTGATTTCGAACTACATTATTTGTCATTGCAATGATTGAAAAAGGTACAGAGATTATCAAGACTTAGGAGACATCGACTTCTACAAACTCTATAAACCGACAATTTATAACGAGGACGTCAAATGATAACTCCATCTTAGTAGAGTTGAATAGCAGTTGAGTTGAACCAGCTATTTAATCACCCGGTCGCGCAACGAGGACAATCTGGCGGAGTTGTTATCGCCGAGATGAAGAGACGACTGTTTTCCAACGACTGATGGCTTCGTTGAGGACTTTTATCCTGATTTCATCATCACAGTTCACGAAATGTTAGAGGAAAGTATCCGGCAGTCCTCTACCCTCTTAGCGCAGGAAGACCCGAGGACGACCGCGACAGCTCGACAACTACGACGGAGATGACCCCAAATGGTAGAAAAAAATTAACTAACGAGTGCAGTCCATTTTCTCTCCTCCTGTGCTCTTTAAATCATTCCCGCCCTGCCCTCCACGCGGGTTAAAGGGCATGCGTAAGACCCAGAGACGAGGACTCTTCACCGACGTCCTGCAAAACCTGATCCGACCTCGGACCCGGCACACCCGTATTAATAAGCCACGAGGGAGAGGACTTGGAAGGGATGAAAATGAAGAGGTGGGGAAGGAAGATGGAAAGCAGGGGAAGGAGAGGGTGTGGGGGAGGGGATGGACGGAAGGAGAGGAGAGATAGGAAGCTGAGAATAGAGAGGGAGGACCAGAAAAAATATTTTCTCAACCCCGTCCCCCACCCAAACCGACCCCTCCACCCGCACCGCCGCCCGCCTAACCCGGTCCTCGTCCGCTGACCATAGAAAATTCAAGACCTCTTTACACAATTATGTGCCACCCCTGTTCTCCCCCTCTTACAGGAAAGATGGGCCGAATAAATACTAAAACGAATAAAAGGCGAAGGGTGAGAGATCCAGAGAGAAGGATGGGGTGGAAAGAGGGAATATGGGTGTAGGAGAAGGACTAAAAAAATGACAAATGTCGAGTAAAAGAGATTCAGCGGAAGCAAGCACGAGTAGATGACACGAACACGGACCATCACACGTTGTTATCAGACAAGAAACATGCATTAAAAATGAAAAGATCATGTATTTTTCAAATTTTTAGTATTTGAAGTTATCGACTGCAACTACGATGAAGATCTTTGATGAAGATTTCTGACAACACATGAAAAACTAGCTCGTGCAGTATTTTTTATGCCAAAGTACACTCATGTGCCAAATAAAACAAACAACTGCTTGCTCTAAAAGTATCTTGATTTCTATTATCTTGAGGCCCTAACAGATATATAACAGAAGCTCGAAGAGTAATTTGAGTACGACCAGTCCTTACACGAGTGATTTGCATATAATAGAGGGAGTAAGACCATTGCGAGACCACTAAATGTTTTGTTTTGACGTGTAATGCTGGTTTCCGAAGAATTTTTAAAAGGCACAGACATAACCGCATTATTTTTTCATACATTTTGCAAAGTTATGAAAGGAATTACAAGCAAAAAGACATTACCACTACATACTACCCTGCGGGTTGCCACAAGGGCGACTGGCAGGGGGTGGAGGGACACCAGCCGCGTAAAGATGTAAGGTCTTGGGAAGTGAAATGGTAACGAGTATATGGGAGTGTATTTAGTGGAAATCAGTTTTCGTTGCGGTCGCTTATTGTGCGTGGAAAGAACGAGTTTTTGCTCTTATTTTATCGCTCAAAATTTAAGTGCAATAATAAAGGATGCAGAGCGTTCGTTCGCCACAGACGTCCGTTAGAGAGTGATAACGAATTCGAGTGGAGTATCACATAACCTCGTGGCAAAAAGGCGAAATGAACGCCATCTGTCGAAAGCTCGATCTATCTTACCATCCATTTTGAGCTCAAATTAATATAATACAAAAGTAATGCAAAGCGTTTTGGCAAAAAATGTTATAAACTAGAAGTTGATTCACTTTAAGCCCAAGGAATACGAAGTACACGGAATAAAACGTTACAGCCGTTGAGGGATTCGCAGGTGGAGCCTTAAAAAGGGAGGTGAGAAGAGGAAATTGAGAGGAAGTCGGAGAAGAGTCGGTTTTGGCGAGAGGTTTTTAAAGGGAGGCGAAGGGAGACAGTAACCGGGGGGAGGAAGGGGAGTGAGGAATGTCGGGACGAAAGAAAAAAGATAAATGGAATTAGTGCGGAGGGAAGTGGATGAAAGATGGACGATGCCGAGAGGCAAAGGGAGACAAAAGGGAGATGGAGAGAAAAAGAGAGAGACGGCGAAAAAGAGGGAAGTGGGTTTAGTTTAAAGGGATGTTACAAAAGGGAAAGCGCGAGGAAGAGTGGTGGTTGGGAAAGAGAGGAAGATGTGAGTCGCACACAAGAAGGGAAAGGGGTTAGCGGGAGCAAAAGAGGGCGAAAATTGGCTTTATTAGGTACGTGTAGTCCATCTTACACCTTTCGGATCCCTGGGTCATTATGGGAGGACGGGTGGAGAAACGTGAGGATGGATTAAAAAAAGAATAGTTAGGGAGTAAGAGAGTTTACAGGAAAAGAGGGGAAAGGAAGCGAGGTGGAGGATTCTGGGAAATGAACGCTCCGTCGAGCGAAGGGTGAGGAATAAAGCGAAATGGAAAGGGAACGAGGGAGGCGAAATGGTTGCCCGGGCTGCTGTATAGCAGACGCGAGTGGGCAGGAAACTAATGTGATCGAATGGCGACGGTAGTGGGGGAGTAATATTGGGGAATCCCCGGTTCAATTCGATGACTCTCTCCCAAGAGGACCAGGAAGATTTGCCATCGCACACGTGGAAGGGCAGAGGGCAGGGGGCTGCAGATTTTCCATCACAAACCTTCAAAGAGATGGGAAAGGGAGACTAGAACAAAAAGGTAGATGGAAGCATGAAGATGTAGGTAATACCGCTCGTCCTGGCAAACTAGATGAGGGCAGCCTTGGCCTAGTTTCCTCTGGGTGTCAACTCGAACGACTATTTCAATCACTATCTCAACAAACACACCGAAATGGAGGCGTTCAAGATAGCAAAAAAGCGTTTAGACACAAGTTTCAACCGACAGCTTTGAAGTTCCGAGACAAACTTTCGCGGCCACCGTCATCGAATGCATATCACGCATATGGGCTACTTAAGCACTTGAAAGCTTTGCTTAAATGGGATGCTGAACGGGGTGGTAAAGTGGGTGGAGGGCTGGATTTCAATAACGGGGACTCTCGACGGTTGGAGAAACGCCATTCCTGCTATTGAATGCCATTTGAAGAAAATTTAACGAACTCTACTGAACCCGCCGCATGCAACTTTTACAACATGCAAGTTTCTTTTTCAGCGCAAGCCAACGCCAGGATTCTCTCTTTCCTTACAAAAATAATCATTCCCTCATTATCCTTCTATCATATCTTCGATGGCCCAAATGACTTCGGCTGTCGACAACCACCCCAAAGCACCTCACATTATAATGTCTAATTAAGACGCATAAAATATGACACACGTGTTTGTCGGAAGAAAACATGGACAATTTCTTTTATAATTTTTACAATAGGTGGAAAAATTATCGACTATGTCAGACTGTGTGCAGCCGTGGAACCAAATATCCGAGAAGGTAGATGACACAGAAGATTTCAAACTGTATAATGGCTGACCGTGACTATGAGAGAACGTGAATGCAATTCACGGCAGACGTAGCAAGTTGACTACCGTTAAATTTGCTCCATTAATCCAAGAAAGAGGATGCTTACCCACACTGCGATCGTTAGCCGTAAATTTGGAATTGCTAGACAGTCACGAAAAAAAAACAATGAATAAACTCTAATACGGTCCTCCTCGTTATCCATAATAACATTCATGTTGTTAGAAATCATACCAACAAAATATATTCCGATAACGATAAAACTCCAACGATGCCACGAAATCCGAATCAAAACAAAATCAAATCACAAGATGAAAATTAATTCTCGGTCTACGGAAATTGTTCGTGGAAGTATCGTCCCATCATATTTTATGAAATCATAAAACCATACGGAAGTAAAAAAAGAAAAGGTGTAGTACACGGTTGGCTGTGGAGCCAATGGCGCACAATTAATTGAAAAAAAATAACTACCGCCAAGAGAAAGGCTTGATTCAAAATCGATTTGAGGAGGCATAATATTGAAAAAGTAAGGGGAACACACTAGAGTAAACTTACAGTCCTGAGAAGTTTCCCGAGACTACCAAAAAAAATAAAGCCGAGTCCTCACAGCATTCTGCAGCTCGGAACCCCATTCTTTTATTCATCAACTTTTCTACTAAGGTTCGAAAACTCGGTAAAGAAGAAGGATCCTTGAAAAGTTTCAGCCTGGCAATCCATCTCAGATTTTCCAACTTTTTGACGTGGTATAGCCGTTCGGAGTATTTTTGATTCGGAATAGGAACTTCGGAGTCAGTACAGAATTCCTTTCGTCCCCGCTGCTCCCAAAGTTTGGCCAACGAGAAAACCGGTACATATCTGGCGATTCCCTGGACTCATCGAAAAATAACAGTTACATTAAACTTTACTCCTGAAAAATAATCTCCGGCCACAGAATGAGAATTCGGATGGATACCGGGGGGAAAATAGGAAATAATGTTTATTTTGGGAGAATCCGTAGCTCTCTCAAATATGGCCGTATGCGTGGGAGCTAAGGAATTCTCATAGTCCACGTTGACGTCCCATTTATCGAACCGACTTCCCTAAAGCAATAGTCAACGCTGATGGAAACTATCTCAATGCCAGCCACATCAGTTTCCACTCACGTCTCAAAATAGAAGTACCATCTCCACATGAGGTTAATTTGGATAGTAGTATCGAAGTTGAACAGCTCTGAAGAACCCTCCATTGAACGACCGAGACTGACGTCAGTCATTAATGAACTTCTGACATAAAGTTCTCAACGCACCGCTATAACTCATACCAAAGTTTCGAAAAAGCAAAACCTTCAAATGGCTCCATGCTTAGACCTAGAGGAGAGGGCTTTCCTGAGACCATTAAGTCAATGACAACCGACTTGTCACTTCATGTTAGTCCTCGCTCGATACACAAGTGAACCCGAACTAATTTTGGTATCACAAGCATTCTAAATTTAAAACCTCCTTCCTCTTCTCTCAAAGCCCTACACCACAATTATCAGAGGAATATTCCAGTTCCTATATCATAAGAAATTTATAAATATACATAACCCACTCAAGACAAGTAGCAAAGTAATAACTGAAAAAATTCAACAGATTCAGGCATAATCGTAAGTTAGTCATAATGAGAGCAACAATCGCACTCTTCTAGTGATTTTTAATAACAATTACAACGGGTTTCAAATTGGAGTCATCATAAGGTACCAGACCCTAAGAAAAAGGGGACATCTAATTTATATGGCTTAGAGAATGGGTGGGTATAGGAAACATGAGTAAGGCAGGGGAAAGATAAGGGCTCTCCCCTACCTTACTCCAGTTTCCGATAACCATCCCTTCTCTCAACCATATAAATACGATGCCTCCTTTTTCTTAGTGCTTAATACCTAATGATGACTTCGTGAGTTGAAACGCTTTGATAGTTACTAAAAATCTAAGAAAAGAGTGATTATTGTTCTCATAAAACTGAAGAAGTTATTGACTAATTTCTTTATTCACTCAGACCAAAACTAAAATGATGGTAAATACAACGAAAAATATATGCATTGTAGAACCATGAGTAACAGCGAGATTTATCCTTGCTAAAAGAATAACTCCCAACATGACTTTCTAATTCTCAAAAAGAAAGTCGTGCAACCGTATCCTTCTACAAAAATGCACAAAAAGAGAAATTATGTTCAACTAAAATATGAGAACCGGGGACATATTACAAAAGTGTTCTCGCAACCAAACTACCAAAGGAGGGAATTAAGTCAATTTTATAAAAGATTTACTGTTCCAAAGCTAAATAGACCTAGGCCTTTCAAGGTAAGGCCAATTAGGAGATCCGAGTTCGAGTTCCAATCAAGTCAAATGATTTATAATGGTGAGTTTCATCCATATTGGTGTGTATTTTAGCTTCTATGCGCATGACTGGCTACCATATAATTTGCGCATTTCGCCGTGACAGGAAATTTATCGAAAGAAATGATCCCGCAAGTTAACTCAAAAGCAAGCCTGCCCATCAGGGTGGTCGGAGCCAATATTTATTTATACACAGATTTGCGTGAACTTTTGCAAATGCGTTTTAATCAGTAATATCTTCGGATAAAAGAAAAGGATCGAATCATGCCGATTTGATTTCTTGGCAATTCAATGCTATTTTAAAACGTAGCCCTGTGGAATTTGACACATAATTCGTAAAAAATTGACTACATACGCACATATCATCTTTTAAACGCGGAGAAACAGTTTATATTATTATCATGCAAGCTATAAAATATCAAGTGGCCAAAATACAGGAGTAAAATATAATATTAAATAAAAATCTCTCGGTTATTCCACCGGATTAGCAGCTCCATATCTCCCGACGTTTTGGAGAACGACTTCTCCATCCTCAGGGGTTCTGAATGAGCCGCTAACCCGGTGGAATACCCGATGGGCCTAATTCAACGGATTCGCCGGAAAAATATAAGATATTTCATATATGATGTTAGCTTATATTTTTTAATACCGTACCGAAATCCAAGTCATAACATGACCTAACAATGGCAAAAGAAGTAAAATATAATTCTTACATCATTTCTGTCGAGAATTACGTGGATCGAGGATTGACAAGTACACGCCAGTCAGTAATAAATATGTAATAGGATGCAAGTGGATTGTAATGCACTCAAGGCGACAGCGCGAGAAGAATTGAGCGAACTGTCCCGTGCCGTACAGTACATCGGCACAGGAAGCCAGGCAGCACCACGCAGTGGCGACTCTCGTATCCAGGTGCAGAGAATGAGCGCCCATTATGAATTTTATTCACTTCCCCTTTAATTTCCATCACTGAAACTACCCTGAGTTCCACCGCATAAGCAGATGCACTTAACTGAAATAAATGTGGTCCTAAAATGTTTATCGACATACTAGAAAAACTATTAAATTGCTCACTCAATGATTCACGATTACCGCTCCGGCCACCTCGAAGAAGGAACTGGGAGCAATGGAGGTGATACGAGAGGTGTGGGAGGACGGAGAAGGCTGGCTGGATTTAGGGGACGGGGCGCCGGGAGTAAAAGGAGAGACAGAAGAGAGCCGTCCAGGCGAGCGGAGAAAGTGTCTGGGGATGCGGAGCGGGGATGAAGCGATGAAGCTGGGGCGCAAGGGAGGAAGCGGGAGGGGTGCAGGGAGCCACCCTAGCTCATTCCGAGGCCCATTCACCCCCCTTTCCCTCCCCACACCGGTCCCACACATCCCCCTCGCGCCACTGGAACCCTTTGCCCGAGCCATTCCTCACCCACAAGGACCCTCCTCCGTCCGAGGCGGCCGACATACACCGCCATCCTTCCTAAATCCTACGGCCACCATTCCCGACACCGTCGCCATCCTCCTTCCCCCCACACTTATTCCCGCCTCCCGAACCCATTCCCACCTCCCGCATCTATTCCCGCCTCCCGGTTCCAATCCCGTCTCACGTACCTATTCCCTCTTACCCTCCTTACACGTTCTAGAGACAAGAGGGGAGCCCGGGGTGAGAGCGTTTAAAGAAAAGCGTGATGGGATACAGGAACAATAAAAATAAGAGTGTAGTCCCTGTCACCTAACACGCTTATGACACACCCATTCCCACCTTCCGCACCCATTCCCGCCCATCTCCCTAAACGTTGCAAAGTCATGAGGGGAGTCCAGAGAGTGAGCGTTTAAGGAAAAGTGTGATAGAACACAGAGAAGCAACGAAGATAAGGAACGAGTAGAGCCCCTGTTACCTTACACATTTATGTTAACGTCCTGGTCACATAAACAGCTATTTAATAAATGCAATGGCCTAGTAATTAGAGTCTAGACTTAAAATCTACTAAAATAAGGCGCCAGCTTATTTTCAACTTGAAGAAAAAATAGAGGTATTGAGTTGAAAAGAATAGAGCTCTGAGTAGAATTGAATACAGAGCTCCGGTGGCAGCGCCACCCAGAGAAGAAAGTAAGTGTTCTCTCCGACTTCCACGACAGCGAGTCAAGGAAGCATATACCGTTTTGACCCCTACTATCATACGTACGAACGTCCTTACGATGGTAGCACGTTTTTACAGTGTGAATACACGCACGGACCATGGTAATTCATAATTCCAAACGCTGTCACTTTAAATGGGTAAACCGCGACGTCGCGAGCGTATACCGGAAACGATTAGTCTTTTCCTTACAGTATTCTACCAGAACACGGTAGGTTTTATTGAAAGTACGAGAAAGTCCTCCCGATTTTCTACACTGTCAGGTTCCCATCAACCTCCAGCATTCCTTTGTCGTCTCAGCATACTATCTACCCTTCTTTATCGCGTCATAACACCAACCTCTTTCTTCCCTTTCCTCGCTTGCCCTACATCCTTATCTCAATCACAGTCTTGAACAACCCATTTTCCCTCAATACTCCCTCCAGCCACCTACCCTTTCTGATTTCATTTAGAAATTTCCATTCCTCGATCACCATATCATACATTAAATGGTGAATGACAATAATAAAAAACTTCAATCATTTAAGTGAAGCAGATGATGCTACTATTAGAAATAATCACAGAAATGTGTCGTTTGCTTAACAAAAACATTTCGCAAGCCTCAAAACGACAAAGGATTATGGTACTCCATGATTAATTTGCTAGCTCTTTTCTAGTTCGTCGCGATACCCTGGTAATTGGGAGTGAGAATTACACTAACGCACTACTATCGTAAGTACGATTGGCGGATTGATGGTAGTCTGAACGACGCAAAGCTAAATCCTATCAGCCCCCTCACAGTCGAGAAAATTTGCCTGAACTCTGATATTGTGATGTCTACATCTACATACTACCCTGCGATCCGCCGAATGGGCGTGTGGCAGGGGGTGTTACGACATCAGCCTTGGAAAATATGTAGCGGATAAGGTTCTTGGAGGTGGAATAGTAACGTGTATTATGGGAGTGTATTCAGTGGAGCTCAGTTTTCCTTGTGGTCGCTAATTGTGCGCGGAAAGAACGAGTTTTTATACCTAACTGTTCGGCAATGTATCTCTCTTATTTTATCGCTTCTGTCAACCTATAGATGAAGTGAAGCGTCAGTGTAATATTCTCCGTGTCACTCTGAAATACAACAGTTCTGAATTTCTCAAGCAACCAAAGCCTAGCGTGTAGCTTCCGAATCTCTAGGGGCTCCCTCCTTAATCACTAAAAATTTGTGAAACGCTATATGTTCACTCGCAGCAGTTTTTAACAATGCGCACAGCTTTCCTTTGCATGTTATTTTTTTGTTAAATCGTTCTGTCCAGGGTCTCAAATGTTCGCGACGTATTCGAGGTGAGGCCCAACCAGAGATGACGAATCTCTCTTTCACTTTTTCATCTGAGGACTTTCCTAGTACATGCTTAACAAAACCTAGTTTACATAATACTTTGCCGCATATGTTTTGTATGTGTGCTCCCCACAATACATCAGAAGTTAAGAAAATTCCAAAATAGATAAATTATAATCAGACTTTAAGGAAAAAAACAGGTCGTAGAGTTATTTCAAAGAGTAGTCATTGTGACGTCACGAATTAATATACTACGGGGAAAATAATTACGCTGATTTCACCAAAACGAGGATTGGAACTCGGCCGACGTACAAGCTCCCGCAAATCCTAAAACGTACCATTCAGTCCAACCGGCTGACATCCCCCCGCAATCCTCTGCCGACTTCAAGAGGGGAGCGGGTCACAAAAAGGAATAGAAGGGAAAATAAAAAAAAATAAGTAAAAAAATTGCTAATGCATGGTGTCGGGGACTGCGGTGGAAAAAAAGGCGTTACCCAACAGCCTACGTCGGATAAAGGGGTCCATTGATGAGTTTTTAACGATTACAATGGTGTGTTCGTAAACACGTCCAAGCAAAAACAAGACGTCAGCGAGATCCAACAGAAACTTGGCAAGAGGGGGAAAGTCGGCCTAATTATCACTTGACGCCATTCGCGAAGCGTAAGGCTAGACTATTTGGATAACTTGTGGGACAGAGAAAGCAACACCACTACAGATTAATGTCAAGTGTAACTAAACACAGAAGGGCAAGACCTCAACGGAAAAAAAACTAACGGATCCACAGCAAGCATAGCTGACGCAGAACATCTATGCGCCACATAAATTAACTTCCCGTAGACATTTTAGCAATTTCTAGAACTGCTGAAAGACACTGGCTGTCCAACATGAATCAAAACAAAAGTACCTAAACCATTTTAGAGCCGTCAAGTGAATTACGGGAGCCGCGTCGGCAATTTTAGGTGAACTGCAAGTTTTCAGTTTATGCGTCAAACATTCGAAATGCATTTTTTCATTATTCCGTCGTAAAAAGCCTGAGCTTTAAAATACATGTTTTGAACGAATTCGATAACTACACACCAAACATTTGGCCGAGATTACTGCGATCCTGAAATAATCTACTACCGGAAAGTTTCAAAACAATTCGTCATATTCTTTCGATTAATCGTCGTTAAACTGCACTGAACTAAGCCCATGCGTTCTAGTCTGCGCAAACCTGAACACACAGAATGAAAAGTTCCAAAAGCTTCTCATACTCGATGATGCAACACGTACTGCATCTTTGATGATCGGAGCTTGAAAACAACCTGCCGGGTGAAAACAAATTAACTAGCAAACACACTCCGAGTGTATCCGGAGCTCAGCAAACTATTTAATGAGCTGCAAAAGAGTAACTCACTCAAAACAGCGTAAATATGGCAGTTAATTAAGAATTACTAAAACAGCAGTAAAATTTAAATAAAATCGTATCAGAGACAAAATGGAAACGATGAATGACCTTCGAGCTCTAATTAAAATATCTTAAAATGCCCGAGTATGGGAGAAGAGCGAGATAAGCCGATCATTTTCGACGATGCACCGGCACATGCATAAAATAATATCAAACGAAATACGCACCGGATGATTAAAATTCGTATGAAAAGCAGTCGCCAGCAAAGAGTACACCAAGGAGAGAAACATATTTCTAATGGTAAAGACTGTAAACTAGTCCTTATTGGCTGGAGGCGCAACTTGAATGATTACCAAGATCTATTTTGGGCCACGAAATCTTCGTTTGGCAGAGGGAAACTTGAGGTTTTTCCTCTTAACATGACTAGTATGTGCACCGCAGCATGAATGATGCGAGAGGTGGTGGCATTGGTGCAGACGGAATGTTAATGAGAATTTCCCCCAGACCCGAAGAGTATCGCAAGGAGAGACGCTCCATGGGAATGATAGCGACACTTGTTCCACACAATCATCGCCGGAGTCAGCAACAGCAGTTCCCTTCTCCCGCCCCCCACTCCTCCTCCCATGCAACCACTTAAGCAGCTCCACCTCTCTTGAGGCGTGAGGACTCTATTAATATCGCCTAAAACTGAGCAGTCACATGAACCTAATGAACTTAGGCACGGGTCGTAAAATACCGCAAAAGACGTGAGAGTTGAATTTTCAAGAGCGCCACCGTCTGGAAGCTTCGCGCTCGTCTCTCTCTCCGGAGCGAATTTCATCTCCAAGTTAAAGGCGCATAAGACCGTGAAAACGGATGACGAACAGGCAGGCGGGCGAGAACCACTCCGCATAACTGCAAAGCTGAGCATCGCATCGAAATAAGGTTAGGGCGGGGTTAATAATGAAACTGCCATGCCAATAGTTTCCAGGATATAAACTGAATCGATCTAACTGCCTTAAGTTACTAAAATATAATGTCTACCGATTATTTAAACTCGTGAGTTTCCACTAAAAGAAATAAAATTTTACCATTTTTTAGAAACCAATTCGATTTTTCTATTCGGAATCTAAAAGCTACGTGATAACCCAACCTAACTTAATGATTATTAAAATATACAGTAAAATATATTGGAGTTACTTTAACTTCTGAAATATAGTGGGGATTACACATACAAAACATACGTGGCACAGCATTTTTTAAAAATAGGTTTTGTTCAACGTATAACAGGAAGGTCCTCGGATGAAAAAGTCAAAGAGAGATGCTACATCGCTCTGGTTATGCCACACCTCGAATACGCCGCGAGCATTTGGGACCTTGGCCTTAAAAATTCAACAAAAAAAAAATAAATAAAATACATAGGAAAGCAGCACGCTCCGTAAAAAACTGCTACTAGCGAAAATTTAGTGTTTCACAACTTTTAGATTTAAGTGGGAGCCCCTAGAGACTCGGAGGTTACACGCTAGGCTAAGCTTGCTTGAGAAATTCAGAACTGGTGTGTTTCAAAACGACACGGAAGTATTATTATGACGTCTTACTACATCTCTAGGTCTGACAGAAGCGATAAAATAAGAGAGATACACTTCCGAACAGATAGGTACAAAAACTCATTCTTTCCGCGCACAATAAGCGACCACAATAAAAATTGAGCTCCACTAAATACCCTCCCATAATACACGTCACCATTTCTCCTCCCAATACCTTATCCCTTACATCTCTATACGGTTGTCGTAACACCCCCTGCCACACGTCCTACGATGGCTCGCAGGGTAGTATGTAGGTGCAGATAACCTAACCTACCTCGATAAACCTAGCTGAAAAAAACGATATTAACTGAGCCTTAGTAGAATGAAAAAAAAATGACAACTTGTACCCAAACCGGAACCATTAACCAAACTCGACGGGTAGGTTAATCATGTAACATTCACGTCGATTGTTTCTAAGTAATTAATTTGAAACTGCACCACGCAGTCGAATAGATCGCCCGAATTCACCACCACGTAACCTACTACTGATAGTTTATCTCGGGATTTATATCTCATATTTTAAAATCCCAGCCGTAAACATGATAGTCCAAATCTCAATTCGGAATCGGAAAGTTGTATAATAGGTTCCCTGAACCGAAATTCCGAACGATAAAAACGATATTTTAGGTCGAATTGGAGATGAAACAAAAAAGACAGTAAAAAACTTGCACCTCAATCAGTGCCGATTATATTTTCACATAATTCCATCTCTGTTTTTAAAAGGCAAAATAGGGGGCTTATTCGGAGTTCAATATCTGTGGATACTCCCAATCTCATAATTTGTTCATGCCTCAAGCAATGTGACAAATTAGCTGTGGCAGAATATACTTGCCTCATGTCATTGTGATGCATTCAATATTTTTAAGTATGCATTTTGAAAACCTCATTACAAAATACGACCTTAAATAAATACAAAACTTAATGAATGATCAAACTGAAGCCATTTATACTTATGTATTTAGGTATTTTAGATGCATATTTACCTAAAATCTAGTCCTAATCTATTTATAATTACCGTAACAATTATGAATATTAAAATTATCCCTAATGAGCGTTACTAAATGAGGTATTATTTCCATAAAATAATCACAGACTTCGTAAATAGTACTCATTTACTTGAAATAGAAACAATTGCGCAGTATTTTTTTTCATTTTTCTGACCTCTAAGCCAAGGTCGTAAAAATACAAATGGAAAAGAGGGTTAAAATGATTCGTCAGGTTAGCAATAAAATTCTTTAAACGGAGATATTTCGCCATTTCACTAGATACGGCAAGCCACCACGTTGTTCCTAATTGTGACGTCACCGTACGGTAACACTTAAAACTTCAAAGTTCAGCACATAGCGCATGCAAAGAGACTAAATACATAAATCCCTAAAACTTTGCTATCACCAAAATTTCTCCTAGTTTTCAGAATTACGTCACATCTGATTCTGGAATTCAATAAGAATTGACCCGTTCACAGTCAAGGTTCACTTTACTTTAACCAACTACCTAAAGGACTGGTGAAATTATATGCCTTTTGCAATGCATAAAAATGAAAATAAAAAAATCAAGACAAAATTGCATAGTGGTTCCACAAGCGTAGCAACGTTTTTATTGCCCGCGGAAGTTTTGAAAAGAACAATCTTTTTTCCGCCGTAAGAAACAATCGGATGTACGCTGCATATATTTTGGTGCCAACTCGAATTTCCGTGACCCTTGCAAAAGCTTCTTCAAAGGTAAAGCTAAATATTTATCAAAAAGAGGTGACCAGCTAAGGCCACGTTACATTGGGCTGAAACTGGAACAAAAACGTGGCATAAACTTGAGTATTTATTTATACAGGGTGTCCCATAAATGTCACGCCACCGTGACACTGGAGCTAGGGCAGCCTAAGAGGAACCGAACCAGCCTAATATGACCTCAGTAAAAGTTGCACGGTTTTCAAGATATTGCCAAATTAAAGCTTTTTCAAAAATTTCACTTTTTTTACATTTCTAGTTCCAGAATTCACTTGAATAGCTCTCAATTTGGCTCTCTGATGGGGCTACTGCCACAAATTAACAAACAAAGTACTCTATCCATCCCATTTTTTGATAGATTTAGACAGGTATAGCGGCTTTCGCGTTTCTTTTGTTTGTTCGGACCCCATGACCCTCCTCCCTCTCGGGCCTCTGTTCCAGGTAGAAGTCGGCACATGAGTCACAGTTGGAAGATTAAAAGAGCGGCCCTAATGAGGACGTTAAATTATCCGATTGACTTCTTGGACTAGAAATGTAAAAAAGTGAAATTTTTGAAAAAGCTTTAATTTGGCAATATCTCGAAAACCGTGCAACTTTTACTGAGGTCATATTAGGCTGGTTCGATTCCTCTTAGGCTGCCCTAGCTCCAGGGTTACTGTGGCGTGACATTTATGGGACACCCTGTATATTTCATCCTGAGCTGCAACTCCTAACCCGTATCTTCAGAAGAGAAAAGACACACTTGTACACTTCCACACATTATTTACTTCCGACCATGGTTTCGGCATGTTATACCATCATCGGGACGATGGTATAACGTTCCGATACCATGGCCTGTAACCATGACGGCATAGCGTGCTGAAATCATGGCCGATAGAAAATGAATTAAGAATGTATACAAGTGTGTTTTTTTCATCTGGAGGTTCAGAAAAAAAAGGGTTTGAACCGATACACCATTGGAGACCGTTCCGAAACCCGAGTCGGAACCAAAATTTTTAACGTTTCGATCGGACCGGAACGAATGCCGGAGGGAATAAGAAATGGCACTTAGAGTTCGACGCCCAGCCGCAAAGCACCCAGCACGCCGACACGCCTCCTCCTACAACTTGGCCAGCCCACTTCCCCACCTCATCTCGATCCCCCCCCCCTTGTCCCTCCCCAAGCCAAACGAACGAACCAGGGCAAATAAATTAGCCGCAAAAGAAATGTGGCGCCTCGTTTTTTTCACTCTCTCCTGATGGTGCGAAAGGTCTCTCCGATAAAATGGTGAGAAATTGAGGGGGGGAGGGAAGCTATAGTGCGGGGTGATGGTAACATCGCACCAAAAGGGAAAAAATCCAAAACGATCGCGAGCGCGTAGGACTCGGGTCGTGCGAAGGGTGAACGCAGCGGCAGCTACGCAGTCACGAGAGCGATATAAACACATCGTTTCGCTCGTGGATTTATTCAATTATTCACGAAAAAAGATTTGCGAACGGTGCTCTCGACACAAAAGTGGAGGGGAACGGACGAAAAGTCGAGTGAGGAACGGACCACCAATTACTGCGAAAGATAGCGCCTCCGCAAGTAATAGCGATTCCCGAAGAAAAACTTTCAAGTAAAAAATATACCATCTGCCGCATGATAACTTGTGCAAATGTTTCTGAGAAAAGGCTCCAGTGACTAGGGCTTCAATGCACACTTTCAACCAAGACCTAAAACAAAACACAACGGCCAAGCCCCCAAGCGAACACCAATTATGATATTCAAAGAAACATTATCGTTAGCTAACTCTGGGAAAGGACATACTATGCACATAAATAATCGGAATAAATGCATAAAATTTCGAATCGCAAACCATTTCTGGAAAATATTCAATCCCCAAGTGGTTCATGGCAAATCCGCACCGGTAAAACTCTTTAAACGATAGGTTGTTAAACGTCTTTACAAGGGTTTCTCGCCAATATTAAGTAAAGGCATCGATATTCCAGTAAAAATCTAATTCAACGCAGGAAATATTCAGGAAAAAATGCACGTATAAGGCTCGAATACTGTGCGATGATTCCTCATCCAATTTCTTTGAAAATAAGAATTACACCATAATCGAGTACGCATAGCTTCAAAAACACAAGTTTTCATTGCTCGTCATCGAATACGCTTCAGCGTATTGCGTACCGCTTCAGCGTACCGCTATTTTACATCGATTAATTGTAAATCCATCGGGCTATCATGTAACGAAGCTACACTGCAGTAATGTAGAGAAAAATTATCTCAAAGAGTTTTTTTATCTTAAAGTGGATTTTAAAAAAAATCGAAATTTTTTTAAATCCAAATGACAAGTAAAATACTTGGGTTTGGATTAGATTCGGGGACGTGTCGAAATCAGGAACGGATTGGACAGAATTATATGCCTTTTGCGATGAATTTAAATGAAAATTTAAAAAAACATGACAAAATTGCATTACATTCGAAGACAAATAATAATCGGGAAATATTCAAGACAAAGAGTAAGCTTGTGATATTAGATATAAGAGTTACAATCCGGCAAGAACAGAATATAGAGGAACAAAGAACAAGCATGCACGATGTGTAAGTACAAAACATTCCTTACTCTTTCACTATTTCTCTCATTCCCACCCAACATCACCCACATTCCTCCTTCCTCCAGCCCCATCCTCCCTCCCCTCGCCCCTCAGTTACAGCTCGCCGAAAGTTTGGCAGTATATTTCGCGGGGTGCAATTCATCCCCCTTCCGCCCCTCCCCCGTACCACACCCACCCTCGAAGGCACACCCTCCCCAGCCCCCCCGTTCTCCGCCTCCGCCCAATCCCCATCCCTCAAGCACCCCCGCTCCATCTCTCACTCTTGACCCACCCCCACTCTCTCCCCTCCCTACCACCACCCACACCATTCAACCGACCCTCCCACTTTTCGGGGTCGGGTAGCTTCGTCAACGCTATCACCAGCGAGCCACTCGACCAGGCGACCGCGACCCCTGCCGCTCCGACACGCAGTCGAAGTATAAAAAAAATACGAGAGAGAAAGAGAGATAAAACCATCCCCTCCTTCGCATTATTCTATTCCCTTTCTCCGGGAAGACCGAGAAGGGAGAGTGGGTGTTACCCCGAGAAAAAAAAGGGTTCGTGGGGATTTCTGGAAGGCTACGAGGGATGGGTTGGACGGGACTGGTGCCACCCACGAATCCAGTCTTACTTCCGGTGCCCCTCAGACTGGTTCTCTAGTCGGTCACGACCCTCGGCCCGGGGATCGCTCCACTTCCGGCCCTATCTCACTCCGTGTTGACGCCGGAGGCGCATGAACACATTGAAAAATAACTGAAGGTAGCTTATGACGCGTCGCGACGATTGAACGCGCTGATTGGATTGGTGCAATTACTAGAGAACTCTCTTTCCATCCCGAAGGTCATGGGTTCGAATGGCGACGGGTTTAATTCATTAACGGAATTCCTAACGAAGTTTTAACGAGTACGAGGACTTTATGGCCTGAGTTGTCGCCATTATATACAAAGAGATTAGCATTCATTTATGTGGCACGTTAATCCACGTCGTAGCCTCTGCGACTTACGATACAGGGTCGCCAAAATTTGGGGAAATTTTGAGGTAGGTGACAACGCAATGAGACGGTGATCCTCACATCTATATTTTAAAGTGGTGCATGATGCTGTATGTCAAGAGGTGAAAACGAGCGCCAATACTCATTACCTTGTTCTTTAATTCAGAAGCAGGGTTGATTATCGAAATTACCGAAAGATTCGGTCGGGAACAGTTGAAACTCCGCGCCTCAGGCGTGGTCATGAGGAAAACGATATATAACTAGCTTCGGAGTTGAATCCTATGCCACTGTTACCAAAAAATGTGTTACAATATTTCCGCGATGGATCAAGGCATCTGAAGAATCTGACGCCTATATATCTGCTGCAATGCGCAAATATTTCATTGGTGATATGTCTTAAAATGCTGGTTAGTAAGGTTCTTATTTGGGGAAACGACTGATAACTGATGTCCTTTAAGTTATCACGAATATATATGCGGGATTGCAAGGAATGACCTTCGTGGGGAAAGACGTAAGGGTGGATAGAAACCCGGTGTCGGACGTCTCTCAACCAAAGGCCCGACTTTGTGAACAGAGTCCGACGGGCGGAGTACTTGATATGCTCTACACATGGCTAGATCGGAATGGAAAGTCAGAGCATTCGCCACCTCGTCAATTTCATCCATCACAAATTCCATACGTACATGAAAAAGTGGGTTTTACAAGTCATTTAGATTAAAGGTACGCTGAAAAGTCACTTTCTGTCATAATGAGAAAGGCAATGACGCTTGCAACCATAACCGACAACTTCTACCAAACTTGGACCGCTACTCAGGTCCAGAAGAATTAAGAGTGGACACTGACAATGACTGAGCATCTCGTCAGGGTGTATTCAAATTAGTCAAGAGCTTTAGCCAAAATCTGACCAGGGCCACGGTTTAGTTTCGTAAAAACGAATTTGTAAAAGTTTATGACGGAAAATTGTTTCAAATTTTCTCCTTTACGTAATAATTTTCTTATGGAGCGGCTTTTCTTATCGGCGGCTTTCTCAGTAGTAAGAGATGAAGCAGAGTTGCACCAGATTTGAGTTGGACCAGATTGAGATTGAGTTACACCAGATTTACCCACTGCATCAGTAATTTCAGTTGGTAATTACACTCTGATGGAAATACTCATCATAGCTTTAGGTAATACGTGAAATTATTGATTGTCATTGCTTTGGAGCAATAACTGAAAAACAATGCATTAAGGAATCCGGAGAACTTATTTTGGATAATGGAGGTGTTGGTTTAATAACATACAGGCCTTCCAGGCGAAAGAACACGAGAAAAATCATCAAAAATTGGGCATCTCAACAAATATTTCACAGATCGTCGATATTTCTCATATATTTAATCCCTCCATCAGCAGGACAAACGCTGAAATAAATTACGATTCTTTTCGGTTTCGTCACAAACAAGAGGTGCCATAAGTGTGGAGACTCTGCGAGAGTTTTCTTTCAAGGCTCCGCTCTGATTCCGCTCGTAAGCACGCACACCTTTTAAGGCTCGTAAGTTGGCCGGGTCCCGGGGAACCATAAATCCTATGCCATTCAAGTCTTCCCCCTTGTCACTCACGCGTTCCCTGAAGCCGTTCTTGCCGTACTTACATCTCCTTCAATCTCATCTCATCCCACCCCAATTCCAGCCATCCATCGCGACACCCCAACCACGTCCCCGCCGCCCACCCAGTACACCATCTCCCCCTCTCTCCATTCGCCAGGGTCTCCCTGTGCTCCTCCACACCCCAGAAAACGGAGAGGGGTGAAAAAAATCATCCTTGGGGGACTCGGTGTGGGGGTGGAGATGGGTGGAACCCTTTAGAGCTTTCCGGCACACGCATGCCTAGTGCTCAAACCCTTCACCTCCCTCACTCTCTCCTCGACTCAACTCTTTATAGATGCTTCACCCGCTCCCTAGCTTGACTTCCTCCCCCCCCCAACACATTAACCACCCCTTCCCCCACACATACAATCCTATCCATCCCCTCACTACCCAAAACTTGAAGGTGTACCCCCGCCTCTCTCTCCCATCAACGGCCTTCCCTTACCCACCGTCCCCAACTTCCTGGAACTACACCAACCACATTCGTCCTCTTCCACCATTTCTTCTTCTTCTTCCCTTTCTTCCTCTTTCTCCTCTTCCTCTCCACCTTCACCTCTTCCTTTCACATATCGGTGCCCACGGCCGCCGCTCACGTACGTCCCTCAGACCCGAAATCGTCTCCTTTCGCCGTTCAACTTCTTAACTACGCCACCTCCACCCGGCACAGAAAGAAGGAAAGGGTGGAAAAATTGACCGTAAACCCAGTACTTCTTCCCTCTCTAACATTCCACGTTCTGCCCCTACCACCATGTACCACTTTTGTGGACTGTCTCCAACAAAGGTGGATGGATGGATAGTATAAATCATTAAATAATTAGTGGTGTCTTAATGAGGAGAAAAATTAGGTCTCCATGGACCTTTCTCACGTGATACTCATTTCACATCGCATAAATCCCATACCCTGGGCAGTGAACAACCCACAGCAAGACTCAAACCCAAGACCTCCGGATTAGACGATGAGGACCTTACCACCTGGGCTCGAGATCAATGAATGACTTTATTATAATGAGAGGCCATTTAAAATATAGAAGGACCTTTTCCATCCTCAAAACGGCACCTTACTATCCTACTCACCGCAGCTAACTTATTAATCATGGCTCTTCAATTAATATATGAAGCCGGTTTTAAAACCCAAAATTGGCGAGAGGGAGTGAATTCCTTCAAACAAGCGACAAATACAAAGTAAAATACGAGACTATGCGGTGGAATGAATACGCTAAGCAGGCCTCTACGCGGGTGTTCTGTAATGAGCATTTAAAGAACTGCACTAAGCGATTCGGTTGATAAATAAAACTAGACTCCCTTTCGTTAAGAAGAGACGTATTCGGACGTGTCGCCGGGTTTCCCTCGAACCTTGCCATTCCATCTGCGTGTAATCCTTCCCTCGTAAGATAACCTATTCCAACTTAACGGTGACAGATATATCAGCTGTAGGGTATCTCCCGAGTAAACAACCATGAAGATCCTAATGTGAACATGAAAAAATAGAGAGGAAATGGTCGCGCGTAGTCAACAGCAACTGGAATATGCAATAGACGACACTCAAGAATTGGATATAGTAGACTAAGTAGGTTAACATACCTAATGTGCACAATCCTGTTCAATAAAAGAGAGTAAAAATTGTAAATATGTACGAGATATGAAATAATTTCCTCGAAAAGCGGTCATCAGCCCGATTGTTTGCATTTTTTTGGTTTGAGGAGTTGATTGGTATATGCCCAGTATCTGCGTGAACTGACAATTTTCAGGAATAAAAGGTCGAAAAATCTAATAAAAATACTTATTACGGCAACTTCGATTACATTTACTAGGTTCCGCAGCCACGCATTATTTATTTATTCATTTTATGTCTTCATATGTCCCGTGTCAGATGTCAGATTCCCACTCCGACATCTCCGCAACTCTCACATTCTTAACAGTAACGTGGGGAGGGTATTATATCTATAAGAAACATGAGCGTGCCTAACATATCATCGATATTGATAATTGATGGTGAGTACGATAGTGAATGTCCAAAAAATCTCAAATACATAACAAATAAGTAAATGCGACAACCGAACTCATAAATAAATACCATACGAAGGTCATAAACATTTGAAAAGGTCGCATCAATACAGTTTAATTTTAACATACGGCATTTTTTTTCTGCTCAGCACTGAGAGAATAAAAATATTAAAGTTCTTTGTCACTCATATATATAATAAGATAATACAAATGATTATTTACAACAGTTAAGGATAATCCAAGGTCTTTCCGAATCATCACAGCGGCCTCGGATAATGCGATTGAATTTCCCCTGACGACGCATCGCATTTCCGACATTTTTTTATCAAAAACGTTTTCATAAAACCAATTTGCTTTGAAGCGAAAGTTTTATCCGTTTCATTTAACATCAAACACCTCACATACACACAGCTATTTATAATAATGCATACCCTCTAATTTATTTACAAACGCGGAATGACACACCTCGGGCACGTCGTCCGGCTCCTCGTGAACCGAAAAACTAATTGCACGAGCGATTTCCTGGATCTGAGGGAGAGATAGGAACGAGGGCCAAGATAGCAGGGCTTGTCTGCGGAAGCGATGGGTTGCTAAAGGAGAGCTAGGAAACTCGGGTTAACCTTTTTTTTCCCTCAGACCACTTTCCAGAAACTTCGGAGGGAAATAAAATCCGTTGGATCTTCCTCCTTCAACTGTGGACGTTATTTCCTCTCCCTGACCATTCCCTACTCACACTCCTTCCTTCTTTATCTTCATTTCCTCCTTATCTCCTCCTTTGCAAACTCCCTCTCTTATTCTCTCCCTAGCTTTCTAAACGCACTCCTCCCGCAAAACTCACAAAGTTCGGGAGGCGGCTAAAAGATTGCTTGCTTTGTTTCAGGACTCGGTGAGAGTATGTTTCCTTTCCTTGATGTGCTTATTCATTTCGACCCCTCCGAGTAAGGGTTGGCAAAGGGGAGATTATTTATATAAGGTTTAGACCTACGAGGCTTCCCTCATAAATAAACCGCAAATCATTAGGACACTACTTCGCTCTTTTTCAAACAAGCACCTTGTGGTAGTGTTTTTATCTTCAACTTTGGTGAATGTAAGATTTCTACACGATGCGACCGAGTCCTTTTTTACACCAAGATTCGTACATTGAATGACCATAGATCGCCTTATAACACAAAATTCGGGATGGAAATCTAGTAAATCGGGCAGAGAAAATTTGATACATCAAGTTAGTGAGCTAAACATTTCTCTACCTTGTTGAAATAAACTTGGAGTTAACTATATTATTAATTTCAGTCTAGCTATAAACCACTATTCATTCTTCATCACACAATTTGCGAATCGATTAATTAATGATCATGAGGCTGCACTGCGAGTCCAAATACCGTCTCAGCCATCATCAAAGGCCAAGAATTATGTAAACCCAAAGAAGAAAATAAGAAGTGGCTTAAATACCACGGTGGCCTATCTTTTTGTAGTTCCCAATCAATTCACTAATGAGGGCACGGTAAAAATTATTAATAAATAGACAATACTTTTCCAACTAGTGATTTAGGAGAAAATATGCACTGTAGAAAAAATCCTGGGCTAGGAAAAAGTAAAACGCACGACTTTCATTAGGAATATTGAGGGAAAGTAATCCACGCAGTATTCACCCAAGAAGATATAACTGCACTGTAAGATTATTAGTACACTCTGTCCTGTTGTATCCCCTCGTGTTTGGTAGTACTTTTCTAGAAATCTTTGATAAAAATAGCTATTTTTGGCGAATCAAATGCTGTATTTTTTAAAATAATAAGTAAACAAACACGGTCCCTCTAAGCCATATGGCTTGTCAGAAGGATCCAACACACATACATACAATGCGGCAAAAAAATGGTGTATACAAAAAACACAAAAAAAAACAAGTTACAACAATTTATAATATTACAACTTAAGAACATTAAACACAGCCAGATTTAGGCATTCCACATTTTTGAATACACAGGTATTCATGCCAAATATATAGAACATAACCAATCAAAAATGTTTCATTTCATCAAGTAACCATGCATGTACCTTTTTCTTTACTACTGCCATACCTTTAAGATCATCAAGGTGTTTTGGCATGCAATTAAAAGTGTGTGGTACATAATATTTTGCTAACCTTTTACCGTATGAATTGCAATATCTGTACGTTTCCAATACTGGGGAATTTATTTTTGACATGTAATGTGTGTCTTTACATGGAATTTTATACTCTTTTTTGTAATAATTTTCCAATATAATTACCCATTTTATTAATTGGTCTGCGGTTAACACTTTATATTTTCTACACAAATAATTTAATTCAGAATTAGCGCAATAATTACCTCTATCTTCATCAACCAATTTTAATATTCTCTTCTGGTTCCTGATTATTGAGTTCAGCAAGGTATTAGAAGCCATTCCCCAGACTGATATTCCATATCTCAAAATACTTTGTACCATTGCGTTGTACATCAAAAGCTTTATGGATGGAGGTACTATATCTTTGAGCATGTAACTTTGATATGCAACAATTCTCATTTTTTTATTTAGTTTACCAATATGATGTGGAAATTTAAAATGTTCATCTATTACAATACCAAGGTAACAATACTTATAACAATACCAAAGGTATAGGAATAAAGCTCTCAGTTGCGTATTTATTTCAATGTTTTATCCGATAAAATGGACTAATTTCCAGAATATAACCAGCCGTTACATTTCAGTAAGGAAAATAAATATTCTGATACCTATTAAATGTCTAGAAAATATCCAGAAGATATCTCACGTCGTTTAATCGGACGTGAAGGGAGGACGTTTTTAGAGATGAGTGCGGAGATGTTGGGTAAATATTTTGTGTGGGACGTCCTGCGATTCACATCTCTTCATTCTGCTCTGGATTGGTCCCCTGGCCTCTGTCTCTCTTGCGTTCGAAGGCCCCTTTACTCCCTCCCGCGCCCAACTCTCTTCCATTCTCCGGTCCGTGTGTAAAGTGGGACATTGGCCAAAATAAAAAGGAGGGGAATCCAGCTTAAGGATTCAGCGCGAGTTCGACCATTACCTTAAAAGATTTCCTTTTATCATCTTTCTCTCTCCCTTTTTTCTCCATCCCTCACTCTCCACCACCCCAAAAAGAATCGGCCACCATGATTGCAACCTTTATTTGTTTTAGTTTTTTTCTCTTATTTAATAGACGGACGATTATATTTTTTTATATTTTCAACTGGGTCAAGCTTCATTTTTTTCCAAACCACGTAGTCTGCGGTGGAATATAATTGTTTTACCGATGTGTGGGTTGGCTCCCATTTCTCCTATTTTTTTATACTTTCCGCATGGCGTTCCGTTGGCGTGTGTTGAGATAATAACAGTGTTGGGTGGATTTCTTTGGTAACTTTTGCCGCACTCAGCGCTTTCCCGTCTTCCCAAATACGTGTTTTTTTTGTCTCCTCGTGAACGTGTGTATGTGTGTGTGGGAATAGACCGGTGGGGAAGGCTTTGCTACGTGCGAGCCGAATCCTTGATTGGTGTATGTGAGGAGCGACAAATTTATTTTATTTTCTCCCTGGTGGCGCTGTAGGGACGGGAGCTGGCATTTGTGTCTTTTTTCCTCTTCTTCTTCTCTCCAACACCTTTGTGAGATCTGAATGTGATTGAGTTGGCACGAAAAAGTATTCCCCCATTTGCGCGCTTGCACTTTTGCCATCTCGTTCGCTGGCTCCCCTTGTGTGCATTTTCGCATGCATCAGCCACCGCATGAAATGGGGTGGTGAGGAGTTTGTGGGAGGGGGGAATGGAGGGGAGGGGGAAGGGGGACGAGCTTTGGTTCCGGTCTCTAAATCAGTCGTGGGACTCGAACATTTATTTGTCCGTGTTGCTGGCTGCTAATTCGTGCTTTTTAAATGAATTTGTACGTCTGCATGGTCGCCAAGCCGTTTCTTTTTTATTCAGAGGTTCTTTCCAAATTTCATCTAAAAGGTGTAATTAAATTATTTCGTTTACTTATTAATGGACTACGTTAAAACGATTAGACGGAAATATTTTATTTCAACAAAAAGAGGGAGAAGAATATCAAGACACAGTCTTAAATTTACGTCTGTTTTAAGGTAAATTTAGACGCAGGATTTCTCAACTGCTAATACTTACTCTAATAGTATTCTATACGTTACAGAAATCCGTGTGGTTTAATTAGTATTTTCGAGGCACAGAAGAGGTAAAAAGTCCAAATATTAAAGCACGTTTCCATAATTAATATTTCATCAGATACAAATTCTTAATATTTGTGCCAATACTCTCACTATGGATAAACAGATTTCGAATGTGTGCCTGGTGTGAATAATTTTCGCCAAACATTCATCCGTCAATACCTGCAGTCACACCTTATCAGGTAAATAATGCGTGGATTACTTGTCAAATATATGTGAAAATATTATGTTGCATTACATTAATTAATTCCAATTTTGGTTCCTGTCAGACATTAATTAGGCACCTCCACTATGGCACATTCGGGGGGTACCAGCGTCGCCCGGCCCTTAAGCCGCCTACGCCGCAAAACACAGTCAAAATCAGCTGTCGGCCATCACATTACCATTAGCGGCAAGCGACGTTCGAAGCCCACATCATCTTATGGCCAAAAGGCTGCCATCTCGGTGAGTCCAAATTTTGTCATAAGTCTTCATAAACGTCCTCCATGGTGTTATGTCACATTTTGTCACGCCAACAAGCTCAATGAAAGGAACGATTGAGGACATTCTCCCCATCAGCACTAGAACATAACATCCCATTGAGAAAAGGGAAATTCTCTTCTCGCAAGATTTTAGATCTGTACGGAGACATTTGCTAAACCCTCAGACTGCACATGTAGGACAGGCTAAAGTGAAAAAATATAAGGAATCCACTGTCAAACGCAAACGTTGGAGAACTCCTGCTTCCCGAGCACCACTCACGACCACTGCAATTTGACAGCAGATCGAGATAAATTTGATAAAAACAGGCCTGGCATCACATTCCGTTTCCTCATCAGACTTCCTCTTTTGTTCCTATTATTTTTACAATTATTGTCATAGCATACCCTATCACATACACTGGCTGCGGCACGAGGGACATGACTTAGATTAAGGTTATTCAAGCCAGATTTTTCAGTAACCATAAAGAGGCCGTATTCGAACTTCATTTTACAATAAAAACAGTTGCAAGAAGAATGAGGTACATTTCGTAATATTAATGATGGAAGAACTTATATGAATAAACCTCGCAGGAATCAATTACGAATGCAAATATTTAAGACTTTAAATCGTATTTGTTTCATGCCGTATAATGGCTTAACTAAGGATGACTATTTATTGCGATTTTGTTGAAAATTTCTCCGGAGAATAATTTAATGCAGTTAAAAAACATAGGACTGCATAGTATTACATTTTGAACGCATTCCTCGTGGCAGAGCTTCCTAATTCTTTCACTATCTCTTTCTCTCTCTGAGCCGCACAGTCGCGCGGTATACAGAGGAGATTTGCGTTTATTATTAGGAAAATATTTCTAGTAATTGTAAAATTAGTGACTGATGAACTGATATTAGGAGAAAGATGGTAACTTCTTTATTTAATACTTAAGTTAAATTCATCGAAAAAAATTATAAGTGATTCACTATCTAGAATCTTACACAGCGCAGGACTTTGGAAGAACACCATTACCAGACTTATGCCGCATGAACTCACATCTATGGCACGACGATAACCTTCTCAAATCACGAAGCCAAATTTATGTAAATATATTTTCGGTAATTATATTTGCATACATTAATACTCCTGGATGTCCCAGTAATATACTGCATGGTACTGTGTTATCTCTCATGCTGCTATTGGCAAAGTTGCATCTCCAGCCTCGTTGAGATTTACACAGGAAACAAATCTCCATAAGAGCCCGTGCTGTGAACTAAATGCGGAACGCCCTATAGATGTAGAATGTTTTGGTCAGTGTGGGCGTGGTCGTACTATCCCGAGCCCACCTAACGCCGCTCCATGCTCGGGGAACGACCAGCAAAGCGCCCTCTCCGGAATATTTCAACCATCTCGGTCGCAAGGGACTATCTCTCCCTAGAGGGAGGAAAGGGAGACGACGAAAAGGGAGAAAGGCGCCGATGAGAGGAGGGCGGGAGCGGAGATGGCACCCAAGGCCGCACCCGGCTCGCGGCGCGGTGGACGAAATAATGCGGATAGAAGGGAAGAGACACCGGAGATTAATGATGTCCTTCATAATCCCCAAGCCTCCCCCCTCTCCTCTCTTCTTTTTACGACCCCTTCACCAATTTCCCCGCAGAAGCCTCAAGCAGACTCCCCTCCCTCGTACCGCCCCTCCATTGCTGCTGCAACGGGGCGAACTGCTTAGATATGGGTCAGCAATTAAACCCCCCCATCCACCGCCAAAGGAAATGGAAGTGATGCTGGTCGCTTGGGAACGGAGATGGGGTGAGAGAGAGTTTTCACCCCCGTTAACGTAACACGTTTATTAAATTATTCTTTTCATGAAATACCATTCTGTTACAAATCGTAAACGTTTGCTAAATTCACCTACGTCTTCATGCCACCGGTAGAGCTATCACTGGGGCGGGTTATAGGGGGTGTCAGGATATCAACAATGGGAAAGATATGGAGAGGAAAATAGAGAATGCCTTGCATATGCATGCTGACCTCCCAAGTTAAAAGACAGTAATTGACAAAAATTCACATTTTGAGTTTAGAGTTGATTTCAATACTTATAACCTCGAGGATTTCAAAACCGTCAACATAAAGAAAGCCGTATCTGTAGCGGTTTTCCAGATATAACGATTTGGTTTTACCGCATCTCATGCATAATAGTCTATTTTCAGGGCCAGTAAAGAGTAACTATGAGTTTTAAGCCAAATAACAATAAATACAATTATTTAAATTTAAAGAAATAGAGTTAAAAGAAAACTGATGCATTTTTTAAATCCCTTCCCAAACATACGGTGGGTAAAAATGAAAAAAAATATATAAATATATGTTTACTAAATAGTTGGCAATGATTGAAAACAAAAACGGGCACTAAATCAGAATCAACAATGATGCAGTTACTGTCTTTCAGCTTAGCAGGGCAGTATGAGCGTTTCCGATCCTCATGTAAACTGAAATACGGTTGAAAACACAACAGTCGTTAGGGCGGCTGTATACTCCACGGTGGAAAACGTCTCCGAAGACCTCTACGCGATTTGATTGTACAACTCTACAATGCTACTTAAAGCAAATCTGTTTTCCCAGATATCTGGTATAAGAAATAATATTTACCATTAGTGATGTATCCCTTGAATTTTGCTTTATACATGTCTATTATGACGGAGGAATGGAGGGGAAGGCGAATATCTCTCCTTGGCAGGGAAGGAAGCCAGAACTAAGACGGCATTTTCGACCGAAGTGTACAGCCCCCTAACTTTGGAGACAGTGAGAGGAGGAAGACTATGGGTAGCGTAAGTATTCCAGGGGCAAAGTAATAAGTAAGGTCATGGACAAATAAGCTTGTAGTGGAGGAGACTTTCATTGAGACAGGGAAAAATACATGCGACAGAATTATGACGTTCATTTTCTTATTTGCATTCAAAATGCTGAAAATAAGCGTATCACAACATGCACAGAAACGAGCTAAAATAGAAGAATACAAACACTCAAGACCGGAGTTGTGAAAAATACACTAAGACTAGACTCGAACCCACGCTCCTTGGACTAACAAGTGGACTCTAACAAACCGTTACAGATAACAGAAACTGATAGTAACTACGGTAATATTGGAGTATAAAATCAAACTTTCAGACGCGCTAGAGTAATAAATTCATCTCAACTAATTTATCTGCCACAAGAAATATTGAGTTTTTATAAATAAGCACTATTTCTCAAATCATATTGCCACTACAATCACTAACCGCAAGACTTTTTAGATTCTCGACTACTTTGCGAAGATTAGAAGGTTTTTCATACTCTATCAAAGTTGGATTGCAAATGTTATCACTAGAATCAATGAAAATAATATTCTACACAAATGAATATGTTTTCCTTATGCTCCACTAACCTACTCAAGCAATCGACACCCAATATGTCACACTACCCGCGCGGCTCAACCCTTTCTCGTAGACTTGGTGGAAATGATAAGACTACACATTCCCTTGCAACGTTGACTGCACACGTTAGCTAAAAATACTGAAAACATTATTCCGCACAAATGAATGCGTCCGCATTTCGCTTAACTACGCACTCAAGTGAACGACTCAAATCTTCCAAAGACCATCATTGACAACCACAGAGCGCAGTTAAGGTGAATTCCTGTTGTCTAATGACCCGCAACCACAGTCCGTAGCGGTAGTGACCCAAGTCACCCCATCGATGCTTTTAACTGAGAGAGCGTAGAGGAACGTGACTGTTCGAAATTCTGCGTCGACACACCATTAACCAGCGGGAAGCGCGGGAATTTTTCAGATAAAATTCCCACCCATTGATCCCCTAATACCCGAAATATATAATACCCTCCGCCACTGATCCCGGACCGAAACAAAAATAGTTCCTCTCCCTGATCCAACTTCGCAGTGCGAAACCGATGCGACAAACGATCGATCACGCAGAAACCAAAATTGCCCCGTGCCCGGAAATGGTACCGTGCATTCGTGCACTTTAGCCGCTTGTGCCGGGGAAATAGATATACGTGCCTCCACTGCCACTTCCCCCACCCCCTCAATACTCCAAAGAAGATAAATGACATTCCGTTGATTTCAGACGTTATGGAGAGGATGTGTATTCTCTTTTTATTACGAAAAGTTTCATTTGGCAGCGCTAAATCTTTTCCCCCCACAGTTCTCTTAAAATGACAAGCCGATTCATCAAACGGAGAAACCACTCGTGACTCCTAAGCATCCGAACGAATATAACTGCAGAAGGCTTCACTTTGAGGGACAGTTCCATGACAGAAGCGGAACAGTGTATATACCTTTAAAATAACATTGTTATGTCAATACAGGTCGGTTCCTCCAAATAAAGTGCGGAGAATTACTATTTGTTTCGTTACTTTTAGTCACAAGTTAATCTCCGTTAAGGCACAAGGTCATTGTTACAAGTACACTTTATTGAGGCTCAATTTTATGTCTGATCAAAGTTTCCCATAAGATAGCCTAGCCTTTCTTGTTAACCTGAAGGTTGTTGAGGGCTAGGTTTACTTACATTCCATCGGAATGTCTTAAAGCTGATGCGAGCGTAATGAATGTAAGAACATGTTAAATTCAGGTTTCATTTCGATAGTATATTTCCCAACCATGTATCGTACACTCTGACCTGAATATATATTTTAGAATGTTAACTTTGAAAAGCATTGATAGATGGATGAACGTGGAATTACGATACATATGTACGATATGAAAATTAATATAGCGAGAGTAAGGGGTAGAGCATGAAAGCTTTGAGTGAACGTTGAGGAAGAGACTCTATAGGCGAGGAGTATTAGAAGTCCTAGAGATTGTAGTGGGTTTACAAATCAATGCATGATTGTAAAAGAAGCGAAAAAGTATAGGAAGGATAGGGCATTTACGAAGGACGTTAATAAAAAGAGTCAGTTTCCTAGACTGAACAGCAATAAGTGAGTTTGTACAAATTTCCACAGAGAAAAAAAATTTCTCTCTGTGGAAATTCGCACATTTGTACATTGTGGGTGACTCCGTAAAAGTGGAACTCCGTGGCTAGTCCCGGATAGCTTAAAATTTGTCAAATAAATGAGTTCTTTAGCCTTCCTCGAAAAAAAGGCATGATGGGAATGTACGTAACTATTAAAGACCACCGAGATAAAATATATAACCACAACGGGGTTCAAATTATTCAGCTACACTATAGTGATTTTTTCAGCTCATAAAAATTTTCTCGCGTAACACTTGCTAAGTGGGGGGAATAAGAACGGACGAAGGCTCGAGCATCACACGGCTATTTTCAAATTCTAAAAAGACAACGTGACACTAAAATTAATCTTCTCATATGCAGCATGTTCCCTACAGAGTCATTCGACATAAAGACGAGTACTAATATTCACATTTCCCCGTTTTCTATCCCATCATCCTCCTTTCTCTGCCCCCGTCCTACGACTGAATAATAAATAAAGCAAAGGTTGACCTTAGAAAAAGCACTTCGTGCCAATGCTAAAACACTGAGACACAAGTTGCGTATACATCAGCATCGTAACTGGCAACAGTTCACATGCAAATAACATACTTGACCGTAAGCCGCAACGTTTCTGACAAATGAGTTACATTTATACACACATTTTGATCTGGAAACACCTTTCAACCCAGCTTCAAACACATTTCCGTAAGGATAGGGCACATTCACTTATGATCTAAACTGCTTAAAATAATGGCATGATGTTACAATAAATCAAACCTAGGGAACACGCATAAAAAGGCTGTCGCAGGGCAGAATTCGCTTTTCCGGTACACTATCAAATGATCGTAAGCACTACATAACGTAAGAGAATGGAGCGAGATGAAATTAAACAATAAGAATGCATAGAAAAATGCCTTAACATCGTTTTCAATAGTACCACTAGGCACATGAAGAACATTAGGTGCATTCAATCACTAATTTCTAAAAGCATTAAACAGGATTTCAGCCCTCAAAATTGTACATGAATAACCTACAAGATTTTAAAAAATAACAAAGGAAAGCGACACAAGCGGTAAAAAGTATCAGGGTTTGTTCTAATCAAATTTCCCCTTGCTCTAAGTCACTGAAATTTTTGATGATCATTAAATCTGGAATATTTACAAAGATTTTTACATCTCTGCGATCAAACCTCACTATTGAATGACGAGAAAGTTGATTTTATTATGGAAGAATGCGAGAACAATGGATAAAACGCTCAGCGCCTCTATACATCAAATCCACTTCATCCTGCTCCTCAATGTATACCTAATCGTAGCACTCAGGCTGGACGTAAATATGAGATAACAGGAAGAGAAAAGCGATACCTTCCGTTATCATCACAATTAAAAGCTTCACATAGTTTCCAAAACCGGAACGAACCATGTGTATCAAACAAAACTTTTCGACGCAAAAATTTACAGGTCCGGAAAGAGAACAACACAACCCTTCGCCCACGAGACGAACGCTAACACATAATGGAAAAACAATTCACAAACTGTCACGAGCTATGCAAAACGTCCCGTTTACGCACGCCATATCAACCGCTGAGCAAGCAAGATGAAAAGATCTGACAAGTTATAAACGGAAATATCAAATTTTAGTAGTGCAGTCGTGGGCGCAAAAATTGGAAAGAGGGAGAGAAAAAAAATATACCAACCAACCAAACCCTCTCTTTTTTTTACGACCCGGTCACAGATGTAAAAAACGATAAAGGGGAACGTTTTCATTGCGGAAAAATCAGACGTTTCCCCTCCTCTCCTTCCCCTCCGAGACCCTTTCCACTTCTCTGCAGCCTTTATTCGTCCTCCTCCACCCCACAAGAGCACATTTTTCTCCCACCGCCCCACTCCTCCTCCTCTCGAACCCCTTCCCTCACCCAATACCGTCCTCCTTTCCCATCCATTTTCGCCGAGCGAATTACCGAAGCAGGAAACGTCAATTACAGACACGTCACTCCGCGGCCCCGCACCCGCCCACGATAGCGTCCCGACATTGAAATTTCCTATCGACTGCCGATGTTCAAACCAACGCAGCGGAATTGAATATTAGATATCGTGATTAAGCCGTCTCTCCTCGGCCGACACCGCGCGCCGAAAATCCCACACTCCCCCCCTCCCCTCTCTCCCTCCAGCCAGTAAACTTCGCAAACACACTTGATCACCCCCATAAATGTAGAGCAAGTGCCACTTCCTTCCTTGGGCGTGAAAAATCTCAGCCTCGCATTATTTAACAACGATCGAAGACTCCTTTGCAGGAATACTCCCTTTTCTATCGGACGTTCCACATTAAGTTGACACAATGGGTCTTACGGGCACTGTTACCAAACTTACCCCACTACATCACTAAGGCAATAATGAGCAACGCCAAGCTAAATTTAGGAATATTCATAGAATAATAATTACATAATGGGAACCCCAAATGCGTGCAGTTAATTTACTTCATACTTCCACGCAAATTTTTCTGATACTACAGGCAACATCGTACCACTCGCCTTACAGAGATTTACACAGGAGACTCATATTCATAAGAGCCTAAATGCCAACTAAATGAGCAATGATCAGTATCAAAATTCCTATCATGGCATAGAGCTCTAACCACAACACCCTTGAAGCTATTATTTATAATAATGCCAGGAACTGTTATACACATTACAAGAGTAATAATGTCAAGAATGATTAGTTCATCACTGATACCGACTGTTGATAGTGAGCTATATAAATTTCATGCATAAGATAAACGTACACTTTTAGTTTGTCGGTAGGAGACTAGCCCAAACATTCGAAACACTAAATACCGGGTGGGAAATATTTTGCGACAGTAACATGCTTGTGCAACAGGCCATTAAACGAGCCATAAATGCATGCGTGCATGCAAAATTTATGTCGAAAGCAGCTCCAACGACTTTGATAGAACATATAATGAGGTTTTTGGGCGGGAAAAATTAGTACGGCAGTGTTTGTTCTTCGAGAAAAACGTTATGAGATTCAGTTTGAGCCCAGAATACATTTACGGGTAAAATCATGGATAATGATTTGGACTGCAAAAAAGAATATCTTATTTTACGGGTACATTATAAATTACAAGTTAGCACCAAAGAGGACGAAACTCGACGCAAAGAAGTCATTTAACTGATTGCCAGTTACAAAAGCTACCCAGATACACCACCAAATCATCTTGTATCAAGACAAATTCCAGCAGGAGCTTAATGCAAACGAGTTGTTCTCGTCTCGAGTCCACATAATAGCACCGGGGCGTGGTCGTGATTACTAAGCCACAGCCGCGGAGGATAACCCAAAATTTTTCCTATTACAACGGCTAATTCTGAAAATTTTCCAATCACCATAAAATACAGATATGATACTGTACGCAGTCACGCGCACGGACGCATACGTTAGCAACGAATAGGGTAAAATTCCTTGATGAAACAAATCAAAATCAAGTCAAATGATTTATTTATGGAGTTTTTCACCCTCTTCAGCTTTCATCTTTGCATCCAGGCGCAACAAGACGATGCACCATAGCATTTGTGAATTTCCCAGCGATTGGAAAATGCACAAAACTCGAAGACATAGGACTAAAATGAGGATCAGAGAACGGAGTGACCCCGTAGACTCATGATGTGATTTTGATCAACTCCTTTCTTCGTGTGCTTGCTCTCAGCATCAAAGAAAAAACTTAAACGCCATACATTCGGGAACAAAGGATTCAAGTGGATCAACATCACGATGAAGGATGCGCGCTAGAGTAATACATGTACACTATATGATAACAGAATCACGTCTCACAGCTGGAAAAATAATATTTAAAAAAATAAAAATAATGTACTTCCACGGAAAGTTCCTTTTTGTGCTGATTGAGGTATATATCATAAATTCTCAGGCTTCACTTGGTGAAACAACATTGCGATGGTTTGTAAATAAATTCACTTTGTAATATTTCACAATGGTTTTTATTATTCCTACCTAGGTTTTGACTCAAGTTAAGTCATTATCAAGGTAACCTTGATATGATTGAAACCATGGTAACAACGTAACCTTGATAATGACTTAACTTGAGTCGAAACCTAGTTTGGAATAATAAAAACCATTGTGGAATATTACAAAGTGAATTAATTTGCAAGCCAACTGATTGAGGCAGTCTGAGCAAATTATCATTTTCCCTAGAAATCAATAAATTTTGTCTTATTTTAAAGAAAAACATTTCACCCTTCAAAAGATACCAAAATATCAGCGCCTTACCAAACTACTTTTCGAAATTTTTGACTAAAAATACCAGCCCTTTAACAGGAGAAATGGTACGTGTATGCACTTGAGAGACCTTATTAAAAAAATGAGGAAGTAATAGCACCTAGATCTCGTAAAAAAATCAACAGTGTGTAGTTTGTTTTCCCAACTGTTTATGGAAATATATAATACTTTCACCACATTAATTTCTTCGGGATCACAAAACATCTTCCGTTTTAAAGCTGTTTTAATCGTACCGCGCGAAATAAATGAGTCAAGTTAAAGACTAACATATATTTTTTTATTTAATTACCTAGAACTTCTGTCAAATAAAACTATATTATTGAACCATTAGTAATACGATATTAAATTCAAGTGCCCTACAATTGGTTAAATTAAAACGTGTAATTCGAAAATGGTTTCCATTATGACTAGTTAACTATCTCGCTGAAACTACCATAACTTTCATCTAGACTTTTCACTAATACATAATACATTTATACATTATAGGCTTCAATACTCGTCAAACCCACAGTGACCATAATAAAACCAATAAAAAACGCCGAAACATTAATTTAAACACAATGGCATAGCACAGTAGCGCAAACGGCTTGCGTTCCAAATCACCACCAGCTACAAGTCCTCCTGACGGATAGCGCGGCAATGCGTAGATTTCTATGGTGATCTCCCCATATCACTCGCAGATTCAATGCCTTACCCCCACGCCTGGACGAATAATGCAGAACGCCACGCTCTCTCTTGCGATTGAAAAAAAACGATGAAGTAGGAAAAAAGTGGTGGAAAACGGTGAGGGGAAGTAGGTAGCACCGGGAATGAAGAGCGGTGAGGGTTCAAATTACCACCCGTTCGGGTACGTCCCACCGCCCCTGAAACCTCCAATATCGCCTCTCCGATGCGGGGGCGGAGAGGAATACGGAGTGGAGAGGGAAACGACGAAAAAAATTAAAATCCGGGAAAAAATATTGACGGATGAATAAAAAACGGGCGGTTGTAGAGGGTTTTCGGTGGGGGAATATTTGCATCCGACGCTCCCCAATCTTGGAGCGGCAATGAGGCGGTGATGGTGGCATCTCACATTGTTCGGCTGGAGCAGTTATTATCGCCCGAGGGGAGGGGGGTTGAGAGGAAGAGAAAGAGAGAAGGGGAAGGCGAATGGGGTGGACGGGAGGGGTTGGGAATGAGGAGGGACGAAGGGTTGACGGAGAGGGACATGGTTGAGGTATAGGAGGGAAACGTGAAGAATAACTCCGCCCGATGCACCGAGCGAGCGGCCTGTTTGACGAGCTTCAGGACAGTCAGAATGTCACACATGTTTTTCCCTTCCGCGATTGCTGGATCAGGTGGAAGTTAATGACGTTAAATGGACAACAGACAAGTCCAACTGAAATGATGGACACGCGACAGAGGCACGGAATACGTAGAGAATGATAAATTAGGTAAACTAATTTTCAAATAGCGGGCGCAACGCAGAATCCGAAGTTCGTCCTCAGAATTCCGTACAATTCTGTCTTGAGCGATCACTGGAGTAGGCAGGTACAACGGAGATTAAATTTTTGCCAATTAATTCCGTATTACTTGACTAATAACAGTCAATCAAAACGCAAATAATGGACACGCGATACACTCGACTACTAAGAGAAGAAGAAATTAGGTTAACTAATTTTTACGTAGCAAATGCAATGCAGGATTCGAATCTCCCAGTTAAAAATTTAGCACAGCGCACTCAATGCTCGAGAGGTTTCTGCCGGCTGACTCAAATGCAAGCCACCATTAAAGTCACTTCAAAGCTGAAAGGTCTCACCGATTCAGATTCCTTTCTAGAAGAAAAAGATTAACTTATTTAAATGAATAATTTCATCAGTATGGTGTAACACTAAATGTGATTTTCTTTTTCAGAACCCTAGCAGTGACAACAGCATGAAATTTTCCATGAGTTTGTTTACATTATATTTTTAGCAATAACAAACACCTTGCATAATATCCGCCGTTAATTTGTATAGATATATTATTACAATTAGACGAAAAAAAAAGATATGATGAAGTGAACAGAATAATAGAAGAGAAGAGGGTCATATGGAACACCATAGAAAAATGAATATCAAGATGGATTGGACACACCCTGAGACACTATTAGTTTTTGAAGAACATAATTGAAGGTAAAATAGAGGGAAAATCCCCCCGAAGAAGGCCCAGAAATAAGCTCGTGGACCAAATATAGAAAAAAGTACATAGGAAGAGGTACAACGACGTAAAGGAACTAGCAGTAGGTAGGGAAGGGAGGAGGACTGCAGTCAACCTACGATATGATTGAACGACCAATGATGAATGAATTGTTAGTAACATCATTACAGAAAAGTATCCAAATAGGAGATGACCAACATCTACACCTTGTCACAGCGAAAGAGATACCCTCAGGGATTATACGAGAATTATCGTATATCTTTAGGTACTACAAATTAAATTTTAAATAATTTCCCCCCAGCGCAGTCACGCTGATGCTAAGCAGAAGTATCGCGGAGCATATCGTTATGCGACGTTCAGTGGCCATTGTAAATGAAAAGATAACTTATTCCACATAAAATTTTACGAGGAATACCTAAGCAATCTTTTCGTTTGCAATGTCAAGTAATTCCACCAAGTCACGCCTGATGTAACAGAATTTTTCAAGAGCATGTAACAAAAGAATATTATAAATTGCGTCACAAGTTTCAAAACATAAGGTGTGGTTCAAACTTTCCCATGTCAAGATGAGAAAAGTATAACTAGGCATGTATACTCGTATATTGCTCAAAAATACACCAAAAAACTCAAAACATATCGGGATTTTAGATTAGTTATTGATAAATAATAAAGTTGCGATGGCAATGGCATTGGCGGGAAAACTTAATGGAGACTAAAAGTCAATTACTACCAATACCTATCATCGACGCTAAATCATGATCCAGGCTCTTTAGAGAATCCGCAGCAAGCGTAGAGTTTTCGCAAGGCACTGCTGCAGAGGATATGTAAGAATACAAATGCGATTCAACATGGATGGCATAATCGGGAGTACGCGGTGCCTGTGATATGAGCGGAGGCTCCATATGCAAAAGTGACGTCACCACGATGGCGATTGGAACTAGACCGCCGCCCGACTCCATAAGACTACCATCACGGACACAAGAGACCGTCCTATCATCATAGATAAATAACGGCGCTATTAGCCAACCCAACCACCCACTCACGGCACAAATTACCACCCGCTGCAGAATCTCAGTTCATCCCCCTCCACACACAAACGGGAGGACGACCATCATCAAGAGCGGAAAACAAAAGCGAAGCAGCAGCAACAAACAACACAAGCCGGGGGAAAAAAATATGAACGACGAACGAAAAAGAAATCGAAGGACGTGAAAAAGAGAAAGACACATACAGACAGAAAGAGCAAGGCGGAAAAAAAAGGAAAAACAAGTGACGAACAAAAATGCGCGCTGCATTCCCTTCCAGCCTTGATGCGACGACGGCGCGATGCTTAAATAAAAAAAAATACGAACGAAAAAAAAAGGAGAAGAAAAACGGAGAGCGGACAGGAATCGGAACGTCACCCGCCGGGATACACGGCTGCCTTTCCCCGGGAACACAAACACTCACGAACACATTGGCACGGTGCGCTATAGACACACACGAGCACACGGTGCTCGACCCCACCCGCACACTCATCCCTCAACCAACAACCTTATACTTCTCCTACCACTCCCACGGCAAAAAAAAATAATAACAACAACCGAACGAAAAAAAGAAGGAACCCGACGCCAACCAGCGCCAATCAGTAGGAGGCAGAAAGACCTTACCCAGCTCTCTGCACAACCGCGGCCCGGAGGAAATGGGCAAAACAGCGGAACAATGAAGGAATTTCCCGGGAAACGATACGCGGAATACGTGACTTGCGCTTCCCGGTTGTACGTACCTCACCAAGCTGAGCCAGCCCCTCCCAGATCTCCCTGCCGAGCCAGTGTGACTGGCGGATCAAATACCTTGCCACTAACCATATATATCCATCTGCGAGACAGCCTGCCTGCCGCGGATTTGTCTCGCTGTGAGCGAAGAGGGCGCTCACGGCTCACGGACCGTGAGCCTCCCCAAAGGGGGTGCACCATTTTCTCATCCGAGGAAATAAATTTTTCTGATTGAAAAACGAACCAGGGCGAACGCCGAAAACTACTCTCTCTATGCCCCGCACGCGAATCGATCCCAGGTAAACGCGTTCCCATTTGAGAGACACTGCCACGAATGCACTAGTCAAAACAAACACCGGATTCCGCCTCTTCGATTTTAGTATTTAAAAAAAGTACAGATTTCACTGATGATAAGTCCCAGCAATTTGAAAGACAAAATTAAAATGAAAAACACGCTGGTCACTGAATGAAAACGTTTCCCTGCACTTGAAGCCGGCTACAGCGCAACCACAATAGAATTTAAGGATTTTGTCTTCAATAATTTTTGTAGTTTACCAATGACTCAGAACTAAAGGACAGATTCCTAAATTTTACCACCACTTAAGTTTCCAGAAGTATTCCCCTTCATAAATAGAATTTCTTAAAAAATGACGCTCAAATTATATTTGAAACCTTTTTCATAATGAGAACCCGAATTCTTTTGCATTAAGCACCGTGCAATCTTGAGTTCAATTCACACGATTGTTTTCAACAGATTCAGGCAAGATGTGGCGTAAGTTAGTCATATTATAATAGAAGCAACAACTGCATCTTTACATAGGATATTTTAACGAGTATGACGCGTTTCAGCTCACAGAACCATCATCTTGCTCTGATAATGGCAGATGGCTGATGATGGCTCTGTGAGCTGAAACGCGACGTACCAATTAAAATATCCCGAGGAAAAGTGCAATTGTTGTTTCTGATATAATCACAAAATTGTGATCAATTGTAAGTTAAATGACTCAATATAGTGCAATTACGTATGACTTAGATGCTCAAAAGAGTTTATTCTTAAACCAGCCTGAAAATGAACTACTTTACACTTGGTTGCTTGTTAGTTGAAGTCATTTTACGGGGAACAATACCAAAAATTCCGCTACAGGAAAGAATAGCTAGGTAAAAAAATGATTACCGACACATATAATTGCTTACATTAATGCACTCAGCTGCATGACACTCGGATTTGTACTATATTTAGGACAGCACGGCGGCACGTAGTGAAGGTACGTGACAAGAAGGCAGCACGCGAAGTGCAGTCCCGTCGATCGCATCAAATTTTGATTCAATGTACTTTTCTTTTATTACACTGGCAATAGCGAGTCGTTTTCTTTCACGCTTGGTTAAATCCTTGCGTGCAATTCTCTTGCCTCCAACAGGTCATGCTCGAACAAAAGCGTAGCTCATGTGTTCTCTACCGCCACTTGAATAATGCATCCATTACAGACGCGTGTTCTCAGGTCAAAAAGCAATATGCACGCAAGCACGAATGACGCTAGCGTGGAGAAACATAGCACAATCAAAACAGGAAGTTTTTACGAGGAATAGGGAAAAAAACAATCCTCATGTTAAAAATATCATCTTCACTCCCAAACTTTCAGTCTCTTCCTCAAAAAGTTATTATCCTCGATTATACTCTTTCCATCTTTATTTCTCAAAAAATGATGTATAAAAACCTTCATTACCATTTTGCCTTTTTTTCTAATCGTATAGTAATTCCTCATCTTTCTTCGCTCTTTAGCCAATATGTTTATCGGTTCTCAGAACTATTTTCCAAGGTTCTTTATTTCGGTTGATTCTAGTACCTACTCCATCTGTATGTGTTGTTGTTCTGGCATCAAAGTCATAAGATATAATTTATCTAATCATTATACCCAACCCTCTAGCCATTGTTTTTGTTTTTGTACATTTTTTCTCCAAATCATACCTTCATCTATCTGAAAAGATTAACTAAGAAATACACATAAAAATAATACATAAAAATTACAGCTCTAAACCCTCGTTTGGCAAACCAAAAATCATTCTCAATTCATTCAAAAATTAACAATAAGTCCAATGCGGTACGGATCTTACTGGTGAAATGAACATAATATTTACCGAAATAACCGTAGATAATAGGCCTTAATTCCAAATCGATATCAGTGAGCATGACCATCATATTTGCTTTAATGCCACGAAAATCAAACAGACAATTTATTGTAATTATTATAGCTTTCGCCAATCCAAGTTTTCAATAAATCCAAAAACAATGATAAAAAATAAGTAACAATGCAAGTGGACTCAAGAATAAGGTAAGTATCTGGAAATTAAAAAAATGTAACAGGTCTAGAATCAAGCGCAATAAATCTAGTCTTCATGGCCAACATAAAATTGGGTACAAAAAGAGAAATATTTTGAATACCTATGAGCGTAAGAGGTACATTGCGCAGCTATCACGGAGTAAATATATTAGTAACGGAAGCAGAGTTTAGGCGATTATAGTTCCACGATCAAGAGAATCCAGCATAACTTACATTGTAGTTGATTTTTTTAACCATCAAATGCACAAAACATCTATTCCAAGAAGGAAACACTAAAATCATGGCCATCATAAACAAGGAAATGGTCTCCACATTCTAAACGAATTGGATAAAATCCGCATTCTCCCACAACTACTGAGGCATAGTTTCAGTCGTGCATCGCACACTCCGTAAGCTTTCATTCAATATCAATGGATCAAGAGTCAATTCGCGCGTTATACATAAGAATACCACAGTGACTTTCGGAATATCTTCTATATCAATTTAACTTCGAGACCAGAGTGACATTATGCCTAAAAAATGCCGTCAACTGACCGCAGAGGCAAAAATCAAATATATGTAACATACGAAGGTGGAGCGAAAAAAATTGCAAATTAATGATGAAAATACATTTTTCCAAAACTTTAAATAGAGGAAAAATAACTAACTGCAGCGTTATGATGAAGTGAAAAAATATTTTCTGAATTTAGGCGCATGCTTATCCAAAAAAATTTCATTTGGTTATCGAATTTATATTCCCACTTCCACTTCTACAGCGTACATCCGAGCGAGATACAAAAATATGAGAACTTTAATTATAAATAAGCAATAACCTCGAATGTCACAGGTATTTACGGCGATGGAGCAACTTTTCTCTTAAATTCTTTCGTAAAAATCAGCGCAATATGAGCGCAAAAAATGCTCATGTATTTCTTCCGCGCTACCATCACTCTGCTATGAACACACCAACTTTTCTATGCGTTTTGTTTTATCTCACGCTCATGAATATGGGTTAGATGGGAAAAGGGTAACCCAGCGGTCTCAATTTCACCAGAATAGACTCATCCATCATCCTATCCATCCCACCCTTGTCAACGGGCCGGATTTTCGCATTATTTCCACCTCCTAAAAACAGTCGGGAACTCATCTAAAAGATGCAAAAATGCCCCCAACGAAGTAACACGCTCTCTCCCCCCGGGAATCAAGGAGAAAGAGACAAAAAAAGAGAATGTGTCTATGCATAGCCGCGAACGTTACGTTCCGCTCTGCTCGACACACCCACCCACAAGCAAGGTTGCCAAGCCAGCAACTTTGCTACTAAAGCTGGTGACATTTAAATTACTGAGGGTAAGGGGAGATTATGATAGTTTAATGAATTGCCTAAACCTATCATTGCTGTCCTCTAGGAGAAAGCAATGGGGATTCATATTCTTACATGGTAGTCTAAATGATCATATCACATATTGTGAAAATCTTTCACGGTCAACTAAAAATGTCCTGTGGCCATGTCCAAGAAATCATAACTCACTTGAAGTTCCATTTCTTACAAACAAATTTTAGTTGTTATTTACCTTCATATCACATAATGAGGAATTCAAACAACAATTACAACGTTATTGATTATTTTACTACTTCTGCTCATGCATTAAAGGCATTCGTAAGATCAAAAGTAAAATAGTGATTTGAACTCTACGACGCACTTAATTGTTTTGTATGGTTTTTATAACTTTGATAATATCTCTGTAGTAACTGTTATGCATGATTTTCATAACTTTGATAATGTTTCTATGGTAATGCTTTATAAATTCAGTAATCTTTGTAACATGAAAAGGGTCTTTGTCAAAACTTTATATCATTATTACTTGGCGATAAATTATTAACTTTTTACTGCCTAGCGACAGATCTAACATATCATTTGGATATATTTTTATTTTTCAATAAAACTAGTGGCATTAAGCCTTCATTTTCGTTCAATAACCGGTTAAAAATACCGGTACTTTTGAGATTATACTGTTTCTAATACAATCCTGTTTTCACACGTGAAACAGTGAGAGGAAAATGGGTTGCAAATCCCTATTTTGTCAACACTATTGGCCAAAATTTTAAATTTCATAAATTCCAGAATCCTAAAATAGTTTTTAAAGCAATCGTAAATAGATAGGTATAAATTTTATTACATTTAGGAAAAAACGTGAAAACATCACTCTAGAAGACTTTAAAAATCGGGAAAATTCTGATGAACATGATCTTCCTCTAAAAGAAAGTGAAAATGTGTAGCAATAACGCTTTACTAAGGCTAAAATATATGAGTAAATGATAGTCATTTGCATTTAGTGTAGTCTCATCTGGTGACGAAACAAGTGATTTACATAATTTTTCCACAAGCAATAAAGTAGCGAGTTCTTACTTGAAGTTAGAGACTGAACCCGAATATGAGTTGGCAACACTGCCCAAAAAGCGGAACCTTATCTCGCCGGACTAACCTGGGGACAGGACTATCCTGCCCCTCCTCTCAACACCACCACTCTCGTTCTCCAAAAAAAATTCCCCTTTTTATACGTCCCCCGGGATGCGATGTTCATCGCAGTCGTCTCCAATCCTCACTTCCAAGAGACAACTTGGAAAACGACGGGATTAAAGGCAGGTATATGTACGAGCGAGGGTATACGCGTGTTTTTGAATGCCGACTCCGAAGGGGCAGACGCAGACGTCCGCTACGGGCAGACACGGCGGGTGGGGGGGATATTAGGGAAGGGAGTTGGGCCGGACGGGAGGCGAGACTCCCTCCCTCCCACCCACCCACAACCCCTCTGTACTGGAGAAGAAGCAGCGGGCTAGAGGGACGGAACATGCACGCGAGTAAAACAAGGGATATAGTAGTGCTTTTGCGCCACCGTCTTCCCGAGTCTACGGAATGACCACGACTGTATGAAGAGGGATTTGCAAAGCACTTGATAGAGTTGCGGTGGGTTTCTCTCTCCCTGCAGGCAAGGATTACGTAAAACCTGTGCCTCACGTTAAAACATGAACCGACGGGAGCCTAGAAAACATTTAAATTACAACCATGAAGGGTAAACGTAGAAACAGTGATTTTCGAACCGATCGTAAACAAAAAAATTCATCGACAACATCACTTCCAAAATGACTAGAGATAACTACACTATGAAACAATGAGCAACTTCCACTGTGATAATATTTAATATGACCGGTTTCGCCTTTACAGCATCTTCAGGCGTCACATTACATATTTTACAGCATCTTCACCGGAAGATACTGTAAAAAGCGAAACCGGTCGTATTAAATATTATCACAGTGAAAGTTGCTCATTTTGTCACAGAGCAGTTCTGTTTCGTTTCCACTCTATCAAGCCTGAAACCACAGACTATGTATGCCTAGAGATAGATAACATTAAATCGTCGTGTCTTAAATGGGGACTTGAGTTTAACCATAATAAATACATTGATGTACACTTCTTAGGAGAGAAATCACACCAACGCCATATGCATAAAGTAGGCAGGGCTAATATAGTGGAGTCAGATGAAATTCACAGCGGAAAAATCATTCGCCTGGAATGGGAATCGAAACCAGATCCCTCGATTTCGCTCCTTTAAGCCCCCATGAGATTCACAATGGAAGAGGACACCTGGGAAGCTTAATTGGTTTGAGCACTTGGCGCGAAATCGAGGGATCTGGGTTCGATTCCCAGTCCTGACGAATGATTTTTCCACTGAATTTCACACAATTGTGTGATCACTAGCGGGTGACTCGTTGAAGTAACTGCGCGGCTAGTTCCGTGGTTCTTTGAAAAAGGAGTCAGATGAAGTTAAATAATTGAGGATCACCCTAACTTCAGGCTAAGCGTACGGGAAACACATTGAAATAATTAGGCGGTGTATTGATGAAAATAGGATTTACAGAGCGAGAAATAGCAGTAATGACTAACCTAAGATACATCTATCCTCTCCCCTCCTTTTCTGTATTCCTTCACATTCCATAACGAGGTATAATACCCACTGCCACACGAGTCATCGGCCGCTTGCAGCGTTATATGTAAAAAGTTATATTAACAGGGATCGAGGGACTAGGGTTAATGTGGTGGCTAGACTAATAGCTGCCCAACCGACGACCCAAGTTCGAGTCCCAGCACTCGCGGGAACTTCAGGTGACAAATATTGAGCCTTCCTTGGTTGGAATATTAATAGCATTTCAAGTTTAGAACTCCTTCTGTCACGTCGGGTGGGACAATTGACCTCCGGAGCTATTCGCTATGAGTAAGATGATGCCGACACCGGGTTCCGTTCCACACATCCTTAAAGTTCTTGAATAATTCCTAAACATCCTGAGGCAAAACATCTCAATGGCACAAACGACCCTTGCTGTCAGTCTCTTCCCCGCATTGTCCAACATCCAGCAACAATCAAACCATCGCCAACAATTGAAATACATTCGACCCCTCTATAGGGTAAGTTATGATTTTCACATTTCCACACGAAATGACCTCATAAACCAACCTGACAACCCCCGGTCTGTAACGAGGAACAAAGCCTTAGTCAAATTCTACATGCAGAAGAGAAAATCTTTTTTTCAAAACACAACGCCCTCTCAAAACACCTGAAAAATGAATTTCATACGTATACCTACTAATCAAGCTCTGCAAACATCGGCTAGACTTAATGATAAGCACGCTATTCATTCCCCACAAAGAACCTCGATTTATTATGATTACGGAACTCAATACGATGGATACAAACTATTACACGGCCATTATCGGCTACTATAGGCCTACGTATGGTTGCTAATAGTGCGGAAAAATGGTGAAGCTAAATTGAATTATTACAAAATGGCTGAATAAGTACATGGATTTGATTTGACCTTGATTCTAGGAGTTGTGGCCACCTTATGTGGGTCGAGTACACTGACCAATTTAACAGGCAACAAATCTAAGCGAATACAATCCATGTTTTATGGAGAATACTTAATTAATATACACCTATACACATTCGGTTTAACGCAAATCTTCCAATAGCATCCTTCATACGCCTTCCAGCCATAAAAAGCAGCTAATTTCTCCGGAAATGCTCGATGTAGCACACACTTTGGGCGAGAAAACTCCTCAATAACAAGTAGTTCCGACTGCAAGATCATTAAATTTGAAAAAAAAGTCACATCATTACCAGCGAGTTGCCGACCCGAGTACTGCAGTGCGCTCAGCACTCCCATCAGTTAATGAAGAAGAAAATCTAATTGAAACTAAATTAAAAGATAAAAATATAGCAATAGTGGCAACTCCACGTATTATATGTACTCATGAGAGTATAAATATTACGTCATAACAAATTAAAACCGAAAAAAAAATGATTTTGATGTACACATGTACACAATTTGAGACTATATGCGTCTATAACAATATAAGTATAGCAACTAATATGACGTCAAGTATTTCATTTCGCTGGGCAACCAAAGGAAGTTATTTTTTTCTCACACAGTACTCATGTAACGAGAAGAGTAAGCATGCACATCAAGGTAACAAAATAATTAACAAATGCGGATTCATATACTGGCGAGAAATCAATTGCGGCCCAATTCAATCCAATAGGTTTTCAATCCTATCCCATGTGCAAAAAGAGAGTTCACACTTTAGTTATCCAAAATCCTGAGAAAAGAAATGCGCTGGCAACGCAAAACACTGCATTTATCAGAAAAAGACACCGACAGACAGGACGGTCAGAAAGAGAGAGACGTAGGGCAGGCACGAAACAAGGCACGTCCCATTCCTAATGGTGATAATGCACCCCAATCGACACGGGGCATATCGACCAGAAAATAAGGCCGTAAATCCTAAAATACTTCGCTTGCGCCCCTCCATCCCTTTCCAATGCGCACACGGGAGGCAAGTCGAGGTCCTTTTGAGAGCCAGCAACGCGGCCCACTGCTCCACAAAGGCAAGAATAAAAAAAAATAAATAAAATAAAAACACCCTTACCCTACCTCATTCCCTTTGCCCAGAACCCTTCCCCTCCTCCCTCCTCAATCCCCAGACCCCTTTCCCGAAAACCCCCTTACCCTCCCCCCTCCTGTAGAAAACCCCTTGAGGCAGATAAGGACGACGGAAAGGGACAGGTTGTGGGGTCCGCCTGGTCGTACCTCCGGGGGGGAAGGAAGGAGAGGGAGGGTTACGGTGGGGTTGTTAGGGAGCGGCAGGCCCCGCACCCACACCACCCCGCACCCCGGCGCCGCAGCCAAGGCCTCCTCTCTCTCTCTCTCCTGCCGCTCCCGCGCTCGCTGGTGCACGGAGCGGAGCTATTGACAGCGGGGAGAGCCGCTGCTGAACTGAAACGCCGAGTTCCCGGGGATTTTGAGTGGCGGGAGGAGGTGAGGGCCATGAGTGACGTTTTTAGGGGGTGGTAGGGGTATGGAGGGAGGAGAGCGGGAGGGGGAGAGTGGGCAGCAGCCGGAGAAATTGCGGAACTACACGGAATGAGGGGGGGGAACGATTATATGGAGAGGGGGAGGCTGAGGGGGGAGATACGCAAGGAGATAAGACACTGATGGAAAGATGGATAAAGGGTGTCCCTTTTCGAAACTAGATCGACTCTCCTCATCCAAGCGACCACCCGTCAAGCATGCAGGGAGTTGGACTCAAGCTTACGACCCCCAAAAAATACTCTCCTGACAAATATCTTAAACACAAACAGAAATTAATGAGATCTATCATTATGCCATAAAAACCTATTAAGGTAATTTAAGCGAAATATCATTTTACTTAGAAGTCAATGAATTTGGTCTCGTTACAAAGAAAAATATCTCACCCTTCTAATGACACCAATAATTTAACCTCTCACCACATTACTTTCGGAGATATTTGCCAAAAAATACCAGCCCTTTTACATGGGAAATGGTGTGTGCACTTCAGAGAGACATTATTTACAAAATGCGGTATTGCTAACACTTAGATGTCGTAAAAAAATCTAACAGCGTGTAGTTTGTATGGTTTCTCAACTATATTTGAAAATAAATCATATTGTCACCGCAGTAGGTTCGTGGGTATCACAGAAAACCTTCCGTTTTGAAGGAGTTTCAAATGCACCGCGTGAAAAAAATGAGTCAAGTTAGAGACTTATTTAGATATTGTTATTTAATTACTTACAATTCCTGTCATATAAAACTATAATTTTGCACCAATAATAATGCAATATTTAATTGATGCGTCCTACAGCTGGTGAAATTAAAACGTATAACAAATAATTCGAATACGGTCTCTATTATGACTAGGGAACTATCTCGCTCTGACAACCTGAAAAGCGTTTACCCCTCATAATTTTAGCATAATTTGGTATTCGACTTGATTATCTCATCTCCCACCGAACTGAATTTTAATCATAGTTTATATTTTTTATTATTTGTTTAATAATACTTAATAGTTGCCATAACCCTCCGGAACATGAAATCAAAAAGTTACTGAGGAACGTGCAATAACCTGAGAGGTCTTTCATGTACATTTCAGAAAAAAATACACTTTTTACATTCAAGGAAAGCAAATTAATAACCCTCTCTTTAAAGACCGTAGTGCCCGTTCGGTAGGAGAGAAAGTGTAAAAACAAGGTGGACCTCACAGGGTGCGTGTTCCGAAGGGTTAAATTCACGCAATCACGACCAGCCATAACATACGTAACACCACAGTCAAATATTGTTTTATTCAAATTAACGCAATATTAATAAGGGTACAAACGACCGATAACAATTTATTTATGCTGTACAGTTTCTACGTGACAGAATCACCACGCACCCTGACTGTCACCTATTCTCCCATGGAATGCCAGATAGAGTGCACATCTTAATACGTACCTATAATATCCATCAAAACAGTCGTAAGACCAGATATATAACAAATTATATGCAGCGAAGTTTTAATCACAAACAACAAGTAAAAATATTAAGACTCCAAAATAATATTACGTATGCCTAATAAACAGTATATAATATGTGATTAGAGCATTTGGAAACTGATAGTATCTCTTCCCTCCCTCGTAACACTCGACGAATAGGGATTAATTGAAACTCGGGCAACCCGAAAATAAATATAGGAAGCTGACAAAATACCAAAATGCCAACACACTTCAGAATATTATTAAGATCACAGGAGAATTATAAAGAAACAATCCTAAGATGGACGGTTACATCCAACCCCTTTTGCCAAGAACAGAGAAATTTAATAGGTAAAGAACCCACAAAAACTATCGTCAAAACAAAATGAACGTAAATGTAAGAAAGCAATAAAAATTAAGGCAAAAAAAATTCGGAAACAGACAGCTGAAACTGAATTTCTGGTTGGAGGAGCAGTCGAGGAAAGCCTGTAAATTACAGTGACAGATGAAGGTTAGTACGCTCAGACACCTGGCTGAGACAACTGATCCTTTGAGGAGTTCACAGTGAAACGCCGTTGAAGTTGAAATATCCGAGCCCCAATTGCAAGATCAAATTGTTTCTTCCGATCACCGGTTTTTCATTACTTGAAGTTTCAAGAAACATGAAAAAAACTAGCGCTGAAGAATATGGAAGCAATATGCATATTATTTTAACAGTATTACAACAGCAGCACTCATTATCATACGATTATTTTAATCCTTACAGAATTACGACGACGTTCTAATCCGCCGAAATAAGTATAACATATGGTTTCCTTACATCCACGATTTAAAAAAAATAAGGAAGTCTGTCAATAGCATGGAGCTCATTGGCCCAGCAAGCTAAAGGACTCATTACATTTCCCGGTTCAGGTGAATTATTTGTCATGTGAATTAACAGAAAATAGTGACGTTTATAAATCCCCAATATTGAATTCAGAGAATATAGCCTACGCTCTTGTTACACTAATTTTCGAGGCTTGACCCGATCAGTAAAAAATAGAAGAGAACATGTTTTAGGCTTTCTACGGGAATGTGAACAACAGACGAAGTGAACAAAGAGGCTAACAATAGTGAATTCTAAGAGGGAGAAATATCATAACAGGCGGCGACGAGAAAGGTAAACGATCGGCGTTAATTTATGAGGAAGACGGAAAAGATTATGAACTTAAGGTAGCTTGGGCAAGACTTTTCTCTAGTCATAAAAAACTATAGTCAAATGTTATTTTAAAATATAAACAGTCGTTCAAGCAAGAAGAAGATATAGCACAACCAACAGCTCTGTTTCATACAATTGAAATTTTCAATGATGACCACATATTCATACACAATGCTTTTAATTGACTCATCTGCTTCACACTGAACTCTAAACGTCTTAACAGCGTTTTTTTGCGATTCCAAAATGAGTATCGCGGTATGTAATAATCTTTTCACCAAGAAAGCTTAAGAAATATATATATACCATTAAATTTTAGGCGAGATCTATGCCTTAGACCTTTCTCATTATAAATATCATCACACTGAGGCGTACATGCATAACATATTCGTGGAAAACAGTCAGTGTTTTTCGCCAAATAAATCTAGAAATAGGATTAATAATGACTAACGCTTTGTTATTATTGTAAAGATGAGAAAAGTTTCTTCACTCATTCATTTCTTCAAATTAAGGCGGTTGTTTACAAATATCAAAGGTTACGCCGAACCAAAGGCGAGAAACAATGTATCAAAATATATTTTCCATCAAAATTTTCTATGTCACGCCATAATAGTGTCATGGGATGCTATAATGAAGGCAAAAAATGTAAAAAAATTCGTGTACCATTTACATAACTATTAGTGGAGAGTTCCACCGCTATGGTATATGTCACTTAAATGAAATATGGCCCTAGAAATTTTTTTTCCGTCCTTGAAAAATCATTTAAATATGCACTCAATTAATTTCCCACGATTAATTTCCAACCAACTTTACAGAATAAATTCTGTAAGCGAGTGAGAGAGAGAGAGAGATGTTTAGAAGGAACAGGGAACGCGTAACTACATACTCTCCTGTGTACATTCCTATAGTCTCCTTCAATCGGAGACCCACTCCGGCAGCACCGATTAGCTGCAGCTATGCTTCGTAGACAATACCGGAAGTTTTCAAAATGACGGCCCGTGCAATTATCCAAGGGGCAACGGAAACACGGAATGAATGAGACAGACGGGAAGAGATGAAAGTAGGGGAGGGAGAAGAGGGGGGGGGGGGACCGGCGGCCCATCGCCCGAATGCACTCCTGAGGGTATGTGGGTCAGACCCCGGCCATTCATTAGAGGAGTCCATGCCGTGTAGTGCGCTGTTCTGTTGTCGTCTATCCCGAAACGCCGACGCCGCGGCTGAGAATAAAGACCTCTGGCGTAAGTCGCGCTCCCTGGACCCCGGGGAAATAGGCGCCGGCCGTGACTGCACCCCCGCCGTCTGCGGGAAATCGGTTCGCTCCCTCAAGAGGGTGATGCCGTTATATGAAATGTATGTTCTTCTCTCTTATTGTATTGCCGCTCATTGAAAGAAGAGCCATCAATGTGGTTCCGTCGCAGTTTCTAAGATAGAAAATTTCTATTTTCGCATCTAAAATTAAAATAACACGGGTTTAAGTTAGTACAACCACGGAACTTCGAAAAACTAATCGTTTTACATACATTTCAAATGTTATTTTTCAGAATTATTACATTAAAGCACACTCACTTCATAAAATGAAGTTGTATGCTTCAAAGATAGGCATTTCATGACTAGCTACCATGGAATTGACATAGATTTAATACCCAATATGTCGACTGAGATACGCTTAAACAATACCCCACTACGTGTATGTAATAAAATCATGTAATGTGCACATAAACTTCATGAAATAACGCGTCGCAACATCTTGCAGTATTCTTCAGGTGCTTGATACGTTGTACCGTACATAGTACAAATATAGGACAGTTAAGAAATATATTCCATAAACTTACTGAAATTGTTTCGTAGTATAAAGTATTAAAGCGCTAGAAAACGGGAAAAGAGAGAGTCACTCAAGTCTGTAAATGAATGTCATTTATATGAAAAACTGGAGAAGAATAGATTCTTCGGGAAATGAATGGCTATGAATTAAGGTGGCCCCCACATTTAACTTAACACTTAGCAGATCGTTATTTCCCGAATTTCGCGATGCTACTCCACTGCCTCAAAACTACTTCTCTCAACACACGCAAGCTCCCGCCCTTTCGTTCCACGGAAAAACCCCACTTCCCCAGGGGTACTTATAATTTTCGTTGATACTGAAGAACACAGAGCAGATGTCTTGGGTGAATCAGGTTGGTGTTGCACTAAAAGCACTCAATTCCCATTCCAACAGACCGGCTTCGAATCCCGTTGGTGGCAAAGACTGAAGTGAAATCCCGTTCCTCACTTGGGTGTACATACGGAGAGAATCCCAAGAGAGGAACGGTGTCAATTAGGACGTTAAACCGAGGACCTTCGGGCGCCTCTTGTTGAGAGCGCCTAACTGCAGCCGCCAGGTTTAAATCCACCCTTTCCAATAATAATCTATCCATCACCGACCAAATATCACAGCATTAATGGTGTAAACAGGCACAAATGTCGGTCGCTCTCCCAAGTAGCCGAAAAAGCATGGTAAAGGCTAAAGAAAACCAATTCACGCGGGAGACGGAATAACGAATTGCACAATGCTGAAACCTTATTAAAAGACAAATGCGGACATTTGTTAACTTTTAAACAATGACATCAAACAACAAATTACCGTGCACAACGAATTACGCAAGTATCGTCCAAATAAAGGAAGAAATAAAACAATCAAATAATCGACTATGTTAAAATCCACAGAGTTATTTATTGGAACAAATAATTTCAACGCTACTGTGTCGTCTTCAGGAAAGCATTAAAATCATAGCCAGTGGTATAGATAATTCTTGCACCTGAGGATGACGCAATAGCGTTAAAACTAGTTGTACCAATAAAAAACTATTTAAACATAGTTGGTATTGTCATTATGTATTCAATAATCAATTTCCACACGGCTAAACTTGAATGGATTAAAGCAAGTAACCCTTAATGTATAAAAATCATAATAAATACTCATTTAAGTTCAAAACATTTTCCAAGATAAATGAAGATGCAAATAAAGTGTTCATATTTTATGTGGATAGTATTCATCAGCATGAATTATGAATAAGTTGAGAGAAAAATCACGCTAAAATATGACGAGAGGCATCCAAAAATAGTATAGCAAACAGCGCATTTCTTGCACTCTTGACTGCGGAATACATTTTTTTCCCCAACAACTCCGGTAGCGATCGACGGGCGTACGGAGGGAAAAACAGCGGGCGCTCAACGGGAACCGTCTCGTCGCCGCCTGCTGCGACTAAAAGACCGCGCATTTCCGGATTGAACTGCACGTGCGTCACCGATTTGTGAGTTGAGTGTTGTTGGCGGTGGGGGCTTGTCTAGATCGCTCTATAAAATCTGGTGGAGGACTCTGGAATCTGGAAGGGAAAATGAAAAAAAAAACGAAAATTGGAAATTCACGGGATTCCGCGCGTGGTGTTGCGAGCGACTGAATTTATGGACGAACTTCCCCGAAAAGACGACGAAAATGCCGGAAATGTGCGCCAACGGTGGGATTTGGTACCTACTACATGCACTGGAAGGGAGTAAAAAAAATTCGAATACCCTAAAGAAAAAAAAACTGATTAATGCGTCACGTTGCCTAATTATCCGAAAAAGGCAAAGAGTTGGTCATTTAAGTATTGAAAAACCCAGTAGTCGAGATTTGCAGATAACCAGTTAGGTCGGTAAAAATCGTGCAATAATACATAGCGACCCCTGAACATCCTTTTGTCTCATTTGTTCCCTGAATTGCTTTAAAATGTAGACTCTTGCGCATTTGAGTCCCCACGTTACCGACCAATAAACTGTACTACAAGTTGAAAAGAATTAGGTCATTTTCCGGACAAATTAGACAATATTTTTGAAATAAAATAGTCTTTCTCTCAATTCCTTTTAACCTAAGCAGTTTTACACTCGTTAAAACTTCCTCGTTAATTTCTTCTTCCTCCAGTTATCACGCCTACTGGTAGCGATGTCAAGACTAAAACAAAGAAAGATCATAAAACAAAAGACACAAACGCAAACTAGAATTTAATGCGACAGAATGCCAAACCATAAGTACTTTGAAGAAAAGTTAGTAAGTTTTAATATGAATGCAACGACACCATTCCAAAGTATAACTGGTAAAATTGTAGCAACAAAAAGTCGAACAGTGTTACCGTTCCTTAATTCTCTCCATTGTACGTAAAACCAGCCGGTTTCTTCAGCACCAAATACCAAAACCATATTTCTCCCAGCTCTGGGGCTACGTGGCTTCGGTTACGACACAACGACTAATAAGTCGTAAACACAAATGGTTAAAGATATTTGAATCGTTAGGATATTTAATTGCCCCAGAGAGAAAGAATGGTCTCATTTAAAAATTAAAAAATGGCTCGACAAACTCTTCAATGTACATAGATACCAATTGCTTAACAACTTTGAATCATCCAATTGCTTTTAAACATTTTCTACCGTTAGAGATTCATTAACTAAAATAATATTCAATTTAAATGACAGACGCGGACCAATTCCTCTAAAAATCTAATTATTCCAGAGGGAAAGTATGTGTGTAATTTCAACATGAAATATGAACGGACGACATACCCAACTACAAAAATTAACTTTTCCACATCGGTGTGATAAATTTCTTTCAAAACAGAGGGTTTCTTCCACATAAGCGTCTCCATGCCTCAAGACTTCTTTCTCCGGTACACACGCTAATTTGGCATCCTCACAATGACCCAGTTACGACAGCAACCCCACCACAGAATAACCTACAGTGGCACACACCCAGCTAAACAATGACCGGGTTAAGGGGAAAATTAAAACGTTGTCAAAGAAGACCTGTCTCCGGAGAACGGAACTTTTAAAGCCCGCCGTGGTTCCCGTCCAACTTATGGACTCCGGCCGGTGCCGCCGCCCATTGCTTCCTGCAAAAATTTGCAAACTATACCGCAGGATCCCTCTGGCAACGGCGGTAATGACGGGAAAAAAGCAACCCCCCCAAGGGGTCGGCCGGACGTGGCCGGGTACGGACGTACTTTCTGGAGTGAGAGAGACGCTCTGGAGGAAATCCCGGGACGAAAACCAACCCGAGAGGTTTAGGACAAAAAACTAGGAGAAAGGGTCGGGCCGGGAGGAAGAAGGAACGGGCGAGGACACGGAAAGGGACCCGGCCACTTCCCTCGATGCGGCGGATGACAAGCCTTTTCCCGCGGGCACACGCAACTCCGCACCCCATCAATCCACACGCATCACACTTTGCCCCGAAAACCGAATATCTGTGGCTCTTCAACGCACATCATCAGCTTCATATGCAGCCAAACGGTCTTCAACGATGGACACAATTGCTCACGAACCATTGCCAAATTTTAACATCTACGAGAATACTTCGACTCTGCGCAAATGATCAACCAATTCATACGGCATGCTACTGCTCATTTTCACAGGTGGAAAACAGTACAAGTGGCAATGGGAAGTGAGAGAGAGATATTAACCTAGTCACAGTGCGGTAGAATAAAACGATAAATATAATGGGAAAGAGACGACATTTTAAGACGATAAATATAATGAGAAAGACGACGAAATGTACTCTATAAAGCATGGATATAACACGAGGGAAGAAGTTAAGTTGAAAAATTCCTGTACGTACCCCAAATACACTAATTTCGCCTTCCTCGGTAAACAGTCAAATGTAAGAAAGTACAACTACATGAATTATTGACCACAACACTATGTTTGACCAAGTAAAACTGTTCATAAATAAAAGCCGCTCTTGTGAAACTTATAAAAAACTCCCAAATTAACACAACGGAAAAAACAAGTTTACACCAAGATATAAAACAAAACGTCAATGACGTATTCCATCTAAACTTCAATCGTAACTTTAGCTCGCAAAAATTTTATCCCATATGGTAAACAAAGAGTAAGACAAATTGCCGCCGGATTGACTCGCAGACATTTTTCACGCACACTAACAGGGTGATGATCGCAGGATGAGCCGCTGTCAACAAAGCATTCCTTAAAGGCTAAGAGTAGATACAGGATTCATTGGCACCGCGGCAATTGTGATCATGTGACACCGAGAGCTCCACACGAGAAAACCTGTAGGAAACAACACAGTATCCACTAGTCGGAAGAATGTAAAGAACCAGCGACCTCCGGTCGAGGTGCCCACAGGAGGACGGGCAGACCAGCCGCTCCCTCAGCCGCCGGTCGAGTCCGGCTCCTTTCCCATCCATCGTCGGCGCCAGGAGCCATTTCCACACTGTTCTCCCCCGGAACACGGGAAGATAACTTCCCGACCTCCGACCTTCTGCCCAACTCCGCGTCGCCGAGCCGAAATTTTGAATGGGCGTACAAATTGGACCAACAAAGTCGAACTGGGATTTTTAATCATGCCCAACTCTCACCCTTAATCAGCAATTACCAACTCTTAATCGCAAATTGGACGAGGGTTCTAAGAACGAGACTCGGGGCATCCACAGTTGTCACATATTTTAAAACAGCGGTTCCCAATACGAGGTGGAAACTTAGTAATTCCGACTGGACCAAAAAGAATTGAACAATAAAGGTAGTGCTGTAAGTTTGATTCCTGATTGCGAGAAGTATGGCAGATTATAATACAATCATGGGAACTGGAACACCAAAGGATTCAAGTGTGGAAACAGGTTGAGAATTTCCTTTCTGACTGATGTACCATTTCTAGTGGTCCCCACCCGGAGATACGAATGGTGATTAACACAATAATTAATTAAATCATAGAAGTGAGGCATATAGAAGAGAAAAAATCTAAATATCTTTTGTAACATCAACTTCGGGTGATAGCAAGAGAATTTTAAAAACGAATCATAGGCTGTAGAGTTTGGATGACAAAAATATACTTTGAAAACTGACTGTCAAGCACTGCACCATATTCATCTCTAAAATGGTTTTTCTTAACATCTAGAATATAAGCAAAATTCGCAAATTTGTGAATTCGAAATGATAACACTCAGTTTGCTACAAAACAAAATTAACGATGTGTTCAGAATAGGAATCCGATAACCCCGATTCTTCCGGTGAGAACTTTACCCGACGGTCAAAGACATTCAGTCACGATGAATATAAAGGAAATGGCTGATTAATAAGGCATTTGCCACCAGGTATCGCGACATCCAAGATCCAAGCAAAATCACATGCAATAGACCATGAATACTCCTATCAAATCATGTACCAGCGGTCAATCAAATTCTTGAAAGGAAAGAAAGAACTCAAATGATCTCCGAAAAGCCGACACTGAATTGCCTGCATTTCCGACAGCGTCTAACTGATATCATGTTAAGATTCAGACAGACAGGAGCAAGTTAAGCTCATGATGGGCACACTGAAAATTATTAATACAGAACAGCTCAGGCGAGTGATTCTCAAGGGGAAAATTCCACGGACCACAAAAGTAAATTGAATGAGAAGCAGTAACTTTGTGATTCCACATTTATTTATTGTAAACGACCCGGGTTTCGACGGAGCACGTCATCGTCGTCTAAACCCGGGTCGCTACGTCGAAACCCGGGTCGTTTACAATAAATAAATGTGGAATCACAAAGTTACTGCTTCTCATTCAATATGCTAAGCAAATTACATAAAGTTACGCCTGAGACAACGGAGTTCACAAAAGTAAACTTTCAATCCTTATATTGCACCCCAACTACATTACAAAAGCACTTCCTAGAATTCTTTTTAGCAGTAAGAATAGCCTTAAGTACAATAAAATCAGGCGAAACTCAAAGGAACAAACTTCATCTTATAGCTTAGGAATCCATGAACATTCCATATATTTCACTAACTTTCAATCGCTCTCATCCAGAATAAAGGATTTTGAATATCTAATCAGTTCCTCTTAATTAAAAGTAGATAATACACAATATCCAAAAAGGTATTATATTAGACAATGACTTAATGTAATTTTCAGATTATGCTCGTATTGTTTTCAACTATAAAATAAGCGATTCACAACTTCCCCTCGAAGAAGCATCATTTTCGTCGGCACGCTAAATAAAGCGACAAAAAACTGCTCGCAGATAAAACCACAAAATTCTCACCGGCACTCGCTTCCTCCAAGCGTGAAGGCTAAGGAAAGCCGTCAAAAGACAGAAAGGTCCATCCTGCTCTTACCCAGAGAATATGACAAGGGGGGAAATGGTATCCCCGGATGCTCGATGCCGCCACGTTTCACCTGCCTCCGCCGAAACAACACAATGTCGACCGCTCCACTAGGATTCCGCAGTCGCCTCCACCGGACCCCGATCTGGACCGTCCGAGGAAGGCGTCAGTCATTGTCGCGCAACGCCAGACAATACACGGATGTTTCGGGGGGGATCCGGGAGGAGGGGGGCTAGACGGACTGCTCCCCGAATCCGCCAGCCGGAGTGGGGGGGGGGGGGTGGTGGACGGGGGAAGGCCCCGGGGAGATGGAGGACGGACACTGGGCCGCACCCCCCACTTGCAGCCGTAGGCACCACACACCGACTTACGGTCGGGCGCTTCCCCTAACGAGCCCCGGAGCCGGCTGAGAACTGCGGGGGAGTAGGATAGGCGGACGGGTAGCAAGCTACGGCGGCGCGGCAAGGGAGCTGAAATGCGGGGGGGGGGGGCGGGGAGAAGGTGGTCGGAGGGCGGGGGGGAGGGGGGAAGAGAGGTTCGGGCTACGTATGTATTCCACATGTACCATCCCTCCTCCTCCCCATATTCTACCTACATCAACCCCCCAACCTGGAGGGGGGAGGGTAGTGAGGGGGAGGCGAGAGAAATCAAGTCCACGGCGAGTCACGAGTGATGATCACGGCGGAGACAAATTTGAACCATCCCTCGCACACACACACGTCCACAGGAACATTCCAATCGCCCGGGAACTGCTCGCGGAAGAAACTCACACAGCACACAGTACAAACACACACACGAGAGAGAGGGCGACCGGGATGCGCCGAAATAAATCAGCGTGACCCACTGACACCCTATCCGGGAGGATGCTAGGGGATCATCCCGGAAAACGGGGTGAATTTTTTTCCGCGGGAAAAAATTACCCATTTTCGCCTTTTCTCCACTAGCCTCTCTCCACTCCGTGTAGATAGGAAATATTATGATTAGGGTGGGGTGCGCCGGCAGAAATGGCCACGCGACAGCGATTTGCGTCTTCCTCTTGACACCCTATCCGATTTGGTGGATACCACAAAAATCATTCCGAGAATATGGGGGAATTTTTTTTGGAAATATATAACAACACCCTTTTTTCCTCCTGCAAACAACTTTCTCCACTCACGGCGGGTAGCTAGGATTGTGGCTATGAGCGGTAATGAGGCAATACGTTGTCTCAAAGCTGCCTAGCATCTTTTGAAATAAATCCCTTAACGCACGATCATTACTGAGGTCACCCACCAGTGGACACACCCTCGCCATTTCCTAATACCCTTGCTGAGGTTACACTTCTTCCTTACACGATCCCTTTCTCCATTTCAACATACCATCTACCAGTCTTATTCATACTTTACAGATTCAGCCTCCACTTCGTGGAAGTCTATGGTATCCATAAATAAAGAATACAACTCGTTCTTTCCAACATATTTTATATTTAGAGGTACGAAGCGTACCACTGAGGTACCTGACAATGCCGCAAGTCGATGGAACGCGTCATATTACTAAAAATAAAATCCTGGGAAAAGAAAAAATAGTATTCTTTCATTATTGAGTCTAATTCTCATTCAGTAGGTAATCTTACTTCTAACCTGCCTCTTAACCTTTGGTACATAATCCATTCAAAATAGATTTAAATATTGAAATTTATTGATATATATAAATAAAAATATTGAGGGGTCTCTCCACTAATGGTTTGGGGAGATAAAAATGGACGCTAAACAGATCAAGGCATGATGTAATTGAAGTTCGTCATTAAATGAACAACAATCGCACTTTCCCGCAGATTTTAATTATGAGCATCACGGATTTCGACTCAGATACATCATCAGGTATGAGACCTGATGACCTTGTTCCTGGGTGATGACTCTGAGGGTCGAAACGCGCAGTACTCATTACTAAAATCTGTGGAAAAGTGCGATGGCAGTTCTTATTAAAAATGGAAGCGCAACCAGGACGCCTTCTTCCGAAAGTTTTCGCCGTTAAAGCCGTAAATTACCCACTCTTTAGGGGAGCGAGGTTTCGGAAGTGCTACTCGGATCGTCCATCCCCGCACGGCAAGGCAGATTGAGCCGCTGCTTAATTCATTCCCTCCTCGGCCAACTTTTGGCCAAGAGTCACGCGAACCAGTCCCTGAAACCGGAGACCCTGTCTCCGTGAGAACGTCCAGAAATATTATCTCGTCCTGCCCACTCATTATCTGGGCGGGGCAGCTTCTCCCCGCGATGAAGACGCAACTAAACGCCGCGATAATGTCACCAACTTTCGATGCCTGTGCAAAGCCACAAAGAATTCTTAAAAACTTCTCCAGAAGGGTAGTTATTTCCTTCCCAAATAACAGGTGCAGTGAAGCTTAGAGTGGCATTTACAACGTCCGTATTGCCACGTCCGCGAAGCTTTCACGGCGCCGATGACGAATTCCGCCGTATTTCATTGGCGCTCATCACACAGGTATAACAGGATAATTTAAAAATTTTCATGTTTCAACAAATTAGGTCAACACACAGTGCTGAAGAGCCATCTCACTAAGGGTGAACAGATCTACCTGATTGGATCAAGACACATAAAAAACTATCCCACTTCTTGATTGAGGCACAAGATATAGTTCTCATTGACAAGTTCTGGAAGCATACAAGAGATGGTTTTGTCTTCATTTACAAAACTGGAAAATGGCATATAATTTATATAGGCCGTAAGGGATAATGATACACAAGTGTAGACTAGCAAAATACAGAAAATTGGACAACTTCCCGAATTTCACCGGATCTCTCGATATTTGCTTCTATCACATACAACACTGACCACTAGTTGTAGCAGCAAGAGAGACTGGAAAAACTGCTTAATTTTCACCATATTCGACTGAGCTGGCATTAGGAAAGTAGTGACTGTAATGATAAATTTCCGCCAATCGAAATACTCTGCTACAAAGAACAATAAATTAATCTATCCGTCGGCTGTTTAGTGAATGATAACTATTAATTACCAAATAACCCTGGAAACAACCTTTGAATTTTTGGAGAAAAACGACCAGGGATAGCATTGCAACAGGGCAACGACACCAGTTGGATATCTACAAGTAAGATTGGCATTCGCGAGAGAGCGAATTGAATCGGCAGAAAATATCAAGCGAATAAAAGGGGAAAGGTAATTAAAGTAAACTTGGGTAGATCCTTAATCAGAATCCAAAGGGATATCAAGGCAATCCCTAACACATTCACCATGTTGATAAGCTATTATCAATTCATCCGCCGGAGACGTGAGATTTAAGCAGCGTATCTTCTGAGACCGAGCGAAAAAGGCCCTCTATTGGCAAAGTCGTCCAGCACGGTGCTTTTAAGCCGTGAGATAAGTTAGTTAGAAGGCTAATGAATAATTTAACCACCCTTAATGGAAAAGGAATACTTGTCGAGGGGTTTACGCGGAAAAGACCGACGACTGCCTAGGCCGTGTGCCCCAGATCCTTCGACCTACAATCACAAGATGAGGGCCCGAATTCGCCCCGGGAAGTCTTTCCCGCTAAATGTACTTTAAATATTTTATCCGGCGAGAATGCGACGCACAAACGATTTTTTAAATTTATTATCATGTCGAGAATCGACGTAAGCCGAGGCTAATTGCCACTATGTTACATGAATCTCCAGTTCCCGAAATACACTTCAGTTTACATACATCTCCAAAATAAACTCAACAACTCTTCTTAAAAATGGCTGAAGAGTAAAGAATGTATGAAATTTTTTAAGAGCTTTCCAGACTCCGTCCTGGCCATTAATTTTAATTAATAAGTCCAGTTCACCCAACTTCAGGAAGAAGAGGAGGAAGAAGAAAAAGTCTAAACTTGGCACTAGGCAGTGTGCAGGGCAGACGGTGAAAAGCCTTCAACCCTACCTAAAATTAGCAAATCATTCGTAAAATTTCAAACGCGAGAGTCGCGTCACCTAATTTCGTGAAAAGAAACCTCCGAATAATTGTGCACCAATTTATCGTTCGTGATAATTTAAGACAGGCGTAAGAAATAAGTAGATCAGCGCTAATCGCAAGCTTTGTAAATCACAGATTTGTAAGAACCCCATGAATGAATTGGGGAAGAGGTCTCCCCCCCCCCATGTGAGATGATGGACCCCTCGCGGCAGCCACCCTTTTCCCGGTTACTGGGGTAACGGAGGAAAACAGTTCCAAAGGACGCTCCGACGCCCCAGTCTCTGACGTCCACTTCGGGATGAGTTCAAAAACACATTCCAGAGAAACTGCCATAATCTGTCCATTAAGAAAAGAATATGGTAACGTCCAATTTCTTCACCTACAATTAATTTTATCTAACAGAAACATCACGATACTTATGTAGACAACCCGAGAAGAAGAAACATAGGAAGTTAAGGGCATCGAAAGTTCGTACAACTCAATTATTCGGCTACAATTCGCAATACGCAAGTGTGTACAATTCTAAATGTCTGCATATTCCTCAGAGAAATCGAAATGTAATGCTCTATACCTGCACGGCAATCGAAATCATGCGATGCAATCAAACTGCTTCTAGCAAAAAAAGGCAAGACCAGTGAATCAAGTTGACTCCTCATCAAAAAGCGAATAAACAGCTCTAAAAGCATACTCACGCCCTTAATGGATAAAATAGTAGAGTTTTCCCTCAGGCTGCTCCCTCTGTATTGATACAGACTATACTACAGACCTCTGTATTTATAAACTACTCGTGGTCAGTTACGATAATGATGATGGAAAATTAGAAGGAGAGTCAACGATTATCCCTGGACAGGAGAAATACTGTATGGGTACGAAAATTAAAAAGTTACATAGCTACTACTTCACGTCTGAACTCGACATAAAAACAATCTGACGTATACAAATAAGATCAGCGAAAGTATGATGGTTCTAAATCGACATGAGTTTGTTCAGAACTGGTTTGAACACAGCAACAAACAAAATATATCCGAAACCTTTACCACCACTATTCAAATTAACAAGACTGCATTAATTCCACCACGGACATAATATAGCCTCTAAAATAAATTTGATAGGCGCAGAAAGTACTGTCATTATGAGAAAACAGACCAACGGATTCGTGTCAAAATATACTTTTCTATCGGCTAATATCAAGCGTCAAAAAGTAAATTTGTAGGCAAATAATTCACAGATATATTTGCATAAAATAATCCTGGAGGAAATACATCCAAGGAGAACGCAAATAGAGCGATACCGCACTGCATTTCACATAATTTCACGCAGGAAACTCCGTAAAATAGGATGTCCCATTCACCTCATTCTATGATCTTTCCCGTCGCATGACAATTGAGAGATAATTTTTTAAAAATGGCACAATGAACTCTTCCCATCACCAAAACGCAATGAAAAAACAACGGTATGATTAAAAGGCGGACTACCTAAGGTACCCTTATGTCGCGCACATTTTCGGGGACGTGTAAACACCGACGTGCCGCACGCCAGGACCACAAGAGAGGTGCGCGGTCTATTTGCGGAGAATAAAACACAAGCGATTTTAAATCGCGAAAGAATACTTAGCATTATAGGGATAAGGGAATGAAAATGTCTTTCCGCTATTAAAGGAGACACAGCAAAGTGGCATCAAAAAGAGGCAAATTCAGGATACCATCGCAATCCATTACGGAGTGGCGGGAGAATGCAGACGGTCGCTCATAAAAATCCTCCCGGGCAGAAAACACCCATTCAGCTGATTTTCCAATTTTTTCACCGGATCAACTGCCACATCCTTAAAGCACTTCACTTGGATCATTCCATCCCCGGCATCCGAGGTGGGGAAAAAGGCGGTAACAAATACACACCGACCAAAGTTGCAACTAACCTCTTTTCGATGTTGAAGCGGTCCCAGCCCACGCTCCAAAGAGAGACAGAACCAGTCCACAGTATATCCACAGCATTTTTTACGTGTTAACTGCATCTTTCACGGCCATAATGCTATTCAGGATACCTATTTTCAATCTGATCACACCGTTTCCCCCACCGGCTTCAAGCCCCTTCACTATCGACCACTGCTGGCGAGGTTTCCCAAGGTTCAGACTTTATGTTCAATAAAATTTCTACAGTTCCACCATCTGACGGTAGTATAAGGAAGCTAACTGGTATATGAGAATTCACTAAGTCAAGTTATATACGCCATTTTGATTCCAAATGTCTCGTTTAATAAATTAGAATTACTACCACTCATCCTTCGCGATTTTATATAAATACTTATTTAAATATAATTCTAATTTAAATATAAATTTATTACTTTTTCATGCATAATAATTATATATAATACTCTATCCATTAATTTTGGCAATAGGAATCTTGGTATTGTCAAAACATGATTATTTACATGTATATTACTATATTAATTTTTTTCTGTGTCCCCGATCACAATGAGAACCGATAAAGACAGCAAAAACTGAAGATTAATTACTTTCATTAGTCTTTTGTTTCTGACACATAAAATTTTCATACGTAAAACATGGCGGTAGAAACAATATACACATCATGTGCCTGTAATTGGTCAAGACATTCTACCGATTGGGGAATTAATAACATAATTTGCTTTGGGGCATGTAATTCCGTAGCATTATATGATCCCGAGGTTCGCATTACCTTTTCTGCTTGTATTTTCCGTAGATGTCATCAGGTCCTCTGGACTGCTTGAAGTTTTCGTTTACATTTCATTTTGTCTTTGATTACAATTTCAGAAGAATGTATCGGGATCCATAACGCACACAGTATGCCATCATAGCAAGTCTGTGAACTCCGCCAGATGGGTACGAACCGCAAATAATGCTGAAGAAACTGAATTCGTGTCAGCCTCTTGTGATGGTACAGCTGCTCTCTGGAGGAGAGACAGCGATGGCCTTTACAAGTGTGTATGTTCTCTGAAAGGTTAGATTGTTGTACGTGATTTCTATAGTATAGTATTACATATTAGGAGGTTCCTTCGTTTTTGCACTTAAGGGTAATAGGGTGTGTTAGTGGCCTGGCTGATAGCTTCGTCTAACGTACGTAAGGGGCAACACAGCTCGCGAGCAACTATGTGCGACTTATTTTACATTTGATATGTCGTCCTAATGAAATACACGCATAATTAATTGCCGAAATTTCTCCTGTCAAAATTTAGTTTCGTAACTTCATTCTGATTGCCCTCCAAGACTTTAAAATTAAAAATTTCTGCTTTTTCGTTTTTGCATCTATCACCATTTCAAATTTCTAATGTAAATATGTTCACCGGCATACCTGTATATTCCGCAGGTCATGAAAAAGATGTAATAATAGCCGATGGTATAAGATTATCCAGTTCTGGCAACAGTGCATCAATCATAATCGCCACAGCTTCAATAGATTCATCAGTCAAGATTTGGCATGGTGGGAAAGAAGGTAAGTATTAATTAAAATCCGATAACCTATTTTTTGCTTCCCAGTTGTAGTCATTCTTTGCTTTTTGTTATATTTCAGGTGATTTAACCTGCTTCCAAACTTTGGACTTGAAAAGTGAAATGTGTTTTGAAGTCCGCACCTGCTGTTTGCCAAACACTTCCATTCCTCTTATTGTATGTGCAAATACTGACTGCAAGATATATCTCTTTGTGCAAGTGCACGGTGAATATATTAAGGTGAATGTACTTGAAGGCCATGAAGATTTTGTTCGCACCATCGACATCACTAGCATTGGTAATAATAATTTAATTGAACTTCTCTGTAGTTGAAACTCCCCTCATTTATAAAGCCTTTTCTGCAGTTATGTGATACCCTGTTCATGTTTTCTCTCAGTCAATAGTAATACTCGTATAGTGTCATGGGTATTTGTCTTAATTGCAAACACAATGTCATGGTGATTCACTGACTTCGGTGACACACATATAATGTCTTGAAAATAGTTTGTCAATTAAATTACAGCTCGTAACAAATCATTGCTGAATTATAGAGTGAAGCCATTTTTCTCTTTCTTGCTTTCGTTGCATTGAAGCCTAGTGTTTTTGCTAGCCAAGAACTCAAAATGATATTTTTTGGGCTCAATGAAATGTAATCCTTGATTTGATATAGTTTTTTTAAAGTAACTGCATTCTTATTCACCTATTTAAAGATTGTGTACTAATTGAGGGTCTGGTATTTAGTATCAGGAATTCACTCAATTACTAATTATTAAACATTTTTATTGTTATGAAAAACTATTATCTTCATTTTGTGGTGGTCAGTAGATGTTTAGTAAGTTTTTAATGCCATATATAGAATTTGGAGTCATTATTATGGTATTATATCTTCTGTTTACCATTTTTACCCTGCTTAATCTTTGCTATCTTTGGCATGCTCTGTCATCTCTCAGATCTTTCAAAATTTCTATTTTTCTTTGCATCCTATTCCTTACTTTTCACTTTACACAACACATGCCTCTATCAGTCTTCCTTGCGCCAGCTCTTACTTCAAGGTGTTAAGTTACCCCATAAGTGATATTTAAGGCATTGCTATAGATTTATGAATAATATGGTTTAAAAGAAAATTTTGTTGTGAAGAAAGGCATATTTTAAGTTTTCAAACAAACTCATTCGTTCAATAAACTCTGCTTTCGCTATTTAAAGAATGAGCACATTTTTGGGACCCCTTGTATACTTTTTATCCATGTTAATTGCCTTTTGTTGTAACTTTAAAGCTCATATTTTCCCCCTTTCTGCATTATATTATCTTACTTTGTGAGGGTGATGTTCAAGTAGTCACAAAATTGTTCTGAGGCTCATTTAATTTTTTCAAGATTTTCTGTCTATACTAAGAAGTAAAAATCTTTTGTTGATCATTACATTTCCAGGAAAATTTCATATTTGGATAAAATAGTGTCTGTAAGCTTTATTTCGTGTTAATTTAGGGATGAAATTTAAGTCTTGTTCCACCCTGATGCCACCTAGAGCCTAATAGTGCAATAAATATGGTATTTCAGAAACAGGAGACTTACTCATTGCCAGCGGTGACCAAGGTGGAGTGATACGAGTTTGGCGTTTGACTCCTAAAGGAAATAAAGATGCAAATGGTGACAATCAATGTGGGGATTACAAACCTGAAGAAATAAGTTTCTGTGTGAGTGAAGGTGACTCAAATATCCAGTTTGCTATTGCTATTGAGTCTGTGATTCTTGCCCATGAAGGGATGATTAATGGCTTGCAGTGGCATCCAAAATTGGTGACAGGTAAGCTTTTGCCCTTCGTACATAGTTACCATATTTGATGGAATGTAAGATGCGATCCTATGTCAGTGGATCTTTTTCAGGAAAAGTGTTAATATTGCACAATATATCATTTGGAAAATTTTATGTTCCTTGGGGAATGAAAAGATGTGAATCTGGATGTGCTCAGTTTAATGGTATATGCTCTATTATGACGTGTTGTGTGTGGCAGGAAGAATTTTCTCTTTCGTGAAGTTTTGTGTACTTTTGACGAGAAGTGGCGATAACAATTACTTTTATGTTCCTTGGGGAATGAAAATATGTGAATCTGGATATGCTCAGTTTAGTGGACGAGAAGTGGCGATAACAATTACTTTTATGTTCCTTGGGGAATGAAAATATGTGAATCTGGATATGCTCAGTTTAGTGGAATATGCTCTATTGTGACATGTTGTGTGTGGCATGAAGAATTTTCTCTTTCGTGAAGTTTTGTGTACTTTTGACGAGAAGTGGTGATAACAATTACTTTTATGTTCCTTGTGGGTAGTGAGGAGGATGGAGAAGGTGAGGTGAAGATAAGAACAGATTTTTTGAATGGGGAAAAAAAAGATAGGACACATGCTGAAATGACTTAGTTGTTTTGGTTGATTGTGCCCTTCATATGTAATAATCCAGTTGATTTTTATCCATTTCTGTTGAAACCCCATTTAACCAGAAAGTAACTGAGATAAAAATCCATAAAAGTGATTTCATCAAAATCTCAATGAATCTCTATCGAAATCTGTAATGAATCTGTATGAATTAATAAGGGAGTTACGTGTCAAATTGACACCTTCAAGCTAATAGTACTCAAAAAGATGATTTAAAACATATTTGTTATTGAAGTGTGGGAAGTGGGATCAATTCAGACCCAGAAAAACTGAAAATGGAAACTTGAACAGATATGTTTCTTATTTTGGGAATAAGTGCAGCAAGTAACTCATCGTAAGAGACTTAAGAAGGAGAAACTACTGAAGCACATGCAAAAGAGTCGATAATGAAGATTGGTGATGAAGAACGCTAAGATTATTAGAAAAAATATGGACTTCCTTCTACATTTATTTTCCTATTTACAAACTTGCATTGTACTTTGTCCAGGAGAATCTAAATGTAATGAGGAGGAGGAAACAAGCTAAAATTAACAAAGGAGTAAGACAAGGATGCAACCTCTCATCAGCACTATTCAACTGTACTTGGAGGAGGCCATAGGGGAAGCATAAGAAATTTGACTGAGTGGGATAAAGATAAACGTAGAAGAAATAAACATGCTCTCCTTTGCAGATGATATTGCTGTCATAGATGGAAATCGCGATGATCTTCAAAGGTCACTAAACGTAATGGACCAAGTTCTCCAAGAATACAGCATAAAAATAATTATAACAAATCCTAGAATGTGGAAGAGAGAAACTGAGTGTAGAAGTCAGCCTGGGAGAGAAATCAGAGCAAGTGGATTCCTTCACCTATCTTGAAGTACCATACATGGGATGGAAGAAGTACAACGGACATCAAGCAGAGAATAGCCCAAGCTAAGAAGGCTTCTTCTTCTCAGTGGCTCTAGAGCTCTATGTGGGTCTTGGCCTGCTGCACTATTGCCCTCCAGTCATTCCGGTCAGAGGTTCTGTCTCGCCATCCACAAATTCCCATCTTATTAAGGTCGCACTGCACTTGATCCATCCATCTATTTTTAGGACGTCCCTGTCTTCTTCTTTTGTACAGCCTTCCTTTTAGCATGCGTTTTGGGATTTCCTCCCCTGGCATTTTCTCTATGTGACCCAACCAGCGTATCCTCTGGGACTTAATGAACCTTACTATATTTTTTCCAGCAATCAACATCTATTTCTTCGTTATACCTTATCCTCCATTCTCCTTGGTCGCATACTGGCCCATATATTCTACGGAGGATCTATCTTTCAAAGGTACTGAGTGTTCTCTCATCTGCCAGAGTCATTGTCCAGGTTTCTGATCCATATGTCACCACTGGTCGTACTAGTGCATTTTAGTTTCATCTTCAGAGTTCTACTTGTTAATCTATTCCTGAATAATTTTATATTTGCCAAGTGGGCTCTGTTTCCGGCCTCAATTCGGTCCTGGATGCATCTTTTCAGGTTATTGTCACTGGTTAGTAGCATGCCAAGGTAATTAAAGTTGATTACACCCTGGAAAGTGTCTCCTTCAATTGTTAGGTCGTGTGGTTCTCTTTGATGCTCTATTGTAGACATTACCATATAGTTGGTTTTATTTACATTTATTTTGAGACCTATTTTGCCTGCTTCTTTTTTCAGTATTACATAGATCTGCTCTAAGTCCACTAGGCTACTGGCTGCAATGGCAATATCATCGGCATATGCGCAGATCTGACTTGACTTCTCAAAGAGTGTTCCCTTCAGATCTATTTTTGTCACCACTTTGTGAAGAGCACGGCCGACAGTCCATCACCCTGCTTAATATCAGCATTGAATCTGAACTCCTTACTGAGGCTATTTTCAACCTTTACTTTTGCTCTTGTATCAACTAATGTAATTCCTACCAACCTGATCAGTTTTGGAGGGATTTTGAGGTGACTCAGGGTTCTCATGAGCTCCCAGCGGTTTATAATATCAAATACTTGCTGAAAGTCAATGAATAAAAAGTGAATGTCAATGTCATGCTCATAAAACTTTTCCATCATTTGTCTTACATTAAAAATTTGGTCAGTTGTTCTCTTATTGGGGCGAAACCCACATTGGTATCCCCCAAGTATGCCTTCCGCTAGTACTTTCAGCCTCTTATTCAGCACTCCAGAGAAAATCTTGTCGGCTACATTCAGCAGCGTGATACCTCTGTAGTTTCCACAGAGGAACTTGTCACCTCTTTTATAAATGGGACATAAAATACCCGTCTTCCATTTGTCCGGAATAACCTCATTCCGCCATATACTACAAATTAGCTCATGGATTTTGGTTAAAAGTTCTTGGCCTCCATGTTTCAGCAGTTCCCCTACTATGCTGTCTTCTCCTGGTGAACGGTTATTCTTCATTTTCCTGATGGTCTCCTCTACTTCTTCTCTGGAGGGCTCACAGCCCATCCCGTTGCCGTCTTCATTTCTCACTTCTTGCATCTCCAGAGTATCATGTTCATTCTGATTTCCCTCCTCTTTATTCAGTAGCTCTCCAAAATGCTCAGCCCATCCCTCTTATCACCTTCCATTCCTCATTAATAACATTCCCGGCCCTATCTTGGGGACATATCGTGTTCTCATTTTGTTCACCGCATTAAAACACTGCCTTACTTCATTGTTTTCATGCAATTCGTCAATCCTTCCTTTTTAGCATTTGTTTCTTTTTCGTTCTCATTAGCTTGTCAGCCTTCTTTCGTAGTTCTTTGTACTCACTAAAGTTTCTCCTTCTTTGGTTCAACCTTTTCCAGGCACTATTTTTCTCCTCCAAAACCACATCACACTTCTTGTCAAAACCAGTCTTCATTCCCTGTGTCTCTCTCATTCCTTAGTATCTTGTGTGCAGTCTCCTTAATAGCTTGCTCTATTTTTCTCCATTTCTCATCCACTTCCATAGCATCATTGCACCTGGTCAAGTTTCTCTTCATCTCATTTTGAAACTGGTTCCTTCCATCTTTGGTTTTCAGTGAGTCTAGTTTCCACTTCTTCCTTCTTGCTTTATCTGGATTTTTTACTGCAGTGATCCTTTCTGTCACTTAAGCTTTCATCAGGAAGTGATGGGAGTCACAGTTTGGCCCTCTGCAGCTACGAACATCTATGATCGATGATGCATGCCTGACTTTTGTTAGCACATGATCTATTTGGGTTACAAATCCTGAGCCTGGAGCTGTCCAAGTGCCCATATGGATTTTCTTGTGTGGGAAGCTAGTACTTTTAATTAGTAAGTTATTCCTGGAATCAAACTGTGCTAAGAAAATACCGTTTTCATTGCTAGTCTGATGTAGTGAGTAGCGACCTACGGTTTTGGAGCTGCCATTGTCTTGTCCTACCTGTGCGTTAAAGTCCCCAGCAATTATGATCATGTCATTGTTTTGAATCCTTGACAGTACTCTCTCTAAATCGTCATAGAATTGTTCTTTTTCAATTTCCTCTTTGTCTTCCGTGGGTGCGTGAGCTGATATTAGGGTAATATTTTTAAATTTTCCTTTAAATCTAGCCTTGCAAAGTCTTTCATTGATAGGTTTACATTCCAAAAGACTTTTCCGCATTTTGGTATTCATCATTATTCCGGTTCCATGCAGGCCAGTTCTTCTTTTTGGTGAGCTATATAGCAGGCTGAAATTAGGCTTGTCTATACGCCCCTGACCCTGCCATCTTACTTCTTGGAGCCCAACCACATCAATTCGGTATTTGTCTAATTCCTGGGCAATTTCTTTCATCTTTCCAGGTTTTAGCATTGTCCTAACATTCCATGTTGCAGAATTAAGATCCTTATTGATATTCCATACTGTTCGCTAATGTCGTAATCCATTATTCCCGTCCGTTATCCGAGGCTCTAGTGCATTTTTCATAACAATTTGTTTTTTTTTCTGAGGTGAGGCAACAAGGCCTCATGCTCAGCCGCTGCTACATCGGAGGACCTTGGATTTTCTTTTAGGGTTTACTCCCTTAGCCAGGTTGATCCGGTTTTTAGGCGCCGAAAACTCACCTTTCACCCCTTCCACAATTAGCGTTACCCAGGGTGCACGACGGGGACCCTGTGGCTGGATTTGCTGGCAGAGCCTATAGGAGACAGATGCATTTCTCAGCACTTACTGAGGTCTTCAGGCCTGGCACCCTCATCCTCACCGAGACCGCATTATACCAGCATTACCCCCCAAGCTAAGAAGGCATTCATGGGAAAAAGACTACTGCTGTGCTCAAAGACGATAGGACTACAAACCAGTAAACAGTATAAACTTTTATGCAAGATCCTTGAACACATTGTCGTTAGCAATATTATGGCATTCCTGGATAAGGGGCCATTCAACAACCACGTGGTTCGTTTTGGGGGGAGGGGGGAGGAAGGGGTTAGAGGAGTCTTGGCCACGATTGGTCACGAGGGGAGAGGGAGGGCCTGGCGGCGTACCACGTGGCCGATTTGGATGAACAAAAACCCGATGACGAATGCTGATTTTCACTCTGTGGTCGCCTGCCCACTGTGCCTTGACAACTATATTTAGCTTTGTCAACGAATTCGGGCGGCTCGGGGTCGGACAAAGTAGACGAAGGCGAATGGCTCACCTGATGCGTTGCATTCGAGGACCTATAAAAGAGATACAGAGTTTCATATTTTTTCATGTTTAATTTATTTGTGTAATGTTTCTTGTAATTACATTTTATACTTTTTTGTGAAATACTTACCGTTATTTTAAGTAATACACAATCCTTGAACATGTCAGCTTCATTTTCTATGTTCTTCTTCATTTTTCAGCAGAGTTAGAGGTGAAAATATTCAAAAATAGAGAAATGGAGAATTTCTGTATATGACCGTGACCCCCGGAGGGGGGAGGTCAAGACCATGGCCACGTCTGGTCACAAGGGGGGAGGGGGGGTCGAAAAAAGGCCTAAAATTGGCCACGTGGTTGTTGAATGGCCCCTAATCATAACCTCTTATACAGCAGTCAGCATGGCCTCCGTAAGGGCAGGTCCTGCGAAACAGCTTGCGCTCTTCCTTCATGATATTCTAAAATCAGGTGAATCAAATAAGCAAATCGACGCAATATTCCTTGATTTTAAGAAGGCATTCAACAAGGTTCCTCACAAAAAACTCATTCAAAATTTTATTCATGTGGAGTTAATTAAAAAATAGTGAACTGGATAACGGACTTTCTCAGTGATCAAAAACAAAAAGTAGTTATTGACGGTTTTAGCTCTGATATGGTTGAAGTCACATCCGGTGTTCCTCAAGGAAGCGTGATTGGCCTTCCTTTATTCATTATTTATATTAATGACCTAAGTTCTCGAATTAGCGGTAAATTAAGATTATTTGCAGATGATACGGTAATCTATCGTGAAATAAGCGAAGATGTGGGCTTGGAAGTTCTGTCATCTGACTTTTACAATGTTCATTCGTGGTGCCAGGCTTGGGGTTTAGAACTTAATATTAGTAAATGCGCCACAGTTCACTTCCTGCAAAAGTCATCACACAAAAGCCTTACCTTCACCTTGGGTGGAGTAAATATAAAATCTTCAAATACAGTAAAATATCTTGTAATTACCTCAACTTCAGATATATCGTGAGGAACACACATACAAAACATATGAGGCACACCATTAAACCGGGTGGCCACATGTCAGGGAAAATGGATCACCTGACAGACAGGGAAACTGGGAAATGTCAGGGATTTTCATGCCTTGCCAGGGAAACTCATCAAAGGTTTTCTTTCACCAATGTCGTGATAAAATAAATGCATGGATTGCAAATTTAATTACCACTACTGTTAAATATGCAAAGTATTTATTTAAGCAATCAAAATTCTAGCAGATTAGATGGAATAAAAATAATATTTCAGTATTTTGAAAGTTACTTTAGTGACATTCCCCTCTGTGTCCTCGGCAAGCATTGGGTTTCATTGCCATCATAATGGCCGAGGACTCCAGAGGGGTTTGGCAGTTATCGCAGCCACATCCGACGCCCATCGGATTGGTGGCTACGCTGCGGTTGGGTCGTGTGTACTGAGTAGCCGGAGGGAACCTTCTGCATGCGAGCTGCAAGTGACTCCACCACCTGTGCCCCACAGGACGGAATGCACTTGATGCTCTCCAGCAGTGAGCCCTTAAATATATTATTTTTAGTGTAGGTAATCTACCGTCTAATGTTTGTTTACATGGAACATTTTACATCTCACCCGCTGGTCCCCATTCCTATTTTTAATTTCCTTCTTCATTTCCGCATAAGGCCTATTACTCTTCATTCTATCCATGATCCCTGTTCTCTTCCTTCCCTTTGATGATAAAACCCTTTGACCCTGTCGGTAATATTGGTGAAAATATGGTTGCAAGAAACATGTGGAAAACTCACAGGTGGTTAATTGGGTTTCTGTATTGTGCTCAGAATCATATATATCAGGGGTTGGCTATGTTTTCATGCCTGAGGGCTATTTTTGAATGTGGCCTGGCTATTTGGACCTTAGTACTTATTTATTTACAAGATAAAGTATTAAAATAACTAGAGGTGGGACGAATCCTAAATATTCTCGAATCCGAATCCTAAGAGGTTCTCATATACCATGAATCTCACATCTCTCAAATCCTCCTCATAAAAACTTTTATGGTGAAAAAACTCCATAATTACCTTGCCTTTCCATTGGTGATATTTGAGTAACATCTTTCGGATTACCTATGTTCTTATGAATTCAAATCAATATTATGGGCAAGAATACTGATATTTGAAATGGTCATTGGCTGAGGTAATTCAGGCTGGTAAAGGTTTTCTTTGCTCAAACCAAACTTCCTTTGTGTCTTGTGTCCAATTTAGTGCCAAGAGCATACAATTTTTCATCAGCATAAGCCAAATATTCTGTAATTTTCAACGATGAAAGGAACACTACATCAATGCCGTACTTAGTATGAGAAATATTTGCGGTTCTATTGTCTATATTATGGGTTATCTACCTACCAGTGTGTGAACTTTGGCATCGTAGATAATTTGAGTATTTTCCTGGTGTTGAATCGAGGACTTAAGGCCGTAACAACAATCATTATCCCTAATAACATTGCATAGCCTATTGAAGTAGGAGATGCCATGTATTAGATTCGAGGCTCTTTTTGCCTACTCCGTTCTTTACATACAAAATTTGAATTCCCGCAACTATCATACCCCAGCATGGTGCATAGGACAAGTGCGGGAGGATATTAGTTCATAAAGGATATCATGTCATTCTCACAGCTCAGAAATTATCTTCATCCAGATAGATGACTTCTGAGCTTGGCATTTGTTGTAACCAATAAGCATCAAACATGTAATAATGGCCCTAATCCTTCATTCAGGCAAGTGCGCATCATGACCTAAGCAGCACAGAGTATTCCTGGCATAGTTGTTAACTTTGTAAGATTCAACGTGATCCAGATATTGCAGACATTGCACCAGAAATGTTCTTCTTTTCTAACCACTTTCATTGGACATTAATAAAACTATTGTTTCAGTTTGAGCTAAAATGTGAATGAGAATTCTTTTGCATAGGATTCGAAAGATTTGAGTTTTCAAATCTCGAATCTCTTTCAATTTTTGAGGGATTTGAGGTTTCGAAGATTCAAATGTCGAATCTTCTCTATTAATCACTTTAAGCCAAAAATGTTAAAATTACCATGCAATATTTTTTTTCGAGGTAATATTTTGTCAGTGAATTTAAACGAATGTCAGGGAATTTCAAAATTTCAATCTGTGGCCACCCTGTTAAAGAAACTAGGTTTTGTTAAGCGTATAATAGGAAGGTCCTCAGATGAAAAAGTAAAAGGGAGATGCTGCTTTGCTCTGGTTAAGCCACACCTCGAATACGCCACGATGCATTTGGGACCCTGGTCGTAAAGATTTATCCAAAAAAATTAACAAAGTACAAAGAAAAGCAGCACACTTCTTTAAAAACTGCTATAGCAGAATATATAGTGTTACACAACTGTTAGAGGGATTAAGGTGGGAGCCCCTAGAGACTCGGAGGCTGCACGCTAAGCTTAGGCTGCTTGAGATATTCATAACTGGTGTGTTTCAGAGCGACACAGAGAATATTATCAAGAGGCCTCACTACATTTCTAGGTCTGACAGATGCGATAAAATAAGAGAGATACTCTGCCAAACAGATAGGTACAAAAACTCGTTCTTTCTGCGCACAATAAGCGACCACAATAAAAACTGTGCTCCTCCAAATACACTCTCATAGGACATGTCACCATTTCATCTCCAAAACTTTTACATCTCTGCATGGCTGGTGACCTACCACCCCCTGCTACACACCCATGTGGTGGCTTGTGGGGTAGTTTGTAGATGTAGATGTGAAAACATTCTTATGAATCATAGCTTTCTATGGATCGGAAGCATGGACCATTGGATAAGCTGACCAGAAAAGACTATTGGGCCCAGTGGAATTTAATTATAAAGCCAGTTAGGGAGAGTTATACCTTACCCCTTGAATGACAGAAAGAGGTCAATTTGACCCTCATGTAAGTCATTTTCAAAATATGGATTCTTAGGGCTGTAGTAAAATATTTTTTTTAATTTGTGTATTCTGAGGTTATGTTTTGAAGGTTTTGATACATTTTAATACTATGCGAGTACATGACACTGACGAAGGATCATGATTCCAAATGTTTAGTATTTTCTCATGAATTTAGAGTATTTTTTCTCTTTTAAATGTCATTTTCTACAGAAATTTTGCTTCTTATGTATACTTTATCCTCAAAATAGTACTTCTGTTTGCTATTCAATCACTTATTCTAGTCAAGTCAATGCTTAGATTCTAATGTATTTTATTTCTTTATGTTTTCGTAAAATCCATACTTAAATTCTGGAACTGACAATGATTATACTTATATTTAAAAATTTCTTCATCTGTTTAGATAAAGGTCTTCACCAGCCATTAAAACTGCTATCCTGTTCCATGGACAAGTCAATGGTTTTATGGGAACCTGAGGCTCAATCAGGTGTCTGGTTGGAGAGTGTTCGAGTTGGAGAAATCGGAGGAAATAGCATGGGATTTTTTGGATGCAAATTTGGACCATTGGGCACTAGTATACTGGCGTACAGTAAACAGGGTTCATTTCACATGTGGAATTTGAACAAAGTAAGTGTTACTGAAAATTACTAATAGTGTTGTGCTTTGTTCACCAATTACTGGTCAACAGAAAAGACTGCAATGTTACATCTGCAAGATGAGAAAAATCACAATGGAAAAAATAATTTCAGATAATATGTTGAAAAATTATTTTTTCATCTGTGATGTCTTCCTTCAGGCCAAGTGTATGTTGGTGAAATTTATGCATTCTGGAGGCCTGATAATTTCTCTTTTTGGTTATATTTTCGTAATGGTCAGTAATTGTACCCAATGAACACAAAAAGGACCTTAAATAATATTATAATGCTGACTTATTGCACCGTACCATTCCTTTGTACTTTTATCTTGTACAATTCTTTTGGTCTGGATAAACTTTTACTGTGCAAGGACTGCCACCCTTGACAGCTCAATACATTTCTATGGCTTGTATCAGTTTTTAAAGGGCTCTGGCACGTAGCTGTTTTTCAGTCCTATTTTTCTTGAAAATTTACTCGTATCAGAATCAAGATATTGGAATGCAGTTTTCTGTATCTATATTAGCATGGATAACCCAAGAGATAATGTAATAATTTCAAATATGAGCCCACTTTAAAATATACAGTGAAAGCTGTATTAACCCTTTCACTGCATGAATTGCTTATAAGCATCATGCCTTATATTTCCATGTGTTGCGTGAACCACATGTAGGCATCAACAGATGACATTCCATTTCTTTGCTGGGACTACCACCTTTGGGCGGCAGATTACTTATGTGTGTGCTGCCGTCTATTCAGCTGATGAGTGAACTCTCACAGCTAAGTAAGAAATCTGCACAAGGTATTGCATCAGACATTAGGGTCGCCATTCTTCTCACACTTGACTGTACTCTCTGCTATGGCGTAAGTATGTTGAAAAAGTGTCTCTTGCAGGAGAAGGTTGGCTTCGAGTGATATAGAAGAAATATTAGCTGGTTCTAGTGAAAGCTCAAGTGATTCTTCTGTGTACCGTGATTCAGATGATTATGTCTTATCCGATGCTGAGGATACCCACTATGCTTTGCCAGAAAATTTTCCTCAGGAATGGATAGCTCTTGAATCATCATGGAATCCTTTTCCCTCAGAAGCAACTGGAGTTTTACATTTTGATTTGGGTAACAAGCCCACCCCAAGTTCTTTGTTGAACCACATCTTCTCTCAAGACATTTGTGAGATGATTGCTTCAGAAACTAATCGTTACACTCGGCAGTGCATCATTGAAAAAAGTTGTATAGGACTTCTCAAACATCAGAGCAGAGATCATAGTGGATTGAGACAAACCCCGATGAGACTAGACTGTTGATAAGACCTTAGATTTTGCAAGGAATAGTTGAAAAGCCCACTACTGCCATGTTTTTTTATAAAAAAACTTATGATTGATGTGCCATTTCTCATGGAGGTGATGACGGATCATAGCTTCCACCTATTGCTGAAGGTCTTACACTTCAATGATAATGAAGCCTATGCTGGTAAAAGGGAACCAAATCCCAGACTTAACAAAATAAAACCAGTTTTAGATTATCTGGTGAAAAAATGGTGGGCTACCTATACTCCTGACAAAAATATTTGCATTGATGAAAGTTTTCTCTTATGGAAAGGTTGACTTGGTTGGGAGATTTACATCCTGAAGAAAAGGGCTCAATTCAGGATGGTTGTTAAGAGGAGTGGTCTTTCAACAGGGGTTCAGTTTCTTGGAGTATTATGCAAATGAATGGGCAGCTGATTTGAAAAATGTGGAAAAACTCTTGAAGCGACAATATTGTTAAACCCTAGATATATGGCGTTTATTTACTCATAATTTACTAATACATAATTGGTTCCATTGAAAATGGTCTTAAAGAGGGGTGTTCACTTCAAGTTTGAGACCTTAAGAGAGGTTTCACTGTATTCAATTACAAAAGTAGACCTTATTGTATCTCTTTTTGGGGAAATGACCTTCAATTTATTTTTTTTTAACTTTTCTAATTTTAAAGTAGAAATTTCATGCTTTGTCTGCGGAATTCCCAATAATATTAGTGTGAAATTCACAGTGGAAAAATAATTAATCTGGACTGGGATTTGAACCCAGACCCCTTGATTTTGTGCCGAGTATGCTAACCAATTAATCTATCCAGGCATCCTCTTTCACTGTGAGTTACCTGGAGGCTTTTTATGAAAAGAGTTGGTCAAAGTTGAAAGACATTTTATTGAGTATTTGAGAAAGTACTTGAATTATTCTGTGAGCTTCACCTCAGAGGAGCCTCCAGCCCTCCAGAATATACTGTTCATACTGTTCACGTGTTCTCTGTCGGTAGTGCTGCCTACAATGTTTGTGAGCCAGGCCCTTCTGTCGTATAAAGTGTGCTGACCTTTTCTCTGAGAAGATAGAAGGGGAGCTGAAGGTGGGTAGGAAGGGAGACAATGACTATAATAGCCAACATCAAGGCTTTTGAGATGTTGGAGTGTCTCTTTTGATTGGTCTCAGGTGGATACTCTTCAGGTTTCACGAAGAGTAAGTTCCCTTGCTGTAAAACCATCTCGTATACAAGTTGTGTTTAGGTTCAATGTAAAGTGCATCATTAGTAGTTTACATGTTTTGGAAAGCATACTGATGTAGGAAAGGAATAGCAGGAAATAAGCTGATGTAATCAGCTCTGAGATGTAAGAGGAGGGGTGAATTTTTAGCTAAGTTGAGGAAAGAAAAATTAATATGACAATTTGTTACCAAAAATGTATTGACATCTTTATGTAGCCATACATTTATGTGTACTCATACAAATTTTTACTCTCTATAACAGGCATCTCAAAATAATGGGTACTGAATCACACCCTGAAGCAACTTCTTGCGCCATTGAAATTCCATACGCTATTGATGATTCAGCACCAGGAGATACTCTGCATCTATCATTTGATGGTTAAAAGATTGGTTAAGATGAGAAAAGTCAAATTGTACCCAAAGGAATAACAGGACAAAGAACTTTTGTTGCACAGTATTGGAAAAGATACAATCCATTGATCATTCCCCTTTTTCCTGCTGGTTTAATGATTTGAAACTGTTGAGGGAACGTCGTCGTGGGTTTTGGTTGTGTTTGGTATTTGTTTGCAAAATTTCAAGTATACCCACTATGGCAGAAAAATCATTTTGCAAAAAAAATTTTAAAAATTGCAAATATCCACAGAGAAAAAATCATCTGCCTTGACCGGGATTCGAACTTGGATCTCTTGATTTCCAGCCAAGTGCTTTAGCCAGTTAAGCTACGGAGGAATCCTCTACCCCTGTGGATTTTTGTGACCTTTACGGGACTAGATGTTCTCGACTGCCGGACATACAATGTAACAATCAGTCGCTACTGAGCGCTTAGCGCCACTGCCCACGAGAAAAGATTGTACTTTGAACACAGAGAGGCATTTACTCTTATTTGACAAATTTTAAGCTATCCGGGACTTTCCACGGAGTTCCACTTTTACAGAGTCACCCGCAATGCACAAATTTGCGAATTTCCGCAGAGAAAAAATCATCGGCCTTGGCCGGGATTCGAACCCGTATCCCTCGATTTCCGGCCAAGTGCTTTAGCCAGTTAAGCTACCCAGGCGTCCTTTAAAATTTGTTAAAAAATTGCATTGGTAGAACTGAAGCTGACAAAAACAGAAGTATCTATGGCCATTGAAAGCGGTGATGTCAACGACGACTGCACTCCACTGATTACAGTGGAGGCAGATGAGAGCTGGTGGAAGAGATCACATCACTGCTACTGCTGCACATTAGCGGGAATGGTAGGTTGATCTTTTCAATACTCTTTATTTATCATTATTTACCTATCAATGTTTACCTGTTTTTTGGACTAGTTCTCTGTTAATTCATAAAAGTATTCAGCATTCCAATATTGATATGTAATTGTCATATTGATAACTGGTAAGTAACGTATATTGATATGATGCATTACCATATTAGAAACATTCTATCAAGAAATCAAATTGTCATTCATTCTCATTTTCTCTCTTGGACAAAGTATCCACTTGAAATTGAACATTAATTTTGACCAATTTCATTAAAATATTTTTTTTTTGGAAGGCTCTTGTTGCTCTTATCCTAAGTCATTCATTTTATCTAATGTACTTTTACTAAAATTTAGATTTTGATGATTAAACTCCCTATGGGCTTTTAGTCGAAGCTATGTACTCTGTAGTACTGATTACCTTTTCAACAGCCTAAACTTGGCGCTACGTATAACACCAAAATTTGCCCTCTATACATCTCTTTCCTTCTCCTCTTATTTATTGTTGTGTACTCAGCCTGTTCTTAGAATTTCTGTAGGTAAGCATAACTATACCAAGTTGAACCTTTCTCCCCTCAATTCACTCCTCTCTATGCACACTTATATCTTCTATTGTGCTGTACCGTTCAGTTAGCCTAATACCCAGAAACTACCATCCTCTCAAACTTCTTCAAACCTAAGCCGGCATAGTTCCAGTTCCTGAGAAGTACCCCTTAAATCACTGTCATCATACAAGTGGATTTTCTTTGGCCATGCATGTTTCCTATTCCTCATTGGTAGACTAAAACTTGTTGCTTTTTTCTTTACCAAAACTAGTGAAGTTATAGGATTTTGAATGGGCAAATCTACCTTCCCATGCTTCAATGCTATTTTTTATTGTAAGATTGTGAATTGTTGAGAAATTTGTAATTCATAATACAAATATTTTCCTGTTAAATTTACAGGGAGTCGTCATTGGTTGCAGAACCAAAATGGTTCTTTTTTCAGTTTTAAAATAATTACTGTACTATCTGCAAAAAGGCTGCAATAAGAAGGAAAAGGCACCAAATCACAGCTTTTGTAAGAACTGGGACTCAAACAAGGGTTCCAGTGCAATGGAAGTTGCAGTAGTGGAAGGTTTCAAAAGAAGTAAGGAGATGTATGGTATCAGTTACTCAAGCTTAATTGCAGATGGTGATACAAGTATCTACAAAAAATGTAGGAAAGTGGGCCATATAAAAATGTCACCCTAGAAAAAATTTTGTGATGCAACTATGTTTGGAGGAACTACTGCAATAAGCTCAAAGATCTTGTTGTGAAAGGGAATGGAGAAACGTGATATTGTTCAGAGAAAACTGGTTGGCCAAATAATTTATTATGTCCATTCCGAATCCTGTACATTTCTGAAAAAAAAAGATGTGCCCTTGGATAAAAAAAAAAATTTAAGGGTGAGGGAGGACAATGTTCCAAGCCACATTTTTGGAGAGCATATGCTTTGTCAAAAATTAGGATATTTTTTTTGGTGGTACCTATCTTCCGCATAGGCAAAATAAAGTTCCCTCCTGGTTAATTTTTGGCCTCTATGACAGGATAATGGATGTAGACCAATTCACAACAAGGCGCACACACAGTTTAATTTTTGATATAGACATTAACCTTTACCTTCCTGAGTTTTTCTGTAGTCGTAAGCCTTGCTGGCCGGGGTTTTTTAAATGACCAGTGTTTTTTAAATGTCCATCAATGTGCCAATCAAACACGCTCGGCAGTCTAGGGACACAATTTTTGTGCCGGAGAGACATGTTCGGATGATAAAGGTTAATGCAATAGAGTGTTACAACTCCATCATTTACAATCTCATTGGTGGAAAAAGAGTTGTCTACATTTTCTCTGGATGCCATTAAGGAAGATGTTTAGGTGTCAAGGTGAATACTGGAAATCCAAGTAGCGAACTTTTTAAAACCGTATTTGATGCCAGCCAAGGCTTTTAAATGAAAAAGGTGCAGTCTCAGTGGCAAATGAAAAACTTTAGGACTAAAATGTGCTGAAGAGAAGTGAGATCAAGAAAAAAGTTACCCAATGATGTAGAAAACTAGATTCTGATTTTGGACCATCACCTTACGAACTAGATTTTGGAGATGAAGAACATCACAGAGAGCTCCAAGAATTCCCTTACTATTTAAGAAGAAATGCCAAGCATCGAATAGCCGTTGAAAGAGCCTTGACCCTTCAAATAGATAGCATGCTTTGGATGGAGGTGAAAAGGAAGACACTCTGTTGGTCAAGTATGCAAAGTGCACCCCAACACCAGTTGTGAAAACATTTAAAATTCCATTTTCTACATCTGCTGTGACTTGCAGCATATGCTGTATGACCATAATAATGAAGAGGGCACTCGAATGGATTTGGAAAGGCTGAAAAGCGTGAAGTTGCATCTCTGTAGATGATCAATTAGGAATTTCCAAATCTTCTGGCCTCTCCTAATGGTTTCATGGAAATGGGGTCAGTGGAAATTAAATGTCCATCACTCAAAGAAGCCATTTGTTCTGGGAAAGTGAATTTTTGGGACAGAAAAAAAGGAATAACTGTGAAAAAATCACATAACTTATATTATCAGATTCAAGGTCAGCTCCACTTAAGCAAAGAGTACTACCTTTCCTTGAGGATTCCTTGTGCACTAAATGTAGAAAAGATAAATGGGGTGGTGAATTTTGGAAAGAGGAGATATTGAAGAATTTTACATCGCATGTATGCTCCCATAGTCAGTGGATCCACAGTTTCCTCATTTCCTACCCATGTAAAATCCCACTCACATCTTAGATGCCCAAGAAACCCCCTCTAGGGAAAGAAGAAATCGAGAGACAGTGAAGAATCCTAGTCGGAATAAAAGGAGAAAAAAGATGAGCATTGCTTTTAGACTCGTCTAATATGTTCTAGTATTTTTAAGCAGTGAAAATAGAATGCCAAAATATATATGCAAAGAAACATTAACCCTTCTGTAACAGTGCCTTAAAAACTAAGGCAAACTGCTTTGCTAAGTATGTATGGATCAATCCATGTAAAATTTTGGGAACATACCAAGTATTACTGTTTTTTTATTCACAGTTATAAATGTATTTCGCATGATGCCATTGACCTTTTTTTAATATTTTCTAATGGTACATGCAATAAAGGTTGAGTCAATGTTGTGATGGTGTCGTATAAAATTGTTGAATAAATATTTTTATTGATTTTTTTTTTCTATTTTCGTGAAATATCTTTTGAGTGATTAAACTTTTACACTAAATATAAACATTGTAAGAATTAGCGACAATAAAATCAGAATATAAAAGTATTCAAAGTTCATTTAATTTTTATCATTTTACCAGGAACGACAGAATTGTTTTATTTTTATGGTGAGTGCGGTGCATTGTGCTTTACTATTTCCCATATGAGTGACTTTTTATCCTGTTTTCTTGGACAAAAGTAGCAATGCTTCAATCCATTATTGGAACAATGTTCTGGGGAACTTTATTTTATGCTCTTTTTGTTGAAGTTTTTCTCCTTGATAAATATATCCTATGCCAATTTGATGGGAAAATAATGATTATATGTTTTTTTATCAATGAACATTACTTTGAGTAAGTGCAATCAAAAATCCATGAGAATGGCTTTTCTCTCTCGATCATTAAAGTTATGTGAGAGTTTTGGTCAGCCAGAGTTCCTGGGTTCTTGCTTTTGTTGCTATTTCTTTCATCTTTTCACATTGGCCTTAGTTTTTTGAATGAGATTGTTTGGAAATTGGGTTGTCCAGGAAAAAAATGGTTGTGTAAGCACCAAATATAGATTGCTGTCAAATAGTAATTAGTTCTGATAGTATACATTTCCATTTTTTAATTATAATTACCTAAAAAGCCCAGCTAAAATGGTGCTAACACTTTCCAATACATAAATATTTTAAATAAATGAAATTGTCTGATTAGGAGAAGTACATACAACCTGAAATAATTGTCAACATTTCTGAAAAAGGACATGAGAAAATTATAGTGAGTGCATTTTCCATGATTTTTATAATCTAGTAGATAAAAGTGGGCATAATGCAACGACCTCCCCATCTTGGAGACCACGGTGTCAACAGAGGATTCCTCATGGTCTACCTGGGTGTCAGTATCACTGGAGTAATTGTAAATTATGCATTTATAAAATCAGTCTGAGCAGCAGGGAGGACACATTGGTTATAGGGCAATGGCAGCAGAACTTTATGGAGAGTCAGCCTCAGGTTGCATTGAAATGACAGCTGCGTGTATAGCTATTCCCCATTGACAAAAACGCTACATCTTATGCAGTGGTTTATTTCAAGACTGACTTCAGTCATGAGTGCATTCAAAGAAGGAAACAGAAAAATGAGCATCACTTCCACCATCAAAAGAACAGAGATAAGAAATTGCCACACACAAAAATACCACTTTATAACACCCCTCAGCATGGTACGAGAACTGAACCAGAGGAGGGTTAGGCCTATAGTTGTCTCTTTCCCTCATCTACTCTAAGCTATAAAAGACTGGAGGGCACACTAAAAAAATGTGGCTGTGTAGGTAGTGACATTGGAAACTATACCAACCAGTGAGAAAACTATCTCTACCTTTAGAAGAGGAGAAAAAATTATGAACCATGGCCCCATAAAAGCTATATTTTCTTTACTTTTCTGAATCTTCCATGCACAGTATTAAGACCTGAGTGGCTACACCTTCTAGACATTCTTAGTGACCACCTCCTCACCCCCCTCCTGGAAAAAATAAGCATTCTAATGGGATTTTATCAATTATTTTACAATATTCTTTTATGGAATAGATTATTGCCAGAGTAAAATTTCTAAATTACAAACTTGGTCTTGCATAAAGTTGTTGAGAGTATAAAGGTGTTCATTTAACTTCAAGTCATGAAATCATTTTTTCTTGTCAATGTTTGATTACTTCTCCTTGAACCTACATATGTATTTCCTTTTGAGCCTTAATTTGATTAACCTGCTTTTTCTTGCGTGAAAGCATTTGAGTGGCTTCTTAGATGAAGTGTCTTCCTAGAGTTGTCCATGCAGAGCGATGCTTACATATTACTACAACATGCATGCATGTGTAGTCAGCAGTATTGTGGAAAATATTTTAATTTTGTGGAGTAGTGATTTGTATTGTTTTATTAGTTTCTCATGTTTTAATATCTTCAATCTGTTGTCAGTTTAATTGAAATGGAATATCATTCCGTGATTATTTCAGTAAGACAGTTTTTCACCTGTCCATAGAAAGAAATAGGTTCTCTACTTTGGAGCCCTTAGAATGCTCCAGCCAAATCGAGAGCTTGCAGGTCATCTCTGAAAAAAAGTCCCAACCTAAGAGTCACTGTCCAATGTACAGCCACACTCCTCATGATTGGCTCAAAAAGTATTACTACTGCTACTTCATCTTGTGCAGAATTCTTATGCTTTTGATTCAAATAGACTTAGCACTGCTACTGCTCCTATCCTACCTATCAGTTTGTGTCAAAAACTGAAGTGTCAGCAAAAAAGATCCTTGACCAAGTGCCAATTGGTAACTGTGTCTGTAGGCATGGCATGGCCAGCAATAGGCTGGAGCTATTTTCCATATTATGTGAGTACTGGAAATGTTGGTGACAATATATTCCTTATTTTTACTGAATAAAGAAGGTATACTTTCGTATTGTCATCATCAGCAGCCAATCCTAAGATTGATTGACTGCAGCCCTCCTCCCTTCCCTTTCTAATTCTAGTTCCCTTACTTCCTATAGTGCTCGCAGAGTTTCTGTGCACTGGAGAGTTCCTCCAAGCCACGCTTCCCATGGTAGATAAGCAGCGATTGGTTGTCGGCGTCCAATCCCATAAACCGGTTCTTAGCTCAGTGTGCGCCGCGTACGAATACTGTATGCGACCCAAAAGAATCGGTGAAAACGAACGCTATGCCTCGCCGACGCGAGGGCCTTTAGAATAGAAATACTCTGCAGGAGAAACTACTATAGATATCGAGTCAAAACTTGCAGTGATTGCAATAGTCATCGCAGTGAGGTTAGAGAGTAATCCCCATCGGCGCAGGTCACCGTGATTACACGATAAGTAAACAAAACTATAAGTCAGTATTAAAACAGTATTCGTACGCGGCGCGAACGAGCTAAGAACCAGATTACGGGATTGGACGCTGGTAGCCAATCGCTGCTCATCTACCATGAGCAGCTAGGCTTGGAGGAACTCTCCAGTGCACAGAAACTCTGCGAGAACTATAGTAGCTCTTCCTCCGAGGATTTTTTCCAATACTTCCTTTCCTTCAATTATGTTTGTCATGAATCCATTGTGCGTATGTACATTGCATTGTGAGTATGTACAGTCCATCTGGTTCTTCTTGTGTTCCATGTGGTCCTTTCCTCATCTACTTTTGTAAACTTCATTTTTTTCTTATTTTGCCCTTCCATTTTATCTTGAGCATCCTCCTCTAGCTCTAGGTTTTGAAAGCCCTTTGTCTTTTCTGGCCTGTTTTTCCAATGGTCTATGCTTCCGATCCATTGACTTCCACACTTCACACCAATGTTTTCTCATCGCAATGTCTTATAAGGCAGATTTTCCTCTGCCAGGATTTATACTTTCTCACCCTTCATATGCATGTTCTTTCTTTTTCTCTTATTTTCAAATTTTAATCACAATCTGCTTTTGATATTTTGTGTCATCACTTTTTCAGCCCCTCATGTACTCAAGTCACAGAGTATAAAATACCATCATGCATTCTCTACAATATGCTCTCTCTTCTTCTACTCTCTCATGATGTACTATTAGAGTAGTCACTCCCATTTGATATCATTTCATATTTTATGTGAATACAGTTAAATCTTTTCTAGTGATCATCTATCCCCTTACACTTAAATGAGAACTTAATGGGTTTTATTTTTACTCATACATATCTTACCATCCTCGCCTATTTTTGTGTTGATCTCAAAGAAAAATTATGCCTTCTGGATGAAGAATTCTCGGCTCTTCAGGTAATGGTGTTGATCATTCCAATTGCCTTGTCTACCATCATCTTTTGGGTTTCGCTTCTCTCCCTGAAGATGGTGGCAAACTACACCATCAAAACATTGTTTCAGATGAACCTCTTAACCTGTTGAGAAACCAGAGAACTCTGTTCTAAGTGTTTGTGCTTGGATATCATTTTCCCTGCAATGTGGCTGCATACTAGGCTTAGCTTGCTTGAGATAGTCAGAATTGGTGTTTTCCAAAGCAGCACGGAGAATATTATCATGATGCCTCACTACATCTCTAGGTCTGACAGAAGCAATCACATAAGAGAGAAACATTGACAAACACTTAGGTACAAGAACTTGTTCTTCCCGTGCACAATAAGTTATCACAATTTAAACAACTCCACTAAATACACTCCTGTAATACACGTCACCATTTCTCCTTCCAAAAAATTATCCCTTACCTCTTTAGACAGTTGGTGTTCTATCACCCCCTACCACACATGCATGTGGCAGCTCGCAGGGTAGTTTGTAGATGTATCCCTAGCACTGATAGGAGTGATAAAATAAGGTGATGCACCACCAGGATGTTAGGCACAAAAGTTCCTTCTCTTGAAGCAGCATTAGTGATTATCATAAAAACAGCATGTCACTAACATGCGACACAATGCTATCAGCTAATTCGCTTCTCTTCTCCCCCACTCCTTTTCCCTATCCCCTCCCCTTCCATCCTACTACATTCTGCTTCATGACTGTAAGGGAGCTGGCAGGGTAGTGTGTAGATGTAGGTGAGTATTCTGGAATTGTTCCTCAATATGTTTGCCAGATCCAATATGGCTTTCTACTTGTAATCCATCTTGTGATGGACCACAATTACCTTCACATCAGAGAGGGTAGTGGGTAGAGTTGTGCAAATGCTTCAAAATCGATTTGAATATCCTCAAATCAGGCTTAATTTGATTTGATTTGCCCGTGAATCGGGATGCTCCGAAACTGAAAGATTCGAAATATTCGAATCTGATAGATTTGTCTTTGAATCGTTAAATGCATTCAAACATGATGCTCATTCCCAAATGGTGTGCTGTCCGCTTAGAGGATGCTTTCCTCACGCGAAATGAAAATTTAAACGGCCACATGTTGTTCTGTGCTATTCTTTGTGTCACTATAGATGTATAAGTTAATGTAAAGCCCTGAGATACTGTGATAATCTTCATTGCTTTAACTCTGTATAAGCTTTTGCATTTTATTTAGATTCTAATTCAATTCGCAAGCGAATTTTTAGGGTGATTAGATTTGCTACCAAATTTAAAAAATAATTAATTTCGATTTGATTCGAAAAATGTTTGGGAGATTCGATTCAAAATGAAAATCCCTGATTCGCACAGCACTAGTAGTGGGTAGATAAAACTATTCAATTCAATGGATTCCCTTACGATGCACCGGATGACTCACTAGCTGTATTGTGTAAGTTTTGTTTATATCAAGGTGCTAAGAAGGCTTGTCATTCATCTAGGAATTACGACCTAATCAGGATTTCCTGCCCTGGTACCTATCCTTTTTTAATACCATCTGTAGCATCATTTTTAAATTAATCAAGCTTGATCATTAAAATTTAAATGACTTAACTCCCTCGTGGCCATTGATGCTTGGCCAAAAAAGGGTGGGGAGGTTATATTCAGGTACATACAGTATGATTACAATAGATTTCTACTCATATATTTTGCTCTTTGCATATAATATAATATTTTTCGACAGGATACAGGGAGGTGGGAACCAAGAGTAGCAGTTGGTGGCCATTTCAATAGTGTGGTGGATATTCAGTGGGAGCCATTGGGTGAATTCCTTCTGTCAGTGAGTTGTGACCAGACAACGAGGTTACATGCTCCATGGAGAAGAGAGGATGGCAAGGTATTATATTTTGGCCAATTAAGTACCAGATATATGTTTTACTAGCCCCTTTCATCTATAAGACTTGAGGTAGTGTTACCGCTTGTCATGTGAGTAAGGTTCACAAGTTTGGAAGGTATAAAAAATCTCAAAGTGATTTCACTAAAAAATAGTTTATCCTTGCTTAACACTTTGATGTTGTGTTTGAAGTTTGTGGTATTAATTGATAATTGGTGTGTATAAATGCTTGATTTAATTATTTAAACACTGCAGTCATCATTCTATTGAGTCATTTTTCAGTTTCTAAAAACTCAACAATTTTAAGCTAGAACCAGAGCTGAAAAAGGCTACTTCAAAGCAAACCATACATAAATTATAAGCAACAAATGCATCATTGCCTTGTTTCTTCATTGTATCATATCAATTTTGGTATTAATTGTTGTATACTGTTAATTTTTTCTGATAATTTTAATGGTGTGTTGATTGTAATGGACATTTACTTCAGAATATGCTACTGAAGTTTCAGGTCTTCTTTTGTTAGTTTTTCTTGTAATCATATGGCTAATATCCGTTTAACATAAAGATCTTTGTGCCTGTCATGCTCACTTCCTGCATGACCAATGTCAAGATATTCCAACTTAGAATGCCCATATTAGTGATAAGTGGGCTTGAAAATACTAATGTAATGGTGATAAAAATAAATTTGGAGCTCTACATACATAATTGGTGATTGATGGCTTATTATATTGAATTTAAAAACTTGAGTAAATGTATACTTGCTTCCTCAATTTTGATTGTATTATAGCTAAATAGCGTCAAGTAGGAATCTTAGAAAAATCCAGAATCAAGCTAAGCAAGCAGAGTAGCTAAGTGGTTTTTATATAGCATTCATTTATATTTTTAATTGTACACTTTCAAAATCTTCCTTCATCTCCCTTCAGTCCGAGACTGGGGTGTTGCATGAACAATAATCAGTCAAATATAATTACAGGTTAGCTGGCATGAGATTGCTCGACCCCAAATCCATGGCCATGACATGTCCTGTATTGCTGTTCTATCACGCTACAAATTTGCTTCAGGCTCTGAAGAAAAAGTGGGGAGAGTATTTGAAGCACCAAAAAATTTCATAGAGAACTTTCATCGAATATGTAAAGTGGATGATGAAAACAGTGAAGGTGGGTTTTGCGGATTATTTTCATTGATACAAATTTAAGTATTTTCATCAGATTTATAGAGACATCCCAAAATTCCCCTTTTCATACAATATATATGTACCTATGTATCACTTAGCAGTGTTGTCCTAATATTCACCTTGCATATTATTTAAGAGATGTATGTATCCTTTCCTTGCTGAGCATCCATAAAATCCCTATGCTACATCACTGCTTTGGGTCTATGTTCTAAGAAGCATCTAAAGTAATCAGAAACCTAATTTCAGCCTTAAATATGGAGCCAATGTATTATATTTTATTTTTATTTTTACCATGTGTGCCCTTTATTTGAGACAAGCATATCTGATGTGGGCCTAAAAAGTGGTTGTATTAAAATGCTCATTTCCTCTTTCACTACCAGAGGGCCACTTATTGATCAGTCCATGGTGAATATCTAAAAACTACCTGGGCCTAACATATTGGCAGGAATTTATTAACAAATGAATATAACTGTAGAAACTCATTATTAAAAAGTCAGCATGGCCAAAATATCTCAAATCGTATTTTCAAACCATTTTAATAAATTGTGATAAGTATTTATTTTTGCATCCTCTAATTATGGTGGCCTTTTTACAACATGTTAAATCAAGTTATTTGTGAAAGCATTTTTTAAAAAATACATATACGCAGTAAATAATCATAAAATGACTATGTATTTCTTAATAGTTCCCTTGGCAAATACTTTCAAGTCTGTGATCATGGTGTTGGTGAATTTTCCACCCAGTTTAGAAAAAAGTATATTTAGCTAGAATTGAGGGTAAAAACTTAAGTGTGTATTAAACTAAATTGTGTAAGAACCTCTTCTCCTTTGCGTTGCCATTTTTGATGGACCGCAAGGGCCTAAGATCTAGTTGCCTTGTATCCACCAAAATTGCCATGGGAATTAGGAAGCCTGGATAGCGTAGTGGTCTGTGCATTGGTCCGGCAAACCTAAGGTTCATGGTTCGATTCCCGGTCCAGGCCGAATTTTTCTCATGGCAATTTCTTCAAAAAAATTCACCCACCATGTTTGAATATTTTCAAATGGCTAAGCTCGGCAAAAGTGCTGGTGAAGGATACTGTCTCTTGGTTGCGGCTTCTTTGAAGCTCCCTTCTCCTTTGCGTTGCCATCGTTGATGGACTGCAAGGGCCTAAGATCTAGTTGCCTTGTATCCAACAAAATTGCCATGGGAATTAGGAAGCCTGGATAGCGTAGTGGTCTGTGCATTGGTCCGGCAAACCTAAGGTCTGTGGTTCAATTCCCGGTCCAGGCCAAATTTTTCTCATGGCAATTTCTTCAAAAAAATTCACCCACCATGTTTGAATATTTTCAAATGGCTAAGCTCGGCAAAAGTGCTGGTGAAGGATACTGTCTCTTGGTTGCGGCTTCTTTGAAGCTCCCTTCTCCTTTGCGTTGCCATCTTTGGTGGACTGCAAGGGCCTAAGATCTAGTTGTCTTGTATCCACCAAAATTCCTATGGGAATTAGGAAGCCTGGAAAGCATAGTGGTCTGTGCATTGGTCTGGCAAACCTAAGGTCTGTGGTTCAATTCCCGGTCCAGGCCAAATTTTTTTCTTGGCAATTTCTTCAAAAAAAAATTCACCCGCCATGTTTGATTATTTTTAAATTGTGTAAGAATTTTATTTTCTTAATCCATGGTAGGTAGAAAGGAGCTAAAGCTAGGGGTGCTTAAGACCGGCATTTGATTCTAACATCTAAGTGGGTACGATGGTAGCTGGCTTAACCACGTTTCAAGTCACTTACCTTTTGTCTCGCAACCATAGATAAAAAGAGAGGACTCTGAGCATTTAAAAAAACCCAACTTTTCCTTTTTCTTGTGCTATATTTAAGGATGTGATTTGAGAGACATGATAAGGGATGGGCATTGGAAAAAGAAGATTGAGTACTAATGACCGAGACATAGGTAGTCTGTCTGGCTAGGGTTTGCAGTAAAAGATAAGTGCAATAGAGAAACAGGGAAAAAGATGTGGAATGTAGGTCATTCATTAAAAAGGAAATTTTATGAAGTGTTTTGAAAGTCTTGTGCTGGAAATTGATGTACAGGTGGGAGAACTTAAGTGGAGAAGGTAAAACTCTCAAATCTCTGAGTATTTTAGAGATTATTGGTAGAGCTAAAGTTGCATTAGCAAATAAATCAAATTGAAAGAGAGGGTTTGATGAGAAGATCCAACCAAAGTGCAAAGAAAAGTGGAGTAAAGCTTGAAATATGGAGTGAAATGTAGCAATATCAGGTTCTGGAAATGGTCTCTCGGAAAGATTATGTGAGTAGACTAGAGAGTTTTGGGATGCCTGTGTGGAGAAGAATGAGGAGGGTAAGCTAGGTGGTAAGGAAAATGAATGAGGCATTGGTAAAGATGATGGGAGAGAGAAGAAAGGTGGTAGAGATTCAGGGGAGCAATGAAAAGTGGATCACTGTTATAATTAGGGATGGGCAGATCCAGGTTTTTTTTCGGATCCAAATCCGGATCCTTCATTTCGGATCCCAGATCTCAGTTCTTATTTTCGGATCCTTGGATGTATTCAAGGGTATATACAATTCACAAATGATAACAGAATTTAAGCCTTGGAGACTTTATTGAAAATAAACAACATCAAGTTTAAAAATGCTAAACTTAAATATTAAAATAAAGACAATGTCGATGCCACAATAATACTAATCCTTGATTGTTGTCAAGTTGATGCAATGACTGTTGTCATACCACATCTTGAGATTTGATTCTTGAGAATAATGAGATGGATAATAAAGGGTGAATTTGATTTACATTCAGCAAAAGTCAGTTGTCGAATGAAGTACATCAACAGCATTCTGTTTGTTTGGCAGAAAGCCGCTGATAGCCAACGACAGCCGGCACTTCAATCGCTTAAAACTCCCTGATGCATATCTGATTTACTGTAGTATTTGGATCCGATATCAGTATCTCATCCCATGTAAAGATCTGTAGATCTTTGGATCCGCAGATCCGATCCGACCATCCCTAGGTATAATGTAATTGTTGAAAAGGGTTTTTGAGAAAATGTTTGGAGAGAGTCGAAGAAGAAGGAAAAAGTAGAAATTTGATATTGACCCTTTTGAGTGTGGCATGACATGATATCGCGTCATGGCTGGTGCTGATGACGTTATATCACGTCAAGGGTACTGTGAGTGTTCCAGTTTTCACTCGGGAACTTCCACTAGGCCCCCTAGTGAAAGCTTGAACACTCACAGTACCCATGACATGATATCGCGTCATGTCACACTTAAAGGGTTAATAAAGTCTTCTCGGGTTTTCCACCAGGTTAGGTAGCTGTTGGCTGACATTTCGATGGCTACCTCTGCCATCGTCCTCAGGGCATATCAGCTTCAACATTGGTGCCTCCTTATGTAACTGTCGGTTTCGTGCCAAAAGTTGTCAGGTTCAATTTGATAGGTTATTAGTAAGGTAGAAAAATGTGAGGTTAGCTTTGTGCAGATCATATTAATTCCCAGTTTGGTGACGGAAGTTTATAGAGATCCCTAAAATAGCGTTAATTTATCTCCCTCTTAATAATCTGAAATTTTTCTCAAATTTGAGAGGTGCAGTGTCTCATTGGAATGAATACCTCATGTTAAGGTAAAACTGTGTACTGTGAAATATGTAGGCAAGTAGCAATCTGTAAAGAAAACAATTGGTATTGCGGAATGAAGGGAAATATAAAAGCCAGGTGAATAAATAAATTTTGCTCCCACTTTAGAATGAAGTTGGATGAATATCATCTGTATTATTATGTTCAGTGTCTGATCAATTTTTAATGAATATGAAAATCGCCACAACTTATTGAAATTAGAAATTAATGTTTTGTGGCTTCCCTTTTCTGTTATTTAGATTGTTTTTGCTTAATCAAGAAGATTCTTAATTATGTATGCCATGAGTTAAATTTGTATGAAGCTTGAGTTTTTCTGCAATCCATGCTGAGATGTTTGTCTTGGAATTGTCTTTTCATTTTGTATTATTTTGCTCTTACTTTCTTTAGATGTCACTGCTCCTCAAGGGGCTTCCATTCCATCTCTGGGGCTGTCCAACAAAGCAGTTTATGAAGGTCATGCAGAAAAGTCAAGTGAAAAAAATAGTAATGAGTACCCAGAGCCGTACTTCACACCTGTGGATCTCTATGGTATGTTTGTGGGAAGGAACCAAATATCCTTTTCTGCTCTCATAATTTCAGTCTTGTAAGAAACTCATAACCTTTCTTCTTTGGCAGTGCACTTTCATTAATCGTTTTGATTCTGTTGTTGGGTTACTGAATGGATGGTTATTCTTCTTTTGAACTTAGCCTCATGCATATACATATAGCATGCAATCCATTCCAGTAAGCCTCAAAATTATGCCATGAACTCATATTTCTGTGTAAGTTTTGGAATGTTTTGCTTCATCAAGTCACTGTAAACTTACCCTCATCTTATAGTTATGCCCGACATCACAGGTATGATCTTTGTGGATTTTGACATCCCGTAATGGTTTAACCCACTTGAGTCAGCTTTCTAAAATGTTTCCTAAACTCTTCCAGGGCTTTTTTTTAGATCACTGACAAATTTTTGCTCAAAATTATTAATTTAATACGTGCATTTTTTTCTGTTTTAAGCTTATTCAAACTTTTTTTTTTGTTTTTTAGCTCAAGAATGTGGCAATTTTTAATAACATTTAATTTATTGTGATAATATTCCAGTCACCTCTCAACTCTGCTGATGCATATGGTCATTTCCTTTAAGCCCTTCATTTGGCAGTCCCACTCTCTCCACATGAGCTCAAACACTTATCCTCACTCTTGCATGGGAAATGTTTGATCTTGCTTCTAATTGTGGTTACTGTTAGGTAAAACTATAGAGAATAATTTGAATAAAGTCTATGGAAAGCCTATCTATGTTGTTTCACAGTTGACCTTTAATCTTAAGCCAGTATTTGAAACCAAAAATTTCTGGGGCCATAAAAGGATCCAAGATGAATGAAGGGGTTAAAAAGGAATGTGAGGGACTCTTACTTGTGGAAATCTAATTCTCAAGCAATTACTTTCATCAGCGACTTGCTACAGCATTCAGGGAAATCCTACTTGGGTGGGCAATTTTTTTTTTTGTTATTTAACCCTGTCTAGGCTAAGGCATAAATTGTGATTCTTTCCCGGTGACGAAGATTATTATTATTATTTTTTGTTACTTCTGTAACTTTCCCCTCCGAACTCCGGGAAACATCGGGTTTCGTTGCCGTCATAATGGCCGAGGACTCGAGAGGGGCGGCGCAGAGTTCGTAGCCACTTCCGAAACATCGGATCAGTGGCTACGCTGCATTCGGGTCGTGCGCACGAAGCAGACGGAGCGACCCCAAGAGGACGGCCTTCTGCATGTGGGCTGCAAGTGATTCGCCTGTGCCACGCAAGCAGGAATACACTTGATGCTCTGTATCAGTGAGCCCTTGATTCCACCGAGCACACCTATGACTAGGACTAATAGTTTTACAGAGTGTCTCGGGTACATCTGCAGAAGTTTAAACAGCAGGTCTTGATATTTCGTCCGTTTTTCTGCCTCTTTCGCATTCAAGTTCAAATCGGCCGGAGCCAAAAACTCAATTACAAACATGGAATGCGATAGGCGGTCAAGGAGAACGATGCAGGCTTGTTTGCCTCCAACTGCCTGGTGGTGGGGAATAAGTAATTCCACCAGATTTTTATTTTGTCGTTCTCCACAACGGACTCAATATCTCCAGGGGGATAGGGCGTACTTCGTCGATACCGTAATGATGTCGAAGGTGGAAATACTACACCCTCAGAGCTGTGTTGTGCCGAGCTAAATACGCTGACTGCACGTAATAACTGCAGCCGGAGAGAAGGCGACTCAAATTCTCCGGCTTGGCTCGGCACGCTCTCCATCTCGTGTCTGCCACCTCCGCCTTGAATATAATTCGGTGGTACACGAGCGTGTTGATGACACCATCCTGGTACGCGAGAACGAAACCCTCTGTTTTGGATCTGAGACCCGCAGAACGAAGGAAGCAAACGTCAGCTCCTTCGATAGCCCATGTATTTCCATGTTTCGGAAGAAACATCCATGCATGGGCTTATCGGTATGTCTTGAACAAGGTCTTCTGCTCAGCCTTATTGACCTCGAGCTTTAAGATTTCTGGCCTCAGTGACACGTTTGATGTGCCACTGTCGTTACCATCGGATGACAGGTCAAAGTCCAGACCGGTTTTGTCTGCCGCCCTCTTCGCCGCCTGGAAGAGGAACACCCCCACCCTGGCACCTTCGTGCTCCCTTACGAGAGTGAGCAGGGGGTCCATGCTGATGAACACATGGCAAACTGTACCCAAGACAACTCTGTTATGGAGATACTCCAGGCTCAATAGCCCTCTACCGCCTACACTGCGAGGGAGATACAATCTGGCAAAGGAAGATTTCGAATGAAGACTTCGATAGATGGTCATCATCTTCCTCCTTCCCAGGTTAAGGTTTTGCAACTCATTGGCATTCCATGTCATGCATCCGAAGGTGTACAGCAGTGTCAGAACCGCGAACATGTTCGTGGCAAGAACCTTGTTCTTGCCAGACAGTTCAGAACTCCAGATTTTTCTGAGGCGTCTGTACTTGGCGGTGAGTCTTTCCTTCACTGCTGCTACCTCCTTCATTTGATGTTGGGGGACTCCGAGATATTCATAGAATTTGTCATCTTGCAGATGATGAATGACATTCCCGTCAATGAGTTGCGAGTCTTCCTTGTCTTCCGATATTCTTCCTTTCGCCAGGTGGATGGATGCACACTTGTCCAATTCGAATTCCATTCCTATAGCCTCACTGTATTGATGTACGGTGTCCAGTGCAACGTGCAGGTCTTAGGCATTGGAAGCTTTGAGTTTAAGGTTTTCCATGTAAAACAAATGGGTGACCTTATGCTTCCTGTCACCAGGAACACTGCACATGTATCCTCAGCCTAGTCTCAGATTGAAGGAGAGGAGTAGGAAGGGTATACAGAACAGGAGGGGGCTCTAGCTGTCACCTTGAAAAACGACACGGTGGTATGTTACCAACTCAGTGGAGACGGTCTGCTTCCCCGATGTCAAGACGAAGCGTGTTCTCCAGAGTGGTAACAGGCATTGGATACAGGACACAACTTCTGGGTGGACTTTCATCAACTTCAGCATGGTGATGAGAAGCTCATGTGAAGTGGTGATGAAACCCTTGCGATACTCCACCCAGGCCATTGATAGGATTTGCTTATGTGGGGCGGCATCATGACATATGCACCTGTCAATGAGCAGGTTGTCCTTGCATCCTGCGATTCCTCGTTTGCACCCCCTTTGCTCGTACACCTCCTCCCACACAGGCTGGATCTGCCGGAGGATAAGGTCGCTCAATATCATGGTGAACGCCTTTTATACAGTGTTTAGACAGGTTATAGTTCGATAGTTCTTCGATTGGACAAGTCTCCCTTCTTCGGAATGAGAACCGTGCATCCCTCAGTCAGCCAAGGTGGAAATGGTTCTCTACCTGTGATGAGGGACGTGAAGATTCTGGCCAGATGTTTATGGGTGGAAGTGAAATTCTTTCACCAGAAGCTATTCATGGCATCCATACCTGGAGCCACGAAATTCTTCTTGCCAGAAAAAGCATGCTTCATGTAACTTTCTGTAACTGAAAGGGGTCCATCCACATGGTGTTGGTGGTGGTTGCAGAACTCTTTCAAGAGTGCGATGGCCGGAGTGTCTCCATTGAATGGCTTCGACGTTTCGTAGATATCCTTCCAGAAACGCTTGTCCTCATGAACGGGTGGCGGGGATTCAACAACAGGCGGAGGAGGCCGCCAAAAGAGACGGCTGAAGGAGAAAGGTGGAATTCTTCCTTGTCTCTGCTCTTTTTCAGGAGTTTTTTCTTGGCCATGGTAAGCGCCTGTACCTTACTAGCTGCTTATTAGTAAGCTGTACGTTTTTGTTCAGTGTGTGATGGATGAACCTGAGTCGGCACACAATGCGCCGTACTTTAGATGTAAAGGTTTGCCCAGCATTGATGTACTCAATCACACTCTGAATCCTCGACGCCTGCTGTTGCGCCAGTCTTATCTTGACATCCAGCTTTTTCAGCTTTGTTGCTACCTTATCCTCCCGAGAGGAGTCCTTTCGGGTGGTTGCCAAAACCTTGGCCACAGCATAGACCATGCAATTCACCATCCAGAGATCTGACGTCTCTGTCAGGATCTCGTCGATGAGTCCATTCATTTGGGGCAGGTGGGTACCTGCAGAGAGATCTTTTGATGGATGCCTTTCTGCCTAGTGTGTCCTTTGTCATAGTTAATTGTGCTTCTCAACCACAATCATAATAGTTCAGAGTCAGTCTGACCAACATCCTCCCTCTCTGTAGGAGATTCTGACAAACGTGCGGTACTCATGTCAGCAGGTGGAGGTGGTGCTGCCTGTAACAGGGAGGGTGGTTCAGCTGGTGGTGTATTACTCTGAACCTGCGGTTGGTGGATATTTTCCTCTTTCCGCAGGTGTTTTGCCTGGTCGGGCAAGTGCTGCTGCGACAGGTGGTCGTGTTCCGGATGCATCTCACACCACAAAGAGTGCATCCTGGCCATGTAACCCCTGCGTTCGGGCTTGCTGGCAGCATAGCATGTGAGGAGGTCGCCCCTTAAGGCTTCCGTCCACTCCATGCGAGCTCCCATCCTAGTACTTCTTTTTCCTTGGCCACGCCCAACTCTACTGGGGCCCCCATCCGAGAGGGGCCAGTTGTTGGTGGTCTTATCCGAGTTCTTTCTTGGAACCAGATTATACTGCGTGGTGGGTGGTTAGCCGGCGACATAGATGCCAAAGGAGTACGTTAAGATGGGTATTCCGTGTGAATTGATGGCTTTAATCTTATTCTTAGCAGCTAGTAGTGATTTCAGGTTCTTTTTCAGTCTTTGTTAGAATTCTGTCTTTAACTTATTTTTTACACTCTTTTGTTCTGTTAGCCTCGATTTCATGAACCCCAGATATTTATAATATTCCCCTTCTCTCATGGCTTTAATTTCGTCTACATCATTTACCCTGTGATCTCCTTTTTCAATCCTGCCTTTATTTATGTGCAATATTTTACATTTTTCAATTCCAAAGTTCATGAAAATGTTATCTAAGAATGTTTTGGTTGTATGCAATAATTTTGTGAGCTGTGCATCTGTGGCAGTGTAAATTTTGATGTCGTCCATGTACATTAAGTGACTTAAGGTGTATTGGATTTTTCTGTTGTTCTTAATCTGGAATCCATAGTCTGGACAGTTAAGGAGGTTTGACAGAGGGTTCAATGCCAAACAAAACCAAAGCGGGCTCAGGGCATCACCCTGATATATTCCTCGTTTAATCCATATTTTCCTTGTGGTAACTGATTTGGTTGGTGTATTGATGCTGAGGTGTGTGTTCCAGTTCTTCATTGTAGTTTCCAAAAATTCAATCAATACTGGATGTACTTTATAAATTGTGAGCACATGTATTAACCACGAGTGTGGGATACCTTCAAAAGCCTTCTGATAATCAATATAAGCCACATGTAACTGCCTACGATCATGATATGCTTGTTTCAGTACAACTGAGCCAATTATAAGTTGTTCTTTACACCCCAGATGGTCTCGACGGCATCCCTTTTGCTGCTCTGCCATAATATTATTGCTTTCAACATGTTCATAAATTCTGTTAGCTATGACTGCAGTTAAAGTTTATAAATGGTTGGTAGGCATGTAATTGGTCTGTATTGTTTGGGATCATCTGAATTTCCATTTTTTGGTAACACGTTCGTAATACCCTCCGTAAAAAATCAAGGTACATCACATGGATTACATAATAAATGTGATAAATAATTTGCTAATGCAGCATGAAGGTAGGTGAGTCGTTTATACCAGAAATTTTGGATGCCATCTATGCCTGGTGCTTTCTAGTTTTGCATTTTTCTGATAATTTTGCAGATTTCTACAGAGTAAAATTTCTACAGAGGTGGAAATATTCATGATTGCAATATTTTGATAGGAATCTTCCTCTTGTTTTATCCAATTTTTGTTAGGATTATGTTGCTCTTCATTAGACCAGATGGATGCCCAATAGCTATGAAAGCTCTCTACATTTGGTATCTTATGTTCGTTATTATCTGGGGAAGTAGTTTGAGATGGAAAGTCTCTCATATTTCTATAGAATAGTTTTTCATTGTTTTTAAAAGCATATTTTGTGCTTTTCTGTCCAAAGACTTCTTGTATCTTCTTAGCCCACTTGTTGTGGCAGCTAATTTTTGCTTTAGTGTGTCTAAATACTCCTTTAAACAGCTATTTTGTTTTTCATGTGTTGAATGGGTTCCCATACTAACACAAATAGACTGAAGTTTCTGTAAGAGTTTTTTAGATCTGTTATTTAGTTCATACTGACTAAGTCTCCCTATATCAGCCTGTAGTTTTTGTATTTTATTTTCCACCATTTTTTGCCATGGAGGCTCTTTGCGATTACTGCCCTTCTTGTCAGTGTTTTCACTCTTAATTTCGTAGCCCATAGAGCTACAGACTGTAAGAGCACTAGCATACATCAGAGTGTGTACTTTGCTAATATTGTCCATAGATTCAACAAACTCTGGGAGTACCTCCTCGTTCGTGATTCCCATTACATGTGATAATTTTTTCGATGTATTAATCTTGGGAATTCTAGGAAGCTTGGTTGGATCGGTTTCACTATATTCTATTAGAGCCTCATGCAGAGTTCTTTTCAGCTGTTCTACTTCACCTTCATTTCCAAGGTCAGGATCAGGTTCTATGATACTTTCTCTGATTTCAAAACTTTCTCTTACCAGTTCGGAGACTAAACTGCCCGTCTGGATTGGTCTCCCAGCTGTAGTTTGCACTTCTTCACCACTGAGTTAAGGAGCAACTCATTCTTTTATTTTTTCTATTATCGGCTCAGGGAGTAGTTTGTTTACTCTAATGCTACGACATTGATCAGCAAGTCTTTGTTCAGTCACATTGATATCTGGATATGCTTCTTTATATCTCTTATGCATTTCTGAGGACAAAATGTAGCTTGCATAGTTTGACAACGGAGCTAGCGGCAAACGTTGTTTGTTTTTTAAAAGACGATAGAACACAATTTATCACAATTAATTTTAAACTTGCTTCTTTGCCTGGATGAAAAATATGACTGTCTGATATTTTTTTTATTTCTGTAGTTAATTTTCTCTTTCCTATTTTGTAACAATGAAGTATGAATGAATGACAGATACATTCATTTCTTGTTTCCATTTCATTTGTCTCCTTTGTGCGCTGGTTTTGGTGTTCCCAAGTGATCCAACAACATTGGCTTGGGAAGCATCCAAAGCTAGCTCCGGAAGTGTTTCTCTTGCGCTTGCTTCTTCGAGTTCCCCTAGGCTGATGCTCCTATCAGTCCCACTGGTAGTTCGATTGCTGTCACGTGCAGCACCAGCTCCAAACGAGCCCTGGTGATCTCCAGGCAGCGACTTTTTTCTGAGGCATCTCTTGCTCCAAGTCTCCATCATGGATGGTTTCTTGCATTTTATACCTACTGCCAGGTTAATTATATACAGCCGCCCCTAACTTGGGAAACAGATGCTGACCATGGTGCTCACTATCCAAACAGACACACCTGGATTTCAGTTTCTGTTTTGGTCCACGGGTGGTATTTTATTTCCCACCTACCCTGCATATCTGCCGAGCATTCCCCTATCCGAAACCTGGGGATGCGCCCAATGGGGGACGGAAAACCCCACATGGGTTGTATTAAATTATTATTATTATTATCTTGTATCGTTACTTTGGTAACTATCCCGCTCAGAGTCCTCGGCAAGCATCGGGTTTCTTTGCCGTCATAATGACCGAGGACTCGGGAGGGGATTGGCAGTTATCGCAGCCATGTCCGACGCCCATTGGATTGGTGGCTACGCTGCAATTGGGTCGTGCGTACGGAGTAGACGGAGGGACCCAAGTGTAACAGCCTTCTGCATGCGAGCTGCAAGTGACTCTGCCTGTGCCACACTGGACGGAATGCACTTGATGCTCTCCAGCAGCGAGCCCTTAACTCCTCCGAGCACACCTATGATGAGGACTACCAGTTTAACAGAGTTCCCTGGGTACATTTGCCGAAGCTCAAAAAGCAGGTCTTGATATTTCGTCTGTTTCTCCGCCTCCTTTGCATCCATGTTCATTTCAGCCGGGGCCGAAAACTCTATCATGAATATGGAGCGTGAGAGGTGGTCTAGGAGAACAATATCAGGCTTGGTCGCCTCCAACTGCCTGGTGTAAGAAAAGGAGTAATTCCACCAGATGGTGCATTTATCGTTCTCCACAACGGACTCAATATCTCCAGGGGCATACAGCAGCACAGGAGTATCATCAATGCCAAAGTGCTGTCGAAGATGGAAACATAACACCCGCAGGGCCGCATTGTGCCTAGCAATATACGCTGACTTGGCGTAATAACTACAGCCGGAGAGAAGGTGGCTCAAAGTCTCTGGCTGGGCTCGGCACGCCCTGCATCTCGTGTCCGCAACCTCCATCTTGAATATAATGCGGCGGTACACGAGTGTGTTTATGACACCATCCTGGCATGTGAGGACGAAACCCTCAGTCTCTGACTTTAGACCAATGGAACAGAGGAAGGCAAACATCAGCTCCTTTGATAGCCCATGCTTCTCCATGTTTCGATAGAAACATCCATGCATGGGCTTCTCGGTGTGTGCCTTGAGCAAGGTTTTCTGCTCGTCCTTTTTAATTTTGAGCTTAAGGACGTCTGCCTTCAACGACAAGACAGACTTATCGTCGTCGCTACCATCTGATTTCAGGTCAAAGTCCATACCGGTTTTGTCCGCTGCCCTCTTGGCCGCCTGGAAGAGAAACGCCCCTACTCCGGCACCTTTGTGATCTCTTATGAGATTGAGTTGCGGTCATGCATAAGGAGTCTCTGCTTTTGAGCACTCAGCATGCTGTTCCAAGGACAACTCTGTTGTGGAGACACTCCAGGCTCAACAGACCTCTGCCAACTACACTGCGAGCGAGATAGTCTGGCAATGGAAGATTTCAGATGAAGACTTCGATAGATGGTCATCATCTTCCTCGATTCCCTGTCGAGGTTCTGCAACTCGTTTACATTCCATTTCATGCATCCAAAAGTGTACAGCAGTGTGGGAACCGCAAATATATTCGTGGCAAGAACCTTGTTCTAACCAGACAGCTCAGAACTCCAGATTTTTGTGAGAGTCTGTACTTGGCAGTGAGTCTCTCCTTCACTGCTGCAACCTCCTGCATTTGGCTTTGGGGGACGCCGAGATATTCATAGCTGTCTTCACACTCGAGGTGGCGAATGACGCTCCCGTCAACGAGGTGCACTTCTTCCTTGTTCTCCAAAAATCTTCCTCTCATCCAGTGGATGGATGCACACTTGTCCAATCCGAACTCCATCCCTATAGCCTCACTGTACTCCAGTACGGTGTCCAGGGCCACGCGAAGGTCTTTTGCATTGGAAGCGTAGAGCTTCAGGTCATCCATATAAAATAAATGTGTGACCTTGTGCTTCCTGTCACCTGGCACACCGCACATATACCCTTTCCCTTGTCGCAGCCTTAGCGAGAGAGGTAGGAGGGAAATGCAGAACAGCAAGGGGCTCAAGCTATCGCCTTGGAAAACGCCACGGTGGTATGATACCAACTCTGTCGAGATACACCGCTTGCATGCAGTCAGGACAAAGCACGTTCTCCAGAGTGGTATCAGGTGTTGGATGCAGGACACTACCTCTGGGTGGACTTTCATCAACTTCAACATGGCTACAATTAGCTCATGTGAAGTGGTGTCAAATGCCTTTCTGCAGTCCACCCAAGCCATTGATAGGTTGCACTTTTGCTGGATGGCATCCTGGCATATGCATCTATCAATTAGCAGGTTGTCCTTACATCCCGCGATTCCATGCTTTGAGCCCCTCTGCTCATACACCTCCTCCCAAACCGGCTGGACCTGGTGGAGGATAAGGTCGCTCAAGATTTAGGTGAACACCTTGTATACAGTGTTGAGGCAGGTTATAGGGTGGTAGTTCTTAGGATTGGACATGTCTCCCTTCTTAGGTATTAGAACCGTGCATCCCTCAGTCAGCCACGATGGAATTGCTTCTCTACCCGAGAGAAAGGACATAAAAATTCTGGCAAGATGTCGGTGGGTGGAAGTGAACTTCTGCCACCAGAAGTTATTCACGGCATCCATTCCAGGAGCCGAGAAATTCTTCTTGCCAGAGAAGGCCTTCTTCACGTCACTCTCCGTAACTGAAAGAGGTCCATCCACTTCATGTAGGTGGCAGTCGCAAAACATTTTAAAGAGGCCTATGGCCGGAGTGTCTCCGTTGAATGGCTTTGACGTTTCATAGGTATCCTTCCAGAAACGTTCTACCCCTTGGATGAGTGGCGGAGATTCGACGACAGACTGAGGTGGTCGAAAGAGACGGGATGAGTGAAGGAGGAAGGTTGAGTTCTCCCTCACGGCCTTACTCCTCTTCAGGAGCTTTTTCCGGGCTGTGGTGAGTGCCCGAACTCTATCAGCGCTGCTCTATCTTCACGGTGAGCAGCACGTTCTTGTTCAGTGTGTGATGGTGAAATCTGAGGCTGCGTGCTATGTGCCAGACTTTGCATGTGAAAGCCCGCCCGGATGTCATATACTCCATCACACATTGAATCCTCGAAGCCTGCCGTCTCGCCAGTGTGATCTTGGCCCTCAATTGTTCCAGCCGTTTTGCTGCTGATCCAACCTAATCTCTCGCTTGGCACTTTAGATCTTGTGTTGTTTATTTCATATTGATTTGGATAATGTTACCAAATTTTCAGTGTTCTACAGTTGATAAAGGTATTCCAATGTATCTACACTGCAGAAAAATTGTTTACAAGGAAATAAATCATCAGATCCATGGATATATCGGTTTAGGGGCGGTTGGCATATTATTTTTGGGTTGAAAGGAAAAGTGGATGGAAGGAGATGGAAGAGAGAGAGAGAAGTTGGGTTCGAAGGGCTTAAGGATGCTTGTGGTTGTGTGAGACTCCCCATGGGGCGAGGGATTGGGAGAAGGGCTCAGAGCATTGACCACGCACTGGTCACAGAGAGAGTTGGCTGATGGCAGGGGTGTATGGTGGGTCTCCATAAAGAGTGGAGTCAGAGGAGGAATTAGCTCAGGAGAGGCCTTAAGGCAGGTTTTACAATGACTGAATCACTAGGGCTGGCCTGAAGAAAGGCCAGGTGTGGATGAACAGCAAGCATAGGCGAACAGCTAGCGTGGATACAGAGGGTTGGGATCCCTTGGAGAGGGGTGAGTGAGGGTAACAAGGAGGAAAGTGCATGGCAGAACAATGTCACAGTCGAGGGTGAATGGTGTCTAGCTTGGAAGACAGCTGAGAAAACCGAGTGATGAATGGTTATGAGCAAAATAATCATGACATAGATTCATTCATTCATTGATTTTCATTCGGACTGATTTATGAATATTCCTTATCAGCTGTTATAGGGTATCAACAGTACTATTGAGGAGAGAAATGTCAAATGCATAAATGCATTCATGAGTATAAAAGGGAAGTTAAAGTTTCCCATCAAAGTGTGCCGATTTTTTGATAAACAAATCACAATGAACACTATGGAACTATCTGAGGGATGACATGTTTTTCAAGTTACCTACAATGGCAGTTCTACAATAAAATGAGAGTTTTTAAAATATAACAGAGTAAATGGAGTTGACTATATTCACTTTCTCAGCGAAGGGTTTGCCCTGTATTTCATATATGGGTAACTTAAAATTAAAGGATTGTAGTACCTTGTGCCTTAGTTCTTTTGTTTCACAAAGACTTTCTCACTGTACCCTTATGGTTAATTCTTTTGCATTTTGATTTTAATATCCAACAGTTACTTTTGCATGTGCAGCATTTATAGGGGTTGTGAAATTTGAGGGGCACCACTAAGAAGTCCATTAAATCGAAGGCTCAATATTTTAGAAGAATTATGAAATCCCCAATAATTGTTCTAGCAAATAGTTCAAACTCGACCCTCTTTATCATAAAAGTTTGTCTACACTGACCAATGGATCGCCTAACTGCTAAGAGACCACAGTAAAAAAGGCTTTATGATTGCAAAGATGAAGAAAATACAATACGTGGAAGACATGGTGGTAAAAATTTAATAAAATTTAACAGTATTATCTGCATTAAAAATACAAACAGAAAACGCCACCTGGGATGCTAAACAATTGTAACTGGTACTAGAAACCTGACGTTGTAATACATTGGACACTAGGGAGCAACTGACAATCAACTGTCAAAAGGAAGATTTTTTTACACTTTATTATTTGCTATGATTAATAATACATTATATATCATTCACTATATTGTAACTATTTGCTTTTCTTTATTATAGTATCGATTCCATTAATAAGGAATATATGAGTGAATAGATTGAATAAAAATTGTGGACGTAGAAAAATACATATATGAGCAGATGCCATAGAACCCCCTACCATTCACCTTAACTGTGGCTCCGAGTGTTGTAGAAACAGTATATCCAAGTATTGTAGAATGTTATAGGTGTAGCTGCAGATTTAAAAATCTTAATTAATTTTATAGATAGATTTATATGCTCCAATAATATACGTTACATCGAACTATGTCACCTATGGGTAACATTACAGCTACAATATATACACTCGCAACGCGATGCGAACCGACGGTGTGTTAGTTCAAGGCTAATATTTTATTATCTGAATCCCACATTTGTGGAATCGATATTGTTAAATCAAATCTAATGAACAAAAATGAAAGAAAAATGATAAAAACAACAAAGATACACTTGTAATCAAACGATTCAAACCATAAAAATTGAAAAAGTTTAAAACATTGCCATTATGTAACTAAACACCGCATTCCAGTACGCAGCACACCGTAGAAAAGGTTGAAGCCCAAGCTATGACGCCAGTGAAATCACAATCACCTTATGAGTGACTTGAGTCCACTGGCCAGCCGTTAAGAAAGGCTTGAACATGGACGTTCTAGAACGTCCTGCGTTACCTGATAGCACCCAATGGACATTCCAGAACACTTGCACATTGCACGTGTTCATCTTATGGTTTTAGTAGGGTTTGCATTATTCACACTTACCTGGTATACTTACTTTGATCACACCCCTTCCTCTTAATATCTCCCTTAGTTCGGTCTACCTCTGTTTGTTACATTATTTTGTCTTAGTTAACCGACTGCCATATACAGCTCTGGTGCTATAATTCCTAACCCACTTTCCTTTCTCACAAGCCACTGATGCCATTTCCTCTAAATACATGTCAATGATCACATCTATTTCTTTGATAAAAATTTCTGCCTCAATTCCCTCATTATGTTGCCTACTTTGTCGATAATATGATATAATATGTGGATAAGTATGATTATAGGTGCATTTAGTGTGGACACTAATCATTGTGTCATCAAAAGGCTCGGTGGATGTTTTGTTGTGCTGATATGGCTACTCTTGATGTAAAATCGTTAGAAAAATGGGTACCGTACCCAGGGGTGAAGTCATTTGGGGTAAGAAGATGGAACAAGCATGAAAATTTTTATTCTGGAATAAATTGGCAGACTTACTGAAGAGGGTGTTAAATGACAACTGTTGGTTCATATTCTGGGCACTTGTAGCAAAACCAGATGGGGCTTAAACCACGGTTCCGAGTGTCACCTCCTGTTGATTACAATATCTTTGTCTTCAGTGTTATCACATCATCTTTACACCGTTGCCAAACCTCAGTTGTTGTGCTGTCCTGTTTAAGCTTTATCTGGGTGTTCTGATGGTGGTTTACCATCTCATTCATAAATACGCCCGCATATTTGCCAAAAAATATTATGAGCAAAAATGAAAGGTTTGTTCATCAAATTCATTCTGACATGAAAAATTTGAAATCAAGTGTTGAGCAAAAAAAACACATAAACATGAGTATCTTTGCCTGCCTGCAGGTGCTACAGAAGTTAATAATATCATGGAATAAGTATTTTCCTTCATAAAGAAACTTTTTAGGGTAAATATCCATTGAAAAAATATAAATACATGTTTGACAACCTTTTTTGTTCTCTAAGGTCTAAAGAGTGCAGCTATAGGGGTGAATACAGGACTTTGAAATTTTACGTTTATTACATGCTTTCACTGTTCTAATTACTGGTTTTTAGTTGCCACATACTGTCCAGAGAAAAGTTGGTAGCCAGAGGCAAGTGTTATTTGGTGGTGGCAGTTGCCCCAGCAATTTGGAGGAAAACATTTTCTTTTTGTAATGAATTAAGAAATACAAAGTTTGCGGGGACGTTTTCCATTACTCTGCTTAATTTATCCCAATAAAGTTATTATTTCAAAGAGATTACAGAAAACACTCAAGGGAAAATAGAGACTGTAAGCAATAATTATGTGGTTGCGAATTGCTCTTATAAGGCTATCAAATCTATGTATGTACCTGGTAATTACTGCTCCCCCCCTCAATGAAAATGATCAAATTATGCCTATGGATGGAGGATAATTGATTATCCTCCAGAAACCTGTGAGGGAGTTCATCAAGGCAATCACCAATATAAGATACAATGATTTTATTCTATTTGGGCTGTGTGTGTGCGTCTGTGTTGGTCCCTGGCGAGGAAGTAACATTCCCGTAAACGATCACTGGGGGGTATTCTTGGTAGAGAGGCTGTGGTTGGTCACTGCTGTGGTTTTCCCAGCATACCAACACAGTAAGTTAAGTGTTTTCTGAGGAAGGGTGCCAATTGTTTACGGCTTTTGGAGACTTTCTTTGTTTTATTTTAAATGTCCTCAAGTTTTCAGTGAAAAACATTGGTGTACCATCTTGACCCTAATTATGGAATGAAGACAGTACAAAATTAACTCTTCTTTTTGAGCTTATGGTGTTTGAATGCTAATATTAATATGTGAAACAAGTAGTTGATAGATTAAGTTTCCTCATTAAAAATGTCATGGAAAAAGAAATACAGATGACCTAAAAGAAACCCAAAACTGTTGCAGCTTCATATCAGTTTACAGTATAAACATATTCTGAGTAAAAATTTCAAATTTACCCTTTCATTATTAAGTAAGCTCTGTCTTATGGTTGAAGTTTTCATTTCATTTCTTGTCACTGCATAATGACTTTAGATTTAGTTGTGCTCTCCTTGCCTGTATTTTTTGCTGCCTGAAACTTCCGGCCACAGACTCTTGGTGAAACACAGTTGATGTAGATTCTTGGCATGGTACTATAAATGTTGTTGCACAAAAGCTTTGGTACATACTGTGGGACTCATTTGTTGCAAATCATTGTATTTTAAAAGTATTTTCATTCTGCTTTTCTGTGTAGAAATATGCACCACCTTCTTTAATCTCTGGCCAGAGAAAAGATAACCTATCCTTGGTTGACTTCTATGTATTTTACTGAAGCAAATATATCAGGCTACATAAATGTTGTCTCAATTCTTTGGCATTGACATCAGGAGAAAATTCCTTGATCCAATGAAATATTTTAAAAAATAATCAATTTTACTTTTATTTTTAAAATCACTACATGTTATTGTTACCTGGGTTACCTTGAAAATAATTTATTTTTCTATACATGCTTTAGAGCCACCCACAGAGGAGCATTTAATGCAGAACACACTGTGGCCTGAGGTGCAGAAGCTGTATGGACATGGCTATGAAATATTCTGCATGGCTGCTTCCCATGATGGCTCCGTTCTTGCATCAGCTTGCAAGTCAACGTCCCTTCAGCATGCTTCAATAATTCTGTGGTAAGATAAATAACTATGAAAGTAACTTTTATCTCATGGAATTGCATTGTGTGCTCTTAAATATAAATTTTGTTTCCTCTTAACCATCTTAAAGGATCAGATAAGCCTTTGTTGTAGTTAAGTACTGAACGTTTTACTCAGGTCAGTCTTGTGATGTGAGCACTTGCTTTCATATAATGGAGCTACTGATTAGAGGAGGTTAGAGGTGATCTCCAGTAATTTTTCTGCACCTTCAAAAACATAAGTAATAGTAGTAGTGTTACATTAGGTTATTTTCATCTTCAGGTGAAGAGGAGTTACAGGTCTGCAATTGGAAACTAGAAACACATTTATACTGGCAATGCAGTGCTAAATTTCCTGAGAATGTAGGATAAATTGAGGGCCTGCCTTACTCAACACATGCTTCCACAATGTTATTACTTTTGTAACATTTCCTTGCTATCCAAAATGTTGTTAACAATAGAAAGGTAGAAGCTACAGAGTAATATAGACATTATAGAAACACATACATGTTAATTAGTGTTTTGCAGTCATGCCTGTGAGAGTTAAAAAGATGACACCTTGCATAGAAAATAGACTTGTGAGGAAGCGCAGAAGGTAAGAGAATTGATGCTTACTGCATGAGACAAGCCGTATTAAGTACTTATGGAACCAAATATGAATGGACTATACAGATTTTGGCTTCACTTATTAGAAGTTTTCACAATTAATACTTATCCATTGTCAAAATTAAATACTTATTATGTGAATCAAAATAATAAGGCAATCCACTGACCTCTGAAATGAACTAATACCGCTATTCTTGCACCCATCCCTAGTCAATTTTTATAAACTTGAAAAAAAAACTTTTCCTGCCCCCCCGAACTCAGAGATTATTTTAATTCTTGGATGGATTGATTTTGCAGAGTGAAGTCTGATTAAGTTTGGTAGGATATGGTTTAAGATAGGTACCTCTCTTTCTTGCATTGTCTGAGCCCCTTATAGGTCTGCACTTGTTTTGTGCTGCCCAGTTTTGGCAGGAAACTTATGAACCTGTCTGCTAATGAGTACGATAAGCATTATGTCTCAACTTGATTGCATTTTGCTTCTCCTGAAACTCTTAGGAAGATTCCTGTCCTCATTTCAGCTGAAATAAAGAGTATTGTTAATAAGGATGAGTCAAATCCAAATGTCGATTCTCGATTCCAGCGATTCTCAGGATTAGAATCGGTATCGAGAATCGATCGTCTAAAGTCGAATCCGATTCCATCGATTCTAGATGGATAAATATTCAAATCAAATTTCAGTTCTCACATCATATCTGTCTCTGTAATTTTGGGTGTAGGCTATCAATTTGTAATTTTATCTACCTCAATAAGCTGAGGATATAGGTATTTGCTAATAAATATACTTTTTGAGCGACTTAATTGTCGTTATTATTTTATTTCAGCTAATACTTGAGTTTAAGTAATAGTCATTTGCTACTGGTATATCAATATCCCACCTGTTGTTAGGAACAAGAATCAATGGAATCGGAATTGAGAATCAGGAAACAATTTGAAAGAATCGAAATTGAAATCTGAATCGAAAAAAAGTGGATTCGACTCTTCCCTAATTGTTAGCTTTGTGTGTATGTAGTACTTCCACTTATTACATACCTCTATACTCAAGGTAGCCTCTCACCATATTAGAGCATTGTAGAGCGTTTCCTTAAGTAAAATGCTCTTCAGTTGGCCTATAGCTTTATTGGTAACATTTACAATAAATATTTTATGAGACTTATAAAAATTTTATGTTGGATTTGTCTTAAACATTGTCCCTGTTCTTTGCTCAACTGTTCAAACTGCATTTTCTTTCTGCAGTATGTATTCATTCCTCACTGATATTTATTACTGTGTCACACAAACGGTAAATATGGTGTACTCAGGAAAAGTGATGTATTAACTGGAAAATTAATTTGAAAATATTTTCCTGCCTGCTGATCCAAATCTTATCTCTCTTGTGGATCACATTGGTACTAGGTACTTTGATGAAATCTTTTAACATGTGTATGGAAGTAAATTTGTGACAAAAGTTGTGGAAAAGGTGTGAAATGATGCCCTCAAATGATAGTTTCATTTTCTCTACTTTGAATTTCAGGGATGCAAAATCATGGAAATTAGTGCAAAAACTAGAATCTCACTCTTTGACAGTTACACAGATGGCCTTTTCTCCAGATGACAAATATTTACTTTCTGTCTCCCGCGATCGACGGTGGAGTATGTTTGAGAAAAATGATAATCCATCTGGTGACTCATGTAAGTAAATATGAAATCTTCTAAGCTTTGGTAACCTCTGGATTCTTGGGTATCTTATTTGGACAGTGCTATGCTTGTGTCAGTTGAAGTCATGTGTCTTTTTCAATTAGTTTCTACAAAAGGGTTACTTTAATTCTTCAAATAAATTATATACATCTTTTGCTCTTACATTCTGGAGTGGTGGCGATTTTTGAAACCTTTCTTGAAGCCTGGGATGTATATTTCAGCTGAACTACCACTCATTAGACCATCGATATTGGAATAAATTTAAATAATCATATATATACAACTGTATCAGGTGTACTTGGTGGAAGTTTTCTATTTTCCTGCAGAATAAAAAAAACACTTTGTAATCTCCCACAGATTTATTAACTGCATGACACATTTCGACAATCTGTGGCATCATCATGATTATGTCACAGAGTGGTGTGTACTTCCACATGCATGTGGGTGAAATGCATTGTGCCTGTAAAATAAAATCTGTGGGAGATTACAAAGCATATTTTAGTCAGCATGATTAAATTGTCATGCTTCTTGAATGATGATGTTTTTATGTCGCTCCAAAATGGAAAATAGAGCTAGGAAGCAGTAGCCTCATTAATAGATGCATATGCAGATTTCACATCATGATTCTCTCTGCAAGGCTTTATTTTATGTAAGGTGGTCATCCCTTTGTAAAAAATCTTTAAAACCATGAAAAAACTGCCTGAAACCTGATGATTCTCCTTGATTTTGACATGAACTGTGAATTCATCTTTAATTTCCTTGTATATTTTCATAATTATCAAGGTAATCTATTGATTTAATGGTAGTAATAAATCTCAGGACTTTTACTGGTAGAGAATCTTTCTACTAGTGATGAGTTGAATCCAATATTTAAGGAATCCAAATCCCAGATCCAAATTTCGTATTTTTATGGAATGTGAAATCTGAATCCTGCTATCATTTAATTATATTTTCCAGTTCATTGTCAATATCAAAGCATAAATAAATACATAATGACATACTTGAAAGCAAATTTTAATCAATTTTTACATTTTGGTAAATTTATGAATGCATGATTAGTTCTAGGTTTTCCATAAGTCTAAAAACTTCACTCACTTCAAAAAAACTATAAAGCAAACAAATTTATTTCACCATTGAAACTATTAGGTACTATCTCATTTGAGAATACAGAAATACGCTTATTCTTCTGCATTCTGACTCATTTTCTAACGAGGTGTTTTAAAACCTTTTCATGTATTGTTTTTGCTTTGTTGCAGGCTTTTGTTGTTTTTCTGGCTGAAGTTGAAAATGTTATATGCATTACCAGAGTGCATTAGTGGGTTTGGAGACTCAACCGCTGGATATAGTATTGGCGTGTTGAAGTTTCAAACCCAGAATTGAGTCAATGTCAATCTTTTGGTCGTATTTAGAAAATAATGACCTTTCTGTGAAAAAGAGTGAACTACCTCTCTTCCCTGTCAACATTTGGCCTCATGAACATTATTCCCATATCTTGGTGCATTTCAGTTACACCTGGTTATTGGTTTAATGGGTGTTTAGAACCTGATAACTCCTTAATCAATTCTTGATAAGGACAGCTAAATTGTCCTTCTACATATTTGCTACACTAAAAAAGTAACATATGTACTCACTTTGAATTCTCATATACCAAGGATCTATAGGCTATATAAAAAAGACTGGGGGTCCTCATTGACCCCATGGTCTGAAAAAAGGACCCTAAAATCAGTGTAGAGGTTTATTTTTTGCTTGTTTAAAGTACTTTGAATCAAGACATAGGTTTGAAATTTTCATTATTGGATGGCCAGAAGTACAGAAAGTTTTTATTTTTTGTTACTTCTGTAACTTTCCCCTCCGAGTCCCCGGCAAACATCAGCTTTCATTGCCATCATAAGGGCCGAGAACTCGAGAGGGGCAGTGCAGAGTTTGTAGCCACTTCCGAAACACATCGGATCAGTGGCTACGCTGCGTTCAGGTCGTGCGCACAAAGCAGACAAAGCTACCCCAAGAGGACAGCCTTCTGCATGCGGGCTGCAAATGATTCCGCCTGTGCCACGCAAGCAGGAATACACTTGATGCTCTGTATCAGCGAGCCCTTGATTCCACCGAGCACACCGATGACTAGGACTACTAGTTTTACAGTGTCCCGGGTACATCTGCCAAAGTTCGAACAGCAGGCCTTAATATTTTGTTTGTTTTTCCACCTCTTTCGCATTCAAGTTCGTATTGGCCGGAGCCGAAAACTCAATTACAAACATAGAACGTGATAGGTAGTCGAGGAGAACGATGACAGGCTTGTTTGCCTCCAACTGCCTGGTGATGGGGAATGAGTAATTCCAACAGATTTTTATTTTGTCCTTCTCCACGAAGGACTCTCCAGGGGCATAGGGCAGCACATGTACTTCGTCGATACCGTAATGATGTCGAAGGTGGAAATACAACACCCACAGAGTTGCGTTGTGCCGAGCTAAATACGCTGTGTGTAATAACTGTAGCCTTAGAGATGGTGACTCAAAGTCTCTGGCTTGGCTCGGCACTCTCTGCATCTCGTGTCTGCCACCTCCACCTCTAATATAATTTGGCGGTACACGAAAGTGTTGATGACACCATCCTGGCACACGAGAACAAAACCCTCTGTTTCGGACCTGAGACCCGTGGAACGAAAGAAAGCAAACGTCAGCTCCTTCGATAGCCCATGTTTCGAAAGAAACTTCCATGCATGGGCTTATCGGTATGTGACTTGAGCAAGGTCTTCTGCTCAGCCTTTTTGACCTTGAGCTTTAAGATGTCTACCCTCAGTGACACAATTGACATGCTACTGTCGTTACCATCGGATGACAGGTCAAAGTCCAGACTGGTTTCGTCCTCTGCCCTCTTCGCCGCCTGGAAGAGGAGCACCCCCACCCCGGCACCTTCGTGCTCCCTTATGAGAATGAGCAGGGGGTCTATGCTGATGTACACACAGCAAACTGTACCCAAGACAACTCTGTTATGGAGACACTCCAGGCTCAATAGCCCTCTACCGCCTACACTGCGAGGGAGATACAATCTGGCGAATGAAGATTTTGGATGAAGACTTCTATAGATGTATTTGTATTTTGATCAACGTTTATGAGTTACCTACTCTATATTTTGAGTGTCTGGTCGGAAATTTCTGGCTTTTTTTCAGCAGATGCAAACATATTTTAGACTTAGGACTCCAAAAAAAAGGTGACTTTTTGGAGGTCAATATCTCAAAATATGGTTGACATAAATTATAATCTTCTTTTTTTAATCCATAGCCCATGGAGAATATTTGCCAGGATGTATGTTAAATTTATGTTTGACCTACCTGTGCCAAATACTTACTCATAAGAAATTAGGTTTGCAATAAAATCGGTCAACAAGGCTTATTTAAGAAAGAGCTAAAAACAAGATTCTCAGATTTCTTTCAGGCCATAAATTTTGTATAATCATTATTTATTAGTGGGGCAATTTTTACCTGCTGTTGGATATAGTGTTGGGGTTGTAGACATATAACATGGTAAATGACATACATGCCATTGGTATGAAAGTAAAATTCCTTGTCCATAAATCTTCAATCACCTAGCTTCTAAGTCTCCTGTTACCCAGCAAACTGACAGTGCCACAAATTAATGTAAGGAGTTATGACTCAATGCTTAATGAATACTGTTTTACCTTCTGTGAATAGCAAAGTGGTCCCAAATGCCATAACCATGTGCTTGAAGGATGGATCTTTGTAACTGTCAAAAATGAGCAACTTTTTGTAGCCCATGTAGCAAGATACTTCAAAGAATCACATATGGTTCTCCCTCTCATCTAGCTCATATATCTCTATCCTCATCAAATTGTGTACGTTGACTGTATTCTGAATACCAGCTTCATTAATATTAATCTTATCATGCCATCTTACGCAGCAAGCATACATTGCACAACCTCTCATCACCAATGTATTCCTTTGCTTAATTCATGGGATATGTGTAAAATTTTCATGTATATGCAGTATATTCCATGGTATGTTAGTGCGTTATGTATAGTATTCAGCTACTGACCTGTAGACTGCAGTGAAAATCCATTAGAAATTCCTCCGACTCGTCCAGCTAAACCCCAAGCTGCATTACTGGGTGGATAATAGATCTTTGTGGGTAACCAATGGCATCATTGTGAAAAAAGTCTTACATCATGGCATACGTTTTCTTACCCTTGGGCTTAGTATTCTGGAAGCTGTACCTTCACAAATGATACTGACCTCAATGATGTTGTGTTTAATCTCTTCACAGATGTGCATTACTTGTGATGGAAATTTTTGGCTCTTCAATGGAAACATGCCATCTTGTTTTCTCAAATTTTGGAATGAATGAATTAGGAATGAGTGAATTTGAAATTTTTTACCTAATACTGTACATGTTTCTCTGAATATAAGTCTCCCCCCACTCAATTTTACTTCTCTACCTTTTTGGAAAACTTGAATTTTAACGGGAGCCTCCCTTTTTATTCTAGCTGTGGAAAGCATAAATTCAAGATTATGAAACCAGAATTTTTTTATTCATGCACAAATGACAGAATTATAACATCCCCTATGCACATTTACATTGGCTTCACGCTATCCTCCAAGAGTTAGTCACTTTAAGTATCTATGGGCTGAAGCAGACTTATCCTTCTTCTAGGATAGGAATTATGTACATATAACCAACCATTTGCTCGCAGTTACTATTTGTCCTTAAGGAAGTCTAGCTTGAATGTTGATGATAATTGTAAATAGATTTCTGTGTTCTGAAGATGAAAAGTTGTTTTGCACACATATTGATTTGTTTTTCATATGTATTTCTTTGTATGCCTGATCTCTACTTCGGTATCTGCATGAAGGTCATGTATTTATCAAGCCCTAACGGAACTATTAACTTGGAATGAACAGTATACAATGGCTGTTTTCTGAATGAAACAGCATGATGCTATTTCATTCAGAATAGCAGCCAATATGTCATTGTGAATTCATGTTTTCTTTCATAATTCCTCTTCCTGCTTATTAATCAACTTTCAATAATTGATGGTGGCCATAGTTTTCAGCTTGTTCTAGGATAGTTCTAATGTGCAGTAAAAATGGTTACAACACAGTTTTCCATTAGAATAGGGTCTCAATATGGCATTTTACTGCTTTGAAGACATCATCACGAGGACAAATTTGTTATACTAAAATATAATGCTAATTATTGATTAGTTAGTTTATTTCTGAAGTGAGTGGCACCTGGACATTATTACTAGTAAACGTACTTCAGTGAATTACATCTGTATCAACTGGGGCCATTGGATGCAGCATTTGTGTAATTTTGAAGGCAATGAAGTCTTTAAAATGTATAAATTATTATGGAAATCATTTGCAGTTGTTTTCAGGTGGACACAAATGACAGTTTGATAAGCCCATTCATAGTCTAAAAGTTGATGGTATTCATGTTTTACCCCACTTTTTCAAATAAAATATTATAAAATAAGTGATTTTTACTAAACAAAACTGTATTGAGTAACCATAATATATCATGATTTAGGTGATAAAATTTTTTTATCAAAATTTTTCAGGTGATATTTACAAACTTGTAGCAACGAGCCCAAGGGTGTCTCACTCCAGAATTATTTGGTCTTGCTCTTGGTCTCATGACTCCAAGCATTTTGTCACTTGTTCACGTGAGGGAAAAGTTATTGTTTGGGGAGTGAATGCAGACAATGAGTGGACAAACCCAAAAATGTGGCCTTTGAAATTACCTGAGTCTGTGACAGCTGCTGCATTTGCCTGCCGGTCAGTGTGTGAAGATGACAACAGTGCATATTTGATAGCCTTAGGAACAGAAGGAGGGTTGATTTACACCTATAGCTGGCTGCCTACTGATGGGAGTGAGACTGAGAAGAGCTGGAAACACCTGACTACTCTAAATAACGAGTATCCTTTTCAATAGTCATTATAGACATTTTGTATCATTACTATTAAAATTGTCCAAAAATTGACCTCATGAAAGGAGCTAGGCGTATTGGAAACCAGCCAAGACCAGTTATGATACTGTAATTTTAGTATTAATGCAATTGTTCCCACTTAAGATGGAAATTAATTAGCATAAAATTCATTGCTGACATTACTTTATCTCTAATTGGGAAATATGACAGTAAGAACCTTGATGAAATTGGTATTTGCTTATCAGGGAAAACTCAAGAAACTGTATTCTATTTTACATAGATGTGTTTTCAGGATTCTCAGAGAAATGTGTTCTTAATTTCAGCAAAATATCACCAACTTATGTAATTAAGTGCTAAGTTATGCCTCTTCTCAGTTCGTCTCCAGCATTGGTTCAATTTTAGTGAAGGAAAGAACACTGTATTTAGAGTTAATATCAGCTACCATGTTCAATAAATCCATGAATGCTCTAAGTTATGAATGCCAGATGCACACCCCATGCCTTGTGTTAGTGAACTAATGCTTTTCCTAGGCACATCTAAGAAATTTGGAATTTGAAAGAATTTGATGTGAATATTTAACTCTTAAATAAACCTAGATATTCTAGAGGCATTTGCACCCTCTCTCGTTATGCTTTTGAGCTAAAATTTTTGCCGGATGTTCATTGCAGTGAAAAAATTCATGTAACCGCGAGAGAGTAATTAATGCATAGATTTAATGTGGTGAAGTCACACGATGCTGCCCTAACATTATTATATCAACTAGTATCCCGAAGATTTAAGTAGATAAAGACGATAAGTTAACATGTATTATCATATCAAAACAAAATAAGGTCTCAGTAACTTACATGCATGAGGATTGATTGATTTAGATGTTAATCCATTAATTAACTTAGTCCTCGTGGACATAGTGCCACATATTTGCAAACTAGAAGGTAGTATTTTTACCGCTGCATCAATTAATTCGTAATAACGAGCAATTTGCTACCAATTTTACTCTCATTTCAGCTTAAGCGGGTATACATAATTATGGTCCACGTTGTCACATGATAAAAAATACTGCTCTTCTTTAAATGTCAAATTTTAATTTCCTTAACTATCATACAGAACTGCCCATCATAAAACAGTAAGAAGATTGGTTTTCCGTCCAACGAACAAAAATCACAAATCAGGGGATTTTCAGTTTGCCAGCTGCGGTGATGATCACATAGTTAAAATATATAATCTCACCTTAAAAATGTAAACAAAAACTATAATTGCCGAGATAAATAAATTCATTATCTGGAATCACTATTTATTTTGAAGTGCCCTACTAATATGTACATCTATAATTTACATGACTTCACACATGCACACGAGATCGATGATGCACATTAGAGTCCAAATATCCCTGAAAAACTAAGCTTCTGATCCATCTACGCGTCTGAGGTTGATTTTGGCTTCGCCTAGTAAAATACACAAACAGATGAGTAAAACACTGGTCTACATCCTAGGAAATCCACACACATTCATAATACCTACTGGTTTAGGTGCTAAATTTTTAAATGTTGCATTTATGTCCTGTTGGCAGTTTTCATAAGCCATACCAACTCCAAATCCAGTACCGAATATGACGGGCCATTTTCTTCCTAGAAAAAGAAGGTAGGTAGTTTACGTGGACTACTAGACAGTCATTATCCGTCAGCTCTGAAGCTCACTTACGTTTGAACACAGCTAATGAAAATGCGGCACCGACTACTACTCCACCAGCTGTGAGGGAAAGGCAGAGATTCAAAATTAATCATAATTTTCTTGGAAATCTACCAGCGAACAGTAAATTCACCGGTGTTATTGAGACGTCCACGACAAACAGACACTTGTATTTTTTAGCCTGGAAACGAAAGCATTCTCAAAATCAAAGAAAATACACTATCATATATACGAACCTAATTTTATGAGGGCATCGGTTATACACCTATCCCACTTTCTTCCTAATTCATCCTCGCTTCTGCATGCCATTTTCGGTGAAGTCAATTGTTAGGGAAGGAAAACAATGTACCTCTCGAAATCCAGAGAGCGTTACAATCGCGGAAATCGTTTGTCACTTCATGGACACTTCTAAAGCGGTGAAATTGAAAATCTTCCACTGCCGGAATTTATAGTCCAGCATGTATGGCACAAATTCTCTTTCTATTCACATTATTTCCAAGGATTGGTGATCCCTCGTGTGAGTCATTTTATTTTTCGAGGGCATCAAATGGTACTATGTCCGATTATAACGCGGCGCAGCGATCTCGAAACACCCGACAGACCTTCCATCACGGGACAGAAAGTCTGTTCTCGTTGTAAAATGTATTATATCCTTGCATGAAATGCTTAACTTTTATTTTTTCAAATATAGCCTAATTAAATTCAGGGCACATTATCTGTCAATCAAGAAGTGGCATCAAAGCTGACGGTGATTTCCATCTCCAAGAACGAACTTTTAAAGACGACATTTATCGGTGAGTACGATTAGTCTACACATTATATCAATAGTTTCCACCTCAGTAAATTTGTCTCAACCATTCCTTCAATAAGACCTACAACTTTTGCCTAATAGTTCTAATGTACATAATTTACTTTTTGATCAATTGTTATTCTTTGGCTAGAGCTATTTGATCTTGATGATTTTGTCGTATTTTGGTTATTTCTCTAGTGGAAACGCTCGTGTTAATTGTTCGAGCAAGATGCTTTTGAAGAGACCACGTCTAACGTGCGCTTAACTGATACTATTTTCTAGATTGCTGAATATACATGGTATATACTTTAAATTGATCTTCTTGAGTTGTTAATTTAAAAAAACACGTTTATTTTGTTTGTGATAACTGAGCTATTTGCAGTGTAGGTCATTATTTTTTCCTCATCTATAATAATAGAAACGTTCTTCTGAAAGAGAGCTGATGATTACATAAGTATTCACATAAAACTCCTAGTTAGTTACTTTGAATTTGATACTCCAACTTATTTGCTTGATTTAATAAAGTTGTTAGTGTTAATGGCATGATTAGCTGTCCATGGGCATATCCAGGGGGAAGCTGCCCCCACTGGATGAGACATTTTATACCAATCCTGCTGTACGGAGCCGGACAGGATGATGTCATGCCCCCCTGGTATATATGTGCAGCTACAGATGGTGTCTTAAAGGTAGTGATGGTGATGGGTGTCTTGTCCCCTCCCCCTACTTGCGTTAATCCTGGTTATGCTCATGCATCAGTATATTACTCTTTACGCAGATGAGCAATTGGTTGTCATGAACAACTTACAGTACACAGCCAACAATTGTTGTCAAAAGGCTAAACATTTTCGCTGGTATTTTATCCATTCATATCTCTTTTCAGTCATTATTTTCATCTCGTTATTGAAGCTGCACTTCATGATTGACCTTACACTCTTAAGCAAGGACATTCTCAGTCATCCTCTTGTCTTTTTCCCTAATACTTTTCCCTTGAATACGTTTCTGAGGAAGGAGCCTACAGAGAAGAATAGAAAAATGTTTAATCATAATGGCATATGTTGAACCCAGTATAAGTAAAAGCAAGATGTACAGCATAACTATAAGTTCGCTTAAAAACTCAGCAACTCACGAGAAAACAAGAAAAAATATTTTTCCTACTCTTTGACTGCACCAGTCTTTTCTCATTTAATTCTCTAATATTTCAAATGCACTGCAGATTTCCTTCACTTTTGCTCTGCCCGCCCATTTAAGAAATTAATTAAAAAGTGACAAATGCTCTTAGTGTCTCCCTTATTGTACCTCTACATGGAACCTCTTATTTTATTTTCAATATTTTCAGTGAACTCCATTGGACATCAACGCATGTATTTAAGGAACTTCTATTGTGTTCACTAACTATTTGTACACATCATTTAACAGTCCTAACATTGACTATTTCATCAAACTACATAGATGTATTTTACACAAAAGAAAACACCCCCTCCTCTCACTCTGCCCTGAAGATGATGGATGATTTGGCCATTGAAGCATCGGCACTTATGGAGTCTCTCACCCAATGGACTTCCCAAAAAGAGCTACTTAAAACCCCATCCTTTTGTTTTGTGGTCTCTGCAGTAAGTGTCTAATCCTTTCAGAAAGATTTCAATTGATATAGTATCACTGCTTAATCAAGATGTCATTCCTACTATTGTGTGAAAAATTCATTATTCACAGTGGAAAAATCATTTGCCTGACCTGGGAATTTAACCAGGATCCCTTGATATCGTGCAGTTACTTCAATGGAGTCACCCCCTAGCAGGGGCGATCTCAGGAATTTATTTTGGGGGGGCGGGGCTTAAAATCAAGGAATATTGCGTCGATTTGCTTATTCGATTCACCTGATTTTAGGATATCATGAAAGAAGAGCACAAGCTGTGTTTCGCAGGACCCCTTACGAAAGGGGAAGCAGGGATAACATCATAATAATAATAATACTTTATTGTTTTGTTGGTCCAGTAAGAATATACAACATGGTCAAAGATAACAAAGAAATAGATACCCTTACATTAGGCAAATAAAACCTTTACAAACATGAAATTCCAAATTATCACTCATAAATTCATCGATATTGTAATAGTATTTGTGTAAGAGCAGTTTTTAAGTTCAAATTTAAAAATCTTGACCATGGATTTATTTTTGAAACTCATTGGTAATTTTTTGAAAAAAGAGAGGCTGAGTGATGTGGACCCTTTTTAGAGTTTGCGCAAGATTGCCATCTCAAATGTACATCATCTTTTCAACTGGTGAAATGGTCGTGTATACGTAGGAGTTAGGACAGTGGGGTTGAAGACATCACCAAGGTTTGGGCCAATAAAAAACCTTTCAGTAGTGCTTTTGACAATGCAAGAAACCTTTCACTATTATATTTAAAACATTCACAATCTTTGGCAAAGCTTTCAAAAATTGTTTTTTAATCCCAGCTTAATATGTAGTATAAGGAGGAAAATTTTGTTCAGGTCAACCAAACTATGGTGAATTATATTTTAGCTTTGAGGTTCTAAGTTCATTCCAGAAGGCCAACTCTATTTAATTCAATATTGGTCTCTATCAGGACTGTTGAATTGAGATAAAAAGAAGGGATACTTCCATGTAACCTCCCTGTTGTCCAAGAATCATGGAAATAACTTTCAAATCACTGAATATGATTCATTCATGATCACTGTATTTTAGTTGAATGATGTATGGAATGCCCTACAGGCATTGATGCATACTAGTCATCATTATGGAGAGGCACTGCTCTGAGGCTTCTTTTTGACAAGTCAATGAAGAGTCCTCTTGTTCACATCATAGTGTATGTTAAATTTCTCTAAGAGATCAGGAATATGGCAACAGTAAACTAGGTTACCTTGTGGAAAAATATGGGATGAACTCTAGTTCTTTCCTCCTGTACTGCAAAAAGAGGTTCCTGGAGCCAAATCTTTCTTTTCATTCAACCTAGAGCCTAACAATTCTGAGAAATCCATGGGAAGACCCAAGTCTCTGTCTAACTCTTCATGTTCAGCCTGTGTAAAAGTTCTGGATGCATTGCTGCTTGCAACATCTTGAAAGTCTTTATATATAGGTATCCAATATTTCAGATATTTCACGAAAATCTAGTATTTCTGTCAGTGAGGGTACAAGAATGCCTGGTCAATAAGGTACAGGGTGTAGCTGATTAAAAATTTGAATGAGAAATTTACATTTTATTTTTAAGATTAATGGAAAAAACATGGAATGAGCCAAATTAACAGTAATTTTGAGGGTCTCTCAAACTTATCAGCATCCCACAATGGAAAGATGGTTTCCTACCCTGAAACTTCTGTCACAGCTCTTCCTTACAAATAGAAAACTCTTTATGTGGGGCCCGGGAGTGACTTTGGTGATCAAGTTTTATGCGAAAGTATTCATAATATATCGGTATTTTGTGAAAGAGGCCTCTTTCACAAAATCTCTAATTTTGCTTTGATGTTTCTTGACTATGAAATTACCACAGATGTAAAGAATGTTGTCAGGTTAATTATAGCTACCCCTTAGAGCCATACCCACACAAAGATAAATGGATCACTTATTTTAACATTATAAATATATTCATGAAAGTATAAATAGTAAAGTTAAGTAGAAATCACTATGCAATACTCATTTAGATGACCATCTTATGCAAAGGACTACCCAGAACTGATTCCAACTGGGGACAAGAAAGCATTTTATATAATGCATCATTGCATCATTCTGAGTCAGTTTTGAGATTTTGTTCCAGACATGTATATAGTTTTACTCTAATTTGAAGCCCATACTCATGGTATTTGATGCTCATGCATTCAACCAGGCACCACTTTCTATTGTTCGTGCAAGCAAAACTGTGTCATCAGCATGTCTAAATTGTTTAAATCATACATACATACCAATCACACTGTTCCCTTCCGGGGTTGGCACAGTCACAAAGTTGGGCCGTTGGGTGACTCTCAAGTGAATGATATTGGTGAAAACTTGGTGAGTGTGTACTTGGGAAAAGGATTTTTTGTGTAGAATACATGGTTTAAACATAAGAGAATGCATATGCATACTTGGCAAAGGGGCAATTGTAAAAGCATGATTGATTTCATTGTGTATGATGAGAGATTGAGGGAGTTTGTGTGGGACACGAGAGTGATGAAGGGTGCTGAATGTGGAACAGACCACTATTTGGTACTCTCCAAAGTGAATCTGGGCAGAAAGTGGGTGCCAAGGAAGAATGTTGTGCGTAAGCAGTTGAGAGTAAAAGTGGAGAGGTTGCTAGACAGTGAGGTAAGAATGCAGTTTAAGTCATTCTAATTGATAATTATCCCCTTTATAATTTTCTGAAGCAATTCTTGACAGATCGTTTCACTGTATAGGTTAAATAAAGTGGAGATTAAATCAGTCATGAGGTGCATCAAGGATGAATTTCACGCCTGATTTAATCTCCACTTTATTTAACATTTATAGTGAAATGTGAATACCAAAATGTGAAAACATAACCTATACAATGAAATGTGTAAATTAGACTTGAGGTTCATCCTCTATGCACCTCATGTCTAATTTCAATTTCTTCAGTATATCAATCCCCATCTTTAAGTTTTGCTTTCTGATTCCACTACAGATTTGATGTCAGTTATATACATCTGCTATCAATTTTTTACTCTCTAAAATCTGTATTTACTTTTGTGTTGAACTCCTTCAAATGGTTTTTCAAAGTCAAGAATGCAGGCATATACATCCTGATTCATGTCCAGACATCTTTGCATTAAAGTATTCTAACCAAACAGAGCTTTTCAAGTTGGTAAGCCATTTCGAAAACCAATTTGCGTGCCAAAAATATCTTCTAATACTCTATGTATGTATTCTTTTGCGAATTATTTTGGATTTCAAGGTATGACTCATCAAGGATAATGGCTGATAATCATTGCGTCGTCTTGCATTTGGCTTCTTTGGAATGCTTGTAAAGTTGAAAGAAGCCATTGTATTGGTACGAGGGTAATCCCAAAAATAAGGTCTCCAATTTTTTTGAAAGTTAAAAATCCATATATTTTCAATAATATTTACATCATTTGAAAGGTTGAACATTTGTCTTTTTTTCTACATAATCGCCTTTTCATGCATTTTTATAGATTCAGTGACAGTTTTTGTATGCCCATGTCATACCAGCTTGTGCCATGTCCTTGAGAAACGTTAAACCTCATCTTTCAGCTCGTTGTCGGAGCTGAATTTCCTTCCAGCCAAATATTCTTTCAGCTTAGGGAACAGTTGGTAGTCCCTGGGTGCCAAGTCTGGATTATAGGATTGGTGGGTGGTGATGCTCCATTTAAACTCTTACAGGAGAGTGGCGGTTTGACAGGCAACGTACGGGAGAGCATTGTCATATAGAATGTCTACGCCCTTGCTCCTTGCCCTGGCTGTAAACTCTCTACACCGCTTGTGAACTTTTTTGACATCCATGCATGACTCTCCATAAACTTCCTTCAATTGGTGATGAATTTCAATCGGTTCAATGCCTTTTGCTTTCGAAAACTGAATAACTGTACAGACTTTGCACTTGGCAGTAGCGTTCAATGGGAGCTCTATTCTTAAGAACTTCAAAACCAAGACTGGGTGTCCCAGTGAGGCACGCTTGTATGGGAGTGGCGAAAGCAACAATCACGACAGTGTGGCCAACAGTCGCACGAATAGTTTCTCTCCATCCCCAATGCTTTGGAGACCTTACTTTAGGAATTACCCTCATATTTGACCTGTGAAGTTGATTGTATTGAAATGATTTATTAAGCCTCTCAGTGCCACCAAAATTTGGTGGTAGTAGCAAAAAATGCCAGCATGAAGTTATGTAACACCTTATGAAAAAACAATATGAAGTTACTATTTTAGATATGAATGTTTTTTTAGTATAGTAAAAATGAATTAATTGATGTTTACAATATTCTGATAAATTGCATAAAGGATAAATGTAATTATGACAACAAAATTAGTTTGAAAAATAATTTGTGCTTGAGCCGATATATAGACTCATGGCACTTTTCACCCGTGGAGCAAAAGCTGATATATCGGCCTGTGGCACTAAGAGGGTTAAAATAGTAATGGCTTAATCATCCAAAGGTTTGAGTAATTCCTCCGAGTTTTCTTCAGGTCCACTCGCTTTTACTATTTTTACTGTTTTCAAGTCCATATTCAACATTAGAATTTTGGGTCCATCTTCAGAATACATGCCTGTAATATCTCCTCTCTCTTCATCATCTAATAAATTCTTGATATATTCAGTCCATTCTCTATTGTCTATTTTTTTCTCTATTGTCCTTAATAAGTCTACCATCTGTATCTGACCTAATACTTTTTCTTCTTTTATTTATTCCTGTTGTTTCCTTAATTCTTTTCTGCATATAATAGGAATCATGTTTTTTCCCTAGATATTCAAGCTCCTTGCATTGTGTACATAGCCACTTTTCTTTTACCTCTTTCATTTTTCTCTTAATTTGTCAATGTATTTCCTTATGCTATAGTGGGTCATTTGGACACTGGCATAATTCACAGCTAATTTATTGTAATCCAGCATGTATATTTTAGAAAATTTTATAGGCTTATATTTATTTCTATCCTTAGAATAGCAATGATGTAGGTATATATTTCACTAACTGTCCCTCATCATGTGTAATCTTCCAGAACTGAATATAATTCATTTTTTTGGCTGTATCGACAACTTAGCCTATTTGCACATTAGGTGACTTATGATTTTAATATAAATATCATGGAATCCTCCAGGCATGAAAATAGACCCATAGCAATCAAAGAGTTTATGGCTTCTTGCATTCTTCCTTTATTTTTTGATGTATGTAGAGCTATTTGGTCTTATGTATGTTTTCATTTTGAAAAATCAGCCTAAATAGCAGGGTTTGGTGAACATGTTACAATACTTTATTCCTAACTAAAGTTGGATTTTTTATCAAATATATCAAAAACAAACAAAATTGTATAAAATTATATCATACTCCATAAATGGATGGACTATGGGCTTGCTAAATGGAGTTGTATCCAAGGGGTATTCTGATATGTTCAGCTTAGCATGATAAAGGTACATATTTGGTATTTTAAGAAGACAATAGCTTCCAATTTAATTTAATACTTAGTGGGAAAGAGGAAGACAGAAAAGGACGAGGAAAACTTTTTGTGGTAATTCATAGGATTTCTAAGGATGGAGTGAGGCAGGAGGACTTCACAAATACAATACTTATTCTGATACCAAAAAAGAGTAAGGGCAAAACAGAAGGAGCAAACTTGTGAAGACTGTTGGAGTATAAGGTTAATATCCTACTCAATTAAAGTCATCCATAGAATTATAAATAGAAGGCTTGAGGGCAAGGCAAATGAATATCCAGGGGATGACCATTTTGGTTTCAGAGAGTAATGGGAACACTGGGCATAAGATGTAGAATTGTACTTGCTCTGGAAGCATTCTCAAAGAGAAGTGAATTAGGTAATGAGGAGGGGTCTGAGTGGAGAAGTAAAGAAAAGGTTGGTAAATACTCTAATATGGATCGTGGCGCTGCATGGGGTGCAGACCTGGTCATTGCAAAGGGATGATTATCGTGGACTCGAGGTGTTTGGAGTGTAGTACGGAGAGGGTGAGCTGAGTAGCAACAAGAAAGACATGAGAAGGTATTGGAAATGGTTGGAATGAAGAAGAAACTAATGGCAGAGGTTCTGAGGAGGCAGAAGAGATGGATGGAGGATATTTGAAAGGAGTTGGAATGTTACAGAGAGTATTAATGAGGAGAAAAATGGGAAAGAGGAAAGGAGAGAAAAAGGACTTCTAGACAAAATAAGAAGAGGGAGAGGATTTGAGGAATTTTAGAGTATCTAATGTCAGATCATCACCATAGGTGACAAAATGGAATGGTGTACCAATTGGAAAAAAACTCTAAAAACCTGCCAATCAGCTGGCAGTATACTCGAATGGAAATGAATCAGCTTTGAGAAGGTCCATCAGATCTTACACTGAGTTGTAGGATACCGATGATTGAACGTGACATATTGGACTTCATTAACTCTAATAGTTTCCTTGTCCATGTAAAAGCCCACAGGATTTTTTTACTCTCTTCCCTTTAAACAGACATCAATTAGTAGGCTACTTTACTTTAAAAAATAAAGATGTAGGAGTTGTATCTTGCACCTACAGGTGTGTTCTTCGATTCTTGTCTTTCATTTTTATCTAACACAATACTCTGCACTGAGGTCATCAGGTAGAGGATGTTAGTTCTCATTCTTTCAAAAAAGTGAAAGAGGAAAAAATTGTGGTCTTGATGATTAGTGATGTTCCAGTCACTGTGCTTGTGTTCGTCATCACTGAGGCCAGAATGACCTGAATATCTCTGAATGAATAGTTTTATGGTTGGATATTTTAATACAATTTCAATTATTTTGGAGATGATGTAAAAGTTTTTTATAAATGTGGGGTATTTCAATTTATACAAATAAGAAAGACTGCTTATGGATATTATAAACAATAACTTCATATTATTTTTATTCCTGAGATGATACATTTCATTAAAATACCCTCTGCATTTCTGGCCAGTACCACTGGCAAGAGTCAGCACTAAGAGGGTTAAATGTATTATTCAAGTGCATTTTCATTAGATATTTAAACAAGTAGTATCACAGAGGATGAGAGTTATGAAGGATCTCATGGTTTCCCGGCAAATAAATTAGAGGGAGGACCGGGTAGCCATGTTGTTCCGCGCTGACATTTCATGAGATAAGTCAGCCATCACCTCCAGGGTGAAGGGACTTAATAGCCTTCAATACATTTTTGTAGAACAACAATGCCACCCAGTGGAACACTAGGAGCTCTTCTTACAGAGTAGGAGTAAGCTTATAGTACTAGTGTGATAGACCGAGAGTCAACCCATTACAAATACCGTGTGTTTTTATGATTTGTATTTGTTATTATGTTATAGCTTTATTTTCTGCAACATGAATGTGTATCCACACTTTATTCTCGTATTTTTTCAGAATATACATAGTTATTATTGAGTTTAAATTGCTGTTTTATGGTTATCATGAACGTCCTTGCTCGTATATACATAACATAAATATTCATGTTCTGGAAAAAATATCGACGATTTCCCTCATTAATATTTTATACTTTTGGAAATGATTTCCTCGAGGAGAGGTATCCAGTTCTGGATTTCTCGGCTTGGTGATGTGTAGCCAAGTGATGCAATTCCACGGGATCATTCAGAGGTTAGACGTCACTTACGAGGTCCTGCTTCGGTCTACTTAACCTGCTGCCGGGTGGCGTCCGCCATTCGTCTCGGCTTGGACGTTTACTCTTTGTTTCCCTTGAATGGCTCTCGGACCATTTGTCTCGAGCGCCTCTTCCGCGTTCGTTAAGACTTGCGACTGTCGCCGTGGAGAGTGAAAGTGGCGGTCATTCAACCAGACCGATGGCACGAATTCGTCATGAGCCTGACTCGGAGGCATAAACCGGCAAAACTTAGTTCGCCTTTGATCCTGTGAGAATTAGCCTATTCCGCGGGATGTTCGGAAATATTCTGGACCGTCATTTCAATACTGTTTTATTCACGAAGTTTTCCTGAGTGTGCTCGTTGGAGACTATCAAAGTTCTTAGTACATTCTACCGACCTTTGGAGTCACTGCTGCATCGAAAACTTCTTCATTTTTCTGAAGATATAACTTGTACTCGTTTTATTCAAGTTCTCGGTAATATCAAGGATTAGAGGGAAGTTATCACGTGATAAAATCGTTGAACTATCATTCATGTCCATTTTCATGCAGTTATTTTTCGCTAAGAAGTGTTTACTCGTAATTTCTTTCCCGAAGAGGTAATCTTTCTTCCGAAGCCCTTATGGAAATTTCAGATCAGGTCTGATCTGACCTGATCAGATCTGATCCAGATCAAGTCTGATCAGACCTGATCAGGTGAGATCAGACTTGATCTGGATCAGATCAGACCTGATCTGATCCAGATCTGACCCAGATTTTCATCAGATTCATATTAGCTAATATGAACCACATCAGGTCTGATGTGGACCAGATGAGGTCTGATCTGATCCAGATGAGGTCTGATCTGAACCACTTCAGGACTGATCTGGACCAGATGAGGCGTCTGATCTGAGCCAGATCATGTCTCATCTGAACCACTTCAGGTCTGATATGAGGATCGGTCACCGGTCCATGAACTAAACAATCAGATATGTCCTGGGAATCAGGACAGGTATTTGATATAAATCTCAACTTCAGTTTGATCCAACTCAGCATATCAATTTATATATAAAGAAAATAAGTTCCAATCTGACCTATAATGACACCTTTAATCCAAATTACGATATTAAATTCTAAATAGGAGCTATGGTTAGTAAATAAATTGTTTCACAGGTGATCTTCGAACAGTATAACTGTTCTAAGAAAGTCTATCAAAATATGTATAAGTATAGAATCATGTTATTTAGAAGTATTTTAGAAGATTAAGTATAGACCTGATCAGGATTTTAATCAGCTCATTTCCTGATCTGGAATTTTCAGATCAGACCTGATCTGAAATTTCCATTAGGGAGAGGTAATCTCTTCAGCAGTTAAAGTAGTGAAAAAGTGTTCTCCCAGGCAGTCCTCAGCTGAGATGCAGTTTTCTGATCGTAATTTTACTCAACTTTTATCATTCGTTCGTCAATTTTACCCGTAAGCCGTGGATCAAATCTTCGTCTGATGATTTAGCCCACGCTAACGCAAAACTTCGTCTTTTACATATCTGGCCATTCATATCCTGCGCGCCAGAATGCGTATGCTTTTGTCCTAATTTAGCCGTTCCCAACCATTTTTTCATGAACATTCCATGGCAGCCATCGATCGCGCCCCCAACTTCTGAGTTCCGACCAATATGCATATATGGTTACCATACCTCCGCCATGATTTAACTTTTTTCATGTGCGGACTCCTAAATAACAAAAATCCTATCCCTATAGGTAAACGTCCCTAAGATTGGGATCTGCTGACTTGCATCAATGCTGTTCTTGCGCTTACGTCTATTAATAAATTTATTTCTCGGGAGATTAATTTTCATCAAAGATTTGCCTATATTTTTGTAGTTGCGTCAATTGACGAGATAACCAACGTCATCGACGGTCGTTATGAGGTCATTTGCTCTAACCCCGTCAACCTGATTAATGGTATTATTAACTTGGGTATTCAATGGGTATTGTCGACTATGAATTGAATTATCTTTGGCTCAGTTAACGATTTTGTTGTGCATCGAGCTGAGGGTTTCATTAAAGCCCAAGCCGCTTCAAGTTCATCGTTTTACGGTCTACTGAATTAGGCGTCTTATTCGAGAAATCGCATTTTTCTCATCGGAGATATTGTTAACTGAAAGTTTCGTTCCCAAAATCGAATATTTATGTAGTGGACGCAGTATTTGTGGCCCCTATCTTCGATGGTTGACTTAGTCCATGGAGGAGAGAATTTCATGGATGTGTTGGAGTTGGTCACCGGTTGAAATTACTATCTACTAGATATCTAGAACAAATTTTAGTCGCGATTATTCCAGTAGGTATCCAATAAGAATGATACTGTGCGATTTTTTTAGCGGGTCTAAGTAACTCGTAACTCAGAATAAATCCTGGGCCCAGGCCTTTTTACCTTTCATGAGCCGAACTGCTGAAGAACAGACTTGATGCTTTTACTATGCATAATGTATTTTAATTCTTTCTTGTTGGCGTGTATACTACAAAGATACATCGGGGTTATGGTAAGGCGAATGTATTTAGCATGTGATTTTTTTCTCCATCCTTGTTTGAATGTTGTAATTGAGATAAGTTTTTATTGACAATTCTTACTGTTGAGAGAGATTATTTGTTAAAAAAGGTTTACAATTTTCAATGCAAAAGCAAAATAATTTAAATTTAATGTTACAAATCAATTATCGGTATTAAGGATTATATAAAAAAAGAGCTATAATGAGCTCCGTATGCCAGATTTTTAGTCGTCATCGAACTTAAATTATTGCTTCATCGACGCACCCTGCTGAGTATCCTTTGTATTTCCATAGATTGCATCCTCATTTATTTCCACTAAGTGGTACGTTGCCTTGAATACCAAACTAATTTATCTCTTTCGATCCCTTGAGCCCCTCCCAATACATTAATATAGAAAAACCTCCGCCAAATTGCTTCAATTTTAGTTATTTGAATATGCTATGCATGTACGTGTATTATTGCCTTAATTCCGGTCAATTGCTCCCTGCCTGGTGATTATCATTAGAAGGAGAAATTCGAAAAAATATTAAACTCTGTATTTTTGTTTACGGTAACAGGAGTTGCCCCGTAAGCTTCAGAATTCTCCTTTTCGTTCTAGGTGGCATCCCACACAGCACAAAACGTTTTATTCACGCTTTCCTTACGTTTTTGAAAGATAATTCTTATCGGGGGAAAAACAATTTTTAAAGGTTCCAATGTCCGAATCAAAAACAATTTTTTACGGTTTTAAGAACGTGTTATTCTCGCCCTAAAATTTTTTTTATGGTTTCAAACAATTTTTTTACGGCCTCAAAAAAGTTTTTTTACGGCGTCAAAAACGTTTTCTTACCGCGGTGAAAACGTCTTTCCGGGCATGATAAACGTTCTGTTTCGTGTTCAAATGGTTCTTTTCCTTTGGGAAAAAATCTCATTTGTCGTCCGCGCATCTTCTGGATGTTCCCGCGTGCGTTGGTTTCACTGGACAGCAGTTTCGCTGACATTCCAGTCAGTATCTTCAAGTCGAAGTTTGAACGACTGGAAGATCCTGACTTGAATTCCAACGAATCTCCTGTCCTGTGAAGCCACAACAAAAACAAAAAATGGGCAGTACGGTTGAAACAAAGGCAAAACAAAAAACAAGTATAGTGCGTCAATTGGTTAACCAAAAAATGCATTAAAGCCCACTCCTTTTCATAAAACATTGGTACGATGTTTAGTGTTTTGAAAACATTTAGTCAATTTCTCATCCATTCTCTCACCACTATTTATTGTCCAAAAAACGTTGGGTACTCCAGCATCAATGTCGATGATTCTACTTCACCAAGACACGGGTTTTTTAATACGTTAATGAATAAAGACATTCACAAGAAATATGGTAGATATTTTTGAATTTATTGAATATTACCATTAATTAAAACAGGTTTTGGCAAAAAAAACTAGTGCATTCGTTGAAATAGATGGGGAAGAACAGTCATTTACCATGTTAAGACATTCCAGTCGCAGTCGACATAAAAAAGAAAACAAATTTTGAATTTGAGTCGACCACGAGGCGAAATTCAGCTGGCATGCCCGGCAAACTACCAAAACACGTTAAAATATCCCCACTCACGAACCTATGATGGCGAAATCGGCAAATGGATTATAAAGGCAGAAAATCTAGTGTTATAAAATACCCGGAAACCGTAATTCAGCCTCGAGGATTGAAGGTAACTACAAGGTATTCTCAACCCGTTCTTTACCTACCTTCGTCACCACGGAATCAAAATTATAATCATGATAATGGCGGCTGCAAACCGCTTGAACTTGGTAGACAGCCGAGCTGACCGGACTGAGCACAGGAATGGGGAATCATGGGAATACACAAATTCGCTAGCAGAAAAAAGACACTTTAAAACGTTTCGTTTTCGGGTTGCGGACCGGCAACTCTGATTCTGCTCATTTTGAAACCAATAAAGAACGTTTTATTTTCGCATCGTTTTCGCACTTACGAAAAAAACTTTTTTAGTTTTGAGACAGAAAAAAAACGTTTTAAAACGGAAATGTGCTGTGTGGAATTATATGGTTTCGCGCTTATCTCATACCTGCTGAAAGTGGATTTAATGGAGAGATAATTTGTTGAAGTGCTACCTATAATCTTCAATCAAGATCCTCATTTAATCAACATTTAATCAAATTTATCCTTCACCTTCTGAAAATCATTATACCATGTGCAATCAAATTTTTGTTCAGTAGGAATTCAGGCAGTTTTCAAGAATGCCATCGGCCATGAATGAGAAGGAAAGGGAGAGGAGCAGTGGCTGTCTTCGTTACACTTGTCCATACTTCTTTCCACTTGTGCATTCGTGAACACAGTTTACTTTTTCAACTATTCTACGGGATTTGGGTGTTATACCTATGTGTCTAAGTGGACGTTTGATATTCTCGTGTTTATCTTCATTTAATATTATTGATTGACATGCTCATGTCTTTATTTTAAACGGAAGAACAAATCCATGCAAATGGGAATATTTTAAGTTCTCCGATCGGGTGATTCATTGAGAATTCAAAACAAGGTTCGTTATGTGACGAAACTCTTGGTTCGTAAAATTTCCACAGTTTGGTTGTGCCAAGGTATTCAAGGTACCTGGCTCTTTTGAAGTGCCCCCAGGGCATGCAGTGAGTACCAAACGGTTCGGTCGGATTAGTCTGCACACTGCCTAATCGCAAATTGACCCTAAAATCTCGTTTGCGGACTTCGCCCCGGGAACGTATGCTGTATTGATGGCCTGATGCCGTTAGTCCCGTGGACAATCTTACGCTAATTATAATCGCAGAGGGTACATAGCTCTCCCTATGATGTTGGTTCATGACTTTTCGAAAGCAGCCATCGATCCGGTAATTGGTTTGATGCAGCTTTCCACTATGTCCACTAACGGCTAATCGCTTTGCTCATTCATGATGCGTTACGTTGGAATTCCTCAATGTTTGATATTAGTCTTAAATTCTGTGTGTCCTTGGTAATTATACTCATCCATGTTTCCTTGGTAAGCAGTAATGAAAACTTTTAATGTGTTATGTCTTCTTCTCCGAATTTGTTGTATTTATAAAGGTCACTGGCGCGTAAATCTTACGTTTATTACCTGAAAATTATAGGTTGGTTGGGCTTAAAGGTCTTGTGAAAGTAAAGTTAACCGCTTGCTGGCTTAATTTCATCTTGAAACTTTTCTATGATTGACAATTCCACATTTAGAGCTGTTAATATCTACCAATTGCACTCTATAAGTTAAAAAAATCTAAGTGAAGTAACCTATGTGTCCAAGGGGGTTTGCCGTAGGGATGAGCATCGATGGTTTGCGTTCGATGGTCGATGTTTTCCCCATCGATAGTTTTCCCTCGATGGTATGACACTATAGATGGCTACCATCGCTATTTTCCTCGAGTGTTTCCATTGAGTGTTACTAAAATTTCACGATGCCACCGAAAAGTTCATATTGGAGGCACTTTTCTAATCTTTCCGATAAAAGCGCGAAGTGTATTTACTGCGGCAAAACCGTAAAATTCGGGAAATACGTCGAATTTGAAATGCCATTAAGAAAGTGTCCACAAGAATGTAATTCTGAAAATGGAAAATCCACAATCATCAAGTACTCCACAAGTGCACGATGATGCTGCTGTCACGACGACAGGATTCTTCACAGTCTACATCTTCCAGTCAATACTTAGATCCTTTGCAGTCCATATCGGGTACAACTTCACAGGAGACTGGTGCTGTTCATAAGTCTGTTTCATCGATGTTCAAAAGAATTGAGTCATGTAAAGGAGGGAGATTCCATGGAAAAGTGTCTCAAGCGATTTTGTTCATAATCTGTAGAGATTTTGAACCTCTCAGTGTTGTGGAGCGACTGGGATTTATTTCCCTCATGAAAACTGTGGCACCTCACTACACCTTACCTAGCAGGTTTACCTTGAAAACGTTAGTGAATGAAAAGTGCGATACCAATAAAGACTTCATGGAGAGGAAGTTGATCAATAAAAAGTGCACTTTCACAACTGACACATGGACGGACATTCCAATGCGCAGTTTTCTCTACACGACCGTCCACTTTCTTGACGATGAGGTAAATTTTAGATTGTTTTCCGGGAACCTGGGAATGATTCCTCTGGAGGAAAGTCACATTAGTGAATATCTAGCTGAAAAACCTAGGTCCATGTGAGAGGAATGGGACATAAAAACGGATAGCGTCACTGCTGTGGTTACCGATAATGCTGCCAACATTGTGAAGGCTGTTGATCTTTAATTTGGAAGCATACACCATATTTTTCCCACACGCTGGATATTGTTGCCCAAATGTGCTCGGAACGCTCGGAACGGAACTCGGAAAGGATATCATTGTTAAGGTGAAGGCTATTATTGCTTGGTTCAAGCCAGTGTGGTGGCTAGTGATGAGTTGAGGGGTAGGAGTGAAAAAAAAACTAATTCAGAGTGTCCCAACCAGGAGGAACTCAACGTACCACATGTTTTGGAACGGTTCCTTGAACATCGACTCCAAATAAATGAAACCATTAACCATCACTCCCCAGCCCCAGTGATGGTTCCTGCTGCAGAAATAGAAGATCTAGGCGAGCTCTGTGCAATTTTGCAACCTATGTATTCCGCCACGAAAGAAATAAGAGGAGAAAACTACTAGACCAGTAGTTTAGCCATTCCTGTGGCTAATATAACAGCAAATAAATTGGAGACAATTCTTCCCAAAAGGACTGTTGGGAAATAATTTCAAAAAGAAATGTTGGACGAGTTTAAAAAGAGATTCGGTTTAACAGAGCAGCAGAGTTTACATTGAGCTCTTCGTCTGATTCACTCGGTAAAATCTTTAATGCCAATACTTCATCAAACATGTTCCGAATTAAAAACTGACCCTAAGTTATTAACTTACTGTTGCAATTTTCTTCTAGAAAAAAGCAATACGACCTTATTTAGTGGCCTCAACAAGTATATTCAAAATAAATGGAGAAAGCTGGTCAACGGAGAGACTGACTTCGAGCATTTTCATTCAGAGTTAAATCTACACTTAAGTAAGCGAAGATTTCTCAATGTTATTTACATTTCATTATTAATTTAGTTCTCTCCTTTATATGTGATGATTTTCACATTTATTTTAGGGGCACCTGTTGAAAAAATGGAGCAAAATCCTCTGGTATTCTGGGCTCAAATGTCTACCACGTACCTATTACTGTCTGAGGCAGCAAAAGTATATTTGACCACATCGGTGCCGTCTGAGCGCTTATTTTCAAAAGCAGGTCAATTGATAAGCAAGAAAAGGAATAGACTAGAAGGAAAACTGACCTCCTAGCTCATCTTTTTAAATTCCTTTAAAGATAATTTCTGGAATATTTAATTTTGTTAGCATTGTTCTGTTCATATACGTTGCATATGCAATAATTAATGTTTTTAACAACATGTTTCCTTTAAATATGATTGTGGTATGTCTAATTTCGTGAGCATCGTTCAGCTCAATACATTTTATATGCATTTATGAATCTGTTTTCAACAATATGTTACCCTTTAAGATAATTTTTGGATCATCTAATTTTGTAACCACTATTTTCCTCATATATATGGTGCAAGCATTTATTAATGTTTTGAACAAGGTTTTACCTTAAAATATGATTGATGGATTATTTGATTTTGTGAGCATTTTCCGGCTCACAGACATTGTATCAGCATTTATATTTCTATTATTAATGATGTGTTAATGGTAAGCGTACATCAAGATTTTTTGGTGTGAAAGTAGATGATTTTTATATGTAATTTAGTACAACATTGAACGCGAAATCAATCCAGAAAAATCTTCCATATTATCGATGGTTAAACACGCGGAGTTATCAAATAAAATAATTCCTCCCTATTCAATTATAAGATAAGTGATTTGCTGATATTTGGGCACCAAAATAACTGACGTAACTTTCGTAGACGTAGTGACAACTGTACAACGTAGCTGCAGCTGAAATGTCTTCTGAGATCATATTATGCCTTAAATTTTTTATGATTCATACCTCAATTTGAAGGAAAAATTTTTTTAAATTTCATTTATGTAAAAAATTGAAAGCACCATGCCCTTAAATGAAGTTTTGGTAACTTCTGCAACGAAAGCTTCCAGAAAGCACAATGAGTGTTAAAAAGTTAATATCCGCATTCGTTTCTCCCGGTATTTGCCCCAGGTTTTTTTGGTGAGAAGGTAGATGATTTAGACGAGTATTGGTTGTTATAATGACCTCGAAGAAATTTTGTATTAAAATCTTCATTAAAATTAACTGTTTCACCATTGATAAGTCAACCATAGCAGGGTCATGAACGATGTTTTCTCAGCATCGATGGCTAATATCTATGGTTACCTATTTATGATCTTACCTAGTGAGTAGGGATGATCATCGATGGTCAATGATTCAGAAATATCGATGATTGGCGTCCGATGGTCGATGTTTTCCCCATCGATAGTTTTCCTGCAATGTTATCACACTATCGATGATTTTATTCGATAGAAACCATCAATTTTTTTCTCGAGTGTTTTCATTGAATGTTTTGCTAAAATTTTGGTAAACGACGTGTTTAAAGGTTAACTTACATACGGATTTGTTGTTGTGATAGTAGATTATTTTGACTTGCATTTGTTTTAACATTGACCATGAAGATATTCCATAATTAATTCATCGATTTCATCAATAACAATCGATTCAATATCATCGATTGTTTCACCATTGATAGTCAACCAACGATGGTTTAAACCAATATTTTCTCAACATCGATGATGAAACTTCAATGGACCACCGATGGCAAATATCGATGGATTCCTATCGATGCTCATCCCTACTAGAGAATACCCCCTATCTTCTAATAAGTAATGATAATTTGTTGCCATCTGACATACCTTCAAACATTTTGGAAGAATACCAAAATATACATTGCATTAACCGGAGTCATGATTGACCTTCAACTACGCAAGGACATTACCCAGTTGTGATTGCTGATTATCAATACATTGGTGTATTGATAATATACATTTATTAAAGCGTTGTTTTTATTATAAATCTTCTTTCACATATTTTTCAACGCCATGTAGTTACAAGGTATCATGAAACGTTTGTTACGTGTAACCAATAAGATCAGTTTTTGTTAAACTGCTCATCAACTGGTCATCTTCCGGAGGTAAATGGTGCTTTTTTTCTATTTGTTTCCAACCCCATGATTTTCCGAGGAATCGAAAGTGGAATGTATTTTTAATTATTTGTCATTCGTCTCTACAGTAGGTCTCTCAATATGTATTAAAATGGGAAAACGGTGAAATGGCGACTTTTTGTCCACACATATACCCGGATCCACGTCGAAAGAGCCAGTTCGGAAGTCTTTCGCTTTAACCTCCTTTATTCGTAGTTCAAAAGTCGTCTATTGTGCGTTTCATTTCGAATAAGGCACGTTTGTCACTGCATACATACATGCATACCAATTACGCCATTCCCTTCCGGGGTAGACAGAGTCACTAAGTTTCACTTATTAATAAATATATGTGCACCTGACTCTGCTTAAATAATTTCCTCCATACTGCCCTATCCTTGCAAACCTCTATTGCTTCATTTGCCCCCATACACTGCTTCATACACGCCCTCATGTTTTTAAGACTCCTAATATTCCTCCGCCTAAGAATTTCCTCAACCACATTCAACCACAACTTTCTCGGCCTACCTCTACCTCTCGCACCATTCATTTCACTCATATATCTGTTTCGCTATTCGACCCTCATTCATTCTCTCAACATGGCCAAACCAACGAAGCACACTCCTTTCATATATGTCCATTACCGGAGCATCTAACCCACTTTCATTTTTTACCCCCTCATTCCTGACCCTATCCATCTTTTTCAGCAAACACTCCTCAGATAACTCGTACCCACGGCGTTTAGTCTACTCTTATGTCTATCCTTACATACCCATGTTTCACTACCATACAACAAAGTGGGGATAAGTGCACTTTTGTACCCGGCAATTTTCGATTCCTAGACAGGCACTTATTCCTTGATAAGCTCTACATACTACCGACCACTTTCTTTCCAGCATTCGCATGTCTCTTTATCTCCTCATCTATCCGTCCATCTTGCTCAAATATCGTACATAAGTACACCAAATCATCCTCTCTCCTATGGCGCTACAGCCCAATTTGGGCCCTGGCCTCCTTCAACTTCTGCCTCCATGCTTTTCTGTCTGTTGCTGCTCTCCTCCAGAGTCGTAGTCCAAGGAGATTCCGTGTGTCAGCCTGTACTTCATCTTCCCAGCGCTTACGTAGTCTTCTTACTGGTCTTTTTTTACATTCGGCTGTCTAACGTTCTCTTTGGTATTCTTTTGTCATTCATTCTAGCCACATGCCCGGCCCACGGCAATCGCTGTAGTCGGATGTTTTTTGACTAAAAATAACATTCATGGTTGAATCTGATTCTCTAGATATTGTTATCCTGAATGGGTCCTAAAATTATTTTAAGCACTTTCCTTTCAAATCGATCAAGTATGCTTTTCGTCATCTCTGTCTCACCCCATGCTTCACATCCATAAGTTGCAATGGGTCTTATAATTGTTTTGTATATTTTTTTATTGCTATTACGATGGGCATTTTTTGATCTAAGTACATTTGACATTGCAAAGTTGGCTTTACTGGCTAGTGTTATTCTTCTCCGGACTTCTCCCTCTTCTGTGCCATATGGATTTAATTCCACCCCTAAGTATATAAATCTGTCCACTTACTCAATGGGGTCATCTAGCTCTATCTGTGAGCCCCTGTTCCCTCTTTTCTGTAGTAGTATTGTTGTTTTTGATGTATTTATCTCAAGGCCAATGCTCTTAGCATGGTTTTTTATTTGTAGATAGGCTTGCTGTGCCTATACTGCTCTTCGGCTCATAGTATCAATATCGTCTGCGTAGGCAACCAGTTATGTTAATTTGTTGGTTAGTAAGTTTTCTCTTCCTGACTCCATCTGCCTTATTACGTACTCCAGAGCTATATTAAATAGAGTAGGTGCCAAACCATCTCCTTGCTCCAGACCCTTCGAGATTTTGAATACGTCTATCAGTTGGTTTTGGATACGTACCACTGCTACTGTGTCCTCCATTGTCGTTTTGATTAATCTTATTAATTTGTGTGGGATTTTTAGGTCGAGCAGTAATAGAGTTTTTGTCTATCTAGTGAGTCATATGCCTGTTTGAAATCTATGAATACATTATATACATCAATGTCATATTCCCAGGCTTTGCGCAGGATTTATTTTACTGTGAAAATTTGGAATTCAAACAAGGTGGGTGAGTTTTTTGAAGAAATTGCCATGAGGAAAAAAAATTTCTTGTTGCCTTGTATCCACCAAAATTGCCATGGGAATTAGGAAGCCTGGATAGCGTAGTGTTCTGCGCATTGGTCCGGCAAACCAAAGGTCCGCGTGAAAATTTGGTCTATTGTTGACCTGCCACTCCTAAATCCAGCTTGCTATTCACCAATAATATCTTCTGCTAGGGGTGTAAGTCGTTGAATAATAATGTATGTTAATATTGTATATGCTGTGCATTGAAGAGAGATCCCTCGATAGTTGTCGCATTTCAATTTGTCTCCCTTTTTGTGCATAGGGCATATGATACTCTTTCTCCAATCGTTAGGAATTGTCTCTTCCTCCCATATTTTACTAATCAAGGCATGCATTAGTTCAGTTAGGTGTTCTCCACCTAGTTTATACATTTCAGATGGTATTTCGTCTATTCCTGGTGCCTTGTTATTCTTTTGGGCCTTTATTGCGTCTCTCACCTCCTCTAAAGTAGGAGATTCTATTTTTTCTCCCAAGTCATCACGTAGAGTCATATCATGCCCGTTTTCTTCCTCCTCTTGTGTTCCTAGTAGGGTTTGAAAATATCTCTTCCAGATATTTTTTATGTTTTGGGGGTCACTATCTAATCGTCCTGCATCGCTTCTGCACAGACTTGTTCGGGGTTTATAGTTCTCTCTTATGTTTTTCAAATATCTATATGCCCCTTTAGGATTATTGCCCTTGAAATCTTCTTCCATTTTACTTATAAAGTCATTTTCATGTTTTCTTTTCTTCCTTCTGCATAATTTATCTGCTCTTCTTATAGGTTCTTCGAAATCCCTTATTTTCTATCTGGTATTCTTTTCTGTGTACATTCTGTGTTTCTTGTTTCTTTTTTCAATTGCCTCATGGCACTCATCATCAAACCAGGTTGCTCTTTTTTTGGTCTTCTTGTACCCTATTGTTGTTGCAGCCGTTTCCTTGATTTGGGTTTTAATTATTTTCCATTGGTTCTCTACTGATTGACCCAGTTGGTTTCTGTTTGGTATTTTTTGTTTTAATTCTTTTTCGAAGACCTTTCTTGTTTCAGGTGACTTTAGCTTCTCAGCGTCTAGCTTTTCAGCTTTCCCTTGACTTTCGTTCTTTCTAGATATTCTGCATCTGAATCTGACCTGGACTAATCAGAGATCTGATCCACAGCATGCACCTCTTCTTGTCTTTATATCTAGTATGCTGCTGGCTGCTCTTTTGTCCAACAGTATGTGGTCTATTTGATTAGTTGTGTTCCCGTCCGGTGGCATCCAGGTTACTTTATGGATATTTCTATGCAGGAAGCATGTAGAGCTAATAATCATATGTTTGCTACTGGCAAAATTAATCAGGAAAACTCTATTTTCATTTGTTTCATCGTGTAATGAGTACCTTCCTATTGTTCCCATGAACTGTTCTTCCTTTCCTAGTTTGGCATTCATGTCGCCATAATGATTTTTATACCATTTTTTGGTGAGTTATAATAGATTTCTTCCAAAAGCTGGTAGAATGTCTCCTTCATTCCTTCTTCTTGTTCTTCCGTAGGAGTGTGAATATTTAATAGAGTTAAGTTGAAGAAATGAGTACGTAAACGAAGCTTGCATAGGCGTTCATTGATTCAAACACAACACAAAATCATCCAATTATTTAATTACTTCACCATTCGCCCTCATCACACAGTTATTCTCCCAATTCTCCTTATCAAAAACTACTACTTTATTCTTGCACGCATTTACTCTCAATGCCATTCTCTCTGTTGATTCACAAAACTTATCTAGGAGACTCTGCAATCCCTCTTGGCTCTCTGAGATTAAAACAGCATCATCCGCATATAGAAGAACTCGCACGTTTACATTTCCAATCAGAACACTGTCGTTTTCACTACATGCATCTCTAACACATTTATCCATGAATACATTAAATAGCCATGGTGGCATTACGCGTCCTTGCTTTACGCCCTGTTTTATTGCACACCAATCGCTCAGAACCCCGTTAACTCTCACACTTGCCTTACTATTATCATACATTGCCATCATAACATCCAATAACTGCCCACTCCCTCCTTAGGCCTTCAGAGCCTTCCACACATTCTTTCTATTGACCCAATCATATGCATTCTCTAAATCAACAAATGTACAATACACTTTCTTTCGGACGCCCATACATTTTTCTATCACTTGCTGAAGCGCGAAATGCTGGTCCCTACATCCTTTCCCAGGCATAAACCCACACTGCACACCCCATATACTGTCAGAAGTAATATTTCTCACTCTTTCGATTGAAATTTTGCTGCACACTTTTCCCGGAATGCTCAATAAACTTATGGCCCGATAATTGTTATATTCGGTCTTTCCTCCCTTCCCTTTGTGCAATGAAACGATGATTGCATTCTTCCAATCCGCTGGAACAACGGAAGTCTGTAAGCATAAATTATATAGTTCACACAGCCGAAAAATGAGTAAATTACACCCACACTTCAACATCTCACTGAATATCCCATCTACCCCTGCAGCCTTCCCATTTTTCAATACTCTCAATGCCGTTATGACCTCATTCTTACTGATCTCATTGTCCATCACCACATTATCGCATACTACTTCGCAAGGTTCAACCTCAGCGCCTCCAATATTATTGTATAATTCTTCAAAATACTCCCTCCAGCAGTCCCTGATGTTGCTCTCATCCCACACGATCTCTCCATTTTTGTTCTTTACCGCATTCATTCCCCTGCTTTCACCAATTTTAGCCCTTTTTTCCCACTTCCAAAACAGCTTTTTATTGCCTTCAAAATTGCTCTGAATCTTGCTAGCTTCATTCGTACGCATTCTTTCCTTGCTCTCTTTCACAACGATTTTGCATTCATTTTTTTTCTTTCTGTAAATCTCACATGCCTTCGTGCGCTCTTGCTCAGATTTGGCAGCAATTATATTCTTGTACGCAAAGTAATATATGGAGTAATCAATTTAAAAATGCCCATCTGTATCACTTTTACGATTAGAAATTAGCAAACATTTGCACCCAAATAACTGACGTAACTTTCAATGGCTCAATACCAATTAAAATCTTTTCCGTTAATGGCAAATGCACAATAAGAGCTGTAAATACTACTTATAGCACTCTAAGTCTGAAAAATCCAGGTTAAGTAGCCCATGTGCTTAAAAGGGGGTTTACCGTTATTTCGGCCACCGAGGTTGGAGGGGAATTCAATGACATTCTCGCATTGAAAGAGGCAAAAGAAAGTTAACTTAGTACAATCGTTTCCACCAGTAAGTACCTACTCACGAAATATGTTGGTTAGAGTTGTTTTGTTGACATCTGAAAACGCCAACTGTTCTTCCGTACCGTTAACACCCACTTCTCACGCGCGCGTACTTTACAGTTTCGCGAGCGTTTCATCTCGCTTCTTCAGGTCGAATAGCTCACGATGCAAGTCAAGTCAAAATATGTTTATTTCCACACAAAACAATGCAATGTAACAAAAACAACTGTGCGGACCTCGTTTTAGGCTGGCGCCTCTTCAGGGTGTAATACATTCCCTGGAATTTAATGTCTCTGGTACGGGAAGATATTGGCCCGGCATTTGCCCTTGTACGGTGTAAAACCCGTAAAGCCACCGTCAGGCCACCAAACTTAACAAAAATAAGCAATACAAAACACACAATAAATAAATATTTAACAATATTTAAAATTTTAAGAGGAGCATAGTTAAACTTTTAGTTTATAACACTAGATATATGTCTCTGTATAATTTATAGGTTATCCTTGGAGATTAGTGTCCTGCATTATTTGGACAAATTCTGTCGAATTCTTGACGGTAGTCGAAGTATTTCCCGATAAAGGTTGTAGTTCTCGCGCGAGGTATCAGGCCAGCTTGTGTGATGGTGAGTCTATGGCGCTTACGATGGGTCGGAGAGGTATTTCTTCTTTGTGTATTTTTTTGGTAGCCCATACAATCTCGGCGGCTTGGGAGCAGGTTCAAGCAGACGGCGTCCCTCTTCTTCCAGAATGAAAGAGTAATTGATGAGCCATCATGTTTCCTTTTGTACTCTTGGAGTTGGGTCGGACTTCAACTTTCTGTGGGTGTCTCCTTCCAGGAGGCTGGATATTTTTCTATCGTAGTCTTCTCTAGCCATTATTACGGTGGCATTGTCCTTGTCTGCGAAATAACAGGCAGCATACTGTAAACTCATTTTTTCATGATTTAAGACATGAGAGTTAAGCAAACGGGTTATAAAGAAAATAACTAGTTTGAAATTTCACTGAGGAAAAATCATTCGCCTTATCTTAAAATAATTCGCCCGGTTTAGTACCCGGCTTCCTCGGTTTTGAGGCCTGGTAGCGGCGAATTGTTATATCTCAGTAAAATATCGACTTTTTTGGGTGACCTCTTTAAAAATAATACTGTGAATAGTTCCGGAATCCTCAATACTTGTTTAAACGAAACTTTTTGAAGTCTGATACAATCAGTTGCGCAGATCTATGTTTCAATGTGGACTATGCGATATGCCAATATATCCCTCGTCCTAAGGGCGTCATAAATGTGATATGCACTAACGATAGTAACAATTGATATCATGGAATTGGAAAAATTTAATAAGGGACTTCATACCTCATTTCAGCATTTCTGGTAATATATCTTCTCGGTGCGTAAACCGAAGTTAATGAGTATGTCCAGACATTATGAATGTCAAGAACATTAAAGTCAAAGGCACCATGATATAATGTCTGCCATACGATACTTTCTCGAGAACCACAAAATAAAGTATCATTTACTATATATGGATTTTGACTTCGACTTCGTGTTTTGGATGCTGCGCCATGTTGAGGGTTAGTTGAAATTAGAATTATCGGTAGGAGAATGTATTAGTAGGCATTCATTTCAAAGCGAGAAAATTTTTGATCCAGAGACTTTTAAAATGAGCCTTAGAGTCCTATAGATTGCATGGTTGGTTTTCAAGCAAGTGTCACTTTAACTTACACAGTAGCAGAGTCACCTATAAACTTTCCTGCTAGCTGTTTTTGCCCTTCATAAAGTCTCTCCTACGCTTCTCAGACCTCCTACCTCCATTTGTGTCATCAAAAACTCCATTTTCTTCTCCCCACTTCCGCGCTTGCCCTGTATATTCTCCCCGCTTCACCATGTTCTCTCCTCACGGAATATTCCCTCCATTTTTAACGCCTCCAAATAATTTTCCCTATTTGTGGTAAGTTAGACTCACTCTTCGCATAATTCAATTGAAGACACAGTTTTCTATAAAATTCCTGAATAGGGAACTAATTATGTAAAGGATGAGATACATACATACACCATTCTCTCTCTTCCCTTGCCACTTTTTACTTATATGACTTTACCATTTCAATTTCATTCGTGAGAATTATTTCTCGGGACGGAAGGCTTTTACAAACGTTATCAGAGACAGGAAACATATTCTGTTATAAAAGGGATTATGAAAAAATTATGATTTCATTCCGCAGAGAAATTATTACATGTTAATTTCGCAGAGGGAAACTTGTAAAGCCACTGCTGATCAAGAAATAAAATAATTGGGAAGTACAGTAAATCGAGGCCTTGAGGATGTTCCTTTGGGGCTACATAGATCAAAATAAATTAGAAATCTTTACATATGGAAATTTTTCTTCCACGCATGGCATACCTCGACTGATGGAGTGCAAAAATTGGGTTGTAGATTTTCTGGTGAATCGACGCATATATTTTTTATGCCCCACATTCCATCTCGAGAAGCTAACTGTAAGCCATATTTCATTTCATTAATTCATTCATAATGCAGAGTTTTTTGCGATTAAGTCCAAGATTTGAATGGTTTAGTTGGCTCATTTTTTTCAATTTTTAATTGAAATAACCATCCCCATCTTACACCATTATTTTACAAAAATAACTAAATATAATACTTAAAATACTGTTATGTAGTAGTACAGGGTTTTCTCCTATTCCTTACCCAATTTTGCCGATGAGCCACCATATAGTCGCTTGCAAGAATGATGCATTTTCATCAGTTTGAGTAGTGGAATTTACAGGTCGAGGTATTCGCCCAGTAAGTATTGCGGCGGCATTCGATGATTTAATGGTTCCATAAATTGCCTTATAAATTATAGAGCCTGATTAGTGATGTAAACTACTTATCATATTCATAAATATCCCAGAGCGAGTATGCTTAAATAACTACTTTTAGGCATAATTACTGCACTTATCTGAAGAGAAAAGTCACCACATGACGATTGACGTGTTTTATACACTGAATTTTTAACAGATTCATTGACGTATTTATGCTGGCTTTTTATTATTGAATGGGTAAGTACACACTTAAAACAAAATAAGCGTAATATATACAATAATGGAGCAGTTAGAGATTAGACCAAATGAATTACAGCTTGAAAATTATTTAAGAGTTATTATAATGGCGACGCGGCGGTTCCTGCAACCCTTGCATAGCGTAACTTCATGGAGATCAAGACTATCGATTTATTAGCTAAATGCTTGGGAACCCGACCACGACCTAGTGTGATATCAAGTTAAAATGATCACAAAAATTGTTTATAAATTCAAGATTCCGTTGTCTTTATCAATTTAGATATTTTGGCTTAGGTTTTAATTTGATTTAGGCTCTTAGGTTTTTTGCTGTTACTGATGTGTTTAAGCCCGCACATAAAATAATTTCGTTTTACAGTTGGAACCTCTAAATGGATCGCTGAGCCAGAAAAAATGGACCGGACGCTACAGTTAGTCGAGGACTTAATGTGATGCCGCACGTTCAGAAATGGAACTCGAGAGCGTTTCCGGGCGTGCTCGATCAATGCCCTGCTTCCCAAAAAAGCGAGTGTGACTCTGGTGAAAGTCACTTAAAGTGCGAACGGGCATAAAAGTTCTAGAACTTATTCGGCTCACGGCGAGGGTTGGTCCCTTAGCTCGTGCCAAACTCTTAGCAAATAGCAGTCCGTCTGCTCCATATTTTGGCTTGGGAATCGATCTTCTGACACGGACTGGGCGTGGCTGATGACAGGCTTTTGGGCCCTTTTCCCGAGGAAGCGACGCTTCCCTCTGCAAAAATTCCAGCGGAGGTATAATTATGGCGATTCTTGAATTCCTTCGGTCTTGCAAAGAGTGGCCCAAAACCCTCTTCACGCACAACCGTACGTAGCAACTTATGAGAGGGTTGATCGGTTACTCCGGGAGGCGACACTAGGGAAGAATTATGTAGGGAATTGATGAAGGCTGGAGGGAGACTCGGCTATGAACTCGCCCTACTCCATTGCCCGAATAATTTAAGCAAGTAAATTGAGTTTTACAATACGAGTTAGTTATGGATTATACCATGGTATGGGGCAGGAACGTGGACTCGGTGGAAGGGTGACGGGAATAGGCTGCAAGAGTGCGATATGTGACTGTGCAGGAGGATAGAGGAGGTGTTGTGGATAGAATATGATACAAACGAGGAAGTGTTGGGTACGGTGAGGAGGAGAGGAAACTTTTGTAGGAGACTAGAAAGAGGCGAAGGAGGTGGTTGCTGGAGGTAATGAGGGTTGGTCCAGAAAGTCGTGACAATGGGGAGAATGGTGATGGACTAGGGAAGAGGGAGAAAGAGAATAGATTTTGTGAACAGGGTGAAGACGATTGGACGAATACTTTGACGAAGAAAGTTATATTATTTGGTGAGAGGGATCTGTACGTGTAAAAATCTGGAGGGTTTTAATAGTTTATCACTCCTTCCTTAACTGGTAGATTACTCAAATTTAAAAAGTATAAAATCTTTTGCATTTTTTGGCCCACTAATTGCCAGTTTAACATTTTTACTGCTTTTTTTAGGATTCTGGGAAATGTGAATCGTCTGGAAATAGAGCCAGGTAAGTAAAATATATGAGCGATTGTGAAGTAGCGAACGAATATATCCGCGCGGGCACTGGTGAGGGTAATGAAAAGGCGCCAAGAGGTCGAAATTTCTACGTCCCGTTTGACGGGCGGGATGCTAAAATTACAGTGCTCTCCATAGATATTCAAGTGTGGCCTGAAAATATTCTGATTTTTCCGAGGTTTGAATCCTTGCCCTCGAGATGGGGAGTTAGTGCTTTGTCATCCGCACCACGTCGAGCCTTGTCTACGACCGTCCATAATAGCATGAGAGAGCCATATTAGGCGCGGATTACTTGATTTCCTGTGGAGGTAGATCTAATAACAGTCATTCATCTCGCAGCTGTGGAACCATGACATTCTATTTCTGTCAGACCGTATTTTCAAAATGGATCTTAATGGCTTTCAAAAGGTTATCAATTTCCTTGGAAGAAGGAATCTTGGCGCATAGGTACACAATTTATCGCTGATATCATAAAGGGCGGGTACTATTTTCCCAGAGCTCGTTAGTTTGATTTTATCATTTTCTTTTCCGGCTTTTGTGTAATGTGGGGCTACGCTTTCCCGTAGAAACATGTACAAAGCTTCAATCTCTCATGCAATCCCAAACATGTATCTATCACTAATCTCCATAGAGGTTTTACGTGCTCTAATTAGGCGATGTGCCTCTACGAGACAGATTTTCCAGGAGGTAGCATTCGAAGCGTGCTTATCTCATTAGAAGTATCTCCATTATAATTAAAAATGAAACACTTTAAGGAAACATTTGTTATAGTTATTCGCTGATTTATTTTATTTCAATGATTGACATGGGCCTTAACGATGGATCCATGTGTACATTTATTTGTCATGTCATTTAATAGCCAATTATTAAGAATACTTTATGACTCTGTGGCATAGGTGATTGGACGCAATCGTGAATCATCATTATGGCGATCAGAAAAGACCGTATTCTATTCCATGGCAGGCATGCCTTACATTCTTACTGTGTCCGATGAGTAATGCTAACATTGAGGTTTTCATGGCCGCCATGTATTTTAATTGGCTACCTATCATTTCTTTTCTGAAAACTCTGCCAAAGGTGCTGAGACATGAGTAGATTGATAGAAAATATAACCTTTTGGCAGCTCTTCTTTGTTACAAAAATGGCAGAATTGTATACACGACGATATTTTACTGCAATGATCTTGTAAAATAAAGGAAATTTGGAATCGTTGTGAAACTTGCGAAGGCCCGTATATCAAAATTGGGTGACTAGATTTTTTCTGGCAGTATTCTCCCAGCTGTGTGCAAGGTAAAACCAGCGTACCCATAGCCATCGCCTGCTCTCTATCTTGAGACACAAATCGTCAGGTGCGTTGGAGGAATATTTCTCCTTTTTACGTCTCCAAACGAGGAATAAAAAAATCCCTCTGGAGGAATCCGGGGAAATAAAGTTTTCCCGGATCACGCGATGATATTTGGAACCTGCATCTTCCAGTGCTTCCCATACAAAGGCGCCGGGGGTGAGCAAGCAACGAACTTGCCCGCCCAACGAACCGTCGGCATCCTTTATATGGCACCCTTATAAAAAGGAATTCACTCACTCTATCTCTCCCTGCCGAATAACCCCATCGTAGCCCCCATTGGCAGGGGAAAAATCGAACGTCGAGAATTTTATTTCGGCTCCTTCGGCTTCCAAAAAAAAACCTTTCTCTCCGCCCCACGCTGGCTCTTCGTTCAGTGCTGTGGGCGATATACGAATTAAAGTATCGCATAGCGATATACCCTATGGCTCAGAGGCAGAAACCTTTGGAGGGCTGGATTATAAGGAAATAGATACTTTAGATACTTGGATCTGAAGGCGGATGTTGAATATCAAATGTAATGATAGTTTACAAAACAATGAGGTGTGTGGAAGAATAGAATAGGATGAAGCAATATGGAGCACTGACTGTAAGACTAGGTTGAGATGGAAAGACCAGATTTTGGGACGCAACGAATTCATAAGTTACGTTGTAGACAGAAGAGTCCCTCAAGGAGGAACGAGGAAAAAGATATGAGGCCGATGAAACGAGATATGAAGCAGAAGAACTACAAGGGCGTAAATGAGCCCAAAGGGAACTCTGTAGAATGGTCTGCAGACAATAAATTATATGGATGAATGATTGATGATGATTGCGATTTATCTTTCGTTCTTATCGCAGAAGGCTGGATATATATCATGTTATGAACAAAATAGGAAGTGAAGAGTTTAAGATATAGCGATAGGGAAGATAATTTGAATCGGAGATTCGAAGGAGGCGGTGAAAATGGACGGGAAATGCCGTGAGGAGAGTGCATGCTGAGGAGGATATGCTGGGCATTTGAGGAAGAGGGAAAAAGAGGATGGAGCTTTTGATGATAAAGATGGAGGCTTGGGGAACAGGCGATCTTGAGAACTTAGGAGAGGCTTTATGCAACGCAAAAAGTGCTGGCTGGAAAGTTTATAGGCGGCTCTGCTGTTGTGTAAGTTAAAGTGATACTTGCCCAAAAACCTCCCAATCAATCGATGGGACTCTAACGCCCATTTTTATAGCCTCTAAGTCAACATATTTCTCGCTATGGAATGGATACCTACTAATACGTTCTCCTACCGATAAGTCTAATTTCAACTAACACTCAGCTTGGCGTAACATATAAAATACGAAGTCGGAGTCAGTATCAAATTATCGTAAATTATTATTTATCTTGTGGTCAGCGAGGAAGTATCGTTTAGCAGACATATTATATAACGGTGCTTTTGCCTTAAATGTCTTTTACATTCATAATGTCTGCACAATCTTATTAACTTTGGTTTTCGCACCGAGAGGATATATTACAAGGAATGATAAGGTCAGGAATGATGTCGCTAATCGATTTTTTCCAATTTCATGAAATCAATTGATAATGTCGCTAGTACATAACACATATTGCATTTAGCACGAGGAATAGAGCGGCGTATCGCATAGTCCACATTGAAACATAGATCTGTGCAACTGATTATTTCACAGTATCCCATTTAAGGATTGACCCACAATATCCGAAATTGCATAGAAGTAAAACAATTCGCCGCTACCGGACCTCGAATGCGGATCCCTCGGCTCGAAAACGAAGATTCCGGGTCCGAATCCCGACGAATTCTTTTATGTTAAGGCGAATGATTTTTTTTCTCAGTGGAATTTCGAACTGGTAATTTCTCAATAACCAGTTTTCGTTGCTCTCATGTCTAATATGAGGAAAAACATAGTTCGCAATTTGCCGCCTTTTATTCCGTAGACATACTCTGAATTAAGTGCAAGTTTAACACGAGCATTGGTGTCATGTCCAAACACAATAATTTTGTATTAAAATACTTTAAATATCACTTGTCGCATGTACTTGTACATTTTCCCTATCGGATGGAATTTTTGTTGAATTTACTTAGTACATCAAATTTCGCACTCTGTCCAATGATCTCAAAGAAATGTATCTCGCACAGCGACGCATTATTGAATTTCGAGATCTTATAAATGTGGCGTTAGTTTTATTGAAACATCGCGTAGCAAAATTCATATTTGTTGATCCATCCACTCTAACTCTCCATCAACAGCTGTTTCTTCCAATATCCGTCCGTTAACGCAACCAGTCCCACTGGAGGAACCTCGGAGCGAGAGCACCCTGTTTGTAAACAAATGTATCGTTCCTTCGTCAGCAATCCATTTTATCCACATCAGCCCTCTCATTGAAGCTACATTGAGAGTAGTGCCTTACCATTGTACCCTACATATCCTATGTGAACGTATGGAGTGACCTTTACTGCAATGGATCTTTTTGTATGGAAGGTTCTCAGCAAGAGCTTATTCTTCACTTAAGAGAAACTTGGGTTATTGAATCAGGTGAAGTAATAGGTATTTTTTCACCAGTAATCATTTTTAATCCATTATAATTTTCATATTAGCCGTGTCAAAGCAAAGCTACCGGTAGTGGTTTTTATCTAAAAAAGGGACTTCCTTGAAGCAGCATCTTTATTGTAAGAAGTGGGTGATAAAGGTACGGAATAACAATACGTCGCTTCAAATAATCATTTACCCATTTTCTTCGGATATTCGTCCTTCTGGCCTAGGAAGTTCTTATCGGCATTCTTCATGGTTTTCAAAACACATTTTCAAAGTCTGAGATCTGGGTTAAGTAATTGAAAATAACGGGTGGATAACAACAAATTGGAATAGATTACAACATATTATGTAGCTAAGATGTAAGAAGAAGTATACTTTCTGAAAGCTTTCTTCGTAAAAATTCCCTAAACATCATAATCGGTTATGATGTATTTAAGTTTTGCATCATTATAAAACAAATTTTCCTTAAATGGAGGCTTGAATCATAAAAAGTTTAGGCATAATATGATCTCAGATGATATTTCAGCTGTAGCTACGTTGTACTGTTGTCACTACGTCTACGAAAGTTATATCAGTTATTTTGGATCCTAAATGTCAACAAATTACCAATCTTATAATTGATATAGAAAGGCATTTTTTAATTGATTACTCTGTGTGTTATTTTCTACAATGACTAGTGTGCCTTCGAATTTAAACGCACTAGAGATGACCTTGGATTGACGGATAATTGAAGATAGTGCTGAAGACTTCTGAATCGTTTCTTTCGGTCTGGATCTGAATATGTAATTAGCGAATGAAGTCACCATTTTTCCCAATTTTCCCAGATATATACCATTGAGAGCTTTACCGTAGCGACAAATGGCAACTGATTGAAATTAAATTGCAATTTCGCTTTGATGGAGAATCGTCTGGTTGGATACGTTGTAACCCCACTTCACTGATTTGAAGGTCCCGGTATGGGGGGGGGGGAGGGAAACACAGAGAAGGGTGAGAAATAAGTTTACTGGGGACTACCGCCGGCTGAGCGAGAAGGTTGAATGGACATCGTAGAAAAATAATAATTTCACGTGCACTCGGGGAATTGATTCCAAACGAAAAGTATATTTTGAACAAAAAGTACGATAAAAAAAAGATATACAGTACTTATCCGCCCTCCGGAACAGTCTTGGAGTACAAAAATGAAAAAAAAAACAATAAAATCAGTTCTCAAACTTCTTCACTGTCAGCTCTCGAAACTAAGACTCTTCTCTCTCCTCTCGATGCCTGTCCTTTTGTATCTCCCCCATCCGTCAGCGCCGCCTGTGTCCAGAACACAAAACACGAACACAAGACAAAAGACGTGCGGACTCGGCGGCAGTACGCCACAGCGTATAGACAAAAATCACGATTTTTCTCCGTAAGACGACCAAAAGTTTAACAAAAACTGAACTTAAGGGTTAGAAGTAACAACAATTCCACAGTACGTTGTAACCGTTTGGCGTTTAAAATATGTTAATGAAGATTTATACTTAATAAAAACAACGCTTTTAGAAATATATCTTATAAATATACTTATGTATTAATAATTAGCAATCACAGCTTGGTAATGTCCTTGCCTAGTTCTTATTCAATCATGATTGTTGATTGTTGTATGTCGTGTGTTGGTATTCCTCCATAATTTTTTAAGTTGTCGTTGTCTGATGGTAATAAATCAACGTTACTGGTTAGTTGAGATGTACCAAGTCGATCATTTAGGTGATTCAATCATTTGGATTCGAGTCACTTGAAAGATTCAATCAACTGATTCAATCATTTGATTCATTATGACTATTAAGTCAGATTGATTAGATGAATCACGAGTCTCAGGTGAATTGAAAGACTCGAATGAATCAAGATTGAAGGTACTCAAAAACTCAAGTGATGCTAATTGATACCAAATATATATTTGGAAAATCTGAATAATTGATTGAGAATAATGACTATCGTACTAAGAAATTTGAGAAGGCCGATCGGATTCCATACTCCACAAATTTTGGATCTGCAAAAATTGGAGATTTCCAAGTACATACTATGCTATAACACAATATAAAACACTAAAGAGGTATATTGACATACCATGTGAAACAAATGTTTTTCCACTTAAAATCACCTTCTGTCAGATGGCAGACTGAAATACAAAATGATTGAATGATGGAATCATTTACTATCGGATAAAACCATCGATTGTGTAATAACATCGAGAGCAAACTATCGATGGGGAAAACATCGACCATCGGACGCCAATCATCGATATTTATGAATCATCAACCGTCGATGCTCATCCCTAATACTCACTGGTAGAAACGGATATGGAAAGTAAAATTTATATTATGTCTGTAGATGCGTAAATGAAATTTAATTCCTCTCCTACCTTAGAGATCAAACAACGGCAAACCCCCTTTGGGGCACATTGGCTACTTCACTCAGATTATTCAGATTTAGAATGCTATTAGTAGGAACTAACAGCTCTTATTGTGCATTTGTAAATTACAGAAATTTAAAAAATAGAAATTGAGCCAATGAAAGTTATGTCAGTTATTTTGGTGCCCAAATGTTCGCAAATGTCTAGTCGTAAAATTAATATAGAGAGGCATTAAAAATTGATTACTCTATATGTTACTTTACTCAATTACAATCCTTATTCGAAATGAAACGCACAACAGACGACCTTAGGACGACGAATAACGGAGTTGAAAGCGAAAGACTTCCAAATCGGTTCTTTCGACGTGGATCTGGGTATATATGTGGACAAAAAGTCGCCATTTCACTGTTTTCCCATTTTTATACATTGAGAGAGCTACTGTAGAGACGAATGGCAAAAAATACTTTCCACTTTCGCTTTCTCGGAGAATCATGGGGTTGGAAGCAAATAGAAAAAAAGCACCATTTACCTCCGTAAGATGACCAGCAGTTTAGCAAAAACCGAACTTAGGGGTTAAAAGAACCAAAAAAGCCACAGTATATTAACACTGTTTGACGTTTTAAAATATGTTTATGAAGATTGGCCAAGACAGCAAAGATGTTAGAAATATATATCATCAATACATAAAGATTTTTATAATCTGCAATCAAAACCAGGTAACGTCCTAGCCTTGCTCTAAAACAACTGTGACATGTGTGTGATCGGCTAAACTGGTTGCCTTATACACAATTCTTTACGTGAAATTATACTTTCGATATCGGTCACGGACGTGGTTGACATAGCGGGCTCCATCAGGCAGTAGTACCTAGTTTCTATACTATGGGAAGTTAAAGCGTGGGAAGAACCCCTGTCGCCCTACCTTTGTAGCGAAGAGACACAGGAAAACCGCCCATCTGAATGTCCATCCTCGCATCAGTCGTGAAAGTACTCTTTTCATTCATCAACTTTCTCTTCATGAAGTCTTTCAGGGTATTAGTATCCTTTCAGGAATGTTTTTCATTTACCAACCTTTTCTAGGTGAACCTGGTAGGCAAGGTGTACTAAGTTGAGAACTTTCATGGAGAAAATAAATCCCAGTCACTCCATGGCACGTAAAGATTCGAAATCTCTGAATATCGTGAACAAAATGGTCTGAGTCACTTTATAGTTAAAGCTCCCTCCTTTATACGACTCAATTCGTTTAAACGACACCAGCCTCCTTTGATGCGGTTCCCTGTCTGCCGGAAGCTGCTGCAACGTCACAGAGATGTTTGGAAGTTGTACTTGGAGCGAGTTGGAGATGGTCAAATGGGCCGCTAGCACCTCCTCCGTAGTGGTGGCCTTGGATGGTGTCGGAGCCTTTACATTATTGCTGGTTGGTTTGGCGCCTTTTGCTGTAACTATCGGTCGTAGTTGCTGCTGAGCGTGCCTTAGAGCAATCCTGATTGATTCTGCTGTGTCCTGTTAGGCGGCAGTTGCCTGCGAAAGAGAAGCGTGGGAGGAAAAGAAATTATCTTCTCGTTCCGGAACATTGAAGCGATGATGCATCGTCGGCCGTTATATGGAGCCACATTACTCGGCGTTTCCTCTTCCCCAAGCATTATGCACACTGAGTGTAGGGGTCCCTGTCGCTACTTCGGTACTGCGGCCTCTGGATGTATTCGCCATGACTGCCGATGACTTGGCACCGGTGTTATTGCGGCGCTCCATTTCTTCCTCCCATTTCGGTCAGTCATGAGATCAGGCGTTCACCTCCACAGTTGCAGCAGCGTGCGAAGCTCCTTACAGCGGTGCAATCAGCTCCGACGTGGGCACCAGCGCACTTGAAGCACCTCGGTTTAGCCGAGTAGAAGAAGGAGCCGTGCCCAAGGTGAGTACATCGGTAACACATCTGTGGCGTCTTATGCTTGTATAGGTGAAAGGAGAACAGATTATTACCAAGAGCCTTGAGAGCCTTGATGCGGCCGATAGGTCACTCAACGGAGGGGGTGATGGAGACTAGTAAGACTCCTATCTTCTCGTTTACCAGCCGCAGCTGCCGGATTCTTCTAGTATGAATCCCAAGGTCTCGCAGGTCCTCCAGAATGGAGCCCGCATCATGGTGTGAGGACAGACGGCGAATTTGGAATCTATAGCGTCTCCTATAGCCCAGGAGATGAACCGAGCGTCGGCCCTTGAAGTCTTCATCAGTACGCACTTGCACTTGGGTTAACTCCTTTCCACTTGCGAGAGTGAAGTTTTAGTCCTTCATGTTCTCTCGAACGGAGTTTTGGAGCGTCTTGGATTTCAGGACCTCATAAACAACTATTGGTGTTGGCCTTCTCTTTGCCTTCTTAGGTTCTGGAGCATCCTTGTCTTCTTGGGTTTTGTCTATGCTGTTGACTATTGACGATGTCTGGGGATCCATGTCTTAGTTCTCCTGCAAAGGAGAGGGGATTTGTGGGTGGGGGAATAACGGTTTAGTAGCTTTAGTACGCTGCATTATCAGGCTGTCAGTGAGCGTAGGGCAAGGAAAAGAAGAGGAGAAGATTGGGCTAGTCTACCGCGAACCGGTGGCTCCGACAATGGTGAATTCGCCTTCCGCTGTGTGGGAGTGCACCGTTGAAACCGAGGGACCGTGTTAGGAGAGACACTCCATCCCCACCGTGGCGATATTCTCCGCCATTGCGCTGATTATCATCTCCAACTTGCTCTTTGAGGGGCAGTTAGCCAATGCATGTACCACACCTCTACGTAAAATGCGTGTAATCCGCTTCCAGTCAACCAGGCCCAATGTGCTGCGAGGGGTCGATATCAGGTGGTTACAGTATTCGAACAGGAGCGGAGGGCGATTCAGGGAAGAGGTTACTCTGTTATCCTTGCTTATTTCCTCCGGCATTTGTTTGGAAAGCTCAAAATAATACGTGTACATCGTTGGCAAGATGTGCGTGGCCGCGAGCCATGATCATACTCCCCGTACGCATCGGTAATCATTCATTTACGTCCAAGTAGTTATTGAAAGAATGACGCTACATCTTGACGCTAGCAAATGCGGATAAACCCGACTTCCATGACGGTAAATTCATGATTGGTTTTGGCCAAGGTAAAGACGCTGTCTGATTGTGATTACCAATGTATTCATGAATTTAAAAAGATATTATTAAAATCGTTTTTCTTTGGGTTAATCTTCACAAACTTATTTTAAACGTTAAACGGTTAACATGTACTATAAAGTTTTTGTCTCTTTCTATCCATAAGTATGTTTTTTGTTATGGTTTTGTTAAACTGTTTGTCATCTTACAGAGGATAATCCCCAAAATGACTATTGTCACAAGCATGTCCAAAATTCTCATACAAATATACGCTAAGGTAATTTTATTCGCTTGTAATCCTAATTTCTTTTAAATTTTTTTCTGTAATTGACAATCACTCAATGTCAGCTGTTGATTATTATTTCTAATCTTCTAAGCGTTCTAAGCCTGATTAATCTAAGTTCTCAAAAGGGGATTAGCCGTTACTATTGAACATCGATTAGCGGGCTAATGATGGGTCGGTCATGAACGATCGAATCATGTGACCCGGTTCATCTCGGAGATTGATCGGTGAACGGGATGATTCAGATGACCGAGAGGGTCATTTCCGTACGTCGGTCGGTCGTGACCGTGGACGTTCTCCATCAATCGCGATCCTTTGGTCATTCATGATTGTTCAGTTCATCTCGAGGATCATTCCCAGACGCTGATCATTCGTGACCGTGGTCTTTCTCCGCCAATCACTAGCCTTTGGTCATTCGTGATTGCACAGTGCATTGGTCATTCCCAGATACAGGTCGATCGTGATCATTCTTCATCAATCGCGACCTGTGTTGGCCTTTTTTTCATTGCTCTTTCACTGGCGGTGATGAGCGGGATGGTATTGCAATCATTGGAAGGAGTATGTTCGTATTAGCTTTTTATAACTACATTTAAGGGTATCTATGGCGTACATGTCTCAAGTGTTGTTCCGAAAATCTGGAGAGAGCCCAATTTTCTCACATGCCTTGCAAACAGTTTCATCGAAAGATTTCTTGCTGCCTTCCTCAATAAAATATTGATTATAAACCCTATGCATTTCACGTATGAGTCGAAATTTATGATGTTAAGATTCTGCATCTTGGCAAATATAACAAAAGGAGTGCAGTAAACAGAAAGTTTAAGGAACGCAGTTCTTTTGGATTTAGTAGATCCAATTTTACCCGAAGGAGCAACATGGATGTAAGTTCCATTATGAAGGTAGCAATCAGCGGGTCATGATTGACAACGGGGTCGTGATTGACAACGGGGTCGTGGTTGCCTACGACGTCGTGATTGCCATCCACTTTCCGCAATCACGACCCGTTCATTCATGACCTACCGATCATGACAGAGTCACTCAAACGAATGGTGACCGTGATTGAGATCACGAGAATGACTGACTAAGCCCATCACTATGGCGGGCAAGTTACTTCCTGTGACGCATGAGTAGAGTTATAATTGTACTTATGATGTTCGACCCTCCCGTTAAACTTGAATGTTAATGTTTCGACTTAGGATTATTCAGTCGATAAACTCAGATATCGACTTGAAAAATTAGAGAAGCTTGTAATAGTGTCATGCACATAGCTCATTTGCTGTTATTATTGCTTTCAAGCAAGATAAGGGCGTTACCTAGTTTTGATTGCTAATTATCGATACATACATGTATTTATAATATGAATATATAAAATCATTATTGTTATTATTTATCTTCAATAACAATTTTTTAATGTCCAACGGTAATAATATACTGTGAAGTTTTTGTTTCTTTCAACCCCTAAGTTCGGTTTTTGTTAAAAAGCTGGCCATCTTACGGAAGTAAATGGTTCTTTACTGTTAAGTTTTTCTTTCTTCTGATCTTTAAGTTCGGTTTTTGTTAAACTGGAGGTTATCTCACGAAGGAAAATCGTGCTTTTTTTCTCATTGTTTCTGACTAGATGTTTCTCCTACAAAGCGAAATTCCAAGTATTTTTATTATTTGCCATTTGTCACTACGTTAGAGATCTCAATGGCATCAAACTGGGAAAAACGGTGAAATGGCGACTTCTTTCTTTACTTACATACTCAGATCCAGACCAAAAGAAGCGATTTGGAAGTCTTTAGCTCCATTTTCCAATATTCTTCGATCCAAAGTCGTCTCTTGTGCGTTTATTTTCGAATAAGGTACACTTGCAATATAATATAGAGAGCACGCATAAAATCACATAGTCATTAATAACTTTAAAAATGCCTCTCTATATCAATTATGCGATTAGTATTTTCGGAAATTTGGGAACCAAATTAACTGACATAACTTTCGTAGACGCAAAAAAAGAAGAACGATGTCCGCAAAAGATTTTTACCATTAAGGCCCTTAGATAGACAAATCAAGCAGAAGAGGCGGTAGAAGTATTTTGTTTGCAGTAACAATGTAGCAAAGAACTTAGTGATAACAGTACGTGGTTGCTGGAGCTGTAATGTCTTTTGAGATGATATTATGCCTATAATTTTTATGAATCATGCCTCAACTTAAAGGAAAAAAATATTTTAGAAAAATTAAAATCATATCAAAATTTTAAATCATATTACGCTTTCACGGAGCTATACATATACATTTCAAGGCCATTTATGTATTGCATAAGGGATGTTTTGATTTTTTTGAGGTAATGTTCTGTGCAACAAATACATTGCACAAGAAAAAACTCGTCGCAGTTGAATGCAAGCAATTGCTCGTTGAATTATAGCACTGAATTGAAGTTTATTCGGAGTAGCATCTTGGGACTCCAGCAGTGTGGAAAATTCTACGTAGTTAGCGGTATACTCTGCAACTCTATGTTTCTAAAATATATGAAGTATTGTGACAGGCTTAATGGATATATCAAGTAAAAGCCGTTTAGAAAAAACAGGGAGGTTGGTAAATAAAATACGTCAACTGGAGTTACACTGAAATTTTTCTGTGATAATTGAAATTAATGTAACTCCAAAAAGGTCCGGCCAAAAATTCCCGGCTATTGTCATTGCTTTGGTTGCCAAAAAATATTCTGTTGTTGAAATGGGAGAAAAATTGATATTTTTCGAATTGGAAACGTAATTTTTCAGCAAACACGAAGCTTACAAAAACTCGATTTCAAGGATAAAATTTTGCATTCTTGTTTTCACCCGACAATGAAAATCTCAACCCTATATTTTAATCTCTGGGCAATTCCACAAAATTGTAAACCTCAACACTATTTTTTTTTATTTCAAACCCCTATGTATTATACATTTTTGGAAAGCTAAAAGTACCAGTTATAAATTTCTAGTATTTGTTTTAGGAAATATTTCCACACTAAAAAGATATGGTACTTTGTTTTTCAATTTTATTTAGTGTTTTTCTAGTTGGTTTGTGCAATAACGTCATATTACTATCAATGGAATAAAAAAGAAAAATCATATCAAATCAAAGTTAATGTTTTTGGTTGAATAAGGAACCAAATAAAAAATTATTGCCATTTACAACTTTTTAACTCTCTTAGTTACCATGACAGAGTAGTTTAACTTTGAGTTACATTTCGTTCTACGTCCGACACCAAAAAGAAGTTTTAGTTTTATAGCAGTCACACACATTTTTTTTTAAACCATGTAAGTACAGATTTAAAGTGAGTTTATTTATAGCTAAAAGACCCTGGAGTTGAAAAAAAATTATGTCCCACAGTTTTTTTTTATATTGGTGTCGGACGTAGAAAAAGAAGTCTACGTCCGACTCTACGTCCGACACCAACCTTTAAATGCTGCAAACTTCATTTATATTGGCTGTATTAAGTTTCAATTATTTCAATTCACCCCCAACATTATGATAAAGTATTTGTCTAGTAATGATGTGCAAGAAAAGGCACATGAAGTGCAACATGTCTGGGAGTCAGCCATTCCGGTCTCGAATACACACAAAGTGCACTATGTGACACCAGCTGGTTCAAACCAATTTGTGTTAGTTGGCGAAACAAGTGACGACACTACGAAACGCAAAGAAAGAGTAGTACCAAGTCTTGATTCTGACAGTGAAATGTCAGAACCTGAAGTTTGTGAAGATTTTGCAACACCCATCACAAGCATAAGTCTTAAGGACCTAGTAACAATGCAGGACTGGGTTGTTGTAAGGTATGATGATACCTACTATCCAGGCGAAGTTCAATCTGTTTTGGAAAATGAAGCCGTGGTGAAAGTAATGCACTGCTCCAAGTCAGGTGCTTACTATTTCTGGCCTGCCGATGAAGACTGCATTAGTTATTTAAAAACAGACATTATAAAGAAAATTGTGGCTCCTGAACCATACGGAAGAACAAGACAACAATATAAATTTAAAAGTATCATAGGACCAGATTGATATAGTTCAGGCTAGCTATAAGTACTTTATAATTATATTTTAGGGTTTAAATATTGATATACCAATTACTTCTGTGGAATAATCTGTTTTAATAAGTACTATATTGTAAAAATAAAAATATAATAAGGGTTTACAATTTTTTTCCTCAAAAATCCATTTAATATGTGTACATTCTATGTCCGACACCAAAAATCCTACGTCCGACACCTTAGAAAAATATTTCTTGAAGTCAAACTACTTAATCAATAAAAATGAAATTGGTCCCATTTTGAAGCTTATAGTCCATTTAATAATCACAATTTTTGTGATTTGCATAGGCATTCACAAATCATAGAGTTTTGAATAAGAGTTTGAAAAAGAGTAAAGTAAAACTTGTGCACTTTACGTCCGACACCAAAGAGATTATTTTTTTCCACTAATAATTAAACATATTTTTGTAATGTGTTATATGTCAAAATGTTCCTAGAAAAGTGGTCTTTCATGTGATATAACTCACAACTAATTTTAATACTTTTAAGTAAATGAAACATTACAAAACAATGAGAATATTTGTACAAATTCTACGTCCGACACCATGGAACTGCCCCTCTAGTTAGTCATCATCGTTGGGTGTTCAATCCTGAGATTGGTTGACTGCAGCCCTCCACCCTTCCCTATATAATGCTTGTTTCCTTACCTCCTGGTATATTTTTACTTTCCTCTTCATTTGATCCATGAACTTATTCCTGGGTCTTCCTCTGGGGACTTTACCCTCTATTTTGCCTTCAATTATATTTTCCACAAAACCCGTTGCGTCTCAGGGTGTGTCCAATCCATCTTCTTTTCTCTGTGGTATTTCATATGGCCCTTACCTCTTCTACTCTTCTATACACTTCATCATTTCTTATTCTGTCCGCCCATTTTATCTTCCAGCTCCCTCTTCCAGCCCCAGGTTTCGAAGTCTTCTATTCTTTTCTGGTCTGCCTTTTTATTGGTCCATGCTTCCGATCCATAGAGTGTCACGCTTTACACGAGCGTTTTCACACACGTGTTTCCTGATTTGTAGTCCTGTCTTCTTTGAGCACAGCAGTTGTCTTTTTCCCATGAACTTTTCCAGAGTTATTCTCCTCTTGATGTAAATAGTACTTTTTCCGTGCCACGTGAAGATACTTCGGAGATAGGTATTCTCTCTTCCGCAGATTAGGATTTCGGTCGTCGTCTCACTTATTACAGTTTAAAAAAATGATGATAGACTTTTATTCCTACCACTAATCCTTACATTACCTCAACTATTTTGCTTCTAACGCCGAAGTTTTCGGCTTATTAAATGCACTTGTAACTGATTTTCCTTTCTACAAAACAATTTAGGTATTACCATCAACTTGGATAAAAGTGTTCTGAGTCCCCACACGGTCCTTAAGTATCTCGATGCTGAGATTAACACCAGTAACCTGACCCTTCTCCTGATTCCGGGAGCTCTTGCGCGCGCGCACCAGATAATTTGTGTAGTGCTTTGGCTCCGGTCCTTGGACCTTCCCAAAGTGGCAGGCTTTGTTGCCTGGTTGTGCCACATCCTCAATCTTCTTTTCTTTCTCATCTCCCTAGTGTTTAGAAGGGATGATTCCTTCCTGAAGCAGGCCTAGACCAGTAATCTCTTCTCTCGCCACCGCCACTGTGGCCCGTACCAACGGGTAATCGAAATCTACACTGACGCTACGCCTACACAGTGGGCGGCAGTCGCTCCTGAGTTCTCTTGGACCATCATCCAGCCCTCTGATAAGCCACGGCCTATATACTGGGCAGAGGGACATGCAGCAGTCTACGGCCCGCTTGAACTTTAGAATTTCGTTGACTTTATATTCGATTGTCTTGTTTACTGTGACAACCTGTCTGTAATAGCAACCCTGAACAAAGGCATTGGCCTCCTGTTTTCTGACAATGAGTTTGTAAATGAATAACTCAAAATAATAAAGGATATGCCACGCAAAGTGGCCTGATATTAGACAACCTGGCCGACCGTACGTCCCGGACAGTACTCGCTTTGTAGCTTATGCCAAGGTGGGCCGTTTTGGCCGTTTGGCTTAATTGGCCGTTTTGGATTGGCTATATAACGCGCATGCTGCTCCAACGGTCAGTCGATTCGCGGGTTATCTGACGAAAGGACAGTCTACTCAGTCAGATACATTCGATATGGCCGATTGCGCATTTTAATGACTTTTATATTCTCCTGAACTATCGCACCGTTTAGTCTCATCTATTCTGTTCTTTGATCAATGGTTTTGGTGGATTAGTGCCTGGCTCCAATTTTGAGTCAGTGATGAATTACAAGAGGTTAGGAGGAATTTTTCCATTTTCCTTTCAGTTAGCCAAAATACAACTCTTATGACCAGTTGCTAGAAAATTTAGTTATGGAATCAATGGATATGAGATCCATGAAGTTACGTCCCTCATAAATATATTCGGGTTGCAGGAACAGGTCTACTAGTTACGTAACTTATTTACCAATTCTTAATAGCTTCGAATATTTGATCTTATCTCCTACCACCGGATAAACTTTATGAAAGTTAGGGTTATGAATAATTGTTAATGCACATAGTAAGTAGTCAGTCAGTCAAGAGTAAACTACTCATTTGCTCAAATAACTCCTTTATCTAGTAATTAAATCTTCAAGCGGTTCATTGCACATCCGCCATCTTGGCTAATATTGGAACTCATAATTCCACGTCATAAATAATGAAATCAATAAACTTATCGAATGTTTCTGCAACATGTATTGAATGGTTGCCATGGCCTGTAGGTCCTATGACTTTCATCAATCCTCGGATTGGTTGATTGCAGCCCTCCACCCTTCCCTATCTAATGTTAGTTCCATTACCTCGTGGCATCTCTTCATATGTACTTTTCTCTTTATTAGGTCAATCAACTTATTCCTTGGTCTTCCTCTGGGCTTTACACTCTATTTTACCTTCAATTATGTTCTTAACTAATCCATTGTGTCTCAGGGTGTGTCCAATTCATGTTCTTTGAGCACAGCAGTTGTCTTTTTCCCATGAACTCCTTAGCTCGGGCTATTATCCGTTTGATGTCCGTTGTACGTCTTCCGTCCCACGTGATGGTTTCCGAGATAGGCAAAGGAATCCTCTTGCTCTAATTACACTCATCTCAGTGTGACTTCTACATTCAGCTTCTATCTTCCGCATACTAGGATTTTAGTCTTCGTCTTACTAATTTTCATGTTGTATTCCCATAACTTTATAGATTATATATGTGTCATTCTTTCAACTGGCCATTATTCTATCGGTTCTGCAAGAAGGTGCGCGAGGGAAATCTTGAGATAAAAATGTTTTAGTGCCCTCCTTTACAAGGGGTTACTCCGTCTGCCTTTCTCTCTTCACTCCCCTGCCGAAGGGAGGAAGCGGATATGGGGGACGGCGCCTTCGAACCTCTTCCTCCCTCCCTTCACCGGCGTTGGGCCGTGGCGGCGGGGAACCCTATCTTTCCGGCGCTGCCGTGCAAACATAATAATAACGAGATGAACCTCCTCCTCCTTCCGCGAGAGGTGGCTCCAACAGGGGTGGGCGGGAAATTGAATAAACGCTTTTAGATGATGCGAGAGAGAGAGAGAGAGAACGCGAGTGAGGGCCCTCCGCTTATTCGATATGGAACGGATGAGGTGCGCGGAAATCCCAGGATGTGGAAGGTGATGGATGTTGAGTGAATGGCAGGTGGGGAGGTATGGGTGGAGAAAGAGGTGTGGGTAGGACCGGGGAGGAGCATTTTGACGCGATGAAGTGGAGGTGGGGAAGGTTCATTGGATCCGCACCAAGGAGGGGGAAAATGGAGTGTCTGCCCAGCTTCCCTCCTTCGCGTTTAAGTTAGTTCCAGCGTAAAATTGCTCAAATGTAATTTTTTTAAATGTTATAATTTATTCCTAAATTTAATATTTAGTTTATAAAAGTCCTGGTCCTCCAAAGCCGAAGGCTTGTCTGGTGGTGCCAATTTTGATAATTAACTAAATAAACAAGGCATTACAAGCAGTACATGAAAATGTTCAAAATATTTACCCTTAATATTTATTAAAATCTTTATATAAATAGTATGGAAATTTTTTACTTGCATTTTACAACAGATATTTTTAGATGTACAGATCATATACTACTATTAAAATTACAGTTTTATAGATCAATTGTTGTTATCAGAATTTTGTTTTATTTATTTTTTAAATCTTCGATATTGTTTTTTTTTTTAATTTTTAAGGTGTGCCAGAAGACTATTTAGAACCTTTGGCTCAATGACATTGAGATCTGTCAATCACAATACTTATTTATTCATGCTCAGCCGACTAATAGAAAATAGAGTCCTTTGTTTAATTAAATGGTCGTTCAAGCCTAGGATTGGTTGACTGCAGCTTCCCATCCTTCTCTTACTTTCTGGTATCTTTTAATATGCACTTCGCTCTTTATTTGTTCTATATATTTATTCTTGGGTCCTCCTCTTTGGACTATTCCATCTACTTCATCTTCACTTACATTCTTCACAAACCCATTTTACCTCAGGGTGTTCCAAATTCATCTGGTTCTACAGTGTTCCACATGGTCCTTTCCTCTTCTTCTTCTCGGTTAACTTCATAATTTCTTATTTTCTCCGTCCATTTGATCTTTAGCATCCTTTTCCAATATAACGTTTTGGAAGCTTCAAAGCCTCTCTGGTGTGTTTTTCCAATGGTCCTTGCCTCCCATCCATAGAGTGCAACGCTCCACAAGAATATTTCACGTGCTGTTTCCTCGTTTGTTCTGTTATCTTCTTTGAACACAGCCGTAGCCTTTTCAAAATGAACGCTTTCTTACCTTGGGCTATTATTCGCTTGATGTCCGTTGTACTTCCCAAGTGACGGTACGTCTGAAATAGGTGAAGGAATCTACTTCCTTCTTATGTCCTCCTCTCAGTATGACATCTGCATTGAGCCATTCTCGTCCACAATGTAGAATTTTAGTCTTCGTCTTATTAGTTTCCTTGTTGTAGTCTTGCAGAACGTGATTCATTGCATTTTTGAGACATTTGAAGATCTTTGCTATTTACTTCTATGGCTGCGATATAGTTTGCGAAGCTGAGCGTTTATTTCTTCTCCATTCATCTTAATTCCGTTCAATAAAATTTCTTGTGCTTCTCTTATACCACCTCCAAGTTTATGTTGTACTGTGCTGGTGAGAGTTTGCATCCCTGTTTTACTCCTTTGGTCATTTTAGCTTATATTTGACATATGTCTCTTATCTACATTGTAATGACTTGCTTATTGTATAGATGGTAGATTGTTTTTCTGACACTGTAATCCGTGTCGAGTTTTTCCAGTCGTCCAATCATCTTGTTCCACTCAACATTGTTGAATTCTTTCTCCAAATCAACGAGTGCCATAAAGAGTGGCTTGTTTGCATGCATTGTTTTCTCAACCTTTGCAGTCAGTCTGAATATGACCTCCCTGGTTTCTCTGTTCTTTCTGAACCCAAATCGATATTCCGTGAGGTTGTTTTCAATATAACTTTCCATCCTTGGGCTTTTACTCGCAGAAGTGTTTCTAACGCGCGTGGAACTAGACTCGAGGTTCAGTGCTCCTCACATTGTAACGTTTAAATGCTGGCGCTCAAGTACGCCCACTGTTTTTCTTTTTTCATTCACGTTTACCTAAACGGCCGCGGAGACCGCTGTTGTTAGAGAGGGGAGGTATGAGCTACTGCTCGGGCTGAGGGGCAGGGAATCAGTTCGTCCGTGAGCTCCGTTGCAAGCAGCTTCGCTAACGAGTCTCGTTTTTTTGTCTTTTGTTAGGTTTAGACTCCCCTTTGTATAGGCAGTCAGTATTTTCTGTTTTGTGGAGGTTGTTCCTTTTTCCTTCACCCTATCCTTATTCCTACCCGACCCCATTCTCGATGATGAACAGGTGTTCGAGTCAACGAGTGGTTGACCGACACTACCTACACTGAGAGAATTCCTAAATTTTTATTTAATCTATTTCATCCTTCAACCTTTCCCTCTTCCGAGTGCGGGCGCGATTCAAATCCCGTACTGGCGCCCATTATCGACGATCACAGCTGAGCCCTCCCGGGAGGAACGTTACTACATTTCTCAGTCCTTTTTCTTCTTTGGGATCCTAATCATTAAATTACTTTGAAAGTACACCGGTAATCGTCAGCTTTGGCAGTGAAATTCGTATAAGCTGTCCTTGGCTTTACTTTCGAGCCCCTTGATGCTCTGGTGATGCTGTCTTCTTCGGGTGGTTTGTTTTCTTTAGGTTCTTTACTGCTCTGTTGACTTCTCTATTCGGGATATCTGGACCCCGGTCTTCCTTGTTAACCTAGCAATCGTCTTGTAATAGGTTTTCCTCGAGCAGCCTCGGCTATGGGTAGAGTTCTTCGGTGTATGGCTGTCATCTATTTCCAATTTTTGTTTGACATGCACTAAAATCATTGCTTTCCTAGCTATTTTTTTGCAAATTGAACTTAAATTTGCATTTCAGTCTTGATTATCCAAAGCAATGTGGTTGAGGCATCCTTTTATAATCAAAATCTTGGAAATTACAATGGTATCTATGCTATATTGCGGCAAAATAAGGTTTCCCATCTTAATTTTTCCTACTTGGTTGAAATAAAGTGCTTGTTGAAAAAATGGTGAACCTGTGAATGTTAATTTATTTGCAACTCGAACTGATTTCCAAATTCCGACGTTCGTATGCCTGAGCTTAACTGGCTTGTTATGGCCTCATCATTAAGATCTGTACTTCGGGTAATACTGCTCACTGGTGAATCGGGACTCAGATGATAGAGACTGAGCGGTGAATATAACCAAGAGATTCTATCATACACGTGGCTCTGTTGTTTTGTAAAATGGGAGAATGTTTAATGCGTAATTTTTAGTGCTTACTTTAGCCGCATCATTAAGGAATTTCTCCAATTACGGCCAGAGACTGGCACGGATCATCGATCATTGAATCGAAACTATGGTGTTCTTCACTTTACTTTCCGTAAATTTAATCGATAGCAGCCGTCAGAAGAAATGATAACGTCCATTATTTAGGTGAGATTTGAACTCGTGACTATTGGATGAAACTAACGCATATTAAACATTGTTTGCCCAGATAGGCTGCATATATGTATATCACACTTTATGCGTAATTAACTCAGAGTACATAGTGTTAACGTAAATGAATTGTCATTTATTCTCCTTATGTTGGGAGAGCTCCTTTTGCCAAAAATATTAGTAGAGCTCTTTCATGGAAATAATTACTTACCTGGCATTACAGCCCTACGACTATGACCTATGGTTAGAGTATAAAATAACCACCAGTGGTTGGAGTCCTAAAACCAAATCTATTTCTCTTTATACATAACACGACGCATGCCACATCCTGGGGCTATCCGAGCTTCACCTCCTCGAAAAGTTTACATGTGCGGAACAAATTATATACAATCATTTTGGATTTTTGCAAAGACTTAAAATGGACCTACCCTTCAGATAAAACTTTCATTGGGAGAAAATAATTATTGCTGACTTCATTTGCAAATGAATGGGAAAGTTTGCCGACCAGAGGAATTAGACGTTTAAATTAGAAAAAAGTAACCAGCTGTAGGAAAGAGAGATATTAATGGACAAAACAAAAGGCTTTAAAATGCATGAGGCAATAGTAAAGATATCAACTATTCTCCGTGACGCATTTGCTGATCGTGCGTCTACGAAGGGAACCTGCCCAACGCTACGCTGCGTTGCATGATCATGACTCTTCGTCTACAGGGGCCCAGGTGTTGCTTTTCCACTCGTGCAACATGAGGTCTCCTCTTCAGTTATCCAAAATTTTAGTTCCTCATTCCGACTCAGTGAATGCAGACGTGCCCGGTAACTGGGTGAATGGAAATGTAAATAGCGTGCATGTAGACACAGACGGCGTCCACTACCTACAAACTTATCGCGAAGTAGGTGAGAAAATAGTGTAGCACATTCGATATAATGAAAACATTCCTACTCCATGAAGAAAGTTTGTGGTTGGTTATTTTTATAGCTTTACTAAAAGAAATAAACCGATTTTTGAATTTTTTTAAATACAAACTATTACTTTCTAAGTTCTCTTCTTCCTTAAACTTGAATGTGCTTTACAGAAGATGTTAGGGCGCCAATTGACCAATTTACCAATGATAGAGAACACGCTATCTATTGCGTGTTGAATTCGTCTTTTTATCTCGTTATTTCCTTAAAAAAATCCCTAGTCTTGCTTTGTCCAATACTTGTGAGATTTTTTTCACCGATTCGTGACCATCGTTTCGAAATTTTTCCTGAGCTCGGATTAACTTCTTAAGGTCCTACTTTATGACTGCAGAAGATAGTAGCTCAAGTTGGGCCACTTCCTGACCTTTTGAGCTGAATAGCGCCGAAGGAGGAATATTGGATATTGGACAAATGCCCTTTAAAATTTACGTCACTCAGTTTAAGTGGGTGTCAGCCTCGATTCTGAAGGAATTTGCTATAATTTAGGGTGAGTTCATGAATTCTTTCTTTTTTTAAAATGACCTTTTTTTGGAAAATTTTTATAAGTTCTAGAACCTATTATATTTTATAGCGTTCACATGGTGCGAATACACAGCGTGAATCCTATTTTTTAAGGCAAACACTCTCCTTAGGGATTAGTTCGAGACGTGCCAATACGTATGGCTCAAAGCTTAGAGTCATATTTCAGGCAAAAACATCAATTAAAACATAATCAAGCATTTAAAAAAAGCTATTTTTAGTTGAAATAATTAATATTATATTCAGCCAGTTACTGTATGAATTGAATGCGCATTGAGGAGTCTTTCCTATTCACTGGCCCGTTAATCGCGGGAATTAAGCCGATCGTGGTAACATGATAAAACTAATATTTTCGCTATCGTAATTGTTTGGTGGATATTCATGCTACAGGCGTTTGTAGGTAAAAAGAGGGTTATCAATATGTTTTATCAATCCTTTGGTTACATTGTTCACTGATTAATTAGAAATACTTAGGTCTATAGATTCGTTTATTCGCCTGGATAATCGGGGTGTATGACTAATTTGAACGCTTCGGGGTTCAAGCAAAGACACTTAAACGACGTTGTTTCCCTATAAACCTAATGCCTCATTTCCTCCATTAACTATAAGTCTATCGTCATGTCAAATAGTCCCTCATTCTCACCAGTTTTGATAATAAACTATTCTATTTTTGTGGCAACATGAGAAATTGTAGTGAAATCTCAGTATCTTTCGTTAATTCCAGTACACCACATGCAGTTTGCATTTTTTTACTGTTTTGTGATCCTATTTAGCATTAGCATCAGTTTGGATTGTTTCCTATGAGGAACATATCTTCGATCAATACTTAGAAATTGTCTTTGAATCAATAAAATCTATTAGTTGTCCGCAAAATCATAGAAACCATGAGTATCTTGTATGAAGATGCTATGATGGGGTAAATTTTCTCCCATGCTGTTAGAGAAGTGGCAAAAATTTCATTGTGTGTTAGCCTGCTTCATTGACTGTTTAGATGCTCCTCATTCAAATGTTTACCTAACATTTTAATTACAAAGAGACCGACCTTAAATGCATAGTGCTGTATACCCTTTGCCACCCCACTTGCATCAATTGCGATTTCGCTCCATTCTTATTTATTTTAGAAATTTTTTGGGTCATTGGTGTTTTATCGTTTTCCTTACTAAGGTATTTAAAACTTAATGTTATAAGAATATGGGAGCCCATTGTTTTAATCTTTTTTATCTATTTTTGGCAACATTACCTGGAAAATAATTCTGTAAGAGGCCATTTTTGGGATTATTTTCCCACCAAATGTGATTATAGGGGTTTGTGAACAACTCTTTTTACTCTGCGGATTGGTTTACAACCTAGACGCCCGGCTGAAATTTGAATGAGTTTCAGCCAGTGATGGAAGATGCTGAGCAAGCAATTTGAATGCATAGAGCGAAACATTCGACGTGAAAGTGGAGGTGGTGTGCTTTATAGTCGCTTTTTGGGATATTCCGAGTGCGGCATCCTCAACATGGGTGATAAACTTCTCTTGTCTCATTCCTAAATCTTGCAAGCGTGTGTAGGCACTTTCCTTTCCTCATTTATGGCTGCCCGTCCAACGTGGTTCTCTACTCCATCGTCTTCTTCCACCCCGAACTTCTTTCTATCGAATGCTTTTATCCTTAACGTCTTCAACTACAGATAGGGACGCCTAAAAAAGCACTTAACTTTAAAAAAGAATCGGGGATTCTTCGTTTCTATCTGGCTAAGAAAACAGCAAATAACATGCTTTCCGTTAGAATGAGGTGTGACATTCATCCTCCGCACAAATTGTATCTCGATTGTTTCTGGATAAATTTACCTTGCCTCTGTTCATTTATTCGTCGTGCTATATTATAAGTATTGAATGTTTTTCTTAATGTATGTCTGATACGATGACGTGGCACTATGTTTCGCTTTCATTATACATCATACGTAGCCTTAAACAGCTCGCATCCATACTGCCCTTGTGTCCTGGAAAACCAGAGCTTCTTGATTTAGTTACTTTTAGAGATTGAACCAGATTCGGCAGATGACTGCATACAGCCGGAGAAGGCGCATTTCGGCGTGGAAGCCGTAATTTTAAATATACCAATTTTGAGAGGTAAACTGTGCTTCTTCTGTTTATTAATATATTTCATTTCTAACTGATCATTTGAAATGTTTGTATGAGACAATATCCAGGCTTTCATATAAGATTATTACAATTTCTGTCCTGGGTAGGCTTCCATATTTAGATTTACATCATGCTCATCCTTGCAAACAATTTATTCATCGTGGTTTACTATAAGAAATTATTTTTTTTGTAAATTATACCAGATACAATGACGTGCCACCATAATGGCTCCGTGTGTCTTGTGGCCTCCAACTTAGTCCATCTGTTCCTTAGGAAGGCTAGGCTTTATTGCGTGATAGCTCACTGCGAGTCCAGTCCACAGACGTGTGCAGTTCACACATTGAGAAAACGGGACAGATGCTCCTCCCGCTGTGCTATCTGTAGTCGTCACGAAATTACAATAAAAGAAAATCTCACCCTTTGGTTTGTAGCTATAAATAATAGGCCTACCCTGGATTTGAGTTAGACAACTTGTAGCCTTGTTCATTATTTTGGAAGAGGTGATCAACAACTGTGTCATTCAAGCCATAACGTATCGGTAAGATAGACTGGTAAATGGAGATTTGTTTTAGGAAAATGGAGGTTTAGGAGAAAGAAATTTAGTTTCAACATTCGCCTGCTTTAAACGAAGTACTCTAAGAAAGAAACCACTGTTAGAAGCTGAACCTACCGCTCAGAGTACTGCTCTAGAATTGCTCAAAATAAGACCCTTAACTGTGGTTCAGGATTTCAACTGAATAATGAACGTCACCAATGGAATCCATATCTACGCTTTTGGATTAAGAAGCCAGGTCTACAACGCTAACCTACTCTCATAATTCTGCGGTCCTCATCAGAACGCTCTGATCTTGAGGTAACCAATCGGGCTCAAAATGCTTATCAAGCTTTGTATGAAACAGTATTTATGGATTTATTCAGAAGCTGTGTGGGTCTAATGCCACAGTTAAATACTTACTCCAGCTTTCTTCGTTCTTGTTCCTGTAGTTCCGTAGTAACGTAGACATAAATATTCACGGAATCCAAGTAAATTGAGCTCATATTGTGAATCATCTCTACATTGATATCACTCAGACTTTCATCTACATGCCACTGACGCGCCCAGTAGGTGTGAGGCATATAATGTGAAAATACCTGACATAAAAACGGAGAGAATATAAAATGGACGTGGGTGAATTGTATCCTATATTGGAGTACCTAAGTGTGACCTTCTGTTTTTATTGTCGTAAGTAATTGTACTGGGGACAACTACTTGCACTATTTAGTACGGTATCGAATATCTTTTATTTTTTGCAACTTTCAGTGCTATAAATATAGTGCAGGTTTTGAATTATGTGATCCATCTCACCCTGATCCTCATGCGTTCTTACTTTTTATATTGATCCTAGCCTAATGCGTGGCCTCCATGTCTCATGTGGCCTCCAGCCTAGTCGATTCATCTTTCTGTTCTTTAGGAAACTGTTATCATAAACTGTTACATATATGGGCTAATGTAAACTGCGATGGAATAAAATATTTCGGGAGTGCTCCGTGGAAGAAGGGCAAAAGTTTGTGTAGCTATAATTAATATTGACTAGTAATCATTATGAGTTAACTAATGATTTTTTCCCACGCCGATTTCAGAATTTATGTGCTATGTAAGCACATCTAATTTCATTTTATGTATCATTCTGTAGTGATTGCTGTTTAATGGTTGATGTTGTAATTATCGTGTTATTAGCAATACCTCAACTTTGATTAAAGTCAAACGATGCCAAACTCCTGGTAATAAACGAACTTTAACCGTGAATTAAAAAATTCACAAAAGTCTGCGCTGATACGCGTTATCTTTTTTAGCATTGATGTTTGCAAGTTCTGCTTTTATTTATCTGATCTAAAGTCCTCAAAATTTTCATCTGTCGGCCTTATCCAAAATTACGCGCGGCAACGGGCATAATTAATTGTATACAAACTGATTAACACGAAACGACCCGTTAAAAAACAATAGGCATCGCAAAATCGCACAAAATGCATGTTTTTTATTTATAGAAGCACTAAAATATTTTTGTAACCACTAAAAATATTAAAAAATAATTAATATCATAGTGGCAAAATGACGTCCAAAATAATCTAGGTAGAGGCACAAAAAATGAGCGCACTCACTGTCAACACGTACTATACCAAAAATTGGGGAAATGTAGTGTGAAAGAGGTAATGGCATATATTTGTGTCTTTACAAAGACTTATCCTGCTACTTCCGAAAAATGAAAAGGAATTTATAATTATATTATTTTACGGAAGTCAGCGGTAAGATTCGTCCACACTACTAGCCTTCGCATGCTTACAGCTGTAGCCATGAATATACATATGAATTGTTGACTCGTCACCAAAAACTGTTGCCTAAAATTCCGTAAACAAACAACTTTGTCAATTTTGGTGCCGTCTAGTGATGAAATACGGCAGTTCAAATGTAAATACAGTTTACAGATCGTAAGTAATCACGTCTTACCGCTTTTACCTACCAGTAATCATAATGCAGTGGATAAAAAAAATGTAGTACTACACGCGAGACGTAATTACACCCTTTTTTAATACTGTCCAGTCTACAGATATATTTAATTCCTCTCCAAATTTAACTACAAAAGTGTACAATTAACATCTTAGTACTTTTCGAATATTGATCTACGGAAATTTAATGTAATACGAGGTGAAAAAATTGGAATGGATTAGAAGACAAGTACTATAAGGACTTCAAAACCAAGATACGGCAATGCAATCTATGGATAAGAAATTGCGCCAATAACTATCATTTTAGCCTCTGTTGTATAACAGTCTATAGACTGTGGTTGTAAGTCACTTCCTACTCTTAAGGTAGTTTGAGCGAAATATCATTTTACTTATAAATCAATGAAATTAGTCTCATTTTAAAGAAAAATATCTGACCTATCCATTGACACCAAAAATTCTACCCCTTACCACATTACTTTCTGAGATATTTGCCAAAAAATACCAGCCCTTTTACGTGGGAAATGGTACGTGTATGAACTCCAGAGAGACATTATTTACAAAATGAGGTATTTCTAACACTTAGATGTCGTAAAAAAACAGTGTGTAATTTGTATGTTTTCTCAACTATTTTTGAAAATTAATCATATTGTTGCCACAGTACGTATGTTCTTGCGTATTACAAAAACCTTACCTTTTGAAGGAGTTTCAAACGCACCGCGCGAAAAAAAATGAGTTCAGTTAAGGTAGTCCGAGCGAGATAGTTCCAGATAGCGAGAAGAATCACAAAGTAATACCAAATAAAGGAGGTATTGTTGATCCTACTCCGAAGCCACACATGAATGGTAGGTTAAACATTCACATCCACATCAATCTATCCAGATCATACCTTCTGATTTCTAAGGCTCTCAACAGGTAATAAACAAAAAAATGTAGCTGTAAATTAACAGTAAAAAATCCACACAGCAGAGAAAAGACTCACGATGGAAGTTTCATATGCCTCTTATACACTTCCTGTAGTAGATATTTCCCCTCTAGCATTTACAAAGTAACAGTTAGGTCTCAAAAATAGCCAACTATTATTCACAGCATCAAGTACTTCATATCTCTTCAATCGTTGTTGAATATTCACCACAGTATCACGTTAACATCAATCAACAACGGCTATTAACGAGTCGACTGAGATGACTTTTTTCTAAGTAGCGCCAAGGACTGGGTGAACTAAAAGTGGAAATTTAGGCAACACGTAGCCTTGGAAACGATTCCGAACATTTGAATCCATTATGTACATTCATGGCTGTAGTCATTAGAAATGAAACAGGACGACTGTCAAGGTAGTGCCAGGAGTCACGCATGCACCCTTAAAAGCTACGACGAGGGGGTGCGTTGGATTGAATGGGGGAGGGATTTTGAAGGGGCGAGTTCCTTTCGCTGGACTGGGGTGCGCGTGTGTACGTAGGTGGGTGGTTTCCAAGGAGAAATGGGTGGAGGAGAATGGTGAGGAGCGTAGCAGAATATATGGGGCTTGTTGAGGAGGGGACTCTGGGAAAAGTGAAAGAGACGGTGAGTGAGGGGTGGGGGAGTGGAAGGCGATGGCAGCAGACGTGATGTCGCTGAGGAGAATGAATAAGCGTGTCTTGTCTTCTTTCCCCCTTTCTTTCTCCTTTCATCTTCTTCCTTTGTGACCTTTTTTTGCTCTTGCCCTCTCTCCTCTCTCCCTCCCTCCCCCATATCACACGAGCGCTATGAACAACCCCTCTGGGCTGAGTCTCCATCTCAATCTCTCTCTTACTTTCTCTCTCTCTCTCTCTCTCGTAAGAGCACCACGTGTTGAATGAAGGAGATGCTCCTCGGACATTCTCCTACTTCTTCTCCCTGTCTTCCTAGCCGCCTTTTGAATGTAACCGGATCTGCACGCATCCACCTTTGCAAGTCACCTCAGTGGCGTGTGGCTGAGTTTTGAATATTGATTCATTGGTCGTTCAATCCTAGGATTGGTTGATTGCAGCTCTCCACCCTTCCCCATCTAATGCTAGTTCCCTTCCCTCCTGGTATCTCTTCCTATGTACTTTCCTCTTTATTTGGTCCATGAACTTATTCCTTGGTCTTCCTCTGGGGACTTTTCCCTCTATTTTGCCTTCAATTACCTTCTTCACAAACCCACTGTGTCTCAGGGTGTGTCCGATCCATCTTGCTCTCTTTTTCTATATCGTGTTCCATAGGTTCCTTTCCTCTTCTACTCTTCTGTGCACTTCACCATTCCTTAGAATTTGATTAACTAGTAAATAATATTGATTAAAGAGATTAAAAAATTACATGTTTTTATCGGACGAAGTATTTATTGAAATGATATTTGACATAATAATGAATACCCTAAGGTGGCAGGTAAGTAAAAGGAAAACCCACTGTGTACCATAACTTATACACAGTATCAATATAGGAATACATCAGCGAATATGAGACATGTACTGCTAAAAAATACGCAAGGAGTCAACTATAGCGTGATTATTGCAAGATAGGTACTTAAGTTCACGTTCACGAGTAAAAGTCTCTTAGGGAATCTTGTTTGTTATTGCAGAAACTTAGATGGCTATCGCGCGCAATTTGTTCTTATATTATATGAAAAACTATGTGCTTTTTTTGGATATAATTTTTATTCTGTATTTTTCTAGAAAAATTTAGTACCACGTCGATTCCGCAAAGAGTAACAATGTTTTCATATATATTTTTCTGCACAAATAATCCATCCATTATGGCGGGGTGCGCATTGTAATGGCCTCTATAATCCCTTGCGCTATCGCACCATATAGTTTCACGTATTCCATTCTTTGACCTCTCACCTTATCAGACGGGGGACACATTTTATACGCATAAAGTGAATTTAAACTAAAAGATTCAGCCTAAATTTTAACCTACACGTCAATACTCTTATATTGTAGTTGTATGTTTGTGAAGTGAATAAAAATCCTTACGACGTTTCCAATTTGTTGCAATATTCGCCCCATAAAATCTATTCCATATTAAAGTCTATTATAGTGGAAATATACCTATTATGTATTTAGCGAACCACGCAGAGTTAAACATAAAAATCGGTACAAACGTGTAAATGAGGGATGAGCATCAGCAGCGTATAGTCTTGAAACTTAAACGACTCTGATCCGGCCATGGTTTCCTATCAATATTCCATTAATATCTCCAAACCATTAAACCAACCCAATATCTCCAAAGTATTATTAATTGTTACCATTAATATCTCCAAACGCAAAATAGCTCATTTTAAAATGAATTTTACTCTGCTCTTTAAAAATTGGTCGGGTCTGATATAAAAACTTCTCATAATGCGGTAAGCAAAGGTATTTTCAGGCTCCGCCTAATGATTTGTTGCCTCGTGCTACTATTTTTCCTCGCCGCTTAAATGATACTGCTGATTTGTTGTTTTATTTTTCATAGTGTATAGAAATCTACTTTTTAATAATATTGAAATACAGGATCAACTTTTACATAAAATTTTCTCTGTTAATTTGGTAAATTTCCTTTTCTTTTACTTTGAAATAGTGTCCTTTTGATCCTTCGCAAGTGTTATATCATGGAATGGAAGGAATATTTACGGAGGAAATAAGAAGTAGAATATTACCAGGAAAGACAGCCTTCAGTAAAGTCAACCAACTACTTTCAGCAAAATCAATCAATAAAGGCCTAAGGAAAATATTTGCTAAATAATTTATTTAGAATGCTGTGCTTTATGGAGCAGAAATATGGACAGTCCGAAGGAAAGGGGAGAAATATCTAGAGGGTTTTGAAAAGTGGCTATGGGGAAGAATGGAAAGATCAAAATGGAGTGATAAAGTGAGAAACGAGTAAGTGTTAGCAGGGATGAATGAGAAAAGCAATATTTTAAGATCAGTAAGAAAGAGGGAGGTAAACTGGATGGGACATGTCCTGAGGAAAGATTGCTTCCTGAATAGAATATTAAAAGGAAAGATCCAGGGAAAGGGAGAAAGAGGAAGACGAGGAAATGATATGTTGACTGATATTATGTATGGAAAGAGTTACGAAGAGCTGAGGGAGACAGCGCAGGATAGACTTGCATGGAGAGAACACTTCAAATGAAACCTGTCTGAGGACAGATTCACCTTTGAAGAAGTAGTAGGTGAAACTGTTTTTATACATTTAAATACTACCCTGCGAGCCGCCGCATGGGCATGTGGCAGGGGGTGTTAGGACACCAGTCGTGTAAAGATGTAAGTGATAAGTTTTTGGGGGGAGAAATAGTGACATGTGTTATAGGAGTGTATTTAGTGGAACTCACTTTTAATTGTGGTCGCTTATTGTGTGCGGAAAGAACGAGTTTTTGTATCTATATCTTCGGCAATGTATCGCTCTTATTTTATCGCTTTTGCCAGACCTAGATATGTAGTGAGGCGTCATGATAATATTCTCTGTGTTGCTTTGAAACGCGCCAGTTCTAAATTGATCAAACAAGCTAAGCCTATCGTGTAGCCTCCGAGTCTGTAGGGGCTCACACCCTAATACCTCTAAAAGTTTAGAAACACTCTATATTCGCTCGTAGCAGTTTTTAACGAAGCTTGGTGCCATGTTTGTATTTTATTAATGTTTTTGGTAAAATTTTTATGACCAGGGTCCAAAATGCTCGCGGCATACTCAAGAAATGGTATAACCAGAGCAAAGTAGCATCTTTCTTTCACTTTTTCATTCGAGGACCTTCCTATTATACGCTCAACAAAACCTAGTTTCTTTGATGCTGTGCCGTATATGTTTTGTATGTGTGCTCCCCACGCTAAGTTAGGAGTTAAGGCAATTCCAAGATATTTTATTGTGTCTGTAGATTTTATATTTACTCCACCCACAGTATAGGTATGGCATTTGTGTGATTACTTTCGCAGAAAGTGAACTGTGGTGGATCTGCTAAGATTTATTTCTAGCCCCCACTCAATGGTGTTATTCCGATGGATTATGAACGGCTTTCTATTGATGATCATTCCAGATGTTAATTCATTTATACAATTTGTATTTAAAATGTGAATGACTTATATCCCCGTCGCTCACTCCACTGCCAGTTCCTCTATCCTCCGCCTCCCGTTCCTTCCCCTCCCCCTCCATGGGCAGGGAGCAATTGTCGAGCAGGGGCCTGAGGAGACTGCTTTTCTCCTGCTCATTTTTTTTTCTTTCAAGCGAGTCGAGGACCTTCCTTAATGAAAAAGAAATGAAGTACCCGAAAAAGGAAGTGGAGAAACCCGAGAGAGTGCTTGTAGTGATTTAAGTTTTTTCCTCCTCATTTAAAAAAAATTTATTCCTTTTTTATATTTCTGTGGGAATGCTCGTCCTTTTTTATTTAGAGCCTTGCCGCTTGAGGAAGTCGGCAAAGATTTTCGAGCGACTTGAGCCATTTTAGTGATTTTTTGGGATAATTTCTCGTTTTCCGGATATAGTCATGCTTTTTTCCTTGTTCAAAATGAAGCTATACCCACTGTACTTTCTTCTTTCACAAAGGACGTGTACCTCATTCTCGTTTTTCACCCTGGAAAATCTGATGAATCTAGGTCTTTATTTAGTGACTAAAGAACTCAAAAGTTTTATTGGTGTTTATTAATCCGAAAAAATAGGCTCTACAATGGTGCTAATAAAAACTTTGGGCAGTAGCAAAAAATTTTGATGAAAAAATGTATCGCTATAACAAACCGAGACGCATTATGACATTGACAATCTATGAAAACCCACAATGGGTAATCAAATGTGGCTGATGTTCGTATGTGGCTCCAAGTTCTCTAGGACATCTTTTCTTCGAAATTGGTGAAATCAACTTATTTAGGAAACTCGATATACGTCTATCTTCAAGTACTAATGTGCGATATCGCTTTGATTGCTCACAAATGGGACGAGGTATAGATATTAATTCAATCCCAATTTGTCCTTTTTGTATTTCACGGAATCTATTGAAGGGTGTAAATGTTTGTACTGAATTGATCAAGCTATCAAAAATTGTCATTTGTTTTCAGATAATTTGTTTCCGTATTCCACAAAAATGAATTTGAATGTTGATATTTGTGTTTCTTATTTAGTCCTGATACTGGTAGCGTTTTTTTCATATGAGTTAATTTTATATGTGTATACAGGTTTATCTTTTAACCCACCTTCAACAGCGATGGTAAATCTAGCTTATTTTGTATTGGATTTCCTGCCACACTTTTAAATGGCGAGTGTTAACTCGAACAAATAATTTAAAGATAAAAAAATTATATAATGTTACCTTTGATTTACTTAAAGTTCCTTTGAAAGTTTCCTCCTCAGTCAATTTATTCCAAGGTACAAAATCTACTCATCCTCTGGTGAATTGTTTGAGCTTTTGGCTGCCTCTACTGGATATCAACTTCATAAAATTTGAGACCGTATTTTGTTTCGTAGAAGAACGGAGGAAACGTGCCTTCCTGAGTGGAAAAACTTTCTTTGGCGCTCGTCTTCGTGGAACCCTTATCGCAGTTTTGTTTGCTGCAAACAGACGGAGCGAGGGATTATTCACTCGAGTCTCTTTAGCGTCTTCCGCACTTCAGGGATGATTCAGTGCATTTGTTCTTTTCATTTTACTTAACGCTCTCTTTTTGAAGCTACCCAATTAACTCGACACTGTTTTTCTTCGGATTAATCTGGGAATTAGAGCGCCGTCAGGGTGTTAAATGGACTCTCTTCGGATTTCAGAGGAAACAGCCGGTGTGGAAGCTCCCCGTGTATTTTTCTTTCATTAGTTTATTTTTTACATTTCTTTCATAATTCCGTTTTCATCCTTCCGCTCCCGATGTTGGCCCGTAAGGCTCCCGTCGCGTCTGTGAGACTCCCATTAAGCTCCTTGAGTCGTCGCCTCCTCCGTCTTCTAATCCCGCTTAGGTCGTTCGTTCATACGGCGGAGTGTGTGCTTCGAGTTACGCCGCAAGTCGTCGACAAACAGCCGCGACAGCGAGGATCTGTGTGTGTGTGTGCGTCTGGAGGAATTATTCGAGTGCGGGGTGGAGGAGGATTGTGAACGCTGGGGAAGGTAATAAATGAATGGAGAATAAACGCAAGAAACGGATCGGAATGCTGTTTATCCCAATTCACTCATCATCAGTAATCATCCATCTGAAGATTAGTTTTCTGCATCTCACCACTCGAGCTTTCGAGTTAACGGATTGATTTCATCGCAAGACTTTATTTTTACACCCATCATAATTTCTTCCACCTTAATATTTACCAGTACACTGATAGGTGTCCATGATACTTCTTGTTACATGTTAATTTTTTCGACGATTCGTCCCCATCCTCCTATCTGCTGCGGTTTGTATAAATTGCCTCCAGAAAATGTCGGCCAGGAGTCGAACCTTTAGTGATATCTAAGTATTCCATTGTCGTATATCCAACAAGGATGGTTATCTTAATATCTGCCGTTTTTTTTTAGTTTTCCATCCGAGGCAGCTACGTTTTTCGTCATTGTACACAAATTCACATTATAATTTAAATTTGTTAATTTTTCCCTTTTTTTTCTTTAACTCTTCTCATGTAATGCTCGATTGAGTTTTCTCTTTATTGTCACTGATTTTTCTGCTACAATATTTTTAACATTAGTTTGAACTCATCCTTCCATGGAATTTTATGGTGTGTGTCGAATAATACTTTCGAACTTTAATTTTTTAATTTCTCTGCAACGCTGCCCTCTACTTCTCTGTTCTCATCTCTGTTCACTTTTCTCTGTTCTTTATTCAAAAGCCATGGTTTCCGTTAATTTTTTCTTCCTGCTGATGTTGTTTTCTCATTTATAATAAACTAATATCTGTTTTTAACCTCCTCCAACATAACTTTTATTTCCCTAAGCTGTACCATAAACCCGCCTAGTATTTCTGTCCGTTTTTTATTTCGGAAATATCATAGTTCCTGGATCATTATCAGATTAGTCAGCTCCTTTGTCATTTTATGTATAACATTCTTCTTCAACGAAGGGAAATTTTTTGCTTGAGCATTATTGAGACCATATGATTAAGGAGAGAGGGTGTTTTGTTGGTAAAATTGATGACTAACCTTGCGTAATTATCGTGGAATAGTCCTTAATATATGTGTATATTTTCTTATTGATATAGTTTTAAAACCACACTTTTAAAAGCATCTCAAGCTATTCATTTGCAGCTGATTGACCTTCTAGAATCCTCACAAGTGCATTTCCGTTGCGCGAGTAAAAACTCTCTGGAGACGACTCGCGACATCTGGTGGAAACGTGTTGGAGGGAAGCATTTAAGAATTCAGCTGAGCGCTTGTGACGCAAAAAATCAAAACTTGACTCCCATCACAGGGGCTACTCTAGACGGCGTTAGCTCTCGCAGTCTCGGGCAATGGCGTGATTCCCATGCATGACACAAAAGCCTTCTCGGCGAATATGTGAGTATGGCCGCGTTAGAGGGATGCCATCTCATAGCAAAACATTCCCCCGTTCATGCGAGGTTGTTTTCCCGTCATCTTTCCTGCGTTTTATCTAGTTGGGGCTTGGAGAGTATACTCTTAGTGAAGTCACTTGGGATACATGAGGTTGGGTCGCGGAGCTGCCTTTATTTTTTTTGCTTTTTTTGCTAATAAAACATTAAGCCTCTGCTTTCAAATTTATAATTTGAGAATGATAACTTTGCGGAAAGGAAGTAAATCACTACTTAGCTTCTGCAATCACAAACCTCGGTTTCATGAATCATTGAAAATTTTCTCCTCCTTAGAATAATTTATGAATTTTGAACATTTAACTCCAGTATTTCACCATGTTCAGAAATATAGAACTTATAATTTTCAATAGAATGGCGGAAATGGACTTTACTGCTTCACATAAAAACAGTGGTAAGTGTCAATTTATCTAAGCGCCAACATTGAATTCGTGTACATGTGCTAACAGGATATTTCCTCATCTATCCGTGATCCGTTTATTTGACCGTTTATTTTGAAAAGTTGTAATTTTTTTATGGAAAACTCTTATCCCTCACTAAAAGCTATTGGAACTTGAATATTAATTTAAATGCTTTCTTATAAATATCACATTCTTTTTTTTGCCCTTAGAGATATTTTATGTTTCTTTTACCCTAAATAATAATAATAAAGAGTAACAGAAATAACTGACTTAGGATTCTATCGTATTCGAATACACAGTTAGGGATGCCTATTTCGTAATTTTCTTGTTACATTCTAACGATTTCAGTCCATGGGTAGTAAATAATTTTACGCCCCAGATATCCAGTTTAATAATGACTGGTTAACGTTAACCGTAAAATGATGCAGCCTTTTCTAAACCCTATGTTAACGGTGAGTTTGGGTGTTGCATGTAGCATCAGACTTGGTAAGTTGACGTGAGTGTTATCTATTGGATAAGATGTAAACTTCGATTTTCATTGTGAGGAAACATTGAGCTAGAGAATACCCATCCCAGCCTTAAAATGTATTTTCCAAAATCAAGAGTTTCCAATCGTTGATGATGTATTTGCTAGTCCCATGATATTTTTTTCTGTTTGAATGCGATTTTTAATTGATATTATAAGAGTTATTTGATTTTATCAGCGAGAAACATCACTTAATTTATTGAAGGAAGCATATAAGAGTCTTTCTGCCGTCGTATTGGAAGGGCAGGTCTAAGAGAATATTTAGAATTTATTTTTTCCATACTGGTTTGGCCAATATCTCTGAACTTTTCTCTTTAGAAAAAAAGCCATTTTTATTTAATCCTACTCTAAATGGAAATATAAAAGAGGCAGGGATTTCTCTCATATGATGGCGGGTATATTTTGAGTCCAAGTCTATCGTTTCTAACAGACTTATTGTATGAGAGGAAACGTGATTTAAGTGGGTCAGACAGGTGAGCAAACAGGATGAGAGCTCAAAGGAAGACCAACTCCACTATATACTGTTCGTTGGCGTATGTTGCTACATTTCCAGATCCCGAAAATTCCCTCCCAAACTTCATTAATTATACCCCCAAAACAAAGAGCTATCGATCTTTCCCGTTGGCGCACACAGCATTTCCGGCGCGCCAGACGGAATACGATATGAAGATTTTTTTTACTAACACCGCGGGCGAGAGGTGCGAAGTATTCCCCATTCTCACGTCACCTCTCTCCTTTCGGTTAGCATTGCCATTCTCATCTGTGTCATATTTCTAAGGCAATAGTGACTTATGCTCTTGGGGCAGCTTTTTTGTACTTTTCACGATTAGGTGTTGAATCGAGGTATAGTATAGTATATGTTGCGGATTCGTATTTAGGTGATTAGGGTGCTTCGACGACTAAGGTCATTCGCACCATCAGGATTCTCTCAGCTCTCATTGTTGGAAGCAGATCCATCACCAGATTCTCATATTCCCTCGTTCGAAGACTCTGTAGCCTACTTTGTATTTAGCGTGGCTGGGTAGATAAAGCGAAGATTGTTCAATTTGTTTGGGCGTTGTAAGTTTTTGTCTCTAGATTGCTTACGAAAATGGGAAAGGTTTAGATGGTTGAAGTGAGGTCATACGGGACTCCTTCTATGGCCCAACCTCTTTTCAAAATCTGATGGAAAATACTTTGTTGAAATTTCAACTAATATGTTAGCTAATTTTCGATTTTTGTTCACTGCTAATTTATATGTGCATGATCTTTATTTATATTTTTCCTTTGGGACTAATTCGAAAATTTTTCACTTTGCACTTGTAAAGTTGGCGATCAAATTTAATAATGAGCAATAGATGATACGAAAATGACCTAACAGTATATGCAGAAAATACACTCAAACTCCCATTCCTAAAAATTTGATATCCTGGTTTCAGTTATTCTTAGTTTACCTATTAACAGTACCTTGTTTGGTGCCACTTTGTCGTTTCATTTCTTCTTTGGCGTTAATTATCAATCCAAATAATGACAGTTTATATGCATACCATCAAAATTTAAATAATATTTGTCACTCCTTTTGATGTATACTTGACGCGAGTCTCTTATTAATTTTATTGATGTTTTGTAAATAACAAAATTATTTTTTGGGATGGAACTTGGAATGTTGTACTTTTATTTATATGATTTTCTCAATTTGTTAATTCTGCAGCCCTCTCGTATAGAAAATATGTTTTAGATTGTGTTGAAGGTCTGGCCAAAACCATTTCGGGTTTTGTGTCCCATATATTTTTATCATCGCATCATGTTATCTCCAAGACAAACTTTATGTCATAACGTACACCGCAGAATATTTAGGAAAACAGTATCCAACTTTTCCTAGAGACAGTAAATGAAAATTTGAGTTGCTTCAGGACAAGCATGTGTTGTTGTGAATTCGTTTTTTTAGCTAAATTTTTATTTTCTCAGCTCTTTGATTGACTTGAAAAGTGATAGGAGTTTGAAACAATATTCTGTATACGAACCATGTTTAAAGAAATTTTATGAAGATATTAACTCTCAAATAAATAGCGTGGTACGCTTTCCGCAGTCGTTATGAGAATTTCAGCTTGCCATGTCGGAGTACGAATGTAATAGAGCTAGTGCGCGACTTCAAATATAGCGCTGTTCATTCCGGCAGTCTTCCGATGGTTCAAATAATCAAGGCAAACTTACCCGTCTAATTATGAATGGCCGTATTTGCCTCTTCTCCTCGCTCAGTTAAGCTCATTACACTGATGAAAGGTGTATGACTGAAATGTTCATCAGCCTTAATGCGACCATCGTAAATTACCTTTGCAGTCGAAAACATGAAAGTGATTAAACTCATTTACAGCAGCTTATGATTTAATTTGCCCCTATATCCCTCCTGAGGCAGGAATAAAGTTTTAGTTTTCTCAGCGGCCCATTTATTTCTTTGAAACTTTTGATAAGATGAAAATTCAGAGTAATAAAAAAGACTTGGATACTTTCTCTCTCTTTTGTTGCCATGTGACTCTATCAAAAGTCATTTTTTAACTACTCAAAATATTGCACGACTAACGTTTCCACCAAGTGATGCCTGAGACTATCTCTAATATTGATAATGCAGATAAGATCAGTTTCGTTCGAACGGCCGACATAAACTTTGCAATGCTTACGTTTAGATCGTGCGTAAATCACTGGGCGCATTTTTTGCATTGTGCTTAGTTGATTGACCTAATAGTTCCCATGCTATGTAATATTGATTTTGAAAATACATCCTGTGTTGTGTATCTTGTGGAAGTATCTGACGTCCTGGAAGGGAAAATGCCACGCGAGGTCGTCTCGTTTGTGAGGATGATATCATATGATCACGAGATCCCAAGCTGTACTCTCCAATCTCAGCGACGCTCTTGCACCATACTTTACTTAATGGCTGATGACGCCATGTATAGCGCTGGGGGTTCATCTTTCCCAACATTTTATTGCTGGATGGGTTGCTTTAAGTTTCTCTTCTCTACCCTGGAGATGTCCAAACTCTGGCTACTTATCTTTGAGTGATCCCTTTGAAATTTGTTGTATTGTACGACATTTTTTTAAATATTTCAAATCGAAAATTAGAAAAAAATATTATTTCTAAGAAAAGTACTTAGACTTGAAAGATATCATTGCTTTTCTTCAAAACGTCTTTTTTACGTATGCTGCCTCGCTAATTCGCGTTAATTTCATGTCATATTCTCATAACCCTTCAAAAATGATGATGTTTACAAAACATAAAAATATGAACTATAGCCCGTTTCACGTGATACTTGATCGGGCAAAAGTTTGAAGTTACTCGCTTGCGTGATAGCTTTCCAGTATCGTCACGTGGAACCAGTTATCTAGCTAACAAGTGTAATTGCTATAATATTGGCTAAGCTACTTGATTTCATAATTGATGCGGTATTATTCTACTACTGGCTTCCATTGGGACCTAATAGCATTTGACCAATTATGCTAGCGTTTATTGACGCTGTGCGATCTTCACATTCTGAAATCAGAGCCATCTCTTCCTCTCTTTGATTGATAATATTTGCAGGCCACGAAATCACCATTAAATAAAAATTTTCTAACTGATATTTTAGTCATCTGCTGTAAAATTACTCACTCCAACGGCCATCTATACCGATGTCGGAATTTGACCTCAACCACTATTGAAACCCTTCTCTGTCTACTGATTTACCCGCTGTTCCCCTGCCGGTTGATGTCTGACTTGAATCCATCCTACCATCTTCGCCTCGGTTTTTCTCTCCAGATATATCTGAGTCTGTCTGTACTTATTGTTGAGTTTTTCCTTCACTGATGCAACCTCCTGAAATTGGCACTGGGGGACGCCGAGGGACGTGGCTATCATTGATATGATATTTTATTTTTCGCATGCATTTATTGAACTAATTCAAGGTGTTTTTCCCTTATAAGCTAAACTCAACTCTTAAGGTAGTGCGAGCGAGATAGTTCCCTAATCACAATAGAGACTATTTTTTATGCATAAGTTTTAATGTCACCAACCATGAGTCACATGAATTAAATATTGCATTATTATGGTGCAATAAAATAGTTTTACATGACAGAAATTGTAAGTAATCAAATTAAAATATCTAAATTAGTCTTTGAATTGACTCATTTTTATCACGCCGTACGTTTGAAACTCCATCAAAACGGAAGGTTGATGTAATTCCAAAGACTTTACTGCGGCGACAATAAGATTAATTTTCAAAAATAGTTGAGAAAACACACAAAATACACACTGTTGATTCTTTGACGAGATCTAAGTGTAGGTAATGCCTCATTTTTAATATAAGGTCTCTCTGGAGAGCATACACGTACCATATCCCATGTAAAAGGGCTGGTATTTTTTGGCAAGTCTCTCGGAAAGTAATTCGGTAAGGGGTTTAATTTTTGATGTCAATGGAAGGGTGATACATTTTTATTTAAAATGAGACCAAATTCATTGATTTATAGGTAAAATGACATTTCACTCAAACTACTTTAAGTAAGAACTGAACTCTTTTAACTTAACAACTTTCATTCCTACTCCTATTCCTCGATTATTTTAATTTGAAGAGTCACATCACAGGAAAACAATTAGTAAACGTTAAAATAACGCACGTGTTTTGCGTCAAAGGGCGCTGATTTTGCGTATTCTCGTCGTGGATTAAAAAAAATTTGTCGAGCCACACGCACAAATATTTCCTTTTTTTCCAGGCTTATGATTGGAAATATTTGTGCACGTGGATGTTTTAGAGAGAGCATGAAAATGTTGCGCTTGTATGGAAAGAGAACGGTAGGAATAGTGGTATTCACTCGGGCAGTCGTTATGACAAAAAATAACGCTTCGCCCCTCCAATTCCTCGAATCATGAGAATTTTATTTTTTGCAGCGGTTTTACTATTCCTCTCTTCGGAGCATCGTCACCTCCGCTCTCCCCTCTGAATTTCCCCGCGGCCCTCTTCCCTTCCATAGCCTCTCTCTGGAATGCCTTTGCTTCTACCACATCCCCCTTGAAAATATACATACATTCATCGCTCTCTTTCCGCCGGGCCGAAAATGCCTGAGCGAGTCAAGGACCCCACGAGAGGTCTCGCTGCATCCGCGCGCTGCTGTGATCCCTTCTGTGGATCGGAAGGATGGAATGTACACAAAAATGGAGTGATGTGTGCGGTGTCCCTCGATCACGCACGTCGGTTCCAGCCGGAGAGTGGTGACTGAGGGTGTGTGGGCGGCTTGAAAAATGTCGTTTCTGCATGCGTGCTTGGCATGTTTGTATAGGATTGTGGATATATGAGCATATTCCGGCTCAGTGGCTCGTGGGAATGGTTATATTCTCGCTTGGTCCAACGAAGGTTGTCCTTGGAATTGAGCTATGTAAATTTTAAAAATTTTTCGCTGCTTTTACGTCAGTTATCTGTAATTTCTTATTCCAAGAATACAAATGGAATGCAATAATGAATCGGGTTACCAGGAATAACACTAAAACATAAAAATAAAAATATCTGCGACAAAACATTTGACATTCTGGGCACGGAAAAGTAAAAAATTTGATGGAAACTGGAATTTATATTGCTTTACTATAAAATTTACGATAATAAAAATCAATACCATTTTATTTTACGTTTTACTGTATTGGGCATTGCACTCTTAACCTTGAGTCTGGCATCACTGAATGCTACGTTTAGCACCCTACATCATTCATATTTAGCTCTCGAAATACAATGCTACCATATCTCGACACCACAACCATCTGTAGCCCTCTATGTTACCAATTTGCTCGTAGACTCTAGTGGCCGTCTGCGACAATAGTTGCGAATGACAATGGGGATATTTTCCCCACCGAAGTGCACCTACTGGAGGATTCAACTTTTGGAGAAATAGGCCATCCGCGAATCTTTAACCTCCTTGTATTATAACAGTGTCTATTATTGTATATATATAGTATTGTGCTGTTAATTAAATACAAAACAAAGTCTAAGAAGTTCATATTACCTACTCTTTGTTGCTTTTTACCCCACCTTTACCCTGTTATAGAGGTACCACAACAGTATGAGTCGAAAAGATACTGAATTCCGCCATTGCGATGATATTGACTTTTAAAAAATACTGCTTTCACTGATGACATGACTAACGCTAATATGAAACAATATTACTCACATAATTTGACAAATTCAAATTTTTAACAATGAGTTATGTTTTTGCGATAAACTACATTTTTATATAGTATTCAGAATGCCCATCAAATAGAGCCCTTTCGTAGTGGAACTGCCTTAGCTTCATTACCAATTAATTGAATATGTTAAGTATAACTCTCCCACTTTATGTCTTCACAGTTTCCCAGTAATACTGAGACAAATTTTTTCATCTTTCTCTTAAATAACTTTATTAGAATGTTTAAATTATTTCCTCTCTCTACATTGATTTCCTGTACGTTCGGCCAAACCTCTTTCCTCCCCTAAATCATTGCCAAATATTATATTAGTTTACAGAAGATATCAAGAGTAAATTTTATCAAATGGTCCAATTATTCCTGCGCAAGTCATCTGAACCTCCATTAAAAGTTCTGAGATAATTTTTTCCGCCGTTTGGTAAGGTTACTTAAAACGTTATTTTTTCCTAAAATGCCCAAAATACTCACTTTAGTATTGGCTAGGTTTGTTCTCATTGACATTGGTATTTGAAAAAGGTCACATTTCGTACAATATTCTTTTGATCGGCCAATTTTAAGGATATTGGTGCTATCCATCAGGAGGAGCCACCTGAGCGGAATTACCCATAAGTACCTGCACAAAAGTGGTCGGCTGTATCTTTGCGGACGGCGGCGCTGAGCGCACGATTTGGATTGTTTTAGCGTTGTTTTAAGTCCGGCAGTCCAGCTCGACTTGCTCCTTTAAAGCCCTCAAAATTTCATCGGTTTTGGCAAAATTTGCAAAAGCATTACATTTGGGATTCGATAATATTGTGTTATGGGTACTGTGATACAGTGGGGTTTCGTTTCGAGTACTGATCAAGACGAATAATTAATATTGCTCCAACTTTGATTTCATTAAACTTCGAGCTTCACTTCATTAATTTGTTACAATCCTCTATTTCCTTTTATCTTAGGAACAGTGACTTGGAATGTTAGTTGATGAGTGCTTGAAAATATATTTTAAAAACAAATAGTTTGACTTCGAGAACCTGTTGCAGTATTTAAGCGAAATGCAAAGGAAAAATTCTGAGCAATAGATTTTGCTAAAGGTTTATGAGTTTACGGAGATCATTCTATCCACTGGATTTTAATAACTATCGAGTGTCGATAAGTTATTATTGGTTCACTCTCCTAAGCTATAATTTGTTTACATCCCCCAAGACATTGCATAGAGGTGACAGGGTTTTGTCGACCATTTATTCACGATATTTTAATGCAGGAATTAAACGACTATTAAATTATTCTATACAAATTTGACATATTTTGGCAAGTTACACCACTATTTTTTTTGTACTAAATGTCTACGATTTGGACCTTTCTGCATATTTTTTAGACAAACCTGTAGCTTTTGTGAAGCCATCTCGTTTATGACCTGGTTTCCTATCTCTTCAAACCACATTCATTGTCATAATAAAAAAGTTTTTATGATTTGTTAATTTATATAATATATAATAATAATTTATTAATATAAACCATCAATAAAATAATGAAATATCTCCGAGCTACAGATTTGCCCAAATAATATAAGTTAACAAAACATGCAGTATTGTGTTGTAATAGTTCTTATGATAGTAGAATAAGTCTTGCAAAATGATTGCTGCTGTTAAAGCAACCTTTAAAAAACACTACCCCCATTGTCATACTAGTTGCGGTTAGTTTCACAGCATGCGTGGCGGACATGCTCCGCTTTTCTTCAGGTTAATTGGATTTTCTTGGAAATATACGACGGACGTGTATTCTTAGTGTTTCGTCTGAAATATTCAAACCATCCTCCGTTATCACGTGAGGAAAATTGTGTTGTAATGAGTCCCATACATTTACAGATACATATCTTCAGTGCCCACGAGACATGACCTCTTCATTTGCATTCCCACCGTTTCGGCCGCGGCTCCGTCCGTCTTTTTTGGAGTGTGCACATAATAAAGCCAGCAGAGAGAGAGATCGTCGCGGCGTTCCGCCACTTGTACACCCGGGTGCAGCAACCACATCCCATTCTGATCGACCGTGTCTTCAATAGTCGGCGCATTCTCTCTCGCTCTCCTCTCTCTCTCCCTCTCTTACTCTCTTCCCCTTCTCTTCCTTCTGTTCCCTCCCGCCTCCCTCTTCCTTTTCCTCTCTCTCCACGCCATTCACATCCTTTTCTCCGCCATTCTTCAACGTTTTTTTCCTCATTTTTGATCCCGAACCGTGGGCTCCCCACACCTCCCCCATTCTCTCTTTTTTCTTCCCATTTCCTCGTTTCATCCCCCCACTGGAAAAAACCATCGCCCTTTTCCTAATTCTTTTGCACCTTTTTCTGCCCTTTTATCTTCCAAATCCGATATTGTTCCTATACTCCTTCCGTTTCCACCTTCTTTTTTTCCGAAATGTGTGGTTCTACAGAGGGCTGTATTTTTTCATCCCCGTGTGCTAATATTGCCCCCCACAGATCAGCGCTCTTCATTCTTTTTTTATTTCCGATCCCCTTGATTTCCTTTTCCAAATATTTTTACCCTTTGCATTGGAAAAATCTTTGTTATTTGCATCCTTGCTGCAATTTTACTCCCGTTTCAGCCTTAAAAACGTCATTATTCAACGTTATTTCCGGCGTGCAACTCAACGGCTAATCACATGTCCAATTCAGGTACGCGTATACTACAGGTCGGAAACCATTATGTGTGATACCGCTTGATTGCAGATGCATTGCTTTCGTCACGATTTGCTCATATAGGCACCAATTAGAGGATAAGGTTATCCCACTGATCCCAGGTCACATATCAGGTTTATTATCATGACCCGGGTTTCTGTACTTAGTGTCATCTTCAGGTGAACCTCATAGGGTCGTGCTAATAAAGCTTAAGTGGAGTTAACAAAGTCATTTGATTTGGTCCGTAATGGATAACTTTTGCAAATTAAAGCCTGCAAACTTTTTGCTTGTGCAAAATTTTTAACTGGCTAAGTGCTATCAAAGTCAGCTAAGCACATTTCTTTTCTCTTTATCTACTAGGCTAATTTTTTCCCCATCACTAAAATCAAAACACCGTTACCATTTCTTCGGATGTATAAATAAGCCAGAAAAACATTACTAACCATTACCATTTTGTGCCATTGTTAGTGGAAGCTGTAAATGAGCAGTGGAATATGCTTGTCCCAATTCCCGAGAGATGAGTGAAGAGTGACACTTTTTTCCGAGTGCTTCACGTCAGTGACAGTGACCCACTCGGGATGATACTCTATCGCGTAGCGTAGTCCTTGGCAGTTCTGGTCAGCGCGGGGAGCGATTGCAACATGGCCGTGACATGACGTTTACTGCATTTGAGTAGTGAAATCGATTGCGTGCGAGGGTGCGTCTCTCCCTCTCCCTGTGTTCTTCTCTCTCTCTCTCTATGTTCCATCGTCCTCTCCCGCCATAATTCACTTTGTCTCCCGTGCTTGGTCGAGTGTGATCATCGTAACAAACGTGTGAAATGGTCATCGCACACTATGGACGGGTCTTTCTCGCGTGTCTAGTCAGAAATATTGGCCTCATCTTTACTGTACCGTTGCTTTCATGTTTAACGTTTTCGGTGGCCTTACACATTGAAGCAACGATTGTAGCGATGCCTTCATTTGAGACACTGGTTGCAACGAATTGTTCTGCTTACATATTATTTTCCACTTTTTCTTCTAAAAATTAACGACAAGGGTATTCAACGCGACAATAACTATGAAGTTTTCGAAAATCAGATATTTGGAAACCAGCGCATCGAAACCCGTTGTAGTTCCACCGAAATACGAGGGTTTTATGAATTTGTGCAAGTTACATCCAGTAGATATATAATTAAATCTATAAAGCGTATTTTGTATGAGAATAGTATTTTAACTTTTGCTCAATATTTTAGCAATCATATTACTTATTACTGAATTGTAAACAGTCTTTCCTTTAAGTTATTTCTATAAGTGAAAGCATACCCTGGTAAAAACAAATTTTTATAGCGTAAAAATCTTCCTCTGACTCTCTCTTTACATCTATTTTATTCTCTACAAATACCGCTGGCAGTCATGTAATCAGGATATAAAGAAACTCTTTGCGATTGCTTTTTAAAAGTCTCGTAATCTGCCTCTTGTAATCAAATTTTCGATTTCCCCGGTAATTTATCCCATGCGTACCTACTTTCATTATTTTTAGGAGGGTGAAAGGTATCAGAATATGTTTTATAAGGTTTAAACTTGTCTTCGTGGCATTTTTCATATTTTCTACCAACATAATCATGGCTTCCAATGTTTCACTGCTGTTTTCATACAACCTTTATTGCCATTAATGAGAAAAATCATAGAGTATTTCTAAATATAGTGTTTTATTACTTTCTATTTCGGGTTCATCAAAGTTTATAGACTCTTTGCTGATAGAATATTTTCTTGGGCTATCATTCTCATTACATCTTCCTTGCCTCTTCAGGAACTGGCAATTTTTTTGACCTGAATCATTGTGATAAAATCTTATGAAGGTATAAGGTTGATAGACCCAGGCGTATCTTATAACTTTAACGATGTACATGGATGGATAATATGCATTTTAGGAAATTCCTCACCTATTTAATCGACCACTCGATTTCAACATCTTCAGCATAATTTTCAATGGAAAGTAGTTCGATGAAGTATCCCAACAAACGACATTGGTGGTTCATACAGATCGTCATTCAGAGCTTCGTCGGCAATCCAATACCACCTCTGTTAACTGTGAGATTATTTGGCCGCGTAAAGGTATATTCTCCTGGTATTCATGTAACGCATGTTCTACAGGTTGCCTGCGGCCCACAGTAACATATTAAATCTTGATGAGATACACCAATACTTATCATCACAATATTTTGAACATGTACCTATATTATAATCAAGTAAAACATCTTATATTATCATTGTTTAAAAAATGAATGCACCAGACGCATGAATTCTCTCTGCGATATTTATTATTCATGGGTCACATTAGCTTTCAATCAGTTGAGCATTTGAATCGGTCTCCAGATCAATGAAAAAGTTCGAATAGTCACCAAGCACGTCAATCATAATTGGTAGGGTCAATTATATTTTAATTTTCTTCGGTAAACAATACAAAACACCTCAGCCCTTACTTTTATGAACAGTGCATCAATTCTATCAGGGACGTAAAAGTACGACATGTTTCAGTTAAGGGAACAACTCTTTCAGATCGCATACGAATCTACATGTCAGCTGTAGATTCGATCAGACACGACATGAATACCATAGTTGAGTGGGACCTAATTCGTTTCGGAAAATTGGCATTGGACTTTGTGTTTCCTTTTTATCAAACATTGAAGTAATGGAGGTGTTTTCAAGATTTAATTGGCGAAAATATGACGTAAAAACCTACGTACTACCCTGTAAGCCGCGGAATGGGCATGTGGAAGGGGGTGTTAGGGCACCGGCCATGTGAAGATGTAAAAGATAAGGTTTTGGAAGGTGAAATAGTGACGTGTATTATGGGAGTGTATTTAGTGGAGCTCAGTTTTATGTGCGCGGGCGGAACGAGTTTTTGTACCTATCTGTTCGGCTATGTATCTCTAATTTTATCGCTTCGTCGGACCTAGAGATATAGTGAGACATATTGATAATATTCTCCGTGTCGCTCTAAAATACACCAGATATGAATTTTTCAAGCAACCTAAGCCTAAAATGTAGCCTCCTAGTCTCTAGGGGCTCCCGTCTCAATCCCTCTAAAAGTTGTAAAACACTACATGTTCGCTCGTAGTAGTTGTTAACCAAGTGTGCTGCTTTTCTTTGTATTTTATTATTTTTTGGTTAATTACTTATGACCAGAGTCCCAGGTACTCTCGCTGTATTCGAGACATGGCCTAACCAGAGCGAAATAGCACCTCTCTTTGAGCACCTTTCTAATGCAGCAAAATAAACTAGGAATTGTGGGTGTAAAGTGTTTATTTTTCCAATTTTATGAAGTGAAGGTGTTTTCTTGATTGTATTGGTGAATTTTTTATACATATACGAATGGAAAAATAACAATAAAAATAAGGTGTCATTATTGTTGTGAAATTGAGACTAAGGCAGTCCCTTCTTCCGTCTAGCCCCTCATCAGATAAACACATGAAAAAAGTATGAAGAAAGATATATACATTTGTGGTAAAAACTTATGGAAGTAAAGAGGTGATATCCTTGACGAAAAAAACCCACTGCAGGAGAACACCCACATATGAAGGGGAGTGTGAAAAACCTGCAAACACCTACAGACAGATTAAGCTAATGTAACACCAACAAAAAACATACGTGTACATACCACAAAAAACATACATGCCAATCACGCCGTTCCCTTCCAGGGTAGACACAGTCACAAAGTTTCATTGAAAAATGCATAAATGTACGCCTAACTCTGCTTCAATAATTTCCTCCATACTGATCTATACTTCCAAACCTCTTTCGCTTCACTTACCCCCAAACACTGCTTCATACACGCCCTCCTGTTTTAAAACTCCTAATATTCCTCCTACTAAGAATTTTCTCAACCACAACTTTCTCGGCCTACCTCTACCTCTCGCTCTATTTAATTCACTCTTATATATCTGTAAAAAACAATGATTGAATATAGAGATGAATGACAATAATGATAAAAAGGGTTATTATCACTTAACTGCAAAGTTAAAAATAACTAAATAAGTAATTAGAGAATAAAATCAAATAAATTTTAAAAAAGTAAACATAAATAAATAAAATGCAAAATATATAATAACAGAGGAAGATATGAGTTGCGGAATGGGGCATATCCATCGTGCGTGCTATCAGCGTCTCGTTTGAATTAGGCTGCATTGCATTCACGTTGCGTGGCCGGGTGCAACATCGCTCTTTCGAGCTCTACAATCGATACCTGCATCGCCCAGCCGTGCAACCACTCCCAAACGCCTCTCTCTCTCTCTCCCTCTCCTCCTCTCTTTAATCTTCTCTCTTCCGTCTCAACTCATACAATCCTCTCCCTCCACTTCCCTTCCTTCATGCATCACGGGCGTTGCCCTCCCCTCTCATCCAACCCAATCCCACACCCTCATCGTCTTCTCACCCCCTCCACTCAAGTCCGCCTCCCCCTCCTCTCCCCCTTACCACCCTCCCCCCCCTCTTCCCCCCTCCTCGCGTCTTTTACGCGGAAAAGGGACTCATTTGCATCCGAGTCGAGCGTTTCGTCCCATTACCATTTCGCGATGATGTAAATTTCATCAAAACCCTGAATTCTATACGCTCCCCGCGCCTCTGTTTCGGGTTCTCGTCTCGCTCCCCCGGATTAAGGGTCCTGCACCACTCATTGTTTACCTCCTAGAGTGTGCTCCGAGGAGGTCCCGTGGATGGATCCGTCAGTCGTGTGGGGAACATTCGTGTCAGAATGGATCGAGTGCTCCTTTTTCGAGTACGGATGCAATGCTTATTTATACACGACCTCACACTCTTTCTCTCTCGAAAGCCGTCGATTTGGAATTGAATACGGCCACATGACGAATTTCAATGGGTTATTTCGTCGCGGAATGATATTAAAAGGAATTAATTCCTTCTCGCCAAGGGGTGAAATGAAATTCATTTACATGTATCGCGTCATTCTTTTTCACACTTGAGATGCATGTAGAAAAATGGGACCTCTGTGAGATAACGTCAACTAATTTCTACTTTCCCTCCCTCTTTTTTTCCCCATGTTTAACGGGATATTGTAAAATAGAATACTATTTTTTTATTCTCAGGGAGCTTTACTCATGGAACAAATGCGAGTTTAATTTTGATAAAAAATTATTGTAGTTTAATCTTCAATGTACAAATTGTATTAGTTCCGGTTAAAAAACGTGGCAGCTCCCTTCCCTACTCGCCATAGAAAAAGGCTCGGCGAACGATTGCACATCACTGCTCGGCGGAGCAGCCGATCGAACTCAAAAAGGATCGATGCATTCAAACAAAAACTACTACAAATTAGATTTGACAATAATCCTCAGGCTCCAGTCTTGAACCTACCATAGTTCAACCACGGCAATTCTAATGACTATGAAATAGGATGCACGCCAATAACCAAAAACAACCTTGTAATGGAGAAATTCTGCCATCACGTCTTCCTTACAATCCAATGGCTCGTGCGTTACGTCAATGGATCATGAAGAGATGTGAAGATGTGTAACCATCTAACGAAGATGAATTAATAATATCTTAGAAAATAGCATTCATTACCCTATATTCCACAAATTAAGAATCAATTACCTCGATGAGATAGAGGTGGTGGTCCAAATATGGGCGCGTTACATTTTGTAGTCTACTGAGCTAACTTACATTATTTTTTCAAATGTTAATGTTATATTGCAACCAACAACAAATCATATATAAGATAGGATAGTGATAACACACAAATCCCTCAACTTTTTTCAAATGAGTTCATTTCAACAAGTTGTCAAAATGAAATGAATTAAAAAAGCGGTCAAAATATGGGCTTCAGGGCTACTCATAATGTTAGTGCTAAAAAAAGACAAAAATGAACTTAAAACGCTAAAAAATGTTAAAATTATTAAAAAATATTAAAGGTAGCAAAAAGGAGGTAAAAAAATATGCTCTCAAACGAAGCAAGAGTTATTATTTGCAGAAATCATACACATAAACCTATTTTTCTGCCCCCGCGCACTCTGTGTCTCCCCACATCTGGCACATTATATATTGATCCAACGTTTTTCCTCTTGTTCCCACAGAAAATAGTCCATCACAGAAGATGCAGGTTGCATCATAGTCGTCAGGGCGGTATTCTTAAGATAGGTCCAGGTCGTTGGCATCGGCTCTTCATGGTTTTTCCCAGAGTCTGAAGAAGTCTGGCTCTTCTCAGCCCTCTTTTTGCTCTGCTCAGTTATCTGTCTTGCAAGTTTAATCTTCCTGGTTTTCACAACTTTGCTTTTCCCAGACCTTTGAAAGAGTTTTTTCCTGTACGTGCTGTTTTCTGATTTATCCAAGGATCTGCGAAATTCATCTCCGTATGGTGTGCCTGTCACAAGACTCGCTTCGCAGACTGGCGACCTCGGTTGGACTTCTTCTTCACGATAATAGGAACTGGATTGGCATCAGATGGATAAATTTGTTCAGATGACCCAGCAACTCCAACCTGACCGGAATTGAAAATCTTGGAGGCTTGACGAAATGAGGCAAGTTTCTCACCAGGTGGTGAACGAGAGGATGATGGCTGGATGGCTTGAGATTGAGAAGATGGCTGACTTGAGGAAGTTAGAGAAACTAAGCTACATGTCTCCGCAGCTTCTATAAAATTAAAAAAAAACATCTAAACCATTTACCTGAAAAAATTATCGAGTCTTCAGTAGTGAGGGTTATAGACAAAATCCAGTACAACTTCTAACATGGAGGACAGCGCCAGCTTAACTACTCCATCCCTTCTTTCTTATCAAATAACAGCTATTTTATACAGCCAACGATATCATTCAGCACCTGCTAGTTCCTCATTCATCAACCAGCCATCAGTTCAGTATTTGGATCTTTTCCTTACAGAATCTGGATGCATGGTATCTGAGGTCTGAATCTAAACCTGAATGAATAACGGATTGACATGGGCATTAATGAGAAAGCGTGAAAGATAAACAAAGCGGAATGGCAATTTTACAATGAATTTCATTGAATCATCAGGAACACCATCAAAAGTTAAAGTATCACGGACGGGTCCGGTTGAATTCGTCTTAATTTAATGGGTGCCAGATAATTATATTAATTCACAATAGTCGACTCTTTTATTTATAATACAGCTACTTTTTTCATTAATTACGTCGAAGATTGGGGAGTTTAAAAGGGAATAGGTGCCGAAATATGTGAGGATTTAAGTGCGGGCGATAAAAGTATATCACTCTTAGAAGCAGTCACGACGATATCAAGTCAGCAGAAGTAACCACGTCAATGCTCTTCGGCGATAAACGGTGCCCATTAGACAGAGGCTCTGCAAACACCTAATTAGGAGAATTATGCAACCAAATCTTGCAATACAGCGCGGATTTCAGAATTGTTCCTCTTCCTATATTACGCGTGATTCTGAGTAGGGCCAGCGACGCAGCCAGTTCACCTTTTCACATTTTCTCCTACCTTGTCTCTTTGGCGGTTACCGAGTCCCCATGTACTCGCCTACCACACGGGCGGCCAGGGTTCAAGTCCCTGCAGAGGCGGATGTTTTTCAGAGGGAACCCAATCCCTACTTGAATGTCTTGTGGAGGGCACTTCAAGTACGTCTGTCAGATGAGACGTTAAACCGTGGCCCCCTTGGCGCCTTTCGTTAAGAGCAGGCTAATGTCGACGCCGGGTTTCCATCCACCCTTCCTCCCTTACCCAATCCCAATGTCGCTAATGACCTTAGCCGTCGGTCGCCTTCCCAAATATCTAAACCCAAATCCGAGTCCCCCATTGTACCCCTCCTCTACGCTTTTCCTTCTCAAAAATTAATTCATTAAGGCAATTCATTGACGTAACAGATAGAATATGCTCAGCGGATGTGAAAAGCGGGATAGTACAAGTTAAATAAGCTTTTTTCAAGAAGAAAACTCCCTGACTTCAAAAAATGTCACAATACAAACCCGTAAAGAATTTGTAAAAAGCTTTATTTGGAGTGAGTGAACATACAGCTCAGAAACTTGGGTTTTAAGAAAAGCAGAAAGGAGCAGATTGGAGGCATTTGGAATTGTGGTGCCGTAGAAGAATGCTAAAGATTCCATGGACAGAGATAGCTACAAATTTCAAGGTTCTAGAAAGAGTTGGGAAGGGGCGAACATTGGTAGGCTCTATCCCAAGAAGGAGAGAAAGATGGATTGGACATATGTTGCGGCACGCTAACTAGATGACTGCCTTGATGGAATGAGTGGTGGAAGGATGTGAAAGAAGAGGAAGGCCTAGGCAGGAATTCCTGAATGGGATTGGAGGAGGGAAGAGATATGCAGAGATAAAGAGAATCGCTCTGGAAAGAAAGATTTGAATGCCCAACAACCTTAGGGTTGGGAAGAAGAAGAAAATGGACTTGACTGAAGCAAAAAAGTTATACTTGGATAGGGAAGTACTGAATAAATTAGCTAACAGCGAGATAGTTCTTTCTGAAAATGAAATTATAATTAAAGAGAGGCAGCTAAATATCTTATGTCTTCGGTAATCAGAAAATCAATGCTGAAATTAATGGTACAGTTCCTTTTGTTCCGGAAACATCCAACAATAGTCTGCTATTAAAAATACATATAATGACGAGTCCCACTTACACACACGGCCTTTCGCGGACTTGCATAACTACCACCATCACTCTGGTGGAACACACGAAACAGTACGTCACGCATGAAAACATAAAGAATGACTTAAAAACAAACTTGTTAAAAGGCTTGCAGAAAAGGAATTGAGCGCTAATCTGCATGGAAAAGATGGTGTATTTAAAATTATTTTTTTAACGGGCTTATTTAAGTTTTGAACCAGAGATTTCAAAGTTTAGAGACAAAGATTTGGAAAAACTTCGGATAAATATTGATTTAAAAAATTGGGTAGTTTAGTGAACCGCAGTTAATGCACGATGTCCTCCGAGTGATTTATGGCCTGACGGTCAACGAATCCTAAAGATAATAATGGTTTTTCTTCCGACAACTATGTAGGGGTAAAGACGAGAACGAGCGAAATAAAGGAGAAATGTAATTTTCTCTATCATAATAGGGTCAAAGTAATTGTATCATGATGGAGTTAAAGATATTGGAGGAAGGGATAGACTTAGATAGCCATGATCTGATATAAAGTAAGATACTCACGATGAAATGGAATATTAAGTCTTAAAAATGAGCGAAAATGTTTAAAGCAACCCATGAATCTATTTGAAGCAAAACAGTTAGATAAAGGTAGGAAAATATGGAAGAAATTTATTGAGATTTTTTCAAGAAATTTAATTACAACGTAAGTGAGGCACTAAAATATCTTAGTTTTTGGGTACTCACATATGAATTTAGTAATTAATTATAAAATTCCTTCTGTTCCAAAAGAGGTTTCAAGTGTAGTCTACTCTTCAGACTGGTAACAGCATGTTTTAAACTTTTTGCTTATGTTTGACGCCTTTTCTGCAGCTAATAACAAATATATTTTTAATATTCATAGATTCACCTATAAACTTTGCATTAAGAATCGTCATATTGTAACCCCGGTACGCATTTTGAAGTTATACGGGTGAGATTACCTGTAATAAGCACGTAATATTATGGCAGGGATTTTGAACGCGTGAATGGGCTCTGTGTTTGTTTAGGATATCATTCAAATTGGACGCAGGATTTTAATTCTTAAGTTCCTCGGTCATGTTTTATTTAATTTATTTCTCGCATCTCTTTTAATTTTTGTCTCGCATAGTTCCGGTATAGTGTTTTGGAATGGTCTTCGCCAATTAATTTTGGAACTCATATATCTTTCTTTTGTATTTTATTCATTGACTTACTGTGAATAGAGGTAACTCTTAGGAAGTCTTGGTTATTCTTCAGCTGAAAGTTCAATGAGCGTCTGAATACCTTTTTGGAATCTGGGGACATTAATTACTAAGATTTTCATTAATTATCAGAAATATCGCTCCTTTTCTAGTGGAATCCTAAGGGCTGTTAATGCCGAGGAAAAGCTGACTAAGCTTTCTTTTTCTCCCAAGGAATGCGGAAATTTCGGGCGACCTCTTAATTTGGAGACAAATTAAGCTCAGCGCTTCAGAAAGCACAAAGTCTTGGTGCCTTTCTTTCTCAATTATTTTTTCTCAAAGTTTCATTGCCACAGCTAAATTTTCGTCACTTTCACCTCCCGTGGTTTAACCGCACCCTCCGCGTGCAAAATTATAAACCAGTCCTCTCAGAGGAGGGAAAGCACCTGAAGGAGTTGGCTCCACTTCGCCACCGCTTCCTTCCCCCAAAAACGGTCCTTATATCACCCATGAAAAAGAAACCTCAACGCTCTCATTCGGGTTCTTAAATCCTATTCACCTCGTCTTCACCTCTCCTTTCACTTCCGCTTGGAAATAACGTAGTTCCCTCTACCTCTCTCTCCTTTCTCCCGATCCCGGCCATACGTCGCCTCTCCGTCTATTTCATTATTTTTCCTTCGGGATGATAGTTTAAACTCGAAGCGGCATCCTATATTAGCTGACCATGGAATTTTACTTCTTAGGATTTAATGTATTATTTATTGCACTCGCTGTTTATACAATAAACGTAATGAACAAAAATGACGTAATTTCTACATCTAAATCCACATAATATCCTTCTAACCGCCGTATGAGCGTGTGTCGGGGGTGCTAGGACACTGTGTCCTGACACCGGTTGTAAAAGATTTGCTTTTTGGAGGCGAATAGGTGTAACGTATTACGAAAGGGTTTTGAGAGAACGACAGTTATTATTATGATCACTTCATGCACGCGGAAAGAACGAGTTTTTGTGCCTATCTGTTCGGCGATCTATCTTCTTTTAAAATTTCATGGATCGAAAAACGTATTGAGGCGTCAAAATTATATTCTTCGGGTTGCTTTGAAACAAACCTATTTTTTAAATCTCAAGCAAACTAATTCTAGAGTGTAGCCTCTGCGTCTCTAGCGGTTCCCGACCTGATTCCTCAAAAATCTGTGAAATGCTTTATGTCCGCCCATTGCAAATTTTAGCCAAGTGCTCAGCTTTCTTTAGTATTTTATATATTTTTTTGGTTGAGAATTTCTGTCTAGGGCTTTTAATGCTCGTGGCGTATTCGAAGTGTGGCTTATCCAGAGCGAAGTAGCATCTTTGTTTTACTTTTTCGTCCGAGAACCTTCCTATTATACGCTAGATAAATCCTATTTTCATAACTTTAATGCTGTGCCACATATGTTTTGTATCTATGTTCTCCGCTATAAGTTTTAACTCAAGGTAATTCCAAGACCTTTAAACATTTCAAAGAATCAATTGACGTCCATAGATGTTTGAAAAAAGTTTGCAGTTGACCATAATTTGAAAAAAAGCTTTCGATCAAAGGAGTAACTGTTAAAGTAAGTAAAGTTAAAGCTATTTTATATTACGAAAAAATCATTAAAACGGATAATAATCATGGACGATTCCTAATCTTGGACTACTCTAGGCCAGATGTACGTTAACTCTTCCTTCCCACATGATGGTGCTTCCGAGGTAGGTGAAGGAGTCCTTTTGCTCTGATTTCTGTCCTTTGAGAGTGACTTCAGTACTCAACATCTCCCTTTCACGCACTAGGATTTTGGCCTTCCGCTCATTTATTTACATGTGATATTCTTGAAAAACTTGGTCTACTGTGTTCAGTGATCTTGGAAGAACTCGTCTATTGGATGAAGTAAAACTCGGCTCAACTTTGTGGAGTTCCATGTTAATTGTTAAAAATAACTTTTACACTCCTGTCCCAACATCCTCAGGTGCTCATGGACCTGTCAATGAGCACCTGAAATCGTAATCCAGATTGTGCTATAAATTGATCTGTGAACTGACCAGTGGAGTGGAAAAGTTCTTTTTACTGATTTATCTATTAGTAGATATATGTTAATTGCCCGGAGTTAAAGGTCGTATGAACTGTTTCAGCGACTTTATAAAATAAATAAAAATTAACCCTAGAACAAAATCCAGGTAATTAAAATTCACCAAATCATCACTAGTATCCTTCTGTCGTCTCCTGCCAGAATATATGAAAAAACTCCTTTATCATTATTTATTTACTTATTTTCTTATTTATTTTCCCCTTATTAGACATGAACTTCATCAATTTTGCCACTAATTAACTCCAAAGAAAACTTGTAAGCTGCAAATAATGAGTTCCGTGTGGATCTTTGGAGCTTGTCGGAAAGTTAATTAGTGACAAAGGGTCACAAACTAAAAGATCAGTAGCAGCTCTCCTTCCTGTTTATATCCCCATCCATTCTGCTTCAGACCTTATCACGACCTATTTGTGGTCCGACTCTTATGGTAATGGGAATCGAGCTGGTGTGGTTACTTTTATACTGTATTCCCTTTACGTGGGATGTGGTTTGAATCCTGTGGCGAAATGGCGGCGATTTTTCTGTAAAACTACTACCCCAAGCCTTAGGTGTTCTTGGTGGCACGTGAAGACCGTTTCAAGCATAGAGTTATTCCCTTTATATGGAGCATCAAGCTACAGACACTTTGGCAACTTTTGTTAGGACTAGAAAATTTTCAGTCGATTGCTGGATCTCTTTTAAGTGTCTTACTGTTGTACTTTGTCCATCCAATGGGGCAGAGATCCGTAGACCCTATCGGCGCATTCAATTTACCCTGTCCGACAGCGCGAATCTGTACACCACTTTGCAATCCTAATGTGTTATAAGAGTTATTCCTTAGTAACGCACATGTTTTTCCCGCCTGTATTTTTCTGAGTCGTATTACTTTCACAGAAGGTATGTTTACTTTCGACCTGTGTTTGGCTTTTTTGTTTCAGTAGTACTTAAAGCGGCAGAAGAGAAAACTACTGATCAAAGATGACGTGTGTGTTTTGCAGTCATTTGCATGTAAAGAGCAGACTCGCATTTGCCCGAATATATTCCCTAATTAACCATCTTTCCTGCTTGCGGGATCATAAAAAGACAAAAAAATCAAACACTTATTTCCTGAGCCAAAAATACAAGTAAAAACTATTTAGATGAAACAGCATCTGTGTATTTGCTAAAATAATTTACGCAGTATAAATTCAAAAGAGTAGGCCAATGCTCACACCAAATTTCTCTCCACGCTTCCTCAAACTCTCAGATAATCCTTTCTTCTCCAACCCACCCGTCTATTCTTCACGGCGTTAGAGGTCTTAGTTGCCGGTCCCTGCCCAAAATAAGCAGCCAACTAGCCTTCTGCTGATCACGTTATCACGAAATTTATCTTCCAGAAATGACTAATGCAGCACACGATGTAGATGTAGATGAAAACAGAGCTCTGGACAACTAACTGGCGACCTTTCGGCAAGACTTTGCTCAAGAAAGGATTTCGACCATAAATTTTTGGATTGTTGATCTATAGGGACTCTGGTTCATTAGATTAGAATATTTCATACAAGAATAGGAATGAATTAATTCTGGCTGAGCCGAAATTGTATCGGAGGATGACCGATGGAGTCCTTCGAAGAGCAGAAAGACGTAATTTTTGGAAAGATTCAGCATTGGGGAAAATCAGGCCAAGGATGAATTGCGAAATTTATGTCATGAATAATAACGACGAAAGAGGCTATAAAGCGATTAAAAGGTCCTCGAAGAGAAATATTCCTTTCCCTCTTATTACAGAATTGCTAGTATTGATATTGGAGGAATGCTATACTCAATTCATAGCGCATGTGGATTGATTTGGATGAATATTTTGCCTAATATGTTATCCTATATAAGCAATATTCATATTCCTCATTGCTGTCAATGATACTACTACACTCCTGTCAGGTTTAAGGTATAATTTGTACTGTAAATTGTAAATATTTCACAGGTAATCATCGAGTAAGATGGTGAAATGCTTTTCAATTATTCTTTAGTGCTAAAATTTTGCGACGTAACATAAGTTATGAACATGAGACGAATCAACATTTTAGTATTTATTATGTTTGAATGAATTACTTCCGATTATAGTTATTACCGTCGTATTCTAAAACATTTATTACCTTAAGAACAAGGTGGTCGGTTGACTTAAAGTGAACAGGCGTATTTGCAATGTTATTTCCGAGGATAGAACTTGATTTTAGTGGTGTATCTGTATGCCCATGCTGTGCACTAAGAGTGTTAAGGAGATTGTGTTCCTGTCGAAACTTTCAGTCATGAATTTGGATATCCTTAATGGCATTCCTTAATCATGCGCAGACTGAAAATTTGCGCATTGCTATCCCTCTTGTTTCTTTGGCCTACTATTGTTCGCAGTCACTGTAAATAATTGCTGATACCAAACTGACAATACTAAAATGGTTTGAGGAGAACAGCATTGTTTTTCTCATAAATTGTATGAGGAAGTCATCACCCTAAAGTTCTGGCGGATCGTACACCTTTTGCTTTCAACTCTTATTATCTCTGATGCTATAAAAAGCTTTTTTGTACATTTTCTGCTGTATCCTATGTATCGATAAAAACTTCAAACAAAAGTTGAACTTGCAGTGCTGCATAAAATTTCATCTATATTTAGCAAGAGTTATTTATAAATTCTAAACTTGAATGTACTCAGTTATACTCAACTCTATATACCGAAATAAGTCAATGTCGATCGTTGATGCACTGCATATTTTGCAACAACAATGTAGTCTCAATGTTAGATGATTATATCCTCCACAACCGTGTCTTGCTACATGGAAATTTCATCAGGTGTTCATGGGCAATAGAACCACGGTCGCCGTCAATAAAACAATGATTTAATAGAATCATCGTGAAGATTGCAGTGTTATAAGTTCACCCTCCGTTCCAAGCATAAAAGATTTAAGTAAGTTCCGCATCACACTGTCGACGGCATATTTTTACCGAGAAAATTTTCACCCTCAAATAAACGGAGCTTTTGTTTGCTCATCAATCCAACACTGCAAGTGGTATCTCCATTGAATTATGCATTCTACTTTGGTGCCCTCATTTATTACACCTTTCTAATTTATTCCACTTGCGCCGCCCCTCTCTCCATCTCCCATTTTCCTTTGTTTTCACTCTCCATTCCCAAAACTCCATATTCTGTGTGTCCTTTCTCTCTCTTCCTTTTTTCTTCACTGCCTCCTTCCTCTCTTCCACACGCCCACTCCTTGTCCTCGCAAATCCCTATTATCCCCGCCCATCGCACCCTCCGCTTCTTTCATATCACCTTCCTTCCAGCCGCCTTTCTCGTGTAAACCGTCTAACCCCCAACAGATTAAAGAAGTGAATGGATGACTTCTCGGCAAAAGAAAGCGTATCCAGTTCTCTTTTTAATTCGCTGTTTCAGGCGTGACTTTGTTACATCTTCTATGGATGATCATAAATATTAACGTAGGTTATTTCTCAAAAGCTCTTTACCAAAAATTGACAAAAACGAACTGGGTGAAATAAATAAAGTCTCCAGTTAAAAAGTCTTTATGCCGAGGTTTTGTACGAATTATATATATATATGAGTATTACAATATGTGAATTCGTTTACGCTTAAACTTAACTTACTTTTTCATATCACCTTCCCATCAGCCGCCCTTCTTGTGTAAGCCTTCCTAACTCGCAAGCTATTGTGAAGGAAAATATGGCTTCTAAGCACCAGAAGTGCAAATTGAGATTATTTTATAAACTTGTTTTTTGAGGTGTGACTCTTTTGGTTATCCCATTAATGATCGTAGAAATAAACGTAAGCAACTTGTCGAGTCCTCTGAGGAAAACAATGATCCACGTTATGCTCAGCCGATAAGCTTTGGAGCCGAGGATAGGTATACCGTATGTGTGGTGCAATAATATTTATTTTCCTAATCCTAAACCTAATTTCCGTTGAAGATTAAACTTACTGAATTCATTTTGTTTCCCAGTAGCCTGTCTATAACAATACTGGAGGGGATTTAGATGGAAAGAAATGCAAAGAAAAGTCTCGGTCGATATGCCTCAAGCTTGCGAAGGATTTTATCATGAAGTCGTATGAAGGTTTAAGTTGATCCCACCATATAACAGCTGATTCGTCATTCAATTCATATCCTGGCTACTTACAGCAAAACAAACCCTCTGTTTAAGGTATTTATAATGAATTATAATGTAAGTAATAGTAATAGTTAATAGTAATTTTGCAAATGAAACTTAAACTTTAATTGTTATGATTTAGTTGGAACGAGAAAGATTTTCACAAAAAAATATATAGTATACCTTCTAATGAAGAAAAATATTTTATTTTTCTTAATGAAAGAAAATGTCAGTGACCTATTGTTATATTTTTGGAGATATTAGCCGTGAAATATCAGTCATTTACTACGGGAAATGGTTCGGGTTCGGTTAAATAATATTTAAATAAATAGTGAATTTCTTAGTCGTAGATTTTAATTTTAATTTAATAGCGTGTAGTTTGTATGCTTTCTCATCTGTATGAAAAATCAACTAACCAATCAATAGTATTTATTGGCAAAATATTGCTCAAACTTACTTTAATGTGAAACAGGTAGAAATTATACCACGATTATGAATACTTTTTCGCAAAAAAGGAACTGCTAATGAGAAGTAATCATTCTTAAGGAATTGAATGGCTGTGTAATATAAAGGCAGCATTCCATCTTAGTTTTCTGATTTTTTGCCTTAGAAATCTGATATCTGATTTGCGAAAAACTAGAGAAGCTGATGTCAAAATCCTTTAATTTAGAAAAAAGATGTGGTTGAAGCTAAGGATGAAGAGGGTGTGATGGACGGAAAGGAAGGAAACAAGGAAGCACATGGTGTGTGAAGAAATAAACATCCGGATCAGATTAAGAAGAATGAAAGTAGGTGGTTAGAGGGAGTAAAGGGGGAGAAAGAGAATAGGTTTCCTGAACTGGATGAAGGAGGGTAAGAAGTATGGTGAGGTCTGGAGAAGCTGCTGCTATGCTGAGAACTTCGTTGGTTGTTCAATCTTAAGATTGGTTGACTGTATCTCTCCACCCTTCTCCAGCTGATTCTAGTCCCCTTACCTCCTTGTATCCCTTCCTATGTACTTTCCTCTTTGTTTGGTCCATGAACGTATTCCTGGTGTCTTCCTTTGGGGGCTTTTTTCTCTATTTTACTTTCAATTATGTTCCTCACAAACCCATTGTGTCTCAGGGTGTGTCCAATCTATTTGGTTCTTTTTTTCTGTATGGTATTCCATTAAGTCTATTCCACTTCTACTCCTGTGTAAACTTCATCATTTCTTATTTTGTTCGACCATTTTCTCTTCAGCATCCTCATCCACCACCAGGTTTCGAAGGCTGTACTGAGAAGTATTGGTATTTAAATATACTTTAACCTACCAAGTAAGAGTAAATTTTGTTGGAAAATTAAGGAGATTCTTACACGACTGGTCGAGTCAAAGTTTACCGTCAGATTCGCTTTTTGTTTGATTTGTTTAAATAAATGCCTAAACAACCAACTAAATAAAGATGCAAAATATGCTGATTAGACGACGGATGTAATTTTAGCTGACACTTTATCCCAAACATTGGATCAAGCTGCAGTGCCACTTAAATTGCATCACCTAATTTGAGCTTCAAAGAAATATTGTAGTAAAGTGCTTGTGACTCAAAAAAATGTTATGATAAGGTGGTTAAGAGCCTAATATTTTTTCGCGATTCGATTCTGTGGGAGAATTTGCTGCTTTTACCTATATAGTTTTTCATGAAAATATCTGGTAAGAAAATACTCTTTTCTCCATTTTTAGTTCATCATAATTTTAATTTCAATGTATGCAAAAACGTTGATAAAGTTAGGTCATTGTTGCTCCCATCAGATAGAGTACACTTGAGGTTGATTCTTTGCCAGGATGTGAATAAAATAATATTTGAGTCATTTTACGGGGAATCACTCTAAGGACATAGATAATCAGTTAAAAATGTTGCATTGCGCTTATGAGTGGTTGATAATATTACCTAGTACCAGCGTGCCATATTACTTTATCTCTTCTCTTCTTTAAACTCATGTTCTAAGATCATCCCACTCTGTCCCCTCGCGGTATCAACCAAAGACTTTTCCATGCCAAAATTCTTGCCTTGTCTCCTTCAGAGGGGACCCACTCAAAAGGAAAATTGGGAGGATGGAAAAAATGCACGAAGCGTTGGAATATTCGCGTGGGGAATTCCCAACTTCGGTGAAATAAAAACACTGCTCCCTCTTCTGCCTCCCAGAAGCGCTTGCTTCTATTCGCTACCCCATCGCTGCCACGATGTGGCGGCTTTTCCCGCCGCGGGACTCGACGGCTTTTTAAGCGATAAAAGTCTTCCGTATCCTAAACTAAAACGTCCTAGGTCCTTGCCGTCCAACCAGGGCTTTGCGTTGGTCGTTCCTGCTGGTCACGCAGGCTTATCCGTAGCTCCCGAGCTGGTTTTTCTGCGAGACAGCCGTCCAAAATCGAGCTCCCTAATACTCTGTGACCCCAGGGTTGGGGCTTGATGTCACTCCCAGCAATCTTGCCCGTTCGTTTCACCAAAACTGAAGAAGGTAAAGAGGCTCCAAGGTGATGCGTAAATTTACAATCTTGAGATATCACTACTTGTTAAGTGGTGGCGCTGTGATGGGATTATCAATCCACACCCTTAAATACTAATGATAGGATTCCTCAGCTATTTGTTTTTTTGCACCATGGCCAAACGCTTTTCAATAGGGATATTTGTATCAGCTCTGTCCCATCTATTTAATTGACAATTCATATCATTTCAGCGATATATTTGGTGCTTTACAGATACTATAAAGAAATCAGAATTCTTTTCTATGACTTGATGATGATGTTAAGCGTTAAAAACTGATCGTTATAGAATATTTTATGTGGAATTTCCATTTTTTATTTAATCCTCAATGGCCTTGCAAAATTAAGTTGGAAATGCCTTACATATAAATTCATTTCTACTTGGGCAGGATTCTCACGCGCTAGTTAGTGGGAACATTAAAATTTATGCTGCATATTTGTGGGAGCATCAGTGACACAGCACTACCTACGGCAAGGTTTACCTCAGTAACGTATAAAAGGAGCTATTTCATTTTATCTGCGGTCTTTTTCAAATAGTTATTTTTTTAATTTATTTTATTTTATAAGTAAACAGACACGGTCCCTCTAAGCCATATGGCTTGTCAGAAGGATCCAACACACATACATACAATGCGGCAAATAAAAAAATGGTGTATACAAAAAACGCAAAAAAACAAGTTACAACAATTTATAATATTACAACTTGAGGTCATTAAACATAGCCAGAGTTAGGCATTCCACATTTTTGAATACACAGGTATTCATTCCAAATATATAGAACAACCAATCAAAAATGTTTAATTTCATCAAGTAAAGATGCATGTACCTTTTTCTTTACTACTGCCATACCTTTAAGATCATCAAGGTGTTTTGGCATGCAATTAAAAGTGTGGTACATAGTATTTTGCTAACCTTTTACCGTATGAATTGCAATATCTGTACGTTTCCAATACAGGGGAATTTCTTTTTGACATCCAATGTGTGTTTTTACATGGAATGGAATTTTTATACTCTTTTTTGTAATAATTTTCCAATATAATTACCCATTTTATTAATTGGTCTGCGGTTAACACTTTATATTTTCTACACAAGTAATTTAATTCAGAATTAGCACAATACTTACCTCTATCTTCATCAACCAATTTTAATATTCTCTTCTGGTTCCTGCTTATTGAGTTCAGCATGGTATTAGAAGCTATTCCCCAGACTGTTATTCCATATCTCAAAATACTTTGTACCATTGCGTTGTACATCAAAAGCTTTATGGATGAAGGTACTATATCTTTAAGCATGTAAATTTGATATGCAACAATTCTCATTTTTTTATTTAGTTTACCAATATGGTGTGAAAATTTAAAATTTTCGAGGGTGATTTTGTATTTTTGCATAATTTAGCAGATTAATACAGTCCTCTCCTTCATGAAGTTGCCTGCTGTTTCCATTCAATTGCATTGAACTGGAACAAGCATGACCTATTTTAAAATGCTCACTGTCATTGTTGTCATTCTTTCACTATAAAATCTGTCCCTGATGATAGAATGTTTTACTGAGCTATTTATGATATTAAATAACATTTTACAAAAAAAGCGCAAATAAGATATTAGATTCTTATGCCATAGAAATTTTTTCCCGATTTCAAGAAACCAAATTGAACTGGTAGATGGTGAACTGGGGAGTTTTACAAAATGTGAGAAAAGAATGACCAAAAGTAGCTATTTTCTCAGTAAAAATGTAAATATATTTGACCTTGGTCCCATGGCATACAACCCGGGAAGTATTATCTTTGAAACATACAGGGGAATTAATTATTGTTTTTTACTGTAAAATTTACCACTCGTGATTCATTTACGTGTTTCAATTCTGCCATATGACACCCATCTTTTCACTTAAATTAGCGTTTTTGCGACTGATGTCGTGAAAAATTTCGCGAAAAATATTAAATGTGAGCTACATGTATTAATAAATCACTTTGGGAATTATTCGGTTTATCATAAATGTCCGATTAACGTCAATTTATTTATCTTCAAAGTTAATTTTCCCAGGACCAGTCCCTTCCTCACATTTCTCACACCTCGATAATCCCTCAATAATCTCTTTTTTTTTCCAGAAAACCTCTCACAACCTCTAAGCCATGGTTTAAATAATGAGCGGCCTCACATTTATGGATTCGGTATTCAAATGAAAATAAAATGGATATTGAATTTTTTAGGCAAACATTTATATTTTTGCGACAATCGCTCAAGTGATATGTAATGCAAAAGCTGCCGATGCATTTAATATTGCGGTACATTTTTCATTCCGTTATAATACAACTGTTTCTATTAATCGAACGATATATTTCAAGTGTGTGGCATTAACGTAATGCTGTCAGCATTGTATGAGTTACGACGATTCTAAACCGACGTGCTTTATATTAAGTGACAGCTAATTTTTGACTGGCTTTCAGAGATTCTCGGACACGCTTGCTATCCAGATTTTAATTCCCATTCTCTTGTGGGTTACCCATTGTCCCGCATGCCTTCACCAGGAACGCATTAATCGTGGTACCAGTTCCGGCGGTTGTAGCGCGGGAAAAAGGGCTTCTTGCAGCACCCGTTCCCCCCACTCCCAGGCGTGGGTGCTCCATCATCAACCGCGACGACAAAATTTTAATCCTCCTGCCGGAGTCGCCGAGCTCTTGCACTCTGAGGAGGTCGTAAAAATACCCTCTACGCCACAAGAAGGAGAAAAAAATTGGAAAAACACGCTAAAGCGCTGGCGGAAGCGTTTTCTCTAAATCTACGGCGGGGCGGTGGCCTTTAACCTTTGAAACATCTCCCATATAGCTGTTCATTGACCAATTAAGGCAAAAAAAGAAGGTATTAGAGCACAAAGGGATGATGTATCGTGGTGAAATTTCATAGGTTGTCGCGCCTTATTAAATTAGCTATAGTTAGGCTCATCATGGCAAAAATGAATCTTCATCCTGGCTCTAAATTATTATCATACCTGTTGAGTGCTTCATTTTGGAGTAGGATGCTTCGTAAATTAAACTATGCCTAGTGACTTATTAAAATGGAAAATATTAGAGGAAAGGATATGTAATGAAAAAAATGGTCGTATCATCAGTGTGGTGTTAAGTATCAAGCTTCACGGTTTATTAATTTGATGGGTACCACATCAGAGTAAATATTCTCAAGTGGACACGAAAGCGTGTATTTATGAGGTGTTCTGAGCTTAACGAGCATTAAGATCATATTAAAAAATTAATTTTGACTAAGATATAATTCCTTTTCACTCACCTATAAAAAATTCCGTAAGAGAATGCATACTAAGAACCTTTTCTGATACCACTATTATACGAAAATCATCGAGAAATGTAGAATTTCTCAGTATTTTTGAAGGAGAGCTAATTGTTATACAGAGAGTTAATTGTTATACAGCATATCTAATATATAAAAATGAATACTTTTTTGTTCGTCTTCTAAACGTTCCAATACCATCCATCAGATGGTATTGGAACGTTTACCGATGAAACTTCGGTGAGTTGTTGTACGCGCCCGCGAAAGTTTCTGAATTATAAAATCCATTGTAAAAGAGGTGGAGTTGCTAGTCGATGCAACAAATGAGTGTTAGCACGCGAGCTTCTCAAACAAGCGAAGAATGGCAAGCAAGTAACGAAGCAGATCGTTTACGAGTTTCTCAGTCACGTGCATCAGAATCGTATCAGTGAGACATAATTCATATTCATATTCTTTATTAGAGAATAAGCATTCAAAAATGCAATAGCCCTCGTCAAATAAAATGACATCAAAAGAAACAATTAGAATACAATAGCTACATTTTCACACTCTAAATACTCTTCAATAAAAGAAAATGCTTTAGATACAAGCCAAGTATAAATTAAACTCTTAAACCTTGACATGGAAACTCGTCTGGCTCCATGTGGTAGAATATTAAAAAGTTTCAACTTAAGAATCCCAAATGAGTCTTTGGTTTTGGTCAGCCTGCAATATGATAGTACAAGTTTCTCTTTACTTCTAGTGTTGTGATGTTGGACACTTTTCACTGTGGCAAAAGAACTTAAGATTTTTTTTCACACAGCAAGGACATTTATAAATGTAAAGACTATAGAGAGTGGGAATTCCAAGTTCTTTGAAAATTGGTTTGCAGCGCTCCAGTGGGGGTGAATTGGAAATGATCCTTATACCTATTTTTTGTAAAGAAAACAATTCACAGGAAGTAGTAGCATGCCCCCACAACTCAATTCCATAGCTAAGATGGCTGTAAAAAAGGCATAGTAAATTGGTTTCATATAGTGCATGGGAATAAGTTCTTTGAGTTTTCTTAGCATGAAGATTGCCTTTGATAGTTTGCCCTGGATACAAGAGATATGTGAATCCCACAGCAATTTGCTATCTAGTTCAAGACCCAAAAGCTTTACATTTTCTGGATGGTTTAGAGCTGCGCTAAGTGAAAGTGTCGCCAATTGAGCTTTATCATTATTTAAGGCTAGTCCATTTGCTGTATACCACTGACGTACAACAGTCATTATTGAGTTAAAAGAGTGGGGAACATTGTTAGGATTATACAGGAAGGTTGTGTCATCAGCATACAGTATTGATTCACAAGAAACATTTGCAGAAAGATCATTAATCATGACCAGAAACAATAGAGGGCCAAGCACAGATCCTTGTGTAACCCCATGTTCAACATTTAAGGGCATGGACATATTGTCATTGATGTAGACACACTGTGAACGATCATTCAGATAAGATTGAAAGATTTTTAGTTCAATATCCTTGACACCGTAATAACTAAGTTTATGCAGGAGAATGGAATGAGAGACACAATCAAATGCATTTCAAAGGTGACAAGAATTTAAGGCAGTAGAGGTTTTATCTTCAAAAGCCTTTAATATTACCTATATCAATGGCATAACTCACAGCAGATATTCTGGATTGGTCTTTGCGAAATCCATACTGTGAGAATAAGGATAAATTATTGATTATAAAATGAAAATAAGGTTGATTTTTGATCACTTTCTCAAGTATTTTGCTAAAAATAGGAGTTATTGAAATTGGACGATAACTGGATGCTGAGCTTGAGTCATCTTTTTTATACATGGGGATAACTTTTGATACCTTTAAAGATTTAGGGAAACAACCAGGCTGTAAACACGAATTACATATCAATGCAAGTGGTTCATCAATTATATTAGCAAGATTTTTAACCAGTTTAGTTGACAACCCGTAAAAGTCAGTGCAATTGTAAATTTTCATTTTTTATAATTAACTGAATATTACGTGCTGTCACCCATTTTCATTTAAAAGAGGAAGGGGTAACAGGATGATTATTTAGGAGCCCTATTGCGAAGACTGACCTGTGATTAATGGAGGTTGTAAGGTCATTTTCTGTTTTAAGAAAGTGTTTATTGAGGGAATCAGGGTAAAAGGGTAGCGCCTTAGAAACACCAGAACACTTACGTTCCCTATCAATAACCCTCCATGCTATCTTGACCTTATTATCTGAATTTTCTGTTTTAGAACAGTTAGCGCTCAGTTTTACCAGATGAATTTTATGGATGTATTGCTTCTTTAGTTTCAGCCACAGGAGTTTGTGATCATTATCACCAGTGTTCCTGTATTTAGCATGCACTGCAACTATTTCTGACCTAAGGCTAGCTAGATCAGGAGTAAACCAAACATTTTTTGCCTTTTTACTTTTAGTTGAAGTTCTCAATTTCTTTGGAAAACAGTGTTCAAAAAAACAACATAAAGTTATCAAAAAAGCAGGAAAAATTATCATCACCATTTGCGTAGGTGAGGCTCAAAACTACCCACGGTCGCCATTACTGATGGATGAGCTTTCCAATAGGATCTGTATCTTCTTAATTAGCGAAATTAAAAAAGTACAATTTGGCAAGACAGGGAGGGAAAATTTTCGGAACGTGATTCAAAAAGTGTATCCCAAACGAGGGCCAAATAGTTACATACTACCCAATTGCCATGATTTCACAATAAAAGTCGTTGTTCACTTTCCACAGAATTTGATTTTCCGACCAAGGTTTTGACATAACCTCGGAATTACCTTGAAATGACATCAAGACCTTAAAAATGACATAGCTTATTCCAATACCTTAGTCAGTGAATCAAATTCTGTGGAAAGTGAACAACTACTTTTATTGTGAGATCATTTCATCTATACTCCATTTCCACAAAATATTGCCTGATATGCTAAACTTAATACATACTACTCAATATAAATTTTCAGTATGCACAATACCTGGAACACTGAACAGAGAAATCAGACACCATCTCCATCCCTCATGACTTGTATGAATGACAAAACAACATAGCGGTAAATAGTACTAAAGATTTTAGCTCCAAATTTAAGTAGCAAAATGAGAACGATTTCTGATATGAAACACCATTCAGGAGGGACATTTCTCTCGAATGCCCGTAGAAATAAATATAAGTTTCCCCAACTGCACTCAAAACTTGGGGCATTAAATAGCCGAGTTACATTTGCTTGCAAACTTTTGGCCGGTTGAGAAACCTGAGGAAGGGCAAAACTTTGAAATGCAGATGAAAACATAAGTTTCAAATTATATTCTTTCAGAGAGGCCCTCAAAAGTAAAGCGCTACCATAACTGTTGCTCTTTCCACCAGAGTTGCTGACCACCGAGCTCGGTTAACATACACTCAGCCGCAAAATGGCTGGTAGTCGAGATTTTGGCAGACATTTGCGTCGGAGAGCTAAAGCAATGGAGTATGGGAGTTAAAGGCGCCTTAGGTTTGAAGAAAAGGGAGAAAGAGAAGTAGCATGATATTATGAAGCCGAGAGTTTGCGTATTAGGAATAGTTGACGGAATGACATGGTGCGATACGGAAATATTAAAAACAAAAAGGTGTAATGAATAAGGATATAAATATATAGCTTATTTAGAGATTATCTCAGAAAATGATTAACCATTTCAATTATTTACAGGGCCTCTTGTTCTAGAGAAAAGAATAATTTCGTAATTAACTAGCTGTGCCCGGCATGCGTTGCAATGCCTTTTTTTCTTTCCAAGTAGGCACACATATACAAAGAAGACGGAAACGAATTTGATACCTAGTCCAATTAATGCCTCGTATCTACACAGGAATTCGTAACGCACAAATGATGGGATTGGTTTCCATTCCATGCCTATGCCATGGTTTGCAAGTAAATAAAATATTCTATTGTTGAAGTAGTGAAACAATTACCTATTTCCTAAAATTGGATTTTCGAGCTTGAAAATCCAATTTTAGGGAAAAGTGAAGCTTATGCGAAAATTAAATGGATATTAAAAAAAGCAAACAATAAGGCCACTGAGCCAAATTTTATTCTACGAACAAATTTATTACGTACCTTTTAACACAAATTATGTCTCACTGATATGATTCTGATGAGCGTGGTATTGGATTGTACTTTTTTAATTTCGCTAATTAAGAAGATATAGGTCCTATTGGAAAGCTTATCCATCAGTAATGGCAACCGTGGGTAGTTCTGAGCCAGAGTAGAGTGATGAATTGGATGAATTTACGGAAAATCCTGGTTGAAACTATGTAAATGATGGTTTAGTTGTAGTTAGTTAAAGAGATTGGTTCAATAGTAGCCCTAAACTCAGGGTACTAATGGTATAGTCCCGAACACTGGGGTAAATGGTGCGGGCGCTTGCTATGGTGGCCAATGTTGGAAGCTGTAACGTAGGCGTGGCCTGTCCGCCATGTGCGTCAACCCCGATTTTCCTGTACACGCACGGGGTGACAAACTAACTTTTCAATTTTACGATGTTTTCCATTCATAACTTATTATAAATCAGCATGCATTTACTTCGTATATCTTTATTTATCTAAGTATATATTCCCCTTTTGTGTGTTTTTGTATTCATTTAAATCAAATTTAATGCGTATTCCGTGTGAAAGCTATTGTAAAATCCAGTTGAATCCATAATGCTTAGTGAAAAAGATATATTTCAAAAAATACTTGCTTTACATTTCAAGCAGATGGTGGATATTCTTGCTTTACATCACTAATTCGTCGATTCCTACGTATTATCCAAAAATAAGTAAGGAATGAGCCGGGAAAACTAATGCGGTTGTTATTTCTCTTATCAGGCTACAGTTTGACGGCATAATGTCCTCGCCATCTGCCTCAACAATCCCAACCATTCGTTTAAGATCTATTTATTTTTATCTTGTTTTTTAATAAAACAAATTTTATATTTCTATGAAAATTACAGACATTTAACATTGATACCTAAAAACCACTACTAACAGCTCCAGCTTAATGTCTTAGCTGTCAACTAGAATTTTGGCATTTACCGTTCACACGAAAATCACCATCAATCATTCGTATTCATATATATATATTGCTCATAATAAAAGAATTTATATACATAAAAGTGAAGAAAATTTTATGGTGATGATGAATTTATTTAAGTTCCAAGGAGCTTGGAGTTCACAGAGGAACAAAATTGAACCATAATTTAATGATAAATTTAGTAACGATTAATGGAAAGTGACAAAAAATTAATAGTTGATGGAATACATGATGGAAGACAATGCCACAAATATGTTTTACATTTCTTTAAAAACATTGTCAGAGAAGGAACTTTTTTTATATTATGAGGTAGATCATTGCATTTTTTTATTGCTTGATACCAAATGGACCGGGTGCCATATCTTTAGGATCTACTCGTCGTAGGCAGCAGTTCCTTCTGGGAGTTTCGATTGCAGCTTTTTCAAGTGTGAGAAGCAAGTTTTTGCTTGAAATCAAAGTACTAACGGGAAATTTCTCTGGATTTGATGTGGTACAACAATTGATTAGAACATTTTGCATTTATTTGTATCTAATGCCGTTAAATATAAAGATGTACGAATATATCGGCTTTTTTTACAGTACGTAACGTATGGCTATAAAAATATAACGCTAAAATTACGTATTGATTGGCGGTAAGTCCTTTAATTGCCACTTGGTTAGAGCTTTATGCATATGAGAATGCGATATTTTTTGCAATGCCGCATCGGCCTTATGACCTCTAATATCACATATATTTATATAACTTCAGAATTTTACTATTATTTTCAACAAGCAGGCGTTTTATACGCATATCCGTTGAGCTCAACATACTGTCGCTGAGCGAGTTTAGACATGCCCTTTGATATATTTGGGACGACAAAATTTTCCCCTCGCAGAAAAAGGTATTTTTGAAATAGCATTACCCACAAACTATACACATTACTCAGTAGAAAAGGCTTATCTAATTATTTACTATCTTAACCAGTCCAGTATCAACGTCCACTGTTCTGATTCGGGCAACGATTACGCCAGTCAGAATTCAGAATTTAAAACAAAATTCTGCGAACTGTATTTTAAGCTCCCCTCAATTGATAAAATCGTGTTCTCGCTTCGAGACATTTTACGATTCAGACATCGTACTCCTGCCGTAAAATCACAACGGGTTGTTAAAAAATATCGTAACCGTCTGAACAATGAGGCAATATTTAATAACCATCTGCCATGACGCCCGAAACCACCCTCTTGCTGGATTGATTGATTTCCTTGAACAAATGGCCTGTCCTGTTTTTGAGAGATCGTGTACTGTGTACAATAAAAAGATAAAAATGCTCCCAAATTTCCGCCGTCCCATGGCCCCCATTAATCCTCTCCCATCATGTTCCTTCGTTCGCACTCCCCCCCCCCACTCTCAGCCCCTCTATTTACTCCTCCTTCTCAGCCCTTCCTCCCTCCCCCCTCTCTCTCTCTCTCTCCACTCTCCCATGTCAGCTCTCCCACATCCTCTCCATCCCTCCCTACTCCCTAACGGAGGAGCTTAAATCGCGAAAACCCTTTTTTCCTGCACTTGGCCTTTCATTCCAAAGTATCGCTGTCTCCCGGCGACGAGCGAAGGAATTGTGAAGGAAGAAAATTCATTGTGCTGATGGACCAGTTCATGAAAATATGTCTTTGAAACGAATTGTTACGCGAGAAAAGTATTATATACTCACCGCTTATGTCCATAGAGAGAGAAATGGGAAACCTGTATCTACTTCCACTTGTTACCCTGCAAGCCGGCAGAGGGGTGTTTGGCAGGGGGTGACTTATCATCAACATGAACTGTAGTGAAGAAATTTAATTTCGCCAACAAGGTCCACTCTATTGGTATACTGCAAATGATACAGAAACTACTAAAATAATCCATAATGTTACTATGAAAATGTGACACAAGAGTCATGCAGGGAATATGCAAAGCATGGTGTTAGCACAACTCAACAGATTTAGAGGCATCCATTTCGGGGCATATGAATTAATCAGCTACACTACCTATCAACTAACCTACTTCAATGCCTTAACGTAGGAAATATGGTCACCTATCGTTCGCGAGAGAATCGACGTTTTGAATTTTTCTGTCCTATAATCTATTTCCCTTATGTTATCCTCATGATCTGCTCTACCTTAATATGTTGAGGTTTGTAACATGTCGATAAATTCGTCGGAAAATAAATAATTTTTGAGCTTGCATAATAGATTGAGTCTAATTTTCAATCGTCGGTCTGAAACATAAAAACCTTTCTAAACATGGTTGAAAAAGATTAGTTTCACGAAACTAGTTTTGAAGATAAATAACTTTAAGGTGCATTTCACAAAATCATCCAAATTGCAAACCAGAATATCAAGGACCAGCCAACCGTTTGCAGCAAATATTCCAGAATCAGTGATCAAAATTTATTACCACTTGAGGATCCTAAAAAATATCTAGTGGTGGCATGATGTGTACTCCTCGACGTTTAACCCCACACAGAGATGGTTGTTAGTTGGCCTCGTTCGGAGTAGGTTATATTTGGCCAGGTTTAGATGGAGAAGATGAGCTTAGGAGATTAACGATATTTAGCATTGGAGAGGAAAATTGTAAGATAGCTGCATAGATAGAACGGAGTTCTTCAATTGAAGAACCAAGAATCGGCTTTTGTTTCCGGCCGCGGAATATAGGGTCATGACCTTTGTGCCATTGCTAGATTGACCGTGGTGCTGGAACTTTCCTAACGCTGACTTCTATGTTCTACAGTTGTATTGCAGTGTGGTATGTCCATCTACGCGCTGCTCTCCTAGTTACTAGTTTGGGCTAGCATTTTTCTCTTGAATTCTTTGTGGTCCTCACCTAGCAGCCACAGGGGCCGCGTGCTAGGTGGCCTTGTACTGCCACATGTTGCGTGCTTGTCGTGGAATCACTCCGTAACTCATGCATTAGCGTTGCCTTGCTCAGTACTTAGTCGATTTAAGGATGAAGATAAAATAGATAGAATACCAATGGAGAAATCCTTAGAAGATTTGTATGACAAAAGTGTGTTGAAATTCTGCAAAGTGGAATAAGCAATCATTCTAAATGTACTCTTAGCAAGCGGTTGATCACAGTCAAGAGAATCCAATCCTATTTCAGAAGCAGAAACTTATAACAAACCAAGCAGAAGTGTTGCACGGACGAGAGGGAATTTGCAGCATTAGTCCAAGGGAATGATTAAGCTACTCCCTCCATTTGATACTTCTTTGAAATACAACCCATTATTATGTTTATATCGAACTAAAGGAAGTATCACAATACTCATGATCAATGCTACTCGAGAGGTATTATATTGAGATTCCGCACAAGCCTGGGCTAGCTCATTGAGACGCTGGTGCGTCTAAGTAGGTAATAAGTTAAATAGACAGCGACAGGTAGTCGGAAAATTTGGTAATCTCTATTATTCCTAGGCGTTTTAATGGTTGAGGGTTTAAAATTTTGCAGCAGTTCAAAGGCATAAAGTGAAGAAACTCCCCTTCTAATCTCAAAGAAATACTCTTGAGAATATTCTTAAATCACATCCTCTCTATGGACCGAAAAAATATGCATTATATTCCATTAACCGACTTTTATAGTCTCCACGCTTTCACATAGTGTTCTCTTAAAATTTTGTGTATTTCAAAGAATTTTTCTGGGTCTTATATCATCTTAACTCTAGTTAAATTCAAAATTTATCAATTAGGGAAATAAAAGCAATTGCGCAAATTAAGTTGAAAATTAAGACTATCATCATGACTTGGGCTTCGACACATGGCATCATTATCAGGTGATGAAATTATATGATTAAGCTTATTTCAATATTGATAAATGTATCTTCTGTACAATTTACCATCTGACTAAATAAAAACCATGGCCCAAGCAAAATTCAGCTCCTTATTAAAATGAAATATTTTATTATATTAAATCAATTTTCTGAATTTCGCAGTGCTGACATCTTCTGAAGAGGGTAGCTTAGTGGCTATCAGCATGTGATTAAGTAATTTGACATTTATTCTTGCTCTTAGAAGTGTATACATTTATACCTATCCCTTATGTCATCCCATTTAGTGTTGGGTATTACTAAAATAGTTGAATTTTCAGTCATAGGCCTGTTTAGTATGAATAAAATTCACACGTTCGTATCCTTGTACATCTATCTCTTTTACTCACTTCCATTCACGCATTTCCTCGTACTCGCTGTCCTGTTCTCAAGACTTCTAATAGTCATTCTCTTAAAGAGTGCCTTCCACCGCATTCATCCATGACTTTATCAAACAGTCGCTTTCTCTCCTTGTATTCATCCTCCATCATTAAACTGATTTGGCATTTGGCTCCCATCCATTTTCTCGACATGACCAAACCAACGAAACACGTTTCGTACATGCATGTTAGTTATCGGGGAATTAATTCCTCATTTTTTTCATCACCCAATCATTTTTTGTCCTATCCTTTCTACTCTTACCACAAGAAATTTTGGTTACCGCTAATTCGCTACATTCAGCGTTGGCACTCTAATGCTTGTTGCAAAAGATTCCGCGGAGTGGTCTTGATACATGATGGCTTTTGGAATAGCTTTCTTGTTGAATAAAGAAACAAGCTGTAAGCATTGTCATCATGAAAATGACACAACGCGGAAGCTATCTCTAAAGCCATCATGTTCTCTAATGCTTATCTCATTATACCTAACTTTCGCCTCCATTCAATGAGAGGGACTGCAGTACCCTATCGCACACAGCAAATTTTTCTGAAGACAAACATCCATTCCTTAGCATACTCTACATGATACTTACAGCTTGCATTCCAGCGTTAAAAATTTTCATCTGTCCTCCTTATCTTTCAGTAGCATTTGACCCAGGTACACAAAATAATCCAGAAGATTAGTCATTTCACCGTTTTATTTAATCATATTTAATTTCTCTACTACATATAAGTTCAGAGTAGGTCCTGCTAATCTATTTTTATATAGTTTGTCAGCAGATTCCTATTTGAATGCAAATACCCATACTCTGAGTGGTGATAATTCCTCCCAGACAGGACTCAAACCTGTGACCCTCATTTTAGCAGACGAGGACTTTACCCCGTCGCCACCGGGGCTGGTCCTCGTTACAACTTGTGATTTCATTCTTCTGGTCAAATACCGCTACTTTGGTCTTGGATGCATGTACACTCCCTTCGGACTCCTTATCGCCAGATTCTTCGCCAAAGTTATCCAGGAAGCTATGTGACGGAAGTATAAATTTGGGAGTATCCTATTATCGCCTGTTTACTCAGGCGTTGGTCATTTTCATGCCGATCACCCCTCGTTCCCAGTTGTAAAGTTTCGGTCCGGAAAACGGAGAGAATCCTCGGTATCTGAGCGGTCTGCCCTTTTTAACACTTAGAAGTCCCTGCGATGAAAAAAAAAAGAAAATGGTCGGCGATCACGTACTTTCTTTCGCATCCAGGAGGAGGGTGGTCCCACTGTCGCCCGTCATGTTTCCTGCTCGCTTTCGCCCGCGTGTTCGTGTCGGAGTCGCCTCCCTCCCCATGGAGGAGGGAACGGCTAAAATGCCTGTCTCTCAGGGCTCTCTCTGTCCCATTCCCGCCGTCCTTTAATTCACTCGTCGACACCTCCCCACCTCCTCCTCCCGACCCCTTTTTAAAAATAATTTCCCCCTCTCTCCCTCCGCATATCCCAATTTCACGCGAGCTCGACGCTTTCACTCACACACACCCTTTATTTTTCATTCGTCCATTTTTTCAATAGAGATGGATTGGTTTCATCCTCCTCTGCTTCTCTGACCCTCGACGTTCTCACGAGGTTGCTTTTTTTTGTTTTTAAACCCTCTTTGTCCTTTTCTTGTTTTATTTCCCCCTTTTTATGCAAGAGTGTTATATTTGTGTACTATTGAAGGTCAAATTTGGTGGCATTGGTGCTGAGTCAGTCAAAGAACTAAAAAAGAAATATTACAATCCAGACTATCAGAGATCTGATATTGATTGGATTTATATCGTTGTTTAACGCTAACATATTTAATTAGTTAATGATGAGGTATTTTTTTAAAGCAAGCTTTTGCTCAAGTGAAGGAAAAAAATGATAGCAGTTGCGCAGATGACCCTTTCTGGAAATGGACTAATCTATTTTTTATGAACTAACAAGGCTAACGTATAGCGTTTCACAACTTGTGGTGGGATTAAGGTGGGAGTCCCTAGAGATTTGGAGGCTACACGCTATTCTTAGGTTGCTTGAGAAATTCAGAACTGGTGTGTTTCTGAGCGACATAAAAATACTATCATGACACCTCACTACTCACTCTAGGTGTGACAGAAACGATAAAATAAGATAGACACATGGCCAAACAGATAATTACAAGAACTTGTTCTTTCTGCGCACTGTAAGCAGCCACATTAAAAACTGAGCTCCACTAAATCCACTCCCATAATACACGTCACTATTTCTCCTCCCAAAACCTTATCACTTACACCTTTAGACGGCTGGTATCCTAACACCCCCTGCCACATGTACATGCGGCGGCTCGTAGGGTAGTATATAGATGAGATGAAATACACGCGGGATTCTGGAAGTATTAAGGACCAGCGGTGTGATTAGGTACTGTATTACGCTTAAAAATACGATAAAGTTTTAGTTTTGTACTTTGTGCACTTAACCGTTCACTGTATGAAACAATTATAAAATACAATGCTTTATTTTATGTCCAGAGCAAAAAGCCAATTCATTCTTTCCGGTACGAAACTATATATTCCTAATTCATTTCGTAATTGTTTATTTTACTGTAGAGTTTAGTTTCGAAATGATAGAAAGTATTGACTATATACTTTTTCACAGCGTTGTTTTTTTTACTAAGGACCATGGTTTCCTACGTCGCAGACCTTTGCTGTCTGCATACTAATAATGCTCAATCTGTTACTTAAATCTGAAGTCTGTCTCTTTATGATTCTTATTCCAATTATTCAGATGGGGTTTTCATATGGGTTGCTTACAATATCTGCATGTTTTGATCTAACTTCGTTTTAGGACGCAAAATCAGTCGTGAGATGCACTGCTGAAACTTTCCCACCCTCTCGGTTAAAATCCAGTGAAGCTGGCAGCGTTGCCAACCATGTGCTCTCTCTCTTCTTCCCTTCGCTTCTTTGCCTACGTATATCACTGAAGCCCCTTTAAATCCTTTTTAGCAGCTATTAGTAATAGTTGCTACTCATGAAGCAGCTGTATTCATTGTTGGGAAGTATGGAAGTAACTTACTGAAACATATTTGGAGCGTACTCTTCCACGATAGTGAAGATAGGCCGATAACTTAAGCTGAACGACAAAGATATGCTACGTAAATTTATTTTATCTAAAAAATTCCAATTTTGAGATGGGCAGGGAGAAATACTATCGAAAATTTCTAAAAGGTGGGGGGAAAGAAAATTCACATTAAAGCGTAATTTTTGGTTAAGAGAGTTAATTGCACACATTATAAGTTTACCCTACTGGAAGGAGGGATAAATGGAAGGAATCATCAAGGGATACCAACGATGGGATTAATAAAGAAAATAGGAGGGACATATAAGTAAATTGAAGATAGTCCAGTAGATTTTACCATCTTAAAGACAGGTATTACCCTCTTAAAAACAGGTGGTGATGGATAATACCCTCTTGAAGACAGTACTGCAAATAGGAATGGAAGTGAAAGATTTTTGATAGAATATCAAGGATGAAATAAATGAAACTAATTATGGGGGTCGTTGAATCGAAGTCTCTTGAAGGAATTTCACGAATAGCTGTGGGGAGGGAGGAATGTTGGGCTGTAACTAACCATTCCTTTAATAAATGGCTGCAGATTTTTCGATCATATCTTACATTTTGTTATAAAAGGCGTCTACGGCGGTAGAGGTTTATTATTTGGCCCCTGATTTTTAGATGATATCTCCTGAAATATTATTTCTTTCCTACCTCCGTCTTCATTGGTGACTTTTCATATCAGTCCAGGCACTTTAACATGGAAAAGTCCCCGATTTTGTCACGACTAGATGCATGTGGGAGATAGATAAATCACATTAAAGATGGACACAAGATGAAAATAAACAAATATTCCCTTGTTTTGTTGTAGGCTATGATCAAAGAATCCGAAAAGTGGTTTTCAGAATTTCTACAGAAAAATATGCATCATATGAGGGTACTTCAAGGTAATGAAATGCAAAGGATAAAGACGTCTACTAAATGAGCCGTTGCACGATAAGATTTGTTCATATTTTTCTCCGAAAATACAAAGTAACCGATGATGGCAATTTTTTATATTGACGATTATTCAAAAAATTGAAACGGTGTGTGATGTTGTAAAACTTTTTCATGCATACGAATTTATAAAAAAATATGGAAATCCTACAATTTCATTCTGTACATAAATTAACATTGAATTATATCGGAAATTTCGGATTCGAATCCCGGTCAAGTCAAATGATTTTTTCATAGCGAATTTCAACCCTGGTGTATATGCACCCGTGCGAGTGACTTCGTACCATATCATTTGTTACATGCAATGTTTGGAAATTTGTCAATTTCGTCGTTTTAATAACGACAATGTTGGGTTTATCCACCGCGACAGTGGCTTTGTAAGCACGACTTCGTCTCGTGTGCTACAATGTAGACTTGAGACCTGAACATCTAGTTCGCATAAATCCCCCTCGAAATTCGCCTTGAAGAAAGATGGCTTGGTGGTGTAACTGGCTAACACACCTGACCGGCAATTGGCAACCGGCAATCGAATCCCGGTCAAGTTAAATGATTTTTTCATAGCGAATTTCAACCCTGGTGCAAGAGTCTGGTGTTATTATTGATAGTCGAAATTTTTCAAGTTAGCGAAAGTAATATTGTGGATAATCTTTGTCAGGTAATATTAAACTTCTGCTAAGGGAATTTTTGTCTGTGGGGTATAATTTGTGAAGTCAAACTTTTTAGGGGTGTAAAATATGTATTGTGAAACGAGACCTTTAACCGGAATCTGAATTTTATTGAAATATTCCATTCATTAATTTAAAATCAGTCTTTTAACTGCCGATAATTACACATAGGAGAGTATTTAATAACCTTGATAATGAAATCAAATCTTACGGGCTCTATCATGCAGTAATTAATTTCGGGGCCATGTTCACCGAGCTAGTAATGTAATTACGCTGATAACCTTGCATGCCCTTTTTCTCCATTTTCCAAGTCTATATGTTCGGATCCATCCTCGCTTGTTTGAATAACTGAGGCTTCCATCTTCTTCACTACTGGCTTATCTCTCTGAATACCCACTCAACTTGTTTTACTCGTTTTAGTCAAAGATATTCACCCATGATTTGAATCCACTGAAATATATTCAACCCAGCCACACTCACCCGCCCTAATCCTTAGCCTCGCTTACTTATATCGTCCACTATTCCACCCTTATAATGCTCATTTCACTTTCATCCATCGTTCTTCCTCAGCTCCAATGATTTTTCCTTATTCTTTTCTCAATTCATAACACGCATTACATTTCACTTTAAGGCGTGGGTCCATTCACTTCTTGTAATGTTATAGGTAATCAATGCCCTACTATTTTAACTATCAAGCGTTTCCTGTCAAGCCCGAAGTTAGAGCGCAAATTTATGACATAACTGACATTGAATTTTGTTGATCCTAGCACTTATTAAAATTTGATTTTTTTTATCGCCACGGATAAATGTGAAAAGTTTAATCTCAGAATATTCTTCATTCCTTCCCAAAAGGGGTCAGTGGCCTAGAATGATTATAATATTTTCATTGTTTGCAAAGAGTTAATGGATGTATTTTTTTTCAGGAAAATGGGAAACAGCGGTGCCTACTAGTCAGCGTACCATTTACGATAGAAATTTGGTAACCTCCCACAAAAAGTCATGTAGAAGAGCTACTACATACTGTTTCATCAATGTTCTTCTCCTGGCTAGCAATTAGAGTTTAAGGTGCCACCGATGATTCAGCCATTTATTGATGGTAAGTTGCCACACCATCTTATGTCTCAATCCGATACCGCTTCCAGCAGAAACTGTTTCACGAAAAAACACCGCATGCAAATATGCAATGTCTCCGTTGGCTTGCTTGAAATTTGGGTGGTTCGTATGCAACTATAGTCCTTGATCGTATTGAAAGATCGTAATAATCCTTGACGATTTTATTTTCAAGGAGCTGAATTTCTCTTGCTTTTGGAGCTGTTCTGTATTAGATTAGATTAGTTTTTTTTACAGAGGTGATGGGTAGCTGAAATAATTTGCGCTATTAAGATCTGGTGAGAGGGTTTGTAAGTGGAGGATTACTTTGGGGTGGGTGAAGGGTGGATAGAAACCGGGTGATGCCATTCGCTAACTGTTTAAAGAAAAGCTGTTTCACCAATACCGGTCTTATTCAAAGGATGCAGTATTGAATTGAAATATATTTCCACATAGCATCCGATTAACGATTGGGTTTCTATGGAAAACTCTTCAATATAGCCAGGAACCTGTATTAGGATACTGAATGTACATACCCTTGGCCCGCTGAAATTGCCGGATATGTCACTCCATTATAGCCAATTCATTTTCTCCCATATTCTTGTATGTCAACTCTTTTTCAACAGCCTCTTTCCACGTAATAATGTTATGAAGCCAAAGATTTCATTGATTTATTTTACCTCTCATCCTGCCTTTCAATTTTTTAGGTTAATTTTTTCGGAATTATTTTTTTGACTATTTTACTATTCTTTCTGGGATGCCTGGATTAATGCTGAATTTGGAAAATAACATTCAAGGGACTAAATAACCTTCATCAAGTTCATTTATACATTTTTATAGGCTGCAAATTATCATACCATATATCATTTTTGGAAGAGACATAAGAGCCTTAGCTGAAAATACTTATGACGTTCATGATGAAATCCAGTATACTCTCCAGAATAAGTTGTAGAGGTACGAGGTCTTGTGTTAGCTTGCAGAAAATTATTCTCTGAGAAAGCTACTTAGGACTGCTGTGCTTTACTGAATTGTATTGTGAAGAGAATAGAAGTGGAGGTTTCCGGTCTAATTTTTTTAAAATTAAATTTGATATTTTGTTGATTCGTACTCACTCTCATTCGCTCTCTTTGATTCCTTCATATGATTTCTGCATCATATTACGCCAAAAAATTTAGCACATAGACCAGTGATCTTACACTCTTGCAGTCTCTCTGTCTAAATTAGGGTCGGAAAGGAAAGCAGAAAATGCTGAGGGGCAAAAGAAAATAGAGCGACTGCGAAGAGAAATTGAGAAATCCTACTGCACTGTGCAGAAAAAGCTTTGCCGTTCCTGAAGGAAGTAATATTTTTGGCAGAGTCCCATTTGGTTCCACGAAACCTCCAGAGAAGGAGAGGTAAGAATTAAAAACCTCATGAATTATTGATTTTAAAAATGGATGCGGTACACCTTTTTTCTCGCTTTTCTTTACTCAAAACCTCATCTTTTCTGTCCCTCGTCGCAACTCCTCCGACTGTATCGTTGATCTTTCGATTTCCACTCCTCTCCTTCTCCCTATCTCATCAAGCTCGTCGATTTGTACCAATGCTTTCTCTCTTTCCCTCATTTCTTTGTCGCGGGCCTTCTCGGCTCAATGGAATCATTGTTTTCTGTGTATCTCCTCTGTTGTCGCCAAAATGCCTTTTGGTGCCTCCCAGGTCCCTTTTAGCCCACCCCTACCTCCCGCTTTTTGGACCACCGCTCTTCTTTTCTTTGCTTTCATCTTCTTTCATCCCGCAAGCAGCTTTCATTTGCAATGTCTATGCCATCCAGCCTTTTAGCATCGTCCCCTGGAAAGGCTCCCTTAGTTTTGCCTCCCTCATCCAAAAAGGTTTTCTCTCTCCTTTGGCATCAGTGCATTATCGAAACGGAACTCCATGATCCAATGGCTTGAACCCTTCTCCTCTTTTTTTGGCTTTGGTAGAATAGAGAGAGGAATTGGCTCTCAGGGTTTATTTATATTTTTTATAGCTTCCTACGCTGAGAATGAGAAATGCATATTACCATACAGTTTCTTTTGTATCCTTATGTATAGGATCTTTCTAAGTTTTATTTGTTTTTAAGGGCTTTGAAAGATGTGTAGCAGGATTGCGGCAAACTCGATTATTATGCGAGACTCCGGCTGTTACTGTGTTTTCTGTGTACTTCGTCTTAGAAGTTAGTATTAAAGTTCATGGAAAGCTTTTCACTCCTGAGTAGTCCATGCATGAGGTCTTATGTTAATGATTCCAATAAATAAAGACGAAATTTTTAATGTCTGAAATAAGAATGAACTAAGGAAGATCGGAGGGTTGCCTAAGTGAAAAAGGGGTTGGGTGAAAAGGGTTTGAGTAAGATAATGTCAAGACCTTATTGATTGCTAAGAAATTATCAAACGATTAACTTCAGGTTAATTTATGATCTAATCATAGACCTTATATCGTCTCAATTGCCTTAAAGTCGATGCAACTCCACATTTATAGTTAATTATTAAGAATATATAATATATAACTACAATAGATAACTTTTAGCAATCTCTGGATTGAGAGTTAAATAGGTTTAATAGGTTAAATCCATTACATAGGTTAAGTAGGAGCATTAAATATAAATTTCTAGTTGCTAATATTTTATTTAATGTTTAAAAAATGCATAATATGACTTCCGATTTAATCACCAAACCAACGAATACATTATTCAGCCTTACTACCCATGCAGCGTTACTACCCGCAAGCCTGATATGGCTTTTGGCTAATGATTACGTTTCATTGAACGATTGAATGAATGAGATACCCTATGGAATATTTTTGTGACCTTAGTTCTTGAATTGAAGTTTTTATACTGTTGACAACCAAAATTCCGAGATTTACGTGTCTCATGTTCCAATTTTATGTCACCAATGCATAAATAGAGGTGTTGCCCTACACTTAACCTTCATTTTTTTTATTCTTCCTCATGTCGTATTCCAGAGATGTAGACTGCCAGTGTAGCTCAATGGTAAAGGCCACACATTTTATTGTGGTCCACGTTACGACACTCAAGTGAAGCAGTGGCATTAACGCTGGGTTTGCTCTCCATTCTCTTTCCCGGAACGCATAACAACTCTGTAGAGAAGTCTCGGAAGCGAACATGCGGTGCGAGAGACCGCATTATGACAGTCGAGCGTTTTCCGCGCATCACGAAGGCGTTTGAGTGGCGGGATATCGGTCCCATCATCTCCAAACGCGGAAATAAAACATGCGGAAAGCGCTCCCCAGATTTTTCAGCGGGGAGTGCAGACGACGTCCTGGCCGCTCCATCCGTCCGTGCGAAAAATTCACAGCGCCCTCCTGTGACAAAGGGCTCCTTCCCCTCCATGATCTTTCGCGTTTTGAGCTCTCAACCTCCCTCTCTCTCACTCAATCTCGTCCTCTTACTCCTCATCTCCGCTGCTGATGCTTTTTGTGCTTTGTTCGTTTTTTGTGACCAATATACTTGTATTCCAATTTATTTAGTGATACAGGCGTGAACACAGCACTGTTCTCTCCAAGAACCGAAATTAGCGAATGAAAAGCAAGCAAGCAATTACAAGCAGAGTCAGAATTCCGGCGCTCATGATATCTTTTACCACATTCGGAATGGTTTCAAAAGTAAATGAGACCCTTCTCTGCTGAGTAAATACCGTCAGTGCAGGCCCGAGGTGTAGACATAAGCCATAGGTTACCGGTTGCAGGGGCGGACATTCAGTAACTAATTTATGAATGTGGAAACGGGGCAGAAATTGTGAAGTTTGGAAAATGCTACCAGAGTCCATTATGTTGTTTTTTATTCCAAATGACCCTATTGAATGCGGAAACATCTAGTGCAATATTACTCAATGGCTATGGCTTTGTAATTCCTAATCTGGTATGCAAACTGTTCCACCTGCTGTAATAAATGCCCTTAGATAGTAAAATTTACCCAAGACCTACGCTTTCAGCTCTAGGGATACCTCATTACTAATTTATATTGACTTTTGCCTCTTTCTGTCTTCCCCTTGAAAGAAAATTTTAGATGAAGAGATAACAAATGTGAGTGCGTCAGCCAATGTTAGCCCCATCGTGACGTGAGTTGGCTTCAGAATGTTCGGAGTTTCAGAATGATTTCAAGAAGGTCTTCAGGTTCGCCATCATTGTCCGCCAGTGACCTCTCTGTCGTATAATTCAATTTTGTTAAATCCATTGTTATGTTGAGTTATTAATTTCTTTAATTATTTCTTGCGTTCCTTAGTAAGCTATTTTCCATTCTTTCAGTTCAACTCTTACGTGGAATGTCATGACCACGGTGACATGACAATCTGACTAGTGTCTCAATATCCCGTGTATCTTCTACTCCGACATTTCTCGGAAATACTAGTTATACGTATTCCACTGTTTGTGCACCAATTTCAGTAAATTATTTGTGTATTTAGGCCGAGATTTTTCTGAAAAAAACGGAAGGACAGAATGGGAGCTAAAGAGGCATGCGTATGCAGTAAGGAAAATCGTCGGTATCATGTGGAGCGTATCGAGACGTGTGTATGTGTAAGGAAGAGGAAATCACAGTGAACCAATAACAACTCCCTCCCCAACTTTATCCTATGCAGCGAAACTTAGGTTTGTCAGGGTTTGCTTAAGTGCAGACCATATGTAGTGAGAGTAAGTTACATGAAAATTGTTCGCGATGAAAGAATAAGAGCTATGGGATCATCATTGTTTGTTCAATCCTATGATTGGTTGACTGTAGCCCTCCACCCTTTCCTATCTAATGCTAGTTCCTTTACCTCCTGGTATTTCTTCCCATGTACTTTCCTCTTTATTTGGTTCATGAACTTATTCCTGGGTCTTCCTCTGGGGATTTTTGCCTTCATTTTACCTTCAATTACGAAATTCATTGAGCCTCAGAGTGGGTCCAAACCATTTGGTACTTCTTTTCTTTATCGTGTTCCGTAGGCTCCTTTCCTCTTCTATTATTCTGTACACTTCATCATTTCTTATGTTGTCCGTGCATTTTATCTTCAGAATCTTCCTCCAGCACCATGTTTCGAAGGGTTTTAGACTTTTCTGTTTAGTTTTTCCAATGGTCCATGCTTTTGATCCATAGAGTGCCACGCTCCACACGTATGTTTTCACAAAGAACTATGGCCGGCTTCGTTAATTTGGCCAAACCTAGAATAATATTGGCTTAAATGGTGAAAATGGAAGGGATGGATCGAAAAAGTCAAGATAAGTGTGATGAAAGAGGCTCTTAAGAGGAGGAACAGTATAAATATAGGAGATTGTGAATAATGCACTGCATGAACGTATCAGAATCAGATAAGGTTTGCAAGGATGGGGGATTACGGATGAAACTATGAAAATAGAAGCCTGTTTGCTTGGTCTTACGCTGAGAAATAGGCTCTATTGTCAGCGCCTATTCTTAACCCTTATCCGGGCACCTCAAATTTCTAACGAGACCGGGCAGGCTGGGCCCATCAGGCCCGCTCTGCTCCTTTGTTTGTCTCTTAAGTGCGGTGACCTTCTAGTAAAAAATAACAGGGTTCTATTCAATAATGCCAATTAATACGAATTAATGCTTTTTTATGATTTTTAAAGTCATAAATGGAATAATTACTTGTACATTTGTTACAAAAAGTTGTTATCTAGGCTAAAGTTGCTAGGAAAAGCACGGAACGTCGTGGTGAATACTTACATATGCATTTAATTTTCCGCCTTGCACTTCGCATCGCTTGGCGATATTCGCACTCGAATATCGAATCGATGCCTCACCTCTCTTTCCTAGGTCCTCCTTTCCACTCTCTCTTTCCCACCGTTCTGTTCGACACTACGTGATTGTGACGCGGGCGCCGCCGCGTGATAAAACCCCTCTTGGTTGTCGTCGTCACACCACCACCTTTGCAAATTTATGTCCCCACGATCCTTTTCTCTCTCGCTCCATTATATCCACGCGCGCGCTCCACCGCTACTCTCTCTCTCTCCTATTTCTTTTTCTTTCACTCCTCTGCCTCAGGCTGCTGCCCCCCGCCCCCCAACCTCCCGCCTCGCCCCCCGCCTCACCACCTTCTACCCCCAATCGATCGGGTTAGTATATAATCGTAGGGTTGAAGAGGGTGACTGGGGGAGGATGTGGGTGCGAAGGGAATATGCGTGGGATAGTTCCATTTCAACCTCTTTCTCTTATTCCCGTATTCTCTGCCTATCTGTTGGTTGTATTTCTGTCCTTTTTACGCTCTTCTCCCCTCTTTATTTTGCTCGGTATTTCTTTCCTCTTTGTGATCTCTGCGTCTCGCGGCGTCAACCTTATTCCCACCTTAGGTGCCTCATTTTTACTCACCTCTTCTTCTTCGTCTTATCGTCGCTCATTTGTTCTCGTTGGTATTTTTTTCGGGAAACCTAATTGGAGATTTCAGAGTTCGCTCACGCTCAATAAAGATATTGTTCCGCTTTGACTCTCGGGAGTTATCAAAAAAATGCCTGTAACATAACAGTTATGAATAATTTTCACAGACTCTAGAAGTTTTCGTAAGTAAATTGGCTTTGGCGTCACTTTTGAAATTTTGTTATCAGCATATTTATAGACTAAAACTCAGTTCGTAACTATTCCTGATTCTATTTGAAAATTATCTCCCATGGCTTCAGCAAAATTGCAAAACATAACGGTACAGTTTTCTCGAATTCATGGTTGGTGAATAATTGCGTTAAATTAGTTCCTGGGCTCCAATTGATAGAAATAGACAAACTCATAACTCCAATGGCCATTCTTGGCTTTTGCACCTCGCGAGAGAGAGTATGTTGAAGGTATTTCGTGTAAATGAAACTCAAACTCCAGCTAGGTAGTTCTACTTTTCCTTCCACACAAAAATAAATCAACTGCTATCTCCGGCAGATGGTCGATTTCAAGGTATATTTATACTTGTGTTTTTGGTGTACATGTATCCGTGTCGGGTGATAAAATCTTCACCGTAAATTTTTTCAAATTAGCGTCCATATTTCCTCTCATATTTTTGAAATTTTTCTGTTCAAATAAACTATACACCTCCTGGCGTCACTTTGTGGAAATGTTTTGTATCGGAATCCATATTGAAAATGTCTTTAACTTTTCCACAGTTATTCATTTTAAACGTACAACGCGTTCCGTAAGCTGCGAAACGCGTTGTACGTTAAAAATGAATTACTGTGAAAAAGTGCAAGGGTTATTTTCAGTATGGCTTCTTGCTGTACCTTCGTCATTTCTTTGCCTAGACAATTCTGCCTGTTTATCTCCACCCTTCGCTAGTTCTAAGGTTTAACCCTCTTAGTGCCACCGAAATTTGGTGCTACCAGCAAAAAGTGCCAGCATGAATTTGGGAGTTTTGTGGCACCTTATGAAAAAAAACAATATTAAGTTACTAAATTAGATATGAATGTAATTTTTTTTATTTTTTGCTAAAAATGAATTAATTGTTGTTTATAATATTATGATACATTTCATAAAGGATAAATGTAATTATTACAACAAAATTAGTTTGAAAAATAATTTGTGCTCGAGCCGATGTATCGGCTCATGGCACTTTTCGCCTGTGAAGCAAAAGCCGATATATCGGCCTGTGGCACTTAGAGGGTTAAATATATATATATATATATATATATATACGCTATTTGTTTATTGTTTATTTTGTCTTTATGTTCGGTATGTTCGGTTTCGGTATATATTATTCGGTTCTTTATGTATGTATATATATATATATATATATATATATATATATATATATATATATATATATATATATATATATATATATATATATATATATACACGCTATTTGTTTATTGTTTATTTTGTCTTTATGTTCGGCAAATTTTCTTGGGACTCAGGTCTGGTCCGAAGTAAAGTAAACTGTGATTGCTGTGCATTAAGATAGAAACCAAAATTACGGCTGCTGCAGAAGTATGGTAGCGCCGTGGAAGGCTCGTGGTGGAATTCGAACGCCTTGACTTTGAGAGTAAATCAACCGATACCGAACCAGCCGACCGCGACCTCAGAAGCAAAATGGAATGGTGGTTTACTGGAGGAGTGAGTGAAATTAAAGATGGAGTACCCAGCCACTTTTGGAAAGTTTTACAGCTAACGATGAGAAAAAAAATTTCACTCAAAAAGTTGCCCGAGAGCAGCGTTCATCTTGCCATCTAATGAATCTTAAAATCCACAGTTCTCATTCATCTCTCCGAATGGGGAAATGCTTTTTCGCCAAGCAAGTGCAAAACGGTTTCAGAATTCTTTTAACTCCATCTTATGAGGTCTAGGTTGGGGTTTTAAGAGAGGTGTAAATTATGGTAATAGATCACCATGCTTAAATTTCGTGAGTCACTTGAAAAAGCTTGACAACGTTGATTTAATAGTGCATCACGCACAAATAATGTGCGTGGAGTCTTGATTTATTATCTTCAGGCGTGAAGTTTTCTGCCTTTAAACTTTATTCATTCATATTCATGCCTCACAAGTCACAAGTTTTTTTTCCTGTTTGGCGCCTCATCTCCTTTCTCTCCATGGGGCCTCTGTTTTTACTCGATTATCATTCCCTCAAATCTTATTCATTTCGGTCACGTTCACAATTCTCCCCGATCCCTCTTCTCCTCCATTCGCCCCATCCAACGTTCTACTGTTTTTCTTCCTCTTCGACTTCATAAACCTTTAACTATTCTCTTCAGCTCCCTGCTCTTTAATTCCCTTCCATAATAGTCCGTACTTTAATAAACTTTCAGTCCTCTCATTTGTCTTCCTGAATTTTAGATCTCTCAGATAGAACAGTTTCCTACCTTGGTTTTAGGCGCATGGATACTTTTTCCGAAAATTTTTAGTTTCATCGATAACTTTAAAGTTTCCCAATAGTCACGTCCTAAATTTTCCAAGTCGCTGGACACTGCAGTGTTAATCATGATTGAAAATTTTTTCAACATTATTACCGACAGAATATACCTAGTGTGTAAAATATTTATGATAAACTGGAAAATCAACGGCCATTGCAAATGGTAACTGAAAAATTGTTCTTAAGTTTTCGCGGCACACCAGAAGAAATGTGGAGATAATTTTGTGTACATCTACATGTACATACTACCCAGCGAGCCGCTACATGAGCTTGTGGCAGGGGGTGTTAAGTCACCAGCCATGTAAAGATGTAAGGTTTTGGGAGATGTTATGGTGACGTGTATTATGTGAATTTTAGATCTCTCAGATAGAACAGTTTCCTACCTTGGTTTTAGGCGCATGGATACTTTTTCCGAAAATTTTTAGTTTCATCGATAACTTTAAAGTTTCCCAATAGTCACGGCCTAAATTTTCCAAGTCCCTGGACACTGCAGTGTTAATCATGATTGAAATTTTTTTCAAGATTATTACCGACAGAATATGCCTAGTGTGTAAAATATTTATGATAAACTGGAAAATCAACGGCCATTGCAAATGGTAACTGAAAAATTGTTCTTAAGTTTTTGCGGCACACCAGAAGAAATGTGGAGATAATTTTGTGTACATCTACATGTACATACTACCCAGCGAGCCGCTACATGAGCTTGTAGCAGGGGGTGTTAAGTCACCAGCCATGTAAAGATGTAAGGTTTTGGGAGATGTAATGGTGACGTGTATTATGTGAATTTTACATCTCTCAGATAGAACAGTTTCCTACCTTGGTTTTAGGCGCATGGATACTTTTTCCGAAAATTTTTAGTTTCATCGATAACTTTAAAGTTTCCCAATAGTCACGTCCTAAATTTTTCAAGTCGCTGGACACTGCAGTATTAATCATGATGGAAATTCGTCTAGAATATTATTTTTTCATTTTTTTTTTACTGTGGATACAGGAGGCTGTTTTTCCATCCGCCGTTCAGCCCTCGGATCTTGTCCGATCTCACTTCGAGCTTTTTACGACACTATCCCACATTACGGCTAATAGATTAATCCACAGCGTTTGTAATTTTTTTGGGGATTGAAAATTTTTTCAAGATTATTACCGACAGAATATACCTAGTGTGTAAAATATTTATGATAAACTGGAAAATCAACGGCCATTGCAAATGGTAACTGAAAAATTGTTCTTAAGTTTTTGCGGCACACCAGAAGAAATGTGGAGATAATTTTGTGTACATCTACATGTATATACTACCCAGACCTATTGAGGAGTGGGTTGTACTCACACATTTGACCAAAATTGGTCCGTTTTGACCCTCCATTGGGTCCGGTGATCCTCACTCCAATGACGTAAGTCGGCAGACCGCACGACGGCAACCCATAAAGCGAATCAGAGGGATACCTTATCCCAAATATTTGGGCAACAGGCTCTCTCGGTACGCAGAGATGTGCGGTAGGCTCAAGCGAAAGCGGAGCCGACGGATACTCGTCTCAGTTGTTTGGGGGAACCAAACTAAAACGAGCACTTCGGGGAGGCGGAGGCCCTTGAGGTCCTTTTGACCTCAATCCGCCTCATTGGTGTCGGTCTCGAAGGGGCAGTGGTTTCGCTAACCTTCCCTACCCATCCTTTCCTTCCACCTCTTCCATACCCTCGGTAATAAGCGAGAGCTTCAAACCGGGGGCGGAAGTTGTAATCCTGCGGCGTGAGCCGAACCGCCTGTACATACTACCCAGCGAGCCGCTACATGAGCTTGTAGCAGGGGGTGTTAAGTCACCAGCCGTGTAAAGATGTAAGGTTTTGGGAGATGTAATGGTGACGTGTATTATGTGAGTGTGTTTAGTGGAGCTCAGATTTTATTTTGGTTGCTTATTATGTGCGAAACGAACGAGTTTTTGTACCTATCTGTTCGGAAATGTTACTGTCTTATTTAATCACTTCTGTCAGACCTAGAGATGTAATGTGACATCAAGATAATATGCTCTGTGTCGCTCTAAAACATAACAGTTCTAGATTTTATGTGGAGTAGCAGTATTTATGAGGTGCAGTTTTACAAATAAACTTCTATCTCTCGACAGAGGTGTAGCAAAACCCGGTGGCACTTACTAGCGTAGAGCATAACGTCCGAGAAGGGAGAACATGTAAGGGAGGTGCCAAGGGCCCGAGGGTCTCTCAAGAGGCCCAAACAGTACTTTGGAACATCTTTCTGTTAATTGACTCACCCTGGCTGACCTCAGAATCTCCACTTTCGAGTACCACCAAGCTTCTCTGAACCTACACAAACACCATATTTTCATCCGCCCAGCACCCTAAATCTACTCGTTCTCTTCCTCTCCGTCTTCATAATCCTTCAACCATTCCGCTTCATTTTCCTGCTCTTTATTTCCTCCCACATAATATTCCGTCCCTTCAAGAACATTCATTCCTCTCATTCTCTTCCTTGACTCTTTCCATTATCAACCCTCTCTTTTTCTCTTCCTTTCTGGTTTTCCATCTGTCTCCACGGCCCGTCCATCTTTCCCCTTCTCTCCGCAAATCCTTTCAACGTCTGCCAACATTTCTTTCTCATCCTTTATAATCTCCCATTTACCCGACCAACCGCCTCCCCCATTTTCATTTCCTTACCCACCCAAGTTATCCCTTTCCCTTTCTTTTTTACGCTTTTCAAACTTTTCCCATTTCTTTTCTTCTTGGTCCCTCTTCTCTCTCTTTCTCTCCGTATTCCTCATTTCATTTCGGTGTCCCTTTTTAGCACGCGGGGCTTTTCTCTCTTCCTTTTACCCCCTTTTCACCCTCCCGGAGTGCGACCCCTTCAGACTTCTCCAGGGTTTATCCTCGGAAAGCCCTGTCCCCCAATGCTTTTTCATCCCCGCGCCCTCTCACTCGGCTCTTTCTCCCGGTTGATTCACCACGGACGTGAATTCCCTAGCCAATCCTTTCTTTTTCCCGTGCTTAGTCCTCACCCACCAGACACTCTCAATCTCTCCTTGCGTCCTCTTGAGTACCTGTGTTCTTACCCCGACATGTCCTTAGTCTCTCCCATCATTTTAAATCTCGAGGTCGAGGAGGTAATCGCTGCCATATCTTTCCTCTTGTGGGGATTCTTGGGTACTCCGCTATTCTCCATTCTGGTGGACGTTTTGATACATGACTTGTGCATCGCCATCAGAACTTTCGTATCACTCAGCATTGCTGGTGATGCTGCACCAGTTGGGCCTCGAAACGTCGGCTAGTATAGGTATTCTGACCCTGTGGAGTACCCAAGGAGAATTCCTTCATCAAGTACGCCAGGAAAACACCGGATATCTTATTATATTTACTCTCTGGATGATTGAGAAGTCTTATTTCTCAAATGGCACAAAATTTATGGACTGTAATATCAGTAGCATCAGGAAAAATAAGAAAGATATCAGAGGTGAAAATAAATATATGCAGCGTTAAAAATTATTTTCATAAGATTAAACTGAAGATGTAATGTTTACTAACGCGATAGAAGTAACAAAAATGATACATCTCCAGTTGATGTCATGATACATAAAGACGACATTAAGCTAAAACTTTGGCGACGGATAGTCGGCAATTTGTTTAAACCAAATCGGCTTAATAATAACTAATATTTACTTGCAGTTAGGTCAGATCTGATTAGGATGAAAATAAATTTATAAGATACTTAAACTAGAGAATGATTTCACTTAATCTTAAACTGATGCTGAATAGCGAAATGAAATTTATTGATTAAACTTAAGCTAAAAGAACACATTAAAAGTAGACTCTAAAATAGAGTTTGAAGCTCTCAGGGCACAGAAAATGCCAGAATCTTAATGGTGACTAACTCGGCCGGAACTTTAGGGTATTTAATCTCGTTTTGGATATGATCATTCGAAAAATTGCCATTCTCTTTTTCTCATAAATTTATTTTTTAATGACTATTTCTTGATTAGGAAGTGGTATAGAATTCATAAAAGCCGGATGTCCGAACATAAATCCACAAACTACCCTACGAGCCGCCGCATGGGCGTGTGGCAGGGTTTTAGGACACCAGCCGCGTAAATATGTAAGGGATAAAGTTTTGGGAGGTGAATCGTGACGTGTATTATGGGATTGTATTTAGTGGAGCTCAGTTTTTATTGTGATCGCTTATTGTGCACGGAATGAACAAGCTCTTGTACCTATCTGTTCGTCAATGTATCTCCCTTATTTTATCGCTTCTTTCAGAACTAGATATGTAGTGAGGCGTCGTGATAATATTCTCTGTGTCACCCTGTGAGGTACCCGAGTAGAATAGATTTCGTCATAAAATTGAATCGGTGAAATTAGTTGAAACAGAGTTGTTTTTTTAATTGCAATAGATGTGCATAGAATATCGATTTGCAGAAAACTTGCTTTTAAATGTAAGAACAAGTGATTTATATCTTTCTCATGTTAGCCACCAAGTCCTAACAATTTCATGCCGAATTTTTGTTTTTAATGCATTTATATGAGGTATCATGTGAATCACACGCGTTTTGGGAGAGGGCAGCAGAATGACTATGACCTGTGAATTTTCATATCGGGCATTATCTCTTCAGTCTCAGGAAGGTATATTTTTTGATTTTCACCGCTGCTCTCATCTCGGGTCACGCGGAATAAGTAGATTTTTTTGTTATTTTCGCGAGTTAATAATGCGGACTAAATACGCTATGGGGAGGGTGAGAAAAGGGCTTTTCTGTTAGGGAACCTCACCGCCCGCCAACAATATCCTGGGCATCCGCTCCCCGTTCCACTTCTCTCTACTCTTCTTACGCGCCACCCGCCCGCCCGCCTCACACCCGCCTCACCCCCGCCTCCTCTCGCGCCCATCCCGACTGTCTGTGCCGTCTGCTCGCACCCCAACCCTCCCATCTCGTCCCTCCATCACCCTCCCCTCGCGGTCCCCACACCTTCCAATTATTCTGCTTCCCTCTCCAAAACTTTCTCCCCCTTTATTTCACCCCTCTACCCTTCCCTTTTCCACCCCTCTCCGACGCCTCTCCTCTCTCCGTCCACTTTCACTCTTCTCTACCCCTTCGCCTTCCAACCCCTCTCTCACCCCCCGGCATTCGCATCGATTGGTTCATCCCCTTTCACGGATTATCATCCCGCCACGCCCCTGTTAACTCTCCGGGTGCGTCGGTTTGTGGGGAGGAAAGAGGGGACGGATCGGAGGGTGAGATTGGCGGATGCAATGTGGTGGCGATGCCTGGACCGCTGGGATATGTGTGGCTTAATTCGCCGACTCCGCCGACGATGCCACGAACCGTCCAAGTGTCCGGTTGTAGCCATCCGAACGCGTCCTATCGCCAGTCTTTGGCTATAGGTGGTCAACCCAAGGCATTCATCCTGAACCATTTATTCCCGTTCCTTTTTTTGGAATTCTGTAGTATTAAGCCTCATTGTTATTTAGAATGACACTCAATATCACAAACGTGAAGTCCATTTTTTTTATATGCTTAGTCGTTTTCGAGAAAATTGACATATGTCAGAGTGCCAATTGGGAGCTGGTCTTGATGGAGGCAAGCTAAAAATTCTTGTCCACGTTGCATTGAGAATTATATTTTTAAATTTTTAGTATAAAAATTCTAAATTGAATATGTTTCTTCCTTTCCTACAATCAAATTTATATTTCAACTACCTTGTTGTTTCTGGCTTTTATGCGAGCGTTTCAGTGAGTTTGTCCGGTTATATGCGAATATTTGTTTTGTATTTTACGTAATACAAAAAGGGAGCATGAAGGAGGAGGACTGTGGCTGGTGACTAGTAAACTAGCGGCTAACAATTACTCTTTTCATCGTTCTCTAAATTAAAATAAAATATTTTGCTTGGTCAATTGTACTCTATGCAGGGGAATTTCAATATATCTTGTAGAAGCAGAGGACCATTTGGGCATGAATGGGTCTCTTTCTGAGAAAACGACGGAAATTATGTTAAAATATGGGGAGTTTTGAGGAGCTACATCTGTACTATGCAGTAAATTGTATTGATACTACCATAAATATGTTTCCTGACTTTTGAGGTGTGATTTTTGATGGGCTTGGCCGGAAATAATACGTGGCTGTCTAATCTAATGCCTCAAATCCAAGAGGTTTGTAGTATCCATTGCTCGAAGCGGGGCTCCGACCCAATAACTTCTGGTTTGCCAAGACGGTGCGCTGCCATCCTAGCCATGGCGGAAAATTAAATTACCGTTGCTTTCCATTTTCATCCCCGAGAAGGAAGGTTCAGATTCTAAGAGCCAAAACACTGCATATGCATGAATTCTTTCCGGGCTGCGTAAAATGCCGAGTTCACGAAAAAGGATTTGTCCGCAACAATGAGGACGGTTTGTAGCCTTACCACCTGCCGTTCTTACTCATGCACGTCTCTTCTTCCCGGATAGTCCCGGCGGCATTTGCGACGGTCTAATACTTGTACATCACAGAAAAACTTGTGTGGACTAAGAATTTTTTAAATTTACGTTTGATTAGAAAAATCACGTTGGGGGGACCAATCAACCGGGTGCCAATAGGGAGCTAGTATGGGTCATTACCTTTCTGCTGAATTCAGGTATAGTTGTTTCAATGATCATCCGTAGGATTACGTCATTAACGTGCATTATAAGTATGCCTTCAGTTTCTTAAGTGACTCTTTTGAAGCAACCCTTCCACCTAAAGATATCGGGAAATTTATCGTAGTAAGTAAGTAAGACAACGGTCATCTTATAAATGGATTACTTTGCTGATAAAACTTTAGGATTATCTAAATATGATGATTGACTCAGCCAAATGTGCATCTTAATAACTGGAATGACAAGCTGTTACTTTAGAATGGGCCGAAATAATAAGTTCTGATTTTTAATACCTTGAGTTACCTCTTCACACTGATCTCCGATAAAATTGGAATTCTACAATGATTTCATTATTAATTTTACCGTAGATAATCTTTTTTCAGTGTTTTACTGTGGATGATATATGCACTGTGGTTTGATAGGTGCCTGCCTAATTATGACTTATGATACAAATTCATTTTCAGTAAGTGTAAAATAAGCTCTCTTTCAATCCATCTCAATATCGTGGAACTTGAGTCAATCATCTACGCAGAATCAATGTAGAAGTCTTGCCGGTTAGCTTCTTCTATGGTTATTCATTCTAAGAGATTAAAATTACTTTAAGCGATCAATTTCAATGCTAACATGCATTAAACAAACTATAATTGGAATGGGTACTCGGACCATAAAGTTCTCAAGATTCTATTTTGGGCAACGTAGGGAAAAAATCATTGGCCAACTATGAAGCCATAGTTGCTTTCAACTTCACTGTGATTCACCACATTTTGCATTGATGAAGTGATCATGATTGAGATATTAAGAGACACGTGGTTAACAATTAATTTGGTATTTAAATTCTATCATTGTTTCACGATATTGAACTCTAGGCATGCTGGCGTTATGAGGATGCGACAGTGCATGCATAGAACAATTATATTGGTTGGCCGTCCCCTTATTCCTTTGCACAAATACACTCCTTAACGAATTAATTTGGATTTTAAATTAATTATGGAAAAAAATAAAAGCGCTGTATTAATATACTCATTCTGGGCATCATAATATGCACTGTCTTTAGCCACACAAAATATCATCGATATTGTTCAAGCCAGAATGCTTAAAGTTACAAACTATTGTGCACACTTAGCTCCTTCAGGTGGGCTCATCTTTATATTTCATAGTCCCTGTAGTAATAGCTTTATACTCTTGGTTTTATGTAGCAAGTGACTCATGTGTTGCCAGGCCAGCGCGAACTCAACCTCGTTGGAATTCTCTACTATCTAGGATGTAAAGGGCTTATGAAATTTTTAATGGACGGATAGACTGGTAATATAGTTACAAGAAGACCATTGTTGCAGTGTCATTAGCAAATAATGAAATATGCATGATATAGGATCTTCCAAGGAATAAAGAGGGAGCCAAAAAAATATCGGAGATCACTGCTGGGAAGTTCTAGTTTGTAAAACTAAAAGGGGGAAGGCTTGAATTGTTTATCACAGTTTTCAGAACTCCATTAACATCATTCACCTCTCACAAAAACACCCTTAATGATATCATTAACATTGTGGAGGCAGGTACAAAAAAACGTAGGCGCTTTAAAACATTTTGACTGCTTAATTTTCCCTCAGTGAGACGATTTTCTCTATCGTATGTCCACCAAGACAGCTCAATTTTGATTTGCCAGAGCAAATTGCCCCAAACATTGAGGAGGAAATTTTCCTCGAAACGCATTCGGTTTTCCTCGAGATAGGCTTCTGCCTGCCTCCGCAGCAATTCACTGCGTTGAACGTGAATTGGAAGTGGGATGTTCCACGCGCGCTAATGGCGCTGATTAACTGCCAGCATGTTGGCGGAGTTGCGGCGGCAAGCAATTAACCAAAGGATACGCCCTCAGGGTCAGGGACGCACTTGCCTCGGGTTAGATACTTCCACGCTGTGTGAGCCACTTGGATTGCATAAGATTGACATTGTTTCTCTAGGATGGTGGAAGCAATCCGCCTTCCTGGTCTACCATAGAGGCTTAAATAGGAGAGGTTGTGTAATATTTTAGTGTTGAACAAGACTTTTTAATTAGAAAAAGAAACATGCAGGTTTTCGGGATGGAATCTCCGTTGCGGGGATTGAATCAACGTTTTAAAATTTATTCCAGTACTTGAAGATGTGAAAATACTAATATATTGCGTCAAGAATTTGTAAGTGACGTGGATACGAAATGTTGCGCAAGAATATCGGTTCTAGCAACGAAACCTTTGCCTGAAATAAATATTTTTGTGGCCCTGCGAATTGTTTTTATTTGATTAAGCATGCAGTTTCACCAAGTATCGCCACAAAATGTCAAATTTCGTTCATCAAAAGCTCGAATATGGTATTTGAAGTTGAACATAAGGCCCAAGGAATGAGTAAAAATATGTATTTTTATAGTTATGGTATCCTATTCTCTGTGTGGTGTATCATTGATGTAGTTTTACTTAAATTTTCCTGAGGTGCAAGTGCGTGGAGGAAGAAAAATAAACGTTTGGAGCAAACTGGTGCCAGATATAAATACCATACCATTGATTTTTTTAGAAACTACTGCTATATTTTCGAAAGTTTGATTTTTGTAAGTGATTTTACTTTTATGCCTTGTGCATTTTCGTTTCTGAGCATAGTTGCGAGTTGGTTACTCTTGCAGGCCTAGAGAGGTGCTACCAATCTTAGCTGCAAGTAAGCAAAAGTAAATTAGTTATTAGTGTCGCAACTTTGTTTTGAATTTCAGTTGTACTGTACCAATTGACGGTCGAAGTACTGCTCTTGAAATGATTTTTCCAAGATTACTGAGTAGGGATTATGGTCCTCCAGAATAAAAATCGTATTCAAATCAAGGCTTCAAGGAATAGTTTACCTACGAAAGTTTCTGTCAGCAATCAAACTTAGTCTGCTATCATTTCGGTAGATTAGCAATTTCAATCAAATTAAAGAGTTCCATACATGGGTCCTGATGGAAAAATCAATTCATCCTACAGCCACAGTAGTGCAGGTATCCTCTTCATCCATGTTTACAGAAACATTTACTAAAGGCACTTGAGCCGGTAGAGGGACAAGGGGAGGAAACAAAGAGGTTCTGCAAGGCTGTTAATTTAGTGTTATGTCCGCAAAATTTGCTCCCTATGTGAGATAAAAGGCCAAGTATTGCCTCAGACAAATTATGGACCTTTTTAACAACCCCTTTATGGATAAGCAATCTCATTCTAACCAACATGGTCGGTGCTAGGGTTCATGAAAAACTTCAGGTAAACGGCCACAAGCACAATGCAGCCATTAAATCTCGTCATCATTAAATACTGAATTTGTAAATTTGCTTGAATTTTAGTAGGGTTCTTACATAACTGGCATACTAATTGCTTAATTTTATCTTCTATCTATCATTTGCATTTATTTTCCGGATGATTTTGGTGGTCCACATACCCCTGTAAACCAGATAAGTCAGTCTTGGCTTGTCATCAGATTTCCCCTGGGCCAATCTATTGAAACGTGACAGACACGTTCAAGCCCTAGGTGGAAATCAAGTGGAAGAAATTCAAGCCCTAGGAGAAAAATCAACCCTGGTGTAAGTCCAATCCACCTCCTCAGCATTTACAGGCGAGGATTTTACCCGGGATATACTGAATTTTTTAAACAAATCGATTTTCTTGTTACTTTGTACAAGTTACTTGTACAAGTATACAAGAACAAGTTACTTGTACAAGTATACAAATGCTAAACTCCCGTTCACAGTTTCCTTATTCGTCAAAAGGAGGAACTACTCAAAAAGAGGATATTTTCATCAATTCAGAATCAAGTCATCGGATTCTAGCTCCATCAGTTTCCAGCACGTCTACAAACCTAATGCACTTAATACTGCGGTCTCATGGGTAATAAGTGTTCTACCTCTTAATCTCAGGCTAATGCCTGGCCATAACATTATTTCTGGAAGAAAAGAGCTCGATGCATCAATCCTTTGGGAGTTCTGTCCGCTACATGATTTGAAAATTAACTAAAACTAGCTAGCTCTTATATCCTCCCTCTGAAGACGCATGTTCTCCTAAAGCGATGTGGCCTTCGTAAATTTCTCTATGTTTACGCAAACCATTTATTAGTTAGTCGATCAGTGGATTATTTGCCTATAGAAGCGAAAGTTGCAGTGTGTTAAACTGTTATCCTAATGACTCAATTAAATGCCGATAAAACCTCGCTTTGTCAGGATAAGCACCAGAGTGGAAATTGGATTCACTGACGTGTTTGCGGCGGGAGGGATAGGGATAGGAATGAGTAGGTCACGAGAAAATGTGTATTGGGTGCTCTAGTAATGAACGAGCGTGAAATAGTCGTTATTCGTTGGCTTGGACATATTCCGAGGCAGAGTGATGGTCGAATGATGAAAAACATATATAATAGTGGAATGAATGGTGTGAGAGGAAGGAGTAGACCAAGATAGTCATCTGTAAATGTGGCGAAAGATAAGTGGACCAGAATTCAAAGCATATTGAACAGGAGAGCTTACGTGAAATGATTCGACTTAACTAGAACCTAAAAATATGCGAAAAGAAGTCATCAAGTGAGAAATAATTAAAAAAAAAGCCAGTTCGCTAGGCCTAACTGAAGTAACCATGATCTTTCGCTATGACAATTGTAAACTTGTTGACGGTTAGCGTGGTGCATATGGCACAGACACGAAAATTTTGATTCTGGAAGGAATTATCGGACTAACAAAAGAGAGAGGTGGATGACGGTGACTGTTTAATGCAATAGACACCGGTGGTTGGAAAAACCAGACAGTGCTTGAACCACTACACCGAATATCATCTTCTGTTGGTTACATTATATTTGCTTCAGTGCCATCTCGTTATCGCTACAACATCGCTAAATCTCAGTTGTTGTGCCATCTTGGTTAATAATATACCCGAGTAAGCATTTTACCTTAATCAAGAAGCTGTTTGAGGGTAAATAATCTGTTGAGAAAACGTAAATATATTTTTCTAATTTTTTATAAATTCTCAACAAATCTAAAAAGTGCAGTTAGCTGGGTGAGTATTATGCATCAAAGTTTTATGTTTATTTTATATTTTCGTCGTTTTAGTGGCTGTTTTCCTGCATTCCATAGACTTACCAAGAAAACCTGAAGGCTGTAGACAAAGGCGAACATAATGCCGGTAGTTGCCGTTACCATTATTTTGAGGTGGAAAATTTTCGTAATGTTACAAACTCGGAAGTACAAAGTTTGCAAGAATATTTTACGTTGCTCTGAATAATTTATCTCAATGATGTTATTAAATTTAAGTGATTGAATAGGATATTAAGAGGAAAATAGAGAATATCAGCAATAATTCTGGAGTCGCAAATTGCTCTCAAAAGTCTTTAAAATCTACCCTGATCTCCCACCGATCCCTGCCACCATTGAAAATGCTCAAATTACGCCCATTTACCATGAGGAAACGGATTATCCTTAAAAAAAAAAACCTTGAAGAGGCACTCAAGACGATAGCCACCAAAAGGTTCGATGAAGAATGCAATGAATTTGAGAAATGGTCAGCGCTTTAATATGGAATATTTAATAAGCACAGAGGGTTAGTAAAGCATTTCCCAAGTGTAAAGAATTTGTAGGAATCGGAGCATGAAACTAATGAAATGAAGTTAAATTAAAAGCCAACAACTGCGTGTTTTCAACGTAAAACTTTGGTATACTATCTTCACTTCATCTCCTTTGGTAAAGATGGCACAAATTTAACTCTTTTGCAATGGTTGGATTGCTAATATTAGCCTTAATATTAGATTAGTAGCCTATGTATAAATTTCAGGTAAACCATAATAAAAACAAAGTAATGAGATTCTCTAGCGAGCTGGTCATTAAAGTTGAAGGACATAAACTCGAGCAGCTAGAGCAATTCAATTACTTAGGTAGTACGCTAGAAGACAACGGATATAGCAGCAAAGACTTATGGAAGATAATAGCGCCAGCTAAGGAGGTGTTTAGTTATAGAAGGGAGCTGATGACGGGGACCTTAGGAAAGGATGTGAAGAAGAGGCTGGTGAAGAGCTTCGTATGGAGGGTAGCGTTGTATGGGGCAGAAACGTGGACCCTCAGAAACGAGACGAGAATAGACTGCATGCATTTGAGATGTGGGTGTGGAGAAGGATGAAGAAGGTGAGATGGATGGAGAGGAAGATTATCAAGGAAGTGATTGAGATGGCGGGTGAGGAAAGGAAAATTCTTAATGAAATTCGATATCGGCATGGTATGTGGCTGAAGGATTAGGTTAGGGGCGAGGGATTGCTCATGAGAGTGATTGAGGGAAGAATGGTCGGCAAGCGGGGTAGGGTAAGAAAGAGAAAGGGTTTCATGACGGGATGAAGAAGAGTAGATTGTATGCTGAGGCGAAAAAGGATATCTGAAGGGGAATGGGCTCCTGAATGTGTTAAGGACCGGGAGAAGATTCTCTGAAATTTAGGAAAGCCTACCTTAACCGGTGGAATTCTTAAAAAAAAATCCCAGCCCGCAACACTCGTAAAGAGAGTTACTTGTACCTAAATCCCGTCTCTCCACTTCCCAAAGATTCCTAGTAGAGCAAGATAGGACCCTTAGAGTGAAGAAAACTGGGAGGAGATTCTCTTAAAGTCAACAAAACCTACCTTAACTGGTTTAATACATAAAAAGTGTATAAATTTCATTTAAAAAAGAAATAATTTGAGAAGAAATTTTGATACAGGAGACATAAAAAAACCTCAAAAACTATGCCAGCTTCTTCCCGGTTTAGGGTTACAAGAAAGAGAATGGCGTTATGGGTTTATACGTATGTATAAAACTATTCATACATTAACTCGATTTCCAATTGGACTGTACTAATTATGCATTTTGGATTGAAATCGATTCAACTGAAGACCTGAAGATGACAGCTGCCACGCCGTCCTTGGTAGATGAAACGATTCGGACGAAACAACCCAGCAACCCCGATGCTAAAACACTGCAAGGGGACTTCTTCTGGGAGAATTGACTAAATTACCAGAGAGAGGGAGAGAGAGAGAAAAAAAGAACCGCAAAGAATGGCAAGTCATTCTTGCTCGTGCAATCCATCGCAGTTCACTCCCAACGCAGGAGCAATTAAATTCGTTATTGTAGTGTACCCTTTTCGAGACGGCAGGACGGGAGTTGTGCTCTCGCAAGAGCTGAGTGATCGATGTAATGGTCAGCTCGGGCGGCAACGGGGAGTTCACATCCGAAATTCAGGGTCGGACTAAAGGGTGAGGGAATGAGGAGGTGGGCAACGGGGGAGGAAATAAAGGGGATTCGGAATGGCGGGAGGGGTAGTGTGTGTGTGTGCAAGGGAGCGTTTTGCCGACGGGCTAGCCAATCGTGTGAGAGGCCACTCACCCCACACAACGGGAGTAGGGGGTCGGAACGGACGAGAGAGTATGAGGTGCGCGGCCGGGCAGCAGCAGCATAACAAGTCCCCTATCGGAGGGATAGGGATAGAGAGAGCGGGGCACACGACTTGATGCCGTATTTCGCACGGTTTCCGAAGAGCCGTCTGGACTCCGCGCCGTTTCGCTTTCATAGGATTTCCTCGGATTTCCTTCAGCGATGTGGTGTGGGCAGGGGGCTTGCATGTGTGTATATAAGTCTCTCCCTTTCCCGAAAAGGGGCTGAGCCGGAATCGAAAATGATTTATCGCGGAGTCGTCTGCCCCTTTACCTTTGTTGTGCGCTCCGACCGCCGATATCTTATTTCACTAAGCTTTGAGCTCGAAAGGAAAGCGGGTGATGGGTTTCCCTGCGTACAAAGCCCATGAATTGAGAGAAGAAGGGCATGTATGTGTGAACGGCTGCTTTATTTATTGTTTCGCATTCCTTGAGATTATTTTGAGGTGTTGTGGATCAATGATAACAGATGAGGAATATTTGATTGAATACACTCTACGGATTCAGGCTTCACTTCGTGGAAATCAATAGTATCCATACTTAAAGAATAAAATTTTGTACTTTTCAACAGAATTTTATTTTGTATGGTACGACGCGTTTCACCGACTTGCGGCATCTGATGCTCAGTAGGCATAGATTAAAAAGAGTAACGCGTAGAAAGGGAAGAGTATGAAAGGTTAGTACTTATAATAAGGTATACCATGTTGCACGATGTAAGTGAAGCTTTCTTTTCATCAAGCAACGGTACACATTTTCTTGGGCCTTATTACGTTGCATGGACTCCTTAATCATCATTTTAGGTAAAACGAGTCGTACCATTCCAAAGAAAAATCGGTTGAAAAGTGCAAAATTGTTTTCTTTAAGTATGAGTTTGATTGAATGTTGAATACTGTGGTGTAAAATATGTATCTCAGCTTTATCGTCCGAAGACCGTAAAATATAATTTTAAACCCTTAATGATGTGGCGATGAGTTAAAATCTATTCCAATCATACAGAATACTGACCTAAAGTTGAACCTTTTACTTGTAGTTAGGTCAAAGTCCGGTATTTTAGCTATCAATTATCATATTCCAATGAATTTTACCTTGTTTCCAACTTGTACATTAGCATTTCCGAAGGATCTTTCTCCCAGCTGTCTTCCTACTTTTATCTGCCAATTACTCTATTGATATACAGTTAAGGCCTCTAAACACTTATATTGTTACATTATTTTTACTTTGGCTACAAATAGATGCAAGAGGAAGTATTTTTCCAGTTATTTTCTTGCTCAGGTATCATTATATTTTTATCATATCATTTAAAGTATTTAAACTTAACGTTCCAAAATACATTATAGCCTATTCCCTCTCGTTTATTTAAGAAAGAACAGAGTATTTATGCATAGAAAAAACAGACACTTACTGCCCATTCCATTAATTTCACAGGTTTAAAATACTCACTTGTCGTACAGACTATACGTGGTCCGTTTACACAATGTTTAAATATCTCTAACATTCTTCATCATCCGACGAAAAAATCTTCATTTCCGCAATTTTGAAAGCATGCAACGATTGCTCAAAGGATATTGTGCATAGAGTCCGATGAATTTGCTTGGTTATAATTAAAATTATCTCACTTTTCCACAATGTTTACTGCCCATCTAGAGGGACATTATATTTTTTGAAGTAACCTGTGACGCACAAATCATTAGAAATGTAATACTGTATAATTTGAATAAGTTTTTAGTTGTTGGTGTAAATTAGAATCGACGCTCAGCATAGAAATAAAAGCCAAATCTGAAAAAGTTTTGGGCTAGTGAAATCATTTCAGCATGTCTCGCGAAACAAATCAGCCACTGTAAAACTTTTGAAACAACTGCCGAGATGTGCAGTTATTTAAAACAAAGATTCAGCCTCGTAAATATTGCTATATGAGCTTTGTACTTCTTATAAATGCTATCATTAACAATTAGTTTTCAAATGAATGTGGTTTGTGTTTGGACTGGAAAAATTTCTCGCCCTAGCTATCTTAGTATCAAAATCCTACCCCACGTAAGACAAAAACAATGTCTTATTACTATACTCTCAGTTAGAATTTAATTGTACCATTTCAGTGACTAAAATTAATGAATAAACATAATTTTCAGTTCAAAATTTTACTGTGAGAAATTCGGCCGCATGACCAAATGGTCTCGTATGTTTTTATTATTTTCTTTATGCCTAAATATTCCTTTTTAAGGTCTCGGGGTTTTTTATTTCGGCCCGTAAATCTTAAACTGATAAACCTCTAACCAGTGGCCGCCTCACCCGCTCCTGCAAATTTTCGTAACTGCCTTTTAATCTCTCCCTTCCCTCAACCTCGGTTCGCCGTGTGGGTACAAAACATTAACCTCCGATGCCCAAACTCCAGCATCCTCCTCCTGCTTCTGCTCGCACGCTTCCCTTAACTCGACTAATGAACGCTACGTCGTTTCTCGTCAACCCCTTCCGCGCGCACCGCACACCTTGTGTATCGGTACGTTGGCGTGCTTGAATTTTTCACGAGTCCTCTTCCTTTACCCCACACGAGCCCTTTCACGCGGCCCTTCACTCGATGCTTTTAACAATTAAGGGTCCCTCTCTCTCTTAAGCCCAACCATTATCCCACGAGTAAACTCATCCCTCGGAGGCATTGTTGGAGAGTTACATGTTTGCTGAAGCTGTTACTGTTAAAAAGAGTCATCACGAAGGGCTAGCGTTTTTATGGAAATTCCGCCGCTTTTCGGGCATGTAATGCTAATTCTGAATGCCGTAAAGGGAACTTAAGTACATGGAAAGATGACGATTGTACTGCTTTCCGCAAAAAAGGAACCGATAGTGCGAGTAAAAATCGCTTAATGGACTTATATTTGGCGAATCTGAATTTCCCGAAGAGAATGTTTCAAGGTCAGCCTGTATACCATGGTGAATCTGGACTCGTACTGAATCTTGACATAAGCTATAAATTACTCTAAATAGCCTTTAAAAGTGTAGTTTTTGCGTAGAGTGTGTGTCTTGGCCTAATCCACATACGGTCATCTCAGAGTAATATTTGGCAAAAATTTACCCACTACTCATATTAGATGCCATTCTGACTAGGAAATACACGTGGTAGAGAATAAATAAACCATATATTTCTACGAATTTTTTATCATATATTTTACAAGCATGGACAGTCAGAGAAAAGAGGAAAATATTTAGAGGGTTTGAAAATGTGGCTATGGAGAAAAATGGAAACGTCAAAATGAGAAATGAGGAAGTTCTGGCAAGATTGAACTATATCATACATTTGCTAAAAAATATTTTCTGGGAACACTACATGTGTAATGTATACGTAAAGTGCCTACTAAGCTTTACGAGCAAAAAATGCAAAACTGAATTTCCCCCTCACCATGCAACACCTAACCGTTAATTTCCTCTACTTTTTGTTTAATTTTCTTCGGGGAACTTGCAGTGGTGTCTGACCCCACTAGAATTAAACAGACGGACTCATCAAATATTCAACTCATACAGGTATCCAACAAAGACAATTTATTAACATTAAATGCGAATACACTCTACAGATTGAGACTCCACTTTGTGGAAGTGAATGGTATCCATACTTAAAAAATACAATTTTGTACTTTTCCACAGAATTTTACTTTTGATGATACGACGCATTTCACCGACTTACAGTATCTTCATGTACTTGTATATATGTGTCTGATGATTCTGCAAGTCGGTGAAATGCGTCGTATCATCCAAAATACAATTCTGTGGAAATGTATCAAATTTTATTCATTAAGTATCATGCGAAACTTAATTTTGATGCATTTATTTTGACCATTGCTTTTCGTGAAATTAGTATTTTACAGCTTCATTAAATCAATGGTTTCTGGCTTAACCTTTGATTAAGTGTTTCATGTTAAATGACAGGGAATAGTTTAATTGCTAAAGAAACCTAGGTCCTTAGTGAATCATTTTATGTCGATTCACAAAGTATTTCTTTGTAGTTTTACAATGTATCGATTAGTATTAATCTAGCTAAATTGATATAACTAGTGTTTAAGTATAATTTTGGGTGAAAAACAAACTGATACTGAGGCTACATCTACATAACCCTTTGTCAATGATTTTAAACTTTAATGTGTTATCATTTTGAATTGGAAAAATGTATTTTAACAATATTTACTAAAATCTGTTTTCAGAGTTCTTTATTTTTGCGAGACAGTTGACCATTTACGTCAGATTAAGCTGTAAATATCTGTGCGATCACAAATAATCAGAGAGAATTATGGAGGGGAGGGCAGTTTAAATTTTTAAGGACCTAACAAGTAAATAAAATGCGAAATTTTCCGCTCAAACAATTATTCTACTCTATTTATGAGGAAATGATTCCTCATGGCAGAAATTATCTTAATATTCTGGAACGCATTTCAGAAGTTGAATTTTATTAATTTGAAATACATCTAGGCAGGTTGACAGTTCCAATTTGCGTAAAAATAGTTTTCATGACTTAATCGTTAAATGTTTTATGATCTGTACTAAGGACTGTCAAACAGCATGTATAGAAAAGTCCTCCCATATCACTGAAGCCATTGTAGTGCGAAGGGCGAGGTGAATAAATAGCGGAGAACACTCAACCTAACCCTTTGTGCTGGGTAAACTGGGTCCCGCCCGCTAGATTAACGTAATTTCCTTAAGCTCACGCTCCTTATGCCCTCCTGAACCCAATGAATAAGCATCCCCTTCCACATGTCCCCTCGTTTTCTTTCTCCGCCAAACCCATCACCCCAGAAATACCCTTGGAGGGGAAGTCACGTCAACAGCACCTGAGAATCGTGGCGCGTGCGTCGGGTGAAAGGAAATCGACGCCAACCGAGGGCGCTGCCTTGCCCTTCAACAGCCTCTGGCCCTCAACCTCCTCAGTCCGCCCATGCGCCCTCCACCTTTTCATTACTCACCCTCTCGTAGCCCTCAACAATCAGATCACGCGAGAGGGAGGCAGGGCAGAAGGGGTGGGTAAGGTTGAGCGATATTCACGATATATCGACGGCAGTACGATTTATTTTCATATCAAATTTACTACTGCGTCTTGGCACAAAGATATAGATGTCATATTGGGCGTATTGCGGACCAAAATGATTAATCCTTGTATGATTATATATTCAGTTTGAACCCGGCCCCGGTGGTGACGTGGTAAAGTCCTTGCCTGCTAAACTGAGGGTCGCAGGTTCGAGTCTTGCCTGAGTTTCTCGGAGGGGCGGACGTCTCTCTCTTCCTCTTGGGGAAGGAATAACTCAAAGAGGGGGCTATTTCGCTCGTTTTCTCAACCGATAAAAACTATAATTATGTCATCATTTCATTGAATCTTCTCGACTTATTCACCAAAAACTTTGTTTTTTAGTCACAAATTTAAGACAGTAGACTGAAGAAAGAAGTTTTTTTAGTTATAGATCAGGGCGTAAGTGTTTATATTCAAGTAGAAACCTAATCAAATATAGAAATAGCTTGGCATAACCTACTCTGAACTGATATGTAGTGTAGAGAGAAAAAAGTAAGGTATGGCGGTACCGACTTTATAGCCACCTTTAGGCTTGTATCTTTTTTACCTTCAAGCAATCTACAATCGATAGTTTCAAGTTCTCTCTTTTGCTCTTATCCAATACTCTTTCCTTTGTCACATTCTTCAACATATCGTTGTCTCTCAGCGTATTTACCATCCATTTTTGCTGTATCCCTTGGAAATCTCCCGTCAGCAGAGTATAATCTACTGTTATAATTTTTGGTTTTGTCACAGATATAATGGTAAAGCTTTATGAACAACATTTGGGGCATTTTGACCATGAATACGCTATCCGCACTTGTCGCCATTGGAACTAATTTGATATTGCTATTGGAACTAATGGCGGGTTTACAAATGGAAGTCACATGATTTACAGCAGCCTTGGAAGTCGATTGTAAGTGACACTTCAATGTGTAAGCACGCATTTCCATGGCAGTAGTGGTCGATAGCGGTGGTAATCGACAGCGGTGGCAATCGACAGCGGTTGCTACTTGCAAGGAAAATAAGGCTGGTCTCTATTTTGCCTGAAAGTAGCATATCGATTCTGCGGTATAATTGAATCGCATCCGGTGGAATTTTGTTTACATGACAGCAAACGGAGATTACAAATGGAAACAACGAATAATTATGTAGGAGGAGGACTCATACACTACGTTCACTAATCGAACCCAGATCGATATTTACTCGGACCGATCTGAATGTTCTAAGCCAGCTGACTCGGATCGCCTGGTTTACCAATGCGAAATCGATTGAAATATCGATTAGAATTAGTTCACATCAATTTGAAATCTCAGACTGGCAGAGAAAGCGGGCCCAGTAAGCCCACTTCTTATATAGATCCCACTAGCCCGTTGCGTTTACTATACCTAGCTGAACTGGCCAAATCGATCTGAGTTCGATTGGTAAATTTTGTGATTTTTTCAAGTGTAAATATTTATTCGTAGTTGAAAATATTTTAAATGCTAAAGAACCCCTAACGTAAGCTTTGTGACTTATCTCTTATTTGACAGTTGAAATACTGTCTCAATTCTCATAATTGAAACGATGAAATAATGCACAATTAATGTAATATATTTAATCCACATATGTCTATGGGGCTCAAACAGCTGTATACAAAGGCCATTTTTGTCGATTTTAGGTGATTTTCGTAAAATTTACCGTATTCATTGTTTGCTTCCGTCATCCATTTGTTTGGAAAAATCCGGAAGTTATGTGCAAACAGTACGATGCGCTGCGAGTGGCGATACGATTCGAGATATCGCTTTACTCACAACATCCAAGTAAGTCAACTTCCATGTATAAACACGCCTTAAGTACTTGAATGTGGAGCTTAATTCCGATACATTCCTCGATATGACCGCCAGTTGTCTACACGGCGATAAACCACCAGGACCTCGATGTTTATATGCAATGAGGGTCAATAATTCAAATGATTATCGCGGGCCCCGTGGCTTTTAATCTTCGATGTTTGGAGAGAATGGAGGGAGAGGCGCCGTAAATGGAAAGTGGGAAGAAAGGGCAGGGTGGCTCGATGGGGTGGATGTGAAATGGAAGGGTGTCTCCCCCTCTTCCTCTTGCTTTAAAGGATCGGTTAGAGGTTTAAGGGTAAGCGGAGAAGTGAAACCTACCTCTTGACCTTGCTGTTAATGGGTGACTCTTTTAAGGGTTCCTCGGTAAAGGGGGTGGGGAAGGGTTTGTGGTGAGTGCAGTGGTGAATACGGGGCCGAGGGGTAGGAGTGCAGAGGGGAAGGAGAGTGGAGTTGTTAGGGAGATGTTGTGCTCCCGCAATGTGGAGTGAAATGAAAGGATCACTTGGAGGTCGAATCGTCGAGAAATTGAAGACTGTAAAGGTTAATGTTTCGGAAATCCAGCTGCAGGTGTGACTGATGTTGACCGTCCTGGAAATATGGGGATGCAAATTTTTAGAAGTCATTAGTCAAGTTTAGGTTGGCATGGTGGTTGGCGTGGCGTCTTTTTATCCTAGAAGTTCGGGTTTGGGTCTGGCGGTGGCGAGAATTTTTTTGTGGAATACGTTTCCTGTTTGGATGCCACATGAAAAATGTTTGAAGCCCAGTACTTAGTCCGTCAGATAGGATGCTAAATACGTATACCCTCGGCGTCTCACGCTCAGAGCAGGCTATTGACGAGTTTCCATCGCTATTCCTTAATTACCTATTTAATTTTGCTGTCCTCATTTGATCGTAGTCTTAAATTGTTTAATGACCACAAGGACATTAAAATTTGCATTTCAGGAGAAGCGACCAAATGAAAAAAGAAAATCTAATTAGAGTGCTGCTGATGTTGCCGCATTGATAATGAAACAAAAAAATGATCTTGAATCAAAATTGGTGAAATGATAAATGTGGCGTCAGTAGATATTGTATCACTCTTTGTTCAAGGTGATGCTGCGCATTTTGTGTACTTTTTGATGGATGTGGACATAAATTTGAGGAAATTTTCTGTTTAATATATTCTACAATTGTCTTATCTTTATGGGCTATTTATCTCACCAATTTAATTTGTAATTACGTTTTTCAAGACGAGATTGAACTGTATACCTTTCTATCTTATATAAGCCGTGTTCCAGTAAAATTTCGTAGGAGAACATAGTCCTCCCTGGTAATTAAGCTGTAATGAAACGTTAGCATTAAAAATGCGTCATTTGATGGATATGACTGGTATTTTAAAACCGCTTTGCATCGTACATTTTATTGGAAAAACGAATTTACCGTAGAATGTGCAAGAAAATGAATGGAATGAGAGTAGGCTCTATTTCTCGTCCCGTCATTCAGACAATCACACAATTTTCCGCTATACACGGTAAAATTTTCCTCATGCAAGAGTTCATACATACGTTTGTACAATAAAATGTACCACGTAATGTGGCCTTAAGAGCAATGATGGTTTTAGGAAAACAATTACTTTTAAGATTTCCAGCATTCTGCTTAGTTGACAGCCCAAAGTTTTTCTCCCCTGCCGGAGGCTTAATCAGGGTTTATATGTTGTTTGAATCGCTTCTTTATGTTGTATATATATGATCAGATGGGTATGGGAGGGCGATATGGGGTTGGGAATGAGCATTACGGGAATATTCTTTAGAAATTACTGGTAACCAATACTCACTGTTCTTTTCCCCAAGTCTCAAAGAGGAAACATTGAAACTATTTCATCGGAAATTTTTTATGTACCCTGATTTACAGAGCTTCTCTTATCAGTCTTGTTTTGAAATCTTTATCCCTGTCAAGTATTTGGGAATGGCTGACGTCATTCTCATCGTCAATGGTAGCCCGTTCCTCGGTTTCTGATCTCTCAAGGCTACATAGTTTAATGTCCCATTCACGCTTCCTTATCCTAGTGTTCTTTGAATTTCCAGTTTCCCTAACATATTTATACTTTTTCGCACATTTAACTACACATTTTTGCATTTGTAAACTCCTTCCGTCTCCTTTGGGTCTCTCTCTCCTAAACATTGCTTATTTGATTCCTAGGTCTATAGTAGTTTTTGTAATGCGGGATATGTTGGTTGAAAAATTTACAATCTTCAGATGAAATGGTAGAAAGATCAAAATTAATGATTAAATAGAAGGCCATTGCTTGAGGTTTTAGTGATACATTTGGTGATACTTAAAATCATGATCATGAAAGTAAAAAAAAGTATGCGGGAATTTTAAACTCTGTTAAAAGTTATAATTACAGAATTTATGGATCGCCTGATATTTAAAAAATTCCACGAATGTCCAGGATAACATTATTTTAAAATATATTTTATATGTATTAAAGGAAATCTGTTTCGGAAATGGGGGGTATTCCCTTGTTTTCATAAATAATTACAGGTAATAATCATGTCGGAACGCTTTCTAAAATTTCGACTTGTATGGAGATTGCTTTGAATGATTACACAATCCGTATATAAGCTTAGTGACACGTTGGCGAGTTTATCTTTAAAGATTGAAGTGTATACACCGCTGCGGTCATCAACCCAAAGGTTGCTTTCATCGTTGATGACGGAACCCACCTCTAACTAAGCCGCACGGTGGGTGGAAATCACTCTTTTAGGATTAAGGTCGTTGGGTCATTTCCATGTGTTGTTTGCGGTTTCCCTGAGCGTTCCTGGAAATAGCTTGGGATAAGCTGGTGGTGTTCAGATAATTACTATGATAGGACCCTGACGTCCTCTCATTTGAAACGTTCCTCATCTTTTTGAAGCATCTTTTATCTCGGAAATCCGAATGGCGATTTGGTTTTATTCATCCTTCACGTGAAAAGCCTTTATTACTGTAATGATATTAGCATTATTTTTACATTCAACTGAAAAAAAACTTTTCAACATATTCAGGCGATATATCGTGGAAGTCGTCATATTAAAACAGAAACAACAATTTCACTATTCCACAAGATATTTTAATGCGTACGACGCGTTTTATTATACGCGACAAGCGTCTTGTACCTGATGATGGCTCTGTGAGTTGGAACGCGTCGTATGCATTAAAATACCTTGTGAAATAGTGCAATTGTTCTTTCTGTTTTAATATAAAGAAAAAACTTCAAATATTTTATAATATCAGAAATTCTATTTTTCTTCTTTTAATAAAGAATTATCTTTTAAGCTACCGATTAAAAATATATGCCTCTCACGAATAGAGAGCTTTGTTACGTAGAAGATTTTTATAGTGTTCATAATAAATTAATTACTTTGTACTTTTTCTCAGTTTAAACTGTGGAAATGTATGGGGTATTCCATTGAAGTTAGAACAGTTATTCAAAACACTTTGTAAATCCAAAAATACTGCTGTGTTCAACAGTCTTGTGACTCATATTAAAATTTGTACGAGTATCAGCTTGGTAAAGGTGCTTAATTGTAGGCTCAGCAAACCGGATGGATAGTTTATGACCCTAATAGTGAGAGAATTCTGGAAAATAATTAAATAACGTGTTTTCACTGATCAATTCATCTACAAACATAATTACTGCGCTGTTTTAGGGTGCAAACGCTTTTCATACTTCCTAACGTTAGTAATAAACGGAATGTATGGGCACAAATAGCTGGATATTTGAACCTCGTATCTAATTGAAAATAATCAATAGCGTTGGCTCACTAACAAAATTCCAATATTAACCGTATCAATTGCAGGACATAACTGGGCTCTACACAAATATTTCGTGCTTAAATCGCTATCCTTCAATAGAGGAAAGTAATGAAAAGGTCCATTAGGGAAAGAATAAAATTATGTTTTCGATGAACTTAGCGTGATTAATAAGTCAAGGTAAAGCGTGAAATGAGTACATTTAGCTTACTAGTTAGATATTTTGTCATACAGAGCCAATTTTTCGTGTCATTTATATTACATACTGTATGAACTTCATTCTTAACAGATCTGCTCGTACTTTATTATAAAATTCGTGATGTGGTCTCCTATATGACCAAAGAGCGAAATCCCACTCGAAGTACCATAGTAGGCTTGAATAATTGAGTCATCTTGCAAGGTTTGTTTTTCCGGTTGGCAACGGTGAGAATTCAATGTTGTAATATGTATAATATACTTTAATTTTCCAAAAATTTATGTTGCTTTTGAATGCATTGTAAAAGTGAATATTTGAAGTTGAATAATTTGACCAAAATATTTATTTCAATAGTACCACTGTAGTTGATTTTTGTTTCTTAAAAAACTTTTGAATTATAAAAATTAAAACACGTTTTTATTTTGATTGGTATTCTAATTATTAATATCCATAGGTAAAAGAAAAAACATATTTTACTGATTGGGTTTTTTTGGCGATACAACGCTATTTTAACATGTAGTCCTTTAGCCAATTGGATATATTTGGTAATAATTCGATTGCAAAAGAACACGTCTCTTAGAAACGGAAAGTTATAATTTTCATATTATTATCATTCTTAATAAACAGCATGAATATACATTATGGATTTAAATGTTTGGAATTGTTGCCTAGGTAATGTGTTGTCTCAATTTACATATTTAGTTAACTCAGTCCTTGGCGCCCGTTAGAAAAAAGTCCTCTCAGTCGAATCGTAAATAGACGTTGTTGATTGTTGTTAGCGTGAGACTGTGATGAATACTCAATAACGATTGAACAGATATGAACTGCTTGATGCTGTGAATAATAGCTGACTATTTTTTAGACCTAACAGTAACTTTGTAAATGCTAGTTAGGAAATATCTACTACAGAAAGTGTGTTAGAGGAATATGAAACTTTCATCGTGAGTCTTTTCTCCGTTATGTGGTTCTTTTACTGTTAATTTACACCTACATTTTTTTTGGTTTATTACCTGTTGAGAGCATTAGGAATCAGAAGGTATGATCTGGATAGATTGATGTGGATGTTAATGTGTAACCTACTATTCATGTGTAGCCTCGGAATAGGTTCAACGATCTCTCCTTTATTTGTCATTAAAATGATAGTTATTGGCGTAATTTCTCATCCATAGATGATATTGTCGGATCTTGGTTTTGAATTTCCTATAGTACTCATGTTCGTTTTCTAATTCATTCCAATTTTTTAACCTCGTATTATTATTAAATTGCCGTAAAACGATTTTCACGAAGTACTGAGAAGTTTATTGTATATTTGTGTAATTAAATTTGTAGGAAATTTAAATATATCTGTAGGCTGGACAATATTAAAAAAGTGTCATTACTTCCCGCGTGTAGTATTAGATTTTTTATCCACTGCATTATGATTACTGGTAAGTAAAACCGGTAAGACATAATTATTTACGATCTCTAGACTGTACTTACATTTGAACTTCCGTATTTCATCTCTAGACGGCGACTCAATCAAAATAGTTGAATTTACGGAATTCTAGGCAACAGTTTTTGGCGACACGTCGAGAATCCATAATGTTTATTCATGATGACCAGTATCAAGGTGATACGACAAATCAAGAGGGTGAAAAAAACGTATCAAAACAATTTTTGCGTAGATTATGAAAGCCCCGCCGAATATTCAAGCCGCAATGTTCAATGGTTATGGAAAAAATTATTTTTGAGTAGTTTCCGTGTCTGCATTTATATTGAGTTTTTTTTGTGTCGGCGAATGTTCTCCGAAGGAATGCGGGTTTGAAATTTTTTCAATCCCTTTGAATTCATTGCAATGTGAACTCAAAGATCCACGATTACCGATGCAGCCACCTTATGCGTGAGGATTGAGTTGAGGAGCTAGGGAATTGGAGATATAGGAAAAAACGAATATTTCTGTAGTAATATCATACTCATTGCAATTTCTTGAATATAAAAAAATTGAGATACTCTCTCCCTCTAATGGCTAGAAAATTATCTCGCTCAAAGTTCATTAAGAGATATCAAAGGTGGGAGTAAAAAAATGTTGAATAATGGAGTCTTAATGGGAATTTTTTCTGTCTCGTTAGAAGCATTGGTGATTGATATCATGTAATTTGAAATGTAGTTACTTTATAAATACTATTTATGTTGTGTCTTGCTTCCCGATCACAATGAATATTGTAGTTCTTTCACGGGGAACCAAATTTTTACATCATAATTATTTATTTACTCTCGTCATGTGTCTTAAACAAATCCTTAAATTGTTAAATAATGCCCAAAACCTAGTTTATTTATGACTGTAGAGTTGTGTCACTCAGAGTACCTAAAAAGTACGAGGGATGCAGTCTTAATGCAAAGTTTGTCAAACTAGCCAGAAAAAACTGGTATTTGAGATCATGAAATCCTTTGAATGGGCACTACTTTTTTCCAACCATTTTTCATTGTTGGACTTCACAAAAAAATTTACATATGTATTTGAAGTTCAGTCAATTCTGAAAGAAATAAATGCGCCTTTGCTTTGATATATTTACTTCATTCTTCAAATACAGCCATTGAAATCTTGAAATAAAATTAGTATATCGTTTTTTTAATGACTATAGAAAAACTTAACTCAAACTAAATTGAAAAGAGGAACCAAATAAAATACCACCGAGTGAAAGATTATGCAATCAGTGTGTATTCCCAGTTAGGCGTTAGGATTGAGTTAGAATTGAGTGAGGGAGCAAGAGAAAAAGAGGAACAGAAAGAATATTTCCGAGAAAATAATTTCTAAACCTATAACTTCATAGTAATTATAAGCCGTTAAAAATAATCCATCAAAGAAACTGAAAAACTTATTGAGTTTGTTTTTTTAGCAATGCAGGAGAGTATTTGAATTTCAGTAATGTAGAAATAATTTCGTCGTCATCGTTACCAAAGGCTTCATAAACCATTGCTTAAATTTTTAAATAAACTTCAAGTAGAATACTTCAAGTCTCCATTATGACTAGAGGAAAATACCCCAGGTGAGAAATCGTGTGTTGGCTGTCTGTGTGTTTTGAGTTTTCTTTTTGAGTGTGAGGATTGTGTGAGGGAGCCAGAGAGAAAGAGAAAGATGAGGAAGGAGAGCGGAGCGTAAGAGATGGATGGAAAAAGGGGTGTGGCGAGCGGTGAGCAAGCGAGCTGGATGAGGGAGAGGGGAGGGGGTTGAGGAAGGGGGGAGGGAGAGCAGGGGGAGGGAGAGCAAGAGAGTAAAGGGGGGGTCAATACCTTACAGCGCTCCAGGGGAGGCTGAAAATCAATACAATGTCCCTCCCCAACCCCTCGGTGTGCTCTCCGCTATTGCAAAGCTCCACGAGCCACCACTGCTTTTCCTCTCCTCTCTTTCTCTCCCTCTCTCTCCTGTTCCTCTCTTTACCATCTCCTCCTCCCCTTCAAGCCAACCCTTACTCCTCAACTTTTCCTTTCCCGACGAAAAACCCCTCCACTCACTCCATCCCTTACCCTCGACTTCAGAGCGAGTACGCGAGGTATAAGGCTGCTCCTCAGATTGAAGCCCAAGCGATATATTTATAAGAATACGTATTCGGTATCGCATCGTGATACAAAATGCTCTATGATTGAAAGAGGCTTGATCGACCAACGTTTCAGGATGAATCTGCGTACATTCTACCGTTACTTCGAGCCTACTAATTGGTAGAGAAAAAGCTTTTTTGTTACTACTAAACATGCGATACCATGCAACACGGGTCCTTCCGCGAAAGTATACGAACGCGGGTTGGATCGCACCCTTTCGATGCGATCCAACCTGCGATATATACAGAGCTTTTAAGGAGACAGCGTTGACTTCTGGAGTTGGTCGTGGATTTCATTTGTTTTAATTTTTTGTTGAAGGAATCGCGGTCACAACTCCTAATTTACGTTACTATGGCCACGCAAACAATTTGTCAGGTACATTTTTCCCTTGCCGTAAAACGCAAGTTGTTGGAAGCGATTTGGGCCATAAGCTATCATAACCACCAATGAAATAATAGCATCAGGCAAAGAACGATACGTGTTTAACGCACCAATGAGATGGATTCAGATCACATTCATTCGTATAATTCATCTTTATTCAGCGTTTCAGTACGAAGTATAATGCTTAAATTGTTTGGGCTGCCATTGGTAAGTAGGGAAGCAGTCGCATTCTATCATATGCGAACTTCTATCAACCGTGAAATCCTTTAAATCATGGCCATTAACACCTCTGGAAGTTACGCATTACCCTCGCAAAATGCCCTGTTAATGGTCTAATTTTGGTTTGGCTTATTGCATAATATATTTTGCATCAATTCTTATTGTTTACATCATTTAAAGCGTCTTTATGATGGTGAATATTCCTAAGCGTGATATTGCAAGGCTCCGCGTGTTACAGCACCGAGCGATGTATCGTGAATATTGCACATCGCGGTCGACACATTGCGATATCGCGCAGTCCCACCACCACTGCTCTTGCCCCTTTCTCCTCACGGGGTTTCGCCTGGGGGTCCGTGTATATTCCTCTCTCCGCCCCTCTTGCCTCCTCCCTCAGACCAACCCCGTCCTCCTGCCCCCCTTTCCCTCGCACTCCCTCCCCCCCCCATCCCTCCTTCCCCACCTGCCGCCCAGCTTCCAAAACTCCATCAACGCGGTCAACGCCCTTGCTCTAGGGAAGGTCCGCGGCCGAGGGATGCGGAGGAGGAGGAGGGGGAGTGGAGGAGGAGAGGAGAGAGGGGTAGGAAAGAGGAGGAGGGATAGAGCAGAGCAGAGAGCATCGATGCCGACGCACCCCTCCCCCCATCTTCATCCCCCCCTCCCTCAGCCCGGCCCCCCCCCACCCCCACTTGGGCTCGCCCTCCGCTCGCTCTCCGGGATGTGGAGGGCGCGGGTGGGCGTGTTGCGAGCTGCGTGCGGCCGCGCCGACACGGGTGCGGGAGAGAGAGGAGGAAGGTGGCGTCCCCCTTCTGCGAGAGAGAGAGAGGGAGATACGAGATCCCGCGCGCCCAGGGTATCCATCTACCGCCCGGAAGTGTGTGCACGCGATGAATAATACCAGGCACGAATCCATGCGGAATTAATTATTATCACGAGAGATATCGAGAAATATAGTCAGTTGAAAATATTGTAAAATAAAATCATTAATTCATATTGAAAAGCGAATGAAAGGCATAGTAAATTGCCTTAAGCAAAAATGTTCAAAATAAAGAGAGATATTCCAACTAATACAAGCTAATAATTAAAGAAGTTCTTAGATTAGGTTAAATAACTTTTTACATGAGTGGCGAGACTCGTAGGAGCCCGCAAGTACTTACCTGCCGGCTCGTGTGCCTCTGTGAAACTTGGGTAATTTTATTGTAAAAAAAAGATTGAAAGGCATAGCAAATTGCCTCAAGCAAAAATGTTATAAATAAAGAGAGGTAATCCAAGTAGTACAAGCTAATAATAAAATAAGTTCTTCGATTAGGTCAAATAACTTTTTATTCAAGTTTCGCGACTCGTAGGAGCCCGCAAGTACTTACCTGCCGGTTCATTGTCTATCTACAGCGTGTATCGTCATCTATATATTCCTATGGCCTGTCTTAAGGCCTCGGTGTTCATTATGGGGATGTCTCTTAATTTATTGAGGTCCATAAATGGAACTTTATGATATCTCGTGTGAGTCCTTGAAATTGTAGATCATTCGCTAGAGAAGCGCTTTGTAAAACATTTGCATCGATCATTATATATAAATGACGATTAGTCAATAGCATGAGTCACCAAGTGACCGAAAATAAGCATAAAAATATACAGGGAGTTAAGGAGCCCAAGTAAAGGAGACGTTTTATCTTAATCCCATCAAGAGATAACAGCTCATTCTTTGGAGGAATAGAGGAACGTTATCAGAGCACATGTTTCTGTAGGTCTTTATTTGACATAGAAACTTTATGCAGTTATAACGACAGAACGCTGGTGTTTCGGAAAAAAATTGTTATCAAATTGCTAGAATGTTTTCAAAGAGTGATGGAGATAAAGATCATCTAGATGGAGAGAATCGCCCGTGAAGAGTCTCTCAAAGAGCTGGGAGACAAAATAGTCGATAACTTTTTCGTATAAGAGACAAACACTGAACGCATAAACGGGAATTGTGACCTAATAAAAATCATTTAGAAAAAAAATATGAATGATAAGAATAACTGAGGAAAACTTTGGCTAATTAGAGCTAATTATGAGGGATTTCAGGAAAGAGGCTGCGTAGGAAAAGCGATTTGTGGCAAGAGAACAAAGTCCAAAGCAGAAGCAAGTTAAAATTTTGATTGGTGGCTGTCGGCGATAATGGTTTTTATTCCACGTGCGGTTGCATGTGGAATCCCATCTAGCAAATTCAATAAATCGGAGAATCATGGGAAGAGTTAATGGGAAAGAATAAAATAACATAAGAGGAGGGCCGGCCTAATGCTTGCAACGCGAATTTTTATAGCTCCTAAGATGTTTTCTTTTTATGAGACAAGATAACATCAGTATCTGTATTCGTTGAATTGATTGCTTTTCAATTGCAGTGCTGGAAAAATAATGAAAACGTTCAGAGCTCATTGTTTCATCTGAATGGTACTTGGATGGAGATCACTAACGACAATTGATTAGAATTTTGATTCGCACACCCGTACAAGTCCAATTACTTTGTCCGATTGAATCGCTCCTGAATACTACTTGAGCCTATTAAATATCATGTTATCCTTCATCAAGCTGTCATGCTCGAATTTTCAGGTGCAGAAAATTGGACTCCTTTTACTAGCTCCATTAATATTTTCTAACCAATCAACTTCCAATTATGAGGCGTTCATAATTATTTTGGCCTTATGATATAAACTTTCTCGTTCAAAACAATGTATTTGGTAATTAAACTAATAATTATTGGTCAGCTGTTTACTATCGCCATTCTCCATACAGAATTGGGACTTTTGAAACATGATCTTGAAACTGGACACGGAAGATGTAATGAATGGAAAAAATAAGAAACGAGAAGGTTTATAGGAGAATTGGGAGAAGAAAACATGTGACTCTCTCTAAGGAAGAATAGATCAAGATTGATTGGCCACACCCTGAGACAGTGAGCTCTTTAGCATGATAGAGAGAACTAGAGTTAAGTTTTGCGAGCGATTCTTAGGAATAAATACACGAGTTTGGTTATGAATTACAAGGGGACGATAATTTAAGTTCTATTAGGAAATAAGGAAATTTAAATGGGACAGAGAAGGGCAAAGAAGAATAAAACCAATGTAGAATGATTTTACCTATCTCAAATCAGTTTTTTTTGTTTTGTGTCATTATGATCATGCTGATAATTATTCTACGGGTATAATTTTCACATTTTGCACAAAATTTCATTAAAAGCCGCTCCTATTTGTACCCGAAGTATGGACTGTTACAATGTTATTAAGGGAAAGCATATAGTGTGAAAGCATACTATGGTCTGTAAAATTCCCTTATTAGGATCAAGAGTAAGTTTAGCCAGGGTAATACTGATCCATATTTCTTTGATGCAAAAATTACTTAAAGAAACATTATCATTAATTACAGCATTTATATTGTGTCAATGAGAATAATAATGAAGAAAAATATCTGTATATTTACACGATTTCAAAATGAAGAAGAGCATGGAATATCGGACAGATCAATTTAATTGTCACATTCTTGATATGGCAGCAGCAATCCTTTTGCGTACTACCAGATGGTACATATTCCATAGGTTGCCGTCAAGTGTGTTTGCATCAACATTTGACGCTCAGTCTAAAAATACTCTGGCGAATGTCTCGTTACGATTCGTGAAGTAATTCATTGTTTGAAACTCGTGCTTTTCATGGGAATTCCAAGAGGGAGATCTGACTTTTCGCATATCCGCGCATCTCTTCGGCTTCCGCTGCCTCGCTGTGGATTCTTTTCATCCCTCAGTTTGGAGACTGCTCCTTTCCAGCTTTCCATTCTTTTTCCTCTATTATTCCGCCCTGTCTTGCGCGAGCAACCGTGTACGTGGCTGAAGGGGGAAAGAATTTCCTTTATCTCTTCCAACATGAACCGAGGGATGTAAAGGCGGAATTCGATTTCCTTTGGGGAAAAAGACGGGGAAGGGTTCGAAACCACGCGTGAAAATTGCCTATTCACATCCACGCCACACCAATTTGGCATATCCGGGGTCGAGTTTTAGTGTTGTAGTATTATTTTTTACGTGGTAAATTTTTATTATTACCTGTAACATCTTGTGCTCATTCTTCTAATTGTATACTACATTCATTTATATTATTTCAGATGAATATTTATTATAGAATTGGGTGTTCTTAATGGAAATACGAGAATAAATCACTAGGAAATATTCCACGCATTATACATGTGTTTCTGTACGGTCACTATGGCCTCATATCGTAATTATGGCAAAAATATTGACCCTGAAGTTGCTCTTGAACCTTCATGGTGATCCCTTGAAATGGGTTAATAAGACTTTTTTGCATTGTGGAATATCACCAAGTGTTTTCCCTATCCTCTGCTGGAATTCCATTAAATTTTCCTTGCAGACAAAAAGGTTTAAAATGTTGGGGTTTATTCTAGATGGACATTGGCTTTTCAAATAATACTAGGAATACACATATTTAACTGTAGCCAAGATCTTAATGCGGTAAGCCTCTTGAATTTTTCTTTAGTTAAAAATGGCTGTATGTGGTTAAATGGGGTGCATAAAGTGTATGGGGTAAGTAAGTGTATGGGGTTAAATGAGGCAAAAAGGTTTGCAAGGATAAGTCAGTATGGAGGAAATTATTGAAGCAGAATTAGGTGTACAATTATGAATTAATGAGTGAAACATTTTGACTGTGCCTACACCGGAAGGGAACGGCGTGATGGGTATGTATGTATGTATGTAAAAATGGCTTGGTGCTAAAAATGTAGTGGCTACCTGACCGGAAATAGGAAATTCCGTGATAGACACTCGGCCAAGAGAAACTTTTTTGTGTTTAATTTCCCATATTTCATCGCTGTATTGGCACTGCATTATTCCTTTGCCTTTTTAGACTTTCTGATGGTTCTTTATACGATTCCCATTGCATCGATCGAATGGTACATTAATTATGGATCCTTAAAAATGACTGGTCATTAATGGCCAAATAATGATAGTTTGACTACTCTCTGTCGCAACTAGTTTCGAAAATATTAATTCTAAGCACATAATATAACTTGGTATTTGATTTTCTAAAGATTTCTTAAGAACCCTGAAGACATTGTCCAATTTAACGTATTTGATTTTAAGTAGTCTCTTTATTTTGCAGCCATGATTACTTCTACCACGATCCCAGTGCTAGATATGCTGAGAGATGGGAGGCGAACGAGAGATATTTTAGGCAAAACGTAATTATAAAGGCTATTTTTCATTGTTTATGCTCAAGAAAAAAATTAGTATAAATGCATTCGGGCATTCCTTTGGTTTAAAATCATTGTTTACCTCTACGTAGTGATTACAATGGTTGAAGGTAAAGCGCCTTGTATCCTAAAAATCCACAACCCGCGGTTCGAGTGAGTCGAGCCTCGAAGTATATCTAGCTCGGCATTGTTGCGTTTATGTCGTATGTCTTTGTGAACTCCGGAATTATTTCAAAAGAATTATTTATGCGATGCAGTCGTTTTCTTTGGGAAAAAAATGTTCAGGAACGGAACAATAGCTAACAATCTTTTTTCAAACAATACATTGAAATCTATTTTGCTCTTCCACTACCAACGAATTCTTAGCAAAAAGCCAATACCAAATAGTTTGATATAATTTATCAAATTATATACGCGGAACCAATACGATTCAGCATTCTCTCTGATAAACGAATTATTGAATTATATTTCAAATTTGCAGTAATATTCGCGGGTACAAAACACGGAAAGTTCCTATGTATTCCCCTAATCTAGAGAAATTCACATTCCTAAGAAAATTCAGCGTAAAAAATTACCTGAACCACTTTCTTTGGGCGGCAAAAGATGTCTCTGAATGGCAAAATTCTTTGGTTTAGGTTAAAGTGCTTACCTAACTAATAAAAAATATTTAATTTAATTAACTGAACTGAGAGTCGAAGAAATTCATTGCTCGTACCACTTTAAATCTTTGAAGCACTTGTATCCGTCTTTTACTTGGCAAGAGACATGGAAAAGTTGGTTTTAGAGGACTTAATTAAATTTTAAATGAAATGAGTGCAAGCTTTAGCATGAAAAAAATTATCGTACATTAACGTTTCTTCGCTTTAAATTATCATAGTTAACGCAAACGAGGCCTCAATTTTGGATATGGTTTTTATCTCATTCAACTCGAGTGGGACGTTGCGTCGGTACTCTTGTTATGCTAGTTCAATGGCACAAACTGTGGATGGCTTCATAGAAGTTAAGATCATATTCTAAGCTTTTAACTTGACCTAGCCCTAAGTATTAATTTATTCCTTTTGTAGGAGATGAATTTTCCTATACCTACAGTACCCTAATCGATCTCTGACAACTTAATTCTATGAGTTAAATTTTTATCTTTGTGCAGCAAATAATTCCTCCTCTTTTCCTTGACACCATTTTCTTAGTATGACTCGTAAAACCTTGCTATACTTAGTAAAACAGAGGAAAAATTAAACGAGTGGATTTTTCATGACCAGTAATTAGAAGTACCTTCTTAAAAATGCGTGCTATCAAGTGGTATTTTCCCTCGGGGACTTGATTTTCACTGATAGTTGATAAAATACATGATCCTTTTTAAGATCTGAGATTGGAGAAGGAAATATATCTCTGAGAAACGAACATTGAATATAGTAAAGATTTAATTGGTTATATAAATTATCAAAAGCAAATATTTAGAACGTAAAGCCAATTTATACCTTTAAATTAATTGGAAAGCTCTTTACTTCCTTCGGAGTGCATTGAGTGCAATTTTTTTGTGTCAGAAAAAAAGAAATGTGGATGAAGAATATGTACATATCATTTTTAACCAAACTTTGAATCCCAACGTAACATCTTTAAGAACATTGCCCAAGAAAAAAGTTATATGGCCGTGGAGGCTCTTCCGCGTATTTCTATTGTCGTAGACGACAGTTTCGATAGCATTGCAGCTATTTTCTTTAGGTCACTTCTGAATGTCTACTATCAAAACTGTCACCTACGACAATGGAATTATGCGGAAGAGAGCCCAAAATGCCTTCAATGCCATCTCATCGTCTCCGCGGAAGCCGTTGATTTCAAAAAACTTATATTTTCATTTGACTTGCTTTATTGGAAAAGTTGGCAGTTGAGTCTGCCGTTACGGAATGTTTACTTTGCCATAGCGTTTTGAATTTCGGTTCACTTTGTGGTACTTTTAATGATTTTTTTTATTTCGCTGGATTGACGCTGCCGTCTAGTATCAGTGAATCCACCACAGTGAATCTACCTTTATAGGACTGCCTACATATATGTGCTCCATACGTTTCCTATTGACCGACCTCTTGCTTCTCTACGAGGCACACGAAGGCATTTCCATACGGGTAACCTTAAAACTTGATCAATATTTCTTTAGAATCGCAAATTCTTCTATCTACAAATGGAAAGCTCTGTAGCTTAAAGTGCAACTCAAAAGCATCAGAGAACACCTGAACTGGGTATAATTTATGGTGACAAAGAACGATGTATTTGACATAAAACATTTTTTTTAGTATTTTGGCTATTCATCCGGCAGAAAATTCTCAAATAGTGGTAGTGTGCTGACGAAGTATTGGAGAAGAAAATTCCGCTCTCGCATCTTCATAAATCAAGTAAATCAAGAATTTTGGAATAATCATAGCATCCTCAAGAAGTAAATTTATCAATATATTATCACCTAAATCCGTACTATCATAAGTGGTTTTGAAGTAAGTACTAGATGAAGTTATCTGCTTTTATGTTATTCTCTGTGATTTCATTTTTTATTCATGAGAATTTTATTTTTAAACAAGAATTATCTTATGAGAAGGCAAAAGTATTTACTTAGTCACCAAAATTTTTCGGTAGAGTGATTTTAAATTTTAGATTAGAATTTGAATGGGTTGTATATGTACGTAAGATGTTTCAGATAGTTGTTTATCAACACACCCAGAAGCTATGTGAACTAATTGACAACATTTTCTGTTTGATTATTGCCTTTCTAAAAGGTCTGATACTTTTTCTGACCTTTTCCCCCTTTGCTAGTTTCATGAATACATTTCTTTGCAGACCAAGCAAATTCCCCAAGCAGTCGCTGGCAGCAACCAAATCGGACCATTTGTTGCCCGATTTAAGTCCCTAGGCTTCTGCTTTTCCGTTTGCAGCGTGCAAATCCTTTAATATTAATGCTCTAATTTCGGAGGGTAAAACGCAGAAGAGCTGGAGAGGTCAGGCAGCCGGAATATTTGATGCCAGCAAACCGAACATTCCTTATTCATGAGAATTCTTCCGACTGTTTTTGTTCTAAGCAGACTCGTATCGGACTGCGTCTCGCGGAGCGTAAAAATTCAAATTTTGTTTCGCCCTAGTCTTATTTTCTCCTTTCTGAGTCCCGCTGCATTGTGGTTGCCTCCTCAGCGCTCTCTTCACTACTTTTCCAAACCTTCGTGCTTATAAAGCCTTATTTCTCTTCTTCATACCTCTTATCATCTTCCTTCAGAAAATTTTACTGATAAATTTTATCATGTTACATTTCCATTCCCTATTCCTCCCATTTTTCTCTAGTTTGAATACCTTCATTGCTAGCCAATTACCCTCTCATAAATTATTTTTATTTTCCTTGAAGTAATTCTCGGCTGCTCACTAGAAATAAGCTGATTGTTCCTGAGTTCTGCTCCTTGATTATTCTCCTCCAGACTTACTTACTATTCTCCTGTGCAGTGCATCACGTAATAGAGGGGAATGTACAGTGTAGAAACTCTGCCATATCTATTCTCCTCGACACCATCCTTGACTTAGCTTTTCACCTCCTCTTTGGTATTTCTTTCGTTTTAATTTCCTCTACATTTGTTTGCACATATTTATATATCTATTGAACAAATCAAAAGTTGGGAATGAGGTCCGTTTGAAATTATCAATTCCCAAAATTTTCTGCAAAAAGGAAAAAGGACAAGTAAATATTTTAATTACTCTATTGAATAAAATATAGAAAGCTGTAACAAAAAGAACCAAACAGTCTTCTTTTATTATTACCAAACCTAATATCTAATGCTGGCTATATAATATCTCTTCTCTTGAGCATTAATACTTGATATGAACGCCCAAGTATCTCTACAGATCGATAAATTCGTTCGACAGTAGTTTAAAAAATATTTTGTAGTTTTTGTTCTTCAGGATCGTTTACTTATTTCCAATTGATGGTCGTTTTTACCATCGTGTTCTGCTTTTACGCAGGTTTCATCACTTATTGTAGGACTCACTAATACCTAACATTTCCATCTTAGTTTTTGAAACCTATTTCTCTCTGCTACTACCAAAAGTTACATAATTTTTTTTTCATATATGCACTTTTTGTCCTTATTACGATGAAAAATATAAAATTGTTTTGTCTCGCCTTTTTGGCCCAGTATCCCCCATCCTAGTTTCATATCCTCTAAGATCAACCTCTTTTTCTTGGGCCTTCTCAACTGGCAAGATGTCACTGCCGCTAGTCGTGGCAAGCTTCACCGCGATCTTAATCAACACCTTTTTTATCAGATTTCTGATTGTCTGATCGAACAGAAGAAATGTCACCTTCCACTTTGTTCATCTTGCTTTGATCTTGTGATTTATATTTCTATCCCGTTATTCAACTTCATATTATAAATGTTTTAAAGGCATATATGTTGTAAATTTACTTCCTTTTTAAAATTTTATTTATAACTTCATTCATTTTCATCCATTCATTTTACAGGTGTAATGGGACATTTTTATACAATGCACCCAATTGAAATTGGCATATAAAAGTACTTACGAAGAAAATATGCTTAAATGGCTGAGAAAATTGATTAAATCATTAGAAAATTATCTTCGTTTTGAAATAATAATATTACTTCAAAAATGGTGTCAGTATTTCCTCTGGTAGATCGTTCCAATCAATCGTTGTTTCATTAAGATTGGGTTAATTTACATACATTCAATTGACTGGAATTTCGTCTTTTTCTGGAAATCATCCCTTCTTGAGATATTTGGTACGGTTTTATACGTCTATCCTTATTTATCATCGCGCGTTCTCTTTCTGAATCTAAATCATATTAGATTTCTAATTTATTACGTTCCTCCCCCGGCAAAAAAAGGCCCCCGTGACCTTCTCAGACGAAAAGAGAACGTCTGGATCCACAAGAAAGTATGGAAAAGAATTCAATAAAGAAGGAGAAATAATGTAAAAGGGCGCTTTCAACTTCTCTTTAGTTCTTTTCCCACCAAGTTTACCTCGGAGTTTCACATTTTCTTTCCTCAGCTCGCAATCCTCCGCTCACCAAATCTCCCTCTTTTATTTTTTTCTCCTGACAACCTTTTAAATTACCAATCCAGGGCCCAAATTTCCCTCAGGCTATTTGCATCTCGGTCTTAGTATGATTATCCTTTCAAGGTGTGTGCAGATTATCGGAATTCCATCTCTGGGTTCCAATTATTTTGCTCTCAAAAATTCACTTTTTTTCATCATTTCCGGCCACAAATTTCCTACTCCATCCCAATACAGCTCAGTAAGAAATGAAAAGAATACGGGAGAAGTTTGTGCATTGAATGTCATTTATTATTTCTTTTTCTTTTTGCCGACTTACTTTGAAATTTTTTGTACCCATGGGAAGTTTTTATCTGCTCTTTCTGCTTGCAAATCAAAATTCAATGGTCGGAAAACTCTAGAAAAAGCGTAGCGTCACAAAAATACGTGGACATCTCTGCTTTACATCGCCGCAGAAAAATGCCATAAACATCAATTGATATCCATCTCTACGCCAAGAATATTCCAAATACTTCCGGAAAACCGATTCCTCAGCACAGAACCTGAGGCACGTTTAGAATGTATAAGAATCAAATTTCTTATTTTTTTGGTGTCACATGTGTCTTATTTCGGCATAATAATTGTTATATTAATTAAATCTGATGTATTTCTTGAAAAAAGTTCCCTCTAGGTGTTACGGCCACTTTTGTGGATGCTATTTTCTTTGATGCCATTAGCCATAGCCATAAATAAAGTCCCTCTACAGATCTTCACGTTGGCCCTGTGAATAGGGAAGGCTTTGCCAGAAGAGTACAATCATCACGTAGTAAAACTTTTGCTATGCAGATAATATTTTGATGTGCTAATTTTCCTCTTCTCGGTTGGCACAGCAGCGCAAATTGAACCTAGGTCTCCTCAATATTCTTCCTGTGTTCACCTCTCCTTTCTCGTGAACTACAATCTTGTGATGGAGGGGCTTACATGTGCCAATGACCATTAGAGCTGGACTGGCAGGGTAAGTTATTATTGCTGGGGTGGGTTGCTTTAGGTCGTGATAAAAGTAAGGATGTAAAGCGAGATGGCAAGGAAAAGGAAGAGAATAGTTTTTTATGGACGGGATGAGGAAGGGTGGACGTATGTGCAGATGAAGAAAGAAATCAGAGAGATGGATAATGAAATTCACGTTTGAAAATCTGCTGGATTTTCTCCGATATTTAATAAAACCTAACTGAGAGGTAACTTTAATAAATTAATCAAAAAATAAATCACTTCTGTTCTCTGCCAGTCTTCGACTGTTCCTCAGTTCAGTATTTCCCATTCTTTCTGATGCCTTCTTTCCACCAAGTCCTTCGTTTTCCCATTGGTCTCGTCCAATCCATCTACTTAATGGAGACCTTCTTCGTTCACATTCCTCTGGTAGCCAATTAGCATGCCTTACTTATAGGAGTCCTATTATATTAATGTGAGTATATACGCTAGATTAATTGAAAAATTGTATATTTCTTTGGTGTCTAGGATTCTCCCTGTTTCATTCCTGTACAAAGGCCCGTCTATTCTACGCAGTAGTTTCCTCTCAAATCTGGCCTCCAGCTCTTCAGATTTGACTGTCATTTTACATTTCACCGGCATGACTGTCCTGTGTCAATAATTGTGATGTATAAGCGATGAGCGTGTGTGATTTTATGCAGTCGAATCTTGGTTATCCGATGTGCACCTCTGGGCTTTAAAAACGGCGCACAGTAGGCTGAACTCGAAAAAAGCTGGCAAAAATTCCAAAAATGGATTTTTTTCAGTCTGGAAGTGGAAGTTTGGCATAGTGACTATCCTTTTATTGGTGGAAAAGGTACGTGATTTCATTTTTCATTATTATCACTGTTCATTAACAATATTCAGTGGCTTCAAGTTGAAAAAATATGCAAACAAGCCGGAATTCAGTTATTGCCGAAAATCTCTAAAAATGTATGATGTTGTTTGTGTGAATATGAAGTTACGGAAGCATTTGTAGACGCTTACTGTAATTAAAATTGGAGTTGCAATGTTTCAAAAAATTACCTTATTCTTTGACATGTTGTAGTTTTAAATGACGCAGAGGAATATTTTCTCTTTTATTATGACAAAATATTGGACGCAATTTTACACCGATTTTCTGCTTTTGGATAGAAAAATATTGATGATGGTACACAGAAGAACCGTAAGTTACTCACACTACTAGATTTATTGAAGCTTCACAAATGCGAATCCGTAGAGAATGTCTGCAACGACGAAAATATACTCGATTTTTCGATCGAGCGGCGTGATCCAGCCTTGCGCCCAAGCTAATGGCAATACAGTGACGCGGCGAGTATCATCAACGCTATACAGTCATGAACTTGCTTATGGCGATTATCTATCTTTGTATAGTGTTAAAGAGCGCCAAACAGTTGTATAATAGAAGTTGAAAATAGGGATGAGCATCGATGGTCGATGATTCAGAAATATCGATGATTGGTGTCCGATGGTCGATGTTTTGCCCGTAGATAGTTTGTCCTCGATGTTATCACAGTAGTCGATGGTAACCATCGATGTTTTCCTCGAGTGTTTCCATCGAGTATTTTACTAAAACTTTGCTGAACAATGTGTTTAAAGGTTGAATTACATAAATATTTGTTGCTGTGAAAGTATATGATTTTAACTTTTATCTGATTTAACATTGACTACGAAGCCATTCCGTAATAAAATCTTAAATATCATCGATGGTTTCACCATTGATAGTCAACCACCGATGTTTCATAATCGATATTTTCTCAACATCGATGGTGAAACTCCGATGGGCCATATCGATAATATCGATGGTTTCCTATCGATGCTCATCCCTAGTTGAAAAAGATAATCCATTCTCTTTCACATGGAGCGATAGCCCTAGTGGTCTCTCTTCGGATACATTCAAGGAGCTAAACTCGGCATTTTACGTTAACGTTTAAGTCTACGGAAGATTAGGTTGGCTACTGTTGGTAACATGCAGATTCTATTGAGTGTGCACACTTTCTATCTTAGGCATTGGCTAGAAAATGGTGATTTCAACTCCAAGACTAAAAAAAATCCATTTTTGGAATTTTGGCCAGATTTTCGATTTTAGGCCATGATTCGCCGATCGATAGAAGCACCTCGCGATTTTCTGCGTCTATTCATATTTTTTATTTATTTCATCTCAACGAGGTGCCTCACAAAAACTCATTGGCTGGGATTCTCATTCTGAAAATCAACAAATAAGCCGGTGCTATTGGAAAATCCACCAGTGGCTGATCAACGACAAATTTTCCTCCGAATAATTAAAAAATTACTAGCGTCACATTGGAAGGTATTTTATTGCGATGAAACTTGGGGTGGCGCTAACCATACAGTACATACGCATGGCAGGAGAAGTTCAACGACGGGAGCAGAGGAATTGCCTTCGACCATGGAATTTTTCAAGAGGTAAAGAGTTGCTATTTTTTTCAAAATAAACTTCGTAGAATAATGGAGAATTATTGGATGACATATTTCGTGCTATTAATATGTATGAGGATTCAATCAATACTTATCAATGTTACAGGTAAATGCGTGGAAAGGCGGAATTAGATTTGCTTTTGTGATTCATTGACAAGAAATTGGGTTCTATTGAACCCACCATCAGTTTCTAAAGCTCGATGGAAATAGATTCAGTCGCAGTAAACCCCTCTCGTCCTAAAATCAGTTTTGGGCTGCGCGCGCAAGAAGTGGTGGCAACGCAGCAATCGTTCACTCCTGCATATTTTCAGAAATATCTAGGATAATTTATACTATGCATAACTCATTTATTTTCGGATCATATAAAAATTACAAATAAATTTAAGTATAAGTTTTTCCTTGGCATTAACTTTGGATTCTGTGCAAATTGTAGAACTAGATAGTGTTTAAACATTTTCGTTAATTAACAACACTATATGCATTATAAAAATCTTCGCTCGCTATTTTTTGTATTCTTATTAACTCTTGCAACTTTTAATGGAAAGTCATTGCTGTAAATTACGTAGTTTTTACTAGGCTGAGTTACAAAGTTCATGAAGTTGACAAAACTGCTAAAATTAGGGTGTACGGTGTCCATTATTGCATTAACGTTTCTCCTTTTTTGTTATATCATATAATAAAAATATAACTGAAATTAAAATAAAATTATGTTTAAAGTGATGTATAAAATATTGCACTAACATTTACGCAGACCAAGATATAAATTCTCAAAGTACAGCGGCACATCATTTTGACGCCGACAGCGGGTCCTTATGTCGTGGCGAATGAGGGCGTAGTCCAATCTTTGAAGTTTAATATCTCAGTTGTTTATGAACTGCCCACGACAAAATTTATTTTTGAGGTAAAAAAAAAACTAATGTGTCAAAGTGAAACAAAAATTTTAATTTAAAAATGGCTGTATTTTTGTTAAAATTTAACCATTTAAGTTTTACACAATTTCAATAAAATTAAGTTTATTTACCAAAATTATCATACATTGTTATAATAAAATCTTTTGCAAACAAAATAAGATGTCAACTGTTTCTCTAGCTATTTTTGTTTAGGAGATATAGCGAAAAGAAAAAAGGTCTAAGAGCAAAATGGTCGAAACTTTGATCGTCTCTAGATCTGCCATATTTTTTTTTACAAAATAGCTTCTAAAATTTTTCATTAAATGCTAGAAGGAGCCCACACAAAAATTTTGGCTCGAATCGGTGACACTAAGGGTCAACTCACTGCTGATCTGGCGTTGAATGACCCATATAAATGACCTAATTTCTCGATTTAGCTATAAATTAAGTTCATTGCAGACGAGACGGTCATCTACCGCGAAGTAAGCGAAGACGCGGGCTTTGAAGCTCTTTCATAGGACCTTAACAACGTTCAATCGTGGTGCCGAGAGTGGAGGCTAGGATTAAATCGTAGTAAATGCACAACAGTACACTTCTTTCAAAAGTCATCATAAATACCATATTTATATAGTAGTAAATCAAACTTGGATTTGATCCAAGTGAAATGAAATCTTCAACTTTTGAAGCCATAATTATGCTGTAGGTGGGGTCGACATAAAATATTCTGAGAGGGTTAAATATCTTGGAATTTCCCTAACTTCAGACATCGTGGGGAACACACATACAAAGCAAATTTGGCACAACGTTAAAGAAACTAAAATTTGATCAAGGTATATTAAGAAGGTCCTTGAATGAAAAAGGTAAAAGTATGCTCCTACTTCGCTCTGGTTAGGTCCCACCTCAAATATGCCACATTTTGGGCCTCATCGAGCATTTGGGACGCTAGACTCAAAAATTTTATAAACAATTAATAAAATATAAAGAAAAGCTGCGTGCTTTACTAAAAATGATGCGTGTAAACTTATAGCGATTCTCGGTTTTTAGAAGGATGAGGTTGAGTGCCGCTAGAGACTCGGAGGATGCGCACTAGGCTTATTTTACTTGAGAAATTCAAAACAGGTGTGTTTCAGAGCAACAAAAAAAGACTGTCAATTTGACGCCACACAACATTTCTAGGTCCATCAGAAGTGATCAAATATGAGAGAGACATTTTCAAAGAGATATACATGAAAATATGTTCTTTCCACGCAAAATAAGAGACCTTAATTAAAGTGGAGCTCCACTTAAAATACATGCATAATTTACTTCACCATTTCACCTCTAAGTATAAGTAAAATCAACGACTCGTTGAATCATCTTATGAGCGAGAACATTACTCTTAAGAAGCAATTACATGAAACGGAAGCCCACCTTGGACGCATCGAGAAAGAACAACTCCGTAATGTTGTTGAGATACATGGCATTCCGTACTCGAGTGGTGAACTCGCTGCGGCCCTGTCGATGCAAAAATTATGTAGACTCGAGTTTGAACGCTGATTTGAAATGAACCACGGTACTTATATGAATGCAAGTAACACCAAACTTTAGCTTTATTTTTATTTTTTTTTATCTTTATTTATTTTTATTTTTTGTTTAACCGTGGTTTCCGATTATTTTTACAATACACTTTTGATTTTTTATTGCGGTGACAACGAAAAAAGTGCCGGGTTTTTGGCGTTTTCGAACGGAATGCTCTCTTTGACATTTAATAGTGAAGAAACTTGAGGTTTAATCTAAATGAATCTGAAGTATTGTGTGGGAAAAATTTATTTAAATGTATCTTTAAACGTTCAGTTTTGTATGATTTGCATTAAAAAGTTATTGTCAAGTTTATGAAACAACTTTTTCTAGTAGTGAATCATGTCCTACTTCTTCAGAAAATGAAAAACCTCAATTTTTCCTGCTCCCCACTTAACTGGTTTTACTCGTATTTAAACGGGCGAAAACAAGCAGTCAAGGACGCTATTGGTAATACATTGCATTGGGCTAATGTTCACTGTGGAGTACCTCAGGGCTCAGTTCTTGGCCCTCTTTTATTTTCTCTCTATATCCTTGACCTCCCGAACTGTATTGAGTACTGTAAATACATGCTGTATGCTGACGACTTGCAGATTTACTATCATTGTCATAAGAATGAGTCGAATGATGCAATCACCAAAGTAAATCATGATGTTAAAGTCATCAGGTCATGGGCTGTCAATAACGATTTTGTGCTAAACTGCAACAAAACAAAATCAATTGTACTTGGTACCTCAAATTTACTCAGAAATGTGGATGTAAATGCTATACCAAATATAACAGTTGGTGACATCGAAATATCATACTCATATTGTGTTAAAAACCTGGGTGTCACGATGATGTGTAACTTGTCTTGGCAGAATTATGTGCTATCCATATGTAATAAGGTTAATATGATCCCCTACCAGCTCGAAACTCAAAAAAACCTTTTACAACTTCACACTCGTAAGCATCTAGTATCTGCGCTCATTTTCCCTCACATTGATTATTGCTGTCTGGTTTATCAAGATCTAACTGAAGAGCATAATACAAAGCTCCAAAATCTATTAAATATATGCGTAAGGTTTATTTTTAACATAAATAAAGATGATCATATTTCCCCTTATTTTACCCATCTTGCATGGTTGAAGGCAAAAACCAAGAGAAAATACTTGATTGGTACATTCCTGTATTGTCGATTCAAAAATGAACAACCCAGTTGTCTGAAGCAATTTTTTTCTGTTAGAAATAATAAGTAAACATATCGACTAGAATGGTTCCTGATTTTCTTATCACCCCCACAACATAGAACGACCACTTATCAAAAATATTTTTCTGTTGTCGGAGCACGATTCCAAATTGTGTTCCAAAGGATGTGAATTCCGATTGTGTTCCAAAGGATGTAAAGGATTCTGTCTCTTTGCCTGTATTTAAGCAAAGATTTTTTCATTATATACAAGCCCTCGAAAGAGTGTAACTTCTGTTGTTGTTTTTTTTCTTTTCTGTTCCCTTATTAATTTTATTACAAAATGCATCCGCCCATCCCTATAAATTTTTGTTATTTTTGTGAAATATGAGCTCTATGTATTGTATAAACCCTGTATGTTCTTAATGGACAATCTTACAGTCCAAGAAAAATATATCATATCATTATTATTATTATTACGATCTCTAGTGATATTATTATGAATCCCGCCGATAAACCGTTACATGCGATAATTTATGTGAGATTTTTCAAAATGTATTCTCGTAACTTCTGGTTCAGTGGTCACCATAAGCCCTCTAATGGTGAACTTTCTACATTCTCTAGCCTTTCGTGTCCACCAGACATTAGTTGAAGCCTTATAAAGTGACTTTGATGAGGACGAAACTACCTCCACGGAATTATGGGGGGGGGGGAGGAGTTCGTCCGTCCAAGCTGCGGAGTTTAAGGGACATATGGCCCTGTCTCTTTGTGGCGCTCGGCAAATTATGCTGAGGAATTACGATGAAGATCCCGTGCTCCCTGGGACAAGGTGATGAGAAGAACCGTGAGCCTGATGTACATTAACGCTCTACTACTTGTGGATTACTAGGACCGCCTCTCTCACAAGACCTAGGTAATCCCATCTTTGGCTACACAGGATTAAAGTGTCTTACACTTGGAAAGGATAAAACTAACCTCATGATTAAATGGCCTCACATGGTACAGTATGTACTCTACTTTATCCTTTGGTGCTTTACGTTCCGATCTTCTGACGTTTTACTTCATGTTGAATTGTATTTACAGTGAATTTGATTTCCCTTTTTCTTCCCTTTTCGATTGTCTACCTCCTTAAACCTCCCTACCTCCCTAAACATAATTAAAGTTTTAGCCATGCGAGTTGGTCTGTCGATTACTATCCTCTCTTTGTGAAATATAAAATGCTCATCAAAACAATTTAGATACAAGTTGAAAAAAATACTGAAGAACAATGGTTTCAAATAATTACTCAATGTTTAAATAATCATTCAAAACATTTAAAGATCATTATTTATTTTACTATGGAAAGCAATATCAAACAACATACTTTAAAAATCAGTTTAGTTTATCGGTTAATGTTTCAGAATAAGTATGCATACAAAGAAGTCTCAATCGTTATTTTTTTAAATTCCTGCTTTTCTCGGGATAATTGATAGTTTTACCCTTCCTTTTATTAAAATAATGTTCGGAAATAGTTTTAATGCCAAATTTACCACCCTTTAAAAAGTGATTCCCTGGGTTAACCGCACCTATCCCCATCTCCCTTCTTACACTTGTTATACTTCTCCCTGTCGTTGCATGACGCTCGCTCACTTTTAATTTCGTCTTGAAAACCCCACCCAGTATATTCTTACTCGTATCATCTCGCTGGAAATACATCGTCTTCTTCTCGTAATCTATGTCAGGGTAGCAAAGGATGAGAGCCCTGAAACCACTTAATCTTTCGCGTCTATCATGTGCCTTGTCATCCCATAAATCTCCCAGGTCCTCTTCAGTGGTAGATGATCATCATTCTTTCCCTACTTTTCACCTTCCCTGCCATTTATTCATCGAATAATATTTTTGCCCTGTCTAATTTATCAACAGCCTATGTAGATTATCGTAATCAAGAGAAAAGGTTTTTATCGATCTATGTATTAAGGCAGATAACTTAAGTGTAATTTCAAGAATTTTGTGGACTTCACTACTTTTTTTATTCATCGCTTTAGATGTGTAAGGAGGCGATATTGCTCTGCTTCTTTCGAATTCTTTTTATGATTGTCAACCATTTTTCATGACTTTTTACTCGGGGTGGAGTTGTATAATTCTACGGAGAGAAAACTATAGTGCTCCGATGGCTTTCCAACTATTATATAAATGGATTATGACGCTATTTGTGTGACTCGAACAGAAGAAATGCAAAGGATAGTGCTCGAATTGGTCTTCATTTAATCGCTTCAGAAGCTTTTTCTCCAATTTTACTCATTTAAATTCTTATTTTGTGAGTTATTTTTGTATTCTTGCGTATGAAACTGAACCATATGATTTTAAAAACTCTTTGTGCGCTGATCAAAGAATGCATGAAGTCCAATAGAGATGAAAATTACTAATCCCAGGAAAATCTTGGAAAAACGAACATAACAACTAATATTATCTTGCAAGCGACCTACTTTTCTACCTCCTATCACATTATGAGCCTGTGTTTGAGTCATATTAAACGAGTCGTTAAGTATTGAGTTGATTGAACTTATTTCCTAACAATAAATATTCGTTCAGGCAAGTGAAAGGTTCATCTTATATAATTTTAATCATCATTATCCATTTTCAGATCATTATAGCCGTTTTTGTTTTTACGTGTTTTTTTACTTATTATTCATGTCGGGATCAAGTCGATTGATATTTTATGAGAAATGGGTCACGCTAACGTTCAAAATTTTTCGCAAAATAATATTCTCTAATTTTTACTGCAGATTTATTCAGGTTTTATCGGTACTCACGTTACTGCGATGCAACTATAATTTCTTGTCAGCTGTGTGAAACCTTTCATGGCCTATATTTCATCAATTCGGAACATCGGGAAGAATTTTCGGTAAATATTAGTTCAATAAATTGTCTGTCGGAAACCAATGATATAATATGAAATTGTGAATGCTGCCACTATGAAGATGTGTATTTGGCGGAATATCTACATAGGAGTGTGCCCAGAAAAATTGGTAAACCGTCAAGACGGATTTTCTTCGAGTGAATACTAGTCTAGAGTGTTCAATTCTATACGAAATTCTCGAACCTCGAAGACTCGGGCTGATGTTTTAAAAAAATGATCTTTATGGCACATATTTTCTTTGACTTGTTTTCAACTTACGTAAAATATCTTCTATGCCAAATTGCCACGGAAATATGCCGTTTTCACCCAAAAATTGGCAGATAAACTGCATTTGAGGAATAAAAGATTCGTCTTTGAAACTTCTGTGTTCAAAATGAACTTCAAAAATCTAATATCAAACTGAGCGATTTCCTGGATTTCATCGTCAGCAGCAGAAATGGAACGTTCTAATACTAGTGCTGTTCGAAGTTTTCGGGTTTTTCAGCCGAGTTCGTTGACTTTGGCAGACGGCGGTTTTGATAGCCATCCTGCTACCCTGGAGACGGTTGGAATACCCAAAAATACCGGACAGTAATGGAAAACTCCGCGGAAATCTTCGCGAGAATGTTCTAAAACTGAAGTTATTTAATATAAAATTTAAAATTATTTTTAAAACAATGATTAACTTGGGCACTGAGTCTTTTTTCTCCACCATATGAATCCAGGCATATATTGGCTTGAGAGCTAGTTGTAATCTACAGTATGTTCATTCCCATGAGGTAGGGACTATTCCGTTGAGTTACCAAATTCTATTTAGATACCTAAAATTATTCCACAATGTTTTTTTATATTCCAAAGAAGTGTTTTATTCTATAAGGCTGTATCCTGCCATGTAAAGCTATATGTGCATAAAATATTATTTTAATGCCACTAAAACTAGTCTAAACCAATATTTCATTTTATTGAAATGGTGCCACATTCACTGCAGGAGATTTTTATAAAGACATTATTCAGCTCCTCAGAAGGAGTAAACATAAGTAAAATATTTTCTGCACCTTGTTCCACTATATACATAATCAAGGTAAAAGTATATCGACCGGGTGTGATGAGTTTTATTAGTACATTCTATTGATGCAATTGATATTAAACGTTAAACATAAACTCAACAATAATGAGGTAACATGAGGATCGGTGATTAAAACCCGAGAACAAAATATGAAATTTTTGGAACATGAAGATGTCGCAACAACGGTATTTTTGCAATATTGCACTTTTTACTTCTTGAGATTTTGCTCTAAATCAGCCCAATATGTGTATATGATACACAAATGATGTTGTCATAATAAAAACATCGTCCTCCCAGCTTAGGATGCTGCTAAACTTCGACGTAAAATGCGAAAATGAAGGCTCATAAAAATTCATTTCTTCCTTAAAACAAAAATTATCGACGCATTATTTTATATTGCCAAGGAAAGGAGAATAGCTACATACGTATTTTTTAAAAGAATAGAAAAATTGAGGTGATACTTATTTTTGAGAAAAACGCGTTTGAAACTTTCAAAAAAGAAATCCACTCACAAAAATGTAAAAACCTTTAAATAATGACGTCAAAAAACTATGTTTCATTGCTTTCTTTTTTAAAAGGAGGATTTTTACTTTGATATAACTATTTTATGCATGAATAATCGAAGTCGCACCAAGCACAAGTTAACAAAAAACTGAATTCGTAGCTAGGCAACACGTGAATATTTTTCAAAACGATTGGGCATGGTCAACAATTTAGAAAAACGGAACATGCCGTGCGTATTCGGTGAAAGGTGAAGAGGTTTAGGGCATTTTTGGTCTTTTTTTGGTCATCTTTACACGTGATTACCCAAAATAAAAAACTTCGTTTGCAATGGCAATCTGTATTATTTCCATTGTGATTCAATTATACTTTGTTTGTATTTTTTACCTTTTTTCGTTCATTATTATTGATATTGTTGAGTTAAAAATGTTGCCTCAATTAAATTCTAATTGTTGCAGTAACATAAACTTCACAAATATTCGTTGTATCTGTCACAATAGCCTGTATCACAATCTCCTTACAACGATAAAGAATGTGCCTCTCTGTTTTATCTCTAGATATTTGCCCTTGTCAACGATAATAAAAGTCATAAGAGTGCCTCCACTCAATTATGCTCTCTACTAACGATTGTGTGCCTCCATAAATTTTCCCTGGGATATCATCCATCAATTTTTTGGAATAACGATTCCCCTCTTGTTTTTCGGAGCCCTTAATTTTATCTGCTACGTTAAACCGTCGTTTGCCTGATTTTTTACTTTTGTTTTTTCTTCTTTTCGAGTTACTTAAGGGCATGGTAATATACATTTGCCTGCTCTTCCAGTGATTAATTAGTTAGTTTAGCTGCCAGTATTCATGATCTTCAGCATTCTTATTTTGATACGATCTTCCCTCCGCTTTGAATCTATTTCCTCTGATGTTGCTGCATTTGAGTTTCTCTTCCGTACGTGATGACGTGCTACCAAATTCTTTTTGCAGGTAGCAATTCTTGATAACCTATTTTTGATAATCTATATTTTTCTCAAATGATTGTCTTCTGGATAAAAATTCACTTTCTATTTTCTAATTCTAAAAATTGAAAAATCTTTTTTGATGGTCATATTTTCCTCGATAATCAAAGCAATCGTTTCATTTAGTGAATCCACTGAGGGAAAGTAGCACGTCGTCCAAATCATCTCATTCCTCCTTCACTTCACACTAGGTTTTCATTATTCCCCTTTAGTAATGAGCTATCACTAAATACTTAGGGTACAATTCAAGTCCTTATAGTGGTAAACTTATCACAGCCTCGCCTTTAATGATACCTCTACTTCTGTCTCCAGTGTCCCATGGCCTGTACTAGTTCTGCACCAATATTATTATGGATAAGGCCTCACAATTTATGTTAAGGGTATTTTTACGGTGGAGCAGGATATTCGTTTAAATAAGACGAAACGAAGAGAAAGAATTTTTAATGACTTGATACATCTTTACACAAGCTTTTAATCGACTGGGTCCTTGTATTGCCTATTTTTTAGTCAAAGATAGTGCAAATTTTGAAACTCCTTTACTCATAACATGTAATTATGTTTTGGTAGAGTGTTAGCTACTTCCGTAGGTACTTGGTCTCTGTAGATGCACCTTCCTTTAGTTGAACATTTATTTATTTATATATTTGAAGAAAGTTTCAAAAACAGCACAAAAGTTTTTAACATTGGATGACAAAGAAATAAATAATTTATAAGTATTAACAAAATATAAAAATAATAACAGAAAATGAAATGCATACAGAAGACTGTGGACGGGAATTTAGTGACAAATATACAGGGTAGATGGGGCTAATTTGCTGATATGGTTTTAAGGAAGGAAAGGAAAGCGGAGGGTGGCGAGAAGAGGTCAATGGAGGGTAAATGCGAATCCAGAGGGAGTTCAAAATTTTTTAATGCGGTAGAATAGGGAACGTATGGATATTGAAAAACGAAACTTGGGGATGTTAATAAGACAGCTATTGCGTGTGGTAATAGGAGGAACATGAAGTGAAAAGAGAGAAAGAAGGTTATTGGTGCGGAGAGTACTACTCTAGATTCCATGAAGGATAATAAAGTTGCTCCTTATCAACAGTATAAAGTCCGCTGCCTTGCCCCTAACATTTTTTCTCTTCATCATCATATTTACTCAAAAACAAACTTCTATCTCTATAGGATAACATTAGTTTCTGCCGAATTGAACACCAAATGTGAAAGTTGGGAATGCTTGGATATGTAGGATTTAGTTCGTTTAAAGTTATTGATTAGTATATATTATATACTACATTATTGTTTTAATTAAATACATAAATTCTATAAATAGTACATTTTGGTTTTTGGATTACTCGATTTCATTTCTGCTTCATTCTTGCAATTTGCTACAGTTAACGATGATATTGAACGCAGCGCAAAACAAACTGCTTTTGCTCCCCATCAACAGCATAAAGTCCATGAAGTCTTGTACTAACTTAACAGCTCTACAACGGAGTCAATTAGGCAGAGTATAAGAGTTTAAAACAGTTATTCGGTCTGTCAGATATGAATTATTGCTCTACCATGGCAAAAGATTTGTTCAAGAAAACTGGTGTCCATATTTTGTCGAAAAAACATACCTCTGCTCATAGTTCGCAAGTTGTCCGTTATTTCTCCGTCATGTAGAATCTATTGAATTGTAGGATATAGTTTGGGAATCATAAATTCAAAAATTAAATATTAAAGAATGCTATTAATAAGAAATTGCCACTTGCCGTTGAACTGCTCATTTACTTCTACTATCGAATGGTGTAAAATATTACTTGGTTATCGGTCATTTAACGAAGATATTCATTTAAAAATGATAAATTTTAACGTTGGAATGAATTGCTTTAATGGCAACGGGATGACATCTTCACACTGTTTTCTCTCAATTGCCGCCCAAATATCGTTGTTCAAAAACTTGTGTAATATGCACAACTGAAATATATGTATCCCTCGGAATATCCCTCGGATGTTTGTAAGGAAGGACTTAAAAGCGGAGGTTAAAGGTGAGATGAGGTAAATGGATAGTGAATGCAAAGCCAGGGAGTTAAAGATGGAATAATTTGATTTGCTTTCTTGAAGGAAACTAGAACTCTTTTGTAGAAAAAGTATACCTTTGCTCGTAGTTGGCGCAAAGTTGTCCGTTATTTCAACAATCGATCAAACGTTTGAACACTCGATATCATGATTATGCGTTAAATATACATAGTTAAATATTTTAAGGCTGAAGATAATTATACCCTTCCGTCAGTGCGTAAAAAAATGAACACACACGAGGGAGGGAGGATTTACCTAATATATTTCTTCCCTTTTTTCCGTACGTAAACACCTTTGTCAGCTTAGGTCATGGATTGAAATCGAGCCAAGTCTCCAAGTGATACGCATACTTTTACAAGAGCATTCAGATCAGCAAAAAATATTCAATGGCATATATGACAATGACAGGTTAAGAGGCCGACTAGCTCATGTGCACCACCAGTACAACACGAGTATTTAGTTTGAAATAATTGATATCGGTTTTCGCCGGTGCACATATTGCGATGAGTGCGGCAACATTGCCAGGGGAATCTTCTGCTGTTTACCTTGTTTACCAAATCTATTTTTTCAATCGATATCATGGTTATGCGGTAAATATACATTGTAAAATGTTTAAAGCCTGAAGATAATTATACCCTTCTTTCAGTGCGTTAAAAAATCATGATATCAAATTCTCCCGAAGTAGAAATAGAGGCTGGAGTCAGTATAATGTCTGGTTTTCGTGACGTAGTATAAGCTTCAGTTTAACGCTTTGTCTTATAAGGTTTTAATCAAAGGAGCAGAGGAGTTTTTTCAAAGCGACACAGAGAATTTATCTTGATGCCTCACTACATCTCTAGGTGTGACAGATGCGATAAAAGAAGAGAAATCCACTGCCAAACAGATAGATACAATAACTCGTTCTTTCCGCGCACAATAAGCGACAACAATAAAAAATGATCTCCACAAAATACATTCCTATAATACATGTCACCATTTCATCTCTCGAAATCTTACATCTTTACACAGCTGGTGACCTAACACCCTCTGCCACACGCCCCTGCGGCGGCTCGCAGGGTATTATGTAGATGTGGAAAGGAGTATGTACGTATATGAAATTTAATTAATGTAAAAGCAGCACTAAGCCTAAATTTACTCATTACTGCAAATTTTACATATCTTGGTAATACGGTACTTCAAAGCGCAGGTTGATCCTTAAATTCGTTCTTAGCCAAAATAAATGCTGAAACCATTGTTGTTGAGAGTAATTCGAGGAGATAACGTAGAAAACTATTTCTAATGCTCTCTCCATGCATCGAGGAACTAGTGCACCACAAGCTTCTATCTTAACCCATGTTCCCCTTCGGCCTCCTTTCACACTCCATTAGCCTTCCTCATTTCCTCCTGTTAAGTCTCTTTGCTCACTTCCAGTGAATTAGTGTCACATTCGTTGAAAGATTGCACTCTCCCTCTCTCCTCGCTAAGAGGCCTCCGATTTATCACACTTTCCATCGTGTTTTCTCACCTCGGATCTTCGCAATGCCTTTAATATCGCACGCCCTCACCACATTAGCTTTTCGTAATGTCTCTAAATCTGCATTTCGATTTGCTCCTTTCATTCAACAAGAGGGAAAATGTAAAGATCCATTTCTCATCGTTAGCTGAGAGCTTTCGAGTATTTCAGTGCATATGTATCCATTACAGAGTCTTTTCTTTTGGAAAAAAGGGGTTTTTTGCGAAAATGTTTGCGCTCAACCCCTGTATTGTTTTCCTTTCCATTATATTCACACAAAAACAAACTTCTATCGCTATAGTAGAACATATCTTCAGCCGAATTGAACGCCAAATTTGAAAGTTGGGAATGCTATGATATGTAGGATTAAGTGGGTTTAAAGTTATTGATTACTATATATCATATATATTGTTTTTTTTATTTAATACATAAATTCCTTAAAAAGTACATTTTGATTTTTAAATTACTTGTTGATGCTTTCATTTCTGCTTCATTCTTGCAACTTGTTACAGTTAACGATGTTCTTGAACACAACACAAAACAAACTGCTTTTGCTCCTCATCAACAGTATATAAGTCCATGAAGTTTTGTACTAACTTAACAGCCATGCAACGGAGTCATTCACCAATTATAAATTTAAAACAGTTATTCGGTCTGTCAAATATGAGTTCTCGCTCTACCATGGTAAAAGTTTTGTTAAAGAAAACTGTCCATCTTTTGTCGAAAAAGCATGCCTCTGTCCATTATTGGCGCAAAGTTGTCCATTATTTCTCTGTCATGTAGAATCCATCGAATCGGAGGACATAATTTAGGAATCATAAAATCAAAAATTTAATATTAAAGAATACTATTTATAAGAAAATTCAACTTGCCGTTTAATTGCTCATTGGCTTCCTTACAAAGAGAAACATATCTCTTTATCATTTGTACTACCTGTCTATCTACCTCACTATACCATCTGTTCAAATCTGCTACCATTATAACTTTGATTTATACGTCTAAATCAACGTCAAATAGGGATGAAATATACAACTCTTCTAACAGACATCATAAAAGGTAACTACACTTCTTTAACGCTCCTCTTGGAATTCTGCGATCTAAATTTGCTTGAGGCTCACTTCTGCTGTTTACCTTGTTTCCATATTTTTTAGTAAAACGCCAAATTTGGATTCTTTACAGATAAAATAAATAAAGAATAGATAAGATAAAGAATTTTTGTTTACTGTTTTAACAGTTTTAACAGTAATGGAAAGTTGAAGCTGTGACCTTACCAGATTTATTGAGGAATAAATTGCTCTTGCTATCCATTGGGCTTGAAGCATCGGCCAAGAAATGCGTATTTTTCGTTTGTTTCCAGTCTCTCCTCCCAAGCATACTGACAACAGATATCTATACAGTTTACATTAATCACCTCTCAGTGCTATTTTTAGTAATTCACATTCATAATATTCAAACATTTACTTAATTTTGACTCACTAATAAGCGCTTTCACATTCTTTTTCTTTTTTTTTTGAATTATTGCCATCGACATTATTCCTGTTATTCCACTAATATTTTGAATGAGACAAGTCACAACTGTTGGTTACATCACGTTCATTATATTCAAATTCGACCATACAATAAGTTCATAGATGCGATGATGTTACAGGATTAAAGACTCTCCGGCCAGTTTCTGCTCAAATGACACACATGCCCGATTAAAGCGGCCGGTGTTTGAAGCAGTTGTGACGCTGCAAAGAAATTTTACATTTTTTTTAATGCCCTTGCATGTCATGCATTTCAGTCAACGTTTGATTTTCTTACCCAAAGCATTCTTTTATGTTGGAACGACTGACTCTAAGCTGCTCACTGTCCACCAATGCACCAATTATGGTCAGCCGTTTTCTTTTTGATTCCTGGTATTTAATTCGGTAACAGTTCACCATCCAAATGAACAGGAAGAATCGCATGCATATTATCCTTGATAGTAAACGTAATTGCTTCAAAGAATTTCCTTCTCAATTTGACGCACTCAATGAACACTTTTTTTTTTAATAGAGCGCTTTTCGGTATTATGGCCAAGTGCTTCTGCTGTAGACTAAAGAATGGTCACAAAACCTCGTGCATTCAGCTGGCATCTATCAGAACCATTATTTATATGCGATATTATATCCTGTACATCCTTACTATCTCTGCCATCGTAAAAAGAGTCTGTCTTCTTCCATCTAGATTGTTTGTAGAGCATTGACATATGCAATATCAAACAGGTTGTCCATCAAAATAAGGGTGGCTAAATTTTAACAAAATTTCGCAGCCATTATACAGATTTTCACTCTAGTATATGCCCTTTGCTAGTTTTTCCAATATAAATGCAAGTCAATTATTTTCCCTGAACAATACTCAATCGCTGAGAATGTAATTCATGCTTTCTCTGAAAATATTATATACTTAAGGACCGCAAGATTGACATTTTTGCCAGGATGAGAGTAGAAAATTATTGAATTCGGAAAACGTAGGGTAAAAAAACCTAGGATACATAGATGCCCATCACACAGTTCTCTTTCGGGTTTGGCACAATCGCTAAGTATGATAAATTTATTTTATGATTTCTTCCATATGATATTTTAGTGGTATTTACCTTTCACGTTTGGAAATTGCTACATGCACATACTCCTGTTTTTAAGTCTCCTGATATTCCCTCTTTTAAGAGTATCTTCCACGTTCGTGGCTCGTTCCATCGTTCATGGCTATTTCCTCTCCTGTCGTACACACATCAGCGTTCTCATTAGAAACAGTTATCTCCCAGCCTCCCTTTGCTGACTTTGTGTATGTTGCTAATACAGTTTTTAATGAAATGTGTTTTTTATATGTAATATCTGTAATGCCTACCATCATCCGGTTACATACCATGGCTTTGAACTCGTAAAGATGACTATTTTTACATTGATGAAATATGATTTATGTAACTTACGCTTTATTTTTTACATTAATATGGGTATGAAATTAGGAAGGAGTGGAGAGATTCATTGAAATGACTGTTATGATAACTGAATTTTGCTCCATAAATGTATATGGCACTGCTCCTTGCCTACAAATATAGCTTAAATCCGATAAAAGTTAAATAAAAAACTTCTTCGGTCTTCAAACATATGTATTGATCAGACGTAGCAATTTATACTGATTGAATAAACGATCTTTGAAGTTGTTTCACCTCTTATGAGTGCAGTGGTCCTAAATTTTCAAAGATATTTCCCACACCATATGTAAGGCCAAGAGGTAAGTTGAGAATATTCCACAGCAAGATACATGTGAGAGTTGTTGATCTTTCTGACTGTCGGAGTTTAGAGGTCATAGCGGGAGCACCCTCTTGGTACACTTGGAATGGTCACACTACGTTTAACTATGATCTAGAAAAAGAATATTAAGGTCAATATTCTCTATTTTTCAAATTGGTTTATAAATATTCTTTCGTTTTTTCTCTTTTCACTATTAACCCAACATTTTCGTGCCACATTTTGCCCTGGAGCCTTAAGAACGTAATTTGTAGGCTTAGTAGTTCACGCGACTCTGCATTAAGAGTTTTCAAATCAAGGGGCACCTCTGTTATGCATTTTGATTAAAAAGTGACGGTTAAGATCCTTTCATAATGGTATTATGAATCGCACTGCGCTGCAACTCTAAACTTTATTTAGTAATTGGTTTAAGAAAGAAAATGTTATAAATGTTTTATTTGGCTTGAGTTCATTTTATCCAAGCAAGTGCGTAAGTTTTTATTAAAATATGGGCATTTATTTACACATACTACTATGCTTGCATCTCTCCGTTTCTCTAATGTCAAAAAAAAACGTATATGCTCCTAAAATATTGTCCGCTTTTGACGTTCACCTCCGACAGCTACATGAATATAAATCGCAAAATTCAAGGACTAGTATTGCCTCCTTGTATTACGCCATACTCCCATGATTCCAATAGAAACACAGTTTATAATCAAATGAACGTTAAGCAATTCTTTTTTAATTTTAGCTGGGTATGTTACAGATTTATCACCGGATCGAAAATGAAATTGAAGAAAATTTACAAGATGATCAATTTGGTTTCCGAAGAAACCGGGGAACCCGAGAGGCTATTATATATAGACTAGAATATAGACGAGAGGAGAGATAAGACTAATTACGGAACAAATGATAAGACTTAATAAAAAGGTAGTCAAAGCCTTTATTGAAATTGAAAAAGCCTCCGACTGCATTAGTTGAAATACCTTGTTTAAAGTCCTTAAAGACGCTAAAATAGACTATAGGGATAGGAGGATAATTCTCCAACTTTACCAAAACCATGAAGCAATCTTTAGTGCAGACGGAATAAAAGCAAAGATCTCTCGAGGTGTTAGGCAGGGATGTAGTCTATCCCCAATACTGCTCAATTTATACATGGAACAGGCAATGGATGAAATTTACAGAAACAAATAAGAGTGGATTAAAAGTGAATGGTAACCTCTACACAACCATCGGATTTGCGGACGACATAGCACTTTTAGAGAATAGTGATAATGAGCTACAGGATGCATTACACGAAATTAACCAAATCTTTAAAAACAATTGGGACATGAAAATAAACAAATAGAAAACTAAAATAACGAAATGCACTAGAGATGGACTAAAGGAAGCTGAGGTATATCTAGATGGAGAAAAACTAGTGCAAGTTACTAATTTTAAATATCTGGGTAGCTGTGTCACATCCGTTTGGTAGATGCAAAGCGGATGTAAAAAGTAGGGTAGCACAATCAAAACAATCATTTATCAAAAAGAAAACTCTTTTGAGATAAAAAAATGTTTCTCTATCGACCCGGAAAGAATTTGTTAAAACGTGTGTTTGGAGTGTGTGCACCTATGGCTCAGAAACTTGGACTGTGAGGAAAGAGGAGAGGAAAAAGCTGGAGTCATTTGAAATGTGGTGCTGGAGAAGACTTTTAAAAATACCTTGGACAGACAGGGTTACCAATCTGGAACTATTACAAAGGATTGAGGAAGGACAAACGTTTGTTAATTCTAATTTTTAAAAAAGAAACGCAATGATTGGACACCTTCACTCAGAGTGGATGACTACTTTAATGGAAGGAGTGCTAGAGGGCCGTGCTGGAAGAGGTAGACCAGGAAAGAGTACCTGGAAGAGACCATAGCGGGGAGAAGATACAGTGATATAAAGAGACTGGCTTTGGATTTGATTTGAATGCCCACCAACCTTAAGGTTGAGGAGAAGAAGAAGAAGTTGCAGATTCGGTTCAATGACGTACAGTAACCTGCAGATTTTATGGGCATGGTTTAATGATTTTCATAGGCTCAATGACGTACTGTACATTTTATGATCATAGTATTATGAATATAAAGTCCATCCCGCGTAAATGAAAGTATGCTCGTATTCTGCGAAGAATGTCGATTTGAGAATTTAGAACTCTCGCTCTTTATTCTTATTGAATTCTTATGAAATATTCATTCATTTTTTTGGGATGGTCCTCAAGTTTTTGGATACGTCGAAGGATGAGCTATCAATTTTTTTGAATATATTCTTTTATTCGAGCTCCATTCGCATTCTTTTCTTCTCTTCTCCATTCTTGCCTGTGTTTTTTCCCACAGTTTTGCTCTCCACTCACGTACTTCTCCCAAAATAAGTTGGTTTTCACCGGTCGAGAATTTTTAAGTTGACGCAACGAAGTGCTCACGAACTTCATCCTCTCGATCCCCGAAACTCCATCCCAGTTACTGAAGTAGGTGTTTACCTTCAGGCCATGGGTTCTCTCCCATGAAAATTTCATTACTCTGTATTATGCTTACAGAATTGGAGCTGCTCTTACGTTTCATAATCTTTTTTCTCTCTGTCAGTAGCAAGTTACAATTGCCTATTATCCTGGAAAAGTTTTGGAATTCCAATTTTGTCTTGGCATTAGAATTTGCTCCTTAAACAAAACTTCAAATAGTTCCACTCAGAGGTTTTAAAGAGCATTCCTTTACTTGCATTGTGTTCTTTCATTTTCAACTCATACATTAACAAGTCATTTGTTTATCAACTGCCCATCAAAATAATATTATTATGGTCCTTTTTTAGGGTACATCCTAGATAGGGATATTAGATCTTGCGTCTAGATACCGAGGAGGTGGTGAGCGTAGATATTTTGTCCGCTAAGTTTAAATCTTGAAATGCATGAGGATTGTACTTTTTTCAGCCAGAAATTTTGGTGTTTTGTTCACATAAAATACATGATGCATTTTATGCGACCAGCCAATAAACAGCGGTCTTACGCTATAAAAGTATCGTTTGCATTGAATTATGTTACAACCCTGGTTATGGAACCAGGTTTAAAATTAAAAAGGTATGATGTAGACAAATATGTTTTGCAGCAAAAATTGAAAAATTAAATTGGTTATTTGAATATATACATGCTAGCCCATTTACATTTTCACACTCTTCCTTGTGCCATCGCTAGGATGTATGTCAGGATACTTTTGGGTTCCAATCACATTGGGCTAAACTATAAAAGATATTGCAATCGAAAAATTCAGGTTCTTTCCGTAAAGAGTGTATCTTTTGCCGTTTTTTCGGTATTTTAAATGCACCTTGAGAGCACTTACCTTCCAATTATTGGAACAAAAAAGAGTAAAACATGGAATTGACATTGAGTATCAATACCAACGAGCGGACTGTTTCATTTTAGCCGAGGGTTTTAGATCTTCTACGATTTACTACGAATGAGAAAAAGAGGAAGGAGGAAAAGAGAATTTAAGAAATAGAAGTAAAAGTGAAATTTGATTCAGCCATTAATTAAGGAAAGAGTTTTTTTATATCAATCAGGTCGCATCTCTTTAATTTAATAACTTTCTTAAGTTCTATTGCTTGCAGTAGTTTCTACGGAAGGGATTGGCTTGTTTTTGTACTTTGCTTTGTTTGATAAGCGTAACTATTAAATCTATTCAGTGCGGAATCACAAATTCCCACGATGTGTCCAATTAAATGAGCTCTCACAAAGTAACCTGCAAATGAGAAGCAAGCGAACGGAAGGTGAAGCATCTAATTTTTGCCCTGAAAAACAAAGGAATCTTTCCCTTTTAATAGCTTTCAGGTGGATTTTTAGAACCAAGGCGCTTGAACTCTACTCACTCAAAGAGTCCAGGGTATTTTTGGTCTCTCATTGTAGTCCTTCGATGGGATATCAAGCTGAATTTGTCTCTTCCAGCCCAATGGACGTCAATTCTAATTCTCTTTCCTCTTTCGTCCTTCCACTCAACCGTTTTCCAACCCATCACCTCCTCCTCTTCATCCCATTCACCATCTTCCTTCCCTCGCTTCACCCTCTCCTCTCTAAGCCTTCAATTTATATATGTCCCTAATCCCTCGTGTAAGGTAGTCCCCTCCTCTATTTCCTGGCCACGGCGTCCTCTGTCCATCCTTCCCATCAAATCATAATTGTATTTCCCATATCTTCACACGAGCCCACAACGGGCGGAGAACCCATCCCTGCTCGTTCTCGTGAAATTAACACGATTTCTCGCTCTCAAATCCCGAGGGAAGTTGGTCCGGAACACGGGAAAATTGCTCTAAAACACCCGTATATATGGAATATTTCTGTTCTCGTAGTAATGTGGAACAAACATTCAACGCTTAATAAGGTTTTTGAATTGTTAGCCTCGTTTGATGCTAGAATTATTGAGTGTGCAAGCCCCAAAGTCTTAGATGAAAATAGTCAAACATAGCAGGTGAAATTACGTTGAAATTACCACGAGAAAAGTTCGGTCTGGACCAGGAATCGAACCACGGATCTTTGGTTTGCCTGACCTATCTGCAGACCAGTACGCTATCTAGATTCGTCCGGGTCCGTAATCCGAAAGGTCTGTAGCTTGATTCCTGGTCCAGGCCGTATTTTTCTCGTGGCAATAGCAACGTATTTCACCTGCTATGAATATTTTCACATGGCCAAGCACAGCATAAGTGCTGGTAAAAAATACTGTTACTTGCATGTGGCATCTTTGAAACCCTCTTCTCCCTTGCGTTGCCATCTCGGATGGATCGCAATGGCCTAAGATCTCGTTCCCTTGGATCTTGTCAAATTGCCAGGCAAATTCAGAAACCTGGATAGCGTAGTGATCTCTCCATTAGTCCGTCAAAGCAAAGGTCCTAAGCTCGATTCCCTGTCCTGGCCGGACTTTTCTCATGGAAATTTTATCTTAGAATAGTGTTGTGAAAATATCCAAAGGGAGGGGGTTATAAATTTATAAGACAACCATCCTGTGAACCCTGGTAGACACTCAATACCCGATTATTGAGAACTTCCCCTATAAATGTTTTCAAAGCCTGTAAAGAGTTATAAGAATTATAAGTAATATACGGATATATTAGGAACTAAAGAAGCCGTCAAACGTTCTGTCTATTGCTGAATTAACAGAAACCACTAATCTCCCATCTCACCTCCATTTTTCTTTAGAAGAGCCTGTTTAGACATTCTCGGAGGAAGTTATCAGGGGTTTTGACAAACTTACCTATAATTTTTTATTTAATCGGGGTTTCTCGTTAATAACTATTTAGGGATTTTATCAGTTCTCTTGAAAAACGTAATATCCTATCCTCGATACCCGAACGCTTCGAAGTTTCGGGAAAACCCTACACCATTCATACACACACTTCGTTAATTTTTATCTTTCACCTCATTTGGCCATCTTCACTTCTCAAGGAATCCTCTGACCCCTCGTCTCATCCCGAAGTGCTTCCGATCCTTCCCAGAGCAAACCAAAGTGCTTTTCTCTCCGTTCGCACTTCATATCTTCTGCCCATCGCGCGGTTATGCAACCAAATGCATTCGAAGAAACTCATTTCTCACGTACGATATTAGCCCCACCAAGTCCCTTGGCCCGTTTCTCCTTCGCTTATAATACTTACCCTGGTCCTGCCCTTCTGGACTGCCCGGCATAATTTCTTCCCTCTGATTTTGCAGAACTGTTCTTTTTCCTTTGATTTCTTTCAGCCAAAACAACTCCGTTCTTGCGTCTTATTTTAGTGTGGTTGAGTTACACTCAATTCCAGATAATCAGTGGTATCAGAGAATTCAGTTTATCTAATACGTAGTTTTATAACTAACTCTCCCTGACATGGTATCAAGACTGATATGGAGGCGCCTTTTTATGAGAGAATGATGAAATAAGAAGCAGTTATACACGTGGAGATCATTAAATTTTACAACTTTTATTTTACAGAAACTTGGATGTGAAGGGATAAGCAAATGTGTTGGCTGAGTGTTGTGGATATAGAGTATTTGAACAGTGTTTTCCATAAAAGCAGATGGAATAGGGCAGATGGGATGGAATAGGAATGAGTTTGTGATATACAAAGAAGAATAGATGCTCTAGTAATGGATATTTATGATAGAAGCTTGTTTTACTTGTTTGACCATGCCGTGAGAATGGATGAGAATCTTATTACGAAACAGATTTATGATAAGGGAAAGACATTTGTGAGAGGAAAGAGTTGACCCAGAAAGACATGGGTGAATGTGGAGGAAGAGACTGTCAAATAGGATGCATATTAGAAGTATGTAGCTCATAATTGCGTTTGATTTTGGGAAGGCGACCGACTGCTAAGATCATTTGCGCAATAGGGTACAGGTAAAGGATGAAGGGTGTATAAGAGATGAAGTATGCCGGGATTGGGCAGCATGTTGGTAATTATATAAGCATAATCGCATTTTAGGCTGAGAATAAATTCTTTTTGGCTGTACCTACCCCAAAAGTGACGGCCTAATGGATACTGCATGTATGTAAATATTATGACTAGTTCCGTTTGTTTAAAATCTTGGGAAATCCAGTCTAAATGAAAGTGGAAATTATGCACAGCTAAAAAGGCTGGATGTAAAATTCAGTCATATAAAGTTATTTCTTTAATATTGTCCCAAAACTGCGCGTTAGACATGCGCATTGTTTTATATTTACAAATCCCTAGACATGTTTTGTGAGCCATTGCTGGGTAAAAATTAACCTTGCTGCGTCGATATATTTACTGTTGTTTTTGATATTTTGGCTTAGCATTTTCCCGCAGGGGTTTGCATTTTCTTCTGTGGTGACACCCGGATGTGGGAAAAAATATTCAATCGTTTTGGAAACAAATTATTCATAAAAAAGGTGTCATGTTATTTCTTCATTCGCTTCGTAAACGTATAAGTAAACTTATTAAAATTAAATACATTAAACATTCTACCTTTAAATACGCGAAATTGATTACAGACCGTTCTCCTCAGTGCGTAAGTTATCTTTTATCAAAATACTTTCGTTTTCTTCCGGGGTATACACTTCCGTGTCTGAATTTATCTTAAAGGACTGTAAATATACATTCATAAATATCGCTTTCTTGCCGTGTTTGGACAGTACCCTCACCCACGATCCGCGTTGAGTTTACTTAACCAACTGTATTTTCTCTTAACTATCTTTATCCGGTGCTCTTTCCAGGAACATTGAAAGGAAGTGTCTGAGAAATGTCGTCAGAACAGACTCTCCCAGATCTCTTCAGAAAAACATGGGGATGATACGAGGATGAGTTTTGGCAGGGGGAATCCGTAGAAGGGAAGAAGTTCCAGGAAATCGAAAATTAAATTTCTGCGGGCAACCTGATCTCGTCTTCTTTCCTGCCTGCCTGTCTCCTCGCCGTTTCCTATATCCAGGGCACTCACCCCTGCCAGTATCTTCTTCTCCTCGTTTTTGTCTTTTTCGTCCAACCTTTTTCTCACCACGTCCGACATATCGTCCCATCTAGTCTTCCCAGGGTCCTTAATTAGAAACAATTCATCGGTAAGCGTGAATCATATTTAAACGTAATGAATCCTTAAAAGACTAGTTTTGCATCCATGATGGAATAAAGTAACGTTAACGGAGGGGAAGGATAAATTTGCCGAAAGAATCCCCGGGCACCTACGCCATTGCGTTCAATCCCGTGGGGTTTCTCAGGGGCAAGAAGGAGTGGCTCCAAATTATTTAGTAAAAGGATAGGGATAGGATAATGGGTAGGTAGATTAATGCCCGTATACATAGTGTATTCCTAGGGGTAACCTGGGTATCCCCTAGCCAGGTAACACCTAGGAGTCCCCTATGCTGAGCGATTCATAAACCTTACCTGGGTAACACCCAGCTAGGGGACACCTTGGTAAGAGATTTGGCAACTATCCCGCGGAAAAATACATATGAACGGTTCCTCTGAATGGTTCTCGATATTTTCGTTGCTCATTTTTCACCGTAATCAAGCACGCTAGAAACAATATTATAGTATACTATTACACGATGTTGAAGAAAAATGATTGAAGGAATATTAGAGAATGTTTACAATATTACTTAAATATCTATGTAATATGAATGGTGAGGGTTACGAGGGTGGTTCTACTAGAATAACTACCCTGTTTGTAAACAAAAGACGTTACTATGGAAAGTTGTTGATATTATCGTGTACTGTCATTAGTACTGTAGTATCAATTCGTCCCGCGCGTGGGCAGCAGTACTGCGTTAGGGGAGCTTTGGACAAGCTTCATGCCTTATCCAGGTAATCGACGGCCTGTGGGAGGGTTAGGGGACGGCAGTCCCCTGGGTAACGACTATGAATACCATTTTTGATCCAAGGGTTTCCCCCACACCTGGGGGACACCCAGGTAACGACTATGAATACGGCCCTTAAAACCCGGTCACAGTTAGTTTGACCGCGTAATGAACCAAGAAACCTGGTTTTTGCTTTTTGGTATCAGAAACCCGAAATATCTTTATTGAGAAAAGCAGCCCTGAGCTTCCCTTGCCGAGGTTTGTGCCCACGTACGTTTGCCGACAACCATTCAAGCCTCACTTATGCAAACAACGAAAGAAGCGAGTTTCCGTCGTTCACCCTTCCGCCACGAGGGTCGGTTGGATCGTTGGAGCAAGCGACCCCCGCTGTTCGTGGAAGGCGAAAATGATTCCGTTTCCATCGGGTACCGCGGAGAGGTGTACGTTTAGCCACTTGTCCACCAAAGGCTAAACTCCTCATAGAATTGAGTCTATTCCTTTGCGGACTCTCCCAGTGGAATCTAGATATTTTGATTTCTTTTTAAATCCCGAATTACTTGAATTTTCAGAAAATAGTTCTTGGTTAAGAAATTAATATGTCGTCAATTCATTCGTCAATGATTTGCAGTTATATTTTCCCTCGTCCGAGTTTAATGAAACTGACAATATTTTCAAATAATTATTCACTCATATTTTGGACGACACTTCATCAAAACCATCTTCTGTATATACTCACCGTTACGAGAATTATTTTTTCCAGTGGGCGTTGTTCCTTTCACTCAACTATCACAAATTTGAAAAGGCAAAATGTGGACTCTGAGAAGAGGAGGCGATATCTTTCTGGTGTTTGAGACGTGGGTGTAGATAAGGATGGAGAAGTGCGATGGATTGAAATGAGGACGGACAAGTAAGTGCTAAAGTACTCCAGAGTCGGTAGGTTCGGGATGAAATTGGACTGAGGCGGGGTTTATGGAAGGCTGCGATAGAAATGAGAGAGCGGATAAACGAAAGATAAAGAAGAGCTTTTTATGGACAGGATGAAGAGAGAAAGGTGGTACGCTGAGATGAAGAAAGAAATTGCGTAAGAGATAAGATGCTACGCCTATAAAAATGCGATAAATGCATACTCTCTTTCACTTAGGCTTCTCTTTAATGTTAGATTTCCCTAATTATTACTTACACCCTACTCAGACAGTAATTTATAGTTTGGAATGGTGCAAAGTTATTTTCCTTCATCATAATGAAGGTTACTCTCATCGCTTTCCTTTATTCCGCGGTGGAGTTTCATGGAGCGAGGTCAATGTAGCCAGGTTAGCAACCTTTATGCTTGATCAGGTGACTTTTGCCAAGTCTTTGGTGGTAAAATATAAATTTTGAGCACAAAGAGAAACATCTGTCAACATTTCAATGCAAGCGTTTATTTGATGACAAAAATGTCGATTTGAAATCTTTTTCCGCTTAAAGACAATACCGTATTATAATTGATTCACTTTAATTAACCTTATACTAATTAAATACACCTGTTGAGTTTTAGTTATTATGAAAAGGATACTCCATTTCTACCCGCACTTGTGACAGTGAGATGAGAATTACGAGAAGGAATCCTGTTGTTTAACACTTCGAGTCAATTTCTTAAATTTGGACTTTTCTAGAACTCGAGCATTTTTTATGGATTCGTAGAAATACCTTCAAAGCGTCTTATTATCTATCAGTGAAAAAATACAAAAAGGACCAGGAAAAAACTAATAAGAAATGAGTAAAATACTAATGTCCGTGAAAAACCTTCCGAAATTAATGACATTAAAAATTTAAATAGCATATTTAGCGCTTTCCCATCTAGCGACATACAAGTGAATTCAATGATTTTTTCTTCTAGCGACAAACTAATTACTCTTTACTTGAAGCTTGCGACTGAATTCGATTATGAGTTAGCAAGTTGGAGTGAAATGAGACCAGCCCCTTCGGCAGCACTCATTACATATGCGTCTCCAGGGACATCCTCGAGTTTAAGCCCGTCCAGGAGCGCAGCGCGGTGATTGGCAACTCTCGCCACCTCTCCCTCATTGCGAGACCCTCAGGAGCCAAAACCAAAAGGTCTTAAGTGGCTACTTTGAGGACAAGAATTCTACTCTGTAGCCATGCAAACCCTCATGTGTTGAGAAATGTATTTTTGCTTGCGTCTCCAAATTTTTTGATCATTGGAAAAATACATATAAATGTGAAGTTTCAATGCAATTTCGTTATGTCACTGTTAATCGCTATTGAACATCGTAAATACCCATTTAAGGCCTTAGTGCGTTTCCGTTCGCGGGAAAATTGATATTTTAAACTAATCCGTTCCGCAGTCTAGTTCCCTAATTATATTCTCATGATTCGATCTACCGCAGGTCGATTCTACTGGTTTCATAAAATGCTATTTACATAGTTGGAAAATAAAATGGTTCAAAACTTGCTATAATGACTTTCTTAATTTTAGTCAACAGTCTGAGAGTCATCCCCATCCCAGCTGTAACAAAAGGCCAGCTACACTAAGTAGATTTTCATTACGGCCTTTTAAATGTCTTGCCGATTTTCGATGTACGCGTTCTTACTTGGTTTTAAAGCTCGTGAGGATCCCAAATACTTGTAATGCATTCAATGTGGGTTTAGCAAAGGAGAAGTAGCTTATTTTCCTAACTTTATCGTCTAGTGTTCAAAAGACCTACGTCTTCAGCAGGAAAAATTGTAAATTTATAACGCTTTTATGTTCTTGCTTTATTATATCTAAAAGTTATACTTCTTTCTATCTGTCTTCAAATTATTATGCATTTTGCGGTCCATGTGAGCCAGCGATTGTTATTTTGTGTTTTCTTCCGTAAGGATTAGAAAAAAGAGCATTTATTTTCCTTCGCTGAAGGGTTTTCTATTCGTGGCTAATGAGTGTTGCCTTGTCTCCGCATTAAAAGAATATTTTTTCTTGGAAGTGAGAGGGAAGGAGGGGAAAATGGCTTCAGTATATTTTGGATGTAACTATTTTTTCTTGAAAACACTGGTAACCATGGCGTACAAATCATTTGCCCTTTGTCTTCATTTATGCTTTTGACGTATTTTTCATTTCCAAGGCCTCATCACAGACCCTCATGTTATTTAAAAGTTTAACTGTTGCAAGCATTTTAGGATTTTTAACGCCAATATTGTGGCCTCGGACGGCATGTTCGACAGCAACTGATTTCTCTCGGTGGCTAACTTGAATAGCTAATATGATCCTTGTCTAAATGGTTCAACCTATTTCCTCACTGCATACTTTCACATTTTTACATATTCATCAGTTCTTACCCTTACTACTTCGTCTCCTCTACCAATTGATAAAAGCAATTCAACCCAAATCCTTCTACATGATCTTTTTCCCGGCATGGCTTTCCTTCTCTCCGCTTCCAATGCTTTTTCATTGCATTCTTTCTTGCCTTATGTTTCCTCTACCCAACTTCATTAATCATCGCATTTTCCGGGAAACTTTTCCCTTACTTTTTGCCTGGCGTAACTTTCCTTGTTTCCCCTTGTGCCAGACTCCTTGACGGCCTCTTGGACTGAATGGACTCCCTATTGGATTTTACTTAGCTATTACTCTCACGAGGTGAGGTCTATATTGGCAAAGTACTCATACGTGCTCAAGCCATCCTCGGAAGATGATGTGGGTGCATTATCGGTCCACTAAATCAATCATAATCACCACCAAAGTTACATGGCCCTGTTGGATTAAATAGGACCGTTTTACTCAGTTCATAATCAATTAGTAACCATCGCTAATGGGCAAATAATATAATACGCAGTCCCGCGCATGGGTGCAAAGATATGAACCAAAGCAAGGGAAATTTTCCATGCTGTTTTTTACAGTTTATATCAATCTAATAAATCCTTAGTACATTTTTACTTACAAGATCGCAATGTATTAATGTTTTAACCTTCCTTTCAGCGGACTGTCCCCATCGTCCACCGATGTTCTAAACTATGACACTCTCATAAGTGATGGTAATCACTTGAAAGTTTTAAAATAAATGTAGTTAAAAGATCTTTGCATAAACATTTATCCTTCTCTCAATCCACTGATTTCCATAGGAAAACTTTTGAAAATAGTCAGGGATACCAACTAATCAATTATTTAAGGAAGTGACATGTTTACAATCGTCGAGTGTTTAAGTGATTTTGATTGCGCAGTCAAAGGCTCGCGGGCCTCTCACATATGAACTAGATGTATAGTTATCCTGTGCCGAAAAAAAATGACAGCATCATTTTCTGAGGCAGTATATGTTATTTTATGTACTTTATCGCATGATCAACTCATTTAAATTGCGAGTACTTACTTATTTATTTCTTGGTTAGTATAAATATTCATTGAAGAATTGGACATATAATAAAAGATCATTACTTAAGCAACCAACACTGGTGGTTTTGTGGACAACTTATATAAAATGCAAATCGTTGCAAATGGACTGGAAAAAATAATTTCTAAAAAATATTTTTCTGTGCCTTAAGCGTTGACTTAAGCTCTTATTGGGATAAGTATACCTTGGTAACCAATTGTTCGATACGTCACGCTTTACTAGTCCATAATAAATATATCTCATCAAAGTTTTTTGAATTACATCTCGAAAACAACCTTCTATGATTACAGTAAGAGGCTTAAATATTATTTCTTCTTTATATGGTGCCTCTGAGGATTTCGTTTGGCAATTATTTCTAATTAAATTTTACGAGCACCAAAAAAGTTTTGTAAAGTAATAAAATCAGCTTCACCAATGCTTTCTATCACAGTTACTGACATCAGATAAATAATTATGCTCACACATGGATAGTTGTATTATCAATAATTAAGGTGGCCAGTCCTTATAGCAACCCTGGGAAAATCGTTAATCCCGGAACTCCGACTCTCTCAGACTTTCGGGAAATTTTCCTTACTTTTGACTTTATTTGATATTCCTTCTGGAATTTCCCGGAAGTTTTAATGGCACGGAATATTTCGGGGTAATTTTGCCAAATAATCAGTTTGGTCCCGTTTCAAGTGTTTTAGGAGAAATTTATTTTCGCGTCAGATTGCGGAATGTTTACTTTAGCGGGTATGGCATAAAATATTCTATACGCATGCCAATGTCTTAGTATCTCCTTTATTTTTGCTCGCTTCTGATATTTCTCCTGCTTGTCACCTTTTCGATACATTCCCAATCAACTGGTTTTTAAAGCGTAAGGAATTCCTTAAAAATTGCCCTGCTCTCTGTAGGACTAGACTCTGTAGGACTATTGTACAAATATTTCTTCAAGAGCGTGTTTTAAGTTTTCTAGAAGGAAATTTGAATTATTTCTCTGTTGTTTCCATACAGATCATTGAATTTGTTGTGCATATTGCTGCCGTATGTCCTGCAAAAACATTCATAATTGCAAAGTCAATTGTGATTAACAAAAGCTTCAAATTTTCTGAGGTAGAGATATACATAGGTGTTTTCTATTTTATAAATATTCTATAACTATTGTTATTTGGGTGAAAATTGAACAGGATGTATAAGATGCTTTTTGGAGGTGGATAAATGAATCTAGGCTATTTAAAGTTGTGCTAACGTCTGACCGCACAACTCATTAGAGTCTCCTTGAAACCTGATGTTTTTCACGCAGAATATCCATAATTCTTTCTTATGTTAACGATACAAATATTCAGTGACCAATGTGTCCATGGTATTAGTGAGATAATGCTACATTTTTGTTCAGTAAAGAGGTTTTGTCCAATTGTAAAATAAACTCTATTTAGCCATCTATGCCGTTACGGGGAAAAAGTCGAGAAACGTTCTTATAAATGCTAATTTTTGATAAAACTCCCTTTATAATGTCCCATTGTAATTGCACTTCCGTTCAAAATGTTTCTTTTAGCTGTAGGAAGATGAGGTAAGATCCAAATCCCCCTCCGTAATGCCCTTTTTGAAAAATAAGTTAATTTCCTCTGTCTCATTCTATAATTACTTTTTGCCGCGCAGCAGGGAGTATATTGGGACATTTGTAGAAGATTGGTGGCCGTTTGTAGAAAAATATTCTTTCAGAACTGTTATTCACGAGATGAAAGAAATTCCTTGAGAGTTTTAATGAGGAAGAAAGATGAACAGTTTTAATGTAATAACCTCTAGGCAGGAAGGGCAAATCATAATCTTACCGCTTTTATTTGCGAAAAAAATTGATACTCTAGAAAATGTTTATTTATTGCCTCTCCTTAACAGTTTACAAATAAATGATTTATTGCATCGTAGGTGGTAAAAAACATCTGCAAGAAATAATACAAGAAGACGTTTTGTGGCCGCTAAGTGTTATAGGTTTCCTATAAAGATTCACTGGGTGATTTTATTTATAAGAACTATTTGTTTACTTTGTAAGTGAGACAGAGTGGGCTGAGCGTAAGATAAAGTCGAGCTCTTTTACTAGTTTTGTTTTTTATTCTACCGTCGAAAATTCTGTCGCATTCTCCGTTAGCAATTTTTCCAAGCTCACATTTCTTTCCGCCATTTTTTTTGTATCTGTTTTAAGCTTTTTTCAAATGTCCACTTTTCCTTTTGCCGAGTTCATCTTCGTTGTACTTAGTTAAGGAGAATTTTTCCCTCAGGTGTGTCCCATTTACATTTAACTCACCCTGAACATTTTATCTCGTTGTATTTTCTCGCTCGAATTTCCACGGTGGTAGCTATATTTTAGAGTCCAAACAACTTGTACAGAGATATATCTTCACCAACTTAGTGCTTTCCCCTAAAAAATTAATTTCAAATTAATTTTTTCCCTTAAATAAGAGGCTATAGTAAATGTAGTGTCACATAATATTCCAAAAATGTACAAAAAAGTACCAAAAATACCAGTCAATGTGAGATGATGCAACGTTTTAGAAAATGAAATTATATCCTGAGTTATCTGTATTAAACAAAATACATTTTTTTGCCAATATTGCCAATATTAAAGCTGATTTGACGCTTATAAAAGGTGTAAAACAATAAAATGGTGGAGCTGCTAGTAGTAACCTGTGCTTTTAAGCCGCAGGCGTCAAAAATATCTATTCATTCTTCGATTCATTGGTCACTTAAGTAAACCCAAGAGAGAAGTGATAGCTTGAATTTTTCGATGGTCCTATTGAACAGGTTATAGAATAAATAGTGAGTGAATGCCGTGCAGTATTTTTACGGTGAAATCAAACGTAAATGCGTCATAACTTGAAGTTCGTTCATTTTGCAAGAAAGGTATGGGTGAACATTGCCTAGAAAATTTTGCTGATTCGTTAGCCATAGTTTATGGAAAGAAATGAGAAGGTTCTAGGTTCAGACTCATAAATACATATCTATTTTTTCATGCTACTTATCTTCCCTTGATAATGTCTGGAAATTGCTATGGCCATAGATCCCTTCGTAGACTGCATTGTCACTCATGAAAGTTTTTTTATCTGATGTCTTTCGTTGGACATGCTCCAAATCTTATAACTCTCCCTACTGATTTACTGCTCATAATTACTAGTTGTAAATTTCATTTCTTATGCATGTGTTCCTACTCGGTAAAATGCTTCTTGTGTCTCTCGAGATTAGGCAGATAAAGTCATTTTTTTGCGCAATGTACCTCAAGGATTACATTTTCCGCCTACGTCTTTTAGAAAAGATTAAATAGAGGAACAGTTTTATAATACGACGCTTTAGGTTCACCATCAGCTGCTTTAGGCATTATTCAAAGCTCTTATAAAGTAAAAGATCGAAAATCCAGAATATACAAGACGAGATGCGTTCCGGAATTACGATATTTTCCGGTAATTATTTCACATTCTTTTTAGCGGATTCCATGACTGAAAAAGCTGTGTAAAGTCATCGTATAGGATGCTATGATCAATGACGTGTATATTAATGTCAATAAATTTGTATTACCATATTTTTTTAGCATAATAACATTTCAGTCATCCCCAGCAAATGTATTTACACAAAGAAAAAAGATTCCCTTCTTTCCAATAGACGACGTACTTTCCTAGATTTCGTGGGGTTTGCACAAAACTAAGCAGTGCTGCAAGGCGGCTTTTTGAACGGCTATTTCGCTATTTTTCCAAGGTGCAACATAAAAAATGAGGTTACAAAAGTCTTGAAAACCCTCCGTTGTTTAGATGGTTCCATTGTTTATAACTCCAGATCATCGATCTTCTACTGTCCATAGACTGAGTGTGGGTGGAGGATGATAAGGGGTGAGTTTAAGGCGGTGGTTGGGGTTAGAGTGGAAGATCATGGGGTAAGGCACAAAGAGGCATGTCCGTTGGAGGGGAAGCCTTAGCGGGAGACGGAGGAAGTAGATGTGTACAAATATTCATCTATGACAGTTCCATCAGTGTCGTGCATATTTGAATTGATCTCAATTTTGGGTTCAAACTGAGTCAAGTTCATGTCTGTAATTTGAGAAACAAAAACTAATAATTAAATGTCATGTGGCCACGAATCAAAAGATCTTGTGATCATGAAGCAAAAAGATCTTGACAAAAATACTTATGTGGTCACAATTATTTCTGAAAGCGTGCAAATATTCTTTAATCCTGACATTCAAATAACTAGCTACAAGAGCAGAGAGACGACATGAGGAATTCTAGAGGAATCCAGTGGTGGGGCATACATTGGATTGAAAATAGATATTGCAGAAATTATTACGTTAGGATAAGTACTATTCAAAAACCTACCTATCAGGTGGGAGAATAATCAAATAAAAAATAAATATGTTAGTCCTTGAACATTTAAGACAATAAAAACCATATTTAAGACACTCCATTCGATATGAGAATTATAAGAAAGATCTAGTGGTGGATCACGTACAGGAGAGAAAACAGAACGATACGCCAGAAATCAGGAATTTAATTAGTACTGTAATGAGTACTGTCCAAAAGCCTAAACATCAGTTGGTAGAATAAAGAATTCAAATGCGATATGGTACTTTTTTCACAGTTTTTATTTCAGGTCGACCGGTTTCGTCACATAGGCGACATCATCAGGCCTGATGATGTCGCCTATGTGACGAAACCGGTCGACCTGAAATAAAAACTGTGAAAAAAGTACCATATCGCATTTAAATTCTTTAGAATGGATTTTCACAATGTCAAGCCAGAATTAATCGAGTTTAGTTGGTAGAATGCCCAAATGAAAACAAATGTTTGTCCAACGCACAAACTATCACAATCTCAGTGAACGCGTGAAAATTGTATATTATATATACTGTGTGTAACTCATTTGCCAGAACTCAATCTATATTTTTATTTTAATGGAGTTACTGTGAAACGTTCTGTCTTAAAGCCCTGGATTATTTCCATGATGCGGAGAAGTTTCTGGTAAATTCTTCTGCTGAAAAATTCCTTGCCGCATATAACATCTTGAAAATAGTAGGCATTGATGTCAAAATATGAATCAATAAAATATTTTGTCTATTTAAGCTTCATTTATGGAGACAAATCTCTTTGGTTGTCTTTTTGTACTCATTTCCGCTCGTTTGACCGTGGAGAAGGCTGTTAAGGTCATCATCATGGAACCATTGGCCGCTTGATTTTTAGCGCTTCCTCTTCAGCAGGATACAGATTCATCCCTTTGAGTGGATTTGGCAAATAGGGTTGGAGAACATCTCCCCATCTCAAGAGATTTGACACACAATGGAGGGAGCAAACATTTCCCAGAAGTACCACCTGGGGAATGATTCCTCGTTCACCGCATCCTCCTGCCTGAGAGATTTATCCTCCAACCGAATACTGTTCCGTGGAATAATTCATTATGTTATCCCTGGGTTCGCATTTATCTGCATTTTCTGTCTTCATCCCGAGCCCGTAGCTCTCGACTAGTGCGGGCTAATCACGCCTTTTTTTCCCACTTTATCATTTATTTCATGTTTGCATTTTATCCCACCGTCTACCTTCATCACTTCCTAAAGCAAGGGATGAATCAACTTTGAAACCGGGTCTGGCAGGCTTTTCCCCGTAATCTTATCAGCCGACCGCAAATTGCCTCTCTACATTTTCATGTAGCGAGGAAAACTTCCTTCTCAACATCCCCTTTCAGTATTTCTCCCTCCACAGTACCTTTTTCCCTTTGAGTATTTTTCTTTTTCTGCCCAACTGTTACTCATTTAATTTGCACGAAAAAAGTTCATGTCATGATCGATGTTGTTCTCTTTCTTTTCGCATGAATTTCTGAGAGGATCTACATCGTGTTCATTTTGAATTACCTCCCAATTGGTTAATAGTGTCGTTTCTTTTGTTTGAATTTGTCTATATCAGTTAAATAAGAGTTTTTTTTAAAGCGTTTCTATGGAATTGCCATTACGTGGGCACTTTTCTTGAAAAATGGCCGATCGGCATTTAATATATATTAAATTAGTGGTGTAATAAGTAAATTGATGAAGACAATGCATTTTAGATGTGACATTTGATTGATTGTTTCTCAACATCTATGTTACTCATGCATACTTGTATCTATATGAACTTTGTATATTTATGAACTTTGTGAATTTAAAACTGTAACTTAGTAATTCCACATAAACATTATTAACGACCTAGGCTACGACTTATGAAGTCGTCATCAGATACATTCATATATGTATGCACGGGTATGCCTATGTATAATATGCATTCATACCACATGCCATTTATGCCATACTTCATGGCACAGATGCATATTGGCGATTAGAATTTAATTGCCAATATGCATCTGTGAACAATGTCTTTAGATAAATGAAGAACAATTATTCTCCCCTTGAAAGAATTAATCCATCAGTCTAGCAATGCCTATTGGGAAGTCAGGTCATCAATCAACTCTTATCAACGAAACATATTTGTGTGCAGCCTCATGGAATTGCTTTACAGGGGTATCAAAAAGATATCTAGATACCAGCAGAACTGCGGTGGATCTTAGTGGTTCACGTTTTTGCTTAGTAATGATATGTCCGTGTTGCTTATGGGCTGCTGATCATCACATATAAACGGTATATTTATAGGTATTTGAGAAATTGATTCAGACAAAGCTCTGAATGGAGACTTTCTTAGTGACAACAGCCCTTTCAGTTCCCGAAATGCCGACAGCATTATTCGCAACAATGTCAGAAACACATGCGTATAGCAGGTTCATGTTCATTATGTTTTCAGGTACCCTCTATTGAATTGCTTTCAGGCTTATACGGCTTTTTTTAGACTCTTTTGAAAGTGTGAATCGGGTTTTTTAGTTCCTCTTCATTACTTCTCGTATTTTTCTCTCTGGCATTAATCCTCCTCCCTCTAATCCATTCTAATCCAATGTGTAGAGAACTCGGTTTATTTGTTTCGTCTTGTTGTGAATCCAACCACCAATAGTGATTTTTTTCTCTTCTTACGACATTCCATCCGCACAAATGCCCCTTTTGACCTCTTTCCGCTCAATTATCCACTTTTCTGCTCCCACCTACCTGCCCTGGAACCACTTCTAAGACATTTTTCCCTAATGCGACGTCCTGTATTCTGCTCTTCGTCAATCCTTGCTTTCTTTACTCAATCGCCACTTCCAATTGAAATCAGTGTTTTCTCTTTTATTACTGAAATGTTCTCCAATCGAAGCTATTACATGATAGCGAGTTGTATTTTTCTCAGGATTAGCATAAAAGCCTTGATGCATTGAAAATGGAGTACCTAAGAAGTATCAACGGAAAAGTTGGATGGAACGGGTTAGTACTCTGTAGTTGACGGAAGAAAGGGGAAGATTCTCCAGTATGGACGTCTATGAAAGGAATGTGCTTCATCGGTTCAGCTATTTCGAGATTTTGGGAGAGAGTGGAGTAAGAAAACAAATAAATGATGGTAGAGTGAATGGTGTGAAAGAAAGAAGTATATATTCATAAATAAGTCATGGATGTAATAGAAGAGGAAAATTATGAGGCGTATGTAAAGATATGCATGAGTGCAAGAAAAATTCGGTTTATGAGGATAGATTATTATGGAGGAAATTATTAAAAGGAAGCCAGTTTTCTAGGGTTAACAACAATTTCTTAATCCTTAGATATACCCTGCCCGATGGAAAAACCGCGAAGGATATCCGTATATAAATGTGTGTACTAAATTACAAACGAAAGATGTAATCATTTTATTTGTACATGAAAATATTCGTATGACTGTCGCAACATGCGTTGTACCAAGTGGTAAAAAAGTGAACTGAGCGGAATATTTCCTCTGTAATTGAAGATGCTGTCGCACAACTTCTCGCATGATACAATGGACTTCTTATATATGTGTGTATATAAGTGCTCCTTGTTAATTCAACGTGGTACAATATTATCAATGACCAAATGTATTTATATTAAAAAAGGCATTAAGTTCAAACAATAGTTGATTATTTTGGACGAACTGAATGGAATTGTTGCTGTCGTTTAAGTAAGGCCGAGTGAGATATGTCTTCATATCATGTTCAATGAAATTAGCAGTCATCATCTTTGGACGTTTAATCCTATCAAAGATAAATGAGTCTGCAATGGCCGTAAAAAAATTTTTTTACGGCCATTGGAGACTCATTTATCTTTGCTATCATGTGAGGCCGTAGAGCTCAATTCCCTTGATTTAATAAATTAGTTGAATCCTAGATTGGTTCACTGCAGACCTTCCCCCTTCCTTATCTAATGCTAGTTCCCTCAACCCTGGTATCTCTTCCTGTGTACCTTCATCTTTATCTTGTTCCATTAACATTTTTTGGGTCTTCCTATGGGGACTTTTCCCTCTTTTTTGCCTTCAATTATCTTCTTCACCAACCCATTGTGACACAAGGTGTGTCCAATCCATCGGGTTCTTCTTTGAAGTTGTAAATAGTCCTATTCTCTTCTATTCCACTTTATACATCATCATTCCTTATTTTATCCGTGCATTTTGTTTTCAGCATCCTCCTTCAGCTCCAGGTTTCAAAGGCTTCTAGCCTTTTCTGGTCAGTTTTTCCAATTGTCCATGCATCCAATCCATAGAATACTACGCTCCACACGAATGTTTTCACATACTGTTTCCAGGTTTTTAGGCCTTTCTTCTTTGAGCACAACGGTTGTATTTTTCCCATGAACATCTTCTAAGCTTGGGCTATTCTCCGCTTGACGTCCGTTGTACTTCTTCCGTTCCATGTGATGGTACTTCCGAGATAGGTGAAGAAATCCACTTGATCTAATTTCTCTCTTCTCAGGGTGACTTCTACATTTTTCTTCTCTCTCCTATATAATTGGATTTTTATCTTTGTTTTATGTATTTAAATGTTGTATTTTTGGAGAAATTCGTCTAATACGTTTAGAAAACTGCGATAAAATCGTTGCGATTTCCAGCTATGACTGCGATACCATCTGCGAATCGGAGAATGTTTCTCCGTTCCACATAAAACTTTGAAATTTTCACTGTACAAGCGTCATCTTTAGATAAGTTTTTCATCTGAAGATTGACGCTCTAGGTGTAGAAAAGGGTTTTACAAACAAGTAAACAACAGAGTTGACATTTTAAAATTTCTGAGTTTCTTCCTTTTAAATTTACAGTAGTAGATATACATGAAAATGGAGTCAATTTTTGGAGTAATAAGTCGTTTGGGAGTGCGTTTATTGGCTGAGGACCAAAATTTGTGAAATTATATTCTGTAATTAAATGAACTTTGAATAACAAATTTACGACTCCACTGAATATTTTTAAATAGGATAAAGGAAACGCAATAGCCTGCAGAAAGCACGTAAAATACATTGTCCGAGATTCTTGTTTGTCCATTAAAGTCTTTCTCATACTCGGGTCATACCATGCCATATGGTCCAATAAAAACGAATATGTTGCATGACCATTTGGAAATAATTCATATTTTTGCTCACAGGTGCCCACATTAATTGACAGTTGAATACGATGATTTTCAAAATTTTATCCCACCTCGATTTCTCGCGGCGGCTATTTTTTTGAGGTGATGAACGCAAACTTTTGATAATGGTGATGTTTCCTCTATTATGAATATTTCATCAACCAGCAACAACCGAAGAGAAATACTCCAAATAAACCATTCTAAATACTATGGACAACATTTTCTGTTTTGGATTGTTTTCGTTTTACTTCTCTTCACTGTTAAATTTGAACTCTGAGTCAACATTTTTTTCCAACAAAAAGTTGGTTTTTGACTCGATAAAAGTATACAAAGAGGAAATTCTCAGATTTGAATGCTCTTGTACTCTTAAGAAATGAATTATAACAATAATATTGTCATGTATTGTACATATGGCACGGATCCTTTTACTTTTAGAAGAAAACAAATTTTGATTTGCGCTCAAAAAGAGCCGTTTTGGAGTTTATTTTCTCCTTTAGGGGAGCGGTTAAAATATGCTTCACAGCATATGAAGATATTTATAATTAATCCATCTTAATAGCAGTGATTATCACTGGAACCACAAAGATTTAACTTGAAGTTTCTTGATTTGGTGTGTCATCTGTAGCAAGGGAAACCTTTATTTAACTAAACACACATGATGCAAGGCTGTGCTTAAAACAATATGTTTCAGCCTTAACTTTATTAAAGGTCGTTCTGATAATAAAACGTACTTTTTAACTTTCAGATTCTATTACACAACCGGTGTCGGCACTTTTCATACACATTGCTGAAAATTTTACGTACCATATGGGGGGAGGCAAGGGGCGCGAAGTGAAAAAATGGGAGCGGGAGGTTGAACACGAAATAGGGGGGAAGAGCGAAGGTGAGTTTCTTCATCACATAGTTATTGAAGAAAAAAATTCGCCCTTTTTTTGGAGGGAGAGAAAGAAGACGATCAAAAAAATAGTCTTTTACCTACGTAGAGGACAAAATACTAGGTAGAGAGATTTTGGGACGTTATGTCAAAGAGGAGGTGATTAGAATTCCCTTAAAGGCTGACTTTTCGCTGTTCATTGGCGTCCATCTTCAGTTCTTACTTGGTGTTATAGCAAACTTCCAAAAGTTACATGTTCGTTTATTCTCCTTTCATATGCCACATCGAAAAACTGAGTTTTACATGTTTTATTACCCAGAAATGAAATAATAAAAATTATAACAATTATAAATTATGAATTTACACTAAGTTGCAAAAATATAGCATTTTTGTGTAAATGATAGTAGCCCTCGAGACCGTACTCGAGGGCTAAAATACTTGTTCGTTGCGACTTCTGAGAAGGCAGCAGAGAGTCAAGCCTAAAACTATAAATTATTTGGAATTCCTGTAAATTAGTTACAGTGGTGCTAACAACAGTAGTGGAAAGTTCCCTGACGTAAGAAAGAGGGCACCATTAGAAAGGAATATAGGTGGGGTGAGAGCTGAAGCAGATTGCGAGAGAGAGAGTTTGCCGGGAGATGAAAGTAATTGAATAAAGGTCGGACGTGCCTCGCGGGGAACTATGGAAAGGGGACGAAGAAAGAAGAGGAGGAAATAAGATGGCGTAGGTACAAGTTGAAAGAGAAGGACGAAACAGAAACAAGGGACGAGAGAGAAAGAGACAGACGGAACCACAGCGAGGGAGAAAGGTGCCCGACGACAGTCTTCATATCCGCTGGGACGTTAAGGATTTCATTTTGAAGCAAAGGGGCAAAGCCTCCTTTCTTCCTTTTTTCTGTTATTTTCCCCGCGCTCATCAATTGTGGGGAGAGAATTCACACTCCCGTTCACTCTCATCTCTTTTGGCCGCTCTACCGTGAACACCCCTAGCAGCCGGAGCCACATAAATAAACACTGCCTAAACAAAGTATTGTCCCAGAAGCTCAAAAAGAGTGATTACAGCTCCTTCTTGGTCCAATAACGATTCACAGAGCAGAGTAGGAGGATATAGTCATCACCAGGATGGAATTAGTCTTCGGAATGTAAACGAGAAAAATATCGGGGTCTCAGAAGGGCTTCGAGGAGAAAACATTGAAAATGAAGCATAGGTAAAATTTGAAAATGTAGGAGAAAATTTAACGTATTTTGAAGCAAAAATTGTTATTTAAACAGCAATCGTTGGTTTTTAAAGCCAATGTTTCTGAATCGTATCATTATCTAGAAAGTAGCGTCAACCTCAGACGCTTTTTTTTCCAAATATAATGAGTGTGAGGCAATTCCAAAACAGGCTCTGATGTTTTTCTTAGATAAATGTAAACGGCAGAAAGTGCTGTCAATCGATGATATTTCTCAGTTTCAATGTTTTAAATTCAAGATGATGCTGCACAACATCTCACTGAATACTGTTGAATAACCACATACTCTTAATTGTGACGTAATCGTGAGATTCTAAAATGTTCGAGTCGTGACGGCTATATTCTTTTTTACCGTTATTTTGTTATTAATTGCTATATTTTTTTACAACTACTTTGCTTGGGCTCGTCCAGAATACATTTGATAGTGTTCTGTTCCCGCTGACGCCACGTCGTTCGTATCAACGTAACCAATCCAGGATCACTCCTAATACTTAACTCGTGCTACATGACTCGGGGCTACTCTCTCGAGAAATTATTACGAATGGGTATTTTACATATTATTTGCATCATATTCAACAGAATGAAGGTTCTCCTTACTTAAGATGGCAATGTCAATTATTGGGCTTCAAAAAGTTGATAACGTTTTAATTTTTTTACCATTTAATCATCCTAAAATATACAACTATGACACAGGATTCTTAAAATATCGAGACACGACAGCGATATGAGTTTGCTTGGAATCATATGCTAATACTCCATTCCCGCTGCCGACGACTGGTGTAGCGTCACCAAGTTACATGTATTATCAGTACTATGAAGCGCTAGTATAACTTAGTAAGTGTAACAAGTAAAATGTGAAGAGCAAGCCGTGAATTTCGACCGAAATGAGAATTTCGTGTCCTTGGGACCTTTGGTAGCATGTGGAATGGTTTCATGCGCAAATGATACTCTTCTCAGATTTATAAACAGATTGACATTACGTTTTCATCCCCGTTGATTGCCTTGCTTTTGTGACTTCGGCATGATCGAACGACTTCACCTTACAGCAATAGCGTAATTTAATCCCTTCCAGGGTTTAAGAATTTTGGTGGTGAAGCCAATATGGGATTCCGCTTTACTGTAAAGAATTTAATGGCTGATAGAAAGGGGAATAACGTTCGTTTTTATACCATTGCCCAGAATTTAGCAAATGAAAACTGAGCATTTCTGCTGTAAGATACCCGCACTCAATTATTCAGAATAACCCGTAATTTTCGGTAGTAGTTCAAGAAGTTGTGAATGTGTAGCGAAGACCTAATATTTTTGGCCATCTCATATCAATTATATCACCGAAAAATGTGTCAAATATGTCGAATTCATGAGTGGATTAGTGCTGGATGTGATAGCTCGTGAATCTCGCACATGCATTCCGTGACCACACATGACCGTATCACACAACACTGCAGCCCACTCATTCGGCGGCTTCGCAAATGGAGGTTTACTTTTTGGAAGTAGCGAGAGTAGTGGTGCCTCGACTTGTTTCGCTACTTGCAAGGAATCGTTCTGCTTGCTGATTACTTCTGATTTTTACCCAAAGAAATGAATTAAGGTAGTAACCATGAATATTTTAACGTCAGGCAGCCATTGCGTTTGTAGATCGAACGGCAAGAATTTCACGGACATTCGAGGATTATATCCTCGTAAGTTAGCATACGTTATACACCGTATCTATCGTAATGCTTTAGAGTCCATCCATCTCTACATGTCCATATTTTATGCGTATCAATATTGTGAGTAGTTTTAATGCTTATTTTTTTATACAAGTGCAGTAATAGTTCTCACTTTATCTGTGTTCTCATTAACAATAGGAATATTTTCTGACGTATTTAAGTGGTTACAAGTGTGTCCATGGGTCTTCCTTCGGTAAATCTATTCATTTTTTTATTGTGCCTTGTAGTCATGTGATCGGAAATTCATTCGATGAATAGAATCAGTGCGATTTTATCGTAGAATCGAAAGTCATCTTGGAAGCGAATTAATAGAGCAGTAATATTTCTCTCTATATCAATTAGTAGCCAGTCTATCTCCCTTGCAAGTGCGAATAGCTATCAATGATGCCTGCTATCGGCTCATACTGCCAAAGAAGTACACAAACATTGAAGTACCACTTGCAAGCAACTTCAAAAGGCTTACTGTCATTGAAGTAACGTCCATTTGTGAATCCGCCTTAAGGTCCTCGCGGCCACATTCGGCCTTCTCTTTCAGCATTTCTCTCCTCGCTCTTTGAGAGTCGCTGCTCGCTCTTAGTTGGCCGGGCCTCCGTGGTCCGTGGGGGGTGGGAGGGCGGAGGTGGCAGCAGCGACGACCAAAACAAGCAGTCCGCCTCGTCGTTGCCATGGAAACGATCGCCGAGGAGCTAAGTTCCCTAGGAGAGCGCGCACGGCTCCTGTCCTCCTCTCCTTCCAATGCCTCCTCACTCCCGCCTGCCCGCAAATATCCTCGGCGGCCGGGGCCACTCACTCAACCGGGGTCGCGACTTCTCAATCCCTTCCTTGCCAGCGGCCAGCTTCCTGGTCTCCTCCTATTTTGGTGCGGATTCGCGGGCTGGATTTCAGTACGAAGAACTGCATGGTGCTATCTTTAGATACAGTCCCCTGTGGGCCGTAAGGCACCTTAACTTATTGGCCCTTTGTGTCTACTGTCTTAACTCAGCGAAGTTTGTATATATCCCTTCATGATTATTTTAATCCTTTGACTGCAAAGTCCAGTTTTGCCTTACAAGCTCAAAAGATATTTTCTGTTCTCTGTGGAGACCAAGTATTATATCCCCAGAGGCATCGAATCTATAGTGGAAAATTTTTTACCATGCAGCAGCGGTTTGAAACTAATATTGCAATTTCTGCCTAATATTATACAAATTGTGTTGGACCAATTCATTGGACATTTATATATATTATGGGTGAAACCTGTGAATCTGTGAATTGACCCCTGCGTCTAGCATTATTACTAAGCGCCCTCTCGATCAGCGTCAATGGATGCCTCCCTGAATTAACGATCTTTCGATGGGCAATGACACTTTTCACCAGCCATAAAGGTTAATAAATCTGCTGTTAATTGTAGGAAGCCGAATTAAGGCGGGGAAGCACCTGAATCCACGATTGCCATGAGCGATTCATTTCGTTGATCGTATGTGTGTAATTAAATCGTTGCTCCACAATCTAAGCCTAATTGGATTTGCGTAATTAACCAAAGTACCTGGAAGTCCTCATTATTCATTCCATGACTGATGAGTATCCAGTCGGTCACCACCGTCGAAAATTAGCTGAAAAATCGAGGGAGATTGCCTTATGAATTCTCTTCTCCTTTCTTACTGTTTGCTTTGGACTACACCGCTGGCGCCTTCGCGGAATTATTTATAAGAGATACTATTGCCGCTCTCTTTCTTAGCACTCCTCCACGTTCACGGCTTCTACTGTTGCTTCATTTCGCATTTACTTCCAGCCTCTCTGATGGTTATTCTTGGGAGATTTCCCCTAAATTACCCAAAACCCTCTGTGCACAACCCCGGTTCTCCTTTTTGTTGCCTATTCATTCAGCTCAGTTTATCCTTATTCGATTACTTCACTAATGACGAATTGGGGCCGTCGGGAGAAGGGCAAAAGGAAATGAGAGATGGAGAGTTTGGGATTAAGGCAATTTTACGATCCAGGAAAAGGTGATGAGAAACAAATAAATAAAACAGATATGCTATATCTTTTATGTGGCATTCGGTGCTCTTTATTTTGGACATAAATTGATCAAAGAAAACGAAAAACACATGAGTAAACCCAATTCTTATGAGCATGCACTGTCGATGACTATTGAATCTATAACTTATACATTTTGAGTAAATACTTCATTTACAACGGAAATATAATAGAACCATATATGGAGAGCATTTTATTGAAAACTCAACTGTGGAGTTTATTGAATTATGAAACCACTATGCCATATTTTACTTTTGTTAATTTAACCTCAACTGTAACCACGAACAATTGTATATAATTTCTCATTCATACAAATTTGAAAACCATCCTTAAGATGGTAAAAATCAGTGTGTAGAGGATCTTCCGAAATTTTAACGTAAAATATAGCTTTCAGGAGCGTCCGAATCTGGTAAATCGATTGAGAGAGCTTATGATTCCAATGGCAGAAATTGTGCGAAATATTACAGCAAAGCTCATTCAACAGCGCCTTTAAGAATGGAGTTTTTAGTGAAGCATTTATAGGTTTCTATCTACAGTAAAGTGCTTTTCAAGTTGAAGGATAAGCAAACTAGAACTTCTCGTGCAAATTTGAGACTAATTTAATCACGTATTTAATTCATCATCTTTTTTTCATTTTTAAATGCGTATTTACCCAGGGTAGCAGTGAGAGCTACGAATAAATTCATCCACACATGGGCATTTATTTGGTTCAAAATAGAATAATCGAGCGGTAGAAATCCGCTCCCAGAAGATTTACGATAATGCTTGCTAAATGGATACTGTGCCTAGTCACATGCAAATCGGATGGAAAACTGAGAGAATGAAAAATTCGGACGGTAGAAAAGGATGGAGTAAATGACCTGGAAGAACGAGAGCGAGGGGAGAGGTGAAGATTGGATGGGGAGAATGGCGCAAGTAATGATGGAGAATGATGGGGAAGCAAAAGAACGGAGAGAAATGCCGACAGGTCCATGGCTGAGAGAGGGTGCTTGAGCGAGAGAGGGATAGGGTTGGAGGAGAGAAGTCAGAGGCGAGATATAGAGACCTTGCGGGCGCATGATCCCATACGAGCTCTACCCCCACCCTTTATGCGGTCTCCGGGAAGCAGAGAGGGCCAACAGGGGATGGCGAGGTTTCCACCTGAAGTTTCCCCTCTACCAGAAGGGTTGACTTGAGCTGTTTGGTGTGCAGGGAGGAGAGAGCGTCTCTAACGCCCCCACACGTTGCACGCAGGAGTCTCGCCCCGACTACCTCCATGCGAAGGCTTTCTCTCCCTCCCTCCGAGGTTCTCCTCTCACTCTCGCTATTTCTCTTTCTCTCTCTCTCTCTCTTCCCTTTCGGCTCGGAAGCCGGGCGTTTCATCTAGTTAAGAGCAAAAAAAAGCCCCGCCCCCAACCCCCGCAGTCAAGAGTGAGAGATATGGGAGACTCCCTAAGGAGTGCCGCTACTCGTTCTGTGTGTGTGCGGGATGGACGCATCCATGGGCGGTGTGGATGGAAAAAAACGCGATTTATTTTTTTACTTGGTAGTGTTTTTATAATCATCATGGTAATAAAAATGTATCATCTCGAACTTGAATTCATGTCATAACAGAAACAACGAGTAGACTAAACGCCGTGGGTATGAGTTATCTGAGGAGTGTTTGCGGCCAAAGTAGAATGGATAGGGTCAGGAATGAGTGGGTAATAAATGAATGTGGGTTAGATGCTTTAGTAACAGACAGATATGAAAAGAGTGTGCTTCGTTGGATTGGCCATGTTCAGAGAATGGATGAGAGTCGAATAACGTAGCAGACATATAAAAGTGAAATGACTGGTAGGAGAGGTAGAGGTAGACCGAGAAAGTTGTGGTGGAATGTGTTCGAGGAAATTCTTAGTAGGAGGAATATTAGGAGTCTTAAAACAGGAGGGTGTGTATGAAGCAGTGTATGGGGGTAAATGAAGCAAAAGAGGTTTGCAAGGATAGATCAGTATGGAGGAAATTATTGAAGCAGAGTTAGGTTTATAATTATGTATTTATGAGTAAAACTTTGTGACTCTGCCTACCCCGGAAGGGAACGGCGTGATTGTTATGTATTTATGTATGTACAATTGCACTTTTCTACAGGATATTTTAATGAATACGACGCGTTTCAGCTCACAGAGCCATCATCAGGTACAAGACTTGTTATTGTAAGACTTGTTGCTGAAAAGACCTGTTGTTGTAAAAGTGAAATTGTTGAAAAAACAACAATTGCACTTTTCCACAGGATACTTCAATGAGTAGGGGAGACCGGGGCTAGTTGTTACACGGGGCAAGGAGTTACAAGACAATTTCAAATCAACCGCCAGGAGTGAGTTCTAGATCTTTCACCAGGTTGTAGCACTTGTCTTGCCCTTGCGTTATTTGCTGGTCAGGCTGCAGTGAGCGATACGGCGCTGGAGTAAGAACACATGTTTTTGTTCCCGCCGAATAATTTCTTTGTCCGTTATATTTTGTTTCATTACTTCCAGACATCTGAGAAGTTCCATTCAAAGTTTGAAGCAAGTGAACCACCAGAAGTAAGGTATGAAATAATACACATAAAGCCTTCAGCAGGATATATATAGTTATGCGTTTCTACTGTGAAACAAAATGGTGTGACATGGGGTTAGTTGTTACAAAGAGCAAGGGGCTACTTGTTGCACTGTAACAACTTGTGCCGGGTTTGTTTCGTTCGTTCATAGTAGCTTTGTTCCTTCAGGAAATATGAGAAATTATAAAAGGAAGACGGATAGAATAGATATAATAGAATATAGAATAGAAATAGATAGAATAAACCTAAAGAAACATACGCTGAAGCGGCTAAAGAAGTGTTTAATGGTTCTACTTCTCTACGAAAAGCAGCTTAGAAGTACCAAATAAATTTCATGACATTACAAAAATTCTGTAAACGCACTGACAGAAAATTGATGGTGGGTATTTAACTTTGTATCAATAACAATTACACTAAATGTAATAACAAGAAATTTTATGATTTTCGACACTTTTATTTTTAGAATTCAGAAGAGTCATGTGTGGCAGATGTTGGGTATAAATTCCCTCGCCAGGTCTTCTCAGATGAACAGGAGGAAGAGCTTCAACAATACATAGAGAAATCTTTTAAGCTATACTATGGCCTCTCAACTAAGGAAGTGAGAAGTCTAGAATATCAATATGCCATAAGAAATAATGTAATATATCCTAATGGTTGGGGTGGCACAGGACATGCATCGACTGATTGGTTGTCGGAATTCCTCAAAAGAAAATGTGTATTCTCTATCCGGACACCACAAGCTACAAGCTTCAACAGGCACAACGTGAATATATTTTTCAATAATCTGAGTAAAGTGTACGAAAGATATAAGTTCCAGTGTCAAGATGTGTTTAATGTGGATGAGACTGCAGTCACTACTGTTCAAACATCTATCAAAATTATAGCGAGGAGAGGAGTGAAGCAGGTTGGTGCTGTTACGTCCGCCGAGAGGGGAACTCTAGTTACTGTAGCAGTGGCTGTCGATGCAAGTGGAAACTCTATACCGCCATTCTTTATGTTTCACAGAAAAAAACTTCAGGGACTATTTAACTGCTAATGGGCCAGAAGGAAGCGCAGGGTCTGCCAACAAGTCGAGATGGATGACAGGGCAAGATTTCCATTCATTCATGAGACATTTCATTTGCAATTCCAGCGGCTACTAGAGAAAGACCGATTCTTCTTCTCGATAATCATCAATCGCACCTTGATATTTCAGTACTAGACATAGCCAAGGAAAATGGCATAGTGTTATTGTCTTCTCCGCCGCATACGACTCACAAATTGCGGCCCTTGGACAGATCTGTGTTTGGTCCCTGTAAGAAATTAACCAACAGCGCCTCTGATGCATGGATGAAGAACAATCCAGGAAAAACTATGACCATATATGACATTCCTTCAGTAGTGCGCCAGGCATTGCCTAATGCTCTAACGCCAAAAAATATCAAGGCTGGATTCCAAGTGACTGGTATGTGGCCATTCAATAGAGACATTTTTACAGAAGAGGATTTTTTTCCTTCTGCTATAAGTGATTGTCCATGCCATGACGATGTGACCAAATTATCTGTGAAATCTGGAGATAAAGCACCGCTGTCAGAAAATGTCTCCAGGAGCCCTACCCTTTCAACAAGAGCACATACTATGGGACCAGAACCACAAGTGTCACTGACAAGTCCTGTAGATGACATAACTATGCCCTCTACTTCAAAAGTGGCGGCGATGGCATCGACACCAGACATACCGGAAAAAACTATGAATCATGTGAGTCCTGATTTATTAAGACCTTTCCCAAAAGCTTCGGCTCATATAAAAAATACTCGACGAAGGAAGGCAAGGGTGTGTGCTGTTTTGACACATTCTCCCGTCAAAGCAGCATTAGAATCTGAGGCACAGAAACTCAAGATCATCCCAAAACGATCCCTGGTATCCTCTCAGGCACGTAAAAATAAGAAAGTTGCATTGTTAAAAAGAAAATCCAAAGTAGTGGATTCCTATGAGGAAGAAGACTGCTTATGTATTGAATGTGCGGAGCCTTACTCTGGCTCCAGGCCGCCATCCAAGTGGCTTCAGTACACCACATGTCAAGGATGGGCTCACGATCGCTGTGCCAGATACAACATGTATCATGTTTGTACAAATTTTTTGTACAAATTGTTTGTACAAAACTCCAATGATGATGTAGAGGATTCCTAATCAGAGTAGAAGTGGCAGAAATAAATCTTTAATGCTCTATTATGAAATAAAAATTATAAAATGACAATATTTGTTGTGTTTTCCTGTCTTTTTTACCTATGAAACAACTTACCCTATACATCGCAACAACTTACCCCATGTGGGGATAACTTGTTACATTATGCACCCTGACAAGAATTTTAGTTTTGTGAATAATTTCATGGCTTTATACCATGTAAAAAAGTTGTTTAATAAACTTTAGCAAACGGACTAACATCAGAAGCGAATTCACTGAAATACTAGCAGTCTGTTAGGATAAAAAAAGGTGGAAAAAAAGTGTAACAACTACCCCGGTCTCTATCACACGATACTCCTGCTCTGTTAGCATTCTCAGCTTTGTATGGGCTAAGTACCATGAGGTAAATGTCCAAATGTGCTGAGAAGCGTAAACTATCCCTCACGTAACTTTCCAGAAAATGTCGGGAATGAGGAAAACTCATAGGATACTCGAGTCACTCGTGCCGGTGTTAATTTTTTTCAACCCATGTGCAGTCCCGACTCATGAGAAGACGTTTCACATGATGAAAGCTTGCGGCTGTGTCGTGGACTTCACCTCTTGCGTTTCTCTGGTTTTGCGAGAAATAAAAGTATCTTCAAATGTTTTTAACGTTTCGCTCTCTTTAAGTGTGCCATTTTTAGGAATATGGGCTTTCAAACGCTACCATCTTCGGAGACGGGGCTCGTTTGTTCCCGCTCCTGGGTTTCAAGTTTTTAAAAGGAGAGGTTTGGGCGGCAGGTGGTGTGACGTTACCGCTCCACCAAAATGTGCACTCGACGAGGAAATGAGCTCGATCAAAAAGTAAGTGAAGTGGGCGGAGGGGTTCGCTGAATTTGACGCTCCCCATGAACCCCTTTCTCTTCATCTTTTGAACCCTCGCTGCTTCTTCAACCCTCATCTAATTTCACAACCCACGCCCCCTTTTATCCCGTGTTGCCTCGCGGAGAATTTTTTTTCAAACACACGCGCCTCTCCCCTTCCTACTTCCCCGGTACGATTTTCTTGGTATTTTCCGCTCATTTCCTCTCTCTTTTTTTAAATTCCGGGATCCGCTCCAATTTTTCCATCCTTTGTGCTTCGCCGTCTCTTTTCCTCGTTGTCCCATAGAATTCTTTTCTCCATCATCATCAGTCGTCGTTAATTCGTGAATAGTTTTCCATCTCCATTCTAGCCCACTATCACCTCTGCTAACAGCTTCATTCCTACATAGCTTGCCATTTACACTGGTTTCCTCGATTACTTACTAGATTTATTCAATTTTTGGCCTTCCTCTATCATTTCTCCCATCAGTTTCACCTTTTAATACAGTTTTCATTTGGCTACTGAGTCGCAGAATGTGTCCAATAACTTCGTATCACCGTAATCGCCTGAGATCACAGAGCAATGCATAACTATTTCACACATATTGTTCTTCCTATTCCCTCCTACTGCTCCCCTATACGGTCGATGTCAGCCTCAGCTAATGTTAAATCCCTGCAACTTATCACTACTTCTCACATATTGTTAGAAATAGAGTTCCAAATCTCCGCAACCTACCCTCTGATGCTGTCTTGTCCTCACTATCCGTTAGTTAGCTTGATAATATCTTCCTTAAAACTGATATAAACTTATCCATAGCACACTGAACTCAACCATTGACTGCCCCAACCTTGTTTTCTTGATAAATTTCAGAATACCCACCCGATACACCAGGACTCGCTCATTGCTTCTTGTCCCTACACCCAGATTACCATTTACCAAACGCTCTCTCATATTTCGCCTCTCTTTTCTTGCAAAATCCCTTCCTGAGAACATCGATCCTTTCACCTAATCTTCCAGCGTCTTCGCTAACCTAGCCATATTCCATTCCCAAAAAATATGATTATTACTATTTCCCCATGTTGGATAATAATTTGTTACCTTTTTCTTGTTATATTTTTATGTTTTTCCTTTTTTGTTTGTTATCCGTTCACTAAAAATGGCTTTATGCTGTATGTGATCTTTTTCTCAAATTAATCGCAGAGTTATCATTATGCTTCCTTTTGTCTCCGGCTCTTCGGAGGAAATTTTTGTAAGTAGTTTTTTCCGACCATTTCATCTTCATCATTCCTTGGTAGTTCTACACCCTTATGGCTTCCAAACTCTTTTGCTCCGCTGTTTTTTGCTATCCAGGATTCCCTGCCCTTCAAGAGCATGCCCAAAATATATGTTCTAGCGAAGTGCTTCCTTATCTCCACGCTTGTGTTACCAGCTGACAGCAGATTTCTCTTCGAGTAGAATGTCATCTTTGCTTCAGCTTCCCTGCTTAAAATTCTTTATTGCTTCCTTCATCCCTGGTCATCCAGCTTGCCAGAAAATAAAATTCTTTTGCTTGCCCTAGATTCTTCTGCCCAATTTGTCGGTGATTCTGTCTCCTTGGTTGCTAAAATTCATCTTTAAGCTGTTTTGCTTCCGAAATTTACCCACCCATTTCAGCATTTCGTCAGATCGTTTTTCTTCTCAACAAGAATTTCTGTGTCATCAGCAAAGCGTAAACTGCTGATTTTTTCCTTGTACATGCATTCACGTTTTTTTACTTTTCTGATGCTTCATTTATTACTCCTTCATTGAATATGATTGAAAATTGTTGGTGACAACTCGCATCCTTGTCGTACTATTTTCTGCCATTCTGCTTCCTCTCCATTCCCACCACATTTAGTAGCAACTAGCTCTTCGTCATACAGTCCACATATTACTCTTCTATCATTTAATAAACTCCTATGCTCTTTAGTAAAATCTGAATTCTGATCTAATTCACATTGTCCACCGTTTTTCCCTCCATCTTTCTTCCTCTCGAATCTGCATCAGGCCCAAGATGCCTTTTCATTTAACGAAGTCCCCAAATATATGCCTAGAAACTACTTTGCGAGCCGACGTTTGAGGCTGAGAGTATTAGGAAATCAGCTATGAAAAAGTTTAGGATAAGAAAAATGGAACTGAAAGAGGGATAGGGGACTGTTAACTGTATGATGACGGGACATCTCGAGGTGACTTAGTCAAGGCCAATAGTGGGGCACGGGAAGAAGGAATTTTCATATCTTTCAGTTTGCCGGTCTCTTTCTTATTTCTCCACTACTTTCTGGCATAGAGATACAGAGCGAAAGTAAAGTAATACCCTCCGAGTCACCTAGAAACTCGGAAATCAAAACTTTACGGCTGTGAAAGTGATGAGACCACGAAAGCGCTGCTGAAAATCCTTCAATTGTATATCCCAGTATATTTATAAGAAACACTCTCAAGTTCTGTGAGTCTCAAATGAATAAAATTAACACGTTCACAATCCATTGGAGCTCCACCTGAATGCACTGTCGAATATGATACAAGGCTTGCTTTAGTGGTTAAATTATTAAGTCAAAAAGTTTGAGCTTGAAGCTCTAAAATGGGGTAGCTATGTTTTTTCCAGAGTGGGTTTTGTACATTTCTGCATATCCCGGCAGGCAACTCCTGCTAAAGTTGTAGTACATGGCATTTTTGAGGCCACCAGCTGCCTCAAAATATCAGGATATGTAGGAGCTAAGGTTAAAATATTATTGTCTTTGAGATGCGCAACAGAAATTATAAATGGATTAAATACACGCTTAGAAAAAATACACGTCTTGGAAAGTCGTTTTCCTGGATAAATAGACGAGCCAGGCCCAAGTATGCATGAAATGGTTGTAGAAGCTGAAGGTGGAGGGATTAGAAGGTAATGCTTTTACAGAATTATTAACTATTGACCCAGAGCCATGTTTTATGCTTTATGTCGCTTATATACTATCTTCCATATAGAGATCCACCGGCCTAAGTTCTTCCTTTCAATAAATTTATTACTTTTATTGATACTTGGAGCTTTTAAAATATCAAGCATATTTTCTCTTGCAAGTCTTACATTCAATACTCATACCTTACGAGACTGCTTTTCTCTTCCTCCAAAGATTTTCACATTTGTGTGATGATCTTTTTCAAGCCTGTTTCTTTTGATATTTCCGTATTTGATAATTTTCCGTACCATGTAGGTCTTAAATCATAACCTCGAAAAGAACTTATTCTTATAATACCGAGGCTTCTTCTTCTAATTTTGTATCTTCCCTACTTATAACAGTTCACATCCCAAAGAAGCCTTCCATACGTCTGTCTGTTTTCTTTCTCCTCCATCGTCCTTCCACCCCTGTGTCTCCTTTGCCCCAAGCGCCCTTTCTCGTTCACAATCCGGAATTTTCTCGTCCTCTCCCGTTTTTTCTCTAATTTCCATTTTCGGCTCATCCCCTGTATTCTTCTTTTCCTCTTAAATCTCCTTCCGTTCTCTCTTTGGTACCCTCATGGCTCTTCTACCCCCCGACTCCTATGTGAGAGGGTTCCCCCCCAAATCCCTCTTCTTGCTCGTTGAATACATTATATTAGGGTTGATTCAGGGCCTTTTTTCTCTCAAGACCTCCCGGTATTGATATCAAGATTCGAATTCAGATATTCAATCCTCGATATTTTTTTTCGAATTATTTCGATGAAGGAAAAATCAGTCTGGTTTTCTTTTATTTCTCCTTGCTTTTCACTTGCTTTCTTTTATTTTTTTCAACATTTTCTTTCCCGCTTTCGAAATGTTTTCGCTTACAGATGAGAAATTTAGCGTAAGTATCAGTTCTTAAGCGGAAAATTTATTTTTCCTCGTTATTTGTATCTCATTTGCTATCTCACTCATTATTATCGTTAACATTATTATGTCAGCCCCAATGGCAATGGGATAAAGTTCTCGCCTGCTTACCCGCGAGTCGCGGGTTCGAGTCCCGCCTGTGTGGAATATCTGTTCGTATGAGTGTTTATGTAAACTGGATTGGAAGAAGATTGCCTAAGGGTGGTATCGCCTCATCCAGCCCAGAAGATAAAAACCCTATTAATAAAAACAACAGCGTCGAACTCTTCTTACATTGTCATGTGTTTTATGTTTTAAGTTGTTCCATACAAGCATACATATGCACACATCTTGCAGTTCCCTTTCTGGGAAGGCAGTCAAAAAGTTTTTATTCTTGGAAAACTTTGGAAACCTCTATTGATTCTACATCGTTTCTCTTGATGAAGAATATCTCTTGAAATATATCTCTGCATATTTTGAAGGCATTTCTTCTACATGTTTTCCGGTCGCATGCCATATCTCTCTTTTTTGTTCCCCAAAACCTAACAGTGCACTCAAAAGGAGACCTAAATTTAGGAATTAATAATATTTCTGTCACTTTTTTACCTTGCTTGTAAAATTTGGCGATTCATTGATTGAGTGGTAGTTTACTCGGACAGAATTAATATCAACTTTCCAATTTCTAGATATTTCAAACGCTTCCTTTCGGTAATACATACATTCCAAACTTTATATACAATCTCTTTCAAGATTCCCTTGCTTTTTGTCATCTTGCCTTTAAAAAGACCTTCTCCACCTCTTCTTCCTCGTTTTTCTATCATTCTCCCCTTGACGGCCTCGTTCAATATTCCGTTTTCTTTTAGAGTACTGTGCAGCCACTTTTGCTTCCTTTTCCTTGTCTCCACCAATTTTCTCCTATATCCAATACTTCCTCGTTAATTTTCCTCGCTACCCAACTCACTCTCTCCATTCTTCACACCAACCACTCAAAGACTTCTGGCCTATACCTTATAGCCTCTTATCGTAATGAGAAAGTCTCCAGACTGTACAATTCTATGCCTCACATTAATGATTCTTTTAATATTTTCCAAATGTTTCTTTTAAAATCCTCTGCATCAATTTCGTTCTCCGTGTAAATACTTCCTACCAGAATTATCATTCACTTCATGCTGTGTACTATCCACTTCATGTCCCACCACAGAAATTCTTCTCTAATATACTCACTAAATACAAGCTTAAATATATAAAATTCAGCCTTCAGTAACTGGGAGACACTCCATTGTCAACAGCCTTAATTGCACGAGCAACTTTTTTGATTACCACAAGCAAAATTTCTACGGACATCACTGGGACGAGATCAGTCTCTTCTTTCGTGTTCTTGTTGTTGATATGTAAATACAAACCGTTGCTGTAAGGCTATGCTCACTGTTAATTTCCTAAAAACGCACTCCGTCCATTGAAACTGGAGATTTAAAGTGCCTGAGTACATTTTATCGATCACGTTATCGGTCTCATGAGCGCAGTACTAAATAACCATAACGCGATCGCACGCACTAGAGAGAACCGATATGGACCCTCTGAATTCGATAAACGATCCTCAATATCATCTGATATGAGCTACAATTTTTCTTATCGTCAATATTCCTAGAAGTGTTCGTCCATTGTACTATCCTCTGCCAGGTTCCTTTTGTCCTTGAAGGTCTAATGTTTCATTAGTTGTTTTATCTCTCCTACGTACTTGTCTCTGGGTCTTCCACGGGTAGCCTATCCTTCTACCATCACCTTGTTTTCTTGATAGTGCTCCACATGGCATTCTCCTTATCTCTTCTTTACTCTGTACCGCCTGGTTTCTGAATCTGTTCGTCCATATCATCTTAAACATCCGCCTCGTTTACCAAGAATTCAAAACTTCTATTCTCTTCTACTCAAGCTTTCCTACGACCTATCTTTCTAAGACGTATAGCGCAACACTCCTGAACAAATATTGTCAGGCACTGTTTCATTATTGGCAATCCTATTTTCTTAGAACACAACAGTCAATTTTGAAAACGTAAGTTATCATGAGATGTGCTATTCATTGTTTGCGGTCCATTGCACTTCTTTCATCGCATTTCATGCAGTTTTCAGGGTAAGTTTAGGATTCCAGATCTTTTCGAGGTATTCGTAAAAGCTTCTCGTGAAATACATTTTTGTTGGTTTAGTGTATTGTTTCACCTCCACAATTTGGTGCCTTTATACTTACAGCACCACCGATCTATATCAGTAAAACCTCCTAAATTTCGTCTAATGATTTCCTCCTCGAGTGCTGAATATTTCTGTTTCTCTTTTCCGAATGATACAAGTCGAGTTTCAATTCGAAGTGTTTCCACACCCATCCCGCGGTCGCTCTCGGAGGTATTTTCGATGAACCATTTATTGCCGTGCCGGGGCGCTCTCATCATATCACTGCCTCGGCTGCCTCCAGTCTTGTGTGTGTGTCTCTCTCTCTCCTTCTGTATCCTCTTCCATTGGCATTCCACATCAATTCCCTCGAGTCTTCCATCTCCGTTCGTTCGCCTTCCTTCCGGTCTGGCGATTCCTTTCGCCCCGTTGGCGTCTTCGCTATTCACCCTAGAGGGATGCGTACAACCAGATCCACGCTTCTCCCAAAAGACTCATGGAAATGTCTCCTTCCACTCAAGATTTCGCCACGCCACCATTCCCCAGAGGAATCCGCGAGGAGAAATCGGCCCTTAACTCTGCTGCCTCATCTATCTTTATATATGCCTGAGTGGTTATTGGCACAGAGAAGCCTCGATTATTCAAGGTAATGTGGACTGTGGCCACCTCGGGTGATCAGAAGAAATTTGTTAAACACGACTGGCTTAGGTGAGAGAATCAGAGGTGACAAAAGTAAAATATTACTTTGATTTTTATGCGATTAAAAGATCTATTCTCCTTTGGCCAGCAATGGACTGGCGAAAGCTAGGAAGACAAAGTTTTACATATAATCTTTTTATGCTTAGAAACCTTTTATTTTTTGTATGATTTGGATAAAATATGTGTGTGAATTGCTTTTAATTTGGAGAACAAATCATTGTAAAATGCTTATGTTCTTTTGCATTAGCTAAACTGGCATTCTACTATCTCAACAAAGGGATTTGTTTCTTGAGCTATGCGGATCATCGAAAAAGCGGCACTCGTATGATCGAGACTGTAATGTATACATTATTTTCGTGTGAGGCTTGAGCTGGTGCGGTAGCTACGGCAGATCACCATATGCTGCATATGCCGCAGGCATATGGCAGATCGGGCGCCTTTAAATAACACTAAGCATACCCTATCTTGATGATTATGCCAGTTGTACAGGGATAGGTATATTTACACCAATGGGTTGAAGGTATGCCACCGATGCATTTAACTTTTTTGTAATTTCAGGAAGTCTACTGGTAATGTAGGTTTAAATGGAAGTAAATAAAAGTTCAATATATTTTTTATATGCAGAGCCCTGCCTATCTAATCAATCTTTTCACTTTCTTTAGCGTGCGTCCTACCTCTTTTCACTTCTCCCATAAAATATTCTCTTTCTTCCCCTCCTTCGCTTACCCAACATCCTCTCCTCTTGCTCTAAAGGCCATCCTCTGTCTCGCTCTAAAGGCCTATCGCGGCCTAATCCTCCCATCGCCTCACATTACCTGGTCCAACCTCCTACTCTTCCTTCTCTTTAATACCTTCAGAAGCTTTATTCCTCTCCCAACATACAAACCACTTCTTTGTTTGCGTTCCTTTCCGTCCACTGCACTTTCACAGTTCATGTCCACGCCCATATTTCCAACACCTGCAGCCTATTCTTACGTTCCTCTATCAGCGTCCACGTTTCTACTATTCTACATTTCACACGAAACTATTCTCCAGCCTCCTATTTACCAAAGCATAATTGTATTTTTACTTCTTTATCATAATTTTATTTTACTCCCAATGTAGTTGTATTTAATTTTTATATTGATATCGAGTCGGTGAGGTGCTTTAAGTATAATCTCTTGGCTCCTTTCGTCAACAGCAAACATGGCCTGCGAGGATTAGTGCCTGGTGTACAAGGCTATGGCGATGAGCATATACTGGGAGCACCCTCGAAAGTTTTTATTCGCCCACATTCTTGCTCATGAAAATTAAGCTTTATCTCAAAGCTTTATTCTTTTAATTTTTTAATGATTTCGTCGTAACCCAAATCCAAATATCTCTATGTGTGAAACTAGGGAAATTTTGCCTTTTTTGGTAGAATATTTTCAATTAATCATGCCATGTGCAAGCTTTAATGATTTTTTCCAACAAAAATGGCGCAGTAAATCATGATGGAGAATTCTGCGGAGTGGTTTTGCGAAGTGAAAGGCTGCTTTCCCATCAAACTGCAAAATGGGACCCGCGAAATCAAGTGCTATTTTGGAGTGATCTATATCATTACCCTTCAAAAATCAATGGTATTGAGATGTGACATTCCGAGGCAGCAAAGGGCTCCAAAATTTAGGCAACTAACCCGCTCCGCCATCGTGGAACACAGATGGAGATAACCCTCGCACAATATGTACTTCGAAAATGCCAGACTTATTGCATTAGGATAAAATGATTCATCGAAGGTTAATCTAAGAAGCCTCTGAAATAATTGAAATAACGAACTTCCACAGGGATATTACCTTGTTGCTTTCACATATCTGGAAGCGCCTTTTCTGGCACCAATAAAATACACCTGACTACCCTCGAGTCCTATATTAGTCGGGCAAAAACCTAATGAAAATACTTCAGATCTGAATACGTCTGCTACAACGGCTGAATATCTGACATAATATAATCCGTGTGGAATACAACCCGGTTACTTAATGAATTGTGCAACTCATTCATTGTGTTGCAAATTTCCGTGCATATGGCTGCAAAATATTCTAATGCATGTATAGTGGAGTAGTAAATCAATTTTTAATTCCAAAATTTGCACATTTAAAGTGTAACAGAGATCATATCAGTGTAGTGGCAAAGTATTGGCCTACATTAATACATAAGGCCTAAGTTTAAATCCCATTTTTGTTGTTTTATTGGAATCTTGACCTCTTTTTAATGCAATACCTAGAACTTCTTAATTGTTGGGCACATTTTCCTGGATGGAACATTAAACTATGACCGCCGTGACACCTAAATACTTTTTGTGATTCCAAATCTATAACTGAATACCACTCGTTATTGTTGGGTATTTCTGCTGATAAAACACCCTCCAAATAGACGAAATGTTGTACCAATCACAGAGCCAATATAATAATATGAATAAAATTAAGGATTATTTGCTTATCGTTTGTAAATCTATCAAGTGTTATTTGCATGAAATGAGCCTTCAGGATTTTATTTTAATAATATACTTTTACTTATTGGTAAGAAACAACGATAGTTGAATGCCTTACTTAGTTTAACGAGCTTCGACGACCTAGGTCATTTTTCACCCTTGTTGGTTGAAACTTACAGAGGGGAAAAGCTCTAGAACAAATTGGATAATCATACCCCATAATACTTCTTAACTTAAAAAAAAATGGGAATCACCTCATAGATATGTATATCTAAATTTTGTTTCCGTGCACGTAATAGCCTCTAGGAACAGACTTATCAGTCGACAGCAATTTAAGTTTTAAGTTTTAACTGTGGTAGAACTTAATTGTTACGAAGAAAGAGGGCTACGAAATTTCTCCCCTTTGGGCTGTAGTAGTTAGAAACTTCCCGATTACCGGCTGAAATGAAGTAATAACCTTCTTGGCCTCTCCCGCCATAATCCCCGTTGAAATGTTGGGAGTAACACCATTCGCTAGGCTACATCCCTGCCTTTCTGTGCGGCAAATATCAAGGATACGGAGACAAATTCTGAAACCATGCTCCCAGGTCTCGCGTTTATTCATTCCCTTTGTGAGCTTTCTCCGGTTCCCCGTCCGTGGCTAGATTGTGTTTTCTGGGTCTCCCAGGGTATATTATACCTCGGCTCTCCACCTCGCGTTCCCCTCACTCTCTGGAGAATTCCCTCGATGGACTTCCGAGAACTGCCTCAATTCTTTCCCCCGGCGCCCCACCTCTCTGTTCCAGCCCTCCCCCCCTCCCAGCCACCCCACCCCGCTCCATCTTACCTCGAAGCTCCTGAAACTGCTCCTGTTTGTGTGAGCCTTCATCCAGCTCCGCTCGTGCCTTGCCCAAGTTCCCTCTTTCTCTTCGCTCTCTTTCTCCTTAGCTCTCCAAAGATCTCACCTCTCTTCCCTCATTTCTCTCCCTCTTCCCACCGCTTGCTTCTTTCATAGCACTTAACTCTTCCCGACCGAGTCGCGGATACTAGCATTATCTCCTTGCTTGAGTTTGTTACACTTCCTCTCCATTAAGTGAGTACTTCACTCGATTGCTACTTTTTATTACAATTTTCATATGTACTTCATGTAGCAGCTGCTGAACAAAAGAAACTTGCAGTAATAGAAATGTGCTGTTATCGTAAATTTTGAAGACCATAAGGAAGATGAGAATCCTCTGCCAATATGACCAAATAAGAATTATAAAGATGATATGTGAAATATAAACTCTATGATGATAATAAACTACCTTACAACTAGGGGCAAGATTTAGGCTCAAGTCTCCTCTTCTCCCAAATTCCTTTCCGAAGGTAGATGAAAACAAATACATTCAGTTAAACCGCGAAAAAATGAAAAAATATTAACGAAATGAAAATATTATTATAAAGTTTATAGAAAAAGAAGTTTAGCTGCTAAAATTTGTTCCAGTTTAAATTAATACAATCAGGAAAGATTTGGGAATAACATAAGCAATTATATTAAACGCCACAATGTTTGCACGCTATCAGATAGCATGGCTGCACATAAAATATTTTCCAGAATAAGAGAAATGAAAAACTCTGCAGGAGAAACTTTGAAAAGAGTTTGACCCTGATTCTTATTAATGAAATGCCTCTGCTGTCCAACACCCACGAGAGTGTGTGTGTGTGTGTGTGTGTGTGTGAAAAACCTTCAAAACTTAGAGGAGGAGCTGACATGATCTCTGGTCTAAAATTTAAAAAATGCACTTTTATAAGGACAATTTTTGAAAAGCTAAGTTTATGAAATTTGATAACAAAAAGATATCAAATCATTGAACATATTTTGTGACCCCAGCCTCATGTAAGCAATACATAATGGATTGGAACAGTAAGAGAGAAAATCACGAATACATCGAGCAGTTGTAAATGACCTTGTAGTGGATACTTTTGTAGGAAGGAAGAGGTTGGCTGATAGGAGAGTGAAGTGGAGATATGCTGTGATCTAAACTTGAGAATGATGGCTGTTGATCATGACCGCATTAATTCCAACTTTTCCGCTATCACACTAAGATAGTGGATTTTCTGGGTACTGTTTGCAGTGAGTGTTCTAAATTAGTTCCTCTACGATGTGGCCTTACTTGCAGAAGAGGTTCATAAATTGAAAGAAATATACGTTTTTATTTGGATATATCTACAGCTATATATGTAGACCAAAGTGGATGATTTACCATGAAGTTTGGTAAGGATTTTAGGGTTATAATATCATTCATGATGTTTATTTCAGGTGAAATAAGCAAGTAATTGCAGCGCATAGGTATTCTTTTGGTTAAGGCAAAATTGGCTCGTCGGTAAAGGGAATTTGTATTTTGTTGCAGAAAAAAGTAGTTTAGTAGCCTTGCAAACGTCTGGGCTCTCAGTTAGTTGCAATTAGTTTCTTCTTGCTTTTAATCCTTTGATTTCATCCTTTGATTACTTCTATTGTCATGCATTTAATACTATGTCTAATTTTGTACGTACTTTTTTCTCCTTTTTCTTTGCTTAAAAAATGCTCTTTACATCATTGCTTTAACATAGCCTATTAAATGTCTCTAACTGAAAGTTGAATTACCGGAAAAGTACACTCTTTCTTGAAATTAGAGCTGGGGATGCACAATTTCCTTCGGCTGTTCAGGTTACTCCAGTAACATGAATCTTGCGAGAAATATCCGCCACGAAAATTTAATTCTGCCGAGTAAGATGCCTATAATCCGCTTTTTCCTCCTCTCACCGCTCCTTTCTCTCAAATCAATCTCTCCAAATTTTCCAACTTACTCATCATTTTCCTGATTCTCTGTTCACTGCTCTCGGTGAAAGGTCTGAAAAATGTTGCTATCAGTGGTAATAGCTGTTTGGTTCATCTCTACATCCCGTGCGTGTATGTTTATTACTTTCTGGTGGTACTAGAGAGGAAGAATTTATTTTTAAGTTCTCCTGGCATTCTGTTTAGGACAATCGTTCGACCGGAAAAATCATACCTCTATTGTAACCCTTAGTCCTCTCAAAATTCAATAGCAGCAAAAATAATATACGAGCTAACTATGTGTGATGTTAATATCCATATCTTTGTGCCATGTTAATATTTCTTCCAATTGGCGTTATAAAACCTCTTCACCCCCTGGGCATCGTAAATGATACATGTTATTTTTATCGTTTACTTGTTTGTAGATATCTACAATCGACAAAAATCTTTGGAATCTATTGTGTTGATTCTCGCATTGATATGTTCAATTGATTTTCATCTCACTCTCAGAGCGTAGATGAACTTGGTGCCTCAGTTGTTAGATTTTGTAGTAGTGCAACAAAGTACTGTATTTAGCACAGTGGCATTGTTCCCTAGTGCTATTTTGCTTAACCTCACAGCTCTACAATTTTGTAACATCTACTCTAATTCTGTAAACAAAATTTATTTTACTTTGCAGAACGTGTATTGCTTTAATCACTGCTTTATTCCCTGTATAAAATGCCATGCAAGGGGTCACAAGCACTACAAAGCGTATCCCTTAAGCAAGTGTCAAGAAAATATTTTCCATCCTTTTTTAATGCGCATCCCAGCTTAAGTATAATTTTTAGTCCTCTGAGGTTGTAGCTGACAGCCAGACATATTAGATTTCCATTGTACATATTTTTCCAAGAATGTGTTTTTACAATCATTGTTAACACATAATTTTTTACTTTTGCAGTATTTTGATGTAAAGAAATAGCTTAGCTCTTATATAAAATTGATCGCTAAGCAACGATGTTCAGAATGAAGGTGAGGAAAAAGGTGATGTACAAGAAATTGATTAGGCTCCAAAAAAATGAAGAAGAAGGTTAATTCAATGAAGGATCGGAATGTCCTCCTCATCAATGCCTTAGAGGTCCAACTCGGCGTCAGTGACAAAAAGGTATGCCGTAATACCAACTCATATAAATGGATTATGTTTTTGAGATCATTAGAAAATCAACTGTTACATAAATATATTACAGGAGTAATGAAGAATCAATGTTGCGTATTTTCCTCATTGGACGCGTCAGTATTCGGTCTAAGACCAAAATAGGTCGTGAGGGAATAGATGATAACTTCCAGACGGTCGCATCTCTCTCCTAAACCCTTGTTGATTATTTTTCCTCCTCTCTGTCACCTCCTTCCCTGAACCCTCCTCAAGCCTCTCTCCGTGGCACTTCCCTAGAGGCCCCGTTCCTGAGGAAGGGCTCCCTGCGAAGGGAGGTTTTATTTCCGATTTGATGTTCTCCCGAGTGTCGGGATTAAGTGGGCGAGTCCTCCGCCTCTCGGCACCCTCTCCGGCTCTCCCTCCCTGTTCCATCTTGATCAATTTGGGCTTCCAGTTGGAGAGAAAATGTAGCCCCCTCCGTCCAGATGAAGGCCCCGAGAGTTAATTCCTAATTTTCTCCCGAATTTCCTCCGAAGAAAGACGCAGCCCGTGGGTAGTAATGTGTCTCGTTCGAAGATTACGCTTGCTTGGGGCTGTTCAAGAATTAAGGCCGGTACACACGATATCTTACAGTTCACGATCAATGACTGATGTTGGAACAAAATCAGTACAACTTGGATGGTTATAGCTGTGGCGACAGTATTCATCACCACTGCATACATACGAAAACGGCAGTGTCGTAACCTCAGAGGAAATCTTGCCCATTTAACAAATTTCGGTATGAGGATAGAATGGCTAAGTATGCTTTCTAAGGTTTATCGAAGTTATCTACGATAGTTGACCAAAATGTAATCACCCACATTTTTTTCTCAGAAACTGTTAGCTTCAGAAAAATTAAATTTAAACATATTTTGATTTATTTTTAAATGTTCAAGAACAGCCAATACCGGCCTTTATAATGAACAAATTAACATAAAATCAGAGAAGTCAACACGAATAAAATATAGAATAAAATACCAATGACAAAACAATTGAACTAAGCATACCAGCATTAAATATTAAAGATAACCATTGCCCTAACGTGGGGGAGGGAATAATGATGTATCGGAGAAATATATTTTTGTTATATGATGCTTTATCTACTTGCTATATTTTTCCTCGTTATCTCCTTCAAGTTTTATTGCTTTCCTCAGGAGGTTCACCAGGGCGTGTATGCCCTGTCGGTGGCATACCTCGCTCTGGTTATTTAGCAAGGTGTTCACTGATCTAATCACCTCTTTGTTGCCTAAAGTAGCAGTTTGGAAAATTAATTAGTGTCATTATTCAAAATGGGTTGGTAAAGAAGAGGAATTACGAAGCAATTTGCATTCTTCCATGTCTTTTTTTTGCCTAGTTTTTGCCAAACTGGTATTTTCCAAGCTATTCCTGCAATCTATCCTCTGCAGAGTCCACAAAACAGGGCAGAACACCCAGATTTAAGATACGGTTGCGTCATGATAACCTGATTAGGATTTGCAACCAATTATGATGCGTTTCTCTATGGTAGTTCCAATGCACTGATTTCTGCCATTACGGAGTTTAAAAGAAAATGTTGGGCCTTACTTTTGGGGCAAACCTCGTATCTTCATCTCCCTGAACATCTGCAAAATGTATTTAGTTGCTTCATTTTATTGTCCGTCTTCCTTTATTTGCTATTTTCTTATCCACTGGGGCTCCATTCGCACTGATTCATTCATTCATTCAATTGTTTCATTTATTGCTTTGTTTGTGTGCAATTGTTTCATTTCATTCAATTCATTCATTCATTGGTTGTTCAATTCTGAAATTGGTTGACTGCAGCCCTCTACCCTTCCCTATCTAATGCCAGTTCCCTTTCCTCCTGGTATCTTGTCGTATGTAGTTTCCTCTATATTTGGTCCATGAACGTATTCGTAGGTCTCTGGGGACCTTTCCCTCTATTTTACCTTCAAGCTCATTTTCCCTCTATTTTTACCGTTACCCTATCAGTTCACTAGCATTGATCTGGCAGGAGAAATAGCAACCTTTTTTCTTCTTGCCACTTGCTTGCGATTACGTTGTATGCCACGGAGAGGCATTCAATGGAAGCGTTTAGACGACTTCATCTTTTTCCAGCCACCTTGTCAGCAATTTACAGCGCCAGAAATGTCTCCGTGTCTTCCAGCCTTAACGTATGACGTTCCGTTGCGGAGGAGGATTAGTGTTGGGGGTTTTACATTGTCTTTCGTTAGGTTATATAGGGGTCTAGAATCGTCTGAAGTAAGGATTTAGTGTTACTCGAGAGATCGTATTGTCACGTTTTGAATCGTTGGCAGAGAAAAACCCTATTCGGTGGCACTGTAAACAGCGTGAAATTTCCATCTTTATTGAGTTGACCTGTCGACGCGCCTCTGATCTGCGCATACATTCCTAGCAGTTGAACGTTTCCTGCTGGCAGACGTAAAAACGCTTGTTTCATCTCCGCAAGGCTAAAAAATAAACCTCCAATACAGCGCACTTATTATTCACAAAGCAAAATTAGCGCCCAAATTTCCCCTCGAAAGGTTAATCTGGACACATGCATCCAAATACCTATGACAACTCATGTATGATTAGGAGAGGAGGATCTAAATGAAATCTTTAGTTGTCTTACATGAGGTAGTGAAGGGGGAGCGCATAAATCAGTGTAATTTTCTTCTCGTGGTACTGGAATGGTTCATTTTGGTTGAAAGGTGACGTCTTTGCGATACCGTCAGCCTAGCAGTCTTGATGAGTGAATGCTTCTGATGGGGAGCTAATACTGCTGGTTCATGCATTCCTCATCTTATCATCCCAATTCTGAAAAATACACGAAGGTGAAAAAGGCTTGGGTGTGGTAAACAGAGTGAAATCATCACCGAATGGATATATGTCAAAAACCATTTAATAACACGTACTGGCATTTAGGGTATCGTGCGAGCGAGCAGGTTAGGGTACCAGTTTCTCATCTGTTTGGCCAAGATGATTGGTTCGGTATCAACTGATTTGCTTGCGTGTGTGAGTGTAATTCAAGTAATGGCCGCAGCACTACGATGTGGAAGGCAGTGGGAAACCGCCACATTATTATATTTAGAAGATCCTGTACAAGATCTTGTAGTAGATCCATTAGTAGACGTGATGGATTTCATCCCAGTAAAATATTCCGGATATCATATGTCCCCCTATTGGATCAACGGATTGGGACTTCTAATTGGTGAAACAAGGCCAGGTCAAGGTGAACAGATGTGAGGAGTCAGGGTACGGATAGAATGGAAAGGCTGGAGTCAACCAAACTTAGTATTGAATGAGCAATGATGATGGCTAGGATAGAAATGTTTTACATGCAATACCCAACCTATGCACATATCATAATGGCGCTTCTGGGCTCTGTAATTCCACAACGAATCTAGCTGGTAAATTCAGTATTTCAAATTTGATTATTTAGTATATAATCATCACCCCATTGGAGAACAAAGTCTGAATATGAGCCAATAAGGCAGTTTTTGAATAAAAAATCGCGTTTTCGAAGGTGAAAGAGATGTGTCTTTATCCGAACGAAGAGTCACTCAAGTTTAACATCCGTTTTAATATGAACATTATCAATCGAGATAACGATATATGTGTGAAATAAAATTGAATTGTTACAGATATAGATATCCAATTTTGAGCGGAAATTCCTTCATAATGATAAACTAAGCAGCTTAAGGAACTTCGTAAATTTGTATATTAATATCACACCATGGACGAACGATTCTGTGAACGAAACGCTATAGAAGAAAGGGGTGATAAAATACATGCAAATAAATGCTGAACTTTTTACCTTTCTATTTTTGCTATTTGTATAATTTTAATATGTAGATGAAAATTCTCCTTTAAAACTTTCAAATTCTCGCGGAGAATACGAAATATGGGCGCGCCAGAACCAAATATCATCCCAATTTCACTTTTTTCCCCGGGGCAATCTACTATTTCCTTGAAAAATCTCATTTTATTCTACGAATTAAAGCTGAAATTTGGCATTTAGATGAGAAAATACGTTGGGAAATTGTTGAAAAAGCAACATTACCTGAAATTGAAAAATGTAGTTTAGAGATAATTAGGGATATTCAAAATGAGATATGTATACTGTGGTTACATGATCATGCTAGGCATTAAAGCGTTGATGCTGCGCCGCATAAGTCTATATACCCCATCTATCCCGCGCCTAATAAGACACATCGGTTGGGAGTATGTACCCAACCAGGCCCTCTTTCGCCGAGCAATAATATCCCTTCATCAATAAACACCCGAATGGGCTGACTTTCCTTTATTATCGATCTCGCGGTGACGCAGCGATTGCGTCAAAGTCGTCGGATGATTGAAGGTTTCGATGTGCGAGACGAATCTGGCTCCGTGCGTAAGTTGGTTGGCTTCGAGAGAGTGACAAACAGGAAGGCAGTTCTGCCGCTGTAAGGAGGAGCACGAAGGAGACGATCTTGTTGTCACGAGAATTGATTGATGGCGTTGAGGGCTACCGAAGCTTTGGTCCTTCGATATCTTATCCCTGTAATGACGTGCCCAAGGGCCAAAGAAGCCGATCGGCTTCGAATTTAAGTGCGCAGGCGTTAAAAAATGGTAGGGAATCGTCGAGGAATTTATCCATTTCCTTGTATCTTCTTACTACGTTTTGGGATAATTTCATTATTACTAGAGGTTAGCCAGTGGCCTTATTTTTCCAATACTTGATATTTTGTCTCTATAACCCGATAAATATTGCAAGGCAAAGGAAATTTTAGGAAGTGGTAGTTATGCTTTAAAAATTTCTCCACGTACATTCTCAGAAATTGACTCATTAGGTCCAAATGTACTTTGTGTAAAAATTAACAATACATTCAGAATTATTTCTATTATTACAACAAATTATTGCACAAAAATATGGTGATTTACCTATTTTGGGTTCAATTCTCCCCTTTTCCTAGGAAGAAGACTTCAAGTTTGCAAAACTGAAAAATATTTCTAATTCAATAGATCCTGACGCTGCAGCTTGAAGCATTTTTAGTCGATTTCAACAGGTGCTCATATTTTTACTACTTCTTCATTAATTAAGAGAATAAAAATATTTGATTCGGAAATTTACAGCTTAATTTCAAGAATGTGTATAAAGTGAAAAAATAACTTGCAGAGTTTGATTTATTTTCTACTTAAGAACAATTTTACTCCACCTGCATAATGCCCCAAGGTTCTGTAGAAATGTGAGTCTCTAATCCCCAAGATACTGAAGTCAGTTCCTCTTCGCTTTGCATGTAACTGTAATTGAAATTTGATTGTTATACGTTTAGTTCGCATTAACGTTTCTATATTTCCTTGTTATTAATACAATTTCCTAGAAGTCAAAGGACTAGATGTATCAAGCATATTTTTTGAATAACTTGGGAATAAGAATGGATGTTTACGAATTACGTATGTTTACAAATGCAATTATGTGTTTTATACTCTTTGTGGCCTTCTATCATAATATAACTAAACGCTTCTGCACTTATGGCCCGAATTGTTTGTCTTTTACGGGAAAGCGGAATACTGGTTTCACACTAACTTTCATAATTCTGATAGCAATAGCATGGAAACAAGTGCGTGTAGGTATTTCCTAATTGGAAATTTGAGCACAGCACACAAATATAAGCAGGCTACATAAGCCCAGCAAAAATTTTTATTGCCCTGCTACGGGCATGGGTGTTTCATGAGGAAGTAATCAACTGGAATTGTGTGCGCATGCAGACATTTTTTTAAATTAGAAAACTGAGCGGTGTGTATTTTTCCGATTGCAGCGCTGTAGGCGTTGATATTTCTCGAGGAAGTTGTCAGTGAGAATTTTGATTTTTCCGGCCGTCTTTTCTACTCTCTCCGATAGGTATAGCATTCCTGGGCCAAAGCTAATATCACTGGTTTCAGTACACTAAGAATCCACCCCTGGATTATTTCGCACCTCCCTGGTGAATCCAGTGATCCAACAAATGGTTTGCTCTCTTAGGGTGCATAAATATATGTGAACATACGCAACGATGGGATATGAAAGAGCAAATTCCTGCTACTTCACGCGAATGGAGAAATCACATTCGCTGCTTTGAGGAGCAATTCATGCGACCCGTCACTTCAGCTCCGGTTAATAAGCATGAAGCTCATTGGGGCTAAGGTGGGACATTTTCATGTGCACGTTAGTTGATGAACTTACGCCCGTTGAGGAAAGAGAGGAATCTCTTTTGTGTTCACACTACCGTCGTTACAAGTTGTTTTCATATTCGTGTACAAGAGATTCATAATAAGACCTATCTCCACCCACTAACCACTGTGTTCGCGCTTCATAACCTGAAAATTTATGTTCGTTATCAACTGAATTCCATGTTTTCGAGTCCGATAATCCCCAAAGACCAAAAGATAACAAAGTATACGCTGTGGCATATTATTTACTGTTATTTATTCTTTAGAAATTAAGCGTTTAATTTCAAACCATTCCTCTTGTCTCGTTTTTAGACAGGGGTTGAACATGAACCGTAAAACTTCTAATATTCTTTTTTTATTCTCTTTATTAGTCCTTTACCTCACTTCATGCGGCTTCTCAATAAAATACTACCAAATGATTCACGATGTTAATCGAGGTGCTGCTGCTTAATGCTGCAACCCGTACGTAACTTATATTTATTATGATCCGCTAAACATTCACTATTCTAACATTCTTCATTTTTTTCAACCGCGTGTTTCTATGCTCTTAATTATAGCGAAGTAAAATGGACCTATTGTGCCTTTACAGGAGTTTTATCGCCCAAGATCCGATTATTAAACGATAGATTTAAGCTAGTATTTGTATCACGCTTGTATTATTTGTCAACTATGTTTTAAGCACACTAGTCGATCATCACTAAAATTTTGGATGGCAAATAAAATAAGCGCGAAAATGGTACAAGTTACAATAGTTCATCACGAACGTTAGAAATTTATCGGCGTCTCGCGGCACGCGTTTTTTATCTTGAGTAAGTGTCTTACCAACTTGAACATTATTGAAGTGTCATCGCAACCGGAGGTTCCGTTATTCATAGGTCTAAGCTAACTCTGAAGGGAGGTTATCAGGGCTACTAACTACGCTGAAGTCTTGTACATGACCCAATAAACTAAGAGCCGTTATTATTTTAGAGAAAGAATTAACAAAGTATCGTCAAATATCCATAGAAATATGTGTGTAATCGAATTGGATTCTCATAATGCATTATTTTTTTCCCAAATTGTTGTCTTTCAAAACTGTGGCACGTCCTTGACGTTCATGTATTTGAAAATGCGGTAATCTTCTGACGATAGCTTCACGCCGATTTGTATGAATATTTTCCGCCCGAATAAGCCGTAGCGAACGTAGTGAAGCCATTGCAAGCTGAAACGTGATTTGGATTTGGAAACTAGTCATGGATGCAAGTGTTTTAGGTGGATTACAAAAATCACTTCGAAGTGAAAGAGAGTGAGGCAAACGGATTGAAAAATGTCCCCATATAATCAATCTACGGTTGACGGACATCAAATGGGAATCAGTTTTTGTGCTTGCTCTGGTCCGTGCGTTACGTTTTTGGCGTCAGACCAGAACGTTTCTTTCGGTCTATTTTAATCCAATTTCCTAAATGAATGATGTGAGTTATGAGCACCCGAGTGACATAAATTTTACATTCGACGCGTATATAAAAATTTATTATCTATTAGAGATTAGTATAAAAAGCTTAAGTGAGTTTTTACGTCATTTATACCCACTGAAGATATTACATATTTAAATAGTTTTCACTCAGAAGTTCTGCATTATTATTCTCGATTTTTAGTACGTGGTTCAGAGCTAATTTCAATTGTCTAAATGCAAATCGATACCATAAATGGTGTTTGATTCGCTATAATTAGGAAGTAGTAATTTTTATTTTTTTACGTCACCAATTAACCTGTTTACAATGAAAAAATCTAGGATTGGGTTTGGAAACAGAATTCTTTCACTCGAGTGTTTCAACCAACTAAACTACCCTCGCATCATATTCAATGGTGGAAAATTCACAGCCATTATAGAAGTGATTAAAAATCAATATATATTTCACAGTGACTCTTTTGAAGATACTTTATTTTATGGTTTTCAGTGTTGGCTAATAATTCAATTGTTCTTAAAACTGATTCAAAATAAATGGAGGAAGACAGTCGCCTCTTGGTTTTTTTGGTTTTTTGGTGTCGAAACTTTAATTTTTCCTTCTGCTAACACTTTCCCATTCAGTTTATGAAAGATAGCCAATTCACGGAGTATAAAAGTAACTAGGTATGTTTATTACACATTTTACTTACCAACTAAGCTTGTAATCGTCTGAACATTACTTCTTTGAAAGAAAGGTGAAGTTACACAATTGTAACAACAGTAAAATTCCTTTCATCATCACTTGTGATAAATCTGAAAGTTGGTTAGCAGCAGCTATAAATTCACCCCCCCTCCCCGCCGATGGTTTTAAATCCTACATGATCATCAACTTCAGCGTCATGATTTTCCTGGTGCATAACTTTCTTGGACCTTATCTATGACTCTTCGAATTAATTTCTCTTTTCAGTATGTTTATTATTAGCATTTTGCGTTTAAAAGTGAGCCAATTAGTTAGTAACAATAACAAAGTAATTATAACAACAAATAAAAATAATTTCCCATTTGTACCTTTAATAAGAACATAAAAAACGCTTTAAAACAGTACAATAACTGAAGGTCACATAGACAGAAGTATAAATTTTTTCTGGCACTTACTTACATTTACTGACAATTGTGTAACTTTAACTAAACTAAACGTTCTGGTCTGACGCCAAAAACGTAACGCACGGACCAGAGCAAGCACAAAAACTGATTCCCATTTGATGTCCGTCAACCGTAGATTGATTATATGGGGACATTTTTCAATCCGTTTGCCTCACTCTCTTTCACTTCGAAGTGATTTTTGTAATCCACCTAAAACACTTGCATCCATGACTAGTTTCCAAATCCAAATCACGTTTCAGCTTGCAATGGCTTCACTACGTTCGCTACGGCTTATTCGGGCGGAAAATATTCATACAAATCGGCGTGAAGCTATCGTCAGAAGATTACCGCATTTTCAAATACATGAACGTCAAGGACGTGCCACAGTTTTGAAAGACAACAATTTGGGAAAAAAATAATGCATTATGAGAATCCAATTCGATTACACACATATTTCTATGGATATTTGACGATACTTTGTTAATTCTTTCTCTAAAATAATAACGGCTCTTAGTTTATTGGGTCATGTACAAGACTTCAGCGTAGTTAGTAGCCCTGATAACCTCCCTTCAGAGTTAGCTTAGACCTATGAATAACGGAACCTCCGGTTGCGATGACACTTCAATAATGTTCAAGTTGGTAAGACACTTACTCAAGATAAAAAACGCGTGCCGCGAGACGCCGATAAATTTCTAACGTTCGTGATGAACTATTGTAACTTGTACCATTTTCGCGCTTATTTTATTTGCCATCCAAAATTTTAGTGATGATCGACTAGTGTGCTTAAAACATAGTTGACAAATAATACAAGCGTGATACAAATACTAGCTTAAATCTATCGTTTAATAATCGGATCTTGGGCGATAAAACTCCTGTAAAGGCACAATAGGTCCATTTTACTTCGCTATAATTAAGAGCATAGAAACACGCGGTTGAAAAAAATGAAGAATGTTTATAAAGGAATAATGCATAGGGTTTTGCAATAAAACTCTAGATTTTAGTTTCGTATTGCACATTGTCTGATTTTCTCATTTCTCATGGAAAGAAGCTAATTCATGTCATACTTTAAGATCATTCGCAAGATAAGACATCTTGTCGTTATAAATGTATAATTACCGTCACTGAAAAAGGTATGAATGTTAATAGTAAAAATAGTTCAATTTTGCGAGTGTTTTTGCATTTCAATGTTCTTTAGAACACCGAAGACAGCACATGAAGATAGGCACAATTATAGCCAAAAGGACATGAAAGGCATCTGCTCATGAAATTATTTTTCGCTTTGTACATTCCACACTTTTTTATTTTCACCGACCATGGTGTCGATATACAGTGTCATTATTTCAAGGTTCAATTTTACCTTGAATATGACATTGTATGTCTAAACCATGGTTGGTGAAAAAAAAGTGTACTGTACAAATCGTGTACGGAATGTGGAATAAATGGAATAGTGGAATGTGTCGCGTTTCCACTAAGTAAAGCCTGAAACTGTAACCTATATTTAAATCTGCTCATATGTTTCGCGGATAAAAACACATTCGATTCATATGTAAAAAATCACTTTACGCTCTTAAGTGGGTATTATAATTTCCCTATATCTCAGTCTCCCAATACTTACCCGTTTTTGGAGCCTGGCTAATATACATTTGACTACTCGCGTGGAGATTTGCTGTTAAATGTCTTGGAAGTTTCTTCCCATCCCATTGACCCGGCTCTATCCAGCCCGGAATCGACACTCATGGAATTGCCGCCCCATTTAAGGAGGAAACGTTAGCACGTCAATGTAATTCCGATGATGAGAGACATCGAAAATGACTCTGCTGTTTCCCTCAAGCGGTCCCATCCAATCCAAAACCGGTAGCGGGTAATATAAATCCTCCGGCCCTTTCTCGAAAACCCTGCCGTCGGCTCAACCCGGGCAATCTTCCCCTTACCGCCATCATTAATTCTCTTCCTTCTCCCTGCTTCGCTGCCCCTGGCTATGCCTACATCTCATTAATAATTGGCTCCGATGCCCCTCGTACATTTTACTCCATTTTGGTAGTAGTACTGTGCGTTATATCGAAGTATTGAATTCGGTATGAAATATATTTGTTATGCAACGTATGGTGATATTTGACAAACAATATTCGTTGACCTGGTTCGGGGCCGCCCCTCCACAGTGCTCTTCCCCAACGACTCGCCGTCGCCAATTAATCCAATCCAAAATGAGGAATTTGCGTTACATCGATGAATCTAATTCGATACTGGATAACCGTGTGATATCGCATGGAAATATTAAGACATGGCTCGTCCTTGTGGAGCGTAGCCCTTCTATCTCCAATACTTTCTTCCCCTACGATACGCCATTACCTTATATTCCAATCCCGTAAAAACAATTGTGCGATCTATCGATCTTTCGACTTTTATATGCGGTATTTTTTAAGTATCGCATAGTAATATGGAGCCATCTCATTCCATCATCTCAGCAGTACCTCCAGAACTCTCCTCCTAAACGATTTGCCGTTGGCACTTCTTCCTTCTGGAAGTAGTACAGCTATCGAATCATCTATTTCGATGTGCGATATTTGTGACTAATGGCTTGACGATACAAAGTCATCCTACCTCGCTGACATGGGCAGTCTCTCTATCTCCGGATCGTTCTCTCCAACGCACAACCGTCGGCTTTTGTTACATCGAGACAGAAGGCCTGAGTGACACGTGACTGTCAACAAATATCACGCTATATCGTGATGGGATATTTATAAAGGAGGTTTTACGGATTTAAGTTACTTCACAGTGCCTTCTCAAGTCACTATCAAGTAGCTCTTTATTGCATATTCGAAATCTTTGGTGGCAGAAGAGGTCAGTGGTTGTAGTGATCAACCCTGGTTCTCACTTGAAGGGAAAGTAGAGCAACCCCTATTTTGCCGGCGAGTATCATTTCGATTCTGCGATAGAAATGCATCACATTCGCTGAAATATTTTTCCATTCCAATTAAAGTGTTACTCGTGAGAAGGTATTTTGTTTGATCGCTGTGCTTCCTGAAAACGTGACAGACCGAAAAAATCACGTATTGAGTAGATCAAACATAGTGTCGTTTTACATAAGGAAAGCCTAAAAGAAGAGAGAAAAGCGGAGGGTTTGCAAATGAAATACAATACAAGCACCAGTTGTTGCCGGGTCAGGGTACAATGAAGCATAAATATCTATTGAAGTCTCGGCGGGGTATTTGAGTGCTCAATCCTTCCCACAACAGGTCAACAAATCCAATCTTCAATTTTGCTTGGCGAGTGTATATACAAAGCAGAACATTTCACTAATTAAGAGTATAATATTGGACATTATATGTATCAGGAGTAATTATAATGTCCAAAATAATTATTTGCGCATTATAAAACAGAAATATGGCAATTAGCAGTTGTTATAGATTTGTCTTGAATATATGGATTTTCTTTCAACAAATACAAACCATAAAATTCCTACATAACCAGACAGAAGATGGAGGATAATATTTTTCACAAACTCTCTTGGGCGTGTAAAAGATTTCATTAATTTAATTCTCTACGCTGATTACTTACACCATGCAACGATTAATCGATAACATACGACGGAGAAATGCGGTAAAGATGTATTTGTCTTCAGTATTTTGTTAATTTTACGAAAACTTTGTTATAATGAGACTGCATGTAAATAAACAATTTTATTAAAAGCAATAATGGTATCTGAACATTTGTATGAACAAATATAACCAAAAGGAGGAAAAATATACATCATATAAAACTAGCTGTTGCACGAGAGCCAAGGATGATCAGCAATCAATCCGTATTAATTGCCATCGTTAAGTAACGGAATAGATGCCTAGTAGTAGTAGATGCCTGGTCTCAGGCCATTTAGATTTAGAACACTTTGACAGATAAAATAATAGAGAGAAACGAGTGAATTATATGTTAAAACATATTGCCATATTTTCGGCGTCAAGAAGGTAGTAATTTCCTGATGACATGCCTAGGTAGCATGAAAGAAACATGACCATTTATCAGCTCCAATAATGCCTGTAACTATTTTTGTACCCCAAGACTTAAAAACTAATCAAAATAATGGTTGAATACATATCTGAATCATTAATTCCGGCATTCAAATGTTTCAATTTTCCATTAATGTTATTCAGATGCAGCTTTTAGGCAGAACGACTGTTTGTTATTTAAAGTCCTCAAGAATTTTTTATCTCCTTACATTAAGAACCTGACTCACTTCAAGGCTAATTATGCCTCCAAATCTGACCTGCTGGATGAAATCATTGAAATAAGTTGAAAACCACAACATTGTAATAGTATGAGCAAGTTTGTTTCAGGTGTGGTCTCCTGGCTCAAGCACAGCAATATCTAAGCCGGTAAAATGTCAAAGGTGGCATGTACCAGTCCGCTAAGAACACCCCCTGCAAGGGTTGAGTCCTTAATTGTATATTTCATCAAAGTTTTAGCATCATCCGATACCTCTTGAACCAGATCATCCACTCTTTTTAAAATACGTCTACCTCTCCCTTCTTTCTTTAATTTCTCATCCCTGGGGCATCCTACTTCAGTGCGAATTGCTTGGAAAGAGCCTCGGCGTCATATTACCTTAGAATTCCGGAAGCTAGATGGACGCGGGAGATGTGGGGAAGGGAAGAAAGGAAGAGGAGAACCTTCTCCACCAGGGTTCGTCGGAATTGAATCGACCTGGAATAAAGTAAGAAGATCGCTGGAGATGATTCAAAGAATAGCCAAGGGCAGCGATCCGACCACTCGATCCCATTTAATTTAGTTCTATATCCTCAGCACGTTAAAAATAGTTCCACTCGGAAAATTTATCTACAACTGGTAACTTCCTGACAGTGTTTATGTTGAAAATAATTGTAGTTGGCATAAAATATGCAGTTACTGATTCAATTGAACAATTTTAAGGACCATATTCCACCAAATAAATTTATTGATGCGGCTACATTGTGCACAAAAAGCCCACCGTGTGTCTGAGAATTTAATTTTTGGATGGTTTTTACGGTAGTCGTTCTCAAAAATAATAATATAGAAAACATTTGGCCTGTGTCATAGTTACTGTGCTAGTCAAATGAATTTAATGTAGTCCTGCGTCCTCTCTCTCTCTCTCTCTCTCTCTCTCTCTCCCTCTCTCTCTCTCCCTCTCTCTATATCCACTGGAATCGGCTGGAAGAATCTACTAAGAATACTAACTATATATATGATATTAGATATATTAGATAGATATACATATATAAATATATAAATTATATATAACAAACCAATGTAGAATCTAGGGCATAGTTGACAGAGGAGGATATAAACAACATTAAGGGAAATGGAAATTATAATACTAGTGAATACAATTAATTATAATGAGTTTAAATAAGATTTATAGGAAATTTAAGTACTTGATATAGGAATGAATATTTTCGGTGTAATAACTTAATCATACCTGAATTGTAATTTTAGCTAAGTCAAAAATTTTTAACGCGTGCATTCAAACTCGTTGTTGAAGATTTAAAATAACCATTGCTTAAACTCTTGATAGAGCAATTATTTTTATTTATAAGAGAAGAAAAATACCTAATAGAACAGGATTGGAATGAATCCTATTTCCAATACAAAACCTACAGCATAAGTTGCTAGCAGCTGTGGCTAAATTTGTAGCCTAGCAAAAGCCGACTGTCGTAGCCTGTTGCTATAATTTTATTCCTAATATTTCCTTTCTCAAAGCCAATTTTAATCTTATGTCCAGAAATTCTCTAAATCTTCTTTTATGTATTTCCCGTCAACTCTGAGAATAACAAAGAAAAGACAGAAGAAACATTTCGCTCAAGTGATGAAAATCAGATAGGCTATGCGAGTTAACACTATTCCTCATACCCATTTTAATTTCTGAGCATTTTCACCCAACATCCTTGAAAATACATCCCTATTTTAATCAGTGAGCAAATATGAATCTTGCTTAATTTGAGTTGGAAACATCGTACGCGAAAATGAGAATCTTCAAATTCAATCATTGCACTAAGTGGTGTAAAATATAATATCCTACATCTTATTTAATTCTCGAGATTTTGCGCTGTATTCATTTTAAACTGAAATGTAATCCCTTCTCTGCCCAACATTATTGCGTGTCTTCAAAGGAGGACCTGTAAAAGTATTTTAACATCGCATGACCCTTTCTGACTTTGCTGCAATAAACTAATCTTGATTTAATGCTCCATAATCTCATAAAATAACGCAGAAAACAATAGATTAAGAATTAAAAAGTAGGTCGATGATTCAATCAGTTGGTTTAAGCTGCGTATAAAATTATTTGCGGGTCACATAACAAAAACGAAGTTTATTCGAACTTGCATGCTAGCATAAAAGAATTTGGTGGCCGATAGTTGTGTCTTCATATTTAAACGCATTTTGTTTATCTGTTTGGTTTAACGACCGGCAGAAGACGAACTTAAGTAATGACCGCTCGTAAATTTTATTGTCCTTCAAAAAACTTGCGGTGGAATCGCCGTAGCTTTCATAAATGTGTAAATATGACATTAAAAGGCTTAATGCGCTCGTTTTATCCGCCCCTGGCGCCGGCTCCCTGCGACCCTCTAAGCCCTCTTCTCCAATTACTGGGTCCTATTGTGTTCACTTCCCTCCCTCCCTCCAACTCTCTCTCTCTGTCTCACCTTCTCATTCACTCTTCATCACTCTCCTTCTTTTTTTCCATTCCCTTTGTCCTTCTTGCGTCGCCCTCGTTTAATTATTCCGCCAGAAATTTTCCTCAGTCCGCCGTATATATATATATATATTTTGAACAAATTGTTGGTGCTTGTTCCGCAGGAGTCGTTCTTATAAAAGGAGCAGGAGGGAAAAAAAAGTATTTCCTGCGTGATGGGTACCTTGCTAATGCATCCATTTTTTTTGGTAAATTGGTGTTTATTTCTCCGTCCGCAGTATCTCTTTTTTTGCAAATCGGCGGAGTTTTTTTCCTGGAGTCAGTTGAGTGAAGTAAATAGTTCCCATTTATTCGTATAGTTTGACTGCAAAGTGTTTTGGCAAATATGATGGGTGCTTGGCTGGTAAGTCGATGATTTAATTACTTAATACGAATATAAAAATTTTCACCACAGTGCGATAAGGCAGTAAGTATTATGACTTTTGACATTTTCAGAACATTTATTAGGTCAAAGTAAATAACAATAACACTGGGGCCTCAGTATATGCGACTGGCACTATACAATTATCGCCATCATGCTACTAAATTGGGAATGAAAATAATTGCTTTTACTACATACGGTGATCACTACAAAAAACTCTCATCCACTAAGAGTGATCTTATATGTAAATTGTGCATATTTTTTCGCCAAGAACTTATTTTTCGACTTTACCTATATAGTTACATAGAGATATAATATAAGTAGAAATGAGTTATAGAAAAATCTAGTTTAATCAGCTGAATTTTCTATGATAAACTTAACTCCGATGCTTAATTTACAGAGCGTAATCGTTCAACTGTTAAGGTCATTTTTAGTTGACATTATACCGAAATAGTTCCAAAATTAATTTCTTGTTTTCAGGCGTGGTACTTGTGGACGTTAACTCGCGAAGTCTACATGAGAAACCAATTATCAGGATATTTTTATTAACATTAGAATTGAAAAGTTAGCCATTTTTCTCTTCTCACTTGAGCTATATAGAGTTGAAACTTATCACGCATCAATTTATCATAGCATTCATCCGCAATCGCCCAACGCCCAATCCCCCTTTCATGTCATATGCCTGGGATCGGGGATAAAATTACTTCACTCTAGTCTACGTGGGATTGAATGGGTTAATGATAAGATCCTGTAAAAGCTCTGACCAAAAATAAAAAAAAGAACAAAAAAGGCAAAAACATGGTGGAAGTTCGTGGCTTATCCACCTAGCCCTCTCATGAGTTAGTTTCACGCCTGCTCAGCTTTCGAAAGCACTTTTTCCTTTCAACGAAACACTGAAAAGGGTCCACGGCTGGAGCCTTGCGGGACTTCAGATATGCTAGAGAGGTTTAAGCCGTGCACGCTACCCAATCACTACGCCTCCATCCGACAAGTAGGTACAAAAAAGGACGAAGGATGGTTGGGAGTAAAATGAAGAAAGGTGGTTTTCGTGAGAGTACAAACTCGTCCCTTCCAAGAAGAACGAAGCTGAAGGCCCTCTCACCCTCTCCACCACTATTCTTGTTTTCTTCCCCTGCATTCTTCACCCATGAGCCCCGAACCCTTTTCTCGCGCCAAGTTCCCCGGGATCAAGTCCCCTTTAATGCAATTCTTCGAGCTTTCTCCATCGAACGGGCCCTATCTTTCTCAACTCTCCCTCCATCATCCAAACCGAAAACCTCTTCAATTCCGCACTCCGCTCTCCTCCTCCCTCTCCTCACTCTCTATTGCTCTTAAATTTTTCACCCTCTCCCTCCCTCATTCCCCTACATCGTTCCCCATCTCTTCGCTATCCTTCCAGTGCAGCTCCTCGATCCTCAGTCCAGCCCATCGCCATTCCTGGGCGTTCACAAAAGGCCTGCTCTTTCCAGAATGGTCCATCGAGGCGCAATTTACCTCCCATAGCCTCGCACCCCCTGCCCTTCGTCTCCGCCACCTCATTGTCACCCTCCCGACCGCCGTCCTCGACTCAATACCACACGTCCCCGCGCTTGTCCTCCCCCCGTTTCCCCTCCTCCCCGCACCATATCCTTCCTTATCTCCCATTACCACGACCAACGTGAGCATTTTGTTAAAGGGATCTTGACTGCGTAATGTTTTTGATTAAATTCAGGGGCGAGGGGACCGCTTTGAGCACCTTTCTCGCTTTGGTTAATGGCTGTCCGCGCGTTTTGTGACGGGCGAGCCGATCTGCCCCGTGAATGGTCAAACATCAATTCCCATCTTGTTGCCTGTGCTATTTTATGTGATAAAATTTTTTGTTTGCCTCTTCCTCTAAATTTGCGCTTCTTTCTTGGATTCCCGGTTCACTTGTTTTGTTTTTCATGCATTATTATTCTTTTCGTTGCTTTTGGCATCTTTGTGCGTTCGAAATAATTTTTACTTATGACGTATACACATATAGCAAAAAAGACAATTATTGTGGCACTTTCAGTTTGCACTAGTGAATTAAAGACGTATTCTGCGATAGAAACTGAGCTATTTACTTCATTAGCTCAGTATTTGAGTGATTTGACTGAGACTGGTGGGAATTATGGCATAGTTGGATATTAAAAAGATTAGTTCCTCTTAAATTACTTTGAACAAAATTTTCAAAATCAAGTTTATAAGTTTTATAAATTGCGGTTAAAATAATGATCGATCCGAGTAATCTTAGATAATATCTGCTGCACGCTTTGAAGAACAAATTGGATTAATTTTTTGTAATGTTTATCATGTTCAATTTTTTCATCCCTGTTGAATTTTAACGGGTATCCTCTATTAGGATTTAAAAATACTTTAAGGGGTTTGAAACATTTTTTTAACTACAAATTTTTTTTACATATTTATTATCAAAAAATATTCCATAGTGCAAATTATTATCGATTGTACTATGTTTACATGCTAAAAATCCTTTGCTGAAGTATGTACCACCAAGTGGAAGACTATCGTTGAACATTTTCCTATAAAGGGGTTAAGGGCTCTTTTTGCAGCCGTTGGCTTGCTGTTACAATAAGTTGTTACATTCTTCGAGAAAAGTACTACCTATTTATTAGCTCCTTTCACAAATACCTCTGTTAAAATCTCAGACCAAGCTCTATTTACATACTCCTACTTCAGCCGAGCAATTAATGATTTGATCATTGCAAAAGAAGATACTAGGAGCTACTTACTTCATTAGCTCAATATTTGAGAGATTTGACTGAGACTGGTGGGAATTATGACATAGTTGGATATTAAAAAGATTAGTTCATCTTAAATTACTTTGATCAAAAATGTTTTAAATCAAGTTTATATATTTTCTAAATTGCGGTTAAAATAATAATCGATCCGAGTAATCTTAGATGATATCTGCTGCATGCTTTGACGAACAAATTGGATGAAATATGGTCGTAACTTGCCTAGTGGTTTTTCTAAAAATCAACTAAAGTAAAGACTCAAGAATTTCTCGGTGGGGCCCATCATTCACTTGGTTTTGAGAATTATTTAAAAAATTCGGAAGATTTTCAGGCTAAAATATTGGCACACTTACCCTTTTACTAAGACATTTTTACGTCAGTAATATTTATTGTGCGGCTGCTAAGTCTGGAGTACCACCCTATTAACTTCCGTAGCTCAGCCTCTGAATCTAGCCGGATGGAATTGCCCTGAGATAAATTATCAGTAGAGGTCTTAATTTGCATGCCTTTAGGTAAGGATATCGGTGGCCTGACATAAGTATGCGTTTGAAATTTTCTCCTCTCCATTTTTCTGAAAACCATTTAAATGCTTTCCACAATCCGGAATTTCAGTATTGCTACTATACAGCTTATTAAATTAGTATAGTCGAGGCTTGGCAGGGCTGATAAATATTTTTGGTGTCCTATCTATCAGAAAATCAACGCAACATGAGCTTATTCAATTCCAATCGCTTGTATTTTTCTTGATCGTATGTATCTTTCTCTTCTCCTTCGCATGACCAGACTGTCTCATTCGTACGAATTTCATTTGAAATGTATTTCCTCCCATTCAACTGAGCTGATATACTCAAATCATGAAACTTCAAGAAAGAAGTTCGGTACTGGCTGCACCCTGTTATAGCCTTAGGTTTTGTTGCCAGTCAAGGCTCCAAACCCAATAAGTCCGCATCTACATGCATTCAGTCAAAATAAAACTTAAACCTTTCTGTACCATATGCTCCGTGGGAACAGAAGAATGCCTATGGTAGAAAATTTCGACGTTCTGCTCTTTTTTTATGGTGGCAAAGGCCAACATTCGAACAATATTTTGTACCCAACAAATTGTAATGATAGTAACAAATTGTAATGATGTAATTTACTTCAATTTTTGTTTAGTTTAATCAGTTGCCTTGCCAATTATATGTTTGCAATTAGGTACGATTTAGCATGCTAGTGAGATTGATATTTAACTATGATTCCCCGTGATGTATGAGCGTGGAATTGATCCAGTATGAGTATATTGATAGTCATAAGCTGAGTTGCAAGAAAAGTCTCAACACAGTATAACTACCTATATATTTAGCACAAAATGTCAGGACATGATTATAATGAATTTGATGGCTTGAGTTTTGTGGAGGCTCCCTGTGCCATACACCCTTGGGGTGGATTCAAGGGTACCAAGCCGATATATTTTAGTGCTCATGAATACTTTTCTGAGAATTTTGTCTTAACTTTAACAAAAACCTGGTGCGAGTTTTGCCATTTTAACGAATATAATGCAATCAAATCCTCAAAGCTCAAGTATCTGTACTTTTTAAGACCGTCTGAAATTTCGATGATTGGTACCAAAAGTTTACCCAAGTGCAGGTATTGAACAGATTACTACGAGATGGCAAAGTAAAAGGAAATTAAACATCCTATTACTGTTTTTAGAAGGTTTTTAAAAACATTTCGAAGCTAGAGTTCGACCCAGCCATTTTCCAACTATTTTCGAGTCATCAATCTATCCGTTCGGACGACCACCATTCCGCCTTCATTTCATCAGCGAAATTACTCTCTGCTTGGGTTTGCTTACCATGGCGGCAGCAGTTCAGTGCTAAGGGAGATAGAGGGAGAGAGGAAAGGAAAATAATACCGGGTAGCGGCTAGGAGAAAATCATGTCCGTCATAAAATAGTTTACGGTTTGATATAAAACAGACTTTCGCATACGAGTGTTAGCTTGTTTGAAGATCGAAAACCGGAGATGGTGGTGTATTTTTTCGTTCCTTGACACCTCTCGAGGATCCTACCTTGTTAGTATTCATTCCGCTAACTCCAGTTCCCTGAGTGTGTGTGAGCTGAATACGTTGAAACGACCGTCTATCCCTGTAATGTCGCGTCCGACCAGGCCGTGCCGATTGCTTAAGGGCGACGACCCAGTCCTCTCCATCCCTCCTTCCCCGGGGCAATTTTTCGGGCTTATGGAATTCGTCTGGAGGAGAAAGGGGGGACAGGAGGAGGGTCTCTGAATTTTAAGTGATAACCCGTCCTCCGCTGTCTTTCCCCCAACGGGCAACTGGAAAGCCCAAACTAATTCTCGAAAATCAAGCAATATGGCGGCCAGCTGTCATATATCCATACATCATATCCCACATAAGTTTAATGAAGCGAAAAATACTCTAGGTAGAGCGTATTTTATTAATGTTAACTATTTTCAGATTGCAGTTGCAAATGTATTCAGTATTTACTTAATTTTGTTAACCTAAAAAAGACTTTCATTTCTAATTATTTATCCAGGAAAAATTTATGAAAGTTATTATTTTAACAAATTTGCAGACTCCTATACCCATCTTTCATTCTATTTTAGTTAAGCTTTTCAATCAAAAATGTTTTGCTGATTACTTTTATCATACAATTTTTCTAATAGCTGAATTATTAAATTTATAAAGTTTTTAACAGCTAGCACAAAATAATTCTGCTGCAACTAATTAATACTTGACGAAAGGAATCATCCGTGAAATTAAACGAGAACAGAATAATGACTACTTTGAAAAGCATTGGATAGTCATTAATGAGAGAAAATTATGTATTAGTCCTATGTATCGACAACTATTGAATAATGTATGATTTTAATTAACCTATTGAGACCCGATGTGGCTGGGCATACAGGTATTTTATTTAACTTTTTATAGAGCATTTTATTAAAATTCTTGGGATCTATTTGAATTAATACGTATATGCCGGTTCTTTGCTAATTGTCCCCACAGTGTCTTTTCAATGTGTTGAAAGGGAAAAATACGCTAAGGGCTTCATTTAAAAATCACCCAAAGTTTTCAGAGAGGTGATCAATGGAGCCTGTCTGAAAAATTTCTATTAAAAGCTATTTGATGAGTAATTATTCAGTAATTTATCTGCGTAGCCAAAATGAATTCGGCCTGAGAAAATAGTTAATGAAAATGCGTTTCGGCGGTGAATATGACTATTTCTAGGAAAATTTCGGTGAAACCCATGATTTTTCATCCATTTCAATAATTTATGGCCCCCGATTCACTATATTCAAACCAATTAATATCATGCATTTTTCCTAACTATATCCGATTTGGATACCGATTTCGTTAAAACAGATTTTGGGTTTTTATAAAATCCAATGGATTTAATGGATTTGAATGGATTTGATTTCACCTAAATCCTTCAACCCTTACCCATTATTTTTAATCTTTACTTATCTCAAATAGTTAGCATCCTGGAGATGGGGAGCATTGTCCATTGAATAATATGACTAGAAAAGATTGGCTGCCTTCAAATTCTAGTGCATAGAAAGTATGCGAAAAATCACAAGTTCAAATAATCGGATTTCAATACAAGTTATTAATGAGGCACATTTTTCATCTTTTGTATTTACTGACCAAGATTTCAGCACTTCTCTCTATGGTGTTCCATTAGGTCCATTCCTCTTCTACTCTTCTATACTCTTCATAATTTCTTAGTTTGTCCGTCCATTTGATCTTCAGCATCTTTCTCTAGCTCCAGGTTTTGAAGGCTTCTAGTCTTTTCTGGCCAGCTTTTATAATGGTCTATGCTTCCGATCCGTAGGCATGCGTGTTTAGTTAGTTACTGAGAATTTCAGTCGCTTCAAATTTTTTCTCTCGTATTTTGTTACATTATTTGGTGAATGCTTAACAAAACTACATAGATTTGATAATAAAATTCGAATATGTTCTCTTTTATGACCTGGGAATAATTTCGCCCAAACTGCCATAAACTCTCGTGGTTGGCGCGAACAGCGGCTGAGTATATCTTACCACAAGTTCCATTCCCAAAACTTTCGACTTAACACTGGGAACACAAACAAGCGTGCACGCATGAGCAACTCCCTCTTTGCAAAAGAAAACGAGTTCGGTCGTTGAATGTCTCCTTCCGGGCCGCCTCGTCTTTCCTTCCACCCTATTTCCATCCCCTACTCCTTCCTTTAGCGACCCTTCGAAGTCTTCGTACCTTGGCAACGGCCCCATTCTACACGAGAAATACGGCCACCCCATTTGCCCTCGAACAATTTCTCCGCTGCTCCTTTCAGCCCAGAAACCCTTTATTCCTTTAAGCTCCTCCCCCTTAACCGACTTTTTTTCCCTTTTCGTCTTCTAGGGACTCACTCTCCTCTTTTCCGTTCCACTCCCAGGATCCTATCCCCCTAATCTCTCACCCTCACATCTCCAAGATTTTTTCGTTTCCCTACTTTTAACCCTTTCGCCTTTTCCTATCCCTCTTGGCTGCCATTATCTCTCACCCGAAAAGCGATTATCTTCATCCGAGATAGGGTAGGCAGTCTCAAACCCCCTCCTCCCCCCAACCCATCCTCTCCACTCAATTCCCCGCACACTCTTCCAAGACAGTGTCTCTATTTACTGCCGCAAGAAGAACATATTTGCGGATGTGATGTGTCGGCCATCAAGTCGCAATATCTTCTCTCCCTGTCGTGACAAGATATTGCAAGTCAAGGGGGTCAGAAGATATCGCCATTGGATGGGCTGTTGGGGCAGAAATCTGTGGTGACATCTGGACCATCAAGAGAAGTAGTCCGGATCTTACCCTTATAGAGTTTAAGTGTCGGTGCTTCGAGACCTCTCAAGCGATTCTTGCACTGTGTTAGTCGAAATTCTATAATATCGACCGCATATTGGATGAGGTTAATACTTATAGTTCGAAAAGTGCGAATATTTCATCGAGGAAAAAATCACTTACTTTAAGCGAGATTTTAACCTGTATCCCACAGGGCTTAGATGGCCACCGGTTACATGACTCGAGGGATTTGGGTTCGAGTCCAGATAAAAGCGAATCATTTTTACTCTCTGAATCTTTTGCACACATGTGCGCTCGCTAATGGCTAAAGAAAGGTAAATATCTGGCAATTACTCCATCAACCCTGGCACCCTCAAAATCAGTGTTACCGGCAGCGTCGCAAATGCTTCAGTAATAAACTTGAAAATGGACGTTCAATAGTTCTAGAAATTTGTGGAGAGGATTCACAATCTCATTATTTCGTTGTTCTTGTGGACTTGGACTTTATTTCATCGACCCGCATTTATTAGAGATATCATTACTGAAATCCGACATAAACGGACTCTATCATTTAATCCTAGAATTCTGATTTGAAGAAATTTATGGGAAGTTGAAATAAATTATTTAGATTTAAATCTCTCTTACTCTTCTATTTTTGAATTTATCTAGATTTATCCATGTGACATTTTGCATCTTATTGTATGCACAGTTTGGAGAATCCTTAGTCAACAGCAATCTCTCGTCCTCACTAATTATATTCACCTTATAGCTTTTCTATTAGTCCAGCACCTTATAATTTGCCTTTCTATTAGTCCAGTTTTAGCTTTTTCTCCTTTTCCTGCCCTCCCATGCATCCAATTGCCTCGAATTTTGTCTCACCAGAATCCACTTTCCGAATCTTCCGTGGAAATAAACCCTTCTTATCCAATAAGTCCTTGCTTGACATCATCATTGAATGAATTAATTATATGAATTAACGGTATTAGCTGTAACTTCTTGGCATTCCTTCATGATAACTTGCTTACTAATTGTTTCATCGCTTTATCCTTATTTGCGATTTTTCATCAGCTTCTATCAAGACGTGAATGCCTCTTTCACTAGCGTACTTCTTAAAATGCTCTTACGCGTACTTCTGTGAATGTTCTAACACGTACTACTCTAAATTCCCTTACTGTCCAAGTAAATCTTTCTCTCTAATTTCCCCACTCTTAAACCTCAACTGCATTCGCCGGGTCTATTTTGACCCGACGTAATTTGTAATTTTTTGTAGTGGTATAACACCCGCTAGCAGCAACCTTGGCTACAATGTAATCCTAGGGGAAGGGGGAGTAAGAGACAGTAGAACTTGAGACAGTGCGGGTGGCGGTTGTTGTTTGCGAGCAATTAGAAAAATCTGGTCAAAAAAGACCCGAGACTGGTATGTATGTGGCCAAAAACCACGATAGTAGTTAAGGGTTAAGATTGACCTCCCTTGCATCTTATAATGAAATCTCATTACTTTTTAAATATCTTATCTTCATATATCATCTTCTTTGCTCTTCTATTTTACGTGCAACTGGTGGAGAAGTGATTGCATTTCCTTAGACAATTGACTAACCTACACTTGGATGCTTGCTGATATCTTTGATTTTTTCGTCTGCCTTCGGCATTTTTATAGAGACCTCCTCTCTCGTTTTTACCTTTATCTTGCGAGTAGCGAGAATAAGTAGCCGCCATTTGATAATATCTTTAATCGGCCGGGCTGTGCAGCTACGAATTAATTATCACTACTTTAAAGTTGCTCTTAAATATTTATTATTTTTAGCCCTATTCGCATGTAAAGCACGTAATTGATGATGAGGAAACCATAATTTTTGTTCTGAATTACGCCAATTGAAAATTATAAATTGTACATTTAATGGAGAAAGTCATGAGCATACAAAATATCCTCTACCCCAATGAATGCAAATGTTCGCTGTCTATTGCTTGTCGCCATGGAGTATTTATGATAGAATTTTACCGCGTTAACTTTTAATTTCGCTAAAAATTATTCTAAGCGCGCCCGGCTAAATACCTTTAAAGAAATCACGCAGTCTGTGGCCTTGGGCTCAGTTCTTTTCCAAGGGGAGCTGGGATTTTTTAACCGGATTTACTTCCTCATTATTCTTCTCCGCCCTGAATACCTTTTCCTCCTCTGCCCCATCGCCGTCCACTCTTCCGCTGTTTTTTAATCTTTCCCGCTCTCGTCCGTCCCACGGGGGTTCCGAACCCTTGGTCCGAGACTCCTCGGGCCTTCCGCCACGGATGAGAGCGGCGGAGGAGGAGTTATGGCCCGGGCGATGGAGAGGCGGCCCGGGGGCCGGAATGGGTGAGAGAGGGGAAGGAAAAAAAAACTCGGCTGAAACAAGGGAGAGAAGGAACAAGCAAAGATTTTGGCCACGAGGAGAAAATTGTGAGCGATAGTGGAGCATAAAAAAACCTCGGTAAATAGTTTAGATGTTGCCATTAAATTGTCGTAAATGAATCAAATTTCCCATCTGTAATAAACTTGGTGATGTGTTTAACTCTTGAATTAATACATATTTATCACAGAAAAATTTACTACTGAATAATTCAGTCGTCAGAAGTAGCACAAGGTAGATGTTTTAAATATTTATATATAATTTAATTGCTTAGCGATTGGGTATTTATTATTAAGCAAAACGCTGAAAGCCATTCGTAAAGATACTAAATAAACCTCGGTTAATCATTGTTTTGAATGATTCCTTCTTCTTGGTGTCAAGTTTTATATATTTTTAATCATATATATCGATTTATCACATTAGTATTTCCAATTTTTATGCTGGTTTTCTCTTGCCAGACTAATGAATTGGTGTTGGCATGTCTTTCATTAGAAGATCTCCGCTAACATGCCACTATTTTGTCCTAATGATTCTTAATTTACGATATTGTATTCGATTCTTTCCCGAGTTATTAAACTACATAGGCAATTGTGATGACATATTAGCTTGCAAAATGACATTTTTCCCATTAGATGTACGCTGCATCTAAGAATCTTGGTTACGATTAGGTATATCCCCTCTAATAATCGTAGGATGGATAATGTAGAGATTAGACCTCTGTGTTATAGTAATGAGTGGTAAATGAGATAGCATAATGGATTGACAAATGATGTGCTGTAGTAAAAGAAAAGAGAAATTAAGAGAAAACGATGTTAAAAACAAGTAATGAACGAGGAAAAGAGCTGAGTTTGCTTTTCAGCCTATTGGTTCTCTAAATTTGTTTTAAAATTTAATGGCTTAGCAACTATATATCTATCTTAAAAAAGCTCTCGTTGAGACAATTTCAGTATAACTATATAGCAAGAGGCATTGTTTTTTAATTCTTCTGATACCTAAGTATTGTACAAATAATTTGGTAGTTTATCATAATTCTTCAGGTTCTTAATTATATTTGCAGTAAGTTAACAATAAAAAATATGCCTGAAAGAAAAAGGAATTGTGTTTTCTTTTTCTTTGAGACTTATCATTTAAGTTTCCAAAAAAATTAAATCATGTAAGGAGAGTGCCTGATAAAACACAGAGAAAAAATTAAATATCAACCATGCGTCAGGCAACGAAAGTGCCTCGCTGGGACGTTTATCTCCACACTTTTATAGCATTTTTATTGTTATTATGTATCAACAAACTTATGGCTTTTGGAAAATTGGGTACGGATATATATTAAGCATCAGCCAGACTTGCTGAGAACGCTAGAACACGTGGGAGAAGGGTTTTTTCACCCCATAACAGAGGATAGTAAAAAGCAATAGGTTTCCACTTTATGAGCGCTCTACGCGAGTTTGTTTGAATGGGCGCTTTTTTCTCTGCGGGTAACAATTTTGTACCCCCGTCGGGGATTTCCATTGGAAGAATGTCTCGCGAAAACTGCCCCAGTGGGAGGCTGGGTAAGAAGGGAGAATAAAGGGAAGATCAAGAGATTGGAAGATCGAGGCACGGCAAGCAGGAATTGTTGCGAGGTTGGATAAAAAGCGGCGGGGCTGAAAAAAGAAAGGAAAAATGTTTGACCGGGAGAATTAGGAGGGGGAAAAGGAACTTCCACGGAACACGAGAGAAAGTATGCGCTGCTAGAGGAAGGCTATGCAATATTGTGATGTTTATACTCTGCTTTGTCTACAAATTCCGTAGAAATAGCAATATATGATTTAATAAAAAAAACTTATTGCCCTAGGAGCCTGCCCAATGGAACACAAATTCCGTCCATGCATGAAGTCTCTTTGGTCTAAGAAACAAAGAAATACCTCACCGTATCTCATGCGTATGAGAAAATATGACAAAGGGAAAAATTGTTTATATTTTTATATGATATTGCTTTTAAACCTTATCAAATATAATGCAATGAATATTTAGCGATGTTTTTTCGCCAAACTATGACTCGACGCAACAACCAATGAGAGCGAAAAAATATACAAAATTATTTCTTAACTCGTAAGTTAACAGCGGGATGTAAAATTGCTATTTTCTTTGAGATAACAATGGGAGTTTTTGTATCACTATAAATATCAATTAAAATTAGACAGATACTTGAGTTCCACAGTCAGGAAAGATAAATCAAACGCAGCAAAAAGAAAAGAAGCACAAAATAATAACAGTAACCTATATGAAATAACGAGAAAGATTTCATACAAGATTGCTGTATTTTTTCAAGAAGGCATTTAAATGTGCTTCATCTTATATTATTGAAAATTATTTTGGTCAGTATGTGACCCCGAATATCATTGCATAGCCTATTACCAGATTTGAGGGTTTATCGTGTGAAGGAGTTCAGGCGTAACCTTGCGGAAATATTCTATATCCATAGTGGTAAGAATAAAATAACGATAATGATAATTTCCACTCTATTTTTAATGAACACCAACCATAGTTTTGACACCTCATGCCATTATCAAGGTTATGAATATCTAAGGTATAAATAGGTTATCAATGTATATAATATATCTTGATAATGGCATTATGTTTCGAAACCAGGATCGGTGTTCATTAATATCAGTGTGGAATTTACTATTCTTATTTTATTTTTAGTATTCTTTAAGGTTGATAATTGATGTACGTATGGTGGTTCCGCCCTGATATTTTGAACCATAATTTGTGTCTTCTAGACTCATTGGAATTAATCATTGGAACTTTAAATTAGGTAATCTGGTGATTTACATGAAATTGCTTTCTTCACAATACCTAAAATATTCTTTTTATGCTCTAGTTTCTGTCGATCTACCTGGGGATATTAGGAGTCACATGGTCGAAAGTATTTTTGCTAGATATAAAACCCCTGCCTGCTGTTCTTGCAATGTGTAAGCACGGACGTCAATTGCAGGAATGATTGATTGTTTCTATTTAACCTACTAGACGCATTACGATTCTCCCCATAAGTCGTATCAAAGTTTAAAAAATACTGATCACATTACTGTGAACAGTTGTGGCAGTTTAACCGTTTTTAAGTATGAATATACATGTGTGCCATTTCCATTTCCTTCAAAGAGTAAACTTAATCTAAGACCTGGGTTTCAGTGTACTGTCACATCACCGAGGGTGAAATGCATCGAAATCTGGGTCATTTTTCTCGGCCCACCAAATAAAGTTTTCATAAAGGAAACAGTTTGCAATCTAACATGCTGAACTGAACTCTGATGACAAAATCGATATTTTTATTGTTAGCTTATTTAATTATTTAAGACAAAAAATATCAATTTATGTAAATTTAATTCAAAATATCTCACTTGAAAATATAATATAAATTCCTACAGTTGGTAGGTATATCATCCATCGCAAATATTACTTTTTCCATTGAAGTGACAATTACACAGACCGTAATAAAAGCTGAACCTTTTTGCAGAAGATAAAGTATCTTTATGCATCCATGTCGTTCAAATTCCACGCAATATCTCTCGAATATTCTGAATTAACCTGAAATATTTTTCCCTGTACGACATTTAAAATTATACAATTTTACGGCACTATGCTGGCACATGGGGGAAACGTCCAATGTTTTATTCACATCCTCCAGGCGGCAAAAAAACCTTCTGAGCTCCCTCCACTCTGTTCCGGAATAGAATTTCAGTCTAGGTGTGTGAAAGAGAAGGAGCGGGAGAGAGACCTCACGCGCGCCTAGCCAACGCATGCCCAATGCACACACAATGGAGAGGCTTTATCACCACTCGGAATTAATTCCTCTCTCCCGTTGTACATGTACATTGTACACATGCCTACGCGCGCGCATTATGTGCGCTGAGCCGTGGTGTTTCCATTCCTTCGCCGTAAATATGGGCGGGCAAACAGTTGAGAGAATGAAATGTTTTAGCGAGAGGGAGGCGTAGATAAGGCGTCATTTTTTTACTGCTCATTTATGGTTGTAGAGATAAATGGGTGAACTTAAATTTGTCGTATTTCGCGCGAAACACCGCGTGACTTACGAAACACCAATTTGTTTTGCTTTGTGCGCGCATAAAAACCACCTAGACCTTAGAAATATACTCTCGTTGGGTATTTAATTTTAGACACCATAAATGCTGTTTTTTGGAAGAGACTCAAAAAAGTACAAACTGTTATCGTAAATTAACTCAAATATTTCATTTGTGCAGCTTCATGGGTATTATTTATTGCACTATTAGTCTGATCAAGAGGGCAAAATTACGCCGAGCTGAAACGTCTAATTGTTGTATTAAGCCAAAATTTAGAACAAAAATTGGAAAAACTGGGTACCAGTGAAAATATTTGACATTTTTATCTGTTTTATTTTAATATAAATCATCATAAAAATGATCTGAAATACTACGATGGTTTTCCTTGACATTTTTCATTTTCGACAAAAAGTTGAGTACTAAACCTATAGTCGTGGCAGTTATTTATTACCAGAAGTTATTCCATTTAGTGACTAAGGTAATTGGATCCGGTATTTAGGTTATTTATGTTTCTTTGTGGAACCACATTGTCTTTGATTAATATGATTATCATTAACGGTAAACATTTCCAAAATGCAAGACATTGGTTCATCAGGGATTTCACTCGTAAACTCATGTTTTCTTTATTAATTTTAAGCATACTAATGTTTTTCTCATTGGAAAGTAATTTTTGCTTCCTAATAAGTGGTCCAATTTAAATAAAATTCCATTGTATCAGGCGCAATGTTGTGGAACTGAATCTTAAATGACAAACAAAGGATTTGATCGTGTTCTCAGTATTCGTAATTTCTACCTAATAAAGTGAATAGTATGAAATCCGTCCTTTCTCATTTCAGACATGTAAAAAATATCCTTATAATGAAACATTTTCTATTACTTATGATCTGTATGTGTAAAAATTAATAGCTGATCGCTATTCTGTGCATAAATGAAAGACAGGACGTGTTTTTTTTCTCTTTGAAGGGGAGAGAAGTCTTTGCCGAAGCTTACCTTTGCTCGAAGGAATACCAATTACTTGTATTACTGTCATTTCCTGAACTGGGATGAAATTTACCAGATCTTTTTGTAACTAATTACAATATTTAGCAATGATTACATGACAGTAATACCGGTAAATGATTTTGAACCCTTTATGCCTCCTACAAAAAGTAATGGCATCAATAATGTAAAGAAGCGGTCCTCAAAATCTCTATATTCATTTCCGAGACAATATCTTTTGCTCTGCCTTTGACGACTAACACGACGAGGTGTTAAGAGAGATGAACATAATGCGAAACGTTCTCGGATATCCAGAACGATTCCTAAAATGGCATCAGGGCGCCAAGCCAGTTGAAAAATGCCTCGTGGCTTTATGCGGAGACATTGAAAGGCTTTGCATAATTTTGTTTGGCACAGACTCCGGCATCGCCAAAATCCGGTGCTTATGGCCGCGCAAATTTGAATAACATTCCCGTCATCCTCACTCGCCTCTGGGATCGCACAGAAAAAGGGGAAGAGAAAACAGCCTGTTCCCAATCGAATAACGATTTTATACTGCAACGAAGGGCGCTCCATAGAACTTAGGCAAAAATAGGGCACCGGGAATGGTGCGATCACTCTCCTGTCGGACCATCTCAAGTGAGGATGCGCCAGAAAATATGGGTGGACTTGAGTGAGAAAGTAAAGAAGAGGCGGACGTATGGAATCCGTTGGTGATATTCATCAGGGAAGCGACTGTGAAAATATTTTTACCGCCGAGGAAGAGCAGGAAAAGGTAAGTATCGTAATGGGAAAATAAATACATAACAAGGCAGATGAGATGGGTAGAATATTTGAGGATGACAGCGCAAATTCCTTTAGTAAAGTTTTTTGAAAACACACTGCAATTTCAGCAATCACACCTATGAATATGTCATTCATTTCCCATAAGTAAACCAACAACATCTGTCACCACAGAACTAATCCATAAAAGTAAGATAAAAACAACATTCCACTCCAGTTCTTATCGTCTGGACCACATTTCGTTATACTCAGAAGTCGTAACATTAAAGACTCCACCTTAAAATCTGACTAAACTTATGGAACTCATGGCAAAATTCGGTTTGGAAGAATTGTCTCTTTCATAAATCACCTCTCACTTGCCATTTCTTCGGATGATTGGGCAATTATCTTTCTACTGAGCAAAATATAGGTGTGCATTTTTATTCCATGTGTATTAAATTCTTAAACATAGGGTGAATAGCCAACCTGAGCAAATTTACTCGTCATTCTTCAAATTAGAAGTATTTTACCAATTGCTTTAAGTTTCCAAATGGTATATCGCACAATATCCATCTTGATAAACTATGAAACTAACATGTATTGAACTATATTGTATCAAGGCATATAGACTATGAGACTATTCATGCAACCAATAAATTTATCGCATGTTTCTACAATGATAATTGAAAGATTGTCTTGACTTGAGGGTCTCATAATTGTATTGGCTTCACTTGAATTGTTTCTGCTGCGAATAGGAAACTGCTAATTGAGTATAGACGCTATTTTTTTCTTATTACATCAGTTGAATATCATACAAATTTGTCAAAAATTAATTATATTCAAAGGTGTGGAAGTAAAAATAGGAGAGTAAAACTCTGGTAATTAGCTTGGGTGCCAGAAATGTTATATTTTTACCAAATGAAGATACAAAGACTAATGTCATTTGCGGGAAAGGGGACCAAATTTGGAACTTATTTGCACCGCTGAGTATAGGTGAGAGGGCTAATAATGAAATGGATATTTTTTTAACCGCGGAAGGCAGCATGGAAATATATCATCATTATAATTCTAGTTCGTATCAATAGTCACCAGCCTGATGTACCATTCGATGAATAGAGCAGCGCTCTGATAATTCTATCCACATGAATTTCAAATGGGGAATGAGAGTCCAATGAAAAATTCCCACCACCTCTTGAAGTCAAACTTATGACCTCAGGATTCTGATTCAGTACTCTAGCTATTACACTAGCTATATTCTCATCTGAAGCGGTCATTTTTACGAAATTTTATTAGTAATCTATCGTAAGTTTCCGCGGAGTTCAGATGAATACTTCATTTCTCGGGTTTCCTCTGCATGGGTTGTTTTCCAGACAACAGTTTCGACCATGTATCAACGGGCGTCCTCAGATCGAAACCAATTTGTCACAGTGACGCCCGTTGGAACACGGGTGAAACTGTTGTCCCAAAAACAACTTACGCGGTGGAAACCCGAGAAATGAGGAAGCATTAAATGAGTTTAATTTAAGAGTCCTGACCAAACACGCATCTGAAGCTCCCTACCTTACAATTATCGAGTTTAATGATCTAGGAGTCAATTTAAATTAATGTGGCGTAAATAAAAATTAAATATATCACTTTACTTAGCACGTATAATTTTTTAGTATTATGACGAAACATTCTCTGTAAAATTTATTGAAAAGTTCAATATTGGTTTTCGATTGTTAAGTTAGTTTAGAGCGGATCTTTGCCACCATTTGAACACGATTCAGTACCCTTGCCGCCTCACCGACCCGATCCCCCCATCTCGTTCCTTTTCTCTGTCTTCATCTGCCGGCAGTTACGAGGACAGGATTCCGTTTCGGGGGGAGAGGTCCAGGGGTCATGTTGAAGGTAAGCACAAGGGAGAGACGGGGAGAATGAAAAATGTTGACGTTCTAGAGAAAAATTGAGTGTTTATGCAATGGAGAGTACAATTGCGGCTGCAGTGGGACGGCAATTTTTGTTCCGCAAATGTCTGAAATAATACAATACTCAGGGTGTTTAGTGTTTGAACATTTCGGCCATATTAATTAAAAAGTGGTGCAGAAAAAATGATAAATGTAATCAATGTTCTTTGCATTAAAAAATTAGCCTAAATATTTCATTTCATCATTCATTGGTCAATCCTAAAATTGATTTACTACAGACCTCCTCCTTTCTCTATCTAATTCTGGTACTCTTACCTCCTGGTATATCAGCCTATGTACTTTCCTCTTTAATTGGTCCATGAACTTACTCCTTGGTCTTCCTCTGGGAACTTTTCCCTCTGTTTTACCTTCAATTATGTTCTTCACAAACCCATTGTGTCTCAGGGTGTTCCTCAGGCAGATTCACCTGCTTCCTCTTTTCTCTATGGTGTTCCATATAGTCCTTTCCTCTTCTACTCTTCTGTAAACTTAATTCTAACTTCTAACCTCTAACTTATGTACACTTTTCATGTTTTCATGCCTTATCATCGTATGTGTCTTATATTTTTATGAGTATTTTTGATGCATGTAAAAAAGCATTTTATTTCATAAATATCTGGCTGCATTACTATACATAGGGTTTGTGTGAGAGAGAGAGAGAGAGACAAACATAATAGTCCGAGACGAGGTCGCGAATGGATTTTGGGTTCGGATATGTATACGAGTGTGCGCGCGAGTGTGGGTGGAAGGGAAAGAAAAGAAAATGACGATGCGACGGGATCATTCCTTCACCTCTCGCTTCGAGGGCAACTCTCGGAAAGGAATAATCGATGAGTTTTTCTTTCCACTCCTCGCTCTCTTTCACTCTTCTTGTGTGAGACGGGACGGGCGCGGTGGGGCGCGGAGGGGGGGCGTAGGGAGAGATTCCCTCGCGTGTTGACCGGCGGAGTAAAATGTCAACCCGTTAGAAAGGGGAATGTTTGGGGAAGCGAAGGGAGGCTGAACGAGGAAAAGACTTGGAATGAACTCCTTGTCGGAGTTCGTTCGTTCGTTCACCTATCTCGGAAGTACCATCACGTGGGACGGAAGAAGAGCAACGGACATCAAGCGGAGAATAGCTCAAGCTAAGAAGGCGCTCATGGGAAAAAGACAACTGCTGTGCTAAAAGATTATATGACTACAAACCAGGAAACAGTATGTGAAAACATTTGTGTGAAGCGTGGCACTCAACGAATCAGAAGCACGGACCATTGGAAAAGCTGACCAGAAAAGACTAGAATCCTTCGAACCCTGGTGCTGTAGGAGGATGCTGAAGATAAAATGGTCAGACCAAATAAGGAATGATGAGGTGTACAGAAGAGCAGAAGAGGAAAGATAATATCACCATAGAGAAAAGAAGAACCAGATAGATTGGGCACACCCGGAGACAGAATGGGTTAGTGAAGAACATAAGTGAAACCAAAGAGAGGGAAAAGTCCCCAGAGGAAGACCCAGGAGTAAGTTCATGGACCAAAGAAAGAGGAATTCATAGAAAGAGATACCAGGAGGTAAGGAACCCAGCATTAGCTGGGGAAGGCTGGAGGGCTACAGTCAACCAATCTTAGGATTGAACAACCAATGAGGGTAAAAACAGTGGTAACGAAACTTGGTGGGAGTCACCCACCGAAACCTTACGTTCGAAGAGGGAAAGGGGTCGACAGGAGTGGAGGCGGAAGAGAGGTCACGTGTCAGACAGGCGTTTCGGCTCTCGCCGCAGGGACCTCCGTCCCCAGGCCTGCAAGCTTCCGCTTATACCTAGGGACTTGGAAGAGGGGGAAGGAAGGGATTGGGATAGGGAAGGTTAGCAAGACCACAACCCCTTCGAGACCGACACCAATGAGGCGGATAGAGGTCAAAAGGACCTCTATGGAGCCTCCGCCTCCCCGAAGTGCTCGTATTAGTTTGGTTCCCCCAAACAACTGAGACGAGTAACCGTCGGCTCCGCTTTTGCTAGAGCCTACCGCACATCTCTGCGAACCGAGGGAGCCCGTTGCCCAAATATTTGGGATTAGGTGTCCCTCTGATTCGCTTTTTGGGTTGCCACCGTGCGGTCTGCCGACGTACGTCATTGGAGTGAGGATCACCGGACCCATGGAGGGTCAAAACGGACCAATTTTGGTCAAAGGTGTGAGTGCAACCCACTCCTCAATAGGTCTCGACAACCCATTCACGTGTCATGTGTCAGACAGCATATTTGCCCTAGTCAAAAAGAGCTTACACCTCAATGTGTTCAAAGTTTGTCTTTCATCTCGCAGTGGCGCTAGTTTAAAGTGCCCGTTTGAACTGTTTCGTTATATTGCCGGCCCGGTGCAGTGTTGAACACCTTTTACCTTAGCATACCACAAACTCCGCAGGGGAGAGGCACACTTCAAATTTTAAACTGCCTAAAGCAGTCGCCGCGATATCGAGGGATTAAGGCTTTAGTCTCAGTCTAAGCGAATCATTTTTCTTCTGTAGAATTATGCATGATAACTCCCTTGTCTCAACGCGAGAAAGTGTCAGCAGCGCGTTACGCGAATAATTTTACATTACAGACGCAGTTGTATCATCTTACGCTGATTGGCCATGATGTCACAATAAAATCAAGTGACTTGACCGGAAATTAATCTCTGATCTTTCAATTGCCGGTCGGTTGAGTTTACCCAGTTATCTGGCAGTGTACCTTGTCAACAAATCGGTACCCACGATTGGGGCATCATTTTTTTATTACATTCGAGAAATTGAGGTGCATATGGAATGTTATTCTTTCTCAGATTTATTAATACTGAAGGTGCCACAAAAACATGCATGGTGGTCTAGTTAAAGGTACAACGAACACACCGTGCGAACACAAGCACCCAAACACGCTTATGAGGTAGAAACTCCACCCAAGTGGATTCTCTACCCCATAAGCGTGTTGTCTGGTTTAGTAGTACTCTGATTGGAAAATAAATTTAAGAACTAAATTATTTTACTGTTCAATACATATGAGAATCAGTGTCATAGCTGAAAATGAGGATTTAATTTTGCCAACCTGATTCAACTGAATGTGAAATAACTAATTCCGCTTCGTCTTGCCACATTAAATTAACACCCACGAACCTGATTTTCGAATTTGCAGACTTACATTCTCCTAAACAGGCAGCGAAACTGTTTCAATGATTACCTGCCCCGGCATGGATATATCCGCCTAAATGCCAGAAAAGAATAAAAATTGGTTGACTGCTCCTTTTTGGAATCAGTGAAGCCAAATTTAATTTCCACCGTATTTCACATTTTGCGAGAGAAGAAGTTACGATTTAGGGCTCAGGATTTTCGGATAACGCCCCCGTGAAATACGCAGCCGTAAATATAGAGGGAAATAGACCTGGAATCGCAAAAGAAAAACAGTCAAAAATATGAACGCTTCTTTTTTTAGTGATAACAGAGATATAATCCGCCTGTTCCGGGTGGAGAGGCAATTTTAGGTGAAAGCGCTGGTGCTATTATATCAGCAAACGAGAGTGTTTCTGGGTGTAATTAAGCTCTGGAGCGTTGCCAAATATACTCCCGCTCCCCATTTTTGCGATGCTTGGGATAGTGGTGAGCTTGAAGACTTGAAACTGTTCGTTCGGGACGAATTAGGCTCGAAATATAGTAGACGTTACGGAGTTCGTGCGAATTTGGTGTCAAAATACGATGGAAATTATTCGCGTTGCCGTGGTCCCGCTCGGGAGAAGCAAAACAGATGGCTGCATGGCTTTCAGAGGAGGAATTCGGATGCGGGGCTTGGGGAAAAAAGAAATAAAAAATTAGCGCGGCCGCCATCTTAACCTTGACAGTCTCCTATGAATTAAACCCTTGAAAAAATACACCGTGTTTGCTATCTGGGAATTCGGGTAGTGACTCACACTCTGGCAGACCCGTATTGTGGCTATAAAACGGAGGGCGTTCACGTTTTATGATTTCAGCCTCCTCTGGATGGCAGGAATTCAAAGCCCTGTTTTGTTTACTTGGAAAACTGTGTTAATGGCTAGAGGGAATTATTTAATCTTGCACACTTTATGGCGCATTCTCACAGTCATCACATACCATGCATACTGGTTGAGAAATTTTGGTGCGAAATTTGAAGATACTCTTTACGGAATTGATCGAATTTGCGCATAAGCGCGAAATTACATCGAGGAAAATAAATCTTTCGCCTTCACCGGAAACTCAAATTTCTCGATATCACGCAGAGTGCTTCAGCCGGTTGAGTTTGTTACTTTAAAATCCCGCAAATGTTCATTGGGGAGGGGAACGCTTTTGCCGCATAACTGGCAAAGCACTCATCACGATATCGAGGAATCCACGTTCGAGTCCGGGTCATGGAGAATGATTTTTCCTTTTTTTTCGGATTTTTGTATATTCGGATTCGGATTTTTGCAAATTTGATAAGAACAACAGTCCTTGGGGTGGAAATATTAACTCCATCACGATTGCATATCAAACCGTAAATTACTAAGATTCAAGTTTATAAACTTGGGTTCTCCTAAATAGGACACTTTCTCGAAGTGTATATCCTTCCATGAAATTGTCGGACGTGTTGTTTTCAGGTAATGAACATTAAGTCACCTCTATCCACAAACGAGCAATAATGTATGAATGAAAGGGTTGTAATGCAATACCCATAGTTATGATATTTTAAACAGGTATCCCAGTTGGAAAAATATTTAATCATTGAGTTAATTGTTTATTAATTTAATTTTTACATTCATCAAACTTGCCTCATAATCATGATAAGTAGTGATGGTCTTCTTAATACCCGGTGAGTGGTATTTTCTATGGGATAAATAATGTCACTTCTACAGAACGTTTACAAATCAAATCCTAGCCGTCCTCGTCGTAACAACTGCCGTTCATACATTTTAATCACCTTCAACATGAAACTTTATTCTACAGATATTAAGCCTTACCAAGGAGTGTTTCATTTGTATTTCAGCAGAAAACCTATGTCACCATTATCATATCAGTGTGTCAATACAGGTTAATTTATTTTACATTCAGCGATACCTCATCGTATCCCTCTCAGATCTTCCTGGAGACTACGTGAAGATTAATTATAATTGGAACTTTCTGTCATCGGTTGAGACTCGCTATTGAGGGCCTTAGGAAACTTTTGTCTGGTTTGGCCTGATGCGGGCATCCAAGCTTCCTTCTTCTACGATCCATACTGCCATATTTTTACCAGTTTTTCGCCCATTATTCATAGGTAGAGTGACCTCGGTAGTCAGAAATGACCCCGAAAAGTTGCCATTACAGAAATAGTCCCTAGCGGAATTTGGCTGGTTTTTACGAAAGGCGCCAAGGGGTCTACATTTTCACGGCCCATACGATAGACAGAGCACTGCACTTCAAGTGCTTTCTGCCCAGAATCGAATTTAGGGATAGGGATTCCACTGAAAAATATCCGTCTATACTATGTATTAAACCCAGGTTCCCTCTATTAAGACAGTAAGAGCCTAGTTACCACACCTCGTAATCTCCATGACTCATTGCGTTGCGTACTTAGGAAGAAAACTTTCCTTGGAAATCGCTTGCGTGATTCCGTGCAAGTGTCCGCATATGGATTCCGTTTTCACGTTTGGCAGTTTCTGTTTAATACGAGATAATAGTGCCACTGCATTTGTGGAACTGAGGTTCCCACAGGAGGTTTTTTTATTACGAGGAGGTAAATTCCAACGCCAAGTTCATCCCCACCCTTCGTTCATTCTCTATAATATCCTTCTGCTAACAACCAATCCTGATTGGCACAAATGGCCTCAATAGGCAGCTGTCAACCCATATAATCAATGAATCACTACAATCATCAAATATCACCGTTCAAATGGCATTCAATAAAATCAAACATTTATCCCCACTAAAGCGATCAGAATAGTATATTATTTGATTTAAAAGTCAGTAAGTAGTTTTGAGTACAGAACTTGGTACCAGGATTGCTCAAAAAGTAATGCCCCGCATATTTTTTCTCAAAATTATTCATTTTACAAAAAATGAAATCCACACATATGATAGAATGACGTTTTTTCTACTCCCTCTATTTATTCGCATAATCTTTTGCACGATCTAATATCTTCCTCCAGCGATTCACTAGGGTGTGTATGTCCTGTCGCTACCAGTTCTCGCTCTGGTTATGGAGCCAGGTTTCCACTACGCTAATCACATCTTCGTCGTCCAACGTGGTAGTGTGGAAAGGTACTTAACGTAATTATTCAAAATAAATTAAAAAAAAAGATAAATGACGAATCAATTTTCTTTCATGCCCTTTGTTTGTGCGAGACTGGTATTTATAAGCCTAGCCTTGCAGTATGTCCCCTACAGAGTCCATAAATTTGGTCAGAGCACTCAAATACGTAGCGTCGCGCTAACCTGATAAGGATTTGCGACCAATGCAAATGCGTTCTCAATGACCGTTTCAAAGTACCTACTGATTAATGTAATAAGTATGTTCAAAAACGATATCGGGCATTAATTTTTGGCGACCCTCGTACAGTGTAAAATTATAACAATGTACCTAAAAAACAAAATTCTTCTCCGTTCCCTGAAGTGGATTTAAATAAGCTAATTATCGACAGAAGGTTTCAGAATTTATTAAATATTTTCATTTCAATATTGTTTTCTTATACCATACTTGGTCTGCATTTATTTGCTCCTCAATGTGTTCGAAACATTCTCATAGAATAACGAGGAAAGAACGCTTACATTCCGTGGCACTAGAGCCCCCTGAATTTACATCTCATCACGTCTGGGACTTCATTCACTTTGCTATTCGCTCAGCTCGAGGGCTTTTAAAGTTTTCCGTGCCCTGCGTTTTCCCGATCAAATATTGAGGAGTCAACAGTGCAAAAATCCGTGAGAAGAGGAGCCCTGCACGGAGGGCTCAGTCAAATTCGAAGCGAATCGCCTGCACTCTTGGGGTGCCATGGGAGGAACGATGAAAAAGGCGGTGCTCCCGAGGGAATGCAAAAATGTCATCAGTTCTCCCATAGTAGAGCTCGGGCGGTGTTCCACTTTTTAAAACCTCTTGTTGTGTACATTTTTTGCCAATGGCGGTGAAACTGGTTGATTTTTAGTCGCTGGCGTAAGCAAAAGTACGGGAGGAGAAGACTTCAAAATGCGGTGGATTACGTTACTTGCTACAATTCTATTGTGAATGCATTGCAGCCGGGGTACTTCGGAATTGAACTTTGTCGTTTTATTAACCTAAGCTGACTTTATTTTCACGACCTATTTCCTATTTATAGTCTCTTCTTTGAATAAGCCAGCAAGCCCTATGATGAGTATTTTGTTGGCTTAATCCCTCCTTATTTGGTCCACTTATGAAAACTTCCTCACAGGAACGGGCTAAAGTCTGAAACAAATTAGAAATTATATTAAATTTGCAACCTTAAGCCATTTACGCTGTTCTTAAGCAAATTGTATATTTTAAGGATATTTTACTGACCTTTAAAACGATTGAGAGTTCAAATCTCCCATTAGTTCTGTGGAAGAATGAACATTAATAATCTTATCACCACTCTCATCGTTCATTTGTCCCTTCAATTGAAACACTTCAAAGCTTGAATTTTTAATTTTTACTCTCAGTGCAGTGATGATATTTTTTTCGCTTTGAAGCTTTGAAACTGATACGTTTCTTGATTTTAATAGCTAAAATTTTAAGATTTGGTGCTTTAAAAAAATATCCACATAAATTTGGACATAAATCTTGGTGAAATTGCGGTCGTTTTCGTTCCCATACTTTTTCGGAATCCTAGAATTATTGACTATTTTTCGGGATTGCTGCAATGAATTATTGCTCTTAACCTCTCTTTGCTAGAAAGTTATGTGATCGGTTGTCACCCCAAACTTTTGATCACAAATGAGGCCTTAATCGGAGTATATGGGTCATGTTCTTCCGCCTTTAATCTTGGCTTGAACCATCGTGGTGGGCACACTTGTTATCTTTTAAGCAACTTACCGCTCTCCCTTTCATGCGTGCTGGCGTTCCGACTCGCGCGAACCTATTTCCCCGTGACAAATGGCCTCGTATATTCGCTGCCCCTTTTCACGGAGCCCCGGAGAAAATTTGTCGCCACCAACTTCGGGAAGGATCAAGGAGGCGCATGAATCGGCCTGCGCGGCGCCCACCACCGGCCTGCTGCCCTTCCCTCTGCCGGCCCAGAGACTTATGGAGCCCCGGACCCTCCCTCCTTCTCTCCGGGCCACACGGAATGTATATATGTATAGGTATACATAATTCCCTTCCAAGCAGCCTCTCGCCTTAATGCCCTTCATTTTTCCTCCGCGGAATGGCATGCCCCTCTTCCTCTTTCCTTCTCTTCCTGCCTTTATTCCCCTCTTCTCGCTCCTCCCCCATTTCCATCATCCCATGTTTCTCATTGTGCTTTTCGTTACACGCCTTGCGTTCTTCCTCCGCCTTCAGCTTCCAGCTTCCCTCCTAATGCCCACTTTTCATCGAGAGATTTCTTCCCTGCGCGCATCCTCGCGCCTTCTTGGTTTCCCTCCTCCTCTCCTTCTCCGAACTAATATTTATCAGAAGTCGTTCGCAGTCACAACCTGCAATTGTTAATCTTATCTGCCCCAGAACTTTCAGACGCTCTTGTTCGATAAATATATTGAAATTTTTTATTACGCGTGACCCTTCTCAGTTTTCAGTCAACGTACCACTATCTTGGCTATTAGCGCAGCTATGTGTTTGTATTATTATCTTTGTATCTGTATGTTTATTTGCTGGTGCATGCAACTTTCATGCTGTGATCAACTATTATGTATCGCAAATTTATATTTTTGCGCTAGTATATATTAAAAGGGTGATAACCAGAGCTTTATAAATATATATTGTATTCTTAGTCATCCCCCCAATACTCATCCCGCGTTATTCGCTTTCACTTCAATACTCAGAAATTTTGTCCAGTTTGAACGGCTAGAAAAATTTAATGATATCAGTTTCAACACCACAAATTTAAAAAACACACATGATCCGGGTTTCAACGCGTTGATACTCGGGTCGTGTGAATTTTTTAAATCTGTGGTGTTGTAAATATCACCATAAAATAATTTGAAAAAGGAATGCCGCAAAGTTATAAAGGAACTTGTATTCTTTATTAGAAAAGTAAGAACTGGAATTTCAGTCAGTTGGATGAAGATCGCATATTTGCGATCAAAAGGTTCGGGTGACTGTCGATATCATAACTTTCTAGCGAAGAGCGACTAGGAGCGTCATTTCAGTTCAACGCTCCCGTAAATCTGTAAAAATATTCTAGGATTCCAACTGTAATTCGTAGGCTGTTTGGTTAAGTGGGAAGGCGACCGACGACAGTAGTCTTTGACCCCATTATGGGTATGTGGATAGATTGGCGGGTAAAGGAATTTGTGATGAATAGAGAGGGGGTGGATAAAAACTCAATTGTTTGTTTGTGATGCATATTTCAAGTGATGTACCTGGGATTTCCTTGCGGGTAAAGTTGGATGAATTAGTATAGTAATTAGTCGGTGATGGAAGAATGTGGGGTGGACGCTTCCGTATTGCTCATATATGGATTGATACTGATATATTGGATATACATTGGTACTTCACCTGATTAGTCTTGTAGAGATAATGGAAGAAAGTATAATAACGGAACAAAGACACAAATATGATAGTGACTATGAACTATGTGATAGGACAGACTCTGAAGATGAGTAATATTAGTAGTATTAAGAATAGAAGAGTGTGTATGAAGTAATTCACGAGTGCAAGAGACACAAAAGTGGTTTTTAAACACGATGTTATGGGTGAAGTTATTAACGGAAGTCATATTTCTCGGGCTAACTGCAATAACTAATGAAAACTTCTTTGATTTAGCCGTACCGCGACAGGGAATGGAGTGGTGAGTATTTATAGCCGTGTCGTGTCCTAAGGTGTTCAGCGTTTGCATACAAACCGGAAAGGCTTGGATAACAATGCCAGTGATATACATCGACCACCGAAGGTGGAATCCCAGCAGTCCAATTCTCAATTAATCAATTTATTCTTCACATATTTCCCCTCAACCCTCAGAGTCTTCATGTCAGGTGAACCTAGGCTTCTTCTTTTAAGAAATATGACGTCATTATCACATCATCGCTTTTATCTTTTGTTGCGATAGGAATAATCATCCTGTGACGCCTAATTTTCATTTCCTTTTCATGTCGAATGATGGATTGTCGGTGAAACACCACTTTACTGACTTTTGAGATTTGATAGTGAAGCCGTTTATTGATTATGGCTCATTTTATGGAAACTCATTGTCTCTTCATGTATGAAATATGTATAATTTTATAAGAGAGCGTATTTGCACAAATTTTGTGGAACTTGTGGATAATTGGATGCTTTATAAATGGAAAATTGGATAAATGAAATAGGGATGTTTGAAAATAAACAATTGTACAATTTCCCCACTTTTATTTTCTCCATTGACCATGGTTTCAGCACTTTATATTATCATGATCCGTAATTATCATCAGGGCCATCATCATCATTACGCCATCATCATCAGACCCTGATAATGGCATAATGTGCTGGAACCATGATCGGTGACAAAAATAAAAGTTTGGAAACTTTACAAGTTTTATTTTCAAATATGTATATTTTTACTCATTAATTTAATGTTCGACTCGTTTCGTCATTTGGGTTACATCATTATGTCTGCAAACAGTTATGCATTAAATAAATTAGTAAGAAATGTTCCTAATGTATTTAGTTAGAGAGTTGTGTTACGTTTATTACCCTCTTTATTAGTCCCGGCATATTCTGCTTTTCAAACTCTCTGACTGATGCTTAACCCTCTGTGGACGAGAGAGTCAAATTGGTCACGTTTCAAAATCATTGAAATATCTGCGTTCTGAGAGGCTTTTCCATTTAGTTGCTGCGCCAAACATAATTGCAACGCTTCGGATTAAGTATGTGGAAAGTTGCGTCTCTTTCGGCGGTTTGTCAAACAATTTGAATAGATGAATGTGTGACGCTAATCACTGGCGATGGCGTGCCTGGTGGAGCCCCGACATTTATAGTTCAGTTGTCATATGAAGAAAAATATGGGAAATTTAAATAAATTACGTTATGAAGGTAATCTACATGTACATAATACCCTGCGAGCCGCGGCATGGGCCGGTAGGGGGTGGTAGGTCACCAGCCATGTAAAGATGTAAAAGTTTTGGAGGTAAAATGGTGACATGTATTATAGGAGTGTATTTAGTGGAGCTCAATATTTATTGTGGTCGCTTATTGTTCGCGGTAAGAAGGAGTTCTTGTGCATATCTGTTCGGCAGTGTATCTCTCTTATTTAATCGCGTCTGTCATTCCTAGAGAGGTAGTGAGGAGTCATGATAATTTTATCTATGTCGTTCTGAAAAACATCAGTTCTGAATTTGTCAAGCAAACTAAGCCTAACGTGTAGCCTCCGTGTCTCTAGGGGCTCCCACCTTAATCCCTCTAAAAATTATAAGACACTATATGTACGCTCGTAGCAGTTTTTAACGAAGCGCGCTGCTTTCCTTTGTATTTTATTAATTTTTTCGGTTAAATCTTTATGACCAGTGTCCCAAATACTCGCGGCGTATTCGAGATGTGGCCAAACAGAGCGAAGTAGTATCTCTCTTTGACTTTTTCATCCGAGGACCTTCCTATAATACGTTTAACAAAACCTAGTTTCTTTGATGCTTCGCCGCATATTTTTTGTATGTGTAATCCCCACGATGTATCAGAAGTTAAGGTAATTCCAAGATATTTTACTGCATCTGAAGATTTAATGTTTACTCCGCATGTAATGTTGAATTATACCTTGTGTAAATATTACTGTGCAAAATATTATTTTAAATTGAATATGTACGATACAAATACGTCACATTTCAAAATATATGTTATTATCAAATAAATTGTATCTGTTTTAAATGCTTTAATACCGCTTTCAAAAACTTTTATAGTAGCAGTCTTTTTTCATGCTGATGTTTCATAATTCCGTCCTTATTTTTATTTGTATTTTATTTTAATTGTATTTTATTTATCCTGGGCTGGATGGGACAGAATCGTCCCTTCTTTCCCCAACCCAGTTTTACACACACATAGGGTGTGGGTCCATATTTGGAAATTTGAAATGATCATCTATTATCAGGCAAAGATAAGAATATTTTTTTCCTTAGGCTGAGTGGAGGAACAAAAGCAGCAAATTATACAAAGCTACACATCCAGAGAGGGTTAAACTCTCCTACATCGGTATATCCTAGGTTTCCTGCTCTCCGAGAAATGGACGTTATTTTCCTCTCATGGCTCCCACTTTTTTAAAATCGTAATTGGAATATTCCTCCCAATGCTATGCCTTGTCTTCTTCCTCCTTTGATGTCGAATCACGACGGATCGTCAAACGCGCGGAGAAAAGGACTCTGTGAGTTCTCTCCATTTTGGTCGAACGAAGAAGACGTTCCATCTTCCTTCCGAATCTCTTTCTCCCTTCTCCTCATTTCTTCTCTCGGCGTCCCTCCATTCTCCCCATTAGCTCTTCCCCCTCCTCTCTTGTCGCCTCGCAGTCACTCCCTCTCTTTCTCTCTCCCTCTCACCCCCTCGCATTCATTCCTTTCCGCTTCCTTCCTCCTTCTCTCTCCTCTTCCTTCCTCACTCTTCCCCCGTCGCCGCCCGCATCCTCATTTTCTCTCCTCCTCAACTCTCCTCCCCTGCAGCAGTCCCCGTCCTTTTCATCCTCGGCGGCCACTCCCTTTAATGGGGGAAAAGAGACGGCCACGTTTAAGATGTACTCTTTACTTTTTTTGGTGAGTAGGAAGGCAAACCCTTGCATACCACTCCATCGAGCGTTTTTGAAGGGAAAAAGCTCCATCTTTCTGCTGATGCTGGGCATGGATTTTTGTCGACGGGATTAGACCAATATGTCCAGAGTAAAATGCTGCATAATCACTACCCTGCTGCAGTATGTAGCTTTGAATAATTTGCTGCTTTGATTACTCTATTCAGCACCAGGAAAAAATATGCGTACCATGGTATGATAATAGATGATCATTCAAAATTTCCACACCATATTGACAAAATAAATTTTGCTTGCTTGCCGGACGAGTCTTTTGGCCCGTATGTCCCTGGAATCCCGTTAGGCTGCTGAGCCTGTCATCAGGTTTTCCAGGGACAGGACCAACAGAAATTGACCAACATCCATGCCCTGAGTGATGAAAAACCCACCCATGCGGGACTCGAAACCGCGACCCTCAGATTAGCAGGCGAGGACTTTACCCCGCCACCACCGGGGCCGGCATTTAATGTTAAAAAATTAAAAAATAATAATTGTAGCTCATCAAATATTTATGTTCAAAGAGTTTGTACCTGCAAATATAAAATTAATGATTTATTTTGCTATGGTTGAGAGTATATTGAGATATAGAATCATAGTTTGGGGAATGCGTCTAAAACACTGATAAACACGTAAATTAGAAAACAAAACTATTGATATTAATTAATGTGGATGGATTCTCATGTTGGAGTTACCTAGACCGACAATCATTATGTGCAAGTATAACGTTTTAACTGTGGATAATTTCATAAAATGGTATATTATAGTGAAAAACTAATTGAAAAAAGAGTAAAAAATTCCTTGTACCAATACGCATTATATACCTACTTAAAAAAATACTCCTATGCTGAAAACGAGTGATTATTATAATTTATATGGCAAAAGGTTGCCTAAATATATGATACCAAATACCTTTAATTGTATGCCTAAGCAACTGAATAATCTAAAAGGCTTGGTAGAAATTAATAAATAGGTCAGAGGATAGTTAATTAGAGAAATTAAGAATCTTTAATCTCTTATAATAATGTGTTACTTGTGGCATAGATATATTTTTCTTTATTTTCTTTTCACAGTTTTGGAAACTTTATCAATGTTATTAGGTATATAGATTTTTGTCTTTCAATTCAAAACTTATTAACTGTAAAACAACAATTCTACTTCAAAGATACATTAATTGTAACATTCCGCTCTGTATGAATACTATAGAACCTCCTGACCAGCCATGTGTCTTAGAAAGACCACGGATTTATGTATGCAATAAAGACAATCTAACCTCAAAAAAATCAAATACCTTGTGGGTGTATCTTGCTAACGATTGTAATCGACATTCAGTTATTTGGGTACAAATCTTGGTCAAGTTCAATGATTTTTGTATTGCGAATTTTGTATTTGTTGCTGTATACCTTGGAACCTGCGCACGTACCTGCGTTGCGTTTTATGCTATTGGTGCTTTTATAGTAATTTGGAAGTATACTATTTCAAAATTAAACTTATGAATCGGGTCAGTGTAGTGTATTCTCATCCCGGCGGCTCGGGTTTAAATCCAAAGATAGTGACGGAGTTTATTCGTGGGTGATTTGATCCCTATTTGGCTGCTTCGTGCGGCGCACTCCAAGTTCAGCAATTCGACTGTCGGATGGGGGATTAAACTGTGGCCTCCCTCGCTAAAAATGGCAAATGCCAATGCCGGGTCGGTTTCCACCCGTCCTCTATTCCCTTGATAACCTTTCCCAACCAAACTAACTCATGTTTCATCATTCATCCGTGGTCGTTCAATGTTAAGATTGGTTGACTGTAGCCCTTCACCCTTCCCTATCTAATGCTAGTTACATTACCTCCTGATATCTCTTCCAATGTACTTTCCTCTTTATTTGGTCCAGGAAATCATTCCTGAGTCTTCCCCTCGGTACTTTTCCCCTATTTTACCTTCAATTACGTTCTTCACATACCCATTTTGTCTCAGATTGTGTTCAAATTATCTGGTTCTCCTTTTCTGTGTGATGCTCCATATAGTCCTTTCCTCTTCTACTCTCCTGTACACTTCATAATTTCTTATTTTTTCCTTCCATTTTATCTCCAGCATCCTCCTCCAGCACCAGGTTTCGAAAGTTTCTAGTCTTTTCTGGTCAGCAATGTTTCATACGTGTCATACCGTGTACGTAGCAGTCATGTTTCATACGTGACGAAAATTATGTCAATTGTTGGTCGTCTGCCCATATAACTAACTTACCAGAGTTTTATAGTTTTACTAAGTGGAATGATGCCTGTGCCTAGAGAAGGTATTTTGGCTGACGGCATCATTAAGTTAATTCAAGGTTGCTCCATACAAACCTTCACACTTAAGACTTGGTGGAAAGGTAAGAATAGGATTGTTCTAGAAAGTAAGAAAGTTGGTAGAACTGAGGGGGATATTTGTTGCTAGAAAAGTTTATCCATCCGACGAGACTCAAACCGCGACTCTCGTTATTGGAGACCAGAATATAACCCGCCGCCTTTATCTCATATATTTTTTCTAGTAAAGGAAAAGAAAAACTTTGTACAGCCTACCAACATTTATTTCCAATACACTTGCTCCGCTTTTCTTTTCCTTCACTGGTTAATGGATAAGTCCCACTAAGTGACGACTGAAACTACTGAATCCTTTTTTGATGCCGGTATAGTAACTAAGGCGAAACTGCGCCCCCAAGCTTTTGTTTAACCCTTCGGCTAACAAGGGGGGTAACTCAGTTACCCCAACGCCACATTTTCACTGTTTTTATTTACAATTATTTTCTGGTATTTTTATGCTTCCATGATTTTGTTTTTAAAAATCTTAAAATACGATTCGATACGATTAAAATACGATGTGAAATCTTCATTCATTGATTGTTTTTTTTCTTCTAATTTCTGAAAAACTCGTTGGGGTTACTGTTTTACCCCTTTTGGGATAGTTCGTCTCAGATTCACCAGCCCGCTTTCTGAGGATCTGTGCACCGTTCACAGCACAGTACCGAGACTTAAAATAACAATGGGATTCTATGTGTGCCTTCAGATGTATCAAACCGCGCCGTGGACAGTAATCGTGGTCATCACGGCGCCTTCAATCCGACGGGGCGCGGCGCTGCGCCGTCTGCGCCGTGAAATGTACATGACACCTGATTTACTTGTTCGAGTTCCTTGACTTCTGTGCATGTATGGGAAGAGCAGCAAATGAAAAGCCAAATGTTGTGAAATATCAGGACATCCGATTAGACCTAGACAGGACATCCGATTAGATAATTTTATGCTCCAATCGGAGCCTACAATTATATTTATGTGTTATTTGATTAAATATAAATCATATTTATTATAATTTTGTATAATTGTTTTTATTTAAGATTTATGTCACACAGAATCCATTTTTTGTATAAATTAAGCGACTAAACAAAAAAATACTGTGGGGTAACCGAGTTATCCCCCTTGGGAGAGGTAAGGTGAAAAAATACCTTGGTAGCTGAAGGGTTAATAGCCTAAAATGTAGCAATTTTCAAATGATTACTCAAAATTCAACGCTACACCGAAGGGACGCGCTGACTACCATCGTCACGTTATGGATGTTAAAGTGGTCTTACGTGTCACTTTTTTCAAAAATGTTGTTATGTTGAAGATTATCAACTGTGTACTACTCTAAACGTTGCTTTCCATACTGATCAAGGCCTATGCCACTTCATAAATGACCAAAATTCAATGAAGCTAATAATTTAATGGCTTATACGGTAAAAAATTGTGAAATTAGAAAACAGAAACTTTGTTCGTCATGACCTTTATGAATGGGTCTTTCATTGCTTCCAGCGCACAACTGATTCTTATATCATTCCAACTGTTCCTTTGAGCCTTAACCTTTTCAAAAAACTGTCATTTTTACAGTGAAACACCTCTATACATCGATGATTTTGCTGCTATGTTTTCTGCAATTAAATACGTACTTTACTACATCAAGAAGTAGTTAAAAGTTGCTTCAAATTTTATATCCACTAAGGTCTGTTTGATTTGAGTTCTTTGTTGGTCAAATATAAGGTTGGCAGATGATTCCCATATCAATTACGACGGAATTATTGCGGCATAGATTAACTTCAGACCGAGAAACGAGCCCCTTAGGCTGGTCGTCTCAATGTGTAGACTACTGCGTCGCCCGAGTTTATTAGTTCTCGTGTCAATTTTAGGTGCATCCAAGGAAGCAAATTATATTTCCTAGTGGTCCATCATGAATGGCTGCATCAGAGACAAGAAGCCACAACCTGCGAGGTTGAACACAATAGCATCAAGTAAGTAGTGTTTCACTGGGAATGCGATAATTTTCATTCCCACTATTAAATACCGGTAAAATGAAAAGAAATTCACTTCACTGGATTTGAGAATAAACCTACTTAGATTGGTAGTCATTCGACAACTCGCAATTAGACACCTTTTTGTATTTTTATCAAATGCAAAATTCAAAACGGCACTGAAGGAAAGAGACCATAACACAGCCCCTTTAAATTTTTTAAAAATTACCAAAACGCCGTAAAAATCAGGGAAATGGATCATATGGCGACCTCTGTTGAGCACAAAAGGCTCCAAAGCATAAATACATGATGTAGTGGTTGTTTCTATCGGTCGCTCGGTCGCGCAGTGTCCACTACGACGAATTATTAAAGGAGTGATCGCGATCCTGTGGAAAAAAAAACAATGCTAAAAATGTAGGACGCGGTGGTCCGGACTTGACGAAATGAGAATTGGCAGCGGTATCACGGATGCATCGCAGGGTAAACGTTGAATAATCCAATGTCTCCCGTCTCCTTCGCGTCGGGCCTAATATCCGCATCTCACACCGGCATCATCACCCTTTTCGTTCGCATTTTTTCCTCATCCCAAACGTGGTAGGATATTTTTAATTTCTCCTCCGGCGACTTGTATGTGTGTCACGCTCTCCTCTCGCTCGTCTGTTCTTCGCGAAACATCGCTTCCTCGAGCGTGTAATATTCACCGTGATGACATCCATCCACCCCCCATGGCGGGTAAACTGGGTCGTTGGAAACCCCCGAGAACCGAGTGTGATGCATAATTTTTAGCAGAAAAGTGCACCCAGTGACACATTCGACGTTGCCATTCAAATCTACGTATGTAATCATTAACGAGCCGATGCAAGGGCGAGTAGCAGTGGGTACTAAGGCAGTTTAAAGCAATGAAAACCGAGAGCAGCGTTGCACCATGCATAAAACGTTGCCGCATGTAACTTGCTGCCATTTGTTGCATACGGTAGGTGAAAACGGGTTTTTCGTCTGGGTACAATTTTTTCATCGAGGCAGTGACAATTCTAGAGGACGATACTGCTAAGCTTAGTATAAAACCTTGTGTCTTTTATTTGATATGATTCCTATGCTGATAGCATGGTGTTCACACTAAATCACAAACTCATCGGAGGCTGTCTGGTTTTGTTGGGTGAATCGGAATTACATATAGGTTCATGTGTCACAATAGTGTGACTGACCCCTGGAGTAGTGAGATTCATTCGAAATATGCTATTATTCAAGAACTTTTTAATATTTCTAGAATCGCTATTGATACTTTGGCACAGAAAAGATATTTTCACTTAATTAAAAAATTCCACTATTATAAAAATACTAAATATATCACAGATCAGTTAAAAAGTGTGCAGATCATTGATTGCTTTTTATCTAGTTGCATAACAATGACTAAGCTGGTGATATATATGACGAAAACATAGTCCTCTACAGAGCGTAAACTCAGCTAAGAAATGGTAGTAAAACCTTTAATTGTAGTTAGTTCAAAGGAGAGGACTCCATATGAAAGTGGTTCGCAAGGTCATTCAATATCGATAGTATTCTTCCTTCGATTCAGGTCTCGGAAACGTAAACTTGTTTGCCTATAATGCCCTCATTCTAGTGATCTCTTTAACCATAGAATAGGATGTTCAAGGCTTGTGATGTTTTTTCAGTGCATTTGTGTTCGAAATAATGTCTGGCGCAGATATCCTTGGGCGTTCAATGGTGATAAAGGCTCAGAAAGCACACTATTGGTGACCGTGTGGTGGAAATGGTTGCGGAGACCTGTATCAATAGAGCTACATATATATCAAATCGGATAACCTTGTTGGTTAGCAACGCCATCTAGTTAGAGAGCCCTAAGGATCTGCTGTCTTCCAAGAGAGAACTTCATTTTTTGCAGATAGATGGGTCAGCTAAAAAAATACGGATCTGCAACTACACGTCTAGCTCTCCCATATAGTTCAAGATTTTTTGGCTGTACAGCTATAATTATAGTTGTAGACCTAAACGTTTTTCATTGTGTCTCCTTTACTGTTTTAAAATCCCTTCAGTCTTGTGTAATGCAGCTTTGCACCATCGGATAACATCGGATAACAATTCATGAGGTTTTTCTTCGTGAATTTCCTACTCGAGTCGAAAAGCCTTGCAACTGGAGGCTTCAAGGGTTTTTGCAGCATTCGGCGGCGCGGTTGCCTCGTCAAGGCAATGGATATCTGAAAATTGCCTTGGTTGTGTAACCGTCTTTAGCTCACCAGCCAAGAAGGGAAAGAATTGGGGAAAGAAATCGGGAAAGGAAAAGAGTGAAAAGAAAACTTTCATTGATTTCCTTCAGGTTCCTGTTTTTGCTTTGCCACTAACGGTAGGTCGAATTAGGGTCATTCACACCTGTCACTTCCGAAATTTACTTCTTTTTGGATTCTATCAACTCTGGAACTGTAGTTAAGTTAGCCTTAGTTTTGTCTCTCCCTGGAAATCACGTGCCTATAATTTACCTGGTAGCCTTGGCCTCCGAGTCTGTAACGGCTTCGAATCTAGTCTTTCTTTATGCGTGTTCTTGTTTTAAAAGGCGTATATCATTCATCAGTTTCAGGCCTTGCTGTTTTACAAATATGGGTAAAAAGATATTTAGCCGCCATAGTTAAAGGAGAAGATTGTCACTTCTTTATTTGCGTGATAATTTGAGGGATAATCAGGAAGTTCAGGACACCCTTTTTTAATTCATTCCTCTTTCTAAGCTCCTTACTTCTAGGATTGCTATTTTAAATCTTTAAATTGTCTTGGAGGTTTGAGTTAACGAGAAAAATGGTTTATATGGATTATGTTAGCTTTATCTACTTATGGCGGGGTGATACAATTTCAGCAGTACACCGTTTCAACGTGATTTTGAAAAGACTGCTAATTAAGACAAACTTCCGTAGGTTTCACTCTTTGTTGAAGTTCACTATGAGGCAATTAGTTTTTACGATATTCAAAAGAAGGCCGTTGTGGATAGAAATATATGGAGTATATTTTTCCAAATACTGTATTTATTAGTTTCCAAATACCATACTTTTCGTGCCTTTTACATGTTTGTTAATAAGTTGCAAATCGGTCGCCCCTACAACTAACCCGCTGTAGTGTATGCACAAGTTCTCCAAGCCTTAGGTAGGCATAAACATAGTGACTAATCTTTAAGCCTGACTATTCAATAAAAGAACAGGATAAGGGATGAATGCTTGTCTCACGTAGAGACAATACCACTTATTTAATTTGTGAGATTGTAATTTGACGTTCCGAATCTAAATTCTCGCAAGGGTTAGAAGAAGAATTGGAGTTGTTCAGAATTGTTAAGCGACTGACTCCATAGGCAATAATGCTCGGCCAAATGTGGGGAATGGGTGATGTGTCAACTATTGTGTAGACTTCAGAGTCTCATATGAGTAACATTTTTTCTGATTTATTTTGGCAGTTTTTAAAGAAGCGAGGGGCTTTCCTTTGTATTTTTTTAATTTTGAGAATTCAATATTTCCATTCTTGGTCCCGCTTGCTCTCGGCCAGCTCAATATGTGGCCCAGCCAGAACGATGTAGTATCTCTCATTCGTAGCGTCTCTCAGTTTTTTCTCCGACGACCTTTCTCCTATTTTCTTGACAGATCCTGGTCTCTTTAATGCAGCGCAGAATATTTTGGAAATAATTCCCCCCAGATAGGTCTGCAGCTTGAGCTACAAATTCATGGTAATATTTCAGAATTTACCTTGAGGAACTGAATCACAGTAACTGATTAATTACCTTAGTAATGACACCATATATGGAAAATACGGTCGGCGAAAACAAAAAAAAGTGTGCAGTTCACTAAGTGAAGTTTCACTTCGCTCGTGAATGTTAATTATCTATAGTTATAACGGCATTCCCAATATTCGATCACGGGACTGATTCCATTTGAAGGAGAATGTGAAAAAATGAATTATGTTGAGGGAATGGGTTGTGCGCGATACGAGAAATAAAAGATTAAAGGGAAATACAAGGGGGACGTAAATCAGAAAGAGAGAAGACTTTCATGCTTCCAATGATGTTCCCGGGCCCGGGATCCGTTGCGATGGTCAATCATGGTGTAGCCTACGCTGTATGTACAACGCAGGCTACGACTGTAGTCGAAGTGGGGCGCTCCGACAACCCAGGAGCGCACGTAACATAAAAAAAGAAAACTACGCCAACTGGCGACATGGGAAAAAACTATGCAAGGTGTGCGCCCAAAATAAAAAATGGGAAAATTCAAAAATCATAAAATTTCAATGTGGAACACTACTTCCTGGCTCGAACACCCAAAATTTATATGTACCTACCTTTCCGCTTTAAAGACACGGCGCTGATGTGATCCCTTTTACTAAAAGCGTAGGTACTGCAGTGCATTTGCTAAGATTAATTTTGAGCCCTCTGCTACTCATGAGACACGACCTCTCAACGCTCCGCGACACATGTTACGTCGCCATTTAGTGATTACACGGCGGGTGGGCCAAGTACTCGCCCTCGGATCCATCTCCCCGCAGCGGCAGTTCAGAATCCCCTTCTGGAATTTCCGTCTTGAAGTTTCTTAACTCTCTCTCCCTCTCTCTCTCTCCCGCTGAATCGCACGCGGAGTCGGGCAAACTGCTTTAAGTGAGACGTTCGGAAGGCGTTCGGTGCGCCTTCCGAACTCCACTCGGGCGAGACTCACACTGCGTGGCGAAAGCTGAAGGAGCCGAGGGAGTGATTTTGCCGTTTGAGTAATTACAAGAGTTCCGAACCGTCCGGGATTGTTTCGCGAAGGGTTGAGAGTAATCATTCGAATTCTGAATCTTTCGAGATTGGATTGCGAGACTTTGCTGTTAAGGCATTGGGGATAGTTTCGAACAGATTTAAACGTGCGCCACTTAGGAGAACAAAATATGGTGTCAGTTGAAATGTAACGGAAAGGAAAAAAAATATAATTGCTGCATTTGATTAAATATATGTTCCCAATGTTACTGACTTAGTGCACTTATTACTCAGTGATCAATGACCTTACACGAAAGGATTGCAGTTAAATATGTCTTAACTAAAATGCCACTGTAATTGTTTTATGTTGACGATTTAACCTGAGACACAAGTGCGTCGGGCACTATTTATTATTTAAGCCGATGTTGCGGTTACTTAACAAATAAATTTTTCTATTACTCAAAAAGTGCCAAAATTATAGATTTTTAATCCAAAAGCTCAATTCTTTATGCAAAATTAAAAGGCACATCAAAATCAAGTGCTTAGATTTTAAATATAATTCTTTCAGTAATCCGATTCTAAAATTCATAGAGTACATATAGAGTGCGAGTGATTTCAAAAAGTAAAAAAAAGCTCTAAACCGATTCCAAATATTTTCATTTGAGAGTAAAATTAATTTGAAAGGAGCTCACTTTGGGGATTCTGAAGCCTTTGGGTTATTCAAACTCAGCCTATTAACCCCTCTCTGACCCTCGGAACAGGTGTGTTAAATTTTTCTGGAAATTAAGTTCTGATAGGCGTCACGTTTAGGACTCCGACAACACTTCAAGCAATAATCTGCTTCTTAAGACAATTTCTCGTGTTCTTTTCATTCCTCTTTCGGGATTCGGCCGCGTCGTCGTTTTTCTGACGTTTCTCCTCCTATCCTTGAGGTATCTTCAGGTCAAAGAACCTTCGCGACCGAACAACGGCGCGGCCGAATCCCGAAAGAAGAATGGAAAGAATACCTGCTCGCCGCGGAAACCTTAAACAGAACATAATTTCTCGTGATTTGAAAATAGTCAATGATCAGGCATTAAGTTATCCATGAAAAACTTTATAGACGCACTCTTTGGCTCACCTTCTTCAGGTGACTGACCATCTTCAGGTGACTGACCAAAGATAGCCTCCGTCACCTGAGGACTGTGAGACAGAACGCGTTGAGATGATACATTATTTCGTGGAAATATGCAATTTTGTTTTATTAACCTGAAGGCCTTACGTTTCTTTCTCCTTGCGAGATTTTTCGTTTCGAGTTTTGTTAGAGTACTCAAAATGCGTAATCCAATACTATAAAGCGAGTATATTCCACAGTGCCCGGCGAGAAATGGTGGAATATCTTGATGAAATTAAGTGGATGGACTTGGTAACGTCCAATGAATAATTTCATTGTGCAACGCGTTTCGACACAAAGGTGTCATCGTCAAGTAAAACCTGACCATTTCCCAGATGAGGTCTAAATATTCACTATAAGTATTTAAAAGGTACATGAAAGCTACATTTTAAATATTTATATCCAAGCCTATGATGTTAATTTCAAAAACTCCATCTTTCAACGGCGTCCATCAACTCAATCCATTCGGACGCCAATAAATATTGTAGCCGGAGCACTTGGTTCTTGCATAGGATCATTTCTTTATCAGAACACTTCTCATATTGGTCCATATGTAATGGTTACAATAAGAGGATTATCTCACCTCTCCTCTCACTGGCTCTACATTACTTTCCACCCACAATAGTCGCATGATTTAATTGATAGCTTTTCTTGAGTCATTGGACCTGAAATATATGTTATTATAGTTGTATGAGCTATTCGAATTCGAACTGGTGGGCGAAAATAACTACTTTTTAAACGGGTCAGTAAAGAGTTTGAGTTTCCAGACGGGAATATCTTTAAACAGAGCACTGTGGTCTGCTGAAGGGGTTTGCCAGAAACATTGGTAATGATGCCGTTTAATTTCAAGCGAGACGTGAGTAGCTCAAGTGACCTTTTCGAAGCTTTTCGTGTCCGACAAAATGCTTCCATTCGGCCGCAGTTAATAGATGCGCCCTCGTTTGCGACAAATCCGCCCCACACTCGCGTGGGAGTGCATCCCTTACACGCAATCCCGCCTTGTTAAATGACACCAATTCTCTCCGCCACTATTCATTTCGTTCTTTCTCTTCCCCTACCACCTCTCCTTAGTACTCTCGGGCGACTCTGGTCTTTTCGTTATGTTATTCATCCCATTCCACCCCTCATTTCTTCTTCAGCTCACTCACTCCTTTCAACGGCGTCCATCTACTCAATCCATTCCAACGCCAATAAATCTTGTAGCCTGAGCACTTCGGCCTTGCCTGTGCATCATTCATTTATCAAAAACCTCACGTTTGCATTGGTCCATACGTAATGGTTGCAATGAAAGGAGTGCCTCATCTCTCCTCTCACTGGGTTCACATTCATTTTCTCCTGAATGTGTGGGGCGTCCATTACTGCGACATTAGTCGGCCCCGGTGGCGACGGGGTACAGTCCTCGCCTGCCAATCCGAGGGTCGCGGGTTCGAGTTTCGCCTGGGTGGATTTTTCGCCGTCCGTTCATTGTTAATACACCCGATGTTCATCGTTGTGTTCGTCGATTGTAAATACAGCCGACGTAAAAGCTGAACAAGGTAGTCGAAATAAATTAAAATAAAAAAAATAAACCGGTTCTAAAGCTGTGTCCTCCGTAATGCCCTATGCTAGCAAACATCTTCTGCTTCTGTCAGATTCCTTCATTTCCAATCACACGCTCCCTGATTATTAACCCTGTATATTCTTCAACTTTAAGGCCGCTTTACACGGTAGATTTTTTTGCATTTATTTTTATGGATATCATAGATTGTACAAAAAAGTTAATGGAATTAGAGCAGGCTCTATTTCCCGCTCAATCATTCAGACAATCATTGAATTTTCCGCTTCATACGGTACAATTTTCCTCATGAAAGAGTTCATACATTTTTCTGTACAATAAGATATACCGTGTAAAGCGGCCTTTAGAGTCTCTTCCATCGGATTCAACCACTGAGGTAGCTAGAAAGGGCGCTTGTCATTGTGGCCAATGCTCTAAGCTTTAATATGGGTGAATTCTGTCTGCTATCTTTGTTAATCCCGCTTTTCCTTTGTCACTTAAGGGCTGACGCTTTTATTTTGCTAATTTATAACTTCCATCGATAACGTACTAGAAATCAGCATACATTTACCTCTTTAGCATGGATTCGCCTTATGTGTATTTTTTTATTTATTTAAATGAATAATAATCCGCATTCCCGGAGAAAACTCTAAAGACTCTAAATTCTACATCAACTTATCATCTACATCAACACAATACCCAGCGAGCTGCCACATGGGTGTGTGGTAGGGAGTGTTAGATCCCCAGCCGTGTAAAGATGTAAGTTTTCGGGAGGTGAAATGGTGACATGTATTATACGCGTGTATTAGTGGAGTTCAGTTTTTATTGTGATCGTTTATTGTGCGCAGAAAGAACGCATTTTTGTATCTATCTGTTCGGCAATGTATCACTCTTATTTTATCGCATCTTTCAGACCAAGAGATGTCGTGAGGAGTCATGATAATATTCTCTGTGTTGCTCTGAAAAACATCAGTTCTGAATTTCTCAAGCAACCTAAGGCCAGCGTGTAGCCTCCGAGTGTTTAGGGGCTCCCATCTTAATCCCTGTAAAAGTAGTGAGACACTCCATATTCGCTCGTAGCAGCTTTTAAGGAAGCGTGCTGTTTTTCTTTGTATTTTATTTATTTTTTGGATAAATCTTTCTGTCCAAGATCCAAAATGCTCACGGTGTATTCGAGGTGAGGCCAATCCAGGGCGAAGAACTCTCTTTTACTTTCTCATCCGAGAACCTTCATTTTATACGCTTAACAAATCCTAGTCTCTTTAATGTTGTGCCGCATATGTTTTGTATGAGTGTTCCCCACTATGTGTCAGAAGTTAATGAAATTCCAAGATATTTTACTGTATCTAAGGTCTTTATGTTTACTCCACCCACAGTATAGGAATGGCATTTGTGTGATGACTTTCACAGGAAGTGAACTGTGGTTCATTTACTGATATTTAATTCTAACCCCCACTCCTGGCACCACGAATGAACGTTGTTAAAGTTTGATGGCAGATCTTCATAGTCCGTGCTTTCGCTTATTTTATGGTAAATAACTGTATCGTATGCAAATAATCATTATTTACTGCTGACTCGAGAAGTCATTCTCGAGTATTTAGTCATTAGCAATGAGTTGTCAATACATATTTCAGGAGTATATTAATTGCCTTCAATTTCGTGCAGATGGCAGATATTCTAACTTCACACCCACTAATTTGTCAATTCCGTCGTGCTACATGAAAGAAAGTGAGGAAAGATCAGGGTTAACCAATATGGTTGTTATTTTGGCTGTCAGGCTACTGTTTTATGACGTAATGCCTTCTCCATCTACCTCAATGAATTCAGCCATCATTTCACTAACCCTTCCTCTGCCACCGTCCATATAACCATTATATGTCTCTTTCGCTATTCTGCTCTCATTTATTTTGTCAACATGATTAAACTAGCGAAGCACACTATTTTAATTTACGAGTCTCGCATGTCTATTGCCGGAGTATCTAACCGACTTTCTGAAATCACTAACTCATTCCTCGCCGTATCTCTCCTACTTATGCAGCAAATCTGCGAAGCACACTATGTGGACGATTTTCGATTAAAACTGTTGCTATCCCACTATTATTCTCACCTTCACTTAACCAGGATTCGCTGCCACTTTATCAAGTTGAGAGGAGAGCACCTTTGTATACTATTTACTTTCCTTCCACGTTTAACGCCTTTTTAACTATTTATCATTCTTCCAACGTCAACAAATATTCAAATAAGCTATACAAAGGCTTCCTCTTGTTCAATTATACTACAATCGCCCTCCTCACGTCCTTATTCACTTCACGACGGAGATATTTGACGCATTCAAATTCAAAATCTCTGTTTCCCTCTTAGTCAACAAAAAAATAATATTTAAGTGACGAATCTTCCTTAAGAACCATACAGTCTGTTATCTCTGCTTGTTCTCCCTAAGGTGTACTTGGTACCCACCAAGAGTAAATAATTTGGCTTTTTTCATTAATATTCAGTCCTATTTTACGAGCATTCACGATGGCATCATTGAATCACGGCAAAACTTGTCAATAAGTGTTGGAGTGAACAAGATTTATTTTTCTGGAGTATTGTTCCGGAAGAACAAGAACACAGAATTAAAGAATAATGTCCAGAAGTAATCGAAACATTTATATTATTAACAAAATTATATATGACTAAAAAATAAATTGAAATAAATTAACAAAGTACAGAAAAAAGCGAAAAAATTAGCAATAAATTAATAAAAACAGTGGGAATCGTAACATTTAAGTTAATTTCAATACTCATTTATAATACAGCAAACAATTAATCAAATTAAATAAAAGAGTAATAATTCTACATTATTATTATTGTTGTTTTTTGTTATCAGCGTAGTCTGAAAATAACAAAAATCACTCCCAGTAAAGAATTAACAAAAAAATATCACAGGTGAGTATGCATATTTTTATCTCCAGGACATTTTCTTCCATCGATAAATTTATAAAATTTGACTAAACTTCCATACGCAACGGTAAGAAGTTCCATGATAGAGTAGTCAAATACAAAAATGAGTTATGAAATACAATAGTTCCAATTTTTTTTACTCTGATGAAACTAACTTATGAAACGATAATCGTTTTTTGAAGTAATTTTTTGTATCAAGTGATATAAACTAAGATATTATTTGTTTGATGGAAACCTAAGGTGGGTCAGTCAAAGAATGAAGACCCATCCTTACTTATGCTGTATCATTATTTAGAAGTTATGACAGTCAGAAATGGTAAAATTTTATGCCACGGTATCCAGGTTAATCACGTGTGAGAAATAAAGCAAACCTGAGTAGCTCTTTTTTCTCAACTTCGAATTTAAATTTAAAATTCATATTTGGGAAAGGAATTTAGTTTACCGGCGTATCTGTTTAATTGTGGTCTCTTAAATATTCCACCAGGTGAGTAGCTCCATGACTCCTGATGTTTCGCAGACAGAATTCTGAAACCCTGAATGAAGCCCTTCTTCGAAATGTCGGGGGACATGGAACTGTTTACCTGATGAAATACCCGAGAAATCTTTATGAGTTTTTCGAAAATTAAAACTATCAAACTTATGGCTGTCAAAGATTGCGATCTGAACCTGCTTAATAGCACAGCACCTATGATTTGGTTGGTATTTGTTGGTCTTATGTTTCTATTTGTTGCTTTCCTTGTATATTATTTTGTTTGAGCAAACAATGAGAATTTTTTTTTTCTGTTTTTGATATCTGAAATCAAAGCCCGTCAAATATTTAGCTGTCGCGAAGTTAATTAATCATTTTATGTTTGGGAAGTCATTCCACGAACTTATTTTCATTTTGAGGTATTATTTGGCTTTGATTTCAGCTTTTAATGACATAAAAGGAAATATGTGTCAGTGATTAGTGTATTCGTTCATTTAAATTCCAAAGCAATCATATCACGAAACGCTCGCCAAATTAATTATTGACTAGGGAAATGAATAGTTTCAAAAAAAGACCTGCTGTGAATTCCTCCACTCCTCTTTTGACTCGTTTCAATTTACCCGCGTATATTTAAAAATTTAGATGTTTGGGAGTGATGATTTGATTGAATTAATATTTGAACGCTAACAGTTCCCTGAGGTGAGAGATTCGTATTTTAACATTCTTCCTTTCTAACACATGAAAATATATAAAATCTGAAGAGCCCTTCGCTAGACGGGGAATAAAGCATATTGATAGAAAACCCCAAAACTTGGGTTACCCATGTGCGATTCCACTTAAACTCAACCAAATGGCTATACAATCGTCGCTCGGCCATCTCCGATTTTCAAAATTTTTGGCATTAACAAGAATATAATGAGGAAATACGATGTTCCAAATATTAGCTTTCAGTAGTCAAAACATATCGAAGTTGCTGCACTTCGCATATTTCAAATAAGCGAAAAATGGCGTGCCGCAGCTCCAAACTTGAACTTTACGAATACATTTCAATCTAGTAGTTATGCTTGAAGTAAAATGTAATTTTCGCCATAAAAAGACAACATTCTGGGTTTGAGTTTGACTTTTGGTATCCTAGATAAATATTCTGAAATCTAAGCGATAAACTTGCAAGCCGAGGTTTTATTATTTCAAAATTTTATTGTCAAATACTTTAAAAGTGAGCATATTTGGTTTTGATTTTCAAGTAACATAACTTTGTGCGTGCACGAGTTATGTTTTCTCTGTTTCACGCCATTTCTTGCCCAGGTTTCGTTGTTATTTCAAGTATTTTGAAGGAATAAAATATCTCAGGGAGGACTTTTTCTTATATCTACAAGTGTTGCCATCCGGAAAAAATGAGACGTTATTATATTGCAATTCCATTGCTTATGGTGAAGGGTTTTGTGGAATGAGTGGAGGGTTATACCATATTTTTCCTGTGTAAATTGACAATTTCTTTTCCAGCCCCATTATTTTGAATGAGAATGTCCCTCCATGAATTTTGACCCTTGTTAAAAAGCTCATCTTATGTGAGCACGACAAGAAGACATGTCCTTTAATCCTCCCATTAACAACTCAGACTGCTCTTTCCCTTGCATTCAATCCTAGGAATGATTCATTCATTTGTAAGTGCCCCTTATACAATGGACACTCGCGAGACAGCGTACAATCATCATTTTACCGTAATGTGACGATTATCGTAATTTTAAGGTTTCAATATTGGATTATGCTAGTTGGCAAGAATAAAGGAAAAGTGTCTTTGGTCGACTTCGGCTGTGACATAGTAAAGTCCTCGTCTGACGATACGAGGGTTACGGCTTAATTTTCCGCCTGGGTGGATCTTTACCTCTCTAGACATAGGTGTTGTGAAGGTCAATTGATACCACTACCGATGTAAGAGGCCAATTTTGATGTATTCGGGGTAGTAGTCCTAGATAAATGATATTGCTGTTGCTTCAAATATCTTATTTTAGGGTATATGCTCATCAGACAACTGCCCATTTTTCTTGATACATTGATGATTTTACCCCAGTCACATGCTAGTAAGTGAGATGCTTCATTAATATCATAGGTAAACTACAATAAAAATGTCTACTATAACGTTCTTGTTTCATCTAGCTTGGCACAGAAACCGTTCATTCATTGGTTGTTCAATCCTATAATTGATTGACTGCAGCCCTCCACACTCCCGCATCTAATGCTAGTTGCCTTACCTCTTGGTTCCTCTTCCTGCGTACTTTCCTCTTTATTTGGTCCATGAACTTATTCCTGGATCTTCATCTGGAGACTTTTACCTCTGTTTTACCTTTATTTATGTACTTCACACACTCATTGTGTGTCAGGGTGTGCCCAATCCATCTTGTTCTTCTTTTCTCTACGGTTTGTGAACAGAAGTAGTAGGGCTAACATATACCCTAGGTAAATAAGCAAGTTTTTTATCATGTATTTTTTGATTTTGATATTCACCTCATATTCAAGCGTGTAATCGTATAATCAGAACGCAAATATAGTTCTCGGAAGCATATGCGTAAAATCGTAATGTAGGTTAAAGTCAGTGTATGAAAATAAAGACTTGAGAAGCTCGCAATGGGAACGTACTCGTCTCTCCGTTTGTACACGGAAGAAAAAATGTTTCGCGGGTGGACCACCCACGTGCCAATAACGCCAACGACCCACTGCCAGAGGTCCAAGCCCCTCGCTCCCTTTCTTGTGTGTTTGTGAAGGAATATGGTGCTCTGCGTTCTCCTTTGTCCCTCCACCCTCAGCTGAGCTCGCCCCATTCCTCCCGCCTCCTCCTTAGCCTCCCCGCCAATTTCCAGCCGCTCGGGGGCCTTCGGTTGGCTTTACTCTTTTGTTCCCCCTGCCCTAGTCCCCTTTAGACTGCGCTCTCGTAATTTATTGAGACATTTACTTGTCTCCCGGGCTCGCTGTGGACGCTGCTGCCCTCTCTCGCTCGCTATGAATTGATTGCGCCGCTTGTTGTATTCCGGGTCCGAAAATAAAAAATTGCGCGCTCGCCTGTGCGTGGGGAGATGGATTCGGAGACAGGAATGCTTCTTTAAATTGGTAGTCTCATATTAAGATAAATTAGCTTCCAAGTTGTTCGAGCTCCCTAATGTGTGACAAGCAGTTGCTGGGCGGACATTTACATCGTATAATTATGTACAACTACCATGAAAAAGTGAGGTGGTATATATTTCTTGATGAATTAATTTCCTACACGTGAAAACGCGGAATACATATGTGGTGTTCCGCTCTCCAGACAAAGTTTAAACTTTGATGCCTTCAGTTTTTATCGTCAATATTTTATTGCCTAGGATTGGTTTACTGTTGCCCTCCATTCCACTCTTAGGTAATTGCATATAAATATGAGGTTATTACTTAGTAAGAATTTCTCCTGGCAATTCTTCTTTCTCAACTCTCTCTTTAATTTTTCCTAAACATGCCCTTCGTCTTTCTCTTAGGATCGACTCTTCTATCCTCCCTCCATTTATTATTGTATTTGTGTTAGACAATTATAGCTATAGACTTAGTTATATTCCAATGAATATGTAAAGCCTTTTGTCGTGTCTAACCCTCCTGGTTAAATTTTGTCATACAATTTTCCTAAAAGAAATTTCGTCCTCTGCTTCTATGTACGCATAATCATTTTTCATTTTACCTGTAACTTATGGGTCACTTAATCTTGATCTAAATAAGTTATATGGGTCATCTTGACATCTACATCCCGCAAGCATTCGATGTCGAGGGCCATTGGTCTGCGTTCTCCTTTGTCTCTCCACCCATTGGAGGGAGGGCATTAACTCAATTAAATCACTGCAATTTTTGTGAAACTTTATTCCTAAGCTCTCTATTCCGTCACCATTTATAAAGCAGTTCTACCTAAGTTAGTTGAGACCTTTGAACATAATTGCATCATATCGCACAAGCGTAACTTTGAAGTTTTCCTTTTTTTCTTTTAACTTTATTCTACGTTCACCTTACGCTCCGGCTCCCGATACAGTAAATGACTGCTTCCTTTTGTTCATCTACTTCATCTCAACTTGACTTCAATTTTATAATCTAACTTTATTTAAATAATCAAACTCTTTATGCTTTATAGCACTAATACCTCATATAAAATGTATTAAAATTTACTAAAATAATATCTTTGATTTATTCATTGTTGTCATTGTCTAGTCACTAGAAACATGGTTTTGATTCCGGTGGCTGAAGATGTGTATAAAATTAAGGAATGAACGTTTGTCTTCGAGAGTGAAAACAGCAGATTACAAATGTTTTCTCACCCTACTACATTTTATGGGAGTGAGACTTGAAATGTGTCACAATAATCTAAAGTGTTGGCTCAGTTCATTTATCTTGGGTTGTCTTTGAAGTGCTTTCAGTAAGAGTGGTACGGGTAAGCATATGAATGAATGCGTGGTGCAAGAGAGTTGAAAGAATGCTCCTGTAATGGAGATCATAGATAGGAGCGAGCATCGTTGGTTTTACTACTGTTAATATAATGGACGATAGTTAAATCACAAAAAAATGTATGAAGCAATTTATGAGCGTAAAAGGGCAGAAGTGAAATGCAAGAATAGGGCATTACACGTCGGTGAAAATTATGAATATCGTCGTTTTTATGGGGCTATCGCCGAGAATTCAGATTTTTTTGACGTCATCTACCCAGAAAAGGCACGGCGTGATTGTCTTGTATGCAAGTGAAAATGCAAACATTATTAGGAAATGTTAATTTGGTAAACGGCACTTTGGCACAAATTTGGCACTTTCTATTCATAACAGACATCCCGTGAGACCTCTTACCAGGAATAGCCATTAAATGACCTACAATTTTATTCATAAGGTTCGTCCTACATTTCCGTTGTTGGTATGTATCTTATATTTTATGCTCTAATACTTAGAAAAACGGTCATCTCAGGAACTCGGTAATTACTACCGAGGGCATTCTGCCTCTCATTGTTATTCTCTTGGCTTAAGTCTCTTTCTGCGAATAATATATATAATGGGGACACAAAGGAATTTTCGAATAACGGAAAATGTATGTGTAGGTAAGATAATTCGCACACATTAGTGTGCTTTTCATAAAATTATGGAATATTTTGGACTCGATGCTTGCTATAGACGATATTATGAAGTCTAAGTAGTATTAACTGGAATGGTTTAGATTCTTGGAGTCCCTTTTGTTTGGAATAAATAGTTTCCAAACTAAAATTTTCTCGTGATGACCACGGAGCTCTTTCATATTTTTGTTATAACATGATTACATATACTAAATGAGCATAGTATAATGAATATAAAATTAGCTCGATGGAGTGGGGTGGGAGTAATCTGAATAAATATTACCTCATCTTTGCGAAATGCCATAGCTATATTCTACTCAGACAGCTTAATCCATCGTTATACCGTCACTTTAGTTCACTTACACTGGAAAATCTGCACAGATTTTCGGAATCATTCGGGATCAACTTTGCTAAAATCAATCATTGGGGGCTTATTGATCTTTCCTCTACATGATTTATTCAAACGCTCATCCTTAAGCAGCTAGTTCAGCAACTAGTTATGTGATTCGTCGACTTGGAGAAATTGTACAATTAAGTAATACCTTTTATCATTATAATTAAGCACGTTCCATCCCGACAAAATAAAATTGGAGAGAGAAATATTTCACTAATCATATATATTTTACAGATGATCTTCCACTGAAAATAAAATTTTAAGGGTCCACCTACATGCATGTGACACGCAAAATTTATCCTGCTGTGTTCGGAATTTGAAATCCCTATACCCTCCCTTATGAATTAACATATCTGGCCACACTATACCTGGGTAGAAGCCTTGGAAGAGTTTACAACAATACATGGATGCTCCTAGAAGAGAAGAGCAGAACTGTAATATGTAAAACTGGAAACCTTAACAAACCGTGACCATGGGTAAACTGAGCCAGTGTATTTATCCGCCCTGTCTGGTTTAATATTCCATCACCCAGTTACTCCATCTGCCTGGTCTATTTCACTTATTTCATTCAGTCTCGGTTGAAAGAAAAGCGAAATACGTATCGTTGCTGCTCTACCATTCATTTGTTTCTTCCCCCAATTGGGATCTTATTCGGCTTCATTTGTTCTCCTCCACTGATGAGTTGTGAATCGTACCTGCTCTTCTGTGTTACGGCTGGAGCATCGTTCGATTTAGGGAGAAAATGAGTGCGGAGTGAAATCAGGAGGAAATTAGTTTTGTGAAAATTGAATACGAACAGGCATAAAAGAAAATATCTCATTCGAGGATGTCTACGTACCCTCGTCCCTTGCGGTTCCCTCCTCCCCTTCTCCGAGTGCATTGAACCTCCCGCTTTAATTACTCTTTATTCCGTTAATGCTGCTCCAGGAGTGGGGTGGCAGAAAGCTAGATTCTCTGTCGTCGGGAAAAATTTGCTTCCATTTCCTTGATCCTTTTATTTTTTGCTTGAATTTTCCCCCGTGATTTCTAAAAATGTGCATCAGGATTCTCAAGCCAACTGTACTATTGTAGTCTTTATATCTTTAATCTTTCTCGAAATAATCTTGAATATTTTTCTTTGTGATTTATTTTAGAGGTGAGTGAAAAGAGAGTTAGTAGCTTGTTGCGATAATTAAGGAATTAATAAATTTTCAGAGTTACATAGTAGCTACCTGTGCACATTAGAGAATTTCAGATTAAATAATGATTCCCAGGGAAAATACTATTAGCGTTTTTCCCCCTCTTAGTTTAGGGCTTTCATCAGAAACGCATTTAATGCTTTTTCTGAGGAAGATTTCCTTCTTATTAGTATCAGGTTATGCAGATTAGAAATATTATGGAGTATGTTAATACGTGCTTGAACCTTCATTAATACAAACTTTCAAATATTCATCCATATAACTTTTAATTCAAAATAGGAATTCAATTTCTTTATATTTCATGCATTAATTCAAAGTTTTCCCCGTTTTCAAAAGCAAGTATGTTTGAATGATGCTGAAAATATGGACTAAATACAAATTTGGTATTACTGGTTCCTCCTTGACATAAACTTTATTAGCTAAAGCATGAATTACTAAGGCGATTATTTCTTCCCGCGCACTCTGAGGGATAAAATGTGCTCTAGAATGCATGCTAAAAATACTTCAAAGCTAATCTAGGCTATTTGTAAGCTTTCAAAACAATTCATCTGCACGTTTCCTACAAATTAGCAAGTTGAAACTCATAGGGCACTGCTGTTTTCCAAGGCGTTTAATACACGAGTCAAAAAATTGCTTAAAGGCTACAATAGTTCTCCATTGGCCATTACCTTATGGTTGCAAGAAGAAAAATAAGTTACTTTAATTTGTTGTTCATTGCTGAGGATTCGACTTGAGTATCTAATTGAAAAAATTTAGTAACAAGATCTGAATTTAATGTTTACCATGGTTGAATTACAATGAATTTGAATAATGATCAATTCCAAAACTAGATGGAACATAAGTACCAAGTCGGAAGTGGATTCGGCCATATTGGAGTCTTAAGCTGCGTCCGGCGTGAAACTTTTATTCAAACTAAAACTTCTGCCCTTTATTTTATATACACATTGACAAAAGGTAAAGTAAGGGTAAATGTTTACGGAGACATTTTTATATCAGACAATTTTTACTTCTGAAACCTTACTGTGCAGGTCTGCACCAAGAACTTTTGCGAGAGCTACACCTATATGTCTCCAGAACCTAGCATCTATCGCGAACGGAATAAAATAGTAAGGGCATTTATTCGACCGGGGGCCGTGGTTTTCAGCAATTTTTCGGGTACGGATGGACGGGACCAGGTCGCCCACGTTGTTGCATCCGTCGGCTTTGCGTAATACGCGTCGACTCACGAAGAAATGATTTATTGCCCCGGTCGTGTTCAGTCAACGCGGGTCGTTTGGTTTTGCGGTTGTATAGCGCCTGCAAAGTGCCGCCGCCTTTAAAAATAAAATCACTTCTCTTTCTCTCTCTCTCTCTGAGAGGGAAGCCTCTGGGGATGTGAGGCTCCACTGTTTTCAGGGAACCCTCCAGTCTTCAAGCCTCACCGTTTTCATTCAGTCGATTTGGGCCGACTGCGAAAGGGTAGGACGCCTCTTTTTTTTCCTATCTCTCCCTCACACAACATGTGACAACCATTAGGCAAAGTCGAGGTTTTCCCCTCTGTGCTGCGCTTTCCTGCCAGTGAGGAATGAAAAAAGGTGAGGGGTATATTCTCGTCGCGTGGGTTTTTTTATAGGGGAGTTTTTCATTTAAATTCCCCCTAAATACCGGTTGCCTAGTCTCCAGAGTTTTCCAGTACGCCTAGAACCTCGATTATTAGACGCTCGGCTAACTGAGGCACCTTAATTTTCCCTTCCTCATGTGTGGCGATCAATTGAGGTTCCTCACACAAGGATGCTATTGGGTTAGATAAAAATCGAGGGCATAAATTAATCCTAACCTCATAACAATATGAATGATTTGTCATTTACATTATCTTTTTTCAATATCTTAGGGGCAGCAGGTAGGACAAAAGTTTGTGGAGGCGAGCGAAGAGAAAGTTTCTCGTCACGTGACTTCCCTACAGTGAGCATTATAAGAGTACTGTAGGCGTAGCGTAGAGCCTCGAAAATCCAGTTGCTCTCAGACCTCCGTTGAGTCAACATCGTGGATGTACTAGTTGATATCGGTAAAATAGATCCAGTCTATTTTACCGATACCCATATTTTTCATAAGTCTTTTATCCATAGCAGCTGTATTTGGTGAATTTTCCTTAGGTACTTCCGTCCATAAGACCTTTAACCAATATTACCTTTGCCCTCTTATCGATGAACCCACATGCCACTAGGGAACTTAAACGAATTGATAAGTTGTCAAATAAGGGCCTTTTAGCGAATAATGGGAAATTGTCCATTTTTTCACTGGTTCGTAATTATAATTTTATACTGTGAAACATCCATGTAACTACCTTCGTCCAATTGATAACAAATAGAGTGAACTTTGAAAGCATTTATTGTAATTTATTCTGATTGATCACCACTCACCACCAATCAATTAAAACACCATTACAGACCCTTATCGATATTTACAAAAATCATAAATGGAATATTTTTAAAGAGACTATGCTATGTGGATTGGATGAAAAGACGTAAGAAGTATTTCGAGCTGATTAATTGCATTGTGAAGAAAGATATAAACATGCGGCTATAAAAGTTAGAATTCTATTTTAACTATAAGTTTGCGACATCCCGATTGCCACCTTAGAGATGTGACAGGATTTGATTTCACATCAGGCGACTACAAGCCGTTACACGCTATCATAATAATTAAAAAGAGATTAAAAATAAAGCAACCTTTGCTGCCATTAACATTACGTTAATTTTTTTTCATACTTTTTCTACCATTACCGGAAAAATTTTTAAAGGTGTCGGAGTAATGACCGTAGTAACTGAAAGAGTTCTTATGTGATAAAACTAGGATTTTCCGCACAGGTGTGCGTACATGCTTATTGAAGTGAATCATGATCACCAAATGCCAGCGACTGAATCCGGAGGGTTGGTATCCGTGTCTCTCAGTGAGACAGGGACGAAGGCGCGCTGGGCAGCGGTGGATCAGGGGTTCGATCGCCCCTTGTGGATGTGCACGCACACAAAAGGGGTCCACAATGTGGACTCCACACCCCTTGTGCGGGATGATTGGAAGCGGGCCGGATCGATGCCGGCGCTAAATTATATTTTCATTACGCTCGGCCATTCCGCCATTGTTGAGAAAGCGCTAATGCAAACAAACCCGATAAAGTAAAGATTTTCATCAAAAACAATATCGGAAAGATAATAATTCTATGAAGTTATGGCTTTGTCAAAGCTTCCCTTAGTAATTAATCTCAATTTCTTTTTTTCCACTGATTTATTTTTCAAAATATCACCGGTTAGGGCTTTTCACACCATTTTCAAGTGCATTTGTGAGATACCTGATGATGGCGAAATAGACAAAAACGTGAAACAGTCACATGAAAATATATCAGAAACACACACCTGGTTCTGTTTAGTTCATCCTCAAGAAAGGGCCGATAAATGCAGTAATAACTGTGAGTATAGTTTTAAAATTTAGAACTTGAAGACGAGTTTTACGGAGATGTGATGACGCATGCCTCAAAAATAACGTTCAATTTTCAGATGAATGTGTAAACGGAATGAGGTCGACTCAAAGCACATCTCTATCGTCCCATAGGCGGTACTGGTCCAGACGGTGGAGATGCCTTTGCTACTCGCAGGGTATCTTGATGCTAAATATTGATTTCCAATGTTTTGCGGTTCTTCCACAATATCAATTTACTTATATTGGACTCAAATTTCAATGGGTTTCGATATCATTCTCCTTATTTTTAATTGATTGGAAAATATTGATCTATGCTGCGAATATCGTCAACGAAATAAATTCAGGGCAGCGGAAATTTTTAAAGGGACAAAATCTTATCTTTACGCCACTTTCAAGAATTCACTTGAACATGGCAAAAGGTGAGAAAATTGTGGGGAAAGCTTACGGATAATATACCCATCTCGCTACTAAACGAAAATCATTCTACAAAATATTATTTATGAATAAATACAAGTGTATCCTGAGAGCAATATTTGAAACAATCATACCCATGTATTTTCTTGCTTTGTGGATTTCAAGAAGGCATTTGATAGGGTAGACGGGGTGAAATAATGTAAATACTAAAGAAATTAGGGGTCGATTGGATGGACAGACGTCTCATCCGGAGTATTATATACACCCGTGAACTCAGGTTAGGGTAGCCAATAGAGAATCGGAAGAGGCCGTGATAGGACGGGGAGTGTGTCAGGGGTGCCCACTGTAGCCGTTACATTTTAACGTGTATTCAGAAGAAATGGTAATGAGACGTGGGGAGAAATGAAGGTAGGAATTAAGGTAGGAAGGAATCTGATAAAAGCAGTGAGATTTGCAGATGGTCGTGCCTTGACTCGTTAGTCCGCCGAGGGGTTAACAGTTAGTGATGTATGCGTTAGAGTGGGGATCGGGTTGGTGTGGTGGCTAGAGTACTGGCTAACCATACGGTCGGCCATGGTTTAAATCCCTGCTGAGGAAGTTGTTTTTTCAGAGGAAACCCGATCCCTTACTTGAGTGTCTTGTGGAATGCACTTCAAGTACAATTCTCCGTCTGTCGGATGAGACGTTATACCGTGGTCCCCTTGGTGCCTTTCGTTAAGAGCAGGCTAATGCCGGCGCCGGGTTTCTATCCACCCTTCCTCACTTACCTGTCCCCTATGGCGCAAATGACCTTAGCTGTCGGTCGCCTCCCCAAATATCCAATCCAATCCGCAAGCGTTAGAGGAAAGTTAGTGCGAAAGGTGTGGAATGAAAATAAACAATAAGAAAACGTGAGTGATGAGACTCTCAAGACGCAAAAGAGCGGGTCTGAATATGAGGTGAAGGACAGAAAAATAGAACAGGTCGAGTAGTTGAGGTATCTGAGTAGTATTTTGGAGGAGAATTGGTTTCGTGGTAGAGATATAGGATGTAGAATTGCCACGGCTAAAGAAGCATATTTAAAGCGGAGAGGATTGATCAGGGGGTCTGAGTAGAGGTATAAGAAAAGGCTGGTTCAAACTATAACCTGAAGCGTGGCATTGTATTGGCTGAGACTTGAAGTCATGGATGAGTCTCTTTAAGAGGAAAAATATTAAAAACCTTTAGAATAGGATGGCGAATATAAAATAAACGACTTGTGAAGGTGCATGAAGCTAAGGATCAATGCATACATTGGGTAACGTTGAGTCATTTAATCGTAAAATCATTTAAGCGGAATCAGCTTTACAGGCCCATCACTAAGAATTAAACTTAGTTTATTTATTTATTTTCACTGCCCCGAATACAGCACATTAGGCCATTTTACGTTGGGTGAACAACAGTGACAACGGACGAGACACAGACACCCATGTCCTGGGCAGATAATATTCTACCCAGGCGGGATTCGAACCCGCGACCCTTGGGTAGCAGGCGAGGACTTTACTCCGCCTCCACCGGGGCCGACAAAAACGTAACTATGCCGAAAAAGAAGAGCGGGATGAGTACGTATATGTGTAATATATTGTTAACACAGCCAAGTAATTGGGAGGAAAATTCAAGGATCAGAGTTCATCTGCTTACACTATGATTCCAGGGCAAAAAAGTTACGAATCCCTGGATATCAGAGGTTGCATTCATCTCGACGAGAGGGAAGTGAGGGAAAAAACTGAAAAAAAACCGTAGGACCGCCGCGATGGCAACATTTCCTTCTCTGCCGCGAACCGGGAGTGGAGCGGAATGCCTCGTCTAAATAGCTCCAGACTGCTCACATCCCGTAAATCATACCGGTCGGTCGTCCCGCTAGATCGCGCGTGCGATCGGTACGTATTGACGGCCTCAGCTAGGCTTTCCCATCAGTCGGGAAGAGGAGGAGGTCAACAGCGTTTACTTGCGCCGCGCCATGCAAGGTTGATTGTAATGCACTTGTCCCATCATCAGTCGCACGAACGGCATCGCCCGCCATGGTATGTGTGTGAATCCCTCCTCCCTTTTGGTCTCTCGCTGGCTTCATCGCTCGCGGCAAATATCCTGTTTGTAAAACGAGATCGTGGTCACATCCTACATCCTCCCGGCACTCATTCATTGCCTTCATTACGCGGTGAGAGTGGGATGGATGGATCAAGGAGGTCGTCGTGGCTGCGTTTGTGGGGGGTGACATGCCTGTGTACATATGGGTGTAGGCCATCCACGTTGTTAACCAAGTCGATGTCCGAATCTCATCGGCGATTTGGGATGGACGGACACGCCCGAACTTCCCTCGTTTCATTGGCTTTTTGGGAAGGCCGCCGACGTTTGAGGTCGTTCACACCATTGAGGAAAGGAAAGGTAAAGGGAAGGATTATCCAGGGAATGGAGCGAAACCCGCCATCGGCATTAGCCTTGGCTATAACAAATGTGCCAAGATGTTTACCGGTCTCATCCAACGGACGGGGAGCTGCACTTAAAGTGCTTCTCAATAGGGAACCTGTTAGAGTTCGAGATCCCATCGAAATAAGCGGATGTTCTATGGTCATATTTTTCCTCAAATAAATGATTCTGTGATATCGGATGTTGGAATTTACTTGACAACAGTGAAGTCCCGAAATAATTTACTTTTAAGCAAAAAAGTATTTGATAAAATAAAAATAAAAAACTCGAACTATGGGTCTCATATCTGATTTAATATAAGATCATAATTTGAGTGATGAACGCATTACCTATGCCAGCATTCCTTAAACTTCAAGCATCGAGATACATCAGGAATATCTTTGAAATATTCGGAAGATTAAATATAAAAATTTCGATCGGAATTTTTGGGATTTCAAACATTCATGGGTCAGACTGTTTTTTATGCGCATCCATTAACAACCTTAAACTCCTAATTTTCATTAGTTTAACATTCTATTACCTTTTATGGAAATCAATGAACAAAATGAAATAATAATCAATTGCGAAATATTCATTTAGAATTGTGAAATTTATATGGCTCTCACTTTTTAAGGCTATTAATTTATTTATTTTGGTCAACTATTAAAGAAAAAACTGAATCAGACATAGCCAAAGTCATGTAAGTTACTATGCTGAATTAATTGTTGATGTGTGCTGCTTTGTATATTTAAAACACATGCCCAGAATTCTGATTGTCATTATTTTTTTAAAAACATTTTAGCAAATCTCTATAGTGATGTTTTAAAACATTGTTTGTTTTCAATAAGGGAGCTTCTCATACGATTTTTTAATCTTTGATGTATTTTTCTCGGTGGTACTGATGCTGTGAATACAATACAGCTCACTCTAAAAGACTTGAACCCATTGGCGTTGCTCCCGGAAACAAAAATTGACCCTTTCTCCTTCGCTCCAACTCCGGATTTTAGTCGTCAACTCAACAAGGGAACTACTGTTTCTCTTGCCCTGCTTTACCTCCCACCACGACACGAGCGACGATTCCAAATGAGCTCATTTCTCATTAAATCGTCCTTCATCCAGCTCTGGGCGAGAAGTGTGTGGGTCTGTGGGGAGGGGAGTTGGGGTGGATTAAAATATCTTTTTTTTTTAATCCTCTCTCTTCCTCCAAAAGGGTCATCCCTCCCCTGAGTGAGTGATTGATTTTTGTGACTCTATTAGCGCTCCATTGGAAGTGGACGCGTACGGAAATCTCTTCTCTCTCTCTCTCTCATTCCAGTTGGTAAAAAATAAAAGAATATTAGTGGGAGCGGATGATTGAGAAAAGTGATGGATTGAAAGGGAGAGGGGACTGAGAGAGAATGGTTGTTATGTGGGTGTGTGTGTTTGTGGAACTCGTTGCCATGGATACCACGGGATCATCATTTGCCCCCCCCCCCCCGCCTCCATTCCTTCCTTCCCCATCTCTTCTTCTCCCCTGTATGTATCCTTTTTTTACCTCCTCCTCATCCCATTCCCTTCCCCCACCGCTTTTTCCCGATCCTCCCCCCCGTCCCCAGCTAGACCCCATGACACCCAACCCCTGCTCTCCGAATACGAACGGGGAGGAAGTTGAGATTTATGGGGCACCAGTTCGGAAGGGATGGTCGGGGGTAGAGGGTGATGTGGAAGGGGGGGGCGGCGGTGGCAAGGGGAGGGGAAAAGGGGTGGGAGCAGTCTGGCTAAGCAGGCGGCTTTGTCGCTAGATCTGGCGACTTCAACTCCATTTTTAAGTGTTAGCTGCCAATATATAAAATTCAGCGCCGGGCGACTAATCTGGCCACGGTTTTTGGGAAAATATTTATCTGAAGATAAAACCAGATACTCAAAGCCATTATTTCTTATTCTTGGAACTAATTGCTGCACATTGTCGTCGATTATTTCAAAATAATGATTTTTTCACAAGTAAAATTGTTGCAGGCTTTACTTTGTAGAAGTTATCCATTATGGACCAAATTAAAATAACATTGTTGACTCCACTTGAGGTTTATTAGCAAGACCCGGGTTTCGACACTTCGTGTCACCTTCACGAAGCCTTACGGTACCTGAAGATGACACGAAGTGTCGGAACCCGGGTCTTGCTGACGAACCTCAAATGGAGAGACAATGTTATTTTTTATTGGTTCATAATTATTTGTTTTGGTCTATTGAGATCTTGCGGCAATGACACAAGGAAGGGATCTCCAAATTTGCCCTCAAATCAGAGACAGCGATAGGACGTGGGAGTGGAAATCTCCATCTTTTTTAGGATTTTGTGTCAATATTTATTTATTTAAGATATTCTAGCACCATAGGACTTTTAAAACGGTTCGTAAAACATACCTTTGATAGGTACTACATGTTAGCGTAAAGCGAGAAAACAAATCATTGTAAAAATTACTTTTACAATCAGTGATGGTCTATTCACAAGGGCATTTGCTTTTCAAAAATAGAAAAAAAATACTGTAACACCAATTCTTTTCTCAGACTCGCGGCTGGTGACCTCAAGATAAAATTAAATATTCACGAGAGAGGTATATATTAATTGCCTTTCCATCTAGCAACAAAATGTAGTCACCTCCATCAATTTTCATCAAGAAAGGAAGTAGCGACTTTTTATTGAATCCGATTATACGTTGGCAACACTGAGTGGGAGAGTAGGAGATGCTTCCGGCGAGAATGTCGGGAAAATAAAGGGAAAGTGAAGAGGATACACGGGCAGCAATCGTCTGAAAATTTTTTCTCCCATCATTGGAGGCGTCTGGATCAGGAAGTACACAAAAACACCTTGACAGTCGATTCCTTACATCGTTTATTTGGGCTTCCGTTGGCAGAGAGGAGGATGTGGGTGGCCCATCAAGTTTTTTTGGACACTCCATCCTTGTGGAAATTGACCGCTGTTCCTGCTTCAATCCCTTCAAATTTCTGATTGCACGGGATTAGTGGGTCCAAAAATCTGTGAGAGCCTTAAGAGATGATGATAGAATATGATGAAATCGCTATGCAAAGTTAGCTGGTACTTCAGCTTTTGCTTAAACACAGTAAACATTTTTAGATTGCCATTTGGAGTAATAAAACTGGAGATCTATTGGTGAATTTTAATTTATACCATCAATATTATGACGCACCACATTATTAAGCCTTAAGCCATGAATTACATGTTTGGTAAATTTTATTTTTATTTTTAGTTGAAAGTTTTATTATTATTTGTAGCTGTTAAATTTTAAATTTTATATTTTCGTTCTCCTCAATAAGACGGATGTCACTTCGTCTGATATCCTGTCGAAGACTAAATTAAAGAAACGATAAAGTAATGGATAGACATCTTACTCCTATTTGGAATTATTCCTTGAGACAACAAAACCTTTGAAAATTGGCTTCTCATAATGTTTGAATGACAGTCTACAAAGAGAAGGCATATGAGGGTGTCATGCAAATTTTTTCGAGCATTCCAATCAGAAAATGATCGCTTTTTATGTTTTCATCTACAAAACCTCTGCTTGACATGAGATCCAAAACATATCTTTCATTCAAAGTTAAGCAAAGTTAAGCCTGTGGATGAGGTGATCAATCTTGTTTCATTTCCCAAAGGGAAAAACATTACCTCGTTAAATTTTTGGCTAAATAGATAAAAGAAATTGTGGTAAAAAATAGAAAATATCTTACTTTATTGAGAAATCCGAATGGGCTTTGGACTCAAAACTATCAAGGACTGTCGGTTTCTTATAATGTTTATTTCGTACTGTGTGATAAGGTGACTCGCCTTCCACTTTAAATTTTTCCTCAAATCTATAGTTTATCCTAATTCAGTCGGATGTATTCAATGATTTGATGAAAGAAAGAAAGGAAAAAGTGAATTTATTAAGATGAAATGATAATATTAAGTAAAAAATTACGTAAAAATTATACAAATTCTCCGGATAACTTATACAACCAGTTTGGCTGTATAGATCATCGTTAGGTACAGTACTTGTGAAAACATGTCCATTTTTCCAATAATCTATCATCAGAGATACGCCTGTGACCTTGAACTCATTGCATACCTATAGCCAATAAGTAAGTGGAGCTATACTTTAATGTTTATATTCCCTGATGTACTTTATTCAGCGGATTTTTTATACTTTGTAAACGCTTATTCTTCTTCGACATTTAATCGGCTCTATATACGCTTTTATGGCCTTATCTATTTCTAGGAGCCAGTTCGGAGTCGTCCGTTTTTTTGTACCCTAGCCTCATTGACCACTTATCCAGATATAACCCTTTAACGGAAGGCATGCTGATTTCATCACACACCTTTGTCGTTATCTCATCTCATTGAACAATACTCATTGCTTCAGATTCGGAAACTGATTTAACCCTCATTCTTGAAATAAACCCTCAGATCTCTGGTTGAAATTATTTCCGAAAACTTTTGATCACGTTACGAGGCGACCATTTATTGGAACCATTATTTGTCTTTTAGTTTCTATTAAGAAATCTTCTCGTCTCATTTGTACCAGCGCTTGAATAATGATATGGGATTAGCGTATTATTTACTTTCCGAAAGAAGAACACCAATATTGTTGTTTTCAGATTAGCATGGAGGGGGTGTGGGATCTGGAGATTTTAATATATGGTTTGAGAAAAACCTTCACTGTGGAGTCGATCTGTATCAGTGGGGATTAGCTGACAGGTGAAAACGTTTACGCTAGCAAATGTTTCCATGTTTTATGGAACACAATGCATGTATCTCTAGGGTTTTTTCATTTATTTCGATGCCCATTTTAATCAAGAATTTACACTTAGAAATATCCTGTGGGTTGAAGCAGGTTTTCACAATGCTAATTGCTTCGGATTCGGTAACTGATTTAACCCTCATTCTTGATATAAACCCTCAAATCTCTGGTTAACATTTCCGAAAACTTTTGATCACGTTACGAGTACTTCGTACAAATACTTCGTACAAATACTTCGTGCATCAGTGTTTGTTGTAAAAATCCGTGTCTCCAAAGTTTGACAAAGGTTTTCTATATAGGCAGGATGATAGTATTTAATCACTATTTAATGCAACGGCGACACTCAATGGCGATTTCTTCCAGTTTTATTGGCTAAAAAAGTACCCATGTGAAGTCCTTTGATCCCATTTCCATGTGATCCGCCCGTGAGCTGTATCGCTGAAGCGAGATACTGCGTAACGCACTGTGCAACTGTAATCTAAAGTCTTATGTTGATTCGCTAGAATCAGTTTAATATGTGTGCATCCCATTTCTTTGAATAATGTGTTAATTTAATATATTTTATTCGTACTAGTAATGCTTGATTAGTTATTGTCACGTACGCTTTGGATTCATTATGGTAAGGACTTCGCAGCGAGACTTGATAATTTAAGGAATTTTGTATTTTTCTGTAGGCCGAGGCATATATGCTTCACTTAAAGTTCTATAACTAATTATTAATTTTTTTCTGATAAACTTAATGGTAGAAGGCGAAATTTTGTGGAATGTCACTACAGACATGACGAAAAAGAGAGAACTCTTAGTATTTTCCACACTTAAAACTTTAATGCCCGACCCAGGTTTCGATTGCCTTCAAAGGACCTTGATATTGATTGCAAGGCAATCGAAACTTGGGTCGGACATTAAAGTTTTAAGTGTGGAAAATACTAAGAGTTCTCTCTTTTTCGTCATTTCTGAGAGCTGTGTATTGGAACGCTATATTAATGCTGAAGAATATTTCTTAACCATTCTCTCTGTCCAAGTACTGGAACCTATGTTAAACAGTAATTAGAGGAAATTAAGTTCAATGAAGATGAAATAGAGGAAAGGGTTATTTCAGGGTTCGTCCTTTTATCGTGAAGTCGTTGTACATGTGCATGCACGCCCTACATGTATAAAATTTGTTTAAGTATTCCTGTCGTGTTAGTCATCATTGGTCGTTCAATCCTAAGAATGGATGAATGCAGCCCTCCAACCATCCCTATTTAATGCTAGTTCCCTTACCTCCTGGTATCTTTCCCTGTGAACTGTCATCTTTATTTGATCCATGAACTTATTCCTGGATCTTCCTCTGGAAACTTTACCCTCCATTTTATCTTCAAATTGGCACTTCACAAACACATTGTGTCTCAGAGTGTCCTGTTCATCTTATTCTTCTTTTCTATATGATGTCGTGTTAGTATGACCCTCTAAATGAATGGGTACGAAATCGGAGAGACGGGAGACAGAGAACGTTTCCAACCATTCTACGCAGGGAAATGAAACCCAGTCCTTGAAATCGTGAGCCTTTTCCCTGAACCGTAGTGTCAAACGAAATCCCGCTCTTCCATGATGAATAAGTGTTTTCCTTTTTTCACTCCATCTCAGGCACACGAGGGAGTAAAATCCATGAATCGGCACTCTGTATTTATCCTTCACGGTCTGCCATGGCAAGGGGAATGCTTGGCCAGGATGGATACATACCCTCAAGCCCCCAACTCCAAGCCCATTCGAAGCCCTCGAACAAAAACATCTCTCCGAAGTTCACCAGGCTGTAAATTGATTGAGAGAGGGGAGTGAGAGGCGAAGAGGCAATGTCAGAGCTGGAAAGATATGTATGCCTTACCGTTCCGTTCCCTCCCCCCCGAAGCCCTCTCTTCCCACGCCCGCAACGGGGTGTATGGCAAATGTGGGGATGCATTTGTTGTATCCGGTCGAGAATGGGTAGAGCTCCTCGCTGGTGAAGACGGGTCCAGACGCGAAGAAAGATTTCTCTGGCTCTTAAATCCAGCGGGGCTGGGTGTGTGCGCTCCCCCGAAAGGGGAAATGGAGAGGGACGAGACGAACCGGTCTGTTCTCGCGAGTGGATGGGGTGGAAAAACATTCGAGGCAAGAAGAGGAACAGCCGAGGGATACATCCAGGGTCTATACACGCATCAGGGCCAGCTAGAAATACGGCCCGAAGAAATTCCTCTCGCTTTCATGGACCTGTAACAAAACCCTTGCTTTCGGTCCAGAGATCTTCGCACAAATTCGAGGGGATCACCGATGAAATTACTGGACCATTCTTCTCAGATCCAGGTTTCTTGGTCATTTTTTGGCGCACAGCTCAGCTATCAGTAATTCAAGTGGTCTCATCCACCACAAAAATATTACCGGACACTTATTGCAGAGGGGAGACCAGGGCATGTTTACACGACCTTACGATACTGAATTTCAAATTTGTTTTTTCAAACTCAAAGCATCAAAAGATATTATTTTTAAGGGGAATTGATTGATACTTTCGCTCATCATAATCAAACGAAAACAATGAATGAAGGTTGCTGTAGAAAGTTATGACGAATTCATGTGGCTGACAGCACATGCTGATTTTGACAAAATACGCTTTGAAAACGTCATGTACAACGCAGGAGTAGTAGCTAGAGGCATGTTTCAAAGTTATTTTTTAAACATTCATATCAGGATATCAGGACGGTTTAAAATGCTGACTTACAAAATGTAGGTTCCGATTGATTACTTTTTAAAAATTAGAAAACGAGGAATTCAAATCGAACTGATAGTATTTACCCATGTCGACGGTATTCACTTAGTCTTCAAAACGTATATGTTCCTATCTAGAGACAAATCAGGTAACGCCACAAGATGGACTGTCAGATACCAGGCATGGATATCAGAATATACTAGAAGAATTCTAGTTCACCAGAATCTAAGCATTTACGTTTACTGATGTCGGAAATGACATTGAATATTCTGAATGCATGAATAAGTGCATTGAGAATATCAAGCTTGTAAACATTAATTGACGACTGTTATGATTTTTTCAATACGTTTTTTAAGTATTAGCATTTTTATTTGTCAACTTGAAATTATTCGTAGCACATCTTGACATTCATCAGAGATATGAATAAAGTAACAAAACTCGTGCATTCGGTTCAGCAATCTTCGCACAAAGTTGAGGAGATCACCGGTGAAATTACTGAACCAATCTCCTCAGATCCAGGGTTTTGATCATTTTATGTGCACACAGCTCAGCTATCAGTAATTCAAGTGGTCTCATCCACCACAAAAAAGACACCGGACACTTTTGTAGAGGGGAGACTAGAATTTTAAATATTATTTTGCCGAACTTAAAACATCCAAAGATATTAATTAAAGTGAATCACGTGGCTCTTTACATATAAACTGACGATTTGAATAAACTTTGTCATTAAATAGTGAATAAAAAATACTAACCCATATTAGGGTGGCAATCCTACCCCAATGAATCGGGTTGCAAAATTGTAAATAAAAAAGGAGGTTTTTGTAAGGGTTGGGATAGCATGGAGGAAATAATTGAATTTGAATCCAGTATTCTGATTTAAACCCCGAGAATTTAGCTTTTTGACTAACACGTCCACCTTGAAACTGAACGGCGAGATGATTATGTACGCACGAAAATCGACCTTTATTTACGACCTAGATTGCAATGTGCTTACTACATAATTTGCTGCTAACCTACCTTAGCAATTAAAGTTTTATTTACTAGTTTAATATACAAAATCATATTTCGTGATCATATATATATATTTTCTCAAGGTAAATTGAAAGATTTATCCGGTTCATTTGTTCAAATTCCATGCCATATTGCCAGAAACTTCTGAATTTGTATCTCACTCATCGATTCCACTTTAGAATAAATTATGCAAATGAACATAAATTACGTGATTTATATCAGTAAAATAAATATGTGCTGAAGCTCTATAAACATTTTGGCGAGTCAAAATCGTTTCCGTCCATCCAGCCAGGGGTGCAATGGCCAAAAGGCGAAGTTTTCATGGCGGCGAAATGATTGGGGAAGGGAAATGAGTTCTCGAACTTTCCTGAACAAATCCCCCTGCAACAGGGTGCCCCTTAATTACGCTCTTAAATAATTCAGTGCTCAGTGAGTGAATGAGCGGGAACATGACTCTTAACCCACCATCAACAATCGCGTGGGACAAGGCATCCAACTCCTACGCCCCCTCATTTTTCGGAGCGAAGATTAACCAGACATCTTTTCCGCCCTAGAGCCTATAAATCTGCGTGCAGCCTCTCCGAAAAGTTCCACCTAGCTAGTTTCCGGGATCATTCCTTAATTACAACGCCTTTCGTGCATGTTCAAGAAGTCGTAACGATTAGCAAACGCAAATTTTTTTTTAAATATACGCGAATGTAACCTCTAAACTCATACTGAGAAGCTACGTCGTGTTGGATCTACTGTTCTAGTTGAATGTAAGTTCATTCCAATGCAATTACAGAGAGCCCTGTTTAGTGGATTGGTAAGTCTTGCGGTTTAATGCCCTAAATTATCGTCTTCCAGAGGGTTCCAGGTTTAATGAAATCACAACACCCTGCCAAATTTGCTAAGGGACGGGGAGATTGTAGGTTGAATGAGCCACCGATGACATTATAACTGGCTTAACTATCCCTCGATTAAAGCGAACTAAAAAACCTGGTTGAGTAAATTACCCCCATATTTTGCATAGATGTTGCACCTACTGTTACATTTTACGAAATAAACTTTTATTTCAGCGAGCTGATAATATTATACAACGGAAAATAGGACTTGGCAATCGGTAGCTACCTAGAAGACGTTGCTTCTGAGAAAGGACTATTTCATCAAAAAAGTCAAATGTAAGTTGAATATATATACCTTGGACTTAGATTCTGAATACAGTAGATTATCATTGAATAGGGAGAACAGGATAAATTTATTAAATGCTTCATAGAGTATCCGTTTTCCGAATTTTTCAATTTTTATATTTCTGAAATCTCAAAATAAAAAATTGAACTTCAGTGTACTAAAGTGGATAATGTTTTCTCGCGTTATTGATACGGTTCGGAAGACTACATTAATGGATTGTTACTACTTGCAGGACTATGCAGGTGCTAACAAAGTCTACTTAAAATCAGCATATAAACGTTAGCAATGAGAGTCGCGGCTAAAAATACTACACCGTGCTATGGGTTGGAAATCGCTTGTCTAGAGAAAGGGATTTAAAATTATTATGCCGGCGAAGAAGCAGACTTTTTGTCGTAATGTTCAGTCATTTTTCGATTGCTCGTCTTATGGATTTATTTTTCAAATCTTTAATGATTTTCAGTTTTTCTCTCAGGTTAATTCAAGTATACTGCAAGCTAATTGGCGATTTCAACTAAAAGGGTTATAATTTAATTCAAAATGTGTACCAAGTTCCATAGAGTCACGCCGGAAACCACCAATGATATCAAATATGGTATCCAGAGATGGTTTCGAAGGCTTCCACGGGTTCCTTGCGATTTCTAATTTATCGGGCTCTTCCCGCGTTGCAGCATATTAGTGGACAGCCGCTTCACTGGTAATCCAAATGGCTTTATCAGGTTTCAATTATATTTATACAGTATATTCATGTATACGGGGGACCTGAGGACGCCGGCTAGTATTGGCCTACAAAACTTCAAGTGCCTAGATACTTTCCCAGAATTATTTCCGCGATAATTTATACTAGTTCAAAATATTAGCTAAATAATCGCGGGGATGCTGAATTTTTATACGTATTTGAATTAACGATGCTAATTTGATGATTTTACCGCAAGCAGGCGCCAGATTGGATAAAAAATTGCCAATCAATAAACTCATAATCGACAAATGACCCAAAAGCTGTTCACTTGCCCCTGAATCAAAAAACGCATTTGGTTGATTTCACTTTTTGCGAATTAACTTCCCACGAGGCTCGCAAGCGACTTGACCAAGCATTAATGATATTCTGGGGGAAAAAATGGAATGAAATTTGTTTGAATGGTGAGGTCCCATTCGTCATATCAATATTTTTTTCCCATTTGCTGATATCCTTTTCATTCGGTGTGAAACCTTATCCATAATTTACCACTCACTTAAAGATCCAAACATTATAACATCCAATTAATCCATTGTCAATATGGGCTAGTTTTAACATTTAATTTTCCTATAGTATATTAGCTCTTTATTTTGATTGGCTAATGCATCCTTTTATACGTACCTTAAATTACTCTTCGGAAGTGAATGTGGAAATGATGAACAAGGTGCCCGGGTGGTAAGGTAGACAAATTAGGGATTTTTGGAGATGTTATTGGAGGAAAAGAGGTTTATAGTGGAGAATCGGAGAGGTGGGAAATAACGGATGGAATTTTTGTTTAAAGGGAACGGTATGTTGAAGGCGAGTACTTGATTAATAATTCAGGACAAAAGAGAGTGTATAGGCACTAACTTTGTGTAAAATATGGATTTCCATATTTGAAAGGAAACAATGGTACAATTTTTACACTTTCATTCTCCGCCACCGACCATGGTTTCTGCATATTATCGTATGCCATTAGTACACACCTGGGTACACTTCTCCAAATGTCTCAGCATTTTATACATTTTACAACGTGGAGAAGGGAGGTGAAGGGAAGTTCGAGGTTTAGAAGAGGTGAATGGGCAACAACAACATTGTTTAAACACAAACATAGTTTATATTCACTGTTATATATTTCAAATTGTTCAACAAAGTCTACTTCTTAACATCAGGACATAAAATGTAGGGCTTCCACGTCAAAATCATTAACATGGTTAAATTACACAAGTATTTCGCAATAATTGATGCATCCTTATTATTTACGTAACAAAGTCGATGCTCCTTCACCCAAGTTAGATATTGCGACCTGTTTGTCCAATGTATTGTGCATCACATACTAGCCTACAAACACCCCCTTTATCTGAGTTGCCATATTAGTCTTTAGACTTTACAATAATTTCGCCAATAAATTAATCACCTAATTGATGCCTCCACGAATAAAAGATTAAAATGAACATAATCATGGAATGTAGGTCGAGAGAAATGCGAGAGCAGTGAGAGACGGAAGATTAGAAGGGAAGAGAATAGCTGAAAAACTGAGGAAAATCTGGAAGGATACCCTCTAATCCTTGGCCAAGAAGAAACCTCTGGCTTATTAGAAAAAAAGGAGAGAGAAGGAGTGAGGGAAATTGCAAAGCAGCCCCAAAATTTTGAAGTCATGGGAACTGCAGCCAAAAATTCAAAATTCAATGCAAAGTAATTATGTTGAATATCTAATGGTAATCAGATCGTTTTATGGAGAAGTACGTTTTGACATTTTTATCTAAATTGTTTTTCCTGGTCCTCATGACTCCACCTAGTGGTCACGTAATGTTTTAACGGTAATATCTTCTTTTTAAAGTGAATTTGATCTCGTCACCTTTTCAAAATGCGATGAATTCCTAACGCGTGCATAAAAAACTATAACAAGGTATCATTGAGTCATTTTATTAATCGATGAATAGTTATTTCACACTCAATTAGGGCTTCAATTCTATTTTTTGTGGTAACATTTCTCTGCGACTCAATCCTCGCTTTGTCTTCTATTCCCATTGAGAATGAATTCAACGCGACGACGGCAGTTTGCCTTGAGGGCGCACTTGCGAGCAGCTGCTCTCTCGACCCTTCTCTTCAAGCCACGCCCTCTCAAGGGCCAATCACTCACTACTAGTTCCTCCTCCTCCACTTCTACTCAAACAACGACACCACTCCCACTTCCTCACTTCCGAGCGCAATTTTCTCTTTCTCCAGTTTGGGCAGTGCGATACTACGATACTCCTACTGCGATATATGATACGCCGGAGATATCTAATTGTGAAATCAATCGCACTTGATATACTACATGTCATATTACACTTATTCACGATAGACCGTCTAACCCTATGTATCGTGATGCTGTATATTCGGATGTTTTACTTCATCATACGATGCGAGATGGAGTGAGGTAAGTGATGTTATACAAGCCAGTTTTAAGTGTCAAGCGATTTTGATATTCGGTGACATATCCTACGACGTTGTACGATATTTGATACCATGTGATGGGCGGTGAAATGCAGTGCAGCTTGGCGTGTTATGCTTTAGGGCTAATTGTACTTTATGCATATATGACGTAGTATTATGCATTGCAACATGCGATGTCATATCAAATGATACGTATATAATTGCCAAAATTTGGCCATTGCGATGGCTTGAGAATTGAACTTCCATTTAGAAGCCTCGGGCTCGAATCTCGTCGAAGTGGAAGTGATTTTTCTATGAGATTTTTATTCCTTCTTGTGTGGCTCACAGGTGCGGATTTTCTTAACACGCTCCCTCTACTCCAAAACTATGCCTTAATAACCTTCTATCTGTCTTTAATCCTTTAATACCAATTTTTCGTAGTCATATAATCACAGTATATATTTCTTGTTTTTTACTGCTCTGCCTAGGGCACTTTTCAAAGAAACGTTATGCACAATTTTTAAAAACCATTTTCGTTTACGATTTCCTATATAAACGCCAAAGTATTTGGGCAATTAATCGAATATTTTTACCTCATGGTTTTCTATCGCATGGTTAAAATGGTTTACCCCATAATTTGCTATCATTGGAATTGTGAGATCATCATTGGTCGTTCAATCCTATGATTGATTGACTGCAGCCCTCCACCCTTCCCTATCTAATGCTAGTTCCCTTACCTCCTGGTATCTCTTCCTCTGTACTTTCCTCTTTGACTGGTCCATGAGCCTATTTCTATCTGGGAACTGGGGAATTCTTCAATGATGTTCTTCACAAACCCATAGTATCCAATTCATCTAGCTCTTCTTTTCTGTATAGTGTTCCATATGGTGCATTCCTCTTCTACTCTTCTGTTCACTTCATCGTTTCTTATTTTGTCCGTCCATTTGATCTTCAGCATCCTCCTTCAGCACCAGGTTTCGAAGACTTCTAGTCTATTCTAGTCAGCTTTTACTGTAGTCCATGCTTCCGATCCATAGAGTTCCACGCTCCACACAAATTTTTTCACTTACTGGTTCCTGGTTTGTAGTCCTATCTTCTTTGAGCACAGCAGTTGTCTTTTTCCCATAAACGCCTTCTTAGCTAGGGCTATTCTCCGCTTGATATTCGTTTAACTTCCTCCTTCCCACATGATGGTACTTCCGAGATAAGTGAAGGAATCTACTTGCTCTAATTACTCTCCTCTCAGAGTAACTTATGCATTTGTCTTCTCTCTTCCGCATACCAGGATTTTAGCCTTCGTCTTACTTATTTTCATGTTATATTCTAGTAGAACTTGGTCCATGACAAATTGTGAGATATTTTTCTTCAAAATGAGACCAAATCATTAATTTCTAGGTGAAGAGATATTTCGCTCCAATTATCTTAAACCACGATGTGACGCTATGATGTGAATATCGCTCGGCCCCGCCTCCAGGCTCACCTCGCCTTGATCCATCTCATTGTTCTCCGCTTCTCTCGCCTCTCAACAGCCCGTAGCCGATATTGCCTCCCGTCGCGAAGCGGATGTCTCCTCTTCCAGTCTTCATCTCACCCATTTTCACTCCTCACCTCCGCCTTCCTCCTCTCCCTTCCTCTTTCTCCCCCTCTCCATTTCTCTCTCCTTCTCCGATCTCACCCCGTCCTCGTCCCCATCCCCTTCATGCGACTTGAGAATTTGTCCCCGGAGAATCATATTACATTCCTCCTTTCGCCCCTCCCCCCACTCGCTCTTCGTCTTCCGCTCGCTACGCATCCCCTGCCATCGCTTCCTTCTTAATCATCGCGTGTCCATCCCTCCCTTTCTCCCCAAACCCTCTTCCTCCTTTCATCCCTTTTCCCAGCCTCTCTTTGGAAATATGAGGAATTCTTTTATTTTGGTGTTTTTCTGTACCCTACACCCTGTCGGCGGGGAAATTGGTTGATTAGGTTATTCTCGGCATATTTTTTTGATCGCAGAAGTATTCGTATTATTTCATATCAAAACTTGTTACTGGCATCATTCTTTGCGAAAAACATCACCATGACAATTTTTCATTTCCTGTATTATAATTTCTTTTGTAACAACAGTAGAATTAAGTCTCCTGATCCCTTCGTAATGCAAAAATGATTTGGCGCTTAGGTACGTACTCTGGTGCAAAGATGTGCACTAATAGGACGCATTCACAAATAAAAAATTCATATAAATTGATCTGGATTGGAATATGCATAATAGCATTATCAGTCAGGTGTTTTTGTAAGTTTTATCACCTAGCAGTCTCAGGCTATTTTTGTAAGGAGTGGGAAGATATATTTTGTGAAGAAAGTAGCTTATTAGTGTGTATGATGTGGCTCTTGTACTGGAAAGTGATCTGGGGACAGGAGCATCTAGTATACACAAATTCCCGCTTTAATTCAGCTTGAAATAAAATGACTCGGTGATGCTATTTGAAATCGCCTCACCGGAAATCGTAATACCTGGGTTCGAATCCCAGCAAATTGAAACGAATGGAGAATGGCGAATTCCATTTCCTTTCGTGCATGGTATGCACTGCAGTCGTCTTTTTCCCATGAACGCCTTCTTAGCTTAGGCTTTTATCTGCTTGATGCTCTTTGTACTTCTTCCGTCCAACGATATGGTACTTCCGATATAGGTGAAAGAATCCACTTACTCTAATTCCTCTCCTCTCAGGGAGACTTTTGCATTCATCTTCTCTCTTCCGCATACAAGGATTTTGGTCTTCATCTTACTTATGTTTATGTTTTATTCTTGGAGAACTTGGTCGAGAACGTTTAGTGACCTTTGAGGATCATCTCGATTCCCAGCAATGTCTGCGATATCATCTGCGAAGCGGAGTATGTTTATTTCTTCTCCGTTTATCTTTACTCCTCTCAGTTCAATTTCTTGTGTTTCTCAACCTACGACATATGCCTCTTGAATGCAACAGAGGATGTAAACTTGAAAGTGAGGAAACTACAAGGAAAAACACGGGTGGAATTTATCGGGCAAGGGATGAAAAATGCTAATAGGGGGAACAGTGAATGAATTAACCTATTTCCTAATAAAAGAGTGGAGTGGATGACTAGAGAAAAACGAGTCTTAGGGTTTATTGATGCTGCTTTTGATGGATGACGTACACCCGGCGCGGCGTGTGAATCAAACTCAACAAACTATGTGTTTCGTATCTTTTGGTTAATTTCCCACGGCTGGCTGGCTTGGAATTTCGTGCAAAGAGTTATACGCCCAAGGAATTTCGTATTTCGTTATATTTAGAAACTCATATTTTAACCAATCCATCAGCCCAAGTCATTTGGAAAGTTTTTAGCGGAAGAGCTTCCATATTATTATTCATAATCTTAGCATAATTATACCTTCCGTTATGCTGTCCCGTAATTTTCGTTTGTTATGGCGTAGTATTAGTCTTGATAGAAAATCATTTCAGTCATTTCTCACTATTGCTTTCATTCGATTAATCGTAGACTTTTATTGTACTTTGTCATTTTTTGATGTGAGGGGATTATATCTACATTGCGTTTACCTATTCCAGTAGCTATTTTGGTAGAGTTTTCAATTTATTTTATTGAATGTGCAATTTATAGAATTATATTGTATGCAACTAATACAAAAACCCAATCATAAAGTTATGTGGAATAGAATACATGTACATTTTTCTATTTCACAAAAGCTGCACTTTTTTATCTTCGGAGTTATTTCTTATGCTGCTAATGTGTGAAATAATTATGCTGTTTAAACTGAGGCGCTCTAATAAATAAAGCACAGATAAATTACGAAATTAATTTACTTAAAACCTCATGTTCACTAAACTTATGGTTTAAAATTATTTGGATTATGTGTTATCTCATTACTTCTTTATGATAAAACTTGTTAGATGAGATGCCATTATCTCACAATAAACGTTTTATTTCACTTTTCACAAAATTTTATTTAACCGATATATAAGCTTATATTCCATGCATATTACACCCATAAAATGACATAATTCATGTCGAAACCCTGGGTCGGTTAAATAAAATTTGTGAAAAGTGAAATAAAACTTTTATTGTGAGATCATGGCATCTGTACCCCATTGCCACAAAATATCGCCTCATACGCTGAACTTAATTGCTAGATAGGATTTTAGTGTAGTTTTCTAAAACTGTGCTTGCTAATGATAAAGCATTTTCATAAAATCTGGATTCTGGAGACATTAAGTAAAATACCGTTTGAGCCATTCACGAAGAATACTTTTATAAAGTGTCGGCTCAGTATTCTATAAAACTCTTTGATAAATAATTGAATGTGAACCATGTGCATAAAAATATCTGGAAATTTTTCTTTAGCATAATTATATAGCTTTTGTCCTGGATTTTTGAAGCGAGAGATTTTCTCACGTAAGGTATAAGACGAGTGAATTGATGTATGCCTCGCAGAGTTTCGTCACTTGTATTGTGTTTCTTCTGCGACAACTCCATTTACTTCGGATTAAATTTATGTCATTCTTCTTAGCGATCGATAGTTCTCCGGGTAGACTTTGGGAACGTTTCAATTCGGCCATAATGAACCTCCTTTGTCGCCTGTCCGATTTACATATCCTTCTTCGTCGATCGACTCGCTACGATCCCCACGCCTCGAAAGCTTCCAACCTTCTCTCTGCCCAAGCAGTCAAGACTTTCCCTTCTGTATACAACCACACCTTTACCGGTTGCCGTCCAATTTCTATTCCTCCACTCAGAGCGCAGATATCCTTGTAGTTCCGTGAGATATGTCAACATCAATTTCGTCGTTCGATGTGAAACATCGTGATGTGCATCGTCACTTTGTGTTCGATGTGCTGCATCACATGCATGTGCATTCAAGACTTGATCTTTAGGTTTACAAGCTATAAATTTAGCTTATCATTTAAAAAAGTTAAGGGAAATGTATTGCTCTAACAAAAATTAACATTAATGCATCTGAAACTTGTATTTTCATCATATATGGTCAGAAAAATATCATAATATACGAGATAATAGAGAAAGAGGGGGAATAATGATGTTTCCTTTACAAGATTTAGCATTTACAGTCTTCAAGGAGAAAATTGAAAATTCTGGAGTTAAAAGTGTAACTTTTCAGCAAAAACGAAGCGTATGCCAAAATAATTTGCATGAATCAAATACTTTACTCTTTCAGTTATCCATCAGTGAAGGTATCAACCCTACATCTTGTCGGAAGTAATTAATAAACACTAAAAATAACTCTGCACTGATTCTAATCTTTTTATCATTGTAGTAATATAAATGGGTTCCCTTCGAGGGCTCTGAGATCCTCCAGTCCTGAGACCATTTTCATACAGCCTATAGCACTCCGTCGTGAATACGCTAACATTTATGCAAAGTTTCATGCCAATTGGTTCCGTGGTTTTTGAGGAGAAGAGTAGAAAGTATAATTACAGACAGACAGTCAGACACCACTGCATTTTAATATACTAACATACATTTACATTTCATATTGTATTGTGATCAATGATTATGTATCATGCCTAGCACAGGATGACATAAAAAATATAATTGTTACGAAGGATTCCGCATTTTTCTTGTTTATTGATATTTTTCGGGTTTTTCTCGCGTTGCACCATTTTTGTGTACGACTGTTTCCCGGCATGAGAACCTTCTCTGAATAGGACCTGATGAAGCCGACTGAAATGCCGGCGAAACGGTCGTCTACAAAAGTGGTGCAACGCGCGTAGAACCCGAGCAATACCAATAAAACAATATAATTCATGGAATAAATTGAGAGACTCGTTACTGGTTTGTTTTTGATTTATTTATTTTGCTTTTATAATTAACTTTTGATTGAATTATTCATTTCACCCAGCAAAGGAATTACGGGGCCAATATTTTCACATATAATATACAATCAATGATTTCACAGTCGTACATACATATAAAAAATAAGGAGTAGCGTTTACATAATAATTTGATATAACAATTTTCTTCAATTAGAAACAGAATTGATTCTTTTTTTTTAATTTCGAGTTCATTACAGTGCTTATAGCATTTTGACACAATCTGTACGATGTTGAATAGTTTTTACTATAGTCTGTCACAGCATTGTTTAATGTAAATGCCCTTTTTGACCTTACATTACTATTTGGTACTAAGAAATTAATTTTTCTCACTAGGTTAAGCTATATATATATATATATATCAAGCAAATACAGTAAATTATTTTTTGTTCTTCTATTCTTTAAGCTTTGAAATCCAAACATTTTAATTAGATTATGATTGCTTATGTAGTTTTCGCATTATGGGTAAATGTTACTCTGTGGGTAGTACATGTAACGCAGAAATTTCTTCCGGAACATTTTCCATGCATTGTATATAAGTATTTGTTCACATAAGGATACCATACAACCGAGGCATATTCTAACGTGATTACACGTTACGATAACGATATCACGTGATTATCCCTTATCAACACGTCGAAATATCGCCCGACCCATCTGACCCACCTTCCTCCTCTGCTTCGTCATCTTCACAGGCCTCCCACTACTGCCTGCCACTCCGTCACTCGGCGTCTTTTGTGGTCGATACTTGGTTCGAGATGCGATTGTTATTTTTTCCGGCAGTTACCCACCCTTCCCTCTCTCTTCGTCTCCGGGGGCTCTCCTCCGCGACCGCGCAATGGGAGGGGGAGAGGGTCCTGAGACCCCCCTTCCGTAAATCCATCCATCCGCTCCACCCGTCACACCAAATGGTATTCTGATGCCCGATTTTCTGGGTCCTCACGGTGCATTTCTTTGCTTCCCCCTACCAGACCCCGAGCTCCCACCACTCAGAATAGTGACAGCGGATCATCGCAAATTGTGCACTGCAAAAGCCGCCATTCGCATTACTAAAGAGCGCAGGAAATCCACACGAGTCTAGTTTTATTAATAGGAATAGTTTTCCTCCGTAATGTTAAAAATATATGGGAATCTGCCAAAATGATTTGCCAGTTAATTTTTTTGTCATGCTTTTCACGACTTTCGTAGCACCTAAGGTGATTATTTTACTAGCCTAACCTCTTGGTATTTTCAAATTGACTGCAACGACACAGCCCTTTGGTTGAGAGTACGTAGTCCCTAAAGAGAAATCATTGGTGCTGTAAATGCATTGGTGATCACGGTCTTGACATTGACTCGGTGATCTGTGGATTGTATTTAGTATATTTGAACCATACCTACACTTAGAGAATCCGCACCACCAAATCTTCGAGGATATAATCCAATTTAACTTATTTTCTCTTCTGGCCAGTCCCTTTTCTATTTAATCAGCCAGTAGCTCAAAGATCTAGCCAGCAGTAGTGGGTCACTTTTGACTGACATCCACCAAAGACCCTTGTAAATGTGAACGCGATCTGAGTAAGTTTTGTTAAAAGGTCATACTCGACTGGGAGAAAAAGGGAACCTTCCGTTGGTTTCATTATCATCATCGGTCGTGGAATTCTAATATTGGTTGGCTGTAGCCCTCTATTCCTCCCTATCTAATGCTTGTTCCCTTTCTTACTGGTATCTCTTCCAACGTACTTTCTTCTTTATTTGGTCCATAATCTTATTCCTGGGTTTTCTTCTGGGGACGTTTCCCTCTATTTTACTTTCGATTACGTTCTTTACAAACCCATTGTGCCGCAGAGTGTGTCCGATCCATTCCGTAGGTTTGCCGACCATTTCGATTGTTATTTATCAATATAAGGACATCATTTGCACCATTTTTGAGAAGTTAGGCAAGAGATTTATAAACCTTGGCTATGGAGGAAGGGTGGAATAAAAACCAAGGTCGCCATTAGCCTACTCCTTTGAAGGAAAACCCAAAGAGGATGACAGTTAAACAACCAATCGGAAGTCAATCGGTACCCATCGGAATCTCCGGAGGGTAAAATACCTAGGCCTCTTCAAGGGATACTCATGTAGGTTTCCAAATATCCTCTTCAGCCAGGACCAGCCAGGACTCGTAGCCAGGACCTCGGAATGGAAAGCCAGTACTCTAGCCGCCATAGCAAAACAGTCCCACAATCCAGGTGCCTAACTCCAGTTTAATTGGTTTGATTCAAGGTATAACGGCCAGGAAACGAAGTTAGAGATAGTTAGAAGTTAAGAAAGAGACTAAGTATGCGAATAATGTTTTAAGGCCGTGTTACTCAATGCTTGATTCGGTACTGGAAATCGAACTAAACGGTTTGCTTAAAATTGTTCTGTATATGTGTGTGTTAGCATCCCATGACGGAATCGTATTCGATTTTCAGCACTGAAAAGAGGAATAGGCAAGATACTTATTTTTCGTCTGATTCTTGGATCCAACGACCAATCACTGGCGAGCTGGCGCGGCGAGTGGAACGTTTTGAGAAAATACCGGTGGCGGAGCTGATGTCTGCGGAAATAATCTCCTGGAGAGCTGTGTGAACTATAAACGAAAAAAAATATTGTTGAAGGTTGCTCGGGTTTACCACCTGGTCAAACTCTCTATCTTGTAATCTTAGTCGGATTCACAAAGTCTAGAAGATTTTTATCCCTTTCCATCTAAATTCTACCATAATTATTAGATATCCCAAGTAAGCGTTATCCAGGTGCCATTCAAATTTTAATTATTAAAAATCTGATAAGAAAGTGGATATTAGCTGCGTTATAGGAAGAACGACCGATTATTTGCAGAAAACAATGCAGGTAATGCACTTTATTTTATAGTCGTAAAATTGTGCTATGCTAGGATACACATAAGATTAGGCTAAATTATGGGATGTCTCAGAAGTTTTTGCGGTAAAAGGGGAAGAAATGGGGCTAGGAATAAGTTACGTGATGAAAGAATATACATCGTATGCTCCAGTAATAGACGCGGATGAAAGGGAGGGGTCTTCCTTGCTTTGACCTTTGTCGACAGAATGAACTGTAGTCGCATAATGATGCAGATTTATGATATGGTAAATTTTGTAGAGGGAAGGCTTAAGGGAATGCATCATACCCTCCGGTAAAGACTAGTTCTGTAGAAATCCTCCAGATGGCGAAACACGTACCCTTTCTAGGTGTTATGACGTCAGGAGCTTCTCATTCCAAGATAACTCTCGCTCAAGGCAACAATCACCTGCTAGTTGTTACCAAGAGTGCGTATGCTCAGGCAGCGCTGATGGAAGATCTGTGAGGAAAGGATGAACTATTTGCGTCACCGTTCGAGCAACTCATCTCCGAAAACGTCTCAGGTAGCTTGCAAAAACGACCAATTAGCGGTCTCATTTAACAACCACGACAATTGTTTCTTAGCATTCAGGTAGAAGAAGGATTGATACATCTCCCTATATTTAAGATAATTCAATACAGTTATTTGTTTTTGTAAAATAATATACACACTTAATATCTTACTAATTACCCGGTGGTTTTTTTATAAATCGAGATAAAATTGTCATATTTGAATTACAGCTGTCCCTTGGCGAAGGTCTATTATTAAAATACCTAAATTTTTAAGGTGAATGCATGAATTTTTTTACAAATTATTGGGTCTGAAAATCAAGACAAATTTGTCCGGACGATTGGGTATCATGCTTCGCCTTAAACTATGATAGTCCTGGGGCAATGTGGTGGAAGACACTCTTAAAAGAATGAACATAAGGAATCTTAGGAAAATAATGTCGAGTGTGTAGCATTTTATAGGTGTAACCAACACAAGAGAGGCATGCTAACATAGGGCTGAATAGAAGAAGTTATTCGAGCAGTCACCCTTCAAGCCTGCCACCGAGAATTAACTTTTTTTTGACCGTGACTACCTCAAAATGGGGAATTTGCTTGAATTCAAATGAGATATCATACTCATGTACTTAAGTGGGAGTGTATACTTAAATTTTGATGAGATATTAGACTCGAGCTGGAATGATTCATACTGAGTCTATTCAGGAAAATAGCTCTGGTCACCTCACCAATCCAATCTCTACGCAGGTAAAATAGCGCCATTGCAACTTCTAGTGCTAGCTCTGGCAACTACTTCGCTCCCGGCAGCAAGACGTCTTCTTCCAGGGCCCGGGAGACCCTTAAAACGTGCCCGCCATCTCTTGTTTTTCCCCACAGCACACTGCTCTCCTTTTCCCTCACCCATCCATTCCTTACCCTCTCTCGCTCGTTCGGGGTTTGTTTCCCTATCTCTCCTGAGCCCTCGCCAAAAGGGGTAATATTTTCCACCCCCTCCCCGCCCCTCCGTTCGCCTTCAAGCCATTACTTTGCTTTTTTCTCTCTTTCCCAGGCTCTCCCAGGGCCCTTGGAGGAGAAGCTGCGGAAAGAAACGGGGAAACGATGGGACGCGCGTGTATGTGTTTTTGTCTGAAGGGAACGGGAAGGGTGAAGGGAAAGGACTGGTAGGCGTCTTGTCGTGTCAGTCAGGGAGCGCAGGGCTTTCACCGCGTGAGGGATGAGTAACAGCCCTTATTTCGGGATGGTGAGATCCATATGACACGAGAGCCTTTTGTCCACCTCCTAGTCTCTCCAGTATAAGGAGGAGGAGGAGGAAAAACATCCATTACTGTGCGAAATCCCTCGTCTTTTTCAACGCCTCGGAAAGATGAGGGATTACTCCAGGATACAGTGGCTCGAGTGTCGTGCTCATCTCGCATCGTGGGAAAAAACGGGAGTAATTTTATTTTACGCTTTCATTTTCCAATTCCTTCGTAGTTACTCTTACTTCTGAGATCAGTCATTTTTCAAGTGATGCTAGACTTTCTTGTGCCTGCCGTTAATACAATTGAAGTTCTTCGTTTGCAAGGCACAGTATTCAAACACTGAAAGTGGATATCCATCATTTCATAGAATTTTGTTACTTTTCTCCGTAATATTCCTTTACGATGCCATTTCTAGTGAGTTAATAATTCGATAATCCATTTTTGGGATCGTGGCTCTTGATAGCTCTCTCTGTTATTTAGCATTTCATAAGATATTTTAGCCATTCAAAACGATTCCATTGAAAATTGATGGATTTTTAATATTTAATGGGCAATAGACAAGCCATTTTTTTATGCCTTCTCATTGATTATTACTTTGTTTAGATATGCGTTTCTAAACGAGAATTTTTGGTTTTATTAAAAGTAAATCTTAAAGCCGGGTTGGCATGCAGGCTTTTCATGTAAAACTAAGCGAAGCGTCTCGCGCGCAGCCAATAAGGTACTTCTCCTCGTTCGCCTGGATTCTCGTGAGCGAAGTTGAGTTTTGCTTAACTTTATACGCGCGCGACGCGTCAGTTCACGTGAAACAAGTGGCGGACATGTGGTGTGGTTTTTATTTACTTCAAAAGTTCACTGGGATACATTAGCAAGCACTCACGAATTGTTCATTTCTGTAAATCATTTCTATGGTACTAACAGCTATTTTGTCGTCTGCGCAGAAATTTATATTTCTTCATCATGGAATAAATTCGATGCTCTCTCATCATGTCCGAGTAATAAGTAGTGTGCCAATGCAAGCTATGAGTATGCAGATCACCACCTTTTTTCCATGTCTACATTCATTTGCCAATCGATGTCAGCACAAAGAATGGTCGCGACCAAGATCCTTGTCACGGACCTTACGAACCTCGGTTGCGACCAATGACGTCGCCAACGCTTGCACGTGAACCTTGGCCATTAGTCGCGAAACAACTCAGAGCACTTTTTGCACGAAATGCATGCATGTAAACAAGGCTTAACACGTCGTTTTCATGCAACGGTATTCTTCAATACTTAGTTTCTTCAGAACCCAGAGGTTGAACAACTTTAAAACTTTGCACATTATATAATGTCATGGTTTCGCAGATGATGTACTGCTTTTTACTAACTAATAGGTCCTGGACCTACTGTAGATTGTTCTCGTCAACATTCAGAAGATATGGACGTAAGGTTCTCTGCTAATTGCTCGTAGTCGTTTAACGAAGTGTTGAATAATTAATGGCCGTTATACTCAAAGAATGAGTTGAAAGAAAAGAAATTGAATGGACGGTTTTATTTAAATCTCCGAATTTTTTTTGTTCTGAATTAGAGAATGTTTGCAAGATATTTATAATAAGTCCTCAAATCCAGAGATATTTTAAGATAGTAGTGTACCCTAGACGACCCATGATATTGTTCAAGAATGTATGGGTCATATTGCCAAGAGGAATCAATGGAAAAATGTCATCACCTGCAAAAATAAATGGAAAAGAATGATTTCATGAAATCACAAAGAACTAATAGATTGAACATTACATTGTTATTTATTCATATTTTACCTCTTATCACCTATAAAGTTTTAATTGTAGTGATAGAGTTAAAGTGGTAGGTGAGAAAATGAGGTATAAAATTCTCTCAGAATGGGAATTTTGATGATTTTAACAATATGAATAAAATGTGTTTTAGTAACAAGATTTAAAAACAAATTATGTTTAGTATTACAATACTTGGTGTTTTTTTGACTTACTTTGCATGAATGGCAGGAATGGGAGTGAAATGAGGGCAATGGACATGCATTTCCCCCTAATTTTGCCAATAAAAGTTCAGGCATTTATGATAATCTCATGGCACTAGCTCCCTTGGGGGCCAAGAGGAAGTTAAAACTCAACTGTCCAAAGTTAACGTTTATGACTTAAATTATTACATTTTCGGCGTAAATAAAGATGCATGGCTCAATAAAGAGGGATGTTTCAGCTAGCTCAACAAATAAGACACTCTTCTTAAATACTCAGGAGAATTACCGAAAAGATGCTATGAATATCGCTAAGGATTTTTCCAAATGTATTTAATTGTAGTCCAAGAAAAGGAATGAGCAATTGTAAATGTTTTTCCATCACAAATTATGAATTTTTAGTGCACCTTGGATTTAAAATCTTATCATCCATAGCGTAAAATCCTGGACAAAATATGCAGTAAGGTCGAACTCTTGTATATTTTGTGCATGGGCTATCCTGCAGTCTTGAAATAAAAAAAATAAAGTCTCCAAAAGCCGTAAAAAATTGGCACCCTTCGTCAGAAATCACCAAACTTACTGTGTTAGTATGCTGGGAAACCACAGCAACGACCAACCACAGCCTCTTTACCAAGAATACCCCCCTGTGATGGTTTACGGGAATGTTACTTCCTCGCCAGGGACCAACAGACGCACATACACAACCCAAATAGGATCCTTTGCAAGGGCTCATGGGACCCCGCTAAGGATGCTTGGGTTATAACCTGAGATCCTTCACAGGGCTAATGAGATCCTACTAAGGATGCCCGATTATTTTCGCATGCACACTCACTAGCACACTAACAAGCACACAAGTCACTCACTAACAATAACAAATGGGCCCAACTTCTGGGAGAATCAGCTCCAAAAGAGCGTGGTCAAATCTGCCACAGGAACGGACGAGGGTGGGGGTCGAATACGTGTATATCGGCTTCAACGTAGCCCTCTTCAGCGAACCAACAACCAGCAAGGTAACGCGTCACGTCAACGCAAGGTTGAAGTGAGGAAGGGTCAAGACATCCAAGGTAAAAATAAAGGAAAGCTGAGGAGGAGGGGGGGAAGAACCGTAAATAGGGAAATAGGGAAAGAGAGGGGGGGAAGGGTGATAAACAATACGCGAATGGAATCAACCAATGAAAGTGATTGGGGGAGGGGGACGAGTGTAAAAGGGAGTGGGGGTTGTAACGGACGGAAAGTTGAACGTTGGAGGGAAGGGGGGGGGAGAGGAAAGGAAGTGAGCGCTTAACGGCGTCCGTTAAGAGAAGTAACAAATTATTCCAAGTTCAAAACTGGGTAGAGGGAGGAATGAGGGATGGGTCCTGAGTCGCTGTTTACGAGATTGGCTTTATTTTTTAAAATGAAGATACTCTCGTAAGCGTCTAATAGGTTATTACTTGTATGCTTAACGAGTTTCAAATTATCTTTTGTTACGTCGTGCCCGGTCATGACTAGATGCTGCGCTACACTAGACTTTTCGGGATTGTGATTTCTGAAGTGAGCGTAGTGTTCTTTAGCGTATTGTAGTCGTAAGAGCTCACATCATCATTGTGATGGCTTTCCCTACAGTCTTGAGTTTCAAGTGGATATTTAAGAGCAATTAAGAACACTGTGTATCTGTAATTATGGAATAATAAATGTAAGTTATATATTATTTGGTTATAAAAAACTGGTTAAGACCGTAGCCATCGAATATACCTTTCAGTCTTATTTATCTTTTCAACATGATCGTTGCATTAAAAAAATTATGATAGTCATAATCAGGGATATAATTGTTTGACTAAACTATATTATATTGTAGCATCTATCTACATGAAAACACGAATGCTGTTAATAAATCACTTTGAGGTTATAAAAAGTGACGATATACATGCATGTATTATGGTATATGTATAGCAATTGTCATTGTTTTGAAAATTTAGACCTTGATGACTCTTAATTATCCCTGAAGATGTAATTATTAAATTCCTCTACTTTGGCTTAAAATAGACGCGTTTTTATCTGCCTGCCTAACTTAGAGACTAAAATAAGTCACAAATGAAATATTATAAATCAATAACAGTTTATTTAGACCTCCATTTAAATCAGGTTTTATTTAGTGACGAAAAATAAATGAAAGCTAAAACAATTACCTAGTTGTCTACTTGTTTTTTTTTTAATATTTTCAATTCGAATGAGTCTTTTCTTGAATCAAGTGCTCCAGTCATACTGCCTATACATTTATATAGAGGTAGCGGAATTGTACCACTGAAATGCAATGATGCGGCGTTTGCAAAGAAACACAACGATCATTCTGAGCTTGAATTTTTAAAAAAGTGTTCCAAAGATTGTCTTCAAATGAGATGTCGGCGAAAAGTGGTCTAAAATCCTAAATAGCCGGTCAAAATCTGAAGAAATTTTTCAGTAAAAATGTAATTTTGCGGGTGAAGGTATTTGAGGTTGCAATCTAAGAATTTTGAAGTCAAAATATAAAATTTTAGGTCCATTTACACGGGAAAAATGTTTAAGGCTCCCAAACGGTCTGAAAATTAGCTACACCATTTTCGAGATCGGTGATTACGATTATGAAACCGAAATAAAAAAACGGATAAACACGATGGCAAAGTTTTTAGAATATCGTCCAATTGGGTAAAAAAAGGTCCATCATGGCTTGTAGTACCCTGATTACAATTTAGAAGTCTTATGTTATAGATACCGGGTAATATTATTCTGCAGGAATATTTTTTAATGGTTTTGACGTGATAATATTAATAAAAATATACTTTTTATTGTTTTAAGTTGTAGATCGCAAACGATAATCAGTTATTATATGCTAGTCCATGAGTATTGCAAAAAGTTCAATCATTATAAACTGCTGGTTCATTAACTTCAAAATTCGAACTTCGACTTTGGAAATGGCAAAGGATCTGTATTTTTAAAAATAATGAAAATGTTTATATCAAAAGGAATGAATATGCGATGGCTTCAGGTGAAAATGATTTCAATTTTTTGTACGGTATTTCTCTCATATTGGAATAAAGCAAATGTGAGGAATCAAGAAGCATGAAAAAATTTATATTCAAATGTTTCGGTTCGACGGCATTTCCGTGAGTTTGTCCTAAATTCTTTCATGGATGTTTACATGCTTCTTGATCATTTTCAGGCACTTTTCCAATTGCTAAAGTGGAGGTTTCTCTAATTTTTGCACTGTTCAGCAACACTTTATTTAAAGAAGAAGGCATATTAACACGGATATAATACCACGAATTTTCCAGCTGTTTTTATAGTAAACTTTTCAAATGTATCGAATTTATTTTATGGTTGCTCGAAATAGTGTGAATTGCAACATGAAATCATTTAAGTTGGTTGATCCCCCTTTACCAGAGATATTAAAAGAAAAAACTTAGAGCAGTATTTCCACTGTTCGTGCGTTCAAACCTGGGCTGGATTGTAAATGTATAGGAGATTCTAATCAAGGTCGAAGACCTGCTAAAATATGTTCTTTTTGTGATTTTAATTCCTCTTTCTTCATCAGTACACATGTTTCACTTTTTTATGGATAATTCATGTAAAATATGCAAAAAATATTCAAGCAAATGTTTCCAAAGCTTGCAAAGACCAATTCAGAAATTTGCGATATTTTTATCGATTTAACTTCGAAGGCTTCCGCGGAGTCATTGAAACGGATATTAAGGTTTTCGGGCTCCAAACCTGAAGTGACTTCAGACCTGAAGAGGGAATTTGTAATGCTACCAAATCTGTTGCCCATAAAAATGAAACTATGCGGAAGAGAACTGGAAAAACCGAACGAAAACCCAAAACAAAACTAAAACAAAAAAGTAAGAGACCTCTCTAAACTTCTTCCCCAACACACAGAGAAAATTTTTATTTCAACGTTAGTTTTTCCTATGCTCGATTACTGCTGCCTGGTGTTCAATGACTCAACCCAAGAAGATAACTTCACGTTTCACCGTGCCTTGAATTAATTCATCAGGTTTATTTTTAACCCTTGTAGGGATGACCATTTGACCCCCATTATGAAAAACTTTGATGGCTAAATGTTAAGACTCGAAGAAAATACTTCTCGGGTTTTTTGTATTCTTTATTCAACGAAAAATCCCGAGAATATCTTTTTGACTTATTTGTTACCAAGCCATCCACAAGTAAAATTTGTACTAGATGTGATTAAGAATTTTTGCATTTTCCTAGTCATAAGTCGACTAAGTTCCAAAATTCTTTTATCATAACAGCGTATCATCTGTGGAATAATCTACCTAAAAATATATAAAAAATAGTCCCTCCCTATCAACTTTTAAAATGAATTATTATAGTGTATTACTTTCTCATTCTTAATGTTGTAGTAGTATTCTTATATCATGAACATGTTTATTTGCGGGCATATACTCCTATAAGGGAAAACTGTGTTTTGTGAATTTTATTAGACAAGTATATAATTTTTCATGAAATTGATTGTAGCACTATTTCATTTGCCAACAGTAGATGATTTACTCTTGGAATAATTATTTAAAACCCTATATGAAAAATTGCACCGTGATAATTAAAATATTTTGTCAATTTTATTTTATCTTTTTTTAACTCTACATAGCTGCCTTTATTTCTTTCAAAATGCATATCTAAATGAGTTTCAAAATTAATATATTGACGCTACTTTAATTAGTGCGAATTTTCTCACGTTCAACTTCAGTATTTCTAAAACGGGCAAACGGCACTTCGCAACAGTTGCCATTTTTCGCTAGCAAGACAAAGTGGAATATGTTTTAACGTAAGTTAATTCACCAAACATTCACATATCCAACCTAAAAATTGAATTCCTACAATCATTTCTTTTTAATTTCACCAGGTTTTGGGGATTTCGGACCCGTGTGCAGCGCCCGTGAGTTCTAACTATTCTGCATAGTACCCCTGAATATTTGAAGCCTGGTTTTATTTTTAGGTTATTTATTACAATAAATTCGTGATATACATTTTACAGTTAAATAATAAAGTGATGGAGGTAAAAACATCCACTGTACTGCCAACTTATTCGTTAGTAATAACGTGATTCAAACTGTAGGAGTCATCGTTAGCGCCTATACATGAGTCTGAGTTTGTTAATTTTAAATGAACGGAATATATAAATCAGGTTATGATGAAACAAAACCCATTGCCTGGGTATTTCAAATTCAGCGTACTAATCCCAATCGGTCCCGAGGAATCTGCCCGAATTTTCTTCAAATCCGACAAGAAGTGAGGAAGTCTGTAGTGTTCAAACAAACAGAATTTAAGTTTTATAGATGTAAGCAGATTACAAAAATAACTAATAGAACATATGAAACGTAAACTTTCAAGAGAGCAGAGTATTTTGATTATTGCTGCGAATGTTTCGATAGTTAATCTAAGGTGTAAAAACTTTCGATTGCATCCCAACAGAGGCACACCCCGCCCTGGGGATCAGTTGTTAGTCGAGTTTCCCATCTAGGCTATTTTCTTCCATCTTATGCTTAATAGCTGAAACTTTGCACGAAAAACGCTCGCAGGATTGTATAACAACTTAAGATCTATAAAGCTTGCGGGTAATCCCGCGTGCGCAACATTAACAGAACAATAATTTCGTTGTATGGTATGAAATTTTCCAGTCAATTTTTCTGCTAATATTTGGCTAGTATACTTACAATTAGAGAGAGAATATTTGGTTGTGTAATGGTAGCTGTATAGCCAAAAATAAACTCCTCCGAGTAGAGGACTGCGGACTTTTTGGCAACCGTTGGCATAAGCAATCAATACTTTCCTAATATTAGGTAAAAATATCTGCTCTTAGTGCGTAATACCACTTATACCATTAAATTTTATTCCAGGGATTATTTGTCTAGTTTCTCATCTAATGATAACAGCTATATCCTTCCGCTTTTTGCTCAATAGCCTCAAATTTGCACGAAAAAATCTGCATTCTGCTGCGATTGATTGATACAGTGCCATTTATAACAGCATTAAAACTTTTTTTAAAGTAATGATTTGTATGTGTTTGTTAATCTAACCACATGGTAGAGGAAAATAGAACCATTTACACCTATTGTACCCAGCTCTGTTAAGTCTCTTGTAATACTATAGGGAACACGTGACATCCCCCACAGAATCCGGACGAATGAATCGTTTTAATCAATGTCCCTCTTTCCACTCCAGTTTATCTTCCCTTTCTCCCTAAAAGTGCTTCGGTCCCCTTCAACCGACCGTGAATATCGTCCCTTCCCCTAAGAGTGCGTCCTTTTTATGTAATTGGCCCGAAAGCCAATCGTATCAAACCAAGATCGGTTGAAGTTTATTTGGGCAAGTGCTTAAGTTTAGCTCAGGTATCCAACCCTGTGGAACCACCAATACAGATCCGAATGTATGGTTACTAGGTTGAGAATTCGAAATCAGATCGTCCGGAAGAATTGAGGCTAAATCTTTGCTGTAAATTGGAAAGGTTTCCCTTCTGATTGAATCAAAAACATATTGTGAACTCAGAAATAGGGTTGTAATTTGGATCGCGAGAGAAAAATTAGGGAATCAGGCTGTCTAACGGACAAATTTGAAGCGTAATTGTTCTTCTGTAAAGAAATGGAGACCGTAACACTATGTTTTTGTGAATTTATAAATTATTTGCTCCGAAAGTACCCCACTTAGTTCATATGCCGTTGACGAAGTTTTTTACGTAAAATTGTTATCACTACTTGGCTTGGTTGGTAATGGTTAAAATCAACTAATTTTTGGAAATTATAATCTCTCCATGCTTGGTTAAAGGGTGTCGTATGAAGGCTCTATGCTAGTAATGGAGGATATGGCTTTAAGCATTCCATTTCAATGAACATGTGGTCGCCACATCTACATTTTTCGCTTCGGTAGTGGACCATTTTATCAAGCATACGTGGCACCTGCCACGAAAACGACAGATATTAGTGTGGTACCTTGAAAATAATTCTCCCCGAGTATTAGGAATCGCATTTAAAGAATGATGCATGTCTTATACAACACCCTGAGATGGTTTTCAGATCTTTCAGTTGGGATAGGTCACCGTTACTCGGCTTTTTGTGGACAACTACTAAAGTTTGAACTAGCATTAAGGCGGAACCCGCGTTTCGAAGTACTATATTATTAAGGTAAAGAAAACTTGTCGTGATGAGTAGCTGCCTATAATATTTTGCTATTTTTCATTCAAACGCTATTTTGCGTAAAATCTTATAGGGTTAAATGCTAAATATAACCTTTTACTCCGAAACGAAAATTAGTAATTATGGGATTGGATTTTTGGGGCGGGGACCGACTGCTTAGGTCATTTGCGTCATAGGGAACAGGTAAGGGAGGAAGGGTGGATGGAAACCCGGCGTCGGCATTAGCCTGCGCTGAACGAAAGGCGCCAAGGGGACCAAGGTTTAACGTCTCATCCGACGGAGTACTATAATTGAAGTGCCCTCCACAAGACACTCAAGTAAGGATCGGGTTTCCGCTGAAAAACATCCTCCTCTGCAGGAATTTGAACACTGGCCGCCCGTATGGTTAGCCAGTACTCTAGCCACCACACCAACCTGATCCCCACCAGTATTATACTGACTCCAGCCTCCATTGCCATTTTGGCTGGATTCGATATCATGATTTTTAACGCTCTGAGGGGAAGGGTAAGAATTTAGTACTGTATCAAATCGATTGATTGTAGCATTACGTTGTGGTACGATGAGAAGGAATGATATATAATAAAAACGTTGTACAGTTCCATTATGTTTATAATACTTTCAACTGGTTTCGACGTCTATGGCGTCATTTTCAAGACAAAGACTTGTTTTTCATGAACTGTTCGTCGTATTAATTATTAGTTACTTAACAATGTATAATAAGTACCAAAATTTTATTTAAAAAAAATAGATTTGATGAACAAGGAAAACAGAATAAGTTTCCCTCAGCAACATTGCCATACACGGTATGTCGGCTATGTTCTCCGGAAAAAACCTGACGTCTGGTATTCAAAATGAATTACTCGTCTTATATTGTCGATGGCCTAAGCTAGTAGTAGGTGTCTCAGTGTCTAGTGCATGTTATTCACGTTTTTAAATGACATTATTTGGGCAAAAATTGAGATGAATAAGTTTTATGAAGAGATGACATCGCACTGCATTTATTGCAAAGCGAGCGAAATAGTTCCATAATCATAATAGAGACCATAACCGATGTACACGTTTTAATTTCACCAATTAATATTAAGAAATTATTAATGGTACGATAAAATAGTTGTACATGATAGAAATTGTTAGTAATCAAATGAAAATATCAAAATATGTCTTTAACTTGACTCATTGTTTTTACGCGGTACGTTTGAAACTCCATAAAAATGGAAGGTTTAGTGTGATCCCGAAGAATTCACTGCGATGACAGTAAGATTAATTTTCATAAATAGTTGAGAAAACTCACAAAATACACACTGCTTATTTTTTGACGAGGTCTAACTGTAGGAAATGCTTCATTTAATATAAGGTCTCTGGAGTGCATACATGTACCACATCCCATGTAAAAGGTCTGGTATTTTCTGGCAAATATCTCGGAAAGTAATGTGGTAAGGGATTAAATATTTGATGTCAATGAAAGGGTGATATATTTTTCTTAAAATGAGACCAAATTCATTGATTTCTAGGCAAAATGATATTCCGCTGAAACTACCTTATGGCAATAATTTCAGTGGTAAAATTTATCATTTTTAAACCAGTAAGTCTTCGTTAAATGTCAAATGACGTAGTAATATTTGTGCACAATTTGATAAGGGACGTCTTCCTTTATGACAACCGATAAAATCAAGGTAGGTTATCCGGCTTGCATAAAATAAAGGTTCCTTCTTATGAAGCCCAACTTTTCTCATTACTGATTGCGTTGCCATGGTTCCGTAGGTTAGAAGTTGCAACAAAATATACATCATATAATGTATTGTTTCCTGGGTACATGTCCCTTTGAGTAAAATGCAGGAATTAAATTTTAGTTTTCGTGATGAAAAACTAGTGATTAGAATGCCTAGTTAGGTATTTTCATTTGGCAAATGGAACGCATACGCTGATTACAATAATTAGAGAATAACATTGAGAATATAAAATGTGTAATTACATCGTAAATGCATATATCTCTGGAAAATACAAAAAATGACACACATTCCTATGTTAATTATAAATTACGCTCACTGTAACATATTTTTCCCCACATTTGCTGAAATTCAGCAAGGTTTTATAGAATGAAGTTGCATTAACGTTTAAGCAAATCTGGAAAGCTTAAAATTTTAAGCAAGGAAAACTTACTGAAATTCAGAAAATTCTAAATAAAATTTGCTGAATAAAACAATTTAAAACAGTCTGTAACATAAATTTAATAAAACATTCACCCTTTATTCTATTTGGAAGAATTATTTTAGCGGAAAATTAGTATATTTCATCTATATTTTTAAAGAAAGATAATGTATTGGCTTGCTGATGTCTAAGACTAACTTCAGTTCAGGCATTTTGCTGAATTTCAGCAAGTTTTTTTTACTGAAGAAGTCTGAAATTTTTAATTCTGAGAACTTGCCTAATGTAAGATATTTTGCTGAATTTAAGCAAATTTTATATGAGCTGAAAATATCTAGTTTTTGCAGTGCTGAAAATAATACTCATAAATTACTGTGAAATAAAGTATTCCACTTAAATTCTGAATTCAGAGAATAGCAAAGTAAGTGTTATCACAGATACATGAAATTAAATTACACAAATACATGAAAAAGGCTGATTCATGAAATTATACTTATGAAAATACTGTATATTTCACTTCGCGTAACCCTCAGATAATCTCAGTTCCCGCAGCTTTCGCAACATATTACATGATGAACGTTTTGCTGATACTTCACTCCCTGCCACACACCCTTTAGTTGGCTCAAGGTTTACCGCACACACGCATGAGCTAAGCGTCTCCCAAAATACGAATGTGTCCGCAGTGACGGAACCTTTTCTTCCTTCGCTTTTTTAAAATTTGGAATTCTGGGAACGGAGAAATGTGAGAGAGTTTTTTGGAGAGGGATGAATGCTTAGCGTGGTGAAGGGGTTTGGGGAAGGTTGCAGAAAATCTCTCTTTCCTGCTCCCCCCCCCCCCTAACTCCCTCCGCTCACTTTCCCCCCCCCCCCAATCCACCCGCCACCACCACGCAACCACTCTCGTCTTTATTTCATTCCGAGTGCCTGCCCGTTTAAATGGGAAATCCACGGTGGTCCAGAGAGGCCTTTGGCCGGGCGAACTCTGTTCGCTTTTGCCTCCCCCGTGACCTTTTCCCTTCGCGTGGTCCTCTCTGCTTTCGCGAGTGGCTTTCTGTTTGAACACACGCACGCCATCCCTGGGGCCGGGTGAATCAAAAAAATTGGACGCTTTCTCGCGATGATCTATCTCAATGTGATCTTTGAGGCAGTTTGAGTGAGATATCACTGCTGGTAAAAATTCAATGAAAATTAGACACCAGGGGGTCTATTCTATATAACCTCGGAATTTCCGAGTCTCGACAGTGACGGAATTTCGACATCAGAGCCACGTAAAATTCAAAAGGGATCATTCGAAAGTTGAGATTTGTCAAGGAATTCGACGTCACATCTACGGATTTACCGAGGTTTGATCTCGTCGATTTCTTACTGAATAAGGCCCCAGGTGTCGCTTGGCGGAAATGCTTAGCGCTCAACAAGCTGTGTAAAAAAAAGTATTAACAATACATTTCTTAAAACCGATCATCGTTTCGAAACAGTGTATTCTTGAAGGTTTCAGGGTGTTTTTTGAATGGAGTTGCAGTCCTATACATTCCAAATTGGCAGACGAGGTTTAGTCAGGTTTGTTAAACCAATTCTTCGTTACTTCTAACCATTTCAAGGTATTTTTCAAACGCAGTATCTGGACTATATGTACCAAATTGGAAGGCAAGGTTAATTTGCATTAATTGACTACCGTTTCTGCAATTCTTTCCATTACACTAACCTTCTTCCCCTTCGCCAACCACCGAGCTAATGAACCACTACCCCCCTATTCCAATTTCGTATTCATGTGTCTGCTACCCCAAGTAAAGAAACGCGTCAAGAATGGCACATGGTGCCAGAATCATGGATGGCTGTTAGAAATTAAAAAAGTGCGGTAACAAACGAGACTTTTAACTATAATTATAATTTAATTCTCCTATAATGTGCATACATTTAAACAGCAACCTATAATTTATGGAAGCCTTAGGTTACCCCTAAGATTGAAACCTGAGTGGGGGTAAAATAATACCGTGCAAAATTCATATAACATAAGAGTAATAAGACTACAGTATTATAGATGGTGCAGTGCAATAATTAACGGAATTAATTTACAATTTCTTGTCGCATGAAACAATTTCATGTACGTAAATTTACATGCACATGAAATTATTCAACATCATCGTAATCGAACAGCCATTTTTTCACTTGCTTTAAAAATAACATCAATGTTTTTCCTTTTTAGTATTCTCTGACAGTAGGTTAAATATTTATGGTGATAAATAAACAAAACATCTCTTAGATAAGGTTACATGAGACCTATGAGGTAAAACAACTGATAGCATGCGCAATAGAATTTTATTAATTAACATGCAGAAAATACTATTGAGTTGGTCTCACAATAACGGAAATATCTGAAGAGGACATAATAATTATCTCATCTTTCAAATGTTGCCACCGTTTTAGTCACTTACTCATCTTAATTTTGAGACTTTTTGCCAATAAATCGAGCCGGTTTCCGTACGAGAGGGATCAGAGTGACTTGTGCTCCAGAAAGACATTTTTAACGGACCGTTTAGAAAATCTGGCTCAAGGATATCTTCATAATGTCAACAACGTAATTTTGCATGTTTTTTCATTAAGAATTGAAAAATAAACCTATCACTCATAACTATACCTGTTACAATATCTCAAAAACTACGGCTGCTGAAGTTAAAAGCGCGCTAACAACTACAAACTAACAAGTTAAGTGAAAACGCCAAACATGAGTTTATTTAGTTGAGTAAAGGCTTGTTCTGTCTAATAATACGAATGTTTTGCGTCATACACATTACTGTACGCACTTCCTTAATTTCACTTAAAACTGGTAAAATGAAAAAATTGAATTCTAACTTTCAGAATATAAGAGAAAAAAACTAGCGCTCTATTGAACTCGAATGTTTTGCAAAATAAAGAGTCCGAAATATAGTCTTCAAAAATCGTTGATGGATGTGTGACGCTTCAAATTAACTGCGTATCTCACCGGGAATTCCATACAAATCCAAAATGAGGTTTTTCAGGTTCATGACATCTGAGATATGAGGAGATCTCAGGTACAATGAACGGCTTATGACAAGTGGATATTAACGGGAATAAAGGAATTCCCGCGAAGAACAAACTGCCCATGGAGAAGTGTTCATGTGAGAAGAGCCTGCTTCCTAGAATTAAAAGTACTCAGGTGACCCGAGACTTCCCAAAACACATCTTGGACTACGATGCAGCGCTGCTTCGTTGACTCTTGACCACTCTGATTTTCATGAAACACGGTATCATAATTCGTTCGTCTCACTGAAGGAAAATTACGGTTTTTTGCTTTTTGAAAAAATGGATGACAGCAAAACTAGAGTCACACTGTAAAACTGCGGTTCATCACTTGTGCGTAAATATCCGAGCCAGTTATTTAAGAGAAGCTTTTTAAATACGGTTCCCAAATCATTTTGCGTCTATTTTTCTACTTAATGTGGCACTGCAAGCTTAGAGGTTTTTAATGCTATTTTGGTGCTGCCGAAATTCTGACGCTTTATTCTTTTGAATTTTTCATCTGAATTGTGCGTTCTTTTTATCATAACACATTTTATTATGTATATCTCGGTACTCTTATTTATTGTTATTTCTTCATCTAAAAAGAAAACGTGAAATTTTCTCTGAGAGTTGTATAGTTGATTTGCTTATTTATATTATTTCTGATATGTATCAGTTAATAATTGCGACTAGTATTAAGTGGCAGATCACTGTAATACTTACTATGCGTAAAATCACCCATCATGAAATCAGGTTCGGTTCTTTTTTATACGATAGCTACCCTTTATCTTTAAATATGGGATAATGCATAAGAGAAATGGTTTGGGAGAAGTTTATCTTCTTCCGTTTGTTCGAATGCATAAAAATCATATTAGCATATTGAAACTATGTACCCAGAACAGTCATCTTAGCCAGGACTTAAACCAGGACTCTAGATCTGAGTTTATAATGTGTCGTGCAAACTATGAATTTAGCAAAAATAAAATTGCAGCATGTATACCTTTGGCTGGTGACAAGCCTACGGTCTTTGGTTCGCCTAACCAGCGCGTGGATTATTGCTTCCTTTACCGTTAAGAATTATTATCTGGAATTATTTTCTAATTTTCTGTTGTGATAATCTTTCTCTCACCACCCATTAAGATGTTCTATGAGTTTTTTTAGGCATAAATCCTGAATATGTACATACAGCCTTTAATAAGACTCTGATTCATAATCAGGCAGATGTCTTTTGCTGTTGGATATATTCTTTATAATATGAAGTAATTATGCATAACTTAAATGAGTAAAGTAGCCAAGCAATTGACAGAGTAAAAGCACTTTTCAATTCTTGCCATAATGATGTAATTTCGTGAATTAAAATGTTTTGGTACACACCAGTCATCTAGTTCGGCGGTGGACTTTTCTGCCAACATTTCTCTAGTCTTGGGTATAACGAAAACTGAGATTTTAGGAAATTCCCCAGTCTGACAATATATTATCCTCGAGAATTATTGTTATGAATCAACTTAAATATCCTCGTGATGTCTAACAGATTTTGTTACCAGGCAGCTATCACATTTTTGGCCCAACAATGAAGGACCAAAAACGCAGCAGCTATTTCTGCGAGGCTACGAAAAGTTTACATTGCAGCTACCGAAGTGTGCATCTCATCTGAAGAAAATTATCGCACAAAATCTTTGTTCCGTTTTCATCCCTGATTTCCTTAAATCAAGAAGAAGAAGCATTAGTTATTCGACGTCGCATGCTGCTGCACCTAATTGCTTACTGTGTTAAAGCTTTCCAAAACGAAGAAGTTTTTGATTAGTATATAGCTGCGTTTTGTGCCAAATAGAATTGTAAAAAGCCTAAGTTATATAAGACTTTGTTTATATTCTATCTTTCAAATTGCTTTCTTTTCTGCCATGCTTCCTTATCCAGTTCTTTTCTTCAAAAAATCTTTTTAAAATAGACTCATTTATATTTTAGATACTGTCAGAAAGGTGAAATGCCTCCCTGCATTATTTGATGACCTCATGCATTTTTGTTAACTTTGACTATCTTGACTCTCCTTAAGGAATGGCGGAATACCCTTATTCTAATTCTTCTGCTTCAGTTCAGCATGAATTCTAATGCTTCAGGCTAAACCCTTCACGATGTGTTCCATTGTTCAAGATAAACCAATTAATTTAACAATGACTGTCAGAAACAGGCGATGTTCTATGAGTTGGTGGAGCGACCGACTCAACGGTTGGTACATTTAAAGCCCATGAGCCATATTTGACAGAAATAGTCACGGAAAAATCCGTAATTTGGGAAAAACTTCCCAGTTTCCCTCGTCGTACGTAAGTATACCTATTGGATGCTTTCTACTCCATCGTATCCGCACATGTTCGTCATGTAGTCTATGGAAATCGAAGGTTTACTTTTCCGCAGAGCTTTCCTGCGCACCGCTCACGTTAGCAATTAGAACCGCGCTTCATCTCCTCGTCCTCTGTGGAGAGTCAAACATTAATCCAGCAAACCGGGACGCTGCGGAGAAATCAATAGTGCCAGCTCGAAACTTCAACGCATTCGAATTCCAGGGCTCGAAAATATTCCACGTCCGCGAACTGCGCTGTAGCTTCCACGCACTGCAAGGAAGACCATAAAATTTTCATTTGACGCAAAATATGCGACCTTTGTTGAACTTTCGCGCTAAGTGCATTCACTACATGACACTCTGAAAGTCTTCACAAGGATGTGTGGCAGGGGGTGAAGTTTTTTCATCAAAATTTACTACACTTTAGCTTAGTCAAGTTGATAAAAATACGACTGTTCATGCATTAGTCACTTTCATTCACATCCAAATTAGTATGCTATATCAAAAGTGAGTATTTGTATATTTAGAAATCATTCAAATGTTTTGATACAGGCGTCAAACAAGAATAACGCGAGAGATGCTGCAAGTACTACATAGCACATTTACAAACAAGCACTAGAAGGGAAGAGAATAAATTAGCTACACCACCCATAGGGAAACCTTATCCTAAAGTGTCGATAGCGGCTATATAGTCGGATATCGGCCTCTTATCGTCTGCGGGAAAAATCAAAATTTGAACCTTTCTAGTTTGACAATGAGGCTTGGGAATAAGCTGTGACAGAAAGGGTAAGGGTTTAAAGCCGGGAAAATGTGGCGTTAATCACTCAAATTTCGTGGAAATATTTCTCCAAATTCCATTCTCCAAGTCATCCGGTCAGCTTTCACCTTTTTTCAGTTACGACCTAGTTTTGTGTCACATTTAGCTGCAAACTCAAAAATATTTCACATACATATCGTTAATCACTTTGCTGATTGCTTCACGCACTGAATGCAAGTGGATAAATTTCCATTCGAAAAGCATCGTTCGTACAAACGTAATCTCCCTAATTGCATTCACGCTGCACCATCGCAACTCTGTGCTGCCATATTTCAAGAACCGCAGCGAGCACTTGAATGGCAAACGGTTGATTTACAAGGAAATCAGGATGTCCACATATCTGTGACTTTTCAAAACTTTGAAAAACAAAAAGTTTGGAAAAATCAAACGGCAGTCCACTACGCTTAACCTTATCAAATTTCCACTATACCCTTCATTTCGCTCTACAGATTGGCGTTGTACGTGGCGAGAAAAAACGTATGAGGAGGCTGAGGTTTAAACAGTTGATGAGGGATGAGAGGGTGTTGAAGACCGTAATAGTGGCATCGAAATGGTATATCTCTTTCACATTTACTTCGGGGAACCTTTTTACTATTCGCGAGATAAATAGATAAATCCGAGTTAGTTAATAAATCATTGTAAATGTTTTGTACGTGTTGGTCCCACGTTAGGTCTGGAGTCAAAGCGATTCCAAGGTATTACACTTTACCTGACTCCTCCAAAGCAGAATATCGAGCGACGGCGCGACATTGTCGCAGAACGAAAATGAGGGCTGCAGAAAGATATCGATACGCTTTGAAAAATATTGGAACGCTATTTACAAAGACCAATAATAACAAAGAATTAATATGTGTGAATTGCCTACTTATTCACCTATAAAACCTTATGATTAATTTATTATTTGACGCCCGCACTCGCTGAAAGTTTTTCGTCTAAGCATCAACCGTTACAGAAAGATAACACACATTCTGCTCTGGGGCCCAACTCCTTAAAATTTACCCCTCTTACTTTATAGATACGGTGTTGGTGTGATTTCCTCCATTAGAAGTGTACTACAGTGCTTACGTTAATTCCGAGCCACCACTCAAGACACCGTGAGTGTAAGTTGTTGAAGCGTAGAGAACTACTACGGTGAAAGACCGCAATGACTGCAAGCAATCAAATTCTGCTACTTACCTACTGCTGTCGTTTGTGTAAACGAGTATTTTGGGCGGGCCACTTATGCTTCCTTGCGGAATTCCAGATGTCTCTTTTATCAAATCTAAACAAAAGTTTTCGTTTTCTCCTTATTTGCGGTCGGTTGGAAATTGGCACATCCTCTTCACCATTTCTTTTATTTGCTTGATAAACCGTAGGTTTATTCAATTCGCGAATTGGATGTTCCTGGGCAGGTTCCCATTTGCGCAGTACGTGGTAGTGGTTTGGAAACGGGGCGTTATTCCGTTGAATGTACGTTGCGCGGGAAAAAATTAGATGCGCAGTAAATATTCGTTCCCTTCCTGCCCCAGATTTTGGTTCACGAGGAAGAGGGGGGTCGGTGGAAATCTCGAGAAGGTTTTGATGGCGTGGCGAGGAACAGCGTGGTAATGGGAGAGGGGAGGAAAGGAGAGCCAGCGAGGAAGTGGAGGCGTTCTTCCTCTTTCTCCTTTCGCTCGAGAAGGAGGGGGGAGAGAGAGAGGCGATAATGAGAGGAAGAGGAGGAGACGTGACACGGGGCGAGCAAGAGAGGAGAGGAGGATCGATAGAGAGAGTATGCCACGTCTCCTCACTCTATATCTCCGCCCTTATATTCACTCATCTCTCTCCCTGCTGCGTGATCCGCCTCTACCTGCCCCGGCAGGAAAGCGTCTTACGCACCCTGCTAAAAAATCTGTGTAGTTTCCTTATCAATACTTCTACAGAATTTCTTAAAAAGTTCTGTAGATATTCCTTAAAGTATTGAAACACCAATTTACGGAATTCCCTACGAAGTTCTGCAGAATACCTTAGGATGTTCTGCAGAATGCCTTAGGACGTTCTGCAGAATTCCTTAGGACGTTCTGTAAAATTCCCTACGACTCTCCATATAGGTCCTTAGATAAGGAACTGTGTCAACGGAAACCTTACATATTTCCGTAGAGTTGCTGAAGTTCTACAGAACAGCCTGTAAGGTGTTATTTTGCTCGGCAGAAAATAACACTACAGAACATGTGTTCTGTAGAGGCCTGTAGAGGGCCTGATACTACAGAACTCATGTTCTGTAGTGTCAGGCCCTCATGTTCCGTACAGATCCTTAGAAAAGGAACAAGTTCTGAAAAAAAAGAGTCAATTTCTGTAGAATGCCTTACGTTCTACAGAACAGCTTCTAAGGAATTTTTTAGCAGGGCATACATGCGGTCGCCGTGCCTTAGACATGAGCGGGCGCTTAAAATGCTAGTTTAAAATATTTATAATTTTTAATTATTTTAATCGCCGCATACAAAAGTGTACTTCTCCCCACTTTGTTGTATGGTAGTGAAACATGGGTATGTCAGGATAAACATAAGAGTAGACTAAACGCCATGAGTATGTGTTATCTGAGGAGTGTTTGCGGATAAAGTAGGATGGATAGGGTCAGGAATGAGTGGGTAAAAAATGAATGTGGGTTAGAAGCTCCACTAATGGACATATATGAAAGGAGTGTGCTTCGATGGTTTGGCCATGTTGAGGAAATGGATGAGAGTCGAATAACAAAACAGATCTATGAGAGTGAAATGAATGGTGCGAGAGATAGAGGTAGGCCGAGAAGTGATGGTTGAATTTGGTCGAGGAAATTCTTAGGAGGAGGAATATTAGGAGTCATAATAACAGGAGGGCGTGTATGAAGCAGTGTATTGGGGTAAATGAGGCAAAAGAGGTTTGCAATGATAGGTCAGTATGGAGGAAATTATTGAAGCAGAGTTAGGTGTACAAATATGTATTTATGAGTGAAACTTAGTGACTCTGCCTACCCCGGAAGGGAACGGCGATTTTGGTACCTCCAATGTGTCCGGGTGTAAAATATTTGAGAGCAAGTAGTACACTAGATGAAATGATGAAATATCTAAAATTTGACGCATTGAGCGTCCGAAAAGCACTGTATAGCAGGTTCTACTGAACCACATATATTGCCGTAAAGATACCCATTAAAGGTCGTAATAGGAAACAAAAATTGGAAATTATTCCAAACTGAACGGTAAAATTACTGCAGATAAACTCTAAGTAGCAAACAGACCAGGTACAACACTTACTTATAAACAATACTCATGAATATACCTATAGCTATTTTATTTTCCAAATTATAACAATCTATGAAGGATTCACAACAAAAATGGAGAAATACCATCTTCTAGTCTTGGTAATAAGTCGCTAATGGAACAAAAATGTGGAAACAAAAATCAGTTCAAGTAATACCTACTTATAAGATGTCAGCCTAAGTACGCATACTTATGTATTCTCAATGCAATATATATTTAAAATTTTATTTATTACAAAATAAATCATATGAAACTGTTAGAAATGTATAAACTTATTGGGAACAATATTCCTATTTCAGGTTTGCCAAATGCTCACAAATAATAATTACCGTTCTAAAGTGGTCAAACTGTTACATTTTTGTATTCAGTTTTGTGATATGTTATACAAAATTTTGAACTTTTTTCAACAAATTGAGACAAATACTTTTTCGTGCAAAGTGAAAAAATTTTACTTCCTTATTTTAGAAAAACCAAGTTGTGGCTGGATTAAAAAATACAAGTGCTGTTATTCAGTGCGATAACTTGCGCTGTAGTGATTTTATTGCAGCTTTAATGAATTAAAAAATACGACGCTAACGATCCCTAAAATTACAGTTCTTTTTAATTTGGATTCAAGCGGCGACGATACTTTTTTGTGCTGTATAGTGGTCGATACTTAGTTATCACTTTGAGTGCCGACCCCTAATTTAGAAAACCTTCATTTTTAGTAAATTAAAAACATTTTCCAAAGATTTAGAGCAAAAAAGAAGACATTACAGAGTATTTATCATAAGTATAAATTTTACTCTTTAATTTTATTTAATGGAACAAATTTTTTTTTACATTTAAATGTCATATAAAAATAAATACCTCCTGTTTCTTTAAATAAAAACAATTTTTCGTTTACTATCATATGCATTATGAAATTTTTGTAACATTAATTTGAGCAATTTGCTCTAGAGGTAAGTCTCTGCTATATGACGAGTACGAAGCATGAACACATCCCTCTTATCTCTCCAGCAGAGAGCCAGGATATTACCTCTTCGGCGGAATATCTTATTTCCACGCTCTACTGGAGAATTACACAGTACCAATAGCATTTCTCGCCTGTTCATGTTTGAATAGATTCTAACTCTGTCGTATGAACAGAGCTGGTATAGTACCTAACTGTGAATACTGTGTGGTCTTTCCAAGCTAAGGTAGTCCAGTAGTCTATCGACAACATTTTTGACAGTATTTTCTTGTCCACAAAATATATGAAAGTTCCATATATTTTCTTGTCCGCAAAATATATGAAAGTTCCATATATATCCAGAATATGATTCTGATAACATATACAGTTTTATTCCATATTTGCTTGGTGTCTATGGCATATACTGCTTGAAGGCAAGTCTTTCTTGAAATGCACACATGCCCTCATCAATGGTAACACAAGAATCAATACTTTTAGACGGCATATCCGCCATAACTTTTGCGAGCATACTTAAATATGGTTATGAGAAACGAAATACAATAAAATAAGGCGTTACAGTGAATAATCGTACGTGTGTTTCTTACCGAAATCATAAATACCTGCCGTTTCCAAGAAATGTGGATCGTCTTCACTATCGTCTTCACTACTTTCCGCCCAGTCACGGTAAAGTTCTTTCAAAATATCTTTGTATCCCTGTAAAGTTCTTTCAAAATATCTGTATATCCAGTGTATCATTTGCATTGCTGAACAAAACGGAAACCACTCAAGAAATTCTCACATGACACGCCAACGCAGAGTGAGGGAAGGAACACGTGCAGTATCGTAAACAAAAAATGTGCGCGATGCGACCCGTGGTGAATCGGGAGATGTTCGCGCGGAAGCCGCGTCACCCAAGCATAGTAGAGAGTAGTGATATGCGAGTAGGATCACACGAACTGCCGAATTTATTTGTCAGCAGACCGACCATGCAAGTTACACCGCGATCACCAACTCCAGGCCCTCAAGGCACACGGATATATAAACCCAAGCTTCACCCACGCCCAAGGGCCAAAAACTCCCGGATGACAAAAAGGGTCACTGCACCCTCAGTGAACGGTTCTTTCCACCGAAGAGTTCTCACTCCCAAAGGAGGATGCCTATTGTTGGTTGGCACGGGAAAAAGGGATCAGCCGACCGTTAACGACTTGTAAGACTCCGCGGGGCAATAGATAAGACGAACACTTGCCGCCGGACCCGACGGAGGAGTAAGGGTGTGACCCAAGATTGCCGGAAGGTACTGTAAACACATCGTCATCAAGACGTAAAGTGGACGCTTCTTCCATCTGGCAGATGATTTCAAGTGTACAAAACCACTAAGTAGCGTATAGGAAAAGTCCACCGGCGTACTATTATGGCTTTACGCATGTAGAGCCAATAAAACATGAAGGACGAATTATTGCGCCACTTGGCTAACTTCAGAAAGTATACTGGGACTCTGCATTACGTCCATGGCACTCAATTTGTAAAAGCTTTCTACGATAGCGAAGCAGCCACAAGTCGAGGGTGAAGCTATTCTGTCGCAGCGTACATTTTTTCATTCCGTTTGAGTTCGTCCTCCGCCTCCTTCGAGGTGCGGGAGAAGGCCCGGGACTCGCTTGATCTTGAGTAGAGCTGTGTCGTTCATGAATGAATCGTTCAAAATGAACGATTCAATGGCATGAACCGAATGAATTGAATCTACGTTTTCCACTCGAATCGTTCAAAATGAACGATTTGATGGAAGATTCAAATCTACCGAATTCAAATCGTTCAACATGAACGATTTGTGTGGAAGATACAAATCCACCGAATCCAAATCGTTCATATTAAACGATTTGGATTTCCACACAAATCGTTCAATATGAACAATTTGTGTAGAAGATTCTGCTAGCAATTTTCCGAATCCGCCAAATCCAAATCGTTCAATAAGAACCCTGAAAATAACATTTCACCTACCTAACATTAAACTGGGAAATTTTAATGTTCCTTTTTCAAGCACAATAAAAAATCTAGGAGTGACAATGTCTAATAATCTCTCATGGCTAAATCATGTCCATGACATTTCCAACAAAGTCAGTAAAATTGTGTATCAATTAAAACTAAGCAAAGAACTGTTACCTGTTGAAACCAGGAAAATGTTAATATCCTCCATTGTTTTTCCGCATTTCGATTGCTGCAGTTTAGATATCCCAGATGAACTTGATTTAAAACTTCAACGCCAATTAAATTCCTGTGTAAGATTTGTGTTCAACCTTCGAAGAGATGTACATATATCGCCATACCTCAATGAAATCGGATGGCTTTCCACTAAAAAACGACGAAAATATTTCCTCGCTGCGTTCCTTTACGTATTGTTTTTTTTATAAAAATCCAGAATATTTACATAATCTTTTTAAAACCAAGCCTAAAAATACTATTATGACTACAAGATCAGATGCTAACTTACTATCCCCCTCATCGCACAACTTATTTCCAGAAGTCATATGACTATATTCCAGGTTGTAGCATCCAATCTCTGGAATAATCTACCAGATGATGTTAAAAATACTCGGTTTTTGAAATCGTTCAAGGCAAAAGTCTATAACTTATTACTTACTGCCCCATAATAACTTATTGGTTAATTGAAGAAAAATGTGTATCTCTTATATTTCTTTGGTTGTTTGTTCTTTTCATCATGGTACTTATTGCTATTCCTAAAACTTCTTCCTAGTTGGTTCTGTGATTTGTCACTGGAACGTTGTGTATCATATGCTTTTCTTTGTATAATGTTGTTGTTGTTGTAGTAGTGTAGTGATGATATGATTTCTTTGTAAAATGGAACTCTTTTGTTACATTTTCCTGTTAGTTTATCGCTCACAATGAGTAAGTTGAGTTGATTTCATGATTTTATATTTAATTAATTCCATGTTTAAATCTACTCTGAATTTGTATAAGTAAATTGTATTTGTTCTTCGAGGACAAGAGTCCTAGAACAATAAATATCTTTCTTTCTTCTTTAAATACCCTTGAAACACCTTGTCAAAGGTCTTGTGTTTCCGAATTGGAGCATCACACTTCACTTTTTTGTTTATTATTTCGCACACTAATATTTGAAATGCAGTAAGTCGACAGATTCACATGGATTCAAGATTCACATGGATTCGAGATTCACGTGGATTCGAGATTCACATGGATTCAAGATTCACATGGATTCGAGATTCACATGGATTCGAGATTCACATGAATTCGAGATTCACTCGTGGATTTGGTTCATTCGGTTCATTATGAACGATTTAAAGAACCGAATCATTGCCACGAATCAAATCCCATGAACCGAATCCACAAAATGAACCGAAATTCCCACCTCTAATCTTGAGCAACGAAACCGAGAATACCAATGGAGATAAGATAGAAAGGATCATTAATGACACGGTATGCGTCATCTACAAAAATTATTTGTTAAGTAGGCCACCCTTCTGGCGGGAAGGGTTCATAATAATTAAAAGTTCATGATTGAATAAGAGTCACGCCCAAACATTATACTGTTTTGAATACTAGTTTTTATTACAATTTTATGTTAAAAATATTATTTATAATTGTTATTTTTTAAATATATTTTCAATAACCTATTTTTTGACGTTAAATAGTTATAAAAAACTATGACATATTTGTTACTTTCAACCCTTAAGTTCGGTTTGTGTTAAAGCGCTGGTCATATTACGGAGGTAACTTGGTTTCTTAACAATTTTTTCCAACCATATGATTCTCCGAGAAAACGAAATTGCCGAGTATTTTTAATTACTTTCCATTTGTCACTACGATATGAAACTGGAAAAAAACGGTGAAATGGCGACTTCTTTCTCTACTTACATACTCAGATCCATACCGAAAGAAGTGATTCGGAAGTTATTGAGCTCCATTTTCAGTTATCCGTTTTTCCAAGATGGTCTCTTTACCATTCGATTTCGAATATGGCATGCTAGTCATTTCATAAAATAACATAGAGAGCAATCATATTAAAAATACCTCTTTATATCAATTTTAGGGTTAATAATTTAAGGACGTTTTGGCCAGGGATGTTAAACGAAACTGGAACCAAGCATATCGTTTCGTTCCAGAACGAAACTGCAGGCTTCCTTTTTGACAATAGTTTCGGTTCAGAAAGAAACTTTATGTACAGCTTGACTTTAGTTTCATTAACGGAACGAAAATAGAATTTTGAACGAAATATAACGTTCCGGAACCGTTCCTTCTTTTGAGTAGTTGAAGTTCAAGTGAAGTGGCGGATGGACTTTTGGTTCGCACTCATGGTTTCAGGCCCAATCGGGACTTATCTCAGAGTAACGTCGTCGTTACTCGCACAAAAATAGCGTAAATGATGGGAATCCTTGTGGTATACCTACAAAGTAGGCTTGGAAACAGCGCAACAATGGAACTACCGTAATACTGTAACAGCGAACATCTTACGCGTCTCAAAAATAGATTACTTACTACCGGTAACATCAGGAAACGTGTAACAACTAGAAATAATATAAAATATATTGATTTCAGAGATGGCAACGAGTGTAATATTTGAAATTAAAAAACTTTGGGATCTCCGTAATCGGAGAAATATAGGATATTTTTAAATAATTTCTTTTAACTGAAAATTATTAATTCTGTTAATAATATAAAGATTTCAAGATATCCATCAATCACATATCTAGCCTACTTCGTAATTCGTTTATCATCTACTTCTAATGTATAAACGTGCGCTCTCCGCCCACTTGCATCGGGTAGACTTAGATAATTTAGTATTATAATTTTAGTGAAAAGAGATTGGTCCCCGATTATGTTTTATTGTAGCGTCTTAAGTTTGTTAACTTAGTTTTACGTAAGTTTTTTAAAACACTGCCTTGATACAAGGTGAAAGGCCGGTTGGTGATCAAACCAGCCACATTGTTGTTTGCTGCATTGTCTGGTTTACCATCGATGTTCTGCCTGTGTGTGGCTGGCCTGCGGTTAGTTTGCGGTGGCATATCTGCGGCATAGCCACCATTTCCATGTGTCGCGACCCAGTTAAAGCTGTGTATCTCTATCATTTAAAAGTCACCTGCTCAAGCAATGTGGCTGGTCTGATCACCAACCGGCCAGGCTGCTACGTCGCAGGTCACACACAGTCGGTTCCGGCCATGCGGGGCAGACATCGCGAATCAGTTCCGGTCGTGTCGCGTTTCGTAAATGCCTTTGATTGACCGTAAAATTTCATCGAGGCTCGGCGAAAGGGTAATTTCTGTTAAATTAATTGGAACAATTATCGTTTTTACCGAGTAATTGGTGACAGTTTATTTGGACAATGCTATGTGTAAAGCAATCAGAACAATGCATATATTAAATGTAACTATTGACAACAATCTAAAGTCAGATCACATTGTTCAAGCAAGCCGAATAATTCGTTTGCTGAGTTTGTTTCGATATGTTTACATCATACACTAATTTACAAACGATTGCATTCAGTCTCCTCCAAAATTTGAATATGACGGTATCTTTAAACTATCAGACCATTGAGATTGAAAGAGCGAGAGGAAGAACTGTTGAGAATTTGAATTAGCAGAGAGCTGAATGGTAAGTTTTCAGACGTACTTGCTCCAGCTTAAGCGAAGGCCAACCCAACGGCTGTCTTTTACGGTCACAATTTTCCGGTGCGATATCACCTTAATTTATCGGGAGCGATTGCATGATATATTACCAAGCGCAATAATACGATATTTTATCGTGATAATTATCGTGATTTTTCATCGGGGCGTGGTATGACAATATTTTATCGCGATATTTATCGTGTCATTCTATTGGCGCGCGATATTGCGATTTTTGTATTGGGTGATATGTCACGATATTTATCGAACAACGATATATTGTGAATTGTCAAAACTCATCACCGTATTAACGAAACATTAAATTATCGCGATATTTTTCGATATATCGATATATCGCCCAGGCCTTAAGGTCAGCCTACGTCAACCTATCTATCTGTATGTTCCTTCATGACATTTTATCCATCTCCGTGCTCTTCCTGTACGCTTCTTACGCCCTCCGTCCTCGTTCGATGGTCTCTTCTCCGTCTACCTACCCTCCTCCAGCCATTCCCCGTGGTTTCGCACTCGAGATGGCTCCTTTCCGTCACTCATGGCGCCGTTTCCCTCGCTCTCGGTTTTCAAGTCGCTTCCACCCCCTACCTTCTTGTTATTTCCTTGACTCTTCTTCCTGTTTGCTCTTCGTACTTCCTGACTGTCTCCACATTTCTCAACGTAACGCGTTTGCCTCAAATTTTCCCCTTTATTCTCAAAATCTTCCGCGCCAAGTTTTGAATACCTCAACTACGGCTTATAAAATTAATGATATGGAAGAGATTCATTACCGTGAAATCTACCCAGTAATCTACCATGTAAGCATTCAAATTTGTTATCTTCATCCTAAAATTACTCTAAGGTGATTTTAAAATAGGCTTATATGTTATGAAAAATGTGTAATTTTGCTTTAAAATATTCTGTAAAAATCTCTATAATATTTGTTAATATGCATCTACAAGTCAATAAATATATGTTTATAGGTTCTCCTGAGTTATCTGGTTTTATGTGGCTATGGATGAAAATGTCAACTTTTATTTTAATGACCTTCGTTTATATAATACTACTTTAGATTAGATTATGACAATAAAACCAGGAAAACAGACCGCAGAGCGCACCGGTTGAGAAGGTCATTTTTCCTGCGCCAGATAAGTGACCACTAAAACTTTACATATAGGATTGTCGATAGAAAGTATAGATAATAACTTGAAAGCTTATCTCATACTTATCTCTTAATTGGCAACGTCGTAATAACTGCACATTTCAAATGTTTCCAATGCACTCGAAAATAGTTGCAAAATACATCGATACTCATAGTTGGTATAACATTGGTAGCATATTGTGCAGTCCTTGATGGTGATATTACATTTCCTGTAACATATAGTAGCAGCTTGTTTTTATTCGTTGTCTGAAATATGGAAGTGCACATCGGTAAAAACTCATCTCCTGCCACACATCCTTGTGATGGATTGCAAGTTCTGTGTAGCTATACACTATTACATCTTATGTCAGTATACCATTGCATAGTACTCTGTACGATGTCGATTATCTCCAAATATTGATCCTTTTGTAGGATACTATAAAAATGTTTAAAGAGTAGTGTAAATATCTAGAAATCCTCTAAAAAATTCTGCGTTTTGGATAAAAAGTATTTACAAAAGGTTTCCATTACCTTTGTCGGTGGGTCCGAAAATTATAGGGTCGTGCAAGCAAAGTTGCATGCAAATCAGCCCAATGTTAGAATACTGACCGTAAGTTAGAGCAGTGGATTTCAACTTTCCTAATGCCGCGACTAATATAAGAATAGTAACAATGATAATTTGTCTTTAGAGTCTTGTTATGAGCGAATTTAGATCTGTACAGTCCTCTCTTACAGTTAACTCATTGGACGAACACAAACGCACATTTCCTGGGCAGTGAATATTCTACCCAGGCGGGATTCGAACTCGCGAACCCTCAGGTTTGCAGGCGAGGACTTTACCCCGCCGCCACCGGGGCCGACACCTTTATGTACAATTCCTCATGTTGTGGTGACCCCCAAGCATATAATTATTTTCATTGCAACTTCATAAACAAGGAAATTAGTATTTTCCGATGGTCTTAGACGACCCCTGTGAAAGGGTCGCTCGACCACCAAAGGGGTCGTGACCCACAGGTTGAGAACCACTGGTTTAGAGAGGTATTGCTGTAGATAAATGGCGACGGAGACAGTAGCCTCCAACCACTACCCTCTTCATTTCCCGCCTAGCATTGCATCTCCTCCACTCCATTACGAGCACGTATGAAATGACCCCATCTTTTACTCAAGTACTTATCCTTTCCCCTACATGCCTTCTTCTTCCTCTTCTCCCGTTGCGGGACATTTTTATGGCTTAATTCACTAGTTCATCTTAAACTTTGTGGTATCCCATTATAATGTTTTGTCGATGAATAACTGTTACTAATACCACTTTTTATTTAAATTAAGCGACCCGGGTTTCGGTGACATACCTGGCCACTCTCCGAAAGCTGCTAGTAAAATGTAAGGACCCGATAGAGCAATTAGACGGATATGGAGTATATTCATTAAAATGAAGCGATTGCAATGGTGTCCTCGTGGGGCAGACAGGAAGAAGCGTCTGCATGAGGAGAAAAGAACATTTAAGTGCTTACAAAAACATCAAAGAGGATAAAAGTAATTTTGTTAAGCACTTAATATGCAGCAGCCACAGGAGTGATTTTACAATGAATATAATAAAATTATGCAACGACCGCCGCGAATTAGATTCAAGAGAGCAGTTTTAAATTTTAAAAATCTTGAATAACCAGGACAACACCCTCATTAACGAATAATATGACACCTCTCCATTTTGCAACTGACAGACGTAAGCTGAATGCTTTAGAACAACTAGAAATTTTTAAAAACCAAGCTTACTGTGATAAATTTCTTGTTAATGAATGTATGCTCCTTGCCTATTCCCCCAACCTCCAAGCTTTAATCCCCTCCACTTCGTCCTCCTAGCCCCCCTCCCTATCCTCCCGTGACCACCCTCTTCCTGCATTGTTCTCTTCCCCCCCCCCCACTTTCCCCACCTGGTAATGTTTACTATATAAGGCCTGCACATCGGCCTCCATTTACCTGAAGATGATGTGAATGCACATAGAAACCTGGGTCGTTGTTTAATAAATCGAGTGGTTTTAGTAAATGTTGACATCTTTAAATTTTTAATGATGGAATACCACCAAGTGAAACTGACGAAAGTGAGTGATTAACGAATACCTTTACCATGCCTTTTCCCCTATTCTGGCCTCCGTTTCAAACTACTTCTTCCTTTCCGTTACGTAACTATGGAAACAATAGGATTAACAGATCTCAATTAATGCCTGATGATGGTGATTATTCACTGAAACCCGGGTTGCTGAATTTAAGTAAAAAGTGGTATTAGTAACAGTTATTCTTCGACAAAACATTTTTATGGCTTACCACGTGCTGGAGGGGAGTGACTGCCCTTGCCCCTCGCCTTCTTCTAAGGATTACGATTCAGCTCAGCAGGTTGTGGCAAAATGTGATTTTTTACTAACTTTTCCATCACAAGGGTTTTTCTAGGGTGAAAAATTCTCTTTCAAGTCTCCCCTCCAACCCCCAAGTGGTATGTTCATATTTTAATCTCTCATCTGGGATACTTCCTGTGAGGATGCCTTCTCCATTTTTATTTTCCTTTTTGAAAATGAAATTCCTCCTGTGTAACATAATTCCCTTTGTGATGACTAAAATACCTCAAGCAAAAGGAGGAAAAACGGAAGCCTCGAGGAAATGGAATTGCTGCCAAGCAGGAAGAGTCCACGGTGTTAGGTTTAATGTTATGTGGAAGAATTATCCGAAAATGACAAAAAAATACAGACTTCGCGCTTACTGACCACATGATTTCACGATTGCTACAAGTATCTCAACATCTTACATCGATGGAATAAGTCATCGTTGAGTGTACCTGTATCTAAAAATGGCGTAGATATAGGTCATAAACGTGTATTAATTATAAATGGAAGCGTACAAACTAAGCATGTTTTCATTTAAGAGAATAAAATAGGTTGTTGGCATGCGTTTTGGAAAAATGCTACTGCTATAATTTGGAAATTTTGAGTTTTGGAGACGTTAGAAACTAGCTAGCGCTGGTTGTGCAAGAGCAATCGATGCCTGGAACTACGATTTCGTGGAGCGTATGGTAGTGGCGAAACATGGTGGCGGGCAGGTTTTTGTTGCTGTAATTGGTATCACATCCAGTGCCTTCACGAGTGCCAGTCGTTTCTGTATTTATTGGCGCTTGTTGCGTGGCGTGTTTGGTTGGAAGGTTTTGGGTTGGCGGCCCTTGGAGTGGTTCAGTCGGTTGGCGGCTCTGCGGGAGGGGTTTTAACTAAGAGTATTGTTGCGGTTTGAGCGTGGAGTGATGGAGGAGTATTAACAATGAGGTGGCATCGATGAGGTTGTAGAAAAATGGGGAGAACGCGGAGAGTGTGTGTCGAGCCAAGATGTAAAAGGGTGTTGTGGTGAAATAGCATGTTAGGAAAAATAAGAGAGAGAAGGTGTGTGTGTGAGGTGGCGTTCCTGCAGGTGCAATTCAGTGTAATACGCGAGGCATTGGTGCTGCCAGGAGTCTCTCCAAGGGATGTTTGATTTGTGTGTGGGACTCCAGAGAGTCCACTGTCAGCGGGTGCCACTTACAGGTTGCTATCCACAACAAACATTATTAGCCCCTAGAAGAGGAGAACGAAACTGAAGATTTGCGACTAGCAAATTAGATAATAGTGTCAACGCATAGCTCTGATGTCTGTTGAGTGTTGTGTCACAGATTGTATCCACATAAAAAATACTGAGAAACTCAAAATAATATCTCAAATATCATTAATGCTACATGGTTGAGTCCATATTCTACTGTCACCAAGGGTTGGAATTCACCATGAAAAAAATCATAAAATTTCATGGCAAATTTTAACTCTTGGTGTTATTGCACCCCTGCGAGTGATTTCCTACAATTGTAAATGCAATGATTGAAAATGCGTCTATTTTCATCGTAATATAAACGGCAATGTTGGGTTCATCCACCATGACAGTGGCTTTGTAAGCACCAATATCGTCTCATGTACCGCAATGTAGGCTTGAGGCGTGAACATTATTTCGTTCTCGAAATTCGCCATGAATGGAGATGGCTTGGTGGTACAACTGGATAACACTCCTGACCGGCAATTGGGAGATCTGGGTATGAATCCCGGTTGAATCAAATGGGTTTTTCATGGCAAATTTCTACCCTTGGTGTTATTGCACCCCTGTGAGTGACTTTACACCATATCATTTGTAATTGCAATGATTGGAAATGCAAAGTTTACTAACTTGAATGAGCACACGGGGGAGTGAGGTAGTTCTTTCAACGTTAAAAAACCTGGATTTCAAAGGTCGCAAGCCTTAATTACCATCTTCAATATGCTCAAATTTTTGTTCACATCAGCTATCTATCTTTCTTATAATATTTTCAATTTTATTCCCCAAATTGAGTCAAAATAAGCAATAAATTAAAGCCTTAGGCACTGCGATTGGGAACTATGCTGTTATTAACCATGTCGGCGCTATTTATTTTTAGGGTTGAGCATTTCAGTTAATCTAGTTCTTAATTTTAGTCGTCATACTGCTAATGAGATGCATGAATGTTGTTACGGATATTGGTATTTAAAAAAACAACTAATTCTTATTTAACCTTGTTATTCTGCGGTCCTTGACTACCAGATATAATTTTTTCCTATAGGATCTATTCGTTACATGTACATGCATGCCCATCGCGCCATTCCATTTCGTCGTAGGTAAGATCATGGAATTTAATAATTACCGTTAGCCTTAGAGGACTAGGCCCCTTGTAATAATTTCCTCCATGAAGCCTGATTCTTACAAACAACTTTCGCTTCGCTTACACTCATGGATTTCTCCAAAAACGTTCTCCTATTCTCAGGACACCTATTGTTCCTCCTGTTCAGAATATTCTCTCCGCCATTTCATGATTTTTGCAGCCTGCCACATTCTCTGACACCATTTACACACCATTCACTGTGCTATCTCATATCTATTTATCTATTCGACCCTCTTCCATTCTATCTACATGGCCAAACCAACGAAGCACACTCCTTTCATTTTTGTACATCAATTGGCTCATTAATCCACACTTTTTCATCAAACATTCGTTCTTAATACTATCCATACTATCGTGTGAAGTCCGCAAAGGAATCGACTCATTTATTTGAGGAGAAGAGCCTTTGATGGACAAGTGGCCAAACGTATACCTCCCCGTAGTACCCGATGGAAACCTAACCATTTTCGCCTTCCGGGAACACTGGGAGTCGCTTGCTCCAGCGAACCAACCGGTCCTTGTGGCGGGGGATGACCGACGGAAACTCGCCTCCTTCGTTTTTTGTTTAAGGTAGTGCGAGAGAGGTAGTTCACTAATCAAAATAGAGACCATATTCGAATTATACGTTTTAATTTCACCAGCTGTAAGACACGAATTAAATATTGCATTATTAATGGTGCAATAATATAGTTTTACATGACAGAAATTGTAAGTAATCAAATGGAAATATCTAAATAAGTCTTTAACTTGACTCATTTTTTCACGAGGTACGTTTGAAACTCCATCAAAACGGAAGGTTTATTGTGATCTCGAAGAATTTACTGCGGTGACCATATGATTAATTCTCAAATATAGTCGAGAAAACACACAAACTGCACACTGCTGGTTTTTTGACGAGACCTAAGTGTAGGGAATGCCTCATTTTTAATATAAAGCCTGTATGGGGTGCATAAGAAACTATTTCCCATGTAAAAGGGCTGGCATTTTCTGGAACATGTCTCGGAAAGTAGTATGGTAAGGGGTTATATTTTTGGGACCAATGAAAGGGTGATATATTTGTCTTTATAATGAGACCAAATTCATTGATTTCTAGGTAAAATGACATTTCGCTCAAACTACCTTAAGCTCGAATGGTTGCATGCGAGCGTACGAGGGCACAAACCTCGGTAAGGGAGGCTCGGGGCTGCTTATATCAATGAAGCAATTTCGGGTTTCTGATACCAAAAGCAAAAACCAGGTTTCTTGGTTCATTATGCGGTCAAATTAATTGTTTTTTTAACTTTTTTTTTTTTTAGTTTTTAAGTTTAAAGATAAGTTTTGTTAAGGGTATAACTAATGGTTTTGACTCTGCCTACCCATTATCCTATCCCTATTTTATTCCTAAATGGTTCGGAGCCACACCTTTCCCATGGGCAATCCCACTGGATTAAACGCATTGGCGGAGGTGCCCATGGATTCGTCCGGCAAACTTATCCTTCCCCCACATTAAATATCACTTTTTCCCTATTAATTTTTTGCTCCTCCTATTTCCACCGCATATATTTCAATTGCTTCTAGCTTCTTTTATAATGATTCAAATAACCCCTGGTTTCTCGCAATTAAGCTCTCTCCTTGAAATCTTAAGTATTAAATTCAAGTAATGTAAGTCACAAAGCCAACTTAATACGCGAATTGCTGCTATTCCACCATACCCAACCTAACACGCAGCGCGTACTAGGCTTGCCTGTTCCGTGGAAATTTACTACTTTAATTTTACCCCTAACATGATTATGGGTCAATTTTTTTCTCGCGTTCAAGTCGCAAGGCGCGGGACGGGGACATCAGGGGTCACCACCCCTGTTTAGGAGCAAGGTTACCACCCCTGTTTCATCTAGAGGTTGCGATCGCAATTTAAGTGCTAAGCCGACAAAATTTTAACTCTCAGTTTCTATCTCAAGCTTCAGGCAGAGTAATTTTTATTTGGAAGATCTCATACTTTATAATTTTTCTTCCGGAAAAATCGTGTTTTCCTCCCGAGGCCAGAGCTTAGGGGACAGCATTTTCCTGAGGATGCTGTATTCAAGATGAGGGAAATGAATGGGTTCCAAGAAGTGACCCTGAACTTTTTGTTATTTGTTTCTGGGAATAAAACTAATGAACTCCAACAAGGGTTCAAGGAAATAAAGCATTATTTTTCTCCTCGTCAGTGGAACTAAAGGGATGAAATATTTTCATGAGGAATTCCCTGCAGAATAAACAAGCATTCCACTCACGTTACTTATTTTTCCGAGTTTGCTCAGTCAATAAAAGCCCAAATATTTTCCAAAAAGTCCCATTTATTTTGCTAATTTATTATCCGATAGCTAATTCTTGGAAGTCAATTTTCAACCTTTTTTTATAAATTCTCTTTAAAACTGTTGTTTATGTAACTCACAACTCGCAATAAGTAATCTTAAGTTAATGTTCTAATAAGAAATAATATTACGCTTTATAATATCATCAATATTATAGTGTTACAGGACTATATTTTAATATTTCCAACTCTATCACTGCATTCAATATCTATTGTCGTTTAAAAAATATTGACGGGAGACGTGGAAAAAATGAATTCCTACAAATTTCTACTCTAAAGAGTGGAGGTGTTATTTTTCGCATCAAGTCTTGAATATATCCAAATGCATTGAAAATAATTTCACGATTTTTAAGCTTCATGACAACATTTCAGGGGATGAGTCATCGCTCAGCTCAAATTACTCTTCTCGAGAGGTTTAGCACACCACTCATTTTCAAAGAACCACGGAACTAGCCGCGCAGTTACTTCAACGGAGTCACCCTCTAGTGATCACACATTTTGGTGTGAAATTCACAGTGGAAATATCGTTCGCCTGGACTGGGAATCGAACCCAGATCCCTCGATTTTGCGCCAAGTGCCTTAATGAATTAAGCTACCCAGGCATCCTATTCCACTGTGAATCTCATGGGGGCTTTAAATAGCAAGTTGTCCTCACAGGTACCGTGCATATGATGCCAGAGATACCAGTATGCGAGTACTAGGCACCGCAGTCCACGGGGTAAAAATTTCATTTTTAAAATTAATTCTTACCCTGTGGACTGTGGCGCTTAGCGCTCGTATACGGGTACATCTGGCATCATATGCACTGTACCTGTGAGGACAACTTGCTGCTTAAAGTCCCCATTAGATTCACAGTGGAAGAGGACGCCTGGGTAGCTTGATTGGTTAAAGCACTCGGCGCGAAATTGAAGGACCTGGGTTCGATTTCTCGTCCAGGCGAATCACTGTAAATTTCACACAATTGTGTCACCACTCATTGTTGAACTAATGCATGCACATTTTGTGATTTATCATGAAATACTATTGAATATGTGTTCATGTAAAATTAGTCGTGAAAAAAAAACAAATTTGAAGGATTAAAAATGGAATGAAAATTTCTAGCTTCCCAGGTGATGTGAAATGTTCCCACTTGTACTAAAAATTAATTCTTCTGGCTGGGGCGGGAGTGTCTTAATCCAACAAATGACTCCCGATCTAAGATTAAACCTTTCCTGAAAATTTTGATATATTATCAAATACTCATTTGCCTAAAGTATTTTTTTCACTAATGTCTTCTATTATATTTATTATTTTGATGTTTTGTTTGTGTATGCGCTTCAGCCCCTTTTGAAAACTGTAATGAACTTAGCTTAAGTAAACATATGTATAACTTTTATCAACGATTTGTATTGAGAATGATTGGAGTCGGATTCAAAGTTTACTGATATTATAAAGGAAGAGGGAAACATGTCCTCCAACGGACATTTATATTCTATCTTTAGAACAGATGACAAAGAATCATATAAAATTCTGAGTTCATAACGATCTTCAGCCGCTAACAAATAGGAAAGGATATCTGAAATTTTTTCTTTAAGCTTTAAACTTTTCTGCTGAAAACTTCCGATTGCCTGCAAGAGCACTGTGCAGATATTTATTGCATCTAACCTAGAGTTCTTTTTTCTTCGTGAAAAATTGCTTCTTCGTGAAATTCGTGAAAATTCGTGAAAATAAATTCTTCGTGAAAAATTGCATGCTTTCACGTTTTACATGCATTCAACTAATAGGAACTCAAGGGGAGGTCCGCACATCTCATGAATCTATTTTCAAATTTTTGTGAATATTTCAGCCAAACGCACTAAAGAGTACGCGGATAGGTACTCCATACTCTCAAGCTACGTAACATCACCGGGAGTCCCATGGGAGTAAACGAAGCGATCAAGTTCGTCACTCTTTTTTATTCATTCATTCATTCATTCTGTGGTTGCCTGGCTCACTGCCGGTACGTGTCGTGTGCTCTCTAGATTCCCTTGAGTGTAACCCTCGAAAGCGGAAACCGTAAAAATAACGTCGCAAAAAAAAATGAAAACGCCGGAGTTCATATTCTTCCCTAGCTCTGATTGGATTCCCCATCAAATTTTCTTTCCGGTGAAATATTTCACGGTGGGAATGTTTTTGTACTTGTATCAAATCATGGAGTAATATTTTGGAGTGGTTTATAATTTGCTTTGACATGAATTATATTTCCCGAACATTTTTAAGTGCCCGCGATCAAGCGTGCATCCACGCTTCGTCCATATCGCAAGTTGAAAAAGTCAAAGTTTGATGATTAAACCCAAATATTGTGAAAATTTAAGTTAAAATTCATTTTAAATCCCGATCGCCAGACGCTCAATTCAATTCCAAAGCGATTGATTCAACTGCGTGTAAAAATAAACCTCGACCTCATGAAGTGTTACGGTTCTCAGTGACGGGCGTTCCGCTAAGCCAATTATATTGAACTACCCGGAAGTTTCAATAAAAACATCAAAAAAAGATTTACCAGCGATTTAAAAGCTTTAAAAGCAGTAACACTATATCAATATGTGAAAGAAATTTTTGCTATCTACCGCGAGGTAAGACTAATACAAAATAATAAACCAGATTGTCGGTGCTCGGTAGTCTTCATTTTAATGCAAACTTGAACTAGCTGGGATAATATGGAAAAAGATGATTTAGCAAGCAATTTCAACGCATATTATTTTTAAAAATCTGCCAACCGTATAAGAATGAAGCTGCTATGATGACAATGATGGTCAACCAAATAATTAAGACAAATGAAACATAGTACTTAGACAAGAATGCAGCCGTTCTCTGGCACCTGACGATAGTAACATGTTAGAAGCAGTCTAAGAAGCCTAAGAAGTTGAAATTGAATAAATTAACATGAATGATAAGAAAACAATCATGATTCGTGAAATTTATATCATGATCTATATACATGAATTTATTGCAAAACAGCTCGAAGACCTGCAAACATCCTTGAATACGATGGGTCTAGTCCTACAAGGTAACAACATAAAAATTAACGGCAAGATAATGAAAAAATTTTCATTCGGAATAAATAAGCTGACTGCAGACGTTATCCAACTAGTAGAGGTGCTTAAAGTAGTGGAAGATTTCACCTACATCGTAATCTGATCGTCAAGGGATGGGTAAAATTCAACGGATCTGCTATTGATTTATACACGCAATACGTTCTCGTTACGCTGTCCGCTTTCAAGTTACAGTAGTATGATATTGAATGGCAAAAAGATTCTGTTTTCTTTCTTTATGCTAGAGAGGTATTTCCCTATCCGTTAACTCTCTACAGAAGCCGCTTCCCTTAAGACATAGCAACTTTCCATTCTACCCCAATCGTTGATTATATTTCTGTGCAAGGAACGCATTAAATCGGCGTATTTCTCTTTGTCACTCTCTGAATTCAACACTATTTTCTCGTATTGCTGAAAATTCCCGTTTCTAGATACACGCTGGAGATGATGTACGTGACAGTTCCTCGAGAAAGATATTGTGATATTTGTCTAAGAAAAATGAAGTTATATCGCCCGAAGAATAGCTACAGATACTTATTTATAAGGGATAGTGTTAAGTGGAAGTTCTGCTGTTATCCTGTCATGCGATTAAAAGAATCACCGTGCAGAGGGTTACCTTTTAGGCATGAATTCAAGATAGAATGCATTGTCCTTTTAAGATTGAAAAAATCTAGTGACTCAAGAGTACTCTTTCCTCTAATATTCAATCAGCTGAACACTTTATTCCTGCATAAGCTTTAATAATGGCGTTTCATTGTTTGCCATTTACTACAGCTCTTCTAATTTTTGTCACCTTCATTAATTTTTTTAAAGGGCTAATCGTCACTAAATAACTCCCTTTTGTTTGTCAATTCTTTATCTTAGAGTTTTCATGATATTTATTTTCTCTTTAACTCATCTAAGGTAATTCGACATCGTCAATTCCCCTCTTCCATTTTATCTTTACCATTCTTCGGTGGCTTCATTCTGTGTAGTGTAATAATCATTTATGATTTTAGGAAAATGAGAAACCTTTCTTTCAACCGAACATGTCAAATCTATGAATTGATGCGTGAAAGACCGGTGGTTTGGTGCCATCTTGCTCTTCCGTGATGCTCTTTCAATGATTCCAGGAGAATAAAGACGTAATGAGCTCGATTGGCGACGCCACGCCGACTCCCAAGTTTAAAAATTCATGAACTCTTCCCCTTTGCGCTCCCGCCTGGAGCGCAAAGCCAATTTCACCCTCGGCTCTCCTTTCCCCCAAAGTCGGCGGTCACTCTGGGAGGGACGCCGGGAATCGAGACGCTCAACATCAGCGTGGCAGGGTCGACGGAGGGCTGGGCGAAAAAAACATGGGAGGGGGAGACGGACACAAACCGAGGCCCACCGGGAACATACTCAGCCCAATCACACGAAGCACCGGTGTGGGTGACCGGTAAAAGCAGTGGAGGGTTTAACGTGGTGGAGCGGGCGGTGGCGGCGCGGCATCATATAATTTATGGCACGCCCCTCCGACTTCCTCACCCCTTGACTCCCCGACCACCTGACTGACCAATCCAGCCTATCTCCCAAACTCCCCCGTTCACATTGCGAGGGTTGAATATTGACTAACATGGGGGCATGGTCTAATATGTAGTGCATATTACGAACGATGGACGGATAGATGAGGAGATAAAGAGACGTGCGAATGCTGGAAAGAAAGTGGTAGGAAGCATGTGGAGCGTGTCAAGGAATGAGTGCCTGTCTAAGGAAGTGAAAATCACCGTGTACAAAAGTGTATTTCTCCCCACTTTGTTGCATGGTAGTGAAACATGGGTAGGTCAGGATAACCATAAGAGTAGACTAAACGCCATGGGTATGAGTTATCTGAGGAGTGTTTGCGGAATAATTAGGATGGATAGGATCAGGAATGTGTGGGTAATAAATGAATATGGGTTAGATGCTCTAGTAATGGACATATATGAAAGGAGTGTGCTTCGTTGGTTTGGTCATGTGGAGAGAATGGATGAGAGTCGAATAATGAAACAGGCATATAAGCATGAAATGAATGGTGAGGGAAGTAGAGGTAGACCGAGAAAGTTATGGTTGAATGTAGTTATGGAAAATCTTAGGAGGAGGAATATTAGGAGTCTTAAAAACAGGAGGGCTTGTATGAAACAGTGTAATGGGGTAATGAGGCAAAGAGGTTTGCAATGATAGGTCAGAAATGAGGAAATTATTGAAGCAGAGTTAGGTGTACAAATATTTATTTATGAGTGAAACTTTGTGACTGTGCCTACCCCGGAAGGAAACGGCGTGATTGGTATGAATGTATGTATGTATGATATTAATAGGCGTCACCACAGAGAGAGGCTTAGCTCTGTCACTCTTGGCAATTCTGCAAAATTTTCTCGTAACTACCGAAAATTCCCGTTTCTGGATATAAGCTGAGGAAAATATACGTGAAAGCTCCTCCAGAAAGATTTGACTACAGCCATATATGAAAATCGAAAATATATCTGCTGAAGAATAGCTGCAGATTTTTATGAATTGGGGGTAGCGTTAAGTGGAGGTTCCGCTGATACCTTGTCTTACGATTGAGAGACTCACGGGACAGAGGGTCACCTTTTAGGCCTAAATTCTAGATTAATTGGAGAAATTAGCAAAATTTCATCTATTTCAGCTAATATATTGTAATGGGTGCCTCTTGCTGGATCCATCTGACTTGCTTAAGTCGACCAGAGCTCCGTCACCAGTTGTGCCCGCGGGTAGCTAACAGTGGAAGATTTGGTGAAAAGATTACCACGTTCCGGGGTTCCTCACGAACGTTAAGAAAGAAGACACTCTCGTTCTTAATAGACACGAACAAAAGAAGTATTTATTACCTTTAAGTTATAGCACAACATTCAATAAAAGAAGTAATAATCGTCATTGATTTACTCTTCGTTCTGCATCACGGAGTTCATGAACACAGAAAAAGATTTCCCATGACACTTAAACAAAATATAAAAGATATACTTTCCCCACTTCGTGCTCACCAAACCAACCCACAAAAAGAAACATCCTAAGCAAAAAAATCAATGAGGCCCCGCGGCCTTCCTTAACCAAACGCAAAATGAATAGGAGACAGATTTAGCAATTAAAATTTGTGTTAGTTGCTTACAAGATGGAATAAACATGTAGTGAATTTGTTACGTAAATGTATTCGTGGAATGATCTGCACATTTTGAACCTAAATTTTATCTTTGGATAAATCTTCATCTACATCAACATACTACCCTGCGAGCCACCACTTGAGCGTGTGACAGAAGGTGTTAGGAAATCAGCCGGGTTAAGATTTAAGGGTTAAGGTTTTGGGAGGTGAAATGGTGACGTGTATTATGGGAGTATACTTAGTGGAATTTAGTTTTATCGTGGCCGCTTATTGTGCGCGGAAAGAACGACTTTTGTACCTATCTGTTCGGCAATGTATCTCTCTTATTTCATCACTTCTGTCATTTATAGAGATGTAGTGAGGCGTCATGATAATATTCTCTGCATCGATTTGAAACACACCAGTTCTGGATTTCTCAAGCAAGCTAAGCCTAGTGTGTAGGTTCTGAGTCTCTATGGGTTCCCATCGTAATTCCTCTAAAAGTTGTTAGATACTATATACTCGCTCATAGGAGTTTTTAACGAATCGTGCAGCTTTTCTTTGTATTTTATTATTTTCTTGGCTAATTCTTTATGACTACGGTCCCAAATTCTCACGGCGTATTTGAGGTTTGGCCTAATCAGAGCGAAGAAGCATCTCTCTTTTACTTTTTCATCCGAGGAACTTCCTATTATACGCTTAGCAAATCCTAGTTTCTTTAAAGCTGTGCCGCACATGTTTTGTATGTGTGTTCCCTACGATATATAATAGGTAACCCATTTCATCAGCGATAGCAGAATTCTTTAAACCGAATAAATAAAAGTGTGTAATAGTATTTTTGACTCACATAGTCTAGCCAGAGCCACGATAAAGCAGTTTGAATGTGGATAATCCGACAACCCTCTGCATGAACTGGTCAGTTTTCCGACGACCTCCACCTTCCTCCTCATTTCTCTTCTGCGTCCCACACTTAATTGCGCTATCTAACGCGGAGCCCTCTCTCCCTGCCACTCACCTCGGACACGGTGTCTGATCCGTGTGCGTCGCATAGGGGACGCGTCACCCTTCTCCGAAAACAGGCGCTTCCCCTAGATCGAAACGTGGCCACCCGACCTTTAAAACCTACCTGTTATGCAGTCTACTTCCAAAATTCGATTTTCTGCGTAGCAGGCTGCATATCAACTCAAGGATATGTAATCTATCAGCAATGCGTGGTACATCACTCCATGCTTAACGATCATAAAATGCCGTGGTAGATACCCAGGGGTGGGGGATGGCGTTAATGTGTTCAGATGATGGTTAGCTACCACTGGGCACTGACTACGGCACTCACCTATTTCCAGCAGGTGAGCGTGATAATCCGCCGACACAAAGGAGTGATATCGGGTAACACCTTCGCTCCATTACGTCCAAGTACGAAGCTCTTAAGCGCCGCTGTCCCGCTTCCCTGGAAGACCCTTGCTCTCCTTATCCTTCTCTTACCCTCCCCCGTTACCGTTAGAGCTAGCCAATACAAGAGTCTTCCCGATAGGTTTGAAATGCTATTTTTACTGACAACGATAAAATATCAGAATAGTTGCCACTTTAACTTCATTAATAATTGTCGACAGTGCTAACTGAGTCAAGCTTAAGGTAGTGGAATCGATCCGTCAAAAAGGAAAATATGCACGATCTATACAGATTCTAATGAATATATTGGAACTCACCGAGTTTTTTCTAATTTTTCTCCACTAATCCGAAGTTTTCGACAGGTATTGCAGCTAATTATATAATTTGATTTGTGATGCTTGTGTCTTAATTTCCTACATAGTACTAACAGCAATCATCGTATTATTCCTATATTGCTCTAGCATATCGGTGATTTCATATTGCGGCAAAAAACAGTCCACTCATTTTTCCTGTAATGACGGTATTATATAATTCATTGTACCTTAATTAAATTTCAACTCTGAATAGGAATTTCAATAATTTATCCGATTAAAGACATGGTTCCGTAATTTTTTTTTAAGATTTACTGAAGTTCTCGTAGGTAAAAACACCCCCTACCGCACACTACTATAGTGGTTTGCTGGGTACTGCGTAGGTGCTGTTTCCGATACGATTCGCCAATGGCAGTATACTCCCGTCCATCCTGATGATGCCATTTTGACGCGATGCGAATGAACAGACTCCACAGTAACGTTTGGGAGTTTAACTAGCCTTCATTTTTGCGTTGATGCTTATTAGGGGAGACGACTGACCCTTGAGGTCATTTGCGCGATGAAGCAATGAGGATGGGTGGAAAGAAAACCAGTGTAGACATTACCCTTCTATCTACAGACGGACACGAAACACTCCTCAGTTTCATCATTTCCACTGCATTTAGCCCATTGTATGCCTGTTCAACAATACCCATGTTTCACTGCCATATAAAAACATTGGGAGAAGAACAATTTTACACAGTGTGATTTATACATCCCAAGTAACACTGATTTCTTGATGAGGTCCGTGTATTGCCTATGACTTTCCTTTCAGCATTAGCACGCCTTATGATCTCTTTATTTATCCTTTCATCGTTCAAAAACATTTTGTCAAGAAACACAATATCGTCCTCTTGTTCAATTGATTCGTAATTCACTCTCGAAACAATATCCTTTTTTCACCATCCCTATAAAAAACTACTTTGGTTTTTGACATATTTTCTTCCTAAAACTTCGAAATTCCGACGGCAATATCTTCCAATTCTTCCTTCGACATCGATTTGGTCAACACCGTGACAAATCAGCATATGGCGATGTATTTATATATCGGCCTGGAGATACTTTTATAGCATTTTTTACGGCTCTCTTTCATCGCTTGCGTGCCTTTTTTTTACCTCGAGGCGTGAAGACTACACCTCCACCACCCCCATGGTCTCTGTCGTATCCGTAAATATCCTGCCGTACCCCGTGTCTCCCCAATTTTTTCGTGCGGTTCCTCCCCATCCCAACAGACTGCCTTATTACTTCGCCTTCCTCTTGGGCACCCGGTCGTAAACAAAAGGGAAGGGTAGATGTTGACTGGTTCTTTGCCCGCCCCAAACATTTTCCACCCCTCGCCCTTCTCAATGACTGTCCACAGGCACCTTTTCCTGAGTCGCACCCTCCGCTTCATTTCACCGTGCAATCTTCTCATATAAATGGGACATTTCTTGCACGCCTTTGCCATCCCCGTGTTCAGGCGAGGGCCGAGTTTTTTTCATGTGACATGGCACACAGGGTACCAGAAAATATGAGGGTTACGCTGGTGAATTGGTATATCTGTATGAGAGCTCTCTTCAAAAAGTACTTTATTTTAATGTATTCTACCAGTAAAGGTAGATTTTGTTGAATGTCAGAGAATCTCCTCCCGGTTTTCAACACATTCAGGGGTCTATCTCTATCTAGTATATCTTTTCTTGCCTCTGCATACGATCTACCCTTCTTCATACCGTCCATGAATCCTATTTTCTTTCTTCCCCTTCCTCGCTTGCCCAACAATTTCCCTCTATCACAATCTTCAGCAACCCATCACCCTTTATTACGTCCTTCAGCCATCTACACTGCCTATCCAGGATTTAATTCAGATTTTTCCTATCCTCGTCCACCATCTCAAGCACTTCCTCGTTAGTCTTCCTTTCCGCTCACCTAACCTACTTCATCCTTCTCCACACCCAGATTCAATTCCTGCAGCTCAAATCCTGCAGCTGCAGATCAAATTCCTGCAGCCTATTCTCGTCCTTCTTTTCTGAGGGTCCACGTTTCTTCCTAAAACTTTGAAATTCCGACGGCAATATCTTCCAATACTTCCTTCGATATAACGCTACGCTTCAGATCAAGCTCTTCACCAGCCTCTTCTTTACATCCTTACCCAATGTCCCCGTCATCAGCTCCCTTCTATTACTAAACGCCTCCTTAGCTAGCGCTAGTCTCTTCCGTCTTTGTCTTTGCTACTATGCCCGTTTTTCTCCAGCGTGCTATCTTAATAATTAAATTGTTCTACTTCCTCGAGTTTGTGTCCTCCAACTTTAAACACACCTCACTTTCCTTGCCCTAGAGAATCTCATTACTTTTGTTTTTTTTATGATTTATCTTCATTCCGAATATCCTGCAATGCAACTTGCAGTCCCTTTGAAAATCCACTAACCTATGTCTGACCGTCGGAACAAAAAGTACTAGGACATTTTTTTAAATTTATTAAAACACATTGCAACATATTTATCATTATCCCCTTCAAACCACTAGCTGCACTTAGTATCATACTTCTCCTACCGGGGTTTCCACTGCTGGAATCTTGAAGGTAATTCTTATTATAATTACATAAATTATACATTTAACAATTTTATGTGACATATTTTTCCCTCCTGGGTGGAATTGATCCAAGAAAATTGAATAAAGCCGGCAGGGGCAAAACTACGTGAGTTCATGGACTAAATAAAGACTCCCGTCCCATTTTTTATGAATAACTCGTGGATAGCAAGGGTTGAGTGAGCAGGAGTATGGTCATTGAACGACATACATCAATCGCAGCGCCAGGCAGGTGGTCTCTTCTAGCGGACATTTACAGATAATCGTCTCAAAACTGCTGTAAAAACGCTCGAATGTTTCACCCTTGGAATGACCGTGGACCACTCCTTGAAATGATTTTAATTACAGAGAATAATTCCTAGGAATGAAATATTAAAAATTAAGGTGACATTAAATCGCAACTGACGTGCTATCTTGGGTCTCGGAGAACTTTTGGCTATCCACTTCGATGACTGGGATTTGATTTCCAAGTCGCACCCATTAATCATGTTTCATCGCCCATTATGATACATTTATGTAATGAATCATCAATGCTCTCCCTTTTTAACATTACTAGCTAGCTTTTATAAATCTTCCAATAACACAAATGCGTGACTAATGTTGCAATGGAAAAAATATGTCCTCATTCGATCAGGTTGACGAATACGGTAAAAACATGACTGAGAGCGGCATCGCAAATTTGAGTAGCGCGGCAGGTTGCCTGCGGTAACAGGCGGTCAATTTGAGTGCGAGAGAAAATTTCAGCGTCGCTCATATCAAGACTCGGATGTGCTAGCCCGCTGATTTTGGAGCATACGATAGGTACGTACAGATCTACTACCAAATATCTACGAATATTTGAGTGCTAACTTCAAAACAAGTCACCATAAATATGGATAAGTACAATGAAAGAATAATGTATGTCTTTTGCACCATTTTGAGATATGATTCTTATCGCTTCAATCGGTAAGTCCACATCATTTGGATTTTTCATTGAACATAATTTTTGTACCCTATATTAAGAAAGATAAAAATCAAAGCTTCAGACCTATAAAAAAATTAAATAATTAAATGCTAACGTTAACAAACGCTTTCAAGCTAAATATATCAATTTATTATAACGACACCGTGGAAGAGTCCCACGAGCCCAAATAAAACAAAAAAATAAAAGTGAACTCAAAAAAGAAAATTAACTTACCGGCCCCGGTGACGGCGGGGTAAAGTCCTCGCCTGTTAAACTGAGGGTCGCGGGTTTGAAACCCGACTGGGTGGTTTTCACCACCCAGGGCATGGATGTATGTTTAATTATGTTGGTCCGGTCCCTGGAAAACCTGATGACAGGCTTTGCAGCCTATCGGGATTCCAGCGACACACGGGCCAACAGAATCGTTCGGCAAGCAAAAAAAATAATTAAAATAAATAAAAAAAGAGTTAAAACAAGCAGGGAAAATGCTCAAGTTGCCATAGCTCCTTAAGCAAGGAGTTTCAATCCTTGCCCATTTTGCACGCCTCGAGGAATGGTAGAACTTTCTCCTCAATTTTGAATGTGGTTCCTCCCCTTTCCAACAGACTGCCTTATTACTTCACCTTCCTCTTGGGCAGCCGTACTTAGTATCCATAGTTCATGCCATTTTTTAAGTCCCCACCAGCAAAAATGTAAAATTTATGATTTTGGAAAGGATAAGAACTGTAGCTAAAAGAACTTTCAAACTACAGATAAACAACTGTTCATCAGACAACAATTGTTTGAAATACCATGTACTATCACAACCAGAAGTTACGTACATTCCTCCTTAACACAAATGAAATCTTTCGTCCATATTTTTCGAAAGCGACGATAAGTGACTCATGACGGAGTGGAGTTCGAGACCGAAGGTTTATTTTGCCCAGAATGTTACCCACCCAGGGAACGCCTTCGGCCATCTCTCATTTCCTCATTCGTTTTCCCCACTCAATTTATTCCGCCCGTCTCCTCTCATTTCTCCAACTCCCTTCCGTCCGTCTTCCTCTTCCGATCTCCTCGACAGCTCGCCACTCCATCCGTTCCCTTCCCTCCGCTCAAGTGGAGGAAAAATCGTTTTATTTATTTTTCGATACCCAACCCTCTTCCAATTTCAATTTATTCCCCAATCGAGAAGTTCTCATCCTCCCCCTCTCTCCACCAGGAGCTAATTAATAGTTTCAGATCACTCAATTTCGGGACGCTCGATGTATTTCTTCATCTTAAAGCGTTTCATAGCACTTCTTTTGTGTTTTATTTTTCAGTGAAGCCAATGAATTTAGTGGGGAAAATGGGAAATTTGCTGCTGTATCAGATGGATGAATGAAATTTACTCTGCTATCGCGGATATTCGCCGCAGTGTTCTGAATTTAAATAATCGTCAATGCGTTGAGTTTTTCATCACTCGAGACTCGGACTGCTCTTCCATTTTGCTCTCTGTGAATATTTTTATTTTCCACCACTTCATCATCAGATACCATGTAGTTATTTTAAATTATTTTGCGCCTTATTTCATTTTCATTTTTCCTACTCGCACCAGAAAGAATACAAGGTGTGTTCAAAAAGTAAGGTGACTTTGTATTTTTATGAAAAAATATTTATTTATTCTTCAATATTCAAGTTGTCCCCTTCAAAGAAATCCCACCAGATATAATACGCTTTTTCCAATCCTCGAAGCAATTCTGACAAGCACTTTTTGGTAGAACCTTGAGCTCTTCCAGAGATGCAGTCTTTATCTCCTCAATCGTTGCAAATCTCCGTGCTTTCATAGGTCTCTTCAGTTTTGGGAACAGGAAAAAGTCGCAGGGGGCCAAATCCGGTGAATATGGTGGCTGAGGCATGGTTGTGGTGTTTTTTTTGGCCAAAAAATCTCTCACAAGCAACGATGAGTGAGGCGGTGCATTATCGTGATGCAAAAGCCATGAATTTTTTTCCACAATTCCGGACGTTTTTTTCGTATTGATTCTCGCAAATGGCGCATAACTTCAAAGTAACGCTCCTTATTGACCGTACAACGTTGCGATAAGAACTCCTGATACACTACGCCACGGTATCCGAAGAAAACAGTGAGAAAAACCTTGACATTTGATCGAACTTGGGGTGCTTTTTTCGATCTTGGTTCTCCTGGGTACTTCCATTGGGACGATTGGGCTTTGGTTTCGACGTCATAACATGTACCCATGATTCCTCACCAGATATGATCCTTTTGAGCAAATCAAGATCATCATTGACGTCATTCAACAGCTCCTGAGCGATGCTCATACGACGGTTCTTCTGGTCAATATAAAGCAGTTTCCGAACGAACTTCCCTGACATACGTCTCATGCCCAAAACATCCGAAAAAATTGCATGGCACAAGCCAACCGATATGCCAACATCCTCAGCAACTTCTCTAATAGTGATTCGACGATTTATTTTTCACAGCGATGTTCATCATTGGCATCTTCTCGGCCATCTTGGAAGAGCTTGTACCACTTATAATTTTTTTTTTACTTAGAGCAGACTCACCGTATACCACTGTCCAAATTTCAAGTGTTTTGGAGCACTTAATTCCATTTTTTACACAAAATTTGATGCAAATTCTTTGATCCATTTTTTTTGGCAGAAAATCGCCGAGCACACCAAAACATGTCTAACATTTGTATCTGTCAATAACAAACTAAAGATCTATACAATTGAAACTGTAAACAAATGTTTGGGACATGTGTATCAACACAACAAAACAAAAAAATTGAAAATCAAATGTATGTTGCCCGCGAAATTTGAAAAGTCACCTTACTTTTTGAACACACCTCGTATTTTAGCATTGTGAAAGACTTGTAAGTTAAAAAAGTTGAATTCTTGCAGCATAGATTTAAACACTTTCTTCTAGAAAAATTTGAATGGAAGGCGGCTTTAGCAAATTGGAAGAAGGTGAATTGACAAGAGGAGAAAGAAAGATCTGATGCTTTTCCCGCTTATAATGCTACTGAAGACGATTTTAGCTTTCTACCGGGTCAAACCCTCCATTTCTGCCAACGTTTCGACGTACCAGTCCTCCATCATCGGGGAAGCAAAATCAGGGTGGTGAGTGAATTGTCACTAGGGAAGATCTGGACGTTCGATGTATTTGGGTGAGATGAAAAGTTTGATAAGGCGAGGATTACAAGGTTTAATTTGACAGTACGCGGCCTTGTTAGGCTTGCATAATATTTTTAGATCTCTCTAGAACTGAGACTTTACAACCATTAGTGATTTATTATTTCCTCTCCGCTCATTATTTCCGTTTTTCAGTCTTTTAAGTGGTAACATCTCCCTTTGAATAATCCATAGGTATAATGCTACCGTTGTTACCACGTAATAAAGCTGCAAGAAATATTTTAAAAAGTTATTTCATGGATTTACTGTCTAAATATTTATATTGTTCTCCAACTTCTCTTAATTATTATCCCTAAATCTTCGATTTTCAGTTGATCATACCTTAAATGACCATCAATACATTCTCTATATTCCATTTCTTACAGTATTCTCAATAATATTCCCAAATACTATTATCTGCGCACATGCAGATGTATTATTTTAACATAAAATTATCCATATTTGTACAATTTAATCAACAAATCTCAATCATACTTTTTCACAGCTAATGTTAAAATTTTGAAGTATTTGAACGATTATAAATAGTTTTTCTCTGGTTGAAAGTCGCATTTTTTTGATAAACTTGAGCAAATATCCGAGTAAGATCATTAAAGAACAATAAATTTCCACTATACTTTGCCTTAAAACGTGAATGTCATAGTCGTACTCATTAATTTGTTGGTTGTGTTTGGAAATATTGAGTCTTGAGTGACGTTGGCGAGAGACAGCATTTTGAATATCTCAAAAATTATTTTTCCTCTAACGAGCCAGCCTCTCCACCATTACATCTGACTTCATTAGCCCATGACTAAACCCATATTACATTCTGTTGGACTGAAACATGCTCTCGTCTTGATGTCTTTTGTCTATTATTAAGATGCTTATTTTCAGAACCTTAGTCAATGAGTTGAGAAACGTGTTTAGACACCGACTTTACTAACAATTACGATCTTGTTAAGCGATCAACACAGTAAGCTGATATCATTTCTTGATAATACCTCCTCGTAGAGTTATGATTGTATCCATGTCCTTTGAATGTAACGGATAAGATTCCGAAGAATTTAAATTTCTTCATTTCTCCTATTCTTCGGCAACTCAACATTCCGATTAAGCTAATATTGCCTTCTGTTGCACTGGAATGTGCTTTTGTGTTAATGTCTTTTTTCACCACTAACATATTCATTTTTCAGAATCCTCATCAATAACTCGAGCAACCTGTTCAAACCCCAATTTTACTCACAATTACGGCCTTCTCAAGCAATCAATACAGTGAGCTGATATCATTTCCTGATAATACCTCCTCGTAGAGTTATGATTGTATCCATGTCCTTTGAATGTATTGGATAAGATTCCGAAGAATTTTAATTTCTTCATTTCTCCTATTCTTCGGCAACTCAACATTCCGATTAAGTTAATATTACCTTCTGTTGCACTGGAATATTCTTTTATCTTGGTGCCTATTGTTCGCTATTAAGATATTCATTTTCCAGAACCCTCCTCAATAAGTCGAGAAACTTGTACAAACCACGGTTTTACTCACAATAACGGCATTGTCAAACGATCAACTCCTTAAGTTGGTATGATTTCTTGAAAATATTCCCTAACAGAGTTGTGATTGAAATTATTTTCTTTTAATATAACGGATGGAATTCCATGAATTTTAATTTCTTTGTTGCTCCTTTTCTTCGGCTATGCAACATTCCGATTAATTTACAACTTATGAGTCTCTGTGCAAAGTATTTATCCCCTTTGAAACATCCGAGCAATCAGCAAGCGTTGTCTACTATAGTTGGAATTATCGAACGAAATGCGAACATGTAAGGCAGGCTTCAATGGTGGTTCCATCCAAGCTCAACCAAGACAGTGCCTAGTTCATCTCCAATTCTCATCATTTTGGGCACAAAAGAATAGCATAATAAGGAAAAATATTTGCGAGGTCATTTATTGGACGTCAAGAGTTGATTGAAAGCACAGATTATTGCCTCTTTATCACGAAAATTCATTGTTTCAAATCTCTCCTCTAGATTGATATTTATTGGAGTTATGGTTGGTTGCTGTGGCGCGTCATTTTGCGCTAACTTGTGATATTTAAACGTCATGATTCGTACATTAATAACTGTTGAAGGGTAATATTCGACATATCGTCTTCCCATAGTATGCTCTTCCTTTATGCCAAAAATAATTGAAATCGGAGATGTCTGAGTTACGAGTACATAGACATTTGTTTGAGTTTGCATAGAATTTTTTTTCAGTCAGAACAGCCTCCATCCCCAAAAGGCTGCTTAAGGGTTATATTAACTTTTCTTTTGAACCCTCTTTTTCATAATCTTAATTGGCCTTCATCTAGGAATTCCTTTGATCTGTATTCCATTCCATTGCTTTGTTTCTTGAAGAGATCTTTGATGCCGGGGTTGTCATTATATTGTAAATTTTCTGCGGCATTTTCTGCTCTATTTTCCATAGCCTCAGGCCCTTATATCATGCCTTTAAGTCCGTCGGGATTACGTCCCTTTGAGTACATGCTGAATATCCTTTGGTCGTACAGCTTACAATTAGCCTCAGTCCTCTCCACCGCATTTAGTTAGCTCTGAGCCATAATAATCTATCCTGGAGTCCTTGTTTCAGGTCAGGCATTAGTATCAGTGCGGAAATATTTCGCTGAAACATAAGTTGCTGCTGTGGCTGAGTTACCCCTTTCCAGTTAAATTTTGCGAGAAGTTATTTTATATTGTACCTCGTATCTTCATCATTTTCTTCGGCAGTTTCTCTCTTCGGCCCTTCTTCTCTTTCTATTTGAAGCCTTATTTTCCTACTGTCTCCCTTAATACCTTTTCTTTAGTGCCTCCATACATACAATATTGATATATTAGTTTGCAATCTTAATCTGCATACTAACCTGAAAGTTGCCAAATGGGCGTATGGCAGGAGCTATTAGGATACCAGCCATGTAAATATGTAAAGGGTAAGGTTTTGGTAGGTGAAATGGTGACCTGTATTATGGCAGTGTATTTATTGGAGCTTATTTCTTGTTATGGTCGCTTATTGTACGCGGAAAGAACAAGGTTTTGTATCTATTGGCTCGGCAATATATCTCCCTTATTTTCTCGCTTCTATCAGACCTAGAGATATAGTGTGGCGCCATAATTTAATTTTCTGTGTCACTCTGAAACACACCATTTCTGAATTATATATATATCATATCATATAAGTTTATAATTATATATCATATCATATAAGTTATTGTCATTTGATCATTCATATTTATAGTTGTTCAACAAAAGATATTTAAAGTTTGATAGATATGAAAATTAGAGCTGAAATCAATGCAAACAATAAATAATTAATTCTGGAGCATTTTTCCCTTTACCCGTCGCAATTTTCGTGATTAAATTCTTCCAACGCTAGCGTTGCTCACATCAGGTTGCACTCAAGTTTGTAATCGCGATGCGTTTAGTTCACACAAGCACGTGTCATTTCATAAAACCGCTAACACTTATGAACGTACGTTCCAGATGTTGAAGTCGTTTATCAACCTAAATTCTCATTTCCATGAGCTACAAACAGGAGATAGACGAGCAAGAAGGTGGTTGTTTTAATCTCACTTGGTGTTCTATTTCAGCCTACTTATAGATAGATATTTGAATTTTGATGTGAAAAGTAGCTTTAAAACAGAAATAAGCATTTACTGATGTATTACCTACTTATTTAATAAAATGTAAATTCTCTCTATCCTTAGTGAATATCTGGATTGATTTCTTCTGTCTCGTTATTTCTCTTGTTTATTTTAGCTGGACATTGATTTTTACGCGACACTTGTAACATTTTACGATGTAAGCGCATGTAAAGCTTCACATACCAACCATTAGTAACACCAGAGATGATTGCCCATTTTATATGCTTCATATTGTTAGTTCTTAGAGATTACATGTACCATTCAAGGGATTGAATAATTTTGTAATATATCTTCAGGTAAAAAAATAGATTTTCAAGCTAATATGCTCACTCTTACATAGGAGATAACTAAGGAAAAATGAGGGGATATAAGATTTCCAGTATTTTTTTCTGATGATGACACTTCATATTGAGACTTGTAGCGCAATCCCGGCGTTTTATAATACTTGCGATTGCGTGATCTTCATCTTACAATTCCACTCAAGAGAGCGAAAAGGTAAACGTCACAAATCAAAAGTTGATAGATGCTTCAAATCACTAGTTTCAATTGATGTTCCGCATTTCTAGGACTGTAACTGCGACCATTTCCCATCTAGAGTGGCTTGCTCTTTGGGCCACGATAATGACAAGGCTCAAGAAGGAATCATGAATACAGGCCGTGATAAAACTGCATGTGTTAATTTCTAAACGTTTCCTTCCATCATTACTCGCCCCCACCAAGTAATGCTGGAAATTTAGCCCGTACGTATCGATACTATTCAACAGAAGAGTCAACGAGGAAAGGACCATATGGAACGCCATAGAGAGAAGAAGTACCAGAAGGATTGGACACACCCAGAGACAGATTTGGTTCGTGGAGAACATGACTAAAGGTAAAATAGAGGGAAAAGTACCCTGAAGAAGACTCAGGAATAAGTTCATGGACCAAATAAAGAGGAAAGCACATAGGAAGAACTGCCAGGAAGTAAGGGAACTAACATTAGACAGGGAAGGGTGGAGTCCTGCAGTCAACCATTCTTAGAATTGAACGACCGATGATGTTGATGACGACATCGATTCAGGACATATATCGATATTTATACGATACGAAATGCATAATTCGACATAGCGTGCTCAGGTGTGCGTATGTTAAGCACGGCGTGCGTAGACGCAGCGTGAAAATGAGGGTGTCGACTGTGCGTGCGCGTGGAGCGAGAAGGACTCCAGGTCCGCCGCGCAAGAGGGTCCTCACTCGGCTGCCTTCCTCTCCCAGACAAAACATTGCCACGCCCACCCGCCACGGAGTTGGAGTTTTTCGAGGTGTGCGGCAGGGGAGGGTGCGGTAGGGTAGCTGGATGGTGGGGGAGTCGGAGGAAGGAGAGCGGAGGGGTGTAGAGTGGGAGGATGAGGAGAGAGGAAGGCTATAAACTGCAGGGAGAAGGCAAGAGCCTCTAAAGCGGGCTCAGGAGTGTGGCGAAACAAAAATATTCTCCATCTCTCTCGAGCAACCCCTCCAGTCAGCCAGATCGCTGCTGCTGCTACTACGAGGGTTTCCGGGGAGACGAGCCGGGAGGACTGCGAGCAGATCAGCCTGTGGCTGACTTATCTGGTCTGGTCCGCGGCTTCGCAGCGATGGGATAAACTGCGGCGAGTGTATAAACCTTCCGGGCGTGCCTTTTACAAGCTACCTCGTTCCTGACAAACGACTTTTTTTTACACAACGCACTCGTGTGTATTCACGCTTCGCAAGCGCGGACAAAAGTGCATCCAAGATGGGAACAATGCCGAGTCGGAAGAATTAAATATCGCGGATACACAAAGGGCAGAGAGGAAAATGAAATTCAGTGATGATAATTTATGTTTCCATTTATTTGAGTCCTAATTTTTTTAATGCTTTGGTCGGAACAATTTTGGTGAAGTGTAGTTCAATGAAATTACGAAATTAAGTGAGGGAAAATGATTAAATATTGTGGAATGCTTCATTTTCTGTAGTGATTTTGATTCTAAAATATGAAAATCAGTCTGTTATGTGGGAATAAATATGACTACGTGTTCAGAGGATCTTTTTTAGATTAGCTTCCAACTCTTGCAAGTATGTTTTTGCTGTTATGAATGTTGCAGATGAATTTCTTCTGATGTGCGGAACTAGAACGCATATATCTTCCGTCGAGTATAAAACAACTGTTTTGAAATGAAACGCACTCGTGCGAATTTATGCTTCGCGAACAGGGATCAAAGGGCATCAAAATACAAAGAATATTGATTCGGAAGAATTAATACAAACGGATTCACAAAGGGAATATGGAAAATATTTCAATGTTTAAATTTATTTCAGTGCTAATTTTACACGCTGAGACTGGATATTTTTCGTTTTTGTATCAAGAACATACCCGATTAGATGAGCCCTTTTTGACATCCGTTCAGATACTTTTACAGCGTCTAAGAAGCTGCGAATTATGCAACTTTATGATGATACATGAATGAAGGATCGCTGATAACTTCTATCGAGTAAAAAATCTATTGTTCACAATGTAACCCACACTTTATGATTCCACGCTTAAGGAGTACGGGTTCAAGGCAATAATCTTGTTATGAGTGAACGAACTGGAAAAATAACATTGATAAATTCACCTGAGACAGAGCGAAACAGAATTCTCTGATGATAATACTTAAATCTATCTCTTTCTTCAGCTCGATTGTTTCAATCCCAAGTTCGAAACTAAATACCCTCTTATGTATTTATTGTAATTTGACTGGATAGTATGCAGCCTCTATGTCCCATAGTGCGCGCATCACAGTGAAACTAGGTGCTGCATCTTCAATCTACCGCCCCAAGCCTCTATCCTGAGTTGTCTCTTCCTCTAGTTCTCCGTTTTCCTCGATTTTCACTATATACCTTCCATCCATGACCGTCTAGGTCAGTCACGCTAGTTTCGCCCAGAAGCCCACGGAAAGAACCATTGGGCCATCGATTTCCCGACATTCTGAACAAATGACCCAACCATCGCAATTTTTTTTCTTCCCCATTCGCACCACTACCGCAACTCTCGATGCAACACAATTTCGGATCTTCTCGTTTGCCACTCTTTGAAAGCGAGATATCCTGGAAATTTAACGTAGGAAAACCATTTCTACAGCGTAGCTTTATTTATTTTTCTTTACTTGTCAAATTTTCGTTGTTAGGCTTTGCAAGTAAAACTCCGTAACAGCCTCGGAGGCTGCGCGCTATACTAAGTTTTCTTGAGAAACTCAGAAGAGTTGTGTTGCAGAGCGACATATAGAATATCATTTTGACCCCTCATTAGAGCTCTAAGTCCAATATATGCGATAAAATAATAGAGATGCTTGGTAAATTGAAGATATTTCAAGCGCCTACTTTATAAATTACTCATTTGGTCCAAAAAGGGAGCGGTAAATATAAAGCCAGGTTCTTTATTTTTATTTTTTTGCAGGTTTTTATTATTTTAGGTATAATCTCGTATGGTATGTTAGAATATTCCTAGAATTTAGAATGAATATTGTCGTTGGAAATTTCAAATATACGTGGTTTAAAGAAGTTCTTAAATGTTCAACCAGGGAGCATTTTTGAATCATACTTTGTGGACTGGAAACAAACGATCTACGAACAGTCTAAAATGATTATGTCACTCTTAAACATTCAATGAACGTTCTCTGGTTGTATGCTCAGGATAATTCAGTCGTGGACTACTTTTGAATTAGTTCATGAATGTCTTCTTCACGGTCTCTCCCCACCGGGTGTGGATTGTTTTTAATTTATAAAGAACGTAATGCATGTAAGGAGAATTCATATGGAAGGACTTAATGTATACTGTTTTCTGGTAAGTTGTCGGTGGAAAACTCCGTAAAATTGCAAGACTAGCGCGTCAGACCGTATGCTCTGAAGGAAACTAAGGATAAGCAAAGTTGGCGGACAGGCCATACACACATTACAGCTTATAGTAGCAGCAAACGAAGCAAGCATCCACCTCAGTGGAACAATCACATTGGACGAGTTTCAGAATGGCACGGAGGATATCATTTTGAACCCCACTATATCTCTAGAACTGTCGTAAGTGACCCAGTAAGAGGAATGCTACCAAGCTTCTTGTTAAAAAAGTTCCTTCTCAGGCTCCATAAACGAATGCGGCAAAAAACTGTGTGTTTTGCTAACAAGATCCTCCTTTGAAATACAATTATTCTTCGTTTCTAGCATAACGTTATGGAATTTGTAAACGTAATCTACATCTAAACCCACATACTATCCTGCCACATGGGCGTGTGGCATTGGGTGTTAGGACACCAGCCGTGTAAAGATGTAAGGGATAAGGTTTTGGGAGGAGAAATGGTGACGTGTATTATGGGAGTGTATTTAGTTGAGCTCAGTTTTTATTGCGATCGCTTACTGTGCGCGGAAAGAACGAGTTTTTGTACCGACCTGTTCGGCAAAGTATCTCTCGTATTTTATCGCTACTGTCAGACCTAGAGATGTGGTGAGACGTCATGATAATATTCTCTGTGTCGCTCTTAAACACACCCGTTCAGAATTTCTCAAGCAACCTTAGCCTAGCGTTCAGCCTCCGAGTCTCTAGGGGCTCCCGCCTTGATTCCTCTGAAAGTTGCGGAACACTATATGCCCGCTTGTAGCAGTTTTTTACAAAGCGTGCAGCTTTTCTTTGTATTTTATTAAATATTTTGGTTAAATCCTTATTACCAGGGTCCCAAAAGCTCGTGGCGTATTCGAGGTGTGGCCTAACCAGATGATAACTTGTAACTTAGTTATTCCACATATATACATTCCACTTTGTATGTGTGTGTATTCCTCATATTCCACATATTAAAATATGTGGAGTGAATAGTTACAAGTTATCATCCTTATGTAATGATCCAATTTCTTCTTTTGCATCTTCCTATCCCTTCATCCTATTCCCTCACTTTTCAATTTCCCTTGTCCCGACACTCCTTACCGCACACCCTCGCGGCAGCTTGCCAGCTGGTGTGCAGATGTAGACTGTGTCATTCATAAACAAAACTTTACTCGCCCATAATTTTTAAATCACCTATTATATCAAAACAACCTTTTTATATCTTGGCAATTCTTCCCACTTATTTCTTTTTCCATCAATGTGTTTTAAAGATTAACACGATTCCTTGAAATGTATCCGGTAATTTTGTACCCTCTTCCTCTGAAGGGTATTTCTCTCTAAATGAAGATACACGCATCCAAAAGAGGTGTGTCCGTCTATCCCCTCCATTTCCCTAATCCCTCTCCTCTGGTGTCCTAAAACCCCTTGCCACACACCTCTGGGGCGGCTCGGAGGGTAGTAGGCTGTAGATGTGAGAAAACAATTCATATTGTGACAGTAGCGACGTTAAAGATGGAGTATGACACGTCGCTACTCACGCCCTCCCGTCCCGTCCGCCAGGTGGCTTTGCTGTGGATCGGGGGTGAGTGAGTGAGTGGATGGTAGGCGGCGGTAGTGTCGCTCTCGGGCTCAAATCCCGCAACCCCCGCCCACATTTACCATCCCATTCCCACCCGCCGTCGCGCGAGATCCACCCCTTCGGCCCATCCGACACCGGTTTTCCGACAGGGAGCGGGGTAGCTGGGGGAGAAAGGACTAGTGTTGCTCTGCAAACGGGGTCTGAGGGTAGTATTGATATAAAGGAGGGTTGCACCGAAGAGAGAGAGAGAGAGAGAGATGCGTTCACCCTTCAGATCCCTCCGACTTCCCTTGCGAGAGATGTCCATCGTGCGCCACTGTGGAGTGCCTGTTACTGAAGCGGGCGAGAACTTAAGTAGAGCTGATTGACTGGCTGACCGCCGATCGCTCGGTTTTTAAGTCATGAGGATGGATGAAGATGTGTAGAGGTGGTGTGGTCAATAAGTTTATGGAAGCGAAATTCCACTGGGAAAAATTCGTTCACCTTGTCGGGGAATCGAACCCGGTTCAATGGATACCACACCGAATGCTTTAAGTCATTCAATCCACAGTGCTGTCTTGTCCCCTGTAGATTTTTTTTAGAAATTCAAATGAAAAAGTTGTCCATGACTACCGACTATTATGTTTCAAAATCAGTCCAAGTATTTGCCTGATTATTAAGAATGGTTTTTGCATTGATCGTATGGCAATAAAGAGAAGACCAAGATTCCTAGTTACTCTGTGAACGGATTATTGGGAATGGACCATTTCATTTCAAAAATCGCCCCCAGTAACCGGCGGAATGTGGGCACTAATTTGATGATTTTGTCCTGTTCATGTCTGCAACTCTGATCTATGAATGTTCCCAGGGCAGGTCGGATGTTTGAGTGTCTTCTCACGAGGTTAAAGCCAAGCATGAGCCGCAATGTGGTATTTCTCTTTTGACGAATTTTGGAGGACACTGTGACTGGCAAAATATTACTTTTTATGGATTCTCCAGCTAGCATCCATACGTACAAATGATTTAGCCATGGTTGGAGTTACCGGGTTAGATTCTCGTTCAAGTCAAATGTTATTTCCTGTGTACTAGCGGGTGACTTAGCCAAGGTATGTAATTATGTGGCTCGGTCCAGTATCCTCAAAATATGTCAATGTGTTTATAAGCTTTCCCTCTCCAGGGACGACCTCCATGTTGCCTCTGCAGCGACTTCTAAGGAGAGAGGACGATTTGTATCTCTCCTGAGCAATCTGACTCGACAAGTCTTGTCAACAAATCGTGATCCTCACCCTTAAGAGGAGCCTTTTCCCGTTGTCATTTGGCGATACCATTTGGATTTTTTGAGCAAAAATCCCCAAGAGGAAAATATCAACTGCCTTGACCGAAATCTCGGAGGAACCTGGAATCATGGATTGTGAACTCAAGACACCCTAGTTTGAATCCAAGTCAAGATGGTGGATTTTTGTGATTTTTGGAATTTTCGGTCTTCTGTGCACCTGGTGGTAGTGAGTAGCACGCATCGTGAGACATAGAAGATATCACTGATGTCCATATGTAACTTTTAAAGAATTTTTTTCACCGCAGGTAAAGCTTTCGCAACAACTGATGTCCCAAGGATGCGCAAACCACTAAGTTTAAAAGGGAACTAGTGCATATAGTGAAATCCCAAGAGATGGAGGTGTGGAGTGCATACGAAAAAGTCTTCTGAAAATTTAACTTGCCTGGTAGTTAAAAATGATGTTCGCATTGATTGTATGACAGTAAAAAGTATACCAAGGCACCTAGCTACACTATTAATGGATTATTTGACATGGACCATTTCTGTTCATAAATCTTGTGTGCATCGCTTCCTAATGTGCGCCCTTATTTGATGATTTCGTCTTGTCTAACCTCATGTCTTCAACTCTGACCTATGAATGTTCCTCGGATAGGTCGGTTATTTGAATGTCTTCTCACGGGATCCTGCCTGTGCCAAGATAACTCACCAATACGGGGAGGAAATTCCTGTCAGACCCTCATCAGCAAACCTTTCACCCTGCGTCAATTATCCTCCAAAAGGCATATTTTTCTTTTCAAAAGTAGCTCCTTTAGGCCCAGAAGATTATCACTGGGATCCTCCACTGCATAGAGAGTTGGACTAATCCAGATAAAGGGAGGGAAATAGACTCAACAGTATTGAAACATTGAAACATTAATTATCTCTTACGATATTACCTTATTACGATATTGAAACATTAATTATCTTATGATTATCACGAACAATAAGATGGTCGAATTCAAGTCTCCGTCTCCCCAATTTTTTAGATGTTTATTAAAGGTGGTATATCCATTAAAATGGACATCTGCAGGTTATTTTTCCAGTTACGCTCTTTTCCTTCCCTTTTTCATTCATTACACCTATCCCCATCTTATCTTTCCCCACTAACCCAACATTCCCTTCGCGCAGTCTTCCTCTCCTCCCCCCATTACTTGCTCCATTCACCCGCATCTGCCCCTGGCCTAATTCCATCGCACAGCTTCTTAGCTTCAACCATCATGCCGAGCAATTCATCGTTCGTATTCCACTTTAACCTTCGCATCTTGCTATCCCTTACACATAAACATCTGATTCCATCTTCTCACTTACATTCCCTTTCATTAGTATCTTTACATCCATTGAAGATAGACAAACATAATTTAAATTATTACATCCAATTCATAATGACAGTAAATACGAACTACATTTCAATCCACAGAGTTTTTTATAGGTGTAACTAGTTTTAACGCAATTGCGTTACCATCAAGTACACCCCAGTACCATCAGGTACCTCATGATGACGCAGTAGCGTTGAAACTAGTCGCGTCAATAAAAAAACTCAGTGTATTGAAGCATAGCTGGTAGTGTCATTATTAATTCAATAATTGACTTCCACAAGATTACGCCCGAAAGTATTGAATTCTATTATATCCAATTTTGGAAATATTCATGCAATTTAAGCCCTTATGAGTGTGAGAAGAGATTTGCAGAGGACATTTTGTCACGCAGCAGTCTACTGAAAACAATAGTTTTTTTTTTGCTTTCCGACGATTTTATGTTGGCCCGTATGTCCCTGGAATCCCAATAGGCTACTAAGCCTGTTATTAGGTTTTCCGGGGTCCGGGCCAACAGAACTTTAAATACATTCATGCCCTGGGTGGTGAAAGACCCACCCAGGCAGGACTCGAACCCGCGGCCCCATAAATACCAGGCGAGGACTTTACCTCTCCGCCACCGGGGCCGGATGAAGAATAAACGAATTGAAAGAACTGTTTAGTATAATCAAGGTTTGAATATATAATGAAAATTATAGAGAATAGAATGAATTTTATTTAATTCCATCTGCAGAACATTGCAGTGAAAAATAATTGAACCTATCAACGGAAGTTTGAAGCTCAAAAGAAGACATGTCACCATTTCACCTCCAAAAATTTTACATCTTTTCACAGCTGGTGACCTACCACCCCCTGCCACACGCCCGTGCGGCGGCTTGCGGGGCAGTATGTAGATGTAGATGAACCTTTAGGTGGACTCCAAGGTCAAGACCTGAGGAGGACGAGTGAAGGTTAGGAATGATACGGTTAACATATCCGGACTACCCTGAGGGCCGTCGGTCAGTTTGGTGCATTGGGTCCCCAGCGGTGTGACAAGAGAGGGAAATAGGGTAAAGGAAGGGGTCAGGAACTAAGATAAATTGAAGTGTCACAACCTCTTGTTGGTAATATCACAAATTGAGCGTGGAAAGGACTTTTTTAGCCCTCAGTCAGGAATTTTATTTTCTCATCTTTTCGCATCTATCGGTTTTAGAGATATAGTAATGGGTCAGAATAATATCCTCTGTTTCACGATGAAACTATGCCGGATATGGAATTTTCAAGTAATGAGACTTGATTATTAAAGTTATTCACCTTTAATGTTTAAGTCTCTAGCGTCTCTCACCATACTCCTTCCACCAGCTGAGTGACACATTCTGCTGGCTAGTAGAATTTTTGATTACGTGTAACTAAAATTTGTTCATTTCGCCAAATATAGCATTTAGTGCAGAGACCGAAATATTTGTGTAAAAATTTATGAAAGTGAAGAATTTCAGCCAACCAATCTTTGGATTGATGACTGCTCTCGATGATCTCAATCTAAGTGGTTCATTCATTAATCAAGTCTAAAGTTCAAGTCTAAAGAAACTACGCGAGTCTATTGAACCGGTGTCATGCATCCCCAACCACTGTATTACTGCTTTCTCGGCAAAATGTAGATTTCAATATCTTACAATTAGTCTAATCAACGAAGGCTTCGCTATCATTTCCAGCCGCTTTTACATCCTGCTCAATGGAAAAACGAAATAATAGCGAAGACTACGTCCATCGTTCTTTTCACTCAATCGAATATCAAGTATCTCATACACAACCTTGAGCTTCCCAATCCACATTCTGTCTCGCTGTCTCGTGTCCACGGAGAAGAAAGGGAATTTGATGCGGGTAAGGCATTCTCCTTTTATTTTTTTCGGCGACTTTTATCACTCATCATTGAATTATTTCTCTCGCATTGCTCCCTCTTGACTCTGGGGGCTCCTTTGTGACCACTTCCCTCAAAACATTCGTGTTAAAATTCTATATTGTCCTTGTTTTCTTTAATAATAATATTTTTGCTCACACAGTCCACATCTGCATACTACCCTCCGAGCCGCAGCATGGGCGAGTTAGGACACCAGCCATGTAAAGATGTAAGGGATAAGGTTTTGGGAGGTGATTTGGTGACGTATGTTATGGGAGAGTAATTAGTGGAGCTCAGTTTTTATTGCATTCACTTACTGTGTGTGGAAAGAACGAGTTTTTGTACCTATCTGTTAGGAAATGTATTTCTCTTATTTTATCGCCTCTGTCGGACCTAGAGATGTTGTGAGGCGTCATGCAAAGGGGTCTGTAATAGTTGTGAAACATTATATGTTCGATCGCCGCAGTTTTGAGTAAAGCATGCAGCTTTTTTTATTTTATGAATTATTTTGGTGAAATCTTTATGACCAATGTCCCAAATGCACGCGGGCTATTCGGGGTGTGGTCTAACCAGAGCGAAGTAGTATATCTCTTTTACTTTTTCTTCCGAGGACCTTCCACTTATCCGCTTAGCAAAACCTGGTTTCTACAGTGCTGCGCCGTATATGTTTGTATATGTGTCCCCAATGATACGCCAGAAGTGAAGGTAATTCCAAGATATTTAACTATATCTGAATATTTTATGTTTACTCCGCATTTGCTAAGATTAAATTCTAGCCCCCACTCCTGGCACCAAGAATAAACGTTGTTAAAGCGCAGGAAAAATAAATATCGTCCGTATCGTACTGAAACTTTACTGATCGGAGTTCTTCAAGTAGTCTAAAATTAGTGAAGCCTCAACCTCTCTCTGAAGTCTCTAACGGCCCCCATCCTTAAGCTTCCATCACCTGTGGGACACTTTATGTTCGCGCGTAGCATGCATATTCCGATAAGAACGTGCTTTTCTATTAGTGAAACGATCATGAAACAAAATCAAATTGAAATCATTTCAGGGTGGTGCCTCTTGAGCACTTGTTCCCTGCGACTCTTTCCCTCTCTTTTCCCTGAAGGGCGATACCCCGTTGCTTCTTGACGACCTACGCGATTTGCGACTCGTCGTATCTGGACCGGTTATCTGGGTCCAGCCCCTCCATCTTGCGTTGAACGAAGAGAAGAATACTCAGCCACCGCGCCTCACCCTCCCCTCCCTACCTCACCCTCCCAACCTCTCATTTCCTTCCCCGCAAACTGGGAAGTCGCCCTCCCTCCCTCTCTCGACTGAGTGCCACAGGGCCGTCCAAGGCTGCTGCTGCCGACCGAGAAGAAGCGGGGAAGACGATACCGTTCTAGTTGGCTCGGTGATCCGTCAATCTGGTTCCCCCTTGAGGTAAGACACCTCCTCCCGCGCACTCCACCAAGATTTGCGTCGTTATTCGCTCATTTCTTTTTAAATTTCCCGCAATTTAACCGTGTCTCGCCTTCCAGCTCACCCTTATCCTTACCCGCAAAGCTGCTTTTTCCCATACCTCTGCTCTCCAACGATTTGATGAAAGGATGGCATGTCCTGTGGGTTGGGTGGAAGATGAGAGGATGTCAGAGAATTGTAGAAAATTGAAAGGTTTACATCTACATCTACATAATATTCTGCGATCCGCATGGGCGTGTGGCAGGGGGTGTTGAGACACCAGCCGTATAAATATGTAAGATTTTGGCTGGTGAAATGGTGACGAGTATTATGGCAATGTATTTAGCGGAGCTCAGTTTTTATTTTGGTCGCTTATTGTGTGCGGAAAGAACGAGTTTTTGTACCTATCTGTCCGGCACTGTATCTTTCTTATTTTATCGCTTCTGCTAGACCTAGAGATGTAGTGAGACGTCATGATAATATTCGCTGTGTCGCTCTGAAACACACCTCTTCTGAATTTCTCAATAAAGCTAAGCCTAGCGTGTAGCCTCCGAGTCTCTAGGGGCTCCCACCTTAATCCCTCGCACTTAATAAGTTGTGAGACACTATATGTTTGCTCGTAGCAGTTTTCAACGAAGTATGCTGCTTTACTATGTATTATATTAATTTTTTGGATAAATCTTTATGACTAGGTTACCAAATGCGCGCGGCGTATTCGAGGTGTGGCCTAACCAGAGCGAAGTAGCATCTCTCTTTTACTTTTTCATCCGAGGACCCTCCTATTATACGCTTAAAAAAACCTATTTTCAAAGATCAAACCCATTAGAAACATAATTGTTCTATACTTTTTTTTTACTTTGAGCTAACTCTAACCTGGAACTAATATTTATGCGGGTTGGAAGCCTTGTAGTTACGGCAGGAGTTTAGACTTTCAGAGAATTCATAGGTGATACAGTTCTGCTCCACAATATTCCCAGATTCTCAGTTTTATGCATGGATTTTTTTTAATTACTCGCAATTTAACGGTACCCCCTTCTTCCTAGATGCCCTTGTCTAATCCGGCAAGCCCCGTTTTTTCTTTCCTCAGCTATCCTGCGAATTTAAATAAAAGGAGAGATAACTGTGGGCTACCAGAAAGACAAGGAGCGAAGTATGAAGGCAAAAGGAAAGTGGAAGAGACAAAAAAGGGAAAGAATTAGTAAAAAAGTTGGAGTCCACTCTAACTTTAAACTGCATGCGATTGTTTCGCTCGGAAACTTGGTCCTTGCGGAAGGAATATAGGCGTCGTTTGGAGAAACTCATTTCATTGACGCTTGTATTCTCATATTCCCCGTGGCCACTACACTATAATCTAATGACAGTGCTGGATACTACCGCTGTCGGATTTCATCGGGAAAGAGTCTATGTATATTTTCGTGTACTGTTTTTCACCCGTATATTGTCCTGCATGCACCTACATTACCCGGTGAAAATTCTATATATATACCTATTTAGTTGATTAAACATATGGTATATTCCATTTTGTTCCAATTACAAATATTAATGGCTACAATGACGAATGTAAATGATTAATATAAAAGTGTCTGCATAATTCTCATTCTAATGGAACATCCGCATTTTATACCTCAACTTAAGTTTCGTGCGAATATTTCTCCTATAAAAATTCCAAGAAATTAAATTGCCGGCCCCGGTGCCGGCGGGGTAAAGTCCTCGCCTGCTAACCCGTGGGTCGCGGGTTCGAGTCCCGCCTGGGTAGAATGTTATCTGCCCAGGACATTGGTGTTTGTGTCGCGCCCGTTGTTACTGTTATATACCCGACGTAAAGTGGCCCATTGGGCTGTATTCGGGATAGTAAATATAAATAAATAAAAACGTTTTATTTTTTCGGTAAAATGATTGCAAATTTAGTGAATGAGGCAAAATAAAATGTGGTTTTAGAAACATAATTTGGACACAAATGTTTAAGGGCCTCCCCTTTCCGTCAGTATGTTGGTAGCAAAACCTGGTGGCAGTCGCCTATGTTAATCGTGACGTTGAAGAGAGAAATCTCTTGCAGAAGGGTCAAAGGAGAGATGACAGCACATGGCAGGCAATGCTGTCAACATTACTGTATTTAACTCGAGAGAGCAGGATATTGACGGCTCCGTGCTTTGTTTCGCGGAAATGTTTGCACTGAAAACAAAGCTGAGGAAAACCTTATGCAACCCAGGGAAGAGGCTCATTTTAAATACTGGAATTAGAGCCCTAGATAGATATAAAATTGATGCAAATAACAGATTGAGCATTTTGATGATGGTATAAGAAGGTTGAATATTTAGGACTATGATTTATTTAATTTTTCTAAATTTGTCACCTATGAGAAGATTGCTGTGGTTGGGATATCTATATTTGAATAACAAAACCCGAGCAGAAGTGTTTAAGAGAACGTCATCAGTCAATCATGGATTTGTTAGAATAGTGCTGTACTTACTTGTATGGTACACGGCGCTTCTTCAAATGCTTAGTCGTAGCTGTACTTGCCTCAGAGAAATTAGTTCTATGTGTTTTTTTCATAGCTCATGTAAATTTTTATCGAAGGCTCAAAAATTTAAATGGCAAGTGCTTTTAAGAAAATACTAACAGTAAAATTTTCTTTCCTGTTCCATTTCGTGTTCCTGGTACCTCTTGCAGTTGATAGAATCGCGTAACTCTCTTGAACGCTCAATCCGCTTACATTGTTGTATGAGAGAAACAGGCGCACCAAGGTATCCTGAGAACCCTGGCGGAGCCAAGCGTGGTGATTTCATGACTTCCTGAAATAATGAAAAGGGACATCTGCGAAACCTGCCGCCATGATTCGTTCCCACTATATTTGTTGAGAGGAGCGAAAGCGGATATTATTGCTGATCGTCAGCAACTCTCGTTTCGATGGCGAGGAACTGGTGGGTGGTGGAATTCCATCCTTCCTAAACCATGCATTTTCTCCCAAGTGCGAGCCGGTTTGAGTTCTCTTGAGTGTGTTTACTTCTAAGAGGCGATGTTCGGCGATTTCGGAAAAGTGCCCGCATCCATTTCGGCATTGTGACTCATGGTCCGACGAAGACGGATATCTTTCGGGAGCATTCACTAGGAAGAATATTTGAGAAGGGATCAGAGAAATCAATCGATACATGATGAATATCCGTCGCGAGTAAGCATGATAAGGAATGATACTTTTCGTGGCGAACGTATCCATTGGAATCAGAAAAAATGCACGAGAATGAAAAATTTAATTGGACTAACCCGCTCTTTGTTGCTTTTCTATTTATTGATCGTGATTTAATTACTTATATCATATCTGCGACAATACCCACACATCACTATAACCAAAATAATCAATTTTCATTTCCACCTACATTAATTTCGGAACAACTAGTTTCCACGAATCGGCGTCTTCATCTGGTGTACTTCTAATGCTATATCATCTTTAAGTTGATTCATTATCAGTTTCTCACTACAACCGTTTATTTCTATGCTTATTTAACAGCAAATTTTGCTGCTTGGTTTTCGTAAAATATTTCTTTTGTGGCCACTTGCAACTCTTTAATAGAAAAGTATAACTTCAAAAATACAAAATTCATTTAATAACATCCACATGGTTCGTTCTGTTATCTGGACGATTTACGGGTTGAGTTACGGTGACGAGAGTTTCCAACCGGTTTCTTCTTGCTCTTAAATAGCTAGTGGATCAATATCAATTTAATTTAATTTAGCAAAGTTGTTAGTCTAGAAAGTGTTGATTACGAGAGTAGCATGTATTCAAAGCGCAATTATGAAACCAGAAACCGACTAGTTGCTGGATGAGGTGAACCATTGCTCTTTTTATGCAACGTAATTTACATCATATTATGCCAGTACTTTAGTATGCAGTCATAGCATAAAAGTGATATGGACAGGGCCTGTCACACTTCCTTTGCATGTACACTTGACACCATGTTCGAATGTGCGTTAATTGTTTGAAATAAAATGGCTTAATGAGTTGGAAATATGTGTGCGTAATTTTAATATGCAATGGACATGCCCTATGGGTCAACTCTCGCACGCAGTGTTGTATGGGATTATAAATGGAATATAAAAATGCTATCCAAGGGTTTCATCGAGTCAGTAATGCACTTAGGCACGTTAGGCTTAGATTGCTTGATAAATTCCGAACTGATGTGTTTCAGAGCAACACAGAGAATATTATCATGATGTCTCACTACATCTCTAGGTCTAGCAGATGCGGTAAAATAAGAGAGATACATTGCCGAACAGTTAAGTACAGGAACTCATTCTTTCCGTGCACAATAAGTGACCACAATAAAAACTGAGCCCCACTAAATACGCTCCCATAATAAACGTCACCATTTCACCTCCAAAAATCTTCTCTCTAGCATCTTTACACGGCTGGTGTCCTAACACCAACTGCAACACACCCATATGGTGGCTCGCAGGGTGGTACGTAGATGTAGATGAAGATGTCATTATTATTGCATGGAAAGAATCAAGTGGTGGTGCAGCGAGTCGCATTGGGTACTCTAGCGAAACCATGTGTTCATTAATAATTTTCGCAAGCAATATCTTTCGTGACCATGCGAAAATTTATCGCGTGACGCCCTTGTCCGGATGACATCGCCATATTCGTAACCCTGATACGACTACTTAATTTGGTGTCACAAATTTGAAAAAATCCAAAAGCTTCCATTTTAACTTTGAAGTTTATTGAGGCCGTGACGCCATATTCATGTCATTTTCGATGTTGAATCTTTCCTTGAAATAAGGCAACTCGTGCCTTATAGCTTCGAAGCGGAGACGGATGTGTGCGAAATAGATCGCAAGAGGGACAACAGAATGTGTAACTCAACCCCAAAAATCATTCGATCGCGATAAAGCACAAAGTCAACCAACGCTCTCTTCTTCCTCCAGTTCCCAACAGTTGATCTGTCTACCTCGATGATAATCTCGGAAGCGTCAAAATATCTAACATTTCCCACGAGTGGCGCGCGAGTTATTCTCAGCCGAGGAACAAGGAAGTGCCATCATATCACCTGCTCTCATCCTCCATGTCTCCATCTTCTTCCCTCCCCGCTCTCTCCACCTCTCATCCCGCATTCCTCCGGGGGAATCGCATCAACGCTTGCATTATTCAAGATTCTGAGGTGTGGAGCCTCGAGATAATCAGAAAGCTACAAATCTCAGGCGCCACTTTGGAATTATTAATGTTATCACACATACATAATACTGAGAGTGTGACTGACACAGTTCACGGATGGGGACTAAGTTGGCAGTCGCCTTGTGCTCGAGGCTGTTAGAAGAAAAATTGGGATAGGAAACTATGTCATTCCGGGGGTCGGGTTGGTGTAGCGGCTAGAGTACTCGCCTACCACACGGGCGGCCAGGGTTCGAATCCCTGCAGAGGCGGATGGTTTTCAGAGAAACCCGATCCCTTCTTGAGTGTCTTGTGGAGGGCACTTCAAGTAGAGTACTCCGTCTGTCGGATGACATGTTAAGCCGTGGTCCCCTTGGCGCCTTTCGTTAAGAGTAGGCTAATGCCGACGCCGGCTTTCTATCCACCCTTCCTCCCTTACCTGTCCCCTATGGCGCAATTGACCTTAGCCGTCGGTCGCCTCCCCAAATATCCAATCCAATCCTATTTCATTCCGTAGGTTAATGTTTAGGCGATTCGCGGGCCATTGAGTGCACATTTGGATAATTTTTCTAGTTAATTGAAAAAAGGATTATTAATAATAACCTATTAAAAAAAACGAAAAATAAATTCATTTAAGTGAAGTGGTTTATAGGTAGCATGCAATCAGTAATGGAAATGAAAGGAACTATATTTTTATCTTTACCTAACTCAGAAGCCTTTATCAAAGTATGAATTCACAGTACCCAAGCATGAGTAGGTCTTTCGTTTAGATTAAGCAGCTATTACCTTTTTGTTTTTCGCAACTTCATATCGTCCTGGGCTAATATTAAACTTCTTCTAAGGTGAATCTGTCCTCAGACAGGTTTCAAATTGAACTACTCCCTCAACGTTCGTCTATCCTGTGCTGCCTCAGCTCATCGTAACACCTGCCATTCTTTATCTCCCTCTCTTTCCCACGATCTTTCCTTCTAATATTCTTTTCAGCAGGTAATATTTCCTCAGGACGTGTCCCATCCAATTCGCCTTCCTCTTTTTTACTGATCTTAAAATATTCCTCGTCTCATTCATCCTTTCCAGCACTTCCTCCTTGTTCACTTAACCACTCCATTTCAATCTTTCTATTTTTTTCCATAGCCACATTTCAAAATCCTGAAGATATTTTTCCTCTTTCCTCCTGGCTGTCAATGTTTTGTCTTCATAAAGCACAACGCTCCAAACAAAACATTAACCAAATACTAAACTATCTATGGAAAAATGTTATAGCCTTAAATGTGGAACATTTATATTATTATTCCAGGCTTTTCGTTTTAAAACTTCAAAAAATGGGATTAGACCAGCTCTTTTATGATTTCCCTCCACTGTGTTACGCAACAATGCCAGGAGATTGCAGTTGGGATCTTGTGATTCTTCCGCCGTCGACTTCCCCCCCACAACCCTATCTCGCGATCCCCCCCTGCGCCACCGTCGCGTACAATTCGCGATCTTTTCCCTGCCCTAGAAGACAAAAAACGCTTTCAGCTCCCCTCCGTACACAGAAAAAATAATATGTTCCCTCCTCCCCATTCCCCCCCTCTCCCCCAAGGAAGAAGGTCAGGAGTGTCTCATGCTCAGAAGATGGAGGCTCTCGTGGAAATCCCTTCCACCCCCTTCTTGCCCCCCTCGTCACACTGAGGGAGATCCACAGCATTGGGTCACAAGGTCATTGTGATTCTGACTCCTTTTGTCTGACTCTGTGGGAAGCAATTCTCGCTCGTGATGAGTAAGGCCGCGCACGAGGTTTGGGCCACACGCTCGGCGCATTTTTACTACGCGCCCGTAAATTTTACGGGTCAAGATTCGCGTTTGTTTCGCGATTATCGGTGGAGTTGTGGAGTGCTCCTTTTCTGGAAGGGAAAAAAAATGACTAAGGATTCTTCTCTTACAGGACAATACTGCTACAGCTCGACCTCTTGCGGGGAATAAGAACGTTCTTTGGCGTAAAGCGTTATTACAATTGCTTGCGGCAGGTGGATTCGTGCGGATTGGTTAAATGGAAGGAGCTGTGAAGAGAAATGGCGAAGGAAGTAAAACGAAAACATCTTTCCTGAGCACAAACTATATTTTAAAATATAAATTTAAAACTGATTTGAATTAGAAAATATGAATATGTCCGTGGTGGGGTTACGGTTCCTTTCTTCTCGTTGTGGTTATCATTCCATGATACGCAATCCGTTCTATGGACAATACTCACAGTTAATGTCTCAATAACGCACTCTACAAATTGAAACTAGCATTTTAAAGCACCTGAATACATCTGAAGAAAAACGAATACGTTTTTACCCTCATAAGCACATTTAAAAAATAAACATAAACGCAAGCGCACTCGTTATCGAGATCCGCGATCACGCCTTTGGTTCGGCAGCGGCGACGAAATAAACGCGATTGGTGTTTTGCGCGTGATTTTTTGCAATTGTTAGATAAAATTTGAGCACAAGTGATAAATTTATTCAAGTAAAACCATAATTTGTGGCGACATATTGCCAGCACTGTGAATACCTGGGTAAATTTCATTCCAACATTCATTTGTCGGCCCCGGTGGCGGTGGGGTAAAGTCCTCGCCTACTAACCCGAGGGTCGCCGGTTCGAGTCCCGCCTGGGTAGAATATTATCTGCCCAGGACATGGGTGTGTGTGTGTTCATGGGTGTGTGTGTTCGTCTGTTGTTAATGTTAAAACACCCGATGTAAAAGGCCTTTGTTGTGCTGTTTTCGGGGTTGTGAGTATAAATTAAAGGAGTATTCGTGACGAGCAATGAATTACACGGGAAAAACCAATATCCTCCTCCACCTTTAACACTTTTTTTGCAGCGAAAATATTCCCTCGCCTGTACGTTGGTTCAGGTCCATCTGTCACGAGATGTATTTGCATTAACCGTTTCAGATTCACTTTCCCAAGCCTTGCGGTTCAATCCACTTCGCTCACCACTTTCTCCAGACTTTATAATATTAGGATTGGACTCGAATGCAAATGCGGAGTAGACGAGGAAAACAGAAATTTTTGCGGGTGTAAAGGCGGACCAGATAAAAGTGCGCGACGCCAAAAAAGAGAAAAGTGCTTTCTTTTTCAAATGTTGGTGACGACGATTCAGTCCGTCATTAGATTTCCACTCAGCTGGGCGACGCGACGCTCCGCAGAAAGTGCTTGCTGGCCTACTGAAGGGTTTTGCGGAGCGAATCACTTTTATCTTCTTCCGCTCCAACCGAGGAAAAAATGCTTAGATCATAGATGCGTCGTTAGATATACTAGTGAATGCTTTCATCCACAATTTAGGACCTCACTGCAGTCTCAAATGAAATGTCTCTGTTTTGTTGTAACAGAGACCTTTCTTATGTATTTCAACGGACATGAAACGTTACCAAGTAGAAAGGAGTATTTAAGAGATTCAGAAACATGGGAACAACGTTTAAATATGTCCCTGTTTGCCGTGTGTGTGTGGCGTGGGTTTTGGAATACCGGCCATGAAACAATCGAAGGAATAGCTCGTAGGCTTCCGCGGATGCAGTGTTGACTGCTACTTTTTACGGGATTCATTCCGCGATGTATGTTTTTTTAAACAACAATATTTCGCTGGTCCTCCTGCCAGCTTCATCAGGTTAACTGAACTGCTTTATTTGTCTCGCTCGTCTTTATATATAAAGACGAGCGAGACAAATAAAGCAGTTCAGTTAACCTGATGAAGCTGGCAGGAGGACCAGCGAAATATTGTTGTTTAAAAAAACATACATCGCGGAATGAATCCCGTAAAAAGTAACAGTCAATCGAAGGAATAGGCTAAAAGAATCGGCTGAGGAAGATCACTAAAAGGGAATTATTCATATGTATATCTACGGAGTGCCTAAGTATCCCGTTTTGTTTCCGTTATGGTCCCAGATGTTTAGTGAAAGGATAGATATTTGTATCACTTTTAGGATCGGGTTGATGTGGTGGCTAAAGTACTGGCTAACCATATGGATGACCAAGGTTCAAATTTCTGCCGAGGAGGATGCTTTTCAGAGAAAACCCGATCTCTACTTGAGTGTCTTGTGGAGGCCACTTCCAGGGTCGATTTCTTCGATATGTTGCCCCATCGATAAGAGGCGAAGAATCGAGATATCGAACGACCTTGGGCCACTTCAAGTACAGTACTCCGTCTGTCGGATGAAATGATAAACAGTGGTCCCTTCGGCGCCTTTCATCAAGAGAAGGCTAATGCCTACGCCGGCTTTCTATCCACCCTTCCTCCCTTACCTGTCCCCTATGGCGCAAACGACCTTAGCTGTCGGTCACCTCCCCAAATATCCAATCCAATCCCATCCCTTGGTTCGCATATGCCATACACGCTCAATTAGGACCCTGTAGTACTCCTATTTTGTCACCTCTATAAGTTCTAGGGATAGATAAAAGCGTATCAGGCTCAACTTTGTGGAAGGGATAGATATCCATTTCCTAATGAAAAACAACTGTAACTTTCCACGCAGAATTTTTTAATCTTTGCCGACCATGGTTTCAGCAACAAGTGCCATTATCAAGGGATGACACTTGATAATTGCACTAGGTGCTGAAACCATGGTCGGCAAAGATTAAAAAATCCTGTGTGGAAAGTTACAATTGTTTTTCATTTTGAAATGGATTTCTAGGGATAGGACTTAGGTCGAATCCCTGAAGTGCTGATTATTTTCTGATAGAGAACTTGAGCCCTACATGAGTGTTGTGCGGAGAATAGTTCAAGAGAATTGGACGTTCACAACAAATTCCCGCTAGACTTTGTAGCTCTTTAGTTTTACATCCCATCTCAGACGGACTATTTTTTTGTCTCACGGCCGTATTGGTGGGTATTTACCTTCCATTTTCCCGGTCATCATATTCCAAACAAATTCCCTCTGCCGCAAAGTGAGGCTAATCCGTCTGGACCTTTGAGGTAATTCGGTAAGATCTCAGAATCGCGAAACCTCGATAATGGAGTAGTTTAAAAGTCACAATCACTGGATTTCAATCAGGGCCGTTCAAAGAAAGAGATTTTATGAGAGCTTTAGCTTTACCTTCCCGAATTTGCAGAGTTTCAGCAGGTTCAATTCCTCAATGAATAAAGTTCTTGATCTTCCCGATTGCTCCTCGAATGATTTACTCTTCCTCCACACTTACGTACACTTCGTCGTTTCAGATTCTCTTTGTGCACTCTATATTAAGTATTTTTCTCAACTTGAAGTTTCCAAAGCCTTCATATTCTCGAAATCTCCTCTGAATGAATTGAGTTCCGACCAGAAAATGTATTCGTAATTCCAAGTGGCGGACTGCCCAAAAACCCATGGAATACTCGAGAGAAACAGCTACGAGCGAACATATAGTGTTGCTTAATTTTTAAAGGGATTAAGGTGGGAGCCCCTAGACACTCCGAGGCTACACGCTAGACTTAGGTTGCTTGAAAAATACAAAACTGGTGTGTTTCAGAGCGATACAGGCGAATATTATCATGACGCCTCACTACACCACTAGGTCTGACAGAAGCGATAAAATGAGAAAGATACTTTGCCGAACAGATAGGTACAGAAACTCGTTCTTTCCGTGTACAATAACCAACCACAATAAGAACTGACCTCCACTAAATACACTCCCATATTACTCATCACCATTTCACCTACCAAAACCTTATCCCTTACATCTTTACACGGCTGGTGTCCTAAAGCCCCCTGCCACATGGCTCATGCGGCGGATCGCAGATGTAGAAAGGATATCGAATGAATGAGTCCTCGCCTCAAACGACACATTTGATGTAGCACCAATCTAATAAGTTGATCGTAGACCGCATTCGTCAAACACTCGTTCCTCAGCGAACTTTTTCGAGCGGTCTTTCGTGTCGTTGAAAGCGGAGGAAATCCGCCGGGTCGGAAACGTTGGCCATTTAAACGTTTGCGAAAGAGGGCGTCGCTTTAAAAAAAAGAGGACTCTTCGGGAAAACAAAGCGAGTTTGTGTGCGTTGCGTGAGTGCGAGGGGGCGGTTTAATTTTTCGTTTGGGGAGAGGGGTTGTTACTCTCCCCGTGCATCCAACCCCGAGTTAAAATAAAAGTAAAAAAAAACAAAACAACACCCGGCGCGCATTTTCGGCCGGTCCTCACACACACACACAGATTCGTACCCTCTCCTTCTTTGTACACGTACACCAGCGGAGGAGGGAATACGGCAGGAGAAGCAGTACACGGCACACGGCACAAGCTCGTTCCCGCCGAACGAAAACGCTTTTTGGATCCCAGGGTAGGAGTCGGGAAAGCTCGGCTCCATACGAAGGGCTTGTTCGGGAGGGGAGAGTCTGTTTTGAATCGTCGCCGTGAGAGGGAGGGGCTGTGGAGCCGGGAGGAAGGAGGGGGGAAGGAGGGGAGAGAGCCCGGGAGGGGAAGCGAGAGAGAGAGAGAGAGAAAGAGAGAGGTGTGAGAGAGAAAGCAAGAGGCAAGTGAAGGGGGAGTGGTAGGGAGAGAGAGGATACTGCGCGCCGTCTGCTGGTCCTCCCCGAGTTTACTCGCTCGACGCTCCGGCTTGCATCGCTCCGGCTCCACGCCCGCTCGCTGTGTCCCGCCCTCGCTTACTGCTCTCCTCCTCAGACAGCTCAGGCAGCGCAGCGGCGAATGCGGAGTTAGGACGGACGCCACACCGTGCCGGGAGCCAAACAGGAAGGGTGTCCCTCCCCCCGCCCCCATTTAGGGAGTATCACACTTTTGCGAGCCTTGCGTGTTGGGCCACGCCACCACAACTCCCTCGCCGACAACTTTTGACATCTCTCTAGCTCTCTTTGTAAAGCAAGAGTGGTCATTCAGAGGAGTGGGGTTTTGGTGCTCGAGGATCAAACGTCTACACGCCTGCTTACTCCTCTCCTCTAGACGGAGTGTTAAAGGTTTCCGGATTCGCGTCGCGTCGCCCCGAGTTCACTTGCGAGAAGAGGTTCGACTCTCCGGTACGGAAGAATTTTTCCACGAGGAGTGATTGTGGGCGTACCGTCCCGTTTGGATCCCCCGCGTCGGCTTCATTTCCGAGTGAGTTTGTTGCCCGGAGTACTATTCAAAAAGACGTATGTTTTTCTCCGTCGAGCGGTGGTGACGTTCTTTGGTCCGTGTGTCGCTTCAGTTTGACCGATCGGATTACTACGCACATTTTTTTCTCCCAATCTACGCCGCACGGAAGGAAAAAAAAGTTTGTTCTCATGCACCGAGGATATATTGAGTGAAAAGGAGCCCTTTTATTCACGTGGTTAAATTTCCTGGCTGTTATAAAATATAAAACTCGCGTGTGTGTACGGTTGAAGGAGAGTTTGGAGTGTGAAGTGACTCGTTTTTTGAGTGGAAAAGGTTTCCAAGTTCAGTGCGGATACCCAAGTATTAATTCTATTGTGCACCCCAGTATATTTAATTTATCATCTTTGTGCTAGCACTAGTGGATGTGCACGGATGTATTATAGATATTCGGTGAGAACTTTGGAAAGACTAACACTTTGGATCGGAGTTTCAAAAACTGAATAGCCCGCCCGTCTTGATCGAAGGCGGGAAGCTCACCGCTCCCGAGGATTGTTATCGATCTTTTCGAGGGAGTGTTAAGGAGTGGCTCGGTGGTGAAAAATAAAAGATTTCTCTTTTCAGAGCGAGGGAGAGAAAGGAAGAGTGTGTACCAAGGAGAGAGGGAGAGAGAGAGAGAGGAAAGATTGATCAAAAAGGCGAAGCGAAAATATTAAAAGAAAAAATAATAAGGAAGACGGGCAAGGAGGGAGAGAGGAAAGATATTCCACCGTTGAAATCAGGGAGAGAGAGAGAGAGGGTTTGAAATAATAATAAAAAAACAACTGAGTACTCCTCGACCGTCTCTTTTTTTCGGTGGATCGAAGGAGTAGTAGAGTCTTGAAACGAGAGAGAAAAAAATATTTAAAGGGAGGAAAGGAGTGTGAAGCTACCTTCCCTCAGTCGCGATTTGCGAGAAAGCCCAAGGAAATTATTTCCCGTAAAAATATTCACGTAACGAGCGAATCGCAGAGCGCTTGCGATAACCTACCGAGGGATAGAGAAGCGAGAGGAGTAGGAGGAGGCGGTGTAGCTGGAATTCACGCGGGATTCAAACAGTTCGCTCCGCGTCTCTATACGTGGAAGGGGTAGTTGAGCTCGGCTGTCCCGCCCATACGATATACAACGATTCCGGCGCTCCCGTGAAGAGGAACTTATTCTCCACCAAAGTCTCCATTAAACCGCCGAACTGAAGGAATACCAGCTCTCGTTCCAAGACACCAAGGAGGTGGAGGACACCTCTCCGACCGCCGGTGCGGGCGCCAATCCGTGCATCACGGAAACTATAATGGAGAACAACGGCGTCATCGGGGAATCGGCTCCCATGGCCGAGTTCGACAAGTCCCCGCCGAGCCTCAACGGAGGCGGCGGTGGGGGCGGCGGGGGCGGAGGCACGGGCGACAGCTTCGCCGGGGACGACCACGATTTGCCCCCGCCGCCTCCCGCCTCCTCGGTGGCCCTCCACGTCCCCAACGAGACCCCGCCCCAGGTGCCCATCCCGGGCTCGCCGACGAACACGGCGATCCCACCGCCCTCCACATCGGCCGCCACCTCCGGCACTACCACGGTCGCCGTCACCACGTCCTCCGGAGCGGCCCTCGCCCCTGGCAGCCCTAAAAAGTAAGTGGACAATGATTAAAAAATAAAGAAACATTACATGTGGCCCCAGTCCCACGAAATAATTTAAGTACCTCTCCCGCGTACCCGCCCTCTCTGATAATATCCTCGCGTTTTTTTAATGTATGTATTTTTCTCTAGTTTGAGATTTGATTCTGTTCTTTCGTCGATTCACATAATTTTGAAGTACCAAACGATATACGTCATGGAAATGAAATATCTTGAAGTATTTTCGCTGAAAACCACATTGCCGGAAGTCCACTTGAACGCTCACTTGTCTACCAAGGGATGAAATTCGAAATAAAAATCGCAATCATTTGATTGAGCGGAATACGAGCCCGAATCTCCAAATTGCCAGTCAGGTGTGCTTCTCATGAATACGACTATAAAAATTAATAAAACGTATGGCCCCAGTCATACGAAATGATTTAAGCATCTCTCCCTTGTACACGCCCTCCACGAGAGCATCCTCGTTCTTATTTTTAAGTTCATGTAGTTTCTCTAATTTGAGATTTGATTTTATCTGTAGTTTCGTCGATTCACATAATTTTTAAGTGTTGATCGGTATAAGTCATAGAAATGAAATATTTTGAAGAATTGTTGCTGAAAACCACATTGTTGAAGGTCCACTAAACGCTCATTCTACCAAGAGATGAAATTCGCAATAAAAATCGCAATCAATTGACTGAGTGGAATACGATCCCGGATCACCAAATTGCCGGTCAGGTGAGCTTGTCAGTAACACGACCGAGCCATCTTTCTAGAAGGCTAATTTCGGAGGGGGTATAACCGAACGAGGCAATGATTCGAGAATTGAAATGACTAGGCAATATCGCAATGATTGCACAAAGCTCACGTCTCTGATTTCCGATGTAGTCCAATTGTTATTTTCCAAGGTGTATTCAATCCCATGTATATACATAGAAGCCTCATTTTCCAACATTATGTGACAGTTCCACTAAGTCAGTCCCAAACTATAGACTACATACTATAAACAGTGTCCCGACACTGTTTTTTTCAAATGGGGAAGTTCTTCATCCATTCAGTGATGACTGTTGGCTGGACTGGATTTTTTCACGTGAGTCACTCTGCAGTAAGTAGGAGTATCAAAGCCTGGTGGTGTACGGCTGAGAAGAATGTGACGTCAAAGAAAGCAAAGCATACCGGAGGGGAGAAAGAGAAGGACGCAGCAGAGTATCTCAAGCAATCCTCGCTGAGGTCGAACGGAACCACTGCTCGCCAATCAACCCATAATTCACCCCCCAATGACCGCATACTCTCAGCAGGCGGTTGTCACCAAGTTTTGACTCTCCAATGATGGCCGGTCGACTTTTCACCATAGCCCCTCAAATATACATCCATCAAGTAAATACGTATGATTCAATGCTTTTGGCCGTAAGTTCCGAACCATAAAAATATTGAAGACTACCTGGAAGTCACCCCAAGAGAGATATTTAGAAATTTTGGTAATAGTCATCCAGTCCAGCCAACTACAGTCATCAACGACTGGATGAAGAACTTCCCCAGTTGAAAGACGCCCAAAATCTTCGATCAACTTGAACGAAGATTTTTATCTCCGTTCATCTCTGGTTATCCTAGGTGAAACGCAATCACCGGTCAGCTCAAGAATGATCCTCAAACAAGGATTAATTGTCGTTGGTGAAACCCGGTATTAGTGAGGAAGGGATTTCTGGAGTTTCTCAACCGATAATTGCCAAATATGTTCCTACCATCGAAGGTTTAGAAGTATTTTTGCGCTTACGTGTTCATTTTAAGTCTTTGTTATTGGTGGAATCATTCTCAGGGAAGATATTTCACCAATGGCTGTGAGTTAAAAGCCTTACCACCTTAATTTCAAATACTCGTGTCTCGTATTATGCTTCCTGTTTTTTGTCTGCCACGCCTCTGGCTACATTTATTTTGTTTAGGTGGCATCTCTTGGAACGCTTGTATTCAATTATTTCACTGATTCATAATATGCAGTCAAAATAGGAAAGAAAGGTAGGGATGGTCGTAGGAAGCATGCTTGAAACAAAGCGGTCCGAATGAAACCTTCGACTTCCGCGTCGGGTGCTCAGGAATAGAGGTTCTGTGCATTGGTCAAAGATCACGGCATTTAATTACGTAGAAATTTTCGCAAAATAGGAAAGATATGAAACGGGAATGGGACCGCGGAATTTAGCCTGGAGGCATGCGTATCGTGGTGGTCTAGGCAATGGCCCATCAAACCGAAGGCCTGTTCGATTCTAGGAAAACGTTTTCACGCGGAAGATCTGACGTCGAATATTCGGTTTCAAATCCCGTTCCCGTTTACTTTTTATTTTCGCTAGGAATCGACACATTTTCACCTTTGGAACTAATACCCTGCTATTTTCTCGACAATTAACGTAAAAAATGACTACACAGTACTCCGCCCAGGAAAAAAATGTTAAAAAATACAAGTATTTTAGTTTTAAGAGCTAAATCACGCTCTCACGTAATTGAACTTTGGACCAACAATTGTCCATTCCATTACTTCACTAATAAAATTTCATTTGTTTATTTGATGAATGATTCGACACTTGCTTTGACTTTTTTCCATTCGGACTAATCTTTGATACCAACTTATATGCTCTTATTTCACGAGGTCAGAGTAATTTTTAAATAAGTATACAATCGTTTATCTTTATTCAATTTGCGTTTTTTAATGCGTCAACAAGGTTTCAATTCATTACATTTCTAACTATAGTCACTCAATAAATAGAGGATGATATTCCCAAATGAAATACAACAAAATATATACATGCTATAAATCGTTCAATTGCCTGCTTTGGGCGAAATATTCAACTTTCTTTCCAAACAATCGCATCGAAGTTCAGCGTTTGTTTTCACCTTTTGTATATTTTATACATACTTTAAATAGCACATGAGATACATTTATTTGAAGATCTCTGCGGGGTGTGATTCGAAGTGGAGTAGCTTTCGAGCGTTCCTCTGTGTGATGTCCATTGTAGACAATCGTTTCTCCAGCAATCCTGCTGGTATCTTTAGGTCTCAAGTGGCGTCTTCAGATCTGATGTAGCGTTTTTAGGTCTAAAGTGAAGGTCAGGCCATCAGACCTGAGGACGCTGGACGGCTGGAGAAACAGTTGTCTACCATGGGCATCACGCGGAGGAACGCCCAAAAGCTGCTCCACTTTGAGATACATTCATCTAAACACTTTTATCACTCTCTTTGCGTTATTTAATCTCAATTTCACACGATGCTGGGGATTACGTACTTTTTAAAAACTACAAACTTGAAACCACCAAAATGCCTCGTAATTCTTTACAATTTTAGCGAAGAATTTTCGCATCGACATTCTTTGCTAGTCTGACGTTCTTCTATGCTGAAATGGAATTCATAGGGAGCCGTGGGCTGCCTGGGAAGCTTCCGATCGATACTTAACAAGGTGCATGTCGCTTCAGGAGTATTTTTTCTCCAGAATTGAATATACCACTCGTGTAATATTAGTATAAAGAAATCTATTCGTACACATCCTTTTTAGCATTAATTATGTCGAGTTAAAATATCATCGTTTGATGGCTAAATCAGCCTAGAGGATAATTACTGGGATTGGGCTCATTCGTGTGAGGAGTTTTATCTTAAACTCTCTTGCTATTGTTTATAAAAAATAATGTTATATTCAAAAATATTCATCGAGGGAATTATTTATGAGCCCTCTGTTATTCATTGTTTTTATTTATGTAGTCTTTTGTTTCTTGCTTGAGTTATTGACCAAGTGCTCAATGTGGTCCATCAAATTTTTCATGAAAATCATTTTGAAATGAAAATCAGTGGCCCTTTAAAACTTCTATGCCACCTTATACCCATGCTAGATCAAAGTTCACTGTGTCATAAAAATATTAATTAAATAGTTCTAAAATTTGGAATCTTTTTGGGAACATTTTTTATTTTCTTTTTAATTATTTGTGTCGAATGAGGTGCCCCGAATGAAAGAGATTTTAAAAACGAAAAGTTCGTTATTTTATCTAATAAATGTAGTGAAGAATTTGATTTGAGATACTAGTCACGGAAGTCATCATAAGCCAATCAACTATCATAAAAATTGTGTTCGTGACCGTATTTTTCCAATTAAAATCTTGTATTTTCTTTGGTCATATGTGTAGATTTTATGGATAAAAACGTTTTATTATGCTCGAGAGTCAGTTAATCCCTGCTAGTTATTGAGTAGGCTTTATCCACATAATAATAATGAATTACGTTCTTAGAGTAAATTTGTTATTAATGAAGCGATAATGCATTTATTACACTGCATCAAGAAAATATTTCCCTCTCTTTCGCCATGGACTTAAAAGGTTTTCGGATACAAAGCTGACTGTAGATTATAGATTTTCCATTTTCCTCCACTCAAAGGATAAGCATTCAAGTTTAATATTCCTTGGTTGATTTTTAGTTGGAAGGAAAATTTCAGCATCCTTACTTCAGCTCCTGGGTTAGATTGGTATTCTCATCTGGTGTTACCTCGCGAACCAACGGAAATGTTAGGAGGATAGAGAGTTTGAGGGAAAAGAGGAGGTCTTATAACTCAGCGTCAAAGAAAAGTGTAACGCGCCCACAAGCGTTATCTGGAAATTAATAGGCATTTTAATTAGTGTAACGCCCCTCAACTTCTTTCATTAGATTAAACATCCTCATAGTGGGCGTACAATTCCCTTAATTGCCATACTTCCAACGATATACTTTTTTCACTACGTAACAACCAAATGAGTATTTTGGCGTAAGATTTTATGCTTCCTCAGCAAATTACGTATGTAAACTCTCCTCGGCATTCCAAACCATCATCAATATCCCTAAATAAGATAGAATAGTCTTCGATCAAAACGTCGACAGAGATGCAGAACCTAAGAAGTTCGAGAAGAATGTACATATATTAATACTTCTAAATAATTGTACATAAATTATAATTAACTACTCATTGTTTAAAGGTATTGAAATGAATTTCTCTATGAAAAGTATTAAATAAGTTGAAAGAATACTTTTATTCTGCAGCAATACGTCACAGATATAATTTTAAATAACATGTTTGGTGCATAAGGTATACCTTAAAATCACTATTTTTTTACCGTGAAAATTCCACTTTTTTGAACAGTATCAAACGCCTAAAATACAGAGATGGGAGCTACAATTAAAATTATAACACTAAATATTTTAACTGCGATTAGGTGTGATATGAACTAAATCCCATTCCTCGTAGGAACATGAGCAATATAAATTATCGGTCATATCGTATAATTGCTACTTTTTTGCCATAATATTCTGTGTTATTGTCTGAAATTTACCGGAAGAAAATACGACATATTTATGCCATTTGAATTATGATGAAAAATGACTATACTTTAAAAAAAACTAAAGGAGGCAATAAACAAATTTAAAGTTCAGTTTTCTTCGAGATTTGCAAAACAAAAAAGATTAATTAATAAGTCTGTGTCAGAATATCGCGACGAGAGAGCTCTCATGGAAATGTTTCCTAAACGAGCAACTAAGGGTTAAAGGTCTCGTTGAACACAACAATGACTTCATCAATGGCGAATAGAATTTGATAAAATGACTCGAGAAATGCATGAAATTTTCAATTTAAATGGAATTTAAATAATTCGACTTTAATCTAAAAAAATATTGCTTGCAGAAATACTCTGATTTGTATTTTAAAATTATATAAATACAATTAATTTCAACGATAGCAATTACCTTACAAAATGTGAACTATAATTTGCAAGATATTCGCCTTTCGTCGGTTCTCATGCTTTAAATCATCTGCCAGAAGGTCGCCTTCTTAGCGCAGAACTTCACGTCTCCCTCTTCTCATTCAACCGCCTGATTATTTTTTCCCCGTCTGTATTCGTCACGCGGAAGTTAAATCTCAAAAGATAGGCTGAGGAGTGTGAATTCCTCGTAATCAACGGAACTTCCTCGTCGGCGTCTGGAATGATGCTTCGGCTAGCAATTTCTTTGTAACGAGTAGAAGAATGCCTCTGTTTATGTTTCCTCTTTACATGAGTCTTGGACGTTACTTGCTGTATATCGAGAGTCTTCCCTTATAACGTAAGTCGGTGTATTCGTGGATTCATCCGTATTTCCCTCCTGAATACCTCTCTAGGACAAATTTGAGCTGCCGGCATCGGTGGCCACTTTAACTAAACCTACATCTACAACTGCATACTATCCTACGAGTCGCCGCATAGGCGTGTGGCAGGGGATGTTAATTCACCAGCCGTGTAAAGGTGTATGGTTTTGGGAGGTGAAATGGTGACATGTATTATGGGAGTGCATTTAGTGCTCAGTTTTTATTGTGGTTGCTTATTATGCGCGGTAAGAACAAGTTTTTGTACCTATCTGTTCGGCAATGTATCTCACTTATTTTATCGCTTCTGTTAGACCTAGAGATGTAGTGAGGCATCGCGATAATATTCTCTGTGTCGCTCTGAAACATACCAGTTATGAATTTCTCAAGCAACCTTAGCCTGGCGTGTAGCCTCCGAGTCTCTAGGGGCTCCCACCCTAATCCACCTAAAAGTTGTGAGACACTATATGCTTGCTCATAGCAGTGTTTAACTAAGCAAGCTGCTTTTCTTTGAATTATATCAATTTTTTTGTTTGAATCTTTATGACCAGGGCCCCCAATGCTCGCGGCGTGTATCGTGCGAGCAATCTAGTTATCCACAATCCAGGGGTGGGATCACGGTTCTCTCATTCGCGTTGTTGTTACATTTTAAAAACTCAAATCGCACTAGGAGAGTAATTCTTACATTTACTGTACATAGAAAACACTCAATCAGTTAAATAATGCGTATTAAATCAACTGACGAAAGTTTTAAATGGCGATCAACATTTCGCCCTCATGAGTGCAATTGAAAAATACCGGTAACACGAGTGCACGCTCTGTAAAGAAGTGTGTGATCAAGACTCAGCTCTTGGGAGTTTGTTTAATTTTTTTAGTTAGCTGAAATAGCCATCTTTTCTGGTTTCTGATTTAATACCGTCGTGAAACTGGGGGATAGGATTGGTGTAATTGATAGAGCACTGGCTTCCCACTCCTCGGGACCTGAGTTCGGTTCCCGGCGTTATTGGTAAAATTTTCAGTGAAATTCATTCCCTACTTGGTAGCTATTTAAGATGTGCATCGGGTACAGTACTCCTTCCGTCGGATGGGACGTTAAACCGTGATTTCCTGGGAGCCTTTCCGATAGCAGACATGAAATTATTTTATAATGTGTCTAATGGTTCTTTTCAGAATAATGACTTTATTTCATTTTTCTCAGTGCCTCCTCGTCTCACCCGTAAGAACGGCCCCGTACACGTTCCAAAATTCCGTCTTTCTGTATCCCGACGTTCTCTTTTCCACAGGCTCCCCTCTGTGTTAAATTTCCTTGCAGCAAAAAAATCCTCCGACGACCTTTTCTCTTCATCTCCCTCCTTTAACTTTTTTTGTAAATGCACTTCGCTCCCTAAGAAGCTTATCTGTTAATTCTTAGTGCTACTTGTTCTGTTAATTTTCAATGTTTAATATTTATGTATTGTACAAACCAATGTAAATGGCAACGGTGCTGTTTTTGGGGTTATAATAAATAAAAAATTATATAATACCCAGCTAACGCCGACGCCAGGTTTCATTCCATCCTTCCTCATACCCCCAAATAATTTTTCCCTTCCAACATACCCACCAGTTTTTAGTGGTGAAAATGACTACAGTTATCTCGTCGGTCGCTTGCCCAAACAACCTTGCAACGCAGGTAACTATCTCACTATGCTCTAAATGACTCGTGTGTCTCCTTTGTTTTATGCTTCCTTTTTTTCTTTCTACCACACAAGGCCGATATTTGAGTTAACTGTTTGAATCTTGCCAGCCATAAACCTGGATACATATATGTCTTTATTTTTCGGGCAAATTCACCTTAAGGAGTAAAACAATAAAGGGTTTGTCAAGTTCTCAAAGTTGATTGGGCCACCACCTCGTTCTTTATCAGAGTAGATTATTCTCATGCTAATTTATGTGAGGGGAGTCATTGTAAAAGTCTGCCACTGAACCTTGGTTATTTTTAAACTTCCTTCTTCTTAATATCACTCTCAGATTTTTGAGTTGGTTGGAATGACCTTGACGAGTGAGTGTTCGCTCGGAAACATTTCGAAGAGACCTGCTGGCTCTTTTAACTACGTTTTTTTACCTAATTTTACGCAGCCGTTATTTTTTATGATAGAAATGTTTCCATAAGTTGAAGCTAGGAAGGAATAATTTCCTAGCTACTCATATTTATAGGCCGTTCATTTATTTTGCTATAGCCATTGGTTCAATTTAAGACAAAATTGTTTGAATTAAATCATAGCATGATCTATGCTATAATGATGGAAACAAAGAATGGACATCAATCAAAATTTTGATCAAATTGCCGGTGACTTGGATGTAAAATAGTTTTATTTTACTGGGATAAGTGGTTTCAGGATTAACTTAGTAAAAGTAGATACTTCGTACAAAGAAAGTTTGACATGCTTCCGCTCGGCTGTTTCCACAGGTTGTTTTATTTTGCACGAGTATGGTTTCATTAAAGATGTCATTTTCGTTGTCTGATACTGTTACACTGTAACTAAACGGACGAATAAAATTACATGTGGGAAAGCTATGTTAGAACTTCGTCACACTTTCTTACTATTTCATTGATATCAAACTTGATTTTGAGCTGTTATGTTCGAGGTGCTTTTTACTACGCCATGAATTATAAATCCATTCCAGTTAACATGCAACCCTACTTTACATCCCTCGACTTTTACCAATCACATTCATACTGGAAGTACGGATTCTCAGACTCTTTGCCATTGTTAAACTTACGTTGTGATGACGATAGATAACCTCTGTTATGCTTTATCTCAAAGCATTTACAGGGAACTTTTGATGCAGTAAACTTTATTATGTCTATTTCCTCCACATTTTTCCTCCTAACACTATATCATATATTTAGTCTTGGAATAGAAAATGATAAACTAAGAAGGTACCAAATGGATGACTTAGTGCTAGAAGGATCACATTGGATATTATCGACGAAATGAAATTGACTACTTCAAAATTTTCCAAGAAATGATTTGTAAAAATAAGTTCTGCTCTCTTCTGTTGTCACTTTATCACAATTGGAACGGCGATGAAAGCTCTGATAATCACATTATTATTGAAAATTTCAACCGATTTATAGCAGGGTTGTATATTAAGAGAAATTTAAAATTTTCTTGGAGTAATGGAAAGAAACCTTGCCATAAGTGTTCAAAATTGAGTGGTTATAACCATAAAGTATTACTCTATATTTTGAAGTAGATGAGATCAGCCCGTCATCCTCTTTATGGCTCAATTGTATTAGAGAAATTTGGCACTATTCTGCAGTCAATCGCCAATGACATCCATCTTGAATGAGGCATGTTAGAATCAATGATTTCCATTAGCTGAATTTGCATTGTTCCCGAAATAGCTTATTTCTCTGAATTACGGCAAACAATTTTTATTATAACGTATTCCGCGAAAAATGGTTTAATTTTTCTATACCTATCTCGCCTTTGGAGGAAGCAAGCTTATCTTTGGATGCGCTTTTTGAATAATTAACTAAGCAGGATATGCATTTAAGCGGCCGGAGAATATCATTTTCTAAGGTTGAGGAACCAATTCCTCAGGCATCATTCCCAACTTTGGACTTTGTTTTAATACATTTATTGGTATATCTAATGCACATATTTGTGACGCTTCATGCATGTTATAAATTTTTCACTTCATTAAAAATTTAGAAGCTAAAAATTCAACATGATATTAATTATGTTTATAGTGATTGTTTTTTGTGAATAAATTCACCCTCTCTTGTACATGGGTTTTTGAAATCAAACTAAAACATCTCATTTAGCTCCCCAACTACGTTTCAAAGCCTTTTACTTTGAACCTTGTTAATATTAAGAAACCAATATATATTTACTGTACACCTTGAATTCAACATTTTGCCGTTTATAAGTTCCAAAATGTATCTTTTAAATTTTATATAAATTTCTAATGCTGACGATGCAGCAGTCTTTTGGTATTGAAGTGACATTTAAACTTGGAATTTCAGAACATTTTGGAAAAATCTCTTGGTAAATGATAATTTTCCCTCTGTCTTTGAATAATTCTTGAGTTTCTTATTTTTATTTTCATTACTGACAGTTTATTTTAATTTCCGTTAATCTTGTACCTTACTTCGATTACATCCATCAGTTTTCTTAATTTTATAATGATGCAACTGTATCAATGATGCGAGTGTATTTTTATTACTCTGCGCTGTAATTGAGTTTTGTATAGCTCGTTTCTATCTTGTGTAATTTATGCCATGGTTACAGTCATTAAACGTTATAATTCATCTACATCTACATCTACATACTACCCCGCAAGCCGCCTCAAAAGGCGTGTGGCGGGGGGTGTTAGGACACCAGCCGTCAACAAAACAAAAAAAAATCAAAGTTCCGCCTAGCATTTATTAAAGTCCTTAATTGTTCGGGGGAAAAACGAATTCCCATACCTATCCGTTCGGCAAAATATCTCCCTTAATTTATCGATTCGGTCGGACCTGGAAATATAATGTGGTTCTAATATGATGTTCTCCGTGTCGCTCTGAAAGATATTCATTCTCAATTGCTCAAGCAATCTAAGCCTAGCGCGTAGCCTCCGAGTCTCTAGCGGCTCCCACCCTAAATCTTTCAAAATCTGTGTAACGCTTTCTGTACGGCCGTAGCAGTTTTTCACGAATCGCGCAGCTTTCCTTTGTATTTTATCAAGTTCATGGACTAGGTCTTTCTCCGCCGGATCCCATATGCTCGCTGCATATTCAAGGTGTGGCCGGACGAGTGCGAAATAGCACCTCTCTTTCACTTTATCATCCGATAATCTTCCCACAACACGCTTGACAAATCCTAACTTCTTCAGGGCTCTGCCACAAATATTTCTTATATGTGTCCCCCACGATAGGTTCGAAGTTATCGTAACTCCCAGGTATTTCACTTCATCTGTCGCATTTATGCTAACGCCATCCACAACATATACATGGGGATAGTTGGACGACCTACGCAAGAAATGCACCGCCGTGCATTTGCTCAGATTAAGTTCTAGTCCCCACTCTTTGCTCCACGCATGAACGTTGTTTAAGTCCGATGACAGAATTTCAAAGTCAGATTGATCACTAATTTCGCGGTATATGACAGCGTCTTCGGCAAATAAACGTATTTTACTGCTAATTCGGGAGCAAAGGTCGTTTATATATATAATGAACAAAAGTATACTTTATATAAATAATTAACTACAGAAAACACGTCTAGGGCCTGTGAATGTATATTTTAGAGTAATTTTAATTTAAGGAAGGAATTTGGTGTACTATTATTTTATTCACAAGACGCGCGACAGTATTTAGAGGGAGAAATGTTGGCCGCTTCAAAAACCTCATTACATAAAATTTAATGCCATCAGACACGTGAGTTTTTTCTCCGAGTTATCTTTGTGCCACCCGTATGTGGCTTTAAGAAGTGTAAGGCAGGGAAATTCAAATTGAAGGTAGAAAAAATGAAGAGGATTTCTGAATAATTTATTTGTGGAAATAAGAAATTCATTCCTCAGAACTCAAGGTGAAAGCTAAAAGGCTCCCGTTTCAATACGTTCTGCTCGCCTCTCTCCCTTAGCATTTAATATCAAGGGAGTGTTTCAACTCTTTGATGTATTTCTTTCAATATCATATTAATCAAGAGTACTTGCCTAAAATTGAATGATGAATATCAGATCGCGATGAAATAGTTCTTTGATGAAAACTAAGCAGCAAAGATGACTTTAAAGTAAGACGATTAGTGTTCCAATTTTCAACAGGTATTATTGCATTTTATTAAATGCTGGGAAACTTTACGTCATAATTCCATGGTGTGAAAGACTAGAATGGAAATGAGTTGCCCAATTTTATTTATTTCTGAAAATAATGTTCTAAGAACTAAGGTCAAAGCAAATTGAAACATCATGGTAACCGTTAATTTTTAAGGACTTATTTAAGTGAGAATTGTTGCACGGGTATACTTAAAAAGGTTTTCTACACATTAACGATTATGCAGTTAAAAAATAATAACCATTCGATGTGGGAATTGGAAAATATGTAAATACGTACATCATTGTATTGATAAATGTCAGGGTGTGTTTGAAAGACTTTGAAGGTGGATGTTTCTTGACAAAGCCCCAAATTATTAGGTATTTTTCGCTGAATTGTGTGTATCTTCGGAATAGATTTTTTTAAGGCTTTCTTTTTTGACTCTTCTCCTTCTATTAAATAAGGAGTACTGAAGTTAATTTCTAAAGTATAGTCAAAGTATAGTCTGTTAAAACTTATTTTCCATATCGTGATCCTCAAATAAAATCTTTGTTTTCAACACCAATATTCCCGAAAGGCTGCAATCTTCGGGTGGAATAGGATGAAGGGTTGGGCCTGTGTTGTTTGAAGACACCTTGGAATGTTTAATGTTGCCGAAGTGTTATAAGCATACCTCCATGCTACAATGAGACCAACTGGTTGGCCTAGAGTACAGTTGATTTTCTTGGGAAATTTACGTCGGCAAATTTTTAAGGCAAACTTTCAAAGGCGAGATTTAAACGTCTCTACCCAGATATTACTAAGTCTTTGAGCGGTGAGAGAAGTTCCTGAAATTAAATCGTGAATGGTCTCACTATTTTGGACGATGGAATATTCATTTGGAATAATGTGAAAACCACTTTAAACATTAGTAAATAACGCTGCCAGCGTCATTAGATTAAATCTAAATCGGGATTTTTATTTCGCACCAATTTTTCAACTGAAAAGTGGTAATTGTCTCCGGTGAAAAAGGCCAAAACGACTGCAATTTATTATAAATTCATAAAATGTTGTTCTATGTGCGTATTTTTGCTTTAGGATGATCCATCGATATATATATTTGGATGCTCCCTTCGGCCTTATTTGTGAAGTCGGCGTCGTTTCGTGTTTCGGAGTGAACTTTGTCATCGGTGGGTAAAAACAGCAAATTAATCAAATATTTTTTGTTTCCACAGAAGCATCATTGCCGTGTCCTCAAAAGGCTCGCCTTTTTAAATAGGTGCTGTTGGGAAAAAAGGTCTCCCTCCCGTTATTAATGTTCTTTCCACCTTTCCTTCTCTATCGTTTTTTTCTGTCTTCTCTTGCCCCCTCTCGTTACCTGAGCATTCGTTTTCATCTTTGTTTCCTCTTTTCGCTACTCTTGTTCGATCGTTCATCATTTCTCCTCTTCCTCCCACTCTCTTCCGTCGCCCTTTGTGCACCATCCCCCACTTCTTAGTTTATCCTCACTGTCTGGTCATTTGTTTTTAAGAAATGGGTCGGTGAAGTCTTCGTTTATACCGTTCACTTCTTACAGTTTTCTCTCGTATTTTTTTACCGAAAATTATTTTCCAAAACTCTTCCTTACTGTCATTTCCACCCCACTTTCTACAGTAACATAAAACATGACATAAACATATTTATTTTACTGCAAAAAGTGTACACTAAAATATATACAAAAACAGTGAAATTAGGCACCCCAGAAGAAATATTCTCATGTAGGAGTTGCTATTCAATGAAAGTATGGCATTGCTCGGCAGTACATTTTTCAGCATCAGAGTTGAACAAAAATAGCTCTTTTATGAACCATCAAAATGACATGTGTCTACATATTTCGAGTAAGTAATAGTGGATGCACAACCTTAGTGAACAGATACAAAATGAAATAAGAATACAATAATAGTGAACCATTCATGAGCGAAATATATATTCAAATAGAATTTATAGAATAAAGGAATTATATAAAAAATTAACATAATGAGTGGAACCCTTTTTATAAAGAAACTCAAGTAATAGTCTTAAAGAGAAATTCAATATCCTTATGACGAAACAACCGCCTCTCAATTTATTAGTAAAGGCAGCTTGACCATTACAACAGTGTAATTCTTGCCATAGCTTAGTATAGAGTTTTGGTGCTACATAATTATAAAAGTTTTTTCTATATTTACTCGATTAGTAGGAATTATAATTGACGGAAGGAAACAATGGATGAAGTATTCTGCGATATGAGTGAGCTATGTTTACGAATGGCGATGCAGTTCTCTCTGGTCGTACTTTGGAATTTTGGACATTTTAGTGCCATCGGAGCCTAAGGCTTAACACGAGGTAATATTGAATATTCAAAGAGATGGAAATTCATTAAGAGAAAAATTAACTAAAATACCAATTGCAGTCCATAAAAAAAGCTAGCGCCCACGACCTTAGTTTGGGGCTGGAAAGCTATGGTATTGAACGAATTTCCACTCCGATATACAAATACACATTTCTACTTTGTTCATCTCAGATTTAATCGATAAGTATAGTACTATTTAGTAATCGGCATTTTCCTTTAAAGTTAGTAGTTGCATTTCAATACTATAATATTTTTATATATAGTGAAGATAGATGAGTTTAATAATAATTAGTTTAATTTGCACTGCGCTGTCTTCGCAATCCGATGTTATCGACGTGCAATTCCACCTTGCGAAATATTTACTGCCTAAATTCATATGTCTTTGATTTTTATGTGCGCTGTAATGATGAAGGATTGATTATGGAATTGTGAATAACTTCACTCACACACACACACACACATACGCACACATACACATCTTTAAGCCGAAATTTCGTGGATTTATTGATGAATGGTGAGATGGTAATCAGGCTGAGTTAAGTTTACAATAAACTCGGCCTGATTATCATCTCAAGCCCCTAGGTTGCTGAAATAAATCCGCAAAACATTGACTGAAAGAGGTGTGTCAAGTGAATCATGATACCAAGAACATAACAGCAGCTTATACATATGAAGTGGTCAATATCGACTAACATTTAATATTAGTTTAATAAAAAAATCAGGTCCTTTTGCTTGAAAAATAAATTTTCTGTTTTCTACTGAACTGCGCGGAAGATTTCACATTATACAAAGTAGTTCGCAGGTTTTCTTTTCTTTATTAATAGTCATATCTTCACAGTGGTAACTTACAGTTCTCCGTGTATAGATCGCATTGCGTTAGGATTTTTTTCTTGCTTTTGTGCTTTACATTTGCCGCGAGTGAATGGATTACCACAACCCAATAAATATTATACTTATACGATTAGGATTAAGATTTAAATTCACTTAAAATATGTAAAATGAAGGATTTGTCGTGCACTGAGTTGAGAGAAAAACTTAACCATTTCCCAATGCGGCTGATGTATAATTTATCTTTTATGTGGACAATTTTTTATCCGTCGAATATTCAAGTATTATTCCCTGATTATTTTGCAAACTAAAAGATGTGATGATATCCACTTCTATGGCATTGAATCGAGGTATGTGGCATTTTACGTTATATATTTTTTTGCCTCCATTTAGTTAGGTTTTGTATATTATTTTTATATATATTTTTGTATATAGTTAGGTTTTGCATATTAGGTTTTGAAGAACGTTTGATGAAGTGTATAACATAGGTTGAATGTATAAACAAAATTATTCTAAAAAACTTAGGCATAAGAGTGGTCATTACATTCATATCAGGATCGCAATTCTTTCGCAGGCATCGCTTTGTTCGTAGTAGGTGTCAGAATTGTCATTATATGTCCCAGATGGAGTTTTTTCTGACACTGATTCCTCTTTTTATGATTCCTGAGCTCAAATCTTAACAATTATGGAGATTTTATTTTCTCTGTCAGTATTTCATGTGTTTCTACCGTACAATAAATCATATAATTAGCTTCGATATTTGTATAAGATCCTGTGACACGTTGCTTTAATTAGCCTAAGTGAACGGTATACACCTTGTATCCTTGTAGCAACCTTGGCGATGGACAAAGGAGTAATTTTAAAGGACAGATTTTGGAATATGTTTTCGTATAACGTAGGTTTTTTTCTTGTAGAAACATACATATCCTGATTTTTATGAGTAATTAGTGTCCTGATAATACCAATGGAAATAATATGTCTTGTATAGGTATCTCTGGCCGACTTTATCGTTCCTTGTTATTTTTTCTTGTTCATACATCACAAAAACTCCTTCACTGTTAACCACCGTGGTAACCAGCTAAAAGCTGGACCATTCAACCGAGATCTCGAGGCAGTATGTGCTCTGCTTTTCCAATGCCCTTCCTTTTCAACGCTCGGTAATTGCTGCTAATCCGCAATTACCCCTCGGTACGGTGATTAGACCGCGTCCTTAAGAGACGTTTGAACACTCTCATTAAGGCCATCTGTGAGTTCACATATGATGGAGGGTTAGTTAAAAGGTAGTGCTTTTGCCTGGCTTTGCCGAGAATTTAAGTGTTTGTAATGAGCGCATGCAAAGGTCGCTATTTACACGGCAAAGATTATTTGGGTTGAGTTCCATGCTGAGTGACTTTCTTTGCACAGCGCACTTTTGAGATATACTGTCGCTGATTTAGTGTTCATTGATTGGAACCATCGCCCGGTTACAGGGAAAAGTGTAAGGGAGATATGAAGGCCGTCTTTGAATGTAGGAAAAATTACCTCTTTTTCTTATGTTATTTTGTAATATGCGTTAAACACTACGGAGTATTATGTGATAAAATATGGCGTATAAAGTCGCTAAAATCCTCCAAAGAGCTTCTTTGAAACTGCAGTATTCATTGCAACTAAACAAACAAACGAGAGGTGATTACAAATATGGAAATTTAAAATTCACTACATTTTAAAAACTCTCGTTATATTGGCAATCTTTTGCCACTACTTAGGGGATTATTTTTTTATCTATCCACATTAACCCCCGCTCTAATTCTCTCTTAATATTCTTAATTCAATGTAGGATGTTGCATAATTAAAGTGAAAAAAATATGCGAGGTACACTGCCAAAATGGAATCGGCAAAAAAAGTATCTTTTTACGCACATAAATACTAACCAATGAAGTTAGCGAAGCGCGAAGACACATATATTCCGTATTTTACGGACTACAAGACGCACCTTAATTTTTAAGCAATTAAAAAAATAAAATTTTGTCTTCCTCAATCGCAAATCGTTTTTTCTGTTGGTGGAGGGCCGAAATGCTGCTCAGTTGCTCCATGTTCTTCTGCATATGCTATTATTTTCAATTAATAGCCCGCATCATATGAATACCTTTTATTTTTTTACATTACGAAACTAGCTACTAACAAAAATATTGTACTAGAACCGATGACACAAATCACTTTCAATTCAAGTTCAATGGCACCGTAGACTGCAATGACGCATCATAGGCTAGACAATGTTCTGGGTCTGTGATGGTGGGGCGGGAGACAGTGTTAGCAAGCTTGTGAATCCCCGCAACTCATGTTCGTCGCATCGATGCACTGCTGTTGCCAGTTGAAGCCAATATTGACAGATAGAGATAGGTTTCCCGCGGTATCAAATATATGGCCATTTTTAAGACTGGCCGAAATTTTAAATCAAACCCTGGACATTTTTATATTAATTTCGAGTATAAAACGCACCTGAATTTTGGAAGCAATTTTTTGAAGAAAAAAGTGCGTCTTATAGTCCGTAAAATACGGTAACTTAGATTCACTTTGATCACTTCCCTCTTCCCTGACCCTTTTCCCAATTAAGTCCTATTCTCACGGGTACTGTCCAAACACCCACAGCTGCGGGTTACAGATCAGTATGAAGGTCTAAATCTCTCGTTAAAATATGAAATTTCTGATAGTCAGGGGTGGTGGGAATGTAATCTCTCCCGCTTTGTTATTTTCTTGAAGTATAAGTTAGCATCACTCGCTTTGTTTACCATCATCATTTATTTTGTTACCCTAAATAATATGAAGTTCAGAAGATAATGTCTCTGGGAGTGCTTATAAATATAAAAAAACCTAAAAAAGGACTATTCAGTACGGAAGGGATTGGTGTTCTTCAATTCAAGTTTCTTTCCACCAAGCCTCATCTCATCCTCATCCCTCCCTCCCTCCTGCCCCTTCTCCAAAAAACATCGCGTCCCCAATCCGAAATGAGTATTACGCCCTCCCATTGCTCCGTTTCCGTGCTCACTCATTCCCTCTTTCGCCTCTGCTTCTCTCTCGCCCTTTCTTTCTCATTAATTAAAGACAACCGTCATGGGGGTGGGGCGGCAGTTGATACAAGCTGCTGCTGCTACTGGTCCTGAAAATGTAATTTATTGCGACTCCGGGCGTTAATAATTTAGTTATTTCCCCCGCTCACTGGATCCCGGTCGTATCTCCGCGAATGTTTCGGCGCCCGCGAGATCAGAAGCTGTGCCGGTAATTGGACAAAATTTCTTTTTTGGGAAAACTATGGAGGCTTAGTTAATCAGGCGAGGAAAAAAGTTGGTGCTTGTACACCAATCAACCCCTCGGCTCTTAGTTATCAAATTTTGTATTACAAAATTGAATTTTTGGGCAGAAATGCTAAGGTCATGAAGCTAATTCACCGTTCTTAAAACAGGCATTTGGTGTCTAATGTAACACGCTTTTTTATTACGCATTCCTTTGTAGCTACATCCATATGGCATCGTTTTTTCCCGTTTACTTGGCAGTAATTATTGATTAATAATTATCATCATTATTTATTAGTAGCAAGTATAATTAGGAGTTATTAGAGGATTAACTTTATTTTCTGCGGTAAATACCACATTCTTTTCTTACACCAAAATACTCATATTTTCTTTTTAGAATTGCTTTTCGTAACCTTATATGTGTACGATGATGAGAGTCTCTGATTTTATTTCTCCGTGTTTTAGCATTCTACCGGAAGGTTATTTTACCTAAAGTCTAAAGTAAACTTCAACTGTTTACTGAACGACAAGCGTGTATTTGCATATTTAGAGGCTTAGGGACCAGAATTGCTCACTTTCCCGGCTGTAATGCAGTTGAAGTACTTATAAAAATCTAATTCAAGTATTTTGCTTTGTGCTCTTCAAGTATGAACCCGAGACAATTTAGCCATCCTTAGCGGAATGTTTTATACTAAATTTTGTGTAGAAATTTTAAGTGCAAGATTATTTCCAGCTATTCCAGGTGTCAATTCCTAATAAATTTGAAAACTTAATCATAGTTTTCAAAGGCTATTACAGGCTTACAAATCTTCAATCAAGTTGCTTTAAAAAGTTTAGCTAAGAAAGAAGACATTCAAGATTAAATTCTTTTAGATTTATAAAAAAATTATGATAATGATCAGTGGATCAGAACTGTGGATGAATAAAATTTAAAAAATATTGCTCCTTTACTCACCTTGCTTAGGAATGCCGATTTACGTATTAACGGGCCACAGTTCACTGTATTTTTCTGATTAGTTCTATAAGCAGTAGTGTACGTAGCCTTTGTTCCTCTGCCTTAATTTTAATTTTGCAATTCTCCTCAGCCATAATTGCTGTTTTACCGCCATTGTATTGGATTGATTTTCATTATAATTCACATCAAATGAAATTGGACATCCCGCAGGGTCCAAGGCAGCGCCGGATGGAGGGTATCTGGAATCCCGGAGGGAGTGACTTTTTTCCCTTTATCTCTCCGATCCCCTCGCGATACTGTCGGCGATAAAAAATGATCCTGCGTCTGGAACAGAGGCTTTCAGGAGCGCTTAGAGAAACGAGGAGCCTTATGGCCTCCCAGCCCACTGGCGTGATTCTGGATAGCTCCCCTCTCGGCCGAATTCGTGGAAAAGTATCAGCGGAGCGTAATTCCTCACTTTCTTTTTTTCCTGATGCCCGATTTCTGGTTAATTGCAGTTTTCGGGCGGGGATTTTCTGGACTCGGATCTGAATGCTTTTTTACATGGTTGCCTTTCCTTGTATCCCTTGACCTTGCTCCTTTAGTTCCCCCTTTGATTTGATTTCGGCTCTTTTTTATTCTCTCTCCATCCTGCCCCGCCCATCTTTTCACGCTCCTGAAATCCTCCCTAGCTCCGCGCCGGGAGTAATCTCTCCCCCTTTGCCTCCTCAACATAAGCCTCCTTCAGTTTCAGCTCCTCAGCAGCGCTACCACTCAACCACTTCCTCCGTAATCGTCGATCTTCCTCTCTCTCTCCGGTAAACATCCCCACCCACCTATAATCCAGTAAACTTCGACTCACCCGGCGCGGCGCCTAACTCATGCCTCTTCCGTACGACCATTTCCGCCATCGCATCTTCCCTTCAGCTCCTCCTCTACCCTAGCCTCAGTGGGACACAACTTCTGCAGTATGCAGTTGAACACAAGAAAACATAAGAAAAAAGGGTAACTAATCTTTTTAAAATTCCATCAAAGTGTGAAGTATTACCATTTATCTTCCCCTTCCTTTGCTGAGCTATTGGTTCCACTGTTTGAAGCGAGAGTCATCATTGGTCGTTCATTCCAAATATTGGTTGACTGCGGCCTTCCACTCTTCCCTATCTAATGCTGTTTCCCTTACCTCCTGGAATCTCTTTCTATGTACTTACCTCTTTATTTGATCCATGAAGTTATTCCTGGGTCTTCCTCTAAAGACTTTCCTCTCTATTTTACTTTCAATTACGTTCCTCACAAACCCATTGTCTCAGGATGTGTCCAATATATTAGGTTCTTCTTTTCTGTACGGTGTTCCATATGATACTTTCCTCTTCTACTCTTCTGAAAACTTCATTATTTATTATTTTGTTCGTACATTTTATCCCCAGTATCCACCTCCAGCTCCACGTTTCGAAGGCATTTAGTCTGTTCTGGTCAGAATTTCCAGTGGTCCATGCTCCCGCTAATACTCGAGTGTTACGCTCCACATGATTGTTTTCACATACATTTTCCTGGTTTGTTTTCCTATCTTCTTTGAGCACAGCAGTTGTCTTTTTTCTGATGTACGCCTTCTTAGCTTGGATTATTTTCCTCTTGATCTCTGTAGTACTTCCTCCATCCTACGTGATGATACTACTGGGATGGGTGAAGGAATTCACTTGCTCTAATTTCTCTCCTCTCTGGGTAATTACTGCATTCAGCTTCTCTCTTCCGCATACTAGGATTTCAGTCATTGTCTTACTTATTTTCATACTGTATTCTTAGAGAACTTGGATCATGACGCTCAGTGACCTCTGAAGATCATCGCAAGTTCGCGAAGTGAGAGTCAAGTTCTTTAAACATTTATTTACTCTTATTGTAAAAATGTAACGTAATTCACACTTATAAGTTTCAACTGCCATCAAATTACTTTATATTGCATCAATTAATTAAACATTACGTTCTCTAGTTTTTAGTCGTACAGAGTAATGTATGGCCATGGTAAACTGTAAGATAGTGCAGCTTTTTTGCTAGCTTAAACTTAACGGATAGTTCAGGTTTTGCTCATTGAATCCTTCTGTTGGTTTGCTCACGTGAGGGTTATCGCTTAGATTACGTTTCAACTTTAGTTCTCATGTAATTTGTCAAACTTCCGGGAGTATTTAAACTGGGAATAAAAAATTGGAATGCTTAGTACTTGCGCTTCAATGATATATTCTTTTCTTCCTTTTTATGGTGCGCAGTGTGCACCTGATGGCGCTTATATTGACACTGTTGATGCCTTCTGAAAACCCTCATTTATTGTACCCTGATATTGGCCTATCTCATCGAAACCAAGGTCGGCAATCTAAAAGAGCGTGGACTATGCAATATGATATTCATAAAGAGACGTATACAATATTTACAGAGTTTATCCGGAAACCTTAGCTTTTAAGGAAAGAAATAGACTTTTTGTACCGCACTTTTTTATTCCTGGGAAAACAAATATTCCTTAATATTTCTCTTAATATCAATCATCATCACTTCTCATTATATCATTAGTCCGGCTAACTGCAGCCTATCAATTTACTCCATCTATAATGCTAATTGCTAATTTGTTAATTACCTCGCAGTTTTCTATTTCATATCCCGCTTTATCTGGCCTATGTTTTTGTCTCTCAATCCTCTTCGAGGAGTTTTCCTTTCAATTATGTTCCTCACAAACTTGTGGTGTTAGAGTGTGACTACCCACCAGGATTTCGTGTTCCTGATAGTTCTTCTCATGGTTTTCTCCTACCCCCTTCTTCCGCATTCTTCCTCGTTTCTGATCCGGTGCGTCCATTTGATCTACAGAATCCACATCTATTCACATGTTAAAGTTTTCCAACGGTCCATATATCTGAGCATTATCGCCCACGACTCCAAACTAATATTTTTCAAGCACTCCTTCCTTATTGATATTCCTATTTTCTGTGAAGCTACCAGTTTTTCTTTCATCATGAAGGCCAATCCTCGCTTGATGTCCATTGTAATTCTTCCGTCCCGGGCCAAGCGGCTTCCTTGGTAGAAGAAGGGATCCAGTTATTCATGCACCCTCCTCTTAGCTCTCCTCTTAACGTATTATTTCTATTCTTCTTCCTTTATCTGAGTCCTAGAATTTTTTGTTTTCTTATCGTTAATCGTTATTTGGCATCGTTTTGGTGTTAGATATTTTGTTTTTAAGGCAGCCAGCATGTGTTACTATGCGCCTTGCTTGTTAGTTTGTCGCAACTGCTCGGATAAATGCGAGGTGTGCCCCTGCCTCCAGAGCCGTCACATCTCCACGCACGATAATTCCATCACCCCATGCCATCTACCCGAACCCTTTTTACAGGGAACTCCTTCGCACCCAATTCTCGTGGGTCGTGTGTTACAGCGGGCTCTCCTTCGTTCCCTCCCTCTCTCTCTGCGGCGCTGAGAGGCTCCCGCCAGGGTCCCGTCATGGCTTCACTCCATCAGGCACGACTCGTAGCTTCGTCCTGGACCCATCCCCTTTGAAACCCCTCCTGATGTGATCCCCATTTTCACGACCAACCCTCACTCTCCCTTTCTCGTCATCCCTCTCTTCTCATGTGTTCTCTCCTCATCTCTCCTATCCTTCCCTTCTCCCCCTAATCTTCCCAGTCGTTCGAAAGAGCCTCACGCAGCCCTAGCACACTCAAAATCCACGTCCTTACGACGACTGAAAGGGCTTCTTCGTGCAAGAGACTTCAGCTAAGGAAGGCGTGACTTACTGTTTCGGTGGAGACCTTCTTGGAAGGGGAATGTGGACATTTTTCGAGAGCGTTTCATCGCTCGGGGTGAATTGACTTTTCTGCCTAATGTGTAAGAATGAACTGAAGAAATATTTGCTATTCATAACGAATAAAGTTCAAGTCCTTACAAAGTTAATGAGCCCGCTTTGGATTCAGAATATATATTTTCCAAAGATTATTTCGCACACGAGAAGAATACATTTGCATACAGCAAGAGAATGAAATTATTTATGTATAATTTCAATTATAAGGATACTTTTCTTTTGGCTAATGCTTTGTATTTTGCAAACCATTCACTTTTAAATTTATCAAACAAAAAAACATTTTCAAATTGCACCTCTATATTTTTAGTATTTTTGTTGAACTGCTTACTTCTGCAGTTAAGATTGATTCAAAGTTGATCAATCTCTGCTTACCATCAGCGTGCGAATGCAATGAAAGCCAGAGGTGATTATATGCCACTCACTTCACATCCTCAGCTGGACTCTTAACAGTATTCCATCTCTATTTATCAGTCCAATCCCGTGCTAGAGCTCATGAAGCTATCGACGTCTTTCGGTGAATTCCTTTTTGTTTTCCTGAATACATTAGCTGCTTAAGGTAGTTTGAACAAAATATTTTTTTACTCAGAAATCAACGAATTTGGTCTCATTTTAAAGAAAAGTATTTCAGCCTTCTAATGAAATCAAAACTTTAACCCCTTACCTCATTACTTTCGGAGATTTTTGCCAGGAAATACCAGCCCATTTACATGGGAAATGGTACGCGTACACACCTCAGGGAGACAATATTAAAAAAAAAATGAGGAAATTCTAACTCTTAAATTTCGTAAAAAAATTAACAGTGTAGTTTGTATGTTTTCTCAACTATTTTTGAAAATTAATCATATTGTCACCGCCATCAGTTCTTGTGTATCACAAAAAACCGTCCATTTTGAAGGAGTTTCAAACGCACAGTGCGAAAAAAATGAGTCAAGTTAAAGACTCATATAGATATTTTCATTTAATCACTTATAAAATCTGTCATATAAAACTATATTATTCCATCATTTTTATGCAATATTTAATTTATGCTTCCAACAGCTGGTGAAATCAAAACGTATAATTCGAATATGGTTTCTTGTATGACCAGGGAACTATCTCGCTCGGACTACATTAAAGCTGCAAGGATCGTGATCTTCTCCTCAATGTCACGACAAGGGTTAAAAATCTGCCCCCTCTAAATAAATTTACGAGTCTCCAGTTAAGTGCAAAATGTGGGTGGTTAAATTTTGTAGGATATGAGGTCTAGCTGTTTCATGTGGTTGGCGTTCCTCTATCGTGAATTCTTATTTTTTTCATTGCCTAGATGGGCACGGCCTATGAAGTAGCTTAGTGCAAATCAATTCGAGACGTTGAACCACGAATTATGCTTACCACTTAGTTGAACTCGAAAGCCTTCTCAGCATAATTCAGAAAACGCTGCGAAATCCTATGATCATACTTTACTTTGACTAAGTTAGTGATTCGTTCCATTCCTGCGTTTTTCGGTACTTCTATTTTCTCGTTGGCCATTCAATATTCTACATCGGTGTTAGTAATCATTATCTTTCATTATCAAGTAGTTTTCGGATGGTTAGTTGTGCTCTCAACGAGGAACTGCTTGATTCCACAGCAAAATGAACCAGTTTTTCATGGCTTTCATCCATTTTGATTTCGGGGAAAGACCCATATCAGGACAGAAGAATCGAAGTAGATATTCATGGTTGCAGAATGGCTGATGAAAAACTCTCCGACATGACTTTCGGCTCCGATCGAAAGGGTCGTTTGGTCAGTCTGTTCCACGGCACATTATTCCTCCATTATGACCGCCATCATTGTCCTTTATGGCCCCCCCTGCATTAATACTTTGGGAGTCTCGTTTCCCTCCCTATCTCTTGTCGGGCCCTCTGATATATCCACTCTCTCCCACTATGGTATGGTACGCGGCCACGCCTCTCTCTGCCAACTCTCTCGCTCCCCTGTGCCTCGTTCTCCACCAGGGGTCATCATTTTTCGGGGGGGGGGGGGACACGCTTGGTACCCACAGACCCCCCACCCAGTGCATGTCCCCAGCCTGACCATAGCGTGGCCGCTTCACTCGATATCCACAATCCACCCACAGTATTCAGCCCTGGGGCAGTTCCACCCGCATGCGATTTGCGAAATGTCGTTGATATCGCGAGATATTGATTAACGAGACCAGGGTTCGAAACATGGAAGATAAATGTGGATCGATGTATCGATGTGTGCATCGGTTCTTTCAGGACATCGCTCAGCTCACTCGTTGCCAGCGGCTCATCTAACTCGTGAAAGAATGGCAGAGTTAAAAAAAAGCCGGATATGACCATTTGGAAAATTGACAAACTCCCCCGCATTGCTACCCCTATGGTAGGGTGTAATCAATGCAACGTATCGCCTGCAATTTGTGTCATCGATATTGCGATATATTGATTAGCGAGACCAGGGTTCAAAACTTGGAAGATGATAGTGCAGCAGTGTATTGATATACGTATTGCTTCTTTCGGGACATCGCTCTGCTTACTCGTTGCCTACAGCTTATTCTACTTATAAAATAATAACGAAGTTAAAAAAACTGGATATGACCATTTGAAAAATTGACAAACTCCCCCGCATTGCTAGAGATAACTCACCATATGGTCGGGGATAATGAACGTGATGCATCACCTGCGATTTGCGAAGAGTTGTTGATATCGCGAGATATTCATTAACGAGACCAGGGTTCAAAACATGGAAGATAATAGCGAAGCAATGTATCGACGCGTTTTTCGGTTCTTTCAGGGCATCGCCCAGCTTACTCGTTGCCTGCAGCTCATCCAACTTATGAAAGAATGACAGAGTTTTAAAAAAACGGATATGACTATGTGAAAGATTGACAAACTTCCCCGCATTGCTAGAGAGAACTCGTCCCATGGTAAGGTATAATCAATGCAATGCATCGCCTGCATTTGCGAAGTGTCGTCGATATCGCGAGATATTGATTAACCAGAATGTGGGTTCGTAATATGGAGGATGATAGTGGAGCAATGTTTCGATATGTGGACCGCTTCTTTTGGGGCATCGCTATGCTTACTCGTTGCCAACAGCTTACTCAACTTATGAAAGAAGACGGAATTTTAAAAAAATATGACCATTAGGAAAGTGGACCAAATCCCTCGTGTTGCAAGAGAGAACTCACCCCATGGTATAAGTTTATCAAGGATGGCCACCAAAAAGACGGGAAGACAGTGGAAAATACACCTTACAAGATGAGGAATAATTTACCGTTAAAAATACGCACATTGCCAATTTTGAGCGGAAAAAGAGAAAGGTATATTTTTTTACAGTTGTGAGAGTGATTGCACGCCACAATTTACCAGTCACACATACGTACACTTGTGGACAAGTTAGGTCGTAAAAACAGAAAATTTCTTCAGCTATGCACTTAAATTTACTTCTTCTTTCTCACGACTAGGAAGTTTTAAAATATAATCCTAATATAGTCTCCACATTTACCAGAGAGAAACATCGCTCAAATAGTCTAGAAATTGAGTTCTTTGAATTTTCACGCGGTTGTGACGCCAAAATTCGTCCCTTGGGATCACCAAAAGTTCCAAGGCGTAGCAGAGTAGTGCACCAGAAGAGCTCGCTCGAGCCACTCAATTCCTCACGCACCATGGACATGGGCGTGGTGCTGCCAAAGGGTGGGTGAATGGTAGGACGCACCATTCCCCCATCGCATGCAGGCACCTAAGCAAATACGAACCCTTAACGTCACTTCCCCTTTTGTCCACCCCCTGCCCACAGCAGCAGATCCTTTCCCCTCAGTTTCCCCTACCTTTACTCCCATTCCTATTCCACCCTTCGCTTTCCCCGCCGCTCCCTCGAATCAAAATTGTCGCGCGACAATGTCCTGAAATCGTACCACTTCACCGTCACTAAAACTCCTAGCGCTTCGAGATTACTCGCCAGTTATCTTTCAGTCTCATGTTACGTGTTTTTTGCTTCAATAGAAGTACATTATTTTTTTCTGTTTCCATTTTAAGTTTTTTTCTGGTCATAATTACAGATTTCCATCGCATGGCCAACTTAATGATACGGGGTAAATAGTTCTCGGGTTTGGCACCGGGTAAGGCTGTTTAAGGCCAACGTTTCGATGAGAAACTCACTCATCGTCATCAGGGCTAAGACTGATGACGATGAGTGAGTTTCTCATCGAAACGTTGGCCTTAAACAGCCTTACCCGGTGCCAAACCCGAGAACTATTTATCTATAGTATTCGCCGGGAAAGCCTACGATCTTTAATGATACGGGTTTAACTTTGTGGATCTGTATCACATGGAAGAATTTTTCACTTTGTAAATACTTGTAACTCTCCCTCATTTTTTCTGAAGACGGTGGCGAAATCCATGGCGATTTTAACTATGGAATAGTAGATTTCGGAGACATTCCTGGCGAAAAGCTGACAAAAGAGCGGAAATTATGAAGTAATAAGTCACTCAAAATTATCGCTAAAAATGCCGTGTGTCTTTCCAGCGTGTGTATTTGAGCAGATTTTACTACTCTTATTGCAGGTTCTATTCTTCGACTGGCTAAATTGAGAGTAGGGTGAAGAATAACTGAGGGATCATTTTTTTCAATATCGTATCCAAACTTTATATAAATTGAGTTTTGCAGATGTTTCGTTGGTTTGCATTAAATTTCGAATTAATACCTTATCATATCTAAAATTATCAATATCAACGATGAGGTAGTTCATCTTCACAATTTATGACATTTCTTAGAATTATTTCACTTATATTTAATTGCAGTACAACATTTTTCGGCACATCACTGTCCTGGAACCTGTTGATGATACAATTGCGTCGAAACATATATCTCAATGAACAATTAAACTTAGTTATCATTTGTGACAGATGAAATTCTTTCTTTTTAGAATCGGTGCGATGTTATTGCGAAAAAGATTTAAGTTTACATATCGTCGAGATAACGATGAGTTGTTTGAACATGTAAAATTACCTGGGGAAAGGAGAGCTAATTTGTTGACTGAGTGAGGTATAATTTAATCTCCTCTATTATCTGCAGAAAAAATTGTTGCCCTAGATTTTTATCAGAGTGAAACATTTTAAGGCTTTAAAAGTGCTTTAAGGTGGTAATATAATATTCAAAACAAATATGTCTTGCTTATCGGCAAATTTAAAAGCGTAGACCTAATGAGCAAATATTCTTTCTTAGTGATGTTGCTTGAGATTATTTAGTCTCCTTCAATATTTTGGCTCCAATGTCAATTCGTTTCTCTTGTCATATTGAATCGCTAATTCTACTATATTACACTCCTTGTAATGGTGAAGCTTTAACCGCACTCATTAAGATTTTTTCAGGGTAATATTTCCGTAAATCTCTAAGCAATCGAGCAGGGACGAAAACAGTATATTTTTTTAAAGGCCAGAGCATATTATTTTAAGTTAAGTCGTTTTTTTGCATTACACTTGAAATTAATTAACATTTTAGAATATTTAACAAATGGTACGTGATAAATCCTGGACTCCTTTGCACTACCTAAGCAGTTCAAAAGTCTGCATTATTTTTTTCTTGTATCACAACCTTTTTCCAAACTTTCCTTCCCAAAATTGCTTTTGTTTTCACGATGAACAATGAAAATTTTACTATTTTCACACTTTTTATTGTTCAATGACCTTACCTTGTTACATTGATAATGACTGTGTTAAAACCTGGTCGTTGAATAATAAAAAAGTGTGAATATAGTAAAAGATTTATTACTCATCATAAACAATAAATTTTCACAAAGTGGCGCCTGATGCTACTTCTTACTTTTGTCTTCTTTTGTCAATGTGGAAAATATATAGCTTTATCTAATAAATATGGAACTAACGAGATAGTGTTGGAATAGTAGGAAGTTGGAATAGAGACAGTTCCTCGTGAAAAGTTACACAATACCTATCGAGGCTCCACCGCGAAAAGATTTATTGGAAATCCGTCCATGAATTACGAGTTGACTGGCGTATAGAGTGCGAATTTCCTCCTCGCTCACTCCAGCGAGGAATACGTGGTAGTGTACCTCAGAGAAAAGCGGAAACTCACAGAATGGATCCAATTTCCCTCCAAGGTTACCCCGCTCATTTCAATCTGGTAGCAGCCAGTTCAATCCTGAGGGCGCAGCTCCCTTATTCATCGGAAGTCAAAAAGGGGTCGTTTGCCCTTTCTCATCCTTCGTTCCTCTTTCATTCATCCACCGTTTCCTTCTCGGGTTTATATTCTCACTCCTGCCAGCCTTTCACCATTCCGTATACGTCTGCCCTCCCTTCCAATCTCCCTCGACCGCATCGAAATCTTGTTCCCACCCGGTCGGAGCACCCGTCTCGCCTCGCGCCGCCGTCAAAAGCATCGCTTCCCGCGGCACTCCAATCGAACATTCCCCCGGAACGAGCGGATCCTCTGCCAGCCACTTACCTGACCGCACCACGCACCGGCGGTGATTTTTCGCACAGCTCAGCGTTGCCTCTAAACGGCCGCTACCGAAGGGCGATCGATTGCGGTGTAGTAACCCTTCTTTCCTTCGCCGTTTACAACCGTAAGGAGTTACTAAACGGTGCACTAGGGTTGTCAGAAATCGATGAAAGAAAAACTCCTTGCAATTTTCCTTTAATAATTGTTTAATGCGGTCAGTAAGTGTGACCACATCATTTTCAAATCATTGAAACCAAACCAGCGATTGATAAATAGTAAAACAAGATACTAAATCATGCCGGATATGTCATGAGGAGTGAGTTGTTAATCATGACGGTAATATAATTATCACAAATACAAAGCCTAATTCACCGAGTAACATCGAAAAAGGTTTCAGTAAAGAATAGATAAAGCATATGAACTGAGGAGTCTGGCCAAATTTTTAGCAGCTGAGTGGGTGCCCATTCATATCCATTTTACCAGCTTAATGTTTTCTTCCAAAAGAAAATGAAATAAGATTTCATTCATTCAACGGTCGTATTGTGCGAAGAGTTTTATCGGTCATAAAATGCATGTGGCATATGTAACATAACAAGAATATCAGCCATTTGTCTCGGAGATGAATGTACGAGCTATTTTTGTTTCAGCGAGGGCTATCATTCATCGGTCATAAGAGATTTTTCCTGCATGACAGAAAAGAATCTAAAAAAACGAATACAATGGCCGTTTTTTCTCTTTTCCGCAAATAATCCCCACGTTCCTAAAATTGGGGTCGTACTAAACATTTAATTGTGGAATGTTGTGAGGACTTTTTCTTTCGTATTGACCTAGTTCCACTTCATCAGTAACCCGAGGTAACATAATTGTGACAAAATTTCAGTTTAATTAGTATTCACCTGGACAGGGATTAAAAACCCCCGATTTCTCACCTTGTATTCTAAGCAATCAGTCCACCCATGAGTCTTCTGTTGTGAATTTTGTTCACGATTTAATTACTAGATGGTAATTGGCCTACTAATATGATCTACTAATATGAGTGGATCTGGACAATGAGTAGGGGTAGAGAGGTAATTTTTTTATGGAGACAAACGGATTGCATCATACCTACATTCAAAATATGTATTTTCTGGATCATGCTTTACGCATATCAAATAAATTCATCGTGATTTAAACTTTGCCATGAAAAAGATGGCGGAACAGCATTGTGATAGTATAAACCTTGGTACTGTACACTGGAACTTTTTAATGATAGCATGAGTTTCGATGTGTCAGCTTAGCCCTTGGGATCCTGAATTATTATTAATTATACATTTTTCCGTGGAATATTGTGTTTTTATTTGCATTTTCACTGTGTCTGTAACACGTATAGCTTTTCAAATATAGGTTTTATAGCAATGGAAAACTTCTAAGCACATCTGTTATGTAATAAGCCTCAATTTTAGCCGTGAGTAATGAGCAGGAAGCTTTTGTCGATCGATTTTTGCCATGTACAAGTTTCATTTTCAGAGTGTCATTTCTTAATCACGCCTTGTTTTTGGAAAAATGTTTCCATGCTATATTCATACGTTACCGACCTTATTTAATTATTTATTATTTATTTTTTTTTTATTTTTTTTTTATTTATTTTTTTTTTATTTATTATATACTTATTTAAATATTTAAAATTATAAATTAAACGTAGAAAAATTAAAATATTAAAAAAACTCTCTTCGCATTGAAGAGGGTGCAGAGTTTTTCCAGCAAAAAATTTCGCCCGCGATTAAAAACTGACGTGTTCTCGTTCTTGAATGCCATCAGGGAGACAACACCTGCCACACCCTTTCGGCTGTTTCCTTTGTTTTTACCTTCCGAATGTCTCATCCCACCCCATATCACACCCTTTCGTATCCCATTCCTCTTTCACATCCTAATCGCTCTCCCTCTCTCTCCTTCCCATTCGCCCGCGCCCGGACTCCCGCGAATCTTCCCGCTCTTCGTTCCGGGGCTCTGATTCCGAGCGACTTTTTTGCTGAAATTCACTCGGGATCAATTTACGACCCCGCGGGGTGTCCTCCAGACTAGTTGGCGGAGGAACTGGACAGTATCCAATTATTTGCTCCCAGGATTTTTTTTTCCGCGCTCCGAAAATTTACTATTTTTTTATATTGCGTAATGGCCGTGTGATCATCTTGAGAACCGTCTAGCTAGTGAAACTCATCTGCAAATTCCACCCTTTTGGATAAATGTGATGCTTTTGAAATTAACAAAAAAATTTCCATTCATCCGTCACTTGGGATATTATTCAGGAGTGTCTCGGCCTCGATAATGTTGTGGATGTTACGTCATACCCTAGAGAAATCTCATCGGTATTATTTGAGTTTTTTGGATTGTGACGCCAAAATTACATCCTTTTCGAGTCTCAAATAATCCGTGTCGTTACTGAATGTGGCGCACGGATAAGCACATCACTATTTATGTGTTCGAGTATTGAATGCATCCCGTTAACTCATGGAATACTGTAAATTTCGGATGGTATACTAATTACGAAGAGATAATCTGCATCTAGCATAGAATTTGCACGTATTATGGTATATACCTTCAAAGCTGTTTAAAGCCACAGTTAAACCTGTATTATGCTGCCAACGAAGGTTCCGCTGAAAAATGGTCGTTGAGAGGGATGGTGTGCGATAGAGGTTCAGTTTCTTGGAGTACATATTCTGCAAATGAATGGGCGACTGATTTGAAAAAATAGAAAAATTATTGAGGCGACGGTTTCGTAAAAACCGTCGCTATACAGGTGACGTTTATTTCATTATAATTAGGTTCCTCCTATAAAATGCATATTAATTTGATGGGCACATACATTGAAACCTGCTACCATCGACGGTTCCGCTGAAAATTGGTCGTTAATAGAGGTTGTCGCTTGATAGGAGTGATCGTTATTAAGGGTTTCACTGCATTGGTTTTTTTTAAAGGTGATAAGAGCGCTAATCGTGAGCTGTTGAGAGAAAATTTTCATAATCATTCAAGAACGTCAAAAAAATTCTTGGATCATACTCTACTTAAGTTCATCTGTTTATATGGTAAAATAAACACACATATAGATATTACAATGATGTAAGAATCATATTTTTAAATTTTCATACTATGATACTATGACTTGGATTTATGGCGTGGAACTCATGATTTACATGAAAACCATACGTTAATACGTGTTTTTAACACAACATTTTACCTTGATATTTGTTATCCATCATTATAATAATGAGGAGTGTATAATTTCGCGTTTAGGAGACAGTCTGTACGTATAGAAATAGTTTATTTCGATATTTTTGCTAAGGGTTAAGAGTGCTTCGTGTTTAAATGGCAAGTTATTACCCATGATCCAAAATGATAACATGCAATTGGTGCTTTTTATTCGCAAAAATATGGATGGTAATATGAATCATTTAATCAAGCATAATCCTAAGGTCTTTTTGAACGAGGATCAGTATACGCTGCAATGTGACAAATATCAATTATCAAATACGGGTTAACTCAAAGCAATTACAACTAAGTGACTCTAGTGAGGAAATTTTAATTAGAGAAATGAAGTGGTCTTTAGCATTGACGCCATTGAAAGAGAGTGCTTCTACAATGCACCAATTGGGAGTTCTTTAATTGATATGTTCCTACCAAATTGACACTCAATGGTGAGCAACTAAATATGAATGGCGCAGAATCAATTTTCCTTCAAATCGTATTATAATTTTTCCTCAACCCGCAGTGAAAAATTTATTTTCACAATTTTAGCCGATTCAGTAACCCCGACTGCATCATTGACATGACTGCCGGGCGGAGTGAAATCTCAACCAGCCCTCGCCGTCGCAAGCGTCCATCCCAGCACGTGGGGATGCCCACGCAGATTACTCAGCGGTGACGCAAAAATTGCCTTCATCTGTCATCGCATCACTTCACTTTCCATCCGCCAGAGGCACGGGGCATCGGCGGGGAATGTATTTTCCCTCTGCTCAGCGGTCTGTTCCACTCCACCCTGAGGACCAGAATGACTGAAACTTGATTTAAAGAAAAAACAGTGCCAATTTAACGTCAGCTTTGACTAAGCGTGAACTACTGTTGCCTTTCCATGAAATTTTGTAGTAATCACATGTAAAGTTACAGAAAAAAGCTTAATCCTGTGATAATTTACAGAATAAATAGTGCAGAATATGGTCCAACTAGCGTGATTGAAGTTCAAGGGCGAAGTTTCGTTGCCATATATTTCTGACGCTTTCGTCATTCATTTTCTGAGCCATAATTAACTCTACTATTTGGTCTTTTGAAGCAAAAAAACGTATAGTACCTCCTAATTGTACTAACTTGCTATTACTTCAGTTATATTTTGGTGAGCATGACTTGCTAATTCCTCATTAATTATCTGCATACGAGTCTATGGTGTCCAGTCCACCAAAATGTTTCCACGAGTTCCAATTTTTCAATTTATTCCGAGTGCACCACGAGAGCATAGAACAATTTTCTCTTTACTTAACCTATTTATCAACCTGAACGCCTCTCTGTGTCAGACTCTCAAAGGCAGTCATCATCATCAGCTGTTTATAATCTACATATTATTTTTTTGCTGCTCTCCAGTCCCGTATCCTCACAGATAATCGTCTTATTCTTTAAAAGGTCATACAATAATATTTCCATCATAATTTTCTCGTTGTTCCTCGATAGTTTTTCCCATTTATTTTCCCATTCATTATTGTTTTTAAGTGTTCGTTTTGTCTCAGAATGTGTCAAACAACTTTGTCTATTATATTTTGTTCGATCTACTATATTTCAGAATTTCCATCTTTTCAACTCTTCTCTTGGTGCGACATCTTTGTTTGGCTAATATCTCTTACCATTTGGTCTTCGTGACTCTTTCGTCCCACCTCAACTCCATTGCCTCCAGTCTTATAGGTTTTACTGTATGTGTCTTCTAAGTTTCAATTCCATATATAAGAGTATAGGTCTGATTTTTGTACTTATTTAGTTCCTATCTTGTGTTTCTAACTTTTTTATACGACTATTTTCTGATTGAATATCTTCTTAGGTATTGAGGGACTTTATTTTCTTTATATTTCTTCCCTCTGAAGAATCCGTGGAACACTACTCAATATAGAACTCATCCTAATGGGCGGTCAACGTGATTGTTTGCCAATTTCCCTATCACCTCGGAAATATGCCTGACCATTAAGTCATCCCATAGAATAAGGTTTCCAAATTACTTTCATTCAAAATGTAACAGCAGAGCAAATTTGATGAAAACACTTTATGATTACTCCAACCCTGAGGAGGATTGTTTTTTCAAAGTGGGATTCATTCCAAGGCGTTATTATATATTGTAAATGCCTACTAATTCTAAAATATGTATTGTAAATATGACAATGTGTTGTAAAAATCTGCCATTAAGGAATAAAAATATTTTTTTTTAATTTTTATGTTACATCGTAGGTGTTACCATTCCTCAATAAGCAAAATTAATAAAGTCTGAGTTTTTGCGATCCAAGGTTCTTGATTTTTTCATTGTTGATTCGCTCTATCCATTTGATTCCCTTCATTCTTCGATAACATCACATTTCCATCGCTACCTTTTCACTTTGTTCTGTCGCTGTTATTCTCCACTCCCGCTCTCCAATGTAGAAAAATGGGCGTCCATCTCCCACCCGTGGTCTCCCCTGTGACTTAATCATGTACTCCGTGAGCATCCTCGACTCGGGGGCCCTTAAAGCGGCGCGGGCCCGCCGGACAGCCGTGGCCGTCCTCGGATGGAGACGAGGCACTTGGAGCGTGCTCAAGCGGCCGAAAGCTTTTCCCTCTCTTCAACCCCTGCCTGCCACCTCTGGAAAAAAACATCTAATCGCGAAACAGACCGCACAACTGCGGAGGATTTCCTTATTCTCTCATGTTGGAATTAACGGAGTAACAGGTTTAGGGGAATCTTATGAATCGGTTGACTTAAACCACTCAGCTTGAGTCTATGTCTTCATAGTATTCGGAAAGACACCATGAGAATGGTAATGCAGTAGGTCATCGAACTATGAGTCTCATAAAACCCACTAACACAACGTCTGCTAATTACTCACCTTAAACTAGTAAATCTAAAGTTTTATTGTGCCAGGTATTATTTAAGTTACCTACCGATTAAGGTAGATTAAGATGAAGATAGTATAAGTCTTCTATCCTATGGTGTCGATACATATCTACTTGTAGGATTTCTTTTTTTTCATCTCAGTATTCGTCCTACCTCTCTTCATCCCATTTATTAAATCTGCTCTCTTTCTTCCTCTTTCCATCCTACCGACCATCCTTCCCTCTATCACGGTCTTCTGCTACCCTTCGCCCCTCACTAACAGTTCCAACTACGTACTTTGTTTCTACCTGATATTCTTAGACGTTTTCTCTCCTTGCCCCGTTTTCTCGTTCGTCTCTTTCTCTCCCGTTCTTCATTCTCCTTCACGACCACATATCAAACTCCCACAGCCCATTCTCTTCTTCATTTCTGTGAGTCCATGTTTATGAACTATTATAAACCATCCTTCAAAACAAACACTTGGCCACCTTTTTGTTAGTCAATTAAATGCTTCGAAAATTTGAGGAAATGGTGATATGGTTGCATATTTGATTAGGATGTGGTAAATTGGGATGTGGTAAAGTAGTTCTACTGTACTGCATATCTCCTGAATCAAATAGTAAACTGAAGAAATTAGATCCGATCCTAAATGTAACTGCTATTGATTTAATGTAAATTAAGCAACTTAAGTAGGGATGAAGCCGCGGCATCTTTTTTAAGGACGTAGAAACTAATTTTCAGTAATCATCTGGAATTTATTGTATTGAAAAGTGCTTACCTTATAATCATCTCTTAATTCATGTGGCGTAATTATTCCATGATTCTTATAGGTAATCAAGGCGTATTGGGCGTTTTAGGGCAACAGTGATGTTTTTTTGCGCATGGAAACCTTTTGATTTATAAATATTTATGATATGCTTCCCATCCTGGCAGCTACGCCAAACTAAATCCTTTTATGAATTAAGTCAGAATAATGGTTTGTGACTGAAATTGGAAAGAGAAACCAGGATAATTCTTGGAAAAATCTATTTAGGAAAGATTTTTTCCCCCAAAAACGTTGGATAATCGGAAACGGTTGGAGTATGATATATATATGTATAGCCAGCAGAACCGCTCAGAGAGAGAAAACATTTCATTCGAAGAAGACCCCATCTAGTAGCTTCTGACACACGCTTGGAATTAAGGAAGCACTTCATTAATAATAATAAAATATAATAATGAAAACGCACAAGGGTCATATATTAAAAAAATTGAGTACATGGCTTTTTGATGCGAGAAATTAATTTTTTTATTATTTAAAATGATTCACTTAATGTTGATATTGCGCGCAATTATTTTATAAGGTTAATTAATGACACCGAGATCTTTAATTTTTTTTTTAATTTTGCATTCATTCATTGAAGTGATCTACTGATTGAAGGTGGGGTTTAATGGAAGGAACCCTGAAATGAAATGAGACGATAAATTTTATGATAGCAAATTCATCTAAAGCCTAAGAATGAAGATATCTTCTAAGAGGCCTCGGAGGGTGAATAGGTGGAAAGATATTTTAATTGGACGAGGAGGAGGTTAAAAAACCAACATACTTCACCAAACCTCCGATCGTTCGGTAGAAAAAACTAAATTCATGAATTGTGACGCGAGGGTAGTGACGTGCCCGTTAAAATGTTCACAAATAAAGAAAGTAATATAGCAAAGTTATATTAAGTCTAGCTCTTTCCAGATGGGATCCCAGCTGGAGTAAATTTATATCGTTAAATTGTCTTTCTTTTCTCCCATTCTTCATTCTCCCTCATGACCACATCTCAAACGCCTACGGCCTATTCTCGTCACCATTTCTCTGAGTCCATGTTTCCGAATTATGAAAAACCATCCTTCAAAATAAACACTCGTCCAGCTTTTTGTATTAAATCAAATACCTCGAAAATATGAAGAAACGGTAATATGGATGCATTAATGAAACCCAGAAATGAAATGGAACTTAACATTTATGGTAGCTAATCCACCTCAAGTCTAAGGAGGAGGATTTTTTTCTTTGGGGCCTCGGGGGTTGAATAGGCGGAAAGATATATCTCTGTTCAATGGGACGAGGAGGAGGTTAAAAAACCCACACTCTTTAGAAAATTCAGTAAAAGTTGGCCTAGGGTAGAGATAGACTTAGGTTTCTCTTTTGGCATATTAGAGATAATGAACCAAAACTGACTGAAATAGCGTCGTAAACGTTAGCAGGGGTAACTGCTCGTGACGCGAGTACTGGAAATGTTGGTAATCTTATTGTACTCTACTCCTACTGATTATTTAAAGTTTTTAAGTAATTAGCCTTAGGTAGCATGTAGATGAAGAATGACTTTAATATCTTTAAATATCTTTCTCGGGCTTCGCACCGGATAATATTTCCAAATTGCGCCGACGCGACGTTTCGGAAAACGACTTGTCTTCCATTCTCAAGGCGTGTGTTATTTCCGACGTGTTCGATACAACGCTCAGTACGCAATTAAAAAATATTACCCGGTGCGAAGCCCGAGAAAGATATTTAACATATTTTACCGGGAAAAGCTTAAATCTTTTAATAACTTTGATACTTTAAATAGTCTTAATTAACTCCGCTCCTACATACATGCAGGTTGGGATCTCGGAACAGAGGAGATATGGAGGAGAAAGAGAAGGGGGGTGGTGTAGGAATGGAATACAAGGAGTGACTGAATGAGAGAAGGAAGGTTTGTCGGGGTGGGTGAGCGGGGTGGGAGAGAGGCGTGTATGTATGTATGTGTGGGATACATCAGTATGCTGTGACACGACAGAGAAGAGGAGGGAGGGGGGAGCGTGTGTAGTAGTCGCCCGTCGGTCCCAAGGGAAGAGGAGGGACTGGTGAGACGACGGGGGCTACGAAAGCTCCCCTCTCTCCGCAGCCGGCAACGACGGGGCACATCTGGCATGAGAGCGGGGGTTACCATGGTGACTCGCAGAGAAGGAAGATGTGGGGGATGGGGGAGAGGGGAAGTGAGTGAAGTATGGGGGGAAAGGATGAAGGGAAAAGGGTTACAGAAGGTCGGTAAGAGATTGTAAAGTAAAAATGAAAAAAAGAATGCGTATTGAAAAAACGAATGGGTTTCTTCAGGCTGGGATCAGTTTGGTGGTTTTGGGCAATTGAAAATTGGTCTATAATTTATCAAAATGTCTCAATTCAGGTTCAAATTCAAATTCAGGAGCTAAGATATATTAAAAATAGATAAATATCCGTCAGACAGTTAAATTGTAAGCAAACATTAGTTATAGAGTATTGCAATGGGTTTAAAGTACAATTTATTTGGGAGTCAAAGATCCTAATTTTTGTGGGTTATAGGAATATTTAGGTACAAAATTCTCAAAGGTTGCCATGTTAACACTTCTTGATCCGGTGCCTTTTTAATTTGACTAGCCCTTGGGGCCGGCCATTTTTTGCATTTTTGTTGGGGAGGTACATGTATACAATTAAATTTACACAGCTCCAGAACTAATGTATATTTTTTAATGAAACTTTCATTCGTTGCATATTATATAACAGACCGGACCATTACCGCTGGTGGCGGAAACACGTATTTTTACGTGAGCGGACTATAATGTGTTAAATATATGAATTGAGTTTTAAAAATGCCAATAGTATAGTGATGAGCACACTTTAGGGAACGTTTATAGTACTCGGACTAATTTCCTCCTCGTGCTTGTGAGAGATATTTAATATTACCCTTCCTGAACTCACGTATTTATCTTCCTGAACTTCCTAAAAACCTTTAATATCACTCTGCCAGAGTCCCAACGTCTCTCTTCCCTTTGATCTGTAATTAATGTGAATTTTACCATTCCGTTAAGCAATAGGTCGCCTTCCGAAATAAATTACTAACGGAAGAACAAGCGATTGTATCACGAAAGAATGTGGATTTGTTTGAGAAAATGCGGGAGAGGTGAGAATGTAGATAATGACTTAATGACAAGGGTGAGATTGAGATTCTATAGAGTGATCTAGATTAAGCCTAACCCCATGGGAGAAAATTAAGCAAGAAATTTATATAAACCATAAAATACTGACGTGAAATATAAATACAAAGTAAAGGGATTGTGAGAATTTACGGAATAATGAATCCAGGTAAGCAGCTTAAACTTCATTAGTGGAAATATTGACTATCATTAATATATGAATTTCGTTCCCAATATTCCTTTCTACCATAAAGTTTACGAACTGCAAGTTAATTACGGTAGAATATGCAATATCAACAAAAATAAGGAAAAAAGAAACCTTTAATGGAAATAAGCTAAAGATTTAGCTCTTATTCCTAGCTCAAATATCTCCTGCAGGAAATGATCAAAAATAGGGGTGTGATAACCAGCGAAACATTCAAATGGAAACGCTAAGTTATATCTCACAGAACTAAATACAAGTTTTATACCTGCAGAGGTATTTGAGACAAATCACCAAGGAAAAATTAACATCCTAAACAGGAGAGGTGTAAAAATCGGATAAACTTAGTTTGAAAAATATAATATAAAAATGACTTGGGGGTATTAGTGGCAACAGAGTATGAAATAAATATGTAAGTGGAATAAACATACATAGGACACTTTACACGGTACATTTCATGGTACAAATGAATGTTTGAACTCTTACATAAGGAAAATTTTACCGTGAAAAGTGGCAAATTGTATGATTGTCTCAATGACTGAATGGGGAATAGAACCTGCTCTAATTCCATTAATTTTCTTGTGCATTCTATGATACATTTGTTCGTACAATAAAATGGACCGCGTATAGCAGCCTTAAAAAATTCCACGAAGGAGATGAAAGAGGTTTCTTTGAGATGAAAACGATAGGAAGAGGTGAGGCCACGGAGGGCACAGAAGACCATCAAAGTAGGCAGGAGCATTGTTGCGTCTTCTCCAGGCCTGGTTGTCAGCGCCATTGGGTTCCATGGATGGACTGGCTAATGGAGGAGAAGAACAGGAGAGGAAGATAAAGCGCGGACGTTGTTCCTCTCTTTTTTTCGGACGGTTCCACCGGGACGCAGGAAATGGCAACCATTAAAAGTTGCCCTCTTTCCATGCGTCTCGCCGGGTTCCGACGCCAAAGGGAATGGAGCCGCCGCAAAAATGTTGGCTTTTACGCTCATTTTGAGAGAATTGCCGCGAGCACATATTCTGAATGCACACCTTGGGGGGAAAAATGAAAAATTCGCGGCCTGTAAGTGATGGATCGGCTTTTATCCACCGGGTTACGTTCACTTCTGTTTCCATTAGCGCAGATGACGAGCCAGGAGACGGCAGATTGCAGGCCCTACCATGCGGTCTACCAACGCTTGTTGGCCAATTTTTTCAGCACTTTAAAAAGCAAAAACTGAATATTATACATAACATTCATTTATTTATTTTAAGGTGAGATATCGAACCTTCAACCAACATTATGTGTATTTCTCTTGGAAAGTTATTTTGTATAACGCTCCAAAAACTTCTCAGTGCTAATGTATCGGATTTAAAGATAACTAACGTACAAATAATCGGAGCTGTCCATTCATATGGAATTAAATGCCAGGTTATGAGACTTTTGGAATTAAACAGTTTATTTTTTTCCCCGTGCATCTGTAGACTCTCCGATAAACCATTATTTGTTAATCATAATATTTGTATTAGGAATTGCCCTTAAAAAATCAATCGGAGATGGAAAGCTTGGATTTTGGGATCGCAAAGAATATATAACCACCTATATTAACCCAGCTAGTAAACAGCAATGAACTAAGTATGAATTAAAAAGGATATTAAAATCATAACATCTCGACTGGTAAGGTAACAATTATAGGTTCGGGGAAATCAGAAGCAAATGCAACCACATTCAAAAATAAAAATAAAATTCTACGTAAACTACATGCTTTGTAGACTAGCAAACATTGACAGAGGTATCTAAAAATCCTCCCAGTAATGACGCCAGTTGGTGAAGAGACCTAGGGTAAAATGGGATGACTTATCATCTTTTGCATGATATATTTTCAGAACTATTGAACCAGTCAAAACTTCATCGAAACGAAAAAACATCTGTATAGCTATTTGAGACAAACGCTTTCATTTTTGACACCAAGGATAGAACAGTCCTAAAGAAAGGCTAACAAAAATAATAAGGCAAGTCGTCCTAATATATATGGATATTTTGCGCTGAAGAAATATTGTATGCGGTTTCTGCTATGTAACAGCATTCCGGCTCGAGGTTTATGGCGCTTTTCAAATGAAGACGATAAAACCACGGCCGCAGTTGCACTCCGATAACAGAGAGCATTCCTCCGTCTTGCTAAAGCGTAGGGAAACATAATAAACGTGTTCAACCCCATTAAATATTAACGGCCTTGGATGTTGACCCTTAAACGCGACGATTCTATTAAAAGGCTCAAAAATATTTTCAGCTCCCGGGTATATTAGCGCCGATATTGGATGCATATATTTTTGACGGGACTTGAAACCCAGCATCAATTTGGCCTCGGATAGAAACTCTCCGACTATTTCCAAACTTTTATTACACCCCAAAAGAGCGATAAAACAGGCAAGGTTTGCGTTACACATGGTTTATTTCATGTGAAATTGAAAATAAAGAAATGGATGGCTCACAACTAAGTGAGCGGGCAGCTTTATGGCAGGTGATACTATGAACTGATAAGGCAAGGCAAACTTCGAGGAAGATTCTGCCGTATCCCTCCGACGAGACTCGTGGAAGACGCGTGAGGTTGTAATCATTTTCTGAAGACATATTTCTCACTCCGTAAAAAAATAGGCCATTGATTTTTCTGCCCAAATATGATGTCGTCTACGCCAAATTATTTTGTTATCTTGGGAACGGAAATAAAAACACTCGATGTTTTACGGTCCTCCTTTTTAATACTCAAACTTTACTACACGTGTTTTGGCACTTTATTTGGTCATTGACACTATACTGACACTGACACTTGGCCAGTGGCACTGTACCTAATGATGGCCAAATAAAGTGCCTAAACACATGTAGTAAAGTTTGAGTATTAAAAAAGTGGACAGTACAGCATCAAGTGTTTCTATTTTTGAGGATGCAACTCCACAACATCTCGCCCGAAACTGTTGACTTTATTGGGAACGCAGTCTCGAGTCCACAGAGAACTGTAGAATCGAAGCAAGTAGCAGAAATTTTGCCATATAATCTTGTTTTAACGATCAATTTTAATTGAAAATCTAAGAATGGAGATCCAGTAGTATATAGTCGTGAATTTATATATAACTTCCTACTTTATGTCCCCAAACCGTATATTGCCTAGTCTTTGACAGAATAGATTCGTTTACAACAGGAAAAATCTTAATCAACCGTATCAACCAAAGAAATATTAAGTTTGTCATCTCATATTGTCAAGTAGCAAAGTTCTGCAAATTATTAACAAAATAATGACTATAAAAACCTCTGCGAATGATTATCTCAATAATGAATATAAACAGTACGGAGTCTCCAAGGCTAAAACATTGAGCTTATTCTTTCAATATGAACTCTCAGTCTCTGCGCCGGAACGTCTATGCCGATGAACGCGCGGCGTGAACTCCCGTTAGTGTGCCATGCACATGCGATCCCTTGTGCGATGGACGGTCCGTGGGACCGCGTGTGGAATACTTGCCACCGCGTCAGTGGTATGGCGAGTTGCTGGGAGCGAAAAGAGGAGGATAAAATGTGCGACATGTTGAAACGGTTGTGCAGGAGGCTCACTTAGTGGAAGAGGAGGGGAGATGTATTTGGCGCGTGATTGGGGGAGACACGAACAGAGAGATGGGAGTTCCTCTCGTGCATTCTGTGATGGGATGGGGTCGAGGGAGAGAGTGAAGTGAGCGAGGTCCCCAGCGCTCGAGAACTCGTCCAAGATCAAGGTTACGACGCAGAGAGGCTCAGGATGTCTCCATCCAGAACGGGTGATTTGGAGATTCTTTTTGTTTTTTGAATCAAGAAATTTTCTCTTGGTGAGTGCGGTAGAGATCAAATTTGAGGTTTTTCCTGTCGACACTTGTCAATTATAGTTGCCCGGCAGTGCTAATCATTAAGAGCTCTCTATTTCCGTCAGTGCACATGTCACTTAGCCTCACAACAGCGCATTTGTTCCTATTCGCGTCAGACCATGCGCAATTCAAAACAGATATATTCTATAAAGAATAATAGTTGTATAATCGCATTTACGGTTGTAGATTTTCAGCAATGGATTCAAGCATATATAGTTAAAATTTTCTTGTTACTCTGCGGTGAAAAGCATTTCATGGTAGTTTTATTGGGATATCATTTCATTCAGCATTAAGTAAATTTGACATTTTAGAAAGGACATATATTCTCTCTTTCAAATGATAACGAAATATCAGCCGCTTGTCGCTATCCTTTTGAGTTACTTGCCAAAAATACAAACAATTTTCTGTAGGAAATAGTTGGGGTATTCACACCATAAAATTTTAAATAAAAAATGCAAAAATAACTGAATTTAAACAAATAATACAGTTCAAACGCATATATCTTGTTTGATATATTACAGCGTGAATTCTGTATCACTCCTCAACTATTTTTTATAAATTAATTTCTCTCTTATGTTTATATAGTACAATAAAAAATACTTGTAAGGTGAAGACATTTTCATAGTCTGGTGTGAAGTAAATTAGAGAAATGAAAGACCTATGAATGCATATTGAGTTATTTTCTGAGATTATTAGTCATGTAACACAATATATTTGCTATAAAGTACTTTAATAAAATTCTGACGCCAGGTTTCTCTCCACCTTTCCCCAAGAAACCCTTCTCTTGCCATCCTCCTCTCCTCTCCTAAGTGCTGTAGCTGACGTTATCTTCCTAAATCACAAATCATCCATCTACTCTGGAGGAAGTGGTGCACTAATTCGCAGATACAACGAAGAGATTGAATATTCAATGCGAGCGGAGTACTGAGGAAGCTCCATTACGACTCCTTTGATCTATTTATGCTCATGGGCACTAGTATTATTCTGAACTAATTAGTGACCTTTGAAGTGCTCCATATCCTTATTTGAACCAAATAATGATATGGAGCATAATTTCTTGGTAATTTGAAAAATCCTCCTAGGCTTTCTTAAACGAAACCTTTAGATAGCGTATGCGGTCCGCTTCTGCTTCAACAGGAATTATTTCTAACGTCTTTGAGTGTGTCCTTTCTTATTCTCACATTTTTTTATTTTGAATCAGTGTGTAATGATTCGGATGATTGAAACTACACCCATGATAAGCTGTCGTTAATACTCAAAGCCCTGCGTATGATCCTCTCTAATTGGCCATCAAATCTATTGGAGAGTGCTGTTGGTGTTGAGGGATTAGCAATTGAATGGAAACTCCAAATTAATTATTTCACGATTGCCACTATCATCATTATTCCAGCTAATCTTCATAATCACTCAAATTACTCGCGTCTTTTAGGCAAAATTTTTAGCCAAATTGACAGCTGCCTCACTCTATGAAGCTGACATTACGGGGGACCTTGGTTTTTTTCTGCAATATTGCATGTGTTCAGTCTGACGTGTGGGTAACTCGAACCGAGCTGCGTTTCATTCTATGTAAAGTGCGTCATACAGTACTCGACATTCCAACATTGGAGCAGACACTCTCTAGCTCCTTAAATGGAATATATAACCACGGCTCTTATTCGTTATCTGTTCGTTTACAGTCGTTGAGTACACATTTTAATACATTTTAAAGTCGAAAAAAATTGTGGATCGTATTCCACTTAAATGCATCAATTTATACGTTGGGAATATCCATACATGTTGTAATATAAGCAATACAAGAATTATATTTGAACATTTTTGTCACAATTAAAGGGTTGTTATGACTTGGATTTGCGGCACAGAATCCAAACTTCAAGAGAAAACCGTATGTAACTACTTGTTTTTATTCGGCATGGTATCTTGGTATTTACATTGAAATATTATAATAGTATGAAAGACTTATATATATCCGTGTTCAGGAGAAGATCTATACATTTTTCAATTAATTATGTCGATATATATGTTAAGAAGCATAAAAATGCGAGTTAAATTCAATTTAATTGGCAAAAAACCAAATTGGTAAATGTAATTTCTTCACTTTTATCTGCATACATCTGATGAGTAAGTTTGCGTATGAAAAGTTTCATTCAAATCTCTACATAAACGACAATTTCTCCAACCACCTAAAAAATAGGAAAGTGTGTATGAAGCAAAATATGAGTATATTTGAAGCGAAATACCAATGCAAGGAGAGGGCAGTGTGCAAGAAATATTTGAAATAGAGCCATTTTTTCAGGATTATCGCCGAGAATCTCTTTTTCGGAAGGAAAGGTCGGGGTCAGCAAGAATTTATGTTTACGAAACATAGTTTTGAATAAATTTAATTCATTAAATCTTTAGTTTAAATGAGAACTCTTTTAATCACTTATTTTAAGTACTTTGCTCGATTGTGTCCATCAATGCTGCCTATATATCCCTCAGCAACATGCCCTGTTAAGACGAAGCGCCAAAGAGTTTAGAAAATTTGCTATAAGTTAAATTTTAACGCACGAGTGACCGTAGAATGTCAATTGTGACCTAGATTGCATTGTTTAACAGAATGTAACATGTAACGGTATGACATATAATTGAATATTTTCTTGTAGATTTAGTTGAGGCTGATGTTTAGGTCAATTTTAATATATTTTATATAGTGATATAACTTATGACTCAGGGAATTTTTCAGCCAGAAGGAATTCTCCCTTAGCAATGTAGGCGGATACGGTGGAAACAGAATAAATTCAGCATGCAGAGACTTAACATAAGTCTTTATTATACAAAGACTTGAACACAACTGGGCTGTACAAGACATGAATATTGGGAGTACTATAACAGCGAGACAAAAACACAAGACGAACGAAATGCAAATCATGCAAAGTATGACAATTTCACTGGCTTGCTTGTACATATTAGGATATGTAAGTATGTTCGCAGGAGAAACTTGGTTTAATAGTCAAGATAACCTGTTTTCCTTAGGATTATCTTAAATCTATAAAATTTTAGCTTGCTAAATTTTTTTCTGAGGCTTTAAATAAAATAATGCCATATATTCAATCAATCAATAAAATCAATTATTAGACATCCCCATGCTGTTATAAATGCTTCCTTTAACTTATAATCTCTTTGAAACTGGGATTGATGCTAGGAACTATGATAGAAAGGGTTGAGTTTTGCAAAAAAAAGGTTGAGAATCCTTGATGTATTTGATAGCATATAGTTCACCTCTCATGATAGTACGCCAGCCACAAAGCAATGAGATACGCCAAACGTCCCCCATGAAACTGACAATGGTATTTAGTATGGTGATTTTAATCACTTTGTACTCTTTCAATCAAGTTTTTTATTCACATTCGATTTCAACGTTTAAACGTCATTTTAAAGATTACATAGAGTGATTTTGAGTGATTCTTTTTCACCACACTAAACGTAGCAAAATTCTGCGAAGTGTCGTCTGCTTTTATCTGGTTCCAGACATCCATTTCGTACTCAAAGAATTACCACTCTCCTTTATGGCGTGTCACGTTGATTTAGTGAAGTACTCCGTAATTTCGGCGGACAGAGAGGGATAAATACTGCTCCAGATGACTACCTGTCCGGGCTAACCCGTCCGCAATCCTCACTCAAAGCAATGGAACTCCTTTTATTGATAATTGGCGTTTGGTGAAATGGGCTTTTAAGGGCGGACGGGAGTAGCAATCAACTCTTCGTTCGGAAAAGGGTTGCCGTTTCACTCTTTGCCGCAATCGCGTAATTCCCTCCTCGCTGGTGGAACACAAATGGAGAAGAATCGCACACTTGGAGAGGCGGTCGATGCCTTTTGCAGGAAATTGCGCGTCTGCTTTTCGCCTGTTTACGGCCCAATATACTATGTACACACATACACAGGGCCAGACTCCCCTAGAATGTTTTCTGAGACTACAGAATGGGGGTACGAAACCCTGAATTCAAAATGAGAACGACGTAGGGATAAAAAGTTCCATTGCGAGTACATGTTTTATAGTATATACAATAATCCCCAGCTTGAGTGTGTAGATCTGAGGATGTACAAAGGGCGACTTGGTTGCTTAAATTTCTCCTCTGATACTTCTCTGATTGGTTCATTCGTTACCCTACTCTTGGGTTAATTGCTCAGTGAAATAATCGCTCTAACATGAATTGTAATTTTTTGGGAGAACTTCTTCATTAGTTTGGTCTGAAATCTGCATTAGATTTTTAATGACGAAAAGGAAGGAGCTAAGAAGCGATGACCATTTTTTCTGGATTCTGCTCTTTAGGGTGGATAATATACTTTTGAAAAATGCGAGCAAATTTGTAGGAAGAAAATAGAGCTCATTAAGTTTTAAAGATTAGTTTACAAAGTAGGATTGACTCCTACCTTGCGTGAATTACCATTGTTACTTATCCATTGCTGCAAAATGCTCGAATTTTGGGGATGGACACAACTAAATTTCTACCAACATAAACGATTCATACGGTTTGGATAGAGCTTTAGGAGAGAATAGAATATTCATAGGAGAAAACATCTCACACGATATTCTGCGTATTTTTGCATTGATTGATTTGGGATTTCGTGAGGTTCCTTTTTTTACACATTTAATTAATGGTGGAAGGATTTAAGTGAAGAAATGAAATAAAAATGGAAAAAGGCACATTTTATTAGACTTTAAATAAAAGTATGTAACACAGCTGACGGAAGCACTAAGTTGAGACTGCTGTAGACTCTGAGAGTACATCCTAGTCATTGATTACATACCAGAAAAATTCAAATAAGGCGATTTTTTTATATTTCGAGCCTGAAAAGTGTCTCTAGAACTGAGAAACCCGACAAAGTTGCCAATATACCCAGCCAAACTGATAGGTGCACAAAGTCCATTCCGTGCACCGCTGATGAATGTTTTTTAAATAGATGGGAGGCATTTCGCTCACGAGCAATTCACATTAGTCCTTTCCCCCTTTTCCTCACTTCGAGTCGGCTGATGTCCTAACCCACCTGGCTACTCACCCCTTCGGTGTCTCCCTGGGTAGCATGTAGATGTACGCACATGATACACACGCAATGGCCGAGAGGTAGTGGACTGTGAGACTAGGGTTGGCTGGGAATGGAAAACAGGGGAGATCATAAATAAATGGAAGGGTCTGGAGAAGATGTTCGGGTGGCGGGAGTGTGCGAGGGCACGGAAGGATATCCAATAACTTCTGAGAGCACACGGCTGGCAAAGGATGGACATGGAGTCGATTTTCCGACGGACACCGCCGGCTCGAAGCCTCGGTGGCAAAAAATAAGCCCCGCGCGCGAGGCTTTGCCTTGTACGGGCGGGGGAAATATACTCTTCTCGGGGTCTGTACGACTTAGGAGTGTCGTTTTTGCCATTCGATGCCGGGTCACCGGCCAAGGGCTTGACATCTCACATTTCCAATTCACCCTTCTCTTCTGAACATAGCCTTGATCTTCAAAAGGGTTAGGAAGTCTCCTCGTCTCATTGCGTGCTGTCCTTTTCCCTCACTCTTTGTTCAATTTACATATTGCCTAGTAAATTGTCACTGATAAATTGGGCCCAGGAGAAGACCTCTGTATAATCTATTGTCCTTAAGTTTCCTGGGTAGCAATCGTTTCATGTGAAGTTTTGATATTGAACGATTTTTAAACTTCTCCGGTTTTTCTTTGATTTCATGTCTTCGTTTTCAATAATAAATACTCCCATTTTCTGCTATCATAATATTTTATGCTCAAGTTGTTCCTAACATTTTATATTTCAGTTAGTTATTCATATTTTTGCAGCTTGTGAATATCCTAAATTGATGACTATCGATTGTTGTGATTCACAAAAATTAACCTCAAGTAGTTATTTTCAATCATTTTATTCTTAGACTTTCATTTTTAAATTCTTTTTTAGTTCATTTCTGCTTACTACTTTCTATTCTGAGACTGGTTAGTTAAATCCCTCCCGAGTTTTCTGTTCCTTGCTAACTCCTTTATTTGTAATTCCTCTTCGTTATATCTCATTAGCTTATATGCGGCAGTTTTTTTCTGGATTATCATCGTTGTACTCTCCCTTCCATTTCTAACATTATAATTTTGCTTACAAAATCATTGTTTCAGGGTGTTTCTCCGTCAAAACCACCGTGCCCAACTTTTCCATGAGGAGTTCCATGGAGTCAATTTCCCCCAGATCTTTGTACTTATCATTTCTTTCCTCAATTTTTATTGTTCTTTTTTCAAAACCGGTTTTCAATGACGTCTTATTATTTTCTGGGTCGCTTTTGAATGAATCATGCTTCTGATTCACATAGTGCAATAGCCCACGTGAACGTTTTCACACTCTGCCTTCTAGTCTCGAACTCTACTGTCTTTGAGCGTTGTAGCTGCATGTAGATTTTATTTCTTCAACCTCACATCTAAGTTTGTCTTCATTCCTTCATCTTCCTCGGGGACTTCTTTTTTTCAATTTTTCCATGCTGATGTATGTTTCTAGCGACAGCATTGGGCCTGAAGTGGATCTCAAATTCTTCACTTTCTTATGTCTTTGTTGATCCGTAGTGTCCCTTCCTTTGGGTCTTTATTTCCTAGGTACATTTTAAACGTTCTGACGGTCCTTCGATTTTTTTTTGTTATTCCACAGTTCAAGGGTACGTAGGCTCTTAATCCTTTTGGAAATTTGGATCTAATTAGTTTTCTTGGAGTGTAATCCAGTGGCGCCCGTGCCATCCCGATCGCTGGCCATGAAGGTCTAGATTTTCTAAAGCATGTCATAACTTTTAATTGGACGTATTAGTAATGTAGGTAAGTAGCAGCTATAATGTTTTCTCAATCACTTGTAAAAGCCGTCTTTACCCATTCGAAACTAGTGCATCATTATCGAATCAAGTGGAAGTCGTCTTTCGACCACGTGCGACAGGAGTGTCACCATAAGAGAATCAATTCTGATGCACTTAGTTCCTCTGATCGGCTCATGAGTCTAAAAAGAGAACGAAGGATGCGAAGGTTAGGTCTCGCCTGTTTGAGAATTGTCACGTGACAGCTGAGAGGCAGCCGAGATGAAAAACCTCGGTATTGACGACATTAGGGACGCGACCTTTTGTCCGATGCGACGTCGAATTTCACTGCTTTCAACGGGGATTTTAGTGATTAAATTTTCACAGAAGTTTTTGATGAACATTGATAGTTTATAAATCCGAGAATCTTTGGTAGTTTTGTTCCAAACCAATAATAATATCGATTACTGATAAATTTTGACGGTACATCTTGGAAAATATAAGTTTATTCATAAGTGTTTACGGTGGCTCATTTTCCGTTCGTTGCCGTGTTCATTGGTGAAGTTAGATGGAAGAATTATGGTAGAAAGTTGCTGTTTGCTGTGAGGTGGAAAAATGTATCAGTCAAAATGTCTTATATTAAATCTAACTTATTTGTAATTATTCGCGCTTCGGTGCAATAAATATGTGCTGCATCACAATTTTTTGATGCTTTATATCCGCGAGAATAAGTATATACCTCGAAGCATAAAAATGCTCATGATGATGAAAAAAGACTTAATTATTACTTCACTTATTTAATATGGATCCTAATTTTACCGGTCACAGAGGATGAGAAGAACCTACCATACCCTGAAAGGCAATAATCCTTCCAGGTTGGGTCCGGAGCCATGACCCTTGGGCTCACAGTCACGGACTGTACTCCTCCACCACGGCCTTCCACGCTGTCTCCTTAATAAAGCTTCGCTCATTAGTTTCCCAAAAAAAACAAGTGTCGCATCACTTTTAATGTTTGCCCCTTTACAGGTTATTGCCTATTGATAAGGAGGCGCCCGAGAAGAGATATATGTGATCATTGAAGACACTCGGTACGAATGATCATCGACGCTGGATGGAATTAATGCTTGTGACTCTCTTGTGTAGAGCCGCAGAGCCGGCTAGCCTTCCCAGTCGTCTCTTTGCTGCCGCTTTGTGCGTAATACCCTGTGTAAGGGGTATTCTCCTTACTCCTCGCTTCTCTCTTGTTCACCGGCCGCGCCCTCCTCCGAGGTGATCAAAGGGGCAGTGGCTCCCCGACAGAACATGCGGTGATCATGGGTGGGAATCATCGCCGGCCTGTGTTTGCGCTGTTTGCACGTCAACGAAGCCCATTTAGCGGTGGGGCTTGCTTACAGAACATCTCTCCGACTTCGGAAAGCTTGCTCTTACAACAACTTCATACTACCCTGCGAGTCGCCGCCACGAGTGAAATTGGTTGGAGACGTGTGAGGTCACAAACTACTTGCTACTGTTTTGGATGCTATTATCACCCTTGTGTAATAAAAAAATAGTGAAAACTAAGGCTTTTCTAATTCAAGAATACCTGGTTACAAACTGATGAAAGCATAATGTGTGTGGTATTATTAAGAGAAGACAGCTTTCTGCATTGAGTCATTTTTAATGGAAATTAACGAGGAGAAATGATCTTCAGTAGAGCAAAATTAAAAGAACAGGTACCAAGAACTTAGATACTTATTTTTGTTGTGTTGTCCGTAAATCAAATTCAAAAGCCACCCAAATCACTCCTCAAAGTTATGCGGATTCTGTCAAGAGGCGTCTCTGACCTCAGACCAATACTCGGCGCTTATAATTACCAGAAGGAGGGAGGGAATCGAGACAGGGAATTGTTTTCAAAAATAGACATTTATGTTTCCTATTTTATTTTTCGCAATAATTTTTCTATTTTGGGACCAAAGTGCTTTCGGACTACTCAAGATGTTTCCCAACGAGTGTGAAGGAATATTTCCCTCCTGTTTTCCATCGAAAGCCCGTAAAACTACACCCTTATCGACTTCCGAACCTTATTATGCAATTCTCAATATGTTTCTTCTTTATTTTCGCAGAGTTAAATCTGCCGTAAAGGCGATCCACCGAGCATTTTCCTTTATCCGATACAGAGTTTTATAAATCTCTTTACTCTCAAATTTATAGTTAATGTGTCGGACTCATTTTTTCGTAACTAGGGTAGGTACTTTCGAGCATTTAATTTGATTAAGTTGGAGCTTCAACTGAAGACACGACTATATGACGCTGCTAAAACTAAATGAAAGAATATTAAATTTCGTTTTTTATTCAATTTATGGTTAAATGGCCGCATATTTGGTGTAAAATGTATTATTTTCGGGTAAATTTAGAGTTAATATCGTTTTAATAAATGTGGAATAGCAGGGAGCATACAAGCCGTCTATGTAGAGTGAGGGACTTGATGGAATTTTCTGGCCCTTTTATGTGATCTCCAAATGCGTTGCTTCCCACCGACGATTGGTTTGATGAAATCGTTACATGTGATTCACATAATAGGGATATTTATGTACAAGCCATCAGTGTTGATTATATATGATTCTACTGATTCCAATTTGTTTAAATGGTGGAGACTATGAATCCTCTAAATGTGTACAGGCGCGGGCTCCTATATTCATGCACTATTTCTTTCCTTATCTCAAAATTCGTCCTATCTCTTTATATTTCGTCCATAAAACCTATTCTCATATATACCCTTCCACGGTTACATCTTCCCCTCTATCACGGGTGTAAGTAACCCTCTGTCCCTCAGTGCCTCTTCCAATAACCTAGTCTGCCATCTACTTATTTTCTCAAGTAATTTTATCACATTACCAACTTCGCTAATCAGCTCATAACTCCTATATGACAGCTGCAATCTAATCTTATCCTATTCCCTCAGAGTCAGAGTTTATGTATTTCAGTTTCAATGCAGCATCTCATATTGAATACTTCGGACACCTCTTTGTCATTTTTATGTTGGATCTCCTAAATCAGCACCCTCCTATTGCTGACCGCATCTTTCGCTTGCAGAATTCTCCTATTAAACTGTTTTTTCTCTACTGACTAGCCCACATATAACTACCCAAGTCATTACTTTTTTCTACTTTTTGTTGTGCAAAAGCCATTAAGAAATATTAATAAAACAAAAGAAGTCAAGCTATACCTAAGGAATCTACATTTTGTTTCGCAATACAGATTCTAATTTGACCGGTATTTTTCTTACCTTACCCGTTTTGCTAAGCAATTTCTAACTCTTATATCACAGTCTCATCTTATCCTCTTCCCTCAGAGTCAATATTTCCGTAGCATACAACGCAGCATCTCATTTAAACACTTTGAACAATTCTCAGCCTACATCTGTTTGCCTCTTACAATTAAGTATCAGATTTCAATAGGGAAAACCTAAACCTACTGGGTTCCTGAAATTTGATGGGAAGAAAAGTCTGTTAATGACGGTTTCTCTCTAAATAACGGGAACAAAGTTATTTAAGTTTCGCCAAATAACACATCATAACCTCCTGAGTCGAGCAGAGCCGAGAAAGATCTGGCTCCTCGTTTGGTATTGGGATGGGGATCTAATTATTGACGGGAGGATGGTGGGAATGCGCCGGCTGTCCCGGTCCTCCAAGCTTGCAGCGACTCCCTCCCCCTCAGCTCCCTGATGCACGGATGGGGGGTCTAGCCCTCGGAGCGTAGGGACGCTTCCGGTCATGGTTAGCAGTTGTTAGTTAACGGATTCCTCGTTGCGGAGGCAATGGCAAATGTTTCTGGAGATTTTGGTATTTTTAGATGAGACTATTTTTAGTTTGCGCGACGGATCTTGTCGAGACAGTGGGTCGGGAAAGGAAGTGATTTTTAGTTCGACGGAACTGACGTTTTTCAAATCTATTTTCCCTTTCCGTCACCATCGACTGCCTCCAAGAATCACCCCTATTCCCGCTTTTAGAATATCTTACGGGAAACGTCGATGGTCCTCGTTTCCTGGAAATGATCCTGTCATTCAGACCACATTTTAGTCTTCTGATTCATTACGGTTCGTATTAGTGATTATGTGATTGGTAAAATCTGCACGTTGCTTCGAGTTATGTCACTTTTTTCATACCCAATGCCCATGTAATACCTGTCGATGTAATGTCGAACAATACCTCCTTTCTGGTGCGGTTGGGTTGCATTACCTTTCTTATGTTAGGAAATTATTGAATTAAATGTATAGTTTTTGTGAAATAAATGGGCCTTTTAGGTTTTAATTTAGCTAATTGTAAACTAAGTAGATTGTTATCCCTCATCTGCCATCCAATGTTTAATACTCATCTTCAATTTTTGTCTCTAGGGTTATTTGAGACCATAGCTGTGATATAAAATTAAACTCAAATGTTTTAAATGGAATATTTTTTGAACAATTGAAAATATTCAATGCTATGAGTGATGAAAAAACTAATGAATAAAATTGGGGAAAATCCTTCGGTTGTGTACATGGAAGTGTCGTCTCTTTGAGGCTCTCAAAAAATGACGAATATGAACAGTACTCCACAGTGACTCCTCATTTTGCATCATACCCTCGCACAATATTAATTTAGGCTATGCCAAAGTATGAAGGAGCTTCTGATTATATTTTTATCGGTAAGGGTAAAAATGATTCATTCAGCTAACTCAAACATTAATTTGATGAATGTGAAAAATACGCTCGGACCAAAATTACCTCTTGTGTTCTTTTCTTTAATGGAAGGAGCGATAGGTGGCAGTGAGATGTCAGCGTTTGATGACTGGAAGTAGTTCATGTGCTTTAAATTCGAGGACCAGTAGAAGGGCATGAAATTGAGACTGAACGAAATTGAATTGAAAACAGTCTATATTGTTCTGAGACTTCAAGTCCCCTGGAACATTGAAACATAATTACATCCCACAATAAATGGGTTCAATGGTGACAGCAATACATATTAATTTCATTAAGGAGCACCTCATTTAATCCTACAATTATAAATGAATAAGATAATGCATACCATGTGAAAATCAGGGTAACAGTACACAAATTTAAGATCAGCCATTAAGGATCGAGAAATTAAAACAGGCAGCATAGAGAACCAATCGCATTACTTAAACATTATGCATTAAGCATAATCGAATATACAGTAATAGAGACAATATCAAACACTATGATAATAGGATAAAACATGACGAATCTCCTTCAACATTGCAATGCATAGATATGAAATCACAGATATGAAATCACATTTTAAGAATTAATCACATCGATGTGATATGAAAAGATTAAGCTAAGCTACATAAATAATCAGTCGTATTTCTCCTTAACATTGAAATTGCAGAAGAGGTTCTAACATTTTCAGCTAAACAATTCCATAGCTTGCAGGAGAAAATGAGGAAGAAGTGCTCAAATATTAAGGAATGGCATTTAGGAACATAGAAATTAGAACGAAGGAGGTCGAAATAGTTCCTGTTGGAGAATTATATCCGTTAAGTATTTGAATTCTATAGGTAAAACCAAGCTATTTGAAAGTTTCCTTTCTCCCTAAATTATACTTTATTCGGTCTAAAACAATTTATTCCAGATTTTATGAAAATTTCTTGGTGATCACCTCCGCTGATAACAATGAAATATTGTGCCACCGTCTCGTTCAATTCCGCTCGAACAAGGTATGCGCAAACATTCATTCTTCAGGGTTGGTAGCAGGATGAGAGACTGAACACCTCAGCTTACATCTGTTTGCCTCATACATGTATGGAGAAACGCGAGGTCGTTGAACCTTAAAGATATCGCGAAGCTGCCTTTCCTTCGGGTAAAAAATGACAATAGGCGAGATGTTAAGAAAATGAAAAAAAGAGCATGAGAGGAGGCTCTTGTGCACGGTTCGTAGCGTTATCAAGTCCCTTAATGACGGTTTTTCTCTCCCTCTCTCTCCCAATTCTCTCTCTCTCTGTCTTTCCTCTCCCCAGGCCTGTCCGACCATTGCTCACACAATGGTGTGGAGTGTGCCTCGGAGCGAGGAACTCCCAAGCTTCCCGGGGGTCGGAAACGGAGATATATGTCGCTCAGGCCTGCGTCTGTGGAGACGCCCGCTCGGTTACCATGGCGATGGGTGGTGGGTGCTCCTCTCCGGGGCGTAAACATCCCGTGTTGGGGTCCAGACGCACTCTCTATATCCCGGGCAGTGAGTAGTCGTGCGTGGGGGTTTGGTGAAAAAGAGATGAGAGGCTTGGGGTTTGTCGTGGCGCCCTGCCCGGCGATGCGGATTGCGGCGGAACTATGAATCCTCAGCGGCCGGCCAGCGGGTGCTACTACGTTCATATTTCGTCGCCCAGTGGGACATAATGGGATAGTGAGCTGCATAATGGCGAGGCAAAGCGTTTGTATTTTTCCTTTCACCCGAGGCGAGCCCTCGGGAAAACTTGCAACCTCACGCATTGGGGGATATGAAAATTAAACTGCTCTCCACTATTTGATCTTTTTTCTCATTTTCATTTGATGGGGTCGTTCCCAATTTTCAAAAATACTTATGGAAAAGCAGCGGAAGTTGTTTCCGCAAAATTATTGTGTTGTAAATTTAAAAAAAATTCCTTGTACGGTTTTGAAATATCCAACTCGATAAATCCTCATGCTTACAAATTTAAATCCCGTAGTACCCGTTTACATTTAATACCACCAATGATATCAATCATCATCATCATCCATAACTGCCAGGATTTACTCATTTTGCCTGAATAAATAGTGCAATACGGACTATGTTTCAACGCACTGAATTTTTTATTGGTACAACTAGTTTCAGCGCTACTGCGTCATCATCAGGTTACAGACAATGGCATACCGGATGATGACAAAGTAGCGTTGAAACTAGTTGTATCAATAAATAATTGTTTGGTTGAAACATAGGTGGTATTTTCATTATTACTAGTTACAATAATTGACTTCCACAAGGTTAAACTTGAAATGATTGAATTCACCTAACTTGTTCCAGTGTCCTTCCATCGTTTCTTTGTTGGTCCATGGTCTCTTTTTCTAGGTAGTCTGTTATGAAAAATTATGTATCTGGGAAATATCTGTTATTGGAATTCCCTAAAATATGTTCATTCCTTTGGCTAGGGTTATTTCCAATAGATTTTTTGATGGCCGAAATTCTAGTAGTGACTGAATATTTTTAATTCTTTTATGGCTGTAAAGAAAATCGTTATAGTCGTGGAACATATAAAATGAAACCTGCATCCACAACAGCCTCCCTTAAGCAGACACATATCAAAACTCTCTGATTGTACATTGAAAAAACTTTGCCATTTTCACATGAGAATTTTATTTTAACTGCTAAAATAAAATTCTCATGCGGAAATTTCAAAGTGACTCAATCTATAAACATGAAGTTATTCCACTAAGTTACTCCTGAAACCATCACATTCATCTAAACTGCTCTTTTTTTCGGTAAGGGATGAAATGAATTCTCTATCATAGAAATGCAAATCTTCCCCTCCTACAACGGTCACCTCCTTAAGTTGCCATTATGTAATTGGTCCAGAGGTGGCCGCTTAATACAGCTTTCATGTGTCCAAAATCACTCCCTTAATTTTCATTAGCTCATATATCACTCATTACTATTTTTGTGTCAGTAACCTCTGTTTTAAAACGGCTTTCGTTTGGTTCTAATTAAACTTTTAGTACAAGGTGTTAATCTACTCAAATAGTGCCTTATTTGAACGGAGAGCGTGGATAACGCAGAAGACAGATTGGAAAGGTTAACCAAGTTTCTGTTTATCATTCCACTCTGCCTCATTCTCGGTCGTGGGTCACTGGTATGCCATCTTAGATCATATAAGCCCACCTAATGCTCTTCTATGCTCCAACTTATTCAAGCACTGTAAATCTTATAAAACAAAAGGGCAAATGTTCTCATCTCGGAAATCAGTGATTTTGTATCACCGGAATAGCTTTTTATATAAATTATATTTTTTTATTTTAGATAAATAGAATAGGCAAAGAAATGATAGGGCACCAGGAGAAGATGGTATATCATGATAAAAAATGGAGGCTCAGAACTAATTGAAGCAATACTTCAACTGATCTGTAGTATTATGAGCCTCCAGAAGAATGAAGAACTGGATTGATTTGCCCAATATTTAAGATAGGTGATAAGTTGAACTGCAAAAACTATAACGACATTATGTTAATGAGTGTAGCATATAAAATCTTCACTAGTATTCTCCTGAAACGAATAAGTATTTATGATGAGGATATTCTAGGAGAATATCAAGCTGGCTTTTGATGTGGAAGGAGCACCATTGATCAGAATTCGCAGTAAGACAAACAGTGGAGAAGGACTATAAATACAACGCTGATTTGCATGAACTCGCGGATTTTAATTACAGCTTGCATTATCAGTGACAAAATAAAGTACATTACATGCGACCTTCACGTTATATGCATGGGATGGCGCGTGGGAAAGATCTTTGATCACGTCTCTACTCGACGGCTGGCTGTTGTTGTTTGGAGTGGTACGCGGATATTTTCATGGCTAATGCTGGTAAACATTTGCTTTGCAATCTATTTCATGAGCCTTTAGGGATGTTGCGCACTCGTGGGCTTGTATCATATTTTGCTCTTCCTCGTATTGATAATGGGGGCCATGAACAGTGCCCTTCGATGGAAAGTTCCAACAAATGGCTGTCCCATTTTAACCATCAATATATGAGTTTGAAAGCACGCATTCAGCTGCTTAAAACTCATAAAATATACATTTTTAAAAGAGTCAGTTTTTTAAACAGTCAAAAAATCCCACTAAAGGTATCTTTATGACTTTAGCATGATGATTACGTCTCGTTGTTAATTCCAATAATTTTTAATGAGATATTAGCCGTGCACGCGGCCTCGAAAGCCTCTCTATCTGGCTGAGTGCAATTAAAAACTTGAACACGAACCGTTGAATGATAATAGCATGCATTAATAATTCATACGAAATCCACTCTATTGTATGGCTCTGGATAATTTACACTCAAATTGGAGCCTTATCTGCTTCATATGATAAATGATGAACAAAGTGTCCCTTAACCGTGGTTGGTTTGTGCTTCTGTTTAAATATTTCTAAATTATTTTTGACGAAAAACTATGACGTGGCTAGCTTTGATACGTGTGAGATATTGTGTCACAGTCACAGTCACACACAGTCACAGCGCATATATTGCTCACTTAAGCTCCCCATTCCGCTCTCTTTAACGCAGCCGTTTCATTCTTACATCAATTTCCTCTCACTTCTTTGACTTAAGAATCGTTCTTCTTTCTCTGGACGTTGTTCTATTACTGATAGATTTTCAAATCACCTCATCATTTTCTGGCAGTGCGAGTAGATGGGAGAGACCCGAAAATATTTTTGCGAAAAAGGTGCCCAGTACACCCATATTCTGCGCTTTGGAGAGCCAGACAAGAGTATTTGGGAACGTTAATAAATTTCATCTTCACGGTTTGGTAAGAAAAGATCTTATCTATCTCGTCAAGCTTATTTCGGAATTGGTTGATCAGGCACGATATTGATTTACACCCATGCCTGAGAAAGAAGAACGGTTATTGCCACAGTAACATCCATGTATTGTGTGAGATTGGACACCTCTTGGAAAAAGGCCTTTCAATACGATAATATTGATTAAATTATCGATCATTGACTCAATTTGAGCATTTGTCCACAAAAATACCATCCATTCTCTCTCTCCTACTCGCCGAGGAAAAAATTTACAGGTAATCATAAAATCCTCATGTATGTGTCTGTACTTAATTAAATTCGACAGTTAATATATTTTTCTATTGAATGAGCACAATAAGCACAAAAAAGACATCACCGACTCATCTGGTACGCTTAACAGATCCTGATGCTCAGTTTTAGTTCGTAGTGGCGAAAATACCGAGAAATTAGGGAATTCTGGGGAATTAACATTAGTCTAAGCAAAATATACACTGGAAATATGTATTCTTCATATTTATTGCAAATCCTTTTAAGGAAATTGAAAAAATTATTTGGAGAATGCTTTGTTAATTATCAAAGACCCTTTCTGGATGTTCTGATTATGGTAAACCCACCCTAACAAGTCCTCTCCATTCTTAATAACAATAATCTAACGGTGAAAAAATGTAGAAATGTTGATATCAAATTCATTTGTAAGATCTATCCTTATCGACCACTTGATTTCCTTCTACTTCTTGTGGTTTCACCAAGTTGAATTGTTCACAGTATATAACACAATTCGGATGTAAGATCGACCTGCTCATATACTCCATACATGGAATCTATCCGATTTCCGATTGGTATAATTAATCTAACTGTTTGATACTCTTATATGAGACAGCTAGTGTGTAGTCTGACACAAAAAAGAGGCCAAAGCTGGATTAAAAGGTTAACGCCTTAGTTGTCGGCCAAACTATCTACTCACTAAATTGACCAACCAAAGATATAATTGTTCTTAAACGGAGCTTACAATCTTATTTACATCTCAGAAACCTACCCTATTTTATGCTTTAACGATGCATGAATGGAATCTCTTGTTTTTTACTCACCTCCTTCCATCTTACATATATACTGGTTGAATTGCGAATTCTGAATCTCACATTTTTAATGTTGTTTTGAATGCCGTTAGTGGTATTGAGAGAATCCGTTGATAAAGTTTGGAATTGAAAGACTTCATGATACTGATTTCTCAATGTATAAACCTATATGTATATATTTATTACCTCCTATTGCAAGTGGCGAATGAATACTGAATCTACCACATGTAAAAGTGTATCATCAGTGGAACTGCAATTTCTTTATTCTGCGCTTTGTTTTCAACCTTACTTCGAGGGTGATCGTAATTCTCCAATTATTCCAGTATGAAGTCTTGAATTGCAACTTTAACCATCACTTATTTCTCCAAAAAGCATATTTATTGCCAATAAGACCTTATGAATAACCGAATTGAAAAAATTTTGATTCCAATATAGGTATTAGTGTACGTTTGATGTCCTATTTTAATGCAATTCAACTTAAGGTGGGAAAACAATGAGAGGTGTTAAGACATACCTATTTTTATTTCCTTCGTGCAAAAAACGTTTGACGTCCATGAATAACATGTGTTTTACCGGTGCTTGTTCACGAAAAAGGACTTGAGTCACGTATTCAAAGGATTGAGGGATTTTTATTCGTATTTCTTCCTGCATAATTTTTACGAATCCAGAAAATTGCTTTATCTCTCAGGCATTTGTCGGTAATTCGGTTGCCGGTAATCTCATGAGCCAGCTTGAGAGGCTTGGAAGTAACGCCTCGAAATATTAACACCCAATCAAGGGGTTGGATGTAATCTCCATTCGGAAGGCCGGATTTTTAACTCATGGTGACGCACAGTCCGAGAGACGCACAACATGCTGTGTGGTAAGATTTACGCCCCTAACCACATGCGGGAACGCCGGCCGCCGAACGCCGTGCATACTCGCCAATAATAGATTCCATTACGCTCGTTGCCAATCGATCAAAAATTCATGGTATCCAGGACCTGGCGTTACGTTGTGTGGTCGATTCCATTATTTGTTCCATTATCTGCGTTCTGAGGGCTGTCTCACGTAGAAATGATCGAGCCCCATAAGCTGCTCCGCAGCTCCTGCGCATGGAATACGCGATATGAATGAATGAACGAGTACGCTTTTCCTCCAATATGGACAGGGCAGAAAGAAATGTTAACAAACGTGATCCACATCACCTTCTCATGGAAAAAAGTACACAATTGACGCAAGATAGGTGGAACTATGTAAAACAAGTCTAAACAATAGATCCTGGAGCCCGATTCACCAGATAAGGCCCTATTTTCTTCGGTGTAAATTAAAGGAGCTTCCTTCCACAGCTGAAACCGTCGCTGGAGGTCATTTCTGCTTTAATTGTTGCCGCTTAAATTTGCTTCTGAGGCACTTCTTGTTTTCACTACATTTGTTCTTTGTTAACTTTGTGGTACTCAACCTTAAATTTCTTAACTTGAAACTTTTACATACCTCAGGATATTCTGTGGTCTGTAAAAGTTTCAAGTATATAAATTTATATGTATTATTTGTAAAAACTAATCTTAGCTCTCATGTTGCAACACTATTCTTATTGGATAGCATGTCAAAGAATTAAAGTGCGTTAGCTGACATTTTAAGCTCACTTTCGTTCCGTTTTTTATATAGCTAAAAAAAAGCATATCTCGTAATGCGTGTAAGGATTAGTCGTGAATCTTTGAAAGAGAATATTTTGCAATAAGAATGCGCTAATGAAGATTAAGCTCCACCGTGACTGTGACTAAAAAAATACCGAGTTACAGAATTACACCTTTTCTGATGCATTGTCAACAAAATACTGCCTTTATTAATGACTTGCCGTGGTGGAGATAAAGACGTAGCGTATCGGTATTTTCCAGCTCTAAACAAATAGCAAGTTTTACTTCTCATCCGACTGACGGATTACAGTCCCTGAAGTGCTTTCTACATGCCATCCAAGTACGGATCGGGATTCCACTGAAAGATCTCCACCAAATCTAAGATTCGAACCAGGATCTTTGGAATGAGAAGCGAGTACTCAATCCACATCACCAACTTAGTCTTAGCTAATTTTCTGATAATATACAGGGTTGAAAATTTGGTATGGCCAAAATTCAGGACACATTTCTCCCGCGTAGAAGGAGATAATATGTAATGTGAATATGGAAACGCTTTATTTTCATGTCAGAACTAATTTTCAAATCACAGACTCAGTGGCAAGCAAATCCAATTTTGGTCCGTTGGACCAATTCCCTGGCCTTAACGCTCTCTGGACCTGAACTCGGTAGACTTTTATTTATGAGGGCTTTTGAAAGCTCATCTATATGTAACTCCGGTGAAAAACACTAAGTCTTCATGCCCGTGCTGTGGAAGGCTGAGAAGCCATACGAAGTATTCCAGAGATATATTAGCACATTCAGGATTCAATGTTGATGCATGTATCAATACTGATGAAGAGAATATTGAACATTTCATATAAGAATGAGTTCCTTGTGGTACGCTGTTACGTTCTGTTCCTGTGTGTTTCTCGTAATTATTTCTCTTTGGGAAGTTGTAGGAAATGAGTTCTAAGATGAAAATAGGACGTTTCCGGACCTATGTTCTTATTAAATTTTTCTCCTTCTACGTGTGAGGAATGTTTTCTGAATACTTGGCCGAATCTTGTGGCTGCACCCTCTTTTTGTATCGCGACTTATTCCCGATAAAAATCAGTTATCAGTGCAATACCGAACGTTTTAATGCCCTTCGGTCCTACATATACGCTTCTCTTTCCCGAACTGATACGGAAATGCCTCGGTGAATAGTCGCATAATTATGCCAGGTTTATCATAAGCGGAATCGCTGAGATTGCATTGGTCGTCACTTCCCGCTCGAATCCACCGACGTAAGATGAAATCGCGGACAGTGGAGATGCAGGGTTTTGAGGCAAAGGGGGGGGGAAGCATCGATGGGCAGCATCCACAGCCGCGCGTTATCGGTCCGAGAATTCGCGGAAGGGAGGGATTCTCGAGGAAGCAGAGAAATGATGAGGTGGGCGGTGAAAGAGTTGAGTGCGGACTCCACACAGACGAGGATATTGATTTCGGTGAAGGCCAGAGGGCAAGAGGGGGGAAGGCCTCAGGGAGGAGATGAAAGGACTGACCTCCGAAACAAAAAAATAAGAAATTGCTGGGCTTCATCGCGGGAGTTTAGCCTCAGCGGGAAGGATTCAGCAAAAGTAGAAGTTTGATGCTACTGAAGATCATTCGTCTGACTCTAAGCTTCTGATTAAAACCAAATGTAAGCTCTTCGAATTCTCTCAGGCATGAAAATTGTGGATTTCGCATACGTCATCATCATTGGCCGTTCAATCCTAAGATTGGTTGACTGCAGCCTTCCACCCCTCCCTATCTAATGGTAGTTCCCTTATCTCCCGGTATCTCTTCCTAAGTACTTTCCCCTTTTTTTGGTCCATGAACTTATTCTTGGGTCTTCCTCTGGGTACTTTTCCCTCTATTTTACTTTCAATTATGTTCCTCACAAACCGATTGTGTCTCAAGGTGCGTCCAATCCATCTGGTTCCTTTCTATATGGTGTTCCATATGGTCCTTTTCTATTCTTCTGTAAACTTCATCATTTCTTATTTTTCCGTCCATTTTGTCTTCAGCATCCTCCTCTAGCACCAGGTTTCAAAGGCTTCTAGTCTATTCTGGTCAGATTTTCCAATGGACCATGCTTCTGATTCATAGAGTAGAGCGTAACGCTCCACACGAAGGTTTTCATATTCTGTTTCCTGGTTTGTAGTCCTAACTTCTTTGAGCATAGCAGTTGTCTTTTTCCCATGAACGCCTTCTTAGCTTGGGTTATTCTCCGCTTGATGTCCGTTGTACTCCTTCCGTCCCACGTGGTGGTACTTCCGAGGTAGAAGAAGGAATCCACTTGCTCAAATTTCTCTCCTCTCAGGTTTATTTCTGTATTCATCTTCTCTCTTCCGCATACTAGGATTTTAGTCTTCGTCTTCCTTATTTTCATGTTGTACTTAATTATTTTCATTTTGTTCGCATACGTATGAGTTCACAATGGGTTTGATTTTTCTGCATTCATTTCTTGGAGTATGTTGTGTGAGGAAAGAACAAATTGGTCGGTTATTTGGCGGTGATTTCGTGTATTTATGTCCTCTATCAGAATAAAGTTATCATGTCTACAGGTCATAGTCCTTTTACAAATGTCCAGAGCTCAGGTATTAAATGGAACTTGTATTTTTACGCTTTCAAAATGAATATACAATTGTTACGCTTTTGATGGAGATATGTAATTATTTGGACATTTTTATATAAATATTAAACAAAATTATAATGCATACTGCCCAAACTGATTTTCATACTTGCAAAGAAATTCTACGAATCATTCGAACCGAAAACACGACTATTGTTTTTCGATCTCATTTTTAGGATGCTGAATACCAGATATCACTTATTATTCTTAATGTAGCTTATTATGTCTTGAAAATATACTACTCAGTGGGAAAATGTGAAAAAGAGGCCATAGTCTCTAAAGCGATAGCTCAGGGTATGTAACCTCTAGGCCTGGATCCCAGTCAAATTTAGGTAGGTAAATGGACTTTACGCTGAGTTGGAGGCGGTGTAAATGGATGAAAGTGAATATAATGAGCAAATAGATGTTGAAGGTATAGATTCTTCTTCTGATTTAAACGGTCCTAGCATTGCGTATCACCTTAATGACGTCTACTTTGCTCGATGCATTTATGAGGAATTTCCATAGCCGTTCCGTGATATTTTCTCACATCGGCTAACCAGGAAATTATTCTCACTCAGGTATTCCTTCGACCTTGCCCTGGGGAACTAGATGAAGATTTATCCACCTATCTCATTATAAGTCCAAAATAATGTAATTACAAAGTTTTATCGTCAACATGAGTTCGGTTTGACATCCCTGTCTTTGAAGTACTACTTCAGTCATCACGTGTTCTACCAAGAGGTAAGTAAAAAGCGTGTAAAGAGATTTCAAGCGTATGGTTCCTCCTCTCCGTAGCTACTGTGCGTGTACTGGTCTGTACAGTACATCAATATCTACTAAATTCCGTGTAAGCCACCACAAGGGTTTGTGGCCCGGCGTGATTCCACACCAGGCATGCAGCACTTATCCCAGTTTAATTCAGGATCGCGCACTTTCCCCCGGTCGCTCGGCACAGGCAAAAATCAATCAGGATAACAATACACGGTCAGACCATTATAATGATGCGTGCAACATAGACGATAATGCTTCCATGCAGTACACTATTTAAGAATCTGCAACTGGTTAGGATAACTAATGTGATTGATAAATAGTACAACAAAGTAATAAATCATGCAAAAGCTAAATAATGGCGAATTTTTCATTCAGGGTGAGTTGTTGATCATGACGGTAAGGTAATTATCACAAGTGCAAACCTTACCTAGTAAAATCTGAAAATATTTCAGGGAAGAATAGTTGAAGCATATTAATAGAAGAGTCTGGCCAAGGTTTCGGAAGCTGAGTGGGTGCGATATCATATTTATTTTACGAGCTTCATCTTTCTTCAAAATGAAAATTAAATAAGATATCATTCATTCAACGGCCGTGTTGTGCGAAGGGTTTCATCGGTCATAATGATCCATGCATTCACTGAGATACAAAGCAAGAATACCAATCATTTATCTCGGAGATGAATATACGAGCCCTTTTCGTTTCGGCGAGGGCTATCATTCATCGGTCGCAAGGGATTTTTCCTACATGACAGAAAAGAATCTTTTAAAAAAATCGAATACAATGGCCACTTTTTCTCTTTTCCACAAATTATCCCAACGGCCCCAAAATTGGGGTTTTTTTGTTTGTGCCGCAGAAACTTCCCGCCTTGGGCGAGTGGGTAGTGGTCGCAAATAGCGCAAATAAAAGGGGAAAGCCCATGAATAGGCGATGGAACTCGGAACAAAGTGCGAGGAGTTTCATGCAAGATTTGTGAACCGAAAGACAATGGCGTTCGGAACGCTTGAGAAAGCGTACTGTATTTATTCCAAAAATTTCAGTACAGAAGATTGATGGGTAGGAATTTTGGTGGAGCTTCGTGCCTGTGACCCAAGGTATTTAAAGCTGTGGGTCCACTGTGGGATTCTCCTTTTTCAGGTTTTACCTCAAGAAACCATATATCCTCATTTGGGGCCAGAGTGACTCCTAGGTGATAATTCCATGTATTCTCTAGGATTTGAAATGAGTGAACCCAGGAAAAGACATCGCATTTCCATAATTTTATCTATACATCGTAATTTTATTTAAATCTCCGTCGTTTATATATAGCAATTTTCAAGTTATTGACGTTCAAAGTGAAGCAACCATTTTCGAGGAGGAAAAAACAGACTATTTACAGTCAGAGCCTCATAAAAAATTAAAGTATGATTTTTAAATTGCATTTGCCAGACACAAAACGTAATAATGACAAATCTTTAATTTGCAGTTAATTGCAATGTATTAGGTTCATTGATCATCGTAATATAGCGTCTCAAACTCGGGTGTCTCAAAATTTTGTATTGGCACTAGAAACTGCTGGGCATTGGTACAGAAGTTGGTGTATAGTTTTCTCATTCTCTCGACACCCTGTACAACTTGGGCCACATATTATTCCAAAGCTGTGCAGATACTTCTCTTGGTAGTGGAAAGTTAATTGCCCTACCGCCTTTCTCAGTTGCTTTCATCTGGTGATAGGAGTTATTTTATGTACAACTGAATTTTGGTCCATATACAAACTTCATACTTTGCTTTTGTGCAAAAGAATGGAAATGCCCTCTGAGATAAAAAGGTGTACCTAATCCTTTCCACTTATTTCTTTCGTGTAAGTGATGATTTCAACAGAACCACGGAAAAGCAAGTGTCGAAATTCAATTATAAAAATTGTGCGCTATCTGACACATTCAAAAGTATTGAACAGCTCAATAATGGCTGACCCAACGTCTAAGCCAGACTACCTTGTCATTAGCTCTTGGGTTACGTCGTATGCGCAGTTACCTTTTTATTAAATTTTAACTAATATCATGATCAAATTGAACTACGGCATATTTCCATTAATTTTTCACTCTCGCGTTCCAAAATAAAGCGAAATATGTTAGTTATTGTTTGTCAGATATTCGAAACAATTAAAGTCGTTGTATTTTCTAGTTGGAGTCTAATATAAATTTCAGAAAACATGAGGAATGTGGTGCCGAATATAAAAGCTCTGCCACATTTTCCTTGGAAGGGACTTCTTATTTGCCTTTCTGACAGCTTTTCTTATCCTTACCGATCAAAGTCATAATTTGGTATCAACCAGCTGACTGGGAAATAATAGTACCTACTGTCCTTTCCCTAACTTCCTCATTTCTGGGATTTCTTTTCACCCTCTTGCACATCATTTTCTCGCTATTTGGTCTCTCTGGGGACCTTGTGCCCTTTGTGTCTTCTTATATTGTCCAAAATGACTATTCTCTTCCTTCCTTCCCCTTCTATCTACAGCGTTTTCCATTCTATAACCCTCTTCAAATAGCCATATTCTCTCTACATGTCCGTCATTTCATATTTTTTGCCTATTCCGGAATCCCGTCTCTACCAACCCTCTCTCAGCATTTCAAAAACTCTCTTTCGTCTCCTACGCTACGCCTCTCACCCTCTCCATTTTTGTCCAAAAACAAAATCTCATCCACCTCGAATAATCATCACATTCGCCCTCCGAAGTGACTGTGTTTCCGAACCGTGCAGCGCCCCGCTTCATATCAGTGCAGTGGGGTTGGATAAAGCAATGAAAAAAGAAGCGAAAAACAACCTCCTTTGATCATTCAAGACAAGGCGCAAACAGTCTAACCGGTTTTAATTTTGCTTAATTCCGGACTAATTAAGCGATCTCGTGGGCGTCGGCCACTGGGGTGATAATCTGCGGTGATAAATGCAGTGGCTGCTGCTCCAGGCGGCCGTTATCTCCGCTTTTCCCCGCGATTCCACCCTCGGATAAGGGAGGAGGGGCTTGCCGATGGGTAGAGGGGGAGTGGGCGGGGACTGCCTCGTCGGTGTTCCCGCAGCGCCGTAGCTAATGGCCCTTGGACGAAAAAATGCACCATGGCCGGAATCGGAAACACATTTACCATGAGGAAAAAGGATAAAAAAGGACGTTTAGTCCAATTGCCGATAGTATTATCGTTTTTGTCTTTTTGGTGGGACAACGGTAAAAGGGTGAAGAGCCATTCTGGGAGTAGTCGCAGGAAATTCTAAGGAAGGAGGTGAATCATCTAGGAAAGATTTGTTGCTTGGTTAACAACAAACAATGGTTAAACCATCTAGGAAAGATTTGTTGCGTCAAAATGCTATAATATATACTTATATTACTATTCGTACTTCCCCAAGTACCACATTGAAGGCACATATATGTTTTTAAGTTTACACCAATGCTATATTCCAGAAGAGAAAATACCAGGTTTTGAAGAAAAATGTCTACATAAGTTGAGAAATGGAATACCCAATGGAAAATGGTATTGTAATAAAGACCATTATTATTATGTAATATCCGGGATCGTTAAGAAATCTTTTCTGCTACTAACTTATAAGAACAATCAGCATGGAAAGAGTAAATTGGTACCAACTTTTCGACACGCACATTTCCCTCTGTCACCGGGAATCGTTTAGAAGTGTATTTAAAAGTTAAGGAAGCCTATTTAATGCTGATAAATGTACTTATATCAGTCGTTAGAAATCACCCAGATATTAAATGTTCATGGCCTATTGACTTGAAAAAAAAATATTTTTATGTGATTAATATGATATATGATTAATATTTAATGCGTGTTGCTCCTTTTTATATTTGTTCACTGGCTCATATTATCTAATGGTGAGGAAGCTTTATTTATTGAAGCAGAAGTTAGTGCTAGTTCAACCACATGAATGAACAGATATAAGGAGTAAATTTTAATTGGAGTTGATATATCGTGTTTCCATAGCTTGAAAGAGTTTTAATTTACTTTTTCATTGTATAAAATGTTCATCAATGTATACACAAAGCGTTTTGTGAATTATATTTGTTTTCACTGAGAAATCGTTGAGTTAATACGTATTCATAGCAGCTGATGTGGAAAGTACTTGTCAAAACAATTTCCTGCTCATTTGAAAAATAAAGCCCTCAGCTCCCTGGAAATGTCAATTAAAGAATCCTGCTAAATAAATGAGAGAGTGTTTTGAAGTTTGGGGATGATGGAGCGAATTAATCTAATGGAAACTAATTTTAAGTCGCATTGTTCCATGAAGGAGGGATGCGAATTTGGGAATAGAGTCCCGTGAGCCACCATTAATTCCCTTAAATATACGTCACTCCGCCGTGACATCCTCCGGTCTCACGTTTCCTAATTGACTCGATCGATGTGAGATTGGAATCCTCGAATGACGCTTAGCTCAAGTTTGCTGGAAAGCGTCGAGGAAAATTTTCGTTTTGGCACAATCAACTCAGTGAACAAGTGTTACATAATATCTAAGCGATTCGTGGGATTGATGTCCTCTAGTTTACGAGTCGCAGAAGTAGATGAGATTGGAAATAGAAAATACTCCTCTCCTGTCCCATAATAATGGTGGGTTTTGTAATATTGATAATTTCAATATGAATTCTTTTATGAGAATCCCAATTGCTACAGAGAGAGTGTAACTTATTCCTTCATAACTCATTTTCTGGTCTAGATTAGTTTTCATTTGAGATTTTCTCTGACAAAGATCCGATAACTCCTAGCTCGGTCTCGCACGTCTATCTGAACTTTTGAAATGACAGCATCAGGCTTGTATGTTTCAATTCTCGTATGTATTTAAAATTTTTCTTTACTTCGTCCAATTTTCGATATTAATATTTTATAATGAACAAGAATACTGCTAAGTAATTCTTCCTTCGTTAAGTTTTTTTCCCCTTGGGAATAAAATATGAAATGAAAAATAAAAGAAAAAGATGCTCATCCAATTGTCTGTTTACAAACATATCTAAAGCAACACTCATCCTTGAAACCAAGCTAAGCCAAGAAACCGCTGTCATTTCTATTGAAAAAAGTTATTGATTGTCTTCTTCAAAATACTCACGAAAAACTTCACGACCGTTGAACCATTTTTATGTAACTATCTAGCATAGGCTGATGTTTATGGCTGATTATTGAACAAGTGTACACGTTTCCGCTATTACAAAATACTATTCCGAGGTGGATATCGAAACTTATTTTAGATGCTTCTTCCAGGCAATAATTTCTTCTGAAAGGCGTGCAAATTATTTGGGGATTAACCCTCAATTGTGTGATTAGAACCTAGTGGTAGGACCAAGGTAATTGAACTAGGAAAAATCTCGTTTATGAACTGGATGAGTTATTTAGTGCTTGACTATATTTTTAAGTTTCGCGATACTCGCGGTGAACTCTCATTTATTGACACACCCACCATATATGTGCTGATAGCTAAGGAATAAGTACTCCCCTTACGCTTCATACCAAACGTAAGTTTTAGAATAAATCTTAATATAAAAATAGTGGATTTAGTCTAATATCAGTACTTCTCATCGTATTTCAGTACTTGTAAACTTGTTTGGAGGACCTTAATTCAGATTATATTCGGATATAAGAAGATTTTGATGACTCTTTTTTTTCTAGATACTACCAATGATATAGGCAAAAATAATAAATGATTCTGTTCAATAATGTGGTATATTACGCATTACTGCTTTCTACATTATAAAACTCCATCACTTAAAATGAAATTGTATGATGATTTACCTGAAATTTTCTGATTCTCCACAAAAGTTATGACGTGATGATATTATATTTCGTGTACCCCACTGACCTTATTCGGTGCCCTGACAGAACATTATCTGTTTACCCCGGGAGATAATTAACGTAATTACCGCTGCAAATCTTACCATGCTTCCCAGTGAAAAATTCCATTCTACCAATAAATAGTTCCAGGGCTTAAATTTCGCAACTATCCCATTATGGTTTCTTGTTTAGGCAGCATTAAAATGAAGGTTAATTTTTTTGCCTGGTTAAAGTCTACTCCTGATTCTTAAATACAGGCACAGATTTTTAGTCACGTGACAGCTAGCGGCAAACAAAGTTTTTCACTTAAGAGAAAGAATAATTTTATTCCAAGAGTAAAGAACAGAGGGCTAAAAATAGGTTTATCAGAGCACCGGCTTTCGTGCTTTAATGGCGGACTATCAGCTAGCGTAGTTCATAATTACATGAATATGAATCGAAATAACGTGGTATTACTCTCAAGCTTTGTTCTACTCAAAAAATAGATGAATGCTTGATAAATTTCCTCAAAATGTCTCCCTGTAAACTGCTGCAATTTAGGCCAGAGCGTCGATTAGCTACAACTTACATGATTACGTTGATTAGTTTTAACATTTTATTTCTAAAACCCTTTAATGGGAGAATTTTATATTCATAATTCGTATGAGCCCGCCGTTTAACGTAAATTTATCTATAATAAATATTTTATCTATATTTGAAATTCCGTAAATGTATCTATAAAATCAATTATAAAGAAATGTCATTTATCTACTTACACGTTTTGTCAGCATGAACAATTTTAAGTGGCGCTCAATTCCTTCAGATATATTTCGAGTATAATTGTTATTCTAATTTTTGAAAATATTTTCATGATCCTCGAAAGAGTGAATTTTCATATAATTTTTATCTCACTTGGGGTGAACACATACACTTCATTTCAGAAAATTATTCGTCTTAGATTGGGTTCCCGAGAATGTAGAAGAATGTACCATGAATTATTTCTGGATTTAAACAAATTCCCAGATTGGTAGAAAGGAGGTATGTGTGCACAGTAAATTGCATTTTGAGGCCAAGTATTTCAAGAGTAAATAATGAAAGGATCTAATGCAATGAAATTATCTGTAAAATTGCTTTATTGCGTGTAATCCCTTGGCATTGTTGACATTTTAGCCGTTTGTGTGAGTTGAATTGATAAAGGACTTGAACGTACGGAAAAGAGATGACACATTGCTTGCGCAAGATAATACAAGTAAAAGTTGTCAAGAATATATCTTAGCGTCTTGTATCCTATCCTGAATTAACATAAATGGAATGTATAAATTATGAGCGCGGTAAGCCATAAGCATTATGCCTTCGATATTTTTTTCAATGCAATGCTTACGTAGAATAGTCTATCTTTCTCAAAGATTTCGGATTCTTGTTAAGACTTCCGATTTTTATGCGCCGTTTAAAATTTCGTTTGATTATAAAACGTCTTCTCCACTACTTTTAGAACTTGGGTTAGGATGATCACCAAGCGTTGAGGAAAATTAACATTGAATCCACAAACAGCTATTACGAGAAATTTCTGTATTTATTAGAGAATGGTAAAATTGCCTAATCACACGTTCTCCTAGCCAATATGAAACGTCTGCCGTGGTAATATCTGACACGTATGCAAACATATCTGTTATTGCTGTCAATTATGAAATATATCTTCACAAATTAGACGTCTCAGGCGGAGGAACACGACAATTGACGATCGGGTAGGTATGCGTCCGCTGGAATTTGACACTCAGAAGTGCCCCTTTTAGGCGCTTTGACTCTATCTTGGGAATATGGATAACAGCTCAGGATTACAGCAGGAAAGAGCGTTGTAATGACAGTGTTTGCTCAGTTTACGGTCAAAATATAGGAATAAGTGGTAATAATAGTGCGTATCAAAATTAATACCATGTTAATTTGTCAAATCATGTTAGTTACATCCCCCTGTGCTCAAATGGATCCCAACTCTGACTTCCACTTGTAAACTGAGGGTGTATCTTTTGTATGCTTTTATTTGCCTGTTACGTTTGCCGAAAAAATGGTATAACAATGACAACAACTAGTCGTCTTTGATACATAACTTTGTCATTTTTTAGCAGCCGAAATAAGATAAATATTCTGGATTAAGAGCCCTTTTAATTTAAAAATCGGTAATGATTGTTCTAATTAGAGTTCTTCATGCAGTAATACTCGCTGAATAGCAATTACAAACCAGAATTAATTTAAGGAGAAATGTTTTGTTATCGTTTTAAAACCTGCATGGCAGTTTTCCTAGTAGTCCATACCAACCTGGTGAGCCGTTGAGAGCAGGTAAGGAGGGATGTCAAAATTGCCACATTTTGGAATGGGTTTCAATGTGTAATAAATTAATATTTAAACCATTAAGGCTGCTTTATTGAGAAAAGACTTCGAAGATAGGAAGGAAAAAGTATATTTTTCCTTCCTTTAATGGAGGACTTCCTTTGATGGAAGACTAACGTCTCTCATGCGGAAAACAGAATAGAAGTAGAGAGATGTGCACATGAGCTCAAGTCCTGCAAAAAACTGAATTTCACAACTTCTGCACCCGACGTCTCCAGTGTAGATTACTGCAATTTAAGCCCGGGTTCAGACAGTGGCTGCGATTTCCAAGACTAAGATATATAGATCCGATTTTCAGCCAAACCTCTCCCGAACTCTCATCAAGTTTTCAACGTTGGAACGTTCAATCATTAGAACTGTTTCAACGGAGCTCCCAAATTTCTTTCATTACTCTTCCCGACTTGTCCTCACGGGGGATTTAAGTTTCTGCCCTTTTCTTACCTTCTACGGAGACCTTTGTTCGCAACTTTATATTTTACTCGTTTTTATCCATTTCTTTAAGGGAACAGTAAACGTCTTGGTAACTTTCATCGATTAGTCATCGGGTGAGGTTGGACAGTTACCTGGAGATGCGACCGACAGTCATTTGCGCAGTTGGTGCGGTGAACACATTTCTGCTCCGCTATACCGGAAAAAAACTTAAGTTATTCCTTGAGTTGAGGTATTTTTCAATGTAACATGATTTTCTATTTAAACGGAGTGTAGGAAAACGTGTGACTCTTTGGAGTCCTACGCGGCTCGGTCCTCGTAAACCCAAAATTGGACAATATCCTCATGAACTAAGAATTTTATACGCACTGAAAGGGATACACATGAAGCATCTATTAATTAAATAGAAGTCTAAAGAGAAAGAAATATTTAGAGAAAAAATCATCAAATTTTAATGGAAATTATCAATTTAATGGAGGGATCAGTTTCATTAAAACATCAAAGTTTCTATTCTCAATGTCATGATGTTGCCCAAAAATCTGGTGAAACATCGGCTATGACAAGTCAATTAGTGACCGCAATTCAAGAATCTTGTTGTTATATACACAAGGTGTGGCAGCATAATTTGCTGATTTGAACGGATCAATGAAACAAAAGATGCTATAGGTGTCGTTGTCATTATTTTGCATCCGTATTCTATAACATGAAGTTCAAGCATTAGAGTTTTGTGCATTTAAAGGTGAATATGCTTGACCAACTTGTTTCATCACAGGATCTTATTTGAGCCTCGCTTTCTGGTGCCGAATAAAATCAACAAATTATGTTGCCGCACCCTGCAGTGTAATTTTTTATTTTTAAAAGTTATAATTTTAAATTATAAATATTTTGAAATCCACTTTAAAAGGTGAATTTAATTAAATGAAAGTGGAAAATTGGAAGATTTGCACCTATTATTATTCTGTGTTAGTCTTTTGGGGCGCAGGAGTTATTATTGAGGTAACCTCTCAGTTAACATAGGCTAAGGTGGAAGAGTGTAACATTTCTGTCAATTTGTTTCAGGCGCAGACCTGTATCTACCGACAAAATATAATAATTCACCTTAGCATACGCACTACACCTTTTCATCCTGTCCATAAATTAGCTTCTCTTTCTTTCCCTTACCCCCTAAACCAACATTTTTCTCTTTATCACGGCCTTAAGCATTCCATGGTTCCTTGTTACCTCTTCCAACTGCTTTCTGTGCCTCCTCCAGAAGTTTCCCTTCCTCAACTCACTTTCTCCTGTGTATTCCTCCCGTCCACTGAACTGAACAAATATACGCAAAAACCAACGAAGAGAGAACAGTCAACTGAAGAATTAATTGTTGGATGTTCCGCCACACTCACTCTGGAGAATGTTGCACGGTATTACTCAGATATATATGAACACCTCGAGCCGTGAAAACTATTCATCGTCCCACCCTCCCTCGCATTCTTTAACTCCCGTGAGTGGAAAACTTTGGCCCCGAGAGTACGTCTGGCAAAGAGTCGGAGAAAAGTTGAATGTGGTAAGCCGAGCGGTTTTTTCGGGGAATAAGACGTGCGCATACATAGCAGTCATACGTATAGTGCTTCCGTCGACCTGAATTCGGTCCTTTCGTCTCCCTCCAGTCTTATAACGTCGACGCGGAAAGAAAAAAAATACGATGCTTTCCTCCTTTATCTTTCCCGGCGATGGTGGATGCCAACCAGGGAGTATGGTTCACCTTAATTGGACGGGAGGAAAGAGCAAGGAGGTGATACCACCTGATATGGGGAAGGACAGGTTGGTGAGAATCATGCATACCAAACAACACGAGGGAATTGTACGCGTGAGCCGCGAGAGATAAAAGAATAATCGAAACGCAAACAAAAAAACGGCGGAAAGAAAAGGAGGAACTGTTTTTTCACGAGATACGGGTCAAAAATCCAATTAGCGGGCATCAACATCTCGCGCGGGAAGAATTTGTGAGGGAATGCGGCGACAGGGGGAAACGTGCTATCAGCGTGGGAAGGAGAGATTTTATAACGGTAGCCACCCCGGTTAAAATATTTAGAATGAAGTCCTTGTCGACGAGAACACTCTGGTTGAAAGAAGAAAAAGACAGTTTTATGATATGCTTATGTGGCAATTTTTCAGAGGTTATTCTAAGCTTTTGGTGTTTGTTGAATTTTTTTGTTGAACTTCAGCGCTAACGAGTTCTCAATTTCTATTTTGTAATCCTCTTTAATTATTGAGTATGATAAAAAAATATTTATTCCTCTTTAATTATTGAGTAAGATAAAAGAAGAATGAAAAAAATTGTTTTCGGTCACATCAAGTTGATCAAAACAAAGTTAGCCAATTTGGAAAGCCTTAACCATTGAAAAATTTTCACTGAATTTTATTAAAGTTTTGTTTATAAATTCATTATTACCAGCAAAGGAATATTTTATTTTTGCTATAGATAATTAACTAAACAATATTTTTAGGGGTATTCATTTTGAAAATCAAGTGTATGTGGCCGGATTCTCTCTCCATATTGTCCTCTCCAAAATTTGGTAACTTTTTCTCTTCTTTTTAAATGAAAACAACATAATTGAGCATGAAAGTTTTAGGGGCGTGTAAATTATTCGCTTAAAAAACTGGCTGTTTCGTTTGCCTCTTGACACAAATGAATTACAACACCATCAACGTGAAATTCTGGAGAAAAGCCTCTGAGATCTCTTGAAATTTTAACTATTACAACGTCCAACAAATTTTCACTGATATTTGTTTACACGAAACACGAATTCGTGCTATTACACGGATGAATGTATGTCTGCACTCGAGCGTGCTTATTTTGTTGAAATGTATCCCCACAAATTGACTTGGGTACACGATGCAATTTTGAAGAACGGTTGTTTACGCAATTTGTATATATTCTCTAGTACTAACAGACATTGCTTGAAATCTGTTGTAAGAAATATGACTAGTCAGCAGCATCATAGCTACAAATTTTGTGTATGATAATGGTGATATGTGAAATGATTTACAATCGCCTTTGGCATCTTTTAGGATAAATTTAAGCAACATTTGGGAGGAACAACGATCCCTTGGAAAAATTACGGCAAGTTGCAACAGCATATTTCGAAATTTTTCCAAAAAATCATCCTCGCCCTTTGCATGCTAAAGATTACGGCAGAATTGGAAAATTATGGACACTCGATCTTTCTTTTTATCTTTCGTGAAATGGCCAGTAATTTTTGCCACAGAAGGTCTTGCTCAGTGAGTAGTAATTTGCAGTCATTTGTGTTCTTCGGTTTCACGCCTGACCTAAAAAACACGCTTTGCTAGAAATTTGTGAGGCGGAATTTTTTACACAGTACGTGCGAATCCATCGAAGTGGAAAGCGGTAAATCGGTCCTTTTAGCTCTTCTCCGCTAACGGCTCCTTAATTCTTGCAACTCTTTGTATTTCGTTCAGCTCACTTGATGTAATATATGACCAGAGAATACGTTCCATAGCTAAAGGCTCAACTATGTGGAAGTTGAATTTCACAAATGAAAAAGTAACTTTGTTTCATTTATGACCAGAGAAATCATTGGCTCTAAATCCACCCCGCCGTATGGCTACATTTTATTATACATTCATTTGAAAAGTATCTTGCTTTTCCTATTTTATATCATGTTTAACGATTTATTATAGAAATGCTATATCATTTTATTTGAGGATTCTAATCAATCAAAATTTTCGTTTATTATGTCTCGAAATATAAGTTCTTAATTTTTCATCATCATTTCTCCAACGGCTAAACAGCCTGATTTTATATGTATTTTTTCAAACCATACTAAAACCTCAAGGCTATGGGTAATGATAGACAATATTTTCCTGGTCACATTTGATTTTTGCTCCCAGTTACTGTCAATTTGCCCATTTATCAAGAGCGAGTACGCAAAATAGCTGTTAAGGGCTATCAAGATTTATGTGAATGCCAAAAATTAAAAATTTCATTAGAGGAAAGAGAGATGTTTGACGACTATTTGGACAAATTTTTCACTCTCATTTATTATTTGCAACAGTTGATTCTTGTTTATGTGTCTTAATTATACTATGCATTGATGTGCGGTGATTTCATTGCCTGCAAGAGTAATTCGGTGTATCTAGATGCATAAAAATGCTATAATACCAATGTATGTGAATGGTTTCAATGGCGTAATACAAATCTCTGATTATATATAAGCATCATTGTTTTTTATATTTATGTGACTTTAATGTCGATAACATTGAAATTAGAGTAAAAAAGACTTGTAATACTACTATGTAATAATAAACACACGGTACAGTGCCACACTTTTTATTTCCCGATTGATTTCAGCGTCTCAAGCGTCATTTTCAAGGTACCAGAGTAGACTATGTACATCGAAAATGACGCTTGATACGAAGATGTTTTGTAATACTGGTGTACATCGCGAACTTCCACTAGGTGACGCCTCACTCCATCATTGTAAGATATAATAATTTTTTGCCCCGTCTCTCATCATTCCAAGTGTTTGTTGATAAAGTTTGTGTTGTCCCCCTCATTTTCCGAAATCCACGCGCTTAAGCAGCGACAGCCAACCCTTTTTTTTGCGGCGTCTGCGGTTTTTAGGTGGAAAGTTCCTGGCACCCGGATTAGGTTCGGAATGCGGTTTCAAAGACTATCCAGATTCTTTTACATATGAGATGTTTCGGTCAGAAATCGAATCCTTGACCAATGACATAATCACATATTGATTTTTATTTTTTCTTTATTTTGACTGCGTGAATACACTCATATCTTTGTCAAACGAAACTAAATAGTCCTTTTGTTGTACCGTGTCTCGTTTGGTGGTTGCGTTCGCCCACTGCCCGTGTAGTACTGAAATTGAATCCGAGTAATTCCGTACCGAAACTCCCAGTGCGATATCTTTCACAAATCCTGAAAATGTGACACTGTTGATGTCAGTTCATCATACGTAAACGATCAAGGAAAAATGTAAGGTTTTTGACGATCGTGTCTCAAATAAAATCAAAATCAAAATACGCTTTGGGCTTGCTTGGGTAAAGCCCTCAATAAACGTACGAAAACCTTTCATCCGATTGATGAGTGAGAGATTGAAAGCATTATCTCTTGCAGGTAGTCATTTTATGTTCTTTAGTTTCCAATGAAAACTGTATACATTTATTTACGAAAATGTTCAAAATATTAGCGGGACCTGCCTGGATTGTATCAAACTTTCACGGAGTCACTCGTTGGAGTTTAACGAATGAGCACAACTCAATGTGAAAATATTACACCAGTTTTTTTTTTCATTCTATTTCATACCTGTATGAATCACTGGATGATTGTCTTTGTTTGCTAAAACTCCCCGCAAGGTCGATCACGTTGTAATTTGAATGTCGTATCCGAATTATTATGAGAAAGCCGAATCAGTGGGCGCTTTCCATTTGCTATAATTTGCTGCTTTCCTTGCAACAATACATTCCGCGTATTTGCGATTTATTTCAGACAGTACTCACCACTAAAAAATCGAAAACTGAGTTTATGTGCGCTAAACATTAAAAGAAGTTCGATAGTTACATTCGCTATTGTTACTTTTGTTTTGTTTTGTTGTGAAGGCGTCTGACAGGCCTAACTTTACTACACCATCGTTAGATTATATAGTGACAGGTCGGAAGTAATTTTATTTTTTCATCGGAAAATTGTACGTTTTATTTCTTCATTACGGATCAAATATTTTCTAATTACTCTGTGTCATGAAGTTTACATTTTTAAATACGTATTTTGAACGAATTAGAGTATTATTTTCAAAAAGTTCCGGCATGACTATTGTGTACCTACCTACTGCCCGGATAATGACCGTTTCGGGTGCGCATTGCCGTCCAATTGATGGTCTTTCATGTGCGCTTAATTGCGTTAATGTGTTCCGATAGGCGTTATCTCCCACACCTTGAAGACTGGAAATTTTCCGATTAACATCGGAGGAGGGGTTGCCCACCCACATCTCCTCCAGACACAAGGGTTCCGAGAGGAAAATCCCTTTCAAAGCCACCGGCGTCGAAAGCGAATGGGCCGTTTAGTGCCGTTATTTTTGTAGTGGGCACTTTCGTCGATCATTGAGCTTGTTGGAATGAAAACGCAACACGCTCCAAGCTGCTGCGCATGTTAGGAAAACCCTCAGTCCCTCCTCCATGGTCGAAAGACCTTGTTTTATGCGCGCGCGGCTTGGGAAACGAAAACCGAAATTAGCCATTCACTTGACGCTTGTGTGGCTTTCAGAAGGGAAGAGAAGTGGAGTGTCGCGAAGGGTTAAGGGATGTGAGGGGAAGGTGTTAGAAACCCCTCAGCTCCCCCCGCTCTCCTTTCGGCAAGTGGGGGTGACACAGGGGTGGAGGGACATTACATTGGTGGGGAGAAGCGTTTGACTGCTGTGAGGGAGTGACAGGGGTGAGGGTTGAAGAAAGAAAGACGGGAAGGTACAAAGTGGCCGGGGTTATTTCATTTGGAATATGCCCAGGTATTGATTTGGTTTTGGAGACACCAAGGGGACTCGAACCCTTACTCTTTACGCCCAATACCCTGGATTGTTATTCCACGGTCGGGGTGGACGCTAAAAGTCTACATCTACACAATAACCTGCAAGCCACCGCATGGGCGTTTGGCAGGAGGTGTTAGGACACAAGTTGGGTAAAGATGTAGGGACAAGATTTTGGGAGATGTAATGGTGACGTGTATTATGGGAGAGTATTTAGTGGAGCTCATTTTTATTTTTTGGTCCCTTATTGTCCGTGGAGAGAAATTTTTATATCTATCCGTTTGACTATGTATCTCTCTTATTTTATCGCTTCTGTCAGTCCTAAAGATGTTGATGTTGAAAGTCCTAAAGATGAAAGAGGTGTCATGAAAATATTCTCTGCGTGGCTCTGAAATAAACCAGTTCTGAATTTCTCAAGCAAGCTAAGCCTTGCGTATAGTCTCCCAGTCTCTTGGGGCTCCCAAATTAATCACTCTAGAAATTGTGAAACGCTATATATTTGCTCGTAGCAGTTTTTAACAAAGCGTGCAGCTTTTCTGTGTATTATATAAATTTTTTGCTAAATATTTATGACCAGAGTAACAAGTAGCATGCACCCGGAAGTGTAAGCGAGATTTTTCTCAAGCCAGTACTGAATTCGATTGAATTCGACTGACTACGATTTTTATTTTTGATTTCAAGCAGTTGCGTTGACGCATTAAGTGGATTCCTAATCAATTTTACGGGCGCAGATATTAAGGTAATGACTGGAATTTTCAATATTTAACTAAACATAAAAATTGGAGTCTTGAATCATTTGATCCCCGCCGCTCGGAGACTACACTCCCATCATTTTGTTGTTTTTTGCGATATTACGAAGTTTGTAATGTTGATTAACGAACTAATTTGTTAAATTGTGGAGAAATAATACATACTACGCGACATTAAAACTCTGACTCGATGTATGCGGAAAAATTCCTCATTATTTCAAATAAAATCCCACTAGAGTGTATATCCGTACTATATTTTACGGAAGAACGCATTTCTTAAAAACTATACATCTTGCAATTCTGTGCGGTTAAGTGACTGACTCTTTGGTGTTTTTCCAAAGATGAGATCATTTTCCTTACAACTAGGCCAAATTCGTGGGATATTTAATTCCATACCTTTGCAATGGATATCTTGCACCAACTACTTATTAGTATACCCAACTAGTTAGTTTAAGTTAGCTGTAACATGTGAGTGTGTATCAACTTTATTTTTGGCACTGTTATCTTTACCATCCAAACCCATTTCTCCGTTTTTCTCTATTTTCTCGCGTCAAATTATTTTAGCTCGCGTCTACTCTATGTGGAGCTAATGATCAGGGTTGTCGTTCCCCTCACTAAATAACCAACCTTTTTGAGCGGAGATAGTGTTGGTGTGGAAGCTAAATTATTAAATTTATGTTAGAATAACTATTAAGAAAACCGTATTGCTACATATTGAAGATAATTGAAGGACATAATTGAAGGTAAAATAAATAAAGTGTTCCCAGCCCGAGGACCCAGCTTCGAGTTTTGCCTGCGTTTTAGATTTTACTGGATAATCAAGATCGATACTTGAGTGCTAACGGCAGAACATTCCAACTGTGAGATAACTCACGTCGGTATAGAATTTAAACTCTGGTTCCCAAACAGACTTATTCCAGCACCGGGCATCTCTCCACCCTTCATCCCCACCCAAAATACACCTCTCCTCGTCAAAACACACACATTCTGAACGGCGCAATGGAGCTGAGTCTTAGATTGTATTTTTCTCAAATTTACAGCCAATATTTTCGCGTCCAGCTTGCAAGAACAGACTAGAAGCCTTCGGCACTTGGCCCTTTAGGAGAATGCTGAAGATAAAATGGACGGGCAATATGAGAAATGAAGAAGTATACAGAAGATTAAAAGAAAAAAGGACCTTATGGAACACCTTACAGGAAAGAAGACACAGATTGATTGGACACACCCTGAGACACAATGGGTTGATGAACAGCATATTTGGAGGTAAAATAGAGGGAAAAGTTCCCAAAGGAAGACCCAGGGATAAGTTCATGGACCAAATAAAGAGGAAAGTATATACATAAGGAGATATACCAGGAAGTATGGGAACTAGCATTAGATAGGGAGGGCTGGAGGTTAAAAATCAGCCAATCTTAGGATTGAAAGACCAATAATGATGATTTTCGCTTCAATGTTTTTCCCACTTTGCTATATGATAGTGAAACATGGGTATGTCAGGATAGACATAAGAGTAGACGAAACGCCGTGGGTATGAGTTATCTGAGGAGTATTTGTGGCAAAAGTAGGATGGATAGGGTCAGGAATGAGTGGGTCATGAATGAATGTGGGTTAAGTGCTCCAGTAATGGACGTGTATGAAAGGAGTGTGCTTCGTTGGTTTGGCCATGTTGAGAGAATGGATGGGACTTGAATAACGAAACAGATATATGAGAGTGGAATGAATGGTGTGAGAGGTAGAGGTATACCGAGAAAGTTGTGGTTGAATGTGGTTGAGGAAATTCTTAGGAAGAGGAATATTAGGAGTCTTAAAAACAGGAGGGCGTGTATGAAACAGTGTATGGGGTAAATGGAGTAAAAGAGGCTTGCGAGGATAGGTCAAAGGAGGAAATTATTAAAGCAGAGTTAGGTGTACAATTATGTATTAACGAGTGAAACATTTTGACTGTGCCTACCCCGGAAGGGAACGGCGTGATGGGTATGTATGTATGTATGTAGTCCCTTCGCTGCAACGACGGGATACTAAAACGAAATGCAGCGCACCCTCGCTGCATCCTCTACGTGAGCCCGCCGTACAACAGCCATTTCGCCACCGCGGGCGACTTTTTTTGACACTCCCCCTCCCACCTTATATCGCCGCCCCCACCTCATCCTCTTTCAACCCCCGCTCTCCGTCCACCACCACCTCCTCCCCCCCCTCCGAATCGTCCCTGCTCTTGGACTTGAAAGCGGAGATGTGTGGGGGAATAAATTGAGGCTTGGGAGGGGTGTGGAGGAGGGGGTGGGTTTCAGAGAGCTGCCGTGCATCAGGCGGAGTGTCGCGCTTCGTGGGGGGGGGGCGATAATTGGGAGGTGGAGGGGCGGGGGATTGACTCACGCGTGTGCCCACGGGTTTCATTCCGTGAAAGGGGAGAACGTGTTACGGGGGTGACGTATGGAGCGTCCACCCCGGGGGTCGCACGCAGGGGTCCCTTATGGAGTCTGAGGGGGGTCGAATCGCTTTTCTGTGTGTGGGGGGGGGGGGTTACTTTTGGTAGGGCTTATACGGGAGGGCGTTGGCTGGAAAACCTATGAGCATCGAGGTTGAAACGTAACGATTTTCAACCTTATCTAAAAACGACGGTTGTATGGCGAGTAGTAATTGCCTCGGGGAGAAATCCAGGTAGATTCGGAATCAAACGGCGTTCTTTTGGTGTGACGACGCAATTTGTATTATTTTTGTGGAATTTAGGAACTTTCAAGTGAACTACATATTGTTTTTCAACAGGGCTAGCAATGAGTGTAACATGATCACTCCGAAGAATCACAATTCCTGAGTTAAAACAATAAATCATTTTTTGTTGCAGTAGAGTGAGATTATTAGAGTGAGTAGAGTAAAGAGAGTGAGACTAGTCTTTATAGAGACCTTATTCGAATAACATATCAAATTATAAGCCATTGTAAGAAGCTTAAAGCTGGTAAATATTGAGACATTAAGGACGCAAAATCCCCGTAATATGTGACTGAAACTCAATAATTGCTTAAATACACACGTGTTGACTTGACTAATTTGTTTCAATCCGAGCGCTGAAAAGGTCGTAAAAACGAAAGATATTTTTGCATTTTAAGAGCGTATTTTAGTGATTGATGGATTTGTTAATTCAAATATCTGAGAAATATACGATCAACGTACTGTTTAATTTTTGACGCGATCATCCTCTTTTTTTTTAGAACGAAGTCCCTCCGAATCGCAGAGCCATACAGTTTACCACAGAAAATGTATTGTATTTTATGTTAATAATGTAAACATTTGTACTATATATGGCTGATATTTATATAGATAACTTTTCATCGTAATTTATCCATGTTATTTCAGTTCATTAGACATGATATCGCACTCCAACTACTTAAAGCCACGATTAGCCTCGTGTGTTAATATTTTAATGTTTGCCGATTAATCATGATTAATTATGTAAACATTTCCAGACTTAATGTGCACTGGAGGTGCTCTCTGGATGATTTTTGTTTCAATTTCTTAATCTTTTCGGCTGACTGTGTATTTGGAAGGTGACCGACTGCTGAGGAAACATTCATTATTGGGGAAAGGAATTCATAGATAAAGGACTCCATAAAGTGGAGCTATATTGATACTCTCCAGTCTCTTCGTCCACCTGACTCCTTGTGGCATCAAAGGAAATGATACAAATATTCATTTAAGCAATAAGTTAGTGGCAAAATGTTGATACTGAAGAAAAGATTTCAGTCAAATTGACAAAAAAATAGTTCAGCAGCTACAATTTTGTCATTAGAAGGGTTTACAATAAGGACTGACGCTAATTCAAATAAAAAAAGTCTACACGTCATATTGTATCACATTGTAAACGGAAATACTCATATGTGCATAAAATAATAACTGTGGAAAGAAATATGTGGCCATTTGTCGGAAAAACCTTAGGAATCTGTTCTAATCTTAGCCAAATAACTAGTGCAGGAATACATCCGCTCTTGTAGGAGTGTTTGAGAAACCTGCGAAACCTGGCGTTAGAGACGCTAAGATATTTTATGCACTGAAATATAATATGCAAAGTTAAACAAAGGGAATTTAAGAAAAGCATTAAAACTTAGAAGCTTACTTTACTAAAGAACTTTAAAAAATGCATATTATTGGAGTAGATAGATTGAATGAAGTTTGTTTGGGTATCGGACATAGGCTGACTGAATAACTTGGTGGCAATGGATAATAATAATAATAATGTCGTCTTTTTATTTATTTTGAGCGATATTAGGACTATGCAGTTCTCTCTTACATATAACTCAATTACACAAACACCCATGTCCTGGGCAGTTACAGATATATTTTCTACCCAGGCGGGACTCGAACCCGCGACCCTCGGGTTAGCTGGCGGGGACTTTACCCCGCCGCCACCGGATGGATGGCACCAGTGGATGGCACTAATGCTGGCCCAACATAGTCTCGAATGGTCGCAAAACAGATCCGAAGGTAACAATTCGTCTGAAATCCAAAAGCATGCTGGGAAATAAATTCCTCGTCTGTGACCTTAATCGGTTAGCTGACAAAAGAGGGTTATCTGGAAAGGTTATTAGGCCGTGTTGTCTCGGCAGATTCATCTTGTCTAACACCCTATTTCTCGGGCTTGCCAAGTATTTCAGTGTGACATGATCATTTTTTAAGTTTTAATGTGGGAGAAGTGGCTCTTCTTTTCCCATGCTTCTTCCGCAGTCACCTGGAAAAGTGCCAGGAAATTGAAAGTTGAATAGCTACCGGAGAGGAAAACAGACGGGAAGTTCGTATAAAGAGGAAGACGTCTGAATTTCTTTTTAAGCCTCATCAATAGTACCTACGAGTTCACCAGGGTAGGGGTCAAAGAACGCTTTATGAAATTAGAATTTTTCAATAACCTTGAGGTAAATAACAACCACGAACCGTTCACGACTGAGAGGAAACGATTGTGCTATTGCGATGTCTAGAGTTGCCAACATTTATGTACCAGTACTAAGACTAACTGTTCTTTAGTTTCCTCCATCAAATTATATATTTTCGCGTGCATTAAAGTTTTCTCAACTAAAAAGAACAAATGGCGACATTGGCAATAATTCTCTTAGACGAGTGTATCAATTAATTGCCATTCAATTACTTATTGTTCTTATACATCTACTTTAACCTTCTATATAAAGTTAAACGAATCAAGCAGTACAATGTGGAAATAGGTCACAGACATCATGATCTTAAAAACTGAACATTTTCAAGATATATATTCTCGTCGTTCCACAAGGTGACGCCATAATCAATTGATTTGATTATTTACTAGAAGAATGTGTTCCACATCTATCCTTTTCCAACAACCGAGACTTAGTGGATAAAATCTATAGCCCACGAAATTTTATTTATTCCTTTAAAATGTGTACCTGAAGGTTTATATACTATTTTCTCAGCATCCTGGGCCACACAATATTCCACTCTCTAATGATAAGATGTTTTTCAATGGGCTAACAATTAGTGCTCACGCTGGAGCACTTGAATGCCGTTGTGTTACCTACCGCAAGTTGATAGCGCGACGAGCTATTATCAAGGGATTTATCGCTCCCGTTTTGCCTCATTAGACGAGCTTATCATTTCATTAAAACCAAATTGTGCGTCTGTTATGATTCCTCAAAGATATTATCGGACCCAGTTAACGTCAAGACGCTAACTCAGCGTCTACGTATTTATATGCCCTGCTATCTCTCTATTAGACAGTAAAACTGATGAATCGCATGCTTGTATTATGATTCCTGGTTATCGGGAAGCGCCTGTTTCAGATATACGTGCCGCAAGGTCTCACGACTGGCCTCTCGTTCTCGTTGAAATGCGCCCATCTGTTTTTTTATTCGAAAATGTACTCTGCCACCAATGCGTGGATCACCGTTCTTATTTGCAAATTAATTATTTATGTTATCTGTATATGACTCGTTCTAATCTAGCCTGTATAAGGAATCACATAGATCTATGCACGTAGGTTAAGTAAAACTATTTCATGGCTATTTCTTTTATATCTACCGATTGCTTTTGGAAATTTTTCCGAAGATATCTGTATTTATATCATATCCCTGGTTTTTTTACCATATGGTTGCATTTCTTTTGACAATGTTGTGTTTTTCTTCTCACAAATTCCTCTCTCAAGATTTAGGTCAAAGAACTACTTTAATGACTAGAAAAAGTATGAATACTCTATTAGTAGCATTGATATTATTCATTAAATATTTTAGCTGCCCTGTATGATAAAAAACTAAAAATGTCCTACGGTACTAATAAATCTTGCATATATGGTATATCTCTAATTTAAATATTGGTGAACAGTTGCAAAGGTATATTTTCCCTTTTGCTATGCCCTCTCTTTGTGGATGTTATATGCTTTCGACAAGAACGACGGTGGTGGAAGTAGGCAGCTATATGGTAAACTGCTTCAGAGACACGTCTCAATGTATTTTAATGGATTTTCATTACGGAGTATGTTCTATTATTTTTCACGAGCATTCTCGAATTTAATCTATCCCATTTTTCTGTAAATACCCTTCATCGTGTTTTGGTACTCTTCAGGTACTCATGCTATGCCGCAGGTAATTACACTTAGCAGTAGTGTCCCTCATTAGGTTTGCCATAACATGCTTAGTATGAAACACGCCAATATGCGGATTTCGGCAACCTAAGTTTGGTGTTTGGCTGGTTATTGAATTAAGCCGACTTAAGTGTTTATCAATACTTAATTAGAGATACCCTAACTGGAAACTGAGGTTGACACCCCCAATATGGATCAATGAGCAATTGAGATATTGATAGAAAAAAATGTATTCTCGTCCATCAGAAGTACATTGCAGACGCGAAATTGAAATATTTTCTGCGGACGCTTTAGATGGCCTCCAGAGTTTACAGCCCTGATGTTCCCAGCATCAATATTGAATATGCTTCATTTACATTTTCGTTAGCTGAGTAATAGTACAATTTTATATTAAATAAATACAAATCGCAAAATAATTCTTTCAACATTTTACTAAATACTTTTCTTGCCTTTGTATGACTTTGACCATATTCAAAGCCTTTTTTTATTAATTTGCATATTTTTATTATTTTAGCATAAAATTTAATATACCAGGGACTATACAGAAATTTATTTTCATTCAACGTACCTAATTCTTGGTTTGCGGCGTGTTCATCACCGCATTGTTAACGGGATTTTTTAATGTGCATGGATTGGTACTTGTGTGTCATTGAGTGAACATTTTAATAATTATTAATTAGGCCGAAAAAATTCTCAGATAGTATTTCATGTAAAAATATGGTTATGCGTGGAAACTCACCATACATATAGCAGTGACAGTGATTGAAAAATTGTTTTCAAAACTTTTTCTGTGTATTATCAATGTTTTGAGTTTTCGACGAAGTTATGAATTCAAATTTTAGACGAAGTGATAATAAATTATTATTTCGACATAAGAATCGGTGTCCTTGCTATTTGTTGTAAACCACTTTAATAATACGAACTGTATAAATTCGCGTCAATCGATATCTGAAAAATACAATGGTAATATATGCCGTTTGCAATATGGATACGTGATAAAATAGCATTGGATTGCCAAAAAACGAAAATCGTCTCGATTCTATTATCAATTTTACCTATAGATGTCACTAATGAGAACCCGTATGCCATGTTTCACCCTAAGCTGAGCATAATCAAAAATAGTTCCAACTACTATAAAGTGGTTTCATCATTAAACGACGTAAATAACATTTCATTCTCAATTTGACTACATATTTAAAAAAACGTCCTCTTTTTGACTTTAAGCACAAGATCATTACTTTCCATGCCATATTCTCGCATGTAGAATAACTGCGAATTACATGATCATTAATGAAGGTATGAGTGAAGCATGATGTAAGAAGGGGTAATATTTGTCCACGAAGCATAAATAAACTTTCACAAAACACGTTTTGAGAGGCAAATATTTAAGGGAATTAAATGAAAATAATGTTTTGGCACACTCTAATATTGTATTTTTAGTTGAAAATTACTGCGGTAATTGAGGTGAAAAGGTGAGGCTTTAATGGAAATAGCGCCGTTATCGTCGACTTCTATAATTAGAATAGCGTGTTCTCTGAATTATATTTGTTGAGTATTCTGCGCGTTTTGTGATTCAATTATGTTTTTAAATACCTTACGCGTAGTGTTTGTGGAAATTGATTTTTGAATCATGCAAATAGGCGGATGCTATTGCCTGCTGACGTGCGCTGCCGCGATGAAATCTCATTTGGGTAATCTGACTGAGAAATTATTTCTGTGAATTTAATTGAATCGGCCTCATGAAAATAAAAAAATCAAATAGGTATTTTAATGGCTCGAAAAGTTCAGCTATTCTCGGCATTGCTCTTCGATGCATTGGACTCAACATATTAGTGCCAATTTACTTTTCTATGAGTTAGATACGGCTGTATGATGTGTAAATAAAAATAAAAATTAAATCAGTCAGAAGACACATAATAAAAAATGACAATTCTCGCTCACTGATCACGTCGGAGTTGAAATCTGTTGATGCCAATTCACTTCTCTATGAGTTCAATACGGCTGTATGATATTAGGTACGGCTGTATGATGTGTAAATAAAAATAAAAATTAAAACAGTCAGAAGACACATAATAAAAAATGACAATTCTCGCTCAATGATCACGTCAGAGTTGAAACGATGGGTGGGTTGGGTGTTTTTGCAGTTATCCTGAAAAAATATAGGCGTAACTCGCGGTATTAATAAAAAATGCAAAAAATCGGGTGGTATCAAACGCATTTTCATCGTATGGCGTCTAAATACTAGTGAACTAGTGCTATACCGCCGTGTTAAAACTAGTGAAGTCGTGTAGAAGCAGTATTAGAAAATTATTAATTACAGCCATTAATAATAACAAGTATTTTGATATCAGTTGCAGCCCAAACGCCTGAACGAGTGACAACATTTCATGTGTCTCCTCGAAGGGTTCAATACTTAAACGTGTAACTTGATGTATTAACTAGAATTTCAGTCAAATATAAAAAAATGTGTGTTTCATTAATAGTAGCATGTTCACTACATGCTTTTTGCAAAATCCTAATTTAAAAAAATAAAATTGTGCGATGCTTTATTATGACGAGGGTTAAATCTTGGTCTTACTACCTTCTTCTGTTATAATGCTACCATGGCGATGTAAACCTCCGCAGTAGCGGTCTGAAAACTCCCTCTTTGGTGTAGCAGCAGCCACCCTTCCTGAAATCTCATCAATTTCTCGGAGCCCGACCCCTCGACTTACGATGTGTGTGTATTCCAGTCCATCCTATCTATTACTCCTATTCGCCCGCCTGGTCACAGTCCCTTCCTTCCCCTCTCCTCTCTACCCATCACCCCTCCGGCCGACCTCACCCGGTCCTCTCCTCTAGAAAGCGATCGATTAGGAAATGGAGATGAATCCAACTGTCAAAAAGCTCCAGCAAGAGCCGACAGGGCATCCCGGAGAGAGCTTCTGAGGACTGGACAGGCGTGCGGTCTCTCAGGCAAATGATCGAAGTGGGTTTGGATGTGACGGGGCTCAAAAGTTCCGCTTCATGATCGAGGCTTAGTATTGGCCATCATGGAAATTGGTTACTCCGTAAACCGTTTTACAGATTTGTTGGTAACTTCATGACCGGGAGAAGAAGAACTTTATACAGTGGTCATTGGGCAGCCAAATTGTTTTACTGTTGGGATTTTATTAAAGTATTACGCAAGATAATTTTGACCTATTTTTGACATTCGAAAGCTGGTTATTCTGTGATTTTTTTCAGTTCCTATACGATAATGTAATAAGCTGGACCAAGGATCTCTGTGAGACTAGGTGATTTTTTCACAGTGCTAAGCATAGAGACGAATCACTCTTATTCGTCTCTTGCACGTTGGTTGGCACGTTAAGCGTCTTGGTATTGTGGAGTTAGTTGTATAAATCACAGCCAGACTCGTGTATTGGCGAGTGATAATGCATATCAAGGCGTTCATCCATCATTTATTTCAACGTAAGATTTGACATCTCACACGCCAATCTCCAAAATTATATTATTTAAGTGCGAAATTAACACTGCCGACGATGAAAGTTAATTTAATGCTAATTTTTCTTCAAGCTTCTTGCTGCTTTTTATATTTTGAAATTAAATTTGAATATGGTCTCTGTTATGGATTGAGAAAGTTCTCGTTTAACTTTCAATAGCGCAGTTGGAGTGAGATATCATTTGGCATATAATTTAATGATTTTCGCTTCAACATGAAGAAAAACATCGAATTTTCCTAATGATACAAAAACACCATCTAACAATCAAATTACTTTTTGAGATATTTGCCAAAAAATTATAATCCGTTTTTCCATGGGATATGGTAAAGCTGTGCGCTTCAGAGGAAGGTATTTTATTTTTAACTTGAGGCTCTATTTTACAGATCGTGAAAAATATTTAACGGTGGGTAGATCTTAGATTTTTCTCGTTATCTTTTTGAATAAGTTTATTAAACATCGTCACCTATTCTGAGATCGCCAGGAAACTTGGTTTGTAAAGGCATTTATAGCGTCCGGCGGAATGATAAACTGTTCAAAATGAAGACTCGAAAAAGCACATTTCACTATGCATGAGAGGTACAGCCAAGCAAAACTGAGATTTTTTGTCTTCGATATGGCCATATTCACTTAATGCGTATTATGAATGCCTAATTCCACAAGAATTAATTTCTAAACCGATCTCTTTCATGACTCGAGTTAAATCTGGTTCTATCTCGTGCTTTAACTGCGCGACCACGTTTAAAAACCGGTCAGCGAGTGACAAATGCTACACGCGTGACCGCATTCACGTTCGTGACTTCCTCGTGCGGTTTTCGGAGACCGGAAAAAGGAGTCAAACGCCGGAACTGCGCTGAAAAAAGTCTACTGCCTTGAAAATTTTTCCCTCGCTTGGAGTAACCCGGAGTATTTTTGGGAGCTCATGAAATGACGTTTGCGCGCGGGGGTGTTTCCAAAATGCGTTGTTTCCACCAAATTCTCCGTACCCCTCCCACCCTGATCCTTCCCTTTCTCCCTCGCAAAAACCCCTTAACACTCTTCTCCGTCCTCATTCCCCTCACCCTCGAGTCCCTTGTCTCGACATCCATTTTTTTCTCTTTCTCTCGTGCCAGGCCCTCCTAACCGAGAAAAAGAGAGAGAGGCCTTTCTCTTTCGCACGCACATGCATTAATAATCTGCTCGCATCTCTTTTTCGACCCCCTCCCCTCTCTCATGTTTCCTAACCCTTACTCCTCATCCCACCTCCTCTTCACTCTTCCAAAAGCCTTTAAATCCTTTACAGCCTCTTATAACTCAACCGGAGCGTTTCTGCCTGATGAACCAAGGCAGGGAAAAAAGAAAGTCCGCGAAAGACGGGAAAGAAGGGCGAACTACAACTCTTGTTGATACGTACCAATGTATATAGACGCCTATATTTGTATGCATTATATATTTAAGCTCATACTCAGGTTATGATCCGCTAGGGCCTCGAAAGCTACATTTGAAAGGCTTTGCTAACTTGAAATATTCAGATCAGACGAGTTTTAGTGTAATGCGGGGGCTATAATATCCATGGCATTGGCCTTTTGCCATTAGTATTGGCATTCATGGTATTGGCATGGACCACTGGAAAATCTGACCAGACAAGACTAGAAGCCTTCGAAATCTGGTGCTGGAGGAGGATGTTGAAGATAAAATGGACGAACAAAATAAGAAACTTTGAAGTGTACAGAAGAGTTGAAGAGGAAAGGACCATGTGGAGAACGAAAGAGAAAAGAAGAACCAGATGGATTGGACACACCCTGAGACACAATTGGTTTGTGAAGGATATGATTGAAGGCGAAATAGAGGAATTAGTCCCCAGAGGAAGACCCAAGAATAAGTTCATGGACCAAATTAAGAAAGCAGTACATAGTGAAAGGTACCAAGAGGAAAGGGAACTAGTATTAAATAGGGAAGGGTGGAGGGTTGCAGTCAATCAAACTTAGGATTGAATAACGGTTGAAGGATGATGATTAGGTATATTTGACCCGCACTATTGTTCTAAAACTGATAGAAGAGACCAAACACGTAAGAGATACTCCACCTAGCTGATTCTGACAGTTGTTTATTTCGCTCTCTCACAGAATACCTCGGATCAAAGCGATTTCGTCTTAAAATGGAAAATAAAACATTCCTGCATTTCTCTTTATCATCCATCGCTGGTGGCATTGGCACATAAAAATCCTCCAAGGTGGCTTCTGATTTGAAAGTTCAAAACATAGTTTTTCTTCCGGTTTGTCCAGTTTTACGATATAATTTTTGTGACGAACGATTACCAACAATTACAGAAATGGAGAATCTAACCCGGTGGAAAACCCGAGTAACCTTCCAAGACACCATACGCCGGGAAAACCTTCGATCATTCTTGATAGAAACCATGAAATTAGACTCGGTTATGCTGGAATTTGAAGGTTTTCTGGTCATTACATATGCAATTATAAACTTGACACAGAGGTATGAAATACACATAAGACAAGCTGTGTATATGCAACAATCCAAGGCAAATAGCAAGGCACTATGCAATCAATGTATGTTTCAAGAGTTACTTGCCTTCAATTTCTAATAGATGGTTCGTATTCTTGCCAAAAATCCGTTAACTCATCTATTCCGTCGCGCTATCTAAAGGGAAGCAAGGAAAGATAAACTAACCAACTTGGTTGTTATTTTGGTTGTCAGGCCACAGTTTGAATACGTAGTTCTCTCTCCATCTACCTCATTGGTCGATACAATTGCCAAAAAAAAACCGATTCTCATAAAATATAGCTAGGCTGAGCGCTCCAATGAGAGGCTATTAAAAATATGAGGTTTCAACGGGCAGTTCGAGTCAGAAAATAATATTATATACTTTGCATATTATTGTATTCGTATGTTTTCTCAAATATATCTGAAAAAGAAAGTTGTAAGTCTTCATAAATACTTTTAAAAGAAATCACAAAAATATTATCTCCGGTTGGTAAGGCATTGTCGACGCCCGGATTAAAACAGTGAATCATATTTCCAAATGTATATCAAGTTAGTATTTGACAAGTTTAGCACAAAAAAGAAAGTTTTGCGTCATTAAAACAGCAATATTTGCACTTTTTGCTTCTTTTAACTGATATTTATTCATAAAAATTCAAGTATTGTTTCTGTTAAAACTGGGGAAAAAATCATCAAGAGACACTATTAAAAATACGAGGTATTAACGAAAAGTTCGTGTCAGAAAATAATTTGGCATGCTTTACATGTTTCCTTATTTGAATTTTTCTCAATTATATCTAAAAAAAAATAAAGTTGTTAGTCGTCATAATACTTTTCAAAAGCAATAGCGAAAATATTATTTCCGGTTGGTAAGGCGTCGACGCCCGGAAAAAAACAGTGAATCAAAATTTCAAAATGTACATTGTTAAAGTTAATCAAAGATATTTTTTTAAAGGAGAGCGCAACACAAGAACAACTGTTCACATCTGAATTTCTTGAACAGAAAAAATGGGGTGACTTAATAAAATGCGTTCTTGAATGTACAATAGGCCACAAAACTAAAGAGAACTGAAAACAAACCTGGTGAGCATATCAACCACCACCCTACAGTGTCACTACTGTACAGTGCACTTATACTTTAGCATATATCAGGTTAGTATTTGACAAATACACCCCAAAAAAAGATTAGCGTCATTTCTATTGCAATATTTTCAGTTTAAATTTCTTAGCACTTCTTGCTTCTTTTAACTGATATATTTTTTCATTGAAATTCGAGTATTGTCTCTGTTGAGATTGGAGAAAAAAATCTCGCTCCAACTAATTCCATTCGATTTTTTTCACTGCGCCATATTTTTCTTCTCAGGGTACGTGGAGAGAATCCGAGGATTCGAGAAAGGGTTGGGTCGGGTAGAGAGGATTGGAACGAAGAGGAGCGGAGGGGTGAGAGGATACAGGGTGGGAGGGGGGATGAGGAGGAGGAGAGGAGACGGTTGCGCGTAATTAGCGCTCTCTTGTTTTCATCTGCGCACTAGGCTATGGTAATCGATCCATGCAATGGAGGGAGAGAGAAGAATGGAGGGGCGAACGAGAGAGGAAAAGAGTATTGCGAGTGTTTGAGAACAAGGAGATGAGGAGGGCGCATTAAAGACGCTTTGGCCGAGGACGAAGATTTGGGAAGAGGATTTTTCAATCCAATATTTATGCTCGATTGCAAACTTAACCCTTGAATTGCGTCTCAGAAATATCTTCAGCCCCATTATATTTATCTTTATTGTTTCCCTTCTTATTTCTATATCAACATCTGTGAACTTCCCCGCGAGTCTCGGTAATATGGGTGTGGTAGAGTTTGTTAGCGTAACAGTCATGAAAAAGGGTTATAAGGAACGGGGTTGGAGAAGGGATTGGGTAAAATTTGAGATTTGGCAGAGAAAACTTTTATATCTAATAAATTTGCTTTATGGTAGGTTTTGCATGAATTTCTGTGCATCATGTAGATCAACAACTAATCGTATCATGTTTTCGGCTTAACTGTGGACTTTAAACTCTTTAGAAAATACAACCCAAACCTATTGATGAACTTTATCCAACGATAAGCTATACACGATTTTCATTAAGCCTTGTTTACTAAAATAAAGAACCCTGTTTTGTTGCCTTAACCAAACCTCACAGTGAACGAAGCACGCTGTTTTCTTTCTTGTCCATCGCAGAGAAGCTAGCGTGTTTATTTTGGAAACCAAAGATTGTTACAAATTGGATAACCATGTCTGACTAATTATCCCCTGAGTGTTTCCCTGCCGCAGATTAATGTTCCAAGCTTGCATCGGAAGCTGATGTCGGAGGGAAATGACTTTTAGTAAACCCCTTGTAATTAATCTTCGTTTTCGACTTCCGAGAGTGTTTCTAAGAAGCAGTTTCTTGGAACTTTTCCCGGAGAAGAACGATTTGAAAAGTGCGTTCGGCGTGTCAGAATCAAGTGGGTGTGAGAGTGTGTTACGAATGAGGTAATTTTGCTTTATTCTGCGTCGGTAATTACTAGACTGGTCGTTCAAGAAGGCGTTTTGGAGAAGAAAGGAGGATAGTGACAGTCGAGAGAGGCCTGTCAAAGAGTGAAGGAAGTGCCACTTCCCTCTTTCCTCCCGGCTAATCTGTGAGGAGTCATACTCATCAACCCTGAATTCAGGAGTGAGACCGTCTCATGAGGTTTGTTTTCTCAGACTCGGGAAAGTGGGGGAATATATTGTGATGGCGGGAAATCGTGGGGTAACAGGCTGTGGAAGTAATTTGGAGGCACGTGAGGAGGGGAAATGGAAAATGGTAGAAAGAGAAAAGATTTTCTATTGAGTATTGCATCACTGTTTGTTATGTATTTAAGTTTTAGCTATCACGTAAATGTCTTTTTTCATAAACTTTACTCCTTCAGGTGTCACTCTGTGGAAGTATTTTATATTGGAGTCCATGATGAAAATAAATTATGTACTTTTCCACAGTTATTTATCATGGAAAAGTACAAATCTTATTTTCAATATAGATTCGAATAGTCATTTTCCATGTGACTTCCAGTCGGAACGTATTGAATCCTGGAAAGAAAGCTTTCCCGCAGGCAAGAGATCCTAAAATTATGAGTACCTTTCCACAATTTATGTTTTTTTATTAATTATGTACTTTTCCACAGTTATTTACAATGAAAAAATACAAAACTTATTTTCAATATTGATTAGAATGGTCATTTAATATAGATACGAATGGTTTTCCAAGCTACTTCCAGTCGGAACGTATTGAATCCTGGGATGGAAGCTTTCCCGCAGGCAAGAGATCTTAAAATTATACCTTATTTTTTTACATTTGTAGAGCTATAAAAGTATAAAATTTTTATATTGCTTGTAAATCCATTGTCTCACCTTGCATACTCATTCAGTAGCTTTCTTTCCGTAGTTTTACTCTATCAGTCCTAAGTTCTCCCTTAGAAAATCACTCAAAATTATGTGTGCCAATGTTTCACTTCCTATAGCAGTGGAAGTGATCTCTGATCATTTTATTTGTTGAAATTTAATAATGACTGATCTACTAAAAAAATCCCTAGTGCTTTTTTTGCTCACCATTGGTCTCTCATCCCTTTTTGAACTTATATCATGCAAGGCAGCGTTTTGGATTGCGTTAATGCCAGACTTTATTTAGTCGCTTTAACGGTAGAGAAGGAACTCTTAGGATGATTGAAGGGTTAATGTACATTCATTATGAATTATAAAGTTGAAAGGTTTGTGGATTAACTTAACTCGATAAGCCAAAGTTGTGAAAATTTTGGCGTGCTTTACAAATACTTCGACCATTAGAAATCAAACCAATTTCTTATAAGGTGGTGTCAAAATACAGATGTCCGCGAAAAACTGGGACTTAAAATTGAAGTAAAATAAACGGTATATTATAATATAACCTAACTGTGCAAATAAAAATAGTAGCCAAAGTAATGGTCAATAATGGTCACCATAAGTTTAAATGGTTACCAGTGATTTGGAGTATGCTTGCCGTAGTACTGAGGAGTCCATACTTGTAACCACATAACTAACAAACAAATGATATATAAAAACTGAATTGTACAGTGCAGATCAAAACAGTAGCCAAAGTAATGGTCATTAGTGATCCTCGCCGTAAGTTTAAACGGATACCAGTGATTTCAAGCATCCTTGCCTTAGTACTGAGAAATCTATACTCGTACACTCAAAAAAATTAATTTGATTGATGAAGTGTGCTACAAGTCCGTATTAATGCAGCATATCCCGTATCTTTCTTGATCACATTTTCACCATTAGCTCATATTTTTATATCTCGGATAAGATCAAAAATTGAGCGATGTTTGTTCTGAATTGGTCTGATAGAATGAACAAATAAACGGTTAGGTAGGCAAACTACTGACTCCAGAGTACAACATCTCGATCAACTACGAATTACTACTCAAACTGTGGCGCCAGATGTAAATTCTTAATTAGCGTGTGCATAATCGCTCTATATATTTATTTTGTTTATTTACTAGCTAACATAAAGTTACATTGTTCGATACTCTCATTGCCTCCATCTAATATCCAAAGATTTTGAGATTGTTACATTCTTTACTGTGATAAATGTCATAATCGTAGTAAAAGTTATGACGGACATTGGCAGGGACTGAGATAAGCTCTGATGAGTTTATAAGGTCTTGATGGTTCCAGCATTTGGGGCTGCCCCTGATTTTGCTTGTGCAAACTGGAAGGCACGTGACCGAAGCGTGTACGAGTAATTAATTACTACAGGGAGTAAACGCTTTTAAAAAGTCCATTAAAGTTTGTGTCATGTTGGATGGAGCTTCATTATGGGTCTTGCGAGAAGAACTGTTTTACAAGAGTCGTTTCAAAAAAGAACACTTCTTGTTCGCTCAGAAAATTTTCTTTTTCGGGTTGGTAACGCGCAGAGAAGCTGTTTCTCAATGTCTCCTTTTCTTTCCACAATCTGCCACCATTACTGCGAAGAAGCGGGAGACCGGTAAAAGACCTCTCATTAACGCAAGTCGGAAGCTTTGGGCTTTCCTAGTAATTATCATCAGTAAACGCCACAAAGGAGTTAACTTCGTCGCATGAAATAACCAAATGCTGCGTGATTATGAGGGTAGCTTAAGGAGCGCTTTGTAAGGCAGTCTTCTGGATGGGAAAGGTGAAGGAAATGGGTGCCTCCACATCTCGAAAGACTCGAAGCGCTCTGTGAGAACTTCACTTCTCATTTCAATGCGTTAAAATACTCTGATATATTTTTTGTCGCCAAAATAATTCTTTTTCCTCAAGATTCTGAGTGTTCCAGCAGATTTTTTCAATAAACTAATAGGTTAAATAAACATCAAGAGGTCATAGCTGGCAGTTATATGTGTCACTTGACCAACAAGCCAGCTTAGTTTAAGGCAAATTGCAGCCAGTGTTTAACCTAGCTTGACTCTCTCGTCTCCAACCCACACTGTAGCGTAGGAGTTGTGGTCGTTCGTGATAGGCCACTGTGGTGGAAGGTAAATTGCAATGTGTAATTTCAGGTAACTTTGAGGAATCGTCTTATGTTGAAAGAAATAAAAAACTAACTAAACCGATAAAGTTTATTCACTCTGCTCGACCGATTTCAACCATTTGGGTATCATCAGGTACATACTATAAAAAAGCTTAACCGCTTTTCAAGGAAAGGGGGGGAAGGGTTTTCGAAGAGAGGAAAGATGACCGGAAGATATGAGGTTCACGTTAAGGGATCGCTTGTGATGCTTTGAGGTGGTGATTTACCTTAGCCAGTGACGAAGATTAAATCCGCTTCTAAAAGCTTGAGGACCGTTCCGTCGCATTGCCCTCTACCTGCGAGCTGCATCCTTCGAAGAAATTTGTTTCATCCGCGATAAATCACCTTGTGTTTTGTGTATGATTAATTCTACATTATTTTGTTTCCATCCTTTTAATTTGTTAATTTATAGGTGGCGAATTTTTTTTAGCTTGAACAAATGTTGTAATGATTAAATCCTTCATACATGGCTGTGACGTTAATATTGTTTAAGAGTGAAATGTAAAACCTCATGGAAGGAGACTTAGAGCTAAAATTCTCCAGCTGCTGATGTCCGAAATGTTATCTGTAGGGGAGACATCATTCACTCAGTTCAAAATCCATTTCACTTCTGGAAGGGAATCTTAGCCTGTAGAATCAATGCAGGCATGTTTTGAAATATTTAAATTATCAAGCGATTTTTTCCTTAGGGAATTATAATAATTAACTGATTTTTATCGAATCAAAGACATTTTATGCTGGGAAGCTTTCAATTACCATCGTTTTGTTTGCTATTACTTGTCAATCTTTTGATTATCCTCCGTTATTTTATTTTTTACTATATATTTTTCCAAATTTTGGACAATATGAAATTATCTTATGAAAATATGGAGTATTGAAAACTGGAGGGCATACATTAAGCAATGGAACAGTGTAACTGCAGCAAAAGAGATGCAGGAATATGCAAGAATAAGGCTTTGTGGCGGACACTATTTAAGTAGAGTAAGGATAACAGGCCTATTAACATGAGTGAAACGTTTTTGACTGTGCCAACTCTGGAACAAAACAGCGTGATAAATACGTATGTACACATCTTTAGATAAATTTGCCAGCGTTAGTGGCTGTAGTGAAGCACTAAACTTTTAATTTACGTACATACTCAGTTGTTTGCTCGCCATACCTATTAGTTGAGCGCTGAATTTTGCTTCTGGCATCCTTTTTGACTGCTCAGTCGTGACTTCCTGGACTTCTCTCAAAGAGTTTATTAATGCAATTCCGCTCTAGTTTTGATCTCAAAGGTAGACTTAAGTTTTGATGAGATAGAACTTTGGTGCGCAGTCGAGAAAAGTTCTATAGGCACGTGCATTAATGACTAATTAGTCCTAACTTTTGGTTCATTGGAGAGAAGCCCTCCTGCACTCATCCTTCTATCCTTTTGAAACTGCATCCATATTCTCAGAGCATTATCTCTCTCCATGGTGACGGTTCAGTTAAACTCGTTTTTGGTATTACCTTAATGCATGATTTTGGAAGTATTCGTCTTCCCTAGATATTCAAGAAACTGTTAGTTTTTAATTGTTAAGAAACTGTTAGTTAATTTAGTCTTGAGGTAAATGTTAAAATGCGTAGGGTTTTTACAGGGCAGAAATGCCCCATAAAGATATTTTCATTTTCGTAACTTTTTGGTTTAAAACCTGGGTGAATGATATATGTATTTGTCCATAACTAAACGCGGAATTATTCATTTTAGTAACACAATGCCTGTTTCCTCCCTGTTCAGTGTGTTAAAGTAAATCAATTCCTTACGTTTTTTCCTTAGTCGATTGCTTATTCCAGCTTATTCTTGCGCGATGTGTTTGCGTCATTCGGTCGATTTTCCTATAATTATACCGGAAGGCTCAGATTTTATGAGACATTTTTATTCCCTTCAATGTTTCCTCCGATATTTTACCGTTAATTGAACTTCGCAATAGCAAAACTTAGCGTTATTATAATATTTCATCCGTCTGAATTTCCATTACGTTCGTAAGGTGAAGTACAAGCAAATATTGCGTGGGTTAGAATATTCTCTGTAAATTTTTCCCATGAAAGAGGGTAGATTCCCCTTGAGTTATCTCATTCGGAAAAGTAAATCAATTTAGTATGTTTTTAGTGCAAAATTTATTTGAAAAGTACGCAGCCTAATTTTTAATTATAAATATCTATATTGGAACAATCCAACGAATTTCCTTGACGAGATAACGTCCAAGATAAAGTTTGAGACTTGCACAATTGTTTTTCAAAAGTTACTGCGCATTATTCATCCCACTGCTCAACTTCACCTTGTTCAACCAATAATTGTGCAACCTCCCCATTAATCACCTCCCCCAAACTTAGTGTTTCCCATGATCCTCTGCAACTACATAAATGAATGGCACCAGAGATTTTGCACTTGAAGATGTCTTGACAGCCGAAACCGGTCGGTAGCTTTTAAATTAATTATAAAAGTCAGAAACGTTTTGTTGATCATTAGGACGTCCTTCCACCAATTAAAAGCTTCCCTTTCCGATATTATTCCTCAGAAGAGGTCAAATTGCAGGCTTGCATGAGAAATATTGGCCTCTCGGGAGAACTATTTGGTCATCGACGTCTCAAAGTTTGACTGGAATTGATTTTTACCCCGATTTAACACCTTTAGAGCTATGTTTTTCTGCACGAAACCACGATGTTCAATAAAACGTCTATGATACAGGAGGGACAGACATATTATGTGCATCCGGAGACGTAATGGCCTCGTAAATAATTAAAATGGAAGTATTTGTCGAGCTAGGCCAAGGGCGCATGTGAAGCTAATTGCAAGGGATGTTAAAAATGATGACTTGTAAATTAATGAAGCATTCAGCATGAAACAAATTGGGATTATAGAGCTGCAGCAAATCAATCCTTTGGCTGACGATGATGAGATTCTTGTTTATTTTAGAACACTTTCGTTAACCTATGTGCTTAGCAGAGAAATCAAGTTTCACATAGTAAGGAAATATAGGTTTTGTAATCTTAGATCAATTTACAGTGGCTTGATTTACTTATATATATATATGCTATTAAACTTAAGTTAATATGGGTGTTAATATGTTTTAACTTTTTCTCTTTTCCTTTCCTGTATGTTCATATTTTGTTTTATTCTTTATCTTGCCCTCATACATGAGTGATAATTGTATGCATGTGAAATGCCTCGAAAAGAGTTCTAACGGTTTTGATAAGATACGCGATATAGATGGTTTTAGGTGTGAAAAACTCATTGAACAAGGCCTGATCTTCGTTGAGAAACTGAGTTTGAGCCCAGAAATAATTTCTGATTCAGATAAAGGTAAAGAAATATTTATTGTTCATGGGCCACTTGGTCCACTTAGAACATACAAAAAGTATGCATTAATATTAGAGCTCGAGTACAGAGAGATATACACAGAAAAAGTGGGTACAATCAATAAATGAAATAATAATAGCAACAAAGAAAGCAAAAAAACAATCATATAGGTGAATTAAATTTTTTCCTGAAATAGCATTTTATTAAACAATCTGTTTTTGAAAGCCATCAGCGAATTAAAATTTTTGACTGATTCAGGAGTACTGTTCCATATCCTTGTCCCTACAACAGAAAAAGATTTATTGAATATAGTGGTTCGATGAAATGGGACAATTAAAAAGTCTGATGCCATTCGGTTTGCTACATTTCGGTTTTTCTCCTTAGGCTGAAAAAATTGCATAATATATTCAGGCTGTTTGCATATAAAAAAGATACAAGCATGTATTCCCTCCTTGCTTTAACTTTAAGCCATTCTAATCTAGTAAAATAAGGAGATATATGATCATCTTTTTTTAGATCATAAATGAACCTGACACACACATTTAATTGCCGTTGAATCATGGTATTAATCTCTTCAGTTAGGTCATGATAGACAAGACAGCAATACTCAATATGGGGGAATATTAGCGAGGATACAAGGTGCTTGCGGGTATGCGAGGGAAAAAGGTTGTTATGAGTTTTTAGCTGAAACAGGATCATATTAATCTTATTGCAGATGACTTGAACATGGTTTTGCCAAGACAAATTGGGCATCAAATGAGTTTGCATATGATATTTCCGCATCACCAACAATAATATTTGGCATAACATCAAAGTCAACATATCTGAGTAGTTTTGAGGTTCCGAGTAACATTGACTTTGTTTTGCTAGGTTTAAGTACAAAGCTATTGTCTACAGCCCATGAATTGATGGCTTGAACATCCTGATTCACTTTGGAAACTGCATAATTCAGCTCATGCAAATGGCAGTGATAATAAATCTGTAGGTCGTCAGCATATAACAAGCATTTACAATTTATGATACACTCAGGCAGATCAAGGACATACAAGAAAAATGAGAGAATCAGGTCATGAAAAGCATGGGCAACATATCGAACTTGAATTTTTTTATTTTACTTCGATATTTTAGTACTTTAGAAATGTTAAGGGACACTCAAACAAGTGAGGATTGAATAAAATTGTGCGAAAATTTGAAAGTTTATTTTTCCTGCCTCCTGTTTGTACTTACTGGTCAATAAGTTATCAAATATCATTCTGGTGCCTTTATGTCGTATTACAAGATTTTAGCGAGGTAGACCATTACTGAAGTGAAAATGCGAATTCCCTGTTGGCACCTACCTCGAGTAAATTTAAGATAACGATGTAAGTGCAACTGTGATTTACTGTCATCCTATCGCACTTTAGCCTTAATGGTTATATTATCATTCGTATTATTAAAGCGGCCAATAGGTGTCAAGAAACAAATATGATGTAACTGAATGCTTGGAAACACTCACTTGATAATGACGCAATACGTCAAATTTAGTGGCGAAATAAACCGATTGCAAGCGGAAAACTGTAACTTCTTTGTATTATCTTTATCATAGAACAGCACCACCATTTCAGTCCTGAATTGTTGCTTAATATTATTGAATACTTTTTGTACAATGGTGATGAAATGCATGTTTAAATTCAAATTAATTACCAACTAAATGAATTGAATGCGTACTAATTACCAATCTTTAATGCAGTAGTTAGAAGTGTGTAAAGTCAGTGGGGAATTGGTGATATTTGGCTTAATTATATGATTTGTGTTTGAAAAATCTTGATGAAACCCTAAGAGGAATTTGAAACATCCCCCATAAAGTTAATCCAAGTTAAATTTGACAGCGATTAAGTGAGTTGTTTAAAAATAATGTCCAAAACTCCTTGATAGCCGTCATTTTATACCCTTAAATCATTGGGCTAATTCCAATGGACTGACGAGAAATAAATAGGAAACATTGGAGCCCACACCGTATGAAGGTCACTTATCACCACTCGATTATTAAGCTAAAATGACTAATTACGACTGTGATAAGTTCAAAAACCAACGCAATATGTACAGATTTTAAAATAAGATGACGTTTTAGTCGTATAAACGACTATTTATTGGTATGCGTACATATCATGGCGTATGATCACGCCTAATGAGGGAAAAACTGCTGATTTCTGAGAAAAATACGGTCAATAAAAAAAATCCCCTCTAACTGCACTGCAATTGCGCTCACATCAGTGTTACGGTATCTGCCAGTAATAGCAGCTAGCCTCTCTGTGGTGTTTTATCGCCGTTTAGTCTCGTGCTGAAAGCCGTCACCCACGCCTTTCCTACTTTGTCCGGGCGCGTTTCCGGCACCAAGAGTGGCCAGAAGCGTCGTGAAGGCCGTGCGGAACGGGGTATAAGCGTCCCGGGCAGGTAATCCCTTGAACGATCCTCAATCACGGCCCTTAGAGCCCAGAGCTCTTCGAAGCCCCGAGCCCTGGGATAAAATCTTCCCCGTTGGATCGGCGACGCGACCGCCCAGAAGCAAGCAACCCCGGCTCCTCCCGTCTCCCGATGGAAGAGGGAAGGGAAGGGGGTCGAGATTTTGTGTGTGTGTGTGTCGAGCAACATTCGGGGCCGAAGGTTGGGAGAAAAGGGCTTTTGTGGGGCGGGCAGGCGGAAGGAGTGGAGAGGATGTGAAGGGAAGAGATTGGACGGAGGTTGGGTTTTGGGGTAAGGGAGGTGACGGTGCGAGCAGTTTCCTGGGCAGTGCGATACTCGAGTTTCAGCATCAAAATGCGATGTTACTTTTGTATCGCGAAGAATACAACGTGTATCGTATTTTTTACGCTACGTATTCTTTTCCTTCATCTCTTCTATGGTATAAATTCAAACAAAAACAAAATTCGCATTAAATATCAAACTTGCTATAAATTTTTACTAATTTAATTTGCGAATCACACAGTGTGTATTTTAATCATAAGTGGCACGACTAATTAGACTCTTCTCATCTTTGGGAACCCTTCTCTAATTTTGTCATTGGATTTATAATTACATTACCTTCTTTCATGTTTTATTTTCATAGATAAATTGAAATGCTGACTAGCTTGCTGAAGGGCATGCGTTAGGTGCACATCACCAAGTACAGCAACTCTCTTTGGTAGTATTTATCCAAAAAACAAAATTAATATAAAATGAAACCCAGGAAATTCTATTCAAGTATGGCATAACTCTCGTAAATTTGGCACACACTTTTAATTATAGAAAATACTTATTGGCAAGATTTATATGTGCATCTAATTGGTATGTCATTTCATACCCCGCATTCGTATTGATAATGGATTGACTTTTTACGTCGTTTAGAAATCGTGTGTTGCTTAGGGACCCGGACAGACATCTTAAAACCCGTGTAGAAGATGGACTAATATTGCAAACAGGCCATCGGATTGCTCGAAGACTCAATCGCGGGGCGATCTTTCGTTAGTGATGATTTTGTATCGCAATGTTTCCGTTGGAGTTGCGTCCATACCTTTCGGTTAGTTGGAGCGGGAAGCGACAAAATCGTGTGTAGCTTATTCACCCAAGAAGAAATATTAATGGCCAGTTGCAGGAACGACACATTTGTATTCCATAGATTTATGGGACCCATAAGCCATAGCGACCATTCAGCAAGCGTTGCAGAAACATTCTATAAATTTGTTGGTTTCGTAAATAAGTATTAGCTTCAAACTTATGGAATTGAGCTATAACCTCCATAAGTAGCCAAGATGGCGGAAGCGCGATGAACCGCTTGGAGTTTTCATTACTTGATAAAATAGTTGTTTTGAAACAAATAGCCAGTCTGTTCATTCTAAGTGAATACTTATTATGTGCATAATCAATTATACATAGGATGAACCACTATAACTTTTATGTAGCGTAGAAAGATTAGATCAAACATTCGAAGCAGTTTACTATTGATTAATAAGTTAGGAAACTGGTAGATGTATTCTTGCCACTCGAATATTTTTATAAATTCCACAACTTCATGGTCTTATAACCATTGATTTCATTACTAAACGTTCTTGCAATCGGCCATTAGTCGCATGACTTCCCATGATGTCTCATGATATCACCGATCAGTAAGTAACGCAAGCAGTACATCGATTAAATTGGAGACTCAATATCGCAGGACGATACCTAGTGAGTATCGTACATCGCGTCCGCTGCATCGAAAAATCGCAAAGACCTCGCAGTAGTTAGCTTCCTCGCCGTGCGGTGAGGTGGAGCGGGGCGAGCGACTTTAACACGACCCTGATTGTCCCGTGGGGGTATGTGGGGGACCGAAGCCCCGTAATTAACGACATGGCTGGATATACGGGAGAAATCCGCGCTAAAAGCCGTCGCGCAAGGCGCAGGCGGCGGACGATGCCCGCGCACGCCGTTGCTTCGCTTCTCTTCCCCCATCCCTCAGGTCGCGTAATTCACTCTGCGGCCGCATGTGGCTCGTCGGTCGCCACGCATGACGAGGGCTCCCTTGACTGCTACTTCTTGTTTACAGCTCCATCGGGACGTGTCGGGTGCCGTATACTTATAATTGCCACGTATAGAGAGCCCTGAATTATTTATCCACGCTCCCAACAAGGGACTGCTGGGATTGCTTCAGGCTCGTACCTCCGTGTTGGCTTGGAACGGCCACCCGGCCCTGGGATTGCGACGTGTAAATGTTGCTTCATTGCCTTCTCTCGCGCCATATTCTCCCTCATTAAAAAGGGTTATTACTTTTTCCTGGAAGTATCTCGTGGGTGGATTAAGTGGATATAACTCGGAGGCGTAAAGATGGATTGAGCTTTCCGACGCATGCTAAACGTCAATTTGTCATTGATGATCTGGGATGGTTCACACACATTGTGGAGCTACTCCAGGGTGTCATTCTGTAATTCCCTTGCCTTTTTCTTTTTTCTTCTTTTCCTAAGTGTTTGGCGCGAATATAGTTTTAATATTGCCTTTTTCTCACATTTTTAAATTTTATACGCATTTACAATTAAGGTCACGTTATGCAATTAATTATTTGATCATTTCCACTGTTTTAATTGTCGATTTGGAATTACCTCTGAGAATCAGAGATAAGAATCATCCTCAGGGTGGATAAAAGGGAATTTTATATATCCTGCTTTTCTGTTAACGTTGAATTTCATATAGCTTCAATGCAGTTATAAAATTTAAGCTATTTCCACCTTATTTGATAGAGATTGTTGAGAAACATATGAAGATAATTACTTTTTGTCGGTCACATATTAAAGTTTTAAAGAGTCACTGAAAACAACTGAAGGCCTATTCTTTTAGGTGACGGCGTATTTTTTAAATTACACCTAAACAATAGTCGCTTATGGGTAAATGCTTATCGTCTGGATAAATGTCTTCAATTTGTATTTCAGTCGCACAATGTGAATTTATTTGCTGGGGGAAATTTTACTTTATGTAAAAAAAGACCCACAGCCCTGGTTTTAACGCTTAATTATCATCTTCAAGTGTTTTAAAATTTTGCAATAGTTCCCTTGCTAAATCGCATGCGTGAGGGAAATATGGAAGGGAAATGTTGCACGTTCGCCAATTACCTGAAGATGATGCTTAAGCATTGTCACCCGGTTCGTGTATTTATTTATTTTGTGGCTTGTACTCGATCCATTAGAAAATAAACTATGCGATGGAATATCATGAATGGTCAGAATAAATTGTTTTACTTTTAGGTTCATAGTGGTGAGGACACAGGCTGTAAATGCTTTCGTCTTAAAATATCCATTTCTTTGATTAAAATAAGGACACTTCATTTCACAATTACACAAATATAACTAGTTTATTTTTAATTATGCACAGTTACATGTCTTTCGGTAATGTTCAGATTTTTAAACCTCTATGTAATTGTATTTTCTTTTTATTTTGCAGGTAAGAATCTAACCTATAGATCTTTCTTGTTACCAGTTCGGTAAAGTATACTTTTACTTATCCTTTGCAGTATCCATTACTTGTCAACTATTATATTTATACATAGGTATGTTCCCAATAACATTCATTTATCTATTTGCTTATGTTAAATTTCTAAACTACCGTTTATCTGATTTTTCTGCATGAATTTTCAAACAAATGCTACTACGTATTCTAGGGAGATTTTCCGATATCTACTACGTCCTCTTATTAAGTGGTTTGATATGACTGACATCCAGGCAAAAACCTCCTCGGATTTCAGGGGTAGTAAAAGTTTGAAGTCTTTCAACTGACATTAATTACTGGCAAAGTAGCCCTCAGCTTGCCTTTCTTTTGAGATTTATTATATTTTTTGAGGTCATTTATCACGAAATATGCAAGTGTAAGTACCGGGGGAACTCAGAGCAATCGTAATTAATAGCAGTTAAAGCTAACTATCCTCAACAACAACCCTCAAGCATTACCATATTAAATTGTTTGCCCAGTGTAAGTTTATCAAGTTTTCTATTACTTCCATAAATTAATGCTCCCTTAAATTGAATAAATTTACCTCTTTGCATAAGTTGCTGTAAGCAATATAAATACTACCCTAGACTTCATATTTTTATAAAGTACTCTGAACATTTCTTCCACAAAAGAGTCTCTTTTTGTCTCCTCTCATCAGTTGGGACTATTAAGATTTATTAACTAAACAATTATTCATTCTCCCCTATGTTAAAAACTATCTATAAAAACAAAAAACCGATCAACATTCTCCTGTCATCTAGTGTTTGGTGATTAACGTTTTCTAAAAATAGTCAGTTATCCGCAGACGTTTAGGTCATTATTGAATATAGTACACATATTACATATCCTTACTATTTATAACAGGTACATATTTTACTTGTGATAACAAATATGTCAAACGGATATTCTGGGGATTTTTCGTTGAACAAAGAATACAAAGGACAACCTAAGAAGTATTTTATTCGAGTGATAACATTGAGCCATCAAAGTTTTTTATAATAGGGGGCAAATGGTCATCCCTACAAAGATGAAAAATAAACCTAACGTGTGAACTCAAGTCTCGGTGAAGCTTAGTGTTATCTTCTATAAGCTAGTGTTAGTGTTATCTTACTGTTATATATGTAAGTAATAGTAATACAAATGCCACAAAAGCCTCTTTTAGACTCTCTCAATCACGTCAACATTCAGTCAAGCCCCTAAATTTACGCCTCAACCATCTCTATTGTCGTCTCACAGAAGTCATCATGGGGTGAGATCCTATTGAAGACTTTGACCCCTCTCAAGAGTCTCTTCGATTGACTCCGATAGCTGGTCGGGATTCTCGTATTTCTTGTGAAGCGACTTAATCCCCTTTTGATCCTTGTCGTCTAACCCGATTAGCTCTCTGCCAATTAACTTCATCCCTTCCTTTCACTGCCATTTCGTTCATTGAATTTAGTGATAAATGGAAAATGAGACGCTATGGATGACATCTCGACCTGAGTCGCACTTATAGTCGACCACACTTGTCTGACTGGCTTTTTCTCTCGACACGCTTATTCATTTGGACTCTTCCCTCCACTTAAATTGCTGAATACTTTTTTATTTCATAGTTGACATGAGTTTAAGCGACGTAAATTTTCCTCTTATGAGGGGTTTCTATACTCGTGATTTGAAAATTATCTACTTTAAGTAAGGGATACATTTCAATGCTTTTTTTCCTATTAGATGAAATAATCAACCCTGTTAATTGTCTCTTGTTAGGAAATGTACAAGCTATTAAGTCTACTGTGCAGATTATGAAGCGCTACGACAAGGAATTTAGGGCAGTTAAAGGAACATTGTAAAAGCATTTCTTCTATTTGAGCTTGGAGAGTATATACTTGTATTACGGGACTTATCGCGGTACATGTTTTTCAATGCAAAAAAAATTGTTTAATTCATAATCATCTGATTAAGTTACTTTTAAAAAGGGTATATTTACCAAGTAATAAGCACATAATAGTGACTTATATGACTTTAAAAATACCTAGTCACTATTATTGCTCGTTTCATAGGAAATATTCATCGGGAAAAGCTCACAAAAGGCCCCATGGAAATTCATTTTCAATTAATCTGGATTTTTGGGAGAGCTAATTGACAAACTTGACCGGCAAAAACGAGATTTCGATGTAGTAAAAGGATATTTTAACATGGCAAAGCCCCTCATTATGATGTGTCTTAACTCCTCATTGTGAGGCATTTTGGCCGAATTGTGAAGAAAAAGAACCAATTCCCGCTCAACTCCAACCATGAGTCAATAGTCGATAACTATTTTTGGGTATTCCAGTTAAAATTATTCAGTTTCCCTTTATCTCCCGGCAAGGCGAGCTTTTAATCCCATTTGTTTAGGTGAGTAAAAAACTGAATCCGTTAAAAATTTATAAATACGCCTGATTTTAACTAGTAAGACCAGAAATATGTCATGTGAACCTTCATGAAGGATCACTCGAGTGACAAATACAAATTAAAATATGCCAAACTTTGGCAGAAAATTACACAATGACACAGAAGAAATGAAAACCCTGAAAACCATGAAGTAATTTGCTCCTCACCAGAGATTCTGAAAACCTGAGAAAAATTTGATCTTCTTTTTAGAGTCAAATCAATTGATTGTGGCGTTTACGACGATAATGAATAACTCATAATAAAATCGATGTACAGTCACTTCATAAAGTATCGCGACACACTACGCTAGCAGTTCGTATAGTTCGGCTGTCGAAGCCCAAAGTACGTTGGCCATCCTGGGTCGTCTTCGGTGACTATGAGAATAGTCGGGTACACTACGATATATATTCTAAGTCAAGTGGGACTAAACTCCGATAGTGCTATCGACTTCATCCGCGTTGGAAAGCTGACTTTGAAATGAATAAACTGCGGGAAGGAAGGGTATTCGCAACCCAGAGGCATCGTAATCATACTCGGCAGATCTCTTACGAAGACGAAAATGGAAAGAGCTCCTCTTCGCAAAACCAGCCCAACCCAGCGCGCTCTGATGGTGGGCTTGATGAGAGGCAGGTGCCGAGTGAAGAGTCAATAGATATCATAATTTTCCATTAGGCGGGCAACTTAAAATATCAGCCGGTAATGCACGAAAGACTCACCAGTTCGCTTAAACTAGTCGATAGCAGTGCCCATTCTCCTTCATGCATAGGTTGGAGCTCGTATTTACGTGCATTTGGCTCTTCTTCGTTTTACCTTCCCCCGATTTCACTCGCATAATCACTCAACTCCATTCAATATTGCCTTTTCACCACATTCCCCTTCTAACTTCTCCAACCGAATACATCCTCAAGGCCACTCTAGGAGCACGTCTGTCCTCTCCTCTGAACGAGAGCTCTCCCATAATGCAGTCCCACTTAACATGGCGCTTTGTCTCATGGACAATGAAAAGTATACCTGCAAATTCTCATAGCTACCAGAGACGGCCCAGGATAGCCAACGTAATTCGGGCTTCGACAGCCGACCTATACGATCCGCTAGTCTAGCGTGTCGCGATACTTTTTGGAGTGACTGTACAGTTCCACTATGTTTCATTGCTATCTACTGGTTTCGACGTATTTCGACGTCATTCTCAAGACAAATTATTAGATGCAATTTGACTGTTTTTTTGTCTTGAAAATGACACTATAGACGTCGAAACCGGTAGACAGAATTAAAACAGTGGAACTGTACATCGTTTTTATAATGAGTTATTCATTATATTTTTTAAAAACTATGAGGGGATGAATTCTACTAACACCGATCTATAATCCCAAGAGACATTTGGTTATTAATATATTTTTATCTTATATTGTATCGATTTTAAATTCTCATATGTTGTCAAAAATACCTTCAAAATTGAGTTTTTTGTTCAATTTTTGCAACTTCAGTCGAGCTTGGCGCGTCGGTTGCATTTCTCTTGTTTGCTATTTTTAATATTGAATTGATTCGATTCACTACCTTTCTGGATAACAGAATTTATCCCTTCAAGTGGGACATTTTTTATGGTCTTTTCCCTCCCAGGCGAATTTCAATTCAATTTCCCACTTTACTCGCGACGAAAGGGATCCCTCGTCGATTTCGAAATTGAACTTTTTTTTGGCTTAGCCGTAATCACGGCAACGCAATTGTCACGATACCTATCTATCCTGTAGATAGACTTGCTTCATTATATGTATCTTTGTTACTTTTTACAAATACGTTGAATTAAATTGATGTGATACTTCAGATTTCTCCTACAGCAAGTCTTTTTCTACGAATTTTTTATTCCGGTATAACAGAAGAATCATTTTAAAGATATCATCATTTTTGTTATATCGTTGTGACTGTCGTTTTTTACCAACAAAATTGTGCCTTCAATTTCAGGCCGTATATGCTATAAGGACACTCGAAAAATAAAAGGATTATCGATGGTTTAAATCGTGAGGCCCTTATCAATGGCTATAACCCATTTAGGAAGTCCACTTTACATCTGTTTATATATTCCGTCGCAGGAATCGATATCGGGCGAGTGAGCATAGTTTTATAGATTCAAATCGGTTTTTTTCATAAATGTTGGTCAAATATAAAAATTCATCTGGCACGGTATACGTAAACCGATTCAAATACGTTCGTCTTTTGAGTTTATGGAGTTACATAATCTTTCATGAAATTCTGTCGATTAGGTCATGATAAATTGACAATGGAATAATGTTTTTGTGACCGTTTTTGTCAATAGCTCAAATCCCGAAATACAATTTCTCTGAAATATATCTTCATTCATTTTTGTTTTGGCCTCTCCATCTCGAATTAAACTGAAAACGACCGTCGAATAATACAGATATTTTTTGCACGAAATTTTTTCCATCTAAACGGAAAATAATCGTCTTGAAATTTGTATTTTTTACGAATTTCGGACCACGAATAACTCGCTACCTTTTTAATTTTTTTTCAGGTATCTTCGTTTACTGATAGCTTAGAGCGCTTTTTAAAAGGGATTTCACTTTATCCTTAACGGGATATCAACAAATGAAATATGTGGAAATATTGAACAGTACCGGAATTATATTTTTTGGATCAAATAAGTCATAAATAAGTGACTGTATAAGAGCTCCTATTGACATTTGCTAATCGATTACAACCTTATTAATCGTTACGGAGTAAATATATTTAGATCAAAAGTGGATTCAAACTTTGGAGTTACTAGATTTATCATGAAAATCGATAATTGAGATTTAGTGTAAGTTTTTTAGTGAGTGTTTATGAAAATAAATTCCTTAGTTTTAACATCTAACTAAGCAGGGGTATTACGGTTCTTGATGTACCTTAATATCTTCGCTTGCTCATGACTAATTTAGCTCTAGTGATTCTGTATAAGTCTTAGATAACACTCAAATGAATATTTTCTAATGAAAAATTGATAATTTAAACATTTGTCTGTGGCATTGTACATCATCGCTATGAACTTGCGACAAAATATTGTAATTTAAGAAAATATATATCCAAATCAACCTGCTGTGGATGATTAAACACGAATTAGGGAAGTCGAGAATAAGAGGTTGATCATTATGGATTTTTATTTGGAACTAAATGGCTGATATCAGTGATTTACCCCTTCGCAAATTTCCCCAGACTTACGTGTAGCGTGCTACTTAAAGAACACATTCTATAATTCGGTGTGATTTAGTAAGTGGTTGAGATGTCCTCTAATCCTGGCTGAATGTCGTGAAATTCTAATACTTTGTCTGCTTATGAACATCACATTGCGCTCCCAAGAAGTACCTTATCATTATTATTAATTAATTTCAACTTTATATTCGTCGATATCGATTTGAGTATGCTCGCACAAACAGATGTGGGAGTTTTAAGATCCATGCCCTTACTATATTAACTCTTCAAATCTTTCACCGGAGTACAACAGACATCAGTTGGTGGATTACCCAAGGTAAGAAGGCATTCATTGGAAAATGACAACTGCTGAGCTCAAAGAAGATAGGACTACAAACCAGGAAACAGTATGTGAAAACATTCGTGAGGAGCATATCACGCTGAATCAGAAGCATGGACTATTGGAAAAGCTGAGCAGAACTGACTAGCAGCCTTCGAAACTTAGTGCTGGAGGAGGATGCTGAAGATAAATGGACGGACGAAATAAGAAATGATGAAGAATACAGAAGAGTAGAAGAGGAAAGGACCATTAGAAACATTATGCAGAAAAGAAAAACCAGATGGTTGGACACATCCTGAGACAATGGATTGGCAAGGAACACAATTGAAGGCAAAATAGAGGGAAAAGTCCTCAGATGAAGGCCCATGAATAATTTTAAATAAAAAGGAAAGTGCATAGGAAGAGATACCAGGAGGTAAGGGAACTAGCATTACATAGGGAAGGGTGGAGGGCTGCAGTCATCCAATCATAGGATTGAACTACCAATGAAGAAGTCTTTCGTAGCCGTGAAATTAACACTTTACGTTTATAGATGCATTTTTATCACTCTTGGAAATCTTTGGGTGGGTAAATGGTGAGAATAGGTTGCGATTTTACTTAACGAATCCCGCTTATGCCGGAAATGCCCTATGCCAGGAAAGATCATACCAATTTTCCGCAAGGAAAGATAAAGAAAAATTGAATATTTGTGGTCATGAGTTCGCAATTGCATGATAGTGTGGTCATCTGATTTTTTTTACTCGCCGTAACGTGACCGACAATGAGGTTTTGGCCGTGAGACCTGGGTGGGAATTTTCTTTCATTTTCTTTTTGCCTGGCTGATCGATTCGGTCAGAATTTTAAGTAATGCGTTAAATTTGCGGTCGGACACGGCTCTGAATTGTGGTTTAAAATTGGCGTCCGGAAAAAAGCTTCTTTTCAGCTTTGTTTGTTCGGCTGCACGTGTTACGCCCGACCGCTTCCCGGCCTACGCTCTCCCATACCGCGCTTATTTCATTTCCGAGATTTAACTCACTCAGTCGCACGCTCGGAGCAGCTGCCGGAGTTGCGGTTTTTTTGAAGCGCCGACTGCTCTTTAAATTGCTTGGAACGGAGGTTCAGTAATTTTTGCGATGGAGGAAATTGAAACCGAAGACTATGATCGGAATTATTAACAAGAAATTAATTTGAAAATAGATCAACACGCCATTAGCACCGTGGTACGCAGATTGAATTATTATTGCTGCCAGTAAAATAAAATTATTTGGTTTTCTTGGCGTGGATAGTGGCCGTGAAAGGATGTGGTGGTGTTTTAAGCTTTTTCTGCTATATTTGGTTAGTAAAAATAACTTTTACACACCACTGCTCAGTTCACAGATCAATTTATTGCTCAATCCGGATTTCGATGCCTGGCATAATCATCAGGTGTTCACTGTGAACTATTGATCACACATTGATCTATGAAATGACCAGTGGAGCGTAAAAGATATTTTCACTAATCAACATGGAATTCAATAAAGTTGAACTGAGTTTTTTTCATTTGCTACATTTAGAATGGTTGAACGTCCCTGACATTTCTTGTTGGATGTAGTGATGAAGAAAATTATATATTTAAAAAATGACATGTATCACGTTACTTTGTACTTAGAATTCACGAAAGAGCATTGTATTCTATGCAAAACTTCGTAGACATGTGGTAATGTATTCATTTATGAATATGCGCCGGCGTCATTTCATTTCTTACTCAAAATAATTTGGACTTATCCTCAAACATTATGCACCACAGCTTCACAAAGAAAATTACTTCCCTGTCACGAATAATATGAAAATTTCACCTCCTCCATCTGTACAGAGCTCTCTAGTAGTGTCCAAACGTGGAGATGTGTATTTGCTCTTTGCCCACCTTGGAATCAGTGAGGTGTCCGTGGTTATTGAATTTCATTTGCAGTGTAATTCCAAACCAACATTTGTTGACTACTCCAAGAATTTAAACTCATAATTGTATTCCTTAAGTGAAATCAAATCCCGCTTTGCATTTTCCACTCTGAATTATTAATTCCGACCGTATTTCCAACAAATTATGCCATTATCAATACCTTGATAATGACATTATTTGTTGAAATAATTTTTGGAATTAATTAACAAGCGCGCAAAGCCCAATGCGAGAATTCATTTCTTGTATCGCTTCTCCACAAAGTAAAGCCTATAAATATAATAGATAGGTATTCCTTGTATTTTTCTAAGGGATAAATAATGTTAGTTGTATGAAGAAAATGAGGGGATCGGGTTGGTGTGGTAACAAGAGTACAGGCTAACCATGCTGACGGCCAGGGTTCAAATTGCTGAGGAGGAGAATGTTTTTGAGAGAAAACCCGATCCCTGCTTGAGTGACTCGTGGAGGGCACTTCAAGCGCAGTACTCTGTCGGATAAGACGTAAACCGTGGTAAACCTCGGCGCGCAGGCTAATGCAGACGCCGATTTTCTGCACATCCTTCCTCCCTTACCTGTACCCTATGGCGCAAATGATCATAACTGTCGGTCACCTCCCCAAAAATCCAATCAAATGATGACAAGGAGTTCGTATGAAGTAGCGCTAAATGTAATAGAAGGGACAGAGTAATGGACGGATATGATTTTGGAGGTGAGTCATAAAAAGAGAGCCAATTTCGAATGCCTGTCAGAGAACGCTTTGACTGCCAAACCCGAAAGGGAGTCGCGGGATTGGTGTTAAGATATATGTGATGGATTACTATACGTCCCGTTTTAGCTGGAGTAGTACTGGTTTAAAGGGTCCGTCCAGCTGTCCCGTCCGATGGGCATATGTTTCCTAGTTGGCAGTGAAATGTCTCCGTGGACGTCCAGCGTCCACTACATGAAATAAACGAGAGAGGAAAATTTTTGGCGAGAAGTGTGAATAATTGATAAACAGAATTAGATCGAATCGAATCGTGTATCCTCCAAAGTTTTTATGGCGGGTCCAAAGAAATTCCTTGGAAAGGATCAAAAAAGGCTCACCCGTTAAGGAAATCCGGACCTCGTACCCCAAAGTTTGTATCTAGGACAACCAGCCGCAGACGCAGTAGACACATTTATTTTGCAATTTCAGTCATAGGATAAAATTAATGTACACCATTAGCTTAACGTGTATATACAATGTCTCAATTTTGTATTGTCAGTGTTGACTTTAGAGCCAGGAAAAGTCAAAAACATTTATCTACCGTCTGAAACTACAAAGTATTTATTTATTCAATTTGCATCATTACATTTAGACGCTGGCCTGGTGGTCATGATTATAACATTGGATCCATACTCTCAAAATATATTCTAAATTTACCCTATATACCTCCATACTCCCTAAATACATCAAGTACTAGTATACACATAAATACACACGAATACAGCAGACAATTATTTTAGGCAGTGTCTATATTTAATTTTAAATTTATTAACAGAATAAAGAAAGGGCTTAAATACTTCTTCAGGTAACTCATAAGACACCTTAATTCCTCAATGGGGAAGGAGCTTTTCATTACGTTAGTTTTTTGTTGGCGGAGTTTTAGTTTAAATTGGCGGTTCTTTCGCCCTTGGTAAATGAGTTTTTCAACTCTGTCTGATAGTTCGTCTCAACCATTTTCATTTTGTACTATTTTTTACATCCCACATAACCAATTTAACTTTCTTCTCAGTCGAAGTAATTCACATCTTGGTGAACATTGCTGTCTCACTATCTGTCATATTATGCCTTCCTAAAACGTACCTACCTGTCCACCCTCCTCTGTACTCGAGAGAACAAATATAACGTATGCGGGCACCAATTTAGGCTTCCGCCTCTCCGGGTGACAGGCATGAAATTACCGAAAGAGTATTGTTTACAGGTAGAAAAAAAATTGAAAACAATTTTATTGTCCTGGGACAAAGTCCCATAGTAGGTACATTGAATTAGTTTACATGCCTTCATGAGGAGTGGAATACAAAGACAAAATACAAAGTCTTACAAAAAAAGAAAACTAACTAGCAACTTTCAAGTCAGCAGAGAGAGATAAAATGAGTGAGGTAAATGAAAATGAAAAAAACAGTCTCAATATCAATAATCGAAATAGTATGCTAAAACAAAACTGTACAATCTGTAATACCTATTAATAAGAAAAAATGAAAAGCAAAAAAACGAATATTTTATAAGACAGAAAAACAGCAAATGATTAATGAAACAGCAAATAGTGAACAAGTAACATGTAACAATATCATCTCATATAATTTTGTCTTCTCATACAGAGGCGAGAGAGCATTTGGGAGACAAAACGTCAGCCATACTCCTTTTAAATTGTGAGACATTCCTAGAAAATTTAATACTATCAGGCAACGAGTTCCATAATTTACAAGATGAGATGTGGAAAGTATTTTCATATTTTGGTTTGCGGTTTTTGGGGATGTAAAATGTTTTTGTTTTACGGGCCGATCTCTTGTTAGTTTGGGAATTAAAAATCAAGTTTTCATATAATTAAGAAGGGGTTTTCGAGTTCAGTACTTTGAATAACATTAAGGCCTTTTGAATTGTTCTTCTCTGATTCAATTTTAACCAACCCAGCTTTGCGTAACAGGGAGATACATGCTCGTTGAAACGAATATTAAAAATGAATCGCATACATGAATTTTGCAGTCTTTGTAATGTAACGCTTAATTTATTAGTCATATCGGAGTATATAATTGAACAATAATCAAAATTAGGAAATATTAAACTCTCAACCAACCTCTGACGCAGTGTTGTTGGGATTAAGTGCGTGAAATACTTCATCCCGTGGAGAGTTTTGTGAACTTTATCTGAGATGGCAGTAACTTGATCGCGCCAGGATAAGGTACTGCTCAGGCAAACTCCAAGGCTTTTGACTGAGTTCTAGGAGTCAATTTGAATATTTAGAACACTTACTTTGGGTAGGTCTTTTGAAAGGAGCATGCATACATTAGGAGCACTTCCAAATATTATTGATTTTGTCTTGTTGGGATTTAGTTTTAATCGACTTTTGAACAGCTAATTACAAATAAATTTAATATCCTCGTTAACCAACGCGATGGGGTGGTAAATTTCAGAAGGGTAGGACTCTATATATATTTGTAGGTCGTCAGCGTAAAAATGATATTTGCAATGGGATATTTCACTAGCGAGTTCCTTGATGAAAATAATAAACAGAAGGGGCCCAAGTATTGAACCCTGTGGAACTCCACATGAGACGGGTTTGAAAATTAATACATTGCCGTCTTCGTCTTTAACAGCCTGCTGACGATTTGACAGGGAGGAACGATACCAGCAAAGGGCAGAGTAAGAGAAATTGAGCCCACTCATACGTTCCAGTATGTCATGATCTACTGAATTAAAGGCCTTGCTTAGATCGAATTGCACCAAAACAGTTACTTTCTTTTCGTCTATTGATCGACGTATATCATCGGTTACCTTTAAGAGAGCCGTTTGTGTGCTTAAGTGTTTTCTAAACCCTGATTGATACTCATCGAAGAAATTTTGCCGCATAAGATTTTCCACTGTAGCGGTATGAACTAAGCGCTCGAGAGGTTTAGAGAGAGTGCATAGTAGCGCTATTGGTCTGAAGTCAGACATGTCTTTGGGAGCAGGCTTTTTTGCTATGGGCCTAACTAAGGCAGATTTCCACAAGGTAGGAAAAAAGGAGTAATTTATTGAGCAGTTATAGATATTTGGCCTAATTACTTTTCTAGGCGCATGAGTATCAAGCAATTTCAGAATAAGTTTGTTAAAAAATATCAACTTTTTTATCCACAAGATGGGTATTGAAAAATTCACTCAAGTCACTTTCAAATACATCTGATTCAAATTCAGTTAAATTAAAACCCTTAAAATCACGAAAATGCATTTCACTGGGCTTATAAGCACGTAACTTAAATCTATATTTTATATAAATTAGGACATGTTCCGACAAGAATGTGGCAGGGTGCTGCTCATACTCTTCTACCTTTGACAAATCATCGACGATGAAAAGGTGTAGGAGAGAATTGCTGTTCATGAGGTTTTGGGTTGAATGATATGGAATAAGTAATATATTACAGCTGAATAACAGGTCACTGAGATACGTACCATCATACGTTTTCCTCAACATGTCAATGTTTAGGTCACCACACAATATCACATTTTTGTACCTTGAAAGAAGATTATGAAGTGACGGCTCAAAACATTCAGACATGAAACCGGTTTTTGGGGATCTATATATGACACAAAACAATATTTTACCCTCCTTTCCAGTTATTTCTAAAAACATGTATTCAGGTCTGAAAGGAGTACCATCAGACTTCAATAACAATTTAAATGACAAGATTTCGTGAAGATACATACATACATCACCGCCAACTCTTCCTGGTCTATCGTTACACAACAATTTGTAATTGTTCAATTCAACAGCATCCGAGGAGATATTTTCATTAAGCCAACTTTCGGAACAGAAATAACGTGATAATCACGTTTGTGAAAGTAGTCACGGAATTCGTAACTATACCTGAATAAAGACGGTGCATTAACGTGACACCATTTTAACATTTCGAGGGAGTCAAACATTTAGTTAAAGTTACTAAGGTCTTCAAGACAGGTAATAACACTTCGTTCCCCCCGTCACGTTTCCTCACATAAATTCTGCCTCCTCGTATCCAAAGGTACTTGAACTTATCTGCTCTTTTGAGTTCTTTGGCTTTGGCGAATAGTTTCCGGTTTCACTGAATGAGTGCCTCATTGATGAAAATGGGCTGACTGGGTAGGTTGTCAATTCCAATATCACGAGTGCTTAGGTCACGTTTCATTCTCCGTTTGCTTAAGAACTCACTAGCAGTGCTCCGCCACAAAAATTGCAGAACAATAATGGGGGGCCGATGCGAGTCACTTTGTGTTCCCACAGGTAAACAAAGTCAATGTCAGCGGCTTCCACTGTACAGGTACGGCAGTGGCCTTGGCCCAGCACACCCCAGAAAAAGGTAACACTATATAGTCGAATGTCACCGCTACATTGCGCCAAGTAATTCCAGCGGGCAGCGATTAGAGCGTTCAGAACCTTCCGATGGGCCATTTGCTTCCCTTTGTTCTATTCACTCGCCTTCAGCCCTATCGATACCAATAGGATTGTCCGCCACCCTGCACTGTGGTGGTGGCGCCAAGCGGCATTTTAAATATGGCTCCCGAGTTGGAACGGAAAAGGCTCCTTCTCCTCCACTCATCCCCACTCAACCCGCCTCCATGAAATCCTCCTCGGGCATATGAGCGTGTTTGAGTCCCCTATTCATTCGTGTCCAATGGCCACTGCCCATTGCAGCGCACGTATACTGACCGCGTCGAAATATTGTGCCTCAGAATTCAAACTGTGATACCTCCAAAATGGCTCATTACTTTTATTTCAAGTTATACACATCCTCATCAATAGAATCATGTCCTCTATGTATAATTCATGCTTTGAATAATTTTGAAAAATTAATTTTTAATTCTTTTGTATCGTTAGAATTAAATGAAGAGATTCCGAAGTTTACGCTAAGGTTCTAAACGTAATTTTGACGCTTAATAACTGTAGAGCGTTCAGCTAAGAAAGTTTTTTAAAAGCGTGACTTTTAGAGTTTAAACTTCTTTGTCTAGCTACAAGGCTGTTTCTTAATACTTGTTTTGCATACTGCTCAATACATGAAAATACTTTTTCTAGTAGCTGGGTCCTTTCATCCGACTAGCACCATCCAATGCATTAATCTTCCTCCCGATCGTGCGTGCTTCCGCTATGGACTGCAGCTCAAGGAGGGCCCGTAATTATAGAAAGCTCGATTCAAGTTGCCCCCGAGAGCAGAAGCTTTGACTATTCTCTGCAGCGATCCTGTTATCCTGCCATCTCTTTTCCTTACTCCTAGATTTTATACCGAGGAGATAGCTGGTGGTTATTAATTGCTTATGGACGGATTCGGTTACCGGAGGATATTACTTTTTTATCAATTGAAATTTAATATTACTTAATTACAAAAACTATTGCAAATAGCATCAGAATACGTTTTCCATTGTAGTGATTATACTAAGCCATACATATTGTTGCCGCAAGCCACACATAAACCTTTGTTGCACTAGGGAAAATAATTGAAGTAAAATTATTCATAGAACAATAATTGTAGTCCATGAAATTACAAATACCGGAGAGCATTAGTTTGAGAATATAAATCATTGCTGGTAATGTCATGTGAGGATAAGGATTTCTATCCTCCAAAGCCTTGGGCTAGTCATAGGCCAGTAGGTGCAAATACACAGCTGTGGAGCATCAAACGGTATATTATATCTACGTTGATATCGTTCTTCAAAAATTTGACTTATGTCTTATTGCCAAGTACTAAAATTCTTGAGAGCTGATATTATGGTTAGCCTACACATTTCCTCGCGTTAAACTCTGACACACATTTTAGATACTATGTATCGAGTTTGTTTATCTTGAGTATGTGTATCTATATGGCTTTATAATAAAGTCAGTAATGACCTTCCTTTATCTCATGATTAGATAATGAGAAACTGTCGCATGAAGTTTTGATGGCTTAACTTTCAATCTAATGAGCGCGGGATGTTTCATCAACCATATAGAATTATGCAAATTCAATCAGTTATATGCGTATGAGAAGTAATTAGAAGTCAACTACTTTTTTATGCATATTCGCAAACCGTATCCCTGGAGTCTACTCAAGAGACCGCGCAAAGACTCCTTGCTTACTCAGGCAAGTTTCTGAGCGTGCAAATCGGCGTTCCCTGCTTTCCACGGAAGGAATCCATGTTAGTTTCTCCACCAAAATTCCTTGGGCCTCTTAGGGCCCTCCGTCAGATTCCTGGTCTATGAACAAATGTGAAACTCGGAGCTCTGACCAAAGTTTGCCACGCCGAGTTCCGCGGAACCTTTTAACTCCTCACATTCTCCCGAGTGTATCATTACCGCCGAGGTTCCTTAGAGAGCATGGCCGTCATCATTAATGAATGGATATGTAGTTTCTCGAATATTTGCAGCATGTCGTGTTCTGAATATTAATGAGAATCCACCCCCTGTTACACACACTTGAGGTGGCTTGTAGGGTAATATGTAGATCTAATGCGAACGAATGAATGAAAGACAACCTATGCTTGAGGATTATGTAAATCCTATTCAATGAGAGTGAGCAATTGCCTCAAACATACTGTCCCCCAAAGCTACTTCCCCTTGGAATTCCTTGGGCTGGTAGGATAGGGAAAATCAGTAGGAGTCACAAGAGATCAAACTACATAGATTTCTTTTTATAGAAGTTTATTCCCAAAAATTTGCTCCTCATTTTTGGCTCGACAAGGTAAACTGCATTGATCTCCATTTTCACTCCACCGTGGTCAACGCTGCCATAAATTCGAGAAGCGTTGGTAAGGTCGTGAAATATAGGAGAGTGTAATAAGAGGAATGTACTAAGATGAGGCAATAAGAGAATTACAAGAAATTAAACTGAAAGAAATTAAAATTATTCATATATAATATTCACATAACATACCCCGTTTCGCAGACGACATCGCAGTTATTGCCGGGAATCTCGATGATCTTATAACATGACTAAGCACAATAGACCAAGTTTTCCAAGATTAGAACATGAAAATAACTAAGACGAAGACTAAAATGCATGCAAGCGGAGGAGAAAAAATGAATGCACACATCACACTAAATGGGAAGAAATTGGAGCAAGTGGATTCCTTCACCTATCTCTGGAATTACTACCAACATGTGGGATGGAAGAAATACAACGTATATCAAGCGAAGAATTGCTCAAGCTAGGAAGGCGTTAATGAGAAAAAGACTACTGCTGCACTCAAAGAATATAGGACTACAAACCAGGAAACGGTATGCGAAAACGTAGGTGTGTAGTGAGGCACTTTATGAAGTGCAAGCATGGACCATTGTAAAGGCTGACCAGAACAGACTAGAAGCCTTCGAAATCCGAAGCTGGAGGAGAATGTTATAGATAAAATGGGCGGACAACATTAAAAATGATGAAGTTTTAGAGTTGTAGAAGAGGAGAGAACCATATGGAACACCATACAAGGAAGATGAACCACTTTGATTGGACAAACTCTGAGGCGCAATGGGTTTGTGAAGAATACAATTGAAGGTAAAATACAGGAAAAGGTCCCAAGAATGAGTTCATAGACCATATAAAAAGGAAAGTACATAAAAAGAGATACCAGGAGGTAAGGGAATTAGTATCAGGTAGGGATAGGTGCAGGGCTGCAGTCAATCAATATTAGGATTGAGCGACCAATGACGAATGTACAAGAGTAAATGATTGATAATCAATCGGAATATCTTCATTATGAGAGGGAAAATTTCGCTTACAAGGGTTATATTGTCGAGTGACACTCGACGCTCTCAAGAGCCCTCAGTCATGTCGATTCACACTCAACACCCGAGTGGAAAAGGTTAAATGCCTTCTCTAACGTGAGGTTCCGTTTATGGGCACGCTTTTATTATCTCTGCTCACGGCATCCGTGAACTTGAAGGAGAGTCAGCAGCATTTACAAACTTCAAAGGGAAGACCTCACCATGTCATTCAAAAGTTTTAGAGCTGCCGCGGCATGCCGGTCTCTCTATTTCTCTCCCCAGGCGACGATGCTCCGATTCACCTCTAAACAATGCGACACGACACTACTTCCGCCCACGAGGCTTTCGGCGTCCATCCTCTCAGACTCATCCCTCCCACACTGCACGGCCCATTCCACATCTCCCGATCTCGTCGCTATGATACGCGCGCCCGCCCGCTAGAGACACAGACACATACTCCCACCGCAGCCTCGGCCTCTCCTCACAAACGTCCCTCCAACCCTTTCATATACGTATATAACGACTTCCCGTTCCATCTCTCTATCTCTCCTTCTCTCTCTCACACACACACACCAGCCGCCTAACGCACGCATACACACGCACAAGCAAACGCTACCATTGCGTAACATAACTTCCCGCCCCGGCCAATCGCTCACATCCTACTCCCGGGGCATCCACTGCCGGGGCCCATCCCTCCTCCGTACCATCCTCATCCCCTTTCATCATGGAATCCCCTCCCCACAGACCACCGGCCCTTTGCCGCCGCCTCATTCATCCGAATGCCTCTTTCCATGTCTCCCGAACCCGATTCAGAATTCCTGGCCATCGTTGTTGGTGCCAAGGAGTAATCTCTCACATCTACATGTAAGAAACGCATATGCTTACAAAATCTTTATTCCTCACGCAGTAGTTACTTGGCGGCGTAGTAGCGTTTCGGAGTTATTGACGAGGGCAAGGGTTTTGGTGGCTCTGTCAGCCGTATGGCGTCCCTCCCCATCTTTGAACTATTTTTTTCGACCTTTAAAGCATTTACTTCCATATCCTCATTGGTCGCTCAATCCTAGGATTGGTTGACTGCAGCACTCCACCCTTGTCAAATGCTAGTTCCTTTACCTCTTGGTATCTCTTCCTATGTACTTCCCTCTTTTTTGGTCCGTGAACTAGTTCCCTGGTCTTCCTCTATGGGCTTTTCCCTCTAATTTACCTCTAATTATGTTCTACACAAATCCATTGTGTCTTAGGGTGTGTCCGATCCATCTTGTTCTTCTAATCTCTATGGTGTTCCATATAGTCCTTTCCTCTTCTACTCAACTGTACACCTCATCATTTCTTATTTGGTTCAACCATTTTATCTTCAGCATCCTCCTCCAGCACCTAATTTCGAAGGCTTCCATTCTTTTCTTGTCATCTTTTCCAATCGTCCATGCTACCGATCCATAGAGTGTCACGCTCCACACGAATGTTTGCACATACTGTTTCCCGGTTTGTAGTCCTATCTTCTTTGAGTTCAGCAGTTGTCTTTTTCCCACGAACACCTTCATTGCTTGGGCTATTCTCCGCTTGATATCGGTTGTACTTCTTCCGTCACACGTGATGGTACTTCCGAGATAGGTGAAAGAATCAACTTGCTCTAATTTCTCTCCTCTCAGAGTGTCTTCTACATTCAGCTTCTCTCCTCCGCATGCTAGGATTTTGGTCTCATTCTTTCTTATTTTCATGTCGTATTCCTGGAGAATTTGGTCCATCACGTTTAGAGACCTTTGAAGATTCTCACGATTTCCAGCAATGACTGCGATATCATCGGCGAAGTGGAGCATGTTTATTTCTTCACCGCTTATCTTAACTCCCCTCAACTTAACTATCTTTACTCCACTTCCAAATTCTGTTCATTATTGACTGTTCCTTTTTTCGGGATTCATTCCGCGATGTATGTTTTAAGACAACAAAAATATTTCGCTGGTCCTCATGCCAGCTTCATCAGGTTAACTAAACTGATTTCTTTGTCTCGCTCGTCTTTATATATATGAGTCTGGACTCCCATTGTTGCCGGAATTTAAATGTGAAAAAAATTCGTTTTAGACTGCTACTCAACTTTTAACCGTCTTCTCGGTTGACGTTCTCCAGTCTCTTCGCAATTTCTATAGCCTCCCTGATTAATCTTGGGTAATAGCGTATTTCATGCCAGACCAGACATGCAGAGCCCTAAAAATACGCCTCCAAGAGCATTAACGGGCAATTAAAAATAATAATTACCGCATTTCTGCAATAGCCGAACACCATATCAGCGGCCCCACTCATAATTTCTACTTTGAGGAGACAATATTAATAGCTAGGCAAATACGCTATTACCCAAGATCAATCAGGGAGGCTATAGAAATTGCGAAGAGACCGGAGAACGTCAACCGAGAAGACGGTTACAAGTTGAGTAGCAGTCTAAAACGAATTTTTTCAAATTTAAGTTCCGGCAACAATGGGAGTCCAGACTCATATATAGAAAGACGAGCGAGACAAAGAAATCAGTTCAGTTAATCTGATGAAGCTGGCAGGAGGACCAGCGAAATATTGTTGTTTTCTTAAAACATACATCGCGGAATTAATCCCGAAAAAAGGAACAGTCAACACAGCATCCGCGGAAGACTACGAGCTAATTCTATTCATTATTATTTTTCACCCTCGGAGTTGAGGTTTTATTCAGGTTTTTCGCTTTTAATAGAATATTTTCGTAATTTGAGAATGACATTTCGACGCTCAGGTGTGGAATCTCAAAGAAAAAACATTTTCTGAATGCAGCAAACATCTTTTTTTAAAATCAATTTTAAATCCCAATAACAGTGGTTCTATATATATTACCTTTTGCGCCCTCTTCTGACGCGTTTCTTTGCCCTTTTGAAAGCGGCTTCGGAACCCTGGACAACATTTTTGGGAGCAGAGAAATGTACCTTTGTAGTACTAGTACTAGTGTAGTGCGCCATTGTCAGTACTCTCTTGATAGCTTGAGACTCGCCGAAACTCTATATTTGTCAAAGTACTGGATATGCAATTAAAAATCTCAATATTCTTTGATCTGTAGGTCAAGGTAATACATAGGATTGAATAGAACATGCTCATTATCACAAATGGGTACAAATGTATATATTATTGGCATATCATACAAAATCACAATTGATATGAAGTTTTGATATTACTCAAAACACAAGAACTGATGAAAATACAAGGAATTTACTCGATAGATACAATATTTTTAATGGATATATGATGAATGTACATGAATCATTCTCATTTTGTAGCTTGACGTTGTACCGGTGTATATGAGTATTCTCCGTGCCGACCTGAAACTCGTTAACCTTGAACTATTATTTTCGTAACCTCAGCCTAGCGTGTAATCGAGTTATCAGCTTCTCCTAATCCAGGTCTGATAGCTGTGCCCATTTGCCATATCATGGGATAAACAGGTTGGTGAGGAAAGAACTTTGTAAGGAGGAAGGGTAGAAAGAAACCCGGCGTCGTCTATAGTCTACTCTAAGCAAAAAGCACCAAGGGAACACGGAATAACTCTAGTATCTCAATTAATTTATGTTGTTGCGAAATACATTACTGCCAATTGTTTCTCTTGCATTACTGGCATCCCTATAGTGCAATGCACGTTGGTGGAATATCACTCCCTGTCAAATACTGTCTGTTTCGTTTTCTAACATATCAAAATTCGTAGCGTAATCAATTTTACTGAAGTACGGTAAAGTACACGTTTTTGATAGCTCACCCCATGCCACACTACCTAGAAGTGAATTTGAATCATTAAGGTCGATGAAGCGGGCGCTTGTCATTGTGGCCAATGCTAGAATTTGCGACGTGAACGTCGCCTATCTCCATCTTTGTCAACCCCGATTTTCCAATAGCTCTTACGGGCTGACGCAATAATTTGCAATTTTACAATGTTTCCCAACGATAACTTACTAAAAACCAGCCTGCATTTACTTATTTAATATGGATTCTCCTTAAATATATTTTCATTACTTTGAGTTTATAATAATCCGCATTTCCTGCATCCTCTAATTCGTCCATTCTGTCCTGCTATCCAAAGAAAAGTAAAAAATGTGGAGATAACCAATATGGTTGTTATTTTGGTTGCCAGGCAACACTTTGATAACACAATGCCCTCTTCTTCTACCTCAATGATGATCATGTAGCGTAGATGATTTTTACGATCTATCACACGGACGGAACACTACTTGAAGTGTTCACCACAGCATGGTAGGGTACGCACGCGGCTCACTCAGAATGGGGCTTGACTTAAATGGAACACTTCTCTTTCAATTTTTCGTCCAAGTGGCTTCTTGTACTATTCGCCTGATGATTCCGCCTTATTCGCCGACCAATGGCTCACCCGACTTCAGCGCACGGGTGCAAGAGACTCACTCGTAATGAGGCTTGACTTGAACAAAGGAACACCTCTCTTTCAATTATTCGTCCGAGTGGCTTCTTGTACTATTCGCCTGAAGATTCAACCTTCTTCGCCGACCTATGGTTCACCTGACTCCGGCGCCCGAGCGCACACGGCTCACTCGTAATGGGGCTTGACTTGAACAAAGGAACACCTTTCTTTCAATTTTTCGTCCATGTGGCTTCTTGTATTTTTCGTTTGGTGATCCCACCTTCTTTGCCGACCAATGGTTCACCCGTCTCCAGCGCCCGGGCGCGTAGCTCTCCTCTTTCAGGACTCGCCTCTCACGTTTTTTCACCGCGGATGTCATTCCTCTTGGCAGTCACCGTACGGAGAAGTCGGACGGAGGTCCGGTTTTCATGACGACACCGTCTTGCCACCGTGACGAGCATTTCATATTGCCCAGAAGAGCGACCGGGCGCTTTTACCGTTTTCGGCAGGTCGGTCGCATTTCGGAGATTCAACCCCAACCTTCCTTTAACGTCTCCCTAGGTATCGAAGTAGGCTTAGAGAAGTGAATTTGTGATAACAATTTTTTTTTTCATTTATTTGATGACGGCTGTTTATAGAAAGTTTATTGATGATTGAAAGAAAGTGCAGCCTTAGAAGGTGCAAGAACAGGTGCGTCTACGAAACTTTACTTCTTGTTTACCCAAAAATGTTTGCGGTAGAGCAAACACGTGCCTAAAAAGTGTCATGTTCCAATTCTAAGCATTCAATCCCAAAATTTTCATTTAGATGCTAACCCTTTGAGCTTCTTATAGTGTATCTGGTAGAGCAGTTATATTCTTTACGCAAGTATGTCTTTATAGTAGAATTGTGTTACTGTTGATGCGTAATGGCTAAATGTTTCCATTCTTTCATCTTGTCGTAATTTTCATCCATGGTAACTGTATAATGATTGTCGTCTATTTTGGACATAAGTATATCAATTAACTAAAGCTAAGTCGATACTGATGCGTTTCTGTCACATTTTTACACAGTCGCAATCTATTACCGATTATGAAACAAGGCATGAGTGAAAAAGGAATGGAATGGGCCGTTTTACTTCTATCGTTCATTTTTGTATCAACAGCATGCAAGGAAAGAGCATTAGAGAGGAAATAATTTAATGTGAGCCAGTTTTCTTGGAATAACAGCTAAGGAATTGTGCTTCACCTCCCCAGGTAGAGACTGGGTATGGATATGCACGTAAGATTCCATTTTATGGTTAGATACATGGCAATAAATTTGTAATTACGATACGATTTTTTGCACTAAGGCGGTTTCTTTTCCTCCTATCAAACGATTTACAACTAATTATTTCCACATTGAAAGTTGCCTATCAGTCATAAGCTCTGCCTCAAACCATTCATTTAATATGTGATCAATCTTGGAGTTGCGTTCTTCGTAGGTTATAAACTACCTGATGAATGTCCTTCGCATTCTGTACTTCTCGAATTAAGCCTGGCCCAACTAGAATGAAGCACTCAACCGACGTCTATGCAAGATATACTCCGCGCCCATACTCTTGGTGATAATATTCCCATATCGGCCGTAAAGAATTACGTTATTCATTTTAACTTCTAACCACAGTTATTACAATAATACATTCATCATTAATTCATTATCGATGTAAATGCTTTGCGTCATGGGGGCTAACTGTAATTATTTTGCGATTCAATCTTTGCAATCGTTAATTTGAAATAATTTTACTTATATACGGTGCGCGGTTACAAATATTCTCCCAACCCGTGGGCGGGAAGAGGCTCTTTTGTCTTCCTGGTGCGGTTGAGCAGTTAAAATGAGCCCTTTTGATTCATGCCAACACTTTACAGGATTCGATCCTGCAGGTAGTGCGAAAGATTTTCACTCGGTGAGCATAAGAGAGAAGAGAGAAGGGAGAAGGTTGCGACCCGCACCTGGTGCCCTAGTTTTATCAGAATCTTGTTGCGCGCCCATTTATCATTTCATCCCAATGGTCCTGCCTCACACATTTCGATTAATACCTCCTTGCCTCCCCCTTCCATGAAAACCCCTAAAAACTGCCATTACAGTATAAATGGAATTTCTGGAATATGCCCAGGTGTCATTTCTAACCCTCTAAAATATTAATGCCTATATGAATGAAATATATTGCAAGTAAATTAAAGTGTCAGTTTTATTGGCCTATAAAACTTATGAAAATTTGAGAATGATTATCAACGCCTAAAATAACATGATAAATATTGCTGAATCAGATAATTATTCCCTGGTGGATGTCAGTATGACATTGATTTATACTTTCGTAAAAATCGTTAAAAAATGGCTGTTCTTATAGTAGCCAACGGTCCAATTGAAATCCAAAATCCAAGGTATCTTTCATGTCAAAAAATCGGTTTCGTCTTACCTAGGAAGAGAAGGTGACATTTTCATCGGGTGGCTTCCTGGCTATCCCAGGCCCTTAGAGTCCCAGTCGGTTGCGTTATTAATTTGGTGATTTTTGTTTAGATATTTACGTGAGCCTTTCATATTGCTTATATTGTCCTCATTGAATGCCTAAATTATTTTAACTCTCTTTCCCTTTGAGCTTGATTATCAAATGTTGTTGTAGAATAAATAAATATAATACCTTCTGGTGGCATGGCCTTTATCTTCCGCTGGATTTTTTATGTGGAGAGCACCCGATAAACTGAACAATTTCCGGAGACATATCAGGCCATTTTAGCTTACTCTCTAACTCTCTCCTGAGTAAACTCAAGAGGCATCAGGAGCGGAAATTGGCTCCGATAAACTATCGTATCCTCTCTGAGGTTTCTTCAAGGCTCTTAGATGCTCGCTAAGTAAACTACTGCCGATCCCAAGCGATTCCCAAATCATGCCATCGTAATATACCTGCCACCTTATACCCTCTCTGGAAGCCCTATTTTGCCTTATCTGTTGTTCTCTCCGATTCCACAAAGTTAATCCCATTCCGCTTCCCAACCTCCTCCTCGTAAAAAGATTCCCGTGGTCTTTCTTATTCCAAGAGCACATTAGTCAAAGCCATTAATTCTCTTTCCTTGTCCTACATTATCCGTATGTGATAATTTTCATATTGAAGGTTTGCATATTTGACATCGGTTGTTCCCGCTTTTGAATGTGAATATCAGAAATACCAAGGAGTTCAGAGGAAAAATATCCTTGAGTACCTACATAGAGCATATACTGTAATCTTTCAGAAATGTCGTTGCGTATTTAAATGCTCTTGATATCTCTTTTGCCTGGACTGAAAGTGGTATTTAATATAACCAACTTCGACATTTATGGAAATCCTGCTCAAATAATACCTGCTTCTTGCAGAGAGGGAGTAAGGCAGTCGGATGGACTCGAGGAACCTGAGCCAAACATAACTTTGGCGATCAAGAGAGAATGAGTGCTTCCATCGCAGCGGACATTCACCCTATTTTCCATTTGCCTCGATTTTTTTTCACCATCCATGAAATTCCCTCACATGAACATGTCCGACAATTTTTATTGGATTGTTAGGAAAGTTCAAATGACAAACATATTTACTGGTGCGTAATCACCTGGGAGCTTTTTTGACATCGGAGAGATGATAGTAATCAGCAAAAAAAAGCCATTATATTATGCCAATTTTGTCCCTCAACAATAAAACAATGAGCGGCAAAATTCAAATAGCTTATGATGGCTCCTTTTTTGGTGTGTGTTTTCTTATGTTTATTTCGATTAATTCGTATTTTTAATGTTTTTCTGGGCTCTGAATATTAAAATTCGACGGGGAGAATGGCCAAAGTTGGCCATTCATCGCGTGGAATCAAAAAACAAATGGCGGAACCATTAATTACCTGTGAAATTGTAAAAGTCAGAATGCGTTTCATTGAAAATATTATTTTTCTAAATTTATGATTGCAAATGTTAAAATTTCCACGACCTCTTTGTGAAGATAGCTTCAGTTAGACAATTATGAGTTTCCACTCCAAACAGTCAAATTTACTGCTCGAAAGACCGTGTCTGGGCTCGTATAAGAATCACACAATTTAACTTTGTCCTCTCTCCCCTACTTTTCCCATTTCCCTATATTCTTCCCATTTCGTGGCTGTTGTCCTAACATCTTCGACCATCCATCTGGGTGGCATCTCGTTGGGTAGTTGCATGTAGACGGATATGTATCGGAGAACGAATCGTATTGGCGTCATAACTCCCGTTGCCCTTGAGCATACATGATATGTTTCATCGTGATGAGCAAACTTTCGCAGCGATCGCGTCCTCATCTCTCTCGGCTCGGCTGCGACGGGGGCTTCCTCGTCCTGTACTATCGCATCTCCCACCCCGCCCCGGCAAGCACTCTTAACCTACAGCCGCGCCCGATCCAGTTTCCAGCACCGCGTTAACTGAACACACACACACACACGCGCTTAAACATCCTCGCTCGCATAATAGGCATCCCGCATCGACGAGCAGCATAGAGTTGCGGCCGGCCTTTTCATTCGCTCCCCTCCCGTCCAAAGATGCCACTGGGTCAGGAGTTCAACTCGTTGACGGCCATCGGCGGCGACGCGAACTCTTCTTTCCCATACCCCCTTCCTTTCCTTCGACGCTTCTCCATCGCGTCACCGTAACACTTCTTTGAAGACCTCTGCAGGTAAGCAGTCTTCCACTGATCCTCCCTGGCGTTTTCCTTTTGGGGAATTCATCTGCCAGTTCAAGGCTGAGTGAGATGGTTCACTACTCTTAACATAGAATATATTCGAATTATATTTTTTAAAATGCAAGTGATAGAAAAATATCGGAGTATTTATATTAAGGTAGTTTGAGCTAAATATGAGTTACCTAGAAATCAAATAATTTTGTCTCATTTTAAAGAAAAATATATCACCCTTCCATTGACGTCAAATTTTTAACCCATTACCTCATTACTTTCCGAGATATTTGCCAAAAAATACCAGCCCTTTCATATGGGAAATGGTGCGTGTATGCAGTACACAGAGACCTTATGTTAAAAATGAGGTATTTCCTACACTTAGATCTCGTCAAAAAATCAACAGTATGTAGTTTGTGTGTTTTATAAACTATTTTTGAAAATTAATCATATTGTCACCGCAGCAAATTCTTCGGGATCAGAATAAACCTTACGTTTTGATGGAGTTTCAAACCAACCGCGTGAACAAAATGAGTCAAGTTAACGACTTATATGGATATTTTCATTTTATTACTTACAATTTCTGTCATGTAAAACTATTTTATTGCACCATTAATAATTCAATATTTAATTCGTGTGTCTCACAGTTGGATAATTAAAACGTATATATCGAATATGGTCTCTATTATGATTAGGGAACTATCTCGCTCGCACTACCTACCTTAATACCCCATAGACGCTTAAGGAGCCAAAAATATACCCAGCAGCTTCCTTAGGTCACCTTAAAATATTCATGGTGCCGATCGATATATCGGCTCACAAAAAAGTTCTTTGTCTTAAGTTTTATCCCACTAAAAATTCAATACTGCTTATATCTAGAGTCTAGAGCTGATATAAATATACTATATCAAGTAAATTATTTATTTAATGGAGTCGAATTCTTTCTATAAATTATCACATAACATTTGTTCCATCAAAACGTCGATTCATTTTGAATCTAGATTAATCAGTAAATTTTCTTTGAGGTAGTTTGAATATGAACATTTACATTAAATATTGTGGCTTTCACTTCATCAAGAAAATTCTTAGCCTTTTCTTGATATTAAAACATAAATATCTTACCGCAAGGTGTCCTTGCAAATCGGAAAGGGCGATATGGTAACACCATGTCCATAAAAAATTGAAGACAGAATTAAGTAAGAGGAAGTGGTTACTGTTATGGAGACTGATCATCAGCCTCCAGCAACTGAAAAGATTTTAATTACTTTAAACCTCCAAACATCATACCCAAAACTTGTGTATTGTCTTTGTAACTTGTGCAACTTGTTTTTCGGTTGGAAGATGGTATGGGATTCAAGAAAATCAGTCAGCTCTAAGATTGCTTGAGCGACATATTAAATCTCAATAAGTGAAATAAATTTGATCTCAATGAAAATTTCATATTTCTAACTGTACTAAAACAAAATACCCTTCAAGCAAATTTTATTGGATATTTTCCATGAAAGTGAAGCACTTATTAAATGAATGTGGTGGGCACGGTTAAGTACTCCTGACATTTACAAAATAATTATTGCAAATAAATTGGAATATCCTACCCGCAGATAACTTCAGAATGTAACGGTGGGCAGCTCGTCTGCTTCTTTAATAATTACAAAGAAAATATCAAGATTTCATAGAAAGTTCTACTTACAGTAGCACTTTTTTATGAAATCACAGTGGTATTCACCCACCATTATAGTCTCAATGAATTATAAAATCTGCCTCACTACTTTACTTTTTAATATTGTCTGGTTTTCTTTTACTATTTTCTCTAAAAAATCTGCGGCACTCACCAGCAGATTGGTCTGATCATAGTTACATACTAAATGGAATTATACTAAATTCTTGAGTAAGCAATGAGTCGAGCAAAGTTTGATTCGGCCTTGCCAGCCGAGATTTTTATGCAGGGAATAATTTACCTTGATCCAGACCGGACGATTACTTCGTTGAGCTCGTTTTTTGGAACAGGTGTTTTTGAATCTCCTCCACCTGTTTACCTTCACTTTTCTCAGGAATTCGCTCCTCTTCCGTTTATTTTTCTCCGCTTCGCTCCCGCCTCAGCCGTCTTTTAACCTTGGGGGTGTGAGTGTCTGGATTTCATCTCTCGCCCACCCCTCTCCCTTTCAGCCACCACCCAGCCCTTTGGCATATGCTGTCAGCCTCCGAAATCCAAGACGACGCTGTGCCGTCTCTGCCGTCGACAAGCTGTCATATCCTCATCAATAAGGACAAGGAACCCAGTTGTCACGCTGGATTTCGTGATATTGTCTTGAAAATATATCAAATGGACGATTTGTTAACGTTCTCTGTCTACATCCTCCTAACTCAGATTTTTCCCATTTTCAAATGCGAAAATCTTAGGTTTTTCTGAAAAATCAAAGAGAAAATTTCCTCGGCGTTTTTCCACTTCTCGTCTCTATCAGCGTACTTGTCCCCCATACGACCTTTCCTGATGAAATAACTTTAACAAGATGTCCCTGCGCCTTGTTTTTAGTTTTCCCCGGTTTAATACGTCATTTATATTCATAAAAATCATCATCAAGACCTTTTCAGAGTATAAGTCGCAATCATATTAATTTAATTGCATAATTCTGCGATTGGAAGTCGAAGTTTTATGTTTTTCGAAAGTAATTCTGCCAGTTCTTCTCTTAAATAATATTTATATAAGATAATACATCTTGTAGGAAACTAATTTAAATAATTTGTTTATAAATTTCGTATAATCGCCCACATTTTACAAGAATTTAACATAATTCCGTAATGAAATTGATAAAACGTCTCTCTTGAAACCATCACTCACAAAAACATACGGTAACTTTCTTCTATACTTCTACAATAGAAAGCTATTCTCAAAACCCTCGATCCTATGCGACCAATGCTAACGGGGCTGAAACGTGAATTCACTGCTCTCTACTACAGTACTTACTTGCAATTCAGTTTGGCCTCGAATATAGAGCTTAAAGAAGTTGATTAGATAGCAAATATTGAGAATTTTGATGTCCACTAATTGATTAGGCTACTGCTGATCCTCCACAAAATTCTTTATGGCCCTATTTTGAGCTCTGAAAAGATTTTAGAGCAAATTATGAGAAACTGATGAAATATGATGAGGTACAATAAAGACAATACAACTTAGAATATGTTGCGCCAGATGGCTCAAATTTTATTTTTATCATTATTTCGAATAACTTGGGATCAAAATCTCTGCTTAGGTGTTTTGACAGTTTTTCAAAAATTAGTAGCATGGTTGTAGCCGCTGTTGTTTTTCCATTAACGGGAAAGAATGGCAATTGCCGAAAACGAAGAAGTGAGCGACCACTGGACTTGAAAGTGCTTTCATTGATATGCCATGAAAACGTTTTACTCAGCTCTTGTGATTTCTTCAAGGAGTCAGCCGAAGGGTAGATTACAGTCCCAGCTAATGTCAGCCTCTATATATGTGTTGAGTAAATAAAGTACGTATGTACGAGGGTTCCCGCAAAGGTTCTCTTTTTTTCTCCAAAATGGGTTCTACAAAAATAAACTTTAGACAAATAATACAAGTTCTTTGGTAACTTTGTGGTGTTCCATTTTTTCTTTCAGATGATTTAATGGTTACGTTTACAAAACCACAACTTAAAAAACACACACGACCCGGGTTTCAACGCTTGAGCGTCATCTTCAGGTGACCTGAAGATGACGCTCAAGCGTTGAAACCCGGGTCGTGTGTGTTTTTTAATTGTGGTTTTTTAAATGTAACCATTAAATGATCTGAAAGTAAACTTTAGACACATGAAAGAATGATGTTTTGTCTACTCACTCTATTTTTCCGCATGATATTCTTAAGTTCTATCGCCTTCCCCCAGAAATATACTTGGGTGTGTATGCCCTGTCGGTACCAGTCCTGGATCTGGTTTAGAAGCCATGTTTTTAGTATGGTAATCATCTTTTTGTCGTCCAAAATAGTAGAGTGGAAAAATACTGTGTCATTGTTCGAAATGGATTAGAAACGAAAATAAATTACGAAAGAATTTACACTATTTTTCGTCTTTAGTTTGAGCCAGACAAGTTTTTGCGAAAATAAAGAGCATTAGATGTTGTACTGTCCACTATTTTTAATACATAAAACTTAACAATACGTGTTTCGGCACTTTATTGGTACACTGTATCTGATGATGGCCAATAAAGTGCCAAAACACGTGTTGTAAAATTTTCTGTAATAGAAATAGTGGTCAGTACAACATCTAGTGCTTTTCTTTTTAATAACGCAGTTCCATTGCCTCTCTTTTCCTCATCCTTTCCCTCTGTTATTCTTTTCAGCTGGCAATCTTTCCTCAGGATGTGTCCCATCCAGTTTGCCTTCCTCTTTCTTACTGATCTTAAAATATTCCTTTTCTCATTCATCCTCGCTTTCACTTCCTCGTTTTTCACTTTATCACTCCATTTTAATCTTTCCTTTCCTCTCCTTTCTGCCATTAGGGAGTTTAGAAAAATGAGGGGCATTACCTTTTGGGTAGCCCTCGTATGAACACCACGCATCCAGCTAAGACACTCCCATTTGGTTTCGGAAATGGCGTCGAAAACATTTTGAGACGCTTTAGCATCACTGTGTCGTGAGCAAACTATCCTGTGGTCGTCCTCGGAGCGACGCCCTCATCCGAAACAGCCCAGTGACCTCCTCCTCTCCCCCACCCCGACGGGTGGCCGCCTCTGCCCTCCTCCTCACCCTCCCCTTTTCCGCCCACATCCCTGTCCCCTTTCTCTGTGACCCCCGCGATTCGACCTCCCCATTTACCATCGCCGACCCCGTCAGCTCAGCGGCGGCGGCGGCAGGATATTTGGATAAACGGACTTCGAGGGCGGATCCTCGCGCTGCGGTCGGGATGCAAAGGACGCGTAAGGGCGCCCTTAACCCTTTTTTTTCATTTCCGTTACCCTTTCGCACTGCCCTCCGTTCCCACGCTCCCCTGCTCGTTGGAGCGGTCTGGAAATGATTATAATTTTTATTTAATCTTATATTTGTCACTTTTTTTGACATGCTTCTTTGAGTTTCCAACGAACATCGAGCTGCGCTGCCGTCATGTTGCCTCGAGACTAGGCAGTTTTTGTGGCCACGTTCGACTTTATGCAAATTAATTCATTTCATTTGTTTCCAAATTTGGTTAATCTTAGAGACAGACTCCACATACAGGCCTTTTTATTAGCCAACAGTATGCATTACTTGTAATTGTAAGTCTTACTTAAAATAAGTGGTTAAGTAATGTTTAATGCTCCAGTGGGAATACTCAGGTAAATTTACATTCACACATATATTGGCGCGTATCCGGGAGTGGAGACTGACACCCCCACCCCAAGATCCTATAGACCAATGGAGTTATATTCCAAATTCCAATCTTTAATAAATAATAAATACTCTGCACAATGTATTCATCACCATCGTCATTGGTCGTTCAATCCGATGATCAGTTTACTGCAGCCCTCTACCTTTCCCTATCCATTGCTCATATTTATTCATCAGTACTCCTTTTTTCTTTTTTATGATGATTATAAATTGGTCTATACGTCCAATATATTATCAGTTACAATTTTTTCAGTACAGTGCCCACCACAACCAGAACGAAACCCTTCCTCAGTTGAGATTTCTGGGTGTGCATTCACATTAACTTAGTAAATGTATCACGGAAGTGTGTAAGGTGTCAAAGGGAACTTTTATGTTGACATCATTTTTATCAATGGGGTATGCGTACTCAAGCTCAGCATATTTTGTCTTTTTTAGTGCATAAGAGGTCTTAAACAGCAAAAATAACTGTAGTTTTGCAACATACGAATCACTGGTATTGAAAAAAATACAAATATATCGTTAACATCAACTTCAGGGCAGAAAAAATGAGCTTTAAAACTTTTTCCTTGCCCTCAGATTTCTTCGGACTAGATGGTCAATCGGTTTCACCAGCGTTTCTGATGCATGTCAGTGTAAGTGTACTAGCCCCCACGGTCTGCTAACAAAAAACATGAATCTTGCTATAAATGAGTAGTTCAAAGAGTGAACTGAAGGTCAAATTGATAACCGGCCGGTTGGTAAAAAACGCCTACGACCCAACACCTCCTGCCACACACCCATTCCCTGACTCCTCGTAGGGTATTACGTAGATGTGTGAAAGAAACGGCGATGGGGATCGGGGTGAAAGGTTAACTTTCCCTGGGCGAGGGTAGCCAAGATAAGCGGTGAAAGGAGAGCGAGTGCCTCAGGGGACGATGCTTGGTCCCCAGTTATTTCTTTTTTTCACCGAGACATCTCCGCGAAAGTCTTTTTTTCACTTTATATCCATGTCCGTGTGTGCGTAGCGTGTAGCTCCCTTTCCTCTCTACCTCCCACCTCTCTCTCGTCCTTCTCTTCTTTACACTCCCTGAGGGTAGCCAAAGGTAGAAGTTACCGACCGTCCCTTGAAAAGCTCCTGTATGGATATCTCGAGCTTTTCATTCGTACGTTCCCTCTCCCCCCGATTAGGAAAAAGAGTCCCGGCCAAGTTGTTTTGGCTACGGGCCTTCTTTTTCTTCGAAAGTCGAGAGAGAAAGTCGATGTGAGGTCAGAGGACTTAAAAATCATTGGCGCGAAACATTGGATGATCCCGAATAAAATGAAGTGTCGCTTTTCATGGAGGGATTTCATTTGAAACCATCCGTTTGGAAACTCTCACCTTCTGAAAAAATATACTTTAACGACCGAAATTCGTTAAAAACTGGAAATTGGCTGATTTTATTTCTAAGAGCTGCTTTTTCGCAACTTCTTACCATTGTTACAGTCTTAAAATCTTCCAAAATAGGATCTTGAGAATTTGGTCTACAAAATAAAGGACTAAGAGTCACTCAGTTTACTTTAGGTAATTTCATTATTGTCCCCGACGTCTTTGAGGTGGTTATGTTATATGTCCTACAACATTATTTTTATGTCTTGATAAATGCTAGAAACTCACAATCTGCTACTTCATAGCATTTCATTAATTTGCGAATTCATAACTCTCTGTAACACTTCCTTAGGTGGTAATTTTCACCGGTAATGCTGCAATTACTTAGTAATTGATCATTACTCACCATTAAGGGCAGAGGTAGGTAGCAACGCAAGAAGGATGCTGAAACGCGCAATAGAGTTGCTTAAAGAGGGAGGGATGATAGACTTTACGGTTGATACGAAGGGAGTTTAGATATATTCAAATGCTTAGACGAGTTTTATCAAGTATTGCGTGTGGAGGTGCGTCCAGTGGTAATTTAAGCATTCGTAGAAACGTCGAGGTGAAGGGCAGTACCTAGAAAATAGGTACTCATTTACCCAATGGCGTTTTGATGTTTTCCTTTTTATATTTGGTCAACTCTGGAAACCAATAACTCTTGTCCAATTTGACGAACTTAATGGTAATTCGACGAACTTAATGCCGTAGTTGTCGTAAAAAGCTCCCTGCTATTAAAAAAATAACTGACGACTTTATTTAGTAGTATATTGATGAGTCCTCTATTACTCTTTCCTTTTGGTTAACTTTTTGTTCCCTGTGCTTAATTTTTATCTTCTCCTGGCCTTCAACATTACTTTTAAATCTTGACAAACAATTACATTCCCAATTCTATCCAAGTATATTTTCAAGCATTTTGAATGTATCGGGTTGTTACAGAAGGAAGGATGTTATGCTAGCTGGAAGGGGAAGTAAGAGAATTTCCATAACGGGATGTCGGAGGGTTGGACGTACACTGAGATGAAGAAAGTCGTACCAAAAGTAAGAAGGGCCCCATGTGACAGTTTCGAAGATGGCTGTTCTTTTCGAACCTATTTTACTTGGTAGATTACCTTACGTCCAGTTGCAGGAACGACATATATGTACTCTATAAAGCTATGGGATCCATAATCCATGGCAACCATTCAATAAGTGTTGCAGAAATGTTCGATAAATTTATTGGTTTAATATCTTATGGCATGAAGTTATGAGTTTCATAGGTAGCGAAGATGGCGGATGCGCAATGAACTGCTCGGATATTTAATTACTAGATTTAAGAGTTGTTTTGAGACAAATTACCAGGTAGTTTACTCTTACTGACTAATTTTTACATGCATTAGCAATTATTCATGAGCTAAACTTTGATAAATTTTATCCGGCGATAGAGGATTAGCTAGAATATTCGAAGCTGTTGACTATTGGTAAATAATTTACATAATTAGTAGATGTGTTCCTGGAACTCGAATATTTTTATGAGATCTATAACTTAATGGATCTCATAACTATTGATTCCATAGCTAAATGCCCTTGCAACCGGCCATTTGTAGTGATAATTATGGTGGTATTCCTCCAACAACGTAGTATATCACATGATCACATGACAGAAAATCCCTCAAAAGGGAGGAAGGAGTGAGCCAATCCGCCGGTGATTGCCGAGATGTCGTGGTAGGGCACCGTTCCCTGTCGATGCCTCTCACATCCACTTCCCATACCCTCCCCGGGGAACATCCCCCCCCCCCGCCTCCTCCCCGTTATCCTCCTCTCCACTTTCCCCTTCCCCTCGCTCTTTTGGTGAGTGGGCGTTCCCCGAGTCCGAGTGCCACACTCGAACACGACAAACTGCTGACGCTATCTCCTCTCTCCCCTTCCCTCCTCCGCCTTTTATTGGTCTTCCGCCTGTTGTTCCCTTGTCTCCTTGGTGGGAGACAGTGGAGGGATTGGTATCCCTTTCTCCCACCGCAGAAAATGCCATATAGTCCCTCCCCCTTTTTATCTCATCGGACACGATGCCATCGATTCGCTTCAGACGTCCCCGCTGGAGGGGACACCAATTTCTCCGTCTGCTCCCGGTGACAGCTTCCTTTTGTTTCGGCCATCCGATCCACTTTTCTTTTCCCAGAAGGCTGGGGATTCCTTTTCTTTTCCTTTTGAGGAGTGAATGGCATCCAACTGGCAACCAACAGTCATTCCAGAGCAGCTATCGATGGAAAATGGTTTTAAGATGAGCTGGGAATGGCCTATAGTTAAAGTGAATGGGGACCTTGGAACAGGAATCGAACAAGGGACCTTCGTCTTACTCGGTCAATGCGTTGTCCAAAAGGTTGCTTAGGTTTCCAGGTTCGGAGCATCTGCAACAGTGGGTTTCAACATTTTCCATTCAATTTCCCCGTTGAATATGGTTCAGACTATAATCCCCCTTCATGCAAAATCCCCCATCTGGTACTTTCTCGGTGAATCAGTTGAATTAAGTTCTCTCGGGTTTCTGTCAGGGTGATGTTTTGCGGAAGAAAAATTTATTCATCATTTCCCCTATTTAGGGACATGGATCAGTAATTAAATTCTGTAAATTGCAATACTGCTCGTGAATGAGAACCTACATTAATCTGTAGTATTCATTAAGATTTATCACATGCCGCAGAAGGAATTAAAAAGGTATTAAAATTTTCAGGTTTCACAAGATCTGCAAAGTATCATATTATGCTGAATATTACCCCTGATTCTTTCTGAATCTCCCCTCTGGTTGAGAACATCTTATATATGAGAATGACTAACAATGCATTAAGTTAGTATTATGTGCATTTTTTGTTATCATCGTTAAAAGTGATGCTACCGAATTTCCGACTTAAGTAAACCATGTCTTTTTTCAATCATTGTCGCTAAAATATTGGACTATATTTAAAAATAACTCCTCGCCATTAACGTATAGTACATATAAATTAGCTTTCATTTTCTGTTTATTTAATCAAAATCGGGTTTTTTTTTAATAATAATAAATAATAAATTTATTGTATTATTCTAGGAGTTAACTCCTTTAGAACAAGGTAGTACATAATGTGATGTGCAAGGACAAATAACAAGAAAATAAATCATATACTCCATCAGAAAACAAATAAAGAATAATTCGTTCATATAAACATTAGTAAAGCCATCAAACAAAAAACCATGAGGAACCCAATAAAGAGTGATCTGTACATAGAAAAATTAAGAATGGAATCGTACAACAACCAGAGTAAAAAAAGAAAACTACACTTGAACTCTTGAACTTACACTTGAACTTGAACAGAAGTTTGTTCTTCAAACACATAAATTTACCACAGACATAGCATTGAACAAAATCCATAACAAAAAGACATGATCTAAGTGCCTGGATCACAAACAAGTAAATGTTTGATAAGTTTTCTCTTAAATATTGTGAGTGTAGCACTGTCTTTTACATATTTTGGCAGGTTATTCCACAAATTTGAAGCAACAACTGTAAAGGATTTTTGGAATGTCGCTGACCGGAACTGGGGGGCGTACAAAAAACAGGGGTCTTGTCTAGTAACAACATTAGTGTATTTACTACTTGGGAGAAAAAGATCCATTATGTACTGAGGGCTCCCATATTTGAGGAGGTTGAACATGAAGCAGGCTATGTTAAATTTTCTTCTTGATTTAAGATCAAGCCAGGAGAGCCTTTTAAAATAAGGGGTTATGTGTTCATGTCGCCGTAGATTAAAGATGAATCTCACACAGGAGTTCAACAAACGCTGTAGCTTAATATTCAGCTCCTCAGTTAAGTCATTGTACACGAGACTACAGTAGTCTAGGTGGGGAAGAATGAGTGAGGTAACAAGTTTCTTTTTAACTGAAGTGGTAGTAGATTTCTATGGATTTTAAATTGATGTAAAATTGCATTTATTTTGTTGGATACCCTCATAGTGTGTTCTTTCAAGGAAAGATTCATGGTTAATGTCAATCCCAAATTTTTCACACTGTTACTGAACGGTATGCTCTCTTCCTCGACCATTATCACTGGCAGTTCTGTGAAATTTATATTTGATACTATCTTGCTGTTACCAATGATAATGGATTTAGTTTTTATGGAGTTTAACACGAGGAAATTAAGCTTAGCCCAAGATGTGATAGCGAATACGTCCTCATTTACCTTATTGATCGTATCACCGAGTTTATTTGGAAGACAATGGCAATAGATCTGCAAATCATCTGCGTAGATCATGTATTTACAGTGAGCAATACAATTTGGAAGGTCTCTGATATACAACGAGAACAAAAGTGGCCCTAGAACGGAACCTTGTGGTACACCACTAGATGTTGTTACCCAGTTCGATATGTCTCCTCTAGAATCTTTGACAGATTGACGACGTCCATTTAGGTAGGAAAAGAACCAGTTAAGGGATGAACTTGAAAATTTGAGATTTCTCATTTTTTGTAAGAGAAGGGCATGGTTTACACTATCGAAAGCTTTACTAAAGTCAAACAGGACCAATATTGTCACCATCTTTTTATCAATGGCGTACCTAATATCTTCAGTGACTTTAATTAAGGCTGTTTGTGTCGAGTAGTTCTTACGAAAACCCGACTGAAATGGGTCTAATAACTGATGAGCGGTTAGATGATCAATTACCTGTGTGTAAACTACCTTTTCTAGACATTTTGAGGCGGTGCAGAGGATGGATATAGGTCGATAATCTCCTGGAGAAGTAGGAGTTCTAACTTTACTGATCGGTCGAATCAAAGATGATTTCCAAACTTCGGGAAATGTGCTAGATATGATGGACGAGTTAAAAATATCAAGTAAGTAACAAGGTTTGTATATCATTGTGATGTAATGCCTCAAACCGGGGTGATAAAGAGTTTTGAATTGGCATTAGCTGTACTGTGTCCTTACGGTGAATCATAAGGAAGAGTCAAGGTTTGGAGAATCCATTTTCCAAATGGACATGTACTACATTCTATCACGAAGAGTGATAAGCTGATCAGTGCCCTATTATCATCTGCATCGACGAAAGACTGTGAATGCCGTGGAAGTTGTGAGAAAATAATGTCTTGGTACGGGGTGTGAACCACGAACTTTCTAAGACTATTTTAAACCATAGAGATTTCCAAGGTCCCTATTTCATAATAGCAACTTGATGGCACTGTTGTGCATACGGATTTTCATAATACTTTTGCCGGATTATCGAACCCGGTTCTCCTGATTGCGGGCTTGGTGTATATATATCAATATAGGCACACTTTCAACCTTTAGTGAGTGCACTGCCGTATTTTGCTGACTGACCGGATTTGGACGGTTCGGGATATAAAAACTCGATGTAAAAGGACAGTCATTTCGTTGTGGATATGTTCACTTTTTCGATTGAACTTTTAATTATACAAGAGCATCAGTGGTAGATAGGTATCCAGACAACACTTAGATTGATAAAAAAGATTGGATAAATCCATCCTAAGGGGTCTCGTGGCATTCAGATCTAATGGTCCTCTCTGGGCTAGGCAGTCAATTGCGTTTACCACGGGAGCTTCCCGGAATGCTAGGGCGTCTCCTATGGTTTAATCCCTGATGTACCTCGTTCCACAACCCGTGACACTAATTCCACATCGTGACTGCTGCAGGGCATTAACAGTTGAAGTTTCACCATCTCCTGTTCCCACTGCCAGTTGGATGAGCTCAGCAGGTGCATGTTCAGCGAGTATCTTGTGCATAAGAGTACTTACGGGAAGGACGAACGGGACCGTACACCCCCTTCTCCCCTTCTCTCCACAAAAAGCAACTTTATTAATGGTGCTTACATTACAAATATAAAATAGCGAATCATACAAATTTAAATAATCAAAATGGCCGCAATGATGCAGTTTGTTTTGATTTTCAAAAACTTTCCGTCCCCATTAAGATGGTCCTAGAACCCTGGTAACTAATCCATTTAAATGTGCATTGCGGGTGACTCCGTAAAAGTGAAACTCCGTGGCTAGCCTCGGATAGCTTAAAATTTGTCAATCCATTTAAATATTCAACACCCTCACTCCCCCAAGAGGCAAATACACCCTTAATCTTGCTGCTATTACAAGGGATAGCTAGTATTTGAAGAGTAAAATGATATAGTTGGAATGTTGAGGCAATAATTCATATTTTAATTAGGTGGAATAAATATGTGAATCGATAGCACTCGCGGCACGTGTTGAGCAAGGATGATCTCGTGGCGTCGAGTTTAAGGAAGATAGAATTTCCAGAAACTTTTGTATTTTGCAGATATTGGCGATATTGCCAGATCACACGTGACCCGTGTCCATGTGGACCGTCTGTTGAGGCAATATAGCGTTTCGAGAATTTTCAGTACGGATGTGAAATAGTTAAAATTAGATATGCCCAGACTGATGAACAAGAGCTTACAACTGGGAGAGTAATTCTCCGCTCGACGTCAAACGTGGAACTCTATTCAACTTAAAATCCGCCACGCCTGGTTTATCCTTTATATATAGTAAATTCGTTAGATAAATAAAAGAATTACATCTATTACGAGCGATAAATTCCAAAAAAATCACGTGATATGAATACATATTCCTTTTATTGTCGTTGTCTTGCATTATTTACGTGAGCAAGATTTCCAGAAGAAGGCGTTTTAACAAAAAGAGACCCTAAAAATCAGTTATCATGTCAATTGGTACTTATTTCTCGAATATAATCAATAGTATGCTACTATACAACGCCTCTTATTCTCAAAATTGAAAATTTATCGAATGCATACGGCGGATATGTTGATGAAAATTAGGCGATATGCTGTCAATTCTGCCATATGACGTACGGTCAGCTCTCTTACGTCCAAGGATAATACTTTCCGTTTCAGGTTCCCTACACTCCATTTTTAATGCGCTAATCCTACGCCTTCTTAATTGGTTGCTAATGTATACATCATTTAACATCACTGACGTTGAACAAGCTTGTATTATTTCCGCAACCTTATAAATGTATTTTAACCTCTCTCTTTCACCTGATGTGTCAAAGTGAAGAAATTATTTGTCCCACCGATAGTTTTATGCCACTTTTAGTATGCTCGTATATTTAAAAATGGCACTGCAGGTCATGCCAGCATAATACAAAAATATTCCAATAAAATTAAAATATGACTTTTTATTGATTGCGTTTTTAAAAACGTATCCCATGGAAATGTATACTGCTATTAATAAAGACTGATGAATGGTAAAATGAAGTATTGGAATTGAGGACCTCAACGTAATTTAAATCGACCTTTTTAAATGGAAATATCATTCTCCTCATGGGTCACTGCTAACAGCTACCCATGATGCACGGCTTTCGGAAATGTGGATTATTCATTGCGGAATAAATTCATCAAATAAAGTTTCTATGGAAGGTTTAGTGCTTGTCATGAAGTGAGTCTCAACATCGTTCGCAACAGTTGATACATTATTTTTTTTGGCCTCTCCAATTTATCACAGAGTCACGGAATTTTTTAAATTGTAATTACTATATCATGAAACCCCAAGCCGGAAATGAAATTCCAAGTTATTAGTCCCAAAAAAAAATTGATCGAATTTCGTGATGGAATATTCGTACCGAGCATTTATTTGACTGGCGTTATTGGACGCTCGTTTGCTTTCATACGTATTTTCTCTCTTGTTGGAACATACAAATTCTCGCCTGTAAAAGCTTGACTGAAATTTATTTGAGGTTCGATTAAAATTAATACACCAAAAACATAATTTTCCGCGTTGATTTTGTTTATTTTTTAATCTTTGATCCTTTTGTTTGATTTTCACATTAAAACTCCTGCAATCGGAACTCTTATAATATCTAAATAGCTTTTCATGTGGAAATCTCTCTATCGTGCTCATGTAGTAAGGAGATCGTTGGGTGGTCGGTACTGTCGTCCTGGATAGGTACTGATTGCGTAGATAGCATTTTTTGTGGCTGGCGTTATTAGACGCTCGTTTGCTATCATATCTATTTTCTCTCTTGTAGGAACATAAAAATTCTCGTGCACATGTAGTAGTACGTTCAAAAATAATTACTCATAATACGTTAAACAATAGTATGGGAACGTAGTAATATGTTCCAAAATAAGTATACAGTATACGTCCAAAGAAATCCATATTGACATTTCAGCTGCATCTGCTAGCATTAGTCTGCTCGTTCTCGTGTTGATATCCCAGTCCCGACATTTAACTGGTCGTCGTTTTGGCGTAATTTTGTCGATATTTTGCATGGATCGCTTGCGGAAAAGTTAAATTTATTCTCGAATGAATGAGATGACCGAAGCAAAAATTAAGTAATGATTGTTTAGCAAAAATGCATTCATAAAAAAACTTCAGTAAATCATAGTTTACGCTAATAATAATCATATTTCACCAGTCGAAAACAAAATTCTTATCGGAAAACACAACCGTTTTTCTCAAACTGTGGCCGTAAGACCTAGCCTAGTATTCGGAAATTGAACTAAAATATTTGTTCATTATTTTCAATGACACTGTATTTATTTTCCGTTTTATTTTTTCACATGATCGTTTTCAAACAAAAATTCTCGATGAAAGGAGATTTTTTTTGTTTGAGTCCTATCTACATGAATGCGTGATGCCAGAAACTCTGACGAAAAGATTTAATGGAAGTCCGTGGCGGAGATAAAAATTTTAGTGCGTGCTCACACCTAAATGTTTCATACTTGAGCTAGTGGAAGCTTTAACACTAGGACGCCCGTACTTTTCAGCATCATTCAACGCCCTACGCGGGTCATTTTGACCCATCGTAATTAATGAAACAATTCCTCAATTTGCACGATAAAGTTTCCATTTTAACAATTTTTCTACAAACTACAACTCTTTTTATTTCCATAAATTGATATTTTTACATTAGAACACTAAAAATTTTGACAATATTGATGATTCATTGATATATCTACTTACGGCATTATTATCAGTTAATAATTTTTTCAATATTTTCTTATTTTCCTTTCATGAAATGGCATAGTTTAATAAATTACAAAGGCCTTTCACATTATTCTATACTTATCTATAACTTTTCAAAGTTTGGTTGCCATTAATAAGCAAAGTGCACTTCAGTGCAAACATATGTCTGGATCAAAACGACCCGTATGGGCGTTCAAGGTAAATTCTAAAAAACAATAATTAATGGATTATTCCAGGGAGGTGAAAATTTGTGGGCATTAGAGCATGTTGAAATGAATAAAAGTCACGGAAGGAAATCCTGCTCTCATTCAAAACGGAATAAAGAAATGAATTTAAATTCATGTTTGGGTCAAAATGACCCACCGTGGGCGTTTTAGTGTTAAATACAACTCGTCGGTATTTGAGAAAAGGATGACTTTTGAGAATTCCTTTGATACAACGATGCGAGCAATTGAGTTTTTTCTTCGGTTTCTCAACCGACGAGAATAGCGAAACGGTGCCGGGCATAAATCTTAACTGCGAAGCCAATGTCAACAGGGTCGATCCCTTTCCACATAAGCGACGGTGGTGCCGACGACGCCTGGCTGGCGACTGTAAAGCTCGAATTTAAACTGGATGCGGTCACGAGCATAGGGAGCACTGTTTGCGAAATATTTGTGCTGTCCCTCGAGCTTATGTGCGTGTGTACACGAGAATCCACTCCTTGCGGGTATAGTGTGAAATGGACGCGAGAGTGGAGAGAGATACTAAAACAACAGGTTTGCCACTTGTTGCAATCGTAACATCCCATTGTGGCTTCTGTTTTCACGAAATGTATCACTTTATTTTTATGCCTTCACTTGAATTTCACGATGACAGCGTCGTGCCATCAGTGAGAAGGGCGATTAAAACAAATTTATTGATGCTATGATCCCGGGACTTGTTAGTCATACATGGGAAAAATATTATCTCTTCGAGTAGCCAGTAGAATTCATTATTTTGCCCTTAATATATTTTGCAGAGGACAATAATATACTTGAAATGTTGCGGTGAGAATTGAAAGTTTAACCAGGTGGAGTAAATATGTAAATCAATAGCATTCGCGGCGCGTGTTGAGTAATGATGATCTCGTGGCGTCGAGTTTAAGGGAGATAGAATTTCCGGAAACTTTTGAATTTAGCTGATATTAGCGATTTTGCCAGATCACGCGTTACCCGTGTCAATGTGAACCGTCTGCTGAGGGGATGAAGGATTAAGAGGGCCTTGTTCAGTCGTACTTAGGAAAGATATTATATCTTCGAGTCACCAGTAGAATTCATTATTTTGGCCCAAATAAATTTTGCAGAGGGCATACCAGGATGAAATTAGCCAAAAATGGCATTCAAGTATCAAAACTATCAAGCATATTCTTGAAAATTTGGATTGCTTTTTTATTCTCGAATCGTTTATGTCAAAATTCTATCTCTTGAGTGTACCTTCAACAATCACCGCGGAATCGTCTGTGCTAAATTTTTACTCTCCCAAATGTTGATCGCGAGAAGACCTTGGCCAAATAAAGTCGAATCATCTCACTACCTACTTATTATGCCGTGCAGTGCTTCTTTGCTTCTTTAGCCTTTCGTTTATTCCAGCATTGAAGTATCTATTATTCTTCCGAAATTGTCTCAAACGCATAACATATCCTGAATGGAGATATTACGATTTGGTAGTCATGTTGAAAGTATTTCCCATTTTTATATTTGTTATTCTAATGCTTTTAGTCCTAACAGCCACTTGAATGTCTAATTCAAGTGGCTGTTCAGACTATGTTTGCATTAGAATAGTTTGCATTAGAATTTCTGTGTGTTGGTAGATGATGACTGCGCCTATGAAAATAGGGAGCATTTTTACTCTCTTATTTTCAAAACTACCGTAAATGTTAGATTGCCTTGATCATAATTATTTATGAAAACTAACTACTTAGTGCTGCTGTGTACAGCTTTGTGAGAGTTTCAGATCTGCCTCATTCTCAGATGAAGCTGATGTATTAATAATCTAAAATCTCAGAAGCAGACTGGCTTCAAATGTAAAATAGCTATGGATGAAAATAGGGAGCATTTTTACTCTCTTCTATTCAAAACTACCGTAAATGTTAGATTGCCTTGATCATAATTATTTATGAAAACTAGCCTTTTAGTGTTGCTGTGTACAGCTTTGTGAGATTTTTAGATCTGCCTCATTCTCAGAGAAAGCTGATGTATTAATAATCTAAAAATGCGGTTCAACATGCAGAAATGAGCTGAATGGCTTCCAATGGTTTACAAGCAAATATATTTTACTGAGATATTTTATGCTTGAACATGAGCTCAATGTAGATACGGTATTACTGCTGATGACTCCATAGCTATTTTTTCTTCTTCTTATTTTGAGTAAAAAAAACTCTTTCTCTGTGATCCGTGGTGAAGAGCCGCTTTGAGCAATCTCGAAAGATGGAAGTATTAAAAAAAACCTGCTCTTGTCTTATGGTTTGCGTGATCGCGTTGACCTCACACCAAGGAAACGGCATCCGGAGTCTTGAGGACACTAATCCTACTTTATCGCTGCGTGATGCCCCTGGGTCACGTGAGGCTTGTTGAGGATATTTTCCCGCTCCTCGAAAGGGTTGACCACAAATTTGACTGGCTGCAAAGGAGAGCTCAATATAGAGCCCTGGAAGATAGAATATTATTGCCATTGGGTACTTGCTAGATTCGTGTAATAAATAAGGGATTAATCGCGCACGGCTCACAGAGGTGGCCAGCGAAATTTGGCCGCAACGCAATAATCGTTCATGTATACTTGCAGCAGTTTTCGGAGGATTGAAAGAGTTAAAACACGTTGACTTAATAGAAGCCTTGTCGGTCCTTTTTCATGATTCTTTACGTGGATGCACGAATGGTTTCGTGGTTAAATCTGGACCTCTTAACATTTATCATTTCCAATTAAAATATTTAATTGCGATGACTAAGAACCATTACTTTACGAAAATGATGATTGATGTCAACAATGAAAATCTGTAAATGGAACAGACTGGTAGAATAAACATCAGACTATCAATAAGTTAGCTTAGCTTTACATGAGTGTATATATTTTTAGAGAAATTAGAAAAATTGCAAGCAAGAGACCCAATTGATATTATTTATTTAATTCGGCCTGACTGCCATGGAGAGGAAAGAGAATCAAAAGACCTATGCCATAATCACTGTAGCACCTTGTTTAGGTACCTATCTTAAATTAGCTCAAACAATGTGGTACAGATAATTTTATGGTGGCCATTTCAACCCTGAGAAATCCATTCTGATATTTTTCAGAATACTCTAAGAACGGTTGTGAGAGTATAGCTACCCAGTAAACAAGGCAAACATGCTTTTCAAATTAGTCAATGCATCGGTACAAATCGTGCAACATTTCAGTAAGCCAAACTGATTAAGCAAGTTAATTATGGAATAACCTGGAATAATGGAAACTGTTGTAGTGTAGGCTTATGAGCACACATCTGAACATGGATAAGACGAATTAGATAAGATCAGGGATTGGATTGGATTAGGAGAAGTGAAAAGGAATGTGAAATGAAAGCTTGATTTTTCTTGGAAACTGTAATGCGGTTTCGGAGAGGACCCATAAGACGTTTGGAAGGCACGGTTGTGGAACACGAAATAATAGGTGAGAGAGACTACCTAGGTTCCCATATTCTCATGTAGAAGTGCATGACTTCTATATGTTACTACAAGATTGTAACCGTTGAATTCCAACCGGAGAAATAAGAAAGCAAAATTGTTGCCGAGAATAAAAATAACCTCCTCAGGGTAACCTTCAATACGCAGACTATGTAGCAGCCTATGTATGGAGTGATTGTTTTGAAACAAAAACCCTGCTGTTATCTCAATGTAATTCTGTTGCATTTATTAATTTAACATGAGGCATAAGTACCTAAGCTATAACATAAGTTCCCAATGCAATTCCTTGAATTTCCAAGGAAATTTATTCTTTTAAATAGTGCAAATATTAACGATATTGGTACTAAAAACTCAGGTATTTAGGCGAAAACAAACCTTGCATAAAAACGAAATGCAAAAAGGATAAATTTGTGTTTCTCTCAGTCCGATCAGTTCGTTGTTAGTATCCAACGAACAACATTCCAAACCTATGTCGTGAGTGTGGTAAATTTAAGAAATCAAAACAATGATCCTCGACACACTAATGAAAGCGTCTCTTGTGGAAACGAAAGTTGGTTTGAAAAGGGCCCATTTAGGTGCCTTGGGCCTCATATAGCCAATTAAGCCTTCTAGGCATTAATGAACATATGAATCAAATGTTATGTGAATTCTTTGTGAGTTCAAAACGCTCAAGCATACCAAATTTCGGTTTTTGTAGATATCGAGTTTTTATGTCCCACATGCATGCATTGCGATATATCTCGCATTTTTCTTTTCGATGTTATACCTATCGCTCACGGCCACCTGCAATACGTCACTTGTGGAAACAATAAATTTTAAAAGGGCCCACTTGGGGCCTTGGGCCTTTCTCACATAGACAGTTAACCCTTCTAGGTACTAATGAACATATAAGTCACATTTTATATAAATCGCACGTAAGTTCAAAACGTTCAAACAAACGAAATTTCGGATTTGTAGATGTAGAGTTTTTATGTCTCGCATGCATGCATTGCGATGTGTCTCGCATTTTTCTCCTCGATGCTATATCGCACACGGCCACCACTTTCGACCCTACTTTCATCGCACTCGCATTGTGGGGGTAAAAGAGCGGCGACGAACGAAATGGGCGGCGTATTCCGCGCTTAAAAAACATCCCCAAGCGCTGCCGTGTTTAATTGCGACAGTTTTTCGTGCATTGAGTTTCAAGTCACGCTCACAGATGACTCTGTCAAACCATCTCGCACCCGTGACTCTCCCCGCGTCCGCCAGATGGCGCGGCCGTCGTCGTAAATGGACGCGGGAGAACGAGGGTGGAGGGAGGGAACGCGGTTGGCGGGCGATCGTGGGATGAGTGAGCGGAGGAGGAGCGGTTGAAGGGGAGGAGGATAAAAAAAAGAAAAGTCTGCCCGGGTCCGACCGACAGTTAACCCGCGCGCCTTTCAGACGCAGACGACAGTGGCTCTGAATAAGTGGTTGGTCGAGCGGTGAGTTGGTTGGTTGACTAGCAGTGGTCTCGTCCGGTCAGTTGTCCCCCTCTCGCTCTTCCCCCGTCTCACTGCAGCGCTGCCGTCGACGAAGAAACGACAGGTTTCCACGTTATTCCCTGGTGCCCGGATACGTATCGAAGTTTTTTTTGTTTTGGTGATTCCGAAGGCATCTCTCAGAAGGAATACGCGCGTACCTTTTTTCGTTGATTAAAATCAATCAAAGAAGGTTCACTCCGCCCCGAAGTTCATTTTAGCAGTTTGCCGGAGCCAGAGAGGATTAAAAAAAAATTATTTGTTCCCGTTCCTCGCCATCTCCATCGTCGGGGTATACTACGCTCAACAGTGGGCTGCGGTGAATCCACTAAAGGTGTTCGGCCGTGTTTACTAGTGTTCCCCAAGGAAGATTTGCAGAAACTTCAGGCGCCATGGCCAAGGCGAAAATGCACACAAAGTAAGTTTTCGTCCGTTCTTGTTTTGTTTACGTGCAATGTTGGGATTTTTGTGTTTTCTTATTCTTAACCTACGTTCCTGGCTGATGGAAACTTGAATTATTGCCATGGCAATTGAAAAAAAAGTGACGCGCGTGCAGGTTTTGATTGCCCGCCGCAGGAAACGACGACCTTGGACAGTGATTGTGGGGTTTAATGATACTGGATCTGTAAATACGGTCTATCTCCGTCTCCTGGTCGTAAATCCTAACTAAGATAAATGCGTTGCCGCGATCTCTGTTCGAGGTTATGTTTTAAATATTTCTGTGATCAGTGCATTTTGATTCGAAAAGCGGATCATAAGTTATTTTCGTGGATCGATCTCTTTTTATTAAGTCATTTTATTGCCTATACGATGAAAATATTTGGCTTGGAAACTAAAATCATCGTAAACATAATAGCAGTCACAGATTGAAGTCCTTCACTCGACGTATTTATTTTCTAGAAGTCGCAAGATGCCTCATTCGTTCATTGCTTTCAACAAGCTCAGTGAAAAATATCTCACCGAAAATTTCTGCAGCTTACTTGGATATTATTTGGTGGATTTTCGTATTCGTGATTCGAAGCGTCGCTTACAGGAAAACGACTAAATTGATAGATAGAAGTGGGTATATGGAAATGCAAAGATCTTGAAAAACTTGCATTTTTTATGGTTTCCCCAACATTTTACTTCAGAGGGGTAAATAAACATCATTAGCGCGGTCACGTGGATTTCCTCTATCTTCAGGGATGTAATTTCCGCGAACATACTTACCCATGTGTTTATTTAAATTTTTGTCCCAAGTTATTAACAGTGAGGGCTGCAGACTAAATACCGTCCAAGAATTACCATTCCATCCACCTCTGTTTGGGTATGGGTACCGAACTCCTGCGGAATGTCATAGAGGGTATCATCTTCATTCGCAAGAGTATCCGTGGATCCTGAGGCTTCCTCTTTTATTTGTATCAATTTATGAGTGTTAAATTGTCAATTTCATTGGCAGCATCATGTGAAAATCTGAATTCATCTCCTCTCTGGAGACAGCGCCCGCCCGTTAAGGTCTCCGCCTTAGAGACACTGTGTGATTAATATCACTTGCTCCAATTGTTTTCGTAACGGTGGTTGCATTGTGTGCGCCTTGGAGGGATTTGTGCTTTGTATGATAACCCGTGATTCATTTTTAAGCATTCTAAAGGGGTGAGGGACTTGCGGAGTTTGTCGCATCCTTGTTCACCCGGAGGCGCTCTCAGCAAATCGAACGTCGAACTAACGAAAAAGTTTGGAAGGAATTTAAAATACATAGTTCCTTTGTTTCAATGGAGCTAAAGATACATATTTAGTAAGTATCAGAATGATGTACAAGTTTATTTTAAAAAGGCCTGCTAGCGCATTTAAATCGTGCTTCCAGGTGATATCATTTGGTTTGTTGATGAAAGCAGGTGGTCGTATTATGAGTTTATTTCCCAACTCAGTTCTAAATAAAAGCTTCCTGCGCGTATGTGTAATAGTGTGGTACCTGTGGCTTTACCAATGTAAAAATTAATTAAAAGATGAACACTTTTGAAACGTGAGCAACTGGCTTTTATCAAATTTATGTCTGAATGGACATCAGAGGTAGCAGCAACAGCTTCCCACCGCATTAATAATCGTATTGATGCTAAATTTTATTAAAAAATTATTCAGCCAATATATTGTTTCCTTGTTACTATCGAAACGAGTATGGTATTCATAGTTGAAGCCTGCTATCATTTTAATTAACTCAGATTACCTGATTATTTAATTTATAAGTATAATAGACCTCGCAGTTTCATTCTGAGATAGTATTGCCTAATTCTGCCCCAGAGCATTTTAAGCTATGCTTTCTTTCCTGTTGGATGTATGAAGGAAATCCATCGTCTAGTGGATGCGAAGCAACCTCGTGAAAAACATCGTATTGTTTCAGTTTCTGTTGATCTCTTTCATTAGACACTGTATGAAAGGGAATTCGGTTCGTGACGAGTGGTTCACACATTGGACACGGTTAGGAAGGTCTTCGTAGCCGTGCGAATTTTACTGGTGGACTGCCCTTGAGGAAGCATTAAGTGGGAACAATCTAGTTCCAACCGGTTCTCTGAAGTTTGTTTTCCATTTATTGTCCATTGAATCTTAAATAGCGCCAAAGGATGACGAAGAAAGTCATTTTGTAAAAAATACCTGTGTGGCTCGAAAATTGGATGTGGAGAATTTTGTTGATAAAAGCTTCAAATGGATTTGAACGTAATAACTGCGCTACATCGTGCATTGGTGTTTAGAGGCTGAGGAGTAAAATTCATTTACAAACTTGGTATCTTTATATCAAATTCGTACAGAGAATAACTCATGATAAAAACGATGTACAGTTCCATTATGATTTAATGCTGTGAACCGGTTTCGGTATAGCGTCGTTATCAAGACAATTTATTAGTACATTATCGTATTATATCTATCAGGAATGCAACGTATAAAAAGAAGGTTAGTAAAATCTAACCACTTGACCGTATGTTCAGTTTTTGCTGAGGCATTCTTGGTGGTAGTTTCATTTACTTTAGTTCGATACAATTTGTTAGTCTTGAAAATGATGCTATAGACGTCGACACCGATAGACAGCGTTAAAACATAGAGGAACTGAAATCGCTTTTATTATGAGTTATTCCTTCTCATCATTGCACAACGTAACACCATAATCGAGTGATTAGATACTTAGAGTTTTAAATGCGTATTTATATTTAAATTCCCCGCATTTTTGCACTTATCAATTCGGAGCAAGCTACCCATTGCCGCGGAGTTAACTATTCAGGGTTCGCTTATGATCATGTTGTTTACATATTTGGAATTTTGTGAGTTTATGTTTCTCCTTAGCTCATGAAGGAATCCAAAAATTTTTTAAAAAGTATATTTATTTATGCCGCGAAACATGCAGCATTCTTTTCTGACTATCCAGGACCCAACCAGGTTTTTGAGTTTTTATCCAAACCCAAGGTTCTGTGTCGAGTGGTATAAAAGCAAAATCATAGCGAAATTTGGAACCTGGGAAGAGAAGACTAGAGGAAGAGGGAGGTAGGTATTCAAAAAGTGGATGAAACAGAGGTCACTGAAGGTATGGCGAACACAGTGGAAAACAAGATGATTACTGTTTACCTGAACTATAATATAAACTATAAGTGTTGTCATTTTTCGCAAGTACAAATGCTTTGAATTATGGGAGTGATACATGGAAGCATTTGAGTGGCGCACTACTTTTTTTCAAGTCTTCCACCGGTTAAGGTAGGTTTTGTTGAAAGTCAGAGAATCTCATCCCGATTTTCTACACTTTCAGAGGCCTATCTCGCTCTAGTGTATCATTTTCCGCCTAAGCATACGATCTATCCTTCATCTTGCCCACAACACCTATTCTCCTTCTTCCTCTTCCCCGCTTGCCCAACATCCTTCCCTCTATCACATCCTTGAGCAACACCTAGCCCCTTATTACATCCTCCAGCCACCTACGCTGCCGATCTCGAATTTCATTCAAAAGTTTCTTATCCAGGCCCACCATTTTAAGCACTTCCTCGTTAGTCTCCCTTTCCATCCACCTCACCTTCTCCATCCTTTTCCACACCCACATCTCAAATACCCGCAGCCTATTCTCGTCCTCCTTTCTGAGGGTCCACGTTTCTGCTCCATAAAACGCTACGCTCCATATCAAGCTCTTCACCAGCTTCTTCTTCACATCCTTACCCAATCTCCCCGTCATTAGCTCCCTTCTATTACTTAACGACTCCTCACAATTCTCTTCCGTATGTCTTTGCTACTATGCCTGTTTTCTTCCAGCGTACTGATATTACTCTTTAGCAGATTAAGAAACAAGCATTCTAATATGATGATAGTTGCAATTTACATTATTGTTCATAGTTTCTGTAATGTGAAAGACGGTCAGTGAAATTTCATCTCATGACAGCATTTTCTAAGGAATTATTGGTGGTAGTTTCATTTACTTGTAGCAGTCGCAGTGGTGCTATGAGTGTCGCAATATGCCACTCCGCTCTTCCTAGTCCACCACTTGATAGCAGCACTATATGTGAGGAGCTACCAAGGTCTTCGTCGAATATTAGGAGGATAAGAGTAAGGAGGTTAATGGTAATGGCATAAGGGATAAGGAAGATAGGGATGAGGATGATTAGGACCATGGGCGCGATGTGGTAGTTGGGAAGCGGCAGTGTGTGCTGAGTGCGTTTTGGCGAACGGTCGTGTCTTCCCTTCGGGGATTCTTATGTTATGTTATGGTTTTATAGAGTGTTGAATAGTATTAATAAATGTAGTGATGATCTTGAGAGTTCGGTGTTATTCCTTTTGGACCGCTTGACCCGACAACCACATCTGTGTGTTGCTTTGTCCTACATACAGTAGTTCGATACAGTGTAGTGACTGTTGGTGAAGACTCTCCCCTGCCATACACCCTTGAGATGCCTTGCGAGGTATTATGTAAATCTAGAAGAAACAAAAACTTAGTTTGCATGGCAGGGGAAGGTATATACATTAAGAAGACTATCAAGATAATACTTCGCTTCGAGGGTCGCGGGTTCGATTCTCACCTGAAATGATTTCCCCCGATCTGTAGAATATTGTTAGTGATCGTCTGTTGTTGTTTGTTGATATTCTCGGAGTGGAAGGTCTTAGGAACTGCTTTCGGAGAAATGGAAGAGGGGATCGGGTTGGTTTGGTGGCTAGAGTACTGGCTCACCATACAGTTGGCCAGGGTTCAAATCCCTGCAGTGGAGGATGTTCTCAGAGGTAACCCAATCCCTACTTGAGTGTTATGTGGAGGGCACTTCAAGTACTGTAATCGGTCTGTCGGATGAGACGTTAAACCTTGGTCCCCTTGGCGCCTTTTGCTAAGAGCATGCTAATGTCGACGCCGGGTTTCTAGCCACCCTTCCTCCCTTACCTGTCCCCTATGGCGCAAGTAACCTTAGCTGTCCGTCGCCTCCTCAAATATCCAATCAATTTCTACGTGGGAGGTTAAATTTGTAAAAAAAGTAGTTTCGAGTCTAAAACCAGTTTTTTAAGGCACAAAATGTTGCTTTCAAATTCTATTTCAACGCGGAAATGCAAAAATGAAATCCAAGAAATGGAAGATAGATCAAGAAATGAATAGGCACATGGTGGGCGTATCTGGTTTATTTCTGTCGTGACCTTTCTTTACATTCCGAATCGAGCTCTTGAAATTCGCCCTCTGTTGCGTCACGGCTTGGCCCATGGTCAGTTCTCGTGTGCGTTTGTGGTTTGTGTGCGAGCGAGAGGGAGAGATGTGGTGCTCATCGGAGCAGAGAATTCCTCATCCTCCGCCGCCTCCTGGCGCAAGCCTTTGTGCGCCGCCGTCCGCACCTGTTGAGGGAGCGATCCGAATTTTTCCCACCCCTTCTCCCCCTCCCGTTTGCCCCGAGACGGCCCATATTATTCCCGGGAGATTTGACCGTCCACTATTTCCCCCCCCCTCGAACATCTCCCTCTCCATCCAACCCCGAATAACCCACCCCTTTCACTTCTCTTTTGAGTCATTTCAAGGTCTTTCCCCCCGCCCCTACCGTTTCCACCCCCTTTCTTTCCCACCCCCTTTCTTTCCCTGCCCCCGTGTTTCCAAACCCAACCCCGCTCATTTTCCAGCCCGCCTCCAGGCCCACCAACACCACCGCCGCCTACTTCACCCCCGTTTGGCCTTTTACACAAGGCGGTGGTTTTCCCTATTGTGTGGTCCTCTGCGCAGGTATTTCGGTTCGGGGATATGGGGAGGGCCGGTTGGTTGCGGCCAGCTTTGGCTCTGATATTTCAGGTGCTTCCACCCATTTGGTGGGAGACGCGTTAGTTCTCGCCTTTTGTATTTCATCTCGGTGGTCTTGTTTTGAATGTTTCATCAGCGGCTCATCCTCCCCCTCAACTTCCCTCTGATCTCTGATTGGTTAATCAACACCCATGGTATGATCTCATTCGTTAGGGCGTCCATGTTCGCGGCGCCATGTGAATACTAAGTGGAAAAGGTTTTGAACTGAAACCGTGGGATTAATCTGTCAACAGAACTCATCATGTCTAAGTCGGTTTCCCAAAGGTATTGGAGCTGAAAGATTAAGGCACTTTGCTACTTGAGGGATACTTTTCATCAAATTTAAAAACTCGTTTTTTTTCCTTTCTCGCGTCAGGTTGGGAAATTGCTTGCATATGAACCAGAAAGGTTTAAATAGTGGGAGCAGAAAAGTATATGTTATGAAATTAGAACCTCCGTATGGGCAGTATTCTACAACAAACTACCCAACGAGTGCGGAAGAATGATATTGTAGAGATATCCCGGGCTTTTTTGTATCACCTCTCCTCCCCCATAAAATATCACATTAAGAAAGTGCGTTGAGAAGTTACTCTATTTTACTGTTACCCGATTCAGTATTTGTTAGTGATCGAATTGCAAAATACAAATAGCTCAAGTGCCAAAGTATTCCCCTTTTTTGTGGAATACTTTGTATACTTTTGGGGAAGTAAAATTGTTTGGTTATCGAAGTAAAATTGTTCGAAATTCGAAGTAAAATTGTTTGGTTATCTTTATTACAATTGTCTTGCCTATAATTAACTAACCATCAAGCATTCATAAAATTTGTCTTCTTGTAAGATATTTTTTTTAATCCCACAATGATGTAAAGTACATTCATTACGCCCTAATCTTTCAAGAAACTCCGGGATGTGTCGTAAAGTAAACCAATTCTACGATATTCTATTAAAGCTTCTATTCGCTTTTACGATACCTTACCTGTCGTGGTGCCTTTCACCTTTTCATCCTTGAGGAGATGATTGGTAGCGACAGTCATCACTTCCTCATGTTTCGAGTTCAATTTAAGTGATGAAAGTGGTGAAAAAATGAACTATTTATAATGCTACTTTAGAATATGTAACTATTTCAAACTTAGGTACCGTTATGTTATCCCATCATCAGGTGGTGGAATAAAATCCATGTAGTTTTGCCCGGAACCTTCATTTCATTTAAATGGGTGTTTATGTACCGAGTGTGTGATGATCTGCTTGCTGCTGTATGGATAAGTTAGTATATAGTTTCATTTTCAAAGTTGTTGTTTCATCATGAGTGAGCTCTTCGAGATTCGCCATCAACGATCATTTCCACTCATCAGCCCTCCAGAATTCCTGTATTTCAAAACGTGTGTCTTATTGTGTGTGTAAAGTTATTTGAAAGTTAATTTTGCATATAACATTCAGTGAACGTCGTGCGTTTATTATAATTACTCGTAATCCTTATATTGAATAAGATGAAACTATTTTCAGTGATTCGTTATTTTTAATCTATCGAATTGCAAAGTACAAACAGATCAGGGGCCAAAGGAAGGAGGATAAATAATAGATCTAGGAGACTTTATGCGTTGGCAGCCTCGATCAAAGAGGAAAGTCTCTTGATTTTGTCGTTTTTATTGCCTCGCCCAGACTAATTAAAACGTCAATGAGATAAATCTCAAAAGTTTTACTGGGCTGAGAACATTAATAACCGGCAGTCAATGAAATTCATCGCTTTTATTTTTTGCCGAGCTTCGACGACAGCGCCGTCGAATGTAACGACTCTTTCAGAGACCAAGATGAATGAGCATTTTCCTGGAGGTGGTGGATTCTCTTTAACATCTCTGTCATCACTAAAATTTGGAGCCTGATATCAACTATTCGAAAAAATCCGCTTGTTCCGAGAAAAAAAACGTCGCGTTGCCATGGTAACTCAGTCCGCGCAGCCTTTGAATGATATCGTCACAAAGGGCTTCTGCTCCTTGAATCTACGTAGAGAAATATGGGAACAGGGAAAGGACAAAGGGTTTAGTGGAAGTTAACGGGTAGGAGGATGAGGGCTCCGAGATTTTTCCGACACCGGAATGAACCCAAAAGATCTTTGGGTCCCCTACCATGACAAGGTTCGTTAAAGGCACCCAAATATCCAGAAATTCAAAAATAAACCCGTCCCTTTTCATTAATCTCTCCGAGATGTCGTGAATAAAAGCTCCATCACGTAATTTGGAGATTAAAAAGGAGTATCAAAAGGGTTGAAGAACCTTCGAAAGTATAACTTGTAAGGACTAGAAACTTTTAAAAAAATGCACGCGTGAATGAGAGTCTAAGTTAGCCCGCTCTGCCCATGTTTTAATCAACTTAACAGCTTGTCTTTTCCTTGGCTCAAAATATTTGTTAAGCGTGCTGAAAGTGACTCTATCTAAAGCAGATTTTACCTTACGTTTATTCTAAACCCATGTCTACCAGCCTCTGTTCCATAATCTACTTTTTCCAGTTTATAGTATACCAGAACTAAAAATATCTGAAAGTTATACTGAGAAAAGTGTATGAGTAGGGTTTTTAGAGAAGGAAAATAGACTTACAGATAAATATTTATTAATATTTCAGCATGTTAGATATAAGTCAGGGCATTATGTACATTGAAGAATAAAAATGATAAATCGTAAATGATACAGGTAAACATAGTCGGTATAAGGATGAGTCGCTGGTAATCATCCACTATATTTTTTTATTTCTTCTGGCCGGTTCCGCTTTTCATACATCACCAGAGTTCATTATTCGGAATTGCGATAAACATGTAGATAAACTCTGATGATGAAGTCATGATTTCGAAATTAGCCAATTGTATAAATACAGCAAGGAAGTTCACTATGTGACCCGTTCTTCAACTTTGTCTTAATTCCACAAAGTAACTCCTCCCACCATATAAATGGAATAAAACTCGGTTCAACTTTGTGGAGTTCCATGTAAATAAAATAACTTATACACTCCACTTGTCAGTTTACTGATACAGTTCGTTGAACAATCCGGATTTCGATGCCTGACATCATTTTCAGGTGCTCACTGATAAGTAAAGAAGGTATTGTGAAGGTTTATATCGTAAAGTGAATGCGGGAAGAAAGTAATATTCTCCCACATTCACGTCAACACATGAGCTTTGTATTGAATGCTTGATTTCGCTCTCATCTCTTGTCATTTTTCACTAAATTATGCTTAAATTGTAGCTGTAGGTACAATACTATATCGAAAAAAATGGCGCGAAAGGTAATATTTTAACAACATTTTTTTCCGGGAATAGGAGCCAACTGCTCCGCCGTTTATAAAAAATGTAGGCACTTCAACTTCAATTTTACTAAAATATCCTCAGCGTGGCAAGGCATAGATTCCTCTGGCATTGATTCTTGTTCTTTGAAGCGTATATGGCGGTCGGGTATTTGTTTCTGGAATGCCTAGATGAGCTCGCTGCAAAACCTGTAAACAAAAGTTAATTTATGGAGCCGAAGAAGCGCTAGGACCATTAGAGGCCAAAAAGGAATGGAAGACGGTCTTGGCACGACTTCAAACTTCTTTATATCCCTGCCAACAGAAGGATTGAAGAAACGCATATCCCGTTGCTGGTGTGGTGTATTATCTCCATCTCGAGAGGCGAAGCTCATTTAGTTCTTCCGTCCAACTTTTAGGTACCTAGACCTTGGGCTACAGTGGTCGGTTGCATGACAGTTTAAAAATAAAAATCTTTCAACATGGGTGTGTGATTGGCCTCATTTTTTCAGGACTAACTCGAATTGGTGCAAGTTTAATTCAGTCAGGTATCGCGTAAAATTTATATGTTGTTCGGTGTTAGGGAAAACATTTCCACCGAATACGTGGCCAATTATCTGGAAATAGTGGAGATGCCTCTGGTTAAAATAGCAGATTGAGCGAGGCACGATAATGTGCCGAATTTAGGAGATGAACTACTATTTTACCTCCTCCCGTGAGAAAATCAGCATTGGGTGGCAAAGAAGGCTGGGGTAAACCTGGCTTCTAAATGAAAGTTTGAGACATTACTTTGGGTAACGCTTAGGATACCAAAATACCAAAATAGACAGGTGTTTAATAGATTACGATCGTCGCTAAAACAATAAGCATTTGTTTGGTGTCGTATTCTATTTATACATACTTTCGTCAAAAAATGAGAGTATTCCTAGCGACTCATTGCGCTTATGTTTCATTTTCTCTGAAATTGTTACATATCCCCATGAGAAACGAATTTTAAGACTTTTATTCGATGAACATCAACATATTTAGCGAATATTTTTCGGGAATCGTCTTGATTGAAAAGTTTTGTACATTTAGAGGCCTTTATTATTAAAATCAGAAACTAATTAAACTAGTATTAGGTGAAAACGTACGTTTTTTATAGTTAATTAAATAATCAGGATTAATTTTGGCGTGGACGTTAATTTTGGGTGTTTTCCTTTAAAGTTGACTATACATTGCCGTGTTATTTCTTACCTGTCAGATCGAGTGCCCATCTTTTCTATGGTCGCAGCAGTGGAAAAATACAGCCTCGTTGATGTCGTGTAACCCGTTTACAGCCAGCGATAGCAACCTCGCCCGTGCTTCCCTGTCGAACTGGTCTCCTTGTCCGTTAGGTTGAACGAGAGAATCCGTGAGAATACGGCGAAGTTGGCAACACCGTTGATGTAGCTCACAAAAAACTCACTCTTCATGGGACCCCTTCCTCCCCCTTTCCGTTCCTTCCTTCTACTCCTTGTAACTCGAGGGAATCTCCTCCTCACGCCCGCCCCGGGGGCTCCCAGAGCCGCCGGAGAAGAAACACGCACGTCCCTTCGACCATCTCAAAAAATCTCTCATCTCTCTCCCCTTTACTCTCCCCTACCCTTCCTCTACCTGGTCATTACCATAACCAACGAGCCTTTTTTGTGTTTTTGTCCTCATACTGAAAAATGTGCTGCAGCTATGTTGCAGTAGCGTTACAAGTTTATAACTTCGATTGCATCATTAGTCACGAAATTATTGGAGATTTACAACGTATACTACAGCTCGTGTAAAAGTAAACATTTAACAAAATCTTTCCATCATTATCTTAGAAAAATGTATGCCAACTTGTATCACAATTGCCAGTCTCTATGTTTAATATCAAGAGAATGGCGCCGAAGGCCAAACTAAACGTCGTAAAAGTACATATAAAGGGAGGAAAAATATGTACTGATATCAATAAACGTATTAATGAGTATTTTATCTCATGGTTTTTATATCATTAAAACTAGTTGTTGATCATTAAAGCCAGTCTTTGCTGCTACAACTGAATAACTCAAACCTCAATTGCATCATAAGTCTCGAAATTAGCGGAGGTTCACCACTTTTACTACAGCTCGAGTAAAAGTATAAATTTGAAAAAAAAATTTCCATTATTATCATAGAACAATGTATGCTAACTTGTATCACAATTGCCAATCTCTATGTTTAATATTAAGCAAATGGCGCCCAAGGCCAAATTAAACGTCGTAAAAGTACATACATATAAGGAGATGAAAAATATGTACTGATATCAATAAGCGTATAAATGGTTATTTTATCATGTGGTTTTTATATTGTTAAAATTACTTGACCAAACATCAAGATTCAATGTCCAATACTCAACGGTCTCGACTGTTTTAATGACTTGTAGAGGATGTCGAGCCATTATTGCCGGTTAAATAATAATGATGGAATATCTTCAGTGGAGTTGGACTGAAATTTGTAGATACCCATCGTTTAATTCAAGAAAAGAGCAATTGAATAGTATACTTAACTAAATATAAATCCAATTTTTCGATTAAAGTTGAGGAATTTTGACTTCAATTCATATATTTCGGGCATACAGGTGGCTCTCTAAACCGAGATTTGAAATCTCGTTTGATACTAAAATATATAAGTACCTAAAAACAGCGACTTATTTGATTGTATTTTGGATTCTCCAGGTCAAAAACACATTGAATCAATGTAACTTAACGTCAGGAATATCGTATATAGAGGTTTTGTCCAACTTTTCCCTATGCTTGCACACTATGAGATGTGGGCACACGAAGTGTAAGCAACAGCTGGTTGTCAAGAGCCATCTCCGTTAGACTCATGATGTCAACTGAATTTGGAACGATCTATAATGTTGGACGCAATCTGAAAAAAAATATTTTACGATAGAGACACTATTAAACTATTATGTACAAGGAAAATAGCATTGACAAATAACAATCACAACCTAAAAACCAACGGATAAATATAAAGGCCAGCTTGGATGAGAAATGAAACACATCAGCCACAAGGTCAAAGTCTAAAAGCGAGGAAAAGGGTAAAGTGGAGGGCTGATGTCACCCAAACTATGGTTAGAATGACTAATGATGATGATGATAGAGATGACCAACTAGTAAACCAGTTAAAGACGGAGCTCCATGAAAGTGACTGCGAGAAGGAAAAGCGAAATTCATCCTCCAAAAGAAATAATGTACATAAGATCGTAGAAGTGAATTTTACGGGGCACCTCCGGCTCCTCTTGGTTTCTCATCAAAGGTGGATCAAACTCGAGGGAAAAATCCCTACCACACGAAATGGTATGATGTCGAGGGAAAACCTTGAAAGACTTGGCTGGAAGGATAGCTCTGCAGGCCTCTACAGGAACTGCTTTTTAGTTTCAACGCCCTCCCGGTATCAGGGATTCAGTGTGTCAAAACTCGGTGACATCGGAAACAGTGGCATCGGAAATACCGAGAAAATTGAGAGATTTACGAGTTGGGATCATATTTTTGCTGTGTTCAATCGGGAGAGAAATTTCTTAAACTCAACTCGAAAATTAATTTTATTTTAAAATATCATGTTATTCACATGCTTCGTCGTCCAGTTCTGCGTATCTCCAGCAAGTTTAAACTTGTTTAATTTGTCCATACAATTCTCCACTTTCCCTTACTCTTTACAGTTTTATCTGCCTATACGACCTTGTCTATCGCCATGTATCGCTCATTGAAATAGACCTATAATTTTTCTAATAATAACCTCCATTACATTCAGGTTGAATTCACCTTATCATCCTTACCAACCATGTAAGGGTAAGGATTATTGAAAAAAAAGAGGAGAGGGAACAGAAGTGAATTGTGTATTCGATGCTTCTGTTGGCAGTAATCTGTTGTCATTTAAAAAGCTAATAGTGTGTGAAAAGAAGACATTTTTTACCAATCGGTTATGCAGTGTATATATCTTATAATGTCGCCTCTCTCAGTTCTAGATACTCAGCACAGGGTCAAGGTAATATTCTCCGTTTTGCACTGAAACTCGCCTGATCTGAAATTTTGAAGTGATCTTGAATTTTCAGCAGGTGGAATGTATATCCGTATTATTTTCTGTATTGGGTAAAGTAATTTTGCCTATATAATTTTTCTATCGTATGCTCTTCTGCCTCCTGCGCGAGAAAAATTACTTTCAAAAATCGTATTTCCAAGGTGCCTTGCGTTCAACAGTTCAAGACCATGAAACTTTATCCTTACATTGTATATTCTCTGTTGGTTTAATTATTAAAATGGTTATGTGAATGTATTGCCGGTTGGTAAAAATGAGAGAGAAAAGGAGAGACCATTCGGGGACAAAAGACCTGTTGAATATTTGATGATGTTGCTGAGAGCGCCGTCCGACGGTGAATCACTTCGCGCACCTGGAGGGCGCCTCGGGAGAGCATCATTTAAATAATTCCCTTCAGTTCTCATAATTGCCTGAGACAACAAGACGCTCAGATAAAGTGTCCCCGATTATAGCGTATAGTTTCTCTGTAATCAAAAGGAAAATGTAGCTTGATTCGTCAAAACAAATTGTCAGAAATTTGAGTCTCCTTTCGGCTGCAAATTGCCCGTACGAAATGAGGTTTCCAGAATAAGAAAATGGGTTTACGGTTATTTACGATGAATATAAGACGGAAAAAATAAGGACATATTTCAAGACTAGGGGCGCTGTATTCTTTTTCCTATGGTATTGGAATAAAATAAGTGGGTTTCTTCGTTTTAAAATTGATAGTATTATTTGAGAGATATTCAATCCAAACACGTTTCGATACCAAACCTTAAGATTCGTTACATATTTTTAACTTGTAGCGTTGGGAGGTCAAAAATGAAGAGACCTTACTCTATACATGTGCATCATTTAATTGGCATAGATATAAAGACAGTCAGGTGTTCTTGCTGTAAGTTTATCGGTCCTCATCTCCCGCTTTAGAACTGTCTCCGTCAATTTTCAGGAGAATCTTTAGTGAGGCATTGTTTTTGTGGTATCAACAGAAATTATGGTTGCGTTAAAAGACGTCCAGAAATTGATTGGTTGAAAGGTATGCAATAAAATTCTTAGAATGCAATTTCCTCAGCAGCGGTTCTTTTTACACACATGTTTGGAAAAAATTTAGTTATCACTACCCGGTTTTCGACCCTTAAATTTGCGTTAACGATACTTGACCTGACATATTGATAGGTTTAGGGTTGACAATTATCCTTCTACGTTACGACTGTTGAAATTATCTTTCCATTCATTTTACGAGTCCTTTACTCACTCTGAAACGAGCGTAAAATGTTCCCCGCCATCATGTAATTATTCCTTACATTCTATATTTTACGACTTCATCCCGTCACCTCCGGGAATTCACTTTTTAAAAACTTTTTTTTTGCCTCGAGACATAGAGAGAGGATTTCGTAATACTCGTCATGCAAAACTGGTGGAATCATCGTCGTATTTCATTAATCCCGTCTCGTCCACTTCTTGTTGCATGACGAGTGACTGAGACGAAGGATGGGGGAGGTCGTTGCTCCTCCCGCATCCTTCGTCTTCCGGAGAGCGTCGCCGTCTCCTTCCACCGTCAGAGTATTCCGGCTTGCAGGATCTTGAAAGAGAGACTCCGTGCATGTCTCTAGTCCCACTCCATCCCCGCACGGAGGGATGGGGGCGTGAGACTTCAGAGGAGGCAGGAAGGGAGTGAGGTGGGCTGGGACCTGGCGGTCGTTTCGCAGAGAGTGAAATGGCAGGGAATTCTGGGAAGCGGAGATGGAGGGAGGTAAAGGTGATAAATACGTATATACTTCGTCCACAGTAACAGAGTACCGGTTACCTTACGGTTTTTTTTTATGTATTCTACCTATAAAGGTAGGTTTTGTTGAATTTCATACAATCTCTTACCGGTTTTCTACTCATTCACGGTCCTTTTTACCGCGAGCATTTAATTTTTTGCCTCAGCATGCTGTCTACCCTTCTTCGTCCTGTCCATTAAACCTATTATTCCTCTTCCCTTCCCCCGCTTGCCCAACATCCTCCTCTCTATCACACTCTTGAGCAACCCATCCTCTTATTACTTCCTCCAGCCACCTACCCTGCCTATTCCGGATTTCATTCAGAAGTTTCCTATCCTCGCCTACCGTCTCCAGCTTTTCCTCGTTAGTCTTCCTATCCGTCCACCGCACCTTCTCCACACTTCTACGCACCCACATCTCAAATGCCTGCATTCAATTCTCATCCTCCTTACTGAGGGTCCACGTTTCTGCACCACCCTACGCTCCATATCAGGCCCGTCATCAGCCTCTCCTTCACGTCCTTACCTAGGGTACCGACTACCTTATTTGCAAATTGAGGGGCAAAACGCTGAGTGAAATCACGTTCGCGACATCGTAAATATCTGTTCCTAATCAAGCAAACTTACGGTGGGTGGTATTTTCTTAGGGGAAAAAAAAGGAAGAGTCGAAGAAGGAATTGTGAAAAGGAGAGTTGAGGTAAAAAGCATATTTATATTTCGACTAGCGTGGAGATCGGGCGTACGGTTGAGAGCAGAAAATGCGGTGTTAATGCACGTTCGTACTATCGCCAAAGTGTAGTCAACCAACTCGGCCAAATTTCCATGGTGAAGGCTGTAGCTGCAGAGGGAAGATCGAAACACGTATAGCGCTCCAACGAAATTTAATCAATGTGATTTTGGATAGTAGTTTGGAGATGGGTTACTTTTATTTAGATAGATATATTTATTGAATGGATGGGTTGGTGTGGTGACACGATAACTGGCTCCTGTACTGCATGAGAGGTGATTAAGGTGGCTCTGGCCTCGGATTCACTTATTCCAGACCATCTGAAACCTCGATGTAGCATCGTTTAATTGCGTTTTATAAACTGAGATGAAAATAAAATTGTTTTCCATGATAGTTTTACTGTAATCGAGCCTGGAAAGTGGAGACTTTAACTTGGGGTCTCAAGAAAATCGCTCGGATTACAGAATAAAAATGTCACTTTGAACCAGAAAATGTCTTCAAGCTTGTCAATGAAACTTATATAAATAAGAAAATAAATTGGAAAAATTCTGCGAAATTGAATTAAAATAACATATGGGAATATTGCCGATAATTTTAAAAAAGATATTAGCGTATAACTGCCGTAATTGAGGTCAAAATGCGGTAGTTCCATGCAAACGGCGCTGCAATCGGATCCTAAGGCTGTACGAATATAGTCTATGGAAATACATTCTTGGCATAATATGTATATTTTGTGCCTTAATTTTATTTTTCAGTAGATAACCCTTTTCATCAGCGAAAGCAGGATTTTTTTTAAGTGAATAAATAAAAATGTGTAACTTAGTATTTGTCTCGACCACGAACGTCTCGAATCACTTAGTCAAGCCAGAGCCACATCAACGCCCTGAAAATGATAGTAGAGTTGATCATCGAAACGTCCACCATATCTATTGGAATTTTCGGATTCTCCCCGCGTTGCAGCATTTTTGTGGACGACCGTATCGCCGGCATTCCAGTCGGTATCATCAGGTCAAGTTAGCATCATTGTTAGGACATGAAGATGCTGACTGGAATTCCGACGAAACGGTCGTCCACAAAAATGCTGCAACGCGGGGAGAATCCGAAAAATTCCTACACACAAGAAAACCGTGGAAGCCACCGCAACAATTTTCGTCCTTCACATCGTAGAGATCGGTTCGTAAAGACCTTACGCAAACGCCGGAATAGAACTAAACATTTATCTATTCATTTTCACTTGAGTATTTCAACATCATCTTTTAAGTTCAGATTATTCGGGTTTTTCCCGCGATGCTTCATTTTAACGGACAACAGTTTCGTTAACGTTACAGCTAGCGTCGTCAGATCCTGAAGCCTCCGTGCCAGCTCATCTTTTTCCTGGTAGTAGCATAGAATTTCGGTGTCTGCATTTAATTTAGTTTTGTTCGTATACATATGCAGTGTCAGCGTAAGGGGTGTACTATTCCTCCCACCATAACGCCCTGAAAATGATAGTAGAGTTGACAATCGGAACGTTCTCCATATCGCAGAGATCGGTTCGTGAAGACCTCACGCAAACACCGTAAAAGAAATAAATTTTTCTCTGTTCATTTTCATTTGATGACCATTTTCTGAATATTTAAAAATCATTTAATAATGGTGATATTCTCATAAAATTAGTTTTTTTAAGTTATGAAATATCAGATCGTCTTTTTCATGGTAGTGTCGAAGATTTTTTGCGTCTCTGCATTTATTTTAGTTTGGTTGGTACATATATTATGTCAGCGTAAGGGCTGTACTATTCCCTCCACCTTAATGCCGCCCCCAACCGCCACCCTCACGCCTGCACGTGAATGCTTCCGGAAGTGTCCCCTCCCCCTTTAATCCCCGCCGCCCCCTCACGGTTCGATTCCTCTCTCCCTCTTTCCCCCCTTCACACCACCTCACCCAAGACGCCCCCCTCCCGCCCCCCTTCCCCGCCCCGACGAGTCGTGGACGAACAACACTCACAAACACCTTTGGAGAGGTAGGCCGCTCGACTCCGCCTCGGGTTTCAAAAGTGCAAGTGTTGCCTCTGCCTCGACTTTCACGCTTCCGCGCTCCCCGACGCCGCACCACTGCTCCGCTCTCCTCCGGCTGGCCGAGCGAGAAAGGGAAACGGAGAGGAAAGAGAAGAGACGTTTTATGCACATCATCATTCTTCAAAGCAAGTCCGCGCCAACAACCTTTCTCTTGGCCCACTCACTCCGCTCTCGTTCCCCTCTCGACGCCGCCTGGGTTTCTTTCTGAACCGTTTGATCTCTCTCCTCCCCATAATGGCGACCTTAAATTGCAAAGTGTGCAATAATTGCATTTACATTTGTGCTCAGTAATTCTTTTATCGAAAAGTGCCCATCCAATCTACCCGAATGTTGTTATTTGTGGGTTTAACGGTCCGAGGAATCGATTGGTATAGGTCCTATGTCGATAGTAATTTTGGTGTTGATATAAAACGTACAAAAGTTCCACATAAATATTAAGGCTGATTTACACGCTACATTTAATTGTACAAACGGATGTATGAACTCTTTCATGAGTAAAATTTTACCGTGTTACGCGGCAAATTGTATGACTGTCTGAATGACTGAACGGGAAATAGAGCCCATTCCAATTCCATTCATTTTCTTGTTCGTTCTATGATACAGTCGTGCATACAATAAATGTATCGTGCAAGCGGCCTTTATGACCCGAGTCAAAAGACGAAGGAATATGAAAGTGCTTTACCTTCTGGAAGCCCTCGTCGTACTCAAAATGCTGTGTGGAAATAGGGCTCGAGTAGTGTTTAGGACATATAACTTATTCCTGGGTGAAGAATTACGCAATGAATTCTTCGCGATGCTGTCATATAAATTCGAGCCATCCAAAAAAGAAGGCCTAATTTATCTTGCGCATTTTACGTTTTTTTGGGATAGGGGTCAATGAACTTTCACAAGCACTATGACGGGGTATGAAGCTGGCTAAACATGAAGTGCTAATCAGAATACCTTTCTTATTGCTACCAATTAAGGCGCTTGGATAAGTAGGATGTATCATCACTATTTGCCATCCCGTTTCGACTGTTCCAACAATGAGACCTCAAAGTAGGTTCCCGAGTGAAGTCCTAACGATGGATAGTTCTTTTATATTGCCTATGGTGTGTGTGCCTCGAGCCTTTTTCGTGAATTGGTTTGTATCGCCTGCTTTGCTCTCTCTCTCGTTTCCTACCTCTCTTATCCGTCATTACCCTCAGCCCGTTCACTTTTACCTCACCTTCTTGCCTCGCAAGTATGAGTCAGGACCTCTATCGTGAGTTTTACATGCGCTTAATATAGAAGAGACCCTGAAATCAAAAGTTTCCCAAGCCATGCTCACCCTGTAACCTCATAAGCCTATGTTTTGCACCCCTACAATGCATCTGTACGCTAAAACGAGTCTTCACTTCCTTTGATCATCTTAATATCTTCAGTCTAATTTTTTTATCGCTTCTATTTTTGGGTATTATTGAAAGAAATAGTGCAAACTTTCTCTATTACATTCCAAACGCCCCAGTACCACTCCCGAAATCCACGTATCTGGTCTCTATATGGTGACTCTGCCAAAATGGTTACTCATGACAGATCTTCTGAAAACTGAATATGAAGTGCGATTTATGAACTGAGTTGAAGATAAAATATGGTTTCCAGGCTAGCTGCTCTCTTATTGGGCCTTGAAAGTGGAGGTTTTATCTTGGGTTCTCGTTAAGATTGCTCATATTACAGCAGAAAAATGTCGTTTTGAATGAGAAAGCTTATTCATTTTTTTCATTAAAACTGTTTATACGAAGCGAAAAGTCCTGAAAAATTGAATAAAAGTAATATTTAGGTATTTTATCAAATTCGATAGTTTCATCCTTAACTTTGTTAACCTTTCCATAATGCTTAGGAATTAACAAAACTTACAAAGTTTTGTCAGATGATGATGTTAACTATTCTTCAAAACCAGTCGTCCAATAAATATTCTACTACTAATAAATATTCAGGTGACGATGTCGACTATTCGACGACACCGGTAGTACAATAAATATTAGGCGTAAAAATTGCAAAGTTTTGTTAATTCCTGAGCATTAGGTATCTTATCACCTAGTTTTTTTTTGTTATTAGCAAATTACTGCTGTGATTGTCGACAAAATGCGAAAGTTCGATGATATGAGGCGCTACAGTCGACTCCTTTGGCCGGACTAATGTGGTCATTAATAATACATCCGTGGAATAATCTGCATATTTTGTACCTTAATTTTGGTTTTCAATGAGTTACCCATTTAACCAGCGAAAGCAGTCAACAGTTTCTGGAGAGATATTGTGGAACTGCATATTAAATGAAAAACACTAGATATGGTACTGCCCACTATTTAACTTTTCCATTTAGTTGCTGCGCTAAACAGAATCGTAACGCTTTGGAGTAAGTGCGTGGAAAGTTGCGTCTCTTTCGATGGTTTGTCAAACAATTTGAATAGATGAATGTGTGACGCTATTCTCTGATGATGGCGTGCCTGCTGGAGCTCTGAAATAAATCGTTTCGGCTGTCTTATGAAGAAAAAATCGGGAATGTTTAGAAAAAGGTACGTTATGAAGGTAGTGTTGAAGTATACCTTGTGTAAGTATTATTATGTAAAGTATTATTTTAAATTAAATATTTACAAGTACGTCACATTTCAAAATAAATGTTATCATCAAATAAATCGCAATTTTTTTTTTCAAATGCTCAAATAGCACTTTTTAAAAACTAATATAGCAGCAGTATTTTTTTCATGCTGATGTTTCATAATTCCGTCCATAGAGGGTTGATCCCGGCCGCCTCGTCTTCGCTCGATCTGAATGGTGTAGACGAGGCCGTCATGGATGGCTCCGGAAGGTTTGGCGTGCTGCCGCGCGTTAAATTATGTGCGCGCATGCGTCTTTATTTTCCTTCTCGGAGAGAAAACGTGTAGTGGAGCGTGCTTGTTCTGCTTCAGTCCAATACTCCACGCGTCGTTTGTGGTTATAAAGGGGCGTGGTCGGGTCTCACTGGAGTGCGTACGAGTGCAACGTTTGCGATCGGCCATCGATATGATGGAATGTATTTATGTGCCCTCGAGTTTCCAATTAAATCGACGAAGCAGATTATTACTTTAGGGTTGAGGCGCCGTAGATGATACCGTGTATAGGGGAAGTACAGCGGAGCAGGTGGAACAGTTCACACTCTTGGGGAGTGCTGCGGATAGGGAAATAGGTTTACTCGTCAGGAGGTTTATGGAATGAAAGCAGGCAAGGAGTTGATTTGATCAAGGAACTGTTCGAAAAGAGTAGAGCACTTTTGAAGATATATTTGAGCGATGCATTGGCATAACACAGCATTGCTGATTTGAGACTGAGCAAACGTTTTGGTGCCCAGCTTCTCTTCCAACAAATTGTATTTCGAACTTTGAAAGAGTTCAAGAATCCCAAAATTTGTAATTTTAGACTCCAAATTAAGGTTTTTATTTTAAGTTTTCGGGTTGTGTTTCGTCAATGAGTCTTTTGCATCCCGTTTTTCTTTGAATTTTGGAGTCATTCCTTAACCCATAACTCGCTTGTGTTAATGGTACGAAGCCCATTTTACACGGGGTACAAAATTGCTCAATTTAAAACGGCATGTTTTTTCCAGTACGGCGTGCAATAATTATCGAATTAGAGCAGCGACTATTTTGCCATCTCGCGTTCAAGCATACGCGCATACGTTCTTGCATTTCAACGCTTTAAACGCAATTTGAACTGCACGTTCGTACATACATCAGATTGTGCAATAGCGTTCCCCGTGTAAAATGGACTTAAGATATAAGGAAATTCGCGACGATCCATTGCTTGGTGTGTTTAACGGCGCCTCTTTTTCCTCAGAAAGTTCAGAATGGCCCCCTTGTGAACTATTGCTTCGCTTTAATAATAATCAGGTCAGTGAGATAAGCGAGATCCCCGCTGAATAGGCAGTCCGTCTCGTAATAGTACGTGTGCTCGAGACGGTAACGGTGGGAGATTTATAAACGGCCCGTCAGATTCCATTCTCCGAATAGCGCCGGGAGTTTTCTCCGCGGTCGTTCATTGAACTCTTTAAGGTGCACGCTTAAGCGGTCGGAGGAGAAACGGCCATATTATCGTCCCTCTTACCAAACTCACGGACGCGGGTCCGTATGTCAGAGCTGGACTTGAATGATTCGCGACGAGTTCCATTGAGAATGCTCCATCACTAGTCTTTGCTAGTGTCCTCAGTTAGAAGTTCTATTGGCGGAGTCATCATCGTGGAATTGCCAGTCCATCGCTGGGAATGTGTTTTCATCGATGAAGAATACCTTGTTGAACTGCTTTGACGTATCCATGCACCTGATTTGAGATACTACGATAAATCTGGGACTGTCAAATGGGCGTCGGCTCATAATTAGTAACCTAACTAATTGCCTCGGGCGTCGTGCCATTTGACTGAATGTGATGAGGGAAACGACTTTTACATCGTTCCTGCCATTGAGTGTACTTTGTTTGACACATTAATACATTTTAAATGTACTTCAGCGCAGTATGGTCTATAAACAGGGCAATGTCTTTCGCTCCAACTGGATTAAATTAATTCAGTTATTTCTCAGAAATTTTGAAGTTTATTTGCATGTAGTTTTTGGGATACACATCTATGGAGTGACCGCATATGTCCCAAATGTAACGGTCTGGGAGATTAAATATATAAAAGTTACTACTAGAGAATGCATTATACAATGCCATCGCCTCTAAAAATCGTCAGTGATTGAATTTTTATCTTCACTAGAATATGTGATGGCCTGCTCAAATATTTATGGCATACGCACATTTCAATCACTCTGTACAGTTTCCTGTGCTGTCTCCTTTTTCTTCGTCTCATGTTTTGTTTATTTGCAATCATTTCCATCACAATTTCCACCATTCCAGCCTACGTAATTTTGTAAGGAAAGTTCGACAAATTGCTTCTTGATATCGTTTGAAGATGTACTCTTAAGAACATACCTCAGGAAATTAAATGTGCTCTCAATATTAATGCATTGAAATTTGTATTGAAATTCCATTGTTTACTGAATAGCGAATTCGTCGTATCAAAAATGTATGTTGGTTACCTGACGAAATTCAAGTTTCATCGTTCCCATACTTTAATTCCGCTCTCATGTTACTGAAATTAGAATATTTTTGCTATCGTTTGGCGGCGTGTCTAGTACTTCCCCTCTTAATACTACCGTAGAACTTCTTTGGGTACAGGAAATTGCTGCTCATTGAGGGAGTATGGCGAGAGAAAAAAGATCGTACGTGCTGAATACCACGTACTCGTGTCAATTCAAATCCAAGTACGACTAAACCTGTTTAAAAATTTGGTCTTCAGAACTTGATTGTTGCCTTTCCCGATGTGAGATTGCCTTGTGAACAACACCCTACAAACCAGAGATTTGACCTTTCAAAAAAAAAACTCTAACCATTAGTCAAGGTAATTATAACCTTAACTTAAGCGTACATCAATCTCGTGGAGATGAAATTTCGAAGTCCACCCGGCAGCCGAACCAGTCCCGGCCGGGGGCTGGTTACCGTACGTATATATCTGAGTGTTCTGTGGGAGATTGGGAGCCCCGCCGACGCTGCACCCAACTCGGCTCCAGCTCGGGTCTCTCACCCTACCGGATTCCCCGGCGTCAGCCCCCGAGGGCCCAGCCGGCATTCCTCCCCGTCCGCCCGAGACCGCCTTATAAAAACTTTTCCCTCCTCCTCGTATACAAGCGCCGGCACCTACAACCTGCTGCTGCCAGCTGTAGAAATAACTTGGCCGGCCGCGTTGTACAGACAGGCAGTGAAAGTGTAGATCTGAAAGAGAGTGGGTGAAGCTGGTGGGCGGGGTATTTCTCGCAGTCACGAGGGTTGGGGGATGTTGGAAAAAAAGAAAGAATATCGGTGAAAGTGAGCGGCCCTGTGGCTGTGTTTTTTTTACTGCAAGAGGGAGGGAGGCAGGGGCGAGTCTGTGGGCGTGTCGGTTATAGACGGAGGCTGCCACGGGGTAGGTCCATCAGACTCACCGCCGCCCCGTGGGCCGACTGATACAGATCGCGTTCCTCTTTCGTCGTCTTCTGCTTCAGCGGGGAGGAAAATTTTTACAGCTCCGGAACCGATCATCTAAACTCGAGGGTGGACACGATTTCTCTCCCTGGGAGGAACTCCCGGAAGCGGGTTCGATTTCGTGGGAGGAGTCCTTATTTTTCCCTTTTCTCGGTGCGACCTGGAGGCATTGATGGATGCACCGCAGTGGGATGAAATGCCTCCCCCGTCGAGTTCGGCGAGCGTCCTTCCATATGACCGCATCGTTCAGTTTGGCACCAATCATATTTTGATTGTGAATCCGGGCAGGCCATTGCGGTCGAAAGGCCTTGAGTCATAGTAATTCTTTCAGTCGAATGAATGGCTGGCCCTTTATCAGCCATGCCCACAGGTGCCTCAGTAGTTGGACTCTCTTTCTTACTTGAAACTGTATTTTTCTAGTGCTGAATACCTCCTGAACTTTACGAGTCTGTCTCACCGTCCCAAAATCCTATTCCGAGTCTAATGCAACTGGCGACCCTCAGAAGTTTAAGGAGCATAGGCAAAGTTCCCACGAAATAGTGAATGTTGGTAAAATTTTACGTTACCACTTGATAAATTGCGCACAAGACCCGGGTTTCGACGCTCTATCCAATTCACTATGGACAATCGATTTACTAAGGAAAGTGTTTTGTTCAGACTTTAGTGCTTTATTGGAGTCAATTGAAATAGTTTTTCTGATGCATGAGTTGTTTATCATATTTCACTGAACAAAGCATTAGGTTGAGCCTACAGAGAGCATTCTGTCCTGAAAGGATAAGATACAAGAAAAATTAGATCGTGCTTACATCCTACCATGCCTATGGTCGCACATTTCTGACCGATTCAACACTTTTTAGCCATGGTAGACATTAAGTTTAGGAAGTATTTGGTACGTGACTTTTTTATCTTTTTAGCTCCTACAAAATTCAGATTGTCGAATGATATACTCTCGAGAGATCGTGTCTTGCACTCTGATGGAAAGCTATTTTAACGTTCTACCGAGTACGATGCCACAGGAGGTATCGGATCTCATTCATGTAGCTGCTGTTTTGGCAGCCGAGTAATCTGTTCACGGATGTGACCTGTATTGAAAAAAACTGACGCTTTCAGTACTTCCTAGCTTGGAAAAATGAGGACAGCAGTAAGCTGATTTTTCTTACTTTAAAACTTGGTTAATTAATAATATTAGCTAGCTTAATAATTAACAATTAATGCCTGTCTAGCTAAATTTTTATTTCTCCCTGAGAAATATTTCAGAAAAATCATCGGCTGTACTGCTGGCACGTCGAAGTTTGCCAGGCTTCTGTTTCCTCCATTTCTTTGACTCAGTCTACGTGTTTCACGTGCCGTTGAGCCGCGATTATCGGGAAAGGAGCCTGCTTTCCTATTGCATTGACATATATCATGATATCCGTTGCGGTGTATGGGCCCAATCACCTTTCCTCATTCGAAGTCTCTCTCCTGCATTTTCAGTGAGACCCCATCATTCCATTTGGTTCAGGTAGAGGCACGTTTCCGTGACCACGAAAAATGCAGGCTTATATTCATTCCTCTTTGATGTGTCCCTGGAGAATTGTATTTTTGATTATGTATTCTCTTTGAAATGTGTCAGCGCGCATGAGAATTGGGAATAATTTATGAAATTGCAGCGCTAGGTGTTTCCCTATGTTCCTTAGCCAAGAGGACGTTGAAATGCGGTGAACGTTTCCTATTTTTAAAAATAAAATACAGATAAAAAGTGCTAATGTAGTCTTAAGGCTGATGTAGTTAAACCCATGCATGATGGAAGAATAACTCATCGCAATTTTCCGCGTAAATATGAACAGTTTTAATTTTTTGCACCATTTTCAAGGCCATGGCCTATAGTTTAGGCATGTCCTGTATCAGTGAAATATTGCAAAGAGTTATTTTTCGTTCAAGTTGTTATCATGACTATACATTAGACGTAGGATATTGTAGGTACCTTTCATTTTACCGAGCTAACACTACGCGATGGAATAACAAGCACGGTAATCATTTTGTTCTAGCATATTCTTGTGCCTCCAATCTAAACTTTTTAAGCAAAGCATTGCCATATTTGGATAAATGGTGGAACTAATACAATTCCGAAACAGTTATATTTCACCTGCGCTAAATATTAATGGAGGGGCCTATATCACTGTAGGTACTTTATTCCAATTCTTCGTCTTATGTGGCTAGAATTGTATGTTTTAGTGCAGAAGAGAACTAAGTCCTAATTTAAAACATTTGCCTGTTGGTGGCAGCAGTTCGCTAGAGTAGTGAGTAGAGCTGATATACGGGAGGGATATATGGTACGTAAAATTCAATATTCTCACAACTTTCTTGATGAACATGACTCATTTTAACACAGACACCGCCTTCAAGAGAACAATGTCAAGTCATAATTAGAATTGATTGTAAGTATAAATTGATTTCTGGAAGCCCTGCGTCGCGAATCAAAGCGTACTCTATTTCCGCTGATTCCATTTGATTTCCCGTTAGTTAATCAAGTCGTGAGGCGATTTTAAGCTTTATAGTTAAGACAGACGTCCCATATAAAATATTCTTGGACTTCCACTTAGTGGATACTCCGCCTGGTAGTGCACCATGTCTTGAAACAGGAATGGACAAAATAAAAACTCTGCTTGATTACAAGAGCTTTCCTTAAATTTTTCTTTTTTAAAGGTTTTTCTTCATCGTGGTAGGTACCGTAATTATCTGGTAATCAAATAGATATGCTTTTAATTTGCTTCCGAGGTGTGAGACCATGATGAGTGACGTTGCTTCCTCCGTTCACGACCTGTTGTTTCATTTGTTGACGCGGATTCATTTGTAATTCCATTAGCGCCGTTGGCGCCTATTCGCCGCATCAAACAGGCTCAAGAGGATAGACACAGTGCAACTTTTCATGTCGTAAGTTATTCACAAACAAGTGAGGGAGAGTTTTAGTATAGCATAGTTTTGAAAAAATTCTTCGATCGAAAGTTGCGAAAAACTATTTTCTCCGTTTTTACTGAGGAAAATAACTCTGAATTCAAATCAAAGCGATAGGAATATAGCTTTACATTCCTCATTTTTCCCCCGACATGTGCAAAGAGTACTAGGTATATCAATGGTTAAGTGGCACTTCAAATACTTAGGAGGAGGAGAAAATTTCAAATACCTAGGAGGACATTATTATTTCACTTGTAGTAGACTGTGTGAGTTTTCGACCAAATATTTCATAGCTTAATCTGCAACCTAAGGACTATTTTCCCTTTATTCGCTTAGAAGAACGTTATAACCATCTCAATAGCAAAATTAGTCGAGTTTCAATTTTCTACAGAAAACAAAAAAAATATTTTCTGAAAAACACGAGATCTTTGAGTTGATTCTCATTGAAGGCAGTGCAGTTGATTATTCCAGCAAAAAACTTATTGGAAAAACATTTCTTTAGGTTTTTAAAAGTTTTCTTTTGCGTTATAAAGCGAGATGTGTCTGTATTTTTCACCAATGTAGTGAAAGACTCCCATCCATTTACACATCCAGAATAGGTTTTTCAGGGGATTTAGACGTCGAAATGCTACTGTTACTCTGATTTAGGATGCCGAGAGACAAAGATACAGGAAAAGAAAATGAAGTAGTGTGGCAAGAAGAAGAGGAACGTTGGGATGAGGGCGAGTCAAGAGTAACTTGAGAGGAACGAGGAAGATCCGTCTCGGGGGAAGAAGAGGTTGGTTGGTTGGTTGAAGGAGAACAGTGGTGGGTTATTTTCCGCATTCACTCGAGTGCCGTCGCGTGAGGATTCAGGCGATAAGCGGTGAGAGCGTTGCTTTGGGAGGATGGAGATGGATCCAAGAATGGCCTTAAATGCGCAGGTGAACGAGGAAAGATGGGAATGGGAGAAGTTTTCGGAATAGGAATGTGAAAGGGGGGAGGATATGGCTATAAAGTGGAGTGGGGAATGTAAATATCGAGAGTCGACGACTCGGTGTAGGGCTGACTGGTAGAGGGTCGCTTACGGGAGGGAAGGGATATTCTTTGGTGAATGAGAGAAGAACTGTAGTGAAAGCTATGCTCTGCGGGCAGCGTGGTTGGGCTGGGTGTAATCCTGCCCAAGTTACCCATTTGGTTAGGTTCATGCATGCTCAAGTATGAGGTCGCATCCTCTTATCTCCTCGTCCAACTTCCTAATGGCCGCTTGCTAGAACATTTAGCAATGAAATCAATAGATATTAGATAGATGGAATTAAGACCACATTCAAGTATTGTTTGCAGGAACGCATCAAACCAGTTTCATAACTTGTCTACCAATTGTTGATTGCTTAGAACCGTATGCTCGATCTAATCGTCGACCGTAGGATAAAATTAATGAAAGCTTTCTCTATGTTTAATCGCTAATGTGTATGATAATTAGTTAGTGAGGGTAAACGATCGGATCATTTGTCTCAAAGCAACTTTTTTTCGAGTAATTTTGCCTCTTAGCGGTTCACTCGCGCGCTTCCGCCATCGTGGCTACTTATGGAGTTCACGACCTCATGCCATAATTTTTGAAGCCATTCATGAAACCGATAACTTTGTCAAATGTTTCTGAAACACTTTTTGAGTAATTGCCATGTCTTATGGGTCCCATAACTCAGTTGATCTCATGTGTGTCGCTCTTGCAACTTGAAATTAGCAAAGAATTTAAAGAATTAGCCGCGCAGCAACTTTTACAAAGTCACCCGTTAGTAGTCACACAAATATGTGAATTTTAACTGAGAAAGGAAATTATTGACTTTGAGTGTGATTCAAACCTAGACCCCTCGATAACCCCGATTGCTCGAAATGCAGTTGTGCCTCGGTCCAACTCATTTCGACATGTATCATCTGTAACATTAAACATCCAAACTTTTTAAAGTCAGAGAATCGCGTTTATCGAGACGTCCTCTCCCACTTTGCATCTCATGGAGGCTATAAAGAGTGAGGTGTTCATATCAGATGCGGGGCAGGTAATACCTTAGTGCACTTGGGCATAGCTTAGGTGAAGCCGAATTTAAACATGTAGTTGTTTTTTGCTGACGAATTTAAGAGAAACAAGAGGATAACTCCATTCAATTCTCAAAAGAGTGAGACGCAAGTATTCCCTAACCAGGTGCTGTCTGAAGTCCTCTGTGCCCATTTCGATTACAAACAAGATTCTGTTTGGTAAATGACTTCCTCCTTCCATCTATCTAAGGTGAATCTGTCCTCAGAAAGGTTTAAATTGAACTCCCCCTCCATGCTCTTATATCCTGCGCTACCTCCCTCAGCTCTTCGTAACCCTTTTCATTCATAATATCAGTTAAAATATCATTTCTTCGTCTTCCTCTTTCTCTCTTTTCCTCAACCTTTCCTTCTGTTATTCTTTTCAGCTGGCAATCTTTCCTCAGGATGTGTCCCATCCAGTTTGTCTTCCTCTTTCTTACTGATCCTAAAATTCCTTTTCTCATTCATCCTTGTTAGTACTTCCTCGTTTCTCACTTAATCACTCCATTTTAATATTTCCATTTTTCTCCAAAGCCACATTTCAAAACCATCTGCGAATCCGCTAATTTTGTCTGCAGTGCCCGCAACAGGGATCAGTAGTGATAATGCCCCTGAAAGAGCTTACAAGTTTTCAACTTTGTCAGCGTTTATAACACCCTGATACAAAGAGAAAGATGTTGGAGAATTGAGATTTTTGGAATTCTAAAGGCCCATCGGCAGAAGAAACATGGCAATACATTATGTTTATACCTTCATATAAATGAGTGCCTTTAGGCTCAAAGTAGACAAAAAACGAACGCGTATTCAAGTCATGAGTAAGGTAGATCGGAACCTGAAACCGCTCGAGTGCCTGAAATATGACAGTCATGGGAATTTTTAGCTTTTGACGTCCGAGGAGAGGAAGGAGGAATGGTTTAAATAAAAAGAATTGAAGAGTTGGGAAGAGAGAGATAGGGAAGGCATCTGTTCTGTAGCCTTTCAAATACGGGTCACGCACGCATCGGGAGCAGAGCCAATGTCGAAACCCCAATTGCTCTCAATTTGTCCCCAGCAAGCAGCATATCTGCCGTGCGGAAGGCATTACCAGTGCCCCCAAGGGGGAGAGGGGGTCAGGCCGGGTGGGACTCCGCCTCCGGGGAGGGGCGGGAAGGACAAATGGGCCATCCTCCTCCGCCGTCTCATTTACATTCTCCCCTCTTCCTCCTCCCCACCCCTCCGCCTTAATTTATTTAAGGGAACCGGAAGTAACCTTCCCGAGAGACGCCGAGATCCTCCTCGGCGTAATCCGGCCACTGGAGTGAACCTAGCCAGGGGAGGAAGAGATTCAAGGGGAAATGTGCTAAACTCCCTGTATTCTCTCCCTCAGGGAAAAATTCGTTCCGGATGCCAAGCCCTTTATTTCCGGAAGTTCTCTTTCTTTGAAAATATTATCATAGCTTTTGTATAATGATTTTTGTCTCCGTTCCGTGTTATTAGTATTGGGGTTTTCAACTTCGCGCACACATTATTTCTTCTTGTCCAATCTGCTCTAGCAGAGTCAATTTAATGTACCTAACTTCCTTACGTGTTGTAGTCATCGAATGTTCAATTCTAGAAATTTATCTAAGGCGTTCAATCCCAAGAGAGGTTAATCTCAGCCCTCCAAATTACTCAGTCACATGTGAATTCAGATTTGCACGGATGCATCTTTTGTTTCACGATCCATATTTTCTGGCTGGCGTATGTATTGCTTTGTATCCGAATCGAGGTAAAATGCACTGCTCACGTTATGTTATTTTGGTCATATGATCTGACTTGAAAAACGGACATACCTGAAAATCAGAGTAGTAGCTTGGATCCAAGTTATTAATTATAGAAACATTTGATTTGCTTTCAGGTAAGATTTGGCATAGTGTAATAGACCTTTGAATTATTGTATATTCTGTATAAAAATCCTTACTGAAACATCCTTTGCACTTAAGTCTATGAAATTATTATTTTTTATTTATTTTTACTCACAACCCCGAAAACAGCACAACAAAGGCCTTTTACATCGGGTGTTTTAGCATTAACAATAGACGAACACACACACATATGTCCTGGGCAGATAATATTCTACCCTGGCGGGACTCAAACTCTAACCCTCGAGTTAGCAGGCCAGGACTTTACCCTACCGCCACCGGGGCCGACGAGATATGAATGATATAGCTGTAGTTTTTCGAAGAGATTTTCAAATCCACGGGGTGTGATGATATATTTCTCTCATTTTACTTTACGTGGATATTCATCAGTCAATTTTAATTTTTTTTAATATTCCAAAAAGATAGAGACAGTGATATTATTTATATCATTTGTGCCCTAAGCTAGTGATTTTATTTGCATTATAAATATTCGTTCTCTCAATTTCGCATTTGTTACAATCGTGTAAGAATTTTTACTCGCAAATTTGAAAACTCGTTGCCGACCTGTAACACCCTTAAACAAGCATTTATGTTATCATCTGGGCTCCCTTCATATTCACCCAACAGACTCAACGTCATATTAAACAGCAATAAAGCTCAAATGATTTCGTACTGTCTACTAATTTTATTTCACCTCTTGCTACACGTGTTTCGACTGACTAGCAGTCATCATCAGGCAAGTCTAATACAACAAAAACAGATATGAGCTTATATAATACGTGAAACACCATATTTACGTCACACTGGGAAAGGATAGAAGGACAAATGGGAGAAAATGGAAAGGAGGGGGAGGGGTGGTGTGAGGGTATCCTTTCCCAGTGTGACGTAAATATGGTGTTTCACGTATTATATAAGCTCATATCTGTTTATGTTGTATTAGTCTTGCCTGATGATGACTGCTAGTCAGTCGAAACACGTGCAGCAAGAGGTGAAATAAAATTAGTAGACAGTACGAAATCATTTGAGCTTCATTACTCATTATGCTGTTCTACGATATCTCGCCTGAGAAAGTGGAGTTTATTTGTCATATTAAACGTTTATCAGACGCCAACTGCATGTGGAAAATGGTGCACTCCTAGCAATTCCATCTTGTGGTATCTTCCCTTGGTCTTATTACTATCCCGTTGAGTGTGGAGTAGGTAACGTTTTTCACTCTAGTTTTGCACGTCTCTTTCATTATTAAGTTACTCGAAGTTGCGTAATAGGGTGGGTGTGATTTGTGGCAGAAAGCCGGCCTGCGGCCTCCACTGTTTCGGAAGGTTAACATGAATGAATCACGAGGTCCCTTGTGCAGGAGCCTCAGCGCTTTTCTGAGAGGAAAGGTGTTGTGTAAAATGTCCGGATTATTGAGTCCCCGAGGATTAAAAGGGCCGTGCACCGTGCTTAATTTAACAACGAACGCGCTTGTAGCATGAGAAAAAATGGTCCCAATTTATCGACTTGCCTTGTACCTCTAACGAAGAGGGAAAATATATGTATTTTGTCGTTAAAAACTTGTAGCAAAACCTTTGAACGAATTTCTTCTTTTTGAGGAATTTCATACCGACGTTCAAAGTTTTAATTTTATCAAAATACTCGTTTGACTTTAGATGTCAACTTGTATTCCGACGGATACTTCTGTTTTCGAATCTTGCGTATGCATCACGCATACTGAGATAACATTGTTTATGTTCCTCGGTCGAGGCAAAAATTTGCTATGGCAGCATTAAGTCAACTTCCATCGAATCGCTTCCTCTCCGTAGTTAAATCACCCTGAACAAATAGGCTAGCGTCATCTCTCGATGAGGTTTGTGTAAGACATTCACAAAATACTTAAATTTTTTTAATGGCTTAGAAAACCAGTTTATTCACCACTCAAAAGAGGCAAAAATACCAAACCTATCAGGTGTTGCTATTTACGAAGAACCACGGTGCTGCTATCGAAAATATTGATTATAGGGTTATGGAAACAAAAGACTATTTCCATGGGATCACTCAAATCCATCATCTGTTAAAACTTTGGATCACACTTACGGTAACGCTGGGTGATTTTGGGTCTATAGTTTCTTAGCATTTTCCTGTTTCATGGCAATCGATCATCGCCATCAATTCGTTAAGCAATTTTAGAGTTCTCGTATTAGCTCACAGCTTTTCCCGAAATTTTGAAGCTTTTCTAAAAAAATAAAAATTACCTACGGAGAGAGGCCGCAACATTATTCACTGGTCTCCGATTAACTGCCTACTTCGCCATATTTGACCCAAGGATCGACTAGTTTTTTCGATACTATAATACTACTTTATTGGATCTTAGCGAAAATAGCATCCCATCTGAGTTCTACATGTTTTACGGGCTTCTCAGCGGGGAACGTTTTTCATTTCCCTCATTCCTTCATTAGTTTGGGCGAGATACTTCCCTTGTCATAATGGAGTCCATGTTCAAAGTGTACGTTTTTATTTCAGCAGCTGTAGGAATCTTGAAGTAAACATTGCTATATTAATGGTGCAATAATATACTTTTAAACGAAAGAACTTCTCAGAATTTGAATAAAAATCGTCTTTAGATTAACTAATTTTTTTCACATTCTACGTTTAAAACTCCTTCATGTCGGAAATTTTCTACATCTACGTCTACATAATACCCTGTGAGCCGCCGCATGGGCGTATGGCAGGGGGGTTGGGTCACCTTTCATGTAAAGATGGAAGTTTTTGGGAGATGAAATGGTGACATGTGTTATAGGCGTGTATTTAGTGGAGCTCAATTTTTATTGTGGTCACTTATAGTTTTAATACCTATCACGAAGTTTTAATACCTATCCGTTCGACAATGTATCGATAATCTCTCTTATTTTATCGCTTCCGTCAGACCTAAAGATGTAGTGAGGCTCATGAAAATATTGTGTGTGGCTCTGAAATACACCAGTTCAGAATTTTTCAAGCAATATAAGCCTAGCGTATCGCCTCCGAGTCTCTAAGGGCTCCCACATTAATCCCTCTAAGAGTTGTGAGACACTATGTGTACGCTCGTAGCAATTTTTAACGAAGCTCTTCATTGCTATTCTGAAAAAATTACTGTGATGGGAATGTGATTGTAATTCAAAAATAGTCAAGAAACATGCAAAATACACACTTAATTTTTTTGACGATATCTAGGTGTTAGAAATTCCATATTTAAAAATAATTAAGTTCTCTCGAATGCATATATGTACCTATGTAAAAGAACGGATTTTTTTGTCAAAAATCTCGGAAATTAGTTCGGTAAGGGGCTGACATTTTGATATCTTCGGAAGGGCAAGACTGTTTTTGAAGAGATAAAATTCATTGATTTCTAGGTGAAATGATATTTTGCTCAAACTACCGTCAATGATACATTTGAGTACATTCTCCCGACGTCCGAATCTCAGTATACTCTCCGCTCTCTTGGCCATATGAAAAACTTCGTTTACGAGTCTGTTTCCTTAAGGCAGTTATTGTTTTTGCACACATTGAGTGAAATTGTACACACATATTCTCATTTGTGGTGTCTAAGTATCTATGGTAAAGAGAAAAAAAGTGCTTGGAAATTATTTTATTTTTTGGACATGCAATGGTTTTTTAACTCTTCGACTTTTGAAGTATGACATCTATTTTGTAATAATTCGATTACTTATGCACACATTTTCTTCAAAACTCGAAAAAATACATTTCTTATAGCAATAATTGGTGCTAGCAAAGATCAAAATGCTATGCCAAGTCCGATATACCAAAGAAACGCATTTGAGTATAATTTTGGGTAAATTTCAAATACTGCGCCAAATACTCTAGTCAACTTTACATTTACGTAATAAAATATAATATAGTTTCTGAATCCTTTCCATTACTGCCTGTATAGTGAGTTCCAACGCACAAACAGATGCACTGGAGTGTAATTTGGTTCAAGGTAATTTATTTTCAACTCGACCAAAAATGATTAAATAGTGCTCTCAATACCTCACGATCTTGTACAATTTGCTGAATATTATTTGCTTGGGGTGGGCCTCGAACCAGGATTCATTAATATCGCGCCGAGTGCTTTAGTCAGTCAAGATACTGAGAAATCCTCATTAAGGTTTATGAAGACGCTTTTTTAGTGCTAAGAAAGATTTAAAGTTAACTGAATTAGCGTTCTATGAGGATCAATTCCATATTACATACGACTCTTCCGTGGTAAAAAAGTGAGTAGATTGTGGAAGCAGAACGGTAGTTGCTTTAAAAAAGTTAATAATCCTCTTTTACTACCAATTTGAAGTTAGCGGTGCTTGCACTGAAGCTATTCGTCTTCACATCTGGTCGGAGCATACTAACTCCTCTCCTAGTATAGCTTACCAACTCCTCTCCTAGCATACTAACTAATCTCCTCCAAGACTACGCGCGTTCCTTACCTACCTACTCTCTTAGAGCGGCATGGGAAAGAGGATACTAGGGGGTGGAACACTATCCATGCTGCTTGGCGTGCTGGTGAATCGGCTTGATCGCTATGGAGAGATCCATCTCTTACCCTTTAGCTCTTCGTAAATCAGTCCACAATGGGATTCGGCCATGCCTTCTCCTCATAAATAGACTCGCTCCCTTGAGGAAGTTCGGATCATCTTTTGTGTTCTCCGCTCGCCCTCCCATTGTTAAGACACTCTTGCAGGGCCTGGCGCGAGGAGGGTAGCCGAAGAAGAACACACTCTTGCGCTGGGCGCCCATGTTCTTTTTTTGGAGCGGCTAAAGTCAAGAAAAGATCTCGAGAGTAGATATCCGCCTTTAATGGGCTCATCCTATTCTTCTCCGATTGGTTCCTTTATGTTCCTCGCGTCTGTGAAGCAGATATTTTTCTCTCGTCTTTCTCTTTCATCACGTTTCGTATATGAGTGTATAGATTTGGAGGCCGGAGGTCCGGCTTGCAACTATGACTTGAGAATGTCTTGGCCCGAGCGTGTTAGCAATATAAGGATTTCTCCTTGAAGCATTTGATGGCCAATTAAAGTATTTCAGTTTATGTCTTGATGAAATGAATCCTTGCAGTATCATTGTAGTTATATATTTTCCCAATCGCAATGATCTTGCATTGTAGGACAGCTTTCTTTGAGCAAAACATTTACCGAAAATTTGGCCGATTCTGATTTCTCCCTCAGGATTAGGTGTGATGAGTATTCGATCGCTTGTATTTTCATCATTATACGTGCTCCACGCGCTGAAACGTGGTAAAATGACACTGATCTCTTTTTTTTATGGATTGTTTGTGTTCACTCGAAAACTTTAATGGAAAAATCGTGCTCGGTGAAAAAGGTTTTAGAGAAAATGTGGTCTTGATTCTCAGCGGCGGTGAAAATCTGCTTCTTCGCTCGCTTCCCAAGCGTGGATTTGTCGAAAGGATTACGCCCGAATCCTCCCACACACTTGCTCGGCCTATCGCGTAATGCGCGCAAGGGTTCTCGGGGCATCGTGGTTCCGTGCTGATAAGGGCGCTCGTAATCCTGAAAGGGAGAAGGGAAAAAGAATCAAGGGAGGGGCGTAAAAGGCTTTCAGGGTTCTCGGTGGCGAGGGATTTCTCGCGAATGGTCGGCCGCCTTGGTGAACAAATTCATTGGAGAGAATGCCATGTGGAGAGAGGAGAAGATATAAAAGAAAAATATCTATATCGTTTGAACCAATGGATCGTGCCTCATCTTTCCTTGGATAAATTACTCTAAACTTGGGTTAAGGAAATTTGGAATTGGTGTCGCGGAACGTTATTTTAAGCTACTTAAAAATTTTCAGGGCATTTCACTACAGTCTTTATAATCCATAAAAGCTGGATCACACTGCGCTTATTCTGCTCAAAGCAGATCTATGGTATTTGATTAAGTGTCAAAGAAATTGGGTTCTTGTGGAAAAGGTTGGCCATAGAGTGGAGAGATGAAGGCACAAGCTAGGCAAGTCTACCAACCTTACTTTATTTAAATTGGTATGCTGGGGAAGTGTCTGTACAAGAATTCTTTTCCCCATTCCGCTCTCCCAGGCTAAGTTGGCTCGGAGGGCGTGTAGGCTTGGAAGAATTAGCATGCATAGACCACTAGCAATGTGTTATGCAGCAGTATGGACCTAGAATTGAGGAAGAGACTGGTGAAATATTATGTGTGGAATGTTATGTTGTATAGATGCGAAACGTGGACTTTGGAAAGAAGAGATATAGATAGGATCAATGCTTTTGAGGTGTGGGTGTGGAGGAGGCTAGAGAGAGTGAAATGGGTGAATAGGGTAAGAATGGAGGTGGTGCTGGGAAGAGTTACGAAGGAAAGAACACTACTGAAAACAATACAGATGAGAAAGGGAAACAGAATCGGACATATTTTAAGAGGGGAGGAGACTTTAAATACAGTAGACGAGGGAACAATGGAGGGAGAAAAGAAATGAGGAAGAAGAAGGCTGAAAATGACAGACGAAGTGAAATAATAAAAAGAAGTTAAAGAAGAAATAAAAATAAGAAGAGGAAGAAAAAGAACGAAACCAAGGAAGAGGCCCGATACAAGATGAATTGAAGATAACTTTAGTGTTTGGGACCTGCCAGTAGGCAGAATACCAGTTGATGATGATGAGACCACTAGATGCAAACGCGGATGGCTCTGGTGCAAGCAACGTTAGCTTCAAATCGCCGGTGAAAGAGGAATATCAACTTTTTAAAGCCGCTAGCATTCTACTCCCACAATCTGCTCCTTTTATTTCTCGAAATAGTCGAAGGAAATTTGGAATTGGTGTTGCGGAACGTTATTTCAAGCTACCTACAATTTTTCAGGGCGTTTCACGACACTCTTTATGATCCATAAAAGCTGGATCACACTGCGCTTATTTTGCTCAAAGCTGATCTATGGAATTTGATGAAGTGTCATAGAAAGCTATTAAGTAGATGTGAAAAGCAAATTGATCATTCAGACGTTGGCTGTGGAGATCCTAAACCTACGTGGACACAACCATAATCCTCCGTGCGGTGCGAGTACGAGAGGGACTCCTCCGCCTAAAAGGGCCTTCATCCAAACTTCCATCACGTTTCGCTACCATTATAACCTTGTTGGTGGTTTCCGGCGATACTTTGTGGAATTTGCTAAACATTTTGAATGGGAATTTGAATAAATAGGATAAACTTTGTTTACCCTATTCATTCAAATTTCATTTTATTTGTAAAAATAACTCTATAACCGATCATCATCGCCGGTGTTTCGCGCCAGAATATCGTTCGAAACTCATCTACAGGTCCTATTTCTCTGGCTCCGTGCGACTCTAGTTCGACAGACTCGTCCCTGTTGATATCCGCCCTCCCTCCAACCCCGCCTTCCCTCTCACTACACCCCCCTCCACCACCCCTTATCCGCCGCCCAATTGCGTGTCCTCCACGGCCCATCATCATCATCCACTCCAGATCGTACGGGCTTGTGTGTTTGTGTGTGAGAGACAGGGTCTGCATGTGAGCCCATGCTCGCTACGTCCTCTCTCCTTCCCCACCGTTCACGAGCCCTCAGGCCTTATCCCCATCTCCTCGCTTTGTAATACCTTCCTCTGTCCCTCTTGTATTCCACGTCCTTCCTATTCTCCTCCACACATTTGCAATTGTAGCTATTCCCGGGGTACATAGTGGGTGACAAGTGATGGAGAGGGGGTATGTGTCCCGATCTCTTATCGTTTCACATTAGTTTTTTCTATTTTTTTCACCTTTTCTCATCTACATATACATCTACATAATTCCCCGCGAGCCGCCGCATGGGTGTGTGGCAGGGGGTGTTGGGTCACCAGCCGTGTTAAGGTGTAAGTTTTTTTTGGAGATGAAATGGTGACATGAATTATAGGAGTGTATTTAGTGAGCTTAATTTTTATTGTGATCACTTATTGTTCGCGGAAAGAACGAGTTTTTGTACCTATCTCTTCGGCATTGTATCTCTCTTATTTTATCGCGTCTGTCAGACCTAGAGATGTAGTGAGGAGTCCTGATAATATTCTCTGTGTCGTTCGGAAAAAAATCAGTTCTGAATTTATCAAGCAACCTAAGCCTAGCGTGTAGCTTCCGAGTCTCTTGGGGCTCCCACCTTAATCCCTCTAAAGGTTGTTAGACACTATATGTACGAGCATAGCAGTTTTTAACGAAGCGCGCTGCTTTCCTTTGTATTTTATTAATTTTTTTGGTTAAATCTATTTGACCAGGGTCCCAAATGCTCGCGGCGTATTCGAGGTGTGGCCTAACTAGAGCGAAGTGGCCTCTCTCCATGAGTCTTTCATCCGAGGACCTTGCTATTATACGTTTAACAAAACCTAGTTTCTTTAATGCTGCTCCACATATGATTTGTATGTGTAATCCCCACGATATATCAGATATTAAGGTGATTCCAAGATGTTTTACTGTATCTGAAGATTTTATGTTTACTCCACCCACAGTATAGTATGGCATTTTCTGTTTCTTTTTTGCTGTCCATTCATCGCTCAAGCTAGTCGTTAACAAAAATACGCACACACAGCACACTACTGCACAGCTACACCAAGTTCATCAGATAATTGCTTAACAAATTCAATAGCTTCAGCTTTAAATTTCTAAGACTTTTCCATTATGTTCAGGAATTAACAAAAACATTGTTTTTTTTAGAATATTTCTTGAATGACTAGCATCGTCGAATAGTCCATATCTTATGTCGACTATTTGACGGAACCGGTCGTCCAATACATATACTCTACATAAAACTCAGAAAATTACTTTTCGTGAATATCTCCAGCGGTAGTCCTATAAGTGTCTAATAATTAGGTATAATTAGAAAGGTTAGATATTTCATTTTTAATGGTACCAAATACAGTGATCTTAGTATGCTATGATATTTCTCTCAAATTGACTTAATATTACCTAATATCATTGCATAAACTGCCATCTGCCAACCCTGTGTAACATTACGTGGGTTATGAGATGCTATTCGCTTTTTGTGGATGATGTTTGGAGGCTGAAAATGGAAAAAAAATCTTGCGAATTACTGATGCACTGATAATTCAAGTTTCGGATTTTGATGGCAAAAGTTTAGCCACGCCACCTTTGAGCTTTCATCCTTCTAACTTTTCTTCTCGTAACTAAATTAAATCCATCCCCGGGGATATCACCTATTAAGTGAAATTTGATGCTAATCATGCGAATAAAGTATATTTTTAAATTTGACCGTGACAGTGCTTATCTGATGTAATTAGGGTTAGTCCAAGTCTCAAGAAATATATAATTTTAAACTTTACGCACGTATCCTTAAATTTTTTTCGTGTAGGCCATTGGGGAAAGGAGTGCAAAGATTTTTTAGATTTAGGTGTATGGAAGAATAGAGAGAATAAGCCGGAGCATGGAGGAGATAAGAGAAAGTGATAGATATGGTTTGGAATAAAAGATAGTTACGTCAAAAATTCTTGTTAAAAAATCATTTCTAAAGAGATAAGTGAAGAGACACAGGGGAGGATTCTAGGTTAGAGAGGGTGAGGAGAAAGAGGACACAGCGATTTGAGCGGATTCAGATGGCTTGATGAGCTTGAGAGAGAATTAAATGAGGATAAGTAGAGGTAGGTATATTTTTTGAGTCCATAATTACTTCTCAATGAAGAGAAGGATTCTGTCCAAAATTTAATTGGACGAAGATTTTAGATTCAATTTTATTATCAAGAGAGTGGATATTGCAGAAATAATAAAGTGTCAAATCCAATGAATTAATTAATTTAATTCCTTATTTATGGACAATTACGAGCATTGTAGCGCGAAATTGCTCGGATTAATTGGTTAAAGTAACTTTTACCCTCCAGTGGTCAGTTCACACGACTGTAGTTGATGCCTGGCATTGAAATCCGGATTGTGCAATAAATTCTTGACCTGTGAACTGACCAGTGGAGTGTAAAAGCTATTTTTACTGATGAATATGGAACTCTACAAAGTTGAAATGAGTTTTCTATAACTTATTTACTCAGATTAATCACGTCGGATCAGGCATATCGTCACAAAATAGCATCTCTCTCACGCTACGAAACAATTGACGCGTAACACAAGCGCTTGATTTTGGTTTCCATGTATTTTAATGCCTTTCCTACTAAAGAGATTACGAGCAGAAGTGCTTCGACATCCAATGATGACTCCTTGTTTACTCGTGCGGAAAAATGTACGAAAAGTTCCATCACTCGCTCGCGTCGCGGACTGTTGATGTACTGCTCCACGAACGAGTTGACTATGGTTAGCAGTTTTTCCTACGCGTGTTTCCCACGAGCTCGTGGCCGTCTTTTGCGTGCTTTTAACTCTCACAAACTACTCCAGCCGCGCATATGTCCGAGTGAACCGCTGTCGGCGTGTTTGCCATGAAGGGGGAGGTAGTTAGAGGCGAGAGCGTCCGAATGGGTGGCGGCTGGACTGTATAGTCGAGAGAACTCACGGCCGCCATCGTCAAATGCCCATTCTTTTTATCCCGTCGTCAAATTGAACAACACTTGCTCGCTACGTTTTTCCTCTTTTATCTCCCACCGCCGCATCTGAATATCCACAGCTATCAGCAGCCGGTGTTGCCACCTCGTATACGGACTTAAGTCACTAACTTCAAATAAAAAGTCGCTAGACTGTTGTTGCCAGATGGACATTGAAAGAAGGCGCTAGTTTCGTCTATAGATATTATATCGTTTACATGCATATTACGCATAAATAAAGAATGTTTTCTTGAACTCACTAGCGGCGAGCCTTCAAATAGTGTTGGTGCTGTTATTTTTTGCAGCCTATCCTTCAACGATTGAGATTTTATTGATTTTTGAGCGTTTATTAATTGCGTTTTTTACTCGTTTTCCACTAACTTAAAATAAAAAACTTTGGCATTTTTACGAATCCTAAAACAAAAATAAATCTAGTGAAGGCTATATTAAAAAATATATAGCTAGAACTTGTCAAAAAAGGAGATTTTACATTCTACTTCCCACTCGTAGAGTCACAAGACGAACACAAACATTAGGATCATGTTACAAGTAAGGAGCTGTTTTGCAGTCAGTTTTTTAATCGAAAAATATCGATTGCAGCCAATTTATTGTCGTCAAATTAACATTTCTGAGGTAAATCTAACATTCTAATCTGAGGTAAATCTAACATTTACCTCAGAAAATCGCTTAATCTAGCGACAAACACGCTAGCTTGGCAACATTGCCACCAGCCCTCTCTCCAATTTTGCATCATTTCCCCGCCCCCCCCTCCCCCACACCTCTCAGCTCTCATCTCCTTTCCCTTATCCTGCCATTCGTCATAATTTCGCTATCCCGTCCACCACCTCCCCCTTCCTCCGCTGCCTATTTGCCATCCGCCCATCCAATCCCCCCCCTCTCTGGCCTACAGCACCAAGTGACGCAGGCATAAGCGGCCCAGCTTAATCTCTATACCCTACCCCGCTGCTATTGTCGTCGTCATGCGAGGAGCCACTGCCGTTTTATATGCGGTACAGTGGATCCTCACACCCCGAGCATAATCCGTTTCAGGAGCTGGTTCAACTTTAGATACGCGCATTTTGAACAAGAACGTTCACTTTGCGTGGTATGTGTCACTTTGTGGAAAATAAGATTTTAGTTATGAGGGATCGGGTAGTTTCCTGGTGAATTATATTAATAAATTCCCCACGGGTTATGAACCAGGTCAGGAGTTAATGCACCGGCGTTTCTATTCCAAACTCCGCCATTATTTTCCTTGAACATCGGTACCTGAACTTCTGATCCGCTTAGACAGCCGTGAAGAATATGATTTATGTGTCTGAAATAATTAGTGATCGATTAAGAAGATGTAGTTATACAAGGCTATGACTTGATTAATTTTTTCACGTACAAAGGAATATGTCTAATAAAAAGGATGTTATAATGTATCTATTTGGCAACATTCCAAGTGGGAATATTGTTAATAAATAAGTATTAATATTTCTTAATGGTAAAGTTCATTCAAAAAGCGTATTTTCTTAAATAAAATATAAAATTATTGAATAAAATAAAAACTAATCTGCTGTTCACCTAAGTCGCGTGGCAATGATCCTAGCATTTTCTCCAGAAAATATTAAACCAATTAAGGAAAGAAATAAATATTAACAGTAGATAGGGCACATCATTGCAGGACCTGCATCAATTGTGGAAAATCTGAAGGATTCTCTCAGACTTTCAATAAAATCTGCCTCTAACCGATGGAATACTTTTCATAAATGAATACATTTTTGCCTTCCCTGAGAGTTTCTTGCCTCTCCGGCCGCTGTTAACTATTGGACCATAAATTCTAACTTTGCTTCATGAATGGACAGGTTGGTACTTGAGCCACTCTCTCTCCCTTTCCAATTCGTCTCTCTCTTAGCCCCACTCGAAGGGCCTTTCTCCGGCACATTCCGGTTTTCATATACTCATCTGGTGATAACTGCGTGCGTGCGAGTGTTTCCATTTTAGGTGTCCCGGTGAACATTTTTATTTTTCGTTCATTTCGTCGACGACCCGGACCAAGTGGCCAGCGAATAACAATTTCCTAATCTTCCTTCATTCATAACGTGAGGGTGTTTTCGAGAATTGAACCCTCGACCTTTTTTTGCTGGTTCCCATTCATTTCCTGCTTCGTTTCCTCCTGCTCGTCTTCGTCTCTCTTTAATGACCTCTTTTGCCGTTTCGTAATTTTTGTTGATGGGCAACCCCTTTTTCAAGTTAGGCGTCTCGACAGACGCTTGTCATGCAGTCCACGACCGACCTCCTCTTATTACGCGATTGGCGAGATGAAACCTTAGTCATGGCGGTGTTTTTGGTCACGTCCAGGCCGTGGGGTTATCTTGTAGATGTTTCTGTCGAAATCATTCGTACGTTTATAAAAATTTATTCGGGAAGATTGCCGTGTTCCGCAATTCTCACTCTAGCATTTCAGTGATGGGAGGATCAGTAGAAATCATCTTTAAATATGGATACATTTTTCTCGTCCAATGTGATGAGGGATCCTTGGACTGTATTTCTTTCATTTATATCTTTGTTTTCAAATTTTCTCAAAACTGGGAAACCCGTGTAGTTTATGACTCTCTTGCCAATCGTATAGTCCACTGGTTCACCAGCAATTTTTAACATTTAATTCCGCAAAATGGCAGATTTGATTGCTACAGAATTTTAAATATGTTGATATTAATAAGATATTTGAAAAGAAATTTAACCCCGGGTGAGTATTTTCTCTTCATACATGACAAGGGTGCCAGAAACAACAATTCTCTAAAATAAAATAAGTGTGCACAATTTACTTATGGTATGAAAACTTTCAAAACAGTAAACACTTGTCACTCAGGGGCTTCACAGCTGAGGTTGGATCCAGTGCACATTTTCTGCAAACATGTTTTAAATTTCATTCAAAGAGCAAATTTTAATATCAGTGTGACAACTTAATGCATCTCATAGTGAAGTGATATGTAGGCCGCTAACGAAGTGTATTCCCCTGGGTTCATGCCTCTGGGCTATGGATCTTTTTATATTTTCTGGAGAAAAATATTCGCGAAGGCCCCTCTCTCATTCCAGCTTGTATTTCGCCGTCCTAAGATTCTTACTGCTCTCGAGTAAAACCGTGCCTATCCCTAGAAAAATTGACCGAGCAATTGACTTAAGTGTACTCCTTGCTCATTGGTAACTTTTAGGGTAACAGGAACTGTATTTCTCTCGCTAGGAGCTATTACATTCTTTTTGGTTCGCTCTTCCATCTTCAACATCTTAATTCTTGAAAAATACCAAGTGGAGAAAATAAATAAATTTTGGAGGAATAAAATTAATGGGAGTAGTTATAATTAAGTTAAGTCTATTACTGGATAGTATCATTGTTCATAAATATTCCATACACTGTTTACGGGGAAATCGGAATATTATGACGTATTAAAAATAGAAGTGTGAATTCTGAATTGGATGTGGTACATACAGAAAGTTTCTTTCCAATCCATCTCATGCTGACTATTCAATGGATGGTTTTGGTCTGGTGTCTACTTGGGTTTCCTAAATGCCAATTATATTTATTACTCTTTTCTCTCTCGTTTCAGGTGAGTATACCGTCCATCCTTTTTCTCGGAGAAACTTTTTAAACACTTCCATTTGGATCCATTGACGTAAGTTTTTATTCTTTGTTGGTAATTGATTAGTAATTAATCTTGTGATGATGCACTGTCCTTTTGTTCGCAGAAACGAATGCAGAAATTATTTTTACTTTAAATTAATTCGTACTCCCTGAGTAAAGTAGCTAATATATATCATGTAAATCATAAACAACCATATTGTTTGGAAACGGTTCGTTTTTATTCGGTTCGTTCGTTTACGCATCAGTTTCATCTCCTCAATTTCTCTCGGCCAAACAAATTATGTTACATAAGCTATAAAAATTATGAAAAATGCTATCGGAGACAATGCGCATCATTTCCTTTTCTCCCATCTAATGAATGTAAAGGAAAAACAGAAAATTATGAGCCAAAAGCTAAACCTTTGTACAGGTTTTCCGATTTGAATTCGTACTTCACATTTGTTCTATTCATGAAGATAAGGTTTAATTTAATTTGGTGTCTGCAACGACGTTTGGTCATTTAATATTTGTGTAGTAATGCATCTGCATGAAATTCTACGTACATTTTTCGTACTTACGCTCACCAAACTTTAACCTTCAAGAATTTTACAAATTGTATTTTTATCAAATTATCTCTTTTTTCTGAGATTTGTCATTTTCGATCGATCTTTGCGTCTTAGGTTGTGCTCACTTATGTGGTATGCAGATAAAAGTAGAACACTGTGCATAACACTGTACATAATTCCATTTATGCTGTGCTGGCTTTCTTCCAATGTTTTTCCATATTTTCTGTGACAACTACGATATTCAGAACAACATAATTTTATTTTGTAAGCTCTGTACTAAACTATGAGGAATAAAATATTATTAATGTTTATGACATTGCTATGACGATGTCTCTCCTCATACTTATTGCGGTGAATAATTGAATTTTTTGCAAAGTACTTTCCTTGTTTTTTGTCACAAAATGTTGGCTTACTAGTGTATAAAGAGTGACATTTTTTCAAACTAGTACACATTATAAAAGGTATATGCTCCAACCGCTGCGTCCATTTCCTCTTAACGTGCAGGGAATGCATAGCTGTGGACAAGGTGAAAAGAGAAGTAGTGTGGTGTCTCTGTAAAACTAACGTGCTCCTCCAGTGTACCCATTTCCATGTCGCTGTAGTTGGCGCGTCGGGGCGGAGTTGGGCGGAAGTGAGCCCTTGATAGAGGGCACACCCGTCGACGTTATAGTTTTCTCCCATTTTTTCCTCCTTTGTCTTCCGTTCCTCCTTGTCGCTTCCCGTCAATGAGGCCAATTATGCGCAGCAGTTTCGGGCGCCGCGTCACTCAACTGAGAGGGAAAAAAAATTGCTCCTTCGGTCCCCGCAAAAAGCGTGCGCCGAACCACCCTAATGTGGAGAGATAATTTCAGCTCCAGCGTGAAACGGAGGGGTTTTGTTGTGGGAATTCAGCTTCGTCGCTAAAATGAACCAGTAAGCTCCACGCAGGAAAGCCCTCGTGTTGAACACTTGCTAACACTTTCTTTACTGACGAGACACATTTGTTCTAGCGAATGTATCTGTTTGACTAGCACAGTAAAGATAACCTAAAACAGCAATCACTGTAAATTAAAACATTTATTAATATATGATGCTGAAAAAACTATGTCACTTTTGACTGATAAAATTAAACTCACCTACTTCACTAAGTTTTGTATCATTTCCAAATTAGATTGGCGTATTCGCCCAAAATACATGCATTTAGACTAAAAATAAAAATTACTGGGGCAAATTATAAAAATACTGGGACTCATTAAACTATGCAAAATTTTATGAATGACAAAAACTCTCTTATCCAATTGCTTGATGCATCCAAGGGGAACGAATATTCACTTAGAATGTTCATGTAATATCAAACGTGAAAAAAAGGAAATCGTCTTTAAAAGTCTTAAATATCGGTAGTTTATGGTACTAACTTTTCCGACAAAAGCAATAACACCAGCTTGTGTGATGGCTTAATAGATGAGGGTGATTTAGTAGTCTATTTTCTTGTATTGATGCTTGTAAAGTAGTTTAAATTCCAAATTACATTAGTGATGAGGTTCTGTTCTCGTGCCTGGTACGATTTGGATGAATTCTGTATCAATAAATTAAGTTTTCTATGCGCAAGTAAAATGGCTGTGTACAGTATAGAACGTAGTAGCTTCCCATGCTCAAAGAATGTAACGTGTATTGCTCGCTTGATTCAAACTAGCACAGTCATATTCTAGTTCAGTCAACTAAATTCTAATCATCATGTTAAGGCTTTTTGTCTCTAATTGGCTTCTAGATATGTCGAATATTACGGAGATTGTCGATACGACAACATCAACAACAAGTTCCGCAGAGGACAAATGTTGCCTTTTTGGATAGACGGAATCCATATTTCAACTTTGTATCGCATATACGAGTCAGGATAATGTTTCCGCGATGTTTCATGCTGGTGAATATGCTTCAAGGACGTTTCTCATGTATCTTGGATTGGTCCTCTTTATCAATTTCTAGCTGGCATAATGACTTTCGTAGGATATCGGGTGTCGAATTGAATATAGGTTTAATTCCTCATGATCTCTGTCAGTAAATGTGTTGGCGTGGCTATGGTAGCTTGAGTAAGGTAACTTCTAGCCACATCGGTGAACGCCTTAATTACCTTAGTAATACCTAGCTGCGAATTTACTGGCTCGTGATGGGGAAAACTTGAAGTGCCCTTTGGAGATATAACCGATACGGGTATTAGAAGCGGGAAAATACGCATCGCTCTGGTTGTAAGTGCTATTAAGGCCTCAAGGACACTCATTTCACACATTTCACACTCCTTTCACACTCCTAGAGCGAGAAATAAAAAAGTTGCGATTGGTCAAGCATGGTGTCAAGTTGCTTGAAAGAAATTCATATCTGACACCAAGTTATATGACACACGATGTTGGAATGTCATTTCATTTCTGGTTCGTGCTCAACAATGCCTTCCACAATTGCTCTCCTCCCAATAGTGACAAATATGATGGCTGGTTCTTGCGATCTTACTCATTAAACCCTATTATTTCTTACTTTGTTGGTTTTTAAAGCTACCTATCTACGTTTGAGTCCCTAAAGATTGAGACATATACCGTGAATGTTCGAAAATTGCAATCGGAGATTACGACTTTTGCTCAAGGCTACACGTTTTTCGAAGGGCATACAACATTGTGCGATTAAAACACAATAAATGACAGAATTTTGCAAAATCTTCCCGGGATATACGATTTTTATATGAAACATTGATTATTTCATGATTATTTTATTTTCACTTATTTTATTGCCTTATTCCTCACGCGCTCTTTGATTTTTAAACATTTTTACACTATTTTTAGAATTTCTGCTCTATAATTTAGGCCTTAAGCCAATTTTGCTTTTCTCTGTAAAATTCTGCCAAAGATCATCACATTTTCTTGTCTTTATGAATTTTTTAGTGTGAATTAGCATGAATGCTTGCGGATAAGAAGTTATTGGCAAACGATTATCATACCAAATACCTTAGAGACGCAGAGTCAAAATCCTACGCAAATACGTGAATTAAGTTTTATTCTTTTTCCATGCCTCGAACTTTATGCAATAAAATATTCACCTCAGATAATCTTGAGTGCATTGAACGAGCGCGCCCCGAAAACTTACTTCATAATCGCGAAATTAACCTCTAAATTTAGCCCTATCTTCATTTCATTGCTATTTAGGAGACACCGCGGAGGTCCTTTTTCCTGTTCGCCCCGCGCTCCCACGTACATTAATTTGGTTGTCTCACGGACGAATGCACGACGAAGCGCTCGGGGGTTGATTGGAGCTTGGAGGAGTCAATTTCGGATTCCCAGCGAGTCTCAGCTCAGTTCTACAATTCCTTCTTCCTCCAGCCGTACGAGCCCTATCCATCCTAATGAATGGCAGAGTATTATGTCTTCCTTCTCCGGCCCCTTTTGACGACCACGCGTTTTATCCCCCTCCCGTCGGTCTTCTAGTGGCGCCTCATTCGTTCACGTGCACATGCTGAAGGTAAAGATAGGAAATGAGGAACGGGATAGAGGAGGAAAGTGGTAACAATTGGGACAGGGCAGAGGGCAAATGAGAACGGGGTTGCTGAGGAGGAGAATGATGAGGAAAGAGTGAAAGGAAGAGAGAAAATGCAGGAGTGAGACGAAGATACTTAGTACATAAGTAGAGCCTAGAACTAATCGCTTTTTTTCTTAGTCATTGAGCATACTTAGTAAAAACTATTGGAAGCATTAAATCTGGCCTTAATATGTTACAATTTGCTGTACAATATTTTACCATTATTCGTATTCATTGAGGTAGTAACCTTGAGTGGATTTAGTGAAATAAATAAAAGGTAATCGTAGCTCAAAATTTTTAAAATAATTATCCGAATAAATCCAAAAGAATAGTATTAGACTTTAATGAAATGAACGCAATGAATAGATTTTTTATTTTTGCTTTGTAGCTCATTTCAAATTGCAATACCATTGTCCATGCCCGCGAAGGCCTTTGTTGATATAAGTATATTTAATTTTTACATTATCGGTATAAATATCATCCGATATTATCTCAGAGCCATTATTTCATTGTCATAGTTCAATCAAAACGAAAAAGAGGTCATAGCTTTTCCTCAAATAATTCTGCTGATTAAACTAACTGACATTGTTAATTAAATAAAAATGATTTTTTGATAAAATATCATTTGATCTGTTATGTCCGTAGAATTCATAAGTTATCACGTTCGGACGATGATCCAATGAATGCCAGGGAGAGCTAGGGTGGCTGGAAGCCTTAAGCAGTCCATTACTAGCCCCTCCTAGATTTATATATTTCATTTGAGGTACCTAATGGGAAAATGGCACGTATGAAGAGGAGGATGGGCTTATCTTACAAATCTATGATGTGTTGCAACTCGAGAGCTCTGCTGCCTTGCCCATATTCCTTCTCATAATCTCATCCTGTAGCTGCCGTCTCCTTGGTTTCCAAAAGTGAGTCTATTCGTGCGACACGCAGAGGTGGTCCCCATAAGATAAGTGTCCTCGCTCCGTGGAGGATGTAGCGAGTTGAAAGATTTCGCAACACTGAGGGGTTAGGAGTCGGTGCTGCCTTAATGTTTTATTCATCAATGATAACGGGTCACGACAAATTTTCAGAATTTCTTGTTAGTTTTGAAAGAGCCCACGAGAAGGAATCTACACCTCTATCTACATACTACTCTGCGAGCCGCCGCATGGGCATGTGGCAGGGGGTGTTAGCGTACCAGCCATGTAAAAATGTAAGGAACAAGATTTTGGGAGGTGAAATGGTGACTTGTATCATAGGAGAGTATTTTGTGGAGCTCAGTTTTTATTGTCGACGCATATTGTGCGCGATAAGAACGAGTACCTATCTCTTCGGCAGTGTATCTTTCATATTTTATCGCTTCTGTCAGACCTAGAGATGTAGTGAGGTGTCATGACAATATTCTCTGTGTCGCTCTGAAACGCACCATTAAGAATTTCTTTAGCGAACTGAGCCTAGCGTGCAGTCTTCAATCTCTAGGGGTCCCACCTAAATTCCTCTTAAAGTTGTGAAACACTGTATGTTACACTATTAAAGAAAGGTACGGACAATTTGGAACTTCTTTTGAATATAGTTTAGTCTATTGATCAACGTAAATCGCGAATAAACTCGACTCTTGTTGATGCAGGCTAAATCTAATATTTTGGACTTCATTTCCATTAGTTTAGGTTATTTTAGTTTTTAAAAATTTTATCAGTTGATGATCAAGGATCATTTTTAAAACTGGCCTTAACCATATTGTCCGCTATGTATTTTCTAATAACTTAAGTTCATAGGCACACGTTACTGCATTTTTTAATTTAATCCACCAACAATGTTACCAATGCTCTTAAGAAACTACTATGATATCTGTAAAACAATGTTATTTAACTCGTGTAAGTAATAATTTTAGTTGGGTGTTCCAATTTTGCGTAAATTCTGTTCACGGAAGATCGAGGAAGTCTAAAACTCTTTTACTTGAAGAATTTCAATGTGTTTCCAACTCTCTCACTTTGCTAAGAACGTACTTCCTTGGGAATCATCAATGCTATTATTACCACGTTTTCTTCAAAACAGGAATTGACAGTTGTTTCGCACACCCCTCATAGCTGATTATCTTTTATAATGAACGTTGCCTGAGACGGTCCAAAGATTAAATTTGCGGATAACCCTAATTCTAAGAAAGTCAGAAGAAAGTTATAATTAACACTAGGACGCCCGGACTTTTCAACATCATTCAACGCCCAAAGCGGGTCATTTTGACCCACTGTAATTAATGAAATTAATCCTCACTTTGCGCTATTAAGTTTACATTTTTACAGTTTTTACTAAAAACTGTCACTCTTTCTCTTTACATTCATAGATTATTTCACTTTATAACTTTCATAACTTTGACAATATCGATGATTAATTGATATATAAACTTACGACATTTGTGTCAATTTATCGTTTTTTCCATTTTATTTCATTTTTCTTGCTTATTGTGTCATAGCTCAATATACTACGAATACTTTCCACATTATTTAATACATATCTATTATTTTTCCAAGTTTGTTGCAATAACTAAGTTCAAAATATTATTTTTCGGTCGTAGTAGGAATTTTTCCGGAAATCTACCTAGTAACTAACTTTGGGATTCTTATTTTTGCAGTGATGCACATGTATAAATATGATAATCTGATAATAGTCCATATGTCAGTAAGGAGCAATATTGTATTCTCTGCACTCTAAAATAGTAATAAGGTTCACTGTGCACTACCAACAAATTAATTACTAAATATGCCATGAATTGACCGGACGAAAAACGAGAAGGGTGGAGATACGAAGTGGAAGGAAGGAATATGAGAATATTTTTGAAAGGTGATCCAGGCATGGAAGGTAACCGAATGAGGAAGATAGGACAAAGTGGGACGGACAACACGTGCAGCAGAATAACTAATAAACACTAATAAAAAAGAAGTTTTGGTGGTGATACAAAGTGCAAATACATAACTGGGTCAAATTGACCCGTATGGGCGTTCTAGGTAAATTATAAAAAAAACTAATGTACGGATTACTCCAGGAAGCTGAAAATTTTTGGACATAAAGCCATGTTAAAATGAATAAAAGTCACGAGAGGAAATCCTGCTCTCGTTGAAAATGAAATAAAAAAATGAATTTAAAATCACGTTTGGGTCAAAATGACCCGCCTGGGCGTTCTAGTGTTAAATCTCCACTTTTGGTGTCATTCACGATGTAGTTTCATTGAGTATAATTTAATGACGAAGAGATTATAGTGAAAAAATAACACCAGATTGTTGGATTTGCTGTGTTTCTTAGATCACAAGCATTGCCGTTAAATCACTACTGACACCGTCCCGCCCTCTGTAGTTGAATGTAGTTAACTGGGCGGAGATGTCTGTCATGTGCTGTCCTCTTCCTTCCTCTCTTTGCCCACACCTTTTAAAGGTGCCTTCCCCTCCAAGTCACGCCTCTCTCAGGTGACTGCCACTGTTTCGCTTCTACTCCTATGGCCACCCATTATATTGTCGCGGACTCTAATTCTGACAGTTTTTTTAATCGTGTGAGGTGACTTTGGGTAAAAGGATCGTCCGCCGGCGTGTTCCATTGCATCCCCCGCGCCCTCGACTGTTCGCGGCCCGTGGTGCGTGTCTCCTCGAGTAGTACGGCGGTCATTCGAGTAACCATCATCCGGCGGAGTTCTGTCTGGGGAGCGTACTACGGCACGGCCATAGCTGACCCGGGGAGTTATTTTGGTGAGTTGGTTTAGGACTGAGAATTTTGTAAAAAAAAGATACCCATGCATCGAGCAGCGAAAAGTAGCCACGGAAGAATGGAAGAGAAAAAAGGACCATGCGAAGCAATATCATCAGTACGAGGTCTTAATGGGTGGGCACATTTAGTGACGCTGCGGATTTTTTGAAGGGCATTGTAGAAGGAAAGTCCTGCAGGGAAGACCAAGGGACTAGTACACAGGCCAGCTAAAACGATATATTAAATCGAAGAGATACAAGGGCATGAAGATTTTAGCTGGGGACAGGGTTGAGTGGGATGCTGCGGTCAGCCGTAAAAGCATTTCTACTCGCGATTATTGTTACATATTTCAAATTTGAGAAATGAACTTGAGTAATAATATACCAAGACTGGCGTAAAGAAAGCGATAGTATTGGTTACTTGGCCTCGAAACATACTGGTGTTCGTGAATAGATGGGAAAAATACACCGGATATGCCGGCGTACCTATTCGTTTTACGGGGCATCCCTATTTCAGTGGATAAAGGGGCTCACAGGGCGCCGATCCTTCCTACGCGCTTCGAAAACGAGGCTCTGAGTCGTAAATCCGCCGTGATTACGGGCGGGAAGGTGTGGGGTGGGGAGCATCTGGGAAAGATGTGGAGATAGGGCGACGCAGGAGAGTGCACTGCGCCCTCGCATCCCTGGAAATTGGGGTTATTTGGGACGCTTTCGTAATATCTACGCCTCCAGAGTGCGTTCCGCTTGGAAAATCAGACCTTGGTTGTGGTGCGATGCCCCCCTGCGATTTTGACTGATTTGAATTTAATTACCTCGCGCTTTATTTCTACTTTTTATGATCAGTGCTGGCTACTGGAGAAGTCCAAATACAGGTGGAATTATTTTACTCTGTTGAAGTCAGTTGGATGGTAAGGAATTAGTCATTGAACAGAGCTGGAAGTTTACTGCCATAATTACGTCATTAGAACTTAAGAAGACACCACCAAATGACACCGAAAAACATGTATTTCATTTATGTCGTATTCCATTATCTCTATAGAGTTAGTACTTCGTATTTAACGCGTATACAAGACTGCTGATATGCAATTTAATTTTAAATTATTTATATAATTTCGTCTGGATGTGGCGTATATCATGCATTTTCATTAATTTCTTGAGTCGTTATATTTCCATTTTTAAAGTAAACGCATTTCAGTAGAAAATATATTTTATCATCATGATGAATATATTCAGGGTTCGTTTTTCCCAAATTCATTAGAGGATTTATTTTTCCCTTTGTTTAATTTCTGCCAGCTTCACGGAGGCCAATGGCAGAGGGTGGATGCCGCAGAGATTTAACGCGTCATCTATCAACGCGCCTCCAAGTATCCAATTCGAACAGATCCACCGGGTGACATGGTGAAAAGATTTTGAGTGAAGGGACTTGCGTGTCCAATTATCTTCCAAACTTTTCTCAGCGACCCATTCAGTGGGTTAGTCACTTTCGCGACCCCTGAGATGAGAGAGTTGCTGGGAACATTGTTAGTGGGGCCAAAGGGTGAATAAAAAAATTCCCGCGATATTACTCGTTCGGGATGAAAGTGTTACGTGAAGAGAAGTCACGTAATGGGAAAATGTCATCCACAACGAGGGTATTCTCGTCACTAGTCGCACATCTGGTAGTGGACAGGCTTCCACTACCATTATGCAACTGGTGGTAAACGATAACTGACATCTACAGATACTTATTACCCTGCAAGCCACCACAAGGGTGTTTGGCCTGGGGTGAATGATCACCAACATGAACTAAAGGAAAGAAATTGACTTTCACCCACATGCATCACATAATAGGTATGCTACAAATGTACAAAAACTACTAAAATAATATATAATGTAACTACGTAGACGCAACACAAGAGTCATGCAGAGAATACGCAAAATGAGGTGTTAGCACTACTCGGCAGGTTTAAAAACATGCATTAGGGTGCAAATGAATCAATTAGCTACACTATCTGTCAACTAACTTACTTCATAGTCTCAACGCAGCCATTACGGTCTCTACGGTCGATTGGTCGTGGGCAAAACGACATTTTAAACCAATCTATTCTACAATCCCTTTCCCTAATTTTATTCTCATGATCTGATCTACCTTAGTATGTTGGAGTTCGTAAGATATTGATTACTTCTACTGAAAATAATTGGTTTTGAATTTACTGAAAAGATTCAGTCTAATTATCAATTGACGGTCTGTAAGCGATAGCCATTTCATCTGTATTGAAAGTTGAAAATACCGCGTAAAATGTGTGCGAACCCTGTTCAAAATTTCGAATTTGGTCTTTCATACCGAAAAAATGGGAATCTGTCAAAGGTATCCTCTGGGAAACGAGCTATTTCAACGCCGCAGCTTGGTGGAAAATTTTATTTGTGGGATGAGTTTATTGAGTTAAGGTCTGAACAATCAACCTTAGCTATCCTTTACCAACGTTTTGGAACACACTTCATTCCATCTTCAGGGCTAAAAAATATGAATACTGAATGTCAGTAACAGCAACGACCACATACAAAACAGATACATCAAAACCTTGTCGTCAAAAGCATATCAACACGTCAATTACCTCAGAATAAAAACATTAATATTAAACATCACATCATAAAGTGCACTTAGTAACATTGTTTCGGATTGCCATAGCACCCATAATTATAAGCACCGTTCTGTGCGTTGCATTGAAGTCCGTGTTTGAGAGCCCTCTGTGTGTAGTAACTGACTTCACATCATCAACACACTATTTTTAAAAAACGTCTGAGCATCATAATATGTCACCTGGTATACATACAGAAGATAAAACAGAACAGACTTGCAATTTAAAAAATTCATAATGGAGGTCGATGTGTTGAGTACAGATCTGTGAATTTTATCAGTTGGGATTGCCATTCCATGCCTCTAGCTGTGTACTTAACTGCGTTCCGGAACGCCGCGCTGCGTTGTCTGATTGCAAGTGTAAGTTGAGTTTGTCGAGCGCACAGTGGTCCTCGGCCCATGTATTTCTGGGACATGAAAAGATTTTCTCCATTCAAGATGAAATTTGGTGTTTAAAGGTTTTCGGGGTCGCTGAATACGAATATGATGCCAACACAATTGAATTTTTCCATAAAATGTGAAAACTTGCGGATTTCATTTTTTTGCAATATTTGTGCGAATAGATTTTATTTAGTGCAAATAGGACCAAATTAACAAATAAAAAATATAGGCAAATGTCGGCAGACACTTATGAGTTTGTTGTATACTTAGTGATGTTAGTTACACTTTCTAATAGATTTTTTAATATAATCTCATCGAATGAGTGAACTTTTCTCTGATTTTAATAATATTTCGCGGATTAAAGTTCTCTAATTTTCATGATTTTCCATTTTAAATCGCATATAATGACAACTTAACATTAAATTTTTACTTAAATATATAAATAGTACATACTTTCCGGAGATGAATCTAGTTCTTTGAATTACAATCGATGCAACAGTCTTTTATGTAAGCGACTCCGAAATTAAAGCGCATTTAACTTTCGATTATTAATAGAATGCATACCTTACCTGAGCGATCTTATATTACCTCTTATAGTAAAGGTGCGTGATACCGGTTCAGGATCTTTGAAATTCTGATGTGTCATCACTTACTCTATCCAAACGAACAGGACGAAATATTTACCTGAATACTTTATTTTTCTTACCATGTCCCATTTTTCATATACTGGGACCACTGTGGAGCGGCTTGGGGGTCAAATTATTGCGAGGGATATATATTGGGGAGGGCAGGGATCTGTAAATTTTATCAGTTGGGATAGCCATTCCGTGCCCCTAGCTATGTATTTAACTGTGCTCGGGGACGCCGCGCTGCGTTGTCTGATTGCAAGTGTAAGTTGAGTTTGTCGAGCGGCTTGGGGGTCAAAATATTGCGAGGGATATATATTGGGGAGGGCAGGGAGGCGGGTGGGGGGGGTTAGGAGTGGAGGGAGAGGGGGAAGCAGGAAGGAGGAGGTGGTGTCGTGTGGAGTGAGAGGGAGGGAGAGGTTTAGCCCGCCGTCGCGTCGGGTCTGGGGGTGGGAGACAAACGCCGCGACTCGTTTTCCTCTCTTGGTCCCGGGGTCCCATAATTTCCTTTTCGCCGAAAAGGGTCGGTTGCGGTTTACGGTGCCGTCGGTGAGGGAGGAGTTGGGGCAATTTGCAAGAGGTGCGGAGGACCTCGTTGATGTGGAGGGAAAGAGAGAGAGAGACTGGGAGAAAGGGGCGAGACATGTAGAGAGGGTGTTGATTTGGAGGGGAGAAGTAGGGTGACAGGCAGTTTGCGAAAAAGGAAGAGATGAATGATGAGAAAGCCGTCCCGTCGAATGCCCATTTTGAATCCTCACTCCAGGCGCTGAATCGTGGAGAAGAGACTAGATGATGTCTCGGCATACGAAAGTTAAATCTGATTATCCACGAAAAGTAATCCGCGTGACATTTAAAAGTGGACGGGCTGAATAGGGACGTAAAGAAGTATCTTTAACCTGTTCTAACGAATCTTAATTTCGCCATATAGTTTTTCTTACCTCCTTGTTTCTCAGTCTGGTGGGAAATGCTGTTGGGAATGTGCATATGATGCCGCAGCATGTTGTATTTTTCCTGTAGCGGCTCTCATAAATGACAGACGATAATAGACGGGAAACTTGCACAGGGGAGTATTTAAGCCATTTGTCTGTGAACTTGCCAAATTGGTAGAAATTGCTCGTAGTTATAATGCCAAAATCGACGAGGTTTAAGCAGTTAGAAGTTCACTCTTATTTCTTAACTCTCCTATTAATTTTGCGAAGATATATGCGTATTATCAGTGAACTACTGATAAATACGATGTGCTCAATTTTGGAAATTTTGAAAATAATTTGTAGAAAGGAAGGTTATTACTTTCGTTCCTTTATATATTTTTTTCCTTTCCCGTGCCTCGATTCCTAGCTTTCGGTGAGGTGCGGTGAGGTGAGGCGCGAAAACCTCGGTGTTTTGGATGACTTGGGTTCGCTTCGAGGGAGGACGACGAAGCGGATAGTGTGTATTCGTGAGAGACTGAGAGGGAGTGAGTGAGAGGACGGATGGCCCTCTGCTGGGAATGGTGGGTAATATGTAAAGGGAGGAAGCGGCGGTTGCAGTGAGTCCAGACGCACGCGAAGAGGGGAGAAGGTCCATGAATGCTTATGTTGCGGTGGTGGGTGGTAAACGAGGGGGGCGGGGTACTGTTGAACAGGATGTCCACGGTCTCCCAACCCACCACCTCCTCTCTCTCCACCCTTTCCTTCTCTCTCCAACCCCTTCCACCCGCCACTCGGTCTCCCATCATCTCCATATCCTTCTGCATCACACTCTGATCCCTCCCTGACCACACGATCCGTCCTGCGACCCACCCCCGACTGTGAAAGGGAGGGGGGGATGTACCAAAACGCCGACCGCTGTAAATCAACTCCTCTATATACCGTTCTCCGTTCGTCGTCTCCTGTATTTTAATGCTTCCGTTGCTGAAATCCATACATCGCTCTCCCTTCCTCTTTCGCCAACGCTACGGGCAACGACCGGCCACGAAAGGTAACGCCGGTTCCTGCTCGATCACCGAAGTTAATCATTGTTCGGCTCTGTTCGAATTCCAGCGGTTGGGTGATTGTCTAAATTGGTTGGAGTGCTGTTGCCCCTGTCAGACAGTATATAAGGAATGGCCTCCGTTGTCGATGCTCGCCACACAGCATCCACTCTTATACGGTGCACCCATCAGAGCCGAATGGTTTGTCGCTGGAATTTCTTATAGCTTCACACATACCCATCACTCGTTTTCCTTACGGGGTGTGCACCGTAAAAATAGTTTAGTTTTCAGTATTATCCCAGTATATTTGACTCTGCTTTAATAATTTATAGTGTACTATTCTAGTCTTGCGATCCTCTTTTACATTAGTTAAACTTGTACATCGCTTCATACTCGCACCTCTTCCAATATTCCCTCAATTAACCGCCTAATTCACCCGTGACTTTTATGGTCTACCCCTTACTTTCACGCCATGTACTCCTCTATCCTGCATCTGCATCTTTTTCGATTCCAATTCATCCTCTCGTCGACAAGACGAACCAAAAAAGTACGAATCTTTTGCACTCGACTTTTACCCTAGCTAGCATCCATTTGGCGTTTTTCCTTCACCCACTCATTCCTAACGCGATGCCCTCTGGTTTTACCGCATCCACTTTCCAGATGCCCCATATCCTCTACATTTAGTTGAATATTGCCCGAAAATTGCCAAGAAAATGACCTTTGGGTCTCAAAAGAACGTCTGGGCAACATCAATCCTCGTAAATACATCGTCAACATTAGTCTGGTAAGCTCTTATGTACCCGGGTCTAGAGCTGCTGCTTGAGAACAGGTGGGGATGTTCCTTGTAGTAAAGGATCCCTATCATTTAGAGATATTAAGCAATAGAGACGCAGTTTTGGGTAAAGTGTCTATTTTAAAAATGATGTTCTTTTTAAAGGCAGTTATGAAATTTAATATTTATATATAAAAATATAAATTTACTGAACGCATTTACATAAGGATTAAGTTCTTTAGATCAAGTGAACATTTTCTGTCATTGTCACCATTCCTGCACTAAACATCAGAAATTTTATGTGTGCTCTTTTCATATTTTCTTTAGATAGCTGACATTCGTTCCTTTAATTCACGTTCTTCGTCCCGCTCTTCAGCGAGCATCACTTTTATGAACCTGGATCTATCCGATCTCGTTTCCGTTTGCCCTCCGTCATCTGCTACAATCCTATCAGTATAACCAACCCCTACTTCCGCCTCACTCTCTCGTTCAAGTGGTTTCAATTTCCCACCACTGAGCTATTCTCCCCTCCGGTCAAATCCCTCCTCGACAACTTCCTACCTCCGCTTGATTCATTTCTCGTTTCTCCTCGTGAATCGTGAACTGGGGTTGAATGGAGTCCACCTATCATGATATTTCAATCTTAATGGCGTAATAGTCCTCAATGACTATTGGTCTAATGTTCTCCGATAGATTAAATTGCCTCTAAAATAATGGTGGAGGCTCTCAAGCTGTGTAAATTTATTGAAAGAATATGGTTTAAGAGAAGATAGTTAGACGCAACTATATTGTTAAAAAATGAAATTCCCACTATTTTTACTGGAGATATTGTTTCATTAACTGCGTTAAATGAGTGTAGTTGTTTTCGGCAATCAAATGAAGTGTCACTGTTGTCGGGCGAATAATTGTTGATATTATCATCATCTCTCCGTTAGCGTTTTTTGTCAAAAAAAGGTAACTATCTTTTACGCGGGCATACTGACGAATGCATTTTTTATCAAAACCTCTCCCTTTCATATGAAATCTTAAAATGAATTAGCGCCTTAATATTTTTGGCATTGAATTTTATGGGAAAATTGGAATTGCGCAACAATTTTTTTCTCGAAAATAGTATTTATACAGCGTTGGTATGTTTTGCCTGTTGTCAAAATTCACAATGTTAATATTAAATTCAATAAATAAATAACCACCTCGGAAAAGTATGATATTATTTTACGCATTAAACAAAAGGAATTTTTTTTCTTTTAGCTGTTGAAATAAACAATGATATTTAGGTCACTTTCCTCTGGAGCAACCTGAAATATATACAAAATTTTGGGGTTGAATAAGTGCAAAAGAACGGAAATTATTTAACGGTAAATATGTATGTACATCTTAATATTGCTTCATTGTTACTGAAATGGTTCAATGTTCACATGGGAAGACAAATTCTGTTACTATATTCGATGATCAGATTAAATTTAATGCACCATTTACATTACTGGCTCTCTACGGTTGAAACGTCAATGATGGTTAGAATTTCGCCAAGTGGATGCAAGTTAGCGCTTACTTAATAAACCCGTTTATCTCGCTATTGTTAGTAGAGTTTAGGTTGGTTAGCTGCATTTGAAAGGCGTGAATGGAAGTTAGTTGCAATCGTCGTTACCACGCGAATTGGGAAGATGGAGGGTGAGGCAGAAAGATTGCAGCTCTACACTGAAAGGGGAATTGAAGTTGCTCTCTTGCTCCCTTGAAATATCCCAGGAAGTCGATTCAAAGTAGGACGTATTGGTGAATTAAAACTTTGAGGCAGATATGATAGGCGATAACTATTCAGTATTGCTACGCACAAATAGGTTACTTCAGTTGTGTTTTGGTAATTCCCCACTCTTCACTGTAGGTCACCAGTATTTCTACGACGGTATATACATTGGAAATCAAGGGAACACTAGTTGGCTAGAGCAAAGAATGCTGGTCATCATTCAACCTTGACAATGTGAACGGACGTTGAAGTTTCTGGTTGATCCATTGTCTGTTTTTGACACTATCCCTCGAGAACTTTCTCTCCTCTTGATTGTTTTAAAAAGAGCGTTTGTGACTATTAATGACTTGGGATTATTTTTTTATGAGAAAGGTATTGAATTAGTCAGCTTGGTCGACTGGATGCAAAGCGCTCACGTTGAAACAGGGCACCTTGGTTTCATTCGTCGCTCATTTTGTATCGTGTTTCTCTCCCCCCCTTCCCCATCTCAATCGCGCTCCCCTTTTTCCGAACCGTCACATCGATCATCCCCGCCTCGATTGTACCTCCTCGCGACCCATCGAGTCGGTCACGGCACATTTTACGCTCTTACCCTCTTCTTCCCCACCCGCCCATCCTGTCGCCGTGCATGACTGAGTTTCAAACCTCTCCTATTCTCTCCCACACCCCATACCATCCCCATATAACCTCCTCGCTCTGATTTACCGACCTTCAACGCGTTGCCCTCTTCTCCTCCATCTCTCTCTCTCTCTCTACTCCATCCCTTTCAGGCTCTTTCCTCCCTTTTGTCTTCTTTCACCTCCCAGGCCCTCTCATTTTATCTCTCTCCCGCGTTCAAGTTTTCACTTCGTCTCCTCTCCAAAAATTCTCCTCCCTCGACGCCCTGTAGAGTCATTCCAGAAGGCAGCCTGTGGGATAGAGACAGATAAATAAATAAGGGAGTTAAATGGTGTTCTTTTCTTTAAAGGAATACCACTCTAGGCATTGTTCAAGAGATTATTACAAGGATGAAGAGTTCTCGGCTTTCCTGCCGGGTTATGGGGTTGAACTGTGGCGACGTTTCGACGACGTACTCTGCCATCGGCTTCAGGGTAAATGGTTTTCGCCAGAATTGTCACACATTTATGGGGTTACATTTTTGGTCAGGTTTTCTCTGATTGGTCAGCTTTTCCCGCCATTTTTTAGCATTCTCTGAGCAGGTTTTCAAGCTCTGCTGAGTTAGAAACCTTTATGTATCGCCCCAGCCTGATATCCACAGCTTCCTTCACAATGCAATCCCAGTAATCCCTTGTTTTACAAAGCACTCTGGTATAGGCAAAGGCGATACTATGGACATTTTCCAGGCTGTGCTTCACCACCGCAGACTTTTCCGAATGGAAGAGCCTGATGCACCTTTCGTGCTCCTTCTGGCTTCTACGGTGCGTCCAGTCTCACCAATGTATACCTTTTTGCATTGTCAAGGGTTGCTGATTATTACAACTGAGGTGAACCGAGGAGTAAATATGTTGAGTTTAAGTTTTACCAAATTGTTAGAAACTCCTTCTAGGTGCCAAAATTTTGGCTCCAAATCGATCTTGGTTAATTCGAATCGATATTGCGATTGAGATTGAATGCGCAACAAATGATTAAAATATGCAAATAAATAGCTTTCTGTAGTGCTAACTCAATACTATGTAGATATCTATCTCGTCTAAACACTCGTTTAAGTTACATCCGTAAAAAAATCTGCTTTCATTTAGCCAAAATATTAAAAATTATTTCAGTAATATGCTGCTTATCTTAGGTCTAGATGTTAGCGAATAAAAATCCTTTTGACTTTTACATGTGCAGGGCGCTGTCGACCGGCAGTATTTCTTTCCTCATCTCAGCGTACATTCCATTATTCTTCATCCCATCCATGAAGCCCACTCTATTCTACTCCCTTTCCCGCTTACCCAAAATCCTCTCCCCTATCACAGCAGTCAGAAACCCTTCGGCCCTCGTCACCTGTTCCATCCGCATATTCTTCGTCCTAATTTCCTTGAGAAGTTTCCGCTTCTCACCCACCATATTTCCTCATTTGCCATCACTTACGTCCATTTCGCCCCTCAATCCTGCTCCACACTTACATCTCAGACGTCTGCAGTCTATTTCCGACTCATTTCTCAGAATGCACGCCTCTACACTCCAGCCTCTTCTTCTTATCCTTACCTCATATCTCCAGCATTAAATCCTTTCTATTTCTAAACTCTTCTTACGTCTGCGCTATTCTCCTCCGATTGTCTTCACTGCCATATCCATTATCTAACAACGTACTCTCAGAGTCCCCAACTTGTTATCTTTGAGAGATTGAGTATGTAACTGGTAGACTATTTCAAAAATATCTCTTCTATATAACTCTCTGTACAGGCGGACGTATATTTAAGCGTTTAGATTGACACGATGTCTTGGCAGCCGTAGGTATGCTTCTCGCGAGGAATATTTGCCGAAGTATTTGCGGCTGGTGCCGGCCTTGATGGTCAAGTGGACGACCTCGTGAGCAAGGCCGACGATGCATTCCAGTCTTCCGTTAAAAATAATAAATTGGTACTTTCCTTTTTGTGTTATTTACCACGGTGCTCGCTGGAATTCTTGTCCACTATGCTACCTTGCTGCTCGTAGAATGAGTTATTTTCAGCAAATCTCGTATTTGTCAAAGGTTATCCATGGTGGAATATTACACGGAAGTGAATGGCATGGGTCTGGTTCTTGGTTTTAACCTTTGAGGTAAGAATATTTTCCGCGTGCCGGGTGTAGGAATAAAAATATCTTTCTGCGGCATTCTTTCGTTGCGAATAAATTTAAAATAACATTTTTAAAATGACTGGTGCATTTAAGAAAACTAATATTTGTCAAATGGATAGAACTAAAAAAATTGTGTTCTAATTTTTGACTTCGTTCGTGAAAAGTTTTATTAACAGCATCAGAACTTAGAATAATGAATTATACTCCGATTTTAAAGTGGAGGTGTGGTGATACGACCATATTTGCAACTCATTCATTTTATTGCCACTTAGTTTTGGGAAACGTATTCAACTACGAAATCATAAAGTGCGCGAAAGTAATATCTTCATTTACTAATGATTAAACGGAATCTCATTTGAAGTGAGTGTTTTCTTACGATAATTTCAACCGGAATTAGAAAAGTATATTTTATTTTATCTGATTCTGTTAATATTATGCAGGCAATGTGTCAAGTTAGAGTTGATGATCCTCTTTGCTGTATGACGTTTTCTATTACTCAGTGTAATCCTGGTTTTTGTATCCTTAGTAAAATATTTTCTCACAATGACAACCGTACTCTGTTACCATCTGAAATCAAGGCAACTTGAGCTCTACGGCGTCGTATTGCAACAAATTTAGGGAAAAAATCTCCAATGGCCGTAATAAATTGGCACCACTCGTCGAAAGAAAGAAAATTATGTTTGCTTTGTTGGTTTAACAGAAACGTCAGTGACCTACCATAACCTCTCAACCAGAAAACCCCTACGTGGTGGTTTATGGGGATGTTGATTCAGTATTATTTTTTCAGTTGTGCTTTGCATTTCTTGCGTGGTTTTTGGACTGTTTTGATGATTGGGACCTCATATTAGGTTGATAATATTGTCTTTTGAGAGTGGTACTTTTTAAAAATTTTTACTGATAAAGATATTGTGATGAAATGAAGAATTTTTAATGCAACTCTTATGTCCCACACAGATAATGCTGACAATTCTAAAGACAATATTGTTTTACTAAGTAAAATGGCAAAGTCATGTGGGTATAAGGATTTATATTTTGCTGCGTATCATGACAGAGCAAGTAATTTTACTACACGGTCACCTGATGATGACACAAAGTGTCGAAACCCGGGCCATGATGACAAATTCACTCAAATGGGGATAAAAATGTTATTTTATTCTTCCAAAATGGGTAACTTCATCAAAGTAAAGTCTGCAACAATTTTCTTGGTAATTTAACTACCTTCATTTTTCCCACAGTAATAATTATCATCATTGGTCCTTCAATCCTAAGATTGAATGACTGCTGCCCTCCACCCTTCCCTTTTTTGTTATTTACCTTACCTCCTGGTATCTCTTCCTATGTACTTTACTCTTTATTTGCCATAGAAACTTACTCCTACGTCTTCCTCTGGCAACTTTCTCTCTATTTTACCTTCAATTAAGTTCTCCACTAACCCATTGTGTCTCAGGGTGTGTCCAATCCATCTTGTTTTTCTTTTCTGTATAGTATTCCATGTAGTCCTTTCCTCATCCACTCTTGTGTAAACTTCATATTTTTTATTTTGTCCGTCCATTTTACCTTCAGCATCCTCCTTCAGCACCAGGTTTCGAAGGCTTGTAATCTTTTTCCTGCTTTTCCAATCGCTTCCGATCCGTAAAGTGCCACCCTCCACACGGTTATTTTCGCGTACCGTTGTCTAGTTTGTAGCATTATCTTATTTGAACTTAGCGGTTATCTTTTTACTATGCACGCTTACTTAGCTTGGGCTACTCATCGCTTGATGACAACAATTATTCTGTGGTAGTTATGTAGCCAAGAGCGTCGAATCTCTCAAATTGTCGAGTCCTCAACGACAAAATTGAAGGTCAAGCTTTGACAATGACGTAAAACATCAAAACCGGTCGTATTAAACATTTATCAGTCGAAAACTGACATGAGTTTTTCTTTCAGGTTCTACGCGCAAGATTGAGGACTTAATTCTTGCTAACATTGTGACAGTTTATCTGCCACGTAGTTTCAAAATAGATAAATTTCATTCCATGGGTCACCATGCCCTGCTGTTGCTGAATCACTGAGGTTGTTTGTATGCTTTCATTCTGAATTCGCTCCAAACGGTGGTGAGTCGTCTCATTTTAGTCGCATCCTCTGCGGTGAGTCGTTACGGAAACACTGGATTTGTAAACTCAACCGCGAAGTAATTTTATTTGCCTAATTTGTAGAAACCTACCGCAAACGAGAACACACTCATCATTTCCGTATCGTCCACTTCCGCGTATAATGGACTCGTGAGAATTAGCAATCCCCTTCCGAGTTTCGGTTTCACCCTTGCATTATTCCGTCCTCAAATGTCAACGCACTGAAAAAATTCGTGCTCTATTGGTTTCGTTTGAATGGCTCTTTGAGCTCTTTAAAAATAGAGAATGTTGATTTCGTGAATTCTGCGTAGAAGTGAGGCATTCTTGACAGCAGAAAATATTTGCGACTAGAGTGTTTTAATATTGCGTCAAAACAGACTTATTTCTGGAATTATTCTATTATAAGGAATGATTTAAACGAAAAGGAAATTTTTGCTTTGATTGAATTAATATGAAAAAATAAATGTATAGGTTGACTTTTTTGTAGTGATTCGGAAAAAATTACACTGCTCTTGTCTTTGTTGCAGAAAAATAAATACATGCATTTTTATCAGAAGTGAAATGTGAATGAGATGCAAAAATGAAAAATATTGTCCATCCGCACTATTCTTTCGATGCGAGGGGTACGACAAATTTGACCTATCAATCGTTGTTTTTGGAACTATGAAATTTGTCGAATTATTTTCTAAATTACGTGTTATAATGAAATGTAGCCAGGAACGATGTTACGTATCCATCCGCAATTTTTTGGACTGAAATAGCGATCATTCTTCAAACATTCATTACCAGCGTGGGACTTAGTTACTCGATTTGTTATCAAAACGCGTGATCAACTTCTTCGCTACCAATATGGGATATTTCCAAGGGTCTGGAGAGAAGCCGTGGAACTAATTAAAAAAATGCGAAAATCTTCAACCGGGAAGACGGTTACATCCTCTCGTCAACGAGGAAGAGAGTTATTATTTGGGGCAATAAGGGAACTCTGTTTAAGTCCAAGATGAGCCGAATTTCAGCTAAAATGCTTTTACCGAGAGAATCCTCTTGGGGAAGAGGCGAAACTTTGCGCGTGTTCAACCAAACGCGATGGGTCCCGAAAATATTTAAAAGCTATAAATTGAAAACTGCGGAACCCTGAAGAATAATACTGGATATAGCTTATTTTGGGAAATATATACAATGTCTTGGAGTTCGTTGGGCTTATCCTGTCCATCCTCAACGATTTTCGTATTTGGTGCAGGGGTGCTATCGCTCCGTTGTCGTCCTCAGCTGCCACTTCACGATTGTATATCTGAGGTCAACCGATCTCGACCCTAAGGAAATCCAGCTTACATCCCCGTGACTCCGCCTGGTTAGTCTGTTTGCCTCGACTCTGGGGATCCCAAGGCTTTGGGAGCCTTCATTGAGGGAGATTAAGACGGTTCACAGCCGAATGTCGCGTCGAGGAGGGTCAAGACCTCTTGACTTCATCCTCTCACCCCTTCCATCATGTCACGAATTGTCCGGCTCTATCGTAGGCAATTATAATCTCAACCAAGAGGGAATCCCTTGGCTCTGTGCTTCAATTGGCTAAAATGGTCGACATAGCTTGAGCCTCGGCAAATAATAGAGAAACGGAATATCAACTGTGAACCTGAGCCTGTACGGAAAAAGATCATGAAGAAGTATATGCTTACAATTATAACCTTTTATTTGGGATTATCCATCGGTGGTGATTGGTTTGGATGGGAAAAGGTATTAATACTAATAATTTTGAAAAGCCTTTTGACTTTCAAAGCCTTGGACTTGCAAATTTCCTTGCTTGAGTCCTACCTCTTTTCTTTCCATTTAAATTTGTACGGCAGTTAATGGACGCATTAGTTTAGGTTTTGTAATGTCAAGCCGTGACAAATAAGAGGTTACGTTCTAGTCTCCAAGCACCTCTGAAACCTCACTGATATGTATCGCTTGATATTTTGTAGGTTACTTCGCAGATTATATAAGTATTTTCCAAAAAGGGAGATGAAGATGAATTTATTATTTGTACGCTGACATCAATTACCTGATACACTAAGTAGTTCCAGTAAATAACCCTGTAGACTTGGTTTATGGAGTCCAAAGGCTTATTATATAAATTTAAAAACATTTCACATTCAAAAAATGAAATGCAACGTGAAACATTATTGTGAGGCAATAATTATTCGAAACCGTGTATCTCAATTGATTTTTCATTATCTACTTGACCAAAGAATGAAGGTCCAAAGCGAATTTTCAGGTTGATAGCTGGGAACAATTTTTATTATTGTGATTTTGGCTATTAAACTGGCAAAAAGACTTTTTTCTAAAAAAAAATGAGGTACTAAGCCAAGACTGCCAGTTTGTTTATTTCTTTAACCCGCTTAGATGTGACACGGAGCCATGCTAACCATTTTTAGGCACTTTTGTCAGCAGAAAGAGATGCTATGAAGCAATCAGGGAGAATTTAGGAGGAGATCTGCTCCGTTGAGTGCTAAAAATCTTCGTTTATGCTTCCGATGCTTCCTTGTGCCCGAGGTGGATTTTGAAATTCCGAGAGAATCGTTGGAGCGAGATGAGATGGATGTTTCCGGGATCAGTGGCGGTCACCAGTCCTCATTTCATGTAGATTTTGTGACATGTTTCCCTCCATTTCTCAGCCTCTTCGTCTCCCTCGGATTCTTCCCTCAAACGAAGTTACCGTAAGAAAGAGGCTTGAGAAAAAAAACACCGCCACAAGCAGCTCGATTCGGGCGATATATCGGGCGTGACGGTTTCGACTGCACCCTTTCTAGAATCGACCAATTGAGAATTACGTGAGGAAAAATTTGGCCGCCTTTTGTACCGCATTTGGGTCGTTCTTGTGGATGGGACGTCAAAAGAGCGTGTGCCGACTGTCATTTCACGCCGGGAGAATTGAATGCTACCGCGAGTAAAAAATAGAAGATCTCGAAATAAAAAAATGTTTCTGCTTTGAGTTAGCCTACTCCACTGACATTGCTCCGCTGACAATTCCGTTAGGTCTTGTGGGATAGCACTAGGAATATAATGGTAACCCAATCTCCAGATTTTTATGAAATTTTTGGGTCATAAAGAGCTGCAGGATGTATCCGGAGTCAAATAAAATATGCATGTTCTCCTCGAATTACAGTATGAAGAAGATCTTATATAGACGACGATGAATTCATTCTATTATTGGGCTATGTGTGGTATCAGATATCACTTCGTCCTATATCCACTGAGATCTCTATTCCGTATTATTTCTGTCAATATTTAATGATTTATATGTATTTGGAAGGAAGATATAACTGAAGCAGAGGAAGAGGAAGGCCCAGATTGAAGTGGGGAGATATTGTGAAGCCAAATGTTGAAAGCATAGGAGCAATGTGGGCCAGAGACAGGGTGAATGCTACAAACAGAACTGAATGGCCAGCTCTTTTCACAAACCTCGACTTCTAACGGGAAGAAGATGATTATATCAATAAGTTTATATGGAGTTCAATCAAACATATTGTTTAAGTACTTAATTTTGTGGTATTCTGATTAACCCTGTCAAATTTCGACATGTTAATGGAATTCTCTCGGTGATTTTCTGCACCATTTTCAATACTTTTACCGATGTTGATGTAAACACATAATCATCATGCTATGATGATGTTTTGACTACGAAACTGATATTCATTTAAAAAAGTTCGGAACAATTCGAGGTGGTTATTCCTTAAGTCAATATGTGAGTACTTATTCTGATTGGATGATGGGGCTTTACTTCTCTATGTACCTTTTAAGAAGATATATTTGACTCCTTAATTGACTTAAGTATTGCTCGTGACGATCGTGTGGTAGACAAATAGAATTGAGTCACTGACGCTCAAGTATGTCGCCCAACAACTCTTGTGAGTAGCGTTCAACGAGCTATTTTGTAATCGAGTCCCCTGCATTCTACCTGAAATACTATTGGCCTGCCCATCTCTCAACCTCTCTTCAATTTAGCTCTACGCTCAGTCACTTTATTCAGCTGTGTGTTGAGTGCGCGCGATTTTGCAAGTTTTCTCCCGGTAAATAAACGCAGGACGATGTAATATTAGCTATACGGCCGCATATTATCGCCTTTTTGTCGCAATTGCGATGAATTAGCTTCAAATATTTTGTTCATGCGTTTTTTTCATTCCTTCGAGCAAGTTAACGATATGCTCCGTCTGTAGTGAAGCGTTTTCGTAAAGATAATTGAGAAGAAAATATTCGTTTCATTTTTATGATGATTTTGGTGACAATATTCAAAATTTATACCGAGCTAACGTGTCTGGATAAGTGAAAAAGCTATACGTGGCGTAATCAATATAGTGCCATCGTAATTAATATATCAACGAGACATAGTATGTGTAATATAGTATGTCTCGTTGATCACCGGCGTCGGTGGAAATACATGCTCTCCCATCTCCCATTTATTTTACCCTGAAACGAACATCAGTCAGGTGGGTGTTCCCGTCAGATAAAATTTGACTAGTTGCTTGTGTCAACCTCAATTTTGCCCATGTCAATAAGTCGTTACACGAAAGATTACAGCAGCTTTCGGGTGTTCATAAATGATATTTGCAGTTTTGTTAAACAAAAACGACTTCAGTTTATGATAAGGCATATGATACAAAAGCATATGTAACAGATGAAGTGCCACCGTACACTTTGGCCCCTCAGAATGTTTTTGCTTCTCCAAACGATATCAAGCTCTCTGCGTTATTCCTCGCATTCTGCGTTTACTTCGTGTTGATTATCGCTTGATGTTCATTGCAGTTTTTAATGATACTGAAAGACGAAATAGAGGGGAAGAAGTAAGCGGAGCAGGGGAAGAAATATAAATTACATTTTATGGACGGAAGAAGCATTGAATGCATTGAATAAACTAAAAATTTCCGTAGTTGGATAGAGCCCTGGACTTTAAAATATGTAGAGAATTTTTTGTTCATTTCCATTAAAATGTAGCTTAATCGTTATGCTACATTATTGATAGGTTAAAATATAGGGGTTCTGGCTTATCATCACCATGGCCTGGTTTCAAACCCCAGTGGTGTCGGCGAATATGCATTGAAATCTCAATTCCTTCGTCTTACTGAAGAAAGATCTAAGGCTTTCCCGGCATGTGATTTCGTTAAAGGTTACTCGGACTTTTCACCAATTCAAACTCTCCATCTTGGCCGACGTTTCGATGAACGAGTAGTCCATCGTCATCAGGGCATAAAACGTCGGCCAAGATGGAGAGTTTGACTCGGTGAAAAGCCCAAGTAACCTTTAACCCACGTCTTACTCTTTATTTATTTCAAGGAAAGCATTTCGATATCACTGCCATTAGATTGAATTGTCTAGAGTAGGTATGAACCCTAACATGTTTGCATACAAGACACCCCGAAATTGTCGGGCAATGAAAGAGATTGCTACTAAATACCCATGCGCATTGACGTTTTTGCTTCAACCTACGACCCCTTTGACGTAATTATTATACTCGTAGATAATTAACTTGCGTTGGTCTTTAATTTTTTGTCCGTTTCGGATTAATATTATAGCCTAGTCTCGTATTGTTCACTCTAGCATGTTGTAGTGTAGTATGGCATAGTGGGTAGGTTTCTCCTCACGAAAAAGACTGCCCTCAACTAAATCCTTTCTCAGCAATGACGAGTACGTTCCCTTGTCCTCCCATTGCGGCCCCCTTCTACTCGTCCGAGACGCCCCGCCGGCCATGCTTCCGCGGCTCGCATGCGTCCGTGCTTCGTCCATGATCGCCTGGGATCCATTGAGACGTGTGGGGAAGGTGAAAGGTAGAGAGAGGGGCTGCCACTGAGATATGCATGTATATGCTGTACATCCGGGCTGTGAGGAGATGAGCAGCGTGGTGGCGTAGTGTAACTGCTTAATGCTCCTCGTATAAGCGATCCTTCGTCGACGGCTAGGTTCCCTTTGTGGTGAGGCGAGCATCTTGAGTGATGCCTCAGTTAAACCGGGGAGATCAAAGTGATGAGGGAGGAGTGGTAATGGGGAATGGGGGGGGGGGATGTTAGGCGAGGGTGACGGCCCCAGTTTCGTGCGGTGGGATCCGAGTGCATCTCTCGGTGGAGTCTTGTTTGGTCGCCGTGTCGTCTGGCCTTCCGCTATATCATAGCTGCGGTCCGGGAGAGACATTGAGACCTCTCTCCCCAATGGTCTTCCCCCCTCGGGAGAATCATATTTTCGGTATTATTTTCTCCTTCTTGAAGATTCGATATTCGTGCGAAAGGGGTTGAGGCGGTTGTTTTTTTTTATTTTGTTGAGCGTAAACTTTGTATGCATGTTCTCATTAATGGCATATATAGATAGAATTGAAAAACATATTGCATTTTACCGATACGTTATATGCTGTTTTAACATGTAGCCTTATGGCACACGAGATTTATTTCGTAATAATTTGATTAGACATGTACAAATTTTCATATAAAAGCGAAACAGTATATGTAATATAATTAGTATTATTTATAACAAACAGCAAGGCCTCACGCTTAGTCAGAGTTTCGAAAAATATATTTAAGTATAGTTTTCGCCAAAATTCGTGAATACCGCGCCAACAACTCAAGTATTTACATGCTTTAACTAAACAAAAAATGCGAAGGTGGATCAAGCGAAGTATATCTCATGAATCACATGAATAGTGTTCAAGTGGCTAGCTTTGGTAGTATTACCAAAAGAACTAATCTATAAAATGCATGTTTTCACTTTTATCTGAATATATCACGAATGAAAACAAGTAGGCTAAGTTTAACGCAATTCTATGTATGATAAAAATTCACTCTATTAATATTTATCACGCCTTATGACCGCCAGAAAAGTTTAGCCTCACAGGTAAACGAAAAACTGGCATTTTTAAGGCAATATAATCCAGATGTTTCCCTCCCCTAATTAGTGATTACAATCCATTTTTTTTCTTTTTCTGCCAGTCGTTGTAAGTAGAAATGATATGAATATAAATACATTGTTGATGCACGAACTTTGTCATAAATGAACTTCACAGAAATTGAACATGCTATTTACAAATTTGAGGATTTTTAGGCTTAAGACAGAATAGTAGTAAGAATGACATTTTAGACACATTACCATGATAGGCCGTAGGCAAAATCACTCCAACTTCCTTAGGTGGACATTTTCGAGCATCATCGCATTGAGGTCGTTATCTTGGACGGGCGAGTTCTCACAATCGGATTATAGAGGATGTGCATTCGATTGTGTCCTGCGAGGACCACATGTTCCCGAGTCGTTGCCGGCGCGCTACAAGTCCCGACCACTGCGTCGATGAATTAAACATCGAACCGAGCGTCAGCTGCGAACTGAGTGGATTCGTGTGGAATCATGCGAGAGCAAACGAAATTTGAATGACTCATCCACTCGAAGAATCAAACAGATGGACACATTTGCGTCTTTTAGAGACCGAAATCCGTCCTCCGTTAAAGCTTGGACTGTCCATTTACTCGAGCAAGCTTGACCGAAGGCGTGAAAGAAGCGAAGTGAGAGTGAACTTTCTCACAGTATTGTAGTGACATCAGTTTAAACGGCATTGAAAGGATTATTTTTTTAAAAGTTGAGTGTATCCATTAAGCTCTTAAATAGACTTTGTGTTTCATATCCAATTTCATGACAAACTAATCTCTGCTATTTGAAGACCATCAAATTCTGATTACCCAAAGTAAAGAGGGTGCTGAGGTAACGTTTGGAAAATGATAATGACTTCTTAATAGTTGACCCATGAGTAAACCTGAACTTAACCGAATATAATGTTACAGGAGACCACGGAAGAGATATTTATTTGTCAACAGGATCCATCGTGCATGTAAAACAGTTTAAATATTTTCGCTTAAATATTCATAAATCCGCAATCAGGCGATATTTTGTGGAAACGGGGTGCAGATGCCATGATAAATCTCTTACAATAAAAGATGTTGTTCACTTTCTACAGAGTAATATTCATATCAACCAAGATTTTGACATTAGCTACGACGTTATCAAGGTGAAAAACGCATAGATCATGTCGTAACCTTGGTCGGTGTGAATAAAACTTAGCGAATAGTGAACAACATCTTTTATTGTGTGATCATGGCGCTTGCAATCTCTGGAATATGATGTGGAATACAATGCACTACCGGCACGAGGAGAAAATGGCATGTCAAATGGAGTACTATAAAGGGGAGCTAAAGAAACAATATAGTTCTACAAGTAATGGTAGACAGCATATTTACTTATTGTTCAAAGACCTAACGTATTAAAAATATATTACAAGCAGTAAAGGCGAAAGCTTAAATGAGAGGGGCCATTACAAACAGCCTCGAAAGGAAAATTAATTTAAATGTTATAAAAGTAATGGTAACGACATAATAGTTGCCGCAAAGAATTCAAACACTACCTATCCACGTCCAAAGAATGGATGAGGATAGATGGTCGAAGATCCGGTTAAATTGATATGCACCAGGAAGAAGGAAAAGGCCTCGGAACATAATTCAGAGTTATAATAGTGTTACTATTGAAAATTCGTAGCCTGGGAGAATATTATAGTGATCTCGAAGGGTGGGAGATGAGAATATGAGGTCCCAATGAAAATTTAAAGGCCCGTAGAAGTAATTACTTGAGTAACTTGGCAGTTGGTCTCGTAGTCTAATACATTTGTATCCTCTTAAACGCGCATGAGATGTAATGATTTGGCCTCTTCCCATTATACTGGTAACTTATTTGAGAGAGCCTACAGTGTAGCGCTATAATTAAAAGTGGCTATTCGTGATCATTTATTCGCCTACCATGAACTAAATCTAAGCCTTTTCAAGCTGCGTCTGCGTCCTCTCATTTCGTCCAAAATGCTTATTTTAGTTTTACATCTTCCGCACCTACCCGGAGTCCCCGGAGTCTCTCTTCAACGAGCCATTTCCTCGCAATACTCTACCATTCGCTCGGCTACCCTACTTATAGATATATATCTATTCAACTTAAACATCGCTGCTATATCAGACCTCCAGCTATAGGAAATCTATTCTGAGTAGAGAATAAGTTTCAGAAAAATACAACCTTGTACACCGTATTGAATATCTCAGGAATCTTTTCTTAGCGTTTCTACTCTAAGCTCGAGATATTTACGTAACATCAAAGCGATTATCATGGCGTGGCAAACTTATTTCGTTTTTCATTTCCTTCATAGGATTTCAGGAAACTTGTGTTTGCTCGTTCTTGCCGTGAACAGTCTCCGTCTGTGCCCGTCTGACAGGCGATGTTTGCGTTGGAAACCGCAGTATTGGAGAGCTGCTGCGGTAGGGATCTCGACCCGGTGCGGTTGCGAATAAACCGTTACGTGCACGGGAGGAGAGGAAAGATTCCGAGGAGGAGTGGGATACACTGAAAGAAAGATATTTTGAGGAAGTGAGAGAGAGATTTCTTTGAAAGGAATTGGCGTAAATGGAGTAGAAAAGCGCAAAGGCCTCACCTTTGGTTGAACAGAGGAAGAAAGGGGAAAAAACGCCCGCCCAGCGTCGCTTGAAACGCGGGCTCCGTCAGTCGTAAAGAACTTCGCCATTCTTTCTCCTCCAATGCATAGAATAAAAGTTTACGAGGAGGACGTACGATCCTATGGATGGGGTGGAGCATCATAATGTGAAGGAGTGTAATGTAAACATTGGTTATGTTTCTTTAGTATCTAAACTTTTTTGGAGGTAATGGAATGTCACTGAAGCGCGTACATTCATCAGCTTGAATTACGATACGACGCTGAAATTTAATTATTCTTTGTTAAGTTGAAAGTTAAGGTTTTTATGTTTGTTTATCTTTTAATTATGGGTCGTTGTAGTAAAACTAGGGGTCGTAGAAAATTTAAAACCTTGAATCTATTGTTACTGAAGAACGCGCCTTCTGCATGCCCTGGTCAACGAATAATGTTTTATCTTATATTTTAAAGGATGTTTGCCACACGTGAACCTTTTGCTATGTCAGCCGTTTATTATAAATAATTTTTGCTAATGCTTGGAAAATTCTTCTGATCTGTGTATGGTTAACCACTGTGTATGGTAATAGAAATTAAGTCTTCAAAAAGTGGAAAATTTTCATCATGATTGAGAAATGAAAGTAACTTTAGCTTAAGCCAAAAATTTCTCACATGCATGCCTTAAGAATTATGGCTTAGTGATTTTATATTGATATGTGCTGTGAAATAAAGATGGTGGAATATCCGACGTTACTTCTTTTTCTGTTTAAAACGGTGACCACTGAGGCTGTAAACTTGCAGAGAAATGCTATATAACTCTACAATGTTAAATCTTGCTTATTTTAAATCAATCTTTTAGCTTTCTGCCTTATCAACTGATAAAATTTCCAGCTCGATGTGCAATTACTAGCGACTCAACCCTTCTATGTGATGTCCCCTGAATTACTTGTATTTATGAGGTCCTGTTCATGATTCATATGTTGTAAACTCACCGGTGTATGCTTTTTCTTAGTAGGTAGAAATTTCACATCCGACTGTCTACCACGTGGCGATCTATGGTGAATAAACAATTTCTCTCAATCTTGTCGATTCACTGACTATCCACTTTGTTCGAGAAGCACGATAGCTAGTGCCCCTGCCGGAAATTGGAGAATAGTGCTTTTGAGCCTTCATACTGGAAATGGTTGATTTCAACAAGTGTTTCCCCTTCGTATGTGCCAACTTTCTACTCATACATATTAAAACTATTATAAGAACTTACGTAGGGGAATGGAGCAGAGGGTGCTTGGACTCAAAAAATGAAATAGGCTGAGATTAGGGAAGGGGGAAATGGGTAAGGAGGAGGGGGAATATGGCTAACTTTATGAATACGGAGAGATATATTGTTGCGTTTTTTTTGTATACCCAGGTGAGTGGAAAAAAAAATTCCGTGCGTATTGGTTCGATAGAGTATCTCTCTTATTTTGTTGCTTCAGTCAGTTCAAGTGATGTAGTGTGGAGGTAAAAATAATATCTTCCGTGCCATACTGAAACTCGCCTGGTCTGAATTCCTCAAGTAACTAAGCATAGTGCGTAGTCTCACAGGTCTAAAGCAGCTCCTCATCTAGTTTTCCCAACAGTTTTGTCAGACTGTTTGCTAACTGTTTAGCATTTTGTAGCAAGGCGTGCGTGCCTCTCGTCGCATTTAATTTGCTTTTTCTTAATGAAATCTCTCAGTGCAAAGTCCAAAGAGCTCGCAGCTTAGTGGCATAAACTCATCAGTATATTAGTGGTCTGTCCTTATACTAGTCAATCGGCTATATCGCACCTCGTTGTTGATGCTGTAGCGCTCTATCGCCGAGGACAGCATGTGCAGGAAGGTGTTGTGTTGAATGGTCGATACGAGTGCTTGATATGTGAGTGTTAAATTATATGTCGTGCGCGTGCGGAGTTGACAGTTGGTGCATGCTTGTGGCCTTGGCAAAAGCACGGCGCATCGGCGCTCTCCGTGATCGTGAGAGCAAACGGTCGTGTCACGGAATGAACATTTTGGTGACAAGACATGGTATCCGAGATCAACTTGACGCTTTAATATGGCGAATATATATCCAAGAGCCTATTTCTGTGGACTAAAAACCTATTAACAACATAGTCTGCGAATGAGGATGATGAAATCAGACCTGAAATGGTGTAAGCAATGGTTATACATTCACAGTGAAAGAACCGTATTGCTTCTTATGATAGTTTTTGTTCAAATGGCACGACGCGTGCTTTGCCTCACAGTAACATGAAAGTTCAAATGATGAACTCGACTTGTGATTATTTATCCTGGGCTAGATGAGGCTAAACTGCCCCCTATTTCCCCAACCTAGTTTTAAAGATTTTAGAGAATGTACAACATCACATAATCAGAAACAATAATGAAAACAGCCGCCTTTCTTTCAATTTGCATCATCAGAATTTCATGCTATGCTGTTCTCCCTCAGTGAAGGTATTGATTCATGAAAGCAATGAAATCCATTCTTACAAAGTGGTAACATTCTGCAATAAAAGCAAGAGGTGAGCCATTTAAAATCTGAAGATATACTGGTGGTCAATGATCACTTGTAGACATGAGGCAGAGAATAATATGAAGGTAAAAACCAAATCCGCTTCGAATTTAAAATGCTTTGTTGTAAATTCAAAGTTGTTTCGTTTAGTGGAGCAGTATTCAAGTAAAGCTGTCAATCCCGGAAATAAACTGTGGATGTATGTGTGTTTGAATTTCAAAACCTTTTGAATTATGTATATCAAGACTCTCGATTTTCGTGTCCGACATTTCAACGCGGGTTTTTAAAGGAGTGAAGTCATGAAAACGCCTTACAAATCCGACGTTCACGCGGAATGATAAGTTTGCCTTCGTTCCGCCTCTGGAATGTTGAACCCAGTGTTATCTCTGGCCTCTGAAACCTCGGAAAAATGAGAACACATATGACCCGACTACGTAAGATGCTGTTTATACGTATAGTGATTAGTGTGTGAATTCACAGTCCAAATCTGTTTCATATAAGGTTATTTCATGAGGCGTAGAATGATTCTCGAGTTCAAATTATGCGCGTAGGCCAATGTTTTTGTTCTATCATTCAAGCTAAAACGTGCTCATAACTCCATCATATAGACCTCATTTTAGTGACATTACATTGCAATGTAAAAAGCATGTATTTCTATTGTGATTCATAAACGAATGTAGCTTTACTTATTTATGTTCTCAAAATATTTACGTGACTATCTGCATAGCTAAATGAAGCATACTAATACTTTTTTGCATCCCGGACAATTCTGTTAGCCCGTATGTCCTCGGAATCCCAATAGGCCTGTCATCAGGTTTTTTAGGGATCGGGACAACATAACTTGACACACTTGACACATTGACATGGTGGTGAAAAATCTACCCAGGCGGGACTCAAACCCGCGACCCTCAGTTTAGCAGGCGAGGACTTCACCCCGTCGCCTCCGGGGCCGGAGTAACTACTTATATCTAAAAACCCGATTTTGATATCATCTTTTGAATTTTCCCTTTTTCTTTTTCGACATAATTTTTCACTTAACTTCAACTTAAGTAAAATATCAAAAGCTAATTTTCATTGTCCCTGCAGTCGCATTGCAATAAGATTTTACATCCTTCTCGAATGTGAAAAATTTTACCTGATTAGAATAACTACTTGCTATTTCACCAAAATTGTAGCAAGTACTCACCAGCTAAGACTTCTACATTTTCTATTTTCTCACTTTTGGTCATTTTTTTCCAGAGAGAAATCGATCAAAATGGACAGGAAAAATGCTTAAGTATGTTGGGAGTCTTGGATGGTTATCTTAATTTACTGCCGACTTGTTACTTCCCTTAGTTGACTAGAACCCTCTTCCGTTATCTTCGTGAATGAAATACTTCGTACGTAGTTGTATTGCCGTGAAAAGTTTCCTCCTTCTCTTTGAGGCATTTTGTTGAAGGAAGACCTCCTGCCTCACGAATGTTACGATTCCATCACGTGCGGCCATCCACGAGAACAATGCACCCACATTTTACGAGGCGTTCATCGTTTATGGACGCGTCAAGACTTTAGAGAAGCTTCACGGTGAGAGGAAAACAGCGTTTAAGTTCGCGTTTGAAGAATGTAAATCCTCCACCTTACTGAGCTTGGATAGCGGATTATATTTCACAGTTTTTTCTTTCCGTAGTTGACTTCACTATCCAGATTCCCTGTGTACGAAAACCAAATGATGTAAAAGGAAAAAACATGATTTATTTCTTGATCTATCGATGCATGCTTCAGTGAATGGCTCAATTTCAACGAAGGCGGTCTTTTGCATTTGTACTTCTGATCTGATTCTACAACAATACCACCTAATGGAACGAGTAATGGGAGGGAGATGAATGAGAAGGATTAACGAGGCACACCAAGGGTGAAATACTTTAAACAAATGATCATGGAAGTTTAAATGCAGAATTATGTGGGACTGAAGCGGTAACCTGAGAGGAGAATGGAGTGGAGAACTGTAGCAAACTAATCATCTGTTGATGATAGCAGATGGTGATCTTTTGACCAGTAAATTTGCCGTTTATTTTTTATATAATGTATCTTGTCTCATCTCGTTGTTATTTTATGTTTACTTAGTGGATATGGGTGTTATGTGTTACACGTTGCTCGTCACTATTTGTTGTCGACGTAGGGTTACATGCATGTCAGTGTGAAACGTTCTCTCTTGTTGTCCATAAGTAATAAACAAATATCCGTTAATAAGGCAATTTCATACCTGTTAGAGTATATTTGATGTATATGTCGTTCTTTCACTCCATGTGACCTTTTTTATATTAATTCTGGATGATAATGATGATGAAACATGTTTTGGCAATTCCTTTTCCAGTATGTTATAAGTGAAATATTTCAGGATTTCCACAATGTAAGGCATTCAGGTGCTGCCGACCTCTCGATGGCTGTCCTCCATCATCTTCAGTGCTTTGGTTGGAGGGAGTTTAGACTTTAAATCTTGAGAATGATTACAGTGTTTATCACCGACACGTCGTCAATATTGTAGAGATAAATTCATTAAGACCTAATGCCTACGCAGGAAAATAATACACTTTCCTCTATTAATTTTCTATTGATGATATGTCATGAACATTTCAAATGAATTACTATTGGCGAAAAATTCATAAATTATACTAAAATTATGAATAAGCAGCTCAGAAATTAGCGTTTATTCGGTATGATTCCGTGCAAAATATTCCAGCCCTTCATCTGATCAAGTGATCATTACAGACGATAGGAATCCAATCGGAGGAATTTATGGGTTGGTATTATGGCTTCTATCTTTTGGATAAAATGGATATACATAAATAATAATTGTCGATTAAATCAAATGTTTAATGTATACGAATAGAAATGAGGACCTTAATCCACTGTAGTTGCTGATTTCGAAAATCCCCATGATTAACCTGCTCGCATCCCTAGTAAGGAGATGTGCCCTCCACTCAACGCCACCCGTGGCGCAGAAGGGTTTTGTGTATTCGTGTCCCGATCGGTGTCACTCTGTAAGACGTCAATCAAATCTCCACATCACTCGCTCAGCCGCCCTACTAAGCCACGTTCGGGTTCTCCCCTTCCCTCTCTCCCCCTTCCTCCTCCCTTCATTCTGGTCGTCTCATTCGAACCGCATCGGAGACATTCCCCTCCCCCATCCTCTCGCAGCGCGTTGACACCCTTTTTATCTACCCCCACCTCCCCGCGGTCTTATTTCCCGTAACCCTTTACGACCCCCTTTTCCGTCCTCTCCACCGAGAATCACGTGACCCCTTCGTCTCTGCACAGTTTCATCTCATTCCCATTTGATCTGTTCTCTTATTCCATCACTTGAGGTTCCAAAAATTGAACGGTGAACCTTGTAAGGATTTTCATCGCCAGTGGGCATTTATGACTTTTCATTGATGTTCTGGCTTCTTCTAGGAAATCTTGTGTTTAAGTTGAGATTTTCAACAAAAAATCCTATCTCTCCTCGTGATTTTAATTCTCAAATCCAATAATGTCGTATGCAATTATGAGTGAAACGAGGAAAACAAATGTTTTTCTATCTATAAATATGTCATTGGAAAAAAGCTGTTTGTGAGAAATTAATTCTCCAGAGCTATGCGTAATCATTTATTTAATTTTTTTAAGTACCTACAGATGACTTGACGCCAGGGAAGTCAGAATTTTTTTAAACAGGCCAAGTGAAAAGGTGGTATTCACTATTCTTTTGACACATGTAGGCATAGGAGAATTTCCGCAGCCAAGTCATCTCAAAACTTTCCTAACCCAATTTTTCCCCATTTAGTCTCTCATTGTGTGTTCAACGTCTACGAGTGATGAAAGTTTTGGGGGAAAGGAGGCTGGGTAAGCTTTTGGTTGGTGTATTGAAGGATAATAGGCTATTGATAAGTTTATTGAGCGATATAAGAAGATGTAAAAGAGTATGAATTTTGGCAGCATTGAAGGCAGAGTAAATGATATGATGAGTTCAGCTTGAGGATGTTTTTAGACATTTATGGTGACACGTTTAAGAAACGAATTAGAATGGACCCAAGAATATGAACGTGGGGAGTTTTCTAGGAGTCGTAAAATATTCATACGATTTTCTCTCTAAAGCTTGAATGCATTCTGCTCTCCTTTACGTTGAGCAAAAATAATATGCTAATTTTCGTTTTCCTTCAGCATTCTTTCCTCACTTCAAAGTACCCTAGCCTCTCCTTATTTCCTCCATCCATATTTATGACCTCCTATGAATATTTGCCATCAATTTTCTTCCTCTTTCCGCTACCTTTTACTTCACTTAGGTGCGTTTTAAACTCTCTTTACTTCAATTACCCAAATGACGACACTCGGTGCGGACCACGAAATTTCTGTAAAACTATTAAGAAATTTTTTTTCTCGCTCTAGTTCCCCTTTTGACGTAGAGTTTTGGCAATTGAGCTGCTCTGAAAATTGGTTTGTTATTCATGAACCCCTTGATTATGCTGGAATTTGTAATATCAGAAGCTCCACTTTGATACAAAGGGAATCTTTGTAAGATAAGAACCATGAACGTGGTAATACTGCGGATAAAATAAAAAAATTCACCCAGAACCTCACTTTAACCTGCTTTGATATAAATGTCTCATCGCCTAATCTCTGATATAATCAAACTGGCTTAGAGCTCTCAGAACAATAGGAAAATATCCCATTTAAATCGGAGCTGAGTCTAGCGTAACAATGCTTTCTACAAAGTTTATGCGTCGATATGTCTATATTTCCTTCTTTTTAAAACAGCTTACATTTGAAATACAAATCGAATATGTTCCCATGTGTGACCACAGAGGGTACTAAGGATCAAACTAGCTCAGTTAGAAGACTTCGTGAAACTCTCGTTTCTTGGCATCAAATCGACTCTCTGCCGGAATCGTGACCCATCGCCGTGAGGTCACCTCCTTTCTTCCTCTCGTTGTCTGCAACCCGACTTGACTCACCAGTCGCTCTTTCGAAGTCTGCCTCCTCCAGCCATTCCCAATACTCTCTTTCTCCCCCTCCCCCTTCCCCGCTCCCTCCCCCTGTCCATACGCCCTGGGTTCTAGCACCAGCCCCCACATCCTCCCGACACAGAATATACCGCAATCGTACTGGAATCGGCCGATGTTCTCTCACACACGCGGCACAACCACCAGGCACGTCCGCATCCCGCTTACGGGAATGTGAGCTGGGTTCGTTTTACGTTCGAGGAGGACCTATCTCTCCAACTTGACTAGACTGTTGAACGAGAGCTCGCAGCGGCTCCCCGTCTCCCCTCGTACGTCTTAAATCGTTCCCTTTTTCTCCATCCCGACGTGCATTCTACGATGTCTTACGTGTTGTAACCGTCGATACTCATGTGTAAGTAGGTATTCGTATCGCATGCTGTCAACTGGTTGTTTGCAGTTAGGCACATTTCTTTGCTTGCTTTTGGGTATTACGAAGACAAAATTTAAAAATAGCATGTCTTTCACCATCACCTTATTAAAAATAAGTATATACATGCCATCATTGTTTTACAGTGAGTGCTTCATATCTATGCTGGGGCTGAAAATCAATTCACAATTTAAAATATTCTTAGAATGCGGACTAAATTGTTTAATGGAATACATACGAGTTACTGAATTAAGTGCGACTGAGAAATACAGATGTGGAAAGAAATTCTGAAGCGACTTTTGGTGTTCAATGTGTATTTTTCTTTTAAATACTGCATTAGTGGGGCTGATTTAGAAATTCGTGTCTCGATTGATTGGATTTTTTGTGTGCACCGTTTTCAAGTACATTAAATATGGAAATTATACACTTGCACGTAGTCCTAAAAAATATACACGGTAAACGGTCTTCAACATCGTCTTCACGGCTTTTTTTTCGTTAATGGGGTGCGCTATTTAGTTGCTCAAGTGTAAGTAATGTGCTCGTTTATGATTATGACAGCGAGGACAAGGTATGCTACCACTACTTTTATGACTAGTCTTGATGAATTACTTATTGAGTTCCAATATATAAGCAAAAGTTTTCTTTCATAATGGTCATTTTTGCATTGTATGCATTCGTCCCTCCAAATGCCAAGAGATGAAATGCGGTTTTATTCATGTAGACGGATACATAGGTTTCTAAATGTTTTATCGCTGTCAATTTTGCAATTTGAATTTCCATTTCGCTTAGGGAACACTTATGTCAGAGAACCATTTTATCATCGCAGTACTGCTTATCATCATCGTGATAAAGGACGCTCCATGAAAGAAATAAATGGTTGATCTTAAACTGGTGGGTTTCTGGAGCGCTCTATTACTGTACAGCATCCAGCTGCTTCAACTGCAACACCTTTTGGAACTCTTCGCATATTTTGAATTTAGGCACGAAAAAGAATGCTACCGAAATTTGATTGTTCGCGATAGTCTTCGTTTTAAAAAAATACAATTAAAGTGAATAGCGTAAATAAGAACCAATACCTTACCCACCATAATACTGCTTTAAACGAATCGACTCGGACATAAACAGAATGAAACTAGCATGGACTTGAATACTACATAACCCTATGTAACAATTATCTGAGTTTTTTCATTTTTACAGGTTTGTTTTTTTTATTTTTATTTTTCCCTCACCCTCTCTTCCTCCTTCCTACACTTCCAACACCCCTTAAACTCCGTCGCAGCCGAGTCTCTCAACCAAAACAAAAGAAGACCGATTAGCGATGGGATCGTTCGACGGGGATGGACCATTGTCTCAATCGCTATGCCCCCGCTTTCCACTTTATTACTGGGAACATCTCTCTCTCGGCTCGAATAAAGACGGGCTCAGTAATGAAGTGCGAAGCGGTCGGGACAGATTCGTCGACCTTTGTGGACACACAAGTCACCCAGGGCCAACCTCTTCACCGTGTGACCTTTGAATGAAGATGTGTGCTCCAAGGACCTCACTGGTTCCACCAATTTTTTTTTCACTCTGCACCGGGACACTGAACAGAAAAAAGGCATTTATTCATTTGCTCATTACTTTTATGTGTTTCTATATAAGTGTTTTTGTATGTTTTTTCACCATCTCTGTGTTTGTGGAGTCTCGGTACCCATTTTTTGAACGAATACTTCCAAGATGGCCCTCCGTTGTTACGTGGTTATTGGTCCGATCATGCAACGATTCCCATTACCTCTATCACCCATTGAGTGTGCATTGGCTATTTATAATAACTGTTGGCCTGTTTGTGCTTGCTGAATTCCTGTCTAGTGGGTAATTTAGAAGTTCAGTTGAAAATATCGTAAAACATTTCCTATGATTGCTTTTAAGGTTACGGATGTCGTCTTTCGTACACGTTGCTCGACACATTTTCTACTCTCCGTACTATTTCATTTAATGTTGTCAGAATGTTTTTGATTTTTGTATATTTTTGTACGTACTGTTTTTGTTTTTTCCAATTTTTACTTTAGCAACATAATTTTATTGTAACGGTACTTTAAGGTATAAGTATTACAGATTTGCTAATGGCTCTACCATTATTTACTGAAAGCCTTCTATTTCCTTGGTCATAGAGTAAAGATGATTCCACTGAAGGAATAAGTTTCAGGATTTATGGAACACGCGTGTCCATATATTTCAAAAAAATGAAAAAAATCTTACAATGGAGAAAATCAAGCATCATATTTCACTTGTCTCCATAATTCCCTCTCAAAATTCTTTGAGGTGTTTATTAATAAGTGCCACGAAAGTAGAAGCAGTATAAGTTTAAAAAATACGACATCAAATACTATCTAATAGATTTTTTCACAAAAAACTCGGAGCGAAGATTTTTAACTTACCGCATCCCAGTCAGAATAACGTCTGTCAAAACACTAATGGTGGGTATATTTTAAAATTGTAGTCATTGGATAATGTACTAAATGAAATGCTATTTTTTTCACAACATACTTAGAGCGCGGATCTTTTACTTACCGCCATCCAATCAGTTTAATATCTCTAAAAATACTAGTGATGTTTATATTTTAAAGTTGTAGTAATTGGATAATATACAAGTTCAGAATCGTTGAGAAAATATATTTCTTATCAGTGTCCCCAGAGTCTAATTAATTAAACAATGCAATATTTTAACCTTGCTTTTCTGCATGATTTTTCTTCCTTGTGAACACCCCTGACCGAGGGTGTTGCTTGAAAATATCCCTTAGAGTGACTGGCGCCGCGGTCTGAAACTGATCAGCGATCAAATTTCAGAGTGAGAATTCAAATACCTGAATTAATACTTATGTGTTGCAGGAGTATCTTAAGGTATTTCGGTCAAGAAGCCATAAAGTTACAATTGAAAAGGCTTTTGGACATTTTACGAAATAAAACCACGAGAAATAGACCATGAATTATATGACGCAATAAAGCGTTGCGGTTGCAGCCGAGTGAATGGTTCGATCTTTGGACAGAAGGTGTCGTAAAACTTAAATCAAAGCATGTTAGTGGGATTTTTGCTCAGATATATGACGTTGTTCCCATTTTAGCTCTTCCTTCTCTTTCTCTTTTTTTTAATCTCCGGAAGCAATCGGAAGCCCGCAGTAATGCAACCATTGCGTCAATTTTCCCCGGGAAAGCTCCTTTATCGACAAAATACAATTTTATGAAACAGAAAATACTCCAGACAAATAGATTTCTTGTTATTTTGCTGTTTATATATCTTTCATTGCATAAAATGGGAGCCCAATCGTTAGAAATGCGTTATTATTTATTGACGGTCTCTTTGAATAAATTTAATCAGAAGTATGGTAGTAGATAGGTTTTAAAGTGTATTGTTCACTGACTCTTTACGTCTACAGAATCTGAATAAGGTCTTTGATATTCTGATGCCTCTCTTGGAAAGTAAAATTGAGAATCTCATAATCAATTTTAGTTATGCGAAGCATAAACAAATTTTTCTGTCAAATGGTGCGACATTTTTTTTTCACGAAAAGGAATTACTACATGTTCCTTGCGTTGACTCAAGTGAAAAGAACATATTTACAATCTCGTGTGTTTCCCCAATTATGTTCGTGTAATGATACAGTTAATGATTTATGACTTTTCCTTTCAATGATTTCTCACTTCCCTCTATGCATAAGTATTACTATCCTCTAAATACACAAGCATTGGTGAATAGAGTGATAATATTACGTTCATCATTCACTTAATTAGTCTCGTAAAATACGTATAATTGGTTATATTAACGTTTCATGTGTATCATAGTTCCCTTTCACAACTTATCCATTTTCAGTAATTTGAAATTTATTTTCTGCTATCTAAAGGATTAATATAATCGTGCTATTCAAGTTTTTTGATGCCTTAGTGGTATAATTAATATCTGAATGATACGCATTACTCAATTGAAATTTTACTCATCTGTTTATCATCTGGATAACTAAGGGGAGCAAGATCATCAACGTCAAAAAAGATATCTTATCGTGAATGAGATTTTCGGTGTTATAACATGTAAACATTCCTGATGGGCGTGCATTTTCTACAATATCCTTTAAAATTTTAACCCTACGTGACGTTCAATATTATGGCGAAAGACTTTTTTTTACGTGTATGGGGCGCTTATGATCCCGGTTCCTTCAACGAACAATTTTTATAACGTAAAAATAGACTAACTGTCGCTTTTATGTTGTGTGTGCACTCATTCATGAAGAATGAACGTCTGACTTTTATTTGATGTCACTTCAAGATTCCAAAAAAATATTTATTTGCCGAAGGTGGACTAAGCAAATTGAACACTTCTAAATTGTCCAGGATTTTTCATCTCACTCAGAAACATGAAATGATTTATTTTCTGATTACAACGGATACGTCATCTTGTTCCTCTGTCAACAAAAATCAACGTCTTCGCTATATTTAATGTTTTTTCTGCATTCCAAGTAATATTTTTGCCGAAGGTTGCTCAAGATTAAGAAAGAATTTGTCTTCAAAAACTTCTGAGATGCTTCATTTAAAATGGATTTTACAGCAACATCTCTCTGTGATACAATACAATACGTGAGACTGACCTTAATAAATGTAAGTACTGGTACGTTAGTACTTTTACAGGCTCTCGACCCTCCGTGCGTCGCTTACGTGAAATCGATGGAAGATTTTACTCAATTGCCACAAATCTGTTTCCATCTTGCATAGAAACGGTTAATCGACGTCTAGTTTCCGTTTCATTTTATTGCCGCATTCTCCATTATTCTTTTAAAAAATCGATCAAAATGGCGTAAGGTGAAGTCTCTAATGGTCTTATCCATTGTTAATGAAAGACTTAAATTTAGTTAATGAGTACAGCTGATTCGACTGATTGTATAAATTTTAGGATTCATCGAATATACATGACCTTACATATTGATGTTGATGAAATGAATGTGACTATTAGAAAATTTAGCAAAATATTTCGTATGTCACCATTATTCCCTCTCAAAACTTTTTGAGGTAATAATTGACAAGTACCATGTAAGTAGTAACTGTCAAGCTATAAAAAATACGACATGAAATACTATTTTACTGACTTTTTACACACCTAACTCGGAGCGTGAGTTATATTTTACTTCATACCACTCTAATTAATAATAATAGAGGAGGAAATACTGGGAGGTGTCTTCAAGCCTTCTAGGTTACTTTATTTTAGTTAGTATTCACCACAACATCCCTCAGTAGAGCAATATACCACGTGAAACAGGCCAGACCCTCGAAGCACAAGTGACACACGAAGTAATTGTGGATATACACTACTCTTCGAGAGGGGCGAATGCAAAAATGATCGATGATTTATTTTTCCTTTTTGCAACGAGTCCGTCATATTCTCGCATTATGCGGAAAATCAGTTTATGAATAATGCTTCACTCTAAACAATACTCTTCGCCTGAGATCGATCAATTTTTAAATAGGAGATGCCTTAATAATATAGTAATATTAAATATAATAAATAAATATTAGGAGAATAATAAATATATAATAAATAATAGGAGATGCCTTCGGGGACGCTTCGTTTTAATTGAAATTCACAGCACTATCATCTATAATATAATACGATACGTGAGACTGAGTGGACGATTTACAATTACAAGTGTTAATTCGTTAAGTAATTCTACTGTCTCCCGACCCTCCGTGTACGCTAATGTGGAAACGATGGAAATTCTTTACCTCCCTTTCTTTTTGCAACGAACACGTCGTCGTCCTCTTGCATTGCATCCGCGTACCTGCGTTCTACTTCAAACTCGCGACTCGTCTCCGTGCAAAGATACTTTTCGGTCCGTTCCCCGCTTTTCATGGCAGTCGGCTTCGCAGGAAGTCAACGAACTCATCTGCATGTGACTGCATTGTTGACTTTTCCTCGGAGGAGATAAGGATTTTCAAAAGTGGGAGGGGTCGGACGGCGGAGTGTTTGGGACGAAGGGATCGGGAGTCGGGGGGATGTGGAGCGCGGGGAGACGGCGGAGGATGAGGACGTGACGCGTAAGGATGCGAGAGCGGGAGTGTGTTTGCACAGGGCTCGGGTGTGGGTGGGCGTGTGCCTTGATCCCAAGCCAATCATCGCGGAAAACGAGGGGCAATTTCAGGGAGAAATCTCCGAATTTAGAATATCGCTGCCTCCTCCGATTGCACCACCTCCTTCTAACCACTCTCCAACTGTCGCGCGATATTGCGATGCATCGACAACGGCACACGTGAAGTATCTAGGCGATTTAACTCATGGAAGTTTACTTCTATGGAAGTGGCAAGTGTAGCTATATCTCGAATCTTATCGCCATTTGCAGGTAATCGTTCTGCTTACACATAACTTCCGGATTTTTCCAAACAAATGGATGACGAAAGTAAACAATGAATGTGGTAATTACGAAAATCGCCTTAATTTGGCAATAATAGCGTTCATGTATCGCTGTTTGAGTCCCATAGGCATTCATTAGTTTATTGAATTTGTTTGAATTACAATAATTATGCATTATTACGTCCAAACAAGTGCGTCAATTATGACAACTATAATTATTATATAATACGAGATAAGTCATGAATCTTACCTCAGGGGTTCTTTAGCATTTAAAATATCTTCGAGTACGAATAAATGTTGACATAAGCAGCAATAAGTCCTCCTACTAATTTATTCGTAGTTTATATTTTAAATCTCCATTTTCGGTCATGTGACCAAGATTCCACCGGATGTGATGTGATTTTGTCGTAGAATCTATATGCTACTTACAGGCACAATAGAAACCTGACTATTTTCTTTTCTATTAGCAACCGCGGTTGATTGCCACCACTATTGACCTTATCGACCTCTACTGCAATGGAAGTGCGTGCTTGCACGCCGAAGTGTGGCTTACAAGCGGCTTCCAAGGCTACTGTCATGGAAGTAACTTCCATGTGTAAACCCGCTTTAACCACTCTCCAACCGCCGTGCGATATTGCAATGCATTGCAGTATGCCATCGACTACGATATCATTCCAATTGCTATGCAGTACGATATTATGCGATTTGCCATGAAACGCTTTGTGATTTCATTTTCGATGCAATCATATACTTTTAAAGTGAGCAATAATTTTCCTTGTGCGAGCTAAATGGTATTGGCTGTTTTTTATACATATTTTGGATAGGTGCTAATTATCATTCTTCTAATAATATTCTGTCTGGAACATGAGTGGATTGAATATTGCTTCTTTGTTTCTCCACTAGAAAGTAGTAATTGGAGTTTTTGTATTTGTTTTAATTTTAACTTCATTTTCCTTAAGTGAGGATTTTATCACTTGCACCATTCTTGCTCTTACTGGCACGGCTTTATGGTGGCGGGAAAAAATGAATACGGAAATGTCTCTAACGTTTTTGACGAGTCACGCATTATGAGGTGCTGTGCTGAAATATCAATTGAGCCTATATTACCACGAATTATGTTTTGATTTATTATTATTTGCCTGATTTATTTATATCGTTAGGCAGTGTTGAAATGTGAATATCGTTTTGCCCTCCTATCTTTACTCCTGCTTGATCCCCTTGAGCCTTCATTCGTCTCCGTTAGATCCTCCACGTCTTTTCTCGTGTGAAAGGCAACAGATCCGTACCACTCACATGCCCAACCAGTTATCGTTTTATAAAAAAATCCCTTGAGTTCGATTGAATACCGCTCATGGAGAATCTAGTTTGCTGGAGCGTCATAGGGAGCACGTCTTTTCAGTGAATGCGAATTTCATTTCGGTTTGGATGTAGAATTGGCATTGAGATGTCAGGAGCAGTCGTCAAGGTTTATCTTCATCCCTCAAGTCGCCTGGAGTTACTCTCGTTCAAAATTTCGTTAAATTGCTTTCCTAACGTTGTAGTGTTACTCACGAATAAGTTTACGACAAATTCAATGTTTTAATTCAAAGTGTTACTATCCTCAAATATGTCAACACTTTGATAAGTACTTCTACAAAACGAGATGAACTATCATTACTAGAAGTACGTACCCCGTTATAATTCAGAGCCTTAAATAAATTACATTTATGTAATTAAAACATTATCCATATTTGAATAAAGGCACTAAACATTTTTACGATATATTTGGGGTCAGATATTTCACAGTGAGTGATAAGCATGGCATTTTTATTATTCGTTTCAACTATCACGTCACTTATCGCGAATGTCATGCAACCTTGGAGCAACGTCCGTCATTTTGGTGCCACGATTATCAACTTTCTCTTCATCGCAGAAGTGAATATTTAGTCATGTCTCCGTACATAAGTTCACATTATAAGTGAAACAGAGAAAGCATGAATCATTTTGAAATGATTTTGAAAAAATATTATGTTTCCGAAGCCCAGTTCCAGCGTCATTTTGTATCTTTTTTGAAACTTAAATTATAATCCTGATAGCTTTTGTACCTTTCTGAACTTAAATTATAATTCTGATAGTGATCTAATTATCCTCCCTACGTTTCCAAAGTATTTCAGCTAATTGAAAATCCGGAATTGGTAAATGAAGAACGATGTTATGCCAACCTGAATAGCCAGGTTTTTAAATTATTGGCCTCTTTTGCCGAAAGTATTGGGATCGAATTCCACCTGCGGTAATGTAATACCTCCTTGGTAATATTTTTCTTCAAGTAATGCGTCATTGCGATAGTCTCTTTGATAACCTTAAACATGCAGTTTATTCTGCTCAGATCAAATCATATCGAGCTTTAGGCATGAATAACTTCTTGAAACATTTATATGAGTTCCACGCTTCTTAAACGACATTTATTTGAAGCCTCTGATTTGCTAAAATTTTCTGCGACTTCCATAGCTGATTCACCTTTGGTCGCTGGAATGGCCAAAGATGGTAAGGCTATGAAGAAATATAGAAATCTTGTTTATTCACATGTGTATGTGTTTTATATTCATGATGGAAAGATAATTATATTTATATTTTCCTATTTCTTTTCGTATGAAATGACTTTTTTCATGGCAAATTTCATGGAATATTTGAATGACATTTATATTTAAGTAGTTTGATCGAGATGTTTCTCTATTCATAAAAGAGGCCATATTTGGATTTTGTTTTAAAATGTAAGTACCTACCTATAAAAACTCTTAACAAACATTTCAATGAAAATTGCTCTAAATGGCTTTTAAATTACGGTAATTCTCAGTACTTAATAAACTAGTTATACATATGTATGGCTATACCTAACTCGTTTATATCACGCCTTTTATTAAAAAATACCCTCACAAGCGAATGTTTCTTTTCACAGTCCTTTTGGGTTTAAATGAGCAACTAACTCGGTTTTTATTGCGTTGAGAAAATATAAAAAACACATTTCTTTAAGTTTCTGATCCCGATCTGTGCGTCAGAACCTAATTCTATAAATACAATTATTGGCTCTGGTGCGCATAAGCGACTCATTCCGCCGTAAACGACATGTTTGTTTTTCTAAATATCTCGTAAAGACGTTCGATATATGTCTAATATTTTGGCATCATAGCCAATATGAGATTTACTTAAAAATGAGAACCAGAAGTCATCGAATCATTGAATATCTTGCTCAGGCTCGGAGAAAATGTTTGTCTGATAAATAAGGGGTCAATTGGAAAAAATGAATTACGCCTCAAGAAAGGAGCATCATTCGTCCGTAGTAATATGAGGGAAAAATACGTTTTTCCATGGTGAATTTCACCCCTTTAAATACGTATGTATCCACCCAAGCACTGTCCCTGGTACTGTATCATTTGTACATGGCGTAGTGTTTTGGAAAATTGCTTCATTCATTTATTCCGGAAGGTTGCGCGGCTATTAGCTTCGCTCCATTCTTCTGGCCATTCATGTGCTGTTTGCGTCTATAGACGCGGGCAGCACCCACCAGGGGTGTTAATTCACACTAAGGGCGGAATTCATAGACGGGATGAATAATCAATGATTGCTGAATCAACGATTATTCGTAAATCATCGATTATTTCATTTATGTATTCATAGACAGAAAACAATCTCCAATTCATGAATCACTGATTCATGAATCTCTAATTATTTGGGACAATCTGTAATTGGTGAATTACAGATTGGATGTATGTTTATTTTTGAGTGGTATGAGAAATTGAAGAGGCAAAACATTTTGTGGGTATCGTTAAATTTTTATTCAAGTTGAGTATATAGTTTTATTAATTGCATATTGAAAAAGAAAATAAAAAATGGAGTGGCAATGTTTTTTTGATAAAAATGAATTAGCCGTGCCTACATTAGAATTATTTCTTATGATTATTCAACGTTAATGAAGGCGTTGCTTGGGAAAATCAACAGACAGTAATCTCGTATTCCGGCAAGTGTTGATGATGTAGCGTGTGCTGTTTAAGGTCAGGAATTGTCCGACCATAAGTGTGGTCTCCTCTTTTTTCTATTCTCACAAAGAGACAACTGAGGCACCTATTCGTCGCCTGAACATCATAAGAAACAGGCGGCCTTGATGGTGTCAGCTATTTGGACGGCCAAAAGATTAGTTATATGATTCACAGTTCTGGACACCGTTGGCTGCGAAACAGAATTAGAAATCCCTACATATGTACGTAAATCACCAAAGAAGACGAAGAGTAGCAGTAGCTGTATTTATAACTGATCATTACCGATAAAGAAAATTTGTAATAAGTTATCAGTAGCAATTGATGATAGCTTACGAGTAAAACATTCATGGAAATTTCGGCCGAGGTTAAATTCAGCATGAAGATTTTTTTTAAATACTGCGTGATTAAAAACCGCTGTGATATATTTTTTTTAATTTGTAATATGATTTCAACAATTCAATAGTGATGCCTAAGCGTAAAATCTCAAAGCAATGAGCCTCAGTAGCACAAGAGGAACTGTCAGTCCTCGCGGAAAGTATCGATATATGAACATTAGTTCAAAGAAGAATATACTCGAACACTACGGGTTTTGAGAATCGGTATCCTCTATTAAACTCTTCGTCTGTCAACACTCAATTTTATTGTTACAGCAAGTTAGATTACGGATTTTAAAGAGATTGACGGATATAATAAGCGGTCCATCACCAGACCCCAGTGAGCCATTGACATTAAAGATTCACCCTGGAGTACGAATTTCGTGGAAAGTATCACGATAAAAAAGGCGAGGTGAAGTCATATGATATGACATGTAACTCGGAGGAAAAAATTCTCGCTAGTCGTGAATATAGAGATGGAAAAAAAACGACTCCTGAGAGTCTCGAACCGCCTGACCCTCACGTACGAACCCGCGACCCTCACCACTACACCAAACATTCCTAGGCGGAATTGGGCGATAATAATACTAATACCCAAAGTCGCTTTTAGGCTGATTGAGACGGGTGATGTGAGTTCCGGAACAACCTAGCGAGAGTAACTTTTCCCAGCTTTTTTATACTAAGGGCGGATATTTCTGATTATAAACTGATTAATTACAATACAACTAGGATACGTTTGACGAAGTCCAAGGCGAACTAGCCTTTGACCTCGTGCACGACATAGTAAATACGGCATTCAAATCGGCGAGTCAGGGTACGTAGTCTCCACATGTGAGTAATTTAAATTTGTTGGATCCCTAATGTGTGTTTTTCGCAGCCTTTAGTGATACTCTGGTACATCGTCATCGGCAATCACATACGCCAATATATCCGAACGAATTTCCATTGCACGGAAATCCTAATCAATTCAAGGTAATCAATAATCATAATCAATTCAAGACGTTCATATAGAGTATTCTATGCCTTAAGCACCGTATAAAATTGTAAATTTGGAACGTAAAGACATGAATATATCGTAAACAATCACAGAACTACCGACGTCCCACAAAGAAAAACTCTAATTAATTACGGTCGAGAGCTTAATTCACGAATCAATGATTATTTGGCCAAATAATTACAGTTTGCTTGACTATGAATACTAGAAATATAAACAATCATTATTTGACGACTATGAATACATATTAATCAGAGATTGATGAATCTCTGATTCAAGAATCATCGATTGACGAATCATTGATTCTTTGACGACTATGAATAAGAAACAGTAATTAATTAGAGATATAATCATAGATTGAAACGAATCTGTAATTATTGAGGACTATGAATACCGGCCTTAGGTTTCATTCGTGGCGTTGCTTCGACTCGGAAGGTGTCGAAATCTCTGCTGCGCCTGCCTCGTTTAAACTGTCTAATGCACGTGCCTGCGGAGGACTGAAATGCCATTCTTCTTCATGCCCGCGTACTCCAAACGTAGAATGCCTTCCTTTGGTAGCAGACCGAGACTTCCGATCAATAGAATCTCATACGAGTATACTTCCCTCTGGCTGTTGATGGAGAGACGGCCTCTCGACCGTCACTAACGCTGAAGAATCTCGGGCATTAGTCATTATCTTAACGAGGGTTTAATAAGCTCTCAGTTACTTTGGGGAATAAGTTACCTCACTCGTAATTTCTTCGACTAAGTCAACATTGTACCACCTAAGGGCAAAATGCTAAGGCTTGTAGGGTCTCCATCTACAGCTTTGATTGTGTGTAAACTAAAAAGTGTGGTACGTTCTTATCTTTTCAATTATTCAATAGATGTTTTCTTCCGTACTCAAACAGCATTAATACATCAAATACCAAAAACAACGAGTGCAGACCCCGCTTGAAGCTCCTCCCTTTCATGGTATTGTGCAATGAGTCACTATATATATGAAGTGCCTCGACAGCTTTACTTTTTGTTGTGCATCTGGTACCTCTATTTCATCTGTTTGGTTTAGTCTGCTGATTTTGTCAAGGAGCCTAATAGTATCGTCAGTTGCAGAATTGGCTTTTAAAGTCCTCTACCATATTAGCCTGTACTGGATTTTGAGGAGACGACCGACAACTAAGGTCATTTACGCCATGGGGGACAGGTAATGGAGAAAGGGGGCGTAGGAACCCGGCGTCGGCATTAGCCTACTCTTAACGAAAGGCGCCAAGGGGACCGCGGTTTAACGTCTTGTCCGACAGACAGAGTACTGTACTTGAAGTGCCATCCACGAGACAATCAAGCAGGAATCGGGTTTTCTCTGAAAAATATCCTCCTCAGTAGAGTTTTGAACCTTGGTCTGCCCGCATGGTTAGCCAGTACTCTAGCCACCACACCAACCCGATCCACCCCTACCTTATTTTAAGTCTTAATGTCGCTTTCTTGCATCGTATTTCGATATACTGCCATTCTAGTACATCCAGTAACTCAGATACACTGATTTTTTTTTTTAAACCTTGGAGGAAAAGATGTTATAAAATTATTTTTCATCGAAGTGGAAGGATGTGTGTCATGCCTACCTATCCCCATTCCAAACTTTATATCAGCTTACTGAGATAGTCTTGTAAGTACCCTTATTTTTCCACCGATATAAGTTGCATGCGATGAATTTCGACAAAACGGGCCGAGCGAACCGGGCTGACGCGTAAGATCCTTTTAGCCGAAATCGGATTTGTTTTCTCACCCCGGCATTTTGTGCTTCCTGCCATATTTTCGCGGAGCGCTGCCGCTGGAGCTGAGAGAGGGAGAATTGATCGGAGGAGAAGGGCGACGCGACGCGATCCGACAGTGAGAAACGACGCGAGGAGACGAAGGCCTCTTCGTGCGACGAGGGCCCGCACATTTTTCACGCCATTTCTTAAGCGGAGCGGAGGGTAGGGTGGCGAGGGAGGGGGAGTGCATTATCCCCAGGGGTGTCTAGGGGTACGAGCGCCAGGGCCTCAAGAGAGAGAGAGGCACGCGATCGGCCCTGGGGTTGGGAGGTGGAGAACTTCCTTTCACCATCCTCCTTTTCTCCTCACCTCTTTCTCTTCTTCGCCTCTCCTTGTTCTTTCCCCAATTTATCCGTCCTTATCCTGTATGCAGTCACACCCTTACTTATGCGAGCGTTGCACTTGCCCGAAAATCCAATTAGCCGCAAACAAAACTGCGTTCTTTTAAGAGATTGAACTGCGACTGTGCGGATCAAGAGAAATACTACTTACCGAACCCTGCCTTCTCACGTGTATTGTTTAAGTGGCTCTGGCTTTACAATGTGAGTAAAAAAAAATACTAACGCACACATTTTTAATCATTTAGTTGAAAAAATCATGCTTTCGCTGAGGATATTGGTTACCTATTGAAAACTAAAATCAAACAGCACAATATTCAGATCAATCTACGAACATATTTTAATTACTTCTTTTTTTCAGCGCCAATTGCTTGAAATTTACATATTTTGACTTCAATTACGGCATTAATTCGCTAATTGCTTTGAAAAATAGATGGCATGATGCGTACATTATGTTTTAATTCGATTTTCCAGGACTTTTCACTTTTTTCAACAGTCTTAGTAAGATGCTGGAATGTGCCTTATCGTTCACATTGACGTTTTTTAACTGTAATCTGAGCAACCCCCAATAAGAGCGAATGTTACTAGTCTCCATTTTTAAGTCCGAATTACAGTAACACTAGTCTGGAAGCCGTAATTTATTTCCATCTCACTTTATAAAATTCATATTAAAGATGCTATCTGCGATCGATAAGGCATATGTGGTAATCAAGAGGAAATTTACTTTCTTCCATTTCAGACTGACTTAAGAAGTCGATTACCTCTAGTATTGATTTTTATTCTACTTTATTTTTCGCGGATGAAATTTTGACGAGTGGATTTGTGGGAGAAGGGACTACCTGTTCTTCATTTCGCCCCTTAGTAGCGATTCAGATATCGATCTTAAAGAGGAAAGCGAATTCTGTCTCTATAGTAACATCGATACGAATTTGCCGTTGCCTACCAGCAGCCAAGTTTTGCACCAATGACGAGGTTCTATTCCATTGATGCGCACTTTGAATCAAAATTAACTGTTCTAATTGTATACAATAATTATTTCATCCCTAGCCAACATCGACGAGGATATTTGGTATCAGTTATTTAATCAGAGGAAGTACCTACATCTTCTGATGTACTCCATAGGAAATAATTAATGCACGTAATTTATCAAGCCTTGCAAGGTGACTGATAAAATTATTGCATGATATTTCGTTCTCGTAACTAATCCAATGTTGCATAATTTTCCGGAGGAAAAAAAGAATTTTTATTCCTTTTTATCCTTTTTGCGTCATTGCGTGTTATATATCCATCAAGAGTAAATTCTGTGCTTTAAAGTGCTGAGATGGCTTCCTCTTATACTGCTCGAGTAGCTTATTAATTACTTTACCTACGAGTAAAACGTTAATGCCATCAAAAATCGGGGGCTGATCTCTTTAGTGGGACCAATACCTATTTGGTGAATGCTGCTCTTTTTTCTGCCTGTTTTTGTTAAGATAATCCATCGTTCTCCCAAGACTGAAGTCGATTTACCCTTGTCTTCATGCACCCAGACACGGTAGCCTTGTGCGCCTTCCCATTATTTAGCGCAACTTCCCCCCACGCCATTGTTGCATAAGAGAAATAGTACGAAATCAAGAAAAAAAATGTTGAAGATATGCACTCCAATATCAATGTGTAGATCTGCGAATACGCTCTCACTTTTTTTATATTTCCGGCCAGCAGTTGGGGATTTTGTAACTGTTGAATCTTTGAGATGCTCCGAAGATACATATCGCTACGCCTGAAAGCCTCCAAATCCCCTCATTTAATTTTTCATGAAAGCTAGATATTACGTTTGAGATAATGTGACGAGTTTTGTTTTTCTGCTGGAAGGAAGGTAGAATACACATTTTTAATGCGCTTATGCCGTTATTATCTTTTCTTATATCACTTTTATTATTTTCCATTAACAAAGATAGGCAGGATTACAGCAAATGCTAAGTTGTAGTTATACCTTCGTCATAATTGTCGCCAGAATATTTAGTTGGACGGCTCACGTGAGTATTAATAAAGTGCGTATTTCAAGAAACGAGTGATCTATCTTAAAGCAAAATCGGATTTTTGCTCTTATTTCTAATATTCACTTAATACTCCTTCCATATTCCATGGTCGTTTTGAAAACTGAGTGATATTTTACTCGCTTCTTTAGGCAAAAATGTAATCATCTCCAGTACCTTAGTTTTTCTGACCTCTAGACGGCATTTTCGGGAAAAATGCTTTCTTTTTCCTGCTCTATTCCGATGCTAATGTGAGTTATGCCTCTACGCGGAAGGGTCAGTTACACCCGTTAAGTTTCCTCTCTTTTGCATCGCGTGCTTGCGTGACTAACTCGACCCTTCCGAAGCGCTAATCTTCCTCCACATCTCCTTTTTTCTGCTCCGCCCGCCTGAGTTGCACTCTCAAAGAGCAAGCGAGTCCCGAGATGCCTTTGTGATCACTGCTCTCCGGCTCCTGACCCTGCCGCTTCCACTTTCTCCTTCCAGCCCAGCCCTACGGACGAAGAGCGATGTGGTCACCCGAGCGCTAAACTGAGTCACGCTCATCGTATAACACCTTTTTTTCCCTTTCAAGGGTTAGGATGCACATGAGAGCAGAATGGGTTTCTCTTTCCAACCTATCCGAGCTATAATGGATGGAAAATGGTAACGTAATATTTTCGTCCCACAAAGTAATGAGTTAGTCTCTTTCTGATGTAGAATCTTGTCATCGTCGTCGGGAGTCGCCAGTTCGAAGATTGATTTGCGGAAGCTCTCCATTCCATCCTTCTGCCAATCAACAGCTTTGTTTTGACGTATTATTATTAATTTAGAAAGAATGAAATAACTTTGTTAACTCCATAGATGAGGATTTATTGTCATAACCCGGGTTTCAAGCCGTTTTTCATGACCTGAAATGACAAAAAGTGTCGAAACCCAGGTCGTGACTATAAATTCTCACAGGTGGAGTTAATGATGGTATTTTATTCTTCCATAATAGATAACTTTCACAAAGTCAAGCCTACAACCGTTTCCTTTATCAGTAATTATTTTGACGTCCTTAATAATAATGCCTTTTGCATTGGCCTAATTCTTGGTTCTCCTCAGTAATTTTTCCATTAATTGCATCACATTATTGTTTTGAGTAGACTATTAGTTTTTGCTGTTCTTTCCGAGAGTGCTAACTTGCTTATTTTTCCCTCAACTCTCTTCGTTATTCTCCAATCACCCATAATCTCCATTGCTTTCATCCTCTATAACTCTGCAGCTGATGAAGTCCAGGCTTCACTGCCACTTAGGAGTGTGTTCTAACTATATGTTTTCTTCACACTGAGGTATCTGTTAAATTTCTTTTTAGCAACCTTCTTTATGGTAGACTGGTCTCAAACCTTAATTTGTGCTTTTATGTATAATCTTTTACGAGCAAACATTGAGCCGTGTAGATATTAAAGTATTGTGAAAATTATTTTGCCGTATTTTAACTAGGTGCGCAGAGTCATTCCTCTTCGTGACTTTATTTTGCGTAGAAATGGTGCGAGCATAGTCTCAGTGTTTATCCACTTAATAGCAGCACTTACCGTTTGGGTTTCCGTTTTGTAGGTGCGTTACGTTATGCATCATTTTCCAAAAGAACGGGCGTTGTTAACAACGCTTGGAAAGTTAATTTTTTTCATGCGCGTGTGATTTCAAAGGTTATTAAATCCAGATGTTGCAACTGTATTTTAGCAATATGCCATTTCGAATGACAGATTTTTGTTTCCCATAGTTTGGAATTTATGTTTTCAGTAAACCAATTCTTTTAAGATGACAAAGTGCAGTTAAGTAGTTGTAGTATGTTTGCTTGGGGTAGCGATTGGCAACTGATGACTTGGGCCATAGAGAATTGGTGTATGGGCTAATAGAAGTGGGTTTGCTTTTGGGGTGAAGGAGGGACGGAGAAAAACTCGGCGTTGTCATTAGACTATTCCTAGCATAAGAGGCTGTAAGGTCTTCCAATTGGTTTCCTATCTGACTGGCGGATATTCCATGTGTTTACAGTTAAGTATGCGTTTATATCACAGTAGGTATTTGAACCCAGCTACCAAACCTACCGGATCCCCATATTTCAAACGAGCCTCTTACGTCTCACAAAATAAATATTTGCTGCCAATCAGATATTATTTTAAGTACTGTTAGTTAGTTAGTTAAGGCGGCTCCACAGTAAAAAAAGTTGTGTGTGATTTAATTCATATATTGGTTACTCACATAAAAACTAGTCCTCCATTCGGCAAAAGCAACAAAATCCTGCCCGTCTTAAACTGTTTCTTTCGCAAATTAAACGAAATAATTGCAGAAGATAATATACTATGATCATATAGAGTTATTGGGACAAAAACACTCATATCTTATTTTTAAGGAAGTTACATCTTATAACGACTTTCATCCCATTTCAATATCGTAATAAACTATATAAAATTGAAATTTATGTACCTTTATATCATTTTTTCATGAATTAACCCTTCAGTTACACGGTGCTAGGTGGGGGAAAAGGGGCAAATCTGGGGATAAAAAGGGGGGAAAATCTGGAAATAAATAAATTTCCGCAGCATTCTGTCTATTAAAAGTGCCATTTTCTGTTAAAACTTTTTATGAAAAGAAAATCCTACCTGAGAATTGAACTGTAGTTAGTAACCAGGTCCTATCTCTGTCCTGGTTTTAGCAAATTGTAAGTTCTTGCAATATTTGAAGTCTACATAAGCTAATTTAATAGAAATGTCGCCACAGTTGACTCATTACGGTTGGTTAATATCATCAGCATTATTGGTCTTTCAATCCTAGGATCGGTTGACTGCAGCCCTCCACCTTTCCATATCTATTGCTAGTTCCCTTACCTCCTGGGATCTCTTCCTTTGTACTTTCCTCTTTATTTTGTCCATGAACATATTCCTGGGTCTTCTTCTGAGGACTTTTCCCTCTATTTTTTCTTCAAAATGTTCTTCACAAACCCATAATGTCTCAGGGTGTGTCCAATCCATCTTGTTCTCCTTTTTTTCCCTATAGTGTTTCATATGGTCCTTTCCTCCTCTACTCTTTTGTGAAATTGATCATTTCTAGTTTTTTCCGTCCGTAAATATGTGCTACCAAAAATATATTTGTCAAAAAATTGGCATGTTTGGTGCCTAAATCGTGCTTTATAGTTGCCCATGTGTTGCACGAAGGTAAAATTTTTAAATTGTGTAAACGAAAAGTGGAGTACAGTATTTCCTTTGACTCTCACAGCCGTAATAATATTAACTATCTGTATATATTATATTTGGTGGTTACGCCTGTTGGTCAGGATGATAATTGCTCCCTTGCGGACAACCCATGTCTCCATAGAATCTTTAATAATCCTCGCTCCACTACCTTTATTGTTGGAAAGTCAGCCTCTTTTATTAGCCGAGTGTCTGATAGTACATATTTCCAAACCAGTGGTTTTGGTTTTCTTAACCGCACCGTTGGTTATCGTGTGTCGCACGGAGGAATAACATACTTTTCCAGTAGTCATATTTTTTTAAATATCTGCCAATCAACCGCATTCCACCTTCCCGTTTCACTCTCGCTCGTGAGATACATGGCCACAAAAGCAAAAACGAAAAGCGAAAACAAGTAATGGAGGGATTGCTAAAAAATCTCGTGAGCTGCTCATTGACATCGTAGATATCTCTTTTTCTTTTTTCTCTGACAATCCTACACTTATTATATAATATTGGAATGAAAGTATCATTTTTATAATATTTTTACTGTGATGTTATGATTTTGTTATGACTCCCATAATGATGTTACAACTGTAATGATAATGTTACATTACGGTGTATATGCTAGCTTTTTCCCCGCGGCATTGCTCCCTCAGACTACTTTAGATGGTTATGCATCTTTTTTTTTACAATACGCTAAGAAACACTAAGTTATGGCCTATGTCTGTTACCTTCTTTACCCTTTGACCCGGTGCAATAATATTTTTAAAAGAACACATTTATTTAAAAAAAGAACAAAAAATGGCACTAGCATGTACGTTTTCGCGCAAAGTTAAAAAAAATCTTTTTTGCAAAATTGAAACCAAGTACTTCCAAAAACCCAGCTATTATTTAACTCACATTAGAATGAACAAGCATCTTTGAACGCTTCCAATGTCGGAGGGATGTACCGTGTCGAGTATTTCTCGTGTGCGTCAGAAGTTCGAGCTGTTTTGGTTGGGAAGAACGGAGATGTTGCGATGGACGGAAAGGAAGACAAACGAGAAAGTGCATGGTGTTATGAGAGGGGAAATAAAGCTTCTGATTGAGGTTAGAGGGAGTCTAAGTAGGTGCTAGGAAGGCGTAATGAGGGGAAGGGTGAAGGGAGTAGAATGGTAGTGGAGAGGTAGTGGCAAGCGGGAAAGGGGAAAAAAGAGAACGTGTGCTTTGTGGACGATGAAGAGTAGGACGTATGATGGGATGAAAAAAGAATTATTTTAGGCAGTTGGGTGCCTAGTCAGTAAAAATTCAGATAATTTTTCTCTCTTCCATTTACACTTACCTAAATTGGCAGATTAGCTTGATAATAATTGAAATGTTTAATTATCCGCGTGCATTGACTCCATATCTCGCCTTCATGCCTTTCCATTAAATCAAAATATTTGTTCAAAAAACTTGTTTAAAAAACCCAAATCCATCATTTATGTATATATACGCGTAATGATTGAAAAAAATATATCTTTTTGCGAGACTGGAGTGGAACACACCAAAAAGTCGTGATTAATGTTACTGACAGCAGAATAATCAAGCATCTATGAATGTTGTAGAGAATGGTTTTTCGGGTCTCCTTCCGCGTTTATCCATTTTGGTGGACAATATTTCGCCAGCGTTTCAACTGGCTTCTAATGGACCGCTGAAGTGAAAAGCGAAATATTGTCCACCGAAATGGATAAACGCGGAAGGAGACCCCAAAAACCATTCTCTACGTCAAAAAAACTCCGCGGAAGCCTTCACAAAAAATCTATGAATTAAACTAATAAATTCAGGCTTCACTTTGTAGAACCTCTCAATATTCAAGTGGACCAATACTTGAATAGTTTAATTTCCGAAATCTACGAATGTTTGCCATGCCGGATGGGAGTGCCGCTTCGAGTAGTTGCTTTTCGCACATGAGAGTAAGTATTTGATTTTACATAATATGCACTCCTTTTTAGTAACCCGGGAGACACGGGGCTGCGTCTGTCGCCTTCGTCCCCTTTCCATGCCCTCAGACGAACGTGAGAGAGAGTGAGTTGCTACCCTGCCCCTCGATCCATCTCCTCCACACTTCCCCACTCGACACGGCACGGAGCAATCTATTCGGAGTATGTGGGTGCGTGAGTTCACTGAAAGGAAGAGACGAAGGGGTAAAGGGGGGAGTGAGGTTGGGGGAGCGTAATGTGCGTTTTTGAATAAGAGGAGGTCGGGGGGACTGTGTGTGTGTGTGATGGGATGGGTTGGGGGGGGGGGGGGGGGGGCGGGAAGAGGAGGGTCGGAGTTGACGCATTCACTCATTCATTGCGTCGAAGGCTGTGCGGAGGGAGGCATTCCGTCGCATTTAAGAGACGGGACGGGTTAGGGAGGTGGGAGAGAGAAGGTGGGAGGGGTGTGGTACGGAGGAACGTTGGTCGGTTGCCTGGATACCCGGGGGCTCCAGAGAGAGAGAGAGTGTTACCAACCCTTCAGTGCTGACATTTTATTGAAACATATACCTTTTTACCGAGGGTGTCATTTACGACGACCCCGGATTATGTGTGACCTTTCTCTTGCCCACATTCATTCTCGGCTCTGCTCAATAAGTTCGTTTCCTTCCACATGTTGGTCATTTTTTTCTCTCTCTCACGTCAAGGTCGTAAATGCAACAAGATGGATTCTCCGCAGATGTTTTTTGGAGACGAGTGAAATAAAGCGAAACGCGTGAAGGCATGGTCACAGTTGTCAGTCACCTCTCTGTTCAGTCGCGAATACCAAGGTGTATGAAAGGAAGTCCATGCTTCAAATCTTTTAAGGCGTTTGCATGGAATAGTCTGCTATGGCTGTATTAAGTTACCGGCTAAGTTATCTATTCCGTTATCTTCTGATTTTATGTACTACATATATTATCAGTTATGAAAATACCTGGTTGGTAGCCAACTTTGGAGAACGATGGCAAATTTTTTCCGATTTTAAGTGACTCTGATAAGCGAAAATTCGGAAAAATACCCCTTAAAATGTCTGCATAGGTACAGGGGTGTATAAAATTAAATGACTCTACTGAATTGGTCCCGATAAGATCCTGTGTATACCTAAATAATTGTTTACCTCTACAGTAGTTTCTCATCTTTTTCAAATAGCCAACTGCTTGGTGACATAGTCCTTTCTTTAGATCTCCAATCAGTTGTACCCTTAGCAGCATTGAAAGAACATAATTCATCTTATCTTCAGCCATCACAAACTAATGTCTCGTTGGCATTGCCGAGTCGTTGTAAGTTTGTGCAACGGTCCATTTCAAAACAAAATTTCTCAATAACATAACTAATTTCTCTATTGAAGAATTATATACCGATACATACTTTAATCTCATGTCATGGCTGTTATTTTTAAAGACGAATGAAACGACTTTTGACAATCAAAGTTATTCGCTGATACCATAACCGTGTAATAATGAAAGCTACAGATTGTTTTACGAGATTTTTTGATACTGATTAATCTAAGGCGTGACTTCTTCCGCAGCACACTTGTTACGTTGTGGACGCTACACAATGTTTACAAGCCACGAGCAGTACTGCTGACTTACAGTAGTTTCGCTGACATTATCAGGCACACAATAGCCTCTAACTATTAATTTGAGTGGAATTACTAAGGTTTGTCAAGGTTTAAATGAGTGGATTCTAATAGAATGTGAAATGAATGCTAAAAAAATGGAAATGTCTGAAAGATGCGGGCTTCGTTGGTTTGGCTTGGTAGAGAGATAGAGGAGAGTCGTATAATGTAACGTATAGTATATGATAGTTAAGTGATTTATGTGACATGAAGTGGTAGACCGAGAAAATAATGGGTGAACGTGAGGGAATATGTTCCAATGAGAAGAAATAATGGTACTATTTTATATAATTGGGATAAATATTGGAATTATTGGGAAAAGGAGGGCGCGCATCAAGCAATGTATGAATATATTTGAAGTAGAAGAGGTATCGGGTGACTTTGAAGTAATCATCGTATCAGAACCAATTTTACATTACTAGTACCGTGAATTAAGCTATTTTGACTGGTATTGTCCCGAAAGGGAAAACATATACTATGTATGCAGCAAAGTAGCAAGGATGTTCATATTCTGCTCACGTGATATTTTTTATGCTTACGGCTGGGCATTGCTGATTCATGGAGCTTCCCATTCGATCCAGAGATCTGATAACTACGACAGATTCCTCGCTTTCCACTCGTTTTAGACCCTTTATACTAGGCTGCTCATTTATAACAGTCCGGAAGCAGAGTACATCTACATCTACGTAATACCCTGCGAGCCACCACGAGGGTGTGTGGCATGGGGTGAAGATCACCAAACATGCACTATTGAGATGCAACTAGGATATTTAATGAAGGCATGCTAGATAATAGGGTCACACGGCTAGTATCTACATAATAAGAAAGGGATTATTGGTTGTTATTACATGCATCATGCACTACAGACTACTCTAACTATATTTCACCCACTATCCCTTTGCTTCGCTGCCTATTGTTCTCTCTTATAGTACGCGGGAAAATTGACATTTTAAATCTATCGGTACGACAATCTATCTCTCTAATCTTGTTAATATGATCAAACCTAGCATAATACGCAGGGGTTCTCAATATATATCTAACGTTATCTGTGAACAAATCGGTTTCGAATTTACTTTAAAGGTTTAACCTAAATTTTAACCTACGTTCTGATAGTAATTCCCATCCTAGTTCTTCTATTAAACTCGTAACACTTATACAATTATCATAACGGCCTTTAACAAACCTAGCGGATCTCCTTTGCACGCGCTCTAATTCTTTTATCATACATTCTTTTATATGAGTACTTGTGAGCCGAACTCCTAAAGAACTTCCATAGTCGTATAAGAGATTGCTGTTTTAGTATTGATTTTCAATAAAGTCGCCGAACAAGGAGAACGTAGTTTTGAACTAGTTAAGGGTAAAATTGCTTACGGTTTTACGTACTTATTTTGAGCTAAGTGTATAGCTAAGCACTCGGTTGCTATGCGACAACTGAATGCTAACTACTAGCAGATTACCGAACTTTTCGTCTGCTCGCGTTGTTCTATTCATCGTCTTCCGTGTGCGTAGGAGCGATCAATTGTGTTTTGAGCTGACAACATCCTGAATAGAAAACTTCTTTAGAATCTAATGTGTACGTCTTGTTGAGAAGGGCTGAAACTTTTACAATTTATTTGCAGTTACTCGCACATTTTCCCCACTTTTCTCTCTCTTTTGAAAAGTTTTTTTTTCCCAACTCGTGCGTGTGGCCACCAGGGGTCTGAGTATAGTCCATAGGGGCCAGTCCCTCTCATTCCTCCACCCCTGCACATCCCAGTGAAGTCAACAGCCCTCCTCTTTCCCACTCGGGGGATTTTCAGGGTCCGTGGACCGAGGGCCGTGAGTCCACGCGGCGCGGAGCGAGGGGTGAATTAACCTGTGCACAGAGAGGGTGCACATTCCCCCTTCTCGACAGCCATTGTCTCCAAAGGGAAGCAGTATCGGTGTCTCTCCCTCACTCCCTTCTTGCACTAACCCTTTCCCCACTCGTTATTTTTTCTTCTTTTTAGCCCTTTTAACTCCCCCCCACTTTCCCTCCGTGCACTTTGCAAACCGCCTTAGGCTGGCAGTATTTCGAGTAGGCAGGAGGGGTTGATATTCAAAGCGTTATTCGCCCCTTAAAGTTTCCCTCCGCCCGTTATTCGTCTTTGCCCACGCCCCCTCCCCCCCGATATCAAAGAAGGGTTGATATATTTTTTCTTACACATTTACCTCCTCCTTCTACTGCGCGGGAGCAAACCTCTCATGTTTTCTCATCCCCCGCCGTATTCCATCCGACCGCCCGCCGCCGCCTCCTCGGCATCCGCTGTCTCGATAGCCGCCGCCCTCCCGCACTGTCTCCCCACTCGACTCCAATTACGGTTCATATCGGAAGGGATTTCGAAGAGGTTCATGCCGGATGGGGAATAAGGAAATACGGGGGGAGAGTACTAAAAAAAAGACCCTATGGGTGGTTTATTGTGCTGTGCTTTTCGTCTTTAATTCTAATGTAGCAAAAGGACGTTTGGCTGTTTTGCTGCGTGGATTTTCTCATGATTTTACGCTAAAAGGGGATATGTATAATTTTATCCTCTTCTCTTAGACAATAGAATGCGATTGTCATCTGTGAATTGTGTTACTTTTTCATGTAACTTCACATTCCTTCCGCAATATGTACTATCTTCATATAGTATATTATTCAGCTATGTTGAACGAGCTCCAAAAGCAACTAGATTATTTTATTTCTTCTGTTAGCATTATTGCCAAGGGAAACACTCTTAGGGGATACTTTCATCAAATTTTATCTCTTCGCAGTCTTGTATGTACGTTTGGGGATTTATTTATGTTAAAACTTCCTTCAGTTCTTTGAGTAAAATATAATTAAATTTTCTCCCGCATAGTAATTGGAATGAAAATATTACTCGATGAGCACCTTTATCTTGAGCTCCTTTCTTTTGAGCATTCAAAGATTGCTGGCCATACCCATTTGTTTTGGGTAGACGGTTGATCATTTGATTATAGTGCTAAATGCATCATTCTCATTAGGATTCATGCATTTCTTGCACCGGGATTTGTCAGAACTCTTGTGCGTTTTCTGCGATCACTTCAGAATACTTAGGTGATTCATAAATGGCCAGGCTATGACGCCTGTTCTTTTCTGTGCACGGTATTCTTGTTTGGCCTTTCTGCGATTATGTGATTGGTCGATGCCTGAGAATGGGTGAGAACAGCCGAATAATTATTGGAGGGAACGATAAAAGGTGTGATAATTCTTTTAACAAGACATGCAAATTTTATACCAGGAAACAAGCAGTGAAAATATACGTTAGGTACTTGGAATCACTTTCAGTATAAGTCACGTGAAAGTTCAAAAAAGATCCATTAGATTTTTAAAAAATTGTCTTGAGAAAATGCTAATCGTGTCTAAAATACGAAGTCATCGGGGATGGGATTGTATTTCAACTTCAAAAATCAAGTAAAATTAAATTTTCAAAAATATTACAGAGGGTGCGAATTTTATTCTGTTGAGATCAATCACTTTCCCATTTCATCTGTCAATCGTCCATTAAGGTCATATTTCAGTAATTACGTGAATTATGCTTCATAAACTCACAGAATACAGGCTGATTGTTCACTTAGTTCAGCTCCAAGACAAATTGCCAATAACTTTATTACGAATGGGTCATGAAATATGAATGTCAATTCCACTCTGTGGTGGCTACTGTCGTAACACTCCTTGCTGTTTACCCTGGTGTGAGTCGGAGACATTGATTAGGCCTATTCACTTTCGGCTGATTAATGGCGTTGAAAACCAATGTTTTACGACCATTACGACCTCACGCTCACACTAGCCTAAGGGACAAATTAAGAGGAGAGATATACACATTTAGGAATACTAGAACTTCGTCCTCCATTTAATGGTTCACGACCACACTAAACACATAGCGAGGTACTGACCCATCAAACCATACCTCACTCCTTTCCTTCGCCTACCAATTCCTTTTTCCTACTCCTTCTCGTCTTGATTGCTGGTGCCCTAACAATCCCTGCCGCGCGATCTTGCGGCGACTTGCAGAGCAGTATGCAGGTTAAAGACCTTCTCTGATATTATGAAGCATGTAGAGTCAGGGTGGGCAGTAAAGTCCATGAGTATCATAAATTCACTTTTTGGCACCTTAACTTTTAACGTTTTTTGTCGAGGTAATGGGAAGAGCAAGTTGCTGTTAGATTTTCCAAAGAACAGGCGGTAGTTGGTCACCAAGATAATATCAAGAGTTAGTAGGTACACTAGAAAGTCGTTACGGGAATTCCGGAATAAATATACATCTGAGAAATAATTAAGTAATTTGGTTTACTAGGATTACTACTTACTTTTCTCAAAAAATATGACTTATGGCGGAGACTTTGTGTAACAATTTATTGAAAAATAGTGGGAAAGTCTAACATTATGATTTTAACGTTAATTATGAAAAGAACGCATGGTTTTTTCCACAGGTTTATTGTAAAAAAGGTACATTCTCAGATAATTTTCAAAATAAGCCTGTGGAAAATTAAAAGTGTTATTTTCATAATTAGCCATAATGTTCCTCGAAGTGAAGCCTGATTATTTTAGTTGAATGCTGTTTATTATCATTAAATAAAATAAATGTAACTATTAAGTAAATTTGTACTAGGCAGAGTTGAAGGCTGGTACAGGTTATGAGGGGCAAAGGTATACTAAAGGCCTTGAGACTGGATTTATTGGGACAACCTTTATGTGGTATGGTGAAAGTTGGTACTGGTTGTCTGATGATAATGACGACCACTGTTGATCAGTGACTAATGGCAGAGTCACCGACCCTACTATCGTGCATGTGATAAGGGATGATAATTGATGAATCACTGAAGTCACCATGCGCGGTAAAGGCTGTTAGGGACTCGCAATTTGCGCGAAATAGTTGGGCCTGGGCCCCTCTGGTGGTATTGCCAATTGCAAGGGTTGTGTTATTTTGTAAATTTGTTCTTGTCCCGTATTGCAAGTCTGGGGTTAGAAAACAGACTCCTTTAGACTCATTTCCGACTCCTTACAATACCCTACTAGTCAAGCCTCCGTTGCACGTGAGGTAGCCACTCGACTCGCTGGATAACTTCAATATCCCACGCGAAGACGCTGAGATACGACAAGAGGATGGAGAGGTTGAGGAGGGGAAGGTAGAGATTAAGCTTCACGAGTGGGATGAAGAGAGGTAAAACGGATGCCGAACTAAGAGGAGTGAAATACGTAATGGACGCTCTTAAGTGAAAAGTAAATGCATATCATCAACTAAAGTAGAGGAATTTTTACTTCTGTGCATTTATTATATTCATACAGGTGATAGAGAAGGTTTTAAGAGATTTAAACCGTCTCAGTCAGCTGTCAACTGGATGGTTGAAATACAATCATACAAGATTTGTCTGTTTTTATTGAAAATTTCGATTTATTTCTATTTAAATTTACTTTCAGTAGCTTTCCTCTCGTATTGCTCAATAGAGAAAATGACGTTCAGCCATGAAAAATTAGTATTGTCATCCATACTTCTATGAAAACTGACCTACAACTTGATCACCTCCAATGATAAAAGACGCGCGGAAGATGAGTCATTAGATGCTAAATTTATTTATTTATTTCAGAATACAAGCAGCTACCCAGTAACACAAACTTTTAAATAACAATAGCGGTACATTGATATTATGCACAAAACATTAAATATAAATATCAAAAGTTATACAATTGCAATAATTATAAGATTTTCGTGGTAATTTCTTCAATTTATTTTTAAAACCTTCCAGTGAGAAAAGAAAAAATCTACAGATATAGGAAGCAAATTAACCTCTCTAATCATTCTAGCCAAAGGACTATTGCATATGTTGTTTCTATTGTAAAAAAGCCTTTGGAATGGCTCCGGTGTTACGAGTTCTGATAGCAGGTACACGAATTAATTTCAAAAGGTTAGGGAATGATAAATAATGAAATATTTAGTAAAGCAACAAAATGTCAAAATAAAAACTTCTAACTTCCAGTGATCACAGGTTTATAACTTCGTATACCTCATCGTATGTGATTACAGACAAATCAAGACCACATTTCCTTGCACACAATCTAGCAAATACACGCAGACATTACTATAACCTTTTTTATGTCACTTAATATGGACTCCAAACTGGGGAGCAATACTCAAGGATTGGCAAGACTAGACTAAAAACAAGACCCTTAGAATATCAACATTTTTTGAAAGCTATAGTAAATCTGGAAATAAAGCCCAGCATTTATTATGATTTATTTACAACCGTATCTATATGTGTCCCAAAACTAAAATTGGAAGTGAAAATATTTCATGTATACAGGGCAGTGTGGCGTTACCTACGTATTTAATTATAAACGATTATCCGCTTATCGTTTTGCTGCGCTCGGAGAGGATATGGTTTCGATTTCATGTAGCACAAGCCTTGACAAGTCTGACCCAATAGTAGACAGGTTAATTTTATGGCTTGTACCCAGTACTGCTCGACTCCACCGACCTATAGTCGTGTTCTGCTCTCTTTGTGTCTGGGGATGGAGCGGAGGCGGGCACTGGGGCTTTTTTAATTGCCCGCGATTGTTTTGACCTCTCTGCTCGTCCCGACACATCTCGCAGAGCTGATGCTGTTACAGTCCTCGTGCACGGCACTAGTTTTCCATACAACCGGACGGTTCTCGTAGCCCCTGTTGCCATAAATAATGCCTCTCGCGCCACTTCTCGTCACCCTTTATGGCTTGTTAAGAGGTTCGGTCGTTTCAACGATCCCATACGTGAAATTATCGACGCGTCCTAGTTTCAAAAAGTCAGCGTTTCTCGTCATAAATGTGTCACGCATCATCACAAGCTATTTCGTGTCTCTCTATTTCATCGCCCGTTTTCGCGAATTCCCCTGAAATAGTGGTTGTCAATGATGAATTGCTCGTCTGGTCTATATCCACGATTCGGGAGTGAATTTCATGGTTACTCATGACGCCTTCATGCCCATCGTTTCCTCATAGCTCTCGTAAAAATCCTTTCTGGCTTATCGCTCGTCTTTAACGGCCGCTTTGCACGGCACATTTTATTGGACAAACGATTGCATGTATTCTTACGTGTGGAAACTTGTATCATGTAAAGCGGAAAATTGTATGATTGTGTGAATGAATGACCGTAAAATAGAAGCTACTCTAATTCCACTCATTTTCTTGATCATTCTATCGCACGTTTCTTTGTACAATAAAATGTATATCCCATGTGAAGCGGCCTTAATGAAACTGGTATAGGAATTTCTCCAATTGCTCAGTTTCAGTAATATTATTCCCCAGTACTTTCGACTTCTTGAAGTTTCAAGAGAAGAAGAGAAAGCCGTAGCTTGAAGCTAGTCCTAGTCCTTGTAGTTGAAATACGTGCCAATGCCAATGAGTCATATTTCAAGTAATATCTAATGCAGTAATATTTCGTAATATTAATTGTCCGTCGTGGATTTATGTTTTGGGGACGTATTCCTGGGGGTATGGGTGACGCACCATGTCTATTTTATAAGTAGCGAGAAAAAAAATATTTAGGAGAAATGCTTGCGGTAATGTTGAGAAATATCAAGAGAATAGATAAAGTTATTTATTCTTAAAATTTAGAAATATCCCCAGAATTTAATATATGAATGAATCAGATAACATCGTTAGATAAATAACCACCGGCAGTGATTTCCTTTTCGGAGGCCCTGTCATGTTAGATCAGTGATGTTCAAATCACTCCGGAACTCAATAATAAGGCTCCATCCCCGATTGCGGCTCACAATCTTCGCGAGAAAAAAGGGAAAACCATCCTCGCTATCGTCCGGTCTTTGCCCACATTTCGCCAGAGATAAGAAAGAAGTTCAATGTTGGGCTTTCCTTGTTTGCACAATATGACTCTCTCAGGGTCTCGGCCGTAATTATCCCCCGGACTGTTAAGTGGTCGAGATGGACCGCATTGATAACACTGGCCTCTGCATTGCCCCGAGGTAATGCTGGGCAATAGCCGCTTTCACAAATTCGGACTCCCCGCTGGTCACTTGTTAGACAACGGTGCGCCTTTTGCGACATCAGAACAGGGTCACGGCAGAGTATCCAAACCATTAAATGCAAAATAATCTCGACTCTTATGGTCGCGGGTTCAATACCCGTCTCAGTGAAATTTCCGCCTCTGCGGGCATGGTTATCAGTGTTCGTTCAATAGCCACCATTTAAGATCATCCGATGTAAAATGTGAAATTGGCATAAGGTAGTGGGAAAAATAGATGAATTAGAGAAATATTTTTTTCCTGATAGAATATTTCTTCATTATACTGACGGGTATGGAGGATGGAGACTAACTAATAACTTGTGTTATGACGCCCTCTGACCCAGGCCCATGTGGCAACTATTCAGGTCACGCTCTCATGTAGAGTATTACTTTTTATCTCATTTTCGTATGACTTGAGTTAAATAAAAGATATTATATCGACAACTCGCAAGATATTTTTCTTATCGATATTGCTTTATCCGGTTGAGGGTATGTTTTTTGGATTTGCTGTATAGAATACTCTTTTCAGACCAGTATATCCGACTGCTTAGCCCTAAATAATTCAATTTCCAAGAATTCGTTATACTTTTTCCAATATCATTGTTAGTAATAATATTTCTATCTTTCTTTCATCTCACCATTTACCGGCGAAAGCACCACAGTATTGACGCAATAATAATACTGTTGTTGTTACTTAGTGTATTTACCACTCATGTACAACTACTGGTGGTCGCTTTGAAGTAGGACTCCATTGAGTCCAAACACTTCTCCAAGGGCAATAAATAGTGGATAAAGTAAAACAAATGATGTGGTTACACATTTAAACCTGATATCTTATTGGATAAATGTATTCTACAAATTTTATGCTGATTGAGAGAAAAAAACTAACCCCTAAATAATATTTTATTTGCCTGACATATTTTTTTGAAATAGCTGGAATTTGATTGACACCTGGGGAGTATGTTGGATTCCAGAATTGCCGTTTATTTTATTTATTTTTTTCTTTTCTAAACCACAATATTTTCATCGGCAAGTGTTTCTGTGTCCTAATAAATCAATGTGCAGAGTATATACGATCAGTTTGTCATGCTCCAAAAATCTCTGCCTCATATTCCCATCTCGTATACAACCCCTCGGTGCGCCCGCGGTGACAGGATGGGAATAATTAGGGCGGGAGCATTTTTCCTATTCATTTCAATTCCCCTCTTTCTTTGTCGCACTAGCTGATGAAAAAATGAGGAGAGAGATGATAAATATCAAGTAGCTCCCTCGGCGGGCTAATACGGCCCTCTTGTATATTGCTTAACGCGTCTGACCACTCACCCATTTATTTGGACTGGAATTTGTGGCGAATTATGACCTCATTTGTTGGATTGATCCTGTAGCTTGTCGCATTCATTCGTAGTAAATTTATCAACCAAGCATGGGTTACTTATTTTGTAATGGTAGCTTGGATAAGTTAGCGGTTGCTTCTCTGATGGAGCGCAGGAGTCGAATCATCTGACGGGTTTGTGCGTTGGTTTCAGTGCTGGATTCCCTCCCCGAAGGGTTGTAGGGTTTGATTGTCGGTGATGGCGAAGATTTCATATCGTAATCCCAATCCACCCGTGAAATATTGAAAAATCCTATGGAAAAGTGCGACTCGTGTTCTATTTAACATGAATTCCTTCCACTACATCAAATATCAAGCAATCTGTTGAACAATTTTCATTATTTAGTATTTCTGTAATTTTTTCATCCCTTGTGTCAATCCATCAAAGATAAGTAACAGATTTTGGTGAAATAGTCGGAATGTGTGTCGTTATATTCAGAATAAGAGCTATACTCAACGTCTAAGCTTTGAAATAAATATTTTTGTTCTTAGCACTACTAACGCGTTCGTCTCCTAAACCCTGAAAAGACTAATATATTGCCCTCAAATGAACGCATGTATTCTTTTTGCAAGGATAATTGGATTGACAAATGTTTCAAACTACCACGATCTTAATTCACTTCCTGAAAATCTCGTGGAGGTTCCTTTTTATAAAATATTTTGCGTGAAAATAAAAACGTTAATGGCATCAGGGGCGGTTGCCATATTTTCGAAACTTGCTCCCTAGCGCAAATGGTCAGTTTTATGGCAGATGATGGCATCTGTACTTACTCGGTTGATCGTAAAATAAACTTCAACAGATTCTTTAATCAAAGATATTTATATTCCAAATGTATGTGCTTTCGTCGTGAAGGGAACACGTGAAGAGAATACAGTGTCCGTAGTGCTACGACGCCACAATGAAAAACCCACCCGTCTAATGCACAAATCTCGTTACTCCAGAATTCACTTTCGTCCGAGAAACTTCGACGTATGGTCCCGAGTTGGTGTTTGCTTCAGGCAGTTGTATAGCGAGTGAAAAGACCAACTCGTTGTGTTGAGCCGATCAATCCCTGGCTGGATGGAGACTTGCCCGTTCGATTAGAGTCAACTTCCAAAGGAAACTAACTCCCTTTCTTGTACAGTGCCCTTCCACCCCCCTCCCAGTTGCCCCACCCTGCGGGGGCAGGGCATTGCGAGAAGCCGTCGGGTGGTAATGGCTGGGGTCTTATGTGCCGTGGGATACGGGAGGAGGGACTTTTATTCAAGGGGGCGACGAATCCCCCCCACACCGCCTTTCTCCCTCGCCCGACCTCAGTCCCTCTCTCTCTCGTGCACATAGCCCGGACGTGCGAACCCTTTCTTAGCAACAGGCACAAAGGGGGAGACGCCATATGTGGTGCGCCTGGGGATCAAGTGACAGAATTTGCAGATAGGATTTCGCTGGATGAATGTGGGGACAAACCCCGCGCACTCTTGAAAGATGGTTGGCATTCCTTCAGCTTCAATCAACTCCAACTCGACTCACTGTCCACACCCAATCGACTTTTAAGCTTCGAGGTGTGGTGCGTTTCATTCGGCATAAAATGTCGAAGTTCTACTAATGAATGCCTACCAATCGTGTCTGTATAAAGTCAGACACACTCTGTGCTGATAAATATTTCTTTAGATTCTATTTTGATTATAAATAAATATCCTAGAAATTTCCCAGCAAGTTGTATCCTTGAAAAATATATGATCATCCTCCGAACATATCTTGTAATTAAGTGCTTCCATAATCTGTGGTTTCAGGCGTGATATAGTGGAAACGGAACATAACTGCTCTATAAAAACATGAGCAACTTCCACAGTGATAATATTTATTACGAACGGTTTCGCTTTTTACAGCATCTTCAGGTGCTTCAGGTTCAGAGGCCTAACGATGCTGTTAAAATCGAAACAGGTCGTAATAAATATTATCATAGTAGAAGCTGCTCATGTTTTCATAGAGCAGTTAAGTGCTTCCATACTATCAAGCAGTAGCACTATAGTAATAGGTACCAATCCATCGACCAAAAGGCGTGTTTTCCAGTAATTGTCAAATACTGGGCATTATCTCCATCCTCAAGGGTTTGTAATATTTTGGAGGCCTATCCTTGAAGACTCTTTCGTGATACTCTGAAAGGGTTTTATCGATATGCCTCTCTATCATTATTTCTTTTACTAAATTTACCACATTTTCAAGTATCATAATCTGTTTCTTCTGCTGATTTATCACCCTTGTGACCATGTACTGATATGAATACGTAATCATACTCCTGAGAGATTTTTCCCTCCTAATTGGCTACAATGTGGCTGTTTGCTGCATCCACTTGGCCTTTGATGATAATCTCTGTTTGTTACGTTAATTCGTCCAAATGGTTTCTTACCTCTATTGAAATCATATTTCATTTGGCTCTTCATATGCGTACGATTGCCACTGACTTAGAGATATATGGTTTAAAAAAATGCAATTAGATGATGCGATTGCGACAATCAGTTTAAATAGTGGCAAAGAGTTTGACAGTATTAATATTTTTCGATTAAAATCAATTTTTCCACTCTTAATAATTATTGTCTTCTTGTAGTATAATTAAATTTTAATCATGAATTATGGCACTATGTATTCTGTATTTTCAAAATTTTGTTATGTGTATTCAAATTAGCGCGCACTCTAAATAAAAGTTAAATTTTGGCCAAATTTGATTTAGTGAAGGAAATATTATTGGGCTCTGCGTTGAACCCTCAGACCTTCATTTAATTTTCAGCTCGACATTATTTCTACCTCCATTCTTACATTTATAAAATGTGTATTCTTCTTCTCTCAGTTTTCTCAACAATCTCCCAGCGATCTCTACATTTAACAGCGGCTTTCCATTTTTTTACAACAGTACCTTGTCAAAAAAAAAAAGACTTAGATACCCAGATTATTTAGTACTCCTTACTGTTTCTATCCTTTAGCCTACTTACCAAATACTGTTCTCATCCTATTCTCCAGTCAATGTAGTACATGGCTTCTTCGTATTATCCTCTTCATTTTGCTGTTTAACACACTCCTCGTCCGGAAGGTTCATGCTTGAAGAGTGTGCTAGCTTGGACATTGGTGTATCCGTTCGTATAGGGTAAACCGGATGCGTTGCGTTGGTGACACTTGTAAAATACGACCATCACTCGTCTTGTTCTGGGCATTAATTGTTTGACAAGACCTTAGGAGGAACACATGAACATTTGAAACTAGAGCATGTTATAGTTATAGCACACCAATGGAAGTCCCCTTTATAAAGATATCCGGAGATACAATATTTCAGGCTTTCCCGGTGAATAGAATGCAGAGATTCCATCCTGGTTGGAAGCTCCATGACCATGGTAATATCCGGAGATGTTTTCATTTGACCGTCCTTAATAATACTCTGATATTGAACTTACTAATACTGAAGAATATAAAGATTAAAATGGAGTGATGAAGTGAGAAACGAGGATGTGCTAGTAAGGATGAATGAGAAAAGGAATATTTTAAGATCAATAAGAAAGAGGCCAAAGCCAAACTGGATGGGACACGTCCTGAGGAAAGATTGGTAGCTGAAAAGAATATCATAAGGAGATATGGAGGGATAGAGATAATGAGGAAGATGAAGAAATAATACATTGATTGATGTTGTGATTGGAAGGAATTGAGATCCGAGGGAGACAGCACCGTATAGACGAGCGAGAAGGGATCATTTCAATTCAAATCTGCAAGGGAATTGTTTTTTCTTAGAAGAGGATGATAACACTCATTAACGTATTGTCATTGTATCGTTTCCAAATACTTTAACGTACTAAAGTAATTGTTTCAAAGTATTACGGTGGGGTTACCTACGACTTTTCCTGGCAGTAACTTTGCAATATCGGTTAAAAAGAGCTGATCCTCCAGTCATTCTTAAAACATTCCTATTTGACAGAAATGCGACGAAAAACAGAACCCTACCGTCCGTTTCCGTCACGTCAGTAAACGTCGATTGTTCTTTTCTTGGAGTTGGATCGTAGTGCCATCTAGTTTCAAGAATATTTCTCGTATTTAGATTTGTAAAAATTATCACTCTATTTTCTCAAATTAAACGTTATGTACGTGGAAATCGATATCAAGAACCCGAAACAAAAATGTTTTGATCTACTGTAAAGATCGTGATACACAATTCCACGTGTTGTAGATAAGTTCATATACTGACCGAAACCAGCGTAATATAAACAATCGATTACGAAAGATATCTCTAGAAGAGAAGGAATACTTGTACTCATCCACAGCTTATGAACAACCGATCATGGTTTCGGAACGTTATAGCATCATCAGGGTATTGGGGTACCCTGATGATAGCGAAACAATCCAAAATAATGTTTGGTAGTTAATAAAAAGTGAACATACAATACTGTTCTTTCTCTTCTAAGATGCAGATTCAGAATTGCCTCGCAGTTTGTGCCAGTACTATTTTTGATTACGATCTATACGTAGAATTGCAAACGCACCTCGTATCGTAACTGATGGCTAGAGTAAAAAATAACCATACAGGCGGCCAGGGTTCAACTTCCTGCAGAGGAGGGTGTATCTCAGAGGAAACCTGATTCCTACTTGAGAGTCTTGTGGAGAGCACTTCAATTACAGTACTTCTTCTTTCGGATGAGACGTTAGACCGTGGTCCCATTGGCGCCTTTCGTTAAGAGCAGGCTAATTCCGACGCCGGGTTTCTATCCACCCTTCCTCCCTTACCTGTCCCCTATGGCACAAATGATCTTAGCTGTCGGTCGTCTCCCCAAAAATCCAATCCAATCGTGATGTAACTCATATGATATGCTGCACCTTAAGCGTATATTTACTGACGTAATTGGTTATGCTCTATACGTGATGATTAAAACTTGAGCATTCAGTTAGAATAATCCATGAAGCTGTAATTGAATCAATTAGGAATTGGATTATAACTGGCAATTTGTTATAACTGGTATTCTTGTCCTTCGCGTAGTTTTCTAATTATGAATTCAATGATAACTCCCCTCTGTAGCTGAGAATCGTTAACACTCATAAGTGTTATGGGATACTTTCAGTCCGATGAATTATGATTAAATATCTTTTCTTTGGAAATATCTATCATTGAAATTTGGCTTGCTCAGCTATACTTGTTTTTAAATAAATAGCGTAAATCTAGTTCGAGCCCATGGCTTATAAAAAGGGGAAGTTTGATTTTTCTTGTCTGCTTAGGCGACGAAACTTGTTTGAATCACCGGCTTCCGCTTGACCGCGAAGTGTGGTTGTTTACGGATGTATGGAAATAGACTAGGCTCTTAGTTTAAACTACTGCGAATTTTACTTCTTGTTGGAAAATTAAAATATACTCGCGCGCGACTCTTCCTCAAACAGGAAGTCAAATTCACCATCACAACCGCCTCAGGCGGGTAAAAAATGCCCTTCCCTTGTTTGGATTCTGACTTGTGCACCTGGCATCATGATAATTGTAGGGTTGCGTGTTTGTCCCGTCGGCTCAAATCCTCGGGCGCAAGGAAGCGTGGGGTTTATCGCAAATTGCATCACTTTTATAAATTCGTAGAGGCAGGACAAGCTGGATATTCGAGTTGGATTTATCACGTACCTCAACAGTTAAAGTCGTTTTTCACCTCGGGCAACCCACTAATGTCATAGTGAAAAAAATTAGGTTGTTTATTCGTTGATCGAGGAGAGAGCCTCATAAATTACTTCAATTTGTGAGGCCTGGCTGCATTATCCGATGTGAATGATAATTGAAAGTGGTATAGGGTGCCGTCCATTCACTCAAATGCGCTGCTCATTTTCAATCACGACGGAGCTTTACTTTTCAATTGATTCAGATACTGAGTACCACGAAATGCACTTTCAAAACTAACTAGGGTTCTAGGTATCTACATGTTCATATTACCCCGCAAGCCACCTTAAAGGTGTTTGGCAGGGGATGAGTTATCACCAACATGCATTATGTTTTACATTAACTTGCACCAATACGCACCACACTATATATAATATACAATCAGTGCCACAGTAATTATTGGCATTAACTCACGTTGCAACAACGTAAGCGAGACACAAGAGTCATGGAGGGGTCATGCAGAACGTGATGGTAGTGCCACGTGGTTGTGTTCTAAACGTCCACTAAACAATAAAAACAATTTGATAAGCGTATCTGCTTGATGGATTTTTTGTGTTGATTTTCAGTATCCGTTTAATAAGGATAGTGTCAAGTTTATAGTTACTCTGCGGTGGAAACTTCTCTAAGGTATCCCATTGAGCCTTGGGTTTCATGAAGGACAACGTTTCGACGCTCGACTCGAGCATCATCTTCAGGGGACAGAGGGGGTGCCGCGACTGTGCATTAGCAGCCTAATAATGCGAAAAGGGCAGGTCAGACGCTCCATAAAGGTTGAGCTCCATTCCATGGCATAGATGCTTTTAATTTTTGACAATGTGTTTTCAATTGTTGTTCTGCTTGCACTTCAAATCCTCTCAATGGGAAGTTTTCCTCTTTATTCTAATTTCAGAGCTGCCTTAACGTCTTGATCCCAGTATCCCTAAGAGGGAGCCATCAATATGGCCTGGAGGAATTTATTAACATGATCAGTTGCGATGCCGGGATCTGCGATTTCCCAGGCTGACCCCGGCGCAAATTACGCTTTTACTCTTGTATTCTGGCCTTGATTATTCGGCCTATTTCGTCTGCGTTCACCTCACGGCATTTCAAAAGTACCCGGTGAACTTCTGGCATCCTCAAGCCTATTTCTCTGCTAAGCCTAGCCTATGCTCGATTCGAGCGTCGAAATGTAGGTTTCCTTGGACCCCATGACCCTGTGCGAAACTAGATTAAACTTTGTGAAGCTCATACATCGGGAAAGCAAAATTTTCTACAACACCGTTAAATTAATTTCTTTTTTGCATATGCGTATTTTGAACAAATTCCAGCCAATTAATCCAAGCTAACCAAGCAAAACACACTCCGCTGTAAATTTTGCGAACCAAAACAATGTTACAGATTAGTATATAAAGGAACGTTTTGCCCACGTACATCGTACCGCTCATCGTCGTTTGAGTTCATTATTGTGTTCTGATCTGCAACAAATTCAGCTTCTTGGATGCAATACTCCCAGAACCGTCATTTTCAGCAGACAGCGATCGGAAGATTGATCATTGTCTCTTAATTCTCTTCATTGTCACCTAATTTATCATCTCTGACTGTAAGCCTCATTTGTTCTTTTCTTTAAACCTCTCAGTTATTCTTTTTGCTAGTAACTCTTGCAACAATGGTAATCCGAATAATTAAATGCCTCATACTTCTCATCTCGACACTCCCTTTCGTGGTAGACTCATCTTGAGAGCTTTTTTTATCGCTTTTTTGTCGAGGACTGTAGTTCTCCATCAGCAGTTTCATCAAAAATACATACCTCATTTGTTTTTCTCATCCACTTGCGTTGCTTTATGCACCATCTCCTTTATTTAGACTTCGATGACTCCTCCTTTAAGCGTCTTCTACCGCATTTTCATAACTTTCTTGTTCTACCCCTTCTCCTATTCATGTTCTCCTATCTCACTCCTCTTTCGTGAATGTACTTTCATCCTTCTCTCGATCTGGCCAAACCAATCAACCATGCCCCTTTTATACAGGCCCACCTCTTGATAATCAAGTCCACATTCTTTCATCACTCACCCCTTCCTATCCTTTTTCCTTCTGCGCTTTTACGGCGAGCATTCCTCAGGTACCCCATGGTCTTTGGATTCTGGCTACATCTATGCCTATTCTTCAAGGGTCTGCTGCAATTGCCATACTATGCGTACCGTAGCAATGTATCATATTTTTATTACACTTAGCTTCAGTAGTCATAAACATGAAAATTGGTTCATTTGCAGTTCTTCGCTCCTATTTTCTCTCCGCCCAGCGCTTCAATCCGACTAAACTGTCATTTATGGCGTGCATCAAAACTTTTCTGGTATATTCCATTCTGCTATTTCTCCGAAACTTTCCTATTCATTTCTTCTTCTGTTTATGTTTTTCAGAAGACCCCATAGTCATAAAATGAGCCCTATAAGTTTTCGTTTTGGTGGCCTTTTTCTCTTCTCTGCAGAGTTTTCATTATATTTCGTATATGTATCAATCTCAGCATTTTCATCTCTGTCACCTCAAGTTTCCTTTCCTGTGCCCGGGTGGTTGCCCATGTGAGCTCAGTAGTATGCCAAGGTTGATGTAGATGTTGAAGCTGTTTTTTCTTGGGTGAAGCGTGGGCTTTAAATACGTGAAGAGTACGCCATTACATCTAAACTCGCATGAAATTGACATGAGCTGCTTGCGGTGGATTTTCTCTCGTGAAAGAGATCATTTCTTCCTTGAGGGGCCACCTCTGTGGGAAAGATCATTCTGATCAAGTCCCTATGGATACGATTGCTCGGCCTCTTAAGTTATGGGAGGCTGAAAGATGGCGCGGAGCCCTTTCAATCGTCCGGAGGGGGAAATCGAAGGATCCTCGGCGCAATCCACTCACCCCAGTTCAGTCCGAAAAGACGAAATTGAACCAGAAGCTCTCCTCTCTCTTAATGGAATTTAAGCCCTGGAACTGGTAGCTCTGGTTTGTGGTCCCTGAGGCGGTGGATTTCCGCTCCGAGTTACCCCAACCCCTATTTTATTTTCCACTCGTTCGCCCTATAGAGCTCTTCTCTCTGATCCTCACACTCTGTGGTTCTCAGACCGCCCCGCCCATTCGGCAGTGGTGTCTGAGTGGGAAATACGGCCCAAGGGAGCTTCCCGAAGTCTCTCAGAAGGATTCGCTTAGCGGAACGCTCCGTCAAAGAGTGCATTTATCCCCACTCGCAGCGTCTGCAAAGCAGTGTGCACGAATGAACGCTTTCGGAGTCAAGAGTGGTGCATTTCAGAAAGAGCCGTTTTCAAGGCTTCTTTCCAATTCCCATATCATTTAGAGTTGCTTTTATGGAGGCATTTATACATTTTGAAGGATCTACGACGTATTTTTCAGAAGATATGAGGATATAGAGCTGGTACTGTGTTTGCTATTTCGTACATAAAACTCATATACCATTGCTCTGGCAAAACCTTGCGTAATTAGGACGATTTAGGACCTAAGGTGCACAATTTTCTACCCAAATTTTGTATTCATTAAAATATGTTCATACTATTTCATAATATGTACAGCTTTGGCCTCCCAATACAGACAGTCTAGAGGATATTTTATATTATCTTCTAGAAAATAGAAATTCTTATTATGATGTCATTTAATGAACGTGCTGATAAATAATCATATAAAAATATTTGTTTTTCATATCCTGTATGCATATGAGCTGTAATGTATAACTAATGTCAGGTTGATATTAGCTGTAGCAAAAATCAAGGACCTCCAAGGTTACTTTAATAAACTCTCTGATTGATCACTATTTATGTATGTATTGTTTATGTTGATTCCATAAACATTATCTTATCTTTTACCTAAAGCTTCACATAAAGCTAAAGCTTTGACTACTGTGATGTTAGCGATGGTGGCGGTATGCATGACATTTCTTCAACTTTTTATTCGCCTCCTATTGATTTCTTTTATTTGGCTGGACGAAGGCTGATTTATTTTATATTGAAGGCTCTGGTTCATCACTCAAGAATTACCGTAAAGCTATATGTTGCCGTCTGATACTCCTACGTTTCATATCGTAAATCCTTCTTCCTATAGTGATTCAACGGTCTATCTCATGCTACGCAAGAGTAATTTGGAATTTACATAAAATATATACTTGAACAACATGCGAAAACACATACCCTATTAAATGAATGAAATCAATCAATGAAATCTGAAATACATTTCCATGGCATAGATTCCACTGAACGTTTACCAATGTATTGAATTCACCCGATAACTATTTTGTACCAATATACGTTTGACGTAATAATCCATGTATATACCTCAGCTGTGACTATGTTAATGCCGAGTCACTTTTCTTTGCAAATATGAACGTAGGCATGTTTCGGTACATTTCCATTTAAGTTTACTTCTGCTCTTTTGGAATGTGTCAAATTTAATAACTTAAATTGTAAGGTTTCCAAGATATGTTGTAATCCTGTATCTATTATTTTGAATCAATACTAATGCGGTTTTTTTTCTTTCAGGTGAGTATCCTTTGACAATGGCGTATCAGTCAGCGGATAACGAGTCCCACGTGAGTAAATTATGCTTGGGAATGAGAAAATCCCTTTAAATTAGCAGTTGGGAATCTTTTGTGAGCCGATGATATTCACGGGCGTGGTAAAAAACATTTTTATTCGGTCAGTGTACCTAACTGTACATCGATCTCCTTGTTGAAAATTTGATAGCAGTGCAAGCGGCACGTCAGCGCCTTGTTAAAGGTGCAGGTGTTTTACGAAAAAATATAGATAGTGATCGTTCGGTCTAAATCCCTCCTTTAACTCTCGTACGCTGGAGATGAAACGTGCTCTTTGCGTTCTCGAATTTCCGGTCCAGCGGTTTGATGAGTGATGAGCTCTCCGCTCTTTCAATTCGCCGAAAACGCAAGCCTACCACATCCACCCGTCGTATTTACGCCTTACGTTCTGAGGAAAAAAACGCGCCTGACTCACAGCTTAAGAGCAGTAAAACAATTTTACAAAATTATGTCGGCTTACTTGCCCACAGCATCCCGTCAGCAGGTCATCAATGACTGTAAAATATCATGACCTCTCAGCTCCTTTGTGGAACTCATTCGGCGTTTACTGCGCATTCTTATGCAACTCTTTTTGACGATGTGATGTGTTGCAGTACAATTCATAATGCAGACCACGTACTCCCTACCTTTCGAGTAGGTCCAGCACAAACCTATTCAAGTTTAAATGTACCCACTGACTAAGGCTTAAGAAATGATAAAATTTACTCAAATATGTTCGAAATAACCTTATCAAAATATCACTCAAAATGTGAGATTTAATGTTCTGCCACGAATGAGTTTGAAAGCTATGATATGCCGGATTCAAACGCATGTTTAAAAGTCCAAATTGATGATGAATTAGTCAAAACAAAATCATCACATAAGTTGACGTTAAAGAGTCATTAACTAACTGCAAATTATTTATGAAAGTGATGACTTTTTGTATCTACTTATGGCTGAAGAACATTAGCGATTGTTGACAGTGTAAAAAGAACAGCAGTATGCAAAGTATTTGAACACCATAGGTGTTTTAATCACTACAGATTTTCGAACTGGGATAATCAGTATACTTTCATTGACAACCATGTGCACAATGACTCATATTTTCAAGTACTAGAGTAAAAGTCATACTTACAGTGCTGCCTATTGTCAGCAAATGATGCGAATGTGCGTGGAATTTCTTGACACGTCTCATTTGTTTCTCCAACTCGTTTGAGTTTTTCTGCTCAGCCTTTTGATCAAAAATATTTTCAATTATTTTCTAAGCTACAAATGTGAGAAAGAAAATACCATGCACTAAGCATACCGTGTAATTTGCGTAAATCTAGCTCTAGTCGATTAAAATTCAAATATATTTAAAAGTGACAAAGGAAAGGTAAACTCTCGAAACTCTCTGATGTTCTCGAAACAGTCATTTTTAAACTAAATCTTAAAATCGATGAATATTCGAGGAAAAAACCAATCTTCGTCCTGGGACTAATCAGTGAGTTTGTATTAACCACCGCCTACCCCATGTTCAACACTTGAATGAAAGTCTTGCTCAGTCTTCCATCAGGGCCCGGTATTTAGAACCGTGGGTTGCCATGGCATCTCTTCTTCTTTCTCGAACTCTTCCAAACATTTCTCGTCGGAATTTTTCTCTGAAAAAACTCACAATTTGAAAGATTATGCATTATTTTATTACGCAATAGTAAGAAAGAAGAAACGATTCGTTCCAATGCTATTGTGTTAATTTATTCCGCGACTGTACTTGCCTCCCTCGGCTTTGGGTTGTAAAGAGTTTGAATTGGGCCAGTGTGGAAATAATAGAGGCACTTATCCTCCTCTTTCTATCTTCTCTCTCTCTCTCTCTTCCTCCCTTGCTCACTCAACTCTTTTTCGTATTTTTTCTCCGGTTGCCGAGTCTCTGATGGAAAAATTAGACAATCCTCTCTCTTTGTTGATCCATTGGGAGAAGAGGTCTTGGTATGGGGTGGGGAGGAGGGGTCGCGGGCCTCGTAACATCGTTCTGCCCTGCATGAAGACCGCTTTAGCTCGAGTCTGAGTGTCCGTTCAGAATGAGTGTGGACGGTTTAAACCTCGTTCACAACAACTTACTGCCAGCGTCAAAATGATGTTGGGCTGTACTTAAAAAAATTTACATCTGGGTTTGTGTGCACGTTAAAATAATGTACACAATTATACTTTTTCACAAATACTTTTGCTGCAGCTTCAGTCATAATTCAGTATCCTCGTATCTTATAGCTTAAAAAACTCACGATTGAGTGAACTTATCGACCAATTGCAGTCCACCACTTCCGGAATCGATCTTACAACCCATTTTTAGGGAATTTCGAGAAGTGACTATCCCGATATCCCAGACGTAGTTCATGGAGATGTGATGAAAAGCATGTTCTATTCATGAATAATTAGAATGAATGATGCAGCCATTCTTGAGGTCTTTTTACCTTCAGTTTATTGGTGAAAGTTGTGCCACAAACAAAAATATCAAATTCTCGATACCCATTTCGGGAGCAGAAAGATTCATGCCGCAAAGAAGCTACGTTTTCCAAATGGATTCACTGCGAAGGCGCAGAATTAGAATGAAGCAATTAATTGCTTCCCAGCTGTAAATATTCCAGGAGTCCTTGCTGCGGGATGGAATAAAGAAGTGATTAAGCCGGGCTCAACTCTAGGCGACATCATGCCGTGCTCTCTAGGCTTTGGGGCGTGAACTGGCTAAGGATATTCTCAAGGAATCATCTCCGGAGTGGTGCCAAGTCATGCTAAGTTCTATAACTAGTATCGGAGAGCGGTAGTCACGCATAAGGCAATTTTCATAGGAAGACTACATTGCCAACAGATGGGTTCCTAACCGGGGAGTAAGGTAATCCCCGTATTGAATAGCAACCCGCAAACCTTTAGTACCATCTTGAAAATGTTCAACTCTGTATAAAAAGCAACCTTAAGCCTAATTATGGCTCTTAATGCAATTGTTAAAGTGCCCAACTCCATTGGGTTTTAAATTATGCCTGCTTATTGTAAGGTGGCTGGAACCATATTTTCATGTACAGAATTTGCGTGCATGTACTAGTTAATTATATGTGTTGAGAAATGTGAAAAAATTTAATGTTGCCGATTAGGTTTCTTGGCAATTCAATGTTATTTTAAAAAGTAGACTTATGGCACGTGACATATATTTCGAAATATTTTGCTTATGTACAGGTATTCTCCTAAATATAATAAAGCGTTTCATATCATTATAACTGTTGCTAACAAACATCAAGGTATATTTCCGAATAAAAAATATGCATTTACAAATGACTTTCGCTTGAATGTCGGAAAGTCATAACAATACTCTAATGAAGGTATATTTAAAAAATATAACAATTTCTTCATAGTGCTTAATATAATAATAATATTATTCTTTATCTAACTCTATAGTTGATATACTCTGCTATTACACTTAATATTACTGCCTGTATGGGTTTTCTCACCGTATAAGCACATCTATGTTGATGAAATTTGGTCCTGGAATTTTCTCTTTGACTTAATTGAAAAGTTATTAAATGGACACCCAGTAACTCACGATTTCGGCTTAAGCCACCTTAATCCGACTTTGGTTGGATCGTAAAAATTGTCGTGAAATACGCTGCTGACACTATCTAGCCCTCTCAAGCTAAATGCAGTAATGTTGGCAGCATTGCCTATCATGTCTTGTCCTCTTCCTTTCGGTCCCTAGCCAACCCTTTTCACGATAGCCTTCGCCTCCTTGACGTCAAGCTACTGCCACCAACTTTCGCTACCACTATACCCTGAGTTTTTTTGGCTCTGTACGACGGTTGCGGGTGGGTCATAATAATAATAACTTCGTCTTTATTTCTGAGCGATATTAGGGCTATCAAACCCTCTCTTACATATAACTCATTACACAAACACCCATGTTCTGGGCAGATAATTTTCTACCCGACGGCGGGACTCGAACCCGCGACCCTCGGGTTAGCAGGCGGGGAATTTACCCACCGGGGCCTGGGCTTATAGGAGTAATATGAGTAGGAAAGGGAGATCATGAGTAATTAGTGTAAGGAGAGAATTAATGGGCTTAATAGGACTGTGGGAGGAAGACAGAGGGAGAGATTGTGGTGGAAGTTTGTTGGTTGTGGAGGGTGGAATATGCGGGCTTTGAAAGGCGTAAATGGGATTGGAATTGAGAGGAGAAGACTCATTAAGTGCTCGGCGCTCGAGTTCTCAAAGGGTAATGTGATCGTGAGATTTACATATTTGAACACACTCATGTCGTATAGTATCTAGAAACTTCACTGATGGGAAAAAGTGATGATTTTCTGGCTTATGTGCATCAACAGCAGAGGCTCTGCACCTCATTGTGTTTCGCTTCCAACTGAGGTAAATGGATGACTGCTTCCAGTAAATATGACTACGTCTGAAACTCACGAAATGCTTCTTACGATGACTACTTCGAATTTATTTGTGGTGTCTTGTAAAAGATAGATAATTCATTCAATATCTTTTCTTTAAGGCAAAAAATCCTTAGCTTAGTTACTAATCACGATGGCTACACTAAAATAATATCAGGAAAAGGGGAAAAAGCGTCAAATAAAAGTGTAACGCGGAGTTTAAATATGTTTAATATTTCTTTGTAGACTTAGAATATCATCTCTAAATATAAAATGCGGTGAGATTTAAGGTACTAATCCATGCTGAAGCACCCTCATTTATGTTAAGGTATGAAGTGTTATTAGGCCAAGGGGAAAAAAGCCTTAAATAATGGATGGAAGTACTTGTGAATGGTACTGCTAATTTTAAAGGCCACGGAATAAGGTATTATAAATCTACAGAATGAAGGTTTACGTACAATAAAATATTAAAATCCAGAAAGTTTTTAAAAGCTGCCATTCAATATCTATATTGTCAAAGCGTTTCGAAAATCGAAGACATTTAATTGTCGACGCCCAATACTTCTGGTGCTAAATCAAACATTTCTACATAGACTTCCAAGTACAGTCTTTCGCGTTGACGTTCTTCTCATACACACGTACGCACAGCTCGAAGGTTGGTTTGATAATTGCTTCGGAAGTCTTTTATCGGCATTTTGACGCCGACCAGATGAATCAACTCGAGAGCTAAGTGGTCGGTTGGTAAGGCGGCTTGGTTCTCGGGTGCGGAGGCGCTCTTTTCGGCGGCCCGCTCCCGTGGCAGCTGGGAGATGGAGGAGGAAAAGGAGGGCTGTTTGCGATGGGAGGAAGGGGAAGAAGACGAGGAAGGACGTGCGGTCATCGAAGTTAATAAGCAGACTTGTGAGCCTCGTCCCACGCACACTATCCGCCGGTTGCCCGCCACGGTTTCCTTCGGGCCGGCGATGCGGGCGGAATGCAAAAACGGATCGACCCTTCTCATCTCCCCGGTGGACGAGGGAGAAAGGGCGCCGGCGAGTGGCGGTGGAGCGTGTGTCCGTTCCGAATTTGAGGTAATGGGTCAATTGGCTTTTTGGTCCATTCTGGAGAGCGATCAGCCAAGTGAGCACGGCAGGCTCCAAATGAAACAATGACGACCGGCGATTGGTAATTTCCGCAGCGCTGAAGGGAATGTTTCTGCATTTTTGGGTGTTCAACGTGTAGACTTAAAATGATTTATCGCTTTTTTAAATCTTACTATTTTTATTTCCGTCGACTATGGTTATGAGGATCATGATTGAAGGTAAAATAGAGAAAAAAGTCCCCAGATGAAGACCCAGGAATAAGTTCATGGACCAAATAAAGAGGAAAGAGATACCTGGAGATAAAGAATTAAGCATTTAGAATTTAGCCTAGCATTAGATAGGGAAGGAAGGAGAGCTGAAGTCAACCAATTTTAGGATTGAACGACCAGTGATAATGATGGTTACGACGAAAATAAGAAATGAGAAAAGATAAGAAATTATGAAGTGTACAGAAGAGTAGAAGAGGAAAAATCATACAGAATGCCATACAGAAAAGAAGAACAGATGGGAGACACACTCTGAGGCACAATGAGTTTGTGGAGAACACACTTGAAGGAAAATTGGAGGGAAAAGTCCCCAGAGGAAGACCCAGGAGTAAGTTCGTGGACCAAATAAAGAGGAAAGTACATAGGAATGAATACCAGGAAGTAAGGGGCCTTGCATTTGATAGGGAAGGGTGAAGGGCTGCAGTCAACCAATCTTAGGATTGAACAATCATTGTTGATGGTTATGACTTATAATTTTACTATTGACGTCTTGATAATGAAATTATATGTCAAAATGTAATGTTTCAGGAACATTCCCAAAATGCGTAAGGTAACTTATTGACCATGTCCTAGACACATAATACCAATATCAATACCTGATATTGGCATTGTAACCATGGCCGGTAGAGAAAAAATGTCTGGAATTTCAAAATTGATCCCTCATTCAATTTGATTCTGTTCCATTAAGTATCTAAAGCCTGAAACATTAACTTGTAACCACGTTGGTTATTCTTTTAGACGATAGTCATTCCATATTCACAATATTCACTTAGACCTGAAGATGACCTTAGGAATGCCAGCAAAGCATTTGTCTGCAAAACTGCCTACGAGGTGAGAACGAGAGAATGAAAGAACATTTATAACCAACTTCTCTTAAGTAACTAATATCTGTCCTCAAGGTCTTGCAAAAGTATCCTACAGATTTTGATTATGAGACTATAAAATTTATCCTAATTATCCCCTTTATGTAGTAAAACACTTGCATCTTTCTAATGGAACCAAAGTATTTGATACTCGCATTCCTTTTGTAAACAAAAAGCATCTCATTTTTCATGATATTTGGTGAGGCAGTGCACACAAGAGACATTATTAAACAAATGAAGTTCTGGCGCCTAGGTATCATTATAAATAAACAGTATTTGGTATGTTTCTCAATTATTTAATTTTTTTAAGATTACTTAATTAATTTAACTATTTATCCTTACGATTACGCTAGAACCCATTATATGTTTTCTTCTGATAGAAGAATTTGGCCAATAAAATTCAGTAACACGCCTTGCCCACATTTCAATGTATTTATGTAAACATTTTCATCAGAGTTATAAAATTCCGTTACAAAATATAGCTGTTAACTCTTTTGAACATTAAACAGTTTTGGCATATTATTGTATTTGATTGGTCGAATTTCTCAACAAGTTGTTAGTACATTTTTGATCCTACTTACCCTAATCCTTTCCATAAAATTCGAAAAAAATGATTTGTGAAGGAAGTTTTGGCGCAAGGCGTGACACTAAAATAATCTTTTCAATCCACATATTCCTACGTTTACTTAGGTAATTATAGTGAGGTTCAGTCATATAAACAAGACTTTACGCCATTCATGTTAATTTATGCTGATAATGACAATTCTATCCATTCTTCCCTAATTTTAATGCCATTTCTTACTTCATCATAAATTATTACACGGGATTATCATTCCAAATTTTGGGTATTTTTTGTCGGTGGTGAAGTATTGCAGCTGCTGAACTTCAAATTTAATGAAGTAGTCTATCTTGTGCTTCTTTATCCATTGTTAGTCATTAATTACCAAGCTAGCGTGCATTTATTATCTCTTAAGTCTCTACCCCGATAGGATCATGCCATCTCGTTTGCTCGGAAGTGTAATGTCGTCCAATCGATTACTTATTGTCTACAGTTCCACCTCACTCAATATTACTCTAGTCTCGACCGGCACATTGTTCTAACCAGCTGAAATTAATAAAAAAAACAGGAGAAGCGCCAGATCATAAAAAAACCTGTTGTTTTGAGCTTTAGTTACCATGGCAACGCGGACCAGAATCCCGTGACTAAACTGTCGACCCGTGGGAGTGATTATAAAGATGGTTCGCTCTCTCTAAAGGAGAAAAAAAGTAAAAATTGCTTTCATGCTATTCGCCCTCCACTTGCAATTATTTTTTTCAATACTTCCTCTCTCTTTCATTTTTTTGGCCTATCTTTCTTCATCTTCCTCTGCGTTCGTCTACCGGCCTCAATCCTTTTCTCTCTCGTACTCCCCTCGGAATGGAATTCGACGCCAGGGTTTTAGTTGAAAGGATTTTTTTGTTTGAATTTAGTTTTTTCCCCCTACTCTCGAATGTGCAAAAAGGGTGACTAGAGAGAAATGTGGGGAGTCCCTCTCTCCCCTGACGACGCTTCGCAAATCTCGAAAAAGGTCAAGTGCGACCCCCAGACTGACTACTTCTCCCCGCGGGGAGGGAGGCCGGTGGGCGGGGAGAAGGTGGAACTGCTCGAAAATGCGAAATAAATGAAAAGGGAGGGTGAAAATGAAAGTGAAACCGAAAGTTTTTGTGATAAGGATCGAGTGGAGAAAAGCTCTCTAAAGGGTTTGTTGATGTGTGTGCGGTGGGTTAAGGTAAGAGCTTGTTTATTTTTTTTTCTTTTTGCGATGTTTTCCGAAATTTTGATTTAAATTTTTAATATTTTTCGATTCATTCACCCACCCTCCTCATTCTGTTTACATCCCCAGTCCCCAATTCGTTCCTTCCACCTCGTCTGCCGATTATTCTCGGGGTCTATCTCATTATGCGACCGCGCTGCATTTTTTACTTACCTACACACATTCAACTCAGCACGCCGTTTTCTTTCGGTAATGCCAAATTTAAAGAGTTTAATTACTTCTATAAAACATAAGAAGCTGAATCTCCTATAGTAATTTACGCCAAAATCCTCCTCATCTATTGTATTCAGGGATTTAGTCATGCACGCTCTCCAATTCTCAATACTTCCTATATTCCTCCTCTTTTTGAGTCTATCACACCACATGCACCCATGACTTTCGTCGTTTACCTCTTCCTCTTACACCATTTACTCTACTACCTGTTTCGTTATTCCTCTTACATACATTCTCTCAGTATGGCCAAAACAAACGGAGCATACTCGATTCATGTACGTCTATTAGATGTATATACCGTTTCTCAGATTTTATAGGAAGTAGGTTAGGAGCCGCTAGAGACTCAAAGGCTACATGCTAGGCTTAGTTTGCTTGAGAAATTCAGAACAGGCGTGTTTCAAAGTGACACAGAGAATATCATTTTGATCACACACTACATTTCAAGTTCGGACAGAAGCGATTAGTAAGAAAGATTCATAGCAAAACAGTTTTTTCCACGCCTGGCGTCCTAACCCTCACGCCCATGCGGCGGCTTGCAGGGTAACATGTTAATTCAGCGATAAAATAAAAGAGAGGCACATTACCGAACAGAAAAAACTCGTTCTTTCCACGCACAATACGTGAACAGAATAAAATCTGAGCTCTATTTAAAACTCTTGCAGAATGTACTTCACCGTTTCACCTCCCAAAACCTTATTCTTTACACGGCTGGCGTCCTAACCCTCACGCCCATGCGGCGGCTTGCAGGGTAACATGTTACTTCAGCAATAAAATAAAAGAGAGACACATTACCGAACAGATAGGTACAAAAACTTGTTCTTTCCGCGCACAATAAGCGACCACAATAAAAACTGAGCTTCACTGAATACAATCCCATAATACTCGTCACCATTTCACCTCCCAAAACCTTATTCTTTACACGGCTGGCGTCCTAACCCCTCCTGCCTTACTCCCATGTGGCGGCTCGCAGGGTTGCATGTAAATGTAAGTACGGCACCATCTAACTCACATTTTTTCATGATACTTTCGCCTTACCCTATCGCTTACCCTGTGCTTTCTCCGCAAACATTTGTCAGGTACGTCACTCTCGACAAATTTTGCCTACTCTTTTGCTTATCCTGCCATACCCTCGTTTCGCTAACACGTAACAACATCGGGAAGAGAACACTTTTGTACCCAGCGATTTTCGCTTCCCTAGAGAAACACTCATTCCTTGATGTGCTTGGCTTTTTAAGGGTGGGATAGGATAAGGGTTTGTTTATTTTTCTCTCTCGACGTTTTCCAGCATTTTCGTTTCCTTTCATTCTCTATTTTTGAAATCCTCTCCCCTCTCTTCCTTTCTCCGCAGCCCCTTCCCCTTCCCCAAATTCGTCCCTTTCACTTCTCGCCCAATCCCACAGGGGGGCCTATCTCATTATGCGGCCGTGGTGCGTTTATTCCACTGAAAATATTCCGGAGTGATTCCTTCTCTTTCTTTAAGGAGCTTTTGATAGAAGCGTCTTCGTGGCGGTAAACAAATGAGAGGTTTCCACTGCCGACTTCGTTCTTCTCATTCCGAAAAATGCTGCTTTCCTCTGATAAAAGTTGGAAGACTTTGTTTATCAAATTTTATAAGTTCTCTTTGCTTTTATATAATTTTCTTTTACATAATTTGCTTTTGCTAACTTGTGGGGAAATGGAGCGATTTTAAAAACCGTAAAATCCATTGTGAATTCTAAATGTGCACCTCATGGGTTTTTAAATTTACTTTTTCAACAATCTCTAAAAAAAAGAATGAACGTTAATATTTACTAACTTTTAACTAAAAACAGAAATACATTTCAAAATACGAATTCAATATGATGTATAAATTCAATTAAATATGCACTACGTGACTCCAAGTAAGTCATTAGGGTCAATGTATAATTTTTTCCTTCTTTGATGACTCGTTTCAGATTTTATGCTCTTATCAATATTTTTCTCCGCATGAGTAAATAATGTAAATGAATCAATTAAGGTGATTATCAGGATCTTCGTTGACTCATGCAACCAGTGAACATTATTGGTAGTGTTGTTCGCTTACGTAAAAAAAATTTTCTTTATAAAGTTTAGTATCGCCCTCGAAAAAATGTTATGCGTCCCAAAAAGCATAGATACGTCTAGAAATCGTCCCAATTTACTGTCGAACATGAGCTTTCCGAATAGTTCTAGTGATAATACCATCCCAGGTGGCCTTTGTTCACATTGTCCCGAATAATTGAGACTTCACCGTGGCAGGATTATGATGAAAATGAAATGATTTTCACTTCAGGTAGTTTGAGCGAGATATCATTCTGCCTATAAATCAATGAAGTTGGTCTCATTTTAAAGAAAAATATCTTATTCTTTCAAAGATACCAAATTATAAGCCCCTTACTGAAGTAACTTCCTAGATTTTTGACAGATAATACCAGTCCTTTTTACAAGGGAAGAGGTAGATTACGCTCTCCAGAGAGACATTATTTTAATAAATGTGGAATTTATAACTCCTCGACCTTGTCAAAAATTAACAGAGTATAGTTTGTATGTTTTTGACTATTTTTTATTATTAATCATAAGTCACCGCAGTATTTTTTCAGATTCGCGAAAAACCTTCCGTTGTGAAAGAGTTTTGAACGTACCGCGTGAAAAAATGAGTCCAATCAGAGACTTGTGTGGATATTTATATTTGATTACCTAGAATTTCAGCCATATACATGTATATTATTTCACTCTAAGTAATGTAATATTTAATTTACGCTTCCTAAAGCTGCTAAAATTAAGACATATAATTCGAATATGGTCTCCATTATGACTAGGGAACTATATCGCTCAAACTACCATAATGGAGCCTCCTTAATATTCTTGGAGTTTACTGATGACTAATGAACATCTTTTCGTCTTTTTTTATCGTATCCTTTCCCGCTGTACCATCCCGTGGAACACTCGGGAGTCGCGAGGAATTTTTTCAAAGAAACACGAATCAAATTTGGAATTTGGTTGGATTTTTTTTAACGGATCCACACAACCGATGCGGCTGTTTTTTTCCGGCATCCCTCTGGTAAAGCGTGTTCCTTCAAACGGATCCAGTTCTTCACATTTGAGTTTCGTTTTTCCCTCGTCAGGAAGTTTTCACTCTTTCATCAAAGAAATCTGTTCCATTATGAGATCATGGGATCAATGAACACCTGCGCTCGTCGTTTATTTGGGTTTTTATGAAACACCCAATCCCCTCTTATGTCCTCTTTTAATTTTCATCTGAATGCACAGCACACTGGCAGTCGCTTAAAAATGGAAGGAGAGGGTTTCACCAAAGCTTTTCATTATCAGTAGGCTACTAATGATACAAAATGATGAGTAATGTTGTCGCATGATTGTGCTGGGTCGTTCTCCTTGGAATAAGCTGGGGTTTGCATGCTTCATAAGACTTTGAATTGAACTGAGTAAGGTACTTGCGATATACTTTTGTTACTAAAGGTATCATTTGAATCGCAGAGCACTGTTTGGTAGAAAAAGTTTCTTAGTGTAAAAATACTGAAGGTAAATCTCGGTTTCCCTTTATTTTTGGAATAGGATTTATCATTGTGTAAACAAAATAGTCGAGCATGTCCATATTTAATGATCTTTTCGGAAAAATTTCGCGTAATTTAGTAAAATATTTGCATAAAACTATTTTAAATTTAAATAATCACCATCATTAACTCTGAAACCTTAGGGTTCGCTCCCTAACCTTAATACTAACTGATATTAATTCACAAGTCTTTTTTATTCTTTCCAAGTCGATTTTTTGCTGTGAGTTGGATGAAAATGAACCTTTGTGGTGAACTTTGATGATCAGTTTTCGTACGCATATGCTTCAGTGATGAATAACCTTGGTCAATCATGTGAAACTTCTTTGTATATGTCATTATGCCGAAAAATGTCGTAAGTGAAAGGGGTGCGTATTTACTGAAGACCAGTTCTTACTTCATAGGCACCTCACGATGAACGTTTCTGATATGAAATGGGCTTTAAACAAACTCTAATGCGTGCATGTGGCCCCCAGTATCAAATGCCTGAGAAAATTAATTTAATTCTAACATCATCTCTTTAATGCTTTCGCGAGCCATATGGAAAGCCACAACCTCAGTATTAACTCTTATTTATCCCTTCATAATTGTGCCCTGTCACTACGTATCTCAATTTCTCTCACGCCTTAATCCAGCTTACAGCTTTCTGCGATGCCTGTGAGTTTTCTCATCCATCTTCGCCGACGTATCTAAGGGTATGAAACTTCTTTTTCGGGACGAAAATCGCGATAAAAATCCGCGTTATCGCGCCGGCCATCTTCAACAGCCTGGATCAACCTTCACCCAAATGGCCACTTGTGATCCCCCTTTCCCATCTTCGAAGATAAGCCGAGCGCTTGCCGACAATCGCCTCTTAGAATCGCCTCGGTGGCATGCATGTGTACCCTCTCTCGCCTCTCCCTTCATCCAGGGTTCAACTCGGCTTGCCCCGACTAGGAGGAATTCAGGCTCGCCTCTCCTGCCGTCCGCGCTCGAATTGTGCAACTCCCGTCGCATCCGCCCGCGAGTAGGTCAAATGCTGATATTGCGCGAAGTATAGGGAGATCCCGACCGACCAACTCCCCCGGCAAACCAGGGACTCAACAACGAGGCATCATTGAGGCTTTCCCGACCGCCGCTCGCGGAGATGGGAGCAATTTGATGCCTCCCTTGTGTGTTTTTTTTTCTGCAAAGTTGCGACACGGAACGAGGCTGGAACCGTTGGGAAAAATTTAGCGACAATTTGCTGAAGTTATGCTCTCATCTTATTAAATTTGTAACACGTGGCTTTTACAGAAGCAATTAATTTACAACAAACACCAAATTTACTGTGTTGGTATGGTATGCTGGGAAAACCACAGCAGAGACCAACCACAGCCTCTCAACCAAGAATACCCCCTGTGATGGTTTACGGGAATGTTACTTCCTCGCCAGGGACCAAACACTCTGGATTGGAGATTTTCTCTGTTTTATTTCATTGCCTAGCCGTAAGAAGCTCACCCCATCTTTGTGATGGCTTTCCACTCCTTTCAATATTTTCCGTCGTTTTTTTATTGCCTCCAGGATTAAATGTAGACTTAGATTCAGGTGGAGATGACTCGTAGCTAAATACGCCACCATGGCTTCCGAATAGATAATTTGACTAGTATTTTTCACTGTCGAGCGTTAGGAAACTCATAAATTAGTTCGTAATTCATATTAATATTTTTACGAAATAAGCTTAAATGGTAGTCATGAATGTTCAATCAGGGTCGTAATTGATTTTTTCCAGGTCTCTTAAGTCGTTTCCATCCCTTTCCTAAAGTGTAGTCTAACTAATGAAGTGTAATGTCATCGCACAGTTACTAGTAGTTCTAACCTGTATTACATAAGCATCACCTGCAACAGCTGCTTCTAATGTACCGGAAATTTTAGAGCTGAAATAGGAGAGTAATGTCTTAAATATTTTTACAAAATGCTCTAAACTTTTTGGGTTGACTTTTTGCACTGCTATGTCTCATGATTTGGTATCAATTTTGTGCGAAGATATGCCCTTTTACTGTATTTTAAGAAGCACTTTGAGCTTTATCATGATACTAAAGAGCGCAGAACAGTCACACTTGATGATATAGGAAAAATAGGGTTAATATAAAATACTGTATCTGGCGTCACTCGGTGAAACTTGATAATGAATGAAAAAAATACCAGGTTATGACTCCTCGCAATATTTAATTTAAAGCAGTTGTGTGTATACAAGTGAAAGCCACCTAACTGCTTGTACCTGCTGATGTCATGATATACCGAAACCTAGATCGTGTTGCTTTAAACAAAGTGTGGAATTAACAAGGTGTTTTTTTCATCCAATAGGGTTATTACTTTGGCCTTCCTTCAAAAATACATTTTCGGGTCCACTAAGGCGTAACATTAATGTCTAAAATTGTTACCATGTACGTGCTTAAGTTATCTAAAATGTCTAAAAAACTATAGAATGCCTAAAATTATGACCACACATTCGAGACAGTTATTTTTTCCCTGTTGTTAAGATTGCTGGAATGCAACTTGAGTTTTCGACTCCTTGTCCTTAAGTTATTGCTGGCACGGCAGGGTTTCTTGCTCAAGTTTAAGAAATCATTTCTGGTTACTTTAATGAAGGTTTCACTTAACAGGGTTATCATGTCTCGTCCTGAATTCCCCTCCTGAATTCATGAATACTAATGGGCACTTAAATAAACCTTTTTTTAAGTTCCTCAAACGAATATTAACGTGTACGTGATTTTTTATCGCCATGGATTCAGCCTTTCCCTCCTATCTCTCTCTCTCTCTTTCTGGAGCGTAATGTTTATGTCCTCTTTCGTCTTCAACGACCCGCAGCAAAAAACACCGAGGAAAAAATGGGGCCGACAGGGCTCTCCCTATTTCTAAACCTCCCCCGAGGAAGAAATCTCAGCCCACCAGGGCGAAGAACGCTTCTTCCCAACCGCGCACCTGCCGTCAATCTCCCGCCATCCCATCTCCCCTGATCGACGACGACGCTTTGCTCCACCCTGCCGTATAAAACCCCGTCTTGAGCGTCTCACTCCCCGGCAATCCTGAAGCCTTTCTCTTCTATCCTTCCATCGGCCCATCTAACTTTTCAACCTATCGGAATTGAGCCTCGAATCCGCTTAGCATGAGCGTGGGAATAACTAAGTAGTTTATAACTTCTGAAGTCTCTTTAGGAAGATACGTGCAAACATCTTGAACTTTCATTTTATGGCATGTCCGTGGGATAGTCTTGTCTACAATTTCCCTTTATGTAAGGAGTCTTTTATGTCAATTTCTTCCCATAATTCATATTTTTAAAGTTCAAATTTCTAATAATAGTAATGGTTGGAGGCGTAACTTTATAGAACATAGTTACAGACATCACGAAAAAATATCTTTGTGCGGTGTAGTCGAAACCTGGTCGGCAATATACATTTAAAGTCTAAAATATACGAAGATATTTTTTCATCATGTCCGTTTATATTCCTTTTAAAATTTAAAACTTTTTCCTCACTCCCTACCATCGTTGAATTCAATGTTTTAACCATGGTAAAGAACTTCGTTGCGTCAGTTCGGCCTTGGAAACTGGCTAAGTTTCACTAATTACTGCAAACAAACGTATTCATGCATACGTCTTTTCAGCTTCAACCTCATCCATGCATTTTTGTACGCTTTTCTTTTCTTAAGACTCCTAAAAATCCTCTTTTTTACTGTCTCTTCCATCACATTTGCCTATCAGTTTCTCGGTCGTCCTCTTCCTCGTACACCATTCACTTTTCTATCGTGTGTTTATTTAACCATTCGACCTCTTTCAAGCTCTCATCATAGCCCAACCAACGAAGCACTCTCCTTCCATATAGATGTCAATTTCTGGAATTCTCATATTCTTTCATCACCCACACTTTCCGGAACTTAATCCCCTCGTAATACTTGTACCGCATTACCTTCTCAGGTTCCTCTTTTTTATTGCGTTTATCTTATATTTATCTGTCTCTCGGCATGAAATAATAAATTATAATCATTATAGCTGCTCACAAACACTAGTATAACGCGGTAGTTTTATTGCAAAACACAAACTAATTACGTAATGCTTTCATTCAAAAAATGTTCAGGAGGTTAACCCACCATGTTTTCTCAAGGTAAATTTGTGTTTTAGAAAGACAAATAAATGGATTGTTCAAGCTATGGTCATTCTTATCCTGGATCATGATACCCCTTACGGTAGGTCTTCATAATTGACCATATCTATACTTTAATGAGCGTAATACGTTTAAGCGTAAAAGAGCGTAATCCGTAAGTCTTTATCTTTCCGTTGTGTTTAGATACATCTGAATACATTCATGATATTCACTAGAAATTTTAAGCCAGAATTCATCCTAAGATCCTTATCAAACTCAGCAAACTTATAATCCATGTCAGAGGCGGGACTCGAACGCGAACTTCGGGTAGGCTGGCCGGCTCGCTTATTATCAGGCTACTGAGGCAATCTACCCGCAGTGTTGTCTCTCCTTACTGCTTTGGAAAAATGCAATTTACATATAATTTTCGTTGGTGATTATCTTTAAACAGAGCTTTAATCTACCAATTTACGTCTCGGAGTTGTGCACTCATTTATAGGCTCACGCTCTCCGAGTCATCCATTTCAGTATTTCTAGCATATGTGCACCTGGACATAGCGTATCCACACGTATTTCTCACCCGTGTGCTCTTGCGTGCATTTGTATTGGATATAACTTCCTCGAAGCACGCGTGCTGAAAAAAAAGCTTCCCCTCCTCTTCCATCTCCGTAATCACTTCGCTGTCTCTCGCTCCGCTCCTCCAAGTGTATCTCCTCCGTCGCCCATCCCCGATAGCCCCCCCTCCCCCCAGTCGTGCGGCAAGAAGAAGATGCTCCTCCCGAATCTCATGCCTTCATTTTTTTTACACATCCTTCCTCCCTCTTTCTTCGTCAGCCCTTTTCTCACTCTCTCTCCTCCCTCTCCCCCTTCTCACAGTTTCTCCCTCCCTCCCTGCCCCACCCCTCTTTAACCATTTCCTTCCCTTCTCCCCCCCCCCTCTTCCTTTCATATCCAATTCCATTATATTCGTTTCCCGTCCCATCTCCCCCCGCCTATCACGCTGAAAGGGTTTAGTGCCAACTCAGCTTAATTTTTTTCTCCCCTTCTTTTCATACCGTTCCCTTCCTCCCACTCTTGTCTCCTGATCAACCCTTCTCCTTCCCCCTTCTGTAGTATTCTCTACCACCAGTCTTATCCCTTCCGTCATACACTCCTCCTTTCTTTAAGCATGTCCTTCTCATCTTCCCCTTTTCCCAGTGACTTACCCAGGATTTCGTTTCAGGGTGACATATTGAGTATGAACGGGGAGAGTGGGGGGGATTTTGAAAATTATCGAAAATCACGGGTAAATCAACCTATGGAGTTCAGTTACAACCGATGTTTGAAGAGTTTTGCCGCCCTCATTTTCTTTTGTGAAGATATAATACCTGCGGTTTTCATGCTTGAAAATTACGGACATTCAATATAGTTTCCTATCAGCCGAATGAAAGGTTTTTGGAAAGTGCTCTTGTTCTAACGTCCTAATTTCTGTCATGTCGTTCTGCCGTCCCTCCAATACGTGATCCGCCATTAGATTCGTCTTAAAATCCTCATTTCGTCTCCCTCTTCTTATTACGTCCAGAATTTCTATCCTCTTCCTTCCTCTTCCACGCTTCCCCAGTGATTTTCCCTCCATTACCCTCTTCAGCATTCCCTATTTTTTCAAAATGTCATTCTTCCATCTCTTCTGCCTAATTCTGAACTCCGACACTAGCTTTCTTTCCACTCCAACCATATAAAATACCTTATCGTTCGTCTTTCTCTCCACCCAGTTCACCTTCACCATCCTTCTCCACACCCACATCTCAAACACCTCTAGTCCATGTACCTTTACAGATTTTTGGCATAATTATGTGGAAAAGACTTGTATTTAAAAAGGCAGGAATCAAATTAATTTATTCTCGATAGAAGAGTCAAGAGCATAGCTTGTTTCTTTAGCGTCACATTTTTAAAATATAAATTAAAACCCCGTCCAGCTCCCTTCGACATTACTCTCTTTGGCTTCCCCTACTTCTCGTAGCCCTTAGCTCCTGAGGTAGAATTATCCAAAAAAGCCTGAAACCTTTCACGTGTAAATATTGGATCTATATCGATCTCTTGATAATCGGTTAATACAGCTTCTGAATTGATTTTTTTTACCACGGATGCCGTTAGAGCTTTTTAAAATATATACTCAGTTATAGCTGGTATGAAGTATGAGAAGCTGAAGAAACATGGTATGAAGATGCAGCCATCTGAGAGAAAGCATGGGTGACAGATGAGAGCGCTTCTAGGAGCCTCTATCTCAGTGGTAGGCTGACAACCTATTATTGAGGGAAAATAATTTCGCTGTATCTCCTTCCTCATTAGTCGTTCAATTCTAAGATTGGTTGACTGCAGTCCTCCACCCTTCCCTATCTAATGCTAGTTCCCTTACCTCCTGGTATCTCTTCCTATAACGTTTCCTCTTTATTTGGTCCATGAACTTATTCCTGGGTCTTCCTCTCAGGACTTTTATCTCTATTTACCTTCAATTATGTTCTTCACGAACTCACTGTTTCTCAGGGTGTCCAATCCATTTTGTTCTTCTTTTCTGTATAGTGTTCTATATGGTCCTTTCATCTTCTATTCTACCGTAAACTTAATCATTTCTTATTCTGTCCGTCCATTTTATGTTCGGCATCCTCCTCCAGCACCAGGTTTTAAAGGCTTCTTGTCTTTTCTGGTCCACTTTTCCTATGCTCCATGCTTCCGATCCAAAGAGCTCCACACAAATGTTTTCATTGCATCTCCAGTGTTACCTAGTGTAGCTGGTAATACCAATGTGAACACATCTGCGTTGTACCTTCAAGAATATTAAAATCTCACGGTCGTGTGAATGGTTCACTTGCTTACGTGATTCTCTCGGAGCAGGAGTGCTACGCTGCCCTCGCAACAGTGATGCTATCTCAGTCTGGAGACGGCGGTAATTGCATCCATTTCAACGGCGTCCTTTGGGTGTTTGCTGGCGTGAACTTGAGAGTGTGATTCAGACGTCCACGCATCGTAATCACGCCGTGAGAAACTCGATTCGACGCCCAATGTGCGTTCTCATTGGTGCTGCGAAACGATGACGCATGCATTTTGCGCTGGGTCTCCGTAAAGAGACGATTCTCTTATCATCGGTACAGCCTAGAGAATCCATGCACGTGATCCCATCTTCGAGGGTATCGTGTTGGCAGTACTCACAATTTTTTCCTCAAAATTATAGTATTTTGGGAGTCAGACTCATATTACAATTCATCTTGTAACTATGCTTTGAGTATATTTTTTAGTGTTTCAGTTTTTGTTACTCTTCATTATTACTGTTCGTAATAATCGTCGTATGAGCATGAAATGCCTACTTCAAATTGACTTTTGCTTGTCGTGGGAGAGTTTGTTTACTTCCACTGCCGTTTCGGGACAGAGTGTAGACCGTCATATTTATTTCCTGACGAGTTTAGCATCCCTGTAGCGTAGGTATTGGGTAATTTTGTATTTTCTTTTAACTTATGCGGATAAAGAAAGGAATCGATGAGGTTTTTTATTTACACGTCCCCACATCGTTCTAATTGTGCCCATTTGTTGAACTACTCTCTAACATCAATTAATTATCTGTTAATATATTTCATGACTTTCTTAAACATTGCGTCGCACGTACGAAAGAAATGCACAATGAACGATCCATGTTAAGAATTCAGATCTACTGTCTTAGTATGCTCTAAAATCCCTCTAGGACTAACCTTTGTAGTGCCAAGTGTTAGGAAGTACGTGGGAAACTGATGTTGCTTTTAAGCTTGAAACTTCAACTTCAAGAGGTTCTATCTAGATATGCTAAAAGAGTATATATTGTCATTATAATAAGGGTAAAACTCCAAATGCCGTAAAAATGACCTTTCAGGGATAAAAATTAGGGAGAAAAGGGTTAGTCATTGAGTGATTTACGGTTTAACGAACCCGCACCGAGGATTCACTCAACAAGTATGACACACACTCACACAATACCTAAACAGTACTCAAATCAATCTACCGGCTAGTTTTTTTCTGGCGGGGAGCTAACCTAGTTCAAGAGAAACACTAGTCGGGCACACTGAAGTAAGTGGTTTACGGAGAATATTCTCACTCCAGGGAGCGACTTACCACAAGCACGCACACCATACTAAGTTGCTCACTGGGCTGTTAGACCCGCTTGCTAACTCCGTGAAGGACATACGCACTCACACACAATCACACGGAAGAGAGATAAAATGAAAATTAATAGTTCTTCCCCAATCAATGTAAAAACAGGTGGGTGGATGATGGATTTATAGGTTTTTTTTAACCTGCGTCAAGGATCCACTCAACAGGCAAAACACACATTCACCCAGTATACATTCACACAGTATTTATACGGTACTCACTCACTCTACCGGGTGGAGCATATCTGTTTTACCAGGTATGCAGCACTCATTGCAGTTCAAATCATTTTTTCCCACTTTCCCCCGCCCGCTCGGCGGAGGCCAAAATCAGTCAGGATAACAATGCACGGACAGGCCAGAAACTAGAAAAGAGCTATTTAGATTAGCATGCTACTATACGGTACAATATTTATTAATAAAATAAAATATTACGGGTAAATGCTGCGCGAGATATCGGTTTGGCTCGACGTTTCGTGACCCACTGCTGGTCACTTATTCATGGGAATATAAGGAACGACATTTGTTGGCTTTTATATATTGGCTCAAGTGGAAGAGGTGGAAGGGGGATGAAAGCTAGAACTGGGGGGATGAGGGTGGGGGTAGAGAATTTTTCCGGATGACTGTGTTCCAAGTATTGCTGATTTTTAAGCCGCTGTCTTAGTTGAAATTGTGTTTATTGTTCTTCCTTATCTCGATGGCCTCACGGATGATTATGGGTTTATATAAAAGCCAACAAATATAGTACGTTATATTCCCATAAATAAGTGACCAGCAGTGGGTCACGAAACGTCGGGCCAAACAGATACCTCACGCGGCATTTACCCGTAATATTTAATGTTATTAATCAACATGAGCCGCGAAAGCTTCAATCAAGAGGTACAATATTTAGTGTAAACTTTATTTATATAACTAATGATTAGTATTAATAATGCGACTGGTTAATTGTCCTACTAGGTACTCAACCGTGTAAAAGGTAAATCATGCCGGAAATTTTATGCAGAGTTAGCTGTTAGTCATGAGGGTAAGATATGCAGCTCGTTAAATGAAACTTCTTCACCTAGTGATGGTCAAAGTTTTATAGAACTGATCTATCAAAATCCAAATGTATTGTACGTGGAAAAAATGAAATCCTAAATCTATCAGTTTTGTAGTCTATTTCCTTAATCTTATGCCTGTGATTGTTTCTACCGCAATAGTTTGGCTTTAGAAAATTACTTGAGAGTAAATAGGACTGACGATTGGGAATGGTTTAGATCCATAGCGCTAACAGCTCCACTGTGCGCCAGAGTCTTGTCAGCGAGAGTTTAATAGAACAAGCCTCACCGCACGTTAACACGGACGCGAATCTATCAGTCACTCACGTGCGCATGACAGCACACTCTTGTCTTTGAGCTCACGATGAAGTCAACATAACACCCCACGCTCCGCAAACCCCTTTCCCATTCCAATTATTTCTCCACGCCTCCTCCGTTTGTGGATTTTCACCCCTTTACGCCATTCTCGCTTTTACTCTCCTCTCTCTCTCGTCTTCCTCTCTTACACTTATTCTTTATCTGCTGGCGTCTCTTCTCTTTTTGCCACGGATACTCATGTCTCTCTCTCTCTCTCTTTCTCTACATTGTCTCTCCCTCTAGCCTCGCTCCCTTATCCCAAGCGGGCCTACTCTCAGTCTCCCTGTCGCCCTTGGGTTTAAAATCCCTTTTTCATCCGAAAAACTTCGCTGTCGCATTCCTCCACTGCTTTCATTCCTGTAGTACTGCTCTCTAACTCCCTAATGCCACCCGTTTTAACCGCTACCGCTCACGTTGCATTTTGGGACCTGCGCAGATATGATTTAATTTCCCGAATTGGTTAGTAAAACACGACGGAAAGCCGCACACTGCTTTTAAAATTTCTACGAGCAAACTGAGTGCTACACTTCTGCTGAATGGACTATTAGTCAGGAACCTATTTGGACACGGAGGTTACAAGTTATTTTTGGATTACTTGAAAAATCAGATCAGGTATTTCGATGCGTCACGCAGTATATTACTTCGACTTAGCGCTATACCTCTAGAGGCGATTGAAGTTAAAAAGTTATAGGAATACACAGCAGAAATGATAGGTGCGAAAATTCCTTCTTTCCACAAGCCGTTAGAGAGTGAAAATTTACAGCGTGGCATTAACATGAGACATACAATTCATCTATATTCTCTCTTCTCTCCTCTCTCATCATCAATGGTCGTTCAATACTAAGATTGGTTGACTGCAGCCCTCCTCACTTCCCTATGTAATGCTAGTTCCCTTACTTCTTGGTAGCTTTTCCTATGCACTTTCCTCTTTATTTGGTCCATGAACTTATACCTGGGTCTTTCCCTGAGGACTTTTCTCTTGATTTTACCTTCACAAACCCATTGTTTCTCAGGCCGTGTCCGAAACATCTGGTTCTTCTTTTCTGTTTAGTGTTTTACGTAGTCATTTCTTCTTCTACTCTCTTGAAAACTTTACAATTTCTAAATTTTCCGTCCATTTGATCCCTAGCATTCTCCTCCAGCACCATGTTTGGAAGGCTGGAAGGTCTGCTTTTCCAATCATCTATTCTTCCGATCCATAGACTCTATCTAGCTCTCCCCTCTATTCCTTTCCATTTCATGGACGGTGTTACGGTATCTCGCACGCTGGTATGTAAAAGTGTTACTATTCTAGTGTGATTTAGTCTTATAATAGCGCTATGGGCGTTCCTATTCATCTATCTATCGAAACGTCTGTCAATTTTCCATGAAGTCTTGCTTCCAAGCGAGTGAGCGCGCACGCACAGGACTCCCCGTGTCACCGAGGGCGATATAATCCCCTTTTCGTCCCAAAAGCCTCTCTCTCTCTCTCTTTCTCCCTCTCTCCCTCTCTCCCTCTCCCACATTCACTCACTGCTTTCATTCCAAGCGAGACTCTCTCGGGTTTGTCTCTCTCCATCTCACTCACCAAAGCCGAGAGTCGCGCACCCGGTGATGAGAGCGTAAATTATCCTTTACTCAACTGTCGCACGCGGAATCAAATGAAGGGACCTCGAATGAACGGACTGGTTTCTCCTCATCCTTTACCTTTTTTTTGGTCCATTTGTTCCTATCTCGCGCGGTCGGGGGAGCAAGCAGTTTGGTCGAAAGCTCAAGCCTTTCGAAAGAGTTGGATGTAGGTGTCGTCGTGGTTTTCTCTATCGAAGCGTAGCCGTTCGGAAATTCGACGTTCAAAAGGGAAAAATACGCGTTTCCCGCTGTCTACTCTTATCGCATCAAATGCATTTTTTTTATTCTCTTGCTTCCGGAAATCGAATTACGAGCTACTGCCTCTCTAGTATGTGGAAAAAAACTTGATTTATGCCTTACCCTACGGGATGACTTAGCTCCCGACTGAAGAACATTAAGGATACCCACTGGTTTTTAGACATTGTGGCCGAATTCTAGTGGAATGAATTGTGGATACGTAGACAGGAAATGTGTTACTTTATTATTTTTCCCGAAGATCTGAATAACCCGATGAATTTATCGTGCGTAAAACCTTTCAGGTATCAATCAGAATCTAAACTGATTCCTGATCCAAATCGTTGGATTTCTTTTCGAGTTATGTTTTGCGTACATGCATATGTTTCATCACTAAAAAATATAAGAATAAGGCGTATCATCGAAGAGATGTAGCTCAGATAATCCTTGCACTTGTACATGAAGGGTGATCAAGTGAATCAGGCCTTTTTTATTATTATTCCAATCATAGAACCCATTATTTTCATTCCGTTCACGCTTGTCCCGGGGCGGATTCTATTAGTGAGGGAGGGAAGGAACGCATCTTACAGCCAGCAGTAAAAGCGACCATTAACGCGTGGAAACCCCTTCCCTACCAATTCCGTCACCCGACGAAGTGCTCTCATAGTTCTCGAATCCTCCCCCAATCAGAGGCATCGTCATTGAGGTGAAATTGAATTAAACAATACTTCCGGCTCTTGGAGACCTCGTCAGGCCATCAATCCCATTTCAGCCCTTAACACAATGTTTCCTTCTGCCCTGCGAACTCGAGGTTCCCGGGGGTGGGGGCGGAAGGAAATTAAAGGGGGATATTGGTTTCAAAGGAAGGTGGAGAGAGGAACTACCACCCCAAATCTCCTATAGAGACCAGCACCGATAACAAAAAACTAACGAGTAATAACATCTAACTATATTTTAACGAGTATCAATATTTGTATTTCCATGTTCCACATTTTCAAACCCCTTGCGTATTTCAAAGGTGCTCTCATGCTTTCGTCTGTTCATCTCAATAGCGCTGCTTTCGGTTGGAAAAGCAGCCTAACTAAACACCTATCTATTCGGCTGTGGAAACAGATGGCGTGACAGACGAAGCCCAAAAAAGAAGCGTTAATTGTTTTATTGTACTTGAAGTATAGTTTAATGTAACCAATGAACATTTCCCACCTCAAGAACTTGCTTAGTATATTAAATATTTCCGCTCTAAGTCCCAAGCAGACTACGCACTCGAGATGAGGCATTATTAGAGTGAAGCAGTATCACTCGATAGCCAGCGAAGCTATTCATTTGAAAAGGTTCAATCAAATTTTAATGTCAAGGGACATACGCTTATATCATTTCAAGAGGATAATAGAGCCTTTATAAACAGTTGATCATGGAAATCTAATGTTTGCTTTTTACTTAGACGAAAAATACGTTCTGACTTCGATAGTTAAAGCCATGTGACTACGTTTCTTGAATAAACCACCATTATTAAGCAAATTTGACATAATGAACATATCAAATAGTATGTGTACACAAAGATTTTGTAAATAATGGGTCGCGAAAAAATTACTGGTGCCAATCAACAAAGGTATTTTGCTCGTCTCGAATACGTACATGGGTGATATTCCTTTTCTTCTCGAGTGCTGTCCCCCTTTTCTGCATCGAAGTGCACAGCGACATTTGCCGTGGAAGCTTTTCAATGAGAATGATTTCATAATATCCTCTTTCAAATTATAATTTACGTTTCATTATATTTTGTAGTATATTATTTAGAAACAATCTGTGCCTTGAAGCAAAACCATTAGTTCTTTTCCCTTGTAGCAAAACCATTAGTAATGATTTTGCTACAAGGGAAAATAAGTGTTCAGCAATAGGAGGAAGGTGCTGTCGGGGGCATTAGAGGATAACAAAGAGGGAAGCAAGAAGTTAAAGAGTTGTGTGAGGCAAGAACTTGGACTAATGAGAAAATAGACGAGAATGGGCTGCAGTCGTTGGATACTTGGATTTAACGGTGGAGGAGAAGGCGCGGCTGACGGAGAGAAAGGAAAACGAGGAAGTGCTTTGCAAGGGAGGAAAATGACCATCTGAATGAGATTATGAAGAGGCAAAGAGGGTGGATGGAGGAAGTAAAGAGGGCTGAATGCTTGCTTAAGGTCTAAGTAGAGAGGGGAATGTTGGGTAAGCGAGGGGGGTAGAGATTGAGAATTTAATAAATAGGCGGGATGGTGAAGGGGAAGATGTGTGCCGAGAGGGAGAAATAAATAGTGTAGGTAAGAAGGGACCAGCACATGTAAAAATCAAGATGATTCTTGTTCACTTACATTGAAAGCTATCCTAATCGGTAGATTACCAAAATTGCAATAAGATGATCTAAATAATAAAATTTACATCGACGTACCCATGGAACCTAATGCAACTCATCTTTCTGCATCTCCATTTCAAGGTCCGAGCGATATTTAAGCGTTTATTGTATAGAATTGACGAGTTTTTTCCCCTTTCTAACATCTATTGGTTTTCTTCCGAGGCTCATCCCATTCCTCTGAATCTTACTCATCATCTCTGTCTTCCACAAACCCAAAACTCCTCTCCCTCCTCCACACTCTGATCCTCAGCCCCCTGTCCTCCATCCCCCCCCAATTCACCCAAGTCTCCTCCAGATCACTCACTTTTTTATTTAGGGGGAAAATGCTTGAATCTTTCCCCTCATACACAGCTCCCCCGGCAACCGTCCGTCCCCGTCAGCCCCTCTCGTTCAACCGAAATACCCTCATTTCAACCTCCTCCCCCCCAAAATGGACCCCCTTTTTTCACCTCCCTCCCCCACTTAATCGTCATCCTTCGCATTCCTTCCGTTTCCCTCTCTCTCTCCTCTCTGTTCCACTCTTATTTCTCCTATCCCATCTCATTCTCCCTGGACTTTTTCTCTTTTCCATCCCTTGCCCCAGAATTCTTCTCTGAGCCTCCCCCCGCTCCCATATTAAGCTCTCTTCTTCTCACCGAATCCAGCTGCGTCCAAATGCCAAGATGTCTGTTTATGTTTTGTCTACCGTTAGTAGGTCTGGGAGTGAAGGGTGTCTTAATTCTTGTGTGCGCAACCTAATTGAAGCTGATGAGTATTCTTTCCATGTTTAGAAATCGTAGGTTGTTAGTGAACCCTACATTAAAGGACATTTTCATGCAGTAAGTATTTTTATAACGAATAAACCCACATTTTTTCCGTAATATCTGAAGATAATTCTTATACACCTTGTTTAAGATGTGACACTTAAGTAATATTTTCAAATAAAAGCAAAAAGGGCTTATGGAGGGGTAACCTCGGTATGCATTGTCATGCTATGGAATTGCATTAGTAAACTCAAAGTTTTACTGTTGTTCAAAGGATTTTTTTTAAAGTTCAGTAACCGTACAAAATGTGTATTTTTGATGAATACGTATTAGTGGTAAAATGAATAACTGGAATATAACTTCTCCATCCGTGCACTTCTTTGGTTTAGGTAACATCACTGCCTGGTATTAATATGCTTCTCAGCACCTCGTAACGCATCCATAGAATTCGGAATTTAGGTTTATGATAACTTGTATTATTATTCTTTATTTAAATATTGGTTCAATATAACTATCGTTTAGGCTGATTATGACGCTATCACTGCAAGATCACTGCAAGAGGTTTAATCTTATTTCATTTACGTAAACATTGCTCACTCGGCTTTTAAGACTTCTGAAAATATTTCTTCAAAGTCACACAAATCTCATATTCTGCCGTTTTATTCCTTCTTTTAGTTGATAAAATGAATCTTTAAATGATTTCCAAAGTAAGAGTATAGTTTCCAAAGTAATAATAATTTGATATTTTATGAAATATTTTAACATTTTGTTTTGAATCACGCCGTCTGAGTATAGTTTTTTGTGTCCAATTTACGTCATCACCCACTTATATGAGTCGTCAAAATCTTTTGTAGTTTTCGATAAAAAAACTTCCCTCAGTATGTCGTCGCTAGCGAAAAAGAGTCCACAAGCCATAAAATATTCTATTGTCGTCCGGACCCTGACTTTCATGCACAAGTCCATTTTTTCGACTTGCTGTCCTCTTGAAAGAATAAAAAGGAGTCGCTAACGGACCGAGGGCAAGACGTGCCAGATATTTTTTTTCCATCGCGGAAGACGTGAATGGAATTCGAATCTGTCTCTCTTTTCAAGCGAGTTCCTTGTGGTGATCGGAGGTATTGCCGAACGTTGTCTTTCTTCTTGTAATTGGCTTTCAAATTTTTCTCCTCGTCGCCCGAACGATTCAATTTACTTCCATTTTAGAATCAGTTTTGACTCGTCTAATGTTCACGCTCGCTCCGGAAACAATTGGGCATGAAATAAACTCGTCTTAACATAAAAGCCATTTGCCAAAAACTCCCGTTGCATTGGGTTATTCCATAGAAAATAGGAAATGAAAAGTGATACTTAAATTTCTTCATAGGATAATGATATTTGTATTTTTAACTAGTAATCATCATCTGTCAAAAACTGTCATGTCTGTTAACTAGTAATCATTATCAACTTTTTAACAAATTCATCTCAACTCCTGCCATCTGGTGATGAATTGTACATTACTTGAAAATTATATGTAATGAATGGCATTCAAATGGTTCACGGAAGTTACGTCAGTTATGCATGGCTGTTACGTCACTTACTATTAATTTATATTACTACTCAGGTTGTGAAGTAGAATGAGTTGTTTTAATTCTTTATTAATAATGCTGAATATATTTACTACACGTCTTAGATATGGTTGTGTTGTTGCTTATCGATTCAGAGATATTTTACTTTGTCAATAATGGTCATACATGGGAATCATTTTTATGTTACGTCAATTACCGTCATAACTCAATAGTGTATCGAGCACAGGCACAATTCAGTATGATCCAAATTAATTTAAAATTTTACTTGTACTATTGTCAGTCTCCATATGCATTTGTGTTACTCCATTACTTTTAGAAAAGGTTTAAATGAAATATATATTTCAGAAAATGAGCATAAATTTTAGGTTAGCCACTTTGGAATAGCCCCGTTTCAATGGGAATATGGGACTTTTTAACTGATGAATTCCATAATAGGTCCATACTACTTGCATATCTTATCTCCGTTGACTCACATTCGAGGAATAGGCATCGCCGAGTGGTTTTGTCTTCTTTTGACTGGAAATCTCTTTTCTTTGCATAGTTTTCCTATTAGGTATCTCATTTCCTGCTCATCTCCTCAAAATTTCTCTCGGCCTTCCTCTTTTTTTCCCTGCTCCTTAAAGGTAACCATTTTCTCTTTCACCGTCGGCATTTCTTTAGATATTTTCGATCCATTTATAATTCTTTTCATGAAATTATTTCGAAATAGAAAGTTTTCCAATGTCTCGCAGCAATTATTTATTGTATACTCCTTCAGGACACCAAATCTACATTATTTACTTTTTCGCTAGCATTGCAGTCTCTTTTTTTACCCTCAGAAAGCTTGCGGTAAATTTTCTTAAATTTAAAATAATTAAAAAAATTTTATTTTTGTCTTTTAACTTACCTATGACGATTATTTTGAGTGTTCATTATATATTTTTTCAAATAAAACAGTAATAGTGATAAAACAAGATTATTGCTGTAAAATGAAGTTTGAATGGAGGAAATTTTTGTGAGAGTCAATTTATCGATACAAGTTTTAATGCGACCTGAGGAAGTCAATATAGCCTTTGAATCTCATAAATTGACGATTTATTTTCTGCGGGACTTCTTCATTCTTCGAAATATTCACCCAAAAGATCTTTAAAATGCGTCCGTAGGGCCATATATACAAGGTTTTGACCTTTTTCTCCGCAGCATTTTCCAGTACTCAGGCTTATAGAGTAAATTTGAAAAGGTCAGACATTGAAAGTTCGCCTTTTTGATGTAATTATATCCATAAAGTCACGTTAAAATACAAGTATTTGAGTTTAACGCATTTTTAACCTATTTTTCCCATTTTCTTTGGATCTTCCTTTGAAGTGGACTACACACCTGACGAAGTTTACTCTCCCACTCTCCTTTCCAATCTTTCCTCGCATTCCCACTCTGTTAACGCACAGTACTTGGCTCGTTTACTTTCCTCCCATTTCTCCCGCCTTTCTCCCATATTTCCTTCCCCCGTATGACGGTTTGTTCTCATTAAAAGCCTCCCCTGCATGCGGTGCTCTACCGAACATTCTAGCCCTACCACCCTCTCTCGGCATGTCCTCTGGGCCTCGTCGTCTTACCCCACCATACCGCCCTCAACAAGGAGCGTGGATGAGAATTGCTTCAGCGAAACACGCTCTTAAGTTAATGTATTCAGTTCGAAAACAAAGATTTGTCTTAAAATGGTGCATCTCTACCTCCCTTCCAACTGAGTCTTTCCCTTCGTTTCCTTCCATTTCCGTCGATGTTTTCTTTCCCTGCACGTATCCTTGGAGTGGCATTTCTATCACGTGAAGCGTTCTTGGAGTGAAAATAGGTTGTAAGACGCCACTCGAGTCCAGCTAATGTGAAATTACTTTCAACGCGAAGGGGAAAATCTACGAACATCATTATTATAACGCTTCCGAGAAACTTGAATGGCCATTTTGTCTGCCGTTGCTTTGTTGTCGCTGTGGTGAAAATGGTTAACTGAATTCTGCGAGAATTTGAGGAAAATAACTGTCAAAAGGAGACTAGATATCACTTTTCCACTCATTAAATGAGCATGAACGACGCGTTTCAGCCGCTTTCCTGCGATAAATCTTACCTTATGATGTCATAATGGTTGAAATACGTTCTAATCTTTTGCTAAATGTTTGGCATTGTGCCATTTATTTTCTTTTTGGTAGTGTAAATGGTTTCCTTTTCATTGTCATTGGAAGTCATTTGCAAGTTTACAGCATACGTTTACTAATTATCTTTAATATTTTAAATAATCCAGTCTTCTTACCTTCTAATTTTTGCTCGAAGGTGGCTATTCTTCTCATACCTTCGGCAACTTTTGAAGAAGTTTTATATTCAGACAGATTACGTGGTGTCTGGACAGTATAGCTTTTCCTTTCATCAAACGTAAACCTCTTTTTTCAACCAAGTGTGCTATTTTTCATGAATGGGGTAAAACAGTTCACCAACCCTTTCCTAGTAGTTATTAAATTCTGGGGATCATTTTTTTCTCGAATACTCTTGTTCAAACCAAAATATATTTACGAATTTAGTTTAAAAATTAGAAAGCTTAATACTGAATCAATAAATGTTGATAACGAATAATGAAAAATTTAAAACTTCGTTTTAGCCATCCAATTTTCGACGCAGTGGCGTCATCATCAGGTACAAGGCTTAGGGCACGATCATGGAGAATATCTAGTATTGTTAATATTTTTATTGAAATGCCAAACAAAGTGTTCTTTTTCCATTATTTACAATGAACTTTCACAAATTTGAACCTGAAACTATTGAGATCAAATGTCGATAATGCTTAATGTTCGCATTGTAATTAACCATCAACTGCTATCGTCGGGTCTTTTTTGACCCGAAGAAATTTGCTATAGTGGTAAAACGGCTGCTCGCAGCAACCTTGGCTACGATGTAATCTACAAATGTACTAGGAAAGGGAGGAGCGAGCTAGTTGAACTTGAAGCAGTGCGAGTGACGGTTCTTGTTTACTAGGAATTCGAAAAATCGGGTCAAAAAGACGCAAGGATAGTGAGCATGTGGCCAAAAACCACGATAGTAGTTAAGGGTTAAAGAATATGAATGTAATAATTTTCTCGTACGTTGGGCAGAATTGCTTGCTATTCAACCTCCTGCCTGTAAACAAATATTAAACTTCAATTCTTTCTTAAAACGATGGGAAAAGTTTAACGTTTTGCTGGTATGAATATAGACGACATACATTGCTAACATGAATCAACTCTTTTTGTAGGTATATTTTGTTTGTCACGTTTAATGCATGGTTGAATTTGTTGCATAGCAAACTAACAATAGGTATTTCCTAAGAGATTTCCGAAAGCTCTCTGTTGAACTGCATCTTCTTATTTTTTTGTGTATGATGTGGGAGAGATCAAACTTTATTTTCACTGCATATTAACCTTAAATATAGTCTTCTCGTTCAGCTCCAAATTTCATCACTTCTCAACCTGTTCTTTTTCTCTGCATTTAACCGTTTTTTCCCAATAGGGCTCCTCTCCCATCTTCCTCTGCAACCATCTGCTCCTTCCTTCCCTTCCCCGCAATCTACTCGCTTTCAGCCCTTCAACCTCCTCTCCCGCTCCGAACCACGCCCTTCGTCTCCTTTCGCCTTGTATCTCGCCCTTCCCTTCCCCCGGAGGAGGAGGCTCGGATGAGACTTCCTGGGGTTGACGCTCTCTGAGCTCGACGGGAGGGGCGGCTGGTAGTAAGGGGTTGTAGGCTGGCGGGGGATGAAGGGACCTAACCGAATGGTAGGGGAAGGACATGGTAGGATGGATAAAGAAAGAGTTATGTTTACTGTTTAAAAACAAAAGGGCCTTAGAAAAGAGAAGGGTTGGTATGCTCACGTAGAGACTCTACCAACCTGATATATGGCCGGTTTGCGATTGGCCATATCTTGTACGACCAATGATTGTTGTCTCACGTGTGGGTGTGGTCCATGAGCTACGTCGTCATGACTTCGTCAGCCTTGGCTCGGTGGTGGTAAATTTTTTTTAACGAACTATACTACAGATTTCTATGCATAGGCGTCTTCCTTTAGTACAAAAAATTCAAAAAAGCTAATTTTTTAAACAAATGATGACGCTTCAGAGCTGAAACGGTTTGGACCAGGTAACATTTCTGTAAAAACATTAAATTATTGCTTACTACAAGTCAACAATAACTATCACATAACTGAAGCCAATTTAGTTTTATCCGTTAGAACTTGCAACCTCTTCCGCAAGCTAAATGCACTATTGATTACAGAGCATAATATGAGGTTTTGATAGAGTGGAAACAGAACATAACTTCACTATGAAAATAAGAGCAACTTCCACTGTGGTAGGATTTATTGCGACCGGTTTCGGCATTTTATCAACTGAAGATGTTGTAAAAAGCGAAACCGATCGTCATAAATATTAAAACAGTGAGTGTTGCTAATTTTTTCATAGTTCAGTAATGATTGCAGAGATTTTCAAGAAGGTGAATAACTTGATAGAATCAGATGATGTAGTCTAAGTTTTATTTTTTATCAATTAAACGATACTTGGTGGAGTTTCAAAAATATTAACACGTTGAAAATAAAACAATTATTTCACTTTTTATGAAACCTGATCAAGTACGACGAGTTTGACCACTATTGTCAATTTGATTTCGAGCATGATGGTTGTCGTAATTGATTTGGTGGCTAAAGATAAAATATAAATAGTTAAGTTAAATTACAAATATGTTTTTATATGCTTTTCCGTTGTTTATAGCTTCATTATCTCGATTTAGTATTTGAGTGAATATTCTTAAAAATTAAATCGGGTATACGTCTGCATATGAGTTACAATCATTCCGTCAAAATGTATTCAATGTAGAACTGGCGCATTAGTGGCTTGGAGAATGTGTTGAAAAGGTTGTCAGAATAATTCTGTTTATTGAAAATAAAGGTTGTTAGAATTTGCTGGTGTATGAATTTAAATGGTGGCTTCTTAGCAGTGAATGGAAAGACTCGTTCCTGTTAAAATACCGTTAGATGCCTCTACCTTGTGTTTGAAAAGACCACAAATTATTCATTCCATCTGATAGTGGAAAGGAGAATACAGTTTCATAAATGGAGGAAACGTATTATTCTTATCTCGTTAAACATCACATGGGCTTTATGTGGCATTTTTTTATCACATTCCGTTGGTAAACTGATTCATTTTCGTGAAATGCACCTCTTTAAGGTTTCAATAACATTCATATCACTGAAGTCAGGGTGGTCAGCATTTACTGTGTCACATCATAGATTATCTAGTTTCAGTTGGCGTAAAATTTACTCCTCTGTGTTTAAGCCAAATTAGCTAATACATTATCTATTATCGGATCTTAAAATTAATATCCAATATATTGGTTAGCAGTTATGAAATTCTGCACTAATCTTTGTGTCATAATGTTGTTTTTATTCTTAATGACAACTATTACATTTTTTCACAGGTCACGGATGTAATAAAAATTCATGTCTACCTTTTTGTGCTGTGCTCTAATTTATCGTAGTGTATTGGGATTCGCAAAATCACTTTCTAAGTCTTTAGAATAATGAATGGATTTCACCTTTTTCCAAAACTTAGTTATTATAAGTACAGGTAGTCTATTGGTGATTTTTATTCAAAGCTGCTTCAGTAGAATTTTGAATTCTATCAAATTTACGTAACACTCTCCTATAAATCTTCCTGATATTTTCTGCACACTTTCTCCTTCCGTATTTGAGCTTACCTGGTAGTTATTCCGCTCCCAGCTTTGGGGCAGTCTCTTCATCATTTATTAATAAATATGGCAAAGCCACAACTTACCTGCTTTGGGTAGCAATAATGACCGCATGCTAAAACCCGCTCGTTATGATCTGTGGGTGCAGCATCTGCCGCGCTCTGCAACGCAACTTGCCCAACCCCCGACCAGCGGCGAGGGTTGGAAAAAAAAATTGAAGGTAGCTTGGATGTTGGGGAGGTGGTTGTGTGTTCTCCCCAGCGAATCGATTTTTCGCTCCGTGTACGGAAGCAGCGAAAGAGATGGAGAATGAGAGATGGGAGGGAGAGCGGAAGAGAAAGGCTTTGGAGAGGTGCGGAGGAAGTAAGCTGGGAGCTCGCGGATTGAGAGACTGAGAGAGAAGGAGGGTTTCTGTAGAGAGACGGAGAGCGAATGGGATATAAAGGCTTAGACATAAAGAGAGAATGAGGCGGAGAATGGTTTCGTGGGTGGAGCACAATGGAGGCAAAGTTTTGTACATTTTTTAAAAAAATCCATGACGCTGGGTCAAGCTCAGTGACTCGCTTCTATGCTTGCAGATACACATCTCTTTTTCCCCGTAGTTTCACTTTTTCGAGCTATAATACTTGTGGAACCGTATATATTTTTTGAATTTTGTGCGGGTGTTACTGGGATCCAGTCGGCGAACATGTTAATGGGGAGAGTCCCCTAGCGCGAGCTCATTTACCCCTACTCACCCTTACCTATTTCACTTATGTCCAGTTGCAGGAACGACACGTATGTATTTTATAAATTTATGGGACCCATAAGGCATACCAATCATTCAATACGTGTTGCATTAACATGTGATAAATGTATTGGTTTCATAAATTATGGCATGGGGTTATAGGTTTCATAAGTAGCCAACATGGCGGATGAGCAATGAACCTCTTGAATAATTAATTACTCGACTAATGAGTTTTTTGAGACAAATGACCTATTTGTCCCCTCATACTGGCTAATTACTTTCTACATAATCAATTATCCGTTCGGTAAACTTTCATAAATTTTATCCGGCGGTGGAAGATTTGACCAAATATTCGGAGCTTTTAACTATTGGTAAATAAGTCAATTAAATAGTGGGTGTGTTCCTGCAACCCGAATATATTTATGAGATTTATAAGTTTATGGGTCTCATTACTATTGATTCCATAACTAAATGTTCTTGCAATCGTCCATTAGTCACTAAGGAAAGCGCTTTTGAAAACTCTACGTAACGTAAATTCAGGTTGAAAACAATGTTTGTTTTATTTTAAGGATGAGTTGTTAGGGATAAGGATGTTTTTAGATAAGTAAGTGATTGATTTAGGTAATCTACCAGTTAAGTTTGGTTCAAATGGGCGTAGTTTAAAATCCTCAAGGCTTGCTCAACCTTCCCAATCTTTTTATGAAATTTCTTCCTTCATATCGGCATGCATCCAATTTATTAAGGTGTTATAGGAGAAGGAAATTATTTTTTCGCCGATAGTGCCCGTCTAGAATAAAAATCTTTCCAAGGTCGTGTGAAGAAGATGACAACTTTGGCGTAACACAAGTATACTCAATCAAAAACTGAGGGTAATAGATTTATTCTACCAATCCAACTAAATTACTGAACCAATTATTCAAGAGATTGTCATCCGTTTTCGAATGTCCATTCCAGGATCAATGGCAGAATTGAAGAATCATCATACACTCGAACGGCATGGATGCCTCCCCGGCTTGTACCCAAACACTTACATGTCTTCCATTGCACCCATTCCCTCCCTTCATCTTCTCTGCTTTCCCATTATCCTCCCCTCTATCATAGCCTAGTCTCTATCACAGCATAAAGTAACCCTTTGCTCTTCATTGCTTCTATTAATCACCTACTCTTCTTTTTCCGAATCTCCTCCAGGAATTTTCTCTCTTCACCCTCCAGACCAATTCTTCATTTGTTTTCCTAATGATGTAATTGGAGGATATTTTAGTAGATAGTTATGAAGTGCGCGGAGAGAGCCATAAGAGTTATGAATCTTTTTGCTCTCATTTCCAGATCAGTTTAAAATTACGAAACAATACCGCTGGTAATTTATCAGTTTTACTACGCTATTCAAATGATTGCTCTTTACATGAGAAGATTTTAATGCAAGAAGCGGAAAATCAGGCGTACTTAATTGATATACTGCAAATCATTCGTACCCTCAATTCACTCCTTTTTCTTCCGGGAGAATGATTTTGGCTTGGTTTTTATATTCTACAGTCTGGTAGTGAGTGATTTTTGTATTGCAAGGCCACCTTTAGAGTCCTCTTAATCCTTAGGCGCTTACATTGGATGCTATTTTTTATCTGTTACCTCTACCACAACTTAACAGTTAGATCGTTCGTGTGAGTCAGTGATGTAAGGCAGATTCCACAAAATCTCCAGTCTTGAAACTCCAATATAATTCCCAGTTTTGTTTTCATGTTTTGAGCCCTGTAAAACCCACGTTGCATGTACTTAAATCGCTTCTCGTGTTTTTTTTTAAATATCGTAACATTCATCTTGGCAGTGATTTATGGCCTCTTGCGGGACCACAGAAACTTGTGTTTGTCCACGAGCATTTTTTTCTCCCGTTCCTTCTTCTCCCTGATGTACGCAGGCAAACGTTTCAGTAACCCTTATATATTTTGGTATTTGTTGCTCATTTCTCAAAAAACTAGAAATTTGCATATAGTTACCACGTTTTTGAGATTAGAGGAGAGACTGTACTTAAAAAAGTTCATTAGACTTTATCTGGGCATTAATATTTTTGTCACAGAATGCCCGTTCCGCCGCATAAAGACAAACCATTAAATAAAATGTAATCCTTCAATTTTTTCAACTATTCAAATTATTATTGAGATGCGTAGTCAATGACCTACGGTTGCCGCTCCAGCCGACTTGAGATGTTCTCATATGCCTCCTCTTATTCAGAGTAAGGACGCTCTTCCTCCCGCTCGAGTTCCATGGCATGACTTTTAGCCACCCCGTCAAGAGTGGGATTTAGTCGCAGGGAAGTCATCTCGTCCAAGCTAGCGCCTCCGACAGCGTTTATGCATATACCTCTGTTTTGAATGAGGGGATTACTAAAAGCGGAGCTGGGGGAGTTGAGAAGCTCCATTCCCCGTTTCTATGGGCGAAACGGAGCGTAGCTTGGATGCGGGCAAAGGAGCGATGATGTAAGCAATGGGTAGCAACGGGGAAACTTGGAGGATTCGTGGCATTCTGAGACGATTTTGGTTTTGTAGAAGAGTCGCACAAAGTGCTGGAGGGTAAAAGGACAATGTTTAACTCCAAAAAGTTGGAAATGATTTTTTTTTCATCCGTGGGACTCTACCACGGTTTTTGGTGGACAGAGAGCCTACATTATAAAATGGCAGGGCGAAAAACAAAAGGAAAAGGATAAAGATATTCCATATTTTCCATCGTGTAGGACGAAAGCGGATGTAAGGTGTACATCTACATTATTTTCTACAAGTTCTCGCTGGTACACGCTACGGAATGGAAATTACGAAAATTTCGTTTTCGTAGTGAATGTTTTCCCTGCCTTTGAAGAGCGAAATTTCGAATATCTACCATTAATTAAAAATTTTCTCCTATTTATATAAGCGTTGTATTGCATCGTATTGCTATTAAAACTTGTGGCAAAGTGCTGTTGTTGTTTTCATTATCATGTAAATAGTAAAATGAATGTCTTAGCTCAATTTTTACGTAGCCAGCCAATATTAAAGCTCTGTGGAAAATTGTCTGCGCCGACGGGGACGTCCCAGTAGCCATGAGCGTCGACCTGGTTGAACCGCTCGAGCAGTTCATCGCGATACTTAATCAAGTGACTGTACGTATATGCGCAATGGTGCAGCCGTCAAGGATCGGGGAAGGATGGGATAAGGAGTTTGACGGAGAGGGATGGTAGCTGCCAGAGGGAAGGGAGTGGTAGATAAGGGAGGAAGATGTTTACGGCGTCCGTGGGGAGGAGGAAGATTGTGGGCGTTGAGGGAGGAGGAGGTGACAAGGTCTAAGAGCGGCTGGTATCTGAACCAGGAGGGCGCGGGTGTGTGTACTGCCACTCAGGATACGAACTGACAAGGGTTTAAGCCGTAAAGGGGGGGTGTCGCACGGGGCATAGTACCTGCGGGTTAACATGATGCACGGGGGCGAAGGTAACACGAAAGCATGTGGGGTCCCGAAAACCGACAAGTTTGATCAAACTTTTCCGGCGGCATCCCTTGTTCTCGGGCGCCGTGTGTTCTGGAGGGTAGCTAATGTTATGCAGGGAGCGGGAATTGGCTCCTGGAAGAAGCGAGTGAATTTATAGGATGGTGGAGAGAGTGTGGCCGTGAAGTTTAATAAGGGGTACATACAATGGTGCGTTCAAGTGGAAATAGGACGCTGAGGGAAGTTTTCAGTTGGGAGATTCTGTGGGAAAGAATTTTTTCCTCACTTCAGTAAATATTGGTGATTACAAAGGAGTAAGGTACTTCAATCCAGCGTCTAATACTCCCATGGTCGGGTCGGAGGCCAACCTTCCCCTAATCTATCCTATCCTTCTAGTATCTCTCAGTATTTATTTTGTTGAAAAATACATTAATGCATACATAATTAGTCTCCATGACATTAGTAGCATACCAATGGTACAGTGTATGTTAGTATTTTACCTCATGACACGTATTTACAGTATGTTCTAATGTATTGTAAGTATTAGCGTAAATAACTTTAAATTAGAGTGTATCGTATTCTAGTGATAACTCATCCGCTACCTCAATCTCTTTAATAGCGTGCAGGGTATTATGCTAAAGGTACCCCCAAGTACATATACATATCCATGTACAAAATTAAAATAATTTATCGAGAATCACGCCTAGCAGTTTAAATTGGTAGAGTCAAATAAATTTACCTGTGAAAATAATATTTTATATATGCTTCATGTCATTATTCAACATATGTATTGCTCAAAGAATAACCTACTATGATAATTGATCGGTATGTAAAGAGGTAAACTATAAGAGCATTCTTCCGAAGGCTATATATAATATTGAGAAGCTAAGAAAATAATTGAATAGTAGCATATTGCAGGTCTCTGCGTAGATATTGATATCTATCTATATAGGCATCTTTAGCCGTCCAGCCTTCGTAAGTTAAAAGAAAATGTAAATTTTACATATGTATGCTATTTTGCAATTTTGTCATACCTAATCTGCTCTTTGTTGTCTTGATGGATAAAAACTGGGTGAGCTATCAACTAGTCTCTCATTGTAGAAGATTAGCTATTCATGCCTGAGATAGCCAAATAATTTCTTTCCGTGACCATTTTTCCGTTACTGATTTTTTTCGGTTCTCTTTATCAAAATGTTCAATATTCATCTCCACTCAAAAAAATGTCATCAATATCCGTGCGAAGTGAAATCCTCTGGCACTTCAAGGCGAGGATACTTATGTTCGACTGCGCATAATACAACAGAAACAATGTTGGGTTTATATTCAAGGACAACATTGGTTTTGGTCTTTCAAGCGTACGATGTTGTTTTTCTGATTGGACTGCGAAATGAGCACGATTCTTTTTTTGCGGGTAAACCAATATTTTTTTATCTACTCTTTACGTCTCTTTAGCACACCCTTCATCCTTTTCATCCTTGTAAAGGGAAATCCACGGGTCGAAATTCACATGCCTATCTGTGTCATGGGTTGAGAGTAAAAAAGGATTTCTTCGCTAATCGATACACGTCCAAAAGGTCTATTGGAATTGAGAGGCTGTAAAAAAACACTTCGATGTGATTACATTAAGGAGGAAAGTAACTGTGCAATGAGGGTAAAAGGTGGAATATTTTTTCATATTCTTAGTCGAATGTTTGCGAAAGTGGGATGACTAGATGAAGAGATTGAAAAGCGTGTGAATGTCTCTAGGAAAGTGGTATGCAACATGTGGGCCATATCATGGAAAGAGTGTTTGTCTTGGGAGAAACAAATCACTGGGCACAAAACTTTTACCGTGCTGAAGTTATTGTATGGAAGCGAAACCAAGATATGCCAAAATGAGCATTGAAGTTGGCTAAATGCAGTGGGAATGGAATGCCTGAGAAGAGCTCGGCGGAAAAGTAGGATAGATTAGTTAGGAATGAGTGTGTGATAAAAGAATGTGGGTTAGATATTTCAGTAATGGGCATATTTGAAATGAGTGTGCCCAGCTGGTTTGACCAAGGCGAGAGAGTCGAAGTAGAGAGTCGAATGGCTAAAATATGATGGTATAGCTAACAGTGTAAGAAGATAAGGTAAACCACAAAAATCATGCGTGAGTATGGTATGGGATACTGTAAGGAGTATTCGATGTCTTAAGGATAGAAGAGCGTGTATGAAGCAATGTATGGGAGTAAGAAGAGCAAAATAGATATGCTAGAAGAGATTATTACGGAGTCAATCGATAAAAAGAGCATGTTTTGTAGGCCTTTGAATTTTCATACCCAAAAAACAGTGTGATGGGTATAAATATATGTAATGACTGTATCAAATTATTCTGAGCATATACATCGTTATTTGTCGATTATAATTTCTTGTAGCATTTTGTAAACGTGCCTAATCTAATGGCTGAAATCTTAGCCAAAGTTGTTCTTATTATTTATGTTAAAACAATTCAAGTACTTTTTGAACTAATACTGACGCTTTTTCCTTTTTCTTTCAGGTGAGTATCCTTTGGCATTGGTGTGAAAGTCAATAAATTACGAGTCTCATGTGAGTAAATGGAAGAATATTGGTAAGTAAGAGTAAGTAAATTGTAATGTCACAGTTGAGTTGGAATCAAACGCATTTAACGGTAAAAATTAATTGAGCGATCGTTTGGTCTAATATAAGTCCCTCCTCTAAGCTTGTACACATGGCAATATTGGCCTGAAATCCTACGCCCGGCAATGTTGGGTAGAATGTCGGCTACCGATTGAGAGCAAAAATGTCCACCGCTGTGTTCATAGGAAGCCACAGGCTGTGGCCAAACCACGAAAACAATTAGTAGCAGGTGACTGCTTTGCAAATGAAATAGATAACGTTTAGATTGTATGGACGATAATTGGCAATTTAACGATGGATTGTCTGAACAGAGTCAATAATTAATAAGTTAAAAGTAATCAATTATCACTAACGCTATTGACTTACTGTGTAACGAGAAACGTACTCGTTGATCATAATTACATGTGCGTATTTACTCAAAAGAACAAATAAACGCTAAAAATATGTAAATAATCCTTGTGAGATTCATTGATTTGTTGGATGAACATCCAAAACGCGCATTTAAAATTATTCCTCTTCACACAATTATATCCCTCTGTACAAATTATCCGCCATGCTCAAACATTTGCCGCATGATTTTCAAAACTTGAGAAAGATCTCGCTCAAACCACTTAAGAAAAGTTACACTGCTCCTATGTGGTTCAAAACCAATGCTTAAATCCTCCTCTTCGATTTTTCATTGTTTAAAATAACCGGCTTTCGTTATTGGTATTCCTTTGAAATTGAAAAGAAACATCAAAAGCACAAAATATGCATTATAGTCGATTCTAGCCGATAGAAGCGTACTTATTATGGATCTTTGCATTAACTTCAATTCTTACAGTCATTGTTTTGCTTTTGCAAAAGCTTTTGGCATACATTTTAGTTATAGATAATTATTTCTCTAGTAAATATAAGAAATTAAAACAAGATGTACATAAAATGGGGAATCGGAATGTGGACCACTATGAAGTCCCTAAATATTTTAATCAATGTGGTGCAAACAGAATGGTGGTAAGTGTACCTAAATTATTTAACCAATTACCAAGAGACATGCATGGATTAAATACGTATGCAGAGGTTAAACGGAAACTTTGGGAGTATTTGTTGGAGGACTGATATCTAGGGAGGTTGAGAGACTGATTGTGGGGCCACATATTTGTACCGCTTGGTGCGAATATGACAATGTGAGCGATTTATTGTTATATCTGTTTTATTTTAATTTTTTATATTGACATTAGAGAGTACCTTCTGATGAGCCTGTTGTGGCTCAGAGGGTCTCCTAAGGTTTAAAAACATTTATGAAACTATCGACTTTGCTTGAGGTTTTCTTCTTTTTTTTCATGTGTTTTAATGCAAAGGTGTATTTGTCATATCGAGTGAAGTGTATTACATCTTTTGTGCAATGGATAGTCCGTATGTCTTTACTGTCTTTTTATTTCTTTTATTTTATGACCAATGTACTTCAATATGAGATTAATAAAAAAAAATAACTTTAAAAATCTGGTCAAAAACATATTACCATTAGATTCGTTGGGATAATTTGCTTTTTGGAAACAATTTTTCCAAAATGACTATTCATATCAGATGGAAAGTAACCGAATGTGATTACATTTTCAATTAAGAAAAAGCGATAAATGGGATGATTTTCTTATGATATAAAAAATTGGACACGTATTCCTACAATTGCATGTGATATGAAGAAAATGACATAAATTGTCGTTTTGAGGTGGAACTATTTAAAATTTTGTTTTCATTTTTTTACTCTCCTATTCTCCATATCTCCGTTAAGAGAGTGGTTAACTCTTCGAAGGAGTAGATGAGCTCACGAGTCGAGGGAGTGAAGGAGAGAGTGAAAGAGAGCGAAAGGGATGAAACGGAAAGGAAGGGAAAAGCGTCGCCAATGCTTGAGCGAGAGAAGATGTTAGAGTTAGACTTCCCTCCACCGTCACTGAGCGAGTGAGCCACTGCTCACCGCTCTTCCTCCCCCTGCTCCTTTCCCTTTCCTTCCCTCGGCTTTGTCCCTGGGATCGGTCGATCCACCCCCTCATTCCTTCCACCCTTTCACCCCTTCCTTTTCCGTGCGAGCCGAATGCCAGGGACGATGCTTTCACTCTGTGTGGAGGGCGCGGGGGTGGACCGACGGTCGGACGGAGAAAGTGGAACAAGAGGAGGAGACGGCTTTGTGTCTCGCTTTTTCTAAAAGTGGTAGTTTTTTGTGGGATAATTCCCCGAATTAGCGCTCTTGGATGAAATGAAAGAGAGATCCAAGTATTTTTTTCAGAAGGGTGACCAATATAGATGAATCATAGGTGGGTCAGTCCATCGCAAGCAGCACATGTTGTCATCGAGTTGTTGTATCCAGCTTTTATAAAATGATTTGTCAAAGGTTGATTTTAATCACCCTCTTGACTTTTGCAGCCTTAGTTTCTTAGGCGACTGCTTTACTTCATCTGGCCAAAGGTACCTCTTTGGATCCTTGGTGGAACGGCATTGGCAGAATGATGATTGCACTTTTTTTTAGCCACAACCTATTTTTCTTTGAGCGGAATTTTCCCTAACAATAGAGAAGAATACTAGGGAAAAGATTTCATTTATAAACACTCCAACAGGCTTCATTTCCGTGAGCTAAGCCCATCTGATACTGAATCTGAAAGGCTTTTAGCCACAAATGTCCCTTTACTGACACCTTTTCATCATATATTTTTAAAATAGTCATTCAGTCAGAGGAAAGAGATGTTTTACAGGAAAAATGATGAGACGATATTCAAAAGGAAACATTTATTTGGCAAGATTGAAACGTTCCAATTTTTTCCCATAGTGATCGAGTAATATTATCTTACTCATTTGATGGATTGATAAAATTATTTATGATTTTATTCTCTTGGTAGATAGGTTGTTTAGATGCTTAATCTTCCTATAAACGCAGTTGCATAGAAGAATAATGAGGTAATATTATCTTAGTGGCGCATTCCACTTCCATGTCTCTTTGCATGTAAGAGGCGTATTCATGCTCTTTTTCCACGTGCATCTTACAGATTTACATTTTTCTCCCTCGTGTATCTTTTATATCTTCCTCTCACCCAACGCTGCTTATACCAGAGTTAATTTTATCCTTTGACCTTGGGCGGTGATGTGGCTGGTGAAATGGCGCGTGATCTTAATTAATGTGTCGTGATGCTGCTCCGCCTGTGTGGGGAACCTCGGAGAGATGGAGTTTTTTCAAAAGCTTGCTTTGGCCGCGGTATCGATTATCGAACAAACGCGATTATTGTGTAGCCTTCCCCTTTCGTCGTCTTTCCGTCTCTTCTGCCTGCTTCTATTTCCTTTCTCCTCTTTCAGAGCTGAATATGGGAGGAAGAATGCGATCCATACCCAGAGAGAGGAATCCCCTAATGGCTTGTCATCCACTCCGAGAGGGCTGTGGATAAAACCCTGCGGTAACCCCGTATCCCTCCTCTTTGCCGCTCTAGTCTTCTTCACACTCCATCCGTGGCAATTTAATATGAATGTGATACGACTATCCCCATGATCGCTGAACCTCCACTAGTCTTCGAATTTTCGGCCTCTTCCCTCTGGATTTTGAATTACGAAGCTTTTTGCGGTGGTGTGTAGATGAGGGTGACTACTATTTTTGTTAAGAACTTACATCGCTGAATGCGACATATTTTCCCAGAAGCCGGGTATCGCGATCGAAAGCGTACAAAGTGACTTCAGAGACTAAATTTGATTTCTCAGGAAGTGATTTGGTTTGCTGCTCCAGTTAGAGGTAGGTGATATGAGTTACAGGATAGACATTTTATTAAAGTACATTCCTTGCTGAAAATCATTCCCGGAGACGTCAGCTCAAATTGCTGAATTATGTTCTGTAATAAATTGTCACTGTTGTGTATCTACCATGCTGAGACAAGGATATTTTGCAAAATGAGATCAGAAATGAGCTGTATCTATAAGTAACACATATGTCAAGTAATTTTAACGTGATACTTAATATGTAATTATGATTGCTTTGCCAATCCTCCAAAAAGTATTAGCATTTGAATTCTGATGACTCCCTTTATTACTGAGTTAGTTCAGTGCCTTAGAATTGCTTTAATAATGCGAAGTAGTCATGTGCATGCTGATAAAAAAATACGAATTATCTTTCATATCAATAAAACATTGGTTCATTTTTTTAAAATATTACTTAGATTTTTAATGCGCTGGAAATTGTTGCTCGTACATTATTAGTGCTGTGAGTTTATATATGTCCCAATTTGAATTGCTTCAAAAAGTTACGTAGTAGATTTAATTTTTCAGTGATTATGAAAAAGTATTGTGGTTCATAGTTTGCTTTTGTATCTGATAAATAGTAAAATTTAAAATAAATTGATCGAGTTTGCAATCACAGAGTTCACGGATGTAAGTTTAGCTCCTGGTTCATCAGTAAAGGTAATGGGTTTTAAGGTCCATTATTATTTAGCTGCTCTTCATTACTTTAATTTTCTCTCTTTTCCATTTTTTTTAAAATTTCGTCTTTTTTTTAAAGTTAATATTTCTTAAATCACTCCAAATTATTTATTTATTCCATATTTAATCTTTTTTATTGTCAAATGACTTCTTTTGAAACTCGTCTGGAGCACCCTCTGGAGCACTCAGGCGTAAGAGAGCTACGTCGGCTGAAATTTTCCACTTTCTTTCTTCCATGCCCGCACGAACAAATTCGGTCGGCCATAAGTTCACGGAAACCTTTCAAGATCTTGCTAAACTTCTTTTCACTCTTCGAGTCGTAATGATCGGTGATTCTCTGTAGAACTTTCTCCATTGATCGCTTCCAGTGCCCCGCCCCCTGTGAGAAATTTTGGAATTATTGATGATCAAGACCAATTTCGTCTCCTGAAGTAACAGTCTTTCATTATTGGCAGGTGATTGCACGGGCTTCAACTCCGTGTTTAGAAATTCTAGTAATTTTTATTGATAATATTCTCTATGAATGGCTGAAATTACGAAAATTTGATAAGTAAACGAAACGTATTCAGGAGGCATAGTCAAGGTAGTTCAAAAATTATTTATATCATGTTGGTTCTCATAATGACTTAAATCATATGTTTAGACATTGCCGTAGTTTTAATTTGAGAAAATTTCATATTTACCGGCTAGATACTCAAATATTTGACGCAGTTATATCTAAAAAACTGATTCGGCAAGCACAGTGGAGATAGTTCATCTCTGCTTAAAAATGCAACCATTGTGAGATTCCATCTCAATCATTTCCTCCATTAATGTCTCATGGTAAACTTTTGATATTTTTCGTCCCCGTCTCGTCGACGCAAATTTGACCTTTTCGCGACATCTGCCACCAATTCTACGGATAAATTATTATGCGAATGCTAAATTTTGGCTAACTTCTGTGAATGATAAAATTTAAGTTGGCGCGGTGATTGCGAGACTTTTCCGAGGGATTTCGAAACAGTTCAGCTGCCATCTTGCGTTCTTTGCATACATAAAGCTGTAGATATTATTTCATGAATATTACTCAGTATTGTGATTGAGTTATGCGGTTGTATTTTATACTTATTAAATCTAAAAAAATTGTAGTAAGTTGAAAATACAAAGATTGTTCTTTCAGTATTGTAATCTACTCTAAATACTGGGCGGAAATTAGTGAGTGAGAGTTGTACAACGAAACAGATCAATAATAGTAAGTGGCGATGTGAGATATGGGTTGACTGAGAAAGCAACGAGCGAATGTGAAGGAAGATTTGCTGGCAGAGAAATGTTAGGAATCTGAAGAATGTGTAGGCGTGTATAAGGATAATCTGAAGGAAAATCGGTATGCAAGAATGGGGAAATTAGGAGGAAATATGAAAGAAGAGTTAGATCTATATAGCCTTATGATCGATAATTTAGCTGATTTACCGGTTGATAATAATTTTTGCAGCTAGACGTGTCTTTGTGGAAGAGACTCACCTATTTTGGAAGAGAAACATCTATTTTTATCATTAACTTGTTATTCGGTGATAGTATTCACTACTGATCATAATATACTAATAGCGATTTCACCTTGTAGCACGTCATGCTTCGTCAAGGCTTAACCGGTCGCAGTTAAATAGTGGCAAAGTACTACGTTTTATTATCAGAATGAATTTTTTTACTGTGCCTACCCCGAGTTGGAATGACGTGATGGGTAGGTATGTTTGTATTGAACTGAAAATTTAATGATGAGAAGTAAAGGGGAAGACATTTTAATATCTTTTGGCGCGGGAGATGCTAGCACGCCTGGCGATGACATCTCGGCGCATTAGTACTGCTCCTACCCGTTCCCCCATCCATCCCAGTGCACCGACCGCAGAGCCATCGCGATGCCCCTTTTCTCCCGGTCTCCCTCGCATAGCCGTCGTCACTCCTGCATTTCTTTCCTCCCGCCAGGCGCCGCATGGCAGGCTCCCACTCACTGCATCGAACGATCTCCTCGCATCTTCCACGCCGTCAATTGTTTTTCTCCCCCTACCCATCTCTCTATCCCACCCTCACTCCCTCTCGTGCGACCCCATCGCGTACATATCCTTCCCTCGCCACGCTCCGTCGTCTGAGTTTAATGTGACGTCGGCTGCGACTCGCATTGGGAATCCATTTGCAGGCACCAAGGCGACTGAAATCGGGGACGGGAGGGGCAGGAGGATAGTATATGATGCATGTGGTTTATTCATTGTCGGGTTTGAAGATGAGAAGCGTAAAGAAAGTAGCGGCTTGGCGTAAACGTTCGGGAAACAGCACACATGTGCGTGTTTTGCTGTGTAGTCTCAAGAGCCGTATAGTTAATAATTACCATGTCATGCATCCTTTCTTTTTCAATTATTATGGAGCTGTAGATATTTTTTCACTATGAGTAGATAAAAGATTTGAAATGTTCAAAAGAGCAATTAAACCTTAAATAACTCTCCCTAAATCAATTTATATATAAGGCAGATTTTTTTACTCACTCTCATACCAGATAATGGTTTATTATACCAATAACTATCATGTAATATAAGTTCTTTTTGTGGAAAATTGCATATTTTTTGCTTATGTATCCATAATGTTCAAATTACAAGCAGTGTTGTGTGAATCTACCGTATATGTTTTATCATCTTTCAAGAATAATTTCATGAACACATCTACATCTTCGACGACTGTGTTTACACCGAACTTACGAAAATTACAGACAATATTGACTGTATATTAATAACTGTATATAATTAACTGGAGAATATTTTTTTAATACGAACAAATATCATGGTATGACTATTGAACAACCAGTGATATAAATCAGCAGCATAGCAAAATATATCACATTAAAATCAGTCTCATGCAAAACGCGAGATGAGCATAATTTTGGTCTTAAATTAGCACCAAAATTTCTTCAAAAACACTTCAACAGATAAATTAGTGCGTGAGAGGAAACTAGAGGCAGAGATTTAGATTTAGCAGCTGAATCATTTGAACGATCTAGGGAGAGTTTTAGATGTTAAGTGGAAGGAGATAATGTCCGGTGGAAAAGGAGTAAGAAGAGGGAAAGGATTTTTGTGGGAGGGAAGTATGAGGAGCCCAAGAGAAACTAAACTAGAGACAGATAGTTGTGGCTCGTAACTATGAGGCCAGGCCTGTAGATAAATGTAATTTAATGGATACAACTTTAGGTTTTCCACGGATTTATTTTTCTACACGGCTGTACGACCGGTCTCGGCTATCAAGCCATCAGCAAGTCCTGGTACAGGTTACATTGCAGGCCGATAAGTATCGGTCAAAATTAAATTCGTAGAAAAACACATTTGTGTTAATTAACTAATGGAATTATTCCATGAAGTGATATCTTCTACAAATTCTTGTATGATCACAGCCGTAAAACTAATTTGACATGATACCCAATCACGATGAAGTTGATGAGTACTCATTTTACCGACTCCCGTGGCGGTGGTTTAGAGCCTTCGTCTTCTCGCCCAGTGGTCGTGGCTTCAAGTCCCGCCTGAGTGGAATATTGATTATTCAGGACATTGGCGTGTGTACTTCGCGTGATGAGTCAAGTGTAAGAGATGACTTGATAGTCCTAATTTCGTTTTCAACAAATTCGAATCATTGTTATAATATTGCGTTGCTCTTTGATTCGTCTAATAGCCTGGTTTGTATAATTCAGCATACTTTGGTACTAATACAACACGTCTACTTGTCTTACCATCACCGGAAGGCTATAACGACTACTTTATACGATCTTGTCGGGGCCGAGGCGTGGGATAAAGACGCATTGGAGGGCTAGGAAAGGATGTAGGGCGTGCCCTTAAGCCTCACACTTGTTCCCTTCGACCCTGTAATCGCGCCTACGTGTCTCTTTAGACGAGGCGAGCAAAACTCTGCAAGGTTTTAAACAATTTCCACTGCAACTGAATGAGTTAAAAAAATGCTATCTTTTCGTTTATAACGTTTGAAAATATCCCTTACACTGATGACATGCATTAGTCAGATAGAGAAAAATTTTTGTACAAAACATGAAAATTATTCTACGGTAATTTTTGTCAGCCACAGAACCCGATCGTTGTGCCATTTTTGTTAAAGTAACGTATTGTGTCCTCAGTTGGACTAATTTGACTTTTCGTGAAGTTTATGTCGGCTGATGTTGTAGTCGTGGGATATTGAGGGCACATTTTAATAATTTTTCAGGTAAATGGAAAAGTACTTGTTATATTTCTTTTAAGCAATCACTACAAGTGGAACTCATCATTCGTTCAGTGATTGAAATGATACGATAGATATATTTTTTTAAAATCGTTATGGGATATTATAACTTCAGTTTTCGGCGTAATCATATAAAAAATATAAGAAGCAAACATAATATTTTAAAAAAATTATTTTCTTCGCCTCAATGTGACTCCTTGATTTTTTTTATGGCTACCAGTATGAGAGCCTGAAATATATTATTCCGCGTTTAGAAGACAGAATGTATGTATGTAATCGAATTACTATGAATTTTATTACATATACCGTAAAGCTGTGTGTTTAGATAGAATGTTATTGAAAAAAAAACCGAATCGGTGAAGTTGATTTTTCTTTTATCGATAAGTATCGCTAACAAGAACATGCCTCCAAAGTAAAGTATAACACAACAATAGTAATATCCACACTTTAATATAATACTTCAACACCGACCATGGTTTCGACATACTATGTCATTTTCTAAGTCGAAAGTTAGTATGTCCAAACCATGGTCGGAGTTGAAGTAATATATTAAAGTGTGGATATTACTATTTTTGTGTTATATTTTATCATGGATATATCGCATTTCCACTAAGTAAAGCTTGAAACGATTTCATATGCCTCCAAAGACTTAGGGTGAAAAATAAGTACAAAATTACTCCAACCGTCTTAATTGATGCCCAAAGAATATATTTCCTGAGAGAGCGAGTAAACCAATATTTTTAAGATAGCTTGAGCAAGATATTTCTCTGACCACACTAGTAACCATGTTCCGATTATCTAGTACAATATTTCCTGTTTTGAAAAGTATGCATGAATAAATGCAACGAATTGAATAAAATTATATAATTGACTCACATATTTCGCTATGATGGTAATTCTCAGCTTTTTGCCTAGTAAACAATTTTTTTTAGCTTTATAGGGTTTTACTATATTAAAGTTATTCGGGGTATCCCGCTGCATATGGAGCATTTTAAATTTACTGAACGTTTCGTTCTTCATGCTGAGAACGTCGTCAGGAGAATGAAAGAGTTTGTCTTTGTTGCCTCTATCTTTTGTTGTTGGTTCTTCGTTGAGACGGTTGACCATTGTTAAGGGTTTTAAATTTAAAAAATGATGCGTACCGTTAAAGATCTTTCATTATCCTGAAGACGTTCTCAGTATGAAGAACGATACGTTGAGTAAATTTAAAATGTTCAATACGCAGCGGGATACCCCGAATAACTTTAACCCTTTGTGTGCGGCACGTCATCAGCACCAGTGGAAAGAAACCGTGACTTGATATCACGTCATGCCGCACTCAAAGGATTAATATAGAAAAAAGTCGCTGCGAAAACCTTCAAACAAAGTTTTGTTTAGCTTTAAGTCAATACGAATGCAACAAAATCTTGGCAATTTTACGATGCTGCCATATCTGGGTAGTTTTAACTCCATATCAGAATCATTAATGCTGGTATTTGTTCTTATACCTGCATTAATAACCTCTTAATACTAGAAGAAGAAAAAGAAAGCGCTGCGTGCATCCCTGTTCCTTTGATGATCGCATCGTTGGGAGCGTATTTTTTTCATCTTTTTGCTTCCATCCACTCTTTCTCCCTTTTTCCTTACATCTTTCAGTATGTTTTTTGTTTTAGCTTCTTTAATTTTTTTGTAACCTCTCGTGACACTGCTCTTCAGCCGATGGCGTCACCTCCCCTTTCCTTTCTCCCTCCCATTCCCTCACCCGAGTGCAAGCGCTGCATTCTCACATCTCTCGGTACCAAAACGGGGCATCGAGATTTTTTTTCTTCCTACGCTATCTTTTTGAACTCTTTTTTTTTACAGTGCTCCTCCTCCGCTCATTTAATTTTTTTTAACCTCCCTGACTCCGCGATCGTTTGAGATCAAAAGCACCAGATCAAGCATGGAATATAAAACCGGTGAATTTACGCCGTGTTCTCCGTCTCGCATTGCGCCTGTGGAGTGAGGTTGGGTTAAACTCGTACCTTTTTTGACGTGTGCGGGTATATTACGAGTGGCTCACGTGATCATTTTCATATCCCCAGGAGCGAAAAACCGTCCCTGGGAGTCCCTGGGGACTCGTTTGTCAAAATGTTATCGCTTTGCTTGAAAAAACGACGATCTGTAAAAACTTGGGGTTTATTTTGAAGTTTTAGTGAATGTTTTCTTCTCTGTTCATACTGTCGTTTTTCTATCAACAGTGATATCTATACAGCCGAACATTAGCCACTGACTTTGGAAAAATGGATTGCGTTTTGACTATCGGAAAAATTATGTGCATATGACCCTTAAGAAAAAGAGGGAAGGCTTACTGCAAACTTAAATCAGGTTTTAGTTCGGGGATTTTTATTTTCACTGCTCTTTGTTGCTGACTAACCATTTCAAGGAAAGGGAAACGATATGAGAAATATAGTCATCATAATTTGCGTACTACAATTGATGATACACGGAAGAATTGATCTTACGTGATATTTTTCATATTTTTTCGTGTTATTTAGCACATCACTTGCTATTTTTATTATCTATTTTGAATTTTTTTACGCATTCGACTTACTCCAGGAACTTTATCCCATCGTCGAGTCATAGTGCATTGTGCATATACTAGATTTCTACGAAAACTAATCATTGAACCAAAACAGATACGCACTCAATTTACTTCGAATAGGTTATTTGGAAGCTATATTTAATCTTAATATTCAAACAAATAGTTATAATACAAAAGATCCTTCTCTCTCGTATTCATAACTAAAATCAGACTTTTACGGCATTAAACAGCGAAAAATTATTTTCGCACCCCTCTCTAGAAAATAATAACATTTCCCGCCTCTTCAACTCTTGATCGACGTTTCTACAGGACCCTGCCTTTCTCAGCCATCCGCGCTCCTTTGTATTTTCACCACCCATTCCTTTCATATTTACAGCAACCATAAACGGGGAATGGACGAATATATTCTCCACTTAAAAGTTCCGTGGTTTAGTGGTACGCGTTCTTTTATTAAGAGATCGCAGCAAGTAATAATTATTTTATATGATTATGAATACGAACGTTGATAACTTCTAACTAAGTGCAGCATGCTACGGTAAAGTTTATACAACCCTTTAATTGGTCGTATCCTTTCACGTCAAGTCTGGAAATAGTTTCCGAAGAGACGTTTCGTTGAAATAGATGGCGACCTTCTGTATTTGTCATCATACACACATCATTTAAGTCATTTAATCAACAGATGCGTGCGATAAAAATAAACCAGGGCCTGTCCGTGAGAGGCATTGTAAAATCTTTCCTTCTCCTCCCATTATTTGCTCTGGATCCGTTGAAGCCACCCAGTGTGTGTGTGTGGTTGTGGGGCGCACGTATTATTAGATTTATGCGACGACCGATGAAAGCGATGCGCGGCGGGAAAATACCTCAGGTGGGCTATAATTAAGTCACCGCCATCAGGCCCGGGTTCGTTCGCCTTGCGCAACGTTCAAGAGTGGGGGTGGGTGGTCCTCCGCCGCAGACGAAAAAAACCACTCCCTCTCTACCAAACCCCTTCCGTATCGCTTTGTTTTTCGTTGACCGCTGCCTCGTGTGCCCGAAAACATGCTCGTAACCTCGTCCCTTGAAAATGTTTCGTATTCCTCAGCCACATAGACGAAGTTCCAACGAGGTCATGTGAGGCAAAGAAAAGAAAACTAAATTCCACCTTTCCGTTTGTATTGTTTAAACATTTCTTTCTCTGAAAACAAACGTTTGCTATTAAGGTGGTTGGGGCGCGAATCGTAATCCGTGAGTCGTCGAGTGAATAATTTATTAAATTTTTAAGCAAGTCGAGAATAAAATCTTGGACCACACATCTCTTATTGCGTTGGGAATAACCAAACATGTTTTATTTTAACATGCGAGAATTATATTGATAAATTTTCGTCTCAATTAAAGCACTGTTTTGACTTGAGTTTACAGTGCGGGATTCTAAATGTAGGCGAAAAGTGCATATAAATACATGTTTCTCGTTCGGCATGCTACCTTGATATGTAATAAGAACCATTATTATAATAAGATAAGTATGTTTACGCGTTTATGAAAAAGTCTGTACGCACAGAATTATTTCGACATATATGCCAAGACTAAGATAAGACATATATAAGACTACGAGTTGAAAGGCATTCATTTGCCAAGAAATCAGTTCGGTAACAAGTAAGTTTTTTCGCTTTTATCTATACAAATTACTATTGAGCACACGTATCCAGTTACACGTAAGTATGTACGTAAACAAAAATATCTCCAACCACTTTCACAGAAAAATTACTTACGAACATGAATGCCCTTCAATCCATTTCCTTTCGGGGTAGGAAATGTTAAAGAATTTAGTTATCGCTATTTGACCTCAAAAACGAGCTCTTTTTTAATAAAAATGATTGGGCCCTATTGCTGTATGCCTCTTTAGCTTTTCTTATGGTCTTTCATTTTTGCTTGTCTATTCTTATGACTCCTCTCTCCTCCTCCTCCTCTCTCCTCCTCTTCTACTCTTCTCTTTCTCTCTTCAACCAAATTCACCCATGACTTTCGTTGCCTACCTCTTCCTCTCCTACTGTTCTCTCCACTATCATATATCTGTATCTGAATTGGCTTAATCTTGTGAATGAATGTTTACTTCCCGCTGATTTCCCTATCCTATTCGTCATCGTATGATCTTTCCTCTTCTCTCAAATTTGTTCTTCCCCCTCCCCTTCCTTCTACTGGCAATATGTAAGGGTATGTAGAACCTATTTTAATCATCTGATGGTAATGCTTAGCCATAGAAACCTGAGTTGTGTTGAATTTGAATTTATCTGTGGTCTGTAAAATTTACAAGAGTTAATAAATCCGATCCACATTATTTCATCACCCACACATTCCTAACCCAATCCATTCCGATTTTCTCACAAAAACTTCTCCGGTATTCTCTTTCCACTGCGTTTAGCCCAACCTTTTGCTCATCCTGTCGTAAATTAAGCTACAGTGTATGCGGATCTCTTATATATATTTTATATCTGTTATGGAAGCGTTCATTCTTTGATAAAAATAAAAACTGTGTAATTGGCAAGTATTTTTCATTGTCACATCAATTATTCCATTGAGATATTTATGTAAGATAAAGGAGCTTTCACCGTCATACAGTATGTGAAACACAGAATGTTTTTAATTTATTTCTTTATTTACTCATATCACATTGTCCTGAACCCAGCCTCAAAGGACGTTTACTTCATGCATTTTAAGAGGTAGCAAAGGGTGAACACACCCAAGTATGCTTCGGGAGGTACAAATTCTACCCACTAAGGATTCAGATATGGATTGCCCTTGGGTTGGCAGTGAAGGAATTCAATCATTGGCTGCCTCTTACGACGCCGCCATGGCATTAGTAATCATCCAATTTATTTGACGCTTTCGGTTTCGTTGAGTAAATGTCTGCAAATCAATGCATATGTAACGCCAAACATTTAATAATCGACAGTCTCTGACCCTCTTTGAGTTTGAAGTTTCACTTTTCTAAATGTCTCTCGACCCAATCCACTATTAATAGCCTTTTTAATGGCTGTCAGACAGCTGCCATGCATTTAGAATCAAACATTTCATTGCTGTCTATTCAGGCCCATCACATTTGTGTATTATAACCGCGAGACAGCCTCGTGCCGGAATGCCCTTTAGAAATAACAGAGTTAAATTTCGTGGAGGTTTTGCCATCTGATGGTGAAATCTCGCCTTTTCTTTTCCAAATAATGATATGTAATTGCATAATAGGTTTGAGTACTTTTCTCACGGTGAATGACCGAGGGACATCTATTCTCTCTCATTCGATGAAAATTTGAGCCGTGACCTTTTAGTGGACTAAGCCTTTAGGTAGCTTTTTCCATTCCCTCTGCAGAAAAAAATCTGTTTCGTAATTCGCTGCGAATAAACTATTCTGAAGTTAAATGGAACGTGTGCCTTTCATTTGAAACGACCTTTTCGAAGGTCACTCAATAACATTTATGCCTATTATTTATGCATGACATGACTTTAGATCCGCTTAGCTACTTAACATAAGTTTTTCAGCACTTAAGCCCTGAGCTGTGATGACTCTAATCATAGTTTGAAATATGAAGTTCTTGGCCATTTACTTCCCCTGAAAATTTAACAATTCTAGAATAATGATGTTTGTAAATAAAAATTTATTTTCAAGATACCTTTAAGTAGAAATCATAAACGAGAAAAAATACTGATAAAAGATCAATGGTTTGCCTGAATGTAAAAGTCACTTTTCTCCCACGGAAGTGGATTTTGAGAGAAACATTGATGGAGAAACTTTTTCATGAAATTGTAATTATAATTACCTTCATTAGTAAAATAATCTTGGAAAAGAACCACTATTTAGAGGGGAAATAGCCCAGTAGCCCAGGTACTCCTGAGTAGATACACCAAGGGTTGAATCTTGCCTTGAAAAAATCATTTGACTTGGCCGGGATTTGAACCCGGATCTCTCAATTCCTGGTCAGGACTGTTAGATAGTTGCATCATCAAGCCGTCTTCCTTCAAAGCGAATTCCGACGGGGGTTTATGCGAACTAGATGTTCGCGTTTCAAGTCCTCAAGCTTTTTCCAGGAAAATTTCAACCCTTGGCGTATATGCACCCTTTTGAGTGAATTCGGACCAAATCATTTGTACAGGCGGTGATTGGTAACTCCTGAAAAGGTTTTGGGAACAAAAAGGATAACACTCTTGAAATATACAGCACATTTGTGAAATTAATAACTTGAACTATGGATCCATCCGTCAGGTACTGCGAACGGCATAAACTTTTTTAAAAGTCTTGTTGATAATCACTTTGCACAACTAATGAGAGAGTGGGGACATTTAAACTAACCAGTCTCCTTAGTCGAGGGTCTTTGTTTAGCTTTGAGTGTGTAATGTAGGAGCCTCCTGTGTATCTCAGTAGCCAAGTTTTCCTCGAGATTACGTCCATGTTTTCTCTTTAAAAACCTAACCCTTGCTCAATTCCACAAGGAACTCCGTTAATCCTGGTCTCATTTGTGAGCAGGGGCTAAAAGTTTCTAAGATGCCGCCCCTGTATCCTCGCAAGTTTTCGCATTAGACTTCGGCTGATAGCACACGAGTTTAATCGCCATTGAGATCCATGAATTACGCCAAGACTAGAGGAGTTTCAGATATCCATCAATGATGCTAATGACCCACATGGATCCCTGAAAAATCTTATGAAATTAATACTTGGGTCGTTGTCTAGTCTATGTAAGTTGCTGTGACAACGTAAAAGTTATACCTAATTTCAATTTCTATAGACTTAATTTAATCTTTACGGAGAAGGGCGATTATACCAAATAAATGGCATGCCCAAAGCCTTGTTATTACAGACCTGCCTTTCCTTCTAATAGCAAATGTCTTATCCGCCTTTTCCTCCACAAAATGAGCTTCTCTTATTATTTATCTATTTTTAATGTCTCGTATCTCAAAGCTCCATTCACTAATTGTCACCTACATTGCACCATTTACAATTACATAGGAATCAGGTGTAAACGCTGGAATTTGGTGAATGGCTATTTAAATAATTTACAACCCTCGAAAAAGCTTAAACTACGTTAATTACCTTATACATCCGTAGGATTTGACAGTTTTCGCGGCCTTCATTGTATTGCGGTCAGTTTCCTGCGATAGTTTTTTGGGTAAGGATGTAAGACCAATAATCCTAGGACTTAAGACATTAATGCATTAATAATCTTCATAATTTTGGTGACATCCTGTCATGTTTTCAATTTGGTGTCATATTTAGAATGTAAAACTACTCCTTTCTCCCAGCCTAATTGTTTTGTTTACGCCAAGAATTTTATTTATCATTATTCAAAATTTTCATGAGTGTAATTAAGGTAAAGGTGATAAAGGGGAATTAAAGCTATTAATTTCACAAATGTGTTTTATATTACTGGAGCATTATCAAACGTTTTTGCTCGCAAAACCTACTCAGGAGTACGTGGGTTGTTGGGCTATCTCCTCTCAAGAGAGAGGTTCCATTTCAAGATCATTTCCTCTAAACTAATGAAAGAATATTAAATTCCAATTCATAAAAAGGTATATCCATCAATATCTGTTTCTTAATCCACTTCAATGGGGGTAAATTATTATTCCTTTCAGGCAGTGTATTGATGTTTGATCAATATTTTTTTTCGTATAGGTTTTCACGGTAAAGATGTTTCGGAAAATAAATATTTATTTACAGATATCGCCATCAGTGCGTTATTCGGGCGTGGCGGGGACAAAATGCATGCCCCTTCTTCTCTAAATCCACGGAAATGTAACATCGCTGTTCCCCCATAGTTTCCACAAATCAACTTATACCAAACCAAACCGCCGGTTTGTCACTCGAAGCAAACATTTTACGATGAGGCGATTTGGCATTTTCACCCGTGGAAGCCTAACGAGATTTCACGGTTATCCTCTGCCTTTCAGCTTGTTCTACACCCAGTTCTACCTTTACGGATATCGTATTTTCATCAGGCCCTGTTTCTGATTCCTTCAACATGCCTGTCGAGACCAAAGCGGGACCTTGCTCCACGTACAACTTCAAATTAACATCTCCCTTACTCCCTGTTGCGTCTTTCATCCCCGGGCGCAAAACTTTCTTGATTCGGAAGACTCCTTCGTTTTGGGCTCCCGTTTACCTTTAGTTATTGAAGCACCCCTTTGTTCCTTAAGTATTCCCTTGGAGGCCTTGTTAACATTATGATGGAGTTAGCCGAAAGTTTCCGATCGCTTGGGTGGAACGGATGGCATTAAATCCTCCCGTGAAAATCCGTGAAACGTGAGTCACCGCAATAGAGCACAAACTCCCACTCTCTCTCCCTGCGAGATTAAGTGACCTTCGAGTGAATTGCCATGGGGTGAACCTTGAAGGCTGTTAAAGTGATATAAATTTAGTCCAGGGGCAATTTGATTGAGTCATAGCGCTCCTGATGGGTGTTCCAAGAGACTTGCGCTTGGGAGCTGAACTTGTCATGAAATATCCTGAGTGCATGTAGTGGAAGCGAAACTTGTTCTTATTCCATGATTTGTGTAACACAACGAATTGTGAGGGGTGGGGCTAATTGATTCCAATGCGAAGATAAAAATAGCGCTCCTTGACTTGGTAAAAAAAATCTTTCCTAGCTTTAAATAAATATTAGCCTCATTTCGGTAGCTAATGTGATGATCCTGGTTGATGTGATGATGGCTAATTTTGCCAAAATATCAGAATTTGACTTAAAAACGTTATAAAGTGTATGAAGCACGTTTTGTGGTAGTTTCTTATTCAAATTGCATCGCCGAACCGAAAGATGCATTGAAATTTGTTGATATGGTCCGCAATCCATCAAAGAATCCTATGTAAACGACTAAATAGGAGCACTGGAGTAAACTTCAGTTCATGTTAATAACATACTAAGCATTTATAAGTGTACAAGGAGGGTTTGCGATTTTGGAACCCTGGATAGGGAAATGCAAGTTTGCCTCATTCCCCCGTGCAAAGCCAACTCGTAAGGAATGAGCTCTTCGATAGAAAATGTCCTTATGTGCAACTGTCTTCATTTTACGCTATACGTATACATTTATCAGAATGTGCGTTATTCCTCTTCTCCTGCCTGGTTGAAGACCTTAAGGGGAGATCCAAAAGTCACAAACAGGGTAAAAGTTGATCCCTGGCCTTAACTCTTCACGGGATCATAAGTTTTCTTTTCTCGTCACGGAAGAGAGGAGAACTGTGTTTAAACCTTCGGAAACTACTCCGGTATGCCCACTCGAGCTCAGAGAGACCTCATCCTCACGATTCCTCCCCAAGACAGAAAAAAATACACCCTCACCTTCTTCCACGTTTTCTTTTGTAAACAGTTTGGGTCCAGGAGGAATTCATCCGACTCCTCCCCAAGGTTTTCCTGTCGTTATACCGAGGCACTGCGGCCGCGGATATCGCTGGAACTGGAAAGGTGTCGAGGGGGAAGGAGGTGGGGTGGTTTCAGGGGAGGGTAGGATGATTACTTGGCAGGAGGAGGAGGTGGTGGCGGTGGGACGAGACAGGAAGCGTGGGTGGGAAGAAAGGGGGAGAGACGGAGAGAAGTGAGGAGAAAATATTTACTTTCCCAGTCTCCATGCGTCTATCGGTTCTTCCCTTTGAGCAGCCTCTCTGCGCACATGTACTTGTGTGCCCGAGTGTTTATATCCCCCCTCTAGCCATAGCCGAAGGGAGGAGGGCCATGCGCATAAATAATGGATATCTTGTCGTTGAGGAGCTAATAACCCAACCAAGCCAACACCCCTTGCTTTTTTCCACCTTCTTCCGGTCCATCCTTCTCGACGCCCTTAACCCGTGTTACCTGCTCCACGTTTTCCCACTCTCCCGCGTGGGATCCAACACTCCACTTGAACCAGGTCCATTGACCGTTCTAAGCTACGCCGCTGATGCTTGCTTTGAGCTTTAGCGCTTGTTAAGAGGGCAAACAGGGTCTCATTTATGGTTTGAGATGTAGCCGCTCTGCGTAGGATGAGGATTTTCAAGTATCATAACATCTCTATTTTGTGGTTTACTCCCCTTCTCCATTCCCAAATTACCCATCACTACAGTGCAACGTGAGCGGAACCCTGACGCTCGCTTTACAATATCTGGGTGACATTAACTACAAGTATACAAATCCTCGGGTTTTCTCCCTCTAGGTTGTTTGTCAACGCTACAGATTCGACCGCATTCCTACGAACGTCTTCATCTGGAAGTGTCAGGACTGCATTTTGGCTGCCTTAAACCCGAATGAAAGAGTGATGTGTTTTTCCGTTCAACTTTTTTCCCTTTATTTGTGTAATACGTCGAAAAGAGCGTAATCGTGTGTTTTGCTTCCTTTGTAGTATATCCACCAAGTTTCCATTAACGTTTTTCTCTTTTTTAACCTTCCTATTATTTTTTCTACTACAGTGCAAAGCTACGATTGCGACATTTGGGCTTTTTATTTTCTTTCAGACGATAGACATCTCTTTGGGAATTCGTTTTGGTTATGGCTATCACATAGGGCTCTATTATCAGTCTTTGAAAGGACCAAACTTCTCTCGTTAACGATCAGTTTGGCTCCGTAAAAATTAATATCATGACTGTGTTCGCTCCAGGCATGCTTTGCTGCTGCCAGAAAACTGAAATGCTTGACTCTGATAGCCGTGTAAGATTTCTTCACGCTGGTCCTTTGGACCGATAAGTTTGCCTACGGAAGACTTAGCTCGAGCATAGAACTTGAAAGACTCTCTTGCAGAGTTTATGAAGAATTTTTTCCCACGATGAAACTTTAACTGCAAGACGACTTAGCCTAATCGTTAACTTTATTTTTCCTGAGATTTGGATCTATTTACAACACATCTAACCGTCAATCATTTGACGTGTTCTTTGTCGATGGGAAAAGGTAATAGCAGCGACTTTATACTGAGAATATATTAAACTAGAATTATAAAACTGGGTTGAGACACTCCCACACGTTGCCCATTCTGTGTCAATTTTCCCATCTCATCCTTACCCAAGTACAGTAACTTTTCCCAATATCATTTCCTTCTTCACGGCTGGCGTCCAGAAGACCCCTGCCACATGCCTTTGAGGCAGATTGCATGGTAGCTTATGGACGTAGAAAAGGGATCGCCCAACTGCGGCTCGCAAGCTGCAAATGGCTCTTATGTGGCGCACAAATGCTGTGACGATTTAATTTTAAAATTGAGAATGACATTTAACTATCGTGGTTTTATTAAAATTGTTGAAAGAATTCATTCATATATTGGAGATTTCTGCTATATTTGGTGAAAATACAATTGTTATCATAGATCTGCATAGTTTTATTGCAGTACTTATTATTCAAAGTTTTCTTATTTATGCCTCTCAAAGAATTTTTAAAATTCACCATGAGGGAAAGGTATCACAACTCAAAAGACAGCCGACTCCCGTAGATGAGTTGTCCTCTCGCTCGTTCTCCGTTCACGGGGATTCTTTACTCTAACGGAGCCTCTACCCATCTTGTGCCTCACCGGTGATGCTTGCTTTGAGCTTTAGCGTTTTTCAGATGGGGTAAACATAGCATCGCTAAAGATATAAGAGGCTTTGCCGTAATGCGCAGGAGAAGAATGTATACGTAGGTATAGGCAAAGGTATTTAGTTGAGCATCCTAGGTGGTAATTTGTGAAATAACGTATTTTTGGAAAACTATGGAAATCTCGGGAATGCCCAAGCCCTGAAACCGGCATCAAATTATCATGTTTTAGGCGTCTCTTGTGTCTACAACGCCTCATAATTAATACCTGGCTGATAAAACCGTTTTTATTCTGCATTTACTATTCAAAATAAGAAGAAAATCAGTGATGGATAGGATTTATTCCTGTCATCAGCCCATTCTCTGGTTTCTATGATTTCCGAGAGGTTTGGAAAATATTTGCAATAGTTGAAGGGGCTTGTCATTGCGTTTTGAATGGGTACAGGTTATTATGGTATTGATTAATGTCACCGTAACTTAACGGCAGCCAATTTCTTTACATAATCCTTATAAGAGTGAAGGTGCTCGGATATATGCTGATTATGGTATTTTCCCGACGTGTCCTAAGTGCCATTTCTCCTCGTACTCAGTATAATTTCTCCTCGTACATCACCGTTGAGAGTGTCAATTTGGCTGAAATCCCATTTAGTGATATGTAGAGGAAGATGTTTCGTAAGTGGGGAAGGAGAGGAAAGAGAATAGGTTTTGTGGACGGGTTGAAGAGAGGAAGGACGTATTGTGAAATGAAGAAAGAAATTGGGTGGGTAAATAGAGGACTGCGCCCGAAAGAACCTTAAGTATTACTATTCTCATTAATTTTAGCTTTCCTTATCTGGTAGATTACCCGTAGATTACTGGTAGATTACTGGTATATTATTAATCAGAGAAAAGGGTCTATATTCTTTTCTACTTATTATTGACACCTCAAATACGTCGCGAGCATTTGGGACCCTGGCCATAAAGATTTAACAAACAAATTAATAAAATACATATAAAAGCAGGACGCTTCATAAAATACTGCTGCGATCGAAATTATAGTATCTTACAACTTTTAGAGGGATGAAGGGGGGAACCCCTGGAGACTACACGGAGGCTACTCGCTAGGCTTAGTTTGTTTGAGAAATTCAGAACTGGTGTGTTTCAGAGTGACACAGAGAATCTAATAATGACGCCTAACTACACCTCTAGGTCTGACTGAAGCGATAAAATAAGAGGGGTACATTGCCGAACAGATAGTTACGAAAACTCGTTCTTTCCGCGCACAACAAAAACTGAGCTCTATTAAATACACTCACATAATACATGTGACAACATCACCTCCCAAAACCATATCCCTTTAGGTGCGTTTACTCTAGCAAGCGGCTCTAGGGAGTTATTCCTCGAGCTCCTCGCAGAAGGGTTTACACTGATAAATCCCCCGAGTAGCTTCCAGGAAGCTCCCCGCATGGTGTCCTAACACCCCCTGCCAAACGTTCATACCGCGGCTCGAAGGGAAGTTGTAGATGCATATTATCCATATTCTTTCACCCATATGGCTTTTTTATCCAATGCTTGCACAATTTTTGACTCAACTGAAGCTTACTAGATGTTCTTTTTCGTCCATGAGTCCGGTAGAACCATTCAGACACGTGGGATCCGTAGAAATTTCAAGACTAACGAAGCCATTCGTGTGGAGAAAGGCATAAACTACAAACCCCCCCCATACCCCTCGATTATGTGGTTGTTCATGAATACGATTTTTAGGAAACCTATGTCTTGAGATCAAGGGGCCGCATCGTCAGGCTTTATTCCCTCCCTCTCCTGGACATGCTGCAACAGCCCCCTTCACTTCCTTCCCGCAGGCTCCCCCTCTCTTATACCTCTTCCGACCCTCTCGTTCCTTCTCCCCGCCCACACCCCATTGATTGTAGTAGACGCGGCGTACATCCTCACACCATTGTTTCTTTAAGGAATCGTGACTGGAATCGTGAACTCCCTTCTCTCCTCCTCAATACGGAGCCGCTCTATCCCGCTCCCCGAGAAGGATGAGAAAAAGTGAGCGTTTTTCGAGAGGAAAATTCACTAAACATTTCCCTGCTGAGTGGAAATGGACGCTCGTTTCTCGTTTCTGTCCGATAGTAACGTTTCTCTCCCGAGGATTCCTGGAGTGTTTCAGATTGAATCGCCAGTGTGAACGGCTCTATAAAAGCGCTGACTGACCTGGAGCGAAGGGCTGGTGAAGTCTTCATCGCGTTATTACTCTGACCACTCCCTCGCAAGTCTTTCGGCACTTGTCTTCTCAAAGTGCAAGATGCATTCAGACCGTGGAGTCGGGAACAGTGGGTGCCATTCAAACGTCCAAGAACGTCCAAACGCCGTGGTGGGATGTAGCGCGTTATGTTTTTTGTCCTTGGTGGACGAAGAGATTGCCTCGCTGCCGTATGAGTACAGTCAGCATGTCTACTTAGCCACTCTCGGTGAGTGTTTGAGACTTATCAAACTTCATTACAAACTTCTGCGGATACTTTGCAGTCATTGACTTTCATATTGCAATGATTTTGGCTCGATTTATCAAATTTTGCATATTGTTAAAGGAATTTAGAAGAGAAATCGTGGTGATTGACGGTGATAAAACATCTGGTTAGCTCTCATGACTCGAGGATTTGTCAAACGTGGGCGATTAAATTATCCATTTTTTTCCCAATATAATTTTCTGACTTTTATTCGTAAACATGCATATTTCATTTTCCTCCCTGTATGAGTAGTCTATTATCCCAGTGCTATCTAATTGTAAGATGTACTAAGTAGCGAAGGGATGCTGAAGACCGAGACACAGTGAAGGATGTTGAGTCAGTGGGAAACAGGAAAAAAGTGGACTTTTTATGGACGGGATGAAGAGAGATATGCCACTACGAATTAAGAAGTTGTGTAAGGACATAGAGGTTTGCTTGTGTAAAAGTCCAGAGATTTTTTTACTTTCTATCAGTGGAATCTACCGTATCCGGTAGATTACCTTAGATCCTCTTTTATGTAAATTTAGGTTTGGTTCTGAGAAAATGGAGGGATGTGGCACGAAAACATTTTAGTTTCCGAGAAGAATTGAGCTGGGCACATTTTGTACGACCCCTGTCTCACCCACACTTAACTTAAATCTCCCTCGAGCGGGAAAAGTGAGTCCGCCGTATAAGGAAATGGTAGGCGGGCGTTCGACCGCGCCACCGCGGGGTGTGGGATTACGGAGGAATGCGGACGTGTGATAGGGTAGTGTATGTGTATATATATATGTATAAATTGCAACGCGGCGCCCATTTCAAACCCACCTCCTTCCCCACGCCCATTTCCCCAGAATGGTATTTTTTATTCGAAGATTTCCCTTTGCCTCTCACACTTGCCCCTTGGATAATGAAAACGAAAGGAAAGAATGGAAATGATTCGCGTGCTCACTTATTTTCCTTGTGGGTGTTCTTCACAGGGATCATTTCATGGGATTTGGTCGATTGGATCTATGTTTTTATTCCATTGCAAGAACACAGACCGAGTATATATACCTAAACTACAGTTTGTATGAGTCCGACTTTCTGTAGCGAAGTCGAGCGTACCGTTAGCACTTGTTGGAATTTTATAATGAGTTTTGAATGTCTGCACGAGTGTCGAGACAGAGAAACGAGACTGAATGTCGTTTGGTTGACTGGATCGTGTACTTATATTCAATGACTAATCATTATTGTCATCACCTCATCCTACTGGGAGTGTGTCCCATGATTTTATTTATTCCGCATGAATTAGTTTCTCCTGACTCCCATAAATTTATAATATTAGGTACTTATCAGTAATGGTATGTTAACCCGTTGAATGCGTGTAAGCATTGTAAATGAAGTTTTATTTTCATTTACAATGTATTTACAATTCATATTGTAATGTTGAGGAAATTTCACAACGTCACCCTTGAGACAACGGAGTGCATGTTAGCATGTTTATCAACGTAGCACTCAGGTGGATTCTGGTACGCACGGTGGTGCACCATTTGCACTCGCAATCAGTAGACAACGCACAAAAACACCAGAATGTTTATGGATGTTAATGTTTATATGGATTATTTACACAACTGCCGTTGCATATTTCCTACTTCTCGTGTGTAAGTGTAATTTCAACAGGTGAACTATGACATTATATTTAATGGCCGCATTACACGGTAGGTTTTCTTGTACCAAGGAATTTATGAATTCTCTCATGAGGAATATTAAACCGTGTAAAGCGACAAATCGTATGATTGTCTGAATGGCTGGACGGGAAAAAGACTAATTCTATTTTCTTGTACGTTTTATTATACATTAGTTTGTATATTCAAATGTTCCGGGAAAAGCAGCCTTAACAGATTGGAGACAAGAATGTTAATAAAGGAAATTAAACAAGTCACAGACTGGCCACCGATACGACTGGTCGCCTGAGGCTTTTGAGTATTTGTCCAAGCCTCGGTCCTATTATGAGTAAAGTGCGCCTCAATGAGCATTGAAACGTAAGAGTCGAAAGTAATGGAAACGTCTCGTGTGACCGTTTATTTACCCGGGAAGGTGAGGGTGTCCTTCTCCCTAGCTTTGGGAGGGTCGTCCTTCCTTAGTTTTCTGGGTGGATCTAGGAGTGTGTTCCCCGCGCACAATTAGGCTGGAATTTCACTCCATCCCGGTAATAATAATACAAGGGGGCTTGGCGGACGACGCGACGGTGTGGCGGCGGCGGAAGTTCCCGGGCTGGAGGAATAGTGTTATGGGTGTGGTGCATTGTGCCCTGAGGTGGACACGCTCTTCTAAGTCAGTCTCTCCCGCTCCATTTATACTCCTCAGCCCTTGTGCTCAAAAGCCACCGGTGAGTACGGAGTTTGATGTTTGGAAATGTGTGAATTCACGGGCATCTGCCATTCGAAAATCCCACACGAAAATCCATGAAATTCGAAAAAAATATCAGCTTAGGTATTGTATGTAAAGGACGCCTCAATGGGGATTGAAGCCCGTGATACGAGTCGAAAGCAATGGAAACGTGTCGCCTGACCGTTTATTTATCCGGTCAGGCGGGGACATCCTTCTTCTATGCCATACCGCTAAGTGCCAGGTGCTCTATTCGGAATGGCCACCGGATTTCTAAGCCTTGAGAGTGCCAAAAGTTTGAATTCATACTCTCGAAAATTTCCAACAGGGTCATAGATTCGTCTAAGGCTTAAAGTTTAAGGTAAGACGTCACAACGTTGCCTCAGTAGTTGGAGCACATGAAAACTTGACTTTTCTTCTACTTGTAGTCGGTACTCGAATGAAACTGTGGCGTCAGCTAAACTAAACAAATAAACACTGTCATTCCGTTAGTTGAGAACTTTTATTTATTTTAAGCATATGTGGAATACTGCATTTTTTTGAAAATAATTTAATCATATCACATACTTTTGAAAAAAAGAAATGGCACCAAAATCTAGGTAAACCGATGAAAATTTTCAAATATCTAGTTTAATGCGTGATTTGGCGAAATATGGATGGCTTAAAGTTTCTAAGCAGAAAAAAGTTAAAAATTAAAGTTTTATCAAAATTCTTCGAAAAATCTTGGTAGAAAGCGCCGGTTGAGCATTCTAACCCACCGATAAAATAGTCACATTTACGGTTACTCACAGTATCATTTATATTTAAAATATTCGTAAAAGCTATGATTCTGAAGAATCTCATATACTATTGCGATACGCCGAAGATGATTTAATCGCGACTCGTTATTTCCAAAGACCCATCTTCTACCAAAGAATGACTTTTTCTGATTAAAATTATATGAATAGGGGAATTACGATTTTACACTGGTGAAGAGTTCTTTCTTCCAAGATTTCTAAGAACGAGGTTGGTCTGAAAAGTTCTCGGCTTGATGATGAAATTCACAATTTATGTTTTCAAAAAAATTTTAATTGTCAATGTAGTCACCTGTAGCATTAAAACGTTTTATCCAGCTGTGTTCCAGTGCTATTTTTCTTATATATAGTGTTCTTTTGGAAGTGCTGCAAAGTACATAACCGTCTACAGCCGCAATCGCTTCTACTGTGGAGGAAAAATGTTAACTTGTGAGAAAACTCAAATGAGTTTTCGGAAGAGGTGGGTGTCCGAGGGAGCCAAATCCGGAGAATTCGGTGGATGTTTCAAAGCCAAAACCCTCAATTTTCCCATTACCAAGTCATTTTTGTGTCCAGGTTCATTGTCTTGATGGATTACAATTTTTTTTCTTCTGCAAGCCAGGTCTCCTTTTACAAACTTTTTTCTTTGTAGCTCCACAACATCATCAGAAAACTGAAGAAAGCCGAGACAGGGACCTGATGGTGATATTGTACATCTAAAAGTAGATCCAAATTAATCCATTGGGGATCGGGTTGGTGTGTTAGCTAGACTACTGGCTAACCATACGGGTGGCCAGGGTACAAATCCCTGCAGAGGAGGAAACCCAATCCCTACTTGAGTGTCTTTTGGCGGGCACTTCAAGTACAGTACTTCGTCTGTCGGATGAGACGTAAAACAGTGGTACCTTTCGTCAAGAGCAGGCTAATGCTGGCGACGGGTTTCTATCCACCCTTTCTCCTTTACCTGTCCCCTATGGCGCAAATGACCTTAGCTGTCGCTCGCCTCCCCAAAAATCCAATCCAATTAATCTATTTCCCGGTGAAAAATTGCTATTTCTTTCATAGTTATGATAAAGTTCCACCATATTATGCCTGATAAACCTCTTATAGTCAAAATTAAACCTTCTACCAGGATAATTAAGATTAAAATGTTCGAATAAAAAAATATCGTTAGAAAAATGGAAAGGTTGAGCTCAAAGGATTTTCTTCATGAAAGATCTTCGAGTCTTGCTCCAGGGAAAATGAAGCCTCGCATAATGCGGTTTCGGATATGGCAGTTGATTGAACTGCCGTGCGCAAAAGAGGAAGTCTACTCACTAGTGTTGCGTTATCTCGCGTCGCTCGCTTCGCTTGTCAATGACTCGGCATAGGTTAATCAACCAATATTCAGTGGACGACTCGAATATTGACATAAATATTACGTCGGCATCAATCGATCAGAGCGAGCTCACTTATGAATGCAGCGGTGCGTACAACTATTCCCCGTGTGAAGGATGCGAAGAAGGCGATGCGTTGGGCAGGGCGAGGCGAAGAATGGGAACCCAGGGAATGCCAATTAGCGGTGCTGACGAAGGGAAGGAACTGATGTACCAGGAAAGAAGTCATCTGCAAAGCCGAGTGGTTGATTATCGACGGGACAAGATCGGAAATATTGAAACAGAGACGCAGTTTGTGCCGTGTGAATCAACATTTTCAGGAAATAAAGAGATGAGACGGAAGGAGCTATGTTAATCTGTAACACGGATCGCGTTTTGAGCTCCCTGTCGATCGAAGTCTGATCCCATTGATGATAAAAATAAATTGGCTCTGGCTTAACTTTGTGTAAATTCATCGTCAAAAATAAATAAATAAAGTCTATATATGCACCTTTGTACCTCATAATTTGTCAATACAAGGAATGGAAAAATGTATGTATTGTATGTATTTTGACTGCTTAATGTAATGGATGGCTGGTTTCGTTTCACCGACATGAATATTCCATGAAACGAGCAATGAACCTAGATTCTTTGTGGAGTGTGAGAAATGTTGTTGGAAGTGTGCATGGTATATTTTTCTTTTGACTCGATTTTTCTCTACTGATAATATCCATTCGGAACATGTATGTTCATTGTAAATTTATTGATGGAATGTGATTCGAAAACTGCGTACGTATATGAGAAATGTGTGTACATGAAATTGGTATGAATGGTGTCGGGAATAATCTCAATAATTTTGATCGTAGAATATACGTAAAATGCGACTTACGCCATTAGAACTGTATCGAGTGTGGAAAATATACCCTGATATATGCATGTGTGAACTTTGTATGGGTAACAAAAAAGCGCTCTCCGCAGTTTTCTACCGAGAGACGTTTATTGCGACCGATTTCAATTTTCAACATCTTAAATATTGTTTGATGTATGAAAAGCGCAGCCCTATTGGCATAGGTAGAGACAAATTTGCGCAATCAATTTTATTTCAAAATATGATGCGTGAATTCTAAACTTCTGTTCCCAATATTGTGTTCTAATGCCTATTTCTTTCTTTTTAGGTAAGTACCTGACTCATGGTTTTTGGATACCTGCCAGCAGCAGGTTATAGAGTGAACTCAGTCGTCCGGCTTTGTTTAGTAAGTTGTTTGTTTCAGACCCAGTATTGAGTTTGCTTTTATTGCTTCCTGAACTCAAAGGTGACGAGGATATGAAGAAGAAGCAATGGAATCGTACTGGCCATCGTACAGGAATAGTATTTGATAAGCTGGGTAGGGAAGGAAAAATTGCTCATTCTTAATCACTTCATAATTGATTTAGGAAGTTTAAATCTATATAGAGGAAAAATAAAAAAGCTTGGATGATAATCTGTTGATATAGTCCTTGGAGACAGACCGGCCGAGTAATATACTCACCGCCTACGCGGTAAATAGAAACAGAGCTTTTGGATTTGTCCAGCAGTTGATTAGTTCAATCTGAATCACGACTACGTATAGTCTGCATTACAACCAATGAAATTTTGGGTGAAATTGGTATAATTATCCATTTTTATGACTGCAGTTGTGTGAGCCGGTGGTTAACATGAAATATATTCCAGGCGTATCATTATCTGTGCCTTTTTTATTAATGAATTGCTTTAATTTTTCTGGAAAGAATTATTTGTGGTTAACAAAGAACAGGGGATTCTTACCTGATTGTCAAAGCCTTGCAAACTTTTATTTGCTTCATGAGGGCCATAATTAATTCTTATAATTTAAGAGGAAATTGTCATTAATAGCCGGTACAATCTTTTATCAAAATTGTATGCTGCAGATGATTACCTTTGTGTATTAGTTGAAAGTGATTGAGCTTATTGTTTGTGCAAAATTTTCCAATTATTCGGTGTGGATTATCTCCGACTTTTTTGGTTACTAGCATTTTCATACTTATAAGTTGTGCAAAAAATTCAATGACTTCAAATAATATTACACTGTAAAATATTTCGGTGAATTTTGTGTAATCCTTTTTACTGCAGGTCGTTGATTTTATAGTATTTATATTGATAGCTGCAGTAGGTGTTATTTATTACATCTTAACCAAAACCCACCCTCTCTTAAAAAATAAAAATAATTAAAATTTTGGAAAAAATATGAGTGACTTTTTTCTTAACCGGTTTACTATCGTAGTCTAATCATGGTCCCTACCTATCTTGGTTTATTCCAAGCCCTTCACGAATTGGTGATTAGCGATACCTTCGTATCCCAGCCAATATACCCCTTTTCAATTTCTCATCGTGGCGGCGTAGTTCCTGGTAATTGGAGATCCAAGTAATGCTCGCTTCGCCTCTCCGATGATCCGCAGTGATCGAAATCTTCCTCAATAGAAGCTCCGAAAGCGCCACGGAATCTGTGTTCCTAGAAGTTTCTCTTTACGAATCGTTCGGAAGTTCCCCGACGATCCCTCGGAGGTCAAAGTCAAAATTTTAATGGGAGGATCCCGAGCAATCACCCACAGACTTGCTCTCTTATCTCTTCCATCCCCGCCCCCTCACCCGCCCTCTGCCCTAGGATGTTCACTCATCCTCCTCAACACATCGTCCGAAGGCAAAAGAGTAACTGTGCGGTCGGCTCGGAATAGCGTCGGGTCAAAAGATACTTCCCGCGCCTCTCCACATCCGAGAACCTTTCTCGTTAATCCCCTCCTCTGATGCGGAGTGGAGAACTCACTAGGACCCGTGCTCAAATCCCTTCGGTCAATTAGGGATCCGTGCATAAAAGATAGTCTGGAAGGTATTTGTCGGTTTAATCCTAGGTTCTAGCCGCGTCGGAAACGTTATCGCTGCTGTGATTTCCGCCTGTGACATTCCATTATTTGGAGAGAAAGCTAATGAGAAAGTTCTTGGCTCTTAAAAGTTACGATTTAGGGATGAAATGATAGAACTGTTCCATTATGCAGGTATAGCACCTACATTACAGTTTTCCTCTCATAGCAGGTTTATTTCACCTGTATTTTCTACCTACTATGCCATTATCAAGTGGAGTGATCCAAGAAGATCCAGGAAAGTATTTTAAATAAAATATCAAATGATGTTTTTTGTTGAGAAGTATCAACGATACTGTGAACTCATAGGAGGCTCATCATAAGTTTTCGACCCTGGATATGGGTCCCAGAAATGATTCGAAAAGCTTCATCTTTTCCAGTGAGTGGCGAAGTCGTCAATTGCATCATATTATGGAAATGAAGTAGAACGTATCTTTGGCCCTCATAGCGGCGAATTTCACTCGAGAGGCAGAATTTTACTAAGGGCCGTAATTTGACAAAAGAAGCATCACTAATTTATACTGGCGTAGTGTGTCAAAATCAGTCGTGAAATAAGCCTATTACTGTTGCGAAAATGTATCATGTGTGTTTCAACCTCCAATGTGAAATTTGTCGTAATTTTGGTGGTCAGTTTTCTTATTTTTGTCTCGTTCTTGTGTTCGTACTTCAGCAATAACGTAATAAAAGCTTATTTTCCAATTATAAAATAAACTTCATTTCTAAGTGTGTTCGGAGATAAATTTTTATCTTTACATTGAAAATGTTTATGTAAGTATGAAAGTTTTCGCATTCAAACAAGCGCGACATGTAGCATCAATCAGGTCAATGCATGGCATGTCATGTTGGAGTTTAGAGTGAAATTTCTACTCTTATTATCCCTCTCCAAGCCTGGAAACATATCTTCAATTAAACGAGTGGAACCTACCGCTTAGGTTTTTGAGCTTTCGTTATTTCTTAAGATAGAAGTAACCAAAATTATTATTTTCGTGCCAAGTTTGCTGGAGCAATTGTGCAGATTTTTGCACATCGGCTTTAAAACACCGGGGTTAAGTGGGGTTGCATTTATTTCAATGAAGAATACGACTGTTAATGCTCAATTCAATGCTTGGAGTTCATCCCGAGTGCGGTTAAAAATGGAATGTGGAGCTTAGGAGGAGCAATGGCCCCTTTATATAGATGGATAGATATCGATAGGTGGGCATGTAGATCATTTATTTTGCACTGGGACATTGTCCTTGAGTACAAAAAAACACTACAAAACAGTTTGTCTAGGTTCCAATTTAACAACAATAGAATATTAATTTTTTTGAGCATAAAAACCGTATTTTTAACGGGAAAAAACATACTAGGTAACATAGTACATTGGACAGCTCTAATATACGGTATCGTATTGAGGATTACATCATTAGGTTTTTCCTTGCCCATGGAGTCACATTTAACTGTTAATAATACAAATACAACCCTGTAACCATTTATTTTTCATTGGCTTAAGGTAGAAGCATATATGGAAAATCAGAACTCTCTAAGGTTGTGGAACTTCCGTTCCATCGTGGGACTTAGCATCGAGACCCCTTCGCTTGTTTCTGGAGTTTCTCTCCCTTTCTTCCTTGCACCGCTTTTCTTCTCCGCGAGTCTGGATTCAGTTTGTAAGGAGTTGGAGAGATTGTGACACGACAATGCTATCGCTCTCAAGAATGGACGATAAAATAAACTCTTGAATAATTCACAGACATTGTTGCTGTTTAAGTTCGTATCCACCACAGTTACTGGAAAAAGTGAGTCGGGAATGTCAATTGTGTCGTCCTATGAATTTTGAACATTCCTAAGTAATTTCTTTAAATCTTAGTAGCAGCGCTATTCCAGAATTGAGATTACTGTTATACGGAGAGGGTGTGAATTTTGTGAAATGATGAATTTTTGAGTCCTATTATTGAAATTTTTACGAGAACTATTAAACAAGCATAGATGTTGGCATTGGGAAGTCAGATTTCCTGAGAGTGGACGTCTCTTGGATGACCCGGAACTACGACACGTTGAGTGTTCTAGTTGTATTTTAATGCCTCCATATCCTTCTCCGGTTTGTGCATGGCAGCAGATGTTGCCTAAAACTTAAGGTGGATTTATTCTTCGAATAATGAATAATCGGTGACGCATCAACGTCTCTTGTCCCATATTGAAAAACTGTTGGCCTGCTTGAAAAACTGTTTTATCTCAAATACCATAATTCTCATTTAGTTTAATCATAGTTCGCAGTCACGAGTGGTTGCATTGTTTAAATAATTTATCGGGCAAGAAATGCTGGAATTCGTGAGCTAAATCTTTTAGAGAGAGTTATTACAGTGAATTGTCTTAAGTTTCACTTTTTTCCGCCTCAAGTGAAGTTGGAAAGTATAGATTAGCATTGATGACCATCTTGGAATTTCTTTTCCATAAAAATATAGCGCGCGTTGTTGTCTTTCAGCATGCAGAGCAGTAAAATTTCCTCCTCATTTTCATAATTGATTTCACAGTATTTAAACTTGGAGGTAGTGAAGATTATCGCCAGTTTCACAACTTTAATTATAATGAACGTAAATAAATATTTGTTTTTACTGTACTTTTTTCAAATGGTGAAATCTTTGATATATCATGTCAAAATTTGAAAGATATGTTTTTCAGCCCGTTAATGAGTTTAATTTAATACAACTTGCTTTGGTTCCAACGTTTCTCGTAATTTACTATATTTATAGACTTTCCATTTAGCATATTCCGCCAATCATAAGCCGCGATACATGTATATATTTTTTAGAATGGCGTCGAATTTATTATTATATCCTACTTATATTGCGCTGTTTTTCTTTCCCTACCATACAGAGAGCAATTTTTTACACGCATGTCTATTCCCCTTTGCATACATATTGTCCTAATCAGCTCTCGGGAATCATTGATAAGTCCATGGCGTATACCTCCACTGTCCTATGTAGACTTAAAGCTCCATTTTCAGTACCTTATCCCGTCTCCAATTGGCATTTGCATACTATCCTACGGATCAATGTTGGTGTTGTTCATAGGCAATTTGACTTTCATATTAGCTCCCGCGTCAAGATTAACAAGCAGTTCATTAATTCAGCACCTCATTTTATAAACGACAAACTTCATTAATTTTTCAGACTACTACCTACAATGGAGTATGGGCCTCATTGATGATGCAGTACATATCCAGGCTGGTACCACTAGCAGTTCATATTTTATATTGAATTCTCTTCCCTATGACCGTAAATTCATAGCTGATTATCAATGCAGTAGCAGTACAAAGCGAGTAGTCGATTAAAATGATTCGATGCGTGTTTGACCATTGTCAGATCAATGCATGAAAATCTCATCAGAAAAATGTACGCTGAGGAAGTTTGTTTAGTTGGATAATTTAAGAAACTGAGAGGTAATCTCCTCAATTCTTATTACATCGTGTCATTATTTGTCATTTTAATAGGCTGTCATCCACTTCCTTGTTCAAAATTGACTTTAGTTATTTTTGGTGGCTGTGGTTACATGATTTTAGAATTTTTTAATATTCTATGTCGCAAATGACTGCTGCCGAGAAATAAGTCGGTGAATTTTTTTACTATAACCATGTTAATGGAATGGAAAACTATCTGAATTTGTGACTCTTTGGGTGTTCAAAGATACCCTTGCCATATTTAAGTACTCCCACACGAACAATTCCATTTCTCTGTTGAAAACCTGAAATACCTGTGTTGACCAGCGTCCTTCTGAATATGAAATCCGGAGTTAAGACGTTCTACCATGCATTGCGCTCACATCAATTAAGCGACCGTAATATACAAAATCAGGACACTCCGGAAACACGACTTTAACATGAAGGCTACTTTATCTAGTCATTGACGCAACCTAGCCATAACAGCATCGGAAAACAATATCGGGATGTAATTCACCCTCAAAATAATCATTTGACTTGGCCATAATTCGAACACAGATCTCTCATTATCCAATCTTGTGTGCTAGAAATTATTTGGAAACTATAAAGACTGGCATTTGTTCATCTACTTTGCAAGTAGTAAAACGCCATATCCTAAAATATACCTTACTGGGATTCTCTTTAAAATAAAAAGTTTTCCTTTCCATAAAAGAACTCCATCAAACCACCCTGCCGGATTTCCGATAATGTACAAAGTCAGAGAATTTGGGGAAAAGCATGAATGTGAACCCGATAAAAACTGTTCCCCGGAGGCGCAAATGTATCGACCATTTGAATGTCGGAATGTATCGATCATTTCGCTCCGCCGTTTGGTCCTGCCAGGCGAGATCTTGAATAAAGGTCGCCCCAGAGGAAGTGAGGTAAACGCGAGGCTGATGGCCGGAGAAGAGGATTCGGGAAGCAGTCGAGTGTCTACAGAACGTGAGCTTCCCACGAAAGGTTTTTTTTTTTACCTCCCTCCTTCGGATTCACTTAAGCGGGTGCGCACTGCTTCTAAAACTACTCTCCGACTGCTCATAGCCCCGAGCGAACGGAATCGTCACACAAGTAGTACATTTCTCGTACCCAATTACCAGAGTATTGCCAGGTTTTCCTGTTTCAATTATAAAATGGAGTGAATTAATGAAACCATAAATGATATTGAGGAATGATAAAGATCAAATAAATAGATAAAAGATAAATTTGAGTAACGTAGAAGTTTTAAGAAGAGTTGGAGAGAAGTCTTTTGAAAACCTTGGGAAGGAGACGAGACAACTTAATCGGCCACATCATGAGACACCATGATCTGATGAGAATAATCGTTGAGGAACTGGTGGAAGGGAAGAACGGCAGAGGAAGGCCTCGGATGAGATACATCGAGCAGGTGATGAAGGCTGTAAAACAGAAGAGCTATGTAGGTATTAAAAGACAAGCTGATGGGAGAATTGAGTGGAGAGCTGCATCAAAGCAATCTTCGGATTGCTGACTGATGAATGAATGAAATGATATTGCCTTCGATTGAGGTGGTAGGAGAGATTTTCGTTTACGTGCAGATTTGCGTAAAACTTTGCGTACTAGTATTAAGAATGGGTAACTGAAAAAAATCCATGCAATCGATTTGGTTTCTTCGATTTTAATGCTATTTCAATACCTGACCTTATGGCACTTGACGTACATTTCGAAATTATTCAGTTGTATATGCACAGGTTATCTCCATAACGTAATATGACACTTTTCATATTATTGTAATGGTGGCTAAAAATTGTAAGGGGCCATGCCAAATTTGAAACACGTTTTAATTCTGATCTTAGCTTAAATATTGAATTTCATACCATAAAATAGTCATAAAAATGCTTTAATTAAGGTGTTTTTTTTAATAAAAGAATTCTTGCATCATATCTGCACATGCATGCATGGAGATTGCACATGCATGGAGATTTTCACCGAATGATATGGTGTATATAAGTCCAAAAATCTGCTTCAGACTTACTTATGAAAATTATTCAAATATGAACGCAGAAAATCATGATTCTCGCTCCAGCCATCTCGACCAACGTGTAATATTTCTTATTATGTGGGTTCTGGTCAGGTTGGTGTGTAGGCTTGAATGTGGACTGGCTGGCAGTGTTACTGATTTATCAGCCTCATCCCTTTATTATTATCCTCACCTACGAACAGTAATAATGACGGTGGCAAGTGAAAAGAACGCTATTAATCACTTTGATGTAAAAAAATTATCAACATTTTCAAATTGTAAAATCCATTTTTTATCCAATTTTATTTTAAACATGTAAGCTCGTTAATAATGCCTCTTTACTTCAGCTTTATAAGGCTTTGAAGGTTTTTCCAACGAAAACTGCTTCGGCAACTTTTTCACTTAATGACGGTTATCCGTAATAAAAACTTATTTTTTTATCGCCCCCATTTTCCTCAGCTGCAGATCCGGTTTCCTCCCTATTTGTAGATTACGTCTTCCATTCATGTTTCTTCTCATGTCGGAAATGCCGTGTCTTCCATGTATTCCTGGTTAAAGGCTTTCGTTCCACCGGCTTGTATCTAGCCTGCCTCCGTCGTAGCCAGCCTCCCTCCTCCCGCCTTTCTGCATAAAAGGATGCTCTGGTGACCCATTTTCCTCTTCAATGGTCTCGATAACGACGTGAAAAGTTCAAAGACGTCTTTGTTTGTTATTAGTCTTGGATTATCGCAAGGTTATCTGATTGAGTCGGATCCATACGATGTGTTTACAGGGTAGATTTTTCTTTGTGTTGGAGGATTCCTGGAGAAATGATTAGTTGATAAGTTATTTTTGGGACACGATCAGGATTTGAGGTCATTCCAGCCGTTGAGATAAGGTGGCTAGGTACTTGGGAAAGGATATTTTAGGGAGTGGAGAAAGAGAGGAGAGATACCCTAGATAACCAATAAGTCACTATCCGCAGACATCATCAAGGGAACCAGGGACTAACTTCTCATTTGACGAATACCATACTTCAATTGCTCTCCTCTCATCAGTGAAGTGATGGCCGGGAGTCAGGAGAATAATCTCCTCTGTAGCAAGATTTTTAACCCAAGTCCTAAGGATAGGAAACCATTACTCTAGCATAAGCATCAGCTGATTCCCAAAATGGTGAAGAGATATCCTCTGTCTGCAACACCCTTTTTATTTATTACATACGTAAAGGAAGGCACATTTTAATGACCATTTGACAGTCTCATATTAGGATGGAGTTACTTGTACAGCACTTGGCAATCACTCTCTAAAGTATGAAATTAGAGATCGGAATACCAATTAAGTAGTTTGATAATTATCCTCATTAATTATTTTCATATTTTGCGCTCTTACGTACATATTCCTCTGTTTTAAATTAGCGACAAGATCCTTCGTCTAACGCTATTTTTTGGTAAATTGGTCTTTTCAATGTAAAATGGGCTTATTCTTGAATGCGAGTATGAGAGAAAGATGGGTGAAGTAGTATATGTATTTATATCTAAAGGAGTGGTATTTTTACTAAATTCTACTTTTGAGGTGCAAGTCATCCCAAGACAACTGAAAAAGCAAAATGTTTCCACTAGCCCATCATTTCTTTTTTCAGTGATTCATGAATGTTTACCGGAAAAGATGTCAAAATCAATTAATGTGGTAGAAATGGCGTTTAATTTGGTTCCTGTGTCTGAAAAAAGTTTCCATAAATAATGAATCCGAAATTCAACCTGCATATTTTGAGCAGTTAGATTTTTTAATTATACTTATTTTTTTTAACCAAGGGAAGCAGTACATGTTAAACTAAATAACCGTAAAAGAAGGAATTTGATTTTTCTTTGGGCTCACTCAGTCCTTGAAAATATCTTCGCCCCCTCTAGGATTCGAGCCGCGGTCGTCGGGATGGGAAAACAATAGTCTTCAGAGTAACTAGACTCCCTTTATGCCTCCATTTCAGGGAGTTAACGTCGATCACGAGCAATTTAACGCGTTCATTTCGTCTCCGTATTGCTCGTTGACACCCTGCTCATGACTCGCCAATTAAGGGGGAGCGGTGTACCTTCCGCTCCGTTCGTGGGCGACGGCTAATTTGTGATGTCACGGCGCGGCGAGCCAGTCGATGGCTGCTATTCTCGTGCCCCTGAACCAACTCCCATGAGCCGTGTATGTCGTCCACGTACGATAACCATCGAATCGTGGGAACGCGGTGGAAGGGAAGGGGGATATGCTCTACTCATCCGGTCTAAGTACGGTCCATCAAGTCGAATTGGCGATATCGCTGCATCTATACAATATAAATGTCCGGAAACGATAATACGATATTATTGAGAGAAAGAGGAGGTGGAGTTGTGGATGGGATAGTTACGTGCATTGGTAAGGAGACGCCATGGTGAAGATATGAAGCATAAATAGCATATATATCGACCGTGGTGGAGTAGCATATATATCGATCGCATAGCATATATATCGAGTAGCAATATATCGATCGACATGGTGAAGATATGAAGCATAAATAGCATATATATCGAAGCATATATATCGACCGTGTAAATTTTCCATATTGATTCCGCCGCTGCTGCAGTAGGCATAAAAAAAGTCGTAGTTTGTCAGTTTTATATGGGATTTATATCAGTTATACCCTCTGAGAAACAAACTTCCCGTTGAAAACAAAATTTGACCTTTTCACTACCCAAGCTTCAAATAAAAACGATATATCTTTCGCGGCAGTCGTGGAGGCATGATGAGCAAACGTACCTCCATTGTCGTTTACAGGTTAGGGGCCTATCACCCTTGAATATATTCTTTAAATGGAAATAAATTCCAATGCGTTCTCTGATTGGTCAAGAACACTACAAGTAATCAGCCGTAACAAATAGAACATATTATATAGATTAGAAAACCAGAGAATTCAGTGAAAATCAAGTTATCATGAAGCATACATCATTTTTCAGTTAAGGTTAATCATACATCATTAAACCATGCCAAAAAATTGTTATTTAAAAATCTAAAATGCATTTTATATCTTGCTTCAAGTTTCGATAACTATTCCACTGGTTATACCTCATACTGATTCTCATTGTATTCTCAGAAGCGTTTTTAATACGAATATAGTAAACTCTCTGGTCAGAGTGTCGGAAGATTTCGTGAAAGATTAGTTATCAGACGTGTAGCCAGCATAAGTATGTATTACAGCACGCAATTTGGTATACTTATACCTACAGTATAAATACTATGTAGTAGTGAAAATATCACTTTAACAGTTACACCCAAATTTTTCTGTTGGGCAACCGGTTTCGTGATTTGAGTCGACGATATCCTGAAGATGTAATTTTGTTTCGAGGTCAGTTGTTTTTTTGAATAAATCTATTCCGACTAACATATATATAATAATTATTATCATATTACATCCTTTGTATTAAAACCCGTAACCCAAATCAAATTAGATTATGTTAGGCTGGGTTTGGTTTAAATGTGTGTTTAAATGTTTAAAAATGTTAAAACATACCCAGCCCAGGATAAGTTAGATGAGTTGTCGTGCGTTACTGTTAAAAGTAAATAAAATGTACATAGATATAGATAAATATATTCCTAGTTAAACGGCTTCAGTTTATGAATTTGGAAATTTTTAAATGAATACATATCCTATTTTCGTTGGTGATATCTCATGCTTGCAGCTTTTGATCGCTCAGCGTTTGAAAGAAAGATTGACCGCTTGGCTCTCTTTTGGCTTCGACGTATTCAGCGAGCCTAACGAGGTACTCATGTATATTTTTCCAACTCTCTGCGTCGTCATGAAAGTCACCCTCTTTAATCTTCGGCGTCTGCTCAAGATGGCTCAACCGTTCATTAATTGAGTCTGTTTAATAGGTCCCCCCATTCCCGTTCCGCGTGTGAAAGCATAAAAAGGGCTCTGCCCCTTTGCTCCATCCATAATGCCCGCATCTAGTTCCCGAAAGAGATGTTTCCGGCCAGAGGGCGCATGTGTGAGGCTATTCAGAGCTCGGCGGGCGAGTATAAGAGATATTTTTTTTCTTCCATACTCCCTTAGTCATGACGACGCCTCACTTATTGTACTCTTTCCGGGAAATTTTTCCCGAGTAGATGACGCCGCCGATGACGTGTACCGCCTCGATCTTCGTCATGTGAATCCAGTTGGTAGCCGTCTGGCATTTCGTTGAGTCAAAACATGTCGGAAGTGACCAATGCCTGTGGTCTCAATTCTCTTTCAACACGCCTCGTCATTGGCGGTTATCAGGTCAAACATGCTAATCTCGCAGATACCGGAATGCTGGGCACAGTAACCCGTCACTTATCGGTTAAAGCCAACATGTCGAAATTACTTTACTAGATTAGATGTCCGGCTTCATTCATGGCTGTGTCCATCCGGATAGTATAGTAGCCAGATGTGTCACAGTGAAACAGGATTTGCGTTTTTAAGGAGCCATAAAAAATCAACATATGTCTTCTAAAACCCTCTCAAAGATGCTTAAATTTGAATTCTTGAAGCTGTTTATGGGTTGATTTAGAGGAAATTGTGAATAATCATATGTATTTATTGTGTATGATGAGGAAAACACGTCATAAATTCTTCAGAATAAATTGTATGAATTATACCAATCAGTAGTTTTATCTTAACCAGAGTACAGATAGTTAGAGTTTACACCAACGCAACGCTCTCTCAGTTTCTGATTCGGCCGTAAATTTTTGTGCTGGCAGCTCTTTGATCTACGCCGGGAGCGTGTGGTGCTTGTACTGGGACGAGTATTTCATTTCTTGTGAGGAATTACCCGATGCCACTCACTCTTAGAGGACAGTAGTTTGGACGTAGTAGCTTTGACGTAAATAAAGGCGTAAAGTTTGGCTGTTCTGTTTCTTCTGAGCCCGCTTACTGGCTTGTTATTGACAATAATAGTACCTAGCCATGGAAACTTCCATCGTTAGCAAGTTTTTAACGGAAAATGTATTTAATTCCTTTGAAGTGTATTAATCCTCCCCAAAAATCGGTATTAAATCGTTAGTTTGAATGCAACCTCAATTTCAATTGACTTTTTATTCATACCATACCAAGTGTCGCCATTAAACAGGGTAACTTATCAAAAGATTCTTAACGATTTAAGTGCTTTGAAAGCACAACGTCTTCGGAGGGACTGCCAAAATGAGATGCTCCACATCAAAAGGAAACTTACTAAGTTAATTTCTAAAGCTCTCATGGGTAACGGGATGGAGGTACTCCCATATTTAATTCACAGAACAGTCTTAAGGGCTTCTAGACTTATCCAAAATGAATCATAAACTTCAAATTAATAACTTAGTTTTTCTGCCCACCATCCAGTAAATATCTTTCAGTCCGTGCAATGGCGTCGCATTTCCTCCATTTCTCTTTTTTAATTTCTTTAAATTAGGGGAATCATTTCAAGGTTAATTACTCCCCATAAAGTCTTGAATTCCATCCTTAATGAGCCCATAATTCTCTCTCCACTCCTCTGCTGACGACGATACTATAAAGAGCTCTTTTGCCAAAGCTTCTCGTCAAAATCTTGAGGAAAGTATTCACTTCTTCTATGCTCTGATTAACAATAATATACAAATTATGCGATCCATCTTTTGGATATACAATTTGACGAAATTTCTACGCAAAAACAGTGCTTGTATAAGAAACTGGAAGAAATAAAATTGTTCTCAAGTGCAGAATTTCTTTGAGAGGAAGACTCCGTTAAGTTAAACCGTGGCTTTTCTCGCTATTCTCAAATTACGCTCAAATTATTCGCCTAAGTCAAAGGGTGTTCCTCACGTAGTTCACAGCACGGGTCTAATAGAGAGCGCTGTTGCCAAATTTGCCTTCGGTGTGTTCACATTTAGGTCACTTAAGGAGGAACCTTTATTTTAAGCATGCCCGATATCGTACCTTAATTTTAGAACATATTATACAGCTAGACTTATAAGATCAAATTTTGTAAAAATATTACTGCTTCGTCCGTAACTCTACGAAGATATATTTGTTTAAAAATAGAGAATTTTAACGCTGAAATTCATTCCCTTAGCCCCAATTGGTCACACTTCATTCGAATTGCACACTGGGTTAAATACACCTTAGCAACGAAAAAGTGATATCCTGCTTCAATAATAAGTTCTAAAACTCCTAAAAAAACATTATTTAGGTATTTTTTAAGATCGCAGAAAAAGGTGTCAGTTTTCCGTCCTGAATTAATTGTTTAGGTATTGCAAAACTAATCGCTAAAATTTAGGTATTGAAAAATCGTCTTGTTTTAACGGAAAAAAATGTTTTTTACAGAATTAATTTGAGCAAAAACCGATGAGAATTTGTTCCTAAAATATATTATTTTAATAAAAGAGTTTTTTAATACTCTCCGCTAAAAAAGTAGTTTTATTTTGAAGATTGAAAAATGTCAAAAACTGGAACGCCTTTATTTGTGCACGAATAATTGAAATGAAGGGATTAATAATCATTATAGGACACAAATATTATGCAAAATACGTTTTATTAACTAAGAGGAGTTTAAAAAATGGTTGGAGTTTACCTAACCCCATGTGGCCTATAAGGGTTAATGGCAGTACGATGGTATCTCTTCGCATTCCTTTTTTATCTCGATTTCCGTCCGAACAATACATATAAAAAACTTGTGCTAAATATTCAGACACCTATCATATTTTTTTCTACTTAGGTCATCGATAAAGTAACACGAGAATTTAGATTTAAATGAAAGACTTCCGGTTTTTATCGGAACACATACTGACATACCGTGATGAATTTGACAACGTTGACAAAGGAAATTTCTGCTGTTTTTCTTGTTTTCTAAATCTGTTTTTCAAAGTGTATCAAAATTAGGCATTTAATATATACAGGTGATTCGGGTCTCCCCGCAAGGTTTACAAACCCCCCACCAGGTCTGCAAGCCTTCGCTTGTACCCTAGTGGAAGTAGTGGGAAAATGAAATGGGAAGGGAAGGTTAGCGAACCACAATCCTGCGAGGCCGACACCATGAGGCGGTATGACGTCAAATGGATGACAATAGGCCACCGCCTGCCCGCATTACTCGTATCTGTTGGGTTCTCCAAACAACGTAAGACGAGTCCCCGTCAGTCTCGCTTTTGCAAAAACTTACAGCACATCTTTTGAGAACTGGAGGAGCCCGTTGCCCACAAAATTTGAATTAGGTATCCCCCGACTCCCTTTTAAGTAAGTCCTCGATTTAAGTCTGAGATGCGTGTTGAAGAAGAGCTACGTAAGTCGAAACAACGTAAAACGAATCCAGATATTCGTGGCCACTTTAATAATTAATAAATCAAGGCGTTAATTTCTAAATTCGTTTTTTTGCCTTTATCCAGGAAAAAAATAGCTATTTCAGATAGGATTATTATGTCTTAACCATCAAAAAGCGCAAGCTTATGCACATACGGTCTATTTTATACGCATTAAACAGGGAATAATTAATTTTCCGACCACCCTTGTCAGCATGGACGTAGCATCGAATCAGACATAAATTGAAACGACGCATGCCGAGACCTTACTGTATATAGTTTAATATTTTAAGTCTGAAGATAATTATGTCTTTCCCTCAGATAATATAAATCATGATATCAAATCTTGCCGGAATAAAAATGGAGGATGGAGTTAATAATTATAATTACTGAGTTTCGTTTCGTTATGTAAGCTTCAGTGTAATGCTTTGTGCAATGAGATTTTACCCGAAGGTGTATTTGTATGAAATTGAAATAAATATTAAGAGTAACAATAAACCTAAATTTACTCATTGCAGCAAATTGTGTATATTTTAAGAATACAGTACTTCGAAGCGCTTATTCCTACTTAAACGATAATTTTTGCCCCGCACCAAATTGAAGCTAATTACTGTGTGGTATAATATTTGAATATTGGATAGCTACTAAATATGAATTTAATCTACTATACTGCTCTTTATATGTTTATATGCTCATACGACAAGAAGTTGTAAATTATTTCTGTGAATTACTGTAAAGCACTTCATACAACACTTAATCTTATCACGCTTCTGTTACATAAATTTTCCACAGTATTTTGGTTACCTCAGACAGGTTCCTATCCTTGGGGTAACCTAAAGCTTCCATAAATTATGTGTTGCTCTTATAATATATGTACATTATGGAAGTATTAAATTATTATATTATATATATTATATTTACTTTTTTGCTGTTATTGTCAACATCGCACCTCCGGGTTTATGGATATGTACACAAGAATACGAATCTCCATCAGGGGTCGTACATAAACTACGCTACCAAATTAGGGGGCTATAAACCAACAAGGGGAAGGGGGGGGTTCACTCAAAGTAACGTAACTGTTGCATTGCGCCTATTTATGTTTCTTGCTCGTCAGCATCGCGTCAACAATACTACAGAGTTTAACATGAGGAAGGGCGAACGATATTGACTCATGGAGGGATAAGGAAACATTGTTTATGAAGGATCTTTGGAAATTCCAGTTTTTTTATTCATTTGGGTCATGGTTGAATTTTAGAATTTAAATATGAATATAACTTGTCCCAATTGAGATTAGATAGTCATATCTAGTTTGGCTAATTTATTAGTCTTATTTCAACCTATCCCTAAAAATAAACTCACTCAATTACTGAGGAAATGTTATTGAATTCATAGTTTCATTTGTAGAGAAAAGGAAGTGGGAGGGGTTGAGAAAAATACTACGGTTATCAACGAAGGGGGCAGGGGGAAAAAAAGTCACTAAAAACGGTGTCGTAGTTTATGCACGACCCCTGAGAGCCTGTACTGTCAACTAAATTTGGAACGGTCTTTAACACTGCATCCTAGTCACTATCGGCAAAATATTTCTTCCTTCTGGCGTGCAAGTGTTTCTTCAGAGAGTATTTCTATAGATTCTCCCTTTTATTTACCTTATTTGGAATAGAGTGACATCATTAGGTTCGTAAGATTGTGTGGAAATCTTTATTCATTTGCAACTGTGCGCTCACCTCTTCGCAATGTCTCTTGCGGGCTCGTGACGCGATTCCTAAGTCAATTTTTATAAATATCGTGACTTCATCTCTGACTTAATCCTCTCTGTCTCTCTCACTGCCTATTTTACTCGCCGACTCAAATGACAAAGTCCTTCCTTTTGCAACTGGTTCGGACTCCCAGTCAGTTAGCCCAAGGCTGCTGGATCACCGATGCCTTCGTCGTTGTCGGCGCACGTTTAAGAATTCTCGTCTCAGGCTACGACGATGTCGTCCTCAATGCAACGAGTCTCCTTCTCAGAAGGGAGGCGAGTCATTACTCGCTGCTCTGGGATAATATTGACCTTCGAGCGAGTTCGAAGTTGAAGTCTTGTTAAAGATCAATTACCCTGCTTCCCTTTGGAAATTACCTGTCGTCTTGACGTTCCGCCGAGTCCTCCCCGCTAATTTAGCCTCCCCGTCCTCCTCATTCCACTCCCAGGAGGAGCAAATTACCTTTATACACCGTGTCTTAGAACGGTTGGGTGTTCTCACCACCGTGGGTTTCAGCGGCCGGAATTTTTGCGAATAAATGTAACGATCACCATCATCCGTCGTTCAACCCTAAGATTGGTTGACTGCAGCCCTCGACCCTTCCCTATCTAATGCTAGTTCCATAACCTCCAGGTATCTCTTTCTATGTACTTTCCTCTTTATTTGGTCAATGAACTTATTTCTGGGTCTTCCTCTGGGGACTACTCCCTCTACTTTACCTTCAATTATGTTCTTCACAAACCCATTGTGTCTCGGGGTGTGTCCAATCCATCTCGTTCTTCTTTTTTGTATGATGTTCCTTATGGTCCTCTCCTCTTCTGTACACTTAATCATTTCTTATTTTTCCGTCCATTTTATCTTCAGCATTCTCCTCCAGCACCAGGTTTCAAAGGCTTCTAGTCTTTTCTGGTCAGCTTTTCCAATGGTCCATGCTGCCGATACATAGAGTACTACGCTCCTGACGAAGGTTTTCACGTACTATTTCCTGGTTTGTATGTAGTCCTATTCTCTTTGAGCACACCAGTTGTCTGTTTCCATGAACGCCTTCTTAGCTTGAGCTATTCTCCGCTTGATGTCCGTTGTACTTCTTCCGTCCCACGTAATGGTACTTTCGAGATAAAATGTAACGAGAAAACGTAACGAAAAGCAACGAAAAAATGTAACGAGAAGAATTAGAATTGACGAGGCGCAGAGGAAAGGATGAATATGAGTGTGCATATAGCGTAGGGGAATTCAGCGGTTCAGCTTATTCCCGGGTAATTAAAACGTTGAAAAAAAGGACCTGATGAGCGTAATTTATGCGGGATCATGATTTTAATGAGGGCGCTTCTTCGTTTGTTTTTGGTAATTATGTTCTCTCACTCGTGGAAGCGGAGTGAAATTGGCAACAAGGCTCCATAGCAATGCTCGTCAAGCTACCTACCTATTTTTTGGTCGAACTAATCCAAAAATTGGATTTAATTTTACGCTTACCACATTATTCGTTTTCTAATTAAAATTTTTAAACAGTCTTAAATACTGTCATTCTGGTAAAAAAAAAGTTTCTGGACCAACAAACTGTCTGGCATGTTGCGACAATATTCAAAGGAAGTTTATATTATCGAGGTTTAGATGTGAATGTGATCAGTTCATTATCGGTTTTCATACCTATCATTCAGGAGAATTTTTATTGTAATTGGAAGGAGTGGAATTTTAATATAGATAATTTTATTATAGGGGTGGATTTTTAATTTTATTTTATCACTCGCTTTCTTAATCACCCGCTTCTGATTCCTAGCCACATGAATAATTGAATATTCATGCACGAGTAATTGTTTTTAATCATTTTTTCATTGGCTGTTCAATCCCAAGATTGTATGACTGAAGCCCTTCACCCTTACCTATCTAATGCTAGTTCCCTTACCTCCTGGTATCTCTTCCGATGTACTTTTCTCTTCGTTTGGTCGATTAACTTATTCCTGGATCTTCCTCTAGGGATTTTTCCTTCTATTTTGCCTTCAATTTTGTTCTTTACAAACCCATTGTGTCTCACTTTTTTTCATCATGTTAATCTCACCTTTTCAATCATGTTAGCTTATACATCAGATTGAGAGGTTCCTTGTGTGTTGCGATATTTAAATGTCCAGTTTTTAGCACTATCATGATCATGACGATAAAGTGAAATTTAGTGTTTACTCCAATCTAAAAGATTATTTCTTATATCAATAAGATGATACCTAAGTTGGTTATGCCAGGATGACCCTAAGAATGGGCTATACCCTATGGGTATGGGGTATCTGAGACGTGTATGTGGTAAAATGTGAAGAGTGAGTAATGAGTGGGTGATAAAGGTAATATGAAATGGATGCAAGGTAATGGACATGTAAGTAAGAAATCTACTTCGTTGGTCTGGCCATGTAGAGAAAATGGATGAGAATCGGATGGCGAAGCAGATCTATGATCTAGGAGTGAAATATGTGAAGTGAAGAGGTAGGCAGTTAAAGACATGGGTAAATGTGGTGTACGATATAATTAAAGGGAGTGATATGAGGGTAGCTCAATCAATAACTCGAAAAACTGGATAGAGGCAATAATAAATAAATTGGCTTCCTGAAATTTATTTCACTTTTATACATATTCACCCTGTACATTCAGACACTTATTCCATCCCTTTACAGGTCTTTGATAGGCGGCCACTAACTAGCATTTTGTTTGCTGTCACAGTCAACGAGTAACCTCTTGGGCTACGGTATCATCTTTTCCAAAACGTCGGCCTCTCAAATGATTTTTTAGGGGCCTGAACAAATGAAAATCATTGGGGACTGTACTGGAAAAGTTGGGACTGTACTGTGGATGTTCCTACCGTTCCAAATGAAATGTTTACGAATGATGTTGATGATGAAATGCTGACGTTTGCGACTTATTGACTTACCCTCGTATTTAGAGAGTTGAAACAAAAGAAGTCTTAAGAACAGAATGGTGAGTACGGAGCAATTTCTTAGTGTTGCTGATGCAAAAGAGGCGTGAAAAGATAGGGCCAAATGAAAGATACAATTGAAGCTGAGTAAGCTCTCTGAGCCAATCATCGAGATCTTAAACTTTTTTTTATCAAAGTCAACCTCGAAAGAGAACGCCATGATAGGTGCATATTTAAGTCATTCGTTAATGCTTAAAAAAATCTAATGGTTTATATGTTACGTTTGGATGGATAAATATTAACTTCATTTTCTAGCTTTTTCAATGACTGCTTCCGTACACAATTTCTTTCTTCAGCTTCTTCGGCAAACATCCTGGCTCTTATCATCTCATTCCACCCCATCTATAAATCCTAGATTCTTCAAAATCATTTTCTTTTACGGGTAAGACGAACAGGTGTGCCCATATACCTTGGGTTTCCCGAAATCAATTTGTGCGACGAGGTGGACGGGACAGGTGTTCCAGGCGCTACTGCTGCCGGAAAAGCGGCGTTACTCTCGAAGCCTTTCATCCAGTTGACGGACCGGAGAGAATCGTTAAAATGTGTGTTAGTGGGCAAAGCTTATCCATATGGATCAGTTGAGTTACTGAATCTCTTTTCTCTCTCTCTCTCTCTCTAGAGCTCCCCAATAAATTCACGAAAGCATATGATGGCGGTGGTTTTTTTTTCAAGTACCAACCATATTTGTATTCCGACAATTTACTGTGCGTCATAATAGCTCGCCATATAATTGGGAACAATGGTGGGACATGCGAATCAATTATGCATGAGGGTTAAGAATGGATGAGGCATATTCAGCCCTATCCCAAGTTGTAAACTTGTTTAAATGGTATCGTACGTCGATTGTTATAACGACAACGTGTTTACATTCATTACTGTCATCATTGATTGTTTTATTACTTGTATACATGGGTTTATTTTTGATTCTTTAAAGTGTACGTGTTTTTTGTGTTTAAATGTATTTTACGTACTTATATCTTCTATATAACTATTGTTAAAAAGTTGTAAGATGTTAATTCGACATACTGAAGATAAATCTCCATGCAGATTTTGTCCTTTTTATTCTTCCACATGGTCAATTTTAATACAACGAATTATGCCTCACGCTCTTGACATCTTTGAACATTTTACAATGCCTCTGAGAATGAAAAAAAATTCCTACACCTCCGCCTTCAATCCCAACAGCTATATTTTACTTGCTAATTGAATTAATTTAATGATCTTGTTCAAGTTGCATATTGTGTGAAAATAATTTTCTGCGTACATGTTTCCGGCGTTGAAAGCTACTTATTAACCCGGCCCTTGATTTACCAGCGGGACAGCGATCGCATCCGTCATAAAGAAATAGCATTTTTCTTTCACTTGTTTTCATTGTTGAAAGAAAGTAAAAAAAAACAAGCTCTAATGACAGCTGAAAATATTTGAAATACGCAAACGTGAAGAGTAATGTCTGCTGGCATGTACTAATTCTGCGTCCCTATATCATGTAGATAGCGTGAAGCGTCACTTACATTGTTTCTTTTACTCCCTGGCAACGGATAGTGTCCCGCACTTAGGTTTTCTGGCGCCGTATCCGTTGGTGTATAAGAGTTTATTTTAATTTTTGAAATTTTTCAATAATTATATTAAAAGTTTATTTCTCTAATTAGAGCATGTTATGATTTGAGCCATCTTCACGATATTCCAAAGTTAGACAACAATTATTTTATATTCGTGTTTTTGGCATATTGGCTCGACGTGGCTGCCTCATATTTGCTATCAAATATTTTGATAGTTGTAACTGTATTACATTGATTTGAAGTTCTTTATTTCGCGTTTAGAAGAAATCTGTGCGTGTGTGTAATCAAATTGTTACGAAATTAATCTCCTATGTCCCAAGTCCATGTATTTTAATATCGTTGCATAGGTAAAACGACAAATTGGTGAAATGCATTTTCCCTTTAATTTTACCCGGCGATATTACCAATAATGATATGTATACAAAGTTTCGCACTAATCCTTCCATGAACAAAAATCACACCAGCAGACTCAACTGAACTGAATAAACTATGCTCCTCCTTCGCTACACTCTTTATCGTAATGCTACCCCATGAAAGCCGTAATTTTTATGATTACCAGCATTAAAATTGTCGAGCAACCCACCCATTTGCCGCGCCCGCGAGAAGCGCTGCGTGTTCATGCGGAATAAAACTTGGTTTAAGGTTAAAGTATGAACTTATTCGGTGGGGATGAATCGCTGCTCCCGTGCTCGCTGTGATTTCCGAGTAAACTCGCTCTAGGCGCATCTTTCGGCACGCGATGCTCCTCTGATGGGGGCTGAGCACGCGCTCCTTGCATGTCTAGACACAGGAACGATTACTCTCCGAGTCTCTCGATCGAGAAAATGCGGAAAAATGAAAATTTATATTCTTGTCGCCTTGGCCAAACTTCTTATGAAAATAGTGAATATTCATACTTGCTGAAACTACGCATATTTTTTCCCATCATCATCAGGTCTTTGGGCGTCCATCGCACATAATAAAATCAATAAAGGTTTGCTAAGCAAGTTTTGTAGTAATGTATAATATTAATATTTACATCTACCATGAAAGAGAAATTAAAATATTCAATCACACGAAAGTAAAAATGACAGTATTATTTGCGGATCATATTTAGGATTTGTATTTAGCTTTAAATTTTTCATTCTAAGGTCCTCACTCTTTGAGTAATCAACCAATTTCATAGGCAAACTTCTCTATCCTCTGACATAATTTCATGTTCATCTCATCATACGTCCTATCCCTTATTATTCGATTCACCGAACCGATTCATTTTCTTCCCCTTCCCGCTTTCCTACCACTATCACTGCCTTTAACATCACCTTGCCCCTCATTACTCATCTCAACTATCTGCTCTACCTTCTCCTAATCTTCTCCAGAAGATTTCCTCCCCAAGTCCGCCGTACCAAGCACTTCCTCCTTAGTCTTCCTTCCCGTCTACCGCGATTTTCTATTTCTCATTACAACCACTGTTCAAACGCCGGCTGCCTATTCCTGTCTTTCTTTTTTAGAGTCCAAGTTTCTTCATCATAAACTGCTGCACTAAATTCACTAAATACTAGACTCTTTGCCAACCACCTCCTCTTCACACCCTTATACCAGATCCCCATCATCCGCTACTTCATAGACTTGAACGCATCTTTTGCTAGGGCCATTCAGACAAGTTTCTTAATTTTCAATGGCTTCATGACTTAAGGAATGTGGTACTGGGCGATTTCTTGGACTAAAAGTAACTAATATTACTAATTACTAAAAGTAATTAATTATTGAACATGAATGTATTCAACTCTATACTTGTAATTATTACTGTTATCATTAATTACCTTTTTCCTCACGGTTTATATGCTTAATCATGTATTTAAATGTTATCCTAATAGTGCTCTGTGCAGTAATATGTACGGCTGTATTACGAATTCCAAGCTTACAATGAGTTTTTTTTAATTTTTGTTTTGCCTGTCATCATTGTATAATAAATTCGATTTTGTATATTGAGTTTCATCACTGTATTATTAATCTAATTTTTAAATTTCAAAATTGTATTAATTTGAAAAATTGTACTTCATTATCTCAGGGGCTAAGAGTAGCCCACGATAATAAACGTTGTTATTATTATTATTATTAATACTATCTACAAATCAAGCGCTAATGGCCTCGATAAGCAAATTGGAAACATTTTGAAATTGCAAGCGTGCTGCAGTGTGCACATTGAAGTCAGTGACGGTAGCTGACGACTGTCCCTCTGCTCGGCAATGAGATTAATCAGTAATATTTCGTCCGTAGCGCTCGGACGCGAGACAATTGGCACGCGAATGTGAAGTTTAGAAAAAAATTGAAGGGTGTGAAATGCACCAACTTGCTTGGGAACGTGTACTGTTTGCTAGACTCTCTCTGATTTCGCTTTCCCTTCACTCATTCCATCATTCTTTGAAAAGTCTACGCTTGACTAGAATTCGCTACACCTTGAACATTTTTAACGGTCTAGCATGTCGGTATAATAATAATGATGATGATGATGATGATGATAAAATAAACTCTCTCTCGCATTTTCCATTACGGTATTGATGCAATTTCCATCCTTAGCACTTATTTTTTTGCGACAGTCTCAGGTCCGTGCATCCTTTGTCCTCCAGCGCCATCTCTTTCACGTTTTCTGCCTTTTCACGTTCGCATCACGCTGGGACGTCTCCAACAGAGACAAATGGTTCGAAACGGCCAGAGCTCAGTCGATGGAGGTATTGAAAACTTCAATTTTGGGTACTTTTTTAAGTAGGCTGGAAATAAAATTTATCTGTGCTAATGTATAGTCAATAGTTTAAAAAAATACTCATGATGTAAAATTAATTCAGATTTGTTTCCTGGTAAAAATACGGCAAAATAGCACATTTTAATAAGCCAGTAGGAGTAATTCGTCTTTTTTATCTACAAAAAAGTGAATTAATCTATTATAAATTATTGTGTTCTATGCAATTGTTATGCATGTCCCGTCGACAGACCATATGGTCTGACGGAACAGAAATGTAATGTAAGTTCAAATAAAATAAATTAGTCAATCACGGTTAAATTCACTCCGCATACGTTGCTTTACCATGAAGCCTTGGGTGGTGACTAGAGTAGCTGACCTGTCAAAGGAAAATCCGGGTTTACTACATGGTATAAACAAATGATTTTTTTTTCATGTTAAATTTTCCCACATTGATGATAAAAAAATTGCTTTGTTTGGAGTAACTGATGTGAGATGAAACGTGGTAACGGCTATATTTGTCATTATTTCTAAAAGACGCAACAAACGGATAAATAAATTAATTAATTTCAACTACTTCTAAATTTTTGCGGTTGAAAACACTATGCCCCACTGAAATTTATTTGGTTTGCCTATGATGCTCGCGCATGGTCGGCATCCAGTAATCGTCACTGGAAAGGTTTGCAATAGAATTTTCACTCGACTAGAATACCACCGGTCTTGCGATGGGGTAGTTTTGTACGTCACAGGAGCGGGAGAGGGAAGAGGACTCGGGTAGGGACAATAGGGCCGCTCACGTGCATCAGGGAGGAGTTCACGCGTGAAGCACGCCACCCTTTTGTTTAATGAGCGAGATGTGGAGCGTGTGCGTCGCCTCGTTCCAACCTCCGACTACATCTCCCAACATGCATCATTCCCCACTCCACTGTCCCCCCTCTCCGGAAAGCACAAAGTGTGTAAACCATTTTGAAATATGCCTTTTCTACGTTTTCGGTGCATTTCGCATGTTGCAATACATATATTATACTGCTAGGTTCAATATTACCAAAAGGCATGGTGCTTTATTTTATATGCTTTCCAGCCTTGGAGTAGAATTCCATTTGAAATTCAGCGTATTATATTTTTGATATATATATTTTGAGATCAATAAAGTATTCTCTTATCTTTCTTAAACTGCTCACATTACGCATTTCATTTGAAATAAAGTAACTACATCGTAAGTAATGAACTTGATGCATTATAGCCCTGCGTTTCATGAGCATCAGTGCTTTTTAACTCTATTCTGGATGCATTGCTGTATTGTACATGAAATACAGTTTGAAGTTGTGTTGTAAAAGTGCTGTTGCTTAGATTATCATCCAATATGGAATGGAATTGTCTTTCACTGCATTAAGCCTGAAACTAAACCTGAGTGAAGTTTATTTTATCTAATGTATACAACTTCACAGGTGTAATACATCCTTTTCAAAACTATATGTGTACAGCTATAATGAGTAAATTGCCATTAGACAATACGCCGGGTGGCTGAAGTAAAACTAAGTTTATTGCATCAACTGTGTTGCATCATCATAGGCCGTTCAATCTTAAGATTGGTTGACTGCAGCCCTCAACCCTTCCCTATCTAATGCTAGTTCCCTTGCCTCCTGGTATCTCTTCCTATGACTTTACTCTTTATTTGGTCCATGAACTTATTCCTGGGTCTTCCACTGGGGAATTTTCCCTCTATTTTACCTTCAATTTAAGTGTGTTTATATACAAGTATTTATCTTAACAATAACTGGTAACATTTCGTGTAAACTGAATGATTCATTGCCAGAATATTTTAAGAAATTACTCCTGCACTGATAAATATGCTAGATTGGTGAAATAGTGGAAGAAATAGAAGGTTGGAAAACTAAAAAGTGTGATATTATTAAAATGAAGTGATACTGTGCGACAGAAATTTTTTTATATCCTCATAAAGTAACCTACTTGTAATTGAGGTGTATCTCAAATGCATTACACATGGGCGTGGTTGTCTCGGCCTCCTCTCTGCTCTCCATGGCTTTCCCTCCAAGTCCCCAACTTCTCCTCTGCCTCAATGCACTCATCCCTCGTCATCTTCTCTCTCACCATCCCACCTTCCGCCTCTTTCAGCCTTTCCCGCCCTCCTCCTCCTCCTCCCCCACCCCAGTCGACTCAACGGGGTTAAAGAACGCTCGGACTCAGACAGCGGGTAAAGGGGGTGGGGCGGGGGAGGAAGTGAGAGGGAGGAAGGAGAGGTACGTGAGGATTGACTCGGGGTAAGAGAAGGGGTGTGAGGCAGGTGGGGGAAAGAGGTTTGGAGGGATGTTTCTGAAGGGAGGGCCGTGTCGCTGCAGTTGCATCAGTATCGACGCATGATGCTCCGTGCTCGTGGGAGGGTTGAGGTGGTCGGAGCGATTTTCGTGACAGATTTACGTGAAACTTTGCATTCGTGCAATTATTATATTTAAATAAAATTGAAAATAATGGCATGTGCATAAAATACAGGGCGATTTTGTATCTATGCAACTTAATGCTATTTTAACACGCAGAATTAGGGTTGATGACATATATGTCGATTAAATAGGACAGATTTTTTTTTCCTTATCGCAAAAACTAAGTTTCCATACGATGAAAAAGGCTCCTAATAAATATCAAGATATCGTACCGAAATGAAAACAAATATTTACATACAATTTTTGCGTGAAGCAGAATTGAGATGCATGATCGTTTCATGATATGTTAACGCTCGATGTAGAGCATTTTAGCGGCTATAATTTTTGCTCAAATTTCGAATTTCGCGCCGCAAACCAAGTTGTAACAATGCTTTAATTGAGACCAAATTTTTAAAATAAAACTGTTGCATCATTTATATTACAACTTGTGTAAACATTTCCAACGTATCAATAGATGTGCTTAAGTAAAGTATGGTCCAAGACTTTTTCGACCCACTTTTAAAGATTTAAAAATGTGCACTCAACGACACATCAACCACCTTAACGTGCGGTCAGGGTAGGGAGATGCTGGTCATACGGGAAACAACTTGAGGAAAAAGTGGATAATTTTTAGACGTATATAGCCATTAGTAAAATTTCGTTCGTACCGTGAGCATATAAAGAGGCGTGTGGCTGTGGTTGTTAGGACACCGGGAACGAAATGGGTGGATATAATTATAACGGGTTTTGATATGGTATTGTCTTGTTTATTAACTGTTATTGTTGTATTCACTAATGGTGCGTTGAAGGAAAGAAGTGTTTTCCTGTCAATTAGGCAGAGTATCTCCCTTATTTTGTCGCGTCCATCAGTTCTTGAGTTATTCATGTATCCATTGGAGTATTTTACCAGCTGAAGGGTAGGGTTTTACGTTACCGGTACATCGTTACTTTTGGGTTCCTGTCGATAATTTACCATTAGATCCCTTCTCAATTCCTCTAATCATCTCCCTCTTCTTATTTCGTTCAGAATTCCTATCCTTTTCCTCCCTCTCCCGTCCTCTTCCCCAGTGTTCTCCCCTCTATTATTCTATGCAACATTCCCTCTAGCGTGAGGATAAAATAATATCCTCTTCGTCGTACTAAAATTCGCTTGATTGGAATTTTCAGGCAATGTAAGTCTAGCGTATAGCCTCCGAGTCTCTTTGCTCGATTGAGGAACGTCAAACGTACATTTTTTTATATTCTTTGACTGTAATTTCATCACTTTACTAAATGAATGCTGTGCGCATTGCATGTACCCATGATGTTGGGACTTCCACAGAGCAACAAGCGAGGAAAAATACGTGCAAATGCAAATTCAAAGATAGACACGATGCAAAATGCAATAAAAGCCGCCGCATCGGGGTGCGCTAATGCAATCCACTTTGGAATGGCGAATGTTTGATGCAATTTTGACGCGCAGGATGAATGGGAAAATGACTTTCTGATGACGTGCGGTGAAGCAGAATTGAGATGCATGATCGTTCCATGATATGTTAACGCTAGATGTAGAGCATTTTAGCGGCTATAATGCTCTTGATAAAAATGATGGTGTTACATTAGTGATAAATTTTAGCATTTAAATACATCTTCAAAATTCTTTGGTTCGCTTACCGATGATTTATTAGAAGGAATTTTATTGGATGTTAGACATGACAGTGATAAGAATATATTTTCCAGGGAAGTAAAAATTTTTAGTTAACAGTCTCGATATTCAATATTATGTATGTGAAGCTCCGTATTATATTTTACAGCTAGTTTAATTCTCGTGACTACTGATGTCTATTCCGAGTTCTCTGTTCTATTTCATCATTGGGTATTCCATCGTAATTGCTCAAGGCTTTCAATAAATTGTTGCTCATTGAGTCATCAAATTTTCCAGGATTAACTTTTACTAAACCACAGAATTGACGGTATAATAGTATCTACTATGGCTCACTTAAAACGTTTCATACTTTTAGCTCGGGTGATCTTGATCCATTATTGCTGTCGATGTTGATGATATTAGTTTTGAATTGAATGACGAGATGATGCGAATGAGAACTTCATGTGGTCGAGGAACGCTCTTTTAAAAAGAAAGAAAAACTTGATTGAGCACCGGCCATAATACAATCTGTCCCGAGCTTGATTTTTATAAAATCATTACCTATTTGGGCAAAACATAATTCATCGAAGGTCCGTTCTCTTTCTAATGCTAGTTCCCATAATTCCTATTAGCTCTTCACATGTATATCCTCTATATTAGGTCTTTGCATTTATCCCTTGTCGTTTATCTTAGAACTTTTTCCTCTATTTTTCCTTCTATAATATTATTTGTAAACCCATTGTACCTCAGAGTATGCCCAATCGATTTGGTTATTCTTGTCTCTCTAATGAACGTTCCCTACATAGAAAAGAGCAGTATACAAAATATGAGAGCCAACTTTGCCTGTTATGAACTCAGCTAGACTCACTTCGAGGTAAATTATATTTTCAATTAAAAATCGGTGTCATCACATCGATGAGCTGAAAATGAATTGAAACTATCACTTTGGCTGCATCCGTAGATGCGATTTAGAATTTGATCACCCATATAAGTTCACCATGCGAAGCTGAGGATCTCTGACGCATTATATGGAGGAGTTCAGAGATGGAAATTTCATAATGGGGCTTTCTTTTTGGTGTGACAGATGAAAGAAGAGTCGGGTGAGTCAGAAGTCGAGGTGTGAGGCGTTATGTGACGTAGGTCGGAGGACGAAGCAAGCGATTCATGGTATCCTGAGAGATGGCAAGTGAATATAAGGACGAAGGTAAGGGATAAGGGCTTGTAGAAGAGCAAAAAATCGTCCATATTAGGTTTTGCAGCTGATGGAGAAGGAACCAGAATGGAAAAAAAGTTTGATTCGCGGAAGTTCTCGTGAAAATGAAATTGGAGAACTTTTGTCAAAATTCCAAGAGAGATAATTTTTTTCAGTGACATCGCGAAAAACTTTTTTTCCGAGGAAGATATGAAATTGGATTTTTTGCGTAATAAAACTTGTGAATCCCCGAATAAAATATAAATGCCAACTATTTTCAGAATATTTCATGCAGGGCTATGGAGGGATGTTTTTAAATCTCTTACCTGTCCCCTGATAATATGATTCTGCTCTCTATGTCCAACCAAATGTTTTTGAAATTATCTTGGAGGAGAAGAGAGACATATTCATGGATCTGATAGTATTCATTTCGTTTTTCAGTTGTCATCAGTGAGGAGATCTGAAAAAGTTCGTTTATTTTCTCTCTGATTGATCTCATTAGGGCAATCTGCTATTTATAGGATTTATCTGCTTACAATGGTACTAAAACAGCATCTTTCCGTAAGTCAGTGAACAGTGTTGAAGCATCACTTAACTGGGTGTAGCATTTCCTATTTGGCATGCAATAATTTTCATCCCAGATTTTGAACGAAAAAATGTATCCAAAAACACTACATTGATTTTTAATCATTAGATTTACTTTTTGCGATGCCTTTATTGAAGACATAGTAGCCAATTGATCAGAGTACTCACAGAAATGTCAAAGAGTATCGTTGGTATACTCGTTCACTAATCCTTGTTTCCTCGAATTTTATTGAGCCGTATGAGATGTCTTCTCGTTCATTCCTTCTCGTTCTGTTCCAAAAGGATGGGCTCACCACCACATTAAAATCCCTGGGTGTAGCACTTAATTCGCTTGAATGACAAAACCTCGTAAAAAGGAACGGCTCGTTTCATGAATTTAATGAGCTTAATGTCTCTACATGGGCTGGGGAATGCAAACTTTTTGTCCGTGTCGCACAAGCATGGGCAGTTTTCTTCATAAAAAAACACTGTTGGGGATGGGGTGAAAAAGGAGCGTTAAAAGGGAAATAGAGCGTGTAAAATAAAACAATAACGCTGAAAAAAGAGTCAAGATCGGAGAAAACATGGTACACTTGGTTAATTGGGCCAAATTGTCCTCTTTTCTCCCATGTTCTTTCCTGCTGACAACTTTTTTGTATTAGTATGCAAAAGGGCACGATGAGAGAGATAAAAATGATGTACCATTCTGAAGAAGAAAATCTCTGAGGCGATTGTAACATGAAAAAGTTATTGGGTGAATTTTATCCTCGGCGATCTCATGCCAGACGATCTCTTACTAACGTGAGAACCTTCCCTTATGGAAAAAAACTAGTAATTGAGACTGCTTCACATCGCTAAATTGCTTAACTGAATCGTGATTTGCGTGAAGTTTTCATTTATGTCCTCATACAATTCTAAAGAAAGATGTATCAACTGGCGTTGAGGCTTAGTGTTGGTAGGGGTGACTCTGAATTTAAATGCTTTCGGCGAAACAGAGATTAGTGTCCCATTTTAATTACGTGCTATCACAGTACACATCTGGCTAAAAAATGAGTTGAGAGTTTTTCTGTACGTGTTACAGTAAATTTATGATGAAGTTTTACTTTATTTATCAATGGTAAGTTGTTCGTTCTGCCGGAGATTACGTTAAACTTTGAGGACATTTAGTTGGCGTAATGGAGAAAAAGTTCATACGTTTTCGTTCTGATTCTGAATCATTTTTAATTCTTGTGGTCCTCAGAGCATTTTTCCGGTCGAAAAATGGTGGTCGGATTGCCATGGCCGTAATAGGCCTTTTTTATGGAGGATAATGCCACTTTTTGCTATATTTTACTCAGGAGTTTATACTTGTTCCCCTTGATGCGTCATGTTTTACGTGAATTTTCCTAGATGCCTTGATGAACTTCAAATGAGAACTTAAATCAACATTAAGCTCAGAACATTTTTGCTACAAGATAAGTCTTTGGTGTCAGCGATGTTTTTAGGAAATAATGGCAGAATTGCTTTTTAATTATTCTTGCTCTCGGTTCAAATTTTCACAGCTAATTCTCATTTGGAAAATATGTGAGCGCTTCCCATGGTGAATAAATATAGCATTGATTTCATTTCGTATTCACGAAGTGAGTCAATTTTTCTACGGGACTGGGACTTATTTTTAAGGAAAATCCCATTTTGTGGGTTGCACGTTGAGCAAGGGGATGTTGCTCAAAGGCATTGCTAACCTCAAATCCGGGTCCTTCATGGAATTTAAATTTGATCTTTTTTGGCTAAAATTTTGAAATTGGTACCTTTCGGGTTTCTCAGCCTCTAAAGCAGAATTCCTTCTTGGTTTCACGTCATATCCTCTCGAGGGTTCTAATTCCCACAGAAGGAGAACATAAGAATGGCCTTCTGTTTAGTGTGATAAACGTCTCGAACGCTTTGATTCTTTGGACGCATAGGCTTAGTGTATTACTTCCTTGTTCATCATCATCTCCAGTAATCATTCCGTAGATTTGTTTTCCGTATGTGTTTGCTTCATTTTCTTTTCAACAACAGTGAAACTTCATCAAAATATCGCTAATAATTTACTTCATATTTTTCGTCGTGCCTTTGCTCGGTAATTCTTCCTATTCGCAGATTCTTCCAGTACTTTTTTTATAGAAGTTAATGTGTCGAAGAAGATGTTTCATGAGATTCACTCCTGTATTCTGCGGGGCTCACATGAAAGTAGTTGTATTTGCAAACTTTTCATAGGCCTTCTTCTAGGGTAATTGGTGGTATTTGCCAAGTTTTATATAAAAGAAATTTCCACCATTTCGTCAAATTAAAGTTCTTTGTTCTGCTTTCTTCCATTTTGAAATTCTCTCATGGGAATTTTATTTCAGAAAGGTATCTTTTAGCCTAAAAATGTTTAACTGTACCTATTGGTTTATGACTCTATTGAAAAGTTTCTCTAATATAAAGTTAAATATTCTCCGGTCGAGTGCTTGAGTTATTTGCCAAAATCATGAATTAACTGTTTGCGTCGCTTTTGCCAAACTGATTTATTTGAGTGAGTATTGTTTTAGCAAAATAGGAGTACAGCTGTGTAATATTTGAAATTGATATCAGCTTATAACTATATTTTGTTTCGTGGACACAAGAAGATTTTCCGATGAGAGTGGCCAACATAACTCTTTACAACTATGTAATTTAGTTTTTATGTGTATCGCTTTATGCCACTTGCAATTACAATTATTTCCTTATGCTTTGGTAATCAAAAGTGTATGATTTGATATCGCTAAGGGACCGGCACCGCATTCACGACATATCAAGCGATAAATCGTATTCCGCGCGTCTTAATGTTGCATTACGAGTGTGGATATAATTTCCGCATATTACTCAAAACTACCATGCCTAACGCATTTTTTAATATTAATATTTTTATCTAATAAAATGATATTTTATTCACCCATATGTGAACAGCAACCACAAATTTTTTCTTTGACCCATACAAAATGTACGAGTTAATTATCCACTTAGGCCTTGCTTGTGTATGATAATCTCAAAAGTAGATTTTGGTGAACATTAGAAAAAATATTTGCACAACTTGGTGCATTAGATAATACTTATAAACGAACTCCTTATTTCTGTTGCAATAAATAAAATGATGAAAATTTCCGAAAAAATATTGATGGCAATGAAAAAAAGTCAGTAACTTTGTACCTCTTAAGAACCAATTGGTTTCCACTTTTTCTTGATCGTTTTCGTAAAACAAGTAAAACCTGTTAGGATAATCAACGGTAACTTTCTTTTGAGTTTCGTTTTGAAAATCGAGTAGTTAAGTATAGTTGAATGAAATTGTTTTCACCAAATGAAGAATAAAATTTTGACAAAATCAAGGAAACAAAATACCTGATTAATGTGTAAAATCACGTATCTAAGCTAATTTGTATTGGAGCCTCACTCGGCAAAGAGAAAGGCGGCGGTGCGATTTGTTTCGCCCTCTTGAAGGCAGAGGTAAGACCTCTGCGAGTTGGGCGTTTGCACGGAGAGGTGTGCTCGCCGGGACAATGCAGCCGGAGGAGGAAGAGAAGGCAGTGCTTGGGAATGAGTTTGAGTGCTCCGTGAGTGAGCGGCTGGGTACTCACTCCTCTTGTCTCTCCCGAGACGATTCTGATTGTTCGAGGCGTATCTCCTCTAATGGGACGCGGGGAAATGGGTTTTTGATTTATGTTGTCCCGGCGGCGGTTCCCTAAAGCAGTCTCCAGCAAACGCTGGTGGCTCCCTCTTTTTCCCCATCTTTCGTTCTTTCAGACCTCACCTCACGTCTCTCTTCCGATTTTTTTCTCCCCAATTGCGACCGCGTTTTTTTTTTTGTTTCAGTCGATTCATTCATTCCTTACTCACGTAACCTCCTCTTTTCTGTTTCCTCAACGGCGGATTTTTTGTTTCAAGTATAATTTTTAGTCATTAGACGATTGCTAAAAATTTTAGTTTCGAACATGTATAAATGTTCTCTGCCGTATCTTGAACATCAGGAACCGTGTGTACAAGACTCGAGCACTTTTCGAGGTATATAATACTAAATCATCGCTATTCCTAATTTTATGTGAGAGAAGCAAGCGTTTTGAGTCATTAGATGATTGACAAAACGTTAGTGACGAACACAGATTAAAGTTTTGTGCTGATGTCCTGAAATTCAGGAACCATGTGTACAAGATTCGAGCACTTTTCACGGTGTTTTATACTCAAACATCGCAATCCCAAGTTTTATTTGAGAGAAGCAAGCCTTTGTAATCAAGCAAAATTAATTACGTGGTGTTTTTTTGTATTCAATGAGGTAATTTGCCCAAATTTATCGGAAATATATGCTCAAAATCGTATAATTATTTCTTCTTTTAAAGGCTATCTTTTTTATTACTCCTTATATCCTTGAGAATATCACAGGGAAAGGCAGCCTTTAGTAAAGTCAACCAACTACTTTCAGCAAAATCAATCAATAAGGTCTTAAGGAAAAGATTTGCTATATAATTTATTTGGAGTATGTGCTTTATGAAGCAGAAATATGGACAGTCCGGAGGAAAGAGGAGAAATGACTAGAGAGTTTTGAAAAGTGGCTATGGGGAAGAATGGAAAGATTAAAATGGAGTGATAAAGTGAGAAACGAGGAAGTGCGAGCAAGGATGAATGAAAAAAGTAATATTTTAAGATCAGTAAGAAAGAGGGAGGCATACTGGATCGGACACGTCCTGATGAAAGATTGCCTGCTGAAAAGAATACTAGAAGGAAAGATCGAGGGAAATAGAGAAAGAGGAAGACCAAGAAATAATTTGTTGACTGATATTATGAATGGAAGGAATTACGAAGAGCAGAGGGAAGCAGCACAGGATAGACGAGCATGGAGGGAACAGTTCCATTGAAACCTGTCTGAGGACAGATTTATCTTAGAAGAAGAAGAACCCCCTTTAATTACTGACAAAATGCTTCTTGATGGTGAAAAAATGTGTCGAAGAAGAGATTTGTCAATTATTCGATGGCCAAGCGAACCTCAGAAAATGAATATCGCCCCTTAACTAGCGTAAAGAAACATCTCGGGATATTTGACTTCCTTTTGAAATTCCCTTAGTGGAACTGGATTCCAAAAATCTCATTAAATAGGCGCAGCAAAAGAAGTATGAGCCCTATCCCCTCAAATCGAAAGCTAAAGCCGGGTCACTACGTTGGTGATACAGATCTCAAAGAGATCCAGTCGGTGAGCCTGATCAATCCAATATGTTTGGATGAAAAAAAGTTCGTTAATAGTCCCACTACTTATTTTCCATGCCAGACGATCCTTTGAGAGCGCCTTTAACCCGCAGTCGGTCCTCGCGTGGTGGATTCAAGCAAGGACGGTTCTCTCGCGCTGGTGGAGGCAGGATTGGGGAGGGGGGCAACTTGGCGTGACTCCCCTGTTTTCTGCATGGGTTCACGCGAGATGAGATAATTATAAGCCGCATTGAATCGCATTCGAAGAAGGGAAATGGGTTTGATTTCGCCTCCTCCTCCTTTCCACTCGCAGCCTGCCCGTTGCACGCGAGGTACAGACGTCCCTGCCTCCTTGGTCGTGGGATCGTACGTAAGGAGGTATCTTCTCGTACGCTAAGGGATTAATTCCTGAGCGCCGAGAAACTGCCTGCGACTGAACCAAATGTTGACTCGTGCGTCTCCATTCCTTTCACGGAAAATGTCCCGAAAGATCCCCTTTCCAATCAGCCTTTCTCTCCTCCTACCCCAATTTTCCCTTCCCAATCAGGTAAGGCCAACAACTTCTACGGAGTTGATTCCCGGAGAAGTCCGTCCCAATGATAAGAAATTCTGGCAGTCCACGGAATTTTTATTAAGAATATTGTAAAGAATTTATGAATGAAGTTTCTTGAGTTGTGGGCAATTGTTTAATAGTAGACTTTCAACGATTCGCCATTTTTTTGTATCTTTAGATCTTTGAAGGTAGCGAAGTTCACAGCAGAGCAAATGTCAACGCTATGAGCAGTAGAATGAGAAGTTGATTACAGTAACAGTATGATTATTGCTATCATAGGATGTAATTTCTCAGTAAATGCAGCATCAATTCTTTATTTTGATTGCAACTAAAGATGCTCTATCTTGAGCCAGTTAATCTGTGATCGAATTACATCTCTTGATGTTTCACGCCAGTCATTGATAAAAAAGATATATGGGGTCTAATTTCAGTTTTAACAGTGCCCGGGAACCGAAGTAGTCTCTTACTCGCCAGAAGGACCTTCTTGTCTTATTGCGCAGTCGGTTATCATGCGATTCTCTAAAGGTAGTATATGTAGTGCACATTGAGTACATATAAGGCTCCGGTGTGCGCGGACCTACTGAATTTATACAGCCTGCGCAGGTCCGATTTTCCTTGGAGGAGACTCCGATTCCACCGCGGTACCATCGCGTGTGAAGTACTCATGTGCGACAACTGCCTGAATCTGGTCCACTATCCAGCCAGACAGGGTATACGCTTACGACTGTCAAGTCTGAGTAATGAGACTTCTACTGTCAGATGCAGGATTCTTGATTAGTAGTGATTGATCTGGAACTAAATATTTATAATTGCAGGAAACAATGATGGTGGTAAAATGTTTTATAAATATTCATTTAAACATAAACAGAAAGAAAATGCATCGATCGGGGGTTCGGGAATCAATAAAAATGTAGTCCAATCCCGGGTGTCTCCCCATGTCCCCCACTCCCATGACACCCAACATCTCAACCTCTGCCACAGAAGAACTGCCCTAACCCCTGATATAGCCCCAATTATACTTCAGCCATAATACGTATACCAGCCAAAGCTGAAAGTCGTGTAATATGCCCTCAAAAAGGCAGTCATATTCGTGTCGTCCTGTCGTGTCGAGTCGGGTGTCTCCCTGCTAGTTTCCTCCAGCAGTCTTCGTGATCCTCCTGTCACTTTGAAGGGCTTTAAAATTTACAAGCCAAGTTAATGAATGAATAATCTACGGCATAATGACAATCATTCTATTAGAGTGAAGAAGGTTAAAAGTTGATATCATTTTCTAAACGTGGGAGACTTTCCCGTTTAGTCTTATCTTATACTCATCCACTCTCAGGATAAAACAGACTCTCAGTCCTTCGAACAAAGTTGATTTCATCAAAACTCGTTTTTATGCTTTGTTCATATCAAATTTGTGCCAAATTTCTCACTAAATTCTATGTTTCAAAGCGATTCTCAAAAGATTTCTATATTCCTTTGCCCATCGTAGAAGCAAGAAATAACGCTGTAAGAATCAAACTGAGTTCACTCATCTTGGAAATGAAAGCAATAGATGAAATAGTTCTCGAAAATTTGCTTTAATTTTTCACGACCCAGGTTTTGTTGTGATGAACATCAGCTGGTCTCAACTTAATGAAAGAAAACTTTTGAGTAGACTTACTTAATTATTATTGTTTTTTCGTAATAAATGAGTTCCACAATGTCTCAGCAGGGAGAATAAGGTTTTTCTCTCGTTAACTTGGCGTAGGATGTGGGATATTATGGTCATCCCTTGAAACCAATGATCGATCCATTGAGCACTCGCTGTGTGTTGCTGCTATTGACATAACGTTATCAGTTGATTATTTCTGGTCCACTGTATTTCCCTGAAAATTAACCTTTTTTTCTTTTGTAGAAATAAATATTCGGTAAAAGAACTTAAGAAGAAAAAGCCTCGTGTAAATTCTGAAGGATAATTTTCTTTTCAACCCCGAGTGACTTTATCCGAGCGCCTTAATTAATTTTTTTCGGCTCGCTGCTCCATTCATTAAAGTTTTCCACCGTTCTTCGCATCCGTTCGAAAAACCCCGCTTTAATTTCCACCCCGGCGTCTCACACGAGCCTCTCTCGCGAATGCGAAAAGAATTATCTCTCTCTACTCGCCAATTTTCGGGAGATTTTTTCCCAGAGACTCACCTCACCTTCCTCTCTTTCGTCCATAGCCAGTGAAGAGGGCTCCGTCGAAAAATTTTCATCTTTCTGAAATCAAGCGAGCCGACCGAGCGAGTCATTATGTGATTCTTGTTCTTTTTTTATTTCGTTCTTTTCTTTCCCTCGAACACGTCGAGAGAGAAAGTGATTCTCATCCCAAGCTCTTGTACTCCCCCCCCCTTTCCACATCCCCTGCCCCACTCGTAGAAGTCCGCCCCCCCCCCCCGTTGCACCCTACCACCCCATCATTAGTATTCTTCTTGCCTCCGGGAGGCCACCGCCCCACTTCCCTCCACATCTCAACACTAGCATCCCTCTAGCGCATCTTAAACTCTCCTCCTGATGAGGGTGTGCGATATTTACAATTGTATTCTCATGCGTAGTTGCGATGTGAATATTGTCTCGGAATAAACGTGTTGTATTTTATAAAATTGCTTGATATGATACTGAAAATAATATGATCACCTTTCAAAGGAAACAGTTGTAAGCTGACTTTGTCAAGATTATCCATCACTTGGGTGATTTTATTGTCACAACTGGGGTATCGAAACTTTGTGCCCTCTGCAGGGACTCCAGGGAACTGACGATGACACAGTGTCGAAACCTGGGTCGTGACAATAAAGCCAAACTAGTGATTAAAACAAAGTTATTTTATTCTTCCATGATAATCTTTAAGCTCTCCAGATATAGCTGTGGGATACTCAGGATGTAGTGCGATATCAATTTTGTACCACCAAAAGACCATGTGTCCGTAAAAATATGGTAACGTCCCAAAATATCGTATGATACTGTATGAGCATCCATGGGCAGCTAGGAAAAAATGTTTTAAATGAAAATTTTTTAGCGGGGCCTGGCCAAGCAATTTTTGTATGGTGAAAAATGTAGAAACAGGCGATTGGGTTGGAATGCGTCACGCTTAAGAGCTTGCAGTCTTCTGTTCTTAGAGCTTATTTTTTTTAACCGAATTCTGATTTCCTTTTGAATTCATGAGATTATTTTTATAAACTACATTCGTAAAATTACTCTAAATGACACGTTTTTGGTGAGTCGTTCCCTGATGATCGACAGTTTTGTAAATGCCGATTCTCATATGATTTCACCGGGGAAATATAGGTTTTTAAAAAATCAATAGGGAATGATGAGTAGAATCTGCCATTTGGGAAGCATAACCTGAGCGACGGAAAAATAATGTCCCAAATATTCCCCGGAAAATAGGAGGCGTGGAATGTGCTTAAATGAATGATGATAAACAGGAAAATGGGCAGTCGGTTGGACTGCAGCATCCAATTTTTTCATTAAATACGACTCAGAATTGCAATTTTTACTCCTGAAATGTTCGCCTTAAAGGACGACTACAAACTGAGGTAATTTTTTTTAAATACCAGTTGTTTATCATCCCATTTGATTAAAGGTCAATGATGTAGTTTGATAAATCTAAACCAACAATGAGCGCTCATCAATTCAATTTTAGAGATCAGAAAATGTATTTAACCAATGCAAACCAATGATTTAACTTCATTAAGTTTTCACTTCTGCCAGCTGCCTCCCGACTAAAGCCTTTTTATACCCTACACCACTACGTGGTCAGGGTATATTGATTTTGTCACAGCAGAAATGTAACGCATTGATGGAGGCAGGCATGGAAAAGTTTATATAAAAATGATCAGAATCACCGAGTCAATCTAGCTATGAGGTCCGTCTGTCTGTCTGTCTGTTCGCACGATAACTGCCGTAAAAATTGAGATATCGAGCCGAAATTTTGGTCATAAATCTCTAGTAGTCCACAGACGGCATAGTTTTCAAATGGGTTGGATTGGACCAAAACCACGCCTTTTTTAACAAAATTGATAGTGGTATAGGATATTTAAGCCTCGGCAAGACCGAAGATAATTTCTTTACTAGTTTTACTTAGGTTTTCAGCGGAATTTTAAAAATGGATATCCTGATAGCACATATCTCATTGTATCAAACGCTGAATGATATAGATGGACATCGCTTAGAGGTGCACTGAGAAAAAGTATTGATGTAACATTTTAATCAACAATATTAACATTAATTAACATATTCAGAAGGTCACGAAATTAGCTATTCCCTTACTCCAGCGACTGACGCCACCTTTCTTAGCTCATCTTTCGTCTTTCCTTGCGCCGTTGCTGTTGTCAATTCTTTCTCTCGACGGCATCTTCCGTCCGATTCAGATATTCACTTCTCATCCTCCATCTCGCTTCTATTCCTCGCATGACTAGTTTGTACCTTCGCTGCACTCTTCATAGTGGATTCTGGTCAATATATATATGCAAACATATCACGTACCTTGGTGCTTATTGTGCAGGAGAGAGTTTCTCCAACGTCATTTTGTGTAGAAATTGCCATGAGAAAAAATTCATAATAATTTCCTGATTTGGCTGTATACAAACTGTTAAGGAAGCCACGAAGGTCCGCATTGACACTTTGTGATAGTTCTTCTCAAGAAGTAAAAAGGTTGGTAAAAAGGAGTATGTTATATTTTACTCTATTTAAGAGGCTAGCCGTCCATGCTACCGTAATCTCATCTTAAATAAGGGAGAACTAAAGGTTTCGTCTGATAAATAAATGGAGAATTGATGCGCTACTTTCGTAGATACCTGACAAATCTCGGACTGCTCAGCTAACTGTTTTCACCTCACATCCACCCTACATTGAAAAGACGACGACACGTAATAACCGGTTTTTTTTACGTCGAAATGGATATTATTTAACGCTAAAAGTCCATTTCCTATCTACTTGATACCAGGAATGGTTTTCATGCAGTCAATTTTGGGCCTTTCCCATTGTGGAGTCAGTTCACGAACTCGCGATGTTTTTCGTGTTTCGGCTAATCCACAAGAACGGGTCATTATTACCAGGAAATCGGCAATAATGTGCTTCAGACAGCTCAGCCGCTCCCTTTCTTTCCTTCTCTCCCGGTTTCTCGCATCCCTCCGAAAAGATGCTCATCCTCCAGCTTCGAATCCGCTATCTTGTACCGTCCCCAAGTGTCGGGCCCCCTCCACCATTTCCTCTTGACCCGTCGAATCCGCTCGTCTTCCGCTATTATTAAACCCAAACCTCGGGAGTGAGGGATGGCGAATAATACCGTTGGATGTAGCGCTTCTCTTCCATAGTCGGTGGTATTTCCACCTGCCGGGCCAACCACATTTTAAAAAATAACCCAAATGGGGCAGGTCCGCTATCAGTCTTTCTGATACAATCCGATACCGACTATTCATTTGCAGTTCGAGTCTGCCATTCCAAACGTGTGTGACTATCTTTATCTAGCATATTTGGCTAATGTAGCAGTCACATATTCGGATAATACGATTTTGACTCCCACCCCTGGTGAGTGATATTTTGCAGCTAATTTTGCACATTAGTCTCTCCACAAGTAGGTTACTTGCCTCTTAGCCAGATTTTTCTGGCTTAACTACTTTGGAAAACTGTGTATTCTACAATGATTATCCTCAGAGATGGACTGCGCTTTAGTTATATGCACTTTAATGTTCATATATTCATAGTTTTCCTCTGTTTATGAATTATATTTTAATATCTCATAAATCTGCCGGTCAATGTTAGTTTTAATAAAAGAGAGAAAAAATCCAGTTGATTTTACCAGCGCAGACCGCTATTCACCCAAGCGATTTCTGTCTTCATCCCACTGTCAGCATCAGTCCTAATTCCGTCCATAAAGCCTATTCTCGTTCTTCCACTTCAAATCACATCGATTCCCCTCACAGTTTCACCGATAAAAGTGGTCCGAAGTAATTAATATAAAGCGATACATGCATAAAAGCCATTGATGATGATGATAGGGATATTCCACCGGTGAAGTTTGGTATATGTGGTAGAGAGTAAAATTCTCGAGTTTTTTTTACAGGTATGGACCCCTATTCGTCCTTACATGATTTCTATCTTCATCTCAGCATTCTTTTTGCCTCTCTTCATTTCGTCTGTTAAGCCTAATTCCTATTTAACCCTACTCCTCTTACCCAACTTCTTTACTCTCTGCCGTGGCCTTCATCATTCCTTTACTCCTTATCACATTGTTCCATCCACCTACTTTGCCTCTAAATCGCCTCCAAAAGTTACCTCTCATTTCAAAGCGTACCAATTTCTTCCTCACGTGTCTTCTTTTCCGCTAATTACACCTTCTCCACCCTCCTCTCCACCCACGTCTGGAGCCTGTTTTCATCTTTCTCGGTCAATAGTCTACACTACGATCCATTTTAAACTTCTCGCGACCCTCTAGTGAGCTGTGAATTTTTTTTAAAATTTTATTCATTCATTTGAGTATTATCTGGAGTTTTGGACAGTTTTTTTTGCTACTGATGCATCACTCCAGTTTGACTGCTTTGAATGACCCAGTCCTAATGATCAGCATTGGTGAACACTCCAGGGGCATGATCGCGGAATATGGAACCCCCTCTCATGTTTGGCGCAGGTGACCTCACTCTTTGGTCGCTCCCTCAAGTAATCACCCAGCGATCACATTTATACTTGTCGGCTTGAGAGTTGGGTGTCTTAGGACCACGTCACGCACACCAGAATATTTTTAGCGATGAAAAAATAAATCGTAGTAAGCCTTTTCTCGAAAAAAATTTCATCACAACAGTGTGTTTGTCCATAAATTTTAAGATAAATCTAATCCCGACGCTGGGTTTCCCTCCAGTCATCTACCGTCTCACAAGTGATCGTTTACTTATCTAGGAGCCCACCAGTGCTCATCAAAGTGTGGTGTTTCTGGTAAACCTCGACCTAAACGAGGCTATCATGTACCTATCGGACCAGTCCCATCATCCTTCTTTTACGCTGCTTGACCTCATCGCTAATATGCCGCGCGAAACGAATCGGTGGGACCGCGGGGCGATTATTTTTCTTTAAAGGTCTTACGTCTAAAGCTCACTTCCCGCTTTAAAGTGCCCACCGTCGTCGCAGCCAATATCTTAAAAATCCTCGCACTTTCATTATTTTTCGATGGACTCTCATCATCTTTGCCACCTCCTCTCAACTGTTCCTCCCGAGCTACCAGGTGGCAATAATCGATAATGAGTGCTCATTCCCCTTTCCAATTTGCGTAAAGTGGCTCCTATCATCGCCATTCCGGTGATTAATTGATGCTTTATCGAAACGAATCTGACGGAAAGTCGTGAATTTTGAGCCGTAACCTTGGATCATGGCTCGTACCGAGTGCATACCAATTTTTAATTTCCGACTCGAGAGAAATGTGATTTTAATGTGCAAGCTGGCGAGTTACTTGCGTTAAAATATGCTGTTTCAATTTTTATGGGTGGTCAATGTGCCATCGTTTCTGTGGTGGCAATTTTAAGTTGCCTACAGTTTATGCAGATTCGCCAAAATAGAATAGATTTCCAAAATAGAATAGGTTTGGCAAAAAAATGGGTTTTCATACCAAGATTTGAACTGAATCATTCTAGGTTGGATTTAAATTCAATGATTGCTATTTTTCTTCACTTTTTCCCATTACTCTTCATATTTTAGGTACCATCTACGGCTTTTGAGTTGAAAAGCGGAAGTTGATAGTCCAAAACCTTAATTCACGGAGCTCTTTCAGTCTTGGAATTAAATTAGAACTAGAAGCTCGGTAATTTCGGCCATTTATTTTTTGTTTACAACTATAGTTTCATAGGAAAGAAATATAACGAGGTAAACAATAGTTGCCGTAGCGTAAGTCACCAGTGACATTAGCATTGCTTAATTTTCAACTTTCTTTCTAAGGAAAAAATAAATATGGAGTATTAGGTGGGCTCTGGGTTTCTTCCTAGCTAAATTAGTTAGCTCAGTACACCTATTCAACTTCCTATTTCTCACGTGCCTTAGCATCAGCCTGATTGAGTGATGAATTTGTTGTTGGAAGCATATTGTGGTATGTACTAATGAATTTCTGTTGTTCCAAACGCGTTATTCTTTGTTTTCAGAGTAGATCAGCATGATATGGAAGATTCACGGCATTTTTTCATTGAGCTCATTGTTTAACTAAGTAGCATGAGTATTTGTTAACTTTAGATATATTTCAAGATTAAAAAAGTTTTATCCTCCATACTTACCTTCCTATTTTCGCAGAGTATAATGCATTTGGATGAAATCCTTACTAACCATACGGATGTTTTAAAGCTCTGCTACCTAGTAACTGGAAATTCTGGAATACCGGGAATATACTGGATGAGACAAAATACTGTAGATTTTGTATAAGAGAACTTTTACTAAATCATGCGTAATATTCCCACCATTCCATTCGGAAGGTATCGAAAAAATCGTTGAAAAGCTTTATTCGTGGCTTCGTGCGTAGAAAAATGTATATAACAATGCTCTGCTGTGATTGCGATTACCTTTGAAGCAATCTTCTTTTTAATTAAAGGGAAAAAATTGCCTTTGAGTCTGTAGGACCATCAACGCTTTCTCCGGCTAAGTTTCAGTCGTGAGATGGAGTGAGTGGAATTCCTTTCTGGTGAGAGAAGAGCGGATATTTCTCGGTTCCGTGGTTTACGTCATGGCTGCGATACCCGCTTCACCTTGCATAAGTAGAGGTTTCGAGCATTCCTTTAAGTCATTTTCTCGAACTGGCTTTGTATTGCGTACTGATTCGGCGATTCGCGGTAAATTGCCGCTTCGGCGAAACTCGAGCGGTAAATGGAAATTTCGGCAACTTGATTCCATCGCTTAAAGAGGTCTCCACCGATGGCTTGCTGCATTCTTACACGGCCTGAATAAATCGTAATCACCAGTTGGCAGGTATCGGCTGCTTCCCGATCATTAAATCAGGCCACAGGTGCACAGCGCGTACATTGCAAGGTTAACATTTTGAAATATTCCGACTCGTTCGTTCATTTGCTCGCCTGTGAGAAGTCTTCATCTACTTATCTACATCTACATCTAATTATTACACTGCATGCTGCCGCAAAGTTGTTTGGAAGGGGGTGACTTAACACCAACATGATCAACAGTGAAGAAATTTACTTTCATCAACAAACACCACACTATCGGTATACTATAGATGCTACAGAAACTACTAAAATGATCCACAATATAACCATGAAAACGTTACAAAAGAGTCATGCAGGTACATTCAGAGTTCAGATTCATACAAAAGGCGACCCGTGTTTTATTTGCAGCTGTAATAATCTTAATAACTAGCCGAGAGGGATAAATGAATGGCCAATATTATTTACTTATTTATTATTTTATTTCCGCTACCCCGAAAACAGCACAATTGGCCTCTTGCATCGCATCGCATTAACTACTGACGATCACAAACACCCATGCCCTTAGTGGTGGAAAATCTACCCTGGCGGAACTCGAACCCATGAGCCTTGGATTAGCAGACGAAGATTTTTCTCGGACCCACTGGGGTCGGCAATATATGTTGTTACCTTAGTTATGATGGTGATAGACTAATTTAACAATATAAGCTATTGTTTTATAATGCCAGTCAAAACGCTAACCGCTAAAACGACTCACCCTTTCCTTGATTTAATTACAACTAACGGAGCAGATTTTGAGCATTACCTCACTCTATCGGTAAGTTGACGCAAGCATTATTATTTGGTTTTCGTTCAGAGAAAACATTTAGCCAGAGGTAATAAAACTAGGCATAGGTGGTCGATTATTAATGTGATAATATATAATTACCGATTGCTTGGCTCTCCAGCAGAGCAAACACCCTATTTTCTGTTACACTTATTCTTCGGCTGAAGACTTCCTCTTCAATATTTGGCTCATTTCGTTCTCAGGATAATTTCAGCGCTTTAAAAATGAGCATCTAGTGTATTATCGTCGTATATACGGATTATTTCATGGATAAAGGGGTTTCTTACAGATGATGGTCATTTTTAGTGATTGGAGATTTCAATATGCAAGTACCATCTTATTATAAGCAGAAATATTTGATGGAAATAATATCCATTTCAATGATTTTTAGGAGCATTCATTTCATGTAAATGCTATCAAAATCCATAATTGGGTAAGATATAAATAAGTCACAAGTGATGAATGTGTTTTGCTGATACTACTGGACTCAAACTACAGCCTTAAAAACGGGCATGCCTGAATTTCAATTACCCTGTGTCAAATCATTTACAGTCATCTTGATTTCTCGTCCAGTACACACCTGGTTGTGATGACAAATTTCTCGTGAAAAAGCTTATTACGATGTATCTTTTCATCGCTAAAAATATTCTGGTCTGAGTGACGTGATCTTAAGTTACTCAGCTATCACCTCAACACATATAAATGTGACTACAGTGGAATTGAGTGGGTATCATGTCACGAAATCTCATTGAATGTACTTACTTGACATAACCGTCCAGTTCACACCAGCGACATTTCCTTTGCTTTATGTATAGTGGGGTCAGAGTTACATTGGACCGAGTCTATTGAAGTTAGTTTTGAAGAAAACACATTTCTCCTTGATATCAGGTCTACTTAGTGCTCTTCGGAGCTACTCCCAATCAGAGCCAGCATATTTGCTTTTTGGACTTAAGTTCTCTGGCATTAGAAACGCACTACTCCAGCTATCCTGTACCGTTGTTAATGAAGATATGGACAAATGAATTTGACACACTTTAACACTGAGCCCTCCATATATTTACTTGAATTTATTAGTCAACTGCAGCTCTTCGTGATGATAGAACCGTTATAGTAAGAGAAACAATAAAAAGAAAAAACTTTGGGGTACTGAGGATATAAATTAGGTAAATTGTGATGAAAGTTACTATAAAAGTTACAATAAGAACTTGTGAAAGAATAAAGCGGTTTAAAGAAAGCAGAATAGAGTAGAGAGTTGCAGCAAATCATTCTTTGTATCGATGTCTGCCGATGATAATGAGCTCATTTTTCAATTTTATTATTATGTTCACCGAATACCCCTCTCGATATATGCTTGGCGGTAAACTTAGAAGGCTATCTTAAGACAGGGACAGCGTATCCAATTATTCACGCAGACAGATTTTCGGGAAAGTCGCAATTTATCTCCATGATCATTAAATAGCCAGAAATAACTCATTCCCTATGAAATACGTTACATCTGGGTTTGTAACATTTGGCTGCTCAAGTATCTCAAAAATATTGAGTGAGAGCCCTAACTGGTTTCAAGATTTGTTTTTCAAAATGCGCTTAAAGGGGTCAAATGGTTTATAACATGTATAAAAAGCGTAAGCCGCTGGCTACCTTCGTTAGATATAAAACCCGCGGTTAAAATAAACCTCTACATCTACTTATTACCATGCAAGTCACGACAAGGGTGTTTGGCCGAGGGTGACTTATCACCAACATGAACTACAGTGAAGAAATTTACTTTCACCAACATGTACCACATAATGAGTATGCTACAAATGCTACAGAAACTACTAATATAATCTATAATGTAACTACGTAAATGTGACACAAGATTCATGCAGGGAACATACAAAACATGGTGCTAGCACTACTCGGGAGATTTAGAAACATGCATCAGGGTGCATATGAATTAATCAGCTGCACTACCTGAAAACTAGCCTACTTCAAGGTATCAACGAAGCTATTATAGTCTCTTATCGATCGCGGGAAAAACCACCTTTTATACCTTTCTGTTCTACAATCTATTTCCCTTATTTTATTCTCTTGATCTTATCTACCGTAGTATGTGGGAGTTCGTAAGATACTGATAACTTTTTCTGAAAATAAATCGGTTTTGAATTTAAATAAAATATTGGTTCTAATTTTTAATTGACGGTCTGAAAGCTACGGATATTCTCGTAGGTGAGGCCGCAGGACTTTGCTCGCCCCCGGTCAACTCGATTCGGGAATAAACGTATTTTCTACTACATTACGCTAGAGTATTTACTCTTCGTAGCCTATATCCTTTCGGAGTTTCAATCCAGTCACTCAGGTTTCTCCTCATGGTTGCGTCCCGCTACAGTTGGAGCGCAGCTCTTTCGTATACACATCCTCCAACGGACTCTGTCTTTACACCATTCCACTCCGATGGCGATGATATCTGCGAAATTGCAGTCGTGACCCATGCCTCCTGCGTCGACGTGCTCGGCCGTTCCAAGTGCGCTCTGATCACCCCCTCCCCCCCCTCCCCCCGCGGGCTTTGAACCGTCTGCCCTCTCGGCGCATGCATGCAACCGCGCGAGGGACTTCTCTCGCCGTACTGACGTGGATCGTGTCTGCCTCCATCTCTCAAGAGGAGCCAATCCGTTCGCGCGGGTAATGGACGGGCCAAGTGAAAGTCTCCGCGAATCCGTCGGCCAGGAGGGAGAGTTGCGAGTCGCCGGCCGCTGGCTCCGGTGCAAACCCGCTCCGCTTCGCTCCGAGTCACGGTACCTTTCTCCGTCACGAGGGTGGGTCCCTTCAATATTTATAAATTGTTAAGCGTATAATAGGAAGGTCCACGGAGGAAAAAGTCAAAGAGAGATGCTTCTTCGCTCTGATTAGGCTACACCTCGAATACGCCGCGAGCATTTGGACCCTGGTCATAAAAGCAGCACGCTTCATTATGAACTGCTACGAGCGAACATATAGTGTCTCACAGCTTTTAGTGGGATTAAGGCGGGATCCCCTAGATACTTGGAGGCTACACGCTAGGTTTAGAGGTTTAGGTTGCTTAAGAAATTCAGAACTGGTGTGTTTCAGATCGACACAGAAAACCTTATCATGACGCCTCACTACGTATATTGGTCTGACAGAAGCGATAAAATAATAAAGATACACTGCCGAACAGATAGGTTCAAAAACTCGTTCTTTCCGCGTACAATAAGCAACCACAGTAAGAACTGACCTCCATTAAATAATATTCCATATTAATCGTCACCATTTCACCTCCCAAAACGTTATCTCTTACATATTTACACGGTTGTTGACCTGACACCCCATGCCACACGCTCATACGCGGCTCGTTGAGTTGTATGTAGATGTAGGTGTAGAAATATATGTATTTGTTCACGTGATGGCCATGGGCCTGTTTCCTTTCCCCAAGCCTGAAGATGACACAGTGTAGAAACTCGGGTCGTTTCAAAAATTTCTTCTTTTCCTCTAGCTGTCCATCCGTTAGGATTGGTCTGCGACAGCCCTCCAGATTTCTCTATCCTCTTCCATACTCTTCAATTCTGAAAACCGTCCTCAGCCCATGTCCTCCACTATTTGCTTCCAATACTCTCTCTAGATCTTTCTCTCTAATAATATATAATAAAAGCTCATAAATGTTTAATGTCTAACGTAGATCACCATCTTCTAGCAACTTTTAAGATAGCATGTTACTGAAATTTCACAAAAGGCAATGTCTTAGGTGAGGATTTTATGCAGATTCAATTAAATTACTGACCCATTTCCCATGAAATCTGTTTCTTGGATTTGCATTGCCTATCCTTCAGCACTGATCTCTCATTTGGTGATCTGCATTCCCCTTACAGTTTATTATTACGCCCCATTATCTGGATGGTGAAGGTGATTTTTAGAAAGGATGATGGTAGACAAAAGGTATGGAGGGAGACCTAGACTGGAGTATTGGAAGCAGATAATGGAGAACAATGAATTCATTAAATGGAATTTACGAAGTTACTTTACAATTTCTCGTGAGAGATGGCTTCCACGAAATTAAGGCTGCAACCGTTTCCTCAATTAAATAAACATATTTTTGGATCCAACTAGGTTCATCTGCTTCACGGGGTCAGATGGAAACGCTTTCACGCGTGAAGTTTTTTCGCGTTTGATGAAGTATTAGAGTGTAAATTTTATTTTTTTAGTGCTATTCTACCGTTTTAGGAAATTTGGATGCGAGCATAAATATACCTTAATTCCTTGTGCACAGTGTGTAGATGAGGACGCAATAGTTCTTCAAAATTTACTTCCCAATATGCTGAAAGCTAACTGAGTGTGAATCTTAGTGATTAAGTCTTTTTGTCGAATTTTAATTGGTAAAAGTTCCATATCCCTTGGCTTAATACTCTTTTCTTGTGCCAAAATTTTAATTAAAGCTAAAAACATAATGAAGTCCATCCAATTTCTTCGTTCGATAAGTATCTGCCGGAGAAGGATTATTGTGTTTTCTGAGATGCCTTTCAATAATTCTTTGTATCGAAAGGATGTCCTTTTACACTTCTTTGTTTACACTAGTCAAGGCCTCACGATCAATGTAGCTCAAACAATTTAGACCAAGGTCGTGTGCCTCTTCGGCTACATGTCATGTTTCAACATGGCTCACGTGACTGCTCATTGGGTCTCACATGTTGGTTAAGTGTACAGCAGCTAAGTTATACTTATTGTGCAAAAACATTTGCTGAAGCTGAATTTCTTCTGTGATATGACGATTAAAATTAAAAGACTTCTCCATGCTGGATCAGCACAAATACGTCATTGCATGGGATGATGACTTCTTGGAATTGGAAGGTTTGAATTCTTCAACAAAAATCATCTACTTTTAAGTAATAGCTGTATGAGAAAAAAATCTCCCTATGAAGAGTATTTCGAAGCGGGGCGAAGTTTTGACCAAGATCCGGTGACATTAATGAAGAGAAAAACCCAGGAATAGAATTTCATTAACGAGCGATTAAACACGCCGTGAGAAGCACACTCAGGAGGGAGGACGACGCCCTTATCGAAAATGAAAATCGACCGGGAAACAAAGAATCTATTAAGGCCTTGGCAATCACTACTAATTGAAAGTGTTAATAGCAATACATTTTTTCTCCTTCGTTATTTTTTAGAGCTCTTGAAATTTCTCATTCAATATTCTTCTCGCTGTAGGAGAGATAGAGTTTGGAATGAGTGGGCGTTGATAAAAAATGAAATTGGTTCTATATTAATGGGCGTACATGAAAGAAGCTTTACAAGTTTAGATGGCTGGGAGGATGAACGAGAGTTGAATGGTGAAACTGTTAAAGAAATTTACATATAATAATGGAATAATTTGTGTTAGGAGAAGAGCTAGACCATGATCCTCGAGGAATATAAGATGACTACATGGAGGTCGAATCATCTAAATCTACGAAGTAAAGTACCGTGCAAACCGCCTCCAGGGTGTGTGGCATGGGATGGTTCAACACCAGGCCGGTAACATTTGTCCCAATTCAAGGTCAAGTCCCACGCGCTCCCCCGGCAACTGAGCGCAGACCTAGAGGCAGTCGGAAGAACAATGCTCGGCCAAACCAGATGCAGGACGTGTTCTACTTTAGGTAGCACGCTAGCATGCTGTATATATGCTACTTCTGATAACCTTTACAATAGTTGTAATGTAGCTAACATAAGTCAAACTGGACGAAATTTCGATGCACGCATCAAAGAACACTCACGAAGTTACTTTAATATGGATACCAACTCTTATTTGCCAAGCAGCAGCTTGATAATAATTACATAAGTGATTTTATCCCCGGAATTTTACATGGTTTACCAAAAGGCTCAAAGATGGATGCTTTGGAGCAGATGGAAATCATAAGACAGACAAGCAACCTTTGCAAAGGGCTACTTTTTCCGCACCCGTCACCACTCCTTCCCGAAAACATTTTCCTTCTCACGAGTCCCTAATCTATGTTCCCCTGCCTTTCCTCCCAAAAATAGTTTGATCACAAAACCTCCCCTTTTTACCATAAGGTTACTACCTTAACAGTCAATAAATAAACGATAAACAATTGTACCTGGAGATGTAGCAAGCTGTGAAACGCGTTGTGCGTTTACAATGAATATCTGTGGAAAAGTACAAGGCTTATTTTCAAGATGGATTTGAACGATACTTCTGATTAGTATAACTCTAATTGATGGGGCAGTACGAAGAACATTGCTATAGCATTTCAGTGTGATACTAGTTTTCTACGTCAAATTCCGATAATTAAGCTATTTTGATCTTGCTTACCTCGAAAGGAATTTCGTGATGGATATGTATATAAGTTCTTCTCGTTTATCGTCGACTGGAAAATAACAACGTAATTCGAGAGAAATTTTTTCGCTAGAATTTTTCCCTCAAAAGAAAGCAATACTACTTTCGCGTGATGATGCATCGCGTCAGCCAGTGAGGATGAAATTGAATATAATTGGGTTAGCGAGACTGGAAAAAAAGGTCGTTTCTCACCTGGACGGTACAGATTGATCTCATGCCATTTAAAATGTCTCGATTTCTCAGGTCGGGGATATCGCCTTCGATAGAACTTTCCCCCCTGAAAGCGAGCCCGACGAATCCTTGAAAGCGTATGGGGGACAGCGGCGAGAATGGCCAATCGTGACTCCCGTATTCGATCTCCATCATGCTCTTTGGCTCCTTGAAAACGAGAGCGTCCCCACAGTGACACGTCCCAGACTGAACGCTATAATTTTACGAATAAACCCTCCAATATTCAATAAACTCTGTAGTCTATAAAGCAGAACACTCACCAACTGAGCCGTGAACTTCGAATCGGACATAAGTACTTAGAAAAAATAGACAAATGGAATACAATAAAATATCGTCAAAGAAACGGAACATTACGACGGAAAACCCAAAAAAACTGGTTATCTACCCTTCTTTCAATTTTAGAAGAAATCTTCGATTTGATTCGAAACCCATGTTTCCGCCGGTAAACTTAACTGACGTACTATAGAATAGATATATCTCTTAAAGTTCGCTTCTAATGCGAAATAGGTTCAATTGACAACTTAAACGGTTTTATTTTCAATACTGATGCCCATTTTATCGATTTGATGAATGAAATGTTACCCTCCAATTAGATCATCAAAGGGTTAACGGCTTATCGGCATAGAATTAGCTATGAGTTTTAAACATTAATTTTGGCAAGAAATTTGTTAAAGTGCTTCATCATTAAGGGAATCGCGCGAAATATTCTATCGATTTTTACCCATCCCATTCTCATAACGAGGTTTCATAATTTTTGTACACAATGTTATACCTGCTAAAATATACCACTTGCAATAAATATAAGTTGACCTATCTCAATCAGTTATCATGATAGAAGTTAGGTATCACTACTAGTATAATTTAGTGGTCATCCCTAATTCTCTTAAATAAGTGAGCTACGGCTTTGTTCGGCACAGTATTCACATTTTCACATCTCTCCACAATCGTTCCGTGCTTCAAATGTTCTGATTCGATGATTATTTACAGACGGCTAGGGTTCAAATCCTTGCAGAGGAGGATATTTTTCAGAGGAAACCCTAACTTGAGTGTCTTGTGCAGGGCACTTCAAGCACTGTACTCTGTGAATATGAGTGAATGAGACGTCAAACTATGCCCTTGGCGTCTTTCGTTAAGAGCAGGCTTAAGTCGACGCTGGGTTTCTCTCCACCCTTCCTCCACTACCTGTCCCCTATGGCGCAAATTACCTTAGCTGTCGGTCGTCTCCCCTTATAGCCAAACCAATCGATGAATATTTTCTGACTCTGAACATATAAGCAATTCATGAGGTAAAATTGGTCATCAAAAAGGTAATAGTCGTTACTTAGTACGATTTAGGAAAACATTTTAATGTTTCGACAGATATGCCTGCGTGATAATCATTCAACGACATTGGAAATGCTAGTAAATTGATGGCAGTTATGACATACTTACGCTTTTCAAATATAGTACCCGATACTTGCAAGTTGCCCTTTCAGTAAAAACTTATTTTCTTAAATTCATTGTTTTTATTTTATATATTTGTTGTTTTAATTACATTTTCTTATGAAAATTAAATGAAAATTGTGAAATACTACAGTAAACAGTGCTCTCACTTAATAGATATTTGACACTTTTAATAATTAGGCAAAGACTTTCCAAGAATATAAAAGTTTGAAGTTACGGGAAAGAAAGATTAATGGCACATATCACCACAGTTTTCGGTCGCCTATCAAGGTAACCATACGCCCACAATTCTCCACGGATGGCAGGTGGTATCATTATAATGGTGTTACGAAAGTTCTAGAAAAATGACCATAAATCTAAACTGATTTTGTGTCCATCACAGACCTACTATTTTGTTCTCATCACTCACGTTACCACTTTGCAACCGTTTTTTTTCTAACTCCACCCCCTGCCACTCACTCATCTCGCCAACGTCATTCCCACCCTGCCGCCTTGTATGAGCGCCGAAACGTTGTCATTTGTCACAGTTCCTGCAGTCGCCTTTTTATTGAAAAGGAAGCGGGGGTGTGTGGAAGTCGGAGGAGTGGAAAGAAGGTCAAACAATTCGTTCCCCAATCCCACCTGGCCCTTCCCACAGCGCCCCCATCGCCTACCCCCTCCCCCCTCTTAACTCCCTATCCCCTCTTCACTCCTACGCCACCTGCCCCTCCAATGCAATGGTGGGAGCGTTGCAAGGAGACAACTGACGCGGAACCTCTCACGACCTCTCACGAACCCAGAGTGCCCAGTTTTGTTCATCTTATCGTGGCTCGTTTGAGTCACTGTGCTGTCGACGCCGTTGATTAAACTTTGGACACGCGCTGTAACGTCCGATGGGGATCACGACAACTAGCTACATGCAGTATCAAAATAAATATTTATGCAGGATTCAATTACCCCCCGGCGAATAATTGAAGTAATTCTCTTGAGTTTTGCTTAGCCGGGTTAGTTGCTCCATCTTCACCTTCGTTTTCGTTAGGATGAAAGACTTTCTCATCAACATCAGGGCTGCCAACGGCCATGTCGGTCGTTGTTTTCATTGTCAATAACATTGTTGTTCGTTGGTCAACGACATTGTTGGTCTTAACGGCCCTGATGACGATGAATTAGTCTGTCATCTAAATGTCAGCTAAGATGATGATGGAGCAATATACCCGGATGCAAACCCGAAAAGAACTTAGAAATAAATATCTGCTTGGGTGTGGAGTAAGACAGAGAGTTGCGGTGGATAGAAAGCAAGACAAACGAGGAAGTTCTTGGCATGGTGGGCGAGGGAAGGAAACTTCTGTATGATACTTGGGGAAGGCAACAAGGGGCGAATGGTTTTAAAAAACTGTTTCAGTAGATGGTTTTTGGTAAGCTAAAAAATTTTAGAAAGAGAGTAGGTTATGGGTGGGATTAAAAATGGTCAGGTGCATGCCGAGGTGAAGAATGACGTATTATTGGTAGTTAGGGACGTGCAAAAGTACAAATCTAGAGGTTTTACGCTCACTTCCATTAAAGTCTACTTAAACGGTGTATTATTTGATGTTATAAATAATAATATGAAGATCACAGTCTTAAATGCGCAGGATCTGCAACAATTTTATCAACAAAGGCGTTTCTACCATGAAAAATATATTTTCATGGTACAAACAGACACACAAGGTGACAAATGTAAATGGTGCTTCTAGTATTTTCAAATAAATTGTGATTCCAAACCACAGCCGTCGTGGATCATCTCTGTTACGTTTGGTACGCAGCACCATCTGTACTTCGCAAGCATCTTTCATCGACTTATAGCCGGTAGCAAGAACGTTTAGTTATGTAATCAATAGTTATGAGACCCGTCAAGTTTTATATCGTGTTAAAATATTCATGTTGCAGGAACACATCTATTAGCTACAGAACTTAATTACCAATAGTTAATAACTTCGAATATTTGATCTAATCTTTTACCGCCCGATAAAATTTACGAAAGTTTAGCCGATGAATAATTGCTAATGCACATAATAATTAATCAGTGAGAGAAAAAAATAGTCATTTGTCTCAAAACAACTCTTTTATCAAGTAATTAAATCTCCGAGCGATTCATTGCGCGTCCACCATCTTGCTTACTTATGGAACTCATAACTCCATGTCATAAGTTATGAAACCAGTAAACGTATTATCTTATGTTTCTGCAACACTTGGTGAATGGCTGCCATGGCTTATGGGTCCCATAACCTTATGGAATATTATGTTCCGTTCCTGAAACTGGCTATTGACCAACTAGTTTCTTGCTCTCCATTGCGTGGTGAAATTTTTTTCTACTATTGAATGGGCTACACGGTCGCCCCTCTAACCAACCAATCAACGGGGGTTGACGTGTACAGGAAGAAGGGGAATTCCAAGGACTTGAATGCGAGGAAAAGGATCCTACGCCATCCTGGGCTGTGCATCTAAGTTGCACAAAAGACGAACTGTCACCATAGTGGTGACGGACCCTCTGAGTTATCCCTCTCAGCCTTTTCTTCGGAATGAGCGTAGTAGCAGGTTGAATGTTCGGAGTTCAGCGATAGGGCTCCTGAGGGAAACGGCTCATTGTTGGGACTTCGTCGTCTTTGCGCCGCTAGTCGGTGTATTTTTGGAAAAGGAAGTTTTTTTATTCTGAAGTTATCTCCACTCACACAGACCGTAGGACCTTAGCGTTTAGTCCATTTCTCTCTTCCTCCTGGACGTGTATTCTTGTTTCTTGATGGGAACTTGGAAAGAGGAGAATGTGGGGAGGGGATGTGTGTGAAAACTTCTCACGTTTTGAGAAAGTTCAGGCCCATGGCATTTCTGAATATCAGTTTCAGTTGCGTTTCCCGCATTCTTGAGAGGCAGCGTGGAAGTTGTGCCTCTCTTGATGAGCTGCTTAAAGACTTCCCGTTTTAAGTGCTCGGACATTTGCTGGGAAAATGTAGAAATGCTAACAAGGAGTCTAGATTATTTTTAGCCAAACAAAACTATTCATTAGGCGGAATTCCTATAAAAGACTGTGGAAACTCAAGGATCAAGTCCTTGAGTTTTTGGGAATTGCGTTTAAGAACCTTAAGTTCAGAGTCAGATTAACTTGTATGGAGTACCAACAGGCATCCGAGTAGATTGCTCGGATTCTAATCACGGTGGTAGAAATTTTCACTAATATTCCGTTAATTATTGGTATAATCTGATAAGAGTACTTCATGTTACAGCCTTCAGTCTGACGGACGATAAACATGAATCGTGCGGGTTCGATTATACTTTTTTCTTCCTATTATCTGAAATGCTGACGTTGTAGAGCATACAACGATCTTATTCAAGTTTAAATCGCGACAGTCGCTTCAAAAGTTAGCAGAGTTCCATTATTTTAGTACGTAGCAGGGTCTCTATTTTAGCAAAACAGTTTTCTACATACTGTTAAGAATTAACCTGGGTCTCTCATTTCAGCATTGCTATTCAGCACTATGGTAAGACGAAGACAAGCGATGTAAACTTAGATCCACATTCATTAGGTGCTGTAACTCGTGCGTCTGGAGTTAACGGATGACCTTGGACGCTAATGAAGTGCCTTTACATTTTGGAGAGCTAGTGGGAGTGAGTCTGAAATAGAACTCTGTTTTCTCGGAAGACCATTCATCTCTTTGTCTCAACCCGGAGTTCAAAACAGTTTAGTTTTGGGACGTTATCTCCTCGGAGTAGCATGTAACATTACGCTTAAAAATCACTCTCTCTACGTGGAGAAGGGGGATATTATTCTGTTACATAACTTGTTTGCACATTTGTATATAGCCTAATGATATGTGAAAGCGGCCTTTGAAATGTGCCAAACAAAGAGTTTGGAATTTTATTTTTAACCGTTAAGAGTCGAAAAATATTTATTTCTCTCCCGTAGGTGATTCGTGTTTCAAGTGGGAAGATCAGCACCGAGGAGAATTATTTAACATTCAGTCAATAATTTAAGGAAAATAAACTTTTTGTGGCAGTATTCAGTCTTTATTTTAGACGAGGACTTAATTGCGTCACGTTATATAACGCAGAAAATGATGCGAGGAGCGAAGCGATTCGAGACCGCTTCGCCATGAATAATGTATCCTCTTCGGCCTTCGTACTTAATCCCGGCGGCGAATAGTGGGTAGAGTAATTCCACGCAATGCCGATTTCTCGCCCCCACAGTGCGGCTTGCGCAATATGCGTCGCATCACGCATCGTACCTTTTCCTGCTCGTCTCCGACTCTCAGTCTTCCCACCACTCTTCCAAGTCCCAGATTACGTTTGGCATCAACTTCATCCGTTAACCTTGAATAAGCTTGGAGTTAGCGACTCCTGTTTACGAGAACGCTCGTGTATCGTCGGACCATTTATTTTCATCATCATCTTCATCATTGGTCGTTCAATCCTAAGATTGGTTGACTGCAGCCCTCCACCCTTCCGTATCTAGTTCCCTTACCTCCTGGTATCTTTCCCTAAGTACTATCTCCCTATTTGGTCCCTGAACTTATTCCTGGGTCTTCCTCTGGGACCTTTTCCCTCCATTTTACCTGCAATTATATTCTTCACTAGCCCATTGTCTCCCAGGGTGTATCCAATCCATCTGGTTCTTCTTTTCTGTATAATGTTCCCTATGGTCCTTTCCTCTTCTACTCTTCTATACCATTTTATTTATAAACCCCATAATTTCAGTACAAGATGTAATTAAAAAATTATGTCGTAACTCATTACACCCATGTATCTGCGCGAAGGGTATGTATATATGTACATTCCATTTGGGTAATTTGTCGATAGATTTGCAGGTTTTGGATACTTCTTATCCTGAAATGTAAATTTATTATTCATCCTCACGCTTTTCCTCCAATGGATGACTTTATATCACTTCCTCTAAACATATTCCCCTTCAAAATGCTATTAAGATACTTAAATAGGTTATTTTTTGTGACCTTTTAAGTGCGTTTTACAATAATATCTCATGTTGATTCGCATTTAGTGCCCATCACAGGTGTTTGCCCTTCCACTTGATACTCGTCGCCCAGTCATTACCCTCAACTTTTTGCCCATTCACGTCTCGTACGCGAATTCAAGTCTTGAACACTAAACAAGTCATTTTTGGCTCGTCAATGGTTTCCACATTCCTCCGCGTTCGCTATCTTGCTTTTAAAAGACCTCATCATTTTCTCAAATGGTCCCCACCCTCCCCCTACATCTCCTTTCAGTTCGACTGCGCCGAGCCGTTTAAGTACATCCTTCCTTTAGTGGCGGAACCCAGCATCTCGAATCCTTCGATAGCTGTAGCTCCACAGATCCCGCGTTGATAGAATTTGACGTTCACTGTCAGACTTTCAATCGCGATTTTAATAAAGCAAAAAGAGCTGCAGCCCGAGATACTTTCGTTTATTTTATTGCGTTCAGAAGACTGGATATGTCTTGGAAAAGACCGAGAAGTCTGGCATGCCATCGCTCGCACGATTCTTGAAAAACAGAACTTTGTTTTCTCTGCTCGCCGAAAACATTCCTGATTTATGAGGGTTTAAGACTGCAAACTGCCAGCGAAAAAAACAGGGCGTATATTCTCGAGAGTTCCTTATCACATCTGAAATGAAATTGGGTTTCCTTCCAGTGTCGCGGATTCCAAGTCCAGGACTTTCAAGCAAAATTTTTATATATGTTCAAATGATGAAAGAAGTAGGCAAAAATTTAATGTACTGATAATTTTAAACGTTTTTAAATGTCATTTAGAATACCTAACTATCGGGTTATATTGACATGATTTTCAAAAGTCTATAATTTTAGCACTAATAAGCTCATCACTTATTCGTTTTTCGGGCGAATAGTTTACACAAATTCAGACATTGGTATTCCCACCTATAACATGGGTTCCACGTCTTTCATAGAACAAACATGTTTGTCAAGACAGTGTGAATTGATGTTGAAAGCAGCTCCTACTACCCAAGAGCATTTCTGCTTCTGAACACAAATCTCATTAGAGATCTTTAATATTATTTAAATTCGTATTTTTCAATTAAATTGGTGCAATCATACGATACATCGTACTACTTCACATAGTTAAATACGAGGAAAATAAAAGAATTGATATTATTTTACGCTCGGTTTTAAATATCGATCGTTTTCGACGACTACAAAGTAAAATTTTATATAAAAAGTTCTTCCTAGAAAATTCAAATTCCCTAATTTTCCCAGAGAAAAATTGAACCTCCATGAGTTACCATAAATACGACGCTGGAGCCTTTGAAACCGTTCTGCCAGTGAAAGAAAGTGTAGAACAGTACTAAGTCATTAGTTTTCACCGTTATTATCGCTACATCAATCAAGTACTTCGCTTTACTATTCTGAGCATGACCGCCTTTTGAAATGGTCACTTGAATTGCGGCGTTTGTATAGAAGATGGCTGTTTATGAAATCTAATCACCCACCTCTACCACTGACATAGGAATTCAGATAAAAACATGGCTCTCTCAACCACATTCTCCACTCACAATGTTTTAGAGGGACCTTCAGTTCTATTTCCGTCTCTCTCTTTTTAGACGGCCGACCAGAAAATTTTCGCCCCCTTAACGCATCGTTGCGAATCGCGGCTTGCGCGCCTCTGCCTTCGTTTGCATAAATTTTAGCCCGTGCCGCGTCCTTTTCACTAATTTCATGTTGAAATAGCATTTTCGCATGCCCGACTAACTCCCAGCTGGCTTCGCTGATCCGGTATTGAGCGGGAAAGCATTACTTGACGCAGAATGAAGGAAGAACGGCTTTTGACGCCCGCACCGGTGATCAATCGGATATAGGAAAGGTTTTTACTTTAGGTGCTTAGACCTCTTATACATTCCGTTTGTCTTCATATATTATCGCAATTGCGCCTTTGCGCTGCACGCTTTACTTTCGCTTGTTCGTGGTGTAGTGAATAACTTTTACGATGGGCGTTAACCGACACTATCTTAACGTAATGGCATCACCCTCAAGTCACATTTTAATGCTCTGAGTCAGGGTAATTTTACGTTTATGTGTCGCAGAAAATTCTAAACAATCTGAAGTGAGAATTTTTAAGATCTGAATGAAATAGCTCTCGGTGATTCCTTAAAAGGAGTTATCCTTGTGTTCATTATATATTCTAAAATGCGTATACGGCGATGATTCTTCTTTCTTTTAGTCATATTTAAGATTAAAACTAATTTAACCCGAGAATGTCTTGCGTAAATTTTCTGACTGGGTCGGTTGATTACCGTTCAATGGAAAACCATTTGGGAAATATACATTGTTAATGCGATATCAAATAACGAGATAGCAATATTAATCAAATGCATAGTGCTCACTTGCATAAACTGTAATGACCGCGCTTTGTTGAGGTAATAAACTTTGTTGAGATTTTTACTTGGTTTTATGGTGAATGTAGTCGGAATACGCCTAGAAGGACACCTAAAGTTCTTTCTGGAGCCTTCGCAGGTAGGAATGAAAAAACTTTTTTCTAAGAGGTCAAATGTCCTGAGTACCCCAATTAAGTCCCACCCTAATCATGCTAATGGTATTCAAAAGTTATTAGATTACGTAGACTTCAATAATTAGGACGTGGGAATTGTCAGAACTTTCATGGGAATTACCTTCAATCTGCCAATTCCAACTTAATTTGCCCCAGGCTCCCGTCGTTAGATCGGGGACGAGATGAAATTCTTCAAATTTCCTGGCACTTTTATGATTTTGGAAAAGATTTAGAACACTTTATTGAGTCTCCATTTTGAGACCTAGATTGGCAGATTCTAACTTGCATCTGTGATATTTAACTCTTTTCCGGGATTGCTAAATCCAAAATTATGGGTTTTCGTATGGTTGTCAATACGATTCAACCTGTCGGAGGCATCGTTGTCTTGAATGGATTTTTATTCATGGGAATTATTTCAGTGACTTTGTACCTATTACTAATTTGCATAAATTTTTGCGCATATTCATGCATCAATTAAATCACTGCAAATGATACTACAGCTCTTCGCAACTGATTTTTAATTCGGCTGCTACTTTTTGTCCCACAGCCATTCGAATTTGAGATCGCTTTATTTTAAAGCGTCAGTTTGATGTATGTTACCTTTTAAAAAAAGTTTAAATTATATGTTGTGGTGTTATTCTCAAATCTTTTGCGAATTAGCTCTCATTATGCCGGTTTTACACCGTAATTGAAAGATAATCTAATCCCGTTATAGTTCAGCGTCATTAATGTTTAGCATAATGAAGTCTCGTTCCTTTCTGAAATTATTCTTTAGAGTAATTAGGCCCGAAGCATTTGTAGTATTGAAATACACCCTTCTGCGATAATTATTTAATAGCTGTTTAGGTATCCTAAAATTTCTTTAGGAGTCATCTACCCTAAATCATGCACTATTTACCTTGTAATTTATGAAAATATCATGTCAATCTCCAGGCATTTGATAAATATGTTTTCGAATCAGAATATGGAACTGCTACATATATTTGAACTACATCTATTTTGATCTATAAGTATTAGTATATAATATTTCGTTTCTTTATTCTTCTTGAAATCTCGTGGGATTCGAATTTGGATGAGTATGGAGAATAATATGACCATGGCAATGAGAATTTGTGTGTAGTCATCCTTAAGAAGTGGCGGCGTTTTAGGAATTTGCGTACATCTTCTTGACGGCAGATAGAGGTTTTGGCACGAAGGTGTTACATCGTAATACGTGCGGACGATTAGGGACACATATTTGCTAGCCTCACGGTGGTGACCTCATCGACATCCCAGGTTTGTGTCAACATTATGGTCCTCCACGTGGTTTTCTTTTCTTTTTTTTTTGCGCTGCTACTCGAGTTCACTCGCCCGCCCATGTCTCGCGTCCGTGAGACAACATTGGGGTAAATATTTAGCTGGGCGTCTGTGCCCATCCCCCCCCCCAAAAAAAAGCTGTGAAGGAGCGACAAGATGATATTCGACACGGGGTTCCGGCGCCGGGCGCGCGTTCGATGCGCGAGCCATCTCACGGAGGAGTGTGAGAAGCTCGACCGTTCGCGTCCCCTTAAGATGATAGCAGAGATTGGAGTTTTTTTATATCCGTGCGGTGCCATGCCCGCCCTCCCGCCAAGCCTGGCATTGCCTTTGTGCAACACAAGTGGCGGAGGAGTGGTCGACGTCCCTGCGTCCTCGGATAAGAGAGCCCCAGGAGAGTGCAAACACGGATGCATGATTTATTATAGTATCCATGTTGGGACACCGGCGCATACTCGGGCGAGGTGTATATTGAGGTTTTTGTAATTAAGGAAGTTTTCATGAGTTTCCATCCTGATCAATTTTTTTGCTATTTCTCGATAGTTTTCCTCTTCTACCCAACGGAATGCTGGGAATTGATGCGTTTCATTTACCTCAATATTATCCTGCCACTCTGTGTAAATATCCGGTTTCATTTTTAATTTTCTGCAGCTAATAATGTATTTTAAAAGAAATGAAATAATTAGCTTGCGTTGAATATAGCCAAACACGCATGACACTGCGTGAGATTGAAGTTGAATTTTCCGCAGGTAATTTATTTTATATTTGAACGAGTATTATTTATTCCTCTTTATATCTTCATATTATATCTTTTGAACTTTAGCAAGATCGTGCTCTAATTTTTATCCTCCTGGGTTCACTTTTTGTGCGATCACCATCACATTTTAAGGCTAAGTTTTAATTTTGCACGCACATGAATTTACCAGCGCAAATTCATACATAAAAATACTCTATTTACTCTTTCAAACTGCGGTCTTAAACAGAAAACATGGTCAACAATTGTTAATTACTGTTAAAATGAGGTGCGTTTCCCATTTGGTATAACTTTTTTGTATATTTTAGGGCATAATTGCTTTCCCGCAATAGCATTTAAAAATGCAGTGACCCCGAAATACATGACTATCCACGAGCATTTAACGATTTTTCCGTAATAAATCTGAATAAGTTAGTGGTCCTACGGTGTCATTTGTCGTTTCGTTTTTGGCACGGAAATTCACAATTCATAGAATAATTTATCATCCTGACAATAAAGTGAGAGAATGCATTGTTCTCCTAACCATTTAAGTGTATCATTTACCTCAATGTCATTATCCTGGAACGGCATGTACATATATTTACTGGCGGCATTCATATTTATTGTCATTCCATGCGTGAAGTTGATTCTATAATATGGATATATTTATTTTCCCGCTGCATCCATTTATATGGAAACGTATTGTCAGAGCTAAAACGTGAGTGCAATTGTGTGCTTTCCTGAGTGAATTTATTATGTGGAGGTAATCAATGTGGTTGAACTAATGTTTCCGGGTTTAAATTCATCCTGTAATTCATTTATTTTTGGGAGTGCATGACTGATAGCTACGGTGTAAATGAGAGAAGAGAAGGGTGTTGGGATAATAAAATTGACCTAAAGTTAATTGACATATCCCGGAACAAACAAGACTGTTTTTTAAAATGCTGCTGTTAATATATCAAAAGATATTCATTAAAATTTACCGTTATAATGAGTGAATCTAGGCTAATCACTCTTTTACTATGCATTGCCTTCGGATGAATTAGAATCCACATTAATTTTTCCCCTAGATTTTTTCCAAAATTCTCAAAATAAACCTTCCCTGTGACTCATTTTTAAGGGTCTAAGGGTATCAAATCATATTTATTTTAAAATAATCTTGGGCATGTTTTTTAAATCTTCGGTTAAATAAAGTATGAGTGCTGATGCTAAGTGTATATTTTTAAGCAGCCGTTTATGCATTTAATGTTCATAAACTTTGTTTAAGATTTAAAGCGTTTTAAATATAAATAGTTGGTCATTACACTGCGTGATTTTATCAAATCTATGGTAACAATTTGTGTATCGGAATCGAACGGTTTCCTTAAACAAATTGATGCTACATAAATCGTTGGGAACTCCACGAAACTGTATGTACGACCTGTGTCACATTGAAGGCAGTGCACAGTGTTTCTGAAATGCCTATCTAACGGGGATTTCATTCCCTCCTTCGGCAAATTCCGTATCCACAGGTTTCTCTCACTGTCGAGACTCCGCAGACAAGTGTTCTTTTCCGCCCGGGCTCGTCCCAACACCTGCATCTTCTCTATATCTCCCGCGGATTCCGCTATCCCACGCCTGCTTAGGTTACGGCGTCGGCGGCGGCAGAGTCGGCCTTTCCTTGCGGTCTTCGCTGAAATTAATTCGCCCTTCGTCTTGTTTTTATTCTTTTCCCCACCACCGCGTGGCTGCCAAAGTCCAACCGCCGAGTTCCAACAACCGTTAGCCCATCGGGCCTCGCGTCATTGGCCCTCAGGCCTCCAGGTCGCCTTTAAATGCCTCTTCCCACTCCCTCTCTTCATACTCTCCCCCCTTCCATTCTCAAGATTTCCTTTCTCCTTGCTTCCTTTTTTTATTTTCAACGAGACTACGGAGAATGGGTAAGCGAGAAGTCCCGGCCAGGTTTACCCAGGACACCCGCGACTCCCGAGGTCTATAGAGAAATGCTTCAAAAACGCGCGGCATTCCTGGCTGATGGTCGCAATAACGGCTGTTTGCTTCTCCGAAGTGTCGATCGAAGATCGACTTCGACCTCTTGGGAGGTATAGTCGAAGCAAGTGTAGCTTCAAACTGTATTACATCGTTGCCAGAAGAAGTTAATAAAGCCCGCTTCTAATTATAATTTAGTAAACTTCGAAGAGTCTGCAGCAAAATTTTATTAAAATGACCAACCATAGCTTCCGCAAATTCATGCTCTATGCTGTTATATAATATTTACGTAGGTATATGGAATTCATGCTTGAAGGTACCATGGTATGTGTATGTACTCGTTCACTCGCTCTCTAATGCAAAACGAATATAATAGTGGCTTTGTAAGTAAGCCGTTAATACAAGTTTGCTGAGGGATCTGCGTATTTTATCTCATGCTGAAATAGGGAATGTAAAGAGTTTTAAAATTTCTACTCTAGATTCATCTATAGAACAATTTTTTTTTTACAAATAATAACACTTGGGACAATTTCTAATTTAAAAACATAAGTAACAGAGGACACTTCATCCCGTAAAAGTTTTTCACTCTACAAGCTAAACTAGGCCTCATCTATCCAAGTCATTACCTTTTATACCATATCATAGTACCTACATACCGATTTTCCCTGTCAATAGTTGCTGTCAGTGCAGTATAACTTAGTTAGTTGTCGATCTGTTGCAAGGTATTATTATATAAAAAATAATTCATTTCCATAATTAGTCAAATATTACGTACTTATCCATATTTTAAGCATATCATCTTTTACATAGCTCAACAACATACGTAGTGTTTGAAGATACGAGTGGTGAAACACGGTCTGTTAGACCAAAAGAAGAGAAATGCAGCGAAACGCTTACGCGAAGTGATTTTTTGGCTCATATATCAGAGGATTAGAAAAAAAATAGGGAAAATAGGGAGGATGAACTGCAAAACTTCATATTTCGTCTGCGTCGCCAGAAAGATTATGCCGTCGGTCTGTGAATCCGGGCGTCACCACTCTTGGGTTAAATAAAATGTGTATTTCCATTTAAAAAACACTTCACTCAGCCACTTCCCGTCTCAAAGGCTCCTATACGGCCGATGGTACGGATGCGCCCATTACTCTGATATTCTGCTACTTTATTCACATTTCCACTCCGTTCATTTCTGACTCACGTATATATTGTGAAGTTTTTTTAATCCGAGTAGACCCCAGTTGTATCTTTCCGCATACTCGTCCTCCCCATTGCACCATCTCGTTTCCCTGCACATGTCTCCCCCCCAAATGGCAAACTATCCCCCCCTTCTCATTGCTCCCCCCTTCCCCCCGCTCAATATTCCCGCTGTGCGCCCGCCTGCCTCGGCTTATCTCCCGCATTTGTGCTCCGCAGATCCTCTTTCGGGGAACCCCGCGCGGAATGAAGCACGTGCCCTGCCTTGTAGTGTGTGGCAGTAGTTGGTCCGACCCTTTCCCTTTGTTCTTCTATTTGCTTAGGGTGGGAGTCGGGGTACGAGGGGCTCGGAATGAGGGAGAGTGGAAGAAGTGCTCAGTCTCTGCGGGCTCTCGTATGGGTTGCAAAAACTTCTAAGGGTTATACACTGTGGGAGGATTGCGTGAGAATGCACATTATATTACAAACCTAGTGCTAAGTATCTCACATTTCATTTGTACTGATAGAAGCAGAAGCCAGTCCCTCCAAGTTTCTGGTCTGACCACGTATTGTTATCCTGACTATTTTTGACCTGCGTCTAGCGGGCGGGAGAGGGCATCCTGGTGAATGTGCGAGTTTCTGATTTCAACAGGGATGAGTGTTTCATGCGTGGTTTGGAATCACCCCGTGCCACACGCTCTAATATACACTTACACCTACGTACTACCCTGCGAGCCGTCACATGGGCGTTTGACTGGGAGTGTTAGGACACCAGCCATCATTAAATAGTGGAGGTAATAGGGAAAACTTAAAGCTTATTTACAGTTAAGTCGTTTTTTTATTTAGCCAAGTTATTTATCTAACCAAAGTCGGTATGTACGTAGCAGTCATAGCGTACTGGTTAATGAGCTGTAATGAATCTGTAGGTGTGTACCAAAATCATCGTGCCTGGCATCAAAGGAGACTACGGAGGCAATCATTCCTCCAACTCTGTCTCCAACTCTTAGAGGAGAGAAATGTTTAGATTGACCGTTTATATTGTCTCTTAACTCCTATTACTTTAAGGCAGCTAACAGCTGTGAGCTGAAGTTTTCAAAATGTCCAATATCTTTTGAATGTCGAGTACCTTCATTTCCACGAGAGAGTCTAATCCCCTATTACTGCCCACGACTCATGAGAGATAAAATAATCATACGAAATAAACGCTGGTAACCCTGTTTTTACCCTGTTATGCTAACATATTGTTTTTCTTGAATGGCTCGTAACGTAATTCGATCGCGAATGCAAAGCATAATGCGAAGTGCTTGGGAATGATGTGAAGCGGCGGGTTTTCAGAGCCATCTCGTGATCGTATTATTTTGTGGCTTCCTGCGATGACATCTAAGATGAAGTAGACGTCCTTTAGAAGTGCTAATGAAACCTTGGTCTGTCGTTGGGCATCGTTTGATGATTCTTGCACGACACGCACTTAATATGTCATTTCGACGACCACCAGTCGATATGCCAACGTTCAGATCAAAAATACGTTTAGTTAAAGTGGCATTGCTTCGTCAACAGTTGGTGTATAATTTTATTCGGTGCTGCCAAATAGAGCTTAAGTTAAATGTGTATATATTCTTCGTATTTTTTTGTCTTTCCTACATGCCTATCATTCCACAATCCTTGCTGTCGTCAAATATGATTCGCAATAAGAAATGGTGGAAATATATAATTGTTGTGACTGATTCTATAAAATATTATGGGTAGGAATTCAGAGTATTACTACAGCTGGAATGAATTGGCTTTCTTGTGTTACATCCAATTCCTACCATTTTGATTTCCTTACTAATTTAAAGTTTTTATAATGATGCGTGACAAGTTGTCGATTTTCCGGTTCATCGATTGCAGCAGACTAGCTGCATACTAAAAATGCATCGAAATCTATTCAAATTACAATTGTAGGGGCCTCACATGCTCTCATATTTTGGTGTTATATATTCACTTTTGATTCACGATAGAGCTCTGACTACTTTACTGTTCTTTCCCAAGGTAAAAGATGATAATAAAGCATCGTGGGGCTTCCTTTAAACATCTCAAAATAATTGTAATCTATTTTCACGAAAAACAAGCTCTTATAAGTAAAATTTCTGTGGGGCTCCGCCGAAAGAAACATCTCCGAAATAGTTCCATGACCACAATAAGGTCAGGAATCTTTACTTCTGACAGAGAAATAGATTACAATGCATTGCATTTCTCTCTTATGTTTCAATGCTTGAAACTTCCACTTTACCATTTTGTTTGAAAACATTTTTGGCTGCATTAAATTATTTACATAATTGTCATTTAATATGATCCTTAGAAATACTGCGACCATCTAGGCGAAGATAGAATATTCATGTGTTTGCTTCATTTGTTCAACGCCGCAGTTGGGCTCAAGGAGTTAGGTACACTGCGCATATAAAGTGAAGGTCAAGCAGGTGAGTCCCGTTTCGCTTCGAAAGACTCCGCGTGATCTTTACTGGAAACATGCGAGCTAACCTCTCTCCCTCCCTCTCTCTCAGATGATTTTTCCACGCCATCGAGTTTTTGCGTCGATCTGTTTCATCGATCTTTACCGGATAGTCTGGTCGCATTCGATCGGATCTGTGACACACAAACCAACCAACGAATTGACCATCGGGTAGACATCATTCGCTTCGGGAGAGCAGATGCGATTCTCTTACTGGCGTCGCTGGGATGTGAGACTACCTCGACCGGATATCTCCACTTCCTGCGCCGGCCGAGCGTAAAGGAGTTCCCACTGTGTCGTGTTTTAAAAAGCCGGTCTCCGTACAACCGCGAGAGCATCCAACACGCTTCCCTTACTTTGTACTACACGCGACGTCTGCTCGAGTGAGATGATCGATGGAAAAGTTTCTCTCTCGGACGTTATTTAAACGAGCCTGAAAATGACTGGAGCTAAATTCGTCTGGGGAAAAAATTGTGAGAAACTTCGCGTACTATTTAAGATGTCTTTCAATAAGTGAAAATTTGTATGTTTATTGATTTTTTTAGTGTTTCAAGCCGAATTTAAAACGTAGCCTTGTATCACATGGCATAGTTTTTGTAACAATTCGATTAAATATGCTGCGATTTTTCAACTCGAAATAAAACATTTCATACAGATATAATGACCACAAGATAGTACCTAGGTGTCACTTTGACTCAAGTTTTTATTGAAACCTATTTAACTATGATTTTTGCCTAAATTTGCCGTGCCTAAAACTCATGTCATTACATGCTGTAATTAACTCGTCAACATCTAGTGTTACCAACTGGTGATTTAACTTCAAATAGTTGTATGTACTGATGAAAAATAGTACATTACCATTTTTCATACTAGCGCAATAATGGGCTACATACTAGTGCAATTATGCCACGGAAAAAGCGTGACTTAATTGCGAATTTAAGTCACGCAGAGCTAGAAAAATGTAGAGCAAATTCCACGAACACAATACGTATTACGATCTAGATTTAGCTTAGCCTAGCGAAACCTAAGTCAGATCTGTAACAAGCAAAACCATGATTGCAAAAAATATTGTGCTGATGGAATTTTCTCTATTTTTTTGATTTCTCGGTGATGTTTCTGTTCCACAAAATATACACAGAATTAGTAGTATATGGTAAACGAGGGGAGGTATGGTCTTCGGAGAACTGTCATATCGTTTCTAAGGTCTTGAATTTTCCACATTAGCATAAAACATCATATAAAACATCATCAACATAACATAAAAATGAAGTTGAGTATAATTTTTTCGAGGCAAAAAATTGCAACATATGTAGGTAACCCTGGAAATTGACAGTTAAGGAAAACATGTGATATATAAATCTTTTTTAATATCCATTACCGCAGGTATGGTGAATTCCGTTGGGTAAATCAAAACTGAAATTTGCTTCACTGTGGAATTTAGAATTTGAAGCTGAGGTATTTCATTTCGATGTACTTTTTGGAGAAGTTTGGTAGTCTCCCTTCTCGGATCATGAAATAAAAAATGCGAGGCAGGGATTGCTCCTTTCCCGATTTTACTATCATAAATATTCTTTTTCTATATTTACCGTTACTCCCATATTTAGGCTCATCGGGATCAAGAATGGTAGATTTGGAGTAATTATTCGGATTGCAACAAATCCGAAACGCTGGTTTAATAGATGAATTCCATTGTACCATTTGCCTCCCAACATCAATAAAGTCTCCATATCAGTAATGATTTTCCCAAGGGATAAGGCCATCTCTATAATTATAATTTTTCTTCCATCTGTTCCAGCTATCAAATGAGGTTTTAAATGCCGTGCTAGATCGTTTAAGTGTTTATCCGAGGAAGAGGAAAAAAATTATGTGGTTTTATTGCTTCGGCCTGTTTTCACGTGGGTTGGTCTCATGGATGAAGCAGAACCAGTTCCACTAAATCCCTACGGACTAGGTGTTTCCTTCATTCGCCCACTTCCCGCTCGAAAGAGTTTTCATTCACTAACTGTTGAACTGGCGAGGATATTTCAGTCCGAACGAACTGTTTTCGACGCTGGAAATTTATGAAATCCGCCCGAGGCAAGAGTGGATTGCATTTCAATGAGGACAGGTTGGAAGTATCCCAACGTAAGGATTTAAAAGATTTTTTTTAAAAATTTACGCAAAAATTTGTCCTAATTTCAATTCGCGCATTTCTGTTCTTACAGCTTCCCAGAATGGGGGTTGCCAGAGCCCACTCCCATTTGAAATCAGACAGAAATCAGTCACATTTGAATTTCTTCTTGCACACTTTCCGAATCGGTATGTTAAATTCTGATAATTATGTTCTGCAGGCTTCTTTAGTCTACATACACTCACATTTGGATTTCATTTGTAGAAAATTCCATATTTCACTAAATTGGGGTATATCATGGATGTTGAGCAACTATAATCGATGGCAGTTCACTATGGAAATTTCAGATTCACCTTGATTTTAGCCATATTGTGACTTATTTCTCCGAAAATCTGACCTCCAAAGTTATGATTTTATTTATTGACTGTACTCTTTATTCTGGGCAAAATTAGGGCTATGTAAAATTCTCTTTCATGCAGTCCCGTCGCAACACATAAACACGCATGACTTGGTTGGACCACCAGGTGGAAGTCAAACCCGTGGCCTTATGATTCGCTGGCAAGGACTCTAACTCGCCTCAACCGAGGCCGGGATGGAAAATATTTCCATGCAGGCATTTTACGGAAAATGACCGATTGAAAATAAGAAGAGAGGATACAAAGACGTGTAGTCGGAACACATATCATTCACAATCTGGTCTTCACCAGTCGGAATAGAATTCAAAAAAAGGAAAAGGGAAGAGGGAAAGAGGAGAAAATCATCTGACTGATGATATGTGCCCCCAAATTATACTGAGAAAGAATCAAAAGACTTCCTAGAAGATTATTTTGGCCATTAACATTATTCATTCGATCGACTTTAACATAACACTGGCAAAGTTTTCGAGTTTGACTGTGTCTCAAGCATTTGAGGCTAAAAGTTTAACCCACGATTTGAAAACGCCCGCTGCAACTTCGCCAGTACTTATCAACAGCTGCGAAAGCCTACACTCCAGACTTTAACATAATTATTTTTATAAAGAAAATAATAAAAATTTTACTCCCCAAGAATGCTAAAATTCTCGCTAAATTAATATTTACCAACTGATTAGTGATTTATTAGCTCACTCGACTTCTCCAAATGATTTTCAGAATACAAATCTCGCGATATAGGTAATTTTCTCACTAGTGATTCATTTTTGCTCGTGGAATTGTGACCAAAGACCAGTAATATAAGTCCATTATCTTGGCCAACCTGTTTCCATTATACCCTCGTTAAAATTCAGTCTTAAAAGGGATTTGCACCCGATATGAATTATGGGAATCTGGGCTCGACTGCCTGGATCTGAGTTTAACTCTATGTTCTGGCGAATGATTTTTTCAATTCACTGGGACCTTTGCGCCATCATATGCCTCTCTACGGATGACCCCTTTCCAGTTTTGGATGAATGTAAATTGATCATCTTGAAAAAAACCACAGCAATTATTATTGCGTGTTTTAGACCTCATCATGTACTTATTGTTAGATATCGAAGACGAGGTATTATAGTTTGGACTGATGACCGCAAGCCCTATGGGTGATTAGCTCTACTTGAAAGTGCCAACATTTCGACTAATATCGGACTTCGATATAAATCGATGGATTCAATATCGCGCCAATCAACGATTTAAAGAGCCACTTAACTCCTAAGGCGTCTGTGAATGCGGTCATTTTTTTTTTAAAGTTCGTCTTTGAGACTCACCCGCACAACAAGTGTGGAGACAACGGCGAGGGGGGGTAGAGTTAGACGGGGCAAGGACCCTGTCTCCTCCGCTCGAATAGGGCATTCAACAGGGCCATGAGTCTCCTCCTCGCGTATCCACGGAAGGAAACGTGGCTCCCTCTCGTGTTCCGAGAGCAGCTGCAGTTCGGCCCCTCGCCGCTTGGTACCGCCACCGTCCACCTCCATACTTGACCCCGTCTCACCCCGCTCTCGGAAGGCCAATCCAATTCCGAACGAACCTTTTTCTCATTTTCTTCTTTCCTTCCTCTTTGTGTCTCTCTCTCGCTCTCCTTTTCCACTCGCCATCCTCTCCCGTCTGGGAATTATTTATCGAGTGGGAAGAGCTCCCTCTTGCAACAGCAGTGGGAAAGAAGATGAGAGGCACGGGAAGGAAAGAGATGTTCCGATTTTTTTGTCTCAGGCATTTTCTCCTTATATCCTCACACATGGCTCTTTGGTACATGCCAGTATGCCGTCATCATCATGTCGACGTGAGAAGTTGATATAACTCTTTTTGCTTCCCCAGTAGTTTATTTTCACCATTATTCTAGTCGTCCGTGGATGCTTCATGTACGGGACTCGTTGATATTTTATCAGGATTACGCGCATAGTACTTTTGCAGCATTTTATTCTTCTTATATTTATGTATAGTGGTATTTGAACATATATTATTTTCATCACTATTCTTGTCGTCCGTGGACGCTCCATGTGCTAAACTCGTTGATATTTTGTGAGGAATACGCACATAGCATTATTTTAGAATTTGATTCTTCTTAAATATATAGTGGTAATTGAAAATATATTATTTTCACCACTATTCTTGTCGTCCGTGGACGCTCCATGCATTAAACTCGTAGATATTTGTCAGGCATACGCGCGTAGTACTATTTTAGCATTTGATTCTTCTTAAATGTATAGTGGTGACGAAAATACTTTAGTTTCCCACTATTCTTGTAGTTCATGGATTCTACATGTAGTACATTCGTTGATATTTGTACAGGATTACGCGCATAGTACAATTGTAGTGTTTCATTCTTATATACTACATAGAGGTGATTAAAAGTATGTAGCTTTTCCTCATAAAACTACTTTCTACTCTCTTTGTGCGTTGAATGGTAAGTATTTGACTGATATAAAAAATCGGAGCAATATTTTGAGGTGAATTGTTGCTCAAAACTTTCATCACCATAGAAATCATTTTGTCTTTTCCCAGACAGTGAAATTGGAACATACAATATAGTATATGGAGTAAATAACTTGCCGACTAATAGTATTCAGAGTGTTTTCGTGAGAATTAAAGTTTCTAACGTCTTCAGAAGTGTTCCGAGACCTGATATCCTCATAGAAGGACATCAGATGCGACTGCGTTTGAGTCCTGAAAAAAGTTGTTATACTTAGCAATTGAGACCGAGTATCGTTCAAATTGACTTATTATTTCACCACTCTTTGAGTCCTGAAAATTATTTTCATGCATTTTAGGACCTTTCTGAAATTTCTTTTTAATTTACCCATAAAATTTATGAAAGTAAATAAAATAACAAAATATGAGACTTTTTATGTACTTATATAAGTACCTTCGGAATAACTATTAATGCCATATCCCATGGGCCACTGGAGGGTAGTGATGAAAGCAGTTTCGTTTTGTATCAGAAAATCTTCCCTTTCTGCATGGGGTATAGGACAAACATTTTATTAAGCTTTGATAGAGAGCAATATTGAGAATTATTGTGATTTGGCGTATTTATTTTTTATAAAAGCAACATTCTTTCTTCATAAAAACCGGATTGCTACCGTCTACTTAGCATCTAAAAGGTAAATATATCGTCAAACCTAATTTTGGGACACTATATATAGCTAAGAGTCTTACTGAAGTCTTAAGAGTGAAAAATTTATTTTTATTTTAATCGGAAAACTGTATTTTTCATTATATTGTGGTAATTATCGTGGAACATTTATTAATAAAATAAATACTCTTTGAATCCCCTGCATCTTGATTAGTCTAATTCCAACGTTTCTAGTCCGCTGCTGGAGACCTCCGCGTGTAAGGAGCGTCGGCTTTTTAACTAAGTCACGGGGAATTCCAAAAATGATTATTTCATCCATATTTATACTCTCAGCGGAAAAGACAAAAAAACTTAGGAGTGGTCCGGATGCGGATAGCTTTATCAATACCGAAATATGGCCTCTGGAATATCTCCATCCGTTGGCCTCTTAGCCCGTCACTCATAAAAGTTTTGCTGCTGTTTTGCATTAAATACTAGTCTTAACGATCTTGTCATTCTCATTGGAATTACCCAGACTGTAAGGACCGTGATTCTCCAGTAATGAGTGAAGGTGACCACAAAGCTCGTTACAATAATGATTATTGCGGGTTAAGGATGTGGAAAACAGGGTTTCCACTCTTCAGTTTATGTAGAAATAGATTGAAAATTTTAATAGAAGAATATTTCCTAGTACCATGGGTAACAATTATGGGAAACATTCGTGTATTTAATTTATTATAAATATTTGACGGCTATTTTAGAACGTGCCCTAATTCTTCTATTTTTTTCTTTTTTCAGGTGAGTCCTTGGGTGTCTACTTTCCGGGCGTGAAAGTCTCATTAAGTATGTATATGTTTGCTTCATATTCATGACACATGCTTACGTGATTTTATTCATGAGTGTTTCGTATTCATGTTCACTCCATTTCATTAATTTGACTGAAATTAGCTGCTCTCTCATTAAGGAACAGCGTGATAATTTCTCCTGACTTACATTTACTGCGTGTTTTTATAAGATCATTCTGTTATTTACGAGACAGCGTAGTTATTTTTTAAAGATTTTTACTCACTTAACTTTGACAATTTATTTATAAAGATAATGTTTTGTAATTGGTTTTTTATGTGTATTTGTCACTTTTATATGTTTTTTCATACCGTTCTCCCTTTGAACACGGCTACCGCGAATAACGTGAGGTACATTGTAAATTGAGGTACAGCTGATGAAACTGAAGCAATTGTGTCGAACTTTATATCAGCAGTAGTGATTCAGGGTGTGTATGCGCCTGGTATGAAGTTAGCCATGACCCCTCACCCTGGAGTTGGTTTTCAAGGTGCTCTTTATATGTGGATGTGAAGCCGTGCTCTGACTTCAAATATTTGCCACATTGATGTAGGAAATGATATTCAATGAGTCGATAGAAATTTAAAGACATGATGAACCTTCGGTGTTGTGATCAACTTGCCCACGTATTCTTTTCAAACTCAAGGATCGTCGCGTGATTTGTCGGGACCATTTGCTACGGAGACATCTTTTTGTGGGGAGGCATGCGTAGCCATCAAAGGACGATTATGTCGATATTTCACAGCGGCTTTCCGCGAAGTACTTCGTGCGACCTTCGACGGTGGAACTTAACCCATTAATTATACGTTCATTTCCTTCTTAGGCACATTCCAATTCCACATTCCTTTTTCAGCTGCGCAAGTCGAAGGTCCACCCATGGAAGTTATCATTACCAGCTTTGCTCTGAGGCTGTATTGCATCCACCGCGTTCGTTGTTTTTGCGGGCAGCAGTTTTGCATGAGTGAAACTATCATCAGTAACTACGAACGCAGTGGATTCCCGTTAATTTTTACACCTTTAGAAATGGATGTTTTTTGTGCTGGATAAGATATTGGCACCCCAAATTTTTCACTCAGATATTCATACCCCATATAAATAGCTAATCATTACCTTATTATCTCCTCGGGGATTTGGCAGCTTTCTCTGAGGAGATTCTGGTGGTATTAAGTGGCATTTTAAAAAAAAAGCGTATTATCAGTATTTTCGGCTTAGCTCCCACAATTCATACAACTTCTTGACGTTTTGAAGTTAGTTCCATTTTGATTTTCCTTTAACGATTAGTTCAAATGAGGTGGAAAGCTGCAAATTGAAAACATATTTGCAAGGCAGCATCCTTCCGTTAACAAATTATGGGTATGGTTAAACATGTCGCTTTGCTCACTCAGCTGTTACATTTAAGAAGTCTTGTTTTTTTTGTGAAACTATGAATAATCTACCTAGCCGTAATCAATTGAAATCCTTGATGAAAAATCATAGATTTGAATAGAGAATAAATACAACCAATCAGTAAAATAGAGGAGGGGAATATTTATGCTAATAAATTCGCGATCGGCCATATAGAATAAATCAGCTGCTCATTTAGTATTCCGAAAACTTAGGTGTTGATAGAGAAGTATTCATGGAGGAGAAATTATTTCCGTGGATAAATGTAAAATGGCAAATTTATTTCCAAAGAAGTACTCCATCCTCATAAAGTAAATTGTAAAGTTTCGTGACAGCCGTGTTGGGTGGATATTTTCTCTAAAAAAATCCAGCTGTACTCACATTTTCCAGGAAGCCATCTGCTCTAAAATGTAATATACGCGTAAAACCATTTGAGCAAAGTAATTAAAGAGCATTGTCGCACATCCTGCATTTAGTTCACGTTGTTAAAAATCAACTAACAATAAATTTTCGAGAGAATCATTAGTCGTGCTCCTGTTCGTGATGCTGCCCAAGTACCGGAGAGCAGACAAGTGAAAGTGCGAAAACGTTTCATAATGCGTTAACGCGAGGAAGAATTTCCATCCCGCTCGTGAATTTCACTTTCCCCGGGAGCAAAGTTCTCTCCCTCACCTCCCAACCCTCCTTCCCCCTCACACCCTCGAGTTTTTCACGCACCGTTTAACTCCTGAGAGCACAATTGGCAGTGTTCCACTTTTCCCCGGAGAGCGAAAGGAAAATTTTTCGAGGAGGAATGGGATGAGGGGGTGGTAGAGAGGCAAGCGTACATAACTCTCGTCCTTGAAATAATTTAGACAGGTGTCAAAACAGGTTGAGGGATTTGCCGTGCTTGCTGACGACCGTCATTTGTGTGTACGTACTGATTGGAGAAATAGTTGGGGAAAATTATTTTTTCAAATTACCACCATCCGGCCCACGGTTTAATTTTTCTCTTGAGTGCTGGAATCTCTGGTGTCCAAGGCTGTACAGCATTCTTCTTCTTCTTTGCTGTTTTTCACTCTCCTTTGAGCGTGGCTTAAGGAACCAATGCTAATAATTAAACGAGAAAAAATAACGTGGTCGGCCTAATTTTCTTAAAAATTATATTCTTTTATTCAAACTCTCAACTCTTCTCAAGTTATTAATGTTTTACTTCTAATGATTTTGTACGTGCTTTAATGGGTCATTTTTGCATTGAAACATTCGTCGCTATGGCGGAATCAATAAACATAACTTGGGTTGATATCGCACCATTGACTCAGATTTATAAATTTTCCTTCTACTACATAAATTTATGCCCTACTATAAGCTCACGCCCCCCTACCGGGCTTCAGATTTACGATTGACGCTCAAGATTTCTTTCAAGGAAGCGCTATGCATGACGTTTCAATAAAACTCATAACTTTTTCAAGGTAGTGCTTTCAGTTTAATAACCGGGGCAAAGTAATGACTTCTTGTCATTAGTCCATATTTATTTGAATCATTTGCTTTGTATAACACCTGGAATTTAAGCATCAGTTTTCCGTAACGAACAAATGAAGCTGTGCTGAGAACCTAGTGCTTTACTGAGATCAGAGTCTTCTTATTTTGCTTAAATGATGCGACAACGCTATATGTGGTTTAGAAAATCTTATTATTATCATTTCATCAACTATTCCCCTGGAAAAAATAACGTAAAGTGATCGTAAATTTTTATCGCAAGCATCGCTTCTTTCCTTCAAAATCCTTTCTGAATCCTGGGAAGAAATCACCCTCGTCGACCGGTTGTTTTATAGATGTTAGCTCAAAAGAACTTATTTTTTTGACAGTCGTCGAAAGACGTTTCTCGGCACGATAGCACGATACCTCGGAGGGTGATGAGATTTGGAGAAGAGGCAGGCGATTCGGCTCACGCCGCGGGATTACAACTTCCGCCCCCGGTTTGCAAGCTTTCGCTTATTACCGAGGACAATGGAAGAGGTGGGAGGAAAGGATGGGTAGGGAAGGTTAGCGAAACCACTGCCCATTCGAGACCGACACCAATGAGGCGGATTGAGGTCAAAAGGACCTCAAGGGCCTCCGCCTCCCCGAAGTGCTCGTTTTAGTTTGGTTCCCCCAAACAACTGAGACGAGTAACCGTCGGCTCCGCTTTCACTAGAGCCTACCGCTCATCTCTGCGTACCGAGAGAGCCTGTTGCCCAAATATTTGGGATTAGGTATCCCTCTGATTCGCTTTTTGGGTTGCCGTCGTGCGGTCTGCCGACTTACGTCATTGGAGTGAGGATCACCGGACCCAATGGAGGGTCAAAACGGACCAATTTTGGTCAAATGTGTGAGTACAACCCACTCCTCAATAGGTCCCGACAACCCATTGGAGAAGAGGCAGTAATTATTCCTCCTTCAGTAAGTGGAGTCCTCCTTTCGAGCTCTGCAAGGTCCCCTTCTCTACGCACGCCACTTCTCATCTCCCGCCAGCCTCGGATGGGTCTCGATTATTTCCTGTAATTGCTGGTACCCACACCATGCTGATGATGAGAGTGAACTCGCCGGAGACTCAAACTCCGCTCTGCCGGGCACCGCTCGAAAATTCCACCAAGACCTCCATCCCAATCGCATCTCTAATTATTCGGAGTTTTCCTTTTCTTTTGGCGTTGCACAAAATGCTCCCAATTTCCGCCAGAGAAGTGGCGAAAGAGTTTATCTTTTAATTATCGGGTGAATGGATGGCATGGATTCCAAAAAGAAATTCCAACCGATTCCGAAGAATTTTATCTGCTGCCCATAATGTAATGTGGTTAACAATCGTTTCTTAATATCTATGGTTTGCTGTGAGCTGCTACAATTTATTTTTATGTGCATCTTGCCTTTTATTCCTCGCGTTCCTTCATGTTTTCTATGGAATTTGAGCGATATAATTCCCAAGTCATAATAGTCATGAAATTTGAAATTCATGTTTCATATTCAGCAGCTGCTATAAGCATGAAGTAAATATTTCAATGCTTATGGAGTGAAATTAGTTTTATATGACTTAATTCACTTACGAATTAATTAACTAAACACGCGCCCCTAGGTATTTCCTTTGACTGATATTTTATTGCAGTTTGCTAAAAACGCCGTCATAACCGAAGATTGTTCTGTAGGTATGAAAAAATGACTGCGATGAGTAATTGATTCACTTTTAAAAATAGTCGAGAATTGATACACACTACGTATCGTTTAATTTACCAACGACGAAAGTTACTCATTAGAACCTTCTCACTTTATAAACTAACTCTCTGGATAAAGAAAATGGTTAAAGGGTATACTTCGTGGAAGTTATTCATTACGGAAAAATAAAATGCCTTTTTTAACTCCACTTGATAAACCTCAAGTGGAGTTACAAACATGAAACAGTCATTTTATTTTTCCGTAACTCTCTAAAATTCCTACCCATACCATTTCCATTGAATAATGGCCTGTATTTTTTTTTGGCAAATATCTAAAAAAAAGTAACGTGGTAAGTGGCTGATATTTGGAAACTTAAGAAATGTGAAAGATTCTTCTATATGATGCGAGCAAATTCATTGAAATTTAGCCAAAATAATATATTTCTCAAACTCCTCAATTCACAAACTTTCAGAAGGACTAGGAAAAATGCCGAATGCCTTCAAACCTCCGTTCTACATTTCTATTGATCTTTTTATTCTCTTTTATTGCACATAAGATACTTGTGTTAATAATATATTCAATTGATACGATAGTTAAAAAAGAAAAATGTATATTTATTTCCAGAAAATAGATGGTACTGTTGTCATAATAGTCTGAATTAGTTCGTTATATTTTACATTCATATATCGTGCCCGTCATTTTCGTTGCGAAATGCATAAAAATGTAAAAAAATGGATTTCTGATCTCATTGCCAAGAATAATTTCCCTATGGTTTGAGGCGTCGCTTGTTCTAACTCCGTCAAAATGATTTACTATAAGCACGGTGGAAAATTAAGGCATCTGCGGTTGAGTTCTGGCTACGGCGGATTACATTATCCTCAGGGAAATTTTCACACTCATCTGTAATTGCGGGTGACTCCATTGAGTTAAAACCGTGGCTAGTTCGCGCTGTACTTAAGTGCAGTAAGTTAGGTACAATCGTTGATAAACGAACGTCCTCATTCCCACAGATTGCCGGCGTGACCATGAGGGATGGTCGTAATTCATCCCCGGATGCACGCCGCGAAGTGTGGAGAGTAGATTTTACGTGGGGGCATTGTGTGCTCACGGCTCACTGGACCGACTCCGCTGCGACGCGATGCGGACAAATCGTCGTCAGGCGTGGTGGAAGAGGCACCGTCAACGAAAGCCATTTTTTTAAAAAGCTGGATTATCTATGGACTACGATGAGGATGACTTTTACTGGCTCAGAGCCGATAAAAATAAAAAAATGGTGAAATTGCCCGCACTCGATCCAATGGCTTTCCTCAATCCGTAGATCTGGAAGAATCACATGCCTTGCGCCTTTTATCTCATATCAATGAGGATTTATCACTTGGCGTGGTCTTAAACTCCCGAGTTTTCAACTAGCGCATGATTCATATCCTTAGTTGACTCAATATCACTTAACATAACTCTTATTTTACGCAATATCATTGTGGGTCGAGTGCAACACCTCTTGGTTTTTCTCCCAAGCAACAGTGCCGTGCATAGATGTTTTATATTGCAATCATTTGGAATTATTTTCTCGTGTCTAGGCTTGAATACGTATCGTTATGACTAGCTATCGTTTATAACACGCTTAAATTAGCAATTCAGCAAGTGCAAATGCTAAAAGGTACTCTTTCTCTATTCTTGCGTAATCACGAATTCTTGATTACGCGAGAGGGATAGAAGAAATCTTTTCTTTCGGTTGTTTTGGATTCCTCTAATCAGTTTATATCCATTATATCTATTTGATATAAACTTACCAAGTTCTGGATTCGTTATTTTTCCATGCCCCAATGTCGTCAATGAATGGCTTAATGTTTACCAGTTCGTATTTTATGGAAGATCTATCGCTGAAGGTTTGCAAGCACAACTACTGATAACAATGGGCAATCTTGCCTTAGTTAAACACGTGCAAACTAATTACTCGATTACTCGAGGTATTTTTTAATTTTTTAAACTAAAAAGGTGATTATTCACATTTTTACCTTATTAGAATCTTCAGATGATTATATTTACTGGAAGTTGCATCCTTCCTGCCTTCTTTGATTTAGTCATTAGCATTAAGGAGAAAAGCAACTAATCGTAAATTCTAATGAGACCAATTAACCTTGACGATATGGTCTAAATACCATAATTAATGAAGGCGATATACATGCCTTTCGGTTGAAATTTTACCAAAGTGTTACTTTCCAAACTAGTAGTTTTCGCTTGCCGAAACTTATTTTTGAGTTCTATTTTCACGAAGGAATTGGAGCAAGGATCGAGAGCACTGACGAATTTCATGGCCAGACTCCCCGCTTAGCTGCTGAGCGAAATTAGTGAAACGAGAGTCATTATGCAGTTAGTACACACTCTTAAGCGGCCCGCCCCGCGTTCTTTGTCATTAGGTTACGAGAGTATGTGAGGCCGCCTGCGTAGGAGAAGATGGCTTATTTCCCATTTCCACGGGCAAACTCTCGCGTGAGGGAGAGGGGGGTAGGGACAGGGGGGAATATAGGGTTCCTTTCCCTCGGTTTGAGAGCGAGCTGCGTCCTTTGCTTCGCAGGAGGACAGTGCACTGGTTTCTGTGGAGAGAGAGAGAAAAGTCCCGACACGCTCCTTTCCCTCTCTCCTTTCTGCTCCTCAATTTTCCCTAATTGAAGATCCTCCCTACTTGTCCTCCCCCCGGTCCCGATCCGAATTGAGGGGCACCATTGCGCGTGCGTCATTTAAGTCAATGGAGTTAATGCACGCACGTGTGTGGCTGTGTGAGGAGCCCGTGATGTGACGGAAGGCGAACAGAAGAGCCTCCTTCTACCTCTCCCGACCAAACAAGCTCTCCTCTCCTAGCCGAGATGGCTGCTGCTACGTCTCCTCTTGATTTTCCTTCCCTACTCTCTCCCTCAATCGCTCTTTCTCTCTCTCTCTCATGTTCCTTACTTCCATTTCATCCGCCGTTGCTACCTCAACTCTCCTCCAATCGCATCCTTCTGTATGTATGCACAAGAGAAAAATATGAGGTGGAACCATAAAAGAGACGATATCGCGTGAGAAAATTGCATGCATACATGTATGCAATATTCTTTTGTGATATTATCCCTTTTATGGTTCCACTTATTCTTCTCCACAACCGGCCGTATTGAAAGAATCAGGAGTGCATTTTTATTCGACGAAAACAGAAGGTAGTTATTTTTTGATAGTATTATTTAACTATCCAATAGTATAATTTTGTTTTCAATATTTTAGCAAAATCGGCGTCGTATTGTCATAGTTTATGTAAAAAACTTAAATTAAGTGATTTTCCCAAAGTTCAGAGCATTATTGATGAACGTTATGGACATATTGCATACGATAGCCTAGCTAGATCATAGCATATTGATAAAGTTATGGAGAAATATCGCGCGATAGCACAGTGTGAAGTTGATCATTTTTACTGAAAATAACTGGCTTCCCTGTCAAGCATCAGGATAGTATCATTTTTCTTCTTTAGTCCATGCTTCTGTATTTTATTTTGAAGTCATCTCGCCGGGGTCCCACAGGGGAGCGTAATCGGTCCCTTTTTCTTCATTTTGTTGGCTATAGTTTTCTAGACTACATTTTTCCAAGCTTTATGTGAAAAGATGTTTGCTTGCTAATCTTAGTATTTTGTGTCTTAAAGTAGTCTTGATTATAGTTGACATATTATCAGCGAAAGTAGTCATTTGTAATAATACAATTGAAAAGCTATAATTTAGCATTTTTGTACTCTCGCAGTCACGATGGTGCATACAATGACATGCCTATCTGCTTTGCTAACGTTCTTATTCGGAATTGAATCCCTCTCCGTGAATGATCCCAAATTCTGCCGGCGTTTTTAAAATGAGGCCTCAGAAGGGACTCCATCTCCCCAGGGTGTTTGGCGCGCGGATTTTTGGTATATGTATTTATATACCGGCGGGTGCTCTCCGTGGGCGTATCACAGCCGGCGAGCCGCGAGGGCGGATCCAAGTGGGAGTGGAAGGAGTGATTACCCCTCATTAAAACTTCAGAATGTTGTAAAATATCATCATCCCCGTTGATGCTGCTGACTCAAAAGTCGTAAAACATTTAATTGATGTCATATTTTCCTTAAGTAATTCATACGCCATTCGCCATACCGTCTGATGAGCACGTGTGAGAGTAGAATGGGGTTCATAGAAATATAACTATTAACTCCTATTATACTTATACCAGGGGATTGGATCAGTGCAATGGCTCGAGTGATTACTTCCTATTGCTAAAGTCTACTTTCAAACTTGTGAAAGAAATGTATTTTCAACAGAAGACTGAGGAGTCAAAGTTTAGCATTTACCATATCATGAAAAGACTCTTATCTTTCTTGTGATAACCTAATTTAAGCCTCCTAGTGAAATACTTTCCAAGCAATTTTCGAAAAAATAGACGCATGTTCCCATAGGATACGATGCACTTGATAGCTTTGCACCTCTTAGGAAATTCATTTTTAAAAAGGAGCTAGATATGACGCTCAGAATGCACCAAAAATATAACGATGTTGTGTTTACGTGTTTTAAAAGTAGTTTTTAAAATAAATATCGTTGGAGGAAATCGGGCGGCAGAGTCGGTGATTGGAAGAGGGCATGAGGATCAAATGGGTGGTGAAGGCCGAAGTTGAGAGAGAATGTTGGATTTGCGGAAAGGAAGATATGATATTTTTATTTAGGGGATGTAGAGAGGCAGGACGTATGCGGAGGCGAAGAAATAAATTGGGTGGGTACTAATGATTGACGTATTGCTTCCCGAAAACGCTGTCTCATGTAATCGGCATTCTATCACACTTAATATGGTTATGTGTCATATTTATTATTGATAATCAGTTGTTCATCTAATTTAGCCTTGAATTGAGTAGCTATATGCTGAATTTTTTTCACGAATAACCAACCTCATGGCTGTTATCTTGGTAGTTAAAACCTAAGTAGATTTGGGATTCCCTGCCGCGTAACGATTCGAACCAAACTCCAAGATAAAAGGACTAGCCAAAGTAAGTTAATGGCTTTCTTTTTTAAATCAAACGAAATCAACACATATGTGTCTCATATATAAGACCTGTTATTTTGAGCTTAACGTTATTTTAATCTAGGCACGGCAGAGCTTCATACTTCTACTTTATAGCCTTATACCTCTACAAATAGCTCTGGACTATATTCACCTATGTCCGAAACTCCTACCTTTTGTTTTGATACAGTGCTTTTTTAATCCACTCTGAAACCTGAAAAACCAAAGCAGCCGCTGATCATAAACTACTGATAAGTACCTATTGGTGGGATTAGCAAACAGATTGCAGGTAATGCATACATTACATGACTAAGGCTGTGTCCACAAAACCTTTTATTTTCCCGTGAACCATTTCCAGAGCTCAATTTCTGCGCAGCATGCACTGCTTCGGAGGGTTTGGAGCAATCACTTAGTTTGTAATGTATGAGTGGAGCGTAATTGCTGGAATAGGAGTTAAACGGTGCAAGGTAACATGGGATCGCTGTGTTTGTACTCCAAGTAGGTTGGCAAATTAAGGCCGCAGCCAGATGAAGCGTGGGTCTTAGAGTGAGTCTCTAGTGTTCGTACTTCGGAGATGGCAAATTTAGGTCAGCGCTTTGTTGGGGTTATTTGTTATTAACGCTCGTTCTAATTAATTTCTCGGTAATAGGTGAATAGGAGTTAATTGGAGTATTCTATATCTATTAGGTGCAGAGTAGTTAAACGTTTTTTAATGCAAATACCAATGTTCGTGATCGTTCATCAAGTCGCTTTTTTCTATTGGTTCCTTTTGCTAGCCTTTTGTTGGTTCTTTTTTATACATTAACTATTTCTAAATATATTATTTTGTTATTTTTTATTTATTTTTTAAATATGTATGTAATAAAAGCTACTTCATTGCTTTGGAAAGTTAAGTGTCCCGTAACAATTTTTCTGGTGTAACCATGGGTACTAAAAATAACAAGATTATGAAATACTCATAGGGATCTTACCTATATTTTGAAACATTAACTTATTAATTGACATGACTGTTGATGAGAAAGAAATATTTTCAAGAGAATGTAATATTTGTCCTATGTATTCATTTGCATCACACCATCTGGCATTAGTTTCTTTTTAGTCAACTCTTTGATATTTGTCGTGAGCAATTTGAACTCATTTCGTTTAAGTCGTGAGTCATTCTTAGTCAACCCACCATTACCAACTATTTTCCTTTTCTAATTTTGACAGCACGATTTGATGTGCCAAATGAACGAGGAATGCTCCCCAAGAGCTCCATTTCAAAATAAAGACAGTACCAAGAGCCTTCCTCAGACCTTTGCACGCATGAATGAACTCCTAGCTCTCTCCGTGCGACGCTTAGGAATCCAAATCTTTCTCCTATTGGTTCCTCCCAACGTTGACGGGTCACTCGTTCATTTCCTGGCACGCATTACTTTAGACACTGGTGGGTGTTTTCACATGGGCGTTGGTGATAATCCCCGTTAAAAGGGCCATTGGCAACCACAGGTCGGCACCATTGATGTAGATGGAGAGGGCGCTTGCTTTGGTGGCCTTAGCTATCATCATCGGTCGTTCAATCCTAGGACTGGTTGACTTCATCCCTCCATCCTTCCCTAATTAATGCTAGTTCCTTTACCTCCTGGTATCTCTTCCCATACATTTTTTTCTTTATTTGGTCCATGAACTTATTCCTTGGTCTTCCTCCGGGGACTTATCCCTTGATTTTGCCTTCAATTATGTTCTTCACAAACTCATTGTGTCTGAGGATGTGTTCAATCCATCTTGTTCTCCCTCTCTGTATGGTGTTCCATGTGGTACTTTCCTCTTCTACTCTTCTGAGCACTTCATCGTTTCTTATTTTGTCCGTCCATTTACCATTGCTATGTTCCCGGTGAGAATTATGGCAAAATCGAGTGAAATCCATAGAACTAAGTAGCCAATATATGTTTTTGAACAAATTGAGGGTATTTTTGCTGTACGATATATCCACGTATTCGTCCATTCCTTCGTGCCATCTAATATATAGTAAGGAAAGAGCAGGGATAACCAGTGTGATTGTTATTTCGGCTGTGATATCAGGCAACATTTTGATGATGCATCCATCTACCTCTATGGTCAGCACGGTTAAATATGTGGACTCCTCAGTGCTTTTTATCAGCAACCTCAACGGGTTTTCAACGTTCTCGTGTTATTCTATAGGGAAATACATCTTTGTCGGTGGCGAGATCTTATTTTTACTAGTTCGGACTTAAGAATGAGAAGATGAGTTAAGGTAAGTAGGGGTGAGGGCTAAGGACAAACTCGGGATAGATAAGGGAATGTTTGCGGTAGCTTGAGCAATATTTTTTCCTAAACATTCTCAAGACCATATTCTAATTTGGTTTTTAAATTTTAGCGATTGCAATGAGCATTAAGTAAATATTTTGTCATTACAATTATCAATGATGAAAAAATTTGTTTCGTATTACTGTTAACCTCAGTGAATTAGTAGTAAATGTAGATGTAGATGTGCAGTGAAGCCTGTATTTAGTGGCCATCACCGGACCGATGTAATAATGGCCGCTTAAGGCGGTAACTACTGAAGGGAGGGAGAATTTACATTGCTGATATGCATGGGAAATTCATTTCGTTCCCGGAAAAATCGGCCGCTATTAGAAAGTGACCGCTTAAGGGAGGTGGCCGAGGAGGCAAGTTTCACTATTTAAGTTTTCAATTTGACTCTTTCCTTTCATCTCGTACGCTGAATTCGCCATGGCAGCCGAACGTTTGCGATTCTGTAAACATTTCTGTGGCGATAAATATATTGTTTAAATTGTTAAAATCGTTGAGAAATACACAAATTACACCGTTTATTTGCAACCGCAAGTCTCTCTGCAACTGCAACCGCAAGTCTGGAGTGCAAGACCATACCATTTTCCATAGGCAAGGGTCAGTAATTTTTGGAAAATATGCCGAAAAGAAGGGTGGCTGATGTTTCGTTTTAATTGGGAAAATGAGATTTTCTTCATTGTGAGGCCAAATTCATCGAACTTTAGAAGATATGATATCTCGCTCAAGATACGTCAAGTGAATTTGGATAAACGGAATAAAGGTCAAATTAACTAATAATCGGCCTGGAATGATGGAAAGGCACGCGATATAGAAGTTCTGGAAATGTTGACGTGAAGTTATGTAGGAATTCCGTTCCTATAACCTTGGCAAAGGACAAAGTCTACACTTTTCAAGAAACTTCTGTGTTTCACTTTTGTATGTAATATATAAAACCTTAGCATCAGTATCAGACATGAGCTGAAATACACGAATTATGAAGTAAAAGACTTTCTTTGTGACTTTCGGTGTCAGATTTTAATGCTCTACTAGAATTTCTCCTTCCATTAATCATTCATCAATATTTCCCAGTGAATCTTTTCTTCTTGGTGATACTTTCCGGTGTCTGTTGGTGGGCACCCATTAACCGATATGAATGTCTTAGGAAGGAACATGTAGAGGGGGTGAGTGCAAGGCTCGAGTCTTTGGAAGAGGGAGAGGAATGGCGATGTTTTGTGAGTGGTTGTGTGAGGAGTTTGTTAAGTGCCCGTTGATGGAAAGGAGGAGACGAAGAGGGAAGTGAGTGGAAGTGAGTGCAAAGGGGGAGAGTGAAAGGAGAAAGAGAATGGAGAACAAAAGCAAATGGAAGGGCGAAAACTTTTAAGAGAGGCTGGAAAGCGGAGGCCTTCCGTGAAAGTGGAGAAATTTCAGAGACCTGTGAGTCCAATTTCTCGTCGGCATGCAGTAGACGCGTTTACGTAGCTCTTTCATGCCCTCATGGCTATGAGTCTATGTACGTCTACGAAAGGGGATCGGGTTGGTGTGGTGGCCTAGAGTACTGGCTAACCACACGGATGGCCAGGGTTCAAATCCCTGTAGAGAAGGAAAGTTTTTCAGAGGACACCCGATCCCTACTTGTGTGTCTTGTGGAGGGCAATTCAAGTGCAGTACTCCGTCTGTCGTACGAGACGTTAAACCGTGGTCACCTTGGCGCCTTTCGTTAAGAGCAGGCTAATTCCGACGCCGGGTTTCTATCCACCCTCCCTCCCTTACCTGTCCCCTATGGCGCATGACCTTAGCCTTGACCTTAGCTGTCGGTCGCCTCCCCAAACATCCAATCCAATCCTACATCTACAAAATACCGTGCAAGCTACCTCCAGAGCGTTTGGCACGGGAGGATTCTACCCCAAGGGTTGCTCGTCTCTGATCATCTGGGAACGAAAAAAGAAAACTTCTTTTATTCCACCAATTTACTTTCAGGTACAGCTAGTTACGTCGCAGCACCGGTATCTTCAGATACCTCAAAGTTTTCTTTTTTCATTATTTACAATGAACTTCCACAAAGTTGAGCCTGAAATAATTAAGATCAACCTCCATTGCTCCAACAGCCACTAGGCGAGGACCAGAAAACTATTTGAAAAATCACAAACCAGGGAAGTGCTATGTAGAAAATAATGCAAGCATGCAGATCACGGGTTGGCATAGAGCTACTGATTGATATCAGAGTAGTCATCTGTTGCCTCCTAATGTAACCAGCCGACTGTTCTTCTTCATGAAGAAAGTAAAGAAGAAAGTGAAACACTGAGGGTGGAATTCTTTTGTTCAAGGTTTTCCAGTTTAAAAAGGCGTGACATCTGGAGATTGTAGGAATATGAGTTACATTATGAAATTTATTATACGCCAAGTACATATCTTGAGATGGACCTGGGGTCGCTACTTCATTAATACGGAGCAAACATTTTAAGTAGCTTATTTTGCAGTTACCATGAAAACGCTATCGGAGACCTCTGACGACTGAAGAGATCAGTAAATAGTCTCAGGGGTGCAGCATATTTATAGGTCTTTCAATGCTACCACTCATGGTTATGTTAACTTTTTATTATTATGGCACTCGAATACTTTGCATATTCATTGCAACTGCAAAATATGCAGAGTAAAATATTTGCGTTTACATAGCTTTGTGGAGTCCATTGGGGTATGCGGAGAGGGCACTTCATCATCAAACGAAGTCTGACCTCCCAAATAACGACCAAATTGTTTAACCCTGCTTTATCCTTTCTTTTTCATTGATTGCACGAGCAAATAGACGAATTAGCGGAATTAAAGCAATAATATCAAACATCTGTTTGAAATGTAATATATCGCGACCGAGATAGTTCCCTAATCATAATTGATACCATATTCGAATTATACCTTTTAATTTCACCAGCAGTGAGACACGAATTAAATATTGCATTATTAATGGTGCAATAATATAGTTTTACTTGACAGAAATTGCGAGTAATCAACTGAAAGTATCCAAATAAATCTTTAAATTGACTCATGTGTTCACGCGGTACGTTTGAAACTCTATATAAGCGAAAGATTTATTGCGATCCCGAATAATTTACTGCGGTGACAGTATGGTTAATGTTCAAAGATAGTAGAGAAAACACACAAACTACACACTGTTGATTTTTTGACGAGATCTAAGTGTTAGAACTTCCTCATTTGTTAGATAAAGTCTCTCTGGAGTGCATACACGTACCATTTCCCATTTATAAGGGCTGGTATTTTTTGGTAAATATCTCGGAAAGTAGTGTGGTAAGGGGTTAAATTTTTGGTGTCAATGGAAGGGTGATATATTTTTCTTTAAAAGGAGACCAAATTCATTGATTTATAGGAAAAAAGATATTTCCCTCAAACTACCTTAAGGCTTGTAACTCTATACACATATGTTGACTACTTGGTGCTATAGATTCTACTTGATTTTATTATAGTTTTCTTCGGGAATGTGGATGATTTATATTTTAAATTAGTAAACATCATATGTTAGGAGAGTGCATATTGAAGAAGTTAGTACATGTTGGTTTCTAGTAAGCTATCGATGGAAAACATAGGGAAATTCCAAAATTAATGCGTTAGCGCGCAAGCACTATTGGAAAATGAGGGTTAATAAGATAGCGGACTGTTTGCGGCTCCTAGCATTGGTCAGACTTGTAAGTGCCCTCTCTATCTATCTCAATGGTTGAGCCGATGCCCAACGGTGAAAAGTTTTGACGAAAACTATTTGCCTTTAGGCAGCGGACTATCTCGTGACCGGCAGAATTTGAAGAATTGCGACTTTGATTCTAAACTTTAAGCAGTGAATCAATTAAAATTCTTGGATTAAGGTGGTTGGATGGAATTTCATTTATGTTCAGGTATGCGAGAAATTTTGCATTCCTTTTCTTAGGAGAAGTATGCATAGATAAAATCGGGGAAAATCGTGTTACCAATTTAGTTTTTTTTGCAAAGTAATGCTATTTTAACATGTGGACCAATGGCGTTTATCATATATTTCGAAATAACTCGATAACATGCGTATAGATTTTCTCCAAAACGCGAAAATATGCCTTTCCTTACATTATATTGGTTCTTATTGAATGTCAAGTTATCATGCTGGATAAAAATCACCTAGATATTTTAGATTTTTGCTTAAATTTTGAGTTTCACACCGTAAACACGAGTCATAACAATGCTTTCATTGGGACGAAATTTTTAAAATATAATTGTTCCATCATTTCTATCACAACAAGAACGGTTATTTCCATTGTGCTAATGGATGAACTTATGTGAAGTTTCGTCCTAGAGTTTTCTTCTCGTCTTAGTTGAAAAGTTATTACAATGTACACTCAAGGACTCACGATTCGCGCTCCAACCACCAGAAAACTACATCATCTTAAATATTAACTACTATTGTGCTTTTCGGCCACGTACACACTATCCTCGGGTATTTTTTGACCCGATTTTTCGAATATCTCGTGAACAATAACCGTCACCCGCACTGTCTCGAGTTCAAATGGCTAGCTCTCCCCCTACTTCTAGGATTACACTGTAGCCAAGGTTGCTGCGAGCGGCCGTTTTAGCACATCAAAAAAAATTACGTCGGGTCAAAAAAGACCCGACGAAAGCAGTTGAGGGTTAATGTCCTGTGTCTCACAAGATACTCAGGCCCACTTTGCCAACTATTCTGACAAAAAAATTGACCATTTCACATCTGCTGGAGCAAGGAGTTGTTAACCCATGTCCAATACGACGAAAAATGGTCGAAGTCATACTACTTATCACCTCCAAAAGTTACGCAGCTTCCTTTTGAAGCACCGTGTAAGTTTTCCTGGCCCTGCTCGGAACATGAGGGTCGATAGTAATGAGCAGGAGGGCCGGTGCAATTAGACTGAAGCGGGCTTTGGTGTGAGTTGCCTCAGAGGAGGGGTTGTGAGCTAAAGCTTTGGAGAGGAGGAGATGAAATGAAGATTTCAAAGGAAAAGGAGGAGGAGGAGGTGAGTGTAGTGGGTCTGTATGGAGCGGCTGGAGAATCAAGTGGGCACTTTGCGAATGGCATTGAGGAGCTCTCGGCAGAATGGTGGGACGTCTTCTGCACCCGTTTTGCTGAACTTCTATGGCTTCGACCATTGAGTAGCGAGTATGCTCTTGGTATTAGAGGCAATACTCTATTGCTCCGTACTTCACCGGAATGCTTGGTAAATTGCTACCCACTTAGGGTTGCATACCCTAACCGAAAGGAGTGATGGTTTGAGTGGTCATAAATCATTTCACCGTTCAGTTTGTTTCCCAAGTCCAAAAAAATGACAAACTCATCTCGCGGGAGAATTCATCATGACTACCGGATCAAGATGGGATGATTCGTGGTATAATTGAATGAGAAGGGTTTTATCATTTAAACGGGAATAAATGTGGGTCTTAACCAATTCTCCACCAGAGATTTCATTTGGAGCCGATTGCATATTCGCGAGATTTGAACGCGAGAAGAATGTATTTTTACCATTGTAGCAATGATGTGAGATTTCATCAGGCGTTAAACCAGACAATTTTCTCTAATAATATTTAAAGTGAAACCCGATTGATGTATCCTCCCTCATGGCTTGAATTCAATGTAAGCTACCTCTCTTTCGACGCGTCTTTCTGTATACTTATGCTTTATTAACTTGAGTTCAATGTTCATTTCTTCGATTAACAGTCCAAGTGGATAATTGTGACCGTTAATTTATCTTTTTAATCCAAAGAATTACCCACTAGTTTTCCAATTTCAAGGGGGTTTCTGGACCAAAAATTAGCTACACGATTTTATATATTTTATCATGATAACAAAGAGAATTCAGTGTTTTAGGCGTGGGAGCCTCTTCCGTAGTGATGTTAATCAAGTGAAACGGTTGTACTAAATAGATGAAAATTATCTTTAAAAAATATTTTCATGATGGATTTCTCCGACGGTAGTGATATAAGGTCAGGGGCGGTCTGGCTAGGTCGGCGAGGCGGCTTAGGGAGGCCCCCGACAGGGGGTGTCCACAATATTAGCAAGGAGAGAAGTTAGTCTAACATCGCGCCTCACGACCGCTGACTCACTCGACAGCTAATTGCCCTCCAACCAGACTATACCAAGTGTGAGTAGTTGAAAAGTAAAGTTTATCGTACTTGTATTGCTACGCTCCTCATAAAAATTTCACTGCAGGGCCCCAATATAGTTAAAATTACTAATTTTAAAAATAAAGAAATTGACTTGTGGTTTACGTTCTCGATTCTTACTGGTTAAAGAAATTGCGGTTTCTGCTTTTTCGGAAAAGTGATGAATAATTTTGGAATAGGCACTGAGCGCTAGGAAAATCAGTGACTACCCACATAGCAGAGATATATGCCAAGAATATTCCTGGAATATTCTCACAGGGATGTTGGAATATTCCTGGAATATTCTCACAGGGATGTTGGAATATTCCAAGCATGTTCTCAAAGTTCTCAGAATATTCCAGGAATATTCCCAGCATATTCCTTATGCCCGCTCTGTAGCATATGCTAGGAATATTCCTGCGGGATATTCCTGGGGGACTTTCCTGGGATATTTAAACATAAGGAATATTTAGGGTAACATTTTCACCAAACAAATATTTATTCTCTCTTTTCATTAATGTAATGAAAATTAATGACACTAGTTCATAACAATTCGTCAAAAAGGGAAGAAAAAAACGAGGGCATCGAACCCACGACCTACGCGTCAGTAGCACGACGCTCAAACCAACTGAACTAACGTTTGAATCTGTCGATTACGACAAAAAATATAGTATATGTTATTTCTAGTCATTTTTACTCGCCTTGGCAAAGTCGTTAATGTGCTGAATATATTGTGACAGCAGATTCCATGCGGCTGAACATAATAAAATGGCCTCAGCTAATGTACGCTGCGATAAGTTAATCCTGTGTCCTTTCTTTTCGGGCCGGGTCAAAATATGTTCCAAATTCACTAGTCAAAGAAAGTTGGGTCAAAAGTTAGTCGGAGTAACGGTAAACCAAAAGCGTAGACCAAAACGGAAATGAAATGGGACGAGATGGCGTACTGGGTCGTACATTCGTTCTGTTCTCAAAACTCCTAGGCCGACTTTAAAGACTATGCCAGGAACATTCCACTATGTTTCGCAAGGATATATAATGACGAAAGCCATGTTAGAATATTCCAGGAATATCCCAGGAATGTTCGCAGAAGGATATTCAAATGCGATTCATTTGAGAGCATTATTCACTGATCCCAATGTCCCTGGAACCGAGGAATATTCCAGGAATATCCCTGGAATGTTCACAGAAGGATATTCTCATGCGATTCATTTGATAACATTCTACAAACATTCAATAATGATCCCAATGTCCCTGGAAACCAGGGATGTTCCAGGAATATCCAAGGAATGTTCGCAGATGGATATTCTAGTGTGATTCCTTTGAGAACATTCTACGAATATTCTATAATGATATCAACGTCCCTGGAACCAATAAGTATATTGAGAATCAAAATAGGATATTCCTAGAATATCATCTGCTGTGTGGGTATCATCAATATGCAAGATTTTGTTGCTGAAATGAAGAGTTGCTCTGTTCTGTGAATTCCGAAGATTACCTCCAATTTCCCATATCAGCTCCGGTTTTTCCACAAATCACGAAAACGTGAAAATTAGAAAAGGCAATATTTTAATGTTATTGCGCAAGTGAAATCTTTATAGCGGGTAAAAATATTCTCTACGTGGACATTATATGTTTAAGCTTTTTTAGACATTAGTAAAATTAACTGGTTTAAAACAAAACTATATTTCCAAAAAGGAATACGTCAAGGTTTTCTACGAGCTAAAATACGGAGAATGAGTCCGAAGTACACGAGCAAAGCAAGGAGAATTTTATTTCTTATGTTTTTTTTCAATAATATAGGCATGAATTTTAATACTTTTCAGCATATTATGAACAAAAATAAAACATTTCTAAGTCCATATCACGTCAGTTTTGTTCATAAATCGCGAAAATAGGAAATTTAAAAATAAAAATCGTTTTTTCAGTGGTATCATACGGAAGCAGTAGTAATAAAAGAACGTTCCCCAGAGGGATGAAATCAATTTATAAGGAAATGCATTTACACATAAATGTGTAGTTAATAATGAAAATGTAACTGTTTTAATGTAAGACGTTGAGGCGCTGGAATCCCATATATTGCTTGGTGGTGGTGGGAGCGACTCGGCTCACTTTCTTCATGATCATTTAACCTGATGACTTCCAAATAAATTTGTATCATGTTGGTTATTTCCTATATATATGTCTTAAATTATGCATATTCTGTATTTTCAATATTACTTTCGAAATGCACGGAAAAAATTCATCGCAATTAATTACTTTATTTACACCGTAAATAAGTGCCATTCAGCATTCCGCATTTACGCACCGGGAAAATCGTGACTGCATGCGGATAAGATATTATACTCACCTATTAGCTATGCAATTGTGTGAATTATTTGTTTATTATTTCTTGAATTATTTATACTGTCTGCTTTTACTGTGATCTATGACAAAATGGACTGTGAGTACAGTTTACATAAAATGAATTAAATTATTACACCAAGTTGAGAACTATATATTAGTGCCCTTTCTACCTGATATACATGAATAATTAGGTTTTCATTATAAACATAACGTCCAAGTTTTGATAAAAATTCCTACTTTTATCTACGCCATTACATTATCCCACAACCTTTCATTCCTTGTTCCCGAGTCTTCTTTTCTACCCTGGCAGTTTCCTTGCTAAGAAGTGTTCCCGCTCAATCCTCTTTCTTGTCTTCGTCCCTTTCCCTTACACTTAGAGAGTCGTGAATCCCCATCGTGCAATTTTCCTTCGGACGTCCGTCCTCCCTATTTTTACCCATCACGATCTCATCCTCATTCCGATCGTGGAGCTCTCATACTCTCTCTTCATGCCACCCAATTTCCTTCCTTTTCACGTTTCGCGTTTTTCAGCTTCGCTCCAAATCCATTGTAGTCCAGCGATGCCCATTCTTCTAGCCGATCCTCCCTAATAATACCTAGGATCATCAACCCTCTTGGAAACGTCATCTTGAGTCTGCAAGGGTATAATTTCCTCGCAGTCTCGAATTATTTTTCAATTTCGTCATTCCTTCAAAGTATTTTAGGAAGTCGTAATCTTTGTATTAAGGTTTTCGATCCACTTTCGGAGTTTTCGTTGAGCTAGAGTCATTAGCTTCCTCCACAAACCTGTTAGGGGAAGAGCAATTCTTTGAAACCTATATGTACAGTATTTTTTAGCTGTGAATCTTTGAGAGCCGTGGGGAAAAAACTGGAAGAATTGAAAATGTTAGGAAGCCGCTCGCTCTCCAAATGGTTTTTTTTTCTCTAGAAACTAACGTGTTTAGTGCAAACTAATGGCCACTAAGACACATTGGTATGAAAAAATTGTTAGAAAACACGAGGAAAATGAGATGCGCTTTATCTTAGACGAGCATTTTAAATCTCTTTTCTCGAACAATGATCTGCCCAATCTTATTTTTTCAAACCAGTGTAGCTTATGCGTGATAAATGATCATTTTTCATGGATTATTGAATCATTTTTATCTTCTCTGTAGGATAATTTCCGAAATATCAGAACTCTAATGTTCCAAGGGAACGAATTAAGTACGAATTGTTGCATCTATTTTTCTTAATCAACGATAAGGGCCAAATAATAATGGAAGGAAGTGATAGCTGTTAGGGATGTATGTTACTTACTTGCATAAAACGTCGCTTGTTACTCTCTAAGTGAATATTAAGTCCAACTAGTTGCAGTCATTATCTTTCGTCTCAAACTGGGAATTCAACAGCTCAGCTTCGAAAAATATTTGTCCAAAAATGGGATTTTTTAAATAGATTTTAAGTTTTTACGATAATGATAAGTGGAATGTTGAAGGCTGAGATTCTTCGGAATGTGACATAATTGAAACAAATAGACCAATTGAATGGACGGTAAGAAATTCCACGATAGAATTACTGCGAAGAGTTGGAGGGAAATATTAAAAATAAATACTATGCGAATCAATGGAATCGAATTTTTCTTGAGCACATTCTAATGCACGATAGCCCCCTGAAACCGATAATTGGTGTAAATCAGTAAGAAAGAAATTACCTTGGATGAAATGCGTATTAAAACCTGGAAGGCTGAAAGAACTGCAGTGATAAGGAATTACAAGGGAATAAAGCGGTTAATTGGAAATGAAGGTGATTAGAAATCTATAGCAATTGAACCTTAGGTTTGATTTTTGCTGGTATTTCACTCCTTTTTTTAAAGTTTTAAATTCCTGGTCTTAGGGTCATTAACATTTCTGGGTCTCTTTCTCAAGGAGTTAAATCATATGAAGTATTCCTCCTCCTCCTAGCTGATCTAGGAAATCGTGATCTTTTGAAAGATTTTTCCTTGTGTTACATTATTTTCAAAAGGATTTCGAACTCGGAAGTCTGGAATGGAAACTCTCTGAGGAAATCTTAGAGCCTCTGATCGATGTAATTCAATGGTGTATCTTTCAGATAACCTTATGAGAGAGAGAAATATGCTGAAATTGAGGGATTCGCTCGTTTCACAGAACTCGAGAAAAATTAATTGCACCGGAATGAAGGGGAAAGGGTTGTTGCTCTTGCCGAGAACGACATATTTTTTTTTTACTCTCCCAGTCTTTCATCCACTCGGCTAGAGACTTCAAAACGAGTCGAGAGGAAGCCTGGGAGTTGTCGAGGAAAGAAAACTAGGCGTCTAGTTATACGAAGAGTGAAAGAAGGAGAGAGGAGAGAGAGGGAGAGAGAGAGAGAGAGAGAGAGAGGAGGGCAACGGTAAATAAACAAGGTTGCCATGGAAATAACTGGCGGGGGAGGGGAGGAGAGAGGGGATGCTGGCTGTTGGGGGTTGGAAGGGGAGCGAAGCAGCCATTCTTTCTTCCGCCTCCGGCTGCAGCGTGCTCTGTGTATGGGAGCGGTTAGCGTCGCTTTCCGCGTGGCCGTCGAAATAACGATGCCAGTTGGGTGCAGTGGGGTCCAGGCCACACAGCTCTCGTCTCCCATCGATCGTGAGACGGCGTGTGTACGTATTTTTTTTTCTGTGTACGCGCTCGTGTTATTTCTTGTTTTTTTTTCCTCTTCCCTCCCGGGAGAAAGGAGAGGGGGAGAGAAAAAACTGTAAATGTCTCTTTTCTCTCTCTCTCTCTCCCCGTCCTCCCTTCATCCCCTCTTTACAAATCGTGCGAATCTCGCGCGTGCGCTGTAATCCGAGGAGAGACACGGGCCACGCTACCCCCCCAACCCCTTTTCATCCCTCCCGTGCGTTTCATTCCTCAAAGCATCGTTTCTCTCTCAATCCGCCTTCGTTTTTCTTACAGATACCTCTCCTTCCCTGTTCTTCCTCCATCAAATATTTCGGAATAAGTTGTGAATTGCGAAATGCACTTGCACGTTCCACAACTGCATACTACCTAAGCGAGCCGACGCAGACGCTTGTGATGCGGACGGGAGGGGTGTTAAACATTACCTACTGTTCGCTTCAAAATTCATTACTTGAGGTTTTAAGCGCAGTATCTTGAAAACCAAAAGAGAAAGTTGATTCACTTGAGCACCTCGTTAAAACTTTCAAAAACGTAAAAACAAAATTCACAGCGTATACTGCGTATATTCGGCCTATTTAATTATCGTGCGAAAGTACTCATCAAATACTTTCTAGTTCTATAACTGATAACGCTCACGGCAGCTTACCGGCTGTCTGTTGTAATATAAAAAACTCAAACTCTCATCCTCTGCATTTGCACCCGACTTCCAACCTACACTTTCAACCCGTTGCCTCGTCTGTCCTCTGCACCCTCTGCCAACCATCGTGTCTGCCCTCTCGAAATAGAAGGCCCCCCCAATACCACCCTGTCCGAACAACGGTTGGTTCTCAAACCTCATTATCTGAGGGAGGAATTTTCCTCTCTTCGTTGTTAAGGTATTCATTGGTCTCCTATTATTATTAAGGCAGTGAAATGGAAATATTTTCAGCGTGGCGGAGCGCGTCAGGAACATGGGTTCATCCCCATTCTCTAGGCGAAAAGGCTAGATGGACGACACTCTTGAGTTTTTTATATTCTGGGGTTCCTTTTTATTATAAGTATTATAAGGATTTTTACAAATCTGAGGGCATTTCTTGCCCCTTTTTCAGCATTCTCAAAGTTGCGTACACATCATGGGCCCTTTTAACGGTGTCCAGCTAGTCAATTCGAACGGTGAATTGGTTTGTTATTCGGCTCATTTTATTTAGGTTCATCTGAATAATTATTGGATAAATCTCTTGAGTGAGTTCTTCAGTGTTCCCATATTCCTGCCGGGAAAAATCATTTCATCAGTCTGAAACGCTATCAACTATGGGAAGATTTTTCTGATTGATAAGTCAATATATAATAAAATATGAATATCGCCTGATATGACACCCTTAAGAATTCATCAAATGTCTTCTTTACAGTCGCATTATCATGTTCCTATTTTATAGTTTCAAAAATATCCTATAACACTTGTAGCTTTACGAAAATTTGTTCAACATTTTGCTGAAATTTTACCGATTCAAATAATGACGCTGAGTATCCCTAGTAAACGACAACATTTGTAATTTCATAGTAATGATTTGTTTTTGGAAAGCCTCTGTTTGATCCGAGAATTCAACCATCTTATCTGAATGGATATAACCAAATTCAATCGGACATGTTCAAATTTGTGCTTTTACGAGCTTGTGGGCAGGAATAATAATATTAGCTCGTCAAGGTTTACATAAATAAAATATCTGTCGTGCTGCTTTTCAGTGAAGATCATCAATCTCGTAAATACTGAACAAAGAAATTTTACTGAATCATTTTTCTCGGTAAACACTGAGAAGTTTGCCTGCTCGGTCAATATAAAACAGACGATGTGCAAACGATGAACAGATTGGCATCATAAAACACTTGACGGACACATTGTTTCAAGGCGATTGGAATTTCTTTACGGAATAAATTGGAATCAGACCATATAATGCTTCTTTCAATGAATACCTTCAGTTATTTTATAACTCAGGTCCCATGAGAGGGAAGCATTTTTAGTTTTTCTTCGTAAAGTTAGGGGTAATGTTTAGTGTTAAGTCATAGGCGCTATTTAATTGAGTTTTTGCGCCTGATACCAAAAAATGGTTATAATTGATGATATGATAAATGTAACCACTGAGTAAGAAGATGTTAATTATAGCGGGTTTCGATGCATGCTTTTAGCCTCTGTACGCTTCGCCCATAAATCTTTTATCTAGGTCATGGAAGATGTATTAGACGTTTCTCATGATCGGGAATAAATAAAAAATTATAAGGGGTAGCAAAAGAAAGGAAGTTTCGAGAGAATTATAAGGGTAGAGAATCTTAAGCGATTAATTACGAGGCTTAGGAGGATCTCATGGCATATTTATGGATGTATTTTCCAGCAGTTGTTCCCCAATTTTATTTATGATCTTTTGTTCACCTCTTCATTGGGGATTTTTTCGGGTTCAATTATAAGCTCAAATCCCCTCCTCTGTACAAAAGCTGCGATGTTCAAGTAAAGGTCACACCAACGGAAAATTGGTAATCTAGGTTAATATTGCTTGAAAGTATGTCTTCTCGAGGTGCTAGTTTGGTATCTCACGCCACCCCCATAAACCTTTCCATCGTGAAACTAGCCTTTCGCATGGTATAAAACTTCTCTTTTTGATTTTTCATCTGTGTTCTTAAGTGGAGCCTAACTTTTGGTGGCTTTCAGAATAAAACTTCACGATAGTTAACTGAAAGTTAGAATCGACGTGAAAGCCAACGCAAAAAAGAGACTTGTGGCCGATTTTATGCACGCAGAAACGGTCACGACTGCAGTGACGGAAATTACGATCAGTGTCATGATAGAAAACTTATCATTTTAACGTGCAATTAATAAAGAGCATGTTATTTTGTAAAAATGAGTAACTAATGGCGATGTTGCCGTTAATTTATACTCCCTCCGTCTAACTCTTTCGAATGCCACGCGGGCTGATAAAAAATTACTCTTCCCGTATTACTTGTTTCGAAGTTGTGCATAATATTTGGAATACACTCAGTCAGCTATATCTTCCACTCGTACCGATTGTTACGACTATGGGCGGACACGTTATATGCAATCGTTCGCTTGCAAGGAAAACTTTTATTACAGTCATGGTTTCGATATATTAAATTGCCATCTGGATACCGTTTTGTCCATCCATAATGTTTAAATTCAACGCAACGCTGAATCTTCTGAAATTGATTTATGACAAGTTTTACATCAAAACCTTGTCCTTGCATCCCTCTCTCTCTCTATCCCTCTGTTGGCACCCCTTTCTCCGCCATACCTCTCAGTACAACCCTTCCCAGAATTCCGCACAGCTTTTTCAATCGAGCGAAATCGCAGTGTTTCACACGCTCCCCGTTAACAGACGCCCCCACGAGAGTGAAGAGAATGGTCCTCCATATTTTCCCCTGCCACACCCCTGCTCTCTTCTCCTCTGGTAATCAGAGTTCATGTGGTGGCTAGAGTACTGGCATCCCATATTGAGCACCTGGGCTAATATTCCGGAGACGGTGGGAGAGTTTTTCTGTGGATTCCCTATCTCTACTTGGGTGCAATGTAAAGACAGCCGCAGAGACTGCACTTCGTCCGATGGATTGGGACGTTACACTTTCGGGCCCCTTGTTGCAAGAGTGCCGGCCCAAGATTTTCGCAACAAACTAGTTATTTAGTTTTAATTCTTCATGAATTTCAGCTGTGGCAACCGAACAACCAAGAGTAGATCCACAATTTTCGTACTCATTTCTTTTGTTTTCTGTAGTTATTTAAACAAGGCATTTGACCTTGCGCCGCTTTTGAACAAGAATAATAAATAAATAAATTCTAATTTGAAGGGAGAAAATGGTCGGTAGATGGGGCCCCGTCCCGCATGGCAAATTTTTAAGGCCTCGTCTACGCACCATACTCGTAGTAAATATGACTTTAGGTTTGCTAATTAAGGTAGTTTGTACGAGATGTTATACCGCATTACAAATTCAGTTAATTTAGCCTCATCATGTGGAAAAATACCTTATCTCTCCTTTGATAGCATCATACCAGCCACTTACTTTCCCAGTTGTCGAGATATTTGTCAGAAATTTCAGCCATTTTCCATTTTTTCTATCAAGTTCATTTTTCTATTGCTTTGGAGTGGGTACGTTGTAAAATAGGAATCATTCTCGGGAGTGGAGGAAGAGAATACGGAAGCCCTACACCAGAATTATTTGACATATTCTTAAAAATCTCTTTAGGTTATTGTACATGATAGTACTAGATCCTGTAAAAGTCCAGCCCAAAATTGGAACAAACTTGGTACCTCATAGGTTCATTCGAAAGCAAAGTAATGCAACATTTTTTTAAATTTAACTTTATTAAATGTAGAAAATAATATAAATTAGAATCAAAGATAATATCAAGACAAACTCAGCAATCCTTATCATAGGTGTGCTCGGTGGAGTTAAGGGCTCGCTGGTAGAGAGCATCTAGTGTATTCCGGCGTTCGTGGCACAGGCGGAATCACTTGCAGCTCGCATTCCGGAGGCCGTCATTCTTCTGAATGTCGGGTCACTCCGTCTACTCCGTAGGCGTGACCTGACCTCAGCGTAGTCACCCGGTGGGCGTCGGACGTGGCTGCGACCACTGCCCAACCCCACTTGAGTCCTCGGCCATTATGAAGGCAATGAAACCCGATGCTTGCCGGGGACTCGGAGTGGAATTTTACAAATGTAACGCTCAGAATAAATCTATACTAAGGAGAATAAAATAATTGACACATCGTGCTCTTCCAAACTTTACGAGGTTTGTCCGCGGTGTACTGAATTGTCACCTGAAGTCAACCTTAGGCTTTACACCTTATAACGTCTGCAGATATGCAAATAATTTCGAACTAATGTGATAATCACTACATGATGATTTTCACAGTTAAGAGCAAGTGTAGAATAATATTTTTGCATAATACAAGACACACGTAGCATTCAACTCGCATCGAGAACATTCTGTTTCTTGCTTTTCAATAGCCAACAACTTTCTCTAAGCATCAATTTACGTTAGATTGAGATATTCCTTTAATCAAAATTTAATTTCACTAATATTTTAAGATATTTTGGGTTTTCAGGTAAATTTATATGCACCGTCGTTACTTTAACATTTAACCTATACATTCTCGTATTTATTGTAACACCTCTGTATAAAATAAAAGTGATTAGATGTGGTAGCTTTATTCGGAATGGAGATTTTATTGAAAAAATTCTACTGCGGATGCAAATGAAAAACGCCGGGAAACCCGCGAAGTCATGACAGAGCTTTCTTAAGTAACCAGCCAACATTTTTAACTAAGCTAACCAACAAGGCTTTTAGTTCTCGTAATTATTGTAACACCTCGGAAATAAATAAGATATTAGATTTGGTGGTTTTATTCGGAATGGAGATTTTATCGAAAAAATCTACTGTGGATACTAATGAAAAAAGTCAGGAAACTCAAGTCGTCAGGACAGAGCTATCTTAACTTACCAGCCAACATTATTAACTAACCTAACCAACAAGATTACGTTCTCGTAATAATGTAACACTTCGGTATTAAAAAAAAAATATTTGATTTGGTAGCTTCATTCGGAATGGAGATTTTAATGTATAAATTCTACCGCAGATGTAACGGACAAAAGTCAGGAAACTCAAGTTGTCAGGACTTGGATATCTTTAACTAACCAGCCAACCTTTCTCCTTTCATCATTCCCTTTCAATCTTCACTCTCCCTCCCCCCTCCCGTGACCCCCCCCTGAAGCTCTCTCGCAGTCCCACGCATCCACCCGCGGGTCTTTCGATTGGGTCGCCGGGTCGTGGGAACCAGCGCCTACCCTCCTTATTCCCTTCCCTCCCTCTCCTCCTCCCTCCCTCTTCCCCTTCCTCCCGTTCCCCTCTACTCCCACGCACCCCACTCCCCTAGAACTACTAACCGGTTCAAGGAGTTGGGAAGTTCTACGTGGATGAATTTCCTGATTCCTGGCAAAAATCTGGGACGATCGGATCCCATCGTTTGGTGAGTAATAATCGCGGTGAATGACAGTGCGATTGAAACGCGGTGAGAATGCGACGTGAAAAATTGAGGTTTCGTCTATTAACGTTACGAGGGCTTGTTTCGGATAAGGTCAACGATTGTTGAATGGGACAAACCACCCGGAGAACTCTTTCAAGGCCCTTTCATAGCGCATTTATCATCAGCAGTTATCATTCCGAAGATTGGTTTTCGCTGATGATTTCAACTCAATTGGCTTTCCAAGGTGGTTCATCCATTTTATTCCTCGTTCACGCTATTTTTTAAGTGACTGTTATGCTTCACAATTTGCCCAATACCTAAAAAGTCTCTAAGAATTGGCTAAATTTTCATTAACCAGGTATACTCTGAGGCCTAAAGCCTTAAAGGTAAAACAGAGATTAGCAGTTACTTAACTTTACGACGTTGAATTAATCCGGTAATTCACTCAGAATATTACAAATTTAATATTTGTTTGTGTTGACTGTTTGGTAGTGTATATATTGCACGCAGAATTTAAAGATGCTTATGTATTCATTTATTTTGACAGAACATTTTATAATTAATTTTACAATATTCGCCTTGTGCTGATTAAAACTACTTACTTTAAAAAGTAAAAATTAAATATGGCCTCTTTCATGTAATGACAAGGTAAAAATCTCGCTGAACTTTCCTTTCAATGGTCCTGCTGTAAAACGATTCTAACTTCATTCAATTTGTATTTTAGCCAGCCATTGAAAAATGTGTTTTAAGTACTACAAACAAGAAAATTCCACCACTCCGATCTACTTTCTTCGCCAATTGTACTAGAAATTACATTGTTTTTAATGCAAGAATAAGTGATTTATGAGTAAAATAATATTAATCTAATATGAGACTATTTTTGCAAAAAAAAGGCTGCTTACAAGAAGCAAAAACTCGCAAGTAATTAATTGGGAACAGAAATACAGGCATTATAGGCACTTATCTCAATTTTTAATTAATTTGCAAATAACAACAGGAACTGCTCTACTACAGGACTTGTCAGGTCTTCACGGGCTTTCCAATAGATGAGATGATTGTTGGCCGATGTTTCGATAAATACCTCCGCCATCGTCTTCAGAGCATGTAGGTTTGAAACTTCTGCGCCAATGTACATACCTATGGCTCGGATCAGGTGACATCTTAGTTGCGAGCGCCCATTTTTCCCCTTTCCACCTTAATCCTGCCTCGCTCCTCACGGAGCCAGTGTCACGGTTTTATTTTTTCATGAACTGAAGTCAAAATAAATTAGTCAAGTAGAAATGACACCCCTGTCGGCTCATATGGCCTGGAAAAAAGTGTCCACTTAAATATAATCGGGGGATAAGTTATCCCGCATAACCTGAATATTTTTGCTTGATGGTGTTTACGAACAGTTTCTAACTGTCACCAATGAAAGTAATATTTCTATCAATACAACCAAAAAGGTGGAATTCAATATTTCTTTTGACTCACACAGTCGCGAACGACCATCCACAGAACATCCAGAACATCCTTCACAAAGGGAGTGCGTATGGAAGAAACTGTCGAAGCAACCAGTTGTATGGTCTCAACTCCAATAATTAAGGTAGCTCTGGCCTCAGGATCACTTATTCCAGAGTTACTGAAAAATGGAATTTGGTATCTTTGCAGTTCGTTTTATAATCTGAGATGAAAATAAAACAGGGTTTTCTGGCTTTTTTAACTGCAATTCAGCCTTGAAAGTGGAGATTTTAACATGGGCTCTTGTGAAAATTGCTCAGATTACTCAATAAGAGCAATGCCAGATTACTGAGCAATTTGCATAAGAGAAAACATGCCAATTTTAACGGGAAAGTATATTTAAGCTTTTGATTTAAACGATTAATACTAAGCAAAGAGTCCAGGAAAATTCAACAACAATAATACATGGGCTTGTAACCACCTTTTTTTAAGTTACTAGAGAATTACTGACCCGATTGCTAATTGACTGACTGATTACTGAATTAGCTGACCAAAACAAACTCGAAGCTTACGGAACCTGGTGCAGGAGGAGAATGCCAAAGATAAAATGGACGGACGAAATAAGAAATGATGAGGTTAACAGCATAAATATCTATGGAAGGACTTACCCGACCCATCGTCCCATTACCAGGCACTCGAGACCCTTTCAGATTCAGACAAGAGAGATACATTGCCGAGGGTGGAGGGCTGCAGTCAACCGATCATAAGAGGGAATAACTGACGTAATTGAAGCAAAAATAAGTACATATAGGGTCTCACAACTTTTAGAGCTATTAAGGTGGGAGCCCCTAGAGACTCGGAGGCTACACGCTAGGCTTAGGTTGCTTGATAAATTTAGAACTGATATTTTTCAGAGCGGCACAGAGAAATATCATGACTCCTCACTACATCTCTAGGTCTGGCAGATGCGATAAAATAAGAGAGATACACTGCCGAACAGATAGGTACAAAAACTCGTTCTTTCCGCGAACAATAAGCGACTGCGATAAAAACTGAGCTCCACTCAGTACACTCCCATAATATACTTTCCGTGAACAATAAGTGACCACAATAAAAATTAAGCTCCACTAATTACACTCCAATAATTCATGTCACCATTTCATCTCCATAAAACGTACACCTTTACACGGCTGGTGACCTAACACACCCTGCCACATGCCCATGCGGTGGCTCGCGGGGTATGATGTAAATGCAGAAGTTACGCAGTTACTCTGATGAGTAGAAGAGGAAAGGACTATGAAACACCATATAGAAACGAATCAGATGGATTGGACTTACCCTGAGACGCAATGGTTTAGTGAAGAACATAATTGAAGGCATATTAGGGGGAAAATTCCCCAGGGGAAAACCGAGGAATAAGTTCATGGACCAAATAAAGAAAACAGCACGTAAGAAGAGATACCAGGAGGTGAGGGAATTGGCATTATATTGTGATGGGTGGAGGGCTACAGTCAACCAATCATAAGGGAATTACTGACATAATTGAAGCCAAAATTTTATAATTCCATACACTGCCTGCTCCATACACTACATGGCGCTGCTGTCGGCTCTCAAGGCTGGAAAAATGTGGTCATTAAATAATATTCGCCAAGTAATCTGCATGGAAATGTATACTCAAATTTTGGTTCTCAAAAGGCCTCCCATTTCTTCAGCGGAAGCAGGATTTTTTTAAGCCGAATAAATAAAAATGTGTAATTTAGTATTTGTCTTGACTCGCATAGTTTAGACAGAGCCACCTTAAGCTCTTTTACTACGCCTATCCCGAAAGGGAACGGCGTGATGGGAATTTATGTGTTTGTGTGTGTGGATATCAACCAGCGATCCAGCCTGCATCTCTTCCCCTTCACGACTCCGCTCACTTTCCCGCGGCCGCTGTTGAAGTTCCCACCGTCCCTCACTCCGTCAGTCTCCCCTGAGCTTCCCGGGGGAGGAGGAGGAGAGCAAGGGTGGAATATCTGGGCTTTCTCATCGCATCGGAGTGATGCACCTCAACCCCCCTCTCCTCCTCTCATTCCCTCCCACGGCTCTCCAACCTCCGTCGTCCCATTACCAGGCACTCGAGATCCTCTCAGATTCAGACAAAAGCTCTGGGAACACCCGTGAATTGACTTCTTCTCATCTTACGGTCTATAACTATGGTCAACGAGTGAACATATTGTGTTTCACCACTTTAAGAGGGATTAAGGTGGGAGCCCCTAGAGACTCGTAGGCTACACGCTAGACTTAGCTTTCTTGATTAATTCTGAACTGAACTGGGAATTCTGAATTCAGAACAACACGGAATATTGTAATGACGCCTCACTACATCTCTAGGTCTGACAGAAGCGATAAAACAAGAGATATACGTTGCCGAACACATCGGTGCAAAAACTCGTTCTTTCCGCGCGCAAAAAGCGACTGCAATAAAAACTGAGCTCCACTAGTTACACTCCCATAATATACGTCACCATTCCACCTACCATAACCTTATCCCTAACATCTTTACACGGCTGGTGTACTAACACCCCCTACCACACGCCCATGCGGCGGATCGCAGGGTAGTATGTAGATGTAAGTTACATGATGTCGTGTATCCATATTTTTTTCACCCGCGTCCGCTCAAGGTCTTCAGGATATAATATTCATTACAAAAAGAGGCATGGAGCGCACAGTGCCGGCCCAAACTATTTCCATCGCGGAGACAAAATTTTATTTAGCCGTTCCGAATGTAGAATTGCTTACCCAAGGTAATTTCTTTAACCACCTTTCAATTTGAGGGATACTGTGTGGTTTTTATGCTCTCCTCTAAACGCTTTCGTTTCATTTCCCATCAAGAACTCAATTTTTATCTAGAAGTTGTGTCCAAGCTTCAAGTTTCACTCTGTAAAGTTTCCATTGAGATTAATCAGTGGGATATTTATCACCCATGTTTTATGGATGGGTGTTATTTTACCCGTAAACTGTATTGCAATTTTATTAGCTACAGTTTCTTTTAATGGGCTCGTTGCAAGAAGGCTTATGAAGAAAATGCTATGCCTTAAGGTTTATTGAGCTTTTTATTGAAGTTACTTATGTATCAATTTTACAATTGACTAAAGCGGGCTGTTATTTGTATGGATAAATTATGCTGAAGCTAGTAGCACTGGAAAGTAATGGAAGTATGGAATTCCATACTCCCTGTAGCCCTCTAACATTTATCAACAAGTTTACCGGCCGCCTGTAGCTTTTACCTACCTCGGCCACACTTCAAGTCGGCACTGGGACATCAAAGAGTTTCTTAGATAAATTAGTTGTGGCAAATGGCGTCATATCTGGGGACCTGGATTAAAATATTTGATATTTCACTATTTTTTCGGTGATTATCCTTTGGAATTCTTCGAATTCATCTTCCCAGCCATTACTGTTTTCAATTGACTTTTATGTCACACGATGCCTCCCATTGTTGTTTCTCGTATACCTCTCCCAGTTTTCTTTTACTCCATCTTATTACTTCCCAGCTCTTCTTAGAGCTCCTCTGTCGGCAATTTAATCTTTATCCATAATCCATGCCCATTTAATCTTTATCCATAATCTTTACACCCCCAAACCTCGTCATTATTTTCAAGAGTAAATCGTGTCCTTTGATTTGATGTTAAGTCTCAAGTTTATTCACTTAATCATTGGATCAGCATCATTATTTTTAAAAATATTCCTATAATACTATTGGATGAAATGCTAAACCGTGACAAAATGAAAAATATATCTAACCAATTTTTACTAGTTCATCCGTCATCAAGAATTTTTCAGGCGTTCATATTTAGTTCATGGAGTATGATTTCTTCGCCATCAAATCTGGCCACTCGTAACGTTGTAGTTAGTGGTGTGTCCTTCTTATTAAAAAGGTTTAATGCATTTACTTGTTGATACAGACCAGTAAATAAATAGACATCAGAGTAAAGTACCTCGAATGTTGGACTTTTTTGCTGTCAGCTAGCATATTTTCATTTTTTTCAATTTTCCAGTCCTCAATTTCAGATGTCCATGATCTACATATGGCGGTCACCAAGAGCGATTCATTAGATGGCGACGGTGTTATGGAATATGGATATCGATCAGAGCGTTTCCTGGCGTTTAAATTATTAGCTGTCACTTTTCCACGCATGAATCTTGCATCGAGTGAATGGACGAAGAGGTTTTGTGATACCAAGCGACGGGGTCGACATTGTTTCCAAGAAGAATTCTCCAGGTTATTCGACTGGTAAGAGCGAAAAATCGTTTGCGAGTTGGTGCACAAAATCTTTGCCTGTTTTTTTGTAAAAAAGGAAAAAATCCCACTCGGGTATCACGCGCGATTGGTCCATCAACTCGTCATAAAATATTGAAATCTTAGCAAAATATTTTCTGTCATAAAATTAGCTTGATGACTAATAAGAATACCGCTATAAATCACCGAGTAATTGCGCTGCTTTCTGCGTATCAGCTATGGAGGCGCTTAGTATTTTCCTGGACGTTTCACTATAGCTAGTGCCTACGTAACATCGGCACATTATTGAGTCACACATTGAGGCTAATTAATCGGCAATCGTTGGTCGTTTGAGTGGAAATTTAAAAAAATGTTTTAAGCCGGAAAACAGTTTTAGGACCGCATTTATTTTTGTTACAACTGTATACACGGTTTGGCTCGGCACAAATGCAGTATTATAAATGATACAAGATTTATACTTTACATGTTGTGCCAACCAGTGTATGACTTGATTTTTCAGCGCGGTATTCGAATTTCAGGCGAAAATTATATTGAAATATGTTTTTTGGAATTGTTGATCAGGTGCTACACTTCGATATATGCTATCAACCTTTACAATAATGATAATTCTGATTTCTCCTTTAGAAGAAAGTATGTGCGTATGTTATCGAATCATTCCGCAGGTCATATTATATGCCCTTGTGCTACGTGTTAAAATAACATTGACCTCCAAAATACCAGAACGTTGCAAAGTAATTTTTTCTCTAACATTGTTATAAACATCACTGATGAGAACACGATGCAAAATTTCGCGCATATCTGTACATGAAGAAAAATCGCTCCAACCATGTTAATCTATGTACACTGCTACTTCTGCCCTCCACTTACATTAGTTCTGATTCTCCCTCATCCCATTCTCCTGTTCTTTAACCTTCCTTCCCCGCCCCAATTCCACTCATTGGTCCCTCCAAAATCCTCACGCAGCCACTCCCAGGGCTTCGCTTAGCTCACCTTCCCCTGTTCCCCTGAAACCTTTTTTTTGTATTTCCCCATTGACCCTTAATTTCTCTTCCAAGGCACTTAAGGCATCGCGTTGGGGAAAAAGTGTTCACCGCTACGCTAAATAGTTTAAGGAGAAGCCATTATCGACGTTTCGGCCAAAAAATGAGGGATTTTGTTAGGTTGGCATTTCTTTTGCGTCTCCACGTGGCGAGGTAAACAGTTTGGAGAGAAATAGCGCCCGACCGTTTCGCGAAATGAGTGAGATGAGGGCTGAAATATAAGGGTGGCCATCTGGATATCCTTAAAACGAACGTGATCTGGAAATTCTTAAAACAAACAGGAAAAATAATCGAAATATGAGCAGTAAATTTGGTGATTTAACTGTGCGATTGTAACTGCCAAAATACACCAGAGAGAAGTAGAAAGCGAAAAATAGTGAGTAAATCCTAAATTGATACGTATCAAGCCCAGAAATAATTTAACAGGAAGATATCAACCACCAAAATAATGGCCAGTAAAGAAAGAAAATCATTAACTTTGATGTATTTCATAATTAATACTGTTTCCGGCTAAACTCAGTGGAATTTCATGCTGTCCAATGGAGAATATACTTCAAGGAAAAAGTTTTTATCTTCCAGAGGTTTGTTATTTTATTACAGCCTTATTTTAATCTGGGTGTTCGTTCTGTATAAGACATTTTTTTCCCAAACGACTTTCTTACATTCAGCCATGTTAAAAATTACTACGAATGAGTCCTAAGATTCAGCGACCTTAGCGATGAAAAAAATACTCCATGGACTTAAATTATATTTTAATTAATTCTAAAAAAATAACTCTATTTTCACCTATCTTATCTGATAAACAAAATAAGTATACTAATGTAGCTTTTTGAGTGAAATATGTTTAGTATCCTACTTTGAAAGACGCTTTAGATCTAATATTTCGCGGCCAAAAGCACTTACACCGTAACTCTGGACTCACCAATTTGAAAACATTTTCTGTCTCCGCTACGCAACTGAGTCCTCCGACCTGCTACCGAATCGCACATTTTCATTCATTTTACATCTGCTTTATAATGCTGAATACATCTATGACTACATAATTTTATGAATAATATTCTATAATGATATATAGTCCAATATATGCATTGATGTTGCACTCATTATTTTTGCCGCACTTGTTGGGGTTCTGTCCTCACAAGTACGGAAAATTGAAAATTTTCTCTCACATCATTGGAATAGGCACGATTTTCAGTGGTCAATGCTTAATATTTTCCCCTCATCATTATGGCTTCACGAAAAATGTACTAGTTTGTTCAGATTTTGGACTGTTTTTCAAATTAAGAGACCACAATATAGTGAAAAAATCCATACTAACGTTAATTCTTCATGCTGTTTCCCAATTTTACTAATATTTATTCATATTTAAATAATCATTCAGCGGTGAAACTTATTCAGTCTTAACCAACATTGATTACTACAATCTAGTAGAAACACTGCAAGATGGAATGAAATGTGTGGTAGGCTTTATTATGTTCCTCAAATACAGTTATTTAAACCAGACAACCGATTTCGCTGACTACGGCATCATCAGGTATGTGCATATGCATCGCAATTTTACCTTTATACCTGCTGTTACGCTTGCGTGAACTTGATGATGTCCTAACCGGTGAAACTGGTTGCGTAGATTTAATATAACCGTGTTTTGTGGAAGTCAAAGAAAATTACTGCGTATTTTCTTCAATAATCATTTTAACAATTCCGTTAACTTCATTGCCACTGGTAGGTAATGAGTGTATGGTGGCACTTGTCAAGTATCACCTGGAGTTATTGTTCACTCCGCTTGGTTGATCCGTAGGATTAATTAAACTCTAATCCCTGTTCACTGCTTCAAGCTAATGGCCCTTAGTGTGAGAAAATATGATAAAATAGTTTGTTGACCTACTGTAAACCCTCAGTCCAATCCCTTCTTGATTAGATCGACTGATTTATCTAAAATTATAGCATTTCCTTTCGAGTTCCTGACGATATCATGTGTGTATTCTTTCATTAACAGTTGTAGAATACATGGGGCTGCTATCCCAGTGAGAAATCAAACCCAGCCCATCCGATTACGACACGTATTAAACGTCTCCCGGAAGCTGAAAATTCGCAAAAAATAAAAATGAAATGATTCATGAGAAGTAATTGTTTTTTTTTAGATAGTGAGTGGTTTCTCTCCGGATCTCCGACGAACCATTCTCAGTGCTTCATGTTAGAGCTAAATCCGCCTGGGGATTTTCTCTCACTGTTTTAACGAAGGAAGAAGTTGGGTTTTCGGTATGATTTTTCATTAAGATTGGCGCTGATTGCTTCGGAATTTATTTCGAGCATTCCGGCTTGCTAATATCCCTCCTGCCGCCAGAGTTCATGAATATTCCTCTTCGTTTGACGGCTAGCCATTCAATAATACTTTTTTCCACCGACAGATTGTCTTTCTGAGGGAGGTTTTAAAAGAACATGTGATGCCAGAAACCTTACTGCTAGCGAAAGTGAGTTCTGAAGCCTTTCAGTCGATAAAAGATCTTTCTTCACCTCATGATTTCAACGCATGGGTAATTATGCAATGAAGTTATCTCGATTTCGAAATACTTCCTTGAAACCATTCCTAACAAAATTTATCACCTGCTGGTTTTTAACAATTTTTTTCGCTGGTTAAATGAAGAAGAGAAACAGTCAATAAAATGACAATGCCTCTTTTACACAAATTCCTCTCCATACCTAATGAAAGTTGTACATTTTCTTGACGCATATTCTTCCTTTGTAATTTGCTTAAATATTTTTCTGTAATTGGTTTCACTCAGCTGCGTATTTTTTTAATTTTACTGTTTCGACTGAGTGGAAACTGGTTTGGACTGCGAAATTATAGTCCGCACTTGAATTTTTTGGTGTATTCCATCTGAACGGTGTTATTAAAATCGCTGTTTGGGAATTAAAGCTATTGTATGGAGCGGTTGGTTGACGCGAATTGTATTACGGGTTCCGAATTCAAGTACAAGCTGAAGTAGGTACAATATCATACCTATGTGTGTACATAGACGTCATTCGCATATTAAGATGTACTGTTTATTCATTTTCATGAGCATCACTTTTTCTATTTAATTTCCAGCATTCACGCCGCCATTAACCCGTTACCACAGACAATAGCGGTCTGTAAGACCGCTTTGATTTTTAACATAGCTTTCTCCATCTCTACCTCACTAGTAATTTTATCATATTTCATTACTTTCAAATTAGATAGTAATCAATAAATCTGTGACAGAAAATTATGTTTGATGCGACTGATTCACAAGTTAATTAGTTTCTAAATTTTTCCGCGGTCTTTGTGATTGCATGTCTGTGACTATGCAAATAATTTTGTCTCATCTCATAAATATATAAAAATATTAGTAAGTGTTTCCACTCATAACTATTGTATTTGTATTTGACCATTATATTTGCTTTAACAGCAAGATGTTAAATGAATATTTTCTGTAATCATAATACTTCTCTTAAACTCATACGATTTGTGTATATCAGTCCACGTTCGGTAAGCTGCACAACATATTTTGAAAAAACAATAGTATCGCTAATTCATACTATATTTCTTTTGAATACGGTGACAAAAAGTCCCTGGCAAAATGTAAGGGACCCCCGTTACCCAATTCTTTATTTTACACGTTGTTCTTACTTTATATTCTCTTCATTTTTCATATTGGATTGGCTCCATTTTTACTTCAACGTCATTCTGTCTTTTTGTGGGGGAGGGTGAGAAATACAGCCTTCCGCTCCGTGATTACGCCCCCGGTGGGGATCAGCCCCGCCACCCGTTAGACTAATAATGCCTACAGCCCATCTAGTAATTTTCACAGCATAGTTAGTACAAAATTACTGTTTACAATTAGCCTCAATTAATGTTAAATCTATCTGAGGTGAAATTATTTTTTTCGCAACTCATTTGCAACTAATTGAAGCTAATTTTCTGTACTCATATCTGCAATTCTTCCGCAAATTGAAATTAAAGAAATCAGTTCGTTGAGAATGAGAAAAACCATTTAAAATGAGTTTCAAAAGAGCTGAAAATCAGTCTCTAAATATATATATATATATATATATATATATATATATATATATATATATATATATATATATATATATATATATATATATATATATATATATATATATATATATATATATATATATGTACATTTTAACTTGAGAAGCCATATTGAACCGTCGCAATGGCTAATGTATTAAACGCCAAACGAATGGTATTTACTCGAGGCTATTACATGCGGCATTTTTTCCTGAGTTTTCCATTTATGTAACATTTTCCTTTCATCTTCCCTTTGCGCAGGCACCGGCATTACGAGGAGGAGCATGAGTGGGCGTGCACCAATTGGTTCGAGTACATGCTCGTGGTGGTCCTCGCCAGCCTCTTGCTTCTAGGCGCTCTGACCCTCGTCCTCTTCTGGGTCCTATACTACAGACAAGGATTCGCATGGACGGAGAACCCACAGCTGCAGTTCAACCTGCATCCTGTGCTCATGGTAGCAGGGTTCATCTCCTTCAGCGGATTTTGTGAGTAAACCTTTGTGGGCGGTGAGCCGTGATGATCCCAATTCCGTGGCGATCTCAAATTCATTCCTACGGGGTGCGGCAGCATAATATGCTGATTTGAATTTGGCGCCAGGATGCGAGGTTTGGCCGTTAGAGGGTAAGGATGGTCTCATTCGAACGGGTTGGTCGGGGAGTTTTTTCTACCTTCCACTTGGGTATTATACCGAAAATGGGTTGGACGAAGCAATAGCGCGCGTTTGCCGTAGAGACTTGCTTTTCTAACGCAAATTTGCTGCCGCACCCTGTATTTATGCAAATTGATATTTACCCCATTCCATTTATGGTAACCTTTGTTCAATCTATTCGATTTTTAAGCACAATTAATTTTCCCTTTTTTAAATTTTACAATTAATTATACCCAACAGGCAGGAACTCAGCTTTCACTGCTATCATTATTTATTTTTATTTGTCACAACATCTTCCATTTTTTCATCAGATACTATTATATTAAATATAATTATTTATTTTCTCATTTTCACCATTCAATTGCCCAGTTATTCCGGTCTCTCTCATTTTATTTGCAAGTATTTTGTGACTATTGTTACCATAAGTTTTGTGCATACTTTATATTTATTTAACTTTTTATATTAAAAACTGCTATCTTAATATCATTTTTATTCGATTATTACGTCCTTTCCTAACTTCTCCCTTTTTCTTATAAAAAGATTTGTATTCATTAAAATAATGAGAATTCACATGTATTATCGTGTGAAAATAATCCATTAACTTTGACCAATAAGGTTTCGTAGATTTTTCAAACCATCCTTCTTGTCCAGATGTTTTCCCGAGATAGCACTATAAGTTTTTGTGTCAAGGAAGATGTCCTAGCATTCTTATTTTTTCCCACCAGTGTGGATATCTTTGACGGGCTTTTTTTAAACATTTGTGCACAAGTATTTAAATTTTTGCTTTCTTCGATTTTGTAGAGGTAACTATAGTATTTTTACATTTTTTAGAGAAAAGTTATCTGTTACAAGTAAAATTTTCTCCCATAAAAGTAACCAATTACAGTTAAAAGTAGATATATATATTATTTTATTGGTTATCAGAGACTCTGAAATAGCCACAATGTTGAATTTTCAGTGAGACAGACTTAAAAAATAAGCTTTGAAGTATAATGTTGCGAAGAAAATGTTTCTAATGGTGACCAGGCTAAAGAATTTACTGACAGTGAAAAAAAACAGGATAGATAAAATACTGTGAACCGATACCATTACAGAATATTTGCTATCAAAATTGGAGTATTCAATTTTATTGCTGACTGAATACAGGGTAGTAACAAAACATAATCCTGAGAGTAGCAGTAATGCAAATTTAATGATTACTTTGGGAATACTATAAATAACATTAGAGTTTGAAAACAGGAGCAATTCATCCTCACATTGTGAATACTTCAAAATGAATTCCTTGATATTTAATAGTATATTCAGTATTAGAGTTTATACAAATGCTATTTGGTCCCTCAACATTGTTTCTGATCATGCATTTGGACCTTTACCTTGATGCAGCTGCACTGTACCACCCACTAAACTCCTGTTGCTTTTCAGCTTTGCTGCTGTATCGCGTGTGTCGCTGCTGTCGTCGCATCTACGTCAAGCTCCTGCACACCATCTTCCATGCACTGGCCATCCCATGCATTGTCGTTGGCTTCCTTGCCGTGCTGGACTCTCATAACTTGGCAGATCCCCCTATCCCCAACTTCTACAGCCTGCACTCCTGGATGGGCCTTGTGACCATGGGACTGTTCGCGCTCCAGGTACTTCGAGTGGTAAATACGCAGCACAGCAAATTTTTACAACCCTAGCATCCCAATAGCTGCGCATAGTTTGGCTACACAAGGCAATTTTCAAACACTCCTGATGTTTGTGAAGATCTGCTGTAAAAAGCTGCAGGAAGGTTGCAGTGAAGACGTTTAAATTAATATCTGGCATTGAATGTAGTTTTCAGAGAAACGTCCTCTTCATCTAATGAATTTTTTATATGCAATTTCTTCAATCAAACAAATCTGTTTTTTGGATTCAAGATATGATCAAGTTCTTCCTTTCAATATTTTTGGGTCAAAGTTTCAAGTTTACTTTGAGAAGAGGCATTACATTATAAAATAAATGTGTGTACTACATTTTAATAAGGAATGACCATAAGTAATTGCAAATATTTTATGAAAAGTCCATCAAACTAAGATTTCGTTGTCATAATGGACTAATGGTCTTCATGTTACGAGTTAATGCCATGTGTAAATAATTTATGTTGTGAGGTTATTTAGAGTTTTGGTTTGAATGAAAATGCTTTCGTCAAATTATCAGGTCCTTAGGAGACTGTACATCCATCTTCACAAACAGTTAAATGGAGTGTTAAATGTTGTAAGACACATATTTAAGTCAAAAAGCAATAATGCCTTCATTAGCCCTCTGTCTCTTTGATTTCTTTTGCTACCTATTCTTATTCTTCCTATTTGCCTAAAAAAAGATGTGAAATCAAACTTTTGAAAGGAGAAATTACTATACATTTTCTTTGGTACAGAAATGGTTTCATATGTGCCTCTTTTTTAGGTATTGGACGTTATAATGTCTTAAACTGGCTTGATATTTCTCTTCACTCTCTCTGTCAATAATGTTTCAAATTCATTTAACATAAGGACTAGTAATTTATCCTCAATCCATGCTAATCACCCATCACACAGACAAGAATAAGCATTGAGTACATCATCAAACTATAATGATTAAGCCAATAATGTGCTTACTAACATAACAGCTTCAATAGATTCACTTTTATTAACCTTTGATAACATAATTTTAAAAATTATATCTATTATTTTATTACTTCTCCTAAAAATTTAACATATACAATAATTTTACATGTATAAAAAGGATATGGAGAGCCTTAACAGCTGACTCTAAATGTGGTTTATGGGAGGTTTCTGGCAATGTTCAGAAAAAATGCAGCTCCACCTTTAGTTACTTTGGAATTGGTGCTTAAGAATTCTATAACTTCTTCTTTTGATCATGAAAATGATGGGGACTATATTAAATACTCCTTGGAAACTAAATCCCTCTGACATACAGTCAAGACTCCCCAAAAATTAAATGACCTTGATAACAGGGCTGAGTCAGTAGTCCTAAATTGGATGCATAAAATGATTCTCAGTTTCACCTCATGCAACACTCCATCGGCAAGGTAATGATCCATAAATTTTGGACTACAAAATTTGGAGGAATTGGAGGAAAATTAAGTGGCAAGACTATATTATCCATCTAGCCAGAAAAAGTATAACCTCAGTGAGTTCAATTTTAATAAGTTACTAAACATGTAGTTCCATTGTTTTCATGAGCAATCCCCAAAACACACAGTACTATGACCATAGCATAAAAATGTTTATTTGGCTTATGGCAATATCAAATATTTGCCCTTAAAAATAGGGATTCTCTTTCAAATTAATTTCTCGTTGCTGCGGAAATGAGAGTGTAGGATTTTCTAGGAATTTCGATTGCTTTGAGCCAGTGTTTCAGTTACATTTCCGTTACATTTCCGCATCCATCATCAGGTCTAAAGCATCATTTAAGAAATGTAGTCCATGAAATCCTGACTCAATGTGGAAAACTATTTGCTCTATGGCAATTTTCTGTCCATGGACTTAAAGGTGAAAAATGTTGAAGATGACTAATTTTCAAAACATCAAGGAGCTATTTTCATTTCAATAAAATATAGATTATGATAGAATGAGTTGTACTTTTAAAGCAAGCAGAAGTTTTTAAGAGCATTAGGCAGTCATTGAGAAGTTTATTTGCAGTATGGAATAATTTAAATTGGCCTCTCAAGAGGGCAATGAATTTCCATCTACACATCTCCAAACCTCATTGCATTTTACTCTTTGATTTTGAATATTAACAGTCCATGGAAAGTTCGTGCAGTTTTATGAGAAACCCTTTTAATAGCTTTCTATATTTTTTTAATTAATGGCAAGTACCTTTAAAAATTTTTCATGATCAACTGTAAAATTATTGTTAGATTTAGCTAAGAAAACACCCTTTCACTCATTGTTTGAATATTATAATTGGAAGAGACAAAGAACTGATGAAGGCTCTGATATAAAATTTCAAATTTTGACATTGTCTATGGTGGCTTGGGAAAATGTTTGCTGTGTTTGCGAAAACCAATGGTTTTTATCCCTCTTTGAGCTGTGTTGACATGATCATGTGAACTCATAATCCAAATTTTATTCCAGTTATTTGAATATCATCAAATTTATGTGTATTTGTTGCTAACTCATTTTTGTAAAAGGATGCAAGAATGCTTGCAAACAATTTTTGGTTGTTTCTGGTCAAGTGCTTGGAAAATGCCGGAAACCATTCTCTACTAGTTTCATTAATAGATATAGGTATGTATTATGTAATATATCCACTCAACAGACAACTTTGATTCTCATGTCTGTGATATTATTTCACTTTAAATAGCCATTTACTGCTGCATTTTTTCTATTTTATGTTGAAAAATCTGTAAATACATTTTGAGCATGATTAGCTTTTAATGTACTGTGTGGTTGCAGATGGTGGTTGGCTTATCCATTTCATTAGTGTACTTACATTTGAAACCAGTCTATCAGTTAAAAATTGGGTACCTCCTATTTTGTATGTTGTCTTGAGCAGATGCCTCCTCCTATACATAAATGGCTTCACTTTATATTAAAAGTATGTGTAGAGACTAGTCACCAGTAGACATTTGCTCTCATATCTCAGAATGGCAGGAAGAATTATTATTCACAAAAATATTCTTTACCTGTTTGCATGTAAATCTGGTAAAATTGTATGGTAACTCAATGGTTATGTCAGAGGAAGATTTCCAATTGGAATACAAAATTGATACTAGCACAATTACATCGTCTCAGCTGTCTAAAAATTCACTGAATAACTTTGTCCACTGGTTCAAGTTCATGTATAATCATTTGTGAGGAAGTAAGCTAAAATGTACTGCATTAATTTCCCCACACGAAAAAAAAAATATGTAATAGATGTACATTAAATATTGATGGCTAGAAGGGATGTCTACTATAGATATCTATTAGATGTATTATTGTCAAAATGACAGCTAATCTAAAGGTATCTCATAGATATCTATCAATAAATATCTAGTCTAGTAGACATCTATTTATAGATATCTCATCGACATCTATGGAGCAATATCTATCTATAGATATCTATTCATAGATGTCTTATAGATGTCTCTCTATATATATCTAGGCACGCATCTTGGGATTTGGGAATTTGTCATAATAAAATTATTTTAAAAATAAAAATATTGTGTTCTTCAAGATCTTTGAAGTTATTCTTTAGTACCTTTGCATAACGGTGACCACTGACGACAAATAAATTCTTATTGGCTTGGGGAATCGAACCTATGACCTTTCGCTCGTTGGATTGTTGGATTGTTAGTTGGGGGAGCCTTCGTCAGGAGCTCGGGCACCTAGACCTTTAGTGGTCCTTTGTGCCAACCCCATTTTAACCTGCCTGCCACATGCAGACAGGGGACAAGAGCGCCACGGTAAAGGTATGAATGGTCACCCATCCTACCCTCGTCCGGGCCCAACATTGCTTAACTTCAGTGATCTTACGGGAACTGGTGTTTCAATGAGGCTAGGCCCTTGCCCCCTTTCGCTTGTTAATCCTACAATCTACCACTACACTATTTCGAATAGTCACTTCGTAAAATATGGCTCTCTGCTCTAAGTACGCGATTTCAACATAGCTGACGTTTATTACCCAAGGCTCATGATTTTAAAGCTTCATATCTAACATTAGGGATGCTCATACTGCTTTTCTTTATAACGCATTATTATTGGGGATCTAATATACATTATTTCGAAGTAGAATTGAGAAAGAAATAAGATTGCACCAATTTTCATGCTGCATTAGGCCACACTATTGATGCTATTATTAATTTATTATTGATATTGAATATGGATTTGGGAAACTAGATACGCAGTATACACGACTTGCAAACGATGTCTCATATGCGCCCCGAATATCCGAGTTTAGTCCTGAAATGACTTCGGGACATACTACTCTTGGGACTCAGGACTTCAGGCGTCCCTGGGACGTCCCACGGATTTTTTGCTGTGTGGGTAGGCACAAAGAAGTAGAAGGTATGCATTTATTCCCTTGAAGACTACCGGAAAGAAAGCGACTATGTGTTTTCAATAAATGCACAGGTGAAGATGAGCCTCAAAAAGATATCCATTAGATGTCTATTAGATGTTGGTGTTTGAGGATCGGGTGCGCTTAGTTATTTCTCAGAAGCTTGAGAGGAAGGGCCTGCACATTTGCTTGGTAACTGCAGGATTATAGACATCTAATAGGCATCTATTAGATCTACAGCTAGGCATAGATATCACTAGACCAAAAATAGTCATATATCACCTGAGTGGTGCTAATGCTTTAGTCCCATTATCCTCATAATAACTATCATAGACATTTGTTAGATATCTATCAGGTGTTCTTATACAGATGGGTATTTCAAGACAGGTTACTGACCAATTATAGACATCTATTAGATCTACATCTAGGTATAGATGTGACTAGGCCAAAAATAGACATATATTATCTGAGTGGTGCTAATGCTGTAGTCCCATTGTCCTCATAATATCTATCGTAGACATTTATTAGATATCTATTGGGTGTACATATACAGATGGGTATTTCAAGACAGGCTACTGACCAATTATAGACATCCAATAGGCATCTATTAGATCTACATCTAGCCATAGACCAGTGTAGACAAGAAATAGATATATATAAATATCTATTTTCCGTGTGGGTTTCTACCTGGCATGATGAGAAAATTTTGGCAATTAGATTTTCCAGACCCCTTCAAATGAACAGAAATAAGAAATCTTCCGTAATCCAGTCCTTAGGATCAAGTCTTTTCATTAATTTGATACTAGCTGTGTTTTAATTCAACATCTGACTCTCAGTCAGTTGATCTTGACAGTATCAATGGGAGAATCCATTATCTTTGATTTTTATTCATAGGAAGTACATATTTATCTATGAGATGTAAAGCCAGATCTATGAGGTAATTAGCAGAGGCCTTTATTAATTTTTAATGGTATCCTTATTGCCATTTAACATTGTGGGATTTGATCCACCCATTCACTTAGAGGGAGATCTAATTTCCTTGAAGGATAATTTTTGTTAGTGAGGATTTATGGCCTGGATTTAAGCTGTGAGTCTTAAATGAATTATTGTATTTCAAATGACTTTGTATTTCTGACTATCATAATTTACATGCATAGAAGGATTTCAATTAATCAAACAGAGCAATGAGTGAGCATGGTGTTCTTGATTTACATAGCTACATATACATAATGCATGAATGAAATATGTATTAAAATGACATTTGAGATCATGATTGGTCATCAATGTAGATATTTGTATCATTTAAAGCTTTTGAAGTTCGTTGATTATGATGCATATTTCATGTGATAGGATATACAATTGAGGATGAATAAATATGAATTCAACTGGTATGCATGATCAATGAATAAATATGATGGTATAAATATACCTGTCATATTTATGATATTCTCTCCATGTGAAGTTAGTACTTCTTGTCAGAGTCTAGTGGCTGTGGGAAATCTCCTCTAATATGGCACACTAGTCTATCATTTGGTGAATAATTAATGAGCATTGATTTTTAATACTTTTGTTTATTTTCTTAGTTGACTATCTTAGTGTTGAGTGTGAATTGGTGTGATTCATTTGAAGTTACATCGAAATCATTTCAGTAGGCATGTACCTACTCTACAATTCTCTATTTATCTCGATAATATGTTTCAAAGCCCTGTGCCAGCTGCCATGGGCTTAAAAAACTGATGGGATAAATTGAGGTAGGTGAATACAAACACTTTGATATCAGAACCTACATTCTTATGAAAGTAAGTTCCTATGTGCATGAAATTTATCTCACCTAGTTGATCTAAAATCAAACAAATAGGTACTGTTTTTCCATTTTTTAGTCAGTGCTGTCATTGTATTACACTAGAAAAGTATCGTACGTAGTGAAAGACCCTCTCTTCTGATACTGTCTTTAAGTCTTATGACAAACTGCATGCTGTAGTGCATGGAGTGGCTGAGTAAACCCACATACCTTTGTACTTTATCATTTCTTCCAGCAAACAATATTATTATATGTTGGTATTTATGGTTCTGAAAAATGCAACTTATTAGAAATGGCATTAACTTTTCCTCTTTGCTACCACTGTTTGTGGGAAAAAGTAAGGTTTGTATTCTCCTTATTGTTTAGCCAGGGAAGGAGCAGAAAGTGGCCTTTATAATGTTGTTTGACCTTTTTCAGCAGAATGGAGTAAGGGTAACTGTTGGATTATATAGTGGATATGTAAATGGCTATGTACTAAGTACTGGTTCATTTTGTATGACACTTTTGTCACAAAAGTACCCTGAATTTTCTTTCCTCTATATTTTCTGATTAACCTGTAAGTATAGTGTACAGTCAAAAACCTCATCTGAGAATCAAGTGTCCTCCCATCCTTAACCAATCAGCACCCACTCGGCATATGGTAGAGGCCAGGCAGTTCGATTTAGCTATGTTTGGACTCAAAGCTTCATAAATCCAGACTCTGCCTTGCAATTTCAAGTACATATCCCTTCCATTTTTTAGTGCTATTAGTTGAATTTTTGAGAGTTGTGATAATGTTTGCATACTTAAGTATTTGGTAATAACATATGTACTAATGCAATTTCTTCTAATAGTATATTTGTCCACAGCAGTCGAAAAATGTGTGCATAAATTGTTTTGAGAAGTACAGCTAATATACATGTGCAGTATCAGCAGTAAAAAATCTGCATGTGACTAATGAATGGAGAAGCTAAAATTACATTGAATTATCCAAAAGGGAACAGTAAGATATACTTTTTTCCCATATGGTGGATATTTTAGGCGCCCATTGTAGAAATGTGATTTGAGTGTTTTTTTCTATATCTCAAAATTTCACTGTTCTCATTGCATTTGAAATTTCCGGAGTTTTGGGTAAGCAACCTGCAAAACACCTAATACATATTTCTTACCCCATTTGTTGCAATTTTGAAGCGCTGCAGGCAACAATCTGACTCATTAGACTGGAATTGGTAAGTCACTATGGTAAAGAATTTAATCCGATAGTCAACATGGTCCCAGACTCATAATAAATTGATTTCATGAGTGCGTATTTATGACACATGTACAACCCTTTGCCCACACTACCCTCGTTAGTAGGAAGTCGTAGAATTCGACTCATTGAGTTGGCTCTACCTCAAGTTCCTCCCATGTCAACTAACCTTAAGGCACTTTTATGTCTCTTTAGCATAGCACTACTTCTTGGTCTTAAATACTGGCATGGTGGAGTGCAATTCTATTGTATACTTGATGAACCCATCTCTACTTTAGAAGTCATTCTCTTGAAAATTTATGTAGGCATCTAACTTCATCATTTGCATCACAGTTTGCGTGTGATGGGAAAACTTTGTGAATGAAAGTCCCTAGTCTTTGTTCAGTATCCATTTAATGTGAAAACCTAAGGGCAGCTGCGGAAGTGTCACAGTTTCCTCAGTTCAGTTGATCATATAATTAATTTTGGGCCTTTAAGTTGATTGTGAGAACTCAGAATGGCAGCTCTGGGGTATTACTTGCAGTGTGATGCTGTACATCTTAGAGCAGCAAATCCCTTCTTCTGAGGTTGACATCAGAGTCAGTCACCTTGAAGAGGAGAATATTCTCCAGGTGGGCAATAAAAGTATTAATTTGCAGCAATTCATCTACCACTGCCTGGTGTTTTATGGATAGGTAAAGGAAGAGCTTTATCATGACCTTCAGTCAAGTGTTTGATTTCTTCATGGCAATGTACATGTGTGAAGTTTTAGAACCATCTTTTTTCTCACCTCCTGTACTTTTCCTCGCTCCTTGAAGTAGTCTTATTGGTCTCTCAACATCCTCAATCAATGAGGGTATGGAAAGACTAATATATAGTGTGGGAATGGACCGTGAACATATTTTTTCCTCATCAGCATGTAACCTGCTTCCTCGCCTCAGGGTTCCTTGGGTTGAGGAATGCTCTTTTAATAGTGGTGCACAAACCAGTAATGTCTTGTGACATCTTCTCTTGTATGCAGAATCAAACCACTCAATTTTTCTGTAGCTCCAACTATAGCGCATTTAACTTTTGATTGTATTTTGGACGTTTTTGAAGCCACAAAAAAATCTATCAAAACCAATTGCTGAGGAGTGCTAGATGTGACTGCTCACACTGACTGAGGGTGGGAACTACCACCTAATGTTCCCTGGCAATTCAAGCATTTTGCTTTGTGAAAGTATTATTGAACACAAAGTCCCTTCAAACAAACGAGTTCTGCACCACAAGCTTGTAAGAAGGTTTGATTTTTTTCGCTTGTCAAACAAATTCAACCAAATGAGGCTAACACAGAATATTGAATATTCAGGTGATATTGCATTGAATTTGGGTTATCTGTCCGTACAATGGAGCTACTTTTAAGAGCACATGTGCTTAGAGTAGACCGTATGTTAATGCTGTGAGTATTTAATAATGGTGTGATGCAACTAAGACAAAAACTAACCATTTGTGCTGGAGACAATTTGAAATTCCACTTTGATTTGGAAATTTTTATGTATTACTACGGCCACTCTGATCATTCTAATATCTGTTGGAAGGGAGAAGAGCTGCATTCACATTATTCATGAATATAAGCAAACAGATAAAGCTTGAGCGAGTCTGGAACCATGTTGATTATCTGATAACCACTCTCTACCACATTTATTTGCCTATAACAGTCACAGGAGCTTGATGGTTACCCGAGAGCTTCAGGAACAACAAATGGGTTAAAAAATGTTTGGTGTTTGGTGGATGGCCTGTCATCCCTTTCCCCCCCCTCACCCCACATACAAGGTCTGTTGAAAAAGTTCTTGAACTTTATTTATAACAAAAAAATACTTCATTAACAAAATATTGGTCATGGTCCCCTTCAAAGTAGTTTTCTCCCCAACGTATACACTTATCCCAACGGTGTTTCCACTTTTCAAAATAGTCCTGGAATGCTTCTTCCGGAATCCTCTGTCGAATTTTTCTCTACCTCTGAAATGGTGGCAAATCTCTTTCCTCAGAGTGGGGTTTTTTGTTTGGGGAACAGGAAAAAGTCACACAGGGCCAGGTCTGGTGAGTAAGTTAGGTAGGGAAGCACAGGGGTCTTATTTTTGGCTAAAAACTGACGAGTTCTGAGAGACAAATAAGCCGGCTCGTTGTCGTGGTGATAAAACCACTTGCTGCTCCTCCAAATTTCAGGGCCGTTTTCGTCTGATTCTCTCTCTTAGGCATTTATAACCCCCAGATAGTACTCCGTGTTGACTGTCTGGCAGTTTAGTATTCGTCTTTAAATTTGCATTGAAAAAAAACAGTCCATATCACCTTGACATTCATGCAAGCTTTTTTGGGGCCGTGGGATGTTTCACCAATCCATTGTGAAGATTGCACATTTTTATCGATGTAATATCCATAAACCCATGACTCATCATCTGTTATGATTCTGGCGAAGAAGATTTCATCCTCTTCAGCTTGATCAAACAGTTCCTGACAAACTTGAAATCGATGTTGTTTCTGGTCTGCTGTCATCAGGGGAGGCACAAATTTGGCAGCGACTCGATGTATCCTCAATTTTTCAGTTAGGATTTCATAGCACAAACCAATCGAGATGCCACACTCTTCTGCATGTTCCCAGACCATCAAATGTCGATTTCCATGAACGAGATCGTTCACTTTCTTGATTGTTGATGGTTGTCTGTCGACGTTGATGGTCTTCCGGAATGCTCATCATCTTTCACTGATTGCCACCCCTTTTTAAACCAGGTAAACCACTCATAACATGCGGTACATTACATAGCATCCTCACCATAAGCCTTGGTAATCAATTCAAAAGTTTTTGTGTAGGATTTGCCGAGTTTCACACAGAATTTTATAGAACAACGCCGCTCCTTCAAAGAGCTCATTTCCACAGATTCAAGTTTTCGCCACACTCCACGAACACCCTTTCACATAAACAGCTGTAACCAAGCAACAAAACAATATATCAACAAAGTGGTTAAAGGTGGTTATTTGGGAAGTTTTCGCAGAGACAATGCCTCCATGTGGATTAAAAAGTAACCAGCTGGAGGCACGCTATTCAAAAAGTTCGAGGACTTTTTGAACAGACCTCGTAAGAAGCTACCAGATATTTCATGCAAAATGAAGAGTGGTGAAATTTTGAGATAGCAAAAGAACTCTTTTTGACTCATGTTCCTAGATGGGATGCCCATAATTTCTCACATCTCTATCATAGATCAAAGGAAAAAAGTGTTTTGGCTGTCCCTGAATGCCCAATAAAAGGTGTGAATGGTCATATTGTACATAATTTATCTCTCGCTATGTGATTACAAAAAAATTTGAAATGTTTGCCATTTATCCTTTGCCCAATTTTTTTATTTTATTTTTTTATGACCAAAGTGTATTGGATACCATACATGTATGAATGTACCAAAGAGTGGTGCAGGTACTAAAGGGTTTATTTACCTAGGAGTGGAGGGCCAATAAGAATGTGTGAATATTTTAACCTTTTTACAAAAATCAGGGCGTTGAACTTTGGGAAATCAGTGAAACAAAGAAGTTCATGAAATTAAACATGCGAGAATTTTTCTTACTGTTGCTCAAGAAAATACCAGGGCTGGAACTATTTAGCAACATGGGCTGATGTTTAGGGCATCAAGGGCAAGAGGGCGACTCAGAAATGGTGTACCTGAAACAAGGTCCTGAAAAGGATAATAATATATTAGGGGGCACCAAAATCATTTGAGTGCTTAGGGCCTTTTTTCCTTTGATCTATGATAGAGATGTTAGAAATTATGGGCATCCCATCTAGGAACATGAGTCAAAAAGAGTTTTTTTGCTATCTCAAAGCTCAAAAGGGTTTGGCCCCGCCAATAATCCGTCAAAGTTTGTATCCTGCTGCTCAATGAATGCACCACTCATTACACACGTTTAATGGTAGAACCAATCAAGGACTCTGTTAAACTGGAAAGATCATAAATTGAAATGGTGATATTATGTTCCTTCTGGGGATAAAATGGAGATCATTTGAAAATTATCAGGCTCATGGTCAGAATTCATATTTTTTTGTCAACGTTACATCTCTAAGGAATCCCTTTGCTTTCCAGTTCATCGTAGGGTTCTTCAGCTTCTTGATTCTGCTGTGTTGTGAAGGGGCCACTGCTGCATTCCGAGCCTCTCTCGTGCCAATTCACGCTTCCTTTGGCATCACCACGTTCATGCTTGCCGTTGCCACCTGCCTCACTGGTCTCACAGAAAAGGCACTTTTCACCCTAAGGTGGGTATCTGACTCATTGTTTTGGCATATTTATCCTGAGAAGAGATGTGGTGAAAAACTAAAGAGGTATATTGTTAAGTATATTTAAGTATAATGCTATTTTTTGTCTGATTCTTCTAAAGCTGTGTGTTCCTGATATGTGTTAGCTTCTAATGGTTGTTAACTGATAAGTGATAGGGAAGATATTAATCAAGTAAAAATATTTGGTCTGTAACTGGTCTGAAGTGGTCTGAATATCAAAGATGTTTTAAACCCATACTAGTAACAGATAACTTCCAGTTAAGATATTCGTCTTTCAGGGCAGAAACACAATTTTCAGAGCAGAAACTATTTCAAGTATTTCATCTGGGTAGTTCTGCCAAAGAATTTTTCATAAGGTGTAATATAGATGGTGTGAAACCAGGGTACCCAGGAGATGTGTTACTCTGCTCTCATTGGTATGTCAGAACTAAGAAGCACTTGTGATCTTGAAAGAGAGTACTTCTCCCTTTCAAGATGACAGACTATGAGACTTAAGTGTTGAAAACCAACAAAGGGAGATGGATAAGTACATACGTAATAAAATAGAAGGTGCCCTAACTGTGTTTGCAGTAAAAAAATACTCAGGTTGGGTGTTTTTTACCACACACAGAGGGGGGGCACCTTCCTTTTTATAAAGCACATACTTCTCCATCTTTCTTTGTTGATTTTAAATGCTTAAGTTTCATAATCTTTGGGAATTAATTGGAAAGTTGATGAAAAAATTGGGAGAATAAAAGCTGCCCAACTACTTTTTGTGAGCAAAGTGATGTTTGGCAGTTTTTGTTCTTCCAATTTTTTTGTCAATGCTCATGGTAGTTCTCACAGCTCTCACCAGTGAAGAGTTTGACTTCAGGAAGAGAGGAAAAAGCATGTATCTTTCAGCAGTGGGTTCAGAGATTTCATTCAGGGGTCTCTGGAGATGTCCTCTGTCCCTTTTCCCAACCCCTCCATTAGTTTTCTTCTTTCTAATGCCATACTCTACATTGGTAAAAGCCTTCACGTTCTGCAAAACCTAATATATGAAGCATTGTTTTCTCATATGCAAAGCAAAACTCATGTGAAGTTACTCTTAAGTTAAATATTAACTATATAGGTTGTTATTATTATGCTTAAAACATTCAGAAGTTTTACACTTTTGAAACAAAATTGGTGAACAATAACATAAAAAGCACATGTGAACAGAAAATTTTTGGTAAGAGTTCTGGCGATTCCCACTGGGTCTCAGGGTTGGTTTACCTTGTTTAAGTTTAGCCAACTTTTTCATTTGGGCATTATCCTGTATACATGGCTCATTAGACTCATTATTTCCTTTACTTTTACTCAAAAATGGGTTCTAAAATTGTCCTGCAACCTATACCCAGCCGGCACAAGGTGGCAAATATCCCTAAATGAACGGATACTATCCCTACAGTTATGGGATAAGTCATCTGGCGGGCAGATGGGATATCTCCAAGCAAGGGATATGATAGGTATACAATCAAAAGGACGAAGAGATATTAGACAGATGAATGTCAGCATAGAAACATATATTTGCCGGGTTAGGATAAATTGCATGCTGTCATGTGGCAATTATCCCTTAAACCCGATCACCGATAGGCTATGGCTAGCCAATCAGGGCCTATGTATCATTAATAAACGATTTCCTTGCCATCTATTGGCAGTAATAGGAAACTAATTTATATGGCACTATTCTTGATATATATTTACATGCATAGCTATTTGTTCTTTTTTCTTTTTTCTTTTAACCAGTCATGAAAAGGGCACTTTCTTGACCAAAACGCACCAGGGCTTACCTGTGCTTACTTCCATTCTGAAACAGCGTCCCACAATACACATTGCCAATTCAGCACCTAAACTGAAAACACTGAGCACCCAGAAAAAGAACAAGTGGGGTATTTGCACGACCACCAGAAGTACAAACTTACTCAAATAAAACAACGCAAAAATCCCAATGATGGATATAAAAAAATAATGCAAACAAAGGAAATAACATTTTTCCACAAATTAGTTTATTGACATATGATTTATTGAAAACAATGATAACGGCTTCGTAATTAACAATTACGGTGGTGAGTTCAACAATGCCTGGCAGGCTAGTGGCTTCCATGATTCCTTTGAGTGGTTTATAAATGGTCTGAAAAAAATGAGCATGCAATAATTTCATCACTTTCTATGGCTGCAGTCTTAAAAAATTCTTCGTAAGTACATTATTTAAATAAGAGTATCTAACAAGAGGATCACACGATTTGGGCATTAATCGCGACTCATGTAAAATTCGACCCTGTTTACTAAAAACGAGAAATCCATGCATACATTAGAGTACCATTTAACGTGGTAGCATCATAAACAATTACGCAGAATACATTTTGAGCACTTAAGAAGTTAAAACTAGAGACATCAACATATACAACTGGGAGGATAATTCTTCACAAAATAAAATATGGTGGATATTGTTCATCAATACTCCAAACAAATTCATTCTCTATACAATATCATAACTTGAATGCACGATATATTGACCAACAAAAATTTATATCAAAATTCCAAGCTCGCTATACAAATTGGAATCATTTTCGAAAGCAATTTGGGAATATTATAGCTTGTCACAACAATATTACGTTGTTGATTTAAGTAACTTCGCAGGAAATACGGCACACAATCAGAATTTCACCATTCATGAGATTTAAGTATTACCTTGCCTTAAATCGCATGAGCAAAGCCGGAAAACAGAGCAGAGTGTTCTTCGATTGCTTCATCATTACAGAAAAGCAAAGTTCACCCACGAGAAATCAGGCAATGTGCATTCACTCTCCGTTCATCTTCTCTCCATCTTTAAACTCAGCACATCATGGTAGGAGGACTACTGAAGTCACAATGGCACTTATCTCATTGATAGCTCTAAGGCAAGCTCAAATAATGAAGATACTGATGCTACTGCCCAAAAAACATTACAAAAATTCATTGAATTATTTTTCGTCAGTAAATATCTCTTAACATACCACTTTATGAGTAATAATATAATAAAGGTTGGAATATGATAGAGATAAAAAAGAGAGCGGGACACTTATCGCTAACTTATACCTATTTTCTACCAAAGCAAATATCCCTTGTGCTGGCTGGGTATTTGATGATAAAGCTATGATTTCATGAATGAGATTTTGCTCTTCCATAGGAGAGGCCCATCTATCTATATCCACTGCAGACAATGGCAGTGAGCTCAAGTTGTACTCTCCATCATACATTTTTTTTGGTACTCTATGATGGAAAACTTAAATACCTATTGCTGCCAAAGCAAAAGGTTTGAATGCACCTACCACTGACTTCTACATAAACCTTAAAAATACCTTGTAACTTCTTCAGATTTTTTACTTATTGCCAACCATGTTTTGTTTAATTTTTAGCATCAAAAGGTTGATTTTGACTGTTTATGAAATCCTGGTTAGATACAAATAAAAAATCTGTGAAAGTCACAAAGTTTACTTTTGAAGATACATCATGAAATTCATAAAACTTGAGCTCAGTACACATTTATATGCGTACATCTACTCTGATTTTTATCAATGGTCAATCTTTTTCAATTTCTAGTTACAAACTCAACATTATTCCACTTAAAACGAGCACCCATAGATACATATTTATTACCAAAAACACTAATTGCAGATGAGAATGATGGTAAAAACTCAAATTAACATTTTCCAACCAGTGAAAAATGCCTTGGACTGACTTCAAAGGTTTTTTTATCTTAGTAGTCAATGAACTTCACTAAGTTTATAGGGATGAACTCATTTATGAATGTATATCCTTGGTAGTTGTGTGAAACATGTATATCCTTATACTAGTACAGTTGACTCAGGTTTATATCTAATTTTTGAAGTTATAAAAGTCATATAATGCATGCTTGGTGCAATTAAGTATGTAATGCAATTAAAACAAACCTTATTTTAATGTTACATTATTATAGCTGTGATTTCATTTACCTTAAGCTGCCATTTTGCATTTAGGTACATATATAACTATTTTGAATACACATTGACCTTGAAATGTATTTTTATTTTACTTATAGAGGGCAAAATATGTTACTGTGTAATGAAATGCAAGGAGAAAGTTCTGGTATTTTTAACCAGATATATTTGAGTTCAACTAAATGAACGATTCCATTAATTTATAACTTTATGTATGGTCATTACACCATTTATATCTGAAGTAATTTGAAGGAAAACATGAAAATACTCCATCATTATTATTCAACTTCCATCGCTGTGGCTATTTATTTACTTTCCATGCACATAATGCCTCTAATGGTTGACGTGGAACTTGACCCAAAGCAGCAATTGGTGTGTCTACCTTGCAAAAAATTGTGAATTTTCCTTGCACCTATGCGACTGATATTTAATCCATATACATACTTTGCAAAAAGAGCTTTTTTTTCAATCTATGCTTGACTTCAATTATCACATATTGGTGTCAAAGTTGGAAGTATATCTATCACTCTTACCACTCTCCATGAATTTCAATTGGCTTTGCATGTACATATTTTTATGTGTGTTTTTCCTCATTTCAATTATTCAATAGCATGTTTGCAATTATGAAACATTTGCAATGACTTTGCTTAACTGTTTCTCTGCATTTGAGGTATCTCCTGGTTGGTATTTTACATCACTTCAGAAAAAGTAATTCATCGGTGTAGTTTCAATGTCCTAATGTTACCTGTGTGGCAATTGGCAACAATTATGTATTCCTATTCTTATGCTCCCTGGCAGATTTTGCCAATTATATATCTATGTATTTTATCCAAGTTATTTGCTCTTATATAAATTACTCCAGTGGAAGTTATTACTATCCAAATGATGGCTAAATGTTTATTTCAAAAAATAAAATAATAGATAGATTATCCTAGGTGCAATTCTACTTCATAAGATGTAATGGACCTTTTTATTAAAGAAGAAAATTATCTTTTTTACAATATTTGATTGGTGAAGTTCATCCACGATCCTTTATCTTCCAAGTGTGTCTCTCCGGCACAAAAATTGTGTCCCTAGACTGTCGAGCGTGTCCATTTGGCATATTGATGGACATTTAAAAAACTGTGGTCAATTAAAAAACCCCGGCCTGCAAGGCTTACGACTACGGAAAAACTTAGCAAGGTAAAGGCTATCATGGCATCATATGGTACATTGGATGGTCGTTCAATCCTCAGAGTGGTTGACTGCAGCCCTCCACCCATCCCTATCAAATTCTAGTTCCCTTACTTCCTGGTATATCTCCCTATGTACTTTCTTCTTAATTAGGTCCAACAACTTATTTCTGGGTCTTCCTCTGTGGTCTTTTTCCTCATTTTGTCTTCAATTATGTTCTTCACAAACCTATTATGTCTCAGGATATGTCTGATCCAATTTATTCTTCTTTTCTCTAAGGTGCTCCATATGGTCCTCTCCTCTTCTACTCTTCTGTACACTTCATAATTTCTTATTTTGTCCATCCATTTTATCTTCAGCATCCTCCTCCAGCACCAGGTTTTGAAATCTTCTTGTCTTTTCTGGTCAGCTTTCCAATGGTCCATGCTTCTAATCCATTGGGTGCGACACTCCACACAAATTTTTTCACATGCTCTTTCCTGGTGCAAAGGATAAAAATTTCCATATTGTACAAAGGATAATAATTTCCACTGTGATAAAATTGCACAATTCAGAAGCACCTCTGTCATTGCTGGGAGGCTGGAGATGGTGAGGATCTATTGGAAGGAGGATGATCCTCAGAGTGGCTCAAGGAAAAGGAAAGGGTAGAGGTGGGCCATTATAAACATTACAAAAGATTGCATGATATTTTGCAAAATTGCCATGGTATTTTTTGTAATCTACCTCAACCCCTGAATTATACCATAATTTTCTGTAATATTCACCTATTTTGGATATTTTTCATACTGATATTTTCCAAGCATATTCTTTTAAGCCATGTCTATTAATGTTTAATTCAAGCTTAGTTATAAATAAAGGCATGTACTACTTATTTATGGAATACTCTACTTTACACTTATTTGTGGAATACTCTCACAATATTTACTCCTGGTGTATTTGAAAGGCCATCATGTGAATATGTTGAATGAAACTTTCTCATACCTTGAGAAAAGAAAGTGAAATTGTTTGTGGCCTTCCATATTTGTTTCGACATTTTCTTTTATTCTAATATATTGGTGTAGCAATACTTACGGTTTAAATGTTGTTAATCCATTACTGTTGCTATTCTTTTTATATTCTCCATTGGCTGTAAAGAGCTGAAAATTATAAATTTCTGGAAGATTAGGCTGATTTTTCAAAAATTACTATAATTAACCACAGTAATTTACCTCAAATGAAAGTTACATTAATATTCCGGTAAATTTCAATTTTCTACAATTAACAGGTAATAGAGGATTTATTAGGAAAGTCAAGAGCAATAGCTAGGGGTTAACGACTTTTAAACCATTACTATTGCTACATTTATGTATTACAAATAAAGAGAATTTAAAAATGAAAGTATGGCAACCCACACACATATCGGTGTTATTTTGTTTGGTATTAGAAATTTTCAATCAAACCATTAAAAACAATAGCCCCACAAATATTCCATCAGTAAAATTATTACTCAAATGAGTTGTATGTGCTGTTATTCATAGTTAAGATCATTTTAAATATATTTTTACTTGGCTTAAAATAATATGCTTGGAATCAGTGCGGGATTTACAAATAAGCTACACAAGCTATAGCTTACGGCCCCTGCTTTCTTGGGGGCCCCCAAAAAAATTGGTCAAGCCCATGGTTAAGCGGAACATGATAGTCTGACACATCAGGATCTGTATAGGGTAATTTAACGATCATGTCCAATCAGCATTCCCTAATGTAGAAGCAGTTTTGAGATTTTTTCTTAGTATGATGGCTGCAAATTGCTCTGGAGAAAGATCTTTTTCTCAGCTGATTAGGATAAAAAATGAATGTAGAACAACAATGACTCAAGATAAATTGTGTTCCTCAGTCTCATGTGTATAAAAAGTGACAAACTACGCAGTTTATCAATTGATGAAGTCATCAGTGACTTTGCTCTGGCAAAGGCAAGAAAGACAATATTTTAGTTTAATATAATTCCTTAATCCTTATAACATGTTTCAAGAGATTAGATAATAAGCCTTTGTAAATTGTACATTTTAAAAGAACTTTTGTTTCTTTTTACCAGAGTTTGCATTTTTAAGTTTGTTAGGAATAAAAATGATTTTAAGTTAAAGATTTATTTTTCACTATCTATATACTTCTTAATTGTATTTCAGTCTTACCCTCTAGGTATCCGAAAATCATATTTGGCACTGACATAGAATATCTGGACTTATAAAAGCCCCATATCTCAAATAGCTTTGGGCCTTATCAAGTCTAAATCCGGCCCTCCTTGGAATATATCGGTATGAAAAATATCTAAGACAGAGGTGAATCATACCATAAGTTATGGTAATTTTCAGGGACTGCAGTAAATTGTGTAAAATGCCACAGTAATTGATGAAAAATACTGTGGTAATTTTCTGAATTATACATCTCTGGGAAAATATTATACATCTCTGGGTAGGGGTAAAGTAAAGGCCCACAGAGAAGCTCAATCATGGGTGTGGGCTGAGGAAGGATTTGTTATTTTGTCAAGGGTAGTTTTGTAGAAAGAAGTGAGGAGAGGTGGGGTTATAAATGTTTCTAGCTGAGGTCCATGTTGTATGTGGTATCCTTACTTAAATATCCAATGGATATAGTTTGCTGTTTGGGTTTAATTCCTAAAATTCCATGTGCAAGTATAACATAGGTTATTTGAGCAGGTTTTCCTTCTGGATACGTATTGGTAGCTGCTAATTGGGTGTGGCAGTCAAATATCCATCATTATTCTGCATTCATTACACATGTTATTTACATTATTTACATTTACATTCATTATGATGGGAATGATTATGTAAACTCAATTTTTCTGACTGCAGTAGAGCTAACAGATATGGATGCCATTATTTTTTAATGCAGTTTTTAATTATCTACCTGACAACGGCTTTTGCTGGAATGGAATGATGCCAACCAGGAGAAACTAGCATACTTGAATGCACTACAATTATTCTTATTATTCAAGCTACTACCTATATTAACCACGTAGCAGCTATTTGACTAGGTAAAGAATGAGCCAAGAGAGACAAGGCTAATGCCTCAAATTCCACACAAATTTTATTAACATGTTCTGCACTGATTATCCTTCTGAAATGGTGAGGAATACCATCAGTTAATGGCAACTATTTCAGAAAAGTATGAAAATAGATGAGAATAATGCTAAATGTTAGCTTCATCACCATAAGGTTTAACTATTATATTAATTTTATCATTGATGATATTCATATATATGGCTATTCAACAATTTCCATGTTACTTTTTCAATGTAAAAGGTTAATAAGGTTTGTGTGGAATATTACCTATTGTTTATATAATTAAAAGAAGCAATTCCATAAACCACAGCAGTAAAGAGTTAATTTAAGGTGCAAGCCAGCCATTTGTTGGATCTGGCAAGAGGGCATAAGGCACATAAAATTTAAATGAATGTCAGCGTTTATTAATCATGTGACATTTAAATATTCTGTACTGCATATTCCCATTCATTTTGAATCATAATAATATGAATACCTAAATTTAAGACATTTATCTGCCCTACATTAATGCAATTCCATTAATATATCTTTTTAAAGTTGAAGTTGTTGATTATAACTTTCCAAATATAGCTATGTGATATAGGTAGGTACTTAACTATATCTTGCCTGAGATACTCGGATTATCATATAGCTTCAATTTTTATTAGATATTTGCATTAATTTGCAGTTGAACCATGTAGTTGCATGACAATTAAAGATGTTTAAATACTTGGTAGATCTGTACTGTAGTTAACATTAATTCTCAGTTAGATTATATCTTTTGAGATAACCCTGTGAGTAGATACTTCTGTTGTATTTTCATCTTACAGTTACATTTGTATACTACTTTTGGGAATTATTTTAATTTAGGTAGTTTAATCGTTCATTGCAATCCCATGAAACTCAAGAAAACCCTTTTCATTTTTTATTTTAATGAACTTTGTGTACATTACTTCTATTTTTAATTGTGTCATTTGTTTCTTCAGTTGTTTTTAATTAACTCTGCCCCAACAAATTATCTGGATTCCTCACCAACATAATCAAAACTTATTTTCATTTTCAGAAGCGAATATAGCCAATTGCCAGAAGAGGCTGTAGTCATCAATTCATTGTCCATGACATTGACTGCTGCTGCTATTGTCATTGGATATATCATGCTGAGGGATGATTTTAAATTTAGAGGGCATGTTCTTATTACAGCACAAGGAGACATATGAAACACATAAGTGCCCGCAAAATTTTTATTCATGTACACACCATTTATTTTATAGTTTCATCTACTTGTAAGAAATAACTATAAGTATCAGAACTCATTGTGCACATTATTGTCAAGAGTAGATCCATCCTGATGGAAACTCTCAAGTGGTCAATATTTTTGGAAGATCAGCTGGAGCAGTAGATGAGGATAAATACCCATGTGTGCAGAAGTGATCTTTAATTCTGCTAGTGCAGATACAAAAACATGAAAAAATATGTTGCACATGCACAGTGTAAAGGTTAAATCCAAGCTTGGCCAAAACACAAGCCTTTGAGCTTCCTACTCCTTGACTTTCATAATGGTGCTGTCTGAAGTATATAGCAAAAGGCTAGATTTTTATATTTGTAAATAATTATTTTTTTAAAGTCTGCTTCTAACATTTAATGCATGCAAACGTTTAATGTTTTGTAGCTATTCGGTATTAGATAACCTAAGCTTTCTTCAACACGCTATAATAGTGGATGTTTCTTGCATGATTTCAAATTCTTATATCATTCCATTTTCTACATGATTAACTGATTCATCTTCTCTTTCCTCAGTGGGGGCGATTAATGTTGGATTTAGTTTGGTGCAAGGGTTGTGATCATGTTTCTCTCTCTCCATTTCATCACCCGGCTTTTTCAACTGTTTTTATCATCTTTTCATTTGCAGCTGTTTCTCACCTAACAATTTAATCCCATGTCATAGATTAGGAGATAGTAAATGTTACTAGCTAAAAGTAGTATCTATCATTGTAATATTCATTTTTAAATTTGCCAAAACTTTTAATTACTGTAGGTAGATAGTGAAATGCATCATGAAACATCTTGGGAAGTTTTCATTAAAAGCCCTACCACACATTGCATATTTACATGTTAAGTGTTATATAGAGTTGTTTGTATGGCAGTGGTAGTTTAGATGTTTTTTTGTGTGTTGCAAAGCCCTCCATACCATATTGCTTTATTTGTTATTTTGTGACAAGTTGTCAAAGAAGTGTGTGCTCCTTCAGTACTGTTGTGTGATTTAACATGTCTTGCACGTTTTTTTACTAATCATAAAAATCTTTCTCTTATTTGCAGCACAACTTATTCTGAACTCCCACAGGAAGGGATAATCATAAATGCCTTGGCTATGGTGTTGGTAGCTTTGGGGATCCTTCTGTCTTACGCCGTACGCAGGGAAAGCTTTCGATCACAATTCAAAAGTATTATTACCGAAAGGTTGTAAAGACAGCTCCATTTCCCCCTTTGTTACATAACTCTTGCTGCAAATTTTTTTAAAGCCTAACACACACACACTAAGAAATAAATTGTAAAAAAATTATTACCTGAGGTTGCAAGTAGATGATTCAAAGGTTTTTTGCGGAGACTGTGTAGTTTTGAGGAGTTGTTGTTTGTTGGGCTGGGCCACTGTTGCGGTACTAATCATTTTTGACATGCTGTGACACTGGACTCTGAACATTGCCTGAAACTAGTGGAAAAGAGCGGGACTGGATGACTTTTAACAGATTGATGCAGCTGTCAACCCTTTTAACAAGACTTTTTTGAGTGTTTATTCTATCTGGGGCCACTAAAAGTAAATTTTAAATAGATGTTAAGGTGACTGCAGTTTCCAATAACGCAGCAGCAGTACATCTGTCACGCCATTCCTGGGAAGATGGATGCACACAATCAATTAATGCCCACCTCTTTGTATTTATACTGATCGTCGCTCATGAAAGGAGGAGGAGGAGAGTGCTTTGGTTAATAAATGTTTTGGACCATCTTTGGAGGTACTGTGCCCTCAGAAGGTTTTGGCTTCCCCCTTGAACAAGAGGGCATTTATATATATATAGTGTGAACAAACTTAGGAGTTCAATTGGATGGGACTGAGCAGTCAATTTTTTTTTCTCTTGCTCAAAGGAAGGTTGTAAGTTTGCCAGGTGAGTCACTTGTGTGTTCTAAGGCTTGCAAGGGCCAAATCCAAGACAAGGAGTTTGTATTGTATTTTTTGTATGTTGTACTACCCCACATTTTGACCTTTTTGAGATCTACTTTTCCACCGTACTTTGTCTGAAAGGATAGGAACGGAAATTTGATGTCTTGAACTGTGTAACCATTTATATCAATTTTTTAATGAACGGGCTTTTACTGTTGCTTGTCATATGTTTAAATGTATTCTCCATGAAACAATACTCATTCCCACCTCACTGTAGCTCTCATGTATGTTTGAAGTCAATTTCCTCATAGTTATGTAATTGAAGATGTAGATAGCTGTGTAGATAAGAATAAGAATTATCCTTTCCTTGATCAAATGCAACAAATAAATGTGAGTGGGCTGGCTGATGTTACAAATTAACCCTCCTTGAAAAGAGTGGAGGAGTCATTTAGAATTCCTACCTAAAATTTGGACTGAAGCATAGATTGTGTTTTAGGTGTTATACTTGTCCTTTGCATTCGAGGTTCTTAAAATGTTTATGTACAGTTTGCTAGTGAATGGATATAAAGTGGAAGCATTATTGTTTTTATGTTACACAGTATATCTGTATAATACCAACACCAATAAATTAATAAATCAAGGTATGTGACTCTCAAAATTATTGTGAGACCCGAGTCTGATCCAGTTTATTTCAATGGTGGAAGGTGCCACATTGTGAGCTTTTAATGTTTAAAAAAGGCTCTATGACTGTAAACTTCCCCTTCCCTTCATCAATACATATAATTGTTATATGTATGAATATGTCTTCTTTTGATAGTCTTGTATGACTCTTGTGTTTAAGGTGTAGAAGTGATTGACAAGAGGAGAATGGCTTTGCCTGTAGTGGTTGCTGTTTAATTTTGCTTTGATTAAAAAAAATTTTTTGAGGGAGAATCAAATGAAAACCACGATTATTTTTTTCCACAATTTTTATGCAAGGGTAATGTTTGATTGTACATTATTGTTCAACATAGTCCCCTCCCAGTTCAAGGAACTTATGCCATCTGAAAGGTAGTTCTTCTATACCACATGAGAAAAATTCTTTTGGTTGACTCTGTAGCCACTCGTGCACTGCCAATTGGGCATCTTCATCAGACTTGAACATCTGCCCTCTAAGGTGTTTCTTTAATGGACCAAATATGTGGAAATCAGATGGTGCCAAATCTGATGAGTATGGTAGATTCAGGAGGCACTTGAAGTGTAGGTTGTTGAATGTTTTCACGGTTGCATGAGCAGAATGAGGATGGGCATTATCATGTTGAAGCAAAACACCTGTACTCAGCAATCCTCTTCGCTTTGTACATATTGCTGGTTTCAAATGGTTCTTTAGAAGGTCAGTTTGGGTGGCACTAGTCACTGTCATATGTGGGGGCACGTAGTGTTCCAGAATAGGACATTTCTCATCCCAGGATAGAGTGAATATTACAAGGCTGGCTGCAAAACTTCTTTAGTGTTGGCAAAGATGAATCTTGTCATTCTTTGCTTGCACATTTCATCTCTGATTGGAAATAATGCACCTAACTTTCATCCTCGGTGACCATTTGAGCCAGAAAATCCTCATCTTCCTCTTCATAATGCCTCAGCATCTCTTGACATGCATTGACTCGACGGTCCTTCAATTCCTGCATCAGCTGTTGAGGAACCCCCCTGGAGGACACTTTTCTGTTGCAGAGTTGGTCATGCACTATGTGCTTTACTGAACCGAAGCTCATATTCAGTAATGAAGCCATTTCCACTGGGGTGATGAGTCGGTTTTCATGAATAAGCCAATCTGCTCTGGCTAAGGACTCTGTCACAAATCTATTAGCCTGACCTGGACTGGGAGCATCAGTCAATGATCGTTGTACCTTCTGCAAATTTCCTGCACCAATTGTAGACTTGCTGCTGTGACAGACAGGTGTCCTTATACTTTGTCTCCAATGAATATCAACCAGTTTCACACCTTCACTCCATAAAAATCAAATAGCTCCATGCTGTTACTGCTTGGTGCAACTGCATAGTGTTGCCGCCATCCTGAATCAGCTGTTTCTCACCTCCAATCCCATCTACCGGTATTGCTTTGTACTGTCAGCTTGGAAAGACATCAAGAACTGTGTCTTCAAATTTCCAAACGATGATAAAGAAAAAAAGTATTTTTAATGGAACTTTTGACTCTCCCTCGTATTTACTAAGCTTACATTATCCATGCTTATTTGGCATGTAATTAAAAAGGATAATTGCAGTTTTTAAAAAAGTATTTTTTTTAAAGTATTGCAGAAAAAAAGTATTTTTAATGGAACTTTTGACTCTCCCTCGTATATACTAAGCTTACATTATCCATGCTTATTTGGCATGTAATTTAAAAGGATAATTGCAGTTTTTATGTTCTCAAAATATTGAAATAAGAACAAATGGTTCAAATAATTTTGTGTATCACTCCATGATGAACCTTTGTGTAAAGAAAACCTCAACATTATGACTCTCTGCCACTGAAGCTAGAAGTAAGCATACATGCTTCTTTGGTCTGGTTTATCTTTAGCCTGGTTTCCCTCCTCCTTGAGAGGCTTTATTATGTGTTTTATTAATCTTTATCTCATACCTTACATGATCCTTGTACCCCATTCAGCGATCACTCTAGTTCCCTTGCTGAAAAGATGAATAATGCTTGATCTTTGACAAATCTATCACATTTACCCTACCAAGTTACCCTCCCATTCTGTATATTACTTCCAGCTCCTCCCACTCTTTCCTCATGTGCCTTCATTGTATAATGCTGCCAGTAATTTGAAAATCCATCTTACTTCATTGCTCATTATAGCCTGCCTTGATTCTACATTTACTGATTTTACTTGTGCCACCTTAACCATGCATAGGTTTCTGATGAGACAATGGCCCCCCCACTTCACTCCTATATTCTGCTGCATTTACAGTTATTACCCTTGTTTTACCCTGTCATTAGCCATATCAAAATCAGCAAAACTAACAGTGAAGAAACAACTAAATCAAGTGAAGATTTCATAACAATCAAAGAGGTGAATGCAGATGATGGGAAGGTACTTTGTGACCATGAAAAGGTCAGATTTAGATGGAAAGAGTGCTTTCAAAGGTTATTAAAAGAGAAAGATGTTGGAGATGTAAGGGAATAAGCAGGGAGGAGGTAGAGGCTGCAGTAATATAGGGTTGCCCAAAAAGTAACGCCACACATTTTTTTCTAAAAAATTATTTATTCTACAAAAATGAAATTTACACACACAAGAAGTCTGGCCCAGGCCCTGCCCAGGAGTTGGTGTTGGAGTTGGCTCGATGGGGATATAATATGTATTGAAACTTAATAAAAGAAATACACGATTGATCATGGTAAAAACTGATACAAAAACCCACGATCCTGAGGAAACCGACTCTGGATGAAAACCAAGCTAGACAGACGTCTAGCTTGCTGAGGTTGGTGATTGCGAGGTGGATTGCTGTCATGTTGGTGTTTCTTGGCATTTAATGGGCTTGCTTGATTGGCCCATTGCTCATCCGGAAGCGTTTGATGGCTGCCTGTCATCGATTCAAGTGCCGCCAATTCCTCTTGGCTCTCCTCATTTAGGGATGCATACACAGCATAAATTTCCTCCACAGAAGCGAATTGGTGCTTCTTAGGCACCATAACACCTCTGAGGTTGACAGTAAGATGTGATATGGCTCTGGAAGGCTCAGGGTCCCAGCAGGCAATTAGAACAACAGAAACATCTCAGAACCAATATTCAAGTCAAATGATTTTTTTCATGGCGAAACCCTTGATGTAAAAGCACCCATGCGAGTGACTTCGTATCACATCATTTGTTAATGCAATGATTGGAAATTTGTCAATTCGTCATTATATAAACGACAATGTTGGGTTTATCTGCTGCAACAGTGGCTTTTTAAGCACAACTATCGTCTCATATGCTACAATGTAGACTTGAGGCATGAACATCTCGAATCCTTTTCAAATATCTGTGGAGCCAGCTGAGTCTCCTGCCCTTCCCTATGAGCCACTTGTGAAATGTTACAATGAGGCAGTCTTTCGTTTCCAGACAGGGCTTTTAGCTTCCGCCACGATATCTGGCTCCTTGAAATTATGGTTAAATATTCAAAAGGAGTGTTCTAAGTAAATCTCAGTTTTTATTATGGTTACTTATTTTGTGTGGAAAGAACAAATATTGGTACATACCTGTATGGCAGTAAATATCTCTTATTGTTTTGATTCAGTGGTCCTATAGATGTAGTGTGGCATCTAAATGATATTCTCTGTGTTGCTTGGGGAACACACATCTTCTGAATTTCTCAAGCAAACTAAGCTGAGTGTTTAGACTCCCAAGTCTCTAGCAGCTCCTGACCTAATCCCTCTAGAAGCTGAGTAACTCCGTATATTTACTTGTAGCAGTTTTTTAAGAGAAGCACACAGTTTTTTTCTTTTGTATTTTATTAATTTTTTAGTTAAATCTTCTATCCTGGGTCCCAAATACTCATAGTGTGGCCTAATCAGAGCAGAACTTTAAGTATAAGCAGTAAATAAAAAGATAACAAAGTCATAATGAGAGGGTTTGGGCATATCCAAAGGATGATTAATGACTATATGGAAAGAAAGTGGTGTCTGGGAAGAGAAGGATAGGATGACATAGGATAGGATAGGATATGATGAAGTTAGGTAGAAAGATAAGGTAGCATAGAGAAAGGTTTGGAGGAAGTAGCCCTAAACAGGGAGGAATGGAGGATAAGACTGAAGAAAAGATACATATGTGGACCCATTGGAGGAGATGAATGTTAGCAAAGCAAAAGAAGATTATTACCATATATGGTAGGTAACTAAAATTTGACCCAGAAAATATTTTTTTAATATCCTGTGAAACAGGTAAATTGTGCAGAACAGTATAAAGCTTCTCTTATTGCCATTATGGTAACTACCATAAACAAAGTGCCCTTACAAATATGGAAAGTCATTTTTGAGTCCCAAGAAACTAGTCCTTCATCAGTGCTAGCTCTGAATCATGTGTAATATTTTTCAAAAGTTTTAGTACAAAATACATTTTCAAATATTGTATTAATTCTTTGTTAGAACTTATCAAACTGAAAATATTAGGTAATTTTCTCTAAAATTGAACAAGTAAAGGGATAAAGTGCGGCTTCTGTTGCACCCGCAAAAAAAATTTTTATTAGAAACTCCCGCATTTCACAGAAATGGCAGTGACACAATTATATAGTGTAATAAATGTAAAAAAAACTCACCTCTCACATGTATGAGTTTTAAGATAACAGAAAGAAAAAAATGACAAGTTTCGTGAATTTTTCATACAATTAGATGCCATTTTTCCAGTTTTTCCAAAGCTCTGGTGGAGGGGTACTCACTAATTACACCTCTAGAATGTGCTCTTTTCTTTTTTCACAGCCAATGAATGCCTATGGATTAAAACAAGGGTGCCAGGATGGATGGTATAAGGGGCCTAAATGACCATTTTAAATTGTTGAACATGTCATTTCTAATGGGAGGAAAATCTTTTTCTGCTATTTTAAAAATTTTGAGAGCAGGTACATTCTGAGGGTAAAAGAAGTATATAATTCATGATTTTTTAAGTATTTGAGAAAGTGATTCTGCTGTTTTTGTAGTATCTATGAGTTACTGGTCATTAAGGAGAAAGGCATGTGTGGGAGTGGATGAATTTTTGAAATGATGTATTTTAAATTATTTTATGAAGTCTTGTGACAATTTTTCAGTTAAGTTTAGTAATTGGTGATACTCAGGATAAACGTTGTAGGTCCTACATTGGCTAGCTGTTTCTTTTTTTAATACCTCTAAAAAAATCAGTGATTGGTGGTGCAAAGTTGATGCCAGGGACATATGAAAACGATTTATTTTCAAGGAAAAAAAATCTCTCAAGAATAAGTGTATATTAGCTGGGTGAAAAGTGACCTTTAGCATGTAGAAATCGTTTCTTGTTTTAGAAAAAAAATCCCCAGAGAAAAATTGCTGAATGACTAATTTCTTATCCATTAAAAGAAAGAAACTGTTTCAATATGTCCACAGCAACGAAAGAATACAGTTTGATGAAAATGGCCATATTTTGTGGAAATTGGTAATAGATGACATGATCTCAAGAAAAGAACTTTGTTATATTTCCACACAGTTTATTCATGACACTGACATAGGTTTCAACAATATTTGTCATTATCAAGGTACAAATTGACATATTTTGACTTTTACAGGAAACAGAAATTTCATATTGCTCCAGAAAGCACTTTACCTTTACTTTAGTTGTATAGAACATGAGTATTAAACTCATTCTTTTTTTCCCCATCAAAAGTTAATTTTTTCTTTTTATAGCCATATAACCATTGTAATCTACCTACTCTTTAATTCTAAGCATAAATTCAACAGCAAGGACCAGAGCAGTGTGTACAAATTATGTTGTGATATACTCAATTGCAATGCCGTGTACATTGGCCACAGTGGGCGTGCAATTAACACCAGAGTAAACAAATGCATAAAATGCTGGACTTTGCTAAACATCTAATTGATAATAATCATTAGAGTGAGGTTAACCCTTTGAGTGCCAACTGATTTTCTAGGTACTATGCTAAAATTGCCAAGGCATTTTTGCTGATTTTGCAGTAGTGTAGGAAAAAAATTATGCCTCAAATACAAGTGAAGGTAAATATTCAAAATCTCAAGGAAAACTTTATTATATGTGGTTTCACCTTTTTAATATAATATTTGACGATTTTTTTGCAAAATCTGCGACTGCATCTGCATCTGTAATCTGCATTTAGGTGCCATCTGTGAACAAACAGTGAAATACCATCATCTAAGAGTGACATTGCAGGAGGAGAGCTATCGCACTCCTGGCACTTTTTGCAAGAGACAGGAGGAGTGCGATAGCCCTCCCTGGCACTCTTAAGGGTTAATATTCATGTTCTATACAACCAATGTAAAGGCAAATGTTGGACTTTCGGGAGCAGTATGAAATTTCAGTTTCCTGTAAAAGTCAAAATATGTCAATTATTAATGTTTATCTGAATCCTGGCCACCCCTCTCCATTGTAATCATTATTACTCCATGTCTCATTGACCAGGACACCTTCCTAATAAACAAACCTCCATCTCCCCACCTCCCTCCATTTAAGTCATCAACCCAAACTTTCCCTTCCCGTATGTCATCCTAACCTTACCCACCACTCCCCTTTCACTCCCACATCCTTGGTTTAGAAATTTATATAAGCTTGCCAAATTTGTCTTTGTTGACCTCAAAAATGACAAATATTGTCGAAACCTACATCATTGTCGTGAATAAACTGTGTGGTATTATAACAAAGTTCTTTTCTTGAGATCATGTTATGTATTACCAATTTCTACATATTGTCATCTGATTCATTAAACTCTAATAAGTGGATTCCATGGATATTTTGAAAAGGTTTCATTCTTTTCATAGAAAATAAATTAGCCAATCACCAATTTTTCTTGATGGATTTTTTTTTCTATAAATGGAAACCATTTATAAATGTTTGCTGGTAAAACGTTTTACCCAGCCAATATGCAATTCTTCTTGAGGGATTTTTTCTAAGAAAGTAAATGTTTCTACATTTCCGTGGCTGTAAATTTTATCCTTCTAAATGCCCACTATGATTAGCTTGTACAGAAATAAATTTTCATTATTCATGCTATTTCAATTGTTTGGAAGAAGTAGAATCAGTGGCAACTATATACTTGGTTTATAAGTTGACTTGGTTTATAAGATGGTTTATAAGTTGACCGCTGGTATTCTATTTCTCTCCTGTTCGAAGTTCACAACTTTCATCCCCAATTTTGTATTCAATACCATGGGTAACTCACATTGATTCTCATCCCAACCACTACATATTTTTCTCTAACTGTCATTCAAATAGTCTCCAGTGTTCCTCCATCTCATCTTGCATAGCTCCAAGCCTCTATTTTTGAATTTTCTATTTCCTCTTAATATTTTCAAACTTCCAAGCCCTAACCTATATCTTTACCTTCCATGTTACTATTTTGACTAGTACTTTCCTCCTCTTCTTCTTCTTATCCCTCATAATCTTTACATCCTCTAATGACTTTGTTGTGCAAGAGTTTTATGCGATAATGACCATGGACGCCATACTCCCCCATTACTGGACACTGCACCCACCCCAGTAGGTGTTGTCCCAAAGTTACCAGGATTCACTACTCTTAGATGGATTTCCATTTTCAGGGAAAGTATGGTTGGGTAAGATTCCATTTTCCATGGAATCAGAATTTCTAATGTGATGCCATCTGGCATGCCTCTATCAGGAGCAATCGTAATTACTACAGCCAGTCCAGCTCTAGGGGTCATTGGAATGCACAAGACCTCCAAATGCATTAAGCTTCTGGTCCAAGAGAAGGGACTTTGGCATATTATTATATTAATTTTCAACTACTTAGTTTTAGTCAATACATCACATATATAAAATTGTACAGTGCTATGTATTCATAATAGAGTAAAATGTTACATATCTTAATGGCCTATTGGGGCCCTGGATTGACTTATGCCACACCAATACACTAGAATGCCTGGACTTTGTCACCCCTTAGAAAACCTGTGGAGTGTCATTTCAATTCCTCCTAAAAGAAGTTATTTATTCTAATAATATACTAGTCTGATCTGACTGGAAGCATTTCATGCACATCTTTGCTGATTTCCTAAGATATTGTATAGTTTTCCAGCCATTAAACATAAGCAATATTAATTAAATCTCAATAGCATGCCAAATCAACCATTTCCTTGGTCACCACTCCCAGGATTCAAGGTTTTGGTATGACATGTGAGTTACAAATTCCTGGCATGTCCTGAATAATATGCCCAATATGCCATGCCCAGCATCAATTCATAACTGACCGTGTATGGGAACCTTAAGGCAGAGCCTTTCCAAAAATAAGGATGAGTTTTCCTTCCAATAATCATTTTCCATTCATTTTATATAGCAGATAATTAATATGAAAGCAGCTCAAGAAATAACTCTACAGTATCCCGCACTGAGCCAAATACCCTTATTAGTATGATCTACTCTCTTCCTTCTCCAATTAATTTCTCAGGATATCACAGAAAATTAAAAAACTTAGGACTGAAAATATTGACTTGGTTTTCCACACAGATTTTATTATCTATGACCTTGATTTTTTGTTTGCATCGCAACATCTTCAGTTACATTTCACTAAATTTCAAGTAGAGTATGGAAACATGCACCCAGGTCACCCGTACTCCCTCCATAACCAATTCCTTTCCCCTATCTAATCCCTTCCATATAGTATAAGTCTTTCTCAAAATATAAATTCTGTAATTCTATCTGAAAATATTGCAACACCATGAAACCTGAGTTGTAGAAAATAAAACCCATCTGGAAAATCAAGTTAATTTATTCATTACAATTAATTCCACGCATTCATACATCTAAATGTTGGACTAATAAAAAAATTACTGTAAGTTGGCTGTGATTGTTTGTCTCTCTGACCTGCACTCTTCCAAATTGTTGGATATCCTATTGCATTTTTGTATTAAAATTACCTTCGTACATTACCTGGTCTACCTTTGCAACAATGCCTATGATTGAGGCAAGTAACTGCCAGATCTCCCAGCCTATATGTTGCACTGCAATTATGCAGGTTTGATTTACAAAAAAAATATAGATAAATATGCCCTTGGCCCATAAATTGCAGGCAGGCCAATTTTAGATCACTTTTTTGAGTTGAAGGCATGCATCTTCTAACCTGGGAAATATGGCAATAGAAAGTGTCTTTGCAATTGCCCTGCTGTATTCCAATCCACATAGGGATCCTTGTAGGATGGAATAATGATTGGCTCTCAAACATGTGCATGCCATAAATGAAAATAAGTGGAACATGGCTGCTGATTGATATATTCGACTAATTTTTGCATATGATATTTTCTAGTCATTTGGGATTGAGTTTTGGGTGTGGTCTGAAAAACTGAATGACTTCTGATTTTTTTGGAACCCCCTAATGCGTTTAGGAATTGATTTGAACATGGGGCATTCAACACACTACGTTGGAAGTCACAGAATGAATTTAAACAAACTACTGTTTGACAGATTTAACCTACTGATTATCACACTTTGTTGAATAGTAGTCCCAGTTCCCCCTAGAGCCTCTCAATTACCCAATAGGGGCATTCCCCACTGGTTGAGAAGTTCTGATTTCAAGTAAATCTTAGCTTTTATCATAATAAATGTACTCACTTCCACCATTTGCTGAGACTGCAGTAAGGGGGCATTAAACGGTGGGCATTAAAAACCCCTGATCATAAAATTTAGCTTGCTCTCCTTGGCAGAATACTGTGAAATAAAACAAGTTTCATTTATCTTTTAATTGACATTTATAATATCAGGATATTTTAACAGAGACAAATTTATAAAAATAATTGCTTTCGTTCGCGACATTGCTGTAAAAGTAGTAGTAGTAATAAATAGCAACGTGGACCCAGGGATCCAGCGGAGTGCGGCAGGGGCTGCCACCTCGAAGCCGGCTGCTCGCCAGCGAGTTGAGGAGGAGGGAGATGAGCGAAGACCAGTGGGGGACGGTTGCGGCGGAGGGAGCCCCCGGAGCCCCGGAAGTCGGCGGAGGGGCCACGGGGGGCCCGGAGAGCGGCTCCGCGCAATCCTCCGGGTCGCCGCCGCCACCGCCGCCCATCAGGGGGTCCTCCTCCGCGTCCTGCCGGCCCTTGTCCCCGCCCGTGGCCAGGGGCAGCAGGGAGGGCGGCGGCGAGGGGGTGGGCTTCCGCCGGCACCTCTCCTTGTGCTCCCCGATGCACGCGGCGTACGCGATGGCGTGCGGGATGTACGCCTGGTCGATGGAGCCCCGGAAGAGGGAGGAGCCGGGTCCTTTGGCGTACACCGGCACGTCCTCGCCTCCGTGGGTCGCCCACAGTCGCGGCACCGCGGACTGCTGGACCACGTTCTTGGCACTCGTGTCCACGGCGGTCAGGTTCTCCCGCCCGAAGCCAGGGCCGTTCGAATAGAGGAGGGTGGTGTAGGGCAGGCCGTCCACGTCGGACACTTTGGCGTCCACGCCTGCGGAAGGAGGTTCTTTTTTATCTCTTAACTCATCAATACTCATCATAAATCAACCAATCAACTCTAAAATACTCCAAGAGTCGATTTATCGTCTTCCTCATGTTGCCTTTCAGCACTGAAGGTACCGATATATCGGCTCATGCAAAAAGTTCTTTTGCTCAAATTTCGTTTCAGAAAAAAATTTTGCTGCTTTATATTGCGTTATTTTATAACCTAAACATAATTCTCTCATGAGAATCTGAAAATTATTACGGCGAAAGTACTAGGATACATAGTAGGCTCCAAAAATACTGGAATAAACGGGTGTACTTGGTGAGAATCAGCTCGTGCTTTCAAAGAGTGGAGATGGAAAATGTCATAAGAACGAAAGGGTTCATCTACATCTACATACTACCCCGCAAGCCGCCTCAAAAGGCGTGTGGCGGGGGGTGTTAGGACACCAGCCGTCAACAAAAAAAAATCAAAGTTCCGCCTAGCATTTATTAAAGTCCTTAATTGTTCGGGGGAAAAACGATCCGTTTATCCGTTCGATCGATCCGTTTACCTATCCGTTCGGCAAAATATCTCCCTTAATTTATCGATTCTGTCGGACCTGGAAATATAATGTGGTTCTAATATGATGTTCTCCGTGTCGCTCTGAAAGATATTCATTCTCAATTGCTCAAGCAATCTAAGCCTAGCGCGTAGCCTCCGAGTCTCTAGCGGCTCCCACCCTAAATCTTTCAAAATCTGTGTAACGCTTCCTGTACGGCCGTAGCAGTTTTTCACGAATCGCGCAGCTTTCCTTTGTATTTTATCAAGTTCATGGACTAGGTCTTTCTCCGCCGGATCCCATATGCTCGCTGCATATTCAAGGTGTGGCCGGACGAATGCGAAATAGCACCTCTCTTTCACTTTATCATCCGATAATCTTCCCACAACACGCTTGACAAATCCTAACTTCTTCAGGGCTCTGCCACAAATATTTCTTATATGTGTCCCCCACGATAGGTTCGAAGTTATCGTAACTCCCAGGTATTTCACTTCATCTGTCGCATTTATGCTAACGCCATCCACAACATATACATGGGGATAGTTGGACGACCTACGCAAGAAATGCACCGCCGTGCATTTGCTCAGATTAAGTTCTAGTCCCCACTCTTTGCTCCACGCATGAACGTTGTCTAAGTCCGATGACAGAATTTCAAAGTCAGATTGATCACTAATTTCGCGGTATATGACAACGTCGGGTTGGGGTAGGTTATAATAGAAGAAGATAAATATCCTCAAGATTTTACTCTTTTCGGTCCTGTTCCTCTTCATCCCGTCCATCAATCAAAGACTCTTTCTTTCTCTTCCCCGCTTGTCGTCCCCTCGATATAGGAAGGAAAAGGAGTCAATCTTGCTTTTAAGTTAAAACTAGAAAATCTAGTGACGAAAAATGTTTTAAAGCTTACCTAATTATTTTGTACATGGCATGTGTACGTGAGGTAACCATGAAGGGTGTAACACAACGCGGGCCTCTATATTCTTTTCCCACCGCGTGGGAGAAATAACAATTAAACACCCACCATGTTTAACTTTTCGCGGTGAAACAATAGGGGAACGGAGGGCAGAGCCAAAGCCGACAATGATGAATTGGGGAAGGGGACGAATAGAAAAGCACGAGCGGGGATTGACAGCGGAGTTCTGGAAGGGAACGGACGTGTGGTGGGGGTTCTGTGCCATATTCCGGAGGAAGCGGACATTCAGCCGCGATACTGGGGCCAGAGAGAGAGAGACCCTGATACAGCACTACCATTCGTGCAGATGCTGTGATCACATTACGCCAGGACTACGGGTTCCGGAGGTTGTAAAGCTAGAGTGACACCAGCAACGTATCAACCTGTATTGTCAACAAGAGCGTAAATATGGACTTGAATTCTGTATTTTAAATAAGCCATACAACCCAGTTTGGTACAACTCGGATTAGAGGTTGATGCTAGTTTTGTTTTATTTACATTGGAGTAATGAATGTTTAAAGAAGATATATGGCTTAATTCAAAGAAGTTGATTATCATAAAATGTTTAAAGATAAGTAAATCATTTGAAGTAACTGTATGAGGTGCAGAATATTACAATTGTCTGGGTCATGACCTTAAGTTAAAGGTAAAGATATTATATACTTTGTTTTTGTGTGTCTTGATTCAATGATATGATTTTGTCTGATCAATTAAATTGCTAGTTATCACGTATCGCATGTTGTTTTGTGTTTCTCATGTTATCTACCGCAGAGAAGGCTGGGGCAATTGAAAAAGGTGGGAGACTGTGGTTAATTTATCTCACATTTATTTTCCATTTTGATACTCACCACGTGGGCATTTTGAGTTAACGATAATAGAGATTGTTTCCATTTCCGACCCACAACGTGGGGCTGTCGGGTTGCATTGTTAATATTTTACAAGGGGAAGCATACAGACATCACGCCATTCACCCCTTTCGGGGTAGGAAAGGCCAAAGTACTTAGTAATTGCTCTTAGCCCTAGACAATTGGCTCCCTTTTAATAGTTCCGCCATAATAATCTTTTCTTACAAACCACTTTCGCTTCTCTTACTCCCATGCTTCATTTACACTATTTTAAGTCTCCTGATATTCCTCTGATATTTAGAGTCTCTTCCACCGCATTCACTCATGACTTTTGCGGTTTACATCTTCCTCTCGTATACTCTGTTGCATTGTATATCTGTTTCTTTATTCCATTCTCATCCAGTTTCTCGAAATGGCCAAACCAACGAAGCGCACTCTCCATTGATGTATATGCGTCCGTTACTGGGGCATCCAATTCACACTTTACCACAACCAATCATTTCTAACTTTATCCAAACTACCTTTATCTCAAACACTTCTCAGGCACCCCGTTTCTACGGCATTGAACCTACTCTTTTGCTTATCCTGCTGTACCTAGGTTTTGCTGTCCTGCAATAACGTCGGGAGGAAAACATTTCGGTACACTGGGATAAACGCTTCCTTAGACCAACGCTCATTCCTAGATATGCTCCTAATACTACCTACGACATTCCTACCGGCATTCTTGTTCCATATAACATTTCATCTTTCCTTCCATCTTCCACTAACATTCGGTCGAGATATACAACATCGACTTCTAGTTCAGCTACTTAATCATTTATCCTCATAATATTATTATTCTTATCACTTTCCATAGAGTATCCCTGGGTGTCAGTTGGTACACCTCCTAGAGGAGGGACGCGGGCAACGGTATACCGGCTCTCAATGTAGTCCTTTAGGAAGGCATCCTAACTCGATTATACGAGTGAAAGCGTGCCAGGGGTATTACAAGGCTTTGGAATCTCGTGTATCTTTGATATCTATTGTCGAAAATGTGCAAAAATTGACCGATGAAGCGTTGTAGCCAGAGCAAGGAAAACACCACGTGTCGCATGTACTATAAAGGCTGGTAACTTTGACTACTCTGCTGAACATTAGTGCCAGCCGACAAAGAATTTCCTCGGACGGCCGAAGTAATGGAAATCTAATAAAAAAAAAATTATTGCCACATTATGTAATCAATTCATACCACAGCGCTAATTCGAACACCAAAACTATCGCTTTACCAAGCTGTTTACTTCGCTGAACATGGGTTTGAGTCTGTAGTTTCTGTAAGACTCAAAAACATCAGCATTTGTCTTGAAGTTCACTTCCGAACATTTTATCGAATAATTACTGTTTTCTCTCCCTGTTCCCGACAGTTAAATTATGGCTAGTTATGGCTATCTTGAAATGTATTCAAAATGTTATTAGAGAAATTGCCGCTTTTGGTCTCTCTGCATGCACTCGGTGTCTGTGCAATGCATCCGGAAGCTAATGAATGCAGTTATGTGCATTAGTTTCCCGATAATCGTCGCGAGCGAGTAATGGATTCATCATGATAATAGTCCCCAAGGCGTCATCGAAGCTTCGCTGGAACCCGAGGTAATTACGAAGACTTTCTAATCCACTTTGCTCTCACGCTCTGGCGTTCTGATCCGCTGTCACGCGAAGTGTAAAATTCCCTGACGGTGTGTTTACTTAAGAGCCTCAGGAGGCGTGCACACAAATACGACGCTCCCTTAAATCACGCCTGCGTTGCCAAATCTCCCCCTCCTTCCAGAGAAATGTAAGGGCATGACTTTTATTAGAGGCTTACTTATAAGGCAAAAACTTCAACCGCAGTGACCCAAATTATCACTCGCAGTGGCTTTGCGCGCTGCCCGGGTTCATTATTTCATCTCCGAAACGCACCGGCTGCATCATTTTAATGTCATCTAAACAGTAGCCGAGAACGCAACTTTGGAAATTGCGAACTATGACTCATGAATAATGTTCATGATGCTGAAAGCCGGGTTCAATGGCTGTCAACGCTGGGTGCCGTTTAAAGAGAGGCCACAGTTTTCGCCGTTTGTAATTAACTCATTTCACTCGTTCAAATGCATTAAAATATTGTGATTGAAATTTACTTATACGCAGCTTAAGAGAAATTTCGGAATATTATAATATAAGTCTCTTATTTTCTGCGTGGACATATTTGTCTATTGTAATGTCATCTTTACCTGGCTCTGAACCAAAATTCATCATATTCCCTGGTTGATCAGTCATTAAAGATGGCAACTATGATAACAACTCTTATACTACGCCAAAAATATGTAAGAAAGACCAATACCATGAAAAATTATGAGCTAGACAAGAATGAAAATTTCCATAGTAGGATGTTTTAATCCATGCCCATACTTGTACAAAAGTATCTGATTGATGCAATGCTTGATACAAATCTCCCAATTCGGGGGACTGAAGGACTTTTCATCTCCTTTGTACTTTCATTTACTTACCTTTTTTCGTCAACTTTGTCACTGAGACATTTTCATTGTAAATTTTGCACATTCATGTCTATTTCCTCCGCGGATCGCACCAGTCTAATTCGTTCACTTGAAATTTTAACGACATAAATCAATCCTCAGAAAACACGCGTATGGCTAGAAGTGGCTTTGACCTCGTGAAATGCCCATTTATGAGCACAAATCCTGTAGGTGTTTCTTGTCATGGTATGTTAGGCACGCGTGTTGGTTTGATTCCTAGAGGATGGTTTGAGGGAGATTTTTTGTAGTCTTAATAGAGAGAACATTCAAAAGTAGCTTTCCAAATTTAAACAGATATACGATGCATTAAGTTACTACAATCATGTAAATGAAGTAAAAACATCGAATTATAAGACTGAACAACTTTTTAAATAACTTTCGGTACACATTCGAGACTTCGAATTGACTAACTTTTTTCACTCCGTTTGTGGAAAACTCCTCCGCATAAATATTTTTTTTCAATTTGTAACTGGAAGAAGGAAGACTGAAAATGGAAGAAGTAGGTATTAAATTTATTTTTAAAGATAAAGGGAAAAACATGCGAACAACGAAATGTAACATTTCCCATGTAATGTTTGCGTCAGAATTTCGTTCTTTTTTTAATCAATCCAATTTTTTAATCAGGAGAGCAAAACTACTGGATCCCAAGGAAAACAGTTTGTATCTTGCGGCTAATATCTCTAAAAGCATCTCGGTACGTGAAGAATATTTTATAGTCACGAGAAAGGTGAGATGTTAGCATTTTTAATTCATTAACTTGTATTAATTTAGTTATTTTTTACATCAACATCTTTACAGGCTTTTTAAAATTCAGCGTAGAAGAGGACACCTGAAATGCTTAAATTTTTATGGCGTTCGTCACGTATGTAACGAATCTAGGATTTCTCCCCATCCATGAAAATGATTTCTTTTGTTATAATCTTCCTCAACCCCTTGTTCAGAGAATTGCTATTATTTAAATCAGTGTTTTCGCTCTTCATCGGTAAAATCGTCGGTATGCAGCGGCACTCTTCATTAGAAAATCATTTTGAAGCGCCAAATACTGCTTCGCTTTCTTCCAATTGGTTTTAGCTTCTGATAGGTAGACGATCTTAACCTCCATGAAAAGCGATTAAAAATATTGTGTTTAGTTACCAAGCACCAAATTTTCGTTACAGAAGATATGGACATTGCACGTCGTTGAGCCGCGGTGCCAAATGGTGTTACCGGCAGGTGAGATTTGTTTTCATACAAAGGTTATAGATATCATATAGATAGGCTAACTACGGAATTAAAATGAGTTAGAGAGCAGAACCATCGAGAGTAAAGCTACAAAAGGACAACTCAGGAAGAGGATTATATGTAGCAGATACTTGTGTGCCACAAACGTTCATGACCAACTAAACATTTCGGTTTGAGGTGATTTGTCTCTCCCAAGAGAATAATTTCAGAGGTCTTCACAATGAGTGTCGGACGGCTTAATGGCCTATTAAAGCAAGACTTGGGGAGAATTAATGATCAGAGCTTCCCTTTGGTAGTGTGGTTTGCAAAATTTAGACCGAAATAGAAAATTAATTTATGGTTTGGCCACTGGTCGAAAATAAAATGTATAATCATAGAAATACCCCGAATAACGTTAATTAAATGAGTACCTATTGTTCGGCGCCGAACGTAAAAATATAATCGGAAATGTATTATAGAAAGTGAATTTCGCTGATTCCAACTTAGAGGGAAATTCAGCCGTCATTTTTATAAATTTCAGGCCACTTATGGAGAAGTATCTCTTTTAATTGAATTTAACAACGAAAGGATTCCTCACCAATATTTTCCGCGATAGTTGATTTTGAAATTAACTTGAGTTAAATGCAAGAATAACTTGAATTAATCAATGGAATATTGGCTGACGCAGGACGTAAAAATAGAATCGGGCTACTCGGAGTGTTGGAAAACGTATGCGCCATACTTATGAGTCGTAGAAGTCTTTTCGTTAGAAAGTACCTCATCTTGAGAAATCCTCGAAAACGTTCCCGGCATTCCTTGACAAGTGCTCTCTCTTCCGGATTAACGGATAAGCAGTGGATACAATCACCTTCTCATGACCTGGCGAGGATTCCACCATGAAGAACTCAATGATGAATGTTATCAAATAAAGTGAATAGCTTTTGTAAAAAAATATGAACTTGAGGAATTTCTAAAAACTTTTGGAGGAATTTTCGTGTAATGTGATGGGAAATTCTGTACAATTTCATATAAAGTTTTTCAATACTGGATGTTAGATTTTCAATATAAGAGTTTGAGGAATGTATACAAAAATGCCATGGAAATGCTTTCAGATATTCTTTAGAGAATGAGTAGAGATTTTTCTTATTAGGATCAAGAATAAAAATAGTTTTGACAACTATCGATATGGAGGTATCGAAACCGAGGCATAGAAAGAAAGCTGTAGTTGAAGGTTGAATGTATGGATTTGATAAGGTGAGACTGAGGTCACATTGCCATGAGTACACGGCGATATTACTGGCGCCATAGAAGGCGTGGGGAGTGAACAACCAGATGGCATACCATCTGCTGGCATGCAATTGAGTTACTTGGGATTGCCTCACTTTGAAAGGATTAGAGCACGTTAAGCTTTTCTTGTGATCCGACGGCAAAGTTGTGCGCATTTCCGTTTTCATATGTTTACGAAAAGAGAAGTGAAACTGTTTGACCAGTAAGATTTTGAAATGGAAACTTTAAATGTTGATCAATCAAATCAGTCAGTTTTCCAATCACTAAATTAAAACTAAACTAAAATAAACTAAACTAAAAACTAAAACAAATCGCTCCTCTGAGAAATTATAAACAGATAGGTGATCGACATATTTTTTCCCATTACTAGGCATATTGATAGCCAATGATGATGATCAATTAATTCAATTCAAATAAAAAATTCATTTTCACTAATTTTATCCTGAACACCATAAATATTATCCATTTCATATTCAAAGCAGTCAACCGCAAGTCAACCGAAAAAGTTCGGTGAATATCAAGGTTTACAAAACATTATGTTAACCAGGAGCAGATGACCAGACCCCAAGGACTCACTGCGGCAACCCCGCGTTGGAAGCTAGGACAACAGTAGGGGAAGTAGATATTTATTGGTAATCGGAAACTTTTCCAATTTCGTTGTAGGAAGTACCGGTCTGTCATGTCTGACGGTCAATTAAATGATTTGGAGTAATTTGATTTGAGTGTTAAATTAATTCAGGTATTCGGCCAGTTTGACTGCATAGATCGTTACTGAATTATCGTCATTTAACTCCTCGGGGTTAGTTCCCAATAGTTGCTCGTGTTTACTTTGATTTTTTTTGCCATTTTACCAGCTGAATAAGCACAAAACTTAGTTCTCTAAGGCGGTTCTAAGAAAGCGCTATTTTTAGAGTTTTATTATCTGAGGATAACAAACGAGGACTAACTTCCCGGTGTCTTGCTGATAAGATGACGAAGAGAACAGAAAAGACTTTTCGAAAAGTCAGTGACTTTCACCTCCTGCTTAATAAACCCCGAAAATATTTTACAATAATAAAAAAAATATTCACACTTCGCTTTCTAGATAGGCTGGGTAAAATTTAAAAATAACCTGTGTTCAACTTATATCGTTATATTTTTTCTACGATAACACTTCGTTTACGTTTTAATTGAGCTACTTTTATTTTTCTCTTGAAGAGTCCAGGTGAAATTAACTAGTTATCATTGAATTATCTTATTGCACTAAGTAGAGTTATCCTTTTTCACTGAAGTATTTGTATTTTAATAGTACATTACTGCGTTACTTCCTTTACGTAAGAATAGGTCCAATTGTAAGCTATTTCTGTTGTTTGACAAAAAATGTAGATTATAAATACTCTCGGCAATGAGTGAATCGACATTTCCGTGTTCGCAAATTGCCACTTCCGCAGAAGGTAGATTTTAAAATTGTGAGTTCGGTTTGTTCATCCATTATTTTGTAAATATTTATCGAGGCCATTTGAAATCCAGATTCTAGCCAAGTCATAACGTAGCGTGGTAGGAAGGTACTAGTGTACTAAAAATATGGATGCTACCAAATAGCATCAAGTCCATTCGGATCTGCATAATTTAGGCAGAATCACTTGAAGGACACATGCAGAAGGGCGTCATCCTAGGGCCAGGGTTTTCCTGGCGAATGCCCCCAGTTCAGTGTGGCCATCCATCTGACGGGCGGCGACCGAAGCTAAATAAATTGCTTGACCTTTTCGGAGTGTCCGACCATTGACTCGGAGGGGAATGCTACGTCAGAGACAATAAATATTCTAGACCAATATGGTATTAACGTCAACTGGTGACAAGTTGCAACATAGAAAATAAGTTACTTGCCAGTATCTCGCAGCCGTTTAGTAAGGGATGGATAAATGATGTTTTGACTTATATTATTATGTAATGAGAGGAATGTATGACCAAAATTCGGAATAAATTTGATAATTTGATCAAAAATTTAACCTATATCAATTCTAAGGTGATAATTTGGTGTTCGCTAATTATATACTAGTCATAATGTAAATAATGCGGTATAGATCTGCCAGCAATAAGCTCAATTTTGATATCCCACAATACTAGTCATCAAGAACAATAAAAATCAGGAACTAAAAGTTACGAATGAGAGATATTTCAGTTGCCAAGCTGTACAATTGACGATAAGAAACCTAATCAGAAACAGAAAAAAAACTCTTTTATATGTTTACCTCTAGGTCACTCAGCGTGATAGAGGGATATAGACTAAATTGATTCAATGCCTTCAAGTTTTTTCTAGGAAGATTAGTTATCTAATCTAAAACGATCGCTCATTTTGAGCTTCAAATTTTATTCAAACGCAAGAATCGCTGGGCAATATAACGGTAAGGAGCATATCATACAACAACATAGGTCAGATTTGTTTATTCTCATCGTTTCTCCACGGCGCCTCGCTTGCGCTACCTGAAATCACAATACGTAACACATGAGTATCTCTGTAACTAAAATAATTAGACAAGCGAAATATTTTTAGATTTTATAGACCACACTCATCGGGATAGTATTTTGTACGGGATAGTCTGTGTTGCTTTTTAACTAGCTGATTCGCTAAGTAATCGTAAAAAAAGTTTATTTTTGTCGTGGGTCGCCCAGCGCGGCGACGGAGCGCACGGCGTGGAGGTCAAGGCCGACTCTTCAGGCGCTATTTGACCCGGGAGCACCAGGAAGCGTACCCCAGGGAAGAATCTACTGGCACGAGTGGTTTTAATGCTGAGACCAAGGCTCGCACGCACCCACCCGCGCAACGCTATGTTCGCTGCGACTTATTGTGAGCAAACTGAGGGCTCTTTCAAATGTCGCAGTTTCTTATAACCGTGTTATGATACAATTTTGATTGCTTGTTTCATAAGTGATGTTTCCTTAAAAAAATCAGAGATCTGTGCACCGTTTCATTAACAATGCGATATTTGCGCGCGAGTTTGTTTTAAGCCGGGAAAACACTTCTAGGAATTTCATCCACGAATTAAAAAAAATGAATTTAAGCTCATGTTACCGAGTATTTTCCCGGAAACCCGAAGCAAATTAGTTTTACAAATTTCTTCTCTTGGACGAAATTACGGAATATAGCGTGAAAAGCAACAATTTTTATTGAAATACCTTATTCTATTGAAGTGTTTCGTTTCGGCCCCAAAAATAGGCACAAGTACACCCTATGAGACATTTGTTTACTCCTACAACACTTATAATTCGTAGTAAACGTACCAGTAGAAATAGAAATGGCCCAAGATATCTATCAACTATATTATCATTTGTGAAAATGAACAACTGTGGTGAACTTATTTCATTTGTGAAAATGAAAATTTAAAAGAATGGACATGTTTCTGGTACAAATGAACTGACCACAGTTAAGCCTGAAACTGGTCGTAATATTAATTTATCAAGTTTCAAATTTAATAAAAAAAATACCTGGATTGACTCGTGAATAGAACTAACTTTATTTGTTCCGAGGTTTATATTTCTTTCTGCTTGGTAACACTCCTCTGAAATGTTCATGAGACCACCCTACTTATTTTAATTGCTAACTTCTCCCGGTAATCCGAAATCCCGGAATCCTTTCAAGAGCTGTTTCCGAATCAAGGGTTTGTAGACTTACCAATTTGGTATATCAAGGAACCTATCTGGAGAGAGTAATGCACGCTGCAAACCGCGGGATTCATTAAACATCAATCTCCTTCGTCAATCCGCATTATTTGGATAGTAAAGCGGGTACGTAAATGAACTTATACCTTCCAAATTTTAGGGAAGTCTATATTTACATTACTAGAATGGCTCATAAAACTTGAGATATTTTGTGGGCTTAAAGAGATAGCATCGGGAAAAAATAAATTAGTTCTGAAAACCAAGCTACCTAAGGGAAGGATATCTTTATTTTTCTGTAGAGTTTCAGGCATAATTGTATTTTATACGGTTCATATCCTGCAAAGTTTTTACAGTTGCCGAACTAGTTTAGAACAGAAACTAAAGGATGATATAAGTCCTGAGCTATTGCAGTAATTACCTGTAGTATTTTTTTTATTTTCTGCGCCATTTTTTTATTTCAGTAGGACGAAAGTTTCGTGAACCGATCGTCAGAATAAAACTATTTTCACCGGTCCGAGGCTTAGGTATATTCAACGAAGGCTACGATAGCTGTTTATCTAGGATTTTAGTTCAAACAAGTTTTGTCTTCTCCAGGCAATGCAAAAGCTTTATCCCATCCCCCAGGTATATAGCTATGAGTATATAGCTATCCTTCCACGGGGCGCAGGATAGAAGTTTTTAATGCAAGGCCGAGTTCTCATGCTGCATAACACAAGCTAGAAAGAACGCCATGAGTAATTTAGAGGCATAGAATATTTGTCCTCAATTATTTTTTGCTCTCCCTCGGTCCCAGCCGATGGGGCTTAACCGAGTTAAAAGTTTTCAATCCAAACTTTCGGTTGGTTGTAAATTTTACTGCAGTGTGCCGGCACACTGAGAAATATAGCCTATTCCGCTCTCATGAAAAATTCCACCATGGCTGGAATCATTTACTTGCATATTACGTAAGAGGGGAGCAGGGCGACGGCTATGGGATTGTGTAGATATGTTTTACTAATATTTGAAAACTATCTTTTTACCACTTTTGGTAAAAATCTCCAACCATTTATTAGTCCAACGAATTGCCATACTTCCTGGCTGTTTGATAATTGCTACGTTTTAAGATGAGCTTTCATGTACTTAAAATAGCTGAAATGTATTCCGTTTTATGGTATGTCATTTGTTTATCACCTGTTTTTCCAACCATTGTTGTTTCTGCTCACCAAGAGAATATTATCGGCCATAGAAAAAAAAGAAAGTTAAATTAAGCACCGGAAATATGAATTTTATATTACGTGAAAGTGAAATGCTAAAACACGGCCAGAGAATTATGTCTTTTTCATCGTGATTATTTCCGAGGAAAACACTGAGTCACTTAAGGCTTGTGTATGAATGAAATATGCTGCGTTTACTTACTTCGTCTCCAAGCCCTCAATAATCTCTGCAATGGATTGGTGTTTTATATCTATCACTGAGTTATGAATACGGTGCCCTCTGCGTCTAATGCTATTCCATTGCTATACCATCTAGTAAATGATGAACTCACCAGGCGATACTGATTGCTTTAATATGTTCATTCATCAAGATAATACAAGTGGCGTCTATTTTAATGTCACGCGCTTGACAAGAACTATAGAGCTATTCACAATTAATGATGGCAAATCCTCTCACTCATTAACAGCCTTCTATCCCCTAAAGATGCCGATTTAAAATTTAGGAGTCTGCATTTTTAAGGCCTCGTGATTAGGTGAAAATGACATGAAAACAGCGATATCTTCTTAATGAATTAAACTCGTGATTGTTGGTGTACCTTTCACAAATCCTTTTGATACCTTTAATAAATTTTCCGTTGGCCCCGTAAATAACGTAGTGTTTATTTAATTCGCAGAGTGAAGCTAACTTCCTTCTTTTGCTCATCTCACAGGTCTAATTCCTACAAAATGAGTCCATTAAGTGATGGAGTCATTTTGGTCTTATTAATTACTGACTTATGAGACTTAATGGTATTTAGTCTCAGTCCGTGCTCCAATCTAAATCTAAGTCCGCGCTCTGATGCAACAGTAAGTGTTGTTTTCTAATTTGCGCAATTTGTACGCCAAATTTTGTCATCTTTATTTACAATCTATTTCATACTGTCAACAGACGTGACATGGATCCACCTTAGTATTTTACTCGGTATATAGTTATTTTTTCCCTAGCAGTTAATCAGCGTATAGATTTATAGTAATAGCTATTCGTAACCCGAGTGCTGAAGAAACCTTTCATTACGCTCTGATGTTTCGTACCCGAAAAGAATATGTCGAAATACAATGGCCTCATTCCATTTATTTATCGAAACGAAATGGAAAAATTGGTATGCATCATTAATGTCTGTCCTGATGAAGGCTTCCGCGGGGCTTAGATGGAGGTTGATTCCTTTTTTCGGGTTTTCCACCGCGTTGGTTCATGTTGAGGTCCTCAACATAAACCAACGCGGTGGAACATCCGAAAAAAGGAATCAACCTCCATTAATGTCTGTCATCATTTTGAGTCATTTTAGAATTTTTATTAATTAATCACGGAACGTATTGTAACGTTTAAATGCTGGCGCTCCAGTACGCCCACTGCTTTTCTTTTATCTTTTACGTTTATCTAAACAGCCGCGGAGACCGCTGTTGGCAGAAAGGGGAGGTATGATCTACGGCTCAGGTTGAAGAAGGCAGTTCGTCCGAGAGCTCCGTCGCGAGCGGTTTCGCTGTGAGTCTCGTTCTCTTCTTGACTTTCGTTAGGTTTGGACTCCCCTTCGGATTAGTAGTCAGGGTTTTCTGTTTTGTAGAAGTTGTTCGTTTTCCTTTTCTTTACCTTTCCCCTTATTCCTACCCAACCCCATTCTCGATGATGAACAGGTGTTCGAGTCAACGAGTGGTTGACCGACACTGCCTATACTGAGAGAATTCCTAATTTTTTTTATTGAATCTATTTCATCCCACAACCTTTCCCTCTTCCGAGTGCGGGCGGAATCCATTTCCCGTACTGGCGCCCATAGTGTCCGATCTCAGCTGAGCCCTCCCGGGAGGAACGTCACAGTATACAGCTACTGTTCTTGACTTATTAAAGAATACATTAAATTACCTCTTGGTAAATTTTATTTGACACCCTAGCTGACGCCATGGATACTAACCTAGGTTTTCGTTCTTGAAAAATGAATTTCACACCAGGTAATGATTGACTCCGGGGATTACATTCCCAAAGCTGAGAGAAAAGATAAAATTCAAAAGTGAAACTGTCGAATAGATGTTAACTTAAGCCCTTATTTCTATTAGTGGCAACAAACTTTCAACTCTTGCGGTACTCTTTAGTGATAAACGGGAAACTAGTCGACGTCCTCACCCAGAATGGGATTTCCCCTCTTGGTTCCCGTTCCTCCGAGGGTGAGCACGTGTGAGTGGTCGGCCGTGAGCACGATGAGCGTCCTCTCCGGATCCAGCAGGGACAGGGCGGCCTCCAGCGCTGCCTCCAGGGCCAGCGTCTCCTGGAGTGCCCGGTAAGCATTGTTGTAGTGGTGGGCGTGGTCGATCCTGCCGCCTGAAACGAACAAACAAGGCGACACCCAGAGGAGGAGGAGTGGAATTATCCCATTATCGTCAACCAACGACCCTTTGCCAATTAAGAGAAACTCTTTGTGGTTTATGTGGCTGAGAGGGGATTTGTTTTCCCACCAATGCACTTGAAAAGCATTCCCCCCCGACGCCGCCGATTCACCCGGGACGAAAGCCGCCGCGGCAATGGCGCGGGAATTTCCGCTGTGCTGCCCGTTTAGTACGTCGCCCGAGAGATTTTAAGAGGTCTTTCAGACCTGCAAGTATTAGGTCGAGGAGGAGATCTGTATACATACATCCTAGTCATTCATTCAAAAGCTTACTGTGATAAAGAAAAGGTTAGCTAGGCGCAGAATTATTAATTCCTTTGAGTTGATATTCATGTACGGAATACGACACGTGTATATTCGCTTCCGAGAGCTTTTAGAACTTTCTTATACCAGCAAGTATTAGGTCGTGAGATTTAAGAGTTAATTACAAACCACCTTTTCAAAGGCTTTATTATTATTAAGAACATATTCTCTAGACGCAACGTTGTTAGTGACTGAAGCTGATATTCTCATACGGCACCAAACAAGGTCAGATGTCTTTCAAATAAAAATACAATTAAGTGATGAAAGAAATTAAGAACCACACCTCATGAAACCTCTAATTCTACTTATTACCCCAGACCTCAGCTTATTACTCCAGAGTAATAAATTAAATTTCATAACATTGCAGCGCCCTTGAAGAAAGGGGATATGATTACATTTTCACTCTATCTTTTGAACTGAACAAAGAATTTGACCAACTGTAAGAATAACTCAACTTTAATACAATATTTCTTCGTGAAAATGATGTCATAAGAAGCTTTATAATCTTCTTTTTGTTTATTCATCGCAGTCATTTGCATTTAAGAAGATACCTTATACCATGCATAGATATGATATCCTAGCATATTTGAGATATTTCTCATGATCATTTCCGACCTTTAATTTTTTTATCTGTTACAGCCATCCCATTCTTCTCCGGAAATACTAATTCCTTCTCTCTTCGATTATTTTCAGTGCTGCTCCTTCTTATGTAGGCTTAGTTATATCTCTTCTGACCATTTTACTCATAATTCTCCTCAATTTCGTTTCTAAGGTGTAGGTAAATGCTAAAAAGTGATTATCAAAAATGCAGAATGCCTTGCTTGGAAGATATTTCAACCATGAGAGCTTTCACCTTTTACCTATTTTTTTATGACACACAAAAACGTTGATAAAGGTACAAAAAAGTTTTAAGGAGTTGGACAAACTTTGTACTTTCCTACGTCAATGCTTTAAAGCTGAATTTATCATGGTCATTTGACAACTGAACTACGACAGAATTTTTTCTCCGTTATTATGCAAAAATCAAAATGCAAAAAATAATGTCACATATGACCAACAGAAGAATTCAAGATTGGATATTATTGAAAAACTGGTTCCTTAAGTATGCTTGATTAAGTAGCCCCATTTACAGCAAACTGTCGTGGGCTTCAATGCTTCTTAAAACTACAATCGCACTAAATCTAACTCTCGTCACATTCATTGAAGATTTAATTTTCCTGTAAAAATAATGTGAACGGAAGTGTAGAGTTATTGCCATGACTTAATTTACCGATGATTAAAGCCAAAGCAACCTCGTAACCAACCCGGAGGTACCTTGAATTTACTGATTGTAGGGCCTCTTGCAGGGTTTATAATGGAAGATGGGGGTTATGGTCCCTTGTTTGAATGTGGATTTCCGCGGATATATAGTATCCAGAAAATTTAATTTCTGTAATTTTAGCCGGTGTTGTCCCAAGAAATCGACCATGCATTATATATATAATGCATGTGGTGTGAGAATACGCTTCTTATTCATCTCGCTCGGAATGCTAGCACTCCTTGAGAAACACGACACATAATACTCGGAAATGGAAATCATAGCTTTTCTTCTTGGTAATATCTGGAAAAATAAATTTAACACAAAGTTGAAAGTGTAACTTCAAATTTCTGTTGAGTAAATGTATGAATGATAACATATTAAAAATAGTAAAACGATTATTAAGATACAATGCTTGATTGGTTTGAGTTTTTAGGATCAAAAGTCTCCCTAAGACTAAAAGATATAACCAGACTTAAATATAGCAAAAGATTGTGGTTGCTTATATTAAGACTCCAGTAATTCTAACAATTAACTGGTACCAAATGGTAATGATTTGTTTTTGATAATAGTTTGGAGCTATGACGTTTTAATCTGTTTGCTTCCATGTGAAATTTTGCCAGATTTGATCACCATTGCTCCTTCGTTTGGGTAGTGATTTTTGATTGCTCACCTTCCACAAAGAGGAAGAAGCCATGAGGATTCTTCTGCAGGATTTGGATGGCCTTCTTGGTCATTTCAGCCAAGGAGGGGTCGCCATCGGAACTCTTATCACGGTCTGCCTCGAAATCCATGTGCGAGTAGGCAAAGAGTCCTGGAATAAAACTCAGTATTAACATGCGTTACGAAGCAACTTAGTCTGTTTTATCCCGGGTCGAAGAATGAGATTTAAATCAAATTTTATGTTTCAAAATCATCATATACCTATTGTGTCACCGTTTTGAAATCAACATAAAGGACTAAGAATAGCACCATTATCAATTCATTTGACCTATTTCGGAAGCCTCTAGAAGGAGAATCCACTCCAACTCACTGTCCAGCAGTTTTCAAATTGGGAGCAATCATCGGATACTGATCCCGTTGAAATATAAATTCCATGATTAATTTCAATCCATCACGTTTGCTTTTACTATTTTATTCAGGTTATTTAAAGTGAAGGAAACTACAATAATGTCTCAAATTTTAGCCTGAAATACTTTCTATATTCCCAGAACTTTAAAAAGGATGGATTTTATCAATAACAGTAGAGTTCTTAACCATACGCTGGTTGCCGGTGATGCATAAAAAAAATAATTTCTGTCCGGACAGGGGCGGCGTGGTCAGGGCGGGAAGGCGGGAATTCCCGCCCGAGCCCGGGTTGTGGCTTAGGCTTCGGGTCCCGGCTCCCGGGCCACGCACCAGGTTTCGGGCTAGGGCCCCGAACTTTAAACAGCCAGCAGACCAAACATCTCTGATTGAAAGTACAATTTTGTCATACTGAACATAAATACCTATGAAATTGCAGTTAAATTAGGTACAAATTTTTTCAGAAGGGGGAGGGGGGTCACAAAAACCGGGCCCCACTGGACGTGCAGCGGCCCGGGCCCCTGAGCATCCACGCCGCCCCTGTGTCCGGGTGATTCCAATTAGATACTACAGCCTTAGTGACGTAACGAATCACTTCAATGTTCGTCAAATGTTGTGTTATTGGTCAAAATTGTTGAGTATTCCATTATTTTGTCATATTATTCAGTAAATATTTTACTTTAATGCATTTTATACATGATAACTAAGTAAATCGAAAGACAAGAAAAATTGGCCGCGTGCTAAGATTTTTAAGTCAGAAAAGGCCAATGAAACTTACTAATATCCACAATTTTCATCTCCTTGGCTACAGTTTTCCATTAAATTTACTAGGCCTACTGCAGAGAGATAGTTTAGAGAGGGTAAAAATCTCCACAGAAGCAGAACTGCACGTATCCAATTGAAAGGGAAGAAGGGAACGATTTTCCATTCCTCATTGCTATACCACTGAAGAAATGAAAATATGTGGCATTCAATTTATTCTCATATAACACGTACGGCAATAAAAACTAAGTTATACTTATATTTCGAAAACTTTTATCACCGAATAATCGTTTTTGAACTATCTGGGAGAAGCAACTAAAAATAATTCAAACGTGACCTTTTCAAAGCATGATGATATTGTGTTATTATTGGCCGTCGATCGTTTGCGAGTCTACGTACTGCTGTAATTCTTGTAAGACACTGTTCTCGTAACCCAATCTTCCAACGCATCCAAAGTTTTCTAATATGTTAATGTCCGCGAAAGAGTCTAACCCTTCCTACCTATGGAAAACACAAAAGAACTCACAATAACCCGATGCGTGAGGAAACACACTCAACCTCCTGCTTATACTCGCCTTTAAGAGGACAAGAGAAGAGTCGTTTCGTTTACATAGGCTTCCAAAGGCTCCCCTTGTTTTATCAAAGGCTCAATCGATAGGAGAGTGTTTGTCCCCAACGGGGTGGGGAGGGCATTTGGCTACGGACCCTGTTATTCCACGCCCTCCGCTTTGCCATCAAACCCACATCTCCCGCACCCTGCCTTACCCTTCAGGGTATCTACTCATGGGCGGTTGGCTGTTTGGGAGACGACCGACAACTTGAGTTCATTTGTGCCATCAAGGATAGGTGGGTAGGTTCGTAGTGGTAGAATGTTTATTTTTATTGGAAAACCGAGAAAAAGTGGAGAGAAACCCGGTTTTATAATTAGCATACCATTGAGGGCGCCGAGGAGGCCACAGTTTAACGTCGAATCCGACAAACTGAGTAATTCCCATGAAGTGATATCCACATTGCACCCAAAAGGGAATAGATTTATAATGTCTTATATTTGTGGGAAAATATTTAGGCTTAAAACTCTTCTAATACATCTAATTCCTAAACACAGTTTCATAACCCTATTTAACAGCAAAAACTAAAATAGATTATGCTACATGACCTCCATGCGAATCATGCAGAATACAAAGGAATACAATGTATAATTAAAAATATTTCCCCGGATATACACATTTGTATGTAAATATGAACATAATAATTTACCGTAGAAGTGGTTGGTCATTATCTAAATTACATTATTATGAAAAAGTGACTTACTTAAAGGTTTCTGAACACTTGGAAAAAATTAGAATTATTGGTGTCTTAAAAAACTACTGCATGAAAATGTTCACACCAGAAGGGGGCCGTAAAAATTCTTCAAATCTAGAGAATATGTAGCAATAACGAAAAGGGAAACTTAGATAATGAAACCAGGGATGAGGGGGTGGATCACCTTCCCTTCCATTTTTCTAGGGGTGCCAAAAATCTTAAATCTCTCTCTGTAAATATGTACCTATTAGCTATTCTTTTAGATCGTACCTTAAAAGTACTACCTAGATTACTATTACAGAGGGCCAGGGTTTTATTGGAAAATCTTCACCCCCGCCAGGATTCGAGCCCGGGTCCTCAGCTCTCCAGCCCCAGCACCGACCCTACTCTGCCTGTGATTCGTGTTTTGATTTTTGCGTGCTGCGTTTCGAAAGTTGTTGACCATTTTTGTTTTTTCTTTGTGGATGACATTGTAATGGCAGAGGTTTTCCAATGGTTGAAACATTAGTTACCTCAGCTGTTTCCAATATCTACAAGTAGCAGACAGTTTTAGTACGGTGTAACCTTAGCCCTCAATACACAGTAAACTAAGTAGTCCGCTGAAAAAACAGAATGTTGTCTTTCATACCAATAAAAAGTAGGAATGTACTCTTTAGGTTATTCCTTTTCTGGCTACAAGGGCGAAAATGTGTTCACAAGAAAGTATTTACTCTTTGACCACCTACTTGTCGGGATAGCATAACCTGATGCAACATCAGAAAACACAGCCGTAACCACATCGTCACCTCCGACGACAAATTACTGATCTGTTGGGACAACGGGTACAGGGATCTATTGACTAAGAAGGCCATTGAAATCCGGCTGACTGATGGAATTTCAACCGAGATGCCGGATACTGACTAAGCCTAACTTTGATACCCTTCATTAACAAAAGAATGACTACGTGGGAAAGTAGAGTTTGGCGCAAAACAGTCTCCTCTCTACAGGCTGTCAGTTACATCCTGACCCAACCTTTAAGGTAAAGAATAAGGAAAATTGAAGTCCTGGCATCAGTCTCCTTGAAAACGAAAACGGAGTTAATCACTGGAAATTGAGTACCTAAACTCCTGACCCGGTTGAAAGCCTGCAAAAAATTTACTTACATGACAACTGTCGATTTCCATGAAAGGCATTAGGGGCTATCCATTATCAGCGTAGACAAAAATAGGCCGCTTTTTGACCTCCCACCCCCTATTGTGGACACTCTTAGACTTCATCCCTCCCACCCTCCCTCCCCCCCTATTGTCCACGTAGACTTTTCCTTTTTTTTCGGAAAAAGCTGTGAAACGGGTTATTATTTGATTATTATGGGCAATATGTAATTTAAGGCTGACTTTAAGGAACGGTAAGTAAAAGATAAACTACTCTTGTAGCTATGATAATCTCGACCATTGTCTACGTAGACATCCCCCCAACGTGGACCTTCATTGACAACCCTCGTAACCCTCCACCCCTGTTTGGTGTCTACATGGATTGTGGACAGCCCCTTAAGGTGATCGAGAACCAAAAATAGCCAACTTCGCGATTTCTTATTGTGGAAGTTTACTCGACGACTCCGTCGAAATAGAGGCTGCTATTGAGAATCCCATGCATAGTTCTCTATCTGGTGGCCAAGAGGGGCGCCCGTTTTGGTGGCTCACTCACCCAATAAGTGATCGATGTATTTGGGGTTGACAGCTTCGAACTGTCCCTTGTTCCAAACGTAGTGCCCCCTCAGGCCTCGGGTCTTCTTGTCCCGCAGCCAGTCCTCGACGAGGTTCCGACCGTCCAGCCTTCGACCTTCCTCCGCCTCGCTCTGCGTCTCCGGGTCCTGGGCCACTTTGGGTAGCAGGTGCCGCCGGCCACCACCCAGTACCACCTGGTGGGATGGAAGGGAGGAGATCATTAATTGGTTTAATCCACTCGCTGTGCATCAAGTGGGAGAGCAAACCCGCGGTCGGTCCTAGGCCTGGCGAGTTTGCAGTCGAAGAGATGGATTCGAGGATAAATTCAAGAAGGGTTTCAATTGGCAGGTTTAATGATGTAGTGGCAAAGCATTAAATTAGATAACTTTCATGGAGCACCTAGCATTTCCGGCAATTTCATGATATAAAAACTTTCACCCCCTCAAAAAATCTTTCCAAGTTAACGCCTCTAAAGGTTTAATCCCTTTTATTGGCAGGCACATATATGTATGCCTGCAGTAAAAAAATTCGCTATATAAAATATAGCTAATAAAATCAGGCTTGACTTTGTGGAACCTCTCCATATCGGAAGTCAAAATGTTCAAGTAATGGTTCACAAAAATAATATGACTGGACAAATACTAATATTTAGTAGACCATTACTTAAAAATATTGATTTCCACAATATAAAATACAAAAAAATATAATTTAAAATAAAATTTTAATTAAAATATTATTTCTCTCTGTTGAATTTTGTGACCAACGTTATTAGCATTCATCGGGGATTAATAATTTTAACGGTTAGGGGCTAACTCTTAGGAGTACATGTGTGGCGATCTAGGGATAATTGAAAAAAATCGAATAATGTACAATTTATGTTTGTAACAGTAAGGATATATATAATCAGCTTGTTCTAAAGAAAAGGGAACCATTTGCATAAAATTTGCCACAAAAATTGAAAGAGATTGGGAATCGCTGATGTAAATAATACAAGTAAACCATCCAAAAAATATTATTTGAGATTGCCATTGTAGGAATTGAAGAAAGGAAGAAAAAAGTTCTGGGGCTAACCCTTAGGTGTAGAAAGACAGAGGAAGAGCTATGACAATCACAATCCACGATTTGGAAGAAACAAGGTTTTAGGGGTTCAGCGAGGAGTGCGGAAAATAAGACAATATATTTAGTAACGTGGTGGTGTATTTCCATAGCCATATTTAATTGTAACTTTTACTACACCACAGAGATAAGAAGAGAGAAGAATAATGCATGACCCTGATGCATGTGTTGTTAAAATTTTGCCATTTCCTTTCCCCCTCCCCTATCCTTGAGACAGTTATACACTGATACCCTCCATCTCCCTCTCTTCCTCCCCCCTCCCCCTCTTCTCCTTTCTTCCACCCCTCTTCCTCCCTTTTTCTCTCCAATGTATATTCTCCCGACCTTAGTCGCACCTGATGACGATACTAGTGTATTGAAACCCGGGTCGTGTTTTGTGTTTTATCTCCATTGTGTAGTAAATGTTAAAATACAAAGTAGTGCGTGAAACAGGAATTACTGTAGGAGAGAGCCTTGCACTCAGATTCGGTGCAACAGCGAGGAGTTTATGATGATGGCGGTGGATTCTAGTATTTTCGGGTCTAGCAAGAATTTCTCCCACCTGCAGGTCTTTGAGAGAATTTGCTTCAAACTGTTTGAGGGAAACAGTGAAAGCGTTTTCTTCATGCAGCTCTCTCTACTCTGGTACTCTTATTCTGTGTATATCGTCAAATCGAATATGTTTGCACTCAAATAAAGGGAACTTTTCACTATATTCAATAATATACCTATTCATTTTATTTTCGGAAACACAATTTCCAATATCTAATAAAAGTTAATGGAACGACGAAGATTAATGCCTTTACCTGTAACTTGGAATTCAAAGAAAGTAAATTCCCTTTCTAGAATTAAGAGTAATCTTGGATGTTTTATCGATACTGTGTCATGGAATATCGAGGAAAAAATGATTTAAAGGTAAATTCGATTTCGATGACTCAATTTAATAACTCCGGAAATATCTTAGGCTCTTTATAGAGGTAGTAGCTATGTAGCTTTATAGAGGTATATGCTAGACCAATCTTTCGGCTTTAAATTAGCTGAATTATAAAATTTCACTGTTTCCAACATTTAATTTCGTAGAGCCCCCTGATTGGCTTCGATAAACTAGCTTTAGGTTTGTATTTAGGAGATAAATTCAATAAACTGGGGACAAATCATGGTTCCACTGATAAAATAATTGAGATAAGAAATTTGAACAGCTTTTTCTCATTTCTGCCTAACCGCTACCCTTTTCATGCGCCACTTTTATTTCACTTTGTCAATCGGCCTTAGAACTCCTTGTGCATTACAGCTTTAAGGCTTTAGAGCTTTCTCTGCTTTGGAAATTGGGTTGATGTTCATATTGAAACCATCCCATTAACATTTATGAACAAAAAAGACGCAGAAACCAACAAATGTTTTGTGTATTATATTCCTATTTTCGAGGTGTTCGAAGCGTATATAAAAACAGTAAATGAATTCCAAAGTAAAAACATAACTTGAGAAATGAAAATAAGAAATCCACAATAAACCGGCGAATGAGTGAATTGCCAATTTTCAGGTCCCATTTAATGTGAGTCTGAGCGAAGATAAAATACATGGACAACTGATCAAATTAATCCGTAGCTTTCAATGAGCGGTTGACGATTTTTCTGTTATTTTTTCGTTTATGACCCCGCGCATAACTAGTGACTGCGTGATTTGGGGAAAGCAATCGTAAAATATATATATTCGGCTATAATTTCATCTGTGAACAGAATGGTGTTTACCCCGCGTCAACATTTATATCCAAATGCGGCCACAAAATCGTTTAAAATCCACAGAGCAAATTCTTTCGAATGCAAATCTGATTCATGAGATGAGGTGATGCCGCTGCTCTCATACCCGCCATTTATTCGCCCCAAAGAACTTTGAGTTTACGCGCGATTTTCATATAAATAGGATCTAGAATTTAATTACATGAGGATGAATAATTAAAATTCCCGAACGATATCGTGTTTCAGATTGGAGATAATGCTACGCTTCACCCGAATGGAAAATGCAAACGAATAATAGCCTCAGTATTTCATTCATGTCGAGCTGATAACAGCAATTACGAACCAAAGGTGAAACTACGGAAAAATCAACTGCCACCGAATAACTTTATCTTATTCTGATCAGATTAGGTACGTAAATCAAAATCCAAATGCATAGAAATTCCACGAATTTAAATATTACCTTTAATGGAATTATTCTCGAGTTGTTGTACTTTTCGCTGAATATTTAAAATTAGGAATTAGGAGAGATCAATTACAATATTGTATTCATCGTTTATTTATATGGTATTATTATTTTAAATTGACATTGTTGAAGCTTCTTTGAAAGGTTTTGTGACTGCTGTTTTATCCACGGAACACCCTTGGGGTCTAATTCTGCGCTTGAAATACCAACTGCAGTGAAATTAAAATATTCATATTGGAATTTATTAAGCTTCTATAACTTAGTGTTTTGAAAATATAATCGTTTTTTTCATCATGTTTTTGCAAATATTTTTGCAATTTGTAAAAGTTTTTTAAATTACGCGTAGGATTCAAATTTATGCAATTAAATTACGAATTTTCATTCATTTTCCATTCTTGTACTCTTCTCTTAAATACGCAAGATCATTATTACTAATTAATTTTACAAAATAAATAAAGCCTGCAAATGAGGACAGTTGGATTTATATGGTTTTCTAAAGGTGGGTTTACACTGGCAAGTTTATTGCCCAGGATTCTTGCAACTAGCCAGTTTTAGAATAAACAGCATCTACAAACGGCTCTGAAAGTCCGCTAGAAGAAAATCTTGTGAAATCTTTTGGTATCTGCGATGATTTTTTTAGAGCAACAGTTTCACCGTGCTATTCTGCCGGCTTCGTCTAACTTAGCCTTAGCCTTAGACTGTTGCTCTAAAAAAAATCATCGCAGATACCAAAAGATTTAATCATGAGCTGCGAAAATTTACGAAAAAAGTCCGCTAGAAGAAGTTTTTCTTAAGTTTCGCCAATTTGGTTGCAGAGGTATATAGCCAGTATATATGGCCAGTATAAATGTCAGCCAATTTATATTTGCGTTACCTAGAGAAAATGTTTTCGCCGGAGCGGAATTTTATGCAAGCTCTTGTCGAAGAAACTTGAGGAAGTATCTTTTCAGTGTAAACCCACACTATTGGAAGACGATATGAATAGTCTGGCGTCGAACCATAGACTTCGTGTTTGCAAAACGGAGTCTATTATCTACGGAGAGGTTTAAAAGTCGTTCGACTTTTAATCCCAGAAAAAAAATTGAGCGTCATATAATAACGTTGCATTTTGAGGCTCATCTTTGTAGGAGAAAATGGTGTCCGTTGACTTTCAAAGGGAAGAAGGACAAATTAAATGGTTGCATTACATTAAAAACTCCTTCCAATGTGATGTTTAAAATACAAATATGATTTTTCAGTTGTAAAGCACGAATTGAGAAGCTGGGGTGAAAAGTAATCCGGCTAAGCTACGACTTTTCAAAAATATTCATTGTATTTATCTGAGCTGTAAGTGCCTAGGGCATACGTTCTCATTATAAGCCAATGCTGCGGCTACAAAATAAGAAAATACATTTTATTACCGCTAACATGATGCAAAACTACTAAAATTTTAGACAATATCCAAGAAAATACCGTAACATCTGAAAAAATGTATGGATTGGTTCGAAAAAATGTATGAATTGGTCATCCAGTACTTAAGTCTTCTAGCCAATAACATGAGTGGAACTATTTTAACAAAGAATTAAAACCATACAGAAAATTAAATGCTTTTTCTAATTCAAGTTTAAGTAAGAAAATCTTGAGATATCTAGAACTCTGAATTATACCAATTAATCCATCTGGGTGTCTGAGAAGATGAATACCAAACTTGGGTTGAACACAACAAATGACACGGAAATCTATAGCGTTCAAATAAATAGATATCAATGTTAAATATAATATAGTATACATAGATATAAATATAGCATTTATTTTTTCACATTTCACTTCATTTATTTAGCATTTTTTATTTTCATGGCTAGGGTAAGTAAGGTAACCTCGATTTTACAACCCGATCGACGGATGAAGTGTTGATTTTTAGTCACCCTTTTTAGGATTCGCATTTATCAGGATAGGTTTAATTTTAACTCTTTGTTTTGGACACAATTGTTTTAGCCACGACACCAATTCCACTCTGTAAATGAGTTCGCTTACGTTGATCTGGCGGCCGGGGTCGTCCTCGACGAGCTGCCTGGCGATGTCCTTGCACGCGTTCCTCGACTTGGGCGGCACTTTGCCGTCGTCCTCCCAGTATCGACTGGCCGAGTGGCCGTAAAGGGCGGCGGGAGTGCCGTGCGTCACGCGGGTCGTCGTCACGATCCCCGTTGCCTTCCCTGCAAGAGAACAAAACCTTATCAAAACTTGTGTACTTCCGGATTTTCCACTCTCAAGTAATATTAGTATTTATTTCAACCAGCCGGAATCCTTGAATGAGATAAAAGCGTGAACCATTTAGGCACAAGACGAAGTCGCTTGGTATGATGGTCAATGCCAGAAGCTGTAGCGAAAAATTAGTTTGGCATATACAATTGGCAAAATAATATTTTAAAAGTCATAAATGGCCATTATTTAGGAATCAACTAAAAGAAACGCTTGGTGAAAAAATGATATCCCGTGTCTGACAAAAATATTTCCCTATTTTGTTTCCCTCATATGTTAAGTACCGAAAAAGTGAATATTGATTCGTACAGTTACAAATGAAGAACATTTTTAGCTCTCTCTCTATTCAGATGTGGCAAAAAATCGTCCCTACAAAATATAATATGTTTTACACCAATGAGGTAAGTAGGGATGGCATTGTGCCATTAAACCGTAGCCTGACAGCCGCAATAACAACCACATTGGTTATCCCTTCTCTTTCCTTACTTTCCTTTCAATAGCACGACGGACTGGATGAGTTATCGGATGTACAGCAAGAATATCAACCATCTCTTTGATTTTTAAGGCAAGAAACTCTTGAAAAATATGTTGGCTCTTTCGTGCTATGGATTCTTCTCCATTTTACCGTAGTATTCATTGGAAATAAGGTTTGTTTACTAAACTTTGCAACGATCTGAAGGATGTTCCTTTGCGGCTCTGCGATTCGAAACAATTACCAAATTTTATGTCTATTTGGTCATTTTCTAAGTAGCACTTTTTAATTTCAGGCTCGATTTGCGAAAAAGTAGTACGGTGATGTAGCATTTTTTATGGTAATATCTGATTCTGGACGCTTATTTTAGTGGCTAGAGCATGGATGATATGATATTTAAATTTTTATACAGCGGAACGACTTTAATTTTATGATAAATTCCATGATGATAAAATATATTGAACTTTCTACTTTCCACAATTGAAAGGCTTATGGCCTATCTTGGCTTGGATATCTCATACACATTCCGAGATGATTTTGTACGATTGGTGCCATATATAATTGTTTCACAATGATTAATTACGTTAATAATACCCTCGGAAAGGTACGAGACGTATTACGTAAAAATGTATTAGTTTACCATTCACTACCATATCTCTACATTTCTCCTCTTGATTCTCGATATCTTCGATGGATTTACTTAAAGTCTTATCTTTTGCAGAATGGATGAAAGATTGCAATGTTTACTCACTTAGTACATAATGGAAACTTTAGGATTTTCTGTTCAGAGAATAAGTTTTGCGATGCTTCCTATTCAAAGCTCCATATTGAATAAATTTAGTTTTATTGGAGAAAACTTTATGTAGTTTGTAATTACGCAGCGTTTTATTACCATGAGATGGTAATTCATCCCATGGTATTCAATCCAATTAGCGACTCGCCTAATTTTTTGGAACAGGAATATTTAATTTATAATTAGACTGTGACGATGATTAGTCTGTTTATTTAACTTTCATCAAGTAAAGCGTGCGATCATTTCCTTTGTTGCTAGTCTGTTTGTTGGAAATGATAAATTTTTCGCCCAAAATCAGCTTCTTATTTGTTTCGTAGCAAGAGGTGAGGTCAACAGAAGGAAGCACTCGCGCACTCAGTAACCTTTTGAATGTCTGGAGGGGGTGAGAACTGTCACCAAAAAGAATGATGGTTCGAAAAGAATGAAATCAAGTTCACTAAGGATATTAAGAGCCCGAGATGGCTAATATTCATTTTTTATACAAATATTATTGCTTCTTACGTCCTCAAGGTTATAAAAAGACTGAAATGTAAACACTGGCATGACTGATTTCATGATAGATTTGAAGCTCCAAATTTTACAGGTTCAAGTTTTCCCTTTTACATCCGATTCCTGTCACCTTCAAGAGGAATACATTGCTTTCCAAATCCAACTGATTATAATTCGTTGTGTCGGGCGTGACTTCATGGAATCGACTTAACATAATGAAAAGTAAAGAAAACTTTGTAATTCCACATAAATATTTAAATAAATAATATATAAATACTTATGTGGAATTACAAAGTTTTCTTTACTTTTCATTATGCCAACTGATTATATTCAGCATTTGCTACTCCCCGAGTTATTTCTGTTTAATGCCACAGTTTAGAGATTCCTACCCAAATTCAATTGAAAAATGACTGAAGAGTATACCTGACTTTTTAAATCTACGGTTACCGTTATGCATCATTGCCAATTTTATTGACGAATTCTGTAATAGGTGAAGGCATCTTTGCCGCGTGAAAAATGAAGGTCGTGTATGAAAATAGAATTCAAATGCGTATTGGTTCTTTTGCTGCTGATGACGTTGGCTGAAATTCCAAATGTTCGTTGGAAAAGAGCGACTGGAGGATATCGTTTGGAGGTATGCTTGGGTTTTTATAGTAAGTTATGTTTTGCAGCTCGTGATATTAATAAAAATGCTGAATAGGAGGATATGATTAGCGAACTGTAAGATTTCATCAGAATTGGTATATTTTTAGATGCTCTCAACCATGTAACTAAATGAAGAAAAACATTAGCAGAAAATGAGCTATAAAATTTTAATTTAATTTTGAAAGTTGATTTTTTGTAGTTTATTTACAGCTAATTTAAAATTATACAATATTATTTATTATTTTAAAGAATAACTGCCTCATAATGTAATTGGTTGTATCTCACGATAGTGTCTCGTGTTCTGCTTAAAGAGACAATATCTTATTTTTTTCGGAAATTCAATAAAATAATTTTCAACTCGAACAAATTAAACTGTATTTAACCTCCCGGACTATTTAGTGCAACCTCTACATGAAGTGAAAGCTTTAACTTACAAAATAATCTACCTGAAATTTGAAAGAGCAAAAGAATTCTCGAATATATTCGTATTCGAAAATACTTATGTCTGCTTTATCTTTCTTATCCACATCATGCAGACATAAAGGTGTTACTAAGCATACATTTTTAATCAGAAGAAAACGATGGTGTTATCTCAGTAAAGTTTATTTTATGCTCAATAATTCGCCATTCAGTTAAAAATAATAAGGTTAATCGACTATTTAACTTGTATGACAAACTAATATCTACTAATTTTGCAACTTTTCATAAACACATTTTTACTTCCTGAGGACTATTATGATGTCACAGTATTTGCAACAAATTAGTGATTCATATTTGTTCCAATATTCCTTCAAAATAACATGCTGAATACAATAACTACCGTAAAAGCTACCAGTTGATGAACATCTTAATAAAAAATAGCAACAAAAGCAATTCATACACAAATATAGGGGGATTGTTAAACAAATAAGCACACTCTCTTTAAAAAAAATAACTCTAAGGTAATATTTTTAACCTGTAATTTTTCTGAAATATTGTACCAAATGTGAATATATAATTTCTTGTAAAGTCTATGACTTCAATGCATCCCTGATGAAGCAAACATTGATTTACGAAACGTTGGAAATCAGGCAATAACATCTATTATTTCTTATACGACACTATTTTCCAAATTAGAAGAAAAATAAAAAGAATTAACAGAGACTAGGTGATACCCATGTCGAAAAAATTATAATAGATAACACAGAACACTACATTTTTTATTTTTCCTGGCTTCTCCGTGAAACTTTTAAGTGCCCGGTGGAAATATGGAGCAATGTGAGTTATAATCGACACCTCAATGGATAAAAACAAACTGCTACGGCAAAATGGCTTCATGGATCATTAAGTACGGTGTATTGCTAGATCGAAAGCACTTAAGAAATATGGTTTCTATGGCGGAGAATATAGCGGACCAGCGGTGCGCGCATTACTTATTTCTCCTTTCCCGAGATGGAGCTGGTGACGACGGCGTCGTCATTTCACTTTTGATGGTGAGGTCGCGGTAGGGGGAAGAGGAAAAGTTTCCCTATGAATAGTTTGCGGAGCATTCGACCGCCAAACAAGGTGTCATTCGTCTCACAAGGAGAGGTGGAGACAAATGAGGTTAAGCGGGGCGTCGCGGGAGGTCGCGCATAACGGGCGCGAGCAGTCTGGCAAGACAAAAAATGTATCGAGCCGCGCATTGTCCTCGTTAGTCCTCTGAGCGTCGGCGATGTGATTACCTCCTCATCCTTTTACTAAACAGGAAGAGATCTCAAGGTCTCTTCTTTCCCTAAAGTAGCGCCAATTTTATTTTTTTAATCACACGTGCTGGGAAAATTCCAAAAAGCGCGTGGGTTTGCCGTATGCCAAAAAGTCAAGTATTCATTATGTGCCTGCCCGCTTTAGCGTGTGGGAATGAAAAAAATATGCATGCTCAATAGCATATTTCTTACCTCTGTTTATTGGTATTTTCTCAAAAATAATCGAAACTTTTCTCCAGAGATTCGGTATTTATAGTATGCTGAGTACGAGTAATTTATTGAAACAAAGGTCTTAGGGCCACTAGGACCCCTATTTCACTCCCTAAGTTAAAGCATTGTTGCCCAAGCCAGACGATGAATCCGTCTCCTTGATTTATTTCACCCACCGTAATTTCAAGTTTCATTTAATTAATCTTTAGGTTTTGTCCATGTAGCTTAGCATTGACGTCATCTTTCCCTAATTCCAGAATTAATATGTCCTCTAAAATGCGTAGCCATAATATTAATCTCCAAATTTGTTTACTTAAGTACTTTCTTGACAAAATTTCATGGAATCTGCTGCAACGATTTTTAAATTCATCTTGAATAATAATGTGCTACATTATATATTTTTCCCAGGACATAATTAGGTGATATCGGTTTAACGAGGCCACCCTAATTACCAATAATCTCACACACGCTCGTGAATACTCAAGAGACTTACTTAGGGTAAGATAGGCGACCCCAACTGTAACGATACCATTTTCCCAAACCCCCTCCCGCTAATCATCCCTCTACACTTCCCCTCCCATATTCTACCCTTAAGTGATTAAGTGATACTGGGATGGCAAAACCTTGCGGCATTCACTTGAGGTAAGAATGACTAGTTAACGTAGTCTGATCGAGATAGTTCCCTAGGCATAATGGAGATCATACTCGAATGATGCGCTACTACTGATAATGAGGCTACACGCTAGGCTTAGGTTGCTTGAGAAATTCAGAACTGATATTTTTCAGAGCGACATAAAGAATATTATCATGACTCCTCACTAGACCTCTAGGTCTGACAGATGCAATAAAATAAGATAGATACACTGCCGGACATATAGATACAAAAACTCGTTCTTTTCGCGAATAATAAGCAACCACAATAAAAATTTAGCTCCAGTAAATACACTCCAATAATACATGTCACCATTTCATTTCCAAAAAACTTACACCTTTACACGGCTGGTGACCTAACGCCCCATGCCACGTGCCCATTCGGCGGTTTGCAGGGTATTATGTAGATGTAGATACGTTTTAATTGCAGCAGCCGGAAAAAGCATGAATTATATATTACATGTTAATGGTGCAATAATATGCTTTAATATGACTGAAATTCCATGTAATTAAATCAAAATATCCATATCAGTCTTTAACTAGTGACTCACAGTGACCTTTGAGACTGCCTAAAGCTTCTGAATAACTGTTATAAAAAATTAGGTGCATTTCTGTTTGTGAATAAATTATAAAAATTATTTTTACAAAAAAAATATTTATATATAAACATAAATATAATTTATACAAATATATATTATATTTGATTCACGCGGTTCGTTTAGAACTCCTTCACAACGGTAAATTTCTTGCGATCATGAAAATTTTAATGCGGTGTATATTTGACTTATTTTAAAAAAATAGCTGAAAAATACGTGCAAAATACCCACTTAATTTTTTTTCCAATCACTTTATATCAGACCTCTCTGAAGTATAATCATGTACCATTTTCCATATAATAGGGCTGGTATTTTTCATGAAAAATTTCGTAAAGTAAATCGGAGAGGTGCTTATATTTTGGTTAGGGTGAGATATATTTCTTTAATTTGAGATTTATTCATTGATTTCTAAGTGAAATGATTTTGCGCTGAAACCTCCTTAGAGGCACAAAGTTAAAATAAATGGGACATAGGGGTCCAATTGTGGATGACCTAAGGTGTCTCTGGATACCACCGCTTGCTCATCCGTGTTTGATTCACTCTCACTGACCTCAGGCGCTGCAATGAGGACGGTTACCAAGTAAATTCCACACTTAAAACTTTTATTACCGACCTAGGTTTCGATTGCCTTACAATCATTTTAAAAGGGCTAAAATTGATTGAAACCTTTGAAAATGATTGCAAGGCAATCGAAACCTAGGTCGGTAATAAAAGTTTTAAGTGTGGAATTTACTAAGAGATTTTTCTTTTTCGTCATGTTTGCGGTAACCTTCCACGAAGTTGCGCCTTCAACTAATAAGTTTAGACGGTTACTAAGTTTTTAGATGTCATTTCAGTCTCTGAAAGTGCGTAAAATGATGCGTACTAAAGGATGACAAAAATAGATTGAAATCACTAGTATCTAGCGATAGACTTTCAGCTAAAATGATGTACATTATCGTTGGTACATTAGGCATCAATGATGTGCTTCCTTATCGGGCCACAGACGAAGTTGTTTCTGGGCCATAGACCAGGGAAACTCATCTATTGTAAACAGGGACATGGCTTGTCTGGTCTCTTTTGCCAAACACCTCTCGCGACAATTTATGGCTTATTCTTTTCATCCGCACCTTACATCTCACAGCTTTCTTCTTCCTTTCACCGTCGCTGCTCACGGACCGCCGTCAATTTGTGCCGTAGCCTTAATGCTCGCGACGTCGGTCGGTGATCCCTCGTCTTCTATTCCCAAGAGATTCGCGGAGGTGAAAAAAAGGAAAGACGCGAGGTTCTCTCGGAGCGAAATGATGTATCGCGAAAGACGGAGTGGTTCGAGGGGGTGGGTGGTAATCAAAACGGGGAGGAGCGTAATAGGGAAAGTGAACTTATGTGTGATGGAGGGAAGAAGGTCTTAGTCATTTCTTTTGAAAGTTATGATAGGGCCATAAGATACACGCATTATCAAGAAAGGAAAATTTATCGGGATGCCTACCTGTGTCTTCGAAAACTTGTGATGGGAAATGGGGCATGAAGGGGAGGAATGCGAAGTGGATAAGGAAAAAAATTTGCTTCCTATAGATCTTGCGAAAGTTTATTCCGAGTTTTCTATTCCAGAAGAAAAAAACGTCGTGCTATACATATTTCTGGACCATAAATTACTGCAACTCAGGAGAAAATTTATTTTAAAAAAATACTTAGAATAACTTATTAATGCATTCAGCGCTAGCTAAAATGGGTAGCAGTATGTTTGATGAGTTTAAAATGTATCCCATCTGTAGCATGAGACTTGATTCATCTTGGATGTATACGAAAATGGAACCAAATATTTATTTGCAGCTGAACCTGGTAAGAGAATAGTAAGGTTATTGTGATTATGATAGAAATTACCTATTTTAGAGTAAGCGTAACAAGTAATGGTTTACTACAGTAAGAAATGTAAACACAACTAGAGAAGGCCCACAGAGTATCAGGTGCTCTAGGTGATATGATATCGATAAATGATTATAAATCTAAGGAAACCAAAGCAGGAATATATTAAGCAATATAAAGAGACCAATGTATACTCAAGGCATAAAGGCTTATGGCGAATGAAATTAAATCGATGATAACACTTGCTGACAGATTCAACAAACAACCGAAATGAACAACCTCAGAAAAATACTCGGAAGAGCATAAAAGAAGCATAAGAAAAAACATTATAAGAGAGTCATCCAAAGCAACACATTTAAACACATGAGTTATTGAGCAGAGAAAAAGTAGATTTGCTATAAAAACAGAGTGGAAGACTACAGGATAGCAAAAATTTCGTGAGATCAGTGCCGAGAAGTAAAAGAAAATACTAGACGACCCAGGAAAATATGAAAAAAATGTATGTGACGATATAACTTTATCAAAGAATAGACTGAGAGTCTAAATGAAGAAGAAGAATACTTGCTATTTGTTGATTGTAAGGTACCATAGCAAAATTGTATTTCAGATATTCATATTGCTCTTGCCGTAAATTCATTAGTACCGATAGAGCAAGACTTACAAGTAGCTTAAAGCGTTGATTCAAATTCACTTTCACATCAAATTCGAATTATCAAGTTTTTTATTATGTTCATATGGTGAACATCAAAGTTATATTGTGTTAAACTTCCTAAGTTTTTTAACTTTAGCGTATCAGGCGATATTTTATGGAAATGGAGTAGAGATTCCATGATCTCAAAATAAAAGTTTTTGTTCACTTTCCACAGACTTCAACAACCTAGATTTCGACATGAGCTATGTCATTTTTAAGGACAAAATATCTTATAGAGATAGCTCATGTCATGAAATATCTCATAAAAATAGGTAGTCGGTGAATAAAAGTCTGTGGAAAGTGAATAAAAACTTTTATTGTGAGGTTATGTCATTCCTAAGTTTTCATAAAAAAATGGAGGAGAGAGTAAGTTTTTTGCTCGTGCCACCTGTAGGAAAAAAATACCTAGCGTATAGAAAACTGCAGGATCTTCTTATAATTTTCTACAATAAATCAAGTGTACTCCTTCTTTCTTTGTTAGGTAATGTTAGAGCTCTATGAAGGTAAAATTCAGCCATCGTATGGCCATTGGACATTGATATTGTCCAATGAACATGATAAAAAGACTATCAGTACTTATAGTACCCGTGTGGGCATTGGAGTTCGATGCGTTGATATTATGCTATTTCCGAATAAAAGTAATCGGACACATATCGTTTACTTTAATATGCAATTATACTTTACCCTAAATTTCAACTAGAGAGCAATGAATGTCTATTCTTGAAAAATTTATCATTCATGGCATTCAAATTTAAGAATTAATCATCCCGTAATGATACATGAAGATTTACAAAACATTAAACATTGGTACCTACATTAGTACACATTTAAGAAAATGAATATAATTATCCGGATGATTTTCTATTTCAGAATTTTCTCGAAATCATAATGAGGCTCAAATGTGTATAACAGCTGCTAGGAAACAAAATGCATTATTTGTATTAATCTCATGAACATTAAAAGGTGACAGCTTGAAGAAAAGGGGTCCATTTCCAAACAAAAGGAGAGAAAATAATGTCATTGCGTTTTCTACGATACGTAGTCAAAAATATATCCGAAAACCAAGACATTATTATGCTGGAAATCAACCATATTTGCTCGTCGTATAATATGTTCTTTGTTAGGTGAATAAAAGCACCTTTTACTACTTTAAATACATACTCTCTTTCTTAAAAAACTAGTCAAAATTTTCATGCTTGCTAGATATTGACGTCCTTTATTCGTGTAATTAATGCCGCGAAGGTTCATTACAAATAAAACAAAACTTAACAAATTTTAATACCTGTGAAACATATCCATACCTATGTAGCCTTATTAATTAATTACTTATTCTTAAATAAGATTATTTAAGGAAAAAATCCATGCAAACCGCCCTCGGATAGCGGTAAAAGCACTCATAACTCTCGTGCCACGTTTCAAATAAAAACATGACATTCAGATGTTTACATTCGTTTTTTTGTCACCTTGTCCTTGTTTTTACGCAAAAAACCCAGCATTTCTATCTTTAATTTTTTTAAATCGGAGACGCTAATTTTATCGCGGAAATCCGCATCCGAGCGTCTAGCCATAAGGACGGTATCTAAAGTTGCCCTGCGGAACGAGACGGCGAGGTTGAAGATGACTCAAGCGTGATGAGAGGTGGTTTGGAGGAAGGGATATGTAAAGGGTTTGCTTAGGGTTGATGGTGATGGGGATGCGCGAGAAATAACGGAGTGGGGTGTTTGGTGGACGGTAAAAAATGAAGTTGACGAGGCGACCTTGGGAGGAAATTGAGTACTTCCCGGGGGAGCCTTGTACTGCCAGGGGTGGGAGAAATAGGTGTCAGTTGGAGCAAAGAGACATTCCACACGGAATTCCATCACACCGTGCTGAAAGTACCACTCTTCCTTTCCAACGCTGAGCACCTTTAAAATAACGTAACTTTTTTTTGCACGGATGAAATCAAGAAAAATATTTTGCGTTGAGTTTTGTGTTGGTACTCTTAGCTTGCTTAACCATAATACGCAGAAAGGCGTAGTACGCAAAGTTAAGAAGATGCAAACGAAATTCAGCACGTTTGGTTAAAAAATGTTGTGAGTGTTCACAGGAAATGTAACGTAGTTGATCGAATATCTAGTTTGGGATACACTAGAGAGATTTGAGGGTTTCACTCAGGCCTAAGATTACTTGGAAGTTAAGTGAACCAAACTAGTTTCAGGATGACTCAGAGGATATCATTTTGACCCCACGCTATGTTTCTCCCCAACAGATAGGAGCGGCAAAATGAGAGTGATAGACCACTGAGCCAAAAAGGGTAAAATTCATTATATCCAAGGCTGCCAAAACAAACTAAGGGTGACCCATCAAACCATTGCACTGACACTCAGTGCACTTTTGTCTTCATGATGAAAAGATAACACTTGGTTAATTCCACACTAATTTATTAAATTAAAATCGACCCGGGTTTCAGCAACTTAGTGCCATTTTCAAGGTACAACTGACTTGAGTGGCTGAGTATATATACAGTAAAGGTTGAGGGAGAGGGAGGAAAAATGGGGATAGGAGAAGGGGGGCGTGGAGGTATACTGGTAGAGGTGATGTAAAGGTGGTCCACAACAGACAACCTTCCTAGTCATCCAATCTGTTCTTGTTTACTCAGTTTTCACCCAATTGTATTCATCCTTTCCGCCGCCTTTACGTCACTTCTACCAGTATACCTCCATGCCCCTCCCATTCTCTTCTTCCCTCTTTTCATCCCTCTCCCTCCACCTTTACTGTATATATACTCAGCCACTCAAGTCAGTTGTACCTTGGCACTCAGTTGCTGAAACTCATGTCGGTTTTAGTTTAATAAATTAGTGTGGAATCGACCAAGTTGTATCTTTTCATCTTGAGCAATTGAGAATGGATATCTTTCAGAGCGACACGGAGAACATCATATTAGAACCACATTATATTTCCAGGTCCGTCAGAATCGATAAATTAAGAGGAATATTTTTCCGAACGGATAGGTATGGGAATTCATTTTTTCCCCCGAACAATTAAGGACTTTAATAAATGCTAGGTGGAATTTTTTTTTTAAATTTATTTCTTTATTTATTTTTTTACGGCTGGTGTCCTAACACCCCCCGCCACACGCCTTTTGAGGTGGCTTACGGGGTAGTATGTAGATGTAGATGTAGATGAATATCCAAAACTTCCAAAAAGTAATGCCTGAAACAGTTTCGTTTGTTCACTATTTTCTTTTCCATCTTCCAATTACTTTTACTGATTTTCCTCCATTTTTCGTGGTTGTTGCCATATAAAGCCTGCCACACACACCTTGATGGACACACTGGCTGTTAATTTGGATAAAAATGACTATTTTCAAGGGCACGATAGTTAAAAAAATTCATACTTTATATAGTTATCATCACCATCAGCCACTAGTCCTAAGAATGGTTCGATGAATCTCTCTTCATTCATCTTTTTTCCGTATAATTAACCGCATATTCCTTCATAATCCCTTTTTCAGCGTTCCTCATGCCTGCTAGACGTATTCCACTTGTTATTTTCAACAGTACTCCCTCCCCCTGATATTTCCCTCCAGTTTTTTATACAAGGGCTGTTATACCTCAGCCTAAGACCAATAAATCTGTCTCTTCTATTACATTGTTTTCTTTATGCATTATTTTCCCCGCGGCTATTTTTACATATAACATGTCATGCTGACCTAGTGAATTAAGTGATGTCATTTTACCTATGCTGTAATAAATATGGAAAAATGACATTACTGCTTGACTCGAAAAATTAATTAATACATAATTTCAGTTGCACCGACAAATATATTGAGTAATGTAGTTATGAATATTTATATATAATTGTGTAGAAATGCATTTTATAGATGTATAATTTCCTCTCTCTAATTCCAAAGTAATCAAGTAGCATTTTTAATGTAAATAATTATTACTGATGATTCAAACAGAAATGGAGCACATTCTCACAAAATACTCATAATAGTAATAATTTTTATTTCCTCTTCCTTTTTTTACAATCAAATTGACGGTATTTTGTTTTCCTGAAATGAACAAATGTTTGTATTGCGATTTTTAATTCGCTTTTAGGCTAGGTAGGTCTACCGATATCATTCCTAAGGTCTCTTTAAGACTTGTTGATGAGAAAAATGCCATTTGTTTCCTTATCCTTCTTTAATAATGCATTTCTGCCGTTGTCAATTTCCTCTCCTCTGTTCCTGTCATCCATCAAACTTCTCTGCTATATTCTTCTCTTCCAAGCTGGTGTTTGTTTTAAGAATGCGTCGCGTTTCATTCCTTAGCTCTAGAAAAATGCCAGGCTGGCATTGAACTAGGAAATATTAATGTATATCGTTCCAGTTTACCACATTACATATCACTTTGGAGCAGCCGATATACGTGTATTGAATTGTTTTAATTTCACTTCTTGAATGCCTATTTATATTATTTATGCTCTCGTATTTTTGAACCGAGTTATTGGTTAAAATATTACCCCATTCTTATTTAGCACGAACCACTACAGTTTGAGTATAATATGGATAATTTTTAGTATTAAAAGGATCCTGATAGCTGCAATAATGTGGTCTGAATATTATGACAAAATTGCCATCGCAGAAAATATTTCAGGGATATTTACCAAATGAATGAAAATTTTTTTACATTGGTCAAAAATTATAAAAAAATCAATTCTTTGCACTTTTTCACTTTTTTCGGTCAAAAGTAATAAACCAAACAATTAAATACTGGGAAGTAGAATAATTGAATTTTGTTACAAATATGAACGACCGAGAGTTTCTGGCAATTTTACCTCATAACTTCAAGCCAAAAATGTCTCCAACCACAGAACTCATTCTTAACGTTTCCTTTGTTATATTTCCTTTTATACATTCATTTGTACAGGCATAGCTATAAAGGCTTTCTCTTTCTGGTCAGATACAGTCAAAGAGGTTAGGAATTACAGTGAAATTAGTTCCTCTTATATTATTTCCTCCATTATACCAAATGATATTCATGAGGAAATGTTGTATAAGGGGAAGTTTAATAGGATTCTTAATGGGAGGACGTGAATAAAATAGTGCGATATAGCAACAGATGTGAGAGAGTGACTTTACTTTTTTCCAATATCCTTAGAATCTTTCATTCCCTTTGACTCCTTTCATACCGTCAAATATTTTTTGTTCTCCTTTCTCACGTTGCCAGCATTTTCCTCAGTCGTCCACTTAGGACTCCGTTATATCACAGCGCATTATTCTAAATCATTTCCAATTTCCTTTGTTCATTCTCTGATGTATTCTCCATGATTCCCTAATTTCCATAAAGGACTCCTTTACCTGTATAATCATCTTCTGTAAGTTCTACCAACTAACCCAGTCTTATGCAACATTCTCCCCAATAATGTGAACTGCTCTACTAAAAGAGCCAGGACATAAAATGTCTCTCTTAAAAGAAAATTAACTTATGCTTTCAATTCTCATCTCTAGAGTCCCCTTTGTATCCTTATACTTCTTCTGGAAGTATCCAGTAGCTGCATAGATTATCGCCTCAACTGACCGCTTCCCTTAGAATTGCAACGAATAAAATGTACGCACCTCTATATTCTATTATCAAAAACAGTTAAAGCAAATTAGATGGTAATCGCCATGTTGGTCACATGAAAGGGCATAAAATGGGCAAAGTTGACGGATATTATTTTATTAATTATCCAGCACTCTTTTATACCAGAGGATGGAGTCAAAATTACAGACCATCGTGTGTAATTGACCACATATACGGCAAACAAAGGATGCAGCAGATACACATAGCGAAACTTGGTCATTGACACAAATTGGCTAGTACCCCGGGTAAATAAAAGAATGACATAAGGGGGGGGGGGTAATTCGAATCGAGAGAGAGAATTGTCAACAAAATAAAAAAATATCCTCGCTGCCGGGACAGATGGTGAATTTCTTGTATGAGAATGTTTTATGCATGGAACGAAATACTTTAAACTAGCGAGAATAGCACCGCCATCTGTTAGATTTGCTCCTCTTGATTATTCTGCGAGACCTACGGAACAAAATTATGGAGGCGTAGACGCTATCTCATCTGATTCTTCATCAAGTATTATAATTATTATTACACAAAGGGCTGTATATATTATAGATTAGTATTACCTACCGTTCAAGGTTGATTTCAATTAATTTAAAAATCCACAAGTCTTTCAGAGGCTTAGGTCCCTATCTCATGACACGATTTCTTTCCTCACCTCAGCATGCGTCCTACCGCATTTCATCCCGTCCGTAAAACCTTTACTCTATAAAACGGGCAAAACGTACAGTGAAAGGTGCTTCCACGGCCACCTCCCTTAAATAGTCACCTCTCTAATTGGCCATATTTTTTGGGAACGTAATGAACTTCCCAAACATATAAGCAATATATATTTTCCTTCCCTTCAGCGGTTACCTCCTTAAGCGGCCATTTTCTCATGGGCCACTTGATGGCCGCTTAATACAAATTTTACTGCATAAGGAGCCATTAGAACAAGAAAGCATGTATAAATCGGCGCACGAATGCGGAAGAAGCAAAGAAAGTATGTGAGGACAAGACAGCGTAGAGGAAACTATTACAATCAAAGCCGCTTATTAAATATTAAGCTATAAATAAATATCAGCAGTCGTATTGACATTAGAGCGTACTGTGCGAAGCAATGTGTCTATGAAGCCGAAACAAAAGAGGAGTTCATTGATTGCGCAGGTTTGAGGTAATTGCTAAAGTACAGACAGCTTCAGAGGCCTGTCACCGAGAGCTCAACTTTTTTCATGGTGCCCACACCAAAAAGGGAACGGCGTGGTAGGTATGCATGCATGTGAAAATTATGTCAAAATACGTTAGTTCAGTGAATATGGCGCTTCTGTTGGCTTCCATGATTGATTTGAGTGTATAATCATTATTATTATTATTATTCACAGAATTGTTTGTGGGTTTTGTGCCTTAATTATTTTATACTAGCTTAATGATTAGTAAACTATGATAGCAATGCTTTTTTAATAAATGCATTCGCAAAGGTTGAATACAGCATTTTTTCCCACTCTCAAGGTCGCAGTGAGAGTTTCTTAAGGTCGCAGTGGAGTTTTTTTTAAATCTCTGATTCAGATTTTCATGAAACTAGGCTCACTTGTTCCTGATGGTGATATCTTTCGATAATTGTGAAAAAAAATGAATTTCGCCGATCTGGTATTTTGATGAATGTTTTCTATATTATAACAATTCTGTATGGCTTATGAGATACATTTACCAATATGTCGACTATTTATGTGTAGATTTTCTTCTGAAAGCGAAGTGATACATTTTATATTACTGGAGAACTTATTCTTTCCCGACGAATGCAGAATAAGGACGCTACTCGGGTATAAAATTAGTCTTTCTTTTATAGCCTAAAAAAGAAAAGATTAAGAAAAAAAGATTAAAAAAGAAAATATAACCTGGTCTGAAGCCCCAGAAGAGTTACCTTACATTTTGAATTAGTAAAATAAAAGCTAAAAAAAGTTGTCGCGTCGAGTCAAAGGTCTCCTTCTGGGAACTTTTCTCTCAATTTCTCCTTCAATTATGCTCTTCACAAAACACTGTGCCTCGGCATATGTCCAATCCATATGGTTCTTCTTTTCTATACAGCATCCCATATCGCCCTTTTCTTTTCTACTCTTCTATCAACTTCATCATTTCCAATTTTGCCCGTCCATTTAATCTTCAGAATCCTCCTCCAGCGCCATGTTTAGAAGGCTTCTTGTCTGTTCTGGTCTGTTTATCCAATGATCCATGCTTTCGATCCTTGAAGTGTCGCGCTCCACACGAATTCTTTCACAGAATGTTTCCTAGTTGGTACTCTTAGCACAATAGTTATCTTTTTCCCATGAACGCCTTCTTAGCTTGGGCTATTCTTCGCTCGATGTCCATTGTACTTCTTACGTTCCATGTGATGGTCCTTCCGATATAGGTGAAGGAATTGAATGATAGGTGGATGCATTTATAAAAGTATTTATTTAATCATAAAAATTAACATTACGAAAAATTAACGATTATGGGAGATTTTTATTCTCTCCAGAGTGCTCTTTACTCCGCAACACAACAGCTTTCCATTCGCATCAGACCCCGAGTACAACTCTCCCCTCCGCCACCCGTTCGGCAGGAACTTTGAAAGTTTCGCATTATATGTCTTAAAATATTTCTCTTCGTAGAACCAGGAGCTTTAGCAAGACCTACGTAATGTCAAGAAGTGTCTTTTTTGTGACTTCTCAGTGTAATTCCTTGAGCAGAACCTCCCCCTCTCGACACAATTCTACAATAGCACTCAAATCACGAAACGCCCCGTGGGATGAACAAGAGCACCGCGTCGGCTCCTCGTTTGAGGTCGGGAGACACTCTAAAGAGTATTATATTTTTCCACCTCAACTTTTTCAGAGGGGGAAATTAAAAAGCAAATAAATTCAAGGGAAACTTTGTGAAAGTAAAAGAGGCAGGATTTAACCGGGGAAGACAAGAAACTTCCTTGGAGACATAACAAAGAAGAATAATAGTAAAATTTCGCGAGAGAGATTTTACGTCCAAAACAGCACCTTCTCTTTCTTATTTCACCTAGAAAGCAAAATGCACCATATTCCTTAAGGGCTGTCATTTCGCAAAGTTTAAAGGTAAAATAGAGCCAGGGGAATAATGCTAGGATTAACATTTCACTTCACACAGAAGACCGCTCTGTTTTGACGGCTTTAAAGTTGCGGAATAAAATTATTTTCATAATTTTGATCCACCGGATTGGTCCTACATGTAAAATATGTACCCTTAAAGGATCGAGAAGAATTAAATGATAAGTAACTTGAATTGGATTGAGAAGAAGCGAGAATGAGTTTTTGTGAAACTTTCTCAAAAGAATTCAACCATCAAAACCTCCAAGAAGCGTGTCTTTTTGCTGCCTTGTGGGTCCTTTACCAATTTATACAATGCTGAAACGGGCTGCTCACACTTTTCGCAGCACAATTGATAAAATGCAATAATTCATTTTTTGAGTTCACATTTCCCCTCTGAAGATGGGTATCTGAATACTGGAAGTAGAGGCATATAAATCACCCTTTAGTACTGCACCTTTTGAAATTAGGATACATAACTTTTGAATTACTCAATAATTGTTTTTTTTTTAAATTTCTCACAATATATGCCTCTGGATGAAAATATTAACGAAGAAATTTGAATATATTCATTTATTTGAATTTAGTTGATGCAAAAACTATGTCATCATAAAATTAGCAAAAGAGGAGTTGATATTCTATCACTTGTAAAAATTTACTTTTAAATGGGTGACCGTTGTCCTATCTGAAATCACAGTCTACCCACAGTTCACTCTGATTTCCATGTTGGCAGGTGAGGTTCACTTAAGCAACTGCTTACTTTGTTTGTGGTCTCTGCATTGAAATCATGCCCGATTATAACTTGAATGGCTTGCGTCTATCTTTCGTGTTTGCAATAAATATACTTGAAATCATATGGAATCGATTCGTAAGACGATTCAAATTTGTATATAACGTTATAATCGGGAACACCCTGCGAGAAAAATCGAGTGTTATGTACCTATCCCAGCGAGAATGGGATATAAAACAAAAAAGGTATGAGGAATAAAAGGAGTTAGCATGGAAAAGGGTACAATGTACAGTAAAAATATTTTGGATTTGATGACAAATACTGACGCTGGAATGAATTCAAAATGTAATTTTAATCATCAAATTACTGGCATAATTCATGGGCACAAGAGGCATAGAAATTGTTTTAATTATTTTCAGTCGAGAAGAACTTCGTCATAAATATGCAGCGAGAGTCGTTTATCGAGTAGATAACAGGCTAAGGCCTGCCATTTTTAAGCTTAGGTTAATCACAAAAAGCTTTCATTGAACAGTGTAGGGCATTGGCAAATGACAGCAGATGCTCTACCACCTACCCAGCCTATCCCAGATTTCATTCAGAAGTTTCCTCTCCTCGCCAAACCAAATTATAAACTTCCTCGCTTGTGCGGTGGATTATGGAAAATCCACCGCACTTTATCTCATCCTTCTCCACACCCACATCTCAAACACCTGCAGCCTATATATCCTCCTTTCATATCCTCCTTTCTGAGGGTCTACGTTTCTGCCCCTTACAACGCTACACTCAGTTTCAAGCTCTTCACCAGCCTCTTCTTTACAACCTTACCCGAGGTCTCCATCATCAGCTCCCTTTTATTAATATACGTTCATTGACTGTAGTGTTGCAAGTTGTGTCCATTAAGATAGTCCTACCTTCTTCACAGAGTTTTCATTATGCATTATTTCCCTCAATCTCTTCCTAATACTTCTCATTGATGGTTCTCTCCACCCATTTGACCTTCATTATTCTTCGGTATTTCCATATCCTCGACGTTTCCAATCTTTTTTGCATTTGCTATTGTCCGGGCTTGACCGCCTTAAAAGATAATACTCCAAATATAGGTTTCAAAAAAGTGCTTAAAAATACCTTTACGGTGGGTGGAGTGGTAATAGTGAGTCTTAGAAGGAAGGTTATGATGATTTTTCATGTTCTTAGTCGAAAAAATTCTGGACCCATGTAACATTTATGTAATACATCAGAGTGGAACTCTCCTTAAATACAGTGTAGGAAATAATTCGAGGATAATACATTCAATTTTTTCTTTTGTAATGACTACAGCTTTCGGCGCGTTATTCTATACTCACGTTAAAACAATTATTATATATTTCGTATTTTTTAATCTTTGACGCTACATAAAAACTTGATATTTTTAGTAGCAACTTTAATTACATAAAATATATTTATTCGCGTTTATAAGAAATTGTATACAAATGAAATCAAATTACTACGAATTATAACTCATATGTCCTAAGGCTTCATGTTGTAGTAGCATTGAATTGCCAAGTAACCAAATCGACTCAATGACATTTTTCTTACTTGCATCTATAGAAATAACTATTGAGAACACGTGTGCAAGCTTATCCGCATATCTGTACATAAAAAAATCGCTCCGACCAAACAAATAAGATTTCAGAGAGATTGATTCAGGGTCAAATGAAACGCGTGGAAAATGCGAAAATTTTAATCACCATAGGAAACGTCTTCGGGGAAAGGGTTAATGGCGCAATGTGCCTGCATTCGTCCGATCGCTCAAGTTAATTAATTCAACCACAAAGATTGTCGGTTTGTTTGTCCTGCTTTCTCTCGTGAGGGAAACTTTCCTCCCGAGTTATATGCATTGTGGGGTCGTCGATTTGAGGGGAAAGGTCCTCGGGAAGGCCTGAAGACCGGGAGGAGGAGGAGAAAGAGTGAGTAGGGCGAGGACGCGTAAGGACGTGATTGTGAAGGGACTCAGAGGAGGAAGGGTGAGAGGGAGGGAGAATGCCCTCGACCTTTAGAGAGAAAACGATGAAAGAAAGCCATGGAGAGAAGGAGAGAGGAAAGAAAGAAGCCTCCACTGAAGGTCGCATTGGCAAGGAATAGCATTGAAATAGGGTTTCTTGTGAGTGAGAAGAGAGACCCTTATCTCCACATCCGGGGTTCTCAATTCTTTACGCCCCTCTTCCTCTCGCATTGCCCCTGCCAGTCCCTTTTGCGCTCCGCATCACACACCCCCTTCGGTATCTTGGCCGCACACCCGTTCCCCTGCACCCGCGCGCCCACGCACCCCTCGAGAATGCGGATCGGGAGCGGAACGAGAGGAGGACGAAGCGGACGGAAGAATAAGAGATGAGGAGGAGGGAAAGAATGGAGGCACTTTCGTCCAACCGCCCTCCTCCCGTTTCCCCGCCAGTCTCCCCATATTTCTTCCGCCCTATCAAACATAGCTCTTCTTCTTGATACATACATTCATTCGCATGGAAGATAAATAACGCTCAGTTTAAATACAAGGGGCTCCCGAAGAAATCATGTATATTGCATGTGAAGATTTGTGGAAGATATAGCATCCTCAGATCCAGGAAACCAACATTTGGAGTGATAGCTTATTTGGAATCAGCCAAGTTGACTATAATCACAGCATATAAAACACTGGATGGGTACCCTTAAATGATGCTGCAACAAATACCACTTATAATACACAACGTTGTAATACGAACAACGAATGGAATATCCTGAAATGAGGAAATTAAATGAGCTATTTTATGAGCTTAATCAAACCCTGAAAATAAGGAGGATATAAATAAGAAGTGCCGATCAAGGGGGAGAATGATCATCTAAGCTATAATTCAATGCATTTATGCTCTGTTTTTGCATGAGGATGCCGATTTCAATATAAAATGAAGCCAGTTAACTCGTTTGAAACTACACAGGAATACCTAAAATTTACACAATGCTTATTGTTGAACCTTTGTTTGATAATACCATTGTAAAGTTCGCAGAAATATACTGGAGTGCATGATGATTTAAAAAATATTATGATCACTTGATCTTGGCTTGTGGAGGATATGGAATAAAAATGCTGACGAAGAAAAACAATGATTGCCAAAAATATACGCTTATTCGGTTATGCTCCGGTTATGCGTGAAGATCTCAAATTTAGTAAGGAAAGAAGCCGATCCACGCTTGTAAAATGACAGTGATTACTATACTGGGCTGATTTATCAATCTCTAATTTTGTAGTAAAATGTATAAACGCTAAAATACATAAATGCTTGATGAAATACTGCCACTTTATCACTTTTTGTGGAGGGAAACATTGAAAATGATCGTCAAAACATTTAGTCAAATCAGTGAAAATTCATCATTTCCAAGGATACTGCATTAACCCTTTCATTGCAGCCAACGTACTTGTACGTTCACACGGCACACTATTGTGAACGTACTTTTACGCCCGGGCTTCTAAAAGTGCGTCGTGGTTACTCGCCAGCCCTTGAATGTATTAAAATATACCATAAGCTCAAAGCTTTCTTAATATTTGGCAATCTTCAAGTAACTTAAATATATATTTTAAATATGGCTGTTGTGACTTTTTTGTATAGAATTTCTAACTCAAAGAATAGCTACCCGCGGAAGATTCACCCATCAGCCGTATGGTGGCCTCGCATTGGGAAGCCGGTCCGCAGCGAAAGGGTTAAACGCAAAAAGAAAAAAAAAACAAATGCACTTCCAAAATGACCATAATATGCTAATTGGCTGTTTAATTAATCTTCCACTTTTGAGTGAAGTGGAAAGCTAACTCTGAAATACCTACATGAAAAATATATATTTTAATGTTTGCTTCAATGAGTCTGAACTGATGATTTTCGGTGAGATAACAATACAGAAGGCATTGATGGCGCAAATCAAAGAGATTGGACCGGCATCAACAGCCACAACAACGGGTGAAAGTTCAAGGAATCGGCCTGAGTACTGCAATGAGGAAGGCAACGGGAAAACCATTAATTAATTTCCCAAAAAAACCAAACCTACCCAGTAAAACCAAAATTATTATCCCTAGAGGATGCAGCCCTGTGTCCTTACTATATATGACATGGTGACATTCCTCCCAGTAAAATATTCCGGAGGTAAAATAGTCCCTCAATCGCATTTTCAGGTGAGGTCTACTGGGAGGGGTATCTCAGTCAGGAAGGACAAGTGCGGGATAAGGGACTGAGTATTATAGTTCATTATAAACTGTAATGTGCGCTCGGCCTATTCGCCATCTCTGTTAACCCGATTTTCCCTTAGCATATAGGTACCATCTGTAGCACTAATTTTGCAATTTTACGACATATCCATCAATAAGTTACTATTAATCAGTATGCATATACTTCTTTTATATGCATTCCTCATATTTCTTATTCATTTAAATTAGCAGTCATTCGCATTCCCGGTGTAAACTGTGGTAAAATCGGGTATAATCTGTAGAGCAATACAGCCAACGTATTATTTATTAGTTACCTACTTAAATTGAGGACAGAAGGTGAACATTCTTCATATGCATCTAATAATTCGTCCATTTCATCAGGCTATCCAAAGGAAAGTAAAGAAAGAGCAGGGATAACAAAAATGGTTGTTATTTCGGTTGCCAGGCTACACTTTAATGACGTAATGCCATCTCCATCCACCTCTATCGCAGGTATATAAAAATTGCCTTAATTTGTAAGAATCTTTGGATTGTTGACGTAAAACGCCATGTTGGAATGCATAAGAATCATTTGTCTCTATTTTAAATGTCAAAATATAGTTAGCTCATTTTAAATGTTGATAAAATGCAGAATATATTTTCAACACTCAATAACGTGAGTTTTGAGTCTGAAATATAAATACTTTCAATCTGGAGGTCCAAACTCAACCATGGCATGCACTGCTGAGTTACAGAATAGGAGTTGAAAATTGGGACCATGGGAAGAACACGAACATTTTGAAAGTGGTCCGAATCCAGCAGTAGTACATGAGCCAGAACTTTGAATATCATAATGTAAGTTTGGAGCGGGTGGATGAAAGTTCGACCGAGCCGTGAATGTAACTAAGGCCTTCCGTGTGTAGACAAGCGCGATAAAATCATGTCCGTAAGTGGGGCGTACTTTCGCGGATCAGGGTGCACACATGGGTGAAAACCTGCGAGAAAATGAATACCTGTCTACCCACACGGTTTCCTCGAATAAGGGATTTACCACAGCAAAGGGTTCCACAGACGGTAGTATGGAAATGGATTCTCTCTCTAAAATTGGTTGGCGACGGGACAGGGAAGGAAAGGTATATTCCTTCAAAAGGAGGACGAAAAGAGAAATGTCTTTGTGATATAACCCTTCTCTATATCCCCGTTGGGCTGTTTAAAGATACCTGGTAAGGTAGATTCGGCCGTCAGAGGAGGCAATTTCAGCGTATTCGGTCATTTTTCTTAACCCTCCTTCATTCGTGCGACCTTTTGGCACATGGCATGGGGTAAAAATTCACTCCATTCCTGTTTTGACAACAGTTTTGTTAATTTAAGATAAGAAAAACCAAATAATCATTAATTGTTCCTTCAATAGGTTGGAAAGAATTCATTTTTCTCTAGAAAAAGAACAAATACACATGCCAAACTCATGAATAAGTGGGAATTTTTCGTTTTTTGGAGAGAAAAATAATAATTCTCGGGTATCATACATGTATTTAGTATAAAATATCGGTAAAAAACTCATTGATTAACGCATGACTTGTTAAAATAGCGCATTTCTTTAGCAAACGGAAACGAGCTTAGTTATCACTGTAACCTCCCTCAAAAACATGATAAACTCTACTCAGATTCAACGGCAAAACGTCGTCTTCAGGTGAACCTCGCACTTCAAGTCTCTTGTCTTTTTTTGGTCTGTGTACAAGCCGATGTGAACACTTACTGTCAAGATAGGTTTAAATTAATTGAATCCCCGACGGCACTCTGACCGTAGAAATATACTTATATTTACGGAAAAAGCATTCATTCTGCGATGTCTCCATTCCGTCGAAACCATTGTCATATATTAAGTTCATGTAGGTTTAATCATCAGGTAGTTCCCATTCGGGGTCGGCAAAGTCCAAGAATTTAGTTATTACTGGAAGTAAGAATGTTTCTTCTCCCACTTGATAATTACTATAATTTTATGAAAGAATTTTGTGGTGATAAGGGTTATTGTCATAACTATGATGAAAGAGAAAAGACCTTTTGCTCCGGATTAAGTCGGAAGCCTTTGTATGAAAAACAGAAGAGGGATGTTTCAACATTTTACACAGTCATCTGATGATAATATTCTATTTATTAATGATGTGGAATATTGCAAAGAGTGATTCGGAGAAAACATTGAGATTAGCTCCAGATAGATGCGATAATCTGTTATAAACAAGTTAGAGAACTCATATTAGCATATATTGATGAGTGTGGGGGAAAACGCATTCCTTGATCCGTCAAGATATTACCGTAAAATAATTTACCAAAAAAATTCTCGCGGTTAAAAATTTACTTCCAATGCCGTTATATTCTCAGACAATTTTCACTCAATTTGTTTTGCTCAATCTTAATTATAATTGCTATTTAGTGTCCAATTGTTGTCAAAGCCAAGTTTAATTCCAACGGATTTGAATTGAAGCGAAATATTTTCCTACCGTCGGCACATTGAAAGTGTCTTATTTCTCCTCTGAATCAGAAACTCTGAAATCACGTCCTAAACTTTTTTCATTAAAGTATATACAATTTGACATCACTAAAAAGAGAGAACTCTTAGTATTTTCCACACTTAAAACTTTAATTCCCGATCGAGGTTTCGATTGCCTTCCAATCATTTTCAAAGGTAAGTAATCGAAACCTGGGTCGGGAATTAAAGTTTTAAGTGTGGGAAATACTAAGAGTTCTCTCTTTTTAGTCACGTCAGTAGTGTCATTCCACAAAGTTACGCCTTCAATCATTAAGTTTATATACAATTTCATCATTTTTAGACAACTTCACTGTAAATACAACACAGTATTCAAGAAAATCTATGGTCGATTCCATCTCTTTCTCTCTCTTTCCGCAAGCAGTGTTTGAGCACTAGAGAGTGTCAGCTTTCGAAATCGTAATCCTCGAAGAGGAAATCATGCTCTAAGCCATGCAAAACTTTGCCGGCGGCCTTCCTAACCAACCGGCCGACCGTCGTGGCCGGATGATACCGTTTGGCGAGTCCGATGTTTGCTTCCCTTACTTTCGCCAAAACCCTTGAACTCGGCTTGAATGCTGCGACGAAAATCCACGATTGTTGACCCTCCTCTCAAGCGACGGAGAGGAAGGCAGCAGGAAATAACCCGCACGTATTCTCAACTGCTGAACTCCTCAACTCTCCTCCCGAATACACACCCTTATCCGATGCGGCCGTCTCTCCTCTCAATTTCTTAGACGCACGAGTCGGTTCACACTTCGCGTTGTATCTCGGACATGTGGATCCAACACAGCGCTGAGGCGTAGATAAGGAAGGAAATCCGAACTCCCGACTCTGCGCGCCGAAAACTAAACATACAAGCTTGTCTCGCGAAATGTGCGCCCCCAAAAGTTCGAGGTCATGGTCGAAAATCTCTCTCAGGAAGAAATATTTACAGGCCTGGAACACCACCCCTTCCCCGATCTTTTCCTTCCTCGAAGAAACGCTGGGAAATCTCTAGGCAATGTGTTGGAGTTATCGCAGATCGGAACCCAGCATCGCAGCATAGCGCCATCGAACGATGTTGAATAGGGCGATATGCTCAGGCGAAGCTTTTACTGATCCACATAATACTATCTACCCACCGAAAGGTAGCAACCTGTCGTTACTATACAGTCACGGCCAAAATTAATGCGAATAGCTATCGATTCTACATCTAAATAATACCCTGCGAGCCGCCACATGGGCGTGTGGCAGGGAGTGTTAGGTCACCAGTCGTGTAGAATGTAAGTTTTTGGGTGATGAAATGGTGACATGTATTATTGGAGTGTATTTAATGGAGCTAAATTTTTATTGTGGTTGCTTATTATTCGCTAAAAGAACGAGTTTTTGTATCTACATGTCCGGCAGTGTATCTCTCTTATTTTACCGCATCTGTCAGACCTAGAGATGTAGTGAGGAGTCATGATAATATTCTTATGTCGCTCTGAAAAATATCAGTTCTTAATTTCTCAAGCAATCTAAGCCTAGCAAGTAGCCTCCGAGTCTCTAGGGGCTCCCACCTCAATCCCTCGCACTTAATAAGTTGTGAGACACTATATGTTCGCTTTTAGCAGTTTTTAAGGAAACACGCTGCTTTCCTTTGTATCCTATTATTTTTTTGGTTAAATATTTATGACCAGGGTTCCAAATGCTCGCGGCGTATTCGAGGTGTGGCCTAACCTTAGCGAAGTAGCACTTCTCTTCGACTTTTTCATCCGAGGACCTATATACTACAAGTATAACAAAGCCTTGTTTCTTAAATGCTGTGTCACATATGTTTTTTGAGTGTACTACGATGTAAATAAATATTAAATGTGGTTGAAGCGCTTATCGTAAGTCATTTTTTGCATATTTTAATAGCTTTTAAGACTAGTTGAAAAACGTTTTGAACCGTACTTTTCTTAGACCTATTTAAACGTCGGTGACAACCGTGCATGTCACATTACAAATGATGCAAGGACTATATTTGAAATTTTTCGCCTCAATTAAAGCAACGGTATCACTTGTTTTTCGGGCGCTGGAGATATAAGCGTAAATTGTATTTATTTACTTTTTTCCTTCATGTTACTTTGATATTCATCAGAAACCATTATGATAATAGAAAACGTACCTATGTTTTCGCTTTTAGGAGAAAATCTGTTCATATTTCATAGAATTATTCCGAAATGCATGCCAAGTACTATAAGGCTTCTTATCAAAATATCATTGAATTGCCAAGTAACTAAATCAGTAACATGCAATTTTTTTACAGTTTTGTCAATGCAGATCACTAATAAGTGCTTATACGCAAAGTTTCAGTCAAATCTGTTCTTGAACCAAAAATAATTTTTACCGCCTTTGAGACCAAAGCTTTTTACTGCCGAGTAATTAAAAACTTTCCTATATCCACACCTGAGTCCTCAACGAAAAATAATTGTGCTTTTGCTATTAAGCACACATCAACTCCGTCGCCGATCTTTTATTTTAATTCGCTACCAAGGGCGCAAGGTTTTTGAAGGATGGCAGGTAATTGCGCAGCTGTGTTGCGAAATGATTAACGCCATTGAGCGAATGTTAAGCTCCCATCGTCTATAAATTCCCGGTCCAACGCATGACTTTTTGACAAAATACTTCTTGGCTAAAGGTTTTGAAGGTTTTGTGAGCATTCGAGGATTATAATCAAGGTGATATGCCTGTTTAGGTAGGTGATACACCAGATGTCGCGTACTTACTGCATACCTATCAATCGCAATATTTTGTTTGCTGATGAAATTTGGCGTTTTCTTTACATTGTAAATGATAAGTAACTTGGTTTTTCCACATTTATTTATAATAGAAAGACAACCTAGGTTTCGACAACGTATGTGGAAAAACCAAGTTATTTATTATTTACAATGCTAAGTATTTCACGATTCCACGAAGTCACGCCCGAGACAAATGGATTATATTGGCATTTACTATTGAAATAATATGCTAATTGTTTCCAAAACACCTATCTTTTACTGATTAATTCACATTATTTTGCAAACATAAAGGTTTATGTCAACGTACTTCAATTTCCCATTTCAACGAATAAGATGTGGTGCATGAGGACTTGGATTCGGAAAAGAAATTTCGGGTACAAGACCTCATGAGAGGTATTGGTCTGTCGGATCTTCATGTGGCGATTTACTCTTGGATAATAACGTTCGGCTGACGACCTATCCATATTATTCCAATAAAAGACAGTAATACTTAATTCTATAAGGACAAAACTTAAATAAAATAGAGGAGAGATATCCTTGGGTCAAATTATCCCCTCTGTTACTTTTAAGTCAAAGTTAACGTAAATTAAAGACTATTGCTGCTGAGGCTCTTATTTTCACGCAGTATTCTCTTACCATCCATAATAAAATTCGAGAAATATACAATACCTTGGAAGATTCAGTCAGAAATAATGGGTGATGAAATATGGGAAGGGAACAAAATAACCTCTCAGTTAGTACTAGTGTTAAATGGCTGTGATCAAAATCATATGAATATACGCATGTGCGTAGACCAATCAGCCCATGATATTTCTTTCTTCATATCAGCTTACGTATTTCTCTCTTCATCACGTCCATGGAGCCATTTCTTCTCCTTCACGTATTGTCCCTCAATCACGGTCTTAGGTAACCCTCCTCCCCTTATTTCCTCCTCCAGCCAGCTACTTTACCCTCCCCTGATCTTATCCATTATTTTCTTCTCCTCACCTGTTAGATAGAGCACGTACTCGTTAGCCTCCCTATCCGCCCATCACAACTCCTCCATTCTCTTTCATTCCTATGTATAGATTGCCTGCAGTCTATTTTCGTCTTTTTCTCTCAAGAGCCCACGTTTCTGCTCCATACAACATTTTCTCTCGCAATAACTAGTCACTAGCTCCTTGAATGGTTCGAAAGAATTAATCTTAAAGTTTTTCGCGCCGCCACAAAATTGATGCCATGAGACTTGAAAACTCTTTGCAAATATTAGATCAGCACATCAATCACAAACGTGCCCTACGCAGTCATAATTTTTGAGTTTACTACCTTAAGGCTTATGTCGTGTACACAACTCGAACGACGGCATTAGACTTTTCGAAACCTCGAAGTCTCATGGTGTGGGTTGGTATATTTGGAAACATTCTTTGGATTTATTTCCTGTCTGGGCAATGAAATTCATAAAGCAAATTATAAGGGTCGATTCAATGAAGATCAATAAGAAATGGAGCAGTTATCCGAGAGGAGATTGAGGCGGAGAGCTGCAAAAAACTAATCTTCTCATTGATGGGACAACGCTACAACAGAATTATCGCAATAATGCTCTTTTAAACTTTTTGTTGTTCAATTCGAAATCAACCCCATAAATTTAAATGATTAATAAGTGGTGTTGAATGATACGCCGATTGAAAAGTAACGTCCCCTTAGCCAAGGATGCCGCTAAACTTGGACGAAAAAAGCGAAAATTAGTAATAAAACAAATTTATTTCATCCTTCAAGCAAAAGTTCCATGGTAACTTTTTAAGTATAGAATTGCAAAGGAATTTACTAGCAAAATATTTTAAAAAACAAGAAATTTGATGGGGTATCTGTTTAGAGGAAAACTCGTTTAAAGTTTTCAAAATAAAATTTTATGCACGAAAATACAAAATCGTGAACAAATGACTCCAAAGAATTATTTGCCGCTGCTTTTCCTTTCAAATGAGCCTTTATGTTTTAACATGAGTATTATATGTACGGAAATATCAAAGGCGAACAAAGTTTGCGAAAAGCTAAATTATTCATACTCCGGTCGCTAGGCAACGGATACATATTTTGCTCAAAAGTTTGGCGTGGTAATCAATGCAGTAAAACGGAATACGTCTCGCAAATCTGGTCGAAATCGGAGTGGTGGAAGGATTTTCGTTATTTTTTTACCATTTTGACGTGGAATTACTCCTTGGCCTTGAAGCCGCGTTATGCTTAGGCGTTAGGCTCAATATTTTAAAGAATTGGGTCCGTGCTCCACTCAAACACCAAGTGGATTCGTGAGCTTTAGCCATGGAAAAGTGGAGAGGGCCTTTTGGAAGGCCTTAACTTCTCGTATACACGCATGCCATCGTTTTGCAGTAAAATGGTGATATATTGGTCAGTAACACTGCCCCTTATCATTTTCCGGAATGCCTTCAAGCCTCCAACATCATAGTCTGCGATGGGAGAAGGGCCTCTATTGGTTTCCTATGGATGTTTTCCGTAGGAATTGCTACTGGTTGTTTAGAAGGGGAAGATTTAGTGGGTGTGGATGTTTGCTTTTAGATGGAATGTACCTATCTTATCAATCTGTTTTTGTTATAGCCATACACGGTCCTCGGAAGGAAGGGATTATGTCCTGTCCTTTAGTTCCACTTACAGACCAGAGGGCGCAGATTAGGGTAGCCGATGGAGAATCGGGATGGGCCGTGATAGGACGGGGAGTGCGGTAGAAGTGCCATCTATCGCGGTTGCTTTTTAACGCATATTCAGATGAAATGGTATGGGAGGCAGAGGATATATACATAAATACATACTAATCATGCCGTTCCCTTCCGGGATAGGCACAGTCACAAAGTTTCACTCATAAATACATATCTGTACACCCAACGCTGCTTCAGTAATTTCCTCCATACTGACCTATCCTTGCAAACCTATTTTACCTCACTTAATCCTATACACTGCTTCATACACGCTCTTCCCTTTTTAGACTCCTAATATTCCTCCTCCTAAGAATTTCCCCCACCACATTCAACCACAATTTTCTCGGCCTACCTCTCGCATCATTCATTTCACTCTTATATATCTGTTCCGTTATTCGACTCTCATTCATTCTCTCAACATGGCCAAACCAACGAAGAACACTCCTTTCATACATGTCCATTACTGGAGGATCTAACCCAAATTCATTTATTATCCTCTCATTTCTGGCCCTATCCATCCTACTTTTGCCGCAAACACTCCTCAGATAACTCATACCCACGGTAGGCAGGAGTAAAGGTTGGAGGGGATCTGATGAAGTCAGTGAGATTTTCCAGATGAACAAGCATTGGTTTGTCAGTCAGCCAAGGGATTACAGTCAATAACGAATACGTTAGAGGTGCAATGCGAGAGGTACGGAATAAAGATGAGCCAAAATAAGACGAAAGTGATGATGCTCTCTATAAGCAAGTTGGATCTGAATATAAGGGTGGGACAGCACAAAATAGAGCAGTTTACGTATCTGGGCAGCATTTGGAGGGACGTGGGTTTAGTGGTAGGGACAAATTAGAATGAGTAAGTTAGTAGATTTAGAATTGCTATGACTAAAGAAAATTTTTCAAAAAGGAGCTAATAAATAAAGGGGGTCTGAGTAGAGATGTCAAGAACAGGGTGGTGAAATCCCTAATACATATAAGGAGCGTGGTGCTGTATGGACCGGAGACTTGGTCGTTGCGGATGGAGGATGTACGTAGACTTCGGGCGTGGAGATGTGGGAGTGGAGAAAGATGGAGAGGGTGAGCTGGCGAGAGGCACGAATGAAGTGATGTTGGATATGGTTGGAGAGGAGACGAGGCTAATGACGGACATTTGGAGGAGGCAGAAGAGATGGTTGGAGGATGTACTGAAAAGAGAGGGGAGAACATTGGAGAAGCAAGGAAGAAGAAGCAAGACAAGAGAATAGGAGTTCTGGACGAAATAAGGCGAGAAAGACGATATGAGAATTATAAGTGGGATCTAGTGGCGAATCACATTTAGGAGAGAAAGCAGAGCAATACGTCAGGAATTAGGACACTAGTATAAGTACTGTCCAAAAAAACCTACCAATCAACTGATATATTACTGGAATGAATTGGTTTGGTAGCGCATGTTTTGGCATCAGTGTTTTTTAAGGAAGTAGCACGGCTTTTACATTATAATAATATCCATGTCACTCCGGAATGTACTTAATATAAAATTTTCAATTATTCTTTGCAGTATGTTTAGTCTTTATATCTAAAGTGGCTTCTACTTAGTCTTTCCAGTTGCTGCGTAACACTCTCTACTCACTCGAGTTTTATAGCGTCGCTCGCGGCGTTAATGTTTTGATTTATCATCTCTATAAATGCATTCAACGATTTGAGTAGTTTGGCTTGGTGGAGTCCCAGCAACAAGGTAAAATTATAATCACGATTCTCAAGTCGCACACTTCAACAGATGGTAGTACAACCAACAAAATAAAAATCTCTTTACTATATACAAAATCAATTAGCAGTACAATTCGCAGTTTGAAAAATCTCTTAGCTAATGAAATGCCTCATCACATCATAATATATGACTTACACTTATCTGTATTAATTTGGAATATATCTCATATAAAAACCATATACATTTATACTGCCTTGAAGAAAATTTTCAAAAATAGGAGTAATAGAGGCATGGAGGTCGGTCGAATTGGATATATTGGGTGTCATTTCTGTAAATGAGCCATTCGGCGGAAGGAATTCAAACTTTAGGAACGGAAAGGCATTAGTCCCCCTTTTCTTAGCACAATCTGCAGTTTTTCATGACACCGTTACGGGAAACCGATTCCACCCGAGTTCGGATTGGGAATTTGGGTGACATTGTTCGGATTTCAATGAGAATTTTTGGTAAACAGGCTAAGCACAGTCCGCTGGGTCACCGTGATAGTATCTAAGTGAAAGGGAATTTTCATATTGACTGGGTTCAATAGTGAGCTCGATAGGAAAGATTTGCTATGGCAAAAGAATTCTCCAAGGGGATGTATAAACTGGACGTTTGCCCTAAAGGGAGCAATGGAAAGGGACGGAATGAGGGGAGGGATGAAAGAGAGTATGGGAAGAGAACCTGACAACTTCACGAAAAAATATGAGGCACATTTTCACAAAAATTAAGTGGTAGAGATCACCCATCGCTATGGAATTGGATAAGTGAATTTCTCAGTAATCGAAAACAACTAGTAGTTATTGATGGTTTTAGCTCTGATATGGTCAAAGCCACATCCGGTGTTCCTCAAGGAAGCGTGATTGGCTCTCTTTTATACATTATTAATAATAATGATCTAAGTTCTCGAATTAGCAGTAAATTAAGATTATTGCAGACGATAAAGTAATCTACTGTGAAATAATGGAAGACGTGGACTTTGAAGTTATGTTATCGGACCATATCAACGTTCTTTTTTGGTGCCAGGAGTGGGGGTTAGAATTAAATATCAGCAAATGCACCACAGTCCACTTCCTGCAAAAGTCATCTAAAAAATTCTATACCTATACGTTCGGTGGAGTTAACATAAAATCTTCAGATACAGTAAAATATCTTGGAATTAACTTAACTTCTGATACATCGTGGGGAACACACATACAAAACATATGCGGCACAGCATTAAAGAAACTAGGGTTTATTAAGCGTAAAATAGGAAGGTCTTCGGATGAAAAAGTGAAAGAGAAATGCTACTTCGCTCTGGTTAGGCTACACCTCGATTACGCCGCGAGTATTTGGGACCCTTGTCATAAATATTAAACAAAAAAAATTGATAAAATACAAAGGAAAGCCGCACGCTGCGTTCAAAACTGCTACGAGCGAACATATAGTGTCTCACAACTTATAGAGGGATTAAGGTGAGAGCCCCTCGAGACTCGTAGGCTACTCGCTAGGCTTAGGTTGCTTGATAAATTCAGAACTGACATGTTTCAAAGCAGCACAGAATATTTTCATGACGCCCCACTACATCTCAGAGTCTGACAGAAGCGATAAAATAAGAGAGATACATTGCCGAACTGACAGGTACAATACTCATTCTTTTCGCGCGCAATAAGCGACCACAACAAAAACTGATCTCCACTAAATACACTCCCATAATACATCTTTCTTTACACGGCCGGTGACCTAACACCCCCTGCCACATGCCTATGTGGCGGCTCACATCTATATTATGTAGATGCAGATGGATTTACCAATGACCATATTTCGAGGTATCATTGTTAGACAAGTCGAAACTGGACGGCAGGTAGTTTTGAGTCTTCCTACTTATCGAAGAGCTCGATCTGGCTACAGTTTGGATGATTTTCCTTCCCCCGTCACTTGAGAACCTTCCTCACCCGGTTCGCAGGATTCTGAAAGTTCCGGAGTCCACGTCCCCAAATTTTCTCCTGTGCAACACCTGAAACTTTTTCGAGAGCTATAGCGTTTAATGAACTCTCGGAAGGAATAATCAAGGTTGAAGAAAGCGGATATGCTAGGAGTTGTGCGGAATTGAAATTTTATTAGAAGAGCTTGAGGCGCGGAAGCATACACGAAAATTTGCGGCGAGTTAAGCCTCACATTATGTGGTAGTTGCTTATTTTGGGAAGATGACAGACTGCGATGGTATCAGCTCCATGAAGAATGAACGGGAGAATTGCTTTGTCAGTATTCATTTGGAAAAGTTTTAGGATTGTTTTGGAATTGTGGAGAAAAAACCGGCGTCCGTATTGGGCTGAAATTTAAGGTGGTTCCGACTGACGTTTCCACACTCACATAACAGTCGATTTATTTTCTCACTACTTATTTTGAAATACACCCTTTAAGTGTTATGTCAAATAAACGTCTATATTTCCACAGTAATGTTTCGCCAATTGATAAATGCTTGCATATGGTTAAGACGAGGAGCGCATACTCTCCCTTAATCCCAACCAGCCTACAATATTTAGTATGTATTATTTTGCCATCATTATTATTTGCCACCAAAATAAGTAAATCATTTGACTCTTAAATTAACGGTAAGCATTCCTTTTACTCGGTGTTATCAAAGATATCATTAAAAAACGCTGCTCAAATTTTTCGGCGGTCGGTCACTTGGGGCAAGGAGGATGTGCGGATGGAAACCTAGCAACATTTTAAGCTCGCTCTCAACGTAAGGCGCAAAGGGAACGTTGAGTCAGGAAGTCGAATGTTGTTGCCACAGTGCAGCATGCGCTAAATATTTTGTTTTTCCCTGGGCGCGCCTTGCGTGAACATGTGTAAAAAGATTCTTTTTAGCGTAGATTTAACGGAAATGGACGCACTATGGTAGATTTGATAGTGAGAATAAAATTAGAGACCCAAACTGCAGAACGGATAGGTTTAAAGTTTAATTTCAACAGCAAACAACAAGAGATTGCGATAGCTGCCATTACTAACTTCTAGCTAATACTTTAAATTACTATAAACTGCTTTGAATCTTAAGAGGAAGCATCTGGGGTTTCGTAAAGAAATAGTTGTGTAGAAAATCCATCAGATGGCGACTCTCGCACCCAATCGAAGCTCTTAGACGTCAGGAGCCTCTCACTCCAGGGTAATTCTCGCTCGAGGTAACTGTCGCCTGTAAGTTGTTGCCTAGTCTTCAAGGTGTAGGTACAGGCAGCTCTGACTGAATGCCTGTGAGGACAGGATGAACTACTTGCATCATCATCTGAGCATTTAATCATTGCCCGAAACCTCTCAAGTAGCTTGTGGAACAAAACTAATGAGAAACTTTTACCTTTAAACCTCGGACTTAACTATCAACCATAATGGTTGATACTGAATACTCTAATAGAAGAAGGAATGAAACATCTCCCTATGTTTAAGATTTTTCAATACAATTATTAGTTCTATTATAAACATACTTATTATCTTTCTGATTACCCGGTGGTTTATTTCTGAACTGAGGTACTATTCCAATTTTTGAGACTCGTGTCTCCCTTGGCAAAGGTCTATTATATTCTGAATATTTCAAATTGATTGCATTAGTTTTTAACGATTAATTGGACCTGGAAATCATGATGAATTCGACCGGTAGAGCTGGCGTGACCGATCACTCTAACCGGTTTTAGAGTGCCAACAGAATGTTTCTCACGCTACATGTATTATTCTTGAGTCTATTTGTATTGACGTTGGTGCCTCATGACGAAATATTCATGATTTCTGTAAGATTTTTTGCATTGGATGGTGTGCCTGCTAGTCTAGTTTCACCTCCTGAAAGGCACTAGCAGGTATTATCAGATGCATAAATAGTTTGTTACATTAACCTTCTATGGAAGAGCAATTAAAATTTGTTACGTTTCAAAATCATTGAAATACCTATATGCTTTCTAAGTGGCTTTTCCATTTAGTTGCTGCACTGGACAGATTTGTAACGCTTTGGATTAAGTGTGTGGAAATTTGCGGTTTGTCAAACAAATTGAATAGATGAATGTGTGACGCTATTCACTGACGATGGTGTGCCTAGTTGGAGCTCTGAAATATATAGTTTCAGCAGTCATATGAAGAAAAAATTGAGGTACGCGATAAAGGCAATATTGAAGTACACCTTGTGTAAATATTACCATGTAAAGTATTATTATAAGTTAAATATATACAATACAAAGACGTTATATTTCAAAATAAATGTTGTCATAAAATTATTTGCAATAAAAAAAAACATTTTAAATAATCAAATATTGTAGCGATATTTTTTTCATGCTGATGTTTCATAATACTCTCCACAGAGGGTTAACTGTTTTAGTATGTATTGCAGTGATTCAGGTTGAAATTCACTTTCTTTCTTACACCCTTGTGGTTGGATGCTGTGTAGCATGTAAACGCAGTTATAACTTGAATCATCCTGGACTCGAATTAGTTGCGCATTAGGGGTGTTGGCGGGGGCGAGGCGGGAGTTGAGAGAGTTCAAACAGCCAGCGACCCCGCGGCCAACACAACCCACCCCTCCAGATTCGACCTAATCGTTCGGGTTCTTACGGAGGTGGTGGAAGTGAAACGACGCGGGGTGAAATGGCCCCGTCCTGACGTTTTTACTCGCAAACCCATCGCTCCCGGGGATGGGGGGGGGGGGGGGGGGGTCTGCGAGCACGTGTGCAAGGCGGCTGAGTGAAATCGCTTGGGATGGATGGGTGGATAGAAGAGCATTAGCATTAATGGACGCGAAAGAAAGATGGAGGGGTCGAATTGGGCGCGTACAAAAAAAGGAGAAGGGTTGAATCGGCATAATGTGGGAGCTTTATGTAGGCGTGGGAAGGAACGCGTGGAATGGAGCCAGGCGGGCGGACTTAACGGAGGGACAGTGGAGGTGAGTTTTGAGCGGCACGGATAGAGATGACATTGTGACGTAAAGTGCCGGCATTACCTGCAAACATGTGCACAACAGAGACACTGTTGGCAGGGAAAGTCTCCACCACGGAGGATGAGTTTGAATCATCGAGATGGATGGAGAGGGCATTACGTCAACAATCTGTAGCCTGGCAACCGAAATAACAACCATATTGGTTGTCTCAGCTCTCTCCTCACTTTCCTTTGAATTGCACGACGGAATACACGGATTAGCGGGTGTAAGGCATGAATATCCACCATCATTTCAAAATTTAAGGTAGTCCGAGCGAGATAATTCCCTAGTCATAATAGAGACCATATTCGAATTATACGTTTTAATTTCACCAGCTGTAGGACACATCAGTTGAATATTGCATTATTAATTGTGCAATAATATAGTTTAATATGACAGAAATTGTAAGTGATTAAATGAAAATATCTAAATAAGTCTTTAACCTGACTCATTTTTTTCGCGCGGTGTGTTTGAAAATACTTCAAAACGGAAGGTTTTTTGAGATATCCAAGAACCTACTGCGGTGATAATATGATTAATTTTCAAATATAGTTAAGAAAACTTACAAACTACTCGTTGTTAGTGTTTTTACAACTTCTAAGAGTTAGAACTTCCTCATTGTGTAAATAACGTCTCTCTGGAGTGCATATACCATTTCCCGTGTAAAAGGGCTGGTATATTTTGGCAAATATTTCTGAAAGTAAAGTGGTAAGGGGTTGAATTTTTGGTGTCATTAGAAGGGTGAAATATTTTTCTTTAAATGAAACCAAATTCATTGATTTCTAAGAAAAATGATATTTCGCTCAGACCACCTTAAGGCAAGGCACACTCACAAGCCAAGGCAATTTAAAACATGAATTAGTTATTGATGCAGGATAAATTTGACTGCGATCTAGGTTTTGATGTTATTGTAACATTATCAGGTGACAAATAAAGTTAAGTGCACACAAAATATAGTCATTAATAAAGAATGGGGAGAAGAGGAAGAAAGTTGGGGAAAAACATTTTTCTGGACAATTTTAAATTTTTTATTTCTGCATCATGCATAAATTCCACTCAATATTGCAGGAATCTTCGGATTTTATATTAATTAATTAGAGCTATGGATTCTACTCGATTTTACCATAGTTTTTACCGGAAATATGCACTATTTTTAATTTAAATATAGATGACTTAGAAATTGTTAGAATAATGTAAGTTAAAGAAGTGAATGGATGCTGGTTTTTAGAAAGTTATCGATGGAATAAATCGTAAATTTACTAAATTAGTGCTTAAGGTCATAAGCGCATTAGGAAAATCGGGGTTAACAAAGATAGTGGACAGGCCACGCCCACGTCACAGCTTATAGCATTGCCGACAATTGCAAGTGCTATCTCCATCTACCTGCAGTGTTTGAACCCTTCGAGTCACGTTGTACGATCACGAAGAGTTCGAGACTCAAGTGGTTTAATCCACTCATGCAAACCTTACTCAGACTTCCTAGTCAAGTTTTTCTAGAGGGACTATTTTTAGTGTAGTTGAATATTGCATTCAGAGACGCAATGAATGATGCATAGAACAATTAAGCCATGCATCCACATGGGTGCAATTGACCCAAATGTCGAACCTTTTGTTTATATGCCACGTGACTCTCAGTTACGTGATCGCGATTATCTCGAATGGATGAATCAAAACTTCCCTGGACATCTTTTCAGTTTAGCCTCAGAATTCCCGAGCCTTTAAGGCCATATAGAAATTGGGATTTTTCAGGGGTAGAGTCGTTGAATCCACGGATTTTCCGAGGTTTGACGGAGCCTTATTCTGACCGAAATACCTCAGAACAACAGCCAGGCGTGTTACTTCAGACGAGGTAAGGCTGTCGATAACACCAATGTCCGACGTTGCAAGTACCAGTTTGCTATGGCTCCACCAACAATACCAGGCAGGGATAACTCAAGCACTCCCAATCGCACTCATTCTCGTTGGGAATTACCAATAATTCGTGACGGTCTCGCTATCCGCCGGAAGGCATCCTCGCCGGTTAGCGTGCAGTAGTATCCCGCCGCGTAATTTTGTCCTACAGGAATTCCGCTGCTGCGTCCCGCTCTGGTGTGCACTTAAATCCTCAGTAAATATCTTGGAAAGATTTTTGGTTATTGATGGTACTCATGTACCAAATGGCTAAAACCACCCGCAACGAATGACGGCGGTGACCGATTCGACTACTTCTCCCACCTGGTGATCATCTCGAGAAGCAAGAGGGCATATCAAAATTGATATATTTCTTTTATAGTGTTATTTACACGACGGAATGTCTTGATTACGCGCATGAGATTTACCCTCGCGTGAATACTAGTGTACTCGTCCAATATTCTTGCAAATTATAATTTACGAATTGAATATAACCTACCTATAATTTATCGCGAACAAGGTGATTAAAATTATGACCTGAGAAACCCCTGTTTTTCTTGGTATATTAATTTCACAATTTTGCTGAGTTTAAGCGATGTGCAAAGGCAAACCTACTTATAGTACTAATTGATTAACGAGAAATTTCCTTCTTGAAATGGAGGTGGCACGCTCCCCTTCCACATTAAAGACAATAAATTCTCTTACAAATAGGCACGTGATTGTTTATTTAGTCCAAGAGTATTTTATAGTTATATTGAGTAAATGCAAAATCCAGAGTCCATTCTATTATAATAATACGACATGCTGTTATACCTTAACCGGAAATAAATTCGCCTATTTTTTATTTATCTGGGCTTCAAAATAGTTTTTTAGCTATCTTCCTCAATAGTCTCGACATCCTAAACCGCAAAAGATGCTTCTGAAAAGATCGTTCGGTTAAGAAACTGGGTAGCACATTTCACCATCAACCGTTAGATCCGAAACAGAAATCCCGGTTAATTCAAAGTATTTTTTTAAGGATATTTTTAAAAATTGGATTACATGAGTCTAAGATAATTATAGATGCTTGGTATACCTTTTCAAATCACAGAATAATATTTTGTATCGGGAGACTGGAGTAAGTTATGACAAGTTTTTCATTGTTGATTAGTGAAAATTATGAATATGAATGTAAAATTTAACGAAATTTTAAAAAATATACGTTTTTTGTAGCCATATATTGTGAATAAATTTTAAATTTAAAAAATTAACAGTTAAACCAGTCAATTTAATGCCGTTGTGTAAATTGACACAACTAGCGACAAGAAGGATCAATTTGTTACATGCTGGGAGCAAGTAGAAATACAATAATAAAATGGTTCATCAATCTAAACAACCGTGTCCTCAGGAGTTTTTAAGGAACTCACAGTATTCCAATTATTCATGTCTTTTAGGCAAAATCACGCAATTTTGTAAAGTACTCGCAACAGTATGTACAGATTTTAATATTAAAATTGAATGTGTTAAAATGAGAACTAATATATGCATTTTTAGAATGTCAACAAGCTAATTTGGCGTGTTCAAATTTATTAACTTCAGTTTTTTTTCTTACTAACCAATGGGTGAATGTTATAGTTAATTTAATTTACGGTATAAATATGGGAAGTAAATAGAAAGTAATCAAATTTTAAAATTAATTCAAATTTTATTATAGAAGCTTCTTAAAGAGATTCAGTATTCTGATGCGTTATTTTGTTGCTTATCTCCAGGTTCTCCAACAATGCTGGCAGCTTCATCAGGAATAAACTCGAGTTTTGATGTTCTTCCTAAGAATTCATCATCAATCTCCTGTATTAACATGGCTCACTCATAGTAAGGAGGAGAATATTATGATGATGACTTGATGCATTGGGCCTTTAGAGGAGGGATCACTTACGTTAAGGGGTTCGCAGACGACGTCGGGTGACCATGAAAGGTAGAAGAAAGACAGTGTGAAGGAGGGATCCAGGAGACTCGGTTGGGGTAGAGTGGAGAAAAATAGGGCCAGGGGATAGGAATATGTTGATACGTCACCTCGGCGACCGTCGGAATCTGTAGGGCGAGGTTGAAACGGGTATTTTTCCATTCGTGGGTCGGAGACTGCGGCGGTGAGACCAGTGAGGCGAGAAAGGCCGAGGTGAAAGCAACTCCCTCTTGCCTGCGAGAGAGGCGGGCGAAGGTTTTCTTTTAAAAAAAGAGGGTTTGGTGAGGGGTAAGCCTTCTGACGGAACAGAAGGAGGGACGACCACTGAGAGGTCCCGACTAGTGAGGCTAGTCGAAAGGGGTTAAGATAGGGGAGGCCTCTCGCTCCCTTCTCGCTCTGGCTATCGAGTGATGGGCAGAAGCCGATGCCTACTCGTGGGTGAATCCGATTTTCATGAGTCGGCAAGAATGACGACTGCGTCACAGGTCGACAGAAGATCCTGTTCCCTCCTGATAAAAGAGGCAGTGCTTTGTATTGGGGCTATTCAAGATTTACGTAAGACGTTTTATGGTCACTTTTCAACGCCCGTTTCCACATCAGCCTTACAGATCACGGTAGCTGCTTATGACACATTCACTCTACTATCGTGCGCACGATGGTCCGTCAGACGGTAGGTTGTATTTGTAATGTGAATGCACGTCCGTACCAGGGAAATCCGTAGATCCAAGCGTTGTCACTTCACATTGATAGCGCTGGTTTCGCGAGCAGAAACCGGTGATAATGAATAACGATGATTTAAAAAAGACGATCATTAAGATTAAGCAGATAATGCTAATCAGTTAATACCTGGCAACTTATTCAGAACTAATCTAACTTAAGTTGAGTTACCTCGCTAATAATAATACTAAGTTACTTTGATAATAATATTGTTATGGAGGCTTCCTAGGTTTTCATGTTATTAGTATATTTCGCGTTCTTCCCGCGTTATAGCATTTTAATGGAAGACTGGAAGACAGGAAAGCCGACGAAATGGTCTTCCATTAAAATACTGCAACCCGGGAAGAGCCCGAAAAATACTAATTGAGTTTATAGTAGTGACCTAGTTAATCAGAAATTTTCCACTTGCGAAAAAAAATCAAAAGCCTCAAAACGACACAGGAATGTGATATTCCTTATTTTGTTCACTTGCTATTTACTTCATCATTATGAGACCCAGGTGAGGGGGTGAGGGTAACGCAGGCCTCGTTTTCTACGACCGTTGTACGAACGTTGGTCCGTGTGATGGTAGCCTGAGTGAGACATCATGTCGGCCCAAATACACGTCCATGCAGCTGTAGCGCGCAGTGATTATGTGAACCCTGCATCGTCTGGCGCTGGAGTTGCGGGGGTGGTACCGTAATTATGAAGAGCGCTTTACAAGTCATGCGACAATCAGAAAATAGTATTGAGTGGAATTTCAGTAAAGTACGATTTGTTAAAGAAGTGAGTAGAGGAGTAACTACCATTAAAATTATTACATGATTTCATGTTTTTTCTTCAAAAATTGTGTTTGATATTGCGAATGTTACAGCATCGTCATTGCGGGCTAAAGTGCCTCCGTCGTCCATAACTCGGTGTCGATAAAAGACGTCAGCGAGCACAATTTTTCTCGTAGACGAGGAAAAAGTTTTTGTCAATTGAGGGCGGTTCTAGTGATCCAAACGCCTTTTTTCTGAGTCCAAGACTGGATCGTATTGGAAAACATTCAAAAGACACTTCGCTGGCTCCTATCGGAATGTAGCGGGCCAAAAAATACTCTATATTCTTCGTTCAATGGCAACTGAGTTCTTATTAATAGCGATGCAAGTTATACTTTAGAAAAGAGTTCTTGAGTCCGTTCCATTTATTCCAAGTTGATATTCCCTTGCATTAAACGTTCAAGTAGTAGTTGAACTCATTTACACACACTCACTAATACTCAATAAGGTGAAGTTTTACTGAGACTGATTACGTAAACGTTAACTCTAAGTTCTTCCTTATTAAATTACGTTTTGTTCGTTTCCAAAAAAATAATGTACGATGGAAAGCATCACAAACAGCGTACAATAAGTTACTATACACATGAATCGAGAGAGAAGCTTTGAAATTTGCAGGACAATATCCTCTGCACAAAAGTAGCTTCTCTTTCGATACAGATCATATTAATGGAAGATATTTGTTGTCGGTTTGACATACTATATGTAAACTTGAGTTGGCTCGATTGCTAATTTTTACCGGGTATAAATTAAATCACCTTTCTGGGTTGGCATTGAAGTTTTAAATGAAACATTAAATCAACTCACTCAGTTAATAATTTCCCCAGTATTGATTAGATAAAAATATTGAGTCAATTCCTTCTTTGTATTAGTAAATCAAACTTTGTGTCTTCCGCTGCTTTATTATTAAGAGTACAATCGTTTTCAGCAGTAACGCTATCATCAGGTACACTTAGTGTATGTGATGTACTGAGTGTAATGGGTGTACCTGATGATGACCTAACTGCCGAAATCGGTTGTAATCTTAATAATATAACTGCGGAAGACACAAAGTTTGATTTACTACTATGTCAACCATCCACCAAGTGAAACCTTCAACTTAAAAATCTCCTCCTTTGTTTTCCGTATCTTCATCATTGAAATAAATATATAACCATTAAATCATCATAACTTACTCAATTTTCAGAAAAGTAAAAAAAATATTTTCATTACGGCACTCACATCATCGAAGCTTACCTTTGAAGCTTTGTTTGAAAAATTATAATATCACTCATGATATGACCTAGCTATAAAAAAGTTTAATGCATAAAAAAGCAGATCATTTTGATAATTCATATTTTATATGAACACATGTTCTTCAACAACGGGAAATGACTTCAGGGTAAAGCACATTGAGCTAAAACATTTTTACTAAATGTAATTTGATAACAAATAATTAATAAAAGGAGGTAAAAGGTGTTATCATTTTGTATGTACTCAAACACCTGAGAGCCTTCTCTCATCTTGAGTAGTCATTGCGAAATTGGCCTTTAATATATACGGAAAATTCTATTTTTTAGCATTTTTCTCCCACTCTGTTTAACATCATGTAATGTCAAGTTCAATTTGTTGAAAAAATAGCTCACAAAGGAGAGGGTTTGTTTCACATATCCCACGCAGAGTATGTTTTTACCAGTAGTTAGAGAATTGATTAAATGTCGTTTAAGCCATTTAACAGTGGAATCATATTAATTCGAAAAACACATAGCACGAATCCATTTTCATTTTTTTTTCAATTCAACATCCAAGAATATTTTCCGATTAGGGAAAGGATATCACCCGGGATCAACTAGTCATGAACTGGCAACCATTGAAGCCAACTGGTCACCCATGTCGATGGAAACTGCATTGCGAATGAAATACATAATCAGGGATTGAAACTAAATACAAGGTATGTATTCGTTTAATTTATTTTGCTTCAATATGCTATCAAGCTTCTCGTGTTAAGCTCTAATTTCACTCGCTTGTCAAAACATTTTTAACTCAACCTCACTTTCACTTCATATGATAGATTTTACATTTAAAAATTTGCAGTTTTGACAAAATATGACGTGTGAACAGTTGGAATTTTAGTGAAGTTACGTGCGATATCATTTCGCGTAAATTTTATTAAATTTAGTTTCATAAGGTAGAAAAATTTTTCCTTCTTTCCCATGGCACAAAATTATCAGTCACTTACTTACTGCTTGGAAATAGTGGCCGAAAAAAGGTATATGACGGCTCTATGACATATGGTGTGAGACAAGAATATGGTACGGTATTTTTTATAGGTTTTTAAGCTCCTGATTGACTTAATATTTAAAAAATTGTTTAGTTATTTTTTCGCAGTTGAACGCGTTAAAAATTTAACGGTGTGAGCTTTCTTAATACTTGAAAAAAAAATTCGTTCGCCTTAATACTTATCCCAAATTAGCAAAAATTACCTCCTATCATGGGAGAGCTTTCAGCTTGCGATGAGAAATAAAGGAGGCACGATAATTCTTTGTAATCACTTCATATTGAAATAAGCATCTCTCACGCTTTTTGTACTGACCGTCATAGGTTTTGGTATGTTATGCCGACTTATGTTTGGTATGTATTTAAAAATATGTGCTACTAGCTGTGCCCAGCATGCGTTGCAATGCCTTTCTTTCTCTCTAAGTAGGCACACATAGACAAAGCAGACACATTTGCATGTACAGTATAAATGAAAGGCAATGGTTGTTAGTGTATTAAATTAAAGTTGAAAAAATTATTCAAGTGCTTTGGGATATACAGTATTTTTGGTCTTACCGCCCTCTGCAAAAAAAATTTCTGCTGTCCCACTCGTGAGCATGCAACATATAATTGACCATGTGAAATGCATAGATGTTTTAGGTGTGATTCGTTGCTTACTTGTCGTTCCTCGCTTGTTTGAGAAGTTCGCGTTCCAACACTCATTTCTTGAAACAACTCGCGCTCCACCTATTGTACAATGGATTTTATAACTCAGAAATATCCACGGGCGCGCGCACAATAACTCACCAAAGTTCCATCGTAATCTGATGAATGGTATAGGAACGCATAGAAGACGAACAAACAAACAGTCATTTTTATACGTACTATAACATATCAAAACTTGGATGTGTTTGTACAGTAAAGAATTGTTTTCTACCAAAAAACTTGTTACGATATGGAGAACATAAAGGATTTCTCCTTTTTCCAAGGACTATATGGAGAATACCTAGGATAGCACATAATGGGTAGCATGGAGACTGTGTGTTACATTCATTTTACTAGTTTATCTTAATGCACGTATATTTGGTAGATTACTTTGAATCTCGGTTATACAAAACATAGTGATCACGTTCTTCACATAACAAAACTTTCTTCATGATTGACTACAGTTATTAAAATTAAATTCAAATACAGTCTGTACATTGACTTAGAGAAATTTTGTTCTGACAACCTCTATTACATATCTTCTTTAAAGTTCTTTCAGCGAGATATTTCCCTAGTCATAATGGAGACCACGTTTTAGCTTTACCTGTGAATTTAATCAGCTGTAAGAAGCATGAAATAAAAACTTTTGTTTGTGGTACAACAATATATATTTGTGACTGAAATTATCAGTAGTCTTTAAATTCACTCGTTTTTCACACGATACGTTAAAACTTTTTTACAACAGAAGTTTTTCGGCGATTCTGAAAAATATTGGTAGTGACTGTAGGATTATTTTTTAAAAAATGATTGAAAAACATGTAAGCTACATACCGTTAATTTTTTGACGAGACGTTGTTATAAATACCTCTTTTCTTAATAATCCCTCTGGGGTACATATACGTACCATTTCCCATGTAAAATGACCTGTATTTTTTTCTATATATCACGGAAAGTAGAGCAGTATGAGGCTGATATTTTGATATCATTGGAAAAGTGAGATATTTTTCTTTAAAATGAGAACAAATTCATCGATTTCTAGAGGATATGAAATGATACCTCAAACTACCATAAGACATCGTCCTGGATTACGACCAGGTCATCATAAATGTATCTTGAACCTATATCAAATTGAGTGATCTAGAGATAACATAAAGAACAGTTATTTTGTCTCTGATTATGTTTCTTTAAGTCAATATGCCTTAGTGACATCAATGGTACAACTTGGCGACGAAAATATCTCCCATTCGTAACTTTTAGTTTCTGATTCACCCACGAGTGTGGTAACGTGTGAAATTACTGCACATGGTGGACGAAAAAAATCGGTGTATAGAGGCTTAAATATGAAGGTAGCGTGTAACTAGATGACGTACAACCGAGGTCTCACCATATTACTCAATGATCTCCTTAACGTTTATGATTCCCCCGATATTTTTGCACCCCTGAATCTTTCGGATCAGAGAGGTGATTCCTTGTCGACCAGCCTCATTTCCTGGGTCCTTCATCTTATATATTATTTCCCTCCTTCCAACGGCAGAGGGCACAATCATCCCCTCGCTTTCGACTCCTCCAATTACCAGAGCCAACCCTCTCCACACCTTATTCCGGGAGGGATCAGCCACCCCTTTTCCTTTCCTCGGGAGATAGCATCGTTCCCCCTTCTCCATGCTGTCCCCGCCAAATCTCCCCTTGACCCTCCGTAGATCCTCATTTTCCCGAGGAGAACAAACTTCGAGGCACCCCCGCTTTTTCTTTTGGCATTTCTTCTTCAACCCAATCTCCTTATCCTCTGCCCCCAACCACCACGGACCTACTCACCCTCTCTCCCTGAGTCTTAAATCTCTGCCAAGGCCTGTGTCCATCTCTTCCCGACTCTCGCACGGGCTGTCGGAAATACTAGGAAGAACTCCCCGTTGACTCCGTTTTGGGCTTTGCTCATGCGGCACTTACCTATATTGGAGAAGTCAGTTGAGCTGAATGTTTAAGGTTAAGTGAGATACCACTCTATGTATATGAAATTCGAGGTCCGGTTTAGACCAGTGGCAGCGAGTTCAACTCACGTTTCAAGAGCTGCAGGCTCGTGAACAAGCGACAGAAAAATATTTCCTAACTTGCCAACCAACTTTTGCACGCTACTCAAATTTGACTACTTAATATATCATTAGGTTCCGACGAACAATTCGTATTATAAGTTTGACTATGTGACTTTTGTGTTTAATCCAAACTATTTAAAAAATACTATTTCTAAACGCAGTAATTGTTATCGTATGACTAGGAAGCGCTGTGAAATAAACAAATCATGTTGAATATTTCTCAACTAACTGAGAATTTTAGGCTTGAAAAACAAAGTTTTTGCGTCCTTCATGCTACAATAGGTATTTAAAACTGATTAAAGTTGCTTAATGTTAAATACAATTTGCTTATGGTGAAAAAAATCTCGCTGAAAGAACATTTAAATTGTTCGAGGCAGAGGTAGGTGGGATAGGTTTTGAATGAAAGGGTGATGAGTGAATGTAAATTGGATGCTCCGGCAAAAGTAACCGGACGGAATTTGCTGCGCGCGTCAGTTTTGTTGTTCAGGCTTCTCCCGCTAGGTGGGTATTAAGGTAGGGAAAGCGAGATAGTTCCATAATCATAATAGAGTAGAGACCATATTCAAATTATACGTATTAATTTCACCAGCTGTGAGACACACGACTTAAATATTGCATTATTAATGGTGCAATTATATAGTTTTACAAGAAAGAAATTTTAAGTAATCAAATGAAAATATATAAATATGTCTTTAACTTGACTCATTTTTTTCAAGCGGTACGTATGAAACTCCATCAAAACGGAAGGTTTATTGAGATCCCGAAGAATTTACCGCAGTTACAATATCATTAATTTTCAAAAATAGGTAAAAAACATACAAACTACACACTTTTGATTTTTTTACGAGATCTAAGTGGAAGGAATGTCCCATTTTTAATTAAGGTCTCTCTGGAGTGCATACACGTACCATTTCCTTTGTAAAAGGACTGGTATTTTTAGGCAAATATTTCGGAAAGTAACGCGGTAAGAGGTTGATTTTTTTATGTAAATGGAAGGGTGACATGTATTTGTTTAAAATGAGAACAGATTCATCGATTTCTAAGTAAAATGGTATTTCGCTCAAACTACATTAAATAACCCCTTCTGAGTCAGCATTCCGAGCAACGTCGCTTGAGTCTGCTGTAGTGAGCCTTTGAGACAGTTTTTGTGAGACTAGTTTTTCGACCTCTTCGTTTCATTGAAATGGCTGATTTTCGAGAGCAGCGTGCAGCGTTAAAATTTTGTTTTCTGCTCGGTAGAAATGCATCAAACGCGGTTGACAGGTTGTCTAAGGCTTATAAAAAAAACGTCTTGAAAATAACTCAAGTTTATGATTGGCGTTTGTGATTCAAATGCGGCAACATGTCGATCGAAGACATTCGACGTCCGGACCGAGTTTCCACGTCCAGAACTGATGAAAACGCTCATTGCATTGCACATCGGTTGGAACTGACCACTCAGAATACGTCCCTGAGCATCATACGGTGGGCCAAGTCCTCTACCTGAGTATTTTGAAGCTGTTGCGCGATATTGTTCGCTTGAAGCGGCCCGATTTGTGATGAAGTGTGGCCTGGTTCTTTCACCACGGCAGTGCTTCAGTTCACACAGCCATATTTGGCGAAAAACCACATAACACCGCTTCATCCCCCGCCCTACTCACCGGATCTCGCACCTTTTCATTTCTCTTTTTTCTGCCGAATGAAATGAGAGCTGGAAGGGAAACGATTTGCAGACATTCCAAAGGTGAAAAGAAAATCGGAAGTGGTGCTACAAGGCATTGGAAAGAACAAGTATAAAAGGTTTTTGCGCAGTGGAAAAAAGTTTGCACAAATGTATTAGTGTTAATGGAGAGTACATCGAAGGTGACTAAAGATTTTTTCTCAAAAAAATAAATTCTGTACTTTTTAAAAATGGTGTCCAGTTATTTTTAGGTCCCCCTCGTATATATCTAAAGATAGTTCACTTGATGAAAAGTGTTGACTTGATGAAAGTTACTTGATGGCCGCTTAATACAAGTTTTTCTGCATTAGGAGCCTTTAGAACCAGAGTATGCATGAATCGGTACCCGAATGTGGCAGAAGCAAAGACATTTTGTATGGATGTCTGCGATGAAGAAAACTTTAAAAATCGAAGCGTATTAAAGGGTTAATATCAAGAATCAAGCTCGTATCACTATTTCCACCAAAAAAGGGTACGATACGATGGCTATGCCTGAATGTTGTTTAATGCGCACTCTAGTTCTGCTGCTTTAGAATGTCCTTGACCTCTTTTAATTTGATTTTAAACATTAAATTGCTTGTAATTTGCGTTATCAATCGATTTTAAAGAAAATTTGATGCAACTTTATTTAATTAATACTATTGTAGAGGGAGTGAACAATTTCAAATTTTTTGGCTCCTCCTTCCGAATTCATTGCAAATGTAAATGCTGTAGATTTTTGCAGTCATTCAATCTACACCACACTTGACCTCCTATATACGGTGTATATAGGAGGTCGTTAATCATTAAACTAGACCTAGATTGTTATTTTAAAGTGGTTATCTATTACGTGAACCGACTTTTTTGCCTCCAAAAAAACTAATCTTTATGTTTGAATCACTAATAAATGCATAGTCAATAGAAATGCATTTCCATTATACTTGACGAAGAATTTACTCTTTATAAAAAACAAAAATGTGGTACATGTTCGTGAAAATAACGTGTAAGTTGGCCGAGGTGCATACATTCTAAAAGAGTTCGGAAAATCACCCTTAGGGCGATAGCAGACTACGCCTTCGAAACGTAGGTGCCACAAACCACCATCACCCGGATGGTAACCCGAGAGCTTTACATTCTACGAATTCGCCGGAAAAGCCTTAATTATTATTTCGGACAATTTTATTCATCATGAAAATCCCACATCAGTGTCAATATATCATTGATTTTCACCTCCTGGAAGTCAAAGACGGCCTCATCAATTTTGCCCTATCTTATTATGTGACAGTAACTCATGACACCCTATTAGGGACTGAAATCAGCGGGAAAATCCCAGGTCTCTAATTAAAAATTGAGCCCTCATTTCTTATTACCAGAAACCAAATCAAAAAGAATTGGTCATAAATAATTTCGGAATTATGGGATAGATAACGGTACACCCGAGTATGTTTTTAACAGGTGCTCTGACCATTGAAACCAGAGGTTGTGTTTTTTAGACAATCAAATCGAAAGAAAAGTTTCTCCACAAAATTTATAAGAGGCTCATTAAAAATTCCTTACAGTTTATAATCACATTTCCAAAAATTTGACCTGAGTTAATTCAACAATGGCTGGGATTTGACTTCTTCGGGCGCGCCCTCCTTGATTGTGGAGGTCGTGCCCGGCAGCGGTGGATACAACGGTCGTTGTCACTTGACTGGAAACATCTATTTCAAAAGCCATATTTCTCTGTGGTATTGAAATTTGTGTATCGCACAGTACTGGACTTAGCTCGCTGTGGTCCGGCCCTGCCTCCGACATCCTCCTCTTAACTCAGCAACACCCGTAACCCGTCCACTCCCTCCCTCTTCAGTCCTCGCCCCGTCCTCTCTTCCTGGGTGGTGCCATTCTCGCCGGAGTGGGAAGGGGGCCTTGAAACCCAACCCTTCTCCTTGCCATTATCCCCTAATCCTTCTCTCGCCCTTCGCACCGCCCTAGGCCGCCCTTAGGACGGATCAGGATGATGTAATCCACTCCTCCACGCACGTCTCGCTTCCCCAAAGCCTCTTCCACCAACTCCCTTCCTCTCTTACTCTCACTCAGGCGAAAAAAAACCTATCCGTCCATCTGTAGAAAACATTGGAATTTTTCATCTTGATTTTTCATGATGATAAAAAGATTTAACTGAATTTTGCTTTCGGTACCGATGAACTGGTAGAATTTCTTCTGATTGACAAGGATATGTTACTGACCCTTCAATAGGTTTTGTCTTAGCCTTTTTCTATGTCACGACTACACTCTCCTTAACAATCGCATTTTGATGACGTTCCATCGGGTAATCGCACGGCGATAGTCCATGGCAGGGACTTGTGGCTCAATCAATGTCATACCAGTTGTCTTTGTCTCCAAGATAACACTATTCCAGAAGATGTGGCAGAAGGGTCGGTGAAAGCAAGTGTTTATTGATTATTATTAGTGGTCATCGGAAGGAAAATTAGGCATTAAATACTGCCATGTTATATATTTTTTCTTATGGCAATTGCCGTTTATTTCATATTTGTTATATTGAAATGTCAACAATTTTAAGGTTTATTTTATCACGAATTCTGTGGTATTATCAACATTATTAAGAGGCCCATGAAAAAGTTTGTGAAATAAAATTAAAATTAAATTACCATTAGCCGGAGTAAAGTCTTTAAGCAGGGTAAAGATGGTACAAATACGAAAATTTCGAATCGAGAAGAGATTGGGAGACTACGGAGGGTAGTAGACGACGCTGGTAGGTCCAAGCAGTGGGTACTGGTTGGTTAAACCAGACAGTTCTTGAAGTACGATTCTTGGTCTCATCTCCGGTTGGTTACACCATCTTTGTCTCCAGTGGCATCACGTTATCACAGGAACATCACCTCAGTTGCTGTGTCACTCTAGTTAATTATGCCACCAAGTAAGTGTTTTTATTTGCTCTAGAGGCTATTTTAGCGCAATTAACCGATGAAAAATCGTAAAGATGTTTAACATTTTTTTAAATTTATAAATGGCTAAAATGCGGCAATTAGCTGGTAAATACGGTACATCGAATGTTAATGATTATTTCGTGTTTTCGTCGTTCTAGTTACTGTTTTTCTACCTATCTGCTTGATCTAGCGACTTATACCAGTTCTTGGCGGAAAAACATACATTTTTAGCTACAAAGTCAACTAATATTCAGGGACGACAAAGCTTTTGACTAATTGCTTTTAAAACTGGAGGAACGATAGTATAACCACTTTTAGCATGTTAGATGATTTTGTTCGTGATAGAATGGAGAGATACCCAAGGAATGTCCTCACTAGAGACATTTAGAAATTATAATTTTAATTCATATTTTGAATAAATAAACTTAGTGTATTTTCATCCATCAAAAAAGCTAATGACTTTAGTAATTCTTCATTTAGAAACATACAAGCACTTTTTACCAAGTTATTTATCAATTTCGGTAAAAAACTGGCAAGACTGACCACTGCTACCACTAGAAGTTTTTTCCCCATGGAAATACCAATGACGCTGATATTATTACACACAATCAACTTATTAGATACGGTTCTAAATCAACAGTGATAGCTATCAATTTCCTCCATATTTTTTCCGGAATCTATTGTTTAGTGCCACTTCGTCCTTCTATTCTACATGCTATCTGCCACACTTTGTCCCATTCAAAGGACACTATTTTAGGTGCCTCTTCCCCGCTTACCCAACATCTTCCCTCCTATCAAGGCTTTCGACGTCCTATTGCCTCTAATTACCTCCTTCATCCGACATCTCTGTCTCCTTCACATCTCTTCCAGCAAATTCCTTCCCACCCCTGTCATTTCACCCAATGCCTTGCTTGTCTACCCTTGCGGCCACACAATCTTTTCCATCCATCTCATGCGGCCTCGTCTCAAAGGCCTGCAATCTGTCCTCGTCTCCTTTCCCAGAATCCTGGTCGGGGGCCATTCATCGCCACGCTCCATTTCAACGTCTTTACAGTGGTTGTGAACCATGCTGGTATTGGGTGGAAGCCTCTTTTCAGGGAGGAGACCATTTCCTATGAACTAGCTTCGTGTGGAGAAGAAAGGTACTCCCCACTTTAACTATCATTGTAATCAATCAGGTTGTAGGTTCTACTCTGAGGAAATTGGAGATGGCTCAGGCTTGATTATATGAGTCAAGACAATTACTAAGTTTCTTATTTTAATTTATTCTGCTAAAAAAATCTTAAAAAAATAATGTGTTGAAAAACACTGTGAAATTAATTACAACTGACCACTATTTCGAAAACGATTAAAAATGACATGGGATGCTGTTGGCACACCTGACCCGGTGATTAGGCATAAGACTTTATAAAATGGAAAGTATGGGCGCTGTGGTATTTTATCACACATATTAGCTTGAATAAAACCAATATGGTTCATTTAGAAAGCAAAAACTTTTTTTTGTGTGAATTAAGCGAATCGCAGTCAAAGAGAAAGGTAAGCATACCACTGATTAACAACGCCAGCAGAAATTGCTTGAGTAAATTCCCACAAGACTCACTGCAGTAAGCACAAATGACCTCTTTGTTTAGAAATACGTCTTTTTATGACTCGTAAGTTCAGGCAAAAGAAAACTGTTAGAACGAATTATTGATGAAAAATACAATAGTTACCAACACAATGAATTTGTTCAGGGTGGTGAAGGCTGTTAAATAAATTACAACACATAGAGTCATATACCTGTGTGTCTAAAAATTAAAATAAAATGTTTAATAAGTTTTTGTTATGAATTTAATATCTTCAAAAAATTAAATTATGCTGAATCAGAGCTACAAAAATCATTTAATTAGCATGAATTAGTACCTTAGCTGTATAACCATCCGTCTAAAGATTCTTTCATATTTTTTTAAAAACTATGATTGATTGGATAACATTTTAAAGGTTAAGGCGTGTTAATTCTTCATAAATGAGTGTGTTACCTCTGAGCTTGACTTTTAACAGGTGGCCTTAAGTATCTTTGGAACGGAATTCAAAATTTTAAAAATGTCATTTTTATATTTCCTTGAACAATGCAACATTTAAGGCACGATTGAGAATGCTTTAATGACTATTTCTAAGTTCTAAAAATCATAAACAGCTTTGATAAAAAAGTGTATTCGATATAATTTCGACATAGCATTGTTATGTCATAAACTAAGGGCACCCTGGGATAGAATTAAAATCGTCGCGCATTACGGTAATTTAGCGATAATATTCCCTAGTAAGAATGGAGGCTATTCGAAAAATATATGTTAATACCAGCAGCAGTAAAAAACACGAGGTGAATATTGAAATTTTAACGATAAAATGACATATTTTCATATGTCTGAAATTATAAGTAATTGAATAGAAATTTCTATTTAAGTCTTGAATCTGACTCATTTTTGTTTCGCGTGGTACCTTTGAACTCCTTAACAACGGAAAGTATTTCTGTAATCCTGAAAAGTTAGTGCGGTAACAATAAAATTTATTTTCAAAAATAGTTGAGATAACGAACAAACTGCGCACTGTTAACTTCCTTCACGAGTTCTTAGTGCTAGGAATTCCTAATATTTTAAATCGGGTCTCTCTCTGGAGTTCTACAATATTTCGCTAAAACTACCTCATGTCAAGAGCTCGTTTGATAATGCGTCATGAGTACATTGTTTGTCACTCACTGGACCGTGATTTCCACCAGAAATATCTCGTTGGCCTGGAATCATCCCTTCAATTACGATTGAGTGATGTTCTAAGAGATCTACAACGTGATAAAGCCACTACGATAATCTCACTGAAATAGAGACGTACAAACCAACCCACTCCGTAACGAGATTACTCGAGAGTCATTCCGCAGCTGTCGGATGGTGGGACGTCTCAGATGTATGAAACGCACCTCAATTAGGGCCAGAATTAGAGTTACAGATAAATTCTGCTACATTTTACTAGCTTTTATTTCTTGTGTTGCATTCATGAATCATGAGGTGGGAAGTTAGTTCACTTATATATATATAATATTTGACAAGAGAATGGCTTAGTGAAATAAAATTGAGAACGACACCAAGAATCGACCGAAGAGAGTATAATGTTGCAACATCTAAACCTATTAAATAATCCCGCGTGTTTATTTAAAAATTTTCTTTGAATGCAAATTCCTATTTTATGAATTTGCATAAGAATTAGTTAAAGAGCGTGTTTAGTTCCGTTTTAGACGTAAATTTCAGGATTTTTCATTTTCCAATCTTCCCATTTTATTCCTCGCTTTCCAAATAACTTTATCTTTTGTGCTCCATCTGGTCTTCTTGCAATTTCTCGAAATCCTTCTGAAACGTCTTTCATTTTCATAGTACTCGCTCATTTGTCTTTCTTTTTGTCGAAGGTATATTTCCCAACCTCATTTGAACTAATGAGGAATATACAACGGTATCTTTATATGTGGTCTTCAAGAAATTAGGTGTCAGATATTGTAGGACAAAATATGGATAGTGAAAATGCAGAGAACTAACGGTGTTGGACTCTTTGATGAAGATTCGATCATGATTAAAGAGATCTTCATTAAAATACTTTATGCCTCACGTAACGTTCCCATCATATCAAACAAAACAGAGTACTGTGGGAATGCAAAACTTAAATCGTACGCAGTAAGCCGTATGTCAAATGTAAATAAATGATTTTCTTAGGTTAAAACTTATAACAAGCGGCTCAATGAATAGGGTTCTGGCGAAGAGAAGTTTGAAAAAAAAATGGAATTTAAAAGGACAGTATCAGGGAATAGAATTGATGACGAGCAAAATATATTAAAATAGATTTAATGCGAGGAAATCAGTTGCATGTGCAAAATTCTGTAAATTACCAGCAGGAATATCATATGGCACCAAGCCCAATCGTCCAAATGCCTATGATCATAATTTAACTTAGATTAAGGTAATAACTTCCCAAGGAAGAGAAAAAGGATCATTTTTGTAAATGGGCAGGTTAGAGGTGATGGGAGAATTCTTAGGGTTCTCTAAATGATCAATCAATATTGGTAGAGTTCCTATGATAATATTGATTCTCCAAACCCACCCTCCGAACGCCCTCAATTTATTCTGCTCCTTTCTCCCTAAATTGGTTGAATCAGCTATAAATGTCTTTAATTGCGAGCCGTTAGAACCGTAATTAAAGATTCAGTGGAAATAGCGTCCGGTAGATAAGCTCAGGAATTCGGGGATACGTTACGACCATCAGGGATACGCACGTGAGGTACTATGTGGTAGGGGCGGAGCATAATGAAGCCGTATGACACCTAACTATTAGTTCATGCAATCGATAATAATGAGCTATCGAAATGAAAAATACGATATATCAAAGTGACGATTATCGTTTTGTTGTCTGTGGTCCTCCTCCATCCCGGTATCAAAAGTTGATTTTATATTTCTGTACAATAGAATTAAAAATACCAACATTCGGCGACTTCGATTTTCTCTTACGGTTTGTGAATGCCAAGATCTGTGCCTACGAAAGAGCTATTAATCAATCTGCCTATGTAAAATAGTATGTAAGTTCCAATCTCTCCGTAAAAATTAACGTAAGGAAATCATTTTTCACGGAGTAAAGAAGAAAAATAAATTTACGAAATCGTTAGTACTATAGATTTTTTTCGCATCAACGTGAATTAAGAATCGAAAAAAAAAGTACTTTTCTTAGAGAAGAAAAGTTTTTTTCGAGATTTTTTGGGAACAGTCATTATCGTAAACTTTGTAAGGAAGAGGCATGCATTTTGACGGTAAAAAGTTGCAATTATTAATACCGCTGGGAAAATTTTAACTTCTTTTCCGCCGGTGTGCGCGTAACTACGGTTTAGGTGTTCTAATGGTAAATGAAGAATGTTTCGCCAAAAATCCTTTCTTTGCCATACCAGAAGGAGTAACATATATATTGCGTCAAATTTTGTAGAGTATATAACTGCATATTTGAGGGTAACTATGGAGTGGGGATCATATGTTCGTGGTAGCAAAAAGCCTTCAAAATTTCTCGATCGAAATCGAAGCTCCATTACTTCCCAAAGTATTTATGATTTTTTTGACAATCTACTCCGTACATGTTGAGTTACGTTGAAATTGCCGCGAGAAAAAATTGACCTGGACCGGGAGAGGAACCACTGACCTTTCCCAGTTTTTCCCCAGGCTTTCCATCCCCAGTCCAGGCCAATTTTTTCTCATGGCATTTTCAACTTATTTCACCGGCATATTCACGGCAGGCCTTAGATTATATTACATACTTTGCATACAGTGCCAAAGCGCGGCATTTTCTTTGGTGTAGGATACAGTCCTCATGCTATGACTTCCTCGAAGCCTGTTCTCCCTTTTGTTACTTCTGATGAACCGTAAGGGCTTAACATCTAGTTCAAGTATCCTTTCCAATTGCCATTATGATTAGGAAGTCTGAGTAGCATAATGGTCTGCACATTGGCCCGGAAATCCAAATATCCGAACTTCAATTCCCGGTCTGGGCCAATATTTTCTCAAGGAATTTTCAAAGCATTTAACTTCCGTATTCGAGGCTGGCCTGTATACTTGCATATTTTATTGAGTGTTGAGACGGTTGAATATAGGTAAGCTATATGGAAGAAGGTGCTATAGGGTAAACGCTCGGATAAAAGAGGGAGTATAATAATTATAACTTTGTAATTTTCCACACTATTTTATTGTTTTAGGAGCCTGACCGGTTTCAAAGTAAAGAAGTGCCTCTGAAGATAATGTTTATAAATTGAAACAGTTTAGGCACCTTAATCAATCAAATAGTGTGGAAAATTACTGTTATAATTATTTAATATGTCTAAATACCTCAAAGTCAATTCTTCGACTATTTTGTATAAAAAAAGACTTTGTTGGTAGAGTGATGAGATGTGAGGGGAGGTGTGTTTGTAGAAGAATTTGAGGTCTGCTGGGTAGCTCCTATCTTGGAAATAGGGAGAGGAGAGTGAAAGGAAAAGTAGGAGGGTGAAATGAGTAGTGAACACGAAAAGGTTTTAGAGGGTGGGTATATGTTGAAATGTATTGACGTGGTTAGAGCGATTTATGTTTAAGCACAGATTTGTGTAAAAATTTGCATTCGCGTGCTTTTTAGTAATATATGCAGATAATAGCAAATGTATTGCATTTTTCCGATTTGGCTCTTCAGTACTTCAATGCTATTTTAACACGTAGCCTTATGGCATTTGACATGTTTTTAAAAATATTTCGGTCACATAAAAACATTTATAAAAAATACATATTTACATACGATTTTTACATCAATTTCTAATTTAAAGCCTTAAAGCCAAGTCATGACAATGCGTTAATTGAGACAAACATTTAAAAATATAATTCTTGTATCTTTTGCATCACATCATGCATGGCGCTTTGTATATAATAAATAGATATAATTAAGTGAAGTATGGAGCAAGAATTTTTTTACTTACTAGAAAAGTCATTAAAATGTGCACTCAACGACTCACGATTCGCGCTCCCATCCCCTTAAGGGGAGATGGATATGTATTAAGAATGAAGTGTAATGGGTTGCAGAGGCACCCTAGGATAGACGCGTGGGAGGCAGGAATAATAGAAAAGAAAGGAGGAGAACCCTAAATGATGGGACTGTGGGATGAGAAAAAGGGTTCAGGATCCTTACGGGGATATATGGATGGACGCAAGGGTTTCCCTGATTGGGGAAGCCGCCTGGAGATTAGAGATTTCGGAGGGGAGGGGGGGGGGGAAAGGTGGGACGGGATGAAATTGTGCCGGGGAATGAGTGCTGGAAGTTGTTAGTTGTTCTTGTTCCAATCCCTTCCCATTAGGGGAAGTCCCGGGTGCGAATCCTGACGAGGTCGTTTTTTTATCCCATCATGATCCGTTCACGCCCCAACGCCTCCTTCGGGATTCGAATTTGTGCTCACACGGGTGAAAAGACACTAAGGCTGTTAATGGCTGGGTTCGGAAAAAAATAGAAGAGAATGAAAAGGGTGTTCGTTCATCTTTCCGATCGGTGAGGTAGATTCATAGGGCGTTCCCTATGGTTGCTGATAGTACGTGAACCTCCAACAGCACATTGATTATCTTCATGTCTGAATTATTTTTACAATAGGATCTAAAGAACGCTTTGTATTTTTCAACAATATATTTTCAATTGTACAACTAGTTTTGATGCAAAGGCGTCATCCTCAGGTACAAAAGAACTTTCTTATACAGTGTTATTTACATTATATTGTAAACATAATACAGATATCATGAGTTAGTTCTACGAAACACGCCTGAATTCATCAAGTTGATTATCCTCGTTTAGACGTTTATTACGAGTTAAAAACTCGTCCTTTAAAATTAACCCTATTTTATGCTCTACTTTCTGATGGCTGCTCAATGAGTTGGTCCTTCTGGCTGAAGATCCCATCCCAGTGGTCGCCACTAGATTCAATGGGGTGACGTTTCACTCCGGAATATTTTACCGGAAGGAATACTATCACGCATACTATAGATTGGCAAATGTAAGATCGCAGGCTATTGGGGTGCTAATGTGATGGCATCCCGTTGCCTTCCACATCGCAGTACTCCGGCTTGAATTTCATTCTCGCCCCTAGCGATGATATTTGATGACGGACCAATCGACTTGATCTGCGCCATAAACGCATTTTGCTGAGACTTGCTATTTTTGAGAAAAAATCATAATATCATTTTTGAAAAATAATTCAAATAAATTTTTACGCTATAGAACACTTCAAATACTAGAATGTAGTTCTCTTTCAAGAATCCACGCTCCAAACTATGAAGGGATAATTGATGCCTGCTCATGCATACACAACTCTTCATGCAAAATCACAAGAGTCCTATATCAACACGAGTACATTGCAACCAAGCAGTAACTCTGCGTAAAATATAATATCGTCAAGTGTCCGAATTCTATTTTCATTAAACTCAGACCTGCGAGACCGTCATTCCTCTGCTCGCCAACTCCGTCACTATAGAACTGGGGACGTCTTTTGGTGAATGTCATCGATTCGGTTACCCGTCCTTGTGCATATTTATTCACTGGACGAAGAGAGACAGACGGGGATCGTCACGGTATCAACCAGAGCTCTCGGCTCTCCGAGGTCCTCCTCTCCCGGGCGTACCCTGCGTGGAGCGTGACGCGACGGCTCTTTTGAGGGTACGCCGATGGACGGCTATGACGAAAGTAATTATGAGGGATGTACAGCCAAAAGGGGATGGCGTCGGCCGACCACCTTGGGTGGGAGGGATGCATCTGCCGTCGTGAGGGCGAACCTGCGCTGGTGAAAATGAGCGAATGGACTGGGTAAAGGCAGGAGAAGCCACCGAAATCCCTACGAGGTACCGTAATTCGACTTACGTACCTCCACTTAAGCGCGCTTCACTCAATTTGTGCCTGTCTAGGACACTTTTTTGTCAGTTGAACTTGACATTATACGGTATTTAATGCGAGAATGAGTGAAAAATGGTAGAAAGTAGTACTTTTATCATACATGCTGGGAAAATGTCATAGAGCGTGGGGGTTTTCCATATTCTAAATGTTCAATTATGCACAGCTTAATATTTTTATAATTACCGCACGCTATAGCGTGTAGTCATGAAAAAATGCGTACGCAGTTGTATATATCTAATCTCTTATTAAACATTGGTGTTTTCTTGAAAACTTCCGAACTGTTTCTCCCATAATTCGGTATTTAAGGTATGTAGAGTAAGAGGAATTTATTGGACCAAAGGTCTCAGGGCCGCAAGGGCCACAGGGTCCCCAAAATGTGCCCCTATTTTTCTCACATAATAAAAACATTGAATTCAATGCAGAGGTCTCTTTTCTGCTTTTTTTAATTACTGGAAATCACCATAGAGATTTAAATTTTTCTCTCGCATAGCAGAAAAAATAAAGTAATTAATTCTTGCAATTGATTATGTTATAGTCTTCATTTTCGTTTAAAAATTACGTTTTCAACGACAATTTTATGGATGTTACTCAGATTCAGCAATAGCATTTTTATTGGCAACCTGAACAATGGGTATTAGCTGTTTTGACCCGAGCGTTTGACGGCTCATGTTATCTTATGAAATGAGCATAAAATTGAGCGTCCATTTTTTCATAACCTCACTAAATGACGTGAGATGATGATAAAAATACAGCACATAAATGACTATTTAGCATACGGAAAAATCTCACGCAAAACGGAATTTTCTCACAAACATGTATTTGCATATATGTATGTATTTATATATTTTTTATAATCCCCACGCACTTATGATATGAAATAGGGCGTGCAACTAGTGCGATATAGGAGCGAATAGCGCCACCTGGGTGGCTGGATGCACTCGATCCTCTCGTGTCCAACGCCACCCGTGAGCGCGACTATACCGCAACCATTGTACAATGTATTACTGCCATTTAAATTGCCATTTTCGCGGAAAATTGTATATCTGAAGCGAGATCCTCAGGGAAATGAATAGTAAGTGTTAGTAATGAAAGTGACCGGTAAGTTATTTTAATTTCAGTGTCGCATACGCCAGTTTCGATAACATTGCAGATATATTCTTCGGGTCTGAAGCGAAGATGCAGTTTATCGTCTCCGTCTTATTAAAGGGGGGTCTTAAAAATAATCATTAAAAAAATTTCCCCTGCCAATTCAGTCAAGTGCGCTCATATTGGTTACTAGTTGTATTATCGCGGAAGAGAACCGCTACTTCCCCAGAATGATCAAAGAGGCCGTTGAAATCGTAAAAACAACAGAGAACATCAACATATAAGATGGCTATATCATCTCCTAAGCCTGGAAGAGGGTTTTCTAGTAGAAGGAACAGGCTACCAAAAAGAGAGCATACTATTGAAACTGTCATCTACAGCAATGGATGTACGCGGCAGAGAGCCTGAAAAGCCTTCACTGCCGTCTCAAAGACTCCGTGGAAGCCTTCGAGGTCAAGTTATTTTAACACTTGAATTCCAAACGCGTTATTTCAACTGAAACGGAAAAGTGATCGGTTATTGTAGTTATAAAAATAATGATCGTTAACAAGATGTTCGCTGAATAATGTACTCATTATTAAAAATATATCAGTGAGTGCGGTGGACGGTAAGAAAGGCGAATGAATCATGTGCTAAGCATGTTTGATGAGGAAAGGAACTATTGAAAGAATAAGAAGAATGCAAGGTATTTGAAACAGGTATCATGCTGCGAAGGGTCCCTGAAGGTCGTGTAAGAGGAAGGAATGATGGAAAAACGGCGAACCAAGAGAATATACTTTATGGACGGAGTAAAGATGAGACGGTTTTATGCTAAGGTAGGTGAATGAATGGTGCCTGCACATGTACAAAGCTATTAAGGAATTGATCTATCTTACCTATAAACTTACTTTAAGTCATGCGTTGTATCTTATTTTTTTACTAATGGAAACAAGATGTCAACAGTGACCGCAGAATTGTACGAACATTAAAAAAAAACAAAATAAAGAATGCAGTACTAGTTTTGACTCAGTCGTGGTGGGACCACTTCAAATGGTCGTCATCATAAAATTTAATCGTTCCACACTAGCGGAAGAGGTCTCGTCGAATCTTGACTGTTCTTTTTTTCCCCCACACTTCCGTCTCTCGACGCTCACCTAAGCGGTGGCGTTGGAGGGGGCCGTCACCACCCTTTTGCAGTCCTGAGTTATCGGAGATGGATATCGGTGGGCATTCTACGCCATTCCAGATTCGGCTGTGGGGGGTGTCGAGCACGCCGTGGAATTGGCGCCGTTCCACCGCGATGAAAAGCAAAAGCGCGCTCTCCACCCACCTAACAACCCGCCCCCACAACGTCTCCTCCCCCCTGCGCCTCCCATCCCTTCCCTCGCAAACCATCCGAAGTATCCCTTCGGTTGTCCTCCACCAATGACGCCCCCCTTACCCCTCCATTCTCTCTCTCTATTCACTCTCGAAAGGGTTCCACTCCCTCGCCCCCCCCTCCTCACACACGAGCCCTTATATCCGAGAGAGAATTGCATCCATCAGCAAGTCTTCTGACTCCTCCTCCTTCAACCCTCTCTCTCACTCCCTCCCCCCCCTCCCCAGCCTCCCACTCCACTCTGTATCCTCCTCACCCCACTCTCCATATCCCTCTCCCTCGATGTGCAACCTCGCCCTTGCCTCTTCCTCTCTCCCTCTCCTCCGGCAAACACCAGCCAACCACTTCGCCTCCATCCTTTCTTTATCTCCTCTCACTTTTTTCCATCCCCTTCGTCTTCGTCGCTTTAGGTACCCGCAGGGTGGCACTCCGCAGTCAGCATCCGTTTAAAAAAGAACTGTGTCAGTCGATGGAGCAGTCTTGCTCTGTCAGGTTTCGGTATTTTTCTGTTGTCAGTGAACCGTTGCCGATTATTAGTATTTTTTCAGCTAAACGACCAAAAGGTAAAATTCAGTACATCTTTAGAGCTACAGAATAATAGTGGAACCTCAATAAAAATTTCTTTAGCTTTTTTATGCAATTGAATGCGGTAATCTCCTGGGGGATTATTCAACAAGTTCATGATGGTACGATATCATTGAACTATTGGAGCTTCAAAGTGTAATAGCTGACTTGTTCGTTTGTTAAGACTCCTGCGACTTTATTCAGATCTAGCTCCCATAATCAATAGTAAATACATGATTTGTTAAAATAATGACAACAACCACAGCTTAAACCTTTAAGTGGAAATGAAAATAAATACACTTCGCTTCTTTACATTTATTTGTCCATCCCACGCAAACTGTGTTTGGGGTTGGGTATGGTTGTATCAAAATGGTAAATGGCAGTAGCTCGGCACCACTATAAACCAGATCTTAATAAAAATACGCCCAGGGCAGCGGTAGGTAACTGATCTGCGTCCGCCTGCCACTAATCAAATAAAAATTAATTCTGCGTTGGGCGCATGCCACCCCTATGGGTTCACTTTTACTAAGTAAATTAAAGGAGTAAGGATAAAGTAATATTTTGATATGTTTCAATGAAAATTACCTATGTATGAACGGAACGGAAACGGATGATTTCAATGAACGGAAAATGTAGATCTGTAACCGATTATACTAATATAATTTTATTTATGAATTAAATAGTAAATCAATTAATTAAGCCTGAAAATCACTGTTTTAAGAGCATAGTCTAGAGAAAAAATCATGGTTTTTTAAAACCATGAGTTGCAAATGGAACAGCTGTTTAATGACTTTCCAGAGCTTCAACTTTAGTTGCCAAGTTTTAGATGTCTCATCTGTAAGTTGAGTCTTTAAAAAAGTGAATTTAGAGTCTGAAATTACTTCCATTAAACAATTCCTGTTCGGATCTTACAATATATTTCTTGTCTGAGAATCTTAGCTCACATTATCGCGTTGTAGCAAAAACACTCGTCAGATTGGATTCATCCTATTTCAACCGGATAATTACGATTTACTTCTGTCGTTACGCAATATTGTCTGTGCAGAAGCGAGTATTGTATCAGTTACCTTAGAAAAACAATAAATATATAGAACAACTTTTGGATAATAAATTTGGCATAATGAATCAAAGGGACAACATATATTTAAAAATTGACCTTAATTATAGCTTTAATGGAGTGCCACTGGCAAACTTTTCTCGTTCCTTCTGGTGGCACGCGAGTCGTAGGTTGTCAATTCACAGTCGGAAAAAATAAAATTTTAGCAGTACTCGATTCCTTTTTGAAAGAGAAAGACATATTTTCAACTCACCTTTTAAATTTAACACATAGGTCTTTTAGGTAATTGAACACAATCGTTTACCTTATTTGACCAATGCTTTCTCTTATATGGTTTCTTCAGATTACGTTTCTCTCTTTGTTTCATTAGGTCAAGGATTTAAAACTTTTCATCAAACAGTTGTTGTTGTGATTTATCATTTTGTTACCCAAAGAACGTTTTGATTCATACTATATCACATTTCACAAACCCTTGACTAATTCTTCTCATCTCCTCAAGTCTAAAGTTGGTAGAAATTCAAATTATTTATTTCCAAAGCTAGTCTCTATTTTTTTAGTATCTCCCCCCTTCCCTATAATCCCATTGAACTACATTCATGCAAAAAGTCGTGCCATGAAATTCGAGCCTAAACCGCCAAAACCTTCATTTCCTCCGACCAAAAGGAAATGACATGCGGGGGCCTGCTTAGTTTCTTCTTGGAAATAAGAAGATAGAAACGCATACAATAATAATTTGAAACACTTTCCGGCGTAAAGGTGCAGTTTCTTGATCGTGTATGTTTTGAAACACGCCAGCCTAGGTCAGAGTAATCGTATGCCAGCTAGCGTACAGGAGCACCAGGTGCCAATATCACGGTACTAAATTCTAGTCACTCATTTTTAACATGGTGGGAATATAGTCTATATCTACTTACTACCCGGATATCCGCTACCTGGGCAGTGGATGTTAGGACACCAGCAGTGTACGGATGTAAGGGATAAGGTTTTGGGAGGTGAAATGGTGACGTGTATTATGGAAGTGTACTGGTTGGAGCTCAGTTTTCAATGCGGCCACTTATTGTGCGTGGAAAGAGCGTATTTTGTACTATAGTTTCCAAAAGTCTGACTGCATCCACTTTGCCCCATTCTACGGTTTGTACGGTGAGAAAAATGTTGAAATTTAGCACTACTTGCGGACTGCTTCTTTTTCTGGACTAGCTTCATTTGTCGTGAAACGACAGTGGGGAATGAGTTACCAACGGAAGGATCGACGGGGACGGAGTAAAACACGAGAGAGGAAAGCCCCATCGGAATGCAACGAAGGTTTTTCTTGCCCATGCCGTTGCATCGCGACGATGGAAGCCTCCGACTTGTGTGATTTTCGCTCTCGAAATTCATATTTGTGCTCACGAGTGACCCACTCCGTAAAAGCGGCGCAGTATCCGCGTGGTTAAGACTGCCTCGCAGGGCGAATTTGAAACATCCCTGGGTTCAATGCTCAGTCGTTGTCGTTTTTTGCACCCAATTAATTTCAATATGACTGTACCAATGAACCTCGAGTACAGTCTCTTTACTTCAACGCACCTGGTACTCCATATTATATTACAGGAATGCAATGATGATGTTGGACAACCTAATACGAAAGATGACTCCTTGAATCCTTATTTTTCCTTAAGCCAATCTATTCACAGTGAATAAATACTTAAACGTCTCACTAACTGAATATTGTTGGTCAAACATTGAGTATGGCAAAATCTTGCGAGAGGTATGATTCCTATGCTCGAAACCAATCTCTCTTTTTACCACCTAAATATCAAGTCGCATTCTAGGTATGATATTTTTGGTGATCCGTGAGTGATATACATCATCGAAATTTCATAGATAGGCCTCTTATTCAAACTCCTAGTTCTCAAAGAAATAATATGCTGTGAAAAACAGTACTGATGCTATAGAAAGTGTGTTTCTCAGAAAGTGGGTATACAAGTAAATCATATGGCTCGGGCCGGAAAAAGTATCCAGTTATTTATTCACCGTAGTCTTCCGACGATTAATGTGTTCTGGGTATATTAATTTAAAATATCATTGGATGCCGCATAGTTTTTCGAAAACCGAGGTCACCTTTCTCTGTTAACCCCTTCACGGGTAATTTCTGCGTGGTATGCATTTCTGGGTGGGGAAAGGAAAAGAGAATTTAAAAAGGGAATAGTTAATCCTTGCTTATTTGCTGTCGTTGACAATATTTATTCAATAAACAGACCACCAGACTAGCTTCAAAGGTTCATATTTTCTTCATTTCTTCGGAAATGAGTGGATGTTATTAGTGACATTAAAATTATCTGCAAAATATGACGGCGAAAATATTTAAGCTGTCATAATACTGTAACTATCGAGTTTCTACCCTATGTTTAATAAACAAAGAAATCCTAAAATTCATAATACATAAATAATACAAGTTCCTTGGTAACTTTGTGGTATTCAATTTTTCAGAAAATGTTACCGTTAAATTCTCTTCATAATCCATATCATCTCCAAAAATTATGTAGATTTCTTCTGGTAAATCGGGTATATTTAGATTTTATTACCAAAATAAGGAATACTGAGAGTTATTTGACGGTCTTGCGTCGAGTCCGTACCATTAAATAGGATATTGGTAAACCATATAGTACTCCTGAATATGTTCGAAGAACGCAAAGCCAGTAGCTTTCAGACCGTCGCAATGGAACGTGATCCTTCTGCCGAGCTCACCTTTGCTAGCAGAGGCAAGATTGTTGGAATGGTGGCCGCCGGGATGCAAATCTCCGAGATTGCCAGAAGAATGGGGGTTCATCGGAACACCGTACGGATGTGGGCGCAGCGCTCTGAAGGCGGAGACGACGTATTGAAGAGTAGGCCCCGATCGGGGAAGCCTCGATGCACGTCATCTGCAGTTGATGAAATTGCTCATTTCAACCTGGATAACCCTCTGTTGATTAAAGGAGCAGAAGGCACTCGTGTTAATTTGGGCCTGCAATGCAGTTATTCAACTGTCAGGCGACGCCTCCACGAAGCAGAACTCAGGCACCGTGAACCTGCACGTAAACGAACGGTGACTGAAGACCATAAAATCGCAAGGCTGCATTTTGCTAATGCTTATATGAATTTGCCTCACGCTTTCTGAGACCTCACCATATTTTCTGACGAAAAAACATTCAGAAGTGATTACTGCGGCCGAATACACTTATGGCGTCCGTGAAATACACATTGCATATGCTTAATCTTGAACTGATTCAGGCCTTAATCTGAATTACCTTAATCAACGCCTTCCTTTATTTCTGTTGATATTTCCCTCATAATCACAAAGTGTTAGACAAATAAAGTTAGTTATTAGTGATGAATGCAATGATTCTTAGCACTTAGAAGTGGGTCGGTAAACTGCCACAAAGAGAGGTCAAATTGATGTCAGTATTTAAAGCAAATCATTGACGTTGAAAATTATCCGATCTCATTTAGATTAATGTTACGCAGCAGAAGACAGTAGGTTAGTTTAAAACTGCCAAATTTAAGAAATTAATTACATTTTACACATATTTAAAATGTGAGATATGATGTTTCTTAGTGTATCTTCGATGAATTTTGTCTTTATAGATACGAATCCAGCAACATTTTGAGGACAAAAACATCTGGGCGTGTTACTGCAAGCTTTTGGTGGGCAATAACTGCTTCTGGTCCTGGACCATTAGTAAGGACGTCGACTCGAATGAACGCGCTAGAGCACGTTAACGTATTAGAAGATGATCTGATACATTTCTCAAAAGAGGTTGTTCCGGATGGGGAAACGAATTTTGTACAGGACAACTGCCCTATACATATGCCAGACTTTTTTTTCGAAATAAGCAATTAGTGGTGATACCTTGGCCGGCATGTTCATCAGATTTAAATCCCATCGAAAACCTGTGGGGACTTATGGCTTAGGAGTGGAAATTGGTTGATACAAAATCTTTGGAGGAATTAGAAACCCATCTCCGGGAGTTATAGGCTTCCTTCCACAGACAGCCTCAAATATGCGAAAACTTAGTCGCATCAATGAATCGCCGGTTACAGGAAGTGGTCGATTCAGGGGGTGACGAAACAAAATATTAAAAAATGTGAATATTTTCACTTTTAAGTCTCAAATACGTCCAAAAACTTCCTAACTCAGTGTTTTGTGAGTTCGCGGACAACGCTGAGCGATAGTGAACCACTGAGTTGAGCATCAGTTTTCAAAAAGAAGTAAGGTTAATGTAAAATCAAAAAATGAAGTGAAAATAATAATTAATCGTGCTAGCAATTCGTTATATTATATAAGGCTCGAGTAACTACATTTTTAGGCCACGAAAACCATAATTGCTCAGGGCCGCAGAAATCATAGTTGCCTGGGGCCCCACAAGGCATAGTTGCACGAGGTACCGCGTGCCCTAGGGGCAGCCCTACCCTATCCATACCAAGGTCGTTCAATATTGATTGAGTTCTTCTTTCGATATAGGTCTTCGTAACGCACGTAAATACGCCATTAATGTGCTTATTTTTCTGTATTCTCCATAAGCATAGTATAGGTTGTTTGACGATTTCGTAGATTTGGTAGTGCATTTATATTCAAAATGACAACATGTGCCGCCTATTTGCATATTCTCTTGGGTGCGTTATGGCAGTAAATTCACAAATAGCGCATTAATCGCGGATATGTGGGGGAAATGGTTGCAAAGACCTGTATCGAAGAAAGAATGCAATCGATATCGAACGACCTTGATCCATACTTCTTTACCGCAAACACTTCTGATGCTCCCCATTTCTAATTCATTTATCCTACTCATATGCTGATCCCGATATACTCAGGTTTTACCGACTCATGATGACTTTGGGAGGAGAGTACGTTAGTAAACTACGATTTTGAACTCCCCAGACAAACATGCATTTCTAAATATACTCCACGTGCTACATATTTTTGCCCAAGCAACCAAACTAATTGCAGTACGGCAATATACTTGGCTACATACTTTAAACCTACGGTAGTGACGGAAGTATTTGGATATAAGTAGTGACTCGGTCTCATGGGCCGTTTAGGACTACAGATTTTTTCGGAGCTTCGGTGAACATAAATTTTTTCTGAATATAGCAGCATTCAAACGTGAATGTAATGGTATATATTATAAATTTTCACAACAAGAAATAAGGTAAAATATTTTATTCAATTAAGGTTATGCTGTAAAATTGGTTGACGAGGACATTGTTTTTCTTCTTCAGAGAAAAATAGCTGTTAAAAGATAATGAAGAATAAAAAAGGATTCATTTAAAAATATGTCATACTAATCCACATTTTATCATATTTTACACAACACAACAAAATAAATAGTATTTGAAGAGAGGTGACGCACGATCTATATATCGGATCGGAATAGCTTTACGTTTCAATATGCTCACACGATATATTGGATCTTATATCGGGAGAGCCGTATAAAATAGGCTGCTGAAGAGGATAAACTACAAACTTTCGTACTTTGTCTGTGTTACTGGGAAGATAAATATGTCGGTCTGTGATACTGTGATACTGGGCGTCACCACTCTAGAGTTAACCATCGCTCAGCTTTTTCCGCGTACTCTTTAACCCCTGAGTTAGGAAGCCGCTGGTCTATGCCTATCCACCGCCTGGGAACTTCTTCCTCTTCATGACTTTTTCAATTCGTTTCTCCGTATTTCAAACCTCTACCGTCGCTCTTTCACTTTCATTCTCGGTCAGAATTTTTGAAAAAAATAAAGTCGTCGAAAATGAATCTCTCATACCGCTTGCGTCGAGTGCGTTACCCCAGCCATGCGCTACGCCCGGGAACGATGTAAAAATAATAAGGCCCGCGGGCGGTTGGAAGGCATGGCCGTTTCCGCCAGGGTCTCGATCCCTTAATTATGGACATTGGCGGGGCACATTCGACGCGGACTAACAAGGGGTCGGTGGGCGGATGAAGGATAGTCTTCAAAAAGGAGCGACGAGGATCGGAGTTTCGTCAAAAGGGAGACGACGTGGTTTTTCTGACGATCTGGATCTTCATTCGGGTTTTAGGCTTTGACTTTCGTCGGCAATTAGGCCACCTGGCCATCCGTAATGAATGTGGCCATATTTTTTTAGCGATGAAATTCGTGGAAATCGAGTTTGAATCCGGAGATATGAGTATTAATTTTGTTTAAAATTTAATGATATGGTTCGACATTAATGCACTGCTGGTGTTAGCGTAGTTTATCTATTTCTGGAAGAGATCGTTTTTAACGTGAGATGGTTTCACCGTCACATCATATGAATGGTATAATTATTGATTTTGGCTTCTGATAGAAAATTGTATCCTTTATATGATGTCAACAAACACTCAACTATTTATGCTCCATTGTTATGCAGGTTGAGCTTGAAGAATCAGGGTGCCGAATGCAAGAAGGGCGAAAATTGGGGATGGGAAAAAAGGTTTGATTGCCGGTCGGGGGTCGGTGATGGGTTTTTCGTCTGCTACCCCAGGGTCACGGGTCAGAATTCCACATAATAGGGTTATTTTACAAATAAAGTCCTGGACATTTTTGTGCGTTCATTGTTTACTGTTTGACTCGCTGGTTTAAAAGGCCGGTTACTGTTTACGATGATTACGAAAATAAAGTTTTTCCTCCCAAAGCATTAAAATCTAGATATTTATTGCTGGATAGGAAATGTTTTTACTTACATCTTACGTGATGGAGTGAAATACAATTTGTGGGCTCTGTGGTGCTCATAATTGTTATTTACTTCCCCAGCTGAATTCCATTTTAAATATGGATGTTAGTTTATTTGTTGTTTGAAGTTTTGCAGTGGCGCCACAGATTGGCGCCACAGATTATAACTAGGACGTAGGCAAGCTAATTCTGGGTAAAGTTTCAACTTTAAGTTATGTTTCCAAGTAAAGATGCCAATTTCTCGTTCAAATTTTTATAAAGAACAAGTCTCCAAAGGCATTCAATGGACATGAAATATAGTTAACTGCTTTTCAAAGTATTTGAGTTTATTTTAAATAATTAAAGCCAAAATTCGTTCTTTCATTAGCATAAAAGTAGTGATTGTTTGATTCTTACTCCTGGAATGAATGTTAAGTTAGTGAATTTATTCATGCAATGCACCGAATATTTTGGAACTTAAATTTGCTTCCTTACACTTAAGCCATGCCTTCAATGAAAGTAGTACTTTTTCAGCTAAAAGACCAAAAGGTAAAATTCAGTACATCTTTAGAGCTACACAATAATAGTGGAACCTCAATAAAAATTTCTTTAGCTTTTTATGCAATTGAATGCGGTAATCTCCTGGGAGAAAATTCAATAAGTTCATGATGGTACGATATCATTGAACTATTGGAGCTTCAAAAAGTAAAAGCTGATGTGTTCGTTTGTTAAGACTCCTGAAACTTTATCCAGATCTAGCTTGCCCAAGTCCCAGTTTTCGCATCTTGGGCGTCATTGCGAAACTTCAAACAGCAAATAAAGTCATATACATATGCTTATGACGAAACAGGGAGCTCTTGTTAGATTCTTAACCTCTAACAACGTAATAAAGTAATTTATTTATCAGCCTATCAATCCTTGTTCTGTTCTTTTTAAGGCTACCCTATAACATTAATGGATATCGGCTGAGAAGGTAAAAAAGCAAAAGCACCGCGGAACCCACACACTATATTTCACTCTATCTCATCAGAAGTAAGCATAAACTTTTCCTATCTAGCGACAAACATATTAATTTTCATGATTTTGGAGGAAAACATTGGGGAAAACTTTTTTCAATGAATGGTGACTTGACCTTTATCGCTTGCACAATTGTAATTTTCAGAGAGATAATGCCAGAGCGCGAAAAAAACCAAGGACAGCCGCAAGCATCGGAAAAAACCATTGGGAGTGAACAATGAGTGTAATACAGCTCTTGAAAGTATTAGGTTTGGAGTCGCTAATTAATTGGACGCAAGCACACTAGGCTAACATTAATTTTATTTATTTAGAACATGTGATTCTCAGAGAGGCGCAGAGGGTATTAGTTTTGCATTAAACTTCATCTCTAAAGTTTTAGTAGCGACTAAGTAAGATAGAGTTGTATTGTCGAACTAATAGGTACACAAATTCCTCCTTCCAATTTGTTACTTCGACTAAAACATATTGAAACACTGAGTCGATATATGATTTACTTTCACCATTTTCTTTTTCATTTATTTCTCAAATATGCGTATTCCTTACTTTGTAATTTATTTATTTTTTGTTGATTACTTATTCTGGTCTCTCAATCACTTAACTTCGCCGGTTATCTGGTGCGGGCATTTCTCTGCAGTGGGTTTTTTTAGCGGAACAATGAGAACTAAATTCTAGTTAATATTTTGTCCCAAAAGCCGTTTTTACCTTTCTTATTTTGGCCAATGTTTATATACTATCATGTTAATTTGAAGTGTGTTAACTTTCTCACGAGGAGACCCATTGGTTGTTTTAATTTACTTCTTTTCTGATCGGAAATATTTCTATTTCTAGATAAAAAAACTACTATACTAGCCGACGTTGAGGTGTGTGACTGGGGGTGTTGGGTCACTAGTCGTGAAAGGGGTGCAAAATGGGAAGAGGTAAATGACAACGGTGAAATGTATAAACAATTTGTCTCATGTTATAGTCAGCCATGGAGGGTAAGGATGTTTGTGCCAATCTGTAATAACCTCCATGTCGTACTGAAGGTCGCTTGATCGCTGTTTTTCAAGTATCCTAAGCGTGTAGCCTTTGAGTCTCTGGTGGCACCAAACCTAGTCATCTCATCGGCCATGTTACACTTTCCATTCGATTGCATAATTTTTTAATAAAGCGTGTGCCTTTTGTATTTTAACAAACTCCGCGGATTAAATCATCCTGTGCTGTTTCTAAATGCTTTTGATGGGTTTTTTTTAGAGGAACAACGAGAGCTTAATTCTAGTTAATATTTTGTCCCAAAAGCCGTTTTTATCTATCCTATTTTGGCCAATATTTATATGCTATCATGTTAATGTGACGTATGTTAACTTTATCGCAAAGAGACCCATTGTATACTCTTCTCAATGATCAGCAAAAAGTACCATTTTCCATTTTTTTCAATCGGAAAACCTAAAATATAGTTTTTTATCAATAAATTTCTCAAATGCACCGCCTTAAAGTTTTCGCATTTATATCCACCACGCCTGAGATCAAGGAAAATTTAAGATATTTGCCCTTATACGACCCCTTCCTCCGAACAAAACTATAACTGCTGAACTTATTTCTCAGTAAAAATAATAATATGTATGTATTTATCTGTTTTTAGCCTTTTTCTAGCATTCCTTTAATTTTACAATGTGAATTGCTTGAAATATCTTCTCCCATGTTGCAATGTTTTTGACGAAAGAGGGAGCTCTTGTTAGATTCTTATCCTCTAACCACGTAGTGAAGTAATTTCTATATCTGCCTATCCTATCTATCCATTTTTCGCCTTTGCTAAGGCTACCTTGCCACTCGCTTCTATGGTAGAGAAGTTGTATGGCTGCGCAAGCGGAAAAAAAGCTGGAATTGATTTAGTTTCGTCCTACGGTAGGTCGCAAAACATTGCAGAGGCGTATATTTGGATTCATGATAACAAGAATAAGAGCCGTCAGCGTATATTTATATACCCCTTTCGTTACTTTAGTAATCCTTTTTCTCAATTTAATTCCTTTTCCATGGCAGGTGTTCTAACACCTTCACGTCCCAGATGAGACTCAGCCGGTATTATGGAGCTATAGAACATTTTTCCTCTCTCATAACGCAATTGTTTTCAAAGATACTGAGAGGAACCACAAAAATGACGCGGGGCTTTCCTTCTTTCCGCGGCAGGAGCTTCTCTTTAAAAGATGCTCATGGCAAGCACGCACCCAGAAGAACCACCCCTCCTCCCCTCCGACTTCCCATCTCAGAATCCGTCCCCACCCATACCCCACCCCTCGGGAATCTCCCAAAGCGCTCTCTTCCTACTTTAATCATCTTCCCTCCTCTTTTTTCTGTAACTTCTCCTTCCTCTCCCCCCCCTTCATTCTTGAATCCCTCCTTCATTCTTTGGGGGGATCCACAAAGTCTGCCCATACGGCAGTTTTTCCAGCGTCTGATTTCCCTCTCTTTATTTTCATCCCTGGGGGTGTGGAGGGAGGGGACAAGGATATGGAGTGGGGAATTTGGGGGTTGAGGGGGGTGGGGAGCATTCCCGCTCTTAAAGCCACGCGCGTCGTGGCGAAAGGTGGAAATTCCAAACGCGCAAGGTAAGAGGATGAAAGATGATATGAACGCAGTTAGAAAGTTCAAAAAACATTTCGAGGAAAAAAGCACGTAATTGGCTTTTAGTAAATAACGCGCGGGTCTTGAGAGGGCTATCGCTTGGAGGTGCTTTCATTTTGTTTTTCTCTTCTCCTTTGCTATGATTTGAGGGGCGAGGAGAAAACATGTGGGGGCAGAAAGATGAGTCGGCGCGTCAAATAAAATATTTCCACGGCCGAAGAGAACCAGCGCGTTCATTTTCCTCTTATGTAGACGTGGATGTAATTAGCCTTTTTCAGTAAGGGGCCAGTATTTCAAGTTCAAGTATAATGTATGATGATTTTAGCCATTTTTGACCTCCCCTTTCTCCCTATGTAAGACAATGTAAGATTTTACCAACCCCCCATCCCTTTCGTCTTACGTAAGACGATACATTCTTACTTTAGATATTTATATCTACTCTTTGTTAAATGCTCGTTTTCTGATGTGTTACCTTTCCATTGAAGCCAATGTACAGCTTTGAGCACCGGATATCGTATAACTAATGCAGAGTTGGAGTACCAAATTTATAACCGCTAAGAGCCAAACAGCACCACAGCCGATGAAGTTGTGAAGAATCACAGGATATTTGGAAAAGATACAATGTTTCAAGACGGACAAAAATCTTGCGTAAATTGGTTCCCGACCCCCTGCCCCCTCTCTTCATAAGAGAATTTAAGATAATCCCAACCCCTCTCCCCCCAAAAAGTCTTACGTAATATTTGAATGGCCCGTAACCTGGGGCAATATCACGGGTTAACATAAGGCAAAGCGCTCTTATCATCGTTAAATTTCACCTGCGCTCACGAGAGAATAACGTGGCGGTCATTCTCTTTATTTTGTCAGGTATTTTATATCTTCGGACACAGTACATATCTTAGGATTATATTAACTTCAAATGTATCGTGGCGACACACATACAAAACATATTTGGCATAGAATTCAAGAAATAAGGTTTTGTTAAGCGTATAATAGGAAGGTCATCGGATGTAAAAGTCGAAGAGATATGCTCTAGTTTGGCCTCTAATATGCCGCGAGCATTTGGAACCCTGGTCATAAAGATTTAACCAAAAAAATTAATAAAATACAAATAAAAGCAGCACGCTTTGTTAATAATTGCTACAAGCAAACATATAGTGTTTCACAACTTTAGGAGGGACTAAGGAGGGAGCCCCTATAAACTCGGAGGCTACTCGCTTGGATGCGTTTGCCAAAGAAATTCAGAGCTGGTCTGCTTCAGAGTGACACAGAGAATTCTTTCATGACGCCATACTACATCTCTTGGAAAGACAGAAGCGATAAAATAAGAGAGCTACACTGCCAAACAGATAGGTAGAAAAACTCGTTCTTTACGTGCACAACAAGCGACCATAATAAAAACTGAGCTCCACTAAATACACTCCCATGATACACGTCACCATTTTACCTCCCAAAACTTTATCCCTTACATCTTTACACGGCTGGTGTTCTAACACCCACTGACTTGATGCCCATGTAGCGGCTCGCAGGGTATTATGTAGATGTAGATATCACTAGTAGTATTTAGTGGAAGCATTCACGGGAAAGTAGTACTCAGCATTATTACTCTGGAGCGGTTTACGTCTCGGATTATGACAATGAGTAAAATGGGTAACCTAATCACACCCAAGCTCATCCTCCAGCCACCTCGCGGGAGTGTGATCAGTCCACACGACGCTCGTCTAAGTTCGGACCGCACACGCTGTCACGGCCCATAGAGGAGGCCCATTGAGGTAGATGAAGAGTGCGCTTGCTATAATGACCAATGATAAAAGCTGTAATGTGGGCGTGACCCGTTTACCATTTTTGTTAACCTCAATTTTCTTTTAGCGCTTACCGACTGGATTTTGAAATTTTATGAATGTTATCCATCGATAACTCACTGCTAATCAGCCTACGTTTCCTTCTTTAATATGGATTATTTTACATACGTTGTTCAATTATTCAAATTAATTATAAACCGCATTCCCAGTGAAAACTACATACACGTAGAGTAGAAATAAATTTATTATTCCGAGACAAGTGTATCCCTTAGAAACGTATATGATTACACAAATCTTCAGAGACAAAGAATGTTTAAATAGTAAGATATATAAGATTTATTAATATAAAAGAATCTGACATAATATTTAACAAAACGGCAAAATTACAAAAATTCAAAATAAAGCTTAAGATTTCTGTATGTGGAATTCATTTCGTTTTTCGAATAGATGGACGATATGCTTGCTTTCTATGAGCTAATTCGTCCAATCCGTCGTGCTATCTTAAGGAGGGCTAGGGAAAAGCAGATTTTTCCTATATGATTATTGTATTGGCTGTCAGGTTACAATTTTAAAACGTTATGCCCACTCTATCTACCTCAATGGGGATTGCAAGTCAAACAATCACGAAAGAAATCCACGGCCAAAAGGCCAATGCAGTGCTACGTTGATAAATTGGTTGAAATACAGAACGTGGATGAAGATATCCATATCAACCAAATATTCGGCAGTAAAATCGGCAGAGCCACGAATCCGAATTTTCTGGATTGAGGATCGAACCATGGGCCTTTGAATTACCTGCCAATGCACTGCCTACACGGACCACCTAATTTTGGTGGAAGATTTTGAGGATACAGGGATGGAAATTGATTGTAAGCTCTTAGGGTTCATTTTTCCTCGAGGAAATTTTTTTAAACGTGCAGTACACGGGTTTTTATGCTCCAAAGAAATAGTATCATCAATAATTATATTTTCTGGATATTTATTAAGTATTTATCCACACAGAAAACAAATAATGAGACACGTTTTAAGAGGGATGAAGTGATAGTATAGTTAATTTTGTATACTTTTGGGTGATTGAAATCCTGCTGACACTATTGTGGCTTCCATCCAATCAGAAAATATAAAAAAACTTCTTGCATTTTTGCTTCTATAAATTAACACAATATTGGCTAGGCAGAAAAACTGAAAAATGAAGGAATCCGTATGAGATCGGAAGGGGTTGATACGATTTGGAATGTAATTTTAATAGGAAGGGCGATTGAAATCAAACTTTCGATTTAATCTCTATACGTCACTTCTCATCTGTACGGCTAAAAATGAATCTCATTTTCTATAATTTCTATTTTTAATGTAATTTAGTGGGTACACAAATACAAATGCATGTATTTCAACCTTTAGTAGAGGGAAATATATTAAGCAGTAGGTAATTTTAGTTATATTTTCTGGCCCACCGCTCATCTGGACCAAAAAATTTGCCTATGTATTATTTAGCTAAATATTCTGCGGGAGTATGTGCTAAAGAAATGCGTAAGAACTCCTGCAAGACGTAAACAATGGCATACAAATTTGCCTCTGTGCTTTCTGCACACCCTTTGCTTAATTTCGTCATAAAAAATGAAGAAAATCGTATCGCCGACAACTCCAGTGTTTCCAGTGTTTGTTTATTCTTGAAAATAAGAAAATTTCCATTGAAGTATATGGTGTTAGGGGTCTGAAGATTTCATGACATATGTTGGCTGGATATAATGAAAAATTGCAAACATTTTGAAGGGAAGCGGTCATATTGGAAAGCTATTTGACGAAGAACCAAATGGAATTGGAAACGCCCTCCATAATACTACGGGTTTGCAAAAAACGATAATATCGAGAGCTAAACGTAGTGTCCCAAGAGAAACACCAAATATGATAACGTTGACCAAATAAGAAAGGACGTATTAGGTACGCAGGAAAATTTCCTGGTTGAGATGGAATACAGTTGAAAATACTGCTGTGCACTCATCCTGAGGTTTAATGCCCTGGTAGAGAAGGCATAAAGTAATAAAATAAATAACCCTTGAAAAGAAGTTCCCATTTTGTTTCATTTTTCTTAAAACATGGATTAAAACTTTCTTATCCCATTATTTTAGGCACAAAATCTTGTTTATCTCGCCCCAAGCAACACAGCTTCTTTATTTGAAAGATGAAAATTGTTCAAAATACTCTCAATCGTTTTTTTGTGTATGTTTTGACTCATGGAACATTTCCTTGTTTCTTGGAGCCGCAAGATATGCTCCGAGCCCAATTTTTGAAGCTAGGCAATTCGTTCTTCTCCACAGAAGGATAAAAATCTTTCAAATGAGGAGGAAAATTGTTATCTCCTATTTTATTACTTTGCTCGGGGTACTGTTTCCCAGCAACATCCATTAGATTATGTGAGGGCTTTGAGCTCAAATATTAAAAGAAATAAATGCGCCTTTACGTACTGCATTTCAATATTTAACTAATTGGAAAGCGTAGGAAATGTATAACCTCAAATAAAATGACTTTTTACATCAGTGAGACTTCATGTTCATCGCATTCTCATATTTATTTCCGCATTTTTGAGAATTAGTTAACTCAGATGTAGGCTAATGCATACACATATATTCCAAGTTCTCTGGCTTTGGTTGATGTTGTTATCGTGAAGACATAGCTAGTTGTTTAAAATGATCATTTAAGAAATAATTTAAAACATATAAATATCAAGATTTAGTCCTGAACCGCTATTAAATTCGCAAAGTAATCAATTTCGTTCAAATAAAATACCAAAAATAATGAATGAAGGAAAAACTACTGGCATTTAAATTCGTGGCTGTAGCTATGCTGTTACCTCATGTTCTTTCAAATTAATTATTTCAAAATTCCTGCTGTGCAAAATAATATATCGATCCAATGCTTGATTAATCCTATCACTGGAATCATGTAGAATTACGCTCTTATGGCTTGATTTATGTAATAATGGTAGTGGATCCAAAAGCCGAAAACAGTGTAGTTTACGGTTTTTGGAGCGATTCTCTTTATCATAAGTCTCACTGAAATTTATACCATGAAAAGATGAAAAGCGGAATTAATTGGTATGGTAATCCAAAATTTTTAAAAATTTCAACCCTTGTAGAAGAAAACCTAACCAACAAAAGTGTTTAAACTCCAAGGAAAGCAGGCTTTGTTTTCGATATTTATGTAATTTTGCTTGCTAGCCGTGCCAAGCCTCGTGGGGCTGAGCATCAGTTCCGCAAAACTAGTTATATTACGTGTTTTTAAATCTCAACAGTGAAACAGAAGTTTCCTTTTCATTTATTTTCCTCCTTCAGTGGCTAATTTCACACGCTTCTCATGCATTCCTTCTCCAGAAAATTTGTCCAGGTAATTCAGCGTCAATGCTTTCGAAGGGTCATGTTTTTCACTTCCATTTTCGATTCAACACGTGAAACCTTTCATCCGAGTCCCTGCGTTAATGTCTGTACAGCAACAGCACCAACCGATCCCGCGCGAGCTTCACTTCACGTTGCCGTCACGTATCTCCTCCTCCTCCTCCCGCGCACTCCGAATCACGAGGGGGTGAACTGGGACCTGGGGCAAACAAGCTCGCTTGCTCCTCGCTCTTTCTCTCATTACTTTTAGTGCGTCATTCATGAACGCGTTTTTCGGGATACCTGCGAAAGAGAGCCGAGGGCATGCGCAGGCACCGACCACATCGCCGCTCCGCTCCCGCGGAGTTGTAATTGGTATCACGAATGCATTCACGTATATCTCTTTCATTTGATCCTCTCTCTCGCTCTCTGCCCCCAGTTGCATTTCCACGACCCCCTTAACGGCGACTCCTCATCCTCATGGGTGATTCTCTTGACTCCTGCCTCCGCTTATTTGGTCAGTCCTTTGGGTTGCTTGTCCCTACATTAAAAAAAAACAACTCTTGAATGGCGAGGAATCAAAATTATCACCATACTCCGCGTGGCGAGAGCAAACTTTTCCCTTTTAACGTCCGCTTGGATTTTTAAATTAAGAAAAAAAATTGTGGCGCTGATAAAAAATATTCAAAGTTATGGGATATTTGAGTAAAATAATAATTTAAGTATTAAAAAACTCATTTCTTTACACATTATCCAGGCACGCCGCAGAGTTCTCAAAATTCGTCTAATTTTTCCATACCTTATCATTACTTACTGCTTTTTGGAGAATATGACTAAATTGTGTATGTGGTTTCTTTGAGATGGATCCAAAGTGAAATATGACTTTAATGTCATCTCGTTGTTATGTTGACTACCTGTATAGGAACGTATTCTAATTTTTATATAAATAATAGATTCGTGCAATTTCGCTGAACGTTTTTCGCAAACTGAACTCAAATTTTCATGGTGTCACGTGAGAGAATGGGTGAAAAAATGTTTTTCTATGTTAAAAACATATGTCATTTACGAGATAATTAGTTTATAAGAAGCAAATAATCCCAGAAAATATATTTACAATGATATACAGGCACCATTTCATACGATTTATTAAGTTATGACTGGATATGTTGTCAAAATGCTTAATTCAAAATCAATGACGCTGCATTTGACTTGAAAATTTTTCAGTATTTATATCTGGAGTATGTTTCTCTATAGATAGCGACTTCTGTCAATGAAAAAAGCCTTTTTTCAATTTTTTACGAAAAAACAGAAACAATCAGTATTCTTCTTGTTTCGCACAGCCCCAGCAGAGCCTCCTAATGAATCACGTTCATTTGGCATGATCCAACGATTGTACTCCACCCCAATAAACTATGTTACTGACAAGCCCATAATAATTCTGAATACCTGAGGGTAAGTATAGGTTAGTTACTGAACCGGAAAAATGGTTTTGTCTTAAATTCAATTCGATATGCACTCCCGGTAAATGAAGTGCATGACAATCACATATACGACTTAATACTAGCTAAGCTCAATCTGTGTACCTATACTCGCCCCATTAAAATAGCGCAAGTGAGCAACCAAACCTCCGACGAATACGTTGCCGGCTTGTACAGGCCTCCCGGTAAGGCAGATGTAACGTAGTCACAACGTTATTATGGACAAGTAGCAATCGAGGCGATTTCCCAAATTTCGATGGCATATTTTCCGTAGAAATATGGCTGGGTCGTAAATAATATCATAACCAATCATTTAGGAATTCTCAGTTACACAAATTGTGTTTTGTTGCGCCTTCTACCACTAAGATTCTCGACTTACCTCAGCAAGTATATTCACAGATTCAAGCGTCAAGTGGTGGAAGTTCGTCATTAGGAGAACGACAATTGGACCTTTCCAAACAGTAATAGTAACAACTCGCACGCATTTCGGATCACCGAGTCATCATATAGTCTAGGACCTGATGATGACTCTTTGAGTCGAAACGCGTTGTAACAGTAACCTATGGAAAAGTTCAATTGCTGTTCTTGTTATGCCTCTGCAAAAATTATGCATATCTGTGCGATGCACGCACCCGCATAAAATTTATGCAAAGAACTTGAAGCGGATTTATACATGGAAGTCACTTCCATGACAGTATACTTAGAAGTCGTTTGTAAACGATACTTTGATGTGCAAGCACGCACATTCATAGTGATAGGGGTCGATAGTGGAGATAATCGTATAAGGTTGCTACTTGCAAGAAAAATGGACTGGTTTCTATTTTGCCTTTGCTTTGATTCTACGATGAAATCGCAATACATCCTGTGGAGTCTTGGTCACATGACAGCTAACGGAGATTTAAAATGTAAACAACGATCTCTTATTAGACAATAATTATTATCGAAACAATGGACACACTTGAGCCGACATAAGGATGCATAATTATTGTTATTCATACGAATCAATTAAACCAACGAATGCCTATGGGACTCAAACAGCGTTATACGAACGCTATTATTGCTAAACTTGGACGATTTTTTTAATTTTCGTATAAATTGTTTACTTACGTCATCTATTTGTTAGGAAAAACCCGGAATTTATGTGTGTAAGCAGAACGATGCTCTGCGAGTGGTGAAACGATTTGAAACGCTACACTCGCTACTTCCATTTGTAAACACGTCTTATTCAACCATGCGTTTATGTTGTGCATCAAGAATTATGTTCACAACGTAATCACGATCCATCTTGTTGATCATATGATTGAGCGAGTCATATCATCGTCACTTATTGTTTATTACCCTGATTGGGCATGAATGCTACCTTTTGGAGAATATCCGTCCATTCTTCACAATTTAGAATATTACCTCTATAGACACAAGTTACCGGGACTCACCCACTGACTCACCCACATTTCCTCGACTATTAAAAGCGCTGTACTTTATCTTGATGCAGAAATATTTTCTCAGATATTTAAAGTTTTACTTGTTACTATGTTTATACATAATGAAAGGTCCGAGAAACCACCACGTAGGTTACAAACTATTGCATGTATATATTTTTACACTACCAAAAATATTACATGTGCGTGGCAAATGCAATTCAATAGAGCATCAAACATTATGTTATGAAATAAATACGATTATCAGATCTTCGAATAAATACTTGAGAAATTAAAAAGTAGAGGACAGCAGCTAATGAAAATCACGTATGTCAAACAATGAAAGTGAGAGATTCGACAGCCATTCATGAGAACGAACATATCTAGAAATTAGCTAGTCGAATTAAATTCCCTGTTCCACAATTACGAACTGTGCATTAACAAGTTAAAACTGCCTTGGCATGGTGGTAATCATAAGACTGTTACTCACCGCAACACTAAGCAATTATTTGTCATCATCATACTTTGACATAATATTTACACGAAATCCTCTGATTTGGCTTAGTGAGTAATAAAATTCAAGCAATTACTTCAAGAACAACCTTTTTATATACACGATGACCATTATCTTCGATTCTTCGGACACGAGATTTGCTTCCCCATCCAACATTGAATATGCTTTCTGATTCCGTCAACTGGTGTTCTAGAAGAGGTGAATTGTAAGGCCAAAAAGCTGAGGGGTAATATTATCCTATTTTTTCTTAAGCTCGTTTTGTTTCCAGGGAAATTTTCACCAGATACAAAGGATGTTTAGCTTATTTTACATTGTGTGAGAGAGTATTATCCTGACGGGAGATTGGACTGTGTGGCTTAATAATTGGGGAAATTAAATCATGTGCTAATATTTTTCATATTTTTGTTGAATAATTTTTGCTCAAATAGACGGTAGTCCTGAGAAGTGAATGTACCTTAGAGAAGTGAATGCGCCTTGAACTCGGTAAAAGCTAGTTCATACTTATTATTGGTGATGAGAGTTTTTTCGTTGTTTTTAGGAATAAAGGTTTCCTTTTACTCATGATTTGAATGAAAACTCAGCGCATAACCACGAAACCGCAGAACGCATGACCAAAACCGACGCCGCGAGGAAAAGATATCCTCCCGCTAACCAATTCATATCTTTCCAAGTTTGCTGCGTAATTTTTTTCCTCGGCCGCTAATACAAATTTTAAAAAATGTACATAAACCGTCCAACCCGAACGGTCATTAAAACAATCCGTTTGGGTGCATTTAAAACCTTTTCCCATTGCAACGGCCCACGGACTGAGAGAGAAAAATCTCAAATTCTACCCTTTGCCGACAAAAAAGAAGAATTTGACATAAAAATGTATGCATAAAAAGATGAGAGTGCATGTGTGCATGCGTGAGACTGTATATGTGCGGGTTATCAAAGCTGCATTCACATTGCACACCATTCAACGTAGCCATCGGCGCTTCGAATGGGGTGCCAGCATTTTAATGGAAATGGGAACTTTTTCAAGGGCCTTTAAAATATTGACGTTGTGTGCCTGTTGTTCCGACGGAAAGAGGATTCGCGAAGTGTTTTAGTTTTGGTTTGTATTTCTCTAATCTTATATTCGTTGTATAATCCGAAAGCACTCGCTGGACAACAACTACTCGTATGAGTTTCAATTTCCACTTAATTCATGCATGCATTCAAATATCTTCCTAATCCAAACAGTGGAATGTAGGTTCAGTAATTTTCCAAACTCGTTTACATTGCTTTTTCAGTGATATCAAACCTTAAATTATTAGGAAATATATTTGTTGTGGTTTTTTTGTGGTGATAACATGGGTTAGCCGCATTAGAATTATTTTGCATTTCTCAGTTTGTTGCCATAGCTTATTTCATTTAAAATTTTCTCGTTGTTTACTCACAGATAATAACTAACTAACTAGTAATTCAACCACATCAGGTGGAGTTGAACGATCTATTAACATTCCTTTCAGTATTAATATTTTCCCTCTTTCTCCTTCATCATGCCATTTTTCTTACTTCAAGTTCAGCCAAACCGTTCTACTCCTTCCTCGTCCTCACCTTCCTTATATACTCACATCTGTAGATAACTGTAATATCCTATTGTATCTAATCACTTACTCCGCTAACACAATGACTTCGTCTTATTTCTACATAGCACATATTTCCCTCTTCAGCCGTGACTTGGATCTCCTCAGTCATTTTCAACCTTGTTCGTCGTGTCTCCACCGTCCTTTCTGAGCCATTGCTACGAAGGTTTCCAGTATATTTCCTTGCCTATCCTTTTCCTTACGTCCCTATACCAAAGTTTTCCCAACGTCAATGGTAAATAATGAAATAATGCTATCATTTAACGGCCATATACCTACAATTATGATCATATTACTTGTGATATATTGGGGCAGTTTTAACATAAACATTTTTTTCAAAATTTATATGCTCCAGCTCTTGATTTTTCTGTGGCAATTTGGTTTATTTTTTCTCCCAAATGAGCTACTTGGCATTAGGCTTCAGACAAAACGATTCCTTCAACCCTGTAACACGATCATTTGCTACATTGACCGAAGATGATAATTCATTTGTAAAAATAACTGTTACACTCCACTGGTCAACTCACTCACAATTTATTGCACAATAAGGATTTTGATACCTGGTATCATCATTAGGTTCTCACTGACCACTTGACGCACTGACATCAGTGATCAGCTGATGGTGGTGGGCTTCGAAATTCGGATTGTGCAATAAATTGATCTGTGAACTTACAAGTGGAGTGTAAAAGCTACTTTTACAGATTAACATGGAAATGTATAAAGTTGAACCGAGTTATATTTCATTTATTAATAATTCATATTACGTATCTTACCATTCAATAATTTTGTGAATATCAGTTAATTTTAACCGTGAGCGCAGAGTACTTTTAATAGGATATTCGCTTTTACAGAGGATGTGATGTACGCATATTCAAATTTTTCCTTCGCTTTACCATAAGCCTTTCTCTCTATTTACGAATGCAGACCTGTGTAGGATGTAAATGATAGTTTTCCATTCATCATGAAAAATTTTAACTAACGAAAAAGGCGTTCCACGTTGGCGTATATGACTGTTTGCCGCTCTTACACTAGGGCTATGCCGAATTTTGTACTAATCTTTTTATACGAACTGCGATTGATTTTGCCAAGTCGTTAAATCATGTAATGCATAAAGTATTATTTTTATAACATATGTAAGAATATTCGAAAGTTTCCGTCTCAAAATTGCCACCGGATAGGCTTTTGTGAATTACTTAAAAAAAGGCAGGACCATTTTAATCTCATCGTAAAAATATAAACATATCAGGGACTAGTTTCGGTATGAAAATTGAAAAGTGTAGCCAAATTTTCGCCCATGACTTGCAGATGAATATTCTTCTCAACGTAAAAATAATTGCGGATGAGGAAATTGTTCCCAAAGATGTTGAGGATACTGGTGCTAGCTACGGTGTTACTTTCACGGGGACACCAACAAATATACACAAACGCATGAATTCCGCAGAGGAAAAATCATTCAATTTTCTTGGAGAACGATTATTATCTATTAAATACTTTGTGGAGCTTTAACACTTTTGTGCGCTAAACGTATTCCGAAGCTAGTCCGAGTACTCTCAACATTCAGCACTAGAGGAACACTTCATTGTGCTCCAAGGCTGGCTTTAAATTCGTGGACAGCGGCGCCAAATGCGCGATTTGTACTTCTTTCCGTGAAATCAATTGTCCGGCATCAAAAACTATGTTGGAAATATTTTCGTAACGAATAACTGACGATTATTCTTTTAGCACCGATCATTAAAATGTTGCGAGCATTCCTGAATGCGAGGGCGATATTGGGAACAGGCCCGCTGGACTGGCCTCACGTTGCACCGTATACCGTAACGCTGGCCGCTTGTTACGCCATCTCCGACATTGAGGTAATATTTTCCGCGCAGCTAACGAGTCCGGCCCATCTCATGAGCCCTCCCCCGCCCCTCCTAACCCCCATAACTGACCGCTGCGGACGCCCTTTACGGCAAGGGGATGGAGCGGTTGGCTTTCCCCTTTCAGACCGCCTATCTCCTGGTATCCAACCCCAACACTAGTGGATTCGTGAGCAGAAGCCGGCTTCTCGCTTTCTCCCTGAATCAAGCCTCTGTGTACGTGCATCCCACCTAGCCCTCACTTCCACCTCCCCCTACTTCCCCTCTCCCTGTACTTTTGCCTTGATCCTCGCAGTCACAGTTCGCATCACGTTCTCATCCTTGACAATTTCTCTCTCTCGTTCTCTCTTTGAAAACTTCACTGTGACGGGCCCACATGCAAATTTTTAATCTCACTACAGCGAGCTACACAGTGCATTTATATATACATATATATATATGCACATTTTTACTTTCATCACCCGCGTTTAAAGGGAAAGTATGCAAGGACAACTAGAAGTATCAATTAGGATACAAGGGAATGATTTACACAAATTTTACCTGGAGCTGGGTTTAAAATGGATAGCAAAGGTGGATACTAAGGAAAAGGGAAGCAAAATATTTAGAAAGCTTTTGAGATGTGACTATGGCAAAAGATGGAGAAAATAACTTTGACGGATTTGGTTAAAAATGAAGACACTGAGAAGTATTGGAGAGGAGCTTAATATATTGAAAAGTGTGAAGAAGAGAAAGACAAATTGGATAGAGCATATTCTACTGAGAGATTGTTTGCAGAAAGTCATAATTTATGAAATGAAATCAACAAAGGAAATATTAACGAAATGAGTGGAGGAGACATGGTTTAATGACAGCTATGATGAGAGGAGGGGCGTACGGGGCAACGGAGAATCTTGCCCTAAACAGAAATATGGAGACTACATTTCAATTATAGCCTGTTTATGGATAGAAACACAGAAAGGAGAAGAGTTTCCATGGCACCGAATCATCTGCAGTTGCCCTATTTCTTCTGTAGTTCCTTTTAGCGTCCGTTCCATGTGGTCTACTATCCGTTTCAAAGCTATTTAACCCTAGTTTGGAGCGTAAATATCTCAAAAAACCAGAAGAGGTATTTTAGCCAAGATTGATGGTGGGCACCTTTGTTAATGCAGGTTGGTATTATTTTGTGAGACGGAAAAAAGTTTGTCAAGCTCCTGAACGAGATCATTTTTCCTTCGCCGCGATGACCTACTTACAGCATAATATCATGGGTGTATTTTCAATATCACAAACCGTATGTAAAGATAGTATATACTACATGCATAATAATCTGGCACCTCTCTTGTAGTGTATAGGTAAATTTCAAAATATTTATTCTACTCCTTGAATAATAATCACATTTACTAATATTCCCCGCACTGCAAAGTTTGGCTGGCAGTTTACGTTTGCTATATTCTAGTGTTTCTTTGAGTACACACTTTTTCTCAAAAGATAACTCGGGGAATAGTTACCATCGCTTAACTTAATTCATTGAAAGGCGTTCCGTCCGTAAATAGAAATCGGATATGATATTTAAACTTAAATACGCGCGCTGACGTTTTATAGGACGGCTTTTTGATGCTGGTTAGAGTTTTCTTGAGAAGAATAGGAATAAAATAAAAGTTCTTTGTGATGTTTTGAACACAGCCTAATTGATTGCTTCCTCTTTCTTGTTGTAATCAGTATGTTAGTATCAGCCTTAATCCCGTTGAAAGTGTGCTTGACATGGCTTAGATCGGTGTACCATATCCAAAAGATTATTGGCAGAGGACTTAAGTTAAAGAGTGGCAATGAACAACTAGCTCTCATCATTAAATTGCGTCTAATAAGCATGCTATGAGCACTGAGAAACAAGCTGTTTGTTAAAAGCACTCATGTGGAAAGAGCAGTATGAAGTTTTACTTATGAGCGCATTTGCATTGTAATCAGGAGTCATTAGATAAGACGTTCCAGGTTGTCTAATAGAAGCATAGTATAAATTGATAGTAATTTAAGTAAGCATCAAATAATTCAAATCGTCCACTATCATCATTAAATTTTAAAAGCCCCTATTACTTCTCTGATGCCAATCGATTAATTTGAATTCATTTTCCTCGCTTTTATTAAATAGTGATGTAGAAAGGGTTTTCATTGAGGGGATATTGGAAGCTAAAGGTTGACCTTGTCTTCTTGCAAGCCGACCTTCCAGGTCGTCCTACAAGCTGACGACTAGTTCTATTTACTCAGCTTTCGCTTGTGCACGGAAAAACGCCGCAATTTTCTTTGGGAGTGTAACTTAGCTCTACCTCAGGCTTGTTCGGCCAAACAAGTGACATAAGTCTCTTTGTGAGTGGCTCTCCCAGATCCCACATTCATTCCCATAATGTTTTGCATAACACCTGTATGATCACCCTGTGTAGCGACAGATGACTCAATTATTTTATCGAAAAAAGAGAAATAAGATTCAAATATCCTCGATAAATTATCCTAATGAAAAACTAATCTAACCTTTATATGTTTACGTGCCCTGATGCCAACTATGCTGGAAAGAAAATGTTTTTCCAGGAGATTAGCTTAGAACAGAATTATGAGTAGTTAATCAATATTTTATCATTAAATGTGTCGATTATGTAATATAATCTTAGTTATCAGAATTATATTTATTCATCCTTAGTTTAAAAAAGTTAACTTTAGTCATTTGGGCTGTTTTATGGTAAACTCAAATAATAAACCGAAAAGATTTATTATAAGTCAGAAAACAGTTTTCAAGTAGCTTTACGCATAGCATGGAAATATGGCGGGATATTTCTTTAGCAAGCTAAAAGTATGATCAATTTATTTTTCGTGAAAAAAGTTAAGTCAGAATAGGCAAGCGAGGTATTTGAAATTTGCTCATTCGCCTTCTATGGCTTGGCAGAAAGGCATCATCTCTGGAAATATGTGAAAGGTGGGGAGATGTTTTAAAATGCTATCCTTTAATTATATCTCTTACCAGGTTCTTCTTTGTCAAGAACTGTGAGAGGTCTGAATATTTCACCTCCTGTTTTATATCCATTCTATCGATGAAGTAACTTCATTGACGTGATGTGCGCTATGCTTATTACTAACTTAAGTTCCACAAAATAATTAGACATTTAAGGATCATTTCGCTAGGTGATAGAATTCGATTCCTATTTAGCGATTGATGAGGCGACCCTCGAGTTTCGACCTATGCCTTCCGAAGTTGCGAAATGAGGAAATTTTAGCACTCCTCTCTCTCTCTTCCACTAGCGACTAATCAATCGCTTAATCAGCAAAAATCCATTAGTAGGCTCTCTGCTCTTCCTCTTCGGCGCCTGCACACCCCCAGAATTCGTTAGCCGGGAGGAAGAGAGCCAGCAAGCCAGCCCTCTCTGCACGCGCGGCTACAAAAGAATCCCGCTCCATATCGGCCCCTCCGCGTTCGCCCCTCCCGCCCTGCGTAATAACTTCTCTCGAAAGCCCTTCCCATCCACCAATTCCTTCTTCCCCAGCACGCAATATAGCCCACCTCACAAATCTCCCTGTCGCCCGGCATAGCAAGCCGGCAGCCACTTGTGAGCGCCCCAAACCTTCTCACCGCTGCTCCCCCCTTTTAACCCGGTCGGGCCTGCATTCTTCAACATGCCCCTCTCCTCGCTCGAACACGCCCTACACCCTCTGCCCCCGACACCATCTGACTACCCCCGTTAATCCACTTCAATGCTTTCACACCCACCCCTCTCTCTTGGCAGGGACATTTTTCTCCTCGTTTCGAAGACCACCGACGGGAAATGACTTTCTCCAAGAGGAGGGCGAAGTGACGACGTATTCTGCTTTCTTTCCTCATCTCATGTTCCAGGTCAAATTGAGGTGGTTGAAGAGTGCTCTACGTTATGAACTGTAGTCCGACAACCGAAATAACAATTACATTGGTTATCCTTGCTGTTTCCTTAATTTTCTTTGGATTTGGACCGAAATTATATAATTAATTATCAAACAAAATATAAGAGTGGGATCGGGGGATAGTGTGGTGGCTAGAGTACTGGCTAACCATACGGGCGACCAGGGTTCAAATCCCTGCAGAGGAGAATGTGTTTCAAAGGAAACTTATCCGTTTCAGAAGAAACTTATTCTACTTGAGTGTCTTGTGGAGGGCACTTCAAGTACAGTACTCCTCCTGTCGGATGAGACGTTAAACCGTGGTCCCCTTGGTGCCTTTCTTTAAGAGCAGGCTAATGCCTACGCCGGGTTTCTGTCCACCCTTCCTCCCTTACGATTCCCCTATGGCACAAATGACAGCTATCGGTCGCCTCCCCAAAACTCCAATCCAAATAAAAGAGGAAATAAATTGTAAACATTTACTTAGATTAGTTAAACAATTGTCTTTGCCTTGTAACAATATCGAAATTGTGCTTCGTTAAGATTGATTATTATATTTCCAACCAAAGTCTATGTTGTTTGTCTGTAAAAAAAAAGAAGTTTGTCTTTCTTTAAAAAAGTTTTTTTTTCATATAAGATCATATCGGTATCTACATATATCTACGCATTGCATATATCATATTTTTATGTTTTACTCAGCAATGCATGTTAAATAAAACTGACGGTACCCTAAAAATAGGCCTATTGCCTAGTAGGGTATCTAAGTTCCGAATTTGTTAATGAATTTATCAATCTATTTTTTCTGGAAGAATATATCATTATAACATTATTATTACTTAGTAATATGGATTTTAATAGATTTTACCATAATTTTTAAGAGGAATGTGGACTACTTTAATTTAAACAAGGATAGAAATATATTTCAGAAGAATGTATGTAAAATAACTAAATGTATGCTTATTTCGAGTAAGTTATCGATGAAAAACATCGAATTGCCAAATTAGTGCGCCATTCCGTATGCGCTAAAGTAAAATAGGGGTTAACAAGATGGCGGAAAGACCACGCTCACGTTACAGATTTTAGCATATGCCTCAATAGCAAGCCCCCTCTCTATATACCTCTTATGGTACTAACATGAATATCATAGTTGATTGAATTTATCATAAGTGTATTCATGCAGTGTTTCTCTATTGTCTCATATTCCTGTTGCAGCCTTCGATATTTTAACCTCTCCCCTTCTTAAGGAGCCTTTAAAGCGAATATTTCTTTCCTGAAGCTATCCAATCAATTTTTTCTGCCAAACGTCCTGTTTCTTCTTAATAAGAGAGTTAAGCAAAGACTTACGACCCCCCCCCCCCCACCCACTTCACCCACCACGCGACCCACCCGCTTCATGCTCGAGGTCAACTGTCCAGGAATAAACTAAAATTTTTGGCTGGATTTATTTCATGAGTATCCATTATGTGTTTTTTTCCATTGCGATTTATCACTATTGCGGCTCATGGTATATTAATATCTCCTCTTTGCAGGCAGTCATCGATACGATCATTTCTTTACTGTAGCAATCTACTACATTTTATTTTCCATTAAACGCTTCATTCTTTCTAAAGATGAGGATAAAGCAGCCAAGTGCCGAATTTCCAAGTCTTATGTTCGAGGCCAAATGTTGCGAAAGAAAACATTCAGTCAAAGATCTGCACTGATATAGATTCCATCGTTGAGAATATTTTTTTCATATGCACGCATGCGCTTCTAGCCTTGTATCTCCTATCCTTATCACTCGGCTCACTGTATTTTAACATCTCCCTCTCATGGGTAGTCATTGTAACTTTATTGTACTTGAGATATTACTTTGAGTTTCTCAGCGTTTTTATGTAGATACTTTCTGTGATCAAACACTCAACAAACATCAGAGGCATGCATTGACACTATTATACAATTTTCTATTGACAAATTTTCAGTTTTGTTCTCCTCTTCTAGGGGTTAATAATTGCTTGTTGTGGATATCAACCTGTAACTGTTATAATTTAAATGTTCAGCAAATCCAACTTCCATCCGGGTAATGGAACAACAACAATGCGTGGCACCCGCTGACCATGGACCCTCTGAAGCCCCACACAAAATCAAGCATCCCTCCGAGAGGCTCCTGGCAGCACAAATGTCTTGCCTACGCATCCTACACCCCCTTTTACCGTAAGCCCACCTTCAAGCTTAAGGACGCAGCTATGGCAGTAGCATCAATCCCTAAGGACACATTTCTGTGTAAACTTGACCTGAAAGATGCCTTTTACCAGCTTAAAGTGCAACCGAACCACCAACAGTTCTACGGCATCCGTGCGGGGAACAATTATTACTCGTTCTCCCGACTGCCCATGGGACACTGCCTGGCTCCCGCTATCATGCAGCGGTGGGCCCGCGCTGTCTCCGCCGAAGTTTTCCGTGCCTTCGGTGTCTCTATCATTCCCTACCTTGACGACTGGTTGGTTGTGCTCTCCTCCTCACTCACCCACAGTACACAAACCTTCAATCAAGTGCTACCGTTTCTTCAAAATGATTTGGGCATCACGCTCAATTTGGACAAGTCAGTTCTCCGGCCGCGTAAGCGCATCCCGTACTTGGGGGTACTCATCGACACCGGTGCCTCGACGCTCCGCTTTACTCCCGCCGCGCTGACACGCCTCCACTTCACCGTGTGCATTATCCCCCGGCTTCGGGCCTTGGACCTTCCGAAAGCAGCGGGTTTCATATCGTGGGCATGCTATATCCTCCATCTGCCGTATTTCTTAATATCACACGTGTACCAACGTAGAACCAAATGGCTTCACACCTTCTATGACCACGGGATATTCTCCCGGGTAAGACATCTCACCTCCTTCACAGTGTCAGTGGACGCATACGTGGATGCCACGCCATGGCAATGGGCAGTTGTCTGTCCGGCCCTCGGGTTGGAATCGGCTCATCGGCTCCCGCAGGAGCTCCCTATATATTATGCAGAGGCCATTGCCGCCCTGAAAGGCACATTGTTTTTGTTTCACAACTCCCCTAGTTATATAAATTTTATTGTGCATACTGACAACAAGGCAGTGCTGTCAGCCCTTAAGAAAGGGAAAGGTTTAATCTTCGATGACGACCTGTATTGTGAATTATTTGTACAATTAATAAAGGATCCGACGCGTGTGGCGTCCTGGAGATTCGTGCCAACCGCTGCCAATCTCGATTGAAGGTTTGTGTACTGTGGGTGAGTGAGGAGGAGAGCACAACCAACCAGTCGTCAAGGTAGGGAATGATAGAGACACCGAAGGCACGGAAAACTTCGGCGGAGACAGCGCGGGCCCACCGCTGCATGATAGCGGGAGCCAGGCAGTGTCCCATGGGCAGTCGGGAGAACGAGTAATAATTGTTCCCCGCACGGATGCCGTAGAACCTGCCTGAATTGCACCGACAGGAACGCCACCTCACACACTCACACCTTCTCCCAATTCTTTTATTTACGCGCCCTTTCAAAACCACAACCTTTTTACATCCTCGCTCTACATACTCTCCCCGCGTTCTCCCCCTTTTAAAACAACCTCATCGTTCCACCTCATTGTTACTACTCCCCCACCACTCCACGCTCAAACCGCAACAATACTCCTAGCTAAAACCCCTACCGCAGAGCCGCCAACCGACCGAATCACTCCAAGGGGCGCCAACCCAAAAACCTTCCAGCCAAACAGGCCACGCAACATGCGCCAATAAACACGCCAACGACTGGCACTCGTGAAGGCACTGGATATGATCACCATTACATCATTTTACTAAATGCTAGTTTTTGCTGGTCCTCTTTTCAAGTTTTCAACTAACCACCTTATTTTTATCATATAATTTTTCTTCCATCCTCAAAGATTTTCTTGTTATTTCCTCCGATTTATTTACCTTCCCATGCGTGATTTATGAGACTTTTTACTTTTAAAAATGTCCCACATAGTATCTTTCATATCAAATGAAACTTGTTTAATATTATTTCTCTCTTACTCTTCAAAGGACTTCTTCATTGATGATTTTCCATTCGTTTGTTCTTCAATCTTCTAGTGCACCCAAGTTGCCTAACAAAATTATTTCCCGTCTTCCTACTGGTGTCATCAACGTTTAGCTGTCATTTTTGACCATAGCTAGGTGATTTGTTTTTTAAAATGCATCATTTATCTTATTAAAAATTTTACTAATGATGCTGCTCTGACAGATCAGATGATTCCACCGCAAAATACCTCAAATATAATTTAATTCATCATCAAGGTACTTTTATAAAATATATACCATTTTTTTGATATGGGTGACAAAAACCTACCTTTCTGGAATACATTTTATCTTAATTTGGAATTGCATGGTATTCAATGCGAGAATGGATACCTTGGCATTTATCCGTTTCATATAAATGATATTTTCACAAAAACCGCAAAAAAGAGAAGATAAGTCCATCCAATTAATTAGCGAAGAAATATAGTTATCAATAAATCCTAGTTATGAGTAATTAGCCGAAACTACACAAAATTGGATCAAATAGCTTGAGCTCAATGATACAAATGGCGCTGCAGTAGGATCATGTGGCCAGAAAACTGCTCAATAAAATATAATCGTCGGATTATTTTCATATTTCGCATCATGATTTTGTTTCCAAAAGGCAAAGGACAGTCACGAGGGAGAGAAATATTTTTTATTTAGTTACTTGTTTCAACCACGCCGAAAGTAGCATTGGTCTCTTACACCGAGAGTGTATCAACGATGGACGAAGACAAACTCACATGTCCAGAATGGTGAAAAATCCACCCACGCGGGACTCGAGCCCACGACCTCGGATTAGCAGTTGAGGATTTAAAACCCCGAGATCGACAATAATAAAGAGTAATAGTAATAAAAGATATCAATATTCGTTTTGACGTACGCATTCTCAGAGTAGCATTGTTAATTTTAGGTTCCTGAAAAGAATATTTTCAGCATTTTCCCTCGTTATCTTTTTCCATTTAACCGTATTTGCCCTTTGTTTTTTTTACCTACTTCTCTTATCGCTATGTAGTTCTTGTTTCTTTTTTCTCACCTGTCCTAATATTCTCAATTCCCCATTCAATTTCTACTTTGGTCAATTCGTCGTATGATCCCGGGCGAGGACGCGACTTTTTTTTTCATCCGCGTCCTTTCCTCTCGAACCGCGTGACATCTCTCTTCATTCCTCCGCGCTCTTTCGAAGCACGTCGCATCATTAGGGGTTCTTTCGCTCTTCTGTTTCGGAGGAAGGGCACAGGGTACACATACTTTGTTTTTCGACGTCCGTGGGCGGGTCCCTTGACGCTAATGGGCATCCGTCCGCGTCGGCTTTTCAGGGGGGCGGGAGGGTCGAGGGCTTTGAGGGGGTAAAGCTTGAGGGGTCTTCGTCCAGTCGCATTTTGAGCCGCCCTCAAACGTGGATTGTCTTGGTTTTCCTTCATGGCGCCATCTCTGAAAACAGGGAAGCAATGGAAGGAGGCTTTCTTCTCCGGCAAGGCTAATTACCTGCCAAGGGATTGAGGAATGTCCGGTTTCGACTTTCACGAATTTTTCATGGTTTGGCATAAACTGGAAGGTTTGGCATGGTTTCTCCATTAACGAGTGTGAATGATAGTAAGAGTTGAGGAGAGGGAAGGTGACAACTTATCAAAGCCAACTTGATCCTAATGAGCCGGAATAAATAAGTGAAATCCTTCTGGCCAAGCCTTCACCCTAAGGAGGATGGCAGGCTGCGCCTTCAAAACGTCATCGGTGCAGCTGAACCATATTCAACCATTCGAAAACCCGACATATTTAGCTTCTAATTGTAATGTTATTTACTGAGAAACGCAATAAAAATGTGACAGCTAGTGGAAAGTTTTACTTTTTAATTGAAGTCTTTCGTGAAAGCGTCCAAATGGAGAAGTTTCTCCGAAGTTTTTCTGTCGCGTTGATTCATGTCTCTTCAGGGAAGAAGGAAAGCTCCATCTATTTATTTGGAGTCTTAAGAACAGGGGAGCTTGTATGAAACAATACATACATATAGAGGAAGTGGAAGTGATGCACAAGTAAAGGCAGTACGTGTCATGGCAGCAGTATCATTACAACAGAGCCGGAGTCAGAGGCCAAACAAAAATGCCTAAACTCTAAGACTTACTTTGAAAAGGATTGGCTTGATTGGCATTTAATATCTGTTTTTTGGCTATATTTTTGTCTTCTTTCTTTCCTCCTTGGCTCATGCCTGTTTCATTTTGTACCTTACTCCCCATTCATCTCACATCCAGGTCATCCTCCCATCTCTTCCTTGATCGCCTCACATTTACTTTTTCTTCCACATCTACATCTACGTACTACCCTACGAGCCACCACGAAGGTGTGTGGCAGGGGTTGAAGATCACCAAACATGCACTATTGTCATGCAACTAGGATATTTAATGAAGGTATGCTAGATAATAGGGTCACATGGTTAGTATCTACATAATAAGAAAGGGATTATTGGTTGTTATTACATGCATCATGCACTACAGACTACTCTAACTATATTTCACCTACCTATCCCTTGCCTATTGTTCTCTATTATAGTGCGCGGGAAAAATGACATTTTAAATCTATCGGTACGACAATCCATCTCTCTAATCTTGTTAATATGATCAAACCTAGCATAATACGCAGGGATTCTCAATATATATCTAATGTCATCTGTGAACAAATCGGTTTCGAATTTACTTAAAAGGTTAAACCTAAATTTTAACCTGCGTTCTGATAGTAATTCCCATCCTAGTTCTTCTATTAAACTCTTTTGGAGCTTTGTCCCTGGCAACTTTCACCATCCTATTCTCATCCATTCTGCCTTTTTATTCATTAATTTCTAGCTTTTTCCTGTGAATCCATGCGTTTATTTGTGTTACGTCACAGTCTCTTCTAATCACGTCACCCTTCTCTCTGTCAAGTAGCGTTTTTTATGCAATATTTAGGTTGTATTTTCTTAGTAGTATGGAATCATATGGCCAACTTCTTTCTCATCGCGAGGTTTTGCATCACAGTCTCTGCAATCATAGTCCATATTTGGCGAAAATCACACCAATGTTCAAGAATGACCCTCGCAAGGAAGAAAGAGAGAGAAGAAAGATATGTTGTGACGAGACTTGAGACGACCGACGCGTAATGCCGTAAGCACAAATGCATCCTTTTTCCTGAGAATGATGACCTTTCACACCCGCCCACTCGCTCAGAAAAAACGGTATGCATTCTTTAGCTCCCCGAAGAGCGACAATGCATAAATATTGCACTGGAAGCTCCATTCTTCCTCGACCTCCCGCTAAACGTCCAGGACTATCTTTATACCCATTTTTACTCATTGTCTCCCTCTCTCTCGAAATTCCCTCAAGACAATTACTCTTACAGATGCATCCGCGACGAAACAGACATGCTTATTGGATAGACCGTGGTCTTCAAGCATCGAGTAAAATGAATATAGAGCTTGGAAAAATTACATGTGTTTTGAGGATAATAGTGAAATTGCTCGACCTCACGTAACCGTTCCAATATGGGACAATTTTTACGCTAGCGATATTTAAAATAGAGGTACATGAGCAAAATTCAAATGGTCCTTCACAATAAGACGATCTTGGAAGATCCATACCAGTGACTTTTCCCAACTTCACCATGTACATGAGGTGGTACGACAGTGAAACCGCAGAATTCCGTCAAACTGCAAGCGCATTTCTAGCACACCGATAATATTCCTGTGCGAAGATTTATTTCCGTGTGATGAAGATTCGATTGGAATATAATAAAAGGAATGGAATTCGACAATAACTAATGGAATTACTGGCGTTTTAAGAGTTTTTGAAATGTATTTAACGGTAATCAAGTTTGCAAGAAATGATATTCCTATCTAATAAAGGTGGTAATTGAAAGGGATCCAAGATCCCGTACCCCTGTGAAAGAGGGTGTACGGTATTACTCGTCTTTGGTTTCTCTTGTAAAAAAATGGCAAAAATATGCCAAAAATGACCATTAGAGTGTTTTAACCATTAGCAGGGATAACTATGTGTGATGTGGGTATTCAAAGGGCTGATAAATAACCTTTCAAACTCTCCAAACCTTCGTCTTAATTGACAATGACGAGCGTGTGTGCGTTCATCTGGTAACAAAAATTTTACATTTTCAGACCATTCTTTACCCACACCTCGAATGCGTCGCGAGCATTTGGGTCACTAGTCATCAAGATTTAACCAAAAAATTAATAAAATACAAATAAAAGCTGTACACTTCGTTAAGAACATCTTTAAACATTGCTACGAGCAAACATATAGTGTTTCACAACTTTAAGAGCGATTAAGTTGGGAGCCCCTACAGACTCGGAGGCTTGTAATAATGGTAGCATTTAATAATAATTGACGAACTTATCTGAAGAGTAGAAGTGGAAAGGACCCTATAGAATAGGAAAAGAGCCAGATGAATAGAACACATCATGAGGCACTATGGATTTGTGAAGAACATAATTGAAAGAAAAGTACTGCGGTAACTCCCCTGGGAAAGAATGAAGAATCAATACATAATTCAAATAAAGAGGAAAGTACATAAAGAAAGATACCAGGAGGCAAGGGAATTGGCATTAGAAAGGGAATGGAGGAGGGCTGCCATCAACAAATCTTAAGATTGGATGATGTAGATAATAGTAAGAGGGTCATTTTCCTTAATGACGAGCGCTCGGTGATCACAGTATCGACGGAGTTCACAATAATCCTCTCTGTTTATGGTTAAGTAGAGCTAATAGCTAGGAAAAAATCTTAAATTTACTTTAGATAAAGGAGACCTCATCTAGAGGAGTTAGTGTGTCGCACGGGTGACGAGGTACTACTCAATAAGCCAATGTCGCGTAGAAAGCCGTTGAGACACTTGGATCTATCTTTCCTCAGACAGTTTGCGCTTTCTGCTTCGCCAAATTGTTGTGTGTGCAATAACCTGGAAAATATCAAGGGCATGTCTGTACTCTTTTCATCTTGAAGGTAACTGAAGGTGATCCTATCTGATGCTAATAGGCCGCAATTTTCTTCTCATCCCATTCTTGAGTCTTGGTATTTTATTCCTTTGAATACATACATCCCCGGTGTAGCAAGTATTTCATTCACCCTACCTAATATCATATTTCTGTTTTATTTATTCACTTTTGGGTCTTTTTTCTCCTATCAACACGGTTTCATAGTGCTTAAGGTGGCTAAAAAATATAGGATTAAAGTCCGCGTGTTATTTGTTATACTAGTCTTCGCGTGTACTCGGGCCTTATTTGCTCTTTTACGCCTTACCTAAAGTTTTTCTTATTACTTTCTTGAAATTTTTTGCCTAAGATACGAGTGCAACTTTGACCCCATTTTCAGAACTAGAGTTTATATTCATCCAACACTGAATTAGCCTCTTTTGGATTAATAGCATCCTAAAATGGTGATACATTTTCTTCTTGCGATGAAAATTTACGCTTTTTTACAAAGAAGTTTAGATCTCCCTATTCCACCTCCCCATCCTTCACCAAGATCCCTTAAAATGCCTTCATGCTCCCAGTAGTCACAGAAATGAGTAAGACTTTGAACACTTTTTGTAGCAAGCAAAATGAAATAAATCTTGCAAGATGTATTGTTACAGCATCATGAACAAAAATAATAAATCATGGCTCTGCCCACGGAATAAGTTTTTGCACCACGCCTTATAATGCCAAAGCGCCATTTTCAGGTGCCATTGTCTGTACTTGAAGATATTGCTATGATGTTTAAACGCGATGGACAATAATTTTAGCTGTGAACTAAATTGATGGAACGTTTGGTATAAACATTAGCTTCAAATTAAATATGTACTCATAGAAAAGGGTTTCAGTAGACAGCTGATTGAAAAGGTAGTAGGAAAAAATAGTTAATTGCAGGAAAAACGAACCTAGTAGTATTCCAGTGCTTACTGATTTTATACATCTGCAAAACAATGCAGTCACTGGAATAACGCACATATTTTTACTAGCGGATTCGGTGGAATAGAACTTCTGTAGGTCGTATCTACAGACATTTAAATAGGTTACTAATCTTACCTGACATTTCCTCTACACGAAAAAATTGAAGAAATGAGAACCATGTGCTATACAAATGGTCTCAAAATTAAAAAATAGGTGAATTTCTCGTGTTGCATATGACATAGTCTGGAAGTACTTAAGCAAAAATTATAAATTTATGGGCTACTGACCATTAATAGTACTCAATTTCTATCTGCGAGGAAAGTAGCGTGATCCTTGTTTGTGAGCAGATGTATGCTTTCGTGTATTTCATTTGGGACACAACTTAATCAGTTCCATTTGGGTGTAAACTACGTTGTGTTTAGGGATCCGAAAAGGATAAATTGGTGAGGTTGATTACCAAACTTCTGTCTATAATGCATATTTACTTGAAACATTTCCATCGGTTACCAAGATGATATTCTTCGTTATAGTGAAAAGTTATAAGGCGTAATAGCATTTTCCCTCTTTCTTCCCATGGCCGATTTTGCCCATGGCATAATCGTAATTTGATGAGCGCCAGCAATTTCCGAAATCGTCCCGATGTCACTCACGCATGAAATAAGCACGTCAGCAAAAAGTATAGTGACGGCTCCGCCGCTAATTTCGGTGCGTGCGTATAATGGCTTTTTGGCCAGAATCCCATTTCCCTCCCGGCGTTTTAACGCCGTCATCACAAATACTTTTCCCCGATTTCCCGGTTGAACGGAATCGGTTGTGGAAGGCCTTTCGTGAAATTTATCAGAACAATCTCTTTCCCAAAGCTGAGTGGTTGGTTGGCTTCCTTCCTTCGTTCCCTCAAAAGGAAAAAATTGATTTTCATCGTTGGGTCTCGGGTTATCGCTATTATTCGATCGTGAAATGGTGTATTTCTACTATCCGATTTTCTGCCTGCTTTTTTGCGGAACTTCTTGTTTAAGCTATTCAATCTACAATGCTTGAGTAAATCAAAGAGAAATCTGCCACACTGGCATAAAATCAAGGAAACCCACGCAGCGAAAATACGAGAATTCTTTGCTCAACGATCGAATAGTGCGTTCATATTTTGCAGTACCGTTGATTCGATGATTCCCTGGTAAATAAATCTAATTATATTGGGTATTTACTATCATCCTTGGCAATTTTGAATAGAAAATGGAGATGAAATCTCTTTGTTATCGCACTCTAGTGTGTCCAATCAAATTTAATCGAAATTTTAAATATTCATTTTACGCATATAAGCGTTATGTTTTGTATCATGATGTCTCTTTTTAAATATAACCATTCTTGGGAGATTTAAATGGATAGAGTTGGAAGTAGCCCATATTGGAAAATAAAAACTCACTTTAGCGCAGACGAACGTCGCTGAATGGAGCAATGAGCGCAGGCATAACGTTAGGTAATCTGGTCTTCGTACCGAACGCTACGCTTGCTCAAGAGCGTTGTATGGTTGTCGGTAACCCTAGGTAATGGATTAAAAAAAAGAGCAATTTTCCTCAGAAGTATGACTTACTTCATCTACTTTTACTAAGTGTAACTATCGACTCGGGTTTCAATATAAATATAAATTCTTCAGATGAATTAAAATTGAAGCTCCATTTTTCTCGAAATGTTTCACACAAATTATATTTTTGTGAAACATTTCACGTTTTATTTCTTCATTATGGACAAATTTCACTAAAATTTACAAGAATACACGGATTTTATAGGTATGGTATTATATCCAGTGCTATTTAAAAACCAATCTAAGTAAAAAGCACCAAACCAACAAATGACTTCCAGCGCTTCGCAGGACTACATTGATAGTGATTCTCTCCGCCTACTTCATACCTATTTCTCTTCAGTAACACCATCTCTCTATAAATAATATGTAGAATATACAGGTTCAGAGCAGAGAGATTGCACTCTCTTTTGCTCTGAACCTGTTTATTTTACAGCCTTCACTGCCATATATGAGCATGTTCCAAATTTTGTTTATTATATAAAGTGCTTAATAGTTTTCAAGCGTGTTTTGTTAGCTGTTAGCAGATCCACTCCTTTTTGGATGCCTTCTTTGTTGATACTACTCTGCATAAATGTCTCTTTTGCTTATTCCAACGCTGGTGATCCTGTTTTCTAGCTAACACAACTCTTCCGCTTGCTCAAGTTGTTGCTTTCTAAGTTTGACGATGTCTCTGCATTCTAGATATATTCCTCAGACATAACCTTAGCTTTCTTAAATTAACACTCTTATTGTACTATTTAAGTTTGACCCATAAAAATTTTTTATTATTGCTATATCTTCCTTCTTCTCCAAAAGAATTATTATGTAATCAGAGAAACCCACCTTCCCGAATATTTCCCATATTCGCTGATGTTCCCATTTTTAACTTATCTCATACTTCCGTGAAGACGTTTTTAATGTTTACTTTATATATCTTGGGCAACAAAACGCAGCCTTGTAGTATTCTATTTCCAAAGAAATGGCTTGGAGTATTTTTATTCGGGTGCTCAGCATCCTGGTCCGTTTGTTTAACACAAAATCGTGATAAAATATTCTAGCGCCCATTCCTTTTCATGACGAGGTACCATGAATAAAGAGAGATGGTTTCTCTCTTGAAAACTTATAACGACCTCCGGAGGTTGAAAGCAAGGAAATTCTTTGGGAAACACTTTCCAGTCGCAGAGGACTTTTACCACGTAGTTAGTCTCATTCTTCCCTTTCTTCTTAGTGATCTCAATCGACCGCATTTCCACCGTCACATCCTCACTAACGTTTTCTCACTAAATAAGATTCGTTTCGGCATCTTCTCTCCCCCCGTCTCATGCCCGTCCCTTTTCCCCGGATTGTCAATCGTTTCTCATTTTCATCCCTGTACCACTTCGTCGTCACCCCTTCTTCCATCGCATTTTCCCATCTCCATCAAGAGATCCAGCCCTCTTCTCCCTAGTCCTCATCTTAAGTTTCCTCCCTCGTTTTATTCATTTTCATTCCAAGCCCTTATCCCCATGGAAGAGTATCATGTGTGACTGTTCTTTCATTGGAGTTAGTTTAATTGTCACCCTAATGACAGCAGCCGGAGGAGGGAGCAGTATTTGCTCCTGTCTTTCTGCCTCCCCCTCTTCCAACAGATCTTCCACCTCGGTCGACTGCACCAGAGGCAGCATAATTTACCGCCTTTGTTGTACGCCTGCCCTGCCATTTACATAGGCACATCCATCACACCATTAAATATGCGTAAAAATAATCACCGCCATGCCACAACATTTTCTACTTTTCTTGAACCCAATCTTGCCTCTCCCAGCTTGGCCTCTGGCGACTGCTATACACTTGCCATCATCAAAGCCATCCCCGAATCCGCCTTTAATATCGAAGTGAAGACGCGTAAAATGGCCCGTATTTGGGGGAAGATGGTTTTAAAAAGCCCGGGATAAACGCAGCCCACGAACCACAAAAAATAGCCCAATAACCAGCCATCTCTCTCTCTCTCACCACCACCCACCCACCTTTTCCGTCCTATGGGGAAAGTGGAAGATTTTGTTTCTGTATTGGATTTTTTCACTTAAAAAAATTCATGCATGCACTCAGTTCTTTTGTGTGTTAAAGTGGAGATACTTATCATTCTTTGAAATAAGTTTATAAATGAACCGCACATTATATAAAATGTAAATTATTTTTTGAAAATGTAGCCGTAGTTTCATCTGAGGACTGAAAACAGAATTCATTGATCACCGTTTATATAAATTATAATGCATTCTAAAGAAATTAATTTTTGCTTCTTCTTTTCCTTAACTTTGTGAATCAACCAGAAAAATAATTTTAGCATTTAAATTTTGTTTTGACTCACGAAATATCCAGAACAAGGACGTAAACTAATTCTCAATTAATATAAGCAGGCAGTAGCGTTAATTCATTAACTTCTATCTAGAATCAGCTTCACTTATGGCCATCTCTTAATGGAAGACGGTGAAATCCCCAAAAGGAAAGAAAAGTTATTCGTTACCTTAAGTTTTTCAGTGTCCCCAAATTAATCTTTATAATGGATCTCTTTGGTACATCTTTTCCAAAAATAAACCACTGTGTATGGCTTTTGTAGACTAGTTGTTTCTGGGAAACTTATTCAGGCTTTTTATCCGGTTTACTTTTTAAATTAATTTCTTACTCCTAATTTGCGAATTTTATGGTCAATTGAAGTGATTTATACTGATATAGTCACCGCAATTGAACGGACAAAGCGGTTGTTTTGGTTGGATAAACTCATCCCAGAAAATTCAAGCACCATCTAGAATCACAAACATGGCAAAGGAGCGGAAAGATGGTAGTTCACATTGATTTTAATCAGTGCATTTTATTAATAAAACAGAAAGCTGTGACGTCAATAATGTGCAAGATAGTAATTAACTATAGAAATAAATCATCAATATTTGTGTAAATTATTTAAATAAAAGTGCTGCTAATTATTTTTAAATCATGCAGTCATTTAAAATATTTCCTTAATATAAGCTATTCAGAAAAATAGATTACAGCACAAATGTCCATAATTATATCCGTGCTGCTTCTTTAAATGTATTTTTTTAAATTATGGTGTAGTGAAAGCTTTCAACTTTAAACCTCATAAATTCTTGCATCAGGTGTCATAGTAATTTTATTTCAATGCTTAATGATGGAAAACAGAGTTTTCCTTATTGAAGCAACCTTCGCTACTTCAAAGGTTGTTACGTATGTGGCTTCCAATATACCTTTTCCACTTGAACTCCATTATGTCTCACATATGGCGTCCCTCCACTTTTAATTATTTTATCATGCCTACTTATCATTTGCAATAAAATGTTCCATGATTCACAGGTATTTTTATTTCTTTAAAGACATTCTCTGATCGATCTTTTTCTTTCGTTTTCCAATATTTTAGGCATTTTTGTTGCTGCTGGTCTGTCTCATCAAAAATTTGAAATGAGGGAATAAAACAATGTTTCAAATTTCTTAAAGATTTAAATTGAATTTACTAATTTCATGGTCCACTGAAAATGTTTAAACTGGATTAAGTTTAGCGTTTCAGGCGATATTTTGTGGAAATGGAGTACAGATGTCATGATCTTACGATAAAAGTTTTTGTTCACTTTCTACAGAATCTTATTCTCCGGCAAAGGTTTCAACATGAGCTATGTCATTTTCAAGGTCCTTAAAAATGACATAGCTCATGTCAAAACCTTGGTCGGTAAATAAAATTCTGCGGAAACTTAACAGAAACTTTATTGAGAGTTTAAACTGGAGTTCACTACGATGATCGATTTACCATGTTTGATGCAATCACCTACAGTATGGTTGTGTTCCTTATATTTATGAATATCAAAACGGTATTTTCTCGAAGTAAATGCCTGCTTGATTAAAATCTGAATATAAATCTGCAATACATCTCGTGTATTTATCATTTTGCACCAAAGGTGCCAAATGTTTTGACTAAACGTTGGCATTGAAATGTAATATATCTGACCACGACTCGAGAAACTTTGTTGTTATGCATATATTGGTCAAGAAAATTCCACATTGGTTCATCTCAATTTTCTGGAGACCGTATTTACAATACTCGTTAAGCCACCATGCTTTCTTAAAATAAGTTCCCGATATTCTATAAATTATAAATATTCGGGGTCTTAAAAACAGGAAGGCGTGGGGCGAAGGAATGCATAAGTGGGACTGAAGCAAAAGAGGAATGAAAGGACTGAAAATTTTGGAACAAACTATTAAAGCAGAGTGAGGTTTACTATCCTATTGCCGTATATGTCATCTTCATGACTGAATGTACCTCACAAAGGATCGGCTTTATGACTGAGTATGTTTAAATAGTGTGTAAGTATGCAGGACTTATTATTCATGCAATCGCTTTTCTGACAGCAATTAAGATCATTCTTAGATATCCTTTCGACTTTATAGGCCATATAGATACCGATCCAAGATGTCATGCTGGGTTTTCTCAAGCGTACCAAGTGATCTACGATAAACCGCAACTGGCAGCTGGAAGGCATTAGTCATCATGATCATTAGTCTTCATATAAGAAAGATAACCAACGGTGGAACCACGCTTTTCCACTCCTTTTATGTTCATGTGGCCAACTCTGCTCAACCGTATCTGTCTTTATTTTCCCCAGCGTTTCTATGTGTTACCCATTACTTCTACCTCATGCACTCCATTCTGTTCCATATTTTAGATTGTTCTGTTTCCTTCCTAGCATATTTATTATTTATTAACCTAGGTTTTTTCTCTTTCGTCAGGAAAGACGTTTATTAATTCTTATATTTTCATAGTGCAATTTTTTTCTTACTTTATCATTACTGTTTTTTTAAATTTGCTATCCGTTGGGAATGCACTAACAATGTAGTATACAGTCAGGCAAATGTTTGCAGAGATATACACCAGTGGGGATGAAATTCGCCATGAAAATAATCTTTCGATTTGGCCAAGATTCGATCCCATATGTCTCAATTACTAGCCTAGCAAGGTGTGATTTTCGTCGACAGCCACATTTATTCTCTGTTCACGGCAAACTTCGGCGGTGGTTTTATGCGAAGTAGATGTTTTTATTTTATTTCTACATGTTAGCACAGCAGACATGGTCCAGCTTGATTTGCGATGATTGCGGAGGAGAGATCCAACGTTTTGAACGATTAGCTTTTGGCAGCATTCAGTCACTGTGAATTTTGTCCACAGAGTGCTGAAGAATGTCATCCACGTAGATATTTGCAGGTATTGAATAATTAAACTGATATCTCTTTATGATATATACCAAAAGGGCTACACAAAGCTTTATTTGAAATGTTTCTTTATTTGCAATAAATTAAAATCAATAAAATGTATCCTTAAAAACTTTATTATTGTCTTCAAGAAATAGATCAGTTTCTTCTCCATTTTATCTTTATGCTTCATTGACGATTCCCCTGTCTCATCTCTCTCCCAACAGTAACAGGTTTTCACTCTTGAGCATCATTGGTCTTTCAATCCTGAGCATGGTTGACTGCAATCCTCCACTCTTCCCTATCTAATGATGATTACCTTACTTCCTGGTATTTCTTCCTTTTCTCATTATTTGGTCCACAAATTTAGTCCTGAGTCTTCCCCTGGGAGCTTTTCTCTCTATTTTACCTTCAATTATGTTCTTACAAATCCATTGTCTCTCTGGGTGAGTCCAGTCCATCTGGTACTTCTTTTCTCAGCGGTGTCAATATGGCCCTTTTCTTTTCTACTCTTCTGAAAAGTACATCATTTCTTATTCCGTCCATTTGATCCTCAGCATGCTCCTCCAGCACCAGATTCCGAAGGCATTTAGCCTGTTCTGGACAATTATTCCAATGGTCCACGCTTCCTAACCATCAGATGCCATGCTACAGACTAATTTATTTACTCATGATGTGTCGTAAACATCTTATTTTACAACCCAACGCTTTCAGCTACTTCTAATTTCCTCTTTCCACACATTGTGTTTATTTTTGCCTTTTTTTAGTCCAATCTCAGTCCTGAAGATTTTCAAGTTATTAGTCGATTATTTAAACTTTTGGTATTACTAGCGGTTCTGATCCGCATGAGAAGTTTCCACGATTCCTAATTCATTCCCTAAAATTTTGAAATTTTAGGGTAGGCACGTATTTTTCATCTATTCAGAAGGTATTTTTTCTTAAGAGTTATCTTAAGTTTCCACTACAACTTTCAAGGATTGTAAGTCACCTATTTACCGAGACGGCTGTAGTGCTAGAAGATGAAATGCAACGGAAAGCCACCGACTTAATACCCCGAAGAGAATCCGCTCCTTAATTCTTTCTAATGTGTTTTCTGATTGGGTCTGACATAAAGGATATCCAAGAGAAACTCAATATTGGAATGAAGTGGTTGGCTGATCGCACAGCGGAGTGGAGAGTTGCGGCACACTAGTATTTGGAATGAATACTGCTGATAATGTGGCGGAGCTTGAGTATGGGACTGAATGAGTAGAATCGTCTATTGTGCTAGGGACACCAGTGGGCTGATAGCTTATAAAGTCAACCCTGACATTCTATTGTAGGGAAGGAAATAGGAAGTAGGAGTGGACCATAGAAAAAAATCTGCCGGCACACCACCGCAAATTACAGCAGTTGGGCACGCTGGCGAAAACTAGTTCCGCTACGCCTTGTAAATCATTTAGGCACGTTTTAAAACTCTACTTTTGATTTACTAATGAACTATTAAAACAAAACCATGTACTAGGAGTGTCTTTTTTACGCCTTAGTGAAAGAAAACCTGGCTTGGAAGGTTTTAACTACCTGATTTTCTAGGTAATCCATACATTAATTTTTCAGTACCAACGAACACAGGGCTGATCGCCACTACATCCGGTATTTTTCTCATGAAACGAAATAAACTCTTGAACCTACAAATACCCTTGCCTTGGTGTGTCAGAAATCCAGGATATACTCGAATCCGCTACCTTATGATATGTTAAAAGTCACTCTGTTTCAGGCATATTTCCGGTGCTGGATGCCTCACTCGATCCTTCCCCGGCCTCTCAATCTCGAATCCCTTCTCGTGTTACCTCGATACCCCCTCACACCGCAGCCTCCCCTAACCCTGACCGAAACCCCCACGAGCGCATCTAATCCCCATAGTGCAGCCCTCTCTCTGCCGGGAGATAGGTCTCTGGCACGGGGCCGCCCCCTTGTGACCCACGGCCGCAATCTCATCGTGTAGCGGGCGAATAATGGGCAGCCAGAGAGGGGCCAATGCCGCAACCATAGAAGAGGGGGGGGAGGGAGAGTTTGTTAGGGAAGGGGGCGGAAGGTGCAGTGGTTCTGGGTGGAAATTGTGGCCAGGAGGTTTGTGGAGGAGGTCTGAGGGGAGGAATTGTAGATAGCCATCTCTTAACTCAAATTAATAAAAGCAAATTTTGACGGTTACATAAAAAAGTGGCTCAGAAGTCTCCCAATTTTCTACCTTTGGTTGGTGCCACTCCTATCAGAGGTATAAAATCATCACAACTATTTCACATTTATTTGTCCCTTTTCTAAAACGTACTGTGGAGCTACAGCTAAACCATTACTGCAAATTGTCCATGAAGGACACGGTTCGTTACAATTTTAATACATTCTCTTAATAGTTTGTCCCAATATACGGATCGAAAGAATTTAACTACTTGGGAAGGAAAATAACGTGGGATGGAAGAAGTGCAAGAGATATAAAATGCAGAATCAAACAAGCAATGCTAGCATTCAACAAAAATAAAACTTTACTAACGTCAAAAAGCATTAGTTTAGAGACAAGGAAAAACTTAATGAAGACGTACGTTTGGAATGTTGCGCTATATGGATGCAAATCGTGGACTTTAGGGGAAAGTGAAATGAATAGACTGTTATCCTTTGAAGCATGGTGTTGCAAAAGGATGTTGAAAGTAAGCTGGACAGAAAGGAAAACGAATGAAGAAATCTTTGAAAAAGCTCAAGAAGAAAGAAGCATAGTAAGGATCATTGGAGAAAGGAGAGCTTAACATATTGGGCATCTACTACTGCACGATAATCAAGTGAAAAGGATAATTGAAGGAAGAATTGAGGGGAAAAACTGCAGAGGAAGGCCCCGACTAGACTTCATGAGCCAAATTATGAAGGATATGAATTTCAGAACATACTATGAGCTTAAATGAAAAGCTGAGAAGAGATATGAATGGAGGTCTGCTGCCAACCAACTCAAGGGTTGAAACGAAAGAAGAAGATTCGGATCGTATTCTTTCTGCACCGACGGTAGTCAACTGATGCCCATACGATTGAGTTAAATTCGGCATATAGACATAGACATGATTTAATGGATTATAGAACTGCCCTTCATATAGTGAAATTCTTCTATGCATTTCAGTTAATGTTTAAAGTTTTTACTCAGTAGTTCATTTAATTTTTAGTTCTGTAATATTATTTTTTTAATGTTATATTCACATTTACTATAAGTGGCCGAGATTGAGTCACTTTAGAAGCATGATAGGAGGGAGTACATCTTTTTGTCATATGACCAGGATTTGAACAAACAGTTTGGTATGTATAATTCCGAACACTTCCGTTATTTTTCTAACTAATATTTGAATAATATGATTTATCATCATTGCTCGTTATATAATATTATATAATATTAGCGAGTTGTGACACGGTGGGTTGGTGGGTTGACTTTGTCCCTTATAAGAAAGGGACGATGTTTTCATGAAGCGTAGAGAACTATATAAAAACGGTAAATACTGTTGATTATTGAGGTTGTCAAGATGAAACTGGTTAGAAAAAAGGAAATAGGTTACATCCGGTGAAAAGCAATAGAGTAATTAACTAATCCTAAGCCCTGGGCAACGTAAGTGCTTTGCCACAGAGGCCGCTGTCCCAATGCCTGAATGCTGTATTGCACGAGTATCACATACCGTGGTCGACGGATCACAATATCGCTCCGGCTAACGTAGAGTGAGTGTGATGTGTGGAGGCGTGGGGTGACCTCGTCTGGCTTTGCGGGGAAGTCGAGCTCAAAGCGGTCGACCGCAGCCGTCGGGGAATGTGTTTGTCGGATTCCCCGCGTCAATTGAAAGTCTCTCGTGATAATGTAAGCATTCGGGAGTGTGGCTAAGAGACAGACAGTCGGAGTTGTGGTATTGAAACAGAAGAGCTGGACATGCGGCGGATTGGTGGCGTTAGTGTTTTGGCGGGGGATTGTAGCGGAGGGGAGCGCAAGAAATCACGGAATCGTCTTCTCTTTTCACTCGGCGGCATTTACGAGTGTTGTGGCGGATTTCCTTGCATCCACGGATTGCCCCGACGTGTGAAATATTGAGCCACTGCGGATTCTCTCGTGCTTTGGTGAAAGTGATTCGGAATATTGGCACTGTTTTCCGAGGCATGCGTGGTCATAAATGCGCTACACTTTGCTAGCGTTGCCGCAGTTCCTGAAAAAGCGGAATTTTCCAGAATTCAGCCAAATAAGAGAGGGTTTTAGCTAAATGTAGAAATGGATTGGAAGATATACTGAATTATTAAAATAATTTAGTCCAAAATAATATTACAGGTGATTCTAGTGCGTAGATTACAGGCCCGTTCAATTTAGGTTTCACAATGCTGAACTAGTAAATGTGGTGGTGAAATACTACCGTGAAAAAACTTCAGTACTAATGATTACGCATGATTTTAAAGGTACACAATATCTGTAACTATGCATCGATAGATAGTAAAAGCGTAAATAACGTTTCAAGTTTAGAGAAATGCTATTCGTTTAACATTTGAGGTTATTTACGTCACGCAACATATAATTTTGGAATATATTTTCCCTTATAATATTTTTCTGCGCTATGCAAAAGGAGTGTGCCTGTTTTTTAATGTAAGATGTAAACAGTTTATACTTAAAACGCATATGAATGCCATTATTTTCGAATAGTGAAGAACTTATGTCCTGAGGTTTTATATTAACTTCACGTCAACACTAAATTTTTTGCAGTTTTTATTCTTCCCTTGGTCCGGTCGAGTTTTCTGGTAGGTAACTATGAGCGTACATGACTGGAGTGGAGTGGAACACCTTATAAGACGGTCATAGAATAGAATATAAAAGAATAGAATACAAAACAAAAATAATATAATCTGTGGCTATTTGGATCTAAGATTTGAATATAAGTCTTACAACAAAAGAATACGAGCAAACAACCTTCAAGTCAGTCAGCCAAAAAAAGACATCAAATGAGTGAATTAAATGAGAAACAATCTCAATATCAAAAATCTAAACAATATGTTAAAATAAAGATTTACAATACGTAATACCTCTTAATAAAGAAAAATGAAATAGTAAACAAAAAAACAGCGAACGATGGGTAAGATCATAGGTTCAACCACTTCATTGGCTCTTGTGAGTTGAATTATTCACAATATGACACCAAGCTAAGACAAAATCATTAAGGATACCCTTACGCAGTAACACCTAATCCTGTCACTTAACGAGTGACGTGCAATCAGGGACGATGCGAAATTTTAAAAATTCATAAACTGTTGGCATGAAATATTATATACATGAGTAATTTCATGCACCTCTGCAAAATAAGTAACGTGGATTTAAAGTTATTTGAGTTTTAATGAAGAATTAACTAATGTATACTATTTTAAGAAAATAGGTTCAAAATGAAAGAAAAAAAGAAATTTTATCAAAAGCGTAATGTACCAATTATATCATTCACTCAAACCTTCTTTGAATAATTTTTAAGAGATCTTCGGATATTCATTGGATTATTCGAGCCTATCGTTTACCCATTTAATGTGCTTTTTGATTTTATATCTTACTAGCTATGCATTGGAAGGGCATTTACTACTTTTCACGAGAGTCACTTTAGATTATTGGACTTTGTAAGGTGTAGAAACTGCTGGGAAAAGATGATTTAAAGAGGATAATTTATACGATACTGTTCAACTGTTTCAATGTTTATAAGTTTTATTTCAAGTCTAAGGCTCAAGAGGAAGGCCGTAAAAAGTACTTTCATTTTTATATTTTACTCTTTGTGTGTTAAATTTAATCAGAAACATATTGCAAGGCAAGAAACATATCATTGAAGTTCTTTTTATGCCTCAAAATGTTTATCAAAATTTGAACTTCACTCATTATTATGCGCGATTTTCTCATCCAATGAAGTTGAATTTTTATTCGGCCTTCAATATTTGATGTTAGAAGAATGATTCGTTATTATTTAATTGACACTTTACTGGGCATTTTAAGTTACTATTTCTTTTACATTTTTCTCATTTGCGTCAATACACCGGAATGAAAATTCAGATATCTTACTTATTTAATTTTGCTCATTACTAAACTGTTTAATCTGACGAATCCAATTTTAATTTTTAATGCTCATACCTATTCGGGCATAAAAACCACGTTAGCCATTAAATGTTCTACCAACTGATTGGTAGATATTTGGATTCCATATCATAATTTCCTTTCTTGGATACACCTTTGAAATTTCCTCATACCACTTTGCTTTCCTACACTTTACTGTTTTTCTATTTAAGCTGCAGTTTATTGCGGATTGGGAAACATTCTGTTTCACTGCAATTCTACAAAAATATTTTCATGATTTCCACTAGTTTCGCTGCACCGTCTCATTTGCAAGAATGGATGAAAGGAACTGAAGTATACAAAACTACTGAAATTTATCGATATAAAGGCTTCAACCTAAATCTGGCGCATACTGTTGATATTCATGATGAGCATAATACTTGAGCATTGGTGCATGTGGCAGAACTTAACGGCAAACCCAAGATGTAAAGGGTGAGGAGGTCGTCATGAAAAAACTTTGATTGACTGCTGCAGTAATGGACTTGTACTACAGAGCCGGCTTAGGATATCGTTCGTTGGGCAATCGCAGGACATACTCTTTCAACTGTTTGTTCTCAATCTATTGTAGGCTGAACAGTGTTCATCCAGTTCTTCTCTTAGAGATGCTTTTCTTATTTTTCTAGCCGTCTAAACCCTTTCATAGGTCGAAGAAATTTCATTTTTACTACTCTTTTTGTCTTATATTTGTAAGTAACATAGTAAGAAACTCCATTACTTTATAAAATTAAATATTAATTTCTTTTCTGGAATTTTATTTTAAATTTCTTCGCATAGTAACACTAATCTTCTGGAAAATGTTGATTATATTTACGATATCTTCTTCCCAATCATGTGTTTTGTAGCATTTTAAGTACCACAATTGGGACACCTGTTCCAGAGCTTGAAGAACATATATATCGGGACAAATAACACTCATCTTAAGAGCCTGTTTCAGTGCAGTAGGAATCACTCTCTCTTGGTTTGCCTCTTTCTCTAAAACCACTGACTTAACCATCATTCATCTGCTCCGTAAATTCGTCTGTGAAATTTACCAGAGGATGTTATCCGAGATGTGGATTATAAAAATGATATAATGCCTTTCCGTAAGGACAATTTGTCGCGTGAAACTTCGTTACCCGTGTCAGAACACAAAGCCCCAAAGGTCCTCTCCTGGCAATAACTAATCACTGTTGATGTAGTTTAGATGAGAGTCGCCATTTACCGCGGGGGTACTTAAAGTTGCGTTCGCCTGCCCAAGTGTGCGCGACCCACTCATGAGTTTGGGAAGACGTCCAAGTTCTTGCAGTCACCCATTAGGAAGGAGACACTCCCAAGTGACCCTTCGGCAAAATTCCTTTGCCTGGCTTGTCTCCTTGAGACTTCTCTCTCCACTTCCCTTCACGGCTCGCTGGCGTGTGGCCTGTCTATTGAGTTTACATAAGCGGTCGGGTCCCATGCGGCCGAAAATCCGGGCAAAATGGAGTATGGCTCATTTTACCTTGAGTGCCTGCTTTAGCGTACGTAGGCCACATCACCTTGTCGGTGTTGCGCACTGTAGTCCGTTAATACTAAATTTATGTCTCATTGTTTTGAAACGATAATACAGCTTAACTCGAATATTTATCGCTGAAGTATTGACTGTATACACGAAATTATCAACTAATTTTCAGTCATGCTTTATTTGTTTGTAAAATTTGTAGCAATAATTTCTCCCGCATGAAAAACCTCACGAAGTTTATTTTTTCTTATCCATCACTATCATTATACTTTGGTCACTGTAATACAAACAGTATTCATTGAATATCAACGAATATATCGTTATGAATTTCTAAATATCAACTTATGAGCAAAAAATGCAGTAATAAAAGAAGATATCGCGTGATGTCTATTCCATTTCATATTGCGTTGAGTAAAATTCTAGAAAATTGAGTAAAAATATTTATATTTAGTGAAAATATTTTCCTTTTTGTTACATGCTAATAAATCGTTCCAGACTAGTATGTATCTACTAGTACCAATGAACATACTTAGACAGGATTCACTTATGATTCACTTAGGATTCACTTATGCCATAATTATCATACAGAAACTATTTTGACCTGATGATGCTTAAATAATTTGACCAGAAGGCCACAAGTCTATTGAAATATGAATATACTTTTAACTGAGTTCAACTTGAGTAAAGAAAAATAGTAATTGCACGGAATATAATGCACCATATTGAACTATGCAAATCTATTTGAGCCACTGATTGCATTTTTTTTAGTGAAAAATGAAAAAAGGGACTGATAAAAAGCATAAAATTTATACTAAACAAGGTTTCCGTAAAACGATGTTCAATCTAAGAAATTTTGCCGTTGCAACCGAAAAAATTATAAAGGCAAAAAGAAATGAGTGAAATAGAATATAGGAGAAATATTTTCATTTCCCGGAGCTGGCAAGAATTTTATGCTATTTATAAATTAACTAGTCTCCGATATTTTTAAACAGATTTTTGTGAAAGTGTCTCAATAGACAAAAGAACAAACATACCAAAATGGCTAGAGTTGGTTGGATAAACGAAGGAGGTATTGAAATAAATTCAATCCTATATATTTCATATTTTGAGATATATGAGAAAAAACACTGCTCTAAGCGAGAAATTCTTGTATTTCGAGGTATAAAAGATAGCATTCTTTAAGGTCACTGGGTGCGTCTGCAAAGATTTTTTGATTCTCCCTTTTCGGTAAAAAGGACGAGTTTTGAAATAAAGAAGTCCACGCACTATCCAGGCCGCTGAGCGCGACATCCCTCTCCCGCCCTCCCATCGCCCCATTTTCATTATGTGATATTCCGGATGGGGTCGAGAGAGTCTCTCTCTTTTCTTCCCAATCCCTCTTTGAAATCGGCCTGAGAAAGGGGGGGAGATGAAGGAGCAAAAAGTACCAAAGATGATGAAGGGGTAAGTCGTTTTGTGGCCGAAAAGAGCTGTATAAGAGACGTAAGAGAAAAGGAAATAGATGAAAGAGCAGCTTTTGGAAGCTGTAATCACCCCTTAGCATTTATACGACATTATAAATAAAAATAAGCCCAAAACAGCAACCTCTTCTTTTTTCAGCGTTTTATGCTACGCTACATACAATTTTTTATGCTACACTTTATGAGGTTGACCTGACGAAAGTAAATAATAGCTCAATACCTTTGCATCAAGACCTTGATAATAGCTAAAGTTGCCGAAATATAGGTTGGTGAAATTACCTAAATGCGGAAAGGCATCTTTCATTTTTTTGTCATAATATATTTTAGTATTGACAATCAGTTTATAATCCATCAATTCATTAATTGGTTGTTCACTCCTAAGATTGGTTGACCCTCCCCTATCTAATCTTGATTCCCTTTTTTCTGGTAGTTCTTCCTTTCCTCTTTATTTGGTCAGCCAATTCAATTCCTGGGTCTTCCTCTGGGAACTTTTCCCACTATTTTCCCTTCAGTTATGTTCTTCACAAACCCATTGTGTCTCAGGGTGTGTCCAATCCAACCTGTACTTCTCCTCTGTATGGTGTTCAATATGGTCCTCTTCTCTTCTACTCTTCTGTGCTCTACATTATTTCTTATATTGTCCGTCCATTTGTCTTCAGTATCCTCCTCCAGCACCATATTTTGAAGACTTATAATCTTTGCTGGAGTGCTACGCTCCACACGAATGTTTTTTCTTCCTGTTTCCAGGCTTGTAATCCTAGCTTCTTTGAGCGCTAACCCATCAATTGCGATGGGTAAAATTTCTTATCTTACCAAACTTATTATCCTTCATTTATTTACGAATGTTTTGTTTTAGGGTATTTCAAACATAATAGTCAATGTTTTCAACAATAAAATGGTAAAAAATAATATCTGGAGGCCGTCACTGTTGTTTATAAAATATCAAAATCTTTGCTGCAAAATGTAGCCGCATAGTTTTAATACGAAAATAACAGGCGACTTATGAGTTTGAGCTCAGGGGCATTTATTTTTCAATTTTCTATTTATCTGGTTCTAAAACGGAAATGCAAGGATATTACATGTACTTAACGAGAATCATGCTACTAGTAACACGAGCCCATATATGAGGCTGTTATGTGCATTGCGTTATTGATATGTCACGCTAGCAGATGACTCAAGATTTAGAACCGAAACATTGGATGAAAGCTCCGATAATTCAGTTGTTAGCAAAGACGGAATGGAGAAATTTTCAACCCTAATTTCTGATATAAAACGTTTTTCATGGGTTATAATAGGTATATTCGTAGGCTGAGAAGTCAATCTTGTCTAAAATAGAAATTACCTTTTCAATAATTTATTTGCGAATGAAAGTCGTAACTTTATCAATGTTCTATGCATAAGATTTTTTTGTCTCCAGCGTACGTGCGCCTACTTTATCCGTGTAGATGTATCTGATGAATATATTAATATAATTCCTTCCGTTTATGTTTCCTTGAATTGTTGATATATCCAAATACCACACAATGTCAACACACAATGCACTCTGCAATTAGCTATCGCACTGTCTAATAATATATTGGTATTTGTATTTCACAGGTGTGAGAGAAATTAGATTTGGAACCCTTAGAGACTCGAAGGCTACACGATGAGCTTAGTTTGCGTAAGAAATTCAGAAAAAGTGGGTTTCAGAGCGACACAGAGAATACTGTTTTTACGCTGCGCTACATCACTAGGTTTGGTAAAAGTGATACATTGATTAAAATGCATTTCCAAATAGAAAGGTACGAAAAATAGATCTTTGCACGCACAATTAATGGCTATAATAGGTTGTAAAGTAAAACTGTAATAATGTAGCTCACCAGTTCAAAACCATATCTGTCACACCTGTACACGGCTGGTGTCCTGACACCCCCTGCCATACGCCTATACGGCGGCTCTCAGGGGAGTATGATAATGCATATTATGGAGATGTATGAAGACATTGATGAAGTGGGTTATCATCATGGAAGTTCACGATGTTAATCATTATTTAGGAAACACTAAATAAAAGTCTACATTTTTTTCTTAACCGTTCAATTTCAACGTAATTGTACATTTTTAAGGTACAGAGACACTAATGTAACTCGTCTATGTAATTTCAAAGTGATGCATGACGTTGGCTTCGATTGGTTAAAAAAGTGCGGAATTGTTGTTTATTCTTAATTACTAGTAATAGGTATAGTACTAGACTGTGCTTCATGTAATCCATTCTACGTCGAACTGCTCGACTCAAACGATGATCATCAAGCTAACTTGTATTGTAGTAGCATGGCCAATACCATCTCAATATTCTCATCTGCTCTTCTAAATAGTTAGCATCACCCCCAATTCCTCTCAAACATTTGCTTTTGCTTTGCATAGGTTACGTGTCGCACACGTAAAATCTGGGGTTTGTCCTCACTAATGTCCTCATAAACTTCGATAAGAAATACAAGCAGAGGTAATGTTTATCGCCTAGTTTCTTCAGCAGAGTAGAATTAAAAATTACTGCCACACGAAATTGAAAGAAATGTTCCAAGATAGAAAATTAAATTAATATTTTCATCATCCAGTTTTTGTTTGATATTACTATAAGTACTGCAAAATATTTATTAATATTCCAAAATTCATAACTCTTTTGAAAATAGCCTCTTTGAAAAAGTCCCGCGGGGAAAAGCGGGGAAAAAGTCCCTGATGGAATCAGCGGAGAAATTGAGCTGGTCACCTAGTGACTTAATTTCTTTTGCACAGGTTGACATCGATATTTTTGCTTGTGTATTTCTTACATTATCATGCCGTTTCCTCACCTAATGGAGGATGGTTTCGGTGGTATTGAAAATAATCCCATTAAGATGAAAATTCAACTAAAATTACAACTTTTGATGTAGAAGTGTCTTTGATTTTTCTTATTTCTTCCATATTCATGCGTTTTTTCTGTTGAAATTAAACTGATTCAGCAGAATTTATTTCTTAGCGTGAGCGGTGGCGAGGCGAGCGAAGCATGGACAGGCAGTGGGTTGTGTTGCAATGGACAACCGGGGGCAGAGAAACCTTGTACATATTATGTGGCATATAAGGGCGGAATGAGTACATACATATATGTTAGTTGGGTCATTTCCGTCGTTCCCCCACCTGGACTTCCTCCGTTCTACTCCACTGCCTCTGTCCATTTATATTATTTCTCGCGTGTCGTCATCCTCCGAGAGATCCTTTTCCCTCAATCTCCCCAGGAACCCCCCGATGTCCCCAAGATCCTCCACGCTCCGAAATCTCACCACACGCCTGCGGTCGACATTTACGTCCATTTTGATGGCGGGATAGAGGGGCACAGGGGGTCTATATATGACCTCAATTTCGCCCCAGCGTAGCCGTCTGTTTTTCTCCACTTCCTCCGCTCATCCCTTCATGCCATGCTGTCTCTTCATTCCCCGTCTTTTTTTTACGGTGGACCCCGTAGTCTGGGTAGGCTTTATACGAGGATGGAAATGTCCGTTTCCATCTTTGTGTAAGTCTCCGTAGCTGTTTCCTCACGCTCGCCCCAATGCTTAAAGCGTTCCGAGGACTTTATTCAATGGACCGCTTTGTTATCAAAATTAAGAACATTGTTCTAAATAAAGAAATACAATACCTGTTTATGCTCGAGTTAATAAATGGATAAAAGTCTCCTAGATAATTTATTTATGTTTATTCATTGCTCTGAGATATTTAAGGTCGCTTTCAAGGAAACGCAAAAATTTCAGAATACAAATTTTTTGCTCTATGTATTTTGAAGCTTTGTTTACTCTGTAAATAAGTGAGAGAGTGATTTATACCACTTAGTTTGCAGCGAAACAGTGACTAATCTAGATTTGGTAGCGTCATTGTGATTTATCCACAATTTATTTGTCTTACATTACATTGTTGCTGAATCTTTAAGCATTATCAAGAATATTTTTCAATTACTTGAACTATGAAACAAAAACTCCCTCAAGTGTATTGAATTTGATTCACCGTTGCTTGCATAGTGTTAAAATTTGGTAGCAATCTATTAGGATCATCCCATAGCATCAATAAAATATTCCTGCTGAAGGTCCACCATTCTTCTTTATCCAACAGAAGTTCAGAAAAGAGGTGTGGTGTGCATGTATTTTATTTACTCCAATATTCCCCATGGAGGATGGTTTTAAAGATTAAATGAACGGACAAGGACGAAAAAGAATTGATGAAGCATATAGAAGAGTAGAAGAGGAAACGACCATATGGAACACCATACAGAAAATCATAACCAGATAGATTTGGGTGAAATTCTCTCGTAATTCACACCGGGTTAAACTTTTGGCTCCCGCTAACGATAAATCAAGTGTGGAAACCGTTACTTTCAAAAATAATAACGGAAAGAAGTAACAACAATGGCCAGTCAGACGTAACCGTCCAAGACTCTATATAAGAGAGAACACAGGCGGCCCGGGCATCAATACCTTGGTGACGATGGAAGTGTTATCCATCGAAGCATTGGCAGCTGCCAAAAGTTCAACCCGGTGTGAATTCCGAGAGGATTTCACTCATAACCTTCGTCGGAAATGTACTAAATCATTTATTCAGATGGGTTTGGTTACACCCTGAGACACAATGGGTTTGCAAAGAACATAATTGTAGGAAAATAGAGGAAAATTCCCCAGAAAAAGACCCAGGAATACGTTCACGGACCAAAAAAGAGGAAAGTACATTGAAAGGGATACCAGTAGGTAAAGAAACAAGCTAAGCTAAGGAAGGGTGGAGTGTTGCAGGCAACCTATCTTAGGACTGAACGATTAATGACTGAATTTAAAGATTGAGGTAGTTTGAAGTAGTAGTAGTGAAGAAGTAAGGTAGTTTTATGCGGCCTTTTTATTTGTCCCTTCAAAAGGCTCACTAAATTTGTATCAAGTATGCTTTAATTATTCCAGTTCTGTGTTAAGATGTGTTCAGTCCATTTGTTACTTATTTTTCGTAAATCTCATCAGAAAATATTTACAGTTTCACCTCAAATTTGAGCTTATGTTTTTTTCTTAAATCTCACATTAAATTGTCAATACATTCCAATTGCTTTAAAGATTACGGCTTTAATTGGTTAGTTTATTTTGCAAATATGGAACCTTATTAACACTGATTTCCTTTTTGCCTATTTACATTCCATTTTCTCCTTATTTCATTCCGTAAACAAAGGATAAATAGGTAGGTTCCTTCTATGTAAGATTGCTTAACATAATAAGACAAATTATAATACGACGAGAATTGCACATGCAATAATTATGTGTATGAAACCTAATTTGTAGCTATATTATTTGAACCTGCAGCTTTCCTGTTTTCATCATGTACCTCTTTTTCATTTGAAAGATCCAAAGTTAACTTTGTATGAAAAAAATTACCCAACGCGTGCTTTTATACGATTTTTGGAGTAATATTATGCAATTTTGACATGAAATTAGGTCTATTGGCTCTCTTTGTGACTATATAAATATATATTTGCTTGGAGAACTATTTTCCATTATTTCTGACCAAGAAATGATTCATTAAACTCTTTATCCCGAGATTAATAAGTAGTAATTGGACGGACGATTGTCCGTATTCACGCACTACACCGTACATTTAAACACTTAATGCGCCAAGATGTATTTAAAGCTTAGAATAAATTTATTTAAAATTTAATGTTGATAAAACGAGGTTTAAAGTTTTTCCTAAGCTCGTAAAATGGCGTCTTCAATTCTCACATATGGATTCCGAAAATGAGCCCATCATAAGCATATCGTTTCTAGAGAACAGAAAAACCCACGGCTCATTTCTTTGAGCTCTGGCACGCCTAGCGGATTAGTGCGGTGCAATATGCTCGTTTCAAAAGAGGATCCTGCGAGTACAGCGATTCGATTGAGATATTCAAATCCTTTTTTGTCACAGAAACGGTCAATTTATGCTAATCTGGAGTAATCAGCGGATCACCTGACGGAATACCATTCGTTAACTTAGATTTAAGCGAAACTCACTTTTGTTGCTGCTCCCTCTAACCCATTCCCATGTTGCATATTTATAGTTTACACGTCAATTACCTTAATCAGTTTCTGGTAAGGAATATATTCCTAATTATTTCTACTCGTAATGCCCAGTGTGAGATTTTTCTCGGCATGCCTATCTCAGAGTTTCAACAATATTTTCTTTCTTTTAAACGGTAAATTAAAGACAAAAGCTCGTTGCGGAAGATGAGGGTTCTAAATGCATCTTTTATTAATTAAGTGACATTGCTGACATATTGACTATAATGTTAGTTTTATTATCATTTTAGTGAGGAGTGCTATGATGTATTATTGCTTACGCCTTACCAGATACTCCCTCATTATTACGATAAATATTAGAGCAAATTTAAAAATTTATCTTTGAGTAAAACTCTTAGTATGTTTATTAATTTTTATAGCATAGAAGAGGAACTTTTTAAAGCGTGAATTTACATTATAGGCATCTTTTATTATCAACAATCTCTCAACGTCGCGGTACAATTAAAAGTTGAAATTCAGGTTGTTTGTCATGCAGCTATTAACGATTCCTTGGACTCCTATGAAAGGTATTTTCACACTCGTATTAAAACAAATTCAAAAGTTAAGATATTTTAAGCAACATTTAAGCACAGTTTTACATGGGTAATTAAAGACGATGAATATAATGAGGTCGGTACTTCCACCATGGAAGCTAGGACGAGGAAAAGTATTGATTTCGCATCTATCCTCGGCACAATTTTCCTTCACACGACACTAGACCACCATTGCGTAATTGAAAAAATATAGAAAGACATTCTTTCCTACGCTAGGAAATACCTTTTTTACAGCAATGATGATGCGTAAATGAAATTTTTTGTCCATTGAAAATAAAATGTTTATTGCCTGCATTGTTCGTTAATATTTACACATTTTGAATTTCCTCGCAGCGCTCTAATGTAAATACTTTTTGAACTGATGCAAAAATGCTGTATTCTTTAAAAACATTTTTAGCATACTTAATTTAACATCATGTTTTAATATGAGAATATATAAAAGTTGCGAGTTCTTTACATAATTCACAAAAAACACAAAAAAGTGCAATCATCCTCGGGGTTTCTTGGATGCTATCTAATGATCCGTAACCTAAAATATTGAGAAGTTATCTCTTTTAAACTGTGTGCTTCTACTAAGCACTATAATCTCAACTAGTAATATCTAATTTTTAACGCCATTTCTCATATAGACATCGTAAATTTTGAGTGGGGAACAATGAAGTCACTGTAATCGCTGGCCAACATTCATGCATTAATTGATGTCACATGTCAATGAATTTCTAAAACCAAATTCCAAACCTCTTGCACCAAATTCCTAAAAAGGAACTTGGTGCAAGAGGCAAACCTGATAGAGGTGTGATTTACGTAGGAAGAATAGTCTGGATAAAAATATCGAATAGGTCGCTCGGACAGTGTACTCGGTGGAATATTGGTTCCCTCTGTCCAAGGCCTTGGTCCAGTTCCTGAGGGTGGCGTAATTTTCCCGGGGCACGTCGGTCCCAACTTGGGTGTCGTGTGGACAGTACTTAACGCACAGTTTAGTGCCCATCGGACCCCAGGGGTTAAACCGGAAATCCCCTGGAACCGGGCGTAATAGCGGGCTAACTCCAACGTCATGTTTTCTCCAACGTTCAACCTCTCCTCAATTCCAGTTCAACGTCACGTTTAACCTTTTATAATAGCAGAGTATCCTAAAAATTCACTAACCTCTCTCGGAGTTTACCGTAGGTTTACAAAAATTAATGTAGAACACGAGATCGTGTGGTAGTAACGAAAAAGAGTAATCGTGTGAAGGTTTGTAAAGTTTTGCTCTAGGCACAATTTTAATTCTCTTGCAGGGAAAATCGTTAAATTCAAGCTGTGGTCATATACCTGTCTCTTTAAACAGTTACTGCTCCTGCTCTATTGGATTTATCTATGGCCAGAATTGTTTCACATAAAAGCCAGCCTTTTCTTATCCTTCTTCAAGGATATGAGGTCAGGCAAGGAAAAGAGCGAGGGGATTTCACTCAAATTACAACCAAATGGTAAGAAAAGGGATGCGATGAATAAAAAATTAATTAATTTTTATCATCTATAATTTTAGCAATCGATTGAGATACATTTTTAATAATGCTAACGTGGTGATTTTTCTTTTCTCCGATTATATTTCTACGTTTCATACACCTCACATGAGGTCAATTTTTCATAATTTAAAAATTAATTTTTTTGTTCCTTTGATCTAAACTGTATAAGTGGTTACCATAGCGGTGAAGAAGTTCCAATGAATATATTCGGCTATGATATGACTTTTTCCTGAGATTTTTTATAATTTTCTTCGAATTTATATCTTTTATTGCATTCCCTTGTTTTATATTTTCAACTTGTTTTCAGTGCATAATTTGTTTGTTAATGTATGAGTGTATAATTTATTTATGAATTTAGTATGGATATGTTAGTTAATCAAGTGGTATTTTTTAAATTGTACTATTATAGCTGTACGTGTGTTACAAAGTTCTTCATACATGAGTAACTTTTGAAACTCTCTAACTGCCGAAAAAGTTTATGAAGTTCTTTAATGTAAACGCCACTGAATAAAAACTAAATATTTTTGGATCCAAATACTTTATCACCAATGTTTTGCGCCACTTTTGTGCATACATCTCCAGACTTGAATCAAACTCGTAGAATAACAGCGCACAACTTTTGCGGTAACAGAAATAAGAGAGAAAAATGATAAAAATTATGAGTGTGGTGTTTAAATAAGATCAGATAATCCACTCAAATATAATTTTTCTTCTTTTTTAAATAATTAAAAGTGCATTAAATATCAGGATTTGTGTCCATGTTTTTTGCTAGGTGACTCTGATTTAATGCGGAGTTGCTGTGGTTAACACAAGTGTCATAAACACCTTATCCCATAAGGATACATAATCTAGTTTGACCTGATAACATTATCAGAGGGCATTTACTACCGCCCAAGCAGTCCAAAGCAGTATTTGTACACGCAACTTTTAAATGGCCAGTCTGGCACATGAAATTCCCATTTCACTGTGAATCACGGTAAAATGGGAATCCGTGCATCAACATTTATCACGGTTTCACGGGTATCACGGTGAAATAGATATTTTCAATCTTCTACATTGCTTAGTTCTCTTTGTCAATGGAAAGTGCAGTAGCCAATTATAATCAAACATAGTTTCTATAATATCCATTTTTCTTCAAAATTTGTATTAATTCATACAAGTTTTTAGGTGATTCATATATACGTTTTTGCGCTTGGTGAAACTATTAGAATATAAGTGTATCGTCATACAGCAGATCCAACGGAGTAGTGCAGGTGCTGAGTCTCCCGAAGATGATTGGCAAAAAAAATTTAAAAGATTTTAAAACAGTGATTGCCTCAGTATTCACTGATATTTATGAAAACCCTAGGGTACAATTATGAATTTAGACAAGGGATGAATAAACAGAGTGAGGCTTCATCATATTTATCACTATCCTACAATACAAATTTATAAGTCTATGTTAATTTTTTCGGAGATTTTATACTTATTTTTACCACATAAAATGCAATGAACTGATCATAATAATTCGTCAATGTCTCATTAATTTGATATGGGGCGTAGCGTTGTATGAAGCAGAAACGTGGACCCTCAGGAAGGAGGACGAGAATTGGTTGCCTGCATTTGAGATGTGGGTGTGGAGAAGGATGAAGAAGGTGAGGAGCATGGAAAGGAAAACTAATGAGTAAGTACTCAAGATGGTGGACGAGGAAAGGAAACTTCTTAAGAAAATTCGAGATAGGCAGAGTAGGTGGCTGGAGGATGTAATAAGGGGCGAGGGATTGCTCAAGAATGTATCAGAGGGAAGGGTGTTGGGCAAGCGGGAAGAGAAGTAATGAGAATAGGTTTCATGGAGAGGACCAAGAATGGTAGATCGTATGCTGAGGCAAAAAAGGATATACTCGAGCAAGATAGGCCCCTGAAAGTGTAGAAAACCGGCAGGAGATACTCTGACATTGAACAAAACCTACCTTTACCAGTAGAATACTTAAACAATAATTTCAATAATTTTGTAAATATGAGCCAATAAATGCCCTCGGTACTTTTCAACTGAGAAACTGTATATGGAAAATGAGTCCCACTAAGGGTTAACATTTGCATTAATCCTTGCCTCCATCCAATTTGAAATAGTATCCTGGCTTGCAGATGATAGTTTCAATAGCTGTCCATCCTGTTCCGGCGCTGGCGAGTGGAGGATTCAAAACCAAATGTATCCTGCGAGAGCGTACAAGTGATGGATGAGCACTGCGCACATGTACCGTGGGATGCGTTTCCTCCCCGCTTTGGGACAAGTGCGGCAACAGTGTAAGGTTTGGATGGGTGCCATTGTATTATTCCCTAGCCCCCTTGGCCAGGATGGATTCATGAGTAACAGATGAAAACCGTCCGCCGGAATATACTTGTTCGTGTCCACGCTTATGATCGCCGAGTGCTCCGTTCTCGGATGTCGTGTTTGTCGCGGTCTAATCGAATGAATTGGAGGAGTGACGTGGGGGGGGGGTGTGTGGGCGGTGGGTGAGAACTGCAAGGGGAGCATTGCAAGGAAAAAATATTTATCTGGTGGCAATCAGGGATCATGTCGCTGTCACGCCCTTGGCTGTCTGCGGCCGTGGCAACAAACCTGCTGCTATTCCTAGTCTTTCACCCTTTGTATTGTTGCGTCACGAGAGACAAGACGTGACAATGCTTCATCCCACCGTCGAGATTTCGTAAGGAGTAATATTTTCTCTCTCTAAAGGTTTACTTATGGATGCTCTAATTATTTTTTCCCTGAAATGGGGAAGCTTTTTTGCGTAATATTCGGGCTCTGAAGATAGTTTCTGGCGTAATATTTTTGCGTGGCTCCCGGTAGATAATTAAAAGATATAGATCGATCAATGTCGTAATTACAGACTGTGAAAGTGCTGTATTATATTTATAACTCAGAATATTCTGGATTATTTTTAATTAAAATGAATATATTTTTATTTTTTTAACGTAATTATTCTTGCCTTACCTCGGCGCTCAGTGTCGTATATAGTGATCTATGTATAAACCCCAGTCCGTTGTTTGGTCCAAACAACTGACGGGAGCCAAAGACCTGAAGGCCGGTACTGATGGTATTATTAAAGCCACTAATGGTATCATTAAAGTCAAGCCCCATATGGTTAGTGGGTAAATTATGGCCGATAACGATTAATATTGGTTATATTTATTAAGTAACTTTTTTCCATTTGGGAAGTAATGTAGAGAGCATTATGCTTCTTAGAAGGAGAAACAAACTTTAGTAGAATGAAAGGTAAACAAACGAACAGTTAAAACTGGTGTTTTTTTAAGGTTAAGAGTGTCCCAAATGGAATTAGAGATAACACGGCATTGTAACTAGTGGATTTGAAATTATGAATGACTCCACTTTACCGAATCAAAGGAAATTCGGGTCATCAAATTTTTTGCATGCGTGCTAATTGGAGAAAATTCGATTTACTGGCAAATTTCCGAGCAAGAGGTTCGAATGTTATCAAAGCGATATCTACTCTGGGAAATTTTATATATTTCCATACTAAAACCAAAATCATACTGTCCCAAAATCATAAATTGCGAAACCAAATTTATTCACGCCATAAAATTTTCCATCAGTTAAATGATAGATATCTTTTAATGCATTTTAAAAAATCGATAATACTAGTGGGGTATTTCTTAGAAATGCACATTTCATAGATTGAGGCCTAGAATTAAATTTGATAAAAGAATATGAAACCGGCTGGTGGACGGTTATATTTTGTTGGTTTAGAGTATCTCATGTGGGATTACAGACGAAAATATAGAGAATTAAGGTCATTAGATTTTTGACATTCGTACCAGAAGTAGAAAGTATAATTTATAGAGTTATGTTCAAACAGGAGACTCGAATGTTGCTGTAATGATGTCTACTTCATTAAATTTTTTACTAATAATTTTATACCATGGAAAAAATATTAGTAATGAATAATTAAATACGCAGATGAAAGTACAAATCACTACATTTTTTCGCATTAAATATATATCCACGTGGAAATTATAGATATCGAGCTATACATAAAACCAAATACCTCCGTTTTGACCGGGAAAACTTCTTGTGTAAAATAACATTGATGTTTCACGGTAATGAAAAAATATCGTGTACTTTTACATGTTCGAGTACATATCAATACAGTTTCAGCCAATGAAAGACTACAACCAATGCTAAAATACAATGCCAACTAAGAGATATCTTCTTCTGTCACATTAATAGATGGATACTTCTTAAAGGTTATAAAATTTTACGATTACCTATTAGTCAGTTTTTTTAACGGTTTTTGAATTTTCTAAGGCCATTTAATGAAAGAGATAGGTGAATGAAGTAAATTCCAATATCTGATTACAGAAATTACATATTACCCTAACTGATGTATGATGCTAACGGATAATCATGTCGATATAGCTGAAATGCATCCACTATATCTTGAAAAAATGTTGTAATCAGACATTTTATCTACAGAACATAGTGATAAATTATATATGAAAAAATAATAGATGAGATCATCGTACCAAACATTACGTTTGATTATTGACAATGCTGAACGACACTCGTTTAAGAAAGTAAATATGCTTTTAGAGAGTTGTTTCCGATTTCGTGAATATTTGTAGCAAGAAAAAGACATGATATCCTATTTTAAGAATACATTCAACATCAGCTCTTGAAGTACTCAGATTTTATAAACATGAGGGAGTCTGACAATAGATCCTGAGAAGATGTAGATGAAAACCATATTTTATTTTGGTATTCCCAATAAATAATATCATCGTATTCATGAACAATTTGTCTCATATTTATGACGTTAATCTTGAATGAGTTGAAGTGAATGTTTAATCTATGACCGAGTAGTACGCGTAAGTGTTTAAGTATTACTCCTTTCTGGTTACATTCTACGCAATGAAGGGATTTGACAAACATACTGTCCATATTGTTCCGCAATTCTCTGGGCAAAAAAATGTCTCCAATGGCGATTTGTTCATTAAAACCGATATGGCCATTATATTCAAAAATTACTTCACAAATATAATTGCTACATATTTATAGCTAATTACCTGTTTTTTCCAAGCACCCGCTACATCCTGCATCATCGTTTCTCGCAGCTGAATAGCCCGTTTTTAATACCAGTCCATCATCACCTGCTGTACGGTGAACCAATTCCCTTCTCTTCCTCGTTATATTCCCTTGCACGACACCAGAGGGCACAGGACATCCACGGGAGATGGTTCTGCCGAATCCCTCGGGCCGTCTTCTGTTCCGGCATTTTGGTCATCACGTCGGGATATTTGCACGGAGTGTGTGTTGGCTCATCTCGTTCTCCGAGATTCAATTGTCGTCCCGGGATGGCGAAAATGGAATTGTTAGTTCCCTTGACGTTGGGTGAGAAGAATTACTTTCCGCGAGGCAATCTTTTTAAAATGGTTCGTGCAAGAAATTATATCACCACAGATGGGTTGACACGTAGTTCCCAGGAGCATACTTTACAGTGTACGACATGCAGGATCGCCATCGAATTGGTCCAGCAGAGCATAATAACAGCACGTATCATTTTGACGTACGTGCTTATGGCTTAAATGCAGTTTCTCATCCAAAAACCCGAAAGTAACAATGCTCTAAAGCCGTTATAGGAAACATCACAATACAATATATGAAGAAGCGTACTTGTAAATGAGTTTAGCCTAACTATTAATTGGGAGAACCTAATTATTTTTCAGTAAAAATTCTACATTAGTGTTGTTCATCACAAATGTTTCTGAAATTTAGACTTAGTACCAGCTTCAAATGCTAACTAATTTGATAATATTTATCGCATGAAACAAAAAGTGTGAAACTAAATAGATAGTATTTTTACATTTCCCTTTTTATCCGTTTTCATCGGTGCAGTTGTTAACTCACTCATTTCACCGATTTTTCCCGTGATTATTACAGCGAGACTTTTCAATTTATAATAGCATTTCATTTCTATAACTTACAAAAGAAGACTTGCAAGTGTAAATCCATCTATCATTGTATCAAATAGCAGTATCACATACACGGAGGCTTTTTTAGTTAGCAAATATGCTTTCCAGATAAATACTTTTATTCGTATACCAGTATTTTTCTCTCCAATCTTTTATTTTATTATCTTTTTCCATTGCGTTTTATTTTTTTCCTAAAATATATCATCTGACCCTGTAAGGATTATTATTCAAACAAACTCATTCATTTAAGTCATTGATAGCATTGTCTAATTTATTAACTCGCGGACTCCGATAACGCGTACAATTGAACCGTTACATTATATTTAATCGATTCTTTATATGACATGATCGAGACCTTTGGAGAGAAATGTTCACCAGGATAACTTTAAGCTCCGCGACAACCATCAAGATTTATAGTCAATAACTTCTCGAGGAATCTCCGAGGGTCAAGTTCCTACTCTCTCTTTGACGATAGGAGCGAACTAAATAACATGCTAGGTGAATGCCTTTATTTTACATCACGAGCTTATGACAGCATATTACTGGTACTTTGACGGAGAAAAATAAGAGTAGCAAAATAAATTATACTTCCTGCTTTCATTGATTACCTCGTTACTGCCGTTCTATTTATGTCTAATGCCAAGGGGGAATTAATACAAACATAATACCAATCAAGCTATGTACATACGAGAAAATTAATTTTGTCATCGGTAATATTTTAAAATGCAAATAGAAAAGACTAAAACCTTGTAGTGTGTAATCTTGTGATAAAGGAGGGATATTTTTAGGCGCGACCTCCGGCTTTGATGCGAATTGTTCCATAGTGATCCAATGATAAAATGCTTTTCAATTTCTATGAATGAATTGATTATAATATCACAAAATTTATTTCTTCGTCGTGTTTTTACCTTTTCTCTTCTCACAAGTAGTCCACTGGTGGAAAATGGGCGTAGTAGCAAAGATCTTAGGAGGAAAAGAGTGTTAGGAAATAAAGAGTTCGAGGAGAGAATGAATAATTGTGATCATATATAAGAATGCAGACGTAAGACTGGTTGCGATTTTCAAACAGAATGTTGCGCTGTTTGAGGCAGCAAGGTTGATTTGGAGAGGAGTAGACGAGAACAAGCAGCAGATGCGTGAGATGTGGGTACTAAGGAGAATGGATAAGGTGCAATAACGATAAAAGGACAAACCAGTAAATGTAGAGGACTAGATGAGGATAATGCTTGAGAAAACTATAGTACAAAAGAGAGCGCGTGATTATAATTAGTCATGAAATAACAAGCGTATACTGAAGTCATTAATAAAGAAGACAAGGCAGAGCAGGTAGCAAAAATGACAAAATAGACCGTATGAAGATATGTGGATCGTATTCCAGGATGAAGAAATAGGGCATGTGGATCTTTAGCTGCAAAATAGGATATTCCCAAAGATTAGAATTAAACACACTTTGCGTAATTCCACTTGGATTAATTTTTTCACCGGTTGGTTTCCACAACAGATATTAACAAGGTTATCTTCATGCTGATGAGATATATCATTTTGTCTACGTTATCATGGAAATGATGTGATAGAAGTTGTAACCAATTGGGGTTTTAACGATGATTTAAGTAAAGGGATTTAGATTTAGGTCACCATGCTAAATAGTACAATATCAACAAAATATCGTGCCCTTTCATCGATGTTATTAGTTATCCAACATCCTTCGAAATCTGCCTTTACCGGTAAATAATCTCAAGTAATAATTCCTGCTCGTAGAACAAGGTTATTCAATCGAAAAAGCGTTAAATTGTCGAAAGTCATTGTGACCGTGACAAGGTTTTTCTAACACATGTTGAGATTTAAATGTTGCTCACGGCCTTTAAGCTGGTTCGCTTGGAGATTCAGTGGCGTACAGCCATCAAAGAGACAAATATTATTATTTCTAAATATTAATGCTCCTGCGGAGAAATTGCGTTAAAGGTGTAGCCTTACCTTCGTGGTGTGCCCAGTCGAGTAGAGATGGCACGCGTGCTGTGTGGCTGGAGTGGCAGTCCTCGAAGCGTGCCGAAGCGTCCACGCCGACCGTCTCGGCGTTGGCACGCACGCCGCACAGCAGCGCAGTGGCGCAGGCCGATGACTCGCCGATCTGCGCGTCCGCGTTATACGTCTACGAGGGCATGGGGAAAGAGCGGGTTTCAGATCAATTTTCGAAGCGCAAGATCATGAAAATTCTTGACGTATAAAATGAAAGATCAGCGGGATACTCGCCTTCAAGCAGGCATAATGAGGTAATCCTAATTTCTAACGTATCCAGTCACTTATATTCTTAATTGACCACATATATTATGATTTTTTGCGTTTCCGATAAAGCATATTTTTCTTGATTTAAGCTTCAAAAATATTAATGGGGTTGATGGCTTTTGAACTGAACATTTGGCATTTGATAAAATTTGATCCCATACCTCTCTTTTAGAGTTCTTAAAATATAGTATAATATGCACATATATCCTAACATAGAGAAGTACTGTTATCGTAAATATTGTGTTTTTGATAGAAAATTACTATTTGACTACATAATTTACAAAATTTCGACTAAAAGTTTACTCAGTTTTCATAGGTAAGTCGTTCATCGTCGATCATATTCCCGAGTAAGAAAGATTTCACATTATCCTGTAAAAAATTCAGTTTTTTTACTCTATAGTAACGGAGTAAAAATATAAATCCGGACTTGCGCAATTCAAAAGTCTAGATAGACATGTACAAAAAGTATTAAAGTTATGCATTAGGCTCAGAGAAAAAATTGACGGGTGGAATCACATATGACCTCCATTGCTCTAAAAAGGTTAAATTGATAGGGTCTGCATTCAATTGTTGAGTATAAGGCAATGTAACAGTAAAGTATAGAGGAAGTTAAAAAAATCCCATTCCTGAAAACAAGCAATAAAATGCGTGCAGGTAAAAACGCGAATTTGACAAACAGAATGTGCCCCTGTTATTTTATGTAAAGGCTTTGTATCAACATTTCCTTGTCTTTGCGTTCGGATCTCAAGAACGGGAAAATAATATGCAAAAAGAGAAATGGAAGGATGTGATTCATCTGATCTGGGTCAAAGGACGCATACCTTTCCGCACGTAAAAGGCAGTCGGAGATGAAATTGAAAGGGAGAGAAAAGCCGTAATTCTGAGAGCACGTGAGTAAACATCCCCCATAAGAAATAAAAAGGATGCTGAAAACATCTGCAGGACTTCGTACGTATACAACTATCTGTAAACAACTGTCCGTCTTTAGAGTAGCAGAAATTTAATAAAATCCGCCTGGATTTGAATGAGGGCCTCATTTTTTTCCAGGCACTCAATGGAGAGTTTGCGATACTAGAAAATACGCTCCCTTATGTCGATTTCCTTTTAAGTTTTACAAATACAGGCGTAATATAGCATTAGTTTGTCATAACAACAAATAAAAATCGCACTTTTTCACAGATTTATATCCTTTGTCAGCTGGATAAAGGGCGTTAACTTCAAAATGGGCTGAAATGAGTTTTCATTATCGGCAGGTTAAAAAATAAAAGCTACTTAACGGTACAGAGTTGTCATCACAGATATTAGAAAAATTAAGAGCTAATTGATGGTGCAGAGTGCACCATACCATCCAGGAGATTTTCATTTTTCTGCCAAAAATTAAAGGTAATTTTTGCCAAATTTGGACTGGAACACCCTTTACACAGCTGACACAGAAATAATATGCACAACGCGGTCTTATTCCTGACTATGACACCGTGTGGCAAAATGTGATGTACATTATAGTAAAAATTTGTGGAAAACTGTAATAATCGTTCATAAGGCCATTACACGATGCTTAGTTTGGTACTGAAAGCCCTTCAGAAAAATTGGAGTCAAATCCGGAACTTAAATCGTATTCGATACCTCAGAATGCTTCTTAAGCGATAATCATTTCCCTGCCCAGTAGCATTGTCCGGGCATTCGCTGAACTGCACAATGTAAATAAACTGCGAAACATAGTCTTTGCATTGTTACTGTATTGTTCACAAAGCATTCTAAAAGATCTTCAGACAAATGGTTCTAGTGGTCTCAAGAAAACAATTCTTCGATAATAATTCACACAGTTCCCTCTAAGATTAATTTGGTAGACAAAACTCCCCAGCAAGAATTCTCTATGAATGCTCGGCTTGCCTGTCACTGGTTATTGAATCAAAGAATTGAATAGAAAATAAGTATAACCTTTGCATCTCTTTTTTGCAGCTGAAAATTGTATTTGATTCCATAATCGAATACTGTCACTTCCTTTTGCGCGGTACAAATTTTAGAATGATGAGTTCCATTTTCAGTATTTAATCAAGTATATTGTAAAAAGGGTTCTTTTGTGATGTCCTTTTGTAATCGGCTACCCTGGATGACATTTCTCTTTGAGGCTATGAAAATTTTGTTACATTCCTATTCTTTTCTTTAAGTTTAGATCTGTAAAGCGTTTAAGGCAGGGTAATCCATATTGATAATTATAAGGTGTATGCACACAATGTTCTCGTAGGACTGGCTTCTCATGACCAATTGAATCATCTCATGCTGAAATTTCGCAATTTAATCTTTGCTTCATCAGAGCTAGAGATGAAACCAATAACATGAGTAGGTACATGGATAGAGAATTCTGAGTACAGTATGATTAAACATTGTGACAACGTAACATGGAGGAGATTGGTTTTCATTATTTGAAAATCAAACCTCCTAAACATTTGCGTGTACAATAGTGGTCAAAATATGCTCGCTTGAGGTTAATATTAATTTTTCATCATTTGATCATGCGTATTTTATGAACTCATATATCTATAACGGTATTAATAACTTTTGCTGCAATAACTACAGGATTCTCGACCAAGATCATCTTATACGTTCACTGTATTACTTAATATTTCAGCCATCTTTTCAGTGATGTTGAATTGTTTTAAGTTCATAAAACCAACTTGAACACTATAATCGTTTGCATACAATTTAATTGTTACACATAGATTGTTGATTGTTAAATTATTAATAAAATTTAATTGTTATATTATTTATAAGGTACTAGTTCAACCAAAAATATTTTAGTTTTGCAGTTACTAATATTTCCAAGAAAATTAGAAATAAAATTTTCCGGTACCTTATATGTCAGAATATGTATTATTATATGTTTTGAAGAATTTTTATTCCTAGTGAAGTTCCTATAATTCTAGTTGCAGTGTTAATCATTGATTAATACTTTAGAATGGTGATAGTTTCGGGCAAATACTGTATTAAAATTCCAAGCTTTCTCCTTTTTCTAAGTTCAGCAGGTGTTTATAACTTTCTACTTCCTCCATTTTTGCTTCGCTCCTACTTAAGTTTATTTCATCAACTGCCCCATTTTTTTGTTTCTTCTATTGTAATAGAATATGAAAATTTGGATCAGTATTAAAGTGTCTTAAACATTACTTCTTATATGATAAGATTTTTGTATATTAGTAAGATAAATAACATTTCTTGAGTTTGTCTCCATTATTTCTTTTAATATTCGAAACTTTGTAGCGAGGCACGAACCTCATCAAAGAAACGAGTTACTAAGGAATTGTCATGAGGAGATGGTCAAGTTAAATTATCTTAGAAATGTATTTTCAAATAAGACTAGGTTATTTAATATATTGAATCAGAAATTTAACTTTTTATATCTAAAACATTTATCTTTAGTTTCATATAATAGAGGCAATTCACTATCCAAGATTAAGTTTCTTGTTCCACCACTTTTATTCCGATATAAGGCAGCCTGTCCCTTTATATTCATTGATCCTTCTTTAACCGAATTCATTTTATGTGCTGCACGAGTATTGGAACTATCTATCTGCCGAAAGATTTCAATTTAAAATTGGTATCAATTGTTTTATGTAAGTACTTAGAAGTCCTTTATAGCTTGATCAAAAAATATATATGCTGTTTATACAAATTATACTTATGCGCTCTAAATTGAGTACCTATATTGGAAACATACCCGTAAGAGTGTTCCATTTCTTCACTTTGAGCGTTTGAATTTTATTTTTTTTGCTTTTTCATCATTAAATTGTATTTAAAGTGTCATAAAACATTTTCTTTCAATAGTGATTGCCTGGATTTTGTTATACACTAATTGCTTCATTCATTCATTTTTACATATGTCTCTAGTTCGCTTGACGCACACTATCCTCGATACTTCTTAGTAATTTTCTAATAGAGTTACTGCATTGATTTAGTTCAGTAGACTTTTGTGTTCCTTTAAATCGTTGTCCCTTTATTCCGAACTATACATAAAATATTTTTATCTTATCTGTACTCTGGTGGACCATCATTAATTGCGAAATTATAAGACAATCTGATCTTCACGACCCTTTAACAACATCATGTTTCCATGAATTTCCGTTTTACAAGCATAAAAACGAAAATCAACTAACTTCAATTTCATATAAGGGTGCGATGCGAAAATATATGGTTAATACATACTACCTAATTTTCATTTCTGCGTGGCTAGCTGTTGCCAATTTCCCTAGTGACTGAGTGTTGTTTTACCAACGCTTTATTTATGTATAAGATATATTCAGATAGCCAGTTTCATTCACAGTGTATAGTGAACTGAATTTTGTTTATCAGATTGGACGTAAAACAGATAGCAGTGATATTTTATTGTTGATGATACTTCGTTGATTTCCCTGGTAATTGGAGGCTAATGATTTTCATATAATAACATTTGCCGACATCTATTAGTTTCTGGTCTTCTTCCTTCAAACTGAAAGCTTTTATACAGTTTTATTCAATTGACCTAAGGAGACGTCCGCTTTTCCTTTTTCAGCAAGACCATATTATCGTAAACTCAATAAAGTCTTTTGTTTTCAAACTACTCCCATGGTGACTTAAAATGATGTTGCATAATAATATTGCCAACTGCACTGTAATTATGTGGCTCTAATATTTCCTAAAAATTAAAATTAATCACCTTTTACTATTTGATCCATTATGAATCGATTTCCTTACCTAAAACGGGAACTCATTTTATCAAATAAGCAGGAGTTTTATGGCACACCGACCAATGAACGTATAGCATAACAGGCGAGGTTTTACCTTTAAACCGCATGCTAGTTTCTGATAATCTTGCATTTCTCTACGACAATCTTAGTTTCTACGGGAGAATTGCTCTCCCTGAGATTTGATATTTCATATGGAAAATTAAATATTTAATAAAGCAATTAACGGTGACTACTACAAGCAATAGCCTAGTTGGAAACGAGTGATGAATTTGTAAAAGAATTCTCGTTTTGCTCCTCTAAAGCAAAACACGCTAAACGTGAAAACTCATGTAATCTTCGTAAAAGTCCGTTAATCGGGTGAAATCATTCCTCAACTAATGAAGAAATGTGAGGAAAAATTGATATCGTCTCGTGTATTGAAGACAATCCAACATCTACGATTTTATTATCATTATTGTGGGTGCAGCATTTTTAGAATGCTGAATTGATGTGATAGGAGGCTTTAAAGAGGGATATGAAACAGTAAGGGGCCTGTACTTTGGATGAATGGGTAAGAAACCTTAAGGCAAAATTGCTGTTCCATGTGATGACAAAGGAACACATTAAATATTTCAATCGAGATTTAATGGGAGGATGCGAGAAACTTTGCTAACTTGGGGCATTGTGGAGAGACTTCCCCCGAGTTTTAAATATGTCCCATGCAGTTAGTTTAATCTCATAAAATAAGAGTACCACATGCGATATTTGAGTTGGAGAAAATGGGACTAATGATCTTTTATTTACCCCACGCTGTCCATTTGTTTGTATAATTAGGAGATTTTTTCCATATCAAATGGGATTTATGAAAATTATAAGTCTTACTGGAGCAAGAAATATAATATTATTCAAGATTTTTGTTTATAAAGGAAATATATGCATTAAAAAGATAATGAAAACATGGAAACATAATATCACTCGTCAAAAATTGTTATTCAAAAAGTAGTTGTTATCCCTAAGAAATTAAATCAATTTCAATATAAGTGACTCCAAGTAAGCGTCTATCATTCGAAAAGTATTTTATTGAAAGTGAGCAAAGTCGCAAGTTTTAATGCTGAGCTGCTTCCGATTCATTTGATGATAAGTAAGCGTCTAATCATTTGAAAGGTATTTTATTGAAAGTGAGCAGAGTCGAAAGATTTAATGCTGAGCTGCTTCTGATTCATTTGATCATAATCAGAGGCAGAAAAATCATGAGTTATAATTTTAAGAACACAATGACAATCTGATCGTCAACAAGAGTGGATCAAAGTTCAAATAGCGTGCAGTACAGGGTAAGAGTTATTTGTAGTACTAAGTAGTTTCATAAAGAAGTAGTAACTTTTTAGGGCTGGGCGACAGTTAGCTATTATTTTGCATTTATCACATCAGTGGTATCATAAAATGGTAGATTTCCGGATTAAATATTATATCTCCTCTTATTTACCGGAAACATTTAAAAAGCGTATGCACATCGCGGAAGTTGCCGAAATATATATAACTGGATCATCATGATCGGTTACATAAGAATGATTCTACAGCTGAGAAAATTAAGTGTCTTCTAAGAAAAGGGTAGCAATGAACTCATACAAGGTTAAGCAACTTTCATGTAAAAAAATGCATTGACATAGTATAACATTGATATCACTTTTAATTTACATGCCACTTGAATTTCGAGTTATTAAATGAGTTATCAAAAACTTAAACAGAGATATTTTAGCCGTAACCAATCATGACTAATGCTTAATCATGCATAACATATTTAACAGACTATCAGAACAAAGTATTGTGATCGATTATTGCGAAAATTAAGTATTCGGTTACCCTGCTATCCGGCCCGCTGACAAGTTAAGAGCTGCCAAATCAGGATTGCTCACCAAAGACAGCACCCTTCGGCTGAGCAAGTGTTTCCTCCGGTTAAGTATTTTGAATATCATTCATCTTTAATCCAAGTTCGAATACAAATTCAATCAGCTTTATATTGGTCGGAATGATAAACTGATTTTTTACGAGGCTAAATTCTCTCAAAAATGAATTTGGAATGGTTTTCAAAAGTTAAAGATGCAAGACATTCTTGCGACAAGCTTACTCACCTTAGCCAAGGCTAGGTGTGGAAACTTCTCGAAGGCCAGCTTGTGTTCCTCGCCCGACCCACCCAGTTGCTGACCTCTGAGGATTCTCGCAGCAGTCACCGTTGACATCCCCATGCCATCGCCCACGAAGAGCACGACGTTCCTCGCAGTGCCCACCTCCCAGGCGGGACCTCCCGGTCGAAACCTCTCTCCGTTGCCCATGCTGATCACTTCCTCGATGCTTTCCTTCGCCTTCCGGTACCAGTAATCCCGACCTGCGATAAAAAATAAAATTATTGGTCAACGCACATTATGACGATGCATACTTTTGGGAGGGGGAGTTTTCTGTACAAAAACATTCAAAACGTTTACCTCTAATGTTTATATGAAATTTGTTTATTTAAAATATACATGCTTGAAGTGCTTGTTGTCGTCAAAACGTCCATTAACTATTTATTTATATCAGAGTTTTTTTGTTTAAATAGACAGGCAAAGCAATTCAAGGATCAGGCCTTGATAAGGCCAATGAAATTCGTTGTTAAAATATGGAAACTTCCCTAATACTCACACGATACATTTATAAATCTACAAAATAAGACACTCTAAAACAGTAATGAAACCATAAAGTCACTAGTAGCTTAAAAATTATTGTTGAATAGAAAGAAAAATGTGGATGAAATCTATAAGAAAAGGTATAAGGAAAATTTTGTCCAAAACTAAGCGACCAACAAAATACTAACTGAAAGGAAATAAGTGGGTTTACGCCGTTGAATTACTAAATTTCAAATTAGTGATTTCCTTTTCTGCACCTTTTTTTCGACTTCGACTATTACTCATAGAGAAAAGGATTAGGTAATGTCATTATTGCAAAAGGCGAGTTGATATTAACCAAAAGCTTTGGTCCCAGTTCGGCTCAAAAACTGCGTTGTCTTTGATTTAGGGATGCCACATCGACATCGATGTTTCGGATTACTCGATGCTTTTTGGCCGAGAACTCGAAAAAATCAAACAGTAATTTGATGAAAATTAAGTGGTTGGTGAATAGTTTCATAAACAAAGAATAATAGAATACTCGATGTGGCATCCTTTCTTTGCTTCAACTACATTTGTTTAGCTCAGAATATCCTTAGTGCAGTAGGTATATAGAATTGCAACTTAATTGAAAATAGATAATAGGTGTTTCATTTCATGATTGAAGTGATTGAGGTTAGCGTTGAGATGTATTTATTTACGTTTGGGATAGTGACCCGGAATGAAATGCATCTTTTCAGATTTTAGCGTAAGAGAATGAATGGAATGAAATAATAAATATTTTTTCTGATATTCAGTCATGATAAAGTACTAAATAATATTAACCTTTGTTAAAATGTTTATTATCGATTTATTTCATTTGATTTGGGAGATGTCCTGAATCAAACATTATATAATGTCTATTATTCAATCTTTATCACCATCTACTCTACCTCCATCTGTTCGAGAGTAAGTAATCAAACAACGTTTTATGTAACTATAGACAGAAATGTAAAACTTCAAACCTGGGTCACGCATTCAAATCTGTAGAATGCACGCGTTCGTGTTATCGTTATTATTCAAGTGCATTTATAAGATCCAAAACGCAGTCTCCATTGTTCATATTTTGTACGGTGCTTTAAGGTACCAAGCGATGGCTACACCAAAACTCTGGCATGTACACCTTTTCTCCTGGCAGTCATATTTCTCTTATCGTTTTGTCACCGACCCCTAGTATTATTTATAGGCAACTTGAGGTAAACCTTATCGTGGAAAACATCCTCAAATGACGTATTTTTGGTCCTGAATGCGTTCTAGTACAAGCAGAAAAAATATTATTCGGTGTCAAATATTTTTTCGCAATGCAAGTGGTAATAGATATGTTGTCATGCCAATTAGAGCCAGAGTAATAATAATGGAGGGTATATCGAGTCTAGGACCATTTTGAATAATTATTTCAAAGTTAAATTGCTACTTTTTCAGCTATTTTTTTCGTATTATTTTGCAACAAAACAGCTGTAGGCATATCAGCAAGAAGGTTGTCCAATACAAAGATCACGAAATATTATTTTCCAAATATATGTTATTGAATTCAAGTTGTGCGTGTTTATTTCTAATTACAACAAAAGCATAATTATAGAGAAAGAATGGTAAGCTATAGTTATTATTGTATGTAATGAATTTGTTAATATTTGGGAAATACTTGAAAGGGGTAGAGTAAAGCTTTATTCAAAAGATCGGCTGATTCCCTTGAAAATTCTGACGAGGAGTTCAAACTCTATGATTGGTCATAACTATACAGAAACCATTATGGATTAAAAGATAGCTATAAAAGCCTTCTTTTGTAATAATAATCATTTTTGAGAGATTGATTAATTTTCAAGGGACAAGTGTTCTCTTTCCCAACCAATGGAGGTGTTACATTTGATGCTGTACCACGGCTGCGTATATTCTTTATTCTGGCCAAATATTAATTTCCTCGACTCTATCCGCCCTATTAACCCTATCGCAGACGGGTTGTAATTATAGATGATGCGCGGTGATTGTTAAATCGGCATCTACGAAGATTACTTTTAGCTACCAGGAGGATAAGGGGATGAATTCTTGTGAATTGTGAATGTTTTGACGCCTTGGCAATCTCCAGTTTTCAATTTACGGGCAAATTTCTCTCGCTGAATGGACTTCCGAATGGAATTCTAAAGTTTTTCCAAATCTCTCTCTCTCTCTTGAATGTATGCAGACGGGGAAGAGAGAAAGAAGTAGTCGAAAAAAGAGTCGAGATCTGGGAGAACTCCGTTCGGGTAGAACTCTGAAGAGTTCTCGCAGTGGCCCTGCTAAGGGGTCTTTCTGAATCGATAAAAGTCTTGACGGGAAAGCAAGCTGACAAGAAGGAAGAGCCTCTCGGCTCAGGGGACGTTCACCAATGATGTTTATCCAGCGCCCACAACGGGCTGCGCATTTCAGCCAGAAGTATGTCTAAAACTGCATTTCACCTGACTCATTTCTCCCCTTCATCTGAAGTCTCTTATCAATGCCAGAAAATGAATATCAAGGTTTTTGGTGAATATTTTGCTTGTTATAGGTCAGCATCGACCACAAGGCGATTCAAATGATAATGCGGAAAAGGATGAAGTTTTTAACGAAAGTATCGCTAGCCGTCGAAGTATTTTACATCTACATACCACCCTGCGAGCCGCCGCATTGGTGTGTAGCAGGTGTTAGGACACCATTTGTGTAAATATGACGTGTATTATGGGAGTGAAATAATTTACCTCAGTTTTTATTGCGGTTGCTTATTGTGAACGAGAAGAACGAGAAAAAGAACGAGTTTTTGTACCTATCTATTTGATGAGTCCGGTGGCTCATTCCCTTCACAACTCGATCGACTGCTCTTCCTGGGCGTTGTCCCACCTATATACCAACCCGGCCGAAGACGACTGCCGAGCTGGTATAGGGAGGTAGACGTCCTGGAAGGACGGTATGCCAGGCTGTCGGATGAGGAGACGTACCACTAGGTCACATTATGTGATTGTTCTTTTATTAGTTTTAAGTACCAATTTTTCACCCAATTTTACAAAAATATAATATCCTTTCCTTTTGTCAAGGAGTTCAATACTGCTTGTTATCAGAGTACACATGGAATTCAGCGTGCTCGGTAGCAACGGTACATGCATGAGTTGCAGCCATTAATGCTGCCAAGGCCTCAGCCTCCACAATTTGTCAATCTTCCACTAATGGCCTCATTTATTTTAACATTACCATTGCTGGGATAACCCTGGCCACTTAAAAGGGGGTCAATGCATCTCCCTTATTGGTATTTTATCTCTTCTGCCAGATCTAGAAATGAAGTGGGGTATCATTATAAAATTCTCTATGTCGCTCTGAAACATACCAAGTTGGAATTTCTCAAGCAAGCTAAGCCTGGCATGTAGCCACCGAGTCTCCAGGGGTCCCACCTAAATCCCTCAAAAAGTTGTGAAACACTATATGTTCGCTTGTGGCAGTTTTAAATGAAGCGCACAACTTTTCTTTGTATTTTAAAAATTTTTTTGGTTAAATTTTTATAATCAGGGTCCTAAATGCTCGCAACTTATTCGAGGTGTGGCCTATCCAAGAGAAGTAGCATCTACCTATCACTTTTTTATCCGAGGACCTTCCTATTATACGCTTATCAAAACCTAGTTTCTTAATGCTGTGCCGCATGTGTTTTGTATGTGTGTTCCCCACGATATATCAGAAGTGAAGGTAATTCCAAGATATTTAACTGTATCTGAAGATTTTATGATCGCACCACCCACAGCAATTTGGTAATTCGGTAATTTGTGGAGCTTAAAGCTGATGAAGTGACAAAGTCAACGCCTATTCGCTTGTAATTTTTAGAAGTGGTGAGGAGGTAGAAATATCTACAGATAAATTCTAGTAAAATACTCACGAAGAGGTCAATAATAAGGGAAAAGTCATTCGACTTCTAAAATTGGGAATTTAGTGAATCAATGGAAAAATCTTAACCAATTATGTTAAAAGAAGCATTTTTATCTCTGTTTTGGGGGCATTTCGGAATTTTTTGACACTCCAAGTCTTGATTTAAAAAAATAGGCTTCTCTGGGAAGTTAAACCATATTCTTAAACCTTAATTAGTCACTAGGATGCATTTATAATATATTTTTGAAGCAACAAAAAACGACTATCATGAACACTTTTGTTCAATCAGTGTTGCGTATTTCAGGTGTTTCTCCATTGTTCCTCCACGAAGTTCAGAACTGCAGTACTTGAGATAAACCGTGAACCGCTATCCATATGAAATTTAAGCCTGTACGTTTTGCATAGTTGGGTGCGATTTAATAATGATATTAAATTTGATTTGAAGTGATTTGAAATTTAAAAGTCTGTGTTTATAAATCTGTGATTCTACATGAAAATATGAATATGTGTGAAGTCGCACGTGAACTACACATGGATATCTCATTGCATCAATCTCATATTGGATTAAAAGGAGGGGTAAATTTGCAGTTTATTGCAAAGCTAGCCATTACTAGAATTCAATTTCAAAGTTTTTATACTTGTGAGAGGTATTTGTTGAACTGATTATTTGTACGCCAAAATCATAACATCCTATATTCACATCTGTGGGCTAGAAAATATGCAAGAATGACAGTTCATTCTGACAGTTTTTGTTGTAAAACTTACCAAAACTTCGTCGAAGAGTATATCGCATTCAATTTTTTTCTAAATTTTATATAAGAAATTTTTTTCCATTAAACTTTATGCATAAATTGAAAGAGTTTTAGGTATAATTCAACCCGTCAATGACATTGCAGCTGCAACTGAATTGCATAAATTAATACCTAAAGTAATTAAAATATTTATTATATAGTAATCGTTTGAATATGAATATAAGTTCTCTAAAATTTGGAATGCGCGCTACGTAAAATATCAAGAATAAAAGGCACCAAAATAGCTTTTTCTCTGCCTTCAATTATATTGTCTCTAGTTTCTACGTCCATATACAATCAGAGGGATGAAAATCGCGAGATTATTTGAGCGGTCCCACTCTAATGGGACCAGATATATGTTACGATTTTATTCAAGTTTTTGGTCGATGAAATAAAACATTTTGAACCTTCAAGCCTTAGTCTAATTGATTTGGTGTAGACGATAATGAGTGTGAAGAAGAACCTTGCGGATGCAAAGATAGTTCCCGCGGTAAGTGTTCATGAGAAATTACTTTTCGTACTGGGTAAAGATGTAGGTCTCCTGGTAATGAGTGAAACATAAAAAATATCTATGTAGACAATATGTGTAGATGTTAGAAAATTTTCATAAAGTTTCCATTGGTTACGTGTTTACCTAAGATTGCTCTTAAAGCAGAATTGGATATTGAGCATTATATGTTGAAACGTATTTTGAGCGCAGGGGCAATGAGGTAATTTCACTATTGAAAAGAAAAATATACAAGCAAAAAGCCCCCATTATGCAAGACGAAATTTTATTTTTATTAAACTCCATGTTGATAATAATTTAATATATATTTTAATTGCGATATATTTATAAATAGATGCTCAATATTGGTTTCCCAACATACGTAGCAACGTATTTTCAGCAGCAGTCCGTCAACACACATTTATGATGGGCATATAGTTCCCATTTTAGACGAAACATTAAACGAAAAATTAGATTGGTTTGGAATCCCAAAATTATTAAAAATTGCACTTTTTAAGGTTAATGTTAAATTACATTTCCGAGTCATCATTAATCACAAATTGAATTTTGTGGGCTAACAAGATACTACTACTCTATTGCCTGTATCATTTACTACCTACCTACGTCTCTGTCTTTCTTGGGAGCGTCCTAAATTAATTTACGATTGGTTGGATATGCTTTCCTTATGGAAAAAAATCTACTTTTTAATCCCAGTTCACCTGACATGGGTCTTTGTTTCCTGTATATGAATATGAAACCCGGCTTAAGTAATACCACCTGTCGTCAAGGTCACGGTTTCGTTAAAATTCAATCAATTCAATCAATTCTTTAAAAATTTTAAGATTTCTAAGAGAAAACTAAATTTGAATGAATTAATATCTCTTATAACACATAATTTCGTTTTGCGTTTTTTCTGACTTACCAAGCAAAGTATTTATAATTAAATTAAGCCAAAGAAATAAAGACTTCAGGCAAATAAAATGAATTCAGTTGGTGTATTTCCTTATAGAAACATGCGGCTAGATAGACTCAGAGAAACTTATTAATAAAATAAAATATATTTCCAACTATCACAAGATGGCGCGCTTATATCATGCAAGCTAAACTGAAAATCAAGCAGAATGCTTGCCAGTATCTTGATTTTGATGATGATTTGAAGTATGAAAGAATTGTCTGTAAATCTTATTTCTTACATTAATTTTCTCAAACCCTGAACATTTTAGAGTTCAATTAGCAGCAGTGATAAAGCAAAGAGCGGGGTTGGATTTTATTAACCCTGTCTATCGTGTTTACTGCTGAATTTTTATTAAGAGCATAAAAGGTGCAATATTTTGAAAATATTGGAGGTATACTTCTCCTTAAAATCATTATTTGCCGTATTTAGTCCTCATTCAAATCCTTTCTAAAAATACTTACTTTTGTAAAAATATTCTGTGATATTTGCAAGCAATCTATAAAACTAGTTTTGAGCTTTTATTCCAAATTTTTGCCTCAATTATGGTACAAACTCAGAAAAAATACTCCGGACTTTTCGAGATTTTTTGGAAATAAGGGAATTTTTTCCACGCTCTAGTAATAATTCTCCGGGCTTTTTGCCGGCTTGGTATGAAATATTCAAATCGAAATATATCTCAATAATCTTTTTTGGCATGAAACTAAGGCACTCTCATAAGTTGTTTTGAGATGGTGGTCGATCATAAAGGGGATTGGGAGAGATTATAAATTAATGGGTGTAATTTTAGTACCGAGATAAATCATTTCATGACCCACGTGATCTATCAGCAAAGAGTTTGCAGAGCGTGCTCACATTTCTATTCAGTAACATTCGAGTAAATGGGACAATCCAGGGAGTATTCCAGAGAAATCAGTGTTTTACCGGAAGGCACTCAACCCGAGTCTAATCTGGGGAATTTCCCATCCTTAGTACATACAATCGATCCCCCTAGTGGTTGACGTCAATGACCAAAATAATTCATCCAACAGAATAGATGAGAGCATGAAGGTAGAAATAAATATGAACTTTTGATACGTCCCTGAATATTTCATGCCTATAATGGTATTTCGGCATGCATGTGGTGCAGAAACGTTCTCGGACCGAGTTCAAAGCCAACTCCAACTTACAAAATATTTAGTAGACCCCATTTCCCCTCGTTCCTCTCTTTCTCTCTCCCTCTCTCACTCTCCCCCAAGTAGGTCCTCAAATTTGGTGAGCATTTCATCATCTTTAAGATGGTGCACGCACAAGCGCTGAATGTTTCTCCGCTATAATAACTTGCCGGTTTCAGATTAAATCCCAAATCCCCTCTGAGAGCTCCTCACCTCATCAAGTTTTGCAACCTGATTTGCCCTATATCCAACAATATCGCGTAGAAATTCATGAACTAAGAGAAACTAGTTGGAAGCTATGGAATGAATTAAAGCACATTTTAAAGAGTCAACATATCCCCTGTAAGGATACTGAGCATAAATAAGGTCATAAGAACGCGAATTATTATTTGACAAAACAAGCCCGACTAATGATTTAATCTCTCCTGGACTTAAACATATAATTCAGTTACAGAGAAAGTTAAATAAATAATCTTATTTGTTTCTTTTTCAAAGTTCAGTACCGGCTGTAGTGAAACATGGTGCAGTCGCGTGGGCAAAATCCTAAGTCAGGGAATGGATCGGCAAAGAAGTGGAGGTAAAGGGCAATAAGTGTTTATCAAAGCTTCTAGAATAACTGAATTTGACTTAACAGGGCGGTGAAGTTTCATCTACGCATTACTAGAGTATTTAGACGTGAAGACATACACGCTGATTTTGCTCGTAGTTCGGCATGTGAATCGTCACATGAAAAAGTCGTTCCTCTTATCTGCCACCATGTTTTGCTACCACTTCACTGCGGGCATTACATCGTCAGCAAGCTTACTGGTGCCACCTTTAAAGGTTAGGTTGATGCATAAATAAAGCACTTCTCTTGACTCTGAGAAACAGGATTCGAATCCGAGTCAATATTCAAGATTTTTTCCTCGGTAAAATTGACGTATTTGTCATAATTGTGAATTTATATTGGTACCAGCCGCTAGCATTCATTAGCAAGCTTTGTAGCACTTCACAAGTGGTATACATGATTGATTGTGGCGGAACTCCCAGGACTGTGAAGATAATCATAAAAAGAACAGGTATAATCTTAAATTTGAAAATTTCGTTACATGAAGTAACGCCAAATATCCCTAGTATTCACTATACTCCAGGGGCTCAAAGTATGCGTCTATGTGGTTTTGTGTGATACATGAAATAGTAGAAGTGAATAAACCATCAGCTTAACTAAATAAGCCTGGCATTTGAAAAACTGCTTTTATTTTTCAACTCCTCTGGTTTAACACGCAGCCATCAGCAAAAAAAATACTCACTAGTTGATTCTACGCAGTCATAGTTGTTTGAATTGTAAATACACATATGCGTATTAAAAATATCTTAGATTTAGCGATAAAAAATACAAAGATTCAAATGAATAGACAATAAATTTTAAATTGTATTAAATTAATAATAAACTCTGGTTTTTATCTATCAGAAATCCTTCATATCTGACTTTTGTTCCTTTTAACCTCGGCATTTGATAGCGGAGGTCTCATTTTTAGTATTATTCAGCTGGAATGCCCCTCGGGGACGTGCATTTGGGAAAGAAGTATGGATGAGTGAAATGTTTATGAGAGAGAGAGGGAGGAGGACAGTTGGTGACAGGTCTTTGGGCAGAGAGGTCAAAAGAGTGCGGAAAGTGAAAGTTGAATCTGACAGAGAGGAAATGAAATAGCTTACTAGCCAAATAGAAGAGCCAAGAACGAAAGAATCACACAAAAGTGTAAAGGGACAACGCTTGAATGCTTAAATTTTTGCGAGTAAAACACGGCGCTTATAGTTATTCCAATAGTATCCAATGAGATCGAACGAAGTATGGTCTTGCTTCTAGCCGCTTCCAAACCGATGACCTGCTTATTTGTCCAATTACAAAATCTTTGGTAGCTCTAGGCGGTAATTAATTCATATTTAAATGCATATGCCTTACTCTTCGTTAAGTCAATCCGACCGATGAGTGAGGATACTGTTTCATGTCGATTTGGACTGAATTTATTTAGTGGTCTTTGAATTGATTGGTAGTTATTAACTCAGACCATTTGCGTAATTAATTCGATAGATGTGCCGTGCTTTCGGTATACTTTAAAAATAATCATAACATGCCTTAATTTGTATGAGCAAAAAGGTTGATTTAAGGCAAATGGCTCGTCATTTGGTGTCTAAGCTACCATTGAAAGCGGCGAGTTAAAGAAGATAACCAGTATTCTTCATCTGATGAGGCGATTTTAGACGATTTATTGAATAGATGATTAAATCATAGTTATACAACATACATTACGCAGGAGATATTTGAGGCAAAATATATGAGGTACGTGAGAGATAGCAAGTTTTTACTTCATTCTTAAGCCATTCTATTGAGATATGCTATTCCTTATGATTATTGTAGACGCTTAGGCATGATATCTCTTAATGGAAGACAAAGTCAACTTCAATGAACAAATATCATAAAATTTATCATGGCTTTTAGACATTGGAGTATTGGCAATTCGCATGCTAGGGTTGGAGACACCGTATCTTAATTGAAATATTTTTTTAAAATATAAACCGTATTCACAATAGTTAAAACTATATATGTTATACCAACTGATTTAGGGCTGATAGAATCACTACTATCGTGTATATTCTCTTCACTTAATTTCAGGGTAATTTCTTGTTTCATTTCTAATACCGTTACTCCATATTTGAATACACTTTCAGCTATTGCGAGATATTTGAATTGTCTAACACTTAGTGGTCGAACATATTTTGTCTATTGTACTTTGATGCGCTGCAAGAGAAATTTTTTCTTAATTTTGTCAATATGGCATTGAAATTTAGACTTTTTATCGGAAACGACATCGATTAAAGGAGATGTTCCGCCTGACCCAGTGGTAAATATTATTTTCCTGGAAGAAAACCTACATTTAGATGCTCAATGGAACATACTTGCTTCCTATCATGTCTTTCAAACTCACTTCAAACTCCCTGTTCCTGCACCTATGCGTTGTTGAGTCAAATTTTACTCTTCAACATGCTCTTCCATCTCAGAACTTTATCCATACTTGCTGCCTTATCCGAATTCCCGCCACTGATGTCTTCCTCCTTTCCTAACATTTCTACCCGGCATGTCTTCGTTCATCTACCTCGCCATTTGCGGTAGTGAAACATTGTGCCAGTCTTCTACGTCCATCTCTCCTCCATTAAGTCCAGCTTTGATTATGATTAGTGAACGTTTAAGCATTGTTCAAGTTTCAACGCCAGCAAAAACTCGTTCATATTATTTCTATTGCATTTCTAGGGCTATTCATTGTCATGAAAACAGCACGACATGAAATAATCTACTCACATTTTATGCTGATTGGCCAGTAAATAAAGCAGTCAAGAATGTATTCCATTTTAATACTACGAAATGCTACTGTCTTGCCGTATTATTCAAGCAAACGTCTACTAAAATTTTGTTATGAATATCCAAAAAATAAAACTTTATGGATGATCAGTGTAACCCTTAGAATCAACTTCTTACATCAGGAAACATTTTGTGCCGCAATTATGAAATCAAATGGAAAACTGGCCTCCGAAAAACGGTACGAGCAGTTTAATAATATTAATGAATCAAATATACATTGTCTATCACATAATTTAAGCTTGTTCAAGCTTTTTTGTGTTATAATTTCATCAACTCTGTAAAATCATGAGGAATATTAGTAGATAAATGAAAATGGAAAATACTTCATAGTGAAAACTAGATTCTGTAATTGGATGTTTGGTAATATTATATGTAACATCTATAGCGATGAAATATTCATAATTTAATATCTATGATGATATTATATATGTAGGGGTAATGAGATGTAGGATTCTCATGAGTTTAGTTGTAAAAAAGACATTAGCGATTAATTAGATTAACAGCGGCTTTACGTGTTTCAGTTATGGCTTGTTATGAAGTGCAAGAAAGAGCTTACAAAACGAAGACGATCTCATTTCCTGAGAGAATCGCAAATTGGGAAGTCCAAAGAATATCTAGGTAGGAAAAATGATAAGGAGAAAAATCATGCTAATTATAGGAAAGAAAATTATTGGAAAAATTCTGAGACATACGAAATATTAATGAGAAGAATTACCGAGAAGGACACTGTCTATGATGATATTATATATGTAGGGGCAATGAGATGTAGGATTCTCATGAGTTTAGTTGTAAAAAAGACATTAGCGATTAATTAGATTAACAGCGGCTTTACGTGTTTCAGTTATGGCTCGTTATGAAGTGCAAGAAAGAGCTTACAAAACGAAGACGATCTCATTTCCTGAGAGAATCGCAAATTGGGAAGTCCAAAGAATATCTAGGTAGGAAAAATGATAAGGAGAAAAATCATGCTAATTATAGGAAAGAAAATTATTGGAAAAATTCTGAGACATACGAAATATTAATGAGAAGAATTACCGAGAAGGACACTGTCTCCGGCGTTACTCTGTGGAACTCCTTCATTTTGATAATAAAAACACTTGGTTGTTATTCCACTCTTTATTATAAGGAAACGACCCGGGTTTCAGCATGCTGAAACCCGGAATACAGTGTGTGTTACAATAAAGTGTGGAATAACAACCAAGTGTTTTTATTATCAAAATACCGAGAAAGACCTCAGAATGGAAATCACAATACGATGCACGAGAAATATTAGGGAAATATTTTCTAATAAGCGGTTTTATGATTAAATTAAGGTGTTTAGGCCTGTATTACACCGCTCCTGGGATGTCTACTGCCGATAATAATGAGAACTTTGAAGTTAAGAGAGAAGAAAAAGTTGTGAGGTTGTACTAAACCTACTTCAAAACGAGGATATTTTTATCTGAGCCATCAATGAGGGTAAACTTAGAGACACGATTTCACGAGTCCCGATGGATAATGGATATGCCTAAAAAATTCTCATATATTCTGGATTAACCTAAAAGAGATCGGATATTTTTCTATTTCCTATGATTTTGTACCTGCTTCTCATGTGAACTGCTTTATGCTGGATGCAAACGTAGCTGCTTTCCGAAACCGTCTCAACGATTTGAACTCGACTTTCTAGCAAACGCCCTTAAATCTCTCTTCTCCACCGATTCAGTGTACCGTCTTCCTTATTCATCGCTTCCCGTAGGGCGGGGAAGTTGAACATTCAACCCCCTTGGGGCCGTAACCCCATAAACATTCACTTTGGTTCCTACCTGCCGTACGTTAAAACCGCGGCCTGTCGTTGGAATTTCTCTCTCGCCCTTCGGGACGAGCAAAGATGTCTACCCCTCTCCCTTTAATCCCTTCACACCGCAAAAGCCTTACCCTTCCGGTGAGAACGGGCTTTCTATATGTTTCCGGGATGAGAAACGGTCAGCAGGCTAAGGGATATAGCCCTAGACTTTCCGAATTCCCAGTATTTTGGAACCTTAAGGGAGTAAGGCAAACAAATGTTCATTGTTATTAGGGTAACCTATTGTATCGTAGGCAATAGAAGAAGGGAAAAATCCTCCTGCTCTCAGTAACGTAGACATGCAACTACCTATACAATTTCTTCATTCACCTCAACACACGTCCTACTCTTCTTCATCCCGGCCATAATGCCTAATTTTTTCTTCTCCTTTCCCTCTTACCAACATTATTTCCTATATCGTCGGCCTAAGCACCCCTTCTCCTTAAGTATTTTCCTCTCTTTACTCACCATCCCGAATTTTTCTCGTTTTTCTACAACTATGGGTGCTTCTAAAATACTTTGTATTCACCAGCACTCATCTTAGGAGGTGAGAACTGTCGTGCACACATTCAAGTGGACGACTGATGCAATCTACGCAAAAGTATTTACAACATGGTGGGACGACTTCCAACTTCATTACAGAAATGTTCATACCAATCTCTTAAAAGGCAAGGATTATAATTATCAACCAATTTTTTATCCCATTATCACTACTATATAAGGACTGGATGTATTCTAGTTTCTATAGCTGCATGTTTCTCTTTTATTGGATGTTTCGCCTGCTTTTGCAGATACTAACACACATGAACTGCGGTGAAGATGTGTTTTCAATCTGCTTAGATGGCACTAGTCTAATCGAAAAAGTACGAAAAAATGAAACATTTGTCATTAGGAAGCAAAGCCGTGGTTATAACGAAGAAACCATGGCCAAGGCAGGGTTTGCGCCGTCTAGCAAACGAATGGATTCGCTCCTGTCCTAAGGTTGTCGCAAAGAGAAGTACAACGAGTCAGAACCGCCTAAGGAGAAGGTCACTGTAATTCTCAGTCAAGATTAGCTGTTTAATTTCAGTATGGTGTCTGTCATAATATTTTGAGATTTGATGAATTAACACAGTATTGTTATTTTTTTAGTTTCAATTGGAACATCTTTGGACCCCGCATAAATTTCAATCGCGTAATATCTTTTCTCTCCAATATTCTTTCATCTTTTAAATGCTTCTGTACTTCTTCGAACACCTTTGAAACTTTTCCTTTCCCTCTTCTACCTCAGAATCATCTTGCTTTTTAAGATTTTTATCTACAAAACTCTCTGTTTCAGTTTATTCTACTTCTTTGGTGGTTTTTACTTATTAAATATTTCTAAACTTCTTGAATTTAACAAACGACCTCTTTTCTAAAGGTAATTCAAGATGTGCTTTGCTAACCTTTATCAATTCATCCTGTATTAGTGTCAACAAAATAATAATCCTTATTTTCACTGTTTTTGTGATATTTTCTGTACTTTCATCGATACATTTTATCATTACTTTGTTGCTTTCTTACTTTTATATTTTTCAATGGGCAATACTTTTGTTATCATTGAGCCAAAGAGTAATTTCTTGATTTACCAGCTAACCAATTCTACGGCATCTATTATATCAGGTGGCACGTGCTGGCACGTGGCTATATATACCAGGTGGCACGTGCTGCCAGAATTCGGGAACGAGACGTCTAGAAAATTCCCGAAAACTAGCCGGAAGGAATTCCCGCCCGATAATTCTAACCAAGCACGTGCCACAGTAGTAGGGATCCACTTGTAGGAGAAGCTGGATTAAGGGCATTTTCTGGGCTCCGGATGAGTGTGAGTCGGGTTCACGGAGTTCCGAGCAAAAATTTGAAAGGAACAAGTGCAGAGTTGTCATCTTAAGCGGGAGATAAATGTTTATCGCTTTTAAGTTTTTTTAGTAAACAATACAAGAGCAGTGGCTGAAATGGCTGGAGAACTTGGAGACAAAGCATGTTTGAGGAGCCTGCGGGTGAATTTCAGCGAAGGTCCTCTTTTTTGAAGAAGACCGAACTGTATCCAAATATCAAAGACAATAACATCCAGCCTTTGTCGGGGCACTTAGCACGATGGGTAAATCAATAAGTATAGCGAATTCCACGTGTAAAATATTTATTAATACCAAGATCTTACGCTTTATTTGCTTGTTACAGCAACACCAGGTTACTTACTTAAGTGGAATCCACGTGATGTGGCTGTAACAAGCCACCTTGTTACACCTTGAAACAAGCAAAACCTTGGTCGTAATAATTATTGTACTAGTAAAATTTGCAACATTTTTCGATTTTCCAGTGATTTTTCAGCTCCAAAGAATATGGCGTTGGTCTTCAGGATTTGCACTTATCACCATATTCAACACACTTTTTGATGAATCTTACATGCTTTCTCTACATCATCATTTCATCACGTTCATGCATGCTCACATCAATCAGGTTATCGACGATTGCCGGTGCACACCCGGTAGATGGCTAATCGCAAACTGATGTCATGAACGTTAAGATTCATGGTTATCGGTTGAAGTCCACGTCAACCGTGGAACACCTTTAGCCGTTGCCGAGCATCCAAGCCCGCTCAGCAAGTCTGCCGAATATCTTACTATGCAATCCGACAAAGGCTGGACGTTCAAGCTTAGAGAAATTTGCCCCGCCTTACGTTGCATGTCAATTGTGTTTTTTCTTTTTTGAATTTTTTTCAGTTTTATGATCATTACCTTAAAAGAGCAGCGATGGCGTTTGGTCATCTACGGCAATCAGTCATTAAATATGGCTTCTTGGCTTACCAAAATCAATAATTATGATAGTTCCTAATCATCACGGAAATATTGTCATCTACCTCGACCCCATCAAATTTTATCCGGTTGTTTTGATTGCTATAGTATTGGATTTTCTTCCTAAGGGCCAGGTATGGCTCTCGTCTTTCTACAATTAATTTTCTCTTTATTACTACTGCTTCCTTTAATTGCCTCTTCTATCGATTGACCTGCCTTTCTTTAATTCTCTTTCAAAATCCTTCTTTTATATCCCAATCGTGCATTGCAATTCGCCCAGAATCTACTATACAATTCATGATATTTTTAGCTTAAATTTCCAGTTTCGTTACAAATTAAGCTATTAGGTTTATTAATGCTCCTTGAGCTTTAGTAAACATCAAAGAGCAATAAACCTTTCAGTGGTTTTATGAAACTTCTCTTCTAATTAATTCTCGGCGAATCCTTTCATTTGCTCAAAGCTATTCGAGTTCATGTTTTCCGATGAATGTTATACATAATTCGCATCAGTTTCCCAATTACTTCCATCCGTTATGCATAAATCCAATTTTGATGAGCTCGCTTGTTCCGCGCTGAGTGGTATAAATTAAGCATCAACAGCATCTACAAAGCGTTCATGATCACTAGCGCCTGCGGAGCTACCTAACGGAGTGTTCTTTAGTTTGAGCATTTGTCTGTTCCAATTAAAGCGGATGTCCACCAAGTCTGATGTTTAAATAGCTAGTTGACTAATCCAAATGTGGTACGCACGTTTCTTGTCTCACCTAAGGCTTCTGTGGTGTTTCTGCATAATGGAGTTACCTGATTTCACAGCTCGGCAGTTCAAGAGCTAGGGAGGCGATACGGTCTTGAGGAACAAATATTGTATATTCAAGAATTTAGGAGTTTATTTCATGCATTTCAGGTATTTTACTGTCAAATTTATAAATTTCATGCCTTGTCCTCCGGTTTTTGTTGCCAACCGATCATCATAAATAATAAGCTGAAAGTTAGAGAGACCAAATATTTCCGACTATTAGCTTCAATGAATCATACAAGTGGCCTGACAGTGAAGAGTATGCTTATTCACTGAAACAAGAGATATTGCTGAAAGTACTTAAGTACACTCATACTTAATTACTTAAGTACATTAAGTAATTAAGTAAACTGCAATTATAACAGAATGCATAAAACTCGTAAATAATGTGGAATGATGTTCTGAAGCTTGAAACTTACTCTTTCGGAAAGAATTTTTCAACTTAAATCATTCTATTTAAAGACTTATTTATTTGAAAAATATATTATACTCACAACAGACTTTGCTTATGTCATATTTTGTGCGTGATATTTATTAAATAGGTATGGCTGAATTATCGCAATAAATAAATGTATTCAGGATGAGGTAGAAAGGTAGGAAAAAATTGCAATTTATTCATTAACAATGGAGGTTTAACTTCCATAAAATCTTCTCCAATCGATAGTCAAGTTTAAGTAAAAGGAATTTCACATATCAATCGGTAAAATATTTAGCTAAACGGATTAACCTTAAAACGAGGCAAAAACGACGACAGGTTAGAAAAATAAAATAAATCATCAGGAAAAATAAACAAAATTTGTCATTGTATCGTCTGGGAATGAGTCCTCGAGAACCAAACATAAGATTAGTAAAAGGTCCCCTTAGTGCCATTTGATTACTTCCTTTGTCTCATGTGTAGCTTTAACAGAATACGTGCTGGAAGCGCATGCTGAAGTCTTGAAGGAACTAAATGCGCAACGCGATGGAAGGATTATATGTAAAATACGAAGTAAACCAATCTGGCGATTAGAGTCAAACTAACACTTGCAATATAAACGGATATCCAGAGAGAGGGTGGAATAAATCAATGAAGGCTTTGTCAGCAAACAAAACAGCTCTAAACCACGTACCACCTCTATGGTACTGACAACTTTTGTTTTGCTTAGAATGGTTGGAACGTGATTCGTGAGTCGTTGATAGCACATTTTAATAACTTATCAAGCGATTTGAAAAAAATCATGGACCACTTTTCACTTATTATGACACCAATGATGAAAGGGGTATATTTTAAAATTTTGGTCTCCATGAAATCGTTGTTATGTCTTGGGGTTATGGCTCAGGGATTCGAGGCTTATGCAAAATTTGTATTTAAAAACGTGTTTTTATTCGATATGATAGATACATATTTATATTAATTAGTAGCCATTATTGTAATATAAAACGTTTGGTCTCAAGTTTAAGAGAAAATTTGTGCATATTTCAACGAATTATTTCTAAATGTATTACAATTGCTATTAGGGTATGGGTTTAAAATTTAAACCCATGCCCTAATAGCAATTGAAATACATTTCGAAATAATTCGTTGAAATATGCACAAAACCAAGCTTAATTTATGAAAATTGTTTCGTTTTTTCCTATACATATTACTAATAAGAACATATATGAAAAGTTTCACGCAATTTGTACATAAAAGAATATCACTCCAACCTCCTTAATGAAAAAGGGAGCACGAAAGTTACTCTCAATCCAACCCATCATCAGTTTCCTTTTGGGGTCAGGCTCAGTCAAAACAACTCAATTTTCTGGCATTATACGAAGACTACTGGCTTCTATTTTAATAATTTGCTCCATACCTATAGATAATCCTCGCAAATCATCTTTACCTTAGCCAATTTATTATACTGATTCTCACTCAGTCTCTGATATCGTACATATCGATTCTTATATATCCTCTTAAAGAGGCTGGAGTGCAAATCATGGGGTCATTGAGGGCTGATTTTAACAATTTTTTAAAGGTGTCGAAAAAATGCTACAGCCACGATCAGTTGTGAGTTATGTTCCATTTGAGTGGTATTCGAAATTAAATCGGCATACACTGAAGTACGTTTTAATATTGTTAGGGCTGGAGAGAATCCTTGATACCTGTTTTCAGCAATTATGATAAAAGTAAATGTATTATTTCGCGTGTGAAATATAATTTACTCTTGCTACTTGCGTCACGAGCCTTGAAGCTACGTATTTAAATATAATTGAATACCCAAAAAATCGAATCTGTACGACGTAAGGTTTTCACTTTTTCGATGGTCATCATTAGTGAGAGTACGTATTTAATGCTTCATGCATATCTGTTTATAGACTAAAATCGTTTCTGTTTATATCTGTTTATAGACTAAAATCGCTCGTCCACCACATTCACTCGTGACTCTCTCGGTTTATTCTTCGCTTAATCGCCATCATAAATCATTTTTCTGCCTAGGTATACGACTAACGAGGATAAAACTACTATACGGGTCGCATGTATTCAAATCCAGGAGCTAACCTGAGAAATGTTCTGACGAGCTTTGCGTTAAGTTTATACGTCATTAATGTGGTTCCGGCCTCAGGGTCACTCATTTCAGATTTTAATAAGGTTGTATGAGCGAAATATCATTTCACCAAGAAATCAATAAAATTGGACTAATTTTAAAGTAATAATATCTTACTCTTCCAGAAAATTCAAATTATTAGCCCCTTACCGAACTACTTTCTGAGATTTTTGAGGGAAAATACCAGCCCTTTTATATTGCAAATGGTTGTGTATGCATTTCAGAGAGACCTAACTTTATAATTAGGGAACTTCTTGCATCTAGATCTCGTAAAAATAATATCGGCAAGTATTTTGTATATTTTTTACTATTTTTTAAAATAAATCATCATATCACAGCAGTAATGTTTTCAGGATCGCAAAATACCTTCCGTTGCGAAGGAGTTTTATACGTACCGCGTGAAAAAATTAGATAAAACTTTATTACGGCTTAGTTTAGAAAATTAAAGGCTTACGCAGATCTTTTTATTGTACTTCTTAAAATTTCAGGCATATGAAAGTACATTATTGCATAGTTAATACATAAATCCATATTTAAATAATCCTTGTACTTTTCCACTGATATTTATCAATATACTACGCGTTTTGCAGCTTGCTGCAACCTCAGGTACCATTGTTTAAATGATATTAATTGATAGTCACGAAACTAACCAACGCAATTAAAGTTGGAGAACAAACTAACTTTTGGGTGAAAAGGCAGGGGACATAGGTTAGGGGCTTGTAAAAGGGGAATTTTTTCGGAAAGGAGTGGGAAGGGGTGCGGAAAAAGAAAGTCGTTGCAAAGGTTGCTTGACTCTCTGATAATTTCCATTTGCTTGAATGCATCCAACTTTAAACCTTTTGATAGAACATGTAGAATTTTGGGGATAAAATCACTTACGTGATTATTATCCAGCAGATGCTTAGCAAATTGTGAGTTGGAATCCATATTTAAGTAACTTCCTGAGTGTTCTTTGATCCGTGTGTAAAAATAAAATACTTCCGCGAAGTGACGCCTGGGGATGTAAAAAATATGCATAGATAATGATATTAAATTAAATTTATGCTTCATACAGCTGTTGAATTTAAAACGTATTACTCGCTAATAGTCTTCATTTTGACTAGGGAGCTATCTCGCTCAAAATGCCTTAAAACACAAATGAAGCATCTTTGAAGTAATATATTTTTTTATGGACAGAAATGAAAATAAAATATGATTTTTGAGCTAAATCTACAGTTATTCAAACCCAAAAGTGGAAATCGTAACTTTCACTCTCGTGGTGATTGCCCAAATTTGTCGGAAACATGTCAATTTGAATGAGAAAATGTATTCAAGCTTTGAAATTGCAAAAATTGATTTGCATTGGCTTAATTTTTGTTTAAAAATAAAAGAAATTTCAAACTGCTTTTGAAAAGTAAATATTCCCGAGAAAAAGAATAAAAATAAAATATAGTCATCTTAACAGCTATTTTTTTAATATTAAAATAATTACTCGTAATTGAAGTTTAAGTGCAATAGTTCCATGCAAATGGCCCTGCAGTTGGCTCCTATAGCTGGATGAGCTGGACACATGTGGAAATATATGCGTGGAATATTCTGAAAATCTGGAACCTTAATTTTTGTTTTAAATGAGAGAGATCCCCAGGGGCGAAATATAATTCAAAGTTTGATTCGGGTTGGAGGGTCTACAGGAAGTCAATGGAAAAATTGGGATCTGAAATCACTATTATTATATTTTTAAAAATAATACAGTATATATGACACGGTCATGTCGTACATAAAAAATGTGATCTTCAAGCAAATAAATATATAGTATATTTATCATTATTTTTTAATTATTGGCATATCATCAATACTCTTATTTCCCATTTCTTTAAAATGCGGCACTTAAATTTCTTTTCGACAAATAATATCACTTTAAATTAAACCACCTTCGAGCCCCTTAATAATCTCTAATTCTTGTTCTTGCAATTAGTTATTCCTAGCCATGGTTTTAGTAAATAGTCGGGATTTTCATGGAATAATGGCAATTGCTGAACCTATAAAATGGAAATAATTTGCCCTGCTGCGGCCGATAATAGTTTATTGTGTGCTTCTATGCGAAAAACTATAGTGTAGATAAGTTCTCGAAAACTCTTGGTCCATGTAAAAAACTGTAGAGAATCCCTGAATTATATAAACAGTTACTATCTAAAATCTAAATGCTAGCTCAAATCTATATCCGCTCTAATTCAGATTTTTTCACTGATCCCCATTCCGCCGCGCACTTATCCCCTTGGATACGCGTAACGCAGTTTCGGAGAAGCAGGCTTATATAATTGTCACGTCAAAAATATTCTCCATTTTTTTCCCAAAATTTTTACTCAGTAATTGGTGATTTACAAATTTCACCGTAGAAAAATGAAATAAAAACTATATCGACGATACCGTCCAAATATTATACGCTTCGTAGCGTGACACAAATAACTGAATTTGCGACAAGAGTGGACATTAAGGATGTTCCTCGGACGTTCCGAAATCCGCCGTCAACCGGTGGGAATAACTCGAGGACATGGAAATGAGATACGAGCAGCGTCCTTTCTATTTTCCCATTCATCCCGTCTCTATTTGAGCGAATATCCGGAACGTATTGATTTTCTTCTCCAAATAGTGTGCCGGGTGTTTAGTCTCTCACGAGGCATTTCCCCCGTTTGCCGTCCCTTCGGGAATAAACTGTTGAGCGGGCGATGTATATAATGGTGTGCGGGAAAGGGTAGGGGGAAGAAACGGGAGGAAACATCCCAAAGTATCGCGTGGAGGAGGGGAAGGCAAAGATGTGCCGCAAACTATGCGAGCGGCGAACGGTGCGATGCGAGCAAACGGCAGGAACATCCGACACAAATGTTCCTGGGGTTTATGAAGATAAAGAGCTATTGCCAGGGTTTTGAGGGTATTGATCATTGATTTTCGATCTCATTGGACATCACTTGAAATATTTCTTCCTCCAAGGCGGAAAATTAGGGCATTCGGGAAAATGATGTAGACCTTAGTGTGTTACTTGGCGAAACGCACACCTGCAGAGGCGGGCTAACAAAGTCTTGCTTCCCACAGTCCTATCGGACTATTCCATTGGATTAAGTTTTATACACCACACCAATAGAATATGTTACAGGTTCTCTATGACCCTTGAAGATCTGAAACTCAATCAAAAAGTCAAGTTAATTGAAAACGGGCCTAAAAGTCCTGGAAAAATTATGGATTATGATAAATTATAAGGAAACTTTGCTATCCAAAGTAAAAATATGAATGTCTGCAAATAGCAAGGAGCATCATTTTAGGCTCTACCTGTCGGTGTATTGAATTAGGAGTTTTAGTACCTAGCCTAAATGTGGCATTGCAGCTCTTACTTGGTGTTTATCTGATAGATATGCCTCTGAATTATACCCCCTTGTCCTATTATTTAAACTCATGTGAAGGTAGAGAGGCTATTTATTCCTCCACTGGCTGTGCACGCGTAATTCTGAAGAAGACTGTGGCTCTAGTCGCGGCCGAAACTTAAGGTAGTTTGAGCGAGATAGTTCAGTAGTGGATAGTCCCTACTTCCATAATAATGACACACGTTTTATTCGACATACGACATCGAAGAATACGTTTTAATTCCAGGAGCTGTATGAAGAATGAATTAAATATTCTATTATTAATGGTGCAATTAAATATGTTTATAACTGAAAATATTAATAATTAAATAAAATTATATTTATGCCTTTAACGTGGTTCATTGTTTTCACGCGGTACGTTTAAAACTCCTTCATAACGGAACGTATTTTTTGAACCTGTAAAATTTAATTCAGTGACAAAATAACTTATTTTTTTAAACATTCGTAAAAACATAAAAACTACATACGGTTTATTTTTTGACGAGGTCTAGGTGTTAAAATTCCTCACTTTATAATTAAGATATCTACGAAGTGCCTTTACGTTACATTTCCCTAGGGGATGATATTTTAGTATCTTTGAAGGGCGAGATATTTCTCTTTAACATGAGGAAAACTTCACTGATTTATAGGTGAAATGATATTTCGCTTAAAATCACCTGCAGAATATTATAGGAGCCTACCATTAGAATGGAAGCTGATTTTACCCAAGAGCGATCGTGGAGTTGCTATATTTGCGGGAAAATATTATTTCCTCACAGTACATATGCTACTGCGCTGTGTTCCTATTCATACGCATTTTAAAAATACTTCTCTCTATAAAAAAGTGATTGATTAATGTCTTGCAAATTTCCACGAATATGCGAATAGGAAATATCATACTAAATTACTTCATCTTTGTCACCTGAATAAGGTGCAACGACATCGAAACCGTGTAGATCATTATGCTAATAAATATTTTCTTTTTGTGTTGGAATATACAAATCTGTACATAATTATAATATTATAATTCCATTCATGTATCTATTTTGTCATAATGTTGAATATCCACGTCTCCAGGTGGAATCTATCATACCAGGTTGAATCTTCTGGATTTGAGAGAAATGTTTGAAATATTGTTATTCAGCTGTCTGAAGCAAAAACGAGTGTTGGCAGAGTTTTCATTCTCAGGCTCTTTTTAATTATTAAAAGCATCTACTTGGGGCAGACAATCAGTGTTGCTTAAGTAGAGGACCTCAGGCACAGATGTAATTCTAAGCGCCATTTATGTATCATTCTTAGAACTAAATACACTATTGGAGATGCATAGTGTTTAGGAAGTAGTGTTCCCATCCAATAATTTACACGTCGAGCAATCCAATCTGCTTATCCAAGTTCGCAGTTTCAAATATCGCCTCCAGCCTTGATGATCCAGGATTACTATACAAAGAATCATTTTGTCGAGCATCAAGTTTGATAGTTGGACCAAGCAATGGAAAACTCCTTTAGAAGGAGAACTTAAGGTGTTTAGAGAGAACCGCGATAACTAATCAGTATTGAGAGAATTTTATAATATTATTTAAAATCTATAAATTTTGTTTTTTTAAAATTTGATTTATTGGGTAAAATACATGTTACTAAATACTACCGATCAAAATCGAATTTAAAGCACGCGCATATTTTAATTTGCGGAATTTAACCATAATTTAATAATAAATCTTAGGAATGGGTTTTGGTAGTCTGAACTACAATGAAAGGGGTAAAAAGAACACAAAAGGTTAATAATCACTTATATAAGATATGAAAGCATCGAAATGGTTCACACTTGAACAAATAAAAATGTCAAAGAATGGCTACTGTATAGAATCCTTGAATCTTTTTTTTATTCTTTTCTGTTTAAGAAAGTGTTTATATCTCTGCTAACCAAAGGCAAATTAAAATTTTGTAAACTGTTAAAGAATGTTTCTGTCAAATGAAAATTTTGAATGTTTTTCAATTGTTCAATTGTTATTTGTTTTTATTCTACTGAATTAAAATTTAACTATTTTGCCGCAACCAAATGTAAATTGAAATTTTGACACTGGATAAATGTTCTGCTATATGACGATATTAAATGTGTATCTCCTGGTTTTGTCTTACTGAAATAAGAAGTACGTCATTTCAATGCTAACCGAATGGGAAGGGAAAATGCTAAACATTGATGGTGGCTCAACTCAGGTTTTTACCTCGGAGCCCATCCACAGCTTCCGTAGATATGTTTAATTATTTTTTGTTACTTTGTTGAAGAGAGAAGTAAATAATACTCTATTCTATTTTATTTGAATTTTAACTTTAACGGAACTTTTAATTACGAATCCCTTAACTTGTTTACTTTTCCTAAATTCAGACCTCCTTTCAATAAGAACGAAATGAACAAAAAATTTCTCGCATTATTGAGGTTTTCTAATACATTTCTTAAAGAAATGAAACTCGATAAATTCGACCTTTTGATTTAGATTGATTTGATTTAGAGTTACGATTAGTCTGTCGCGGCAAAAATTTCAGTTTGAAAAAATTCTATCGCGCCAACTTTCTCCACTGTCCCTCTTCGGTCGCTCTCATTTGTGTGAACTTGATCCTGTTCGAGTTTTGAATCAGTAATTAGGCCAAGGTCGTTCGGTCTTCCGTACGATAACATAAAATGAGTCGCCGCCAAAAAAATTCTGCAGTGAGCGAGACGGCTCGAAAGTGATCTACCACCCTCTCACCTTCCCCGCACTTCTCCCTCCCCTCGAAATCTGCTACGGCACTAGACTAGGGTAAGTGCGCGCAAAACGATTTCCCTTGATCTTTCAAGATCTTCCTATCGAAAGAAATGAAAATGCAAACGAAGAGAGCGACAGATATCCGTGAGACTTGTATACACGGGGAATGTGGAGTATGAGAGTACAGAGTATGAGTTAAATTGATAATGAAATAATATTTTTATCTTATAAATACGTTTCATTTGAGGAACATTTTAAATATAGCGCAAGTGTTGAGATTTAAATTCTTGTTGCAGTCCCGCAATGTTATGATATCTGCTTTATTGAACAATAATTATATACCTAATGATCAAAACTTTTTTATCCAAGACGGTATTTTACCAATTGCTACTCTTTTGTAAAGCATTCAAACGAATACGCACAGCCGTGGCGCTAATGCTGAGAGACTCCTCAGGAAGTATTCAAACCCGCGACCTATGGGTTGGCCAGTGAGGATGTTACTGCGCCACCAACAAACCTGTCAAATGTGTAAATGTAAGCGTCTGTAGGCATTCCCACAAAATATTGGCATGAAATGGAGTAATGCTTCGAAAGTATCATAGTTTCTGTTTAAAAAAAACAATGCTCTCCCCAATATGTCGGAACTAAGGTACAATGTGCCCGTTTTTATATTAACGGAGTTTGCAAACATTCGATCTCTAGCGCGTTTGCACTTGTTTTTGGAAAAAAAATAAGATCTTGTGCCATTATGAGAAGCGAGTTCCAATTGATGTCATTCTCGCCGTTAATAACAATATGATAATATGGTTAGAAAGAGTTTCTTGGGGAAGAAGGGAAGGAGTGAGGGAACCCTGGCATAGATAGCAGCCTGTTCTTAAAACATTTACATCGGGGCTCGTAATTCAATGAAGAAATGTAAGGAAAATTTAAATTATATTGTTAACTCCACAATTTTGCCGCTATAGACAACTTCCACAAAGTAAATCATGCATCCATTTCCTTTGTGAAAGAAATAACACCTACACCTGAAGTGCCCCACACATTACTATTGAATAGGAGTTGGTATCACACTGCAAAATCTCCGCCAATCGACTTTCACCCGAGAACCCAGGGTAGTATGTGAGTAGACCCATTTTTTACTATTATGGCAACATTAAGCAGCCAACTTTTAATTTTTATAGCCCTAATGATGTCAAGTAAGACACTTATTAAAACGTTTCCAAAATGGAAATATTAACCCAAGAAGAGTTTACGCATATTATTCTCCGGGAAAGAAATAGTTCTAATATTAATTTAATTATGATTTCTCCAAAACTGACATGATGGATAAATTAATTTACAGAGTTTTTTATTTCTAGGGAATTTTTCTTTTTGCTTTGCTACTTCTCGAATCTGATATAGGAGGGTAAGTAAAAGTCAGAAAACTTTTTTTCTAAGTTTTATGCCTCAATTGAAGTGCCATTTACCATTTAGGCAATCAACTAGCATAATTTATAGGAGATATCGTTTTTTTATCAAATTTGATCAAATTATTTTGATGGAGGAATATTTTTACATGTATTAAACAATTATAAAATTATTCAATAATCATTTAATTTCTCCCTGAAATAAAATAATGCACGATAGACCTCAGCTGGATTTTGATTTCAGATTAAGGCCGCATACGACGAAAATGTTTTTTTTTCTCTTGGCTGCATCTTTGCAAGTTAATTCAGAGAGTCGGCTCATAGTAGCTCTTCCTGTACAATGCTTATTATCTTACATTCTGATGGAATTACCTTCCTCCACACACCCCTCTCAGTTACGCTCAATTTTCTTCCTCGCGGCATATTCCTACTCTATTTCATCATCTCCGCTTTGTATCCTACTAATTCATTAGGATAGGACATTAATACCAGTCGTAATTCGTTAATACCGACGCGTCATCCACGGCGACATCAAGATCTGTGCAATTTTCTCCAAGCACGGGTGCTTGCGGGCACGCATCCCTTGGAGAAGCGTCCGGGGACCGCTCATGAAGATGCGCAGTTGTTTATTTAAGCCCTCACGTGTGTTTCCGCCAGTCCTTCCAGCCAAACTGAACCGCTGTCTCTAGTTCCGTCGAAATGTATGCAAGGATCCAGGAAGAGAATGGAGGAGATTGAGAGCAGCGGTATGAGGAGTTGGCTGAGGGAAATGACGGAGGTTTCATCGGAGTATTTATGGGGATCGTGGAGAGCATTGTGCGCTTAGAAATCTGACGTTAAAAGAAACGGTGTGGTTGGGATGGAGCCGTCATGCAGAGTATATATAGGATACGTTCATTCATTGGTTGCTCAATCCTAAGATTGGTTGACTGCAGCCCTCCACCCTCCCCTATGACGTGCTAGTTCCCTTACCTCCTAGTATCTATTCCTTCCTGTTTACTTTCCTCTTTCTTTGGCCAATGAAGTTATTCCTGGATTTTCCTCTGGGGACTTTTCCCTTTAATTTACCTTCAATTATGTTCTTCAAAAACTCATTGTGTCTCAACGGTGTGTCCAAAGCATCTTGTTCTTCTGTTCTCAATCTCGTTCCATATGGTCCTTTCCTCTTCTACTCTTCTGTACTCTTCTTCATTTCTTATTTTTTCCGTCTTTTTTATCTTCAGATCCTCCTCCAGCACCAGGTTTTGGAGGCTTCTAGGTTTTTTCTGACCAGATTTTTCAGTGGTCCATGCTTCCGATCCATAGACTGCCACGCTCCATACGAATGTTATCACATACTCACATATAGGATACTCAATTTATTTGATATTATTTAATTTTTAACGCTTACTGACCCTTATCTCCTTATTCATTAAACCATGCAAGATATTATTAAATACCCTTACCCTCAAACCTCCCAGTTTTACATAAACAAATAGTTTTTTGGCCGGATTCGTATAAATTAGCCTTCAAGTGACCAATTTTTACTCCAATTTTGCCATTTACACACATAACGATACCACCGCACATTTAAGCACACTTAAGGATAACGCACATTTCAGACATATTGTTAGTAGCATTGTTGGATTTGTAAAAAAAATTCCGCATAAAGTGTTAGTTAAAGTAAGATATAATGTAATTACTTCTGCATTTTGTACATCCCACACAAATCCCCAGCTGATAAGACAATGGAATTGGAGAATTGCAGCAAACACATCTTCGGACTGATGACTGCTGATGATGAATCAGATATAGCGTGACAAAAAAGTAGTAGCATTGCTTAATGCTAAGCTTGTAATATAATTAGTAATGTTACGCTTGAAATGTAATTATTAATACTACGCTTGTGATGTAATTAGTAATACTACGCTTGGAGGAAATTGCACTCACTTGATGTCACGTGAATGACATGTCGACGGGTCTTAATGCCCTATCCTAATGAATTAGAAGTGTTAATGAGGCTCGGTGCCGTTGCTTGATACCGCTAGAAGATCATATATTACGATACAATACAATGTACGTAAAGAGTATATAGTGTAGACACTGTTTGACTCACGTAACTCTGTGACGCTGCAATTTGTTAGCCCACAAGGAGATGAATGGCAGCATCATAGCGGACTGGCTGCAGAAAGGGGAGTGGGAGAGAGAGTCGGCAGTCTAGCGGCGTCTATAAAGGGCGGTTGTGGGTCAGGTGCGGAAGCGGCGGCACTGTTGAGTTACCGACTCAAGGGAAGTGCCTTAATGCGTCGGAGCTGAGTGGCCGGTGAAAGTTGAGGGCGAATAAGAGAGCGTGAGGTGGAATAGAAAGGGAACTGGATTGGGAGGGAAAGGTCATGGGGCCTCCTCCAGCATCGACAGATAAGAAAATTCCGTCTAGGAGCGCATTTTATTCACGCCATCCGTTGCTAGGATCTCATCTCTCTCGATATTCGATGTTTCCCGAAAGAGGAATTAATTTTTACTGTTGTCTATTCCATATTCTGCATTAACGATTAATTCGAGAATATTCTCCTCTTTGATACAGTCATTTGCGGCTTAATATTATTTTCTCGTCATATTCGGTAACACTATCACATATTTTCGAAATTTATTTCAACGTTTTCAAATATGCAAAGCAATTAGATAATTTCAATCACAATTGAGGTAACTCTTTTTATGCATTGCTCTAATTTCATGTATAGAATTCCACGTTATTCAGCTATTAATAAAACGCATTCAACAGTAAGGTTAATCATGCTTTCAACTTAATCCCTATGCTTTCTTTTTAAGATATCAAATTCAACCATCAAATGGACCATAAGGTAAAGGAATGTTATTTTTATTGCCATGCAAAAGCTCTTGGTTCAAAATTGATTGAAAAAACATCAAAACTCCTATAATCTACCTAAAATTGTAATATCATACCATTCGCCTTATCCCTTTTCTCCGTCCCGTTTTCTATAGCCGCCATTCCATAAGCTGATGGAGTTAGAGATCTACCATTTAAACTGTATAAACAGCTATTTCTTAGCCTGTACGTGGAAGATGATTCTGAAATTTAGGCTTAAAATTTAAAATACCTCACGCATAATTTCACATTTAAAGCATTCGCTGCAGTTTCTCAAGAAAATATAAATTTTCTATCCTTAAAATAGCCAAGCAATGGACAAATTGTGTTCGTAATTAAATTTTTTAGACAACATTGCAATGCATGAAGAAAAAAGTAGGGCACATGAGAGGTTTAATATTGATTAGTTAGAAAAATTAGACAGACCAGTGATTATGCGAGAATCGAGATTTGAAAAAGAATTTATACCTTGTTTTAAATCTCCCATATGAGAGCTATTATGGAGTGTCTCTGTATCAATCTTTGGCAATTCAACCTTTCAATGAATCAGCTTAAGTGCGCATTAGTTGGGTGCTTTTAGCAAGTTCCCGCAAGCGTTCCTTATTCAGAGATTTGAATGAAAAAAGTGTTAACAATGCGAAGCGGGTAATTGCTGAACATGATTTACCCAACCACATCCCTACCTTTGTGTACAGGTTTCAGTTTGTAATATATTTTAAGCAGGATCAGTTATATCTCTCCAGCTTTTAGCACTTATCAAGCCAAGATATCTGCTTAGGCCATGAATTCATTATTTGTCCTCTCATTTCATATCCATTGAGTTATTAGTATACATATCTCATTAGAGAAGATAGCACCCGCAGTATTTGGAGGATTTTTTTTGCTATCGATTTCATTATTTTTTCTTACATACTCACAAAATTAACCCTTAGAGTGCCGGGGAGCGCTGTCGCGCTCCTCCTGTCTCTCGCGAAAAGTGCCAGGAGCGCGACAGCGCTCCTCCTGCAATGTCACTCTTAGACGATGGTATTTCACTGATTGTTCACAGATGGTACTTCAATGCAGATTACAGATGCAGATGCAGATTTTATTTAAAAATCGTCAAATAATCTATTAAAAAGGTGAAAGCACATATAATAAAGTTTTCCTTGAGTTTTTGAATATTTACCTTCACTTGTATTTGAGACATGATTTTATTCCTAAGCTACTGCAAAATCAGCAAAAACGCCTCGGTAATTTTAGCATAGTACCTAGAAAATCGGTTGACACTCAAAGGGTTAAACGATGTGTGGGCTTAGCTAGAAAATATGTGGAACATTTGGCGATCATATTATTATCTTTTTAAAAAAATAAGCCTGAAAATATGATTGTATTAATCTAATAATGGGTTTAGATTTCCAATTACACATTAAACAAACAAGTATTAAGTATATAAATATAAATTTACTCATAGAGAAAAAATTATTGACTCCATTAAAAAAAAAGATTCTAACGAATTGGCAATTTATTATTAAGCACAAACTAATTTTAATTTAAATCAACTCTTCATTAAAAATGTAATTAAAATTAACTATTCTTCCATACAGTTAATTATGTCACAATTAAAAGCACTGGCTGAAATTCATTACATCATGCTGATAAACTAGCAGCTCCTTATTCAGTAAAATACCTACTAGCCCGTCTGAGTGGCACATCTTACTTCTTTCTGTTACGTTTTATGACATATCTGCAGTCATTTGCAGCCAGCATAGAATTTAGAATATTTGCTTTTAATTTTATAAATATAGGCTAAATACCAAAGTAGAGTTGACAACGTATGGTAATATTCATCAAATTTTGAAAGCAATTATTTGACGCCCATAACAACCTCTAGATGATCATATTTCCAGCTAAAGGCTAATAGAGGAAACCTCAATAATACATTTGAGGTCTCTTGTTTTATGTCCCCTCCCTTCGGACCTCCTCCCATTCCCCTGGGTCCCACGCTGACCAGAAGGTTCACGACCACTGCTAGCGACAATACCAAGAATAGTGTGCGCTATAGTTCGAACCCCTCCACGCCACTAACGCACATTTCGCAATTGAGCACGAATCCCAGAAGGAACGCAGAATTGCCTCGGATCCACGGCACACGAACGCGGCTGATTCTCTTGCGACCTGCAATCCGCTTCCTGGCACACAAAACCCCTTCTTCCGCGCTTCGGGAGTCGGCGACCCTGATTGAAGCACAGTCTTTTCGGTGAGGAGCGCACTATTTGAGACTCAAAGTACCACTGGCGGCGCTGGTGTCGCTGACGTAATTTTTCAAAATGGCGGACAATTGAGGGATAGTTCTGCGGTGAGAACACGGTGAAGGGTAGGACTCTTGATTTTTCAGTAGTCTTAGAAGGTGTTTGATTGTGTGAAAGATGCCCGGAAGGCTCTACGCCAAATACGAGGAGATGATAAAGTATTTAGGAGGAAAAGTGGGATTGCGGAGTGCGATGGAAGGGGAATGTGTTTTAAATGCTGACCTTGTTATGTTGGTTGGCACTCGAGGTAAGAGCGCCGATGCCGAAATTAAAATAGTGTCCTTGGTGGTAAAAACCAGCGCTTTAAGTAAGGAGCCACTTCACGTCTCGGGAGTGCTAAGCATCAACGACGAAGGAGAAGTGTTGTTGAAGGAAATGAGTTGCTCTTGTAAAGCGGGTAACTCAGAAAGGTGTAAACATGTCAGTGCAACATTGTGGTACTTGAACAGGTGAGGTATTCCAGGGTCTGATTGCAATTTATAATTTCATTCGTACTTCTTCATGCTTCATACATACTTCTCATGTTCGTCTTAAGTGATGCAATTGTTCTCTTAATCAGGAATGACCTGGTGGAGCTGGAGGAGTTGTCGTCGACCGACACTAAATGTCTGTGGGAAATACCGTATCAACTCATTATGTTAATTTCAAAGTCGGAGTCTGTTCAAAGCTAGAATTAGTGTATCGGGAGTGAATCAACGTATCAGAGCAAATGAGTTCCATCTTTGTACCTCTCCAATTCTACGCATTCATTTCACCAACCGTTAATATTATTATGATGCTGTTGTGCCGCAAAATGAGTCTTCATTTGTCTTATACATTTTTCTTAGGACATCTTTTATCACCAAATCTCCGAAAGACTTCCTCATTAGTAAGTCTCTCCATTCATTTGATCTCCATCATTCTTTTACAAGTCCTCATTATTATTGCTGTCAAATCTCTTGCCCCTACATCCGCCAGGTCGCTCAAGCCTCACCGTCATATCACTACAGCTTGCTCCACACAAAAACGTGTCACAACAAATTGCATCCTCATCAAAACCACAGAGTAATCATATACTATGTGTCGAAACTAATAGTCAAATCGTATCTCAACGAAGCGAAAACCGCAATATTTAACTACATCGACATGGGTTATAACAATTTTTTTTAGGTTTTGAATTTATGTTTTAAATATATATTAATGCGGTGGACCTTAAAAGTTCTATTTTGATATCATCAGAGCTTTCAAAGACGTGAAAGGTTAACGACTTCGGAAGATAAATAGCTCAAAGTTTATTGTCACAAAAATGTTATACCTTCTTATGACAACCTCAAAACCGCATTTGAAGTGGTATGAATTGAACATTGTGATAAGTTGAAGTGGTAATTGATGTGGTATTTTTGTGGCATTAATTGAAGTGGTATTAATTGATGCGTTAAAATGCTGAGTTTAATAATTTGAAAACTATTTTTTACTGTTTGTTTGGCGCGATTTCCAGAGATCACCAACCGAAATATTTACTCGAGAAAATTGAGTTGTTAAAGGCCCATGTTTACAAAGCAGTAAATATCTTCTAAACGAGTAAATGTCTTCGCTCCTAAAAACTCGCTGAAATTATTTTTAAAAATATATTTCATTTCTCAACTAATCAATATTGGTCATAAAAGTGTATTAAGAACGATCTGAGACTTGACAGCGCTCTTCAGAATATTCTGTTGGCCTTATAGTTGTTAACATCCTCTGCTCTCGTAAATCAGCTATTCCTCTTTCATATAGTGTTGTTGTAGTGTTGATTCTTGTTTGATTTTTATCTGTCTTCAGAAATTTCCAGAAAGTTTGGCTGCGTCATAAACAATTTATTATAATGTGCCTCCATCAAGCAGAAAAATATACGAAAGGAAAAAGACAAATGCATTGTTCCGATTTCAACTTTCATCGCATCGATTCCATCATTAATCTTTTCCACATGCTTGTTTTTCTCGTAAAATAATTCTAATGATTGGATCAATTTTTGCTAATATTTAACTTCTAGTTAATTTTATGAGCAATACGTGTTTTATTAGGTAAAATACGAGAGCTCATTATGATCACTTCACATATGACGGATGTAAAAAATACTCGACATTTTTGAGCCTGCACTGCTAATAAGCGGGCCAGAAAAATTTGCTGCAAAAGTATCTTAGATTAAGTAACACTCAATTCATTTTTGATGACTCACAGCTACTGATTTTGATTTTAAATAACCAATCCCGAGCGTTCGTTCTACATTAATTAATTTGATAAGGGTCATGGTTGCCTATGTTCCTCATTGTCTGCCGCCTTTTTCTGCCGAGTGTAATTGAGTATTCTCCTCCCCATTGGTGTAACAAGGCGCACGACTTTGATTGAAATGACGCGAGAGGTCGAGGGGTGACGGCGGGAAGGTTGTAGACGAAGAGGGTCTCTCGCTATTGGGTGACGAGAGCACTGGTGAGAAGAGAGAAAGAGACATCGGCATGGGACGACGTGTGGGCGTTCCGAATGTGGCGAGGGCGGACGGAACTCAAGATGGGTGAGAGAGGTGGACAAAGGGGAAGATCACTGGCGAAGTGGTGAGCGATGAGGTTAAAGGTTTGGCGGGAACGGGCTGATCTCTCTCCACGGCATTAATTGGGGAAGATGAAAGGCCGCGGTCATCCAGGTTAGCGAATTCCCGGAAAATTGGCAACGGATACGTTGGTTGAGGCTAGATCTCCACGAGACTACGTGAGATGAAAGGGCTTCTTTATCGCCGACTGGTGAGGTATTTTTGACATCCACCTACGTTCATCCTAGCCGCCTACCTGCCTCGGCTTTTATTTGTTCATTGATAAAAATTGACAGATATTTATTTAAATGTTTTGGGCAAAAATTCAATCAAATTCGCCCGGCAGATTAAGACAGAAACAAAAATTACTCTTTACTACAGGATATTTACTACGACGAGTACGACTCGTTTCAGCTCACAGAGCCATCATCAGGTGCAAAACACAATAAGTAGAAGGCATAACACAAATATACATTCTACATGTTTGAGAAAGGGGGTGGAGAACAGAAGTAAGGCAGGGGAAAGTGGTAGGTAATTGGAAAAAAACCAAGGAAACGTCTGGAAAAACCAAGGGAAGGAGGGGGGATAAAGGGAGCGAGGAAGACCAGGGAAATGGAAAGGCAAAAAGGGGAAGAAAAAAGGAAGAAACGCATGGCATTCATTCAAATATCCTGTGGAAAAGTGCAATTGCTGTTTTAGCTATAATGTGAAGAACTTCCATAATATCTCGCCTGAAATAATTCGGTCTTAGGTATGGCTTCTTTTCTCGTAGACTGACATGACTCGTAGGCTGACATGATTAAATAAACGCCCCTTTTTACGAATATCTCCCACGATCAATGTCATTGTGGCTCAACGATTGGAATTATTTTAATATTTCCTAATGCTGGCCCTTAACGTAGTATCACTCGAATGACCAAGCGTGGAGACAATTGTTTTTTACCATAAAAGAACTATTTTAAGATAGACACTGATGTCTAGTGTGTCTAGGTGCTTACGAAGTTGAAAAAGTTTCTTTTAATTCAATTCTTCTTTGAGATTATCTCAAAGAAAAATATGACGACTGATTGCCGAGTAAGGTCCATGAGGGGTTTTTATACCTGAGACCCATTGTTGACCGGCCAATTCAAAATTCGCTCACGACGGTTGGAGTTTGAATTGTCTCCGCGACCGTTGTATTTTATCGAGTAACGGTCGCCATATTTGGCTGATGTTCTGCCCCGAGTCTCGATTAAGTTGTTTCTCCTTCAGACTGATTTTGATTGCCTCTTTCATTAACCGATCCCAGTATCCATATGACCGGCAGAGGATTTTGGCGCCGTTAAAATTGATGGAGTGCAAATGATCGAGACTATGCTCCGCCAAGGCCGATTTTTCGGGTTGAAAAAGTCTTATGTGCCTCTTGTGTTCTTTAATTCTGGCTTCCACCGTACGTGATGTCTCTCCAAAGTAGGCAAGGCCACACTCACAGGAGATGTTATACACTCCAAGCACTCTGAGACCAAGGTCGTCCTTCGCTCTTACGAGCCGATCTCGAATTTTTTCTGGAGGTCAGTTTTTCTGTAGGTTGTGCCTATGCAAAATTCTTCCTATTTTCCCCGAGATAGTGGAAATATAGGGAATACAGGCTCTTCCTAACGGCTTTTCGTGATCTCCTTCCACAGGCATATTTGTTCTGATGGTTCTTCTCAAGGCCAAACGAAAATCTCTGTCACTGTATTCGTTGAGTTTGAACGTAGTTCTCAAATGTTCTAATTCAGTGGGAAGATTTTCTGCATCTGCTACTATTTTCGCCCGGTGTATCAAGGTTTTCAAGACGCCCGGCTTTTGGGAGGTGTGGTGGTGGCTTCTCCCGTTTAGATAGAGGTTCGTGTGAGTTGGTTTTCTATATAAACTACGTCCAAGAGTACCATCAGGCTTCCTTTGAATAAGGATATCCAGAAAAGGAGGCCTACGAGCTCCATATTATTCGCCGGGAAAGCCTACGAGCTTCGGAACTTGTCATTTAAACTCCTAATTGACCGTCTTACGTTTTGGCACGGATGTAATGGAGTATTCCTCGATAATTTAAAGCAAATATTTACATTGAGTTTCACCGCCTTATTCGTGCTTTATTTGTCGAGATGACATTTTACCCACTCATTTCGATGGATGTTCCTTGGTTTCCTCATCATACCCATCAAATTAAATATTCATTCATTTTTCGATGGTTAAAATGAAGTGTGTGTCGATAAGATAAGTGGCTGATGTTAGCACGGCTCTCTTTTGTTCAATATATTTGATAGAAGTTTTGCAGAGATGTGATGCATGTCAAACTTTTTGATAAAAATATCGTGTCACGACTCAATCCTGAGGCCGAAATCCTCAACAATCCTTCTCAAGGTTAAGACTCGATTTTCTCAAGTCACAGACAGAATAGCCCTTAGAATTTCATCGATCGTTTACGAAGATTTTCGTTCCGATTTTGAGAAATCCACTTCGCAGTGGAGAACGAATTAATCACTCTGCACTGTGGTCCGCTTTCATTTTTCACATACCTCGTACATTACAATAAGATTCATACGAGTAACTATGTTTAAAATGTATGTACTTATAGGAATTGCTTTTATGCTGGCAAATAATGTAACGTGTTGTTCTAAATAGAGAATGTGGTTTCTTTAAATACTTTGTGTTACTCTCCTGGGCAGCCCCGATGATGAATGAAAATTATAATCTAACCTTGGGTTGGCAGCTTGCTTACGAGTACAGTTTTTTTGTGCTTAAACCTTGACGGTTACTGTTGTGATTATATTAATTTTTCCAGCTTGATCAACAACAAAAATGGGTATTGATAATGCATAATCATTGAGGAACTTTAAATATATATTAATATCTCGGTCCATAGTCAATAATAAATTAATTTTTAATGTTTTCGAGTGCACTTTCGCTGAAAGTTAACTGATTAAAGAGGCCCGTGGCAATAGCTTTCACGTGACACTTTGGGCTTTTACTTTTAGCTGTTTTGACTGGCGTAAAAGAGGACCGCCAGTCCCAAGAATATAGCGTTTAGAGTGGATATGGTAAGGAATTTTAATGCGAGATAATTAGATCCCACCGGCGATTAAGTTGTGCAGCCTGCCGCACGTTTAATTTCCATCGGTAGCGGCAATGCCTGAACTCGAAAAGTGAAAGTGAGTGTGGCTAATAAAGCGGGAGAGGGAAGGGTGTGGAGAGCAGTGGAACAGAGAAGAGCGAGAAGGCGCAGAATGCGTGGACTCTCCGCGGTGCCGCTCATATCAGGCGGGGGAGCGAGATATAAGTGGCCGTCGAGTACCTCGCCCTCTCGAGGGGTTCTCGAAACCAACGTCGCTCCGACCCCTTCGTCCACTAAAACCTTCTTTGAGTGTGCGATATTGCCATTTATCGAGTGCGGAATACGAAATTCATAAGATATCGTTATGCCATATTGATCCCAACCAGACTGAGCCACACGATTTTCCAAAAACATATGGCGATATACTAAATATAGTCATTATATAAACATCTTATTCACGGTAGTAATAACATTTTTCTTCGCCGAATAAATTAGTGGCACACACTGTAGAAGAATAATATAACATTTCCTCTGGCATGTACACGGTGAACTAAAATACTAATGCATTCACTAAGTCATTACAAGTGCTACCTATTTTTTTTTTCATACTACTCAGTAAGCCACCTCGAGTTTCAAATTCTATGGGTAAAGTTCATCAAAGTTTCTCTAATTTATGCTCAATGCTTTTAAAAATTATTACAAAGTTTACGAATGTCAATCTCCATCTCATCCCATGGTGCTACAACCCTGGTTGAACCCTTTCCTTTTCAACCGTTAGCCTCGAATTTTCTGAATATATTTACCGCAAGTTGGATGCAATGTCATCGACCTATCTCAGTTTTTGCCTACCCTCTCTAAATGGCCTACCCTCTCTAATTATATGATGATACTTTTGCTGGCTTTGGCTGGAAATATTCTTCTGTGCATTTATGTTTTTTTTCTACGTCCATATACTTCGCTACAACTGAGGGAATTTCTACTTTCATCCCTTTATGGTACCAGTTTCTGAGCTCTAGATCACCACTGGTCGGAAGAGGTCTTATTTTTTTAAGTTTTTTTCATCTGGTAATACGCTGGTTTCTTAGGAGCATCTTATTTTTGCTGAATGCACGGTTAGTGATGGTAAACGTTTTCAGTAAATATGTATGTATATAACGATGCATTTTGAAGGTAAACTATGAATGCTAAACATGATGTTAGTACGGATTGGTTTGTTGATAAAAAATGCAGAAGTTCATTTAACTAGGGTAACTACAGAACAACCCATAAATCAAATTTCAGCTACATTAACAGCTTCTGTGTTTTTTGAATACCCTTGGAAATTGTGAAGTTATCAATTTGTCGGTTTGGCACCTTTTTCCAAATTTTACACCATTTATGAAATCTAAGGCTTCCTGCAAGCGCCTCTTTTCTGCTACTATCATTGTCCAAGCGAAATAGCCATTCAAGAGGGTGTCATGTCTGATCTTGGCCAACAAACTTTGCAACACAAAAGTCGATAAAGCTTTTCACCGACTTTTTGTGACCTGAGAATGTATTAACGTGACCTTTTTCGAAAGTTATTATTTATGAACAAACAACTCATAAGACTGTGTAATGTGAAAGAGTAGAAGTATTTCAATGGCAATGTTAACTAAAGTTATTAAAAGTATGAGTTGGCTCATGAGGTGCTCTGACAATTGGGTTGGCAGTGTATTTTTCTTCAAGAATCTCAAAATTTCAACATTTCTAGTTTTACGCAAGATTATTCATAGGTACTGTTAATAGTTAAAGTAATCAATACCATGAGAATTTCACCATTTCACACTCGATTTCTGTCTTCCGAAACTTCCGGTTACGAAGTGGACGTTTACTTAAATATGCATTTATGAAATACCAGGATACGAGCTGTTTGGCTACATAACATCTTGGATGCAAAATATCATGTTTATGTATCCCTTACCAGCGAAGAATCAGTTACGGGATGTTTCCGAGTTGATTGGGTAAGAACGGAAGTAGAGCCACATGAGACTATGCTCGGTACGTAGGTCTATATGAAGTACTCAAGTACTTTATAAATGGTTTTCCTAGCATCAATGCGATACTTTAATTCAAATATCGTATATTCACCTTAATTTAAGAGGTCGCCACTTCGGTACCCATGCTACTTCTCCTGGCGTACCCCTTGTGAATTCCATCCCCTTTGGCCAGGGCGGAGCTTCCCGAATGCCAGGCGAGCCCACCCCTGGACATGCCAGCCCAAACACCTGGACCTCAACGCCTTCCCAACTAAATTCCTTTACTATCTCTCGCCCCCTACCTTGTTCTCCCCCCCTCACTATATCCCCTGGTTGATCGGCGGCGTTTGATGGCGGGGAAGCCATGCACGCTTCATCGCATGAAAGATTTTGGCCGACACCATGGCTATATCTTGCACGCTCCTACATTTTAACTAAGCCTTATAGACAGCATTCAGTTATTTTTGCACAGACCATACTCCTCATAGTGGTTAGTCTATTGTAGAAAGTGAGGTTACCAAATACACAGCCTTCTAAAACAAAAAAATTAGTCTGCTACTGGAAGAATTTGATGAGGAAATAAATTTTTCTTCGTCATTAAGTTTTAGGTAGTTTACATTACTGATTCATGAAGGGTGTGTGAGTGGGGTTTTTGACTGCTGACAGTTCACATCATTAAATTATTTTATATCTAAAAATATTGATAAGGTTCATGAAATTAACTGAAAATAATTGTTTTCAAGCTTAAGTTGAATTCGTTCTTCTGGCAGAACATTTTTTTTCTATAAAAGTACTTGTTTGAAAAAGTCACTAAGAAATGAGTATTTTTAAATATCATTTTTTCCAATAAAAAAGAAAGCAAGTTTGTGAGTACAATGGTAAAAAGAAAAAATTGAATTTATTGAGGCACAAAATCATCCTAGAAATATGTAATTAATGGATATACATATTAGGGTGGAGCGATTTTTTATTAATGTGAATACAAAGGCGATTCACCCCTAGAAAGTTAGCAAATTACAACCACATTGAAACGCAATCAAGAAAATTCAAATCGGAGAAGGTTTCAAGGTTGCACCAAGCAGTTGAAGATTCCGTAATTTTTACACATGCGTCTACTATCAGCCATTTTGAAAATCCGTTGCCTAGTTACGGGAAGAAGAAAAATTGAACCTTTCTAAAATGTTAGATTTGTATTTGATATCTCCGGACAAAAATTCTTAATTCAAAGCATAGAAATGATCATATGAAAGAGGAAATAATGGCGCATATTAATATGACGTCATTAATTAAAAATTTGTTTTTGCACTGCGTAAGTTTTTATTCTGATAATTTCAAATGGGATTCTCTAATAATATGTTTCGCTTCGATTTCGTTTAAATTATTATTTTTTGAGGCAATATACCTTTACTTTAAATTTATGAAAAAATTGATGGCTATTTATCTTTTAATGGGAGATATAAGTATTTAAATGTTCTCATATTAGCTTTCTGCGTTGTAGTTTCACGGCATCCTACGCCTAAGGGACAGTGGTTTTGCATCGGCATGCAATCCAATACCACATATGGATCATTTAAGGCACGTAGGATGATATGGCACTGTATTATGGACGCATTTTATTCCTATTAGAGTGTGAAGGGCCTCGATAGAATCGGTGTGATTGGTAGATGTGTTCAAGATGTATTGCGTGCCCAGTTTAAAGAAGATCTTTGGCAGCTATATTAACGATATCAATGAATTGAATTGCCCTGGGGGTCATCTGTAAAAATGCAAAATATGCTTTAATATTCTTGATCTTTCAAAATAATTTCAAATTTCGTGTACTTTTAAAATTCTATAAATAATCACAATTTTTTATGTAAGTAAATCTTCAACGCCTAATACGAACAGCAGCAATTATGCAGGATTGGTCATGGTTGCAAAACTTCTGTCCGTAAGTGATTCGCAGATGTAGGTCCGAATTCACTGGGCTTGAGGACATCAGGCTGAGTACAGTCAAAAACGTGATACGCTTTATATCCACTTCAAGCCCAGAGGATGCGGACGCACATCTACGAAACATTTGGCGGACAGAAGTATTTGCATACTTCTGTCCGCCGTATGCTGCTCTAGGTGCTCATAGTAATTACTATTAAAAGTTAATGCAACTTACCTTAGTAAGAGAGTACTCAGACCAGTTGTAAAATTCGTGAGGTCAATTAAATGTCGTCAAATTCCTTTAGGTTATTATGACTATGGTAAATATAAAATATTAGCTGTCAATTAGCGACTTGAGATATTGAAACAATAAGTTAGGTAACATAAATAATAACATATGGTTAGGTAACATAATAACAAATAGTAAACATATAATCGTTCATCCATTCACTCAGACCGCTCAGCGGCAAATATACTCATATAAATGTTTATACAGAAAGGTAGAAAGAAAGTGGATAGGAACACATCTTCACACCTTCACACCACCATTGTGTCTGTTGATTTTATGTGTTCCTATCCACTTTCTTTCTACCTTTCTGTATAAACATTTATATGAGTATATATATATATATCTTCCCAATAATATATATATATGTCTTCCCAATAATATATATATATATAATATAAAGCTTCGTCACAGGGTGACATTAAACATAAAACATATAAAATGGAAACTCACGAGTTTAAAATTTTCGGTGGGTCGCCCGCACCTTCATCAGTGATAGAATATATAGATAAGATTCTATCACTGATGAAGGTGCGGGCGACCCACCGAAAATTTTAAACTCGTGAGTTTCCATTTTATATGTTTTATGTTTAGTGTCACCCTGTGACGAAGCTTTATATTGTTTACCACGTTCATGGAATCTTCGCAAGAACTATATATATATATATATATATATATATATATATATATATATATATATATATATATATATATATATAAGGTGTCCACTGCTCTCGGAAGCTTTCGGGTGAGAACCCTTCCTCAGCGGGAGAAAATCACAACTGAAGAGTGTCACACTGGAGTTGAGGGTAGAGGGTCTGCTTAGGAGGGTGGTTGGTTTTTGAGGGAAGTGATTGGTTGGAAGGAAGTGAGGGAGGGAGGAATAAGGGGAGGGGATACGGAGAAAGCTAGCGGAGGTTAAGCCCGGGAGTACACATACATCTTAGGATTGAAATATATGATTGTTCCCAATGGCGGAGCTCCATGATAGATGTGTCAGGTGGGAGGGCGCGAATGATTTTTAGCTTATATTTCGAAATTTATTTCCTTTTTCTGTAATATATATATATATATATATATATATATATATATATATATATATATATATATATATATATATATATATATATATATATATATATATATATATATATATATATATTATTGGGAAGAAATACCGAGGATGGAATTTATCAGGCCTATTTTGTTTCTTAAAAGCTTCAAAAATTCCTATTTCTGGTTATGTAACCTCCACTTAGAGCATTGATTGCCCGTCCTATTGATGAAAATCAAAGCAATCGTTGGTTCAAATTCGAAAAAATCAAGTAGTAGGATTTTCTTTGCCAAGGATGAAGACATTAAATAGTCATCATATGTGACTTAGGATTGCCGTAAGGATCTGTCTTAGCCTCTATTGTTTCACTGCAAAACATTAAAAAATTTCTTTTGCAATTTCACATAGAATAATTTTAATAATAACCATTTGGTTTCATAATAAAGCTACATCTTTTGCAAACGTAGCTCTATCACGGTTTGACGAAACCGGACGACTCTTACGTAAATCTGCTCGGGAGTGCAAAGTAAAGTTTTCATCTTTTCAATCACAGTCTGTGACCTTGAGAAATGTCTTCCAAGCTCTATTTATTTATTTAAGTTTTTTGTTTCATAAAATTGAAAAATTTATGAAACAAAAATTTAAAAAGTATTACTTCTTCCCTTATTTTTAATTTCCATCCACACTGGGTTCTTCTCGGTTAACCATTCAACACGCCGTTCTTTCCTTTATCATTTTAAGGATGCTGTTATGCCCAATAATGTGTCCAAAAAGCTAAAAGTTTCTTCCTTACCAATGAGGTGCTAAATCCAAGAATAAAAATACTACAGTAATTGAGATCAAATCATTTTTGTTTCGTTAAAGAGAATATTAAAAGTTGTGGGTGCAATGATTTGTATTATGTGACACATGAACCAATTTAGGGCATTCAACCAGGACTCAATTTGTGTAATTTTTTAGGTAAGGCTAATGAGTTGTGCATTTTTTATAAGAACAGATGAACAAGGAGTAACATGCATAACCTAATAGTATCAAAAGCTTAAACAAAAAATATGGAACTCTTTGAAAGCAACCCGACAAGAACAGGCTCTGTAACAAGTGTATCATTCTTGGTGCTTGGGATGCAACATAACCTGAGACGAGGAAAAAGGTATCAAAAATAGAATAGCATTTTCCAGAGAATATGTTTGAAAATACGAAGAACTTATAAAGACAAAACTGGGAAAGGAACCCATATTAACTTTTATGAAGTTATGGAACTTCATACTGCGCTGTGGCTCAAAACTTTGGACTGTAAATCAAAAAAGGATAAGATAAATGTATTCATAAATGAAATGAAAGAGTTCAGCCAAAATAAGGAACACATCCTTAGAGATATACAAGGTGTTCAGTATGTAACATATATGTTAATAAAGGACAGAAATAGGAGGAAAGCGCAGGTGCTACAATTACCTAAGGAAAGATATCCAAAGATGGCTTAGGAGTATAAGTCGTTGGGCTGAAGAAGTGTTGGAAGACCAAGGATGAGATGTTAAAATGGAGCCGAATAAAACTTGAAGCATAAGTCAGGAAAGAAAAAGAAGCTTAATAAACGCGGGCAGTTTTACGCCTTCCATGGTCATAGCTTCTTTAAAGTTCCTCTTCATCAAACGTCGTCTTTCCTTGTGTATACACGAGCGGAACTCAGGAAAATCAATTTCAACCAGGTTTGTTCCGCAGTGATGGATTGCCGCATGGGACAAGCTTCATGGATGTACCCGGGGACAAATCGATTTATCCCCACAAGGCAACACAGACTATCCTGAAATTTGAATTGGGACTAACCAGACAATCACGCAAAAGTGTGTTTCAGGATATTCAAGGATCCTTTAAGGACTCCTGGTGCCATTAATCACACCGTGAAATGAACTCAAGCAGGATCTAAAGACGCAGGCTATTCCCATTCCCTTGCCATTACTCAAGCCTAACCTATATGAAGTCGGAGGAAATTATTTCTTGATGAGTGGAGAGAATTTAGGATTAACTCCGCCGCCCATTCATTTAAATTACTGTCAAAGAATATATTTTCGTAGATGAAGAACACTAGGTTGACTCTGCAAATAATGGTAGTGTGTTTATGCACTGCTAAATATATATCCCAGGCTCTTTGAAAGATCTTGAAAGGGAAGTTGATTGAAAGAGAGGGTTTCCCATGCGTTCAATCATTTATACCGGAAAACGGAGAAGCCCTATTCCGTCGAGATAATGCTGAACAAAGACAACCTATTCCACAGAGCGAAGTGCTGCGAATAATTAATTTTCTATTTTGAGGATGAAATTGTATCATTAATTTCTTGCACCGATTTTGACCAAAGTTTTCTCTTGGATAAGAAGTCAGTGGTGAAGGAATTGAAACTCTTAAACCAGGTCATACATAAGAGTTCCGAAATTGAGTGGTTGATGGTGTACAACACTGTATGAATTAAACCAACGAATAGTCTTTTTCTAAAATAAATTGATCATTAGCAGTCATCACCCCGGAGATTGGTTGGCAGCAGCTCATACTTTTATCTCTATCCAAATACTGTTTTACTCTTCTTCAAAATTCGTTCTTTCCATGCACAATAAGTGACCAAAATATAACCGGAGCTCCATTTACAGTATTCAATTCACCCAGTACTCACTTCACCATTTCACCTCCCAAACCCTCATTCTTTACTTCTTTACACGGCTGGTATCCTAACCCCCCTGCCAAATCCCTATGCAGCGGCTCACAGAGTAGTGTATAAATTTTGATTCTCATTAAATTCGTTCTTTAGACCTCCATATGATATCTTTCGTGCATCTCGTCCTTTATTCTCAGCGGTAGTTCTTCCTATTCGTCATTCCCTTCATTATTGTATCTATGAGGCTAATATGCCGGAGAATGTCTAATCTACATTGCATATCACCATATTTCATACATATTTCTCGAACTGATAGGAGTGAAAAAATATAAGTGATTTAATGTCAGAGTTACTAATATAAAAACCCAGTCTCATTAGGTATCCCTCATTGTCATAACAAAAAAAGTATGGTTCTAATTAGTCACACCGTTAACCAGCAAAACATCTCTGACCTTTCCCTTCTCCTTTCTCTTTCTTCCTCTAGATGGCCAGCGTCATAAAACCCTCTTCCCTAAGCCTCTGCGGCAGCTTGCAGGGTAGTATTTAAATATAGATGAACAGCAAGCTTCCATGTCTTGCAATCATATACATTTAAAAATTTCTGTTGACTGAATATCGAATTCAATTTAGAAGAAGCATATCCGATACACACATATAATGTTTTAAGTATGAACTCATTTGTTCTTTTTATTTTCACTGAGAAGAAAACCCGTTTTCAGAGAAATATGCTTCTCTTCCCTTTTAATTTTACTTCCTGACAACATTGATCCCTATTCCATTTCTTCCCACACCTTTACCTTCCGCTCTGTTTCTTTTCTTTTTAAGAATTTTACAATGTATTTTTCGTTATTCTTTTAACCTTTTTAACCTTGTTTTCGTTAGCGTATGTATGCATCTTATTTCGTCTACTATTCTTGATGTCCACTGCTGGTTGACAATGATGCTGTGTTTCTACGCTTTTTTCTTAAAATGTATTTTTTGAACTTGAAATACTGTTTGTTTTAACGTAATACGCTTCCGCACACATAATTCTTAATGCCTCGAATATGTCAGATACCCATTTATGTATCCGAAATAACTCGACAAACATTTCTTAGAACCAAGATCGGATCATTTTCATCATCGTAATTGTTCTTTCAAGCCTAAGATTAGTTGATTAACGCAGGGCTACATCTTCTAGGGAATTTAATGTTTTGGTATCCCCGTTGCATTACAAATTGCAGTACTCCGGCTGATTCCGTGAACTTCACTCTCACCCGAAGCAGTGGTTGTTCCCAGATCGGATAATTAGTTTAATTGTAGAACCATCAACGTTTTACAGTGACTTTCGTGCTGAGACATAGCCTTTTGCGGACTTTAATGATAGAGTTACGCTGCGTAAACCTCAGAAAGTATTCATACACATGCATACATATATATCAATCACGCCGTTCCCTTCCGGGGTAGGCACAGTCACAAAGTTTCACTCATAAATACATATTTGTACACCTAACTCTGCTTCAATAATTTCCTCCATACTGACCTATCCTTGTAAACCTCATTTGCCTCATTTACCCCCACATACTGCTTCATACACATCCTCCTGTTTTTAAGACTCCTAATATTCCTTCTCCTAAGAATTTCCTCAACCACAACTTTTTTGGCCTACCTCTACCTCTCATACTCCTATGATTAATTCTGAATTATGTTTAACTCTACTCGTATTTAATATTCAATCGACTTTAACGTTAGTGCTTATTTTTTATCCGGAACCACATATTGAATTCGCATTTTAATTAGCAAAATTACTCCCAAGAGGAACTTTCCCTAAACTGGGAAATCGCGGAAATCTTAGTGTGGAGGGTTACTCTTTACTCTTCCAAATTCGCGTCACACGTAGTCATCCGGATGCCCTTCATTATGAATAGTTTCACGAGACTTCGTTTTGAAGTGGAATACTTGATCCATCCAGAAAATAATATGGCCAAACTCATCAAATCTCTCCTCTAAAATGATTAATCCTTCGCTCCTATTGACTCAAATTACAGCTTTGGTGAAAAATGAAGTCCTCTTACCTTTGAAAATCAGCATTGTAACACAAAATTGAGCATAAATCCCCATTTAAAGCCAAATGCAGTGAATTCCAAGTATTGAAATTTGGATCACTGAACTTATTAAATAGGCACAATTTCCTACACAGGCCTGTAATTCTTGGGGAAAAGTTTATCTTTGAATTCAGAAATTGACAACTGCTATGTGAAATTCTACTATTGAGTTTTGAGTCCGTAATACATAAAAGGACAAAAAGAAAATCAATTCAACTGAATTCCATTATTTTCTTATACGAGAAAAGTTCAATAAATACTCAGCAACGCTTTTATTGCTTGATAAACTACGATTAAAGAATACAATAAAATAAAATCAATATTTGACTAAAAACACCCAGTCGCAGCACATTCAGAAATAGAACATCAATGCTCAAGTTCCCGATGTTCAATCTTTGATTTAACTTTGCTTATACATAAAGTACGTAGTTAGTGGATTTGGATTAAAAGGCAGTAAATTATGTTACCAAGAGACTATTCTGTGAGATTTGCAGGAAAATAGTCAAATTTTATGAATGCATAGCCCGTTTCTTCATTGATATTCGATGACTGATACCGTAATTTTATTTCTATCACGTCTAAATGTTAATTTTACCTTTGAACCTAAGTATCATCAAATTTTCTATCCAGGGGCAAGAAAAGCTTCAGCCTCCCCATTTGTAACGAGATTCTAACTCAGTACTCCAGAGTTTGGAACTAAAAATACCTCGCCGAAGCAACAATTAATCATTTAATTTTTTGGTAAAATTCAAATTATAAAATAACTGCCCCCCAATTTCATCCCAGTTTTGGTCTCTTCAAAACTTGATACGCGAATATAAGTTTTTGGAAATCAATGTTCGTACACCCTAGTGAAAGGAGTTCTCTGCTAATCCCATTTCTCACGGGCACCCCTCGACTGCGTGACGCTCTTACTCAACCCTAGTGAATCTCGCCCTTTTTTGCTCCCATCCCCTCCTCTCTTCACCTCATGGCCCCCATCAATTCAATTGCCACGTTCCATCACAGGTTTTCATTTTAAGATTACATTGAACGTCGAAATCTGGGCTTTGGTTCTTCGAAATTTAATTTAGACGTGTATTAGTCCAAGTGGTCCCAGAGACCACTAAGTAATACATTTAAAGTTGATACCCACAAAAAAATTATGCCTTTCCGTAAGAAAAATAAAAACTCGTTACACAAAACACGTTATTGAATCACTTAATTCGACCTTTATTTCGATAAATTGCATCAATTTGAAGGCAAATTTTTGTTGCGGTTGTAAGGTTAAAACATAACACGGTCATGTAGCCATGATAGGAAGAGAGGAGGGAAAAGTTGAATAAGTAAGAAAATATGTGGAACCAGGAAGATATTTTTTTTTAATTACCGTAGGATTAAGTAAGAGGGGGGTAGGAAGGGAGGGGGTAAAGTAAGGTAAACTTGAAGTTTTGCTCTATAATCTAAAATTTTTTAAATATTGGAAATCAAATTATTCCTCAAAGAGAAGCCTCCAGTTTTAGCTGATAAAAATGTCTTTTTATCCTTCGAGGATATCAGTTTACCTTTATTAGAGGTAAAAATCATGGCAACTATCAACTAAAACCAATGTATCGATTTTGTGTGGTTACAATCCTAATTCTTGCGATTAATTACGATAATTTTTAAAAACAAACAAATTATTGTGAATGTAAGAGACGATTCAATGTTTACAGAGCAATTGTAGAGATAGTAACTCTGTCAAACTCATAAATGAAAAAAATTTCAATCAAAATTTTAATGCTTGAACCACATCAATGTCATGAATTTAAAGTGATAAGGATGTGGAATAGGAAAAAAAAGTACCGATCTATCAAAAATGCTTTTATAAACTCGCCAAGACTTTCACTATCGAGTGAGCGGCTTTTTTGGAAGTTATATTTGATCGGGACCTTGTTATGCTTTCAGTTAATACTCAGCAATCATATGAAATGTAGATTTTGCGGCCGTTTAAATATTTCCGCTTCGCTAAAATTCCCGAACATTCGGCTAATAAAGCCGTCAATATTTGAGCGGGTGAGGATATTGTGGGGATTGTGTCAACTAATCCGGAAGCGTTCAATTTTTTACTCCTGGCTCTCGCAGAATATGCGGAGCCCGATGAAATTTTATCTTACATTCTGCAGGTAATGCTTTCTATCACCTCTTGATTGCTCCGGGTGAAATTGCGATACGGACCTCAATGAAAAGCGTTCGATAATTTGTGCGTGCAACGGTAGCAGAATGCCTCTATTATTCCTCGCTTGACGAACGCCGACTTTTCTCCAGCTATGAATTATGGCTTGCTTTACACCAAAATGCATTCGTGCACCGGGGAAAGCTAATGTGATGGCGCCACGGTGCGTGACGTGTTTAACAGTGAAAGATCGCATCAAAGCAACCAACCAGAGCTCCTTATTACGGCCATAGTTTTCATGGCGATGGAAATCATTATTGAACGCTCCGTTTCGACGAAGGAAGCACGGCTGATATGATTTCCTAACTTGGTTAGTCATCTCAATTCCCTTTTTTCCATCATGATCGAAAACAAGTTATTCATATGAAAAAGCCAGGTTTGCCGCGTCAGATGGTAATTTTTCTGTTCACCATGAATGGAATGAAGAATGGCCGCAAGGGAGTTATAGATCCCCGTTGATTTCCGACTTTCTTTTTTAGTAGGAATAAAAATTTGAAGAGCACCTGATATGTTCAGGTGAGTTTGCAAAAGACGAGGCATTGAGTATCAAACAGACTAAAGATAACATTTAAAGTGCAAGAAGAGGCACAGCCTGAAAGTTTTAGCATAATAAAAAGCCATGAAAAAGTAAAGGTATGAGGGTAATTTCTCCTAAAGTAGAGTGATCAGTTATATTAAAATTGGCCAGACTGGAGGACTTAAGCTAGAGTTGGTGGAGAAATTTACATATGAGGAAAGAATGAGTTTCAGAATGAGGACAGAATGAGGTTAGAGCAATAAGAATAAAGTGAATGGGTTAAATCTCGATAGTGGCAGAGATTTTGCATTAAAATCCCCTGCACTATTTGTTTTATGTGGGGGGTAATTCAAGGCTTAGTAATCTTAGCTTGCCGCACTGGATGTTGATCTGTAGTTCTTTATTATACCTTAAGAGAAGGCTTATTTCGACGATGGGTTTATCCCCACTTTTCTTTCACCAATACCAATAAACCCAGCTATTCTCATTGGTGTAAATTACCTAAGTTTTCATGTGCATCTCTCAATTATATCAAAATAAGGTGAAATATTGCGTGAGCCATAAGAAATCATTCTCAAAAAGAATAGAATTGTTGGGGTGAGAAGAGATCTCAAACGAAGACAAATTAAAGCTCTGCTAATGAGCTATACTATTTTAATGGTTGCTATGAAATTTTCACCGTGTAGGTATTTAAGCAATACACAGTTTCCTCTGACCATGAACTTATGTCGATTGTTAATCTCAGGCCCTGATGATGCGACAATAGAGCTGCGGATCGTTTACATAAAGCTATAAATTCATTATCCCAATACCACTTCTCCAGGAAAATTGTGTACAATATGTACAAATTTATTAACAATTATATGTACACTATTTAATAATTATATTACTCACTATTTTTCTGAATGCCACGGACTTGCCAAGAAAACCTGGTGTATTGAGATCATAAGCCTACGTTATTCAGGAGTGGCAGTAACCCATCCTCCATCCCCAATAATTTGAGGGCAAAAAGTTTTCGAAATGTTGCAAACTCGAAAATGAAAAGTTTACACAGACATTTTTCTTCAAATATGATCTCAATGATGTTGTCAAATAAAAGTGTGATAATAGAATATTGAAGGAAAAGTAGACAAATCAGAGATAAATCCACTGTCGCAAATTGCTCTGAAAGACTTTCAAATCTACTTAGGTCTCCCTGTAATCTCTGCCATCCCCAATCAAAATGCTCAAATTAGGCGCACTTCTCGGGGTGGATGTGATACACTTTTTTCCCTTAGTTTACGAGCTGATAAAGCTTGAATAGCTAATGCTCAAATGTGAAACGATGAATTAATAGATTATGTTCTCGCAGTGAGTAGTAAAATGAAAAAAAAGAAAGGCTGGTTCAGGAGACCTTAAACTCTTCAAATACTGGCTTTGGTTTTCGATGCCAATGATTATGATACATGAAGCGTTCTCCCGCAGTGGCAGTAATTGATTACGTGATGGAAGAGGTGTTTATTGTTTTTTTTTCAAGAGCTGGGCGTGAAGAGGTAGGCGGGGGTTTTAGATAATTCCGGCAGACTTAGGTGGATGGAGAAGAGTGGATATTGCTGTGGGTGTTCGCCCGGATAATGAAAAGCACTTTATACCAGACTGATACATCAAATTCCTACCACGTTTTTCTTAAAAGTGTCAACGTTAATCTTAAATTGGATAGAAAATTTTTCGTTGATTGGATATACAAGCTAAGGTGATGAAGTGGAAGAAAATGGAAGTTAATCGTCAAATCTAAATATACCTGGTGCGAAGCGATCTCAGGTGTAAGGTGGGAACCGTGCCAGCCTGGCCAACCGTACTTATTCGGATCGAATCTTACACTTTGTTAAGCCCTCCCCTTAAGTTAAGACCTCCCCGGCTGTACCGGCTTCTCCACGATTTACCGGACGGTCTTACTTAACAATTCTACTACTGCTAAAAATTAGCTACCCACATCCAACGAGAAACCTGGCTTAGTACATGATAAAAGCCTCATTGGCGAGGTTACCGAGGTGCCTGAGGCAAGTCATTGAGGTACGACCTTATCATTCGCAGTATCAAAAATGTAAATCTACTACCACTAAAACCTGACGCAACTGTTCAATAATATTTTAATATGAGTGATGCGCCCAGCATGACATAACTTAACAATGTAAACTAGCGTGTATATATTCAGTTGTCTTAGGCGTGATTTCATGGATTTTACTATACATTGTAAATGAAGTAAATTTGTTATTACACATAAATGTTATTTAACGCTCCCAATTGGGGCATTCCCGAACCTTACACCTCTCCTTTCTTAGACTTTCCTTCCCACTCGACCCTTTCACCCACAGATACCTTCATCTCCCTTCCTCCCAGAACTGAAGTCACCAGCACACTGGGTTTCCCTAACCCCTCCTACCAAACAAATCTTCACACGCCCTAGTCCTAACTTCTCCCCTTCAATGGGTCATTCCTCCTCCCACTCCCAAGACTGACGCACAGCCCCTTAAGTTTTCCCCACTTCTTACCCCACCCTCCTTCCTTTCTCTCTCACCTCTTCCTCCCCCAATATGCTGTGCATATATATTCCTCGTCTTCTGTGTAAGGTGTACTTGATGATGACGTGCCACGTCAAAATTTGGGTCGTCTTAAATAAAATTTATTTGGAATAACAAAGTTACTTTTCATTTACAACAATAGCATGTGAATTATCATCAATGCGCAAATGAGTATAACAAACAGTGGAGTACAACATGCAAAATGAATTAACACAGCTCGGACACTTTTTTCACGATGAATACGTCATTAGTAATGTTATAACAGTTGCTAATACATACATATCGTAATATTTAGACCCAGGTTCACAATTCAAAAGATGACTAACTGACTATTTAATCAATAACACTATAGGACCAAGGCAATTATTTTATATGTGGAATTGGATAGTATTTTTATTGTTGTTGAATTCATAAATATTTTTAGTCACTTTTTTGACTGAGCAAACCCTGAAAAGATAAAAGAATCGATGACTATCACATAGTTCCATTCTCAAAACCAGAGTTAGTTCAACAAAAAACTTCAAAATTAGATAGAAACTTCTAAAACCCATCCTATTTCATCTTTGACGGAACAAATTTTGGGAGTGTGATTTTGATTCATAAACTTTTAGAATTGGGAACGGGACCGAAATGTCTCATGGGCTTGGATTCTCGTTATGATTAAGTTATAGGAATCATTCGTGTGTACTTCAAACGGAACATGAGCGCCCAGGAGATTTGAAAGCGTTGAAAAAAATTTAAATTTGCTTTTCAACGTACGATGGAGATGGCGGTGCCTGAGCGTTCATTTGAGAGCAATTTTGATGATCAGATCGAATACTTTTTCTTTCGTGAACGGACTTGATGTAGCACATCGATAATCATTTCGTTCCTCTGTGTGAAACAGTTTCAACGAGGGCCGAATGAACTTATTTATAATTAGTTTTATTGACGCTGATATGCCACCGTCCTGGCTTGCACAAAAAAAGATACTATGCCGTGAAAACAGACGCGATAAGCACCTCGTCCCCTGTTGGAGTGCTTAGAGGAATATCCTCTATTTTCCAATTAACGCCGCATTAATTAAAGCCGTCCATTCCATCAAACTCCTGGGGGAGAAAATATCTCTCTATCGTTCTCGTCCGGCTGACGCCGCGTGGCCTATGATGTCACCATTGCTTAAAAATAGGATTGCCTAGCATCAAATGGGATTATCGGACGGCCGCAGAGACGGTCATCCATCAGGATTGAAACGCAGATTCGAACGCCCCCACTCGGTAAAACCTTGGGAAAAGGTGACGGAGGGGAGCTGATTTAATGAAAGCCACCGACCTACATGTGAGATTAACATTTTGCTACTAGCCCACGGAATTCGTATTCATAAATATTTATGGGCATAAATGACTCCAGTTCACAGGAGCATCAAATTTGGAATAAAATCGATTACGAGGATTCCGAATGCAGAAGTTTGGGATAAAATTCTTTCACGATAATTAATTACAAGTGATGGCTGATTCTTAATAAAATCAGAGTCTCATACTCACGAGTACTTCAAATACATTTAATTTGGATTTGTTTGTTGATTTCACCTATATTGCAATTTATAATATATTAACCAAATAGGCAGAAAAGGAAAAATGATGGATCAACTTAATTTTGTATCCTAATGATGATTTTAACATCACTCATAGAAATAATAAATATAGCTCCCTGGAACTGCATTCATTTATTTTACTTATAGCTTAAAACTCTCTTGGGTCAAGTCCATCGTTTATGAGTGGTCGAGTTGACCAGGACGCAGCAGGTATATATTATACATTTAGTATAACCCAAAGAGATAGTTCCTCTCTCAATTTTGATAGTTAATTGCTTCATTATAAAACCATCTGAAGGAGACTGCGTAATAAATAAAACTCTTCCAACTTTTTTTCCCACAATATAGCTTTGACACCAGTGTGAAGACCAACCTGATATCGACAACTAATGTAAGAGGGCAGAGATTCTTAAAATTGCGTCCACCTAAATACATTAACGCTCTTTTATTACCATCCTCGTGGGGTTAAAGATGTATTATGTTGGAGGCATTCGCTCTGTTCTTTCATAGCGATTTTATGCTCGCAACTTCCTCGATGTATTCCAAGAATTTGCACATTTTATCAATGCAGTATGCTATAACAGAAAGAGGTAGTTATTCATAAGAGTGGGCAGGCGGGTCCTTTAATCTTTTATATTATCCTCTTCCACAATATGATTGGTCCTGTCAGTTCAACCAAGTGTTAGAACGCAAAACTTACATCCCCCTTCAATGTCTCTTTTCTACCGGTTATGCAAAAAAAAGTGATTGGGTAGGCACGTGAATATTAAAAAACCATGACCCCAGGATCTATGCAGGCGTCTAGTTGAGAAGTAAAGCAATTAACAAAACCTGCTTAAAATAAAAATAGCGGAAATCTTAGTAGAAAGGAAAAAACACAACTTTTATTCAACGCAATAAAAATGCCATGTATTAGCTTCATCGAACAGGGAATACTCTCCGCTTAATCAATGAAATCATCCGCTGCAGATAATTAGATTAGTACACCTACATCACCTGGTTTATTTATCGTTAACATCCTCAATCCGACGCATCCTCCAATCTGTAATACGAAACTGCGCGCACTGAAGAGAACAATGAATCCGAACATATATTTGTTTTTCGGAATTGCTCGATTGGCAACGAGAAAAACGAAGGTATCTCATTATTATTTCAAGGTTCGCTTCCACTTTCGTTCGTCGCAACCGGCGATATGAAATGCCGGAGTGAAAATTAACACCTCGTGTCCCCCTTATGTATTCCACGTCGGCTCCCAAAACAAAAAATTAATAAAAATAAAATACAAAAAGTAAAAACAATCCCGCCGACGGCGAAGCGGATTCCACTGAAAAATTGAACTTGCCTGGTATACGCGTGTTTTATATACGGCCACCCCAGCCTGCTCGAGAAATAAAATCCCTCTCTCGTACTAAATTCGAACCATTTGAAATTTAAATCCGCGATATGCCCATTCGAAATGGTTTTATCGACCGACAGAAAAAAGTTTTCGCGTAAAAATATGAAAATTTGTGGAGCTTCGATGGCGATGTGCGGAACTCTGGATAGATTTAAATTCTTACGCTAGTATTTCGGGCGAGTTTTGTTTCTTCAGCCGACCCGCATTGCCAATAAAATTATAACTTACTGCGTCCTCGATGAGTCATCTGCGGTGATTTTTGTGTGAGAACTTCTCTGCCCCTTTTTCAACCATCTTGGAACCCTGAGAAGAACCTTTACCCCAAGCTGAATTGCAAAGAATATCAATGAAAATGGCAAGTATCATATATTAATATAGAGTAATATTCGAGTTAGTTTTTTCTAGTACAACCGTTTGGTCTGTTGTTATTGCATCCTTAGTTGTGTGGATAAAGCTTTGCTCTAGTTTGATATTCCTGAAGTAACAAGGGGTTATGTTTGAGTCTTCTGTTCTTATATAAGAAAAGATATGATCATAATTAATTATTGAAAATGTTATGAGAGAATCAAGGTTCCTCGAGCCAATTATAGTAAACTAGAGTATAGCTCCGACGAAAAAGTGAGATAAAGAATGGGAGGGCAAGAGAGGGAATGAAAGACTTCAGTCGACCAGCCAGCATGAAATACCGATGATGACGATACGAGGGATGAGAAGTAAAAAAGTGGACTAATTTCATCTTCTGTAAAGAATTTTCTGGCTACAACGACTGATCCCTCCTCTTCCCCCTTGAAATAGCCTTGATTTACTCGTAGGTCCATGTTACTAATACTGGCAAATGAGGACGGCGAGTTTGATGCTGATATAGACTCGATTAGTGAGACAGGCAGTAAATTATATGGAGTCATCAATCATAAGTTTTTAAATTAAAGAGAAATATCGAAGAGGACTAAACTGGCAGTTTACAAATCTGTACATGCTCCAACGATTACAAAAGCTGTGAGTCAAAGACTTCGAGGGAATAACACAAAAGCAATTTATGTCCTACAGATATGAGATTTATAAGACGTCTTGAGAGTAAAACCACAAGAGATTGAATAAGCAATGCCATTATTCGTTATGAACCTCAAAGTATCATCTAACTAACCAACAAAATCAAAGATTCGCCATCGAGATGGTTTGGTCATGTGTGGTGAATGGATAAACCTCAAAGTATCATCATAGGAATTAGACTGACAAGAAATCAAATCGGCAACAAGCAATTTTTTTCGCTTTCATGCATATATATTACTAATAAGTACAAGCATCCAAAGTTTTACGCGATTCTGTGCTCAAATGAAAAACGCTCCAACCACCTAAAAAGCCAACACACTGGTTGTGGTCCACATTGCTCCTTTGCTCTCAATAGTGGCTCTCACATTACCCTCCTACTTCAATCTTGGCCTTCCTCTTCTTTCCTCTGATCTTGCTTCCTAATCTCTTATAAAATCCTAATCTTTCTTATGTGAGAGCCACTATTGAGAGCAAAGGAGCAATGTGGACCACAACCAGTGTGTTGGCTTTTTAGGTGGTTGGAGCGTTTTTCATTTGAGCACAGAATCGCGTAAAACTTTGGATGCTTGTACTTATTAGTAATATATATGCATGAAAGCGAAAAAAATTGCTTGTTGCTGATTTGATTTCTTGTCAGTCTAATTCCTATTTTAACACGTAGCCTTATGGCACTTGCTATTTATTTCTAAAAACTTCGATGGCATGTACAAATTTTCAACTAATCGCAAAAAAATACATTTCGTATTATTGAAATGGCTTCTATTAAATACCAAGGTTTAAAAAAACACGTATTTACTTGCGACATGTGATAAAATTTCGAATTCCGCGCCTTGAACACAGACATAACAGGGCTTTAATTGAGACAGAAATGTTAAAATATAATCTCTTGTTGTGTTACGTTATGTTGCAACACGTTTACTTATTTAAAACGTTTGAATAGATGTATTTAAGTGAAGAACTTTATTTAAAATTTCTTGAAAAGTTATTAAAATGTACAATCGACGACTAACGATTGGATCTTGTACTTTGGACGCATATACTTATTAGTAATTTGTATAGACAAAAGCAAAGAAAATGTTAGTGATTACGTTTTTCGGCAATATAATACTCTTTTAACACGTAGTCCTATAGCACTTAACAAATACTTTAATATCATTCAATGACACATATACAAATTTTCTCCTAAAGGCGAAAACAAGTGTCTCATACGGTTCCTCATAAATTTCATGGAGTCATGCCAAATAAAAAATGTGATGACCAAATTTTTAAAAATGCCGAATAAAAAAATAATTACATGTGGTTGTATCATAAATTTTGGATTCCGCGCTGTGAACTAAAGATATAACAATTATTTCAATGAGGGGGAAACTTTATTGTATAATTCTAGAATATTCTTGAATCAACGATAACTTCACATCACAGAATTTCAAAGATAAATTAAACCACCACAGATATTCAATAAAATTTTCTAAATAAACGTATGCCCTTGCGGACCATTCAATTATAAATAATCTTAGTTTTGATTTTAAAAATGCCCAAATTTTCGATTGTGAACCTTGCTTGCTGAAAAGGCTGTTCAAAGTAATGGTACCGATGACAAAAAATACAATATTTGGATTGTTTTTTTTGTTTTTGTTAAAAAAACAAATACATATAACCTATGCTAATGTTAACTTTGATTTTATATTTGTTTTATGTGCTGAAATATTTGAATTAATAATTTTATCTCTATTTATTTATTTATATTTTTTTGCCAAATTTGTTAATTGTTTATGTTAATTTAATTGTTATATATTTACATATATCCTTCCTGTTTGGAGTTGTTATTTACTTTGTTATTGTTCAATATTAAGCTCAATGGTAATTAAATTTTCGATTCCTCGATTTTTTTACTAATATTTATATAAATATCTGACTGTCTATCCCTTTGTTTTGAGTTGCTTAGCCCTGAGGATGCCATTAGGCAAAACATTGCAGTGGTTTCAATATATCAATGATAAAATATTCAAGAATATTATTATTATCTATAACTCTTAATTCAACACGCAAGGTTGTTTCTCGAGTATCAATATATGTATTTTAGTGTGGTCTATGAATTTTTTTCAACGTACTTTAAAATTCATTAAAATTTACACTCAGTGACTCACAATTCGCTTCTAACCAACTTAATAGCGCTGAAAATCATCCCCTTAGGAAAACCTCGGCATTCAATGGGCAGAGTGGGGATCACCAATTAAAGTCTTGGGTTGTAGATAGGTAGTGTTCCGATTCGAGAACCCCCCGTGACTTGCTCGATGATGGCCGACCTCATGAGACGCATTAATGTGATATACTCATCATGAATATAGCAGACGAAAAATTACAATGTTGCTAAGCCCCCTGCCACAAGCTAACTAACCGGAGATTGAATGGGGGCAAAGTGATCAACTGCATATAGACCGAATGTGTAAAGTTATGAGGTCTTTCCTATGGTGTTGCTAGAACGGAGGCTGCGTCGTGGGGGTTTTATGTCGGGTTCAATCGGGTGAGAAAAGTGAAAGGGATGCAAGATGGATGAGATAGATGGTGAGGAAGGTGAGCAAATAACGCACCGTTTGCTCCAGAGCCATCGTCACTCCAGGGGTCGATATGTATCCTTTCCGTTGCCCCTGGACTCCTTTTGTGCAATTCTCACTCTCTCTTGACCGTATACACACCAGTAGTAATCCATAACCGCCGTCATACTCTGCGATCGTTCTCATATTGGGTTGCCGTTGGGGGATTCCGGGTCGTTTGACGTGTCATTCTGTGTCGGTGACGGTCATAATTCTCCCATAAAATGGCCATTTTGACCTTCTCAAGGGTCACCTTTACGTCACTATGGGGTTTATCTCGGGACTTGTTACCTTACAGGTTCTCCAGCCTTATATTTTTAGTTGTGTACGTTGAAACCTGTATTAGGCGATCACCAGCGGGTCCATGAGGTTACGGTTACGTCGACTGTCAAAAGGGGAGAAAATTGACTTGCTTGTATGTTTGGGAAATTGATTCTGTTTCCGAAAAAAATCGGCCACTTACAGAGGTGACCGCTTATGAGGGGTGGCGACGGAGGTAGGTTTCACTGTATTCTATTGACTGAACGATTTGGATGGGGAAGTTCACACTGCAGTGACGAATAGAAATATATTTATGAGGCTCACTAATAAGCCAATGAATTGGAATGAGAATTATGCCTCTGTTAACGCACTTAGCTAAGGGTGATTTTAAATAGAGGCTCAAGACCATTAAATACCCCCCTTGATTTACGTTCACTGACCGAACAATATTATCCGGTTGGTAATTCTCTGGCGGTTCCAATTGATACCATTTACAAACAGGTTTATTAATCCCATATTTGCCAATGTTAGTGACTTTGAAATAGTTTCTTCAGGAAAATACCCTCCTGGCCCTTACTCACCGTCATAAAATTAATTGAACGAACCATCATTGGCTAGATTATAAAATTTAATTTTAGGTCACAGTCATCAATATCGCACAGAAGTACGTCGTAAATGCATTTTTGCATCATTGTCTCTGTAAGTATGATGCATTGAGAGATGTAAAAATAAATAAGCTTTGGTATAAACGTCATATTGAATAGTCATATCCTAGAATATGAATAGTTCTAGGTACAAACAGGAAGACTTCCCAGGACGAGGTAGTTAGGTTCCGCAGCTATGACTAACAATTAATGGAGGACTCATCAGTCTGATGGGATGAAGAGGGTTGCGATCGAAAATGGAAGAAATAATAGCCTTCGGCGTTTTTACAAGTTATACATGTTACATTTTTTTAGAGAAGTAATGTTTGATACAGCAAAAACGTATGTCTATGAGACAGATTGAAAAGTGCACTTTAGTTCATATCAGACTCAATCTCGAAGTGTAAGTATCCATCTGTAGGCGAAAGTGTGCATAAAAATACTTTCTTGGTAGGTAACATAAAGTTATAAATACTGGTAAAGTCTCGTTTTATCAAGCCGCATTTATTTTCATAGATCAATGAGGCAATACGGTCTTGAGAAAGTGATAATTTTAATTGACAAAGATTTCAATCGAGCGAGCCAGACCGATGACGAGCTTTTTCTCCTGCCGTCTACATTGGTTTTATCATTAACTCATAAATAACTTTCTTTGCCTGAAAAACGTCATCCATTCTATATTTGAGGGCCTACCACAGCACTTACAAATCATCATTTTTGATTTCGGCTTGTAAAATGAAAAAATTACCCTTCGCATTTACTAAGGAGAGAAAATGGGGTAGCTTGCGCTTGTCCCAACCGAAGCAAACTATTGTCATTTACTATACCGTCTGGGGGTATACATTTGATGAAGGGAAATGGGGCATCTGAAGTAAGGTTTTGCTTACCTTTTTTTCGAAAATTATAAGTAAAATATGACAAATCACATCAGGTATTCACCGACCAGGATCTTCTCATCTACAAACGATTCGGCTGTGAAAACATCCGTGGTGAATTCCGTCCATTTTGATGGAATAAAATGTTGTGCGGGCATTCTTTTGCCCGACGTGATCCGTCACAAACTCCCGATGAAATGAGTATGCGTTCCTACTCCGATACTATTCGAGAAAAAATATCTCCGATATTACCGCAGAATCTCTGATTGAATCGAGTCATAAGATGACCATGATAGCTAGTGGACAAGAATAGCGTAAAAAGGAGAAATTAACACTAGGACGCCCGGACTTTTCAACATCATTCAACGCCCAAAGCGGGTCATTTTGACCCACTGTAATTAATGAAATTAATCCTGACTTTGCGCTATTAAGTTTACATTTTTACAGTTTCTACTACAAACTGTCACTCTTTCTCTTCACATTCATCGATTATTTCACTTTATAACTTTCATAACTTTGGAAATATCGATGATTTATTGATATATAAACTTACGACATTTTGTCAATTTATTGTTTTTTCCATTTTATTTCATTTTTCTTGCTTGTTGTGTCATAGCTCAATATACTACGAAGAATTTTCACATTATTTAATACATATCTATTATTTTTCAAAGTTTGGTTGCAATAACTAAGTTCAAAATATTATTTTTCGGTCGAAGCAGGAATTTTCCCGAAAATCTACCTAGTAACTAACTTTGGGATTCTTATTATTTCAGTGATGCACATGTATAAATCTGATAATCTGATAATAGTCCATATGTCAGTAAGGAGCAATATTGTATTCTCTGTACTCTAAAATAGTAATAAGGTACACTGTGCACTGCCAACGAATTAATTACTAAATATGCCATGAATCGACCGGACGAAAAATGAGAAGGGTGGAGATACGAAGTGGAAGGAAGGAATACGAGAATATTTTTGAAAGGTGATCCAGGCATGGAAGGTAACCGAATGAGGAATATAGGACAAAGTGGGACGGACAACATATGCAGCAGAATAACAAATAAACACTAATAAAAAAGAAGTTTTGGTGGTGGTACAAAGTGCAAATACATATCTGGGTCAAAATGCCCCGTATGGGCTTTCTAGGGAAATTCTAAAAAAACTAATGTACGGATTACTCCAGGAAGGTGAAAATTTTTGGACATAAAGCCATGTTAAAATGAATAAAAGTCACGAGAGGAAATCCTGCTCTCATTGAAAATGAAATAAAAAAATGAATTTAAAATCGCGTTTGGGTCAAAATGACCCGCCTGGGCGTTCTAGTGTTAATATGCTGAAAAGATAAGATAAATGTATTATTTAATGGTTAATAAAAACAATGCTGTGAAACAGAGGGAAGAGTGACTGAAAGATCAGAAAAACCGGTGTACATTTATTGAAAATAGATTAAAAGCTACATTTATTCCCTTGCACGGGATATTCTTTTTTCTCGTGAAGCAGTTTTTGCCTGGCGGGAAAGAGTCCTCGGATTGCCCTGCCTCGTATGTTCCATCTTAATGCTTTTTTACGATTTATCCTCCACGGACGCCAGTTAACTCATCGAACCCATATCTTTTGAGCAATACCAGTTACTTTCGTGCTCATGAAATTACCTGTTAATATCTTGAAGCTTAATAATTTTAGGTTGAGGTCTGGTTTCTCTCAACCCTATTACATTACCAGCTAGGTCACATTTATGACCCCTTTTGCAAGCGTAAATTAACAAATGTTGAGGATAAAGTGTTGAGCCAATCGTTCATCACTGGAAACGTACTTGTCCCTTGTCGATGGATAATGTTTTGGAATAGATTTTAAAAGAGTTTGCAGACGAATGATACTTTTTGCAGCCGTTTACTTTCAAATAAAACCTAGTTTTACAGAGTATTAAAATATTGGGGACCACATATAAATTAAGTAATCATCTGCCCTTTCCGTAATTATGTTCGTGCAGTTTGAAAGAAAAATAAACTGAGAGCTAATGACGTTAACATGGTTGGAACAATATTCGATAAAGTAAAGATATGCATGAAACTTTGCATGCAAGTACTCTTTCATAATAAGCATAGATGAAAGCGTAAAATTGCATGTTAACGATTTGGTTTATTATCAATTTAACGCTATTTTAAAACTTAGCCTTATGGTGCTTGTTATATATTTCTAAAAACTTCAATTACGTGTACAGATTTTCTTCTAAGCGCAAAAATGTATACTCCGTGTCAATGAAATGACTCCTATTAAACATCAAGGTAATATTACACTGAATTAAAAAAATACGCATTGACTTATGATATTCACTATAAATTTGAATTCCACGCCGTAAACCCAGTCGTAACAGTGTTTTAATAGAGACGGAAATTTTAAAACATAATTTCTTGCCTCAACAGGAGCTATGTTTGAATATGTTTGGTAATTTGTTACGTATGAATAGATTTATAAAGGGAAGTGTGGCCCGAGAATTTTTTTTACTTTCTTGAAAAGTTATAAAAACGTATACTCAACCTCTTGCGATTCAGTCAACCACCAAAAGCGTGGGTAAAAGACGTGCTTGAAAATAAACATATGGCATTTATAAATTAACATATGCATAAGGCATCATTTCCAAGTTGTTCTCGGAACTGATAATTAAAAGCTACATTCTTTGCCATTTTTTCAATTTTCTCCTTATTTTTATGGCGCATCGTGTACAAAATAAAGAAATAATATTCGAAAATAAAGTTGGGGAGTCCTGCTGATGTTGGAATTTTTTTCTTTCTGGTCTCGATGAAATACAGCGGAAAAATATTTTTTACTGGAATAAAATGTCATAGGGCAAGTAAATCATGAGACTATCTTCAGGCGCAAGAAAAATATTATCATTTATGTAGCAACACAAAAATGTCTCCGAACATAAAAGGAGGGATATCTATCTTGTCTAAATATTTTCATCTGATGATCCCGCCATCAAACAAGTAAGAGCAATTATCGCTTGAATATGGATTGATTTTTTCTGCCATATAATTTTTTGTTTTTATTTTTTAAAATGTGTATTTATTCTATAAATTAATTAGGATGTCGTGAAAAATTCTTCTTATATCCTAACAAAAAACATTTTATATCTTAATGAATTTTTTTCACTTACTTTTCGCGTAAGGAAGATATAATAAAAAACAGACAATATAAGACAAAATGGGATAGAAAATAGTCAGATTACTTCTCTTCTCTAACCATTTAATTAGCTTTTTCATCTACGTTTTCGTGCAAGAACTGTTGTTTGATAAGCATTGGTTCACATTTTACTGCATATTTATTGCACTTAGACAATAGACAATGCATAGTTTTTCACACCATGGTTTTAATTACTGTAATTTTACTGACTCCCACTAAACCAACTTTCAATTCCTGAGAATTGTATATCATCCCATAAGGTTAGAGCCAGGCGGAAAAATATTAGGCACTGGTAGGAGAAAAATGTTTCTCTTATAATATGAAATAGTTTTTTTTAGAGAATTCACATTCATAAAAGTAAAATTCTATTCGTTTGTTGTAATCTTCACGCAACTGATTCTTTTGTAAATCCGTAGTTTTTAAAATCTTATTATATTAAAGTATGAAAGACGTGAAATTTATATGGCAGCCTTCATCACTGCAAGATATACATGCTAATATGCCAAAGTCACAGTGAAAACAATCATTTTTACTTTTTTGATAAAAACGAAAACTTCAATTATAACATTTGAATATTTTTTTAATCAGTAGCCGGACCATTTACTCGCTGCAGAACAATTCGTGCGCTCTCTCTCTCACGAAATCAAGTTTATACAGAAACTTTCAACTTGGCATTCACCGACGATACCTTTCGGTGATCTAGGCACTTTCCATTAATTGGACTTTCGACTAGCAGCATCAAGGAGTTTCGTGCCAGGTTCCGTCACGCGTCGCTTCCCCCGCAGGGAGCAATTCGCAAAGACAAAAAAAATTAAACTTTGGTGGGGAGGGGAGGCACCGCGCGCAGATGTGTAAATTCGCCCCTCCCCTCTCCATGCCGCCAACGTACACTCCATTCTTCCCACCCCATTCTCTCCGCTCGAATGAAGTGAGCGAACATATGGCCAAGAGAGAGAAAATCTGACCTTTTTCCGCCGAATATTCGTCCCCTTTTCACTGTTTGTCTCCATCTTTCCCCACCCTCACCCCAGCCTTTCCAGATGGCCCCAAACGAGCCGTTAAAGGGGGAGTCGGCCGTTCCGCAGATTCGATTTTGAGTGTCGTCTTGAGTAAAACACTTCCGTCGACCCTTTCCCTTTCATTCCGCATGTCTGCCTTCACCCCGACCCCATTATGGAATGCTCCTCCCCATCCCCGCCCAGTCCTCCTCCTTCCGCGAAAAATACTCGTTCGTGGTCTTCCTATGGCTATTGTCTAGTGATAATTTCCGAGCAGTGAGAAAAGAGTGGTATTTCGACATCAGATATCATCTTGTTAAAACTTCATAGTTCAGTATTTGCAACATGTCATGTCACAGTGAAAAAAAATCATTTCTACTTTTTCGTTAGCTACGAAAATATTAATTCTAATATTTGTCTGTTTTTTTACAATCAGTCAGCCGGGCCCTTTACATGTTGCAGACGAATTCTTGCGCTCTCTCACACGAAAGCAAGTACGCACAGAAACTTTCAACCTGTCATGCACCGACGGTACCTTTCGGTGATGTAGGTGAAAAGAGTATTTAGAAATCAGATATCATCTTGTAAAAACTTTATAGTTCAGTATCGCTGAAAGCATAACCGATATATTTGCAACCTACATTTCCAGCTTTGTTAGGATGGCACGATTTCTCAATTTGTAAATTCCACTTTTTAATTTTTGTACCAACACTGATTTCAACATTTGAAATGTCAAGTACATTACATAGGTTGATACTGTTGTAATAGTAAGTAATCATCTTGGTGAATAAGGTTCACAAAGTAACGCCTCAATCATTGGCTATTGAATGTAAAAATTAGATTAAGTTGATTTAAAAAAATGTTCGAATTATTTATAGCCGCACTGGTTCCATTAGATTTGAGTGAGTGTACCCCTGTCATTTTTATTAAATTTCTTCCAGCGCCATTTCCTTAATTCCTTAACATCTTTAATGTCTGCATAAATTTCTAAGGACATTTTTGATTTATTTGCTAAAAAAGTTTTGAAATGCTTTTAAGTGAAATTAACGAAAACCCAATCTCTACAGAGGAATTAATTTTGATTAAAATCATATCTGTAAAATTTAAACGGAGCGCATTTATAGATTATCTACTAGAGCAGAGTTATGATATGGTCGTCAGTGGTGATTATCTTCACATTTATGGTAATTTTCCTCGAATAAATTTTATCGTAGCATTAATTTTTCAAGACTAACTTTCACTCACCTATATTCAGATGTTAACTTAAGGCCCTATAGTTGTTATTTTCGTGAAACCTGTATAATTATTCATTATTAAGCCATTTATTACAGAGGGTACTCATAAATTAGTCGGTAGTATACCTTGAGAGAGGTAAAAGCGTGTATTTCATCAATAAATCTCGTTTTGATAGCGCAGTACTAGGGCGTGCCTTCCTCCTATTACGCTCTTCCATCTCTATGCATTCCGACACTTTGCTCTGTCATAACCTGCCAACTTGTTTCCTCCTATAACCGACAGTAATTTCCTCTTTACCCTTTATTTCCTCCAGTCGTAAACGTCTGCGAGATGTTATCTATCCTTTTACCGAGATTAAATGATGGGAGCACATGGGAGTGTTAAGCGTGAAAAGGGGACCTTGGCTAATGTGATTCGGATGTCTAGGATACCACATAAGTCATAGCATTCCACTTTAGAGCTCTGAAACGCTGGATAACGCGCTTTTATGACTTCATCTGCCAACGTCTTGCAGTATTGCCGAGTTATTTCTGCGGCAGAACTTTCGATCATAGCTGCTCACTTATCATTGGCCCATCGTAAATGATTTCTTTGGAACAGATGTGGCAAAACAGCAGCATTTATTGAGCTTGATATTTTATCGCTGACATAAAAAAATGGTGTAATAATTGCTTATCCTTGCGTTTATGTCGAAGAAATATTTCAATATTTATGTGTAATTGGATCAGTAATTGTAAATAATATTACTAAGTAATGAGGAGAGCAATAATTGCAGTTTTCCACAGGCTTTAATAACATATATTACGCATTACATCTTACAGAGTCATTAGAGATACAAAGTCTTGTACCAGATGATGACTCTGAGAGTTAAAGTGTGTAGTACTTTCAATAATAATCCGTGTGGAAAAGTGCGATTGTTATTCTTATTACGTTGAACTTCCACTGTATTACGTCCGGATTTGTTGAACTAAATAGTGCTTGGTATATTCATTACTTATTGACCTCGAATGGATTCGATACTTTTAACGACTGAGTCATCATCATGATTTTTACAACAAGGAATTATCAGGCAGCGTCTTTTATACCCTTTCCATTAGGTTAGAAACTGTGGATTGTTTTTTATGGATGGGGGAGTGAATATTTTTCCTTATTGTGGATGAGCAATTATACAGTGGGTATACAGAAACGAGGTCATGGTCAAGGAAAGAAAATATAGTTGAAGCGTCTCACGAAATTATGGTTTAGTGGAGTTTGTGTTTCATGGAATTTGATAGTTAAAAAATATGATTCAAAATATGGGAAAAATTTGGTGTCAAAGTTTTTCAATCAGAACAATTTCAGTATCTTTACTTAATAGGTAGTACCATTAGGGTAGATACAACATTTGTTTGACACTATTTTTTCTTTCTTGCGAAAAAAGAAAGCGTGCGGTTGGAGATATTGCATGGGTACTAGAAACCGCTCACATTAGACTATTTATGTAGTCCTGAAAAAGTGAAGAGTCAGGATAAAACAAGAAAAAGTAATATCATGGGAAAATTTACTAACCTTTAAGCAGGAGTTCAAAATACAGAAGCTACACGTGATGATGTGAACGTAGCTTCGCTCAGCTTATCTTGATTTGGTCGTAAGACGCTCCTTGTTAAATTAAATGGCCAATTACACAGTGGTGTTACGGAATAAGTCTACATACTGCAGCACTTATTTTAAGAGATAATAAGCCTTTATATTTCTCTGAATGCACTCATCCGTGGAGATTATCTAGAATATAAAACGACTTGGGAGAAAACGCTTCCATTTCACATATAATTTTCTCCAGTTCCTAAATATATCTCTCTCACACAATAGCAAAAGCCCTTAACGAGTAGTTCCGTAGAGGATGCTTCGGATATTAATACCACGCTGTTTCTAATGTTTCATAGTAATAATTTTTATTTAATCTTTGAACAAAAAACGGGATATCCTCAGCAGGTTTTGCAGTGTATTAAGCTAATTTTTACTTTGGCCTGTTGTCAGCCCTTGTCTACATAAATCCAGCAGTGTAATTTGCCTCTTTTTGTCAAATTTAATTATTACGTGAATGTGTGGAAATGATGTTGTTCGCAGCTCATTTCCCTTAAACTGACATATGCAGCTACACACGAGGAAAAATTAGAACATTAGATATTCTTTAGAGTTTTCATGGGTATCCTGCTCTGAAGTATTCATTAGCAGCCTCCCCATGCACTACGTACTTCTAAAAATGAGGGTGCATAGGCGCAAATTGATGTGTTCTCCATCTCAACCTCAACGCCACGAGGTCTAAATTGGTGATATTGATCAATTCTTCATAGCGTGCAATTTAACAGCAAAAATTGAATCTTCGGTAATTAAAATACTGTGCGCATGCCGGAATAGGTGTAATACATTAAAATGTTGTCAGAGAAGCTTGATTGTGCTATTGCAGGTGTAGATGCCATCAGATCGAATCTCCGATCCGCTAATTAATCAAAGGATCAAAATAAATTGATGAAATGGACACATTTCGTTTTACCGTGCTTTGATACCTCTTCCCCAAGTGCAATTGAAATAGAAACAGAGGTGCTGCGTTGGAGTGCACTGTGCAAATAATTCAATTTGATGAGGAAAATACAATTTCTCCCAAAAGAGATCATAGGAAACCTTTTATTCACCTCACGATGGTCTCCTGATAATGCATCACATTTATTACTGTAAACGGGGGTTGCTTTGTGATACATGCCCCGCAGCACTATTTTACATTATCTGAGCATGCAAAATTGGTTGAGGTGGAACATATTTCAGCAGAGTTTTCCAAGAATTTTCTGTGAAGACTTTTGAAAATACATGCACAAAGGCGGTTAAGTCCATGTTAAGCAATTTCATACTATACAATATGAACAATTTTCAGGAGTGTGGAAATTTTGCACTGGTTAACTAAATATAGAGTATCCTTAAATTTCAAAATTAATTCATTTGAAAATGTAATTCATTTAAATAATTCAATGGAAATACAGTTTTTGTACAAAATTATTTGGTTACATTTTTCAAGCATCCCTCTAAAATAAAAGTGCAGAAGTGTGGTTCAACACTGTGATAGTATAAGTCAATGACATATAGTCACCCCATGATTTTCGTCTCGTCGGGCTTGATTTTTACACTAGCGGTCACGATACATGGGATAAACGGAAATATAATAGTATTACGTCCACTTCACCATCATGCGGACTACCTAGCACAGTAAAGGCCTAAAAAAACTCTCGTCAGAAAATTCAAACGTCTGATTCTCTACGTGAAAGCGATGCAGGGTGTGTGCTGTTTAAAGAATCAGATAGCAGTTGGTGGGAATCGGACTCTGAATCAAGAGTCAATGTAATTCCTTTGATAATAGAGGAAGATAAAGTAGGTTCTACATAGCTCTGGCCGGTAGCTCTGACTGAGCACACCTGGAGTGGACCTTGCCACAACATGAAATTTGAAGGGGAAAAACTAATTACAAAAGAGAACTGCTACTTCCGTAGACTCATCAAGATGGCCATTGAAATCGCAAAAATACGGGAAATCATTTCACATTGACAGAGAAGATGGCTACAATATTTTCAATGCTTAGGAGGGAGTTTTCATAAAGAAGAAGAGAGTTAACAATGACAGAGCACCTGACTAAAAAACGGCCCCTATATATGACGAATACAATCACGTGCATCTTCACTTCTGATCTAAATAATATGGCTGCGATTCTATCAAAACTGTCGTCTACAAATATCTAAATATGCGGAAGAGACCACGACAAGCAATCACTGCCATTCAGGTGAATGACTCCGCGAAAGCCTTCGAGTTCATAGGGTCTACATAGTTTTATTTTTTGGGGATAAATATAATCCAGGAATGATTACCACAATAGTTAAACAAGTTACTTCAGTGAATAAAATGTAGCAAATAGACAAGCACCGTAGTTGGCTGAAAGAGATGGACGCATACGGTAACAAGACAAAGAAATGATGTGCAAACAAACAAAAAATAGTGAGCCATGCGCTCCTAAGCAAGGAGGGAAAAGAAGTCTAAATTTTTCGTACATTCCGGGACATTTACTTTTTTTCCCTTTATTTCCCAAAAGAAATCACATATAGGTTCAACTTCGTGACTCATATCGAGGTATTAGACCATAATAGAAAATTGTACGATGACAAAGTTGTGTAACAGTGAGCGGTAACTTTGTGGCAGTTATTTAGCAAAACATTATATGTACAAATACTGATTATTTATAAATATCATCATCAATTAAAAGGTGAGTAATGATAATTAACAATAACAAATTATAGTTTTAAATATTCATATACTCACCTATAAACTTTACAAAAATATGAAAAATTGTCTCAGTATTTACCCTGTAGTGGGCGCGTGAGCCGATTTTTTTCGCCTCTAAAAAAACCCGCGCCCCACTGTCTCAGATGGTTGCAGTCTAATACGACTCCTACATATTCTCTAGTCACTCTCATTGATATAAGTTTGCCTTACAACCTAGTAGCTGAATCGTACATGGTGAGTGCTAGTTAGTATCAAAGCTGACCAGTCCGAGAAAATTTAGTACTTACTTAAAAACACACACGACCCGAGTTTCAACGCTTAACACCATCTTCAGGTGCTTTTTCCGGGTTTACAGGAAGAAGTTTCTGAAGAAAGGGCTCCAGTATGCTCCGCCCATCCCAGTTTCGCATCGCGATATTCAACTCCTGGCTGTTGATTGCGACGTGGCACTCCGTGGTGAGAACTCTACCCTAAAACATTTAGCACGAATTTGACGACCTTCGACCCTTGCCTAATGATCCGACCCATAGACATTCGTAAAGTGATGAAAATTGTGAAATCTATACAAAATCAAATTGAAACCAAAAATCTAGTGTTACAAAAAGCAGATAAAGGCAACTGCCTAGTGATTTTAGACAAGTGTGATTATGTTCAAAAGTGCCAAGTCTTCATCGACAATACTGATTTCAGCGTTTTTCCGAAAGACCCTACGCTCCGGTTTCATCAGACCATCAGAGATGCTCTACGGTATTCTAAAGAACTTTTTAATTCCTCTCAAGTGCTCCTTGCCTCCACGCCTATATAGTCTCATAAAAATCCATAAACCCGGTGCACCAATTAGGCCAGTAGTGCCCTGTATGAGAGCTCCATCCTACAAGGTCGCTCATGCTCTGACTCGTCGAATACACCAACTTACTACTTTCAAATCACAGTATGGAATTAAGAATTCTCTAGACTTTGTTGACAAGGTCAAAAACATTACAGTTCCACACAACGTAAGACTAGTGTCCTTTGACATAGCTAATCTATTTACTAACGTACCAACAGTTGAGACCTTGTATATTACGGTTGAACTACTCAAAAAATCATCCGTTCCTCCAAAAGTCACCCAGGAAATTTCCACCTGTCTCTATGTGTATCGCAAAATTACTTTTTATTCAACAACTGTTTTTACAAACAGACTGACGGCTTAGCGATGGGTTCGCCAATTTTTCCGCTTCTCGCGGAAATCTTTTTGGATAGTTTTGAAAACAAACTTTTTAAATCGAAAAACAAATTTTTACACTCAATTGTCTACTGGTACCGATACGTAGATGATATCTTAGTTCTTAGGAAAGGCACTGACAGGAAACTAGATAATTTCACCAATTTTTTAAATAGCCTCCATCCAAAAATTTCATTCTCATGCGAAAAGGACTCCAACCGGACCATTAACTTTCTTGACCTCTGTATTTCCATCACCGATGACCAGCACCATTTTTCCATCTACCGAAAACCGACCTACACTGATCATATCATTCCGGCAGATTCCAGGCATTTTCACGCCCAAAAGCTGATAGCCTTCCACTCCCTTATTCATCGCCTATTCAATGTCCCTCTCATTCACCTCAAGTTTAACAAAGAAGTCCAAATTATTAAACAAATAGGGCAAAGCAATGGATACCCATCTCACCTTATAGATAAACTAGTGATTAAAAAGTCCAAAAAAGCGGCCTAAAGTTAATATTCTCCGGTGATCTTTCCTCCAAAACAGTTCAAAAATGGTGTTCTCTGAGATACTTTGGTCCGATCAGTGAAAAGATCGCCAAAGTTTTCCCATGAGAAAAATATCGTGTGTCATTTAGACCTCCAAGAAACTTAAAAACTCTATTCGACAAGAGCAAAGACCAGTTGAATCCTTAAAAGAAAAGTGGCATATATGCATTAAAGTGTGGTGACTGCCAATGTGTATATGTGGGACAAACTGCCCGTAACTTTAATGTTAGAGTCAAAGAACACTAGCTAGCCTATTTTGATAATTGTGAACTTAAGAGGAATTTTGCTAAACACCTTTTAAACCATGACCACCACAGTGATTTTAATCCTGATATTTTATGTTTTGCAACCCATAGACGTGTGCTTGACTCACTTGAGCAGCTGGAAGTTTTAAAGACTTTGCATGACTCTGACTCGAAGATTTTAAATTAGTATTTGTACCCGTCCTTATCTCCCATTCTCACAGCCGCCTCCCGAATTTCCTTCCCCCCCCCCTCCCGCTAAACTCCCCGCCAATCACAGCTCCTGACCAACCCGCATCCACACCACCCTAATCACTCACATCCACCCCCCTCCTACCAAGCATATATATAAGACTTTGTAAACCCGGAAAAAGCACCTGAAGATGACGCTTAAGCGTTGAAACCCGGGTCGTGTGTGTTTTTAAGTATGTGGTTTTGTTAATGTTACCATAAAATCCTCTAAAAAAATGGAATACCACAAAGTTACCAAGGAACTTGTATTATACTTCCTCAATTCATTTAATTCTCCAGCCAAGTACAGCAAATTTATTTGCAACTAAATCATCGTATTTTTCATCGGCAAGTCATCCAACTTAAATGCCGACTACCGTGCAAAAACTCAAGATCTCATAGGCTACTTTCATGTCAAACCATGGTACATACGATGAAATGAAATTTTCCCTCAAGTAAATGCATGTAGGCAAATGAAAAGTTAAATGATGCACCAAGTCACCTCCTAAGCATTTGGAGTCTTTGAGTTAACATTTTCAGTTTTAACGGTATTTTGGAATAAATATCATTCCGGTTATGAGTTGTTTGCATCGAAAGAAAAATCATTTTTAGAGTTGAGAACGTGAATTGATGCTAACCTCTTCTGGTGTCTGGTGTCTTTTTTAAAATTGATAACAGAATTATAAACATGCAAACTAGGGACAGTTAATATGACAAGACTTTATAGGAGTAGTCTGCAATAGGTCATCTACGGATCATTGCACAGGTATTGGACAGGAATTGGGATAATTATGTGGAGCAATCCCTCTCAGAAACGGCTACATAGTAAATCATCTTCAGGGCGGTGATGGTAGAGTTAGCTCTCTGAGTAGTTTTCGAAGCATTAGGACCTGACCCCCTGACATGGTTAGAAACCTCAGGAAAATTACACCTATCAATTTGCCAGGAAAGCAATAATCAAAAGGGTGACTCTAAATATTTCAGCACCTTTGTTTATAATTAATAATACCATACTTTAAAGGGCTTGAACCTTTTCACGAGTGTCAGGCAACCTGTTAGGTGGAGGGCTTTGGAGTCTCTCTGTGAGAACCGGCGTATGAGGAAAGTTTTGAGCCAAAACACTAAGGGATTATCAGCGTCAACTCTTCCGAGCATGAAATTAATTCAAAAATGTAGCCCACGACCGTGATATTCCTACTTATTTATTCAAATTCTCATTCTCTCCTCTTGTTTTGCGTTGATTAAAGCCTCCGTACATTATCAAATTGATATATGTTTGCGCAATCTCGGAATTTTCCCCGATTATCCCTCCCGCTGAGTAGTGAGGAAACTTCCAGGAAATCACTGCTCTTCATAGTCATTGTGCTTAGCGTCTCGGCTGAACGAGCACTTATAACATCATTTAAATACAGAGAATTTTTAAAAGGGTGTCTCTCATATCCCCTCAAAATTAACAAAGCAACACGGCCATAGGGTAGTTGGCTTAAAGGAGAACAAATTTTACCCTGTTGCTAAATGAATTATGAAACGAAAGGACTTCTGATGACAAGATATATTCTTAACATTAATCAGGTTAAATTGCGCGGGATCAACCAAAAAAATCCTTAGTATTTATGTAGTCCCTCGCTTTCTGATTTGTCTCAAACGAGAAATATGTGAGTTGATCTGAGAGATTTCTATATGCAGCTGCTTCCCTATGAGCTATATTTCATTTGTAAAAGCACTTGGATAGCAGAAGGGAAAGAATTAATCATATAATTATGAATGATAAATGAAGTGCACGTAAGTGGATGAAAGTTAAATTAAAACCTCAGTTCTTTGTTTGTAACAAGAAGGCTTTTGAAGCTACCAAATGTTAATTTCAGAAATACAATGCGAATTTTTTTGAAAAACCAATTAACCAACGTTTTTGGCGTTTGTAACTGTGGGACATTGATATCAATATTTTTATTAAAATTATCCTGGTACTATTTTGGACTTTGCATCCATATTAATTAACCTTTCCTTATTAACACTGCCCAGAGATTAAAGAATTTAGAGGATGGTTTGTTGAGGAACGATTGTGAACCCTGCTCAATCTTATGAAAACTAACTCCGCGTTTGCACTCAATTTGTCTGTTCTAATGAATAATGTTTTATTTTATGGCATTTTTCTATTTCCCAATGATCTTTTATGATTATATCCCAATGATTATGGCAGTTAATGTTTTTGAATATGGCCATGGTTATGAAAAAAATGTTTTGCTTCATAATGTTTCCTATCTCTCATTCACTTTGCTGAATTATTATTTTTATTCGTATTTTTTGCATAAATATTATATTATTAACATATAATTTCCATTATAAAAATTTTTAAAAATCAGTAGTTCTGTTTCTATGTTAAATTGTATGCTAATTTTTACTGTCTTGTAAATTAAAAACAGTTATTTCATACACAGAATAAATCAAAGATAATCTAGTATTCCACTCTTAAGTATTCTCATGAATCAAAATAAGTTATATACTGCATCCTAACATTATTACTTGTGATTTCCTTTTAGCCCTGAAAGCCAATTCATTTAACTTAACTTTGCCTATGTCTGCCTAAGTTTCTTTCTCAAACATTTTTTTAAATAACAGATACTCCAAGATATGACTCAGTCTCCGGCATTACCCTACGGAAATGTTTCATGTATTTCACGCTTAGATAAGTGAATTGGTATGGCTTTCCACTTAATCATACCGACCGATCCAAGTTTTGGCCTAATATGCCATTTTCAAGGCCTTGAAAACAAGAATGCAGTTAGAGAAATGAGGTGTGGTATCATACTCAGTTACTTACTTCAACATGAACAGTAATCCAAAATACTTTATGCCTTAATTTGTACCACTTAAGGGAAACTAAAATAAGGAAAGTAAATACTCACTATAATATAACATTCTTATTGTTAGATCATTATCTTATCATGCATCCTACTTCTCCATATCTCGTACGCGAAACCTAAACAATTTCTTCCCTTTCCTTGTTCACGTAACTTCCTTCTGTCAATCACGACCCTCAGAATTCCATCATACCTCCTCATTACCTCTTCAAACTGTCGACTCTGCCTTCTACTTGTTCTCTACTCTCTCTTCCTCCCAAATACACTTACTACATCTTTTTCCACGAGTACATCTTAAACGCTTTCCGCCTATTTTCAACATTTCAGTATCCACGTTCCTGCACCGTACAACACCGCTATGATTAATTTATTTTATAAAAAGCCATGCCTTTGGTACCGTGTTTGTACATTTACTAGATGTATCTATGTATTTTTTGTAATTTTTCCATCAAGCTTATCCATTCTAAATGGCCGATTGCACATTTTATGGCATTAATTTTTCCGTACTATTTCCAGTACGATTCCCACCATTCTTAGCGTTCGTCCATTAGAATGCTCCATAAGACAAACGTCGTTTCACCTTTAAATTTTATTAAAATAAGGATCTAAAAGGCAAGGTGTTTGTCCTAAGCTAGCATAAAGTCTTGCCTGGCTTGTTTTGTTCTACATAAAATCTTCGTCCTTCATTGGTCGTTCAATCCTAAGATGGGTCGACTGCAGTGATCCGTCCAACCCAATCTAGTGCCGGTTACCATACTCCTTGGTTGTTCTATTGATGTGCTTTCCTAATTTTTAGTCGATATTTATTCCATAAAAGAAAACTGCTGTGCTCAAAGAAGATAGGACGAAAGACCAGGAAACAATATGTGAAAATATTCATGTGGTCCATGGATCATTCATGTGGACCATTCATGTGGACTCTATGGATTAGAGGCATGGACAATTGGGAAAGCATGCCAGAAAAGAATAGAAATCCTTCAAAGCAAGGTGCTGGAGGAGGATGCTGAAGATAAAATGGACGGACAAAATAAGAAATAATGAAGTGTACAGAAGAGTAGAGGAGGAGAGTACTATATGAAAAACCATAGAAAAAAGAAGAACAACAAAAAGAGACACACTAGGCTTGTGAAGAACATAATTGAAGGCAATATAGAGGGAAAAGTCCTCAGAGGAAAACTCAGGAATAAAGAAAAAGAAAAATCTCCCAGTAAATTCCACACTTAAAATTTTTATTGCAAGGCAATTGAAACCTAGGTCTGTAATAATAATTTTAAGTGTCAAATTTACTAAGAGATTTTCTTTTTCGTCATATCTGCGGTAATCTTCCATAAAGTTACGCCTTCAACCATTAATTTTTCCCAGGAATAAGTTCATGGACCAAATAATAAGAAAAGTATATAGGAATAAATACCAGGAAGAAAGATAACTAGCGTTTGATAGGGAAGGGTGGAGGGCAGTAGTCAACCAATCCTAGGATTGAACAACCAATGAATTAATGAATTCCTTGGCATACTTCTTGGGATTTTTCTTAATCTTTCCCTTTAATTATATTCCAAACAAACCAAATGAGCATCACAGTATGTTAAATTTATCTGCCTCTTCTTTTCCGTAAAGTGTTTCATGTGGTCCTTGCCTATTGATCTCTTCCGTAGATTCTTCCATTTTTATTTTAACCGATAATATTATCTTCAGCATCTTCCTCCAACACTAGGGCTTGAATGCTTAAAATCGTATCTGCTACAATTCCTCTTTTCTCTTTCCAATTAATCCCATTGAAACCTTATTCCTCCTAATACATTTTCTTCTTTGCTGAAATGATCCAACTCTTCGTGTAAAGCGTCTCTCATGGGCTTTCCATGCGTGCTTCATTTACTAGTTTGCGCCCGAAACGAGCAATATCGGAATACTAGGCTGGGACCGCTTGTGAGAAAAAAATGTCGCCGGGTGCGTCATCCAAAATTATACGTTTCCCTGCGCTTAATTCCCCGGGACATCCCTCACGGGAAATCTTATTTCATTTCTGTTATCGCACTACTATATTGCCTCTTGCGCCGCTATCTATTTCCTTCAAACTTTTTTTACTTGCTCGCCTGTCGTATCTCCCCGACGTCGCCTCGAAGTAAATGGTCCGGTGCTTTTCATTCTCCTTCGCGTAGGAAACAACACAATGTTCTCCCTTGAGTATACACATAAATGTTGTAATAGCTAAACTGACTGACGCAACCGGCGCGATATATTTAGGGATCCGTTTTCAATTCCCAGTCCAGAAGTATGATTTATACTCTGTTAATTTGCCCACTTCTATACATTTCCGGGTGACGCCAGAAAAGTTATACTGCCGTTCTAAAGTTACTAAAGTTCGTGGTTTCCTAAAATTGTAGAATATTTTAGTTATTACTAGACGATGGTATCCATCGAAATTTTATTCAATGAGGGTAAAAAAATAAATAATTGCTGCATTTTTCTAAAATTTCCCTCCCAGTATGGCGCTTAAAATGCACTTACTATGCAGCAATGATTACACATTGAGGTGAAAAATACCTGAAACAAATAGTAGCGATTGGTCTACTGATCATTCAACCCACGTCATAAGTGCCTCTGGCATTAGTTCCCATTTAAAGTCTATGTGACGGTTACCAAGCAATTAATTTCATCTATACCTTAAATATGTTGCGCAAAAACTAAAGATTTTGTATAAAAACTCAAATATTAGGATAAAAACTGAATTGATAAACTTTTATTCCTTTACTCATCTGATATTAAGAATTTCTAGCCGATGTAATGAATTCAATGGTTTAACTATATTCAGTACTTCAAGTAACCAAAAAAATCCTGTTAACTGAATCTAAAGCTTTTCTTAGAGGAGTAAAATGTGGTTAAAAAGGGACTTGTTGAGAAGCCTTATGAGCCTTAGTTCTTATTAATAGAGGAAATTATTTCTTCTGGGCTCCAAAGGACGTGTGTAACAAATTTTGTTCCTGTCCAAAAATGTATTTGAAGGTCAAAAGTGTTCAAACGAACGACATTTTAGATTTATATATATAGATTAACGACGGTGATGGGTGAGATATTCATGCTTGTAAAATATCTAAAGTCATATTAGGCTTGTAGATCTCAAGAAAAACTCCTGATTTATTGGGATCCTCTGATGTGAATTTTGAGACCTGCCCCATTTCCGTCAACTTCCCCCCACGAAAAAATCTGAGTGGAAAACCCTCCCCTGCCCTCCCCCCGTCGTTGCTACCCTGACAGCTTCCGGTCCCCTGTCAGTAGCCCTCACTGGTCTATAGAACCAGCCACAAGTCTCCAGCACGCGACCCCATCTTTCCCAGATGTCACTTTTTCCAGCTAAACAATCAGACTTTTTTCGACTGGCTGCCTTCCCTTTTCACGACGTATCCCTTAATGAGCTACCTACGCGTTTTAATTGGCCTCCAGCTTTTTTTGATTTTGCTTTCTATGTGACCCAATGAGTTTCCCCAGTTTATCTTTTCACACACCGTAATTAGTCCTGCGTGTGTTCAGGCAACGCGATGTCAAACGTTCAATAATCAGATGAAGGGCAGTGGCCTTTTCCCTACAGGGTATTACACCTATGGCACCGGTTACACAAAAGAAACCACCTAATAGAACCTTAACATTAGTGACTTCATTCGAGCTTAAATCTGCCTTTGATATAACATGGGATTAATTCTCCATTTTGCTAGTCCCCATTAGCTTTCTCCCAAATGAAGTACATTCAAATGAGGCTAATTTTGGGATTACGACCCTTGCTCACCATTGAAATGCGAAAAGAAAACCCATTCATTAGCGAAAATCACGAGCATAAATTTGTCCAAGAGGATTTCTTGTGCAATTGATTGAAGTCCCTAGACTTAAGCGTTAAACTATGATGCGTCATTAACGCAATGTATAGTGAAACATGGCCCTTTATTCATCAAGTTGCAGTTACATAATTTACGTTAGTCAAAGCCAACTTAAGGATCTGAGTCTTTCCCAGCAAATCCTTAAAATGAAGAGTTCTCGGGTTTCCAGCCGGGTCGGTGCAGTTCAACACCATTACCCGGCTGGAAACCCGAGAACTCTTCATTCAAAGCCACTTTGAACCCTCGACTCACTAATGAGGCATATGTGGTAAATTGAGGCATTAACTTAAGTTAGGCGACCTATTTTCACATTTGGAGGTCTTTAAAAAAAAAAAAAAAAAAAAAAAAAAATATATATATATATATATATATATATATATATATATATATATATATATATATATATATATATATATATATATATATATATATATATATATATATATATATATATATTCGTTCACTCATTCACTCAGACCGCACAGCGGCAAATATACTCATATAAATTTTTATACAGAAAGGTAGAAAGAAAGTGGATAGGAACACGTAAAATTTACAAAGACAATGGTGGTGTGAAGATGAATTTTTTCTGCTTGGAATCGGCCATCATTTCATCTTCACACCACCATTGTCTTTGTAAATTTTACGTGTTCCTATCCACTTTCTTTCTACCTTTCTGTATAAAAATTTATATGAGTATATTTGCCGCTGTGCGGTCTGAGTGAATGAGTGAACGATTGTATGCCCTGAACGGGTCATTTCCTACTTGGGTTAGCGTACCCCGAAACGCCTGTTCTATATCTTTCACCACTGTCTGTGTGCTTGAGTTATTCTTTCATTTCGCCTTGTGTATGTCATTCCTTCTCTGCCGGTGGGTGATAAGCAGCCCGCGCGCCATCTATTGGCCGCTCTCGTGGGTCATGCCCTGGGGAGTGTTTGTTCATATAAACCCCCCGCCGATATCAGCAGAGTACTTAGTTCTTAGTAGACTTAGTAGAGAGTTCTTAGTAGACTGGGTAGCTTGGTGGTCTGAGCATTGGACGCGAAATCCAAAGGTCCGTGGTTCGATTCCCGGTCCAGTCGAATTTTTTCTGCTTGGAATCGGCCATCATTTCATCTTCACACCACCATTGTCTTTGTAAATTTTACGTGTTCCTATCCACTTTCTTTCTACCTTTCTGTATAAAAATTTATATGAGTATATATATTATATATACATATATATATATATATATATATATATATATATATATATATATATATATATATATATATATATATATAGTATATATCTTATATATATATATATATATAAGACCAAAGAACCAAAGAATAGAACCAAAACCACCAGACCTTATAATAAAAAGGCTAATCACAGAACCCAAGATTACATACATGATTTACGCTGGAACGAGCCAATCGGTTCGTGTTCCAGTGACAATCTACCGGCACTGCCGTACATCATGTAGTGAAACATGAAAGGTTTGCAAGTTTAAAATTTGCATACAATTTTACGATTAGTAGTCCAAAAAGCGGCTATAGTTTCAATACACCTTCGTAATTTTTCCAAACGTTTTTATTCCATTTCTCAGCGCAAGAATGTGACCATTTGAACAGTTGAGAGGAGAAAAGCGAATTTTATTTTGGTAGCAGCTATAGTATGTTTAATAAAAAGTGAGGTGTAAACATTTATGTGAATGGTGTGCTTGCATGCACAGTATACTCATCCATCTGAGACTTACGGTTAAAATACCTGCGTGCTACAAGGGGAAAATTTTGTAATATTTTAACAAATAATTTTTAACATCCCAAAGGAAATTAGAATCACTCGTTCCAACTTAAACACATACCTGCCTCCCATTAACTTAATCTTTTGCTGAGTATCGAGCGGTGAGCCTTTAGTCCACCAAGAAAAGAAGAGTAACCTGAGGAAACTTTGACGTTGGCGTTCAACTCGGCAAAAATCTCGCTAGATACTAAAATGCCGTATTGAATCGTAAAAGGTTTATGCTAATGGCATTACAATAGACTCTTTTTTATTTTTGATATATTAATCATACGGTAAAAACAATTTCAAGAAGAATGATGATATTTATATGAACGGAGAGCCTTTTATGGTTAATTTGCTTGCGAGTGATGCGCATTCCAGCATCTCATTGTTTAGATAAATATAAATTCCAACAATCGAGATTACAAAATCATTTTTAAATCCTGGGCACATTTCCCGCGAGCAGTTTGTTCTCTTTAGGAAGACTAATAAACCGAACGAAGGGGCCTTCTTCGATTTGGATTTGATCATTTTGATAATTGAGGGAAAATTGAGACGTTTTCTTTTGAGACAGTCAAGTGCGTAAAAAGTCATTAATCACGAAAATCTTTCGATGATATAGCATGCTATCCGGAGCAAAAAACTTTCCGGGAAACTTCCATGAGAGGCTAACAAGTAAGACTAAAGAATACATTTCTGCTCTGATGAAGGCATAATTTAACATATAAATCGCGTTTTACGATGAATTTGCCACATAAACAGTTCTCCTTGGTTAATAGAGAAAGTTGTCGTAAGTAAAAATATTTAAAATTATGCACCAACTGCGACATTAATGTGAAGTGTTTATTTTTTGGGAAGCTTCCGGTGGATACTCCTAAAAATGTGGAGTTTCCGTCTTGAAAAATAGTTTGAGGGAAACGTGACTGTCTAAAAACTAAGATGCGCAAGATAAACAACATTCTTTTGTCGTTAGATCATCCTTCTCAAGAATATCTCTACTGTTATGACAGTTTTTGCTAGATTATTTACGAAAAAGAATTATGCATACAGTATTCAAAAAATTATTCAACAATTGGTAGACATGTAACGAGTTTACTAAGATGTTCCAAAATTTTTTTTTTAGCTCATGCATTTCTGTTACTCAGAAGTATTACAATCCGACCGAAAATTGATCAATGGGCATTACACATTGAATGGTGATCTTCTTAAGTGTAATTTTCTGCCCAGCAAGTGCTTTACCAAATTGGTTTTATTTTTTATTACCTAAGAGTGATATAATGACCTGTCTAGGATACTAAAATACCATGGAGTGGTATATATTAATTACTAGAAAATTATAGAGAAAATACTATTCACCTATGCAAATACGGTTAAAAGTTTTGCAAAATCCGTCGCTTCTGGGGCACAATTACTCTGAGGAAGCACTCCTCGACAGTATTTCTGTTTCCTAGCAAGTAGCAATTCATCAATTTGTATCGTAACACCACAGGGCCAAACATTTGTCCATAGTTTTCAACTGTTATGATGTACACTTCTGGTCACGTATTTAATCATTAAACCAGTGCTGAAAGAGATCCCCAAGGAGTGGTACAAAGAAACGATTATCCAAGGGAATAGCGTACACAGCATCCAAAAATGGGGATATAATGGTTTTCAATTCATGTTATTTTTAAAAACCTAAATGATGAAAGACATCTTTTCTATTTCGAACACTTTTCGTCACTAGGTGCACACTTTTAGTGTACGTTTTGTCACAGGAAAGATATTTCTTCAAAATTTTTGTACTTTAATAGACATCACAGTTCCGCTCTTATTACAGTTAATCATAGAATACTCAAGAGTATTCCAGAAAACTATGATCACGGGGGTAAACTTCAGCCATGTTTTATCTACAAACGTTTTTCCTGAAAAAGTTTACAGTGAAGACCTTTTTCTGAGTGAAGAAGTTCTGGGATGGGTAAACTATTTCAAAACACAATTACATAAAGAAATGAGTGATAAGTAACCCATGAAAAAAAGTATGAATAAATATTCATCAGCGCAATGCATCAGTTTTCCGATCTAGTGCTGCGGGAAGTAGTCACATATTGGAATAAAAAGGGCGCAGGAGGTCACATATTGGCAGATTGAACAACAATCCTCGGACTATGATGGAGGTGGACTCGGACTACGGAGAGACTATGGAGAGTTTAAAGCGAGCTATAAAACACAAATACGGAGAAATGTAAAAATTTGATTCCCTAAATTCCTTTTAAGGTTGACTTGAAAGTTCGAAAATAGATATTTCTTTCCCTTTTTTTCCCTAGACCACTCTTTAATGATTTCTGAGCAGTTATAACCATAGCCATCGGGCGAGAACTCAATGAATTAACTTTTCCCAGTAGGCAATTCATTCCGCCCCATCCCAAGAATGAAAACATGAGACGCGCAGAGGAGGGAATCTTCAAAATTTCCGGATTACTCGCCCACCCCTTCCCCTTTATTCAGTCATTCTGGCAAAGAATAAGGAATAGGTGCGAGAAAAAAGATATGAGAATTCCGGAAGATTTTCTTTCGACCGTAAGGGGATGAGGGTTGTGGGAAAAAAAGAGAGGTGACTTTCGTGGAGGGAGAGGGGAAAGGAAATAAACGTGGTGTGAAATATTCGACTGGGATATCAGCTTCGGGCGGTCGAGTTCCTTCCTCCATTTTCCTCATGTTCTCTTCCTACCCGCCAAAGTCCGCGTTTTTTTTCGAGGCGTACCCGATATACATCGGAATCATAGTGGCATCGACCGATATGATATTTTTTAATGCAAAAATCATTAGTCGTTCACCCACATGATAATTTCGATTCTAGCTCATCTCCGATAACTCCCGTTGTTCTTCTTAGTTCTTCAGTTTTATATACCGTTTTAGCTATTTTATGCATTAATTCTTTAGCCCTCCCTTCTGGAGCTTTTCCTGTTATCATATTTATCACAAATTTGCTGAATTGTTTCCTTCACATTGATTAGGTATTATCACTTTCAATGAAGTTGAGATTTCCACGATGATTGTATATCATGTAAATCATTCCACTGAAAATGTGATACAAAAATAAGTGAAAACATCAAAGTGAATACGAAATTTGAAATCATTACTTCCGCACTGACACTAGATTACTACCTACCTGCGTGATGGTAAACACGTGTGGCGGCAGACGCCCTCGAAGCTTCCTAGACGCGTATTTAGTGACGTGACATCCAAGGAATTTATGCATGGCCGCCTCAGTGGAATAGTTACGTCAGTTACCCGTAAAGCATAGTCTCAGACTTTGGTTTGTGTGAGTTTTTCACGTTAGTCAAGTAATTCAAAAGTTGAAATAGCATTATCAACTTTTTTTTAAACATGAAAATTATGTTAAGAACCTATATTTTAGCCTGGAGTAACAAAATTTTGGGTAAATTTATTTCCTATTTCTCTTCTCTTACAGAACTAGTCATGTATGTTTATTGCACTGCTATTTTATGCAAAACGCTACGTGTGACAAGATAATAACTATCAATCTAACGTAACTTAACATGACCATGGTTATCGGCTGATAGCATATTCAGGGTGCAGGAAAGTTCTCTGTGGAATAGATCTAATCTTTGCCAATCACGCTGCTGAGCAGGACCTTCACCAGTCGCACATGGAATACCTCTCAGGAATCAACTTTCTCATGTATGTATTCCATTGAACTTTGTACTGCCAGAAACTTTAAAAAGTAAAACAATTAGCCTTAAAGATTTTCAGTTAATAAAATTAGCCGATGCGTGTTGCATAGTGTAATCAAATTGATTAAAATGATGTACCTAAGAATATCTATTAATTCAAAGCCAATTGTTTTATAGAATCAGTCAGACTGTATAAGTTTTACCTCCATCGAGTGGTTGCCTCCCGAAGTGGTCATTATTTAATTAGTTTTATGGTGGTCGCTTAATACAGGTTTCACTGCTTATATCATCCGTACTCCATGAGGTAATGCGCAAAAGGTATGGTCGCCAGTAATGGTAGAGGTACGGATGTTTTATTGAGCACATTGGCCCAAGAAAAAAAGTAATTTAATAATCTATTTAAGCTTATATGCGTAGCATACTACAATAAGCCAATTGGCCATTCACAATAACCGCAGAAAAGCAGAGTATACTCGAATCAAAGGTGTTTATGGTTCTGCAACAGAATAATGAAAATAAAATGGACGGATATTATCAGTAATAATGAAGACCCACAATAAATTGGAAAGCATAGCTGCTTAATGAAAACTCTGAGAACATATCAACTTATTATATAAAATACATTTTACTGCTCACAAATCTCAACCACGAGCAGGTTTTTTCAACTTTGCGTCCTTTTCAGGACTTGATGATAATTCTATACGATGAAACCTAGACGTGATTAAACTTCATTAGCAGAATTTTAAAGTGATTCAATTAATCAAGAATTGCTTCCACCGACTAACGCCGGAAACTTCATCGTACGAATTAACAAACATATAGCTGTACTGTCATGTATTAGTGCGTCGATGGCAGCCATTTTTATTTATTCATCAACTTTAGAAGCTAGAAGATACTAGAAGCAACTCCTTAATGCTTTATTATCCTGCTCATTGCACCACCAATTTTAATGATTCATTTGTTGTCACATCAACTGAAATATGGAATTCATTGCCAGTAAATGTAAAAAACATTAAATCAACTGAAAATTTTAAAAGTAAAATTTATGATTTTTTTATAAATTTCTCTTAGCACTTTTGCTGAAACCTTTATATGCGTTTACTATTTACCTTTTCTTTTTATGTCACAAATGAATATGTATGTATGCATGCGAATGTTTGTATTTTTGCTCTTAAGGGCCTGTACCCAGAGCGATAATAAATTATTTACTTACTCACTTACTTTACCTTTGACTGCAATCAATCTCCAGACTTTATGGTTAATGATAACTATAGATGTTTGATAGCAAGTTTAAGGTGTACGAGACCATGTATTAAATTCATAACATTTATCTCTAGTTCGCATTTGCGCATCATTAGTGATGCGCTTTCAGTGTCGGAATATCGGAACGGAACGTATCGCCAATGGATCGCTTGAAAAAAAACGAAAGGTATCGCGCCAGCCCAAATATTTTTTCCTTCTCTCTCTCTCCTCTTTTCACTCCAAAGGGCGACGGGAGTTGATCCGAGCGAAAGGTCGAGAAGCGGAGGCGTGAGAATTCTGTGCGCCCTCACTCGAAGGGGAAGTGTTCCGGAAGCATGAAGGCGAAAGGCGGCGGGGCGTGAATCGCGTTCGTTCTGAGGGAGCAAGAAGAAACTGGAAACTGGTCCAGAGGGGGGTAGAGTTAAGGTGGAGGGTAGAGAGGCCGAGGAGGGCGCCCATGTGGAAAACAGACATCGCCAAGCTATCGCTCATAATAAGGAAGATCCAGGACTATTCACTATTCTATAGTATAGTAGGAGTGCTCTAGAAAAAAATACATATACAAAGGACGTCGAAAGGCTACCTACTCCGTGTTTTTTCCTCCGCTTCTTGTTAGGAATATTTTTCTCAAGTTCAATCTTTCTCTCATGTTCATAGAAGTAATATAAATCCCTGCAATAAAGTGACTAAATTTTATCCCATGAATTATTTCGTCCTAATCACCGAAAGGGGACTCGCTAGTCAACTGTCGTGTTTATTTTTATTGAGGGCAAAAATATGCCGTGAAGATTCTGGGGTGGAAATTCGAGGAAAAACATGTTTTATCTGAATTTAAAATGAATTGGAAAAATATTTTAAGTCTTCATTGTATTCAGGTAGCTATTAAGCCCAAAACAAATCATCTTCGCCAGTCACTATAGCAAAAGTGTTGAAAAGACTTTAAAAATTGAAAAAAAAAATGGTTATGGAATGTGACTTGCTTTTTCGTTCGATTCTGAGAAGTATAGCTTAAATGACATCTTTCTCCTGTTGAAGTTTCTACACACCGTATTTCTCCGAATATTAGCCGCACTTTTTGCCCGATTTTGGGGCCTCAAAATCGAGGTGCGGCTTAAATTTGAGAACTTTCTTAAAAAATCGTAAAAATGACGAATTTGAGCACGCCAGCTAAATTTGCCTAAGCCACGGGGAAAGTAAGAAATAACGCTGAAATAGGTCAAATTGGTGCACATTTTATTCATATATCAAAGGATAATTTAGGTAACACTTTTTAACAGTTACATAGGTAATGTAAAAATAGATATAAAATTCTAATGTCTAATACTGTATGTAGTACGTTTACAATCAAAATTAAGAATCAAACTATCAGAAAATAAAATTCAAAACTACTAATTCAGTCAGCAGGACTAAAGGAGGTCACTATGGCATGCTGTACTTTGGTATGGTATGAAATTTTTTCCCTATTTTGAGACCTCAAAAAACGGAGTTCGGCATATATTCGGAGAAATACATCGGAGTATAATATTTGCCAGATTAAGGTTAATCCATATAGTTATCTGACTATTTTATTTTTCTCGTGTCGTGTCATTCGAGCCATGAAAAAGAGAAATGAAAATCATAGCGTTGATTTTAAAAGACAGTGAATTTATGACCGGATCATTTGCCAAGGAAGAAAGAGACAGCGTGCATAATTTTTTATTAAATTTTCAGTACGCTAGATTAGTATTGAGGGTAGAAAGGGACAACATTGTAACTTGACGGATGTGCAAAAGTACCAGAATAGGTCAATGTACAAATATTCAAGATAATCATAAAAGAAAGGGTGAAGACGAGAAATTCGTTTGTTCATGGGCTGTTTGATAGAATTTTTAAGTTCCATTCTCTACTATGAGACCCAAATTTTCATCCAATTAGTTTTATGACTCCATATTTTCAGCTAAATCACTTTATTTGACTCCATAACTAGATTGTGGAACTAATCGATTAATTAACTGACGGAAAGGAGAAAGTCTACGTACGATACGCTGAGCGGGGGAGAGAAGAAAAGTGTTCCGTCAGGAATAAGGTTAAAAAGGTAAGACATAAAATGTGAAGGTGAATTCAGAATGGTATGAAATCAACAATTTTATAATACAATTTCAAAAATTGGTGAATATTTTAGTAAATTTATAAAAGCAATAGAGAAAAAGTCGATGTTATCGCATGAAAGAGCACGCGAACGGTTGAATTAATATGTCTACAAACGAGGTTAGATTTACCGGAAACGGGAAAATAAAGATTAACTGGAAAGCTCTGACAAAAATTTTCTCCTACAAAATTTCCTCAGCTTCAGTCATAGGATCACAATTCAGAAGTTCCTCACCTCAATCGAGATTGAGAAATTCGCTCAAAAAGATTCCCTTAAGTTATGAATTCCACTTCTGCAGATATTTACCTAACCAGTGGGTATTAAAAGTGATTTATTTTCAGAGTTAAAGATTATTTTGCTTTGAGTGGAATGGTATTACCACAACTGTTTTCCGTATACTTCGAAAGCACGGCATTTCCCACACTAGTCAGTCCGAATATTGATACCTGTCAATATTTTAAAATTATTGTAGTACTTTGAGGCAGTGGGAGGGTCATATAGAGTACAGGACTATGCAAATAGTATCTCCAAAATATTAACTCTAGACATATTTCATTTTGCTTGTACCCAGTGACAACAAAACTCTCGTCTGTTATAGCTAATAAGAGCTATAAGATCATTGGTATGTTACAAAGTTTAGTACTTTTTATGGCCTTATAAAATTCTGATGTCACGTCATATATGTGCTTGAAATCACATAATATGGTTTAAAATCGGGGTTCAAAAACTCGCTTTTAAAACCGGTATCGTTATTTTCAGCCGAGGAGCACTCGATAGCCCATTTTTTGTTTTGACCATTGAAATATTTCCCACTATATTTTCATTGCCTGATTCTCTCGCTTCAGCAAGACTTCAACAAATGGCCTAGTAACTGCAAATGCATTCAGAAACAAATAATTTAATATCAGGGACAAGTAGCATTTGGAAATTCCAATGAAATTGTAAAGTAAATAAATACTTCCCCTATAATTGCCATCAATTAGTATACATTCGTGTTTGATTTCAATACTTAACTTCAATAAACCTTAAAGTGCAAAAACTTATCACATTTTTGTCTTAATGGTACGCTGATGGAATTAATTAAAATCGATCCTTTCTGAAATCACTCACAAATTACGTAGTAAACGGCAGTTTGTTGTTGACTTAGTAAATGCAGCAAATTAAAACTTATTTATTAGAGCAGAAAATAATTTTAATTATTTAGACACTCCTGTTAATTTCATTGACTATGATTATAGAATTTAGACCTTCACTCCATAAAATGATTCCTCCATGAAATGCGCAGTATATAACCAGCAAGACCAAAATATGGGATCAGATTTGCTATTCCTTCAATATTAGGATTGGATTACTTTTTATTTTAGTCAAAACTGCTTGGAATAGCTCTGGTATCACAGAATGATTGTGCTGCGGTGCTCTTCAAATCATTCCTTTCAGCTTTACAAACATTGCTATAGGATGACGATTACAGAATATGACGTCTTGGTTTACTGTATGACAAGTAACTTTTTAAGAGGGAAATCAAAAGAGAAAATTTATTTAACATATATGAAAAAATAAAACAGACCAGACTTAAATGTAAAAGCTAGTCTCAATAGATAATGTAATTCCGTTAAGTCATTGCCTCTGACTCCAGACAGTGAAGTAAAGTTATAATGGTAGGAAGTAAGACGACAAGGTTTGTAGTAAAGATTAAAATATTGAAATAAAAATTCACCGAAGAAATATCATGCTGCTAGGTAAAGATATGCAACAATTAACAACGTTAAACGCTATTGACAGAACGGCTACTACAGGAAGGATTTTAGCGGTGAATGATAAAAAAGGCGGTTCTAGACAGGGGGAGAAAGAGGAAGAATAGGGAGCATCCAGTAGATGAAAAAAGCGGGGAATCTAACGGAAGAGGAGGGAGAAGGATGTACGCATCGTGGGCCCATAATGGGGAGAAACGGATGTTGCCTCATTGGTATTCAGGTGATGCGTCTGAATGGCCGCCAGAGGGTTTTTCTGTGTTCACATTATTTCCGCGGATTAAATTTATCTCACGCGTGAATGAGCGGCGGGGAATGCTTAAAAAAAAGCCCTCCGAGAAGCGAGATAAAGTAAATAAAATCATTAAATGCATGCGTTAACGCCGTATATATTTGTGTCAGGATGAGGGTTTGTGACGAGGGGGCAACAATTCACATGGTGATGGCATTAATTGCTGAAATATTATGGTCTATTTTTATAGAGGATTTATATATAACGGGTAGAAAACAGTCATCGCCTCTTTTTAACGCTAAGTACCTATTTGATTGAGTTGGAGAGGTATATTTTTCTACAATGGGTACAGCAGCAATGAATTTTTAAAACAGTAAACAATGCCTAGGCTTCATTATTTTTTACGGCGGAATGATTGATGGCTTATTTATTATGATGATAATCGAGAAAAACGATTTGCAGAACTTTAGGCATGCTTTAATGTTTCAATTTTTTTTTACTGAAACAATACATTACTAACTTATCTTTCCTGGCAGGAGTTTTTTCAAGCGATCAATTTGTTGTATCACTTAAAAGTAATATCCAATATTCTCAAATAGAATTAATGGCATTGGTGGTAACTCGGTGGAATTCCTTCATAATGAACTGATGGATTACTTAGTTTTCTATAAGAGATTGATTACGTTCTCTACGATTACATGGCGGAAGCTCGAGGCACGGATCCTTCCTCCTCCTCCCTCACCCTATTCCCATAAACTCCCACACGTCACCTGAAGACCACTTTCCCCTTCTCTTATTTATGACTATTTATTCAATGTGTTTTAAGCAATGTACAGACAGACCTGATGATGCCGCGCAGGGATGAAACACGTGTCGTAAGAAGAACGTAATAAATCTTTTGTGGAAAACTAAATAATTCATCATTTCATTCTCAAACGGTATATTTCGTTCAATCCTACGACCAATTACATCGGTATATTCGTCTCGTGTTATGCGAAACTGTAACCAAGAAGTATAATTACTACCATTATATTCACCCGGTAGATAACTGTTAACTAGCAGAAGATAAAAGCCAAAATCCCGTCGCAAAATAACTCATTTTATGAATAATGCGCGTGTTAGGGTTTTTTCTCAGGAATTTTTTGTACAAGGCCGATCGTTGGACTCAATCAGTAAAACCTCGTTGTGTCTTTTATATAAGCCAATTGAGAGGAATATTGATGTTTCACATCCATCCATGACATACAGAATGTCAACCACGCTAATTTATATCAATTGAGATGCAAAATTCTTTCGGGATTAATATAATATTCATATCATGCGTTGACTCCACAGCTCAGTTTACATTCGAGCGTTCCGGATCCATTTGCACACGTCTCGGTTCACTGAGTTGGCATTTAATTAGAAGATCTTTAAAGTTTTGAATCATCGATACATAAATCGAGGGTCGTCAATATGGTAAAGCCTGATAAAATCACAGAGGTGTCAACAAAAAAGATTTAATTGGATCGTTCAGAGAACTGAAGCCTGTTTATTTTTTCCTGCTTTCATGAGCGATATACATGGCCTAGGAATCTTAAAATATTTTCCAGTGTATGGTTTCCTCGATGCTATTTTTGAGTTTATTAATACTTCAATTTTCTCTTTCAAATGATAATCTAATATTAATATTCTGCTCTAACTAAGCCGATTTACATATTTTCTGCACGACCAGTATATTTTCTCCTTATGAATGGTTAGGATTCTTTAGTCACGTTTGGCCCATAACTGAATAATGAATTAACTTGGCCAAATTTAATAATAAGACTTAAGGAAGTTTGAGCGAGATATCATTGAATCAAGAAATCAATGAAATTGGTCAAATTTTAAATCTCACCCTTACAAAGATACCAAAATAACACTCTTACTGCGTTACCTTCCGAGATGTTTGCCAAAAAGACAATTCCAGCCATTTTATATGGTAAATGCTACGTCTATTTATTCCAGATAGACATTTTTAAATATTAGATACTTTGAAGACCTAGATATTGTTGAAAAATAACAGAGAGTGGTTTCTATGTTTTCTCAACTAATCATATGTCAACGCTGTAATTTTTTCAGCATCACAGAAAAACCCACCACTATGAATAGTTTTCCAATGTACCTCGAGAAAAAATGAGACAAGTCAAAGACTTACATAGATATTTTTAATTTATTCCTGAGAATTTTAATCATAGAACACTATACTATTGTGCCATTAATACAGTAATACTTGCTTCATACTTTTTACGGCCACCGAAACTAAAACGTTAATTCGAATATGATCTTCATTAAGACTATCTCGCTCCAATATCTAACAGAGCGATAATAATTAATTTCGCATAACCCGTAATCTCAGTACAATAATCAAACCCATCATCTCAAAACATCTACCCTTCATTGTCACTCAGAGGAAGATTTTAAGGGCCTTCAATTATGTTTTTGATGCTGAATATCCGATAAATAAACAAATAACATATTAAATTACGTCACAGGTTCTCCGTGAATCACTATTTGTAGTTCAACCATATCAATAGCCGAAGCGGGTACTGTGTAGAGAGGATTCACCTATATCTTATTGATCCCGAGATATAACATTATATCCAGAATGGGAAAATGCATTAATCACCATCGATTGTTTATTAGGTATTCGGAATATTCTGCTCCAAAATAATCCGTCTAGGATTTCGGATTCTAAATGTGAAAATGTCCAATTCATTCGTGGATTTTATCCTCTGGCTCACGGATTGAATTTATGCCTATGGCTTTGGTTATCGATAAAACGTTGAAGCAAATCAGGTACTAGGCATGTTTATGGATTTTGTAGCCTTTTTAAAATTAAGATACGACAAGCAAGCTTCATGCCCCTAAATGCTGTTCTAAAGATTTAAACTGATATGCGAGTATTTATCTGCATTATGAGAATTGTCAAAAATGAATACCAGGAGTAAAACGGCATTGCTAATTTTTTTATTAATAGTAACGTAACTCATGCCATTAATACATGCGTATTCTAGTCGAACAATCCTATAATGGTTGCATGACTATTTTGGTAGAATAAGGATTTATTACCTCTAGTATAGGTAACACTAAAATTATTCCTCTACCTAATTAGTTATTATGTTATAAAATTTTCTTAACTCAAGTCAAAAATAATATAATTTTTTCCAATAGTTTTTGTAGACGAAAAATAGTTCCTTGTAATAAAAATATATGCTAAAAGTTCATATTCAATAATAAGTAAATATTGTTAGAGGAATGAAATATAATATAATTTTTGTAACATTATTTACTAAATATTATGCTATCAGCATCTTTCCTGAGTCATCATTAGTTTTTGAACTATTTAGGGCGACGATAGGCCTTCATTTTTTCAAAACTTTGCTGCAGGCACTTCAGAAAATTGCCATCCGATTAGATTTTTTTAATTATGGCCTTGCACCTAATTGTATTTTCATTGGGATGTTTAATATCAAATGACCCCACTTTGTCTAAGAGCTCTAATGAACGGTCACCGGGATTTCTTACCTCCGCATCACAAGGAGCACACTTACATCACCTCTAGTTTGTAAGGTAATGATTGGTGCACAGAGAGCTATTTACTTGATGAGAAATCCGAATATATTGATACAGCAGGAGATGAAGCGTGTCATGGCCAAAAAATAAGGCCTTGAAGAACACGAATCACATTCACAAATAAACTAAGAGAAAAGAATGGGCCAAATCTTTTAAAAAGTTTGTAGATATTTTTTTCAATTAACTGAAATGAAAGCACATTTTTTGTGAACTCCCTCGGAATTGCCTTAGTTAAATGGATGTATGTTTTAGCTAAAGGTTTTTCACCTTAGGGATCCTCGGCAAGAAAATAAGAATAAAAGAGTCAAAACAAATGCGCTTTCTTCTGATTAGAAAAAAAAAGTTAAAAAAAACTTTAGCCAGCAGCCAAACAGAGCACGACGGACACAATGACTTATCCCGAAGATTATGGGTGGGCAAAGATTCATTTTTAAAGCGGACAATTTTCTACAAATCTTACATTGATACTGAAAGCACGGTAGGAATACCGTCATTCAGCCATTTAGAGCTACTCAGGTTCAATCTGGAAACGTTTGAGTCATCTGCACATCACCACGGAAGCCTTTAAGTCGGATGAAATTTATTTTTCATGTCGAAGAGTGGGCCCATTTCTCAATAAATAGTCAGTATTAATAAGGCTATTTACGCTGGAGCAAGGACATATCGGAGTTTAAAATTCTATAAGAAAAATTTTAGGATTTATTTTGTTGAAATCAATGCCATTTAAAACTATTTCACAATTTATTCACTGAACTTTTTTAAAAGAGTTTTATTTTAAGGTTTTATTAAGATTCACCTGTTTCTATGGGTCCAATCTTGAAATGGAAATTGAGACTTCTTGATGATGTAGTACTCTACAATTTTGTCTGTAGATCCACTTCCGGTGAAAATACAGTTATCAATAAATATAATGAAAATAATATATTTATGGCGCGTCAACAATAAGGTTTTCTTGAGCATGAGCAGATTGCCTGCGTCATTCTTGTAACCAAAATTTCACCAACATTCCAATAACTCGGTGCTCTGAAAATTTGTTCATAGACCCACTCCCGATGACAAGACCAAATCAATTAATACCCACATTTATTAATTAATTATGTAAATTAATTTTATCCAAGAGATAAACAGTCAATGACAGCTCCAATTTTCTCCATGAACGAGTCGTTCTCCTCGATTGTTGCTTTCGATCACGGGCTGATGCGTTCCACGATCCGCACATCCGCTCCAAAAGCAAGGTGTAGCGTCACAAACACTACTGGGACAAATATAATTTTTAAGTATTAGGTTTGGTTGCATTACAAACATCCTTGGTGTAATTAAGGATAGATTTTTATTCCGAGTAGTTGAAAACTAATTTTTGCTCGAATACTCTCGCAGCTTTTTTTGCCTATGAGGGATGCTTTTTTTCGGGAAATGCTGCAATTTGTTCATTTTTAAACTCAACGTTTCACTACTAGTACTGGAAGCGTCATGAAGACAATGAGTATTTACCAACTTCAGAATGATCTTATATAGAGGCATCGACGTCCGTAATAACATATTGGGCCGATGGATATAAAATATAAGACCAAACTGAAGCTGGTAAACACTCATTCTCTTAATGACGCTTCCAGTACGAGGAGTTAAACGTTTAGTTTAAAAATGAACAAAACGTAGCATTTCCCGAAAAAAATCATCCTTCATAGTTGAAAATTAAAATGATTTCAAGCGATAAAACCTTTTTACTTAAAAAGTATGCTTTTACTATGCATAATTATCCTTTCCGGCACCGCTCTCGAAATCTTTTAGTGACATGACCATCAAGATGTAAGTCTACCTTTGATCATGACATAATTGATGCCAAAACTTAGGTCAGTAAGAATAAAAAAGTTCGAAATTCAAAATTGAGATATCACTTCATAAATATTGGACTGCAATTCACTATTTGGCTCCGGGGCACACTACTTGGCAAACTTTCCTTTTCGTTTTAACTCACGCACGTAAAGGTCGCCGGCGTTCCTCACCATCACAAAAAAAGAAGAAGACGGTGATCCGAATGAGACGCCTAAAGGCTCAAAACACTTGACGTGAAAAAGGAAGAAGGTCGAGCGGAGAAAATTGCCTCGAGAAAGAGAGAGAGGCAGAGAGACATTGCGAAGGTGAAAAGCAGTAAGCTGGATGCATTAGGGTGGATAGGCTTCGGGGGATTTAGATATGTAGGGAACGAGGTGGGAGGAGACATGAATGGGAGACGGAGGGTGCGTTATGGTCTTAGGAGGGGCGGGTGAGGGGAGTTCTTGCGAGGGTGAAGGTTGGAAAAAAAAGCGACAATCGAAAGCCCTCGTGGGAAATACGGCATCCGTATAGAGGAGAAGGAGATGGAGAAAGAAGGAGGTGAAGTGTAGGAACAGGGGGACGTGAGGGGAAAAAATACAAAGTGATGGGCATCCCATGGTTGTTGTCAGCGCGGCTCATGGGAGATCTCGGCATCATTTGTTGGATGGGAGAACGCCACGCTATCACATTTTTTGACCTCCAGCTCCTCCGCGTCCCTACTTTTACGGCCACGTCTTTGCCTCTTCCTTAAAAAATGATTTATGTGTACCGATGATAATATGGAATAACGAGCATAGTGCATAAAAACACATGATAGTTTAGCATTGGTAGTTATGGATTGGATTGGATTTTTGGGAGGCGACCGACAGCTAAAGTCGTTTGCACAGTAGGGGATAGGTAAGGGTGGAGAGAAACCCGGCGTCAGTATTAAGTAGGCTGCTATTAACGAAAGGCGCCAAGAGAACCACGGTTTAAAGGTTCATCCGACGGACGAAATACAGCACTTGAAGTGGCCTCCACAAGACACTCAAGTAGGGATTGGGTTTCCTCTGAAAAACATCCTCCTCTGCAGGGATTTGAACCCTGGTCGTCCGTATGGTTAACAAGTACTCTAGCTATCGCACCAATTTGATCCCAAATGGTAGTTTTCCAAGCAATGTTTTTAGCTAACGCTGATGAAAAAACATCGACACCCTTAGGTGCATACGAACCATGATGAATAGAACAATTTGCGAAATTGAAAAGTTCAATAACCTGCGGGTTGAGACTTTGTGTAGCTCAAAATTATCACGGACGAATGTTTTGCGAAAAGTTAACGAATTCGTTCCGAGTAAATATTTTAAAAAGGTAAACTTTTTGAAACAGCAAAACTTAACGTTATCAATGTTTGACGTCTTTTAAGCAGCTCATAAAAATACGATCCCAATGGCGATTATCGGAGTTCATTTATTTCACAGTCCTTATCAAAACTGCTACTGATATATTTAGAATCGCACGGCCAAGTGCACAAGATCTGAAATGGGTGGAAATTAGGTGAACATCAAACCAGAGAATATGAAAAGCGTCCAAAGTTAAGTCACGGACGAATGTTTTGCGACAAGTTAACGAATTCGTTCCGAGTAAATATTTTTAAAAGGTAAACTTTTTGAAACAGCAAAACTTATAGGTCTAATATTTATCGTACCGTTTTGAGTTTCAGAAGCGCGGACTCTGAGGAAAGAGGACGATATTGGGCTTCAGGCCTTTGAGACGCCGATGTAGAGGAGAATTAAGACGGTCGGAAAGAAATGCGACTAAGGAGATGGAGCAAAGGCAAAATTGTCCAAGCTTTAATTGCGAGCCAGTGTCAGAATCCCTGTGGAAGTCGGTAAATAAAAGGTTGGTGTAGATTTTATTATGAAGTGTTGCGTTGCTTGGTGTTGAAACTTGGACTTTGAGTATAGAGGATGAGAATGGGCAGCAGGCGTTTGAGATGCGGGCGTTGAGGAGAAGGCGCGATGGAAGTGGGGAAGTACGAAAGTGGAAGTGCTTTGTATGGTGGGAGAGAAACTTGTGGAGAGAGAGGCATAATAGGAAGAGGCAGTTAGAGGCCAACAGAAGACCATGGTTGACGGTAGGAAGATGGGTAGGCGGGGAGGGGGAAGAATGAAGGGATGGAGAGGAATGGGAGGTATAGAAAGCTAAAGTATAAATCTATTACAGTATACAAGGAGTTGCAGTTATATAAAATAGTCCAGATATTCCTTCTTCTACTTAAACTCACCTTCTTCTTAGCTCTATTATGAGGAATATGCATCTTTCGGCATTCAAATCGAGTACATAAAGTTACAAGAGTTAATCCTGAAGGTTATTTGGGTTTCCCAAACCCAAAATCACCATACACCGGGAAAGCCTTAGATTTTTTCTCACTAATTGTTACAAAAATGAAGCATAATTCGTTTGAATTAATACTAATTGGAAAGAAAGTTTCGCGAACTGAAAAAAGTGAAAACATATAACACGAAGGAATCGAAATGGTAACCGCCAATAAAATTTCAGGATGGTGTTGGTGGCGAAACCATAATAATTATAACGGTATCAGTCTAAACCTGGTATAAGTAAGCTATATTACTATTCATGGCGAAAAAACACTAAGTTATCTTCCAAGAACTTATTTGTTTGGTGCTACGCGTTTCACCCATTAATCTACATACATCGATGGTTTCACCACCATCGGGGCATATTTTTTGCCACACCTGCCATACACACATGCCACACATATATTTATGGAACAAACAATGTGTTCTTCATTCATCATAAGTACTAGCATAGTGAATTAAAGGCTTGGAATATGGAAGAAAACGTAGGAATGCCATCGAATGCAAGGAGAGGTCAACTGCCCCCTATCGGTCCTACTAGGTATAACTTATGGTAAAAAAAAACTTCACAGTAAAAACTGCATATTTACTGTTATATCTAATTAAATTATAGACCAACATCAAAAATGCATACGAATTGAAAGGAATCGAATGAACATAATGTACAAAGACTTTCTGAGTTCGATAAATGGGTCAAATGAACTCTCCTGCCTTTCGTCAGGTAATCAATGGATAATCTTTATTGATATTTATAAAATAATATTACTAGGAAGGGGGCGAACACAAACCTAGGTAGATATTTATGATATGGCATAAGAAAAGGTAACCGCTAACATGCCAGATTATTAGGAGCACATCCTGGGTCAGGAGGAAATAAAAGCGAGTAAGAGAGTGAAAAACACGGGGACAAAAGGAAATATGTGTATGAAATTTGATGTCAGCGTCAAAGCTGGAGCCATAATGACCAGAAAAATTTACAAGACAACGGGATGTTGAAGGCCAAGATAGAGGAGATTTTTTTGTGAAAGGAGTATTCCGAGTGTTGGGAATATACTTCAAATACGGTGAAGCATGAAGGAATGATAACAAAAAGAGAGAAGCTTTGTTTCACTCCTTTAGTACTGTAGTAAAAAAGTGGGCATTTGCACGGTGCAATTTGCTTTAATTTATCATACCATGGACAAATACGGTAATTAAAATTATCTACTCTCTCCAAACTACTGAAGTTCGTCTGAAAATAAATTATGGCCACATGTTTATCTTCAAATTCACTTGTTTCGTTCACCACCCTGGTAAATTCCAGTAGATTTGTACGGATTTGGTCTAACTAAATATGAATTCAACGAATAGAATCATAATTTTAAAGGAAAACCATAGAAAAAAAATTGGTTGGTAGACATTTGAAACTGCAGTTACTTTATCTGAATTTCATTTTTAATTAAATAGTACCAAAGGGTTATGAAACCAATTTTATTGAATATGAATATAATATCTACATGCATTTATATGATCCGTAATTAATGTCGATACGCTTGGATATTATACCGTATGTAGTGTATTTTGCTTCGGTAAAACTTCCATTACGATCCTTTATAGCCCTTCAGAAGGCTGATATATATTCTGAACGCCATTAACTTCGTATATTAGTCGAGATATTTTGGAACAAATCCTCGATCACTGATTTGATGAAATTCATTTAGCGTTTGTTTTAAATAGCCGATATAAATTATAATAAACTCCTGTTTATGAAGGCATCAATATTAATCTCAAGAAATATTGCAGTTTTTGTAATACTCAAAACTTTTCTTAAATGCAGAAGAGTATTTACCATGAAATTGCAACTCTGTTTGTCTTCAAAACCAAAGCTCTTGGTACATATTTTATATTTTTCAGGGACGCTTGGTTGTATATTTTCCTTTAATTTTTCGGATGCTGGAGATGTATTTTCAAGAATTTGATGTGGAATGTATTTACGTCAAAAATCCCCCTACATCACATATGTTCGGTTACGATAAATAATGAAAAAGATGTGCAATTACATTCCCTTTGGTAACCTAATGATGGTGTTATACGTCAGGACCGGGAGTAGAAATATAGTAAAAATATCGTGTGACATCAAAAAGTTACTTATTTCATTTCAATATAGAGCAAATCTACGCCATCTACACGCTATACTTGCGCTATTCGAAGGCGCTAGTAATTATATCCGAACGATTCAACTGTTATCTGGCATTAGAAAAAAATATTCCAAAGAAAATAATGGCTTTGCTTTTAATTGCATCATATGTACAAATTCGTGGACCCCGGGCTATAGACATATTTTGCCTCATAATTACCAGTTGGTGGAAAGTTACTTCTTTCCCACAGAATAATTGATGAGCCTGTAGCCCTGTCATGGTAAAAACATTCTTTGAAGGTGAAGGTCTTTTTACGAAATTGGCCATTGATATTCATTACATAAACCTTCAAAAACATCATGGCATAGGATTTTCTCGGAATTAGCCCTTAAGGTCTATGTAACGACGATCTCAGAACAATGAGGTTACTAAGTCCCAAAACTCTCTCCAAACTGGATAAAGGTTTCTCGGGTCTTCCACCGGGTGAGCAGGTCAATGGGGCCCAACGTTTCGGAGAACGACTTGTCCTCCATCATCAGGGGGGGGGTTCAGCTTACCATTGCCGTTTCCTCAATTTTGGCCGGTATATATACTCTATACCGGCCAAAATTGAGGAGACTGCATTCGGAAGCTGAAATCCCCCCTGATGATGGAGGACCAGTCGTTCTCCGAAACGTTGGGCCCCATGGACCTGCTCACCCGGTGGTAGACCCGAGAAACCTTTATCCATCAGATACGCCGGGAAAATCTGAAATCTTTCATCTCTCCACACTGTTATCTCTTAAGCTTAGGGAAAGGATAACGTCGTAATTTTGAACTGGATTTACCAGAAGTAAATTTATAACATGAAATAAATTACTTAGAATAACTAGATCTCGGTGAGATAATTGTAAACTTGAATCTTTCATCACTACATATCTACCTTTCCCTTCCCTGGGTTCTTTAGTTTGTTTTCCTAAAGGGCTTTTCCTATGACATGATCCCTTACAAGGGAAAGGTCACAAAAGTCGATCATTTTCCTCAAGAAAATTATTATTTTAAAGGAGAAATGAAGACCTTGAATCTTGTATTTGGTTTTTCACTTGCAAACATGTTGTTTAATTCTTTCTCCATGTACACGCATCATTTTGTAAATCACGCATGCATTTTGACATCATTTCTACCCACTTCCTCAGCTGAGGTCGTGAATGATTATTTAAAAAGAAGCAATAGTATCTGAAAATCAATAATTTTTAGAGTATATATTCTTAAAATTACTTTACCGTATTCCATCTCCGAAATTGTTAATAATAAGGAGTTAACCGATGAAATATATTATGTCATTCAATATCGCTCAATAATCGGTAGCTGGTATCTTTAAGTATAAAAATCGTTTAAAAAGACTGCATTTTCCGATTTGACGGTTATCACTGGGGAATTTCTTTGTTTTTGGTATAGAGAATTCGATATTACTATCAAGGTAGTGGCATTTTTCAGGAGTCTCTTGTATATCGTGAAAATGGGATACGAAAACGGCCTTGAGTATTAGCGGCATTTACTGAAATTTGAGCAAGAATATAGATAATAAATAAACTACATTACAGGATTATACTATTAATGTGAGAGCAAAAGAAGCTCTAATTCTCTGATTGAGTAATATATCCTGATTGAGAAACTCAAAAATTTTGCTAGTTGGATTACACAATCATTGAGAGATCTTACACAGTATTTTACTACATATCAAATATGTGAACAATAAAGATTGGAGCTGTGTAATTCTTCAGAGGAAAGGAATTTAATGAAAATTGAAGACATGATGAAATGCTATTATGGGAAAAATGGGTTAAGAAACGTGGGAAGAAATTGAATCAGTATTTCGCCATACCTACTAAAAGTTGTGCTTTCTTACATTTTGATTTGTTTTGCTCCCCGATCGCAAGTATTGACGCGCAAATTCTTCCAAGGCAGGTTCAAGCAGTCCAACATATAAAAGTTCTATTTCATTGGTAAATCATGATAATGCTTTCTTGCTCCTTCATAATACCGAAAAAAATCCATAGGAGACGTCACGGTAAACCAGTAATGGTTAATTATGATTAATATTTAGAGCATTAGACGTAGCATTATATGGTGAGATGTCATCAGCATCCACTTTTGAAAAGATGTAATTAAGTCGAAAAACCATCTTAGGAGCTACACCCAGATGTTTAGGAGGCTTAAAAAACAAGAACTGTTTACCACAAAAATATGCCGCAGAAATATTTTATACAATGTATTTGTTACACTTGACCTTACCGCAAATACCATCATATCTAAGTTTAGCCGTCATGCATCTTTGTTTCTGAAAAGGTCTCGTATTTCCAGTGGCTAAAGTATTCTTCACAAAGTCACGAGCATTTTTCTTGTTATTTACTTCTGTTGTCTCATCTACTAATCCTTGGTATTTTATTGCAACTGTGGAAATAATAGTTACGTGGTGCTCTAATTCATCATTCCCAACTTTTTCATGTAGCAAGGCGTAACGATCTTGCCCCGAGGTCTCATTTCATATGCAACATAAAGGCCGCCATCTCCCTCGGGTGATTATCGCTTAGAAGGTAATTAAGATTTTGACGGTGACCATTTGGATAAATTATCGAAGGACCCTGGTCAGTTTTAATGATGGGCGCAATCACAATTAGCCCCGAGCAGCAGATGCGTTGCGCTTTCCCTTGGCCACATAAAACGAACAATATCTCAGCATTAGCTTACGGGGAAAAATTGTGGGGGAACATGGCCATTCCGTGCCCACCAAAAACTTCCTCTACACGCTCACACACTGGCATATGTTTCCCCGCAAAATGCAAGAGGCGACGAGCTTTAGACGACAACAAAAACACAGTCGCCTTTTCCTTCTCGGCGTCCCGCACCACCGCTCCGACGCCCGCCCACTCTCTTATACACTCACGACCCTAAGGGAATCACCACGCTATGTAACAACACCTCTCGGATCGCTCGTTGTGTCTGCCGGAGACTGCTAAATCCCGAAAACATCTCCCAACTATCCCCTTTCCTCTCTCTGCACGAGTGCATAGCGACTCTCGGTCTCTTTGAAACGGTAGGGGAAGTTTCTTGAACTGAGCAGTGGAGGGCGTAACAAGCCATGCGTCGCGTGAAAATTATCCAGCCCTCTCGTATTTACGGTTTGAGTAGGTTTCACCGGAAAGTTACATATATATTTCATTTACTTAATACTCTGGGTATATTCAAGAAAACTTATTCTTAAATTCGGTCTGTTACCTTTCAACGACACCATTATCGCGACTAGAATTTGAAATTCCATTGTTTTCGACGGCATAATGTGAGAAACACGGGACAACAAGTATTCTTCTACATAATACAAAGGTCATTTATAAGATAAACTGTTTATGATACCAAAACTTCAAAATAATTGACCAATGATAAAAAATAGTATATATAAACACCTTGAAAGTCGCGTTAATAGCTAGTTACTGCGGTGATTGAAGTCTAAGAGCGACCGATAAATATGCCTTTTAAAATATTCCAGAAAAAAAGGGGTTAAGACCTAAATCACCTGGTCAGAAGAAAAAAGGGCATCCACAGCGATAAAATGAAACATTTTTTGAGACGAAGAAAACTACGCACAAATATATTAATTGATTCTCATAATTTGCTCTAGGACAAACTAAATGATCAATAGAGTTAAGTGCTGCTTTCACTATTGATATGACTTTGCTGCTGAAAGAATTAAGTTACCTAATATGTATATCATGCGATGAATGTGTATGTCCTTAAAAACTAATTTTTCCTTGCCCTAAAATGTAATTTAAGCACTCTTTTTATTGAATAAACCTATTTTGAGATCTTTTTTTCCAATATTTCATCAATAAATCAAATTTGAAAATGGGTTTTAGCCTTAAAACCATCACCATTCATTTTCCAAGGAGAGCGATATTCAACTTATTCGATTTACAGAACCTTTTTTGGTGCTACAAGTGAAACAAAAATTTGATATAGCCCATTCTCCAATCAGAGTTAAGTATGCACTATCGAACACATACATTATTACTGCGTATACTCGACTCATGCACAGAAATTTTTGTTCGTTGCTGAAAAAGTGGAACAGAAAACGATTCCTGAATTCCTTGGTGTTATTACTTATGAATATTAGGGCTTCATACAGTACAAGTTTTAATACCACTTTCAAAGGAAAATTTGCATCTTACGCTCAAACACAGCATCATAATACGTACACTAAGTCCGATTCGAGTAAAGTTATTCCCATAAAAAGCTCGTGTTTTTGAAAAAAATTCGTACTATTTTCTCCGTTTTTCCAATTCTCACATTTGGCAATATTCAGTTCAATTTGTGTGCAAAATAGTATGGTATGGTAGAATTTTGTTGCCCACGTCAAAGGAAATGCGCGGTAATATTGCTGCCAATAAGATACTTTTACACGTTCCCTGCGTCTGCGTCGGGCATAATGACCGAAACAGATCTGCAACGTTCGAACCGCGTTTTGATTACAATTATCATCAACGTTTTCAATTCACGAAACATTTTGTTTGTGCAACAAGTAAAACAAACATTTAATGGAGCTTTTACTACAACTAAAAGTAAATATGCACAAAGATTCTTGATACCAGCACAAAGATTTTTGCATATAGGTCATCGTTTTCGCCGTTCATTGAACGTCCATGGTCAAGAGTGGGATGGCCATTGAATGGAGATAAAAACTTTTTTCTATATTCGTTATTTGTTTTTTTTTAGGATTTTAGATGTATATTATGATTCAGAGGGAAAACTAGAGGCAGGGAACACGTTAAAATTTATCAATAATATTTTATATTACCAATTTAGGTTCCAGCATATTTTGCCATTAATAAGGCAAAGACAAAATATACAAGTTAATATTTTTATACATACTTAAGTATACTCGTTTATACATAAACAGGTACAGTCGTAATTTATTTAAAAAGCGCAGCTTTAATCTTTATTTTGGAAGGTTAGAAGAGCAGTTAAATACGGCCTTATGCATTCTTCCTATTTCTTGGAGAAATATTCTACCCCTTTCTAGTTCCTTACAATATGACACCCTGATAAATATTTATTATGAAAGTAATTGAAAGGAATGTGGGTGGCTCGTGAATGTGAATGAGTATCACTCGCAAATGCGTACTTTGAAAGTTAGAATAACTGACTACAATCACAAAAATTCACTCTATGAAAACAGGGATCAGGTGAAAGAGAGAATGGAGTTTGTTTTGATGGTTATACATGCTACGAGAAACAGTGTTAATCGTATTACGAGATTTAGATTCTCTCAGAAGCCTTCGCACAGACGTTAATCAATAATTGGCAAAAGCCTGCGCGCCCAAATTAAACCGCCAAACCAAATCGCTCCCCATTCCTCAATGTCAGTTTATCTGAATACATTAGCTGGCTGTCAGACGGGGTAAAGCTAAATTCTCGTTATCTCAATTTAAAATGCCTTTTTCTTGGCGACTTATAATCCTGTGATTCGATAAAAAGGTAAAAATGAGCAGGTATATTTGCATTAATCATACAAGTCATAAACTTGAGAAGAACAGGGTTGAGCTATAAATTCTACAAACTCAAATATTTCCACCTTCAGTATGTGAAATTTCAGCATATCGAAAGCAATTAACTTACTGGTGGAAACACAAGAGGTTTTGAATTTTTATCACAAATTGTTCTTTTTTCGGAAAATAATCGCTTTCGAGACATCAAGGATGCATAAATGGGGGAATTTCGTATCAATTCATCGTTTCACGGACCGAGTTTTGTTGACTCTGGCCTCATTGGTGGTAAATAGGTGAAAGAGTAAAAATATGCATTTAGTGATTCTATTGTGGTTTGAATAATATTTTTCTGATGGGAAAGATGCAGTCTCTCTCTATATGTTTAGCAGTTGGACAGTACTATTAAAATTTGTTACAATGCCGAGACGTCTTTGAAATGGATGGTAATTATTCAAATCAGTAATGAATCTTCTATAATTATTTCGTGAACAATTCTTTATACGACCATCAGTGATAAAAATCATTTCTTCTGTTTCTCCGATACATTACAGGAATTCATTCATTAAAAGGGAATATTTTTTTGAGCTAGAAATGATTTTGTAGGTTTAGGCTTGTTACAGATTAAAAGCATTGTTCGCGTATGATATATTAAAGAAGTGCCTTACCCAAGGGTAGGAGGACATAAAGTCCAAACCAAAAAGTCCAAACCGAAAAGTCCAAATCTATTAGATCCAAAAATATTTTTAGAAAATCTATTATTTTTAGAACTATTTAAACTATTTAAAAATATCCCTAGCAACGCTATAATATTTTCGCAACCTACTTCATTGTTTATAAATATCCCTAGCAACAAATTTTTAAAATGGATTTACCAGTACTCTAAATTATTCGTAAAGGTAAAATAACTTACGGGCATTACAATGGTTTTCTGTATTTAACCTCGTCCGTTAATGGCGATGTAAAATATTGGAAGTGCCGAAGGAAAAGTTAGTGCACTGCGCGATTGACGACAGTAAATACGGGCCGAAATTTACTCATACGTAAAGGAGGTGGACATGCTTCTCACAATCATGCACCTAATCCTGAAGAAGTGGAAGCTTTACGCATACTTGGTGCTATTAAAACGGAAGTTAACGAACATCCTGACCGTCCACCAGCGGCAGTGATGAGGGTCGCAGTCAATGCAAGTGCTGCAGTGCAAGCGCATTTACCAGACAAACATAATTTAAGAAAAGTTATTCAGCGGGAACGTACAAAGGAGTTACCGGCGAATCCTACTTCTATTGAAGACCTTGAAAGCGTACCTGACAGGTTTACAAAGACCATTACTGGCGACGAATTTCTTATATACGATTCTTACGAAGATGACGATTACAACTTAAATTGTGGCAGGATTTTGGTTATTTTGTACTTTTTGGCTTGGACATTTACTGTTTGGACTTTTTAGTCTTTGGACTTTTTGGATTGGACTTTTTAGTCTTTGGACTTTTTGGTTTGGACATTTTGGGTTGGACTTTTTGGTTTGGACTTTATGTCGTACAATCTACCCAAGACCTATTTCCAATATGCAAGCGTCATTATGTACCAGAATTACCAGGAACTTATTTTTTAAATTTTCGTCTGCTATTACTGCTGTTACGATGCTTATGCAAATAAAAGCTAATATCAAGAGATAATGGCTGATAATGAGCCTCCAAAAGTGTGAGATTATATCCTACCGCGTACTCATAACTCCTGGCGATTTAACAGTTCTCTTGGCATCACATCGAAATAATTATGCCAGTCTCATGTAAAGCAATGTTCATCCTATAAAAGATTTGAAAGCATTAGGAAACCAGGAAATTAACTCAATTCTCCTCGAGGTCTGCCTTTAGGGCCCATTTGTTTCACTCACCTTTACGCTCCACTGTACACATCTTTCATGAATCAGCAAAGTAATGATGAAGAAAGTAATTCACCTATCAGCAAAGTAATGATGGATAATTATTTCTTCCATGAGCATTATAAATAAAAGTTGACTGAATTGGCGCTTTCTGTTAAAGGGCACATAATAATTTGGCATAGTAGTTATGTATCTTTGAGTTTTCATCCGAGCGCTGAGAAAAAAAAATTTGTATTTTAATAGTCATCATATTAGTTCAGAGTCAAATACCCTTGGCTTTTATAGAGCTGTATTTCGGTTAAGCTGTTTAAATTGCTCGTAGGATGCCAAACTTCATTAATTATACTAGGTCTATAATTCAATAGCTCTCTAATTTTAAAAATGTAGTTTCATATTAGCTAAAGTTATAATTTAAAGAACCGTTCTGAGCTATTTATATCTATAATTTGCTATTTTGAAATAAACTCAAAAGATTGCTATTACTTGTGGCAATTATTTAATCGTAAAAATTCATTTTTACCGTGTTATTTTCAGTATCCTTTTCACGTCTACAATGATTATTCATCGTGAGAGTCCAACGTGTTACTATACGGTTACGCGCTTACGGTTTACAAACACCATGGCGATATTTCTTCATGATTGCAAAAGGTATTACTTAGATACTCGCAAAATTAGTTAGAGTTTATAAGATATAAACACCTTTAACAAAGCAAAGCAAAGATTTCTTGAGTAAAGATCTATCATTTTCTCGACCAAAAGTTTTTAAAAGTGTTGCAGTTTGCGGCTCACAAATATTTCTTGATTAACTAATTACTCATTAACCACGGTAAAAGTAAGTATTATTACGTGCATGTTAATTGTTACCGCATGCGCAGTGCATAAAAAACACTAATATAGACCTTAGCATGTGGCTCTAATGTGAACGAAATTGATAGCGTATGACAGGTTGACAGCATGTTTGGCAATCATGGTTTCCGCTTTGCAGTACTCCGGAAGTAACGCTGAGAATGGAACCCGATGCTTACCAGAGACACGCTATTGGATATTACATTAGTTGACGAAATAAAACTTTCATGTGATACCATAAATTCTTGGTGTACCTACCTACCTACCTCCTTGGCCATTGAAACCTCAGCAGGTTTTTGGCCTCACCATTCTGTTCTATCTTCTGCTCTTTGAAGTGTAGTCCCAAGTCTATTTATGCCCTTTTCAACTTGGTCCTTCCACCTCATTCTTGGTATACTAGGTGGTCTTCTGCCTTCAGGGTTTCTCAGGTATAAAGTCTTGATTATTGCAGTTTTCTCCTTTCTCCACACATGCCTTTCCCATCTTAATCTTCGGATCTTAGCCATTACATTACATCTGAGTATGTAAAGGTGTCTCTTAACTCTCTGTTCTTCCTAATTCTCCATCTATCTTGGTCTTGAACTGGGCCAAAGATTTTCCTCGATACTTTATTTTAAAAAACAATTAGCTTTTTCTCAGAGTCTTTAGTTAATGCCCATGTTTTCGATCCATATAGCAGTACTGGGATGATTATTGAATGATAGATATTTATCTTGATTTTTCTAGAGAACAATTTAGATTTCAGTATTTTTTCCAAGGACTAGTGAGTCCTTAAAGCTTCGACCTATAATATCATAAATTCTTGGTGATTCACTTTTCAATTTATATCGTTTTGATGTTTAAGAGCCGTAAACAAGTTATCATGCTTTGATACCAAAATAGCCGTCCCTAAAAGCGAGGCTTTTCAAATGTGGCTCACATTTGATCCTCAACTACCCACTTGGACGATTTTGTCCTCCGCTTCGCAAGCACCATCCTAGCTCCAATTTCATATTTACCTGGCTCTATTCCAAAATAAATCAAACTACTCAATTGTGGGTTTAATAAGAAAGGCTTAAATTATGTGGATGTATTCTATAGGCCTAAGTAAAAAAATCTACTTTAATGAAAAAATCAATGTAATAAATGATTATGCCTGAGCAGTCAAGGATTTTACGCACTTTTTCTTATTGAGCTCCGTAAATAATGATCATAATTCATCAGAATGTAAGGAGATAATCTAGGGATTAAGGATAAAAGAGATGTTTCCGCAAATTATTCCCTCTGAACGTATATTATCGCAATAATACTATTGTATTTTTACGATGTTAGTTGTTTGGCACCAATGTCATTGGAATCATGACATCTCATTTAATCGGCTAAGATCAGTATTTCCTCTGAAAGCGTCATCTTCAACCTTTCCTCTTTTTTACAATCCCCTGAGATGTCTCTCTATCTTCTTTTTATTTACAAATCCTGGAAGAATTCCCGAAAACGCAATTGCCGAGGAATTCTTATCTGAATTCCGCCATCGCCGTCCTACTTTCACTTCCCTAATGCCCCAGTGGTTGTGCATACCCTGGCTTGTTTGTGCCAGAAGACCAGAGGGTAAACACGGTGTACTCCGTAAGAGGTCAACATGGGGGATAGATCGCTCTGGTATTCCGTCATTTTAAAGGGGATGTCACAAATAGAAGGCTAGAGTTTACTCCAAACTTCAGTTGAGTGTCGGTCAGTTAGCCGTGTATCTCCGGAGATGAAAAGCTAGCATATTCCCTTTAAGAGATGTCAAAGCATTCCTAGAACTGTTTTCACTCTTCTCTTTCTTTTATGTGATATTTGCGAGATGTTTTCCCGGGTTATCTTAGATATCAAATTTTTATTTATATTTTTTCTGCAGGAGTAAAGGGTATAAAGTAAATTTTAAATGTAATTATCGCAAAAATATTTTTTATTTGCCGTAGCAATCCTCGGTACTGAACTAAATATGTATGTATTATGCTTCAGTTTGATAAATTTTTTCACAGTGTACTAATGATTTTATCGTAATTTTGAAAATATTACAATAAATACAGCGACATAAAAATGAAATAAAAAATACGTCACCTATCCGACACATGTAGCATAAAAGTACTAAAATTATAGGCTTGAACAGTGAATTTTATTCAATTTATGAAGTAAAGCTGCGTTATGAAGTGTACGTTTCATCAAAAAAAGCACAAACATATTCCTGGATAACAGTGTTGACAGCTGCGCAATGCTTTTTAGGTACGTTGACAGTCTCTGAGATATCAAGGTGGAATTCATTCAAGATGAGGGTAAATAAACGAGAGAAATTACAAAAAAAATATATCACATGTCTATGATCACGATAACGATGATGAACATTATAAAGATCTAACGATAGTGCATCTTAATTGATGAAATATTCTTTATATTTATTTTTATAGGTGCCCTTTCTTTACCCTCATCCCTTTCAGAGTTCTCTCTATATAATGATCGCTGCTTCCCACCTGCTTCGACGCGTGGCTGGCACACTTCATTAGCATTCTCAAAAATAAAAATTCCTATTTGTGCTGCCAAAGAAACACCGAGATGTTTTACCTTGGCGTCATGTGTATGATACATAATTAATGTCCACGTCGATGGGTGATGTTTGGCACATTATGATTACTCACCACACTTGACAGATAAGACCTGACAAGAATTGGATCTGGGGCCATCGCGACTGTATTCTCAGGTCAAAAGTTAGTCGCTAAAATGTTACATACTCAAATTTTATGTTAGAAAAAAGTAAAAAGTAAGGTTTTAGCCATATTAATTTTTTTTTCAACATTATAAGTTTATAATCGTTAAAAGAAATGCTTGTTATGTATTTTTATCATTAAAAGTAATGCTTAAATATTGTATAGTAATTTTATACTAATACCAGAGGAAAGAAATTACTATGGCTTAAGAGTCGTTACAAAATATAAGAATTTTTCCCATTCAAATCCTTAACCAAAGACGTTCTATAAATGAGTATACATCAGTTTTTTATCATTATCATTTATTCTCTATTGCATGGGCATCCACTCAATCATCTTAGTGAAGAGCAACATTTAATAATTGGGTATTAATAAATAAAATATCGTTGATAATTTCCTTTAGCTAAGAATTCGATATTTTATTCTACAACAGTGAGTGAATAAAATAGTAGTTCGTTCCAAAATAAAAAATTGACGGAATAAATTGGTATGAATTCGGCATTTTATGGGAATATATATATATATATAAAACGGATTTTTTTTACTCCTCCAGATCACTAACAAAACGTTATTTCCCTCACAATTACGTTAAAAAGTCATAAAGTTAAAAAAAACCAGCCGAATGAATATCTATGATTGTATAATCACTGCTGTTATTACTTTATAAAAGCAAACATAGCATTATTAGATGGCAAGGATACAAATATTGCCGAATGAATTGTTGTGCACATGAAAACCTGGTTTCTTACATCAATATATCCCTCGACCTATTACAGTTGCTTCCTAGGGTGTAAGTGAACCATCAAGTGTTACAAAACAAAGGGGCAGTAATCTTAAAAATTAATACTTCAAAATAATTCTCACTACTTTCAACTGAAACTGCTAACTTATTGGTCTAGGCGGGGATCTAAAAACCATAAGGAACACCATAGAAAAAAGAAAACAAGATGGATTGGACACACTCTAAGGCACACAATGGGTTAGTGAAGAACATAATTGAACACAAAATAGAGCGAAAGGTTTCCAGAAGGAAGACCCAGAAATAATTTCATGGACAAATTAAAGAGAACAGTACATGACAAGAGGTACCAGGAGTAAAGGGAACTAGCAATATATAGAGAAGGGTGGAGGGCTCCAGTCAATCTTAGGATTGAACAACCAATAAATGAAGTGAGATGTTTGGATAATATAACGTGCAACTATACCTTCAAATCTAAATCTACTTCAAATTATGCCGTGAGAGAAAGTTTGAGTCATTCACTTTGGTGATACTTATTGTAAGTTCTCAACTGAATAATATTTAAAACTATTTTTGTAAAGCAACTATGAAGCTCGCCATTTTCACAAGCAAATCACATTCAGGCTGTAGATAATGAATTGAAAGCTATAAAATAATGCTCTGAATTGCCTCACGAGGACCATTGGAATAAATGTATTATTTTATTTACTCCGCCTGATATATCAGTTCTACAGTAATTTTAAATCAAATAATAAAAATAAGAAGACTAAATACATTTTTCCACTTCATTTTAATCTATATTTCTTATGAAACTATGAAATAAATATTGCATAGGTTTTTTTGCATAAAAAAGCATAATTTGGAGTATAACCTCAACCTACTCTAGTCTAGGATAAAATTTTTATGTGTAAACTCTCACTAACTGATATGTATTATTCATTTTCATATCGTCCATCACTGTAAAATGAATGGTACGATAAAAATAAGTATATTACTTCATGCACATGAAATTGTTTGAGGAAGTCATACTTGGCATTTTTAATATCCATGATCATACAATGGTATATGATCTGTTCAATACTATTCACAGAAAGAAAATGTCATCCCCATATAGGCAAAAATGGTTAGGAGACGATAGTGGTCTTATCGTGGAGTACATTTAAACTTCTTTTACGCATCTATCGTTCCCTGAGATTCGTTTTAAACCTATGTTAGGCTATTCATTCATTCATTGGTTGTTCAATCCTAAGATTGGTTGACTACAGCCCTCTACCCTTCCCTATCTAATACTGGTTCCATTACCTCCTGGTATCTCTTTCTCTGTACTTTCCTCTTTATTTGGTTCATGAACTTTTTCTTGGGTCTTCCTCTGGGGGCTTTTCCCTCTATTTTGCCTATTATGTTGTTCACAAACGCATTGTGCCTCAGGGTATGTCAAACCCACCCTTGTTCTTCTTTTCTGTTTGTGTTCCATATTGTGCAAATTCGCCGCTCTATTATATGTAAATATGTCCATTAAATTAAGTAATACTCTCTTCCCCTTGATAACGGCCCGAATAACCGCTGAGAAAGGTTCTTTTCTCCTGTTTTTTTTTTTTTTTTTTTTTTTTTTTTTTTTGCTGTGTTTATCCTGAAATACGTACTTCACGCTCACCTTTACTGACATGAGTGATGCATAACCACAAGGTGCCTGCCATACGGCAACACCTACTAACACTCAGTTTTTCAATTTCGTAAGTTATCTGTCAAATACTGGCTGTTCTCGACATTGTACTCAAATTATGATACACTGGTAGTAGCGAAGCGTGAATTTTATGTTTTGGGATATCAGAACGCATAAAATGAATTTAATCATCCTATTGTCTGGTCTATAGCCGGAACGTTGCCACGTCGTTCTCATTCTTGTTATCCGTAAAACTTCCAATATTTCTCAAATATTGCATTCAAAATAAAATATAAATTTATCCAGTATCACTTGTTAAATTGATCAATATCCTTTCATTTAACATTCATATTTTACAATTTTTCTTTATTTTTCATAGAACTTATTAAGCTTCCATATCTCATTTCATAAATTTACTTAGTATCGTTAAACGCTAGCAAAGACACTTGTATTGTATCGATGTTGCAAAAAGTTGTGAAAAATATTTAAAACTTATTTATTTTATTTTATCAAATAATTAGTATTTTTCTGAAAAATTGCAGCAACATTTCAGTTATCCAAAATAAAAACTCATTCATCTGTTAAATTCATATTTAAAAAGAACTTAAATAGCACTGATTAATTCGGCTTTGCATAATTTATGACCATTATGAGTTTCATTGCCAGTTTTAACTCTTGAAATGATTGTATCTCACTGAAAAATGGCTCCACGATCATTATTCTTGCTACACAGCCAGAAAATCGAACTGTATATGGTACATCTAAATAAACGTCTATTCGCACAGCCAGAACTGTCTAATTGAACCACCATTCTGCTTTAATAGAAATCTAAGTGAACGGAAGTAAACTGGGTGCTTTAGTGTCGCACTCTGTCTTTGTTAAAGCTATAATTAGTCTTATTAGGAAAAATATATTAACTATCAATACAGCTATGCATTACGCTGTTATTTATTCTCAACTGTCATTTCTAGAGATATAGAGCGGAATCAAAATATCATACTCCATGCTTCACCAAAATTCGCATGATTAGAAATTTTTGATTGATGGCAATAATTACGGAATGGAAAAATGTTTGAAAATGAGTATGCTTTACCTTGCTCTTGGTGGCTTTCAGTCCGACTCTGCGCTCCACGGGCAATCTGCTCGGTTTGTTGAAAGTGGAAACGGGGAATAACCACACACGATTCCACCTCACTTCTTCACAAGAGCCTCCATCCAGCGTCTTTTGAGCCGCCGACAAAATCCTTTTCATTTGTCTCGCCCTTCATTTCCCTGTGTTTGTACCTTCCTTTCGTCTTCCATCCCACGCCCAATCTCTCTCATCATCCTCGTAATAACAGCCTTCCCATCCCCTTTCTAATTCTCTGCGCCTCTTGCTTCGTGTCTTTGAAGCGCACCTTCCAAGCACCTATAGTGCAAAGAATGCGGTCCAGATTCTTTGAAGAGAACCCCAATGTCTTTGTTCTCTTGAACGGATGATAAAAAAGGTGAAATTTTGGTCACTTTAGATCCTGCAATTTGGTGTCTTAAATCGTGATACTTCCTCTCCGCATGAAATTGATTACAGATACACGCGTTTCTTTTTCATTAGCTATGAATGCCATAGTGCGCAAACTTATTAATCTAGGGCTTCAAAAAGCAATGATTCTACTTTCTGCCATTTTAAAGGTACATTTATTTGTTCTTGTTTTGCTCACGAAAGGTCAAACCACCATTTTCAGATTTTTCTCACTTTGAAGCATTTTTGTTATATTATTCATATATATATCTTAATATGTACAGATAGATGTATAGGTACATAATGCAGTTAGAGTAAATTAGTTGATAAAAAATAAATTATTTGATTTCTCTTTAAGAGCACATTAAAAATTTCCCACCATTTTAGGGGGTTCACTGAGAACATAGTTCCGATATTTTTAACTTTGGGGTAAAACAACTGTTTGCTAAAACAAGAAGAGATAAAAATTTAAAAAAGCTCTAATTTACTGGGAAAAAGTTATTACAACTTTAAAATGATGAAAAACATTTGCATTTACTGGGAAATACGGAATAATAACTAAATAAAAAACAGTTTTGCTTTATACATAGCCTGAGAAATTAATTTTTCTCTGTAGCAACAATGAAAAACTTCTTGCTTAGTCATTAGAACCTGTGAACGAGAAAATATCAAGAGAGTAAACGGATGTGTATGCCTATCAAAAAACAGTCAATCTTAAACAAAATCATTTTGATGTTTACTGAACGGTGAGTGACCGATCAAACATCGTGAAAACTTGACCTTTTCTTACTTTTTTGCGCCTTTCAATGCATATTCCCCTTCTTATTGTATCAGATATTTTCATTTTTTGCAAATTGTTGTGAGAAATCAAAAGCAATGGATTTTTGTTAAAATGAAACATGCGTCCCTAGTGAGACTCAGTCATATGTAGATAGTCGCAATTGCTGATTTTCTGACCGTCATTTCGGCAATGCCTGTGAGAGTATATGTTGTATCAATAGCATAAATAATTTGCCAATAAATATACCAATCGTTGGGAAATCTAGCGGAAATTAAATCAATGTTGTGCTATTGGTGATTCATTTCCAAATATTGAAACGGTAGATTTCCTTCTCAGCAAACTTAGAACCAATTATTTATACATTCATTGTAACACCCCTTGACAACATTTCATCTCTTTCAAAAATATTATCTGCATTTTTATGGTTTACGGCTACACAGGAAGTTGAAATTATTTCCATTTTATCTTTTTGACAACGCTTGCTTCTTTTTCCGAAATAAATAAGCATAATCTACATGTTGTAAATCTAAGAAGTTTAATTTCCATTTTGTAATCCCTTTACATCAATATTCCAGCGTCAGAGAGCCGAGCCGGTGTATTAGAATAATAAATCTTTTGTGCTGATGTAAAAGTTCCTATAATTTGATTTACTAATATATATTTTTAAATTTAATTTTTTACCGAGCAGCACTGCTTTGGTTGGCTTCTTTATAATCACTGGCTTCTATTCGTTAAAGCAAAATTTATTTGATTGAAGCCATAAACTGATACAACGATCCCCTTTTCAAGCAAACACATTTGTTCCTTGCGGCAATTGTATCCGTGGAGTTATTGTAGGAGTTGCCTCAAATGACAAGTTTTCCCCACGGAGCCATTTTTATTCACTAAAATTTAATTTCCTTTGAGATGCAATTTTTTGAAAGAGAGGTTATTTAAAAAATGAATCGTCATGCCATTTACTAGTAGGTAGGCCATAGGGCAGCTTATGCCTATGTAGAGCGCATTAAGACTGAAAAATACATGTAAGTTTTCCACTGACTGAGCACTCACAGGTAATGTTTTCTCTTTGAGTATTCATCCAGTGAGTGAGTAGCAAAAGGAAATATAAATTTGGTAGGTAAATATGCATTAATCTTTTCGCCCTCAAAAAGACTTATCTACGACAGTCACATCTTAATGTACATCTAGGGAAGCTAAATGTTTCTCTAATCTTGGCACTACTATCTATAGTCAAACAAGAGTACATAAAACATAGAGATATAACAGTTGTACTATTGTAATTATCCCTGCGTTTCTGATTCCGCCGCCATTGTGAATTTCAATGTGTCATAAGTGGTAGAGAATCAGTTAATAACAAAGGCAACCGACTGCGGGCTTCATTTGCGCCATTAAGGTCATGAGAATGGATATGTGTAGGAGCGTCACTTTAAAAACTGAGAAAGGGGTAGAGAGCAAACATGAAACTGTAATAGTGCGCTCTTTTCAGAGAGCGAAAACTTTTAGATACTACACTAAAGTTGCTAATTCACATTTCATCGGAACTTTAGCGAACGATTTCAATCACTTTTAGAATTGTTATCCGGAATTTTGAGGTCTGACTATTATTCTCAAGCAATTAAACAAATTTTAGTGCTTTTCGCTTTTTCAATAACCATCTACTTATACATGTAGAAGTACATGTGCATGTATCTTAAGCACCGCCAAAGATGTGTGTGGCACTGGGTTTCAAGGCACCGGGAATGAAAGGAAAGGGAAAATGAAAAATTAATGGGGAGAAGTAAAGAACGACAGGTCGTTATTCTCATAGACTATCCTAGTATCTCGTATTGGACTTTTGACATAGAAGACAAACCATCTAAACTATTAATGAATATAAACATGATTTGTATACCTAGTTTCTTCGTGCCTCGCGTTGCTTTTATTGCAGTCAGTAACGGTGCGTGGGAAGTTGATCCGATCAATTCAGAGCTCTATATCTCTTATTTTTTTATTTACTTAGTCCTAAAGATGCAATATTGGTACAAAGTAATGCTCCCTAAGTCACCTCTAAACTCGCATGAACTGAATGTTTCCAGTAATTTCTGCTTATTGTGTATCCCTCAACTTTGTAACAGCCTTTAACCTAGTACCACTTTGGTGGAGACCCTGTCCCTAGTACTACTTTGGGTGGTAAGTTAAATTTATGGCTATAATTTAGAAAAAAAAATTTAAACTAACCGTAAGGAGATCACATATGGAATATTTCGATCCAAAAAACTTAAGTAAACTTTTACAAATTTTGCCAAATTCTCGGTATTTTTTCTGTCGTACTGCTTGAATCGGTAGGAATGGAAGCATTTATTTTTTGGAGAACATCTCTTTATTCATCAAGAAATGTGACTCAGATAATTGTGAAGGAAGTCATTTCGTTTGGCCTATTCCCCATTCCTCAATTTCCTTTATTCCTCTCCCTGAATCTTGCCAATGAAAAGTTTCCGTAATGCGCGCGTAAGCGTATGGTTCGGCGCGAACCCACCCACACACTACCTCCGCCCCTTCACCAACTCTCTCCTGAGCAACTCCATTTCCAAGCGTCTTAAGATCCATCTCTTCTCTTTGCCTACCCGATTCCTCCTCTTTTTCCCTCAGTGTTCTCTCACCAAACGCCCGCATTTCTTATTTCTCAACCCAGATATGTACGGAAGCTCACTTCATCATTACAAAGACCATGTACAAGAATTTATTTCGTCACGGAGCACGAATTTTCCATTAACAAAATACACCTCTTACGGCGCTCCTTTCTAGTGAATCATTATAATATTGTTTAAGTTATTACATATTATCATGGTACGCTCTAATTCTCTTAAATGAGACGAACAGCGTGTTAACTCCTCGTACGCTCAGCCAAAATATGCTCAGTACACTTTTATAATATATTTTCTCCTCCTATCTCCCCAAACCTAACATAATCTCATAACTACAAAATAATTTTCTAGGGATATCTCTAGTTTTTAGTGGTTAATTACCTATATTACCAATTCAGGAATGGTCAATCCCTCATCTTAAATGGCTGCTCCTTGTATATCACTATGTGGACAAATTAATATCTAATGTTTCATTTATTGTTTCTTGGCCTATAAAATCCGAAGTTGGTAACGAAAAATTTTGTATTTTAACTAAAAGTCTTGGATAAAAATGTTGAGGGCAAATATCAAAACTTATTCAAATTACCGAACAATGCTAGAGTTGATAACTCTGCAGCAGTAATTTTAAGAGCTCAATTAGCCACAAGATATCTACACTATGGAAATTCATTTAAATGCATTTTATAAATATGATTAACAGTTGTATCCAGTCACTCATACAAAAAACACTCTCATAAAGTTAGGCCCAAGGTTATTTTCTCCATTCATAGGGCCATAATTTTCTCTATCCATTAGGCCAAAGGTTATTTTCTCCATCCGCGTGTAACTCTTCTATATGATCGTTTCGCGCCTCAGAAAGAATCAAAAGTAAGAGGTGGTTGAAGTCGTACTTGGTGGAACTCTAAGTGGAGGTAAAGTGTTTGTCTTTATTGTGATTCATAGTATTTTGATGTCAACCAAAGTGTGGAGTGATAGAATTATAGTGTTGTGAAGACCACATTTTTCATTTGATAGGTGCATCATTGGTTTGTACATTTTCCATCCACCTCTTCTTCTTCCTTTCCTCGTGCGTAATCAAGTGATGTGAGAAGGACAAAGTGAGAATCAAAAGTAAGAGGTGGTTTGAGACTTGGTGGGTCTCTATGTGGAGAAAAGTTGTTTGTCTGTATTGTGATTTATAGTAAATTTTGATGTCAACCAACTTGTGAAGTGATAGACATATAGTGTTGTACAAACCTTCACATTTCTAATTTAATAGGAGTATTATTGGTTTGTACATCTTCCATCCACCTCTTCTGCTTTCTTTCCTCGTGCATAACTCAATAGTCTTAGTTTCACTGTCACCACCCACATCTGCGCTCATGGAAGGACGGCGCCGCGTTTCTTTTTTTGTCCGACTACAGATCCGTGAACAATGAATGTCTCTCTATCTCGTCCCCATGCTCCCACTGTTCTCCTCCTCTTCCCCGACCTCTAACCCATTTTCTCCAAACAAACCCCGCCTCCCGTCGTTGGGAAAGAAGTCTCCCTTTAAACGTCGCGAAATTGGATTGAAATCCGACTGCTTCCGAGACATCACTTTTGATTAAAAGTCCTGCTCGCGGAGAAGGATAAAGAAGAGATTTGTAAGAAGAGTCCGCTGATGAAGGAACAGAAAAGCAAGGTGGAAAGTAGAGTTTGAAGGAAGTAGGGGAAGTCAGGGGCGGTCTTCACTCGTTCGCCTCACTGTCAGTAACTTTCAACGCAACGAAACGAAGAATAACGTATTGCTTTCCCCTATCGAATTAAATAAATTAGGTTATCCGCTGCCTGGAATCAGGAATGATTCACAAGTTGAGGGAACATTTAAACATATAAAAAACGTTTTGACGGATGGAAGCACAAGAGATATATTTACCATTCAAACGATTTGCATAAACGGTTATACTTTTGATATTGAGTACTTGCTTATCATGTCAGCATTTAAATAAATGAAATCATTGATTTGTTTTTTTTAGTTTTTCTGATATTGCCACACGGGAACAAATTTTTTATGAACAGTGAAATTTATTTATCTCTATTTTGGTTAACGGAATTTTTTCCGATAACTTTTTCGACTGTTGAGATATTTCAATAGCGAAACTTTTATCTAATTTATTTGCAATCTACACCAATTAACTTATCCGATGGAGTTATAATATCACTTTGTTATGAGTCATCTTATCAAAAATATACTCCAATTTATTATTATCTATTTTTATATGAATTAGATAAGCAAGATTATTTTCCAAAAAACATGTAAATAGTTTTCTCAAGTAGCTACAACCTTGGGTCAGAAAATTCTGTATCAAACCATTTAATTGAATAGGTTTTATGCATTCATTCTACAGAAATATCAAAAATCCATTGAATATTTTCTAATGTATAAAAATCATCCATAATTTTCTGAAGATTTTACCTCCTCCGGAAGTAGTACTTAGGTAACCATTAGTAATACCAGCGCCAGAGCTGAATTCAAAAGGTTTAAATTACACGTGGATGACATTGTCTGCCAATTCTAAAATGCCAGATGTTTTCTATTCACCTTCTTTAATTTGTCCCTATGCTGTGTCATTTGCGCCTGGGTGAGGAATAATCGGTTCAGTTGATGAGGAGAGAGGTTTGCAAGGGAAAATGTGGGAACGGGTTGAAATTTTGCCGTCAGGGACCGCTTATCGACTCGATGAGTCACCATTCCTCCGGCAAGTGTTTCAGAAAGCTACGGTTCCAGCGCAATTCCATCACTTTCCATTTCTTAGCATTTCTCAATAACTCACTCAATAACTTCATTAACCAGTCGTCGAGTGCAAATATCGCTCATCTCCGTTGCAAAATCTCGCGGATCTAATCGAACAACTCCCAAAACTCTCTCTTTTTGCAGACTAATTTTTAAAAAACCCTCGGGAATTTTTCACGGTTTCATGATCAATCCAATAAGATAATGTGTCCAGTATCCATTGAAAATGATTTAACAGCCGAGGATTGAAGGAAGTCATGATTAATTTACGTCTGAATTCAAATTCGCTTTTCAGCCCCTCGGTCCTATTGCTCAAACATTTTAGGATATGATACTATGGGACCGAAATCATCTGTGGCCTTTAAATCCCAGCGCACAGGGGTACATTTATTACACAAATTTTGTCCTGGAATCCAGTGCCCGGATAAGTACGATGAAATAGCGACAACCGATGACGTGTGAAATTTTATCTCTTTGTTTGGAGAAAGTCAAGTATGGCAGTAATGGACAGTGAAGAGCATGAAGAGAGCTTAGCGTCAATGAGCTCATAGAAGCATCGAAAGACTATTGCCCTCGTGAAGGGAAAAAGTCTTTCAATGCCTCTACGAGCTCATTTCGATGATCCCCTTAACCTCTCCATTCCAGTTTTTTTATATACTTTCTTTCCCTAATCTCCTGTTTGTACAAAAAGTGTTTTGTGTACATAGGTGTGGAAACTGCTATCAAGTTTTGCCTCATATATGCAAACAAAGCCAAGGGATTGAACAAGTTCTGGAAGCATATAAACGCGGGTGAAACTGTTTTACACGCGAAATAAATTTCGCCAGATTTTATAGCGGGTAATGGGGGATAATACCAAAAATTATTAATTATTTACTGCTCTCGTGTAAATTGATAATCGACATTGTTCATTGTCATGCTTCAAAACGGGTAAAATACTCATCAATCAGGTTTCTACGCATAACCACTTTGAGGAATCAATAGCAGGGCATAAAAATAACAACATAAGCTATTTTAATACAAACTAATTAGTTGGATTTAACATTCAACACTTCCATACCAAAGCATTCTCATCTTTGGATTTTATTTTCCCATTCCCAAAAAGAAAGGCGTAATATCGCATTACTTTCCTGCCGGGTCTTTAAAACGAGTGACCATTTTTAACTCCTTATCAAAGTCTAAAAACCGTAAGTATTCTATCACGTCCCAGCGGATGGTCTGAAAAGAAATTTACCTCTAGTGATTTCCCACCCTGTCTCTGGAGCCACTAATGTCACCTAATGTAGTGTTGGCCAATAATTTTGATTGAGCACCACTCGAAGGTATGTCATACATGTATCATAGGAACTATTTATAGAATAGAGCGGTGTAAATTTCCATGCGTAAGGAATGGTTGTTTTTGATAAAACAGTTTCACTGTAAAGTTTTAAGTTGAGGGCAATTATAGAAGAGCACCTAGAAATGTTTCAATATGGTTCTTAAGTATATGGCCGGTTACGTTAAGTTCTCCTAGTCTTTTCTATATTTTAGAGAGTAGCGCAGAGATGTAAATAATTCGACCTTGATCTCCCAGTTCCTAGCTTCAAAATCGAATTTCAAATCATGAAATTTTCAATTTCTCTATGAGTTTTTTTAATACTCTGAGGCACTAATAAGCAATATGCTTTCTAGACTGCACATAAGTCAAAAGAAAAATTTCGATCACTTGATTATTTATGAGTGAATTCCCATGAAATATTTGAAGTAACCATGTACTTATCCTTCACGTGAGGACCTCGTTTACCACTTTTATTTTCATACTTCTCAAATTGAATACTTTTATGCAGAATTACTTCATTAAAATTTAGTAAAACTAATTAATTTTACTTAGCTCCTATTTTCTCTTGAATGTTGATTCAATTTCTACTTAACAACTCTGTGCGCTGATTTAATATTTACCTTGACTTCTGGGGTCTCCCATCCAACTACTTTAGGCTACTCACGCCAGTAACTGATACGATAATTACCAAAGTATATTCCTCGAATAACTTTGTTATAAATGACTATTATCGAAATACTCTTTCCACGTTGCAAACGCTACTTTTACCGGCTACATAGCATACGAATCGTTAAAATGCTTTGTCGGTTGCAATTCTTAGAATGCAAGGTGAAATAGGAGACAAAATGTTTCCGTAAAGCGTCAATTTTGACCTTCAGCCCATTAACAAATCCATTTCATATGTTCCCTCTATTTAATTTAATCGTTAACTGCTATCAGTTCTTCGTTTCCATTGAATTTTAAACACTCCAATTCTCACATAATTGAATTTTCGTGTGAGCAAACCTTTTTAAAAAACCTTTGATTCCAAATTCATTGAATTCTGTTGGAATTGGCAGTATGCATTAAATTATTTTTATGAGCTCGAATTATAACAAATTCAATATGCATATTATAAATATATCATCCACCACCATCAGTTGATGAAATTTTAGGGCAGTGTCAACGTTAATGATTAGTCTAGCGCATACAGTTCCTGATGGAAAACTTGTTTAATTTAATCATTATTTTAAAATTTTAGTGAGAAATCATTGTCAGCTAGAGATGAATTTGAGCTCAAAGTTTGAATAATTTTATTTTTGATATTCTCTGGGTGAACTTAGTGAAAATTCATGACGCTCGAGTATGTAAAATTATTTCGTGATTGTCACTGTTGCATTATTTGTGAACGACCGAACGATTTTCGCAATGTAGTATCATCACCTGAAAGCGTCACCTGTGCGTCAACAAATATTTCTATTTTAAAGTTTGCAATTTATTTTATTTTCCCAGTTGATAACTTTTCATGGCTGAGAAAATGATGCAAAATTATATTTTTAGAGTGAAAATGTGAATTGAAATAATTATGGTTCCTTAATAACTAATTATTCTCTGCAACATTTTTTCTAATAAAACGGAAACGATGGACGAAACAAAACCTTTTTTTGTTTACTTTTAGTAAACCTTTCTTTATTATATCAATGTGATGTACATCCAATGGTTACCATAACTGAATTCATAGAAATTTGTCAATACTCGCTTGCTCATGTGTAGCCTTTTATCTCTCCTTTTGTTTTTAATATCATTCTTCAAACGGTCTAAATTATTTGAGGCAATAATACGTGATTAGTAAAGGTGCGCAGGCTACCTGGCCATATATATTTATAAATATTTATTTTTAATTAAAGTGTAAACCAAAGAAAGTAAACCAAAAATCCTCTTTTAATCCGCCTGTTTTGTGAAAAAATTGAAACCAAGTAGGGAAATCTTATGCGCGGGCACAAAAGGAACAAACGCCTTACATGCAGGCGGGGGAGAATACCTCAGGATATTGCTTTTAATATCGCCATGTGCATTTTTACTTCCATCTCCCACACTCTCAACATCCTTTCTCGGCGCAAAATTTTTTATTTCTCCTCAATCTTGGTGTGTACTTCCGTACACACCAAGTGTTGGTGTGTACGGAACGCTGTGAGGAAAAATATCCGCTTGAGCGAACACGTATTTCTTGTCCTCGAATCAAGGACGTTTTGGCACACTTGATTTTTGGAAGAGGGATCCCATCTGCACTGCAGTGCTCGGAGTGTTTTTGCTAGATTACTGCTGTCCTTCATTCCGTATAAAATATTTACGCTAACGTCTTATGACTCGAATGTTTGATGCTTGTTTTTATTCCTCACGCTCAATGTACAACACAAGTCTCAGTCCAAAAGTAGTAGCGTTATGTGGACAGGGATTTGAGTTTAATCCAGAGTAGTTATGGCTCCACGAAACTCATATGAGTACCGAAAATTTCCGTGTGCACATCCCAAAATTTCTCAAGCTTAGTGTAGTTTGTTTTGTGTACTTCAAGTTGTGTTGGAGGATTTGCAGAGTTGTTTTTCGACTGTGGATTATATAAAAAGTGTCGATTTCTGCTAGTAACTTGCGGGATAAACTTGCCGAGGTGAATCCACCTAAATGAATGATGAAATAATAATAATATCAAATTTTCATAGGTTAAGTATGAGCTTTTATCAATTTCCCAGTTTCGTTTTCGATTTTAGTTTATGTAGTCTCATGATTTTCAGCATGTCTGTGGTTATAATGACCTTGAGAATATTTGCGTAAGTTTCCGCAACACGAAATACAGATTTCGTAGGGTTTTATTCTTCTAACTTTTGATAATATATATGGTATTTCAGTCGGAAAAATTTCATCCCTCTATACACAAAAATAATACCGAGAAGCCCTCTCAAGCACGATCCAGGCGGCGTAGAGAGGTCTCAAAAGGCAACAGCTAAGGCAAAAAGAGGTGTTATTACAGCCGCCGCAGGCGTACGCACTCTTGAATATTCTGAGCGCGGAATAGTGGGCAAGACTATGACGGGACCTTTGTAGATTTGGTGCACAGAAGATGGGATCTTGAGACAAACAGAATATGGTGTATTTCTTTTATTCGGCATTTTATTCCGTAAAGACGTATCCTGTAAATGGCTTGGAAACCAAATATCACGTTCAGCTTCCTTTTTTTTAGACGGACCGGTATCTGAATGAAAGTAAAAAAATAAAAGCATTATTATTATTATTTTACGTGTTTGGATCAAAGTTTACGTCAAAAAATAGAAAATCGTGGCTTTGAATAAAAAATTGGCATTTAAATAATAAAAAATCTTGAAAATTAAATACTAACGCAAAGATTACAATACAGACAATTTCAATATTTTAAATGCTCCCTCATACCGAGAGAGAAAAATGCTTCAGAGTAACATTATCCACGTAACAGGAAACCAAACCAATTCCACTTAAATGCCATAGCCAATGGACAATGAAGAGATAAATGTATATATTCAATGAAAAGCGATCAAAGAGGAGTTTTTATCATAGAGTAATAATATACTCTGAATACATACAGTAATAATACATACAGTAACAATATATTCTGTCATATTATATCCATTGATCAATATTACGTTCTCACTCGCTTTCCTTAGAACGACTTATAACTATTTAATTGCTAAAAAATGTACTAAATGCTCTTTTCTATTTCGTGCAATATTATAATTAGGCATTGAAGCATATCACCTTTAGTTTGTACTTTTTTGTATTTATTGTAAGATTTACATCTCTTAAGGCTTCATCTGATGAAGTACTTCACGAGCTCTGAACTGGCTACTCCGGTTTATGAAAATGTCCACCAGTAAGCTTTTAATCTCTTTAAATGCAATGGCTATTTTTCAGTGCTTCCTCAGGAACACAGGAAGTTTGTTTCCTTAACGTTAATTGGTGAGGTCCCACTAAACCTCTTACTCAAGTTTGTAGGATGTGATATCCAAGTGCTAAGTACTTTAGTGCTGAGCAGCTAGAACTGTAAAATTCTCGTATTAATGGCCACCCTGTAGATCTAATTTACCTCCATCCAATTCTGTACCTGACGTGTCCTAATGCACAGCTTAAATCTCTCGCCAACTCAAAAAATCGCAATGTTGCACAGATTTTTTCCGTTGATAACATTAAACTTGGAATTGAATTATGCCTCACTCCTTTACAGAGTCCTTTACATGCCCCATCTAGAAGCTTTGGCATATATTAGATATTTGTGAATGTAGATTCTGAATATGGTTTCAAGAGCGTTGTGCTTGAAATACATGCAATTCAGATTATCATTTTTGTCGACATATTAAGCTATGGATTGACTATTTTAAGTGTTGAAATTTGTTTTTTAACAATATTGGCAAGAATATTTGTTTCTTTAGCTAAGTATCATATGAACCTTTTCCTTTTTATAACGTTTTACCTTTAATTTTCCAAGTTTTGTACTGTGTAATCTTCTATAATTATTTATGCTTCTTTTAACATTCTGTCAAAACTTTATTTGGCTGGGCATATCAATCTAAGCTTATTCAAGCTGGTAGGGCTCGTTACACATTTGAGTTACAAGCATAACTCGTAGGGTCGGTTTAAAGTAGTATGAGCGAAATATTGTTCCATCTATAAAAGAATGAATTTGGTCTCATCTTAAAGGAAAATATCTTACTCTCCCAAAGAAATTGACTTATTAGACCATTACTAGTTTCCGAGATTTATGACGAAAAAGACCAGCCTTTTTTATATGACAAATGGTTTGTTAATACATTCCAGAGGGACCTTATAGAATGGGAAATGTAGGTATAAAATGAAATGGGTAGGTAGAAATGGGTGTAAAATTAATTCTAGACTAATCTACCTATATATTACTATAAACTCACCGAGAAGTTTTCTTTGGGGTTAGCTTTCGTTCACCTAATTTTAGTTTTTTTTTCAGTAGATTAGTGCTCTCTACCTCATCCATTGTATTCGTAGATTTAATTACATCCTAGTTAAACTCCAAAAGATTCACAGCCTAAAATACTAAGATTGGAGGTGAAAAAACTTGTATTACGCTTTAGGTTAAATACAAGATTTCTAAAAACCTCTGCGTAAGAGTTAGACTAACAGCATGAAACCGCTTTCATGTAATCCTAGAGAAAATATTCCTTCAGACAAATGAGAACCCCATGCATGCTTACTCTGCATAATGTACACGCTTCTCTCTCTCCATTGTGCGGAATATCAAAGAACAATTTAATATTTCCTTAACATTCAATTTATTTCTCATCTTGCTTCACTTCTTTTCAAACACACCAGTGCAGGAATCCCTGATTCACGGATCTCTCTCATTTGAACATCATATCCTCTCTCTCTCTTTTGCTGCAGAATCCCAGCTTCGCCGTCCAGTGTCAATATCCGGCTACTTTTCATGACGTTTCGGGCCCCAATAGCTTCTCGTTTCCCCGGCTATTGTCCGAGTTTAGCGATGGGAAGAAAGAACGGATACCGAAATCGCTCGCCTCTGAAGTGCAATTCGCTCTAAATCGAACGGCCCCGTGTGGGAAAATCCGCCTCTCCTCTCACTCTTCTTCTCCTCGTCCGGCCCGAGCAGCGTTATTTTCCCGCCCTAATCTCAAATGGGCGAGAACGGCTCCGGCTAAATCCATTACCGCGGGCAATATGGATCAACCGATTGGGGAAACGAGGATGGAGAAGGACACAAGGGCGAAAGGGGGAATGAGGAGACCATGTGACCTGAATCGCAGTCAGCGTTTCGTGCTGCCGCGGACATGCACTCCGATCGCCCTCCCATGGCTGACAACTAACAAATTTGAATTTACTCTGAGCCTTACGAAACTCCTCAGTTATAAACGTGTTGAAAATTTTGTTTGCACTCACCAGTGGAGAATTAGGAGGGTGAATCGAGCGTTGATGAGCGGGCAAAAGTATCATCCAGCGAAGAGGCATCTCTGAGGTGAGACTAAGGCTCTTAATCTAACACACTTCATCTCTTTCGAATAGTATATTTTCCTCTCATTAGCTTCATGCTTTTCATTGGCGAGCGTCACCTAGTTTCGGTATCGTGTACATTGTTCATCCTGGAACCCTGCGTGAACCCTTTAGCTTAAGGTGAGCTAAATTCTACATATACTTATGGAGTCAAATCAGCTAAATCTTTGATGTGCCCAATCCGGAAGAGTTCAAATATAAGATCAAAATTAAAAAATTAAATACTTAAAATTTTATTTTTACTGACTTGTAACTTTCAGCAATCAATGATAGATAGCAATAAAACTTTCTCTTCAAATAATTTTTCGAAAATAGAATCAGAGTAATGGATGAATCTTTCATTTCTCGTTTATAATTTTATTTATACTAAGTACCTCTAGGTGACTCTGATAGTATATAGAAATAATGTTATAACTCCATTTATCATGAAAATCACACTTATCTCAACGTATCGTGTTTTTACGTAAGTGTATATCCATTTGACGACATGAGGAGTTTCTACAGATTAGTTGCACAAAATAACTAGACTTAAATAATAATCACGCAACTCATGCACGCACTGAGTGGAACAGTAATTCAAATTGTTTCTTAAAAATCAGTAACGTAGTCTGGAATGAATCAAATAGCATTAATCCTTCACGAATACTTGCATCTAAATATTGTCATCATAAACGGAGGGTACCTCGCAATTTCAACAAATTAACTTGTGTAAGGTGATTTAAATGCTCGTAGAGCGATTACACACCACTCAATTGCTAACCAAAATATGCAATATTTGACTGGTTTTGTCGTTTATAGATTATTTTTTGATAATATCTGTTAAAGGAATTAAATATTTGCCAAAAAACAATTTGTTAAAATCTGCGTAATTACGCCTATTCTTGAGATTAAGTTTCAACACACAATCTCGATATCAAGCACCATTACTCAACGGTGGCTCAGCATAGTTAAGCAAAGTATCGGCAGATAGTTGAGTAGCCTCATTCTGGCGATATAGCAGGCCTTGTATCAAGAATTTTCCCAATAATCAGCTACATTTAAGTATCTAGAATAAATATTTATTTGGATCATTAGGCAGAAAACCCACTTTCATTTCACTGGTTGTCGGCATTTTTTTTGGAAAAATATGCCCTCCAGCAATGAAGTTTAGAATTTTTATATCCAAATAAGTAAGCCTATTACCCACGATTTATTCTCGTAGAAAAACTCCTGCGTCCACCATGACCATGTCATAGCACTGAAAGGGAAATCATAATTTAGAAAATTTCCCCTTTATTCTCCAAACTTTTATATATAAACGTGTAACCGGCCAAAACAGCTATTTTATGTACCGTAATGACCATAGGAAACAATTCTCACGAGAAAGAACCTATGTGATAGAAAGTATAATTCTTTCAATAATTATTGCGCCTAAGAATTTCTCAAAAGGCGCAGGGTTTAACTTTTTGCAAGATTCAAAGGCATGTTTTTTTCTCAGTTTCATTTTATTTCATGTGTGACTGTATTCCCATGCAGAGGTATCCAAAACGACTATGAATCCTGATCCTTGATAGAAGACACATAAGCAGTAAAAAAATGTTAAATTGTTTCTCAAAATAAATGAACTCTCCTCGTTTGTACCTGAAGGATATTTCAAAGAGTAATATCGGTAGAGAGGACTGTTATAAGTACCTAAGGCTATTACATTTCTATATATTAATCATGTATAGTATTGTTAATTGCCTTTAGTAATTTTTATAATTGAGTTCCAATTTGCAGAAATCACTACTAATTTTCAACTCACCCATGAATAACAAACTATATTGTATTATTTCCGCTATCAGAGGGGAGATTCTGGACATTTTTGCTAAAATGAAAACGTGATACATCAAACAAGAGAGATCCTTGTGATGAGTGAGAAGTGTTATATATTTCCTTGATCTCAATTTTATTTTGTTCCTTTTTTCATTTTATTTAAACCGTCGGTATCTTATTTTTAATCTCCAGATAAACCTAATTTACCGTTAGAAGAGTTATTATTCATTAACATGATTATTGAATGTGACATAAAATCAATTTTAAACGTCCCTATTGTGAAATGTCATAAATTCGTGAACTCCGAACTTAGTAACGGACCACATTGCCAATGTAGTGAGTTTAATGATAATGTTAAAATACTGCACATAATTCAAGCCTTATTATTTACTCTTTCTTCAATTATTTGAACATACTCTGGATGGAATAAATTATAACTTCAAAAATATAACAATTAGGGAAAACGGTGTTTTCGCGGTTAGGTTCATTAATAACATTCCTATAATCTTTAATTCATACGAATTTTTCATTGAGAATGTTCTTCCCTTCATCATCCCGAGGGAATCCAGTTCTCCGTGCCGAGGACTGTCTGATTTTGAAAGATGAATATATAATCCTTCGTGAAAGCCTACTTGTTTCGCACGTTTTCATCAATCATGACAAAACATCGGATATTTTTTTCTCGAAGATTAAAGTTGAGTTCCCATTCATAGGCTTAATCCCCAACAGCTGCTGCCATTTCACCGTGCACTCCGTACCTCTTTTCACGACGAGCGGTTGAAAATATCTAAGCGATTGTCCAGCGGGTTGTGGCAGTGAACGCCGTTTAAACTCTTCAACGAAGTTTATGATCCTCGGTACTTGCGGCGGGATGAAGCAAGCATCGCCCTTGGGCTCCACTTTGAATCTTGTTTATGCTTCCGTATCCACGCCGCTCGATCCATTCCCCAACGAAGTTTTATTGGATGGTATATTTTTTGACTATAAAATATGGGCGCGTCGTGCGGAGAATCTTTGATATGTGCGATGTGACTTCTGCTCCCCACAAATCATTGCGAGGCATATTAGTTTACGAACATTGACGAGTTATGACAAAAATGTTTCGTTTAAAAGTAATGGTTTCAAAATTCTTTGTAAAAGTGGACAATATTCCTTGCAATAATTATAATTAAAAATGCCGCAGCCACATTTTATTAATATTCGTCTGGATTTATACTAAATGAGGAATAGAAAAGTTTTGTTATTAAATTGGATCTTTTGTGCCAGGAGCTCTAATTTGAAAAAAAACTTCAAAAAATAAGCTTTTCTTGTAATTCGTATGCAGAATGTGTTAATCACTTATATCTTAATCAAGTTGAACATTACATTTTCATTGTGTGAAGTTCCAAGTTGAATGGAAAATGAATCATTAACTACATGAACTTAAGGGAAATTCTAGAAAAAGCTAACTTAATTCATTTCAAATTTTCAGTACTGCGACTTTTTACGTTCAAAGGATTGATAACTAACCGAAGTACCAAATTATGCCACCAATGCGCTGAAACTTACTGTAGGAACCTCAACAAATTTGTTTGTGGAGCAAAATTTATTTACATTCGGATAACTATGGTTCATAAGTATGGTATCAGGATCAGACGTTTCCATTACTCATCCACCGTACTTATCATGCACTTCCTCGTCAGTCTTCCTTTCCGTCCACCGTTTTACCTTTATACTCACAGGAGGGATGTACTCGTGGGCAGGAGAGCGAAGCTTAAGCAATGGTAGGGAGAAACATGAAGGAAAGGCCAAAGGGCGAATTTGTAATCGTCGAGAGTGGAAGGTGGAGAGATATGAGACAGAAAAGGGTTCAATAGGATAGAAGAGCTAGCGGTAAGGGCCGAGCGGGGGAAAGGGTGCGGAGAGGGACAAGTGGGTTCGGTCGACAGGGAAGAGGAGGGCCCACGGGACTTGCTCGCTTCCATGCCGTCGCCCGTCCCCCGCTGTCCACGCCACGGAGGATAATTCCCATTGTGGAAATCCTCGCGATATTTTGGAGGAGCGGCGACGACGGCTTTGAAGAGAATAGAAAGAGAGTAGGGAGAAATGAGACCCTCATTGAGTGGGAGGGCTCAACCACTGCTATTCAGACCGGCATCCAGCAAATTGAAAAGCGCCACTACAGTGGCAAAAGACGGCGGGAAACTACTTTATTAGGGTCGAATTATGGAAAATAAGGTGATTTTAATTGACTTGTGTTCACATGAGTTCTCAGTTACCATCGTAATGAAGATGAGAACTTCTGATTTGTAGTAAAAAAATTGAAATATACCTAAAAGATTAAAAAAAACTAATTTCTTTGGTAGAGGAAAGGTCTTATTTTATTGATTAATTCTTTTTCCTTCCAGATAATCCACCTTTAATCATATTTGTCAGCAAAAAAGAGAATGAAGCAATAGAAATCCCATTTTAAAAAATTTCATTTGATTTCGTTTGTATTTGGAAATATGTCTTCTCAAAAATGTTTGGCTTCAAAGTCCTACTACGTGATTTATTAAAATCTTGCAGTACTTCGGACGATCTTAAGTATATTTATCCTGCTAATATATATGTTAAAAACTCTTTTCTTTTCAAAGATTACCATTCAATTTTCACCCCCTTTTATTAAAATGTGCCTATTCCGGTAGATCGCCCCAATTGCACTAAATTTAAGACTAACACCTGCAGTAATTTATCTCGGAGACAATTGACTGGAAAATTCAGCTTCAATTGCTGAATTTATTCTGCATTTTCCCTATGATTATTGCAGTTATGGCGATGCAATCGGGAAAGATGTTATGTATTTACTCTATTAATATATGATATATGAGCTTAAAAGAATTAATAACAAAATGGTATTGATATGACAATGATGTTGTATAAGGCATGGAGAGTGAATAGAATGACTGAATAACCAGAGGACATGATGGAGCAATTAAATAAGTGAACGTCTTAGAGTATCTTTGCTGAATGATCGCGAAATATGGTAGGATAGATGTTGAGAGAGAGAGAGATAAAAACAGTGGTAAGCTCATGGATGGGAGGACGCAAAGGTGAAATATGGAGGAGGAGGCTATTGCGACAGAAATTTGATTATCCTTTAACCCTTTTTGATCCGTTCTTGGCGTCCCTTAGGTTGATATCCACGTCGGTGACCTCAAAGGTATTCAGACCTAGAGAGACTCACCTGCATCCATAACACACACTTAGGTTTCTGCTGTTAACATTCTCTTTGTGATTTTTCCATTTACGTCCTAAAAGTGGAAATTTATTCGATATGAAATAAAAAATTGGAAGCTAACGATAGTAAAACCTCTCAAAAGCCATTTTAAAACTTAACCTCAACTTTTAATACCCTTTGCCTTCTCTAAATAGCTTAGTTTTAAAATTATAATTACACATTCAGCATCATTCCCGTAAGATGATAAATGGTGTGCTTAGCACAATAAAGTTTTACAGCACGTTTCATGTTCCTGATTCTAAGTTTTAATTTCCACATAAATTAATTTAATCTTCTAAGAGTGGTAGAAAGTGTGCTAGCAACCATGTTGTTTCCGTTTCTCATCGCTAACGGTGTATGCGGTTGAAACTTGCGGGATATATACGATGAGGTGAAACTGAAATGGAGAAAGGATTGCCATGAACACTCATGGGCAAAGGTGAAGCAAAAACAGGGGTGAAAGGGAAAGACTCTGAGGAGCGTAGGCGTGGACTACCGAGAGCAAAGCATCACATTACCTGGGGATTTTCACTAGGATTTGACGACGAAAGTCAAACTCGAGTAGCAGATTTGTATGCCATTGTGGGGCCAAAAATATGGTGTTACTGTTACAAGCTGGGTCGTTCCCATAACATTAGCGTTCCCACGCATATCGTCGTCCGAGTAGTATGAGCAGCATCTGCTCGAGAATTAGAACAGGAGTGATGGATGAGATATCTGATAATTTAGCTTTTAGTGGCAACAGAGTTGAGTCAAGTTAATGTTTCTATCCTGAAGTGCGGACATACAACATATTTGATCGATAATTATCATTGAGGTAGATGGATTGGTCTATCAAAATTCGTCAACAACTATATTGGTTCACCCTGTTATCCTTCCACTTCCCTTTGGATAGCACGACGGAATGGACGAATTAGCGGGTGTAAAGCAGGAATATCCACCGTTTTTATTTCCACCACTTCCTCGTTAGTCTTCCTGTCTGTCCACCTACCCTTCTCCACACCCACATCTCAAATGCCTGCAGCCTATTATCGTCCTCCTTTCTGAGGGTCCACATTTCTGCCCCATACAACATTACGCTCCCTATCAATCCCTTCACCAGCCTCTTCTTCACATCCTTACCCAATGTCCCTGTCATCAGCTCCCTTCTATCACTAAACGCCTCCTTAGCTAGCGATATTCTCTTCCGTAGAAGATGTCTAAAAAAAATATCTCCACCCCTATATTTCCTCGAATTGCTGTTGCATCCAATTACCGTACAGCAATCAAATGCACAGCGTCAGTACCCAATTAACGCTTGTAGTTATCCAAACTAAGTAAAATCAATCAGCCTAATAATGCACAACGACCTTTCATTATAATACACTGTATCCGGCGCATAATCACGCGTTACTCTGCTGAGATCTTTGATATTCTCCGTAATGTTATTATTGACTGAGTATTATTCCACACTTTATTTTCGTAATCCTTGCATGACTCTTATGTCTCGTTTACGTAATTTGCAATATAAATTGATTGATTAGTTTCTGTAGCAATGGTAGAATACCTATATGTAGTGCATATAGGTGAGAGTACCTTTTACATTATAGTGCATGTTGGTGATAGCTCACCCTCTTCCTAAATACCTTTCAGATGGCTTGCAGGGTAATATGTAGATTGAGATAAATTCGGTGAGTTCAGGCAAGACTTCGTGGAAAAATTATCATGATGCAAAGAACACTCTATTTTTACACAAGTTATGGAAAAATTGTGGGAAATTACAAAGTTTTTTTTGCATGTAGATTTAAATCTTTATCTACCGGTAGTATTTTGGTCAAAACTCTGTCAACTAAATTGGCTGCAAAAATCAAGTAGATTGTCTCTTTTATTCTTAACTCTCTCGGTTACATGTCAAGTTTCTGAATGAACTGTCTTTACACCAAGTGGCTGAAAAAATAGTACAAATGACGAAAAAATGAACATTCTTTGGAAGTTCAAGCGTGGTCTAATTGTTTACAAGCATTTATTTGCTGACGTACTCCACTCTCTCGTCCCTTTCTCCACCTTCGGGGTCAAACGAGGATTAAACGAGCACGGCAACTCAAAACGAACCTCGGTCCATCCTCATCGCAAATGCTTACACACGCTCGCAAACAGAGAGTGGGCTACGCGGTTTGCTCAAATGCGGCGCGAAGGGCACAAATGGAATTTTAATGGATTCCTTCGCCGTGCGTGTGGGGGGGGAGGTGGGTTCACTGGAGTACCGTTAGTGGTGTCGTTCCGTTCATGACGACCGGAGGAAAATGTCACGAAGATCGGGGAATCGACGGCCCGGAAGGGAACTCTGCGATCTCACCGCCAATGTTCGCCAAGCAGGACATGATCGCAGTTCAGTGTAAGAAAAATAGTGGCTTTTGCTAAGTCTTTGGCGCCAGAACATAAATTTTAGCGCCTATTCACAAGTGTAGGTACTTTTCAGGAGAAATATTTATTCAATAACAAAACCGGACAAACCTTTTTTTCATTAAGAACCTTCTTGCAGAACAATAAGTACACCAAGGGTTAAAATTTGCCATGAAAAAAAGAAATATGGCTTGGTGATGTAAATTGTTAACACACCTGACCGGCAATTGGAAGATCCGGGTCCGAATTCCGGTCAAGTCAAATGATTCTTTCCATGGTTCTTAGTTTAAGTAAATACTAATAATAATGCACCCGTGCTTTGTACCTTCGTATCACATCATTTGTCAGTGCAATGATTCGAACAATACTTGTTACATTTAATTTTCAATGTCATTTTTTCGTGTCTTGGAGCTTTCCTGCGAAGACTAAACAAAGGAATCCCCCACTTTTGCCCGCACTTGTAAAACAGTAAGAGGAAGAAGGGGACATAATCCTCCTTTTTAACGCTTATAGCCGATTTCTTTCAAATTTGGACTTTTCCAAAGTTTAAAGTAAGTTTTTAAAGGTTTTAAACAACTTAAAAGTATTTCCTTATATGTAGGAGTAAAATATTGCAAAAAGTGACTAAAAATATTTTTTTAATCTATGAAATATTGATATCAGTGGCATTATATTCAAAAACCGTGAAAAAATACGGCATCAAAGACTTAATAAGGCTAACTGCTAGTGAATCTTAGATAAAATTAATAATTAATGTGAAATATATATTTATTCCATTATCATCTAGAGAAGAAACGAAAAACCTCTATCATTTTATTATCTAGTAATTAAATAGTGACGATATACGAGTGTTTGCTGACTAAATCCGGTTGTGGGTTGGCGACACTGCTACAGAGGTCGGTCCAGGCGTTGCTTTTATTACATCAATGCAGTCTATCGGAATATCATGGACGAGCGGATGATTATGCGACGCGGTATAAAATTTTTAGTAAACTTATAAAGAGAAACTCATACTAGTACAAAGTAACCTTAGATTAGTTTTATTCAATATGGTAAATTATTTCGATTGCAAGCAGTGCCAGTCGATATCGAAGACGACGAGGCAGGGGAACATTTTTTGGGCTCGAAACTTGGAACACTTTTTGGACTCGGGATTCGAAGTGATGATGCTGTGGAGAAAGATTAGCCTGTTAGCAGCTAGACCTGATAATTTTACCGCTTCTTTCTGGTCCAGTAGTTGGGAATTCACCTGGTAGAAAAGAAAACACTAAGTCGTCATGAGATATGACTCGCGTTTAAACTGTCTCACTAACATTTTACGCATTTTAAAAATTTATTTTTGCGTATCCATATAAAATTTGTATCTGACTACACCAAGTGATTCCAAGTGATCTTCAAATATGCATTTCTACACAGTAACGTCTTGGAAACATCGGCATTTAAATTGATAGGGATTTTAAGAAATTTCAAGAGGAGGGAGAACCTGTTTGCGGAAAATATAGTTTCAATCAATTTGTAACATTTTTAAAATTATTATTGGATACATAAATTTCAAACCATGTATTATCAACCGTTACTGAAGGTAATTTTGAATTTTTCAACAGTAATATCACAGTTAGACGAGTTACAAATGTTTTCAAAAATATTGCGAGAAAGGCAAGAGAAATAATAAATATTGTGAAAAAGTTCCCTCAAAAAGCGAGAGAAAATACAGCACCGTTTTATACTCAAGGCCTTATTAATATATTTTTTCATAAATTAGGAAAACTTAATGATTTCACTGTCTTCCAAAAATAAGCAAATGCGTAGCTCTATAATCACTATTCGATTATAATGATAAATGATTTTCACTGTAGACTGGTTGTTTTCGCCAATGGAGACCATCTAAATACGAACAACTTTGGAATCGAGAAATAATTTTTGTCACCACAATATTCCGTAATTTTCTTTCTTTAAATTGGCAATATGTGCTTTGTAAAATTTTAGCATTTCTTACACAGGAAGGACACTTTAAAATATCGGTCTCTCTATCTAATGGTAGACGAAAAGAAAACTCATCTTCATTCCAACTTTTCCATCGAATGATAAACGACCACTCAGTCGATCGTATGCAAGTAAGGTATATCGTCTTTCGAACACGGTTTGAATTTATCCTCCTTGTACGGCACGGGCGTGGAATTAATTCCGCTGCTCTTTCATGCAAATGAATCTAAGGGAAAGACATTTTGCGCCGGAGGGGGAGAGAGAGAGAGAAAGCTGATAAATTTCCATTGACGGTCCCTTTGTGATTTTTTTCTTCCCTCCTCACTCATTAGACTTTGTGCACACGATAAGGACTCAAACATGGCCCAGACTTATTCCCCCCACTCAAGCAAAAGGAACGCGACAAAGGGAATTCTCTAACCCTCTCTCCTTAGTAGGATTCCATATATGCACGGTGATTCACCTAAATTTATGGCTTCGCATGACAAGGTGACAAAATTTTTCATTTCAATTATCATTAATCCTGAGATCTTTTGAAAGATCTTAGGTTTTCCCGGCATGTCTGCTGGATAGATGTTTCTCGGGTGTTCCACCGGGTAAGTAGGTCCATAGGCCCCGACGTTTCGGAGATCGACTAATTCTCCATCTTCAGGGGTTCTCATCTAGGGTACTTACCCGATGGCTCACCCTAGATACATTTTTCCTAAGATCCCTTGACTGCAGTCCTCCATCCTTTCCTATCTAATGCTAGTTCCTTTTCTCCATGGTAGTTCTTTTGCGTACTTTCCTCTTCATTTGGTCTGTTTTTATTCCTTGGCCTTCTTCTTGGGACTTTCTACGCCAGCTTTCAGCAATACATTTCTCCTTATTATGCGCCCACACAAACACATAGTGTCTTAGGGTGTGACTAACCTATCTACTTCTTCTTTCTGTGTAGAGTTGCTTAAGGTCCTTTTCACTTCTTCTTATCTGTATAGTTCTTCATTTCGCCTTCATTTCTCCTCATTGCATCCACGTCCAATGTCAAGTTTCAAAGGCTTATTATCTTTTCTGGTTGATTTTCCGGTTTTTAATGTTTATGATTCACAGGGTGGTACTCGAATGTTTTTATACACAGCCTCCACGGTCAAAGTCCTGTCTTTTTTCAACCGAGAAGTTGTCTTTAAATCAAGAACAAATTTTTTCTTGGGCTACTCTTCTGCATTTCAGCATTTTGATATAACTCTAATTTATTTTTACCTTAATTCTTGAAGAACTTGGTACATTATATCAATTGATATTTGAATTTTCCCCCAATTTACAAGTGAGATATATTTACTCCTTCTTCGTTAAGCTTAATTTCATTCAATCCGATGTTCTACCCTCATCTATTACCCTCTCTTAGAAGACAAAGGTAATCAAGCAAAAAGACATAATGGTAGCCTATCTAAAAATCATCAATTAAGAGCATCAATTGTCACAGTTCTTACGAAATCGTATTGTATTAAAACAAAAATGTAATTTATTCTTCGCATTTACTTAAAAAGTAAAGGAATATCAAATCTAAGTTACTTTGAACAACAGATCTCACATAAGCATATCACTTACTTCGATCTCACGGACCTGGAATATCACACCAAGATTACAACATTACAATGTTATACCATGCCCTTGCGGTACTAAATAAGGTATCATTTAGGACCTATGTAGCATAGACCCATTTCAAACATGATACAGGAGAAAATTAAGGCTAAACACAAAATATGTAAACAATTTTGTAAAATCTCATGTATATGCACCGGATTTACCGTTTTATCCAGAATTATCAATAAATTTTTAAAAAATTTGCAATCAATATTCCTTATTTAAAAATCGAGCCCTAATTAATTCATTGAATAAAAATTTTCGTTGCAGTTATCCCTGAACGTTAAGTCCATAGCAAATACTCCAATTCAGAAGTCAACAACAGATTTCAGTGATCGGGATATTTATCTTCTTCAGTTCCAACTGTATTTCACCTCAATACTCTTTCCCTGGACAGATGTTTAATCATGTTTGCAACCTCAATTAATCTCTAGAGGGATTCAATCTGCCTTTCGCCAGGTATTGCAATGCAATTACATCACGAGGTAGCCTTTCATATCCATTCGTGGAGAGAAGGATAGGAAGAGCATTATTGTCGGTATCAAACCAATTCCTCAATGGGATATAGTCCTTGAATTAATTCTGCCGTGTATTGCGACATATATGTGTACTATGTGATTTATTTTATGTGAAACATGGTAAGTCATTGTATTTTTATCTGCCAAAACCGTATAAAATTACCCCATAAATGTTGTACGTACAGTAAAAATCTGTATTAATGATTCACATAATTCTTTAACTTTTTAAATTCACATAATTCAGATAAGTTTTTGCAATTTAACGGGACGCGTGCCCGATGTATTAACACGATATATATATTTCTAATTTCCCTTGGTTCTGTGTGGAATGTATTGAGACAGTTGAGTAAATCAAATCTGCAACTCAGCAACTTTGTATATTTAGATTCCGCAAATACGAAGTATAGGCCATCGGACAAGCGGGACAAAAGAGAATTAAAAAATTCTTATTGAATGAATATACTTAAGATAAAATGAATGACCAGCGGGAAACGAGGACACGTACAAAGCATATGGAGATGAAGTCATATACATAAACATTTGCTAGATATAATGCGGTAGATTTGGTACATTGTGAGACTCCTACGATGAATTTGCAAAAGAACATCCTTTGACGTGAAAAAAGCAGAAAGGAGAGTACCACGATGATGATCTGGGAATATTATGAGAGAAAAGAACAGTCATCTAGGAAGTACGAACTGCAGGTAAGGTTAGGACAAGCATTTCTTTAGTGGAGGATAGAGGGCCGCTGATAACCGATTTTGGGAGAGAACCATTAATTGTCGTACCAATGATAATCATGCAATACGCTCTTGATTAAGAACCGAACTTTTTCCGCGATCAAAAATGCAATATTGACGCCCTAAGACATGCATTAAATGTAAATTCATCAAATATGTCACATAATTATGTCTACAAACCAGTTCAATGTGCGATAAATATTGCTTGTTTCAGGTAAATAGTGCGCCATGCGATGATGATGTTTATATAAAAAAGCTTTATCTATCCACATCTAAAGGATGCCGGGATGCTTGCTTAAGCAAAGAAACGACTAGTCTTTCTTTTAAATATCTGTATCTGGCATTTCAAAATAACGAAGTGAGCTCATTAACTGTGGTTTGTCCCAATGGGCGTTTGGAACACGGTTGGGAGTGGAGGAAGGTGGAAAGGGAGTAGGAATATGGTTGGGCAGAAGGGCGCGAGTTCATTGCAGCATTTGCGGCGAAACTGGTCGTGTGCGGTTGAGAGGGGAAGGTCTGGTGGGACGTAGTTTTTAAAAGAGAAAGCGCTGGATGCGGCCCCGCGTTAATCTAATTACTCGCGACTAATTGTGCAACGGGCCGTTAAATGTGTCGGGCGCCGCGGAGCGATATTCTGGATGCCTAAGTAGCCTTCAGGGGTGGGAAAAGGAAATAGAAAGGGTGAAGTAGGCGTGAAACAGGCTTGAACTCTTCACCTGCAATCATGCTACGGTCATGCCTCGTTCAAATTTCAGTCTCGTATAGCAAAACCATACCTTTTGAATTAAAAAGTACTCCATTGATATCTTTATTATCGTCGGACGCTTTCCATTTGCTTGATCATTGAGTGTTCCTCACAAGTGTAACAAGAGAGCGCAATTGCTTTCCAATCGTTTCAGACCCTGCTCCCTCTTAGGCAGTGCGCCTAAACACGTTCTTAGAGCAGAGTTTATGAGAGTTAACAAAAAAGGACATCGATATTTGCATCCGCGATTGTTGCTTTTGCTTTTATTTTCAGAGCAAAGGATTTATACATGGATAACGTACAGTTTTCATTTCTCTGTTGTGCAAAGCATACAGGTATGTACTTTGAATGAACTCGTGAACTACTCGAGTACTAGAAGAACTACTTGAGAACTACTTGAACATTGATTGCCGTACCAGTGTGAATGGGAAGTCGGTTGGTGTGGTGGCTAGAGTACTCGCCTACCACACGGGCGGCCAGGGTTCAAATCCCTGCAATGGCGGATGTTTTTCAGAGGTTACCAGATCCTTTCTTGAGTGTCTTGTGGAGGACACTTCAAGTGGAGTCGGCCGTCGGTCGGATGAGACGTTAAGCCTTGGTCCCCTTGGTGCCTTTCATTAAGAGCGGGCTAATGCCGACGCCGGGTTTCTATCTACCCCTCCTCCCTTTCCTATCTCCTATGGCGCAAATGACCTTCATTTGAATATTTTGACATAATTTTGGTCACTCTTGGACACTCGAGAAAAAATGTTTGTACGAGATTCTATAATTCCTTTCGATCGTCACCAGGGTAACTGAAATGTGCAAATAGTATAAATCTCGTAAACACGCGCGTGTGGCATGAGGTTTTATGTTTATGTTTTTGCTATTCGTTTGAGAGGACTTTGAGCTTGGATATGGAGCCTCAAACACTCGGACCACACAAAAGCGCTTCAAGATTTTAATTATACCTGTCGATTGTCACCTTGACTGCTGTAATATATTCATGAAAGTCAATATTTATTTGCTTTTATTGACGATTTAGATTGTCATTAATCTGAAAAAGACTAGTAAGTTGATTTTGGAGGATGCTAAAGATGAAATGGACGGAAAAAATAAAATAATGAAGAGGTATACATAAGAGAAGAGGTGGCAAAACACCCTATGAAAGACGATGCAGAAAAGAATAACCAGATGTAATAGACACACCCTGGGATGTATTAGGTTTGTAAATTGTGTACATTAGACCAAAAATAAAAGGAAAATTTCCCAAAGGGAAGATCGAGGGAAAAATTAAAAGAACAATTAAAGAAGAAAGTACATGAAGTGAGAAACCACGAAGTAAACGAACTGGCAGTAGATAGGGAAGGATGAAGAGCTGCAATCAATCAATCTTTGGTTGAAAAAACCAATGATGATTAATTTAATTTTAATCGCCAATTGCTGTCCTCTTCAATAGTATAATTATTTACTACCTCATTCCACCGTCGATTCATTGCTCTATCACTGATGCTTGCAGCCACCTCCCTGCTTCCCATATTACCTCGTCAATAGACAAAGCTCAATAACGAGTGCATTGATCTAACGCGCTTGAATTTGGGTCATGTTCCTCCAGTAATCACACGCACGCAATCGAGGACAATAAACACACGCTAATGCCTTCAAAAGCTTTCTCCATCCAATCACATCGTACTCTTTAATTAATTTTTAAAATGCAATATCCCCACTCACTCACTCATCAAAAACTCACACAATTTCACATAATCTGGTCCACACCAACGCGCAGTGTTACGTGGCCGTCTCAAATGCGACGGGAAATTTGTCCCCCGCTTTAGTTTCGTCGCGATTATCATTCATTAGTTTTTTTAAATTCTTTCGCACCGCCGTCAGGTATTTTTTTTCGGGAGCGCCAGCTTCGCCGAATGGGAGTAATTTGATTATTTCCCCGGCGATGAAAGTAAAAAAAAAGAAGGAAGAGGCATGGGGAAATAAAAAAAAGTTCCAAATATGGTTGTTGTTTTATTTTATTTTTTAAGTATATATTTGTCGCGGGAGGGTCGCAGGGATTTCAGAGAAGAAGCCGAACGCTTCCGTTTCTGCCTTCGCCCAATCTCTTTTTTTTCGAAATCCGCATCGGAACTGAATTTCAACGTGTTCGGCGATAATCGTTATTCACACCCGAATACCGTGCTCGTTAGTGCCGCGGGAATTGGGGAAGTGCTACGCCGTGACTCGCGGCCGTGCGGGATTTCCTTAGATTTCGCTCGGATTTAGTTTTATTTTATTTTTTCACTTCTATCGCTCGTGAGCCTCCACATATGGTCTCCATTCTCTCGACACGCTCAAATTATTGACCCGGTCGGTACGCGGCAAAAGCAATAACGTCATTTCCTCGCGTCAAAGGTTCAGCGATTCATTATTCTTTACTTCCTTCCTATTCCAATTTATCGCTTTTGTCCCGCATTGCACGTAGTATCTCTAGAGCAACACGAATACGCCTCAATTTTCACTTGTTTTGAAATATATTCGTATCTTTTAACGTTGAAGTCGTCGCATTCATTTACGGGTTCTTTCATCTTCGGTCTTTCATCGGTTTCATTTAGAAAAATTGTGATATAAACTCCTTCACAAGACACCAACAAAATTGTCAAAATATGAAAGTTTCTTTTTATATTTTGATGCCTAATATTTGTTTTCATTTCCATGAATGATATTCCCCATAGCATAGCTAACTGTTAATATTTTACAAAATTTGGATTTATAACAACTCACAAGAGTTAATATCGACTTTCTCAGTTAGATATCCAATGTAAAGTCGATGTTAGACGAATTATCACGCTTACAAATCTGAGAAAGTTCTGTGGAGACATATTCAGAAAAATATTGTGCGGCATTAAGCAAATTTGACATTGGTATCCAACGTCTGGACGTGATAAGGCAGCAGGGGAAGAAAAAACTGCATAGAAAAATCTACGTAACGACCGAAATGCAGACACTGTATCTTAGGATATTAATCCAAGAGTACCAACCTGTTCGAATTCAATTACCATTTGTTAATAGTCGTAAAACTTTATGCTACTTAGAATACCGAAATCCGCACCTTCAGATATGTATGAAGGGATGATCGGTTGCATGGGTTATCTGTGAAGCCCACTGTTTAATGAATCAGGTGCTTTTGTCAACAAAATATTTGGTAATTCCACATTTTTTACTTCATTCACGTATTTGAGCAAAACATATGGAGCTTTGCAAACTATTGCAGACTTTGAGATGCTATATTGAAGGAACGACTCGATTCATGGGTTATTTACGAAGCTCACTATTTGATGAATTTAACTCTTTTTTTGAAAAAGTACTTGAGAATTCCACAGTGTGTTAGGGATCTTTGCGAACTATTGCTAACAAGTGACATTTCACCTATCGTCGTCACATTTATATCATAATCAAAACAAGATCCAACAACCAAAGTTGGGGAATAACCAAATGTTTTAGCAACGGATTTCATTTTGTTTGACGCTTGACGATAAAAAATTCCACGAATGACAGCTTGATCCAAAATAGCATGGGAGCTGAACAAAATCCCATTATTTGTGTCATGTTGACCGTTGCTGAACAATAAAAATGAGAAGAATTGCCACAGCGAAAATTAGGCCTACAAATCACCTCCAAGCTCGCACTCAAGACCAGCGCTCGCACACAGGTGGAACATATTTTTCATGGTATCCACCGAACAAAAAACTTTTAGATATGAGGAGACTTGAATGCATTATTCGCCAGAATGGGCGACATAATTCCGGTGCGACACGGTATTCTGCAATGCACTGTTCTAATGCATCATCTCGCTGACGGAGGGCTTTGCATAAATTTCATCTGGGATGCGGTGCAGCCTCATTTCCTTGCTTCCAAACCCCCTCCCCCAATTCTCCCTACCTTTTGCCCATTCTAAAAGCTCCTCCACTCCCCTCAGCCTCACTCTGCGACCCCCCCCCCAATCTCTCCCCCTCTCTTTGCTGCCTAACTAAGCCTCCTTGCCTGGCTTGCTCGTTAGTCCTTCCTCGTGGTTTGTCGTCTCTTTGAATGCTTAACGGAAACAAAACGATGCGAAGTGTGATGAATTTTATCAAGACCTTTCGATACCGTGTCCTTCAATACCCCATCAATACTTCAGCTTCGAGATGCGGGTGGTAACGTCGGCTGAAATTAGACCGCATCCCGGAAAAGTGATCCGATGGAACGTTGGATGATTTTTTCCTCAAAAATGTTTACCACTGAATTTGTTCTATCACTCAGATTCTATTGTCTTTTTTTTCACACGATATGTGCTTCAGGCCTGTAAATCAAAGATGGTGCAGTTTTTTAACAATGGTATCTTTTAAAGAGATTAATCATGGTCAATAATGGAATTGATTTCGATTACCAGCATTGAGGTAAAAAAATGAGTACGATTCGTACTTTCCATACAATTCTTTGACTTCATGGCCACCCATACAAGGTAAGATCTTGTGAAAAAAATGAGTCCATCCTAAGCCACGTATAAGTTAAGGAAAACATACTGAACACATTATTCGACACAGAAACAGCTTGCAAAATATTTATGCAGGAATAATAATTGGGTGTCATTATTGAATAAAAAGTAAAAAATGATGGGACGCTCAGCTAAACTTTTACCCCGTCGGGTTGACACACAAGTTTACAATATTGCACACACTACAGGATATAAAATGCGATATGTTAAAAACATATTTCTTTAATATTCATTGTATTTTTTACTTTTTTATAATTGAATATTGTATAGTCACCAGAAATAAACGAGTGTGCAAAATTTTAGATCTCTAGCTAGTCAGGAAGGTAGTTAAAAATTGATTACAAAATTTGACCCCGACACACAAGTGAAGTTAAATATAAGCTAAAAAGCTATAAAAAGCTATTAAAAAAATAAGGATGAAAAATAGTAACAATGGAATGTATTGAGAAAAATGTTAAAATTAAGGCTAGTAAAGGAAAAAATGATAATTTGTGAGGAAATTTAGGTGAACAAGTGGGGAAGGATCAGTAATGATAGTACTCGATTGCTCTGTCACTCCAAAGGGTTCTGGGAGCTCCTTACCAAAGTATCCATTGAGATAGGTCTCAAGAGAAGGGTACTTCAACCGGATTGAGAATTCCGACTAAGCAGAACATGTAAGCTTATTATAAGTGCGATCAAAGAGTTCGTGAATTAGCACAGAAGGAAGATAGTAATAGGCCAATCAGCAGTCATCTGAGCTCCCAGGATGGCAAAAAATGTCGGTCAATTTATGAAATTCATTCGTTAAATTTTTCTGTCAGCTGATTGTTAGGTTTTTGGATAGCACTTAACCTAGCTTCTTAATTCTGTAATTTATTCATTGGTTGTTCAACTCTAAGATTGATTGACTGCAGCCCTCCACTCTTCCCTATCTAATGCTAGTTCCCTTACCTCCCGGTATCTCTTCCTATGTTCTGTCCTCTGTATTTCGTCCATGAACGTACTCCTGGGTCTTGATCTAGGGGCTTAACCCTCCATTTTCCCTTCAATTTTGTTCTTCACTAACCCATTTTGTCTTAAGATGTATCCAGTAACGATAACTGATGAAATTCGTCTCTAGGTAAACCTCCTTCAGGAGGGAGGTTGAAATAATTCAAATAGTACAGAGCTAATTGTTTATTAGGTTTAAGTGAAATAATCGAAAAGGCATCTTGTGACATTCATGGGGTATTTCATTAAACATGTTCTACGTACTAGCTTCTTTGTTTAAAAAATTGAAGTAGTAGGGCAGAACCAGCAGCTCGAAATGACTTTTACTTCCAGAAAAATAAGTTCGTAGTATGGAGTTCATTTTTATGGAATTAGGCCTGGAATATGAGTAACATAGAATTTATTATTACTATGTAAAATTTAAATATAAAATTAAATATGAGCATAAAAAATGTCTTTGTTTCAGTCACAAATAATATAGAAGTCTCGTTTACGAAGAAGACTCAACGAAGAAGAGTATAATACCTTTCCCAAAAAAGGAAACTTTATTTGGTTCCACCGCAAATTAGCACTATAAATTTCATTAACCAAAACAAGTGTAAAACGGTACATTTATCCCTTCACCGGTAGTACTTCTAGTGAGTCACTTATATGGACTCTACTATTTATAACCCACAGTACTCAACAGCTATAATTCTCGTCATGTATTTACAAATACGTGCTCTGAGGAAATTGAATGCTTGTTTAAAATATACATACAAAATGTTATCACTTTAAAATCGATAATTTTTGCTAATATTGAGAAATTAATGCATTTATTCATACACCATCCATCGCAAAAAGTAAAATATGATTTATATGCTGGTCCTTAAAATAAAATGATGCAGATGGGAAAAAATCAGAATATTGGGTTTAAGTTTTGATTACTAGGCGATGTGTAAAGTTATCCTATGTCAAACTTACTTCTACAGGGCAAATAATGTCGTTATTGCTACTTCAGTTTTTCATCTTTCCCATCTTTCATTTTTATGAGTAGTTAACCTCTTTTCGAACCGAAAAATGTCCGTTGCGGTCTCAAAATTCGTAAAGTTTTGATGCTGACTCTTCAGAATTTTTTTATTCGTTGACGAAAGCTTTTGTGGAGATATTCAAGGATACGAATTCATCTCATCGCAATGCTTGCTTATATTTAATTTTACCCTTTAATATTGAAGTTTTAGATTGGATACCAACTTTGAGGCTCTCCGCCGCGAAAACCTGGTTGATTTCAATATCTCCTACCAGTCGATTTTTTGGGAAAGTCCTATAATAGAATTTCCCCAACGTACAAGCAGTAATTAAATTCCCTTTTGAGATAACCAATAATTTTTCTGCAATCCTGGCAAAACTGAATACGTATTAAAGTCGAGGGTCATTTAATTTTGTAAACTTAGAATAAGTTATCAGAATCCAGACCAGTTTTATATTTCTCCAGGATTGCAATTCAGTTATTTTAGAACTCATCTCTTTCCCTGTACTAACACGAAAACAATCATTTCTTCCATTGACGGAAGAATTCAAAAATATCTTATTTGCGAGAATTAAAAGAAATCAAACCGATTTGGCAATTGCTTTAAAACTTAAGGTAGTTTGAGCGAAATGCTATTTCACCTGAAAATCGATAAATTTGATCTCATTTTAAAGAAAAATATCCTATTCCGAAGATACCAAAATATCAACCCCTAACCGTATAACTTTCCATGATATTTTCCAAAATATACCAGGCATTTTTCATGGAAAATGGAACGTCTTTGCAGTACAGAGAGACATTATTTACAAAATAAGGCATTTCTAACATCTAGATCTCGTCAAAAAATGAAAAAAGAATTTTTAAGCATATTTTTCTTTCAAAATTATTAAAAAATCTTAAAAAGGAAATATCTTAACATCGCACTAAAAAAGAAAAAAACAATATTTTCTTAATTGAATTAAAACAAATCAAACCGATTTGGCAATTGCTTTGAGACCTAAGGTAGTTTTTAGCCTAGTATGGGAAATAATTAAATTCCATTTAAGGAAATTAGCCACACAATAATAAGACCACAACGACAATCGCGAGCGCTCTTTCATATTCGATATCAGCATAAATGCATTTAATATGAAGATTTTGGTATTAAATGGAATAGAGAGCTACAATATGCAATTTCTAGAAAATGAACTAAGGGTGCAAAATGTAAATGAGGTCGCGCCCCATGCTTTTCGATGTGGTCTTATCATTGTGTGGCTAATTTCCTTGAATTTAATTTAATTATTTCCAGTACCAGACTAAATTTTTATTCACTTGAGAAATATTATTTTTTCTTTTTAACACGACGTGAATATATTCTTTTTTAATATTTTTTAGAAAAGCATGCTTAAAAATTCTCTTTTCCTTTTTTATTATTTTACTTTTTAGTCTTAGTTAATAAAATGTTCTAAAAAAACAACAAATTTTTTATAACCATTTTATTAACTACGACTAAAAAAGCTAGGACAGCTAAATAAAAAACTTCGCCAGGTTCGAACCATGGACCCATGGATCCATGGAAAAGCGAGTAAAAGAAAAGTATGTAATTAACAGTGTATTGTTTTTAAAAGTTTTGAACTAAAAATTTAAAAAAAGTACCGCGTGAATGAAGAAGTGAAGTTAAAGAACTTAAGAGATATTTTCGCTTAATTACCTTGAATTTCAACCGTATGGAAGTACATCATTGCTCCACAAATACTGCAGTATTTACTCTTATGTTTCCCACAGTCACTGAATTTAAAATATAAAACTCGAGTATGGTCTTCATTACGACTAGAAAAATATTCCGCTCAAGCTACCTTAAGTTTCATAGTTATGCAAAAATGTAATTTTAATGTAAAATGTAAAAAAATAGTATTCCAAAATAGTGGATCTGATTAATAAAAAGTTCAGTATTTCTCAGTGGCGCAGCTTTTACCATTCTAGCACCATTGCCTTATAGATTTACGAGCTGGTAATTTGGGTTTGACACCAGCAACGAAGGGCCTTAATGAAAGTAACTACAGGTAGAGAACAGGTAGGAAGGTATGAGAACAATAGCTTTTTTGAATCATCAACGTTATACTAATTTAAAAGCTAGCTGCAAAGAGCCGCAGGTCCCACTATTTGACATTTCACTTGATTGAGAGAGTGGTGTTTGGAGTGATTTTCATGATTGAGCTTTTGAGAGAAAAAGTCCCGTGAATATGAGTTTTTCCAAGTAGTACCTAGTAGTTAGATACACAAAATAATTTTTCTTCCTGTAGTATTTTTTTGCATATGTTCTGTCTCTGTGTTTTACCCTTGCAAAGCGAGAACTACGGTTTAATTTTGCATTTGCATTATTTTAAGTGTCGTCTCCATAAAATTGGATATTTGACTAACACCATTCAATTTCATCCATAGTGGTTGTAAAAATAATATGCGACGCTGCCATGCTCACAGGAGTAAAGATGTACAACAGGTAGTGCAACACATTAACACAGGTAGTGCAAATCATTTGACTTGACTGGGTTTTGACTCCAGATCCATCCATTGCCTGCCAAGATTGATAGCTAGTTACAACATCAAACAACGTTACAACAAAACAATTACACGAAAAATCTCGTTCCTGTAAACCTTCACAGGAATTTGCCTTTACTACCTAACTAGTTATTTGACGCTACTAGCTAGGAGGTGGGTGATCCGCGGCTGAATCCCGGTTGAGTAAATTGATTTTTATTCAATTCAAACATCATCACCTCTATGCACGTAATTCATGGCATTATCGGCACTTGTGGTGCCAGAATCTGAGAGTCGGAATGATGAAATAGGCTACGCCTATGAAAAATCTCCGCCAATGCTGGAATTCATTCTTGGACATAATGAAGAAATTAAACTAGTCATTTTGGACAAAAATAAAAACTAACTTCCAACCCTGGTTTCAATGTTATATCATAATCTCCTGGTGTTCTTCCCTTAAAGATGGCGTATTAACGTTGAAGTAAGGCCATGCGTCTATTCTTAATTTTCATGGAAATTTGCACTTTTTACTTCTTCATTATGTAAAAAATTCCACTCAAATCTGCAAGTCTTTTGATTTTACTTTATGCATAGATAATCTTATCATGAGACCTGCCGTATCGTATTTGTTATTACCAGCAACGTCATTCCACAGGATAACTTGACAACTCATTCTAATCGAAATGTTCCGCAGTATCGCCAAAATGTATGCTAAATATAAGATTTCTAAGTGTCTATATTTTTCTCGAGTCACCGGGTCGGAAGTTCAGGTCGAGGAATTACGATGATTAACTTAGTAATTGTCCTCAGTGAGGTTAGGTCTGAAGAAGATCAAATAGCTTGTAGTTTGTTACCGTAAACGCCAGTACTTGAACTTCTGACCCGGTTGGACACTCGATGAGAATTCACTCATGTAATCCACGTGGATAGTATCGGGTCCTTTATGTAAGACTTCTTCCTCACTCTGACGATGGAATACATGTTGGAAACTTCGCAACTGCAATAAATATTGGTGAATACTGCATTCTTTATTTCATACCTAGCCATTCCGTTACCAGAGAAATTGCTCGTAAAATACTTTGTGAATACAATATGCCTGGTTCGCATCTGTTTCATATGTTTTGGTCCCTCAAAGTATGAATATAGTAAAGCGCGCTGGACGATGTTGAAAACTGAGTACGACTGTGAATTATTGACTAAGTTCTCTAGAATGCCCGTGATTGTATTAGCAAAGTAAGCTAATACATTATTTCACGCAAGCTCTGTGTGAAGTGATGTTTTCCATTGGAGATAACTTTGACCCCGATTTACTTAATATTTTTATGTTTCATTTGGAACGATAAATTAGTGAAAAATAAACAAACACACAAGCACGACAGAATGATGAGATACAATGGCAAATCTCTGTTATTGATTTATATTTCTAATACTTCTATAAAATCTGATCAAAGGGTATCCACGACTTAAACAATTATGATAATACTTTATGATATAATGAGTGTAGATGCTACAATTTAAAAGCACGAAATGTAATTATAAGGATACATTTTTGGCAAAATTATTTTTTACCAAAATTGAGTAGACAAAGGAGGTTACTTGTAATATTTTCTGGCTACGACCTTTCATGCACAATACGAGGAAATAATATAGTAAAAGAGGTGCGAAATGCGGTATATACATTTTTGTTGACCGATGACAGCTACCAAGGTAATGCTCAGGATTAAATGCATACAGTCATTTCAGACTTTTATGTTTGCCTTGGTACAAATTTAACGTTTTTTGTGACAGGAGAGACAAGTTACAAAGAAGTAAGGAAGTCACGAAAGGAAGTGAAATTAGTGACTGCCGAATACGGTCAAGTTCTCTGCCGCCAATGTGGATCTCGTGAGTTCAAATCCCAACTGGGTGGGTTTTTCATCATCCAGGATATAGGTTTTTATCATCGCAGGTCTATATTGGTTAGTGATACTGAACAGCCTTTTAGGCTATTTTCTGGTTGGTAAATAAATTAAATATTATGTAGATTACCAGGTTCCAAAACCTTTTGTTCATTAACCGCGCGTGAAGAATTGAGTTACTCTAAGATTAGCTGATTAACCGCCTCAAATTTAATTAGAAAAAAATTCTAAATGGGCAATAAAAATAACACACAAATCAAATAGCATGGGAGAATGAATATTGGCCAATATGGAGAGTTAAAGTCAATTTTGTTAAATAGGTCACAAATACAACCAGATCAATCAATCCTGAAGTTATTAAGTCGAGATGTTATAAGCATTTTCATTTAATTTTCATTTGTTTTAATACTCATTATCAGAGAAAACTACAGTATACTTGGTTCTATCGGCAAAATAATTTATTAAAATACTTTATAACCGGTTCCGCCTGAAATGGTATTATCTTGTAGTACAAAAGCGTCACAAAGAGTAAAAACTGTAAACACAGTCATTAATACCTATTTACAAATTTAAAAAGTGGAGAAGGGATATGACGAAATGATACAAATTAAAACATGGATAAGAAACGTAAAGATTCGTGAATTTATTCAAATAAATTACTGTTTTTTCCACTGAACTTACTATAGCTTATGTATATATATCTGTATATATGTATATATATATATGTATATATAGTATATATACCTGAAGATGTTGGAAAAACCGATTTTGTATTGATTTAGTAACAAATTACTCTGTCGAACCTGTAAATAGAACTGCGTGTTGTTCTTTTAAAATGCAGTGATACCTCTAGATAACGCCCAACAACGTTGATTTAGTCTGAATATTCTACTTTTAAATAGTCAGCCAGCATGAAGTAATCTTGCAAAAACATTCGCATCACAAGATCATCGCAACTGAAGGCACAGCGGTCAAAGAGTGATTCTATTCCTAACAATCCGACCGAACTCAATAAGTGAAAATCGGGTAACGCCACTATCGATAATCGAAAATCGGCGCCTCTTCGCCTCATTTGCATTCCCATTGCCTTTTTCTGTCTCCGCGTCACACTCTCGCCCTCTCCAATCTCACAATTCCCATTTCAATATTCGCCAGGTCGAACAGACAAAAGAACGTAAAATAAATGAAGCTGGCTTGGTGCTGTTGAACTATTGGACACCATTCAATATCGATGTTTTACCAAGCATATTTTGATACTACCTCACCGATAATGGCGAGGCGCACAACTATGGGTTGAGCTGCTATGCGCAAATTGAAAAATTTTAACTTTGTGTATTCACATTATGTAATTTTGATACGATGTGGGACTCGACTTTTTGCACACATTCCACTCCCCACTCCTTTGACCTCCGTGACACATAAAGGATTATATAGTTTTTAATGCACATTTTACCCCTCACATTTCTTCACCACTCGAAAAGGTTGCTCCCAATAGGGGTCCTCCTCCCATTTTAACCCATCCCTCAAGCATGCAATGCAAGCCTCCAATCACCCACCCTACCCTCCCCACCACCTCTCCAACTTCCCCGTACCTTAGTAAAATATGAATAGTTACTTTATTTTTAGAGCCTTTATCGAAAGATTAGCCGATTTTTGAAATGGGGTCGTATCTAAATAAAATAAGAGGAATCACCAAGTAGTAGTTTCTCATTCTGACATGAACCTATGCTATAGAATCACGCATAAAATCACCTCTGTTATACTCGATTGACACTTAAGGTAGTACGATCGAAATAGTTCTCTAATCAAAATAGAGATCATATTCAAATTATACCTTTTAATTTCACCAGCTGTGAGACACGCCAATTAAATATTGCTTTATTAATGGGGCAATAATATAGTTTAACATGACAGAATTTTAAGTAATCAAATGAAAATGTCCAAATAAATCTTTAACTTGACTCATTTTTTCACGCGGTACGTTTGAAACTCCATCAAAACGAGAGGTTTATTGTAATCCTGAAGAATTTACTACGGTGACAGTATGATAAATTTTCAAAAAGAATTGAGAAAACACACAAAATACACACTTCATTTTTTGACGAGATCTAGGTGTTAGACCTTCCTCATTTGTTAAATATGGTCTCTCTGGAGCACCATTTTCCATGTAAAATAGATGGTATTTTCTAGCAAATATCTCGTTAAATAGTGTGGTAAAGGGTTGAATTTTTTTGTCAATGGAAGGGTGATATATTTTTTTTTAAACCAGAGCAAATTCACTGATTTCTAGGTAAAATGATATTACCCTCAAACTACCTTAATATTTCGCGCTGGGTCGATATGATCTGATGGCCTTTTCACTGATTTATGGAAAATGTTATAATATTGCTTTGGGTTTAGTCTCCTAATTTAAGTCACTATATTGCGCCTAAACGTTTCACTCCACCAGGTTCAACGATTTCACCTGGGTAGAGATTTTGACGCGACACGACCGTGGGTGTTTCAAATTTTTGTGATTCCAACCCGAGATAAACACCATTTATGCCTAGGATCAAATCCTTTGCTAAAGGAAGTTTAAAAATATTCATTTTATATTGATGAGTCTTATAATTAAAACTTATAAATAAACCAGCTCATAGTTAATCTGCCAATAAAATGCCATAAATTTTTAAAATGCAGATGATAACAATAGTTTCATTGAATAAAACTCTTGGGTTTAATGCGTGCAAACGAATTAACAGATGCAGCAGATCATCAGAAAGGATTGTATCTTTACATTTGTCCTTTACTTCCCGTAATATTAACTCGACTTTGATCATCGATGCGCAGACTGCAGACAAAAAATTCCGCAATAGTTATACCTGATTCAACAACCAAAACAAAAAACTTACGCGCCTAATGAATTAAAATAAGTTCATAAAAGTATACAATATTCTTCTGTTCATGGATACAAATGACTTAATGAATAACTTAGATCAATCAAGGTATTTCTACCCGAAGGCTATATAAAATATCTGAATTCTAGTAGTGCAATAAAAATATCAAATCTATCCGTAAACATTTTGCAGTTAATCCTATTATTCACTGTGAAAATAATTCCAAAATCGTCCGATACCTGATTTTTATGGTGAGACTCAATTTTACGATAAAAATATTTCACAACGTGAAACCCGAATGTATTTGATCTCTTCTCCCTAAATGTCTAATCAATGTAGACTTATCGTTTGAATGTTTGCCACAAAATAAAAACGTTTGACCGTTGGGAGGCATTATGGATAGCTTTCGCATCGATCGATATGCGCCAGCAAGGATCTAAAAATATAGGAAGCTGCCTTTTATTCCTCTTTACACTTGCATAAATGACCATTCGCTGCAATGGCTTTCCCTCATGTATCGAGCATCCCTGAGCCTCCTCTCATCCCGCAGGTTCTCTCTGCCAAAATCCTTTCAATATTGGCGATGAGTGGGGAGAATTTTGGAGGGAATCTGGAGTGCACGCAAAAGGTGGGATATAAAGACGTGGGAATGTGGAGGTGATAGACAGACTCTTTAAACAGGGAATCAGCGGGACCAGAAGCGCTTCCAGGTTCGTACCGCGTCCCATAGTGGGTTTGATGGACCGGGAAAAGTGAATTACCCCTCACTATTTCTCTTCCCTCGCCTCTAGCACCCACTCACGCCGAACTATTAAAGAATTCAAGTAAGGCATTGGCAGGAAAATGTGAGTATTCGGATTAATAACGGATCTAGGTAATGCAGATTGCGCTCAGCCCGGTGACAGGAATGAGTCATTTTTGTTCAAGTTTTTTAAACATGTATAAGAGATTTTCAATCATGTTTCAGAGTTTCAGATTGAGTTCTAACCATATTTCTCAACTTTAGATAATTTATTCTCCTGTAACCGCGGATGAAAACTGTAGCTCAGCAATATAGGTTTTTGAATGGGGTCCGAATTTTTTTTCAAAATTGTAACATGATATGGGAAGAATTCGATCCATAAAAAATAATATTCGACAATCCTAAAATCATGCGCGAGTCTTTAATTTACACATATGAATCGAGATACCACAGACAAATTATTATATCTTGCTCTTCTTAAGAACGAGCCCACTCTTTACTATAACCTCTTTACCTTTTCGTTTGGCAAGAGTTTTGACAATTGCCAAATATTTTATCCTAATGAAATACCTAAGAGATACCCATTTTTGAAATTTAGTTAAATTTTTTATCGTAAAATTTTGTTTGTCTTACATATCTTCGTCATATTGTCCTTTTAAGTATCCACATACACAATTATCACGCACTTTTATGATCTAAATCAGACTATAAATAGCACATTAATGGTTATCATAATTAATGCCATGACCAAAGATTTCATAGTTAAAATATGAGGTTGATTAAACCCTGGAAAATAATAGGCGTGCGAAGTAAGATTTTAATATTATATCCAAATTTTAATTTTATATCAGTGACGATAGTTACTATTTCATTATTTTCAGCAATAGAATAGAATAGAATAGAAAAACGTCTTTATTGTTCTGGGACTTTAAGTCCCCTGGAACATAGAAAAGAAATCAATACATGCCATAACATTAAAGATTACAAAACACTAAGCAATTTTACATAGGTAATCAGTCATGTTTCTCTTGAACATCGAAATTGTCATAGAGGTTCTAACATTTACAGGTAAACAATTCCATAACTTGCAGGAGGAAATTAGGAAAGAGTGCTCCAATAATAAGGTATGGAATTTAGGGACTAAAAATAACTCGGTGACACGAGTTGATCTTTTTCCTGTAATAATAATGTATCTACATTACATATAAAATTTTCATACAAATAGGTGGGGTTTTTGGATTTCAGAACCTTAAACACGTATAAAGCCTTTTGCAGTTTTCGGCGTTTATCCAATTTCAGCCATTTAATTTTTTCGTAATAAGGCGTGACGTGTTCATAATAGCGGATATTGAAAACAAAACGCAGACAGGAGTTTTGAAGACGCTGCAGCTTAATGCACAGTTCTGAGTTAACATCTGAGAAAATGATTGAACAATAGTCAAAATGTGGGAATACCAGAGTTTGAACCAGCTTCTGGCGAAGTGAAATTGGGAGCAGATGCCTGAAGTGCTTCAATTGGTACATAGTCTTATACACATTGTTAGATATAGCTTTAACGTGCTCCCGCCAGCTCAAGGTGTTATTTAAATGAACCCCGAGACTTTTCACTGAAGTCGAGTAATCTATAAGGATATTCTGTACCCTTATTTTGGGAGGGCCACTCATTGAGATGAAGTTCAGATAGGAAGGACTACCAAATATTATTGACTTAGTCTTGTCAGGATTCAACTTCAGCCGATTAACTGCTAACCATTTACAGAGAGATTGGATATCTTTATTGATCAATTCAACAGCATTTTCTATTTCCTTTGGGTGGGATTCGAGATACATCTGCAAGTCGTCTGCATAAAGATGGTATTTGCAATGAGATATGATGCTAGTAAGGTCTTTGATATATATAGTGAACAATAGGGGTCCAAGAATTGAGCCTTGCGGGACTCTCCGGGGAACAGGTAGAAAACTTGATTCTTTACATTCACCGTATTTAACAGCCTGTTGCCGATTGGATAGGTAGGAATGAAACCAGAACAGAACGGAGGGAGATAACTGAAGTTGAGCCATGCGTCGTAGTAGAATATCATGATCTACGGAATTGAAGGCTTTGCTAAGGTCAAATTGAACTAGAATTGTGATTTTTCTTTCGTCTATTGATCGACGAATGTCATCTGTTATTTTAATTAGTGCAGACTGAGTGCTGTAGTTTTTACGAAAGCCCGATTGATATTTGTCAAAAAAGTTCAGCCGAGATAGATGATCTACCGTAGAGTTGTACACAAAGCGCTCAAGGGGTTTTGAGAGAGCACACAACACAGCAATGGGCCTAAAATCAGACATATCTTTAGGCGCTGGAATTTTATTGATAGGACGGATTATTGCAGATTTCCAGAGAGTTGGAAATGTAGAGTAATTTATGGAACAATTATAAATATCTAGGATAAGAGGCATTACTGCGGGAAGTATGAGTTTAATTATTTTCGCATTGATTCCATCTACACCTGTGGAGTTCGATTTCAATGATTTGACCGAGCGCATGAGAATTTCGGGAGTGTAATGCGGTCAGTACATCCTTTCACTGTCAAACAGGGAGATTAGTGAAAAATCGTAAAACTTAAGGCTATCACCAGTTAAAGTAGAGTCATCGAGTCTTTCATTTTGGTTATCATCCTTGAAAACAGGAGTGAGAAAGTAACCGTTTAAGTCGTTCGGGGAGAAAGTTGTATTAGGTAGGGGTCTCCTGGGTTTTCCAATACCAAGACGCCTTAACTCATGCCAGGTAGATTTAACATCCCATTTATCCGAAAAGCATTCATTGTAATACTTCTGTTTTGCAGTTCGGATAAGCTGCTGCACCTGATTTCGAATCTCTTTGTATTCTTTATGCAGGTGAGGAAGGAGGGTACGTCGATAACTCCGTCGAAGGCGGTCTCTACGCGACATTAAGTTTTTAGTGCAGGGGTTAGCCAGGGGGACGGTTGATATCTTGTCACAATGATTTGACAAGGGGCATGAGTATTAAGAAACCCCATTACCACAGAATTAAAGATTTCTACTTTCTCATCCACCACATGAGACCTGAAAAAGTTATCGAGATTAACATTTAACAAGTCAGATTCAAATTTAGCCAAATCAAAATTCTTAAAGTTACGAAAGTTTACATTCTTAGGAAGATGAACTTCATGTTGGAAGCGATATTTGATATATATTAAATCGTGCTCTGATAAAAAGTCCGTAGTCTTCGACCTTCATAATATCGTCGACAATGAAGAGATCCAAGAGGGTGCTGCTGTGCTGGAGATTGTGGGTGGGTTTATAAGGGATAATTGACAGGTTACAACTGAACATCAGATCCTTAAGGTAGGCACTTTCTGGTGATTTCTTCAAAATGTCAATGTTAATATCCCCGCACAAAATCACACTTTTGTAGGTAGAAAGGAGACTGTAGAGCGTCGGTTCGAAGCATTCTGACATGTAACCCGTTTTTGGAGGCCTGTAAATAACACAAAATAAGGCTCTCCCTTCACTGCCTTCAATAAGCAAACAGAAAAGTCTTTCGTCCATACAAAAAACTTTTCAACACCCGACTGTAGACAATTTTTTTATGAAAGGATAGACTATTTTTTATCCACTCGCACTTTATGCTTAAACCTTGCGTTGCTAAACAAGTAGTTTTAACAAATGCAATTACTATGCGAGAAACATTAGCCTCAACAACTGAGAACCTGTAGAAAGGTACCTTCCAGTCCAGTACCTTCCGGTCATAGTTTCATTCATTATCGTATTTTCATCTGTGCAACCTTAAACGCGTTGAATGAATCGATAGTTATTGCATTTTATCATTCGTGTATCAAAATAGAGACTCATCAGCAATAAAATACGGAGTTACCCACATTTAAAAAAAGCTGAATTAGTTCCTGGGGGAATATTGTAAAATGATCTCTATAAAAATTCCTTTTTTACTCTAGTTCCGTTGTTTTGGATTGCCTTTTGACATTAGCACCTAAAACTCTGATAGCGGCGAACACAATATTATACTTCAACGAAGATTAGAGAAAGTTTGGGAACATTGGTAAATCAAAGTATTATAAGACAATAAACGAATTTTTTTTCCGGACGAAATCGATGACAACGCTGAACAGTTAATTGATTGACGCTGTCTGCTCACGACTGCCATTCTTGTCCTTATGTAAAACTGATCCGAGAAATAGCCCAATTTTTATTTTCTTAACTTGACACTTTCTAAACATACACCACGGTAAACTTAAGCACTCACGCACACGCATAAATTATGTTCCTTAATTATATGCTGATCAGCCATACCACGAAGTTTCTTTTGATCAAGTTCTCATGGACCCTATGACTACTGAATTTAAGGCTAGTCAATAAATGAAAACAGTCTTCAGAAAAATAATTGAAATCAGTTCCAGGAAATATTAATGATCAAGACAATAATGTGAAAAACACCTTTCTGGCTGGGATTCCTTGATTTAGGATTGTCAATTTTTTTACGTTCTAAACCTCTCTTGTCTCAAACTATGGCTTGGTAGACTAAAGAGACAAAATTAGAGCGCATCAACGAATCAAAACGAACGGCGCCATCTGAAAAATAAACAATATTCATTCGCCTCATGAATGATCCTTGAATGCAGTCGACTGATCTCTGTGCACCAGTGCAATAGGTGAGATTATTCACCCACCTTCTACCGCATAAAAGTGATCAAACCTTCAAGACGTAGAAAGAAATCATTGAAAAAAAAATGTTCGTTGACTTACCGTGGTCTGTTTCGCTGGCGGTGGCGGCTGAGGCAAAGAGACTCGGTAGAATGAGCAGGGAGATGAGGGCGGCGACCAGAGGGACGTATGACCCTCTCCAGCGTCGGCTGCTGCTCCTCAGGGGGCCAGGGGAAGCCATGGTCTCGCCCCCGACACCACCCACGGCCTCCTGATCCGGATCAGGGGCCTGGGCGGGTTCGCCGTTGAGGGGGTGGAAGGGGGGCGTGGGGACCGTCAGTCCCCTCGGGAGGCAGCTCGGTGGTCCCTCCCGTGCGTCTCCATGGGGCTGTCGCACACTCAAAAACAAACGTCGGAAGTAAAACAAAAGACGGTACGGCTTGATGTCGAATAAGACGTTCTCTCTGTTCCTGTCTATCTCCTGAGGGATGTAGAGAGGCTTTCACTGGCACTGAAAGGGATTGCGATCTTCAGAATCTCCTCGCGTAAAGTACCTCCTACGCTTCCTTTTCTCCGTCGTCCTTTCATCAGGAGAATGGGGGACGAGATATTTAATTCCTCAAACGCGTCATTCAAAAAGGACAGGGAGATCTGTGGTGACTGACGGTGGCCTCTAAGAGATCTCCTGTCAGTATAAAAATATCCACAGGTCACCCAGTCTTTTTGTCCCATATCACTTCAACCCTCCCTCCGACATTGATGTCACTGGTTTGTCGTCCTCTTAATAGTCTCTAAATAGTCAGCGAAGGGTATAGAAAAGTGACACTAATCACTCAATGAAGAGAAAATCGGCGTGAACAGTATAGTGTCATGGGAGAAAATACACACACAGACGCCGACCGAAACTGTGGATATCCGCACTGATCAGAATTAATTCCCAAACGAATTCCACTTAATTTGCCTTTTCTCCAAAAGTGACCGATAAAATAGCCTTTGAGAACCACTTGTGAATCATGCCATGTATCGGGTTTAAAAAGATGCCACACTAAGAAAGGTCTACCTCTCCAATCAACCACCATGAGGTGGTATGCTAGAGATTGTCTCTTCCAAAACAATGACACGATTCCGCATTTTCTGTGAAGGATTCCGTAGTACCATCCTATCTCCTGAGATGATTTCATCGGTCAAGCCGGAGTTGGAACACACCTCTTGATATTTTCCGCGCAAAGCGGATAGAACGGTGTAGTTTTCGAAAGGTTTCTGGAGTGTCTAACTTGTGGCAGGGTACACTTCCCTTCCCCTACGAAAGTGTTAAGGAAATGCTTGGAGACAGCTTGTGCCCACGGATATATTCCGGGCGCAAAAGGAAAAGTATTTTAGAACAGCGGAGGAATAGAGGTGGAATTACTTCTTCAAAACCTTATCCTTTTCGCAAGCATTTTCTGCCATTATGGGTGCATTTCCGCATCCTCTAAACTATTTCGTTGCTAAAATACTATTCAAAATTAAGCTTTTTCTCTTATTCGACCCAAATATTCTCTTAACCATCCCTTTTCTCCGTGTCTAAGAAACGGTTTCTATGCACCTTGCTCACGGGGCACTTTCCTCTTTACCTCACAAAACCTCTTCCCTAATCGTCACACGTTTTTGTCTCTCCTCGCTAACCTTAGTGATTCTTCCAAGATATTCCCAGGATTCCGAGTTCCCGTGGAATCGAGGTCCTATTTAACCCTTTGCTTCTCCCAAACGACCTCTCCAGTGACTAGACGTAATTGAAATCTGCCTCTCAGCCCTCGCAGGCCATAACCTCCTCATCTCATTCTCGTCCTCATCTGACAACCCTGGAGTTTTTTCGCCTAATTTATTTGGCGCATATGCTCCCCCTGACCGAATTACCTTGAAAGCCTTCGCCAACTCTCTCCCCTCCGCCGTGGTTATTATCCAAAACCTCTCACAGAGATCCCTCAAAAATAATCACCATTCCACCTGCCTTTACGAATTCTTCCAAACTCTTCCAGCCCCTTTCGCGAGCGAATTCGTGCACCACGGTATCTCATGGATGCTGAGTGTTAATTTGATTTTACCGTCTTTGAAAGGAAGACGCGAAGGGCAACTGAAGAAAGAAATTGTTAAAGACAAGGGATATTAAATTCTTTGCTGGCGCTCTAGCGGAAAAAAATTAATTAATGTGAATCAAGAGGAATTTTATTTCATACGCGTACTTCACGGGAGTATGACTCATTCCCGTAGAAGGAAGATTTTGCAAATTAAAAGCGAGGGTGTTAATTATCGTGGAAATTCTCTTATTTGTGAGGAGGAGGCTTGGATATAACTGTGTAAAGCACCAGAGGACAAACTTAAGCATCCATTCTTAAGAAGGCCTATGGCGTTTCTTCTTATTCGACTTCCCTTGTAAAAAATTATAACTTCTCTTTCATAGATAAAGGATTAATTACCACGATCAAAGTTCCTTTTGTCACACCTCTCCTCTTTAGAATTTGAAAGGGCTTTACTCTTGCCTTCTGCTCTGAAATCTCTTTCTACAGGAGTCTCCCCTTAAGCACTACGGAGTTGTCTCCCGATTTTCTCCCGTAATCTATAATTAATTTTATCCCCTTGCCTTTTCTACGGCTCACTGATCCTAAGCTTAAAGTGAAATGTAGGAGGATAGGTCCATATCGACATATCTGACCTCCGCACCTCTCTTCCAATCTCCGAAGAGACTTCGGACTGTCTTGTGTGATGTGCCTTTATTTTTTTCTTTTGATACTACAGGGTTCATTCTTGGGTCCTATTGATTTTTCTTATCCCTTTTTCTTCCTATTCCATCCGTGCTATCTGTCTCCTTCAATTCAATGTCACTCCTTGGTACGCCAAGGTCACGTGTCACTCAATGGAGTAATCACATCACCCCAGGGTTCACGGAGCCGCCAAGTTAGACTTGCGCGGGACGTCTCGTGTCTAGACGTGGCAAAGGCGTTAAAGACAGTATGCGAGAAGATTTCTCTCTTTCACTTGATGCAAACGCATTTCCTCCTCGTTCTGTCTCCGAGACTCTAATCTACTTGAGTGGATTTTAAATTCCTTGGAACCAACGGGCCCTCGCCTAGCTCTCTGAGAAAAAACGCGCAACTATGAAAGATTCGGGGCAGTTCGTCTCCACTCGCAGCCACACTCCCACGCAGATCTTTATGTCTTTACGGGACTGATCCCATTTTTTGACACTTCTTCGTTTCTCAGAAACGGTCGATCACGCTTGAACTTCCATTACAGGTCCCGGGGTGAATCTCGGGATTTTGTGCGCGAAAGAAAATATACTTTATCGTGAGAGTTATTCTCGTGCAAATACCACGTGCTACGTCACAAAACGGCATCACAAACTGTCACACGATACAGAAAAAATTCCATGATTTTATTGTCTATCCGCCCCGAGAACTATGCTGAATTTACTACTCTTCTCAACGCTCTGCTTTGGTTGCTCGGTGCGTCATTACTTTCGCAGACCTCGAGAAGATGTGTGAGCTGAGCTCAGCAGCGCGGAGGAAAACTCATTTTTTTCCACCAGTTCGTAGAAAATATGCTATTTTACGTGGATTTTTTCATCCGCGGCTTTCTGATCCACTCCGCCGGCTTATTTCCGGCGTCTGAGTTCTCTGGCTTCAACTCTCGACCCGCTCCACACACCACAAAGGCCTGCCTAGCTTCTCCTCGTCTTAAGAGCTCCGTAAAAAGTCACACAAAAGACAAGCAGTTGGATCTTCCAAGGCCAACCCCCGTCTCACTCTGTCATCCTCTTCTACGGTTACTCCCTTACAGGTGACAGTATTCACAACTCAATTGTTCAAGGCGAACGTGAATTCATCTGAAGAATATTTTTTCTTTCTTGTCGTTCTTACACACTAAGGGAACCACACTTTCTGACAACACCTCTCTAGCCGTTTCTTTTCGTGACTGAATGAGCGTTTGTTGGCATGTAAAGGCAAAATTAAACGGAAAAGGTGCTTCGAAGTTTCAACTTCTACCGTATCTATACCTGCAGAATGTAAAATCCAAGAGCTACGGTATTCAAATACTAATTTGAGTGAGTATGTAGATATGAAGACGGAAACACGGTCATGCAATAAAGAAGAGTGCAGATTTTTTATATTTTAACTTTCGTGCACTAAGTAGTTGTTCTATTGTATCATGGCTCATTTTCAGTAGTTAAAGTCTATCTTAGTAGATGGGATAAGCTTCTAAGCCTTATTTTCTTTAACGTTTCCTACATTATCTGTTTCGCTCTCTACATTAGAGGTACCATAATGAGAAGTAGCGCTATAATTATGAAGAGTCTGCAAGTTTAATTATGAACAGTTTACAAATATAACCGAAAATGATTCATAGTAATCACCGGAGAAAATATTCTTCGAAAGTTATGATTCTGACCCTGATACATAACATTGAAAGTGAAAGATCCTTCGCATAAAAATTGTTTAAATTCCATACGAGAACGCATTTTTGCATGATTTCATCTCCTTAAAACTTCATAAAACGCCGCGATATAGATTAATTAACCATATAGAAACACTCTGCGGCAATGAGGAAAGTCGTTTCGTTATTGGCTGGCTTCCGATATTGAGAGGTCTCATTTGAATTAAAAGCTTATCTCGCTAGTCATTCGAGGTTTGCCGCCAATCTCTTTTGCTTCATTATTGCAGATTCGGGAATTTCCCACTATTCCCTAAATGTATATGCTTATGATGGAATTATAACAAATGTGCGGCTGTATTTGGAGTAAATCTTATTGAAACATACTTTTCAGTTAAAATTTTGTTGCTTTTCAGCTTCCAAGCCCAGACAAATATTGATTTCATTCTCCAAATAACTTTTCTTCCTCACAAAGCCCCAAAATACTGCAAAATCATCTCCCATATTCTGGGTGAGAGGACTAATTTTCCGGTCGAACAATCTCAGAGAGAAAGTAAAGCCCTTCGTGGGGTAAAGGAGGTATGTTTGATGGAAAAATGTGTTCAACCTGTGATATTTCGGAGCAATCTAGCTACTTTATCAAACGATATCCAATTTGCTAGTCCTCCCCGCACAGAATAGTCAGCAATAGAGCTTCTGCACTTATCCTGTAGAGTAATTCAATGCAGCTGGAATAAAAATGCAGTCAACACTGATATATGCCTATTTTGCTGCGGGAAGCTTTCCACCTTTATAAATGAAAGTCTTCCAGGAGTCTCAAACACAGACTTAGCACGCAAAAGAGTACTGATCCCTTCATCTACTCCTTTAAATAAAAGAAAATGGCACTTTTTAAGGCAAAATTTGACGTAGATGAAGGTTTAGACCTGGAAAATGACTAAACAGGAAATAATGGGGTCAGAGACGCATCAGAGCATCATGAAAAAGAGAATTTTTGGCTCCGAAGGATAACCACTGGATCAAAATCGTGATTTTTCATCACCAGACGTCTTATTTTAATACCTTGTCCCTTCAAATGAGAGGACGCGAGGTGAAAAATAGTTTGTCAATGCCGAATAAGAAAATTTCTCCAGGAAATAGGTCTTTTTATTTAGCTTGTAGGTTCATCTGACACCTTAGTGAGAGAAAATTAGAATAACCTTTAAATCTTAAAAATAAAAATTATTCTAAAAATTATTCAGTCGGTTAACTGCGAATATTTTGTGTGAATAAATTTTCCTTCAGAACCAAAAACTAAATTTTCCCATAAGAAACTTTTCTTTTGCCGGATCAAATATTCTTTCTTCGCCTCTGTGTAAGCTTGCGTTCTCACGGTTGACTAATCTGGAGGCACTAGTAACTTTCCAGTTTCCGTGAATTCACAGAGACCGGAGCTGAGGATCTGTAGATATCCCCCGTCACCTTAAGCCCTTAACACCCGAAGAGCTAACCCCTATTCGAAACTAAGAGGGAACTGTAGCAGGCGTCGTTGTAACTCTCAAACGGAGACGGAAAGCCTTGCTGGTTATCTTCGTTGGTTCAAAGGGGAAAGGGACCTCAGAAATACTACCATTCGAGGTCGTTTGGATTGGGCAAATACAATTATGAACTCATATCCCTGTTCCAACAATTCACACGAAAGGCGAGTTGTCGAGCGGGAGGGTTAATTAATATTTCATTCAGGGAGCTTTCCACTTGCTTAAAGAGTCTTGCTGTGGCGAAGGGGTATTCCTTTCTCGGCTCTCTTCCCACGAATGAGTAACTTCTGACCTCTCACTCGCTGGTTATTGATCTCCACAGTTTGAGCCTTCACTCTGCTCTCACTCTGCGAGTTATTTATCGTGCAAGGTTAACCTCGAAGGCGAGAGTTCATTATCACTTTGGGTTTTTACTCAATCAGTGCAGTTTTTTGCAGGGTCCTTTGACTTTTTTTCCTTTTGCTATCCTCTTTATTTGGGAAAAATGTTGTGATTTTTTGTTACTAGGTCAGGTCACCAACTTCTTCCAAGTCCTAGTTATTGTTCTCCAGAAGACGGAAACCTGAAAAAAAATAAATTCAATAGTTTAGTTCAATATTTTTACATTACCATTACGTTTTGAAGAGTTTTTCAATATTTAGAGTATTTACGTAATTCTAAAAAAGTCATATTCGATTTAAAAGAGAAATATTTATCTTTTTAAGTGTAATTTTTATCTAATAAGCTCAATAACTTGAAATTTGTCAAATTACAATGAAAATAGGTATTGAAATGTTTTGTGATGGAATGATATGATTTTTGGATTATGTTGACCCACGCTTAAGTAATCACCTTTGAGATACATTTTTGACACTTTAAATTATACATATTTGGGTGTTCTCTATGCATAAATGGCAATTGAGTGAAATTTTAGGGAAAAAATCATTTGCTTGGGCCAGGGCTCAAAGCCGGATCTCACGATTTCGTGCCAATCGCATTTAAGAGAGCAGTAAATAGTTGATCTTCCTCCTGCGGATTTTTGACGGCTGTGAAGGTATCCAGGACAGCCAGGCATACGGTGTAACAGAACTAGCCCTAAGTGTGCGCTTGGTGCCAACGTCCGTGACATTACAGCCAAACATGGAACACTATGAGATCCCACCGCGACTTTAGTATGTCTTGATCAAGCATGGCGATATCTTCTGAGTGGGGTTTATCCACTTTACCATACGGGTGACTCTATAGCAATAATACCGCGACTAATCTCGTTATCATGCCAAAAATGTCTGAATCTTGTAGTCAAAACTAAATACTCGTACAATACAATCGTTGATCCCTAATGTTCAAGCCCCTGATAATATTGTCCGGAATTTCTATTTTAATTTTTTTTCTCTCTGGCCCAGCAGTTAAAGATGTACCGGCTGATAGTTATGGGTTATGATACTCGCCAAAATATGATAGAAGCAACGAAGCATGTTTTTTTATAAATCTCCGAGTTGTCCCTCTCGTCTGACTCAACTTTATATCAAGTGACATCGCTTCACCTGATGCATTGTGGCATCATTACAGGAATTAATTCTGCAACAATAGTGATATTTAAAATATTGGCTCTTTCTACCGTCTAATGTGATTTCCTCATAATTTGATTTTGATTGAGGGATTACAAAATTTTGTTCTTTTGGATAACGATTCTGGATACCCGCCCCACAGATATTATTCTTTAGACCATTCATATATTTTCAATTTATCATATATTTTCTTCGTGGGACATACATATTTCTGGCCTTATATGTTGAAATGTATTAGGCATTTTGAAGTGAAAACGCCTCATAACATAACCTAAATACAGGTAACTGTTTTCCATGTTCATACTATTATACCATGTGACACGAAGCCGTCGAATCCAAATGTATAGGAAAACTTTTTAATGCAAAAAAATTCTTAATGATTATTCTTAATTCTTAATTAAGTTGAGATGAGCTTTTCACCAGGTCATCCCAGATTAAACGGAGGTATTACCCGATTTGGTGGTATACCCAATAGTCGGACACCAGTCAACGATATCATTTTATCTGCCTGGAGCATGCAATATTGCGATTCCTTCTCATTTAGTCTCAAGAACATTAAGTTTGTTGATCCTGGACCAAAGCGCGTTGGAAGAACAAATATATTGACGGTGTAGATAAAAAAATTGGTTTGGATTATAATAACGATGGCAGAGGAAGCTGTCAAATTGTCTTGAGTCCTTTGACGGCCTAATTATCTGCCCCCTGCTATGCCCGCTTTCAGTGTCCGGAAGCGTATAACATTGTAGTAGGTAGGTGACGGGGCGGAAAACCTGCGAAATCTTACAATTAATTACAACCTGGAGAAAAAATAAGAATTTCATATCAATTGATATGTTTGCATATTAAATGAACCTCGTTACCAATCCTATTAAAAATTTGTGACGAGTGTGCCACCAGAAAATATAAGTTCGGAAATAAACTTATAACGTAGATTTTAGATAAAATAAAAATTTTTAACATAGGTACTGATATAATTCTGCGTGAGCTTTTGAAATATTTCTCTCAAACCTTATGTTATTTAGCCGCGTAACATGATTGAAACTTTTAAGCTCCCTAATGGAGGAGGTGGGACAACGAGGAACTGAATAAATTGAAAGACGCCGATTGGCTGACGTAAAAAAAGAGAATTTTCATCGCGTCAAAAGCTCAGGCAATCCATTTCTATAGGTTCCCATTCAAAAGTTTCGAATTCCTCGATCCACCACCTCTGGTGTAGATTTCTCTTTCTCGTTTCTCACCGCGTGCTTGCTCCAAGCGAGACGTAGGTAGGTAGACGTTTGACGAGCCCCCCCCTCTCTCTCCACCCGCTTCCCCTCATTCCCGAGGGACAATCTGCCGCGACCGGATCTCGTCGAGGGGGGAGATTGCCTTCCGGAATTCATTGCTGAAGTTGGACTCCTTTTCATGAATTAATCATCGCAAAGGAAGGAGAAGGAGAAAGGCGCGAATCTGGGAATCCCCGGCCGTCGCGACGCTTCAGGAAAATCCTCTCCGCCTCCGTCGGAATCACTGAATTGGGGATCTTCCCCTTCCCTTTTCTCATACCCCATCCCTCCCCCCTCTCTTGTTAGCAAAGACTTTTGAATTCAGTTCGTCCCCGGGTCCTTTTAAATCATATCCGTACATCCGTCGTCGTGCGCCATTGCAAGGCCTTAAATAGGACGATGGGAAGGGTTGAATGAGGTGGGGAAAAATGAGAAAGGGTCAAATGGGGCAAGTCTCGGACCTTGTGTTGTGGCCTTTCATGAGTATAGTCGAATGGTAGTGGACTATTCAATAAACATGGCCGCGTGGCTTTTGATGGTTAGTTCGTTATTTCAGGAGGCGACCGTCAACAGTGTTATTTTATAATGGGTGATCCTTACACAAGAGAAAGATCATTAGGGTGGAGAAAGGGTGAATAGAAGGACCCGGCGTCTACAACAGCCTACTATTGGGTTTTTCACATTAGATTGTCATTATGAGGTGACAATCTTCATGGAATGTAAAGCCCGGAGGTGCGATGTTGCCTATAGCATCAGGAAAATTAACAGATTGGTATGCAGAGTGTACGGACTGCACGTATAATAACGGCCAGTTGCACAAATATTTAGCTATGGGAACGATGGTTATGAATAGGGATGAGTCGATTCCATTTTTTATCGATTCCGATTCCGATTCTATCAAATCGATTCCCGATTCTCGATTCCGATTCCATCGATTCTTATTCCTAATAACAGATGGGTTATTGATAGGTATACCAGTAGCATACGACTATTATCTAAATTCAAGTATTGGCTGAAAAAAATAACAAAGACAATTAAGTCGCTTAAAAAGTACATTTATTAACAAATAGCAAATATATCCTCAGCTTATTGAGGTAGATAAAAATTACAAATTGATAGCCTACACCCAAAATTACGGTGACTAATATGATGTGATAAATGAAATTTGATTTGAATATTTATCCATCTGGAATCGATGGAATCGGAATCGACTTTAGGCCATCGATTCTCGATACCGATTCAAATCCTGAGAATCGGTGGAATCGAGAATCGACATTTGGATTCGACTTATCCTTAGTTACGAAATATATAAAGTTGTGGGCATCATAACTGAAATTGAATTGCAAGAACCATCTTTTTTATGACTAATTATGCAAACTCTCATTTCGCTCGGTAAACTATTTACCTTTTTATTTCATGTATAGAAATACATATCCATATTATTAATGTTCAGCCAGAGCAAATAAACTCGGTATTTGTTGTATTCTCGTAATTACTTTTTAAGTAATGAAATATCCAAGCGATGCATCACACATCTTTCATCATGGCTAATTCTGGAAAGTACGAAGGGTACCATGTAATTATCGTCTTTTTTTTAATTCCCTTATAAAAGGAATGAGTGCGTTGAACCGGTCATTGAGAGACGCATTTCCATTAATTACATAGCCTTATCAAGTTATTACGACGCTACCTCTCCTTATATTTGAATGCTCTGACCAATTTTGTGGACTCTACTGGGGAAAGACTGCAGGAATGTGAAAGTAAATGAAAATAACTGCAAGAGTGCACATTGCTTCGTAATTTCTCTTCTTTTGCATAATAACTCTAATAATTTTGCATAATTACTCTATTTACTTTTCAATACTACTACTTTGGACGACGAATAGTTGATGAGCACCGTCAAAATTTGGCTCCATAACTGGAGCGAGAACTGGTATCGACGGGGCATACACACCCTAGTGAATCGCTGTAGAAAGGCAATAAAACTTAATAGAGGATTTTGTGGAAAATGGAGTGATTTAATAAAAAATAATTCTTTCTATTGTGTAAATTTCATATTTTTAGAATATATTATAGCTACTTTTGAGAGTACGAAGAGAAAAATCACAAATTGGGACCCTTTTCAGTTATTTTGACCCCCCTGAAATCAAAAAATACGAATTACTTCCTTAAATGACTGTTTAGAGCGTTGAGATCACGTGTGCAACTTATGGACTCAAAACTGCTTTTTCCCACCCCTCTCCCAATTTTTTCCGAGTACACACGACTTTTTACGAAGCATATCCATAGGTACTACTGTCCGCAGGTACAACAGCCTCCCCTACTTAAATTTAGCGCTGAATTGAAAATGGCTGCCAACGTGACGTGCCTAAGATGGTAGACTACTACCGGTGATGGGACGAATTTCAGCATTTTCATTAAATGAAGAGTTTATTTAGGTTCCAATATGTGTGCGATTTAAGGCACTTTCCTGTTGAAAGCAAACTATTTCACAATCTCCGGAAAAACGTGTTAAACATCCTTTAACGAGGTTAATATCTTCATCGCTTATGGAAAAGTCTCCGTAAAATGACGAGTAGTTGAGACAAAGGTCGCCATTCAGTAAAATGGAAACGGAGCTTTATTTTCCGAAGAGATGACATTTTGAAGCAATTTTTCTTTCATAATGGAAAGAAAGCAAAGTGAAATTCTGGATAAATAACTTCACATCGTGAAGATGTGGAGCGGTATGAAACGATAATAAACCCAGAGGAATGAATGGAGTTAATTCAACGGTACAGAATTGTTGACATTCAAAAGTCTATATTTATTCTTTGCTAATGTAAACATTCAAACTCTGAATAAAAAATCTCCTCAGACACGAATAATTGCTAACATCAGTCTCTCGCAAATCATTGGATATTACAGCTTTCTTGCAAATTTCTAGTGAACAAAGGATTACACTATAATCTTATTAGGATCATTGCGTTTTCTTATTCTGCTGATTATCAAGGAAACCCATCATTTGTTATCCAGCATTACGTTAGTGTTTTTCAACAATTTAAGTGAATAATTTTTGGAAATATTTATATTTATTGATGCGAAAAGAATATGACTCAATGAGTTTCAGAAGTAGTCTTCGTTTTATATGTGCTAGAAATAGTAACAATTTGTTAAATAAATTTGAAAATTGGCAATAGTTAAAAGTACACTAATCCTAAAACTGATAGTATCTGGAATAAGTTAAAATAAAAGTTATAAATAGACGTTAATAACTAGTAACCTACCAGCAATAATCATCTAAAACTAAATGTGTGTTACCATGGGGTTGCAGATACGAGGGTTTTCGTGAATGAAAATAATTTAAAACCTTGGGCAGTAATATTGCGATTCTCCTCTCGTTATTTCTGATTGAAATGTAAAAGCATTCATTGAAAAAAGCAGCATATAAATAAAACAAATTTTTAATGTAATAATTAATCTGGACTGCCTTATGATGCCAAGTAACTTCAACAATTATAATTTTTGCTAGACCCCTAATCAGTATAAAGTTAAATTTCATCTAAAAATACTAATTACCTTGATTTCAAATCGTTGTTTGGACTTTTAAATCCGATGCTTGTGGTGTCAATACAGTGCTAGTCAACTGTTTAAAGAAATCCAATGGAAAATTGATTATTTGAAATGAGAGTAAACGAAACTAATAGCACGTATCCAAACACTAAACACTTTCCCATTAGGGAACTTTGTAAAGGAGCGGACTTCGTGAAGCGTAATTATTTTGTTTTCTCTCTTGGCCGAGATATAGGGAGTTTTTATTTTTCTTGAAGAAAATTTTCAGTGAATATCCAGCTTCGGAGATACAAGTATTCGTGAAAAATGAACTATGTTTGATGAAAGAATCTCATGCTGGGATATCAATTAAAATTTTACCCCTTGATTTTTAAAATAGTTTTTGTACATAATTAAGGAACTTTAGGAAGAAGGACTATCACATTCCAAACTGGGATAGCTGCAAATGATTTCTACTAAAATATTTATCTTCAAGTCTGCAATATTAAGTGGATTATGACTAAGACTTAACGAAATTTATGACTGAGAAAAATATTTTAACCAGAAAATACATAAATATAAACATCGGAAAATCCTTTGCAAAAACATTTATATGGGGTATACTGATATTTAGTTGGGCAATTTAGAAAGAAGTAGACTTGAAGCTGCTGAAATTTGGATATGGCGGAAGATGACAAGAACAAGCTGGATGGAAAGAAAAACAAAACTGGAAGTTTTAGGGAAGTACAACAAGAAGAAATCAACGGAAATGTAGAAGAGAAAATAAAATTTACAGGACATGTCATCAGATACAACGCATTCTTAACAAACATTCTTGAAGTTAAAGTGCTAGGAAAGAAAGAAAGAGGACGGCCAAGGAAGAAGTATTTGGATGAGATCCAAATATAGGATGCAGCAAGTAAGTGACATTGAAACGAACAGTAATAAATACAAGAGGACTCAAGATCTTTGAGGAAGGGGGAAGGGAGGCGAGAATACCAACCTTAAAAATATTATTAAAGGTGGAGTTGTGGGAAGAAACGTGGGTGGCGACAGGGAGGGAAACAGAAATGGAAGGTGGTTCATTGAAACTAGAGCGGTGGCCATTCATGCAGATGTTAAGCGGAGTCGTGGTCAAACCAATGTAAAATCTAGGGCATACTTGACAAAAGAGGATATAAACAACATTATGGGAAACGCAAGCGAGTGAGGGGAAGGAAGGAAGATGAACGGCAAGGAATTTATCAGGCAGAGGCTGGGTGATAAGGATGCCGCAGGTTTTGCAACGCGGGCGATTGCAAGGCGTCGGAAGGGATTAAGAAGTGCTGGAGATTAATTTAAAAAGAGGTTTAGTAATTTAAAAGAGGGTGGAGAGGTTGGGGGGGCGTCTAATAGTGAGAGAAGGACAGCGGGGGAAAATTTTGGAGGTGGTAAGGTTGTCAGAGAGGATGGGGTAGAGGTTTTTGATTATACGACGGATGGAGTGAACTCCAGGGAAATAGGTGGTACAGAGGGAGATTTGATCACGAGGACACTTATTAAGAGAGAGAGATTTAGAAGGAGAGGGTCGTTGTAGGATTTTTTTCTAAAGGAGACGCTCAGGGTAGCCTCTGCAAAGGAGGTATTGGAGGAGATTAGAGAGAAAAAGGTCAAGAGAGTCGGGGTTGTTGCAGATTCGGTGACCACGGATAGAGAGGGAAAATATGAGGGATTGTTTAGTATGAAAGGGGTGACAGCTGCTAAAATGGAGATATTGTTGCTTGTTAATGGGCTTGAGACGGACAGAAGTGTGGAATTTAAGGTTACTGAGGGAGATGTCTACATCCAGAAAGGTGATGTTGGAGGCAGAAATGTTAGAAGTGAAGGAGACAGAGGAGGAGGAGTTTAGGCAGGAGATGAAAGAGTTAAGGGAATCAAGGCCATGTGGCCACAGAATAAAAATATCGTCAATGTAACGAAGCCAGAGAAGAGGTTTAGGAGAGCAAGACAAGAGAAAAGATTGCTCAAAGGCATCCTAGAAGAGGTTAGCACAGAAGGGGCTGAAACGACTGCCGATGGCACAACCTTTAGTTTGGATATAGAATTTGTTATTGAAGGAGAAAGCATTATTTGTAAGTATAAAGTTGTAAAGGTCAAGGAGAAAATCAGAACTAGGGGCGTGAGGAACAGGGCGCCCTGTTCCTTACCCAGCGCTTCTCAGTGAAATTTTTACTCCAATGTGCGCTTCCGTGTGATTCCGTTGAGACATTTCCGTAGCTAGTGCCGATATTCTTAAAATGTGCACTAAATAAATCATCATTTAGATTCATTTATGATTATTTAAGCACATTTTATAAACATATATCTAATGACATGGCCGAAACAAAAGTGTATGTAAAAGTAAATGCAATTTAATTAATAATCACAATACCAACATTTACACATATACTATGCAACTTCAATTCATAGAGTTTTTTATTGGCGCAACGAGCTTCACCGCTATTGCGTCATCATGAGGTACAAGCATTAAAATCATAGCCAGTGATACACATAATCAAAAAGCAGGGTGGAGAGAGGAAAGAATTAGGTGTGGGTTGGGTGTATTCTGGGAAGAGTGGCGTGAGGGCGACGGGTCAGTGGAAAGTCACACTGCGGGGTTCACATTCTTATCCCGAATGACTTGGGAAGCGTAAGCCGTGGAGTTGTGTCACAGTGTATGTGTTCATCTTCCAAAACTTCCAGAAATGAGTTGAACCACTTAGCGGAATTTTAAAAAATGAGCTTTATTGAATAATGGAGTAAATTGGATTACAAAAATTTTTTAAGTAATTAGTTTGGGGCAGTAATAAACTGCTAAGGACTAAAAACGTTTTTCTAAGACATTCAATAGTGGTATATCCATAAATGGAGTGCCGCAAATCGATCCCTCCCCCTGGCTGACGAGTAGGTGAGAATGAATGAATCGAGGAAGAAGTCGATTGAAAGAGTGGCAGCGCATTTCGCTGCTCACTTGATTGAGACCCTTTCCGCCGCGTACAAAAGGAAGCACGACTATTGCTCCGTCTTTAGGGGAAAGGGGAAGCAGAAGACGAGTCGGGAATCGAGGTGTCTGGTCTTAGAAAAGGGAGCGAGAAGCATCTTTCTCCACCCGTCTGGACTCATCGATTGCAACGGAAAACTATAGTCCCGTTCCCACTTCTGAACACTTCTGCAATCCCTTTTCCCGCCAGCCGCTCTCGGGTTTGGACCATTACAGGTGCTCCCTTTGAGTTGAATTTTCCGTCATTGAAAACAGCATTAAGGGTTTCAAATCACAATTTACGGTAATATTACATCAAACGGAGGGATAACCGTTCCCTTCAGCACATAGCACAGAGATAAATATGTTTATTCTTAGTGTATTAAAGTTTGAACCATCCAAGTCCAGATTTACCATGGTTCCGTTTCATAAGAGGTAATCATTTAAGTAGATTTTAGCACTAAGCCAGTTTTGTTGGCACCGTAATTTGATTTCTTGTTTAATCAATATTTTAAATTCTAATATTATTTAATTCATCAATTATCTAGATGATGTTATATTTCAAATATTTTGCCCCTGAAATGCTTGAGACAATCAAGAAAAGGAAGTGAGAACTGTATCTTGACCTGTGAGGTAAATTTGACAAAAAAATGAGGCATTTTTTCCAACTTTCTCAAAAGTGATTTTTTATGTTAATATACGTCCTACAATATAGGAAAGTAGCGCGTAACTTAGACGAATTGAATGTACCAGATGACATTTCTTGATGATTTGAATTCTCTATTAGTCGAGGCCGCCATAGAACACGTTAAACCGGATAATCAACTGGATAATACAGTGTAGGGTACCTTAGGGGGACTAAAACACCATAAACAGACCATAGTTTTATAAATTACGTGCATAAATATAAACATTTGGTCAGTTGCCGGGTATTTATTTCTTTGACCATTATAAATGGTGCTCCACCCAATAAATGATAGTCATACTTCGATAGTCTTTTTTTTCTCCTTACTGTATGTCGTTGGTATTAAGCCAGTTATTTAAAAATCTCATGCGTGCATGTCCTTTGGATCTTCTGCCTCACCTTCTGCTTCTGTCGGTCTACATATCCAATTGTTGTTTAGATATTCTCTCGTCACCCATTCTTTCTAGGTGTTTTCTCCATCTATTTCTGTAACCTCGTATCATTTTGTTGATACTTTTCACGCTGAGTTCCTGCTTTATGCCTGTATTCCGTTTTCTATCCGTTTTGCTTCCGTTTTTTCTGCGTAGAGCCAGGCGCTCATCTTCAAATTTACATTTCCGATACTCGTAATCTTTGGTCATTCGCTTTTTTCAGCTTTCACTTCACGCTACCTTATATTGTATAGGGAATGTTATAGTTTCATAAAATTTCATTAAGGCGTCTTTCCTTACTTTCATTTTTGAAGTTCGTTGTATTATACCGTTGAAGTAGCTAAAGCTGCAAATTTTCATTTCCATGCCTATTACATCACAATATGCTGAAGTAGTTCCAAGAATTTTAAAGATTGAGACTTCTGCTATTTGACAAAAATTATTTTAGATCCTACTACCTGGAAGTCGTATTGATTTCCTGTCTTGAAGAGTTCAAAAGCAGCGTTTTGAAGTACGCCTTCATCATTGGCAATTAACACTTGGTCATCTGCTAAGAGTCACCTTGCTGCATGTTTTAGGCTATTAAGTTTGCATTAATAATAATACTTTTTTTCTAATTCCGCCACAAGTCGTCAATATATAGATTAATAAGAGTAGGTGACTACAACTTTGCCTACGCCCTAAAGTAATTTACACAGTACCCTTTTCTTTATCGGCTATGGTTGTTGGTAGTTGGCTTAATGGGTGCACTTTTAATGGCATCAATTAAAGTGCAACGAAAATCATCTCTGTTTTAATATTCACCATAGCAGACTTCTCTAAACTCTATTGCAAGTTTTTCTATAATCTATAAATAAAATGTTTTTCTGTATTGGATTCTTGGTGTTTTCAATGATTAGCTTAAATACAAATGTACCGACAGTACAAGAGTCATCTTTTCTGCAGCCATATTGTTTTTTTGGCTGTATACAGTCTGCTATTCTGTTTACTCAGTTTGTTATTATTTTGGGGTATCCTTTGTAAGCAGTGTTTAGCGAAGAGATTTTTTACAGTTGGATCTATCTCCTTTTTTTAAGTCTAATGTTCACTATCTTCCAGTCGTCAGATATAATTTAGGTTTTATAGCTTATATTTATTTATAAATTTTATTATCTTTGTTCTTTTTTTACTTTTTCACAAAAATCCTTATATTTTTTGTCATTTTCGATGTTTCTGTCATGTTACGAAACTAATAATGATTCTTACTTTTTCAAATGATTCTTCAATTCTGTCCCTCGAGTATTTTATTGATTTTCTGTACTTGGTTAGTTCTCCATATCCCTAATGTTCAATGGCTGCATTTGTGCTAGTGTTCCTTAGGTTTCTCCATTTTTTATTGACGCCATTGCTAGGGTTTATTTTTTTTATTATGCGTTGATAAGTTTTGATGGGATAGAACTTTGATTCATTGCTCTTGTATTAGGTGCACTTTCGGATATGTCTTATTGCTCGATTATTCTGCACCAACTTGACTTAAGTATTATATTTCCAATTGGTAAAAGGACTGTCGAAGTTAATTCCGTCCTATTCAAGAACAGCGTCGGAACTCACGGACCAAACTGATCATAATCTCCCCTATTGAGTAAGTAGAGTATGTTTGTGTAACTTCTCATATAGACATAGGGAGTAGGGACCTATGATTGTTTAAATAAGTTATCCATTTCGGTATAAAGGCGCTTGAAATTTGCAAGCGGAATAGGAGATAAATATACATTATAGTATAAAATTTATCACATGACGAAACAAATTTTGAAAACTGAAGACTTATGAATTATGTTTTTAAAACCTATGAAAATACCTGTTGAAGACTCGGACCTCGTTAAATCTAGCCTTAATTGCCTGTAAGGCGTATTGCAAGCCTTCGTAGCAATGATTAAATTCCTCAGCAGGGAAAGTGAATAAAGCTCAAAAATTGAATAACTAATTAGTTTAAAGTTCATTTTTTTTCAATTTCGAGAGAAAGGAGAAAACTCATAAAAATATTTAATTTAATGCTTCAGCTTATTTTAGTCAAAAAATCAAACTCCATGCTTAATTAATTCATAATTTTATGAGAATATAAAAATGTTTAACATGGAGATACATTCCCCGCTTAATTCCATTGACGCAAGAACCCCTCGCTAAAGGCCGCTTTACACAGTACATTTTTATTGTACAAACGAATGTATGAACACTTGCATGAAGAAAATTTTACCATGTAAAGTGGAAAATTGTATGAATATCTGAATGACTAAACGAGAAATAGAACCTGCTCTATTTCCTTACAGTTTCTTGTACATTCTACAACAAATTTGTTTGTACAATAAAATGTACCGTGTAAAGCGGCCTTAAGAGCTAACTCAGGGTAATACATCGGAGTTTTCCTGACTTAACGGTGAATTATAAACCTCAACTGAATAATTTGTATCCTATAACTAGTTTATAAATGCCCATGAATCTATATCAATGGGTAAGCGAGTGAGTGAGAAGTACTGCAGTCTAATATCCTCCTCAGTTCCAATTTATCCCAAAGGGGAAAGAAATCAGCCCCTTTCTAGTGTCATACGCTGTTGTCATTCTCATGCTATAATGTAAAAAATAACCTAAATTTGATCCTAATAAGCAAGGATAAGTATCATTTATTGAACCTAGGGTGAGTAATATTCAATCATCCGGGACAGAAACGCCTCTTACCCTTGGGGACCACCTGTGGTTTCCTGCGAAGTTCGAACAGGTATCCAAAGCTCTAAACGGAGTGGATTCTAGCTATGGTGGTTTAAAGGTACGTCTATGTTTGTAATTCGAGACTCTTGAGTTGGTAGCTATGCATATTCTGAATGACTGTAATTTTATAAAGTTGACTATTATCTGGACAAGTAGCTACTGTTGGACAAAAGAAGGCTGGGATGAAATTCGATGGTGCCAGCAAAAGTATCAGGAAAACGTCTTGTCGGATACAGATTTGTAGGCAAGTATAACACAGGCCTACAAGAAACAAAGTTTTTTGGTGCCTAGGATTTTTGAACTGATTTTAGCTATATTTTGGGTGCTGAATCCAAATATTAAATTAGTTTTTCTCTATCAGCTCTAACGTTTTAGATCCATCCACTTATCTATCATTTTTTTTCTATTCAATACATTCAAGTATGGGGGATTTAATCCTACTAATAAATGTCTGAAATTTGACATACCGATGGGTTGGAATGAATCAAAAAACCGATTTGATGATTGTTATTTCTGTCTGGTAAATATCGATGGAAATAATCGAAACAGTCATAGCAAGTGGACCTATCCTGATTTAGTCTCTGCAAGACCCTCACTCAGAGGAAGTGCCGATCTCAACGTTCCACCGGCTACCAGAGCTCTGTAAGGACAAGTATTGTCCCTCTAATCACCCTGCTGATACTAATGAAGGAGACAATGATTATGAGGAGATGTCATCAATTTCTCCACGTTTCAACTAGGATGAATTAAATGACCGCACCAGAGATCTCAATCTTTCAAAAGAAGCTTCTGAATTACTTGCTTCCAGGTTGAACGACAAAAATTTACTGGAACAAAAAACTGAAATTGCCTTTTGTCGTTCAAGAGAGAAGGGCCCTTCTTCTCTCAAGAGGACAATCTTGTATTAAGTCACGATTTTAGAGGACTCCTGGAAAAAATGGGTCTTCCTGAATATTTTCCAGATGATTGGGACCTTATTATTGACAGCTCAAAGCAAAGTTTAAAATGTGTCCTTCTACACGATGGGAAAAATATGGTTCCATACCAATTCGTCACTCAACGGAAATGGAATAAGAAGTAGACACCGTAGCTTTAGTCTTGGAAAAGAAAAAGTGTCATGAATATCAATGCGTGATTTGTGTGGACTTGAAAATGATAAAATTTTTCCTTGGACAGCAAACAGGCCACACCAAATGTCCATGCTTCATATGCCTCTGGGATAGTAGAGACAAAACAACTCTTTTCTAAACCAGGGGGGGTTTAGAAAAGAGTTTCCCAAGAGAGAAAACATGGACGTTGGGGAAGATAATGTCATTAGCGACATTAGTTGGACGATAGAAAGTCTCTTTCCTTCACTGCATATCAAGCTGGGCTAAAACGAAGCAGGTTGTGAAGGCTCTTGATAAGAACGGATAATGTTTTGCATGAATAGGGAAAAAATGTCTAAGTTCACTACGGAAAAAATTTATGCAAAAATATTTGATGGCCCACAAATAAGACAACTCATTCAGGATCCTGCCTTTCAATTTTTTATGCACGAGGCTGAGCAAAAAGCCTGGATTTCATTTGTTGCAGTTGTCAAAAAATTTCTGGGCAATCGCAAAACTGAAAACTGTGTTGAACTGGTGAACAAGATTTTAAACAGTTCCAGATCCCTTGGTTGTATCATGAGCATTAAGATGCACTACACACACAGCCACTTTGCTTGAAAATTTTGAAGACACCAGAGAAGAACAAGGTGACAGATTTCACCAGGATATTAAAGCTATGGAGGACCGCTCCCAAGGAAGATGGAATACGCATGGGATTATGGCAGATTACTACTGGGGTTTAAAAGAAACTGTTCCAAAATACATTCAAGAATGACACGGAAAAGAAGTTTCCGAAGTGTTCAGTGACTAGTTGGATTCATCGATGGCTATTTCGTTTTTTTTTGCTCTTTGTAATTAAATAAATACTACTTTAAAACTCTCTAAGATTTTTATATCCCTTCAACATTTTTAAAAAATATGGTAAAAAAATCCGTGTTTAGTTTTTTTTATTTCATCCATGCATTTAACTTAAAATAGTGAGACGCATATTTCACCAAAATGTTACATCTTTGAAATTTGAGCTTCTTTGCAAAAACTGATGCCATACTTAGGATATCAAATTAATATAAAATCAGCTACAAGTATCCCGGCACCAAAACCACTGTTGGATAGTGTAATCAAGGGCAGAATGCTGTGTAAGCGTGAAGAGAGAGGTGAATAATAGTAATTTTGAACCTTTTGGAGAGAAGGAAAACATCGCAAATTTTTTGAAGGGGCTTGATACAGGATCAATTTTTCTGAAGGAGATGTTAATATTATTTCTCAGCGCGAACGAAAATGGCCGTTTACAATTAAAAATTACATATTAGAGATTTTTATTTCAGTGCTTGAAAATACAACAACAGCAGGGTCGATTATCCCCTGAAAAATCTCCACCTTTGTTGGTAACCGGGTACTTGTAATGGTAAGTCATAATCCAAGCCACAAAAAACGTGATTTCCTCTGCTTGACCAAGCTCTTTGCAGTGCAATGTAGGGAAAAAAGCAGCCAAGGGCATCCCACCTAATAAAGGTTGAAAGCCGCAACCTTGGATACAAGTAGATAAGTATTTCACGAGCGCAATTTTTCTGTAGGATAAACATTTGCTTTTCTTTTCAGACATGAATCTTGAGTAGTGCAAAACGATCTTTAAACTCCTGTACAGCGAGTTAATCTACCTCCATACTACCATTTCGTGTTGGAGACGATAGATAAAGATAAAGATAAAGATAAAGATAAAGAAATGTTTATTGTTCTTGGACCACTTGGTCCACTAAGAACATACAAAAGATGAACATTAGTAGATATGATCAATAGATGAGGTAGACTGTCGCGAGTATTTCTATGCCACACGAAGTGTAACTTCTATAAATGATCTTTATACCGCTTTGAAAAAAATGAGAAGAAAAGATTAGGAGAACCAAACAATTTTTCCTCTGAGTTTTACCTCCGAGGAACAGAGCATGTGGGAAATAGCTCGTGCAACAGCTACTTGTCAAGCCCAAGGGACTGTCTGAGTTTGAACGTATATTCTTTGAGTCTGAGTGTAACAAATATCGAGGACTACCCATGCACATCAGTATATTCTTCGATTCCACTTGTCCAGGGGGATACAGCCCGAGCTCGGAAGGCTCATCTTTATCCCAAGAGTGACCTCGGGGAAGAATCGGAAAAAAAATTTGTGTGCCCACTAACGCGAACCTCATCCTCGTATTAAGCCGCGTCCAAGGATGTGGGCGACGTTTTCTTCCTTTCTTATGGTTTCGATTGAGGCCTTAGAGAAATCGAATCGCCCGTCGGGTACTGCATGCAATGGGATCGAGATATAGTCCTCTCTCTCTCTCAAGGATGAGATTTCATCCGGACTCCTCCGTTTGCTTACAAATGCTCCGAGATGAAATTTTCCTTCTCTCCCATGTCCCTCACGTGAAATATATATACTTGTGGGTGAGCTTATGTCTATTTGTGGAGTTGTGTGTACAAATAAGACTGCGCGTAGATTTCTTCTCTCCGTTTTCCTAGGCTTCGTATTTGTACTCGTCGTCCGCTTTTTGAGGTTTTTTTCTCATTCCCTTTTTGCCCCTCCTCACAAGAAAACCGACGGAAAGAACGCCGCTAGTAATAAGGAAAAACTGTGCGAGAGTCCCCGAGTTTTCTTACGATCTTTCATTTCCCTAGGGAAATGAGTATTGGATCGTGCGCAGGCGGGAGATGATCTCTCTCTCTCTCTCTCATTTATTCCCCATTCCCTCTCGGGCGTTTTCCCTTAAACGTAGGCGTTTTTGTTCGGTTCAAGCTATTTCATTTTTCGTTTTCATTCATAACTTCCAACAGCCTTTCTTTCCATTAATGACAGCTTTTTGAACTTTTCCTCTCAGTTATCTGTGCGCAATTTGTGCGTCAGTTTCTATCACATTTTTACAGACTAGATTTCTACGTATAAGTGTTTTCATTGATTTAAAAGTTTAATTCTCGACCAACTTAGTCGCAGAGGCAACATCTCAAAATAGCAGAAATTAAATGAGTTAAAATATAAAGACCTCATTTTTAATACGTTCCATAGTTTGAGGCTCAACTATGTCGAAGTTGAATTTCACAAATGAAAAAGTAACTTGGTTTTCTTCCACAGATTTATTTTCTTGGTACAACATGTTTCGACACAGCGGTGTTATCCTCAGGTACAAGCTCAAAAACAATTTTCAGATGTATATATGTATTTCTATCACTGACGAAGGTGCGGGCGACCCACCGAAAAATTTTAACTCGTGAGTTTGCTTTTTTATGTTTTATGTTTAGTGTCACCCTGTGACGAAGATTTATATTATATATATATATATATATATATATATATATATATATATATATATATATATATATATATATATATATATATATACGTTGATGGATTGGAGTCAGCCATGCGGCGATGAACACACGATGTGGATAGGAATATATATATATATATATCATGAGAGATTTAGGGGAAGGTAGGAGAGGGGAGGTGAGGAGGAAAAACCAGGGGTCGGGGGCAAATATTTATATATAGTATATATTATATAATAAATATTTATAATAGCTCATTTTTGCTGACCATGATATTTTACCAGCTATATTTGGTGATAATTACTTTATATTTTATGATTTTTTACCAGCTTTGTATACAAAGTGTATAGAAGAGTTGAAGAGGAAAGGACCATATGGAATACCACGTAGAAAAGAAGAACCAGATGGATTGGACACAACCTGAGAAAATGGGTTTGTGAAGAACGTAATTGAAGGCAAAATGGAGGAAAAAGTCCCCAGAGGAAGACCCAGGACTAATTTCATGGACTAAATAAAGAAGGCAGAACATAGGGAAAGATACCAGGAGGTAAGGGAACTAACATTAGATAGGGAAGGGTGGAGGGCTTCAGTCAACCAATCTCAGGATTGAACGGCCAATGATGATATTTGATGATTGTCTTTGCGAAAAGACGTATGATGTTCTTTCATAAGAAGTGCATAGCTCAGAAATATGGAAGTATAGAACCTAAGTTTGGAACCACACGCGTCAAAGATTCTGACAAGAATATTATCCAATGAAAAAGAATATTGAAGATATTCTATAAGATTTAGCTTCAGAAACTGGTACTAGTGAGGCCATTTAGGTTTTGCGACTAATTGTGGAGTTTAAACTAAACGGTAGTCATAGACTTCATTGATATACAAAAGGAAACTGAGAGAATCCATCGGAACAAACGTTTAGAATTCTTAAAGATGATTTCCTTCTTTGTCAGAACCAGGAAATTATCTTAAGTGTATAAGGAACCAAAGCCAAAATGTCAGTGTTAAGGAGGGATGCAGTCTATCCCTAATACTTTTTCATTTGAGCATAGAGTAGGCAATAAAGGAACATTTAGAAACTATGAAAATGGATTAAAAGTGAATGATCCACTCTATACTGCCATTCAATTAGCAGACGATATAGCACTTTTAGAGAAAATTGACAACGAGGTCTAGGATGCATTACATGTAATGAACCAAATTTTTAAAAATAGTTGTACATAAAAATTAATAAGAGCAAAATAAAAAATGTAATTCTCTAGGAATGGGCAACCGAAAGCCAAGGTATATTTGGAATGGTAGAAACTTATGCTAATCACTATTTTTAAATATCTTGGTAGCTGTATAAAATACGACGGAAGACACATAACGGATGTGAAAAACGGCATAGCACAAGCAAAACAAACTATTACTAAGAAGATAACTCCGTTGGCGTTTAATAATATCTCACTACAAAATCATAAGGAATTGTTAGAAAGCTACGTATGAAGTGTGTGTACATACAGTTCAGAAACATGTACTTTTAGGGAAGCAGAAGAGAACAAGTTGGAAGCATTAAAATTGTGTTGCTGGAGAGTACTACTACTAATACCTTGGACTGAGAGGGTTATCAACCTCGATGCCAAGGAGAAGACCGGGGAAAATCCAGAGACTAACTTTGGAAGAAAAGAATTCAAATAACCACCAGCCTTAGACTTGAAGGGAAGAAGAAGATATTTGATAACTCAAAAAATTTACAAAATTTATTTGTGAACTTCTAATTTTCACGAGCATTAAGCTAAATGAGGGAAAGTATGCAAAGTTATTAAATTATGTCCCAGAATTTTTAAAATGTTAACCTAGGAACGTGGTTAATTTTTTTTACCACTTGAACTTTTTTTATTTATGGAGCCTTCGATAAAATATTTCATATTCAAAATATGAAATATTTTATCGAAGGCATTGTTGGTTTCTTACATTTGTTCTTCGGATTCTCATCTGTCAATCCTGGGATTTCTTTTTGAATTCTTCTCCTTTCACAAATTTCATTCCGTAAACCTCTTTCACTATTTGTTACATTGTTTAAGAGTTTATACTTATGTGACGCAGCAGTAAACATTTAGAGATATGTAAATGACAAGCGCGCGAGCGTTTACTTTCTCTCATTCCATTAATTATGGATTCCGGCTGTTTGCGAATATGTCAAAATAACCGAACGCAACAGCAAATATCATTGTTTTGATGAAATGAATCCTATCGTTTAATTTATCATTCATAGTTCAAATCATCTGTCGGCTAAATTTTACCTAGAATTGTCCAAATCGTTTTGCTGAGAAAACATGGGGGCATGAAATTGGTATTAAGCTGTTTTAAAGAGCGACACAGGCATTTCAATGGAATCCAATCAACGGCACACGCCAATAGCCAATTCAAAAAAATACTTGTAAATTTAACAGCATTTGTATTGTGACTAATTAAGTCGGAAATGTTAGTTCTTGCGGCTAATATCCAAGGGATTTCTGTCTCGATTGTCCCGTACGCTCGGTTTCATTATCAATTCATTATGCCTTATTAACAACCATTTCTCTTCCTGATTTGACCCTTGTAAACACTTCAGGAACGAACATTATCATGAGGGTAACCAATTATTCCCCTCTAAAATTGAGTGCCAAAGTTGTGCTTATCGAATCCATTATCTCCAGTAAATGTTACTAACAATGGACAAATATCTGCCGTACAGATGAACGATTATGACAGCAATACAAATCAAGCAATGCCTATAATTTAATGCCAAAGCATAATCTATATTAATTCTTTTGTTTCAGGCTATTTTAAGACATAAAAGCATCTATAACTTATAGTTGTAAATAGTAGACAATATATGCCAAGTCACTCCCACTTTTAATCCCTTAGCTGCACAATTGCTATTCCAGTTCCATACGACGACGACAAAAGACATGACCATGTTTCCGACTAAGAAGTAAAAGAACAAGCCATGAAGCCGATTATAAACCAACATTGGCTGATAATATATCAGAGCAAGTGATGAAAATGGAATACCTGTGTGTTAAAATTTCTAGTGATGGGAAAGTTAAGGAAGGATTAAGTCAGCAAGTGAAAAAGGCAAATCAAGTAATTGGGTATGTTTAAGACAATTAAAAAAAATTTAACAATCGAAAACCAAGAATCAATAAAGCTGTCGTTGACGTACTATGACATTTACCGCCAAAACCATACTTACCCGAAACTAAAACCTAGGAAGAAATACAAGCAGCTGGAGAGCTAACATTTCTAAGATGAATTACGCGCGAGATAGTCTTCTCGAGTGTGACACCGGATTAGGGTTTCTATGTCCATCATATTGAAAAGCCGCTACCTCAGAAATACAAAAGCATGTCCATTAAAACCTTGGCATGAAAGTACAATCCGAATCCACGAACGAGAGGAATTCATCCAGATAATCCACCGAGAAGGCTAATGTTCATCAACGAATAGAACGCTCAGAGATAGGACAGGAATTGGATATATCAGATAAATGTACAGCATGAATAATAATATGCGTGTTACAAATCAAATGATTGAGTGGAATACGCGTTTAAGCTGAAAGGGAGAACTAAGAATGGTGAGGGAAAGGGAAGACCATAGGGCGGAAGATGCCTAAGATTCCCCAGAAGCTATTGGGAGATATAGCGGAAGTAAATCTTGGTGGTGGTCGCATTCGCAAAGCGTGATACCAGAGATAGGAAGGCTCGTGTGGAAGAGGTCGGCTATGAAGCTGAAGTGAGGCAGGTCAAAAGGTCCCTTTTAGCTGTACTTATCTTATGCACTAAAGAAGAAAGAAGGAAAAACAGTACGTTTTGTAACTGCAGCATTAGAGAATGCCATCTCCTATCGAGTAAACTGTTTGTAGGTCCGGCCTAGGACCTATCGCCCACTCGGCGACATAACAATGGGAGCGTGTGTAATTCTCTGGCTCAAATCAGCAATATTAAGATTTTATGCCAAGTTCAAAGTAGTAAGGCATCGGAGTAAGGCTCCAGCATTCAAGTCAATTACCCTCTGAAATTAGAGAGATATTTATGGGGACCTACGTCGTTTAATTTGATTCAAATCGGCTTTATCAAAATCTCTGACGCTTGGCCTCAACAGCTCACAGCAGACTCACGAGCCAGTACGATGTGACTTTGAGAAAAACTTAACTCACAAAATTCCACAAGATTTATTTAAACAGACCACTATTACAACTTTTCAAAGTCAATTTCGAAGTGACATTAGATAGACAACAGGGTTTCTCAAACTTTTTCTCTAATTGAGTATCATGCGGTGCACGCATGTTTGGGTTAGTTTGCACGGAGTCCGCCGTAGCGCTAGTAAGAACCAACTGTCCGTGTTCACCATGATTGGCCGTTAAGCGTGCGTTACATTTTGTGACGCCAACATGAATATCATGAATTATTCATATGTTATTATAGTAAAATGTAGGAAAAAGGTTTATCATTGATATTTTTTCGTCGAGCACTTGCTACCTTCCTGCGGAGTACAACTGCTCCGCAGAGTACAGTTGGGGAAACCCAGCAATAAGGCATAGCGAGGACCTTTTATAGACAATTTTTTAGAAGGAGGGAGACGTAAGAGAGTGAAGGACCATTACAGAAAATTCTTATATACAGTGTGACTTGATGACGATAGCCGCAGGCACATTGATAAAATGAGCCGGGAAAATGTCTTTCTATCTACTGGGTTCAAAGAAGATATTGCTAGCTGATAACGTGACTCATGTGAGGCAATTATTTCCGAACAAGTGATCAGTTTATGACAGCAGTGTAGGTGTAGCTGGGCCTTTTATAGCAAAATTATAGCGACTTATTCCATATTTAACTGTTTGTTACAGGCTTCACGTGGAGAGCTGAAAATATCTCTTGTAGACGAAATATGCCAAGCCATTAGTTTCAGATTCAACTTTGTGAAACTTCATGGTAGGTAATAAACATTTACAAAATCTGTGTTAGCCGCACAAATATTATATTAAAATTGATCAGATGCATAGAATGCAAGACACATGTTTCAGCTGGCTCAGCGTTATAAAAAATTCATGGTCACGAATAGATCGACTGTATTCTTTCTGATTAATTTCATGCACAACCGCTTTTGTCTCATCGGCGGCATCGTCCGGGTAATTTGCATTATTCCAGTAATCTAACGTTCTTGGTAGATTTAAATTTAAAGGTGACCAAACACGGTCAGTTGTGGATTGATGCCAGGCGAGTCAGTCCAGCTGTTAATTCCAAAACCGACCTTGTGTCATTCATCCAGGTTTATGCCTTACTCACGAGTAGCGAACTCCTGGTGCGCCCGATTGACGCGCATGGATTATCACGCCCAGCATCAATTTATAACTAACCGTATGTGGGCATCTTAAGAGAGTACAATTTCTATTAAGGTTGTTTTAGGCGCAGGTTACACAATGTATGAATGTTTCTCAGCCTACTTACTACGTCTCTGAGAATGCCACTCATAAAGCTTATTCCCTTTCCTACTTTTCGTCTCTTACCCAACATCCTCTCCTCCATATCAGAAACTCATCACTTCTCATTGCTAATTCCCGATCAGGTGAAACAATCGATGAAAACAAATATTAATTATTACAATGTGTTAATACAATAGTTCTACTGAGTATGCATGTCGACTGTTTGATCAAAGTGGTATTTCTTAGTAAAAACACGAGAACATTTATTTAAAGTTTTTATTAATGTTACCAAAATAGTATACCAAGTTGCTCCCTTTTTTTAATCTAGCACACGCACAATTGGATTCTCAATTCATGATTCCATAAAGCACGTTAGTGTTTACCGTAGAAGTAGCAAGGTGATTTTCTTGTTTGGTTATAACCCATTTTTTTCCACTTTCATCATATTTCATTTGGAGGTGCACGGGGGAATTTTTGGTGGACTCTCGGAGGCATTTCAAGTGAGAGATTCCGTGATCTCGGGCACTTGAGAAATCTCACTGCCTCACCCCCTCCCCTCCTCCATCGAACCACTCATGAAATCCGCAACCCCCATTCTACTTCCCACAAATTCCCTCAGGGGCTTTTTCCTACACCTCCCACTCTCCCACGAGAAAGTGCGCCAGGAATGTGGTCCCTACACCTGACCTGCAATCTTCCTCCCAAAATTACTTCCCTTTCCTTCAAAACCGTTTCCCCTCCTGCATCCCTGCCGTACATCCCATCCTTCTGCCTATACCTGCGCCTCTTCCTCTACCTTAGCTCATCTCAGACTCGTTCGCTTCTATTTATTCCCTCGAATGAAATGAATACAGCCAGCCGGGAGAGCAATTCGAGAACCGGGGTTTTGTCGTCGGCGCCGAATCTTGGACAAGGTGCATCCCAATCTCTTAAATCCGGGGATGGAGGAGAATTTTTTTTTAAATCTCCGATTGCAATGCGACCTGGTAATGATGCACGCCCTTGTCTATCGTCCGCAAAATTCGGAACAAGTGTGCTCCGAATTCCTGGGACGCCTTTCGCTCTAAATTGACGGGAAAGAGTCTACATGAACGGTTTCATCCGAAATTCTCTGAGAATATTTTTTTCCCTCTCTTATAACTATGTGGAAACTAATGTGTAATTCCGTCACGGTGGAAATTCCACCAACCGGAATAAACTATACGTATGACGCTATATTTTGAAAACTGAAGCTCATATATAGGCATTCCTTGAGACTGATGATGTCGTCTCAGGACTAATGAGGTAGGATATTGTGCATGATACAAGAAGCATTCTTCGCAATTTTTTGTGATAAATGTTTCATGCGTTCGGCTTGACAATGAATTAAAGCATCAAAACTGGTCACAACAGACATTTAGCAGTAGAAAATTGTATTTCTTATTTTTTCACACGTTTATTGGAATTGTAAACCAATTGAGAAGCTGTCATGTTCCTCTCCAACGGAAAAAATATGTTCATTCGTTACTTTGTGGTTATTTGCATTGATAATATTTTCTCAATACGTAGGTTTTTACTCTAAAAGACATTGGGCGTTTTCATTTATCATTAGAGGCGTCATAGAATTAAACCTGAGCAATTATTTGTAACTGCTCAAGTTCAAAATATGTCTATGCTTAAATCTAAAGAATACAAGACTTTAGCAAAAAATGACGAGTGTGGAGTAATAGTCGCTCCTTATTACGGCGTTTTCATGTCAAAGATTATTCATTTTCATATTTAAATTATAGCGCAGCAATAAACATGATCACTTTTATTACGTACGAATAAAGAGTTACTTCTAGCAGTGAGTAGTTCAGGCAACGAGAGAACGTAGAAATGGCATTGTATTATAGCAAAAAAAAGAGAAAATATGGCAATGATGACCAAATAGAGAATGAAAATTTGTGTTAGTGTTTAGTCTCTTTGTATGGCCTTTCCTCTATTGTTCCAGTTGAACATTTAAAACTTTTATAGGTTTCCATTTAAACGCCAATCGTAAATTTGGACATGCATATCCTTGGTCTTCCATAGCAATTCTTTCTATTTATTGAGACAAATCTGGACGCATTTTTTAAGTCTGAAATTTTTTAACAGCGTGGAATTTCTTCTTTAGTTAAATCGTATTATAAGATAAACAATAAGATGGAAGATTCAAATTCATACGGAGTATGTCTGTGGAATTACTAGTGATTTCATTTCCGAAAAATGTTTACGGCATATCGCCACCTCAAAGTGCACATGTGCAATACCCTTTCTTTTTTATAATTTGTTTAAAATCATCAATCTCTCACCTTAATATAGAATACTATAAGAAAAGTCGTTTCTTTAAACTTTAAAGCAGTTTAAATTAGCAATTAAAATGAAAAATATAAATAACCACGTTTCCAATCATTGCTTTAATTATGATGCAATTTAGGATAAGTGAAATTTTCTCGACTCGTTTTCTAAGCATGTCGGTGACTTTGGACATCAAGTCACATTGTGGTGGCTGCCTCATGTCCCTGAGTGCAGGTAGGCCAAGCATCAGCGATATTGCAAGGTCCAATTTGGTTCAAATTGCACAATCCAGATCCCCATTAAAATTTTCCCCTTGGCAAAGGCCGCTGAAGTTGGTTGGCTTGGCCTCCTCGTCACCTTCAACTTGACGAATAAGTTAAGTAAAACTGGGAGGTATTTGTTTTGGAAGACCATGGCTCAAGGCCGTGGAAAGAATTTAAGAGAGATGCAAGAAAGCCACCAAGGACTCCTTAAGGATTCTTTACAGGAGTCCTTCGGTACCGCTGGTCGTCAACGCTTCACTCGCCCTCGCTGACCCTCAACTCCCAACCTGACCCTGACTCTCAACTGTCCAGTATTACCAAGTTTCTCTCGCCCTATCAGCCTCACTTTGTGCTGCTTTAAGCCCGTATGATATCATGTTCCTTCCCTGCATTCTATCTTCCACAAATTTCTCATGCTCGCATCATTCGACCTTTAAAGTCTCCATGGGGTTCAACTACAGTTTAAAACTTTCCTCAGACGCTATTGGCTGGTTATGGAATCACCAAGTGAAACGTAACAATTTTCCATCTGGTAATACGCACATATGAAACAGCCATAGAGAAAGAAGACAATGAGAATAACATTTCCCTAATCTCTGAAAAAGATTAACCAATTCCTCTCTCAAAATAAATTATTCACGAAATATCACTGAGTGATACGAGAGATCCAATAAAAAATGTATTAAACAGTCACGTGTATCCCACTAAAAAATTTATCATCATTAGCCGGTTTACACACTTTTCTGTATTTCTCGTAAATATTAAAATTTAATAAGAGCGTAAGATTGCATAGAAGAGTATAAACAAAAAGGCTTCAAGTAATACGAGATTTACATTTCACACCAAAAATTTACTATTAATGCAGGATTCACTCATAACTAATTATCTTTATGTTAAATGAAATAATTATGAGATTATTGAGATGTCTACTATGTTAGTCTTCAGAAGGCATTGCGAAATGTGCTCACCCTTGCACTTAAAGTCTGCTGGCAAACGATGTAATACATATTAACAAAAAATGATTGATGAACACGTAGCTAATTTTGAACAGTCACTCCTTTTGATTTTGGATAGTCAGTCTGTTGCATGATTTGCTTTCGGTAACACTGTGTGTATTATTTATAAAGCGCAAACAGCCAGCAGAAGGGTCGGCTCGGGATCAATTAAAGATATACTCAGTTTTACCGAAAAGAAGTTTTTTTGTCCCTACATTTTTAATCTCTTTTCTCGTAACTCCACACGCTGTTCTCATAGTCAACAATAAACGAGCATCATAATACGTAATTAGCCCGTAATGTTGCCAAAAGTGATAGTTTTTCTTACTAAAAAGTATATTTTTACTTCATTGATACTAGTTTCAAAAATTTGAAGTAAGTTCAATTATTTTTTGGTGGAGTAGTAAGGCAAACGAAGCAGTTTTTTGAAATTTTGAAGATTAAAAGAAAGCCTCGTGAGGCGATCAAGAGGATACAGCATTGATAGATGGAGTGTGTGGAAGTCACTTTCCCGTAAACCATCACAGGAGGGTATTCTGGTTGAGAGGCTGGGGTTGGTCACTGACGTTTTCGTTAAACCAACACAGTAAACTTTAATTTCCTTCTTTTTGACGAGTGGTGCCAATTATTACGGCCATTGGAGATTTATTCTTTATTTGTATTTTTTAAGAGGCCGTAGAGCTCAAGTTTCCTCGATTTAGATGGAGTGGGTGATTACCCGTGATTAGATTCATAATGCCGTTTTAGAAGTTAGTCGCTTGGAGAGAGATGAAGATGGAGGTAAAGAATATGTATTTTGTTTGGAATTAAGACGGAAAATTTGTTGAACTAAAGAAAGAAACAATGAGAGATATATCAATGAGAGAGTAGCAATAATTAGGCAAAGATACACTGTGGCCAGTAGAGATCCAGATATTTAACCATCACCATATATAACAAATGATCGGTTAATGTCGGTAATGCGTTTAAATTGACCCAATATTGCACATGTAAAACTTTATCCGTAATATCGATCGGTACGGGTGAATGAATTCTTCATATAATCTAATTTTACGTCCAGCGGAAGAGTCTTTAATTCCGGGGCATCTTTATTTTATACTTCATGGATTCCAAAAAAATACCCTTTTTTCAGGGGTTCTAATGCGTTCGGAGTCCTTTGGTCCGGATAGGTTCACTCCACGGACGGTTCCGGGTCGGAAGTCGCCAATCGAATCGCTCGATTGGACCCAATCAAGCACCTAGCACCCAGTGCACCCTCTCAGAAATAGTTCCCAGTCTCCACCAATTTTCAATTCCGAAGCGACCAGCCGGAGTGGAACGAGAGAGCGAGAGAGAGGAGGATGTGTTGGAGCAGGAAAAACGGCCATCAGCGTCTGCGGAACAATTCCCTGCAAATTTCCTTCGGTTTTAAGCCGGATATCGGTCGGTCCGAACACTGGGACGCTCCACTGTACGCAAACGGGAAATGCAATCGATTTGGACCCATACCGGATCCTTGGGGTACCCCCCCTGTCCGTACTGTCCCTTCAGCTCCCCGCTTCATTCCCAAAACTGGGGGCATACACAACGACCCAAACAAGGGTCTTGCTCCTCCTCTTCCCTTTGTTTCCCAAATCCACCCGTTAACCCCATCATGCCCGCAGATAAAAAACAACCTGCTCCCTTCCTCTTTCCCATTCGGACCACGACGACGCCGTCATTTTCCGGAAGGCAAAGCGGGTCTCTCCGGCGTGCAATGCGCTCCGACGTTTTATCCAAAGCGTCGAAGGTTTGTTGCCACCATTCATTGGCCGTCTTTCGCGCTCATTGATCTATTTAATTCTTATTTAAAGGAATTAAATAGTTCAGTACCTTAAATGGACATTAATTTGAAGCTAAAAGGGTAATTTCATGGTGTTGTACTTATAAAGCATTCTCATACACCGCCTAAGGAAGAAATAATGTGAGATGATACAAATACCAAAAAATTAAGGTAATTGAACGATTTTTTCCCACATTAATATTGGGTTGAAAATTTTTTAATGTGATTTTTGATAGTTTAAAATTAAAGTGGAAAAAAGTGCATAATAACTGAGTTTTTGGCCGATAAGTACCATTTTGACACGTAACCTTAGATAACATGTCGCGTATTTCTCTTAAATTCGTTTAAATTTTTTCTGATTTTCTTCTGAATGCAAATTAATGCAATTAGCATTATTAACATTATTACCACCAAACATCCAGGTAACACGTCGACTGCAATATTTGAAAAATAAGAAATGTCAACATAATGTCGCCTAAATTTAGAATAACGCGCCGAAAACACTAGTTGTTACTTGCATGGAATAAATAGTAAATGACTTATGCTTTATGTATCATTTTCCTGACTACTTATGTTGTTATTTGCAATATATGGGCAGATGCACATAATTAAATTGTGGTCTAAGACTTTTTTTGACTTGGTTAAAAAATGACTAAAAGTATGCACTTTATGTTCCACAACTTCCACTTTAGCCACCTAAAGTATGCGCTTTGTTAGAGTTAGGTACCCATGGTCACAAAGAATGTAAAGTGGAGCAAATTGGTGGTTAGTACGCTATTTTATGAAATAATTGTTGTGCGTATCCACTGCTATTTGTCGTTTCTTTGGGAACAATGGTTGAAATTACTTTTGTTCGATGAAAAATTTTCAAAGAATTACATATACAGTTATAGTTATTTATTTACTGGTAGAGATAGAGTAGGGAAATTAGGTAAATTATTTACTTTTAACTAGCCAAAATCAATGATCTTGGGAAGAAAATGGAGCTAGTTCCAATGTAGGGAGAATACTGGTATATCTATAAGCTTAACAATTTTTTTAAATGGCGCATAATTTTATTGTTTTTGACCTGGGTATGTGAGAAAAATATGAAGGGTATATTGCAAAAAAATCTTTCATCCAATTATTAAAAAGAGCCTTCATTTACTCCTTACGTCCATGATGTAGTCTGTATCCAGGCATCGTTCACAAAAAATAGTAAATCTATATCTCGTATTTCTTCATTTTGACTCATATTGTGAGAGATAAATCGGATTTACGGAAGGAACGAGGTAATAACCAGCTTTATACCTTCCATGCCCCTTTCTCTTGAGTACATTTTTTATATGCCAGTCCCTACACCAATCTTCTAAACACCGGATGTCAGTTTGAGAGGTGATGGTAAAGGCCACAAAGGGCCTAGTACCAGGCTAAGTGGTTGTGTGAATCTCATTTATTGGGTCGCAGTTTCTTTCCATGCAATACCTATTGTTTCGTGGGAATTTTTGGTACCCACATAAGCAAGCAATTATGGTTTAGTTTGAAAATTCCTTTCAAATCTACCGAGTAAGAATCTGGACCTACAAGACAAGAATTGTAAGATTTACCGAGTAGATCTGATTTCATGTCTCCGTACGTACAACGTACTTAGCATATAATCGTTGCAGGTGATATTGCCTGAGGAAATGAAATTTAAGGGCTCAACATTTTTTTCAAATTGCATTTGAGACACTTGGAAAGAATTCATCAGATTTTAATATACAACACAACATCTGACCTACATTTTCTGTGGCAAATTTATCTACGGGACTTAGATAAACCTAATAATCTCTATCCTCCCATCCAAAACCTTTTTGAACTTAGAAGGATAAAGAATTCCTTTGTTGCAAGCATACTTGATTCTTTATATTTTATCTAGTATGACGGCTACCTTTTATTTGGTGAACATTCTACATAGGTGCAGGTGTACATGATTCACTTAAGATCTGCATTTTTTAATTAGTACGTGACTGACACTCGAGGGGGATTTTTTATGAAGGTATTTAGCGGGGTAAAACACTTAATCGGTAATATTCACCGAATTTCTCAGAGGATAAAATGTTGTACGAAATTAAGTCGTTGCCAGCTGTATTGTCAATGGAAGAATAAATTTGGATTCACATAAATTTGATTTACCCAGTGGAAACATTCCAAAAACTGGCATAAGTTATGCCCAAACCGAGAGCCGAGTGTCTCAGCTAGTTCTCGCTCTAGTTCGGCGTTGGTCATCGAAACGTGTGGGTAAAAATGGTCCTTGATACACTGCACTTAGTGTGAGTCCTACTTTAAGCAGAAAGCTCTAGCAGTTTAAAGGATATACTGACGTTCAAAGTAACAAAAGTAAGAACATATTCATGCCATGATGAGGAATGGTATGTATCAACATGGGAGGCTAATTGAATTCCTTTACCGCAAATTAAGTCAATAATATAATTTTACGCTAAGGATTCCAAGCAAAATTAGTATTTATGCCTTTACTAGTAAACATTTCCACTGTGATGAATAGCTTGAAGGCCTTAATCAATTGGTATCAACATAATCTGTCAACTAACTAGCTGCTTTTTCTATAAACAGACTTCTTCTTCGACTATAATTGCAACTGTTTATATAACCACTACCTAATTTCCCATTGGTAAACTTATACCACAGAGTAGATTGGAAGTTGTTGTACTTGTCCAATGGTAACTACTTCATTATATACACAATTTCCGCGCGACTTCTTTAGGCTTTAAAACGAATATAAGTGATATTAAAACCACTATTTTTGTACTAAGAAAGATAGATGTTAGTTGAAATAAAAAGCTGATGAATCTCTTATTTTTCTTTTTTGTTATTTTCTAATAAAACCCCACCGATATTTTGCTAAATTAAGGTGTTTCTTAAGATTTCCTAGATTCTTAAAGCACATCTTTTAGAATTACCCCTAAGCTAAAGCAAGACAGCCACTTAACTTAGCAGCAGATGGTGCAACGTCATTGAGAAATAAATTTCTGCCAAATCGTCGATATCCTCTTTTCAAATTGGTCAGTAGAATGGCAGTAGTTTTGCGTAAGATGTGAAGAACACAAACAACTACCCACGAGTATGTCTGAATTCAACCTTGGCATCCGAAAGCGTGGGTGTGCTATTCATAAGATTTTTTCCGGGAAACTTTGCACAGGGCTGATGTATCTGGCACCAGCCATCTAATATAAGAGTCGTTACCTCGAAAATGTATAATTATATTAAGGTAAGATATTACCACCTTTGGCTATGTTTTAGCCTCTTCACGCATTATGTAATTATTTACGTCCAATTCAAGAAAGTTCTGGCAAAGATTACATAGCGTGAAGAGTTGTATGGTGCAGAAACATCGGCTCTGAGAACTAAGGATGAGTCGGTTCCTAAATTTTTCCGGTTCTCGATACCGGTCCAGTTCTTACCTGTTGGTTCCCGGTTCTAGGTACTCGGTTCCAACAATGGACTCGTATTTTCTGAATGAATGGAAAGTTTCGACAAACAACCAAGAACTGAAGGACAATAATTTCACTTAAGAGGCAAATAAACCAGAAAGCTCAGTAAATTAAACAAGATCTTCTCGTTAATTTTATTAGCCAAGTATAACAAAACTAGTCCAAGTTTAAAAAGTCAAACTAACATGATCGGCCAATATATCACATTACATCAGGTTTTACTGCAGGTGCTTTCTCCAGGTTTTGCTTTAGGGAGTTCGAGGGTTTTGAGGGGTTTGGGCGCATAATTCAAATCCTTGCCACCGTTCCGTGCCAGTCCCTAAGTACCGACTTTATGCGATCGGTTCTCGATACCGGTTCTAAGGGCCAAGCACCGGCGGTACCGAGAAGCGGGTAACGGAAACGACCCATCTCTACTGAGAACAAAAGCGAAAATAGACTTCAGGTGCTCGAGATGTGGTTTTTGAGGGGAATGGAAAAATTGTCGCGGGAGGAAACAAATAATTACGGTCAAGTGCTTGGAATGGTGGGTTAGGAGAGGATGCTCATTAAGGAAATCAGGAGAAGGCAGAGTGGGTGTAGTATAATAGGTGGTTGAAACAAAAACCGATGGGTGTGGCTGGAGGCTGCGGTAGCGAGGGAGATGTTGGATAAGGGGTGAAGTGGAAGAAATGGAAAAATATTTCTAATGATGATAAGAGATGAAACGTAAGCTGAGATGAAGAAAGAAATCGTGTAAGAAGTTGGGGACAGCGCTTTAAAGTATCTAGAATCTATTTACTTTCTTCCCTAAAAGTATAAAAAAGTGGTGTTTATACATAATGTAGTCTATGTGTTCAGTTAGAGAAGCCAAATTATCACGGTTGTCATGACCATTAGTACAAACTACTAAGTGAGAGCAATCTTCTCTGCCTCCAACGGAGCAAGGAACTTCTTTATGGCGTGGACAATTAGTGACTGGAAAAATTTGCCTATTGAAGAATCCAATGTTTATCCTATAACTATTAATATGTTTCAAGAGAGGATTTGTGCTATATGAAGCTAGCTATATGTAATAATTTATTTAAATTACTGATTACATAATTTATTTTTCCTGATGTCTTGTTTGTTTGTTTACAATTTTTTATGTACCTTCATGAACTCCCTTTGCCACCGGAAATGTAAAATTCCTATTGCAAATGTACAATAGGGTGCGGCCGAAAACACTTCTTTTCGAAAAGTTTATATGCTGATGTGCCATATTGTGCCAATACCAGTGGAAACCACCCACAACAAATTTCAGCTCATTCGGACAATATTTAGAGGTCGCTCACGGCCCCCGAAGTAGACAAATTTAGGCGTGGCGCGAGCGGCGGCGGGAGCGGTGGCGGTGGGTGGCGGCGCGGTCGCGGGGTAGGGCTGCTAAGCTGATTGGGCGATCGGACGATGAACAAGTTCAGATATGTCGAGTGCTAGATGAAATCACGAACCGGGAGGAGCGGTAAAGAGCGGGAAGTCATTGAATATTTTAGTGAGTTCAGTTGTCAGGAAGGAGAGCCCTGGGTTGTCGCTGCGTGTTTGTGATTGCGCTACGTTCCTGAAATCGTGTGGTGATTTGTTTGGTGTTTAGCGTGTGACGTTGAGTGTTAAATGACTAGCACTGGAAGTAGCGGCTTCCGTAAAAAACATCATATTTTAGCGCCAGAGCTACACCAACTGTCAGGGAATAAGCTTCCCTCCAGAAGAGAACCCTTCATCAAAGTTCAGCAGAGGTGCGTGAGATGAAGGAATTCTGGGATCGCGCAAACATCCCTGTCATGGATGATAAGAATATAATTCCCAAAGTACTCAAGCTTCATACGGAATGAGTCAAAAAGTCTAAAAACAAGAACAGGAGTACTTCTGGGAAAGGCCGTTTCGGAATAGCTCAGAGGCAGAGAGAAGATGCATTCAAAGAGTGTAATGATTCGCTATTCGACATAGCAAGGAAGAATGCCCTTGAAGGTTCAAGCGTTCTCCAGGCCGACAAAGACTTCCTACTGTTACAACGACAGAAGGACCGACCTGGCTCCATGACTTGTATTAATAAGGAATACACTAGCGGAGTAGAACGCCGAGTAGCGCGAAATGAAGCTGATTTGCGGAGGAGAGTACTGACTAAGGAAGAGATTGACGTTTACACAGACCAGGCTGACTTAGAGTCGTCGGGTGAAAGTGAAACTAGTGAAAGTGTATCAAGTGTAGAAGAATTTAAGCGCATACGTTTACACAGAGCAGAGTTGTCACGCACTAGAAATGTTTTGACATGAGGGTTAGTCGGCGCCCTGGACAGGACCAACACCACCAATAGTTCTGCTGCTTGTATTCTCGCGGTCCACGCTCAAAGCATGGGTGTGGATGTTAATAGCTTGGCCATCAGTGAACGTAGTTTAAGGCGTCACCGCTAGCGAATCCGTAGAGATTTGGCAGAGGATAGATGGATTTAAACCAACTCTCCCGCTAGTAGTTCACTGGGACGGGAAGATGTTACCAAGTATTTGCAAGAGCGCATCTTCGCAGCCAATAGTGGAGCGATTGCCTATCCTGGTGTCAGAGGGACTCGAGGAACGCATTCTCAAAGTGGCGAAGCTCGAGAAGGGGACCGGCCAGGCTACGGCCACGGCAATTATCTGTGCACTTCGGGAGTATGGCCAGGTGAATCACGTCAGTGCGGTGTGCTTCGACACCACGAGCAGAAATACAGGTAAGAAAAATTGAATGTATGTTACGATCCGTACTTATAATTTTAACGGATGAAACGAAAACATCGCATTTCTTTTCAGGTGAGAAAAACGGAGCTTGTGCGCTGCTTGAACACTAACTTAGTGATGAGCAAGGGAAAACAAAAGTAATGCTCAACCTGGCTTGCCGTCACCACATAATGGAAGTCATCCTCGGTGGTGTCTGTGAGGCATGTGTCGGGCCATCAAAGAGTCTAGAAGTCTCTATATTTGAGCGGTTCAGAAGTGAATGGCCACTAATGAATCAGCAGGAATACAATGACTAGGCATGTCATGTGCCCTGAATTGAGGTAAATGTTGGGAGACATCATAGAAACCACAATAGTCTTTGCTGCAAAGTGTTTGGAGGTAAGAACTGATAATACGGTAAAATTTTCATGTGATCACCCCACCCCCACCTACCCCTCTTTTCTTTCGTACGCCAGCCTAGCAAATTTCTCGGTTTCCTCTTTTTTATAGGAGAGTGAGCCTCGCGATGACTACCGCGAGCTCATGGAGCTTTCCATTATTTTTCTCGGCGTCGTTCCACCCCGTGGCATCAAGATCTTGGCTCAAGTGCAAGGCGGATGGCTAAGGGTATCTATACTCTCAAAATATGCATGTTCCAGGAGCAATTTCGGCTCACGCGCAAGGAGCGTACCGGCCTGGAACGCGTGTGTTTATTCTTGATTCGCGTTTACCTGAAGGCGTGGTTTACAGCGTCACATGCAACGTCTGCACCTCGCAATGCTCTCAATCTTCTCAAAGATCTCATTGAGTAAGTATGAGAAAAAATGTAATAGCGAATCTTATTTTCATGATTTTTTTACTAAAAAAGATTTTTGTGCAGGTATGAAGACTCTATTGTCTCAAAGGTGGCCATAGACAAATTAAGTCGCCACTTGGGGTATATAAGTGAGCGGCTTGTAGCCTTCGCCTTTTTTGAAGCGGAGATGTCTCTTGAGCCCAAGAGAAAGATGGCTATTGCTGCTCAAGAAAGTTCTAGTGACGAGGGTGAGACTCCGAAGCGCCTCAAGTGGTCGAAGGAGCAACTAGCCAAGTGTGCTCACCAGGACATTCCCGATTTTGTCACGGGACGTACAACGGAATTTTTTAATTCCTTAGGTATCAAGTGTGATTTTTTGAGGGAGGATCCAGAATCATGGCCAAATCTGGAGCAGTGTCAACGGGCCAATGAAGTCGTCTCCCAGCTGAGAGTTGTGAATGACTGCGCGAAACGCGGCGTTGCGCTCATCAAGAAGTAGAACTTCACTCTCACACAAGATGAGGAAGACAAGCAATACCTACTCAAGGTTGTGGCTTAGCATCGCCGGAAATGCCCAGACATGAAAAAATCTATCCTGCTGAACGCACTCCATGATTAAGTGATGTTTTGTTCGTTTCACAAATTTCAGTACATTTAAATACAATTTAAACAACTGTCATCCGCTCATTATTATCAGAAACTATATAGCCTAGTTTACTAAGAAGGAGTTTGTTCATCGTCCCACCGCCTAGTCAGCTTAGCAGCGCAGCCCCGCGCCCGCGCCGCCACCCACCGCCACCGCTCCCGCCGCCGCTCGCGCCACGCCTAAATTTGTCTGCTTCGGGGGCCGTGAGCGGCCTCTAAATATTGTCCGAATAAGCTGAAATTTTTTGTGGGTGGTTTCCACTGGTATTAGCACAATATGGCACTGCAGTATATAAACTTTTCGAAAAAAAGTGTTTTCGGCCGCACCCTAATGTACATACAATAAATTCTATTCGACTTCTAAATCTAAAAATCTGAACATAATAATAATTATTGTACTAACAATAACATTAAACTTGGAAATCATAGCCATTTACACGTCATAATACCTTAAAATGGCTTATTTCCGAAAACCAAAAATTTTAGCTGACCATGTAGGAAATTTTAAGAACTGGGGAACAACCTCCGACTGTTGCCTATTTATTGAAGACATATGTTATTCCAAAAAAGTTTGTTCGATATAGTACATATATAAATAAGTACGGCTTTAAATGAGTGTATAGATGATGTAGTATCGCTAAAAAGCGATTTATTCAGGTGCAGGTTATCCGAAAATGGCAATCAAAATCGAATATCTCCTCAAGATGTATTTTTTTGTTTTCCTGTGAAGCGCTCTGAAAGGTCCCAGCGGCAATATTGGCGAGACGATCGCAAAAAAGTAAAAACCTGGATCTCGGGGAGAGGAAAAAAAGGGAGTGATGCAAGTAGATGGGAAGGGAATGGATAATTGAAATGCCGCGAGGAAATTGCAACGAGTACTGCAGGAGGAATCCCAGACGACGTCACCGCTTCACTTAAGACGGTTAAGACGCCTACCCTTGTCTCTGTACACAATCCCCCAATGCAGCGAAATAAGAACGCTTCGAAGCGAAATTGCTTCGCTGCAACGTGAAGCACTCCAATGTGTATGGAGCCATCTCTCAACCTCCGGAGCGCTCTCGTAGGAATATCTTTGCCGCGTCACGCGGGACAGGAGACGGAACCCGGAGTTGCTCTCGTGAAACGCGGACGATTTGCTTTTTCTGCAGGAAAAAAAGGGAAGGCATACTTTCTTCATCTGCGTCATACGGTAATGCGCCATTGGGCAATTATGGCGTCACCTTTGGTACTCCACCCGGTTATCCTTCTGGTCACTATCCTCAGCGAGACTCCGCAGAAGCGTGTGGCACTAGGTGTTATAACAACAGACATGCAAACGAGCAGGAAGTAGGTGAAAAGAGAGAGAGGAGGACGTTTACCAGAGCGTATTTCATGTTGGTGGAGGCTCTTTGTGTCTTATTCTGTTTCTATTAGGCTTTATTTTTTAAATAATATCTGATAATCATTAACTGGTAGATGTAACTTCATGTTAACCAAAATTTTTCATTTTTGTTTATTATATTCGACTGTTGATGGTCAGTTAAGCGGAGAGCTTACAGTGGAAGAACGTATTATCAACGATTTTTACACCGAGAAAATATTAAATTACTTATTACATTCCGGCTTTATATCTAATTATTTTGCATCTACCATTTCAAGGAATTTTGTACCAAGTCAGTAAAATATTCATAAACAAATATGCACATCTACATCTAAAGGATAAAAAAAGATTAAATTATAATCTATAATTGAACCACAATGGTTACAAATAATCCCTTCCTGAGACGGAAAGAAGATGCTGAAAATAGCCTCAAAGAAGCTGCAACTACATATTAGCCTTGAGCCACCGTGGAAGTGTGTGACAAGACAAGCGTTTGGACGCCAGCTATGAAAAAGGCAGGTAACAATAATTTCAAAAGGAAAGAAGGAAATTCAATTTAAATTTTATGTCATAGAAGTATCTCGATGTGTTTTCTACTGCAGTCACTAATGGTGCGTGGAGCGAAGGACTTTTTGCACATTTCCTATATTGGCATAATACTTATCTCTCTGATTTTATTCCTTCAGTCTGCTCCAAAAATATTATATGAGTTTGAAATAATATCCTCTGAGACACACTGAAACTCGCCTGACCTGAATTTTTTAAGTAATTAGCCATGCGGGTAACCTCCTACTCTCTAGCCGCTCCCAACCTAGCCCTTCCATCTAATAGGAGGACGACAAATTTTTCCTCGGAGGTGATCTGAGTACTGGTGTTCTTGTGTACTTATTTGGCCCTGTTTAGACCCAGATAATTATAAAATTGATGGCCACACATCAGTTCTAAATGTTTAAATTAAACCTGCAATTCGATTAGTATGTCAGCTGATGGGTTGAATACGCTACGGTTGGTTCATTCGCAAACATTTAGCATGAGTCTGTGACATATTCGCGAAGGGAAACAGATAACCGGCGCTAGTTGATATGCCCATGCGATGGAAAAAGACGTCAAACATATGACTGACGGCAGTCGTTTCCTTATCAATGAACATTAATGAAATTATAAAAGCCCAGGATAAATAATTAGCCCAAGTGGAAACAATATCACAGATTTTCACCTAAAAATGTCAAAATAACTCGCGTATGAAATAAAATCCTCGATCTCAATGGTTTATCCTTCTAAGAACGTGTAGGAACATGTAAGGGCTTAGACAGGGTTTTGTAAAAGTAAAGGGAATTCACGTACGGTAATGAGAGTTTCATAATATAAATTATCGCAACATTCTATTTAAATAAATAGTATTTTATAGTATTCCATAATTTTGACATTATTTTACCTTTTTAAAGTAATGAACATATTGCGATGAATGATTTTTAGATTAAAATAATGTCCACAACTGGAACCCACAAAATGTATTTTCTCTCTTGTCCGCTTTAACCAAGGTGAAAAAAGTTTTGAAAAACGATTGACTATAATTGCCGTTCAGTTAGTACCCTGCATTTGAAGCATTCTTGCAGTTAGTACCCTGCATTCTTTTTAAAGTAATTAACATATTGCGATGAATGATTTTAAGATTAAATTAATGTCCACAACTGAAACCCACAAAATGTATTTTCTATCTTGTCCGCTTTAACCGAGGTAAAAAAAGTTTTGAAAAACGATTGACTATAATTGCCGTTCAGTTAGTATCCTGAATTTTATGTCCCCCATTGTTTCTACCCCCTCCCACCAAGAAAGTTCCACCCTCAATAGGATGGTAGCGCTCACTTTGGGAACTACTGGCTCCCAACGATGGTTTGCGATCGATGTAGGATTACTTTAATCCTGATTACTTTGAATCGCTAACATTGCCGTGAAACACGCGAGTATCACTTCCCCATACAAGTGAAAGTGCAAACATGTTGTAAGAGTGCGCATACCATTCGCTGATCTCTTAACCCTCCCTCCGGCTCCTCAAACGAGACTCCTTCCAAACAATCCTCCCTCTCTTTAACGTCACACTTCACGCAGGATAATGTCACCATGGTTAACTGCCACCATACCAGCCCTTTCACAGTCGAAAATATAGTAAAAAGACTGAGACTGTGACGTCCCGTCCATAATTTTGGTTGGACTCAGTACGACTGGCGAGCCTAAACCTAAATTGGAACACGACCTATGGCTAATACTGGAGTGGTATCTATAATAGAACATAAACCAAATGTCCGAGCCGTAAAACGCCACGCTCCATGGTAAAGGAGGAGCATGAATTAGTATTGTTAATTCCAAGAAATACACTTAACATAGAATGATGAGTGATGAACTATTTGAAACAGACGGTAAGAGTTACATACATATATATCAATCACGCCGTTCCCTTCTGGGGTGGGCACAGTCACAAAGTTTCACTCATAAATACATATACGTACACCTAACTCTGCTTCAATAATTTCCTCCCTGCTGACCTATCCTTGCAAACCTCTTTTGCCTCATTTACCCCCATACACTGCTTCATACACGCCCTCCTGTTTTTACATACATACATAATTACCAATCACGCCGTTCCCTTACGGGGTAGGCACAGATTAAGGTAAGTAGGTCCGGTAAGAGTTAAATCTGAAAATTAAGTATTTCCTTAAACTCAGTAAAAGATCGATATGTTTCCGATGCGTTACTGAATTTCGATATTTCCGGTGTTCAAATCACTCTCCTTTTAGTTGGCAGTATGACTAAGAGAGCGGAAGAAATTCTTCCTAAAATTGCCATGAGTAATGAGGGGGGGGTAAGAAATGAGAAAAAAATATATTAATATTAAAATGTTTACAAAAAATATTTTAATATTATTTAAATTATCACCAGCAAATGCATTCACAGTATGAAATAAGATACTCTTCTTTGGACGGAAATCACGACTTTCATCTCTGAAATCAGAGAGGTTGACTTAAAAAGCCTAGCGCTGCATTAAGGTGGATTTTTTTACGGATTTGTATACGGAATATAATAATAAAACGTGTACGGAATAATGAAAGTCAATAGTTTTTTCATTATTCCAAATTCACCAACACAAATCCGTCATTACCAAGCCGCGACATGATAAATGAGGTTTCCAACATGTTTTAAATTATTCGTTATTTAGATACTTGTAATTAGAATACCGGGTTATTGATCTTCAACTGCGATTCAATTTTCACCACAGCAAATGAATTAACACCCTTTGAAATATAACCCCAGTGTTCATCCATATTTTCGTAATATTAAGGCTTCCGGCATAGCATAGAGCCGTAAGGTTTTCCTGTATTCAAAAATTAAATGCTTCATCAAGATTTTGTAAACTGTATATGAAAACGGAATTAATTATTGAAACCTTTCGGGAGAATGAATATGAAATGAAACACGGAAGGATTCTTTCTACGCTAAGCAGTTAATGCCTATTAGAGTTAACTCGGGAAATGGAATTTTTTCCTTATTGAGAGTCCATTCCATAAAAAATAGTTCTTGGATACAATTGAATACTGTTGGCAAGGAGTATGCATTAAAACGCTTTGTAGTTATATAACATGTATAAAGCTTAAAAATCCTGAAGAAAATGGACTCACAGTGTTGTTCTCCGCATTAAATAGCCCTCAACAAAGCAGCCTTTGCAATATATCCCGACGCTGTCAGGGGAAGCCTTCGATTTCTTGAGAACGGCTATTTACGGTGGTCTAATTCTAAAAATGCGTTAGAATGAAAACGTTTTGCCCACCAATCTTCTTTTAGCCTCCTAGTTAATCGTCGAATTGAGAGTAAATTCCCTTCTTCGCAGAAATACGTGCCAAGATAAATAAATATCTACCCTCCGCTGGAAAGAATTACCGGGAGAAAGCGTCATTTATTCACTTGGTGTGACTGTGGAAAATAAAGAAGCACAGTGCACATTATTCAGCCAGTCTCTTGCATTGTAAATTTTGTCGTCGAGTCGCGAACTAAACTTTTTGGGAAAAATAAAGCGCCTACTCTGATAAATTATGGCAAAATTGGATTACAATGAAAAAAAGATAAGTCATTAATTTTACAGAGCTAAATAGCACGGAGACTGCGTGAATAAGTTTCAAGATCAGCACTCGGTTACGTGTACTCCAGCAAGGGTCTAGAATAAGCCAGAAGAGGAGCGTGTAAAAATGCTGCTTCATACAGTAGAGGGGCAAAAGTGATGATAGAACACAAAAGGAAAAGCCAAAAGTCTGCACCGCACTAATACAACGAGTGATTACAGAAAATATTCACTCAACGACACTTCAAAGCATGCGGTATGACCCCCCGCGCCGTGCAGTGCCACATTAACATGATTTTTTTAGGCCTGTGGTAATGACTCTCATGAAGGAGATAATGCACTATCTGCCTTTATGCTTTCAATACATTTATCATCAAATGAAAGTCAATAGTTTTTTCATTATTCTAAATTCACCAACACAAAATTACTATTTCATTTACAAGTAGTTTTGGATCTTGGCGTAGTGTCAAAAGTCAACGTACTTCTGAGGGTATACTTATGTTTTACCAACAACAACTCTGTTTACAAATGTTGATTTATTGACTTCATTGTTCCAAATTCACAAACACAAAATTACTACATATTTTGTTTGAAAGTAGTTTTGGAGCATGGCGTAGTCTCATAGACTTCTAAGACATTTAAGGGATTGCTTCCAAAAAGAAAATTTCGCAAGATTCATCGAAAATTTTAGAGCAATATCAGGTATATTTAATTCATAAGTATTTAGCCTCAAATATTGCCTTGGGGCTATGTACTGAGAATCATATATTCTTTATTGAACTTACCACATTTGGTTGAAACTTCATAAAATCCCATACGTTATGGTTTTTTTATAATTTGGAATGGATTAAAATTACACGTAGAGTATTCTTTTGAGAATCATACAAATCAATTGATGTCGTGAATTTATTTAATCTTAGATGCTAAATTTATAAGAATTTCAGTGAAAACGGCTAAGTTTTATATGAACAAATATTATTTTGGGACCTAATAAAAAATGACTTTGTTAACTCCACTGGAGGTTTATTAGCACGATCCGGGTTTCGAAACTTCGTGTCATCTTCAGGTGACTTGATTTGTATATGACACGAAGTTTCTAAACCCTGGTCGTGCTAATAAACCTCTAGGGGAGTTAACAAAGTCATTTTTATTCGGTCCATGATGGATAACTTCCGCTAAGTAATACCTGCAACCATTTCCTTTGTGAAATATTTTTAAATCTATAAACGATAATGGGAGAATTTTGAGCAGCATGAATATTTAAGTAATTCGTTGTCTCGGGCGTGACTTCATGGAATCGACTTAACATAGTGAAAAGTAAAGAAAACTTTGTAATTCCAAATAAATATTTAATGTATGACCTAGGTTTCGACGTGGCACGTTATCATCTGGTACAATTGCATAGAAGGTGGAGAATATACAGTCACACACCAAATGATTTCAAAAACAAAAATTCCCAATAACACAACGGTCTGAGGTGTGGGTTAAGGGGTGGAATTCCCAGGGGCGGAGTTTGGCCATGGAGGTGGGGAATGGGTTTAAGAGCATAGAGTCAAGGAGGAAGGAGAGGATTACGAATTTCTGTACTTACATTGTCACAAAAATGGGGGGAAGGGGGAATTTTTTTTGTGACAATGTAAGTACAGAAATTCCTAATCCTCTCCTTCGTCCTTGACTCTATGCTCTTAAACCCATTCCCCACCTCCTTGGCCACACTCCGCCCCTGGGAATTCCACCCCTTAACCAACACCTCAGACCGTTGTGTATTTGGGAATTTTGTTTTTGAAATCATTTTGTGTGTGACTATATATCGGGTGGAGAACCTTCTATGCAATTGTACCAGATGATGACGTGCCACGTTGAAACCTAGGTCGTACATTAAATATTTATGTGGAATTACAAAGTTTTCTTTACTTTTCATTATGAATATTTCAGATTCAAATCAACTGAAGTTTATAAATTACATCTATATTTCAGTGGGTAAAAAGATTGTTTGGACTGTCTTTAGAAGTTTGCTTGAGGAGTATATTGATTTTACAAAACCCATCTAAAAATATTTACTATGCAGCAAATGAGAAACCATAAAATAACTGAAAGCTACTGAAATTGAAAAGTTACTCACGGGGGATTCCATGTTTTAGGACTCTTTTCTGACGCCATTGATGTTTGTTGATACTATGTTTTACATTTTTAAGGAAGCTCCGTCGAAGAGATGGAATCAATTAATTTTTTTCAAAAAAGTCCCCATAGTGTTTCGCGACATCAGAATTGAAATTTTGCCGGGCCATTCATGGAGTGTGGGCTCCCGGGTTTAATTATGGATAAGAGCTTTCACCTTTGTGCCTTTCTCTGTTGATAGTTTCATTCAATGCTGCTTATAAGCGTCGACACCACTTGCAATTAATTATGCAGTGTTGTTGCAAAATGGAAAATAGGTGTTTTCTCTTGCTCCCAGATCAGTCAATTTCCAATTCCCTACGAGGTCCATGGTAGTTATGTGATCAAACTATGGCAATTGGTTGCAATAATCATGTGGCTAGCTTAAGCGACCACCTACGGTGGCGGTTCAGCCCGGGTTTGTAATTTACTCTCAAATAAAGGTTCGCTTGCTTTTCCCTTTTCATTACTTCTTTGCTTTTGAATAACCTGATTGCAAGTTGCCTAATTGAAACAGTAGCCCAATTTACATCTTCCGTCATCATGATTAAGCAAATATTTTTTAGATATACCACGAATATTCTTTTCTTAATATCTTTTATGCCGTGTCATCATTTAAACATCAGAACGCACATTCAGTTGTTTGGTCTCCACTTTTCCAAACTTATTACCCCGCATAGCAACAATAAAGGGCTGATAAATGGGGTTTATATAATAACTTACACAACACAACAATGGGTTTACTTTCAGTTTAAACGACAATAGCTTAGAATGGGTGTAAATATCACCTTTTTATACGCGTTTTGAACATTAATTGCCCTTCAAGCACACAATAGTATAGAGGCGATCTACATTGGTCTAGAGGTAGCTCTGGCGCTTGCGCTTAACGGGAGTTTCTTCAATTTTTGAAGTAGGGACTTGAGCCTATTGCTGCTTTGATTCCATTTTCTCTGCCTCATGACGAAACACATATTCAGGACTGTCCATGGAAAGATCAAGATAATGGCCTAAAAACAAAAAATGTTTGCCAAAGTTGAAGTCTAAATCTTACCATCAACGATTATCTTTGCAAAGACAATTGTGACTTCATCATTCTTTTTTCAACTCGTATAGAGTTCTGATTAAAAACTAATCGAAACAATTTCTATGGCATTGCTGATCTTGCACACAACTCACTGTCAATCAATGCAGGAGCATATCTCATTAAGTACAGCTTCACATCACCCTCGTGTCCTGTATTCTTGCTATCGCCTCTTCTCAACGTTGTCAACGATCTAAATAGTGGGATTATAGTCAAAACTCACATGATCTCGACTTTACTCCGTACTCGCAATCTCACAAGAACCGTCCAAAACCCTCGAAAACATGCACAAAAATATTCTAAATGAATCGGCAACAAAACTTGAAAAGAAACGCGAATTTCTCATTCCAATTCTAAGATATTGAATTTTCTCTTTGGAAATCGAAACGTAAAGTTATAACAAAGAATTCAAATCGCTAATTACCTTTTTTTAAATAAATCGTTTGTAGAAAGTAGAGTTTCTTCGTTTTAACGCCTAAAATTGGAACGCATTAGGCTTCTAATTCTACTCAAAATACCAAACTCTTTAGCTTTGAAATACTTAAAAACCAGGCTAAATCCATATCCTAAACCTCGAAAGTCAAAGGCAATTGATTGGGGATCGAACCCTCGATACACATGCTCCAGCGCACTCCGCCACTCACGCTCTGGTCATCTCACCCCTGCTCGACTTCTAATTCTCTATGCATTAATCAGGTGTTATTAGATCTCGGTCGCCTGCAACTTAGAATGTGAAAGTCCAAAAGTCGTCCACTCTACGGCTCAAAACTAACACATTAATTAAAAAATTACTATGAACATTGGCTCATTCGCTATATCTCAAGTCTACACACAGCCAACGCCCAAACACTATAATGTATGATGGAATGAATGTGAATAATGATATACTTACACCGAAATAAGTGTCAACTGCTTCTTCTTTGAGTATAAAAACGACGTTTTCCTTCCGGCTGTACCGGAAATTATTGAAGATACTTTTTTCGGGGGGGTTTAAGAAAACATTTTAAATAGCAGTATGATAGCTTTCAATAAATACATCAGTGTAACTTTCCAAGCTGAAATCAACATTTTGTGGGATTTATATTTATTCTTACATTTTTTGTTTACTTTATTTGTTTGACTAATTGCTGCCTTGGTTACCCACAAGACTTATGTTAAAATTTTTTTATTTTTATAGTAATATTTTAAAAGTAAGTAAATAAAATAAAATTGTTTTCTTCGAAAATGAGCCTTTTTTAATCATATTGTCTAATCTAATGCATACCACCATTTTTAATAACTTGTTAGTCGTTTTCGAGAATAAAATTAAACACACACAGAAAGTGCTAAAATGAATCGAATCGAAAATGAAACGTGAATCTCTCGAATTCTAAGACATTGAATTTTCTCTCTTTAAAGTGAAACGAAAGTTAATAAAAAGTATTCCAACCGCTAATTGCCTTTCTTTAAATAAACAGTTGATTTCCCCATTTTAACGCCTAAAAATTCTCGACTTCTCATTCTCTATGCATACATCAGGTGTTGCTAGATGTCAGTCACTTGCAACGTTGTACGTGAAATTCCAAAACTTTTTACTCTATGGCTCAAAACTAACACATCCAACAAAAAACTTACTATATAGGATGATTTATTCGCTAGATCTCAAGTCTGCGCACAGCCAACGCCCAAATACTATAATGTGGATATGGCTTCTCATGAAACCAGTTGTCAGCCATATTGTCATATCTCCCTAGAGGCCAATTTTCTGCTGACTTTTGGAACTGTTTTTTTCTAATATGTGTGACGTTTTATCTATCATTACTTCAAGTGACATTTTGTCATTTATACGGGAATCTTCAATTACTTTACACGGTGTACCTGTTTTATTAATTCTCGTTGAGGTATGTTTGCGCATGATTGTATTATTTGAGATTGAGATGAATGCCGATCAATGATGTTTCCAACACAACGGCATACCAAGCAAAGAAGTCAGTTATATCAGTTTTGTTTGTTAAATTTATTCTTCCCGATTAAAATCCAATTTAATGTCGACAGCAAATTTTAATAATGTTTGTTGTGAGAATTATCTTCGCGCAGTTTTTCTGTCAGAATTTAAATGGTTTCAATGCAGTAAAATACAGTTATAAAGTGGTTGCATTTATCCTATATGACTAATAATAAGTTGAAAGATAGACAAATTACATCACATTTTTACTTATATGCCCTTAATGTTACCAGAAACTTATGCATTAGGCCTATATATAAATAAATAAACTGTAAAAAAACGAAATATTTTGTTTCCTAATGATACATATTGACAGTGAGCATTGAAAAATTAATATGGTAGCTATTCGCGCTAAATATACAACAAACAAGGGCATAATTCTTCTCTGTATCTGATAAGCAATAGGGGTTGCGAACTTGAATCCAGTTTAAGTAAAATTTTCTCTTTACCCTTGGTAAGTTCCCGTTCTACAGTTTTTGTTCAACCTCCATGGGTGTGTATAGTACTCGAGAAATCATACCCGAGTCATTTTAGAGGAATAATACCCATTTTTCTAATTTGGCATGGAAATAGCTTCAATGCAACAAACAGGAAATCTGTAGCGATTTCTAAGAGGATGAAATACGTTCGACGATGTTAGATTAATATCACGTTGCTGCTTACTGTTGAATGGATGGGAACTGGGCATAACTCAATGTATCCTCGAAATTATTTGACAAGAAAAAGAGACCATAACGAAATCAGAAACCTTCTACGCACTATAGATGTGTACCGTATCCACTAAGTCAGGTCTCGGTCAATAGATTGTTAAGGGAGAGAGAAACCCCAGCTTTATTCGAAGGAGATGAACGCTTGCAAAGAAACCAAAAATATTACAGTGCAGCGAAAGTAGGGCCGCACTCCTAGGGATTTTGCGCGAGATTCTCACCTCTCGCTCTCGGCCCTCGGAGGAAAAATAATGAGCGCAAGGCCGTCCGACGCTGTACACCGCTGAAAGGGCACGCCCGGTTTTGAAGTTTCCACAATTTATTCAGGAATTCATACCAACCCCTTTCATCTTTTCTGTTCTCCCGCACCGCGTCGGCCTTTTCCTCGGCCACGAGTAGCTAGAGGCGAGGCCTCCTCCTCCCGAGGAGTGACGGAAGGTTGGTAAATAAAAACGGCGAGAGAGATGAGTCAAGTCCCGGGCGAGGCCAAACCGTGAGATGAGGATTTCGGCGTGGGGGGGAAGACTTGCGGGTTGGTGGTGAGAATGAGATGACCCCTCAACCATCCCTTCCATCAGTCTGGTGTGATTTTTTACCGCGATTCAAGCTGCTTTACCAGTGCGTGCAAATATTGTTTGTCCACCCCTGACATTCAATTGATTTGTGAAGTGACAAGGCTAACCAAAACAGATGCATAATAGGTACAGTTAGGTTTCAACCATCTTTTCCATTATTTCAATCCCGGTAAATTTGACCGTAAAAATACTTGCATATTTTTAGGGTTTTGCATATTTTCTATACCAGATCTGGGCATATATTAGGGAACCTAAAAGTGTTTTCTGATAGCTTAATGTCGAGAAAATTAGTTGCAAAACCGGAACCCTATCAGGAGTTTTACAAACGCTTCTGCGAATTTTGTACCCCAAAATTTATTAATTTGGTACCAATAGAAATATATTCTGAAACAAACAAACACATGTTCTTAAAAAATTTAAAGGAATGGCAACTACAGCAATATTCAGTGGATTTTTTTCAAATAGGAAACTTAACTGCTCAAATAATGTAATTATGAACACAAGAGGTATTCGTTTCAATTTATTTATGTTGGTGCGGCTAAATATCAACTTGGATATAAATGTCCTTGGGAATAAGAGTAAGTAACATACAATTAATGTACATGTTTGTCAGCTGTGTAAAGGATATACAAACCAAAATGATCTCAAATAAGATATCATCTTGGGCAGGTTAGAAAAAAGAAAAACTACCATATGTCTTCTGTTCTCTCGTACAACGTGGAAGTGAACCGTCCAGGAGCTTTTCCTTTTTATTTCCTGCCAAAGATGATAACTCATTTTAGCCCATTTTGTACTTAACCCTCTATCTCGCTGAGTGACCGAGACGTAACGTATAGTCGAGTTTTTAACTGTCTCTAAATGGATTTCTTTACGTCTATATACCTTTGTGTCTTCAGTTGCACAGTTTGGAAACGAAAATATCTCTCATTCGTAACTATAAGTTCCTGATTCTCCAACGAATGGGGTAGCATGTATATTGACTGCACATGGTGGATGAAAAATTCAGTGCATAGAGAGGCAACACCCTATAAATAGCTGACAGATATATGTGAATTCGTAAAGCACGAATTAATTTAGGAATAGTTGAGGATTTCAGATCGATTCTCTAAAAATTTCTGTTTCCCTTTCCACCAGGAACTCAATTTTTTATCAATGCGCTGTCTCCAAACTTCAAGTTTCATGAAAAAAACTGTTAATAGCGATAATTTATATCTTATCTACTCATTGCGTTATTTCAACTGTGAATTATGGTGCAGTCTCGACCATAACTTTGATTATTTTGACGATTAGAATGATATCAAAGAACATTGCAATTCCGTAGTCTCTAATGTGCTCTTTACTGAAGTTCGTTTACACTGTCATTCACGTTAATATGTACTAAATTTGGACATTTCGGATAAAGCTATTAGCAGGAAGTTAGTTGGCATTTCCATACTTGCTGTCCCCTTTTTATCGCACCGAGACCGAGCCAGAGACCGAGCCAAAGACCGGCTGACGGGTGGATTTTACTCGCGTTGCCCACGCCTTGGGCCTGCACGGCTTTGATGATGATATCACTGTGACGGTGGGTAATGTTCTCGTCTGCCAACCAGAAAGTAGGTAGGGATGGATTTTCGCTACTTTGTGAATTCCATGCCATGAATCGGCTATGGCCATTAGAGTGGGATAATGAGGACAGAAGAGACATAATCTTTAGCATGTACTTCGGAAAACACGCTCCCACGTTTCGTTTGTAACAACATCGTATGTTCCTCTGACTGGGTAACAGCGCGCCCGACTCATCTTCTCTTTTCGGAAAATTTCAGTCCACTCCAGTATATTAGCCATTACTCATTCATAAAGAGGATGGAAAGATCTAGAAAAAGGTAATTGAAAGGAATTTTTGCGATGTCACGGCTCAGCAGATAATGATGCCCTATAAATTGTTAACAGTGGCTTTGGTTTTGTTTATTTTGAGGTAAGTATCTTCGTTTGAGTATTTGCGAAGACTAAAAAAATACATGCCAAAAGTGTTCCCGATTTCCTAACTTTGTTATGATGACTGTTTTTTTATGCTGTTTGTTATGAATGCACCAAATCGCTGCATCCGGATAGGAGCTTAAATATTAGGCAGCTTCTTTTCGAAAAAAAATAATGTCTAAGTGCAACTAGTATATAACAAAGATATATACTATAGCCTTATGAACAAATTAAAAATCTTCAAGTTTGATATGCAAGAGGCTTAAAGCATTTTCTCTTTTTCTCATACATAACCCTTCGAACTCGGACTACACAGTTTTTAACAGTGGAACATTAACTTTCTTAGAACCTTGAAAGAAGCAAAGAAAAATGTTTTATTCTAATTGGCGCAAACAGATTTCCCCTGAAATTTTCTCTAGAAAATACTCGGGAAACATTTGATTTTGACAAATTTCATAAGACCTACGACGTTACTATTGTATTATGCGCACCGCTTGCTATGCACGGATCACAAATATACTCATTTGCTCATTTAATATTTAAAAATCCGGCCGCGGGGACAAGTAAGAAAAAGAGTTCTAGCCACTGATTGACTAAAAAGGCTTATTGGAAATGTTATCCTTTTATTTTTCAAAGAATATCCAAGGCCCAAGATGGAGTGATGTGGCACATATGGTTAAAATTAGAATAGTGACTTCAGATATTTTAAAATTGCTCACGAGGTTAGAGATATTTTCCTTAAATGTTATTACGTATTTCTTGGTTTTTTTAAGATTCATGCCTGAGGTACAGGAACATATGCAATGCATTGTAATAACTCTTTTAAGACCCTTTAAGTAATATTTTTAAGGAAATAAATATTATGCAATAAAAAAATGTGCCCCTACCTTTCTTTTGAAAATATCTATAATGCACTAAGTATTTCATAAAAAATGGCCTGCCTGATTTGTTAATCATTTTTTTATAAATATTTCGAAGTGAACATTCTAGGCCTGAGACGGAGCTTTTTAGGGACAAGATGTGATTCAAGATGTATCGAGTCTTTGAGATAGTCCACATTCCAGAGCGATACTGAAAATCGGGTATCGTTCAACCCTCTTTCCCTCTCTCTCTCCCTTCTTGCTCTGGCGCAGACAAATGACGATCGAAAGCGGAAGGGAAGGGGGTGACGCACGTGAGCGATGCGGATTTACGTCTTCGTGTGAGTGTTAGCTCCCCGCGATCCGCGAGATAAAGACGAAGGAAGGACGTAGAAAAGATTTTTCTCGCAACTTTCAGAGGATAGCCTTCCATTTCAAAAGAAAATGGTCTGCTGAAGGACTATTTTACTTATGGATTTTACCGGTAAAAAGTAGGTTTTTTTGAAAGTCAGAAAATATCCATGCCATTTCTACACTGTCACCCTCCTATCTACGTCTAATATTTCCTCCTTTGCCCTAGTAACGAGATACCATTCTTCATCCCGTCCATAAAACCTTTTCTATTTCTTCTTCTTCTCCTCTTACCCAATAAAAGGCTGAAAAAACACATTGTGCAAATTTGTCGATCCTCAGGTCTGTAATTCTTTTAATCAGGATGAAGCCTGGCCTAATGATTTTCGCCTTTGTATTTTAAAAAATATAAGCAATAAAATCAGGATTTTAATAAGGTAACCTTTTGGATGTGAATCTGAATATATATTCAATACAGCTTCAATACATATGGGTTTTTGAAAAACCAAGCAAAATGAATCAGTTGGCAGAAAGTTACACAGCTGCTCTGGATATGCGTTCAGCGCCACTTTGACGGAGATCTAGACTTTTAGCATAGCAATAGTCAGCATGAAAAGTAAAAACATGGCTGAAAATTCAAATTTCAATCCTAATTTCCATCATTTTTCTATTCACTGGAAGAGAAGATAAAATGCAATCGGCATGGCCGCGGAGATGAAGTCAGAACATTACATAAATGTCGTCTGACCTACATTACATAAATGCCGTTTCGTTAGAAACGTCTTCAATTAAAGATGAAGGGGGCTTCCAGGAGGATAGATGCAAATCCCCTCCTCATCCGAGAAATACTGAGAAATTACAGATATACGTCTCCATACCGATTCACTTTTAAAACTACCAAACCATTGTCATATTATAAAGAATTGTCAAGTGTTAATCTGAATCATCTGAATGAAATCCAAGTATGCAGTATTTAAGGCGTAACTTATCGGAAAGGTTGAATATTCTCTCTTTGAGAAAAATCTGTTTATTAAATACAAAAGCCTGGCGGGGTCGTCAGTAGAATAGCGGAGAGTATAGCTGTCGCAAAATTTCCTGGCGTAGATCTGCGCAATAAGAGGAGCTGATGAGCGAATCAGGGTGAGGTGAAGAAAAAGCATGGGTGAGAGGAGAGAGAGGTAGTGGAGCCAACACGATGTGCGAAAAAGGAACGAGGCCAACGTACACAAGATTTATAAGTAATTGATCAAATCTAATCGTCACGTTGGCTCCATCAAGAACTCTATTTAACGTCTCATCTTGAATCATTGAGTTCTTTAAAATACCTTTCCGATTAATTGATAGAAATTTCAGCACAGCCGGTGGGAATATATTGGGATACTGTATATACCCCCTTTAATATGTAACGGAATAATTCTGCTACAGAAAAAAGTTGCTTCTTCAGTCCCCACTAGTGTTATTACATTTAAGATGATACATAATATTTGTTTTATATACATAATATTTGGGCCACAGGCGGGAGTTTGCTATTCCTCTCCGCTTCCAAAGATCCCTCGACTCCTGTTCTCGGCATTTTGGAAAATAAAAACTGCAACGCAATTTCTCCTCATAAACCAGAACATCAAAAAATGCCACTACGTAATTTTACGGTCGCTTCAAGTGAAGATTTTAAGAAAAATGAGTGTTTGATATCTCCTGATCATGGTTTTTGGTCGCACTACTTCAGTTCAGCACGCGCTTAAATCATGCTGTAAAGATAAGCATTATGGGGACTCGGTCTAATTTAAACTATCTCTCGGAAAATTTTTAAATTATACTTTTCATAAAAACAAAAGTATTTCAGTAAGTGAGAAAATTCTCCTGTGGTCAACTATTCGCCAACACCAGCACCCAAATCTAACCGCAGAATATCACCCCTTTAATTTATACTATATCTGGCTACATCTTTCTATGATTGAAAACTGAATATGACTGTCGCTGGTTGACTATTGATGTTAAAAAGCTTTTGGAATAACACTGTAAAATGGCCCGTGACGAAGACTGCTTTACCTTCAATGCTATTATTGGTAAAGCCAGGCCCTAGACGTGTACGTTATTTTAGTATTCATTCCAATTAGTAAATTTTGCCGATAGTTCTTTTACCCTTTTATGGTATGAAGCGTAAAATATAGATTAGATAGAAGATGTGAATGGAGTCTCGTTCAGTCATTCATATTTTCGTCCCTGCTAAGGCACACACATTTTTCTCCTACCGGTTATCGTAAATAACTCACTAGAAAACATGTTCACTTCAAATTCTGAAACTCAAAATCATGGAATTTATCATGACTTATCGATTAACTAAAACATTCTGCCTCGTTATGAATGCTCAATGAAATAAGCGCTTGTAGTGACGTGAAGAGTATTTTTCACGGCATCGATAAAAAAAACCGCTCGCATGTAATAGAACTTTTGGAATGATTTTCAGGTAAATCGAGATGTAAAGCTCAAATTCATTCGAGAACAAATGTACGAGATCCCGCAGCAAACTCCCCAAAAGAGCTGGCAGAAAAAAAAATGTGGAAGAACTTGATAAATATCTACCTACATGGGGAACAGGAATATTACACGGATGTCCGTTAGACGTCAAACCCCGAGAGAGCAGCTTAACAATGAGAAATAGGTAGGGCGGAGGCTGGAGAAGGGAGGTAAACTGATTATCATATGAAGAATAGTCACGGAAAGAATGACAATTGGACTGGAAATGGAAAGAGAGCGGATGGGATGAGGAGAATTCCGGTGGGAGGAGAGATAGAGAGTGTTATGAGACAGATGTCGCAGATTTGCATGGACGAATGTTCTTCGGGGGTAAGAGGGAAGGAGAGGGGGGGAGAGGATCCGGAGGAAAAGGAGTGAGAAATGGGTCGAGGGATGATGTAGTGGCGGAAAATGTGAATAGTCTGGCAGGATGGAGTGGGGATTGGGTGTGGAGGGAGGAAGGGAGGGAATTGAAGGGGAAAGTACGGAATAGGCTGGGGATAAGAATGTGAAAATATTATGCCTGATTCCAGTTCTGTGCTTATAAATGAAAAACATGTTTCCGAAAGCCATTGAACCCTAACGGAGAGGATGAAAATGTCATTTGAGGCGATCGAGGAAATCATATGAAAGAAGAGAGATAGCTCTGACGACTTCATGAAGATGTGCCAACTTTATTTCCAAAATTATGATGAATAGAGCTTTTACCTCAAAATTCAATAACCATTGCCGAGACCTGTTTATTTGCTTTGATGGTTTACATCAGAAAAAGTCTATCCAACTACTAAATTTAGCGGTACTCTCTGGCACTTGAGTGGAAGTTCAGTGTAATTACAAATCAATAACATATATGTTATTCGAAAAAAATTTAAGTAAGAAAACCTTGATTGGCTTTTTGGAATGGAGAGAGAGGAATATAACTTTGTCTTTATAGCTATCTTACATGACTCCTAACTATTCCACCAGATGGTTTCTGAGACATTTTTTTATTTACTTTTCTTCTATATTTCTACCCTTTTCGAAATTCTTTTGTCAGAGATATCCTTCTACTCTTGAAGGTTCCCTGTTACAAAGCCAAAGCCTCGTAATAGCAGAATCGTGAATAGATCATAATTATGAATAAATTTTTCGTGTTTTATTGAGACTAAAATAAAATTATAAATAAAAAAATAATTTTTATCACTACTAATACGTCCCTCTGCCCTGCTGCTCTGCGTAAAATAACAAATATAAAAAGATTTGAGAAATTTAAATACAGCAACCGTTAGCGTTTCCCAAATCATACGGGAAGAATTTCAATAAACTTTTTTCCTATTAACATGAATGCAATATATGTTATTAATGCTATGGCTGTTTTCAGCATAATTTTTCAACTGACTATAAAGAGTCCTAAAGCAGAGTAAGTCCTCAAGAGAGCCGCGTTTTCGCATCGTTCTGGTGCAATTAACAACATGCGGTAATGTGGACCAAACATTTCCAAGCATGCCAATCCGAAAGTTTTATAAGAGATAATTATTAGCTGTTGATTATCTGACTCTGATGAGGTAAAATTGTTAATTCTAAACTTTTGCTAGAGTCGCACTCATATTTTTTATATATAACTGATGCTTAACTTTTTCCTATCTTACCTCTTATCTCACAATTCCCAGAGATTTGAGAAGCTCACTTATTCTCACGGCTGGTATCATGTTAATAATTTTATAAGAACCACCATGCCATTGTCTACCATTACCGTGAGAACTGGTATGGAGCCATTGAATACCAAGGCGGACATGGGCAACGAGCCTAAATAGTGTGACCTCCTCATCCAGGAAGCGTTGCGACCAGTCCAGAGTGACGTATTTGAATATTGAGGACATGTAGACATGAGGGTCTGATAGTCTAATATATTTTCAGAAGAGGGAATTTTCATGTTGCCAGGTTGATATGCAATGCGGACGTGTAGCCTGAAAAATGGCGAAGGAAGCGGTCAAATGACATGAAAAAATACTTTATGCATAGGATACAAAATGGCGCAGCGGTGTCATTAACACTTCAAACTAAGCTTTAGTAGAGAGTTGAGCGTGAAAGAGGAGCGTGCAGAAAAAGAGGTTGAGATATCATAATAAAAATAAGGAAATAATCATTGCTCTGTACACTTAAATTATGCAATTTTTAACCACATTTTTGGCCGGAGAAGTCTTTCATAAATGATACTCATTACGGGTCAGATAAAAATGGAACTGCTGATAATTCACTATACTTCATGTATGAATTAACTGCAATAACTGTATTGGAAATAAATATTTCCAATTTAAAGGACTATTTTCTTCCCTCAAATGCATGCATGATACCGAGGGATATAAAAGCTACATATACCTACATATTTTTAGTTTCCCCGTAATTTTCCGTCCACTGAAACAAATCTCTGTAAACGCTCCAACCACTAGTCTACGACACAACCTACATCTAACTCTTCTATTTCAAATTAAAGCTCAAAGAACTGCCAAAGTTGAATGCGTTATGAAGGCCTTAAGATACAGCATTGAAGTCTATTTTATCAGTTGCATTTAAAGACGATCAAATGAGGAAAGCTCCCACTTGTTTATGTCCAGCCGTATTTCCTCTTCAACCAGTTTCAATATTTTATTCATGACTTCTTCAATATCATCGAAACGATATACTTTTACCTCTTGTGGTGATCAAGAATGAAATATATAAAATATATTTTTATTAAAAATAACAATAATAATTTTTTAAAGTTCATTTAGACATGTACGTATAGGAGGCCACATGTATATAATTTTTTTAGAGAACCCTCTCCTTGAAGTTTTGAGTTGGTGCACCGAGTGAAAGAATTCTGTGACATACTTTCCACGAGGAAAAAACTCTCATCCGCAGCCACGGCCGATAAATTTACTAAGTTAAGGGAAGTGTGATATGTACTGTATGTGACCAAAATAAAGTTCTTTTTAATCCCATATTTTATAGATAAGTGTATGAAAAGTTTGAGCTTAGTGAAGCTTAAAGTAATCCAGATAACTGCTCTGCAATATTCATTCAATGATTAGGCAGCGGCTCTTTTCTTTTACTCTTACGTTGAGTGTCCGGAGGAGTCAGAATCCAATATTAACTTCTAGTTTTAATATTTGAGTGCTTCAGACATCATCTTGTAATGAGTTCCTTTGAAAAAACTATGCTGAATTTGATGAAAATTGATAATATCAAACATTAATTATTGAAGAACAACTGCGTAGCCTTGGTGACCACTTAATATGTAAGGATTCAACAAAAAAGGTTTATACTATTTGCTCTATTATCGTGATAGATCACATTTAATTCCATCCTTAATCAGAATAATTGAAAGCAAAAGTGAAATATTTAACATATATACGAGTAAAATTGCTTCAACTGACCGGCGTACGAACTTGTCCCCCAATTCTCTGTCAGGAATGTTTGCAAGTTATGTGAGGTTTAAAAATATTACATTATCAGGAACCAAGCGGATGACGATACGGAACGGTATCATTGACAGTAATACGACTCGTTTCAACGTGCAAATCAGCTGGTTTATCCTGCTTCGACGAAATCAGGTAAATAATTAGCCATAATCATTTGATCCTCTCTGTTACAATGATCTCATGGTGCTAGAGAAAATACCATGCAGTACTGTTAAACCTTCAAGGCGCATTTTTACCACGCCTATATTTACATAATACCGTAAAATCCTCCACTAGGGTGTAAGGTAGTAGTGAGTTGCCACTAACATGTAGTGCACTATGTATTACGGCAATCAATTTATCTGTGAACACCCATCTTTAGGTAAAACTACACCAACATACACAACGCAATAAGTATGATGCCAAATTAATACATTAACACTAGTACACCCTTACACCAGCGTTATTTTCAACTCCTCCGCCCAGAAAATTAGTTATTTTTTATTTTGAAAAAAGCTATTTATATTTGAATCCGTATTAAATAAGCTTCGTACTTCCAACCATTATTTATTGAGTAGAACGCGTTTTACAGCTTGCTGTATCGTCAGGTACACTTCTTTTCGTTACATCTACTTAAGATATATTTGTTGATTGCTGTGATAGTAACCTCCCAACTAAGTAGGGGTTTTGGAAGGAAAACTAACTTTCGGGAAAACAGGGGAACATATATTAAGGGGTTGGGTTGGGAGGAGGGGAACTTCGTCGGAAAGGAGTGGGGAAGGTTGCGGAGAAAGCAGCTCATTGCAATGGTTGCTTGACTGCCTTATAATTTCGATTGAATCTGAATTCTTAAGTCTATTTCTATTTATTTGCATACGTATATGTAAAAGTTGAGTCCACTATGCTTCAAAATGTTCAAGTTATTTGCAAATATACCAAAAACGCCCGAGAGGGGTCAAATTGACTCTGCCATACGGATAGCTCGAATGAAGACAATTGCCACTCCCGAGTGCCATAATTGCGACATCCTGTAGAGAAGGAGTGTTTTCAATGTATGATCTTCATTCTGAGGACGCCACACCGCCTCATTTTCACATCAACTCCCTCTTCTTTCTCCTGCGTCCGCCTGAATTCCTCAAACTGCCACTACTCACTTTAGTTAGGTGAAGAACTGAATGAAAAGCAAAAATATGAGTGGAGTGGAAATCAGATGGTTTAGGGATGGACACTCAGGCTGTCTAGAGCCGACTTCCGCCTTTCTTACTCTCCTTGAGTTTAGAAGCCCACCACTGGGGTCAACCAATTTTACATTCCGACGATGGTAAGAAAAAAGGGCTGGCGATTCAGAAAATAGTCAATTGAGCATGCTCTAGAGATTTTATCAAAATTACTATTCTTCAATGACTATAAGACTGTATAATATCATAGCAAATAAACAATTATGCGTATGCTCTGCTTCAAGTCAGAACAGACTGCTTTTCATTGGAAAAAATAACTTTCTTTTATGTACATACATACATACCCATCACGCCGTTCCCTTTCGGGGTAGGCACAGTCAAAATGTTTCACTCATTAATATATAATTGTACACCTAACTCTGCTTCAATAATTTCCTCCATACCTATCCTTGCAAACCTCTTTTGCCCCATTTACCCCCATATGTTTCATACACGCCCTGCTGTTTTTAAGACTCCCAATATTCCTCCTCCTAAGAATTTCCTCAACCACATTCAACCACAACTTTCTCGGTCTACCTCTACCTCTTACACCATTCATTCTACTCTCATATTTCTGTTTCGTTATTCGACTCTCATCCATTCTCTCAACATGGCCAAACCTGCGAAGCACACTCCTTTTATACACGTCCGTTACTGGAGCATCTAGCCCACATTCATTTATTACCCACTCATTACTTACCCTATCCTTCCTACTTTTACTGCAATCACTCCTCAAAAAACTCATACCCACGGCGTTAAGTATACTCTTATGTCTATCCTGACATACCCATGTTTCACTACCATATAGCAAAGTGGGAAGAAGTACGCTTTTGTACACGGCAATTTTCGCTTCCTTAGACAAGCACTCATTTCTTGTTCTTTTGTGTATTATTTAATAATTTATTGTATTATTAGTAATAAATTCTACAAGTACAAATTTATTACTAATAATACAATAAATTTTTACTCGTGAAATTTGCTCGTTTTGTGATTTATCAGTTACATTTCCGTTCCACAGAATATCGCCGGAATCTTCATATTTTCTTTCAGATGGAGTCGAAGTGATGCCTTACGTTCTAGGGGGTAGCAAAGTACGTCCAGGCATTTAGTGCTAATTAAACGAGGGCACAGAGATATCAGAAGTTTGCGATGCATCCTGTTAGTAGTCAGGAGGCTGATTAGGAAACGAGTGCTAGGGAGGAAATCAAGTAACTAACTACTCTACCAATCGGCAAAGCTAATAATCAAATCTCAGTTGCAGTTTTTATCGTTACTTCTAGCTCGCGTGAAAAATCACATTTTTACCTGTATGATCTCTTCTCTCCTTCAGTAATTTTAATTCTCACATGCTAATCTATCACAGAAACTCAAGTACAGTAAAATACTTTAAACAGTGCATAACTAAACATCATCTTGAAATCTACATAAAAATTACGATTAGGAGAGTTGTATCGCGTGCCTTTAAAAAAATATTTATACACGTTATAAAGTTTAATATTGTTTTAAATTATAAATATACACTAAATTAAATAATTAACAATCAAAATTGAGAATAAAATTTCAATTTATCAAAAGAATAATTTAATGTTTAATTTAAAAATTAGCGATTTGATTTGATGGATCATGTATTTCGTTTCGCTAAAAAGTTTTCTGACCCGTGCAACACCCAACAACATGAGAAAAAATGTAATTTTTTACTTGTATCAACATATATCCCCACATTCATCTTCGTCCGTGAAATGTACGCTCGTGTGTATGACATTAATGGTATGCGGCATTGTGCACGAAGTGGAAAACGTCCGTGGAGATGAACAAAAGGAAGAAATTGCTCTCCTCTCAAGGCGTGACGAAGGGAATAAAGGTTACGAGATATCACATCTGGGCCTTTTGGCGGCGTGGCGTGAAATAGTACATGATAAAAAATACCTATGTAGGTATATATGCGACGCCTAAAAAGAAGGTACTTCGGCTGAGGGGTGGCTTGAGTGAAACGAAATTGGGTCTTTTCACGTATGACAGTTGCTCCTGTTGCCATGAAAATAGCTCTCGCAGCATCCGTGGTGAGGAGATGGAGGCAGGTGGGATAGTTGGAGCGAAAGTTGCAATCGATTGCGTTGGCGCTGCAACATCGGCGGGCAAAAGCGGGGTTTGAGAGGCCGAATATTCTTTTTTCTCCGCGGAAAATTATAAGGGAAAAAATATACACGTTTGCTGGGTACGAAAGGGGCAATTTCTCTCGATATAGTGGTGGAGAAACATGACGGCAGTCGTCTTACTCGTACCTACTTTGGGGTTGGCTAAAGGTTCTATTGTAAGAGAAGTTGGCTACTCCATTCCCATTGGCTGATGGCTTTTAAGACAGGAATCACGCCTGAACGGACACCAACCTCACTGGAAATTCACTGAAATTATATGGCAATAAAGGGAGATGATGGTAATTTTGCCATTCAGCAATACTGTAAAGGTAAACATGCTAATTTTTTAGCTTGCTAAGTTACAAAGGAACAGATTGCCGCAGAACAGAGTCAATGATATAATTTTTTTCCGTGGATTTTTTCGTACCTTATTTCCTACGATTTTTATGCTAAGTGAAATGCTGTGCATGTGGGGTGAATCATTGTTCCGCGTATTATTTTGAGTTGTTCTACGAATTCTTGCGACTTTCATCAGTCAAACGTGGATACTCTCCAACTCCCTGATTGTCACTAGCCAAATAGTAGGAAACGGACTCTTCTACTGAATGCTAAACTGCCGTGATGTTTCGCTACCATCATACATCTTTGACCAGAGCGTCAATCCTAGGAGAACTGCTACCTTTCAGGCGTCGCCTCGTCGATTCATCCACGCTATCCAGTGTTGCCTGAGCTTTAGGGGGCTTTGGTTTCGAGTTCATACCAACTTTAAAAAGGTAACAAAACAATTTAATTAGGTTCTTTGACTGTGTTGCAATATTGAGAAGATAGTTTCCTGGTCTTTCGTCAGGTCTAATTCTCCCCTTAAGATATAGTCTTTTACATATACTTTAATCAACCTTGAACGAGCTGCATCAAACAACCTCAATTGAATAAGAACCGTTTATTTTAATTAGAATAGGAGTATATTAAGTTGCAAAGCAATTATGTAATTTTATAATTTATCATAACTATTGATACTGAAACAAGCTTCCAACGATAAGCACAGTTATTTTTTCGTAGACTCCATTTCGATAATTTTATTTGCACAGATTTCCTTAATTTTATTTGAACAGGAGTAAATAAAATTGCAAAATAATTGTATAATTTTATAATTTATATTTAATATTGATATTGAAACAAGCTGTCAACAGTAAGCACAGTTAGATTTTCGTAGATTCCTCTAGGCTTGGGCAGACTATGATTCTCCATCGTGTTTTCCATTACGGAGAAACAAGGGGACCAATATTCACGTCACAGCAACAGCACATGGTGGCGACCACAATGCTGAATTTAAGTGATTAAATAACACCAACTAACTAATTTGCGTCACTTCAATATCTATGAATATAATACATATGTTTGAAAGTAATGACAGTTAATTAGTATAAATAACTTTTACACTCCACTGATAAGTTCAAAGGTCAAGAATTTATTGAGTAACAGTGAGCACCTGAAGATGATGCCAAGCATCATAATTCGGATTGCACAATAAATTACTGGCCTGTGAACTGACCAGTGAAGTGTAAAAGTTGTTTTTACTAATTATCATGGAACTCCACTAAGTAGAACCGCGTTTTATTTCATTTCAAAGTAACGACAGGCTGCTCGAAGGGGAACATGTTCGGTGAACGCTGTTATGTACAGCTTAATTCAGTCACAAGACAATGAATTGAATGTTTAGATAACTAGAACACCTTTATTTTTAAGCTATGATAGCGATTTAGCATATCACTAAAGCTCTTTTCTTGGATACGAGACAAAGACCTGCGAAGTCTCCCGTTTTTGTGCACTACAGCATTGTCCTTCGTCCGCGACTTTATGCGCTGCAGTGTAAACTAGGCTTCATAATACCGGTAAATAAACTGGTCTCTGAGGATTGGTTGTCGTAAGAACACTGCAATTGTAAATCAAAGTTTTATTGGTGCAGCCGCTTTCACCGCAGAGCAGCGTCGTCAGAAAAAATCAATGACAGATGCTCGAGGATGAACGTGTAATAATAGACGCTGCTTGATACTGCTTGAACCAATTCACGGCAATGAAATGAATATTCAGAAAATATCAACAGAAGAGGCTGCACTGCGGTGATACCGGTCGTGAAAATAAAAATACCTCGTAGAATTTGTGTTATTTCTCCCACGCTTCCTGTGATGAGAGGACTCTCCCTAGCAAAGCTATATACCACTTCCTCCAGCTCCTTTCTGATTCAAAGTACTACGTAACTATCCGCACAGTAACTTTAACTGAGTCGCTTGCTGATGGTCACACAATTGTGTGAAATTGGCAGTAAAAACTTTACTTGTTTGGCCAGGAATTCATTGCCCTAGTCCAGGGATTCATTTCAAGTGGACTGAGGTTCATTTGGGTTACCCCAACGCAGGCGAATGATTTTCTTGGTATGAGTATCACATAACTCTGTACCTGATTAAACCCATTTCATCTCAAATTAAAAATAACGAGTTCCAAGAAATTCAGTTGAGTAGTAATGCAAACGGAATGGCACAGCCATTTAAGTGAGAAATAGAATATAGAGTTACGAAAAGGTTGATTTCAGTTGCGAAGGGACTTCCTTAAGATGGCAGGAAAGATAATCATGGTTTATTATTTGCACTCTTCAGTATCTTGTAAGTAATTCGAAAAAAAGGTTTCTGGACCTCTCTCTTTTTAGAGTGCCTGTTTATTCGATGTAGCGCACCGACTCTTCTTGACAAAATTTTCTCCATAGGCTAAGCTATCAAGTTCAGCGGATACGGTGCGTAACTTCTCCTGTTTTTCTGTAGGTAATGTTTTTATTTTAATGCTCTTACTAATGCTCAAAATGAAGTCTTTCACTTCGGTCAAACCACTTTGATTGCCAAACCCGCTAGGGGCAGTGATTAACCGATGACTCCATAGGTGGTTTTGCTAAGTCTATCGAGAGCGGCCCCGTAGCCGTTACGCACCCGGGTGGACCGTCCACGGAGAGGAAGTTGAGGGAAAAACGCACCTGGTGACCGAGCCTCGTTATGAGTACACGTGTTGCAACAAAGAAATTGGTTCTACTTAGGTTCAAATTTAAGTGGAAACCGCAAAAAGGTGGAAGAAAACTTGTTGCCTCTAGTTAATTTTAAATAAAGAGATATCCTCACGTTTGTTTCACATCCATCGAAAATTACTACCTATATGTATAATGTTTCATTGTAAACTAGCTGAATAACCCGGCATTGCTCGGAATTACACTTTTCTTATTTTTGATTGCACACTTGGTTTTCAAGGAAACTATGTAAAAGAAAATCGATTGAAAAAGTGACAAAATTCATTCTTTCGGGCATGATGCTACTAATTTTACTGTAATCATTCTTTCGGGTATCTGAAAAAATAAATTTTAATCCTCTATCTCGAGTGAAAGTAGTTTTTAAAATCAAATAATATAAACCGTTGCGAAAGACCCAATTCTTAGTATTCCTAATAAGCTTAACAAAGCAAAATGGATTTGAAATGCATTAAAGGCCGAAATCTGGCTGTTAAGCGAATATGGTATTGTTTATTTCAGAGGAAAATGAGCGTTTTTGCAGCTAAAAACGCGATTTTTAGACAATAATGAAGTGAAAATGATAATTAATTGAAAGAATTAAAAACTTTATTTTTTCAGCCATTTGGTAAAAAAATCTCAACCCTCTACCTTGAGCAAAAGTAATTTTAAAAAGCAAAAAATGACACTACTGCAAAAAACCCAATACGTAGTGTAGACCATCAAAGGGCCCCTTTTTTACCTTTTGGGGCCCTGAGGTCTTTTAAAATAGCCTACAATTTTCCTCCTACCTTGAACTATTATTCTGCATAATTTCAACAGGATGGGAATAAAACTGTAGATTTGTTTAAAAGACACACACAGACATTCTTCTTTATATATAGATAATCATCAAAAGAAAATAAAAAATGATTTCTTAATATTAGGAGGGAATACATTTTATTTCGAAAGGACCCAACTTTTTGACAATTAAATAGCTGCGAAACTCCAGTAATCCGCACAATACTACCGTAATTCGCGTCCGCATTGACACTCTCACCGCCAGGAAAATGAGGAAAAAAATTACACGGCTGTAGATTTAAGTAGGGTCTCGTTAAAAAAGTACAAGCCGAGGACATAAACAGGACACAGCGTTGACGATCCATAAAGTATACTGAGGGAGAAGGTGAGCCGATGCGTTCCCATTAAAGAAACATCGCCTTAAACGCCTTTATGATGGCCCGGCCATCGTGGGGGTCGGACGGGATAATGCGATGGAATCAACATTTTAGAGAGAGGGACCCGTTTGCTTCGGCGTTTCCGAGAGCCACGCTTGTCGTTTTAAAAAGAGTCCCCGGTGGTCCTTGTATGTAGGTACTTTACTAAGTCCATATGACCCTGCAGCGTGAGCGGTGTAATTCTACACCGTGAAGTACATCCGGAGTGGTAATATTGACTGCCCCGTACGCTATTTTAGAGTAATGACTAAAATATGAACAAATTTTGAATTGCAATGGGAATAATAAAAAAATTTTGTTGCATAGTATTAAATAAATTCTCCCATTAAGGGGTGCAAATGAATAGGTCGCACATTATTCTGACTTGAATTAGAAAAGTTTGAGTTAAAAACACCTGAACCAAAATAAATGTAATTCGAGGACATTACTTGATCAGGGCCTCAAGCATGAGTTCGCATTTTTAGATCCTATGCAACGGTTTCCATGAAAATTAAGATAAAATTATTCATACTGTTGCAATAGTGCAAAGGCTGCCAATTTTAGAAACAAATGCAAAAAATTCAGACAAGAATATTGCAAATACGAATATTGAATTAAAAATTTAAACGTCATTCCTCTTCTTATCCTCAGATAAATATATATCCTAGCCGATATCATGAAGGCAAATAATTGGAGAAATTCAGGAAAAACCTCGAAAACGAGTCCAAAGGTTTTCTAATGACAGTAAAAGTTAATAAAACTGGGACTAAAAATAAGCTTTGGAATACTCTTCCTCCTCAGCACCATCGACCGTCCACTAAGCAGTTTTTGAGGCCCTGGGGTCTTTCTGATCTGGTCCATGTTTTCCCTCGTACTAACATGTTCCCATGAGCGGACTTTAACTCTCATCTCCACGGTCTTGCTGCGACTTCAAAAGCTTTGCGAATATCTCACAACAATATGGAGAATTGGAATATGACGATAGTTTATAAATCACCAAAGGGTCCAGATTGGGGCCCGAGGGTCGAATTTATGTAATTAAATATTTCAACGCTCTAAGGAGCATGTGAGCCAAATTTTGTTCCAATCCTTCTTGGGATTTGGACGTCTAAAGCGTTCAAACAAACCGAACTCCAAATTTATGTATACAGAGGTAGGTTTACCCTGGCAAGTTACTTCTGAAAGAGTTAAGTTTAATCACGCCGAAAGTTGCTTGCTGCAAGTAACTTATGAAATAAAGTTGCAGATATAAAATCTCCGTGATATACAGATAGGTCAGAGGTCATTGAAAGCGATATCAAATGTTTGTCCTATCGGCCATAGGCCGGATGAGGCTGAAACACGAGCGGATAGTGGCACCAAAAGACTGCCTTTAATGTGTAATAGAGTAATTTTCCAGTCAAGCGTGGCGGAAATTGATTTATCGTATGGAAAGATAGTTATCGTTTCCTCATAGATTAATTTTATAACGCGCAAGATTTATTTTTTTCGTAATTTGTGATTCTTGGGCCAATATGTTTTAGCATGTAATGTATAAAATTTCCTAGATTAGGAGCAGTTTTTATCATATTCGAATCTCCTGTTTGGATAAATTCCTAAAAACCATAAGTATGTAGTAAAAACTATAAGTATATTCGAGGACTCGTACACGTGTCGAAATCCTGAAAATCCAAATGTCCTATTATATCGTCTTCAATTTCATTGGAAATACTCTTAAACCAGCGAATTACCACTGTGTACCTGCTTTAGTGATAGTCTTTTGTTCCACAATGCGCTATGCTACCATCTAAGGAGCGATCTATTCTCACAAATTCTTCCCTTATGATAAGAGCTATTTAAAAAATACAACCTATTTATTCGTTATGGGCCTTAGGTTACCCTATATTCATAAAAAACTCGACTTGAAAAATACAGTTGTTCATCGAGGGGACGGTTCACCGAAAATCTGTCATTCTAAGCAATGTTGCGAATGCTTTTTTTTCCAAAAGTCCACAAATTTGGAGAGAAGAATTAAGTTTAGTTGAATGACAAAGAATTTCTGTTATATTTCCTTTTGTTTAATATCCATCTCGAAAGTGTACGCCTATTATTTCTTCTTAAACCATGCAAAAGAATTTAAAAAACTCCAAGCGAATGAAATGAACTCAATATGCATATTTCCTCGTCAGAATTTGTTGTTGGACAGGACAACAGACAGACAGATAAACTTTAATTTTTATATGAATAAATCAAGTAACCCCCGTCAAAAATGACGAAAGTCGATTTTAATGTTACCTAACTAACAGATACCCATTATTTTCTTACAGACGTATATTTAAATGCACAAAATTCATTAAAGTTGTCATTCTTGGACTATAATGTTTTAGTTTGGAAAAACATAAAATTCCCAAGAGCAGAAACTGTTCTTCTAATATTTGCATCTGCTGTCCTGACATTGTCCTATAATTCAACTTTTCTACCTCTTGTACGTACATTGATTATATGTTGTACCGAACTCCCTAAGACTCGTTAAGGAGAGTCATTAATTACTTCAAGGCTACAATGTAAAACCAAAAGTCGTGTTTTTTAAACCCCAAATGAGATACTCTACACAAAAAACAACTCCATCTAGTGCTTGTTTGATAGTTTTTCACCAAAGTTAACTCTATATATTCACCTATTCATCCACAAGCAAGCTATACTCAAAATTCATCCCTCAGGATAAGTGCTACTAAAGAGTTCCCAATTGATTCGAATAGGGCCAAAAACTGGTAATCTTGATCCAAAATTCCAAGAATTCTAAAGAAAAGCTAAATTTTCATAAAATATTAAGAATATTTTTTATATTTTGTCTTCTGAGGTTCATCTTGGCTTTGTGTAGTCAACGTTTTTTAAAAAATAGCACAAAATAAGATTTCTATCAAACAAAATGAACTCATTACGTGCATTTGCTTATGGGAGGGGAATTTGCGGACAGACAAACATCTCATATTATTTTAATAATACTGTCTCCCAACGGTACGATACTCAAAGTGCGCGCCGGTTACATAATTTTTGTTTGTACTCCGGGCTCCTATGACTCAGCTCAATTAATGCTGCGGAAGAGGTACGTCCGTAGATGCCACGTGAGACCCCCTCATTGCTTCATCTGCGCTCTCGTGATGCTTCAAAGACAGTGAAAAGCGAAACCCCTCGACCATCCAAAATTGGGAGTTTTGAGTTAGACGCGATGAGCTTGCTTCAGTCCGGGAGCGTCAGAGTGATGGATGTAATCCGTGTCGCCGTTGCCACTTGTCTAAACACCCACGATTGGAGCTCATCGAAGTGAAAAGGGCAATTAGTCCGACCTCTGTGCTCACCAGGTTGAAGGTATTAAGTTGCCTCTTAGGGCAATTAGTCCGACCTCTGTGCTCACCAGGTTGAAGGTATTAAGTTGCCTCTTCTGTAACGCCAGCATTTCAAAGTAGCAACGAAGGTGAGGCTAAGTGGCCGTGGGGTTCCACTGGAGAATGCCTCCGGTGGGAAACAAACAGCGGGAGAACACAAAGTCATGAAGTAATTATTACGTTACCGCAGAATAAATTGAAAGAATGAGGTCAAACTAATTACACCGTATTCTATTTCATGCGATAATATTTGGGCGTATCTAGCGTATTCATCATCACTGTCGTGAGTTCATTGATCTTTTTTATGCATTATATGTTTGGAAGTAATCAATGAAGTAAACTGTGCAAATGGTTTATTCAGTTCACTCAAGTAAAATCACTGTTCTTAGCACAAGAAAAGGAGGTAATTCACATTTTTGAGAGAATGCTAGAGAATCAGAAAATCCGCTTATTTTTAAGGCGAGGCATAATTTTGTTTATTTTATTTGGAGGAGGTGGAGATGATGCTGTGGACGGAAAGGAAGAGAAACGAGAAAGTGCTTGATATGGTGGCTAAGGAAAGGAAACTTTCGGGTGAGATCAGAGGAGGAAGGGTGGGGGAAGGGAGTGGAAGAGTTGATGAGGGGCGTCGGTTTGCTCAGGTCCGTGAAAGATGGAAAGATGTTGGGTATCCCATGGGATGGAAGGAAGGATGAGTTTAACTTTTTAAACTGGCGTTAGGATCCATTTTTATTGGATTAGACACAAAATAATCAAAATAGGACATAATTCTCACGTTGTAATGGAATCTGAGAATGTTTTTCTCCATTAAAAAATTAATTTATTTTTCAAATTTTCACCAATACTAAAGGCGGTTCCACCATAAGACGACATTTTTTACTTTATTCATATTCTGACTGTATATGGAAAAAGATATCCTCTTTCTTACATACGCAAATACATACTACATTTTCTCGCTTTTTTCACACAAGTTATAGCGATTGTAGCGTTATAGCTCTCTAATCACCTCTCCTTTCCGCATAACTCTTCATTCGCACCTAATTCTTCCCTTCGACGTCTTTCATGATTTTCCTGATAATATTATACGCTTGGTCTTCCTGTTATTCTTCCCATTTGTTTCTCCTTAAAATACAGCTTTCAAGTAGAAAATTCTGTATTGTAAAACGTGCCCAATAATTTTGTCCTTCCCTAGATATAGAGTTCTCGTTACACTTCTTTTCTCTCCAACTCTTTTTAGAACTATATCGCTAAAGATTCTCTCCATCCATTTGATTTTTACCCATCTTCAACAGAACCACATCTTCATTTCTTCCATACCCTTTTGATCTGCAGCTGTAATTACACTACCTTCAATACTATATACAAGTATCACTTAAATATATACGTGGATACAAGAATTTCACATATTATTAGCCAAACTGCTGATTTTAAAGTGGTCAAATTTTCATATTTTTATTAATTTTTTATCTTTATCAATGGATTTAATTCGCATCCTACCCGGTAACACAGTATTGGAAATATAAATAGACAATTAAGGTACCTCGAGGCAGGTAGGGTCTAGACTACGAGGGGATTGCCTTATCAAATTGTATGAATTATCAGGTTGCCTAAGTCCAATTTATTTTTGAATGGAATTGAGAGGGTATTGTACGAAATCTAAAGAGAAACGATTGGGCTTAACCTGTTATCGACGTCAAGAAACAAACTAATAGAATTTACCCCTTGCCAAACTTTTCCTTGACTTTGACTCTTTCCCTTCAAAATCTTTGATCAATGTCTTAGGCCCCTTCGCACTTTAAAGGAATGGAAAAAATTGGCTGACATTAATTTTTATGGGATTTCGTAGAGTTAGGAGCGTCTTTAGAATATAGCTAAAGATTTGGACAAGGGAAATATTATCTGTCATAATTAACTACTCATCTAAATGAAATAGCGAATGGATGAGGCATAGAGGTTTTCCCCTAATCCTTTGTATGACACAAAGATGAAGTCGTAAAGTACAGTAAAAAATATAACTTTTTCTTTAAAAAAAATAATGAAAGTAAGTCATAATCAATTGGAAAAGTTAACACATGGTTACTAGCAATGATGAGGAATCAGCAAAATTAAACTATTGAACTGAATGGGAGACTGTTTATAGGGAATTATGCTTCTAAATAAAATCTTTTCTGGACATTGGAGTGTGAATAATGTTATTTGACTTAAACATGGTAGACGAACTCTTTGCCAGTTTTACTGAGAAATATTGAATAAATGGGGTTCCAAAATTCAACAAAATAGGGCTCGGTGATAGCAGAAAACTTTTAAACCGGTTACATTAATTATTACTCCGTGGAAAACAGCATATAATTATCCTTCTTTTGTCAACGATGATACTATTGATAAACTATGTCCGCACCAAATTCAGCCTTTCAAGGTCATCAACATTAACAGATACGTCCAACTATTAGGGAGGTAATATCTCACCGGCGTTTAAGAATTTCAAAGCCATAGTTTCCAACACCTGTGTAATTTTTGGCCATTTACGTGACATTCATGAAGGCTGTGCCTCAATTCCTTTGATGGATTAATATTTAATTATTATTACGATCTCTAGATATTGAATAGACTTTCGTCATCAAAGGTTTATTACAAGCTTTGACAGATATTTTATTAAACCAATTCGTGACATTTGAAATGAAGAGTAACCATTTTAGAAAGGCGTGAGATTTTCTCGAACAAAGGAGAGCAAAGCAGGTCTTTAACTTTGGAGGACACTAAATGGTGCGAGGGAAACAATTTAATTGATTTTTCAGTATTTCGAAAGAAATCCGGCCCCGGGATTTACTTTCGACCGGCCGACTAATTGCCGGCCCCGGTGGCGGCGGGGTTAAGTCCTCGCCTGCTAAACCGAGGGTCGCGGGTTCGAGTCCCGCCTCGGTGGGTTTTTCACCACCCATATGTGGGCATGGATGTGTGTCAAGTTCTGTTGGTCTGGTACCTGGAAAACCTGATGACAGGCTGAGTAGCCTATCGGGATTCTGGGGACATTCGGGCCAACAGAATTGTCCGGCAAGCAAAAAAAAATGGGCACGATCGTATGATTTAATTTGTAGCTTACAGCAAGGAAACATTTAAGGGACAACTTAGGCATCTCAACAGAGGTAGGGGTAGGCCATGTTACGAAAATTTTGACTAATCAAAAATCATTTATGAGCGGGTCGTCTCGATTGTTATTGATACCGGGGAACATTAAAATGTGAAATGCAGTATTGTTTGGTTGAGATACTGGAAAAAAGAGGACTCGAATGGCTTGGAGGCGTATGGGATGTGGATAAGGAAGAGAATGGAGAAAGTGCAATGGGCGGGAAAAACGAGCAAGGAAGTGCTTGGTATGTTGGGTGAAATTGAAAAATTTCTAAAGGAGATTAGGTGAGAGTTGGTAATTAGGGCTGAGGGGATGCTAAACATTGTGTGATAAGGTGAAGGACGTTGCGTTAGCCGGGTAGGTTAAGCCAGAGAAGAGGCTACATATCTTTATACTCAGTATCTCCTCCAGAATCCAATGTTAACTGTGGTCAGCCTTCTGTTTATATCTTCTCAATTTGTCCAAATCTCGGCCATAGATCTCAAAAATTTCATCCAAAGATGGGACCATTCTTACTAGTTAAATATGGAATATATCTTTTTCCCAAAATACAGGGTTTTCTTAACCCTTGTATAAGCTTTCCCTCGTCCAATTTTCCGTAGGATGTCGTCATTGCTGTTACCACTGACATTTTAGATAACATTACATAGCAGTATCCAATCGTCTCCCTTATATTTCCAGGCATTGTCATGGTTTCTCATCCATTTTTTCCCCTCATCATGTACTATTTTGAATCGTGTTTTTGGTCAAAATTTGAGTAGGCATTTTAAAATGAGCTTATCATGTAATTCATTTGGCACCAAGGAAGAGATATTTAATAGAATGAATTTGAATTCAAAATATGAATTTTTAGGCCCTGTGCTTCCTTGTGGGTGAGTGACCTTACTGTAGTGAATTAGGCATGCGATCGTGGATATCAATCCCCTAAGAAATAAAGCCATGCTACGCCTCGTTTGATTCGCACGCTGGCGGCACATCCTGCCACCTCGGCATCCGAAACGACACCTACTAACACACTCCGCCTCTCCCCACGATCATAAAACTTCAGCTTTAACTACTAACAGCGCTCTCCTTGCAAACGCTTACACACGTCCTGTTTTTCTTTTAAGTGTTGCGCGTGTCTGCATAGTCACCAGGTATCACATCGGACGATCTTACTCTCTGCGGGCGCCAGCGAAAGAAAGGAAAAGATGTTCCGGTGGATTCCTTTATGCTCTAGCCACACAAAAGGGTGTGGGCATTAAAGAGTTAGATGCGGGAACGGGTGGAATGAGATGGTCCAGGAGGGAAGAGGCGTCGCCATAAAAGGCTGCAAGTAAGGAGATGGGACGGTAAGATAAGTCTTAACCCCTCCATCTCATTTCTCTCTCCATCTCTCTCTCTCAGCACGGGGTGTTTTCTATTTATTTTGGAGAATAACAGAGGCTGCGTAGAGGGAGGAGTGTAGCAGAACGAGGTGATAAGTTGAGGATTTTGAAAGGATTAGTGAAAAGGATGAAAGAAATGGAAGCGGGGACATTCAGGGATAAAATAAATGGGGTAGGCCGGCGGATGAGGTTGCAGAGGGAAGGTGTAAGAGGGTGGGGGATGGTGAGGGGAAAAGATTGCGGTAATATGGTCTCTATACGGTTGGATGATTAAGAAAGTGAGATGCTGATATTAGCTTCAAAGACATTAAGCTACGAGAGTGGGGTGGAAGTTTGAGTGAGAGGACCGTACCCCTCAAGATGAAGGTATGCCGTGATTTTCAGATCACTGCGGATGCACTAATGTCATGGAACGCCGTCACAGATTTAAGAATTTACTTCAACCACTTGCAACTTTCGATGGTAGTCTCTTAATGGTCCCAGACAGATCACATTCTCAAGAATTTCATCAAATTCTGTTATATCTTGGGGAATACATATACAAAACATATGCGGCACAGCAATAAAGAAACTTGTTTTTGTTAAGCGTATAATAGGAAGGTCATTGGATGAAAAAGTAAATGAGAGATGCTACTGCACTCTGGTAAGGCCACACCTCAAATAAGCCGCTAGCATTTTAGACCCTGGTCATAAATATTTAACCAAAAAAGTCAATGAAATACAAAGAAAAGCAGCACGCTTCGTTAAAAACTGCTACGAGTGAATATACAGTGCCTCACAACTTTAAGAGGGATTATGGTAGGAGCTCCTAGAGACTCGGAGGCTACTCGCTAGGCTTAGATTGCTAGAGAAATACAGAACTAATGTGTTTCAGAGTGACACATAGTATGTTTTCATGACGCCATACTACATCTCTAGGCATAGCAGAAGCGATAAATAAGAGAGATAGACTGCCGAACAGATAGGTACAAAAATTTATTCTTTCCGCAAACAATAAGCGACCACAATAAAAACTGAGCTCCAATAAATACACCGCCGTAATACATGTCACCATTTCACCTCCCAAAGCCTTACATCTTTACACGGCTGGTGACCTAACACCCCCTGCCAAACGCTCATGCGGCGGCGCTCAGGGTATTATGTAGATCTTAGACACTTAGTGCAGTCTGGAAGAAAGTGTTTTGTTATCAGTCGAGTGTTGCTTGTTGAAGGAATCCATAGAAGGAATCCATCCTTGCCTTGAGCGACCAGGAACGTGCGTGAGCTGAGCTTGTCACCGCCTAGCCTCTCATTACCGTTAATCGGCTGTTAGATATGGCAGAGGTCACCGTTACGTATTGTACCGTCGGACCTTTGTTAACTCCATTAATTATTTATTTTCTAATGATGCAATCACTTTTACACAACTTCTTTTGGAGCGAACGCCTTTACACCTCCGTCCTTTTCTCTAGAATTCTCAACAAACCTTCATTTCCAATCAACAACCCCTTAAATCCGTTGCAAAAATAAACATTCACCAATCAATTTAAATAGTTAGAAAATTACAGATAACAAAAATAGAGAAAAATGACCATCATATCGTAATATAGTTAAATAAAATATCGTAATAAATGAACAAAGACAGTATTTAACTAAAAGTCTTGATGAAGCGTAAAACGCTAAGCGTTACAGTAAATATTATTTTACAGAATGCTCATTAATACTCAATTATTCAAAAGTATTTAAAATTCATTTTATGATTTACTCCTCATCAGTTTAGGTGCAGGGGCGTAATCACGCTCTTAGTTCACTTCAGAACGTTTGTCATTTTCAGTGATAATTAGTAACTTTAAGAAATTACTCCTAAAAATGTGCCGTATAATCAGTTTACTGATTATGTTAGTATCTATTTAATGTATATATTAGTATCAAGCATGAGTTTTCAAAATGAAAAATTGGTTACATAAATATAATTTATAAGTTTGAACCATCCCATACCTTATATCCCGGAGTTAAGTCCTTGGTTAAACTAGGTTGATGTGCGCATCGTTTGAGGAGCACGAGGCAAAAGTTGAGGGCAAAGGGTGATAAATTTCTGGGTCCTTAGAAAATTCGGGTTGTTATGCGTTCCGGTAGTAAACATATATGACGAAAAGATATGCCTCATGGGTTTGGCCAATTTTGAGAAGATGAGGAAGAACCGCATTGCATGAAGAAAAAAAATGAAGGAAGGTGAATGGTGTGAGAGACAGATACACACAGAGAAAAGAAAATGTGTTGGAAGTAAAAGCATAGACGGGGACATGTAGGTACGGTCTTCATGACAAGAGGTTAGGCCGGAGAAGAATTAGGTGGTAAAACAAAAATTTTGTGGCTATGACTACGAAATATATGCCTTATGACTGCGCATATTCTAAGAAAGGATAATAAGTATACCTGAATGAGCAAGGATAGATTACCCTCCGCAGAACAGGAAAGCTTTTATGCATCAAACATATTTCTTGTATCACTACGTATTTATGCAGCGTCAAAATGCTGTTATACAAATACTTTTTGCAGAATTGGTATCATATCTGTAGTTTAGTGTATACTCGTAAATTTTGACCCCCTGACAGGTATTTGTAGGTTTTTCTGATGCATCCACAGTTGTACTTTCATGAACCATATTCAGGTACATCGAGGTGCAAGTTATGGAATTCTTTCGCCCTACTACGCATCCTTGAGATGGCCTTCAAGGTATATTGATTACATGTAGATTTTAAATTCAAGCGAGATTAAGACTTCCCGTAAGGGACCAGAGGTCCGCATTCAATTTTTCCTTATAGCTAGAGTCTACCACCACTGCCGTTGAAGTCTGTGGCTGTACTTTGTAGGTCTACCAGCGTTGGAGGAAGTTTGCTGTAGTCACCTGGGTGCATCGTGACGTCAAGAAGAAAAGGCTCGTGTGAAAGGTGTCGACCAAGGAGCAGCGGGTAGTGGACGACACAGAATAGATAACGCTGCCAGCATAACTGAATCCCACATGAGCGTTCAAAGACATCACCGTTAGATGGCAAATTTCATGACCCACATAGAGCTATGCCAAAATACGGCAAAAGTTCCAGCCCTTTAAATCAGCCAGTCTTAGTAGTTGGATTGGAAAATACTACATATTATATGAATAATGGATTGTCATGAATTTGCAGTTGGTAGCGAAAGTTTGTATGTAGCCTTGAAAAACCTGGAAGTCAGAAATATACGTCTCAAAAGCAGAAAAATCACTGAAATTTCAAGATATTTCATATTAAAAGGCATTATTTAGATAGCGCAGTGTATCCTTGTGCACCAAAACAAATGTATGCCTCGGGTGTTTATTCATTTTCGCTTTTATAAGATTTTTTCCAATGGTGGCAATTTTGCGTTACGGCAAGTTACATTCTGAGGGCCCAATTTCGGATCCCATCGTGGAGACAGCCTTGCTTCCCCAATGCGGGGGTAGCTTCTGGGCAATTGACAATTTCACTGAGATATTCCACTCTGCTCAACAACCACCATGATTTGCTTTCACTTTAATTGCGAGCCACTGATAAAGGCTACCAACGTGGAAGAATGTTCCACCTGTAAAGCTGCCGCGCATGCAGCCGTGAGATCAATATCGCAATGCGATTATCGCAAGTCGCAATACACACGCATGAGAGCATCCTAGCCCGGCCCAGCTCCGCTCGTAAGACTGATATGGGTAACAGTCGTGTAAGAAATGGGTGGGTCTACTTCTCCACCCACTCACTCTGTCAAATGGAGTAATCGACGCCGTGGGGAATAGCTTTTGGCGAAAGAGGAAGTGGCGCGATAGCAGAGGAGAAATAAAAGGAACACGATGGAATTAAACGTAAGGGTGGGTGGGGGGATGGTGGGAGGGTTTGAGGAGAATCATTTGAGGGGATCTTGACAAAGTGACATCGGAGGCACTTTCACTTTCCTTTCCCCGAATCTTTCTGCCCGAACGCATCCATCACGCGAAAAAATGTGACGAATTAATTTGGCAGGAGTACATCAAGGATCCGAATTCCGACGCAGGTATCGTTAAAAATTTACAGAATCTTCCTCTCGCTTTCTTTGAAGAGTGCGTTCTTCGACTAAGAACTGACTCATTGAGCTAATGTCGAAGTCTTTTCTAATTTCGAGACTTAGAATAAATTATTATGACCTTAATTTGCAAAGAAAATGAATGCGACTTTGCAAAAAAGGTATATCCGTTGCAATGAATGCATGACACAAGAAAAGTTAAAAAAAAGATAGAATTTATTTACTTACTTAGAAAACGCAGAAAATGCATGATTTAGAGATTTTTGAGAAATATTTTTGAGAAATATTTTTTTAGAAATATTTTGGGAAAATCGATATTCTTGACGGTGATATTTTTTACCTGTATGTTTCATTAACCACAACAAATACATTTTTATAACTTATTTTGAATGTTCGTACTCAAACGGGGTTTTTACCTCAATTACATTCTAAATATTATAATGTCAACTATTTTAGGTTTGTACTATTTCAATATAGCTCTTCGGGAATCGCTACCTCAATATTGATCCTTAAAAATCCAATTTCTTACATTTCTCAAGATTATTACGCTCTTAATAGCTAAATTACCTTCCTGTCTCGAATCATCTTAGAAGCAGAGTGCTTTACAACCTAAAAGTATTTTTCAACAATTTTTTACCTATTAAAGAGTAAAAAACAAATTACTGTAGGTGATGAAACATGAATGAAAAGCAATCACCCTCAAAAATATCGATTTTCCCAAAAAGACATTTTGATATCTCATATGCCTGTTCAGCATATTCTAATTCGAGCTGATGTCAGTAATCAAATGATGATAGTTAAACGATAACCACTATTTGTTTTTTTTATCTTCATGCTTTGATTTTGATGGAAATTCCTTTTCATACATCCACACAAGTCCATATTTTCGCGAGCCGGAAAAATGAATAATTTTCCCATAATGGTTACGAAAAAACGACTCAGTCCCGGACGCACGCGAGCCCCTTTATGATTATTTCATTTTTGTAAAGGCCTCATAGATTTTGACTGGATCCCAGTTATAGCCCAAACGATTCATCAGACACTCATGACTAATTCTGCTGAGTATTTTAGCCAAAACCACTCGTTCCGCTAATGTAATATTGCGAATCCCATCATTCAAATTCATGTAAGGCTGGTTTGTAAAAGCATCTAAAAAATGAGCGGTAAAAGTGGAAAAAATCATGAGAAATAGGAGCTAAGGGACAAGAGAAAGTCGTAAGGATAGAATATAAATGACTACCGGCGGTTCTACCGCTCTTATCTTTTTTTCTTGACCTTACTTTCAGGAAAGTAAGCTTCTTTATAAACCTTTCTCTCGAGCATTTCACCTTCAACTTTTTACTATTCAAGTGGTTTCCTATTTGGATATTTTCTGTGTGAGAACAAGTCACTGTGCATCAGCAAACTCTCTGGTCCTGAATATTACCTGGCTCTAAAGATTATTTTTCTATTTCTTTACAAGCATATGAGCCTAATATATTCATAAAAAGATAAGGCATATAAGTGGAAAATATAATTCCTGAACCATTGCACGCCCTTGCATGTGCATATGAGGGGTATTTAAATTAGTCAGAATGGATACTATGGTTACCATATCAATGCAAAGTACTTCTTTTTCATCGATTCAATGATTATGTCAATTAAATATTTAAAGAAAAATTGTTCTTAGACATGAATTTAATAATTTATCGCCCAAATTTAAAAGAAACGAACTTATTTATCAAAAATTATATTTTTAAATATTTCATTTCTTAATGTAGCCAAAAGTATCTAAACCAATGCATTATCATTTTGTTTTTGATTCTGAAAGTCTGAACCAGAAAATCTGGTTCTATGTTTTATTCCTCAAAGGGATACTTCTTTAATTTTCAGGAAGTAATACGGCTATTTTTTCATCATCCTCACCTAAAAATTCGCTAAAAGCCCTCGTCAAAGTTTGTCTCGTACCCCCCACTACTCGATAATTTTCCCTAAATATCCGAATCGCCTTACTCTTGTATTTTTAACTTTGCATCGGCCGATAGTCTAAAACAATCATCACTAGTGAGGTAAACCTGATGCCCTCATAAGAGAACTCTTATAATTCAGAAGATAGCAGCAAAGTTACGAATTACAAGTTATTTATGGTAAATGACTGACATTTCCCATTACATCCACATAGTTGCAGAAAATAATTCAAAAGTTGAGTGATAATTACCCGGGATATTTTTTGCTCAACTTTCATTTCCTTTTTTGCCACCATGCTGATTTTTTAATAAAATAAGCGTCTTTCTGCCGAGGGTGGCAATGCCTTCACGGTAAATATACAAGCACAGATGATGCGCCCTCAGATATATACGACAGGACAATATTCGGCAAAAAATAGCTAATATCTCAGAGACTCCTCAACCAGTTGTCGACATATGAGGACAGGAGGACCAAAGAGGATATGGTGGAACAATATTTGCAAGTAAGAGTACATATTCGCACTCATTTCAGATAGCTGCATTGATTTCACATAGCAGCATCATTTCTAGTAAGGCGTAGGTATTTTGTAGCTCAGGCTGCTAGTATCCTCAAGCAAAAGCTTGAACTCATCATATAATAAGGTACTTATTTTAAACAATGATATTTTGATGTTGACCATTGAAATATACACTTTTATTCGATGGGTTATATACCTTACAAATGAATAGAGAGAATCTGATACCGCGAGTTATGGAAGAATTAAAGGCATGAGTTTATTTATCGTAACTAGTGGTGGCATATCTAATTAGCCTATATCACTAATTTATAACATTTTAAACATTCTAGGGTCTGATACTATATTTCAAGATCAGTCTACGCAATTCCGGTTAGGCCGTCACATTACAGGTCCGTGAGCCAAATTTTAAATCACTTTGCAAGTTTTTAATTAGATACGATTTCAAAGATAAGTTATGATTATCGCTGCAGAGGGAAATATATTAGAAAAGAGGAGTCAAGAATATGAATATGTGGCCTGAAAAATGGAATCGCATAAAAAAACGCATCATTCGTCATCAGCACGGACTTAGATTTGTCATCATTTAAAATGGTACTCTTGCACCATGTTACATTACCAATTATCACGAACGGCTGAAAAAATACGTTAAAATAGGGAATAACACACTTCCAGCTATGCGACGAAGGGATTCGCTCGTTAGAGCACATCTGTGTCGTAAATACATGAATCCTTTTATATTGAACTCAATATTGATTATCTCAAGAAAGAGTCAATAGACATTTTAATGTACCCCATCATTCATCATTTGTTGTTCAATCCTAGGATTGGTAGACTGCAGCCCTTCCATATCTAATGTTAGTTCCCTTACCTCCTGGTATCTCTTCCTATGTACTTTCCTCTTTGTTTGGTCGATGAACCTATTGCTGGGTCTTCCTCTGGGTAACTTTCCCTTCAATTATGTTCTTCACAATCACATTGTGTCTCAGGGTGTGTCCAATCCATCTTGTTCTTCTTTTCTCTATGGTTCTGCATATGGTCCTTTCCTCTTCTACTTTTCTGTACACTTCATCATTTCTTATTTTGTCCTTCGATTATATCTTCAGCATCCTCTTCCAGCACCAGGTTTTGAAGGCTTCTAGTCTGTTCAAGTCCACTTTTCCAATGTTCCTTGCATCCGCTACGCTCAAAGCTAATGGTTTTACAAAAAAAAATTAAAAAGTTATCTCATGCGTTTAAAAATCCTTGTTTCATATCATGAAAAACTCATACCCCATATAATAATTTTAGGCATTTTCGTAATACTGACTTTCAACAAAGTTCAGTAAAGTTCGATGAGGAAATGCATTAAGACGGGAATGCAGAAAACAGAATTGCTTACTTATCAGCTGCGGCTTTTTCAGCTCAGAGGATTTACGGATCCATTATAATGAATAGAAGTTTGTTCTTCTTAAAGTATTCTTTCGCCAGGACGGGGAGAGCTCTGATAATACACTTGTACCTCGGCTTTCGGATTACCCGGAGAGAAAAAAATGATACCAAATTAAATCTGCCCAAAAGTGCGTTCATCCCAATAAAAAAAAAGAAAAGAGAGAGACTAGGTATACATTTTGTCGCTCTATTCACTCAAATCTCGTAATGTTTCCTAACTCTTTTTTTTTCTACGGAAATAAAAGTCGAACTGATGCAAAAACTTTCACTCTTTCCCTGGGTGCTCTCGACTTCTTTTCATGCTCGAGGGATACTTATCGGAGCTTATTCCCGCCCGATAATTGGAGCCTTTCGATAAATCCTCATCCCCTTTCGAGAAAATCGCATTGAAGAGGACGGGGCATGAGATGAGGGAGGAGAAAACGGATTTTGATGGGGTAGGGAGAGCTTATGAGGCAGAGGTGGGGCTATATTTTTAGCCGCCCGGGACGATCTCCGACAATTGCTATCCTTCCTTCGGGAAATGTAAACTACAGATCAAAACTATTTGGACTCAATTTAATAATGAAAATTAGAAGAAAAAAACATTATTTCGTGTTTTTCGTAAAAAAAATTACTCAATTTTTTCAATAACACAAAAAATACAGTTTTATCTTAAAAAATTGAAAGTTTGCATGTTTGATTACTATAGACCTCAAAACCTCTCGACGCGTACTACATTTATGTTCCTTGGCACCTTGACATATTAATGCCTCTTATTAGAAAAGCCCAAAGGGTTACAATTTTGGACCCTTTTTAGCCAACTTTAACTCCCCTTAGAAAATCAATGATTTTGGCGTAGAGGTTTAGTTTTATGTATTTTGAAATAACTTGACCTCATGATGTAGGCAAGGAGTTTTTAGTCATTGGTGACCTTAGAAATAAATTTCTCAACAACTGCTATTAATTTTAGCGCCTGCTTCGTTGTACCTAAAAATTCAGTCAATTCTCTCAACCATAGAAATTTTTGCTTACTTGGCAACCGCTTCAAAGACTTGAAATAGGATCATATGCTCAAGGCGTTTATAGTGCTGGTTAAATGATCTTTATAACAAATTAACCGCGTGGCTTGAGCGAGAACTTTCAACCCCAGCCTGTCCATCAATGGAGTAGTATTAGAATTTTTAATGTCACATTAAGACGACACAAATTATTAATTATATATTTTTCCTCGTTAAAAGACATCAGAACAATCTTTTCTTTAAGTAAATACTCATACGTAAATGTTTTTCTCTTTCTTTTTTGTTGGTTAAGCAATTCGTTAGGAGCAAAATCTTATTTTAGTTGATTTTCCATTGATAATACTATAGGAAATATTCGACAATCGATATTTTAAAATAAAGGCAATGGTTAAGTATAGAGGGATAGCTGATAGTGATAGACACTTTTGTTATTATTAACAAAGCTGACTTGTAGGAGAGGAGTGAAATGAGAGTGGCATAATGAGTGGAGGGGATGATCCCCGGGGCATGCGCACGAGAGTACCTATGCGGGGGCAAATCTTTGCTGAAAAGGCAAAGCGAGAGGACAAAAGACGCCCCCCCCCCCCCTCTTCGCTAAGTTTCAGGGATCGAAGGACGCTGTGGGTTTTCCTCCCAGATGCTGGTGAGTGGGGTTTCCTGCTTGCGGTGTGACGGGGCACTGCGGAGAAAGCATATGGAGGACTAAGGATTGAAGAGAAGTGACGTGAATGAATGAATAAGGAGGCGAATGGGAAAGGTTTATCACCCGTGAGAGAGGCCTGCTGGAATAGGTGGGAAGGCGGAAGCATTTGACGATGCCGCATCGCCAAGTCAAGAGACTTTGGGTCGATGTCAACAACACGCCGTAGATTTTTTTTTATTTTTAGTGCTAGTAGCTAGATACGTAAAGTGAGTTCTCGCTGGCCGCGTTGGATAATATCGGATTCAGTCGGTAACTTATGGAGGATGACGTAAGTGGGCAACATAATTTGTTTTTAAACTATTCCTATGCAAATCATTTGTTTAAATACAATAAACCAATATTTTGTCGTCAAACTAAACCGTTGAATAAAATTTCTCTGTAATTTTTATGCATATAATATGTATTTCTCACTAAAAATTTCGCATGTTTGACATTTTCAAAATACTAAGTCATCAGAAACAAGGTAGACGACGTCGTAAAACGGTACGGCCCCGGTATTACGAAATATTTACGCGTGTAAGGCCGACGGTTAACCAAGCTCTTCCAAATATAATCGTTTCCATATCCTAAATGGAATGCAGTGAACTAGTGTGGTTATATCCTTCCTGTTGAAATACACATTCTCAAGAGAAGGACAACCTTGCGTTGACCTTAGACTATTGACATCTCAGACAATGTTTAATCATGCCACAAAGACGGTGGTGAAATACGAATAGCCTACGGTCCGTGGTTCGATTCCCAGGTCCGGCCAATTTTTTCTTGATCAATTTCAACTCATTTCACAGCCGTACTTGTGGCATACAAAAAAGCCGTCTAATAGAGCCAAGCAAGGCATAGAGTGCTAGTTAAGGATGCAGTGGCTTTGATGTGATTTCTGGGATTCCCCGCTTTTCCTTTCCGCTTCCATCTATGGTGGACTGAAAGGGTTTAATCAAGTTCCGTCGTACCCTCTAAGACTGCCACGGGAATTGGTAAGCATATGAAGCGTAGAGGTCTTCGCATTGGCCCTGAAAGTTGGTCTATGGTTCATTTATCTGTCAAGCTCATTTTTCTCTTGGCGTTTCAACGTAACTTATATCCCGTTTTAAATAAGGTACATGAGTTTTTAAATATTGCATGCTCTATTCAAACGTAATCACAGATTTCCGCCATTTTTGCATGAATATAAGGAGTAATTAATTTGCATTTGCGGGTAAATCTACAATCGTAGCCGTAGCATAAATATTAATCAAGGAAATATAATACCTGATTCCAAGTGAGGCAATTTGCGTCATTGAAGTCAAGTTGGTAAGTAGTAAGGGCAGTAGAGTTGATCAGTTTCGGTTTTTACGATTTTTTTATCGCCTAAGGCCGAAAAAGTTGTCTTTTTGGGTGGTACTTTATTATTATATGCTTGAGTATACATTCATTTGATTGAATTTTGCAAATTTCCCGAAAATAAGGCCAATTCTACGTATCCACCTCGATGTAATTTGTAAAAGGTCGAGTTGAAATGCCATTCCAGGTAGAACACTAAACGCTAAACTTCCTTACAATTGTCTACAAACACCTATAAATTTACTGCATAAATATGCTGCGACCACTTGGCATCAGAAATTATAACCAACTCTGTGCATAGTCCATCAGAGTGACATTTCAGCGCTTAATTCGGGTGGTTAAAATCTTACGTAAATTATAATTCAGTAGTTATGATCGCCAGTTTTCTTTTTCCTGGTCTATGGCAGGATCGCTTCGAATATGATGATGCATGCCAGAATCAAATGCAATTTTTACATGGGAATCATATTTCTACCACCTTTTTACGCATTCCAAGGGGAAATGGGGGAAGGAAAAAGTTTTTCAAATTAATACAGATAGTAATAACGATGGCTCATGATTTCGTGAACTGAAACAGATAATTATATCTAATTAAAATATCTCAATGAAATTTATTTTCATCATACTTCAGCTTACTGAGGGCGAAAAACTCATATCTTCAGTCCCCATAAGGACACACATTTCATCAACTCAGTCGTTATTGGACCATCAATATTAATATCAATGAATTACATAGTATATCCACTTAAAATGTTTTATTCTCGACCTAGTTTTGTTTGTAGTTATACATCGTCAGAGTACTACAGTAAAAACTATATCGTGAATATAATACTGAGATACTGGATTAAATAAGTTAATCATCGTCATTGACATGAAACAGTTCAACGGTTCAAACAATAAACTGTTGGTCATCCATAAATTTGGTCTCGAAATATGTGCATGGTAACTTCCTTTGATAGAGAAGAGGATTTTATATTTGTTATCAACTAAGGTAGAGTAATCACTATTCACTGATCAAAGTTTAAGGGGTGGTTGTGTCATAATCAATAGATAAATAGTAATCGCCCCGAGAAAAAATTAGCCTGGACCGGGAAACGAGCCTCGGACCTTTAATCTGCGCATTATTTCAGTAAAACGAAAGGTCCATGGTTTGATCCACAGTCCAGGCTGATTTTTTTTCTACTGGAAACTACAGCTTAATTCAGCTACAGGCTTGAATACGGTTAATTAAGTAAATTGTTTATGCGTCCTTTATTTCTGTACTTAAGTGGGTGATTCATATGTAATTAGTAATGCATTATATTTTATAATTTAGCACTTAAAGACCACATAGCTCATATGAAAGCTGCAAACTCTACGTTTCAAGTGCCGGAGGCGGGAATGAGATAATTTTGAAGATAAATAGTACCACAGTACGGTCGGAGGAATGGGAAAGCTCGATAAGGAAATGCCGAGATGTGGTTTTATCGCTCTATGGAAATGATACACTGCCAGGGGTACTTTCCCAGCTGTTGGTCCGTCGCTACGGCCAGCCGCAGCCCTCGTGGGATCCGCCGGCCTCTAGCTGACTGTGACCAAACTCCAGCCACCCACACACTCTTAACTCCACTTTTCAAATGAGGATAATGAAGGGAAATCGTAAATTTTAAATGAGTCCTTTTTTTCAATTTCAACGGTTGCCTAGGAGAGGAAATTCCAACATATTTCTGCCTTCGTTTTACGGTATGCATAATTCAACAATACATGCGTAAAACGAGTCGCGAGCCTCGCGTAAGTTCATGTGAAGTTTTTCTTTTCGAAATTATAATATGTATTGTAGGCACTTCGTAATGTAATATGGTCATCACCATCCTAACCGTTAAGTTCGTGAGGCTTTGAAAAACTCCAGATGTGACGCATTTCCGTGGCGCATTAAATTACTAACAACCATCTCTCCCGCATAGAGCTGTGGAATTATCAAACTCCATTTCTTTTGCGGTTGATCCCTGAAAAACATATTATATTAAATTGTTCGAGCATCAGGGCCACGATAACCTGATTTATCAGTCAAACAGGTTCGCCTTGATTCCTAAGTTTATGGGTCGTTATAAAATGTTTGACAACTAAATGCAATCATATTCGTCCCTCCAACCATGTTTTTAAATATAAATTTTTGCATAACCATTTATAACGTTTTTCTAAATTAATTTTTTAAATATAATCACACCTCGCAATGTAGTTATCATTCAGTTTCCATAGTTATTGTCACGAATGTTTTTAGAAATTTAATCATATTCTAGCTGTATAGAAAGATGCTTTGAATAAATGGCTTGAGGTAGCAAGCACTTGATCCCATGTTTATTTCCATAGAGCTTTGTTACTCGGTGCGTGGGTCGCGACGGAATTGTTTGAAAATTTTACATTTTGCTTTCCTGTATCTCTTTAAAACCTGTGGTCCGATATTTCCCTTCATACCGGCTATATTGAAGAATAAATGTGGTTATATTTACAACAACACTGTAAAAAAAAGAAAATAGAGTAAACGGCTGCTACACTGTTTGGATATATATTTAAAAATTCTCTAAGTTTGCAGTTGTGAGCGAAGGTAATTTGGATGGAAGTATCGGAGAATTAGACAAATTAATACATGAGCCATAAGTTGAGCATATTAGGTGGGTCAAGAATTAAATCACGTTCATTAGTGACTTGGCGGTATTTCATCATATATAACATTTAGTAAGTAAGTTATACTTTGCCACAAATTAATAAATGCACAGCCCTCGTGGTTCAACGATTTAGCGACGCCTAAAGATGACAATACACTTTTGGAAAACCCGGATCGAGGTTTTTCTTATGAATTAGTGGTGTTGTGAAATTAACTTGTTAAATAATTTAGGTCACAAAATGTTTTAACTCATTTGGAATCGCTTTATTTAGAAATATTTTAACAATCAAATAGTAAATTTTCCTTCCGGCGGTTTTTGTTAATTAACTTTTTAAATTTTAGGGTACCCCAATTACAAGTGTTCGCTGGCAGCAGATTAGGTAGTTATTTCAAATAGAAGCGTAAAAGTATCATGGCAGCAGGAAACACAACCACCGTAACAACTGATTATCCCGGACTTTATGTGCATAGGTTATAACGACAGAATGATAAGAGTTCCAAATTTATGGTTTCTGTTACCTTTTTTTTGCCAACAAGAAAATCGTTAGCATCTAGTAACTTTTTTTGGTAATTAACTATGATCATATTTAGATACCCCTCCTTATTCGCACATTCAAAAACATGTTTTAGGACATTAAGAAAAACTGCAGTCAAATTTCAGCTGCTAAAAAAATTGTGCTACGTATTTTACCTTAAAGTATTTAGAGCTAAGGTGAGTGAGCAGTCAATTTAGTAGTAAAAACACTTTGATGCGAGCGCAGGTTTAAATATTTGCAATTTGTCTAAATTATTTTCTCACTTGAATCCACTTTTTTGAAGAAATTTTTGCGTTTAAATTCCGCTATATTTAAATTACTCGCAATACCGCCAGGAAATTCCAAATTAATCTCGGTTTTTAGAGTGCATGGGTCATTAGGACATGTGTCGACGCATTCTATATTTAGATTTTCCGCGGGACTTTGAAAACTTTGATAACAATTTCTCTTTTACCCGGAGCTTTTGGAAAATTAACTTTGAAAATATTAACACCATCCTACCTCCGGTGTACGCCCGCATTTCATGCCTTGAATTGGCACCCAAGCTTTTGCTCTCTAAAACCCTCCCTTATTAACTTTTAGTCTCCTCATGAAATTAACGCGCCTCCGGTGAGCTTGTGGGGGATGAAAAGGGGTAAAAGATGAAAGGGAGGCTGATGCCGTGGACAGAATTGAGGCTGCGCAGGACAGGTCAGCGAGAACCAACTCTCTGAGAGAGAGAGAGAGCCTCATGTATTAACGCCAGTTCAACCGAGTAGCGCAAAACATTCATGATTTTTGTGGGAGCACTTTTTCCGCCGGGTAAGTTAGTTTCTCTGCAAGGCACGAGACCCACACCTCTCCTTCGTCGCGAGGGTAAATGCGGCGGTGGCTGAGGGTTGCGTCAGAGAGTGGAAAGGAATGGTTGAGTTCAAATAGGGGTTTCTCTCACGGGTTCAATGGTAAAATGAATAACTAAAATGTACTTTTGCCCCATACTATGTCATTCACTAGATGTAAAACGCGTCCTATCCTATGCAAAAAATTGAAATTCCGTTTTCTTGAACGCAATGAACCCTCGAACAAGTGGATGGATTCGAACAAAATTTGGCACATTTTCCAAAGGGTCTATAAGAATTTGTGTGTTAAGTTACTTATTCCCAAGAACTTTAGCCATTCCATAGATTTTACCCATCTCAGCTTCTAGAAAATGTTGTAAAAATATCAAATTCTTTTCTATAAATATTTCCATGTGCATGCATGAATAGCATATTACTCCTGGGATCCTTTTTTAAAGCAATAACTTGATTTGACCGGCGCATGAAATGTATCTTCAACGCAGTACATAGCTTGCGAACTCTCGTTTCGCAGTATATACTCAATTTAAAATTTATTTCCACTAGCTGGAATCGTTTTCGCGTTTAGCATGATTGTAATAATGGATTATTAAGTTTAAACAATGGACTTTTTGTTGGAAACTTTTCAAAACATCTTGACCTCATGAATGGCTAAAATTCCTTTTTTCCCCATTTCATGTTACTTACTAGATGTAAAACCTGTCCTAACCTATATAAAAAATTAAAATCCAGTTCATTCGAGCGCTATGCATCCTGGAACCAGTGGATGGATTCGAACAAAATTTTGCGCGTTTTCCATGGGGCCCAAAAGAATTTGTAAGCCATCTCACTAACTCCCAAGAGCCCCTTTCGCTCATAAGTGGGCCTTAATAACCTACTTTCACAAAACTTAACGTATCCGGTGCCGAGGTAAATTTTTTATTTATTTAAATTAATTGCACTCAGTGGAGCTTGAAAGATTTACGTTCAGATGAATGAAGGAATTTAGTTATTTAGGTTTTGTCCTCGTTTTTTTTTACAAACCATTATAACACCAGTGCATTAAATACCAATATGATATAGTCTTTTTATCCATTGTTTTGTTATGCACTTGTCCTTATTATCGTCACTTTTTCTTAACGTACTAGCTTTGATGTTCATGTGTACAAGTCTATAATTTGTTTTTGCGACCTATTCTCGCATACTATGTTTTATGAGAGGAAAATAATGTTTTAATGGAATAAATATTTTTTTATAATTATGTTTTGCAATGTCTCTTTTCTCAATAAAATCTTGTATAGTACTTATATTAATTATTATTATTTAATTATATGCGGAGAAATTCACCAACAGTTGTATTTCATCCGTGCCTCATGCAATATCCTCCTGACTGCGTTTTGTTCCTCGTCTATCGGGGTCGTGCGGAGATCGACCTTCAACTAGGATATATGCCTGGTGTGGAATCACCCCGTGCAGGTAGCTTGGACGGTTTTTTATCGGTGTAGATACATTCCACCGTAACTTTGAGATGCCATAAATTTTGGAAGTATTTTATTTTTAATGGCACTGACGAAAATGGAAAATTTCATTTGATTTGACTCTCACAGTATGGAGAAACCTCTTTAATCCGCCAGGGATGGCTCCACTTCTCTTTCTCTCGCTGTAATTCGTTAAGGGCTTTCACTCCGAGGCTTGGACGACAGAGCGGTCCTGTATTCCAAATCCCCTTTAATGCTTGGAATGTGGTTCATAATTCCACTAAAATTAGCGCGGATTCACGAGCAATCGCGATTGACATTCAACAGAGTTACCATTCACCGGTGTCACTTCTCTTATAATTGAACGGATAACTTCTCTGATAATTCTCGCACTATCTGAAAAATAAATTTGCCCTGAAATAGATCTTAGAAAACCATAGCAAATAGTTGAGGGTATTACAAATGCAACGTTTCCCTAGGTATTACGTCTGTAGCATATGAAAACATTGTGCACTCAATTCATTCTAATAGCTTTAACTTGCGATTTCTAAGCAAGAGTATCTCAAACATCTTTAGTAATTACGAATTCAAATACGGTTTCCGTCTAATTAAGTATAATGTAATAGGAATTTTATTATTCAATAGGATTTTTTCCCATAACAATTATTGCACAAAGTGACATGTGCGAATAAAGTATATATTAATCCGGAAGTCAATATTTTATATTTTCATTGTTATACGTTCAACGAAATGATAAGCATTGCATCATAGCTATAGGTAGATATTTTAAAGCAGTGTACTTTTCGAGTCTAAAATGTTTCAAGAACCCTCTTTTAGACTTATCTATCTCTCCTGAATATTATTGTAATATTTTAAGTACTCAAGCATTTTTCAGTCTCAAAGATAGTATTACTAAAAGCTTTTGCTTCGAGTCAAGTACAAATAAATGCAATTTCAGTGTAATTAATGAGACCAAAATCTTAGAAAAAATAAGGACTTATTGATTCATTTATGATATTTAGAAATATTGAAACTGTCGGCAGGCTATCAATAACTGTTATTGATTTCATCCACAGACATTATCTTCCGATAAGTTTTCTGTAATTTGGCTATGACTTCCTCAGATTCTAAAAGATATCGAAAGAATCGTTACTTGAAAAAATAATTGGCTGATAATTTTGTCGTGAATTTCTTTCTTCGAAGAAATCACTCATTTTATTCGCTCCGTTGTGTTTCTTTTATTTCGAATGAGTTAAACACCCTTTTAGCTATCGCTTGCATTTTAAATTAATTACATCATCCTATGAACTATTTTATATCTTATACTGCACCCAAAAATTTAGGTAAAAAGGTCACATCCTTTATGAAAGAAATACCGATGGATATTATTGTTTGCTTTATCAAACAGCGTTTTTCAAACAGTAATTCCATTTCTTAAATGTACTCTAAACTATCGGAAGTGAAGCGTTTCCTTTGTTTATCAGTAGCGGAGCACTTCAAATGAAGCAAATAAGTTCCAAAATGACTTTTTAAAATCAGTGAATTTAGCGATGTAACTGGTAGTCTCTCAAAACGGCATTTCAATAATTTGAATTCCACAATTTATATGAAAAAGAACTTAAACAGTAATAAAGAATAATGTAACACTATACACTCAAACTAGGCGGATAAAAAATCTCGAAATAACAAATTTAAAACACGATGAATTATATCTTTAACAGCTGGCATCAGATTAAAATCTCCAAGACTGTTCCTCACTCACACAATGACGTGAATCTCTAAAAAAAAAAGGTGGAGAAGAAAGAGCCAATCAAGATTCAAAACAAGGGAACGCGTGGTTCATAAATATTCCGGTCTGACTATTTTGCTCTGCGTTCGCGACAAAAATAAAAGGAAACAAGATCCTTGCTGAATGTCAACTGAGCACAACGGTGTCGGAAGAAACTCCGGAAAGCAATAAAGAGACATCGAAAAGATTTTTAAAAAGATAAATATTGTAAAAAAATATAATTCAGATGTACACGGAGAGCGATGAAAAAGACTCTCAGTTGCAATACAGCGCAACGTTGCGAGGTAGCGAGGGGCTTTGAATACTAATCATTATGCGTAATTCCATGTCAAAACGACCGAAAGAGCTCAAAATTACCCTTGAACTCTCCAATTTTGACAAAATTTGCCGGACGTATTCCGTCTTGCAGCATTGTTGACCATGTCCAACTATTTTACGGAATATGTATCCGTTGCTAACTTACAGGAGTACTGAGAAAAAACTGAGCGTTTTGTAAAATTGCATTTTGTTTGTCATGGATATCTCTGGAAAGAATATACTTATGTCAGAGGAAAAAAATTCATTTGAAAGAAAAATTAACAGCGCGTATTGCTGTTAGGCCAATAATTCCAGATTTTTCATTTTAGAACATGAATGTTTGTTTTAAAAATGACAAACGCGATTTTCTTAAAACACGTCCCATGGATATCGCTGATTATTCTTCATTTTTTGGTTTAAATAGCATCGCTCAGCAATGTTGAAAATCACGATGGTATTTGGTGTTCAGTTATAGATATCAATTTTTAAGAGACCTCATGTTTGCTCTGTACGTCTAAATTTCGCGGAATCCTAGGCAGGAGAGACATCTTAAAATAAAATAGAGCAAAAAATACTTACTTTAGCTTTATTAGATGCATTAAAAATTCAATGCAGGACATTCGGAATAATTATCAATCATAATAAAACAAAACTAATGAGATTCTGTGGCACAAACATGAGCAAGTAGAGGATTTTAGTTACTTAGGCAGTACGCTAAAATAAAATAAGCATAGCAGAAACGACATAAGGAAGAGGATTCCATTAGTTAATAGACGTTTAGACAGAAAGAGATACTTAGTAATAGAAGGGATCCGATGCCGAGGACCTCGGGTAAGTACGTGAAGAAAAAGCAAGTGAAGAGCTTGTTATGGAGAGTAGCGTCGTATGGGGCAGAAACTTGGATCCTCAGAAAGGAGGGCGAGAATAGGCTTCGGGCATTTAAGATGTGGGTGTGGAGAAGAATGGAAAAAGTGTGATGAATAAAGAAGGAAGACGAACGAGATGGTGATTGAGGAACGGAATCATCTATATTAAATCCGAGATAGACAGAGCAGGTGGCTGGAGGATGTAATAAGGGGTTGCTCAAGAGTGTTATGAAGGGAAGGATGTTGGGCAAGCGAGGTAGATGAAAGAGGAGAATAGGTTTTATGGACGGGATGAAGAAGGGTAAATCATATGCTTTGACGAAAAGGGAAGTACTAGAGGTGAATAGGACCATGAAAGTGAAGAAAACCAGGAGGAAATTCTCTGACATACAACAAAACCTACCTTTATCGGTCGAACGCTAAAAAAAAACGATCTGCCTGTTTCGCTAGGAAAACCAAGACCTTTGTTACCTGGAAAAGGACTTTCTTCCACTTTACAAAACAACCAAGGTGCAACGCTTTCTGATGTAACAGTGATCAAAAATGGCGTTTTAAAATAGAAATCCAGATTCGTTACCTGGGAAACATGCCGTTCAGGTTTCAAAAGCGTATTTGGGGGAGGAGGAACTACACGAGAGACTTTTTATATATACCAACGAAAAAGAAAAGGTATATCTTAAATAATTATCCCACTATTGGCCTCCGGAGTACGTGTAAACTAGTCGAGACCTAAGACGTAAACACAGAGTGCGTATGGATTATTAAGTGCAACTTGCCATTGCAATTGCTTATAGGCTAGCTGAATATGATTTAGTGAAAAGAATTACTCGTGTAATCTCCACTCGGAATTCACTGAAGGGACGTCTTTTAGTTGAACATTTCCTCCGAGTGGATTACAGAAGTATGCTTCATTCAATTTTGTGAGCACTGGAAGAGACATTCTCGTTAGTTGCAGTGATTACTGAGATATTGAAGGACAATATTTGAATGAAATGGCATCGATACAGAAGACTCCGGTAGATTAGAGCAGCCCAGACACTCTTGTTATGAATAAAATTCTTACCAAGCGGTCCTGTATATGTTGCAATTGGAGGTTGTGCGTGTTATTACATGACCAGCAACAAATGCGGAGAAGTGTAAAAATTACATTCTTTTTATTTCTTCTTTCGAGATTCGACTACGATTCCATAAAAACTTGTGGAAAATTCTTACATTGGCCAGACTGGGAGGGCGATCGCATGCAGAGTGAAGAAATGCCAAAAGGCGACCAAAAAGAAACAGTTCCACCTCTCAGCAGTCGCCGAGCATATTTAATGATAACTTTTACTTAACCGAAAAAACACACATAAAAACACGACCCGGGTTTCAATACATAAGTATCATCATTAGGTGCATAACAATAATAAAAATAGAAGTAAATTTGCGAAGCATCTATTGTGTAACGGTCATAGCAGAGCATTTTACATCAAAATCCTACAATTTTTAACAATTCAAGTGAGTTCGATGCCCTCGATCAATTAGAAATTCTGAAGAAAATTAATAACCATGATGTGTGCGTTGCCCATGAATGCTTGTTCCCTTCTCCCTCCCCTATCCTTGAAGCAGTTGCACATTGATACCTGCCACCTCTCTCTCTCTCTCCCCGCTTATTCACCTTTCTTCCACCCCCCACCCCGATCATCACCTCCCCATTCATTTCTTTTTCCCCAATATATAAGAGAGTTCCCGAACTTGTGATGCAACTGATGATGATACTTATGCATTGAATCCCGGGTCGTGTTTTTATGTGTGTTTTTTGTGGTTAAGTAAAAGTTATCATTAAATATGTCCATTGAAAAATACCACCAACTCAACAAAGATACTGTTTTAATTGTCGCCGAGCATGCGTGGTCTGGGCCTGGCCAATCAATCTGCTTCGAAGAAACCGAAGTCCTAAGGGAATCTATCGAAATTACAAAATACCCGAACAGCATGAACAGAAAAGATGGCTACCACCTAGCGACTACGAGGGAAAGAGTGCTAGCACAAACCTGAGAGAGAAAAATGAAGAATGGCGCCAAAAGTGGTTTTGGCCCCAAAAAAGTGGCAGCCAATCAGAAGCGACTGACTCTACTATATAAACCCGGCCAAAAAGAAGCGCTGCATCTTCGACCTGAAGACGTCTCCAGGAGAGGAGGAGAAACGCTGTCTGAAAAACAACGACGCCGCCGAGTCTCGAAAGAAGAAATGGAAAGAATATCTACTCGCCGCGGATACCTTAAACAAAAAAATTACATTATTAAATAATAAACAAAAAATTGATTTTAAAACTATTATGCAATGGGTTCCCACTCTAGTTTGCCACAGCATAATTTTTATGAACTAGAATTTTGTATGATTTATTAATTTAGGATTTCTAGCTAGACTAGGGTGGACTATCAGCTGATTACGAGCCACATTACGCCCATTCCCACTAGGTATGTGCTTCAAGAGGGACAACACCGTCAAATCACCAACTTCTAATTTGATTACTGAAAAATCTATGCAAATTTGTTTTTATTTCAAAGAAATATATTTTGCTTATTGAAACATACTTTCTTGCCACTGAAACCGGCCAAAATTTATGAAGTATTAAGTCTATTGACATTAAGGTGTCTAATTCATAAAAGGACATTTAATAAAGGCCTTGTTCTGCTCATCAATATAAGTTTAGGCAAAGGTTATTAGCTCATTGTTTCTCAAGAGACCTATTCAAGGCGTAAGAAAATTGATCGGGTGTGAAAATTTTAAAAAAAAATCTATTTATGCAAGTCATATTATGTGTTACTCATATACTTAACAAATGACAACGTTTCGAGGGACTCAGCGTCAGAGGCACGAGAACATAAATTAATGGCGTCACGGTAATGATGTTTTCGAAACAAAAATTTATGTTCAAAATTGCAAAATCTGGAATTATTGGCATCACAGTTTCTTCCTAATTTAAATCAGATTTTTGCTTTAATATAAGTACCTTAAGTTTGAAGATATAGAAGACTAACAAACACATGCTTAACAAAAGCTCAATTTTTCATACTTTCGTAACTAGACAACAGATTCATATTTTGAAAACGATTCGACACAGTCAACAATACAGTAAAATGTACAACGTCCATCAAATTAAGTAAAAATCAGATAAGTGAAGGCCAAATCGATGAGCGAATTGTCAAGGAATGATCCAAATATTATGTTTACCAACTGAACAATAAAGAAATAACTATGTGGGAAAATGAATATATTGTTTTAATATCCTAACACCTTGCCACGATAAGTTTTTGCAATTGGAAAACGTAAAATTCTGAGGCCTGCGCTATGCTATTCTAAGAATTTTGCCAATCTCAAATTCTAGGAAATGTAGTAAAAAAAAGTCTGCTCTATAAAAGTCCCCATGTGCACGCAAGATTAACATATTATTCCTGGCACATTTTTAGAACAATAACTTCATTTGACCGGCGCATGAAATGTATCTTCAACGCAGCACACAGTTTGCAAACTCGTTTTTCGCGGAATACACTCAATGCGAGATTTATTTCCACCGGCTGTAATCGTTTTCGGATTTTGCATGAATGTTAGAACGAATTTTCAAGTTTAATCAATGGAATTCATTCTAGAAACTTTCAGAAGTACCGAGATCGTTTTTTAAATAAGGTGTAACCCTCCAGAAAATAATACCATTTAGATGTAGCCTGACATATGACCGATTTTTGGGTTTATTTTCGTACACTCACTATCAAAACAAACCTTGTTCAGTTATGAATATTTAATTAATGCTACAAGCATGAGTAGACATGCCGACCCGTAGGACTATTGGAATATAAAATCATCGAGACTTGTTCGGTCGTGGACTTCTATCTACTAAAAATTTTCATTCTTCATCTCAGTATATGCCATTCATCTCACATTCCGCCCACCAAACCTATTCTCCTCCTACCCTGTCCACATTAACTCAACGTCCCTCACCTCTATTGCAGCGTTCAGCATTTCTTTGCCTGTCATTGCCACTTTCAAGTGACTGCACTATCTCCTCTTAATCCTCGAGAAGTTTCCTCCCACCACCATACCCACTGACTCAAATGACTCACTTCCGGCTTCATCTGTATTTCCGTCGACCTCACTTACTCAACTCCACTGTCGTCTATTCCCTTCGTAGCATATTCTCGTATTTTTTATACTAGCCGAAGTTTCTCCCACATACAACACTACCCTCTGTCCTGAGCACTTCACTAGCCTTGTGTTTATATGCGTGCACAAATTTCACGTCATTATCTCCCTCCTATAGCTAAACGCATTTTTCGCAAAAGCTATTCTCCCCATGTATCTTTGCTAATCACTGATAACTCCCTGGGCTCGAGGAAACTAACTCCGGATAAATACCTTCAACAACCAATCTCCTTGAATGAGATATGAGTCGAAATTAGAGAAAGGAAGAGCAAAGCAAGAAGCAAGGATGATTTTATCTTAATTTCCGTCGATCGTACTTACTTAATTCCTCGGGATTCAATTCCCTTCGTAGTGCATTCTCGTCTTCTTTTTCTCATAGCCCTCCTTTCTACCGCATAAAAAGCTATCCTCTGTACTAAATACAACGCTAGCCTCGTCATTATATCCCCACATAAGGTCCCGTGTCTTCCTGAATGCATCAAGTCACTAAAATTACTCTTCCCCATATCTTTGCTAATCACTAGTGACTCCCCGGGCTCGCGGGGAAATAAACTCCGGAGAAATAATCCTCCAATGCTAGTATTCTTGAACAGGAGTGGCGTCGGGTTTCGAGGAACGAAGAAGAGAAAAAGGCACGAGGAAAATATTAAAGAGAAGTCCAAATAATAAATATTGTCCACGGTGGACATATTTAGGTGGGACTGGATAGGAGGGGAGAAAAGGACTTGGGGAGACGGTTGGACAGGAGCAGGGTAGAGATATCTCATTGGGGGGAGCGAGTAAGATGGGATGAGGTGGCGGGAGATAGCGGGGGAGCAGGAGTAGGATTAAGATATCGGTGCAGGACGTGGGGGGTGTGTTGTGGAGTGGGAGGGCGAGTTGTTGGCTGCAGGAAAGAGGGCGAGTGCGTGAGGTAACTTGCTTGGGCCACTCCGCCTTCCGAGAAAAGAACAGGCACGAAAGGGCTTAAGAAAAGCAGCTTGAGGAAGAGTTGGGAGACAGGGAGAGAGGTCGCGGACTGAATAAGGATATGCGAGCGTCCTTCCCAGGAAAAACGGATAGGGTATCTCCACCAAATGTGTATACTAACGTATGCGTGAGCGTAAAATCTTTGAGGAAATAAATAACAATGAATGATAACCACGAAAATAAATTCAATTTCAAGTATGCATGGGTACAAAAATATATAACACGCTCATTGAAATCCTGTCCTAATCACATTTGCGGCCAAGACGAGTCTCATCGTCAAATAGGTCGTGAAATATTGGCCACCGCCCTAAATTAATTTATTATCGCGTATCTGTATTTTTTTAAATGTTCATATTTGTATGGATGTATGTACGTGGAGAATTTAACTTTTAAGTGGTACATATGTTGGAATAATATTCGTTTATTTTGTTACTGGCCCATTACCGTGGAGTAATGAAAATGACTCATCTATAAGGCAAAATAAATCTCGTTGAAGAAAAAATTGCTTCGCGAACCATCTTACATCATTTTCCAAATTTATTCTTGGAAGTTCTTGCATTTGTTGAGCAAGCTGTAAGAACCGTAACTATGAGCCTTTCGCAACAATTTACTTTCGCGTTTTGGATATCAATAGTGACAACGCTCAGAGAAGATCTATGATCATATATCTATTCCCCTCACTGGAAAGCGTGAGCCTCAAGCATAAAATTTTATCCAATATTGGGATTCAAACACGGGTCATCCAGTGCGAGGGTACACAGGTTATGGTACACTGGCTACACTAATCCTACCACTTCCTCCTCTAACGGACACCCCCAACGCTGGATACCACCCCATCCTCACGTCTTCATCCTTCCTCGAAGCCTCCTTATCTTTTTTCGCCCTTTGTGCCCCCTGCCACACTCCTTCCTTCCTCTCCCCTGCATTTCTCACTCCTGCTCACCAACCACGGGGGGAGGGGCTCGCTGGCTCGGGTGAATGGCGAGACAGGTGAGATTACTATAGCATCGCGATTCCCTTAAATTTTGCACCTTCTTGAGGAAGGGGGGGATAGGGCTGAGGGCGGGAAAAAGGACGAGGAACAGAGAAATAAAAGCGGAGAGCCCATCCCAACTTCCCGCTTAATAAACGACGCCGCCTGAGTAAAAATCGTACCCTTAATCTGCCGTGGAGCGATTGCATTTTTCATGACTCCTTCCCGACCCAGAGATGGTAAGGTTTCAGAAAAAATATCGATATAATAGAAATCTGTTCATGACCTTGAAATATCGATCTTTTAAATGTACCTAAACTTTTTTTTCAATTAATACGACAAGAGCCATTGAGCTGCTAAATTCACCTGCACTATTGAATTGAACGCCTTCGGTAAAGACCATTTTACACAATGCTTACTTTAGTCAAATTACAATCAAATTCAAATCTCAAATACTATGGTTTTGAGTGTATAAGTGGTCATTGTGGTAAAAAACATTTGCTCTAAATATGGTAGATGTGCCCTGAACAGGTGGGAGTTAGCTACAAGCTTCCAAAAAGTCAGGATATGGAAAGCCACATACTCATTATATTCGTCCTTGATAACAATGCAGTCGGAAACTCAGCCATTCAGTAAACGCGTCTCGTGCCGTTTGGGAAAGGTAATCACGTGGCCGAAGAATTCAACATCTACATATTACCCTAATAGCCACCTCGAGGGTGTTTAGCTGATGGTGACTTATCACCAACGTGCACTACATTGTAGAAATTAACTGTCACCAACATGATCCACACTATAGGTATCCTAAAAATGCAACAGAAACTATAATTCTATCTATAATAATGGCATTTGTTTCAAGTAAAACTATGAGACCCATTGAATTATCAACTGTTGTGACATCTTCACCTGCACTCAAAAAGTGAAAGACTGCGGAAAAGGTGTTTTACGCGATGCTTACTTTTGGGATAAAAACCAAACCCAAAGAACATGGGTGGTAACTGTGGTGTTTAAAATGTACATTAGACATCAATTCTTGGGGAACTATAATCGAAAATTTATGTTCTTTTCAACATTGGTTTTTCAGTCCTAAGATTGGTTGACTGCAGCCCTCCACCCTTCCCTATCTAATACTAGTATGTGCTCTTTAGACTTGCAGAAGTGGTTTGCATCATAGTTTATACTTGCCGTACATACATAATAAAACGAGACTATCAAGCCTCATTCACTACCATGAAGAAAGTGTTTAATTTTCTCTCCTTTCTAAGCCAAATCGAATATCTCAAGTGAGATATTATTTTGGATATTTCTAGTCGTACACAGATGACTTAGATATAGTCAGTAACAGATGATGCAGCCTAGATGCTGATGGAGGTTGATGAGGAGAATCGTGTCGCAAAGGGCCATGAACTACAGATTAAACTGAAGAACCAAAGACTTATCACATCCGCATTATTGATGGAGCACTCTGAGCCCTTTTCCCTAATCAAGGCGGCAGAATGTTCCGGAGAATCTTTCACTTTTCTAGCCAATCACATAAGATTGACACCGAATGTATTAGAAAGGCGAGGAGGTAAACGCAGTCTCTCTCCGACTGCTGTGAGGTTTATTCAAATTTGATATCGTCTAATTTGCCAAATTTACTGCGTGCAAGTTAGTCTACGTTGGTTAAAGCTAAAATTCAGCGGTAAAAACGCCACTCCTACCCGCCCAACGTGCATTTTTCGCAAGAACTGACAGAGCATTTTGACCGCTGGGAGCCAGAAACTAAGGGGTAACGGGATTCACCTTTTCATTGGCTGAGATAATCACCCACCTTGAGTTGCAAAAAAGGATGTTAAGGATTACTAAGGTTGAGCTTTAAGGTATCTCCAAAGAATAATGTAGGCATTCCTAAAATTTATCAATGAGATATATATTACCTCATGTTTTTCCTTCGTCAAACCATATTCAGCGATTACCTCTGAACTGAAGTTTTTGGCAACCTCTGGAAGGTTCAGTGAGCATCAGAAAACAGAGGTCCTTTAACTCTTTTTTTCGAAACTCACTTCAGAGCTGAAAATAAAAATTAACTCATTATTCATTGTAAATGATAAGAAACTTAATTTTTAGGCATAGATTTCTTACAACAAGACGACCTAAGTTTTGAAGAAGCTCGTCATAATCAGGTACATTAGTAAAAGAAGACATAATATATAATATATTGTGGAAAAACTAAGTTACTTATTATTACAATGCTAAGCAAATTCCACGAAATCACGCCCGAGACAACGGCTGCCTTAAGTCCTATTGTTTGAAGGGTGCCAAAGCATCCGATGAAAGAATTGAAATATATTATCAATACTGAAAAATTAATAAAGTACCATGTATGTTTTATCCGTTTGTCAGATCCTACGACCAGTCACAGACAACCCAGGCAGGCGAAAAGTGTCTCGAGGGAACACCCGAAGTCAAACGTCTATCAAAATAATCTTCAAGGAAGTTTCGTGAACTGTAATCGAGAATATATATTCTTTAGACTTGCAGAAGTGGGTACAGGAGCTTAAAGTGGGTGAGAAGGAGAATTGGTGTTTTGTAAGTATCATAGTTTGTACGATAACTAGAACAAGATGGTGTAGTTAATTTATGCTGCGTTGTTTATACAATACCTGGACTGAGCTACTGCGAGCGGAAACAAGCATCACGTTAACACAGGCTAGAAGACATTGAGTTTTATTTTAAATTCCAAATTTGGTTCAGAGATATCGGTGGCATATTCAGTGCCGATTTCAAAACAAGCCTTCAGGGTCGGGTAAAATCGTGATTTGTCCTGCGAGGGAATCATGACAGGATTTTCTGAAATAAAAATTTCATTTGTGATGGCAGAAGTAAATAATTACTTTAGACTCAAAATAAGTTATTTAACTTATGGTAAATTCGGATTCAGAAAATACTGCATGTTTGGAAACTACTGGAACGGGTATCAGGAGACATAAAAGCCACATTACTTGTACATACATTGGCTAAAAATATATACCTAATTCATATCCATATTTCATTAACATTTCACACGTTTTCAAGACATATCGATGTGTATACATCCCATTCCTATTCCAGAGCAACCAATTTTCTCATCCTTTGCCCATAGCCACCTCTATATTCCTTAGATTTCTCGCATAAAAACCACCATCCCTATTTCGTCGCAACCACCATCGCATTCCCTTCAACATACTTTTGTCTCTCCCATTGCCTTCGATTTGTAACTCTCTTTGACTCAAAAGGACGGAGGTCGCACAGGGGAGCAGCGTGGGAAAAATTAATTATAAGGGGCCCTCCTCAATTTGTGCCAAACCTTCGTTGAAATCGTTGCCCTTGCTGAGAGAATGGAAAAGAAACTGCATAATGAAGCGAAATTTTAACTGTTTGAATTAATCTCGGAATCACATCCAATGCAGAAACTTATTTGGCGAATTCCAAAAAAGTGTCGCGATTATGGATGTATCAAAATGAAGTTTTACTCACAATACAGTTCCGTTTTCAACACCTATCTGATTCTAGTGGTTCCTTACGATTCCTGTTGAAAGAAAAGGTAACGAACTCTATAGAGTAAAACCGAAAGGTTTGCGCAGGACTGAGAGGCAGTCGACTAATTCCAATTAAATTAGATCACAATTATAAGACGAATATGAAAAAAATACGCGTAATACAGTTAAACATCACCTAGAAATAAAGGAACACTTTCTTAAGGATGGATAAATTTGTTGAGGTAAAATATTCCGTAGTATATTTTGAAAGTAGATAAAAGCCTTTGCCAGGTGGTAATGTAAATGATTACCTCCTGCATTAAAGAAGGTGATCATAAAATTTGAATTAGGGTGCTATTGTTGTAATTTCCGCTTGCCAAGGCCCACCCCGGGCCGTAGCGCCACCGGATGACGGATGTTGCAATTTCCGTGACATGAGTTATTTCGCTTTTGCTACCATAGTCACATTATTGTGGCAAATCATCTGGGCTATCAGAAATTCTCCGCATCTATACTCTAATTAGTAATAACGGATATTTTTTATGCGTTTATTACAACAACAGCTAATGTTTTTAATCCCGTATTTGCTAGATATCATATCATGATAAACCCATTCATTTTATGGCGCACACCTAGAATTTGGTGGTGAAATATATACAACCCCTCGTTGTTGATATACTCGACAAATTAAATGCAACACTCACAGGAGTTATTCAATAAATAATTCATGTGAATTTGCCTGAAATGTCAGATTCACCAGTAATTATAATCTCCTATTGAAAATACACTCATGGTTGCGTGCAGCTCCAACTTTTAATACAAATGCTCTGTATCGCCATGCTAAATGAAATCCATTTACCTATGATGCGCTCAAATACAAAGAGTATGAATTTTATAATCATTCTCGTGGAGTAACTTACGCATTGCTATGACGGTCATTTTATTGAATCCCTGAGGAAAGGACAAAAATATAAAATGAAAACTCGAAGCTTTCACGTGATGGAAGAACATCATTATAATCAAGACAAAATTTGTAACTTCCACAATTTATTGATAACTTTCGACCGGTTCATGATAATCAAGACAAAATTTGTGACTTCCACAATTTTTTCTTTTTGTCTTGTCATTTTTGTCTTGATTATCAGGATAAAAATATTTCCAGAATTTGAGTTCATCTCTCCATATTTTGGACCATTGAATTGTCTCTGTATTAATTTAAAATGGAAACTGATTAATTTCTCAAATTAAACAGAAAGGCCAATTTGTCGGAGAGTTATAATTTCTAATTACTCTCTCATTATCTGTAATAAAGAGATGATTTTCGGTGTTCTAAAATCATTAAGTAAAGTTTTCTACCGTTCCATTAAATGAAAAATGTGCTCCTACCATAACCGAATTTAAGGAGTTTATGAGCGACGAATGTATTCATTGCTGCAAGTATTCGATTGATAACTTATCACTGTCATAACTTTAAAAATAAACATTAAAGTATTATAGTTATGGGAGTTCTTGCAAGAATGACAACTCTGAGAGGTTTATTAGCTATAGTGAAGAAAATATCTCCGGCAAATTACAGATCCCAAAATTATCACAGTAATTTTATCGTGTCCTTTGCCAAAAAGCTTGATCCATGCCTTTATGGAGAGAAGGAAAAAAACAAACAATAGCTACCTTCCTCTCAAACCAAGAACCGATAATATACTTATCAAACACTCTGAAAGAAGAATGAAACTTGTTTTTCCACAACAAACGGTCTGAATTTCTCATCGCACGTATAAGTTCAAATAGTCCCTTTTTTAAATTTAGAAATATACAGAAACATTTGAAAATCCTACCTAGACTGTGATTTCTCTTGCTATAAATTCTGATTTTGGTATCTAACTATTTTAATAAACTAATAATAATGTAAGCCGTGGTAACCTTACCTTGTCGATACATCCTAAATTTGTATTCATTTGCAAATTCATGGTAACTTTAATTCATCGACATTAGAATGAAGCCTTCTGCGGAGTTTTTTAATCGGCTTATGCGGCCAAAAATCGAGATCCAGCATCTTCGATTTTACATAAAAGAGTGTTTTCATTTGGGTTTACTCAGGCAAGTTACTTTTACGAGTCACCTCTGCAAGGGCAACAGGAGGATTTTACTATGACGAAATATGTTGCGCAAGTTTGCACAGAGACAGATTGGTTGATATCCACACCTGAAATGATACGCTTCTTCAAGTGATTTTTCATAAAGTTCTGCAAGCAATCTTGCAGATCTCCTACAACTCCTGCGATTCACGTCTAAAGCCGCTTGTTGCAGGTGACTTGCTTGTGCAGCAAAACTTGCACGTGCAAACCCACCTATAGGATCTCGCTCTTATTTTTGATGTAGTCATAAATGGTGCGTAGACTAGATATAAATGGCAAAGATACTTCATATCTCTTTGGGCATGTTTCTCAAGAATAATTTATTAAATTAGACAATAAACGTAGTTGGAGAGGGCACTAAGTCATCAAACGGTAGCCTGACAACCAAAATAACAACCATATTAGTTATCCCTGCTCTTATCTTACTTTTCTCTGTATTTTACGGCGGAACAGACAGATTGACGGGTGGAATGAACGAATATCCACTGTCTGTTTCAAATTTAAGGCAAGCAATACTAGAGACATACATTGGTTACTTAGTGCTGTGTATTCTACTTGATTTTTCTATAGTTTTAAAAATGAATCCGTATTGTTATTTATCTAAATAAATAAGAAATACATGTATGGAGAATCCCTATTTAAAAGGTAAATTCATGCTGATTTTTAGTAAATTGCACAGTGAAAAAATCGTAAAATTTCAAAGTTAATGCATCAGCCCAAGAGTGAATAAGGTAAATCGGGGTTTACAAAGATGGCAGACAGGCCACGCCCACTTTATAGCTTATAGCATTGGCAACCATAACAAGCAAGGACTAGATCATGTAGCCTAAGTAGTCGGGACCAAACCAATCCGGTGTTACCGAATAATTCAAATTTATTACCGTGTGAGACAGTGTACCACAAGCAGTAAAATCATATGGCAATAACAAAGGCTACTCTCGGTGTATAAGGTATAAACGGCTGTAAATATTATAATTATTTTTGTTCAGGTATTATAGTTGGCAGCTTTATACTTTGTACTTTCAGGAGGATAGGAATTGATCCTTTCCTAATTATTATCTAGCCTCATACAAAACTTAGTCACCTAATCCTATGAATAATTTAAGTTAACAGAGCTTTGGTAATACAAAAAGGGAAGTGATATGTTCATGTGACACAAGAGTGAAATGATATGATCACAGATTAATCCCATTGCTACATATCGTTTTTGATGAATGAATATGTTTTAAAATATAACCCTTAATGCCCGTGGTCCCTTGGAAAGGTCAGACGCGAGGTCAACACTTTGCCCTTTTGGTGAGAATCCGGTTATTTTAGCCAAATTTATTTAATCATCAGCTCCTCTTCCTAGAATTTTTGTTAATACAAGCATTTTAATTCGGACTCTGAACAAAAACTTCTCTCGGTGGATGTATTTTTCGGAAGGAGTTTAATTGAGAGGATCATAGAAAATATTTGAAATATCACTTGCGCGACATCAGTTAGAAAACTAAAATGTTTTCATATTATATGTTCCAAAAGGAATTAGATTCATTTTCCGAAAAATGAAACATCAACCAAACAAAGGGCGATAATAAAGATATTTTATGTAACTTTAAGAATGAAGTATCATTGTGTAAATAGATGACGGGAAGGGTTGGATATTGTTGACGCGAAGGGAAGGGAAGATTTTGTTGACGCGACTAATCGCAATTTATCTCGCATTAGATAGATGCATTGAAGACTCTGACTGATACTAATTGATCTGTATAATACGACTGGTGTAATATTCAGGATTTCTTCCCCTGCTACAGAATAAGGGGTCAACGATCAGTGGTTTGATTTGCATCGGAAAGAGAATTTAAAGCGACACGTGCACGTTAAAAGTCGGCAAATCTTACCATCACCTGCAGTATACCTTGCCAAATTCATCGGCAAGATTAATTTTAAATCTCTATGTGTTCTTCAAGTGGGTAGTTACATTTGAAAAATATTTTAGAGTAGCATGAACGGTATATTTACTGCCATATTAAAATACTGTAGAACTCCCTCCTCGACCTTCGAGTAGCATAGTTTTTCATCATATTACAAATGTGAGTCGCCTAAAATCCCGGGGTAAATAATGTGTTAATGAAAATTAGTATGAATTTAATATATCTGAAACGTTTTTTATAAGAAGTTAATTTCCAAAATTATGAGCCCGCTCACCATTTAACTCTATTCCTTATAATAAAGAAGAGACCGAAATGGTAGGAGCTTTAAAATTCAACTTTCTCAATGCTGTAAAATATCAAAATATAATAATAATTACTGGCTTTGAAAGAAAGGAGGTGACGAGTCTTAAAACAAGAAGTAAGTCTCACAAATTTTTCAGTAGAAGCTTATAGAAGAACTATAATACTGAAGAAGGTGTGAAAAAGATGTTTTGCCGAAGTAGGTAGTTAACACGACGAATGCAATCTTCCCATTAGTATATATTTCAATTTCTGTCCTTGTGATTGTTTTAAAAAATAGATGATTTAAGCAAGACTTAGATTTTTATGTGCAAGATTACGGAAAGAATAAGGTTTTTCATTCTTGTATTCGATTCGCCTACACGGTTCATATTTTTCCAAACATTTGAGGGTTTGTCCCAAAAACTGTACATTTTTGCACTACTTCAATATGAGATGTCACACCCTTGAGATAGCCCGCAGACTTACATGTAGTTGTAGAATTTAATATTCTCTTAGTAGCCACTGCATATTCTGGGAATGTTAACGTACATCCGGACCGTTTATGATTCAAGTTAAACGTTTATGGTTCAAGTTAAACGATCAATATTCAGAAGAATGTGATCAATAATACCATGATAGAACCCTTATATGTTATCTAAATAAAGGAAAAAATATGTAAAAACACAAAATATCACATAAAATGAGCAGCTGAAAAATAGCAGTATTGAGGTAAAAGACGTGCATACATTATCAAATCATTAAAGCAAAGTTTCTTTGAAAATTATAACACAATGGAAACATGAGAACGCGTTCAGAGAAATAATTATTACATACAGATATAGGTTTAAGGCAAAAAGTAATGCAAAACAGCAAAAGCAGATAGTAGAAATATAATGGTTCATTTGGCGTCATTGCTATATATATTTTAAAATGTTGTAAGAGGCACATAAAATATGTACCTAATTGTCCCTTAAGTCATTTCTATATTCGATAATTTGAACAATAGGAGATTGGTTGGTACAATTTTAGGCTTGGAAATTTAAATGAAAAAGCAAATAATTCCAAGTGGAATAAGAAGAAATCTTATGAGGTATTTCTCCGAACAGTTAAATAACACGTCCTAGTTTAAAATAAACACCTTCCGAATCCACAGGAATGAATATCAGAGACACCCGACTTCGGGTTATCCCTCGCAAGAAACGCAAGCGCATGGCAGTGGGCTCCCACCATTCATCCCTTGCCAACTCCACACGAGAGCGGAAACCATCCGGGGACGGACGAAAAGGGAGAGAGAGAAAAGGGTATAGGGAGAATGAGACCGCGGAGTACTAAAAAAAGTGAACGCGTTAGAGCGAATAATACATTCAGCCAACGTGCGGGCGGGACCCGACGACTACATCCCTACACGCGCAAGCCCAAGCCGTGCGTTTTGTTGCGTGGGAGAGAACCTGCATGCGCAATTTGATATTTTTTTATCTGGAAGTTTGCTGGCTCATGTGGGCGTGTACGAGAGAGAAAGCAATGGGGAGTTCGAGAAGCCGATGGGAATAACTCTAGGGGCTGAGAGAGATTCAAAAATCACAAATTTGTAAGGCGACAAGCAAAATTTACATCCAAACAAATGTGATATTATCAAACGCGATGGCATCGTTACGATAAAATAACGCGATCGAATGATGTATCAAAGGAGAACTCGTAGATAAGAATAGTTTATTTTCATGTTGACGTGTTTCTTCCTCAAAAACACTCCCTAGCTCTTTCATTTATATTTTGAATGCGTAAGAAAACCGAGTCCTTAGTCTGATGTGATCGAGAACCATTTACCTTTCCACGCATTTTTTAAAATTGATTTTAAATTGAAATTAAAATCGTATTGTGCATCCATTTTTCATAGGAATAATTTATTTTCGAATTGAAAATCACGCTTTACATACAATGATTTTCTAAAAGACAAGTTTAGTATAGTATGTTATAACTAGATTTGCCCTGGACCGATGTTGAATAAAACCAAATACAATACTGATGACTAAAAAAAGGCATTCACAGTTTGGAAATAAGTAAAGGTATCGTCCAAAGCGGAAGGTCCTCCCCGATGAGGGCAGAAAAGCATAGTTAGTGTTTTCCTCAACTGCTATGTAACGCCATCTCGCTTCGTCAGTCACCTGTTAAATAATAATCTGTAGAAAGGTTGCTCGAAAATAACTTTTGAAACAGTCGATTAAAGACCTAAGATTAAGAAGAACTACGCTGCATTTACCTATATTTCTGATGGGATCAATTGGTAAGAAAATCTCAATTTTTCAAAAAGAATACCTCTTACACTATACCTAATACAGCTTACCGCCGAAAGCCATCCCACGGAAAATGAATTCAATGGTTGTCACATTTATTGAAAATTAGCGCAATAATTTCATATTAACATATCTCGCTGATATTTAGGCATGCCTAAATATCTCGATATCTCTAATATATCTCGATATAGACGATGCCTAAATATCTCGCTGATATTTAGGCATCGCTAAAATGATGACATCTATTCCTTTAAAATACAATCAAAGCCATAATCCTCCAAGCAACTTGGACAGTGGTTGGAAATTTCCTTGGCCAAGATAGAAGAGGTGTTGGCTAGTCGAGTTCTGAGCCTAAATAAATACATGTCTATGCAAATATACCCATCACACCATTTATTTCAGGATACGTAAAGCAAAAAATTCAGATACTGCTGTTAGCCCTGGGAAATTGGCTCCTTTTCAATGATATCCTCCATAACTTCCTATCCATAAAAAACATTTTAGCTTCTCTTATACTCACGCATTGCTCCTATTTTTAAAACTCCTAATATTTCTCCTCTTGAGAGTCTCTTCGACGACATTCACACATTACTTTCGCGGTCTATACATTTCTCTCATGAATTCACTCAACTATCATAGAGTGTTAATAAATCTAAGAAATTTTTATATTCTTCGATGTAAACCTGCCCTAACCAATATATTTCCCTAATTATACTGAAAGTAAAAACGAATCATATTGCAATCAATGGAATGGATAACGGAGTAACTATCTCAATGCATGATAAAACCATTATTTTATTTTATTTATCACTGTTGACTTTCTCGACCATTTATATGTTTATAAAAGCAAGATTCGTGAATTGTGGTCAAAATATATTTCACAATACCGACGTTTTGCCAAATTGTTTTGTATATTTATGACACTGAAATCAGTAAAAATAAACATCAACTCAAAGTATTATAGAAATTAAGGAAAACTTCACGCACAACTTTTTATTGTTTTACTGAATTAAGTCATATTTTATGCATATATTGTTATTTTTTCGCTTAATTTCTTTACTTCTAGAGATACTTAGTTTGATGGTTCCATTTTACTTATTTCAATGTCCTGAAAATATAAAACATTTGGCGAAACGTCGGCATTGAGAAATATATTCGTTGACCACAAGTCAAAAATCTTGCTGCTATATTTAATTTCATCGCACATTACTGTTCCGCAAAGCCCAAGTGAACGAGAGTATGTGCGTGGTTTAAAGCGGAAGGACGCTCAATAGGGTCTCAGTGTTGATGATGGTGTTGCAGGCAGGAGGAGAGAGGTTGGGAGGTGTTCTTGGGAAGGTATGTAAGTCGGTGGGCGTTGCCGGGTATGAAGAAGGATCGTGGTCGGCGTGTGCGTGCGTGCGCGAGGCCCCTGAGGCTCTTGCACACAAAAGGGAGCGCCAGCAGGGAGTGCTTCTGCGTGTGAGGGAGTGTTCCCGTGCGTGTGCGGGTAGGCTTGGGAGGGGAGGGAAATTGACGGCCCAAGTTGGCGCAAAGTGAAAGGCAGGTGGGGGGGAGGGAGTAAAAAGGGGGGGAAAGTGTGCTTGCGGGCGGACGGGCGGAGTGTGGGCGGGTTCCTCGCGGGGAATGAACCGACCCGACCGCCCTTTCATATCGCCCGATTATGTTTATTTTTTTGCCTCCGCCGCGCCCACCTTAATTTCACTCGGGCGAGCACGATGGACCGCCCGCTGTGTGGTTAGAGAATGCGTCTCTCACCGCGGATTAGGCAAGGATATCCTAACTGAATCACTCTAATGACTTAATGAATTTCCGGAGGACAAGCTTCTCCCGAACTGTGATTTTTTTCTTCTTTCGGCGAATTCATTGAAGGAATCACACGTGCTAAGATAGTTAATTTTTACTGCCTGCTGAAAATCACACAGTCCTAAGTCTACCAATCACTCGCATCCGATGAGGTTGATCGAGAGGGCGCTTGCTATGCTGGCCAATGCTAGAAGACAAAGCCCATCCGCCATCTGCGTTAACCCTCATTTCACTATTGCGCTTGCATGCTAACGAAATTGTATTGCAATTTTACTGTATTTTCTATCGATAGCTTACTAGAAATCAGCAGGCACTTAGTTCTTAACATGCATTCTGCTTACATTCATTTGATACTAATTTAAATTAATAATTATCCACATTACCGCAGAATTTTACGATAAAATTGAGTAGAATCCATGGCACTATGCAACCAATATTTGTTTGTCACTTGCCTTAAATTTTGAACAGTTGGTTGATATTTTTGCTTTACAACAGTTAATTCGTCCATTCCGTCGATCTATACCAAGTGAACTAATGAAAGAGCTGGAATAACCAATATGGTAGTTTTTTCGATTGTCAGGCTTCAGTTTTATGACAATGCCCTATCTATTTACCTCAATACTCACATCTCCAGCATCACCCTTAATCGTAAATAAACAAACAACGACTGTAACCATGGATTTATCTCAAAAATGGCCATAAGTACACCGGTATAGTGTACTTGAAGGTTATTGTCTAAAGTCATGGACCCAAGAGTTGTAGTCGATCGCTAGAAAAATGAGCAGTCAACTTTCTCGCACAATACAGTGTAAGTACAATTCTAAGTATTGTATTTCCCATTCATCAAAGCTGTCAAATAAAATACCCTATAGTCCATACTGATTCTCATGGGTTTCATGAGTGTTGGATAGATTCCTTCGAGGCTCAAATCAGTCACTTGACGAGCCCGAAGATAAACCTAGCCTAATGAATGTCTCGCATCCAAAGCAACATGAGTTGTCTCCTCAATATCGTTTTAACCGTTTTCGAGTTAAATTTACCTGCACACATCCAATTATTACTCGTTTAACGGCCAGTTTCACGAATATTTTGCTCTTTGACCGGTAGTTATGAAACCTGTAAAGCTATAGACCACATTATTAAATTAGTGCTGCAGAAACTATTCCTTTTTGCTCACTACCAATTGCTTCAAATATTTTATCTACTCTCATTCTGTATTATAAAATTGATGTCATGAATCGGGGTAACTTTTTGGCAGTTTTTATGTTTTCTTACTTATTCTAGATGAGCATATGAATATTTATAAACTAAATTTGTAATTGTTTATAATTATCATTCCTTATCATTACTGATGTCTATTATAACCAGTCATAATTTGGACAGATAATATTTTAGTAAATAACTGCCACAAAGTGATCATTTGAGAGCCGGTTGACAACTTGAGTTTTGTAGAGCTTGAACAACATTTTGACAGTCACATTTTCCTCTTTATGTGACTTGAGTTGCAAAGTTTAGCGCTTACCTGTGGTTACTTCATGATTATAAAGGACAAAAGGAAAAAGTATTCAACAGTTTAGGCAGAATTTAGGTTAGGCCACACGTTCCTGAAAATCACTCAGAGCGTATATCCAAAAATGACTTAACAGGAATGTTTCCGCCTCTGTGCATGTGTTTCCAAGAGTCATTAATTAGCAACAGAAGCTTCTGGGAACGCTCTGCCGGAATATTTTCCAACTCAACCAATTTTGAAAGCCCGGAAAATCTAACATCGTGTTGCGGGGCACACGTGTCACAAAGTTGTCCCCGCTGTCACAAAGTATGTAGGTCAAAGTCTAAGTATGTTTATCTTCCTTTAGATATGCATGTCATCAGCCTAAGTGAATAATCTCGCAATTTATCTAAAAATTAGTCTTTTATCAAGTGATAAAGTTTTACAAGGTAATATTGCGCATCCGCTCTCTTGGTTCCTCATGGGACCTATAAGTTTTAAAAGCAATTTTGTCTAGCAAAATTAGTTATGAGCCCATTGGTGAACCAGGAAACTTAAAAAATGTTCCTCCAACGCATGTTGAGCGGATTTTATCACTTGTAGATATCATTACCCTATTGAATACATAAGTATGTAATGTTTCTGTAACTGGCCATTAGAGAGTACGATAAGATGTTATCGAAGGTGTATAAGTTGTCGACCGGTTTCTTCGCAATGGTGGCATCAGAAGATCCTCAAAAATGCCACAAGAAAGCGCATCCTATCGCAATTTGATGTACCGTGCAGCCCAATCGATCAATTTTGTCGTTCCATAACTCCTGAGCAGGCGATCGAGGCATAGGAAGCAGAGGTATTCGATTAGGACATGGATGGGTGAATAAATGGGGAGGAGGGAGTCAAAGCGATGGATATTTTTGGAATTGATGCAGAGAGGAAGGGTGAGAGTAGAGAGGAAGAGGAAAATGGTGAAATAGATGATAGTCCGCGTAATGTGGTGGAATTTTGGCATCATTGAGTAAAGCGTGCAAGGAAACACTCGACGTAATAATCATTTGTCACCACCTTTTTTCGATACTTGCTCAATTCATATCAAGGTGAAATATGGGACGACGAAATTATAGCTACCCCTGATGGAAAAATTTGACTCCAGTCAATTTTGTCGATGGAATCTTTGGGCCAAAGCCAGATATGGCATCAAGTAAACTTTCATTCATCCACGAGTGGTGAAAACCCTTGGATATGGTTTAGTTTTTCAAAACTTAGTAGCAAAGTAATGCCCATCCCTCCAGCGGATGGAATTTGTTTTGAAGGCTTCAAACGTATATTAACTTCAGATATAGTTTTAACTATTCATGGATTGATTTATACTTGCAGATGTGGTATCTATTGGAAAACTGGATGCCCTTGAGCATTCCCTTCTAATAAGGTCAAAGTCACATCAGGTGTTCCTCAAGGAAGTGTGATCGGACCTCTTTAATAAATTATTATTATTAATGGCCAAAGTTCTAGAGTAAGCAGTAAAACAAGATTATTTGCAGACGATACAGTGAAATGAGCAAAGACGCGGACTTTAAAGCTCTGTCATCAAACCTTAACAACGTTCATTCGTGGTGCCAGTGGTGGGGGTTAGAATTAAATATCAACAAATTCACCACAGTTCACTTCCCGCGAAAGTCATTACAAAAATGCCATACTTATACTGTGGGTGGAGTAAACATAAAGTCTTCCGATACAGTAAAATGTCTTGGAATTACCTTAACTTGTGATATATCGTGGGGATTACACATACAGAACATATGTGGCGCAGCATGAGAGAAACTAGGTTTTGTTAAACGTATAATAGGAAGGTCCTCGGATGAAAAAGTCAAAGAGAGATACTACTTCGCTCTGTTTGGCCACATCTCGAGCATTTGGGACCCTGGCCAAATAGATTTAAACAAAAACATCAATAAAATACAAAGGAAAGCAGCGCGCTTCGTTAAAAACTGCTACGAACGTACATATAGTGTCTCACAACTTTTAGAGGAATTAAGGTGGGAGCCCCGAGAGACTCGGAGGCTACACGCTAGGCTTAGGTTGCTTCATTACTTCAGAACTGATATTTTTCAGAGCGACATAGAGAATATTATCATGACCCCTCACTACATCTCTAGGTCTGACAGATGCGATAAAATAAGAGAGATACACTGCCGAACAGATAGGTACAAGAACTCGTTCTTTCCGCGAACAATAAGCGACCACAATAAAAATTGAGCTCCACTAAATACACTCCTATAATATATGTCACCATTCCATCTCCAAAAACTTACTCCTTTACACGGCTGATGGCCTAACACCCCCTGCCACACACCTATGCGGCGGCTCGCAGGGTATTATGTAGATGTAGATAAAAAGAATTCACACTGTCTGTACAAAATTCACGATACTGCCACAGTGTATCCCAGGGCAAAGGAAGCTCGTGATTGCCTCTAAAGCATTTAATCGAAATAATCTTATTTTGCAGATAGATAACCGCTACAAATGTATTAATTGGACAGCTCATTACTCTTTTGTACATGATGTTTGCAATTTTCATCAATAATATATTGAATTATCGTTCCTATACAAATAATCAATCTCTTGCAAAGAGATTGTAGTCATCTCAAATATAAGAGATATGCCCATATACGCGAGAGGATCAATTATGTGTATTTACGCCAATCACCGTTGTATCCGATTCTGACTCAAATATAACATCACATGCCGATAGAGATAATAATCTAAGCAGTTATTAGTTTAATAAAAATATTCCAGATGTAACTAAAATAAAGTGAGCAACTAATTGTCGGAGACATCTATAGATATGAAAAGTAGAGATAAAAATTATCCTCTCGTAAGGAGGCCAACTGAATCGGTGCATTTATAACTATATCACGTCAATGCAACGCATGCTCAGGAGATATTTTAGCGCCTAACTGCTGGTCTGGTAAGTTTCCGAGAAACGGTATTATGAAATAACGGCTGTGCGCTGTCTTATGTTATCAGTTTGAATATAGGTATTCATCGATTTAGCTAAGCCGTTCCTATTAAAGGGAACCATCTCCATCGTCGATGATCTGTAGATGGACCAGCATTATCCCTTTATCCGACCTTAATCCTTTTCACTGTATCCCATTAAAGCTTAATGAGCCCTTAATTTTTCATTATTTCACTAAAAATTGAGACATTTAAGTCCTGGCCTCCATACATATTTTTCCCATCTCATCTTTATCCGATGATGATCTTCAAGGAGGCTTGGTTTATGTATCTAAAGCTGTTCCCTTCCGTTCATAAGAAATTTCGTTAAACATCACTCTTCCTCAACAGATCTTAGGCCGCTTCATTTATAACTCATTCGGTGCATTCAATCTTCATCCGTCATACGTAGTACGACATTTATTCGCTTTAAATTCTCGATGCTCTTTCGTTATTTATGCCAGCACTTTGATCTTATGCAGGATTACGATCCTGACGCGTGCCTAAGAGGACTCACACGGTGAAAACATGAAGAAATATTGTGCTCTAACTCACCGAAAATATTGAGCCGATGCAGGAACTCAAAACTTAAGGGCTATAAAAGGGCAGCAATGTGCATAGTCCATGGACAAAATAAATATTACAGCAAGGAAATGGGACCGGTACTGCAATAATTAGTCTCTCTCATATGAAACCTAAAACTGAACAAGAAAATACTGAAGTATTCGCGTGTGGTTTCAGATAACACTAAAAAACTTAGTTCATTAAGTGAACACATACGTGTTCTTTATTCCTTTATTTCCGTAAATATTTATGTAAATAAGATTTTTATTCTTTAATGAACGCGTTTCACACAAATTGTCATGAAAGTGAGGGGTAGCAACTCTAATCTTTAATCGGTTTGCACAAGGAAGGATGGACAATTTAGGTATTTAAAATAGTTCCTGGCCCATCGATTTATCCGAAAGAATAAAAATTAATCATTTTGATACAAGGTAAATGTTTTCAGCGAGATTCATTAGTTTTAGAATAATATTTATCTCTTGGTTCATAAACGTTAAATTGTGTTTCGCGTCTTACTGAGTAGTTTTTATTCAAGGAGAAATATATGACAGCCTGGGAGCCACCGTAATAAACACTTGAAAACTTCCAAACTCAAGGACTTCATGTAAAAAATAATTGATAAAAAAACTATTGCGTTGTGTATAAGTGCCCAACATGCATTTTTCAATTCGAAGTAAATGGACACCCAGAAATGACTGCTCGAGCTTTGGTATAAAATTAAAACTCGTGCTGCTTTATGAGAGTCGTTTATAAATTCCCATTTCGGGCCATCAAACCTTCCGTCGACAGCAAGCTCTTTATCCTCTCAAACATAAACATCGCATTTCCACCGTGGGAACGAGAAAGTATCTTGGCACCTTCGCTGGTGTGTTGTTTGCGCATGTTTTTCTACGTTAACAGGGAGGAAGTCTGCCAAACGAGTGCTTTCCAAGGTCCAAATGTCTGCTGTTCACTCTCTTTTTTTGCCTCTTTTTCAAACTGTGTAATTTCGAAATGGTGAAAGTAGCCCGAGATGCTGTGCGTCTCCGTTGATCCCCCAGGGTTTGCAAATATACCATTTCCGCATAAAAAATAAACAATGCCTGATCTGCATGCGTTAGCATAGTTTTACTATCATAATCTTTCCGAAAAAAATAGTTTTAATCATTTCGGGAATCCTTTATCGTTCGTTTCCAGTGACAGAAGTGTTTCACGGGCTATCATGTCGGTAACTTGATTGTATGAAGAATGGTTCATAAAAGGTTTAATAATTAAGCAAGTTCATGATTTTGTGCATTTTATTCCATTGTTGATGGTAGATGGGGGGGTAGATGAAGGACTGAAAGGTGTAGAAGGAAAGTATCTACTAAGTAGCCCGTGCGTTATATCGAGGAATGAAGGTTTGACTAAGTAAAAATTACAATGCACATACTGTAATTCTTCACACTTTATTGTGAGTTAGCGATACTTATGTACGTCATCATAAGTTTATTCACTCATTCGTTGTTCAATCCTTAGATTGGTTGAATACAGCCCTACATATTTCCCTACCTAATGTTAGTTCTCTTACCTCCTAGTATCGCTTCCTATATACTTTCCTCTTTATTTGGTCCATGAACTTATTCCTGGGTCTTTCTCTGGGAACTCTTCCCTCTATTTTTTTTTAATTTCAAATTTTCATTACTTGCGAATGCGACAGTATTTTTGTGAATGAAATTTACATACATATGTATACGTGGGACTTATTAACGTTATTATACATTTTATTACGTTTTCGACAATAACAAGTAATTATAGAACATGTAGGCATGTACCTGGATGCAGATAATCAAGGGTTATATAATGCAGATAGTCAAGGATAAATAACTCGATAACATACTCATATGTAACAGACTTGAGCTTTTGTTGACATGATCATGCGGTGAATTCTTTATATTTACATTTTCACATAATATGAAAACCGTCTCAATGGCGATTCAACTCAACATCACGAGACGGAGGAGATCCTGGGTAGACTTGACTGATAGTAGGTCAAATTCCATGGAGTAGAAGTGGTATATCCTTTGACCGTTCATATCCGAGCCAGATAGCGCGGACCTTACTCAAACTTAGTCAAGTCCGCGTATGCATGAATCCGGAGGAGACATCCGGTCTCTCTGCGGTAGCCTAGCGTGCGAAATGCATCTGTGTTGCTACTGCTTTGCTAGTCAGAAAGTACGACAGAATTCATGGGCGACTTGTAGGTCCGGCTGAGTACGCCCGATGCAAATCTCTGGTGCACAATACACAAGAATGTTCTATCTATGTGTATGTGTATAGAGTGCATGGTAGTAAAGTAGCCGAAATCGGCTGAGTTCAATCTAATAAGTGGCAATATTAGTGAGAATAAAATAATAATAGGTGAAAATAAAAGTGGAAAAAACAAACTTGTTTTCTATCCTAACTATGGAAATATTATAAAAAGTGAGATCTTAATTATATGGTGTGATATACGTTGAAATTGCCACAAGAAAAAATTTTACAGTGATACAAGAATACGTTACGTTAATTATTAAGAAAATATGTTACGTTTCCAAACATTGCATTTAACAAATGATGTGGTACGAATTAACTCGCATGGGTGCATATACACCAGGGTTGAAATTCGCTATGAAAAAATCATTTGACTTGACCGGGATTCGAACCCTGATATCCCAATTGCCGGTCAGGTGTGTTAGCCAGTTACACTGTGTAACCCTGGTGTATATGCACCCGTGCGAGTGACTTCGTACCACATCATTCGTTAAATACAATGTTTGGAAACTTGTCAATTTCGTCGTTTTAATAACGACAATGTTGGGTTTATCCACCGCGACAGTGGCTTTGTGAGCACGACTTCGTCTCATGTGCTACAATGTAGACTTGAGGCCTGAACATCTAGTTCGCATAAACCCCACTCGAAATTCGCCTAGAAGGAAGATGGCTTGGTCGTGTAACTGGCTAACACACCTGACCGGCAATTGGGAGATCCGGGTTCGAATCCCGGTCAAGTCAAATGATTTATTCATGGCGAATTTCAACCGTGGTGAAAATATGTTACGGTGAAAACGAGAATTTTTTACGGTGTGATAGCTTAATTTTTTATGGCTAATGGCCGAAAGATCTGGATGGAGTATCTTCAAACCCTCCCCTGCCAGAACCACCAGTGGGAACCAATGCAGGGGAATATTTGTGTAATTTTAAGGTCAGTGAATACCACATGTGAGAAAAAGGTGCAAGGGGGATAATCTGGCCTTTAACCCAAAAACATAACCTTCGAGTGCAAACAATTTCACCATGTAAGCTCCATCCTAACCTATCAAACCATCCAAAATTTATTTCAGTTTGAGTGAAGTTCCAGCATAGTCATAAACCTGAACATTTTCTCACTCCAGTCTCTTAAATCTCTGCCGTGTATCAAAATTAGTTGAAACAAATATATCTAAATCTATAATCTACGAGAGTTCTTCAATTATCTTGGTAAATACTAGTATATTCGGCATTTTGCAGCACTCGAGTGAAACCAAGTGGAAGGGATATCTACATCGACCTTGGGACCATCGACTGGGGTCTTTCCTAAATAGTCTTTTAATCCTATTGAGGTTCATAAGATGATGTGTTCCCAACTCTTTTTTCGAATCTGTGGATGCAAGTGGGTACGTATAGGAATCTGTTAATTAGAATGTTATAATTGACAGACTTGACGTACCAACTTATGCCCCGAAGAGAAATGCAGCCATTGAACACTTTTGGCCGAATCTTTGTCTCTGTATTACTGCGGCATACAGGGAATCATTACAAATTTATAGGAAAGGGAAGTAAGGGTAAAATTTTCTCAAATTCCTCAAACTTCATACTCAAAATCTCTCATAATCGCTATACGCCAACCATCCTCAGTGCTACTTTCAGCCTGAAGATGTAAGCACACCTTTGGGGAAAGTAACGAACTACGTACTCGCTCAGTGGCCATATACATTGCTTAGGTTGAGAGAAATACAAAGTGACCAGATTCTTATTTTAAGATCTTGGTTAAAAATGAAGTGAGTTCCACATTGTTTCACTTACCATACGTGTTCACAATACCTTTCATGCTTATTCCGTAACTGGGATCATACTTCCCTTACGACGATATTCCTCCAGTTGTTTCCGTTATTATGCCATGCCAGTTATTATGAAAAAATTAAGCTTTGTTGAAATGGTCTTTTCGATCCCTCCCACAACCAATTATATTGCCTTTGCGTCCACCACATCATTTTATCGCAAAAGTAGTTGATTTATATTTTATTTCTAGAAAGTTTAATTCGCATATTTCAGCATTTTGGCAAGGCAAAAAATAGCATTTTCTACAGGAAAATAAGGACAAAATTGAGATTTTATTCCGGAAAAAATCTGCTATCCATATATGTTTCACCGATAAGCAGTGGAGAATGGACGAGTGTCATAAAAAAAGCGTCGTACAACTTTCAAATACCTGGATTAGTGGCTGAAATGGGAAGTGTTCTGAGAGTTCCCGATCAAATTCATCATTGCGATCGGGAGGCTGGTGAGCGTCGCACAACGCGGATTCAGGTCACTAGGATACACGAGCCTTTTTCACAGACTTAGATCAACCTTGAAAAGGCAAAAACCTGCAAACGAATGGATTCACAAAAAAAGATATGAAAAAACTTGCCAGGTGCCGTTCCTCAAATCCTGATTCAACGGTTTTTTGCGCGAGATTTGTGACGGCCGCTGTGAAATACCGTGAGGTTATCTCATCTTGTTCTTTGGCTGACGTCTACTAGTCAGAAACAAATGGTGCATTTCCCTTCCTCAGCAATTAGTTGTGAACAACACATGAAATTTGTGTTATTATATAGCATAGGCTATGAATGTAAAAATGAAAATTAAACGTTTTATGTACAGCACTTAATTTATAGTAAAAATATGCATTGTATACGATAGTATTCGAAATTTGGAATTGCTGTTCCTCCTTGGTGAATCACCCAATTAATGCACAATTTTTCCATAGCGTTGTCGGAATCCTTTTATTTATCGGATTGTCTTACGATGGCTAAAAAAGTTCTCAGAGTAGACTTAGTGTATTAACTTTGTGAAAATCATAAAAGCTACTCCATTACTTGGGAATAGAAAAAGTAGGGATACCATACGGAGAAGGAGAGATACATTTTATGGACTCCTGGTCCGAATGGAAAAGATGAAATTAACCAGAAATATTTGGAAGTACTTCTTAAGGCAAAAGGAGAAATGGTGTATGGTTCGTGAGAGTGAATAGGTACCAGCGAGAAATGGAAAATTACTTTGGAGAAAATGAAGGAATGTGATGCGCTCAGGAGCGATGCAGCAGCCTTCCGGAATTTTCCGGAAGAAAGAATTGAAAATGGAGCCAAAAAGTGGCATAGTTAAAGATAAAAGACAATGCTTCAGTTTTATACAAGCTTATGTTTTTTACGATTATTTTTGACGCAGCATGCCATAAGTATTTTACCATATTCAAGCAACAGTTCCAACTCCTCAGCCCTGAATTATTACTTTGCATTAATAATATAAGGGCCCCATTCGAAAGAAGAAGAATAGTCCCATCTTCCTTTGAATATGATCAATCGTAGCATTGCTCTCCTCTGTTCTTTCTGGTCCATAGAACTTGTCAACAAAATCAGCCTTGAATTGATACGAGTATTCATTATAAATTCGATCATCTTGCACTCAACATCCTATACGCTAGGCAATTCCAAACTTTAATTAATCCTATTGATGAACAATTATTTTAATAACTTCATAGTTAATACCATTGAAGATCACAAAGAATTGCTATTTAAAGTACAACATTCTTCGTAATTTTTCACCCTTATCTACATTCAAAAATGGAAGAAAAACCAAGAGAAGTAGGTCAAAATACACCACTTTCTAAATATACGCAAGGTCAGCATATCGATCGCCAGCTACACTATCCCACGTATTTAATTTTCAACTGGTATGTTCTTCACAAACGAAGCGGATGTAGGCTTGACTTTGAGGAAGCTATCCATCACGGAAGATTAAAATAACTCCGTCAACTACACACGTGAGAATTTATTGTCACGACCTGGGTATCAACACATCTTCAGGTGACCCCCCTCCAACCCTCCTTACCCAAACCACATCTCCCGCAGTGAAGGCAGCAACGAGTAATTTCCTAAAAGAAAATACTGCGACTATCATTTTTCCCACCCTCGCAATCCTAACCCAACTCCCACCCCTTCCTCTTTCTTCCAAATGTTGCCCTCCCCTGACGTACTTTTACATACATACTGTAACTCATGCTGTATTTTCACCTGAAGATTACATAAGGGGACGTAACACACACCATAATACAAATTCATCGACATACTATCCTGCAAGTCGCCGCATGGTTGTGTGGCAGGGGGTGTTAGGACAACAGCCGAGTAAATATTTAAGGGATAAGGTTTTGGGAGGTGAAATAGTGACAAGTATTATTGTAGCGTATTTTTTTGGGGATAAGTTGTTATTATGGTTGCTTATTGTGCGTGGAATGAACGAGTTTTGAACGTATGTGCTTGGCAATATATCTCTCTTATTTTATCGCTTCTGTCAGACCTAGAGTTGTAGTGAGGCGTCATGATAATATTCTCTTTGTCGCTCTGGAACAAAAACTTGATTTAGTAAAGTTATTTTACTCTTCTGTGGTATGATTTTCGCAGCTGGAAACTATAACGAGCATAATGATAACTCAGGAAATAAGTTTGTGCATGAACGAGGAATACACCATAACGAACGAGTCCCCTGTTAAAAGTCAACGGTAGGATGACGAGTAATTTCAAATGCTGTAATTTTGGAGATGAGTGATTGACTCATCTACTGTCAGCTCAGGTTGGGAAACAATTCGCCCAGTCAGGAGGAACAAGCTGTTATAGCCCTTTAGCTGTTTATCAGAGGATAAATCCCAAAATAGTGTCAAAATTTATTAGACCCTTGCTTTCGGTTCAATTGTCTCGCAGTCGAATTAGTTATTTCAACGCGATTGTTCATAGCTATCGATTGGCCGCACGAACTATCGACGGTGATTTCGAAGTGTGAACATTGAGATGGAAATTCATCCACACATGTACCGAGGTTAATGCATTCTTGTCACCTCATTCCATGGTCATTAACTGTCCTTTCGCTCAGTAAGTCGGATTACCCAAGTTTCTGTCAATTAACCCAGAGATTGTCGGGAGAGTAGTTTCGAAACGAATGCTTCCCAACAGGGTCTTCATCCCGGAGTTTCGTTTGGCAAATGAGAGCAGATCTCATTCCACGCTAAAACCCTTCGGCATCTGAAATTTCATACACATTAGATGGCATGTTGATTAAAATTCGAAATGAAGTCTGAACGACGAAGTTAAATGGCCATTTATCGTGGTCTAGGATAATTTAACCAAAGCACGAATCACCAGTATACGTCACCTGGTTATACTCTCAAGTTATACTATACCGTAGCTATATCCTCAGGCAGAGAACATAAATGTACTCCACCCAGCTTTCTCGTATTGGTCGTAAATCTTAAACAGGCGAGGATTAACATTAATGTTGCGGGTTTTAGTAATCCTAGAAGTCATTGCGATGAGAGTAGGAGGGATATGGATAAGAATTCGTGAGGGATGACAGAATGGTCATTGTATGTTCAAGTAATGGTTACACTTCCATACAAAGAGTTCGTTGGTTTGGCTATGCTAAGAAAATGAATGAGATTCGAATAATAAAATAGATATTAACGATAGATTATATAGTAGGAAAGGAATAGGTAATACCGCGAAATCCATCGGTAAGTGCGGTGGGGAGATATTGAGGTGGGGAGATATATAGGAGACATATTGAGAGAGAAAAAATTGAGAGTCTAAAAAATTGAAGAGCGCGGATAAAGAAATACGTGAATGTGGAAATTTTTAAGAATATTTGCAAGGAGAGGGTCGTGTAGAGGGAATTATTAAACATAAAAAGAGTACTTACTTTGTACTTTCAACACTGTTTTATTGTTTCCGACCATGGTTTCGACAAAGTTTTGTCATTATCAAGGTTAGATCCCAATAAAACAGTGTTGAACGTACAAAGTGAGTCCTCTTTTCATGTGTCGCTCTTCAACAAAGTAAAGCCAGAAACTTTAACTTGGAATTGTTAAAACTGAAGTCAGTTTTTTAGGTCGTACACCGTGAATTGAGCTGTTTAACTTAGCCAACCCAAAGAGAAAATGGTGTGATGGGAACTTCTGCATGAAAATGTGCTCATGTTACAAACATTTGCACGCAAATTAAGATAAATGAGAAAAACCTTATTCTTTAAAATAAATTATAGATAAATATGACATAAATTCATAGATCGAAAGTTGAAATATTTAGCGCTGAATATGTCCTGAAATTGTCGCCCAATGAGTTTCAACCTTTGATACTCGCAACAGACTTTTGATCGCGATGATTGAGACTTTTGATAGGTAGGTTTAATGATCTCTGTAGTATTGCCGACTAAATTCCTGTGAATGAGACGGCATAAAAGGAATGGAGTTCATGCTCCAAAGAAAAAGACATTTTCCCCCTAATATATTTTAAAGAGGAAGATTGACTTACATATCCTCCCTTCAGAAGCTTGAGCCCCTAACACGGGTGTTATTGGTGATGGTCCGATGGAAGTTCGTTTTATGTCTTACATTAATATTTCTTCTTCAATGATTCTCGATATTATGATATATTCCACTACCACTCAGGGTTTCATTCGCTGTTAAGTGAAGATGCCCGAGCCCAGCATTTGCCATTTTATGAATTTTCTGTAATCGGTTTTGACGATGAATATGACCATTATGAATAACTTCTCTCACCTTATTTAGAATACACTCTGATGCGTAAAACTTTGTCTCAATGCACTTGCTATCCACAGCAGAGTAATAGGACAAGGGATCATTAGTTTTATGACCCTTTGCTCTTTCCGCTGCGGACTCTTCGACAGCATCTTCTCACTCGTTCTACTTGAAAGATTGAACAAGGGAAATAGGAAGTAAGTTTGTGAAGTCAAAGTATCAGCTCTCGTGGCGTAACATCAGCAATAGTTCACTCAAGGAAATACGGAGGCTTCCTAGACGTAGAAAATATAATTCCGGGAAAATGCATTATGGAGCTCCAATACCTATGATTACTCATTCTTATTTAGAGAATTCAGCTAATGTAAATACACGCACCCCACGAAGCCAGGTTTAGATGTCTATCGACGGCATTTGGGCTAGCTGACTTCCGAAACTGTTTATCTTTCCCCACAAAGGGATTAAAACAACTTTGGCTTCAGTTCAGTGTGGGAAATAACTGAGAACGGAGGATTTTGCAACTCAGTAAATAATGAAATGTTCATACACGGCGGGATAACTACTGCTAAAACTGACACGAATATGAAGAGTATCAACGTACAATTACCAATGGTGCCCTCTTGGTATAAATTTGAGAGATAATAGCAAGCATAGATAATACGAATGATTAGCGAGCAAGACGGTCCAAGACGGTCGAAAAAAACCCTCCATACTTCACTTAAGTACACCTAATTACACGTTGGACGTAGCCAATATCAAAGATACAAGAATTATATTTTAAAATTTTCGTCTCAATTAAAGCATTGCTGTGACTTGAATTTACGGCGCGGAATACAAAATTTAAGCAAAAACTGTTGGTAAACACGGTGTCTATTCGATATGCTATCTTGATATTTAATAGAAACCGTTACCAAAATATTAAAGGTACGTATTCACGTTCAGGATAAAATTTGTACGTATGTCATCGGATTCTGTCAAACTATATGATCAGTGCCTTTAGACTACTTGTTAAAATAGCATGAAATTACCAAGACACCGTGCCATGCTTTTTAATATATTTCATACTAATAAGTACGCGTATGAAAAGTTTCTCGCAGATCTACGGATTAACTAAAATCGCTCCAACCACCTAAAGGGAAGGTTAAGGGGTGGAAAGAAGTACCTCGCACCAATTAGCAGGCGGTCAATAAAGAATTAGGATGAATCGGAGATATTTTCTTATAAAAGTATATCATCTACATGCACGTAGTACCCTGCAAGCCCCCTCAAAGCTATGTGGCAGGGGATTCGTTTTCACCAAAATGCAGTAAACCAGCAGTGACAAAAAATGTGTACCCGCGTGCGATATTTGATATAAACTTTATAAAAGGCGAGAACGTTCCACCGCTTAGTTTTGACTTGAAACACATGATAAAAGGAAGCAGGGTATTGCAATATAATGATGTAACGAAATGCAAATCACCTTTAATGGGATAAGTTTCTCAAAGGGTTATGACGGCAGGACGTCTAATGATGATCTCAATTTAATCCTGTCTAATAATCTAACCTCAATTTAATCGAAAATAAATTTGTGGAAGTTATAATTTCTGTCGAAATTTAATTACTAAAAAAACTACCTTTTTCCTGTCTTTACTCAACGCAATGCAAATCACCTTGAATGGGTTAAGTTTCAATAATTGTCTAATAGTTATGTCGGCGGAATGTTGTTAAAGAAGATGTAGTAACATGGATTTACACTGAAATAAAATTTGTGGAAATTATTTGGTCTATCAAAATTAAATTACATGACATTAAAAGTAAGTTGCTGACGCCGTTTCTTTTCACTGCTAGCCTTTTTATGGCGATTAGGTTTCCCAATGGTGCTTAAGTTTCCAAATGGCACTCGAATAGATGTAGTGGATCCAATGTTGACCGAGTAAACTACACTCGTTACACTTTGGTTCCGTAGACTTCTCTCCCGAACTCCCCGGCTTTCCCCCTCCCATTCCCAGCCTCCCTTCAAGGGCCTGCCCGGAGCGAAGCACGGCAAACGCGAAGTGTAGTGCGTGGCGCTGACCTTAAAGGACCCCTTGACATCTTCTTCCCTCCCCACCCCACCCCCTGAATCCCTTGCCACTCTCATTGCCCCACTCGGTCCACTTTCTCTGTTCCTTCGCCCTTCCCCATCTGTCACTGCTTAGGCCCACGCTCAGGATCGCCAACTCACAAAGTGTCGAACACTGGAGTCATCCGTTCACAGAGAAGGAAATTCCGGGAGAATAATGGACGGTTGCAAGGACATTTAGTGATGAAATCAATAGTTATGAGATTTATAAAGTTCTGGACTTCCACAAGTTCACTATTATGGCACGTTTTATCCGTAGCCACCGAGGTAATCAGGCTGTAACGCAACCACCCCCAATTCAATTTAGCAGTCTTACAAAAAGTGTGGGAAATGCGCTCGTCGGTATCTTCTTATGACAAGTCCAAAAAGTTGGGGATTATTTCATATCATGATCTGCTGTTTGTGATGGTTTAAGGGCATATCGTGACTCATTGGGCGGACATTTAAATTACTTTTCGATAAAAACGAAAAAAATCTTGGACCAAACTTTACTTATACACCGCTAATTTCACATTGCAAATAACCCTACATGTTGTAGTAAAATACGGTGATAGAATGATGTTTTAAAATTTTCGTCTCTATTAAATCATTGTTAAGACTTGGATTTACGGCGCACAATACTAAATTTTAGCGAATACCGTATGTAAATATGTGTTTTTTACTGGTCATGATACTATGAAAGTTACTAGGAACCATTATAATCATGCGATATGTATGTCTTCGCGTTAAGAAAATAATCTGTACACATTTAATCGAGACATGTCGAAATATATGTCAAGTGCCATGAACCAAGTTGGTCAATTAAAGTTAAAATGGCATTAAGTTGCCAAGAAGCCAAACCAGTAATAAACAATTTTCTTTACTTTTGTATAATTATAAATATTACTAACAAGCACAATTATGCAAGTTTTCACGCAAATCTGGACGTTAACTAAAATGTCTCAGACCTCCTTCAGGGCCAAGATTTCTTTATCGACAATATATAGCATTAATCATTGAGAAAAGCTTTTGCACTATTGTAGACAGGCATTTTAGGCAATTGTTTTGAAAAAGTTTCGAGAAGTTGGTAATGTGCGTCCATCTCTTTCTTGATCATTAAGCACGTCCTGATATTGTATCTTGCACGCACTGCTTGTATATGTAACGAAAAGATAAATCATTTTACATAAATAAATGATAAAGAACTACATTGGCTCCGCATTATCTCGTGGTTCACAAGTTTAAGAGCAGGTAGAAGGTTTTGGTTGAAGAAAGCACGGTTCTATTTCTACCTGTTTGTTAACTTGTTATTGCCTGTTTACACGATTCCCTCCGCAGCACACCCGACTGTTGCTTTCATTATACACGTGGTGCTACTTATATGGGAAGCATGTAATCCAGATAAGTCACCAAAGTAAACACTTTTTACCTGGAGTAGTCGTCCATAGATTTAGTGTCTTAATACTGTTAAAATAGCGTATAAAACAGTATCTACAGGTAACATTTTATGATCTCTCATCTTATTGAAAGAAAGTTACGGTTATAACAAAGGCTCACACACTGTGGCAACTGTTCATTCGTTTTTTTCCACCTTTGCTCAGTGAGGGAATAGGATTGTTTGGAGATTTCCCGTCATTATACGGTTATAAAAGCATTTTCCAGGAATTTAACAGTTTTTGTATAAAAGGCTGGCGATGCATTATCTTATCTAAAGAAATCTTACCGTTCTAAATCTTACACGCTTTGGCAACTGTCTATCCGAATATTTTTTCCTCTTAGCAGGGTGATGAAATTGAAAATTTGTGGCTTATTTGCAAACATGAAAATCGATAGTTGAGTATTCAGGCCTGTGTATCTTGGAGGTCACGACATTTGCGGACTAATAACATTGCGCATTTCATAACTTGCGGCAAACTGTGGCTGGGTTTCCATGGCGATAGGCTTGCTTCCGACACTTGATCGGTTCAGGGCCACCGAACGGGATAAAGAGTGCTGCCGTTAATCACAAAGCAAAATTCAATACATATGGGAACTGCCTGCGTCGCGCGTTCTTGGATATAAAATTTAGAGAAACTTACTTTTTGTAGGATACCCTTCGCATAGTGTCATTATCAAGTCACATCTCGTCTTTGAATGTCCATACAAACTCCCAAGGCGGTAGGTGGGATTAGGGGATGCTTAGAAAGGGACAGGAGCATGGACATCCAAAAACTTTTTGTTCATTTTGATACTGAATTGCATCTATGATGTGGACTGTTTGCAGTAGGTGAATTGGAGAGAATGGGAGAGACGAATAACGACTTTGATGAATGATAGTTGGGTGAATGGTGATAAAAGATGAGGTATACCGTGATAATCATGTGAGAAAGTGGTAGAAGGAACTATAAATAGGAAGAGAATGAGCCTTAAGAATATTAGGACGAGTACGAATGCATGAGGGTAAGAGAAACACCAGTGATTTTTGAGGTTGAGATATTATAGAGGAATAAAATTTATGACTTTAGGCGTCACTTTGTGGAAGAATCTTATATTTGATTCCATATAAAAATGCTTCGTGTTTTCCATAATAATAATTGAAGTACAACACTTTCCGCAGATTGCTACATCGTCAGGTCCAAAAGTTAACAGAAGAATTATTTAGTGATTGTTGTGATAGTAACCTAAAAGTTAGTTTTTTCCACATCACCCTACTTAGTTTGACGTTACTATCACAATAATCAATAAATAAATCTTATGTAAAAAATGTACCTCGGGGATTTTTTCTAAGAGCTTCAAGTCTACAAATCACAAGTCTTGTGACTTTAGATGATTCTGTTTGGCATATATGAGTTATGCATCCACCTTGTGACGTAGACTTGTAACTTGTAGACTTATAGCTCAGGGAAACTGGCCCCTAATAATGCAGAAAGCTGCTAAACGTGTTGCTCTTAATGAAATGTTGAAAAGAACGAAACATCTTTATACATGGGTTCTAAAATTATGGAGGAAAATCTAAAATGGTAGTCAACTGTCAACAGCTAACGTATTTTATTTTATGTACCCCGAAAAAGTACGGCGGGATGAGTATGTTTGTATTAAAGATCCTAAGAAAATGATAGAAATAAGTGAAAAATGCAGAAAGTGGAAAGCCATTCCATGAGAGTCTGTTTCACCAATAAATCCTTGCCCTCTAATTCGTGTAAAAATACCTTTCTTCCACTTTCATACGAAATGTGCGTTTTGCATTAATTGACAGAATGAATGTATGACGAGGCTTTTAATTTTCAGAGTCGATTACTTATGATGCCGCAAAAATATGAAAAAATTCACCTACGACCCATAGTTGGATTGAGTATTACAATCCATAGAAGCTTCAAAATTTTCGTATTTTTTCTCGACATTTACTTATTTGGTGGAGCGATACTAGCATAGTTGGTAAAATTTTTGTATAATTATATGCACAAACCCAATTCATGCATATCGATTTTGCGCGTGCAGCATTTTGTTTTAAATTGTGAAACCTCGAGATGCAAATTCTGTTTCGGTTAGTTGCAATTGACACGTGAGCCCAGAAGTAATGAATCATAACGACAGATACTTATGGAAAGAGTAAATTCAGAATATTCTAGCAATAGCGTATGAGATACATAATGATGTAACAAATATTGCCATTCTCCTTCTGTGCATTGATAAAATTTTAATTGAAACCTTTGTTTCGAAGTCACTACGTCATCAACATGGAGCGATGGAGATAATTCAGTAACATCAGAACTGGATTGTTTTAAAACATTTATTTGTTTAATCGTAGAAATTGCGATTTATTTATTTAACTATAGTAAAAAGAGTATTCTATGAAACATTTTTCTCCATTAAAATGGGAGGAAATAGATTTTTTTAAATTGATGCTTAATTCCGATAGCCTTCGAAAGAATGCGGGAGAGTTGGCGCCCCTGGCCACGTTCCTTCCTAACACCCCTCTCCCCCTCCACTTTCCTTTCCCCTTTAAAGTGTTCTCCACCCTCCTCCGTCCCTACAATGGCGTAACGGCCATGCCCCTAGCCCCCTCCCCCACCCTCATTTATCTTCCTCACTCCTGATTTCCGCCTTCCTTCCTCTCTCCCCACTTTCTTTCCCGCACTTCCATTCTTTTATTTCTTAATATGTGTCCTCAAATTTCAGTCCCTTATCACGCCGGCCTTATCTGGACCTACATCCATCCCATCCTAAGTGCTGCCTCTAGGGTCGACTGGGGAAAAAAATAATCCTTGCCGAAAGCTTATGTTGAAGGACAAGGGGATCGGAAGGGAGAAAGGATTAGGGGTCCCTTCAAGTGAGCAAAAAGAATTTGAGAATTAATGGACGGAATATCTTGTCGCAAAGAGGTGCGAATGATGAAGAAAGTTAGCAAACCTCGACTTTAATGGCTAGGTACGTGCAAACAGTGGCATGTTTTGCGATGCAGCATCTGATGCTTTCCCGGGGCACAGGTTTCTCGAAGTTTTCTCGAGCTTCCCTCCAAGTGAGTCGGTCAATGTTGGCCGACGTTTCGATACTCGACTCATCCTCAGGGCAGAGGAGAAACTCAACCTTTACTACTTTACCTCTAATCTTCTCCTCTGCCCTGAGGTCGACGATCGAGTCGAGTGTCGAAACGTCGGCTAACAACTTAAGACGGAAGCCCGAGTAAACTTTGTGATGCTTAGCGGTCCTTGCCATGCAATGCAACGCATTTCGATGCGTAGTACATGCAATATTTTGCGAAGTGAAATTAGTATCGCTTCGAGAAAGTATACGTTAAATATAGAGCACATATAAGTTAGAGCACCAAAAAATATTCAAGAAGATAGAATATTAAAGGAAGAAATCGAGAGATGATAATAATGTTTTACTGCCTGGAAAGTTATTGATCAGTTATCTTCATATAATAAAAATAATCATCTCAACCACCTAGAATAAAATATTTCTCTTCAGTTCATTTTTCATAAAAAATCTAAATACATGCCATGAAAGCTGTTGAAACTGATGATAGTAAATAACCAATCTGCAGGCCCGTTATTGCAGTCATGTACCTATATCCCTTCGGTAAATTTCATATTCACAATAATTGACAATAATAAGTTTTGTATGTTTCCAATACTTAAAAATATTGAATAATACGTCATTAATACCAATATATATTTTCAATATTTTTCTGAGAGCGAATAAATTAATGTAGTAATTACTAGCAGGGAAAGCTTTGGAATCGCTTTAGACTAATTTGATTATGCTCTTAAATTTAAATAGGTCTTTATCATTTAGTTTCTTCATTTAGATGCAATTGGATGCCAATTTTTAGAATAGCTTCTTTTTTACAAAAGTGTAAACTTCATAGATTGTTAAAAAGCAATGAATTTCGCATTCAAAAATTTTCATTTGGGATCCGAGGTTGTTGAAAATTTACGACATATTTCCTATGGATAATGATATTGAATTCGAAAGTATCCAAGAGTATTGAGCTGAGCATTGTATTCTATCTATCAAATGGTATACTTTCGCTTCTTATTCATAGAAAATTCATGTTTTAGGAATAAAAGGAGTAATCATGGAAAAGTATCGAAAAATAATAATAATATTGGGACAAAACATTGATGAGAAGGCAATGACGTGCAAAATGGATGTTAACTTTGGACTTCAGCAGATGATGTTTCTTTAAGATTTTTAAATTTAAATAACCTAGTAACATTTAACGTTGTTTTATTTCCAAACGGCCTGTTTCATCACATCATCTGGTACATATTTTCAGCCCATTTAAATCCACCCTTTTCGCCTTCTTCACCCCCTCCCTTCTCAGGGTGTAAATATTCTGTACCTGAAGAATTCCCCTAGGTGGTGTAAAAATTCGTATTAGATTAAAACTCAGTGAGAGTATTACCGAGTCATTTTGATTAAATCATGATAAATTTTTACTAAGTTAAGCCTGATGAAATTAAGTTCGTGCTCTTCACAAAGGCAGTGGTTTTTACTTTGCCATTTTTCGCTTAGCCCCGGGTGGTGAACAAAAGTGGAAAAATTAAACCGAAAAACGTTGTGAATAGGAAAAGACTGATTCTTATTTTGCTCCGGACGTGCTTGTTGGAATAATTCACAACGAAACATGCCTAGTATCTAGGCTTATACATTTATATATATATATATATATATATATATATATATATATATATATATATATATATATATATATATATATATATATATATATATATATATATTTTATATTTATATATATTTTACATTTATATATACACATTTTCAAAAGGAGCCAATGAAAAATTAACCGTGATAAATAACGATTGGTAAAACAACAGGATTTACCGTTTTCACAAATTTACAATCGAAGATAAGAACTGACCATGAGCTGGATGAGCTCTAACGCAAATAGAGAAATGAAGCAATCACAAGTAAAACAGATTCTTTCTTTAACATTCTGATCTTGGCCAATACCTTATTTTCATTGTTATTTGAGGTACTATAAATACATACGTAACACTCAATTTAAGCTTAAATAAACATTTAACTTAGTTTATTTTAAAGAAACGTCATTTACTTGTGTTCAATGTAAATATCCATTTATGACGTGTGTGCCGTCTAATCAATGTTCTATCCCATTATTGTTGTTTTTCGATAGTTTTCCATGATTTTTTATCGCCTAAATCATGATTTTTCTACGGATAAACAGCGAATACGTACCATTCGTTAGACAAAGTGTAATACTTAGTTCATTACGCTTGTATGCGTACGAGTTACACTATAATATCCATAGGAAATTTGCAGTGAATTCTATACAACCTCGGATAAATTGATTCCATATGAAAATGTTTGAACTTAAAATTGCAACTTTTTTAACAATCTAAGAAGATTACACATTACTAAAAAATAGGCCATTCTAAAAATTCTTACGGACATGTGGAAATCCAAAACACTTACCAAAAACTTTCACTCATTTTCTATTCTTAAATAACATTGCGTGGGCATATCATAACTGAAAAAATAATCTGCAATTAATCGAATGAACGTGGGAGATTAATTCAATTCAAGATTAAATGCGGAAAGGCGTGTGCTGAGCCAACGGAAGACCGTCAAAAGATTGCCCACCCACTCTTGATTAAAACGTCATGCTTAGTTTATTCATAGGCCTCAGATCCATCTTCTTTGTTCACTCCATCAGTTATCGAAGCCCACCTTTCACTTCCGTCATATTCCCCTTCTCTTCTCATCATTTTCTCCAAGGTGCTTATCCCCGACGGGTGGTTTTGTGACGTAATTTTGGAAATCAACATCTTCTTCGAGTTCCTCTCTTCTATTCCTTGGCTGGCAATAAGCTTATTCCTAACCTCACTTATTTACTACAGTTTTCAATTAGATTCGTGATAGACTATAGACCAAGAGCCTTTATGTGAAGAAATGACGTTTATCTCATCGTCTAAATATCATGTATGATCATTTTTACGAAATCAGATATTTGCATTAAGTCGTTCTCTTCCCGTAAAAAGTAACTAGAAAAAATTCAGAAGTCCCAAGTTATTACATGAAAAACGAAAGATGTCAATACTATGGAAATACATAAAATAAACGTGTTACCCACAAAAAAATAACTTAATCTTGAACTCACTTGCAGCAAAGCTTTGAAGAGTAGCGCTTAAGTTTTAAACGATATTTCGGAAAGGTATGCCATTGATGTCGGCATTTTATGGATTTTGAAACAATTTTGTCAATGACTATTAGTTTTTTTCCAATAGCAATATATCTAATAAAATGCCCTCACAGGCATTTTTACGAATCCTCAACAAGTATGTAGTTCCAGAAAATTCATTATTTTGAAAAACGGCGGAAATTATGTCACAAAGTAATTTTTTTCTAGAAAAGTTGTTTGATTTATACCTGGAACTAAAATTTATATTTTCACCAAACAGTTGAACAAGTCCCAAGGTCTATACAAACTTGGCAGCATTTCAATTATTGATCTGAAATAATTGATACAAGATAAATTTCCTCGTAACCTGAGGAAGAATACGAACTATGATGAATAAAAAGAATGTATTTTCACAATAACAATACAACTATGCAGTATTGAAGATCTTAATAATTAATAACATGAAAAATATTTTTGAAGTTTATTTTAAACAGCTTTATAATCGTTGATAATTTTCTGGGGAAAAAATATGCATTCACCAGAAAATCGGTAATGTGGGTGGCACAGTTTGAAAATAATAGGCAAATCCGGATGACTTTTATGAGCGGTATAATAATTTTATGTTGAAAACAAAATAAATCTGGCGTCAAAATATGTAGGTAAAGATCACCGATTTAATTAACGTAAAATTAAAAGGGTTTTTTGAAACATAGAATTACGACCCCGGCAACGATATCATCGAACAGAGTGGTTCAATTCGGTGCGTATACGATAGAACCGAGGGTATATTATTTTTCTTCATTTCCATATTACCTCTACTTACTAAGCCTTATTCTATGCTGGTGAGCGTAATTTGTGGGATAATTTCTTCCAGCATTAATCAGTATTCCGTGTAAAATTTTTTTCTTTTCAGTGGAAATCCTTGTATGATAATTTCCCATTGCCGTTTGAGGGCTAATAAAGCAAGCACTCATAACAGATTTGCCCTCCTGAATTTTTGTGGCGTTGCGCAGTTCCTATTCAGTTAATTTATCGAGGTTTTTCACAATTTCCGAGGTAATTCAGGCTAAAGATTCATTGGAATGCTTTAAGTACTCTTGATGCCCTTGGTGGAAACAAATACAAAAGCCTGGTGCAAATCATTACATTGTGAATGAAGTATTACGATAACTGCCAAATCAAAGTGGTAATAATAATTCTACAAATGCTATGTAGACTAAAAATAAAATAAGAAAAACGCATTTGAATTCAGTGTAAATCAAAAATAACCTTTTCAAAAATTGTGACGTTGAAGGCGGCCAGACGATTTGGGTAATAAATTTGCACCATAATACATATTTCAAATTTCTGTAGTTTTTCAAAGAGATAATTTCTTTTGCAATGTTGAATCTTACGAAAAGCTGTGTATTTATAAATATAAAACAGCTCCTCTCTTCTTGACGACGCATGATATTTTCAGGGTGTTGCAATAAAGGTAACATTATTACTATCTCCGTGGCATCACATACAAATAAGAACATGAGGAAACACGATTAACAATATATTTATGTCGACACTCCCAGCTGAACGGCATCTGCACCTGGTTTGAAATGCTTTTAATCAATGTCCATTTAGTTCTACTAACAATTTATCTACTGTTTAGACCTCTCTCATGTGGAAGCCCTGAATTCGCTTTCTCTTCCATATTTGCGGCTAAAATTTTCGAAGGAGAAAATTTAAATCACTAAATAGGTCACTGTTGCATATGGGCAACGCTTACGACCAACGATGATTAATATAGGTGAATGACAAAAGAAACTCCCTGCCACTTCCCTGATTGATATTTTAAGTTGATGTAATGGAACTATTTTAAACAAAGAAAATTGTCCAAGGGACGCCAAATAAATAGGTCACTATTAGATTTCGGGTGCAATGTTAACTAATACAGATAAATGACAAAAAGGCTCTCCAGATCGTATCGTATTGATCGAATTTGGGAAAAGAGGAATATCGCCGAATTTCATTGACAGCCGAGTATTTTGCAGAATAAAATTTGGTTCAGTTTTTACGACCTGGAACTTGGAAATTTTCCGATAAAAGTGATAGGAGAATCCGGATATTTCCAATTTTGGATCTGAAGTGACTCCGAAAAAAATAATAAGGAAACTGTGTACTTTGGCACACTTATCAGCATTTTTAAGATGAAATTCATGGTAACAATTGTGTGTTTATTTGCAAAAGAGAAGGATACATGCCGTAGACGGAGAAGTGAGGAAATGGTGGACAAGGTATTATGACAAGTTTGACAATGGTGGTTGTGACAAGGTGTTATTGAACGAAACTCCTAAAATTAAATTCCTCACAGCTTTACACATTAATCTGCCTATTTAAAAATTAACACCATATTAAAACTCGGTCGCCGAATATTCTCTTCATGAAAGAGCAGAACGAAAGGTTAACTCTGCCTGTTTACTCCCGCACACTGATTGAAGAGCAAAGTAAGGGTCATTTGATATATTATAAGCATTGATGAATAAATATATACCTACTGCAACATGCAGCTCAAATTATCGCCATTGTTTAAGACTTTGCTGATGGAATTTTTTATTCTTGGACAAATATTTCGCGACCAACGTCATTCACTGATGCTGACTATTATCATCGGATGATTCTTAAGATAAGTCTACGTTGACGAAGTACCGGGAAAGTTCACTTCTCGGAGTGTAAGAATTTATTCAACACTAGGCATGCAATGTACGCTCCCAGTTCAAGGCCAAGTCGCACACTTTTTCTGGCAGCTAAGTGCTGACCAATAAGTAGCCAGGAGAAAAACGGATGGCAAAACTAGAAACTAGAAAGGTGCGACAACAACAACTCAATGTACTGATTTAAATACGACTACTGGTTAGCAATTCTAATAATTACAGTATATAATTACTTCGGTATACTCTTTCTTGCTGAAGACAATACCATGTGATTTGATGAGTTAATAATAACTGTGTTGCTTAACGCAAGTGCAAAGTCTGATCTAAATTGTGAGAGTGAGTGTGAAATAGTGGGCTCCTATGGTGTTTCTTTTTTAAATATATCCTCCTCCAGTTTTAGTTGTCACACTACTTTTCTCTTGGCCAGATGACATGTCGCCGACTTACGTGTGGTTAATTTTTTACGATATGTATTAAACTGACGCTTGTCATTCTGTTCATTATTGAATTTCTTTTGAGTACCCAATTACTTTTTGAATTTGACATGGTTTCCGTTTGGTTCCACTTCCTTTCATGTCTAACATTGTCCTTCATTGTGTTGATGTCAGCACTTTCATATCTGTGGTCTCTGATTGTAATGAAATAGGTCACCATGAATTACGTCTAAATTCCCATTTTCATGTGCACCATCCACAGCTCGGACGTGTGATTATCAGTTAGCGAATTATGCTAGACTCCTAATAAACTATGCATTGACGACATATATTTAAATCATTGCACTCTGGATGCATTTCTATACAGGAATCTTGAGCTTTGTTGGGGTAATGGATGTTGGTGAGAGGGCATGAAAAATTTTAATAATTTACGTTTTGATAGAAGTAAGAATTTACTCATTTATCACCTGAGATGCTATAAAGAACACGAAAAAAATGTAAATGTATGCATTTTATCTAGGATGAAATATTTCTTCTGAATGGAAACCTATGTATGAAACTTGAAAGCTATGGATAAAATACAAAAAAAACAGAATTCCAACATTCCTTTGTCTTTTAAGGAATAAAATGTCAATATTTTAGTTGCGGCATTTAGAATTAATAATAGTGTGAGAATAAGGTAACAGATATCCTCATGATAAGATATAAGTTAATAACACTGACAGAGAGGAAGAAAATTTCTTCCGTAAAACATTTTATGAGTGGAGCTGAACATAATGATTTCATCTGGCTATTACGTGACAATGAAGTAAAAGAGGTTTCTGCAGTATGCTATATGGCAGAAATCTTAGGTTGACCGTCAGAATAATGTGCCAAATGGTGAATGAATATATGCAGCATGTGCATGAGAGTACTTTAAGAAAAGGCTAAGGTTATTCAGTGCGTCAATCGCTTGAAAATACATTATTTAAAAAAAAAGATATATTATAAAGGAAGATTGTATGGTTCAAGGGGTAGACAAGGACGTACCTAGAATTGATGTTCATTTACTCTATCGATAAATCTCCCTTTAGAAAAGCCCAGGTTTTCTTTCTTTTTCTCTCAAACAATTTTAAAATTGTCATTCATGCAGGAATTCAGAAACTATAAATACTCTTTTAATCAGGAGGCCAACTTTAAACTGATGTGACGGTTTTCTTTGACGATCACTTTGTGCCTAGTGGCTTCTATCGACCTGTGATCGCAATATGACTTGGAATTCCAAATGCTATTTATGGGTTCCTAATGCAGTGAACACCCGGGTTCATGTTTTGAGCTAAATGTACACGCCAGTGGTAAGGGATAATTCAAATAGTTCACAAGGCTGAATGAGGGCGAGGAAGTTCAAGCTAGGACTAATTTTCGCTGGTAAGGAAAACAAAGGAAGTTTAGATGAAAGTCTTTTACCAACTCGTGGCTGAAGTGATCAAGAGAGGAAGGCAAGTTTATGTTTTAGTATAATAAACATGCATTTTTAAATTGTATTTTATTTCCATGAAACCGTTTTTATAATTTGGACCTAAAACTCTTCTGTATCGAATGGTATTGCACGAGTGGTATCACTCGAAGGATGTCGTGACTCGATAATGAAGCCAAATTCGTCTTTCTCGGTAGTTTTATACCTCTACAACCCGTTTCAGCCACTATCGAGCAAATAGCAGTAGACCGTTTTTTTTTGCTTATCTATGTATACCTTACAATGAAATAAACACCTGAGTAGCAATGCACTTATAAGTAAAGAGAGAGGAGGAAAGATTCGGTTTCGTTCTGGAAATTACACAAGAGCAAAAGCGAATATCAAATTTAATACAAATAATGATTAATCCATCCATTAATGAGCATCATTACCGCTTATCTCGCACAAATTAATGCACGAAAAAGTCAAAATTTATTCCAGCGATTTTGATGGAAAACTAAAACAAGATTTAGCAAGTACAAAAATACACTAGACTTAGAATGATAGGTCCGCTACCTTTTTCACGATCAAAAAACTTCACTCTATTCCTTGAGCATTATATAAAAGAGCAGGTCTAATCATAGGTGTACTGTTAGAAAAAAAAAAAAAAAAAAAAAAAAATATATATATATATATATATATATATATATATATATATATATATATATATATATATATATATATATATATATATAATCGTTCGTTCATTCACTCAGACCGCTCGCGGCAAATACTCACATAAATGTTTATACAGAAAGGTAGAAAGAAAGTGGATAGGAACACATAAAAAATGTGAACACATTTTATGTGTTCCTATCCACTTTCTGGCATTTAAATGGCATCGATAATCTGAAAAAAGACATTTAATTGTAAATTATCTTTCACATTTGACTCATGTAGTTTATAATTTTTTGATTGATTTTACCTTTTAAAAAATTCAAGCATCTGCAAAGAAAATGTGCTCTGTTGAAAGAAATTAAGCGCCAATGAAGGAAGCCATCAGGGATTTAAATGACTTTATTTTCATGTTTTTTTAAGCTAAAGATCAATTCTGTAACGCCCATGAAATTTTATGAAAATAATCTCCAATTGATTTCCGAATACCAAACCGTTGCGATTGGAGGAAATTCTGCATACATTTCTATTCATTACGGAGTTAAAAGCAAAGTTTGGTAGGTAGGGTGGATTAATCTCTGCCAAGATCTATTTACAATGAGGTAACTCATTGTAATTCCTCTTCAACGAACAAAAGTTTTGGCAATATTTACCTTGATTGCGATTTGAAAACATGTTTTTCATTATTAGCCAAAGTCAATAATTACCAAAAGCTTCATGATTAAAAATACATTAATGGTGAAAACCATCTAAGTTAATATATATTTTGATGGTCTATTTTTTCTCAATATACATTGAAGTATGGAGGAAACCAAAGTTCTCGTGGAGAGTAACTGGTTTATTTAAAATACTATTAATAAATTTCCTTAAAATGAAGGCCTCTGTACTACGATACTATTCACAGCCAATACGAAAGACTTAAAACCTAATAAAATATCAGTTATTATTGCGCTTGACGTATTTCCGTGATTATGAGCAATAATATTTGCATGTTCTATTTAAAAAACCGTGGAAATTTCAGCGAAAACTTCATGCCAAGGCTATCTTTTATTTTCCAAAATAAAAGGCCTCATAAATTTCACAATAATGAAATACTTCAAGATCACGGACTAGGAATTTCAGTTCCGAAAGAAAACTGCATCCTCGAAGTAGTGTTTTTTAATCAGCATCCTAGAGGCACTTCCGATGACCCCATATTTCAGACCGTTCCCATGATAGCCCACCAATGGAATGAAAAAAAGAATGAAAAACTTCTCGCTTGTGACCCATTATAAGTTGAGATATGAGACATGGTATTCACCTCACTTGCGTCCTTGCTTCCTCTCGTGGAAGAGTCCCTTGGAGCTGTGGGGGAGGGGGGGAATGTTGGCGGTTCCACCTCTCCTGGCGATGACCCGTTCCCCCTTGAGAATTTAGGAGAGGTCACCACCAACCTCCTGGCAGGAACGATCCGTGACGTCTTCGTGGCACGCGAGGCCAAAGTCCCTCTTTGGCTAGGGAGAGGTAGAGAAGAAGTGGGGGAAGACGTTTACGGTGAGATGAGGCAGGGGGCTCTGATGGTCACACGTTCCAAGGACGCGGCACGTAGATCCGACGCCTCGGGAAAGCGTCGCGAGCTTCTTCCGACGCTAATAACCTCACTATCTCAACGCTCTCTCCAAGAAACGAGCGCTGAGCGTCTTCTTCGCCGATTCACAGTGGCGCCCCCGGGGTCAGTGTATGTATGGCGGTAGAATCGTCAAGGTGTCGTTTCAGTTATTCCTCACGTTTTCCCCTGCGGGTGGGATGTAAGCTTGTTTCGCCCTTTCTTCCATTTGAATTTTGTCTTTTTTTGAGTCCTCCTCTACTTAGCTCTTTCTTTTCCCTTCAAAATGCCTTCCTATGAGTCCTTAAGAGAGACAACTCCACAGTTTTAATGAAAAAAAATTGTCAAGAGTTCTCAAATATTAAACTTTCCAGTTCACAAGATAACTGACTAGAGCTCACACACAGTCCACAATTGAAATAATTGCGAAAAAACCAAGGGCATTTTGATTAAACAGCCCTCCCAACGTGAACTTTCAACTCCAATCAAGCGTTAAATGGTCACAGCTGTTGATTTGTTCCAATTACAGTCACTCTGGTTGACGGATCAACTGGTCAGAGCTCAATCACAGTTTCCACTTGCCGTGGGAATAAACAATTCAAAGTTATGATGATTCAAGCCTTTGAAAAAAATAAATAATCTCCACTCCACTCTTCATATGTTGTACCTCTCGAATATCTTCAAATTTTTTACGATTACAGTTTGAGGCATGAAAACTAAATTGATCAAGCCCACCTAAGTCTCCACTTGCCAGACGACGAAATCAAGGGCATGGTGACTAAAGAGTCCTCCAAGAAGAAAGGTTTTTGAATCGCAGTAGATAGTCAATATGGTGAATGCTCTACACGCTTCCTATCATGAGATTTAAGAACCCTCCGGGATATTTGCTATCCTTTGGAGGTCTCTTTCTTCGATCCCCTTCGGAGGGATAAATAAACTCCACTGCTTGAATGACACCACTGTTATTCTTTTGAAGTATTATTAGTTCCGGTTGAGTTGAAGAAAAATGGCCTGAGTCCCACCATAACACAAACACACACTTGTAGTCGCACTAAAGGAATCTAGGGTAGGATGATTTACGAGTCCTCTGGGAAGAATACCCAATAAATCTGTCACGTCTTTTTTGCGCAACTAGTTTGACTTTTTTACTTTAAACTTTGACCTTCCCGGTTCGAGAAAAAAACTTGTTGGACACCATTACAGTTTCTACTTGCGAGAAACGTTGAAAAATCCAAGATGCAATGGTTGAGGAGTCCGGTTAGAAGGAAATACGCTCCACTTTAATATTTAAATGACATAAATGTCTATTTTTTCCTATTTTAACCCTTACAGGTTTATAAAAAAACGGATCAGTCCTTATTTTCCATGAAACATGAATTTCCAAACATAAAACGGTCAAAAAAGGCCGCGAAAACCTTTGACTCCATTAAGAAATGGCGAAATTTCAAAAGTCTCAGTATTCACAGCACCATTTGTTTGCTGGAGCACAGTTTTAATAAAAGCATAAAAAAATCCCCATTTTTCACAATGAAGTCCAGTGGTTTTCTATAAGTTTTCAAGGCAGGTGAGGCAACCACGGCCGAGTATAAGTGGGTGAGAAAGTGTTGAAAATTTTCTTGAAAGGTACCCAACCCTTGCTAGTCGATTTCTTCACCGTATCACCCCCTCCCGCAATGGGCAACACCAGAGACACGGAGTTAAAAATTCAGATGAAGCAAGTCTCGACGCACGGACGCACGGCCTTTTTCAAAAAGGTTCCGATCGGCGTTGAAAATATTGGAAGGAACAGGCGAACTCCGCTTCTTCCACCACTTTGCAGTTCCGGAGATCGTAGCCCTTCAAACGAAACTTCCAAGGAGGGAGAGCGAAAAACAAGAATGCAACGGAGTCACTTAGAAAATGATATGAAAGAAGCCCTTTTCCTGCGACCCACGTCAAGCTATAACGGAGGTCCAAACGGGGGTGGCGGAGAGTATTTCAAAAGTTCGGACCAAAGTTTTTCAACGGCATTTTTGAGAGGAGAAAAAATTTTTCTCCCAAAGAGATCCACCAGCTGAGCCTCGCTAGTCCACGGAGACGACTTTTTATATCCGAAGGAATATATAAGAGTCCCACCGCAAAAGAGTCACCGATTACCCAAAAAGGTCTATTTACAGTATCCCAGGGGATGACACGCCTTCGCCGGCAGCAGAGCTACCCTCTAAATATCCTCTTGCGTAGTTTTGTCGGAGGTACACCAAAACTTGTCCTCGAAGCTGTTCCTCCAAACTTGGCGGGGAAGGCTAATAGGTTGAATTAAAATATCTAAAGGGATAACACAAAAGCGCGGCCGATGTCAGTAGTTTAAAGATGGTTTTCCCACGACCTCGCTGGTTGTTTTTACGCCGAGTTATATTAAAATACGTTTTTCGGAGCTTTCCCGCGTGATTTACCTCAGTTTAGACTTAGGTTTTGGTCGAACAAAATGATCTCGAGAAAAGAAACACGACATTGCGGGTGATGGAAGCTCCCCAGATATATACTCCTGCGTCTACCTTGTCGGTTGTTTTACTTCGAGTTCTCCCCGATGAACGAACTTCGGAACTTCATCGTGAGAGATACCTCGGCAGAGTTTACTCAGCCGACGGCCGATCGGACGACTCTCGCACGTCGGACCGTAAGAGGCGAAGTCCGGCCGGCAACTATCTCTCCATCGGGAGGCTGCGCCGGAACGGAGTAGGGGAAATTTGGAGGAGAGCAGAGAAAGGATACTCCCCGCCCTCATACCCTTCTTCTACCCCCCCCTTACTCTCACGGGTACCCCGCGGGCGTAAAGTTTGTGAGGGGAATGCCTCCTTCAAATGTGCGCATGCGCGAGTGAAAGACTTTTCCACCTCTCCCTTGTAACCCCTCGCCCTCATCCCTCTCACTCACCCCCTCCAATTCCGATCTTCTATCATTTTTTTCGGAAGAAAGCGGGGGTAGGGGTTCATTTTTGTTTTCACTCGTTTATCGGAAACTTTTTTCCCAAGCTGTTTGCGTTCGGATATAACGGTAGTGGGTTGGGGGGATGGTACACCGAAGGCGTACATGCCAAAATTTCTCGTGACAATGCGAATGACAGCGGGGTGTTTTCCGAGGAAAATCTTCCTGTTCTTAGTACTACAAGCTACGGTGGAGGGAGGATGACGAAGCTCCCTGAGCGGGATGTCAACACGTCTGTCCCAATTCTGTGAACGCTGAACATGCATATTTTTTGGCCCCAGTGTAGCTGGGAATTTTTATTTCCAATCCTCGCCGAGAGTTATCGAGAGAAATATAAAATAATCGTACGGTTCTCAATGAAACTTTTAGTTAGCTGCTGTAAAAGAGAAACAAAATTATTCTTCTTTTCAGCTGAAAAATTCCGGTTTACCTCGATGAGAGACAGCGACTGATTCAAACGGCTGAGTTTTAAAATCTCCGTATGATTAACGCTATATTTGTACAGCTAAATCGTTCACTTACAGCGTTCATTTTGACTAAAATAATTCTACACTTGTAGCAAGTTACTGTAATATTACTTCAAAGTTTTACGCCCAAACGCGTATATATAATATCAAGCATGTTTTACAACTATTGCTCTCTGGTGTTCTTCCATCCTACATTTTTGGGATCCAGAAGTTTGACCAAAATGAAGCAATTTCGCCATTCTGCTGTTGCTGAACACGCCTGGTCAGCACACGGCCACGAGATAAAGTTTAAAGAAAGTAAGTTCATCGCCGAGGAAAATAAGTACTTCCCTCGGCTGATACTAGAGGTGATCGAAATTGATAAGAATCCGAATACCTTTACCTCTCCTCTACTTTTAAACACATTTTAAACAATTCAATACCGTCCGACTCCTCAACCAGTCAGAGTGCCCTGGACAAGATCCCAAAGGACATTTAACGGGCCAGAGACCTATATGTAGTGGGAGAAAATTCTCCTGTTCACCTGATAAAGTCGACTGGATTTCCGGCGAAACGGTCGTCCACAAAAATGCTGTAATGCAGGGAGAACTCTAAAAATACCAATACAAAGTGATGTTGTTTGAAGTATGCCAGATCTTCGACATTATTTTGGAATTACTATAATTCAATATAAATTTTAGGCCATATTAAAATACTAGTCAGATGAAAATGAACAATAAGTAATCATTGATTTTAGAAGAATATCTATTTAATGAACGAAAAATAAATTTCGGGCCTGAACGTGAAAATCTGCCATACATAAATACTGAATAGCATTAAGGATAAATTTTAAGCCATTTTATATTGATTAAAGGAAAGATTCATAGACCTTTAATTTGGATTCTCTTCTTTTTCTCTAATGAATATATATTTTTCGCGGTCGGCCAATTTTAAATTTAGTCCTGTGGATGGTAATCCATTGGAGGCATGTAGGAATCAAATTTCACTTTAACATGAAATCCCACTAAGAAAAATACATGCATTAAACATTGATATCAGCAATTCAATTGAGTATGCAAGTAATAAAACTTAATTTATTCCTATATGCTAACAACACGAGCGCTCAAAGGGGATGATAGTTCATCACGATGCGATGAAGTTCGTCATACAATAAAACTGACAAAGCAAAAGTAAAATGTTCTTCATAAACCACTTCATAAACCCAACCAAAGTAGTGTCGTGGGTAGAGTAATTTATACAAAAAGTGTATTGTAGTGATAAAGAGAACAATCTTCGGAAAAAATAAAAGTTTATTAATTCACTAAATTCATTCAACCATGTCCTATTAATAGATAAATTAAAACTCTTTTCTAAAACTATTTTCGTTGCGTCAGCCCACTCACTGAAGCTCTTCATCAGCCTGCACGCTCTCACGCAGCCTAGTTTGCTGATCAACACCCACATTCTTACTCGAAAATTTTGTAAGCACCTTGTTAACATGAATTAATTAAGTTTTGAACTTCATCCGACGGTGTACCTACTTTGCATATCCTTCCAGATATTACGAAAAGACTTCCCAATACTCAAACACGGCAGTTGCGAGCGTGTGAGACGTTTTTGCTGTTGCTTATGAGAAAATATTTTGAAATATAATTTAAGATATGTGAGAGACATACATAGCAAACCAAGGGAATAGACGGTAGGTTTACAGAATTAGGGTTGAATCATTCGTTCCAAGAGAGAAAAAAATATTTTTTTCTTACTAACCAATCATGAGACAATTGCAAACGATTATGTAATAAATAATGATTAAATGGAGCTAGAATACAACTTAAATAGCTATAGGAATAACTATTCAAGGTAATGCAGACTATGCTACCGAGTCTAATGGTTCCTTTTAAGCCATATCGTGAAAGAAGAGGAGGAAGAGATAGTCATTACAAGTGTATGTACAGCTTTACAGGTGATGGCGAGGTCATAAAAAAGACTCACATTTGCCAGAGTGTTTATTTCTTAAATTTCCACTAATAGCCACAGTTTCTTTCGTAAAAAAAATTATTACGAAACTATTGAATCTTGCACTTTTTAAGTGCAACCGTCTGGAGGGACTGAAGCAACAAAAGAAAATGATGATATTTAATATCGTATGACATCTGATTATTCTCATTTATTTGCTTTTAGTGAATTTTTCAATCCATCACTTTGTTCCATATAATAAAGATTGGCATAAAAATGCCTGAAGATTCAATTGCTATATTTTTGGATTGAAACACATAAATTCAGAGTAAAACGTTAAAAATACTGTAATAATCAAGCAATCAAAATATTTTCACAGAAAAGTGAGTATTCATTCATCACCGAAAGCATTAGTGCTCTGAAGATAAATAAAAATCGTTCCTTTCCATACGCAACGCAGACTCGTGGAAGACTTGATTGGACTTTTTCCCTCTTGAACGCGGAGACGCTGGAGATTACCGATGCTTAGAGCCATAAGAGGAGTTAGAAGTGAAGGAAATGAAAATAGCAGTAAATGAATATTATCTTAATGTGTAGGTTAAAAAAGTGAGATTTGGTTTCATACGAGGTACGCATACCTTGGAATTAGGCTATTTTGAAAATTGGAATTTTTATTTGCATTTTAGAGCAATACATGATGTAGCAGAGAATTTATTTAAGTTAAGATGTTAGTGATGTCCAATCTAAATTATATTCTTTCCAAAAAAACTTGTAAGTAATAGTTTAAGAAAGTACCAAATATTATCATGCTTTTTTAAAGCAAGAAAAGAACTCTAGATTGCCATAATAAACAAGAGAGTTTAGAGAATAGTTTGCGAGAAATGATTCAAGGTCTTCATGGGTTTCTGTACTTCTCATATCTGTCTCTCTCACCTCCCCATATGTTTTTAGACAAGTGCTTAACCATTACTTTGGTACGAAATCTGACAGGTGCGAGTTTCGTCAGTAATTAATTCACCATTGAGGGCACGACTATGAGTTTCAGTGTTCATATAATATGCTGATGATCTCTGGCATGTATAACTAAAAAAATTTATTGCGGAAAAATGACAGCATTCTGGTTGCCAGATTACCTTAAAAAAACATTAGTTCGCTCTTCCATGGAGGATCCTTCGTGAAGGATCGCGGACGAGATCTCGGTGCCCCATAATACGTGCGGTCGAGTTATCGTAATTTTTCGACTGCGCTCATTACACTTGCCTCCAAATGTGATCAATCACTCAAACTTAGTCCAATACCAAAATTCGCTAGTTTTGATTAGCGGAGAGCATAATTAGGATGGTAACTATGCGTCCTTATTGAGCGGTTTGCGCTTTGAATTGTAGTACAAAAAATTCGAGAGAAGGATTAATGGTTCCACCAAGAGTTCTGGGTGAATATAAGAATACGTCTCTATTAGGAATAACGCATTTACCATTAAAGCCTAACTTTATTTCACCGATTAAATATTTAACCGTAATGAATGCCAATGTAAATAATTTCTGTCCTCGATAACACTAGCATAAGCCATCCAACCGCTTAGTGCTCATAATACCCAAATCCTCAGTCATATTCAATGAATCATTGAAGCAGCGTATTTTGCTCTTTTGACTAGATTTTGTAATGCTAAGCCTAAACTTTTAGAGAAGTTATAATACATAGCATTCAAGGGTAGTACATCACGTAACCTTTCGAAAATTAATTTTAAGGTATTGATTGTCTCCGAATCTTAGTTTTCCTTTCCGTTGAGAAGATTATAAACGGTCAAGTAGATCAAAATATGAGTAATCCTCAACGCATGGAATCAATTCCATCAAATATTATCGGCCAGTCATCGTTTACGACGCAATTTCCTCTATTGTCACATCTACTTGCTTCAGGATGCGGAAAAAACAGCACATTTTATTGATCAACAGTTCAAATAGGTGAGAAGAGTGAGTTAGGTATTATCAGCGTAAGTTAAACACCGCGGGGTCTCCATTTTGCCTTGTGACCAGGTACCGTCCAATTTTTATATCTAGGATTGTGGAAATAAAAACAGTCATCATTATTATAATATTGAAGAATTCCTATAAAGGAAGGATGTACCTAACAATGAGATAATGTATTGACATTTACTACTTGTATCTGATTAGAAACGAAAAAGCAATTCTAACCCATAAAATTGAAAGTTTGGTAACCCTGTGGCACAGGTTGACGGGGGTTGATCGACTCCAAATTTCGTATACGTTAAGTTGTAATCTAAATAAAATAATTCAAACTTCAAGACCCATAAATTTCGAAAAAAACTGGTAATTCTGGCCCACCCTTATTTATCTTTGGCAAAGATCACTATATATATATTTCAAAGGTTCCTGCTATTTTTGAATGTGTAAAGCGCGAATATTTTTTTTTGTTTGCCGGACGATTCTGTTGGCCCGTATGTCCCTGGTATCCCAATAGCCTGTCATCAGGTTTTCCAGCGACCGGACCAACAGAACTTGACAAACTATATGCCCAGGGTGGTAAAAAACCCACCCAGTCGAGACTCGAACTCGCTACCCTCAGTTAAGCCGGCGAGGACTTTACCCCGCCGCCACCGGGGCCGTCGCAAAATGTATAGAATTTTACTGAATATAATATTAATATCGATCTCACGCCCATTCTATACTGTCCCAGATCTCGTTATTTATGGGAATGTTCCCAAGGTGTCTGCAAAGGGACGAGCGTCGTAATTGGCACCCGATTGAAATCTAGCATCCAAGGATAAGGAAGATAGAGATTGACTATTTTTCTCCCCATTTTCAGATGATTGCCACGACACACATGTAGTACAATATTCCTTTCTGTGCTGAAATACCGTTAAATCATTTTCTGTTATGTATCTGTTATGTATGTCTCAAATCACGCTTTTATTTTCGATGATTTCATGATAGTTTTTCATAAATTAATAGATTCCTTCATAATGTTCGATTTGTAATTGAATTTTAATAGATTTGGATACTTCAACTATTTAAGCAGAAACTCTAATGTATAATATGTTGAACTTTTGCTTTGTAAGCACTCATGGTAGCTAATTTATTTAATTATATTTTTTACAGGTTTAGGTAATGTGCAACTGACGTATCCGGCGAAATAGGTCACATATTACTTAATGCATGAAAATATGCATTTTTAATGGGAATGGTGAAAAAGTCAATATTTCAAGGCCACAATTACGTGAGAAAAGATGAAATAATTATTTATTTGTTTATTTAAAGTTTGGGAAATTACATCACATAGTTTTAATCGGAAAATGTGTTATGTTACCAAGTGCAACAAGAGATTCAAAGTGATTCCCCAATTTCAAATATGGGTAGGCCAGACCCAGTTACATTTTTTGATGAATTATTACGATTCTGGGTACTGCTATGCTTTTTAATTGTTTATCCGTCGGTAAAGTAATTTCATGTATGAAATAAATCCGCATAGCAAGGGACACCGGTCTAAAGTACGACACCTTTTTTCTAGAAGTTCAAAGACGAATAATTTCTCCTTTTCAAATGATGACATTTGTTCATAGGGATGTCATGACGTACAATATTATCAAACAAACATTTTTGCGTCATTAACATGGATATGCACCCTCTGGATCTGTATCATTCAATTTCTCACCAATGCGTGCATATATATTTATGCAGCTTTTGATGTGAATATACGTCAACATCTCTTGTACGTTTTTTACTTGATATTGTACTTGTAATTTTTTTTTAAATCAAAAGTATTTGAGGATCCATATAAGTTAATATTAGGTGAATAATTGGTTTGTATATGCATAAAAGTTCAACGCCGAGTGCAGCTGTAGTATGGTTTTTAAATGTGTTAAAAAGGCTAAAATAAATAAGTTTTCAATTAGAAGCCAACAACGAGATCAAATTAAATATAAGTCGTTTAAAAATGTTTCCCTTTGGTTGCTACATTCACTCCTTCATATTCCTATTTGAATTTTCTTTCACTTTCAGATTTCAACTAAAACAACTTCATTGTAGCTTCAGGGAGTTGATAATTTTTTTCTCCAATAAGTTTTCTACAGGGAAAATCATTTCAATTCCACCGCTGGCCCTAAATGAAAGTCGATAAAATAAAATTTCGGAAAGTTTGCTCGATAACTTCCTGAATTTTTGAACATTTTCCAATATCACAAACTATCACCCTTCTAATATTTCGAAGAGATATCTTTAGAGAAGTATTTTACCGCAGTTAAAGATTTCACTAAGTACAAGCTGATCTTTGAATGGAAATGACTTATCTTCCCTCCCTGTATGAGACTTCAATTTACTCTATGTTGACATTATGCGCAATTGTTGAGTGTAATAAGACGGAAAATTTGATTTGAGGAGTATTGAGCCAATAGTAAATTCTAATCAAGTGTAGCGCAACTTGAACACTGTCAATAGGTTTCTTCAAATGTGCTTTAAACTTGTCCTTCACTTGAGGTACACATTCCTGCTAATATGTTAGACAAAATGTTCCATTACATTTAATAACGATGGATTTTTTTCTTGTTTTGTGCTACACAAATCATTGAAAAATAATTTTAAATCAGTTATGACCTACTCGACCAATATAATTTAGGCAATAATAAAATTCTTGAATATTTGTTCATTCGTGTATAACACTCATAGCCAACATTTTTCCAAATATATTGGAATCTACAGGGCTTTGTAACACAAAACAAAGAGACATACAGCCAGGTATATATACAAGTATCAGTACAAAAGTTGAGGAATCAAAAATTTACCTACCATTGAGCTTAATAGTGAACAATAACAAATTAAATGACAACTCCAAACAGTAAAGAGATATGTGAACAACCAACAATTAAATTAACATAAAACATTCACAAATTTTGCAAAAAATATGTAAATTAATAAATAAGTAGAGATAACGGCGATAGATATTATTCAATAATATTATTGTTAACTAATTAAAAATGTAATACATCTCCACAAACGACACAAAATTACTAATAGTTAATGACTACAACCGGAATCAAATTTAAATTACGTAATCCATCAAATAACTGTCTAGGGCTACATTGCTACATTTTATGTTTCTGGGCTTCAAAGTTTTATTTTTGCGGGTAATTTTTCCATGGATAAATCAGACATATTCAAATATTTACAACCGAGTCGTAATTTACTATTCATCTGTTATTCTTTGAACACTACTTACACACTATTAACGATTTTCCACATAGGTATTTTATTTCTTTATCCATAACTTACTATTTTCTTCTAATCGTCCATCTCTCAGTTTTTCAGTTAAGATAGCGTTTATATATAGCTGTATCTGGCAGCATGCTTGAGGAAAATAAGATATGCGTCACTTAATGTATATACAATGTAAGCAGCTATGAGCGTCAAAGACATTTAAAAGGTTTTCCCTTAATAATGATACCTATATGTGCCTAATGTGAAGCCATTAACGATGCGTAAAATGTTACAAGCGCTGAGATAGAAGGTGTAAAATATCTAAAACGCCCAAACGTTTAACCGTAAACCGTGAGAGACTTTCTCTGCTTTTCCTTTTGCATTCACACACCGTTGCTCCAAACTCAAAAGCTTCCCCAAAAGCTTCTTTTCTTTACTTTAACTGCCCTTCCGGGTGTGAGGCTCTCAATATAATGCGTCAAATTCTCAACTAAGGCGGTCGTCACGCAGCAGAAAAGAAATCAGGTGTGTTCTTTTTATACTGTATTCAGAACTGGATCTTTTTTCCGAGGGAGCGTGACACAGATTTAGTGTGCGAAAACGTATCAAAAAAATAAAAGTTAATTTCATTTTTTCAGTGTTTTTAGAAGAGAGAGAGATTATACAGTGAGAAAATATAAAAGAATACTGAATGAGAGCGAAACGACTATGTAAAAAAAGACGTTAATTTGAAATAACGCGAGATAAAACGTTTTCCAATGAATAGCAACAATGAAGGAAGAAGGATAAAAATACAAAATCTAAAGGAGGGACCATTATTTTAGATTTATACTATCGGATGATGCAAAAACATTACTAGGTCACCGGTAATTTTACGACGATCTGTTGGTTTTAGAATGATGAATTTTAACGCTGAAATACATTGCCTTAATAGTAATCTACATCTACATCTACGAAATACCGTGCAAGCCACCACTAGGGTGAGTGGCACGGGGTGAATCCACACCAGTCATGAGGCACTCATCCCAGTTGAAACCGTGCACGTTCCACCAAATGCCAGGCGCAGGCCAAAAGCAGTCAGGGCAACGGTACGAAGTTAGACCAGAAACCAGGAGAGTGATAGATAGAAGAACATGCTACAATGCAGTACACTACTCAAGATATAACTACTGGTTTGTATTATTAATGCGACAAAATAAATAGCACCACAAGGTACTAAGACATGCACGAGTATATGATACCAGAGATTGCGTGCGAGATTAGAATATGTGAAGATATTTAGCACTACTGAAAAACCTATTTAACGTAGTTAGTACCCTGGAACTGATCTATCACAACTATTATGGTCACTTGTTGTACGTGGAAAAAATGACATCTTAAATCTATCGGAATCTATTATGTGACGGCATCTCATCAACTAATTTTTTATGTCAAATTCCGCCGGAATAAAATATTTCAACAACTTGTACAACATGCACTAGATGTTAAAGCACATAGAATATTTTTTCAACTCAGGTAATCATTTATATAACGCGTGTATTCAGTTTTAAATAACAAATGCGCTGGTTTTCGTCGGAGCACATTGCCGACATACTGAGATCGATGTTGCAACTTCGCCACGGGAAAATTCTGAGCCAGGGCAAATTAACTTCTGAGCCAGATTTCTTAGTTAACTACTTCAAAAGTAGGCATCTATAATGTGACGGCATCTCTTCATAGGTCATTTAAATGATGAGTGTTTGCACTGAAGTGCACTGCTTTAGTAACAGTGCCACTGCATTTCTTCACATAACTAATTGATGTCAAATTCCACCCGAATAAAAATATTAAAAAACTTGTATACATGCACTTGATCTCGAGGTACCTAATATATTTTTCAGCTCAGGTCATCGATATTAAAACTCGATTATTTAGGTTTAAATAACACACTTTCGGCTATCGCCAAAGCACATAGCCGACATATTGTGATGAATGTTTCAACGTTGCCATGGGAAACTTCTGCTGTTGACCTAGTTTAAACAAATTACTGGTACACTACTTTTATAATTAGGCATTTAGCATGCATAATTAAATTTTTTAACCCTGAAGATAATTATAAACTTCCCTCATTTGGTTAACAAAAATCACCATATCCAATTCTACACGTCACGAGGTAAAAGCTACGGTTTAACGTTTTGTCGTTCCATTAAGCCCGAATTTAAATTCAACAGATTCAGGCACAATATCGTGGAAGTTCTTCATAACGTAAGAAAAACAATTGCACTTCTCCACAAAATTGTTTTATTGCGTACAACGCGTTTCGGCTCACAGAGCCATCATCAGGTACAAGACGCGTTGTACGCAATAAAACAATTTTGTGGAAAAGTGCAATTGTTTTTCTTACGCTAAGCCTGAATTTACTCACCACAGCTAATTTTATTAATCTTAGGAAAATAGTAATTAGAAGCTCAGGGAGGGATCGGGTTGTTGTGGTGACTAGAGTATTGTCTAACCATACAGGCGGCCAGGGTTCAAATCCCTGCAGTGGAGGATGTTTTTCAGAGGAATTGACTCTGACCTCTGACCGTTTCTGCGTCATTATTCGACGTGAAAAAATAAGAAACGCAAGTTTTGAGCTTCAGGAAAATTATTTCAATACTTGTACAGGCATTAGTAGTACAACACTGTCGGAACCTCGTCAATCCCGACTTGAGTGTCTTTTTCGGGGAATTTCAAGTACAGTAAGTCCTCGGAATGCGCCGTTTCGATTTACGTCTGACTCTATGTTACGTCAATTCTGACAAGGTCTGTCGGGAAATTTTTCCCTGTTTAATTCTAATAAAATAGACCGAATGTGCATATGCTTGCGTTTTTTTATAACTGAGACGTAATCATTCTATCTTAAATAGCTATTCTTCCTGGATAAAGGCCAAAATCCAATTTTGAAATAAACATGCTGACAAAGGTCGTGGGAAAATTTTTCCCTGTTTAATGCGAATTAAATAGACCTTATGTGCATTTGCTTGCGTTTTTTGATAACTGAGATTTAATCATCCAATCTAAAAAATCTATTTGTTTCGGGATAAAAGCAAAAAACGAATTTTGAAATTAACTCCTTGATTTATCGTGGGATTAAAGCGGTCACGAATATCTGGATCCATTTACGTCGTTTCGACTTACGTCGCTCTTCTTCAACACGCGGCTCCGACGTATATCGAGAACTTACTGTATAATACTCCATCTGTCGGATGAGACGTTAAACCGTGGTCCCCTTTGCACTTTTCGTTAAGAGAAGGCAAACGCCGACGCCGGGTTTCTCTCCACCCTTCCTCCCATACCCTACCCTATGGCGCAAAGGGCCTTAGTTGTCGATCGCCTCCCCAAATATCCATTCCAATCGAAGCGCACGTTTTTCCTTCATACGCCATCATCGTTAAGAAAAAGACTCAAGGTTGATTCACAATGAATGCATGGCATAACTTAAGCTTAGGTCAACGGTAATATAACGCTTGTATTCAGATTTAAATAGCAGACTTCCAGGTGTCGTCGGAGCACATAGCGGACATACTCCTCCATACATATCATATCATTGCGTCTCCATTCAAGCCGATAGAAATAACTCCGCTATAAACCGAGAGGATTCTTTTATCAAAGATTTCCGTTGTCCGACAACGATTCCAAGTTTTAAAGTGCAATCCACTTATTTGTGGAAACTTCATCGCTCGCATACCCTATCGTTGAGAAGTGACACCACCATTGGTAATTTTTTTTCTCTCCCGGATTCTAAGTTCTTGTCACTGATGAAGCATGCCTGCCACTTAAAGTAGCTGGTCAACTTCCCTTAGCCATAAATCTGACTTATCAATGGCCTACTTCACGATATTACATAATATTTAAACGAGAACCACTGACTACGTAATGCTTACATGGAGCAAAGAAAAGTTTTCCATCCGGCACAAATGTACAAGTTGAACCGTCATAAGTTGTAATTCAAACATGGCGGATGAATTTTTCTCATGGCAATTTCTTCGTCATAAGTTGTGTTTTTTGATTGCGCTACGTTCAGAGCAAACAAGTCTCAGAATACACCAGGGTTGAAATTCGCTATGAAAAAATCAAGACCCCTCGAAATTCGCCTCGAAAGAAGATGGATTGGTGGTGTAACTGGCTAACACACCTGACCGGCAATTGGGAGATTCGGGTTCGAATTCCGGTGAAGCCAAATGATTTTTTCATAACGAATATCAACCCTAGTGTATGTGCACCCGTGCGAGTGACTTCGCACCACATCATTTGTTAAATGCAATGTTTGGAAAAAAGTCTCAGAATCTTTGCGGAAAGTGTTTTCTTTCCGCGGAAAAGTTTACATTGCGATCTTTCCCGCCTTTCTCCCGTCATTTGTTTTTCCCAACCTCCGCTCGTGAACCAATTTCACCGCTGCCCTTTTGTTTTTTTATTTACCTTTTCAGCCTCCGACCGAGTCGCTAACTGCGTCCTCTCATCTGATTCCAATGTTCCCGTTGGTACTCCTCCTACACCCGCCATTCGCCGAACTGTTTTTGTTTCCGAAGAAATATCTCATTTTTTCACACATTTTCCTCTCTGCCTCCTCACTAGCTGCTGCCGGATAAAGTCGCATAAATTACTCTCTCCGGTTCCTCTCTCAGTGATTTTTTTATTTTTTAACCCCCCTGAACCGTAGAAAAAAATAAAAAAATGAGCGCACACAATGCCAAAGGTGTAAAGGGTGATGTAGGTGGAGTAGTCGCTTACCATGACAGAGAGAAAAACGGGCACATCCCTCCCGTTTTCAGACGCGAGTAGGTAGTAATGGCGAAATATTTTTACGTCCATAAAAGGCAAAGAATGGAATGAATCTGACACCGGGGAAATTTTCCGTGTACTTTTTAGGGACGCTAAGATTCTTTTCCTTTCAGACTCCTACCACATTTTCGAGTCGGACTCTCCGTTTGCAGCACCAAGATTTTTGATAGGGTTTTACAGTGCGGTTAGGACAACCATGAGTGCTGAGAAGACAGAAAATAAGAAACGCAAAATCAAGAAATGGAAAATGGCAGCTTTGGGGCTGTTTGAGGAGAGATGGAGGAGGGTTACCGTTTACTGCAGACATGACGAAAAAGAAAAACTTCTTAGTAAATCCACACATAAAAGTTTTATTACCGACCTAGGTTTCGATTGCCTTGCAATCATTTTCAAAGGTACATATTCATAGCATGCAAAGTGTGCCGGAAGTGCTCCACATCGAGAAAAAAGGGACAACATTGGACTAAGTAGAAACAATTTGATATTTTGAGTGCTGCCAACAACAAAAATGTGAAACTCCTTAATGAATGTGTTTTTCCCACCCACTCTCCCCTATTATCTATACCTTTTCCCCCACCACCTCCCACTGACCGTGACACACGTCTCTAATGTCAACCAACCACTTCTCTCCCCATCCCTCCCCCTCCTCAGATCTCTAATATACTGACTCGCATGCTATGCTTACCTACCTTTGAAAACGATTGCAAGGCAAGAAAAGGATTGTAAGGAAAACAAGGCACTCGAAACCTGGGTCGGTAATAAAAATTTTAAGTGTGGAATTTATTAAGAGAATTTTTTTTTCGCCATGTCTGCGATAACCTTCCACAGAGTGACGCCTTCAACCATTGATTTTATTAGTGTTCACTATTGGAGTAAATGTTACGGGGTAATCTACCGGGCAGGAAGATGAGAGTCAACGTTTGAGGATGCACGTGAAAAAATTCTGGATGATGCCGGGATGTATCAAAATGATTACTTCACGGTAAGACTGAGATTTTGAAACAGGGTCAAAAACTCACCAAGCTATTTTAGGGGGAGATTCACACTAAGTTCATAAATTACCAATGAAGGTCTGTGATGTGAGTGCGTGAGGCTTTTCAAAAGAAGTATGAAGATATATAACGTAAAAATAAGAGAATCAGTGAAAAAGAGATGAGAAAATAGCAGAGGGTTTAAGTGAAGTCGTGAAGCTGCGAGCAAAGTGAAGTCCCGTAGTGAGTTTCGGGAGAATTGATTTGGAATACAGGGGATAGATCGTGATGATATGGAATAAGAAGTGGAATAAGTGATGATAGTTATAATGGTAGCTTGATAAATTTTCGTTTTAGCTTCCGCTCAATATATTTGTGTCTTTCGGTAATTATCAATATTAAATGTTTTTTATTATTTATTATTATTATTATTATTTATTATTTTATTAACTACAATTAATTAAAAACAAAATTAAATAAAAATTTAAAATACAAAAATAAAAGGAAATGCCATCGAAGTCTGAAGTGAGTACAAATACTTAGGTGTAACGATTGGAAAAGAAGGAACATGTAAAAAAGAGATAACAAATAGAATACATCAGTCAAAACTCGCAATACATAAGATGAATAGCATATTATGGTCAAAAGACATAAGAGCTAAAAAAAATTGCAAATATATAAACCAATTATTCAGAGTATACTCCTTTACGGAGCAGAGACATGGGAATTGACCAAAAGGGATAGGCAGAGACTGGAGGTCGTAGAAATGGATTTTCTAAGAAGCAGCAGAAAATCTAAACTACAAAGAATAAGATATGAAAATATAAGAAAAATTATGCAAGTAGAAGAAAACATCATACAGGAAATAGAGAAAAGACGGCTAAAATGGTATGGACATGTAAAAAGAATGGAGGAGAAACGTTGGCCAAAAAGATATTAAATTGGCAAGCACCCGGGAGGAGGAAGAGAGGACGACCACCAGAAGACTGGACAAAGCAAGTCACCCTAGATATGAAAAGGAGAGAGTTAGAGAATGAAGACTGGAGAGACAAGGAGGCTTGGAGAAGAGGATGCGAGAGACGGCCGACGGCTGTATAGAACTTTTATTGAGAACAATTAACTTTTTGAATTCTAAATCATGTTTTGGTGACAGGTCGTAATTTGATCATAATTTGGTAAATATGTTTTTTCATAAACCAGTAAGATATTGTATCTCGCAATGATTCGGAAACCAGCAACTTTGTATTTTACCATACCTTTTATTAATGCATCGGAGGTTTTAATAGCTTTTAACAGTGATTTTAATGTAATTGGTTCAACAAAAAAACTTTACCTGTCCCATTAATTCCGGGTGTAAATTATATATAAACCATATGCTATTGAGATGGGATATCAGAGGGTTTAATGAAACTCAAAATGTTTTTCGCAAACAGATTCGTGGAAATTCCCAAACAGATTCGTGGAAAATGCATATGTGCAATTGCTTTCCCAGCAGAATTATGAAAAACAAAAAATATTCAGGGAGAATATGCTAATGAGCTAATTAACAAGGATTATTATTCCAAATTTATGTTTTTCTATTCAGATATGTGGCAGAAAAATAGCTTCAGCGATAATCATTTCCATTCACGATATGAAAGTAGGATTATCGGAATTAGATTTGATTCTTTAAGCTTCATTTCATTTCTAGTAAGCTATTTCAATATTGGCTTACCACTTAAACTGGGTGTTTGTGATTCAATTATCCATTTCTACCTCATGACATTACGGTATATGGTTTTTTAATCAGGTATTATTTTCAGTTCAGTAAATAATGAATGCAGCCGTAATATTTTAATTTGTGTGTTTAGGTTGGAATTTTGATAGAACCTAAATTTGATAGAATTCTATTTTTTATAAACGAGGAAATCGTTAAATATGAAATTAATAATTTTTATTTCTTTATGCTTTTGATAGGTTTTACAATCATTGCCTAGTTACGATTGCGGTAATTTTTATATTGACTGATATACTACCGCAAATAATTTTATTTTTTCCTTTGGATAACTCTATCTCTATTTTTCTAACTCTAATCTCACAAGAATTGCTCGCAGTTCTCCGTTTCTGCGTCATTATTCGACGTGAAAAAATAAGAAACGCAAGTTTTGAGCTTCAGGAAAATTATTTCAATACTTGTACAGGCATTAGTAGTACAACACTGTCGGAACGAAATCTGAGAAAGAACGTAACCAAGCAACGCCAATATTTATATTTTACACCATAACCTTAAACAACATTTCTCTCCTATGTGCCCAAGATTTGAAAATAGTTTTCTGCATTTACACAATATTTTGCCAAATAATTTCAAAGCCTTGGGGACAAGTATAGGTTTATGCTAGGAAACATTTTTTCCGTCTTAATAACATGCTGCAAAATTATTGCAATAAGAGTATATCATGCATGTCATGACTTTTTGAGAAGCATCATGTTAGAGGCATCGAGTTGTTTGTTTAGGTTCCTCTAAGTTTTCAATTTTTAGCTGGGAAAGACGATTTTCAACGTCATTGTATACATTAGATCTCTTTTACAAAACTTTACAATGTTTATGCTTTCATCCTCATAATGAAATGTAAAAATAATTGTCCATGATGAAACCAATTGCAAGTAATACATATATCCAAGTAAAATGAAAATAATCCTTTACCAACAGTTTATCTTCGAGTTTGGATGGAAATCGAAAAATGAGAGGTACTGTAGAATAAAATGATAGTGGAAGATTTTTATCATTCCATCCAAATTTTCATGACAGCGTAGTAAAAATTAAGGGGAATTTGCACATTTTAAGGTCCTTCAATATCGATTGTATTCTTCCTTCAATACAGGTCTTTGCAACCATTTCCACCACATATCTGCCATTATTGCGCTCACTGAGCATTTACTTCCATGGCGCACTCAAAGAAGTCAACGAAAATACGACGTAAGTCGTCATTCAGAATACAAATACACTGCAAAATAAACAAAACGTGGAAAAAACTATGGTATGCTTGTGAAGAACACACCTCTACATTAATGGCGGACTTCTTTACTTGTCCCCTCTACAGGTTTCTTCATCATTCATCCACAATTGTAGTTTTATATCCACAGCCTGCGACTACTTTTCGGGTACTGGATATAAAAATGTAGATGAACGCTGTTTCTTTCCCAAAGCCATTAAGCATTAATTTCGCCTTTGGCAAACTATACGCTGGTTCCCCTTTTCAAGGTTTAAATTTCCGTTACTTTTTTTTAAATCCTTGCCTTCAATACATGAAAGTTCCCCCATAATCAAGGAAAGTGGTTGAATATCTCATGGAGGGAAAAAAGGACGTCCCTAGGCGTTATTCATCACATCGGTCAGTTACTGTTGAGGTTTGAGTGGTATTAATTTGAGCCAATGATAAGGACCAGCATGGCCTTACAGCAACCAGTTAGTGTTCAGTTTAGAAATAGTGTGGAATAGTCTTGCAACCAATGTAGAATCCAGTGAACAATGCTTAATTAATGCGGTAAATTTACAAATTTAATTCTTCTAAAATTTCCATTTCTTTCCTGTAATGACTTTGAAATATTGATTCTTTGTTGGAACGATGGACATTAATAAGAGAATTATCAGCAAAGGCTAAGTTATGACTAAAATTTCATCTAAATCCTGACTCTTGGGTCCCAGCCATTTTGCTGCCACGGCTTACCCGAAGAAGCAATTTAATGCATGCCCTTTTGACTCAAGTAACGTGTATTTGGAATGCAATTGGTTAAGTAAAAACATGTAGCCATGTAGAAATTTTAATTAACTAGAAATTGTACCTCTTTATGCGAATTAATCTGTTGATTGGATGAATTGGATCGTCATATATGCATGCTGGATGAAATGGAAGGGCACAGTCAAAATGAAATCCTGAAAATATTATAATTTACATTAAATAAACCCATATTTGATGTTCCTCATGTTAAATTTCAAAGCTCTTCGTTTTTCATTTCCCAAAAGAAGTCCTCAGAAGCATATCTCCCTCAACTTCACTTTTCTGACGTATCCCCAATTTTCTCGTATGGAAAAAAATCCTCATTCCGCCAACCTGTCTTAATATTTATTGCGCTGATTCAATCGATAAGATATATCTCAAAGGGAGTCTTCGCCAAAGAGAAGCGGTCGTTTGGAAATTAAAGCTTGATTGGGAACCTCGACAAAATGTGACCCCGTTCGATCATCGGAATTTACAGCTTATTAGGCGGATACGCGAAAGATTTAATGCCTTATTATCGAAGACTCAGCGCTTCTGCTCCTTAATCCTCCTCTGCATGATTTATGAGACAGGAAGAATGATACCACTTTTACTTATATTTTGCCAAAGAGCATAATGCGAATGATTTTGCATTCCTTCGATAAGTTTCGCAAGCTGTATTAAGGAAAAGGATTAAGTTTGATCATTTAGTTGAAATTTTAACATTTATATCCAGAAACGGTGTGACAATCCTTTAGAGATTTCATCAAGCATTTAAAAGAATAAGGATTAGCCTGTTGTAATGGAATAAAGGGATAAATATCTCTCACAAATGCTTATGTATACTTTCATGTCATATTAAATCGCATCTGTATTTTTTGCTAATAAAAATACAGAGAATATAAGAGAAACAGAAGGAAATATACGGCCCAGTTCACTTCTTTGTCGGCCTCCTCTGTACATATCTACCTGTATCCTATGTACATGTATACTGCCTCAGAAGATTATTCCCAGAAACGGCTGATTTATGAGCAGTCATCGGTTATAATCGGTGATAAATGGTCCTAAATATTTTCAACAAAATCCCTACATTGGTTGGGATAAAAATCCTATATAACTTTATTACTTTATTTTATATACCAGATCATATCATATTGGTAATCATTGACAATACAAAGATGGTGATTTAGAATTTCATTCTTTCCACGAACAGTCAGGGACCATAATCGTTGCAATAGATCAGTTTTAAGAGACTTTGATCCACATTAGGTAAAGTAGGATTGGAATAGAGTTAATTTTTTTAGCATCATTATTAACAACTCACCCAACATGACTTTTTAAGTATTACTTAGGTTTTACATGATTTATTACCTTGTTGTAGAGTTTCTCAATCGCATCAATTATGTTAACTAGTTATCGTATCTTAACTAGAGTACTTCATAATAGCATGTTCGTCTACGTAGCACTCTCCTAGTTTTTTTCTGACCGCGGTTTGTTATCTTGACTGCTTTTGGCCTGAGCCTGGAGGCCGGGGGAAAGTGGGCGATTCGGCCTTGAACGGAGATGAGTGCTGATTGCCTGGTGTAAAATCGCCCGGATCCGCACATCTTTGTGGTGGCTTGCACGGTATTTTGTAGATGTAGTTGGTACTGGTGACGCGCAATAAACAGAATTACTTTATTAGATGGATTCATATATTATATTGATAATTAACTTTTATAATTCGATATATACAACCAATCATAGAGATATAAAATCATATCGAATGTTAATTATAGGCATAAAATTAATTCTTCTTGGCTATGGAAAGCAGGCATCAAGATACTTTACAGCCTATCTGAACGCGATCCTTATTTTGATTACCACCTGTTATAGCTCCCTTTCTTTATGTGTATTTCATCAAGAAGAATAAAATCTGGCTTGTTTATTGACTCCCTTGGATAAATTAAAAACGATTTTTTATGAAATCACCGAAAACCAGCACAAAGTTTCATGATTAATATATCAAATGACTGGCAGCGTTATCATGCCTCAAAAATTACCACGAAGTACCTGATGAAAGAGCGTTTCTATACCACCATTGTCGAAAGTACTGTTTGAATAAAAAATAATGCTTTGTTAATATCCTCATACTTAGATAATTTTTTGTTCATATGCAAAGACGTCAGTGGAGTTATTAGCACTAACTAGCTCAGACACAGACACAAACACAAACTTAAATAAAGGAACAAAATTTAATGTTAATTTTAATTTTCGGCAGCACAACCGACTTCGCCTGAAACGGAGGAAGTATGGATAAAATACAAATAATTTTTATCATATTTGCAGCTGTTGTGCCGCCAAAAATTCATATTTACGTTTGGGTTTTTTTCCTTTCATTGTGTCTATTTTTGTGCATTACACGCTAATTACGTGCTAATTACACGATGATAAAAATTTTTAACAATTTATATTTACAACACGCGTGTAGTTTTTTTTTTAAACTGAACTCAATGTTGAAACAAGTTGTCATAGAAGTACTTTCAAAAACAATTTCGCTTTTCGGAAAATTTCATGTCCTGTACATCTAAGGAAAGATGCTTTACATATAATTTCTATACAAATTCACATTCCCCATGTGCTGAAATACAGACTCATTGCTTCCAAAAGGTCAGAACAAGATTCACCTCCGCAATAGAAAGCACTTATAAATGTAGCGCAGTGAGCGAGCCCATCTTTTCCTCGAACGAGAGACGATCCCATTTTTCACCAGCCACCTCAATCTTTCGGCCCGAATTCGTCGAGCGTCGGCCATTAATTGCGCGACGAAATTGCGACCCCGGGTAACAAAAAAATAAATGCTGCTCTGGGTTGGCTGTTTGGCACATAAGGGAACACTTCCATTGTCAAAGGTTATAACTTTGTTTAATCCTCACCCTTTTCCAAACCCTTGCTTTCACTCCTTATGACAAAAACCTTGGCCTATCGCCCGGGTGCACCCCTCCCCCATTACACCCCTATTAAGTTGGTATGCTTTCCAGGTTTGTAAATCGCACCACCCGCCATCTCTTAACGACGCCTTGCGCCTCTTTACGGCGGCAGTTTAAAGGCAAGAAACACCTGCGACTCGGCCTCTTTTATTACACGTCGCGACGCCCGCGAGATGACTGCTGCGGTGCCAAATTCATCTCCACTCTCACCCTCCTGTTGTTAAACTCTCCCGACGACGAATATCGCCATCATTCCGATTTCACTTCTCAAGTCCACGTGAAAGTTCTACGTGAGGTGGCGAGAGTGCAGCGGTAATCTTCCCGCCGTTGTTTCGTTTCATTCTCGTCACTGAGTCACTAGGGCAGAGGTTGACCGGGATCCTCAGGATGAGACGTGACCGCAACATGGATTTGGCAAGTGTATCTAAAATATTAAAAAAATACGTAGTGAATGTCAATTATCTGAAAAATTAGTTTTTTTTTACACTGTTGGTGACCGATAACTGATCAGCTGACAGATGAAAACCATGAAAAACCACTGAAAAATACAGGGCAATGCTAAATTTTGGCGTACAAAAAAGCGCCCTAAATGAATATTTTAAATCGAAAAATTCCCTGAAATTAAAGGAAAATATAATAAAATACAAATGTGTATATGCAATAAAAAATATATACAAAATATACGATTGCCCCAAATTCTGAGCCATTTTACTCCCGCAGATATCATTATTTATCCAATCATTTCTCATTTTGCAATGCTTAATGTGTTGCATTGGAGTTGCATTGTACCGTAGGAAAATTTAAAATGAATCATGAGTGTAGGAAACGTAAGCACGACGACGTTTTCTCACTCAAGGCAAAGATGGACTAAAAGTAGAAATCTTATGGGCAACCTTATTGATTCAGTTAAATTTTCTAAATAATGTGTACAGCTACACAATTTTGAGTTGAAAATCAATCATCTGTAAAAATGGTGTCATACCCAGGTGAATTTTATTTGTTTTGGAATGGTATCACAGATACAAGCAAACAATGTGTATATTTGGAATATTTTCCACGTAAAACAATTAATTTATGATCTTATTTTCTATTTAAATATGCAAATTGTGTGAGAGAAGTTCAATAGCAGAGAAAACATTCACTTCGACTGGGAGTAGAACCCAGAACCATAGGTATCGCACCGCATGCTTCAAATAAGTTTGAGTGAGATAGTTGAGTTTAGTTGAGATTCCTAGTCATAATGGAAACCATATTCGAATCTTACTTTTCAGTTTTAGCAGCAGTAGGAAGCATGAAGTACATACATAATGCAATATTGATGATCAAAAATATACATTTTCATGCCTGAAATCCAGCGTAATTAAATAGCAATATATCTATAAGTCGCCAACATGACTAATTTTTTTCACGCGTTTAAAACTTTTAACGACTTTTACTTTTAACTTTTTTTAAAACGATTTATTTTTAAAACTAGTCTAAGAAACATTCAAAATACATAGGTTTAATATTTTGACGGATCGAAGTGTTACAAATTGCTCATTTTTTAAATTATGTCTCACTGAATGCCACACCTACTACATACCATGTAAAATGATTGGTATTTGTTGATAAATATCTAAAAAATTACAAGTTAAAGTTTCAGGCTTTACTTTGTGGGAAAATGACACATGAAAAGAGAACTCACTTTGTACTTTCTATACTGTTTTATTGTTTCCAACCATGGTTTCGACAAAGTCTTGTCAGTATCAAGGTACCTTGATTGATACCATGTTCGGAAACAAGAAAACAGTGTGGAAAGTACAAAGTGAGTTTTCTTTTCATCTCAAAAGTTAGATCGTTTTGGGGCTGATAGTTTGGCATCTTTGGATCGGTGAGATATTTTTTTTTAAATGAGACTATGTTTATTGATTTCTAGGCAAAATGATATTTTGCTCAAACTACCTTAAGCAGTTCTGTTACGCAAAACGAGAATGGACTCATAATCCAGCCCCATTCCCTTAACGTCTCAACAAGATTACAAAACGAAATTTTTACCGCTCGAAAAAAGAAACAAGGTAGGTTAATTTTTGAGACATTGGCGAACACATTAAACCAAATTCACAGACCTGGTGAATTTCAACACGTTCTTTAGGATTCATGAATGGTTCTACACGGTAAAAGCGCTTAAATTCTATTAGTTGAACCACACTTTATTTGAAAAATTAAAAAAGCAAATTTTGTTTGATTCCACCAATTTATTTGAAGGTACTACCAGTTTCGATGCAGCGGCATCATCTTCATTAACCCAAAGTATTTGAAGTACCCGACTAGTAGTACCTAAAAAACTAGTAGTACCTTAAAATTAATTGGTGGAATCAAACAAAGTTTTTTTTTCATTATTCATAATGAACTTCCACATAGTTGAACCTAAAACCATTGAGATCAGCACTTTAGGTAGTTTGAGCGAGATAGTTCCCTAGCCATAATGGAGACCACCTTCGAATTATACGTTTTGATTTCGGCAGTTGTGGGAAGCATGATTTAACTATTGCATTTTTACTAGTGCAATAATGTATTTTATATGTTTATATAACTTAAATCCTAAGTAATTAAGTGAAAATAATAATATTGCATAAGTCTTTAACTAGACTCATTTTAATCGACCTTAATCGGTGCGTTTAAACCTCTGTCACTACGGAAGGTTTTATGTGATCCTGAAAAAATTACTGCGGTGACAATGCGATTTATTTTTTAAAACTACACCTTTTTTAATTGTTAGACGAGAACTTGGAGCAATAAATTCCTCTTTTTTTAAAATGAGGTCTCTTTAGAGTATATTCACATACAATTTTCCGTGTAAAATGGCTAGTTTTTTGTTTGTTTTTGTGGGTTTTTTAGTTTTGTTGTTTTGTGTTTTTGTGAGTATTTTTTGTTTCCGGGTGATTTTTCTCAGAAATCTCGGATAGTATTTATATAAGGAGCTGATATTTTGGAATATTTGGATGGCGGAGATAGTTTTCTTCATAATGAGACCAAATTTATTGATTTCCAGGTGAAAAGATATTTCGCTCAAACTGTCTTAAATTGTAAGTTTCCATCCTATACCTGCTGCCAGGAATTCCTCCTACCATCATTTTCCATCCCAACACATATTTTTCCATCCGCGTTAAGACGTCAGTATCCTTCAATTTCCCAATATTTCCAGTGTCCGCTCATTTTATATTCCAGGAATATTCTTCAGCAGTTTCCGGTCAAACCTGTCAAAAAGTTTTTCCTTTATTTTCTCATTCATCCAGCTTATTTTACTGGTTCGTTCTCCAGTCTATACTATAAGTCTTCCAAATTACACTATACAGTTTAATTTAAGTTTTATGTTTTAGAACCAAATAAAGCCTCTCACCGTTCTACTATTCTATCTATTCAAAAACCCAAAGAATCGGCTTTCTATGCCCAAAACTTCCTAGACCGGGAAAAATTAATGAGACCTCTTACAGCTATCTTGTACCAAATGCATGAATTGTAAAATCCAATATAATGATTCATCATTTGATCCTTCAATGAATCTTGTCACCCTCGAAGAAAATCATATAATATTTTATGGAATGGTGTAACATATTCACCAAGGAAAATCGCTGAGAGAAACTGGATAACAATACTAATAATACCACACAAAACAAAATATAAATCATACCATTGACCCGCAGTTCTATCACACTAGCAAGCAATGAAATACAATAATTAAATCTATCTAACAATAAGACTACTTAAAATAATAACTCCAGAGGACACCTCAGAGTTGGCATTTAAATACTGCTAATCAATGTGGAAAAACAGTTCATTTTCCAACTAATCAATACGATACTAGATTCAATAAGTTTTGAGAAGACTGTGTAAAGAAAGAATTTTCTCCATGCGCCCTCCAAATTCATTCCGGTCCTGTAGGCAGAGCACTCTGGTTATGATTTTCAAGCATGATTTTTTAGTGGGCGGACGCTTAATTTTTATTTACCAAACAGACATCAATTGTAAAGATGAAGAAGAGAGGAATGCAAAAAAAGAAGAGTTGAACTCGGTGGAGGAAGAACGAAGTCTAGTAAGACAGATTCAAAGGAGACAAAAGCAGTGGTTAATTGACATACATCTACTGTTTACCCCAAAAGCTGTCGCAAGGACACGAGGCAGAGGAGGTGTTAGGATACCAGCTACGAAAAGGTGAAGGAATAAAAAAGGATTTGGAAGTGTCGGAGGACAAAATTTAGTTTTACGTGAATGAGCTGGCTTTTTGTTTCAATTTGGTTTTATTAGTCACTAATTTTGCGTAAAAAATGTAAATTTTTGTACTCATCATCATGGTATGGTCTCATAATGTACTCATTATCATAGTATGCTCTCAGATAAAAAACTAAATACAGATATTATGCAAGAACTCGATTAGAAATGTATCAATAAAATGATACGAAATTACAGAAAAAGATGAAGAAAACACATAGAAATTGAAAAGAGAATACTAAGAAAAATTGGGAAAATACATATCGAGAGCAAAAGATCTCAGGGACCTCCACACAAAAAATGCAAAGACCAGGACCAAAGAAGGTCATATCAGGCTAAAAGCCTACAATATGCAGAAAGAAGGAGAACTAATAAGGACTTTATAGATATTTGAGTTACTTTCCTAATTAAAGTTTGTTTGCTTTACTTGCCTGCACTCTCCTCATTCTATTATATTAACAATTTTTAAAAAATATCACATATATGGCAACACTGTAAGATGCCCAATAAAAATGTCTTGCCTTAACAACGCCATAAGAGCCTATTTTAAAATGAAAATTTGGTACTTTAGAAGGAAATACACCACTTCTCCTAATACCGGGAATTTTGCGTTAATCAAGGCTTCAATTAAAACAATGTGCTCTCCTCCTTCACTCGTCACATTCACAGTAAACATTTTGGCCGATGGTTACGTGAACACTATTCGAAAGGAGCCGAAAAACTTGGAGTAACCTCTCTACGATATTGATCCTGCCAATAGAGCTTAATTCTGATTACGCCTTATGTAACCCAACCACGTTTAAGACTAGTATAAACTTAAATTCCTCCTTCCTTTCTCCCGCAATAACTTTTGGCAAAGGGTCCTCCTAGGTCGACGCGAATCTTTCGAACGCAGTTTTAACACCACGTCTCGAGTTTATTGCTACGATTTGACGGTCCCCGGAATCTCTTGGGGCAATTCCACGTTCTCTTGAGAGCATGACTAATGTGTTTGCTCTTTGGGTTACCAGCTGCTCACGGTTCTTCCACCTCCGCCTAGACGTGAAGACATTTGTTTGATCTATACATGTATTGATCCAGCGCTTATTGAATTGACATTGCAGAATTTTCACAAGAAAATTATATTGTGTGGTTTCATGTTGAATCTAAACCTCAGTATCCCACTAATCGAGGGATACGGTGATAGTAGAGTTGGTAAATTTAATCAATACGTATTTGTAGCAATGTAAACTATCATAATTTGGATAATCTTCCGGATACCATTAGTTTAAATGGATGAGAGCAAAGATCCTCAAGATTTTGACAAGCGTAGGCCCAAATCTCCTCACACAAAATCCTCCATCATCACAGCATATGTTCTCTCTTTATCTCATCCTCAAAAGCTTTTCCTTGACATACCCAATGACATACAACACTCCAACGTTACTCTCCATAGCATACTCTTTTCTATTCGTTTCTATGCATTTTTGCAAGTGATATGTAACATAAATAATCTGGTCTTTTTGTGAATGCCTCTTTGAAAACGATATTCTTTTCCTAAAATTTACTGCTGTGCATGCTTTCCCTCCAGCGTACTTCCAAGTACTTCTCTAGTTGCTTTAATTTGTACTCCCCTACTTTTATGGCCAACTTCTCTTTCTTTACCCAGTGAGATCTCACTACTTTTGTTTTCTCATTCATTGTCTTTATTTTCCATTTCCCTCATCGATTTTCTATTACGTCCACTAAAGCCTTTAACTCGAATGGCTAGCGTATGGTCGTCCGCGTATCTATCTGAGTTTATCATCTGGTCTCATACTTCATGGCCTCATCTAGCGCTTTCCCTAAGCCTTCTGCCTATCTCACTTTCTCCTCAGTGTATATTTTATAATATTATAGACGAGGACGGAAACCATAGCTTTGACCATTGACCAATAACAGCCCTTCATGATTCTCTTACAGCCACCTATATTCTTGGCCTTCAATCCATTTATTAGTTTCGGAGCCTAGTGTCTATGTAGCCCAGCTATTAATATTTTTATCAGTGATTCCATTATTTTTACCAAATTAACGTTGTCAAGTGCCATTTTCAAATCAGCCAAAGCAGCTGATACGTCTTGATTATGCTTTAGATGTTGTTATCACCGCAATTGTTTCCCAAGTTGGACTCCCAATCCTGATCTCAATTTTAGTCATCGCCTCAGTAGTAGTTCGTTCTCTTTTTTCTATGTCTCATTAATAATCCTAAGTAAAATCCTGCCGTGTTTGAAATAAAACTGAATGTCCTACACACGCTTTCCAAAAAATTCTCCATCTTCTTCATGGTGGTTATGAATACTGTTTTCCCAAGCGTTGCCTCAATAATTATGATTACAATACCTCTTCCCTTCTCTTTTTTCTGTCCCAAACGTATTCACACAAAAAATGTTCTTAATCTCATAAAAATATTCGTTGTTTTTGCCCAATTCAAACTTCCAAATAGAGCGTTCCGGGAAAGGAAAAATCCTTACCTGCAATAATTTCTATCTAGGTTGACTCGTGAACAAGCGAGCTTCAATTTTTTTACCTATACACGCGTTGCTAGCAGATTTATTTATACAGCTGGGTGGATAAAACCGACTGTCCAAGGGCGATAGTTTTCTCCTTCGTCTCCAGACGGAATCGTCCATTGTTTTTTTAAGTTATTTTTTTTTCGGGCCGGAGACGAACATTCTCGTTCCCATTTCATTTCACTTAAGCGAGCGAAGGAAGTATTCCAGGACTCCGACACGAGGACAGTGTGGGGAGTGGTAGAGGTGGTCGTGGTGGTGGTGTAAAAGAGTATTATACGCCGCTGCGGATCGAACCAAACCGCCTTCCACGCTGGCGTCACCTGCCAATATCCATTTCGCCCGAGAAGTGTGTGCACTTCCCCGAGCGACCGACCTTCCATAATTTCGCCATCACTCAGCATTAAGGCCACCCTTTCTCCCCCTCAAAGCTCTCCCTCTTAACCTCCCACTCCCTCCCGACCTCTTCATCCCTCTTGCCGCATTTCACCTGCCTCTACATCTCCTGTTTCTCATCCAAACCCTCCACCCTCCCTCCCTCTCTCTCCCCATCACCCCTCCTCCACCCCCCTCCCCACATGGGCACGGCCCGATCCTGCTTCGACAGAGGGATTTTTTCCTCTCCTCAAAGTGAGGCATCGTGGCTTCTGGAAGTGAGTTCCGTGTGGGAGCGGTTGGGCAGGTGAGTTCCCAGGGTTGAGGTCGAATCCACCCGTATTAATCCTGCCAGGATACTTATTCTGCGACTCTTGTCTCTTCGAATTATTGTGATGTGACCGTTGGCGTGAGTGAAAAAAGGTGAGCGCAGATGGTTGTCTAAACTGTCCAAAGTTCACGTCAGCGGTGACCTTATGATTTTTAACTTCTTTGCTGCTTCGCCAAACGGAAATATTTATCAAATATTCTCTGACAAAACTTCGAAGTTAGTATTAGCTAGAAGTATATATGAAGAGGTTCAAAGTAAAAATGACTGCCACATTTTTTCGCCATTCCCCATGGTCTTAGCCAGTTCCATCTCGATCAGTCGGTAGGTAAGCAGATGCATAAAGTGAGAGAAAATGTTCCTTTAAAGAGAGAAGTAATTTCCAATTGGAGGGTGATGATTAATGACACATTATGAGGATTTTTAGTCTTATGAACTACAAGGCAAGTTCAGCGAAAGAAGAATCGGCAATATTTAAAGAGGTTTTTTGGAAATAGCAGTTGACATGGCTATACAATATTCCCATCATGTCTCTCTCACGTGATCAAGACAGAAAAGTATATAATTATTAATAGTCTTACAAAATAAATGGAATGGACAGAATAAGAAATGATGAATTGTACAGTAGAGTAGAAGAGGAGGTATGGGTCACCATAGAAAAAAGAAGAAAAAAATTGGATTGAATAGGAAACACCCTGAGACAAAATCGGTTGGTGAAGAACATAATTTAAGGCAAATAGAGGAATAAGTCCCCAAAGGAAGACCCAGGAATAACTTCATAGACCAAATAAAGAGTAAAGTACTTAGAAAGAGATACCAGAAAGTAAGGGAACTAGCATTAGATAGGGAAGGATAAAGGGCTACATTCAAACAATCTAAGGATTGAACGACCAATGAGATGACAAAATTATTATCCTGATTTTATGTTATTCTCTTTAAATCAAAATCAACTTCTTTTATTGCACAAAGATTTTACCATTTAGCATATGGTTAATACAACTTCCCATTCGTATATACCACCGTTAGACTGCAATTCGTTTTACCACATACAGACATACAATTCGTCCATAGTCACTTCATGCTCGAATATGATTCCAATATCGGGTTTGAGGAACTGCCCGGCTGGTGAATACGCAGTCACTACATTTAATAGCACATGGAGTAAATATTTGGCCACTCTTTACATACTCTGTACTACAAGTGCTTCAGTTTAATGGGGAACGACGGTCGAGGTCATATTTTTTTCTTACATACCGATGTTTATTCTCCCAATGGGCAGTTTATTTCTTGTTAAAAAGTTAGAAAGACACATTTTGCTCCGCCTTATGTTTATATATTCGTTCCATTCTTCCGTTGGAGTTCCAAGTTATCGAAGAAAATAAAAGGAAAAAATACTGGGACACCTGAAAAGCCCCGGGATACGAAAAAATTTCTCAACTCAAAACTCTTCCCGTCCAAGAATTACCAACTAATCTGTTTCCTCGATTACCTTCCTTTTCTTTCCCTCATAGTCTGTAGACTTTCTGATTAATTCAATTTGTGAAGATTTCATGGGGACAGAGGGGATGGGAATAAAAAATAGCATGGGACCCGCACTTCCCTCCTTTTAAAGGATCGTCCCCAAACCGGGCCAAGGGCCATTTTTATCTTCCCCTGTCCGCTACAGACGGTCTTCGCTCATAACGGTTCATGGACAGTTTCATTGCCGTTGGGACGATGCTGGATAGACGTATAGAGAGAAAGTAAGAAGGGCGTAACCTTTTACTCCGAGATTGGTTTCAGGGATACTGTCCCATTACCGCCTCAGCCAGAGTCGTTTGATGTAGGAATGTCATCTTGTTAGCGTTTTTTATCATTGTTAATGCATTAACACTTCATTGCCATCCTGAGTGATGGACCCTTTATATGGTCCAGCGCCACCATCAAACTCGTTGTGCCTTCCATGTTGTGACCATAACTGCGGGTCAATTTTCGGAGGGGGTACAATTTGAGATTTTTGAGACCAAAGAAATCGGGGTTGGCCGTTAAAGTAGAAGTAAACCAATAACAGCAAGCAGAACAATTTATGCAATTACTGGTGTAGTGAATAGAGATAACTGGTATGGCGGCAAAGACATTTAAAGGAGAATTGCGCTAGTGAAAGAAGCAGTCAGCAATATGAGGGAAATGGTGACTAGAATCTTAAGTAAGAATGTGAGAAAATTTAGTTGAAGATTTTATTATGGAGTGTAGTGCTGCGTGGAGCAGAAAACTGGACTGTTTCTAAACATTTCGGAAAGAGAGCAATAACGGATTGCAGGCGTACAAGATGTCGGTTCGGAGGAGAGGATAAAAAGTGTAGCGAACAATTAGGATGACGGACGAGGAAGTGCTTGGTATGGCCAGTGAGGAGAGAATACTATTGGATTGACTGATTGAAAAATTGGGAGAAGACAGAATAGATGGCTGTAACAGGTGGTGAGAAGCAAAGGGATGCTGAAGGCCGTGATAATGAGAGGAAGATGTTGGGTAGGTGGGGAGAGGATACAAAGAGAAAAAACTTCACGAATGGTATGAGAAAAGGTGAGGCGAATGCCAAGAAATAAATCGCGAAAGGAGATAGGCTCGGGAAAAAATATTCCGTGCGGCTTTAAAGCTAGTGCTTTAAAAATTCTACTGGATCTTAAAAACTCATTTCCATTAAAATCTACCTTATGTAGTAGATCCATAGAAATTACAACTTGGGACTGTAAAGGTCTTACCATATAAGAATTTAATCTCTCATCATCATCACCATCAGTGGTCCTTATTCCAAAAATTTTCTGCACCTCTCTATTCCATTCTACCTTAAGGTGTTTCATTCCTTCGTGAGTCTCCATGGTAGCGTCCCTTAAAAATAGACCTGATGTATTACATCCCTGATCCTCCTAGACATATCTTTAAATTTCTTTGTCCTTATAAGAGTATTTCCAGAAGATGATCTACAATCTTTTATTTCGAAAATTTTTAATTTAGAGTCATTTCTCCTACTCTTTGTCATATGTTAATGGTAAAAGAAAGAAATTAGCTCTAAATATTCATAAATTAGCCCAAGTCATGTAATTTGAGTATTTTTCCTTGCTGCTGTTCCTTTAATCATTTTCCCCTCTTTTCGCGTCAGTGCAGGAATTGGATTCGTTTTAGGAATTATATCAATTACGATCAGAGTAGGTAATCTGATTTTGATGGAGAACGCAAGGCAAAAAAGTTATCGCTGCCAGTGTAATTATTGTAACTCCGCACGGAATGTTCGTTCCCGAGCCTATCCGTTATGCTAACTTCTGCTTTCCCCATGGCTTGCTTAGAACTTTCATTTGCGAGTTTTATCCCAGATTGGAAGAATGACTAAGTCTTAGTTATTTGTTTTCTGTTAAGATGTTTCATCACTTAACCACTTCTATTTCGTTTTCCTTGATTAATACTCTAGAATCTCTCTGTCCATTTCTTTCATATTCCGTAATAGACAGAAACGAACCCTTGCTGAAGCCTCTGACAAGCCTTTCTAATTTTATTATACTAATAGTCTTGCTAGGATGTTTAGAAAAGAAAGGTGAGTATTTGGATTGGATGGCATTTTTCAGGCCAGCACTTTGAGCGTGTTTGTAGCATCACACTGTGTACATCAATAGTTCATAACAAATGGAATTACTTTGCAATTCTAAAGGGGTTTCTCGGTATTTTTAGTTTTTTTCGCGAAAATTTTACTGCAGAGCTTGTGTTCAATGCCCACTGGTGCCACTATTATAACATTTTATGTTAATACTACAGTCTGCACAAAATCATATACAATTCAGTTAGAATTCCTCAAATATAAAAAAGTACGAAAGAATCAAATGTCGCCATCAATCTATCGAAGACAGCTATAGCTCTGAAGCATGCGACCATTCTCCGTGTGGAATATTAATTTCTTAAAAATTATTTTTGCAATTTGGATAAAAAACGGTGTTGCTTTTGAAATACTGGTTTCACAGAGGTTTGAAGGAGTCCAAAATTGTTTTTGGGACCATCCAACCTAGAGAAAATATTTTTTCATAAAAGTGATAAGACATTTTTGTAGCTAATTAGATAAAAACTGAAAGTCAATAATCACATTTAGAACTACTCTATCATCTCCGAGCTAAACTTTCACAGTGAACAGCTACTAAGTTTTTTAACATTGCAAAGTTTCAGTAAGTGCATCCTTCCGATACAAGGCGCAAAAAACAACTTTTTATTAACATTGCAAAGAAAATTGAAATTACGTAGCAATATAAATCAGCAGATATGATTTGATGCAATATTAAATAGCAAAAACTATAATGTAACCCACTTCCATATACATTTAGTGGTTAGTTTCTAATTGGAATTTGCACACAAGTGTTGAACATCAACGTAGCTCTGAAAGTAGTGCTGCACAGTGAGCAAGAGATGTTTTTGTGCGATTAAAGAGGATTAAAGAGACAGCATACGAAGTAATAGAGGCCAAACATTAGGAAAACCAAGAAATTACTATGCAGTCTGCAGCATTGGTTTGACCATTGTACATCTACACCTACATACTACCCTGCAAGCCACCGCATGGGCGTGTGGAAGGGGGTGTTAGGACACCAGCCGTGTGAGGATGTAAGGGATAAGGTTTTTGGAGGTGAAATGATGATTAATTGCATTATGGGAGTGTATTTAGTGGAGCTCAATTTATATTGCGGTCGATTGTTGTGCGCGGAAAGAACGAGTTTTTGTACCTATCCGTCGGGCAATGTATCTCTCTTATTTTATCGCTTCTGTCACACCTTTAGATGATAAACCAAAATATCTAAAAGATGGAATTCGCTATAGAATCCTACTAAATTTGTACTCAGTCAAACTAAACGCAGTTAAAAGGCAATCCTTTTTTCCACGCGTTTACTCACAATTAAAAATGTTCCAATTCTCACAATATATTACACAATAGGCAGCTACGACGATGTCACCTAATCCAGAATCCGTCTGCCTTAATAATGGATGGAAGACATTTAAAAAAGAGTTACAAAAGAATCACATCCCCCGGTCGGTAAAATCGTATCGTCGCAAGGGTCTATGTGGGTCACGGAGGGAGCACAGCCCACTGGTTTTGTTTGGCTGGTTAAAATAAAATGATTTCATCTCTATTTCCTACACTCAAATCGTTATTTTTATACTTCCGTTTTTTCATAACCGGCTCCAATTATAACTCGTGCGCCATTATAATCCCGAGATGCCTGACATGGTCTTTTGTCTTGGCTACGTTCATATTCCCCTATTCATTTCCTCCTCTCGAACATTAGCTCCGCAACATAATTTGATAGGATCCACGGAAGTTGAGCGATAATTGTGCCCTCGTGTAATCTCTGAGATTAATAAAATAGACACCTAGAATTTTATCTTTTTTCGTAGACATCCTTTTGCTGGATGTCATTAGGAGGTTTTTTTAGATTCAAGATGTACGAATGAGTGTGAAATTAATTACAACTCTCAGACTGACTCATCGGTCTAGGTGAAGGGATTGTGGGTTGGCAATTTAAGTTCTCCTGAAAGGACATGATCTCTCGCACGTCGTATTTATTGGTTGTATATTTACCAATTTATATCGGTGTAACATCAATAACATACAGTATCAGTGAATGCCATTTTATTTTGTCTTTTCGTTGGTCGCGTGTGCTCAAAGTCCGCTGATGTATTCTGATCTGCGTTAAACCAATCGCTTTGAATGGTAAGCCCCCTTTAATTTTGAGCCAACTGACGAAAATGCCATCATTACTAGGCAAGAATATTTCACTCTCTTCTTTTACTCAACGTATACCTCAGCGCATTATTCTGGAGTCCTCATACTTCACCTCATATATTCTAGCAAAAAAATATCCAAATCGCATTTCACTGTCCTCCTCGGACGGGGCTCTTCCATCCCCGGCTATTAAGTCGAAGTATCCCCTAAATTAGTCCGAAGTAAAGAGTCAAGGCGCACGAATGGGTCTGAAGTCCGAAAAAAATAAATTGCATTCCTGCACGGAAGTGCAGCTGGAATTTCTCGGGTCGCATTCGAGAGGAATGGTGCAACGGTAAACAGCTAACCTCGTTTCAGTTTCAGGACTCCTTGTCCGTCTTTTTTAAAACCGTATTATGCTCTCATCCGCCTTAAGTGTAATTGTCGACCGACCGACCCGTAGGCGAGAGTGGGGTTTGGGAAAGGGAAAGAATTTGCAGAGCGGATTAATTCGGGACGGGATGAAGTTTTGGAACGAGGAAATTTCACCGAGATGGATAAATGTGTCATCGTTTGGAGTTAATGGTCAAACCAGTGTGGTTGTGCCTTAAATGGCGGAGGAAAAAATTTACGGTCATTTAGCGCATTCGGGGGAAAGAGTTGTGCATTAAATAAAAGGAAGGTGAGTGTGCTCGTAGTCATGCGCTTTATCGGTGCGGGCTACTAAACTATAGTACTTAAGCACGCATTGTGCGAAAATCGAGCCATATTTGGAGGCTTTAATAGCCCACTTCATGCACGTTAAAAGATCGCTCGAAATTATTACTTATTTGGTAATTTCATCCCCCCATACATGGCAGTAGCGAAAAAATCCCACGAAAGACTCTCACTTTTTTTCCCTGTCGGAATACAATATAATACAGGTAAACTAAGGACAAAAAGTTCATATACTTCATATGATACCCTCTCAAGGAAAGAACCTTCAACGAGAGCCTTTCTTCCTTCCTTCCTACCGAGAGAGAACCTTCACGGTATATTTAGATTCTGTGGAGCGTATTAAAAAGTTAAAAAAAATAGTGTTAAAGTCGAAATATTATACTACATATATGATAATGCAGGCATAATTAGTCATATATTTATTGTGTTACTTTGAAATTAAAATCCGCATATCATATTCGTAGCTGTTACTTTATCACTAAGGATGTTTCACCAGAAATTAATGTAAGAATATTTTCTCACCGATAAGCGGGTTATTTAACAAAGACTCATCACAATTATCGATTACTCATTCTTGAGTACTTTAAATTTTAAGAAAAAGATAAATACAACATTTCAGTGCATTACTGGTCAGCTCTGGAAGGAATCAAATATAAATGAAATAGCAAATCGATAAAGTTTATCTTTGGTATATTTAGATACGACCGGAAAAAAGGGCCAAGTATAGAAATTTCCCGTATTAATGAAGATTAGATTGGTTGAGCCATTGAGTGGTGAGGTAATATTTTTGTATGTACCAGAGTACATTGAATTAACTTTATATATATAATAAAGTAAATGTTATATAGAAATAGAAACAAATTCATTACATTGCTTTGACTACAAAGTCCTTGAAGCAACAAAAAACAATACATTTCCTTCAATGGTGTGTGTACAATAAATAATACTTCTAACAGCGTAACAAAAAATAAATTACACAAACATTGAAAACACAGGAATATAGCATTAACATTTTAATACGAAATTACAAAATTTATCCATTAAGTTGAGAGGGGTGTTTACAATTTTTATTTATGACGGTAATGTATTCCACAAAAAAGTTTATTGGACTACAAAAGATTTGTTGTAGATTGTGGTGCGATGAGCTATGCAGTATAACAGTGATTCGCTACTCCTTGTATTTATCTGTCTGGAAACAGGTAACATGTTAAGAGCATTGAACAAATACAGAGCCTCTTTACACAAAACAACTGAAACTGGATGCTGCCCAAAAGGTATCTGCGTTCACATTTAATTTTTCACTATTTTAGTTTATTCCTGCGAGGAGAAATATGGTCATCTCAAAGAAAATACGAATCCAATGCAAGAGTTTTGCAGCCGTTGCAATTTAATTTTTAATGCATCAAACAAATCATCAATAACTAAGGAGCAATAATCGAAAAGGTGAAAGATTGGTGAATAAATGAAAGATTTTTATAATTTCAATTGGAGGATCATATCTGTAACTTTTTATTTGGTATAATATCACGGTAATGTTATCAGAGATGAGATGTACCTGATCATTCTTATATTTTTCAAAATTTTATCTAGTTAGTAGCACAATAGTTATCATGCATGATAATCCCTTTGAACGTTTGTGTACAATTTAGTATAAGAGTCGTCGATTATTGACACGTCCACCTCAGCAACTAAATGAACACGAAACTTAAAACTGTGCGTAGAAATATTAGCATCCAGGAAAAGTATAATTCGTACGCACGCTCCTTGCATGGACTCTGTGTCTTAGATAGAGTACACTTTAAATGCAAAATATGGCTAAAAATAAAACGAGTCGTAACGGTGGAAAAAAGCTGAACTTTGACGCTTACATATGTAGGATATCCCATTCCACTCTAGGGAGCGCGCGTGAAAATCGGAACTTAAAGTCGACTTGAGGGAATCTAACTCGATCGGTTACCGCTTGTCCATTTCGCTCGTTCGACCCTTCCTCCCGTTTCAAGCATTTTTTACTGCTTATTCTTCCCTGCTCCCGATGGATCGGTAACATCTCCAAAGCTGACTGTAAAAAACGAGCGATCCGATATCTTTCCGAGTGTGTGCCCGTCTGTTGCATAATTTATGCGATACACCCGAATGCTTGCTTTCCGCTTGCTTTCGTTCGGTGACATCTGGACACAACAAAACGAAAGGGGCAATGAGAGAAGTCTCGAAAAACCATATTATGGGAGTAAGATAGAGTACAGAGTAGGTATCTATTTATATGTATTACTAATTCACCAAAGTCTGTACGACTGTCACGACTATTTTAAGAACAAAAGAAATAAAGACCGTGGTCTTAAATTAACCGTATAAATGTGAAAAACCTCTAACAACAAATAAAATGATCGTTTTTAACCCATATTGTTAAGTTTTAGCCTCACAAGAAAACCATAGAACGAGTGAATTGGTTTCTTGTTTTTGACTTTTTAGATGAGGTGCCTATAGCCACGATATACGGTTGAAATAGACATTTTTGGATGGCCGAGAGAATATAATATTGACCAAAAATATAATAAAATAAGCGAATATTAATTCAATGGGGTTTTATTTACTCCAAATTTGTTAACTCTTCGTCTCTTACAAAAGGAATTAAACTCCGTACTGAGGTTAATCCGCTACCACTTTTTGAAATTATTTGCACTCAAGATATAAGGTTGAAAACTCTACTACCTGAAGCCTGAAATAAATTTATATTTGGTTCTGCAGTCAGTTTTCCAATACGCTTCACTTTTGTCTGAATCAGAGTGTTTTGTGTGAAAAACCAACCCAGGCGGATTGAACCGAACCTGCGGCCCCAGGATTGTCCGGCAAGCAGTTTATACCACTAGCATGAGATCCGACATAATTTAATGATTGCATGTTTATGCATATACCATGAATATTTGAAATATATAGGTTTCTTATCTAGGTTACTACTCGCTCCTAGGTTACAGGTTACTACTTGAAGTTCGACTGCATGAAGCTTGTTTGTCGAGCGAAATGTAAAAAAAAGGCCCGCATTTCGACCCTATGAGAGTCATTTTCCAAGTTGCAAACACTATTAGGAAAATACGAATAAAACTGGGAGCTCGATGAACCTGCCTTGAAAGGTTATAACCTTGAACAAAATTATGATCCCACATTTTAGGAATCATTTTCAAAATTCAGACTTATATGTCGCCATTTTTTCGGAACAGATTTATCTCCATCTTCGCTGTTCATAGAGAGATCCGCTCAGCACCATTGGCATTGTCGCGATTTCAGAACCACGATTCAATTATTTTCGAATACTTGGAAGTAAAAATGTATTATGTAACGATTATTATTCAACATCGAGTCTTTCCAGCTTACAGCGAAGATTGATCTGGTGAGACAGCTCTTCGGAACATATTTTCTCCCCCTTTTACTCACGCGGATAGAAACTGCTAATGGTTACAGACACGAGGAGTTGATGGAGTAGCGTATGGATGGAAAAATAGTCTATTTTTAAGAAGGTCGGCTTAAGGGAATGTAAAAAGTATTCCTAGGTATTGATCCAAGGAATCAAGAGTCCAAGGAATTTCTGACTCAAAAGTTTTGCAAAAAGCGGGAAAGAATTGGTGTTATTGTAGATCGAAGGGGGAGAAGTCTATGTTATCCCTGTTGTCCCTGGTTTGTTTTCTCAAAACCTAAGGGATAACACTTCCTTCATTTCATGCAAAGCCGGAAAGACCCGACGTTGAATAAAAATCGCCATAAAATACATTTTTACTTCCAAGTATTCGAAAATAATTGAATCGTGGTACCGAAATCACAGAAATGTCAACGATGCTTAGTGTATCTCTCTTTGAACATCAAAAATGGAGATGAAGTTGTTCCAATAAAATTGGTGAAAGATAAGTCTGAATTTTGAATATGATTCCTCTAAAAAGGGGATCATAATTTTGTTCAAAGCTACATGTTATAGAAGGACTAATCTGTTTTTAGAAAGTAGTCTTTTAGGGGTGTAATAAGAATTTCTAGGTATTGATCCAGGTAATCCAGATCCACGGCCCAAGGAATTTCTGACTCAAAAGTTTTGCAAAATAGTGGGAAAGAATTGGTGTTTTTGGAGGACGGAGGAGGAGAAGTAGAATGGGTGGTTCCTCGAATTGCTACTCCCGAGTCCTAATGAGAAAACGTCCCGGATTTATTATTTGCCAAGAAAACGAACATCAGAGCAGCTGTTTGAAGAAGGAGGCTTCCTTCCCCACCCTCTCCACCCACTTCACCCTGTGCTCTGCAGAACTGTCCGCCTTTAAGAGGATTCGTTTCACATGCCGGCTCGGCTCGATCGAGTTATCCTTTCAAAGCCGTCTCGTTGTCATTTTTCGCCATTTCATGAAGTAAAGAGGATTCCTTTTGTTTCCCCTGTGCCTCAAAGCTCGCAATATTTTTTGAGGTAATAACAGCTTCTCTAAGAAGTGAAATTAATTTAATAATGACGCCTGAATTCCATAGGAAACAGGAAACAAATTCCTTGTGGATCTATCAATGTATCACTTGCTTTAGCTACTCTCTTCAAGAGATAACATAAACGCCAACACCCAAAGTTGAATTGAGCAATGCATAATCATTTAGGAGTAAGAGGTGAGGGCCGCATTGAGGTGTATGATCAACCGTCTAGTGAACATTCCGATGACGATCCATAACTTTGATAAAGAACTCAAAGTAATAAAAACCATAGCAATTAGGAATGGCTTCAACATTAAGAGCTTAGACAAGATGCTTAACCACTATCGCTCCAAAAGAACTACCAAATTGTTGACATCTCTGTGTATGGTCCCGAATAAAATTACCCGCTGGGTCAAATTACCTTTTATTAGAAATATCTCTTATAAACTACAGAATATTGTCCCCAAAAATAATTGTAACATCTCATTTTATAACCCTTTGACGCTTGACAAGATTTTATTTAATTCTAAGGACAATTATGACCATATGGACAAAAAAGGAGTGTATAAATTAAAGTGTGAGGGCTGTGGTATTTGTTGTGTTGGACAGACTGGTAGAAGGTTTATATACATAGTGAAGGAACATAGAAGAAGTTTTATACATAATGATGGAAAATCTTGTTTTGCAAATCATTTATGCCGGTGTAATCATTTTAGCAACTTTGAAATAGATATTTTACATTGTAATGACAAAGGGCTTAAATTGGATTTTATGGAAAAATTTGAAATTGTCAATAGCCCGGATGAACTTTGCAACGATGTTTTATTCTGTTCTGACTCACCTTTGTTAAAGCTAAGCGTCCCTATAACAAAACTCTGACCTTCACCCACACCCCACTTTGTCCTCTGTTTTACGTCATCGACCTTCATCCAATCTGTTCTCCCCCCCCACTCCCCCATCTAACTCCCACCCACGCCTCTTCCATATAACCCCTCCTCCTACCTTGGCTCTGGTCGCTCTGGTATAAATACATGTGAGAGTGTCTGTCCCATCACCTTAAAAATGACATAGTATGTCGAAACCATGATCGGTGTTGAAGTAATATATTAAAGTGTGGATATTACTATTGTTGTGTTATATTTTATCATGGATAGGTGTAAGAGGTTAAAATCTTGGCTGTTTTGACGAGAATATTAGTATCATGTCAGTTAATAAATTATAGTTAACACATGAGAGTGGGTAGAAGAACAAAATTTTATGGTTATTTTAATGTAAAAAAATACGGTTTCATCTGTCAAGTCACCTTGACCTATTTATTTTACCGAGAATTTTACCAGAAAAAGCTGGAGAAAGACTCACATTAAAAAGTTATCTTGGCTAGTGAAATAATTTGGCTCCAAATGGATTAACCTCACGTTAGCAATAGTTAACATCTGATATCCGTATGCGGAAGTTAGTATATACGAATGAAACGTACATGATTTACCTGATTCCAGGTGCAGACAGACTATTATTACGAAAAAGAATTGTAACCCATGAGGTCTTTTCTTAAATACCAATATGTAGCAATTCAGTTTTGAGCGCTGCACAGTGGTCCTCTACCCATGTATTTCTGGGACATGAAAAGAAGATGTTCTCAGATCAAGATGAAATTTGGAGTATATAGGTTTTCGGGGTCGCTGAAATCGAATATGGTGCCAAAACAATTGAATTGTTTCATTAAATTTAAAAACTTGCGGATTTCATTTTTTGCTGTATTTGTGCGAATTGATTTTTTTAGTGCAAATAGGACCAGAGCCGTAAACATAGCTAAAAATGCGCTAATTTTATTACTCGCAAACTTTTTATAGTATGTATATTTGTCTTGTAAAAAGGTATTATAATTTATAACCCCACTAATTATATCATCGAACACTACGAAATCAGCACAAGTTTGCGGAGTCTCTGAACACGAAAATAATGCCCAAATAATTAATTATTGGCATTAAGTGCAAGCATTTTTCTCATGTAAATTCTAAGTTAGTCTTCTAATATCTAAAAAGTTTGATAATGGTTTACTTTGATATTTGTACGGAAATAAAAATAGATTAATATGTTCGAGAAAAAAATTGTTGAAGTAAAGATTTTTTCATTTCAAAAAAGCACATGTTATTTATAATATCAATAAAAAATTAAGAACTGCACTTTAAAAGTTAGGCAAATTCCACAAATATAAATGTAATGCAACCGGTTTCGCTTTTGAAAGCAGCTTCACCTGAAGATGGCAGAATAGGAAGGGAATAGAGAGAAGGCAAAATATTATTACTAGAGAGTATTTATAATTGGGTAACTTTTCAGAAGAATTCGGGTTCCAAGAGCATTTTTCTCGCCACAGATGACATATTTAGTCGTTTTTTATTGTGTCTTTGGCGCAAGGAAGTGATAAGAGGGTCCGAATTTACAAGAAGACGTTTGAAAATGTCTTCCATTGTCATTTTTCGATTCATTTTTCGTGATAAACTTTCTCGAAAACGGCGGATCAACTTATTACTAGCCTCTTGTGCCTCCTAAGACAATAATCAAATAGGTACTGCTGATTTTGCAATGGCATTCTTTCCATGTATTAATGCTTTATGCACTGTTGGAGACATATTGTACCATTCGTACAGTGCAACAAATTTTTGGCAGTTTCAATGCAAAAATTCCCAAAAAAAGGTGGGGTTCAAAGCATAACCACAGGTGATTGCCTCCGAAATGTAAACAAATCTCTCTACAATATCCACATTGACACCTGCGATTTTAACGGTAAGTTTTGCATTCTGGAAAGTCTTGCGAGCAGTGTTGCCATCAGTAGTGTTACCGCTTCCTTGTTGAGGCTGGTCAACCTTTAAGCTCAGCCTAGCCTTGAATTCATTTTTGATGGAAATTTTATGTTGAACAAACTGCGAATAAAATTCATTTTTTGGCCCCAGTGACCATCGCTTGAACGGCAATTTGCAACCTAAATTATAGATGCATTCGAAAAACCTTATACGTGCATGTAGTGAGGAGATACCATACTGCAATGTATCTTCATTTATAGCTTTACTCAAACAATGGTCTAAAATGTCAAACAATGTTTCTAAAATCCTTTGATGTTAACCCGCAAACATTGTACTGTTGACTTGAAACCGTTGCTGTCAATGCATTGATCGATTTAACATCAAATATTGAGGGAAAAATCTGGTATGCGATTGTGGCATTTGCAGAACTTATGGTTGTTTGAAAAGTCGTAAGATTCGAAATTTGCTCGTCCATCCATTTCTTTTCCGCGACAATAACTTCCAAATCTTCCTTCAGGATCTGTAATTGAAGAGGTCTACAGTAATTTGACGATTAAGGAAATGGATTCTGCCATATTACTGTTTCCTTATTGGTAGCTGAAACGAAGAAAATCAATCTCAGTGGAACAAAAGTCGTATACAGCATATTAGAATGTTAATGTTCGATCCCATTTTTATCTGTAAAACTCTGCTTATAATTATTGTGGCCAGATGATCCATCAAAACCATACTCACACCGTAAAATTAGCCGTTTTAGGTTTTCGTTGGTTATCAGTTCACAAATAATTTCATTTATATCCTCACAAATTCGTTTTTCAGTATGGTTGAGAGCATTTTGTAATGGCACCTTTGCTCAATGCCCAGATACATCTATACCCGCTGGATAACACTTTTTTTAGCCTTAATTTATTATCAGCATCCTATTTCCTTTTTCCTTGTACTTGATGCTCGCAGTAAAGCACATATCATCTGCACTCGATGACGAGCTCCGTAAATTTTCATTCTGCAGCCCAAAATTCACAAGTGGCCACCGCTTGGACCTGGCCACAGACAGACAGGCCCCGGGCTTGGTCAGTTTCAAAGCCCTGATGATTCAGTTATATTTAATGAAAATTTGGTGATGACACATACATAATTTTTCCAACACTCAAGAACACTTTATTGCTAATAATCAAAACGCTCACATCTAAATCATTTTTAAAATTCAAGAGGAGTTCAAATAGCTGATTTTGTAACAGTAAAACCAGTATTGAGCGACCACCGGCTGTTCCGCTGAAAAATGGTCATTTAGATGGCTGGTCGTTCGACAGGGAATCAGCCTCGAGGAGAATAATGCAAATGAACAGGCGGCTGAAAAATATGGAAAAAAACTCTTAAAGCGACAGTTTTGTTAAAAATATACAGATGGCGTTTATTTCTTCATAATTAAGCTACTTCTGGGAAATTCAATGCGTATTAATTTGGAGTGTACATACAGTGAAACCTGAATTAAGCGATCACCGACGATTCTGCTGGTAACTAGTCGTTGAAAGGGGTAATCGCTTGATATGAGTGGTCGTTAAGAGGGGTTTCACTGTATTACTAACATTTTTACACACCACTTCATCACCATAATGAGTAGAAGATTTAAAAGTTCCCGGCACGAGAATGAAAACCGTTTAACTTATGAAATTTGTTCCGCTTTACCTAAAATAAAAATCAGGTTCATAATGGTGTACCTGACGAGTCTTGTTCTTTGTTCTTCAGCCCTTTGAGCGATTGGCATGTATCGCATTTTCTTATTTCATTTTCATTTCCATCATTTTCCAGTGGTTTACCTACGCTGTGCAGCTAACATTTTCAATTTTTGCTAAATTTATGTCAATCTAGGCCGCTTATAACTGTTTTTCGCCGGATTTTACCCTCTTGGTATATTTTTAACCCAGTCTACGTGCCATAAATTGTCCATTCATCTCTTTTTAGATTTAGGGCCTTTCAAAGAATTGAGTATTGCAATAATAAATGATGCACTTCATCATTATAGATTTTATCTGACCAATGATTGTTCAGTAACCATCAATAACATCTATGTTTAAACTCATCAAGCCTCATTTTCTTCGCTCTTCCGATTGTTCAAATTTCTTTTTTATAAATAAATTTTTTTCACTCCATAGCACACCGAAAATATTCAGGCTATTATAATCTCGATCGGTCAAATAGGCGCTGAAAATTTTCACAGATAAATAAATAAAGTATACTTATCTATAAACCACTTTAAATCTGATTTAAATTTCTCTAGAAAACATCATAGGAGCTTGATGATGATATTACTAGAAATGCCATAGTTCTCATCAGGAATTCTTTCATTAAAACCTAGGATCGAATCCAAACTTCTTGAAATTATTTACGCTTTGAATAATCAAATATTTCTTGTTCCATTATTCTCTTATTTTTTATTATACTTACAGACATACATTTACTATTGCTAAAAATGTTTTCCTTATGATTTAAAGCTATTCAATTTTCTACTTATATCAACTCCGTGCTGCAATAAAATTGTTAAATATATGCACAGGTAATTATTCCAGAGAAATGTCAATTCATACGACGGACAATGGTTTTGCCACTATGGGAGGCACCTTGTTATGCTATCCTTGTTCACAAAGGTCTAGAGAATCAAATGAAACTGATGTAATAGGGTTTTTAAAGAGGTTTAAATATGCGTCTACTTAGGATTTTCTACGGCTAACAAGCTGCTGTGAACTTTTTTGTAAAATCTCTTCGTTCCGTTGGATGAAAACCAATATGATGACTAAGTAAACGGTATTAATGTATAGCTATGACGTTTTAGAGCCATCTAACAGCAATAATGCATGCATTTACTGATAAGGAATTCAAAGCTATAATTTTTAAAGAATAATTTCCCATTTTCGAGCGCGCAGTCTGCAAGACGCATCCCCATTGTCAGTTAGTTTCAAATATATTTTGATAATAGCTTTAAAGCGATGGAAAGTTATTTTTTGTATTCTGGGTCAAATTACGACGTGAATAGGCAAGATCTCTTCGTGAAGACAATAGCATGAGATTATTAGCTTTATTGAAATAAGTCTGATTAAAAAATACATTACGAGAATGCCTGCAATTTGTTAAATTCTTCAAATGAAGTCATCTGTGATGGAGATGCGAGGAAAAAAATCTCAGCAATTATCTCTTTTCAAAAAACAAAATATATACAGCTCCACAATAGAATACCCAATTCACCAACCCTTCTTGAAAAGTACTATTCTCTGGAGTGGCATAAGTGCCTTTTAATAGCCTTTCATAAAATTATTTTACATTTTTAAGAATGTCCATTGTCATAAAGGATGCCTCATCTCCAAAACTAACTTATCTGAAAGAATAAATACTGAAATTCAAAGAGACACAATTTAACAGTATTTGAAAAACTTGCTATTAGACACTGTATATGACGATACAGATTAGCTTCCATATTCAGGTGAAGACGTAATAGTCAGCCTATTTGAAAAATAAACAAATTAAAGAATAACTATAAGTACTCCTTAACTGTCGAGTTCCAAAATGTACGGGTGAGTAAAAATAATTTTGTATAAGAATCAGTGGTCATAATCATCATATTATCCTAATAACAAAAAATGCGTACTTATAAGCTGGACTCGGGGTGGGGATTTATGTATTTAAGAAAATATGACATTGCGCAATATTTACTCATCACATACTTGCAATATTAAACCTCAGAGTTTTTAATTTTCTTGGTGTCCTTGATTGGTGAGATTGCACTGGAATTTAAACTTAAAAACTTGAAAAATGGGCAATATCCAACAGCAACCCGATAAATTCTCAAATTATTATTTGAATTCGATTTTTATCTAGAAGTTACTCTCATTCTCTTCACCCTTCTCTCTCCGCAAATCCGACGATGTGAGTTAGGAAGGCTACGAACTAAGGGCAAGTAATAAATACTGCTAAACTAAGATGGCAGATAAAGAAGAAGGGCTTCATTCAAAAAATGCACGAAGTAATTTGTACATTTGAAAACAGCGAAATGATATGCTGCCTGGATTTGTTTTAATGACATTCCGTTTGTTTGGATACTATAGACATCCAAACCCCTCGAAAGAGTCCAACAGAATATGGAAAATGTAATTCTTCAGAAAAATAAGGATTGGTATGCTACAAAAGAAAGGGCCAAGTGCCCCAGGGACAATATGAGATCCCTTTTTAAACCTATCTGAAAAAGCCTGCAACTTTAATTTTAATTAGAAAAGCATTGGCATTGGTGCTGAGGTTTCTATTTGTTTTATTTTTTAATCACCCGAACTCATGATACAGACGCGCCTCTACCAGTATAGGACGACTTAAAGAACGAAGTTCATTTTACTTGCATTTTACTTTTGTAAACGCTTTTATTTGGTGTAAAAATGAGTTTTTAGCTCCAAAAAGCGTCAATTTTTGCATTTTTTACGACAATAGGAATATTATTTACTTGGAAACCTAACCATATGGTGTACTTAAGGTAGTTTCCCTAGTCATAATGGCGACCATATTCGAATTTTACTTTTTGATATCTGCAGCCGAAGTAATAATGAATTAAATATTGCATTATTAATGATGCAATAATATACATTTATAGTACTGTAACTCTAAGTAAATAAATAAAAATATCTACATAAGCCTTAAATTTAACTCATTTTTTCACGCGGCACGTTTAAAGCTCCTTCAAAATGGAAAGTTTTTTGCAATTCTGAAAAAATCATCCCGGTGACCAAATTATTTATTTACAAAAATAGTCGAGAATACGTACAAACTCTACACTCTTTATTCTTTGACGAGAGCAAGGTGTTGAAAACTCCTCATTTTCTAAAATAAAGTCTCTCTGGTGTGCATAACCGAGCCTACAAATGCCTTCCTGATGCCTAAGCATGCACCTCGTATGTATCAATTCTCCTGTAACAGTGCTGTTTTTTGTAAAAAATCTTGGAAAGTAGTCCGGTAAGGGGTTGATATTTTAGTGTCATTGGAAGGATGAGAAAGTTTTTAATAAAATGAGACCAAACTCATTCATTTCTAGGAGAATTGTATTTCGCTCAAACTACCTTAAATGGAAACTAATGTTTGTGATAAAGTTTCATGTATGAGGCACTCCTGATTTATTTTAAACGATTAACCTAGCATAACTACGGCGAGATTTTAGTTAAGGTATTTTTCACCCCGATCTCTCCATGCATGGTTTACGGCTGCTGCCTAGTCTTTGCTCGCCAATTTGGAAGGATTCTTTCAATGCAACGTTCCAATGTCAAATTTTCTCCCCATTGAAATACATCGGGCACCATCTTCTAGCTAGTAATGTACCTGAAGACTCAAATAAAACTACCCCTACTTAAATAAAACTACAAGTAAGCATTCCGCGTAAAAGAAGCCGAAAATTGTAATGGAAAATGGAACTACTGAACGTATTCATTCTCTCAGCATGGCCTAACCGGCATAGCGCGCTCCTCTGGTTCTTATCCATCGCCGGAGTAAAAAACCAACACTTTTTCATTTCCCACTCGTTTCTAACCATTTCCTTACCTTATTTAACTCCAAGATGAAATAAATATTTATTTACTTGGAAACCTAACCATAGGGTGTACTTAAATGAATAATTATGCTTATGTTAACGTTGGTTGGGCCACACCTTGAATATACCGCGAGAACTTGAGACCCTGGTAATAAAGATTCAACCAAAAAAATTGATAATATACTAAGAAACACGCTTTATTAAAAACTGCTGCGAGCTAACATATTGTCTCTCACAACTTTCAGAGGGATTTAAGTGGGAGCGGTGGGAGCCCCAAAGACTCGGAGGCTACACGCTATCCTGACCTTGTTTGAGAAATTCAGACCTGGGTGTTCCAGAGCGACACAGAGAATATTATCATGACACCTGACTACATCTCTAGGTCTGACAGAATCGATAAAATAAGAGAAATACATTGCCAAGCATATAGGTACAATAACTCGTTCTTTCCGCGCACAATAAGCTATCACAATAAAAACTGAGCTCCACTAAATACACTCCCATAATACATGTCACCATTTCACCTCCCAAAATTCATCCCTTACATTTTTATTCAGCTGGTATCCTAACACTCCCTGCCACACGCTCATGTGGCGGCTCGCAGGGTAGTATGTAGATGTAGATGTAGAAAACTTATCAGATAACACATAACCATTAAGTCCACACTCACTCTAGAATACCCAAAAATACTGCCATCTGTAATTCTTTTCCCTTAAAATAAGATGGATTGAGTGGAAGCGAAAATAATTCATACATGTTTTGCGTATTCAAACTGCGGAAGTAGCGAATGACCTACTTTCAAAGGAATTACAACTGACTCTCAGCTTCGAGGCTAAGAGTAGTGAAACGGAAGATACAACTTGATCGACCCTGTGTGGATGTTAGTCCCTTAACGTTCGACAGAGATTCATATACATTTGTAATGAAGCCAAAAAAAACTGAAATCGCTGGCTCTTTCCTCTTCCAACTGTAATCTTCCGTCCATATCCAGCATTCTTCGATTGTATACGTCAATATTCCCCGAATCTTTCCACACGACACCTCCTATGCACCACCAAACTACTGAGTCCGTGGGCCAATATCTAAGCATAGCATTTGACATCAAGGAGGATTTAAAAGGAGAAAAAGGGGACCTTGGAAAGATTTTTCGCAAGATACAACCTTTTACACTCAAGTCAGTGAGTGGTAACTTCACGCCGGGTTTGTCATAGGATTGGCAGAGGCGCACAAATGGTTGCTTTTGGCTCGTGTGAAAATAGTATTTTTCACGATCATCGGGCCGTGAAAGCGTGAATGCGCGAGTGCTTTTAGAGAGAAAATGCTCTTGTTCTTACCTTTGCACATTCAACTTTTGTCATTTCTCATCTCAGAGAAAAAACATACGCTTTATTGGTGCAGTATCTGTTCTCGACTGCATTTCTCACACCTGCGTATGCTAAAGCTGTATGCTAAGCATTAAGAGACAAAAAGTACGCTTTTGCCGTGTGATTGCAAGAATCCAAAGGAAGGATATTCTCAAATGTTACGACGCATTTATTTGTGCCATCATCATATACCATATTGCCATTTGTGCCATCATCATATGCCATATTGACCTGAAGCGGCTACCTCTCGACTCCCGAAGGGAATACTTCTTGGGGTCTTTCCTTTTTTCCCTCTGCCATAACCAAACCCCTGATTACCTACACAATTTATTTACCTACAAGACAAGTATATCCCATAGATTAACCCGATGTGACCCTAGCCTTCTTCACATCCCCCGAGCCTGTACCAACCTCTAGCTGAACTCCTACCTTAACCCTGCGTCTAAGTTTTGGAATTCATAACCTTCTCACTCAAAATCTTCCTCTTCACTGGAATCATTTAAAAATAAACATTACTTGTATTTAAAGCCTCAAGACTGAATCTTGAATTTTACTGAGTTGACTAATGTGTAGTTGTTTAAATATTTTCGTTATATCGTTCTATTATGGTTTTCCTTAACTACTGTGCTCTTACTTGTACTATTTCCTATTTAGTATCTTTTGGGCATAATCTGACATTTTAACGCAGTTTTTTGCTCTAATGAGTTAACCATGAGCAAAAATAAATTATTCATTCAATCCTGATATTGGTTGACTATGGCCCACCATTCTACTCAGTCCGGTTTCAACACATTTGCTCCTTCCAGCCAGTTTCTGTATCATATACATTTTCATATGGTTTATGTTTTTGCCCCTCGGCTTTCCTTGCGAAGCTTTCCCTACTAATATGTTCCGATCTACATACATGCAAGCCACCGCTTGGGCGTGTAGCAGAGGGTGTTAGGACACCAGCCGTGTACAAGTGTAAAGGATAAGGATTTGGGAGGTGAAGTGGTGACGTGTATTATAGGAGTGTATTTAGTGGAGTTCAGTTTTTATCATGGTCACTTATTGTGCGTGTAAAGGACAAATTATTGTACCTACCTGTTCGGTAATGTATCTCTCTTATTTTATCGTTTCTGTCGGGCGTGAAGTAGTAGATGGAGTAGATGTAGTAGTAGATATGGAGTCGAGTGTGGCGTCAAAATGATAATCTCTGGCACACTCTAAAACCACCTCTTCTGAGTTTCTATAGAAGACTAATCCCAGTGCGTATCCTTCAAATCTTTAGCAGCTCCCACTTAATTCCTCTAAAGACTGTGTAGCATCATATGTTTGCTCGTAGCAGATTTTAACGAAGCGCGCAGCTTTCCTTTCTACTTAACTTATTTTTTCTTGAGTAAATATTTCTATCCTGAGTTTCAAATGCGCGCGACGTATTTGAGGTGTGGCCGAACCTGTGCAAAAAAATATCTTTCTTTCACTTTTACCTCCGAGGACCTTCTTATTATACGCTTGATAAATCCTTGTTTCTTCAATGATGTACCGCATATGTTTTGTACGTCCGTTCCTGCCGATATGCCTGAAGTTAAGGTTATTCTTAACTCGTTGACGTTGTCTTCATGTTGAAAATCTGAATAATTTTCTTCTTTTCTGCCCTCGTCTAAGATGTCCATTTATTTATTCCTCATCATCCAGTCTCCTTCACCAAGCTTCAAATCCTATTTCCTCTAATATTCCAGGTTTACAATGGTCCATGTCCCAGTGCTATATATAGCAACACTCCAGACGAACATTTTCAGGAATTGTTTCCATATTGGAAACCCTATTTCCTATAAATAGATTATTTATCTCATTTATCAGGAATGTCTCTTTGCGTAGGATCGCTGCAAGAAAAAAATCGCCTCGACTGTGAATTTCCCATGAAGTTCCTAATCCAGGCCGATTTTTTTCTTACGACAATTTTTTCGCTACATTTTCAACATGTAAGAATATCTTCAACGTTTCCTGGGGATGAATAATCCTTCTCCTGCACGTCGCAACTCTTTAAATTTATTCCATCTGTATGTTTGTGTATATGGATAAAATCAATGCGCTCTAAGGGACCCGCAAGCTTGTGATAACGTCCTACTACCTTGTCTTTTTCAAGACGATTCTAGCACAATAAACTCTATGATTAAGAAAAACCTATCCATGGAGAAAAGGTTTCAATATAAGATACAGTTTGAGAAAAGAAAGAACCATAATAGTCGCCAATAACTAAATTAAAGGTTATTTTCATAACTCTCACAATTTAATGCGTGATGATATGTGATCCTTTAAAGGACTGAATTAAGTCTCTTCCCTTCAATCCCTGGCAGTTCCTATTATTTTCCTTACATAACACTCCTTATTCTTTTCTCATCTAACACGCTCATGTTTCGTCATCACTCGAAAATACTTTTCATGACTTACCCTCATTACACCCAACGGCTCATATTTACCTTTGCAAAATGCAGCCCATCTTCCTCAGCAAACTAATTTCAATTCCTCATCTCTCTCTACGAGTGGCTCCAGATCTCTTGTTGTGAAACTTCACCTAGTTTTCCATCCCTGAACTCATTGCGGAATGATTATAAGATCATTAGTATTTGAAAACAAACTGTTATCGTTGTCATGAAACTAAATAAACACAACAGGACTAAATGAATCAACTGCGTCCAGTCACGTTCAACATGCATCAATTAGCGGCGGTGTTTACCTTGTTAACTGGGATGAACGATTTGGCGATCAATAGATGCTGCTTTTATTTTATCACAACTGTTTTGTTCCAATCAATTAGGGATTATACCGGAAATACAGTCAAATCTACTAGTCGAAGCGGCATAACGAATTAAGTAGGTACAAACACAAAATTTGAGCGAGACGGTGTAATTTGCTGCACTATGAAGACATACCCGTAGTTGGAGAGCCTCCACAGCTTGGTGAATGTCTAGATTTGTTGTCGGAGGAAGAATTTATATAATGAGGACAAGTTAAACTCATTCAAAAGTTGAAGTTCTCACTTAGTTCTTCCTTTCCTAAAAACCTACATGGCAATTGCGAAAATCAACTGACTTTCTGATCACTGACGGTCTTTATGTGTGCCAAAAAATTTATTATTTCATAATCAGTTTCCAAAAAAAAATGTATGGCTCAAAAAACTCTTAACCGTGCACGAAATTCGACATTGTAGTGAATCAAACTTTGTGTCTTCCACAGTTTAATTATTAACAGTACAACCGATTTCGGCGGTTATGCCGTCATCAGGTACACCTGATGACGACGTAACTGCCGAAACCGATTGTACATAAAACTGTGGAAGGCACAAAGTTTGATTTATTACAAAGTATGACTCATATAAATATTTTCTTTTTTTACTCTCTTGACGATCAGCTATTTTTTATCACTCATGTATCCAATCACTCATACTCAAGTCATGCATTTCAGAATTTCAGCTCATCTTTAATAATTCAATCTTTTGTATTACCAAAGCTTTAACACTCGATTTTAAACAGCAGATGGACTCTATGGTGCCGCATGTGAATATTAGGCAAATTACGACGACGATTTCTTCTCTTTTTACCTCAATTTCCCAAGTATTCCATTCCTAAACTGCCTACACGTTAATTGCGCAAATTAACTGACTGCCTGATCACCATCGGTCTTTGTATGTGCTAAAGGGTTCAGTTTTCCATAATTTGTTAGCCCAAAACAACAATTTGGCTAAAAACGAAGCTCTTAACCGCGAAAAAACGAAAAACTCTTAACCGCGCAAGAAAGATATTCTTTAATTTGTAAAAAGGAAAATAATTGAGAAATATTAATAATATTGGATAAGTGCTCCATTATTGTTCTAAGTTCGGTATTTTTTTAAATTTAATCTAAACTATCACCATCTAATTGCTCAAAGCTTCTGATTTCGAACCACTCCTTGGCTCAGCTGCGGATACCCAGAAGATAACCGTTTGCAAGGGGCAGAGTTGGACCCCTTGAGCCATCACTTATTTGCATCTTCAGAGGCGAAAGAAAACTTGTTTACTTTCACACTTTATTGGCAACCGACCATAGTTTCGGCACATTATTTCATCATTCTGATACAGATTCAGAATTTCGACTAAGTTATCGCCAGCACTATTTCTGCCGCAATTTATTTGCCGAAAAACACAATAAATGATATTAAAAACTCATTATCTCCTACGAAATGTGTGAGAATAAATGAAAGGGGGTTGGAGGGTGTGATTCTCCCAGAAAGCAAGTAGCTTAGGAGTCGCCACGTGAGTTGAACTAAACGGGATCACTCTAAAGGAAATGGGATTAAATGTCCCTGGAGACGGGGGGAGGAAATGTGAGGGGACATGCCTCAGATTTAACACTCACGATAAAGATGGAATCAGTTGTCGGATTTCTGAGAAAGTATACAATTTAAATGGAGCAAGGGAGAGAGGTTTACTCTCATTTTCTCACCAACAAATTTTTTCTAGTTCGGAAATTCCTAATCGCTACTTATATTGCTATAATTATGTAATACTCTGAATCTTCAAGTAAAGACTCCAAGACCAATTGTATCAAGGATTTTTTATTTTAATCAATTTAGATTCGAGGTGTTAGAACACAATATTAAATATATTCGGAAAGAAACAAAGGTCCTTACTCTTAAGGTAGTATGAGAGAAATATAATTGTACCAAGAAATCAATGAATTTGATCTCACCTTTCCAATGACACCAAATATTTAACCACTTACCACAATAATTTTCGATATATTTTCCAATAAGTACCCGTCCCTTTTACATAAGAAATGGTGAGCTTATGCACTCCAGAGAGAGCTTATTTAAAAAAATGAGGAATTTTTAACACCTAAATCTCGTCAAAAAATAAACAATGTGCAGTTACAATATTTTCTCAACTATTATCGTAAATTTATGTTATTGTCACCGCAGTAAATTCTTCGGGATCACAAAAAATCTTTCGTTTTGATGGACTTTCAAACGTACCGCGCGAATAAATGAGGTTAGTTAAAGACCTATTTAGATATTTTCCTTTTATTACTTACAATTTCTGTCGCATAAACCTATGTTATTTCACCATTTGTAATACAATATTTAATATATGTGTCCTGCAGCTGGTGGAATTAAAACGTATAATTCGAATATGGTCTCAGTTATGACTATGGAACTATCTCGCTCAAACTACCTTAAACGTTAGACGACGATTTGCATTACATCTCACGTCTCAGGGCTATGGCATCGAAAACCATTCGTGGTTCCATTTGGAATCACCGGGTCAGAAATGGTCGATGGCCTTAAATCACTTACTTCTCCCTTTCTTTCGCTATATCTCACATAACTTTCTCACTGTTTAACCCGGCCACTTGCATATCCATAACTCATTGCCCGTTTGCCTAAAATCATGTAGGTAATGGGTAGAAAAAAACTCGTGAAACTCACGTGAGAGAGATGAAAAATGTGGGCGGAAAGGTGGATGCTACCATGTAGTTTTAGTACGGAAGTCGCTGCGTTGGAGGGTGAGAACTCTCGGGAGCTCTCAAGAGAGAGAGAGAGGGAGAGAGGAGGTTGTGTGTGGGATAGGAGAAATCCCCATGGGATGAGGAGGAGAGGAAACGCGGAGTGGAGTGATGTGCCCCTCCCGGGAGTTGGGTTACGAGGGCGAGATTGTTGAGGGAGAGCCGCCGGGAGAGATGAGTGAAATTTATTCTGAAGCCTTGGAGGAGAACTTGGGATATGAATGGAATGTTACACCATTTTTCAAGCCTTCCAACACCATGAGAGTGGGCGTAACTCACCGTACCACATCCGAGGCCATTACTCTTTAAGTGCAATGAGGGATGAAATGCAACAAACATTACTGCCACGGCGGACGACTGCTGTTTGTGGGTATGCATGCTCCGTGCGGCATATGAAACTAAAAAAAATGCGGCTTCCCTGGGTATGAATTGCAGGAATTTCTATGGGGCAGATGCGGTGGGTGAAATAAAACTGTGAAATCGCCTTGGACTAACCATAGGCTACATTACTCTCGGGGATTTCTCACCTAGATATCAATGTAAATAGGTCGATTTCTCCGGTAAACAAGGCTGCTAAAATACTTGGCTTACCGTATAGAAACCTGTGTCGAAATACTGGCAGGAAAATGTGTAAGCTCACAGTATTATTTCTAAGGCATAAGGTCATCGATATTTATATTTCTCTACAAAGAAAGTTTCCAATACTTGTTTTGCAGAATCAGTCAATTATTGCCATTTCATGCGTCGATGATACTGTTTGATTCGATAGGACAGAATTTCCCATCAAATTGAGTAAGTTAGTTCAAATAATATGATAAGCTATAAAGCCTTCTCTACTCTAGGTATTTTATGATATTAAATTACTAACGAGTCAAATGTACAATAAGTAGTTGTTCATTACAGAAAAGTAGTTGTAAAGCGCTAAGTAATTTCTTCCTTCCAACTACATAATTACTATTACAATTATATGTTTATTTAAGCGCCGAAATTCTCCCCAATTGCCAGGAATTACCAGAAAACTACGAAAATACCAAAAATTTAAAGTTTTTAAGGCACGGCTTTCCTTCATCCGATGACAATAGTATTTAACAATATTAATTTTCTATCTCATTGGAAATAAGCTAGGGGCTATCTTGCAATCAATTTAAATTGTAAAAAATGTGGACTACCCTACTGCAACATGGTACATATATAATCATTTTACTCGTCTTTTTTTGATCATATCTCGTGCAAAAAACTTATATTTCCCCTTCTCGTTACAATTCAACGCGCTCCATCTTCTGGTATACGTTATACACATATATCAAGCGAATCTACCACACCTATTTTCTAGTTTCACGCTCTTTTTTTCAAATGTTGTGAAAAAGCTACTACGCATCACGAGAAAAATCAGTTGTCACCGTTATGAAGAGGAGGGAGGAATGAGAGACAAATAATTGCTGAAAATGGGACCACGTGAGACCCTAGGGCTTTTCAAGTTCTTTAAGAGATTGCATCTTTTCCTTTTTGAGTAACGCTTATGATACGACTTTTCGGAGTCACCTTAACCTTATGCGTGCCACAACTATTCTCTCTAAATTTGTTTATTAAGTCCCATTCAATGGCTCTCATGGTGCAGCTTGTGAAGTCCGATTTATTCGATCTGATGAGTCATATTCATGAAAATAGGTTGGTTCACAGTGCCATCCATGCACTGGTGAAGTCTCACTAAGGCTGCAGTCATACAGAATCTACGGAAGAATTATAGAAAAGCTCTAGAACACACTTTCTCTTGGGTTTATCTGTACTTTACACTTCTTGTTTACATGTCTTTCAAATGTTTCCTTTGTCTCCATACTTAAAGAAGACAATTTTATACTTTTCAACAGAATTGTATTTTGGGTGGTACATACGAGGGTAATCCCAAAAGTAAGGCCTCCTATTTTTTTAGAAAACTTATCTATTTTCTATTGCATTAACATCATTTTAAAGATTGAACATTTTTATATTTTCTATTTAATTGCCATTTTGGTAGATGCATTTTTGTAGACGCTGTGATAGTTTTTGTATGCCCATGTCATACCAGCTCGCCGCCAAGTCCTTGAGAAATGTTGAACCTCATTTTTCACCTCTTCTTCGGAGCTGATTAGCCTTCCGGCCAAATATTCTATCAACTTTGGGAACAGGTGGTAGTCGCTGGGAGCCATGTCCGGACTATTGGGTGGATGGGTGATGATGTTCCATTTCAAATCTCGGGCGACGTGCGGGAGAGAGTTGTCATGGAAAAAGCTTACGCCCTTGCTCTTTGCGCCATTTGTTCGTCGTGAATTTCAGTACAACCAGCTGTACACCCTCTAAACCACTTGCGAATGTTTTTGACATCCAAGCACGACTCTCCATATACTTCCTTCAATTGGTGATGAATTTAATTCGGTTCAACGTCTTTTGCGTTCAAAAACCGAATAACTGCGCGAGCTTTGCACTTGGCGGTAAAGTCCATCGGAAGCTCTATTCTCAACGACTGCCAAACCAAGACTGAGCGTCCCAGCGAGGCACACCCATGCTTTAATGGGAGTGGGATAAGCAACAATTGTAACAGTGTGGCCAACAGCCGCAAGAACAGTTTCTCTTCGTCCCTAACGCTTTGGAGACCTTTCCTTTGTGACTACCCTCGTATAATTCAATATAAATAATCCAACTTAAAATTCCAATTAAAATTCTGCATAGTGAAATTAAGTTCAAAATAAAATTCTGTGGAAAAGTAAAAAATTATCTTATTATTATATTATCTTTTTATTATAAAAAAGTATGTATGGATAGTATTAACTTCCACGAAGTGAAGCCTGAATCTATAAAGTGTATTTTCTTGGTATTTTATCCGAAAATACACAATCATGCATAAAACGACAGTGCTTCGTTGGTTTGGCAATGACAAGATAATGGATATGAGCCGAATAGTGAAACAGATACATGATATTATAGTGCACGCTGGGAGAGAAGGAGGCAGACCACGAAAATTATTGGTGAATTTAGTGGGAGAGACTCTAAATCGGAAAAATTCTATAGTTTTAAAAAAACAAGAGAGCGTGAATAAAGCAAAGAATGAGGAAGAGAAATCCAACAATAGGGGATTGTTGAGGCAATTATTATATGAAATACAGTTATCTCGGCCTACCATAAATAATCTAAGTTTTTTGACGTCGTGCATCCCGAAGTGGAATGACATGATCGGTACATATTCATGTATTTTATCCTCCTTACAACACACAGGGATGAATAATTGGAGGTACGGCTGGTTACTTGCTGTAAATTTTCAAAATCATATTATAACTTTTTTCTTAAGACTCAAAAGTGAAAAAACACCAGGGCTTGATTAATTATGTGCTAGGGGAGCTAAAAGGGGAAGATATGAACCATTTAGACATTGCTAGGTTAAAAAGAGAAAATGAAAAAGAAATGTAGAGTACCTTTTTTATTATTTTATCGACACAGCATTTAGACATGCAATAATTCTGGGCCGTTCGGGTGAATTTCGTTCAGTGTTTTAAAAAACCGCAAAATTTGTATTAAAAAATTATTGATATGGCTGGGGTGGGATGAAGGATGCTTGAGGAAATCAAGGAGAGGCAAAGGCTGGAGTGAGTAAAAAAGGAAGAGGATGCTACAGGCTATTTTGGAAGGAAAAATGCTAGTAAGAGGAGAATAGACTGTAGAAGGACAGGCATTATGGATGTAATGAATACTCTAACTTGAGTGTGTAAGCTAAACTGAAGGTAAATCATCGTGTGTGAAAGTACTGAGCCCCTAGAAGACGTAGTTAGAGAGTAGTGATGGTCCATCGCGTGACTCATAGCTGTATTTAAACGTGGTAGATGTTTTGCATACGGTCCTTTTAAAGGGAAAAGTCTTTTCTCTACGAGCTGTCACCGTATGGCGGCCTCCCTTTTTAAATACCAGGGTTCCCAAGCTCAGAAATAGTCATTGCCAACTTAAAAATTCTAGTTAGTTCTAGTCTTAAGTTACTAGCTCTCTAAGACCTTTAATCCGATTGCTAATTTATCCTAATCCGGTGGGACACTAGCAATAGCAGCAATTGGTCTGGCGTTGTTTGGGCCATAATAATTGGCGTGAGATGCGTTGCTGATACTTTTATTGCCCTCTCAAGTTAAAAAATTTTATGCCGTCAGCGATGCCTACAATGTACTGTCCTTTCCCTTCCGTTCCTTCGCGGATTCTTACCACTGGAGCCTAAACCTGATCAACGTCATGCCTGGCGTAGGTTGAGACCATGTTTCGCTACTATTATACCTTAGCTTGAATGCTACTGTGCCGTTGAGCACAAGAGTGGTTATTAGCCATAAATCGCAGCTCATGGAAAATGAGGCTTTTAGTTTAAAGATAGATTTTGTTAGTTAAAAATATATTTTTAAAGATTAACCCAAGGGTCTACTTTATAATGAAATTATAATAGAGTTAACTTAAAGTACTCGAGTACTAAAAAGGAAAATGGGCAAAGAATTCCCCTGCCCACATAACTAATACGTGGAAAAAACTGACTCTCGTCGCTGATCTCAAAAATGCTCTCAACGTCTCATATGGTATTGGTAGAGAGTGTTATGTGTGAGTCTAATCGCGGAATTTGCCGGCGAGCCTCACAAGTCAAAACGTGAAATGGCTAAATTAAGGTCAAGTGAAGGAATGTAAACTGGGAAAGTTTTGCATACTAATGGATTCATTTCCTTACCTCCGTAATAACTCCACCGCCGCAACGGAACTTAGACTTAGAAAATCAGCATTTGCGATTCAAATAAGCCTTATCGCGCTAACACTGGACTCGGCATCTTTATGACTGGGTTTCTATTTATGCTGGGAAAATACATGAGACACGTTATGTAAGCTTTTCGGAGTAATGCCAGTAGCACTGCATCAGATCGTTAGGAGGAAGGATATTCGCCTCAAAGAGGATGACAGGAAAACCTGGGGCGTACGGCTTGAAGTGGTCACCCGGCCTTAGAGGAAACAGCATTAAAGTCAGTCAATTTCTACTATCAGAAGCTATGAATTAGTTGAGCGCGAAGCAATTCAAAACGGTGCACAGCAGTTGGAAATCGGGAAATCTGGACAAAAATCCAAAATGGCAGTTTTTTGGGTAAATGCTTGAAACTTGGCTTATATACTCACAAACGATAGCTGATTATGGAATAGTGAGCCATTTGCCTTAGATCTTAGCCGTTGCTTTGTACGCTTCGGCGGAGATGGAGGATCTGACTCGGGTTGTAAACAGAAAACAATATGCATTATAAAATCATCGGAAAAGAATCAGTTCTTACAGACATGCTTATTACCAAATTCATTGCTGTTGAAGCCAGTCTATAGTACATAGTTTGTAATGATGTAATTATTTATTTCTGTTATATGCGCAATATAATTGGCGTTGCGTTGTCGTTGGCAGAGATTAATAAATAAATTCAAAAGACCCCGTCATTTACGATTGGAGTTTAAGCATGACGATAGCTTTAAAAAATAACGGCAATATTGCACAGATAATAAAATGTCAATTTCAACCCAGGCTTTGATGTCACTACGCATCTTTTACGGGTATGAGGATGATGTGTTAATATCTAAACCTTGATAGCAATTTAAATTACACTTACTTGTGCAATGTTGCAGGTTTCCGGTATTTAATCACCATAAATAAATTGTTAATTTTTTGTTTATTTACAACCAGCCAGCATACAACGCTATGTTCATTTTTGTCCGTGTTTTGTTTCTGTCATGTATCAGAGATGGCGTTGTATACGGATTTAAATTTTTTGTGATTTTATTACTTCTCCAAAGCGCGAGGAAACTTCTCGAGGCCGAGACGAACAAAAAAAATTCATCGAAATCAGTCAATCCGTTTTCGAGATATCATCAAAAAAGCCGTTCCATACAAAATGTATGAAAAAATGAATTTTCTTCATAATTTTTTTTCGTGTTTTTTTCCGATGTTTTAATAGTTATTCTGCTATTCAAGGTGGAGACAAATCCAACAAATCAAATATCATAAAAATTGGTCCAGCCGTTCTAGAGTTATAAATGGTGTAACTAACCCGACTTTTTATATAAATATTTCTGAGGAAACGCATCTATGCAGAGATGGGGGTCACGAGGTCATTGCGCTCAGCGAAGGTCCGCATCATTTTACGCAGTTCAAAGTTATATATATAGGCAGAAACATATAGATATCTCATCATATATTTCATCAAGTTCCAAAATTCAGTACTCTCGCCATGACCTCGTGACCCCATCTCCTCTAGCAGATCTGCGTTACCCAGTAAATGTTTCCTTACCTCGAACTAACTTGGGCCCCGAAGCTATTTTCGATAAAAATACACGTTTGGTCGGTCGGGAACATTCTATTTTATTCTGAATCTTATGTCGATCCCGGAGTCTCTCGAGAAAATCACATTGCCATTGGGTGATCGTTACTCACCCTGATATGCGCTAGGGCCAATGAAAAATAATTAATCTTTCTCGGTTATTTTTATTTTAAATCGAGATTCTTTTAATAGCTTTGCTAGATATTTCATCGGATGTACTCTTTTCTGGATTTCACCGGTCGTGCGTTGACAGAAAAATTCTTGTGATATTTATTTAATACTAGGAAAAAAATAAACTGCTATTGTTTTGCTAAAACGCTTCAGGACTTCGCTTCTTCGAAACTTCTAAAACGCTTCTTCGAAATACCGAAATACTGGGTAACCCTTCTCTTGAATGTATCTTTGGTAGGGTTGACAGTTAATGCAACAGGCAAACTTGCAGCGTGAGTTTAAGTATGATGTCGCGGTTGAAGCCACTACGAGGATTATCAGCTCAGTATGCTGGAAATTGATCAATTAAGCTCCAGCCAGCTCTCTTGCGTTTACAATATAATTTTCTCTTCAAACATGGACCATTTTTTCCTCTGGTCGCTCTAGCTTTGAACTGCCTAAAATGATGCGGACCGTCGCTGAGCGCAATGACCTCGTGACCCCCATCTCTGCATAGATGCGTTTCCTCAGAAATATTTCCGCATCTGAACTTACGTGTCCCAAGGCTATCTTCGATAAAAAAGTGCATTTGGTCGTTCCGGAACATTCTTCTACATTTTGAATCCTACCTCCTTCCCGAAGCATCTTGAGAAAATACCGTTGCTAATGGCAACCGTTAATTATCCCGATGTACACCAGGACCGATGAAATATAATGAAGACATTGCGATGAACGGCGCATCGTGGTTGAGCACCTGCAAAATGACTAAAACATCAATCAGTACATACCAATGATTCTTGTTGTAAAACATTTCTTCTATTTGATATGAATCACAGCATCTAACCTTTCTCCGCAGCATTTTCCGAGCGTAAAACTTGAAACAACAAGGTGCTAAATATAATGATGGGTAAAAATGGTTAAATGAAATGGGTTATGAAATATGGGTAAAAATAATTTTTCTCGATCAAAAGTTTATTCCAGTTTCGCGAAAAATTGTTTATAAGCAGTCCAGGTCCTAGCTATGTTACAAGTGGACAACATTTTGTTTTGTCTCCCATAACAAAGAATTTATTCCCACAACCACACAACCTGGGCCGGCACTTTTTATAGGAAGAAAAGCATCCCAGGAAATAAAATTTTAAAAAATACATACACCATACCGTTTTTTCTTTCAGTAAACAGCAAAGAACGCCATAACCTGACGTTGAAATGCTTCATTTAAATGGTGGTTCGACCCTTGGTAAGGTTAAATTAATTATTTCAGCGGAAATAACGAGACATCATTCTTCCAAACACGAAACACAGAGACATTATTTTTAACAATAGGGAATCTAGGTAACATATAAGCCTTTGGTATGCATTTAAGGTGCCTTCAATGGGTAAATTTGCGTTGTAAGGATACATTTGTGTACATATAAATGGATATCAGGAGATAGATGGTTTCATTTTTCAAAGAGATATGTAAGGGAATAAAACACTATGTGTTATTGATAACTGAGATAGATTAGCTGGATTGACTACCTGATGAGGAGGCTGTGGGAATTCTGTATAAGCATAGGAGCAGAATTCGTAGATCTTCGACCGGTGCTTGGATCGCGCCGAGCTCCCCTCAACCATTCTGGGGTGCATTACTCCGCCCAGGCCTCAGAACCTTCGTTGCCGAAAAACTTACGGGGAACACGAATAAATAAATGTTACTTACATAGCGATAATAATGCCAACAGCGCTCTCAAGAAAACTGCGTAACTTCAAAGAAAAAAACTCGCATCTCAGTGGTTTCAGGGAACATCAAAAAGATAACGCACAGGATCACAGAAAACAGCGAACCAACATTCATCAAGCCGAATGTGATATAAATTTAGTAATAGTAAATTTCAATAGCGTAAAGAACAAACGCGCCGAAATTAAGCATATATTCCAAAATGCAGGTATAATAATAGGAGCAGAGAGCTGACAAGAACTGAGTGCTTGCAGAGGATATTTGCGATAGGAAAGTTTTTCCGACGGTATATAAAATCTATAGACATAGTCGTTGTACTAGTGATTATGCTTTAAGCGATGAGAACATAAATATACTGCAGAGGACGCTTGAGTAGATGTCTTGGATTGCCCTTCTCCACCGCGCGCAATTACTCAAGACCACCGTCCAGACATTATCGGGTCATACGCCCCCTTCCTTATCCTCTCCAACCCTTAACTCCTCTGATTCTCTCTGCTAACAACCGTATGCAATTCTTCACCCCTTATTCACATAATTTCTTTTAGATCTGGTAAGAGTTTCTCATTTTCCAGCCTTTCGTTTATCCCAGGATTCCAGGATGTCTTTTTTCTCCCCCCTTGTTAGTGGGAACACTCTTGTTGACAAAATTTTGTTTATATTTCAACCCATCTACTGAGTCAATATCCTAAGGATTGGGGATATGGAAGAAAAATCAAAACATTGCTTGGTTTCATAATGTTCTAATATTTTCTTTAATCTCCACTATGAGACAGCAATAATAATATTACATCAAAAAACACATTAAAAATTATTTGCATTCCAGTGAAAATTACCACAAATCAGAAAATTGTCCCATTCCATCAACAGCTATAATTCAAATACAATGAATTAAATAATTCAAATTCCTTGGAAACTTAAAAGAAAATTTAAATTTGCCTGAATTCTAGGAAAATCAATAATTTGAAGACATTTATTTATACCGTGAATTTCGTATACTATAATTTCTAAAACAAATATGTATTCTCAATACAAAAAACACTTCCATCACCACGAACTTGTTCTTATTCTATTAAACTAGGTCCTGAAGCTCTGAATGCCTTTTCTGGTTCTATATCTGTAAATAGAATCGCAATTAAGGGTTTCAATAAAGGAGTGTCGCTCCCGATTTTTTATCTACAAACATTTATTCGTGACATACAAAATAACAGTAATGAAATTTATCGAAATTGATTCCAATATTTTCTGGGAAGGTAGGAATTCCTGAGGAAATTCCTTTGGCTGAAATACTCTATAGATCCCGGATCCCCGGAGAGAAATCCCTATTTCCAATTGTATTTCTTTTCTTTCTCTCTCTCTCTTCTGTCGCCTTTTCCAATGCTCCCAGCCAATTCAAACTCCTACGACCCCCGCGTAAGTTAATGCTATCGTGAATTTCCTTGTTATCGGAGAAAGCACTGGGTCACGGTTACCCTTTGCTTCGTTCTGGCATTGCCCTCACAGGTTCCCCGTGAGGGGTTACATACGAATCTCTCTGCGCAACCGCGAGGCTGAGAAGCATTTATCGAGGAAATAAGATCACTAGCCCGTGACCACGGGCACCGACTTTTGCACCACTAACACGGCCATGCGGTATCATAGACTGGTGGTAAATTTTGTGATAAATCGCTATTATTTCACTAAACGAGAGCATATTTTCCTCTGATGCGTAGTAAGTATATAGAATAACCCTTTTGTGTCCATACGCAAATACATAAAGATACTCGTCAACAGATGGCGATATTTTACCGTTTATTTGTTGCTATTTATTATTGTTGACCGTAAGCAAATATGCTGAGTTGGACCGGCTTAAGAATGATTTTTAAAAGTTTTTCGAATAACTGAACAAGGAAATCGAACATATTTTTACGGTTTTTAAGAAAAGTTAAATCCCATGTGAATGAAGGCAGTCGAGAAGTTGGTAAAAATAATTAATGAACAAAAATAAAAATTTTGGTATGGCATAAAAAACCTAAGTAAATAAATAATAAAAAAAAATAAATAAAGGAATTCGAATTTCACTGATTGACCTCATAAGTTTCATTTAATATTTAAAATGAATATTCGTTTGTTCGTCTTCGATACGTTACAATACCATTCATAAGATTGCGATATAAGTTTGTTGAGTTGTGCACGCTCCCGCAAAGGTTTCTGAACTATTAAATCTACTGCACAATAGGTAGAGCGCGAGTCGTTTCAACAAATGAGTGTTGACACGCGAGCTTCTCAAACAAGCGACGAACGACAAGCAAGCAAAGAAGCAGTTTTCTACTAGTTGCTCTAGCACGTGCATCAGAATCGTATCAGTGAGACATATTGTGCGTTAAAAGGTACGTAATTCATTTGTACGTGGAATAAGATTTGGTGCAGTGGTCTCTATGCTTTTTTCTAATTCTTGCATTCGATTATTAATCTTGAAAATCTTAAAAATTTGCACTACTTCAACAACGGAATATTTTATTTACTTGGAAACCGCAGCACAGGCATGGAATGGAAACTCATGCCATCCTTTGTGCGTTACAAATTCTTGAGTTGGTACGAGGAATTAATTGGACTGGGTCTCAAATTCATTTGTGTCTGCTTTGTATATGTGTGCCTACCTAGAACGAAAAAGAGGCATTGAAACGCATGCAGGGAACAGCTAGTAAAGTATGAAAATATATAATCCTAAACCTTTGAATAACGAACTAACTTACATCGACTCTTAAAGGTAGTTTGAGCGAAATATCATTTTACCTAAAAATCAATGAATTTGGTCCAATTTTAAAGAAAAATATATCATCCTTCCATTGACATCAAAAATTTAACCCCTTACCACATTACTTTCCGAGATATTTGCCAAAACATCTCAGCCCTTTTATATGGGAAATGGTACGTGTATGAACTCCAGAGAGACCTTATATAAAAAATGAGGAGTTTCTAACATTTAGATCTCGTCAAAAAATCAACAGTGTGTAGTTTGTTTGTTTTCTCAACTATACTTGAAATTTAATTATATTGTCACGGCAGTAAACTCTTCGGGATCACAATAATCCTTCCGTTTTGATGGAGTTTCAAACGTACCGCGTGAAAAAAATGAGCCAAGTCAAAGACTAATTCAGATATTTTCATTTAATTACTTACCATTTCTGTCATGTAAAACTATATTATTGCACCATTAATATTGCAATATTTAATTAGTATGTCTCACAGCTGGTGAAATTAAAATATATATATCGAATATGGTCTCTATTATGATTAGGGAACTATCTCGCTCTCACTACCTTAAACCTTGATAAGTGACAGCGACATGTAGGCAACGGGAAAAACTCACCAAAGGAATTTTTAAGGGACTGGGACTGGCCACGGAATCACCTCAAGGAGTCATCGGGAAGTCCATACAAGTGCAAGATTCCGCTCAGTATTTACCATTCGCCTAGAACAGGACTCGAAACTATGTCCCTCGATTTTGCAAAATTCCATTGATATATTTGTGTTTGCCTCAGGGACTTCACTCTCTAATACACATCGAGGAATCTAGGTTCGAGTCCCGGTCACGAAAAATGATTTTTTTACATCTGTGAAATTTTTCCCTTTAAAAACTGATTAACCTAAAAGCTCATAGTCCAGAAGCAAAACTTTACTTTTCATGTCATAAAAAAACTTTTGAGCTCTTACGCAGCATAAACCATGTTTTTAGAGTGATTATATAAATCTGTGAATTTCGAATAAAATACTTGAGTGCCTTAACATTTATTTTAAATCCTTTAAAATGGTCTCTAGAAACTATCCACCGAATATTTACTCCACTTATTGGTTGTATCAGTCCTATGAGGTTCAGTTTACTCCAAGCTGGCATATCGATATCCCTAAAGAGTTACTTCCGTCATTGACGGTTATTCCACGATGCGCTTCCGTTGCCAACCTAGTTTCCGTAACGGATACACATTGCCTTCATACGTACGGCATGGAAAGTTATATTCCACAGAGGATTTCCCCATGGGAAAAATTTGAACGAACGATAGCGTATTGAAAATATTAGTTATCAGAACAGCGGTGGATTTAGTAGTTGTGTTGGGAGCGTGTTCCAGGAGAGGATAATTCATGGAAAACTTTATTCCAAGCAATAAAGAGGAGGAGGGAGGCATGCTTTTCCTTAGGGCACAGCTATTGAACAGACTTCCTCCGATACTTCGAATGTGGCCCTCTGAGAAAATGATACGCGCATAAAAAAGCCGTGGGAAATATCAGCGTGAATCTGAACGGTGAACGCTTTCCGAATGCAAAAGGGACAATTAAAGCTGTAGGGAATTCACAGTGTATATCGTGATGGAAATGAGCAATTAGCAAACTATTCTCAGAAAGGGGGCGAGGTATTGATCTGATACGGGATAAAAACTCGCCCAGACTAGAGCTAATGTGTTATCGTTTCGACTATCGAATGAATCACTTATCAATGGTGAAGGTGTAATTGTTTTTTATCTTTATGACGAGAAAATATGAAATAACGAGAACATAACTGTAACGTAGGGCTGATAAAAACAACAAAATTAGAATTTCCGTTACCATTCTTTCGATCGAATGACCTACTACTGGAATTTCGGCATTACTTGAAGAGCAGCACCGCGTAGTCAGCTTGGAGTAGGTACACAATCAGTTGGCAGAGAATGATCCTCTATCAATGGTACCCATTTTAACTAAATTACTGAAACTCAATGTAATAAAAATATTTCAAAGCTATGAATCCTTCTGAGAACGCCTTTGAGGAATTTTTAAAGCCAAAATTACGATTACAATGCTGAAATGAATCATCGAAAACACAGTGGCACTGATTAAAATAATCGATGCAAGTAAAGTTTAGATATATTTTTATCATATCTATATACCACCAAATATATTGTCTCAATGAAATCAGGATAAATAGACGGTATGAGAAAATGGGAAATAATATATCGAGAGAAAATTTCCCCGGGACCACAGAAAAAGAGGAGGCAATTTTAGACTCTATGAGAATAAAGAAAGCAAAACAAAATGTCAGACACCATTAGCAAAGGAGAATAAGGTTCTTCGGCCGCATAGAGAGAACGGGTAGTAAGAGACTCACAAATGAAACAAAATAATAAGTGTGAGAATGGCAACCCGTGCGTATAAAGGATAAAGAGATGCACGGAAGAGATAGGGATGTTGGAATACATGATAGAGGATAAAACTAAATTTAGAAGATATAAACTAAAAAAACATCTGGGTGGATTTAAGGACTAAACTAAGAGAAAGGATTAAGAACTTTTGGGGAATAAATAAAGAAAAAGAAAATAAAAGACGAAAAATTTATATTTTTCTCTTTCCTTAGATAACCTAAATCTATGGAAAAGATAATCAAAAGAGTATATTTTAAATAAATTGGATTTTTCGTACCAACATTGTTCACGTAGAATGAGAGAGCTATGAAAGAATGTAGAATGTATATTCAGGTGATGTACACGCATGATGTGAATGTAATTCGTCGGTTTGGCCATGTTACGAGAATTCATGAGAATCTAAAAACGAGGAAGACTTAAAAAGCGGAGTGGATAAATTCCACTTTGTTAGGCAAGATATTTTAGAACAGCATTGCAAATGATACATAAAGGATATCGTACTGTCTACTTTAATTCCAATCGTATTACACGCGTTTCAACTGATTAGCAGTCATTATCAGGTACAATACTTATTCCACATTTCAAGACACATAGATATATTCCCAATTCAAGGTGAAGGGGGGGAGATTCAGGAGAAAGGATAAGAGGAGAAGAAGGTTAATTCATGATTAGGAAAGGATTCTTTGTTCGTCCAAACAGAGCACGTCATCATACCGGACCTGCAGCAAACTAAGAAAGGATAAAAGAAAAGGTAGGTGGGAGAAAATGGGGGGGAAGAGGTAAGGTTAAGTAATGAAGGTATATAGAATAGGGAAATGACAAAACAAACTCATTCTCATTGAACAATTTGACTTTCTTTTTTTAACTATTTTCCACTGTTATAAAACTAAATCTAAACAGTGCCCTTTATCCAGGAAACGAAGAATTTCCAAATTAAATGTGGAGTGGTGATTTTATTTCACTAAGTCTTTGGCAAAATAAGATTTGGCATCACTATTCAACAATAACCTTTTGTGTTCGGACACACGAGCTGCAAAATTCCTACCAGTTTAATAGTGCAGTACCTGATGATGTCTGCTAGTCAGTAGAAACACGTATTGTACGAGTTGGAATTAAAGTGGACATTATGATATCCTTTGTGTATCATTTAAGAGGAGTGGATGTCGTGGGAGAAAGGGGTTGACCAAGAAAATCATGAGTAAATATGATGGAGGATACTCGTAAGGTACGTAATACAAGGAGTCTAAATTACAGGAGAGCGAGCATGAAAAAATCCGTGAATGTGACTGAAGCAAAGGACGTATGCGAGGATAGGGCAGTATTGAGAAAATTACCAAAGTAGCATCAGCTTATGAGGACTTTTACCGAGAATCCAACTTTATAAATCAGCTACCCCGGAAATGTCGGCAGAATTGGTAGGTATGTATTAAAATGCTATTACTTATCGATCATATTTTTATCTATTTTTCCAGCTCGTTGAATGTTCTTTTTCTGAGTAGCCTCTCGATAACCTTAGAAATTTTTCGTCAAAAATAAATTTCCTTTCTTCGGCAATTAGTCCACGAGTTTTGTGATTTCTATCTCTGTGCTGACACCCCTTTCTAGACGATGAATATCAGTGAATTGAGACGCTGCCAGCCGGAAACTCTGGCGAAAGGAGTTCTCACACCACCACTAAAAGACCAGCACGCCTCGATGGCCAGGGTTTGCAAGATTTAAAAAAAAAGCCCACTCTTTTTGATTATTTCTTCTCTTTTTACTCTTGACGCCCCGAAAAGTCTCTCCCATTAAGAAGAAAAATTGTTAGGATGGAAGGGGTTAGGTTTTGTGAGAAAAGAAAAAAGTGTCCGGATACGGGTTTAACTTAACTCGGGGATGCGTTAGGGATTAAAGAGAAATAAGAGTGTGGTACGTTCCGGGGAGGGAGAAGGTATATAGTGGGAGCCGGGTAAAAGGTTATTAAGTAGCCCGGCCGCTGAGATAGCCCACGCAGGAAAGTTTTCGAAGCTCCGTGGGCGGCACGGAGTCACGACCGGAGTGTTGTCTCGGTGGGAACGAGCTGTGAGGACAAGACGAAGGCGAAAGGAGTTGGAATAAGATTGAGTGAAGTCAGAGTAATGAAGACAGATTTGGAGTCAGGGAGTTAGTGCAGGATTAGAGATCTAAACTACCACCTAAGGCCTGGGGTCGAAATCCAAATTTAATCCCTGTAATAGGTATTTAAAACAGATAGTGTGTCATGGCAAAATTGGCTGGCAGGCTCATTCTTTAGTGTTCCCACGGGAAGCTGATTGTTACAAGGTAATCAAAAATGAGAGTGAGAGCGTTAAGTTTTTATTGCACCCGCCAATAAATCTTTTACAGGTGCAATATCAAACTTGAATTCGTAAGTGTATGTTCAACTCGTATTATATAAACCATGAATTTTTTAAACCATGTATGAGTGTATTCTCGTATCTTATAAACCATTTATTTTTAAAAGTTCTCCGAACAGATAAAATGAAGCCTAAAGTTAACCGATTATGAGCGCTCAGCTATTTTACAAACTGCCATATCTCTCCTTAGAGTGGAAACTAAAATTCCGAGTTTTAGTTGTATGTTACACTCCTATGTATCTTAATATTTTCAATAAATCACACATTTTAAGTGCTCCACTAAATGAGAAAATGAAGTCCAATAATATCACATTTTGACCACATAGCCATTTCAGCAAGCTTCTAGAAGAATAAGGTTTTGTTATACATGTGAGATACAGCCTGAGATTTATCTTCAACAGCATTACGTTAAGTGCAGAAGCTCTCAAATTTGAGACTTTTCTCCTTTGTATAGGCTTTTTCAAGTCAAAAATCAGTTTTTTGAGGGAAGAATATGTTGAGTTCTAGTTCAATTTCAACAATAAAGATATGAAAAAGGAAAAACTAGGAAATGTACTACACCATGTATAAAAAAGTATGGTTAGAGCATCTCTCCTGTGTCATATTTAGTTATTTTGATATAAAGGCTAGAGTAATCATCAAAATTCTCAAATATTTTCATTTGCCTTTTGGGAAAAGGCTGCCAAATACGAGAAAGGGTATTATTAAATTGTTGAATTCAACTTCCAATGTGCAGGCAAGGAATGGATATTTTTTAAAATGGCAATGCAACCATCATGAGATCATTTGAAATGGAATGAACTTAACGTTCAATTCGAGACAGGCTGGTATTTTAAAGTTTCAAATCAGTATTTCTCACATGGCTTGATAAACTTCAATACCTTAAACTCGCTGTTGAAATCAAAGTTTTCGTTGACACCAGTGTAATGTCATTTTAAGAGGGAGAAAATAATGGGAGAGATTTTTAGGGAGATTTACAAAATCTCAAGTAGCCAAATTTATGTGTCGCGTCAAAATTTGTTGCCATAATATCTTAATCTAAACTTATTCATTTCAATAATGCTGTGTTTACCTATAAATACTATTGTGGTTATTGATGTGAAAACCTCTTTAATGACCATGATTACCTCCAATGGAGATGATTTTTAATACCTTAGGTGTTGCAACAAAACTTGATATTAGCCTATTACAAACCATTGATTTGATCACGTATTTAATCTACGCACTAACTAACCTACGCACCCATTAATTACATATAAAGCAGGGTTATCAGTCGGAGAAAAATTTAATTAGAGCTGGAGATAAAATTTTTCTCCTCATTGAATCTCATCTTTATTTCTATCAATCTTTATAGTAAATGGCTTGATGGAATCAATTTCACTTCAATTTTAGCATTCATTAGTGAACAACCAAACTTAAAATCGTCCATTTTTGATGGAATGAGTCGTGTTAAGGTCAGAATTTTAAAGGAAACTGAAGACAGCATTTCCTGTGAAATACTCTCCGCAGATAATTATGAAAGATGAGGGAATGCACATATGCAAAGAGCAACATGGTAAAACGATCGTACCTTCACTACATTGGCTTTACGTTGCGCTACAGGTTACTTTCAATAGGAATCAATCTTCGAAAATCCAATGAGACTAGCGTCATTATTCGACTTATTACAATAACGATCAGCATAAGCAATAACGATCTTTGAAGCAGAATTCTTTCCATTTTATAATGTTAAAAGTAATTGTGACTTGAAAAACCATTTAAGAAAGCAATTTCTCTGTCTAATTATTGGATTAATCCCACGTGTCCAAGCCTCCAACGTACTAGGGTAAACTACATCATATATTTTACGGACATTACTAAGTCGGCTGAATCTGGAAAAAAAAACCCTCATCAAGTTCCTTGCGTAGATAGGAAAATATCATAAATGCGATGTTATTAATCCAAAAACTATTAAATATATTAGGGTATGTGTATAAGTTATGGTGATTTGAAACTTTGAGTTTTTTTAAATTATGCCAAAGAAAACTAGTAGCTTTATAATTCAATCTGCTCATCTGCTTGAATTTTTATGCTTAAAATGGCTTTCTTTAGATTCAACCAGCAGATAATCATGTGCTTTAACGTTATTTTAATCCTTACTCTTTTCTTGTAATAACCCTTACTCTACTCCTAAGCAAATAAGTTCAGCAGAATAAGACTAGAGATAAAGGAAGTTAACCATTGTGAAATCAAACAGAATTTTATAACACTAGATTAAAATATAGTTTGATCTAAGCCTTATCTTAAACCAGCATCGAATTTTCAAATCAATTCGATCCCATCAATCAAATGAAGGCTGGAGAAAGGTTAAAGTACCATTGACCGTATTTCCCGCATCGCCATCGATATTTTATGTAGGCTGGTCCAGTGGTAGGTTTCCTATCTTACCCGCAGACCCGCTCTGTGGAAATTCCACCGATCTATCGGGAACATTAGTCTCCTTGCCTATCGATAGGTTTTACCAGCTTTACTGGGTGAAAAACTACGCAGGAGGTCATGGACAGTCTACCACTCGAGGTAGTATGTATGGGAATAAATGTAAGATCTGAAATCCTCCTCCAATCTTCTTCAAACTCATTCTCCATGTCATCCATTAGATATAACTATAAGCCAAGAATTTTTCTTGGCCAATATGGTGGAATATTACGGGAAGGAATCGAAAATTATTTGAACTTAGGTTTCTAATTTTATTAATACATGCAATGCGGTGCATAGTGTAGGATAACCGAAAACATTTCGTCCGGTAAGGAAATGTAATCCTTAAGAGTATTGAAGAGGCGTTTATTCAAAAGGGGCACGGATTGTTAGGTCTCTCCTTACAAGGTCCTGACTTGATCCCCCATGGGCTGGCGTCTCCCATTTGTCCAATAGTGCCTACGCGGGAGCAAGAAAATGTAAAGGTTGTAAAGGGATGGGACGATTGGCATGGCCTCCAATTTTAAGAATTTAAAAACTGGGCGGTACGCTCCCGGCTAAAATGTTTCTGCGGCCTGGAAAATTCGCTATCAGAATGATACCCATAAGTACTAGTGGGTACATTTGTTTATTTTTAGGAATTTTAAGCTATTTCTTAAATTTCTTAAAGAAAATATCACATTACGTTTCGTAAAAACTCTGACTCAGGATCAACCTTCTGTTACTGAGAAACCAAGGTTTCGGGAGTGCATACCTCTAGAGCTCTTTCCAGTTTCTTGGGAAATGGCCAATTTATAGTCAAGCGTTGAAGAGGTCTAAAATGAGAGCAGGCAGAGAGATAGGTATTTGATTGATGATTATTATTAAGGTATTTCTACATTCGTATTTCTATGTGTATCATCGTGAGACAGTCCCTTTGTCCATGGAATTCATTCAATTGATACTTCAGGCTCTAATTATTTTCCTCGTGAATACTATACCAAAGATCTTAGATTCTACAGAAAACTCAAATCTATTCTCTTCTTTTCGACTGATTGTGTACTATAGATGCCTTCAAAATAGAGTGAATATTCTCGGTCAGACCGTCTGTCGATCAGAGCCAAATTCTTGCATTTTTCCTACCCGTGTTGCACCAAGGTATGCTATTTAATGAAACTTGTTTCAAGAATATTGATTTCACGAATAAATTTCCTCTGAAATTTACCACAGAATGAGGGCCTTATGGTACGACGTGTTGTCTGTAGGGCAGGTGTTGCTTATGTCCCTTGATATTGTAGCGCTTCCTGATTCCGGAAGTTTGGTCACTTTGGTACGCAAAAGTGACAAAAGTACGAGTTTCTTGCATTAGCTACTGGGTTTTCTTCGTGTAGATTTCCCAAAAATCCCGAAATGGAGGAATTTTCTCTAACCCCGATGTCAATTTTATCCATCCTTTATAATGAACGGCAACAAAAAACCTTATTCAACAAGCGTTGATGGCATAGACAGAACTGACTGACTGATTATAAGCTAAACATTGCCCAAAAATTTTAATTCCTTCAAAAAATGAAAACGTTCGCTGATTGGTTGACGTGATCGTGACGTTACGGCTCTGTTGCAGGGGTGAGCAGGGTGACTGAATAGCAGGGATGTATGGATCAACTTTGTTAGTAGCAAAGTCAATCGCGAGTACCTTATCGTCAAACAGCGGGAAGGAGAGTGGATTTGTCCAAGCATGCACGCGAATTCATCCCATCGTTGATGCGATGATTGTGGAAGAATTTTTTCCCAAAAAAATGAAGACTGAACGAGCTGTGAGGTCATCATCATCACCTATTGCAGTTTCCAGCCGCTGGTAGGGTCTGCTTCGTTAACAAGCCTTTCCTTCTTCTCTTATCCTCCCACCATTTCTCTTCTATCACTGGTCTTCAATCCTTCTTCCGTATCTCTACTCTCTCTTTCGCGCCTTTCAACCATTTATGCCTTTGCCTATCACGAGATCGTTTCCCTTGAATTTCCATCACGTGTATCTTCCTCTGCATTGTATCAGTTTTCATCCTCTTTATATGCCCAGACCATTTCTTCAAGATGTCTTTATTCTTTCCTTAAGCGGTTCCTACTGGACAATCTTCATAATTCTTCCATTCCTTCTCCTGTCCATTATAGTATTTCCTAGCACTGAGATGAGTAATAGAAATATGAACATTCAAGTTTCATCATAAACCTTCAGGTGCTAACGTCGCAGACAGAAAAATGAGAAATTACTTACATCAATTTACTAAATCTGTATTTATTATAAAGTAACCATTAACGTAAGTAAAAGATATGTATACATTGACCTTTATTCGGAGATGTGATTCTGAGTTTTAGTCCCTCATGGGAGTGCGATTAAAACCGCACCATCTTGCCTCTTTCTCAAGCTTCCCATACATTAACCTTTACCTCGTTTCGTTTATATTCTCGACTCACAGAAAGCCTTCAGAAACTCCAGCCCAGAGAGAGAGAGAGAGAGATATCTGTGGTCCAAGGTAAGAGGGTGATGTGAGAGGGCAATGGAGATAGGAAGACCGTCCATTTGAAGGTGATCGCATTGAATTTTGAAAGCATTTTGGGGAAGGGGTTCGTGGGGGGCGGTAGTATCGGGAAAAGTCCGGGCCCCTTGGGAGATACGTGACCGCTCCCTTGCTGTGTGACCTTTTGCGAAAACTGGTCGCCTCACCTTCGCCCATTAATCTCGACGTTTGACTTCCCTAATTCTAATTTCTGAGGGGACACTCTCCTCTATATTTTGCGCGAGAGAGAGATATAGAGGGAGCTCATGAGATTCATGTATCCTCCGCCTGGACTTGCCTCATTGGAAGGTCTTCAAAAGGAATATGGAAATGTTTGCTCCCTTTAGTATTTATCAGGATGAATCTGGATAGTATTCTCCGAACAATGATTCATCTACATATACGTATTGCCCTTGTAACGCCTTACTGCGCGGTAGCATTATTTATTATGATAGTTGGTACACAATTTACTTGATATGATTAATTTCCCATACGGAGGAGGAGAAATTTCAGGACACACGTTCGGACCCGTTACGCGTCCTCATTTTTCAACAATCAATCTCCACCAAAACAAAGACTTTAAAAAATCTGTGTATACAATCTTTGCTTAACAACGTCGAAACTAATAAATAAAAACCATGTACTCATCTAAATATTTTAAACAAAGACACATTTTCGGTTAATGCAACCAAAAAATTAATAATAAATTAAAACACATAAAATGAACACACAAACAATAATAAAAAGGATAAAAATAAACAGGTTGCACCCTGCAAGCCTCCTCAAAGGTATGAGGGATGAGTTTACACAAATGTGCACAATGATGCACCAGTAATATTCACTGACATGCTCTACACTATTGGTATGCTATCAATGCTGTAAAAACTATTTCTTCTAATGTCTGCACAATATTGGCATCAATCCGAATGCTTTACACATGTTACAGTTTGCCAGTAAGTGTGTACCTACATTTTAGAAGGAACATAAAAATTTATCGTTATCCATAGTCAAATGAGTCTCATCCAACTATACGGACGGTTCTTTTAACTAAATGCTTTTTATGCATATACTCGCACCATGATTTTAAATTAATTATATTCCTATTCTCACAACCTTTTAATGTTCAACTGGAACCGAAGCATTAACAGCTGTCTTTCCATAAAATTCACAGATAGCCTAGCCAAAAAGCAAAAGAGGGCGGTACCTTAAATTTACGGCATTTATTCCCAGGAAACACAATGCTGCCGTTGCGGAGTCACTAAAGGAAAACGATGCTTTTTATATACCCTTTAAATTGTAATTATAAACAATTATAAAATGTTGTTTCGGATAACTGAATAGATTCACAAAAATATACTGAGAAAAAGTTATTTTGAACAAAAAAATCTATATATGGAGCGCTAGCTGGTGTATTTTCTTTCAAGCATCCATTTATATGCAACAAGTAAACTGGTTAGGGAGCGGAAGTGGCGGAGGTATCGCTGGCGAACAAGGGTGGTCCATCTCATGCAGAAGTTCCTTCTTGACCCTCACCTTGGTTGACTCAATTCGTTCGTTATATTGAAGAGAAAGCATCGGGAGGAATAAAACAAATTAGAACCCATCAGTGCTTATAATCACGCGATTTCCGGGGGCGGTAGTAATGGTTGTACAGTGGCTGTTGAAGCTATTTTCGTTCGTGTCCATATCGCCTTGTTTAGCGTGTCACTTGGAAGACGTGTTCCGAAAGTGTTACCAATGGGTTCAAGTGAGAAAAATTGCAGCATTCCGATTAGTTTTTTGGAATTTCAGTGCTATTTTAACTCGCTTCCTTATGGCACATGACTTGTATCTCGTGATAATTCGATTTATTATGCACAAATTTCCTCCCAAACGCCGGATTACATATTATTATATAATAATAACTTAATTATGCGTTAATATTTATGCTTTAACTATAATTTATGATAGTAATTGTTGATAACAAAGAGCAAGTTTTAGCGCCCATTCAAATATTTCAAAAAAATTTCAACATAATTTCGTCTAAATTTCCAGTGCTGCGACAACTTTTGTCATAGCATGCATATGGATTAAGAAATTAAATATGTCTCTTGTATCATTTCTATTGCTGCATATATACTGATTTCCAACGAATTTATCGATGACTTAAATGAAATAGGGTACATCTTTTTCGACTTGCTTAAAAAGTTATTTAAATGTGCCCTAAATGATCCACATTTTCCTCTCTGGTCACCTTAATGTGCCTCTAAGGCTAAGATTAAGTCGCACATATTAGTTTCAACAAATCTCACACATAGGTGACAGCATTTGGATAATAGAAATAGATCACTTCTCCAGATTCGAGCTGAGCCCAAAGATGCTGACCGTATTTACCAGCGTCGCACCCACACTCGTCAAGCACGCAACCGAGCTTTGAGGATTGACGTTTTGGAAAAAATAAGGTACAATAACATAATGGAGTAGTTGATCATTCAAAGCTTTAGATCAATAGGGTACTGGCGTGCAAAACCCTATCGCCAAGTCACATATGGCACAGTCGCGATGCCATCTGAGCTGTGTGATGCAAAACAATTTCTATTTCACTTTCTGCGATGAATAACTTATTCACCTCGACATCACGATTAGGTTTATTAATCAGTGCACACCCATGCTAACAAGCATAGAGTTGATGTCCAGAACAAAGTTGTCCGAACATGCGTGATAATTTTACAACCAGAACTAAATTCAAGGCGAGATCAAGATCAATCTTGAGAGCCACGCCATGATCATAATGTGTCTGCTAGTTTTACCATCGTGAACTTGACTAAATCTGTCTCTCTGATTGGAATTTAATTTTTCTCCAGAAATCACCATCGTCGATATTATAACTTACGATAACGGAATGTGCCACTCAAATCACTTGGAAACTTCATCATCTTGTGGAAGATACATTACGGAGTTAAAGAAAACCATGAATCATTATTACACATACAATCTACAGTTTCAGGCTACACTTCGTGGAAGTTAATAGTATCCATATTTAGAGAATACAATTTCGTACTTTTCCACAGAATTGGAAAAAGTGGAAAAGTAAGAAATTGTATACTCGAAATGTGGACATTATTACTTATTTAACGCTACATCTTCTGCAAGCATTTTCCATAGGTGCATTGCTAAAATGTTTTATATTCGAAACTTTCTTGTGTTGTTTCATTTTAGAAATTTCTAGACGAGACTGGGCTCAGAAATTTAAGGATAGACTCGAGACTACGCAACTATTTGGTAAGAAGTCACGAGACTATCGCCGCGAGATCAGGAAAGCCCCATAAGAAAGTGTCGAAGAGCTACGAATAAAACCATCCTTGCTAGAGTGAGAAGAATTCTCCTTGATTGCTACCATTGGATTCAACTACGTCTCTAAATTTTCACTTTTCAGCATCACTGTGGTTATTGATGAATTTTTCTAGTGCATTATTCTCCAAACGAGCATTAAATTTCTCGGCCAGACACCGATACTGATACATTGACTGTGACTTCAACAGTCGCGTGAGAGAGGGCTTGAGTAATTAGCTCCCTATTTGTTCATCGTGGTTATAAATGTTTTTGATTATATTTTTTGACAAAATTAGATCTTTAAAAGATTTTTGGGGGTATTTCAAGTAAATAATACTCCAAGAAGGTGAAATACAACTGATTGCCTGTTGGGCCGACCGACGTTGTGAGTTCATATCTCACCTTGTTTGTCTCACGTTTCACCTACTCTGCCGGAGGCGTCCTCAGGCCAGGCTGAAGACTTAAGAATACTTATAAGACTTAAAAAGTTCCTGAAGACTTCTGCCTGGCTTGCGGACGCCTACGGCATAGTAGGTTAAACGTCGCCATCAAGAAAGGAGCCTAATTTAATGTTCTAAAGTTTATTAATAAAGTATTTATTATCACGCATGTATTATATTATGAGGTTCATTGGTGCTTGTTCAGATTTTTATGTGAACAGTATTTGAAAATCCTAAAACAATTTGGCGCAGTTTATTTGGTTAGTTAGCAAGAGCTTGTTTAGAATATTTCTTATGCAAATATTACATGTGCTAAAACGATATTGCACAGTTTTTCTAGGCAGCATAGTCCAGATAATGCCCGGGTAGGTGCTACTTTGCTACTGTGGACGAAATAAGCACCGTTAAGCACAGGCACCGAGGCATCACATTCGATTAATTTGGGGTTTCTGTTCCAAATTTCGTCGTCTAAACCAAGTGTCGCGTAGAACACTTTTAGAAGCCTTTCGTCCAGCCGAGTTTCAGGAGCCCTGTCTCTGACGCACTGGGGAGCGACCACGTTTTTTCTCTCCTCCCTTTCATTCCTTTATCGCATTCGCTCATTGCCCCACGCGCACATCCGCCCCTCCCCATTCCCATTCATTCACCTCATTCAGACGATTCCCATTCAGAGTTCCGGGACCAAGGGGAAACGGTCCACGACGCTCGGCTCAAAAGGGAAGGAACTTGAGGGAATTGAATGCAGGCTCCTCAATATACAGTATTTTATCCACCAACCCACCACAAGAGGGTAATTCCGCCCCCTCCGCCCTGATACTCACCCCCAGGGTTTTCTGGCCGTCAGCCTGCCTGAATCTCTTCTTTCCTCAAAATTCAAGCTGCCGTGCAGGAATTAAAAATATCGCCACGCCCATGGGGTGGTGCCATCGGGGAAGTCATCCAAGGGGTTGAAAGCAAAAGGATTTTGTTGAGTTGCTGCGAAGCAAAAGTGTGCCTGCCCGACGGACTTAGAACTGGGCCCTCGGAAAACTCTTGGTCCACCTTACATCTACGATATACCGCACAAGCCACCACGAGGGTGTGTGGCACGGGGTGATTCCATATCAGGCATGCTGCACTTATCCCAGCTGAAAGCAGAAACGCGCAACTTCCCCCGCTTGGCGCAGGCCAAAAGCAGTCAGGGTAACTATACGCAGTCAGACCAGATACAAGCAGAGTGCTACGTAGACAAACATGTAGTACACAATTTTATACGACTACATCTACATACTACTCTGCGAGCCGCCGCATGGGCGTGTGGCAGGGGGTGTTAGGACACCAGCCGTGTAAAGATGTAAGGTTTTGGCAGGTGAAATGGTGACTTTTAGTATGGGAGTGTATTTAGTGGAGCTCAGTTTTTATTCCGATTGCTTATTGTGCGCGGAAATAACGATTTTTCTCTCGATCTCCATAACGATCTCCTCGGCAATGTATCTCTCTTATTTTTTCGCTTCTGTCAGACCTAGAGATGTAGTGACGCATCATGATAATATTATCTATGTGGCTCTGAAACACACCAGTTCTGAATTTCTCAAGCAAGCTAAGCCTAGCGTGGTTAGTATTACTGATAAGTATTATTAATGCGACTGATAAATAGTTCTACAAAGTAATACAACATGCAAAAGCTAAATAATGCCGGAAATTTCATGCGGGATGAGTTGCTAATAATTATTTTAAGATCTTTATCACAAATGAAAAACCTACTTTAACCATAGACGGTCAAAGTATCATAGAACTCATCTATCGCAACTGCTATGGCTCCTTATTGTGCGTGGAAAAAATTACCTTATAGTCGCCGCGGGAAAAACCAACCGATAGGTGGCAGCACGTCTATTCTCCTCATCGTGAGCCCTGAATCATATGAATCTTTGGTGGCAAAATACAAACGTTAGCGCCAAGCGTCAGCTCTGACTACTTTTCAGCTAAAATAATTATGTGATGGCAAATCTTGTCAATGTAAACCATTTTTAGTTGTTACTTGATTTCAACACAGTACCGTCAATTTTAATATAATGCTGATTCTTTTGCTCGTCTTCTGAGGGCTTGCTACAATGAAACTATGAAAAGATCCTCCATGGCTGTCCAAACTTGTGACACGGCGAGGGGCATTTGGATTGGGAATCTCGTTATTTTTTTTTAATTGTATATTTTCAGAGTTCTAAAAGCCCTTAAATGAGTGTTAAAAATACCTGCCGATGTATTTTAACATATGTAAGTTGAAATCAAAGTATATGGAAAAATTTTTCAACTATAAATAACGCTTTAAAACCAATATATTTCAAATTGCGAAATAAAAACTCTTGGACCAACAATGTCCAAAGACTCGCTACCGGTGAATTCAAAATAAAATTAATTATATCTTAGTGAAATTTATATTTTGGGCATTCCCATCTCGCTAATTAGCTGATATAACTAGAGACGTCTATCATTTTTAACTTAGCAACAAACTTGTTACTTTTTATATGAAGCTAGCAGATGAGTCTGATAATAAATAAGTACAACTGAAAGGTGCTGTTGAACTCAGAAGAGAGAAATAGAAGCTGGTGTTGGTAAAGGTGCATGAAGTATACCAAGGAGGATGAGAAATTGAGTATATAGGTAAAAAGGACTAATGCTATGCCTACACGATGAGAAGATATAACGAGAAGGTTGGATTCAATCATAAGAGATACTACGGTTCGTTGATCCTGCGGAATTGCTGGCTGATATAAGGAATAACTCCATTTACTTTAAAGGAAAATAGGATTAGGAAAAAATGAGCCAACGACCAAAACAACTGCACTGAGGGGGAATAAGATGATCAGTATGTCTCAGTACGATGCATTAAATTTACTTAAAAATTCGGTATTCTGAAATTGAAAGCAAAACCAGGCTAATCTTCCAAAGAAAAATGAGGTAGCCTAAAGATTGGATATTATATAATTGTTAAATACTTTCGTAGATCAAACAAAAATATATATAAAAACTTTTTCCCTACCTTCGAGTTTCTTAATACGACTTGACTCTTATTTACATCGTTCTTAATGCAAGAATTCTCTATGGCGAGCTTTCATGCAGAAAACCTATCTACTCTCATTAAAATTTCCCATTTTTTTAATACATTAACCATACAGTATAACGAAATAATTAGATAAAACGATTATTAAACGTCCAATTTAATCAACTGGAATTAAAATATAATATTAAAAAAGTAGAGAAGAATACATAATAACGTTAGTAAATTAAAGTGCGTGTGGTGTGAAAGTGTGGGATAGAAACAATCCGTAGACTACAAAAAGATATTACATGAAGAAATTTGTGAAAAAAGGGATGCGACAAAATGAGAAATGAAAAATAATGAAAATATTAAAAATAGCATATTTTACAAGGCACAAAATAAACAGCTTACATGGGTTAAAAAAATAAAACTATATGAGAGTAACAAGGTATCAATCGGTGGAATAAATTATTACAGTAGCTCACCAAACCACCATCAAACACCACCAATAGAAATTGTTATACCCTTTCCAGGTGATGTTAATAACTAAATACACAATCATGAACCAATTCTTTAAAAAAATGAGACCTGCTTACTTAGTTTAACACACCTATTTCAGAAAGAAAGATTTGGCTAGGACATTGCCGGCGCAAACGCAATTAATACGCGCCTTGAGGGATGATTGAGTAATTCTCAAAACTCCTAAATCTAGTAATGGAAAAGTTAACATTTGATATTTTCAATTAATACACTATGGGATTTTTTTGGTTTTTCAAATGTCATTTTCAGTTTATCCCCGAATATAAACGCCATTTATCCCAGCGAAATACGCTATAGCAAAACTTAGAGTGAACTCTCTAATTTAAAGTTAATACGTCAACACTGAAGCTTTTCCGTTTCGAATTGGAACCGCTTCTTGAAAGAGCTTTGGTCTTTAATCTTCTCTCTGAAAGAGCCTGCTTCTTGAATACTTGATAAGGAATCCAGGAAACGATTACTGGAGGAAACGCAGTCACAACCACCCTGGTTCGGAATTGAGACGCATTGAGGTCACTTTTGTAGTTAACCGTAACCCTTTCGAGACATTTCCAGATAAGGGAAGGTCATGGGTCAAAAATAGCTGAATCAGAATCGTGAATTAGTCAAAAGCTAGCGCATAATCCAGATTTTCCAGCGGATTGATGGTATTGATAAACCTATTTTGCACTGAATCTTTCTTTGGAATGCTCAAACTCGGAATTCAAAGAGGGAAATAAGATTTAATATTCCCGGGTGAAGCTTAGTGATATTCAGCGACTAGATAAATGAAAACTTTCTGCAGTCCATGAAACCTTGGTTAGCAAGTTCAATACAACTGTTTCAGGTTCTATACAAAGTTTTTTTTTCACGCTGAGGGAAAGTGACGTTACTTCAACGTCTCTTTTCCAACTTCTAAAAATTAGCTTCTTTCAACAATATTTATGCTTTGATTGCTTACATTCGAGCCTTTAAGATATCCAAACTGGCATTTACGTATCTCCCATTCTACGGTATCATCTTCCCTTGTATCTGGGGAGAGCAGTTTAGAGAAATTTGAACTTTATAGTTACGCTACAGATTCTAGGACGAGTAGACTACATAGGAGAGGAGGGCGATGCAAAAATCGGGAACAACACTAATCGCACAGAATACCCAAAAAATGATTAATGGCCATTGTTGAAATATTTGCAGAATATTGTAATATTTTTAGATTAAAGAAGTGCAAAATGAAAATAAACGTTTGAGGATGGAGGATACAAAAAATGGGATAATGATTAAAACAACAGTATTACTTGTTAAATTAGATTATAATTATTGAATAATACTATTATCATCATTAAATAGTTCACTATGACAACTTATCCTTTCAAAAAAACTCCCTTCACTATACAATATACCTACATATAAACAAATGATAAAATAACATACAAACGAAACCATTACCATGGAAGTAGATACAGAAGTAAAAATATATTATAAAAGAAGAAAAATTGTAAAACATTTGGCTATTATCAAGCATAAATAAATTTGACAAGTAATTGTTGGACAAATTTGAACCTTACTCTTCAACTTTATCGGATTAATCCTTATAAACCAATAAAGAGTGAGTATTTGTAAGTAAGAAAAGTCATTCAGATGTTAAAATGACTTTTCCTGGAGTAGCACAGTCATTAACACTTTCAACGTGGCGGTAACTTTTTTAAGTTTTGCCGGTGACTGAATTTTTTTTCTTTTGTTTTAGATTGTTTTGGTCTCCTTATCTACGGATTATTCATTAAAAGTTGCGAAAAAAAATTTTTTTTAAATTGAAAATTGCAATTTTAAAGTTGACGACGATCGTCGTCCGCAGCCACGGGATAGCACTGCCGTAGTGTAATGCGTGGTTGCATACCCGTGCCCATTTTGCGATGACTTTTCCTAGTTGCCGTTTGCGACGTTTTATCTGTAATCTGTAAAGTCAATTGAATATTATTTGAGGCGTACGTACTGTAAATATAAATTAGCAAGAACGTTGATGGCTTTGGAAAATACAAATTTCTCCGTCGTCGATCGAGAATTATATTACATAACCTTTTTTAATTCAACTTTTTGAATTTCGATTAAAATGACCCAGCAAAGAAAAAATCTTTTGATTCTAGGCACAAAAGAGAATTTATGACCAATAGAAATGGAAAATTCAAATTTTTAAATAATTTTATCCACATGAACTTTGCGCCCGCATGTTGAAAGCAGACATCCACCCATCCATCTTGCTGCCCTTACGTCTAAGTGACTCCACCATATCCCATGAGCTACATTTTCCCCAAAATTTTTGTTACTCCGTTCTTTACCTTCCAAAATTAATTCCTACAAAAATGAAGTTGGAAAAAACATAATAACTAAGAAATGTATATCAATGTTTTCATGAGCAAAACATTTATTTTATGAAATAGACAATATTACACAAAACACTGCTTTCATTTATATCAATATGCATACCTACTAATTTCTACATCAAGATTAAATTTTAGCAATAGTATAATTTACATTGGAAATAAAAAAGGACTAATTTGGACACGAAAGGAATACTCTTTATACCATTATAATACACAACAATAATGCACAAAAAATAAGTAAAATTTTTAAACATAACATTATTACATTATACATGTTGTTAACATTTTCATTATTTCCTATAATTAAGAAAATTACACCAAAAATCAGGTTAACGTTATATTAATTGAAATACTAATGGTTAAGTCACAATAAATTTTTATAATACTGCATTAACAATTGAAAATCAACACCGCATTAATTTAAATCTTTACCGGGTTAAAATGTATATCCTTAAGTACTAAAAATAATATTTACAGCAAAAATGTTAACAATATTTCTCCATGTACTTAAATTAACATTGAATATTTTTATGATAATCAATGAAGCAGGGCTTGTAACAAAGAAATGGGCATCCCTCACAGGACGGGCAAAAATATGCTGTGTCCTTCCTGAACCCTCTAGATCTACAGTGCGTGCATCGTCGCTGAGGGACACGTTTTTTTTTTGTCTATGCCATATGTCTCCGGAAAATGCTTAGACAATCCAAGGAACCTGGAGGTTAGGCTGGGAGAGGAACGAGGAATAGGTTCGGAATAGGTAGGACTAAGAAGTGTTCTAATGACAGACAGGCGGAAATCATGGAGAGGAATTTTAGGGTGAGTTTTGCGGAAGAGGAAAAAGCTATTAACCAAAACGAGGTGAAGTATGTGGATGCCCAATTTCTTATACCATCTCAGAGTCTTGCGCTCAATGGGATAATATGACATCATTTGATCGTGATGATCGATACCACTCATTGACTCGTTGTACCGAGCCTCCGGTTTGGAAGTGACGCCACCTCCTCGCCGGCGACGGACCAAGCCACCCTCAAATTCTGAGCTGATCATCAGTACATCCCGTTTATCCTTCTACTTCATCACGCAGACTCCTTCGGAACTGAATACATCCACTACCTCCCCCCGTTTTAGTTTTTTCGCAAGGACGTGAGGTGGATTCCCCTTCCGATTAGATCTAAGAGTTCCCGTACAGTAGGTACTCCGCTCAAGCAAGCGGTGGGCCAAGTCAACACTGTTGTAATAATTATCCATGAAGATTGATCGCCCAGAATCTAATCTTCCCTCCATCAATTTCCATACAACATTGTCAACATGTCCCGGTCCGCCCACATCAGAATCGGAGGACCCAGTATAAACGAGAAATCTTAAAACTAATCCGGAAGGTTCAGAGAGCATGTAAATTTTGATACCATACCTATGTCGCTTACCTTTCATATAAATACGAAACATAAGACGACCCCTCCAGAGAACCATGGATTCATCTATGCACAGTCTTTGAGTCCGAGTCACAATATCGTCCATTGTTGCATGAAAAATATCGATCAGGGGCCTTATTTTGTACAGTCGATCAGACGGTTGCGGCTCACCACGACCAGGATTACTCGCAAAATGCAGAGCTTGCATGATCGCGGCGAACCTGTCCCTGCTAATGCATTTCCTAAAGCAAGGAAAATTGAATAGGGGGTCTACACTCCAATAATCAGAAATTCTACTCAATGGGCATGTGCCCATGTGGAAGAGAACCCCCAAAAACGTTAAAAATTCCACCGATGTGAGCGGCTTCCATTTCGTTATTCTTGCTCTAGGAAACACATTAGCAGAAATTAAAATGTCTGCTTGTCTATTTGTCTCCGTCACTATCAAGTCAACCATGTCATCTGTCATGAGCAGGTCAAAATATTTCCTGGGATCGTCCCCTGGGTCTTGTGTTTTGAGGTCTGGGGTGTCAGTGAAAGGGAATTCTGGGTGGGTTGGTCTTTTGTCCGTCCACGTGTATGTCCTTGTCGCAGTTCTCCTCATGAGGGGAGGGGATTGAGGTCTTTCCTGCCGCCCTAGAGGGCCAGAAGAGGAAGGAGAAATATTTTGCCCGCCAACTGAGGGATCACCCACCTTCCCGCCTTCATCTTCTTCGTCCGCCGAGGAACCCCACTCCGTGTCCCCGAAGGAAGAATCCTCGCTGTCCTCATCCTCCAAGGACAAAAGTTCCGCCAACTCCTCTGAGGACAACACCCTTCGAGAAACGGCACTCTTTTCTTCCAGCCTATTCCTCTTTCTCGGTGGTGGAAGGAGTGACCGGGAGGTCGATGGCTGCGGACTCAGGACACGAGAAGGGGTGTCAGGGGGCTGGCGGCTTTCTTTGGACATTGAGGGACTGGGATCGACGCGGGAGGTTGGAAGGGATGGTTGTGGGAAAAATTGGGAGTCAGAGGATGGTGGGGCAATAAAGGGGATTTTCGCACCCCGCTTCCCTTTTTTGGGACCCCTTTGCCTGGTAATCCCTTCCCTTTCCCATCCATCTGGCTACTCGAACCTCCGCGTGTTTTAACCATTCTGAACGCATAAATGTTTTTAAAGAAATACACATTGTTACAGCTGTGAAGTACGTGTTTTTATGTATACAAGAAAAGAAAAACATTGTAAGTAATTAAATCATTGAGTCAAGTTTTCAAAATTACGTACCTAACTGCCAGAGCACGTGGAAGTAAAGGACTTGAAAGCTTCTTCAAGATTTTACTTTCTCTTGTTGCTATAAATAGGAGAAAAAGAAACAATATCAGCAGATAAAAGTTTATCTAAATCAATAGCAGTACATGTACTAAACTTACAATAACAATAGACGCAGATGATGGTAAATATTTAGCAAATGTTATAAGGCAAATATTTAAGAAAAAACAGCTGGAATACAATATTCCAAGTAATCAGCTATTCAAAATAAAGTCCAGTAAAAACGTTTGTTAATAACATATCCCTGGTATAATTAAATGGAGAAGTATAATTATACAGTCAGGAATGCATTATAACGCTTAGCATCAGTCCACAATAAAATAATGAGAATCTATCCAAACGGAATAAGTTTCACAATTTAGATAATGTAATTTTTTTACTATGCAACAACTTAACTTCACAGTTTTAAAATACAAATACTATGAAGAATTACGCATTTACGAAGTTATTTTGTAAAAACAATTAAGAATTACTGAAATAAACTAAATGTATGCAAAAACATAACAGAAAAATGAAAAAAAAATATCTGATGAAATTGAAATCGGGGTGCGAGGAAAGAGCGGGAGTTAAAAAAGGGGGGGGGCTCAAAAATTAAAAAAAGAAAAACTTTCAACTAATCATTTGTACCCTGTACGAAAGTATTTTTACGATTAAAAAGAGCTGTTACACATTAAAAGCACAAAAGAAGAGTTAGCATTAACAAAAGAAGAGTTAGCATTAACAAAAAAAGTATAACTTACCACGGAAAAGAAACTGCAGCAAGGGCTCTCCTGGGTATGGAATCCTCGGGCTGCTGGAGATGCACACGCTCTGAGGGCTATTGAACGACGGACGAGCGAAACGGAAGCGCTAAGGGTTGGCGTCTCTCGCATATGGCCTTCAAAAGAGAATGCGCGCTCGGACGACGATCGTCGTCCGGCGTCACCGGATAGAACTCGGCGGACGACGATCGTCGTCAGTTAGCGTTGAACGTGTATGTTAGCAATTAACTGAGGGGATTTCACTGGATGTAACTCTGCTCTATGGAAATAATTTGATGTCCTATCAGTAGAAAAGAAGCAGATGTTACATTTTTTTAATCAGCCTTGCCTTTTGGATCAAGAGATCAAGTACTGAGCTAGAGATCAAAACGCGGAATTTCGATGACTTGGTGGCACCTGAACTCCTGACTTGATAGGAAAGCAGAGAAGTCATTATTCATACTATTCTTCCGTAGATTTATTACATCGGCTATGCACGCTTAATCCATTCGAATTTTTAATTCAACCTAGGAAGATTAATAATTCGTCCAAAATTCATAAATGCATAGCGTATCTCATTCTATAAGGTAAAACCAATACCATTCCACCAGGCAACGTTCATTGAAAAACGTTAAATTGTACACGTTCCTGCTGACCATCCAGTAGGGAATGGTTTCACAATCGTTCATCCGAGTTGCTTTAGTATGTTGATCCAAGAAATCCATTAAAGGCTCCAAATAGCCCAGTCATCCTCGCGAGTCGTCCTTCTCTCGCCGAAGCTGCCCTCTGTGGACACAACAGAAAACTAAGACAGTCATTTACCTCGTCGTAGGCGGCACTTTGAGAACAGATATGGATAAATATTTCGTTGCGACAAAAATGTATCTCCTCACATTCTGAAGGCTGATGAAGAGTCTAGCATGAAGTGTATAGTTATATGAGACAGAAAGGCGACTTTGACAAAAGAGGACTAAAATAGGCTGCAGGCATTTGAGATGTGGGTCTGAAGGATGTAGAAGGGTCGATGAAAAATAAGGAAGGTCAACGAGAAAGTTGGAAGAGACAAAGACGCTGAAAGAGATTAGGAGGCAAAGCAGGATGGAAAAGGTAACGATGGATAAGCGGGGAATGGGAAGGAAGAAAATAGGTGTGGAAAAATGGATGGGGTGAAGAGAGGTACGTCAAATGACGAGCTTAAGAAACAGACAATATAAATAAATAGTTGTTTCAGTAGCAGAAGCAGTTCAACCGATAGCAGTATAAGGCCAGCCTCACCAAAGGCATACGCTCTCTCAATGGATAACGATAATCCAACATACTATACATTTTGTGGAAATTACCAACGTTGAGAGTTTACAGTTATTTCTCACGTAAAAATACTTAATTTTAATAGAACTAAAAACAAATGTTTTACCCAATGTGTCACAAAGCTTTAAAAGCAACTCCATTCGTTAATTTACTAGAAGCGCAAATATTTTAAGCAAACGCCATTTAAGTTTGCAGATTAGCTATATATTCTTTCTTTGTGACTTGGAAGGGTGAGCGACTACTAAGGTTATTTAGCCCAACTAAGGATGGATACGTTGGTCGATGAGGGAATGGCAGTTTGGGTAATGAAATACAGGTGGAGAGAATCCCAGTGTCGGCATTAACGCATGCTCAATGGAAGGCGCTTAACGGTGCAAAGTTAAACGTTCCATATAAAGAAAAGATATCCTAGTAAGCGAAAGAGAAAAGCTTAATGCAGATGTCAGACTGAAAGGAGAGAAATTAGAGCAAGTGGATTCCTTTACATATCTCGGAAGTACCATCACATGGGATGGAAGAAGTACAACGGAAATCAAGCGGAGAATAGCTCAAGCTAAGAAGGTGTTCAAGGAAAAATGACAACTGCGGTGCTCGTTATTGTTATTCGTTTCTCTCCAACTCTTTGCGATACTTGATCGTTGGTCTTCTCTCCGTCCATTTGATCTTCGCCATTGCTCGGTAACACCACAAGTCCATGCCCTCCAGTGTCTTTTGATCTTATCGATCTGACTGCTCTGACTAACAAGAAATTTCTCCAAACATATGCTTCGGTAAAGTGCTTTTATAAGTTAGCCTGCCACTAATAATAATGACAATTCGTCGTCTAAACACACTCAGGAAGGAGAGAGCAAAGGGAATCGTGCATAATTAGGCAGAATCTCATTCAGATGAGTGCTCGAGTTTCCATTATCCCACGAGGATAATCTCTCCCATTAAGTTACGCAATGTAAAAATCACTTCCATCAAGGACTCTCGATGCTAAATGAAGCAAAATTAAACGCCAAGGCTTGTCGCAGCGAATACAAATGTATTGTTGTTCTCTCGTCTCTCCCATTAAAGGAATTAGAGTGGCTTCCTTCCCCCTCACCCACCGGAGTCTCTCACCGAACCTATTACAGTCTCATTTCCGCCTGCATAAAATATGTCGGCCATTTACTCAGAAAATGAAGCTAGGGAGAGCGGACGAGCAAGCCGTTCATTATTCGCGCGCCAAAATAATTTAAATGAGTTGAATGAAAAGAAAACTTGGTTTATTTTTTTAATATCTTGACATTTCCTCTCCAAGTGCAACGATATGCAACAGTATTTTGGATTGATAAAGATCTCTCACATATGAAGTTCACGGGCAACTGATTTATATTTTTCATTTTTCAAGCGTCTACTTCAGCATTAGCGCACTTCCTCTCTTGGGCATTATTAGAGCCATGTAGGTGTGAGGTATGCGCTTTATAGTTTAAAGTTTTCATGAATAAAATCACACTCTGCCATGAAGCTGATTTGGACGGGATGTAACATTCGCACGTGGCAAAAATGATTTCATGTCAAAGGTTAAGTGTGAAAACTTTTTACAAAATATAATGCTCAGCACATAGGCGGAGATAGATGATACACTCAGTGATGACAGGGTACGAGAGGAAATTATTCAAACTCGTACCAGGAGGGTCATAGAACATATCCCATTTAATGTTTGCGTGATGAAATAAAGCAGAGCATAACTGCGAACGATTTCACCCCACCTTATTGTCTGAAAATGAAATATATAGTGGGAATATATTACAGGCAGGATATACATAAAAGTTGATTGAACGTGTTACCGCGTTACTGAGGTTTATCTTGAGAGATATAGTTTGAAAATTTTGAAAAATATGAAAAAGGAGAATAATGCTTAATTATCGTGAAAGTGTGGAAACTTTTATTTCGTACCGGTAATGGTGAGATCAAGATGACAAACGGAACACACACTAGACACAAACGTAATAATCTTTTACTAGATGAGATCTACATGATGAGATACAGCTAAAATGGTTAAGAAAAACGGATATATTATCAGGACCTAAAGTGTCTCCTGGAAACAAAATAGCAACTGGAAATGGAAGAACCTATTTTTTGACTCTGAGTTCTGAGGCGTTCAAATTATGAAAGTGAATGAAAATGATGCGACCCTGTAAACTTTTGTTTTTCTGCTGAAAATGAAATAAATTCTGTTGATAGAAAAAAGGTAAACCCAATTCCAAGTTACTGTGGAATCACATCTTCTTTCTACAAAAAGCACACATTATTGTGCATGCTGGTTATAATTCACCCTCCAGCCAAACACCCTTGTGGTGGCTGGCAGGGTAATGTGTAGATGCAGAAATGTAAGAAGGAATACATATGCTATCATTTACAGCCGCAAATCCTGGCCTCCTAGCATAATTTCATTCTTCAGCTCGGCTTACGTCCTACCACTCTTCATCCCGTCCATATACCCTATTCTATCTCTCTTCTTTCCCCGCGAACTCAACATTCTCCCCTCTATCACGGCCTTCGGCTACTCTTCGCCCCTCATTGCCTTTTCCGGCCTTCCCTTGATCACCTCCAGAAGTTTCCTCTCCCAAGCCGCCATGCTGAGCGCTTTATCTGAGTTCCTTTCTGTCAATCGCACTTTCTCTATTCTTCTCCACATCCATAACTCATACACCTGCAGCTTCTTCCCAGTCCTCTTCCCTTTGAGTCTTTGCTTTTGTACCATGTAACCCTCAATGAATCACACTCAATATTAGACTCTGAAGCTTCTTCTTTTTCTTTGTTTGCTAATATGAAGTCCTCGCAATTTATTCTCTCCTATTACTGAAGACCTTTCCTAATACTATTCTCCTTCTGATACATTTACTACAGTGCCCACTTTCTTCATATTTGCTACCCAAGTAATTAAAATGCTCCACTTTCTACATTTTGAGCCATTACTTTGGCTATCTGTAGTACAAGAGAAAGATAAACCAGACAAACCATTAATTGCTGGTGTCAAAAGTCAAAGAAACGTTACAGACAAGGAATGATTGGATCAGGGAAATTCGAAATATGGAATGCTCATATCAGACAAAGGTGAACGACGATCTCGGCAACAATAAAATTCAACAGAGAAAGTTTTTACAAATCTTATTTGACCCACGACAAAATATTGGCTTATTATTGCTAACATTTCACAAGAAAATCGTAAATAATCGCGACTTTAAGAGTATTTAGAATGAGAATGTCTCTATGGGATACTGCCGCGGTGATTTTTTTTATGGTTATCTACGAACCGCATCCGAGATAGGCACGTGGTGGATAAATTGAGGACTTGGCAATTGTACTGTTCTCCTCTTTCTTCAAGTTTTACCGATAATGCCTCTCTCGTAAAGCTTTGAAACTACTCATAGACTAAAATATGAGCTCCAGGGGGGATGAATTAGGGCCGTTCGAGAAAATTCCGATCACGCTACTGAGGAGTTATATGGAGGCTTTGATAATTTGGTGTATTTGAACCATTCATGAAAATCTCACGCTGTCTTTCCTATCCAGTTTTTTCACTGGGATATCGTAAATGAAGTTGAATATTCGATAAAGGTGCAAATAATGAGCATGTGATAGCTTATGTGTTTAAAGTTAAGTAAAAGTTATAGTGTTTCAATCACAGCATAAAATAAAAACGCTCCGTTATCATACCTCGTGACTTTACAGTCACGTGATTGAAATTCTCTAAAGTGGCTCAAGTGGTTCAAGCAGAACCCCCGATGGAAGAAAAGGAAACTACAAGGTGATGAGGATCCTGTTTAACCCCAGACACTCCCTTAAAATGACGTGCGGCATAAGAAATCATAATTGGCCGAAAAAGATATAGTGAATCCTTTGCTAGAGGAGGCCAAATTTTATCCACACATAAAATACATTGGAACGACTCTGATTATTCTTGTAAATGTCATATTATAATAATAATTCATAATATATATCCATATTCATGTAATTATGCGCAGTTATTCTTTTATGCCTATGATAAATCACGCAGATCTCCTTATCTTACTTATTTACTTACTCCTCGGCGCTACAGCCCTTTTAGGGCCTTGTCCTCTCCGACGATGTTAGCCCAGACATCACGATTCCCGGCATGCGTTCTCTATCTTTTAATTCCCATCTTTCTCAGATCAACCTCTACATCATCCAGCCATCTTTTCCGGGGTCTCCCTCTTAATCTTCTACCACCAGGATGACCACGAAATATCTTTTTCACCATCCTATCCTCAGGCATTCTCTCGACATGTCCTAACCACCTTAATCTATTGCTCTTAATTTCTGTCACTATGTTGGGATGTTTGTGGAGTTTCTCGAGTTCTCTGTTTCTCCGTATTTTCCACTGTCCACCTTACTTTGTAGCACCATAAATCTTTCTTAGTACTTTCCTTTCCCATCTTTCAAGTAGCTCTTCTTCTGCCGTGGTTATGGTCCACGTTTCTGAACCATATATGACCACAGGTCTAATCACTGTTCGGTAAATCTTTGTTCTCAAGTTCCGACTGAGGTTGCGTGACTTGAGCACTTTCAATAAAGCTCGATAAGCCCTATTGCCTGCTGCAATCCTGGCTTTTATTTCTTCATGTATTTCGTTATCTTTTGTCGCCAGCACTCCCAAATACTTGAAGTTGTTACATCTCTGATACTTATTCCCATTTAATATTATAGATTTATCTCGAACAGTAGTACTTTTCCTGGAAGAGAACAAGTACTGTGTTTTGGCAGAGTTCACTTTTAGCCCAACTTTTCCTGCCTCCATCTCCAATCTCTCCAGTCCTTCCTCGAGATCTTTTAGTCTTCTTGATATCATATTGACATAATCAGCATAGGCTAAATTTTGCGATATACGGTTGAACAATGTACCACTTGGATTGCTGACTTCTGTTATCTCCTAATCGGTTCATTAAAATTTCTCTACACTTACTAATAGCCCAACGACAACAAATGTAGGTGACACAGAATTGAAGTGAGCAGTTTACCACTAGGAGAAAATTTACTTCGACCCCGATTTCCATGTTCATACATCATCATCAGGCCACCGGTATAAATGTATATGAATTATATACATTGAAACCCGTGTTGAAGTAAATTTCATCCTTGTGGAAAATTGCACGTTTTATTTCTGCATTATGAGAAAATTCCACTCAATTTTGCAAGAATCTTCGGATTTTAAAAAGTAAGTTACTTTAATATAATACCTGGCCAAAGTGTCGGAGTGTAATGTACCCCATCATCAGGGCTACACAAAAGAAAACATAAAGGAAAGGCAACCGTTGTACCTTTATGTATTCTTTTGTATAGCCCTGTGGTACAACAACGGTTATTGTACATTTGTGTATTCTTTTGTATAGCCCTGATGATGGGGTGCAATAAACTCCAAAACTTTGGCAAGGTATTTAGTTTCATTGTTCCTGACCCACCCTCGATATTTTAAAAGTGGTTCTAAATTGACGAGTTCGATAAAACGATACTGTGACTTCAGCCTATAAATCTAAATGAGAGACCATCACTTCTAAGTACAGGTTTCTTAAGATTTATAAAATGCCTTATGTAATTCTGGAAAGGGAATGGATGAGAGTTACTTGATGAAGGCTTAAGAAATGTTTAGGGGACGAATCAAGTCTCCAGGTTCCAGAAGCCTGAATTAGAGCGGGGAATATTTTCCAATGGGATTTATATTGGAAAAGGGTCGGAATTTTCAATAATATGAGTGAAGATAAAAAAGAAAGTTACAATACAAGCGAATCGTAATTTGTTAAATGAAATTCTTGCATATTCTGGCATCAAAATTAAAGTAAATCCTTCTGTTTTATTTTCAATATTTAAACCTGAAAATAATTCTGACTCTCCATCGGAAAAATCAAAAGTGGTATGATTTGTTTCAACTAAATAAGAAGGAAACTGAACTTATATTTGAAGTAAACTGAGAAAGCAAATAATTTATATTTCTGATATAATATAAAATTGACAAACAATACCCCTCAAGTTAAAATTAAAAGATGATAAAATTAAACCTGAATTTACTTCATAAAAAGGAGCGTGAGCAAAAGCCGGAAGGCCTCCTAAAGGAGTAGAATTAAAAGACCATTGAGCATATTAGTAAAAACACTTACATATGCAATCAAAACTGAAGAAATACCTGAGTATTCGCATTTTAAATTCACATACAGTTTTAAGGACCAACGTCTGATTTAGTTCATATGTCAGCGCTTTATGACAGAGTTCTGACCAGAAATAACTAATAAATAGAATTCCGTACTTGATATCACTTTCTCGAACCTGACAACTACGACATATTATATTGCAATAAAATCACCTTTCGTTACTGATATCAGATAGCCTCTCCTAGCAACCGATGCATCAAACAACATCAACTTCTTCAGTGGCAGCGTCCACTTCTTAAGACGGCATGCCAATCAGCCGATGCTAATCACGAAGAGATGAAAATATTCCCTGCGCTTTTGTAGTATAGTGAGACATCGAGCAAAGACTATGAAAATTAACCTCTGACAAGAGCTCAATCCGCTCATGTAGATCCATATTAGTGAAAAAGAGGTCCCTGGAGAAAGAGTTCCGCCCAAGCGCGAGGAAAGAGCCCGCGCACAGAGGGTAAAATACATTTTAAAAGGGGATCGGGGATAAACATGTCAAAAAATCCACTTGTTCAGAGCGAAGTCAAGATAATGAAAGATCGGATGAATGGAGGGAAAGAAAATTGTGCCGGCCTAATAAAGGCCGTTGAAATTATGAGACTTCTTGCTGGTCACTGAAAAAATAAATGATTTTCTCCTCTCCTTTCCTCAGCGAGTGTGTGCCCGCTATGGTAGGACACAGGCGCTTCCATGATTGACGATAAAAGACTTGGCGGAAGGAAGTTACAAAGGATTACACATGTTATGTTGATGCTTTATACTTAGTAGGTACTAAGCTTGTGACTTAACTATTCAATAAATATCCGTAAAATATGTACTTAATTCATAAATAAATACTTGTTTGACAGAATTCAGTGAATAAATAACAAAAAATATGGTAATAATTCAAATAAATTGAATTTATTCTTTTTTATGCGACAGTGCCTCGCAAATTGTATAATTTAAAAATACCTCGTTTTTTGCTGTTTATCCTATTTCAATATAATATATGCCAAATTAAAAGTCGTTTTAATGTTTCAGTAGTAATAAAATACTTTGGTGCAATAAGAGAACTCCAGAGAGTGACTGTTATGGCTAGATATACACCACGTTTACCAATCGATCTCAGATCGATCTGCTCGCTCAGCAGATCAGCTCGGTATGGTAAATGCAACGGGCTAGTGGGACCGATCTGAGAATCGGGATGACTCGACCACTTTCTCAGCCAGTCTGAGTTTTCAGATCGATCTGAACCAGCGGGTCTGTGACGCTTCACGTTATTCTTTTGGTTGTAATAGGGAAACAATATAGCCGTTATTATTCAAGACGTGCATTGTAACCTGTTGTAACAAGAGCGCAGTAATGGCTAATGACGTGACGTTGATGATATCATAGCACATCCCGATTCTATCTTTAATAAGGCAATTTTGTTCGCTTGGAATGCGATTGAAAATTTCTAACTCTGCACTTGTTTACACACCGAGTCAATCGTGCTTCAACTGATGGATTCGATTGTTCATTATCGATATTTTCAGTCCGTTTTGGTAAACCAGGCGATCTGAGTCGGCTCGCTTGGAATTTTCAGATCGGTCCGAGTTCAGATCGATCTGAGATCGATTGGTAAACGTAGTGATAGACTTGTAAGAAAGGAATTTGATTTGCTGTTTTATTTCATGTTGAGAAAACGGTCAAGAGTCAAACAACGCTGTCAGAGCGAAGAGCGGCTAAAGAGGAAGTATCTTGAAATGAGTTATATGTGATCCTGGATAAGTAACTCAGAGTGGGGAAAAGTAGAAGAATATATTAAAAGCGAGGCACTTTCGTTCATTACCTATCAGTTTTCCAGGGAATTTTCCATTCTAGAGCAGTGTTAACTGTTCAATAGCCTGTCCAAGAATGGCGTAAATATTTTAAAAACCAATTAATCTCATTTAAGGGCACCGTTAAGTGTTCAATGACTTTTGCATGAATGGCGTGAATATTTAAAAAGATAAAGAGACTGAAACCCATCAAAGTGGCAAATAAGCATTAAAGTGAGGAAATGAGTGCGCCATCTTGATAGCATGATTAAATAATCAACTGAGTTTGATGGCTTGACATTAACCAGTGAATTAGCGGCCAAGACCCCTTAATTCATTTCTCCGATGGAACTTTCATGAGAAATGATTAGACCGTCTGTTGAAACATCAACGTATTACAATCATATAATGACGAATTAGAGGCCTGAACCACAGTCTAAATAAACAGTCATTCCGGCTAACCGAAAAATGGAAATAAGTAGGCTGAATGAGTGCAAGTTAAAATAAAATATTGCCCTTGAAGAGGAAGGCAATGAAAAAGATATTTACCATGGAGGTATATTTATTTTAATTTTTTGAAGAACGTGATACATTACCTATAATTTTAATACGTACGAATTAATAAGTATAGGCACTCTTGTTTGACTAAAATAGTTTCAACTTTGAAACTCGAGGCGGGAGGCACCCGTAGATAACGAAACTTGTTTATGCTGAAGTACATAGCTAGACAGTGATAATATCATAGTAACAACCAAATATAACATACTAATAGCTATAAAACCGCTCTTTCTGTGAGTTGTATTGGATATAAGTGTTCTATTTGCTTCAAAAGATGCCCAAAAAAGGCGGTGGTAATTTTTGCTGATCTGTACGATGCAAAAACTCGACTGGAATGAACGAATTAAGACTGCCTGAACCATGACGGAGACCACGGAGAAGAAAATACAAGTCTTTAAAATGTGGCTCCAGAAGCGCATTGTCAGGATCTCTTGGGTGGGTTAGGTGAAGAACAAAGAATTCCTTCGCAGAATGGATTATCAACCCGAAATTAACATCTACATCAACATATTACCCTGAAAGCCACTTCAAGGGTGTTTGGCAGGGGGGTTTCTAATCAATATGCGCCATAGTGTCAAAATTAACTTTCATCCACATGCAAACTCTATAGGTATGCTGCCAATGCTACAGAAACAATCACATTATTCTACAATGATACCACGGGAACGAGATACAAGAGCAATGCAGGGAACATGCAAAGCATGGTGTCAGTACTACGTGAGAGATTAAGCAACAAGCTTTCGGGAGCGAATCAACTAATCAGCAACACTTCCTACCGAATAACCTACTTCTAAGTTTCATTGGCCGCCATTATGGTCTCTTATCGATCGCGGGAAAAACTACATTTTAAACCTGTCCGTTTTGCAGTCTATAAAAGAGTGAACGACTGGTGATAAGGACATTGCCATACTGGGATGGGATAGTTTACAGGTGAGAAGGAAAAGGAGCAGGCTATGTGGAATGTACAAAATAGTGAGTGAGGGAAAAGCATGGCATGAATTTGCGAAGGACATAATAACGCCAAACATTGTGGGAAAAAATGATCACCAGTTCAAGATTAAGTGCCGATCACAAAGGGCAAATGTAAAACAGTTCTTCTTCTTGAACAGGACCATACGGGACTGGAACGACCTACCAGCAAAAATATTTGAACCCTTTCCAAAAAAATTATGTATTTTTTAAAATAGGTTAAAGAAGTAGAAGGTTTCAAGGTTTATTCGTTTACTCAGATGTTTATAATGTCACCACCATTGGCCTACTTGTAACTGTTTATTTGTAATAATAACACCACATTGCCATATTAGGAACCTTATTTTAATTTTTTAACTCCGAAATCAGCACGATTTTGAATTTTGGGCGAACGGTCTATTTCCACTAGATGAAAGATCAAGCAACGAAAATTACAAACACAAAGACATCAGATGATATGACTCAAAATCAGCCTGTGAGAAAGTAAAACAAGGTGGTGATCCTCTTCCATTTTCTCATCTCACTCCTATTCACCGCTCTCATCTACCTCATTTTATTTCTGGCGACAGTATTTTATATAAATGGATAACTATTTTTACTGTACTTTTGGATAACCTTTTACATTAAATTTTAATTAGGTACAGCTTTTTAGCACTTTACCTGATAATTGTCGTGGCGGCATGTAATTGACTTTTGCCTTTTGCTGGACTTCACTGACGTTTTCAGGAGTGTTTTATGAGAGACCACGTATTTAGTGTCATAATAAATGTTGAAATTACAAAAATAATGGCATTAAAAAAGATAAATCACCAAACCGAGTAAGAAAACGGCATTATTCATCATCTGTATTTCATTCAACTTATTTGCGGCCTTGTCTCCGAATACGTCAGTGATCTCCCGTGCTGGCTCTAGCAACAATTTTGGTAATTCGTAAACTACTCCGAATGAGGCAACCCCCATATTCTTCAAACCTTTCCACTGCACGAAAAATACTCACAGAAATAATCGAGGTGTATTTGTTTGTTGACTCCGAGAAATTTAGGAAGTTATTAAAACTTCGAACTTATTTCCACGTTATCCAATTACGGCGAACTCCAACAAAAATCTGAAGAGATTATATTTTCTAACTCATCTGACGATTACCTTTTTGAATATTTATCAGGAAAGAGCCCTTCAGTGCTTAGTTTTGTTGACGCTCGCATCAACCCGAACAAATTTAGAAAGTGAAAAAGTTGGGAATAATATGTCTCCTGCCAAGAGGTGTCTCTATCAATCACATTTTATTGACGTTGAAAAACATGACTAATGAACACGGGAATTCCTCAGACCTTTTGGAATTAAACATTCTACGACGTAAATGCTACACTTTTTCATATCATGATTAATGAATCTTAAGATTAAGAGTCTGGAAAGTAATTAGCAGTGAGGGCTGAAACTGAATTATCCACCACTTTTTTTCCTCTCCCCTCTGGAATTTCCGTTAAAAATGCATGTTCTTTCAGTATCGCGAAGCCTAAGCAATTCCCTCACTCTCTGATACGTCTCGGCAGAAGGTTACGGGAAAACTAAAAAAAAGTCGATCGAAGAAAAAGTAGTGAGGAAGGAAACAGCGTTCGTAATTGGATTTGAATTGTTAAGAGAGAGAGAGAGAGAAAGATAGAAATTAAGCCAAAGCGGAGTGCTTTTTGAAAGGCGCTTTCTCTGGCGGTGGAATACGAGAACACAACTTGAAAGGCCGACTGATGAGGAATGGAGAGCGGGTAGAGTGAAAAATATCTGCACCTTTCAACGGACCTCACCTTAAGAACGTCGAAGGATCCCTTTGGAACGCTTTCCATTGTTCAAAACCTAGGATACAGTTGTGATCGTGGGTGGTGAGTTTAGAAAGGTATGTAAAAAACGATATAATAATGTAAAATGTCCATTACACCGACCTAGGGTTACCATACGTCCTCATTTATGCGGACGTGTCAGTACTTTCGACTTTTAATGTAGCGTCCGCGTACATTTTTACGATTTCTGCTAATGCCCGCATTTTTTATTTTTGGGAAGTAAGATCTTTTGATTTTTGTTTTCATCTCGTATCACCAACTAGTTTTTATATGGGTATTTTTATGTCAATTATTGGATTAAAGTGCTTTCGATTTAGGGCTGTAGACGGCAATAGATTGCGATCGCTTTCAATTATTCTGAATCCAGGGGCTGACATTATTTATGGCGCTTCGTGGTATGCCATTTTCTCTGTTCAAAAATATTAACGAACTATTGATAGATAACACTACTATGAGTTGGATATAGTTCATAGTTTGGCCACCAGATCTCTAAAGTATAGGCATTTGCGATGTGTCTGTTATGCTTTTTATTTTGTTTGTTTCAACTATGTAATATAGCTGTTTGACAGCATATAATTGAACGAATAATGTTTCAATTGGCAGTCCTAAGAGCGTGCTGACCAATCCCGTTGAGGGTCCTCACTTTGGGGTGTCAAAATATGGCGCCCTACACCGATTGGTTACCGTTTCTACGACGCCTATTTCGTCTACGGTAGCTATTTTTCATTAAGGAGGAACCTTCATTTTAGGCATGCCCAATAACTTACCTTCATTTTATCATGTATTGTAAATTGAAATTTTTACTATCGAGAGGTGTAAAATATTACTAGGTCATTGGCCATTTAATGAAAGATATTTTGGTTTAAAATGATGAAATCTTACGCTTAAATGCGCTGTCTCAATGGCAGTGCGATGGGATCCTTTGACACAACTTTTTAATCTCAATTTCAGCCTGAATAATTTTCTCGAAAACTTGAGCAACATACACAATATTGAAGCACCTCATTTATTTTTTTCACCTTGAGTCGTTCATAGCATAAGACCAATATTTAGGTTTATATACAAAACTTGCTGTTTCCGTCGGAGCACATATCCGACGTACTGTGATTGATGTGGCATAGTTGCCAAGGGATACTTCTGCTGCTTACCTGGTTTAACATATGTCTTAGTAAAGCAGTTTTAAAATCAGGCATATAATATACATGGTTAAATGTTAAATGCCTGCAAATAATTTTACCCTTACCTCAGTTCGTTAAAAAATCATGATTCAATCACTTCCGTCATCGAAACGGAGGCTGGAGTCAATAACATGACTGGTTTTCGTTAATAGGTAAAGGCTTCGGTTTTATGCTTTTTCCTATAAGACTTTACGCAAATGTTTATTTAAATTAAATTGTAAAAAGAATAAAAGGTAGTCATCATCATCATTATCGGTGCTACACCCCATGTAGTGTCCTGCCCTTCTTCACAACTTCCTTTCATTCTTCTTTGTCCTCCGCTACTTTTCTCCTCCTCCGGATCCCCAGCTTCCTCAAATCCTCTTCTACATCCTCCACCCATATTTTCCTGGGTCTTTCTCTACTTCTTCTTGCTTCTAGTTTTCCTTAATTCGTGATCCGTTAACCTGCTGGGTCGGCAATCTAAAATTTCCCATCCTTGTCCGAGGCAGTTGATTAGAATTCGTAACAATTACTTTTTCCGAGATGAGGTTGTTAGCCTCATGCTCAACCCCCAACCTGGAGGACCGGGCATTTGTTCTCGAAGTTCCCTCTTCTAGATGAGTTGCTTTCGCTACAGCTAGTGAGTCTCATCTACCCCTCTTTGGTTCATCTTAGTCTGGTCTGTGACCTTCGACCTTACCATCATGGATGGCCCTGCCAGGAGTAAACTCCCGCCGGCATCGCTCTCAGGATCACTACGACTCGCAAGCCCTCCCACCACGACAAGGTGTGAACCATGGGAAGGACTGTTATTAAGGAAGGAACCATGGGACCGAACCATCAAAGGTAGTGCTAAGCCTAAATTTACTCATTTCAGCACATTTATTGATAACCCCATTATAACCTATCTCCACCCTTTTCCGACAGTTTTTCAAGTACATATTGGGCCTTATTCTGAACGGAATTGCGACCGCGCTATACGCCAGAATTTCGACCCAGCGCGCTGTTTCCATGGTAATTGCGACCCAGTCGCTATTCGGTATTCTGAATATTTATAATAGCCACCGGAAGTCGAAATTTAAAGCGCGGTCGCAATTCGGTATTCTGAACGGTGAATAGCGACCGGCTGGGTCGCAATTCTATAGCGCGGTCACGGAGACCGGGCAATTCTGAATAGCGACGGCTATTTCTCATGCACTCGGCAGAATATCCGCATTTCGTAATGATTTCAAGCATTTTTCAGTGATTAAATGAAAAACTTACAGTTAATTAAGGACCCAAAATCGCTTTTATGGCGCCATAATGATATGTAATTGAGATTACAATCGTTTATATGCCAATTAGATGCGTTATACAAAAAATTAACTAAATCTATTATTTTCCTCTGGCCACTGGATAATATCACTTTAAAAAGTAATTATTTCATACTCTTATGAAATTCGCTTACAAGGGGCAAGTATAACATCGCTAGTCATATAAGTAAATAGCTACAATTCTTGGATCTCGGCTATATGCTAGATATTTACAAGCACGTATGTACGCACAATAAATACACAAGGGTTGAATTTCAACGAGTACTCAAATTCAGATGAACTTGCTGCTCTAGCCACGTATTTTAATGATAACCGTGAGTAAAAACAACACGTAACAAGTACAATGAAGCCCTGCGAGACGTATGAAAGTCACGAAAAATAACGTTATCCGTAATGTCATATGAATCATATAGTGTCATCCAATACGAACACTTGGAATTTACTAAATAGCCAATCTCTTACAGTTAAAAATGCAGTATATTAGTTTATCTCCCATTCAAAATAAGGCCGAAGATAAACACTTTCTATGCCCACCTCTCGCTCTCATTGACGTCTAGTAATCATCCCATTTTAAGCTTTAACAATATGCAGTGAGACCTCCCAGCCCATTACTGCCAACACAAAACATTATCACTGAGTAGAATAATGTACATTGCAATACTGGTAGTCCTCTATCGAAGGAAAACTGACAAATTTGCATTTAAAACAGTGCCTGCGGATCAAGTGCATGCGTCGAGAGAGACTGTTGAGACCTCCCAGCCCATTACTGCCACACAAAACATTATCACTGAGTGGAATAATGTACATAGTATAATACTGGTAGTCCTCTATCGAAGGAAAACTGACAAATTTGCATGGACTCACGCTAGCATGTTTACCTTGATGTTTACATACACCGTTCCGCAATATTAATTTCGTTAGTCATTATCAGAATATATGACTTTATGCATTGATTAATATTTTACAGCTTATAATACGTTATAAGTAATAAAGTTATAATTTAATGTATTTATGAGTTGAAAACAGTCCTACATTACAATCGGGAAATAATATTTCATCAAAGGGAGAGAGAAATAACCACAGGCTTGCATCTCATTGGCTGCTGAATTTTAAGCTGAATATGACTGAAGAAGTTGTCATACAGGAAGGGGCGGGCTTTATTATAGAGACTCAGAACTGGGCTATATATTACCCACCTCGATTCAGAATACGGATCCGGGCTATTCTGAGCCTTGGAATAGCGCGAGCTTGAAATAGCGACCCCAGATTCAGAATAAGGCCCATTATGGTTGAAATTTCACGTACCCCCTCTTTCGTACCTACTTTCCTCTCGATCTCACCTAAGTTTTCAAAAATTTTAGATGCACATACATAGATGAAATAAACACTGAACGATCTTGTGCTCTATTTCAACTACATATCCACATCTATGAAATGCTGTGGAAGCATCCTCAATGGTGAGTGGCACAGGGTGATGCCAAACCAGTCACGCTACACCCAATCCAGTTTCAAGTTGAAAATCGCACGCTAGGTGCAAACCGAAAGCAGCCATGATAACAGTGGACGGCCAAACCATGAACTCTAGGAGAGTATAGCTTAGTGTTCATGGTAAAATGCTGTACCAGGGTCAACATACTTCAATGGTTGCAATAATAGAAATATAATGAGTTCTATCTACCTTATCTTCTCTTCGATATAAATGCGTTTTTGGTATTTATTAACTGGACCAGATTACGAAAGATATAACCACGAAGAAAATCTATGACTGCCATTTATTTCCCAAAACGATATAGAATTCTATGTTCAACCTCTTCCTTGTCGTCATTAACATATGCGTAAATTAATTGCCTACTTATTTCATGTAATAGCTGAGTAGATATCCATTTGTATTCTAGTGATAGTATAGACCGATCTGAGTTGCATTGAATAATCCGCTCTTTCATAAGAATTGTATAGCGATGACATTGCAAATAATAAATCTGTTGACGTACTCCCACTACCCTAACAAATTTTTATTAAACCTGAAAGCAATTAAAATGTTTCATGAATATATCTCTGCACATGATATTTCTGCGCTTTAAAATTTTAAGGTTATAACCAAGAGATTACTTTCTGAAGATGATTGCGCCTGAGTAAGGGAAAAATACCATGAAATGTATACATTATACATCCGTAATGGAGGATGAAAAAACAGAATTATCACTCTTTTCCGAAACGTAGGTCGTATTTGCTTAATTTAAAACTCTAGATTGCGCTGTTTCTTTATTTTCACCAATATTTAATTGAAAAAAAAAACAAATGAATGCCAATAATGAAGTTTACGTATAGAAAAAGTACCAACAGTCCTAGATGCAAGCATCTCTAATTAAAAGATTTTTAGTGCTTCGTTGGTTTGGATATGTTGAGAGAATGGATGAGAGTCGAATAACGAAACATATATAAGAGTGAAATGAATGGTGCGAGAGGTAGAGGTAGACCGAGAAAGTTGTGGTTGAATGTAGTTGAGGAAATTCTTAAGAGGTGGAATATTATGAGTCTTAAAAACAGGAGGGCGTGTATGAAGCAGTGTATGGGGTAAATGAGGCAAAAGTGGTTTTCAAAGATAGGTCAGTATGGAGGAAATTATTGAAGCAGAGTTAGGCGTACAAGTATGTATTTACGAGTTAAACTTCGTGACTGTGCCTATCTCGGAAGGGAACGGCGTGATTAATATGCAATAATGTAGTATTTGTATACGAACTTCACAACGTGAGTAGTTAAAATTAACTTATTCAATATGCTAGACTTAGATTAACCTAGTGATTAAGTTAACCATATAAAATTGCTTTAAGAAGAGAGCGACTGGCACGTAAATTAAAATTAAAGATGAAGCAAAATTGTCAATAAAAGAAATTTTAAAAGAATTTTTAAATCAATGCATGTATTTCCAATATCCAGGTAACCATCGACAGGAAGGTTTTAAATCTTGATAAAATGTATGTGCTGTCCAATTTTTAAGGGCCGAGTGTGTCAAAAATCCGAGATCATACCCATGCTTTAATCCTCGGACAACACGTACAATGCGAGGCACATTTTCAAGAGATTTTTAATCTTCCAGTCTAATTTCACCTGGATGACCGAGATAAATGCATATCTGTGTCATATAAATGCTAATGTACATGCAGTTAGAATTCCTATTACTTTCATTGACATTTGGGATAAATCTTTTATTTGAATTATAAATCACTACGTTTACCAATCGATCTCATATCGATTTTAACTCTGACCTATCTGAAAATTGCAAGCGAGCCGACTGAGATCATCTGGTTTACCAACACGGACTGAAAATATCGAGAGTGAACAATGGAATCAATCGGTTAAAGCACGGTGTATAAATTAGTGCAGGGTTGGAAATTTTTAGTCGCATTCCAAGCGAAAAAAAAATTTCCCAACGGTGGTAGATTGCGATGTGCTGAGGTATCATTAATGTCACTTCATTGGCAATTGCTGCGCTCTCGTTACAACTGGCAACAACGTTAGCAACTGGTTACAACACACGCCTTGAATAATAACGATTATATTTTGTTTCCCAATCAATGAAAACCAAAAGAATAACGAGGAGCGTCACAGATCCGCTGGTTCAAATCGATCTGAAATCTCAGACTGGCTGAGAAAGCAGACCGAGTCGGCCCGCTTATAAAATCGATCCCAAAAACTCGTTGCGTTAACCATACCGATCTGATCCGGTCAGATCGATCTGAGATCGATTGTTAAACAAAGTAAACGACGTTTATCTGCTCATCGTCACACTATTATGAGCAACCATGCAGAATATATGTGTGAGAGTGCATCCTCACAACGAGAATGTCATATCCTTATAGATTATTAACCAATTTTAAATTTTGTAAGTTTTAGTTAATTCGTCAAACTATTGAAAACAATTATTAAAATATCACCTATGTATAGCCATCTTTTTGATATATCAATGATTCTATTGCAAGGCGTATCCTTTATATGTTGAAAAAACTGGTGTTCGAAAACTCTGACATATGATAAGTAAATATTATCGTTTTATTGACCTAATTCTTCAGAATTGTGACCTTGAACACAATAATACCATGAAAAAAAATATGAAGTCCTAGTTCAATCTCGAACTTTTGATGACATTATAACGTGAATATTACCTATCTCTGAAAAACCTGATACCGTATCGTCAAAATATGAACAATAAATTATTTGCTGTATCTGGAGCAAAAAAAAATACCCGAGAGGTAAAGTGCACAAATTTAAAGTGATTTAAGCGTAACTCGATAAAAACAACATCACTGCATTACGAAACAATATTGCCTTGATCAATGATTTGGATTAGGATCATTGATTTGGATTGCAAATGACCAATCCTCTGTTTTCTGCTCTTTTCCAACTCATCATTTGCATTTCGAATGAGCATTAATGCGTCTAAGTCCGGTGTCGACAAGCATTCCCTCTCAATCTTTTTGTTTTTCATTTCCATTAATATTCATCCGGATATAATCGAGAAGACAAAAAGAAAGAGGCCGTCTAAAAGTTCAGACTCCCGCGTTTGAGGTCTCCGAACTATATTCCCGCTGACATTTTAATCGAGGAGAGAGAATAACAAAATCCGACTTCTCACGGAACGAGCGACGGATTTCCACGCCTCATTTTCGCGCCACAGAAATCAAGCCACTAAAGCTTGGACTTTGTTTAGGAGAGTTGAAAGCTTCGGATGAATGAATATTTTAAGAGTCGGATAGGATGGTAGATATATGTATATATGCATCCCGAGTGCTTTTCCGAATGAAAAGTTTTCATTTATTAGTCATCGCAAAAGGCGAGGCATTTCAATTTGGTGGAAACCTGTTTCGTTTCGCAACTGTTTACCGAGCGGGAAACCGAAAATGAAAAGCAAATACGAAAAAAGAACGGTGGAAACTCGGGGTGGAGAAGGAAAAAGCGAGGATTTTGCGGGAGAGGGAATGAAAAGAGAGAGGGGTAGGTTGGCAGGCGTCATAACAAGTCTTAACAACGTTTGTCCTCATTTACATTTCCGCTTTACGTGAAAAGAGCGCAGTCCGTCTGGCCTCCTACCTCCCTCCCTACGCCCCTCTCCCCCCTCCCTTAAATGAACCGCTCCCCACCCAACCTCTCATCCCTTTAACACCCCCCACCTCCCGCCCACCCTCCAAGGCTCGCTTGACACCTCCAATTTACTGCGATGTGTGAATTAGAGTATCCCTAACTGACACGTGTCAATTGAATAGGAAAAATCACCTATGAATCGACTTTCCGGTAAAAATAAACAACAGTGATCTACAAAAACGAAGTCAACAATTATTAAGAAAACGCTTAGTACGATTCCACATTTTTTTAGCTATCCTATAGATTTTAATGCCTTCATTTATTGATCGCTCAATCCTAAGATTGATTGACTCCATCCCTCCCCCACCCCCATCTAATGCTATTACCTTTACCTCCTGGTATCACTTTTTCTGTACTTTCCTCTTTATTTGGTCCATGACCTTACTCCTGGGTCTTCCTCTGGGGACTTTTACCTCTGTTTTACCTTCAATTAGTTCGTCACAAACTTATTATGCCTTTGAGTGTGTCTAATCCATCTAGATACTTTCCTCTTTATTTGGCCCATGAACTGACTCCTGGGTCTTCTTTTGAGATCTTTCATTTCCATTAATATTCATCCAGATATAATCTTTGCAAGTGTTCAATCGTGGTATTTTAGCTTAGTTAATTCGTCAAACTATTGAAAACAATTATTAAAATAACACCTATGTATATTTATATATGTGTGATTGGGGGAAGGAAAAAGCGAGGATTTTGCGGGAGAGAGAATGAAAAGAGAGAGGGGTAGGTTGGCAGTCGTCATAACAAGTCTTAACTTCATTTATTGACACCTCTGCGGATGTCTTTTTCCTCTATTTTACCTTCAATTAGTTCTCCACAAACCTATTGTGCCTCTGAGTGTGTCCAATCCATCTGGTTCCTCAATTCTATATGGTGTTCCATTTCGCCCTTTCCTCTTCTACTCTTCTGCACACTTCATCATTCCTTATTTTTCCGTCCAGTTTATCTTCAGCATATTCCTTCAGCACCAGAATTTGATGACTTCAAGTCTGTTCTGGTCAGCTTTACCAAAGGTCCATGCTTTTGATTCATAGAGTGCCACGCTCCATTGTTTTCACGTACTGTTTTCTGGTTTTCCGCCCTATCTTCTTTGAGCACAGGAGTTGTCTTTTTACCATGAATGCCTTCTTAGCTTGGGCTATTCTTCGCTTGATTTCCATTGTACTTCTTCCGTTCCACACTATGGTGCTTCCGATACAGGTGAAGGAATCCACTAGCTCTAAATTCTCTCCTCTCAGTGTAACTTCTCTGCATTCATCTACTCCCTACTAGTATTTTTGTCTTTGTCTTATTTATTTCCATGCTTTATTCTTGCACAGCCTGAAAAACTTCGTCTATTCACCTTAAAAATGACGCCAAGACGTTGAAATTGGTCTGATAAATAAAAACGAGTGGAATTGTGTTAAGTTATTTCTTAATTATGGATAACATCGTGAACTTCCACAAAGTGACGCCTCACTGCATCAATATAATCCTATTAGCTTCCGTGCAAGCCTCCTTCCGGATGTGTGGCACAGGGTGCTTCCCAACTGGAATGCAATACCAGGCCACGTCCCATACGCTCCTCCGCCCCGGAAGACCAAAAACCAGACGATAGTAACAATGTTTGCCCAATCCAGAAGCTAGAAGAGTGCTACACAAGTGGCCACCGTAATTAACCTCCAATATACCACAAAAAAGGCGAAATTCACTTTGAAAATCATTTGACTTGACCGAAATTCGAACCCGGATCTTCCAGTTGTCAGTCAGGTGTTGATCCAGGAACACTCTCAAGCCACCTGAAATCAAAGCAAATTTCGGCGGATATTCATAGAAACAAGTCATTCCCGTTAGCCCCGGAATGGAATTTCGTTTAAAAATCATTACGGTAAATATCGATTCGAAAACTATCACACAGCATGATTTCCACTGATATGATTATCCACTTCATTCACCATTACTTTTCACAATAATTTTTATCGATGAATGATTTTTTTTCTCAATTGAACATAGGTCTTAGCTGAGTAATTATAAATGTTATAGCTTTTTGAAAATATATGTTTTCTCCGTAAGGGCTGAAATGAATTCTCCGTATTCACACAAAATAGGTAATTCACACTTTGTACAATATTTCATTTCCACTAAATGCTGAAAATGTTTATCATAGGCTATTTATTTTCTCCTGAAAAAAGGAAAATAATTATTTATAAAAAAGAGGTCCATAAAATGTAAAAAGGGGAAGTATATTCCGCACTACCGGTTTCAACGCATAGGCGTGACGAGTTCCGGTGCAAGTTAATTCACACAAACAGGAAGATTGATTCTTACTTATGGGTGGAATGTAGAAGGAAACGTAATATTTGGATGTCTAGTTCAATATATTTTGAGATAGAATTCAAGACAGAGACCAATTGATTTAGAGACTGAGAAAGATTTTGAAGAGTTGATGATATGATGGAAAAGATAGTGATAAGAAAAACGATGCACTCTGGGACTTATTTTCAATTATATTTTGCTTGAAAAACTCTCCCCCTTCTTCTGGACTATCCTTACGTGTCATTTACCACACGCCGTGTAAAGAACACGCTCCCAGTTAACGTCAGTCCCGTACCGCTACTCACCGTGAAGCCTTTACGTGGCCAAATCACCAACCTTTCCCTTCATGACATATTCACTCGCACTCGGCAATAATGCATTCATTCACTCTTCTTCATCGCCTGTAAATTTATGCACCTCACATTTCCCGTGACATTCAATCCATCCGTTTTATCTGATTTTATTCGCTCGTCATCGCGTTTCGGTATCATGTTCGTTTTCAGGCCCCCTCCACCCGGAGCGTGGGCACGAACCTCGGGCGACAGAATTTGACGCCGTCGCAGCTCGGGTCAAAATTCAATGCCTCCCCGATGGATGGATGTTCCCCCCGTGTTGGATTGACAGATATTAGTTGGCTTGTTTGCGGCGGCACGTGTCGTTCGAACATGCGCAAGTCAGGGGGCATGGATGGTGAAGAGAGTGAAAGAGAGAGAGAGAGAGTGGTGCTGAATTATTGTCGAGTCGCGGTGATTCGCCTGCCGTGCGGCGGGCGTAATCCACATGAGAGCGAAAGGGAAGTCAATTTCGACGACAGCGAAAAATGAATCGCTGCGTTTTTATTTTGTCGGCCGTTTCTTTTATTCTTCGGGAGGGTGGGATCGGTCCATAAAAGCTTCTAGTAGTGAATTTTTTTCCGAGCACTACCTCTGCTGTAATTATCAATTCCTGTTATGACCAGTGCAGGATTTACGTATAAGCTACACAAGCTATAGCTTAGGGCCCCCCAAAGAAATTGTCCGAATGAACAATTGTCATATATACTTAAATATACCTCAGTCTCATGTGCATAGAAAGTGGCAAACTACGCAGTTTATCATTTGATGATGTCATCGGTGACTTTGCTCTTTCAAAGGCAAGAAAGACAAAATTTTAGTTTAATATAATTCCTTAATCCTTATAACATGTTTCAAAAGATTAGATAATATGCCTTCGTGAATTGTGCCTTTTTAAAGAATTTTTGTTTCTTTTTACCAGAGTTTTCATTGCTAAGTTTTTTATGAATAAAAATGATTTTAAGTTAAAGATTTATTATTTCACTATGTACAACTTAATTGTATTTCAGTTTAACCCTCCAGGGATCCGAAAATCTTATTTGGCACTGACATAGAATATCTGGACTTATAAAGGGCCCCATATCTCAAATAGCTTAGGGCCTTATCAAGTCTAAATCCGGCCCTGGTTATGACATCGAATTTCATCGTGCTGAGCTGAATCGGTTTTAATCTCTTATTTATTTGTCACTAGAAAATGGTGCCCGTTGACTCTCAGCGGGGAGAAGACAAAAAAAGAAATATTTGCATATGATTAAATTAACACCTACTTTATTAAACGTGACTGCATCTGGCGTCACTTCGTAGAATCACTTAACATTAGCACCCATATTGAACAGAATACTTTAAACTTTTCTGCATAAAGTTGGTATAGAGATAATGCCACTACTATTATTAATAATGCGACTTTTAAATGTAATAAAACCAGTTGTGGTTTTGAAAAAGAGAATTATAAGAATTATTGTACATAAATCTTAGTACTGTCATTCGTTTCCATTAATTGTTTCATCAAATTTGTTACCATTAAGACAAGTTATAAAGTACTAAGGCTATTTTACATTAGAAGTGGAAACTAACAGTTTCTACATCTCGAAGAACACATTATAGTTGACGAGATAAATAGTATGTCACACTTTTAAAACCAAACAAAACTTTCTTTAAAAGATTTCTCTTATATATGGGTCCATAAGTGTACAATCTAGGTACTATCAGATAACATAAAACCTAAAAGCATTAGTTTAATTCTAATGGCTATACAATGATTATTCACTCGTCCAGATGCAAAATATTTCTGTAATATTATTGTGTACAGTCATTATTATTTTCTTTTGCCTATATTTTTGGCTGATAATTAGTTGATTAGGATAAGTGTATTATTCTCCTTCAAATTCATTTCTGTAATAGCCTGTTATTACTGTGAAGGTACTCTCAACTCGGTTTTTTTAGAGGCTACCTAAAGCTTTCCTACTTTTTGTGCCAAGAAATTATTTGAAAATTGCCTTCTCGAAAGTTTTAAGATATAAATTATCACTATAGTCAAATACTACGTAAATAAAAAACTTATTTTCATATGATTGAACTTCGAAGTTATATACTGGAGGAATAGTATCCATACTAATAAGAATATTTTGTACTTTTCGACATATAAATTGTAAAAAATATGTAGAAAAGTATAATTTATGTACTTTTTAGCACGTATGTAGTAATGTAGTACGAAATATGTATGTTTTTGTGAAAAGAATACTTTGCAATGTTCTCCATTTTTTTTCAATATGGATTCTACTCCTCTAGTATATAACTATGAAATTCAATCATATGAAAATATATTTTTGCATCACTAATAACACTATACCGACTTAAAGCAAAGCCGTATCCGGTATGGAGATGGTGAAATAATTAATAAAGGATAATACAACAGTGTAGAAGAGGAAAGATCAAATTGGAATACTATGAAGAAAATATCAAAGCTATGAGGACCCGGATGTGGATTAGACACATACTGGGACAATATGGGTTTGTGAGTAATATAACTGAAGGAAAATAAGATAAAAAGATCCAATGAGGCGGGTCGAGGAATAAATACATAGAGCGCGTAAAGAGGGAAATGCATGCGAAGAACTAAAAGGAAGAAATGGGGAATGATGGAAAACTGCAGCCAACCAATCTCAGAATTTAAAAAAAAAACAAAAGGCGGCTTACTTTTTCTTTCAACCGCTTATTTTTTTTAAAATTAAACTGCAATATGTTTCCAATCATCACTAAAGGATATCTCGCACAATATACCTCAAAGTGTGCCAGAGCAAAAATGTTTTGACTCGAGGAAAAGGCAGCTTTGGAACATCGAGGATTTCTCGAAAGAGAGAAACACTTCGGCCTGGGTGTAATTAGGGCAAATGTTGAAAGACCTCGAGATAAAAAAACGCTCTATTTCGAACATTTTTCATTTTTTTCAACATTTCGAAGATTTTTCCTTTTACTATGTTCCTACGGGAAAGGGAAAAGGAAAGTAATGCACCGATCACATCAGATGAGACGTTATGCACAGATCAGAGCTTTAACTATGTGTTATTCGATTGCTATGCCAATTGTTTTCTAAGATAAACTTATTACTCTTTTTATTTGTTTCAAATATATAATATTGATACAATGGAAAAAAATAAATTCGATGTGCAATCGTTTTGAATGTGAAATAGGTAGCCCAAATAAAATCATAAAACACTCAGGTATAATTATTTAGTTGACGAAGAGCTCAGAATGATACAAGGCTTTTGCCTTAAATTACAACTTCATGCCTATTACAGTTGCTTATGCAAATTTAGTCTCGGAGATGATTAGAGGAATACATCCCCCAAACAAGGAATGTTTCGACTCAGGGAAAAGGTAGCTTACGAACACAGGTTTTTTTCGGAAGCCACTTCGCCCCAACGACAATTAGAGGCAACGCCGAGACATCGTGTGATCAACAACGCAACCTTGGGAATCATTGCCTATTAGCACATTGGAAGGGGGAAATTTCCTCGCAGGATCGCTTCCAACCCTTTTGCCGTCAGCACTCCAGAAGACACATTTATAGAAGCCGTCATTCCACCGAGACCAGATTACGAATGCCAGTAATGGCTTCAGCACTCCGCGGGATGCTTTTGAATGATTTAATGGCACAATCAGTACACCCTTATCTAATCTTTGCACTCAAATGACGATGCCGACGTTTCGTTCCATTACTCCGTCCTCAGTGCTTAATGCAGTTACAAGCCTCTAACGAGTCGGAGAAAGCGTTTTGCCAATATCTCGCCACCCTCCCGATTCCGCTGAATTCACATCGTTGGAAACCATTTTTCCGTCGTTAATTCTCTTCTCTCGTCACCTCGATTCGAATCCGCGGCGTCTGAAAAGTCCTCCCGCGGCACTCAATCCTTTCTCGTGCCTTCCTAGTCACGCCTCACAATCGTCCTCTCACCACCTCAATCTTTTCAGCTTCCCTTCCATCAAATCCCCCGCGCCTTTCCGCTTCTTAATCTTGATTTCGTCTCTCGCTTTCCCGCCCCACCCCCCAATCTCCCTCCCCCACAACAGTTCCAAATGTATTCCGCGTTTGCTTATCCGTGATTGGATTTGCATTTCATTTCTTTGGCTTGGTGGCTGTATTTCCTTACTACTCTTTCAATAATGCCTCCCCCATACATTAGAGCTCCCAGGGTATCATCTACATATTACCTCCCTCACCTCAAGGGTGTTCGGCAGGGAGTTCGGATTAATCACCAACATGCACGGTAGTGTAAAACTAACTTTCATCAACATACACCTCACTATAGGTATCTTAAGAATGTTACAGAAACTATTTAGTTCATCTGCATCTAATATTTCTCTGCAAGCCACCTCAAGGGTGTTTAGCATGGGTTTTGAATTATAATGTAATGCTACAATGTAAACAACATACAAGAGTAAAGATTGGATTGAATATTTGGGGAGGCGACCGACGGTTAAGGTTATTTGCGCCATAGGGGATAGGAAATGGAGGAAGAGTGGATGGAAACCTGGCGTCGGCATTAGCCTACTATTAACGAAAGGCGCCAAGGGGACCATGGCTTAACGTCTCATCCGACAGACGGAGTACTGTACTTGAAGAGCCCTCCACAAGACACTCAAGGAGGGATCGGGTTCCTCTGAAAAACTTCCGCCTCTGCAGGGATTTGAAGCCGAGTACTCTAGCCACCACACCAACCCGGTCCCCGTCAAGCAGGGATAATGTAAAATATGATGTTATTACTACGTGGCAGATTAATAATGTAACGCCGTGCTTCTGTTTATTTTGCTCCTGGTAAATATTGTTTATGTGTTTAATAGTTTTATTTATTTGTTGTTTGTATTGACCGATTTTGTTCTTTTGTTTGTTTCTTTGTTTAAATTATTTTCATGAGTTCATAGTTTTTACTTATTTGTTGGAGGTTGTTAAGTATTTGTTTAAGATTTTGTTTTGGTGGTGATAGATTGTTAAAAATGGAAGAGGGAGAGGCGCGTAACGAGTCCGAAAGTATGCACTGAAATTTCATTTCCTCCGTCTGTAAAAATAAACTATAACAAGAAAATTGTGTACCAAGTACATTAATAAATAGCACTACCACGCAGCAAGGTGTTATTATAAACAAGCATTAGAGAGCAAAAACTTTCAAGTAATGGTCCACTAATATTTTTATTGTTTACGACCCGGGTTTCGTCACGTAATGACATATTCAGGTACAAATATTATCCCGCATGGGTATATAAACAAAATCAGGTGCAGAGGAAGGCGGGGAAGGGAAGGGGGGGAGAAGGAAAAACCGTTGGAGTATGGTGTAATGGGTAAAGGGCAGGTAGGGAGGCGTTGGCGAGACGGGGGGGAAGCTTCCCGCCGCCCGGTATTTTCTCCAATCAGCCCAACGCTTCCCCCCCGTCTCGCCAACCCCTCCCTACCTGCCCCTTACCCATTACACCATACTCCAACGGTTTTTCCTTCTCCCCCCCTTCCCTTCCCCGCCTTCCTCTGCACCTGATTTTGTTTATATACCCATGCGGGATAATATTTGTACCTGAATATGTCATTACGTGACGACACATGGGTCGTAAACAATAAAAATATTAGTGGACCATTACTTGAAAGTTTTTGATTTCCGATATGGAGAGGTTCCACGAAGTGAAGGCTGAATTTATTAGTTACATTATAGAGCAAATAAACTAAGCAGCAATACCTGTCGACTAACCTACTTCAAAGTCTCATTGGCAGCCATTATGGTCTCTCATCGATCGCAGGAAGAACGCCATTATAAACCTGTCCGTTCTGCGGTCAAAGCTTAAATGTGAGTGGGTCCATAATTTAACAGTCTATATAACGTGTATCGCAAAAGGTTGAGGGGTGCATTGGGAAGTGTACAAACTGGAGTCAGAAAAACAATATTTCCTTCAATAGTTTCTGGCGCTGCGCAGTGGACGTGTTTGATGCATGGGCTACGGAACTTTCAAAATACTGAGAAAAAGGAGAGGAAGTTTTTTTAGTGTGTAAGGTCAATCAGAAAATGTTTCTTATTAATGATATCACTTCGAGAAGTAGGATAACAAATCGTCCCGTTTCGACTGCCGTCGTCCCGTTTCGACTCGTCTCACAATAGTACTTCAGAGTAGGGTGCCATGTCATAGCTATAGGCGCTTTTATGGTATTTTGAACGAAATATTATCTCACCCTTAAATCAATGAATTTGGTCTCATTTTAAAGAAAAATATCTCACCGTTCCAAATGCACCAAAAATCAGCTCCTCTCGGAACTACTTTCCGAGATATTTGCCAAAAATGTCAGCCATTTTGCATGGGAAATGGTACGTTTATGAGCACCAGAGAGACATACTTAACAAAATGAAGAATTTTGAACGCCTAGATCTCGTCTAAAAATTAACAGTGAGTAGTTCGTATGTTATCTCAACTATTTTTAAAAATTTACCAAATGGTCAACGCAGTAAATTTTTCAGAATCACAAAAAAATCCTTCCGTTGTGAAGGTTTAAATTTAGCGAGTGAAAAAAATTAGTCAAGTTTGAGACTTATAGATATGTTATTTACTTGAAGAAAGATCTAACTAAGGCTTTCCCGGATTATGAAGTCGTTGAAGGTTATTCGGGTTTCCCACCGGGTCAAACTCTCCATCTCGGCCGACGTTTCGACGACTCGTCCATCGTCATCAGGGCATGTTTTGCATCGTCAACTGGTCCGGCTTGGATACCATTTGGTCAGGTGTCTCGTGATTGGTCCGCTCGTTCCCGCCTTTTTTCCCTATCCTCTCGCATGAATCTCAGCACCGGTTTCCATGCCTGGGCGAGGGAAAGGCCACCGTCGCGATTCATGGTGTAATTTCGCATCCTTATTTCCATCGCTTCCCTCGTCAGTCTCTCCCAGAACTTTTCCACGCGGCAGAGAACCTTCGTCTTCTCCCAGCAGATGGCATGCTCATTGGAAATACTGTGCTCGGCCACGGCGGATTTTTCAGGTTGGCCAAGCCTATAGTGCCGCTGGTGTTCCTTGACCCTAATTGCGATTGTCCTGACCGTCTCTCCCACGTACACCGGGCAAATTATTTCTTTGAGCCAAATGAAGCAGAGATATCGAAAAACGAGCTCGTAAAATTTCTATTCCCACGCTTGAAATGTTACGTAAATTTGTTTTCCTTCAAAATGTTGGCGGGGGAGGGCTACTGCCACTCCATGCCAACCCCCAATTACGCTTATGCTAACCCATATCATCATGGAAAGCTAAGTTTTCCAAACACTCAAACTACAATTTGGCATTTAGTATTTGTTCCGACTCCCGCAGTCGGGATGGAACCCCCTTTAAGATGGCTGAAAGAGAGCGAAAGTTGGAATAGCGCGCGGGAGAGAGCGCTGTAATCCGTTAGACCCTCACTCCTTCTCCTCCTCCTCCTCCTGCGGGTCCGTAACTTTTCGAAGCACGAATCCTTGTGACGGAAAGCGGTCCGAGCGGTCCGAGCCGTGATGAAATGAATTAAAAGCGGGACAAAGGAGGTTCGCTCGCTCTTTTGTCTCGACTCCTCGAGGCTCTGGGTGCGGGAGGGAATCTAATTAATGAGCAATGAGTTTAATTAGCGAGTGAAATGAGTAGTTGTTGAGGAGAAACGGAAACTCTGCGCTTTGCTCCTACGGTCGGAGATATAAGAGTCGTGAAGAAGGTTATAGATTGGACGATGGTTTAGAGTTAGCTTAAAAAGGAATAATGTAGTGAATGCACGTACAATGCTCTATTTGAGACCGTATTTTGACGGTATTGTAACATCATCCGGTTGATGTTGTACCGCAGCGAAACCTTGGCCGTAAAAAAATATTTTATGGGGATTTACTGAGTTATCCTTGGTTATTTAACATATATCAGCTCTAAAAAAGATTAATCTAGGACAACTTTGAGATACTCAGAACTAATTCTGTCGAGAATAACGCAACTTAATATCAAATAGCAAACTGTTACATACTGGACTCGATATCGAAGGTCGACATCGGCCTCTAAGACTTTGAGCACATACAATATGAACTATACAAAATACTTGTTGATATTGTATGAATAGATGTTACTATACAAAAGTTGAAATAAAGTTTACAAAATAGAAACAAATAATGAAAACTAACCTTGGTTAGACATAAATTAATGTCAGACATTACAAATCAAATCTTCCATTTAAAAACCGCAATAGAATCAATACAAACTCATCTGTGTCACAAAAGACAATACACATCAACAGGATCTTAACTAAAAAACTTGATCAACCGGACTCCATTTCGGCTGTAGATAGGCACAAACCTTTGCAAACATATCAGCTTGTAATATATTAACTACACCTCAAAGCAGTAGAACTTTTTTTCCAAGCACTGTATGTACAGAGACAGTTGAATTTCGTTCACAATCTCAACACTGATCAACTATCTTTCGTCAAATTCAAAGTTGAAGTATCAGAAAATATTGATTTTAGTACATAGATAATTTCCTAGTGTAAATAAAACATAAACGCGCTGATATGTTCTTACATCTTCTGGGAGTGAATTTAAATTTCTTGATGATTTGGCTATGAAGAAAAGTACCGCATTATTCATAAAATTTGTTGACAGCAAAATTGAAATCATGTTTGACTTCAATAGTCATTTCACTAATTTTAAATAAGCTTAATTATGAGAATCAAGGAAGGTAAATTATTTTTTGAAAAGAAAATCAACGTACAACGTTCATGCGTCAAAGACGCCTTTTCTTCATTCCTTAATTTCATCGCAACGCCTGATGGCGATGGAATTTTTTTATTTCTTTTTATCAATCAACCGTAATTTCCTAAGAGATCTTTTAAAATTGGCAATTGGAGAGAAACCTAGCAATAAAATCTAGCTCCGTAATACATTTAAGTGGGTGACGCCGATATTGGATATAGTAACATTGTCAGAAACCTTGATATTACTAATAATCTCTCGTGGAATCATCACATAAATGAAATCTCAAATAAGGTCGACAAAACATTATTTCTGTTAAAATTACACAAATCTCTTCTTCCCATTACTACCCAAAATGCTTGTCTCAACGCTTATTCTTCACTCATTCGATGATTGCGTTTTGGTCTATTATGACCTTCCATTGGAATTAGAAAATAAGCTTCAGTGGCTCTTAAATTCTCGTGCAAGATTTTTCCTTGACCGTCGTAAAGACGAGCATATCTCCCACCACCTTCACAACTTGTTATGGCTTAAAACCTCTTCTCGGAGTAAATATTTACTTGGGTCATTTCTCTTCGCTCTCTTCTACAATAAATATCCTGTCTATCTTTTTTCCATGTTTAAATCAAAATCAGTCTCTATCCTGAGAACCACTAAAACTGACCCCTCCTATATCTTACCTCGGACATATACTTACCTTAAATCTTTTCTCATCTCTGGTTCTAATCTCTGGAATCCCTTACCGTTTTCTATAAAAAATTCTTCCTCCCTATCTGTTTTTAAGGAATAACTATTTAATTATTTCTATAATAATTATATATGTCCATAACTAAAATTGGTAACTTACTATAGAGTTGTATGTCGATTATATTCTATATATTATTATATTTTTTTTATTTATAATTATAAAATTTGCAACTTGTTATAACATTCGGTCGGCCTCGGTGGCGGCGGGGTTTAGTCCTCGCCTGCCAAACTGAAGGTCGCGGGTTCGAGTCCCGCGGTAGGATATTTACCTCCCTGGGCATGGTTGTGTGTGTTCGTCCATATATTGCATACCTAGTAATTGGCTTCGGCTGTTAGGTATAAAGAAATTATTATTATTATTATTTACATAATGATCTGAGACATGTATGTTTGTTTCTTATCTCTTTCTGTTAGATATTATATTTTGCATTTAGTGTTAATAATCTAAAGCTGTGAAATTTTTGTTTTTCATCACTGTGAGATGTTGGCCAGGTATATTTTTTTCGTTAAAAGTAGAATTTGATATGTCTTTCCTTTTTTTCTCTCACGGGGAAACCCAGAGCATTATAAAACTTATTCTATTCTATTCTAATATGAAGTATTGAATAGTGACTGAATAAGGGAAATTATTTTTTATTGAACTAACAAATAAAACTATTGCGAAAAATACAGCTTCATTTATACTAGTTTAGTCATGATGAATTTTCGCCAAGATTTCGGCTAATAATATCTATTGATTTCAATTAAATTTTAATTTAATCATATTTCAATGGAACCTTTCATGCATTTGAAATAATGCTTAGCCGAATCATCAAACTCTAAATTTCGATTTACAGCATTAGTTTTCATCAAACTATTAAGAACTAGTTCACAATCCTATTTATTCACATTCTTCACCTTTTTACAAGGACGAGGTCGTTTCATGGGGGTATGTTTCGTATTACCAGGGCAGGGAGGAATGAAAACTTTTGAAAAGCAGGAGAAAAATACATGTGTAGGCCATTAAGGGTGCAATTGCAAGTTCAAAGTACTGGCCTATTTTATTAGAACTTTTGTCATTCAAAATTATGAAAGAAAACAGCACTAGTAGTTTTTTTGCATTGTAATATAACTAACAAGTGAATGAGGAACTGTTTAGTTACTTTTTCGGAATAGCCTACTTTGATATTGACATATATAATGGAGTAAGATTTCCACTATCGAATGGTGTAAAAATATTACTAAAGTATTGGTCATTTATATATACCTATATCGGTTTTAGAATGATGAATTTTTAACTTTTTAATCTCAATTTCCATCCGATTAATATCGTTCAAAAACTTGTATAGCATACACTAGATATTGATGCACCTAATTTATTTTTTTAAGTTCCGGTTATAGATATTATAACACGCGTATTTAGGTTTAAATAACACACTTCCGGTTATCATCGAAGCACTTAGCCGATATATTGTGATGAATGTTTCAACGTTGCCATGGAAAACGTTTGCTGTTAACCTAGTTTAACAAATTTATTGGTACACTACTTGAAAATTAGACATTTAGCATACATTATGAAATTTTTTAACTATGAAGATAATTATAACCTTCCCCCAGTTGGTTAAAAACATCATCATGTCAAATTCAAACGAATAGCTATGGAGGCGGGAGTGAGTATAATTACTGGCTTTCGTCACCAGGTAAAAGCTACGGTTTAACGTTTTGTCATTACATTAAGCCTGAATTTACTCATTACAGCTAATTTTATCAATCTTAGGAAAATAGTAATTCGAAGCGCAGGGAGGGATCGGGTTGTTGTTGTGACTAGAGTACTGTCTAACCATACTGGAGGCCAGGGTTCAAATCCCTGCAGAGGAGAATGGTTTTCAGAGGAAACCCGATCCCTAGTTTCCCCAATTTATGACCCCCTATTTAGATTTAATAACACACTTCCGGTTATCGTCACAGCACATAGCCGACATATTGTGATAAATGTTTCTACGTTGCCAAGGGAAACCTCTGCTTTTTACCTAGTTTATTAAAGTTTTTAAGCCTGAAGATAATTACGCCCTTCCCTTAGTTCGTTAAAAAATCATGATAACAAATACTGCCGAAAAGCAATGGAGGAGGCTGGAGTCAGCATAATTCCTGGCTTTATTCACGAGGTAAAAGCTTCGGTTTAACGCTTTTCCAATTATATTTTACCAAATGGAGTATTTTATGTAATTTATAAAAATATACAAGGTAGCAATGAGCCTTAATTTACTCAATACAACAAATTTTATTTCTGTTGTACAGAGTAAATTTAAAAAACAAAACAGGACTTCGAAGCGCAGCTTCCTTCTTAATTGAAGTAGTTTTCTAATTAAGGAATTTATGTAATAAAATTCTTAGTTTAAAAATAAGAAAAATACTAAACTTTTCCAGCATCACCCTTTATTGAAAGAAATTTAAAATTTCTCGGAGACCGGACCTCATGGACAGGGTCATCACAATATCAGAAAGGTAGTGACGAAGCCACTGGGGCCTGGTTACGTAACTGCCGGGTTTATACACCCACATTTGAGCCTCAACTGTTCAGCCGAACCCCCACATCTCTCGAAGCAGGAATACGAGCATTCTCAGGCGGTAGAACTCTTGATAAGGGAGCTTAGGTGACTCAGGAGATGTACTAAATTCGGACCTGCATTCCCACACGACAAAGACTGTCGTGAATACCCCTGCAGATAAGTGGGTGATAAAAGAGGTCGGGCTATCGTATTTGCGTCCGAGCCCAGGCGCCTCCGGTCTCCGCTTCTGGTTTATCCGTGATGGGCGAAGTTTACAGAGACTGGGGAGATTTGTGGATTGTGATAACTTCCGAGACGACATCGAAAATTTAGCTAGGAAATAAAATCTTCGTTATCCTAAAGCACAGCTAGGCGAGGTAGCAATCCGACCTCTATAAAAAAAAACCGACAGCAAAAATCATTCATCGTGAATACTTCCGAACAAAGTTAAAACCTGTAATAGAATTTTCGCAAGAATATATTACATTGCTGGGTTATCACTCAAACTGTGAATTATAGTAAATCTGGGAAGTTTATTTTGATGAATTATTTTTACAAACAACACTTCACGAAACTGCCAATGACCCAGAAACAGGATCAGAACCCGTAAGTTTCGCGTCAGTCATGAAATGAGCTCCCAATCAAAATTGCGAATCAAACAGTTCAATGTGGTGACTACAAAATAGTAATAACAAAGAGTATATCTATAGCGACAAACGTTTGGATAATCAGAATCAAAATAAATGAACTCCAATTACAATTTAAGCCCCGCTCATAGTGTAGATTAATTTATCCATGGCATGGTAATTTCTTCATGCTTCATTGGAGTTTTTGGAGACGATAAAAAAGTGAAGACTTCTCTCCACCATAAGTGAATAGTCACTGAAGTACAAAGAAACCCCTCTTAACGACCACTCCTATCAATCAACCACCCCCCTCAATGACCATTTTTTTAGCGGAACCGTCGGTGGTCGCTGCATTCAGGTTTCACTGTATGTGTACATCAAATTAATACGCATTGAAATTTCCCAGGAGCAATTAAATTATGAGGAAATCAAGGTTATCTGTATAGGTTTTAAAAAAACCGTTGCTTCAAGAGTTTTATATTATCTTCAAATCAGCCAGTTCATTCACCTAATATGTAATCCTAAAAACTTAACCCCTGTCGAACGACTACCCCTCTTATCGCACATTTTACAGCGGAACCATAGGTGTTCGCTTAATACAGATTTCACTGTATATGGAAAGGGCATTACGATAACAATCTGTAGCCTGAAAATCGGAATAACAACCTTTTTCCCATCCCCTGCTCTTTCCTAATTTCCCTTTGGATAACATGACTGAATGGACGATTCAGTGGTAGTTTGCGATAATGTCCACCATCGGCTTGAACTTTTACTCAAGTGTTTCTTGAAACATATTTTGGCAACTTAGTTCTATGGATCCTATTAGTATGCTTGAAGAAGTATTAGTTACTTGAAGATATTGATTCTACTAGATTTTACTATAGTTTCCGATGGAAATGCGAATAGTTAGTAATCGAAATAAATAAAAAATATGCATGAGGAAAGTGCGTATTAAAAAAGTGAATGTATGCTGTCCTCTAGTAAGTTATCGATAGAAAACATAGTCAAAGTGCAAAATTAGAGCGTCACCCCGCAAGCGTGAAAGTAAAATCAGGGTCCACAAAGATGGGGGACGGGACACTCCCTCGTAACGGCTTCTGGTATACTATAGCAAGCTCCCTCCCCATCTACATCAATGTGAATACTGATAAAGATTGACTAAATAAACACCAATTACCTGTCATGTGATCGACACAAACGCCCGTGCTGCTCAGAGGAAATTGAAAAGCAGGAATTAATCAGCAATTAAAAAATTCCAACTTTAGTACTGACTCGTTAAATAAGCGTCGTCGATGTTAGTGAGCACATTGAATTTTTAATATCTATAACGAAACACGATCCTTGCATGTATTTTCCGAAAGTGGTGTTCTTGGTATTCGTACAGCGTGCGGCGCAGCAGTGATAGAATCATGTAAACTTGCCGGAATCAAATCATTGAACCAGAATTAAACTCTCAACGAGGTTGTATTACCTCCACCATCGAGAGGCAAGGGCAATGTGCTCGTACTCAGAATAAAATTATTGTACTTTGCTTCCTAATTCTTTTGACAGTATAATCCTAGCTTTATAGATCACCATTATCTCAAAAAAATCCTCTTCACTCACCTGTGTTTATTTTTTATATTCTATATCACTCAGTACATTCCACATTTTATCATTATCGAGGTGACTTGATATTGACATCGTAGATGTTGAAACTATGGTCGGTAAGAATAATATGTGTGTGATGCAGAAAATTATAAATTATTTCGCCTGACGAAGATCTACAGAAAAAAAATGTAATTTCTTTTTTTAATTATTTTTATTTCATTCATTTTTTTATTTTTAAAATTTAAAGCTGGAAACTTTTAAATCATATTACATCTATTGTCACGCAACCCGTGCCGTCGTGAGAGCGAGGAGGTAGGGGGTTTTAGGTCACCAGCCTATTCAAAGTAGAGGTGTAGTGAACTCGGAAACTAGAATAAGCAAACGATGATTAGCGAAGAGTCTTTTGGCCGACAATTGGACATAACTGCCGAAAATTCTTCAACTCCAATCACCCACCCACCCACATGTTCTCACCTGCAATTTTGCCCATCTCACCGCGTGTGTTCAGATTGCCTTGCCGTAACAACACTGATAAATCCAACGGAGAAATGATATCTAAAAATGAACATAATTTCAGCATTGAAAAACCATGCGATGTATGCGTATGAATCTCATAAATGGCATTATAGCTTACTTTGCCAAGTGTAATGGAGTTTCATACCAAAGGATACCATTTTTCAGCTCGAAGGAGGATGCACTATAAGCCGCTACGACTCTTCAAAAATGACTTTATGAGTTATAAACGACGAGTTTATTTTCTTATGAATACAATTCATAAATCGCATCATTAATTTTGTACACTTATCTATTATATACACATATATTATTAGGCAGTTTTATAACCAAAAGTCATGCGCTGGAGTAAAAAATAACTACTGCATAGCTACATCGGAACTGCTGGGGGTATGGACTGCGAAAACTGAAAACACGTGGTGAGATGGGCAAAATTACAGGTGAGAACATGTGGATGGGTGGGTGATTGGAGTTGAAGCATTTTCAGCCGCTTTGAAGCCCATTTAACACCGCGCACCCAATTGCACAATTTAAAACTGCATACTTTTCTCAATCTGGAGAGCAATAATAATTGAATCAGGGCAGGGGCTATTTTTCCACTTCGCGTTCAGGCATTCGTCCATGCGTTCATGCGATTCATCGCTTTACGCAATGCAAAATGAGCGTTCGAGCATACATCAGATTGTACAGTAGCGTGCCCCGTGCAAAACGGGCTTGAGACATTCCCTCCTTAACCTTGGAATACTGTAAAAAAGAAATCACATCGTGACATGTTGAACACGGGCATGAAAGGCGGGAGGATACTATGGCAATAAGTGTCAATTTCTCCTAGTTCATGACCTAATTAGCACCTTCCCATGTGAATTTAGCGTTTTATTGGTCTGTGATCTATTGGTTTATTGGTCTATGAGCATACACTAAGGTGCTGTGCAACTGCATGTGTTCCAATGATTGCTTAACTAATGTTGATACTTCCACACGCTCATGCTAATGAACATACAGTAGCGAAACATCAGCGCTATTGAATATTTTTTCTAAGTGGCATTCTTCGAAAGCTCGCAAATTAAGGTGTTATAAGGTGCGAAAACTACATCGATATTTTTCATGGTCAGGTGTATACTAACGAATCATCTCCGGGGATACAAGTCTCAAAATGTGGATCCTCGATTTTTTGGAAATAAGAAATTTAGTAAAATTCATGCCCAAAAACTAAGAAAATAATGGGTGGTGTAACAAAAATAAATATATATATAAACTAATTTAAGTTAATTAATTACCTACATTATATTCCTCTCGTTGGCATTCGTTACTTTTACACGGATGAGGCAGATTTCATCATTGTAGCCAGATGCGAAAATGTCTCAATCGTTGCATCGAAATTAAAACTAACGTTATCACAGAAACCTTTGATAGCCTAGATATTGTATACTCATTCATCATTTAAAGACTAATTCTAAGAGTAAAAATGGAGACAGTATTCTGCATCATAATAAAAATTAATTAATAATATAATATTAACGCTTAGAATACGTTTTAACTAGCTGTCATATTATAAAATGTCTATTCAATAAATGCTTTATGATATCCACTGGATGTTGAATGTATAATAGAAGTATAGTAGAACTGTAGAACTCTGTATAGTAGAACTGTTGTTATTACTCAGTTTTTTTAGATCTTGGAATGTAACTGAAAAACAATGGTCCATATTTTGGAAGTTTTGATTTCTTAATTTATCCATTATTAAAACTAACACTGAGCATGCCGTCATAAAAATGTAACATTATTATTAGGCAATTATTAGTATTATTGTCCTCAAGTATTTCGAAGAATTAGACATAAAGCGGTAATTATTTGTGGAGACAGGCTATGGCAATCGCCCGCCATTTTAGATAGTGATTTTAGTAGAAAGTTAAGCAACTGAGTACAACTGTTGATTAAAAATACGAAACTTCGGCCTCTGAAATAAAAATTTTCACTCCACCTGTTGAAGATTTGATAGATGAGATTGATCAAGGCTAAATAAGCTAAGTGGAAACACCTTTGATATTAATATTCTGAAAAAATGGTTTTTTAAATTGAAAATTGTTTTTTATTACAACAAGAAACGAAAAACTATTTGCACTTCGTTTTAACATAAAAAATCGAAGCTTTAGGTAGCCTTAAAGGTAATATCTGTGTAAAGGCTACCTTCAGTTAATAAAGACATTCGTGGCCAACAGACAGATAATCAACAATTGTTTATACAAAAAATATGCATATTACACAATGCCATCTTAACAGCCGAAACGATGATACTGTGCCGAATATGCCCATGCAAAATCTAGAGTTGCTAGAAAAAACCTAAGAAAACAGCATAGAAAAAAGAGCATGGCCAGGAATACACATTCACTACGGAAACCAGCCAGAATGTTTTCTTTGAAGACTTTTCTTGGATATCCATCCGGGTGTCCCAGCTCATCGGTAGAAATGAAATAAATTATTACAGTCTATAGACACAGAAGACCCGCAGCGGAACTTGCATCCCTCTAGAGACACCCTCTGGGACACTATTCCTTTATTGCTGTACTATTCGTCTCAATTAATGTCTCTCGTTCGTACGTAAAATCTCCCCTCTAGTAAAGTTGCCACATGTATTGAACCACCTCTGCTATCCCCTGGGGAGGAGGAAGATAACTAAGCAGTCTCACTCTTACTCCATTCCTGAGATGTTCATTGAGGAGCAGAGGCTCAGTCTTCCTCTTGTGTGGCCAAAGTAAAAGTTCCACGCATAATTAGCAAGCAGTGAAGTGCGCGTAAGCTTTTAATGTGTTTTTGTCCCGAATACATCCAAGTAAAACCTATTTTTTTTACATCAAAAACGATTTAAAGTCCAGTAAGAGACAGAAAAACTTTGTATGACATGGATGACCAAGTGAAGAAAGACCACGTAATCGCAGCAGTAAGGAATTTTCTGGGCTCATCCGATTTCCACCTGGATCACTACGGCGCGAAGGCAGTCAGCGAAAATGTAGTAGGTTTCATGGGAAAACACCTACTGGTCACGGTCGCGGTAAAATTCAGAGGTAGAACACAGACCATTAGTTTCTTCGTCAAAATGCTACCCAACTCGGAGAGTCATCGGTCTTTCCTGGCTGAACTGCGATACTTCAAGAAGGAAATCGCTTTCTACGAGGTGTTCCAACCGATGATGTCGGCGGTAATGCCTTCAGAATACAAAGTTCCCGTAGCGGCTTGCTACTTAACCCTGGGGGGCAAAGAGACGACCCAAGACGGCGATCCTAAGAAATGCGAAGATACGGAGCTGATTGTTCTGGAGGATATCAGCAAGGAGGGCTACCGCCTTCGGGACAAGATGATTCCTTTAGACCTGGAACATTGCCGGGTCGTCGTGAGAACAATGGCACGCTTCCACGCCGCGTCCTTTCTGCTGAGCACGAATTCAAGTGCTTCAGGGTCAAAGAGAGGAAATGCCAACTACGGGGACGGGGTTTTCCTCCAGGCAAAGGAGATGTTCCTGACGAGAGAGAAGACAAGCAGCGGCTACCTGTGGGCCATGGCAACCGCGAAGACGACAGCCACGGCAGCGGCAGGATTCTGGCCAGACAGATTCGGCACTAAGGAGATGAGGGAAGAGATACTGCGGCGAATGCAAGAGTACTGGAAGGAGCTGTTCCAGATCACGCAACCGTCCGAAAAGTACTTCAACGTCCTCTGCCACGGTGACGTGTGGGTCAACAACATAATGTTCAAGGACGAGAGGGACCAGAATACAGGGAAGGAGAAGCCGGTGGAAGCCTTATTAGTCGACATGCAGCTCATACGTTTCGTCCCGGTGGCCATAGACCTGCTTCTGTTCCTTTACACCTCCACCACGAGGAAGTTCAGGCAAGACCACGTGGACGAACTCCTAAGGGTTTACCATGATCAACTGGGGAGCGTCGTGGGGAAGGATACCCTGGACGGGTTGATGTCGCTAGGGAAGTTGAGGGAGTCCGTCAAGGAGTTCGGATTATTCGGGAAGGTCATCGCTACAGGTTATCTGCCGTTCATAATTAACATCGAGGAGGTGGACCCGCTCTCGAGCAAAGGGAGTAACGAACCTCCAGATTTCATGACATTTGCTTTAAAGGATCGCGGTGAAAAAGTGCTGGCCAACGCGAGGGCCAACGAGTATTACAAGATTAGGCTGATGGAGGCATACCAAGAGATATTGGAGCATATGAATCTGTGGAAGTGAATCTTCGAAGCACAGGTAGGTCCGCGGTTGTCATCCGAAGTAACAAGAATTGTCTGCTCATTAATTTATGAAAAATATAGAACACTTGTCGATAATATAAATGTAATTAATAACGAGTCAATATTTACAATCTTTGAAAGAAATTTGGAGAGGAATTTTGAATTGGAAGAAAGGAAGATTGGGAGGGTTGCTTCTTCATGGTGAATACTGGCTCCAATTCCTATAGTCCATGTTCACATTTCAGGATAGCCGGAGAATTTATCGGAAGATACCTGATTTGTCCTTCCATTCAATGTGGAGTACCCTTCAAATGTGGTATTTCATCTATTGGCAGGGATGTTGAACTGTGGTCCCCTTGACCCTTTCCATTAGGAGTTGGTCAAAGCAGACGTCGGGTTTCTCTCAACCATTCCATCTCCCTTACTATCTCTCACACTAATTCAATGAGACATGAGAATTAATTTATCAGTCATCTGCCCAGATTTCCAACCAATGAAGAGAACGAAGTGGCCGAAAGGCAACCTCGTCAGGGAGAAAAGTTTTCTTTGAGCTGCCCCAGGATTAAATTCTAAGAAAAGTGTGATTCTGTGTCAGTAATTTTATATGTAACATAGACAGCCAGTGCAGAACTAATATATGTTGTAATCACCAGTCAACAGATCTAGGTCAGAATGGCCAAGCAACAGTGGATGATCCGACAGTGAAAATGAAAGTCTCCAGCAATGGCCTCACATAAACCTTGTCTGCTTATTTCTCCACTAAGTCAAGCTTTGCAAAGTAGTTTCACCAAGTTGTGGAATAACTAAAACAGCTGCCATAGCATGATGTATTTTATTTAAATTTGCAAATGTGGTTTCCAAAAGCTATAAATGAAAGTTTTTACTCCCCTAACTTGTCATCAGTGTTAGAAATAACAAAATGGGTGGAGAAATCCTTAAAATCACATCTACTCCATAAATTTTTTAAACTGAAAGAAGGAATACATCAAGGGGAACCATGTGAGTTTATTTTTTATGTACATTTAATGTATGTGAAAATAAATTTTTGTTGTGCTTGGAGTTTTCTCACTAGTATTTTGTTTCTCTTAATTGAGCACACATCCTTGACGTCAGGAAAGGTAAAGAAGAGATTTCTCCCCGCATTTTTTCGAAGGCACTTAATCACACAACACAGTGAGAACACTCTCCTTCCCAGACACTTCTTTAACAGACACACTCTTTCCCGGTTTTCCACTGATTCACTTACCGTTTGATTTCCAATTGTTCTTCTCCCCCATGTGTGCAGTTTTGAGTAGTTCCGTGAATGAGTCACTCCAAAATTTCTCTAGATTCGTTCTTTAGAGAATCTGGAAGTTTTTTCAGCACAGCCTCCCTGTTTGCAGGAGAGATCCCTGTTGATTGGAATCCAGATTTCAAGTTTTTTCTCCACCAATACTTTCTTCTGCTGTCTTTAATATCAGAGGCAATTCTGTTTTAAGCAGCGTAACCCGGTTCTTTTTTTTCCACTCATCAAGTGCCTTTCTCCATGCAACTTTTACGAGGTGGAAAAGAGCAATGTCTAAAGGTTGGGTAAGGTGTGTCGAGTTAGGGAGTAGGAGGACAAATCCAATGTTGTTGCTCTCACACAGCATAATTACCTCCAGAGAAAAATGACTGGAAAGATTATCCGCGATTACGATCTTCCTTCAAGGCAATCTTCTCATGTAAGGAAGACCCCAGACAGCACAGATTTCCTTGTATCTGACTCGCACATGGATAGTATCTCGAGATCAGCTGGATCTCGTATACCAGTGAGGCTGATCAGTACTAGATACCATCTACTACCTGGAAGTAAATTCAAGTGATATTCACTATGTCAGTTTCCACTTTGAGCGGGATACGAAGAGATACGGTGAGCCAGCAGGGTAGGAATACCCCGCCAGCGATATTGAATGTATAGATTGGTCGATAGTAGTATTCCATCGATAGTTGTCGACGTTGCCGACCTTATAGGACTTCGATATTTCAAAATGTATATCTATCCTTAATTTCATAATGATACTAATACACTGCAAAATGTAATCGTAACATTGTGCTAGGTATTTGTATCATTTACCTGATGAAGGAGATATGAAGACGAAGCAAACCCGGGCAATTTCAGGTATATGTTCGCGAAGCAGGATCCACCGATTCAAAAGAGATGAAAACTTAAGCCTGCAAATACACTCTACTGTGAACTTGAAATAACATTCTTAATCATCCACCAAACATTATGCTCACAGTTCACTAAAGCTAGAAATAATCTAGATAATGAAATATAAGTCTTTCCGCAGACTTTTACCAACATTTTAGGAATAATCTCCCATAATGTCAACATAGGCCAGGAACAGGTTATTAACCAAGGCTACTATGTCAGAGATGATAATGATTATTGCACAAATATAAGCCAAAAGATAACAAGAATACATTTACACATCAAGATACATTTATCATGATTAAAAACATCAAGGGACCGAGGACACAACCTTGAGGGACACCATGTTCAAGTTCAAGAGGTGAGGATCGATTCTTGTTAATGCACACACATTGAAAATGATCCGACAGATAAGATTCAAGGAGCTTTAATTCTATGTTCCTGATACCATAGTGATGCAACTTCTGGATTAGGATTGGATGAGAGACACAATCAAATGCTTTACTGAGATCACATGCAGTTAAGGCAACTGAAGATTTTTCTTCAAAAGCGTTCAGAATGATATTAACAACATGCCGGACTGCTAAGGAAGTGGAGAAACCCTTGCGGAAACCAAACTGCGATTTGGAGAAAATATTGCTGTTATCAAAGTGCTCATTTAGTTGGGATTTAATAATATTTTCCAGTAATTTACCAAAAATTGGAATAATTGAAATTGGCCTGTAACTAGATGGTAAACTTTTGTCGCCCTTCTTATGGATGGGGATCGTTTTAGTGATTTTTAGAGCCTTGGGGAAAATACCTGATTGGAAACAGGAATTGAATATAATAGATAGGGGTTCATCAATAATAGTGCTAATATCATTGAGTAGTTTGCTTGATAAGCCATAAATATCTTTACAATTGCACTTTTTTAAGTTTTTAATTACCTTTCTGATATCCTCGGGTGTTATCCATTTCCATTTGAAGGGTGAAGGGGTAAAATACAGGTTATTAAAAAACTGGGAGGCCGTTCCTGGAGAACTGGCAATTTTTGCTCCATTCAATCAATCAGCTCATTGATAGACTCAATAAAAAATTCATTTAGATTATCGGGCTTAAATGGTAGTTGAGATACTAAGTCTGACTGCCCAATTTCCTTGTTAATAACTTGCCAGGCTGCTTTGGTCTAGTTGTCAGCATCACTAATGAAATTAAGATTCAATATCAGTTTAGCACTGTTAATTTTACTTATGTACTCTTTCTTGAGTCTCCGCCAGACATTTTTGCCCACTTCAGTTTTAGTTGCTTTATAAACAGAATGTGATGAAATTAGTTGTGTTCTCAAAATTGATAGCTCGGGGCTAAACCATTTTTTGGACTGCTTGCGGAGGTTGGATTGAAATAGTTTTTTAGGGAAGCAGTGTTCAAAGAACAGCATGAAGGTTTCAAAAAAACAAGAGAAGTTACAATTACCATCGGAGCTTGTTAACATAGTGTGCCATGTTACATTTGACAGAAGGAATTTAAGATTGTCAATAACCTCATCAGTAATAGGTCATACAAATGTGGAATAACTCTGAAGAAGGGGTTTTTATCTGAGGGTATACAAGGCAGAAGTAAATTCCAAACCAAGGTGATCAGATATACCTAGGTTAACAACATTGACTTTGAAATGATCAGGGGGTATGTTGGTAATGACATTGTCCAGGCAGGAATTTAACCTGGTTGGCTCCATGTTAGCACAGCATAAATTGAAAGATAGAAGAAGTGAGGTAAAGGAAACTGTATCCTTATTTGCCAAATGAATATCCATAGTCAGATCACCACAAATAATTATATCCATATGATATTCAGACAATACCACCAATAGTTGTTCAAAATAGTCACAGAAGGTTTGAACATCACCATTTGGAGATCTATACACACAAGCGATAATAGTATTTAACTCCTTCACTTTTATGGCACAAGCCTCACACTGCAACTCCATGCAGAAATTGCTTACATCGATTTATTTTGCTACCAGATCACTGGCACCTGGATCAACTGCCATGACTACTATGACTATGCAGTCAGTCCAAATCGCCTCTTCTTCACCCCCTCCATAGCCCCTAGCAAAATTGTTTTGTATTTTGGTGATTTTTCATTGCATTTTCAAAAGAATCTAATTTAATATTTCAATAAGCTTAAATCACACTTTTATCTATGATGTATTAGCATTTTAACTGCTGATTGAGTGGCACTCAATAAAATCGACTATTAGAACATCTTATCCACCAAGTACTGACTTTTGGATTGCAATAGTGTCCATTAGGCACAATTATGTACAATGACTAATTGTCCATTAGGCACAATTATGTGCAATGACTAATATTTTTTCAGGCAGTAGCCCATGTACTTCAAGAGCTACATTGATCTCAATGGTTAATCTGGCAACACAATACAGTTTCTTACAAGTCCATGCTACTGCTCTTCCAACATCAAAGCCAGTTAGTGCATTGAATACCCTTCACAAGTTCAGTTTGATTCAACATATCTACCCTTCAAGTGGATATTTAGTGTTTTTCTTCCTTCCTCAATGATCTTTTCTAAACAGCGTAGTATCCTCTCAGCTTACTGCCAGAGATTATGATAGTTTTAATGGCTAATATTAGCTGTGGCAAAAGCAATATCAGGTCTGGTGTTAATATTATGGCATTCTTCTTCTTCTTTCTTCTTTTACTTCATTCAATATCTGTTTGGGCACATTTGGCAGTTTCTTTGAGTTACCTCTAGCTGTATGACTATTCCTTTGTAACCCACAAAAATCCCCTGGGAAGGATGACACCCCAATAGCTTAACTTGCTGTCTGCTGCTGACAACAGTCTGAGCTTCCTACTGATCATTTGAAATTATATACACATCTTAATCTTTTGATCTCTCCCCAGAATTCTTCAAACTCTCTCTGGGTCCCTTATTACAAAGTGGATTGTAAATGGCATTGCTTTCACAGGAGGCCAAAAAATATCCAAATACATAAACTACAATTGCATTCAAATAATCATGAACTCCCTTAACATACAGGATTCTGTCAATCGAAACTAACTTTTATCTCAAGCTGACTAGGGACTGTGTTAAACTTTTTTGAGAAGATGAATGTAAACTTTAGTACCCTGTCACACAAAACCCTGTAGCTGCTCCATGCTCATACTTGAAAGAAGGTTACCATTTCTAGAATTCATCTGTGGCATAGAAATGTCAAATCTTAAAATCTGGTTCCGCAGAATGGGTATAGCCACAGGGAGGGTAGTGACCCCTTGGACAAGACATTTCTTTCAAAATCTGCTTTGTGAAGCCAGACAGGATGATGCAAAGGTGGGTGTCATCCCTCCAACATAAATCCTGGCTATGCCTTTGCTCCACAGCTAACATTATTAAGCATGTAATGACAGAGAGGCTAACCACAGGAGAGAAGGTATCAATGTTCCTGTCCTCATATCTCTGACAGAATTTTTTCACAACAACTCTATTCTATGATGTCTTCCTGTATCCCCAGGCATTTTCTAAATGTACATCTACCCTGGATGATGAACCTATTAACCAAGTGTTTGATACTACTAATAAATTTCTCCTAAAAAATCCAACTGCTTACTCTCCTAAGTCGTTTCTCATTCCTAGCCCATACCCTCCCACTTCATATCCATCTCTCCTTCCCCTACCACTGCATTTCAGTGTCTCATAACTATCAGGTTTTTCTTGCCTAGGATTTCTCTAATTACATCCTCTAGCTGAGAGCATCTACATCTGGACCATTACAAAATTTGTTTCGTGGGCTTTTATTCATACCACTAGTAGCCTGTCCCTCACCCATTTCATGGTATTCATCATCCACAATTTTGCATTCAGTGGTATAGCAATCCCATGTTGACTCTCATCCTCACCACTGCAGTGTACCCTGCAACTATCCTTCCATTAGTCCTCGCTATCCCTCCATTGCTTGCCACCCTCCCTGCTCAGCCTCCTCAGCCTCCCTGCTATCCCTCCTTGCTCAGCCACAAAGAATTTTTGTTCCCTTTCTCCATTTCCTGTTTATTATATTTTTGCTACATATCCCTCATCATTGTCCTAATGCTCCAAGTTTCCATTTTAATTGGCATGTTCCTCTTGCTGTTCCGATTATCTCGTTCTCTCTCATAATCCTTGTATCCTCTAATGAAGTTGCTGTGCAAGGATTTCCTGTGGTGATGATCACAGAGGCCATGACGTGCCACGTTGGTTGGCATCCCATAGTTGATAGGGTTCAATTCTCTTTGAAAGTCTTCCATTTTGGGGGAAATATATTATTACATGAGGATCCTTTTGCCATGCCCAGCAGCATCTTTAATATGACACCATCACATGAACTACCTAGAGATTTTGGTGAATTTCCATGGTATTGTTCATAATTTACCACAACCCATGAATATCACCATAATTTTCTGGAAAATTCACCTACATTTCAGATATTTTTAATGCTGATATATTTCAAACATATTCTTTATACAAAATCTATACACATTTCTTAAGGCCCTAATTATAAATTAAGGCACGTACAACTCTTTTGTGGATTAATTTAACTTATGCAATATTTGTATGGCTATTGTTTGAACAAAAATTTCTCATACCATGACAGGAGAAAGCCAAATTTCATGTCAGCTGCCATATTTGTTTCAATATTTTCTTTTACTTCTCATGCTTTATTGTAGCAATAGCAATGGTTAAAACTTGGTTAACTCCTTACCATTGCTATCGTACATATTTCATATTTAATCCTTAATTTGCTATTAATAGCTGAAAATTTTGAATAACTGGAATATTACATAATTTTTTGACATTAACATACTTTACTGTGGCAATTTACCTCAAATGAAAATGAAGGTAATTTACCCATGTGTAGAACTACCATTTGTCGGGCTCCTACCGACATATCTAGCTTCATGAAACATAAATCCTTGCACCTGCCAGTCCAACCATCAGGGTCATTGGAACTTCCAAGCCCTTCCACCTCAATGAGGCTGTAGGCCAATAGAAAGCCAAGCATTCAACATGCCTCTGCATAACACTGCTGTTGAGGTTTGATAGTATCAGCGAATAATACGCGGATATTAAATGCACATGTATAATGAAACACCATTCAGTCAGATGTTACCAGAACATCTTACAGTACCAGAAGCCAGTACAGTACAGAAGAAGAAGGAAGTACAGAAGAAGTACCAGAAGCGAACAAAAAAAATGCCATATAGCTGAGACACCTGCAACAAAAATATACACTACAAATATAAACACTAAACAATTGCCATACAGCAATCAGTGTACATAATGTCGTCAGATAAACACCAACAACTGCTTAAAGTTTCTTCGCCTGCAACTGTACTAGAAGACTTACTCAGCCATACATAGGTTCACTATGAGATGTCCATGTTTCCAAATGTTTGTTAATTTTATTAATTACATAATGCATTAATTAAATCATGCCTCAATTCCACATGTATTTAAAATATGAACAACACATGAAATCAATATTCCCTTTCAGCCGCTACTTATAGTGTTCCTATCTCTTTCAGAACCCCAAATAGATCTTCACCTTCTCTCTTTTTCCTTGCTGTCCTTCACTCTTTTTCCTAACCTTCAACATATTCCTCCTAAGTCAATCTTTTTCATCTGAGCACATACGTAATCATAAGTTTTACATTTCTGAAATTCATCAATTTACACAAAGCTATCATTGAAAGAACAATCATTCAACTGCCACATATGTCTCTTGTATGCATATTATGTTTTTTGCAATTTTTGCACATTTTTATATATGGTGGCATGGTAATATTTTTATATCCTAACCATTACCATGTTTATTTCAGGATCTCAGGCCTCTCCAGCATGTGGAGAAAGTTACCTAAGAAGTAACAGACCATATGAGAAGAAAAGAGAATAAAATTATGTAACTTTTGATACAGTTATAGTCATGTTTAATCATGTTTGTATCATATTCACTCCGTTCATTTAACAATTGACTCTCACCATTATGCAATCTCTCTCCATGAAAACATCTATTTTAAACACCCCTGCCAACGATCACCATTTTTAGTTTAAGTTTTTTGATCATGCAATTAGCTAGTATCAAGCAGAGGATGAGGTGAAACAACTTGGGCAGGAATTTCAATTTGTAGAGTGTAGTCACTAGTACATTTAGTTAGTACTTAATATTTCAGTTAATACATGGCAAAGTGCAGGTTACTCTGAGAGTGAATGTCGGTTGATGTGTGAATGTGTGAATGATTGTTTGGTTGTAGTGAATGTAGTTGTATGGTTTGGAGTAGTCGTAGCTATAAAAGGTGCACCTAACTAACCTGTATGAATGAAATGCTAAGTGTCTGAATGATGGTATTTTGTGTGCATAAGAATATGTATACTGCACCATGTAATACATCCCGCTGAAGCCAGGATTAGGAAGTGCTAGATAGATCAGGCTGTCATGAACATCAGTTCAGCTGCAGGTAGGTGGGCTGTGATGCTAGGCTAGCAGGAAATAGTTGGCAGGGGGTGCATATCCAATCACTTACAAACTACTGCTGCCACACACAATTTGCAAAGAACAAATGCAACAAATAAAATGTTTTGTAAATATTTGGAGCATTAGTGTGATTCAGAAACTATTTCAGTGGTGGTAAATTATTCACTTAGAGAGGGATGATTGATGTTGCTTGTAGTGGTGATAGAAGTGTGGGTGGGTTTTCCAAGGTTGTGGTTTGAACCCCTTAGGCGGAGACTCTCTCATCCTTCTATTGCTTTTTGTGGTGGTTATTTGATTTTCTACCATATCAAGAGATCATGCCATATTCAGTTTCAGTACGTCAATGTTCTCAGACATATAACTCCTGTAAGCCTGATCACTGTATTTCAATTGTCTGATATTTGTGGTGAGATGCAAGTGGTTTAGCTGGGAGTTGAACAGGCTTTCTAAGGTTGTAGTGTAAACCTCTTTAGCCTATCCTCCATTATATATACCGTTCATGGAGAATGTCATTGGAGTGATTTACCTTGGAAAATGTTAGTATATGTTTTATTGATTGGTAATTTAAAAAAAGGAAAATGTTTTTCAGCTGTCATGCCAAATGTGTATGAGAATGGTATTATGATTGTCAAGGTGGTCTGTGAAGGTTTTGCGGGTTTCCCTTCACTATGGGCAAATGCCAGACCAATACCACTCCCGTGTTAACAAAGGTTGAACTATTAATAACTGGATCGTCATTCATTTTAACTCACTGAGATTTTGGAAGAGAATTAATGAGGAATGAAAGGTAGACAGCTGCTACGCAGCAAGCAGATAGAGTGCAAAATATTGTTTACATTTTGGGATAGTGGCAGGTTGAATTCAGAGTGTAAACCTTGAATCCTAATATTTTTTTAAATAAAATCTCTTATCCTAATCCAGTTTCCACCAAATTATGAATACAAATTTTTTTCGCCTGTTATTAAAATAAACACACTGCAAACCATTGTAAACTTATCTTTGTGTGTTCTTGTTTGTTTAGGAATCTTTCAGTACTTCTAAGATTTTATTTAATCTCAGAGTTATTGCTTTAGCAGCATTTTAGTTTTGTAATAAAGTTCAAACAAAAGTTAAAGTGAAAACAAGTCATTTATTAATTCCTGTGTTTAATCCTAGTGACGCCTGGTCTCTCAGACAGACAATAACACCTTCCTTATGGTGCAGGTAAAGTTTGAAATTTTACAGTTCATGCTCCTCAGTAGATTTTTATTTTATGCTGCTCTTCGTGTATACGAGCCAAAAAATCATTTTGTGCCAGCCCATTTCTACATACAGCAACTTATGGTACAACAGATCGTGTGTCACTACTCTTGCCTTCAAATACTACTTTGTTGTCAGAGTTGTTATGCCTGGTCTCATAGATCGAAATTATAGTAAGATATATTATAAGGAAATATTAGCATTTTGCAACTTTTTTCCGGAAACCTATTTCAAGTCGTCGTAGTAAGACCACAGAGTATATATTCTCTGTATAGTACATACTCAGTACTCTTCGTCTTACCACTGAGTACATACTCTGTGGTAAGACGAAAAAATCACTCTACAATGATTCAGTCGTATGTGAAAATGTAAAATAAGAAAAAACTCGTTCACTTGGTATACTTGTGGTCGGAATGTAAAGACGTTTTCGAATTGGATTAGCAATAGACAAAAAAAGGGATTTGATTCCATCCCAGAATTTGAAAATTTCTGTCTACGAGTATTTCTGGGATAGGCATGACAAGAAATATTCGGCACTCCTTTTGAACGTTCAATCACCGTTTTTCCGTCCTCGGAGTGTTTCCGTGATAAGTGTCGAGACGAGGATAATGGCTCTAATTGTGGAGGAGATGGAAGAGTGCGTTCCGAATCACGCGTGCTTCCACTTTGCTTACATATTGAAATCGGGGGGCCTTGATGGGGATACAATGATGTACAAGCCAGTGACTGGAAATCTATAATAAAAATTTTCCTTTCGTAGCCTTCGGAGTAACATTTACGAACGTGAAGTCAGTATCACAGCGACCACGAATGTTTTCGTATCGCCGGTGTTGTAACGGCAACCCTTACGATTGTGAACGGAGGTCGGTGAGACACGCCTGAGGGGCGATGAGGCCCACTGCGGCGTTAGTTGTGGTATGGAAAATGCCGTTTTGTTTGCCGGTGAATGGAGTCAGTATTTCCATGTATCTCTGTAGGGAACCGAGCCGCGACGCGCGATTGTAAAATCAAATTTACTTACAGCGTCGCGTACAATTTTCCAAGATTTTTGCTGAATAACATTAAAAGTATATTTACTTAATAATATAATGTGTATCTCGGAGCACAGATTTCTCAAACCGAAGATTGATTACTATAAGTAATATTTTGCCTAAAAAAGCGTTCAATATTGACACAAATTAATAAACTAAAATAAATATTGACAAAATAATCTGAAATGTACGATAAGTACCGGTAAATAACCATGCTGACAGACAGTAATATTTTTCATTTCAACAAAATCCTTCTCTTACTACACCACATGCGTAATTTTGAAGGTGTTCGAAGAAAAATGAAAACGCGTTTTCTTGGAAATTTGGTCATGTTTGATCCTCCGTAGCTAAGAAACGGCTGAGACCTTAGGCAAAATGACTTACCTTCACATGATCAGCAATCATTTGAGATTACATGCGCTAAGTTTCAAGCCTTATCCTCAAAAAAGTAATTTTGGGGTTTGTCAGGCTTTTTTGTGGACTACCGACCATTGTGCGGCGGCACTGTCGGAGGCGCGCCACTCACAATCCATCAGCGGTGGCGGCGTACAGGTCTAACTAAATTTTACATTGTGCAGTTATTGAGTCTATGCGATAGTTTATGACCAACAGATTAAGGGAAACTCAAAACGTCGCTTATTTAATAAGGCACTGAATCAGTGGAATTACATCTACATACTACCCTGCGAGCCGCCGCATGGTCGTGGTGGCAGGGGGTGTTAGGACACTAGCCGTGTAAATATGTAAGGGATAAGGTTTTGGGAGGAGAAATGGTGAGTGTATTTAGTGGAGCTCAATTTTTATTGTGATCGCTTATTTTGCGCGGAAAAAATCGAGTAAATATACCAAATCATAAAAACGTAAAAATCCGTGAGACCCTCGAAACGATATTTCTATGGCGCTGGACGGATAACTTTACTTAGTACTCTTAGTAGCCATTACTGTGTACTACTGCTCGCATGTGCCAAATATTGCGTTTTAAAAAGTGTTTGGGGGGATATAGTTGTATTTCATGGATCAGGAATGTCTCCTTAAGGCTGATTCGATTCGACCCGTAGACATTTTTTATTATTTATTCATTTCAGTAAAATAAAGCATTGGCTCCTGGCGAAACAGATAAGGAGATCAAAAAGAAGGCCAAAGCCTATGTTGGTAGGATGATTACTTCATTAAATGCTCATTTATAGCTGACAGAAGTTAATTTCGGCTTTCAAATGCAGAATATTCCAAAAAAAGCTACGAACTGAATTGACTTTTAGGCAATGGTAGATATTGTTTTCCTATTTGAAGTACACTGCAGTGACTCAATCACGATTCTGTTGTCCGGAATTACAAGGTAAGGGGAGTGAGACCGAATGCTTGTTAAGTGCGTGCATCAGCCCTGAAATGTTAATTAAGCTAATGATAAGCATAAAAAAGACAAAGTTAAGGAGCTGAATTGCCTGGAGGCGTCACTTTTTCATAGTTTATTACCGCCGTTTGAAGCGTAATATTCATCTCGAACACCGGCGCATCGTTTTGTCATTAGTAAATGAATTTAAAGTTTAAAAATTCCTACATTGATGTACCGGAAATTGTTTTATACATTGACTTGAATTGCCATTACAACATTGTGTGCGAGAAAGCGGCCCATTTCTCGAGATTCTGAACTGACTGCTTTATTACCACGAAATGAAGCGAGTGGTCTATATTTCCTGCCAATACTAAGGAGCGAACGTCTTTTCAACTTCTGAAATGAAATTGTATGTCATTAACGTAATCTGTCGAGAAAAATATTTTTGGAACTTCTCCTAAGCCCTGGTGGCAACGAGGTAAGGTCCCTGCCTGCCAATGCGAGAGTCGAAGGTTTGAGTCCCGCGCGATAGTAACATTTCTCTCATTGTTCACTCTATCGACCTCCATTGATATAGGATATTCTCTCGAGAGAACATACTGTAATATTTCTCCACTCGGGGAGTGTGTGTTCGCGTAAACTGGGTTGGGTGAGATGGGGCGGCACCGCCTCATTCGTCCCAGTATTAATAAACTCAAACAATAATTAGCGAAGTTATCTTCTGCATGGCTCCTAATCGAAAATTTCGGATTACAAATTTCACTTGTATACCATGGATTAGAGAAGTTCATGACACAGAGATAACCACGATTTATTTTTAAAGTGCTTGAGCATTTTTCTCGGTATCGCTGAAATATGCCCAAAATTGAGGTATTATCTTCTCGTAAAACAATGAAAAATAAAGAAAGCTTCAATTAGAGGAGCTTATATTTAAAATCACTCCAAATGTAGAAGATATTCATTCTCAAAGTCGAGGGTCAGATTCCTGAAGCGAAGATTAAAAAATGACCTCTGATACTAATTTTCGCGCAGTTAAGGTAGGCACAAATCAATGCCATTAAAAATGATACTTTTTTATGATAAGTTTTACAATATCATCTTTCTTTTGCACTAATAACTAAATCCCACATGATCAATGTTTATTCCTTGGAATCATTCAATTTCATATTGAAATATCTATGCAAGGAGTGATTGTTTACATTGCATTTTAAAATCAAACATCGAACTTAATTGCAGGTTAATTTTAGGTTAAAATATAAATACAAACTTGTATTTTGGTTGAGAACCAAAAAATATTATGAACTTGACTTTTTCATGTGATGTGTTTGTGACCTGATGTGTTTAGGAAAGAGTAATATAATTTTCTCATTCATGTTAAGAATGAAACCACTTAGTTTTTTTTCCACCAATATATTTAAACCACAAATCTACCGGTTTCGGCCTTTTCAGGCCATTATCAAGATTACACATTAAAATAGCCAAAAGACAGCACAGCTTATATACGAAATCTCAAGGAGAGGGAAGTGGTTGAAATACGGGGGGGAAGGGGGAATGAGAGGTTATTGGGCAAATGGCAGGGGAAGGAACAAACAGGTGGTGACGCCAGACTCAAGGACTACGGGGATGGAGGTGAGGGTACTGGCACAGAGAACAAAGGTGAGGCGGTTGAAGGGATTATGTCATTAAGTAGTCTCTCCCCGTGCACTAAGTTGGATCTATGACCCTCATCAATCAAATGCTCTGCAAAACCCGACTTTCTGTCACCAATGACACTGGATTTAAAATGCTCTCCCATTCTCTCAAACTGGACGAAGGTTGAAGATTTGGGTTAGTGATCATTGTAATGGAAACCAATAATTCCGACAGAATTCACCGAATCATAACTAACTAAAATAAATACGTTGCCCCCATAATGACAAAAAATATGAAAATTTTCGGTATGATGGAGTGAAACCCTAACAAATATATCATTGTACTTCGCACACTTGGAGGAAAAACTATGAGTGCACACAATTGTAGGAACCAAGACAAGATTTCAAGAGCAATCTAAAATATTTTTGTCGAAGTTAATGATCAGTCCAAAATCGCATAATCTATCCATTTGGGAATGATATCACAAAGAAGATAAGTTATTTGTATTCGCAATCAGAGGAAAAAGAATTTCGGTATGTAGCCATGCAGTGGACAATTATTTAATGCATAAAAAAACTGCTGGAAGGGTTACCAGAAGATTAATGGTTGCAACACTTCAAAGCAGAATAACTACCGGTAAAACTGTTTATCAGTTTGAATTCTAATATCATATCATCATCATCAAGACGTTAAGTGGGCGCTTTTTCCATCTGGCGGATGATTTTCAAGCGTACAAAACCACTAAGTAGCGTATTGGAAAAGTCCACCGGTGTACAATTACGGCTTTACGCACATAAAGCCAATAAAATATGGAAGACGTAATATTTTGTCCATGGCAAAGTTCAGAAAGTTTACTGGGACGTAATATTACGTCCATGGCACGCAAATTGTTAAGCGTTAAGTGTACTATAGTAAAACATCGTGCAGTTATAGAGAATCATTCAGCCAGCCGAAAGCTTTTTTATTTCGGTCGCGTCTCTCTATACTCTTCCTTGGCTGCCGCACCACGCCGCTGTCGAGGCCACCATAAGATCCGCGAACGCAACCCAGTAGCATAACTGACTCAGCATCCCTCCAGTCTTATTCCCGCTCCCTCCTCCATACATTTGCCAATGGGTCACATCACAGTACAGTCAAAAGGATTAGACTTTCGGATCGTGCATACACTGCATGTTACCTTTTACAGTGATTTTTACCCCCACTTTCTCTTAGTCGACAACCTTTCTCTCAACTCTTTTCTCATGTCATAATTCTCATAAAAGTCTCATTTCTCTCAACCCCTCGTACCCTCCTCCCCTTCGATAAGTAACTTTGTCTCTACATATGAAACATTCAATTCAAATATATTTTCTCAATTTTTAGTAAGATTATTTTTAGAGATGAGTTGAAATTAGGCAAAGTAACAGAGCTAGATAAATAGAATAACGCAATTTTCAGTTTTTTATAGTAAAACTATATTAACTTATCATGAATATTTCATAATATAGACGTCCAGCGCTCCCCGCCCTTTCCCTTCACGAGCGCACCCGTGTTCCGAGGAGGACGAAGGAAAAGTTATCAATACATATGTACACACATTCTAAATAAGATCAGAAGTGAAATATGCGAAAATAATATCAGAAGTGTACTTTCAAATCCTTGATACCCTAAGTCTTCAGCCGCGGGATCGGTTTCCAGAAAGTTATCTGAATGTTGTAAAACAACTGACTTACTTTTGCCACGAGGGTTTACTCAATGTTGTTAAAAATATGGATAGTACCGTAAGGCCGATTCTCGTCAGTGATTTGTGTATTACGGAATCGATGGTGAAGAACTTTGTGAAGAAGTTTATGTATTTAGTATTTACTCAACTGTTTAACGTTAGCTATCCGAGCATTGATTTATCAGATGTGCTGAGCTTGAATGACGAGAGTCTGAGCCAAAATAATGACGAAAGTGACACCCAAGATTCTTGTGACGACAAGCCTGATGGTCCAAGTACAGATCCTAATATAGCAGATCAAAGATTTCTGGATCAATGGGTCAAGAAAGGATTCATTGGGCCTTATAGGTGTTTATTAAATATTTCTGGATTTCCTTACCTAACTATATTATACTTATACCAGATACTTCTGGCATTGCCAGCAACAAGTTGCTCAGCAGAGAGGGATATGAGCAGATTAAGAATTGTAAAAAATAGGCTGAGAAACAGCATGGGAGATGTCTGGCTCTCCGACATGCTTGTCCTTTCTTCCGAAAAAGACATTTTAAAATCCATTCATAACAGTGAAGTTATATAAAAATTTGCTTTGTTCAGTGAGCAAAGAAAAAAACTACTACTGTATAAAGAGCATCAAGGGTATGGTAGTCTAAATATTACCACCATCACCAGAACTGATTTTATCTGTATTATTTATTATTATTAGAGTTTTTCACCAGTGTAATTTGTAAATAAGAACTATGAATAATGATGTAAATGGGTTCCATTTAATTAAAGACAAATCTTAATTTAAAATGTTTGGTTTATTTAGATGTCCTTATTTTTTGCACATTTCACTGGAATGATCTCGCGAAAGCTTATGGCGTCCAGATGCGCAGAAGATGTCGTGGAGGGGTAAAGCTTGGTGGAAGGGGTAGGGAATAGGGACGTAGAGGAAAGTGAAGGAATAGCATTTGTGCCATGCATGAGAGCATTTCAAAATATGGAATTCGTATGACGTGGACAACACAAATGCCGCGCATCCGAACGCCATAAGTTTTCGCGAGAGCTGTATATAGCTGTAAGGTGTGGTATAAAGTATCAGTGTATTTGCAGTAAGTTGGCCACCTATTTTGTTAGATACAGGATCCAGCTGTGTAGTTTTAGGAGCGCAATATTCAATATATTCCCCATATTTTTTCTAAATTCGCAATATGAAAGAAGCCTTCAGGTAATTTTATAAAATATAAGAACTAAACGATTCTCATTTTTACAATTTATTCCTTTTTTAAGAATGCTATCGTAAAAAATAAATGCTCACATTCTTGTGGTCTTTGTAGCATTGTATGAAGTTTTGATTAGTTCCCCTATATAAGCAAAATAATTTGCTTAAGATTTTATTTCTATTTTTTAAGAGTTAGTTTTTCAGGGTTTGGTCATAAATCATTGTAGCCAAACCCTCAAAACTAACTCTAAAAATATGGATATCACAGTGGTCGACAACGTGTATGATTTAAGATTTTATTGCCAAAAAAACTGTAAAAAACGATTTTGGGAAGATAATAATTAAAAACTTCCCCCATCCTCCGTCCCCCTCTGCGTTATTCCATACCACCTTGGACAGGCTATCAAATTATTGCCTGGTAACTAGCTATATACCGGCCGGGGAGTAGGAGGGTAGTTGGTTTTGGGGGGGGGGGGGAAACCGCCATGAGCATTGGGGGTGATGGGCACTCATGATAGCCCAAAGCTATTATTTAAATTCTTTTGAAATTCACTTAATGAAATATTTGACAGCCGGAAAATTCCTTATTGTTTGCGATACACGATATCTATTAGAATGAATTCTCATTACATAATCCCTGTAAAATTCTAAATCTCTAGACGGCTTCGAAAATTATTCAGCACACATATTCCAAGAGATGAATATGGAAATGAAATCGATATTTCGGCGAATTGAGTGGCTAACAAAGAATGAAGAATGCATAGGAAAAATATGTACAAATCATTTAATCTGCAGGGAAAAGGAGAAGATCAAGAAAGCGTTGGTTTTGAGAGCTTTGTTAAAAAAATTGGGAGTACTGTGGCGGAGGGCGAGAGCAATAGATCGTATACTCTTTAAAAATAGAAAAAGAATAAGAAATAATATAGATATTCTATTGAATAATCCCAAAACCCGTACCTATCTCATAAATAAAAAGCATTATTTTTGAATTAATTAAGAAGGTAGGTGTAAAGGAATCCTTATTCGAAAGGGATAAATATGTCGCAGCACAAAAAGTTACTGATATAAAAAATGGCTGATTTATTACTACGACAAAATTAAAAACAATGAATTATGGCATACGTTTATTATTACTATCAATTAAACCCATGTTAATTTATTGTCACCATTTTAATTAGTATTAATAAATAAATCTCAAAAGAATTTAAATAACAATAATGGGCTATCTATATTTTTTGTCCTTTCATTCAACACCATTATCATTACAAACAATTACTCAGATCAGGAGCTTTCCTTAAAGTTGCGCTTAAATGGAACTATTATTTGAAATATTTTTGTTTTCCATATTATTAATTATTATAGTTTACATTATTTGTAATTGTTACGTGTTCCAGTTGATAAGGCTTGTAAGTCATATATTTTTAAGGTACGAAAGAAGTACGCCTTTGAGTCACATTGTTGGTCTTTGTTAAAGCCTACTCTGATGGGAATACAATTAGGAATCACATTGTTTACACTGTTAGTATGCGAATATGTTGAATACAAATGAGTCATAATCTTCTAAGTCTATATCCAAGAACAATTTGGACAAAGGATTTGTTTGCTCTCGGCGGGAGCGATAGAAAAATGTCGCGGGTTGAAATGAAATCATCTGAACTTCTTTCCGGTTCACATGCCTGGTTAGGGCGTTTCGTGCACGTGGGCTGGGCCTAAGACCATGGGTAGGGCTTCGGGGAAGTCGGGTCTACGCGTCGGGCTTTCACCCCATCGGGTAAAATCGGGCCCCAGCCCTATCGGGCTCCCTTAAAAATCGGGCCTGGATTGCAGGTCTCCGCCACTGTTAATAAATTCCGCCCGCTCGTAGCAGGTTTTCACGAAGCCTGCGGATTTCCTCAGTACGCACGTGCATCTTACATTTTATATCTTTCAGAGCAGAGTCCCTAATTTTCTCCAGATATCCAGGTGTCAATATCGCTATGTCTTTTACTTTTTCGCCCGGGGACCACATAACAATTCGCTAGTAAAAACCTATTGCCACTTATGTTTCGAATGTGTTCACACCAAGATCGGTCTAAAGTCACGGTGATAGCCAGGCATATTTGATTTCATCCATTGCATCTGTATGCATTATCTTAATTTAATGATGCAGTGGTGATGCTATTTCTTTGGTAATAGCATAGCGATGCAGTTCCCAACGCGATTCTCCAGCCCCCCTCACAACATCAAGAAGTTATACGTTGCTGAGAACCTCAAAGTTCGCTTTTCTGATAGCTACTCGGTAATGGCTGCAAAATCAGAAAACAATCTAATTTGGCTACTAGCTGGGGAGTTGGTATCAAAACTGAGATAAAGAGTGTTTACCATGCAATTTGCATAGATCCACATTTTCCCATCTTCTTAGGACCAATCACTATCTTTACTTGGCCCCCGACAGAGAAGTAGATGAGCTTGGAAATTCTCGACATAACCAGACAGACATGGATAATCTTTTGTGTTCCGACAAATGGTCAGTAAGTTTTTGGTGACGCATTTGGAGGTATTCACAGTAGGGCACGAGCTTTCCAGGCACAACAAGCCATTGTCTCCGCGAAAGAATCACATAAGCTCCTCAAAGCTGTTGCCACTATTATATCGTCTGTATTTCCTTTTTCACTTCCTTTACCGCGCTTACCTAAAATTCTACTTTCGCCCATCCCTCTTTAGACGCCCTCTGTCTATATCTTCAACCTCCTCCTATTTTTCTATTCCACCCTGGCAACAAGAAATACAAACAAGAAAAAATTTGAGTCAGTTGTAGTTTTACACCAGGCACATTTTTCCTGCAGTTTGACGCATGGATGGATGAATTGTGTAAATAACGCCATTGTAAGCGGGGGCTCATCAGAATGTCTGAACGAAACCATAAACAAAAGACAGCAAAATAGCCCATGTTCTGATTCCGGGCCCACGGTCTCGCTATTTCTGCACATCAAACCGCGCAATAAAGTACCTCGTGGAGAACGACTTGAAATACTCCTCCTGCCGGCCACGTTTGTCCGTTTACTTTCAACGATAGAGCCCGCGGTTTAAGCCTACCCAGAAACCCGTTCGGGAATTGTTGACCTTTGACTCGCGATTTAGTCCGCGGCGAAGCAAAACCCTCGTTCTTGCAAGCCAAAAATCGTAGTTTTAGAATTTGTCGGCAGCCGCGGTACAAAACGCGGTTTAAACTCCGTTCTTGCAACCCACCTTTACTTAAAAAAAACGTTACCCGCTGAAGAGGGCTGCAGCGGCAATCGCGGGTCATTGCGAGCATATTTAAATCATTTTTACAGTCGAAAAAAATTATTGAACTACTTAGTATTTAAATAAATATTTAAGCGTTGGAACGCACTATGCAAGAGGTATTGAAAATGATAGCGGCATTATATTTCATTTTTTAACTAAAGCATGTTACGACATGAGTTTGCGACGCGGTATTCTTTATTTAGACGAAATTATTGTGAAAAAGAATTTTTTCGAATATTGGACTCGGAGGGACGAAAAATAAATGATTTATTTCGTGTTCAGATGAAATGTACATGTGCGAAAGTTGTTAAGTTGTGATTTTTTTAGCTATAACTACAGATATGACTTGTGAGAACAAGTATACAAAGTTTCACGCAAATCTGTTCGTCAATTAAAATCGTTCCCACTGTCTTCAAAGAATGTGCTTAGCTCACAATCGGTAGGAAGTAAAAAGGGTTAGGTTAGTGCCAGTGAAAGCTCCGCAATGCCTGATTATGTGTAGGCCCTATTTGATCATCATTAATCGTTCTGTCTCATGAAATAATGCAACACGTAAATTTTGTAAGTATACTGCTAGAGAGAACTAATCCCATTACAACAGTTTTAATTCTTCATTTTAATTGCTATATTTCTATACGCGCGTACAAACATCCTAAAGCTGCAAACCGAATATTAGTACTCTCGGGGGAATATATTTCAATTGGCCTATTGATATACGCTAAGTTTAAGCGGACATCATTCATCAAAGGCAGGAATTCATTGTCAGTTCCTTTCTTAGCACCAGGTACCTTCTGAAACCCCTACCTCCTCCCAAAAAACACCCTAAACATTTCGAATCATGGAAGATGGGGGACCTACGCGATACAGGTCAAGAAGACTAGAAAATATGTAGTTTTCGAGACATTTGCAATGTGAGAGTAGGATAAAGGAAGAATATTCTCTTTTCTAACAGAATAGATTGCCGTCGCCAAACCGCGAGATTTTGAAATGACTAGTAGATTCATAAAAGTATGGATATTTAGTTATTAGTGTGACCAAGCATTGATTATTTCTGAAAACGATGTAAATTGTCACATTTCAAACGTAGGCTGACTGATAAAAATTGTACGGTGCACCTCATGCCCTAAAATAAAAAGAAAATATTTTTTTACTACCGAGATAAGGCATTTCACCCACTGTGCGTCGGTTTAAGACTACTCTTAACAAAATACGCCATAGGGACATAAGTTCATCGTCTATTTCAGCGTGCAGAGTACTGATTGTGCAGTGTTCTCCAACACCCCAGAAGTGATCAAATTTCTTCTGAAAAATTTCTGCCACTGTTGGGATTCGCACCCCAGGCCTCAGGTTGCCGGTCCTATATAAATGAGTTTAATCAAAGTCTGTTCCGACCATGTCGACAAATACTCCCGTTTTACAAGTGTCGAATTTCACTATCTTGGAACAAATTCAAAATGATGTACTGCCATTGGAGAGAAGTTCTTTGCTATTATTCTGAAAAGTGTCAGCGAAAATTCAGTCAGTCGTCTCGGCATGAGTATCAAACTAAATTAGGCATTATTCGTGCGGAGAAAAGTACTTTTTGTTAGTTCAGAAGTTAAAAACGGCCATCTTATTTGAACTAAAGCACGTGGTTTTGAGATTAGAACATGTGCTATTTTTTATTATAATTAATGCTGGTCCTATACTCACAAAACTGAACTCATTCTAAATATATTTGTGCGGATATTTATATTTTCGAATTAATTGCGGTTTCTAGAGTCATTGTGGAATTTACTGTGAATACTGGACGCATAAACAACGGATTTTAACAAACATCAACTGTCAACGAAGAAACTGCGCACGCTCAAAAAGCAGTACTTCCCTGCATGGATTAGAATTAATTGAAGATGGTATTTAAGAGCTGAAGCTAGTCAAGAGCGTGTCTCGGCAAATTTAATTTTGCTTTTTAGGAGTAGCGCAGATTTATACGTCACAAAAATACGCAAAGCGCAATTATCGAGAAATTCATGGTCACACACAAGAGAAAATAATTTATTGACAAGCTCAAACACCAATGTCCAGACTGATAGCCGTGACGAGCGGGATGAAAACACTTGGCGTCATCTCTAGGATTTGTTGTTTTTTATAACGCGCCCATTCGTTATCCATGAGCCCTTTCGTTATTATGAAGCTCTTTGTCCTCTCACTCTAGCATCCGCTAAGGGTCAGAGCGCGAGATAGATCAAATCACTTCCGCAAGTGAATATCTCCTATGAGCGTAAAGAGAACAGCGGCAACGTTGCTGAATTAGATACGGGATGAAAGAAGTGCATTAGACGGCAAGAATCCCCGGGCTCCAGTTTACGCTATCGCTCCAGACGGACGGCAACGCTGTTGCTCCTTGTACTCTCTTGAGGGGGGTCCGCCGGCTGAGGGTCATATCAATGGTAGACGGAGCCTTGCATTACCGCTTCATATTTCCTGAGGCATTCACATTGCCAAGTTCACGCTACACGTCGCTGGGCGAGGAGCGCTTGTTCAACGTTCTAGTATTCTTCCGAGGTCTAAGCCCACGGGCCGGAGTATTCACATTCAGTTTTTAAACGCAGTGTCATAGTGATAGATTACTGGCAGAGTTACGGTCACGATATTAAATCGTTCTGTTGTTGAAGCAACTGGAGAGGAAACATTAGCCGGAACCATTAGTTCTCTTCTATCAGACTTCCAGTAGCGATGTCGTCAAAGACGTTAATCGTGACGGTCACAATATTGGCTACGGGTAAGCATTTAAATTTCCCCTTTCCACCCTGTTGTTTATATTGCACGTATTTATTGCATATATGGTCGCCATGTAGCATGAATGTAAAAAAAACTTCAGTTTAAGAAATCAAGTGTTGGGCTTGGGTCGATTGTCAATCCAAAAATCGCCACAGTAACCCGCGGCAAAAAATACAGTCACTCCCAGTCTCCGGAGGTTGGCGACCCCCGAAGCCTGGGGGATTAACAAGGGAAGCTGTGTTTTCCAAACAAATAGGCGCGCCGCGCTTCCTGGCGCGTTGTCAAGGGAACGCTCTCTCGAGCTTATCAGCTGTCGCGAGAAAAAAATACAAAAGAGAAAATCAAATGAGGGACGTCGAACGATATCGCTAGGAGCAACAACCATGGAAGAATTCCATGCTACAACTATTCGGGATGAAAATTTAAGCCTGTTTAAGGTCTACAGTCTGTGCCCTTGGAATAAATTGCTCTCATAATATTTTCGTGAGAAAATAAATGACCTTGCAGAAAACTGCAAGTGCTCCTTTTTTGTGCTAAGCAGTGTGATTGATGAGTGAAATGCTATAAGCAATTTCATACAGAAAGCAAAATTTTTAACAAATTAATATTTATCTTATAAATCAGGTAAATTTTAGCCATAAGCAATTTTCTCAATCAAATCTCTTCTCTCAGTCATCATAATGCTTAGGGGATCTTCACGATGATTTACAATGCTTGAGTTCTTCCTTTCAGAAAAAGATTGGCTTTACCATACCAATCGAGTTTTCGATGGGTAATTACATCGGTGAACCTTACAGTTTTAACGTTGCTTACACAATATTAGATGGCAACGCATACTAGTCCGTAGATGAATGGTAGAATTACGTATGTATGATTAATCAGAAGTGAAATGATACGAGGTAAATACTCATGTAAATGCTGTATTCTTCTCAGCCTTTTGCCTGAATTTCGCGGAAGCATGTGATGAAAACCAAACACGACTAGGATGCAAAATAGAAGGTGGCCGTACCTGTGTATGCGGAATTGGTTGTTATTCCGAGTATCGGTATAACAATAAAGAAGAATGCAGGAAAGCATTAAAAGGTAACCAGTATTTCTACATTTAAGATGCATCGTTTATTTACCACAAATGGCAAATAACTGATGCTACCACTAGAATAAGGGCCAGAATTTCTTGACTTGGTTTCATATTTTCCATAGGTAAACTTATATAGTACATTATAGTTTACACATACACAGTATACTTCCATGGGTTTCAAGCTAAAGCCTCAACTCTCTAGGGGGTGTCAATCAGTAGTGGTTCAGGCTTTATCAGGCCTTATTATATCTATGGATTTATAATTTTAATTATTGCAAACATAAATGCCCATTCATATTCAACAAAAGGGATAAGATGAGGAAAACTTTACGCATTTATGACTATACAAAAGAGACTCTTAACCTCCCGTTTGCTTTCTTAATTTTTTTACAATGTGGCAATTACCCATTTAGGCGATTAGGCTCTTGCATTGAATTCATTCAGTTTTGAAACAGTAATGAACAGCTTAATTTACATGATACTTGATTTCAACCAAATTTTGTAGAAGAAATTGGGCCTGAAAGCAGTAGAATGATCTATTAGTATATATTTTATGGGATCACTTTGACTCTTTTGGGTTTGAATTGGTCAGACAGACATACACCACTACATTTGTATTACATGTATATTCATTAAAGATAACTACCATGAACCTATGCACTATGTTTCAAGATAAAGGGCTGATTAATTCACTCATTCAGAGGCTAAATCGAAAGCAGTATATGGAGACTTAAGAGCCTATTGGAACCGAGACATATTGGGCGTAGCCAGTGGGAGGTAGAGGGGGCAGTTGTCCCCTCCCTGGATGACACATTTCATGGCAAATCTGCTATACCGAGCCGGACAGGATGATGTCCTGCCACCCCCTCCCCCAGCATATATCTACAGCTAAGCTACAGATGGGTGGTCCTGCCCCCCCAGCATAAATCTTGGCTACGCCCATTCTAGCCATCCCTCTTAAGCTCCAGGACTGAAAAAAGGTTTTAAAAGGTGTAACAACCTGGGATGTGGGGGCAGGGTGTTAAACTCTACATAGTAAGCGATATACTACACAGATCAGTACAAAAGCAAAAGCCCTCTTAAGCTCTAGGACTGAAAAAAGGTTTTAAAAGGTGTAACAACCTGGGATGTGTGGGCAGGGTGTTAAACTCTACATAGTAAGCGATATGCTACACAGATCAGTACAAAAGCAACATACTACACATACGTGATGGAGCCTAATGATATGTGATGTACTTAATGACAATACCATATAAAAGAAATTTATGGTGCATAGAGGTTGGGATACAACATATCAGAATTGAAATCTCACTGACATTTATCTAATTGAGATCATTTAATGTTACTCATAAAAGGCCGGAGTCATTGTTCAGGTTGCCAAGGAAATATTCTATTGTTGAAATCAGAGAAATATTAATACTTACTTATGATATACCTGCAATTTTTCTTCACCTATATCACATACAACAATATCTATCATAAGAATTAAATTTATCATTAATTCAGACAACTGACAATTAAATTTTAAACCCAACATCTTGATTGCAATTTATTTTAAAAAGTCAAAATGGAAAGCCTCTTCACTGCTTCTTGTGCTTGAAATAAGCCTATTTTTTGTCCCTTGAGGTCATGAGACATTAAAAAAAAAACTATTTCTCAAGTAAGAATATTTGCTCCAATCATACAAATTTACTTATCAATCAGTACATTAGTTATTGTGCCACGATGTTATATTAATGCACGATGTTATATTAATTCAACTAGCCTCTGGAATGCAAATGGCCTGTAGTTTAATTTCTATACGTTACTGCAAAAGAATGTTGAAACTCGGTATGCATAATATAATGCGGTTTTTATCGGCTGAATTGAAAAATATAACTAAAATTACAGCTGATTTGCCTAGAAAAAAAATAATCCTCATGAGCGACTCAAACCTACAACCTATATGCCCTGTCTTTCTTTCATCCCCCATTGAATTTCAACCGGTACCTTTGCTAGTAAGCCATAAAAGGCCCAGAAAATATATCTCGTTGAAAGGTATTCCTCTGGTTGCCAAGGTTATTATCCTATTAATGAAATCAGAGAAAATTTGAGAATTTTCGCATAAAAAATGTTATTATTAAGCATGTGTGAAGCATTCAAGATAATCAACTGCAAAATTTAAATTCTTCATACTGTTACCCATCCGATAGTAAACATTTCAACCTTCTGCCTTGACTGCAAGAAGGTTTAAAAAAATCAATTGAAAATTTCCACCAAAAAACAAGGTTTAAAAAAATACAAATCGTAAAAGATGAATTAAGGTTTATATTCTTTCAACCATCCAAGAGTGAAAATGTCACTTGGATATTTTGATTGAAAGTTATTTTAAAAAGCAAAGAAAGTAACCTCTGCACTGATTTTAGGGTCCGTTGTTGGTGTCCTTAGGTCTTATTCATACAGTCTAATGATCCTTCCAGCAGAAATGCTCTATTCATGCAAAATTTCAGGCAAATTGGTTGAGTAGTTTGGGAGGAGATGCTTAATGAGCGATCAAACACCACTCCATCTATATGATAACAGCAATTAAATAAATACAGATATTTCATTTTTATCTCAATGATAATTTTAATTTCTATCGATTGCTATGGTGCTAGTAATACATATCAGTTTGATGTTGAAGAACGCCATGGAATTTTTTCATTTTAATAAGGTCACATGGAGAAACCTGCCATAAATATTGTTTACATCATTAGTTGGACTATAATTAAGAAATGGCCAGTCTAACATACTTTTGGTGTGACCACATTGCTTGTCCAAAATATGGCTGTGAAGTAAAACCCTTCATCACCAAATAATGGCTGCATTGCCAGCCACAGTATAGTTGTACTTATGGCTTGTGTTGACTGAGATCCATAAAGGGCATTTGGCTTGGTTATCAAAGGACATATATCCCAAATGCTCTATAAAGGATCAATATTCTATGACAAAGTATTGCTACACTTCCTCTGCTTACTCTTACACCTCATTTACTCAGCTCTCTCTCCTTTCGATTTTGCCATTCTAAGTTCAGACAAAATAATATTTAATTTGGCCATTGTTTTAGTCTTCCCTTACTTGGTCACATGGTGATAAATAAGCCATAGGATACACATCTTAGTCTTACCAAGGACAAGAGCATCCTGCCAATTTAGGTTTCAGGGTGTTGGGGAAACCTGACGGTACATGAAAGCTAATTGGGATTCCAGGAAATATACAGGCCACTAAAAAAATCTGAGCAAAAAATTCATTGGAAAAGGAATTACCACACATTGCCAGAAGTATGTACATACTTGTAATGATCATTACTTATTCTTATATTTTACAGAAGTGTATTATTTTTTGGAGCATAAAAGAGCATTTTCTTCATTCATCCCAGCTAAAACAAGGTCCATGCCATATGTTACTTTATTACATACATTAAATTTCAAGAAAATTGAATGAACAATAGCTGCTAATATAAGGTTAACCACATGAAACTGGAATTGCATTGCATCACTACTTCCCAAGAATTCTTTAGATAGTGCAACACGCCCATAACAACAATTTAGCAATAAAAAAACTATAATGCAGTTGTAAACTCATCTCTCTCATTCTTGTTACAGGCCGTCGTCAGAACATTTGTTCAGAAAATCCTTGCCTAAATGATGGTGCATGCAGTCAGACTACGGTGGATCCTGGCTACAGATGTCGTTGTGAAGGGACAGGATTCTATGGCTCCAGATGTGAACATGGTAAATACAAAAATTAAGAGTCTGAATAGATCTAAATTGATTATATTAAATGCATTATTGCAAATAATGGAAACATACATCTACTTAGGCTCATTCCCCAATTTTCACCTTGAATTCACATTTTCTTCCCTTAAAAATTACCTAGAATTCAACTTCTATCACAATTTTTCCTTTCTGTTTCCGCGAAATCAGGGTTACTACAGAATCTATATTTTTTTCTAAATTTTAATTCCCAGACTTATTGCGGTTTTCCAGGTGGCTGGCAACATCTTCCCTGACCTTATAAAAAATAAATAATATTTGTAAAATGCCACCATAAGCAGTGCATAATTCATTGTTCCCTTTCAGTAGCCTACTTTCCCTGTGGTATTAATCGAAGATTGAAACTTTCAGGCTACACTAACAAAGGCTAAGACACTATTGTATTAAAACATTACGGCAATCGAGCCAATGGTAATCACGAAGTAATCCTGCAATTTTCGACATTTCTGTTAGAGGCTCGAATTATGGCCTCTTTTATATATTCTTGTGTGAGAAGCAGCATTTTGGCAGAATCAACAAAAATCTTTGTTACAACCATTCAACAGAAAATAAAACAGGATAGGTGACATCCATTCTCATCCAACAGAAGGATGGCATCTGTTTCATCAAAACTGGCTCAAATATTGAGATATGGAGTGAAACATTAGCATAATAATTTGAAATTATTTTTACATGCCATAATGTAAATCACAGGGATTTAAAAATGACGCACACAAGGTGTAAACAAAAATATTCCAGGAGTTTTGTACCCCCTGGCTTGTTCAGATTTTCCATAACCATTTTTAAATTCCCAGACTTTTCAGTTTTCCATATCTGTAGCACTCCAACTATTGGTCCAGTGAGTCTTAATTTTTTTCACTACTAACGACAGTAATTCATATGAATCAATTTACTGGAAGTCACATTCGATTGCCTAACAATAGCTTAACACAGTCGACTTGAAACTCCTGATGTAATCAACTTACTATAATGCTTGCTGCACAGTTTCAATCAACATTTTATAAAATAGCAAGGCTGGTTCCTCTGCCTACTTAAGTCACATTATTGAACTTAATTACTAGTGTTCTATCTGAGTGGTGAAGTTCTTTCCATAACCAATAAGAATAAATGGGACATATGCAACCTTTCTGCTAGCTTACATCCTTTCACATTCCCCTATGTTCAATTTTATTTGGGGCTGAACCAGGGGCGATCCCAGGAATTTATTTTGGGGGAGAGACTACCTCAGTGATCGGAGTGTTCAATTTTGTATTTGATAACTACATCTAGTTGTTAAAATTGTTCTGTAAAACCCTAAATTTTTGGGGGGGGGGGATGTATCCCCATATCCCCCCTGGGCTGAACTGTAAAAAGAGTTATCACGTTTTTCCTGGCAATGAGCAGAATCATTCTCGGTAGAAATCACAAGTAAAAAGAGACAGCCAAAACATATTTATCTCGGCATCTAATTTTTATCACCTTCCTCACCAAATTTCCTTGAAATCCTTATAGTTTTCATATGACTAATACAGCATCAAATAGAGCTTCTTATATTGTAAGGCGATTGTACATCAAAACATTCTACAAAAGCCCTTAATTGTTGAGATTTCCTCCAAGTTTACAAAACACGTTTTGTTTTACAGCATTGTTGGCCCTCTTTTGCCTTGTTAGGGGAGAATGAAAAACTGAGCTTTTCATACTCGTGTTTGTATTTGATATCTCCACACACAAAATCTCATGATAAAGCACAAGTCCTCACTTAAATGTGAAAGCAACCCCCATGTTCATAACAAAAAATCCTAAAATTTGATCTCATGGTTTTCTGCTTTATCATATATGTATTTTATTCGCAGAGATAAGTATGAATCAAACAAAAATTTGTATTAAGCTATATCTTTCATACTCCTATGCTTAGGCAGCAGATGCATATTTGGCAAAACAATAGGGTATGCTTGACATTGTTGTAAAACAATTTCTTTCATCTTACAAGGTTTGTTGTAATTGAGGGGACAACTTATTGTTCCAATTGACATGGTATGACCTACTATACCTTTGAAGGAGAACTGTCTTATTAGTTAATTCGTCTTTAAGGGGTTAAAGTGTCACGCTAGTTAAATTAAATGTTCAGGTGGTGCATACCATGCATACAAAAATTTCAGCTTACCAAAGCATTTGCTCTATGAATCTATCGAAGTACCAACTTCTACACAGGCAAAATGGACTATGAAATGAGGGAGGCACACCATTGAAACAAAAAAGTGGATGACTGACAAAGAAATGTAATCCTGTATTCTTTCAGACTGTTGTCTCCAAATTATAAAAAAAGATATCTTAACCATTTAAAGTGCATAAAATTTTAATTTTTGAAATTTTCATTTGCAGCTTGCCCATCAGCCAATAACCAAAGATATGTGGGAAAATACCCTTATGAGTGCATTGTCATTTAATCACGTGAAGATACAGCAATGGATCATCACCTTCACAACCGACTTAAGTTGACAGATCCACATTAGAATAGATTGTGTTGACGGCCCATTTGCACTGCCACGCTATAAGTATCATCAGAAATTTTACAGCTAAGCATTTAAAGTGTTGATATTTTATCATTTTGTTTGTCCTGAATATTATTAACGGAGGCTGATTTTCAAGTTTAGGTGCATGTTTACCTAAGATGGTTTAATGATTGTTTGACAATTGGACTGATGTACCAAGTACAAAACACTTAAAAATAGGGCAGCAGGGTAAAATGATACCCTGATAAGCATAATGTGTATTATCATACAGCCAAGATGGTATGTACCAATCCATTATTACCTAAATTAGTTCATAGATCTTCACTTTTCAGTTTCAAAAACTGAGCATTATGAAGTCACACATCCCCTCATCTGAGCATCCATATGAACTTAGCAACCAAACAATGTCGCTTCAGGCATATCTACTGTAGCAACTGACATTCAATGAACTTTAAAGATAATTAAAATTGTACCAGTAGATCAGTGTGGGACCATCATAGCACCGCAACCACAGAACTTCCATGAATATCAACCTGCTTCCAAGGCCATTTCCGAGCCATCATAGGAACTCATTGATATTTCAGTGACAACTTGCACTTACGAGGAGATTGCATTTTATTATTCATATACAGACTAAAAGAATGTGGGATTTATAAAACAATAAGAGGACTTTACATGTCCTCTTGAAAGGCAGTAAACACAAACATATGCATTCAAAATTCATATTTAAAATACTTGAGCAAAGGAAAATTCAAATGTTTAACGAAGTAGCAATGGCTAATGAAAAACAAATATCTGCATGGTGCTACATAACTATGTTTTTTATACCTAGAATCAATTACAAGAAACCCCTTTATGATCTTCCTGCTTTCAACTTTAACCTCAGGCAAGCATATCAAAATCAAGGGGATTAAATTAGGGGGAAGAGTGATAATTGGTAATTATTGTTCCACTGAAGTTTTATTTTGCATTCATATCCCATGTCCTTTAAATGTCTTACAATATGTTTATGCTCTGCAATGGATACTTCCCATTTCTTTTTTTTTTTTAGAATTTTCACTAAACAAAAGCTGGATACAAATTTTTTCTGGAGTTCACTAAATATTTTCCATATTCGTTGTCATTCATTTAAACGAGATTATACCAGATATAGTAATATCGAACAGCATATGTCCTTATAAAGAATACTATCATATTGTCCCATTGTTCCACATCCAAATGCTATTGCAAAGATAATTTCTATAAATATTTGTAATGCATGCACCATGGCCACATTGGCACATTAGTGTATGCAACTATCAAAATATTCATGTTTTATAATGACAAAATGTAGCCAGTAGTTGTACAAAAAATATGGAAAGCATTCCTTACAAATGTATGTAGTATTGGAGTCATCCAACGAATGTTTGTTATATCTCTACTATGTACACAATTAAATATTTATGAATAAAAAGCAATTACTTTTTCATTTCAATTAAGAGTTTAATTTGTGTGATAGCTTTTCAAAAAGTGTGAGAAACCCCTATGGGTAGGCCATATGCCCAAAACCAGGCATATGAACCAAAGAGAAATTTGGACAATTTCATTCCATGCTCCATATTCGCTCTCAGACCAGTCTTGTATGCTCTGCAAGTCAGTAAGCTGTGTTACCGAACCTCCACTGACTTTGTTTGCTTGTAGTGCAGTGGTGAACTTCCTTTGATCTAATCTTTTACATGAATCTTGAGACCAAACAGCAAATGATTCAGTCATATTTTAGCCAAGGAATATGACAAAAACTTGTACAAAATCTCTTAATCACAGCATTAGTAAAAACCAACAAAATTACATTTTTCTAAAGTCACCAACTGTGCAACCTCACATGATCCATTCCTTCTACAACCCTTGAGACTGGTAGGAAGAAGTCCCAGTTTGGAGTGAAAGGGATGAAAAGGTGTAATTCCTTTGATTGTAGTGCTGGTTGAGCCTCCTGCCCTTCCTAATGAGCCACATGGTAACTTGAGGAATGCCATAGAGAGGCACCCTTTTGTTTCCATTGACATTCTAAGTATTGTGAGAAAACCTGGCAACATTCTCCTCTCCCCCCACCCAACCTCCCTGGTGTCGAAGGCTTCACCTCCCTTCCCCAAAACCACTAATTATTGTTTTTGTATATCATGAAGTCTAGGCCTTCCTTCTTTCTCATCTCTTAAAATGGGTAGGAAAATACAAGTAGAAAGGACTGTGGACAATCTTCAGTAGAAAGGTGTAACTTTTGCAGGAAGAACTTACAAAAGCTCAGCCAAACTGCAGTATGCACCGGGCCTCATAATATCATTTCCAGATGGACATAGTGAAATAAGGGTCTCACAATCTAATACCACTTCTCTTCAGTAGAGAACTGGTATTAGATGGTGAGAAGATTGGGGAGCCCGCTACTAGTGAATAATGGCTGCTTTTCAGCAAACTACACCAGCAGCAGTTTTACCTTTCTTTCCATGTTGGAGGTGAATCCATCCCTTAAGAGCAAGTGATTGCAGGAAAAGTATGACACTTAAAAATCCTTCTAAGTAATAAAAAAATCCTGGGGTGAAGTAAGAAGTGAAACTGTAAACCTGAAAAACTAAAGCCTTATGTAGATCAAGACTTCAGAGGTTTTCAAGATAAGACCAATGACTTTTGGGACATAATTAATAATAATAACCGCATCATGATAAGGGAATTTAAAAGGAATTCTTAAAAAAAATAAATCCTTTGTGATTTCTTTAAGTTAATTTTAATAACTTGTGTGATTTGAAAATCTTATAATAGCCAAAATGGTTAAATGCCATTCTCATCAGTGCCCTTGTCACATCATTCTAGAGTTAATAATTAGCTGCTCTTTTTGGAAAAAGGAATATTTGACTCTATTCTTGCTCACATTCATCATCATAAATCATTGGCTAGAGAACTGGAAAATTTATTTGGATGGATTAAAAACTAAAATCGGTAACACAGGTACTGTGTCTACTAGTGACTGTAGTCAATTACTTTTTCTGAAAGCAATTTTTACTTGAAATCAATTGCTCAATTGATGAAGTAATTGTAATCCTCTCAATCATATTTTTTTCATTATTTACCCAATACAGGGAACACATTCAATGCAATCATCAAAGATCAGATTATTCTAGCCTAGCATATACAGTAGAAACTCGATAATACGAATCATGAAAATACGAAGTTTCGATTTGACGAAGCAAAACTGCCTATACCAAATACATGGCGCTGTCCCAACAAAACGCCTATACTAACTACATGGTGCTGGTCGAAAATACGAAGGTTCGAAAATACAAGGTTTCAAAAATATGAAATTTTCGAAATTACGAACCTCGGAGCCAGTCCCCACAGAGTTCATTTTTACGAACCTTGGGGAAAATCGCATCGGGAAAGCTCTCTATTCACCGACGTACACTCCTAACAAATCAGCGTTGCAAAATATAATCTATCAATTGTATAAAATGTGTGAATTTTAGTGCATTCATCTCTCACAAAGAGTCTCACAATTATTCATCAAATTTAAGTCGTGGATAGTTTAGATTTCGATTGACGGGGAAAATGGTTGCTTGAGGCAACTTTCCTTTATTTATTTTTGTTTTCACTGTTAGCTGCATTTCCTTAATGTAAACAATTCTCTTTTGGTTATAACTCATGTGTAGCGCCACGTACCGACTCACTGCCATGCGCTGTTATTGGTAATTTTAATTTATTGAGTGCTCGAACGGAAAAAATACTCGATGAATGATAGGAAATAGGACTGGGATACCCAACTGATACCGGGGATACAGTCACTATCTTCATAATCCATGGCTTCACAATGAATAAACCCACCTTACTCCCACTGTTGTCCATATTTCATGAGACAATAGAAAAAAAGTTTCCAAGAATTTGCGAGGGTATGGCCGTCCCTTCGATTGATATAATTTTGCATTGAAATCAGATTATTTCAAATTTTGTCACAGATGACCCAATCGGGGGTTGGGTGTGGCTCAACAGTATAACATTATAATGTGCTTGCTTTGCCTGGAATGTTTTGCAATGCCCTTTTCTGGGTTCAAAATCGGTCCCAAAACGAATTCAAGACCTAATTCAATTAATTCCTCGTACCTACACAGGAATTCGTAACACTAATGATGGCATAAGTTTCCATTCTATGCTGCGCTTCCCAAGTAAATAAAATATCATATTTTTGAAGTATTGTAAAAATAAAAGATTTTTGAGCTTTAAAATCCTATTTAAGGAAAATGCAAGGTATATACAAATATCGAATGCATGAATAAAAAAATCAAACAAAGAGACCACTGCACCAAATCTTATTCTAAGTACAAATAAATTGCGTACCTTTTCAAGAAACAATTTCTCACTGATGTAATTCTGATGCACGCGATTATACGCTTCACTGATATAATTCTGATGTACGTGATTGAGCAACTCGTAAACGATCTGCTTCATTGTTTGCTTGTCGTTCCTCGCTAGTATGAGAAGCTCGCGTGCCAACATTCATTTGTTGCCGTGACTCGAACTCCTATTGTACAATGGATTGAATAATTCAGAAACCTTCACAGGCGTGCGCACGACAACTCACCCAAGTTTCATCGTGATCCAAAGAATGGTATTGGAACGCATAGAAAACGAACAAACAAACATTAATTTTTATATATTAGAAAGAACCTGTGATAGACCACTTAAGACACTTCAACCTGAAGAAACCATCATCCGTGAAATATACTTGATCGCATGAGTAAACCAGAACACTGAAATCTTTAAAATAAAATCACTACAACCCTAACTTAATTCCAAGATGTTGTTGGGGTAACTCCATGAAATTTTTCTGGAAGCAACTTTCATCCATGAATAACTACAGTGAATTCGTTGAGTAATCATGCCTTCATACATTACATTTGACCTATCATCACTGCTATTCCTGATTTCTACGAGATAAATGACCAATTGAATCAGATTTCATTGTGATGGCATGAGTAATTTTGAGTCCTAGGCACATTAATACGTGGATATGACACAACATGGGCATTAATTGGATCCTGATGCGCTCTATTTAAAAATCACTGGATGTTTAGAAGGATTTAAGTATGGAAATACTAGTCTGCGAGAAACTTATTGTCGTTATCAGAATTTTACCTCAGAGGTTCAGCCTCAGCTGTGGCGGATTTTTTCCATGACCCCTACCTCTTTCTAAGTTCCCCTTGAAATTATTTTACAATCTTAAGCTTCAAAAGTTAATCTTATTTCGTTTTCCTCCACATTGCAGCCAAGTATAGGTGTAAGTCGCATATGGGAAAGAAAATGATAAAATTATGGAATGGAGAACGCTGGATCTGGAATATCTCCACGATGACCATTTAGGATGAAGTCTCTCTTTCACATTAATGAGAATAAAAAGTTCCAAAAATCGTGGAGTGATTCGGATATCACTTTTTAAATACGATGTATTTCATCCGCTTCTATGTTTTAGCTTACTGAAGTTAGCATACAAGGCCGCCATTGGGTAAAATGGCTTTAAAATCTTAAGCTTCAAAAGTTAATCTTATTTCGTTTTCCTCCACATTGCAGCCAAGTATAGAAGGTGTAAGTCGCATAGGGGAAAGAAAATGATAAAATTATGGAATGGAGAACGCTGGATCTGGAATATCTCCACGATGACCATTTAGGATGAAGTCTCTCTTTCACATTAATGAGAATAAAAAGTTCCAAAAATCGTGGAGTGATTCGGATATCACTTTTTAAATACGATGTATTTCATCCGCTTCTATGTTTTAGCTTACTGAAGTTAGCATACAAGGCCGCCATTGGGTAAAATGGCTTTAGCATAACACCAACGACGAGACGAGATCATGCATAGAAGGATAAAAATTAATAGTTTAATTTATTTACTGGATTAACGTTTCACAGAATAGAACTATAAGCACGAATCATCGAATAGAAAAGGAACTCAGTCATGAGTTAACGTTTCTTACTTGAACTTCAACGAGCGGAGAAACTGTTTGGGTTGGAACGAAATAATATTACCTCCAAGTTCGTATATCCAGTAGGCAATATGGAAGAAACCACAAATAATGACCTGAGAAGTATTTTTTAAATGGACAGGGTCCTTTGCTCTTTTTACCTATTATTGAGCGATAAAGATAGAGTGACAGGAAGCGCGGTCGGACTAGCTACCATCATAACTGCGTAGATGATAGAGACATCGATAAGAAATGGATTGGTGAAGAGCCGTCATTGCAAGCGAAGGCATTTCCTGGGCAGCGGTTAAAATGTTCGTTAGTGATCTGAGGTTCTATTTTCTTCGGTATCATTCTCCACCACCTCCACATTAATATAACATGTCCAAAAAATCTCGCCATTAAGAACTGGAAACTTAGTATACTCCGAGCTGATAAAGATATAGAAAATGTCTGGATCTCGCCCAATTTGTCGACAAGCGATTAGTAATTGGAACGAAGTAATAATTCTTCTCAAGTTCCTATTTCCAGCAGGTGATGTGGAAGAAACCACAAATCATGACCTTGAAGGATTTTTTAAATGGACTGAGTCCTTTGCTCATTTTACCAATGATTGAGCGATAAAGAAATGGTCATTGGAAGCGTGGTCGGGCCAGCTACCGTCTTAGTTGTGTAATGTTATAAACAAATGCCTCTCTTAAATGCCCATACCAGTTACGCGTCCTGATTAGCCGCAGATTAAGAAAGCTAGTCTCATATGAAAGCAGAACTTGCTTCACATTCGTCTTCTAAACTGGTCGAAGATTTTGCTAAGAAAATTATCGCATAGATGTCACAAACGTTTGAGACATTTTACTTACAATATGAAGGCATTTTTTCGAATACTTTCGTGAATAATGACCAAATTTTTTTGACAAGTTTCCAAAGACCAGAGAAGTCAGGGGGAGAAGGGAAAATATTTTTCGCGATTTTTGAAAAAGGTTCGAAAATATGAAGAGCCGTTTTTTTTCGGAACCGCAAACTTCGTATTATCGAGTTGCTACTGTATATGTTAAAGCAATTTATGGCATTTGTATAATGAAGGTAAATGTGTTTGTCACCACACAACATCCTACATTTTAATAGAACCAGATTAACAACTCAATTCACATTTAGAAGTAAAATTTCAGGCACCATGTCAATTATAGACTAGAATGGCTTAATAAAGATATGTATGAAGAAGGAATGTAAAAATCACATACAAGCAACAAACTCCATTTTTTAGGTTTCCCATGCAAGAGCACATTCCTCTGACCATATTTCACCTGATCACTTGATTAAAATGCAACTCACAATGTCAATATGAACAGTATTGAGCACATCAATTAAAATCACATCTCTACAGGCACCTGGCAAAAATAATAGTGGAAAATGTCCCTGTTGAATGGACTATTTGAGAAATAAAAAGCACATTTAATTAGTTAATGATATTGGTATTTTATTATCAACCTGCAGTAGTCACATCATCTCCTATATTTAGCTTCAGTTTCTGTTGTATTTTTGTTCTCCACCAACCCATTCATCGCATCAAAATGGGGGTTTGAAGCAGGAAAAAGCTTGAGGGCACAATATAAGCAACACACAGACCTAAGACAGCTTTTTAAACACTTCCTTTTTGCAGTTATAGAGGAAAGAACAAGTTGCGATGATGGGCCGAAGATGAAATGGTTTGTTTACATTCATCATTTTTTTTAAAGTTATGCTGACCAACAATAGTTGGATTCATTTTCACAGGAAGAAAATAACAATGAAATGCACATTTACACTAATCAATCACCACCTTTAAAATCAACAGGCATTCAATGTTAGGGATCATCCATTAGTTATTATAACAGGCGAAAGGTATAGAACCAATGCAAGTATTCATCATGGTTCTGTTACATTCCTGTAGAGGCAGAACAACTGAATAAGATCAGTAGTAAGGACAACTTATATTAGTATTAGGATGGTCGAGTTTCTCTGACACACTATGCCACTTCATTTGATTTCAATTATATATATATATGTATATACATACATCACTGCTTTGCCTCATTCACCATGCAGGCAAGGACACAGGCATTTTCACACTCTGACACTCATACATACATAAAAAATCTACACAGGTTATTCATAAACCTTGAATGTTTAACAAGAAAGTTTCTTTGGGTAAAAACTGGGGGTGCAGGGAGTGGATGAAACTACAGGACTATGACCCTGGGGAACCATTAAATAAACGAAGGCTTCAGTTAAACTCACCAGCCGTAAAAAATACTCCACACTTGCTTCACACCATGTGAATTCCGTGGCATGCCTCCACTCACATTCTTTGTGAAAATCAGATCATTTAGATGATTAATATTTCCAACAAAAATGAAACCAAATAAAAAGTACATGGTAGTCCTGAATTACAATACATATTTCCTATCAGCAATTTTATGTTCATTGTTGAATATTTCAATCATGATATTGCTCTAAAAAAACTAATTGAAAATGAATTAATAGGTCATATATATATGTATATATGCACAGCCCATCAAGGCATTAGCCTAAATTCTAAATAAATATACTAATAAAATGTTTCCAATGACCACTCAGTCCCCACACACTAATTCTGATTCATTCCAAAATCAATTCCACTTCTCATCTTCCAGTATAACAAATGCTCTCGAGCAAATATGATGGCTAGATATGAAATCGTTCAATCTATACAAACAGTTTGGACAAAAACCGGGGAGATTATGATCTTGTTGAGTTCAATGTACTCTATGACAACTACTAGTCAGGCTTAGAATCATGTCAGTCCAAAATCATTTGCTTCCATATTATGCATTAGGAAATTTGCATTGGGAATATTTATATAAACCAGATTTTTTAAGGGGATCCTACGTTAACTTCACTCTTAACTATTAACATAAAACAAAAAAAAATACTAACTGACCATAAAAAAATCAGCAATCACTCAATTGTTACCATTATGCACATAATAATAGCAGAGCGCTTTTCAAATGCACGCAAACTCTCACATCAAAATTTTAACAGAAAATTATTAACAGATAAAGAGAAATCTAGACAATTTGTAGACCATGTCAAGGGGGAAATAGGATTAAGTCTATAGAAAAAAATACAGTATAAATTTCACAGCATGGCCTGGCAACATTTTGCATATTAAATCATCATGACCATTATGTATGCCAAAGATTCTACAGCTAAAAAATTATACCAAGCATTTTATTAAAATGGCTTTACCACTCTGCAGAAATAACATTTTGGTCTAACTTTATCATTCAAGTCCTTAGGAGTTCAGCCGGAATTTCATTTCAACAACTTTACATAACTCTTCATTGTAGTTGAGTCACACATTCTTGCAGTAGAACCAAATAGCTTCAAGATCTCACTCAAACATGATTATCATGTTTTCAAGTAATCTAAGTCAACATATGTGTACACAAGATGAAAAACATCTGAAGAGCACACGAAAGATTAGAAAAATTAATAATTCACATTAACACATGCAAAAAGAAGAAATAGCAAACGATAAATTTCGAATGTGGTTGGCTTTAATAATTTGAGATAAAAAAATCAAATAATTCGGGGAAGGTTAATTCCTTCCATCACAAAAGAGTAAAGATCCTTTATAATTACAGTCACAACGTAATAACGGATACCAAAATACACTCTCAAAGGAGTACAAAGTATGGTGAACCAAATGGTTTCTTTATCTCAAGAATCCCATTTCTAAATGTTTAAAACATACCATCCATCCCAATGCACAATTATAATGTAAGGGGAGTAAAAAGGCATATCTGGGAATCATTTTAATTCGAGTGCTTCATACTTGACAATGTTTGAAGGCACAAGCAAAGTATTGAGAAGTTTACAATACACTTTGAGGGAAATTAAGGAATTTGCATATTTCCATATTTACACATACATAACTAATAAGAACTCAAGATACACCATAAAGGCCTTCATATCACACAGCTAATGACACCCCGGCCACACCCTGAATAAAAAAAATTTTCTTGTTACATGCATGGCAGTCTAATGACTGGATTATAGCTATGTTATAGCTCAAGGAAATTTTTTCGCTGAAACTAATAAAACTATCTTTTTTTAGATCCCTACAGTATTGCAAGAGACAACACTGGACGTACTTTTCTTCCAATACTCCCTTAAATAAAAAATATGCCCAGGATTGCCATTATAATAAAACATTTATTTTTTGCATTCACTTAGAGAGTACTCTCATGGAGTACAATTCCAAAATACATACTTATAATGGTACTAATTTTTTTAGGGAGCCATGATAAAATGTGTTTACAACACTAATGAGTCATCACTTCACAAGAACGGCTGAATCAGATAATAAATAAAAAAACTATGTTATTGGACCAATTCCTTCATGTGAAAAAGTGTGCAAGGTTTTGTTTAACTCCCTAAAATATTTAAGATGCCTTTTAACCACAGGCAAAATAAAACCATTCAACTAGGAAAAAAAAAGACTAATCTTTCAACAGCATTCCTTTGCATTAAAAATTCACCTCTCCTTTTGACACTTTTTTCATGGACCAAATAATTACTTAATTGGTTTTTTTTTACAAAGAGCATTTACTTCATATTCCCTCACATTCAAGTGACAAAACACCATTCCAAGCATCAATCACATTATCAGCTTTTAGATGGTACTTCCCTTTCCGCAGAAAATCCTTTCTACTCTTCGGCTGCTGTTGTTCCTGCATCTTGCTCTTGCAAATTTGAGTGTTGTGCTTGTTCTCTAGCTGCTCGATTGGCCTCTGAAAACCCTCGGGTGCCATCAGGACCACGCGGTTGCCTCACTACTGTTAACTTAGGACCACACTCATCCACTGAGAGCCCACGAAGCTTGCTGATAAGCCTCTCTGGTCTTTGTGACTCACTGGAAAATACAATATGATGATTGGATGATTATATTAACCTTTACATACTGAGTGCTACACATAGACATGAGGATTTTCCACCCAGATAAAAAATGTCACACATATTCAACAAGGATTATCCAATGCAAAAGAACGAATGCCGACCGTATGTGACATGGGGTGAATGAAAGTGACTGCAGCCACAACAATTAACCCAGTACGCAGTCACCCCTCAAGACCCAGCTTAGTGAGACTCCAGGCCCTCTGTTAGCTGCCCACTCCTTAGTAGCATTATCAATAATCCTTAATAGCAGTAGTAGACCTATTAGTAGAAAGCAACATTGGCATTGGGCTCAAATTCTAAGCTGCCCTCTAAAGGAATAGTGGAAAATAAAGAAAAAGCAAGCAGATGCTTCCAAACAATAATAAAATTGCTGCACCATGATAACGTTTGCAATACTTGAATGATTATCAAGGCAAATGAAACTCTTCTCTGTTTAACAAACATAATATCATCTCATCATCATCAATTTTTTGTTCCTTTCCTTAGTCTCGCACATTACAATTACAGTTTCTCACCTCTAATGGCATCACAACTGCTTCAGTTGTTTTCATTTGTTATCATGCTATTGTGAATTTTACTCACAGCATGAATAAAATTATGCACTCATTTTTGTGGATACTTTGAATCACTTGAAGAAATTTTCAATCTAATTTTTTGACATAACGTTTGAAAAAGTAAAAATTCATGTTAATCATCACTTTACTCACATTAATAAGCTAACAAAAATAAAACAAAATAACAAAAAATATTTATAATGTTGATGAGAATGCCTGGAATCAATAAAAATCAACTGAGATAAAGCAACTGTAATATAGAAAAATCTGAAATCTGGCAAAACTTAGGTTCTAGCAACTGTTTAAAGATACTCGATTACATTCAGTTTCTGGAAAAAAATTACCTGCTCAACTAACGAGAAGCACAGCTGTAATGATATTAGTTTCACCAGGAAATAGGAGACTTTGGAGGGGAGAGAAATCATGTCCCATACTAAATAGTAATTTCCTAAATATGCTTTGGTCACAATGAGGTCACAGCTATGAGGTCACAATTGCCACTTTTGGCTGTCGTCTTATCTTGCGAGGGAGTTTTATCGTATGCGAGGAAGTATCGCATTTAATCTTATGGCCTGAATATGAGCTTGATAAAGGCTAATTACAAGATGATGTAGCCAACTAGTTAACTTGATGTAAACTGAAAGTTTCAGTTTTATGAACAACATCAAACTGCTGGTTAGTTGGCATGAACCTTATCAATGAGAGAATGTACGGCTTAGGTTTTCATATTGAGATATAATTCCAATATAGTATCAAAGGGCAAATACAATCGATAATGAATAATATCAAGCATAGAGGTAAGGGTCAAGTTGGCAACTAGTGACAAACTATAAAACACTATATCGCATTTTTGGCATATCACAACAGTACCACGGTGAGAGACAAGAAGGTCATCACTTGTCAAACTCAGAATGGAGACACCGACTTATAATTCATAATTCTCTCAAAGTTTGGCTTTGCCTCTAACACAACAGATTAGCACACCCGCTCCCCCCACCAGGAATATTTTTCCTGGCGAGAGAAGCAGGGAGGAAAGGCAAGCAAGATGGTGTTTATCCTCATTGCAATCCAATTAAGGAGAATGGAAACCATAAGGGTGTGATCATTACAGAATTAATATACTTAATTGGTGGTTAACTAAACTGCTCTGAAACCAATGCACTGACATTTTTGCAGATTATGCAGTGATGTCACTGAAGCTTTTTGCAATCCTAATTAGGTACACTATAACAAGTTAAATACACATTTTGAGTTGAGACAATGTTGATAAGACTTAAATTCAAACAGAATTTTACTAGACACAAACCTATACCAGTGAACATAAATATTTAGATTACACAATCCAATCAAAGTTGAGGATTTTGCTTCCAACAGGAAGACAAACCCACTTTTCTGCTAAAGTCCAGAAGGGCATATACACTGTCTTAGAGTCGTACAAATGCATTATTCCATTTATCCAACAAGTTAAAAATTGTTATTGACTAGACTCGAGCATCATAAAAATGCTTGAGTTATTTTTTAAAACTCAACTCAAATAGTGAAGTCGCATCAGTGGACCTGAGGAAAGCCTTCAACAACGTTGAGTGGAACAAGATGTTCAGACTGGTGGAGGAACTCGGAATGGATTACGATAACAGAAGAATTATTTATCAACTATACAGGAAACAAGTCATCACAATGCAAATGAGAGACGGAAGACAGATATGTAGAAGCTAAAATTAACAAAGGAGTAAGACAAGGATGCAACCTCTCACCAGCACTGTTCAACATGTACTTGGAGAAGGCCATACGAGAAGCACAAGAAACTGGACTAAACAGAATAAAGATAAACCGAGAAGAAATAAACATGCTCCGCTTCACTGATGATATTGCAGCCATAGCTGGAAATCACGAGGATCTTCGAAGGGCACTAAACATCATGGACTAAGTTCTCCAAGAATACAACATGAAAATAAGTAAGACGAAAACTAAAATCCAAGTATGCAGAACAGAGAAGATGAATGCAGAAGTCACCCTGAGAGGAGAGAAATTAGAGCAAGTGTATTCCTTCACCTATCTCGGAACTACCATCACGTGGGACGGAAGAAGCACAATGGAAATCAAGCAGAGAATAGCCATAATAGAATAGTACGAAAAACATTCATGTGGAGCATAGCACTCCATGGATTGGAAGCATGGACCATGGGAAAAGCTGATCAGAATAGACTAGCAGCCTTTGAAACATGGTGCAGGAGGAGAATGCTGAAGATAAAATGGATGGACAAAATAAGAGATGTTGAAGTATACAGAAGAGGAAAGGACCACATAGAACACCATGCAGAAAAGAAGAACGAGATGAATTGGACACACCTTGAGACAAAATGGGTTTGTAAGGAACATAATTGAAGGTAAAATAGAGGAGAAAAGTCCCCAGAGGAAGACCTAGAAATAAGTTCATGGACCAAATAAAGAGGAAAGTACAAAGGAAGAGATACCAGGAGGTAAGCATTAGATAGGGTAGGGTGGAGGGCTTCAGTGAGTCAATCTTAGGATTGAACAACCAATGATGATTAAATATAGGGCTGGTTGCTAATCCCTAAACTTAAACCTTAAATATGGTTAATACTTAAAAGTTAGTTTAACACACCTGATTTTTGTGACCTTGCAGGCTGACGACTTTCCAGTACGACGATTCGTCACCAGTTCAAAAATTACTTGATCCCCAGGAGAGAGCACAGTACCCTCACTTACTTCTGACATGTGGAAAAAGAGTTTCTTTCCTTTCTCGACTTCATAGGCCAAAAAACCAAACAATCCTAGAAGGAAATATGAATTATTATTGTTAATGATTAGAAATTTATCAAAATTATGATTTCACAACTTCCTAAATTTAAGTAAGATACTAAAGCTCATGTTTCAAAGACAACTACCTTTGACAGCATCCACTGTTGCAGTTATTTTCTTCCTTAAAGCTTCAATTTCAGTGGCTCTTCCATCTGCATCAATCCTGAACCTAACAGGATCTCCAGCTTGAAGCAGGTCTCTTTTATTAGCCAATCCCATGATACCAAACTCATACACTCCTGTTGAGTGTTTCCCACCCTCTTTTGTTTCACTCCCCTCCTCTTCTTCCTCTTCGAGCAGGTCGTCATCCATATCATCAAGATCATCCTCTTCTTGTTTCTCCAGGCTTTCACTATCATCCCCATCACCCTTGGAATCTATCTCTGAAAAAGTAATTAACGCACAGTAAGTACAATGGTATATGTAGTTCACAAGCTAAAATTACACAAAAAATTAGGATGGATGTCAATGGCAAACATGCACTAGTTTTTCCTCAAGTATTTTTACATAGAGATCACATTGTAGAATGTAGAGAAAAAATGTTATCACAAACAGTGGCGAGCCAGGAAAATATCAGATTAAAATTCATAACTTGGTGGTATCAGAAGAGTACATCACATATGCCTACGAGGTTTAGCTGGTTCACCCTAATTTGATGAAAATAATATAGCTTACTTCATTCAAGAAAGACAATGGAATATTATTATTATTAAATCCTGCTGGTTGAAATACACAAGGAGCAGAGGTTTCACTCTCATATCCAACCATTAAAATGTAAACTTGGATTAAAGCATCTTCTAAAAATTTGTAGTTCAAGTATACTTTTAAAATTCAACATAGTCAATTCAAGGGGAAATTTAAAACAAACACAGCTAAAAGTACTTTATAAAGGCCATTATTGTCCACGGTTGATCCACATACAGTAGAAACTCAAAACAGTGAAACCTCACTTTTATGTTCTGGGAATTTGTTTTATCTTGATTTACGACACTTACTTCATGTCAAACACTTTTAAATCCTTGCAATGAAATCTCAGCTATATGCTATACTACTTACACTTTCAAAAATTGAAATACCCTGCAATTTATAACAAAGTAAAAGATGACAAAGATTGGGGGACAACACAGAAAAGTCCTTTTATTATTGGATCAGTGCCCTGCACCCTGTAATCTTGAAATAAAGGAAAAAATTAGAATTTTCCCTGTCAATTGCACCAGTCCACTACAACCAATGGATTTAGGTGTAGTTCATTCATATTAAATTTAATTAAAAAGCATTTCTTGATGATTTTGCTTCATTTTCCTGCAAATTAAGATTTCCCTTGGTTAACATTTTCCCATGAAAAAAGGAGATTTGAATTTGGAATTTTTAAATTTTTGATTTGATCCATCACTGACGAAAACATTTAAGAGCCATGGTGACATTACTCATCCCTGCTTTCTTTCAACCCAGCCACTCAAGAATCTCGCTTTACTATTCTCCAACATCACCTTCTTAGCATTCAACAACTGCTCAACCACTCTTAAGTCTTTTACAACCTCCATGGCTTAGTTTTATATTTATCCGATCATCTGCATTCACAAAATATTAAAATGCATGGTATACTTTCTTTCAGACATCCATACATTCACAAAAACTCAACAAAGAGGGAAAAGCTGATCGCACTACATCCCCTCCCAGACATAAATCCAGACTGTACACTGGAGGTTTACGTCATCTAAGCATACAAACTACAGTAGAACCTCTTAATAACAAAATTCAAGGGACCAAAATTTTGCCAGTTCGTTAATCGGGAGTTTGTACCTCAGAGGTGATTTGCACATTGCATCACTCCAAGGGCAAATTAAACATCCCGGTGTTGTGCCATAATTTTCCGGTTTAGTGGTTTACTAAACTGCTGTGGAAATAATTATTATGAAATTGTTCTGGAATTCCATTTAAGTAACTTGTATAACAATGAATCACAGGACAAACTACAGTTGACTTATAATATCTATGAATACACGATTGTTCCATAGTTTTTTTTTGGAAAAAATTGTGTATTCATTGATATTATAATGAATTGTTTCCACAAAGTAATGGCCGACAACACCAACTACAGTTGACTGCCCATGGGCCAGGGCTACCACTGTAGCAACCACAGCGCCTGGGTTTTGTGTTTCACCATTCTTCCGCGAGAGGTCGCCTAGGGGCCACTACGGAAGTTGGCGGAAGTCTGTATCACTATGCACTTGAGCAACTCGACAAAGAAAAAGGTACCACCCAGCTTCACCGCCACGACGGTTTTTTTTCTGTCGCCTAGAGCCTTAAAATTAAATAATAAATTCAGTTTAGAGGATCTCGACTTCTCATTCATTCAGTGCCTCCTTAACTCTTGTCCTTGACGTGATAGAAGGCTTTTTGTGGACTAATTAAGCACGAGCGATTTATACCACCACTGGGCCCGAAAGAATCGCTGCCGGTGTATTTAAATATTATTTTTAAGAGTTTGTGTTAAGATGGATGCCGAAAGTAGTGCAGTTAACCGCATAAGTGCATACGCCTACCCATTTGGCCCAAGATATCGGCCCAGTGGTTTTTCCTGTTAGAGGAGCAACTCCATTTTAGTGAAGTTACCCATGATGCCACTAAGTTTTACCATGTCATCAGCCAGCTGGGCAGTGGGTGCGTGGCTGAGGACATTGTTATTAACTCACTGGAGGAAGGAAAGTATGACAAAATTAAGGAGGAACTAATGCGGCAGCTTTCTGCGATGCGCAAGTACAGAATTTGGCAGCTCCTCAAACACAAGGTAATGGGCAACCGGAGCTTGTCACAATATCTCTGCCACATACTAACCCTCGGGTTTAAATTGGAAACAGGGTTGCCATTATGTAACAGAAATCGCAACCAATGAGAACTTATAATACTTGTCCATGTTCTCGCTCATTCATAAGTAATAATTAATGACACTGATGGTGGCACTTGACCGCATTAAAATATCTGCTGCAGTGACATCCAACTGAAGATAAACGTAATTGACCAGCGATTACCGATGCACATTCCTGCAGACGGCTCTCGAACCACGCTGATAATAAGTCACATTCGCAAGTTACCAGAAATGTGATGAACAAGGTGCTTTCTGATTTGCTAGTTCTCACCGAGTCTCTCGTTGGCCCTTTTTACTTTTCAAACTGCAAAATCCCACAAAATAGACAATATTAACAATTTTTCGGCAAAATACTTTATGAAGAGGTAATTATTACGAGTCAAGGCCTATATATCATTTCGTCAATCAGGAGTTTTTCGTAAAGCAGAAGTTCGCTCATTAAAGGTATTTACTAATGCTTTTACATAGGGATTTGGTGGGACCACTGGCATTTTTTCGTTCATCGGAGTCCTTCGTTTGGAGGGAGCTCGTAGGGTAAAGGTTCTACTGTAAATGTAAGATACAAGAAGGGAGATATAATGTCCAGGAAAAAGTCCAGGAATATAAATCCAGGAAATATGAGAGACTATAAAAAATAATAAAAACATACCACCATTCGTGCTGTCTTTGCTGGCTCCTTCACACTTTTCGGCATCATCCTTTTCTGTGCTGCTGGTTCCATCACCTGAAGTACTATCAGATCGACTCCGCCATGACTTTTCCATCTCCTCCTTTTTCTTGGTTTTTTCAGCAGCAGACTTCTTCACTCCTCTCTTGTATCGACGTACTAATCCAGCATATTCACTTTGCTCAGGGTTCACAGAACGCAAAGGACGAGCAACCACACCACTGTATGGCTCCTCACCTGGTGGGGGTTCAACTGCAGCTGCAACAGGTACAGTACCTTTTGGCAATGGAATCACATTCTCGGCAGACATGCAAGTGCCCGAATTATTTCGAGAAGGCGCTAAGGTGTACTCAACCTCCAGTCCCAGTTCTAAATTATTAGTGTCTCCATCAAAGTTGCTGAAAAAAGTAAAAAAAAAAGAGGTTAAACATACCCATAAGTGTCTTAAGTAATAAACCAAAAATGTACATTTTTATGTAATGTACTCCTCATGTATTTTACGTTATGCCACTAAAGGATAAGACTATCAACCATATTCACTAGTAATTACAGAATTGTTTCAATCTGCCATTGTGTCACTCATTAAGTTTGCAATTCACATCTGGTATGTTCAGCAACAGCAGATTCTCAAATCGTTGTGCGATGATATGAATTCATTGCAATCAAATAATCATAGTTTATCAAGTATTCATCATCACACAAGCTGAAAGAATTTGGCAAAATAATTCTCACTTAATGAATTAAGACTTAAACCCTAATGTATTTGCTTTGCGCAGTTGTATGTCAGTAGGTCAAAGCTGTTTAAATTTTTATAGTTTTCACCAGCAGTTTTAAAAACTATCTTATTTCCCAGCAGAGAAGATAAAAATATGTTTCACTGACCTTTTACTTGAAAACATCTGCTTTGAACTAATTGAGAATTGCATAAACCACAATGTAATTGTTAACATAATAATCACAAAAATTTACGTACCAGCATTTTGTAAAGACTGTCAAAATTGCAAGAAGTGATCCAGCTTACCCACTTAATCACTACACCCAGTGAGGAATCTCGAAAATTTCCCTAATTTTCTGAGATGGAAAACATACCTCCATTGTGGTAAACAAATAGAAATTCTGTCCAAGCAACAACAGCAAATTACTTCCATTCTCACAAATAATCTGAGAGATTTGGTGATTTTCTCATTTACTTTCTTGACCTTTTGCACTTGAGTGTGACTCGACATGGCTAACACCCATAACAGTTGTGGAGCCGCACTTGACACGGAGCTTCGCTGCTTGGGATAGAGGGATTTTGCATTTTTTCGATGAATTCTCTTATTGCCATTAGTGTGAAAGGATAAGTAATAAATTATAACGATGATACATGGATTTTTAAACATAAATAATGAGCATGGATACCATAACTACACATAAATCCCTTGTAGAATCGATACCGATGCAGATAATGGCCTGTATCTGTTTACAGTCTTGTTGGAGCATTTTCACTTCAGTCAGCTGCCTATTATTTCTTGTCTTTTGCATAGTCAACATCTTGAGAAAGATGGTTTATGTGATGCCTTCTTCTCTCAGAAGTTTTTGCTTAGGTCTGAGAAGCATATCCCAGGTTTTTATGAGCCTGCATCAACCCCTTAAGTAAACAATGGTTTCACCCTTACTCTCACAAAGGGAATATCAAATTACGGCATTTCAGATTCACAAGGGGAATATCCAGTTACAGCATCAGCATATTAGATTCTGTGTACTAGATTCTGTGTCAGCATATTAGATTCCCTGTCCTCATATTAGATTCCCTGTCCCCATATTAGATTCCCTGTCCACACATTAGATTCCAGAGGAAACTTTGTGTGCAATTAGGGATTTACGATATCCATCTTTTTCCAGAGGTTTGATTACATCAGCTGCTTTCAGGACATGGGGTTCTTTTCTCAAAGGATGCTTTACCTGTAATTGGATGAATGCTTTATCTGCGAGTAGACCCTTAATCAGAAAGAGTTTCCACTCTTGAGAATGGATAAGCATTCCGAAGTGTTTGAAAGCAGCGACGATGAATTTTACATTGAAAATGAAGGAACTATTGAAGAAAATAATAGTGGCGACAGTGAATTCTCTGATGTTGCATATGAAGATGTTGAACTTAGCACTGGTCCGAGTGGAACTACAGAAAGGAAAACGTCCCGGTGTTCACCCAAAGATCAGAGTGAATGCACTGACAGTGATGGTGATGTTGAATTTGTGAAGACAAAACGAAGACCCACAGTTGTTTACTCGAGTGAATGTGATGGAAATATTGGGATAGCACTAGGGATGGTCGGATCGGATCTGCGGATCCAAAGATCTGCAGATCTTTACATGGGATGAGATACTGATATCGGATCCAAATACTACAGTAAATAAGATATGCATCAGGGAGTTTTAAGCGATTGAAGTGCCAGCTGTCGTCGGCTATCGGCGGCTTTCTGCCGAACAAATAGAATGCTGTTGATGTACTTCATTTGACTACCGACTTTTGCTGAATGTAAATCAAATTCACCCTTTATTATCCATCTCATTATTCTCAAGAATCAAATCTCAAGATGTGGTATGACAACAGCCATTGCATAAACGTGACCACAATCAAGGATTAGTATCATTGTGGCATCGACATTGTCTTTATTTTAATATTAAAGGTTAACATTTTTTCTTGATGTTTCTTATTTTCAATAAAGTCTCCAAGGCTTAAATTCTGTTATCATTTGTGAATTGTATATACCCTTGAGTACATCCAAGGATCCGAAAATAAGAACTGGATCTGGGATCCGAAATGAAGGATCCGGATTTCGATCCGAAAAAAAACCTGGATCTGCCCATCCCTAGATAGCACTGTGAAATATGGTGTCACATCGAGTGACAGAAATGTTTATTGTGGAAGACAAGAAAAAGAGAAGTGGAATGCGATATCTGAAAATGACCAAGAGTCAAGAAGACCTTTCTCAACTGGTCAGATGCATGTTGGACCCCAAGTTCCAACTGAATGCATCACACCAATGGATTTTTTCAGTTGTTTTTTACTGACACTTTGATAAAAAACATAACCTTTGAGACAGACAAGTATGCTAGGTATAAAATTAGCCAGAAAGAACTAGTGATCCACTTGGAATGATAAGAGAGGGTAGGAATGACATGATTTTCAAACCCAAAGTAGTGACAAACTACCCAATGCTTATGGAGGAGTTGATTTGGCAGATCACTACTCAAATAAATATGTTTTAATAGAAAGACTCTAAAATGGAGACATACGTTGTTTTTCTGTGGGATTGAGGTCAGTTTTGTGAATTCCTTTATTTTGTACAAAGAATGCCAAAAAAGGAAAAACTGATATCACATGTAAAATTCATTTGGAAACTTGGTCATGATATTGTGGGGGAATTCAGAGGTGCACATATTCCCAGGCGTAGATTATCATTTGAAAAGCCAGATCAGCACTTAGATGGTAAAGCTCAATGTAATCATTCCTCACCCTAATAAAAAACATAAAGATCGTGTTGTTATTTTAACAGGAAAGTGAAAGGTGGAAGAAGAGATGCAATTTATAAATGCAAGAATTGTGTATGTAAAGGGGTCATCACATGGGTGAATGTTTCAAAATATATCACACAATGAAAAATTATAGAAATAAGAATACCTGCTTCATACATTTTTTCATTGTAAAAATCTCCAAGTCATTTTCTTTGTAAAAATCTCCAAATAAATAAGTGTATATGAAGAAAAATAGTGAGTCTTTCATTCTGGTGCCACTGCTCATCAAAATGGGGTATTTAAAAATTAAATACCGAAACTACAGGAATCGAAAGAATTACATCCTAGTGCAAAGGGTTAAACCCTCCTTTGTGGCTAAGCCAATTCACTACAGCACTTTGATTTCTTCCTGTTTATCCAAACTAAAATCAACAAATAAAATGGAGGGAGGAATGGGTAAGATATTAGTAATACGAAATCAAATCACCTGAAATGGAAGAACACCTCCCGGTCATGAGAACTTGCTTCAATGAACCCAAATCCATCCTTGAGGGCAGCTACAAAGCCCTGGCAGATGGTTCCAGGAACTTGTCCATTGTTACAAACACCATTCACCATGCCTCCACCCTTCAAGATGACTTGTACTTCTAATGCCATGCTGTCCTTTCCCCTTCTTGACAATACAAACTCAACCTAGAGTTGCACAAAGAAAGAATAATGATTTTTTACAGCAATACTTCTTTTTCTGTTATCGTTTTTGAGATCATATAGGATGAACTTTCTTTTCCAAAATAATAGTCCCAAATCACCCCCAGATCATACACCAGTCCCTCAGCAGGTTAAAACATCCCTGATGCTCACAAATGTAAGGATACTTCACACCAGACAATCAATACTCAGCTCAACACCAAAATAATAATATTTACTTAATAGATTTTATTTTTATCCTATAGGCTATGAAGGTACTTAAGATGACATGTATTCTTATATTTGCTTCAGTGATGAACCCAACAACCTTGACTGGCACTATCAAATTTTATCACTCCACACACATCTTATCACCCCAAGTTCATAGTTCTCACTCGTGAGTTCAGATTTTGCTTCGATAAAATTGTAACCCTTTCAGCTTCTTTCAAATTACTGCTATGACTTTGCCATTTAATGGGGCTTTTCTGAAATTTCATCCACACCAACGAGAGAAGTCCATCACCATATGGGTACACAGTAATACCACAACTAGTATGCTATAGTGCACTGCATATAGTCCCATTTTTTCTTTACTATGGGAATTATGGACAACAGTGTGGCCAGCTCAATATCACTCTCTCTATATCTCTCCTTCAGTTGATGGCTCTTTTGCTGCCATTAGCAGCCTTACCCATAATGACTCATTATCTACATAGAAATGTTAGATATTATTTTACATAAGTTTACACAATGTAATTTTGAAGGATTTTCACACATCAACTTGCTGCACAAATATGTCTTAATACTCCCAGACTGCTGATCTACTGAAGATATTGATTTTCTTCATATGAATACAAAAGAAGTATTAGAATATATGGAATAAGTATTTAATGACATAAAACCCACTAAGATGATAAGAGATTTTCTGGGCATCGCAAAGCAACAGTTAATCATGCAGAACAATATTTTCTATTTTGCCTAACATTCCATATTCATATCCTAAAAATGCTCTCCTTGTTTGCAGCAGCTTTAATAAAAGATCCAAATAACTGGATGGAATCTTGCACTATACTTCATACACTAAATAAAATCATAGTAATAAAACCTGACAGATACCTTTCATAGATTAGTCATTCTCTAACCTAAAGTTCAAAATATTTTCACTAGTAGTTATCCATATTGGTGCGATTAAATGAGATGTCAATGAAAAAAATCAATTGTGAGGCCTGTTTTCATAGGTCATTCCTCTGCTTAACTCACACTACAGTAGACCCTCCTTATTACAAACAACGTTTATACGAAGTTTTCGTTCTTACGAACCAAATCGTTGGTCCCGACAATAAGGGTATCTAAATGTAAGGTAAAGAAACGATATTACGAAATAACGAACCTTAGTCCTGGTCCCCACAGGAACAAAAAATACTTTATTACGAAGTCTGTCACATAAATAACGGCACTCATTCCGCTATGCACGATGCAGCATTATAAATCAGGAAGCTTTGACACACATACTGTGCCCAAGAGCTTGAGAACTAAAATATATACAATGGATACTTCGCATAAGCTATTTCAGTGGGTTATGGGTACAGAACTCCCACTGGGTTACTGCACTTTGAAAGGAGTCTGAGAGAGCATGAGAGGTCGAGGAGGGGTGAAAGGGAAGAAACGAAAGATAAGGACTATTTTTCTTCCCTTTCACCCCTCCCCAACATTCATGCCTCTATTGTGCCTCTGAAGGTCACTCACCCAATAGGGGGTCCGGCACATTTCCCGGCTAATCCTCCCTCCCCAACCAGCTACCAGGCCTAAGCTCCACCCATTCCCTTTTCCCGTCCCTAGCTTCCAACCCCCTTACCAATTTGACTGTGCTGTGGGCGAAATGTGTCCCTCTTCCCCTCAGGTAGCGGCAGCTTAGCGTTACTACTAGCAATCACTCGAGTCTGAATCGAGGAAGTGTTATTAGTGCTTTGTTATGACCTGGCAAAACTTTCTGCCCGGGCTTGTGGGAATGACTATGCCGCATGTGAAGTTTCAGCATCATGTTACCATCGTTGAAAATGTATCTTCGTGCGTACTGAAATTCTGGCCTCAAAATCCCTACACATCATTCGTATGCATTGAAATAATGAAATTGTGACACTATTTTGCTCGTCTGGAGAGAAAGACGTCAGTTCTTCTGTTTGGATGAGAAAATGTTATTTATGTCTTAACGTTCGTAAGTGAGAAGGCAGAGCAAATAAACCCTAGCAACATTATGAATGGTAAATTTTGGCATTTCTCCCTTTCGCTACGAAAACAACCGTGCTTACACTTACACCGAGAAATTACTGAGAGAACCGAGAAACCGTACTTACACCGAGAGTTCTATGCGGAGGAATATATTCACGGCGCTCATGGCAAGGGTAGAATTTTTCATTGCATGGACCGAGCGCGAAAGAGTAAAAAAACACAGGTAGCATACGATAACAGCAATTGTAATTATAATTTATTAAAAATCATCATTCTTGTTTTGAACGACATCAGGTTTGCTGTTATTATGACCTGGCTTGGATCTTCAATTCAATTTATTTCATGGTAAAGCCAAACTGTGAATCAACTTCCGCTCAATAAAGCACGCCGGTGACATGACACGCTTGCTGTTGGAGGACCCAAAAGCGAGCGTTATCTGCGTTATCTCTTCACTCAGAACAGCCGAGGGGGAAGGTCAAGATTGCAGCACAACTATACGAGGGTAAATAAGTAAACACCTTGAACCCATAACTTTTCGCGCTGAAAGACGGGAGAGTAAAATAATAGATTATACCATTAAATTGCCTCACATTACCTAGGTAAAGTTGAATTTCATGGTCGTACAGAATTATCATGAAGATTTTCATTAAAGACGGGCAGGAATTTGGCCGATTTTGCTGAAATTTCTTTAAGTTCTGTTATTTCATTTCATAAAATCAATTCCATACCTCCACCGGGTACCGAAACAGCCGTACGTAAAATTCTAACATCGTATTTACGTTAAGTCACAAAATGATTTCATAATTAGGTCAAATAATGATTCCATATTGCTAAGGGATTGGGCGGGACCACTCACTAACTTGCGCGAAATCAAATTTTCCATAAAATCGATATTCTTAAATTCAGAATTCTACTGCATAAATTTTGCCGCATAGTAATTGTACAGGCTGCCGAGCAGTTTTTCCGTGGAATCAATCTCCCAAGTGAATTAATTTCCCGGCTTGCGACGATTACTACAAAAAATAGCGTGATGCATGATTTTCGAACAACAAATAAGACTGTTTGATCTTATATCTTTGCGCATAATTTTATTGTTATTTACATGTCTGATATTTCACAGCACGGCTGTAACACAAAAGATTAAACAGGTCAAAAAAGAGCAAATGGATATTTTTTGCGATGTTTATATAGAAACTTGTTTGATACGAACAACGTTATTATGAACCGCAGATTTTTTGGTCCCATGAACTTTGTAATAATGAGAGTTTACTGTATAACTGAAGTCTTCTTTGTTCAATACAGTAGAACCACGATATACCGAATACGGATATAGCAAAATTTCGGTATTACGAAGGACTTTCTGCAGTCCCGATGAAAGTTACATGTAAAAGTATAGGACAGCTTCGTTATTACGAAATTTCACAATTTTGAAGGAGGACAAAATTATTCAGTTTACATATTAATTCTAAATATATCTTGCGTCCTACATTCTTTATTTTCCTTCGAAAATTCAGCTGATTTTCGCAATTCCATGGCTTAGAAAGCACTGCAGCTGTGTACTGTTGATGATTAATGGACAAAAAGTGGTCAATTCATCACAATTATCAATGAGGTTTCTTTCATCAATGGCTTTGAGGTCCACTGAACCTCGAGGAAGTGAAGAGGCGGGAGAGGAAGTCGAGTGCATGGTTGTCATGAAGACCACATACATTTGCAGGATAATATCCGGCGAGAATGATTGGCTCCATTGACATCGACTTGGCAGCTTTGCGACTTTTTCCTCTTTTTCCCTTGCATGTATCTTTGATGAAAGTTTGAGGCAGTGGCTTAGCTAGGCAGGAAGGCAAAGCGGGTAGGCCCGTCCGGGGTGCCCTTTTAAGGGGGCTGCACTGCGGGAACTGCCGTGGGCGGCACTGTGGGGCTGGGGCCGCTAAACTCAGAGCCGCCCCGGGCAGCACACACTCTTGCTACGCCACTGCTTCCACGTTCCCAGATGTGGAGAATGGTGTGGAGGGGAGGGTGCACTTGGGGAACGAAATTTGGAGGGGAAGGCAGTTCCCAGCAGGGCGTGCGGCGAGTTATAATCAAAAATAATAACTTTCAAAGGCAGTTCATTTTAATGAATACCATCGACGTGATTGATACTTTATTTTCAAGCTACGAAGCTATCGAGTATGTATTTTGATGAGAAAAAAATTAGCTTCACCATAGCGAATTTCACAATTACGATATTGATAATTTTTGAGTCCCTTAAATTTCGTTATATAGCATTCTACTGTATTTCTTAAATGACAGTATAATTAATATGAAAAGCATCTATTTAGGGGTTGTTTCTTTTTTCAACAATTTGTAAGGCTTATAATCCCAAGAAAACATAATTCCTTTAAAACACTCAACTTCATCTTTGTAGCATCCTGAAGCAATCTATCATGGCTACTGCCTTACGAACTAGCAGCTTTCTGTAATGAGACTTAAATGCATGGATAATGCCTAAATCTAAAGGTTGGATCTTGCTGGTACAGTTAGCTGGAAGAAATAAGACTTCGATGTTTCTAAGAAATACATTCTTTGAGTGGGCTGCACACTGATCAATGAAAAGCAAAATTTTACGGTTCTTTCCACCCATTTTTCAATCAAAGTGAATGAGATAGCCCTAAAATAATTTAGCAGTTACCCAAGAATTTTTATTAGTTTTGTATTTTTGTGGTAATGTCCTGGCGTTCTTGAAGCAACGAGGATTTTTATATTTCCCTATAACTAGTGGTGGGAGCTTATCAGTTCCATCAGCACTGCATGCCAGAAGGACAGTGACAGTGTGTGACTTGGTTGCAAATTGAAAAAAAAGTTTCATCAGCATTATATATGTCACATAGATCATAACCATGTACTTTCTGTGGTAGGGTTTCATTTTTCCACTGTTCAACAGTTTTTTCATCAACACTCCTACTCTCCCCTGATAAAACTTTGTAAGTAATATAGTGTTCCTTTTAAACCTGTCAATCCAACCATTAGATGCAGAAAAATTATCTAGTCCCAGGCAAATGGCTATGTATGGCCTTCTCCTTTAGGTGGGTACCATCAATTGATACATTACTTTCACGTGACTGATTGAATCATGCTACTAGAATCGATTCCAATTCCTTCAATGGCGAGACTTTCAGAGACTTCCGATGCTTGGAAAAGGGTCCACATCGGGCATAACACCAGTTACTAATCATTTATATCTTTTAATTGGTCAACAGACATAGTGGTCATCATATGAGGAAGAATATCACAAACATATAAAAAAATATCATTGTCACAATGGCAAACCAAACTCGCTCAAGAAGCTGAGAAATGTATACTCAATAAGAAATAAGGTTTTACTTCTTCACCTTTCTATTTCTTCGTGATTTTTAATAAATGTATTTAATGCTGATACGGAAAGTCTCAATGGCGATGCCAGTTCGACACGTGTCCCGACATGAGCATCAACTTCCGTCAAAATCTTCATCTCGTCAGTAACTGAAAATGCTTTGCGTTTCGCTTTTTTGTTCATTTCTTTGATAAAAATAACTAATAATAGATTCTAATACGATTCGAAAGCTCGAAACTTCCCTTTACATGAGCTGACTCACACTTCTCACATATATCTAAACGAGGGAAATTAGAACAAATGACTGCAGCTACGCGCATGTAACAGATGAAGTGCAATTTGTAAAAATTAGTTTGAGTTCAGCTTAGCATAGATCAAGACGTGTACCAGTTCAAATGATAAGGATAATACATAGTAAATGATGGATGACTGCATTATTATGGAAAATCCATTTTTTGCATCAACTTTAAGTTACAAGAATGACTGCTACTTAACTTAGATAGTGCTTATACAACTCTAGTTAAGCCCGACAATGTCTTGGAGGAAGGCACTCCCAAAAATAAAGGTGCATTCTCAGACTTTCTTTTCGATTAATAGCAAGACATGCTATTGCTGTTACAAGTTAAAATATAGGTGTAAATGCATAGAACATTCAGCCGACGAAGGATGCTGACCGTCGAAACATCCTGAAAGTTTCCTGTGTATCTTTTAGGTGTTAGCTCTTATGATTTTGTTGATTGCGCCTATGAGTACGTACGAAACTTGCTTTCCATGATAATGTTGATGGCATTCAGATAAGATTTGTCTAGAATAAGATATTAAACACATCAGAAGTGCCGCCTCACATCAGTCAATATAAGAAATACTAAAAATAAAAAATTTTAAAATGTAAAATCGTATGACATATTGCAATTGGGACTCCAAAATAAATTTGTAAATTCGGGGAAAACACAAATTCAAAGAAGTGTAAAATCGAGAACAAATTAACAATGTTTATATGAGGTATTGGTCGGGACCTAATAAAAACTGTGCAAAATCAGGGAAAACGTATAACAAGGGAGTGTAAAATAAAGGTTTCACTGTAATAACTTATGAATAAAAAAATATACTAGTGACAGCTTGTAAAAAAATTATTACTTTCTCTTTTTTAAGTGCAAGCATGTTAAAATAACTTATGAATAAAAAATATGCTAGTGACAGCTTGCAACTGAATAAAATTATTACATATTCTTTTTTAAGAGCAAGCATGTTAGTAGAAATTCAATTGTCAGCATTAGACATTTACTATCACTATATTTAATACACAATGTGATTTGTCACATGTGACAAAAAGCAAATAAAGCTACCTTATCTCCAACATGTGGCACATTTTTGGAATCACAATCCTTAGGATAAAATGGCACTGTCTTCTTCATTCCATTTAGGGAATAACTGATGAGCCCGTTTTCTTGCTTATCACCATTTCCCTGTAAAATAATATTACACTAGCCATAAAAAATATTATGACCACTGAAGTAAGACCATAATAATACAACTGTAGGCACAGGCTAAAATTTAACTGATGAGCAATAGAGACTGTAATACCTTATTTATTTCCCCAAAGTAATTTATCATGTATGGAAATGCCATAATATTCACACATTTTCCTGTCTTTCATAACAGTAAACCAGAGCCACCTTGGAACATTCTTCAATTATGGTCGAAAAGTTGAAGTAAGAAAATTACTTAAGAGAAAGTCCAACAGACAATGTCTAATATCACAAACATATGGGGATAGAAAATGCCAATGAGAACCCACACAGACAGAGGTATGCAATTAAAAAACAAATAGTGAGAGATCAACTTTCAAAGGAAATACAAGGATGAACAGAATTTATCAAGGATAATCAAATCTACACATAACTCTCGGAGAAATACTTTCCTAAATGTAACCTGTGATATACTATGCATTTGATGGTTTAAGACTGCAATTCTTTTCAGATCTTGTTCAAACTGATATTCATGACAATAGTACCATCACCATGTAAACCTAAATAACATGAGTACATGTATGCCTTATGTGACACCAAAGGCCATGAACAATAAATCATCAATATCCAGAATAATTTTTTTTTAAATTTTCCACAGCCCTGATAAGAAACTAACACACCTGTGATAAAAGCTACATGTGTAACTCTGGAATAGTATAGATAGTAGGTGAAAAATATACAGTAAAATCTGGTTATAACATGCCTCAGAATACAGCAGTTTTGGATTTACCAAGGGTCTAAGCTTGTCCCGAATAATTATCAGTTCATTTTCATCTTTTACAGGCTAAGTACTGAACTAATCATGAACCATTCCTTTCTTTTGGGATAGGGAATTTATTATGGTAAAGTCACACCAGATCCTTTGTCGCTTGGCAGAAATGTAAAAAATTAGTGCAATCACGTTTCCTTTATCAACGGTGGTTTCGTCTCCACATCTACAATTCAAGTGCATTGAAAACACACCTCATGCCACTCAGATACATTGATGGGGTGCTGCCTAGTACACAAATCTCGGCTAAGCTTCGTCAACTGTGGAATGGGATTCAATATTCCAATGATCATATTTGTTGCAACGGAAGGCCTTGGTAAGCCAGTACCCTAATAGTTGTACCCATTAATTCTCAACTTCACTATTACAATGGATGATTTATAAAGTATTTGGTACTTTCTGCTTTGTGTCCAGTCAGATGTCATCTAATTGGATCACAAATGGGAATCGCTGATTCTGCCTTCCTTTGCACAGCAAGTGGTTTGTGTTTGTCATCTGAACAAGGTCACCTCCAGAATTTGAGACCCTCAAGTGACTGTGGGAATTTAGTGAGTCACTCGGAATAACATGTTGTGACAATGGCCTCAAGGATGGGCAATAAATGAATGGAGAGACTGTGTCTCCACAGTATATTAATGAAAAAGTGAAGCAAAATTTGGAAATTATGAAATCTAGGTTGCCTGCAAACAGCTACGCTTCCAATGAAAATTTCATTCTTAAGGTGTTCAGACCAATGCAACAATTAGATACTGGATCCAAAAGCCTAAATATAAATGAATGCAAAGGTGAAACCATAATTTTTTTCTGTATGACTATAACATGAACATATCGACATTTTTACAACGAGCTTCAATTATTTGCACAGAAATTGTAACACTGATGTGATTACTACTTCTGAAATAGCACAAGTTGCCTATAATCCCAGAGCATTTCCTTTTCCCAACACCAACATAACAACCAGATTGTGTGAGAGAAAAATATTTAAAAATTCAAAATAGAAAAATTACTCATTTGAACCAACCTATGGAAATCAGGAAAAACTTTAATTGCGAGATAACAAGCAGAGGGAATAAGGAGAATATTCACTTTTACTGACTACAGACCTACCATCTTGGGCATTCATTTTTGCAAGTTGTGAAGGATATGAGTTATGCCACCTCTAAATCATTCGCAAATTCCCATTTTCATCCTTTACCCTTGCATCAGATGGTGATATCTTTGATGTAAATTGTAGGTAAATGTAAATTTTGATAACGCAAATATCTGATGTTATGTATATTTGACCACAAAATGTTATACATTGACCTCACATTATGCCAGTTATGGTCAACAACTTGTATCTATACTAAGGAAGATCCATAAGGCATCACTTGAAAACTAGAGCTTCACAAGAGTATTCAGCACTAAGACAACGACCCTTTCATTATCAACACTACAGAGAAAGGACACTTAAATATTGTACTCACTTGATTCTTAGTTGGGCTCTTCTGTCCCCAACCTGCACACTCCTTAACAACAACACCAGTATGAATGTTATGCTGGTGATTATCACCTGAGTAGTTTATGGTGCCGGGAGGCAAATGCTTGATACGAATTGCACTCTGCCTATTGGGCATGCCAGAGTCCTGCAAGAATGAAGTTATAATTCATTTATTAGGAAGAAACTGGAGAATACAATTAATGTCACACAACAGGATCTCCATAATGGCCCACAGAAGCTCTGGGAGCCATATGACATAATCATCAGAGAGCAAGGTAGCATAAAAATCCTTATCTTTGTAATATTAATGCAACATGATAATTACTTCGTTAGCTATCACTTTTGCCTAGTTAGGGTTAATTTTAAATTAACCCTCAAAGTGTGGCGGACCGATACATTGACTTTTGCATCTCAGGCAAAAAGAGCAGTGGGCTGATATACCACCTCATGTGCAAATATTTTTGCAAATATGTGCAAATATAGCACAATTTTAGTACACTATTATAGTTACAACAATTTTTAGACGGTGAAAAAATCTTTTATAAATATTACTTAAACAATAATAAAAATTGCAAATGGATATTGTGATGGAAAACCACTACCTTCTATAACTGTTTAAAAGTCGCGGGGAATTGCCATTGGTTAAACTGTGATGGTCGAATGCAGTCAACCCTCCCACCCCCCATCTGATTAAGGAAGTTTAGTACCAGTTGTGCTCGCAGAGCAGGGTATATAAGCGGGGACTCCGAGATGACAAAGAAGACAGAGAGAGAAATTAAAAAAAGAGAGACTGAAAGCACGGCTGATAAGTCGATCTGCCAACAGCGATAGTGCTTCACCAGGGCCAGGTGTAAGAACCAGAGGCCAGACACCAGGGAGGACAATGCAGAGCACAGTTCGGAGATGAGGACTTCAACTTGTACGTAAGTATATGTACCATCTTCAGGTTTCAAAGCTATAAGGGAAACTCCAGTCACAGACAAGGGAACTGTTTGCTTGGTTGCTCTCAAGAATCTTCATTGATTGTATAATTTCGCTCAACATGAGCTACTGTAATTGAGGGGGAAAATTCATGAAAGTATTAATTTTTGTGACAAAGAATCATTTTGCTTAAAAACTTATCCATTTATTAAGATTTTCCATTTTATTAAAAAAGTTGTCAACACCTGTTAAAGGGTGACTATATGGTATGAGGAAAGCTATTTATTTTAGCTCTCTGTCGTATTCAGCCCAAATGGCCAAAGTTATGTTTTTCTTCCCTCTGTTCAAATGGGAATAAATCATTCATTCAACACACCCAGTATTCAAATTTTGTTAAGTGGTTTTAGCACATACACAATGAAGTCTCTTTGTTAACTTTTGTAGCGACCAAATATGGCTCCCCATCACTTTTCACAGTTGATTTTTGCCAAAAAAGGGGCTTTATTACGGTACATCGTAACATATTGCTATAAAGCTGGCCATCTATTAAAATATTAACCCCAAATAAATCACTTAGCAACTTTGCTATCATTTTTAAGCATTGTTTTTATCAGCTCAGAAAATTTAGCTATTTCAGGGCATATACGCTTATCCACACCACACTCAGTATGACTTCCAAATATGGCTCCGCATCACTTTGAAGTTTATGTTTATTTCTTCATTACAGCTGTTTCAGACCATAAATGAGGAAAACCCCGGCAAAAGTGATGCACTGCCAGAGTAGCAAAAATGTATAAAGCAATGGATTGATTAAAAAATTTTGTTAACAACTTCACATAGCTATTGATCAATTGGGAGACATTATACACACCTGTACCGGAGTGAATTCCACTTCATCACCGACAGATATTTCACGATCCACATCCAATATTTCATTGAAATGGAAGAAGCAACGAGGATGAGACTGATGTTGCTGAGAGGGAGAATTTTGAGCAGCCTTATCTTGTGAACCTGTGGATGACTGAGCTGCTGGTCCTAAGCAACGCAAAAATCCAAATCCCTCTTTAAGAGTGGTTACGACTCCTACTTCCCTGCGCTCTCCAGATACAGTAAAAGATTCTTCTAACAAGTTGATACTGGTTGCACGCCTTAGCCCATCACGACGATCAGTTGCAATTCTGAACTCAACCCAATCACCATGCCTGGAGGAAATACAAGACCATTTGTTTTAGCTTAGATGTAATAAGGATATATAACAGATGGAAACCATTTCCTATCTTATTATTTAAAAGACAAGTAATTTTTTGCTCATAAATAGTAATTTACAACACTGTTATGTCTATGATAAGTAAAGAAGAAAAAATATTATTAGCAAAACAATCACCACTTGAAAATCATATCAATTCAAATGATAAAGATGCAAAGTTATGAATGACGCATAGTCACCTGAAAATGAAAGGTCCATTTTCTCAATCACTAAATGAAATACCAATCATTTTCTTCAAGGACAATAATATAAAATAAAAGCTTCACATTAATGAGGAGCTCATGGAATATGAAGAATGAGGTAAGAACCATATTTTTTATGTCAGTGTACTACAACTGGCCTAAGAATGACCCTTAATCCAAGCTTATGAAAGAAAGGCATACCACACAAGAGTACATTAACCCATGAAGTTTGGAGTTAACTTTGATTCTCAGATTTCAAATTATTCTTGATATTTTATCATAAGTAGATGAAAATCAAATAGATATAAAGTCAGGGCAGAGTTTTTTTTAAATATTCCATGATGCTGTATGGCACAGAAAGGACTTTGGGGTCTCAACTGATTCCAAAGTAGTGCTTTTGTTGCGTACTTTGTTGATCCAGGTGGCTTAAACATTAAACTGCATCAAAAATGCATCACGATTGGACCCGATGCCAATAGAATGATGAAATACCACCTGGTCTGATCCGATAAGAAATCATTGATAAAAGAACCAATACTGTAAAATTTGAATAGATGTAAGGTCTCTGAATCTAGCAATTTTTTACATCTAGAGAGACAAGTTTTTGCTTCAAGGTATTTCTTTATCCAATTTCTACTTCAACCAAAATTTTAGACTAATTACCCTTTTTGGTAGTTCATGCACTCTACTCTTATATGCATGTTTTAGAATATGGGCACATCTTGGATCATTACCAGAATTAGTGCCTTGGTCCAGGCATGAACGTGTTGGGGCAGAGGAACATAACCCAACCTGAGCTCGACATGGTCTGAAGCCTCGTCCTCTACCACTCCCTCCACAAAGATATCTCTAGGTCAGTGATGACTACTCAGCTGGATATTCTACATTTCACAGGAAATTTCTGAGGATGAAGCATACGTCCTGATGCCTCCCACAACACCAACTCATCCCAATCTAGGCTGACGACCTCACAAAAAGTTCCTCTAACCACCACTTATCCTCTTCTCTTGAATCACAGTCAAGAATTCACGGCCTACTCAGGAGACAGAGAAAAGCCAGTGCTTCATGCATAGCAAAAAATTAATAAATTATCATTGATAATTATCATTCAAGTAGCTATGGGAACGAATTTTTCACAGCACCCATAGCATATTTCATTAAAAATAACAAGTTGGAAGTGTATCTACACATAGGAAGTCTTAGCTGCATTCTCCGTATGATACACAGCCTATAGCCAAAGTTAAAACCTGATACGTCATAAGGGTACCAGATACTACCATGAAAATATTCATTAGATTCTCTAGCACTTAACTTAGTCATACCATTGCCCTTCTACATCAGCACTTCATTGGATCATTCACCATTAAAAACAAACCAAAGTCATGTTAAAAGATATAGAGGACAACCATAGGGCCCTACCTATCTCACTTGAGATACCATTTTTTCGGTCATAATGTTCCCCTCTTCAGATGCACTGGTTAAGTTTAAATATACTCGAGATGCCACCACTGAAGCGAGCAAAGTAAGGTAGTGGCTCAAAACTTGCGATACCAGCTGAGAAACGTAAACACCATACACATGAAGGCTGAATTAGACACCCTTATTTGCTCCAAACTGGTACAGTATGATACCACAAGGACAAAATGACACCTTCTACTCAGTTACGAAGTAAAATCACAGAGCAGAATGAAGTAAAAAAACGTACCAATAGAAAATACACAAGAAAAAGTAGTAACAGGAATGGAAAGGAAACAACAACTGAGTGATGGCTATTCTATCCATACTTATTGAAGCTTCAGGTACGACTAACTACTGATAGAGACCACTTTCACGTGTCTGAAAGAAAATAGACAAGGGAGCACAAGCACAGTCCACTGGGAAAACAAAAAAAACCAACTACCTGAGAGTAAAATCACCCCTCTGGTCCTTGTCACCAAATGGAATTTCAGTCTCAGCATGCTCACTGTTCCTATATCGAATGCGTCCGGGCAGAGGGTCTGCTTGTTGATGTCTTTGCTGTTGCCCTCCTCCTTGACCACTGTTATTTCCTCCACCCCGTTCCAAAGGCTTGAGAACCTGACCTTTGATAACATCTTCACCCACATCCTCAAAAATTACAGTTCCAGCGGGTAAACGACTAATGCTGCAGGCTACCTCCTTCCCCTAAAAGAATCAAGCAAAAAGGCATCAAGGATGGGCACCCTTTGTAATAGCAATTAAAATAAAGAAAAATCATGAAAACTAAATAGCCAATGATTCAATTATCAGCTCAAGGTGGTGATATTATACTAGTTCATGTTGACAAAACTATTGGCCATGTATGATTCAGGCCTACTGTAATGGCTAAGCAACGTTAATCATTTACTTCATGTATAAATATACTAGGCACATAAAATGTTCACGACAAAACTTCTTGCTATTAAAGAAAAATGTTTTCTTTCCCACACATTTGAAGGGCATTCACCAATCCCAGCATGATTGTGACAAAATATGGTTCACAAACACACTAACACAGAAAAAATATAAAACAATCTTTCAATCTTTAACACTAAGAATGCAAAAAATTCTTAAGACTATCATCATTGCAACCCTGGCAGTTGAGAATTGGACATCTCCAGTCAGAATTAATCAACTTCTCAACTCTATCAAGAGATTTGATGTAAGCTTGCAGTATAAAATGTTGCCAAGAAAGCACAAACTCAGAAGAGTTACAACGAACAACCAGATATCCTAACGTCTAGCAAAGAAGAAAAAGAAAGGTAAGTTAGATGAGAGGAAGACATTTGTGATTCTTCAACATTATTTTGCAACACAAGACTCCCATAAGCCACCAGTTTGATGCCAACAAAGATCTACCATTGATGCCAGTGCTAATTGAAATTACAATATTTTCCAGAGAAGTATCTACAAACATTCAAGACTCAGAAAAAGGATTTAGTACCAAATTCATAAAGCTAGAGGGAAGTCTGAACTGACTATATTGGCTGTTCATGTGGATGATATTCATGAATCAGAAGAGCCAGGGCATTCCAATTTTTACCTCACTATGGAGTTTAAATTCAGAATCTTTTATTTAACATCTCCAAAAGTTATTTTCACAGATAGCATGAAAAAAATTGCTACTTGACAATTTATTTCTAGAAATTAACATCACCAGTCCTGATCAGGAAATGTGTTTTTCAAGAAGACGTGTGATATTGAGACAATACAGTTGACCTTGTGAAATGCATTTATCAGTGGTAGGTCCAAGTACTATTCTTTGAGAGTAAATACCATGCATTTCTTGGCAAATAGTATCCACGGCTCATCAGTAATAGAGAAACATAGAGAAGAATGTGGTCAGCAAGCTGTAACATTGACCCAGGAAAGTCTCTTAATTTAGTGACTCAACTATAAGTTAAAAAGGTTTTCCTTGGCCAAAAAATGGAAAACATTTCTCTACATCTACTTGACCACATACAGTAATACTGCTTCAAGAGTAAAAATCTTTTTAAAAGAAGATATTAGCCTTATGGAATGATACATCCTGGAGTGCTATGAAAGATTTAGAATGGAGGAATAGACTAGACAAGTCAAAGAGAAGAAGAGGAAATACATGAGAAGTTACCAGCTAGATCATGCAGTATTCAGGAATGACCAAAGAAACGGCAAAGGATGCCCCAAAGAGATTTCACAAGAGCTATGCTGGGAAGACTATTTATGTGTGTTGGACTAATATGAAGCACCAACAACACTTGGTGATTGGGGGTAGAGTAGTGGGCCAGTTGTGTGTGAACTTCAACTTTTCACATTTGAATTTTCAAGTGACAATTCACAGCGACCAAAGGCCTGACAGCTTTCATTGTAATGACACTACTGTTCCTTCAAGTAGGAAAAGTGGCCCACTCTCTGTCATCATGGTGCACGCACCTAGTTTCCCAAGTCTACTGCATATCCAGTCTCAAGAAGATTGCTGGTGACTATATCTACTACATGAAAGCACCCTTACTGACCAAATAAATCTTAAATGACTACCTGATACATAACTTACTAACACTTACATCTCATTACGTGCATACCTTTACTTCTACTATCTAAATAAACTTGCACGCCCAGATTAAATATTGACAATAGAAGAAATAACTTACAGGTTAAAATACTCATACTTCATTCACGCAATTCATTGAAACCAAGACTTAAATCTATGATACTTAAATCACATTAACTTAATGAAAACTCTGTGAAAAAGTTACCCAGCTACTTCGATTTCAACATAAAAAAGATGAGATACTGACCAGTGATGTCAGCACTGATGTTAAAGAGAAGTAACAGCATTTGTTTCTGGTGTACTAAATGTTTTACAAATTCTCTATTTAACTGAGCAATTAATGCTAGATATTGACTAACAGCTTTAATTCCAGCAAATTAATAACAAGCTTATAATTCTACGATAACCACCAATATTTTCATTCACCAAAACCACAAATGTTTACGTCTAAATGCTCTAATGAGATATGGAAGTGACTATTTTTTTTTACACCTTCACCTGCATACCTGTAACAAGGGAAAGTAAACCTCTGATGAGTAACTTTCCTTCTAAAAAATGCCCAAACTCGCACCCTCACACTCTGCCTCCCCCATAATTATAATAAAATACACCTTTAAAAAAATATTTTAGTTCAGATGTCCCTTTAGAATGGCTCAGGCAATACTCCAATCCACGTTGAGGCATTCAAGGTGTACTACATTTTCCCCACATTCAGGAAGTGAGGTTAAATTTTCAACCTTAGGACCAACTCAACGTTTACTACACACCTGATACAGGCTATTAAGAGGCACGGCTTGCTAACCTACTGCAATAGTCAAAATAATCAATTATAGCATTCCTGCATTGCCCCACTAAACATTTTAATATATAATTAAGTTCCTTGAATCGATTCAATGAGGCATTCTAGCAGAACTTAATTTTCTCCACACTCACGAAATGATGTGACGTTTTCAACCTTCCGACCATCGTGACTTATACTAAACAGCTGGCCACACGGAACATTGAGTAAGTTGTAAATATAATAGAATCAACTTTATGTCAATTTATTCCTTAAGTTTTGCGAGTACATATCAAACACTAAGAAGTTACTAATACTGCATAGTAAACTTAGTTGCAAGTCACATGTTTATGGGTTAGTGCCAAAAACTGGGCCACCTGTTTGATTAGCTGCTGGCAATCCTTTCTTTTCTTACCCTATACTAACATTGTAAAGATGGTTCAGACCTTTTCATGAGCTAGAGGCTCTCATTCTTTGAGACATTCCTTGGCCCAGATACTGATTCAAAAGAGCTTCATGAAAAATTTGTTGCACATGTGGTTTAAGGATGAGAATTTAGATAACTCCTCCTAAGTCACATGGTTATGCTATATGTTAAGTAAACAGTCACTCTACACCTTTATTATGGTTGCAGGCAATATCAAATGCAATGGACTTATTTATTTTCCATTAAGTGGTGCCAAGTATTTGGATTCGATGTTTTGCACTGCATAAAAATTGCATCTATGTTAATTCCTCCCAGAGCATAGGAGAAATTGAGATAATGAATAATTAGAATTTATAAAAGAATTTCAGTTAGCATGCGTACATTCGTTGATAACACTTGCTGAAATGTTTTAGTTTTTACTACAGTAGCAATAACTACCCTAGTACAAACACTAGCTGTCCCTTCCAATATGTTAGTACACCCCAAAAACAAATGGCCCATAGTGCAAGGTTAGCACCAATGGCTATGCATATACTGAAACATGGCCTCAGAATTAATAAATAATAATAGGGCACCAGTTGTTAAACTGAGTCAGTCATGTTATTCAGAGGTCAATCATCAAGCAAAGTCTTTGAGACATCAACAGATCTAACTGGTGAAGGAAGCAAAGAGAGGGCAAGGCAGCTTATGCACTTGATGTTGCCACACGATCCATCACTCACGACTTCTCTTCCTGGGATATGTAAAATCCAATTTGTGCCACCCACATTGTTCTAGTATCTCTTCCAAAACGTTTAGTTGAATAAAATCCATCATTTTGCTCCACAACCTCAGTCTCTGTGTAATCTTGAGTGCAGGCTTTTGCAGTTATTGACTCTTAAGTGACTTTCAACCAAATCTATTCTTAGAGTATATTTCATTCTGTGTTTCTCTCACATTACAGCTATCACTCAGCCACTGGAGTTATGCTTCCAACACGGCATAACTTGAAAGCCACATAAGCCATTACATGACTGTTTGTGCTAAACCGAGGGAAAGAACCCACATACAACTTGTAGTGGTTGCACCACTTTCCTCTCACACATGCCCTTCCAATTCCATGGAAATAAAAATGAGGTGTCCCATCACACAATTTCAATGGCTACAAGAAATAACATAGAATGTAACGATAATATAATTAAAATATAAAAACACCTCTAAAAATTATAAATCATGAATACTACATAGGCTAAAACACTTGCTGAAATAAACTTAACATTCAGATAATGACAAAACATTAACACTGGGTGCATATATTCAACATACCATAACTACCACAGAATTTTTCATTACAATGCGATTACAGTTTTGCGGTGAGGACACCTCCCTTTACATAAACACAGGCCTTTGGCATGATGGATTTTGAGAATTAGATGAGCACAGAGCAGATTGTGCCTCACAACAAAATAATTAATCACAATCTCATGGTTAATACCTTTAGACATATTGGCTACTTGAGCAACGCTCATTAGATGGCCGAGATTTCTAAATTTGAGTAAAGTACACGGTAGTTGAATATACAGCAACAGACCAACTTGTAATAAAAATTAGAGCTAAACTGTTAGGGCTAGAAGTATTATACATTCATGGTACGAATAAAAAAGAACCAAATAAAGACGACCCACCAGGGGAAAGGCTCCCTTATGTAAAGAACGTAATCTAAAGCCAAATGTGCATTAACCTCTCCTTAAACCAAACTAAGCTTACGAAATCGAATTCATTACTGCATTACTCTCCATTAAACATTGGCAAGATTTCGTCCATTTTAAGAGATAAATTATTCAAATAAAACTACCACTAACATTTCTGGACTGAATGGTAAATTCAACGTCGTCTCCAAGACGAAGCTCGTCGCGAATTCCTTTCGTCTCAGAAAAATGGAAGAAAATTTCTCTGACTACATCAGCTCTCTCAATGAATCCAAAGTTATCCTTCATTGAGCATACGACTCCTTGGTACCTCACAGGATGGGCAGCGTTCTCGAGTCTGACATGCCTGGCTCCCAAGTTCCCACTTCTGAAATAATACAAAACAAATACATTATGTTATTAAAGGTTGCTGCTATTTCAACTAACTCAGGAAGAACGACACAGTTACATAGATTACAATCACTCGAATTGCAGAATAAACATAGCTGTCCTCGATCAGTACTAAGCAGACAAAATTAGGCGCGTATTACATTACGAAAACAAGACTGTGATAACCTCTTTCGCCAAAATATTTACCAATCCACAGCAAACAATTAAGTGATTCCTCAAGAATAAATAAGGAGGAAGTAGAGCTCCGGTACCTTGTATACACAACAGAAGTGATAAGCTATAAAACATAACATGTCGTTCACAGGTAAAAATTTGTATGCAGCAGAAAAAACGAGAGAAGAACCTGTTATTCCGGTGGTGATGCATGATGACACTTCAAAATGGGACGGTCAATGGCGAATCGATGTGTTGACTGACACTTACTGGAAGGGTATACTCGGCGGGGTGAACACTAATCACACCAACAGTCGTGGAATTTTCGTAACAAATATTGGAATTATACACAAACAGGAGTACCGCTTTGACGAATGGGTGTACAAATGAAGCCGACTCATTGCCCGGAAATGGAATCTGAGAATCGAACGATTTGAACAAAAACCTTAACCCTGATCGTCAAACCGACTAAAATCACTCACACAATCATTATTTGAATATCTTCAAAGGCTTACGATCACTGCGAGGGCACGTGCTCAATTTAATTGTAAACGACATTCGCCTAACATTGAAATGGAGAAACAAAACTTCCAACGACACATTTGACGTAACATACGTGAATCCGAAGGTTGTTCATTACTTATTTTACGGGGAAATACTTAAATGTAGAGTAAAACAGCTGGATTCCATTTCCATAATACTACTAACTAGCTACAGATAATTTACGGTATTGAGAAGACTAGTGGCTAGAGTCTCTCTAGTAAGAGGTGGATCACTGCCGATGTAGCTTCTGATTGGCTCCGCCATTTTCGGTCTTGGCTGGCCAAGCCGGAATAAGTTCTCATCACCAATGATCAATAACATCTTGAAATAGCAAACTACCCGCTTCCTCACCAATGAATAGCATGGAGATTTCGTCTTATGGTATATTAGTACGCGAGACATCGATGCAAAATTTTCATATATATAAATATATCAATATTTGTCACCAAACGCCCAAAACCCCAAGATGGAATTTATGTAGTAGTAGTTGGCATAAATATGGCGACTCTGTTCACACTCTACCATTGGGACTCCGTGACAGAACCACCACGCCACCTAACAAGCCGTTCAAACATCGCAATAACGATAATATTTCCCGTCTGCTTCTAAACGAAACAAAACGAGTTGGACATAAGCTCTCCAGAAACACGTATCCCCACAACAATCTGAAAAAGGGAAGCCATTTAATATGTACACCACAAGCAACATTTCTATTACGATAACATTTGACGATGGCTTCTAGAAAACAAGACGACGAAAGGTTACGGGAAGGTTGATCCACCTCATGCAATTAACCAAAGGGTATCTTGAAAATTAAAAGCACTTTGAAGTGTTTTACTAATGTAAAACAGGAGGTGTTGACACTATCTCAGTAAAACATGAACTAATCCTTCCCAAGGCCTCATAATAGGCCGACAAGGGTGGAATCACTCCTTTTTCCCTCTCTTCTCCTGTTTTACATTAATTTCTCCTAATTTATTCAAATTTCATCTTATGTTCACTGAATACTTTTTAAAATAATATGCACAGACTTGGTTTCCACATTTCCTGAATCCTAACAAGGAAGGAGCTTGTTTGATCAGTCAACCTTCTGGTAGGCTCGCCTGTTTGCGAAGTAATGGGTTTTGTACTGGTCGGGAAAACTGTTAACCGTAATGTTAATGCTGGGAACGACGATTATATTCATTTAGCATTCCTTTGTCTTCCAGCACATGAAAGCGTCAGTGAAATAACTAGTTACTTCTCAGAGGCAGAGAAACTTCTGTCAGAGCGCTATGAGCTAAGCAACCACGGCACCTGCTCGTAGACATGGCCAAGGCTGCCAAATAAATGAAATTTGTTCGAAGTCAATGTTTGCAATACATTTTAGATAAATATAATAATTTATGGATGAGTCAAAGCCATCAACCTCCACATTCATCTCATCAATATTTCAATTTTGGCATATGAATTCTCATGTAAAATAAAATAATTTATACATATCTCAAAAACTATGAAAACTGAGGAAAATTTTAAAATTCTCAGAATGGAATGCACAAAAGAAAATTCTGAATATTCTCAATTTCCACGATGATTCCTAGGAGGAGATCTACGATGATGAGGCAGCATCTGATAATGAAGAGGAGGTAGTACACAAGAGTTAACATATCACAGACTTGTCAGGAGTAGACAGAAAATATAGACTCAACGTGATGAGTATGAGATAGATGACAAAGGTCATTTTTGGGTCCTAAGGGGCTATTGCTTTTTCTTATGTCATTAACTTGCTGAAATAGAGAAAAAAATGCTTTTACAAGTGCAAAGAAAACAATGCAAAAGAACATTTAGAAAATATTAACTGGACTCAAACGGTTTACAAAAAGACATTACTAATGAATCAAATGATTTTGGGAAAACAATTGATTCTAACATGGTTGTGGAAATTGTGAAGAACACAAATATATTTACAGAACATAAATACGGCATGCTGTAACAGAAGGATAAGGACAGCAAGACTACCACCAAGAGTGAAGTATTAGCTTTAATGGGTATTCTTTTAGGGGCAAACCAAGGAAGGGGGGCCAACAGGGATCTAAAGGTGGATTATTGATTTAGCAGCTACAAAGCACATAAATACCTTCTGTCAAAAAAGGTAATATTTACTGAAAAGGTAAGGAAAAATAAGCAAAAATTCCTTCAGAACTTGTTCTAAGGAAGGATAGAAAAAACAATTCCTTTTTTGGTTTACAAAAAATAAAAACAATAGTATCACACATCTTCCATGTTGATAGTGTGGAAATATTGCTATCTACAATGCACAATCGACCTAAACTGCATTTTGTCACAATAAAACCAGAGATAATCTTGCATTCCAAAGGGGCGGTAGATAGTGTTCATAAAATGTGAGCTGCCAGGTGTGTGTCAAGAATTAAAAAGATATAGCCCCTCGCCGTATATTTTCTCTCATTAATATGACAATCATAAACACTTGAATATTGTACTTCTCCATACAATGAAGACCATATTCCTGTCCAGGGCATCTATTTCTATAAAACTAACTGTAAGCCATGAACCTCCTTCCTCTCACTTCAAGGGATGCTATCTTCTCCCTACCTCTTGATCTCATAGGTTTTCAATCAGAAAAGAGGAAGATGATACAACATACTGAGAGAATAGAGGGAAGCTGTTCAATTTGTAAAAATGCTGTAAGATTATGAAATGGTCTCTTTGTCCAAAATTCATTAATAAAAAGCATTCAAGGGGCATGGCAACATGTGCTTTATGTTCAAGCGAGAGCGATGAAATAAATGTAATGGATTAGAAATAAACAAGAGTAAAAAAAACAGAGAAAATAACATGAGTTACTTATAATTCAGACATGTTTACTGCGTAAACCGCACGCCCGGTAGAGAGCCAGAAAGCAAACCTGCTGCTAGGTTAAATTTAGCACAACATCTCAGGATTTTCTTCAGCTATAACTTACTTTATTCCCCATCACACACATATTCTGCTTTCCCCATTTCTTTCTCAAACAATGTAGTAAAATTTACTTATCACTTCATTCCCACAAAATTTTGCCTAAAATTTCCATTATTTATTTAAAAAATATTTCAAAACCATGATAATTTTGGAAAATCGACATTGAACAGTACCGATGAAAGAGAAATCTCTCTGAATCAACCAACATTGTGCATCTATACCAGTAATGTAGCTCAAGCATTACCTTCAAATATTTTTATTTCAACAGTAAATTTGACAAATATGTACTGTATTTCATCGCACCCTACTTTTTCAGTCCAAAAATTGGTTCACAACTTTTCATCGCATAATCGTCGCATATTAATTGTTCATCACGACACTTGCTGTAAAAGGAAAAATTTGCTTATTTTGCACTCTACCTGATATAAATTTCTACCATTCACAAATACAGAGTAGGGGAGACCGGGACATAATGTGTTAACTTTTCATTTCAGGCCGGAAAAAGTACGGTATACGCTAAACAGGAAGAAAACAGTGTCGATTTGTAGTCTTAAATTTTAATGCAATGCATTTAATGTAGGCCAACCATTCATGAGATCCTAGCTTTGCAATAAAGGCAGTTATTACGTTATTTGTCACTTTAATCAAACTTTACCATTGGCATACATTTATGAGATATTAAAGTACCTATTGATGGATTAACCATTCTTTAGTAGCTGTTACAAACAATCATAACAAAGAAAGGTGGTCTTTTGCAATTTTTCTCATTAAGCCTATCTTTTATCAAATTATACCATGACGGAAGACTCAAAGAGCTTTAAAATATTCAAAACAAAAAATAGAGCTATTTCTACCGATTTCACTAAAACTATCCAACAATAATCATTATCTTTACTTTAAATTAAAATATGTGAACCGATAATTCATTCCCTCCAAGAAGTTACAGTCATCCACTACAACCTGCACTACACCCAGTTTCCACAACAATAGTTAGACCAGACTAGAATAACATACCCAATGGAAAGGTAGGGCACTCAATGTTAAAATTTTCACTGTGAGTTTGACAGTGGTGGTGCCAACTTTTCCAGTAAAGTATGTTAAAATAGTTCTGCCAGGGATAGGTCCTTTCATTAAAAAAAGAAATTTTTCACTATATGCTTTGTAAATTTCTATAAAAACTTCTAAAGGTAACTGAATCAAACATTCTTCTTCTTTCATCGACTTGAATACATTAACTTTGAAAAACATATTTTACCAGAAGTGAACTGTATCATGTATGGATATTTTAACCCTTGCATAAAATTTAAGGTGTTCAGAGTAAAATTTTTGTGTAAAATATATTTAAGTTTACTAAGTATATGTTAATATGCAACACATTTATGTATGGCATAAAACGTATTAAATATGTATGGAGAGATTCTCGAAATCTATAAAGAGATAAGTAGGTCAAAAAGTTACAATAATGAATTTTGTATTGACTACAGGACAATATGTTTGTAAGCTATTTACCCAATGTCAATTTAAGTCATTACATTTTACATACATTCACTGATATTTATGCATTTGATTTTCAAAGACGATTGCTTACGAAAAAATTCATTAGGACATCCTAAATATAATCCTTTTTTTGTAATCACGAAACAATTTATGCAAAATCAGACATTTGTACAAGTATTGTACAGCAGAAAAAAATGACTCTGGCAAGTAGTATTTTCTTTCTTTCAGAATCTAACTACAGTAATGAAGGAAGTTAGATTTACTTTAATATTTTCTGGTTTTTTCTATGATAACAAACTGTTGAAAAATGCTATGCTGTGATACAAAACTTTGAGACTCAGGATAAAACACACATTTATGTGATAAAAAGTCATATTAATCCCTCAAAGTTATTATGTCTTGTTTTAACTCCTTGTATTTACTCCTCAGTGAAATATAGCTTGTGGTATATTTTTGGAGTACAGACCATAAACATAAACAAAATTCAAGTCATATATGGTGCAATCTTCACTCTTCTCTTCACGTATCTGAAGTAAATAAATATTTCCGATTAGAAAGGGAATTTGAAAATGTTTAATGCAATGCGTATTCTACAATTCTTTTCAGGATACCTGTTTGATTGATCATACCTTTGATAAATATAAAGCCATATGGTTGTTTTGTGTGACTCATCACCCTGAATTGACTATATTCCATCATATGAGTTATTTATTTTCTCTGCTTTTCTATATTTTTGCTTCTATTCTTCCATGCAGTTTCTGGATAATATGATTTACATCACCGGGTAACCATTTCATAAGTGCATTCTAATGGGGTAAAAAATCACACCAATCTATATCACAGTATAAGCAGTAAATTAAAATTGATAAGGGAGATGGAATTACTCATCTACATTTTCAAATGTTTTTTTGGGACAATATTACAAGAGACCAACATTTCAATCAAATTTATACCTACCATGTTTATAAACAAGCATTGTGTAGAAAATCAATACCAATTATCGACGAGTCAATTTACCTATCAAGTATGTCTACATTGGGGTTTTTTCCTGAGCATCAATGTACTAATTTCTCTCCACTAATGTTAGACAAAAGGTCACCACGCATTCACTATTAGTTCAATATAATTAACTCCTTAAACATTATAAATTCTGTAAGAGAAGGAAATAAACTGAGCCTGCAAATAATGTAGTAGTTTATTTGCCTCCCTTCATATGTTAATTGTCATTACGAATGGCCAGTAATTTTATAGGATGTCATAAATATACAGGTAATTTTATTCAACGGGTAATTACCCAGGATAATAATTAATATTGTAATAACTCTATAAACTTTGCAATCAAAATTAATGATTTAAAGCTAGGTAGTATTCCTAAAGATTAAACCATTCACACCGGAACCTTACGGAGGGAAATGCTTCCCTGTTATGAGTTACATGACATTTCCTGCACTCCCCTGTAAGAAGTTCTTTTACTACAATTGGTGGTTTCAGGCTTATCATTATGGAATTTATTAACATAATGATGACAAATTATAACTTTATTTTTCCAAATGCTTTTAATTGGAATGATCCGCATTTTGACATTCAATGTCATCTTCAGGTAAAGATTCACACACAAACATCACTGGATATACACACAGTCCGGTGGGGGCGGGGAGGAGGGAAGGGTGGGGAGGATGGGTGGTTGGAGGAGGACCGGAGAGGATATGCAAGAAGGAGGAAAGGGTCAAAGGGGTTAAGGAAGATACTTAGAGAATGGGTTGTTCTAAATAAAAACATGTGGAAATACAAAGTTATAAGTTATCATCATTCTTTTGCAACATTGAAAGAGAGAGATATACTCTCCTTCTGTTTTGGGACTCAACTCAGTGGGAGGCTGGGCCATTTTCTCGGCTGCTGACCCAGACCCAAAAAGGGATAAAAAGTCTCTTTGGCAGCACAAGTCCACGGACACCTGACAGGAATTGCAGTATTTTTTAACAAATATTTGTGGTATATATAAAATATTATGGTAATAGTAAGAAAGTGTAACATAGGAAATAGGAATATGAAGGATGTGTATTTAAAATGAATCCCTTCTTTTTCTGAGCATGTAAGAATATTAAATGAAATTCTAATGCTTATATTAACAGAGTTAGTATATTAATATTCTCACACCACTAATCAGGAGTTTGAATTTTCTCATACTAATATTACAAAATAATAACCCTTAAAATTCCTTTTCCATCCATTTCATTCATTTATTGAATGATATGACATTCACCAAGTAAAATATTGCAATCATCCTCATTGTAAATGATGAAAATGAATTTTTGTTGAATCTCACTGATTTTCTAACATACATGCCTAACACGAAATATATTAGCTCTTTCGCAAGAAGTAACACTGTGTATGGCAGTAACAATTGAACAAATTGATTGAATATTAAAAGGATTCTAAGGTTCCTAAAAGAAAATTTAACATTCAGTGTGAACCTTTATTGAACAGGAGGATAACTTTTATTTGGTAGGTTAATCAAAGACAGGACAAAATTTCATGACACTTTATGAGAATAAAAATAAACATATTTAATGCACAAATAATTCAGTACAATCACTGCTAGAAAAAATTAGTTTAGATTTGATAAAGTATGAAATTCAGCAAAAATACATTTTTACCATTGAGAATGATTGAAATACTTACATGTGGAATAAAGTTCCTAACAAATGGAGATCTACCATTATCACTCGGGGGGAAAACAGCTTCCTTACAGATGGCATATTCTTCTCAGGCCTCATTCATGATGTGGGATATTCAAGCACAAGTCTTTGAACTCATCATCCAAGTCAAAGGCAGATTAACAGCTGCTTGCTTACCATGAGTGCTCTATGATTTTTTACTTCTGGAATACATGAGGGGCCATCGTTTGAAAATCTTGAAAGAAAATTTCTCTTACCATGATAAAATAAAGACAAACTGCATGTGGCCTGATGCTTTTTACATTTTCCAAAATTCTAATACATTAATGCTGCAATAATAATGGTTTAAATGTTAATCCCTCACTACTGCTATTGGCCATCGCATTCAATTCTCCAATAGCAATTAATTGCCGAAAATTATAAATTACTGGAACATTACCATAAATTGAACTCCAAGGCTTCCGCGGAGTCATTGAGATAGCAGTAAAAGCTTTTCAGGTTCTCTTTTGCAGAGATACGTGAAAGAGAATCACAACTTCCCCAGGGTCAAAAGAGAGGCCATTGAAATCATAAAAACAATAGAAAACATCAACAGAGAAGATGGTTACACCATCTCCAATGCCTGGAAGAGGGTCTTCATGAAGAAGCAAACAGTAACCAAAGAGAGGGCAACTGAATGAATTGGTGAACACAAACACCTGCATCTTCACTTCTGATCTGAAGAAGATAGCTGCAATGCAATTGAAACTGCGGAAGAGAGCTCAAAAAGCCTTCACTGCCATTACCATAATTTTACTCAAATGACATTCATGGTAATTAAGCCGACTCTTAACTCTACCATGACGCTTATGACTATAAAAAAAACTACTTTTGACATAAAAAAGCTGATTTCCGGAATAAGTTCTCATTGCCCAAGACTTGTTGAGGTTTTTAGGGCCAATATTCAAGACCTTTCCAGGTACTACAGGCCTGAGGCAAACCAGTCATATGGTACACAAGTGAAGTTCCATACAGTGCACCCTGCATAATTAATGACTTTCAATTACTTTCCGTGAGGATGGGAGCCTCTCGAGTAAAATACCGAGTTCAAATATTAAAATAGTACATGAGGAAAATATACAAAGCAATAATTCCTAATAGTAAAAGCAAATAATAAAAAGTAAACTATCTTGTAACAAAATCACAATAACATTCGAAAATATGATAAATGGTTAAATTTCCTGTAAGTGATATCATTAAAATGAAAATAATTAGAAAACTTTCATTACAGCCATTAGATTTTAAACTGACTATATGTCATTCAATCCCTTAATGCACATCAGAGGCATAACAATACAGATGCCACGGCCCAAAATGCCCAGCTGCTGACAGACAGACCTGGACTTAGCCAGACAATCAAAAATTCGATTCCACTCATATCTTTGCCAATAGTCACCCATTTTCTCTTTGGATCCACACACAACCTTGGAAGATTCTTGTGTTATGACAAGATTAACTTCTTTAATATAACCCTATAAATAAGGCTTTAACTGCATTAAGAAAAAATTGAACATGAAAATCTGTCATTTTCCTTTTTGCTAAACCCAAATATCACTTTATGGGAACATAATTTGCATTAATATGATGAAAACCAATTCAATAAATTATTTTACATCAAGAAAATGGTTCCTACTACATAGTTAAACTCCTGAAGAAAAGTGCTGCAATTACTTGAACCCGAGAATTTCCTGAGAAAATTATACGCTAACATTTTTCACAGAATTTGTTCCACTTTACACCATACTTATTGACACGTAATGTCAATGTGCCATGTAATGTAATTGACATATAATGTCCATAAGTATGGCATGAGAAATAAGAAAAAGACATGCAATGTCAGAGTCTGCAATCAACCCAAAGTAACCATGCAAAGTTTAACTTCCTACCCTGAGAAAAACACTTTTTTACTAGCTTAATTGATTTCAGCCTTCTGGTCATAAGTTAATATTTCAGTCACCCCCAAATAAAATGGTACGATATCAGAGCATACTAGCCAAAGAAATTCTTGCACGGTCAATTGCAGGGTGGTAGCGAATCAATTTCATGACACTCCGAGGAATGTCTCCTATCCTGTTACTCAGATCAAGGGGTAGTAGCACTGTGAAACATCCCCTAATTACCATTTAAGTGAATTGAAAATTATCGATACTGTTAAACAGCAACCTTTGATAATTGCATGAAGAATAATTTAAAAATTATCTAACAACATTTTAATTCTTATATTGCAAATTAAATTTTCCCTGGTCAGTCATCATTGGTTGTTCAATCCTAAGATTGACAGAATGAAGCCCTCCACCCTTCCCTATCTAATGCTACTTCGCTTATCTCCTCATATCTCTTCCTATGTACTTTCCTCTTTATTTGGTCCATGAACTTATTCCTGGGTCCTCCTCTGGGGACTTTTCCCTCTCAATTATGTTCTTCACAAATTCATTGTCTTTCAGGGTATGTCCAATCCATCTTGTTCTTCTTTTCTGTATGGTGTTCCATATGGCCCTTTCCTCTTCTACTCTTCTGTACACTTTATCATGTCATATTGTGTCCGTCCATTTAATCTTCATCGTCCTCCTCCAGCACCAGGTTTTGAAGGCTTCTATTCTTTTCTGATCAGCTTTTCCAGTGGTGCATGCTCCTGATCCATAGAGTGCTACGCTCCACACGAATGTTTTCACATGCTGTTTTCTGGTTTGTCGTCATATTTTCTTTGAGCACAGCAGTTGTCTTTTTCCCATGAACGCCTTCTTAGCTTGGGCTATTCTCAGCTTGATGTCCATTGTACTCCTTCTGTCCAAAGTGATGGTACTTCCGAGATAAGTGAAGGAATCCACTGGCTCTAATTTCTCTCCTCTCAGGGTGACTTCTGCATTCAGCTTCTTTCTTCCACAAACTAGCATTTTGGTCTTTGTCTTACTTGTTTTCATGTTGTATTCTTGAAGAACTTGGTCCATTATGTTTAGTGATCTTTGAAGTTCATCGCAATTTCCAGCTGTGGCTGTGATATCATCTGCAGAGCAGACCATGTTTATTTCTTCTCCGTTTATCTTCATCCCGCTCAGTCCAATTCCTTGTGCTTCTTGTATGGTCTCCTCCATGTACATGTTGAACAGTACTGGTGATAGGTTGCATCCTTGTCTTACTCCTTTGTTAATTTTAGCATCTATCTGATTTCCATCCCTCATTCGCATTGTGTCGACATGCTTCCTGTATAGTTGGTAGATTATTTTTCTGTCGTCATAATCCCTTCAGAGTTTTTCCAGCAGTCTGAACCTCTCATTCTACTCAACATCGTTGAAGGCTTTCTCCAATTTTCCCTGGTAACAAATGTCAATTAATGTGGCTTGCATTCATTGGTTGAAAGTATCAAGAGAGTTGGTTTCCTCTGTTAAGTCCATACATGAATTTATAAGCAGGACTAGGCCTCTAGCACTCCAAAGCCCACAAATAAAGGTAAAAATGAAGCCTCAGTTTGATTACTATTTATACTAGTGTAGAATCAGACTGTTTGAGGCCAAATTTATGTCCAAAGGTTTGGAGGCGAGACTATACAAGAGTCTAACTTTTGAAGACATAAATCTTGGTATGAAAAAAATAAGTTAAATCTTTCTCAAGCCACATGGCTTCACCACAGCACATTATATCAATCTGGAATCCACTAAAATCATACGCAAAACAAAGAATGAAAGCTATTCTATAAAATGACTTATGAGTAATGCGGGCTTATTTTTTTTGTTTGTTAATAGAATTACAGTTGCTGACATCGCCATCTTAAGAGCTGAGGTTCAAGACAAAACATGAGGGGATCAAATATCCTGGTAGGTTTAAGGGGGGACCCCACCCTGACCATTTTGAAAAATCCACTTTTTTCTTTTTGCTTAAACCCAATCCTTATAGTGTCTAGTACTGTCCTTAAAAAGGGTTTATTGACATTTGAAGTAATTGCAAAGGTACAAGAAAAATTGTGGAGGCCGGTAATCATGCCATTTGCTCATTTTTCAAATGAACCGATTTCCCATTTCCAATGAATTTTGAAAATTCATTGGAACGATGTGAAGGAGGTTTCACGCAGAATAACAATGAAAGTTTGAACTCTGTTATACGGTCCATCGCTCGGAAAACCCAATTTAGCCTAAAGCACACAGTAGATTTTGCCTTCTAAACAGCGGCAAGTCTCTTCAATGGTGGCTATTCCAGCTTGTTATTAATGATGCAGCTGATGAATATCCAAATCCGACTGAACGCACACAATTTGTGCGCCAAACTTGACGACGAGTGCATCTCAAAGGCAGAGGTCAAAATGTACGCCAACAGCAAAGAAACTCGACAACTCCTTCTGGCGGCCAAGAAGTCAAGGGAAGAAGATTTATGACATTCGGAAGGAGATGTGTATGGACCAGGAATGGCTGACTAAAGGTAAAGTTGAATTATTTAGAAGTTATCATAGAAAAAAAAAACAGTACCGAAAACTTTAAACGTGTTTTTCTCGAAACCACATTTTTCAAATTGAGTGCGACTTTTTTTCGGGAACCAATCACTGAAATCGCTTCAATCTTTTTCCACAATGTGTGAAATATTTTTCTCCTTCGCGTAGCGTAGGATTGTTTTGATCTTTTAATTTTTCGATTTTTTATAAACAATTTTGTAGCGCATTTTTTCACGAAAATTCTAATTTCTTTATCAAACTTCCATCATTTCTGTAATTTTTTGTGTTTTCAAAAAATCCTATGCTACATAATAGCCAGTCTAATATAGTTAAAGGAAATCTAAAAGATGTTTTTCTATCTTGTTCCAGGACTGCAGGAGCCTGGCACTACTGGAGGTGCTTTTTTTGGACATGCCTGAAGCCGAAGGATGCCACGGCTGCAAATATTAAAATATTTTCTTTAAAAAATTGTTAATAATAGCTAAAAAAATACATGCAATCATCTAGTAAAAAATCCTAAATGATTCGATTGTTTTTTGACCCTTAAAAGAAATTCATGAAAATTGCTGTTTTTAGACCTGTCAGGGTGAGGTCCCCCCTTAATTAGAGATGGACCATTCTGAAAATTCCCGAGGTATTTTACATAATTTTCGGTAATATTCATATAATCCTCTATTCACATATTTTTCTTACTGAGATATTACGAACATTATTTTAAGTTAAGTCAATAAACAATTAATGCAATCTAAATTATAAATAAAGCCACGTCCAACTCATTTGTGGAATATTTTTACTAATGGAATATTTTGGGGATATCGTTTTCAATCGTATGAACAAAACTTTCTCATGCCAAAAAAAGAATGCCATATTGTGTGTGGGCTGCTGTGTTGTTTTTAAATTTTCTTTATTTCCAATGCATTAACGTAACAATAAAAATGATTTTAATGCTTTAAATAGTAAATTATCCTATTGATCCTAAACTGGTTATCTAGCACAATCAACAAACGAGTGGAAAACCTAGAAGACCAAATTGTTTGACAACATACAAAAATGGTCATGTCCACAGGTTGTAAAATGTTACCCACAGGAAAAGTGTTCATGCAGATGCAAATCATCCGGTGATAATTTTATTAAATATGCTTATTGTAGAGAAACTTCTTACTTTACTTGCTTATATGATATCATTCTAAATCATGCCACATAACCCTGTGAATAAAAAATGACATTCCTATGGTTACAATACACATGATGTGGATAAGAAAATACTATCTTATCATACCCTATATTTGTGATGAACCTGAATGGATTAACTTTCTCTCACCTGAGATCCACATTTTGCTTCCTAAAAATGTTACAAAAATAAATGTGGAGTGTATTAAAGTGGAATGAAATGATATAGTTGCAATTGTCTCACAAACCCAGGCCTATGGAAGAGAAAATCATTACACTTTTCCCCACTTTTCTCTCCTGTTTCAGAAAATTTAGTATTGTTAGTGGCCTAAACACATGTTTCATAAGGTTACCTTGTAAGTAGGGACCTATGGCAGAGCTCTCAATAAATTATATGCACAAATCCATTCACAAAACCAGTCTCTACTGTGTAAGAAATGGCAATTTCTGGCAATGCCGAAGACAAGTGAATTAAGATTAATATGTATGGTTGAATTTTGCTTTGGTGCAGTGACTTTGGATGCAGAATTTCCATCATTGATATAGGACATTTGGAAGCATAGATGTTTGCATACAAGAATCCATAAAATACTCCACCACTCTACTGCTGCCTCCGAATGGCAGGAGTGATGTCAGACCCATCCGATCTGACCATGTCTTTCTCACACCATTGGAATTTTGAAAACTGAGAATTTACATCTCGGGAACTAAACATTACTTAGGCCTCAGGTTTTTTGTGCTGAGAAAGATTCATTGTCCTATATTACCTCTATTTTTAAAAAATCAGAGAGTTCTCCATAGGAAATAAAAATTATGAATTTCAAAAATTTAAACTTCCAAAACAGGGTTGCTACAGAATCTGTTTTTTATCCCCATTGTTTTAGGTTGCCCAGAAGTGTATAAACATTTTCCTTGACTATTTCAAAAATTAATAATATTTGTAAAATACCAGCATTATGCTTATTCAAAAATCGAATCATTCAGAAAACACTGAGAAAGTTTGAAACAATATTGCATTACCATCTGACGAAAATAGATCCAAGTGTAATTGTGAGGAAATCCAGTGAAGCTAGGCATTTCCGCAAGAGGCTCAACAAATGGACCCTTTTTTCGTTCTTGTGTGAGAAAAAATATTTTGGCAAAGGTTATGAAAATTTTAATAACAACCATTCAACAGAAACTAAACAGGCAATGTATTGACATTTGTGTCATTTCAACTGGCTCAGGAGTTCTCCTTCTTTTGGTCTCAAACTCAGGGTCCCTTAATTTTGGCATTGACAGAAATCTCATGATGGCAGACTGATAGCAAAGCAGCGTTGATTGTAATCAGCCATGTTGTTACAAGTAAAGATAAAATGCAATACGTGCTCTCATTCATCAGTGTGCTCCTCTGGGATACGCTTCTACAGGTAAGGATTTTCACAGTGCAAATGGCAATTCAGAGAGGGAGTAAGAGATAAGGGATCAACGCCATACAGAATAAGGCTATACTTGATGTTGTGGCTGTATTTCAACATAACTAGTGCATCTAATCACAACCAGGGTAGCTAGATAAGGCAAATTAGAGCCAAAGAGGTCAACATTGATTTCATGATAAGTTGAGGAGTTATTAGTTCCTTCTGCCATAAGACACACAGTGATGCAACTTTGCTGACATGCTCTTCAATAAAATGGGAGAACACCAATGTCCGTGCTTGGTATAATATCATAAAATAACGCCTGCATTTAAGTTTCACAAAAATTGGGACAAATCATATGGTGAATGCCAAAGAGTGAAAACTGAAAAAAATTCAGGTTATTCTCCAAAATCCTGACACTCACTGGTTTAACATGACCATTTTTAAATTCCTCAACTTTTTCGGCTCTCCAGATCCATTGCATCTTGGTAAAAATAATATTTTCCAGGATTCATTTAGAATAATTATAGTCATTACCACAAAATATCTCCAAAATTTTTGCAGACTTTAAAAATAAAATCACTTTGGTTTATGATAGTATATTACATTCAAAAGAGATGTGACCCAATAATGAAATCCTAGCAATAAAGAAGGGCAAGATTTAAAATATTGATAAAATTTTTTAATAATCAATTGACAAGCTTATTAAATTAAAAATCTTGAAAATATACCTAGAGTTGCTTCTTTTCTTTTATTTCATATAGAAAAATCCATGTCTCGATACCATATCCATTTCAATTTCTGAAGCAAAATGATATCTAGCTTCCTCATTTTTCACATCATTAGTATGCTCATTTTTTCCCATGAAGTCACACAGTATTTAACAATATGTGCTGTTGTTCACCACTTAATGCTCACACTTTACATCTAGCAAATAAAAAGATTGTAGGCAACTAAATTTATATCACTTAAAACATGCCAATTTTCAATCATACAGAATTGCAATAAAAATTGTTTTTTTTTGCAAAAAATGCAATGCTCCTATCTATTTCAGAGATAAAAATTCCTTCACACAGACTATTATTATTGAGAAGTTTCCATAAATAGAACAAAGTAGACAACAGAAAGGCATCAATCATTCTTGTCTCAAACCCTGTCTCAGTGGAGCAGATCTCACAATGATATAAAGACACTAAACCACAGCTTTATCATCAAAGCTAATAATGAGAAAATGTTCCACACACATACCTTTGATTGGTAGCAATCTGAAAGCTGACTCGATCACCAGCCAACAAGTTGACTCCTCCACCCTCTACATCATCTTTTCCATATGGGAGGAAAAAACACTCTCCACGGTTTTCATAACTGATGCGCCCTTGCAAATCCCCTCCAGCTCCTTCAGATCTTAGTTCAGTAGTAACAGTCCCAGTCACCCTTTCCTCACTAAGCACCTGTAGTAAAAAGAAATAGGTGTAAGTTATAACTGCTAAATTTACAGAATATCATACGAGTTTTCAGAAATGCAGTGTCAGTTAACAAAGATCCTAAACACTACTGATTAAGTTCAAACCAATTTTACTCCAGATGTACCTCTCAAATATAACTTGCATAAACAATTATCAGTGTATAAAATATATGGCATACAAGTGATTTTATCTAAGAAATCTTTACATATCTCCATGACATTATTGGCATAATTAATCTATGGTAAATATAAAGCACTATGATGTCCATGAGCACTCCATTTCACTGTATTTCTTTACACCATTAAATAAAAAGATGCTTGATCATCAACAATGCTAAAAGTTATTGAAGGGCTATTTTTATTTCAAACCAGTACATCATATAACAAGAAAAATATGGTAATTATCGCTTAAGCATAAGGACTGTCCCAATTAATATTATTAGGGTAATCTACTACAGATTTAAATGAAAGAGATTTTTTTAAATCCTCTCCATTTTTAATAACCAAGGCCACAATTTCGACACTCAATTCTCTCTTAATCTTATCATAAGTCCTACTATTCTTCATGCAGTACATAAAGCCTTTTCCTTTCTTTGTCTCCCACCTTACCTACTATCCTTCCCTCTACACAGCCCTCAGCATTATCCCTCATTACATGCTCTAACTAAATAATTTGCCTCCTCTGCATCTATCACCTCATAAGTTTTCCCTCCTCTCCTACCACACATATTACTTCCTTCTTCATCTCGATTTTCGCCCCCTGACCTTCTCCACAACATCTCAAAAGCCTAAGCCAATTCTCATTGTCTTTCCCCCAAGTCTTTGTTTCTACACCACACAATGCTACAAACCATATACGACTCTCTGCCAGACTATTCTTAATATTCTTACATGAGGGCTCCATTGTCAGCTTCCTCTCATTGCTGAATCCCTCCTAGTCCAGTGCAACTCATCATTGAATGCTTCTGTTAATAAGCCCATCTTCCTTCAATACACCACCTAAGTTGTTCCACCTGCTCCAGTTCGTATATCCCTATTTTTACGACCAGCCTTGCATTCTTTGTCCAGAGTATCCCAGAATATTGCTTTAGTGTTCTTATGACTGATCTACATCATGTATTTCATGAGCTGATTTTCTGATTAATCTTCCAAGGCTAGCAATCCCAAGACAACTGGACGGTTGACTAACAAACACCTGGATGTCCACAAATCTGACCAACTTTATCAGTCATCCACCAAATCTCGTTCCTACATCAACCTCTTTCCATGCATCTCTGTTACCTTAGCAAAATGTGATACATGCTGCTTTTCAGGCCAGACCGTGCAAGGGGGAAAAATGTTCATTTTTAACCCCTCTCACTCCCCTGATCTGCACACCCTGGACCTTGGGCATCTTTTTTGTTTTATTTTTTCCTCACCTCCCCTACTCCTTTCCATCCATCCCATTCTAACCAAATAATTACTATAATGCCAGGCAACCTTTTGTAAGTAAAGTTGAACTTTGATTGTCCTCCTTTTCCATGGCCCAAAGGAGGCACAGGAAGGACACACCTAACACTTTACACACCCCTTTCATTGCCCCTTCTACTACTCCCATACCATCCCACTCTTGCTGGACAAAGGAACAAAGATCTGGTGAAAGTCAACCAAAACTGCGTGACCCAACACCCACTCCTCCAAACCCTTCTCTCTCAATCATTCCACTGGTGTCTCCCCATGTGAACAACTAACACTCCTCAAGACATGAGACATCACTATAAGAGGACCTACAATTCCTTTCTCCATGTATTCCTGCCCAATTCCCATCTTTTCTCTTATTTCTGTCCCATTCACTTGAGAAATAAACCAACAATGCATTTTTAAACGAGAAGTATTACATTTTTAGTGCCATTAGACACCACCATCGAAGGAGACAGGCACTCGGCCTCGCTCCCCGTCTCGTCTGGGCGTCGAAGAAGGAAAAGAACCTTCGAGACCTCAGTTCCAGAATGTTTGCAAGGCCTTTATAAAGGCCAAACTACAAACAGGATATACACACCATCATCGGCAAGCAATGTATAAACTTAGAATAAAGAAGTTCACGGTATGCGCTCTGTGTTTCAAATCCTGCGCTTTCTCCCACACATTTTATTCTACACCCTATTCCCTTTAAAAGCACATATTTCAATGATTTATTCCTTAAATTGTTGATTATTTCTAAATTAGTCTAGAACTAGTCCTAATTATGCACCAAAAAGGAAAATAGAAGGTAAAATGCTTAGTGCCCCACCTCAGTACTGAGAGAGAGCACACAAGTGATTAAATGGATTGGAAATTGAGACAGTGAAGACAAGGCAATTCCAACAATGAGTTACTCTCATTCACCAAGAGAATGGGTCTTCTGGTTCAAATATCTTCCCTCACCTTAGGTTTTGCCCACTGCTGGTTTTTTTCCCACCTTGAAAACTCCCAGCTTAATGGACAATTAATGTCATAGTAGTTGAGGGGAAAGCCTCATCAGGCAGTTCAGCACTATGAAAGTTTCATGAAACATAACTAAGTTAGGGATTTATCTGGTGTTCTCAGCTTATGGCCTCTCTTAAAACCATTATTGATTGACAAAGCCCTCTGTTTTTACATCCATACCATGTCAATTAATAGAAAAGTCGATGACACTAAAATTACGAACACTGTGTCCAACACTAAACCAAAAAGAGGAATGAAAGTCAAGATTCCCTACCATTTTAGTATCACAAGTCAAGGCAAGGTGTACTATGAGGGCTTTTCTTCCATACCTTCACAAATTTACTTGAAGATACAGTTGGCACAATGCAACTAAAATCATAATAGAACCCATCATCAGTAATATAAAGGGTATTATGGTTTCCTGAAAGAATACTGACAAATTAAATTGAGTTCTTTTGAAAGAAAACAAAATTAATAGATATACAGTGTGGTTATGAGTAGGTTGAAAGACTTACCACCAAGTCAATACTTCAATTAAACCTTTGTTGGGTGCTCATTAGATCATATTGTTATTCCTGAAGCTGAATGAATTACCTGTTACAACTTAATCTCTCTCAGTCACAGCTAGTTGAACTTTCACTACTTAAGTCATCTGGTCTCATCTAATTTTCAATTTATATTTGACTCACACTTGAATTTTTCATTTTCTCAGATGCTTTTGGCATGGCAATAACCAACAGCTTTTACCATTGGATTTCTCTTCATTTCCCAAATGTGTATAAAAATGGGAATGATAATTTTTCAAAGCAACAATAAGTTAAAATAGAGCACTTCGATGTTTTCTTAGTTCTTGCTTTCTAGAATGTCACGTGTTGTTTATAAAAATTATGCAACCCACCTTACTGTGGTCTCAGATTTTTCTCCCACTTTTTCTATAAGGCATTGTGGTGATGGTAAACACACATCAAATGTTCTCAAGCTCAAACTCCTTGTTTCAGGAACTTTACAATTCCATTAACCCTGATTAAATAAATCTGCATTTAAAAAATTGAACAGATGTTTTTTGACTGACTGGGAGAACAGACTCTGAAACTAAGGAGTGATACAAAATGTTTGGACTTACAATTCTACAGGAAGTTGGGATATCAATAAATGAGAGGAGAGATGAAGAAAGGTGTGGAGAAGGGTTTAACCCTAAGATGATTGATGCATCAAGAGAAATCAGCTGCACATAGCTGTGGCCAGTAGTACTCTGCCACAGCATGAAGTGTGTGGCCGTAGCCAACAAAAATTTCTTATTTTAATGGTCACGTAAGCACCCTAAATTGGAGGGAATACTGGTCCTAAAAACAATACTTATGGTGCATAAACCGTAGGAGTAATGTTCTTTTCCACTCAGATTATGAATATTGAACATATCTTTATATACCCCTCATGAGCTACCACTAAATGAAATCTCACCAAGCCAAATTTTCATGAACTACTTTCAGAGTACCAAATCATAATTTGAGGTTGAAATCAATTATTGGAGGTAAATCAACAAACAAAAGTAACACCCAATCATAATTGTAAATGCTGGAGGCACAGGTGAACCATTACTCAGTCCAAACTTCATCAAAAAGACTTTAAAAAATTAATGAGTGCCTCTATTATGAGTAGATGACAACAAAATTTATAAATTCTGTCAACATACAAAACACATTTTAGTATATTTATCAGAACTCTAAACACATCACGGCTGAGTCACATTTGCTAATCCAATGCTTGAGAAATAAGCTGAAAGCCTATCATTGCAAATACAGAAATACCAACAGAAAACTAATGAAATAAGTCACTGAATACATGCTATCAGACGGAGGTCTTTGAAATGATAGGCTATTTCATGACTTAACGATGAAATTTAAAGTGTCTCAACTAAGTTGATGTAAATTGACCTACCTTACAGAGATTCCTAGGGTTGACTAACAAAGCACAATTTATTCTTCCTTTATATTTTTCTTCCTTCACCCCACACAATTCACAATTTATTCTTCCTTCACACCATTTAGAAATGTCTATTCAACCCATTGGTCATTCATATGCATTTAAAGTTCCAAACATTGCATTTAACAAATTATGTGGTACGAAGTCACTCGCACGGGTGCATATACACCGGGGTTGAAATTCACCATGAAAAAATCATTTGACTTGACCGTGATTCGAACCCTCGAAATTCGCCTTGAAGGAAGATGGCTTGGTGGTGTAGCTGGCTAACACACCTGACCGGCAATTGGGAGATCCGGGTTCGAATCTCGGTCAAGTCAAATGATTTTTTCATGGCGAATTTCAACCCCGGTGCATATGCATTTACTTAAATTTCTATGAAGTCTTCTCTTTTTGTAAATAAAAATAACCAAAAGCAAGCTCCTGAAGGAAGGAGGAACATTACACCATTTGCTATCTAAAGTGTAGCCAAATTAGTTCAGTGAGTGGATTGTCAGAGCAATAAAACAACTAGGGTAAAATGACATTCACTAACCAAAAACAATGAGCATAAAGAGGAAAATTTAATAGGAAACTCAACAAGTACACCTCTTGGCAGCCCATAATAGAGATAAATATTCCTAGGTTCAACTTAAATATTCATATCATACCACTTCTGGAGCTATCTTCGTAACAGCACTAGCAATTGGCTTTCCTGTGCGACGATCATAAGTCATCTCAAACTCCACAGGATCCCCTATTTTCAGATGCTCAATATTACCATTAAACTGACTGAAGTGGAAAAATAGCCGGGCTTGCCTTTCACAGCACTGAATGAATCCATAGGAATGCTGTCATGGTAGAGAAAATCAGGATATTTACAAATACATTTTAAAATAAAATTTTATGGCAAAATGTAATGAGCTATGGCAGACGCAAGCTTAAAAATAAATGCAGAATATATGTACTCACCAACAATTTTTCGATGATTCCCGTTTCACGTAATCCTTGTCCGCCAAGAGCAGCATCGCCATAAGAATTAGGGTTGGACTGAGTTGAGGGTACTTCCCCATTATAAGCAGAAACTCCTCCAGCCTGACTGTTTTCATTGGCAGTGAACGTACCAATAGGAAAACGCCCATTTCTAGAAGACCCACTACTTCCCCCAGTATTGCCAGATACATAATTTACATTTGAATACTGTCCACTTCCAGGTGAATTTTTTGTGGCATAAGGTGCAGTACTAGAAAACCCTTTCTGAGCATGGCTACTGCCATTGGCGGCGAACCTAAATGAGTTAACTCCTCCCGAGTTCCCCCCGGCTGGTGAATGTGCTGGCTGATTAGGTATCATTGTTTTGAAATCAATTATTGCAGTGTCTGAACCAATGGCTGGCGGCTGGAAAGTTCTCCACTGAGGATTAGTGGACATGGCTCGGCCTCACTATGAGGTCTCTTAAAATAAGTTTCTTTACAAAATGTTCAGCTTAGAGAAAACTTTATCACAGAAAGATTCTTTGTAAATTGCGCCTTAGTGAACGAGTTTCAAATTTCATAGGTATGAAAGTGAGCTTATGTACACAACTTATGCATATGATGTGATTTGATATTATACAATGTTTCGGCTCCAATACACTGGGTATAACACGACAGCCTTCAGTATATTAAATATAGCAAAAGCTGATGTAACAATATAAGGAAAGGATAATTTAAGACAGTATTTCGAAATTAAGAATGACAAAAATCCTCAGATGTCCTCAATGCGTGCTGGGTGCGATTGTGTGTGTGGTGTGTAAATTTTGTCTTTAATTCGAGTTTTCTAATCTAATTCCTACACAAGCTGAAAAAGAGGCAATGAAATATAATTTAATGGCACTGAAAACGGCCAAGGGAAGAATTCTCACAAGGGTCATTTTGAATTACGTCCAATGAAAAGTACTCCTAAAAAATGTAATAACATCGCCAATTACTCGTGCATTGCACTATTTCAACTTTGGCTTTTTAAAAGTTAATGCTATTTATTAATACATGACATTCGTGAAACTTAAAAAAACATATCCGCTATACTTTGTCGCTATGCGACGTTTGCATCTGATGGCTAATACGAATGTGCAGTTGGAAGTATGCGGTGGAAATCCAAAGCAAACAGCACAAAAATATATGCTTATATTTTAAATGAGTCGAATGAAACACTATATGAATTATTTCACAAAAGAATTACTAGTTTTATCTCACCACGACACAGCACTGCACTGACGACATGCCGCCATGTTGAATGTCAACATTCATTCATTAATCTATAGAATTCAAAATATTCGCACAAATAAATAGTATTTTTATTCGCACATACTGCTGGATTAGACATTATTTATGCACATTGGAAAATCAAACGGAGAAAATTTTTTATTATGAAAATTCCTAACGTCAACCTCATTGACCTCGACGTTGCCACGTCCTGCAACGTTGCAACTTGTGTGTAGCAGTGCCCGATGTGTTGTTCTTAACCGAACTTATTTTTGTCAGGAGTCCCATGCTGAGTGCCTATGGCAATTACAGTAACTAACTCTATACCGTAATAATAAGTTAGGGTGATCGTGATTATCACAATAATTGATACCACATAAACTTAAGTGTTTTATTTAAAAATTGCTCCTTTCGACCAACAGTCCTCTAAGTTACAAAAATTTTTATACAGACACGCAATTTACAGATTTATTTTACTTATTGCGATATTTAGGGCTTTGCCATCAATAAATTAGCAGCATGCTATTTTTAGTGTACGCTTTCAAATGAAACACAATATAAGTATATGTATATATATGTACATAGTAAACATTTAGGTTTCTATTTACATGCATTCGTCATTCGCACATTTCACTTAGTTGTTGATATGCAGTCATACATATTTTCCAAACGCCTGTTACACAGGAATGCTAATGTTTGGATTGAGAAGACACATCAATTTGAACACGCTGACATATGTGAAAATACTGCACTTCCTAACAGGGAACACGGCTCATTGCACAATTTGAACTTTGACCACTTGAATATTACCAACACACGAAATAAATAAAATCTTCCATTCATGATAAAAGACATCTTGAAGTGGTAGAATAATACACCATAAATACGGAAGGGATCTCATTCAGTAGAAGGATATGATAAAATTTGACTAAATGTGTAGAATCTCAAGTTTGCAAGGCTGATTTATTGCTTGGAGCCAGAAACATTAAGGAACACCTACATCGAAGGAACATGTTGAAAGGCAAATAAATTACAACCCCAACAACTATGCTCACAATTCACAAGCTTGGTACAAAACTGCAGGCCATGACTATCACTTTCTGAACATACAATCCAATTTCTTATCACAAGCTCTTATTATTGTCACACTGGATTTTGTATACCATTGCCATTTCATGCCACGTAACTTCAGCATTTCAGAGTTTATGATGTTAAATGCTTGTTTTACATTGAGAACTAAACGTTCAATAGTCAGGGTTGGCAATATAAGACTTAAGAATGCATCCACCAGCATTACCAGAGTGAGAAACATTATCATGAGGCTCTAAAATTATGATGAAACCAAGAAAAACCATGCATAATCAATGTCACCCAATGGAGCATATAGATATTTTGTATAGGGGAAAATTACAAGGGACTTGTTGTACTATGAGATAACCAAATTTTAACTTACATACAAGCAGTCTAAACCATAACAATGCAAGAGAGATCTGTTATTGATTTTTTATGGCAGTACTTACACTTCCATATTGAATAATGCAATAGGGTGGCCAAATAATTAAGAAAAGTTTGCTTCCAATGATTTACATAGCTCACTTGTAAAAATGATAAAAGGAAGATTACAAAACAGAAAACAAAGCCTGGAATGATAGAAACAGCTTTTCCCACAGTGGAATGTTGGATGGTTGGCAAAGATAAGACTAGAGTATTTTTATCATTACTGAGTTAGCTCTAGTTTCAAACAGTCCACAGAGCATAAAAATAAGATTTCAAAGGTGAAAATCAAGCTGGAAAGCTTCACACTATCCCAAGAAGAAGATTCTAAACAAAGCACATTTCTTTCGTTGAGACATGATAGCTTTAAAAAGTTCACAATTACATAAAAAAGTGGCACAAACAAGAATCAGGTCCATACGAAAGACTAAATCCTACAATTATGAATCATGAGTCATTTACATCCAACTAGTAACAAGCAGGGATGGTCCTAAAACAAGCATGAGCACCACACTTACTATGGTGCACTCATTTCCATTCAAGCCCTGAGCTACGAGTCATTATTTGCTGTAGCAGCATAGTCTTGCAAATTTACAGTTCACTATACCCAGAAATCATCGATCCAAGCCTTGAAAACAACATCTTAAATTACTGTCATTCTCAAAATGAACTAATTACAGACACTTTCTTAAACATTTGAAATGATAGCTTTGATTTTTCATTTTTTTTCTAAAAAAATAACTAGTCAGTTATATACATTATTTATGACCAAATACGGCAAGATAATTAAGATGAAGATAGCTTACTATTCTTCTCTACTGAGGTATAAATCTGTATGATTTACATTAAAGTAGTATGAGCTTATTTTTTAAACATTGTAACCATTCATACACCATTTATTGGTGTTTAATTTAAATGATAATAGTCATCAACAACACAAAGTAATGAATAAAGTAACAAACTCAACCTATAACATAGCGAGTATGATTGCATAGAAATTTGCTCTAAGTCCTTAAGGAAAACAAAATAAATACAACACATAACAAAATTAAATAAATCACTTGTACAGATGCCATGAAAACTTAGCCTCAGCAGAAAGATCATGAGAACCACGATCCATAGATACTGGGACATACTTTTCCTGGAAGGGGTCTTAATAGTGAGTCTGTGCCTTCCTATAAATGCCCAATAACTAAAATGCCTACTTCTTCCTTAAAACTCCCGAGGATAAAATCACTGCTTTCACAGTAACTTTTTACATGACACAATAACTGAGAGACTTCCTCTAATGAACACAAATACAATTTGAGAGAACCATCACAGATGGTATTTATACAAGATCTGAGCTCATATGACACTACCACTCAAAAACTTGCCATGCAGGGGAGCTTGATCAATATCTAATGCAATTAAATAATTTCCACAGTTAAATTATGGTACAATGAGTAGTGCATGGAATGTAATGCAATAAAGGTTACCTCAAAAATACATTAGAGACTTCACTCAACAAGAATGCCTTTTTGGAAACTTAATAAAACAACAGGGCATTAGATGATTATTTCCTTTGTCATGGAAGATTTTTGAGCCGCAAGGAATCTCATTAACGTACAACTAGTACTTCCTCATTGAGCACTACACCAAGAGAATTTGGTACAGCTCAAATCTTATGGGTGAAATCCTTATTGAGTAACTGAATGGAGAAATACTAAACATTGCCCACCCATTTCACTTGAGGTCAATCATGTGATCTTCGGGTGGCGCATCGATGTGAAACGGACGTAGTTTGCCATGCTCCACCAGAGGAGTCTTTTCAGCATCTTCCTCCTCCTCACCATTATCTCCAAACTTTTCCACTTTAGGAGATGTAGACCTTCTAAAGTCATTACCACTTCCAGGGTCAGGAACCCGAATGCGAATCTTGTTTGGATCAGGCTTCTTACCCAATCCATCCATTGGGAGGTTGGGTATCCCATTTCTTGCTGGAACTGGTGGAGGGACTTGCTGCTGATGGGGCGGAGATCGTCTAGCAGAGGTCACGGACGAATGTACAGAGGCAGTCGAATTATTCGAAGTTGGGGTCAATACTGGGGAGGCTGGGGGAGGGGATGGGGTTGCTGATGGAGTGGGCGGGTACGGCACAAAAACTCGAACTACATCTGGGCTCTTGCTTCTGGCATTAGGGGACTTAGCTAACCCTGGAGGAGGTGAAAGGAGAGGTGATGAGGCACGAATTGGCCTCGGAGACTGTGCCACAGACGTTGGACGAGAGGAAGGAGAATTTGAGCGCGACCTTGGTGGCGGTACCGGTGGTGTGTTGGCTCGTCGGTATAAATCAGACCCACTTCCATTATGGGGTGGACTCGCAGGGAGTGCTTTGGGAGTGGCAGAACGGGATGACGGGGATGGGGATGAGGAGGCATGAGCACTATCTTGACGGGAAGGATGAGTGTGCCTTGAGGAATGATAGACATGCCTCACTTCTCCATCATCTTCATGGAGAGAATGCGGGTTGTGGAGCATATAGGGAATTGTTGGAGATGAGCAGCTGATGCTGGCCCCATGCTGATTTTGCACACTGCCCGGTGCAGAGCAAGAACTAAGGTTACTGCTTTTATCACTGTGCGTGTCAAGACTATTGTCATTTAGAGCCTGAAAATAAATACGAAAGTTAATTTTCGACCATTAGTCAATAACAAAGCTTATGTATGAGATTGATTTAAATCATGAAAGATATACCAAAATAAATGGGTACAATTGAACAAAATTGGCTGGTTATTTATTGCTAATAAGTGGAACTGAGGAAACGTGAAGAGACAAATATGTGTTTTGGATACATTTTTAATAATTAACAAGGCAGATATGGAGATTCAAACAACATAAATATCACCAATCCACTCAATATAATTAGATGCAAAAAATATTATTTTTCAGTTTTCAGAGTATCTCAGCTTTTTTCAATTTATATCAGCATCAACAGCTTGATATCCTCATGACTTATTACCAAATATCCTAAATAATGCACAGGCATTCCTAGTTTATTTTACAAACTTGACTGTGATTTAAATGATGAGGTGAGACAGTACGCAGTTTAAGTTTCATAGAAGTTACTCATGAGCCTAAAGAAATATAACCTTTGCCAAACATAATGCTATCCAAGCAAGTAAAGTTGAAGGCAAGAAGGATCATTGATAATGATACATAATTTTAATATCAGACACAAATACTTAATCCAGAAGAGAAGACTAACATTATGGACTCTATGAAGACAACCAAGTATCAAGATTTTTAGAGAAGCAAAGTTGAGTACTTCATTAATACCTACATAAGCAAGTTTAAAATGCATAATAGATCATGAAATACAAGCCATTAACCCTATTTAGTCACATGGGGTTGAATAAACCCCAACGATTTTTTAAACTCCTCTAAATAATATTTTTGTGTCATAATGATTATTACTCCTTTCATTTTAATTATTCGTGCAATATAAAGGCATTTTATTTTTTGACATCTTCAATACTATTTTGAGCAAAGAGTATTGAAAAAAGTTTTTATTAAAATACATTGTTTCTGGAATAGATTCTAATAGTTCTTTGATCAAAATCAATTCTGTTAAAAAAAACAATTTTTTCCATTAAAAATACATGATTTGTCACTACCTTAATTTTGGCAATTAGTTTTACAATAATTAAACAATACCTAAATAATTTTTTTTTAGACCTTAATATCGAAGCAGGATATCACTTTCTCGGCGATGGGGGGAATTTAACCCAGAGTGACAGTTATCCAGTTCTACAGAAGTACTACCAATTAGGGTTAAGAAGGAACCTGCGATTCAAAGTCACCATTTTCTTAAGAAGTACAAGATTAGCTGTAGTGAGCAAATTTAGACTTATAGGAATGTTTTTAAAATTTCATGCAAATACTCCAACAGGTAAAATCTTATTAAAAAAAAAGAAAACAGTATTTGTACTGACTACGGCCTTAGTTACTATTTCAGCAGGATATGATATAATGATTTTTTTTTAACTAACTGAGGTAAGGGTATAATAACCCTCAGATTTTTTAATGATTTAACATTTAATAATATATATTTAAAGTCTTATTATGAATTACAGTAAGTCTCTGAATACATGTGTTGAAGAAGAGTGATTTAAGTTGAAACAACGTAAAATGGATCCAGATTTTCATGACCGCTTTAATCCCGCGATAAATCAAGACGTAAATTTCAAAATTCTTTTTTTGCCCTCATCAAGGAAAAGTAGCTATTCCAGATAGGATAATTATGCCTCAGTTATCAAAAAATGCATGCATACACACATTCGGTCTATTTTATTAGAATTAAACAGGGAAAAATTTCCGAAAACTCTTGTCAACATGGAAATAACATCAAGTCAGACGTAAATCAAAATGACACACACCGAGTACTTGCTGTAATTTACTATGAAATTTAATAAACAAGGTAAACAGCAGAAGTTTCCTTAGACAACATTGCAACATTCATCACAGTACATTGGCTATGTGCTCTGACAAAAACTAGAAGTCTGTTATTTAAACCTAAATATATTACTGCCTTATATTATTGATGACCTTGGCTGAGAAATATATATAAGGAGCCTAAATAAATAGATCATGTTATACAAGTTTTTGTACACTAATTTTTGGGCAGGAATTGAAATCATAAAAGTTATGTGAAGAGATGCCATCGTACTGCCATTAAGACTGCATTTCAGCATAACAATGTATCATTATTTAGCCAATATTATTGTTAAATGACCAATGACCAAGTAATATTTTATACCATTTGGTAATAGAAATATTACTTTATAACATACTAGCGGAAGGTACCAGCCCAAATTCAATGGTGTGAAAAAAATGGAACTTATTTTATAAGAAAACTACAAACCCTGAGGAATACTGTCAGCACGGTCATTTGAGGAGTTCGTAACCTATCTTGTACATTGTGTTCGCTGTAGTAGACATGCTGACAGTTGACATTGAAGAGTATACTTGTTGTATATATGCATTGAATTTATCAATCAACCCCGAAGCAATCTATCATGGGGTCCTTGGGACTCAGGGCCTTTTATATACAGATTTTCTTTCTACGTGGCCTGCAGGAAAACATAAATGCTACAGGCATGAATATCCTTTGAAAATAAAATCTCTGGTTGTCAAGAAAATATATTTTTGATGATTTCAGAGAAAAATGTGAATTTTTCAGCTAAAAACATTATTTTCAGACAAATATGAAGCATAAAAGAAAATCAATTGAAAGAATTAGAAACTTCATTTATTCAGCCATCTGATAAAAAAAATCCCAGCCCTCTATCTTGAGAGAAAGTACTTTTAAATAGCAAAAAATGAAACCACTGCACCAAACCCAAAGCTTAGCATGGACCACCAGGCGAGGCCTTCAGGGGCCCTGAGCGTCTTTTTTTAATAAATGCTAAGTTACGACCACATATATATTTTCTATCTTCATGCCAAATTTCAGCTCAATCAGTCCAGTAGTTTTTGAATGATGGAGCAACAGACCGACAGCCACCATTACATTTTATTTATTAGTAAGGATGTTAAAATTATGGTAGGTTATCAGACATACCTAAAATAAAGGTACCTCCTTAAAGAAAACAGCTCAGTGAGCATTGATTCCCTCCTAATGAGAGCAATATGATAAAATTACTCATACAATTTAGATTGCAGTCTGACCTGAGATCGGTTGGTGGCTGAAAAGACACTGAGATCTGCAGTAGAGGTGACACTGGTTCCAGCAAGAGATTGATGTGATCCAGCTCCTGCCAAGCTCCCAAGCCCTCCACCGCTCACACTGCATCCCCCTCCTCCCACAGAAGACCCTCCTCCATGCCCATGGCCTCCTGCCACAGAACTTGCATCATCTATGCTCGGATCAAAGGAAAATTTGGAGCCTAGTGGAAAGAGAAAAGTGGTGGTAAGGGTCACAATATGACTTGTTACATCGTTAAAAATAATAATTAATTTTTCCCAAATTGACGTTATATGGAGAGAACATGCCACCAAGCATATTGTAATTGTATAGAGTACTTCAAAAAAGGAGTCATGAAAAGGATGACACCAGTAAAATACAATCAATCAGGAATACATATACATACATGTAAGGCCACCCATAAAATGAAGATATAACATGACTTGATAAAGCCAATTATAATACAATAAGCAAACAATTAAGATGCTTCAACTTTTGAGGTTGCACTATTTAGCCCAGCCATGAGTCCAAAGTTTTTTTGACAAACACAAAAGTCATACCCTAAATGGGAGTTGAACCCTTGTTGGTAGGCTAATGGTTTTCTAACATTGTCACAGAAACTTTATTTTCGGCTGATTAAGGCATCATAATAATAAAGAACAATGAATCACCTCTACACAGTTATTTCAATCACATTCTTATCTCATGAAAAAAGCCAAATTGATTTGCAGATAGCAGGGTTTTAGCATCAAAGAAGTCAATATTTTGCAGAACATTTACTAAATTTTTTCCTAGCTCACAAATAATGGATATCAGTTGACAATTTCCCACTTTCTTCCTCTAGCCTAAGTTATTGTACGTATGTAAAACCTTACAAAACTTAAGGGCATCAGGAAAAAACTATCTCCCAAATTCAGATTTATAATAAATAGTAAAGGAGTTCAAATCAAATTGACACAGCAATGAATTATTTTTCCTCAAGTGCCATGTATGCCTGTTTATGTTTTCTTTCCCACCCAGGAAATGCATGAACAAAGTTTTTACATACCGTTCACTGAATTGTAACTTAAGGATCCATTTGCTAGTGTTAATTCCCAGAAAAATTCCAGGCAGCAAGATCGTCAGTAATAAATCTATACTTAAATTGCATACATTTATGGCAACAAGTAAAATTAGGAGGAGGCAAGATTTTATCAGAGAAAAATCAAGATAGAGGAGGGGACTAAAAGGCATTAAGGGATAGTTTGCCAGAATGTCTAATTTTCACCTCATTTAATTACCTCCCTAACACATCTGCAGAATTGAGTTCTATTTCCAATCAATTGAATATTATACACAGATATTTCAACAGGAGAAAAGAAATAATATGCAATTTTTGATATGAGGAAATTAATAAGTCATTATTATACCCTTATCTCAGTTACTATACAAGCTAATAGTAGGGATGCCTTAGAATAGAAAAGCTCAAGAAGCAATTTTATAGTCTGGTGATTATGATTTTATTATGTAAGCATAAATTAAAGTGCAATAAGAAGTAAAGGGATCAAAAGCACAATAGATCAACTAATGCCCTAAATTTCAAAATTTAAAGTAAATTATTATGTACCATAAAAATCATTTCATTGAGATAACTATATGACAAAGAAGCCATATTTCAACGATGCAAGTGCAACTGCGATGATTATCAACTGAGAGTTAGTGATCCTTTTTGTATGGAATAGGACTAGTAACATTTATTGATGAAAATAATTTTCATCCTAATGAATTCCACAGAAAACATTCCTTTTCAAGGAAAAATCTGTATAAAATGTATAAGGAGACCAGTGGTAGAAAGGATAAGAGGTTATTAAGCTATCCAGGACATGTTCGATGCTAGGAGGACTGTATAAGTAAAGGTTTTCTTCAACTAACTGTCAATTTCAAGTTGATCCAAACTCTTACTCCAATGCAACACCTCTCATTCCTGAAATTTTAACAGAACACCTTATTTATTTTGCAGATATAAAACCATTCTGTTTAAGTGGCAGTTATGAAACCATCCTAGGTTTTCCAAGAACATCCATCCACATTCTGCAGAACATCAGTTTTCCACAGCGCATAGTTTGGGAAATCCTTGACTACTCATTTATTTATTTCCACATCCCAAAAAAGACTACCCAAAGCCTTTTATAAATGGTATCTCAATGAATGATGAAGTATAAACACAAATACTCATGCCATGAGTTGAAAAATATCCAGTTGAGATTTCAATTGGCAACCCTCAAATTAGCAGGCGAGGATTTTATTCCACCAGGCCACCCAGGCCTCCTATTGCCTTGGCAGACATCACATCCATTGTCAAAATATGGCTTTTTTTGCAAGGTCGATTTACTTTAACATATCTTAGAGTCAGCTTATTACAACCGCTATTATTCAACCATTTTCGATTTGGCCAGAATGAAGGGATAGAGGTCTCAGAGGTGTCAGGGTTAAAAGGTCACCCATTATGTATTAGTAATTAATGCAACGTTGTTTGGCAAATGGAAAATATTTACAGTTAGGTAAGGACAAATGACAAAAAATTGAATGAAAAAATGAATTAACACCCAGTCCTGGGATTTTAACCTAGAACCAATGCATCACCTACTAGTTTACTGCTTAATTTTTAAGTCCACATCCTCATGAATTTTACGGCTAAATTCAATGTTTTATGTCAAAAGTAAAAATATCCAACATCACTATTTTGTAATATGCTAAAAATAAAAGGTCATCTAAAAAAATTACACTAATTTTAAGACTAATGCATGATAATCATGAATTATTTACCCATTCAAATGACATAAGATCTTCTTCATTTTATTTCCAAGCTTGTTTTTGACTCACACATCCACGATGATGCTTGGAATAAGAGGACTGTGAGGAGCAGAAGTGTTCAAGGTTCACAGAGGGAGGGAATGAGATCAGGTAAGGAGACATCTGGTCCTGGGACTGGGATAAGGTCCAGGATTTACGCATGCTTTTGAGATACTTGACTTCTGAAATGAAATTTCTCGAATCTAAATATTTTTACAGTCAAGCATATTCCATAGCAAAACTAAAAGCTAACACATACAAACGTGTGTATTCCTTTTTGCATTTGTATCTGCCACATCAAGTTCAAATAGCAGTAAGTGGCAACATCTGTTTTGATTAAATGATGTTAATACAGGGAGAGAATATCATGTAAGATATATAAAACGTTCGACTGACATTTGGTTAATCAATATTTTACAAACTGATTTTGGAATTTTTCAGTAGCCTTTAATAGGTACATTTATCAATAACAGATGTTACACAGACACACATCCTTGGAAATCCTGGAAGAAGGTAATCATGATACGATTTCATAGAAGGAATGAATGACGGAAAGCTAACAATTTTCAAAAGTCAGCATAGACAAATAGCAGGAACTATTGATTTTAAAAATATCCAAAAATGACAGCCTGAAATCAACTTAAGGACTGAAATCAACTATATCTTTTGTAATCATTATTTTAGTCTTTATTGGTTTGCCTCCCAATTGCCATTTTCCTCCTGAAAAATCATTAACCTTACCTAAACAGGGCTGCTAGAGATACTTTTTTTTAAATTCGCTGACTTTTCCAGGTTTTCCAGTAAAGTGGAAACATTTTCCCTGACTTATCCACAATATATATTATATGTAAAACTAGCAATAGCAGTAATTCACAGTGCAACACCATTAGATATGCTTGGCACATGCTAATAGTAAAACACCAGCATACATAATTTGCCCATACATAATTTGAAACACTGTGATGTAAATCATGACGTTTTAATAATTATAAGGAAAAGGTGAAAACTTAAAAAGAAATTAAAAGCTGTACACTAAAATACCCTGACCCTTCATGTTTTCCACGACCACTTTTGAATTCCCTGACTTTTGCCAGTTTTTCAGATCTGTAGCAATCCTGCTTAAGCAAATATATATACATACCAAGCAGCATCATGATTAAAATAGTGACTTTTGGACAGAGTAACCAATCATGTATAATAGACTCAATTCACCGGGATTGAGTTAACCAGGATATGGATTAACCGCAATGCTGATCAACCAGGATGCCCCCAAAACAAGGTAACAACCTAGGGTAATACTGTTTTGTATTTTTTTTCATGTATGGTGTTTAATTAACTCTTGGTCTCCAAAAGTTCCTAAGATAATACGTTCAGAGCCATTAAACAATGAGCTAAAATGTAAGCTTAGCTGATGGATATTGTTTTTCCTAGCAATTTCAAAATGAAATTAAATTTAACATGCCTAAAAATGAAACAAAAATCTCAATCTTCATAGGTACTTGGCAACAGTATCGCCTAGTAACTAAGTTTTTTTGAGAGTTAAGCAGATTAAATGGAATTTCTGATTATCCATGAAAATTTTCCTTTCATCCCAGATAATTGAGAGTCTACCATACTAATGATATCACCCCTTCAAGAGATGGCACCAGTAACATAATTCCAAAATTGACTGCATGTACATTTACTTAAACAGAATATAGCAAACTCAAGAGAACAATACCTCCGACGGAATTCCGCTTCCCATTTGTTTGACCAGCAAGCATATTTCTGCCTTCATCAATGTCGTCCTCCTCAATTTCTTCGTCCTCTATCTGGGCTTTGGTTATGGCCTCATCTCTCCTCAAGGCCACACTCTCTCTAGTGGCCTTCTCAACTTCAGTGAACTCACTGCGTCTTCCAACACGTCTGTCAAACGACCCACCACTACCAGGCATGACGCCGTGTAGCGCGGACCCTGAAACGCCTATTGAACCCTCTCCCTCTGTACCCCCCACAAAAGTCCCAAAAGGGCGCTTTGGCAGCTCAGCTGGTGGCGAAACGCCAGCCCGGTCCAGTTTCTGACGATGAAGTTCATCCATACTCTTCTCCAATGCAGTCATCACAGCATCATCATCAACACCAAAATCTCTTTCCAAACGCACCTGATGAATTGATGTGATATCGTGATTAGATCTCAGCAATAGGAACAAGTAATCTCATGGGAAACATGCATTATTTTTAAAAACTACATATTTACATGTGATGTTCATATACTTAAACATAAAACTGTTTAGAGGACAAGCCATTTGCTTCACAAAAAATATGATAATACAAAATTTAAATTATAAAATATGCAAATACAAAATTTCTTCTAAAAAAATTAGGTAGTTCTTCCCTGTGTCAAAATATTATGATGTTAAGAATCTGGCATAAGACATCACTGAATATTATCAATGCCAGTAATATGATGGTACACTTTTTTAATTCAAGTTGACCTTTGTCTGCAAGGTTAATCCTAACCCCCAGAATTTTATATTCTTTATGGAATAAAATAAAAAATTATGATGAAAGCAATACAGTTAAGGACATAAAATCATTAAGATGCCAATTTGGATCATGTAAAACCTTGTTTCATTCGGTGTTGAATGCATTATGGTCTCCATTTCACTCACACACATAGTGATTATGTACATGAGATAGTTTGAAAAAATTCAGTCATGCACACGTCTAGAATGAGACCAACTTTTCTCAGGCTCCCACAAACATCATGTGGATACAATGAACAGAGAAGCCTACTGAGAGTGACAACCATACACCAAGCAAATTTTCATCTAACATCATCATTTTAGAGCCCACTTGTGCAATGAACAATGTATGTTATCAACACATTGTATTCTTCACCGAGATATACAGGAAAAATAATGATAAGAGAAATGTTTTCTTCTATAAGGGTGAATATTATGTTTAACACATAGAAAAAGGAACAATACCTGAAGGAAATGAAGTATCTCATCCATGCCAATTTTCATGAGAGTTCTCCGATGAAGTTTAAGTAGAGTATATGCCATTCCTGTTAGAACTCTTTCACCTTCATGAAGAAATACGTCCCATACCCTCAAGGTTAATTTAAACGGCACCTGAAATATTTATAATCTAAGGAAAATTGCTACATAACATTTCATAACGACTTTCTTAGCTTGAACTTAGCCAGAAGAACAAAAGAATATAATGCAATTATTGAAAGTTTTTTCATTATTGCTTATTCTCATTTGGAAAAATATAAAAAATACTCAAGTCCAACAATGGCTTTTCACAGCGTTCCACCTATTAGTCCATCCACATTCTCCATAAGATAAATTTTAGTGGAAATACAGTTTTTTACATACTGGTTATGAACATTACTTAGTTTTCCATAAGCTGCGTACCATTTCCTTCCTCCTGGGCAATGATATTTTAGGCACAAAATCTAATTCTATCCAGCTACATACTTGTTTTACATTAAGGTAATTACAAGTAGTCCTGAAGTCTAAGAAGATTTTAAAACACAATTAAAAATATTTTTTCATCCACATTTTGGACTTCTTATTACTTGTACAAAATACAAGCCCAAAATCTGATATATTTTGCTTGATCATAATGATGGGAAAGCCAATTTTCATGGCACATCATAAGTGCATCGCGTATGAAAATCTGCAGTCAGAGTTGTCAGCTAAGAGGTCTTGGAGTATAGGTGCAGTTTGGATGATGTTTCTAAAAAGAAACGATAAGACAAGGGGGAGAGAGAACCAGTAAAAGAGGATGGAAGAGAGAGGAGTATGGTAGAAGGGAAAAGAGAGATGAATACAGAGAGATGGAGAAAAGAGACAAAGAGATGGGGGAATTAAGGGAGGGGGTTTGATGCAATAACCAAGAAGTCAATTTATGAGAAATCACTCCTCACCTCTATAGGAATCTAGAATTACAAATGGGGAAGATATAAGAGAATAGTTGGGGGCCAGAAACCCTGAGGCACTGGTACACAGGAGAGAGGACTCTCCAATTTGCTTTAACTCCAAGCACGTGAATTTCTTTACCAGATTTGTTTGAGTGCCATATATTACAGATCCATCACTCATGTGAGCATGCTTTTGCTTTCCACATTGCACATTCATGATGTAAGCATACAAAGATGAGTCAATAATGCGAAAATTAATTCCAAATTTTGGGAATATATAGACATTACAGTCAAGTGCAAAGTCCTAAACATGCTGTTATGTTGCTTTTCACGCATACATTTTTCTGAACCTTTAATATCTTATCCATTAGTGACCAAATTCTCCAGATCATTATAGTACTTGTATTAAAATATGTATACATATTTAATTTTTTGTATTGGATAAAATATTTTTTGTATTTGTAAATGACGAATCCTATACCTACACATGTTTGTATGGTCTTTGGAGAATAAATTCTATTCTATTCTATCATATCCTTCAACTCAGACCTGAAAGTTGTAAAATTATCCCCTCCCTCTGAAACCTCTCAAGTCTGAACCAACAATTCCATGAGGATCAGACATACATTCCATTGAAAAATGGTTACACAACTACATTGCAAAGATAGTGATGTCAGTATACATTGGCGGACTGATAAGGATTGTGCTTTTGCATAATGGGTCATTTAAATTGGGAGCTTGAAATAAATGAGGAGAAGATAGGTATTAAGATGGTTGTTGGGAGAATGGAATATATGTGGAGAGAAAGTAGGCATTGACATTGGCCTACTCAAAGAGTTGGGTAAATTCAGGGGAGGGCCAGCTCCCCCTGAAATGGAATCCAAAGATTTGCATCCCATATGACAGACTGAGCATACCATTTGAAGCTCTACCAACAAAATACCCAAAATAGGATCAGGATTCTGCAGAAAATTCCTCACTACTGTCAGTATTTAAACGCAGGCCCTATAGGGTAGAGCCAGTCCTCTAGCCACAACACCAAGTTACTACCACAATCACAAATGAGGGAAAAAATCACACAACTCATATAATTTACAGAACTAACAATAAAAATTAAAGAAAGGAAATGCAATAAGTCTAAAGCATTCAAATAAAACTAGATGGAAAGACTAATATTGTTGTCAGGGAAATCAGAAGAGAATCAGCATCTAAATCTGAACTCTGTCTCGTCATGATCTTATTCACACATAACACAAAATAAAGCAAACCCATGTGATGTGTTGTGATGGAAACATTCACATTATGTGTGAGTCTATTTCATTGTGAAATAAAATATTTTATTTTTGGAGCTAAAAATAAAATTCATGTCCAGTTAAAAGCGAATTCTGACAAAACCATGAAAACCAATGAATTAAAATAAGCGGAAAAAACATGATAATGATTGATGCATTCCCAACTTATGCATTCCCAACAGTTATAGTTTACCTTTACCTATTGAGTTTTATGACTAATATACAAGATTCAAGCTCAAATATGAGTATTTTATGAGAGGAGGACCAAAAAATAAGCAATAGAATAAATAAATAAATTTCCTTCTCTTCAAAATGCAAAACCTAAATTTTCGAGGTTTTGAATTCATAAACAATGGAAGCTTACTTTCCAAGTTTAAAGGTAAATAGGTATCCATATGTATCTAATGGGACACAAAAACTTGCACCAAGAGGAAAAATATCACATAAAATCATTCCATGAAATTTCATTCTAATTGGCACTGCACCCACCATGATTCATTCCAATCTCCTACCTAATAATCTTCAATCTTTGATGAGTTATGGCCCTTCAATGCAATCAGCCTCTTCTATATATAAAATATATGCAGTTAGATTAATACATACCCGATCAAGAAAGCACTGAAAGAACCATTTCAAAGTATAAATGCCAGTATCAACTCCATTCTTATCTAGATGTTTCTTTAATTTTGGCAAAAATTTGTTCATTATTTTGTCGTGGTGTTCCTGATAACGAAGCAATTTTGGAAAGCCTGGAATGAAAAATCCTGAAAAACAAGGCCACAAAATGATCATTATTTCCCAATTTACAAGTAAGAGGAAATCTTCTTGGATAGTTATGAAAGCAAATATTATCTAAATTAACTTTTTTTTCCATGAAATACATTGCACAAACAACACTAAGTAATAAAGAAAATACTTTGCCCTTGAGAATTATAAATACCGTATTTACTCGCATATAGGACGACTTCGCGTATAGGACGAGGTAGGATTTGAGAGAAAAAAATAAAAAACTGGACTTCCTAACTCGTTTATTCAGGATTTTATCATGAAAGTCAGGTCGTGCGAAATTGATTCCTTCAGCGCACTTTCTGCTTCCCTATTCTATTCTGATTCTCCTTTCGTACATTCTCCAGAACTCTCTTCTTTGTCGCTATCGCTCCATGAAGCTTCGTCTTCCGATCCGTCGAGTGAATTGGAAATGCAACATTTCTTGAAGGATTTCGATATTATCTCTTGAGGAATGCTCTTCCAAGCAACTGACACCCATGAAGCAAGCTGTGAAGCACTGGCCCGTTTGATGCGGCCAGTTGCAGTCATTTCTCGATCTTCGGCGTAAGCCATTCCGTGCACAGTTTCCTCACTCGATCTTTAAATGGCTTGTTGATGCACACGTCCAGTGGTTGTAATTGTGAGGTCATTCCCGCAGGAATTGTTACGAAAGTGCTCGTATTCTCCTGTAACAAGGTTTTTACGTCGTCTGTGAGGTGTCCCCTGAACACGTCCATCTCTAAAATCGACGGTAGCCTTAGCAATGTCCCTGGGTGGCGAAGCCATACTGTTTTCAGCCAGTCAATCATCAAATCGTTATTCATCCAGCCTTTTTCGTTGCATCGAATAACAACGTCTCTTGGGGAGATTTCATTCTTCGGGATTGACTCCCGTTTCAGTATGATATATGGTGGTAACCCATGACCGTCTGCTGTAAATACCAACATCACTGTGATTCGCTGCTTTTCATTGCCACCTAACCGTATCAATACTTGCTTCTCTCCTTTCGCGTGAACAGTCGTATTGCATGGCATAACGAAGTAAATTGGCGTCTCATCTGCGTTCCCAATTGGTCCTATTGAGAATTCTGTCTGCTTTCTTAGATCGATGACGTGCCTTTGAAATCGGATCAGCTTGGCTTCGTAGTCAGCAGGTAACTTCTGAGCAATGGAGGTCCGTCCTCTTATGGAGAATCCTGCTCTTTTCATGAAGCGGTATGCACAACCACGACTGGCTTTGAATTCTTGTCGTGGAATTCCGCATGCTATCGTTAGATCTCTGGCTTTCGCTTGAAGAACTTCCACTGCCACAGGCATGCACATGTTGCGCATGTGTCTCACAAAGTTTTGTAGCTCTTCTTCCATTATAGGATGTTCGCCAGTTTTCGGTCCACGAAATGATTTTCTTGTACTTTCGCAATTAAACAGCGAATATCGCTGATTACGCCACTTCCGTACACATCCTTCTCATACACCGTACTCACGTCCTGCAGCGTAGTTGTTGCTCTTTTCCGCGTGCAAAATAACTTTTCTCTTGAAAGAAGTAGTGTACTGCATTCTCCGCCCTTCCTCCATTTTCTATTCCCACGGTATAGTAAAGTACAAGTAAACAGTGCGGTGGTAACGAAGGGTGTCTGTCACTAAACCAGTTTTTGGAATGAGTTGTTGCGACGTGGGGAGAACAGAAACAACGTTTGGTTCTCAGGTTTCCGCGAAGCTGTAATGTAGATCTCTCCATGTTTTCCGGGATTTCTTCCGCGACTTCTTCAGCCCTGCCAGCGAAACTGTTGTCCCACAAACAACTGATGCGGAAGAAATCCCGGAAAACATGGAGAGATCTACAGAAACTACGTTTTGTCTCAAAGGGTCAAGAGTCAAAATCACTCAAAGTATACCCTGAGCCGACACGCAAAGCTTCGCGGTCGCCCGAAAGAGTCTCTCCGCGCTCTCTGCCCTCACCGCTCTTGACTCCTCCAGAGTCCTCTAGATTGCCGATAATACACCACAGAGTGACCCTATGAGGGAGTAGTGTAGAGAACGGCCATCCAGAGGAATCTGGACTCCTCTGCTCGTCGTTGGGGCCCACCGGTTGAAGTGGCTGCCCGTTCTCGCCGGCGGGATTTGCGCCTTGATATCAGATGATACGCCCGCCGCGCCGGGCTCATCTATACGTTCGCTTCCGAAGCACATGTAGCGTGGCGTCGTCTGCCACCACAGATTTAAAAATAGCGACAGGTCACCCATCATACAAGGTTATTATCGCACCATCCAACAAAGGTGACTTTGATTTCGACCTTACACTAACACAAAAAAACAGCAAATAATCCTTCGCTCGCGCACATAGGACGACCCCGATTTTTTAAGCGGATAAAATTGAAGAAAAAACCTCGTCCTATATGCTAGTAAATACGGTACATTTATAACATATGTATATCCCTATAATATCCAATTCACATTAGCCATAGCAAACTTGAATTCCATAAATTACAGAAATTATCCGAAATCACACTGACAACAGCTAGGTAGACAGATTCAACATAAGACTTACCATGCATTCCATAACGAGTGTCAGCAACAAGCACCGATAAAGCCCAGAAAGCATCTTCCTCATTAAAATACATGAGGAGAAGAGCAGCAATCTGGGACATACCCTGACAATACCCGATCTCCAGGTTGTAAATTGAGTATGCACCAAGAATATTGAAGAGAGCCTGCTGTTTGAGCCCATAACGTTCACGAAACATTATATGATCTCGATAGGTACGATTGACATCAAGATCTATTTGTCTAATATCTGGGGACCACTTCCAAGCTCTCTCTCTCATAATCTGTAAATAGGAAAAAAATGTAAGTTAAGATGCCAAACATATATCATACAGTAAGGCAAAAATTTATTATAGGCATATTAATATGGAGTTTAGTCTTATAGCTTACAGAGCAAATGGACAGATATTGATAGAAGAACTGAAACTTAAAGGACTCTAATATAGGAAATTACTATTTTTCATATATTTGTAATGGCTGCCCTTACAGTGATAAGAAAACATACTCAAGGGACCAAAAAATATAAAATTAAATGGTAACTCTAGATGTAACCAAACTTATGAGAACTATCTCACAATAATGAAAAAAACCCTTTTGCTACAGAATAAACTGAGAGTACATGCATAGTAATTCTATTTGAAAAGGCTAGTGAAGGATGTAATCTGGAGCACTGCTATGCATGGAAAGCGAGACATTGAGTTGCAGGGGATTTTCAGTTACACATCCCAATCAACAGACAGATTATGCAGCTTGAAGTACTCTCTAGACCAGGGGTGGGCAACCAAAATGATCTTGCGGGCCACTTAGAAAATGCATCATAACTCCACGGGCCACATATAAAATTATATATCCATTTAGACCCACTAAAGACATTATTTTGGAGTGCAAAATTGAAACATAATGAATTATTATTATTGTATTAAAGTGTGATGAATCTCGCGGGCCGGAAAAATGTTCAAGGCGGGCCTCATCTAGAGCAGGGGTGGCCAACCTGCAGGCCGCATGCGCATGTGGCCCACGGGATGGCCAACCCTGCTCTAGATAACACCCACGGGGGAAGAGTAATCCACAGAAAAATCTTTACCACAGTCAGGATTTCAATCCAAGCCCTTGAAGTTGGAAGCCAGTTCTCAAGCCACCACATCAACCCAATGAATATCAGTGGCCAAAAAAATGTTTTCTGGCAAATTATTCAATATCATGCCAAGCTCCACCTCGTCACATTGAATTAGAAGTATTTTTATGCACCAAAAATAGGAATAACTTTATATTTAAAGGTGCACTGGGTAATCATAGCCCCATAAGTTCTGTTCAGTCCCCTTAAAGTCACTGAGAAATGCTGATTCGGTTACAAGGCACTAAAGTAAATACGATCATTTTCTCTTCTCAAAGATCAATTAGATGTTATACAAGCTGGCAAGGCTTCTTGAACGGAACCTCTTAACTACCAAGGGCATTTTCTCAAGAGGGACTGTAAAAGTTAAATGAACACTCACACAGTAACTATCAAAATATATACCATTACTCTAAAAAATATGTAGACACCCAGCAGGCCCCATTTTAAGAGCTTGATTGAATTGGGCCAGGTTGGAAGATACTTGGGGGCCATATTATGTAAGTATTACGTAAAACGACTCATGCCATTTTTGACCTCTCCCAATGAAAGATTCTCCCACCCCCCTCCCTCTCATTCTTACATAAAATGTTAGAATTTGTATCTACTCTTGGTCAAATGCTCGCTTTCTGCTGTTTCATCTTTCCATCCAGAAGCCATTGTACAGCTTTTGAGCACTGGATATTGTATAATTATGCAGTGTTGGAGTGCCACATTCATTAACATTAAGAGAGAAACAGTACCACAGCTATTGAAGTAGTGAACAATCACAGAATATTTGGAAATGATACAATGTTTCGAGACGGACAAAAATCTTACGTAAATTGGTTCTGGACCCCAGCATAAGATGATCCCAACCCCCTTACTTCCAAAAATGTCTAACGTAATGCTTGATTGGCCCATTAGATAGTAGGCACACAAGGCTGGCTGTAGCCTTTGCTGGGATACCTCAACATTGCTAAGCTTTAACGAGGAAGGATGAGGCACAACATGGCTAGCGAAACTATTATGTTTTTAAAATGTCTTGGAGGCTAGGAGGCAGGGCTAAAATTTGTAGGAGTGAGGGAATAAAAAGTTGCTCGTCATATGATTTTCCTGGAGCCAATTAGGATACAGCAGGCATGACCTAATGCCTTGAAAATTCATTCACTCTGTTGTGTCAACACTAGCTATGTTGCCAAACCTTCGCTATCTCTGTTAGAGTGGTGTTCTGTGGTCTTCTCTTTCCTGTAATGACTTTTATATACCACCTATTTTACATCATTGGGATTGTTCATGTTACTCGAGGTAGGGCCAATCAATGGAAAAATTGAGGAAATTAGGGAGAGCATTAACACAGGCACAGCATATATGGCAGAGAAAACAATAGAATCAAAGAACCAAGAAAAAAAGGAACTATGGGTCACAGATGAGATGATTAGGAAGGTTGAGAAGGAAGTGGAAAATGTCCAAGGCATGCAGTATAAATAGTTAAATTATAAAATTCAGTGATTAGCCAACTGTATGAAGAAAGACTGGTCGAGAAGGCAATGCATAGAAATAGAAAAGCAACAGGATGAATAAATATTCAGTGCACTTGGTACACGCTATAGCTAATATGCTGCCAGAAGGGGAGAGGTGTGAGATTTAAGACCTGATAAATCAGTTAATGCTTGCCAAGTCCATAGAATACATTGCCATTTGCGTACCCACCAGCTAGGGAATGCTTGTGCTTTAAAAACTTAACTACACTGAATTTTACATTACCAAATTCTAGAAGTTTATGGCAGAAGGTTATCCATTGACTTAAAATTGCATATCAAAGTCGCAATTTATTGCTAATAATGCACCTATGAAATGCGATGGTGACTATTTCGGGAATTAAGAGAGAAAAATATGTTCCATGGAAAAGTGTTTCACTCAGCAGAGATTACCAGAAAAGCCTGAAAAGCCTAAAAATTACAACCACAGTATGTTGGAATACTTTTTTTCTTTCTGGGAATAAAATAAGTCGAGACAAAAATGTGGCAGTGTAATTAGTTATCTTTATATATTATATTTAATGTACATGAAATTTTAAGTAACCATTGTATTTTTTATCTAATGTTAACTGTATAAATTGAGATAATATTAAAAATGCATGACGAGAGTGTGGCTCACACACAACTTACCTCATGAAATTACAAAGGGTAAAAACTTTTCATTAAAGAGGATTTGATCCCTGATACAATCACAACTGGGCTCCCGCTCACGTAACTAGGACTTAACCTCCTTGATTCTAGTGTGAATTCTGCAGAAAGCAAAAATGGGCGAGTCCTTATTTCGACATAAAGAGAGCTCTAAACTCAAGGAAGAGACCAAAAGAAAATACTCCGGCTATGATGCTTGGACGCAAATTTCTTCACAGTATAGCTTCCCTTGAGGCATTTCCTCCTCAGCATATTTGACCTGAGGGTCACTAGCCATGTTGTTCCTCATCCATCCTTGTAAGCTGTCAGTAGCGTAGAGATATCCCAGAAAAGACTACAGCCAGCAATGAGTGCCAACTATCCAAGTTTCTTCCAACCCAGACCATCCAATCAAGGACTTAATAGGAGGCATGGTGGGTGTCTACATACTTGTGAAATGAATAGTACAATAATGTCGCCATAATTAACCATTTACTGTCAAACGTTATAATCAGAAGTTTTTAATTCACCTCATATTTTCCATTCTGCTCCTCACGCAATTTAGTGAGGCCAAGCATTTGACCCCAAACACGGCCTCTCAACTTGTCTGGGATGCCTTTGTATATTCTTCTCTTAAGTTTTGCTGTTGTGGATGGAGATTCCCATGATGACAGCATCTTGAGCCATTTCTTAACCCGTTCCATTTCCAAATCCCTCTTCTTGGCCTCTTGAGGATCAATGGTCTTTGGTAGACGCTTGTCACTGGAGATTAAAAATGGAAAGAATTATTTGGTAGTCCTAATTATTAAAATCAAACTGCATAACCAGTCAAATTTCTCTTTGCAACTTTGGAAGGTACAAAAGTGAGAGGACTGGCGAGGGTAGCAATCAATTGGGTTTGACTGATTACTTGTCAAAGGCAACAACTAAGGTCAATTGCATTGTCAATGACAGGTGAGTATGTTAGCGATAGATTCTTTGTGGAATGAAAGGAATAAAGAGAAAAACCGAACATTGGCTTTGGTATGCTCTTAAGATGGCTGGAGTAATTTTTACCAACATACAAATTCACCAGTAACAAGGCAAATTAGTTCTTCTCAGTGATAACTAAAAATGAAAGTTTAAAATATATATTGTTTTTGACACTTCTATACTATTTTAATATGTACCCTCAGCACATGTGATATATTTTGTAAAAATTCAATTATACATGAACAGGTATTCTCCTAATGAAAAATAATGCTATTTTCTGTGATGTAAACAAACGTCTTAACGATCGCTGTTTAGCTCATGACAGCTTGCATCTTAACCGACAAGGGTCGTATCTATTAAGTAAAGCGATCGGGTCGGTGACAGGCATTTATTTAAAAAAGGGAAACGGAAACCAGAACCTGCACATGAAATATTAGTTCAATCTACCAATCAAAATATAAAAAACAACGTAGGCCAAACGTCAAATAGCCGAACTAAACCCTCAGTAAAGCTTCTGCATCAAAATATTCAATATTTGGCAAATAAAAAACTGGAAATGGAAGTTTTATTAAGTGAGGAAAGGCCAGATTTCTTGTTTAACTGAGCATGGTTTAAGAGAAAATGAAATAACTAGTCTAAAACTGGAAAACTACAATCTGGTAGATAATTTTTGCAGAAAAAAACATGAAGGGAGGGGCGTTGCATTTTTCGCCAAAACAAAATATAAATCAATCACTAGGGTCTATGAAAATCTCAAAAACAGATTCAGTATGGAGAGAAGCTTTAAAATAATAGCATCAAAATGGTCTGTAGGAAATGAAAGCTACATTTTTATTGGCTTGTATAAATCTCCAAATGCACCAATGGATGACTTTCTGGAAAAACTCGACAATCTTCTAAAAAGAGTTGTAAATAAAAATAAAAATATTATCATTGCAGGGGATTTAAACATAGATATCTCAAAAGACTCTACCGAGAGTCATAAGCTCCAAGAAATTCTTCGATGCCACAATATATACTTAACTATCTCGACCCCAGCATGAGAAACTGCTCACTCAAAACTGTTATCGACAATATAGCTACAAATTTAGCAAAACAAAACTTCAAATCAGTTGTTGTAGAAACAAATATATCAGACCATCATGCTCAAATAATTGAATTTAACCTATATACCCCCCTAGAAGGAAATGAGGGAGACACTGGCCCAATCTACACTCTTATATATTCACAGGAAAACATGAATCTATTCAAATGGGAGTTACAGGGTGCTGATTGGACTTATATAAAAGAAGCAAATCTTGTAGCAGACAAATTTAAAAGCTTCAAATCAATTATTGATTATCATTGGGATGTTTGCTTTCCATTAAAAAGGGTGGTTATTAAAAATAAATCAAATAGAAAAAACAACTGGATAACAAAAGAGGTCCTGATTGCAAAAAGTAAACTAAATTCTGTAATCAATGCCAGTAAATCTGATAATAAGCTAGTGGTCATAAAAAATAAAGTAAAAGGAGACTACAGGAAACTTATCAGGAAGGCAAAAAGTGACCATGTTAAAAAAATATTTGTAAATTCTTCAAAGAAAACTAAAGCACTGTGGTCAGTGGTAAACAAAGAAAATTCCAAAAATGTTTTAAACCCGAGGAAAAATAGCTGCAGCTCCCTAAAAATTAGTGGTAAAGAAATTAGTGACCCTCAAGATTTTGCAAATGAATTTAACACATTTTTCATAAATATTGGAAATGAAAACATACGACAAAAAGATGAAATCTGTAGCTTGAAATGCATAAATGAATCTATTTACCTCAATCCCACAACAGAAAATGAAGTCAGAAAGGTTATCAGAAATTTGAAGAACAAAAAGTCCAGTGGGCATGATGGTAAATCAAACTATCTTATAAAGTTATGTCAGGAGTCCTTCATCATACCTATTACTAATATAGCAAATAAATCTTTTTAATGGGTCAGTTTCCTGAAGAATAATAACCAAAGTCATTCCACTCAATAAAAAAGGGGCCAAAGATCAATTGGAAAATTACAGGCCAATCTCATTGATATCCTGCATTTCAAAAATACTTGAAAAACTAATGGAAGATAGACTTTTAAAGTTCCTCACCAAACACCATGTTATTTCTCAATCACAACATGGTTTTACAAAAAATAGAAGTATAGAAACTGCATGTGCAAACTATATAACTAAAAATGCAAAAGCCTTAAATGATAGAAAACAAGTTGTTGGAGTAAATATGGATCTGTCAAAAGCTTTTGACACTGTGAAAATCAGTATTCTTTTGAAGAAGTTAGAAAGGTATGGGATCAGAGGAGTCGATATTACTGGCTCAAACCTTTCTTGGAAAATATAAAACAGTACGTAGAAATTATTGGAAAAGATGGTGTTTCTTACAAATCGACAATGAAAAGTATTAAATATGGTGTTCCACAAGGGTCCATACCGGACCACTACTATTCTTTGTGTACATAAATGATATTGAAAGAGCAATACACTGTCCAGAGATAGATCGTCACATTGCGCTTTATGCAGATGATATCTCCCTAATGGGTGCTCACCCAAATCCAATTCAGCTGGAAATTAACATGCATACTATGGTGAACTCAGTATCCCAATGGCTGGTTGCCAATAATCTAACACTAAACATAGGAAAAACAGTTTTTATGATATTTAGTAATAAAGATCACCAGACAAGCATATCGGTTGAAGTAGAAAATAGTTTGATTTCCGAGGTAGAATGCACAAATTTCCTAGGTCTAGAAATAGACAATAAGTTAAATTGGAAGCTATATGTAAATAAATGTTGCAATAAGTTACGCTCATCCATATTTCTTTTAAAAAATCTAGTGAATTACTGTCACTCAGAAACTCTAATCCCCATATACCATGGTATATTTGAATCTGTGGCTAGGTATGGCATTGTCTGTGGGGGAAACTCAGCCCAAGAAAATCCAAAACCCTTCAAAAACAAGCTCTGAGGGTTATTTTAAAACTAAAAGCTAGAGTCTTGCCGGAAATATTTTCAACTGCATAAAATCATGACTATTCCCAGCATATACATGTATAATGTGATTCTCTATGCAAGCTACAAAAACATTTCTCTGATTAGAAATACGGATGTCCATAAGGACAACACCAGAGGTAAATTCGACATATTTAATGACCATTGTAGAACCTCACTACTGCAAAAAAACCCTGAGTTCTCAGGAAAAATACCATTCAATAAACTTCCTTTGAAAATAAAAGAAATACATAACCAGAAAAAAAATTTCAAAAATATGTTAAAAGATTTCTTTGTAAAAAATGCATTTTATAGTATTGAAGAATTTCTATCTCAATACTAATTTTTGTTGTAAACTTGTTTGCATTTTTAATCTTTTAATTTATGTTGTAATCTATTTTTTAATTTTGTATGAACTTGATGAAACCTATGCAAATGTAATCTTTGTTTTTATGGTGAATAAACTACCTATCTATTGCATATCATTCTATAATAACAAATGCTAACAAATATCAAAGAGTCACACAAAGTCACAGGCACAACAAAAAATGCAACAAAAATAACCTTCATGAATTACTCCCTCCTCCCAGTCATAAGCTCCATTCTTAGGCCAACATCCACCTTAGGCTTCCCTTTTCACCCCCCTCCCCATCGTCTTTCATCAAATTTCACTCAAATTTCAAATATTGAGCCAAAAAACACTCAAATCAAGAAATAAAAACATATGCACCAAAATGCAAAATCTTGAATTAAAGATGTTATAGTACTATGCGCTGTTGTTTTCTCCATCAAATGGGCATTTTTGCATTCCACATAAATATGTTGATCAAACACAAATTTACATAAAGCTCAGTTTCTCAGGAGGGTTAAAGGGCATGTACAAATTGATGAGGATAACCCAATTACATTGATAATTATTATGGCTGCACAATACATTACATAGAGCATAATGGTCTTTAGCTATTAGTTTGCCTCTTTTAAGCAATAGTTGCAAAAGGGCCACTGTGCATGTGAAATATTTTTGTACAAATAACCTGACCTCCTAATTCAGAGGTTTCATGGCAGCTCCTGCCACCCAAATGCATTGGTAGTTTTTTACCATGGTCACCCATTACAGGAGTAAGAATCAGTAACATAAATGCCCTCTCGCCACCAACTTTGGTAGCTTTTTCTACCTTGGTGAATTTATAATAGTTATCATACTACAATAGTTTTTTCTGGTGTCTGAATGATCGGTGGTAAATGGCTAATATCTCCAACTGACTAGTGCATGTTATGGTCATGGTGCACATTAACAGCAGCAAAGACAGTGGTACCATATTGATTAACAATAGGTAAAAATGCAGGCAGGATCTACCAACATTTGAACTAAGGTAAGGACCTAGCAATACAAACTTCACGGGTAAGATGTATTTCCACTATTCCTTGCTAGATGGGTTGTTTGCCAACAATAACAACATACACATTTATATATATGTATATAATATATTTCTTACCAGACATTGGCAAACAGTTTATTTATTATTATGATCCAATAGATTTTTAAGCAATATATGGGCGGTAAAATAAAACCTTTGAAAAAGATCTCTTTTTTTAAATATTTTAAGATTCATCCAGGAAGGATTTTTGACAATTTCTTACGGAGTATTCCAAGTCTTCATTAAACAATGAAATTTAGTTTATCTTCTGTTAGCTATATCATTTTCTTTTCAAGATCCTAAGCTAAAAGACATTTATAGGAATAATCTTGAATGGAAATTTTCAAAGACTGAAGATGTAATTAGTCATCAGAGGGCTTAAGCAATTTATTTGGTTCTAAGGGCATACATCGCTTCATTATCCCTCTCAGTAGCATATTTCACTGGTCATTGATGGGAGAACTGCCTGGCTGCCTGTGGGCTCTTACTTCTGGCCCAGAGTGAGGAGCCCCTCTGCAAAAATGGGTGGACAGCAGAGAATTTTGGAAGCAAGTATTTCAGCACACAGGGTATTGTGGCATGGGAAAGTTCACAATTGGCTTTAATTAGACTGTAATATCACCCGGTCACATTTGAACAAAAGCGTCAAGGGATACTTGAGTGCATATTCATCACCAAACTTTCCTCATTCCGATTCAGACAACAGAGTAAATGCAATGTAAATATCTAGTGCGTCACTCTTTGCTAAACATTCACTTAAAGAAAAACACCAAAGTGACTTTGAAGCGGAGATCCTGCACCTAGAAAAGAAAGGGCCGAGGCTGGACGCATTGGAAAAATTGGAGATTTTGAAGTGTCCACTGCAACGAAATAATCGTTAACGAATTTTTGTACACCTCCCACTCCCCCCTTCTTGACCTTCCACACTTAGGCTCCATATGGGGGGCATCTGCGCACCTCACCTTATCTCTCCCACCCGCGCTGGTGTTTAGTGTGGTCACGGAGTTGTCTCCGGCGTTCCCACTCGACCCCCCCCCCCCCCCCCCCCCCCCGTCACCTTCTAAACCCCTTTGTCATCTCCAAGACCACCTCTCTCCCTCTGCCAAAACTCGACATTACAAACCATTATTCCTCCCCACCTTTCGTCCCCCCTACCCTTCCCCCTCCCCAACGTCTAAACTCTCATTTCCAACCTCCTCCCTCCCCACCTCTACAGCCCCCAATTTTAAGTGACAATATATATTCTGTGTCTTCTTGTACTAATGTACCTGGTGATGACGAGCTTCATCAAAACCTAAGTCATCCTGTTATAATAAATCTACGTGGAAAAATTTAGTTATACTTACCATTTACAATGCTATGCAAATTCCACTAAGTCACACCTGAGACAATGGATTATGAGTAAATGCAACTGTTATTAATATGTCACAGAACACCTAATATAATAATAAAGAGAAGGTAATAATTATTCACTCACTGGATGAATCCATATCGATCAGTGGCATGGTAAATTTCAAATGCTGGATCCTCCCATGGGTCAATTTGAGCACCAGGTTCTCGGCCATGTAGGTATCGTGACACAATGCTTGACCTCTCCTCAGCTGCTCGTAACAGAAGGGCCTGAAATACACCAATAAATATCAACCAAATACAAAATGGCAAGCAAAAACCAAAAATCAATGATAATGACGAGTGAAGCAATAATGTTTACACCACAATTCAAACATTAATTCAATGAAAAGCAAAGATGCACAAACTATCCCAGTCATTGCAGCTAATTTACTTGTTTTATTTGAGCTAATTAGGACAAATTGATGGATACATATACGCATTTAGTTTTATATGCCCACTATTTTTTAATGTGGGATTATGCAGGCCATTTCAGAGAACATAATAAACAAATGCATAACCTCCGTTCAGATGACATTGCTCAGCTAAAATTACGATGAATTCAGAACTACGTATATGCTTGAACTTAGGATATTAGAATAAGTACTGTCCAACAACCTTCCAATCAGTTGGTAGATACTCAAATGAAATCTTTTCATGAGATTTGGAAGAAGCACCAACACTAATATGTTCCCCCACTGGGGATTAAAGCCTAACACCTGTCAAATAAAGAATGGCAAAGACTACCCCTTTAAGTTGTCCCTTTAACTCCATCCCTCAAATCTATTGACCATGGGCAACTTTTCTTAAGAGCAATAAGAATTCTTCTACATGTATTAAGGAATTCAGAATTATTGGAATGCAAGCCCATATTATACATGCAGTTGACACTATTATATATAATTTTTATGCAGATTAAAGGTGAAGAGAGGTATGGGACGTGCTACACTTAGGATTCAAGGTAGGAGGCCAATTGATAAGGTGGGTTAGATTTGTAAACAGCCAGGCAATGGTTTGATCATCATAAAAAACTGCAACCTTAAGGACAATCTACAGAATTTTTAGGTATTTTTAGCTCAACTAAAATATGGAATGAACAAGTTGTGGCACAAGAAAATTAAGCATACAGCAGCAAAATTTAGGTATTAATCTTAAAGGTCATTTATCAGCTATTCATTTGGTTGTAAAATGATAATAATGGCACCCCTAGTTACTTTAAAATTCTAAAGCATTCAGTCTTGACCCTCAACAAGCAGTTACAACTTTCCAACCAACCTACAACAAATCAACTCCAGCAGTGTACGTGCACTAACATTCAGAATTTCCTATACTGATTAAATTTCACCAGACATTGCATTAACAATCAATAACAACAAGAAGATGAATACCTAACCCTTCCCTGACATTCGATACCCCTTTGATTTTGTTATGAACCTCAGTTCTTACGATGGCCACCAGGGGTCAGCAACTTTGATTCTTATAGCAAAATGCAAAAATACAGGCTCACAGTACTCGTACATCCAGGAATGAAAGCTTTGAACCTCAAGAGAAGACAAAACCATCAACACAACCTACATTTTCTCGTGGAAGAACCCTTTTGCATAGAGACGGGACACTTTGAATATTATTGCGGTATTTTTCATAATTTACTGTAACCCATAAGATTGTGATCAAGTTTCATTCTGTTATATTCCAAACATATTCCTAAAACAGGATATATTCACATTCCTTAAGAGCTTACCTAAATATATGGCATGCACACCTCATTTACGGAATATTTTTCTTAAAACATTTATGCTATGGAGTAACCTATGACAATCCTCAGCTAGATTCAACTGTCACCAGAAGAAAGAAATGAATGGTTCCGATATGAAATGCTTAATTTGGGAACACTAATCACTTTCAATAGCTGTAGCCACTGTGCCTATACAGACAACATTTGTATTTATAGGATTACAAACAATGCTGTGTCCTAAACCTTCTTTGTGTAAATATTTCGAAACCTCAACTGAGTGGAAATGCCCTCTTTCACATTGTAAGTTTAGCTCAAAGTAGTATAAAACTAATGTGGAGCATGTGAAGCACCACTTCCAGAGCTGTCAGTAATTTATTTTCCATGTTTTAATTTAATAGTTTACTGGTAAACACCAGTGAAAGAAGCTAATTGGTTCACATGTTTCGAGATATGTACAAGTTTTTCAGTTCATTTTAATTATAACTTATGTCACCATAAGATGGTTTACAATCCACATGCTTGAGTGAATTGTCATCCCTGACACCTCCATCAACTTCGACCCATACAACACACTAAGCTTAATGACTATTATAATATTAGCATTATAAATGAAACCATTAAAATATTACTACCAGAAGAACTTCCCCTTTAAATCCAACAAACACAAAAATTGATCTAAAGAGTAAAGAAACATCAGGGTCTACACCTATTGCCAATTTGTTCACGAGTTTACAGGAGACGCAAGTATGAACAATTACACGGCAGTGAGATGCTTCAATATAATTCATAATTGGAAACTTGAACCTCATGTCATATACCTATACCTTGGATCAATTCTAGATAGACAACACTGAGACAATAAATGTAATAAATTGCCCCATGAGCTGGGTGAATAATAAACACTGGATAGTTTTGTAAGATGTATACTCCCTTAATTAATTTACAGACGAAAAAGCAAGTAGAAAATAAATATCTGAATATTGAATTTGATAGAGTTCATCAATTAGTCATACAGTTAGTACCAACAACTGATACACTGGCCTTGCAAAAAGATGATCCTATTTTTCTCAGTCCTATTTTAGTCTATAAATGGCGTTTGATGGTTCATAGCAGATTTATAACCCAAAATTTAGCCCTATTAATATCTGAAAAAGTAACATTAAAATGGGGTTTAAAACACGTAAGTGAACCAACCAAATAAAATTACAGAAATGAATCTACTACACTGGAAACCTCAAAGAAAAACTCAACTCTGCAAGAGTATGTACTGTGTTTTCATCACAAATAATGATTCATGGTGAGTTTCCAAATTATATGTTCAATGAAAAACATACAATTATGAATAAATTACAAAAAAAAATACCCTGTGTCTTTCCATGTTTCCACTCTTTTTATTTTACCCATTATTACTGAATTTAAATTACCTGTTGAATGCTCTCCCAACGTTTAAGTATTGTTTTTACCCCAGACTACACAGTAAAATTTAAAAAAAAGAGTATATTTATAATTTTTAAGTTACATACCAATCACGCCGTTCCCTTCCGGGGTAGACACAGTCACAGAGTTTCACTCATAAATAAGTATTTGTACACCTAACTCTGCTTCAATAATTTCCTCCATACTGACCTATCTTGCAAATCTCTTTTGCCTCATTTACCCCACACACACTGCTTCATACACACCCTCCTGTTTTTAAGATTCCTGATATTCCTCCTCCTAAGAATTTCCTCAACCACACTCAACCATAACTTTCTCGGCCTACCTCTACCTCTCGCACCATTCATTTCAATCATATGTATCTGTTTCGTTAACTTTTTTTTAATTTTTAAGTACCAGAACCAATATTTAATAAAAATGTAAGATTAAAAAGGTTGAGTATATCATCCAAATTATAAATATGCTACCCTCAGACCTTTTTAGTTGATGAAATAACTCTACTACTTAATACTTCAAAAACTACCAGTGTAAAGCAAGACTCAAACCCTCTGTTTGCAACTGTTAAGTTGGCCTGTCAAGTAAACATTTTTTCACCTATTAAAAAATCAAGCATTTTCACTGAAACTTTCCATTAATTACTCTGTATTTTCCTTACACTACCACTGATATCAGAGTTTTGTTCAGGCTCATCAGTGTTCTATCACCATTAACTCCTAGCAACATTTCAAATATCCAACCTTGCTTTTACTTGGCATTCAGTGTTAGTAAAAGAAAATTCCTTAACATAATTTCTTTCAACATGGTTTTATTACATAGCTAACAACTAAATTTTAAAATGAAAATTCCTCTGACTAGTAGGGATTTTTGAACTAATCAAGTTCAAGTTGCTTCAAGTTACAAGTAAAAAACTGAAGCCTTAGCATACCATCTTCCACACGAAGGAACTAATGGAAAAAGTAATATCACATAGAATTTAGGATTTATAATAATTTAGTTAAGACCATACTCAATAAACTCCGAATAACTCTGTGTTCTGCATATTGCCCCGAGGATTGTCGTTTGAATGAAAATTTCTCACGACAAGGCAAAAGTGAGAGTGTGTTGCTGCCATGTCTATTTTAAGTTTAAAAAATTTAAAGATTGAAATAGTAAAGAAATGGTAAAATATCATTGTTCCCTTCCTAAAGTCATCACATTTCTTTTTCAATTCTCTAATAAATAATGATTGCTTAGGACTTAATATTACTGGAAAATTTGCACTGTCGCAAAGCTCTGTGGCCTGGGAAAGATTAAATACATCTTTATTCATGCAAAGAGTTAAGCCAACAAGAGTTTGATTTGTGTATTGTCCGACCCCCCCAATTTTTTATAACAAATTTGGCCACAAAAAGTCATAATATACAAGTATACTATGAAAAGTAAAGGCAACAGCTGTCATCTTGCCTCACTCTGTGACGTGTAACTGCCCACCATAATACTTCATCAGCCACTCTAACAAGTGACTACTGTATACATTTTGGACGAGTCTCATATCTCAGCCAATGTATCTCCATTAGTTTTTCTCAACAAACTCAGTCAAATGCACCTTCAAAATCCAAAAAGAAAACTATAAAATCCTCATCACACTCTAAGTTTACTTTTGTAGCGGTAATCATCACCACAATCACATCCCATATTGCCCTCACCTTCAAGAACCCAAATTACCCAAGATACAATTTGCCCATCTCTCCAACCTTTCTCTAATTACTTTAACCTTTATCTTCCTGGGTTTTTCCGTAGCCATAAACCTTGCTAGCCGGGGTTTTTGAAATGTCCACAGCTATTTAAATGTCCATTCAATGTGCCAAATGAACACACTTGGCACCTTAGGGCAACAATTTTTGTGCCGGAGAGACACGCTCAGAAGACAAAGGTTAAGCTAAAATTTTGCCACAAGTGAAATCAAGGTAATTGGCCAATGCTCCTCCCATTCTGGTACTTCATTTTTTTCAGGATAGGAATCAAGATTTCTTAAAAAATTCTTCTGGTCAATCTCGTTCCTCATTAAGCCAACATGTAAGCTTAAAACAAATATTTTCTTCTCATAAAACCAAAATTCTTCAGTTACTCCGAAGGTATGTTACTTACTTTCACAGCTTTTCCTGCCTTCACCTCTCATATGCCTTCTCTATTTCCCAATTGAACATCACACCTAAGGTTATCCTTATCTGGTTCTCTCTTTCTCCATATCTCGGTTCACAGGTCAATTACTGCTTTCATAAACCTCATCCACCACTCTCTCCACCCCATTCTAGATATCTTCAAGTTCCATTAATGTCTATCCCATTTTCTCCTAAACCAATGATACTGTTTGCCTTTTCTGACCACCTGATAAAATTTTCACTTCAGACCCACCCACTTCTTTCTGGAGCTTTTTCCTTTCCTCCCCTGGGCCCAATTGATTACTCGCCCAAGTTAATTATTTCCTTACTCCCCCTTCCTTAGCTCAGAGTCAATATTTTTCCTCTTCCTTCTCCAACTATTTTTATATAATTCTGTCACAATTCCATTTCCTTTCACCAGTTTATCTTCACCCTGTTGGTTACTTGCCAGAGTTTATTAGTTAACTCCATATTCCCCAATTTCCTATGATTATTCCCACTTCCTCAGCTTCCTGTGTTCCTCTCCACTAGCTGCTGGTATTTCCATTTTCCAATCATAACAATGCTTCCATATTCCACTTCTTCTGCATTCTTCTACTTTTCCAAAGCCTTTTGAATCAAACATCACATTTCATCATGACCAAATTCAGATTTGAGTGAAATTCCATACCCAAAGAGCTGGATGAGTTTGTGACAATGTTCCTACACCTCTGCATTACGATTATATGATCAATTTTCCATGTTCCCCAATTATCCAGCATTTGTCAGGGATGATGCCTACACCAAGTATTTGTCACTACTAATTCAGTAATTCTACAAAACTCAAAAGCTTTTTCGACATGGTTATTTCTTGTTCCGAGCCCATAACTTGCCACTTCAAATCCATCCCTCCCTTTTCCCATAACTGCAATTCAGTCACCCATTACTATCAGGATTTTTAGAGGTGAAAATCAGTAATGTTGTACAGTCCAATTTATTTAAACATATACGACACGTGTTTAGGCTAATTACAAAGCCATCCTCAAGTAAAATGTTCACATTCTGATTGGAGGTCGATACATATACAATTACAATGGAAGGAGAGAAGGATTTTTGAGGGGGAACATTGAGAAAGGAGAGGGGGAGGAGGTATATGGAAAGAGGCCAATACAATGGTAGGGTGATTTAGGTCATTTTTTGCATCCTCCAGCATGAGTTCACTATGAGATGGGGGAGAGGAAGGAAATGATTGCAGGGATAAAGAAAATGGGGGCCAGACATGTTTTTAAGTTCTGGTCAAACGCATGCATCTACAATGAACACACACATGCCTATACATCCCAGACCTCCATGGTTTTCTTCCCAGATTGACATTATGCCTGTTCATAAATCTTGGGACACTCACTTTCCTTCCCCTTACATTGCACTATTTGTCACTTAAGTAAAATAAAAAATAACCCAACCCTCTTCCCAAAAGAGCAGAATTCCATTTGTACGACATGAGAAGTAAATGGGATGTACAGGCAAATTGTCACATACTGTAGATAGGCTAGAAAGATCCTCATCATATACAGGCTATCTTATGACCACCAATAAGTACAGCAGTTCCCAACCTTTAAGACCAGCACACCTCTTTGCAGCCACTTTCTATGTAGTTTACCTTTTGACAACCCTACCAATTTACCCCTCACTTTAAGTGAACACACATCCATCATTACTTAGCTTTTCTTACGTACACAATAAGTAAGTAAAGGTTGGGAACCACAAACCTAATGTCTTGATAGGGGGCTTGAATTTCAAGGTTAGAAAATTCAGGGTTATAACTATTTATAAAAGAGGCCATACCAATATTGCATCATAACTTGGGGGAGTAAAATGGAATGTAGCAGATTAAGTCAACTACCTGGAATTTTCTTCACTTCTGAAACATTATGGAATAAACTTTTTTCGAACTTCAGCAGCACTGCATCACTGAGATTAGGACTCCATATAAGGATGCCTTTGGACACACCCCAAGACAATGGGTTTGTAAAGAACATAATTGAAGGTAAAAATATAGGGAAAAGTCCCAGGAAGAAGTTCATGGACCAAATAAGGAGGAAAGTAGATAGGAAGATATACCAGGATGTAAGATAACTAGCATTAGATAGGGATGGTTGGAGGACTGCAGTAAAACAATCTTAGGATTCAACGACCAATGAACGAAGAGGATGGCTGTAAGGATCTCTGATGAAAGTGTATGAGAGAGATGTTATCTCACTCTAGTTAGTCTACATCTAAGGTGAACCACAAGCACCAAGGTCCTGAGATAGAAAAAATTATTACCTAATAAAAGTCTTGTTTTTTTATTGACAAGAAGTTTTTCTATAAGGTAAGAAGAAAGTAGCACTAGACTTAGAAAAGCACCAGGTTGGGAGCCATTAAAGACTTTCACTCTATACCATTGTTACACGAGAAAATTTTGTATCTTCTGGGTTTCATGTCAATACATTGGTTACTGCCCCAAAACTAAATATCTAGAACAGACAAAAGTAACAAAATCTCACAGCTGAGAGAGGTTTAAGAATATTTCCTCAAAGTGCACCGCTGATTAATATGACAAAAATGGAGCCAAAAACTAATTTTTCAAAATAATAATTTCCTTTCTTTTCACATTGGTGTCCTGACACCACCTTCAACTTATCCACCGGGTTGCTGACAGATTAGTACATATATGTGAGAAACTACTAATCTTCAAGGAATGCCTGATCTGAGAGTATTCAGGAGAAAAGTTATTCAGTGTAGTGAAAGGCAAACTATACTCCTCATGATTACCTAAAAGATGACCAATAATTTTTCTTTTATTGATTACCTTTTTCAAAACCTGTTCCACTGCGCTTATATCTGCGAAGTCCATTTATTCCTCATTTTTCAGCCCTTACATGATCACAATCATAAGGATGAGTATGACAACTTTTGAGACATTGTTATAGAGAGGGATGAAGAGGATATGCTTGGTAGAGATGAAGGTGAATGAGGTGGTGTTGAACACAGGACAGAAGGAAAGGACATTAGTATGCACTGTGAAGCAGAGAATATGAATGGTAGATGCATTGGTAGATAAGAGACTGTAGAAGAGTGTGTTAAACGGGGAAATCTTTGGGAATAGGTAGAAGGAATGGGAAGACTTAAAAGATGAATCACGATTTTAGATGCCACAAAGGAGGGCAGGCAATATGACGAGCTCAAAGTATTAATTCAGGATCTATGAGCAGATATTCAAGACAGATTTCGATTAAAATGGACCAAGGAATCCGAAGGCTTGGAGAAAGGTAGAAACTGTCCATGGACCATGGAATATTCAATAGATATACAATAATTTATGAATATGTAATTATTTCATTTAATGCTTGATAAACTAAATGTCGGAATGAGCAAATTCAAGGATTAGTAGTTTACTAATATGGGAATAATTCATCAGATTTGAGGAGCGCCTTTGAAAGCAACCCATAATGAATTGGAAATGACAAGGAACCACTTTTAGGAACACCACTACAGAAATATATTTCTTTCAAAAAGCAAGACAACTTACATTGTAATACATAAATCTATATCGTAACATAATATTCCTACCTGTCGTCCATCTTCTTCCGTTGCCCCACTACTACCCCCTACGTGGGTCTCTGTCCCCCCCTCAGATTCCCTCATCGCCCTTCATCCATTGCCACTCTTCTTAGCAGCACACCATTATCTACTGCCTGTGGCGCATAAAGCGCCATAACGTTTTCTAGAACAAAAGACAAATTTAAATAAATATTTTGCTCAAAAAAGCCTGGATAATATACATATCATCAGCCACTAAATCAAATACACCACCAGTTATTAAAAGAAAATTACTTCCAGGCATTAGGTCAAAATGTAAATTTATTCACTAATAATTCAGAGCCAATCATGGTATTGACAAGCCGAGATATCATAATTGCACCAAGCAACATTTACCAGAATAGTGGTAACCTTGACCTAAATGGTTGACTTCCTGGTATATACACTATGACACTACTATTATTTTCTAAAATTCAGGGTAAAAACGGTAGTTTTTCGGAAAAGGTCTCCCACTTTTCCGTTATGACCATGAATTAGTACACCTAGTACCCACTGCTCATTTTTCTAATAGCTGTAGGCAGAAAAAAAGACAAGGAAATGCAGACCACAAGACACTCATATAGGGAGTAACTGAACCACACATTATATCCAATGGAGAAAAATTCCCTCAGACTTAAACGAAGGTACCATGATAATAGAAGGTTACTTCTTTCAAAATCTCATTACCATCGAACATGAGTTTGCAATAAACTAATAGATCGTCGCGGAAATTTTACTTAATGAGCGAACTAAAGTCACATAGCACCGTATTAATGAGACTGTTCAACATCAGAATAAATTCACCAATATAATGTCTCGATCGATAATTTTACTACAATAGATCGTGAAATTTACACGATCAATTATGCAGCGGTTGCAAGTGGTATGTCATTTAATTCTGCTTTCACAGCACCTATTTCTCAAGGCACCTTTTTCCAATATTTAAAATAAGAGAAAATAACCCAATACGAGCATTGGATCATAAAACATTAGTCACATCAATAAATATGATAACATGTTAAAAAAATACGTATGATCAGTAATAATAGCAATATAACTAATGACCAGATGCAAAGGTAAGAACATAAGTCTAATCGTATTACATAAAAACAACATCAGACTTCTGGACAAAAATAAACATACGCAAATTAATTGGAATAACAGGAGCAAGACTGGCACTACCACTTTGTACAGAACAACTCAACAATTATAACGTAGCTCTGTCTTATTTTAGAATTACTTTATTATTTACAAATATACATAAGGCTGACAACGTACAACACAAATATACCAAGTATATAAACATTGCCACCGAAATACACATAAAATGACATTTACGTCTTTCTTTTAAAATTAAAAACTTTAAGCACATTAGAGCTCGATAATCTGTACAGTTTCTCACAAAATACGTTGTAATTGATTGGCAACAGATAACATCGAACAGGTCAAGTATACGGGTGTAAATTTAACGACATTTAAAATCACTCAATCAACATCAACACGAAATGATTGATGATTGCATTGAATAAACAATCAAAAGTAAATAACTACAAAGAGTGCAAGCCAAAATCAAGGATTAGTTGTAAATATTCAATCTAACGCCACGTTATGACAAGCAAAATTTTAATCAATACACAATTGGGGAGGTGCATTTGCATTTCAAAATATCGAAGCAAGCAATTAAGCATGAAATATAGGATTACATAGAGACAACAAGTCAGTTTAGAGTAAATTATTAGCAAAACAACTTACCTTTTGGTTCAGTTACAAGATTGTCCAGCAGCGACAGGCTAGCAGAAAACCTTTCACAATAAATAGGCTGTAATCCTAACGCACTATTTACACAAACCACAGGATTCCAGTGATGATCCATTCATAATTAACTACGAAGTGAACTGTCACCGAATGTTATTTTAAGGTTATAAGATGAGGAGTCTACGTTTCCTAAACATAGTCTTTTCTTTGGATCATCCTACTTTTCGCCAAACCGGAAATCTACGTCACGTGACACATAAGTGCGTTCTTGAACAACAACTACTTCCTTTTCACTTTGTAAACGTAATCGAAGTTTTCGGCACTGTTTTAAGGGAAACCAAGAGGAATTATTTTAGCCGGTCAATAAAAAATACGACAGTCAGGATGATAACGATGGTAAGTGTTAATGCTGCAGCCATAAGGAAGGCAACATAGGTTTATTATTTTTGATCCAAATAAGTGTACCCTCCTATGTGAGAATTATCCCTGCTAAACTTAAGTAAATTTAATAATGGATAACGTGTGCTGCTGTAAAATTATCTACTTACATGATAAGTAGGTATTTTAAAGTGTGTTTTACGCGATGTCTCTACATTTATGCATCATCATAAAGCATTCTTATTCCTTGCACAGTTGGACGTGGAACACATGACGAGATATGTTTCTCCTGTGAATCCTGCTGTTTTCCCTCACCTGTCATTATTACTCCTCGGCATCGGAGTTTTCTTTACGGCGTGGTTCTTTGTCTACGAAGTGACGGCAACTAAGTTCACGAGGGACATTTTTAAAGAGCTCCTCGTTTCCCTGGTGGCTGCCTTATTTTCTGGCTTCGGTGTCCTCTTTCTGCTTCTTTGGGTCGGAATATATGTGTGATGGTGGACGGACATTAACAATATAAAAGAACGCTTGTTTGCCGTTGTGGGCTGAGAATGAGTTTGAGGTACATGAATCATTTACATTCCGACACAACCTTATTTTCATTCAATCGATTTTTACAGAAATGGCTTGTACAGAAATATTGTTTGTTACTGAGTGAACTATAAATAAAAAGTTCATGTCTGTCACGGCATACATGGATTAATAAATCAACCAGAGTGCTTAATAATAAGTTTACTTGACTTTACATACCATAAATTTGCTTCTTTGGAGTAACAAAGATGCTATCACTGTCACAACAACACAATTATGACTGTTGGGTGCAAGATTATGACATAAATGGCAAAATGGTTCAACAAGCGTTTTATAAAATCAGCAAGAGGCATGTTTTCCAATATACAAAACATTCCACTACCTCTAAAAGCAGTCCTTTACATCACTCAGAATGGTACACAGTAACCTGTTATATAAAATGACAGCTGACCACTGTATTTTAGCAGTAAAATTACAGTCCCAATTAACTTTGGTCAGCTAATAAATGGCACGCATTGAAAATTATAAAAAGTTTCTAAGTAACAATAGTGGCAGTCATTCTCCAATTCCTTAAAACCTTCAATAATAGTATCAATACAATAAAGATATTTCACATTTCATGAAAATCAGTAGGTCCTCTTTATGCACTCACAAACTGTCCCAGCTGCATTATACTTTACAGGATTTTTATATTACATTTGTAAAAATTGACAGCCCCCCCTTCTTCACATGTGACAACTGAAACATGATATTAACCAACCAATCCAGCCTTCTGTCGACATTTATGCATAAGGGCACGTAGTGTGAACTGCTTCCTCGAGAGAGTGCGCACATGCTTGAGGAATGTTTCCAAATCAATTACTTCTCGTCGTAAAGCCTCTCCAAGGTAGTATATTGCATCTTCAGTAGCAGCTTCTTCGGCAAATGCATTCAAAAGCCTGAAAGAAATGAAAGTAATGTAATAGGTCAACATATTATAAAGTAAAATAGAAATTTAAAAAATTAACCAAAAATAAAAATGTTTAATGATGTACCTCACTACATGAACCGTACAAAGAAGTGCAAACCTCACAGGCCATCATTGGCAAAGATAGAGGGAGGAAAGGGGCAGCTGCCCCCTCCCACCAGAATGAGATACATCATTCCAAAGCAGCTATACGGTGTCAGACAAGATAATGGCCTTCCCTCCCCGCCTTTTACTGCTACAGATGGGTATCCTAAACTCCCCATAACATAAATCATGGCTATGCCCATGCACACCATTAAGCTATTCTCAGTTTTTCCAAGACCAAATTGTGTATACTGCAATACACAGTCATTATTCGACTCCCAAGTACATTATGTCCAAACGTTTCACCAAAACTAAATTTTGCTACAGAAAAATTTAGAAGATTCTTACAGAAATGTCCACAATAAAAGTAGCACTATTCCTGTATGAAGGTAAGTCATAAATAAGTCGCAAACATCAGCATCAGTCAAACATTTCAATGGGAATGCTTGGAACATCCACCATATGATCCTGACTAGGCCCCCAGTGATTGTCAATCTGTTTGGGCCCCTAAAAATCATTTGGATGATCGATGTTTAGAAAATGATGATGCCATAGTCGAAGAGGTTACTTGTTGGCTTTGACAGCAAACATACGACTTCCGTGCTGCAGGCTATCAAGGACTTGCAAAGAGATGTCTTTTGATTATTATTGCCTCAATTCAGTTTTGCGAGTTATTAATTGACTTACCCTTGTAGAAATATAAGGGACAGAATTAACACCACGATGAAAAGAAATTAAACCACAGTAAGGGATTTTTGGGTGCAATTCATCATCATCTGCAGACTTAACTAGGGGGTTATTGGTTAAACTTTAAATTTGAAAAAGACAGTTATAAGCTATAAACTTGTAACCCAGCTTGCTTCCTGAGCATTGCTAAGGCCTTCAGTAATTTTTAAATGGCTCACTCACATTCAACCAGGCAGAACCCATGAATTGGAAAAAAATAAATTTCATCAGTGACCAGAAAAAAATTTACATGATGACTTAAAGTAATTGGAAGGCCCATTATGCATGAAAATGGCATTATATCAAACACAAGTTCATTAATGACTATTATAGTACAGAATGCAAGCCTTGCAGATTATACAAGCTGTCATAAGCTAATTTTTTCTCCAATGTTTCTTCTGAAACCAATCAATTGACAAGTTAGAACTCTTTCTCAAGTGCAAGGAGGGATGACCCCAAAATTTGATGTAATACCAAATCGGAAAAATATTTTCTCTCTTCGAAATTACATTGTGTTGATGGAGCAATAAGGAAATTCCACAGATGCTCTCACTACTTACTGTTTGTAAAGAGGTGCAGTAGTTGTCACAGCATCATCTACATCAATTGTCTTTTGTTCCTCCAGTCGTGCTATAGCTTTACTCAGTTCCTGCTCTTTCTCACGAAGTATTACTGTACTTTTTTCCAGTTCCATCTTTGGGAAAGAAATGAAAATTAAATTGAGACCAAGAAAAAATTGAACTAGGATCGTCAGTGAAACAATGAAGTTTTCATGAACGAAGTACGCAAACTGTTCTAGTAATCTAACAACATAAAAAATTTGTATTTGTAACTACAGGGTTGTGTTACCTATATGTAGATAATTATGAATACATCACATATAATCAGTAACATAACTCGGATGCTATGTAAAATTATAGTAAGAGTATACAGTAGAACCCCAGTATCCACAATAGTTATGCTCCAAGGCATTCAGCAGATAAAAAAACTCCCAATAACAGACAATGCAATGAATTAGTGATTCCTCCATTACCTGAATGCAATTACAATGAAAGGGCAACAACCTATCAAGTGGTCTTAACTGGGATGTGTATTTTAATGAGCAGTTTTTAGCATTCTAAGGGAAATTTTGTTACCATTCCATGATTGCACTCCAACCTTGACTTTTTTATACAAAACAATATCATAGGTACAAAATATCCTATTTTCATTTATCATCCCTATGCTCCCTTCCTTCTAATATTCCCTTTTCCAACATGCTTCAGTTGCTCAACATGACCTCAAGTGATCTGCAAAGGTCCTTCCTTAAGGTTTATTTGACCAACCCATCTTTGAGAATCAAGATCATGTGTACTCCAGGAAAGAAAAGGTCAGGGCATTGTAATGATTGTTTACCTGTTCAACTACACCACCTGAACCCACATCCAACTACTTTTCATAAGAAATCTTAGCGCCAAGATGGGGAGGGAGCCCATCCATTCCAAGCATTGTGCAAACACTGTCTGCCAAATCATCCCTAAGCAAGATGAAATGGTTTCTTTAAATGTGAATTCTTCTTGGGTTTAACACTGGGTCAGGTCCTCCATCTCCACTGATGTCTTAATATGTTACTCATCACTGTCTTCTAGGCTATTATGCTTCCCTGTGAAAACTGACAGACTTGTAAACCAATCCTGTGAGGTCTGTTGCCAGGTGATTGGCCAATGGTTGCTCTCCTCCCTGGGTGATTTTCCCCAATGTTTTAGATCACCCTCAGAATAGACTTCCATGTAGTGCCAAGTTGCAGGCCTGAATCCAGTTTGAAGTTTCTTCTGTTGCAATGGATATCAATGGTTTCTTTAGTAAGACGATTCCAGAACCCTGAACCTATCACATATGGACCCTGTTAAAAGTTTTCTGCAGTTTCAAGTATTTAATGCAGGCACCCTCAACCACGGACAGGAGACGAAATGACACGATTATGTATTGTAAAATACTCACTGATTGAGTTTACTTAAATTTGAAATTAAATTAAGATGGGGTATAATTTTTCAGTCGTCATGAACTAATCAACTACCTACTTATCCTTATTGTACGTTTTAGGTATTCCAACTTTAAGTTTTTTCCTTTTCCATTTCATCAAGATTGTGTCATCTCCTACAGAGAGAGCACAAAACAGTATCTTCTCCAGTTTCGCTGAACTGCTGTCTTGTATTTTTGGGAGCTTCCATGAAAAATATATGTTAACTATCGCAATGTCAGTTTTGTACTTAGGCAAAAAGTATGGACAATGAGGATGCTAGAGACCTATTGGTGTACATTTTGTGGAGTCAGTGGTAGTGGAGGACAGTGTAATGACTCATGCTTCAAGCACCTTGGTTTCACCTCACAGGATAGTGCAGAATTGACCTCTGGGTTGATAACTTTATAAAAAATATACTCCTAATTTCGAAGCGGAGCGAGCCATAGATACGGGGGCTTCCCAGTATAGAGTTATTGTAATTTCATAAAAATATATAAGGTCTTGTAGCTACAAAACACACCACCCAGTACTAATAATGTAATTATTAAAGACAACACATCACTGTGCTATAATTGTAAAATGCATTACTATGTAATATTTTGCAAAATATTTAGATTTGTTAAGTTACGTGATTTAATACAGTACATATTACAGGTAGACCCATGAACCACTTAAGTTACGGGTAATAATTGCATTTCTCACAGGATGCAGTGGCAGCCTTTACATTTAAGCTTATCCATTTTATTAGCTGTTAATCCAGTGCAATTCAATGTTCTGATTGTAGAATTAGTAATGATTAATAAAAAAACTGTTACATATTCTATATTAGAATACCCTGGGTAACATAGAAAGAAAATTAGGAAATATACTATTCAGTTATGATCAATAATAATTCCAAGGGTACTGCAACATAAACATAACAACCCAATGAAAAGACTAGAGTAAATTACCTGTTCTTTCTCAAGCCTGGAGAGTATAATGTCAAGCCGCTGTTTTCCATGAGCCAATTCAGCACCAGTTCGTCTCAATGTTTCTGATTCTGCCATAGCCTATCAGTCAGCAAAATAAAAAAACATTAGAATATAAATATATCCCACACGAGAATATAAAAATATCACCAACAAATAATTTATACCTCATTCAATGCTTCAAGAAAATATAACAAAGAGGGAAACAAAAAAAAGATTACTTTGGAATTGTAGAAATATTGATGACCCTCACACTCTACAGACATCATAATATATTTTACCTGTTGGCATTGCTCACGCAACCTTCTCCGCAGCTTGTCCTCAACAGCAGACAGAAGAGATGCCCGTATATGCTCACCAGTAATTGTACCAGTTTCAGTAGCAGAGGCCTCAATGCCAGTGTCCTGAACAGGTTGTACCTTAAATGGAAATAACAGTCATTATTCCCAGATATATGTGAAAACTATGCATGAAGTTTCATGTAGTCTTAGAAGTTAACATCAAAGTTTATTGCTACACAGATTGATGGTAATGTACACATGACAGCACGATTTCTAACTTAAGTCCCGGACCCATCATCAACCAATGGAGCCACATTAACCAATCAAACTCAGATTGATATGATCTCGGACTGATCTAAACATTCTAAGCCAGCTGACTCGGATCGCCTACTTTACTAATGCGAAATCCATTGAAATATTGATTTCAATTGGTTCATAGCAGTTTGAAATCTCAGACTGGCAGAGAAAGCGGGCCCAAGTTAGCCCGCTTCTCATATCGATCTCGCCAGCCTATTGCGTTTACCAAACCAAGCTAAACCAGCCAAATCGATCTGAGCTCGATTGGTAAATTTAGTGACAGTCAACAGATAAAATACTTCATATATTTATGAGAACATCATATAGGAGTAAAATCAGTCATTAGAAACATAGTTGGAAGTAAAGGGTATTCAATTCAGAAGAAATCTCAAGTCTGAAACTAAAACAACTAGTAATGGCAAAAATCCAAATCTCCTATTTTTCCAAATCTCCCATACCAAATCTCGAATCTTGCTTTCCCTTAGTTATATTTCCCAGTTCTTTATCATTAACAATACTTGAATGAATAATAACAAATTAAAAACAAATTCAAATCCATTATTACATTTTCTCATGAATTTATGGACTGATGAGTTGTTCTAGGCCTTCCCTTAATCTGTTATCTAATCATTTAGCCTTTTTAAAAGAAAAAACAATAAAACTGCTAAGAAATTTGTTTCACAATAAAGTCTATTATTTTCTCAATGAGGAATAGAGAAAGTAAAGTAAACAAAACTGAATTTTTTAAACGTATTCTTATGCATTTTTAGTTATTTTCCATCAGGTATTCCTAAACATTTCCAGCATTTTTTTTGCTTAATTGCAGACTCTTGTTTTTCAGGCAAAAATTGAACATTATTATGCCCATTCCCACAATACGTTAGAGGTTTTGGAGATAGAACCAAGGGATATTGTATCAGAATTGAGCACAAATTAGTGCAACAAAGTGAATGAAGATGACAGTGACAAAAAATTCAGACATTAAAAGAGTATTTTCGCCTCTTTACTGATTGATTTACAAATTAACTGACGATCTATAAAAATAAATCCCTGGATGCGTGCAAATTCCAAATGAAAGCTGTGTTGCAATAAGTCCAATGCCCAAAACCCAACATAGAATTACAGGTACAAAGTAATGCAAGTCCAAGTCCAACATCTCCATAAAAGTAATAAATTCATTATCACAATAATTTATTTATTTAATGAAGTCCAAAAGCAGCACAAGGCCAATTACAAAGAACACATAATAAGTAATGAAAACATCCAATAAATAGCAAACAAAACATAGACAACAATGAACAAAACAATAATATCAAGTAACAAACATGGAAATGAAGTGTTCATTAGTGCTGGGAAATAGGCGGTAGGAGCGGAGCAGTTGTTTACTGGAAACCAATCGGTACCTCCGATTGCTCCGAAACCTCCGAAACGCTACGTCACTCAATGTTTCGGTGGTTTCGGAGGATAGTATTTTAGCATTTCTTATCAAGCTACAAATCTTCATGGAAGTTCTTAAATGTCCGAGTCAGAAAAAAATGACAACCCCAACATTTAGGCCTAGGTTCGAGGCCAGATAGGATTTCATGTTTCAATGAAATTAGATGATGAAAAATTTCCGTGGAGAATAATTTTCTTTTAATCAATTGCAAGCACCCAATTACTAGTTGTGAGGTATAACATCACGACTTCCACCGTGTGTTGTAAAATTGGAAAATAATGATTTCCGAAAGTATGTACTTCACTAAACATTATTATTATTAACCTCATGCTAAATACAGAATGAATTGTAAGATCTTGTCCTTTCTCGGCGAATAATATGAATAAAAAATTCTCGGGCTTCTAGCCGAGTAAGAGTTTTTGTTGCTAACGTTTCGACGGATAACACTTCCATCGTCCTCAGAGCAGTAATGCTCAGTGATGCTCTGAGGACGATGGAAGTGTTATCCGTCGAAACGTTAGCAACAAAAACTCTTACTCGGCTAGAAACCCGAGAATTTTTTATTCACAGAATGAATTGTTTGCTTGAGTCAAACGTCTAAAGAGCCTGAGGAGATTTGAGTTATATTTGGTTGAACAGATTAATAATTACAGATTAAATAAGCATCTTTGATTAATAAACATTGCAATTATAAGACATTATTCGAAAAAATCACATTACAGACAGTTCAGAGATCTTTCAAAACCTACAACCACTCAAAGCCCCCGCGTCCTCCGAAACCTCTGTTTCCTCCGTAACCTCCGATAACAACCGCGGTGTTACCGGAGAAAACCGGAGGAGTGCTGTAATCGCTACTACCGATTCAATCACCGGAGGGCGCCCTCCGTTCCCAGTACTAGTGTTCATAGGATGGAGAGAGGAGTAGAGAGAAAACTAGGAAGGAGATGGTGCACAATAGATGATGGATGAAAATAACCATCAAACTTGGGAACACATTTTGAAAAGGAGTTAATGGAAGAAGGGAGTCTGAATAGAAAAGAATGTTGAGAGACAGAAAGTCGTGGGGTGAAACAATGAAATAGGTCATTTGACCTCGTCGTGCGCGAAGGCACTCGAAGTGGGAAAAGAGAAAGAAGGTCATATGATCTGCATTTGCCATTAATTATGTTTAAGAAGAAATTCATACCGTTGAGGACACGATGATCAGCTAGAGCTGCAATGCCAAGAGAGGATCTTATCATACTGAGGGAAAAGTTACAGAAAGGTTTGTGGCGGAAGCGGACTATAGACAATAATAGCAAATACCAGGTAGATTGAGACATATCATAGTATTTTGCACAGCTCGTATAAAGTATTAAGAGTGAGTACACTTTTTTCAAAATATGCTTCAATTCCTATAAACTGATCCAACAATTGATAAGGCACATCAAGTACACCCTCCCTTACTCATGGTACTAACTTGTCAACTAAGGGTGAGTGAACTACATAAATAAATAAGATTTAAGGCAGTCAAAGGTTTGTTGAATTGGTTACCAACTAGATCCTCCGAACCAGGATGTAGAAAACTGAAAGATTTCACCAATCACCACTCTATTACAGAGAACATACAGCCCACATATTATTACCTTCTTATTCTAGGTCATTTTGCAAGGTTATTATCATAAGAACTGCACACAGGACTGCACTATATTATAAATTATACCTCCACAGACTAAGTCCAGAAATATCCTCTAATCTCACCTGAGGTGTACCCATGGGGTAAGGTGGATATGCAGGGTAGCTAGGAGTTCCCATGCTTTGCATTGGAGGAAAGTGACCACCAGTTTGTGGAGTCAGAGGATATGGAAGAGGAGCTCTTCCTGAGTTATTTATTGGATAGGGAGGACCAGCAGTTCCAGAGGCACCACCTGGCATTGGCATGTAAGCTGAAACATAAATATTCTATGGTCAAAATTTCATGAGATATGACATCCTTCTTTACCTTTGATTTGGCACATTTGTTCCACATCAGGTGATAAAATGGTAATTTTCCACTCCCAACTTCAATGTTTCCTAAAGTTAAAACTTGAGAATGATGAAACTTGAGATTTCAGGGAGTCCATAAGATTCCTATTTAAAAACCAAGCAGTAATCCATGTGGAAAAAGAGCATTTTTCATGCAGACAATAGAGAAGTGATTGATGAATGATAAATCACAAAACAAGCAAATTCCACGAGTACAAGTTTATTACACGACATAGGTTTCGCCTTTGATGATGCTGTAAAAGGCAAAACCTAGGTCATAATAGTACATGTGGAATTTACTTGTTTTTGGGAATTGTCAGTTATGTTTCACTTTCACTGTATATTGCCACAATCTTCAGAATTTGTATTAGAGAAGTCATTGAATGAACATGAGAAATGTATATGGCTACTATACCTGCAAAATTCAAGCAATAAAAGTAAGGGGTAAAATAGCCTCAGCCACGAAATCAACTTCTAACACACTCAGGAACTCTGTCATACAAATGACAACACAGAGCTTAAGGTGAGGAAGAGGCTATGTGAATAAGGATGAAGAAAAACAACAATAACAGAGACATGGCTTCCAATTCTGTAATGTGTGAAAACTAAATCACAAGCAATTTGAGCAGAAACAACCACATGCCTATTCCAGAGTCAACCAATCAGGGCCTACTTGAATTGGATTGGATTTTTGGGGAGGTGACCGACAGCTATGGTCATTTGTGCCATAGGGTATAGGTAAGGGAGAAAGGGTGGATAGAAACCCGGCATCAGCATTAGCCAGCTCTTAATGACAGGTGCCAAGGGAACCACAGTTTAATGCCTCATCCGACAGATGGTGTACTGCACTTGAAGTGCCCTCCACAAGACACTCAAGTAAGGATCGGGTTTCCTCTGAAAAACATCCTCCTCTGCAGGGATTTGAGCCCTGGCCTACTTGAACTTAACCTTAATTGTGTAAATAAAAACTCAGCCGATCCTGGCTCCAGTATTCACCATGAAGACAGCCTTCACAACGTCGATGCTGATTGACACTGTTCCCAGAGGGAAACCCAAGATCACTTCCTCCAATACTCCGCAATGAAAACCAGAGATCCCTCATTTAAATAACTCCCTGAGACACCAAAGGTATGGAGTTCAACCCAAATTCAATTGTACACAGGAGGGATGGTTAAAAGTAAAAAAAGCTGCATAAATTCAAATTAGTTAGACAATTTTATTACTAAACTGATTACTTGGTACTACAAATGTTCTCAGGGTATGCAAGCCTACTTCTGAATGGAAAACTCTGCAAAGAATTTTATCATGCAAATAGATAAGACCCTGGGACACACGCTGCAATTAAATCAAGGTGTTAAACGAGTGGGTTCTATGGACAAGTGATGAATTATCATCCTAAGAAACCATTTCATAATTAATGATTTAAGATTTTCCCGGTGTATTATATTTAAATATCTTTCTTGGGCTTCGCACCGGGTAATGTTTTCATAATCCGCCAACGTTTCGGATATATATATATAAGTGTTACTATAAGTCACTAATATAAGTGTTATAGTGGTCACCGCGGAAATAACACGTGTCTTGAAAATTGAAAACAAGTTATTTTCCGAAACGTCAGCGGATTATGAAAACATTACTCGGTGCGAAGCCCGAGAAAGATATTTAAACATTTCATAATTAAACTGAACAGAGCATGACACTTTCAAAAACTTTTTAAAAGAACAAGTTTGTAATGCAGCAAAATTTCCCTGGCAGCATTCCTTGCCAAAATAAAACTTATATTACACCCATCAGACTGTTCCCTATCAGGATAGGAACATAGAGACAAGTTCAAGGAAACTGTCCTCTTTCTAATAATTTCCTCCATGCTGCCCCATACCTCCTTTGCTTCTGCCACATTCATGCGTTGCTTCATACAAGACTTGCTTCTCTTGTCCCCGAGACAAACATTCCCTCCTTCCAGAAACTGTCGCACAAAATTCACTCTGTTTCCTTGGCCATCATGGCCAAACCAACAAAGCATGCTCCTTTTATATATACATATGGCTGGTGTATCTATCTTACAATCTTTCATGATCCACACTTTCCTAACCCTATCCTGCCTACTTTCACAGAAAGAACTTCCAGATATCCAGCACTAAAATCAGGACATATATGGAGACATTCCCAAATTCTGTAAAAATTAGGGCATATGCCCAGGGTAATCAAGGAATAAGCAACTAAATTGAATTTTCTGGGCTTGAAGGAAGAACAGCTCTCCATAATACAACACTGAAATACATCAAGAAATAAAAAGTTCCAAAGCGATATAATTGTAATACCATAATTTTACAACAACAAGATTAATGTGAAATAAAGAGAATAATAAAAAATAAAATTACATGAAAATTAAAAAAGAAAAAGGATTCAAACATAGCATTAAAATAGAAATATGTACTGCATATAAAGGCCCATCCTTCATTACCATTTTGGCTACTTTTAGAATAGCCACTGACTCAATGACTGAGGGATAACTATTCACATATACTTCCTCACAATTTTATGGGAAAGTCAAGACAAGATGATTTCAGATGGCCACACAGGATGGGTGGGGAAAATGAACGAACAAACGTCAACAAATGTGAAAGGTCACACTCTGGTGAGACAGTTTCCTGAGTCAGACTATTCTGAGCTTTATCTTATAACAGTACAGAAACAAAGCAAACAAGCACATCAATTCACCATAGAAAACGTAATATTAGAGAAGGTGGAAGAAATAATACAAGATGGAAAACAACAGTCAAAAGAAAAACTGCCGACCAATACCCAGTTCACTACATTTACCCCTGATCATTGGCAGATTAAGTGGAGAAGTAGTGGACGGTGACTGACCTCCCCCTAAATACCCACCCTTCAACCTTAGGTGTCCCGATGTATGCTGAGGAGGAAATTGGCCACAAAAAATCTATAAATCCACAGCTTACAACAGATTTAGGCAGCAAATCCAACAATAGAGTTAACACCCCTTAAGTTTTCACTCAGTGCAAAATACTTACCCATGAGGCCACTGTCATCAACAATGGGGAATGAGGTTACCGGGAAAGGACTATTTTACAATACTGATAATCGCCTTTGAATGCACAAAAAATGTATCCCAGTTCATGAATCTCAAACCCATGTTATTTTTTACATCAAAGTGAGAGAAAAGTAGTGGTGAGCCCCCGCTCCAGACCACCAAGTCACGGCTAGATTAAGAGAGCCAAACTAGAAGCAAAAGGAATAATTTCGCTATCCACAGAGTAGCTCAGGAATCATCGCAAAATAAAAGCAGAGAATGAAGGTTTCCCTACACCCTTCTAAAGTAGGAAATTTAAGCCTGAATCACACGATCATTTTTTCCGTCCCTTCTAAGGGATAGCTCCAATGATAGCTTTTCAGGGACCGTGACAATGATAGCTCGAGCTATCATTTTCTGAACCACACGGTCATTTTGGCCGTCCCTTTTTCCATCATTTTTTCCGTTCCTTTTCGCATCATTTCTATGTTAACTACTCTCATTCAACTGAAAGCCGAACGTGGTGTTAGAGTCGCTCTTTGCGGCCGAGCACTCTGATTGGCTAAATGGTGGAGTCAGCGATGCTTCCAGGGACGGAAAAAGGGACGTGCCCAGGGATGGAAAAAGCTATAGGGATCCCTATCACTGGAGCCATCCCTGACTTTGTTCGAGTAACATGATCATTTTCGAGCGATCATTTGAGCTATCGTTGGAGCTATCCCTTAAAAGGGACGGAAAAAATGATCGTGTGATTCAGGCATTATTTCGACTAAGGTTCCACAGCTTTTCAAGCCATTTGACCATCACACACTAGATGGTAATATGCCAATGAATGGCCTCCCAATACCAGAAAACACAATTACGCAGAAGCTTAAGCAGAGAAAAGCCTCTTTAAATTAAAGCTTGCAGATCTGCAACAGTACCACAATCTCACAACAATTTAGGAATTAGACTGACAAACTAATTCATGAATTTTCATAATTTTCCGGTGATAACACATTTTACATCAGAGGACAGCGTGAAATATGTGTCATCTGTGATGACAATTCTCTATCGAATCCTATTTAATACCATTGATTAAATGAGTATTAATGACAGAACAGCAAATGATTCAAAGTAACAAAGATACCATCACCATCTAGCAAACAATTGGAAAATAATTTTCAAATGATTCCAAACACGTCTTGAAAAACTTACACTGTGTGGGGTAAGGTGTGGTTGTAGCCGTTTGAGTTCCAGGACTGTTGCCAACTGGATTGACAGTAGGCCTTCTTTTGGTGAAAACAGGAGGGGATTCCGCAAAGCAACATATCATCACTTGAATTACTCCCAACAAATCAGAGGTTTTCTATGAGGAAGGAAAAAAATTCAAGCATTATCTTGAGTAGTGAGAAATAAATCGGCGCAAAAACATGATCACAGAGTTGACATATAATATATGAGGAACAACCCATGAAATTAAAGCGACAACATAACAGAAGGTATAAGTGTAAAGAGGTAAAATTTTGGGCTTACTGGTTGCCAATTATGAAGGTATGGAAGATAAACTTTTCCATTGTTGTCAACATGCGGCGAAACTCTTATTTCCATTTCCGGAGTAGGTTTAACGTAGCACATAGGAGCGTGGTATGGATGGGTATCCATGAGCCAAATACAAATTGGTATGTTGTAGTAATTACCTGAAAAAATCAATTTCTCAAGTAATTATCAAAATTCAAGTCCTATCGAGCTCAATAGGGGACTTCGACTGAAAATCTTACCTTTGAATGGTACTGGTATTGTTCCATGCAAGTTAAACAATTCCTTCTGCAAACCATCGTTGAAAACTATGGGAGCAAAAATGTACAGTCAATAGGAAAAATTTCATGCCGGGCCTGGTTGGCCCGCTAAATATATACTTTACGTAAGCCATAAAAGTAGTCCAAGATCATACTACAGAAAATAAGGCAATGAAAATAAACAACACATACAAAATTAATTCGTTCAAAGCAAAAAATACTCATGGTCCTCCGAGCCAAGGTACTTGTAGTGAAGTAAATGGAAGAATTTCCCTTACCGAATGTTTCCATGCGATGAGAAAGTGAATGATAGCGTTTTAAAACATTCATGACATCCCGTCTGGTGGCATCAGGATGATGATACTGCTCCAAAAAAGAGATCAGCAAAGTGTAATCGAAGGGCGTGTGACAAGATGAAAAATTCACTTTAACCCGATATAAGTTTAGGAAATACCAACCATAGCCAGCTGGCGTTTCAGAAATGCCTCATTTGCTCCTTCACCCATCCTGGGAAGACTATAACAAGTTTATAACACTAAGGAATAAAGTTGACTTAATATAAACAGATTAGCATTTAAATTTAACTTCTGAATCGCTGTTTCACCGTTACATACCCAAATGACACCCAAAATGAAGCACAACAGCTGGTACAGAATTTTTCAAGTAATTAACCCGTCATACAGACACTGGTGAGTGTGACTAATCACCTGACGTTCACCACCACAATAATTACATTCCTTGTTTCTTGTACCTCGATTACATAAATCGAGTATCGATAGGTCGAAAGCTACTTGCGACATCTTTAATTTTACTTGGCGGAATTTTGAAACCTGGATGTCGCAGATCGACTTTGAAGATGGGAAAAATAAAAAATGAATGTCTTTTGAAGTTTTTATAGATTTTTTAATCACTATGCAGATACATATCGTTAATTGGAGTTTCGTAATGAATGAGGAAAAGGAGGGCGCTGAAATATTGAACGTTGGACGAAGAATGGCCAGCATGGCACTTACATTTTCTTTATTTTCATCTTTTAATTAACCTTAACCTATTAATCGTGGCCTGAACGTTATTGTTCCAGGAATTCCATTTAACCAATGGGTAAATTACTATAAGAATACTAAATGTTGTCGGCTGGTGTCCTTTAATTGCCTTAAATCCTTTGTGCGTGTAGAGCTGTTTAGCAAGCCATTCATTTTTGAATTTGTGAGACAATTGTGCATCAACTGTCACAGATTCGGCATTCATTAAATATGCCTTATGTTAAAAATTAATAATGGCCAGATTTTCCTGGAAGTCTGTGTATATTAAAGACTCACAGCTAACTGCGTTATTCACGGTAAATCACACAGCTGTTTCGACCTTTCATGGTATTGCAATACCCTTCTTCAGTTTGGAAAATGTCAAATTTTTACGAAAGATGTCCTAAAATTAGCAAATTTGACTATAACTGCAGCGAGAATGTTTTGATCTCACTGAAAGCGACCACGCGGATGCCATCAAGTTCGGCAACTGTGGGATCACGGCAGGGACGCAGCGAGGGGAGGATTTTGGGGGTTAAAACCCCCCTAGAGGAACTAAAAAAATTGTGTTTATAATTTTTGGGGTACATAATAAGGCATTTTTTTAAAGAGTTAAGAATTGTTTAAAACACTCCTCACCTCAACACTTGGTGATAGCGAACAAAGGAATGTTTATCTGAAATAACGCAGTTTGACTTTTTTCAAGTCTATTCGGCAAGTGTTTGCCGCTATTACTACGGGATGTCGGGGATTGAATGAATAGTACAGATAAAGTTCGTCGACCATAGTTGCGCGCCACCAGCTACTATCTGCTGCACTACTATCGGCGCTAAAAAGGTAGAACCATCTTCTTCCATGGTAGAACGCTGAACTTGTAGCATTTGTATGAAATTCCGCCGGAGCTCCATAGAGTCGTGTAATATATCGTTTTACTTCTTGTTTATTTGACTACAAAATGCATTCATTGAATAGTGTTTAAATGTAAACGTTTAGCTTATACGGTCGAAAGAGTGAAGAAAAACACGCGAAAAACTAGGAGAACGGCGAAACGGTCGTCTTCTTCATCTCGTCACGGTCAAAATATTTGATTGGTGCACTTCCTTATTTTGTTATGGAGAGAACAACATCTCCGCATCACTAATATTCTTTTAAACTTAAATTTTACCCATTATTTGATTTCTAAAATGGCCGAAAGCTTGATTTCGATTCCCGAGGTGTAGAAAAGTATATAAATATCGAAATTAAGTATGCGTAATCGAAAAAATATTGCTAAAGTTTTTATGAAAGGAAATTTTGATATTCTTCCTTTAAATTAAAATAAACCACAAATAAGAAAATCTCCTCGCGGCAATGTACGCTACCGTTTTGTGCAGTTGATAATGGTGAAACTCCTGGCCGCCTATAATACAGATCGCGTCCTATAATACAATGTCCCAATGTACCTACAATACAGATGGCGTCGAGTAGCGTGGCTCCTGGAAGGGTGATAGTGCGAAAGAGACAATGTATACCCCGAACCCCCCCAACATAATCCACCACCGCGCGCGGTGTCTCGGCGAGGTACAGTGCGCCCACATGATGTACGGGGGAGCCAACCACAAGCCCCTCGCAGTTGTAATAAGAGAATGTATGCCCGCTAAAATGCAATCTTATCACAGTTACATTATGCTGATAGTACATTGTCAAAGAAAACAAACAAAAATCAACCACTGTTGTTTTAATATTTAGGCGCGAGTTTGCGAGCCGGACTGTACTGTTGAGTGACTGGGCGAGCGTCGCTGGTGCCATCCTAATTGCCACATCTGTAGTCTTGCTTGCTACCGGCACACGCTCGTCTGCTCTGAGACAGGCTATAAGTTTTCTTATTTCATAGTTTGTTCCAACAGTTTTATTGATGGATATTCGGAGGTTCTTCAGGAAGAATTCTGATGTATCAACAAGAAGTTCATCTCCAGGTAACTTAATTCTCATTTTTCATGACATGCATACAGACAGTAACTTAGTAACTAGAACCAAAATATTGAGAAGACACATTTGTGCATCCCGCTCAACATGTGTAAATTTTGCAACATTCTGTGAGTTTGAGGTTATAATTTATCGCTGAGCAGCTACTTCAAAACCACGCCAGGCAGTGCTGTTGGTGCTGTCACCTTATTGGAAAAAGTTTTTTCAATGTTGCTCTCTAATCTATATTCAAAATATACGATAGGATTTTTTGTCCATTATCTTTCTTTCTTTCTGAGGCCACTCCTAAAACTGAAATGTGTCTCTACTAATAATAAATGTAGGTATATAGATATTCCATGTTTTTTGTATTTTTTAGACTATGATGAAGGGGAAAGAAAAGAAGAAGCAACATCGATGAACAAGAGACCAAGACTCAATGAAGACAAAACTTTGACAGTGTTTGATTCTGACATTGGCCTATACATTGGAAAAAAGGTATGAACAAAATCCCATTCCTTAAATTAAATTAAGTAAATTTTACAGTTGATGTAGTTGAAAAAATTCAACTTTAAATAACGTTTGGTTTTGTTTAAAAAAATATTATATAAAATTGCATCTTAATTTTTAACGTATTACTTTATCGATGCTGTTGTAAGATAAAAAGATTTTTTTACAGAATGTATTTCACTTTTTTGTTATGTTACAGATTGATGACAACATTAGGAAGAAGCTTCTTCTGAACCCTTGGAAACCAGATATCATCTATGCTTTTCCGTCATCTGGTCCACGAAACTTGAAGTTTGTTCTAAGATGGCTTGGTGAGTGGAACTGGCTGGTTTATTCACCATCTCAGGACGGAGCATTTTGTAAGTTTTGTTTTTTGTTCTGCACAACAGTTGGAACGCAGAGCTCATGTCCAGGCAAATTGATCAGGAATCCATTTCAAAAATGGAAAGACGCCAGGGAGGTTTTTCGAGATCACGATAAGGCAAAATACCATATGGTATTCACTTCATATGCTGATTCACTTCAAAAAGCGGGAATGTTTTTGGCCACAAACACAGAAGCGGTTTCAAGTATTAAGAAGGCAATAAATAGAGGGCATGTGGCTCAAGTAAAGAAAAACAGAGAGCAGTTAAAGCCGATCATATCAACAGCAATTGTCCTTGCCAGAAGAGGTTTAGCGTTCCGTGGACATAGGGACTAAGGAACTCTTTTAATGAACGAAAGTACTCAAAGGGCAGAGGGAAACTTCAAGGCTTTATTAAGATTTCGTGTAAAATCTGGTGATACTGTCTTAAAGGAACACATGAAAAAAGCAGGGGAAATGCAACATACGTAAGTTGGCAGATTCAGAATGAAATAATCTCATCCCTTAACAACATCATCTTGAAAAAACTTGTTGAGAAAGTAAATGATGCTTAATGGTTTTCAATTCTTTCGATGAAACGACAGACGTTTTGTGTGCGATTTATTGAGAACGGAAAAGTCCATGAAGAGTTCTTGCAGTTCGTTAACGTCACTGATATGACTGGAAAGGGACTAGCTGATGCAATACATATTCAAAACCATAAACGGTCTGAATCTTCAACCAGAGTTCATGGTTGGACAAGGATACGATGGCGCAGGGGCGATGAGTGAGCATATGAATGGAGTTCAGGAACTTATAAGGGAAAAGTATCCTAAAGCTTTGTATGTCCATTGCAGCTCACACTGGTTAAATCTCTGCATTTCTGAAGGGTGCTCTGTTCAGGGAGTGCGAAATTGTATGGGAACAATTGAGAGTGCTTACAATTTCTTTAACACCCCAAAGAGGCAAACCGTTTTAACTGCACATATTGAAACCGTGAAAAATGACCATAGAAGGAAAGAAAAACTGAAGAGAATGTGCCTGACTTGTTGGACACCATGACTCAGTGCAATCTTTTGTAGAGTTACTTCAACCTATGCTGCCAGCTTTAGACGAAATCAAAACCTGGACTGACAAAAAAAGCTGCCACTGAAGCTCAGCTTCTTCAAAGTGCTATTTAAAAATGTGTCTTTCTGATGAGCCTCTTCGAGCTGAGTCGAGTACGTATTTTCACTGACTTTTCCATTAAGCTTGTACCTACAGAGAGAAAATCTTGACCTGTCAACTGCCATGAAGTCTGCCATGACTGTAAAAAAGAAGTTAGAAGATGCTCGCAATGAGGCAGGTAACACATTTTTACCTATTTTCAATAAAGGTAGTAACCTGTGTTTAGATTTGGAGGTTCCTGTTTCGAAACCAAGGACAATAGGGAAGCAGACAATCAGAGACAATTTTCCGGCCGACTCAGTTGAGGAATACTTCAGAAGGTCACTATTCATCCCTTTCCTCGAAAATACTATCCAGGCTTTTGACCAAAAGTTTGAATCTCACTAAGACATATTGACACCTTTTCAGGGTTTGATACAAACCAGACTAGAAGAGAGCAGTTTTCAAGACATGTCCAGGATCACTAAACTCGCTGAGTTTTATGAACTTCAAACTTCAGGGCTCCATGGTGAGATTATTCTGTGGAAGGAGATTTTGAAAGAAAAAAAGTAAAAAAATGCGGTAGAGGCTTTGCAGCATTGCAACAGTGACCTCTTGCCTGTGGTTGATTCCTTACTTTCAATTTTAGCAACAATCCAGGAACAACTTGTACACCTGAAAGGTTATTTTCATCATTAAAGTTGCTGAAAAACTATTTGAGGAACAGAACTTTCGAAGAGCGCCTAAATGGTCTAGCTCTAGCTTACATTCATGAGAGAATCGCTGTTACTGAGGAAGAAGTCCTTGACGAACTTGGTAAAAAATCGCGTAGACTTAACATCTCTTTGTAACTGTTAATAAAATTCCTTTCTTTCCGTTGGAAAAACTTATCTTTTTGTGTCTACCTACAACCTGAGTATTTAAATAACATCTAGCCTTTTGGCATGATAAATTATACATGCATCTTATAAGTTTTCTCTGTGTGATAGAATTGTATTCCTTCAAGGTATGTTTGAAGCTCAATTGTCACGATAATTATGAATCTTCTTGCACTATGATCTTCTTCAAATTTAAAATAAATCACTTTTCCTTAAAGAAGTACACTTTCAGTTTTCTTAAATTTTAAAATTCTACTTTAAAAAATAATGTTTTATTTTAAAATGTCAAAAGATCAATATTTAAGATATAAGAAGATTAATAATTATAATGTAACAAAATGTCCTAAATGTCTAAATACAAAATATATGTGCAATGCACATTTTACCCCTAGGTAGAGGTAGGCCGCTTGTGCCTACCATTCAATCCAGGTGAACCCCCCCAAAAGATATTCCTGGCTACGCCCCTGGGTCACGGTGTACTTGCGTGATTCCGTGCCGAACGGAATCCTGAGTTCGCAAGTCCATGGAATCGGCTACAATTCTGATTTGTGGTTATCAGGAAAGGCAAAAGCTAAGGAGGCTTATAATAGCCTCCCTAGTAAAATCGTCTGCAGTAGGTGACACACCAACAATAGCAAAAATTTCCTAATGAAGCCTCGTATAGTTAGACATTGTTTTATCGGGCATTTCAGCGCTTTTAATTAGATTTTTTGGCATTTTCCTGAACCGAAGTACTGGCCATTTAAATATATCATAGTAATGGCAATGAGAAGTATTCCCCATGCATCGTACCCATCCGTGTATGTGCGGTTGGTTTTCTGTTAGCTGTTCCGCTCCGCCATTTAGATAAGTGTCATTTCCCCGATATTAAGGATGGTTATAAGCTTGAAAGGCGCTCGATTTCGTTCGTCTAAGGCAGGGGTGGCGAACCTTTCGGCGATTGAGTGCCAAAGTTCATGAAATAAGAGTATACTCGCTCGACTCGCGTGCCAACCCATCGAGTGAGATAGAGGTGTATCCCTTAGCGCCCTCCCAGCTCCGCGTGCTGAAATAATTGCTCCGCGTGCCACTTTGGACACGCGTGCCTTAGGTTCGCCACCCCCGGTCTAATGTATCTCTTATGGCTTTTTTAGGTGATCTGAGACGTTATACGACAGGATCTTGTGCTATTCCTCACAGTAGAAAGAGTGACCGCAGTTTCCCCATATTTGCATTAGCTATTATAATCAACAAAAAATTATCCATTTAAATTGAATTATTACTTTTAAAGGAGGGGCACTTAATGCTTACAAAAGAAAACCTGGGACTTGGAATAACAATTTTTGCACTTTATAGAATGTAAAATTGCCTTTTCTATCATTAACGTACCTTTTGTGACAGAAAAGCTCTTCTCAATAACATTTGCCGAATGTCTTGGCTGTAAAGGTCAATGAATGTATCTCACGACATTTCATGTGTGCTATGAACATGAATCAATTTAAAAATAATTGATTTCATATTCATCGGCAACCCTCGGACGAACTCATTAAGCAGTTTTATTCATATTTTATTCTTCAAGTTTTGTTTTTTATCAGAGACCTCTACAAAAAGATTCCATTCTAGATTTATGAGCGATTTATCAATGATGGCTCTCTCATGGGCAAGGATATCGACCCAGTGAGTTGTATTTACATTAGTTGGGTGGCCTCGGTGGGTACGCATAATCGTCCGTTATCTGAAGTGGTTATTATGAAAAAAACTATTTATTTTATGGAATTTGGGAAAACTATAGCTGAAACCTCTTTTGCGTTCACTGGACCAAATGCTACTCTCCTCTATTATTCATATCAATTGCCTTCCAAAGTGTCATTCCGTGCTTGTTTTTAGCTAACATAGGTATTGCTATTTAAGTAAGGAAGCGGGGCTTTGTGTAGTGATAGAAGAGAAAATGGTATTTTATTGCCTTCACGCCCTATGTTCCATTCCAGTGTCAATGTTCCACTTTATCATCCTTTTCTTAGACTTTACAGCCTCTTGTCGAATTTTATGGGTACTAACTTATGAGCGAGATCTGAGAACGAGAGTTTATATGAATGTTTTTAACCTATTCCAAAATCTCTGTATATAGTTAACATTTTCGTGTTTGTAAATATTGTCCAGTGGCGGATTAGGTGGGACGGGGATTCGTAGATGCCCTATATGGTTCTATAGTACCTCTAGGGATTCGGAGAGGGTGGTCGCCCCTCGTAATACATGGTAAAATAGGGAAAATAGTGGTCCCAAGGTGTTCTCTACCCCCAAAGCCCGTAAAGCAGCAAACCGCCCCAAAACACAACGACCTTATGCCGCCATCATCGCCGTAAACCGCTTCTCTCCTTGTGTACCTTCGTCTGATAATGATAAATGAACCATGTGTATTTTATATCTGTGATTTATTTCCCCTGCTAAGCTCAAGCTGTCTTTACCTCTCGGCGATTTCTTATACTTGGCTCTTGCATACTCTCGTATGAGAGAAATTGAGGCTTCCCTTTGTAGAAATATTTAAATCACCAAATAAACTATGCTAAGAGAAAAATGGGAAGAGAAAACGTAACGGTGAACAAACTATGAAAGTGACACACAATGATAAAAAATTATTAAATGCGTGGAAACCCGAAAACTGTGTTGTCTCTCAGCATTATGAAGCTAACTCTCTTACATCATTTCTCTCTCTCCTCTCCCCTGCTACCACATCTTTATTTCCCAAAACAGTCGGGCGTTTCTTTCCCGAGACTCTCCAAATGATTTATACGAACTGTTCTCATACGTCATTACTTTCTTTTTTCAAAAGATTTATCGAAGGTATGAAACCCAAACAGAATCGAAATATGTTACATCTGCTTGAATTTCTATTGCCAATATCTTATCGCTCACTTGCTGTGGATGAAGCGACATTTACCCAAATTTTGTTTTCGAGCTAGTTAACTACCCCAACTTTGGGTCTCATCATTACCGCTGTACTCATAAACTGTTCCTGCTGTACCCGCTGTATTTCCATGTACCCGCTGTATTTCCATGTTGCTTCGCTCAACACGCTCATATTTATTTGTCCATTCTCATACCTGGGAACAGCCCTCGTGCTCTTATCTTCTTCAATGAATTAACCATTCTTATTTGCTACTGCTGATGACCATTTCTGATTCTTCTCCGATGTCCTAATAACAGCAATTGGCTATGATTCTCTGGGATGACGACCGCGGGGGCATTGCCTCATCAGCAGTCTGGTGCAACACCCACTTCAGCGGGATAGTTCCCGCGCCGACCAGAATTGTTCACCTTTTCCATTTGATAGATCTTAAATCTGCTTCTCCAGAAATAATTCCTCCTACAGGTCCTGAGTTGGAGAGGTCCAGCAATCTCTCCATCTCGATCTCTCGCAGATCTTTATGGCAGACTGTGGCCCTCTGGAATTCCGCGTAATACTATCTTGAGAATCCTTGAGTCATCCATTCTTTCTACATGAGATCTTCAAAAGCATCTTCTCTGTCTGCCCCAACTGACAATCACTACGTTTACCAATCGAACTCAGATCGATTTGGCCGGTTCAGCTCGATGTGGTAAACTAAACGGGCTAGTGGGATCGATATAAGAAGCGGGCTAACACGGCCCGCTTTATCTGCCAGTCTGAGATTTCAAATCGATATGCACAGAATCGATTTCGGATTACCAATGCAAAATCGATGTCGCATTAGTAAACCAGGCGATCCGAGTCGGCTAGCTTAGGATGTTCAGATCGGTCCGAGTTCGATTGGTAAACGTAGTCAATATCTTCTACATGTTTTACAGATCTCTTCATTCCGTATTCTGTCCCGAAGTGATTTTCCTACCAATCGTCACAGTGTCTTCATTTCAGTGGTTCTGAAAATGTTCATAGTTCTGGTAGTTTCTGCTCTTGTTTCGATTTCGTAAGTCATGATGGGTCGTTTGCATGTTTTATAAATTCGGACTTTGCTTTCCACTAGCATGCTTCTATTACTCCAAACAGTATCTCTAAGGCATCCAGAGATAGCTGCCTCTCTTTGACCTGATTGTATTCAATTTTCTATAATCTGTAATAATCTCATACTAAGGAAAAATGTTAAAGTGGTCTCTCGTTGTCATTCATTCATCGGTTGTTCAATCCTAAGATTAGTTGACTGCAGCCCTGCACCCTTCCCTATCTTATGCTGGTGCCCTTACCTCGTGGTATCTCTTCCTATGTACTTTCCTCGTTATTTGGTCCATGAATTTATTCCTGGGTCTTCCCCTTTGCCTTCATTTATGTTCTTCACAAACTCGTTGTGCCTCAGGGTGTGTCCAATCCATCTGGTTCTTCTTTTCTTTATGGTATTCCATATGGTCCTTTCCTCATCTATTCTTCTGTGCACTTCATCATTTCTTATTTTTTCCGTCCATTTTATCTTCGACATCCTTCTCCAGCACCAGAGTTCGAAGGCTTCTAGTCTTTTCTAGTTGTTCTCTTGTTGTATCACCCGATATTGTCTTTAATATAGCTCCCCATCCCACAGAAGTTTGGTGCCACTATTGCCTGGTGCCTCACATGGGGTAATACTGGAAATGGTAGGCGAGTGGAGGAAGCCGCTGGAGAGGATTAAGTTGATGGATCTGGTGTTAAAGACCGTTGGGTCGCTTAAGAAAGGGATATTAGTGATACGGGAGTGGGAGAAAAAACATGCTTTCCGAGTGAGATGAATGGGGTGGAAAATTTTACGACCTGAAAAAGTAGCTCGTAATAAGGATCAGGCGTATGTGGTTACAGAAGAACCAATGAAAGTGCTCTTAGATCCCGCAAAATCCATCTGGATTGATAGATAACCTCCTGTAGTAATTTTTCAAAGCTGTTGCATTTAATGCGACTCGCATTCAGGCTGCTTACGTTATCGTCGCGAGACGAGAATCTGATCATCAAATGAGTTTTGCCACCTGGAAGAGATATATTAGTGATTACCTATGCAAAAAATAAAGAGTGTTGTAATTCATATATTTCTTTATCTCTGATGGTGAGGGAGTCTCACAAATAAAAATATTAGGTACCGTGAATTTCCCCATTCGGAAGCGATTTTACGGACTTGACATTATATGACATATATACGAATATATATCGAATATACGAGTACTTATACGAATATATATACTACATAAAATCCATTTCGTGTAAGTTTAATTTAGTGACGGGAGTAAATATGTTTGAATGCTATTAATTGTGTCGTTGCTAGTAAAATAATAAATTAGATTCTAATAACAGTAACACTTATATTACAACACAAGACATTTATTTTTAGTCATTACTTCAAAATAATAGGAAATAAAATAAGGAGTAGTTGAAAGAGTTACATCAGTATCAACTAAAATGTATCCAGTACATTCAGAATAAAGTTCAGCCTTAAATTACACACAGTTCTTTGGCCTTGCAATGACATGAACAGCGTCAGACATTAATCACATTATGAATTTATTACAAAATTTATGGAGACATGAAAGAGATGAGCGTGTTAGTTTCCTACTGATTAATATCTTTGTGACGATAAATCTGTTGAAATTTGTTTAGTTTCGGAACTTCAGTCCTTCTACACACTCTCAGGAAGGAAATATTTCTAAAATACTAGAGTTATTATTTACAGGTACACAGTCTCTAAGAATACCATAGAATATTACTGGTTATCTATAGACTTGAACACCAGTTAAGCACCAGAAGTACTTTACAATTGTGTTTACATTGTATTGTGATCACTCATCCGCAGTGAAAGGGTGATGTGGAGTCCTCATCTGTGCCTCTCCTGCCCCGCAGATTCAAAAAGCGGGCATTTCCATTATCCCATCCACTTCTCAGCATTGGGTGGGGACAGAATACAGAATAGGATAATTTGTGGATTGGGCGTGCCGATTAGATCACCCGCAACAGCCTTGAAAATGTGACGGCACCATTTTATTCGACGTGTGCCATAACTACTACAAACAACCCCGCCATCGCATAAAGGATATGAAAGGATATTTAAAAAAAAATCAATTCATGGCTACCTTATCAATACTTTTTGTTTCAAATTCAGTTTTGAACACAGTCTCTAGGAGTATTATTTTCTAGAGTCGATACATTAGAAGGCACTACGAATGGCTAGTCAAAAAAGGATCAAGGTGAAGAGATAGGATAAAAGATCATTTTGAAAACACCGTGAGTACACCCCTGCCTATGAGCTCATAAGGTCACACTCTTCAATCAACCGGGACACTTTTGCGTTTCAAAAACACAAACCTTTAGGACTTTTCAATCCCGTGATAATACACGCATCCACACCTACCTATATATTAAAATAACTGATTTAAACAAATATAGGAACTTTTTCCTTCAGTTTAAACAGTCAGTCGATTAGACTGTGAGACATGCGGAAATAAACCGCGCTGCGAGTTTCTTTTTTTCTCTCATTTTCTCCGCATGCCTCGGCGTGACGTCCGTTGCAGGAATGGTCCACTCAAAGGAATGACCTCACTATGTCCCTCAGAGCGGTGTAAGAGCCCACGATGAGACCGAAGAGACCAAACGACATGATGGCCAGGCCCCTGATCATTCTCCAGCGGTACGGTCCCAGGCCGTGACTCCTGCCGTCGGCACTCAGTCCGGTCGTCGCGCTCGCCTCCGGGTCTCCTCCGCCGCCGCTTCCGCCGCCGGCCCCCGGGATGTCGCTGCCCCAGAGCACGCAGATCTCGATGAGCGGTGGGAAGACCAGGCCGAGCGCCGACAGGCAGAGTGCCCCGAAGAGAGAGATGAAGAGCTCCAGCCGCGGGACGGCGACCGCGAGCAAGACTAGACGGATGAAGGAGGGAAAGGAGTTATGAGCCCGGAAGTGGCATCATCAGGCGGGTGGGTTGAGGACACAATGGACCACATTCATTCAGGCGAAGATCGTTTATCAAAGGTTATAAAAATAACAAAATCAATCACTGGCTCCGGAGCCTGCCAAATGATGTCATCTTTCCCTGAAATTTGTTTTCATTCGAAAGTGATATGGTAAAGTTATTCATTCGAAAGTGATAAGCGGTTCCAGCTCAGAGCACTTAAAAGAGATTCTAGGGGTAATGAAGAAAAAAGCAAGTACTTGGTTATGATTCCACACTTTATTCAAAACAACATGACCAAGGTTTCGGCATATGGCATGATGTGTGATGATGCCATATACCAACATCATGCCATATGCCGAAACCCAGGTCGTGTTGATTTAAATAAAGTGTGGAACACTACTGAATACAATGCAGAATAGAAAGGGAAACTGGATCGGACATATTTTAAGAGGGAAGAGAATTTTGAATACAGCAGCTGAGGGAACAGAGGAGGGAGAAAAGAGAAGAGGAAGAAGGCTGAAAATGACAGACGAAGTAGACGTAAGAAGTTACAAGGAAACCAAGGAAGAGGCCTGGGACACTACGAATTGGAAACGGCTTTGGTGTTTGGGACCTGCCAGTAGGCAAAATACCAGTTGATGATGCTGACATTACCAAGTACTTTTTTTCATTCATAATGAAGGAGTTCTACCGAGTAACGCCAGAGGCAGTGTCTTATAGAGGTAAAAATATCCAGACTCTATCTCGACTATGTCAGTCGAGACAAACATGCCCGACATATTTGTATTTATTCAGTTAAAATAATTCTATTTCCGCTGATAAAATGAGTCACTTATTGAAAACCAAAATTAAGGAACAAAATATGCATATTGTTCCTCGAATATATGTCCTTTGTCCAGCCATAGGAGCCGACTACAGCGCCATTTAATGAAATAGCATGTTGCATATAGTTATTCACTTTTATGAAACAATGTTAATTTTGTACAACAATGCTGTGTATTTGGTTGGTTTTGATTTTGAGTTACAGTGTTAAACAAATGGTAGAAATAAAATGCTGTAAGTGACCAGTGACTAGAAAAATTGGCTCGGAAAGTTGTTGCAAGATTCTCTCACGGAAAATAGGGCATTTTGACTTCAATAAAGGCAGTAATTCGCTAATAACTTAAAAAATAGACGGTGACTTGCCTATATGTCACGTTTATTCAATTCAGCAGAACTATTCGCTTCTTATAAGCAGTGTTAACTAAAGGCTTGGATATGCTTTCTTGTTCAAATTGACTTTTTTCTGCCATAAGCTGAGAAATTCCCATAAAAGCCCTGTTAAAACCGCCAATTTAAAGGATGAATTACATTAAAACTAGTATGGGAAGCATATTCTATTTTCCTCTCAGTTAACAAAACGCACTTCAAAGGTGCAGTTATCTAGTTTTCCGGACCATCTAGAATAAGTTACCCTTAGGTCAGAGCCACCTTACAAAAGGATAGCTGCGAGTAATGGAACGCGAATTATGAGTACTTAGGAGGATAGTTAGGTACTTGAGAAATCTTTCCTTTATGTATTTTATGTAGTGATCACATTATGCCCGTGTCGGACTGTGTCAGTGCTGGTGGACTTTCGGACTGTGCCCGAAAGTCCACTGGTGAGGACAATAATTATGTGAGCTGTCTCAATCCGTAAAATAAGCTGTCATTACATATAGCATTATTTTCCCTTATGGCCGGTTGCAAGAACGTTTGGTTATGGAATCAATTGCTATGAGATCCATAGAGTTATGGACCTCAAAAATATTCGGGATACAAGAACACTTCTACCAGTTCCATAACTTATCCGCCATTAGTTATTTGCATCGAATATTTGATCTAATATTCTTTCGCTGGATCACATGTATATTGATTTATCATACGCATAATTGCTAATGCACATAATAATTATTCAGTCAAAGTAAACAAACTGGCCATTTGTCTCAAAAAAACTGTTTTATCAAATAATTAAAACTCCAAGCGATTCACCGTGCTTACACCATCTTGGCTACTTATGAAGCTCATAACTCTATTCCATAAGTTATGAAGACATTTATGAAACTATTTCATTTATCAAATGTTTCTGCAACGCTTTCTTAATGGTTGCCATGGCTTATGGGTCCCATAACTCTATGGAATACATGTGTGTCGTTCCTGCAGCTGGGCATTATACATGCGTATATTTATACGAATTCCAATCTCATGAGGAAGCATAAAGGATAATCTATGTACCTTTTTGCTATTTGTTTAATCTAGATAAAAAGATTGGAATCAATTCACTGACAACAACGCGTCATCCTAGAAAACAATTTTTAGACTTCAAACCAAGATGTAATCGTTCACCAGGTTCAGACATAGCCCCATTATCAGACCCCTTGGTGCATCAAATTTCCTCCACAATTTTTTTGGCCAGAAGTTTCATAATAAGATCTCAAAAGATGTCATACCTTAATATTGACACAACTAGGGATTTTTCTGGGGGTACCATTAGAGATTCTAGGGTAATAATATCCAGGGTATGCTGTGCAGTATCCGAGTAGTTTTCCAAACTGGCAGGAGCACCATATTGCCATTCAAAAACTATTAATGTATTATCAACGAGCTGTTTAAAGGTCATGAGGTACGGTGCTTCTGAGTTGCAGCCATGAAAAGCGGGAGGAAAGATATTAGGAAACAGGAGTATAAAAGAAAAAAGGGGTGTTCTGTTTTGATTTTTGGAAAAAATGACACTAATTTGAATCTGGGAAGAGTATTCATATTTCGAACTCTCCTGTCTTTTGACATGGATTTCGTCACCAAAAAAGAGAGCCATCATCCCTCTGATACCTCCAATGTCGCGGAATCTAAATGCCGTTGTTTTTAACGCCATTCCACCCAACTAAGATCAGCGTCCAGCTTATCTAATAGTCGTTGTAAGTTGCTTAAGAATATGTTAAATGCATACCTGTGTTGAACCTCTTCTGGATGCGAAAAACGCTTTAAAAATGCGACAACGCTTGTAAAATTTCTGAACTCAATCCAGTCTCAGCAATAATGCCACACTCAATCCATCGAGTTCACAAATCTACTTTTGTACCGAAGATTTAATCGGGATGATTCCAGAAATTCATATGCTAACGAGATAAAATTGGCTGGCCTTTTACGAGGCTGTAAGTTTCGGCTACACTGCATTACGCTTTGAAAGCAATACCAAATTGTGTCTGGTATCCATGATACTCTTTAAACTAACTCACCTAATCCTGAGAATAATATTGGAACAAAAATTTCGAATGTATACTGCATTTGCGCTTATAGCTCAGCCACTAGTCTATCCGAACATAACCGCTGCCAACTTCGAGGAGTGCGAAAGAATTAGGAGTCCCTGTGGTCAGTTCAAGATAACTATTTGAAAAAGAGCTATTTATTTTCCTTCTTCAGAGGCGAAGGTTTTCACACCAGAACTTCAACAGAGACGAAGGGTTCCACTTAAGTAGGACATGAAACCCAATCCTGAAAATGGTAACCAATCAACACCGGCCTGGCCTAAGAGACATACCATATAAACACGGCACCTCGACACCCGGCATCAACGACCGTGACGACGATGTAAGTCTTTCATCGAAACATCGCGTCGGCAATGAAGAAGATGGAGCACCTTATCCGGACGGAAATCCGAGAAGAATTCACTTTGATCATTCGCGGGCAGAAAATTAAATCCTACACTTAGAATTGGGGAGGGAAATACTAAGAAGGAATTGTCACGCCGACCTACAGCAGCCCGAGAGCGAATTTTGAATGGTATTTACATTTCCAGCTACCATCACAGAAGATCTCTCTCTCGAAATAAAGTTTCTCGAACGGATCATTAAGAACACTTGAAATGTATGTCGTATCAAAGACCTCTCCTTATTCAAACCGCTAATGCTACCACGCGAAACAGCATTATACGAACTCATACAAACGTAGATCTTATTGGTCACAATTTGGTTCCACTTGTCGATGACGATTTGGTAGATGAGATAGGTAGATATAAAAGAAACATTTAACTAGTTTTCCTCTTGAGACAAAACTATGGTGGGATTAAAATTAAGACAAATTAACCTTTCTTTCAAACAGTCACAAACTGAGAGCTGACTGACACAAACAAATTTAGTGTTTTTCGAAACGATAACAAAGTTCACGAATATTTTATGGAAATTCTCAAAGCAGTATATTTCATGCTTCAAGAGCTAGAGGGAGATGGATCCGCTCGCTGCTTTGCGATTGAATTTCTTCATTACATTCAATTGAATTGAAACTGCTTTTATCGGTGATACCCATCAACTCCAATGAAATAAAACATCCACTGAAGGATTACTTGGTTTATATCGCCGAAGATTAATTCCGGAGTCAGGTACACTAAAATCATTCGGATGAACACGCTCTGATAAAAGTTGAGGCAAGGCCATGTCTTTCAATCTCTGCAGTTACCCAATGAATTTTTTAATCCAGAAAATCGCACAACTTGTATTTAATGAAAGTATGCCCATGGAGTTCTCTCATTTGAACCTAGAACCCTTTGCTTGGCAGACTCAACTTGTGAGGCCTCACCGCCTTAGAGCATTGTATATCGCTTAATTTAACCTGGTGGATATTTTCTGGTTGAAGTTTTCATCACTTTATAGTAATCTCACAGTCATTCAAGCATTGATCCAGGAATATTATGGGTAATTTCAATGGTCAATACATTTGATACTATACATCATTCTGATTCAAATGGATGAAAGAATTTTTAAACTGTAGGAAAACTTACTGCTCAGGTCGTGGAAGATTACCTTATGAACGCTGACGTAATTAAGCAAATCAAATTTAGAATGTTAAATAAAATCATACTCTGTCTTTTAATTAGGCAAAAGCGTAGTACACTCTCATAAGCAAGGGCAACCTACTTTTTCAAAGCACTCTTTTATTACCTATTTTACGCGCATCCTTAGCAAGTCCCTTCGTAAATTTTCCAACGTAATACAGTTATTTTTCCTTAAGATATCATTTCTCTCAAGTATAGCTGACAAATTGTCTCGGCTACTGAATGAAATAAAAAAACACCTTCCAAGAGACTTTTCGTTGAAATTTGTGGATTCACTCCCCGGAATAGAGAGGTTGCCTGGAGCGAAACTTGAAGTAGTGCATTAAAGGATTTTGATAACAAAAGCTAGAGAATGAATGACCGCGTTGCGAAATTTTTAATTTAATGGCTTGCTGTACATTCGAAACATATTTTCCACGAAGATATTTCGTTTCTTCCGCTAATGGAATGATTGCCTTAAAGGTCAGCTTTTCGAGATGGGTGAGAAGTAGGTACGAGAGGGGATCAATACCCTTTGCGACAATCGATACTATGGGAGCGCTCCTAAGAACAGGTGCGCGTCCTCAACTCGCCCAGAATGAGGCCACCTATAGAAACAAAACAGTTTTATTAACTTAAAAAATCTTTTTCTCCTTCTGCATTGCCACAATCAATTTTTCTTTGGCCTAGTAAAAAAATAATTTGAGTTAATCAATGATTTTTCTCGGATTTTTTGTAAACAGCTCAGGATTTGAATGTTTTGCAACTTACCCGAATTAAACTGCTGTATGAATCTTTTCCGAAGACATGTTCAACTTGTACTGAAGCATGTACGAGTTTTAGGACTAACGTAACGTACATACATTGCCGTTGCCTTGCCCGTTACGTTACATTGCCCGTTGAACCGATGGTCGTATTCCCAGGGCAACACACAACGCTCATGCTAGAGTTGGGATTCAAACCAGCAAGCAATTTAAAAATGGATTAACTTCATGATAAAGTTCAACCGACTTTATCTTCAGGCTCCTGAATATATGTACAGAAGATATAAAATTGAATGGTTCTCCTATTTCCGGTACCAATACCCTATTATCGCACGAATTATTTGACGTCTAGCTGCCTAGAAATAGTTTACCTCTCGGTTGCATAATTTTTTTACTTAATTCCACCAATTTCTCCTTTGTGATTGCGAAAAACCACGCAAAGAGAAAACTTTTGTTGATAAAAGAATTTCTCTATTGGTCATAATATTTCGTCGATCACAACCGATGAAATGTGGATTTAGATAAGCATATAGCCTGGATATTTCTCCAACCAGACATGATTCGAATTCGCGACCTTAGGGCTGGTAGACGAGGACGTGACGCGGTCACCCCTGAGGTTTGTAATTGCTCTGAATTTATTTTTACCAAATGAGTAGTCGAACAGTTTTTCGGATGCAATTTTTTCGATACTTTGAGCAAAATGTCTTTTCACCTAGGAATCCATTAATTTGGTCTCATTTTAAAGAAAAACATCTCAATTCCTAATATACCAAAATATTAGCTCCTTACCGCACTATTTTAAGATATTTTTGACGAAAATTATCAGCCATTTTGCATGGGAAATGGTGCGTCTATGTACTTCAGATAGACATCATTTACAAAATGAGGAATTTTGAACTCCTGGATTTCATCAAAAAAATAAGTCCGTAGTTTTTTTGCTTTCTCCACTACTTTTAAAAATTAGTCATTTGGTCACCGCAGTGGGTTTTTCAGAATCACTAAATAAGCTTCTGATGTGGAGGAGTTTTATACGTACGGCGTGGAAAAAAATGAGTCAGATTAAAGACCTATAGAGATATTTTAACCTAATTACTGAGAATTTCAGTCGTCTAAAAGTTAGGGATGGCAAAAAATAATGTAAATCGATTACTCGATCATTTCATTAATTATAAAAAGTCGATTAATTATTCAATTAGTTGATTACTTCTATATCATATGAATAAACGAATAATCGAAAGAAAAAAATCGATTACTATTTCCGCTGAACAATTAATTGTTGCCATCTCTAGGGATAGCAAAAATAGTATAAATCGATTAATCAATCATTCGATTAATTATTTAAAAAAGTCGATTAATCATTCAATTTATTGGTTACTTATTATTATATGATAATTGATTAATTGAAAGATAAAACTGAAATTTTTCCACGGAACAATTTATTGTTGCCATCTCTCATAAAAGGATACCGTTTTTCCAATAATATTACATTATTTACTTCATGCATCCTACAGCCGCTGAAATTAAAAAGTAAAATTCGTACATGGTCTCCATTATGACTAGGAAAATATCTCGCTCAAACTGCCTTAAGGTCACTAGCATTCAAGTATTTATACTAAGCATCGCCCAAGAGGCTGATTCATCTACTTTCCGTGCGCAGTGTGAGCTTAGAGGTGCATGAGTTAATAAAGCTTTATGTTGTGTAACGAGAATTTAATTTTTTAGCGTGCCCACAGGAAAAATGACGAAAGAGATAATGACATATTCATGGCGGTGAAAAATGCTCTTCGAATTCATTAAGAGCAGGCTTTTTTCTTTTCTCAGATATCTTGTGCTACGATGCGAAGTCATTAAGATCTCCAGAGAAGCGTGTAACTAATCCTAGGGGTATCTTGTTATATTTCTGTGGGACTATTTCTTGCTATTGATCTTTATCTCGATAATCTGCATTAGTATGAGTGAATCTCTCATGGCTGCATTATACTGCTCATTACAGATACGAGAGCAGAGGAAGCTTCCATAGAAGAATTTCATGATATTCGCTGTTTGAAATTAGGTCTTCCTACCTTGAAACGATGTCAATGACGGGATGAAGATCATTGCGTGACCAAAGTGAGGATGGAGAAATTTGACCATTTTCGTCTAAAGCGTTGCTAAATAAAGACAACTACACAAGTGTGTAATTTTATGAATAAAAAGTAATAAAATTATAGATAAAGAGAAACTGTTCTAGAGGAGAACGTAGTGCAATATCGTGAGGAGGTATGGTCAGCCATCTTTCAATAATTTAAACGGTTCTAAGGTGTTTGTGGGAGAAAATCAATGTTTACTTTTGTGACTGTACAAAGAAATAATGATTATAATATGCTTAATTGAAATCTTTGGGCTTAAGAAATTATCCTCGAAGTATTATATACATTACAATATTAGTTGTAATTAATGATAAAGCTTTGGAGAGAACGTGAGGAGCAATGTCTATTCCAAATTCGTGACATTCAACTCCCATTACAGCCTTTCATGCGATTGAAAGCGCCAATATCGATGACAGAGGTGAAAAAAAATCTACTACCTCTCCAAAAAATACTTAATCGACATGGAAGGCATGTTGTGAGATTGAAAATTGATTGGTAGATAGGCTTATGATTCTGCAGAACAATACCGGAGAATAATGACCATTTTTCTTTCATATTTGTATATTCTTTCATATTGTAATAAACTTAGTGCCTGTACAAATGGGCATTTCTGAAAAATATGGTCATTGATTTTAAGCATGAGACTATCAACTAAACTCGTAAATTAGGTCCTCGATTAAAGGATTTTTTTCAGGGAGCATTTAATTAAACGAGAGATATGCCAATCTATTTTTTAAAAATATGAATATCTGGAAATTTACGGTGTTTACTTCTGAGAGGGCGATAAGCGTTCACATTAGCTCAAAGAGTTACCATATTGCAAGAAAATTTCGAAATGTAAATTTCAGAGTATGCGGCTTTTTCAACTAGTCACAAGTTTGTGGAGGTGACTGTGTTAGGTAGGAATTGTCTTGAATGTGTATAATTAATTATTACATGAAAGGATAGAGGAGGGGAATAGAGGAGATTGTAAACTTACATGTGGCAATGACAATTGCTGTCCTCAAGATGTACTCCAGAATTGTCTTTTGTCTCGGACTCTTCTTTTGCACAGACTTCATTAGATATTCCTTCCAAATGATTTCCAGTGGAACGTAGCACTGTAGTGCATACGTAATGAAGATAGCTGCTGCAAACATTCCTTTCACAACCTGTGCCAGCCTGCGAATAGAGTAAACTTTATACATAAAAATTCACAGGCTATTACATGTGGAACTACATAACGCTAAGAAAAAAATGTAGTGAGGCATCATGATAATATTTTCTGTGTCGCTATGAAACACACCAGTTCTGAATTTCTAAAGCAAGCCTAGCGTATAGCCTCCAAGTTTCTAGGGGCTTCCACCTTAATCCCTCCAAAGTCATGCAACACCATATGTTCGTTCGTAGTATTTTTAAACGAAGCGCGCAGCTTTTCTTTGTATTCCACTAATTTTGTTTTTGTTAAATTTTACGACCAGGGTCCCAAATGCTCTCGGCGTATTTGAGGTGTGGCCTAACCAGAGCGAAGATCTCTCTATGGCTTTTTTATCCTAGGACCGTCCTACTATACGCTCGACAAAACCTTATTTCTTTAATGCTGCGCCGCATATGTTTTGTATGCGTGTTCCCCACGATATATCAGCAGTTAAGGTAATTCCAAAATATTTTTCTGTATCTGAAGAATTTATGTTTTCTCCACCCACAGTGAAGGTCTGGCATTGTGTGATGGCTTTTCAGGAAGTGAACTGTGGTGCATTTGCTCATATTTAATTCTAGCTCCCACTCCTGGCACCACGAATGAACGTTGTTAATGTCCGATGACAGAACTTCTAAGTCCGTGTCTTCGCTAACTTCGCGGTAGCTAACTATATCGTCTGCAAATAATCTTAATTTACTCATAACTCGAGAACTTAGGCCATTAATATAAACAATGAATAAAAGAGGGCCGATGATGCTTCTTGAGGAACACGGGTATGACTTCGACCACGTCAGAGCTAAAACCATCAATAACCACTTTTTGTTTTCGTTCAATGAGAAATTCCCCCATTCAATTCACTATGTTTTTATTAAATCCACATGAATGAAATTAATAAATGAGTTATTTGTAAAGAAACTTGTCAAATGCCTTCTTGAAATCAAGGAATACCGCGTCGACTTGCTCATTCGATTCACCTGATTTAGGATATCATGAAGGAAGAGCGCAAGCTGTGTTTCGCAAGACCTGCCCTTACGGAAGCAATGCTGACTGCTATGTAAGAAGTGATGATTATCGGAATGTCCTAATATTGTTAACTACAATGTGTTCGAGTATCTTGCATAAAAGTGATGTCAACGATATAGGCCAGTAATTTCCTAGGTCATTTCTATTTCCTTCTTTTATATATCGGTGACTATGGCTATTTTCCAGTCTTGGGGCACCTTGCCTTCGAATAACGATTTGCCAAATATAATTTCTAAGAATGGTGTAATCCGTGACGCTAACTCCTTGAGCACGCATGGAGGTATTCCTTCTGGACCAGGGTTGTTACTTTTAATCGAACGCAGTTGTTTAGCTATTCCATCTCGTACATATGGCACATTGGACGATAAAATTGACAGTTTGATTTGGACAGTCTCCTCAGTTTTCATTACTTCGGAGAACATGACTGTTACACTTACACTTCATCAGTAGGAAGGTTCAGCGTAACACTACCCAAGGCTCCATCTCCATACTTGAGGTAACCAGAGAAGCCAAGGACGACGTAAAGCGCGACGATGACGAACATTGCTCTATTAAGCACTCCACTATATCCTCCGAAGGCTGATGGAGTTTCCATGTTGTTTTCCAATGCAATTACCTTCAAAATGAACGTTCAGACCAATTAGTGGGATATAGATGCAGATCCGAGAGATAGAGAAATTACTTATATATTTTATTTCACGTCAGACTGAAACTTACCACTCCCACCGCCTCCAACGCAAAGAGAGTTGTTCCGATGAAGAGCGGAAAATGCGAGACTTCTCCTGAAAGTTGACAGAAAAAGGAATCAGGCTGACTGCTGCAGAATATGGATTACTTAAATACTTCCAAGTTTACACGTAACTGATAAAAATGATGCTCATTGAATCACTTGTGGGCATCGAAGAAATTTATTTTGAAACGGTTCTCTTGTTTTTAAGCAACATGTCACACATGAGACAATCAGAAGAGGCTATCTTCTACATTTTCCAATAAAATACAGAGCTCTTAATGAAATAATGACGTTTTTGTACTTCCAGCCAAGTTTACCTAGAGTCCTCTGCTTTTGACGCATAGGCGTCACCTGGTGGGTATCTGAATACGATGCCTATGCATTGAAAATATTGGAGAAACATAACGTGTTGTGTGAGAGTTTCTTTTTTTATTATTAGAGATGATTTTTTTCATTATTACGCAGGAACTATAGGTAAATAAATTTCTTAATTTCTATGAAGAAAGGTACGAGGTAGTTTTCATTTTGAAAATACGTACCTATGTATCACCGTCGAGGAAGCACCTCAAGTAAAAGTATCATACTCATGTAAAAATTCATGTAGTATCATACTTTTTACTTACTTTTCAAAGTTAGTCTAATAGCTAATTAAAGGAACGACACGGATGTATTCCATAAATTTATGGGATCCATAAGCCATGGCAACCATTCAGTAAGTGTTGCATAAACATTAGATAAATTTATTGGCTTTATAACTTATGGCATGGAGTTATGAGTTCGATAAGTAACCAGGATATGAAAAGAACCGCTTGAAGACTTAATTACTTGATAAAAGAGATGTTTTAAGACCAATGGCCAGTTTTTTTTACTCTTAGTGACTAGTTATTATCTGCATTAGCAATTACTTATAGGCTATACATTCGTAAATTTCATCCGGTGGTGGAAGATTAGATTAAATATTCGAAGCTATTAACTATTGGTAAATAAGTTAAATAACTGGTAGATGTCTTCCTGCAACCCGAATATATTTATGAGATGAATAACTTATGGCTCTCATAACTACTTTATCCATAAGTAAATGTTCTTACAACTGGACGTTAATGATAAATTTTGTTAACTCATCTCCTTTGAGCGGAATCATCGCGCTTTGATATTCAACGTGAAGCCATTATGGTACCGGCTTCCACGTCCGGAATGTGACGCCCAAAATGTAGCGGCAATTAATGGAAAGCCAAAAAGAAGATAAGTGAAAGGCACTCCGCATCAACATACCACCATGAAAGCCGCCTCAGGAGCGTGCGGTATATGTCTATGGGACATCAGCCATGAAAAAGGAAAGGAAGAAGGGGTAGGAATACGGAAAGGAAGAAAGTAAATTATATGCTGACGGAGAGCATCAGTGTCTTGCTCTTTTTTGGCTGTAGTCACAACAAGCGATACACTTAAGCGTCAAAAAACTGCTCACCAATTGCGTTCCTTTCCGACAGAGAGGGAACATCTCTGCCGAACAGATAGTAGAGCACAATGCCGAGCCCAACGAAAGTCATGGCGTTGGCAGCAGTGGAGAAGGGGGCGAGAATCTTCAGGTTGGGTATGTAGTTGAGCAGAATGAGGGGAGTCAGTAGTATCAACATATACACACGGACGTCCATGCCTTTCCAATACTCATCGACGATCTGTGAAAGGAAGCATAATTGTGGAAAAATCTCTTATTTTTAGCCTTTTGAGGAAGACCACTATGGGCGTGAAACCAAATAGATAGATAATTCTCAATCATATTTTAACGCGGTGATTAATACCTTCGCACTTTCATTCCTAAATCCGAAAAAATATGGCTTCCGTTTTCGAGGGTGATAATGTCACTGATTATGTATGATGTTCTTGACGAATGCATTTTTAACGAACTGAACTATAACAAAATCCGTTATGAAATTCCTGAGATTAGGGAAAGGCTACGTGTGGAAGAAATAGGAGCAAGAGTGCTAAATTATTCTTCAAATGTGGATTTTATATTTATTTACGTTGAATTTTACGTAAAAATTATGAGATTTTAGTACATTTAGCAACAATTCAGCTTAAAAAGGTTTAAATCCCATCCATTAGTTTTATGAATATTGTATACTGCGTGCTCTTGAGCATAGTGAAAAACCTTATAACAATTTTGGTTACACAATTGGCTTTTCTAGATCAAAATAGGAAAACTAAACAAACGTCTTATTCAGGCTGAATCTGGTAGAAGTTTTCATAATATATGATAAATGAAACACGTTTTTCCAAAACATTATGTAACCTGAGTCCTTCATATTATTACCCCAAATGTAGCTCAATGCAAGGTGCCGGTTGAATAATTTTGTGAAAGCGTATTTAGTGTTTCATTTGGCATAAAAATATCGAGAATTAATATTTTTAACTATTTAATTTCCATTATGAGGTCCTACTAAATACCTAACATACCTGCGTTCTCGAATTGTCGCTCAAATGTCCCAAAGTGTCTCTCATTTGTTGTATTGCTACGGCTATGGGTTGAAAAATCTCCGTTCTTGAGGAAATATCTGATGTGAAGTCACATTTCAATAAATTATTTGCAGAATTTAGGTCAATTATCTTAATGTGAAGTGGAAATTCAGAGTTTGGCAGAGATTAGCTTTTTTTCCTCCCAATGACTTGGACGTAAAGAAGACATTTAGAGCTGTTTTGATACCCATATTAAATCGGGGAAAAATGTTTTACAGCTTTTAATTTGGAAATTAAAATAGGCTGATCCTTCAGAGATTCGTATTTACTAGTTATAGAAGTGGCACTATAAAAATAAGCATTTTGAGAAATTTTAACCTTTGCTTTTTCTCAATGGAAATTACACAATATTTTCTTACATTTTGCATAATGTGATTTTCCATTTTACTAGTGCTTACCTGCTTGATATTGGTAGCGACGAATACTATATAGACGCAGCAGATCCCCAACTGGTAGACGATTAAAAAGGCGTTGATGACGTGCCTAAATAAAAATGATTATGGGATGAGTTTGTGATGAATTGGTAGATTTGTGTATATCGATTCAATCTTAAGGCGGTAAATATCAAATAATTTTACGCATGTGTGGATTAAAATTTCTTAACCACAAATATTAGCTTAATCAAAGGAAAATAACACTCATTCGATAAAAGAAACATAACATTTTCTCAAACATTATGTCATTATAAAATCTTTGCTTTGAATTAATGAAGGAAAGATCATAATATTATTTACTTTTTTGAGTTTCTTTATCTAAAAATCAACTGCTTTACATATTTTACAGCTGAATAGCATAAAATTCTCCAATATTCAACAATAATTAATTTATACCAAAAAATACTGCCGGAATTCAAATTAATATGTACACGATCAAGTACTGACGGAACCAAAATGCCTCAGCAGCTTGTGCTCTTGTTTCTGATGATACCTAGGCACAAAATTTATCCTAATCTAGAGTTGCTTAAGCGTATAAAATCCGGAATAAATCCTCTGTCTCCCCTGTACTGACCGTGAAGCACCTTTGAATCTTTTTAGCCACTGTGGCCCGATTTCTATCGCCTCGGCCATTGTATCAGGATAATTAAGCACTGGAACGCGTAACTTCGAGCAAAGGATGTATTGAGAACGTATCTGAAACATAGAAAGACGCAGTAAATATGAGTTAAATTTTTCAAGAGTCAAGTCACTTAATGGAATGACTTATTGAATTATTTAATTTCAAATAATGCATAAGTCGACGATGTTAATGGACAATAAGTTAAGGTCTGCTCTTTTTGAACTCTGTAAATGTACCATGAAAGTTCAAACTAATTGTTAAAATTTCAGCTGCAGGCATACAGGAGGAAGCCAGGAAGCCACTTATTTGGTAGCAAAATTTCCCCTGGTTGATACTTGATCCTGAACCTTATATTAATATCATATTGTCAGCAGCATTACAGTTTCTTAATTAGTCTTCAAAATGCAGTGTAATCAAAGTACTGTAAAATAAGTAATTTTAAAATTTAAGAAAGTTCCTTGAGATTAAAAAGTGAAGTTACTGAGTTATCATAAATAAACTAGCTGAGGTGGACTCTCCCGGGATGTAATTTTAAGGAAGAGAATTAAATAAAACTGCAGTACTAAAGTAGCTTACCAGTATATGTAAACAATAGGTACACAATGTGCCGATGAAGATAGTTCCACCGATACCGAGAGCGTAACCTGCGTTGTGGAATGCTTCTGGCATGGCTAGAATTCCCGTGCCTAAACTCCCCTTCAGCATATGGATGAGGGTCTCAACGTTACTGTTGAAAGTGAAAGAGTGAGCAAGATGAGGATAAAATTTTTTAATCACATTTGACAATAGTAAGTAATCATTGTTCACCTATATGGTTCAATTAAAAGTTTTAGCAACGATTGACAAAGGGGTAGCCTTAGTACATATTCGGTCCACCTCAAGGACAAAAAACTTAAGGAATTAAATTAAATTCTAATGGTACTGTAACAAAGAAGCACAATCAAATTACATAGCATTATGGTAATTTTAACATTTTAAATGTCATTTTAAGCCCGATTTGGTAATGGAAAATTTAAAAAAAAGTTGAACGAGGTTTACTTAAAAAACAGCTGTAAGTACGTGTGTCGTTTAGTGATAGGGTAAAAATAACTGGCCTAAATAGGAGTCTTAAGGGAAAAAATTAGAATAAAGGAAAGGGAATCTTGGCCACATAACACTGTACATCATTTTCATAATAAAAATTAAAGTACGAATATGATAAATCTTTGTCAAGTCTTTAATATTATCTAAAAAAACCGCAGATAAATAAAAACATGACCCGGGTTTCAACGCTTTAGCGCCATCTGCAGACTCTGGCTTCTGCTAGTCAGGTTGATAAATTTTTCCAATAAAGTAGCATTCTCTCGATTACCCTCGAGAACATGTAAGTTGGTGACTGCCCTTTTTGAGAGAAAATTACTTGTGTTTATTTGTGTGGATATAGCATTCGAAAGTATTGATTACCTACAACACAAATACTTCAAATGAATACAATAATTTCATTTTAATAGGCGTCCACCTAAAGTAGCGTATTTATAGGCAAAGAGAAGTGCAAAAAGGCAAATAGTATAGATGACAAGTAGAGAGAGAATACAATTGCATACATTTTCCTGTAACTTGCCATCAATACCATATAATATTTATTTTTTATTAAAGTCAAATACAAGAAATGAGCTGCCAGGAAACAATCGTAACCAAAATTCTCTAAGTGATGAACTGCAGCCATTTATTTGAGAGACAAATCCATGATCAAACGCTAAAAACTATTCATTTTGGTATTTGAAATTAATAGTAGAAAAAGTAGAGAGAGAAAAAGTAATAGCATAATTTTTCCGGAAACTTGTCATCAATACCGCATGATAATTAATTTTTATTAAAGTAAAATACAAGAAATTAGTAGCCAGAAAACGATCGTAATAATAATTGTCTAATGGCCAGTTGCAAGAGCAGCACAATCGTATTTGGGGATCGGGTTGGTGTGGTGGCTAGAGTACTGGCTAACCATATGGGCGGCCAGTGTTCGAATCCCTGCAGAAGAGGATTTTTTCAGAGGAAACCCGATCCCTACTTGAGTGTTTTGTGGAGGGCACTTCAAGTACAGTACTCCATATGTCGAATGAGACGTTAAGCCGTGGTCTCTCCTTCGCGCTTTTCGTTGACAGCAGGCTATGCTGACGCCGGGTTTCAATCCACCCTTCCTTCCTATATTTACCTATCCCCTATGTTATCCCTATGTCCCTCCATAAAGTTATGGGACCTATAGGCCATGGCAACCATTCAATAAGTATTGCAGAAACATTCGGTACATTTATTGGTATCATGACTTATGGCATGGAGTTGTGATTTCCATAAGTAGCCAAGATGGCGGTTGCGCAATGAACCAGTTGGAAACTTAATTACTTGACACAAGTGTTGTTTTGAGACAAACGACCAGTTTTTTTACTATTACTGACTAATTATCATCTGCATTCGCATTTATTCATAGGTTAAACTTTCGTAAATTTTAATTTAAGTAACTTACTTACAAATAGTTAATAGCTAGATGTATTCCTGCAACCAGAAAATATTTATTAGATGTATAACTTTATGGATCTCAAACTATTGATTCCATGACAATATGTTCTTGCAACGGCCATAATTAATGAACCGCAACCTATAATTTGATAGAAAAATCCATTATCAAACGCTAAAAGCTATTCCTTTTGGTAGTTGAAGTCAATAGTAATTTTTGGCCATGCATATTCTACGGTTTGAGTGACTTTGCACTGGACGTATTCGCGATGGTGGCACTCACTTGGTTGGATGATCCAGTTTCCGGTGGATGTGAGGATCGTACTGTTCTGACGAACTTCCCGCTGTTGCACCCGGCTGCTGGTATCCGTTCTCCTCCCTGGTCCCTCCTATCACGTAGACCTCACCCTCGCCATCCCCGTCCGGCGTGTAGGCGACATTGAGAAGTCCCGGCGCACTCGATGTCCAAGCATTGCTTTGGGCGAAACGAATCGGCTTAGTAGATCAACTTAAGCAAAGTGATAACGACGAATCGACGCAAAAAATATGCCAGGGAGTAGGTTCATGGGTACAAAATTCAGGCGCTTAGGCGAAAGGCATACATAAGTAGGCGATTAGATGATTAAAATCAATACCTCAATATTAGCATCAAATTTGCCAATCATAAATCTTAGCATTAAGGGGACTTCTGTGTCCACCAAAAGAATGGTAATCGCTACACATAAAAATCCGGACGGATTTTTATGTGTAGCGATTACGTTGGACGTTGCATGTACGTACGTTGTTATGTACGTTGGACGGAAGTTTAGCCATATTTAGTTGTAACTTTTAGTACACCACTGAGATAAAACACACAAAAACATGACCCGGGTTTCAATGCGTTAGTATCATCTTCAGGTTCAATTAAAAGTCGGGAACTCTCTTTAATATTAGGTAAAAAGAGGGGAGAGGGGGAGTGGAAGATAGAAGAAAAGGGAAAGCAGAAGAAAAGGATACGAGGGGAAGAAAGAGAACAAGCATTCGTAAACAACTTTTCCCCCAGTATAAAAGAGAGTCCCAACCTTTGTTGGCACCTGATGGTGATACTAAGGTATTGAAGCCCGGGTCGTGTCATTGTGCATTTTACCTCTGTAGTGCAGTAAAAGTTACAATTAAATATGGCTATGGAAATATACCGCAAAGTTACCAAATATATTGTTTTCTTTGAGAAATTTAGCGACTATTTGGTTCTGAGCGTTCAAGTCAAATTCCGGCAAATGTAAATCAGTGAGAATTAAAATGCCGGCTTTTTAAGGTTAAAAATTGGAGTTTTGCTCATCTCTGTTACTTCAAGATAAAAGAATTCGTCCAATTCAAGCTAAAATCTGTCTCTTATACCATGGCCATCCACCAACATCTGACCCCGAGTCTTCTTGGACAAAGACTGGGTCGATTCCCGGGACTTTTTGGTTGATTGGCGGGCACATTATCAACCGCATCAGGCACATATAAATCTTTCTATCATAGTTTACATTGTACTGGTAAAAAAGGGACGTTTTTAAGCTAAAATCCGATAACGATAATTAATTTCTTTAAAACTTGTAAGTATAGACTTGACTCAGAGGTACAGACATCTCGTATCTGGGCATATTAAATAAGAGTACTGCTGGAGGAACAATATTTTTGAAGGTAAATTTTGGAGCGCCACTCTCATCGCCACCGTACAAATGGTACTGAAAATTAAAGTCCCCCTGCCTAACACCCTTGAGGCGGCTTGCAGGGTAATATGTTGATGTAAATGTACAACGATAGTATAGTAAAAAGCCAATCCATACTGTACACACACATAGACGTGTAGTAATATTTCCATGGCTAAATACAGGATGCTACTACCCATTATCCTGAGCTGTATGGAAAAAAAGAAAAAAAAGAATGTATTCAAATTGAAGTAAGGCAATGGAAATATTTTACCTATCCTGAGGGAATTTTGAAAATAAATCAAGAGAGAAGTTCATCAAACATCATAGATGATAACTCAATTATTCACTGACTTTACAGCTCAAGTAAGATGTTTAATGTTACACAATAGTTTTTATTATTCCAACCTAGGTTTCAACTCGAAGTTAAATCATTATCATTGCCTTGATAATGACTTAACTTCGAGTCAAAACCTAGGACGGCATAGTGAAAGTATTGTGGAACATCAAAAAGTGAATTTATTTACAAACCATCGCAATGTGGTTCCACCAAGTGAAGCCAAAGAATTATATATATATATATATATATATATATATATATATATATATATATATATATATATATATATATATATATATATATATATATATATATATATATATATATATATATATATATATATATATATATATATATATATATATATATAATTCTTTGGCTTCACTTGGTGGAACCACATTGCGATGGTTTGTAAATAAATTCACTTTTTATATATATATATATATATATATATTTATATTTATATATAATTCTTATACATATAAAATACATAAAATAATATACATAATTAATAATATAATAAAAATATATATAAAAATATTATATATATATAAAATATTTTATATATATAAATATAATATTTTATATATATATATACATGTATATATATATATATATATATATATATATATATATATATATATATATATATATATAAAAGATATTTATATATAAGATGATATTACATTTTGTAAGGAGCACGCCATTCATAGCTTAAATTTGAATAATCAATAAACTAAATTTGACATATTCTATATATTCTATAGATCAGTGGTTAAATTTAACGATTTTAATACTTTTGAACTAAAAAGTTGGTAGTTTCCGGCGCTACTTTGCGAAATTTGCTGAACATTTTGAATAAATAGGGTAAAATTTGTTTTTTCCACAAAAAAAGTTCAAAAAAACTTTTAAACTATATATTAAATGTGGGCTTATACTCAAAATGATCAAAACAAATTAATAAGAAAGAAAAATTCAAACAAATCCCGACTTGTCTAATATTTCAGCGTATTATAGTTACGATCTAATTTATGCGATAGGAATTATAGCGAAAGCCAATACGTTACGAGAGTAGTAAGAAGATAATTCATACTTGACAGCGTCATAGGTTTTACTTTGTTGGTCTGGTTGTGTCGTCCCACCATCCTGAGGCGGTTGGCCGAGACGGCTTCTATCACCCATCTCCGGCATGACGGATCCGGAATTGAACGGCATTTTGTTACCTCTGGCGTCGAGTACCTTCTGTTCTGCAACATGAAGAAAGTATCATAAAGTTCAATGCAATTTCTCAATACCGAATTACTTTTTCTTTTGAAAAAATAAACTCCTATTCCGGGTCATTTCTCGATTCATTAGAATAGAATAGAATTTTATGTTCTTCCACCTGCAGAATATTAAATTAAAAATAATTAAACATATCAACAGAAGCATTTTAGAAAGTTTTAATTTGCATTTGGTTTGCAGTGATATAAAAAACTTTCTTAAACAAAAAAGAATCAGAAAAAAGATTCAACGTATCTATGAGACAGTAGCCCTTCTTTGATCTTTGTCGAAAATGTTTTACCAAATTTGAATCTTTTTATTATTTTTTGAAAGAAACTATTGATTTATTATTATTGATTTAGGTCCCATGTACAGAAATAATCTTTTGTATAAGGTTATTCTTGGTTTGGGGAGTATATATAATCTAAATCATCTCTTAAGTTATTTTGACATTTGCCTTCAATACCTGGCATATTCCACTATAAAATATAAAATATTTGCAGGACCTTATATATAGAAATGTAAGAGGTAATATTCCAAGACTTACCAATAATGGATATGAGGGAGCATAACAGAGGGGCTATAATCCTTATTTTTTCTGCAATACTGGCGCATGTTTTAAGGTGCTTATATAAGTACCACTCCAGCAAATAATGCCATAGGTAAGCTTGGAATGAACAAGAGAACGTTATTATAACGTTACTACACGCGAACACATATATCTAAGGACCTTCTGACCTTTCCTCTGTCCTCATCATGAAAAAGTCGCACTAAGTCTGAGACTTACTTTCTATCAGTGGAGTATATCAACCTAGTCAACAATAATGTAATTATGCGTGCTTCATTGATGGAAATGGATAGCTATGGCTCGCCCAAGGAACTCACTTACGCAGTAGTGACTGTAATGCCATGACAGTGTTTAACGGGCGATTGAATAACCTCTAAAAGAGACTTAAATCCTTATGTTAAGTGCATGAAAAATCTCTCAGGCGACGGCGGAGAACCTCGGCGAAATATAAAGCGCGGGTTTTAGATTTTATTAATCGATGAGGTCCAATTTGCCCTGGAAAAAATACAAATGTGATGTTAGCTCTATCTGACGAATATTTACTTTTTAACATCTATTTTCTAGCCATGATGATTGTTGATTCTATAAATCCAGCTCGTGCGTGAATATGTAGAAAGTCATACTTGTTAAGTAAAATTACAAAATACCAAACGAGTGTCATATTCAACGTAGCGCTTTCAATTCTATGCCATTTAAGGCAGTAATTTTCTTCTTTAATAGTACAATGGTTTGTCAGAATGAAATAAATTCACGTAATATTTATTAAAGTTATGTTACTGAAACCATGTCTCATAATACAATGTAAAGCAAATAAACAGCCGATGCCAATAATGCTTTCACAGTAAATTATTATTATAACAACGATGCATGAAAATATGATACCTAATAACATTGTTTAAAAAATTGTTAAGAAATATGTCCAGTTCTCTACCTCTCGTCAATGCGTTTGTGGCTTTAACAGTTGAGCAATTACGAGGTGTATACACTCATTGTTTTTGCCGTTTAAGCCGCGAGGTTTCTTTGAAGTGCGATTAAATTCATTGGGGCGGCAATTATCATGAATGTAAGAAATACGACGATATTTCATAGTCACAATTACTCATTTACTATTGCTAATAATTATATATATACACATAAATGTTCATACAGAAAGGTAGAAAGAAAGTGGATAGGAACACATAAAATATTTGAACACAATGGTGGTGTGAATATGTAAAGATCCAAAGGTCCGTGGTTCGATTCCCGGTCCAGTCGAATTTTTTCTGCTTGGAATCGGCCATCTTTACATCTTCACACCACCATTGTGTTCGAATATTTTATGTGTTTCGATCCACTTTCTTTCTACCTTTCTGTATGAACATTTATGTGAGTATTTGCCGCTGAGCGGTCTGAGTGAATGAACGAACGATTTTATATATATATATATATATATATATATATATATATATATATATATATATATATATATATATATATATATATATATATATATATATATATATATATATATATATATATCAGTGATAGAATCATATATGATAAAACACTGTGCAGACACGTTTGAGAAAGGTACCTACTATGTGCATACGAGTCAATATAGCTTAGTTAAATGCAGCGGATAAACATGATGGAGGTGGCCATTATAATCGAATCAACACGTCCTGGTAGAGAATCCGACATCATTAAAAGCTTTTCCCTGTTTGTTGACCATGCGCTTACGATTCAACTCTCCTCAGCTGCGTAAATAAGAGGCTCTTTCTTATATAAGACTGTCTATTCAGAAGGAAAAAATGTTATTCTGGTCTTTTTCCTAATAATCACTTCCAGAATCGGTCAACCTCTAAGCCTTTGGGTCAAGATGAAGATATTTTGCACGTTACTTTTGAGGACTAAAATAAATTTTCGCAACACCTTGGCATTTACAAACTGATGTAATTCGTAAAGCGTAATGAAGTGTATGAAGTCTTCTTTTCAAATGTAATGTGTCATTGCAATCACAATTGGAATTTAAAAATATAAATATCGGCTTTTTATTAGGATTCATGTATTCCGCAAAGTGTTAAAGTTGGTAATTAAACAAGTGCACGTAAGGTTACCATAAGAAGAGTATATTTTTTTATACTCAGTTTCATTTTATTATTCTTTATTTAGAATAACCCACATCCGTCATCCGTCATCAACCTTCATCCGTCAATAACCTACAAAAATTACAATGACAGTTGATTTTGTAGTCATAGTAACTTATTTCAACACCAGAAATGGATTTTTAGTATGACTTCAGAATGGTTCATCTTATTTCAAAGCTACGGAGAATTCACGTTAATTCTTGTTCACTGAAATATAATCTGAAATTCAATATTCATTTGTGGAGAACATAATCTAGGATCTATGTCAATTCCTTGGATAACCCATGTTAAGTTATAATGAAAATAGATTGAGATTGTGGAATGGAACCTCAATTTGGCCAGAAAATAATCACATTTTAAATCGAATTTCGGCATAAATATGCATGTGGAGTAAGTGAATAATTATAATGTAAGTGGCTGCACCTACACCAGCAATGAGCACCACCGGCGATATAATTTATATCTCTCAAACTATATTCTCAATGTTCCCTCATCTAGACACTCAAACTACCTGAAAGTGGAATATTTAATAAAATATATCGCCTATTAGGTTAGTTTCAAAAAATAAAATTACGTATGATCACAGAGTATTACTAAATGGTATGATTAAATACAATAGTTTCATATATTGATTCTCCATAAAACATAATAAATAATTCCACCAAAACTTTGTATTAAGATAGTTTTAGTCATTTTATAGAGATGTATGAATCTTTCATTAGCCTGTAGAATATAAAATTGCCTTTAATCGCTCAGTTTTATTGGCACAAATCCGGAAGGAGAAAGATTAATTAACAGAATGAAGATAGAATAGGAGGGAAAATGTTATGGAAATTCGCCAACTATGGAACTTTGTGAGAAATATTTCAACTTTTTACACCTGTTGTCTCACATTAAAAAATGGAATCTTTGTAATAAAAATATTTATTTTATCAGCTGTTTTAATCCATATGTTAAATAAAAAATCATTATTTATCTATAGCATAGTTTAAATACGGCAGTAAATAAAATCGAGAACTCAGGCGTTGGTCAAGATATTTAAATCAGCGCGGGCAATACAAATTTGAACGACGAGTTACTATAATCATTGGTGCAATTGTTACGTTTAGCTTAACAAGGTACCTATTTTACTAGAAGCCGTAATTAATTATTCATTATTAATTCTTGGTAAAACCTTAGTAAAAGAGAAACTTACAGAAAGTTAACAGTTAACGGTTATTAATGCCCAGTATTAAAAAAATAAACCATTGACAGGGAATTGAAAATCAAATTCCTGGAAATTATTTGCTCTTGAGAATAGGGTAATGATTTCAAAATAAAACCCCAACTATCATATCTTAGAGGATAATGATTATTTATACGATACATTACTGGTTATCTGAGGAGGAAACTAGAAATCGAGATTATTTCTGCCAATTAGGTTAGGTGGGCAGGATGGTGAGAGAATACCTAAGTATTTCGAGAATGATTTGAGGGCGAAGAGGAACTGGACGACAGAACCTTAGTCTTCACTATGTTCGACTGACAGAGTATTACTCAAGACGTGCCCTCCAAATAGCATCACGTTCTGATCGGGGTTCCTCTAAATAGTCTCTATAACAATAATTTATCATTAAGTTAAGGCTTTCGCCAATTCATCACCATTGGTCGTTCAATCCAAAATTTAGTTGACTGCGGTCCTCCACCCTTCCCTATCTAATGCTAATTCCCTTAGCAACTGATATCTCCTCCTATGTACTTTCCCCTTTATTTGGTCCATGAACTTATTCCTGGGTCTTTCCCTGGGGGCTTATCCCTCTATTTTACCTTCAATTAAGTCTTTACTCTGTGGCTTCGGGCTTGATGGAGTGGAATCGGAACATAACTAAGTATGAAAAAATAGGCAACTTCCACAGCGATAAAATTTATTCCGACCGGCGAAACCGGTCACAGTGGAAGTTGCCTATTTTTCATACTTAGTTCAATTATGTCTCTTTACACACCAATTGTGTCTCAGAATGTGTCCAATCCATGTGGTTCTTCTTCTCTGCATACTGTTCCTTATGGCCCTTTTCCCTTCAACTCTGCTGTCAACTTCATGATTTCTCATTTTTTCCCGTCAATTTTATCTTCAGTATTCTCCTCTATCTCCTGGTTTCGAATACTTTTAGCCTTTTCTGGTCAGCTTTGCCATTATTCCATGCTTATGATCCATGATTGCCACGCTTCACTCGACTGTTTTCACATATTTTCCCATTTTTTAGTCCTATTTTCCTTGAATTCAGCTGTTGTATTTATACCATGAACACCTTCTTTGCTTTGGCTTTACTTCGCTTGATGCCCATAGTACCTCTTCTGTCCCACGTATTCGTACTTTCGAGATAGATAAAGGAATTGAATTGCTGTAGGTACTTCTAGAATTTTCCGATTTACAACTATTAATTTCACGTTCACACGAACACATACAACCGTGCCCTTGATGGTGATAAACCACCTAGGATGAATTAGAACCGGCAGCCTTTGGGTAGGTTGGTGAGGACGTTACTTCGCCACCATTGAGATAGACAAAAATGTCTCAAGACCGAACCCTATGGAGAGGAAGTGTGCTCAACACTCCCCATCAACCCGATCTCGGTGTAGAGCGATAACTAATGACAAAGTCATCATCATAGTTATATTACTAAAGGTATGGCATGTCCATAACCAGTCATATTTCTACTTTCTCCTACCAGGGGGAGTCTGTTACATTATTCCTTCGCAAATATGCTTTTCCACATTGAATCCCCTATAAATTCTTCTCCTCCTCGTATGCCGCCCTGCACTTATTCATCTCCTCCCTATCCTACTCTGGCCGAATACTCTTCTTCTGTCTCTCGCTCCAATGAAGTAGCATATATCTATACACATATCTTTTGTGTTGTTAATCGTCGTCGCGTATGTATTATACAAGTATTTATCTATCCGATGTCAGAAACCTCCCCATGAAATGAATGAGAAGTTGATTTTTAGTTTCGCTGCAGATATTCAATTTCGTAAAATTTTACTTGAAATAATTGTCGTTAAAAGTTGTAAGAGGTTCCACAGTAAATATTGTTAAAATATTGATTCATCTTTTTATCACCGACAGTTGTTTTCGAGACAAAATTGTGAAATATTTGATAAGGTCTATCGATTTTCACAAAACATTTTACGTTTCTGATAAACCATCCCCATAACTACCAATAGCTGAAGACGTGAGTACCAAATGCGCTCACCTAAAATACTAAATGAGTCTATGATATAAAAGGAACAAATTAAGTACTACCCTCTATCTAAACCCATTAACGTGGCTTCAAAGTAATGAAAATAACTTGCATTGCTTGAAATAAATGTTTGTGCCATTTTTGACAGCATGGGAAACTAGTATCGGGAAATTTCTGAAATGGCCTCTGGCGGGCAATGTGAAATAAATTTACTAGAGCCAAATTTTTCCCTTATTGGTAATAGAGAACATATTCAAATTTGATTTTTTATTATATCAGTTGTATGTAGTATGAAGTAAAACTTTAGTACTACTTGAGCAAAAATATAGCTTAATATGGCTAAACTTATCAATTCTTAAAAAATATTTCTAGGTATATTTCTTTTAATTAGGCTCATTCTTTTCATGCCCTTCGGTGAAAATACCGTCACAACAGAAGGTTTTTTGCTACCACGTAAAAATTACTACGTTTAGTAATCGATTTATTTTTAAAAATAACTGAGAAAACATACAAACTACTCGCTGTTAAATTTTTGGTGACATCTAGGTGATTCCACATTTTAAAAAAAATGAAGCCTCCCTGGAGTGCAAACCCATGCCATTTCCCACGGAAGTTGGCTTTAATTTCTCGTAAAATATCTAAAAATGTAGGCAGTTAAGCGGCAGCATTTTCATATCTTTGGAAAAATGAAATATCTTTCTTTAAAATGAGATCAAACTTGTTAAATTCTGCGTTAAACGGTATCTAATTCTAACCACCTTAAAATCTCAGTGGCCTACTCACTTTCTTCCAAAGTTGGCTCCTATTTCTTGTAAAATATCTCAAAATGCAGTCAGGTAAATGGCAGTATTTTAGTACCTTTGGGAAGGTAAAATATTGTTCTTTAAAATGAAACATAATTCGTAGAACTCTACGTTAAACGATATCTAGCTCTAACCACCTTAAAATCCCAGTGGGCTACTCACTCTCTTACAAAGTTGGCTTCTATATCTTGTGATATATCTCAAAATTAAGTCAGGTAAGTGCCAGTATTTTAGTATCGTTAGGAAAGTGAAGTATTTTCCTTTAAAATGAGGTCAAATTTATTGAATTCTACGCTAAAAGGTATCAAGTTCTAACCACCTAAAAATCCCAGTGGGCTACTCACTCTCTTCCGAAGAGGCACCGGAAACGGCGCGGGTCGGACCCAGCGGAAACAACCGCAGATGCTCGTTCACCGCTCGTCTCCTAGGGTACAACTGAGCGCCAAAGAATGCACCTCCACTGTGGTGAGGCCTACGTCCTCCCTTTTCTATGCGTCGTGATCCACCAACCCACCCACACCTCCAAGGCGACCGCCCTCCCCTCCTCTCTGAAGGCGACCTCGCCGATTTTGATATCGGCGAATCCTCGGAAGTGGAGATCGCTTGAGGGGGCATAATGAGGGAGGTGTGATGGCAAGGCAAATGTGGACAGAGCGTCCACCAAAAGAATTGCGACTCGAGAGGAGGATGGAATACCCCGAACAAGTTGTATGTTCCATCCCGATTACGAAGGCATTCAAGATTGGATTTCTTTTTGTGTGGAAATTTTGAAAACCACAGAAAGTGCAAACTTCAAGACCGGGATTCCAATCTCATCAGTAAATATACAACAGCTCTTTTACATGCTAAATGTAAGCAAAAAGCGGAACAGGAAAGAGAGAGAGGTGTTACTGAAAAGATGCGTAAATGTTAACTTCAAAGCAGCCGAGAGAATGGAGGATTTAGCGTAGAAAAGACACTCAATAAGGAGAATAATTCCAGGGTCACGACTTCTACTAGAGACTGATCAAGGCCTAAAAGTGAGTAGCTTAGTCATTTTGAATAAATAAGTGTTAAATAACAGATTATGAGTACAGTATGCTCTGAAGTGATTAAGCCGGGTTGAAAATTAGTTTTATTTCATGAATTACACCGGAAACTCCAATAACACGATTGCAATATTTTTTCTAGTCTAGTAATACAATTGCAACATTTTTTCTAATCCAGTAATACAGCTTTAACTTCGGTTTGCATGAGCATTAAATTCACTGTTATGCAATTTAAATTACATTACTGTTATACCTTTCTTCTCTTTTGCGTAAGGTAGTCACTCACATGTCCTTTTTTATGGCTTTCATCAGGTAATAGTAGCTCTTATAGCATGGATTGTAGCTGTTTCAAGGATTAACATGGAATCACGTATTAGGTAGACGGAATGCTTTTTTGAAAACCCATAGAAACTTGATATTTCCTTCATGAGCCAGGCAGGAAGTCTATGTTACTGCAAATATATCCAATGAAGATATTAGGTAGCCTTCAACACTGATTCATATTTGTCGAAAAATCGCATCTTTTATCACTGACTATGATGACTATAAAAATTTTACAAAATACCACCTTCCTTTAAAAAAGTTTTCACATCATACTTTTACAGATCATATACTATGCATGGTAAACGGATATTTGAGCTGTATTTTTTTCTGACGCTCGACCCCCTTTTTTCAGGTGTTTGCTTATTCCTAGCTCTGACTGAATGCATATTGTTAATAACGTTGTGATAATTTTAACTAATTTCTTAATCTCTTTTTAGAGGTCGGATCATCTGAATGACATATTAAATTGAACTAACCTAAGTCACGTTTCCTCCTCTAGTGAATACAACTGCGAACATTTAAAAGCCAATATTGCCTTTCGACCGAGTTTTTTTCTTACATTACTGTGAAATAATTTTTTACTTGAGTTTTCATTTTGATCTCGTTAGATGGTTTCTCATTAAAAAAATACATGCTCGTTGATAATTGAAAAAATGTGTTTTAGTCGTGTTCCATGTTAATAATTGAATTAACTCGGACACTTGACTAAATAATTACTCTCTCTCTCTCTCTGGTTATTAATATAATGAGTTGAATAATTGTCACTGTGATATAAACCATCATTAATTATATCCCACCAAATGAATTTGGTGCCTTAGGCAGTTCTGTCCATGATTTCTACGAGCACGAGGAGATTTCTCCAGAGATTTACTCCGCGAACTATTTTTCCAACTTCTAAATTAAATAAACCTTCATTCAAATCTAGTAGTCATAAAATTTCATTTCCATTCAATCTTATCGTTCTCAACTTTAGACTTCATTGCCGAAGTTTTAGCTATGGTACTTAGAGGCAAAAATTTTATTGTAGTGTCTCTTTAATCCACCCACACTTGTACCAACAGTGCGACATCACTAGAGTTCGTATCGAAGATAATGTTGGGTACGGTATGAAGAGATCACCTTTAAGTGTTTGCAATAAACTGCCGATAGGCGTTACATCATACAAAGTCGGCCCTGAATACTCAGAATTGCACGTAGGTCGTAGTTCCGCAGATTGCTTCCTTATTTCCCTCATCACACGAAAACTTCCACTGTCCATGTAGGGATACCAACTTTAAAAGAGTTAATTCCAGAAGAAGCCCTAACAAGCTTAAGGAAATCCATTAGATTCTTCAATAATTGGCTAAATAAAAGACCATGGCTAGTTTCGGATATGAATACTTAATAAATGGGTTGAAAAGATTTCTCAATTTCATCACAATTGAACTTACTATACGAAAATGCAATTCAATTAAAATAAAATATTATTATATTGTAACAATCATATTCATTGCGAAAAGTTGATACATAAGCACATGTTCTGTGATACACCTATACATTTCCTTGTGAACAAAAATAGTTAATTATTCAGTGTTAACTTACGCGGTACTCTACATCTCGATCATATTTAAATTATAATTCACTGTGTCTCGAGGGCTGATTAGAAGCTGAAGCCTCATTTTCCTCACTAATTCGCACCATTTCCAGAAACTTATTTGGCCAAATATGTGGAAAGCTTGCAACAACTAAGACTTCATTTTTTTCAGCCCTCCACTTGAATGACATAAAACGCTTTAGAAACCACCATCAGTTGTTAAGTGCATTGAATAGCTTGGCCACTTCATCGTCACTTTTTTGATACTCCTGAATTGCAACTTTTGGGGTCCAGTTGACAAATTAACTGACGCCAAAACACAGGGATTTCACTATTAATGATAGCCTTGAGCAATCGTTCCAAATAATGGAAAAACTTAAACTGAGCGTTAGCTGCTAGGTTAACTCTCTAGGGGTTTAGTTTCGTTGTTATACTTCACTGCGTCGTTTGAAAACCACATTTCATTTTCAACGTAAAGGAAAAAGTAATTTTTCGTGAATAGTTGTGGGTTGCCATGCGAAAGTTACAGCCTTAATTAAATGTATGTGTTCAATGTAAGGCGTAAATTTTAACCTACTTTAATAAATCGATTACATTAAAATAGAAATAAAGGAAATATAACATCAACATTTTTAATTAAACGAGCATAAGTTTAGGGATTTTAAACTATTTTAATTTTAACCTCACTGAACGGGTGTTTTTTATAAAAATTGGCTGATAGCTTCATTGAAATTCTCAACAATGTAAATCACATTCACTCTCACTATTCAATGGTTTACTTATGGCTGATGATTTTTAACAATAAGTTAAATTTTTGGCTTGATATCAGCAAATTGAATTTTTAAGTACGCACAGATGATGAAAATAATGTTTTCGGCAGATTCTGAGATGGAGTTGAAAAGCGTTGAGAAAAAATTGAGAAACGTTTCTTTATATTTAAAAAAAATTAATATTATTCAAAAATAGTAACTTCAAGATAAAATGATTTTAAGCAGTGTCTTTATCCTTGAAAAAGACTAATCTTTAAAATATGGTATTGCATTGTTGCTCTACGACAATTGGAGGCAAGATGAAAGTAAAAACACGATTCAGGGCACTCATTTTTGGCAAAAATGTGTAAAAACTTAAATTTGCATCAATTACAAAAATATTTTTTTAAAAGGTTTCAGATTAATTCGTTCGAGGTCACCTTCTGCCGATGCATCTAGTTTAAACTAATTCTGAGACTCTAAGGGAGCATTGATTGTTGAATTGAGGTGGAATGACCCATACTGTATAACATCTGCACCGATAAGATTTGCTTGACTGAGTATTTTCCTCGTTATATTTGAAAGAAAATAATGGTTCACATATAGCAACATAATCAATTTAAAGTGTTCATGTAACAATTTCACGGGTTATCACCAATTATTTTGGGGGATCGGATTGGTGAGGTGGCTAGAGTACTCGCCTACCACACGGGCGGCCAGGGTTCAAATCCCTTCAGAGGAGGATGTTTTTCAGAAGAAACCCGATCCCTACTTGAGTGTCTTGTGGAGGGCACTTCAACTACAGTAGTTCGTCTATCGGATGAGACGTTAAACCGTGGTCCCCTTGGCGCCTTTCGTTAAGAGCAGGCTAATGCCGACGCCGGGTTTCCATCCACCCTTACCTATCCCCTATCTCGCAAATGACCTTAGCCGTCGGTCGCCTCCTCAAATATCCAATCCACCAATTATTTTAAATATTACAGTTCGATTCCGGGAGGGTTGGAATTTCTACGCCCACCTCGCGGCGCGCGACGAAGTATCCGTTCTCTTATTTATTACGGGAGGAGATTCCCTCCCTCTAACCCAGTCTCCCGAGTTTTCCCAGCCACGGTCCCGCAGACGCCGCCGACAACCTCGATCGTGTCTCGCGACAGTTTCCAATGCAGCGGCGCGGAAGGACGGCGGCGGACGGATACGTGTGGTGGGAGTGCGCGCGGCTGGCGGTTCAATTGCCCCCGCGTCATTATTGCCTCCGTCCTCCTGACGGCGGCGTATCCTGACTCTCTCATCTTCCGATGTCTCCCTCTCTCTCTCTCCTGTCCCACTCGCTCAACTCCGGTTTTCGCCCCTCTTTCACTCACTCTCACTCTGCTGCCCAAATGCATGTCAATCCATTGTGTTCCACGTTTGGCTTTAACCTCGTGATCGGCAGCGCTGTGCGCACACTGTTATAAGGTAGTGATACGGCAACATAAATGATGTTTTTGTATCATTGGTAATGGTACTGTTTTTCGTAGTGTTATTGTTTTCTGTATCTGTCTCTATGACGGAGTTTGTTTTGATGCTGTATGATTGCTATTGTTGTCGATTCTGTTCCGTACGCCATCCAAGATTAATAAAGTTGTCTAAGTTATAAGGTTGGTAATTTCCATTGTCATAAAGAACCTACCACACACGCTTTTGACTACTACTATAGCATCATATGTTCAGCGGTTTTGAATATATTGCCCCATTAATCTAAATGGGCTAACCTCATATTTATTGTCCAAAGAATGCGTTTCATCGCTAAAAGCTAGTATTTAATAATACCCGACTTAACTTTGAGAATGGCGATCATCTTTCCGCTCTCTTGACCATTATCTCCGAGCCTCAATATCATCCATTTCAAAATGAAAAACAATGGTAACTTTCCACACAGAATTTTTTATAACTACCGACCATGGTTTCAGCACCTAATGCCATTACCAAGGTACAATTTTTCAAAAAAAACTCCACCATATATACCCAGGAATGGAGGGGGTATATATGGTGGAGTTTTTTGAAAAATTGTACCTTGATAATGGCACCAGGTGCTGAAACCATGGTCAGTAGTTATTAAAAAAATTCTATTTGGAAAGTTACCATTGTCATTCATTTTGATATCAATATCAATTACTTCCACAAAGTTGAGCCTGATACACTTTTATACATCAATAATATGTGCGAATATTTATCTCATAAATATGAATTTGTCCCACAAAAACATTGATATTTCGTATTAAAGTATTGTTGCCTGATAATAACTCCACAGCTGTGCTATCTCATGGTGTATTACAGTAATATTGTATTATATAGCTGTAAGCAGTAGCAATGTAAGCTCAATGAGAAAACTTTTTAATTGGTTTTTTATTGTGTTTTTGGGACGCAATCCAAATACTGTTATACTGTAAGATATGTATGATTTACAAGTTGTTTTTTTTTTAATTTAGCAAACGGCAATGCATGTAATTAATGGATGGCAGGAGATCCAATGGATAGAATCAGGCAGGACTGTGACCTTTGATGCTGCCTAAAGCTCACGCTCCCACGGTCACTTAGTATTACCTGGTATGACCATATGATAGATGGGTGTCTTTCAAAAGTTACCCTCAATATACTCTGCAATGTCACTCTTCCTAAGGTTGTTTGAGCGAGATATCATTTCACCTAGAATTGAATGAATATTATCTATTTAAAAAATATCGCGCCTTTTGAAAGGTATGAAAATTACTTCAACTTACCACCCTACGTTTCAAGATATTTTCCAATATATAGAAACAAGCAAATATCTGTAGGAAATGGTACGGTATATACACTCTAGGGAAACTTCATTTTTTTTAATTAGGAATTTACATCGCCTGGATGTCGCCAGAAAGCTAACAGTGTGTAGGTAGCTTGTTTCCTCGACTATTTTTAAAAATAAATCATTTAATCAATGCAGTAATTTATACAGGACGGCAAAAAATCCTTCTATTTTGACGGCATTTCATTCCAAGGTCAGGAAAAGAATGAGTCAAGTCAAAGACTTATATGGATGTATTTTTTTGCTGTATTAGAATTTCAGTCATATAAAATTGCATTTTGATCGAGTGATACTACAATATTTACTTCATGCTTCACACAGTTGCTGAAATTAAAACGTAAAATTCGATTATGGTCTCCATAATGACTGGGAAAATATCTCTCTCAAACTACCGTAATAGGTATAGCTTGATGTATTTCGTGAAGGTGTCTTCCATCGGAAGTCTCAAATCGGTGGCCATGCTAATTCTTGTCGTAGGGTATTCCACTCTACTCTGATTTGCCTTTTCGTTATTCCTTGCCGTGTCCAGCACTCGTTGCACTTTTATTTGTTGCTCTTCATTCCAGAATTGACCCAGGAATACCTCGTTCCTCACAATTCTACTCAAATTTTTCCTCGCTATCGTTACGATCCTTTTTCTGCTTCTCTTGGTCTTCCTTCAGCAGTACCTCCAGTCGGTCTCCTTCTTCAGTCTTCTTCATCAGCTCACGCCACTATTTCCATCCGTTTGTGCGTCTTTTCTATTATTTTCGTTAATCCCTCCAACTCCTCTCGCTATCTTTGCCTGAGCGTGTTTATGCTGCCACGTGTCTTCGTCTCCTCATCTATTTTCTTCTCTTGTACTTGCTCCATCTATTTCCTCCTATCCTCGTCTCTTCTCTACTCTCTCGTCCTCCACTCTTCATCTCCTCTCTCTCTCTCTCCCTCCGTTTTTCTTCCGCTCTCTTCATCATGCACAATAATACCTCCATTACTAATTCAGATGAATTCTCTCAAAAAAAAACTTTAAATTAATGAGTGTTTACGTCTACTCCTTTCATCCCTAATCGTAATTGTAGCCTTTCTTTCATTTCATGTTTATTGCCTGACGCGGCCCATACATCTTCATAAATTTTTCTTGCATCTCCGCCTTCTTCAACTTCTGGAGGCCTTTCATCATTGCTGCCATCTTCTTGTCTATTTGACGTTCCTATATCATCTAGATACCGATTCTTATATCAGGTTTTCTCAGGGTCTCTAACCGAGAATTCTGGCCCCAGGTTTGGCGCCAGCATGTAACAAAATTGAGACGGACCTAGAATTCCAGGCGTCGCGATTTATTTCAACATCCATCTACATAAAGCGTTATCGAAAAACCCATCTCTTTTTTTTCATCATCTCTAAGGTATTTTATTTATCCAGGTTACAATAAATTTTATGGCTTACTTAGGTTTCCAATTTGATTGTAAAACACCTATATTTATTTATTATAAATTTTACGTGCTATATAAATTCCATTATAATTTTTCATTCTAATTAATATTTCGTTCTATAATAGTTCTACCTCATAAAAGTTAACATTCGACGTTGCCGGATACACTACACATTCCTAACTTCTACTCAAAAACGTCTTCAAGCTACTTTCAAAGAAGACATTGACCACTCCAAGGATATTATTCCATTTCTTTAAGTTTAATATTGTTATTTTAAATATTTTACCAGTAATCTCGAAGCCAAGAACTAATATGTAAATAAATAATGCTACCATTAATAATAGGATCATTATAGCCGTAAGTGATGACGGAAACAAATTTTATGATATGGACATGGTGTCTGATTAGAGTTGCTTCTTTATCGAATGGATTTTGCTTCTTTGACATTTGTTTCATTACTCATTACTCCCCCTTTATTGACCTTCCCTTTATATAGGACTGTAGCAGTGTCAGGATAAACTGAAGGTAAGGTAGGTCAGCTTTCAGTCATGAATACTGTGCTGGCGATTTTTCCTAGTCTCATTCGCAAAATGAAACTCGCTTTTCGTATACTTCCTTCTAAAATCCAAGCTCAACTTTATGGTGTTTGTCGTAGATACGAGATATTACGACGCCCTTGGAGACCTTAAGGCTTCAGATTGCACTCACAGTTATGGCTAGTTACAACAGCGGAAACGGTGAATTATGCATATGGGGCTGAAATGCGTCGTTTCTCAGTGGGCATTTTACGTTCAGCAACTTTTGACCACATGAGAATTAGATATTCATCAAGACTTTTGAGAGTTTCCTCTTACATTTTTCTAAAAAACCACACGTGAGTTAAAGGTGGAGGGCATGTGAATATTTTATCATTACTGCTGAAAAATTTACTCTTTTCTCAAATTGCACTAGTATACCCTTCAACTCAACTTCGTGTAAATCAGTTCCAAATCCTCATGTATTCTTCGATCACCGTTATCAAAAACTATATTTAAGGCTTGAGAAGAGTGACTGAAACTAGATGTCCATCGTCACTTGTAAAAATAAGAATAAGTAAGAATAGTTCACACTTGACTTGGATGGAATAGTTTGCCGCTAGATTGCGCTCTCATTCTTTAGTAAATGGTACAACTTATGAACATCTATCACTCATTTTTGAGTTTAGAGTAGTAGTAAGACAGGCATAAAAAACAGAATTTTAATCATTTTTTTATCACTTTTCTAATCCCCACGCTTATCTACTCAGATCTTTTTCTTGTATTATGTTTTGATTTTAGCTATTATAATGAGGACTTCAGGAATGAGACTTTCTACTAGACTCGTCGATAGAGTGTTCGTTGATTTGCTCCATAACGCTTTTACTAAATCTGCTACGGAGAACTAGCAGAACCTCTAGCATATTTATTGTTTATCTCATGTAGTGTTGTGCATTTATGTATCTGCTAAAAACGAGAAAATAGTTTATAAATTTGGTGGCATACTCAAAGTGTGTTGCATGTTGGTAAAAATGTCACCTCCTGATCAGTATTTGCAGGTTTTTGCTAACCCATTATATGCCCTAGTTACATTTGATTTATTTGAACGAGGTATACAGCATGCAGGCTAAAACTCATACCCTGCTAAATACCCTTGCGGTGGCTAGCTGGGTTTTCTATAGATGAAAGGAAAACGGGTAGAAATGAAAGAAAACTATTTGTAATTGGAATGATTAAGTGATATTTTGTCATCAATGTATCTACTATTGTTTTGCCTTTCTCAATGTAAAAAAATCTATAGATATGTAGGTCACCACATAAGTGGCGCATATGTCCATTAAGTTCGACGATATCAGATGAGACGGGGTTCAAATCGGATGTTTTCAATTCAAGTGCATCTAATGGAGGATAATTTCGGAATTAATCTACTTCAGATCCGTGGGGATTTCTGAAACCCTTAAAGCCGCAGGCAGTTTAAAAATGCACCTTCAATAATCATGCATATCTTGGTATTTTTTCATTGCTTGTGTTTAACATGTATGGATTCGGGGCTCTTAACCAAAAAAAGAAGTCGTTTAATTATAGATGAACATTTAGTAATTCAACTATTTCAAAAGATTAGTTAACACTATTCAAATCAAGCACATCCATGTCGTAGACCTAAATGCGCAGCAAGACTTGTTAAACTTATGTAAAATATTCATTTATGAATAGATCAGGGTTTTACAACCCCCTTTTCCCAACTTTTCACTAACTATAAAATATCCAACTAATGAGAAACTTTTTCGAAAGAGTTATCAACTAAATTTGTCACAATATTCTCCATGAAGTATCAAACTAGAAAATATTAATTATAGAATGGAATTGAGGGTAAATGCGTGCAAGACTAATGTAGTACTTTTTGATAAGAAGAATGGGGAGAATAACTGTATGATGAGGGAGAATGGTGAAATAATTGAACAAGTGGATGACTTTTTGTACTTTGGTAAGATATTTACGAAAGTTGGACGGATAGATGAGGAGATCAAGAGACGTGCGAATGCTGGAAGGAAAGTGGTAGGTAGCATGTGAAGCATATCAAGGAATGAGTGCCTGTCTAAGGAAGCGAAAATCCCCGTGTGCAAAAGTGTACTTCTCCCCACTTTGTTGTATGGTAGTGATATATGGGTATGTCACGATAGATATAAGAGAAGACTAAACGCCGTGGGTATGAGTTATCTGAGGAGTGTTTGCGGCAAAAGTAGGATGGATAGGGTCAGGAATGAGTGGGTCATTAATGAATGTGGGTGAGATGCTTCAGTAATGGACATATGTGAAAGGAGTGTGCTTCGTTGGTTTGGCCATGTTGAGAGAATGGATGAGAGTCAAATAACAGAACAGATATATAAGAGTGAAATGAATGGTGTGAGAGGTAGAGGTAGGCCGAGTAAGTTGTGATTGAATGTGGTTGAGGAAATTCTTAGGAGGAGGAATATTAGGAGTCTCAAAAACAGGAGGGCGTGTATGAAGCAGTGTATGGGGGTAAATGAAGCAACAGAGGTTTGCAAGGATAGGTCAGTATGGAGAAAACTATTGAAGCAGAGTTAGGTGTGCAAATGTGTATTTACGAGTGAAACTTAGTGACTCTGCCTATCCCGGAAGGGAACGGCGTGATTGGTTTGTATGTATGTATATACTCTCGTTAATCAATGGGTGCATTGTCCCGAATGCCTCATAGATAGTAGTTCAATGTTCGGTTGGATATCCGTAAATTCAATTTTTATGCCACCAAGTAATAGTTTTTATCTGCCCATGATTAAGAAAACTCTGATTGTAACCCCATGGTAGTTTTACCCCCCAAAGTCTAAATCTTTTTCTCCCTAGGGGCGATTTTCTCCCAGTAGAAAACCATGGTATAGAGTGATCCTTTTCAGGGGATCGACTATTTCGATCGATTGACTTGGTGGCTACACATACTATCTATCTTGTAGAAGGCACTTGGTATGGTTGGACTCTGATCTATTTTGTTTGATCCTCTTTAGGGTTAAATTTTTTGGCTTCTATCTTAATTGTTTAATTTTCAATTGAACTTACTTTTATTTTTTTTCTTAATTTGAGTCAGTCGTACTTTTCAACGATATCCGTTATGATAAGTTGATGATTTTGGCTTCAAAAAGCCTTTTTTTACCTGTTTCATTTAATTATTTAATTTATTAGAGTATTGAAATTTTTAGTTATCTTTATATGTTTATTACGCATACAAAGTAGCATAAACTATTAGAGGATATCTATATCTTGTATTTGGCGAAGAGTTGGCTAATGCTGACGCTAGGCTTCTCTCCACCCTTCGTTAATTGCTCAATTAGTCCTCTACTTACCAACCTATCCTTAGCGGCGCAAATGTCTCAGTAATAGGTCTCCTCCCCAAATTACCAGTCACCCAATGGTTGTTAGATTATCTCTTCATAATCATTGCCTGACTCAAATTACCTAAATAACAGCTGAGATAGGAAGTTAAGACTTGATAGTTTCTGACTAAGTACAAACCAGGAATCTTCACTCATTTATACTTGCACTGGGTGCATTAAGTGTTTCGTACTTCTGTTATCTGAGTCAACATTTTATCTCTATGTTGTCTTTTACCCGTTGGACTAATATGAAAGTTGAGGAGCCTCATGATTTTAATGAATCAAATGCGTAAAAGCACACATTTTTAGAATCTTCAATCCTTTTCCTCTGATTTGAGATGCTCCTCTCCCGTATCTTTGGATAAATTTACGCTCCGTACATGTAAATTACTCAGCAATTTACTCGTATGCTATAGTATGACAAAGTCCTCGTCTTCTGACACTTCTTTTGTGAGCACAACGCGCCTATAACCAAGACAATGGCAGCAAAGTTAGTTAGGTGACTCGAGCACTAGCTTCCTATCCTAACCTCTTGGGTTGGGATTCCGGCAGTTGCGGTAAACTTTAAATGGATTCAAAACTTGGATGCCGTACGGAGAGAAGACCGGACTCGGAAATGCGGTATTTTGTCTGCCGGAAGGACGTGATCCTGTGGTCAACAGTGGACAAATATCGTCGCCGGATTTCTCCCTGTTATTCTTCCGTCTTTCTGTTACTAACCTACCCACATAATGTGGATTTCACCTCCGTTTAAGTCACATTCCCTAATTATTACTGCTGAAATTTAATGATTTAAATAACTTTTCAAATCGTTTCTAAAATGTTTTTCGAAATGTAGTGCCTTTCTTTTGAACGTTAGCTAACGGAGGAGAAACTGTCGTCATGAATACTGACCCACGCAACTGCACCGGAAAAACTGGAAGCATGATCAACAACCACTGCGGAAGCCTTCGCTATAACTACTTTATCACTTTCAGCCTGGGCCGGGAATCGAACCACGGATCTGTGGTTCACCGTGTCAATGCGCAGCGCATTGGTCCGGCAAACCAAAGGTCCCTGGTTCGATACCCAGTCCAGGCCGATATTTTCTCGTGAAATTTCATCGCATTTCACCTGTTATGTTAGAATATTTCCTCACTTTCCGTATAATTTTACTTACGACACGATACCCTGCTTTATCACTCTTCATGTTTTCCACGTTCAATGAAGTCACATGCTATTGGAACCCCTAAATAACAACAGCAACGCAATTTCAAATATTTCCATTCCTTGCAAACCATCTCTCTCGGTACTTTCGCCTGGTTGATTTGAGTCGGGAATAACAAATAGGGTGAATAGGGAAGGGGAAGGAAAGAAAGGGAGGCTTGAGGGGGAGGGGATCAGACGGGAGGTGGGGGAGGGGAGGCAGAGAAAGGATAAAGTACCCGCTTCCTGCAATTTCCCTTCCACCCGCAGTCCCTAGCTCGGCGCCACCGTTCCTTCCACCCCCACTCCACTCTCCCTTTCCTCACTCCTTCTCCAGGGATTTGGTCCTCCGGTCCACATAAGGCAAAAACTGAAAGGGTCCATTCATCAAGGTGAATTCCTAAAAACATCCACGATCAGTCACTGTTCACGAATATCGACTTTTTGCATAAACTCCTCATTTAATAGCATTCACTTATGACCTCTTTTGTGCTTTGCTTTGAAATGAAACGAAATTTGAAATGAGCTGTGGGAGCATTCCCATTAAAATTGGATAACTCTGGAGGCAAGTTTCACGGATAATTGCCCATGAAATTCAATTGGTAAAACGATACGAAGGCCATATATTCAAGCTAAAATAAAGGGAGGAAAGGGGGAATGTTTCAAGATTCTTAAGCAACGGAAACTTTTAAGTCTCCTTAGTTTTAAATCGGGGAGATGTAATCTGTCTTCTTCTAGATGGTATGTATATTAGTGACCAACTCTCAAAAATGAGAGTTTGACCGGCATCGAGAAACAATTTTATGTTATTGAGAATAAGTACGAAAAGATTTTAGGCAATATAAGTATTTGGAGTATATTATTCTAGTAGAAATTATAAATATGAATTGATACTATAATGGACAGGATTATTACTCTCGAATCCGGTATATAGTGACGTCAATCCGCTATTTACTTGGTAAAAATATGAGCAGGGTCGCAATTGTAATATTTTTAATTAGTCGATTTGTCCGAATTAGTTTGAATGCCGATTTGAGTACTTTTCAATCGTCGGACTTTTTTAGTTGATGAATTTAACGTTTTGGGGGATTTCTGTGTTTTAGCTTCATACTCCGTTGGTTGTCTTGTTCCGAAAGATTGGAAGTTTCACATTCTTGTACGAGTTTCCATGATCGTATGTAATAGTTATTCAGAAGTCATAGTGTATATGGCCATAATTCATCAAGATAATCGCGTAAATAATCACTTTATTGATATATAAGTGCTCCTGAGTGCCAATTTTCTAATTAAAAACCTTTGCTTTATGTCAAATTATTTGTTTTCCGCTTGCAGGATAACAGAGGGATACTGATCGTGTACAGATAAAGTGCTGAAAACATGGCACACCTGGCTTCTCCTTTAAGATTCCCGAAAACTTACTAGTAAGCCTTACTGTCGAGCGAGATTACTAGAAATTTTGTGGTTACGAATATCTTTTACTTTGCAATAGAATACTAGAAACATCAATGCCAATAGGAGTGACAGAAAGTGCCAATTTTGTCGCACAAGCAATTGTAGTTGACAGCTCTATGAACTGCTGGTTACAAATACACTTGTGTTTTCTGCACTTCATTGCTTTTAACCTGTACGGTTTAGCTGATTTTACGCGACTATCAAAGTTTCTACCAATCAATGGTGTGAAATTGTCGTAACCGCTCAAATTGAATCCAATGAAGTGTAGAAAATTGCTGATATTTTATGAGTCAATTCCAATTCCAGGACGTCAATCTCCGTTGCAATATTTTCAACCTTTCGAGGAAATATGTTAGTGGAATTCAAGAGGCTGATAGACCTAATTTCGTATGGCCGCCATCCGAAAGGGCATCTTTTTGAGTTTTAGGTCGCGCATAGAGACACCATATATTGAGATGAGCCACAGGCTTGCCACCGGCCAGACGTCTCCGGGTTTCAGTGAGCAGTGTACATTAAAGTTCTCCATTCTCCCATCCACTTTTTTTCGGCCTCACACTTCTATGGTGAGTAAACAAGGTATGTAGATCAAGCCAGCGAATACTATTAAGTGTTCTCGCTTAAGAGGATCTAGATAGAAACATCAGGGTTTCTGCCGTTGACATGCTGTCGTTCCATAATTGTTTCACGGATTCATAGCAGTATTTTTTGCTGCAGCCTTTCAGATAGCATTTTTTCCTATTTTAGCCGTGAGTGAGTGTGCTGGAGCTTAGAACAAAGAACGAACGATTGCAATTCTTCCCACCGGGCTTCACAAAATGTAAGGGAACGGGAGAAGCAGTAGTTCACATATATGGACATAATACCTATCACGCACGATAATGTATTATCTATTATTATTAGAAAGTATCCTATCCTCCTAATACAAAACGTTTCATATTTGTTATTTCTAACCTCATTACTGACCAATCGATGAACCAATTATCACGAACTTTGGCGCAAGGTAGGCACTGAGAAGGACATGCTGAGTAAGTAACTCATAGATATTGGATTCTATTTCACTCCATTCACTCATTAGTTTCATGCTCGGACTCTACTTACAATAAAAACTATTAAAAACCAAAGTATAAAAAATTCGGACATCTAATAATTACTATTTATAATCCTAGCAGGTATTATTAAAGCAGCTAAGGAGTGATTTCGGTCATCTAACAGGCACTATTAAGTATTTTAAATTATAACTACTTTCAGTTTAGTAGTTTTAGTTTTCGGAAATTTACAATAATTTATTCTTACCATCGGAATAGTTAACTATTAAAACACTGAATTATTTGTGGTAAACAATTAAAAACTAATAATTATTAATTTTTTTCCAAAGGATTCTTCTACAGACTATGCACTTGGGAAACGCCTTAGTAACCCCATTTCCTTATTATATTTTTCATGGCAAAGCTCTTGCCACTTCTCAAAACTGTTGCAACCTTCACCGCATCTTTTGGTAATGATCGCCTTGGTTGCCTCCTCAAGGTTTTTCTGTTACCAAATTTTATTTGGCATGTCCGTACAATCAAGAAAAATTTTAACTAGAGCGGTGAAAAATTAATATAAAACATAAAGCTTTGAGGCACTATATTCACCTCATAACTGCACATTTTAGAGATTTTTACAGAATAAAAAAACCCGTAAAACATATAAGTACGTTTTATCCATTGGTTATCACCCTCAAAGTTTATCGAGCAAGTAAAAATAATTACTCGGCGATATAATTAACCAGTACGGCATAATAATTGATGTTTGGCGATGTTGTTGTGATAACGTCTTAACACTAGAGACAAAGGTACTCTGAAAAACTTGAGATGAAACTGAAATATGGTTAAACTAGATCAGACACACATTAATATCATTATATCAACGAACAAAACTAAAACGGTTGCTTTATCAAGAATTCTAGAATCAGAACAAACACAATGGTAAATGGTGACAGCTTTCGTTTAAACTAAACATTTTCAATTTGTAAGCTGAATATGGAGAGATACAACAAGATATTGACAAGTTGTACCGTATTTGACAAAGGTACAACTCCAATAAAATTGAAAAACAACGTTGATAGGTAAGGCGAGTAAAATTTTACAAAACGATAATTGGCTAGTGTATAGGAAGAGGAAACAGTGGAAGCCGTGGTAAGAAATGGAGTGAAGAAGAAGAATACTAAGTTTTTTTATAGCAGAGCGAATTTTAACGAGTTATTAATATCTGCTCATACAGTTAACTAAATAAACGGCGCTGGGTTACATTTACAGCAGGGTTGGAATAACCAGAGTATACACCGGATATAGCTTTAATTCACCATTTGACGTTCCCATGACAGATATAATTTAAAGGCGTTTTCGTAACACTAAAGACGTAGGGAGTACTTCTAGGCAGTTCCGACAGCCATTTCTCAGAAGCAGCTCCATAATTATCGAAAGGATAGACAAGATGGTGGAAAGAAATAAATGTAATTGGAAGTACCTTTAGGGCGAAAACAGTGAAGTTCCCCGAAGAGTTCGCGCTGGACCTCCAGATGTCTTTTGGGAGTGAGTCTTATCGGTTACAAGGTCATGACATGTCCTTAGTTTCCCTCCTACCATCGCTGACAATGAGAGGTTATCTTCCGCTGACCTATTAAATGATAACACACTACAATAGGCCAGTATTACGCCAGTTTCCCGCAATTCCAAACAGACACGATGAACACAATCTTTTCGACAGTTAACGCTCAAATGCAGCTCCAACAGAAGAGCGGAACCTTTTCTCTCTCCGTATATTTTCTGTTCTACTAATACATTCGTTTTATTGATAAATCTTTAATCAAAGGCTTAAAAACCTCATACATTATAGAATGTTCTCTTTCCGGATTCTTTCCTCTTTAAATTTCAAAAATTATTAATTCAGTAAGTTCTCGAGTTACGCCAGAGATGCGTGTCGAAGAAGAGCAACGTAAGTCGAAACAACGTAAAACGGATCCAGATATTTGTGGCCACTTTAATCCCGCAATAAATCAAGGCGTTAATTTCAAAATTCGATTTTTGATTTTCTCCAGGAAAAAAAACTTTCAGATGGGATGATTATGTCTCAGTTATAAAAAACGCAAGCATATGCACATACGGTCTATTTTATAAACAGGGAAAATTTTTCCGACGACCCTTGTCAGCATGGACGTATCATCGCATTAGACGTAAATCGAAACGATGCATACCGAGGACTTACTGTAATCGACTTAAACGTTCTCAACAGATTATCTATTTCACTAAGCAGTTCCCAAACTTTGGCACGCGTACTCTCAGGAGTACGTGCTCGGAGGTTTATTTATGCCTACACGATAAAAAGTGAATAATGGCGGATTTCGGAAATGGATGATCACCGGCCACTCAAATTGAAAAAGGTTAAGGCTAACGCCCGCGCCGGATCAAATTATAAAATATATTTTTTGAATGCTCTCTATTATGAGAGGACAAACTCATTTTTCTGTCGGGAACTTTTGGGAATTCCTCCATCCATAACAACAATGAATAGAACATTTTATCCTCGTGAATTTTATTTGCCAAGACGTTGATTTTGTTATTGTACAACGGCGGTACTTCACCTTTTTCGATTTGAGTGGCAGGTAGTCATCCATTTCCAAAAATATTACTTCTCATTCTATAAAAATATGAATTATTTGCCTCATTACTGCTATTTCAGCCTTTTATCCACCATTACTTAATCTTTATCGTGTAACCCTTAACAAACCTCTGAGCACGTACTCCTGAGAGTATGTGTGGCCATTTGATGGCCTGTATGTGCCACGATGAAACCTAGGTAATGAGAAATGACATTGAGAATGGGCACAATAAGTTATTTGTTGCTATTTCAGAATGTTAGTATCTGCCTCCACCGCTCTGCAATTGGCGCGATATGTTGCTACTGATCACTATGAAGACACTCAGCAGCTTAATACCAACTCAATCACTACGAAAGATATACTTTTTAGCATAAGTAGAGTTTGAAATCCCTATGTTCGCGTAATCGGAAGAGGGAAAGAAGGAAGACTCAAATGTGCCGCCAAAACATGTATTTGAGTGGAAGTGGAGGAGAAATGATTGCTTCCGTGGACGGAGCGCACACCAACGCACACGTGACCCCGATCCGCAATTTGAATTCGTTCTGGGATTGTAATTGGCCACCGACTCCGACTCCCCCTTCCTCTTCGTCCCGATTCCCTCAAACCCTTCTCTATCGGCTACGTTTGACAGTTTGACAGTGTCTACCCCCTAGGGGGGGCGGCATCCTTTTTCACTGAAGCCGCGGTGACGACGTGTTGAATACGCGATTCCCCCACGCCGATTGCTGCTACGTCAGCAAACGTTTCGACACAAGTTTTAATCTCATTCCTTTTCTCCCCACACAGCGGAGAGATAAAAGTTTTTGTTTGGCCAGTATAATGTATGTCATCACGAGTGAGATAAAAATTAACGGCCTCCGTTAAACAGAAAAAAAACATATTTCCCATTAACCTGGAGGGCATACGTTGAAAATCCTTGCATTAGGAAGTTCACCTGGAACAGAAAACAAAGAATAATGGGAACATTTAGATGTTGTGGCAGCTAGAGTACTATCTTCTTATCACGCGAGCCGAGGTTTGAATCCCGGCGATGGTTGGGATTTTTTTTTAGGAATCCCTACTCCAACTTAAATGCTATAGAGAAAACGTTCCAAGTATTTGTATACATTGTTAAACGTACTTTGTCAGTTAAGATAATTTCGTACATACTGTTTGTCTTTTTTAGTCAGGCATAACAACGCTCGGATGAATAGGAGAATCCCTCTATACTTTGATGCTTAACTTCAATGACTGTTTTGGAAGTGATTTTACATCGCGGCAGGGCGTTGTCCGAGAGTAATTCAGCTGTTGCTCTCTGTCCGTCAGATGAGAGGGTCATACACGTGTTATTTTTAGTCAAGAACAGACCATTTCCGACGTCGTGGGCATTCCACTACCTTCCTCCATTCACCAAATACTCCTTCCCGTTACCTCAAACCCAATTATCCACATCAGTGGAAAAGGCTTCACCTATCGACCGATTCCCCAGATAACCAAAAGAGGTCCTCTCTTCTGTACTTCCTCACTCTTGCAATTTGCCAAGAGATCTGGATTTCACTGGAAAATATCCAATACTAACAGTATTCGCGCCCAAATTCTCGGCTTGAGAGGTGAGCACTCAAGCCTGGGTACCAAACCTATTCCCAAATAAAGGTAACTGTCTCAGGCTTGACTTACATTAGTGGAAACTTTTCATTTTGTAGAAAATACAAAATTGTACTTGTATTTATCCACACATTTTTATGATACCAACCCAAGCTTCAACGAGCATTAGTCATTTTTATGGTGACTCCCGGATTGTTCAATAAAAAAATGAGGATAAATACTTGTACCACTTTTTCTTTTATTACGAATTCTATTAACTATTAAAACTACCTCATGAGAGATCGTAGGTCAGTGATAAATGTTTTATTATTTTGTTTTAGCTAAGATATGATAATCGGCAAGCCAGAACTTCTTAATTTTAATGGATCGTTAAGTTTTTATCACGAGTTTGAAGGTTTATTATTCGCTTTAAAGGAGTCGTGTGAAGCGTGTACGTACGTATAAGGGAGTCCATATCACTCCATATTAACAAGCTTACCTTGTGACTCAAAGCAGATGTTGAACGCCATATTAATTACCTCCATGAGTAATCAGCTTCATTGATGCATTTCATCATCTTTATCTCCCGGAAAATACGACGCCAATGTCATTTATTTTGTTAAAATATCTACAGGATTGCAATCAAATTTCAGGCCAATTTGAGTATTTTTACCGTGAGGCGTTTTTAATTGATGAATTTAACTTCTTTGGGGATTGCTGTAGTTTTCTCTAATTTTGTATTTCGTTCGTTGACTCACTCCAAAAGATTGGAATTTTTGCGTTAATTATTCTCTGGACACCCTTGATAGTATGGGATACTCACAATAGAACTTAGACGGCAGAGACGACCATAAATCATCGCGAGAATCGTGTAAATTACCACTTCACATAAGGGTTAGGGCTCCTGAACACAGATTATCCGATTCAAACATTGAGAATAATTGGGAAACAACTTTCAAATCAATTGCATGCACGTTGTAAGATCTTAATACGCTATGATACTTGCTAGACGAAAGTAATACATCGTCATTCTGAAGCAGGGTTTCTCAACTTTATTGCCCCAGCCGGAAATGGTCGGTCGGAAATTAAAGCCTCATTTACTCTGCTCATTTGCACCTTTTTCAAGAGCTTAATCTAAATATTTTTAGAAATCTTGTGCCACTCAGACTTCATTTCTTTAAGTCCTCCACTTAAAAAATATAAAATGCATGACAATCAGCCATCCATTCCCAAGAGTACTAAACTACTAGGCCACATGTTTGAGATCCTCATATTTTTTGGCTTCCTGTGAATCCTGTCCTCCCACATCTATCGGGTTGAATATATTCCACAATGCTCTTCCAGCTATAATATCATCCCTCACATGGGGGATTCTCAACTTCTCTCTATCGTTCCCCTTAAAGGATATTCAGACAAATATCCTGCCACAGCCTACCAGTGGATCATATTCTACAGCACTCTCACAGCGATTATGTTATCCCCATATATCGGGCATTCGCAATCTTTTTCCAACTAACTCCTTTCAAGGATTTACATACAAAACTTTTCCTAATCGTCTCCTTGAAATATCAAACTAGAAAATACTTTTTAGATACACCTGCCATTCAATGAAAATCCGGTACCTAATGCTTTATAGATAGAAGTTCTATGTTCGGTTTGATGTCAGCAAATTTAAGTTTTATGTCACCAAGTGAGGAATCCTATGCGCCTGGTTTTGTTGGAATCCTGATTGTAACCCCATAATATTTGCGCCCCCGAGATATTATTTTTTTATTCCTAAGGAGGCGTTTTAACGTGGCTGAGAGTTCATGGTATAGAGTGATCCTGTATAGGGCATTGAGTTGATTTGGTGGCTGCACTATATATTGTTGAGTATTGTGGAGGGCACTAAGTACGGTCGGGCCGTGATCTACTTGGAGTCTTCCGTAAAGAGTACGCTCATACTGACGCCGGGCTTATGGTGCGGAATATGAAATTAAAGCAAAAATCATATTTAGAAACATGTTTTTTATTAGGCATGATATCATGGCATTTATTAGGAATCATTGTCGTAGTATGGAATGCATGATTTCGCATTTAAGAGAAAAGCATGCACATATGTCATCGAATAGTTTCGAAACATATCAAGTGCCATAATACTACGCGTTTAAATAGTATTAAATTGCCGAGAAACCAAAAGGGTAGCAAGCAATTTTCTCTTTTTATATAAACATTTTACTAATGAAATGGATGGAGCTATACGGCCTTAGAATATATTAGTACTTTAAGTGTAAATACCTTACAAAATCACCCCAAATGGCCGTAAAGTACGTAAAGTACTCTAAATGGCCGTTAAGGACGTAAATTACTTTACGGCCATTTGGTGTTATTTTTATCTTTTTTTATACTTTTTATGAATGAATACACCAATGTAAAGTATCACTCAAATCCGTACATAAACGAACATAGATCAAGCCACCTTAAACAACCTAATTCAACGAGACTTTTCAAAACCATGTTCTCAGAGTCAGTACGGAACAGCTCAACCTTGCTCAAGCTCAAGGTCATGTCTAAGTCTACGGGCGAATTGGCGGCTTAACTCCGGTGCATCTAAATCTTCCGTTCAGTGAGCTCGGAGGCGACGGAGAGACAAGATTAACAGGGGTCTTGGCTTCCATCCCCACACCGTTCCGCGCTCTCCCGTCATTGTCAGCCAACTCTCATCCCAACCCAATCTCCTCTTCAAAGGTTTTCTCATCCTTTCATCCCGCGACGACTGCTCGGCGGCAGATGGCCTCGCTGTTTCCTTTTTCCAGCACCGCGACTGCCTTGGTATGGAATTCTGATGAGTGGAGGGACTCACTTCTACTGCATGTACGCTCAATTTCCTATTATGTTTCGGAAGGCGTGCAAATTTATAGCTACATGATGAAACAGAACTATTTTTCCACGTTTGAGCGAGTCAGACCAAGTAACTAAACCTTGTTAAGTGTTTGTTTGCGGAATAATGTCGGGAATGAACTTGTAACTGAAGAAATTAGTCCGGGAATTACATGATAAACGCACAGAAAATGTGGAAAAAAATTGGCCATGAAATCTTGAAGAGCTTTGGATAGATCCAAAGAGTATCTTAATACATACTACCTCCACGATCTGACGAGTCATCATTTTTTCTCGTCTCAAAAAGATTACGCTACTATAAATCGGGTAATTTACAGTATTGGTCAATAGAAATAGATTAATTAACCCGGTGAAATCTAATTAAAGGGTTCTGAAAAGTCTCGTATTGTTCATCTTTTCGAAAAAATCGCCATATCTTTGCATATCTTCAGTGCTTTTTGATCGTTTCGGTTTACCCGGATTTTCGTTCAGCGGACCGTTCAATCGGATTCCACTGCGTCATTGTATCTGTGATGAAAAACTGAAAAGAATGTTTATAATCCAAGCAAAAAATTAAGAAATATGCTTTATATTTCATTATCGACATACATACATTTAATTGAAGTAATGAAACAACTAACAACAACAACAACCTTCCAGCACACCGACATAACTTTTGTACATTAGTTCTGAAGTTGAATTCTACGTTCCTTGATGACACATCGTAAGTCAAAGCAAGTGATAAATCCCACATTTTTGATCGTTTCATTTTCAGTGCCTTCCTCTCACTGAGAACAAGTCTTACCTAATCGAATGCTGAAGTTTATTATTAGATTATTATTATTAGATATCCAAATTGGTGGGCGAATAAATTTTTAATAAGTATGTTCACGTACTCGAGAAGATAAATTTCGACTGAGGGAAGAATTTCTACTTCAGAGGCTACTTTTATAACGGAAAAAAGCTAAAATGGGATTACTGCGCCCATTTAAAATATTTCATTTCCAATGAAACAATATTGTTTTTTATTATTTTCGACTAAAATGGCATTATTAGACATACAGGTGACAAAAATTGTTTTATTTGTAATACCTGAGGAAAGGTTTATTCTCATGTAGATTCTAGTTTACTAAGTGGAGTTTTTCAACAACATTAGTTGTTTGAAGAAGTAAATGTCTCATTGTTTTTATAAAATCTTATTTCAACAGTGTTAAAAAGAATACCCTTGATATCCAACAAATCATAAAATAATGTGTCAAACGCTCAGACACATATGCTATCATAGGAGACTACTGTATTCCGTTAAAATTTGTTCGTGAGAGAGATTAGTGGAAATGGTTTCAAACATACCCTCAAGCTATTTTGGAACATTCAGTGGATATTGGTGAATCCGTCGAAGGCTGTAAACTCTTGAATAGTAAATCAAGCTTTTTGCTGCCGAGTGAAGGTCAGTGAGATATTTTATAAAAGAAAACATAACTTTGATGAAAGGCATCAAAATAAATTGGTTAAATTTCGTACACCAATTCTGAAACTCAAAAGAAGAGTGTTACATGGTAAAATGCTATGATTGACGTTTTTACCAATCCTTTAATCAAGTATATGTGACGTAGCATTAAAAGTTTCACCACCGGAGCCAGATTAGCTATAGTGCGAGAAAAAAGATAAAATGTGAGCATGGAAACTCCTCTATATATGCAAGTGAAACTTTGATATGATTGAAAAAGCAACTCGTCGATATATGTAGAATAGGTGACGATAGAAAAGTGAGCGAGATAAAAGTAGAGGAGGTAGCGTAAGAACAGAGTAAGGAAGAGCTTGAGGTTGAGTAAGGAATGAGTGGGCTTGGACTAAGACTGGATAGGAAGTGCCAGAGAGGGGTAGACGAAGGAAATCATGGGTGAATGTGCTTTAAGAGAGACTAAAGACGAAGAATGATAGAAGCTCCAGCTCAAAGAGTGTGATGCAATTCGTTGGTGTGAAAGAGGATGAAGTGTCCTGTGATAGGCCGATGTAGAGGAAAGTTTGCCAGAACTATGTACCTGACTTTTTGCCCTAGTCCTTCAGGACGTAGAGTGACGAGAGAGATATGTGCAAACATGCAAGCTATATTTAGGGGTATGGAAATAGAAAAAATATCTATTCATGGTAAAAATTTGGATAGAGATTATGATTTTATGATGAGTTATCTTCACGCCTACTCTCTCTACATTCCCATACGCAGAAAAAACGAACACGAGAAATAATGCTAGTCGGATACACATCGGTAATACCGATACAGTGAGTAGTTCATAGTGTCAGTGTAAACGATATTTTTGGAGGCATTGGCAGATATCAGCCTTATAAGATTTTAAGATACAATAAAAATTGAAGATTTTTGGACATTGTGAAGACCAATTTGCCACCCAGCAATCCTTATCTCAAAGGAAAATTTTTCCCAACGTATAGGATCCAACTTTCGAGAGCCATTGAGATCTATTGAGGACACCAATCCCTAAGCAGAGTCATGTATTGTGTCGTGATGTTTTTGACTTAAAATGGAACTAATGTTTGAAAATCAAGAGCTCAGCAGAAAATGTTAAAAGGAATAAATATAGCACATTCCAAGTGGGAATAAAATATATTGAAAACTTATTATTTTAATACTTGGGAGAAATAAAAAGTGTACAAATGCTTAAAATGAATGTAATGTATGTATTTTTGCATCATCAGAGGAGGATTAGGTTTGTATCGGAAAAAAGGTGTCCGGCCAACCCTAGAGAAGACTTTATCAGTATTTTTGTATGGGTAGTTCAAAAGGTAAAATATTATCAGCTGTAGTGCGATTATAAGAAACTTCGTCACCGTTTTGTACAGCGGTTTTAGACTGGAAATTTTAAATATATGTGTATTGAAGCGGATGGAATGAACATTTGAGTGGAGAGGAAGACAAATGAGGAAGTCCTAGATATTATGGTATACGAAATAAAAGCTAGTGTCAGAATAACGGGTAAGCACGGAAGACTGAGGGAAATAAGAGGATTATTTTTCTGTTTAATCGGAGAAAAAATACGATGAGTTGGAAGTGGTTTAAAAATTTTGCAAATGGATATTGTTGAATAAATGAAGAAATATACATTTACATCTACGTACTACCCTGCGAGCCGCCGCATGGGCGTGTGGCCGCCAGCAGTGTAAATATGTAAGGTTTTGGAAGGCGAAATGGTGACGTGTCTTATGGGAGTGTATTTAGTAGAGATTAAATTTACTGTGATCGTTTCTTGTGCGCGGAAAGAACGAGTTTTTGTACCTATCTGTTCGGCAGTGTATCTCTCTTATTTTATCTCTTCTGTCAGACCTAGAGATGTAGTGAGGAGTCATGATGATATTCTCATTGTCGCTTTGACACACACCAGTTCTGAATTTCTCAAGGGACCTAAGCCTAGCGTGTAGCCTCCATGTCTCTATGGTCTCTAACAGTTGTGAAACACTATATGTTTTTTCGTAGCAGTTTTTAACGAAAAGAGCTGCTTTTCTTTGTATTTTATTAATTATTTTGGTTAAATCTTTATGACCAGGGTCCGAAATGCTCGCGGCCTATTTGAGGTGTGGCCTAACCAGAGCGAAGTAGCATCTCTCTTTGACTGTTTCATTCGAGGACCTTCCTAAAATACGCTTAACAAAACCTAGTTTCTTCAATGCAGTGCCGAAAATGTTTTGTATGTATATGTATGAAATAACTCCCTGTGGCCGGGAAAACTATTCGCTGAACTGTTTATGAACCGAAAAATTATTTGATGAAATGCTAATGATGTGCTATCTGTATTCCGAGGGGTAAATTTAGCTCTGAAGTGTTCTACCCACTATTGAGGAAATATCATAGATATCCTTCAGAATAAATTGTAAGCCCTTTTGTTAAATACCAAGGAATACGACATGTATCAGTCGATCGTTTCGATAGAGAATACGTACTGTGTGCAAGTCGATGGAGAGCATCTGCATTCCACTCATTTCATTGTAAGCGGGAGTATAATTTCAATGTCGAGGTTACAGCCGGGCGTGTCGAAAACAATCACCGATCAGCCTGCGCCATGAGGAGAGATAGCGCTGCAGACGATAGGAGGGAAAGAAATTCCACGGGAAAGCCTTCTTGTCCGCTGATCTATTTTCCGCCCCCTGAGGCGTGAAAGACCTTTTAAAACTCCAATTTTCCGCACTAGGGCTCACAAACTCGCAATCTCTTTACTTCATGCAAAACTTCCTTCTTTTCTGAGAATCTGATCTCAATTCGGCGTAAGTATGAACTCCGCCGTAGGATTGCGATTTAAAAAGATTGGTGAAAAAATGAAAAAAGTATTGAATTCCAGGCAGGTATCATATTATTCAAATTATAATCACTTAGTGAAAGTTATATTATGCGTAAAAATTTGCGGATTAGAAATATAAAATCGCTGTTTCTTTCGTTTCTTTCCAAGGGAAAGAAATTATATTTTTTATGAAAAAAATTAGATGCCTCAACCTCATTAGATTAATGATACAATCCTACAGAATCTCAATTTACTTGGGAGCAATAAAAACAAAGTAATATTTCTTTAATGAGATATTGGTCCTCATAATTTAAGGGTGAATTACGAGACAACTTTTAGAGTAGAATTAATTATTATCCTGGGTATATTATCTGTGAAGTAAAATATACAATGTGCACTTTTTTCATGGGAGTAAATTAGTATACTAATGACTAGACTCTTTGCAAGAGATTTGACATTGGAAAAATAACTTTGAAAATTGAATAAACCGTATAGCATCATAAATCTAGTACTACAAGGTAAGGAAAACAAAAAAGTAACTCTCATGCATAATAAATGCAATATACTACTATTGAAATACCTCAATTTATAAATGTTAACAGAAGAATTCATTGGTAAACTCTGTTGGTTAATCAGCTTGCCATGCTCAAGTTACAGTTAAGCTCGCACGACACGTCGCGACGGTTCTCTTCAATGTCGTGCAGCACGACAAATCGTCCCCATTTGGCCCGAGGATTTTGATCCAAGAAATTTGAAAACTAAACTACACATTGAAATAGTAAAAGAGAGTTCACCAAAAAAAGGAATTATCGTATATATTTTTCAAACCTTAGCTTGAAAATGTTAAGCATAGAATGAAAAACGTAGCACCCGACGATGATTATGCATCTTGAGTGTAGAACAAAATTATGATTGCGCACTCAATCAAGAATGATGTAAATACCCATCTGCCTGAAGAGAATATACGCAGCCTCTTGGATTTTAAATCCGTAAATGGCATTTTTATCAATAAGTCCTCTGGTCACCAAATTATTCTCACATATCCATTTTGGCACTAGAATACTGGATTTAAAAGGAAGAATTCGCTTAAAATAACGGAAACGAAAAACGCAATAGGGGCTAATGTGCAAAAAAGAGAGAGATATACGGTAATAGAGGTAAATTCTTGATTAACATCGGGGTTGACGAACATTTGATGAAATAAATTCCATGGACGACTGACATCCCCAGAGGATTTGGCAACAGGTCTCTCAGTAGATGCGCGAGAGGTTTTCTAGTTAAAGCTCATTAAATCTGCCCTTGGTGTGGGCTAATGCAATTATGAGGCCAAGCACGCTCTCGGGGAAGCAACGGCTGAACCGACACACACACATACGAACTTGAGTTCGCAGAACAGATTCTCAATCTATGGGTTGGTAAAGGCGGGATAGTTGAGTAACAATTAGAGGAAAGTATCGATTAATAAAAACAACCAGATGAACATTCTCCTAGATGTGAAACTTTTTGTAAATAAAGTCAATACTGACCATATGTAAGAGTTTTCACGAATCCCTGTCGAGTAAAAATTTATAATACTGAGTCAATGAGAAGGATGGAGAAGGTGAGGTGGACGGAGAGGAAGACTAAGGAGGAAGTGCTTGAGGTGCTGGGCGAGGAAAGGAAACTTCTGAATGAAATTCGAGATCGGTGGAGTAGGTGGCAGGAGGGAGTAATAAGGAGCAATGAGTTGCTCAAGAATGTGATAGAGGGAAGGATTTTGGGCTAGCGGGGAAGAGGGAGAAAGAGAATAGGTTTCACGGACAGGGTGAAGAAGGATAGATTGTATTTTAAGGCGAAAAAGGCTATGCTAGAGCGAGATAGGCCCCTGAAAGTGTAGAAAACTGGGAAAAGATTCTCTGACATTCGAAAAAAACTACCTTAACCGGTAGAATACTTATATATAGGTATAAGCCAGTTATCACTCAAGTGCGTATACACTTTTTACCATATCCTATTCGTCTTTAATTACGGAATTATATGCCTCATGCGATTTGCTGATTATTTTCTATACAATGATACCCCGACGAGACGAATATACCCTTTTGCTCCTCTATTTAAAGTTAATTACGTTTAAATCAAATTAAATATCTTATAGATATATTTTTAAATTTAGCCTTGTCAACCTTATTTGTGGAACGAGTTCAGGAGGAGGAGGAACCAAAGTCTTGGACAGTCAATGAAACCTGGAAACCCGGATGGTTTTTTTTTGTACCTCCATCACCAGAGGAGCTAAGCGTGGTAGAAAGGAACAAGAAATCACGCACTGCGGCCTTTTTTTCGTATTTACTTTTGATTATCCAATGAGATCAAGGTCCTGGTATAATGTTGATAAACAACGGGGTTTATATTCAGAAAATAATGTTTCAATTTAATTACTTTTAAATTCAATCAAATTACTCATAAATATATATTTTGGTTTTAAAGTATATATCTAATAAGTTTGAGTTTTGAAAATACTAAACATTATATTATTGCGCTAACAACAACGAAGGTTTTGAAAGTTGTAAAGTGCATTTCCGATAAGTTTTATAAATATTTGATCCAAAAAATCTGCCCTTGGATATTTGACCTTGTTAATATGTATTTTACAACAAGTTAATAGAGAGCGTCTGCATTCCACTTTAAATAAAATATATTGAAAAAATCATTGTTCCGAGGAGTAGTAAAATTTCCATAAACATAATTTTTATAGAAAATTTATCCATCCGTAACCATTTCCAAATGGTAAAGAAATTTTCCATTACCATTTAAAGGGCTCGGACTGCGCGAAACGACTGGAAGAAGGGCTCGGACAGTTGTCTGGACGTAATGATAATGGAATTTTCCATTACCATTTCGTCCAGAATCGAGTATGTCACTCGCTTCTGGACCACAAATGCTCGGGTTCTAAATATTTTGATGGCTCTGGCCAGCGAAACTTGCCATTTCCCACTTATAAGGGGAAGTGAGAATATGCCATAAACCTGAGCGTGACTCAGGATGAACTCTGTATAGGCACAATTAAATAACCTATTGGATTATTCATGTTATGCATAATGATTTAATATTTTCAATTCTAGAAAGGATTAGCTGACGAGTTTTCACTTGGAATAGTGAAACAAAGATTAGTAAAAACCACGAAAAAATGAGAATCAGAATGGTGTCGTAGTTCGAGTACTATCCTCCCAGATATTTATAAGCTTGATGAAACTTTGCCCTTCCCTTTTGTCCCCCTTCCACTTACTGTCAATGTGTAAGGGAGAGTTGTACCTTTTTTAATTAAGCTGAAATAATGTTTACACATCGAAATCTGGGTCATGTTGGAGTGTTTATTTAATTCTGTGGTTTGTGAAAGTTCCATCGAGTTAATGAATATATGTGATGGAGTAACGCAAAGCTAGCAAAGATCGTGTTTTATTCTTACAACCCTCTCATTGAGTGCGCACAGAATAGAATCCTAGTTTTGGCAGAAAAATTTGAGCCAAGTCTAGAAATTATAAAAAATGCCACGTGTATATCACTATAATTACAATCCTTTTACCGGTTGTAATATAAAATTTTATGCCCCTCACGCGCCAGACGTAAACAATAGGCTTCAGCTGGCGCAAAGTGCTTTTCTATCTGTTCTTGGTACTACATATAATTCTGACTATACCAATCTACTCTCTTGCCCTAATAAAAAATGAATGATTGCATACCTCCATTAAATGTATAAACAGCTGCGCCTCTTAATCACATATACAAATGCTGAGATATAAAAACCCTGAATATGTCACAGAATTTATACTGAATGGTAATAAAATTGAAAAGTCGTAGAATGTGTCAAAACGGCTGCTCCATAAAATATATTTCCTGTTTAGATCTGCTGCTGAAGTAGTAGAAAATGCTTTATAGGAAGGAATTATGTTAAAAGATGGCCATTCTCTTTCAAAGCTCAGTTTTATTCCCAAATATCTCCGTTTAAGTTTTTTATTCTCACTTCAAATATAACCTCCACCATTACGACATGCACCAGCTCTTTCTACTTTCTTTGAATTGCAACCATTCAATGCGTCTATTCCCATACATACGATTTTTAAAAAAAATTCTCCACAATTTTGTATTATATCCTCCTCCATGTCCAAATAAAATAAACACCTGAAGAATCACCCCTCATATACTACATGATTCGGTTTTGGGAACTCAGTTTACCTTCAATATCAGTTTTTGCAGTGCTCTACTATGAGTATTAAACCAAAATTTGAGCTTCTGTAATCGATGCCCAATGTTTTTTTTTACATTTTTCCGCTTCCGAAGTAATTCTCCAATTTTCCTTGTGATCCATTTTTCCAATTCGCTACTTAAATTTGTGAATTACTCGTAGATCCAAACACACCTGACTTCAATCATTAAGTCATCAAACATCTCCTCCAATCATCCACTCAACAATGAAACCTCAAACGAGATGATGAACCACGCGCATGGTTTGTTTTATCAATTCTTCACCTGCTTTTCCCTAGGCTCAAGACAGGTCATTAATTATACTTCAATCGTTTACTAGGTTTGTCTCAGAAACGATGTCAGCAATCACCAAGTATAATTCAAGGTAGCGCAGTGGCGATTGGATTGATCCTCCGACGTTTGTATACTTGCATTTTCTTGCGCCTGAAGCTGCTCATTTAAAGGAGTTCACTCTCAGTAAACCACCCAGATAGGCTTGTTGACCTGTTTAAAGAGGCTATTTGTGGCCTCAATGCCACAAATTTCAACTCTTAGAGGCTTCAAGAAGTTCATTATTGCCACCAAAATTAATAAAGCAGTAGATAATTTAAAATGTATTTTTGAAAGAATCAATTCAATGAAGGTAAAGAAAGCAAAACTTGTGAATGAGATTTGACATAATTCATCCCCTCTCAAAACTTCTGTAGTCTCTGCCTTGAACTGGCCTAATTTTTATTAGTCGCTATCACATACTTAAAGTGTGATAACTGAACGATAAATGCAACTTTATTCACTGCTACTAATATTTACCAATGCAGATATTGTAAGTTTTTAGAACCTATACCAGAAAGGTTTAATTTACGCGATTTATTTTTTAATACAGAAATGCTTTGTGCATTATGGGGCATATATCTCCTGCTAATGAACATATTTGCTTCTTGGATTTCAAAAAGGCGTTTGATAGTATTGTTTGGGAAAAAATGATGGAGATACTTTGGAAAATGGGAATAGAGTTGCGAGATAGGTGACTCATTGGAAACTTATACATAGCCAAGAGGGCTCCCATGAAGGTGACTGACGGTGAATATGCTTGGGTCGTTATTGGTAGCGGAATAATGTAAGGGTGCCACAAGTCGCCTTTGTTTTTTAACATTTATATCTAGGAGATAGTATGAGAGGCATTGGAAGAACTAAATGTGGGTATCAAATTGCAGGGCAGCTATCATTCGCGGGTGATCAGGCGTGGATCTTTTGACGGGATTACAAGCTTTAGTAAATGTTTTAGAATTCCAGTATAGGAAATACGGAGCGAACATAAATCATAAGAAAACTAAATTAATAAAATTATCTTGGACAAAGTAAACTCTGCAGTTTATAAAACAGGTAGGCACAAACTTGAGTAGCAGAGAATTTTAACTGCTTGGGTCGTGCGCTAGAGGAAAATGGGCTTAGTAGCAAAAACATAAGGAGGAAAATAGTTGAGGAAGCATTAAGTAATAGTAGTAGTGAGCTGGTGACGGGAAACTTGGGCAAGAAAACAAAGAAGAGGCTGGTGAAGGGCTTGGTACGAAGTACTGCATTGCATGGGACAGATACGTGGACTCTCAGAAACGAGGACGTGAATAGGCAGCAGGCGTTTGAGATATGGGTATGGAGATGAATGGAGAAGATGCAGTGGACGGAGAGGAAGACAAAAGAAGAATTAGAATAGTTTTTATGCACGGTGTGAGGAAGAGTAGGATGCATGCAGATGTGAAAGATATATTGTTGGCAGCCGGAGCCCTAGTCATGTGAAAGTTGAAGAATTTTTTGTCTTTCATTTAAAACCTACTATTAACTAGTAAAATACTTTTAATGATTGAAAATGAACAGTTTTTCCTTTAGATGGAGATTTTTGGGCGAAAATCCATTCGGTGAGCAAATTTTCCAGGAGATCAACCTAGCCCAAAGAATTTCTCGTTGGTACCTGAAACCCTAAAGATAATCTGGCTCCTCAAAGTCTTAAGTAACCTTTTCGAGAAATAGTTTTCATGCTTTTCTTTGAGATTATTTTTACGTACAATTTAAGAGTATAGACTATTTGTCGACTTATCAAAATTTCTAACGGCTCAATTTTTATCGTAGTGGTTCTGTGTAGTGTATCTAATCAGCATAATTAAAATTGTGAGATTTAAATTTTGTTTTGATTCACCTAGCTACCTATGCTCCTTAAGAACCAAGATTATGTTTCATATTTGCCAACGGCTCTATCTCCAGCATCTTGCTTGAACGTCTGGTGTAGCTGGAACGTCAGTAGCCTTTGAAGTCTCCAATAAATCCAAATGATATGCTACGCTGTTGCACTACCTTCCAATTGGCATGTAAATGACAACTATTAATAACTATGGCGTGCCTAATATCAACTGGAGCCTGGCAGTGGCATTAAGTTATTGAATGAAAGTATGTCTATGACCTTTAAAATTATTCTAAATGGTCAAATGTTTGCAGTTGTGCTTTCTTTTCCTGTAGAACTGAGTACACAGTTTGAGTTAATGATTTCGTTTACAAGAGGTGACCAAGATTTTCAGCTACTTTTGTTTTGTCTATCGTGATTATATCAGATATCACGAAGTTATTTGTCAACAATATTTTTTGTCCTCAGAATGCGTTCAGCGTAACGTAAATATTTGGGCTGCCAGTGGAAACCGAAGTCTCCCAGACAGTAAATCTGGATAGGCCGAGAGTTTTCAAATAAGAAAATAGCTGAAAGCTGCTGACACAAAATATTTTACGGCAATAGGCAGCGTTAAAAATATGGGGATCTCAGAGAAGCACTCAACTTCACTTAAGAACCGACATGATTAATTTTATTTCAGAAGAGTTCTTCTGATCTGAACCGATGAATTGTTTGAAAATACTAAAGTTAATAATCAATTTTACACAAACATCATTAATGAACAATTCCGAATTCCATCGCAAGTTTTTTGTCGCCTTAGGTGCTCAATTTCATGCAAACACGATTTTAGACGTAACGTCAAAACTTTAACATTGAACAATGTTGTCATAATGTCTCAAGAAACCAGAAAAATTGAAAACTCATTGGAAGCATGACCATAACGTAGTTGCTGGAAAAGTCCCACAGTTCAAATGGCGCTTAATAAATTGCTTCATGGGCTGACCACCGAGAGGTCAATTCATCTTAACTACACCGTTTTTCATACGCATCCTTTACGTGGAGCATCTCAACAAATCCTCTTTATAACGCTGTCTAGCTTTCTCATTGTAAAACTGCCGCGTGCCTCCATTCTAACAAAAATTAATTTTCTAATTATAAAATTAACTTAATACCCTATGCTGTTTTACATAAAGTATCAATGCCTATATTAATCCTGCCCATATTATATAACATTGGTTGAGAGTGATTTTGCGGATTGATTGCGTCAACTACGACAAAGCTCTCCTGCCCACCATGGTGTCGGAAAAATAAAAAGCTACCAATTTAGCATCCGCCATCTTCAAAACAACTCACAATGGTATGTGATCATATAAACTTTATTGTGTTATAAATTATCTCAATACTAATAACGTTATTACCATATGTCCCTCGATAACAAAACTTGCAGGAAATTTTTTTTTCAGCAAAACTTTAAAATATTGAAATTCCTAATATTTTGCAATTGTTATACGAACACTCCCGCGAGCAGAAGAGGTTTTCATTTTCAGTCGGAAATTTTCACCTAATAGTGGTAATATCTTTAAATCCAACAGAGACGAGTGTGTAAAAAGGTAAATTAGTATTCGATAAGAGATGAGATTTGGTATGATCACATTTTTCATAAAAAACTGCCGTAAAAATTAAAGTGATTTTGCTCAAACTGTAACTGTTAGTAATTAATCAACAAGGCACTCGAGTTCCTCAAACTAAGTATAAAAGTACACAAATATTAAGATTTTAGATGCATAGTTGACATGAAATTTATATTTTTATTGAACAATAGTCTAAAGGAAACTAGAAACGCTTGTTTTGCGCGAGTAACTACGCTAAAATAACTCATCAACATGTGGCTTTGAATGGCCATAATGATATGGAGGACAGGAAATTTAGGACTTCACTAGTATCAGAAAAATGTGTTATACAGGGTGTTTCAGGAGGAAAGTTCGTCACTTTTGGAGGAGGCAGAAGAAATTATTTTTGCCATTTTTATTCCATCTTGTGGCCTCAGTTCCTTAGTTACGAAGCTAAGGCAACGCTAACATTTTGCCCGAGGCATCATGCAGATACCAGGGAAGAGAATACCATGCCATACCATAAAAACCCCCAGAAGCAGTATCCATTCATCCCATCTGTAATTTAGAGTACTAATTTCCTTTCTTGCCGAAGTTTTCGCTGATGGCTTCCAAATTCTAAGATAGATAAAACAGTCAAAATGTTTTCCTTATGAAAAATATTTTTTGGTTAACATTCTAACTCTGAGAAATGAGGAAAACTGACCAAATACAAAAAAATTGCTAATTTTATCTCATTTCTACAATTAGTAATATCACGGTTACATGAGCCCATTGATAGAACTATTTTCCATGCTTGGGTTTGTTATTGATATATCTAGAGACGATTGAATTTATCGATATTAGATCACTCTTTTATTAACACATGAACCGAAAGAAATATTCAACCACTGATACCCAAATGAAGTATAAAGAAGGAGCAGAGGAAATCAAGGAGGTCCCATTTTGATAGCGCAAAAACTACTTAAAATAACCGCCTCTACCTCTTCCAGAAGTCATTGACTTGCATCCTGAAATACTGTATATTTGGTTATGCGATTTCTAGCGATGTTGTTATCTATTTTGTCAATCACGTGGACCGGTCTTTAACACGCGACACTTTCACTTCTCTAGCGGAAGGTCAGAGGCGCCTTTTTCTCCAGATTTTCAGCGTCAACAAGCTACACAACATTCACAGTTTTCGATTTTGTGATACATTACAGAGCTCCTTATTAACACCAACTTAACCCATCCACAGTAAATTTGTCAGTAATTTGTCGTTATTTTAGCAGCAAGAGTGTGATAGACGGTGTAAAATATCGCATTGCATTCATTATACAACAGTTTCCCAGGACGCACATGAATTCATTTTCCCCTTGGATTGTGTTCCATTGAAATTACTTTTCTTATTTCTGAAACACCATTTTGTAAAGAACATCTACGTTGCATTAGGGTACTAATTCTTTCCCTAAAGTACCATCGTTTGGCTATCTCACTGACACTAACTGATGTCAATAATCTGAATTATGCATACATAGTCATTTGTTACGTAAACCGCAGAGAGAATCCAGCCGTCGTTACTATTTACGGAAGACGGCGTTTGAACTATGGTTTGACGTCCAATCCGAGGTACTTCATCGGAATTTGAAGTGCTTCTCAAAAAGCACACGATGAAGGATCTCGGGTTTTCTGTAAAAATATTTCACCACCATCTGAATTTGAACCGTAGTCATAAAATGATCATGCCTTCATGCTAATTTAATCCCGAGACTTACAGACTTCCATTGTCACTAACTAACCTGGAATGTTCAACAGTTTTTTTTACATTTTAATGAAGCGACAGACAGCTAAGGTTATTTGTACCACTGAGGATAATTGGATGGGTTGATTAGTGCTGGATTGTGTAGAAATGAAGAAAGACTGGAGAGTAAAGCGACACTGGCAAGAGTTGATTTTCTAAAAGAGGTGCAAAAGGGGCCACAGGGTCCCACCCGACGGACTGAGTGCTACGTTTCAATTGCTCTCCACATAGCACCCAAACAGGGTTCCGAATTTCACAAAATAAGTCCACTTCTGCCGGGACTCGAGCCCAGGATCCCGTGAGAAAGTGCGTTCTCCTGATCACATGTGCACACTCTTACGTGAATATATTTTATTTGCCAGATTCTAATTTTGAGTTGACATTCAAGCCCAGCTTCAGACTGGCAGAGTGGAAAATTGAATTAAAATCATATCGGGAAATAGGAGCTGAATTTCTGTTGCAAAGTAGTTGCTATGTTACCATTTCAGCAGAAATGTACTTCTTCGATCTTCTTTGGCAATTGTGATATACGGTTCTTTCAATTTCAAGTAATCCAAAAGTTTGAGAAGAATATCTGTTGATAAGCAAGCAAAATGTACAATAATCATTCGATCTGCGAGCAAAAGTTTATTGAGATGCTGAGAAGCAATCGGAAGATTACGAAACATGATTTGTAGGCCCGGTAAATAATCTCTGGTAAAATATTTTCAACGCATGAAAACCGGAGTTAGCAACCAGTAGCTTATAACCTTCCGCGTGCCAGAACTCCGATTTTACTCCATAGTCCAGCACTGTTAGCTAGGATTGAATGTTAAATAAGACATGAGAAGTTAGTCCCTGCCTGTTAGCCTCTCCTGTTGTTGATTTAAAGACCATGAAAATATTCTTCAATACAGTTGAATATTTATCGAAAATGACCGGTCTTCGACAAACTTCTGGTAAGAAAACGCCTCGACGAAAACCTTTAAATACCCAAGGGTTATCACATACAACTGGGTGTGAATGGTTTCGGCAATATGAAAACTAAAGGGGGGATTGGGTTGGTGTAGTGGCAAGAGTACTGGCTAAATATACGGGTGTCCAGGGTTCAAATCCCTGTTCAAATAGGAGGATATCTTTCAGAGGAAACCCGATCCCTACTGCAGTGTCTTGTGGAGGACAAAGTGCAGTACTCCGTCTGTCAGATGAGACGTTAAACCGTGGTCCCCTTGGCGCCTTTTGTTAGGAGCAGGCTAATACCGACACCGGGCTTCTATCCACCCTTCCTCCCTTACCTGTACCCAATGGCGCAAATGCCCTTAGTTGTCGGTTGCCTCCCCTAAATCCAATTCAATCTAATTAAAACTAAGGTCGAGCATTTGTGCAGGGTGAAACATGAAAACTATGGCAAAAGAGTGTATGTGTCGTGTGCACCATATGCTCACGTTTGCCTAAAATCTATTTAAAGAACAAACGACGGCCACTCACGTCGCTCCCAAGTATTCCTCTTTCCCTTTCTTCCGGTTCGACGATATCCCTTCGACCAGTCTCACCCGATGCGCCTCCGTTTCCTTCTCTTCCTCTTGCGCGACTCCGGATACCAGCAAGGCGAGCCTCCTCGACCCGTCGGCCTGCCCTCCTGGTCAAGCCAAACCACCGGGGTCAACTCCCGTCCGCCGCCGCTCCGGCCTTCCTCGTGTCCTCCCGCGGACGAACCTTCCGAGCGAGCCGTCGTGGCGATTACAACTCCGGTCCGGACTCCACCGTGCAGAAAAGGGCTCCCTCGCGAAACGAGCGAGAGGACTGCTGTCGCGGTGCTGCGCTCCGATCACCTCCGACCGCTCAAGAATCACACCAACCTATGGGACGAGGCGAAGAACAGACGGCGACACTTGACTGTTAACTTGCGACAATGCCCGAACGGGACTGCACTCCCCCACTCTTTGTTTTTGCGTAGGCGTTTTATTTTTGGTACGTCACAATGCACGCATCGCCACTGTTGTTTATCGCCGTTCCCGCTCGCTGGCGACTGGACGGCGAAGTGAATTCTTGGGAGAGTGGGGGACTGTGTTCACGCCGTGGGCAAAGATCGGACCGGTGTGGTCGGGCAATGCCGCGGACAGGCAGGGCAGGCGATGGAGAAGTTTCCTCTGAGGCGCGGCGGCGAGTGCATCTGTCGTTGTGTTGGTGATCGTGCGTATTTTGAATGGGAAGGACGTCTGTCTGAAGGGGGCGGGAGGAGGATGAGGGGTCGGGGAGGGAAGCCGACGGAGAGGGAGGGAGGTCCCGGGTTGGGAGGAGTGAGGGCGGGCGTGCTGTTACGGGACAGGGGGCGATGGGGGGAAGGGAGCAGCAGGATGAGAGCGGACGGGAAAGTGGGGAAACAGGGTAATGGGAAGGGTGTACATTTTGGTAGCACTGGAGGGGAGCAGGGGTCGGGAATAAAATCCTTTCACTGCTCTCACTCTTTTCGTCTTTCAGTCCTATTAATTGTCACGTATCAACGAAAGATAATAATAATACTTATTATGCGGACAGTTGTCCATTTACAAGTATTCAAAGAAGGCCAGTAAGAATATTCAGACATTTTGAATGACAAAATTTTTGAACACATTGTGTGAGATAAAAAATGTCTGTAGACTTACAAAGACTATAATATTCTCTCATAATTTAAAAATAGGTAGATTACACAAATAATTAGAACATAATGAGTGTGAAACAGGTGATGAGATCTTGATTGTACAGTTGGACCCCTTATTTAACTAAAGGTAGAAGATATGAACATTTAATCTGGTTATTTAATACAGAGTGTAAGAATATAATTGCCATTTGTTTCCTACGCGCAGAAAGAGTGTGAATATTGAGCACTATTAATATGGTTTCAAATGCTTCACTTTCCCTTTCTATACATAATAATAATATTATTATGAGACTTTCTCGGTATTATTTCTAATGTGCGGCATGTATTCACTTAAAAGATAATAATTCGTGATAATGTATAAAATATAATTAATACTATTATGATTTGAATAGAAAATAATTAAGTTGATTGATAGAGGAAAGATGTAACTTACGGAAAAAGTCCTATTTTAGTTGCTGAAATTAAATCGCATTTGTCTATTTTCGAGTTTTTATCTCCAACTATCGGAAGGTACCCGTTGAAATACAACGGGTGTGAAAAATCTTGAACTCATTTAATAAGAAAACCACAAACAATGGAGAATACTGCCAGCGTGATCATTTCAAGGGTTCGCAACCTATCTCGTACGTTGTGTTCGTTGTAGTAGATACGCTGACCATTTTGTACCCCCCGAGGCAATCTATCATGGGGCCCTTGGGACTCTGGGCCCTTCTTATACAGATTTTCTTTCGAGGTGCTATCATGGGCCAACAGGAAAACGTGAAATTTAAATGCTAGAGGCGTGAATATCCTTTGAAAATCAAATCTCTGGTTGTCAAAGAAATATGTTATCGTTGATTTGAGAGAAAAATATGAGATTTTTCAACTAAAAACATGATTTTCAGAGGATTACGAAGAGGAAAAGATAATTAATTGGAAGAATTAAAAATTTAATTTCATCAGCCATTTGATAATTAAATCCCAACTCTCTATCTTGAGTAAAAGTAATTTCAAAAAGCAAAAAATGAAACCACTGCATAAAACCCAAAACATAGCGTAGTCCACCAAAGAGCCCCTTTTTTGGACCTTTTGGGGCCCTGATATCTTTTTAAAACAGCCTGCAATTTTTCTCCTGCCTTGAACTATTTGTCTGCAAAAATTCGTATTACAGTTTCTGAAACTGAATCATATTTCTCTATTTTTGCGTTTTTATTCCTAACATGTGTGAGATATGCGCAAAAAGATGAGATTTTTCGTTATTTTATGAATTGAATAATGAAGAACTCTGCTGTTTGTTAGAAGAATAATGCTACGTACAGGAAAACCGTTCTATTTTTGGCTTATGGAACAGGGACCTACTTGTAAAATTTATTTTTTCACATTTCTAACATAGATTTGAATGATATAAAGGCAGAAATTGTCGCAGCACAAGGATAAAATATTTTCTGCTTTATCGACCATCGTCAGATACGATTTTCTCACAACAAAAGAGAATAATTTACTTAGGGAGATAATAAATCGAATGCACCAATGATGGGTACATATAAGGTACCAATTCATACCTATCATCAATTGATTAGTTATTTTTTGCTAATATTTAAGACACACGCATATGTTATTCTCAAAAAATAGAGCTGACATTGCATTGAGCTTAAAGTACGTAAGAGTGGGGGGTTGAGACAAAAAATTCTTCTTTATTTGAAAATCATTTATACAAGAATTGGACAAAGGAAGGATCTTATCTGAGGAGTAAAATTATAATAACTTAAAGGTATGATCTCCAAATGTCTTCGGGAAAAGAGACCTACGACTAATTGGATTCAAGAACATTTTGCCAGAAACTACATAAAAAAGATGGAGAAACAGAAAGAAACACTTTTTGGAGAACAAGTGATAAAAATGGAAGGATTCCAAGTGGCTAAAAGTGGTCCAAAGAAAGGAAAAAAGACATGACAAAAGAATATTGAAGGAAAAGAAAACAAAAAATGATATATTATTCGTATAGGCACATATTCACTAAGCGACCGCCAAATGAAAATGAAAAAAAAGGGCAAAATAATTATGGATATCAGGTTTTCAGCTAATTATAACACTTTTTTGTACCTACACACTGTAAAAACAGTATACTCCAGTTCAACTGAAATGAAACTAAACTCAGATCCATTGACTGAAAAATTATGAACCAAAAAAAATCGTTGGAGAATATTCATTTTAACTACCTAACTATTAATATTCATTTTAAGTACATTAATGCAGACAAATTCAGGGAAACCGCCGATATTTTGGCCCTTAAGTGCTTTACTACCGCATTTTACGTAAGAATACATTTCCGTTTATTCCTCCCGAAAAACGCATATTTAGTTTTGATGTCTTTCGGGTCCTTGAGGCATGGGATCCTGATGACTAGCCTTTAAAAAGTTAACTAACACTCTATAGCGAACATTTTTAGAGGTGGAAAACATAAGTTTTCTCAATTCTAAAAAATATGTTCCACCCTAATATATAAGCATGTCAATCGGTGAATCAGGGATTTTTTTAACGCCGTAAGTGCGAAGGTTGCATTTCCTCAATTGCCTACCCTCGCGCAGTCGTGAGCGAGCTCCTTTGTGTGGTGGCGAGCCGCTCTCGTTTCGTGGGTGCGGGCGGAAGAAACCAGCCTCGTCACCTGTAATGACACGGCCAGATTGCTCCCAGAGGAGGTGGAGAAGATCTTTGCTTTGAGTGGAATTTTTTCGGAGGAAGAAGTCCACTCGAGAAGCCGGATCGTTCGAGATCACGCCACATTCTCCTTTGGGATCTCATTCCCATCTCCTCCGAGGACGCTCATAATCGTTTTCTAACACGATGGATGGGCACGTCTATAGGTATTGGGGAGCTAAATATACTAAAAACTTCTTCAATCTGGCTTTAGTGGTGATTGGGAGGAGGTGACCGAAAAATGGTACCATTTACACCGTTGCATTACTAAATATCTTAGTGGCAAAGATATCACTGAATACGCGGACCAATACTATGTTGGCTATTGATTGGAGAACCCTAGGCCATACATAAGACACTTTTTGAGAATTAAATCATCTACATACAATTTTTTTCGTCCACCATGTGCAGCCATTTTACATGTTACCCCACTCGTGGAAGAATAGGGAACTAAAAGTTACGAATAAGAGATATTTTCGTTGCCAAGCTGTGCAGTTGATGTCACAAAGGCAGATAGACGTAAAGAAGCCTAATCAAAGAAAAAATGAAAAACCATTCTATATGTTACCTCTAGGTCACACAGCGTGATAGCGTTTACACCATTCATATTTTACTTATTCGGTAGAGCAAAGAACTAAACAACTACTTGGGTACAAATAACCAGTTCCCAAACTCTTGGTTTCATCATAATTTCGTTAGGCGACTGACAACTGAAGCGCCATTTGAGAATAATGGGTCAATTGGCATGAGGAGGAATATCTGGGGGAACGGAGGAGGAGTGAAGAGAAACCCAGGGTCATGCATGCTCGCAACAAAAGGTGCCAAGGATTCCGCAGAATTGAGTCGCATCCCAAGCATGGCACCGTAAAACTAATGTGCTCCCCACGAAACATTTATGCAGGGATCTGATTATTTCAGAAAATATCTCCTCTAATGCCGGGATTCAACTTGGAAAACTCATATCAAGTGTGTTTCAGAACGACACGGAAGATATTATTTTCACCATGCGCTGTAACTCTAGAACTGATAGAAGTATTGGCGACCCTGCGGGAGGGGGGAGGAGGAGCAATGCCTCCTAAAACGCCGGATCTGTTTGCCTTTTTTTATTGACCTAAAACTAAAAGTCTAAATATTTTTTTTGCTAAGAAGTACGATGTTTGGCATAAATATTAGAGTTTCTATAAATACTTTATGCAATTTTAAGTATGAATAATTTCGAAATTAGTCAAAACTTGGTGGTAACCGTGGTAATTAAAAAGATAAGATGTATCCAATAGAAACTTTCTCTATTAAAGGCAAAATCTTTTTCCCAAAACAAATTCCGCTGGTTGTCCTCTCCCGGAACCCCTGGTCCGGAGCCGCCCCAGGGAAAAAGTGAAAAAGTAAGATAGATACACTGCAGGAATAGTAGATACTTGCATTCGTCCTTTCCGCGTACAACTCCTATTTAATCCACCTCTGTTCTTTTCCATCTCCTTTCATCCACTCCTTCTCCCTCCTTGGCTGGCTGGTGTCCTAACACTGTTTGCCACTGTTTGGTGACTCTCAGGTGAGGTCAATAATTTTATCAAAGTGGATAATGGTGTTTACTTGTTTGATGAGAATTCTGTGAAATTGGCTTAAAGATGAAAGTGATTTCTTTCCTGAATCTATGACGGTATTAATTCCACATGTATGTGTTGGCTGGGCTGTTGCATTCATCACTCACCTTTGTTTTTCTGCGCCACCACCGTTGCATCATTCATTCCTGCCATCTGTTTACATGGATTAAATCAACATTATAATCTTCGTTCTCAGTTACTCTGTGTTTTCTTTGATAGGAAATCACTTTACGAGAGCCATCTTTTATGTCTAATTGCTTCGGAACCCCCAAACTATCCTATCACAGCATCCAAATGAATTATTATCATTTCCATCATTGTTGTAATTTTACTGAGATCATTTTCACGGTGTTGACTTGCAAAAACCTGGGTGAAATTTCTTCCAAAAATAATACATACAATGTACTTAAACTCAACTCCGTTTTCACAATCCATGTTTTAGGTTATATCAAAAGACTCTCCTTGAGACCGCCATGGATTTTATCATGGATATTATTTCAGGTATTTGAAGTAGAAATTAGTTTTGAAATTTTTTGCATCTTATTGGACAGAAAATAATTCTACTCCACTGTCAGCCGCTGAATATATATTCAGCGGGTAGCTACGCTTACATCTCCATTGATGAACAACGAAAGCTTCGACTAAAGGCAACCAATCATCCCGGGGGGACAGGCACAGTGTTTACCGGGATAGTCCCGGTTTCCGATAATTTTGTCCCCCATGGTGAGGAGACCAGGGAAATCTCGCATATTAGATTTGTTTTATGTCAATTTATCCAGGCATAACAAAAAAATTCCATAAAAACATTTATAATGACCGATGCAAAAACTTCACTATTTCTCGATGGGGAGACAGATGTTCAAAGACAAGTTGCTTCACATAACTACGAAGGGACATTGTACTTGGCCGCTGAATCTTCTTAATTAAGCCATTTTTTTATGCTTAGGTTGTATTGTGTCAGTATGCCAATTGACTGCCCAGATTTTTTATAATATCCCATTTTGGCTACATTTGAGATCTTGCTGCTATACTCATATAAATGTTATTCAATAAACTCTGTCATCTTTCCCAGGAAACCTTTCTCGATATATACGAACGAGAAATAATTTTGGATGAACTTTATCCAAATGTAAATTTTCTAGTGGGAGAACACTCTTGGAGAAAACGCAATTGAGCAGCAGTAAGCAATATTTACTCCTCGTCCATTGCCCATTCCCCAAGCATTTTTTCCCCATTTCCTCTCTTTGGAGCTGCTTTGAAAATCGTTGTGAATGCAACAATTATATATCGACAGTTTCTGCATATCCAAAACTTTAATTTCCATACTTAAATCAATTATAACAACTTTTTTGAGTGGAAGTAAGAAACAGTAAACAACATTCTCTCGACCGTATGATGCGTATAAAAAGGCTATCGCTTCCACCACAAAGGCCGTTGTCTATTAACGCTGTTTTTCGTTTCGAGGCTTTCGCTCATCTAGAAGGATTAAATGCATTTGCTGATTGGCTACATTTCCAACTGCCAGCTGTCCATTATAATGAACAAAGTATGGCGGTTCTGAATGACTGGCCTGACATACGGTACGTGTGGCACATCCAGCTGATTTATTGGGCGCAGCCGTAGATCAGCGATTTGCCAGAAAGACGATTCGATTGACAGTGGTTACTTTACTGAGGACATGACGGATGCTCATGTAAATCTAAGTTAGCTGTGTAAAGGATGTTCAAAATGGAATCAAATGAGCCATCATCTCAGGCGTGTTAAAAAAAGGAAGAGCTACTTCTCTTCATTTTTCTAACATGCCTGAAACAATAATGTATTATACTATATACTTCTATAAATTTTATGCCTGAGACAATAATGCTGCACCATCCAGTATCTCTTCATTTTTCTAGCATACATGAGATGATAACTCACTGTAGCCCATTTTGGTCCTAGCACCCTTTTCACAGCTAACATAGATAAACGCAAATTTAACTTCAATCCATGATACACACGACGCCATGGAAACAAGACTTAGCAAACGCATTGTAGATGATATTTCGCCATACTATACCGTTTCATTTAAATGAATATGTTGTCAGGGTTAATATTTATTAATTGGATTTCATCAAATACCAGGTAAGGATGTTGCGGAAGACTCGTTGAAAGGAGATCCTACTGTCTAAGCACTTCAGTCGTATTCCTTAATTTAGAATAATTGGACGCACAGGATCATTTCAAGTACTCTCCTGTTAGTAACAACTGACAAGTGTATTGACAAGCGTAAATTGATAAGCAGGAAACTTCGTTGCCAATCACCGCAAAAGTCGAATATTTTATTGCCAATCGTAAATGTTTTTTAAAGTCTAGTGTTGGTAATAATGGTGTTATTCTTGCATACTGCTGGGTAGGGAGTGATTTATTACATCCTGTGGTAAATGCATAATATATTCCTTATTTGGAGAACTGGGGGCTCCGATTTTCAGTTTCTTAGATAGTTTCATTTATTATTTGCCACATTAGCAAAGACATACGGAAGAGAATAGCGCTAGCTAAGGAGGTGTTTAGCGATAGAAGAGCGTTGATGACGGGGACAATGGGTAAAAATGTGAAGAAGAGGCTGGTGAAGAGCTTGATATGGAGCATAGCGTTGTATGGGGTATAAATGTGGACCCTGAGAAAGGAGGACGAAAATAGGCTTCAGGAATCTGAGATCTGGAGGACGGAAAGGAAGACTGACGATGAAGTGCTTGAAATGGTGGGCGAGGAAAGGAAGCTTCTGAATGAAATCCGGGATAGGCAGGGTAGATGGCTGAAGTATGTTATAAAGGGCGATGGCTTATTCAAGTGTGTGATGGAGAGAAGGATGCTGGGCAAACGGGGAAGGGGAAGAAGAAGATTAGGTTTCATGGACGGGATGAAGAAGGATAGATCTTATGCAGAGGCGAAAAAGGATATACTCGAAGGAGATGGGCCCCTGAATGTGTAAAAGACAGGGAGGAGATTCTCTGACGTTCAACAAAACCTACCTTTTCCGGTAGAATACATAATATTAATAATTTGCCACCTTTTACCTCTTCAATACACGGTTTTCTGCGCCTATTGGTGGAAAATCTTCAAAGTAAATGAGACGGAATTTAACCATTTGTGTCTCTTTAAGTGTTATTTTCATTAGGTGTTGAAATATCAGTTACTGTTACATTGGGTCTTTATTTTTTTTATTTTGTTCGATTTTTACACATTTCACGAATGCCAGTGAAACTCGCGGATAAATTTTACGCAAACGCATAATTTTTTGAAATACTGAAGTTTTTATTTAGGCATATTCATGATTTTACTTCTGTTATTCTTACTCATTTGATATAATTTCAAAATATAACCAAATCTTTCAAGAAATCCATCGACCTTCAAATTTTTGAAAGACTAGAGTGAGCATTTTAGTTGAGTGAGCATGTATTAGACTGTTAGAATTGTTCGTAAGTCTTTGCAGAAGTACCTATGTTGGATGCGTGTGGCTATAGTATAATAGGGTATGCAATCATGTATATGAAAAGAGCGGGTTTGCAGTGGTGCAGCGATGGAACAAAAGCAGGAGAGGTATGCAAGGATGGAGCAAAAATAGTTAAATGGAGATTATTTCCACCATCAAGCTCTTTTAAGGTAGTTTGAATGAAATATCATTTTACCTATAAATCAATGAATTTGATCTCATTTTAAAGAAAAATATATCACCCTTCCATTGACATAAAAAATTCAACCCCTTACCGCATTACTTTCCGACATATTTGCCAGAAAATACTAGCTCTTTTATATGGGAAATGGTACGTGTATGTACCTCAGAGACCTTATATTAAGAATGAGGCATTCCCTACACTTATATCTCGTAAAAAAACAAAAGTGCGTAGTTTGTGTGTTTTCTCAACTATTTTTGAAAATTAATCATATTGTCACTGAGGTAAATTCTTCGGGATCATAATAAACCTTACGTTTTGATGGAGTTTCAAACGTAACGCGTGAAAAAAATGAGTCATGTTAAAGATTTATTTAAATATTTTCTTTTGGTTACTTACAATTTCTGTCATGTAAAACTATGTTATTGAACCATTAATAATGCAATATTTAATTCGTGTGTCTCACGGCTGGTGAAATTAAAACGTAAATATCGAATATGGTCTCTATTATGATTAGGGAACTATCTCGCTCGCACTACCTAGAGTCTTCCTTATGAGGAAACGGAACGATGGGTATACATTTTGGTATGTAATCGTTTATTATCATGGCAGCTGTTTACGAGTCGCTTGCAGCTCGATATTGTCACTCCAGTGAAATTGGAGAAGTTGCCTTGGGATACAGTGTACCTATTTTCTCAATCACTATTTTTTTGGAATTTTTCCACTGTTGTACCTAACGAATGTTTTCTCCATCCAGCGCGTTCACTCAAATGTATTTGCATAAAAGTGGACAGCCTAGCCACTATCAACAACCTTTCCTCTAGCAGCTTTTTTTTTAAATCTCCCAGGTATTACTCTCGGAAAACTCAGAGACTGCATCCACGTGCCTGATTCCGTCTACTTTGACGGCACATGGGAAAACATGACGGGTTTTCACGCTAGTATTTTTCAGAATCCTGAGGACCACCTATGATATTGAATTCGGCCAGTTTTGAATCGCTCTTTTTTGAGAGGATTTTTTTCTCGTCCACTAGCCAAAGCATTTGATACAAAAAGCGCTAAAATCGTTGGACAGTAAATTTTGTTTCATGAAATGTTGGTTTCACGGGTGTAATCAATACAATAAGAAAATAATATCATTAGTTTTATTTTCATTTTCTAGAACCAATTCCTCACTTATGTTTTCCTCACACTTATAGCAAGACAGTTTGCCACAAAACATTAATGAGAGAGAAAGTGAGCGTACGAATAGCGAATATGATGACTCACATCTGAAATCGTTACATCTACATACTACCCTGCGATCCGCCGCATGGGATTGTGGCAGGGGTGTTAGGACACCAGCCGTGTAGAGGTGAAATATCGCTCGGGAGATATAGATAACTTGATGAGAAAAGTAACAGGAACTGAACAAGATTCTAAAAGTATTGGCAGAGGCATATTTTGACTAATTGTAAACTTTAATGGCTGTATTTAAACGTATTTATTTATTATTTATGTATCACTAACGTAATTAATTTTTATTATCAATGTAATTTATCAGAGCGATGGTCTTTGTGCATGGAGAATCATTTCCATTTTACCTTTTTATTAAAGTGAATAAACAGCTATATGCATACGGCTATAATTATTCATGGGGGATTCTGAATTAAAGATAACAAGTCACATTTTTTGTTCCTTAACTTGCAATGGTTTAGGGCAGCTTGGATTGTACATTTTTAGTGCAAGAGGGAAAGAGAGAACCAGGTCCAAATACGAATATTTACATACTCATTGCAGCTCTTCTTGAGAGCACTGAGCGCAGCTGATTTACAGGAGGAATGCACGGAACTGTAAACAGGTTGCCCTCGCAATTATATTTGATGGAGTTGGTCCAATTTTATACTGAGCCCTCGAAAGATTTCATGTATCATTTTTTCATTGGTCGTGCAATCCTAAGATTGGTTGACAGCATGAAAAATGAAATCATGTATCATAGCAACGTATACATATGTAAAACGGTTGCTTGGGGTTCACTTTTTAAAGTCCTGACTCCTGCTTCAGTTTCCTGTTAAATCACTTGGTTGTGCCAAATATATAATTGGAGGAAGTATGCAAGATTTAAGTGAGTGATTCTTGCCACAGAGTAAGGTCATCGTGTAGTATTACCAAACTTGATAGTGTATGCAATGCGGCGTATCAATTCTGTCTGCCTTAGATTTTAGCCATTGTTCTAGGTTTTAATGCTTGCTCATGAATTTCCTTCATGAATGAGTAGCGATTGTCATCCCGAGACCACTATATGTATTGTTACTCGGAATAGAGCGTTTACAAAGAATTTGAGATGCACCTTGTTGAGGTGACCCTTACGCTGAGATGGATTCACCATGCGTCTTCTCTCCGGTTGTTAAGGCGTTAGACCGTAATTAGCGGCTGATGGCCTTCTATTCCATCTAAATACCGCCCCCGCTAAACACTCTCCTAACTCTAAGAAATCGCAGAGGAGACTTATGCATATTCATGTCGATTACTCAGAGTTAATCAGAATTGTTTGCGTGAAGTGGGCACCACTACTGTTTAACTACTGAACAATCGAGTCAGTTGTAGAGAAAGAGAAAGATAAACTTCCTCAAAAGATGAATACGATGATGAGTTGTACTGATATAGCCACAGAAAATCATTATGTCAATTTGTCTGCTTTCATAAACATAACCTCAAAGTAAATGCCACAAAATTTTCTTAATATTACCCCCTACTGATTTCTTATCTTGTGTTACATCACAAAAACTTTTTGTGGGAGGATTTTGATTTTTAAAACGCTCGTAATATTCTACGCAGTATATATATTGGTTAATACTTACCTATCGCAGTAGGTCAGTAACGTTTAGTACTTGAAACCCGAAGTCTTCAGAGCTATTTTTGTGACTCTGGTCTGTTGGTGTATCAACCTCGAGTTATAGAACGCTGGAAAGAGAGATTTTTCCAGTGTGTTATACGTATTCAATAAAAATCTACGATCAAAAATGAAAAAATAACTTTGTTTCCTTCCACAGATTAATTTTCCTGGTACAACATGTTTCCTCCTGATGATGACACAGCTGTGTGAAAACATATTGTAGCAGGAAAATAACTCTGTGGAAGGAAACAAAGTTACTTTTTCATTTGTGAAATTCAACTTCCACATAGTTGAGCCTCAAACTATGGAAAATCTACGATATCATTTCTACAAATTTTACGCTTTTCTTCCTTTCACTTTCTTGTTCGGATAGAATTCGTAGAAAAAAATATGTAGGAACTCACCCAGATCAAGTTAGCTTATCTCAGTAAGAGGAAGACGGCAAGAATGTTTTTGCTACCGAGGTGATCACAAAAAAAAAAAACTCACGGAACAACACACCCTCCAGCTGTGAATTATAAACCATTACTCACCCTTGCCTGCTCATATCCGCTTCATTTTTGCTTCCACATTCGTCGAATATCATCAGCTTCTCTAACCATTTCCTTCGAGTGCAGCGCCCTATAAAAAGAAAAAGCAATAGTCTCTGCTTTGAAATCTGTACGCATTAATATACCAGCTTCCTAAAGTTGCCCATTTATATTCACCATAGGCCATACTATTCTGCGCTGCCCATGAAAATATTTGAGAGACATTCCTCTAGTCAATTCCCTATTTCCTCAGGATTTTTTTATATTGTCGAAGCCTCTTTATCGAACGCCTGTTAACATATTAGAATGTCATAAAAATCGAAGCATCAACATTATAGCCAAGAAGATGGGTTTTTGGTATTGACATATCTTTCATTGATTTTTTTTCTTCGCTTGCGCTGCTGCAATAAATAAGCTTCCGATAATAAATTCAGAGGATTCTCTGTTCGTAACACTGATGCAGTAATTTATTGCTAAATTAGCTTCGTGTTCCGTATCAAAGCTGGATTTATTCTATCCCTGAATATAAGAATATATTTGACTATAGAATATTCCCAAATGTTCCTACTTCTCACACTGTTTCCCACATCAGTCTGATATCGAATTCAATGTGTTGAAAAGCCGACGTACGAATAATATCCATTTGCCGAATTAGAAGGTATTGTTGTCGAAATACATCAGGATATGTTAAGATTTCACAAAATTTTGTCAGTGGGGAAAAGTTTCAAAGGCATCATTGACATAGTGCAGTGAAGATTGAGAAACGCTCTTCACCTGTCTCTCTTCCTCCATGTGGTATGCAGTTTACGATGTTGATGAGAATTAATCCGATAAGGAGCACATCTGTTATGGAGAATAAGCACAATGGTTCTGCCAATCTGATTTGTTCCAATGAGGACTAATTTTCGAAAGAACAAACATTACATAATTAACATACTGCAGGCACCAACCATAGATTTTTTAAAATGATTTTAATTTCATTTAATTATTTGAATTTAAATGATTTGGTTTTAATTTAATTATTTGAATTTTTAAGAGTCACGTCATCCGCAACTACTTGGTTTTGCTCATATGGGATGTCTATATGTGAACGTAGAGACACATTTACTTTCTTTCATGGATAATCGTTTCTGTACTATACGAAGCATAATATGCAACATTGGCTGTCCTGTATGATTAAACTTTTATGCGTATTTTACTAAGTTACATCTACTTTCTGTCAACATGAGAAAATTCCACCAAATAAAAAATACCTATTCACTTTAAAAATTTGCCTTTTCACGCGCCATTAGTGATTATAATACATGATATACATTTAAACATAGACAATGATACGCATTTGAACATAGACGTCGTCGCACCGAACCGCTTCAATGTTCTGTATGCATTCCAATAGTAAGTACCGGATGAGACATCTTCATCAACTTCCCAAGACGAAATAGTTGCGATTATTTTCGTCAAATTAGGATACGCCAGCTGAGCCACTCTCAAAAATGCGTGGAGTAACTGGCAGTGATGCCTTTCCCAGACATAATTCGCTGGATTTGCGATGTAGTGTTTTCAGCGATTGGCGCACGCATACTTTTAACAAGAATCAGCATCACAAAATAGCGATTTTTTGACAGAGTTTTAGTCGATATATGAACGAGTCGATTCAAGAAATGATGAAGTGTACAGAAAAGTAGAAGAGGAAAGAACCATATGGAACACCATAAAGAAAAGAAGAACCAGATGGATTGGACACACCCTGAGGCACAATGAGTTTGTGAAGAACATAACTGAAGGCAAAATAGAAAGTCTTCCTCTGGGGAAAAGTCCCCAGAGGAAGTTGACAGAGTTTTAGTCGATATATGAACGAGTCCCTGGGGAAAAGTCCCCAGAGGAAGACCAAGGAATAAGTTCATGGACCAAATAAAGAGAAAAGTACATAGGAAGAGATACCAGGAGGTAAGGGAACTAGCATCAGGTAGAAAAGGTTAGAGAGCTGCAGTTAACCAATCCTAGGATTGATCGATAAATGGATTGACGAGTAGAGGAATTAAATTGTGTCGGTAAGTAGGGCCATGGACTTTTAAAAATCTATATAACTTTCACTTGCTTCCATTTAGACCTACCATAACCGGTAGATTTCCTGAATGATATAAATAATGGTCCACGGGTATAAACTTTACTGTGCATGGTTTAAAAAACTATGCAATTCACACATCGTTTGTGGTCGGCCATCTTACTTTTGCCTTCCTGTCAACTCTTCATTTCACGGAAAGCTTCTTTGCACCTCGTGTAATAATTAAGAGTCAGGGCTTTAGTGATTTCGTAATGGCTGATGCACTCCAGTGTAAGGTCAGAGATCTTAATTTACACTCGGCTCTCACTATTTACTGACCAATTATTGCATCACGATCGGCCTGAATTTTCAGGTATAGACTACTCTCGGAGCATTTTTTTAAAGACATACTCAAGAGCAATGTCATTTCTAATCTCTAAAGCAGCAGCCTCTCTTCTAAGCTTGCTTCATTTGTCGTTCAATTGCTTGCATTGCTCACGTTACCATCCTTATAAATCCTACTTCTCAGCCCTCGTCTCTTAATGCCGCCTTCCTGTTTCTGTTATCATCCTCAAGTTAGCACAGAAGATTGCACCCGCCTGCGATGGTTAGACTGCTCGTGTATCTTTGTAAAACATTGTTCCCAGACTAGCATCACAGTAACGCAGTTATTGCTACGCACTCAGAATTAACGGTGTACGGCAGCTAATGAGAACACCTTGTTATACTAAATTCGGTGTTTAAGTGGAGTAAAAGAGACTTTTGTGCATAACTTGGGAATCTATCGTCTATTCTAAGGACTCGTATCCATTTGTATAGCGCCAAGGTCTCGAGATTAAAGCCATTTGAAACATATTGGTGTTTAAACTTGAATTTCCTTTAAAACAGTTGCACTTCATAATGTATAATTTTTACAGCACAGTGTTTGAATTTGAGGCATCTAAATTCGGTTCCATTGAAAGTTGAACGATTTATCTCTCAATAACTTTCGCAATTTTGTGAGTACATTGAAACTTGGTGGTATCGGCCATCTGAGTTTGAATTGGCCGCTATGAGTGGGAAGTGCAGAACGCAGTCTTCCACAAATGGAGCTGGAGGGACCACTAGGTCCTTCTTTCATTTGTTTTCTTAAATCCTTCAATCCTCCTCAGCGTTGTCGTACTCTTCGCAAACGAGTAACACGGAGTTTCGCTACCCAAGCGGCTTATGCCAACTGTAGTTACTCTACTTTGGAAAGGGATCTCGATTCAGATCTGTTTGATATCATGTGCATTGTTTCACTGAAATATAGTCCCGAGTGTTTTTGGATAAAAGACGCTATCTCAAAACCGTAGACAAGTAAAGGAAAGGAACTACTCGTCCGTTTCCTAGTAGTGAGACTCTCTACGTTTTCCTCAGCAAGGTTTGGCAGCAAAAGGTGAGAAATGACGATCTGGCAAGTTGCACTCTCGTATAACCTTTTATTTTGACTAAAACTTAGTGACATTGGCTGCAATCAGATTCTTAGATATGACAACAGGGTCAAAAGAAACGAAAAACGTGAGTTTATGATATTCAGAAAGATAATTTCGATGGATCGTCATCCCAACTGTGCCTATTATAGTCGCTTCAATAGTTTTTAAATGAACCAACATCGGTTTTGGAATCAGCATATCAGAGCATTATATCATAGATAAGGAGAAACTTGAAGAACACAAGCTAACACGTAATGACAATACGGTAATATTATGAAGACACAAAGTGATCAAAGCATTTTGGTAAAGTTACTTTTACTTTCTGGCAACAGGAATTTTTGCATCCGTCAGTTGGACAGTGTATTCTCCTCTCTTGTCAATTCTTTCAGTTCTGGCTCCTCGGCGCCCCCTCAAAATAATATCCTGCGTATCATACAGTGACTCGCCTTAACTGAATTCTTTAAGTAATGTGAGCCTAGCGTGTAGTCGTCGAGTCTCTCACGGCTTCCAGCTTTATATTTCTATCATTCGCGTAGCACTTTTTGTCCATTTGGTGTGAAATAACTTTTTAACTATTTTTTCCTAGCTTTTGTCCCATTATCAGCATCATTATACTCATTCCGGTTCAAAATTCTATTCAAAGAAGAGTACAGCTCTACAGCCTCTAATAACGCCCTCCTATTTCAATTTTCTGTGTATTTGGCCATTTTTTAACGAATATTAGTAATTAGTGAGCGTAATATTCATATCATATCCCTCCCTCCGATGTTACAGGATCATTTACAAGTGTCTGGGAATCCTCTCCCAGCTGGCGGACTAAAACTTGATCATCCGCGAATCTGACTTAACTAACCGCCTATATTTTCATTCCGACTCGAGTCTTTCTAAGTCCCCCAGTCATTTCCTCGTTCTTGAGCTAAAAACTCTGGCGATAAGAGACAACTCTATCTTACTAACCATATTATCATTTTCCACCCGGCTTCTTCATCCGCTCCCCTTCTGTGCGGAATTGTAGTGAACAAGAAAATGTGTTGAGAATCCTGAAAGAAATTAAATGAGAAAGCACCGAGTGCTGCACGTCTCCCTTACAAAACCATAAAATGTACTACAGTAGACAAGGTAAAAATTGCTACTTTGATGCAAAAAATCGTTTGTCACCAAATTTGTTCTTAATTATGGATTGTTTGTAACTAGAAGATAAAAACCGTTTAATTTCAACGAGAAGAAGAAATAAGTGAAATTGATGCAAACAATTAAATAGCGTGCAAAAAGCACCATATAGCAGTCTCTAACCACATATGGAGAGGTTAGGATGAAAAACACCTAAATGTCCGTTTTAAAATTGTGTGACCCGAGTTTGATGCATAGTATTTCAAGAGCCACGAAGGCCTTTTCTGTCATCTCTGCATCGAGTTAAAGTACATTAAAATTCATATTTATCTCTACTAAACACCTTAGTTTTATGCTGATTTTAGTTGGTATTATTAAGCTACCAGTGGAAGAACGGCCTTTTTTCGCGCTCCTAGACGAGTGCAGCTTGTCTGGTTATAAATTTTCATAAATCTAGTTTAGTGGAAACATTTTTCTATATATAATATATAGCAGAAACCTTTGCAAGCAAAGGTATGAAATTACACGCCATAGACTAAATTCATTTTACTGTTATTAAACAATTAATAGAACAGCATTCTCTCCTGAACCGTGCCCCACGATTTAGACGTTTGGTATCGGATTTTTCTTAGCCTTTTCACCACTTCCAAAAATTTCTCCCATATTATCTCACATACATTAATGGTGTAATTTTTTTCACTGAGGACTAATATTTCCCTAGCAACGAACGTTTAAATAAACTATTTTTTTAAGGACGAATGACAGGTAATTTAGAGACCAATTAATTTGCTTGAAGTATGTTTTATGATCGCAGGAATAATGCATTTTTAAAGTCATTTAAGTCCAAATATAGTTAAAAATTAATGTTTTTTACATTGAGGAGTCATTTTTTTCTCAGATACAATGGCGGAAGCAGTGATAGATACTTCGGCCAACAAATACCTAACCTGGGGGAAAATTCGTGAAAAACTTGTTTTTTACACTAAATTTCGTATCTTTGTCTACATCTGTAAGTAAATATCTCGCTAACTAATCTCACTAAGTTTCAGATTAATATCGTTAAAAAAACTAATCTTTCACGTTAGTAATCATGATAAAGTAAAATTTTATGCACGTTTCTACAATGTTTATTATAAATGCGAGCAAAAAAATTACAAAGTGCAGCCTGCAACGGTCAAGTTTAATCCAATTGTTCACGTAAGAAAAAGCTAAACAGAAGCGGACATTCCAAGTTGTGATGCACTTTGAACACCGCATCGACTACCAGTCGTCCATACTCATGATCACCGCTGGATTTCAATCTAACGCCTTGCCTTCTTCCATCATCTGTGCCTCACGTGAGCGGTGGAGGCAGAAGAGAACAACAATACTGATCGGATGCTTAGGGGAAGGAGGCGGTCGCCAGGGGGCGCACGTGTAATATCTCCTGGTGCCAACTGCATACTGCAAGTCATCCATCCTTTTCCCCGACGCCCAAACACAGCCAAATATTCCGCCTAAGACGAGCAATGCCGCCAGCAGACTCCCAGAGCCTGTTACTGTGTGCCACATATTTACATACTCTTGGGGACCTCCAAGTGCATATTTTTACGTGGAATTCGCCCATTAAATGAGAATGTGATGTTCAAGACACTGCTGGTCACGCTGCTGGTGGATTTAACAAATACGGACATACGCAAAAGATTGAGCATTTTTGTCGTTTGCCGTTTTGGTGTTGTTTACACTATGGGGGGAATCAATGAGAGAAAATAGGTATTTAGTAAAGGTTCATAATTACCCTAGCATGGACTGTGGTGTTGTATGGCAGTATGAAGATGTTTCTGGTGGGAGCCTTTAGAGACTCGTAGGTGATAAGCAATGCTATGGTTGATATTATGATCACAATACCTTCAGGTGGACACAGAAAATATAATTCTAATTCTGTACCTACACTGTACCCATCTCCTATTTATATTGTGGAACTCCTTGCCAAATTATATCAAATTATCCAGGAACTTTTCACGATTTAAAAGGAGCATGAATGATTTTTTATTTCCCTTAGTGTCCTGAACACCATATTTTTGACTCGTACAAATTGAGCGATATTTATTATTTATATCTGTAATTTTCTTATTTGCATTTGTTATTGTAAAATTATGTTCCAAGGGTAGTTGCCAGAAAAATAAAAGCTGCCTCTGTTTCTATAGCTTATGCCGCACAACAAAATGTAAAAAATCATTCTACATCTCCTCTTTTAAATTATAGACTCCTTGCCGAATCATATCGAATCATCCAGGAATCTCTCACAGTTCAAAAGGAGCACAACTGATTTTTTTTGTTTCCCTCAGAGTACTGAACACCACATTTTTACTCGAAATAATCAAATTATATTTGTTATTTGTATTTTTACTTGTATTTGTAATTTGTATAAGATATTTTGAGTTTTAGCTATCTTATAATTAATTGTCCCATCAGTGTCCTGGCTATGATAATTTTTTTCCTTCTGTGCCTTGAACATCACATTCTCATTTAAGCATATTGAATAGTATTTGTACATTGTGATTACGATTATTTTTATTTTATGATTTTTGTATCCTTCAGCCTTCATGATAACATCCTGGCTGATTAATAATTACGTTTTGGTTTTGTAAACGTGACAATTGCTTTGTCAATGATCTCTAGCTGATTTAGTTACCACAGTTTTGCGTAATTTTTGCATTTATGTTTTGTATTATTTGCCCCATAGTGGCATTTATTTTAAATTTATGTACCAAGGGACTTTGTTCCCAGAAAAATAAAATTTTTTCTTCTCTATTCTACCTGTTAAACTGGCAAAATCAGAAACATAATGGAGATACTTTTCCAAACACGTACAGGAATTCTTAAGTCCCCCTGTTTCATGTTTGTTAATAGTGATCAGGAATGATTTTGTGGCTATTTTTGATGGGCATGTTCTTTTTAACAGGAATTTATTTTCTGCATTATTTTACGTAGCTTTGGAACACGTTTCCTTACCCACGAACTTTGGGCTTAGACGGTCGTGGAATGAATTCATCGCGGTCGTTCCAGCTTGCTTAGGCTTCCAGAGAGGCGAATACAGGCGGACAGAAGCTTTTATCTCTACCATTCGGCGAATTCTTGTCTTTGTTCTCTCCTTCATATCTGTTTAGCGATGGTATTCTCTCAAATACTCCTACGATAAAATATTTTAGTGGTGACCCACTGGCTTCCTCGTTTTACGCCCATTCAGTGTATTTATTGAGAGCAAAATTGAGTCATAACTTCCACCACAACTCTTAAATACAAAAGAGGAAATATTAGACTCGCCGTAAAGAATGAATGTGGCAACAATTTAAGACTTAAAATTCTCTCAAGGTTTTTTTGTCTATGAAAAGGCGCGTCTGAATGGAGTATTTCGAGAGTGGGAAAAGACTAAATACCGTACTTTCATCTTAAGTCGGCTCCCTTTCCATTGAAACTTTTATTTTTCTCGAATGATTCATTTAGTCGATTATTCAGGAGAAAACTAAAGCGTCATGATTCACAATTATATCTTCCACTGAAATTTAAATATATCTATTCCCACTCATTCATTCCTATTCATTGCTAAATCTATACCACAATGATTCATACGCTCTTTAGCCAGAAATAAATCTTTAGTTGTTGAGAACATTCATCGATCATTCATCCTTTCAGGATAATGATTTCTACGAAGCTCCCAGCGAGGAATTTCCATAATGTTTGATATACTCAACTGGTGGTAGTAATCCGTGTATTCCCAGTACGCTTCAAAAGTTAATGCATCAACGATTTCATGCTTCATTAGTAATATGCATACCAATACAAAGTCACTCTTTATCCTTTTAGATTCCACAACATCAAAAAAATTGTAAAGTTCTTAAATTAAATAGATTATAGTAATTATTACCCTGCACCGCATACTGTATATACGTTTTTTATATTGCATGAACTTTCTTGTTTAAGAATGGCAAATAATAGTACCCAAATCATATCAAAAAGGTCAATATTCTTCAAAAATAAAGAAGGAATCGCCAAGGACAGATCCTAATTTTCAGATTATCCCTCACGTGCCGGTAACAATCGCTTTCCGTCAGGATACGTGTAACCCTAGAAAGACAATCACAGTCATGTAATCATAGCTATTGATTTTTTTATCATGGTCCACGCAAAATCTCACGCATATATTTATAACAATACGCCCATTGATCTAAGTTGTCAGAACTTTTATTGTTCTGCAGGAAGATTTCTCGGGTGTTCCATTCGGGTAAGGGATCCATGTCCATCAATGTTTCTCGCTCTTCATCATTAGGGCTTTTTATTGAACAGGTATACATTATATTGAAGTCGTTGGTCGAAATGTCGGCAGAAATGAAGCCTTTTAGCCAGTGGAACACTCGATAAACGTTCCTTTTTAAGATAAGCCGGAAAAAACTTATTATATCTTGTTTTTCCTATTTGTTTCTTTCCATTTTTCACAACTTTCATAGATTGATAAAAAAAAATCTTGCCGTTTACCTTTCAACAGGAGTAATTAAAACTCTGCGTAAATATTTCAACGACGTTACGGAGTCCCTTTTGAAAAAAATAATTAGCAGAAAGGTAAGCGTAAGGGACGGAATAGATGTTCTTCGGGCTGTTTCGGAGAGACAATTATGCTTGGGATTAAGTTAATGAACACGTCTTGATCTGCTGCCAGTGGGAGTGCCAGAGGGGTCCAATCTTAAGCGCCGTCTGCCGAAGCCGGAAGGACGTATCTTACTACTGTCGTCCGGGGCTGAGCAATGGCGATTGCCAAACAGAGGTGTGCACTGTCTTCGCCGGGCAGCAAGGGCAAAACACACTTGGAGCTAGATGGAGTTATTTGGAGAAGGGCCATTAGCTGTGGGCGAGAGAACTTGGCCTTGAAATGCTCAGAGGAATCCCAGCCGAGCGTTATCTATGCCACATCGCGCACGTAATAAAATACCGTCTATTTAGCCATAGGAGAAAATTAATCACCTACATCTTTGCATTGTGATGTTTCTCACCTATCTTGGAATGATTCCATACTCTTGGATTCTTTTGCTGATAACACGGCGATACACATAAGTATATCGATGATTGTCAGCATGAGAGTCACGCTCATGATTAAATTGAGTACATGGATGAAATTTCTAGCAGTGAATATAAACGAACAAATAATTGTCCGGTATCTACGGAAAATTATTTTGTTTCAAGGAACATAATCGGGTTTACTCTAGTATTATCCGGGAAAACGAGTAAAAGGAAAATTAGACTACCTTCACGTTTGCTTGGTAAAACTCTTCGTTTGTAAGAGTAACACATAATTTAAATAACAGATTTTCACGATTTCCACCCACCGAAATCGTTATGTTGCGATCTTACACTTAACATTGCATTGAAACCTGTACGCGCAAATTGATACATGCATTTGTCAACACACTACCTTTGTTCGGTTAATTTTATCACATGGCATTTGGGCTGAGTTGAGTTTTTCACATTTGAAAATCTTTCATTGAATAAAAATAAAAGTTCCTAAGATCTCGGGTCTCGAAAAAGTTAAATCACTAGATAACCATAGCAACAGCTAATGAAAACTATGGATGGCTTATAATTACGATGAGTTCGAGATTTCATCAAACATTATATCGATATCATTCTTAAGTACTTACAGTAGTTTTAGCACCAAAGTCGTTAACTCGGTGGTCACGAGGTTTTTCATGGTCCATCCTAACTAGTTTCCGCAGCACGCTTTAGGTATTCTTCTGGAACAATCTTTTGTGCAATGTGTCCAATACATCTAATCTTAGGAGCGAATAGTTACGTTTGTAGAGAACTTCTTCATTGTTTTAAAGCCCTTACATATTTCCTGAGTGCCTACTTATTTTTCGAAAGTGGAGAGTGGAATAACGAAACAGATATATAAAAGTGAAATGTATGGTGCGAGAGGTAGAGGTAGGCCGAGAAAGTTGTAGTTGAATGTGGTTGAGGAAATTCTTAGGAGGGGAATATCAGGAGTCTTAAAAACAGGAGGGCGTGTATGAAGCAGGGTATGGGGGTAAATGAAGCAAAAGAGGTTTACAAGGATAGGTCAGTATGGAGGAAATTATTGAGGTAGAGTTAGCTGTACAAATGTGATTTATGAGTGAAACTTTGTGACCGTGCCTACCCCGGAAGGGAACGGCGTGATTGGTATGAATGTATGTATGAAAATAGTAATGTTTTCCGCCTCTAACCATTGTTTCCTCCAGATGGTGGGTGAGGGGGCATCTCACCATACTCCGATGGAGGGAAGGGATCCACGTAATAGTATTTGGGCGTTGGCTGTGCGCAGACTTGGGATATAGCAAACGAGTCAACGTTAATAGTGATTTTTTTGGTAGATGTGTTAGTTTTGAGCCGTAGGGTGGAGATTTTTCGGAATTTCACCCACGAAATTACCGGTGACCGAGATCTAGCAACACCTGTTTTAGGCATAGAGAATTAGTAGTCGAGCAAGAGTGAGATGGCCAGAGCGATGGGTGGCGGAGTGGTTAGTGTGATTGCGCTGGAGCATGTGTATCGAGGGTTCGATTCCCGCCCGATTACATTTGACTCTCGAGGTTTAGGATATGAGTTTAGCCTGCTTTTTTAGTATTTCAAGGCTAAAGAATATGGTATTGTGAGTAGAATTAGAAGTCTCAATGTGTTCGATTTTTAGGCGTTAAAACGAGGAAGTTCGACTTTTTACAAACCATTTATTAATAGAAAGGCAATTAGCGGTTTGAATACTTTGTTTTTTTTTTAAACTTTTGTTTTCATTTAAAATGTACGATAGCAAGCAAAGAGGCGATAGCAAGAATATCGGACGAGAGGATGACGTGAAGCTGTAGAAATAATGAAAAGGGAAAAGAAAGCGAACCTTTATTTGAGAGTAAAATACAAACGTGGGCTTAACTGCCACCGAAGGTGGGATCTTAGTGCTGGAGTATTCTCGTAGGGAATGAACATGGCGCGGAATTTACCTCGGTGGTGCAGTAATGCTGGTTGCCATCCCGAGGGACGGATCGAACGGCGCGGGTCCGAAACTCAGAAACGCTAAGAGATACGTAAAAACCGACGAAATTTCGGCCACAGAGAGTGTTACTATTACCTCTTACATGGGTAAAAAGCTTATCTCACAAAAAAGCTATTCAGTTTCGAAGTACTTACGACCGATGGGGCTAGGTTTACCGATAAATTAGAATGATAGGACTTCGAAGGTGAATATACATTCTATATCAATCATTCTTAGAGGGGGAAAACATAACTTTTCAGAATTACGAGAAATTAGCGCCAACCTACTCGGTTGGGAACGTTGATGTTCCAATATTATGACTTTGGTAAATGAAAAACCGGTATATGTACACCCTCTAACCCGCGAAACCTTGTTGCAGGAATTGTAGGCTACTCAGGAAATATTTAAAAGGGATTGATGACAATATCTGGCGATGTCGCGCAAACCAATGGCGATATTCCCTCTGCATTCTAATAAACTTATCGGAATCTTTGGAGATCAATCGAATGTGATTGATGGATTAAGGAATTTAAACAGAATTAATCATATGAGGATGATAAATCACTCCTGAGAAAGGGAAATATATCCATTACGTCCAATAGAATGCGAAAGTTTTTATAATTGACCCCATTATCGCATTCTTTGATTATTCCAAAAACTTGTGCCGGTGCGACTGACATGACAAACCAACAAACGTTACTTTGGTTACTCTTAGACTATACAACTGGAATGTTTATCTACAAAAAAGTATAATGGCCACCATCAAAATCCTGCGGCTGTTTGATTATTGATTACGTCATAGCAATTCTGACAACAAATTATACACTCCAAAGAAATAATTCATCGATGAGTGCGAAGAAAGGTTCAAATTTTAGGTTGAAAATATTCCCTTCCTGCTCTAGACTATTATCCTGTGGTGAGTTTTTACTCGAGGTGCCAACTTGATTGTGCTGTACTATTCAATGAACGTCCAATATTACGTTGTGAATGCCATTCACGCATCGTAGAGTGTATATCACGCGCGTGATCTGGCAATAGACGCTGGCGTGATACGCAGTTGACACGATATTATAAAATGTTGCTCAACGGCAAATGACGCTCCATGCCTTGTGTTTGAGAGTGGACTGATAGATCCATAAATTAAAGAACAGCGCAGATGGCGTCTTGACGCGTGAAAGTGGAGCCTAATTTTCACGTAAAATGACTAACCTTGCATGGCCACCGCTCACAGTTCGTCTATAAATTTTATGAATAGTAAAGTTGTTTTTTGGAATTTTTTCTGCTTCGTATTTCTCTCGATAAATAATTACAGTACGGTAATGATTATACTTGTAATATATATGTTCTCAGCCTATTAACTGAAAAAGTGATTCATTCAATAAAGGCGATTTGGCATTTGAATGTCATCGATTGTCCCGTATAGTATCGTACAGAATCACTCCATGTAATATCTTCTTTGCTATGTAGATGGATCAACGGTTGATATAGTATACAATATGGTAATGCTTACTTACCGTGAAACCCAGAGGAAAAACCCTGGGATTCTTGACCCGATGTATTCGGTGGGAGAGCCTGATATATATATCGCCTAGTATACGTTCAAGTTGAAAAGAAAGCATTCACTTTGCTGCATAATGAAGACGCTCGCAAGAATCAATGCCTTCTTCTCAGAAACACCTAAATTGTCCGACTCGTACGCCTCAGGTAAATCAAATTTTCTTGGAAGATTCCATGTAACATATATGAATCTTTGGAGCTCAGTTAAACCTCTATTGCTTTGTTCAAAGCATGAGATAATAGGCGAAGGTAAATGTTCGGGTAATTGATTGACACCCATCCGCTAATAAAATGACGTCATTCCTCGCTCTTTTGATCCCCTCAGTAGGTGCCTCTTGTTCAGCTATCACCATTGAGAGTTACGTTCGAATTCTAAAGCATTAACGACCCCAACTTTGATTTTAACGTCCATTTTACCAGTATATACCAAATAATCCGCTTTTTTAAAGATCTTCCCAACCACCGACATAATGATAACATTCACTCGTCTGATTCTCAACATCAAAAACAACTTTTCTGAATTAAATACCATTCCTCTACTATTCCATTCTTCTCACATAAGCCATTCAGTTCCCATTGTAGAAAGTATTTAGATTAAATTCTTGACTACCGAATTTTTAGCGTATACAGGATCTGTTGAGTCTTGGACGAGAATATCGGGTAGCTCAAGAAGAGGAAAAAAAGATAAAACGGGGCCAAAGATGTAAGTGGTTAAAAATAGGCAATATAGGAGATGGTTTGAAAAATAGTGAAGATATGATCCTACTCCACAATTAATCAATGTGGGATCTTACTAAGAACTTATCGGTTAATCTGTAGTTTACCGAGTTATGATTTCTGAAATGAGAAATGACCTGGCTTCAGTTCTTACCACATATTCTTATATTTAGAATACGGCTGAAAGGCTAGAGATCATAGGAATAACAATATTAATTAAATCGGAGTAAAAGTAGGTGAGTAATTGGCAAAAGACAATTAGATAAGAGAACGGCCAAGACAGTCAGCCTGGCTACTGCAGTCACTGATGAGAGCCTAGCAACTACAGTCATAATGATATTAAATGAGCATACACCAAAAGAGGGCAAAGTTAACGATATTTCCGATAAGTAGCAGCACGGCAAATAATGATGAAGAAGATTCTAAAATAGAGGATCATCATCATCATTTGGTTGTTCATTCCTAAGATAGGTTGACAGCAGCCCTCAACCCTTTTCCTATCTAATACTAGTTTCCTTACCTCCTGGTATCTCTTCCTTTGCACTTTCCTCTTTATTTAGTCCATGAACTTATTCCAGAGATTTCCTCTGGGGACACTTTTCCCTCTATTTTGCCTTCAATTATAAGAGTGCAGAGGATAGAAGAGGAAAGGACCATGTGAACATGATAGAGAACAGAAGAGCAAGATGAATTGGTCACACCCTGAGACACAATAAATTTGTGAAGAAATAGAGGATGTAGCACACTATTTACATAGCTGCAGAGAAATTTTCAGGAGACAGAGTTTAGCAGTGGAAGCGGAGGCGCAGAACTGCCAGGGCCCTGGAAGCATCATTAAACATGGAGCCAGGCGATGACAGACTTGGAGGATTGACCTTTGCGGAATCTGAGGGCGTGTGTAGCCTGGAAGCATTTTAAATGGGCATGAAGAGAATAATGGATAGAGTAAGCTGGAAGAGAGGAAAACATACGAAAGAGAGTTAAAAATTGAGACGGACGTAAGGTGAGGGTACCTAAGCAAATGGAAGTCGTATTGAGAAGGAACGGAGTGTTGAAGGGGGTGCAGTAGGGGAAAATGTTGAGAATGCGCAGAAGAAAAAGGAGAAGAATTGGACTTTTAGACGGATTGAGGGGATGAGGAAGTCTTATGAGCACAATAAATTTAATGTCAAGCAAATATTTAAATAGACATGAGTAGGAGATTTTAAATACATCCCAAAGTTAGTAAGAGGATACAGAAATTGGGAATCCACCAAAACTTTGGTAGATAAGAAAGTGAAAAACTTTAAAAGAGGGTAAATGAGAGGTAAAATCAAATGTCCCACAGTAGGAAAAAACTAGTACTCTCCAATCAAATAGTGTGAATACTTTTCACCATTGTCTATGGCGAGTTATTATTATTGCGCTGATTTCTTTTGCAGTCTCAAACCCTGCACCCATTCATCATCTTCTGATTCTTGACTGACTCCTAAATGTAAACTAATAGAGTCAGATATTCTCAGGTATTATTCCTTTTCACCGGAGCGTAGCTAGAGAAGTTGACTATAGATTGAACAATGAAAAATAAGCAGCACCCTAAGAACCCTGTTACTCAGTAAATTTAGGAGAAAAAAAAACGATTACTCCTTAGTAACTTAAATAAGACTTTGTACGAGGGTTGTATGATAATTAATGAGCCTTGAAGCTATCTGTCAACAATTCATCCTAAGCTTGTTGTTGTTTACATTGACCATCTTAGAAACGGCCACTATCACAATTTCAACTAATTCCGTCGAGTAGTTTCTGTGTGGCAGCTGTTTGAAGTGGAAAAGTTTGTTTTTTTTTTGTAAAATGGAAAAAGAACAATATCGGTCGGTGACTTGCTTTCTTTGTTTGAAAGGGAAGACACGTGAGGAAATTAAAAACGAATTGAATACCGTGTATGGTGATGCCTCACCTTTAATCGCCACCATTAAGCGATGGTATAACGAGTTCCAAAATGGCCAAACATCCGTGTTTGATGTGGCCCGTCCAGGACGCCCAAATGAGGTCACCACGGAGGAAACCATCAACAAAGTCCATGACATGTTGCTGAACGACCGCAGATTGAATTTGAGGGAGATAGCTGAGACATGTGGCTTGTCATTGAAACGTGTGTATAATATCGTGCACGAATATTTGGGCATGAGAGAGCTGTCGGCCCGATGGGTACCGAGTTTGCCAACTGTGGACAACAAGCGTAATCGTGTGACCACTTCCAAGGAGTATTTGGCCCTTTTGAAGTGCAATCCGAGGGACTTCTTCATGCGTTATGTAACCGTGAACAAAACATGAATCCACCACTACACACCAGAAACCAAACAACAGTCGAAGCAGTGGATTTCTCCTGGTGAAAGTGCTCCGAAGAAGGCAAAAACGGTCCCATCGGCCGGGAAGGTTATGGCGATTTTGGGATTCTCAAGGTGTGATCCATATCAACTATTTTGAGATTCTCAAGGCGTGATCCATATCAACTATTTGATGAAGGGAAACACGATCACGGGACGGTATTACAGTGATTTATTGACACGAATCGACGAAGAATTGAAGAAAAATCGGCCCCGTTTGACCCGCAAAAAAGTCCTCTTTCATCACGACAACGTTCCGGCACATTCATCCCGAATCGCCACGGCCAAATTGGTTGAATTGGGCTACGAGGTACTGCCACATGCTCCGTATTCTCCAGACGCCCCTAGCGACTTCTTTTTGTTCCCAAACATGAAGACTTGGCTCGGGGGCAAGCGCATCACGTCGGATGAGGAGGTCATAGCGGCCACGGATGAGTATTTTGCAGAGTTCCCAAAATCGTATTTTTCTGAGGGCTTAAAGAAGTTAGAGACCCGTTGGGATAAGTGTATCGCCCTAACAGGGGACTATGTTGAAAAATAAAACAAAAAAAAATAATAAATAATAATGCTTTCATTGGTAGGCTCATTAATTATCACACCACCCTCGTATACTTCACTATAGGTGTAATAACACGACCCAGGTTTCGACACCTGAAGATGACACGAAGTGTCGAAACCCTGGTCGCGCTATTAAACCTATAGTGGAGTATACAATTTTTTATTTAAGTTGCTATGAATTACTTCCACAAAGTCAAGCCTGGAACCATTTTCTTTGTGATTACTCCTTGGTAAATATTACGGTTTCCTCTCGTGGAATTTCTTGCGTCTTGGTGCTTACATAAAGAAGTTTTCTCTCCTTCTGGAAACCATCTGATGGTTTGTCATAGAAGGTCTCCAGCGAAGAAGTGAAAACGTCGACACGGGGAATTCCAAGAGAGAAAACCATCAATAACAAATCATCATTGGCTGTTCTGTCCTAAGACTTATTGTCTGCAGCCCTCCACCCTTTCCCATCTAATGCTAGTGTCCATACTTCATCGTAGTTCTCCCTATATACGTTCCACTTTATTTGGTCTATAAACTTGTTCCTGGGTCTCTCTCTTATTGGGGACTTTTCCTCCTATTTTATCGTCAATTATGTTCTTCACAAACCCATCGTGTCTCAGGGTGTGTCCAATCCACTTCGTTCTTCTTTTCTGTATAGTCCCCCATATAGTCATTTCCTCTTCTACTCTTCTGTAATCTTCATCATTTCTCATTTTGTCCATTCATTTTATCGTCAGCATCCTCCTCCAGCACCAGGTTTTGAAGGGTTCAGGTCTGATTTTCTAATGGCCCAAACCTCTGATCCATAGAATCCCATGCTCCACACAAATTTTTTCACAAACTGTTTTCTAGTTTGCAGCCATATCTTCATTGAGCAGAGCAGCTGTCATTTTACACTGAACGCTTCCTAAGCTTGGGCTATTCTTCGCTATATGACCATTGTACTTCTTCCGTCCCATGTGATGGTACTTCCGAGGTAGGTGAAGGAATCCACTTGCTCTAATTTCTCTCCTTTCAGGGTGATTTCTACATTCAGCTTTTCTCTCTTGCATTCTAGGATTTTAGTATTTGTCTTTTTTTATTTTCATGTTACATTCCTAGAGACCTTGGTCCATCGCATTTGGTGGCCTTCGAAGGTCACTATTATGAATAGGAACCGCGAAATTACTCAAATCACTCTGCTGCTTATCTTGCAAAATATCTCTCCGCATTACGTCAAGGTATCGCCTGCATCCTCTGGCCAACCAACTGCGGGGGGCTCGGCAACGGGAGGGAGTAGTGGGGGGGGGGGGGTGGAGACGTAATGCACACCACGGACATGAGCGAGCTCACGTATTTGCCGTTTCGTGCACTTCGCTGCTACAGCCACCATTCTCTGGGTGACGTCACGAGAAATTAAAAAAAGGGAGCATCGCTCCACTTTACACATAGGCACACGCCCATTGGCCGCACGGGCGGTGGAGTGGGGCGGTGCACTTCCTCTCTCCCTCTCGCGGCCTCCTCGGCTAATTGCCCCCCCCCCCACCGTCCCTCCCTCTCCCGTGCATACCTCGGGCCCCACGGTGAGAGATTAATGACAAAAAAAATGCACAAAGAGCCCAAATGGAGGATATCCGAGATTATTCGTGACTGCTCAATTCGGATACCGCCTTGTGAGAGAAGAGGTTTGACTCACTGCCTGCTATGGATGATAGCAGGATCTACAGGACTATATCTCGGGGTACACGCAGAGGAGACGATGAATTGTCAGTATTTACGTATCTACTCAGCCAATTTTATTTTGTAAATTTTTTGAAATTTTGGTGTAATACTTATACTATATATATACTTGGTGTGGTGGCTAGAGTACTCGCCTACCACACGGTCGGCCAGGGTTCGAATCCCTGCAGAGGAGGATGTTTTTCAGAGGTAACCCGATCCCTTCTTGAGTGTCTTGTGGAGGGCACTTCAAGTGGAGTACTCCGTCTGTCGGATGAGACGTTAAGCCGTGGTCCCCTTGGCGCCTTTCGTTAAAAGCAGGCTAATGCCGACGCCGGGTTTCTATCCACCCCTCCTCTCTTACCTATCCCCTATGGTGCAAATGACCTTAGCCGTCGGTCGCCTCCCCAAATAATTTTCGTTATTGTAGTTCCAAAAGTATATGGTTGCTAATTATTTCCAGGTATTATTACCCACACCAATACTCTTAAGTAAATAGAAATCGAAACAAACTCCGATTGCAATTTTAGCTCTCAAGATTTTCTGCAACTTGTTGATTATCTAATTTCATAGTACTGGGTGGGAACTGAAAGCACCGCTTGGCATTGAAATATATCAATGTTATGTATGTTTATTGCAATATTATTTTAGGATGGTCTTTTGCATGACCACTGTAGCATTGTAGAATAACCACTACGCATAGTGAGGCTCTTCAAAAATGAAAAGTTTACCAAAATTCCTATCATAAAATTTTGCGCTCTTCGCTCTTTTCATGAAATACACTCTTATTAAGGAAATATCTACTGGAGATTTAATGAGACAGTAAACATAGAGATAACTCTAGGAGAAATTTCTATTTCCGAGAGTTATCCCACAGACAATCACTCAAACTCACTCAAGTCCTTTCTAAACATAACTTATCTGCCCTTCGGAATGGAAAAAGAGAACGGTAATATGAGTCTTAATTATCATTTGGTGCCACAGATCCCCAAATATTTCTGACTTGCGTGCCTCATCGCAGCATATTTTCTCCTCCAGAAGAGCCCAATTATCCGCAATTAGGAAATGTGTCTACCATTTATTTTGCTTTTTTCATGAACCCTTATACCACAGAGCAATATCACTATGGTTTAGAACACTTCTAGTTAGAACCTGCTATTCCAGTTCAATTAGAATGAACTGATAGCACTCTTTTAGGCATCTAGATGTTTTCGCTATGACTTCCAGATAAGTAGATAATTCCCCGAAAGTCGATATTCAGCCCTGGGAATAGAAACTAAATCTCGAAAAAACAGCCCATGATCCTCCTGCCAGTTATTACATGCGTTGCACAGTCATGTGTGTATGTTGTGTCTTCAGCGAAAATTCATTCAGCACTATTAAATTGGAGCTTTCATCAAACTATGGACGCAATTGATAATAGGTTCAATGTTAATAGTGGGCTAGGTACGCTGCGCCGTGGGAAATAGGTGATTGGACCAAATTGACGCAGTTTAAAAAAAATTTTCCTGATTACAGGTACAAATGGTTAATCTCTCCGCCTCTCCTATTGAATGATTAATCAAATGTAATGGCACCAGGACTCGGATTACATTTCAAGGCAGCGCAGCGGGAGGTAAGAATGTAGCAAGCGATATAAACGGGATACGGGATATTTCTCCACTCCTCCATCCGTTCCCTACGAGGAACTTGATTCCGTGCGTAAAGACGGTACAGAGGAAGTGCTTCCTGTATGATATTACTCAGCCAGGGAAAACGGAATGCAGTGCAACTTCCTACTTCGGTGCCTCTATTGAGGATTTGCAATAAGAGTCCAAGAAAACTTTTGAAGATACAAATAATTGATTGAGAAAAAAAATGTTTTTAATCACAAACTGGGGGAGATCATCGTACATTGCAATGGACATCGTGTATTGCAACGACGCTTTAGCGCACATTCAGATTAGTAAAAATATCAGCTCTAAGATTTTTACAGTATGGAGGCATTATCCGGATGAATGGCTGTTGTTTCTGAGACCTGAAATGGACCTGACTTCATGAAGGGGCAAAGTAGCATAGGTCAAGGAAATTACAAAAATAAACTCATCATCAATGGTCGTTCAATCCTAAGATTGGTTGACTGTAGCCCTCCACCCTTCCCTACATAGTGCCAGTTCCCTAACCTCCTGGTATCTCTTCCTATATACTTTCTTTTGACTTCTCCACAATACGATTCTAATGGTATACTTGTTTTGTATTCAGTGCATTGCCTTCTTCCTGTATCCTCACATGAGGAGTATAATGACTGACGACATCTACCACAATGCTTGTTGTGCAATAGATAAATAGTTTTATTATTATTTTCTCTTTATTTGGTCCATGAACTTATTCCTGGATCTTCCTCTGGGGACTTTCCCTCTATTTTACCTTAAATTACGTTCTTTACAAAAACATTGTACCTAAGGGTGTTTTCTCTATAGTGCTCCAAATGGTCCTTTCCTCTTCTACTCTTTTGTAAACTTTCTTTTCTCATTTTTTTCCGTCCATTTTATCTTCAGAATCCTCCTCCAGCACCACGATTTAAAGACTTCTAGTCATTTCTGGTCTGCTTTTCCAAAGGTTCATGCTTCCGATCCATAGAAAGCCACGCTCCAAACGAATGTTTTCACATACTGTTTCCTGATGTAGTTCTATCTTCTTTGAGCACAGCAGTTGTCTTTTTCCCATAAACTCCTTCTTTCCTTGGGAAAAAGAAACTATTAATCATGAAATAGTTGATTGAAATCATACCTTTGTATGGAGGGAAATGGAAAGTGAGAAGAGCTGATAAAGGAATTAGTAGGTATAGGAGAAACGTTGCATAAGAAGATAAAATTAAAGAGAATTCTACGGTTTAGTGAGCAGGACGCGAAGATGGACGAGACTTTCCATAGATCTACCGATGATTACCAGACATTTTGATCATTGAGTATGAAATTCAAATCATTATTTTCCCTCTTCACGATACCAGTCATCTGCTCGCTAACATCTACCAACGCAGGCAAAAAATAGTAAATGTGTGTTATTATGAGTATATACGTAATTCGTAACAGATACATATGATGATGATACATGAAAGCGACCGGTGTGTGGCAATTGGAGAGTTGCGAGAGAAAGGTCATATATGGCATAATGATGAGGTGGCATAATTTTAGAAGGGACGAGATTTACTTAGACCTATATATGCTAACAGGTGAAGATAAGGAAGTGATAATGATGTAAGCACTTTAAGCCTTATCATCTTCAGATTCAAGGAGGCCAGCCATACGCAAAACAGATGCATTATGGTTTAACATTAGCTAGTGATTTTTGTCGCAAGTTATCACCATTATCAATCGTTCAATTAAAAGATTTCTTCTCTTCCACCCTTCATTCTTTCATATTCAATGGTTTTAAACATGTAAGCATATTCTTCTTTATATTAGAGAAATATGAATGTTCCTTGAGCCATCAAAAGTTCTTAGCAATCTAAATTTAAAAACCTGGCGAAAATTATTTCGATGAATAACAAATTATATTAAAGCGAACATCGAAATTCATATGGATGATTAAACGATACTTTTTCATCAAAGAATTTCCCTACTTTCTTTGCTTGATTTTTGCTTTATTGCAAATTCACATGCATTAATTTTTACTTGTAGAATTGATTTGGAAGAAAAGTTGTATCATCGCATGGTGTCGACTTCCAAGAGGGCGTCGCGGAAGGATATTCTCGCCATTCCTTTCACTGATGGCTCGAAAGGTTTAACTGATACTATAGGCTGCTAAATTGTTTCCAAGGGAATGTGGACGCGCTTCAAGTTAGGCACTTCTACACCTTCCTTGGCACCTAACTGAGGGTTTGGAACATACCTTTACGCCTTGATAGTGATGCATTTTTACATCTCCAACGATTTGGTCCTTGCATATACTTTAGTCACTCTCCCGGGTTCTTCTCATCGGTTTCGTCGTTAAATATACTTATTACATATGTATCCAATATATAAAATAAATATTAGTTTGCGCGTCTTCTATGCGCTCCAATACCATTCATTCAGATTACGGGGAAATTTTTTGAGTTGTTGTGCGCGCGCCCGCGAAGGTTTCTGAATTATTAAATCCATTGTAGGTACAATAGGTGGGGCATGAGTTGTTTCAAGAAATAAATGTTTGCACGCAAGCTTCTTAAACAAGCGAGGAACGACAAGTAAGCAAATGAAGCAGAACTTTTACGAGCTGCACAATCACGTTCATCAGAATCATATCTGTGAGACATAATTTGTGTTAAAAGGTAGGTAATTTATTTGTATGTAGAACATGATTTGGTGCAGTGGTCTCTTTGTTTGCCTGTTTTTAAATTTTTGCATTCGATTTTCGTATCCGCTTCGCTTTTTCCTAAAACTGGATATTCAAGCTCAAAAATCTTAAATGGTTGCACTAATTCAACAATAAAATATTTTATTTCATTGGAAACCGCAGCATAGGTATGGAATGGAAACTCATGCATCATCATTTGCGCGTTGCAAATTCCTGTGTAGGCACGAGGAATTAATTGGACCAGATTTCAAATTCGTTTAGGGACCGATTTTGAACCCAAAAGAGGGCATTGCAACGCATGCCGGGCACAGCTAGTATATATATTATATATATAAGATATTAGTTTCGACGCATTATCTGAAAGAATGATACCACATTACCTTTCCCTCTGCTCCTTTCATCCTGCTTCAAGAGTGGGCAACTCTCTGCACATGGTGACAACACCAAATATTCCAGACATTTCCATCGTACTTTTTTCGTAAAGGTGGAATGAAAAATTGTGGTAGGAAGGATTCGGACGAAGTGGTGAGTGCAATTAGATTTTATTGCTGCAATGGGTTTCTTTAAGTTATTACAGTACGTTCCATATCGCATGTCATGAGTAAAACCTATTTTACGTACAATTTTTACAATCCTCTTAGAGGAAACATTGACATATTGGAAATTTTATGTACACTTAAACTATACAAAATATTAAACAATCAAAAAACACAAAAATATAACAGGTGGAGGTTTTCTACTATGGGACTAAGGCCACTCTAAAACTATAAAATAATTTTTACAGAGGTCTTTTAAAATCACAGTATATGTAATGTACGAATCCACAACTATAGTGATAATAATGATAAACATTATTTTAAAGGTAGTATTCGCTTGCATAGTAAGCAATACTTAAACTTTTAATTATCAGGTACACAAAGCTCAGCATTGATGAATTATCATTTTCCTGGTATCCCTCTGACGATAAATGTTGTCCACGTCTGAAGTTCCCCTTCCTCATTAGATCTTAAGTTAAGAGAGCACTTAAACGACGTAAAGAGTGATTAGACTTGTTCACCTGAAGTAAAAATTATACCTCGAATGATATAATAATCTTTGATATTATGTGCGAGATGGCATTCTTTTGTAACCTAATCAAAGATGGAAATAATTCTACTCTGCATTGAAAATTACCTCTCAGTAGTCCTCCAGCACAGGGTTGCTCTCGAAAGTCCCGCGCGTTCCAAATCCTCGCAGAAATTTTGGTGGAGAGAGAATTTTTTATAAGGTACGACCAAATCTGGGAGAATCTTAAGGGAAGAATACATAAATAAACATCCCAGTGGATGAGCATTGTTCCGCATATTCAACATTTTACAGCGACCTAAGACTCGGAATAAGAAACAATACAAAGGTAAATATCCATTTACGAGCCACAAACAGGCGCCACAAGTGCCAAAAATATCAGCAACACACCACCATCCAAGAAATTTTCAATAAAGAAATCAGGGCCGGAGAATAGCATATCCTCCTTATATTTAAGCGGAGATCGAAAATCCACTAAAATATCTCTACCCTTGCCGGGATTCGAATCCGGACCTTCTAGATGGATAGCCAGTACTCAAGCCACCTCACCAAGCCGATCCCCATAACTTCTGGTCCGGTCGGCCATGAAAAGACATCAACAACTACCAATACCAGTATATTTTTCCTGCATTTCTGTGGGACGCAAGTAGAAGTAGACATTACTTCAACACCCAAGAATACACGTCCCACACAGAGACTGCACGGCTGATTTTATCCGCTAACATAATACTCCCAAGTCTTAATTCGGTCTTCATGTTTACTCGGCCATAATGATGCAGATTTAGTGATTCAACGACAGCGCATTTTCAAATGCATATTACATTTCATTCACTCCCGGAATAAATCAAGCAAAAGGCGATCGCCCCTCTTCCCCCCAGGACGATGAATGTATTAGGAAATAGAATTCGAGGAACTGCATTTCACTGGCTATACGAAGGACCATAGGAAAAAACAAAGGCTAATATTGTGCACTTTTCGAGTTTTAACAGCCATGTCCAGGGCCTGGTTCCGCTTTCTTGCGCCACTCTTCTAACATGAACGGGCAGACATGGGATCATCCGCTTCGCGCATTCTAAGATGCGCAATATTTCCCAGGATGAAAACAGAAGAAAATTGTTCTTAATGTTCCCTAGGGGCCAACTTCTCACACCTCCGGTCAAGTCTACGAGAATTCGATGACGATGTTCTTGATAGACGTGTAAGTCCCGATGACCAGTCCCAGCAGGCCGAAGATGACGAGCAAGCCGTTTTTGAAGATCATCCTGTTTCTCTTCCAAGCCGGCCAGCTGTACCCACTGCTGTCTCCCGAAACACCGTCCTCGACGGAGGTCAGGCCGTACACGACCTTCCCATTCCAGAAAGTTGCAGTCTGAATGATCGCCGGGAACACTATCCCGAGGGCGGAGAGGCAGAGGGCTCCGAAGAGTGAGATGAAAAGTTCCAGGTTCGGTATAGCCACCGCCAGCAGGACTGTAAAGAGGCGAAATAAATATTCATCTTTGTTCGCAAACGCCGTAATCTGTACACATGATCGCCGCTCAAACTTATAGTAATACCCTGTTGTCATTACAAGCTTTCTAATCTTCCGTTTACATTGCTATGGTTAGAATGATAGTTAATATGACGGCTAAACTAACTTGCGTCTACACGGCTTTCTTCAACCCGAGTTATCATGCTGGCGGCCCCTGATATGGAGTTGAAAAGGTGATGTACTCCACTGCCCAACAAACATCGTAAGTCGCTTTTCATTTGTTCCAAGGCTGTAGTATATATGCACCACACTTGTGTAGGTGAGAAAAATGATTGAATAATCAAATGTTTCGCATGGTGAGACTTCTCATCCATTAGTATTTAACTATACACTTATCGTTTCACGTCTAGACATTATGCATCGAAAGATGAAAATCGAGAGAATAAATTCCCTCATAGAACGACGTGTCACTTTGCTTTACTTTGAAGAGACCCCGATACTTTTACGTAATTATGTCGTATGCACTTTTTATGTTAGATATAAACAATTCAACATGTTATGTTAACATAAAAGATTTATAAATAACTTCCATTTATAGTCCTTGCCTTAATATGCTGCGGAATAAACGACTTTTTCTTCCATATTCTTCCCAAGACCCCTCCTCGCTGGCGCATTTAAGGTAAATTTTGAGATCAATAATAAAAATGACTTAGTAACTTTTCACAGTTGTTTTTATTTGCACGAAAGGTTTCGTTGCATAGGCAACATCTAAAGGTACATAAAAGTAAAATTTCTCAGAATATTACACTACTAGAGGTTTATTAGTTTACTTAATAGATTACACTACACTCTCAGAATTATACACTACTAGAGAAATGATAGGGGGACTGTGAAGGAGCATACATCTGACAGACTGGTAGATCTTTAAAAGTGAGAGTGGAGGAGCATAGGAGGCACTTGCGGAACGAAAAAAATAGAAAATTCCCATTTTGCCAAACACCTTTGGGAGCATGACCACAGGAGTGATTTCATCCCGTAAGTTCTTCACCTAGAGAAGAAAGAACGGAGGATGGACGCGCTTGAACAGCTGGAGATCAGAAAACACCTAAAGGAAGGAGACTTATTGACGAAGAAATCTTCAACAACCATCTGAGTCTAGTCCAAGCATAGTGTCCACGCCCCCTACCCCAAGCTTTCCAATGTCCAAACACCCCGCCTGACTCACACCCCCTCTCCCTACCGTAAATCCCCATTCTTTACTCACGTCATACCCAAGTTCCTTTCGCCCTCCCCTTCCCACCTCGCTTTCCTCCACTCCTCTGAATACCCTCACCTCACACCCCCCCTCTTCAATTTTTCCCTGCCACCTTCCACCCCCACCTTCGCGTTCCTTCCCTCCTTCCTTCCCCCTTCCCCTTATCCCTCTAGTAGTGTATATATTCTGAGAAATTTGACTTTGAAGTATCTGAAGATGTTGCCTATGCAACGAAAGCGGTCGTACACATAAAAAAAACCTGTGAAAAGTTACTAAGCCATTTTAATTATTGATTTCATAATAGATTTTCAGAAAGTTAAGCCCGAAACTATCGAATTTATCAAGTAAATGTTGAGGTTAAAATACGGTTATCATTCATTCATGCATTTAAATACATCATACCCTGTTTACATTAGTATTTTTCTTGCCAAGTTAAGTCTTACCGTACAAAAAGGTTCATCGTGTGAACGCAGGTTGGCGCTTGCCCTAGTCAACTTTTTAACCACGTTGAAGCTGCTAGGGTTGGCGCTCGTTGCCATCACTTTTAACTCGTGTAAACGCAGGTTAGTTAGATTAGTAGTTAAGTGATCCAGTCCACGTGTATCTTTTATTTGAAGCTTAAAATATATTACGAGAGTTTCTCTTGCTATCTTCCATATCCAAGCGCCAGTGCCAAGTTGCACGATGTATTGAAATACATGAGTGAATGATAAACCGAATTTTAAGATCAAAATTTACCTTTAAGAAGCAATCGAGGGCGGGCCATGGGCAAAACTTGGAAGTGAAAGTCGTTTATTCCGCTGCATATATTGAGGCAAGGACTCCAAATGGAAGTTATTTATAAACCATGAGTGCCAAAATAGCATGTTGTATTGTTTTTATCTATCATAAAAGAGTGCATACGACATAATAACGTAATATTTTCGGGTTATCTTCATGGTAAAGTGAAGCGTAGTGACATATCGTTCTTTAAGGGAAGTTTAATCTCTCAATTTTCATCTTTCGATGCATATAGTAATGTCTAGAAATGATATTATAAGTATATCATTAAATACTAAGAAATGAGAAGTCTAACCGTACGAAACATTTGCATATTTAATCCTTTTTCGCCCATGCCAGTCTCGTGAATATAGCCCCCAGCCCTTAAACAAATGAATAGCGACTTACGACGTGTGTTGGGCTGTGGGGTACATCACCTTCTTAAGGCGACGCATCACACCCGCTCGTCAGGTCGGATTTGTGATAATTTCCGACCCCAGATTTTTTGTTAAAGTCTTACGTCATCAACTTGAGATTTTTATACTATAAATAATAGACCTTTGCCAAGGGAGGCTCGTATCTGAAACATGAAAATTTTGTCCCGGAGCATAATTAAACCATCGGGAAAACGGCAAGATGTAGGGTATATTTTGATAAAAAACTATTGTTATTATTGACATATCTAAAACTATTGGAGATGTATCAATCCCTCCTCTATCGGAATACTAAGTAACAGCCGTCACGGTTGTAAGATAGAATCTGTAATTGGTATATTTCGACAAGCTACCTGAATGGTTTTCGGCCATGATGTGCTCAGACGGTGATGCAATTAGTTGTCTTCTTTCACAGATCTTATATAAGCGTTGCCTGTAATTACGCGCCGGAGACTTGGCTACAACTTACCGACGACTGTTGCCTTGTGCGAGAGTTATTCTGGAGTAAGAGACTCTTGACACCAAATCACCTCGATCGGGTGCGAGTGACGCCATCTTGTGGATTTTCGACAGAACTTTTCCTTACCGAAGGGTATGATGCGTCCTCTTAACTCTCCACCAGAGGCCACCAGCATGGTAACTCGGGTAAAGTTCTGTATTATCTGGTAATACAGAACTTTAAACTCGGGTTAAAGAATGCCGTGTCAACGCAATTTAGTCTATCTGCCATATTAACTATTATTTTAACCCTAGTAATGAAAACGGGGCATAACAGATAATGTGCGTTATCGTGGACATTTCCGGACGCATTCAACGATTTCTTAACCGTTCATCCCGGCAGCATTGCAAGTAAATTGAATTCTCAATTATTCAAAGTGAAGTGGACCCCTCGGATATTTGAAAACATAGATAACACGGAAAGCTTATATGCAATATTAAATTGCGCAAAAATAACATATTTCTCCTTCGTTTCTGCCGTTCTTCGATTATCGACATGATTGTGAAAAAAAAGTTTCTGTGAATCGCCTTCTTTTTGGTGATCAAATTAATGACCAATTCCTTCAAAAATACTTCGCAAGAGCCTCTGATATATCCCCAGCATTAGCATCCCAGTAGAGTAATAGAATGTAAAATCTACCTCTAATAAATCCCCAAAGTAATATAATTTCTTCTTGTTCATTTTGGAAAAATCACCTGAATTTAGGATGATTTGCAGACCAAATGTTCAAAAGACCGTTATGCATCATAAAATTATTCGGCCTGAAAAAACATCACCACAAGCAAATGTGACATTTAAGTTTATACTTAAAATATCACAACCAACATTGATTTTCTCCATTCTGCTAGTAAATGATTTGAACAATCACCTTACTAAAATTACGTGAATCACACAATTAAATTTCCTGCGAATGAAAGTAGTCATTTGTGAATGAAATAGTCAAATTTTCGTTGAGAGTTGCAGTACTTAGAGGAAAAGTTGGCGTATTCCACTATTGAATGAAGTGAACATTGAAAAAAGTCAACTACGAGTGTTTATAAAACTAACTGGAGTACTGTTCTTCGGATTAATGATGACGACTAAAGGTGTCATAATGAAATGTTAATCAAGGACGCTTTGCACGGTACATTTAATTGTACAAACGAATGTATGAACTCCTTCATGAGCAAAACTGAACCGTGTAAAGAGGCAAATTGTGTAATTGTCAGAATGACTGAGCGGGAAATAGAACCTGCTCTAATTCTTGTACATTCTGTGATACATTCGTTTATACAATAAAAAATACCGTATAAAGCGGCCTTTAAAAAGAAAATGTATGCACCTGTAAAACTTTGACTCTCTGTAAGCATTTCGTACACTGTACATTTACTTTCTGAGCAAAACCTAACAAGGTGAATTACATAAAATTTCATGAAAACCGAAATGTGTTTAAAGGGGCATAATTACCCGCAAATATAGATAAATACATTCTTTGATTTCTGGGGTACGTTGACGACTAAATCTCACTTATCGCCACTAAAAATCCATTTCTATAAAAGATGGAAATAAATATGCTAATGGAAACGTAGTATTTTTAATACGAAGCAACTAAAATTTTTTGAGAACAAAATTAATGAAAACAGTGCTTATTCTCTGCAATAGAATTGAAACAGCCAATTCTGACAGCCGAACTCGCAGATGATTCAGAAAGAGAAATCACGGGATATCCAGGTCATACTGCTTAACTTTTTGAATAGGGCGAGTTGAGGATAAATATCTCAGGGATTCAAAGAAATATCTCCTGTACATAGTGAAGCCAGATTTCTTAGCCGTCTAAGAAAATGGTTGTTCACGAAAATATATATAGACAATATTCTATAATGTTAAAGTACCAACCACCATAACATGTCATTGATATCAATATGTTATAATTATTTATATGTCACTTGCTTTGTATTGATCTCTTATTACATTCATAAAATCTATCTATGTTAACTTATGCTATATTGAGCACACTTTTATGGAAATGACAACGCCTATAATTATATTTATACTTAGTTATATAAACTGCTTCTGAATACAGCGTAACCCATTGATGGCAACCTCCATCAGAGGTCTCTTCAGGGGTGCCTAATTTGACGAATAACATTTTATAATGAATAATATTGTAAAATTAGTTGTGAAAAATAAAATATTATTATTATTATATTTGTACTGTGGAACACGAGCTGAAGGGAGTGTGGCGCAAGATAACGTCCACAAGACCACCTGGAGCCTGCGCACCTCGTAATTATCAGAGGAGATTGCTAGTATGCTGAGAGTCGAGCCCGGCGATGGGGATATTCCACCATGAGACACGCAATGGAATCTTACCACAGGGATCCCCCGTTTGTCTCCTTGAGAAGCAGCAAGCAGATGAAGAGGAGATGGCGCAATATGACTGGCAAGTCAAACGGTGGCCATCACTTGTAAATTGCATGCTAACGACCGGACGATTATTGAGCGCTCTTAAAGGCCCACCTCCGATGAACAATCGTATGTTCCGAACAAATATAAATCGACTCTACGGAGCAAACGAGAGAGTGGAAGCGCACTCGGCGTAGCGTATCCTCGACCAGAGGCAACCTTGAACAGATACCTCGGAAATGCGATCGAGCGAATCCTTGGTTGCGAAATCAACTCGTGAATGAAGGAGGCAGACTGACCTAATGATCCAGATTAGGAAGCCGCTTAATTTCAAGGCATTATTTCCTCAATCAGATCAACTTGCAAGGAACCATTACGCGACAGGAAATATCAACCTTAAACAACGGTGCTAATGGAGTCATGATTATCCCATTGTAAAGCAAATGTAATGACATGATTCCCCCAGGGGTAATCTATCAGTCTAAAGGCAGTGCTTTATTTTTTATCACGTTGCAGGAAAAAGAGCATACCACCAAAACACCTTCCCCTCACTTTTATAACAACGGAAAAATCAAATAGGACGACTTCTAAAAAAAGCTATTTATTCTCGGTACAACTAATGCAGAAATCGAGAGAGTCAACTTCAATGAACAATGAATGAAGCATATAGAAACTAACTGATGCATTGAAATTTACATAAGCATGTTTTGAAGGGCATATGAATGATACTAAGAAAAAAGAAACTCTCGAGGATTCATCAACGCATATAAATGCTAGGTGATAAAGGGGAAATTGAAGAATTGGAGAAATGAAGCAGCCTGCCAAAAGGGAAATGGCATGGACGGTTGTAGCAAACCGGTCTCCGAACTGGTGACAACTGATGATGATATGGGAGTTGTGTCTTGCTCTGTGACATGTATAATCAAATCAGTTCAAAATAAAGCTTGAAAATACCTGGCTTTCGGGGGTGGAATTGTAGTCCGCAATGCACGAGGTCAGAAATTCTGCTCGGGAAAGTTCCTCTGATATTAACTTCGTAAACTTTTACATTTTGCCCTGCGACCGAGTTTTAGAAAAAAAATTAATGCAAACAGTCGCAATCGCTGGGCTCTTAAACAAAAAAGGAAAAAGAAAACTTGGTCAATATTGTCGTGTGCCCCCTGCTAGGATACCACAATATCGTTTTAACTGAGGATACACAAAAATAATTTAGTGGACAGATAGGCAAGACAGCTTTCGTAGTTCGATTCATTGATCGAAAAGAGAGCTTTCAGGAATATACGTGATACATGTACCAACCTCGGATTCCCTCTCATTCCAAGGATTACAGATACTTCGCATATTTTTCTTATTACAAATTTTTAATAGTTAATATTTTATTAATACAATTCTGCAGTTTGCAATGGTTTAGAGGTTTCGTTTAAGGTATTCAGGCGATGATTCCCGGCTATTCTTTAAGTCGTGTCACGTTGTGCGAAGTTTTTTTCGACAAATCGGATTGCGTTAGAATGGTGCTTAAGCGCAACTTGTCAGAGAATTGGATTTGAAAATAATGCAGACGAATGATGTGTTTCTTTCCTAATAACCACACTTTAATTCCCTCATTCAAAAACTTATACCACACCTCAGACTACTATGCATCAGAAAACAATAATAACATTTTTTTACTATTAAGAGAAATATGCTATTTTTACGCTCGATGATATTAGATATGCCAACAATTACCCCAGGTTAATGATTTTCTATCATTTTGTGAGGTCGCGGCAAAAGATACCTGTCAAAAAGAGTCCATCTTCCACAGGTATTACCGCATGCGCTGCTTTTATAAATGGCTATCGTTTGAATGAGTTAAATCATTGCGTACGGTGCATCATGAAAATCTTCCGTTTATATGTCCCTACAAGGGCATCATGCCATAAAATAAAACTCCACAATTCTGAGCAACAATCTCATAAAAATTTGGTCGTGAACTCTTTCAGTTCCAACTCGGGCTTAATTTTCTAGCGAAACAAATCTACTCGTGGATAGTGGAATGTGAACTTATAAATTCCGAGAAATGGAAGTACTATGTCTAACATGAACTTACAGGTGATTAAGACAAGGCCCGTCCTCACTGCGTACTCCCACAAGAGCTTGTGTTCATTCTTCTCCATTCGAGGGGCCAAGTAGATGTGCCATGCGATGTCGACAGCTACGTAGGCTTGCAACCCGTAGGTTATGAAGATGGAGATAGCCAGCATTAATTTCACGCACTGAGCCAGTCTGAAAAGGTCAAGGAGAAAGAGAGGAATGAGAGCATCTCAAATATAACTCCATGAAATACAAACAAATATCGTATAAGTTATAAACAATGGAGTGGTTTTGTAGAAATAAGTTGAGATTCTCATAATTTGCGGGTGTCATATTTAGGTTGGGATGTCTTGGCATTTCTGCGGGTAAGGATATCGGCTTCCTCATTGCTTGGCTCCATAATGGCGTGTTAGCACAGATATCTGGAGAAAAAAAAGGGAGTACCAAATGACTTCTGCAAGCGCCGAAACAGGTCACACATCTCTCCCACAAAACTTCGGAGATTAAGTGCAAGAATATTAGCAGAATATTTATTTCAACGAACAAATTAGAAAGAGGTGAAATAGTTTTACACTATCAGGCAGAAAATTAACTCCAACAAATAAAACAAAATGAGGCGAAACAGGGATAGGGCAACGTCAGAAGGTGTTTTGCCTATTTTCGGATGCGAATCAACCACGCACAGAAGTAATTTATTTCGCCTTATTTGCCTTATTTGTTCAACAAATTTGTCTTTAAAAGAAATGTACAACAACGTTCTACAAGAACTCATCTTTCCGATCTATTAATCCCGCACCATCGTACAGAGATATATCATAGATCGTTCATAGTGTCTATTTCCCGCAGATGGAATTTACTGCCTGATGATGTTAAAGCATGTAAATCCATCGCAAGTTTTAAAAGAAAAGTTTTTGATTTGATAAATTCCAACATGTTGAAATGAAAAGTGAAATTGATTGTTTTATCTTTTGGATTATAATATACTATGTAATATTATGTACACATTCTCATTTCACTCTATGTAATATATGTATAAATTTATTCAGGATCTTTGAGTTGTATTCTTTGTAGTTGTTCATTCATCAATGTCTAAAGGACCAATGAGTCCACGACAGTAAATTTTTTTTCTTATTTATTATTATTAATTTATCATTATGATGGAGTGTTTTTAACTTATCCATTAAATTTGCTTTTTAAAACATAATTATTACAATAGGATTTAATTTATCCATTGAATAAACCTTACATACTAAGATAAAAAGGATGAATTTGGAATCCCTTTTAGGCATTGCCTGCTCTTGGGATACCTAAAAAACAATTTACATTTCGAATAATTGAGAAATGAATAAAACGGAACCAAATTAATGTAAACTTGGTGCTCAGGCATCTCCGAGAATTTCTTTTCATATTCAAACTAAGCGATATATCAAAGGAAATTTGCGATTTCATTTCCGATTTCCATCAGTAAAATATCCTTCTTATATCTTCCTCTAACTGTAAAACATCCTTCTTAAAATACCAATAACCTTCTTCCTCCCTTTCCCCTTCATGTTCCTTATGGTACCACATACAATGGTTGTCGAATTAAAATCCCCAAATTTCGTCTTTCGATATCCCAGCGTTCCCTATTCTACCATATTCCAAAACTTTTTACCTCCCTGGCTTCGCATTCACCCTTCCTTGACCTCTTCTCGCTACTCTCTTGACCTTGACTTGACCTTTATCGCTACTCTCCGCTTTCAAATCCTTCCCTACTAACCACGTGAGCAAATTAGCCCCATCTACCCTGTTTACCTATCGTTGAGTCCCCGTCCACGTTCTTCTGTTCTTTTTTACGTTTTCCTTTTTCTGCTATTCATTTTATAATTGGTTAATGCTTCAAATTTATTTGTTTGTTGGTCATCCACTGTAATAAGCCTGTGTGCCGTTTATGGGACTTAAAATAAATTGAGAAAATAGCATGACAAAGAAATGACCTTCGAAGGATTATGTATTCAAAATGAGATTGTCTTCTCAAAATGATGAACGAGGAATGAAAAAGAGGGGATGAGGGAGAAGATTGATAATAGCTTTGGATGTCATTAAGAGATGGAGGAGGAATATTGAACTGAGGAGAGATAGTGTATGAGGACAAAGTACGACTTAACCTAGACCCTTAGGGGAATAGCGCTGATCCTACCATAGATCCACACCTACTGTTAATACTTTATCACCGCACAGTAAATTATCTTAAATTAAATATATGATTTGTAACAGAGAGCATTCATAATTTCCTACACCATTGCTATGTTAGAAAAGTTATTTGATAAGTTGCACACAAAATTATTACTTACATTTGTTTATGAGGTAAGTTGAGGGTGACACTTCCGAGTGTAGTGTCTCCGTACTTGAGATAACCAAAGAAACCCAAAGCCACGTACAAGGTGATGATGAGAGACATGGCCCAGTTCAACACTCCGTATGATCCTCCGAAGCTCTTTGGCGTCTTCATGTTATTTTCCAGGGGCATTATCTGCGAGAAAAAGTATTAGAAAAATATTCAATGCTTCCAAACTTTGGCAAGTAGGATTCTAAACTGTACAAAAGCATCAGAAAATATAATAATAATAATAAATTAACATTAAATAAATAATAATAAAAAATAACATGAAAATTCAGAAAACCACAATAATTAATACTTTCTCCACAGTACGAAGATTTTTAAATGGACATTAAAAAAAACAGTATTTAAGCCTAATCCCTTTTGTGCCTTGCACCCGGGATAGGTGAATGTTTCCCAGCCATTTAAAAGGCTGAGAAGTGAAAAATTCGATAATAATAATAATAATGTTTATTCTTCCTAACATGTTTCATTACAAATATTTCTTCTATATTAAGGAAGTAATATAGCCTATAAGGCATTGAGCCTGTGTTTAGGCTAATTTAAAAATCATTAATGCGGAAAAGAACACATCAAACCATGATTAACAAAATCTGAAAAATATACAAACAAAATAGGTGCGTAAAAAAATAAATATTACCACTGTGCTGGCTTAAGAACTTACAAAAATAAGGCAATTTTACTACAAATGCAATTGAAAATACAACATACTAATTATATACTAAATTTACTTACCCTATACAATAAGGTTTCTTATCATCAAATGTCAACAACCATTTTAGAATCAGTCTTTGATATCAATTGAAATGGTTAGATTCTCTGACATTATTTGGCAGGAGATTATACAATTTGGGCCCCATATTCAGAAAACATCTTTTATACATTGTGAGATTAGGTTTGGGTGTTGGGACCCAGAAACCTCTTCGAAAATTAAACGTGATATCACTCCCTAATAAAGATGGATTGTAACCACTACGTAAATAAAAGATTTTCAGTACTTTATAGCAGTACAAGTACCTCACAAGGGAGTATTTTTAATTCATTAAACAGAGGAGGGGAGAGTTCATAGCGATTTATTTGTAATATAAGTCTTATTATTTTTTTCTGTATGAAATAGACTGACTTAAAAGTGCTGTAATAAGCTCCGCCCCAACACGTAAGTCCATATTCCAGATTTGAGTGCACTAAGGCATAGTAAATCATTTTACGAACAGAAAGCGGACATTTGTTACGTATAAAATAAAATTTTGTGAGACTACGCTTTAAGTAAGTACATACATTTGAAATTTGCCTATCCCATTTCAAGCGATAATCTAAGGTTACTCCCAGGACTTTAACTTCTTTTCCCGTTTTAATGCCAGGGCAATTAGAAAGATCACTTGAACAGTCCGAGGTGTGATACAGTAAATTTACATCAAGATTATAACAGTCACATAAACTCTCATAATACACATCTTCATTTCACCTCCCAAAACCTTATGCCTTACATCTTTACACGGCTGGTGCCCAAAGTATAATGACCATTGTAAACCTTTCTTCAAGCTACCTGGTATTATGACTGTGTACTATATACATATATATATATATATATATATATATATATATATATATATATATATATATATATATATATATATATATATATATATATATATATATATATATATATATATATATATATATATATATATATATATATATATATATATATATATATATATATATATATATATATATATATATATATATATATATATATATATAATTTTTTTTTTCGATCGTTCGTTCACTTAGATCGCTCAGCGGCAAATACACACATATAAATGTTTATACAGAAAGGTAGAAAGAAAGTGGATAGGAACACACAAAATCAACAGACATAATGGTGGTGTACATCTTCACACAACCATTATGTCTGTTGATTTTATGTGTTCCTATCCACTTCCTTTCTACCTTTCTGTATAAACAATTATGTGTGTGTATTTGTGGCTGAGCGGTCAGAGTGAATGGACGAACGATTGTATTGCCTGAACGGCTCATTTCCTACTTGGGTTAGCGTACCCCGAAACGCCTGTTCTATATCTTTCACCACTGTCTGTGTGCTTGAGTTATTCTTTCATTTCGCCTTCTGTGTGTGTCATTCTCTCTCTGACGGTGGGTGAACAGCAGCCCTGGTGCCATGTATTGGCCGCTCTCGTGGGTCATGCCTTGGGAAGTGTTTGTTCATATAAACCCCCCGCCGATTCCAGTGGATTCTTAGTAGACTGGGTAGATTGGTGCTCTGAGCATTGGACGCGAAATCCAAAGGTCCGTGGTTCGCTTCCCGAATTTTATTTGCTTGGAATCGGCCATCTTTACATCTTCACACAACCAATGTGTTTGTTGATTTTATGTGTTCCTATCCACCTCTTTCTACCTATCTGTATAAACATTTATATGCATATATATTTAGCGGAAAACACAATATAAAACTTCGCCAAATGGCCACAAACACAATAATAGAGGAAACTTACAGGGGGAGTAAAATGACGAGAGTAAAAAGAAAGTCTTACTGGAAACGTTTAGGGTGTTATCCCTTCCTCAGTCATAGAGAGAATTCTCTTTAGAATATTTAGAGAATATTTATTTGTATGTATTTTCCGCTGAGCGGTCTGAGTGAATGAACATTTGATTATATATATATACGAGCAATTAAAATTTGCTAAAGAGACCCAACTAACTATGCAACGAAGGTCTGACGTACACACCCACCACATAAGACACAAAAATGATATAGATATACCTCTTTGTAGGCTAACAAATACCAAAAACAATTTCAACATAATGTCAATGAAGGCATTCAATATTCTTCCAACCGATGTCAAATTTAAAAAACTTGAAGGATTTTAAAATTATAGTAGAAAAATGGTTAAGTAAGAAACCTTTTCATTCAATTGAAGAATACATGGTGGAGAACTTTGAGGGTCTTTCTGACTAAGTGTTCAAATATTTTAACATGTCTATTTGTACCGATTGTGAATTTGAACTTGGTACATTATTTTTGTGTTTGTGTATGGCTGTAAATTGATTGTTCTCTTGGTACCAATTGTGAATTTTGTATTTTATTTTTAGGTACGTGTATGTTTGAAAATTGACGAGTTCTATTCCGATGTACATTCGGCTAATGATCTAATAAATATTATCATTATCATTAACATTCCCTGTCACACGCCCATACGGCGGTTTGCAGTGTAGTAGTAGGTAGATGTAGATTTACATTTGCACCCTTGAAATGGCTAGCGGGTGAGCAACGTAGGTATGGATGATTGTGCATCTACTCACCACGCCGATGGCCTCGAGGGCGAAGAGCACCGTTCCGAGGAAGAGGGGAATGTTGGCGACGTCCCCGACGACTTTCAGCGAGTCGAGGTCGGGCAGACCCTTCCCGTCGCCCATGGGCGCCGGGGCGAGGACGTAGAACAGCGTGATGCCGAATCCGACGAGGGTGATGAAGTTCGCCACCGTCGAGAATGGAGCCAAAAGCTTGAGATTCCGCACCCAGTTGATGAGAATGAAGGGCAGGAGCAGGATCACCATGTACACGCGGACCTCCAAGGGCGACACGTAACAATCCATGACCTAATGATGATAACCAGAATATCAAATCAATCCCCAAATAGAGTGAAGTTTCAAGAGAAGAAGTTCACTAGAACCTGGCATTCACTAGTTTTAGTTCTCACAATGCCAAAGGTACGAGCAATTGTCCAGTTCTCTGAGACACAAGGAGAAATTTTTACTATCAAAATAATGGTTTTCCATGTCTTAAATCGCAGCCAGTAATTTGGGCACTATCAGTTGAAATTCTATTAAACATGTGATTACTTCAATATTTTTCCTCCAAGAGATTACAAAACAGTGCCCGTTTCTAAGAGTACGACGATTGCCAAGAGAGTCAAGATATTTATCTAACTCAATTATTCTATTTTATTTGGTTTTTCGCCAATATATTCCCGAGAATTATAACAAGTGGTTCTCCATCACCTGCTTCAATTGTTTTATGCATGTTAACAGCATTACATGCTAACAAGGGAATATCACTGGGCTCAAATGCAATTTTAAAACCCTCTAACTTAAGAACAGATTTTGGAATTCATTGGAATACGGGCCTCAGCCAAACCATCACGTTAGCCTGGTTTCCTGATTCCAACTGTAATTTCAGGATAGTTAAGGCAGGGGGAGTCCAGCCTTTTCGTGGGTGACTTTGGTACAAGAATAATGTCCCCAACACATGCATATGAAATATGTCGGGTAATTAGTAAATTATTGAGGTAAGCTGGTTTAAAATTGTTCACAGAGCTGCATTTAAAGCTGTCTGGTATTGCCGGTCTTGAGGGTTGAACACATCAGATGTAGGGGAACTATATATTTTTTGAACCCTTACGGCACTTTTCGGGGGAAAAGAGATCGACCGTAAGTTGAAATCCAAGATACCAATTAATAAATATCGATTATTTTCGTGTCTTCTCCTCCGTTTAACACTACTGATGTTGGATACACAGAAATACGGATGGTTTAAGGTCTGTAATTCTATTCATGACCGATGTGACAATTTATAAATACTAAACACACTCAACAATTTCAAAAATTTAATAATTTAAACTTTTCCATATTAATTTAAACAATTCGTAAGGAGAGTTTGATCAACCTTTTCATTTACCAGGGGAGAGAGAGCAAGATTTCAATAATTTCTTAACAAAGAAATAATTTACATAAGAGGGCATTGCTACACTGCACACACTTATGCGGAAAGAGAGTCTAAATTCCTTTACCATATGGTTCGTTTTGGTGCGATTAATAGCGCTCGGTTTCATTATGAGCGAAATATTAAGAGTTAGTTAATTTGAGAGTTAAAAACGAAAGAAGGGATTCTTAAAAGTTTCCGCAAAACAAAAATGTTAATAAAACATAATAAAACCCAGCCTTGGGTCGTCAAGTGATAATGTTTTAGGTGTGGAAGAGAGAAAACAAAACGTAAATTTGAGAACCAAAGGTAAGGCCTCTGTTTACTCAACGAACCTAAGAACTAAGTCGAATTAGTTATTAAGTATCAATATACATGAGCCATTGACTTGGCATTCACTTACAGAGGGAAATGTATCTAGTAGGTATAACATTACTTATTTTCAAATCTTATTAAGAAATATAATATCAGTGAAAATGTCAATTTCTATTGCACCCTGCAGTCCAAAACCAACTAACTTAAGCTTTATAATAATTTTCATTGCTTTACCAAATGTAAAACAAATCACAGCTATTGGATAAACAGAAAGCCAAACAACAAAGAACTGGAAGTAGATTGAACTATAAATGGTTTCTTGACATGTATTCAAAAGTAATGGGATAGATTAAGTTCTATTTATAGAAAAACAGTATTATCCGTCAAAAATATTTTGAGTTGGTCGGACAAAAGCACACTTACACTGCTGTTTTTATCATTTTAATACTTCTGTAGATATATAATAATGTGGTTTATCGAAAGAGGCAATTGTCGAGTATCATTCTTGAAGTACCCAATAGCCATTGAATTGGGTGGTAACATGCTCATGATGAAGTTATGTTAAGCAGACTCTTGAGGGCCTAAAATGATTTATTAACTTTTTTGTGAAAACTTTTGAGGAAGATTTGGATATTTGCATATTAAGTAACCCTCTTGACCATCTGAATAATACAACCTTTAGGGTAAGTTAGTCTAAACAGCTAAAGGGGATGCTAGTTAGTACGGAAAAATGAATCATATTAATAACAAATGCGAAATATCCTATTACGTTCTATTCATGAAAGGATCAAAATATTGATTTAGAGAAAAACAGCATAGAGAAAAATTTTATAAGTGATTTTGGCTTTTGACGTGAACAAGTACTTACATCCTTAAGGTTGCTGGAAACGAAAACAATGTAGACACAGCACGTGCCGAGCTGGTAAACCAAGAGGAAGATATTCACCACATGCCTAGAAGAAAACAACTTTCATGAAATGCGAAAGAACACAATTTTCCAATGGTACAATTAAATGCACGATATTGAACTCAGGGAAGTCCCCAAGAAAAAATATAAAGTGATCCAAAACTAATCTAAGGCATACCTATTGAGGCACATGAGGGTGAGAGAATCGATCGACGGAAACATTCAACAATTCCATGTATTAATGTGAATGCTTCTTGCAGGCATTATTTGATACTTTACGTTAATCATTATGTAATAGTTACGTAAACAAAGAACGTTCAAGCATGCAATGAACAAAAAAATGTTGACTATCGTCACAATCAATAAAGATCTTTAATGATATGAAAGACTTTACCATTAATAGAGAAAGGCTCCTTAAAATTCCTTACGAGCAGTTTCAAGCGATTTAAAATGGTGTATCATTTTATTAGTTTGCATAAGTAGATATCTAATGACAGGCTGATTTCTCTTAGCCACGAACCAACATTTATTTGATCTTTCTATGAAACTACTGCTACTACTAAAAGTCTAACTTCAGTTTCCAATGCTTAATTCGAGACAAGAAAACAGCTGGATTATCTCGGCTATGTTTTGTAAAAATTAAATAATGAGACAAAGTACCCATTAATTAAATTTAAAAAATTGTTACTGTTATTGGTAAAGCTCCTCGTGGTGAATAAAATTAATGAAAACAATTTGAATTCCAATTGAGGCCCTTTCAACCGCATTCTTACATTTTGAATAAAACCCGATAAGAAGTTTATCGTGGTCAATGTGAGGATTCAAACTGGGATAAAAGTTAAATGCGACTTCTCAGTGAGCTTAAGTTGAAAACTTTCAACATTAACTCATTAAGCTGTAAGTTTAACTTTATGAATACTAAATTTACCTAAACAGCATGCCATTAGGGAAATAGTTTAGATGTGAACAAAGGTCTACTTTGGGGGCCCGACAAATCCATGTATCTGGCTGGCTTGAATGAAAAATTAATGAATTCGGATGCGTAATTTAAATGTATTTATTCTTCCCGCTTGGCCTTGGAACTTGCCATGAGTAGCGCTTGAAGTGTATATTTTCGACGAGGCAGCGCTAGCTGCCGACATGCATGGCGCGCGAGAGGCCAAGGCGGCCAAGGTCTAGCGTCAAGAGCGAGGCCAGCGCTACGAACGGCAAGACTGCGAATTAGTACAGAGGAAAGTGGCGTTTTAAAATCATTTCGAAGGAAGTCCAATAGTTGTATATCCAATCTTGAGATTGACTTACGCAAGCGGACGAAATGAACGATCTTCATGCAAAATTAATGTCAAATAAATTTTATACTCATTATTATTGTACCCTAGACTAATTCTCACCAATGGCAGCGAACTTGACAGGAAAAATACTTTAACTTGACAGGACCATAGTGATGTCAAACGCATTTTAGAGCCATTATTAATTGCGGCCTAGAGTAATTCTTACCAAAGGACAGAGAACATTACAGGATTAATACTTTCCCCAAGGTAACCGAAAACTTTGATTTGAAAATAAACATATCTGGTAATCTTTTATATATATTCATTATCCTCACAGCATGACTCTAGTGATGCAATGCATTTGAGTAAAATGAAAGATTTCAAAAATTAATAGGTTTTGGCGCCACCTTGATACATTAATCACTGCAGGTAGCCGCTCTGGGAGATTTCTTAAAGAATCACGGGTTATCAGGATCAGGGCACCGATTGGAGTGGAATTTTTGGAGATAAATGAGCAAATGTAGATAGGTCATACTAAATAATTGATTGTAGCGAATACATCTTCCCAGATGATCATTTCCTTACTTTCCTCCCTTCCTCTTTCCCTCATAGTTTGCTTGGGATTGAAGAGAAATAATTATGGACTCACCCTGCAAAAGGTGCAAACATCTGCATGAAGGGGGGTCCTTCCCTCAGAGCCTCCTCCGCCGTTTCGGGGTAGTTGAGGCTTGCAACCCGCCGCTTCCGGCATAGTTCGTACGACGATTTCACCTGAGGAATTAAAAGGGTGAAATTCCCTTATTTAATTTAGTTGAGAGGATACCGAACGACCGCGCGCGGTTTCCGAATACCAAGTCGAGAGAAATCTTGGGTTGACCAGCCAACGAAATCTCTCCAAAATTCCGGGAGGTCCCACTGCGTGAACTTCATTTGTATTACACCCCGGTCTGGCTCTTCATTGTGCCCTAAATTTCGGTCGAATCACATTTGGACACCATTTTAACTATGAAGAGAGGTATGGTAAAGGTATGAGGGATAAATATTTTAAAGGAGAGGGAGACTAAATTGAACATATGCAACATTAAATTATTATATTGTTTAGTGGATCTTCGATGGGACTGCAAGCTTTGGTAGATGCTTAAGAAACACAGTGCGGGATATTCGGAATGAAGATAAATCATAAGAAAACAGAATTAATGAGTTCCCAAACATTGCATGTAACAAATGATGTGGTACGAAATCACTCGCACGGGTGCATATACACCAGGGTTGAAATTCGCTATGAAAAAATCATTAGACTTGACCGGGATTCGAACCCGAATCTCCCAATTGCCGGTCAGGTGTGCTAGCCAGTTAGTTCAATATATATTTATTTCAGTTTGTTATGCAAAATGCATATTTTTATCAATAATAGTCATTTTGTTTCATTTATAACTTAAGTCCGTTATTAGTAGTCCGGCGTCCAAGGGGGGGGGGAATAAGTGCCACCAGATCCCTCCCCCTACACTGGCGATGACGTTCCTCCTTCTGCATCTGCACCGTCTTCTATAAGTGCCTGGCGGAAGAGGGAGGTGAGGAAGGGTCGCACCGTGTTTGGTGCACCTGGTACCGATATGTTATCAATGAGGGACAGGAGGCCTCTCCCTACTGTCTTGCGTTTTAAGTTCAGATATACGAATTTTGATATTAGTGTCGAAAGTACTATATTTTTAAAATTAGGGAAGAGCCGAAAGTTTAATGTTAACAATTTTTCGTCCGTGATGGCACCACCACCAAAGACATCCCAGGTACGATAAGTCTTTCTTATTGCCCCCCACACCCTCCCACCATCGCCACCACCACCAAGCCATCTTCTTTCAAGGCGAATTTCGAGGGGGGTTTATGCGAACTAGATGTTCAGGCCTCAAGTCTACATTGTAGCACATGAGACGAAGTCGTGATTACAAAGCCACTGTCGTGGTGGATAAACCAACATTGTCGTTATGAAAACGACGAAATTGACAAATTCCCAAACATTGCATGCATGCATGAATACAATGTGCTACAATGTAGACTTGAGGCCTGAACATCTAGTTCGCATAAACCCCCTTAAAATTCGCCTTGAAGAAAGATGGCTTGGTGGTGTAACTGGCTAACACACCTGACCGGCAATTGGGAGATCCGGGTTCGAATCCCGGTCAAGTCTAATGATTTTTTCATAGCGAATTTCAACCCTGGTGTAGAATTAATGAGATTCTCTCGGTCAAAGAAAGCTAGACAAAGAAAGCTAGGAAAAAGTTGGAGGACACAAACAAGTAGAGCAATTTAATTACGCCAGAGAAAAACGGACATAGTGGCAAAGACATACGGAAGAAAGTAGCGCTAGCTAAGGAGGCGTTTAGTTATAGAAGGGAGCTGATGACGGGGACATTGGGTAAGGACGTGAAGAAGAAGCTGGTGAAGAGATTGATATGGAGCGTAGCGTTGTATGGGGCAGAAACGTGGACTCTCGGAAAGGAGGATGGGAATAGGCTGCAGGCATTTGAGATGTGGGTGTGGAGAGGGAATGAGAAGGTTAGGTGGACGGAAAGGAAGACTAACGAGGAAGTGCTTGAGATGGTGGGCGAGGAAATGAAATCCGGGATAGGCAGCGTAGATGGCTGAAAGGTGTTATAAGGGGCGATGGGTTGCTCAAGAGTGAGATAGAGGGAAGGATATTGGGCAAGCGGGGAAGGGGAAGAAAGAGAAAAGGTTTCAAGGACGCGATGAAGAAGGGGTAGATCTTAAGCAGAGGCGAAACAGGATATACTGGAGGGGGATGGGCCCCTGAATGTGTAGAGGACCGGGAAGAGATTTTCTGACATTCAGTAAAACCTACCTTCACCGGTAGAATAGATTTGAAAAAGGGGGGAAATAGATGTTTATTTTAAAGATATCTTAATTGATTGTAAATGTAGGAGGCCCATTATTAAATTATATAGAGAAATTGAATGCGTCAGTGAAAGATGGTGTCAACTATCATTTGCCTTCGTTTTCATGCTTATCAGAATTTCAACAGTAAAATCAAATATTCATACAACAATTTCTTCCGAATTTATAATAAGCCTATACTGTAACTAAAATATAAGACATTTTAGATAAAATAACTATTATAATTCACAATGACTTTTGTCCTAAGCTTTTCGCGACCTCTTTAACGTACGATACCAAGCAAAGAAACGAAAGCCGACAAATTGGACACATAAAGTCAGAATGGAAAGAGAATGCAGATAAATATCAATGAATATTAAAAAGTAAGAAATTAATTTATAGGAAGAGCAGTACTAAGGTCAACAAAATTAGGAAATTTGAGGCCAAAAATTATTCAGCTAGTATAAGTAATGAGTCTACAGTTCAAAAAAATAGTAATACACTTCTTAAACTCTGCCATTAAATCATAGTGTGATAGATCAAAAATTACCCAAGATTTTCTGAGCTTCTCTGCCAAAGCAAAGTAAACATAGAAAAACGACATAAAAATCTTCAAACCTTGGTTGAAACTATAGATTATCGAAGTTTCTCGTATTTTTTGCGCTGTATTCAGGAAATAAATTCTTATAAATTTAAGAATACCGATCGGAAGTGGAATTGCGTCGGAAAATAAACTTTTACCCAGAGGGAAATAAATATCGCAGAATCCCCAAGTAAAGATGTTAGGAATAAGGCTGGCGAATAGATCAACATTGAGGCTTGGCATAGTGAGGCACATTAACCTTGAGTAGAGCGGATAGGAATAGATCGGAATCGTTCGGGAAGTGGGTTCAGTGGAGAAGAGAAAAAATACAACTGGCAGAGAGGAGGGCAAATGATAAAAGCTCTGCCAATTGGGGACGTAGATGAAGTAGCAGAAAGAAATGGAGAAGCCGATTAGCCGAGCGTATGGATAGAAGGAAGAGGAAAGAAAAGGAAAGGCATATATGAAGGGATAAGATGAGGTAGGCAGAGCACGGCACAGAAGAATGCTACTGTTGATAAGAGGTGTTTTCGGGCAAAAATGAGCTTTTATAAAATACTTTTACTCTACATCCATCAGTATGATTCTTACCATGGAAGCTGTCTCACAGAATATAGGTAAAAGAGAGATTAAACTGAAGGGAGGTAACATTTGAATAAAATACGACATTTCATCGTGTTTTACTCACTGAAGCCGAATAAAAAAAATGAACATTTTGATCGCAAATTGAAACAGTTGGCAATGCAATTATTTATTGTCAGTCAGCAACTCACTTTACTTCATCCAAAATAATTGTTAATTGAGAAAAACACTGCATATCCATGAATACGTCAATCCTACTTAAAAGTTGGCAAAAATTATACCGGACGCAACAATGTACCACACCCTTAAGGTAGTTTGAGCGATATAGTTCCCTAGCTATAATGGAGACCGTGTGCGAATTGTACGCTTAAATTTCAGCACTTCTAGGAAACACGAAATAAATATTCCATTATTAATGGTGTAATATTATACTTTTACATTAATGAAATTCTAATAAATTAAATAAAAATATCCCTATTAGTCTTCAACTTGATTAATATTTTCACGCGGTACGTTTAAAACTCATACACAATAGAAGGTTTGTAGTGATTCTGAAAAAATTACAGCCGTGATAATGATTTTTTTCAAAAATGGTTAAGATAACAACCTACACGTTGTTAATTTTTAGATGAGATCTCATCATCATTGGTAGTCTGCTGTTTAGCAGGTCCTCATTAGCCTCTCCTCCAGATAACTCTGTCTTAGGCCTTCCTCTTCATCCTCGCGTAGCCTGTCTCCTCTTCTAAATCATCCGTCATTTTCTTTCTTCTTCATCCTCGTTTACCCTTTCCATCCACTATCCCTTCTAATACCTAAGATGAGATCTAAGTGATAGAAATCCCTCACTTTTTAAATAAGGTCTGGATTGCATACACGTACCATTTTCCATGTAAAATGTCTGGTATATTTTGGCAAATATTTCGGAAAGTAGTGTGGCGATAGGCTGATATTTTGGTATCCATCGAAAGGTGAAATATTTTTATAAAAATGAGACCGAATGCATTGATTTATAGGTGAAAGGATTTTGCTCAAACTACCTTAATCGGAGGTAGTCATTTAAAAAAAGACTTACTTCTGGATTTCGCGACTGATTCTGGCTAAGACTCCCAAAACATTTGACAATAAGTTACCCGCTTGCAAGTTCATGAAGGTTAATCAATCACGCTAGCGGAAACATAATGGGACTTTCTTCCTTGCTTACTTACCGACAGCTGAAGAGATTTGCTCCTCTACAAATAAGACCGTAGATTGAAAATTAGGCTCAATCTTTTATGTAATTTAAAAACATTTGACAATAAGTTACCCGCTCGCAAGTTCACTAAGATTAATCATTCACGCTAGCGGAAACATAATTGGACTTTCTTCCTTGCTTACTTACCAAGAGGTGGACGCAGTAGGTACAGATGAGCCCAATGAACACAGTCCCGATAACACCGAGGACGTAGCCGGAGTGCATGAAGGCGTTGGGCATAGCTAAGATTCCTGTTCCCAAGCTACCCTTCAACAAGTGGAAAAGGGTCTCCATGTTCCTGTAAAGAGCAAACACCATAGAATATTCCCGTCCTTATCCAATGAATGGAATTCAATACACCAGTGTATCCGCCTATGTCACGATCTTGAAGGATTATAATAATAGTGAGGAAAATTGAGCACCATGATGGGCGAGACAACTGGGTAAATTATTCCAAATAACTACAGCAAGTTCATTGAATTCAGATGAATCTGGAGAATAACTTTCCGGTGGTTACGAAAAAAAATATTTTTTAGGAAGAAAGCTGTCGATAGTTTTTAGAGGTATTTAATAATGGTGAATGGGTAGTTTTGTGAACGATTCGTCAAAGACGACCCATTACATCCGAGAAAGTTACTCGCGGGGCAATTAAGATATATACCTACCATCAGATTGGTAAACAACAACAATAGAATTTTCCCATTCTTATGCAATAAATAGGAATTCAATATACCAGTGTATCCGCCTATGTCACTATATTGAGGATTACAATGACAATGAGGAAAATTTCACATCATGATGAGCGAGACAACAGGCTAAATTATTCAAAACAGAATGAGTGGGCAATACATGAATATGGGTTATATGCTCCAATAATGGATATAAATCGAAGGAGTGTGCTTCGTTGGTTTGGCCATGTTGAGAGAATAGATGAGAGTCGAATAACGAAACAGATATATAAGAGTGAAATGAATGGTGCGAGAGAGAGAGAGAGGTAGGCCGATAAAATTGTGGTTGAAGAAATTCTTAGGAGGAGGAATATTAGGAGACTTAAAAAACAGGAGGTCGTGTATGAAGCGGTGTATGGGGATAATGAGGCAAGGGAGGTTTGCAAAGATAGGTCAGTATGGAGGAAATTATTGAAGCAGAGTTAGATGTACAAATAGGTATTTATGAGTGAAACTTTGTGACTATGCCTACCCCGGAAGGGAACGGCGTGATGGGTTTGTATGTATTTATGTTTTACAGTAAATTCATTGAATTCAGATGAATCGAATAATAACTTTCCGGAGGTTACGAAAAAATACTTTTTAGGAAGAAAGCTGTCGACAGTTTCAGAGGGATTTAGTTATTGTGAATAGTTTTGTGATCGAGTCATCAACAGCGGCCCATCACGATCGAGAAAGTTACTGGAGGGACACTTAAAATAAAAACGATCAGTTTGGTAAAGTAAAATATTCACGGAAGTGATGGATATGCATATTTTAAAAGTAACAAGTCATCGAAATTCGATTTTTTTCACGACTTTCTCGTGTAAAACAAAATGAGTGTCTGATCACCGATTTTGGGGTCCGGTAGGATACCAACATTATCATCGGAAAACTGTAGCAGAGGAAATATAACAAGAAGACCTGAAAGAGGTGCATATAGTAATTCCTTACGTGGTGGGATGTTCCACGACCCGGTGCTCATGTGGGTTGTAATCGTCGTTGGCGGCGTACTCCTCCGCGGCCATCTTCTCCTTCCTGGAGGCCGACTCCACAGTGAAGATGGACCCGCTGCTAGAATTCCCTGCCACGCCATTCTTGTCGGCCTCAGGTTTCTCAGCCGACAGGTTCCCGTTCGTAGTTGGCCTGGATATCAGAATAAAAAAGAGCGGGCCTACTTCAGACACTGGTTAGGGGAAGCAACCGACAGCTGAAGACATTTACTCCTCTACAAATAAGACCGTAGATTGAAAATTAGGCTCAATCTTTTATGTAATTTAAAAACCGATTTATTTTCAGACAAAGTTTTCAATATCTTATGAACTCCAACATATTATGTTAGATCAGATTATGTTAATAAACTTAGTAAAATAGATTGTAGAACAGAATGGTTTAAAATGTCGTTTTTCCCGCGATCTATAAGAGACCATTACGGCTGCGTTAAGACTGTGAATTAGGTTAGTTGACACGTAGATTATTTATTTATTTATTTTCACTACCCCGAACACAGCACATTAGGCCATTTTACGTCGGGTGAATAACAGCAACAACGGACGAGACACAGACATCCATGTCCTTGGCAGATAATATTCTACCCAGGCGGGACTCGAACCCACGACCCTCGGGTTAGCAGACGAGGACTTTACCCCGCCGCCACCGGGGCTGACTAGCTGATTAATTAACTGATTAGCTGGTTAATTCACATGCAACATAATGCAAGCTTCTAAATCTGACGAGTAATTCTAACACCATGTAATACATTTTCTCTTCATTACTCTCAATTAAAGCATTATTTGGACTTCGATTTACGACGCGGTATTCGAAATTTAAGCGATAATCGTTAGGTAATACATGTAATTTCTTTGACATGATGCCTTGATATTTGTTAGGTACCAATATAACGATAAGAAACTTATGTCATTTTGTTTAGGGGAATACATCCACAGATGTGATTGAATTATTTCGAAATATTAGTCAAGTGCCATTAAGCTACGTGTCAAAATATTAGGGTAAGTCAATAAATGAGTCGCAAACGTTAGCATTTCATCATCAGCATCAGTCGTAAACATTTCATTGCGAACACTTGGAACATCCTCCGTACAGTCTAGACTTTGCCCTCCGTGATTTTCATCAGTTCGGGCCCCTAAAAATCATTTGGGTGGCCGAAGTTTAGAAAAAGATGATGCCGCAGTCGAAGAGGTTACTCGTAGGCTGCGACAGCGAACAAAAGACTTCGTTGCTTCCGGCTATCAAGGGACTTGTAAAGAGATGGGTTAAGTGTCTGAAAGTACAGGGTGAATATGTAGAAAAATGAAATAAATTTAAGTAAGTTACTTTGATTACTATTACCTCTATGCAGTTTTGCGAGTAATATATTGAAGTACCTTCGTAGCATACAAGTGCCGAGAAATAAAATCAGTAATGTAATTTATTCGCTTTTATTTATACATTGTACTATTATGTAGAAGAATACGAATTTTCTCGAAAATCTGTACATAGACGAGAATCAATCTAATCACCTTAAGTGAACAATAGAGGAAGGGTGGAAGGAAACCCAGCGCCGGCATCGGCCTTCTCCCAGTGAGAGACGCCTAAGGGTCTGCATCACAGTTTAAGGTTCCATCCAACGGATGAAGTACTTCACGTAAGGTGCTTTCCGCGTAGGAACCGGGAATCAACTGAGAAATTTCTTCCGTTGACGGGGTTTGAACCCAGACTCAAGGGGAAGGATCACATTGCCATTCTTTGACAATGTTTTTAAAGGCGAAGCGGAGTTATTTACGCATCATTACAGGGAAAAACTATAGAAGCGACATCATTTCGTTAGGTCTCTCATTTTTATTGTTTGATCACACTCGAATCATTTCAGACGAGTAATGTACACAAGGTCACCAGAAATTAAGCAATGGATGAGACTCATTTTTGCTGCTTGTTCACAAATTACTTGGGTGAGAATAATGCTTTGGAGATGCTTATCTTAATTTTTTAAGGTATAAGTAATTGACGTTGACTTGTTAAATCATTCATACTTTTTCCATTTGGTCTCAGTATCAGATTGAGAGTCCCAATCGTTTTCGGCGATCAGCTTTGGAAGACGGAAAGACGACTTGTGTTCCAATAGCGCTTAATATCCCTTACGTAGCGTTATTTCATATAAGTAACAACTTATATTTTCAGCTATAAATGTGCAATCCTCCTTTCAAATAAGTCTAGTATTCATGTCAGGGAAGAAAACACATTTTGAATACGGGTTGAATGCATGAAACAAATAAATTACTAGATTATACTTAATGCGTTCTTTACCTTGATTCTTTGGTTTCTCCGTAAGGCGGTGCTGGACCGTCCATGCTTACTTGATATCCTCCGTTGACTACAATCGCGCGAGAAGACCGCCGATCATGAAAAGAAAAAAGGAACAAATATTCATGAATATATTCTTTGCTTTAGTGACGACAGTTTTATCCAGCATCGTAAACCGAAACAATATAAAATATCACAATTAACAGCGTTGCTCCTAGAATTTTCAGAAATCCATATATTTTGTTAATATAGCAATAATTTTAGTCGAGAGATAAGTAAATCTAATAACCAAACCGACGTATAAATGAGTTTTAATTAAATGATGCGGGAGAATAGGGTCAATCCATACTGTTATAGATGAAGCTATTTGCAAGATGTCTGGAGTAGACAGCACCCATAAGTGTTCTCGGAAAAGTGCCCAGATGGCAAAGTAAGCCTTAATCAAGCTATTAGGCTTATTTGAAGCTTGAATCAAGCAAGCTAGTCTCCACCGGCCAAGCTTTCCACTATCTTAGCAGTGTAGCTTGAATCAAGCTTGACTTTCCAGTTTGATTCGAGCATAAGTTTCCTCTTGAATAAGGTTGACTATTCCCTCGCCAGCAAGTCTGAATCAAGCTGCTCAGATTCTATGCAAGAAATGACTTATTTCATCTTCGTACAATGTGTAATCCACACAGATATTTTACAAAGGCTATTTTCTGAAAATGAAGAAAAGCAGGTACATGAAAAGAGATACCCAAAACTAATTGTTTGAGGCAAATTGAATATCACTTCTCTTAAGGAGGTTGGTCCGAAAACTAAAGTCCATGTCGTTTTCTTCATATTCGCAGGATTTATAGAATAAAAAGCCCTCTATCGATTGGCTTAATTAAAAATACACCTTTCCGTCCTGGTTTTTCCAATAATCGCATTTGAAAAGAGCTATATTTACATTACGTAGTACAGTAGGAGCGGATCCTTGGTACATCAAATATAGATTTAGTGTTGAAATCCATGTTGTTTACACAAAAAACGGATATAACATAAACAAGGATTTAAGAAACTGATTAGTGCAAAAATGATGGTAGGTCACCGACTTAGTTTTTGAGAAATTAAATGATTATTATCGATATTTTATCCGAGACACAGTCGTTAGCTGATCGGGGCGCTGGGGTCGGCCATACATGTGGCAGCGTTGGAAGTGAACTTACACATACTGTGGGAATTCAAACAGAGAGGCACATTTCAGAAGCTGTAAATTGTTTGTTTGAAAATATAGTACCACCTCGATCAATGACAAACATCGGTCAAAAAACGAAGGGCTTCATATAACCAAAACAGGCCCGGTAAATATTCCTATAACATTTTGTTGACACATTATAATAATGAACATCATTTAAAAACGACTGATAAATGCGAAACTTACAGCTAAAATGAACGCTTGATACTATAAATATCTCTGAATAATACAAACTACATAGTTGTTTTTAAGTCCTAATGTATACCTTTGTGATTTTGAATTCATGTATGTTCATCGTCTTAGGCAGAAGTAGGCATATATACTTGAATTATGACCTTAGGTAACATTCCTATTCATAATGCCATTAGCCCATCATCTATAGAAATTACTTTCTTTACTCTTTTTTTCCATATCATTTCTTACAATTTTGAGCTCTAGCGTCTGAGCGGTCGATCTGATCGAAATTCTGACATTCAAATTTTTGTTAGCAACAAAACGTTCGTTCAAACGTTCAATTTTTATCTTTTTCGGGGGGGAAATATTTTTAAAGCGAATTACGATGATGAAAACATAATTTTTAAATGATGTTAACGACAAAACAATGAAAAAAGAAGAAAAACTTATTCCATTTCAGAGAAACAAACCTCAAACCTTCCACTTCAAAACCCACTACCTTTCCTCTCGTCCACCGCTAGGTTGGACTTAGGGACAGTGTAGCAGCAATTAAATTATACATAAACAATGTATTAAGTGCGTTATAGTACTGATCTTCACAATAACACCATTCAGTGATCAATTTAGTCCTGAAAAGGACTAATGTGTATGACGACAACTTCTAAAGAGATCTTACTCAATGTGTTTAAAGTAGGAAAGCAATTCAGTTCACGCACATCAAACACCAGTCACTAAGGAACATCAACACAGTTCAGTACGGCGTTGCCCAAGTTTTTAGAAATTAATTAACCTTGAAATAAATGTAAATGTAGGGTTTACTTGAGAAAATATTGTAATATAACAATCACATGAATTTTTAGATATTTTTGATGATACATATTGTTGAAAAGGTTTCATAAATCTATTTACTTATTTTAGGCATAATCGCTGCACGACTCCATTCTCGGTATTCGATTAAAAAGTCTTTTCGTACACTAGTCTTCCTAATATTCATTTTTAATGCGGTATTTCAGCTTTCCTCTAAATTAGACATATTACAAATCAAAGCAGTATTCTTTTAAAGGCTCCTGTACATAACTAAAACAATTGGGATGCCGCTAGAATTCTGACTCATTCATTCGCGAACCAATCTCCTTGAACAACTTGCAAATGCAAGTATTGCATGTCTTTCAAAAATGTCTCACGCAATTTTAATGCGGTGTATGACTTCATTCGACATAGGACGAACTATAGTTACGCCTGTGCTCGCATGAAGGTGTCGGTAAGTTTGAAATTGGCTTGAATCAAGTGCTGGGTCGATAGCTCGGCATGAACTGCTTAGGGCACGCTTGAATCAAGCTTGGAAAAATCAAACTTGACGTGGCAGGGGAAAATCAAGCTTAGCGAAAGCTTACATATAATCTGAGTAGAGTCTATATGAAGCAGTGTATCAATGCGAAGATTTGGAAAAAGTATGACCTGGGGAGGAAATCAGCACATACGAGTTCACAAGAAACGATATTACATTTACTGAGATTAACAACTATGTACTTTTCTCCCTTCTCGGGGAAGCCACCGTAAAAAAGTTTTATAATCTACGATCAACATTGAGTTTTACAATTCGTGAATCTGACTACGATTCAAGAGCTAATTTATGGCGCACTTGTTCATAAACTGCAAAGATGACATATTCCAAACAAAAAACTACTTCATATATTTGCGTCTATATGAAGCAGTGTATTAATGTGAAGATTTGGAAAAAGTATTACCTGGAGAGGAAAATCAGCACATAAGAGTTCACAAGAAACGATATTACATTTACTGAGATTAACCACTATGTACTTTTATCCCTTTTCGGGGAAGCCACCGTAAAAAAAAGTTTTATAATCTACGATCAACATTGAGCTTTACAATTCGTGAATCTGACTACGATTCAAGAGCTTATTTATGGATGGCGCACTTGTTCATAAACTTCAAAGATGTTATATTCCAAACAAAAAACTACTTCATATATTCGCATGCGTGAATCAATCCATTTAGGTTTAAAATATAAGTTGAGTTTCTCTCCAAACCTTTCCCAGGTAACCATTGCATTACCACCCAAACCACGAGCAATCAAGAGTGACAATGGCAGCAGTTGGCTTCAGCCTGCCCAAACTGACCGATCAAGCAATGCATTTTGGTTTCATAGTCTACAGACTCTATAGACGGTGTCGGGTTAAGTTACGTATAACACGCTCCTGGTGACGTCAATTATCACCTCCCATTTCCGCTCTACCACTTTGAATCCCGGATTGAAGAAATTCTTGGCGCTAAATGAACTTGAAACAAAGGCATCACCACATACGCTTCGAGACAAAAGGTTTTTTTCTGGTTGGCAAAAACAATTCAGATTAAAAGCACTCGAACTTGATGAATCAGACTTTTAAACCATTGTCTTTTAGCCGAGATTAGGTACTTTATCTGGTACAAACATCAATAGGCTGATATCTATAAATGATACACTAAGCCAGGAACTTAGTCGATGATTTATATCATTGCTTGAGATTATCTTCTGGTATTCAATGGTTCAGATAGGGAGTGTGCGAATCACAGCCTTCCGATATGACGGGGAGAAACGCATCTCCCTGTCTCTACGCGTGTCATTGGTTGATGGAAAAGGATGGTTAATCAAGTCAGAAATTCATTCGATGGCGACGTTGAGCTTCCGCAAAATACCTTCGGCTTTAAGAAATCATAGGGTGGCCAGATGATTAAATTTGGCAAGCGGGTATTGTTGTCCAAGCAACCCATTGTCACGATCCGCTTTGTCATCGCGCTCTATTTCGAGGCCGGAATTCCTCGAGCAGGATGTGACCCCTGAGGTCGCGAGTGGCCAGTTGCTTATTCAATTAACGAGCTATAACCTGAGTACCGTTTTGGTATCATTTCAAAATGTATGACGTGAAAAACAGCAAAAGAGATATATAAATTCGAAGGTGACAGGCTTCACTATGTGTAAATCAATTCTGAATAAATTTCAAAATTACTCGGTACTTTTTCTGTGTTTTATCCTCAGTCGACTGGTTTCGTCGCATAGGCGAACGCATTTCATCGCATCACCTGATGATGTCACCTATGTGACGAAACCATTCGACTGAGAATAAAACAATGTAAAAAAGTACAAAGTAATTTTGAAATTAATTCAAAAGAGAATTAAATAACGTACTAAACGACATTACTAACGAATGCGTCGAGAAAACTGAGGGTGAATCAATGACCCAATTAATATAGAAGCCAATAAGATCCATGGGAGGTTGAAAAGCATAAATGAACAACTGTAATTCCTTTACGCATTTTCTATATCATTATACATGTAATTCCTTTATACATCCTCTATACAGACGGCTATCACTTTTAAAGTGAGGCATAGGATGGACTGTGCACAGTGATAGAACCCATGGAAGTTTTGGGATCAGCAAATTAACTCTGCTTCAGATACAGTCAACAGATAGATAATATTTTACCCTTCGGCCGCAGTTCATGCCAATATTAAGGCATTGGAGGGTTTAAAAAATATTAATGACCTAAAGATGCAAAGGGGTTCCAAAAAAATGAATTGAAGAAAGCAACGTTTGACAAATGGTTGACCAATCACAAAAATAGCAATAAAAGGGAGTCAATAAAATTGTTGAGCAGCTTCTAGTAAGTCAAAGCGACTACTGACACTAGTGTCGTATTACAGTAACTTTTTCATTAAAATCATCGTCTCGATTTTTTAAAAGGCCATCATATTTTACTGGGGCTAGTAATTTTTGAAGAATCAAAGGTTAATTTTAATATCATGGAGGAGATCAAGGAGCCACTAGAGGGCTTCTTTCCCATAAATTCAGTCCTCTTGAACTTTAGATAAATCGAAACTCAGGTTTTAGTGACATCAAGGCGCATTATTGGCGAGAGTTGCTAGTTTGCATGCGCACATGCACCGTTTGGTATTTTTTTCTAAAAATACTGGTGCAAATCCTCATGGAAACTTGAATCAAGGATTCCACCTCCGGAAGAAATCACTAAGAAAAGATTTACGTGATTACGGAATTGTTTGACAAAGCCAAGGCCGAGGATAAGGAATCAATATTACCTAAAAAGAAGGAAATGTAAAAAATAATCAGAGCTCGAGGTATGATAATCTTCGGAAAAAAAACTGGAAACCAAAATGACGACCTTGCAAGTAGTTATTGGACGATAAGCCTGACGGATAAAAATCAAATTTTCAAAGATTTTACTCGTCAGAGGTAAGGTTTAAATTTCAAGTTGAAGAAATGATTACCGTTGGTTAGCAGAATTCCGATAAATAATAAATCGTACGAGTATTGATACACCCTAGAGAATTAGACTTCCAAGTAATGCCACGAATAATGATAATAGCATTATCAACAGATGTGCGAATTTCCACAGAGGAAAAATCATCCGCCTTGACCGGGACCGGGATGATCATTAACTCCGTGGCTAGTCCTAGATAGCTTGAAATTTGTCACTATCAACAGAAGCAAATAATGATTTGCATATATATAAAATATGAGTGATGCGAGAAAAAATAGAGCAGTGTTTCCACGATAAGTTACTTATTTTTAAGATAATAATATTCTCTTTAATCAAAATGCTGTTTAATCTATTGCTGATGTAGTTATTAGGTACTAGTACTTCGGCAAAATATTTCCGCTCTTCAAATCCTCTTCTTTTTTCTTTGCGAATTCGTTCTCTCATAAGAGCTACTTCGAGTATTCCTTAAATTAAAAATCTAACCTAAAATTCTAATGCAAAGTTTATACCTTAAAAATGTCGATATCGAGAGACGATACAGCCTCTGTGTCGCATTAACAATGACCAACAGTATTCTCAATTTGGGTTCTTGAGCCGGCCCCGGTGGCGGCGGGGTAAAGTCCTCGCCTGCTAAACCGAGGTTCGCGGGTTCGAGTCCCGCCTGGGTGGGTTTTTCACCACCCAGGGCATAGATGTATGTCAAGTTCTGTTTGTCCGGTCCCTGAAAAACCTGAGCAGCCTATCAGGATTCCGGGGACATACGGGCCAACAGAATCGTCTGGCAGCAAAAAAAAAATTACAGGCAATAGACAGTGAGCGCAACAAAAAAGGCAGCAAGTTGGCTCAACTCATATTACTTTACGTACATCGATCTGTTGTGGTTTCAAACATGTTCGAAATGCCATTATTATAAATACACACATTCCAGTCCATTTTTTCTCAGTCAATCCCATTAAATATTTCGATCGGATTTCAGGCGTTCTCGGGGATACTTCTGACTCGAAATTTTCCACCAAATCATATTCTTTGTATCTTCCAAAGTTTTGACAAACGAGTGCCCCATGATGAAATTTAACTGCAAAAAGCTACTTCAAATATTTCAGAACAATAGCCGATGAATCGACAGGAGAAATTTTTTTATCGGGCCATCGCGCAGTGGACGTATGCATAAATTAGGTAAATTCCACGTAACACTGGAGATAGCTTCGGATAACGTATAGCGGACGACGTTTTGGTAAAGAATGGAGATTATTTCACTATCTCCGCTGATAATTCACCACACAAAGGATTTAAGCAGTATTTCAGCATTCTTTTACATCTTAAGTTTCCGCGGCGTTCAGATGAATGCTTCTCCATTTCTAGGATTTCCACCGCATAGAGATTGTTTTTGAGACACCAGTTTCGCCCGGGTTCCAACAGGCGTCTTCAGGTTGAGGGTCGACTTCGACCAACTTTGACCTGAAGACACCCGTTGGAACATGAGCTAAATTGTTGTCTCAAAAACAACCTACGCCGTGGAACCCCGAGAAACAGAGAAGCTTTCAGAATTTTTATTCGCACATTGAGTGGATTTTGATGGGTTAAGTGATAGGGCGATTCGATTTCTCGTAACCGCAAGGACGAATGGCGTTTTACCTTTTGATTCCTCACTGAACGTTTCAGGTTTCATTTCGTAGCAAACATAATATTGATTAATTACTTTTTTAAAGAGTTTTAAAACACTGCGTTTGATTTCACAAGCGCTTTCGATATGGATAAAAATATATGCTCATCTTTGAGAACGGAAAATGAGTTTGGTAGAAGCTTTAAATTGCTGGCGACCGAATCCCTTGTTATGAGTGGAAACAAAACGATATAATTAACAAAGGGAATTTTCTGTGCCGTGAAATATTTCTACTTTTACAGAGGTGCGTTGCTGGGATCACAAAAAAATGCAGTGAAACCCCTCTTTATGGCCACTCCTATCAAGCGACCACCCCTCTCAACGACCATTTCTCAGCGGAAACATCGGTGGTCGCTTAATTCAAGGGTCACTATTTGTGCACATCAAATTAATATGCGCTGAAGTTTCCTAGGAGCAACTAAATAATGAGGAAATAAAGTATATCTTTATAGGTTTTAACAAAACCGTCGCATAAAGAGTTTTTTTATTAGCCGCCCGTTCATTTGCATCATGTGTACTCCTAGAAACTGAACCCGTGTCGAATTTCCCCCTCTTAACGACCATTTCTTCGGAACCGTCGGAGGTCGCTTAAGGAAGTATGAGCGAAATATCATTCTCCCTAGAAATCAATGAATTTGGTCTCATTAAAAAAATATATCACCCTTCCATTGACACAAAAAATCAACCCCTTGCCACATTACTTTCCAAGATATTTTCCAAAAATACCAGTCCTTCTACATGGGAAATGGTACGTGCATGCACTCCAGAGAGACCTTATTTAACGAATGGCGACTTTCTAACATCTAGATCTCGTCAACAATTTAACAATGTGTGGTATGTATGTATTATCGTCTATTTTTTTAAATGGATCATATTGTCCCCTCAGTAAATTATTCGGGATCACAATAAACCTTCCGTTTTGATGGAGTTTCAAACGTACTGCGTGAAAAAAATGAGTCAAGTTAAAGACTTTTTAAAAGATATTTTCATTTGATTACTTTCGATTTCTGCAATGTAAAACTATATTATTGCAAGATTAATAATGTATTATTTAATTCGTGTGTCTCACAGCTGGTGAAATTAAAACGTATAATTCGAATATGCTTTCCATTTTGATTAGGGAACTATCTCGCTCGCACTACCTTATTACAGGTTTCACGGTAGAAATAAATAGAAATAGAAGTTCCAAAACTCTCTTTCTCATAAAATGTAATCTTCCATTTTCTCTTCGTCTTCACTTTGTCGCGGCCTAAAAACGGATAATTTTTCCAAAAATCTCTCACTCGAAGGAAGAAGTGGCTGAAGAGGTGATCCGAGTGTATTTTACCATTTATCAGATATTCTTCGCCATCATCCCGACATTAATTCCAACTAACTTACTTAAATCAACGACGAAAAATTGAGATATGTTTCCGAGAGGTGGGGTTTTTCGCCGCACGTGCATCCGAATGAGCACGTGTCCCGGCTCTCTTGCCTGTCACACCCCATGTCCTGCCCCACTCGCCCCACTCACGTCTGTTCGAGCGGCGTCTCGTTTTCCTCATTTCTTTCAAATCTCATTAATAGCCACGTTTCGAAGGTTGGCGCACATTTCGAGATCACAACAAACACGGACGCAAGCCGTGAACTTGAGTGTATGATCAGGCTTGCTTGCGTCCTCAGCTCTGCAACGCAGGCTCAGTAATTGAAAATATGAGGCCTACCTTTCGGAGTTCAAAACATTTTTACTTGCAGGAAATCATGCAATTCAGAAGAGAGAGAGAGAGGTCGTTTAATAACAAAAATATTTAAACTGAAGCCCCGATTAAAGAACCAAAATTTTTGACAAAAAAAATTGACATGACGGGTTTAAGCATCGTGTTACAGGCAGAATTTCAGGAAATAAATTATATTCCAAGTCTTTTGTTAATAATTCCGATTCGAGCAGTGAAATTAAATCTCTTTCTTGTTATGTCTACCGGCCAATATTAAAACCAAAAAGAGAGTGGTAGAGAGAGGTAGTTTACCAATGGAAAATCTATAAACTGAAACCCTGATCAGCGAAAGTATTTGACAATAAAATTGACCTTGAGTGTTCAAGTTTCGTGTTACAGGAAGAATTTGAGGAAATAAATTTTATTCCAAGTCTTTCATTAAGCATTCCGATTCGTGGAATAAAATTAAATCTTCTAGTTATTTCTATCACCCAATATTAATACCATATGAAATGAAGTCTGGCTTTTATTCGTGTTTTCTGCTGGAATCATCAGAAACCAATGTGCGCTAATTTTATTTCCACCAAACACCAACTTATCCAGAGGAAAAATAAATAAAAACAGCTGTAAATTGTTTTATTTTTCCGGATTTATAAAGCATTTTCATAAAATTATCATAAATTACCGGATGAAAGAGAAATAAAAACAAAATATTAGTTTTCCCTCAATATTTGCTTTTACTGTTAGAGGTTGTAAATACCAATAGAGAACCGTTTTTAGAGTATTACATCCCAAATATTTTCCAAAGATATAAATTTATGAGTGGAAGACTTAACTACAGTTTTTGGTCACACCCATTCCTCTCCAAGGCAGTGGAAACTTCCTCAGTGTCAATTATCTAAGCCGAAGACCGACGGTCGACACGATTGACAAAAATATGACCGATTGGATTTGAGTATTTTGAGACAATTAGGATTTGAGGGAAACAATTGCATTAAAATAATTTTATTGAATTATGGTTAAAATAAATTTTGCCTCAAATTCTAATAACGTACGGTGCTCGAACCATTCCTTAAAAATAAGGGCCAAGTTTTTTTTATCCTTCACTGGACTGACACAGTAATCTACATCAAATGGACCACCACGAAGACCATCACCGAATTAATTTCCTACACTGTATATTTGGCGTGAAAGAATCTCCTCAAGGAACAATGACTCATTATAATGGACTCTCGGGGAGTAATTGAAATCGTAATAGAAAATACAGCGAATGTAATCACTTTCTGTCGCGTATCTCAATCAGAAGTAACTATTGGGTCAATCCTCGACACGCGTGGTAATTATCGACACTGAAAATAGTATTATCACATGGTGTCTTGGATCCTAATTCTTGAAAAATCATATCAATTTCATAAGAGATAATTTTCGCATGGAAGTCGATTCCCTGGAGTTTATCTAGGAATTTTTAGTTTCAAAATAGACTAGATAGCTAACAGAGATGCTTACGAAAATTCGTGCAGAAGCAATGAAAATCGCACGGTTGGGACAATCCGTTCGCCTATGACGTAAAAAACGAATGGTAACCTCGAAAAAATCGGTGCTAAAGTTGCATAATTACTCCTGATTACGGAATGACTCAGTTAAACACATGGCCGTCGTTCCATGAGACGCGAACGTTACGTCGCCAAGCCTCTCATGCTTCCGCACTGAAATAGAACCAGAAGGAGATTTTAGGCGTTTGAGAAATGGAAAAAAGAATCCCTTTTCGGAATGGACTTTTCCTACTGCCCCAGAGCCGTGCACTCAGCTGGTTGTCGCGTCGACCAATTCGTTTTTCTTTCCTCTACGTAAAAGCCTTTCATTTCTCGTACCTCGCCGCCACTCATCTTCTTCTTCTTCCAGCAAACGACTATCGCTCGAGAGGATCTAAATATAGAACCGCAAGAGTATGGTAAAGGGTTCTCGGTGCCCGCGCTTTTTTTCTTTCCCCTCGAGGTTGTCGACCGAGAAATGGCGAACAGGGGATCCGACTGTTCCTGCCCCCTACTTCAGCACTCTCTACCTCCTTCCTTGTTTACTGTTGTCACCACCCACAGCGCTGTTACACAGCTGACCGAATACGTCAGCCCACCGTGGGTAAATGGAAGGTCTTCAGCGAATGCGAACCGCGCGGGAGTTCTGAATTATCAGTCGTTTGGATGCTGCATCGTTTTTATTCATTTTTTTGGAGAATATTACGCCAATTGTTCTCTCACTGGGACCCACAACTATCTAACAGACTGTCTGCAACAGAGAGATGTAGCAGAAACAGTCGCAGCGGAAAGTTAATACAGACTTAATTTCAAACTCTCACTTGTGCTACAAAACGAAAAATCAAATCAGTTCAATCACGCTACGCAGTGAAGGATCGGATAACTCCAGACAAAAATGGACTTTTCAACGCTCTGCAGGATAGGATGCTAGCTTGCATGTCTTATCCCTGAATTCAATGTTTATTTCTGAAAGCCATTATCGACTGAGTATAAGTCACTGCACAATTATTGATTTATGGACCACTACGTCGCTATCGTGTGCTGCAGATTAACAATTATCATCTCGCGACAAGTGCTTAGGTAACCGTGATTATTGGACCGTGACGCCTAATCTCAACACGAAAAAAATGAGAACTTGCTGGTTTATCCTGGTGACACAGTTTTATGAGTAAATTTTTCTTCTGGTTTGGTGAACCACCGAGGACAGAAATGCAGGAATATTAGGATTTTTCTTGATCTTCAGCAGAAATGTCTATTGGTTCAGGATATTCCTTGGAGGAAAATAATTTTAAATGATCTTATCAGAGGAATTTAAGGATAATTTTCTGTAGTATCTCCAGGCTGCTACCATAATATTTACGTAAAATGTGGCAAAGACAGCTCTTCACCATTTATTGAAAATTTTGAAAAAACTTCAGCGGGAATATGTTACTTGGTAAAAATTTCTTTTCCTGTAAAACTATAACTCTCAGGAGAACATTCTCTTTCCAGTCTTATCTACATGGCGCTCCTCTAAAACATCAATATCAACTCTCCTCCCACACAGAGAGATACCACTTAACTTCCGTCACTCGCAAAAAGTTGCTAAGGGCATTGACCATAAAAACTGAAGTGTCGCGTTGAAAACGATGTCGTCTGGATCTCATATGATTCAATCAAATGTCCATCAAAAGAATATCGTATGGAAAATGTATATAAAAATAGTCTCGGTAATGTACGAATCGTTTAAGTAAATATCTCCGGTCCATTAGGGACATAAATAACATTTTTATCTCGTTAAAGTTTGGAAAGAGATATTAATTGCATATTTTACGGTCAATTTTAAAGGAATTGGCTGGACGAAGAAGAAAAAATATACCTGGACACTAATTGGGTTGGAATTCTAGGCATTCTTATCATAAAAAAACTCCTGCTATTTTTTGGGCTTGCATGGACGAGGATTTCTGAGGAAGACACTACATCATAACCAGAATTTTTGGAAGGAGACCTGTGTACTCAATCAATTTCCTATGAATTTTGTCTTCCTCACTTATGATAAAGCGAGAAAGGGACACAGTTTACAACACTAAAAGTTCAGATTTGGTCCAAGGTAGAGTTGAAATAGGGCAAAGAATAAATTTCATGATTAACATCCATTTATACTGATTAATACGGAACACTTTGTTGTCGCCAGGTACATAAGAGCACCGTACGCACCTGATAATGGATAAGTGTTTTCCAAGTATTACTCTCGTGAAATTGCGACTATTTAAAACTATGAGAATCCTTCCACCACTAACATCTCTTGAAGATGAAAGAAAGATGCATACAAGAAGGGTATTTTGTAGGGTTTTGGTTTGAGCTAGTCACCCGCTAATTTCACAGAGAATTTATACAGAAAAATGCTCCCCGTTCGCATTATAGAATAATGTGGGCTTTGCGGTGAAACAATCGTGGCGGGTATAACATCGCGACCAGCACACCGCGCTAACCTACCTTTAGTGAAGACTCAGGTCTGGGGCGAGACGCACAAAAGGCACCCGACTTCGTAATTCCAAGGCCCGGAACGACCCTCAGCGGAGTCGCGAAGTCGACTTGGACAGCAAGAAAGGAGGCGAAGCGAGGAGGACACTGCACGACACGGCACGAAAAAACAGAGACTCTCTTAGCAGACGTCGACCTCCTCTGACACCCTCTAAGCACACGATCCTCAGCGGAGCGGAATCCGTTCCACGAAGCGGGTCGAAGAAGAAAACCTTGCGGAGCCTCTCCTCACCAAGTAAAATCGGTCCGAATTCTCTTTCACGTATTTTGGCACTTCTAAACGCGCCACTGCGTGTGGCAGCTCGCCCGGCAACTTGTTGGAGTCCCGTCCGCCACCACCGCGAAGTGTTAAAAGGGGTCGACACGACTTTTAATGTTCGCCTTTGCTTTCCCGCCACTATCTGCAGAGTCGCATCCGGTAGTGCTGGGCGCGAAAAACGGAACACCACCCCCTTTCAACGAGCAGATATGCAGGCGGGCACAAAAACAGGCTCCCGTCTCTACGTCGGACCGTGTTGACGGGCTAAGGAGACCGCGTGTTCACTTATATAGCCTCTCTGCTTCCCTTTCCAACCCTTCCGACTCCCCCCTCCGCCTAATATCCCTCCTCCTCCTTCCCGTCCTCCCACTTCCCCAACTTCCCACCCCACGGGGGCCTTCCTTCCTCGCATATCGCCCCACCCCCGCGCTCCCTCAAACCAAAAGAATCACTCCTTCTCTTTCAGATACTCATCTACGAGCTCCTAGACTTCCCCACACCACAAGAGATACGTCATAGGACGGGGTCGGGATGGTATGATAGCCAGACTACCGGCTTCCCATCCAGATGGACCCGGTTTCTAATCCCGGCGGGAGGGGGAGGGGAGGTGATGCTGCAAAGAACAAATGATCCCGACATGACGCCCCTCACCACGTTCCGGTACAGAGTAGGAGAGTAACAATCATTAAACAAAAGTTAACTCCTAACCTAGGAGACAAAACGATAATAGAGGAGAGATCGAGTTGAAGTGGTGACTAGAGTACTGGCTAACCATACGGACGGCCAGGGTTCAAATCCCTGCAGATGAGGATGTTTTTCAGAGGAGACCCAATACCAACTTGAATTCCTTACGGAAGGCGCTTAAGTGCAGTACTCCGTCAGTCGGATGAGATGTTAAACCGTGGTCCCCTTGGTGCCTTTCGTTTAGAGCAGGCTAACGCTGACGCCGGGTATCTATCCACCATGCCTCCCTTGCCTGTCCTCTATGGCGAAAATGACCTTAGCTGTCTGTCGGCTCCCTAAATACCCAATCCATGATGATAGTTATCGGAGGAGGGGTATTAAGTCGGTGTCGTATTTGTACCGGGCCCCCATCTCGTAGGATTCAGGTTCAAATCCCAGGAGAGAAGGGGAATTTTCAGCAAAATTCCGATTCACCCTCGAATGTCTTTAGGAGAAGACTTAAAGGCAGTTCTCCGTCCGTCTGGTGGAACCTCAAATTGTGGATCTTTGCACCCGTTGAGAATACACAAAGTCAATCCCTCACTAATGCTTTCATTACAATGTTGACTACTTGGAGTTGATGGCTACAACTTAAACTGTCGATATAAAAAATAAGTAACCACCAAAGGAAGAGTTTAAGCGCACGTCTACATGCCACTGTGCGAGTCGCCGAAGGGATTTGTGTCTGGGGACATTAGGCCAGCCACGAATAAGAGAGGGAATTCGGAAAATACATCCGAATTGAGAAGGAGCGAGCAGTAGTTTGACGATTTAGTATTTCGATCCTTTAGTTGTTAGTATTAATTGGTGGTATATTTATTTTTCTGGAATAGAGGTTAAAGAAGGGGGTGGAAAAATAATATAGACGTAGGTTTTTAGCCGACCCTTAAGTTGGTAACGTAGTTTATGCACGACTCCTTAGTTCCAACCTTGTCGCACAATACGTAAGATTCAGTTGGAAACTCTAATCTAATTCTTCACGAAAAGCAAGAATCGCTTCGAGAACTGTTGAGAATGGGGAAGTGGCATTCTAGAGGGGACCAATCCCTCCAGTTCCCCCCGGTTCCTCGTTGCAAGCCTCCCACTTTCCCATTCCTTCTCCTGATTCGCTCATTGTCTCCCTAATCCACCAATCCCAGAGATATTGGAAATTTTCATTATCGCCGCAGTGTGAAGGGTAAAATAATTCGGTGGGAGCCCGTACCCCATTGGACTTTTTACATTGAACCTCTCCTCTCGTGTCTCCCCCACTCACTCACGCCTCCTTGGCGACAGAGACGTGATTCTGCGTCGCCGAGGATGGAGTGCGCGAGTGGCGGGAGGCGACCCCTCAACACTGTGGGAAATTTCCCGACGCTTTTCCGCCTCCCCTCCGTTCGAGATTGCTTCCGATTAGTCTTGAGCGACCGACCGCCCACAACTTTCCCCTTCCTCGGTGAATCTTCTCTCCAAAAAAAGGCATGTTATTCAATTCTGCTTTTCGACACCTCAAACGATTACTGCCTTTGTTTCGATGCGTCGCCCGCCACGGGACACGCCATTCCAGCATAAATTAACCCTCTATGGACAGAATTATGAAACACCAGAATGAAAAAAATACTGCTAGTATATTAGTTTCTGCCAAGTGCTAATTAATCATTTTAAAAAATTGCAAATGGTTTGATAATAACTTTTATTTTGAAAGGTGATTTATTTGTATTGTATATAGTTAATTTAAAATAACGCTTTACATAATAATATTTACGCAAGGTATACTTTAAAATTACCTTCATAACGTGCCTTTTTTAAACTTTTCCAATTTTTTCTTCAAAACACAGCTGAAACCGAGGGGTGCGCAACTTCAAAAACAATTGTGAACCGCATTTCCATTTCAGCCATTTTTATCCATTTCTAACCATTTCCATCCATTTCTGTCCATTTCTATCCATTTCTGTCCATTTCTCACTATGTCTATCCATTTCTGTCCATTTATATTCATTTCTGTCCATTTCTAACCATTTCTATCAATATCTATCAATTTCTAACCATTTCTGGTCATTTCTAACCATTTCTGTCCATTTCGCGACCATTTCTTAACAAGCGTACACCATTTCTCAGAGTCGCATACCCCTCGGCTGAAACTATTTATTTCATAGGTCCACCAGGCACGCCATAGTCAGTGAATAGCGTCACACATTTATCTATTCAAATTGATTGACAAACCGCCGAAAGAGACGCAAATTTCCACACACTTAATCCGAAACGTTACAATTCTGTCTACCGCAGCAACTAAATGGAAAAGCCTCTTAGAAAGAAAGACATTTCCATGTTTTTGAAACGTAACAAACGCTCGTCCATAGTGGGTTGATTTGGAGGAGTAGGTGTCAGCATTGTCAATACCAGCGTTGGCAAATGACATCAACATTTAACACTTTTTAAAAGATTTTTTTCCCAACTTATTCGATGTTTTACATCACTATCAAGGGCCTTGTAGGTTTTGATGCATTCTCAGCAAATAATTGAAGTGAATTTCTCTCTGGTTCCCAATCGGGTCAAGTTGTCTAAATCCACCGACGTTCGAATGGGAGATTTTTCCATCGTTTTATCGCATCAAGCCCCTCGTGCCTTGAGCTGAGTCACTTGATAACAATGCACAGCATCGAAACGCGACGTGATAAAAACTTTGAAAAGTTGAAAATTGATATTTCATTATTTAATACATTGAAAAGGAAACACTGATATATTTACCCACATTTCAAGCCTGTCAAGAGGAAAACGGAGGTTTAGTTGAGGCACTAGAATCGAGTTTTAGAATATTCAATTGCCAAGCCCATATCGTGTCTCCTAACCTGAGACCATTCTTCTACCACAGACACAACGTGCACTCTCGAGGCGAGATTGAACCCGCGAACCTCAAGCTACCAGGAACATTACCAACTTGGTCCCCGCGATTACTTTTTACCATCCGTCCTTGAGGTGCCTCAAGCAAAGCTTTTTCGATACAATCTGATATGTCCAGGAGGTGAGTTCCGTCCGGTTTCACTTAGGCTGCAACGAAACGTCTTGAGATTTTATAAAATCAAAAATGGAATCTGTCCTAATGAGTTAGGATATGATAAATGGGTAGTTACTGCTTTAAACACCAAAATGTTTCATCTGACATAAATGATTATTTCGTTCCTCAAGAAATAAGGTCGTTTTGCACATTATTCAAGAATGGTTAATTTCACAATGTTATCATATTTTGGACCAATTATTGCTTTCCAAGGTACGATTTTCCTCCTGAATAAAAACGATTTTCCTTCCATCAATGCTATTCCGGATGCCATAACTAAATGTTCTTGCAGCCGGCCATAAGTGTCACAAGTATATTCGTAATTACAACTTATAAAAATGTTCCAAACAGAGAATCGCAGATCTTCACGAGCAGTCTATGCATAAAACTCTTATTTGTCCAAGGTCATTCAATTCTATTATTGCTTGACTGCAGCGTACCCTTCCCACTCCGTCGAAAACTTCTCAAAGCCAGGATAGATCTTCTATTAAGAAAAGAATTTCATAAGTGTAGGATTTTTAACTTAAGGGAAAGGATGAGCAACCCCGCGCTCGTAATTTACCTTCTCTAAAAGAAAACCACCACCGGAGGACAAACACAATTGTGTCTCTAAATAAACAGCCGCTCTTGAACTACTCTAGCCACGAATGCCAAATTAGTCTGTTCACATTGCTGAAAAAAGTACTCCCGTGAGACATTTAATCCCGGTTACTCAGCGTAAAACACAGGTTTTCTCATCCCTCCTAACCTTGGAACTGAGAGGTATCCAGGAATGCTGCAACCTGTGGACAGCAAGAAGTGTTGATTGCCAGGACTATAGAAGCGCCCACACAGCGGATTTCCCTTGGAGGACCAGAATGCACGCGGGGAGCAGACGAGGCGAGAACTGGGGCATATCTCGGTGTGAGACGAGCGAAGCTTCGCAACATGTGTTCCGTGGGAGCTTTGCCTGCGATGTTCACGCTCTCGCGCGCTCACGAGGTCTACGCCTGTTCTCTCAGAAAAAAATCTTCTGGCGTGAACTCGGCTCGTTCGCTCAAGGATTAAAAGGGATGCCAAACATCGTTACGCCCGAACGAAAGTAGAGTTTCGATGAATGGTCATTGAATTGATTTAAGAGGCCTCACCGCGGAATGGATTTTGTGTTTATTTCCGTGTCGCTTGAAGATTTAAGTGTCCTTTATCCTATAATGCCATCAATGGACTAAATTCCTAAAGATAAAATTCACAGTACATGGGCTAAAAGGCGAGAATAGGTAGAAAGATAGGGTAAAATGGTATTTTCACTGGTATAATAAATCCGATAAAATTTAACATCGTATTAAATTACTGGGGAATGAATTTTGTGTTTCTTTATTCTCGTGTAACTTGAAGATTTAAGTGTCCTTTATCCAATAACGCCATCAAAATACTACATCCCAGAAGATAAAATTCACAATACATGGGCTAATAGGCGAGAATAGGTAGAAAGATAGGATAAAATGGTATTTATTTTGACAATACATAAGTCGTATTTTCAAGTGAACTTATTAAGAGGTGAATTAATCTGGTGAATTAAATAGCATTAAAAGTGAAAGCAATCTCAACTGCTCCTAAGTATGTAGCTGCAATAATTGTAGACATTTTTATTTTGAATTTTAGGACTGCGATCGGTTACTTGGGTTGTAAACAACATACACTAAAAGATCATACGTATACCAACTCGCATATTGAATATGATTCTTTTGCTTTTCCGTTGATTTGGCATGCAACCACTAATATATAAGTATAGTTTAAATTATACAAACGGAAATGCGAGTCTTTTCAACTATTTTTACTCACGCTTCCAACAATGAACCTTCATTCGTCAAGAGTATATACTTATCTTGTTGATATTATACGCATGATGGCCTGCCTCTGATTCCCTCTATCTTACGGCGAATAAACACTCGTTTGGTTCGCATATGTGTCTGATTCACCAACTTGAAATCTTTTTCAAACATATCTTATGCCTGTCATCATACTGTCCGAAATGCCTATCATACTCTTTCTTCTATTGGGCTTACCGAAGATTCTTCCCTCTTATTATTCTACAACATATCATTACCCATCAATAATGCCATTACCGGCGTTCGCAGTCCACTTCGAATTTCTCCCATCAGCTTCCTTTCTATGGTCACAATATTCAACACTTCCTGATTTGGGATCTCAGATTTTCCCGACGTATCTGATGGATAAAGGTTTCTCGGGTCTTCCACCGGGTGAGCAGGTCCATGGGGCCCAACGTTTCGGAGAACGACTTGTCCTTCATCATCAGGGGGGGGGTTCAGCTTCCAGCTGATGATGGAGGACAAGTCGTTCTCCGAAACGTTGGGCCCCATGGACCTGATCACCCGGTGGAAGACCTGAGAAACCTTTATCCACTTTCTGATTTGCTTTTCTCTCTACTCGGCTAACCCTGTCCATATTTGCAGTAAGAATTTTTGGGGGGATCATCGAAGAGGTGGCAGATAGAAAGATTTCCCTCAAAATCTTTGATATTATGTTACATTTTGATGCAGACCATACTCTGAGATTAATGCGACTCAAATGTTTCACTTGCACGGGTATTTCTTTGGGAGCTCATTCAATGAGAGATCTCGCATATTTTTTAAACTAACAGCAGTTTTTAAGCGATTCAAAATATTAATTATTAGCCTTAATGATATTATCAGACGGAGCTAATTTGTCAGATCATCTGATAAAAATCAGGCACCCAAGGGAAGCCGCAAAGGATACCTGAGACACGAATGAAAACGAAAGTAATTTGTTATCCCTTTTGGTTTTTCGGTGAAAAGAGAGAACCGTATGTTTTGCGTTTGCGTTGCGCAACCTCAAGCACTGTGATCGATCCACTCGGTAGCGTGTAAGGATTCGCGGATTTTATTTTTTTGCACGGAAAGCCAGTCTTCCTTTCGGCACGAAGGAATCCCCAGTAGTGTTCTCAGCACGTAAAAGAAGCATCACGGTTGCCGGTCATCGTTCTCTACAGCTGAAAATCATCTCACTATTCGCATTCCTTTTCGAGCCATTAATGAAATTGAAGCTTAGGATGACGATGCTATGAGCATATGGACTGTGTAATTATGGAGGAAATGTATAGCTTAACTGAAGGGCGTCCGAAGCCATCGATTTTTAGAGGGAGTCGAACGCTAACATAGTCGAAAAAGATTTATGCATGGAGATAAAAATAATAATGCACTCTGCAATACCAAATACGTGGAAAAAAATAAGATAGGCTAAGATAATATCAACATTTTTCGGGTTGTGTCCACGTGTATTGTTGGAAACAAAACAGTTTCGCCAGCCGTAATGCTGGCGAAACTGTTTTGTTTCGAACAACACACGCGGACGTTATGCAAAAAACTTGGATATCATCTGATCAACGCCGCGGAAACATGCGAACGAGTAAGATAGGCTAAGCATTTTACTGCCGTAAGGTAGGCCATACATGAACTATCTTACAATACATCTACGTTCCTATGTCAATCACGAATATATCCTCCTGAAGTGAATGAAGCAATTAAAACTGATTAATTGTGATGATAATTGAAACCAAACTTCTATTAACTTTCCAGATGATTTCAATATTACAAGATTTTCATCTTTTGCTCTATGATACCACTGTCATCCCCTTTATATTTACATTAATAGTTTCATCGCAATAAGAGGGGATGTTAAAATCCAGAAATAATTGAAGCTAAATAACTTGGCATCAGCCATAGGTTTATTAGTTTGTATTTAAGGGGTTCAACGACTCGACACTTCTAGTTCCCACGCAACGAGCGCAAAAAATGTAAAAGGTATGCACATGGTATCCGAGGATGGCACTTTTGAAATCATATTCTAAACTCTTTCGTTTCCTCGCTCACAAGCCTCAGATCTCTTGCTTATGTGCTTCTCCTCAGAGAGCGAACGAATTAATTAAGGTGACAAAAAAGAGCGTCGGAAAAACTCATTTCCGTTCGGATTCCAAATCGATGGGATCTCGGGCCCATTATTTGGCTTCTAGAAACCTTCACCTTTCTAGAAGTGGCATTTAAGTAAAGAAAGTTTTCGGCAACTTTGCATCCTATCCCCAAATGTAGTCAGTAAATGATGATACTGCTCATTTGTTATGGAGGACTTCCTATTTTACAATTATGTACTTAATAGACATGACTTTTGAGTAGTAGAGGGTAAGAATAGACGTGAGTCACAATTGATGCTGATAAATTACGGCTAAGGAGTGAAAGAAAGATTATAGTAAAACTACTGAATGGAAAACAGTTTTGTTGAGATATCTTTCTCGGGCTTCGCACCAGGTAATGTTTTCATAATCCGCCGACGTTTCGGAAAACGACTTGTTTTCCATTTTCAAGGCACGTGTTATTTCCGCCGTGACCACTATAACACCAGACACCATGGGTATATCAGATTCCGTGTGAATGTGGCAAAATATATGTGGGGGAGACTGGTCGAACAATTGAAACCAGGCTTAAAAAACATCGTAAGCACTTTAGATTGGCGCAACCAGAGAAGTGGGCAGTGGCGGAACACAGCATCAACGAAGACCGTATGTACCGATGCAAAAATCCTTTGCCGCGCACACCGTTACTGGGACCGCATTACCAAAGAGGCCATCGAGATACAATTGCACCTGCATAATTTAAATAGAGACACCGAATTCCAACTGAGTAATACCTGGTGGCCAGTGATCAAATGTATTAACAAGACGAGAAAATGATTCAACGGCCAGCGGAACACGTCAGCCAATCATAGGGATCGCAACCTTCATTGTTGGGTCATCAACATCTTGTTTAATTTCAGTGTTATAGTGGTCACGGCGGAAATAACACGTGCCTTGAAAATGGAAAACAAGTCGTTTTCTGAAACGTCGGCGGATTATGAAAACATTACCCAGTGCGAAGCCCGAGAAAGATATTTAAATATAATACACCGGGAAAATCTTAAATCAGTTATGTTGAGACATTGTAATTGCCAATTTAATTTTCGATCCATATTTTGTTGAATGAAGTTGTGTTATCGTTCGCCATACCTACGCACAGTAGCGTCAGAGCATCCTTGTTCAAAACGTTAATTACGGTAAACCAAATCATTATAAAAGAAAACAGCATTGTATATACCAAATCAAGGTGAGAAAGATCCCTTTTGCCCACCTTGATGTCAGCTAGTTGAACATCATTATCTCGACTACACAGTTGATGGTCAGCATGAGACAAAAAATACTGTTGTTAAAAGTACACCTATTTAAAATGCGAAATGGACCAAAGAAAAATTCATTGACAGCGTTAGTAGACAGAGGGTAAGAGACAATACTATTACAAAGGCACGACTAATTTTAAACTTGTTCATGGCTATATAATGCATACCCCACATATTTACTTGAATTGCAAACCTTTTCCTCTCAGTTCCTCCTACTTCCTGTACACATTAACATCTTACCATTCTTTTATCTCCACTAACCTGAATTTTCCCTACATTTAACAGCCTCTCGCAAGTATAACGCTTTGTTTTGTTTTGTGCTTCCGCGAAACCATTTAGAGCTTTGTCGAACACGCCGTTATGAAGCCCACGGCGAAAATAAAATCCACCCATGACTGATGATGCATTCTGCGTGTTTTATTGCGCTACTCCAATTCCAAGAACACCCACACAGTGTTGTCTTTACCTCGTATTTCCTCCAATTTCTTCTTTCCAACTATTTTTCCTCCAAACTTTCACAAATACCACTTTATATTTTCTTGAGTGAAAAATCCAATTAAAGTCTTGACGTTCTCGCTCGCATTATGTGCACACTCCGGGAATTTCAATCCCTCATCTCCGCACGAATATTACATTTTTAAATCCATCTTCAACACTTATGTATTGTTGCTCAATTCTAAGGTATATAAACGATCGATTCCTAGTTTCTCACAAAAAGGCATTGTTTTCCTGAATTTTATTATTCCCAACTCCGCGTTCGCATTCCTCAAATTCCTTCTTGCGACTCGCTCCCCAATCAACGCTCCTTAACATTACTTACACCTCTTCTCCTGTAATTGACGTTTCTCTTGATTTTTTTGCAGCTCGCGTTATACTTATACTTTCAACGTGTTCTTTCAACCTTTTTTATGTTGTTCCTAATCTCTCTCCCTTATTAAGGCCTCAATTGAACGATTCTTACTATTCATTTCCTTGTACTTCAAGCATATAATTAATTTCTTTCCATGTACGTTATTTCAGCATCTGCATCTTATTTTTTTGTATGTCCAAATTTTTTCCAGATAAAAGTTTCAAAGTTAACTGTGATTTTGATGAAACTGTGCATCCATCTACTAAATCAATGAAATACGTTTTTAGAGTTATGGATCTCTTTACAAAACCGTGTTGTAATCGGTAACACTATATATACCGATTTATATATTTACGTACTCTGTTATGATACCAAAACCCTATTAATTAACTCCAAAATCAATTAATCACTCAAAGCTCTTTTGTCTCCTCATCGAAGCTATGCCATGCTCTTAAGCCTTACACGGCTTTTCCCGACGGTGCTCTCCGATTCTCCACCATCTATCATCAGGTATCAGTTTCTTCTATAAGCCATCGGTCAAAACCTATCATGACAACGCAACAATAAAGACTTTAGCAAAGTTTTATCACACATGTTTGAATTTCAGGGCCAATATTTTTTTAAAATGGCAATAACTGATACACAGGAGACTATCCAAGGTGGTCTTATCACCGCATCGACGCAAAAGACCTTCGCATCTCGATAGTATCAATATCGCTTCCATGTGGTTTGGTTAAAAAAATGATCGCAAATATCTTTTGCTGGATAGGAATTCAAATCTATTTCATTCATGACATTATTTCTAGAGTTCTCAATTCATCGCTTATCGCTAAATAATTTTCAACATTGCGAGACTACCAGAGGTCAAATTTAGGTGCACATTTATGAGGAAATTAGTAAATAATCTATGTTTCGGCCAATCATGAGGCTTGAACTTTTGTAGTTAGAATTTGAAAATGGTAGTATAAGATGAGTATTACTTCTAAAGAGGCCCGTAAAAAGGCATTCAAACCCAATACAAGCATAAAAAACCAGTACACAACTTTTTTGCATTAGGGTAATTTCCTCGAAATTGGGAAATGAACTCAAATCGAGTCGAAATGACATCATCTCCTTTATTTTATGTTGCTCGTAAATAAAAGTATATACAAGTGATAAATAATTACAGCGAACTTCTGATCTTCTACTGCGACAATCATGGAAATAGTGAAATTAAAAGAAATATGACAAACCAATCTCACATATACGAATCACGAGAGATAAGTTCTTCGTCATAAGCTAGATACTTGAACAACTAACATACAATCCATATCCATTCGCGAAGAGATCAGTACTTTCTCATACGAAACTGACGCCATGAACTTCTCAGCACTCCGCCAACTGGTGGTAACGATCCAATTGCAATACTGGCATGGGAGTAACTAAAACCAATCTACAATCAATAGCTAACCAATGGCCACATTAACCCGAGAGGGAGGAAAATGAAGGGCCAGCATTTTCTAGGTTTATTTGCTTGGCATCGGAATACGTACCATGTCGGAATAAGTATGACAGCAGAATGTCAATTTAGAGATTTAATACAAGAATATGGCTGAATGAAAACGGAATTAGAACTGTTTCGGCTCTAATTCTTAGAAACAGATAATCTCTAATTTTGTCTGAGCCATATCCGTTGAACCATTCAAAGCCTATGGTAAAATCATTTGTCAAGGAATTTTCATCTACATCTTTATCTACATACTATTCTGCAAGCCACCGCATAGGTGTGTGGCAGGGGTCGTTAGGACACCAGCCGTGTAAAGATTAAGGGATAAGGTTTTGGGAGGTAAAATGGTGACGCGTATTATGGGAGGGTATTTAGTGGAGCTCAGTTTTTAGGTGGTCTCTTATTGTGCACGGAAAGAAAGAGTTTTGGTACCTATCTGCTTGGCAATGTATCTCTCTTATTTTATCGCTTCTTTCAGACCTAGAGGTGTAGTGAGGTGTCATGATAATATTCTCTCCGTCGCTCTGAAACACACTAGTTCTGAATTTCGCAAGCAAACTAAGCCTAGCGTATAGCCTCCGAGTCTCTAGGAGCTTCCACCTTAATCCCTTTAAATGTTGTGATACACTTTATATTCACTCGTAGCAGTTTTTAACGAAGAGTGCAGCTTGTCTTCGTATTATATCAATTTATTTAGTTAAATCTTTATGACCAGGGTCCCAAATGGACTCGGCATATTCGAGGTGTGGTCTAACCAGAGTGAAGTAATATCTCTCTTTTACTTTTTCATCCGAGGACCTTCCTGTTATGCGCGTAAATCTTAATCGGTAAGAACAATTTTAAAGAGAGAGTGTTCTTAAAATATAACTGAAGCTACAAACTTCAAAATGTAAATACGCCTGCCTCTGATTTAACCAGAATCGAAACTCATTTTTTTAAATTTTCTCCATAAATGAGCAAGCCTCACGTTTGTCAGATGATCAAAAACGACTGAAAAAGTTTATAAAATTATGGTATTGATGAATAAAGAGGCGTTGCGAAATTTTCATTGCGGCTTATTCGTGTACCTATCTAAACTTCTACGCAGGGATTACCCAGCATTTAGGTCTCCGACTCAGTGACCTAGTTACGACTACCCACCCAACAAAACATTGACCTTCGAGTTAATGTAGAGGCTTTAAACAAGAGTCCAAATTACTAGTATCCTTGTGCCACAAGTATTCGGGCAACTCCTCTCGGAAATGGATACAAGAGAATATATCCACAGCTGCTGCTTTAACTATAATTGTAGTCATTTATATTTCATTATTACTAATTTTTCGATAAAAAAGCATGCAACACGATACGCGCGAGCATTTAAAACAATGAAAAACACTCATGGAGTTTTAAGCCATGCAGAGAACTGATCAGTCGCATTTAATTTTTCTGTCTAACATGACCATTTCCGATATGTTTTCGGTGGGAAAGTGAAGCAATACTTATCTTTGCGCTCGACTAAGCGATGATTTAAGTTTTTTAGTTCATTTGTCTCTACACGCTTTCGTAAATTAAGAGAAGAAAAAGCTACGACAGTGCGTAATAGTATGCGTCAGCGTATACGTGAGACGCCATCACACCAAGACACTGTACTGCTAAGTCTTGAAACAATAGCGCATATTCATCCTCAAGAGGAGGAATGCATAGCTCGTCAAAGTACTTAGTTGTATGTAAATCGCCTCCAAGAAAACCCCTCATTGCGAAATATAACTAATTGACTACTTAAAGCTTCACTGATGTAAGTGTGGTAAATCAACTTGCTGTCTTTGTCAGAAAGCTGGTTTATTTTGCGATAGCGTGTCTTCTCCCGACAATGAAAATTTAAAGAAATTTAAAAATATGATTGAAAGAAAAAACTTCAAGACAATTCATTAGTTCTGTGAAGGGAAAAATAACTTTAAAGGGCCAAGTTAGTTTTTTCAGCATGTCATAATGTTCCAATTTTAGGAAGAGCTGTAATGAATGAATGACCAGAGAAATAAATGCAACAAAACTTACTATAAGGAAGAGTTAAATATAACAATATGCTTAATACGATTCATTGGCTGAAAGTATTAATGTTAGATCCGATGATGATAATGTTACGTTGCAATCGAGGACGTTTATAAAGTTTTAAGTGGAAAGAAAAATAATAATTCATCCCGGACATCTTTCTTGTTTCATGAACTAAAAATATGTCATGAGTAAAAATGTGGACTAATTAATGTCTCACTGCTAATAAGAGAAGAAAATTTCCTCAAATAATGAATCAATTTTAACTTAGTAATTTCCTCCTAAAATAGTAAATGTATTCCCAGACGAGGAACAGTTCTTCTGTATTTACTTGTAACTTAATGATGACATTGTTCACAAGCATTACAGTAGCTTTTTGGGTAACTTCTATGGAGAGAAAATACATGAGCATAAATTCAAGTGTCGCTCACTTTAGACTGGTTTCACTGTAATTGTACTACTAGTAATTCGTCTATTTAAAATGATATTTTATAGCCTCTTTTCACCGCGAGCCTAAATTTTAAAACCAGTTTTCAGGAGTAAATTTTAACGAATACAAAATTTGTAAATTTAAATCCGGTTATTCGTGGTTACCTGATGAACGCTAGGCAAGTTTCAAGCGCTGTTACATATGAAACGTCACAATAGAAAAACAATAAAAGAAGGATCTCGTTCAAGAGGGTGTGCGAGGTCAGCTTTATTGTAGAAGAACGTCGGAAGTTAAATAATGGGAAACAGAGCGTAAGAGCGGAGGTATTTCCCGGGTCTTTTGTTTTTGCTCAAATGGAGAAAAACCCACACCTTGCGCGCGATTGGTCGGATATCCCGTTCAGTCGATGAAGATTAAGCGAGATTCTTTGTTTCTGCTACATTGAGACAGCTGCAAGAGGGTGAGCAAGAGATGGTACATACCAGCTACCTTATCAACGCATTGTTTGCGGCAAACTAGCGCAAAATGTAGCGAATTAGTGACGCCGTGAGAGGAAATCAATTGGGCCGCCTAGGTATCGAGGAGAGAAAAAGAGGAGAGATATGAAACGGTTGAAATCTTGTTCACACAAGCAGATAAGAGCTTTGATTGGAAAGTCCCCAGTCTCTCTGAAAAAAACCACAAACAAATCCCGGTTTCATAAACTTAGATAAAGTTTACCGAGTGAAATTATTTCCGATAAATTTTATGAAAAAACCTATCGAATTCTTTTCACATTCCTAGATAAGGATTCCTCGGTTTACGGAACATTCGTAACGCAGCGATCGGCAAACAGAAGAAGCACCCAGATTTGCATGGTTTACTTAAGAATGCAATCTTTATCAAAATGGAGTAGGTGGAACTTTCCTCAGTAGATATCGTGTGAGATCGTGTGTGATACCTCTTGCGTGAGTGATACTTTAAATATTACTAATTTCCATCGGAATTTGGCATTTGCTGTATACAATCAAAATCCAAGTTTTGCTAACGGATAAAACATCATCTTCCGTTTATAGAAAAAGCGCATTTATTCCCAGCGGTTGATTTGAGTACCTGATACAGGATATTGAAGTATTTCCCTCAGTTTATTTGTAGTATTTGTATTAGTAGTTTTCTTTACATTTGGTTTTACTCCCTCATTCCGATACAACCATAAATACAAAGATTTTTTAAGGAGATGAGGGAACACTTGAAGTAGTAAGCACTAAAAAATTTAAGGGGAAAGTATATTGTTTTCCGCTCCGCAAAATTCTTACTTTTCTAGTATTCCCTGCTACACGCTCTTGTGTTAATGGGATATTATGTTCAGTGAAACCTATATTAAGGTAGTTTGAGCAAAATATCATTTTGCCTATAAATCAATGAATTTTGTATCATTTTAAAGAAAAATATATTACCCTTCCATTGACACCAAAAATTCAACCCATTACCACACTACTTTACGAGGTATTTTCAAAAAAATACCACCCATTTTATGTGTGAAATGGTACGTGTATGCACTCCAGAGAGACCTTATTTAACAAATGAGACATTTTTAACACCTAAATCTCGTCAAAAAATCAACGTTGTGTAGTTTGTGTATTTTCTTAACTATTTTTGAAAATTAATCACATTGTCACCGCGGTAAATTCCACGAGATCACAATAAACCTTCCGTTTTGATGGAGTTTCAAACGTACCGCGAGAAAAAATAAGTCAAGCTATTTAGATATTTTCATCTGATTACTTAAAATTTAAGTCATGTAAAACTATATTATTGCACCATTAATAATGCGATATTTAATTCGTGTCTTATAGCTGGTGAAATTAAACCGTATAATTCGAATATGGTCTCTATTATGATTAGGGAACTATCTCACTTGCACTACCTCAAGGGGCCACTACCGGACCAATGAAATAATGGCTGCTTAAGGAGGTGATTGCTTAAGGGAGGGAAAATTTATATTGCTTTTATGGGAAACTAATTTCTTCTGTTCCCGAAAAAATCGGCCGGTTTGAGGGGTGACTCCTTGATGAAGGTGGCCGCAGAGGCAGGTTTTACTGTAGATGAATGCTGTAATTAAACTGTATATTCCCCACAAAGTGTTTGTATTGATGATAATGTAAAATTTCTTACCCAGGACTTAGGCCTGACGGTTAATTATAGCAAGAGCCAATTGCCAACTAACGAACGATCAGATATCTAGGAGTACTTAACTTAACTTACGCACACAATGCAATTATGTTTGGCATCTTATTTTCTGCCAAAACTTGATTTCATTATTTCAGTTGTCCGAAAAATAAGACCACAAGATATACGAAATGCAGTGGAATTTGGGTCGTTCCAGATTACCCCGTAAAGACAAAGATCCACGCAAACTCCAAAGATTAGTGAAGTAAGTTGTAACGTGAAAATGTTGTCCATTTCATCAGTATTCTTACATAAAAATAGTTCCAAGAGTGATTTCATCAGACTGCTCCGGGACTGAAAGACGAAATTCGACGGGGAAAAGGATAGTGTTAACGGTCAATCTCTCAAGCCTTGTCCAGAAATGGGAACCCGACTCCTGTTTTAAGTAACGGCACAAAAAGCCTTCTCCAGCCAATGGCTTCTCGCACACCCACGCCCCATTACACCGGGAGAAACTTTTTGTTTGCCCCTTAAATCCTGCTTCATGGTGTTTGACTAAGCCGTCATTTGTTTGACCGTGCAACGCGAGGAGGCGTAGCGGGATGGAGAGCTTTCACGGGTCGAGCGAGTTCAAGTTCACGGGAAGCGGTTATTACGCGGAGCTGCTGGAGGACGATATCGGTTAGAGCCGGGGAAATCGGTTGTTTCCATGGCAACGGCGTCGGGGGGAGGAGGAGGAAGAGGCTCGCGTTCGGGGATGGTGGGGTAGGACGGGGAGAGTGTGGACTACACTCGGGAGGGTTGGGAAATGATTAAGGAGATTGCCTAATGGGAGGTCTCAAAGAGTTTCGTTATGGCTGAGGTCAGGTGGGCGGCCCACGCAAACGATTAAGATGGCCTCCTCAGAGACTTCCTTGCGTTTCCGACATAACGTCTGCGTTCAAAGGACGGGGTAGCGATTCCCTCCGAACTTCCGATGATGAAATGCTGACACTACCTAGTTACACCCAAGATAATTTAGATTCTCAAGATTAGTCTTACAAAGGTCAATAGATTATCTCCATTCATCAACTTAAGGGAATCGATGAGACAAAAGCTAGAAAACAAAGAAGAGATTAGTCAAGTTAAATCATATTTTATGACGACAACATTTGTGCGTATCAAAACGTAGTATAGCTCAGAGACTTGATAGCTGCATACTGGAGACTTTCAAGATATGGGTGCGAAGAGTTAGTAAAGAGAAAAACAAAGAGGACGTCTTGCAAATAACAGGGAAGAAAGTTATAAAGAGAAAGTAAAAGGAAGCAGAAAAAGTGGAAGGGTGACGCACTGAGAAATAGTGAGGATAAGGATTTTGGCATAGAAAATGGCTTGAAAAGAGCTTGGAAGAGGAAGGAAAATAATGGGATTATCGGGATTCAAGAGGGAGACAAAAAATGTTTATAAGCGAGTTTCATACAGCTGTTTGTCGTATCTCGCTTCATCCTCTCCAAGCCTCTCTATTTCCATTCATGGGCTCCCACTTGTCTCTTTTCCATATCTTGAATGACTTGCTTCATCCAATTTTCTGGTGGTCGTCCCCTTTTCCTCCTGCCTTGTGGTTGCCAGTTCAGTATTTTTTCGGATATCGTTTATCCTCCATTTTTTTATGTGGCCATAGCATTTCAACCGTCAACTCTCTATTTCTTCGGTGGGTTTTTTTCCATATTAATCCTAGTTCGTATGTTTCCATAGGTAATCCATTCTAACCTTGATATTCCGCAGCTTCTCCTAAAATAATCCATTTCTCCAGTCTCTGTATTAGTCTGTGGGTCAATTCCCACGGTTCTGATCCATAGAGTAGTATGCTTTGAATGATTATTTGATATAATCGGTATTTTGTCTTCATTTGAATATCTGTTGACCATAATATAATGTTCACTTTATTTATTGCTAATTTTTTTGATTTATCCTCTTTTTAATTTCATTCTTGCTCTGTGTCTCGTTTCTAATTATTACTCCTAGATAGGTGGGAGACAAAAGATACGGAGATTTAACGGGGAGTTAATGTTGGAAAATCAATAGTTTTGTGAAGACAACGATAGAGGAGACTTCCCGAGCCTGAGGTCATTACCAGCATGACTCTCCATAAATCTACAATTTATTTGGTGGTGCATCAGGGTCATTCATCTAAGACAACATGAATAGGACTAGACTGTTCATTCCATGTTAATGACAGGGGGCATCTAACCTATAGCAGTTTTATTGAATTTATATCCGGATTCTTTGAACAAAATGTTAAGCAGTCGTCAACCCTGAGAAGTATATGGTGTATTGATACGTCCAGCGCGATCTAAAATTAGAACTGGAGTCTTGAACGCTGAATTCGGCCAGTTACTTCAAACATTCTCAACTTTCATTTTTCGCATTCGGTAGGCAGGTCTAACGCCCGCTGTAACTGATGGACGGCAACTTGTGTTGCTTTTTCTTCCGCCCACGGTGAGGTTCGAGTCTTTGCCTGAAAATCCCAAGGGCGCGGATTCGATGCCCATCTGGATAGGATTTTCACCATCCATAGGAAAAATTCTGGAGAATCGGCACTTGGGAAACCCGAGCACAGAATTCGGCCGGCATCGCGATGGTCGTATCCTGACGAGACGGAAACGGACGCTCAGCAAACCTCGTCAAGGTTTAATCTTTCCGGCACTCTACGCCGTCGGAAGCCATTCAGGGTAGAGCTTTTTCTTTTCACTTTTACTGATTTATATAACACAATATGGTTAACCTTATAGAAGCAATATTTATCAGAATATGTGTGGGATATTTTGCTTATTTATTGCGAAATATGAAAATAAACAACTAGGCAACAGTTAGGAAATCCGTTTGCGAGGATAAGTATCTCTAGATTCTCCCATCGAACGTCAATGAACTCATTGACGGAATGGCGATGGAAAACTGTACGTCACCATTCGTCAGGAAAAGCCGATCGTAATCCATTGGCTATACTGGGATCGCTGGGGGATGTACGGACAACCCCCGGCTAGCCTTTAAAGCCAAGAAAGGAGAAAATAATTGCATAAAAAATATTAAATGCTTGGATAAAAGGTTCGACTGAAGTTTGACTGTTCTCCAGATACAGAGCGCTGGATGACGAATGATTTTCGTGGCTTAAGTAGCACTGCTACGCCTAATGTGAGATAGCGATCATATGAAAGATCCCCCCGATGATGTGAGGGAAATTTAAGCTCTCAAAATGAGCCGCATCAACGTGGAGATGTTGCGGGAGATTTCATGGGGCAAGGTCAGAAGCTCTCGCATATTTCCGCGTATCAAACGAAGGATCGGAATGTGGACATTGAAAAAGTCTACGGTGGTGTAATTACGCGCAATTGATGAACCTGATTGGCACGAACAGCTAAGAAGAAGAAGAGCAAAAGTGATAGAAATGAAGGACAACTATACAAAAAAACTGGCAAACTCATTGCAATTTACGATGTCAGAGTTAAACGTTCGAGTGAATCTATGTGATTTGTTTTCGTTCCATTGTGCAGACCGAAGCAATTATCTTATAAAATAGATTTTAAGGGACGGCGATAGAAGTACGTAACAAAATGGATTTGTCTGTTTTTAAGAAACAGTTATTGTCTTAGATTGTTTCAACTGAAAAACCTAGTTTCGAGAAAACTCTGAGAACTTACGGATACTCATTGGGTGATACATTATTTCCCCTTATTTCAACATTCGATAAATTAGTTTCACTTTTTAAAATACTTATGCTGTTCACGTTGTTATTATTTAAATTGACTTGTTTAGATTTTTTATTTCTGCGTCTAGATAGATGCTGTTTATTATTGCTCTTTACAACAAAAGAATTGTAGTCAATGGCAGAATATTTGTACGGCTGAAGGTTTAGCTAGAGAGAAATTTATCATCTTGAAATAGAAGGCCCAGCTTCCGAACCCGCAGTGAACTGATTTGCATCCACATATTATATGAATATTAATAAATTTAAATATGATCTATCAAAGCAATGGCCCAAGATGAGGAGACCAAAGGTCGCGAGTCTAACAACTTAATATCGTGATAATGAAGAACATACAATGGTCAGAGAATGTACATTTTCCATCATGAAAAATATCTATTAAATAATAATTATACTACCACTCTATTTTCAGAAATTTCTGATGTAAATTGACTGGCCAGACCCCATCTGCATAATCATAGTTAACGCAACTTCTTCGGAGATCACTCTCTCCATCACTAAGGAGGCAAATACGAAAATAATAAATCCATTACTTCATGCTTGAACAATGGATTTCATAACAAAAGCATTATCTCTCAAAGCTAAATAAATCCTGAACTACTGGTTAAATGATGAAAATTTCAGAATGGTACTATTTGTTATTGTTTGATTCTGACACATTAAATTTTCTGCGGAGGTAAAGAAGTTTCTCATTGAGAGTCGGGAGTCCCCCGATTGTTTTCGTCTATCATTTCATTTTGATTTAATTTCCAGTTCATCTTTTATAAACGATACATTTCGATAACTATGGAGCTCAACACAAATATAAATTCGAAAATCGTTTTTTCTGAATAAATTCATGAAATTTAAATACGACAGTTATTAATAACTTTTTAACATGTATTGAGTATTGTTTGATTTACTGAATAAGCTTATTATCAGGTTAGCGTTATTCATTCTTTTTTGTAGAACATGTGGTATATATTAGTTTAATTCTTTCAATAGGAACGTAATTCATGATAGGACTCATTGGAGATGTATTTCTCTTGCTCTGTAACCCCGTAACACACTTCCTTGGGGTGGAGTCTTGAGTCAACAAATAGCCACAGAAATATCAATTCATTGTGAGCAAAACATGAAGGAGAGAATATTTCCCTCGAAGAAAAAGAAATGAGAACATCTCGGGTGCAAATGGAGTTTAAGGAAAAAGGAAAGAGGCGGCGATAGAGAATAGGAAGAACTGGTGGACAAACACGACACTTCCGCAATAACGAGGCCATTAAATGCCACGAATGAGGCGAACGGACGCGGCTGAAGATTTAAAACATCCTATTCGCGGTGTGTGTGTGTAGAGGGAGCAGCCGTCGGCCGCCGTTCCTCCGCGTGACACGCTCCCGCCAACTCCAAAGCCACGGCAACCTCCAAGGAGTCGGTTGTTTGCTCTTCCTAGTTGTCCGAGAATTTGCATACGAACCCCTTCACCCTCTGCCACCCACCGTCGGGAGGGAAAGTGTGGGCGGGGTGAGGAAGGAGTTATGGCCGGGGCGTAGGGAACAACAGCGTTTCCATGGAGACAGAATGATGTTTGCCAAGCTGCAGATGTGGACGGGCTGGGACTAATGAGCGGATTTCTGCGCATATCGTGCGGTTATTCTTTTTTTCCTTGGCGGAACCCTTGATCTAGTTATTCCAGTTTCTTATTCTCCTTCAAGGTGCCCCTTTGATGACTATCACTATTATCTAAACGAGGGTTCAGGCAGGTGAGAAAATTTGAGCCTTCAGTGATCGCGAATTTCAATTTTTGTCAACTGAGGAAGAGTAAGGATAAGGATTTATCCATCAACCTCGCGACAATCAATTGCAATAACCTAAGACGAATGACCTAAAGGACGAGTATAATTTTGGCACTGTGCATTTAAACTGAAAAAAATTTTTATTTCCAACTCAGAGAATTGAGAGAGGTAATTTATAAACGAACGATTTCTTCACTTCTCTATCTCTACCGCCTTCATGCGGCGGCTATTGAACGGCTATTTTAATATTAAAAACATTTTTTTAAATTAACTTAAAAATTTCAGAACTAAAAAAATGATGTAAAACTGACTAATTATAGTGAGCAATGAAACTTTAATTACATTTAAAAGGATTTATTGAATATATGCGTTAAATAACCTTATCATCAAGATTATAGATGAGTGCTAGAACAAACATGAGTTTTCTGAGTGATTTGCATCGTTAGCTTAGAAAAGAAAGAAGTTTCGCAATCTCGACAGAATTTTTGAACTTAATTGTTTTTTGATCTCTTGAACGATAGTTCTAATGTAACCACGGAGAAATTAAGGCATCTTAGTAACAAGAGCGAAAACATCATGCTTTACAGTAATGCGTAAATAAATCCGATAATGATTTTTGAGAAAAGTAAATTTACAATGGTGGGAAAACCATTCAACTAACTTAAATATTCTTATACTGATAAATACAAGTTTTGCTGTGAAGGTGGACGATTTTAAAACATATGCAATTTATTAGTGTTGAAGTGACATAAGATGCCTTGAATTTTATTGAATCTTGGACTTCAATTCACAATTTTTACGTTCTTTTTCGCATTCTTTACGCAGAAGTTTACATTCAATAACTGCTTAGTATCAAATAAAAGTGCTCCTAACTCATCTTGCGTATAGATTGACTTGCCTATTGTATAAAAGTATCTTATTTAGACAGTAGTTTTATCAGTAGACTCAAAATATAAAAGTTTCTTATTAAGACCGAGACTAAATGCGGAAATCTCCGAGGACATTGCCACATTCAATTTTCTTTTTGACCAATGTTATTGCATATATCTCTTTATGAGAACTCAAATTAAAACTGTTAATTATAAATTAACCTGACACTTGAAGCAGAGAACTGTGGTAAACAATGAGGTACTAGATATAATTAAACCTGGAAGACAAACAAAAGGACTAAATGAAGCATGAAGGTGAAAAGAAAAATGTAATAAATAAACGTCATAAATTAGAGACACGTGAATTAGGCGCAATTAATGCGAGGATTTAAACATCATTGTGATAAAATGAAACAAAATTGAAGTGCAAAGCAAGGAAACTAAACGAGCTGGAAGAGATACTGATTTAGTGGGAAGAGCATGTAGAACAAATGCATGATAGAGATGATACGTGCAAATACTGCAAATATATAAAAAAAAGAATGCGACAAAGAGAACTTGGGCTTCGGATCCTAAATAAACATGGAGAACGCATAAAAAAGAAAAGAAGTTGACATAAAAATATAAAATTGCCGTACAATTACAAAAGAACCTAGGAAAATATTGATATCAGAGATAATACAGTCGAGATTGTAGGGCCTACGAGTGAACCGAATTCTCAGTGCGGTCAATTAAAATTCCAATTCCAGAATAAGGAGGGGCAGAATAATGTTATCATTTTTGGAAGACGAAAATGTGCGTTGAACAAAGAAGGCCTAAGAATGATAGGAAAGTCAAAAAAAGAAAATTATTTCTAAAGATAAGTTAGGTCAAAGTTAAGTAAGGTGATGGATATTCGGGATATCATTGTAATTCTGTATACATATAATTGAGAACAAATAGGACTGGGAGAATGATATCAAGGTGTGTCTCTTTTCTTTGCTGAATACGACGCGACGTTTGAAAGACTCGAGTGGGAAAAGTTGGTGAATGCGTTGGAAGACCCGCACTGAACACATATATACGAGTAGATTGCCGGTAAGGGCATCGAACGGAGAAGCGTGTGACGAGAAGGGCAGTATTGTGTAGGGGAGATAGGACTGTGCATTATCGTCAGTGCTAAGTGACATACATATGAAGGAAATGGTGAAAGAAGTATGAAAAGAGCTCGGAATTAGAAGAATACATTAGAAGTGATATTGGTGTAAAACTTGTTGGCATGGCAGATGATCGAGCAATAGCGAGTAACCGAATAATTGCCAAATGATGATATGTTCGGAACAGAATAAGTACGAGCAAAATGTGGACATAATCACGATAAAATATATTATTACATTGCTTTTGCATCAATATTACTGTCAAAAAGTACAAAACGAATCGTCTATGGTCCAAAAATTAAGCGCTGAACAATAGCATTTAATTGAGTTTAACTACGAAAATTTTAAAATAGTTTAAACTGCCACTCAGTCCACTGCTTATGGCTCCAACGATAAACATTTCAATTAAGCCTGCGGCAAAATACGGGTCATAATGAACTGCACGATTTCAATAATTGAATCAATTTAGACAATTAAGAGTACTATTCCGCTAAATAATAATGCGGAAGAATACCAGGTCCCTCCAAGATAACACCTTTTTCCAGTCAATAATTACCGGGAAAAAATTCCTATGGGGGAATCCATTTAGTTTCATTCAAAAGTTAATGAACTCATAAAAATACGACTTACTTCAATCAAGTGAATCCTGAAAAACAAACTACTCGTATATAATTATCTAGAGAAATCTCCGTTAACCACTAACTTGTATGTGTCCGACTAGTGTTTCTCTAGAGCTAGTTTAGCTATACGTGAGAAAAAAATAATAGCCGGTAGAGGGAGAGAGTACCGTGTGGGAGTGTGTCGTACTTGTGTTGTGAATCCCAGGCGCGGGTTTTTTACATTGTAAATTTCTCAATCACTTAACCCTTTCCTCCTAATTATTATCCCAGAAAGGTTTTTGTTTACGGCTATTTGAGTTTCACCCTTATTATTGTATACAAAGCGTAATAACTCGCTTCTCTATTATCTAGAGGAAATCAAGGCAAACAATCTTACCTGTTACAATTACACCGTTGAGAGGATTAGACCTTCGCTCTCCGTTTCTCTCTACCCTCGAGTCCGCAAAATCTCAGAAAAACGTCAAAACACAAAGGTCCCCGGTCTCTCTCGTTATCTTCCGATCTGAAGCTAAGCCCACGGCCAGGGTCACGGTGGTTGAATGTTTTGCTTCGTCCAAACTTCACATTCGCATTGAAGTCACCGTGCGATACACCACACGGCCGCCAACGGGTCAGCCGTTGAAGTCACTCTTGGGAAAAAGGTCCGAATTTCCTCCCGCTTTTGCCGTCCCAATCCTCAACTTAACAGCGGTAGCCTGGGCGTCGAATGCAACAGGACAGGAGCGTCACAAATCGCGCTTCCCCTCGAATTTGCCCGGAGAAGAGAGCCGAGAACTTCCGCGGGCTTGCTCACTCAAAGGACGACTTTTCAATTCTGTCCCCGCGGCCTTCCAAGCAGACTCCTTTATATACGCATGCGCCAAGTGATGAGGTGAGGAGGGGGAAGGGTCAAAGCGTCCGACACAGCCGTCTATTCCCTCATCCTCCCACACCTCCGCCTCTTTTCCCACCAACTCCCTCTCCTTCGCAGTACTGTCGGCGAAAGAATCGCGCCACTGTCCTCTACCAATAGTTCATTCGCGGGTGCTTAGTTTCGTGCGCTACGAAACGAAGTTTTGCCGGTGAAAATATTAGATTATCATATCAAGGATGGAGCTAGAGAGGGTACTGGAGTAATCTTCATCACGATGAGGGAACGCGATTGGCGACGGCGGATTTATTTCACCGGTATTACTCTCCCTACTTAAGTGCTCTGGGAGGAGCCCTTTGATCGTCGGATAAGATGCTCAAGACGCCATTTAATCATCAGTCCAAAAGATCATGCTAGTGTAGGAGTCAAGTATCTTTCCTTCATGCCATCCAAACTTTGACACTGATCCTTCCCAGGTTTTCTTCCTGTCTGAAATTCCGACATTTATGGAGCTGGTCTGAATTGCTCCAATAAATGGCCTTCGGTGTATGGCATTTGATTATATAATGCCAGTCAATGTTATACTGTTTTAATTCTCCTGCTTTTTTGTTTCCCCTTCACTAGACCCTTTCCTTTTTCTGATTTAAGATATAGTAATAAAAAGAGTTACTGAGACAAAGTATCTTTTGCATTAATTATGACTAATTTGACGTCATACTGTCGATTTTCGTCATGATGAATAATATACCCCTCTTCGAATTTAGAAGGTTCATATTCTTAGTAAATAATTATTCACATCACATCGGCTAATATTAATTGAATCTCCTAAAAAAAAGTAGTGTGCTCGGTAAATTTAGGCTCTTTTAATTTAGGTTACTAGTATATGCCCACAAGATTCATATTGTCGTGGAAAAACGGTGGCAAGGTATAAACTTGTAGTTCGCTATGACATATTCACCTTCATCGCATATACCACAGCAAGTACGCCATATCAAAGCCACCTCACTAGATATTTCCATCACCGGTTATCATGGAAAGAAGCAAAAGCGCATAATATCGTATATATCTTCTGTCGACGACAACTCTCGCTACGATTCGAAAAGTTTGAGTGACTAGTGAACCCCCCATTTCTATGCTCGAAACCACTCACCCTCTGTTGGTAACCGAGGGAATCATCGTTGAGCTCCACTGCCCATGAAGAATTGCTATCAAATTCCCTCACGTTGTGTTTTCGTTACTTTCATTGGTGGCGTAAGGTGGGGGCCTTGATTAAATACGTCGTGCACTTGGAATGGGATTATTCACATCCATCACAATCAAAGCTGTGCGCCGCATTCTGTTCTCTTTGCCAGTGTAAGTTCGCGATACAATTTTTCATCTATGACAATTCCAAGAGGAAATATGTAAAACAGATTCCAGGCAATAGGCGTTAACACGTACTTTGATGCTGAGTTTTCGATATTTGATATGAAGAGTTTCACATAAGAATGGCAATTCTCATAAACTGCTCCTTCAATAAATCTAGCTGAAATAAAAAAAAATTTCTGACGTTAAAATACATTCTTGAAGTGTCAAGGATCTTGAGATGACGAAGTTACTCGGTAAAACATGTTTCTATTGCATTATACGAAGTTTTCGGTTCCCAAACGTCTCCCTTGTCTACAGAACAAATACCGACCCCAGGACACGTAGTATCTCACGAATATATTAATTACTCTCAAGCAGTAGAACGGTGCCTACATTTCCGCTCTTAAAAAGCGTTTTTTATCAGCTCTCATGGCCATGACGGGTAGTAATGTCTAAACTTCTATCAGAAAAAGAATATATTTCTATAACACCGAGGGGACTGTTCGATGGATGGGTAATGGGGGAGTGATTTTGGAGAGAAGTAACATATTATCCAAGTCACTCAAAGCTAGCACAATCTAATTCCTGCCGTCAGGGACTAAAAATGATGACCAGTCAGTCTGAAGCTTTGAAAACACTCCCAAGTTGCTTCGGTAATCGAAAAAGATCAAAACTATTCAAAGCCCTTGACTGTAGCGGAGCCGAAACATAAATCTTCCAAAGCGGTACAGATCTGAAAACGTTAACAGGCGCTGAAAGAATTCTCAATAGTAATCTCAAGCACTCCATCTCAGATTGCTAAGCGAACTTTTGCTTCATTACCGCCTAAATGAGTCATCGGCAGTGCGAATTGGATACATCCGAAATATTCTAAAAATATGCTCCATGACTCAATGACTGACTGAGTATTTTTTTAGACGGATGATTTCTGTCAAATGAAAATGTACACATGGCCCAAGGTTGCAAGGAGCGATTCAGCGCGACGAGACTATTACAAGGACTTCTTTCTTATAAGGGAGTGGAGTAGAGGAGATGCAGGATCACGCTCTAAGATTTTGAGAGATAGAAATTTTTACTTCCTGGAAGCCACCTGGAAGCCTGAATTGCAGTTTGGGGAAACATTGTGATGTGATTAACGACTGCAATAAATGGTCGGAAGTTTCATGAGAACTCGCGTGAATTAGAGGCAAAAATAAATACAAAAACTAGTAAAATAGTAAAACTTATCCTTGGAAGCGTAGTAGAGAAACAAAAAAAGCACTTAATGGCTTTATTCAGAACGCCAGTAGTTTTACTAAAGCCTTTTTGCTGTTGTTGCACTAAAGCTGTTTTACTAAAGCTTTGATGAACAGTTGTTTTACTAAAGCTGTTACTAAAATTTTATTCAGAACCTTCGGGAGTAAATACGAGGTCAAAATCAAGGAATATTGTACGATAAAAATAAATCCGCATCAAAATGCTTATTCTTGCCTGTGATCCCGGCCATGAGGCATTGTTCTAATCGATTTAGACCATGAAATCTTTTTCTTTACTATGTGAAAAAAATCACATAATCCTTCGATGTTTTGATTATCCTTTGGTCCACAAGAGTGATGGAAAGATGAAATCCTACGATGAACATAATTATATTACGGATCAAAATCAACTATCGTAAATATTGGTTCTACAGGACTTGCAGTCAGTAATAAAGCAAGCATTTTTCCTCACCATTGACCTTTTAGAGATTAAAATTATCAGCATTCTTTAAAGCCCCAAAAATTCATTAAGTTTTGCGTATGGGCAAAACGATGCACCCTACCGATCACCTTCTTAGATTTAGGAAACTATTGAACCGCTAAAATTACCACCATGAATAGATTAAAAAAGTATTTCATAGATCAACAGAGGGCAAACAATATTTTTCAGCAAGAATGAATATTTCAACCCCGCTAGTGAAGAAAAAAGAAGAATTATCTAGTGGGTAAACGATTTAAATTCCTCCAACTAATGGTGTCCACACTGCTAAAATTGAATCAAGTTCTGCTTTTAAAATGACGTGATAATTTACAACTTGATAGATAATGTTTTTAGAATCGGCACGGTTAAAAAAAGTAGGTGATACTGGGATCAGATTTACCTTCTATCTCTGTTCATTAATACGGTTACACGTATCAAAAGGGGAAAATGGGAAATGAGAGTAATAAACGATGTGAATACCATAAATGTATGGGACTGACTGTGGGCCTCTTCTGATGCTCGAAGAGATACAAAGGTTTGTATTTTTATCCAGCTCTCTGGAAAATAATCCACAGATGGAGGTTTTCTAAGAAGATTTCCAATGAAAGGCATAATCCGAGAATCCCAAGATTTCCAACCTCATTTTGAACGACGACGTAATCCTTAATCTAGGAGAGTTACAATGAGTATTTAAAATAGATTATCAACTACGCCTCAAGATTTCCTTTTTCAGTTCAGACGCAAGGCCCCACTGAGATGAGAGCCAAATATACGAATACTCAGCAAAAACGATTTATAGCCCTAATCGAGGGAGAGCTTTGCCAACCGATATAGATAAAACTTTATTTACAGTCAACATGGAAACAACTCCTTACCTAAATACCTCAAATATTTATACTCCCAGACTCGCTTTGAGTGGTCTCAGCAAAGTAAATGAGGAAAGACTGACGGAATTGGAATATATCGAGTCGTTTTTCACCACTGGGCGGAAGACATGTGGTAAAACTTACATTTTGGGGACAATTAGTTATCCTATTTTCAATATGGGCCGAGATCGTGGCTGATGAACGGCCTTAATGAACTTAGTTCGGTTAAACTTGAAAACAATCACTTTTAGAGCCATTGAAGAAATTATGACTTCGTGTAATTTAATTATAGCTATTCGAGTAATTTACTTATATATTTATCCTATTAGGCTGTTGGGAGAAGTATTTGCTGAAAAGTGAAAGAAAGATTAAAATAAGGCTTCAAATAAGACACAAGAAAGTATGGGGTGACTAAATAAATTCAGAGGCAGGAGGATAAGTAATTTTGAAAGACATCTTCAAATATTTTGGACAATTAGTGCAAATTTGGTGATCCATTTTTACTGTTAATTTAAATACGTGCAATATTATATAACTGCCTCAATTGATAAAGGCAGTAAACCAATCAACAGCATACTCATCTCTAATATAAAAATTCGCAAAAAAATATCAAATGGATGATTACAAAATAGTTTATATGCTATAATAAAATTAAAGCCATGAGCCTCTATGCATCATAAATTGATGACTGAATCTTCATCTTTATTGGAAGATTCAGTCTCAAGAGAATAAAAGCTGATGGGTGAGACGTATGGGTGTCGCACCTTACGATCCGCTGCCTACTTATAGCACCCTATCTCAATGTACTACTTTCGATGTGTCACGGCCGATTTTTTTGCTTGTGCTTATAAAATCGGGACCAATTGATACCTCAAGCCAGAGCCTATAGAGCATCAAGTTTATTCCGAATATTTCCAACCACTTGCGAGGCCAAACCTTGGTCTAACTTTAACTTGTAGAGGACGCTACATGGAATATCCAACCAGATAAAGAATCTACAAGGTGACTTTTTTTATACCACGATGAGAGGAGAACGGCTCCAACTAATTGCATCTTAAATTTGCTGTCACCATATTTTCGTTGATTTCCTTGGGTGCGCCACGTGCTCAGTGAGCACATTAATGGGGGACATGTGATGGAAATATTTGCGAAGACCCGTATCGAATGAAGAATACAATCAATATCGAACGACCTTGGTGACCACCAATGATATTAAGCTTTAAAAAATAGTTTTAAAAAAGCTTAAGTTTTTATTTCTTACGTAATTGGCCAAAAACTACCAGTTTTTTGGCATGGCTAACATGCTAATTTAGTGAGTTTCCTACATGTGATATTTCACTATGTAGAAGATTTATAAGTGAAACTGTCAGCACTTCCTTGCACTAACAGTACTTCATTTTCAGTCTTTAGACAAAATGTATAATTAAATTTAATTTTCGGATCTAACTAATGGGTAACAAATCATCTACGATGAAATTGATGAAAACGAGGTCCTAGTTGGGATATGGAAATGGAGGACTTTATTGTTTTCAAAGTAAAATATTTTTATGTGAAGAAGAATCTCAAATAGCTCCTGGGAGTTCGAGACAAAAAAGTATTGCGCAATATATTTGAATAAGTCGTTGCACTATGGAGCACACCAGGCATACCAGTAAAGGATAATAGATTTTGAATTTGCTTTGGAGTGGAGCGCTAAAATTTTGAATAGACGGGAAAAAGGGAGAAAATACCAAGTACAGAAAATGGCCGAAGAAGAATAGCTTTAAAGAGCAACAAATAAGAAATAAAAACACGATGAGTTAGACAAAACCCACTAACACATTGCGTGCATAGGATAGAAATGGGCTATAATAGAAATAGCAAAGAAAAATCACATAGAGAATATCATAGGAAAATGCCAAGGATAAACAAAAAATTAATTAGGGAAAGAAGACGCATAAGGGATTACTCAAGTTGGAATAGGATTAAGGAAGAATGGTGGGCAGCTATAAACCAGCCAAGGGATTGGAAGACTCGTGATGATGCGAATGATACCTTGAAATACGCCGCATGAGATGGGCAGAGACTTGAGATGGGCCATAAAAGAATAAATGAAGAATCCACAGCTCTGAATGCCCTCTCCATACTAAATGGCAAAGCCTATTAGTATTTGAGTCGCGTGCGCGGAAAGAACGAGTTTTTGTACCTCTCTGTTCGGCAGTGCATCTCTCTTATTTTACCGCATCTATCAGAGCTAGAGATGTAGTGAGTCGTCATGATGATATTCTCTCTGTCGCTCTTAAAAACATCAGTTCTGAATTTCAACCTAAGCCTAGTATAGTAGCCTAGTATGTAGCATCGTAGTCTCGGGTTCCCACCTTAATCCCTCTTAAAGTTGGGAGACACTTTATATCCGCTCGTAGCAGTTTTTAACGACGCTTGCAGCTTTTCTTCGTATTTTATCAATATATTTAGTTAAATCTCTATGACCAGGGTCTCAAGTGGACTCGGCGTATTCGAGATGTGGCCTAACCAGAGCGAAGTAGCATCTCTCTTTGACGTTTTCATCCGAGGACCTTCCTATTATACGCTTTATAAAACCTAGTTTATTCAATGCTGTAACGCATTTGTTTGCATTTGTTTGTGTTCCCATGATATATTAGAAGTTTAGGTAATTCCAAGATATTTTACTGTAGTAGTACAAGAGTAGTCCCCGCCTCCTGTACCGGGTTCATAGTCTAGCAGTGTTGGGGAGTACCCTCGTGTATCACCTTCCCCTAATTTAGTCCAATGTAGAGAGAGATCACGTTACTTCAGTAGTTTGACGAGCAGTCCTTCATCCATCGGATAGGACATAAAACTGTGAACCCTTCTGCTGATTTTTAAAATATATACTGAGTAACCGCCGGAGTCGTCTCAGTGTATCCTCCAAGTTCCATGTAACCTATGAATATTAGATGCTGATTTACCCATATTGCAGCCATTACATACAGTATCATCGCATCCACTCCCTAATTTTTGAGAGGGCGATACTAGGAGCGATATTAGAGGCCTTATCCTATACTGTTAAAGTATTAAGACGACATCCGGCGAGATGTAGTGGAACATTATCGTGAAGTTAAAAGAAACTTTGAAATGCCCACTCAGTTCCTGAGTTAACTGTTAACTCAGTTAACTGAGTGTGCATTAAACCTTGTTTGCAATCCAAATACAGATAAACCTGTCTCCGCGGCGACCTCCCTTAAGCGGCCACCTCTCTGAACGGCCGACTTTTTCGGGAAGGGAATGAATTTCCCATACACATGAGCAATGTATATTTCCCTCCCTTCAGCCGTCACTTCCTCAAGTGGCCATTATCTCATGGGTTCGGTGGAGGCCGCTTAATACAGGTTTTACTCTACCGCTGGGTTGTACGGCTCAGAAAGTTGGTGGCTGCAGAATGTGGATATGCTTTTATGAATTTTGAAGATTGAGGTGTGAGGCACGGCAATGGGCAAGGGCAGCTGAATGAAAGTGAATCCAAGCGCAGAAATGACAAATTTGGAAGGTCATTCTTCATTCACATGAATGTCAATACCAAACCATTAGAGCTGGAGTCTCTTAAAGCGTAAAATTGTTATCGAAGTATGGATGCAGACGATTTACTTCAACTACAACAAAAGAAACTTAAGCGTCTGTACACGGATTTTTCCCACCATGTGTAGTCATTTCACATGTTACCCCACTCGTGGGAGAATCAGGAACTATAAGTTACGAATTCGAGATAAATTGGTTGACAAGCTGTAAAATTGATTTCTCAAAAGCATATAGACGTAAAAAAACCTAATCAGAAACAAAAAAATCTTCTATATTCTACCTCTAGGTCACTCAGCGTGATAGAGGATTAAAAACATTTACAGTGCATGAATAAGACGGCTAGATTAGCGCAAATTAGAGTATGGCTAGATTAGCGCAATTTGGGTAGCGTTTTCTTCATTGAACTTCAGGATGAAAATTGAATCAGTCTGCAAGAGTTGTTTATCATTTTACATATGCGATCGATCAATTTAAATATCTAATCTAAGAATTAACGTCAGCCGTCACATTCATTATCGAATGGCCTTAGAAGGTAATAACAATAGTATTAAAATGCGATCTAAATATTTGAATTTCTTTGCATTTCTTGCGCCAAAATTTCCTATAAGTACTTCTATCGAAGTACGTAGCAGCTTATATTGATGGACAGTACAATTCCACATTTTTTAATGCTCCCATTGGTAATGCTCACATGAATTATCCAACAGTATAATGTAATATACAAAACTCAAACTCTCAGTTTACATTAAGTCATCGCAAATCATTATATTGCGGTTAACATTAACCAGATATCATAAAGGCGGATTAGAGAGTTCATAAAACTCATCATGATGTAATACACACGCCAACTGTGATTCTGACAAGTTCCCCACAAAACCCAACACTTTCCCGGAAAAGGGATCATCAATCATCAGGATGAGCCCTTGACGCCACGAAGCGAATTCACTCGACACCGAAGAAGACGTTCTTGTACATTGAGGCACCTGACAAAACTAACATCTCTAGCCAAGGTTAGAAAAGAAACTAACTACTGGGGAGTGAAGGGATCAATTCTTCTTTCTTTTTGGGATACTTAACGAAACCTTAGTAAAAAAAACAGAAGAATCTTAATTTCATATCCCGTTTGTATTGACATTTAAAGTCAAAATACATGCATAACAACCCCTATAAGGATGCGTCTTTAACGAGACTAAAGTCAATGAAGGATGTATACCGGTACTTCAACTATATATTATTTCCGCATTTGGATATGCACTCGAACAACTGATGGCCAAAAACGTTGTATTTCTCAATCTCTGTCATGCCACCTCAAGCTTGGCGTGCTTCAAAAAGGCGAAAAATTCCGTAAGTCCACTCTCATTATTCTGCTCTTTTGATCTCGTCAGCCTTGGCGCCATCCCATTGTTCCCAGCGCATGTGATCATATCTTAATTGTTACTAACGCACATGGTTGCATCGACAGAAGGGGAGGACCCCAGTTGTGAAATCTGTGCGGCGGAGGTAGCGCATGTTGTTTGGATCACCAGCTACCGAAGCAAATAATTGGTCAATCTTCGTATACATTATCGCAGTCACAGACAAGAGTTTTATGATATTCACGCTTAAACGGGCGTCGAAAGGCGACTCGCCCCTAAGAGGAATCTGATTGAACGCAGAAGTTAAGTGATTAAAAACAAAATTCCCGTACCCCGAGGAGTTAAAACCATTGCATTCAGACCGACCATTTTCTCTGCAGTTTGAAGCGAGAATCCTCGAATGTCTCAAAGTTATCTCGGGTTTCCGAGGATATTACGGACGTCGATATATCCGAGGACTAGGATCTGGTGCTTTCCCGGCGAATGAACTCTCCTGAATGAAGTCCTCTTCGGTTTTCGTCTGGGTGACAATGCTGAATCAAAATACTCAAGAAATTGCAGTTCTCTCCATTGTTTCGGGTTTTCGGGTTCGGGTTTTCGGGTAGGTCTGAGACCTGATCTGAAGATGTGGCCAGCATAGGCCACGAAACGTCATCTGAATAAAACTTGACGCAGCAAACCCGAAAACGATGGAGAAAACTGCAATCCAGTGCTGCAAAAGCCTCAAACAGAAATTTATACGCAAGAAATTGTTTGGAACCTATCAAAGATGACCATTAATCTAGCTGTGTTAAGAGCCAAATTACGTATTTTACTAAAATCACACATCAAAATTATCATTTCAAAAACAGCAACGAAAGATTGCAACCTTGGAAACCCTAATATACAAAAGTTAATACTGCCCTTCCACCACGCAGAGATAGTGCAGAGGATCTGAAAATGGGTTTCCGGCGAAACTGCGAACATTTTCCGCCATCATTGCAAATATAGAGAGAATCAATATTCCGACACATTTTGATCAGATCTGAACGGATTTAAGGACAGACCCAAAGAAATCAGGATGGAGGAGCGAAAAATCCCGTTTGAACGAAAGCATTGAAATTCTTGAGGCTTGGAATGAAATATAAAGATCCCACGGTCCATATCTGAGTTACAATCAGGGCTATAACAACAATAGGAAATTTGTAAGAGCATATTAGGATTCATAGACAGAGCCTCGTACCAAATAAGTGATTATAAGTGTTTTGGATAAAATGTGGTTTTTGAAGTTGGATTTGGAGCACGCTGATGCATAGTACGGAAACACGGATTATATGACCTGAGTATCATCTCATACCTCTAATTTGAAGATTTGGAGAAAAGTGACCAGAACAAAGGGGGGAAATTAATTGAGAAATCATCTGAACAGAGGAGCTGATAAATTGAGAAAGACAACATATCACTTGAGTATTCGAAGAAATGAGAGAAAGTTCTTGGAGGAGATATAATATTGAAAGGCTGTGGAAATACGTTATCGAAGCGTTATTGTATGAGTTAGAGGAGGGGAGGGGTAGAAAGAATTCCAAAAGATAATATTATACATATAATAACAGGTGTGTTGAAATGAAGTACTTATCGGGGGCAAGGGATGCAAAAAATCGCCTCTGTAAAAATTCTGAAGTTTATTATGGATGAATATCCATAGAAATGTTCTATAACAAGTACATATATTGATATCCTAATAATGACATACTCTATGCTTAGGAAAACTATGTTAGCATTTACCATTCCAAATCAATAATAATTACTTCTCAACTGAAGTTGAATAATTGTAAAATCTTTCCTTTATGCAATTGAGTGAAATTAAGTGATAAATGCTGTTGTTGTTAAGGTCAATTACGAAGATCATTTATGATTTTACCCCTATATCTCAGAAAGTAGTAATTAAACCATAGTAGTATTTTTTTGGGTGCAATCCCGTTTCCCTAAGAATATCACTAAAGTGACTACCTAATCAAATTCATCCAGGAATCTACAATAGCAATATTGTTTCTGAATTTATTTTTAGAGGACTGAAAACTATAAGACTGACGCAGTAAGCACTATAAATTTATTAACTCAGATAAAAGGTAATAATTAAATTAAAGAGAAATCTAAACTGCCCACAAAAGCCAAGGGAGAAGACTCCTAAGCATGGATTTTAGTCATCGAGGAGGCCATCGACAGGGAAAACAGTTTTTGATCTCGAGTACACGCGGGTGTTGCCCCGGGGCTAAATCTCTAAGGAGGTGGGTGGATTTTATGGTGGCACCACGCAATAGAAAAGTTCAACGTCATTTATGAGTCCACAAAACTGTCAGCTTATATAAATGGTAAAAGTTTAGAAAAAATGAGAGTACAGGTGACTCGTTTTTAAAAGCTTTGTTCAGAATCCACAGCACTAATTCACGCGGGAAATTTCGACCGGTTTTTCCTTAACTTCAGACTTAAAAACCAATCAGCGACAGGGAAAAGAAATTCCAGCGTCATAGCGGGAACTTTCCGTCACATTAATTAAATCAGTGGCTCCATCGAGTACCATTAGATTGGAATGAAGAGATAGAGATACCGATCCACGGAATCATGTAGTGGGAAAGAAATCAGGTGACGATAAGGATTTTTTTCGCTCCTGCTCTCCAGCTGATAATAAACCACGGCACCGTGTTTATGTTCTCTAATCATCCAGACCGACAGAGGACATTTTTTTTCCTAGGAATACCCTCGGAAAAATAATTGCTAAGAACAAACAAATTCAGCAGAGGCTGACTTCATTATTGAGTCCTTAACCAAAACCAGTTTGGAAACTTTCCATTGACAGGTGATGAAGCACGTCGAACCTCGTTGAGCATTCTTTTATAAACCGATAAAAAAACTCTAAAAATTTTGAAAAACCATTACATGTATTTCCAATTAATCATCATCACTATATATATATATAGTTATATTTAATACAAAAATGTGCCCCTGTAAATCAAGAGGAGGTCCATGGAGTCTAGCCTATAATTTTTCCGTCCACAGGAAGTTCTCCCTATTGTTCCCCTCATTTTACTATGTATTTTCTACCATTGGAAGTAGGTAAAAGATTCAAATGCCGAAGCATCATTAAAAGTTAAAAATACATTCTGAAGCATAAAGGAACAATATTTACTACCTTGGGGAAGGAATTAAATTCACAATGCCCATAATTATGCAACTAGAGCTTCAATCAACATGGATATTACGGAACAAAAATGAGCACAGTACTCGAATGATACTGACCAGTAGTTCACTTAGCTTTAATGTAGGCACATTGATATATACAGATAAAATAAATTCTTTTCATCCAATCGAAAATAGTTTAAAAAACGCGATTATCTTCTATGAAAAAATTATTTAATTTCCTCATTAATGCTGATTATTCCCTAATATCGCTCAAAATTAGGCTTACCTCTCGATCTATTTTAGTATTTCATATTCACCGAGAAAAATTTAACCGTCAACCAGTTAGACCTGTTTCACGCCCAATGAGGACGTAGGAAAGCACCAGGATCCAAAATATCCATTGTCGGTACTAGAAGTAATGGCTTCATAATTCTACCAACTTCTCACAGCTAAATTCAGAGATATCTGGCATAGGCTCAAGGAACTCCCCGATGGTGAAAAAGAAAACCTCGGAGCATCATTGATGAGCATTGTATCTTCATTCAACAAGTCTCGGTCGTATTGTCCCGTGACAATTTCACTATACTTAAACATATCGAATAGCAATGAAATGGGTCTTGCAACTGATAAAGTAATTGTGGAACACAAAATTGTCTTATTTACACTTCCAGTCTGTACAACGCAATTTCTTCTTAATTAAGTGCTTCGGTCACATATGGGTAAGCAAAGAGCTGGGTAACCCTAATTTTTAAATAGACTTGAGCTTGTTTGGAAGTGTCAGCATTGTAAAACGACGAAGTAGATGAAGGGCATCAAATCAGATATAAAAAGCGTTCGTTAGGAACAAATTCAACTAAATAAAGTGCAGGAAATGCATGAAAATCGTTGACAATGCGATGACAAAATATGTTATTGTGCATGCAGAATACGTGGTTGATCGCAGATATCAGTGTAGGCATCAGAAGTTTGATATTTTTCCAACAATAAAAATACTGTATGAGATTGAAGCTGCTCCTCATTTGTATGAGAAAATGTTACGTAACAATCACGTGAACTGGGAGTGAAATCACATGATAGAGGTGTTCATTGGTATCTTCTATAGACGTAAACACGTAAAAAATGTCTCGTGGATCTTAAGGAAACTTCCACATCAGGGAAACACGTATTTTTTGCCTATTCCCGGCTTTTCATGTGTAAATATTTTCCTCTATATAGCGAACTGAATCAGACCGGAAGGGAATAATTAGTCAATATCCATTAATTTCTTTGATCCCAACCATTGTCTCTAATTGATTCCACCAGACTGTAGGTCAGAATCAATTTTTTATCAAAACAGTTCGGCAAAAAAAGCGAAATTTATCCAAATTTGGATATAACCTACTTCCTACTTTAAAAATAGATATACACGATTTGAGAGTCATTGATTGGCTTTTCAAGTCATTCGCTATGATACAGGGAGTAGAAATTCATCCCCAAAAATAAGTGCCAATTGCAGTGGAGTGAAATAAAATAATCACTGTAACTAACAACGCTAAATTATATAAAAATGGTTACTAATGAGCACACACATAATGAATATTTTTGATAAAATAGCTGATATGATGCCAATCATTTAAGTTCCCCTGTGGATCGACGTGGTGCTGGACTCTCATCGCGATGGTCTAGATTCGGATCTTGGGAGCGGAGGAAATTTTCATATCGAATATCGATTACCTTTAAGATGCTATGAGAGGAGAGCTCGAGATGAAGTATTCATTCCGTTGGAACGGACGTTAAACTGAGGCCCAATGGGAGCCTTTGATTAAGAATGGGTTTATCCCGACGCCTCTCCAGAATTCCTGCATTCCTCCCTTCTCAGCCATCTTCTTTAATTTCATCAAAGTCGAATACTGGTCAACGTTAAAAAATAAATGCACTCACTGGTTAATTAAAGGCATTTGCTATGTATGAAAACTTTGGCAAGAACTTTGACAGAGTTATTCAGAAACAGCATTATATTTTTCAAGACAGTTTTGAAACTTAAGGGGTCCGAACAAAATAACCCCCTAGCATCGATCACTAATACGAACCTCATGATCATCTTTATGTTTCTTTAGACTAAAATTGGTTTTTATATACTTTAAGATATTCCAGTAATTTGCCCACTAAGATGAAAGTAACTGACACAAACAATTTGTGACATTTGAAAAACGAATACACTCAACATGCAGTGTAGTCAAAACCGAGGCCTATACTTTTTCGGTCGAAGCATGGTATCAAGTAATGTAGTATCTTATGAAACGAATAGGATAGTCATAAAACCCCGTACTTGAAAATAAGAGAATTAAATTGAAGAAATTAGGATGAAGCAAATGCGTAAAACTAATAAAAAGCGTTTTCATCTACCATTTTAACAAGCTTCCTGCCTAGAACGTATTTTTCCAGAATTTGTTTTTTTAATTTCAGTGGTTTTGCTCAGTTAATTAGTGTATTTTAAGCAACCGCTCGCAATACCAGACTGACATACGTATCCCAGAAAAAACTGAGTGCAAGTAATGAATGGGTATTGCTTGAAAATGCCGAAAGTAACGCACGAGAGTATTACATGCAGTTAGTGGCATAGGTAGTTCACAAGCTTTGCTCCGTAAATTCAATGTGAGACAATTGGAACAATTCGAGATACCTTTAAAGAGAATGTCGAGCGACAAAAACCTGAGATAAGAATAAGATTTCACCAGTGTCTACGTGTTCCAGATCAGCTAGCCAAAAACCAGCCGCCAAAAAAAATGTATGCGAGAACGATGGACAAAAAAATTGGGGCGTATTTCTCTTTGCTTTCTTCCGACGCTAACGTTGATGGTCATCAGTACACTTGTTTTAAAGTTGAAAAAGATTCATGTTTTGATGTGTTTCTCGATAGGCGATGGTTGAAAAGGAAATTTAAATCACATAAGGAACACTGACAAATGCAGACACAATGTTCTTTCTCCGTCGAATAACTTAAGCAACACTATCTTAGTAGCAACAAATACTGGTTGTATTTTTTTCAAGAGTCACAAATTTTTGTATCAATTACTTTCATCTTTGTGGGAAAAATTACAGGAATATCGTAAAGTATATGAAAACCACTTTCAGTCTAAAGATACATAAAGATGATCATGAGGTTTCTGATTTTGAAGGGAACACGTAAGAGTGGTCTCATGAAGTAGCTGGCGTAAAATTCAAATCAATTGTGGGGCATTGAGGCAAGACAAACAATCCGGCTAGCAAAGTGGTTCATGAAAATTCTTTGGTTCCTGATGTAAACACCGAAAATTGTTTTTTGAATGCATTCCAATATCATTTCCTCTAAAGGCGGTATTACATTATCTTTCACGCTAAAAATTGTAGATTTTTTCATTTTAACTTCAACAGCGCATCATTCTAAGCAGAAAATGCTTTCAAAGAGAACACAGTTGGGAGTACTGCGTCACTTGAAACCTCCATGATCTTCTACAGAAGGAAATGAGTTTTCCCAGCTTGGCTTTCGCAAGAAACAGCCGAATGATGCCATTTCGTCGAGAAAATATTCTCACGAATACGATTTAAGTTGAAATAAACCCATCACCACTCTGCTTTATGCGGGAGACTATCAAGTAGAAGTCGGAACGCATGAAGACTGTATAACTAGCCACGTCACGTGTCATTATAATGTGGTCAACTGCTAGCTTATTTTCCGTGAGTTCTTCTTCACGGCTACAAGAGAAAGAAGATAATACGTGAACTAGAAGACAAAGAAGTTCAGCGGTTTCTGTAACTTTTGCTAAATGTAGCAAAAACAAATGGCTAAAAATGTTGGGCCTCTACGTGATTTAAAATATGTTAGGTCTTGTTTTTTTCATTTTTTATACAATGCCTCATAACGATCATTTTGCACACCAAAACCTTTTCTGATTGACTGCTTTGAATCTGCAATAAACATCGAAAAAGTTCGATGCGTAAGAATCCAAGTGGGATACTTTCTCAAATTTGTAGGGCTACGTTAACTTAAGTCGAAGTATGTATACAAACTATGTAGCAAGCTGCCGCGGCGCAGAGGTGTGAGGCAGGGAGTGTCAGGACACCAGTCAAGGGGCGGAAATAGGAAAATGAAGAAGAGAAAGGACGCAGATGAATGGTATGTTAACAAAGTCTCTTTTTTTAGGCTCGCGCCATTTTTGGTATAATCACTAACAATGCGTGCAAAGAAGAAATTTATAAGGTAAACAGTATATTTCTCCCATTTCTCCCAAGGGTGGAGAGAAACCTGGCGTTGGCATTAGCCGGGAATTAAACTTCACGGTGAAGAGTAACCGATTTATTTTCAGAGGAAGTTTTCAATATCTTACGAACTCCAATATACTACGGTAAATCAGATCATGACAAAAAATAAGGGAAATAGATTGCAGAACAGAAAGGTTTACAATGTCGTTCTTCCCGCGATTGATAAGAGACCATAATGGCTGCGTTAAGACTTTGAAATAGGTTAATTGACTGGTAGTTTGGCTGATTAATTCATATGCACCCATGCATGTTTCTAAATCTACCGAGTATTACTAACACCTTGTTTTCCATGTTTCCTGCATGATTAGTGTGTCAAGTTTTCATAGTTACATTATGGATTATTTTAGTACATGGTTTCTGTAACATTTGTAGTATACCGATAGTGTGGTGCTTGTTGAAGAAAGTAAATGTATTCACTGTATTTCATGTTGGTGATAAGTGATCCCCTGCCAAACACCCTTGTGGTGGCTTGCAGGGTAATATGTAGATGTAGATGTAACACATAACAAGCCAAAATGCCGCTATTCTCGTTTGAGGAAGGTTCAGACAACAATCATTGCGCCATCTCGCACGCGCGGTCATTGAAAGGCGAAAAGGCGGGTCGAGTGGCGATGGGACGGGGGGGTTCACTCCCACCCCGCCCTCAGTGATTCGAAGGCTGCATGAGACCTGTGCGTCTTAGTTAATCTGAAAAACAGTTCAAACTAGCACACCATAGTAAGCAGCCAAGTGAGTTCCTGTCTAAACCCGAAAGTTGTATTTTATCATTTGTAATATTCTGGCAGCGTAATATGAATTCAAAAGGGCACTGAGGTGCTCACTTAAAGATTCTGTGGCGTTTTAATTTTCATTAAAATATTAAAACTACTGTAACATGCTTCATTTGAATCCACTGACAACATTTGTCACTCTAACCAGTAAACTCAAAAATTTCCAACGCATTATAATTTAACATAACTAATCTTTACACTACGAAAGAGTGGAAAATGGGTATACAGTATTTTATGAAAACCCAATTGTTTAAGATCTGGTGTCGAAGAATTTATATTGAATACATTTAAGAATGTTGTATATTATTGTCGAAGGATGTATTTTGTTATAGAACTTGATTCTCTTCGGGTAATATCCGAGCTTCCGTGTATCCTCAAGTAGAGTGATATGCAAATTTGGATTAGAATAAAATCAGCAACGACTGTTTAAATTTACAGGCTAAAGCGTGACTATGATTCGAAAGAGGATTTAACAATTTTTTTCGATTAACGCTCGGAATTTGATCCATATCTGGAGGGCTGTGTTTGAAATCACTGGGAATGACTCCGAGCACGTAACCAAGGAGTCACGTCGTACCATCATGAAGGGTTCGAGATTTTGATGCATTTTAACCACTCGTAAAAAATCTCACGCAAGTTTCACCAATCAAGTTTTTCTGGCGGGAATATTGATAAACGAGCAAAATATTCCGATTAGAGATGTCGAAAAGAATATATAGGATACTTAAATTATCCATTTTTTGTGTGTAAAACTCTCCAAAATCTCAAAACATTTACTGTCATACCACGTGACATCTTAGCTACGTACTTGGAGACATTCCGTGCGGTTTAAAATGAAACCTCCGCCATGGGAAATTACGAATGCACGCCGCATAAGTATCACTTATGCAACCAGGATGTCGAGGCCAGAAAGAACCACGCGGTCTTGTTTACATTCCCGCGTTCCAAGGGAATAGTCCAGACGTTTGGTGGGGCGGTCGAGGGGTAGAATGCCAGAGGAATGCGGCACCATTCCTCGTCCATTGACTTCAAAGGAAATTTAAAAAAACTATAGTATGTGAATCGAACCTACTACCTATAGATCCGCTTTCGAATCGAACTCGAAAACTCAAATGTTTTCGAAGAAAATTGAAGAAAGAATAATCTTTGTGGAATTTGGAGTTCGTTGTGAAATGAATAAACCTTTTCATCTTGTACTACACTTTTAATAACGACAGTGTTGAAGCCGGTCCGGGGGGTTTACCAATAAACCAGTATGGAAGAAACAAGTTTTTGTATTTTCTTTATGAACAATTAGTGTTCCATTCTCCTGATGCATGGGCTACAACAATTTTCTATCTCATAATGAAGCAGAATAGCAAAGTATACAGGCATAATTTAGCAAATTTGGACCAACGCTAGGTTGTAAACTATTGCATAAGCAATGATAATTATTCAAGATCACATCAGGAACTTGTATATTCGCTATATTAAGATAAATCATAGAATCATCCCAAAAGTTAAAGCATAACGCACTGGCATACTATAATATGAACGTTCTCCTAAAACTCATCCCTCCAGTCTTGAAAAATAAATGTAATTTTAAAAATATCTCTTCCATCAAATATCTCTTGGCAAAGACAAAAACCTCGGGAAACATCAGGCCACTCGAGGTACCACTGAGCATGAGCACGTAAATTTACCGCTGAGGACGTTCCTCACAAGAAAGCATGGTGACCCAGACTGACTTTGAAGACGAAGCACTCTCCAAAAACTTCAAAACAAGCAATATCAATTGGCCAATCACGTTTTCTTCTGCTCAAAATTAGGAGAATAAAATTGATCCATCGTCAAATGCTCGCGTTACTCGAAGAATGGGTCCGAATATCAGCGGCTGAGACGCGTGATGAATGACAACAGAGCAGATCTTAAGCACTCAATAAGAACTCGCAGAAAACTTGTCGACCCCTATGAGTATCGCCATCAGGTTTTTAGCGCCATTATCTAACCAGCAGCCGCGGACCACTGCAAATTGAATGTCGCCATTACAGAGGCCAAAATCGTGTTTAAATCAAACGATTTCCTTTTGCTGTTATTCATTTGTTTGAAGATTCTCGGCTTGCTCTTGAAGATTTAAAATTTAGAGCTTACACTGCCATTGAAGCAAGTCCGCTTAATCTTTCATCTGGTGGCCTTATGAATTGATTTGGTCAAAAAGCGCTCCAGTAATTCTCATATGAGTCGAATTAGTGTTTCCTCAATGAAGAGAGGATATGGCATTTTTATAGAAATTTTTTAGGATACACGGGCATATCATAACAGGTTTATAAAGAAGAAAGGTTTATAAAGAAGGAAGACGAAATTTTCGTTGCGACCTTGAATTGCCCAAAGGAATGCTACGCATCGATTCTTTTAATGCTAATCACATTTTCTGATAGCCCTTGTCAATAATATCCAAGAGAAGAATTGCATTCCAGGGAAAAGTTGCACATTGATCGGACCGTTTCTGTTCTTATTCTGACAGATTCACCAATACTTGCTACACTAACGTTACTTCAACGTACTGTGTACTATCTTAAAACTTCTTAAATATCTGCTTTATCCTCTGGTCCCATTTGCCGCTAAAAAGTCCGACTCGCGCAGCTTCACTCAGTAGTTTCCTCCCCAGCGCCGTCGCAGATCCCAGTGATTAATCTTAGAACATCCACGACCAAACTCACCGAACATGGATCCGTAACGGTCCCTTGTGGTACTGGTGAGATTCGAAGAACCGAGGGCTGAAAGGACCCGTGGTTGCAGAAGATGCCCTCGCAAGAGCCCTCCGGTAAAAATCCTTCCTCCGTGGCCCTTCCGCTGCCACCGAGATAGCCCCACTTGCTCGGCGCCGATTCAGAGACGCCTTCCCCAGACGACAACACTCGAGCAACTCACAAACCCCGAGTTGCGTTCGCCCCTCCGAGTGTGAGCCCGCGACGGACGTTGCCAAAATTAGGGAGGCCGAAAATAAAAGGGGCAGCGGCATCGAAGGGAGCATGTCTGGGCGGGAGGCTCGGGGGCCTCGGGAGATTCAGTAACCTGCATTGTCGTCTAACCCACCCCCCCCCCCTCTCCACCCACAGAACCTCCCTCCCCCTCTCTTGGCCGTGTGGACAAATAGGAGGCGCAGCGAAACAGCCCTCAAGACGCGCGCTGGCTCAGGGTGGGTGGGGGCGGGGACGCTCCCGTAGTATCGCAATCAAAACTCCGCGGAAGGTCGCGAACTTGGGGCCGAGGAAAGGCCGAACCAACTGGCCCTCGGCCCTCTTGCTCGGAGAATATAATAACCGCATTCAGTCGCCTGTCTGCGTAAATAAACTTTGAATGTGTTCACGCCTAAGTTTTTTTTACTCCCTTTGAAGTTAAAAACACCGCAAACTGGATTCGTAATAAATGTAGGGCACGTTCGAATAAGCAACCACTATCTTATTCTATTCGGGTATACAATGCTTTACGTGCTAGCTCTAGATCGAGTGACTTCATGAATTTTCATTGAGGTGTCATGATTATCCTCTAATGAGAGAGAGAGAGGGAAAGAGGGAGAGAGAGAGGGAGAGAGAGAGAGAGAGAGAGAGAGAGAGAGCGAAAGAGAGCTGTTGAAGAACTCCAACGAAGCATTTTGTTTTGTAACACATCATTTTCCATAATTTTTTTCAGGGTATTATATTTTCTTACTCCTCAGATTAGTACACGATGTCTCAATAATGTCTTACTTCGAAAATGGCTAATGAAATTTGAAGTTGCAGTTAATCGGTGACAAACGTGGAGATAGTTCATGGCATCGAAGATTACTTTGTAAATATGAATGGATTTTTTGCAAGAAAAATTATAATATTTATTAAAAAATAAATATATACTTGCTGAACCGGAGAAATATTTTATGTTCACAAGATTTAGCCACTGTTTCCATTAACTTAACAGCACAAAAGTAGAATTAATTTATTGGCGGAATTTGGGGGGATGGGTTGTTGATGGAAATAACTTCAGACCTTACTTCTTAGAAATGTGAAAATCTCTCCCGTTCCCACTGCTTACACGTCAAAATATCAGTTATATTAAGAATATTTAAATGATATTCCTATAAATATTTGTTCATTAGTGTAATTACACATTCCAAATTACATAGATGTATTAAACCCGAAAATTCTAATAATATATTCCACATTGAAGTATCTTGAGTTAGATCCAATATTCTTAATTTTAATAATTTTAATAGCGTTAATACTCATATTGAAAAGAATAATTTGCACTTTTCTATGGTTATCAAATAAAATAAAAGAATAATTGCAGAGAAGTGCAAAATATTCATTTCAATATGGAGACTGATGTTAAGTTTTCCTAATAAGTGACGTCTGATGTCGTCAAGTTAATTCATTAATAGTGCTATTGTCTTGATGAGATTTTTGTATTTAACTTCCGGGTGATTACCCTTAAATGTTGTCACTATTGCTTAGATTGTGGTGAGCCTATCATGTTTACATGCGTTTTTATAAAAATTGGTATCCTTTCTTTGTTAAAAACAGTTTGGTACATGGCAATGAACAGTTAAGGAACGATTTCGCTGAAAAAGGTATGATCTCAACTAGTGGTTCAATAGAATTTAGAAAATGAATCAGCAAGAATCCTTCACACTGCGCACTGAAGCCTACGTAGATGCTATCTATGACTGTCGTCAGTGACTAATGCGTGAATAAGAGTCCGTGTTCGATAAGGTAAACAGGCCTGACTACGCCCTCCGCAACGTCGGCGAAACTATCATTCAAAAAGATGATACAACGCGGAAGATATCGTAAATATCCCACTACTTCGAATGTAAACAAAGATGGACATTGGCTCGGGGTTTATAATCTAAGGTTCCTAGAAAGGTCGTTCATAGTACCAGCCACGTGGCAAGAATTTGCTTCAGTGGTCGCGTTGGAATAAAAGAGAACAGAATGCAGCCGAGGTGACGGCATTACAAGGGAGAGGAGAGGCAGGGGGAGCGGATGAGAATGAATAAGTGCGGCCTCTTTCGAGATGCAAGGTTGCAGATGGGGAGAGGAAATAGCTGAGACGCTTTAGGGAGGTTAAGGGTTGGTATTTGAGTCTTTGAATTCGCACGCAATTCTCTTTCAGAGAGAGAAATCGAGTTCTTATATTCTGGATGCTAGATGGTAGTACATGCACCTGGTTAGTGTCATCTTCAATCCTAAAAATGATGAAAAATAAACTTTTAACCGCTGTTTGAGCGTCATCGATATCAAAATGTGTGCTTTCGTCAACTCAAAATATAAGTTACATGGAAAGTAATAGATTACGTGATTATAATGTCTTAGTTTAATCAGGAACATGAATTATTGCTCTAGGACGGAGGAGGGCTAACACCGGCCACTTAGTATGGGGTTATTCTTATATTGGTTAAAATAAACGGTTTAGATGAACTGAATTTAGTAATTTAGATTCTAACAGCGGTTGTGAATACAAACGCGGGATCGGCGAAAAGTAATTCTGGTATAATACATGAGAGTAGCTAAATTGAAAGCCATATTGAAATTAGCTACGGAACTGAAGGGTCGTTGTTGAAGCTAATAAAGTTATAGATTAAAGAAATGATGAAGTGCATAATGTGCACAGTGACATGACAAAGGAAACAAGTTTGCATAGTTATTAGAATGGATTTTGATTGAAGAAGGGTTGTGATATCAATTCATTTCTTAGTTTACCTTTAATTCTCCCACCATCGAAATCTTTCATTTTCGGTAGTGTAGGATGCACGTGGCAATTCAATATTCAGTTCCATTTATTGGTTTAACGAATGAAGTATATTTCCCACTAGGCTCACAAATCACGGTAGTATGTTTCTCTTTACCGACTTAGCAAAACATTTTAGATCCTATTTTTTCTTGCACGATATTATCATATCTTCTTTTCTGTCTTTCAATATTTATATGCTCCATTTCCTTCATCAAAGTATATTCCCGGTGTTTTCTGCTATGGGTGAATTTCTTGAACTACATCCTCTCGAGCCTTCATCTTTTCTCTTTTTATCTCGTTTTTTTCGATCAAGCGACAAATTTTTTTTAGACATTCTAAAAATCCAAATTCCCGATGATATAACATACTAGACACGGAGGAAGCTTTAGCTATGACAGAAACACCAAACTATTGCTTTCTGAGGTAATACCCTTCAATTTCAACTTAATTTTGAGATATAAACGGAGCTGAAATGAAATTTAGTTCACAGCATCTTTCATGCAAATATTTACGAGTAGACTCCGAGCAAAATGTGTCACATCGAACGTGATCGTTTCGTGCTACATTGCACCACACGGTCAAAATGACTTCAACAGTCATGTTTCATTGTGAATAAGGATTACTAATATAAGTATCACGATTGCCAATGCATTGCTTTTTTATCGTCGGCTCAGTAAATCAGTGTATCAGTTTGTAAAGCTGAAAACCAAAATTTGCTCATTTTTGCTCATCTCAAAAATTGCCTACTGTGTAAACTCAATATGTAGCACGTGATTTTGTAGTGTATGAAGTATACTGAGAATTTTCCTGATCATAAGAAATATAATGAAGTATCTATATTAAATTTGAAAACCTTAATCTGTAAAATTTGAGTGGTCAGGTATTAAAATCCATGTTCCATAAAATACAAAACACTAGACGAAAAGAATAAACAGCTTCTTAAGCTTATTTTCTTCTACAATAGAGAATATATGCTCAAGGAAAAAAATGCTAATTTTAAAAATTTTCTCACAAACTAAGAATATTATGTCCCCTCAAATCAAGACTATCACTCTTATCTTATTTTACTTTAAAATCAAGGAGCTCAAGGTCATTTGAAAGAAGATAATTTCCATGTTTCTCGAGGATTTTATTCAAAACATAAATTAAAGTTATTGAGATTGGAATGAGCTATACCACCCATGAGCAGTACTTGAGGTTTCACATCGATTTTTCCGTTACGACATATAGTATATTTATATAACATACCTATCTCATATATTTTCATGGGATTCTGGGAAATATGTGGATATGGAAACTAAAAGAGACATTTACAGACTATATATCACGTGCAGTGGACACGTCAATAGTGTTTTGGATGATCTAATGACTTGAAATACAACTTACCAACTACACGGAAAAGTCGCGTGAAAAAAATAGCGTCACATGGAGACAAAAAACCACTTAGGATTTCAGTTATCAGAGGAACGAAACCTCAAGGTAAATTCAAGTCATTTCAATAATGTCAATCAGGCAACTTCCCTCATAATAACCTCATCCTGGTTGCGTTCCGATACATAGATGTAGAAATAAGAGAAATATACAACTGAGTACTACTATACAGAGGGAATTCATGGTGGCAATGGTTCTTTCCTCTCATTGTCTCATTGTTCACGAAGTCAACAGAAGGAAAATCTTAATATGTTACAACATTTAATACTTTCTCCAATTAATTTTTCCTATTTAAACGACTGATAATCGGAAAAACCATGTTTTAGGCTGTAGTGAATGCTTGAATTCAATACGCAAACGAATACGGTGCTGAATAAAGAACTAAAGAAGAAGAAGACAGATAAATGGATACAGAGAAAAGAGTATTGTAAACTAAAAAGGAAGCTGGAGAGCGAAGAAAAATTTCTGGAACGAAGTCAATCAGTTCCGAACGAAGAGTTCCTAAGGGGAGGAAAAATTTGGCACGAATAGTTTGAAATGCAGAGTAGCTTTTTGTGTGATAAAAATTGGAATAATTTAATTCATTCTTCTTTGTCGCAAAGCAACTTTATTGATAATTCTTTCATAAGTAAACCACATGGAAACTCCATAGATATAGCATTCAATTAATTGTAATAACTATAGTTGTTGAAGAAGTGCAATTATTAGGGTGACCTAATCATTCATGACCTTGGGTGAATTCTCATTATACAAGGAAATGAATGAGGTGATGAATGCATTGAAGGTAGAAAGTTTGAATTTCCATACGGTGGAATAATAAGGTAAGGGTACGAGTCTTAACGATGAATCTTCATTGATAACAGACGCCAGGTTTCTCGCCAAGTCCCCATGCAATCCTACCTATACCAATTCTAAACCACACAGGTGTCCTTAGCTGTCGTTTAGTCCTCTCAATAGTTAACACTATCAATAATATAATAAATAAATAAAATATCAATCAATTAAAATCGAAACATTATAAATGTAAACGTATGACTGGAATCAAAGTTCAGTGTGTGCAATAACAGCGCCCATGCAAGCTTGTTTTGCATCATAGCAGCCTGACATAGGTATTGTCGAATGTTTATTCAGCACGGGTAACGAGCGTTAAATTCCCGTTTTGATGCCGCCAATTAGTTGAACGTATTTTTTTTCAACTCGCCATGACCTTGATTTATTTATTTTCGTCCCAGTGTAAGAGCCTCGACGGCCGAGCCTTTTATTCCCACCTGCCCTCCTCTCTGTTTTCCCTCCCCGCGAGCTTCAATTTGGCCAGCCCCCCCGAATATTGCGAGGGGGAAGGGTGCAAGGGGGAGGAAGGAACGAGTGACAGACGCGAAGAAGGTAGAGTGAAACTATTTAGGATTTCAAGATGGAAGGGATGTCCACGGAAATTTGTGTCGCAAGCACATGGACGCCTGAAAATTTACGACGGCGATTGCTACGGGAAGGCAAAAAAAAAGCTGTTGTCGAGCAGTTGTAGTGGTTGTTGCCGCCGATTTAGTCGGCAGAAACGCGCTTAAGTCATTCCCTTGATGACATCGCAGGTGGCCTTTCTCGTGGCCCAGTCAACCGTGTTCCAGATTTTGCCATTCATCAATCCTTTGTTCAAAAAGATTTCCCGGTCGTTTCGCATCTTTGATTTTCCTGCAATTATTGGCGGTTTATAGTCTTTCCGGTCGAGGCTACTTTTTTCTAACTCTGCGCACAGTGTGGAGACCAAAAACGCAGTCGGACGCATCGACAGTAAGCAAGAAAAAATCTCTGGGATAAAGTGATAATACTTAAAAATCATAGATAAAATACCGCTATATTAGGATCTGAAACTTTGTCAATTCTCAACTCAGATTTCGCAACCTTAAATAAGCACTAGAGTTTAATAACTAACAACAGCCAAAGAATTAAGAAGTAACTTTACCCCTTCAGAAATAATGACGTCAAATGAACGAAATTAAAAAGCACTATTTTTTACGTTGATGTCAAAAAGTTCGATAAAATATGTCTTAAAATGCTAATAATCAGCAATGATAAGCTACGGCAGTTTATTATAGATTGAAACACACTGTAATTCCCATATGAGATATTTATTTTCACGACCTAGGTTTCTTCGCTGTGCGACATCATCAGGTAACCTTCCCTTCCATCATCAGGCAACCTCCCCCCCCTTGCTGCATTTTCCTACACCCTTACCTAGGAGAGTATGTGTTGGTATGGACAAACTAGTAAATTACCTGATGATATCATACAGCGACAAAACCTAGGCCGTGAAAATAAATATCTGATTTGCAAATTACAAAGAGTTTCAATCTATAATCATGAAGTTGTTCCACAGAGTTACCCCTGAAACCATCACTTTCTACAGCAAGTTAATCGATGGCATCACCACTACTGGTTCTAGAGCACCAGATTCAGGTAGCTTATCGACAATTTAGCCCCGCGAACACAAATTGGCATCTCTCAAGAAAATATCTCTGGGAAAACGGAGATAATATCCCCTATTTAAAATTTTTGTGAAAAATGATTCATTTACATTTAAAGCAGTTAACAGACACACGCTGCATCAGTATACTTCTATCATCCTGCCCTACTATAATTGATGCAGGAGTATCAAATTAGCATCTGCGGAAATGAGAGAGAGCTTCCAATGGCATTTTTATTAGGCTATTCTCCATTTACCTTTCAGCTCGCAGTCTCCTTTTAATTAAAATTTCTTAAGTAATTATTATTTAAAAAGAATTGACAAGCTAGGGTGACATACTAAGAGTCAAATTTCCCAGGATAAAATGTATGCAACATTAGATGGATTTATAGCTTCATTTACAAGGTATAACATAATGCATCCCGATACATAGGGATACTATTATATACATGACGGTACAAACGAAGAAAGAAGCACTATCCCGACTACTTTAATAATAAATGCATAATATACAGGAATAATATCACTGAACCCATTTTATACCATACTTTGAACTTGAAAAATATTACTGGGACTGACTTCAAGGTCTTTGCTTTATACACTCGGCAAAATGCCAGTTTATACGAAAACAAAGAGAAACTGGCAAAAGACTTGGATTCCAAAGGATCAAAGCCCTGTAGAAAAACTTTAGAACACACTCCCGATGTCAATTCCTGTGGCAGGAGGTTTCATGCGTTGACAATTAACACGCATTAGGCATGGCATAAAAAACTGATGACGGCCTCTAGATTCGCAGAACGCTCATTAAAGCATAGCGGAGTAAAAATACTAAGTTAAGCGCCCCAGTCCACATGATCTAACAGATACGCGTGCAGATACCATTAAATAGAGAATAAATGCTGTGCTTTACAGCTACTCTTAAACTCTAAGCAAGTGTCCTTGGGCAAAGATAGTTACTCTCGGGCCCAACGGGAAATTGCTTTGGTGATTTCAGGCATAACTTTGTGGATTTTGTTAACATTATAATGATAACTCGTAATTTTGTGATTCCACATATCTTTATTTGGAACAACCGGGGTTTCGACGTACAACGTCATCTTTAGGTCAACACATTTAGAATCACAAAAAACACGTTTCAATAGTGTAGCTTGAATTAATCCTAAATTCATACACTTCATTTTTTCAGGTTCATCTCCAGGTCACCTGAAGGTCAACGTTAAACGTCAAAACCCGAGTCGTTCCAAATAAAGATATGTGGAATCACAAAGTTACGAGTTATCATTATATACGAGATATCTTTATATATTTATTTTCTGCCTATTCTAAAACACCTCAGTTTAACTGCATAATAGCGCGGAGAATATATTTTACGAATATAAAGAGAAGAAGCTCAAAACTGGAATGATATAATAATTAAAATAGCAGAGAAAATGACACAGGCCATTCATAATTGTACTGACCTGTTGATGTGACTAAGCCTAAAATTTTCTGGTGACTCGACAATTGAAGAACAAAAATACGAGGACTGAATTGTGACGCCCGTAATTCTCGTTAAGTGTTTTTGGAACCTAGGTGCTTTCTATGAGGAAAATATATCATCGTTAAAGTTCACCTTGTTTCCAGAATATTGACATAATTGTGTTGTCATTGGCTACGATTCAAAATGAAGTGTAATTGTGAGTTGAATTCAAGCTACACAAACGAAACGTGTTTTGTGCCAGTATATTCTTATCACCAGGTAGATCATGCGACACAAACTTCATCCAAGCACCTAACTTTTAACGATTTTGAAACTACATACATCCCTTTCAATAGTACATGAAATCAAAGCATATCACATGAAATGCTAAGGACACATTATCCAATGATTAGCAATGAAAATTGTGAAAATAAGAAGTCTCTTCACCTCCTAGAGTTTTCCTTTTGAGGTTTTCTTCAAATATCTATGCTTAGTGTGTTGCTCATGGGCTGGGTGACTCTTTCGTATTTTTAGTAAGCCCTATTTGTATGCGTGAACTTAATTTCCGCTTTCAACAGATTTTTGCAAGGACAACTTATTCAAATATTCACTATAAATGGACGAAAGGGAATTAAATAAATTAAAAAATAAAATTTGAGGAGCTAAATATATTTTTACAGATCTAAATTTAAATGAGGATGGAAAACTAGGCCAATCCTCATGAATTCTTGAGAAAATTCCGTCACTCAAGACATGTGACGCAAATATACAGCCAGTGGTGTACAACCCTTCAGAGTCAATAATCGCAACTCGCAAAAGACTAGCGCCTCCATGCACCTGCTCTTCGCTATGGTATAAGCCATCACTAATCCCTCAAACGGAAGCCGTAAATTATGAAGGTCAATTTTCTTGCCAAAACACCCAAAATAGTACAGAGTCAATACGCCTTGTTTTGAAGCCGATTTTATTAGAGAGCCTCAGCGGGACGCAAGTTACGCAACCCCCCTTCTCTATTTTGTAAAGCTAAAAAAGAACCAAACAATCCAGGCACCAAGCCAGCGTGTGAAAAAGTTGAAAATTCTAAAAAAAAATAAAACTTTGTGAAAAAATTTGGGACCATCGATAAAAGGCATTAATTCATTGGTCGTTCAATCCTAAGATAGGTTGACTGCAGCCCTCAACCCTTCCCTATCTAATGCTAGTTCCCTTACCTCCTCGTATCTCTTCATATGTATTTTCTTCTTTATTCGGTACATAAAATTATTCTTGGGTCTTTCTCTAGGGACTTTTTCCACTATTTGGCCTTCAGTTAAGTTCTTCACAAACCCCTTGTGTCTCAGGGTGTGTCCAATCCATCTAGCTCTTCTTTTCTGTATGGTGTTCCATGTGGTCCTCTCCTCTTCCACTCTTCTGTAAACTTCATCATTTCTTATTTTATCTGTCCATTTTATCTTCAGCATTCTCCTCCAACACCAGATTTTGAAGACTTCTCGCCTTTTCTGGTCAGCTTTTTCAATGGTCCATGCTTCTGATCCATTGAGTGCCTGAATCGTATATCTAGCCGCTAACTTATCTATCCCATGATCTACTTTGCTAGACTTTCTTTTATGCTATGCTCCCGACGAAATGAAAAAGACAAGAGTAAACGACCGCGTTTGAACAATTAGAAAAAATAGCATTAAACGCCTTGCGGGCGCTCAGTTTTCAGCCAAAGTCACGGCATTTCATTTGCCCATGGCTTATTCACTTGTTCCCAATGATCATGCCTCTCTGGCGAGAAAAGCCTTTTCATAATAAGCCTTATTTATTCTCGCTTGCTGATTTCCCTGGCTAGGTAGATGCCCTTTTTCTTTCTAATTCAAAGCTTACTTTCTTCACCAATGAACTTTTTCTCTTACCTCGATAATACCTAGCTCGTACACTGTAGGGTATGGGATCCCAAGGTTGGGTGCTGTAGCTATGAACAGTGAGATACGATGTAATAATGGCTCCTTTTTTATCTCAAACTCGTAGTAACAGCCCGTCAAATCTAATTTTAAAAATGTTCTTAGGTGTTGATCACCGACCAAAGTGGATATATGAAACACGTTATGTCTATGGCAACTAATTCATGGGTACAACAGCAATTCTAGATGAGTGAAAATTCTTTAGGTATATTGCCATTAATGTGCAGGGTATGACTGAAACATGAGTAATCTCTTGTTTATAATTCAATTTTATTATTAATGAATTAATTTCCGGCAGCCTGGCCAACACGGATATGTTTAGAAAACAAAAGTGTTTCGACAGTTTCGTGTGCCGTCTCCATCCTGGTTACAAACCGACGCGTGCTTCGCACTCGCCTGCCTCCTGTCTCCCATGGCCACTATTTTCTTCACTAATTTGCAGTGGCCTTCACCATAACTTTTTTGGGCCTTCCGTTCCTAATTGACTCTCTGTCGCAATATATACACCAGCCACATGACTCTCCAAAATCAGGAAATGCTATGAAAGATTATCAAAACGTACCGGAAAAAATAAACTGTTTAACGATCTTAAATCGTAAGTCTCAGGTAAAGGTGGAGGATTTTCATTTGAAAAACCGCCCGTCGCTTATAAATTGCATTATATTGCTGGACCACGAGATTAAAAGGGTACATCTGAGAGCTAATTGTTTTCGTATGAACTAGGTAAAAAAATAAAATGAGAGAAATTTTCTTTTACACATCATGCCTAGGTAACGTTCTACCGAAAAGAAGTTTAACTGATGAAGCTTATATTTCAGCCCCCTTCCTTTAAATGAATACAAAGTAATATAGGTTTTAAAAAACATCTCATTTCAGCCTCAATGCTAGAATCCTTGCCATGCGTCCATACGGCGGCTCGGAAGGTGGTCAACGTTACGTGAGCGCGATATTCCAAAAACAGTGTTTATGAGCTGCGGGATATTTTGTGCCCAGCAGAATAAGATAATGAGCTAATTCACAGTTGAGAGCATAGCAATCACGAACATTCTTCGGAACCTACAGATCTTGCCCTGAATAATCAGGTTAAGCTGTATCAGTGAATCGTTTCTTGAAATCATTGGCTCCATGAATTCCTGCGACAACCCTGTGAATACTTGACGGACTGAAACACTGGTCAAGGGGAAGTCAGAAATTGATCGTGGTGATGTTAATTATTTGCAAAATTCTTTATCTCACGGCAAGAATGTTTCAAAAAATTAAGCATAGGTGCGATGCAAACCTGTAATTATTTAACGTTCCATATATTCGTGGTTTTTGAATGGTTGGTACTCACTGCAATAGATTAGGACAATGGAACGAGTTTACCATGCATCGCAAAATCGGCCAAAGTTCCGTATTTAAATTTATGTTATGGGTTAAAATTATAAATTCCAAACTGTTTTAAATACGAGGTAAACTATTATTCATCACTCAGAAATAACTTTGGCACGTCGAATTTCTCGGTTTTCCTCAATTCAAGCTTAAGTGGGCGAAGAAAAGGTATCCATCACTTGAATCTCTCGCATTGGTTCTACATTGTTAATGCGTTAACTAGAAATAGTAGAACTTGAAATCACTATGGCTGCCGTTTCAAATTAAGCTTAGTAACCAAAGTTGCCAAATCTTCCAGGAAACTACGCACTTCGGGATGTTTACTGAATTTAATGCGAAGCAAGTGACGTCTTATCGCAAAACTTCTCATGAAACAATTTTAATGGGACATCCAAATGCGAAAAAGCTTAAATGACGCGATAATCATTTAAATCTTTGTTACATTTAATAATAAAGTATCTGATAACTTACGGACAAATAATATGTAGTAAGTAAATGAAAAACTTAAAACTGGGTAAAAACTGGGTACTGGGTAATCATATCTCAAGTTATCAACTGCATCCGATTATTTTGAATTGTTTGATCGATTTTTATTATTATTATTTTTGTTTATTTGTCCTGGGCTGGATGAGAGGGAAATGTCCCCTCTTCGCCCAACCCAGTACATACACAAACACCCATGTCTTGGGCAGCTAATATTCTACCCAGGCGGGACTCGAAGCCGCGACCCTCGGGTTAGCAGGCGAGGACTTTACCCCGCCGCCACCGGGGCCGACGAGATATAAAATTATATTCAATATCGATAACAGAGCCCAAAAATATATGCATCTTTTGTCTTAAGTTAACTAAAGTTGCACAGCCTTGCCGAGAAACTGTGATTCTGAAGAGCCACTTTTGTAGTTTTATGTTAATTTCTAGGGTACATTCCACCAGGAGTAGTGTAATATTTGTCAGCGACACAAAACTGAAACATGTGATGCTAGAAGACACATAACCTATTCAATTTAAGTAAGGTGATGCAGGTTTCTGTGATATTTACTCCACCATTCTTTACTGGGAAATTAGAAGGTATTCTTAGGATGAAAATATGTTTTGGCATCGAATAAATTTGATATCTTTGCACGAACCATACCATTTGGCGTTAATCAAGTAAAAAAAAACATAAGGAACAAAAATATTCATTGAGCTAGTAATGTGTCTAATTATAAATTGCTCATTATGTTTAGGTAACAAAATTACATATACGATGAATACTTGTGAATTGGTGACTAGCAAAGGCAAGAAATTACAAGTCATTACAAGTTTAATTAAGCACATTAATCAGAATGTCACATATCAAGCAATCGATATATAATCAGCTACTACTCCCGGCCAGCGTATAACAAAAAAATCATTTGGCTATGGCTAATCAACTTGTTTCCTATATTTGAGCCCCTCTGGCGAGAAAATCATTTTAATAATATGCCAAATTCATTCTTGGCTGCTAATTTCTCAGGCGAAAAAGTCGCCCTATTTATTTCTAATTTGAAGCTCACTTTCTTAATGAATGAACTTTTTCTCTTACCTCCATATTTTCTAGCACGAACATTGTAGGGTCAGGGATCCCAAGGTAAGGTGTTGTAGATATAAACTGTGAGAATAGGATGTAATAATGGCTCTTTTATCTTCTCAAACTCGTAACTTTTGAACCCATTTTGAACTGGCCCATTACATCTAATTCTAAAAATAGTCTTACCTACCTGTTGATTGCCAATTGAAGTGGATGAACGAAACATATCATGTCTATGAAAACTAATTCTGTGGTCAACAGCAATGCAGTCTAGCACAGTAAAACTTCTTTCGATATATTGCCATCTAATATGTAGGGTGTAACTGACAGATGAGAATTTTTTGCTTATGATTCAATTATTATTATCATTAATTACCAGCTGCTCGGCCTACAAGGATAATTTATATTAATACAGATAAATTACCGTTCACTTAAGGGTTGGATGTGTATGTAGGGTCTGTAATCTACCCATCCACTTCTCACATTGAAGAGAACAACTCCTACATTACTGCATACTTCCCATTTACACTCATCTGAAAATGAAAGCTCATTCTCCTTTTCCCCAGCCCTAATTTTTCTGTCGGGAGAGTCTTAGCATATCGGCGTAAACCACCAGGGAAAAATCGACATGCGTGTAAACAAATCTCGTGGAGTGTAGCCAAAGTCTCGGTGAATTTCGCGAAATATCACTCGGCGGGACGAAGCTATGACATAAGCCGAAGGAGAGTGGCCTGGAATATTCATCGGTGCATGAGACGCACGCCCTTGAAATCGGCGGACTTGACGAGCGGTCGTGCCGTTCGGACCCAAAGCCAATGACGCGGGAGCAATTACGCGGGCGCGCGTGCCGTCCATCGGAATTGGACGGAAATCACTTACCTTTCCATGATGTCAGAGGGATAATGGGAATACCGCATTTGAAGACTGTCACTCCGTGGTACTCGACCCGTTAGTTAGCTAACCCCGGCTATTTTGACAGATTTAATTTGATTAATAGCCAGGTGTCATGAGGAAAGTTCCCTTCAGGTGAGAAATATATCCATACATTTGAGCATGATCTAGGTCATTTTCATGTTTATTCCATAACAAGCTGGGAATACGCGGTAAAATGAGGAAAAGGAAAAACGAGAAAATATGGTGATGAATATGATGAAGGCCCACCAGAATATTAAACATTTAATGCATCAGATATAAGATCAAAATGAGCGAAAATGTCGGGATGAGGAGCACAAAAAATGTTAAATTCTTGGAAACAGTAAGGTGGATATTGAGGAGCTGATATAAAATAACACATTTCATTTCAAATAGCAATACACGAATGACGTTTTCTCTCATTTTTTACTTCAACTTTGCAGAGAAATTCGTGTCTCCCCATGACGACCCCATGGATGAAAACCAAGCAACATTTCAGGTAGCTAATATTAAGGTTTCATAGTTTTCAACTGTCTTACTGAACCGAAATAGTCTTTGATTCAGTTCATTGCCAGTGGTTAGCTATGGATGATTGCAAGAGATCATTTTCACTCGTTGCAAACTTTCATCGGTAGCAAAATGTTTTCGGCAGAAGTGGAAGAGAATATAAAAAAAGAGATGAAAGTAAAACGCTACGCGAATGTGGAAGATATAACACAACAAGCTTATTATGTAATGTAACTGATGGCATATTAGAGCAGCAAAGATGTAGTAAAACTAAAGCAAAGCATTACCAATAAAAGCCAGGAAACCACCGGTGAAAACATAATACGCTTATTTACTTAGTTCAATAATTAATGATACTTATGCAATCTTACGCTGCACTTTGATCTCCATTCGCAACATAGCGCTCACTAAAAATTATTAAGTTCATGTGAAAAAGGAAACCTCTCCTAAATATATTGGGTTTCGATGGAATTCGTTAAGATAAACTAATGCGCCTCCAGGAAATAGTTTTTTACTTAAGCAGTAAGTGATATTAATTAGTTTAGGTTTTTTCGTCGCTCTAGTTAATATCGGACAACCATAAAAGAGCGAGAAATGCCAATATTACCACTGCCTAAACACCAACATATCCTGCATCTCCGAATGCAATACGCAATGGTGTAGTCAGTCGACAATTCTTAAAATGAACACTATGTAAAATAGTTGCGTCTATAGAAGTATAAAAGATGATTCCATTACATAAAAGTTTATTTCCTAACTTGAAATCCTTTATCCACCATCATTTTTATGGTGGTTTTGTTTTATGACTGAGAAATACTTTGCTCATATACTGATATTGTTTTCATTATGAACTCGGTGCAAAAGGGATAAAATTATGTTATATGTATAAATGTTAATCTTTAAAATGTACAGCTAGTCACAGAAAATTACAGCAATCTATGAATATATAAAACAATGCCCATTCAACTTTCTGACATAACTTCGTATTGACACTACAAGACGATAAGTTTAGGCGGTATGAATATTAAAGAAGCACATTTTTCGTTTGTTGCACCAATTTTATGACGCAATATCTCGGAAAATGCTTAAATATCTTGCTAAAATTGTCTTTACTCAATTTATAAGTAATGATGATTACTAAGTAGAAACGGAGGGAGGAGGTCATTTAACCCAAATTGATTGATTCAGTGAAATCAAAGGATTACGGGCAAAATCCTCGTTTCTTCACATAATGATAATAATCAAGCGTCTGGAAATTTATCAGACTAAACAACCATGAGTTGTAAAAATATAAAAGTATGATTTGGAACGTTTTATAATGAGGAAAAATGACAGCTTTGCAAACACTTTCTGGTTTCTTTTTTATTCTCAGTAGCTAAACCTCCTCCTTCGCAGATTTGGTCTCACAAAATGGAACTCAATGCATAATAGGGGTTCAAACTTTAAAGTAGACAGATCAAAACGAATATGATGTCTTCAAAATAAGTTAGCTATCATCAAAATAAAATAATTATTGCAGCAATATTCCTACCAAACAGTACACGGAAGGAGATGAAGAATTACATATCGATAAATCTAAAAACTGAGTTTATTTTTCATCATGCTCGTAAGTTCATCGTAATTGACATCGCGTGAGTAGATAGTGCCAAACAAGGATTTTGTCTCACAAAAATCACAGCCATTACAAAAGGGTGACGCCATTTCTGTTTATTACGGAGAGTTCAAGCCAGCAAGAACGTAAATGCACCTCGACGCGAGCGAAGGGCGTTCGAGTATGGCAATAACATGGAGGAAATGAGGTAATAGCGTGCGTAACGATCTCATTTCCTGTGGCTGTGGTGAACAAAAGAGTTGGATATGCAAATTAGTCGTGCAAATGGTTACTTGAAGAATATCATTATTAGCCTGCCTAGCATCCTATTATTCGCTGGTAGGCGCCGGACGATGAAGAGACGATCGATTCATCAGATTATCTCTATGCAATACTTTACACCGTAGTCATGATTAGCCGTTAGTAAAACTCGCATCCGATTTTTCTGCAGAGCCAAACCGTTAGATTCTCACCAGTGTTGTTCATGCCATCCACTTGCACTAGACATGCCACAAGTCAGTTTCTAAAACGAATAAGATATTGGTCAATAATTCATCAGCGGTAGGACAAAGCAATTAATTTGTCTTTCATGCGCGATACTCGAACCAGAAACATCCCATTTTTGCATAAATTAATTTTAGCAATGAGATTTTCCTCTTGCAGACTCGAATTTTGGATAAAAAAATGCCCGAAATCTATCGTGATCTTCTTGGGCTTCCAAGAAAAAGCCTATATTTCTCCAAAACATTCACAAGTCTTGTGTCACAATTTCAAGTGCAATACTCCATCCATCGAATGGTACCTCAATCTTATGATCCCTTGGCTTTTTTTGCTTAGAGCACAATTATGACAACGCAGAGTCTCTCCACTCTCTCTCCATTCCCAAAGAAATTCTTCCTCAACCAAACTTCCCGACTATACAAATGGTCTCTGTCGTGGACCACCTCACCAAGGATTCAATGTGAAGGTGGCTCAGAAAAGTAAGCCATTACTTAGGAGTAATGGTAATAACATAAGACACATTGTTGTGCTTGCTTGTTGATTACGCATGAACATTCTCTAAGCAAAAATAACTGCCATACACGATTAGTAACAATAAAATTGCTAAAGTAAATAAAAGTCCTATTTTGCTGCATCTCACTAAAATCACGAAAACATAATTCTGGTTGAGCAGATGGTTTGCGGGAGTGGGTCTGAAAGAGGAAGCCAATTTTGTTCCAGAACTCATATTTTAAGACATAAAATAAATCGGAGAAATCTGTGGATGCGGTTAGAGGTCACATTAATGCTTATTTTTCTAAATAAAAATACTAGAGAAAACATATATTTTTTATGGCAAACTGTCTATTTTCCTCAATCTTGGCCAAGACGAAATCTTTTATGACCCCAGTGAAGAGAAAAAGCACTTTCATTTTTTGACACGACTGTTTCGGCCTCTCGATCGTCATTCCTAACGGTTTTCCTTCCACTGAGGAAAGCGAAGGACGCCAGGGCCTAGCTGAGCTTAGGCCACGGACGTGCTCCATGTGCCATCGGTGTGGCTTCAAATTGGCTAAGGTTCTTTCCGGTACCTATTTGTCTGCTCATCTAGGACAAGGTTACTTCCGGTCATCCTGCTGACGGACGAAAGCTCAAGAATTCAATGAATTGTCTAAAGGGGAATTGGCATTCTATAAGCGTATTTCTAGTGATTAAATTCGCCTGAAATTTGATGTCTTTTTAATGCCAAGACCTTAAAAAATGCATTGCATTAAGATCAGTAATGTAAAATAAATACATAAAGGTAACGCATGTAGTGCCAATAATTATGGCTGGTTTGAGAAATGGTCTAGCTCTTCGAGTAATACGAAAGTTCAATGTCAAGTGAGGACTGTTTTCGCTCAGGTAGCATGTGTGTCGGCAATAAGAAGGCCTTGAAGTGAAAATTTTTCTCCGGCGTGAATGTTATAGTCCAAGGTCATTAATTTCTTTGATCTTATAAAAGTTATCAAATTATTTTGCCCATTCCCATGAATCCTCGAATAGTATATCATTTGAAATTTAGCGGAACCAACACATAACGGACCTTAATACCAACGCGGAACTCAATAATGAGGCAAGACAAGCCTTTCAATGTATATCACTGAGTAACCTTAGGAAAGCAATCAACAAAATAGTTCTGCCATTAGTACAGCTAAGGAGTGCTCTGTTTCTCGTTTAAAATAGTGATCTTCTTCCAGTGATACCACTAATAACTCAAGCATAAATTAAATGTTAGACTAAAATTATTTGTGTCTATATAGATATAGTATTACTCAAAATTCCTTTGAATTAATATCCGCAAGAAATGTCATCCATTGGCATTATTTCTAAGACCTAATTAGGTATCGCTGAGCATTATGGAGCCAACCATATATTCAGATATTTTGTGAATTAAGTAGACAATGAGAGTATAGATTTGTTACAGCTAATAAATAAAAATAAAATCCGGCCTAAGCAAACAATATGCTGTGCACCTTCACTAGCCTCAAAAAGATAGTAGATAAAAAACATATTTTGACTTCTGGTGTATTTATCAAACTGGCCTGCTGGTTATATCTTCAAACTACCCCGTAGGCCGGAGCAAGACCAACCTTTGTTAAAGCAGTGCGTAAAAAAAATTGGGAGGTAGTTGCAGCAGCTATTTGGGGAGGCGATCGGCTACTGAGGTACTTTACGCCAGAGGGATTTTGTTACGCCGTAGTCTGTTGAGAGATGGTTTATCATTATTTAAGTATTCTACCGTTAAAATTAGGTTTTGTTGAATGCCAGAGAATTTCCTCTCAGTTTTTACACTTTCATGGGCCTATCTCCCCCTAGAATATCCTTTTTCGCCTCAATATACGATCTACCCTTCTTCTTCCCGTCCATGAAACCTATTCTCTCTCTTCCCCTTCCCCGCTTCCCCAACATCCTTCCCTCTATCACACTCTTGAGCCACCCATCGTCCTTTATTACATCCTTCAGCCATCTACCCTGACTATCCTGGATTTCATTCAGAAGCTTCCTTTCCTCGTCCACAATCTCAAGCACTTCCTCGTATTCTCATTCTCTTTCCACCTCACCTTCTCCATCCTTCTTCACACCAACATCTCAAATTCCTGCAGCCTATTCTCGTCCTACTTTCTGAGGGTCCACGTTTCTGCACCATTAAGCGATACGCTCCATATCAAGCTCTTCACCAGCCCCTTCTTCACATCCTTCCCCAATGTCCCCGTCACCAGCTCCCTTCTTTTACTCAACGTCTCCTTAGCTAGCACTATCCTCTTCCGCATATATTTGCTATTTTTCCGATTTTCTTCTAGTTTACTAATTAAAATACTCAACTTCCTCGAGTTTGTATTCTCCAGGTTTTATCACCAGCCTTGCATTCTTTGCCCAAGAGAATCTCAGTACTTTTGATTTTTTCTGGTTTATCTTGAAATGAATGTCTTTCAGAGAGATGGATGACAAGTAAAAAAATATACGGTGTAGAGAAATTCAGCATCACGTCGGTAGCAATGTATTCTAACAGATGGTGTACATGTATTTGAAATCTAACGTCTCATCCGACGGACGGAGTAAGAAATTTAGAGAAATATCTGGTTTTTTACCAGTGGATGAACCAAATGAAAACCTTCCGTATCTTCGCCAAACTTCTTCAGGAATCTCTTATACTGAGTAGACTTCACTCAGTACGAACATTGCGTTGGCCTACTAAGGGAACTTCTCAGAAAACTTTTCACTACTCACGAAAATCGAGTCCGTACCCTCGGGCCGAAAGGTCGATACTCTCTCAGCCTCAATCCGCTACCATTCTCTAGATTTTTCGAACATGGAAATCCTAACACTTAAGCCCATTACCGTCCCTCATTGGCAATAAATGAGAAATAAACTACAATCCTTTGATTCTGAGGGCTGAGTGGTGTCCACGCACTTTCCAGAAACCCCAAAAATGATGATCGAAGGCGGAGGAAAGTGGATGACAGATTTAGTATAAGCGGAGAGGGCAGGAAGATACCCCGGGTGGGAGTACTCGAAGGGTCACATCAAAGTGATTCCACAGTAAAATGACCAACATTTAAAGTATTCGTATAATTTCAACTAACAAAAAACAAGTTTTAAATAATCCTCTAAGTAACATGGACTAAATCCTAATTTTTTACATTATTTTTTTCCAAATTTATGTTTATTTGAAGTTATACGGTTATAACCCTTACAGCTGAGGTAGCTTTAACGTTAAACTGCCTGAATAGTTCTCAAATTTGGACTGTGGGAATTTGGCATTGGTTTCAGAGTAAACCATCTTGGGTGGTGGCTAGACTGGCTAACCATACGGACGGTCAGGGTTCATATCCCTGTAGAGATGAATGTTTTTCAGAGGAAACCCGATCCTTACTTCAGTGTCTTGTGGAGTGCACTTCAAGTGCAGTGCAAGTGCATCTGTCGGATGTGGCGTTAAACCGTGGTCCCCTTGGTGCCTTTCATAGAGCAGGACAATTTTAATATTTCTTTATTACAGTAAGTTCTCGATTTACGTCGGATCTGCGTGTTGAAGAAGAGCGACGTAAGTCAAAACAACGTAAAACGGATCCAGATATTCGTGACCGCTTTAATCCAGCGATAAGTCAAGGCGTTAATTTCAAAATTCGTTTTTGGCCTTTATCCAGGAAAAAATAGCTATTTCAGACAGGATGGATGATTATGTCTCAGTTATAAAAAAACGCATGCATATGCAAATTCGGTCTATTTTATTCGAATTAAAAAGGGAAAAAATCTGATGAATAGGATCACATCTTGCTGATATAGTACACCATTACGGATAATTTTATAAGTCTCTCATCACCTTGCCACTATAACTTCTCTTGCACCACGAAGAAAAGATTAAAGACCTACGGAGTTTTCCGCGTTATATAAAACATAAATGCTAAACTACGACCAGCTTTTGGCGCTCAAAAAAGTACCCATAGGAATAATATACGTCGTCCAATCTGCATACTCAGTAATATAATTTTGCTGCCCAATGGCTAGTGATTTTTATCTTTGAGAGTTGTATATTTCAACGGCATAAATGAAAGCGCGGTATTCCTCGTTTGTTTTGATTCCCGCGGTGGCGAGAGAGAGACTCTCTCCATGAAAGAAGAGAGTAGGCGGGAAGAGAGAGACGGGCAGCGAGGCGATGGGATGCATGTTGCAAGAGCGTCTTTGAATGCGCTGTCGGGATCGCCGCGAGGGAAGAAGAGTGTGAGAGGGAGATTGGACGGCTTCCAGGAGAGATATATACCGCCACGTTCCCATCCAGTATTGTCCAGAACCGAACGCTCTTTAGAATGGAGAGAATGAGGGAGGTAAATAAATAACATCACGAGAAGCGTCCCGTGCGAGAATGTCAAGAGCAAGGTGATACGACACGGAAAAAAGATCGAGTGGAATATTACGGATACGCATCGATTCCGCGGAGGGTACGTATTTTCAAGACGAATAGCCTATTTTTTTCCACCCACGCAAGTTCGCGGCTGGACAGATCCGTGGACGTATTCTTCAAATTAGAACTGGCTATTTTAATGGCCACACGTTCATACATTTGCTCAATTTTTTACATCTACATTTATATACTACCCTGCGAACCTCCGTTTGGGCGTGTGGCAAGGGGTGTTGGGACACCATCCGTGTAAAGTGTATGGTTTTGGTAGGTGAAATGGTGACGTGTATTATAGTAGTGTATTTAGTGGAGCTCAGTTTTTATTGTGGTCGCTTACTTTACGCGGAAAGAACGAGTTGTTGTACCTATCTATTCGGCAACGTATATCTCTTGTTTTATCGGTTCTGTCAGACCTAGAGATATCGTGATGCGTCATGATAATATTCTCTGTATCGCTCTAAAAAACATCGGTTCTGAATTTCTCAACCAACCTAAGCCTAGCGTGTAGCCTCCGAGTCTCTAAGGGCTCCAACTTTAATCCCTGTAAAAGTTATAAAACACTATATGTTCGCTCATAGCAGTTTTAATGAAGGGTGCAGCTTTTTTTTGATATTTTTTTTTGTTAAATCTTTATGACCAATTTGTTCCCAATTGCTCGCAGTGTACTCGAGGTATGGCCTAACCAGTGCGAAGTACCATCTCTCTTCCACTTTTTCCATTCGAAGACCTTCCTATTATACGCTTCACAAAACCTAGTTTCTTTAATGCTGTGCGGCATAGGTTTTTTATGTGTGTATCTGAAGATTTAATGTTTACTCCACCCACAGTGTAGTATGGCTTTTGTGTTGTGACTTTGGCAGGAGGTGAACTGTGGTTAATTTATTAAGATTTGATTCAAGACCCCACTCCTGGAACCAAGAATGAACGTCGTTAAGGCCCGACGAAAGAAAAGTTCGCGTCTTTGCTTATTTCACGGTTGATAACTGTATCTCTGAAAATAATCTTAATTTACTGTTAACTCGATAACTTATGGGTGTTTACACGACGTAATTTTCATGGTGTTCTTTCATCGTGTAACCTCCGCTCATTAGCTGCAGCGGAGTATATAAACTGTCGTCCAATCAAAACACTTCCATAATTAACTTCACCATCTCACATCCCGAAAACTTATCCATTAAATCAGTACACGGCTGGTGTCCTAACATTCCCTACCACACTCCCATGCGGTGGCTCGAAGGGTAGTATGTTGATGTAGTCTTGGCTATTGATGAATCAGTGTGCATCTCTTATGGTTTTTGTTTTTCGTATCGTGGCTTATGGAAAACAAATAACCTTAATAACAAGCACTAGCTGACCCGTGCGAATATTTCGCACAGTATGCAGCTTCTTCCTGTTCCTTCCTTCTTTCTTCCTGTTCTTCTACCTGTCGAATAATTCGCACAGTATGCATCTTCTTCCTGTTTCTTCCTTCTTTTTTCCTGTTCTTCTACCTGTCGAATATTTCGCGCAGTATGCAGCTTCTTCCTGTTCCTTCCTTCTTTCTTCCTGTTCTTCTACCTGTCGAATAATTCGCACAGTATGCATTTTCTTCCTGTTTCTTCATTCTTTCTTCCTGCTCTTCTACCTGTTTCTTCCCAGGGACAATTATATGTTATTTATGTTTGTGTTATAGATACATAACGTAAACTTAAACGGTAAACGGTCACACTGATTGCACGTAGAATGTAAACAATCTTACTAAACGATATGTTGATAGATGGCGCCTTCTACAATCTTTTAAGCACGTAACCATAGCCAAAATATTAGTCGCTTATATTGTCAACAGATGGTACTGTTAATTTTTGACAATTTTTTAAAACTTTTTAACAAAACTTTAATTTTAAACTATTTGTCTATTTTTCGTCAATAGCGGGGAATATAAGCTTTAAAACGATGTTTGAATCATTAATTTTGATGAAGAATTATAGGAGTTACGGCGTTGCGACAAAAAAACACCTTTGAGAAATAATATATACGATTGTTTTCAAATACTATTTGAACCAGAGTTCCAGAATCTTACGGTAATTGGAAAATTTTCTTTGTCGATGAACCTGTTAGCGTGAAACTTCACTAACATGTTATTACTAGTGATAGAAAAAATTCAGGTGTTTGAGTGCATACTAAAGTTGGCATTTAAGTATAACATTACTTGAAAGACCAAGTACTCAACATTTTTTCACACGCTCCTATATGCTTTGTAATTTATACCTAAACCAAATATATACTGTAAAACGTATATCCTCTCCCCATCAACCAATCGCCATAATTGTCTATTATAGCTCTCATATCTTTGCCTCCTGATATAATATACGTCCTCGATTTATTTATTTCGATTTCCCCAGCCAATAACTCGTATCTTAGAACTCTTATTCGGTTTCCTCTTAAGTATAATTCGCTCAACAACTCTCCAAGCGCACATTCCATCAGCCCTTTACAACCTCACTGCGTATAAAAATTCTATTCCATTTTTCGCTGAAGTCTATATTGAGAGCCTATGTCAACCTTACCCTTTCAGCCTGTGTCAACCATATCCTAATGAATTCAACCCCTCATAAGAAAAGTTATTTTGTTTGAAAAGATCTCACTCACATAGTAACAATGACCTCAGCAGCTCAGATAATATTCGTCTAGTATTTATATTGCTAATTTCTCTGAGTACTTACCATTTATTGATAACTTTTGGAACGTAGAAAAAATGGTTCCAACAAGTCTTTCCCAGAATCTTTATTACCATATAGGATAATAAATTTTTTCACGCAAAAGATGAGTCTTTGTTCATTTTTGTCCTCAACCGAATGAAAATGTCCTCGCGTATGCGGTATTATTCGCCAATATCAACGTCACCACGATTTACTTATCAAAATACATAATAAAACTTTAATGAAACTTATTCCCATGAGTCCCAGAAAATGTAAAAACCTTTATATGGCGGCCTAACTAATATCCATCCAATTATTGCAACATATCTTCCATCAGGGAGGATTTTATTTGTTGGTCATGGCCTTATTTATTTGTTAAAAAAGGTACTTCCCCCTTAAAAATTAAACAAAGACAAAAACAAAACGAAGCTCCCAGTTTGAATTGTGCCGTATATTCTCTTTTCCATTTCCACAATTTTCTCACTCTACTACCCATTTCAATCCATTTTTTATTTTTCTATCACATTTTATATCCCCGTACGTTTTTGTTCCAACGTTGCATACTATGACAAGTTCTTTAGTTTCCTAAACCTCTAATAAATTCTTCTTACTCAGGGACTAGACTAAGCTGTCATCCGTTTAAATACATTTCTAAGCAATTAAAACCTGCGCACAAGTCACCTATTGTGAATGACCTACCTAAACTGAGACAAAAACCGAGTTCAAATTCAGTGGACCTGGGTTCAAATCCCGGTTCAAGACAATGGTTTCTTATTCGGTGAATTTTGAGCACTAATGTTCACCGGATCTTTACATGAAAGTGACATTTTGGACTTCTAATGCTTTTAGGGTAAGATGCAAAGAATTAAGTGGGAAAATGGCTAAATAAGAAAGAAAACACGTTCCAAGATTTTTCTCTTAATATAGGTTTTCTCTCCCAGTTCACTAATAAAAACTACCAGAATTTAGTAAACGGTAAGATTAAAACAGAAACAACAATTGCACTATTCTACAAGGTATTTTAATGCGTACGACGCGTTTCAACTCACAGAGCCATCATCAGGTACAAGACCTGGCTCTGGCTGATTAGTGCAATTGTTGTATCTTTTTAAATATGACAAACTTCCACGATATCTTGCCTGAATATGTTGAAAAAATTAAATGGTAAGAGAGAAATTATTTGTTAAAGGTGATTCAAAGTTTCTGCTCCAAAACGATTGAATACTTATATATTGCGAAAAATTTATTAATATACTAATTATATTATTTAATTATTTACATATCATTCGAACACATTATAAATAATTAATCAACGATGGTTATATGTTCTATATAATCTTCGTCATCAACCCCATTCTCCGCATAATCTCCAGTTTTTTCTCCGCGTTGACACAACATACACAGTTGTTGAGTACAACATACACAGACAACAGTGAGTATGCGGTACTTGGCAGTCACGGATGCGCCGAAATACCCGGCACGCCCAAAGGTGCTCCACGGGGCCAGGTGGAGTAACATCCGCCGACAGGACTTATAGAGCGGGGATGAGAGGCGTCAAAAGAAGTCAGCGGTCCACGCGATGCCAAGAGGAACGGGAGAGGACGGGATAACAATGGATGCACAGGGATTATCAATCACAAAAAGAAATAGCCAAGGCCTATTTTCATGCACGTCCGCCATTTCCGCTTCTATTTCTTGACGGCGAAAAGGAGCACTAGAATAGTGTCAACCTCGTGCCAAATAGGCCCTCACCTCCCTTCTAATTTCCTTACGCCCATTTCCGTACGCCCGCACCAACTGACCGCCACAACCGACTCTTGTTATCCAAAGGGTCATCATTTCGTTCGTCCCTGCTCCCAACAACTCTTCCCCTTTACAAGGACTACCTCAAACAGTTATTTCAATCTCTGTTCGGTATATTTTGGTAGATTCGAGTTTGCAGAGTGGTTAGGGTACAAGCTTCCAGTCTTGGTGTACGGATTCGAATCCAATCTGTGGTGATGATCAAGGCAGATAGTGGTTATCGCGGTAGCATGCCATTAGGTAACCTATTACTCCAACTTTCTGGGAATGAATAATGAAGGTATCCGTTGAAGTGAAAAATTCGTCATCGTTGCGCATTCCGTCAGTCATAGGAGACAAAAAAAACTTATCATAACTGTTAAGCCCGTTTTGTTCGGGGAATGAAATTGCACGATTTTGAACTGCATTTTTACTGGACGAATCTCACCACAACATGGTATTGTTTCAATACGGTTTACTATCCTCAAGTATATCTACAGTGATAGTTCTGTAAATGTTTCAGGAAGTATCACTAGTTGCGATGTTTAAACAATAAAATCAACGAGGTGTTACAGTCACAAATAGATAACATAAAAAGATCACAAACACTCGAGAATTTTTACATTCTCGACCACCTCCGTGGTCTTCAACAGCAGTAGAAGAATGCACGACAGACGTCAGAAGGGTTAACGGGAGAAGAGATAGGAGGGGAAAGTTCTACACTTAAGAAAAGGGAATTAGTAGAATACAGTTGCGGAATTAGGATGTGCCACCAATCTAACATCAGGTTGACAAATAACCAGAAATTACTATGAATGGATATTTTATAAACGTCACTAAATAAAATTTCTAATGGACGATTTTCAAACGGGTTTTGTTTTTTATTAAAGTAAACAGCCAATTTTAGAGTGATAAATCCAAACAAAACGTTAAATGAAGCTTCTGGAACTCTCCTATTCCCGTTGCTTAACTCAAAAGAATTTTAAAGCCGGTACATATTGGTCAACCGTGGATGTTTTTTCACGTAGGTGAACGAGCAAAAGTAGTAAAAAAGAATTACTACCCTCCACAAATTCATCCTAGCCTTGCCACTTATATCACATCCTTTCCCTAACCTTTTATTTTACGCAACCCTACCCACTAAATTATCTTTTGATGGCTTAAACGATGCCTATGACTCAGCACAGTGGAAAAATGAATGCGATAATTAAGCACATCCCAGGAAACTTCGTCCATTCATAGTAAAAAAAAAATCCAGTAATAATTTACATTTTTATTGCGGAAGTCGTTCCCTTTGAGGGAGCAGTATATCCCATTCCCAATGAATGACGCAATGGCGATAACCATTCATGCGGCGCTCGGCAGATAGTGGTTATCGCGGTAGCATGCCATTATGTAACCTATTACTTCAACTTTCTGGGAATGAATAATGAAAGTATCCGTTGAAGTGAAAAATTCGTCATCGTTGCGCATTCCGTCAGTCATAGGAGACAAAAAAAACTTATCCTAACACAATCCTCTACTGAGACGTGAAAAGTCAGCGATTAGCAATTCACCGTTATCATATACATGGATATAGAGGAAAGGATACTCTCCATCATTTACCCTATGCTTTGCAAACCCTAGAGATCATGGCGCTCATATTTTTGAGATGTTTTAAAAAATACGTTTCTCATAGAATTCAATACCACAACATTTTTCGAGCAGTGAGAATTAATTACATAATATTTATCCCAGTCCTGTTACAGGGACTGATCTGAGAGTAGCCGGTTCAAGATCCACCTGAATGGATATTGCGTCATCAAGGCCTTTAGGTTTTCACCAGATTCGAACACTGTTGGCTGAAAACGGCCTCTGGAGTAATTAAGCGGACATTAATGTAAAATAAATATCTTATCTCACAAACCAAGACCAGTTACTCTAGATTGCAGTTAGATCCTAAACCAGTGAAACAACACAACAGGGTGGACACGGTGAGAGGAGAGTTTAACATTCTTCAGTGAAGCCCAGAGCGGCCGGAAAAATACTACATCTATTTTTTTCTCTAATACACATCAGAGCAGCTAACATGAGAGCATTCATTAAAGGACATTAGGACAATAAATTCTATTATTTACTGAATAATATTGAGCGTTGCGTCAACACTGTACGATGAAGAGATACTAGGTGCTCATATAATGGTTCCATATTGCGATTAATTTCAGGAAGGAATGGAAGTGTTGGCATAATTACAAATATAAAAAGAATCGCGGGATCTCAAACGACAAACTAACTTTTCTCTTGCAGTGCTCGCCAATTAAATAGCGAATACAAAGAAACAGATATTTCATCAGGCCACAAATAAGAAATAGCGTTAGCCAATTGCTAAGTATGTTTTTTTCTCAAACCTTATTTCCAACCAACCAACGCTTCCTGGCCATCGCCTCCCATTAAAGGACTCCTTCAGATTCAGTCGAGTATGTTTCGAGGCTGTCACCAAAATTTTTCCTATTCCATTTCAGTCCAAAAAGGAATCTCTGTCGCATTATCCCGGCCAAGGCCCGATACTTCGGAGCCTTTTAAAATCTCCGACTTCCTTTACCGTAATTCTTTTCAGTCGAGAACAAACCGAGCTCTTATTGAATCCCTCCGTAACTCTAGTTTTTTGTAGGTCAATGAATAAAGTGAAATGGTTTTTCTTCCACAATGAGGGTAAAGTTAAACTAAAACATGGCCGTTAGAAGAGCCAGGGAATGGTCTTGACAAGTGATGCCAGCTTTTTTTGCCTATGTGACTATTATAGACGGGAGTACTTTCTCAATGTTTCTGGAACATCACCTGGGTAAAATACTGGTCATTGCGTTCAGTAATATTAGTAAACCTAATTTATATGCAACTGAATTATAACTATGGTCTTTAAGGAAAGTGAATAATTAATACATTTCCACTCATTCATAGGGACAGACGTTTTGAGTTTGAATTCGCTCAATAATAAAAATTAATCTCCCCTGTGATAACCTCATTTTTTATAGAATAAGAGCTTGATTGTTTACATCATTACTTTATCTGATGATTGATAGATATCACGCTACCATGAACCTGAGTATATTTTTGCTACTTCCATTAGCCTTTCTGGCACACCATAACACGCTGGCAGGAGAACTACAATAAGCTCTCCTAATATTTCTCGGTAAAAAATTTGGTTACATCACTGGCAGCAAGGAATTTGGCAATAATTAATGGCGTAAATACTAATAGAATAACTATTATGGGCTAATATCCCTTTAAAAGTGATTAAGTTATGTTCCTTTCATAGATGAAATTGAATGAGTTCAAACTTAGCAGTTTGGTAACTTACGGTTTTAGCGACAGCACTGCTTATTATTATCTTCGAGCAGATTACAGTACGATCTGTGAAAGAAAAAGATTTCATTTGTTTATTGATTAAATTACATTCATTATTTAACAAATAAAGGCTATTATGAACAATGTGTTTCAATATTTCCGTGCATGTGGATTTTAAATTACGTTAAATCAGGAACTTTTAAGAAATCGCGGTGGGTCCATGTTCAAAAAGAAATGTGAAACATAAAAATTGAAGTGAGTGCACCAAAAAAAGAAAATAACGACCGAGGTACAATTTATTTTGGCATCAATTGCAAAAACACTGTGACAGCGATGGCCAAAACGTCAAAGGAAATTCTTTCTATGCAATAAGCCTTGATAAAAGAACTCTATCATGCAAGGAGAATCAAGGTAAAAATACAGTTTTCTAAATCTTCTGAGAATTCGCAGTTTTAACCAAACCGGTCTGGACTAAGGATCGTAGAGAGAGTAGTATTTATTTGGAACCAACATTTTTGAAAATTCCTTTCTTAATGCCACCACAGAATTTGATAACTTATAGATAAGTAGAGAATTACCGTGTACTCACACAAAATTCTGCATTCCCAAAGAGCCGCAGACTATTAGCAACTTCCTGGATATAAATTAGAACTCGAAAGTAAAAGAGTAATGGCTTACTACAATGGAAGCATCTATTCCCACTGCCATGAAAGCTAAGCATTGTTGCAGAACATCCTACTCGTCCGAAAGCTGCTGCCTCTCTCTAGGAGAGATGCAACGAAGGTGCAATACGTCCCTAACCGCGGAAGAACGGTTAACTTAAGTACTCCTACCACTTGAACGAAATTCCAGTGAAAAATTTGCAGGATTAAAAATGTACACGGCAATGTTGCGATGAGTGTCATTCTACTCGTTCGAAAGCTGTTGTCTTACTCTGGGGGAGATGCAACGAAGGTGCAATACACCCTTTGAACCACGGAAGCACGTTTAACTTAAGTACTGGTGATCGAGTTGGTGTGGTGGCTAGAGTACTGGCTAACAATACGGGTGGCCAGGGTTCAAATCCCTTCAGAGGAAGATGCATTTTAGAGGAAACCCGATTCCTACTTGAGTTTCTTGTGTAGGGCACAAGTACAGTACTCCGTCTGACGGGTGAGACGTTAAGCCGTGGTCCTCTTGGCGCCTTTTGTTTAGAGTAAGCTAATGCCGACGCCGGGTTTCTATCAATCCTTCCTCCCTTACCTGTCCCCTATGGCGCAAATGACCTTAGCTGTCCCCTATGGCGCAAATGACCTTAGCTGTCGGTCGCCTCCCCAAATATGCAATTCAATCCATCCAACTAAAGTACTCCTACCACTTGAAAGAAAGTCCAGTGTATAACTTACAGGACTCATTTAAAATGTACAGAATGCCTGAGCCCGTAATCCCAAGGTTACCATGCATTGTTTGACGTACACTTTTGAGGGCTAGCAGACTAAAGACTGAGGAAACAGGCTAGCAGAAATTGCAATGGCCTTCTGATGATCACCAGGAATTCAGCCTAAAAATTAGTCAATAAAATATGCAAAACGGGGTGATTAATAATTTGGCCAAGAGTGCTCTCCCCCTCGCCTGATCGACATGAGAGATGATTCGTCGCCGCTGCATTCGTTGACCCAAAAAAAAGGGCTCATTATCCACCCTCGCGTCCCCATTGTCCCCGCGAAAGGGAAGAGGAAAGTAGGACGCCCAACCCGCACAGCCACCAATTTATTTTCTGCAATTAGCCCTCGGGTCCACTTGTCTTCTTTCTTACGCGCACCCTTTTCGTGGGACGGCGGTGGAAATTCCCTTCGCATCCACAAATCGGACGCGACTCATTAAAGTTCGTGGGGCCGCCGAACGACAAGTGTTCCTGTCTGTCGCAAGGATCAGCCATTTCGGGTGACCACCTAAGATCACGTAGACCAATCATCGTAACGGGGCAAAACCTAAGGCTTCGCTGTCTCCGATGGTGCCACCCACGCAAAGTCTTCCTTACTTTCCTTAAAATGTTTAACTAAATCAATCGTCATGCCACAAGCTTTATCAAATCAATTGATTTTGGTGTTACACTGTGGAAGGAAAATAAGCAATAGCTCATAATAAAAACGATGTACAGTTCCACTATGATTTAATGCTGTCTACCGGTTTCGACGTCTATGGTGTTATTTTCAAGAAAAACCGCTTGTCTTGCCCTATGTTTGTCTTGAAAATGTTCCACTATGTTAGTAATAATAGAAACAGTTCCACCATATTTAATGCTGTATACCGATTTCAACATCTATAGCGTTATTTTCAAGAAAAAGAGTTTGTTTTGCCCCATGTGCGTCTAGAAAATGACGCTGTAGACCTCAAAATCTATAGAAAGCATTAAAATATAGTGGAACTGTAAATCGTTTTTATTATGAGTTATCCCACAAGTTTTATGAAAATTACCATTAAGATTTCCTTGAAACTTGGTTTATGCAGTGTTTTTAAAATAGAATAGAGCTAGTTGTGTTGCGAAAAAAGCTTTCAATAATATTTAGACCTCAAGTATTCCATGATCGTATCTTTATGAAAACATTTTACCGTGAGTAGGATGCTTTAAGAACAATTATAATTTAATACGTGAAATAATATTTAAAGCATTATAATTTTACAACCTCTGCAAATGTAAACTACTCGCTTCTCCTATCCCATTTTCCATTTATTGCATCCTCGTCTCCCTTTTTCTTCCCGAACTCTCTCTAGCATAGCCTTGACAATGACATCGCCTCATCCATTACCTTGTCTCCCACGTTTCCATCTCTTTTTGAGCTGTTATCTCCAAGTTACTCGAGAAAACCCTCTTCTCCTATCTTATTTACGCATTATCATTTGGTGCTCAACCAAAGGGAGGGTTGTGCACATTGCGTATTGCGTTTCCATACACTTCTGTTCCTTGTAGCCTCCTCCCTCGACTTCGGCCATTATACTATCTGCATGGCATCATTTTCTATTATTCTCTTTTAAACATTGGGTACTGTACCCTTAATTTTCACTGAATTTGTCAAGTTTTTTTATTGTTGCAACACCGATGAGGTTCTTTTCGCTTATGCAAATTAACACCCGTACAACAGCAGAATTGTTTGACTAGTCATGTTTATAATTTTTTCGTGGCCTAAATCTTTGTGTTATATATTATAAAACGAAACTAACACATCCTCAGTATTTGCTGAAACTTATATATATAGTTACCATGCCATCATTTAGCAAATCATTCAGAAATTCTGCCATGATAATAGATAGGCAGGGTCTTTCTTTTTTAATCAAAAGTTCTTTGCAATTATGATAAGCCGGATATTAATAACTACGATTGATGCAAAGCGATGCAATGACAGACGGAAAAGAGTATTTCTTGTTTTAATCTCCTTCACATATAACAGTAAAAACAATACGAATAAGCTCATTCAACTTAGACAGTAAATGTCTGAGAAAGAGAATTTTTTATTTGCCGAATATCTATAAAGTAGGTTTCACCACTCACGAAAAAACACTAAAAATCTCTGAGAGATAATAAAATAACCATATAATGTACTTGGTGATCTCTGTCTTTATATTATGAAGTTTGCATCCTAATTGTGAGTCAACGCTTTACATTCCAGATTTTTTGTTTATCCCGACATAGGTTTCAACTCCCAAATAGTTGTTTTTTATGGTACTATTCATTTACCCTATCAAGAAAATTAAATTATGGAATTCGATAGTCATAATTCTTCTTGTCTGTTTCCGGATTACCAAAATGTCCATTGTTGGTGCAAACTATTTATTGGAAATAAGACGAGATACTTACTAAAGTTTAACTGCTGATTATTTCTCTCAAACAGTTGTACGTTACACCCCCCCTTTACGAGTTCGACAATCACATATTTAAGTTCCATCGTTGCCATAAAAAGGAAGTTTGATGGAAGGAAAGAAGGTATGAAAATAGGAAAAATCACACTTATTACGTAGTATAATGCAAGGTAATACGCTAGGTGTTGTGTTATAGTAATATGATAAAAGGTCCTATACTCTATATCCTATAGCCCTAGTAAGCGCTATATGCTATACTATACTATAGCACTAACTCAGTTTGAGTTGGTGCAATGAAGAGGACTCTGATAAGATATTGACCATTAGAGTCTTCCGTGCAACCGGATGTATGCGTCTGTTGGTAGAGAATAGACCTTGTAAAACATTTTTAGACGCACAGTGACTCTATTAGATTGATTAATGAAAATGATTTCTCTCAATGGACTAATTCCATCAGATTGATTCAAGACTACTGTCAAAGATTTTATGACATTTTTCCCCACAATGCATCGTTCATGATTGATGCCACAGTCGTCTCCGTATTATCAAAATAGGCCATTGTTGTACCCAAGGCAGTATTCCAATAATTCGCTGAATTTCCTGGGAAGAGTTAACCTTCACAAAGGCTTCAATTCCAAGAACTATTAATCGAGAGTACATACTTCAGATACCAGCAGAACCAAAACCATTTTAGGGGAGCAATGGAAATATAAAAATAGATTATATGAGCAATGCAAGTAATGGGTTCATGATCTGGAAATAGATTTGAGATTTAATTACATTACGGCTTTTACAAGTAGAAATATGTATAATTAGAGATGGGCTATTCTGAAAATTACCGTGGCAATTTTTGTAAATTACCATGTATTTTACGTAATTTACCAAAGTTCTTGAAAGTTACAGCAATTTTAGTTAACATTCACCTCCGTCCCCTATATTTGTCATAACGATGTATTCCAAACGTTATTTTAAGCCAAGTCCATATATGTATAATACAACCTTAATTATCAATAAAGGTGCGTACAACTCATTTGTGAAATTTTTTCCAAATTTCCATTGCGGGGCTATAATTTTTAACGGCTTGAGCCACAGTCGAAGAGTAGTAACGTCATAGAAATAAGGTTTGAATGAAATTACCCATGCCAAACAAAAGAACGCCTAAATACCTGTGACCTGCCGTATTTCATTTTAAATTTCCTTTACCTCTAACAAAATGAATGTGACAATAGTAATAGCTTAAATGCCGTTAAACCCTTGCTAATTCTACTGGCTTTATTATTAAATCCTCCAATAGGTATTAATTTTCGGAAAATTAAAAGTTACCGTTAATTACGGTAAAAATTATCGTAACTTAAAATTACCATAAATTAAGGTAATTTAAAAAAATTACCGTGGTGTACCACGAGCTTATGTAGCTTATGAAAATCACGGGAATTTACCCATATCAATGCACGATACCGAGCCTTTCAGTTAAAATTACGTCTCACCATGTATGTATGAGAAAAAGCAGAACAATCGGATCGGCAGAGGTTGGATGCAATGACTCGATTAATGTGATAGAGATATAGGAGAAATCATCCAGAGGCCCCCATAAAAGTAAGTTGGTTTCATCCGCTCTCATGAGAATGTAGGTTATCGCTCTTCGGGGCTCAATTATATCGTAGTATTCAGATAATATCACCGTAGAGAATGAACGAGTTGACAAATCAAAGGATTGGCTCACCTATGGGCCACTTCGTGGCAAGTGTTTAATGAAGGGCATGGTGGTCAGGGAACGCGAGTGAACTTTTCGTCGGAGATGAAGAGTGGTGACATAAGGCGCCATCATGATTTCTTTTATCGGTGCAGGGGGATTTGGGGAGGGGAAAAAGGGTCACCGTCGCGTGACATGGGACAGCGTCTGCCGCGAGTCCCCGACCGGGGACCTGTGGTGACTCAGGCAATTGACCGGTAATGGTATTAGACCGTTTTAAACCACTTTATTTGGAGCTCTTGTCCGAAGCCCTTAAACTTTTTTTTTCAATTTGAGTCGACTGGACGTCGCGGAAGACCTGAGTGAAAAATCATTCTCATTCGAAAAAAAAGTGTAATACTTTCAATTTGCGAGCATAAAAGAACCACAAAAAACACTAAACACAGTAATTACTGAAATATTTACCAGTCACCAAACCATAAGAACTAGTTCACTAATGATCAGTAATCATAAGTGAACTACTTCATCAACAGTAAAGTTAAGCTAAGAGTTTGGGAGGAAATATACTTGACGAAAACTCTTTTTCCTACAAGAGACAACCCCAAGGGAAATGTTCTAAGACAATAGCGTCTATTAAGCAATTAAGAAAGGAGAAATCAAAGGAAGAATTACTCGGTAAGACTAAGATTGGAATATGTCTGGTAAATAAGAAGGGAATGAAATATTTGGAAGGGATAGCTTAGTTGGCTTGGGCAGAATGGAGTGGAATACTGTTGCAAATCAATCTTTGGATTAATGACTGGCGTTGAATAGCGTAGTTATCGAACAATAATTAATTTTTTTGGGGATAGAAATGGCAGTTGTCCCTACGCAACACCTGCATGGCGTATACGCCACAATGACGACACGCGGTTTACTGCGTTAGAGTTGATAAAAAATTACGAAAATTAGACTCACCCACGAAGTACCATTTGCAACGCCGTGTCATAACCAAATAATAATGTACTTATTAATTTTATTTAATATTCGTGGCTTCGTTATTTTTAGTAGTTCTTTATTATGTTGATGGTCTGGAAGATTTCAGATTCTAATACATGCAGGTGATGAGAGGAAGTGGACGAAATAACTTCCCATATACTCTGAGAATGTCCAGCCATATTCAGGACTCGGAACAGGTATCTGGGCTCACCATTATAGCAACACAAGGAAGTGGGGGTGATTCCTGTAGGGAGCCTGCTTGCCTTCAGCAAAGTACTCAGACTCTACGGGTAACCACCGATAGGGTGGCTGGCACAATGGACTAATTCGGTCTAAGTGCCTCAGGGACTCATTTCCTATAACTCAACCAACGTATCTAATCAGATCTAATGTTTATAGTTGTTTCATTTATCGTCATCACTTAATTATAATTTTCTTGATATTTTAAAAGAATTGCTGTGATGTTAATTGTTGAATGTTTGTTTTATGGAAGAGGTTGTTAAGTGGTTGTTTATAAAAGATAGAAAAGGGGGTTGTTGAGAGAGAGGCTGCAGAGAGAGGATGAGAGATGTATCGTGGTCTAAAATAAATAATTATCTGGAACATTATAAGTTGTGCCGAATTTTCTGCACAAATTTGGCCATAATTTCGTCGCGGTCATTTTCGCTCGCGGACATCATCTCAAGCCGGACATAACGCGAGATGTACTAAGTGCGGTAGGGAGATTTCAAAGTGCGCACTGTCGGCGATATTGCGCGACAAGAACAAGGTCCTCTACTTTTATAGTGAATTCGCATCTGGCGTCCTCTTTTCGGAACTTTGTGGCAATAGTGCTCCTCTACGCCACCGCCTCAACCAATGGCTGGACGAACAGTTCCCCTAAACTCCCAACTCCTGCATCGGTCAGCTGACTCCCCTCAATTGCCGGCCGCATCGACACAGCTCGGCGCTCGCCCTCTTGGCATCTGACTGTCACCGGGCACCGTAGGACGTATCTGCTTGGTTCCAGTTGTGACTTGTGCTCGTCTTGTATAGATCAAGTTAACGGTATTTAGCCTACGGGCTTGCTTTATATTGTAATATTTGTGGTTATATAAATGCTGTTACTTGAAGTTAATCAAACTGGCTAAGGTTGTTGTCATTTTTCTCTCGTTTCCGCCCACCAATCGCAGTCAATTCACTCGCGACGTCAAGTTTCAGTGGCTTGCGTTGCAAAGTTTTTGGAACTTTGGAATTTGGAATAATTAATTGGAAAAAAGAGTCACGACATAACACACATCATCCTCCTCAATGATTTATGGAATCCGGTTATTCCACATCAGGCATGTAACCTTTGTCCCAATTGATATCAGATTTCGCACTTTATATTAACGCATATGTTTTATTTTCTAGCCATTTGCTTTTCCCCACCTAAAACCACATAATTGGCAAGCTTATTCATTTCCATACGTATCCTTTCCACATTTTTTTTCACAATATTCACAACATTTATACGTGAAGTTCCTTTTTTTAATTTATGTCTCTCTTAATTTACTTTTTAAAACTACATTACCCTATTTTAATGCAAAACATGAGCAGTTGTGTTCCTTTCTCTCTCATGACGTTTTCTCAACCTTTGCTCAGATTTTCTGCCATGCATTGCTTCAGACTCTCCTCCGTTTAGTGAGACATTTTTTTAATATGAAGTTCATAATCGAAAGTCTTTCGGTGGTCAGCTTGAATTTACCTGGAAATAGCTTGTTTATCAATGAATGAAGCAGTCTCCTGGGATTGGTGGATGTTGAAATAGCACTGGTTCATTCATCATTCACGAGCAAATTCAATTCCTTAAAGTTGCTGCCGTCCTCTCAATCATAACACATAGAGTTAACGTACTGCAGGACTGTACAGCCACATGTAAACACAATCCAAAAAATATGAGGTTTGGCTGGCAATGATCATCTAATGGGCAAAACAATAATGCATCAAAGTACGTAATTCTATATATTGGGAAACAATTTTAAAAATTTGAATGAAAAATTGAAAGAACCCATACAAGCTCTGGGCTAACCTAGCCTCGGAGGAGGTGATTACCACTAAAACAGCTTTAGTCAATAAATGTCCAAGGAAAATGCATTAGAGGTCATAAATTCAAGGAATGGTTTGCCACAACTCTCCTCTCTGTTCAAGTTACAAATTTATTCCTCTTCTTTACATCATCATGCCGGACGTATTTCATTCTAGGCATTACTCACAAATGTTTCCTATTTATACATCCTTTCATCATTGATTACAGGTGTGAGTTACATCACAGAATCTTTCTGTGCCTTGTCATTTCACCTTCAAAAGCTTGAACTTTCAACTTCACAGTTTTCATCAATCAATATTTCTCCAAAAATCTTCGATAGATTCTTTTTATTGGAGATTATCTCCATCCGATTGTTATCATTCTTCCACAACGCGACATTCCCATTTCTTTCCATCTTTTATGATTTTCACGGATATCTTTTAAGCTCCTCTGCCATTCTATTGCACACTCCATTTTGATTATATGAAATGTTTCATTTTGCTCAGTTATGAAATGATCATTCCCAATCACATGCTGCAAGCTATTACAAAATAATTTTTCAAATGTATTTCTCCTACCGATATTTTTTTCTTCTTCAATCATAGATGATTGTACGACGAAATTATTTTTAAGTTACTTCGATTAAATACATCTTTAAATAGGCACCTCGGTGTGGCATAAAGTCAGTCACTCCACTCATATGTGTAATTTTCAGACTTTATTGTCCGAGAATCTTGGAGCAAATTTATTGCATTGCATGAATTCACTCCGAGATTCTCCAACAACAAAGTATGAATAATAATGCATAATAATTATTTCATTGTTTTTAATAAAAATATCAATTCCATGATTGTACTGGCACTGGAATGAAATTCAAGTACATTCTAACGCTGTGGAATTCCCTTTCGAAAAGGCTTTGCATCGTATATTTTTATATGGCTCATTGTTCGTCAGAAAAATCGGCTACCGTTTGATGATTAAGTTCTGCAAATTCAACAGTATTTTATGTAAGCAAGAACAGCAAAACCAATGATTGGTCGCACCCTCGGTGTAATATCATTGCATTATAGCCAGAAATGTTTCAAAAGCGGTAGGTACTATCCACCAAATTCCAACATATATGACCGTTACTGTAAGCACAGGAGATAATGGTGGACCAATGAATGGTTCCATTGCTTAAAAATAAATAACACTACCTCACTATATCGTATATTTATTTACTGTTTTATATGTCTATTTGATGCATGGTTCCATCAATGGCGTAGTCATTTTTATATTATTGATACTATTCTCCACAGCGGTTGCAATATCTTACAATTTGACACAACTTCCATAAGATATGTTGCCTCAAAATATTTTCAGTTAATTCATATCAGCATTTTATAAAATCACTCATCTTATTCAAGACAACTAATATGCAATAAATCATTCGTGCACAATACGATTCAGCACAAATAATGGAAAATTGGTTTCGCCTGAAATTCGAAATATTTTCTCAGCGAAACTTTGCACTCGCACCCCAGCTGGGAAAAGTTTTGAATATTTTGAGTAAAATGAATTTTACGCTATCTTTGTAATAAGGTATAATACGAATGGTACAAATAGAGAACAAAATTCTGAGACATTTAATCGTATATCATCGTTGACCGTGCGATCCTAAGGTTGGTTGGCTGCAGCCCTCCATCCTTTCAGTCTAGTGCTAGGTGTCTGTCTTTCAGTCTAATGCTAGGTGTCTTACTTCCTGGTAGCTCTTCCTATGTACTTTCCTCTTTATATGGCCCATAAACTTCTTTCTGGGCCTTCCTCTGGGGTCTATTCCCTCTATCGTACATAAAGGTCGCAAAAACGTGACATATTTTTGCAATCTTCGGCAGGAATGCCATATAATTCTCCAGTTAACTATGACTAAGTAACTATTTAAAACTGAGGATTAAATAGCAAGTATAACCAACTTCATACATACATACTCCTTACCCTCTCCTCATGGAAGCGTTTTCCGCCGCTGTAGCCAGGTAGGTAAAGCAACCGCACGACGAAAATGTCGCGGTTAAAATTCCGCCTCGGGTACTGCTAATGCAAGATGAATCCCTTGGGTTGGTCAGTGCGATATGATCCCAGCAGTTGGAACAAAATATTCGAATCTCCCACAGGTACGGAAGTGTTGCGACTGTATTTGAAAGCTTGTTGGTGAAAGTCCAGAGGGTGATAGAGCTAATCTTGCATATGCGCAATAAAATATAAGTAGATCTGAAGGAAGATTGCGTCTTCCTCCCGCCAAAAAAGTAGATCGTGTCACGTGCCTCTATTTGGGGTAACGCAGTGAGCTACACCATACAAATTCCATTGTAATGAGTGGGGACGGAAGTTCAACTGTTCGTCAAAGAAAGACAAAAGTCACTTCACTTCCAACGGAGACAAACATTAAGTAAAAACGTTAAAACTAAAATTTATATCGGAATGAACATTATGACCTTCTTTCAATAAAATGCAATTCATCCGAAATCGTTTATTTTTCCTGGTCGAATGATCAAAACGAAGCATGAACTATATTTGCAAAAAAATTCGATTATAATCAACTGGCTAGTGAATAATTATTCACTAGCCAGTTGAGTTGTCTTTACACTCGTTGCATGAAAATAAAAAAAATATTTCTTTAAGCAAATAAAAACTTAATTTTCATGACTATTCACGTAGCCGTCCTAGATTCTCCTTATATTTCTCCTATATATTCTCCTCTGGAGTGGAATATAGTCCTATGTTCTCCTCTTCAGTCCTCATGTAACATGTATACTAATTCGTGTCATTACTTTTTTAACGCCTATTACAAATCATATTTTCGTTCGGGTAGTCATGTTTCATTCTGCGTACTGGGTGGATTTCATTCTATCCGTGGTTTCTCTTCAATATATTTTGCTTGTACAATAATCATCCTATTTATACCCTAAAAATATCTCTCTTACTCCGTCATGCAAACATTTATGAAGACGAAGCGGCAGGAGTGAAGATGATAGATATTAACACCAATTAAAATATAATGGACTTCGTACAGATTTAGTAACTCTTAGCAATAATTGATGAATCATCCAATATTGAATTGTGGAGCCACTCGCGTCACCTATAAGGCAAACATATCTTTTTACTTGGTCTGAGCAACTGATCACAGCGCGGCGGGCTGTTTAACGCATGTCCGTCACCTTGATAAGCAGGCAAATGTGATCGTTCGCATTTGAATGGCAATGGCATGACGTGAGAGCACGACATTCGTCGCTCCCGATTGCCTAGGCACGTTTGACTGAAACCCATCCACTAGTGAGTGGTAGCGGCCGACCATCGCCAGCGCACTCGCCGGCCGCATAATTGCATTCCACCGGCGCGGCGCTTCCCTTCCGCCTGACAACAATGGCTCATTAAATTCCCGACTCCCATGCGTGGGGGGACAGGATGGACGAACTATTCGGAGGCCCACTTCCCTTAAAAACCCGGACCCCTTTATCTAACCGCCACCCTCTTCCCTTCTCCGCCTCCCGAGCTCCCTCCTGTTCCAAAAAGCATCCGACGTGATTCTCTCCTCCTCGCCGCGTCCTGATTGATTGGGCACCGGCAAAAGTGTCCCGCGTCGATAGAGTGAGTCACAGGCACGGGAACATCGCGATCTTTAGCCTTGGCATTACCTTGGCACTCATTCCTACGACGGAAAATGTGGTAGGGCACCTTCTCTAGGAGGCTTTAGTACCGCTCTTCTCGATTTGTACAGTGATATCGAAACTTGTGAAGTTGAAATATGGCTACGGAAAAGAATGGAAAGGATAAAATGGAGTGAGAAACGAGGAAGTATTGGCAAATATAAATGAGAAATTGAAAATTATGACCACGATAAGGAAGAGTAAGGCGCACAGTTCGACAGTTAATGTCATTATACCCTTGATAATGACGAAGTATCAAAACCATGGTCGGTTTTCATTAAAACATCGTAGAAATTACTGTTATCATTTTATTCTTACCACTATGGATGTATAATATTTCCACAAGTTACGCCTGAAACTATTTCATAAGCTCAGATGAAACTTGTCAGAGGATAGATTCACCCTAGAGGATTCGAATCCAGGTGGCAGTCGCCTGCGCGAAGCGTGAAATGAGGGGAAGCCTGGTGTGGAGGGGGTCTGCTAGTTAGCGCATCCTCCGATAATGAGCGCTATGCACACGAAATTGAGTCCGAATACGCTGATAATTTTTGCTATCCATCGCAGGAGTATATCTAAACAACTGGATTAAGCAACGTAAAGAGCTAGAAAGTTGATGAGGTCAAGGGAAGCATTTTGAAGATGGTAACGATGGCAAGGGACCAAGGATCAACCCTGGTAGTCAAACGACATCATTCGTGAGGAGCTAGTTTGAGGGCAATGAACTGAAAAGGTTCAATCAACGCAACAGACATAATGTTCGGCTGCCATTATAAAGCTCTCAAAAAACTTGTACCAGAGGTATGCACAGAAGGCTACATCACATGTGAAGTCATGTAGCGAAGTGAGCAGGGATGGAAGGATAGGTGTGGAGAGAAAGTGAAAACATCTTGATCTCTGAAAATATGACTATTTGGAATGGTGGACGCATTGTACGTAGGGTAAATTAAACTAATGAAGGGCATGCAGCTTCCACCCATTCACCCGAAGGCATAAAATGTAATGAAATAGCGCCTGCCAGTCCCAGAATCGTCAACTTCATACCCCCAGCTTTTGCATTGCCTACAAGTATATAGTCATTCCATGTCAAGTTTCACGGAGCTTCTACGGCATTAGGAGGGAGAATTACATAGTCTCGCGGAAGACGTCTTTAGATTATCCTGACAGGCTCTTCTGCAGCCGCAGATCCGGTTTTACACGAATGCGCTTTGGAGGTACAGAAGCTTACTTTCTGCGATTGATTTGGCCGGCCCAGAAGATAGCTAGAATCAAATTAGACACTACCAATGCTCTTTAAGGACATATCTTATGATAAACTCCAGATAATACATCATCGAAAAAACTAGGATATTTCTTGAGGGCTTCAAAAAAAGTAAATTGGCAACAATAACGGAAGGAAATCAGAACAGCGAGGTGCGACAGACGCTAGGTCCAAAGTTAGACGTACTGCATGGAAATAATATAATAATTAAGAATTTAGGCAGAAATCAAATGGAAACTGGTACGTATACCATTCGAATGTAGGAGAAACGGAGCAAGTCTCTCCTCTACATAAATAAACTACACCAGAGCAGAGCTCTGGTAATACTCCCAAAAACATGACGCAAGTTAACAAGCAAAATTAGGAGTCATTTGTACATACTTCACTGAATCAAAGGAAAATTGGCCTAAAACACGAAGGAACTCATGACAAAGAAACACCTCCTGAGTTCCAATCGGAAGAGATTTTAAAATAGGACTCAATATCTGAAAGCATTTGTGTGGAGCAGACCAATGAGAAAAGAGTCCAGAGGTAGATGAAAGATTTTGACAATGAGTACTGGAGGCAACTGCTGTATCCCTATAAAAGGAGCAAAGCGAGGCAGTAAAGAGTATTGCGGGGGATATAAGAAAAGAGAACCTCAAAGAACACCATAGAGGAAATAGAAATCTCATAAATAGATTGGGTCTACCACATGACACGACAAAAGTTTTTTGCGGGTAATATCGGATGAAGTGGGCAAAGTCAAAAGGAACACCCTACGAGGAAGGTCGAAGGACGGAAAAATGGACCATATAAGGTGAGAAACTCATTAATTCGGGTCAAATGAATGAATAATATGATGGGATCATTTCGGCGAGGAAAACACGTTCTTTCTAAAAGCATGAACTATATAATTCAAAATACTTTGAGAAAGGAGCACATTAAACATAACTGAGCTGTGACAAAAGATACATTAAAGAACACCACCAGAGAGCTGGGAAAAATTTGCACAATCTTCAATCTGTAGTTGCAGAGCAAGTTATTTCAACAGAAAAATACAAAATGGAATAGAGATGAAATTATCCTTTCAGAAAAATCCTTCCATATCATCTGTGGAGTTGAGATTTCTCTCTTTGGTTACCTGGCTGGCAATAAATTACTATAACTTACAATTTCCACAAGATTAACCGGTTTGAAATCCTATGGCCTTCGTTTACAATGCCTTTTGAATTGACTCGGTCGAGAGTCCAATCCACTCTCAGAACACACTCGTTATCATTCATGTCCATCTTAACCTCCTGCTTGAAACTTGAAGAACTGAAAAACAAAATATTTAATCCGTCACCCTCTGTCAAAATTCTGAAAGCTCATATGAGATAATCGGTGTATCAAACAATGCAATTCAATAAACAATGAAGGTTTCCTTAAAATTCGTGCATGCAGCTTGCACGACACGAGAGTACTCAGCTAACCTTTTGCAGATGCCTCTCTCTCCAATTATATGCATAATATCTGAGCTAATTTTGAAAAGCCATTCCTGAGCATGATTAGTGTCAGTAAAAATATGAAAACCTATTTTTTCTCGCCAAACATGTTTACTCAAGCATGTATTACACAAGTCATCGCGTATCACACATTACAGCAAATGATCCGATGTGATAATAGTGTTCTTTGCAGCAATGGTAACCATAATTGGAAGCGACAATTTAAAAAAGTATTCTCTTGAGAAATATTGGAGAATCAGCCATTCCCCACTAGTCACTCACTGAAGTTAACCGATTTTCACGATGAGAGGCAGTTAATTTATAGCGATAACTGGATGGTAGAGCCGGCTCGAGATGTGGGCGACCCGGGAAATCGACCGCGGTGCGAGGGTTTTGGGGTGTATGCAAAGGTTTTGGGAGGCACAGAAGATGCAGCCTGTCAGGAAGGGGTGGATACCGAAAAATATCTCCCTCCTCAGGGCGTGAATACACGTTGGACCAGCCCTTAACAAGATCTTAGACAACTACAGAAACATACACCGATATATGGCAGTCCAAAAATAGCCCAAGCTGAGAAGGAGTTCATGGGAAAAAGACAACTGCTGTGCTCAAAGAAGATGGGACTACAAACCAGGAAGCACTATGTAAAAACAATCATGTGGAGCGTGACACTCTATGGATCAAAACCATGAACCATTGGAAAAGTTGACCAGAGAAGGCCAGAAGTCTTCACAATCTGGTGCTGGAGGAGATTGCTGAAGGTAAAATGGACAGATGGAATAAGAAATGATGAAGTTTACAGAAGAGTGGAAGAGAAAACCATATGGAGCACCTTACAGAAAAAAGAACAAGATGGATTAGACACACCCTGAGATACAATGGGTTTGTGAAGAATATAATTGAAGGTAAAATAGAAGGAAAAGTTCCCGAAGGAAGATCCAGGAATGAGTTCATGGACCAAATGAAGAGGAGAGTACAGAGGAAGAGATGCCAGGAGATAAGGGAACTAGCATTAGATGAAGAAGGGTGGAGGGCTGCAGATAACCAATCTTAGAATTGAACGACCAATGATGATATGGCAGTCGCATTCCGGTCTTTCAAGTAAATTCCTACTTCTAGCGCATGGTGCTTAGTTTCGGAAAATGATCGAAAACTTTTAGCGCTGAGCAAACTTTTACGAGAAATTCTTTCTCCAGATAATGAGCAGCATAGAAGAAGCAAAACTTCTGGCAAAAATGGGAAAGCTGAAATAAAAATCAAAACTCGAGGCGAATGAAAACAATTTATTTATATCGCAATAATAAGAGCACTTTCAGCGGAAGAATCTTGGATACTCTCTTCGGAGTTATTTACGTGTCCGTATTTCATTGCCAAGGCATTTTTCAAAGAGACGCAACCACTTAAATCTCCCCATGAGTCATTTTATCAAATTCCTTATGACCACTTCTTAGAATACAACTTTGTCTCATTTCACAGGCACGTTTTCCTTTGTCATAGTCTATACTTTGACATGAATCACAAAGTTATACCCTCCGCTGGTTTTTTAGGACAACAAAGGGTAAAAGAAAACAAATATTGAACTTTTAGTTACAATTTAGGTTTTGCTTTCCTCTTTGCTTAGAAGCAACACTGCTCACTATTTCTTAATCTTCCTGTACTCAATTCCTTGGTCTTGTTACTAGATTTCGTCCTTCTCACTAAGTCATCTCGTGTTGGCCAGTCCGCACCATTACATTAAAAAAGTACTTTGTTTAATAAATGTGGAGATCATTCCTGGATAACATTTATCACAAAAACTACAATAATAGATCCTACTTTTTTTCTTCCTCCATGATCGCAGGATTGGCATTGGATTGAGATTCAGAGTCCATTTTTTCCAACAGTTATTTAGTTCTTCAGACACGATAAACCCTGCATCGCTCTCATACGAAAAATCATGTTTGAACTTTCTAACGAGAATTTTTTTAGCTATTTTTGTACCAATTAGTTTGTATAATTGTGATATAGGTGCAATCCAATTTTCGTTCCATTTCTTCCAGGTATTATGAACATTGAAATAAAAAATTTGCATTACAAGATAACACGGAGCAGCTTAGTAACAGTGACTAATACTGTAACAATGTTGAACCACACTTCTGCAAGACACACTAAATTGCTTGAAAAAAGCAACCAAATAATTTCGAACCAGAACCCTTTTTTAAAATTGTTATAATACATATGTACTCAAATAAATTAACTTATAAATTCAACGCTGCTCTATATTTCGTTCATGAGAACAAATTTTCCACACTTTCCTGAAAATCACTCAGAGCACGTAACCTTAAAAAAATAAACAGAAATGTTTCCGCCCCTGTGTACGTATTTCCAAGAGTCATCAATAAATAACAGGAGATTCTAGGAACACATTACCGAATTTTTTCTGCCTCGACCAATTTTGAAAGCTCGTAAAATCTTAAATAGTGTCGTGGGGCATATTTAGCACAAAGTTGTACCCGCTGTCATAAAATAGTCCCAATTAACGGTACAAGATTTCAGGCAACGGCACTTGCATTAGTTACCTCTCAGCTATTCATCATCTAGAATCTTTAAAGAATTAAATCATTTCTCTTCTTGGAACTATGAGGAAAACGAGGAAAACCATATCTCCTTCCGCTCATGTAAACAATGAGAGCTATGCAATTGAAATGAATCGGAACAAACGCGATCGCTTCTTTTTTATCATGTATGAAGAAAAAATACAAAAATTTGCTTTCACGAGGTACGACGGACTCATTGGACAATATTTTAAGTACACAAAATAAAACTGACAAATGAAGATTCCTCTTTACATAAACTTGTAGAAGGTCTAGTGAGCGGAATGTGCGGAAAAAAATTTTCGGGCTCGTTGACGGCTGCACTTATTCGTGTTTTACCGTGTAGCTGATTTTTATGGCATATGGCCGAGAAAGTCAAAATGGCCATCGTGTAGCATCAAATGTAACACCTCATACGTTTAGGAATAAGGAGACTTATCTGTTTAACTATTAAAGCCCGTTAAAAATCCACGCCAGATACTACACAAATTATAAGGAAATGTTATGGGTCAAATGACTCCCAGCCTTTCCAGATATTAAATAAAAACTCCCATCTTCCTAGTTTCATTATCCCTACACGCGCCAAACGCGTTTGCATTACTAATTTACCTCTCGTGTGCGATTGCTTAGAATTTGAACGCGATTTATATAACTGTCTGTCAGCAACAAGTGCTGTCAAAAAATTAGACGGAATTGGGTAATTTACATAATAAGCTGAATGATAATGTCATACGCACTGTCTTCGCTTCTTCAGCTGGGGACCACAATGCAATACAGTACTCGACACCTTTAATGATTTACAAAAATTCGGGCATATATAAAGATGATTTCCAAATTATAAACGGATCATTAAAAAATGTTCGTAACAACTGCTCCTCTGAGATCAAAAGAAGAATAACGTTAGCCAAGACAGCTTTTCAACTAAAGAAAAGTCTCCTAGTAAATAACAGCATTAGTATTGAGACTAGGAAGAAATTCCTGAAATGCTTTGTATGGAGTGTGCTAACATATGGATGCGAGACATGGACACTAAGGAAGAGTGAAATGACCAAACTTGAAGCTGCAGAAATATGGTTTTGGAGGAGGATCACAAAAACTAGGTGGACCGACAGGAAAACTAATGAGCAAGTATTAAATGAAGTACATACAGAAAGAGAAATATTGGAAACAATTAAAACAAGAAAAGCAAAGCTCATCGGACACTTACTTAGGCACGACAACTTCATACAAAATGTCATGGAAGGAAAAATTCTAGGCAAAAGACATAGAGGACGACCGAGTACTTCGTGCCTAAAAGTATTTGCGATGGAAAATCTCACCGGCACCTCGTACAATGAAATGAAGAGGAAGGCTGAAAAAAGAGATTGTTGGAAGTCGTGGCTGCAACAAGAATAACCTTTACAAGAGAAGAAAGATTTAAAAATTTAGCTCCCGGAGACTGTTTTAATCATTTAGCGTTTCACTGAACAGCATATGAAGATGTAGTTTCTAGGAAAAAATATCAAGGATAACTCATCACCCAGTGTGATCGCTAGATTTAATCGGAAACTGGCCAATATTATATCAAAGAAAGGAGTAAGAGCGCATAATGACAGGGCCAAAATGCATTTTCGTGAGGCTAAAAGGGCCGTTTTATTGAATGATTAAATGAATTGTTTTTACAGGTAGATGCTGGACTTAACTTCTCAATGGGGTTACAACTGCAGCTAAACAAGACCTACTTAAGGAGATACAATTTAATAAAAATAGAATATTTAGGAAAATATTAGCAATTCAAATCCAACGCCATCAACATATTTCGCGGAAGAAAAAATATCCGAGTAAAACGTCAATAACCTCACTAGGCTAAGTTGGAGAGCACCGAGATAAAGTATGACAAAAGGAGATTAGATTCAATTTCGTATTCCTTAACAATGGTGCTGAGAGTATCAGTGTTATCTCACTCCACAAGCGCATTGTTTTCGGGTCTTCAAGTATCAGTTTGGTTTAATCTTGATACTTAAAGATTCATTCAGATAAATGTTGAACCTTTCCCTGGATAAAACTGACAGCTTTATCTCTAGAAACTTTGTCCCGTCACTAATGGTTTAAACTATTCCAATGATAAATTTGCTAATACAAAACAGTTATGTAAACCTTAGGTAAATAAGGTGCAAAGCTGCCGATAAAAACAACCGCATTATTCAGCGAAAGGTTGAACAAAAAATGTATATGGAGGGTTAATGGTGAAACAACATTACATATAGATAAATCTGTGTACTTAGGCAGAATGAAAGGACAATAAGGTTGAATAAAGAGATATAGAGACGCACAAAAGCACGCCAAAAGGCCGAACATAATCATCATGACATATGTCCTACCTCTACACTTTACGTATCTCATATCCACAATCAAGCCGTCTGAAATCCCTGTCCAACCACACTTTACCTCTGTACATGACTTTCAACCATTTCTTAGAGTTCCTACAAATCTAAGACAGCAACTTCCTTTTCTCCTGCAACTTACTGCAAGAAATATAATTAGTTGTTGAAGAATATATAAAGAATAAACGCCAATGAAACTCTGTATGAGAAAATAATAACAAAAGTGAAAGAGCAGAGTGCAATGAGGAAGAAATTTGTAAAACAGATGCAAATTCATTGGACCACTAGAAAAATTGGTAATTTTTAACTCTTGTCTAATAGAGAAAGAAATGATAAGATTTGCAACAGTAAATATAATGGGAAAAAATATATATTGTACATAATAACGTATTTTAAGTCAAACACTTTAGGGGTGCAAGTTACCGTTTTCCTTATGGCAATAGATAATTTTTCCGATGCAATGGTGGCTGCTGCACGGAAAAGGAGATTAATGCAAATAACTGCACTTCCCCATACGTGATATCGTAGGCGCTATGGCCAATCTGGGCTTTCATTCATGTGTAATAAGCCATCAGGCCTCACTCCACGATTTACTATCACGCGGGCAATTAGTTTCATTTCTTCGACTTCTATTGACAAAGTGGGTTAACGGACTCAGTTCAACGAACTCATGACTTAATTGTTAAGTTCTTGGATCGTTTTCAAAACATTTGGATCCAGAATTAAATAGAGCATCAATTAATAAGATTTTTTACGCAATGCAAAACCTTCCTGACTCATATCCAAATTATGTATATAAATTATTTTAGTAACATTAAAAAAAAATGTGGGCCTAATATTCAATTTCAATAGTCATAAATAAATAGTATGTTGGAATAGACTTTTGCAATCGCCATTTTAAAAATTATCTCTCTTGTTTTTAATTATCTGAGGCTTAATATTAAAGTATAGTGGAAAATGACACTTCTCGTCACTATTTTTCGACCAGAATAATTTAGCTTTTAAAGCTCAAGAGGGAAATTTACACATGAACTATTCGTTATAGAGGAACTTCAAGGCTCATTATGCCCCGTGCAAAGCGACATATAATTGGAAAAGCATGTGACTTGAAGGAGGTATCTCGGAATTGAAGTTAGCGGCCGAAAGCCCTCTATGTTTTCATGACATCTATCGAAGACGGAGAGAACTATCTAATCGCTCACCAGCCAGAATCGTATGTCAATACGGTCGAGACATCTGCCAACAACTTTACGAAGCTCTAACTACTCCGCAACTGAGGCGGTACGTCCAAATTCAAACCTATGAAATAAGACAAAAGTTTCATTACTTTATTTCATTCCAGATTTTATTTGCCACCAGACCCTTACGATTATTTCCTAGCCTTCTTACAAATGCCTTTTTTTGCTATTAATTTTTACGTGAAATTGATGGCCTTCTTAGTCGAAAGAGCTTTTTAAAGATAATTCAAGCACAAATATAATATTAGGGTAAAAGTAACTCCTTTAATATTCTTACCACGCTTTGTCTTAATTAAATGCTTTTTAACCATCCTATTATTTGAGCGCACACCTGATTTATGAATTGTAAATTTGTTTCCGTCATTCAGCATTCGCGCAATTACCTTGCCGATTCATGCCCAGCTGGGCATAAATGTTGAATGACTGGCTTATCCCAGTTGTTCGCTGAAACTGAGAGGCATAAAGAAATTAAAAGCTTCTTAGATTAAAGATACTTTTCATTTTAATCAAAGTTTAAGAATTTTTATGAATTTTATCATAGGTTTTTTTTTGGCTATAACCAGTAGCAAGATCTAATCAAGAGGTTGATTCTAGCAGACCACATCTAACTAACTATCCCTCAATTTTTCCGAAAACCTTTTTCACTATGAATTGTGACAGTTATAATGATGGAGGTGGAGATACCCAGCACCTTCAATCATCGTAGCGTGTATCAACAAGAATAAATCTATATTAAACTCCCTTAAGGTACTAAAAAGTAGAACCCAATGCATATATTCATTGTAATTGGCTCCTCTCCTAAGTGCGAGAGTTGTATTTTATGGATCAGAATTCCACACTCCGATTTTTGCTCATCGAGAAAAAATAATCTTATATCGGAGAACAGTGGCATAGGAAATTGAATACCAGCGACAAGTAATAAATTTCCAATTTAACGAACGAAAAATTAGTAATTTCAACAATTACCGAATATTTTTTAACCGGACCCTGGAAAATGGTATGCGATTGATTATTTATTTACTATCGTCTATAAAACAAATTTCATCACCCACAGGCTTTGGAAGCTGTGGTACCTTCCATACTTACTGTGTAATATGGCTTTGAGAGTCTGAAGTGCCTCGAAACAACACCGTTCTGCGGTATTCTCTGTTGTTGCAAAGCATAAATAATTGATTTTTCAGAATAATTTGGGGAATATTGCACATTATTGTCCAACTTTCGATCTTATTGAGAAGTGATCTAAGAGCGGTCATTAGTTCCTCTATTCATGAGTTAAAGTCAGAGAGATGATTTTGAGGGAACGGCTACAAAGATTCGTATTTCCCAGAAATTATTCAAAACTAAAACTTTATAAGCGAAATACAACCATATCATAATTCTTTTCTCTTTTTGTTCATTGTTAAATAACTGATGCTTAAATGGTTCATTTTCGGTGGTTATTGATAGAAAATTCTCAAAATACGCTGTTTTGGAAACTAACCAAGCGATATGCTGCTATTTCAATTTTTAAATGCCTATGACTTCTTATAACATCCAAAAGCATTGTCAACATGTCACCAAAGATATCCAGCCAAATTTACGCCAGCCAATTCCTTAGGAATACTGACCGAAGTAACTTTTTGGACAAGCACAATTCCGCCAAAATCTTAGCTCGAGATCCTTTCGGTGCACAGTAAGTGACACGACAGAAAGTGAGTTAGAAATTGAGTTGGTGCCGAATGAACAATTTCGGCCTGTAACAACTGGAGGAACACTCCATATTCACAACGTTGCATTATAAAAAGATTATTTTATGCTGACTTAAAAAGTACAATAAGTTATAGTGGTAGAATAATCGAGATGAGATGATTTCCTTGCCGAAATGTTTTTGTAAAAATATTTACTAAACCTTACAGTAAGGTTACCTCAAAGCCAAAATGGGGCAGTTAGCCCCTGGGAATTAATTTTTGAAAGAATAGAAGTAATTGAGTAGAGAGAGTAGAAGTAATCATGGTAGGATAACAACGAGTATATTAAAACGGTAAAAATCACATATTTCCGTACCGATAGTCATATTAATTATGAGTCTCTTTACGGAAACTTTAATAATGTCACATCTACATCTGCATTATTCACCAAGGAATAATTAGAGTTATTTTTCTAATGGCAACACTATTTTACAGTATTTCATTTAGTTTATCCACCCTAAATAACGTTTACTAAACAACTACTTACATACTACAACTCACGGAGAGGATAAATACAATTGAAAAATTAGATTATGTAAGTAGATACAAATATAATGATTGTGAGCCAATACGCTCCGTTTTTTCAGCATTCTCTAGGTGGACTAGTATAAGCTCTCCTGACTCTCATTTAGAGGAGTCTGAATTCAGTCCCTTAATAAACCTATTTTTCATCAAAATGCACAACCTACCAGCTGAACATTCCATGAAATTTCTCATCAGCATCAAAAGGCAAAAGATGTAGAAAGGCTTGGAAACTACATTTTCTTGTTTAGTTCCATTACAGGAGGTGCCACAGTAAAATGACACAAAGTACATTTTTAAATATTCCTATCATTTGTAGAAAAGTGCATTTTCCAGCGAATCATACCAATCTTTCAGCACTTTTTCTTCCATTAACTTGAAACTACTAGGAGTTAAGGACGAGAGAGAATAGAAAATACGAAAAGTTATATTCTCTTTAATACGTAACTGTAACTTTGCTAATTGCGGATGGACAAGGGGATTACTATGAAATTAAATGGAAATGAGGCCGAGGCATCATAATATTTTAGTTTGCAATCATTATAAAGTTCAGGAAACCGCTGAAGACAAGATGAATTAGTTTTAAGGGCGCTATGTCGAACTATTGGCGCTGATCGATAAAAATCATCACGCGATATGGATTTAAAAACATAATTGCTGGTTTATCGACACTCAAAATCAAAATAAACTTCCATTTTTAATAGGGCCTATTATCAGTAAAAACATCACTAAATTTTTGGCATCACCAAAAAGGAGGATTTTAGTATTTGGTTTAGCCTACTCAGCACGAAGGATGTGGATGTTTTACCATTACTTTCGAGTGTCAGGATAATCGAAGAGAAGAATACGCGGGGCATATCAAAGCCACGATGTTTCAAACTGCCTCTCGGTCGAAGGTGGGTGACGTCGTTAAGAGGATTGGAAGTTGGCGAGAGCGTCGGAGGTCGAGGACCGGTTGACCTCATCCGCCGCCTACCTCCTCCCCTCGATGACCCGCGACAATGGTCAGCTTTTCGGTCGCATATTGCGGCGCAGGCTGAATGGATGCTCTTGCCAATGACGTGCCCATCCATTGCCGCGCCGGAGATCGTGAAGGAATTTCGAGAGAAGATTAGAGCCTCAACAACACGCTATTACGCGTCTCGTATAGGTGTGATTCAGAAGACGCATGGTTGTCCATTGGTCAAAACATGCGCCTACTGACCAGAGGAGCGGGGTTCAAATCTTAAAGAAACCTCTATTTCGTTGGCATCTTTGAGAAGGCAGCCGACATCTACTAATCGGGTAATTTGCAATCGAGTAATTTGGAATACGATAGGTTAGAGTTTGATTTTACGAGAAATGGAGAAACGATGGAGAAATACCCGGTGTAGGCATTCGCCTTTTCTAAACAGATGGGACCATGGAGTTTGCAGTTCGACGTCCCATCCGAAGAATAAAATCCCCTTCTCACAGCATCCAAGCAGGGATCTGAATTCTTTTACAAAATCTCACACTTTCGAAATTTGAATCCGAACCCTAAATAGGAAGCTAATACTCGAGCCAAAAAATCAACCCGATACCCGAAAAGCCTCTGTGGACCACAGATGTGAACCGAGGTAGAACAAAACGTATAGTTTCATTTCACTTGAGACTGTCTCATTCCTTGTAAATGCTTTGGCATTAAAAGAAGAAAGTAAGGAGGATAATAAATTGCCCCTTATTTTACTTGTAAGCTTTGCTTCCTTTGCTCTAGGTCTTTATTATTAAATGATCAGGAATAAAAACCTATCATAGAACCCGAAAAGGAGTTATGATTATGGTCAACCCCGTATTTAGATCCCAAAAGAATCTGTGCAATATAAATCTGACCAAAATTCGATCATTATATTTAGTTCTTTAAAATGGGGAGCGCTAAAAACACAAAGCAGGTTAAGACTTTCTTCTTTAAGTTTCTATCAAATTCGGTAAACATCTCAGCTCTGGTCAAGTTTCGAGAAGCTGTAAGTGGGAGCTACCTCCAAGAACTTGGGTTGTTGAGTAGGCTTGTGAACGGCTTTTTAGTGGCCCCCGAACTACATTTACACTACCCAGTGAACTGCCGAAAATATGTGTAGAATATGATATACTCTATAGGGAAGGTAATGGTATAAGGGAATTGAGAAAATAATGCAATAATTATTAGGGTATTTTCAGTGGAATTAATGTCTCGGTCTAAATTTTTATAGCTGTGAATGTTAAGTGAGAAAAAACTTCTGGACAAGTCTAGAGTAAATGTCTCACATTTTTTCACTTTTTTTCTGTCCTACACATAGACTGTGGTGATAAAATAATACCCACCGAGTTATAATTAATAGTTGTAAAATCTCCAGTGTTTCTGGTAATCTAACCGTAGTGAGAAACTATTTGGCAATACTCTATTAGCTGCCAACTCAGTTATTTCTCATAAATACTGTGCTGCTATTGGCAGTTTTAGATTAAGCCGGGGCTTTACATTAAATTTTGTTGACTTCCCGAGGGCTTGAGATCAAATCTTGGAAGAAGTGAATATTTTTACCACCTATTCGATGTGAACCGCACTCCAAATCTACGTGTCGATCGGTTTTTCGGGGAGGCGAATGGAAACTGAGGTCGCTTACACAATTTAGGATATTTTGACCGGTTGGCAGAAAAGGAGGATATGAAGAAAGAAGGAACTATGGCGGTGAACCCGGAGTCGATATTAGTCGATTCTTAACAAAAGGCTGCTTTGTTAAATGCCCCATCCGAAGGACAAAGTGCGGTAGATGAAGTTTCCTCTACATTACTTCAAAACGGAGATGAGGATTTAGCTGAGAAAAATCACTGCCCCTCTTTAACGTTACACCCATGGTCTCGGGCTGTGTAGCCAGAGTTATAGCCAACATAAACCAGATTTCTCATCAAATCTATACCACAAAATATAACCTGGATAATTTTGTAAGTGATCTAAATAGCCTGTTTCCATCCATAAAATTTACAGTAGAAATAGAGAAAGAAAACCGTCTTCCCTTCCTTGATCTCTGCCTCACTAGATCTGGAGACAAGATAACTTTTGATATTTATCGAAAACCAACACACACCACCAACTACATCCACAATCTTTCATTCGACCATGCCAACCATAAACTGGCCGTCTTCCGCTCTCTCGTTCATAGACTTTTTAACGTCCCTCTCGATAGATCGGCCTTCAATAAAGAATTAAATATTATCAAAGATATTGCTAAACGGAATGGTTTTCAAGATTCAACAGTCGAAAACATTGTGAAGAAGTATAGATTCAAACATTTGATTTCTAACTCCACCACACACAAGAAAGATGAAGCCGTAAAGTACATTAAATTGCCCTATTATCCCCGTTTAACGAAAGGAATCGATAAAATCTTCAAATCAGTTAAAACTAAAATCTCCTATTCTAACCAAAACAAGCTTAAAAACTTATTAGGAAACGCTAAAGATAAAATTCCGGCATTAGAAAAATCAGGCATTTATAAAATCAACTGTAACACTTGCCATTTAGCCTACATAGGACAGACACGACGCACTTTACAAACCAGATTCAAAGAACACTACTCTCACTTCAGAAATCACAATCCCGAAAAGTCTAGTGTAGCGCAGCATCTAATCATGACCGGGCACGACGTAACTAAAGATAATTTGAAACTCGTAAAGCATACAAGTAATAACCTATTAGACGCCTACGAGAGTATCTTCATATTTAAAAATAAAGCCAAACTCCTAAACAGCGACGCTGGACCCATCCCTCATTCCTCCCTCTACTCAGTTTTGAACTTTAAATAATTCGTTACGTCTCTTAACGGACGCCGTTAACCGATCACTTCCTTCCCTTTCTCCCCCCCCCCTCCCTCCAACGTTCTACTTTACGTCCGTTGCAATCCCCTTTCTGTTTTACACCTCCCCTTCACTTCCCCCCCTCTTCCCCAATCATTTTCTTTGGTTGTTTTCATTCGCGTTTCGTCTTTCGCCCTTCCCCCTCTCTCTTTCCCTATTGGTTGTCTCTCTCCCCCCTCCTCCCTAGTTCACCTTTATTAACAACTAGGATGTCTTGACCCTTCCTCACTTCAACCCTACGTTGAAGTGACGCGTTACCTTCGGTTCGCTGAAGAGGGCTACTTTGTAGCCGAAATACGCGTATTCGACCCCCACCCTCGTCCTGTTGTGTCGATTTGACCACGCTCTTTTTGAGCTGATTCTCCCAGAAGTTGGGCAAATTTGCGTGTGTGAGTGAGTGATTTTGTGTGCTTGTGTGTGTGCTTGTGTTTATACCAGGCATCCTTAGCGGGGTCTCATTAGCCCCGTGAAGGATCCCAGGTCAAAACCCAAACATCCTTAGCGGGGTCCCATTAGCCCTGGCAAAGGATCGTATTTGGTTGTGTGTGCGCGTCTGTGTTTGGTCCCTGGCGAGGAAGTAACCTTCCCGTAAACCAACACAGGAGGGTATTCTTGGTTTAGAGGCTGTGGTTGGTCTCTGCTGTGGTTTTCCCAGCATACCAAGACAGCAAATTTTGGTGTTTATTGACGAAGGGTGCCAATTGTTTACGGCTTTTGGAGATTTTCTGTTTTTATTTCAGTGTCAAAGATCTCATCAGCAGGACAAGGCAGCTTTAAATAAAAAGAAAACGCTCTTAACTTCCAACAACATTAATTTGCGATTAGAAAAACTCCTGCTCACGATATTTGTGTGGAGTTTCTTGCTTTATGGAATAGAGACATGGACACATGGCATGAATGAAAGAAAATAGAGGCCTTTGAGATGTGGTACTACCGGATAATCCTATCTTGGATGGAGAGGGTGAATAACGAAGAGGTACAACGGAGAGCTGATAAGGTGCCGCGTCTGTGGAACGCAATGAGAAAGAGACGAGACGCCTTATCCAGGCGGCCACACCATAAGAAGCGATGGACTATTCGGAACCATTATAGACGGCTTAGTTCAGGGTATAAATGCGAGATGCAGACCCAAAAAGGAATACGTCGAACGGATTGTGGAGGACATTTCTACTTGGAGTTGAAGAGGCTGGTATAAGATCGGGCGGAATGAAGACGGAAAACGACTGCTGCAAACCAATTTACGGTTTTCTGACCAGAGAAGAAGAAGAATCCGTCGGACAAGAGGCAAAACTGCGAACCGCAATGTCGCAGAACTCATTTTAGTAGGCTCATGTCGACGTCGGATTTCTCTCAGCTGTTCCTTTCCGCCCCAATCAGAGCTTCTCACATTCGCAAATGACCTCAGTTGTCAATCGCCTCCCCGGAAAACCAACACACCAGCTTCCCTTAAAAAAAAAAAACAAAGGCAACAGGGGAAAAGAAACTGCCATTCCTCCTATACAGTGCGACTGTCACATGCCGGTGTAGTTGACACTCATTGAGTCAAAGCCACACCGATTAAACTGACCTCGGATTGGAGTCTGCTGGCTATTGACTGAAGATTGTGATTCAAATATTCGCGGCTGAGTGATTAGATAATCCCTCTTTCAGCCATCTCATCTTTCCCGGCCATTCTGCGGCACTGTTTTTACCCCATACAAATGGATAAGAGTAAAGCGATTGTCATCATTAGTCCTCTGTTTAGTTGTTTTGTGCCAGTGCGTTGAGGGAGTATTGAATGCCTGAACTGATGAAGAGATAGTATACCCGGGGTAGTATATAAACCTTACATCCACTTTGAACACGCAGAAAAGTCAAATATAACATCTACAGCAGTCGTCTATTGAGACACATTTGGCTGCAGCTCTCTTTTCCATTATCCTTTCGGTTAACCCATTTATACATCTCACAAACGCCATACCTACACTGTGGGTGGAGTAAAGATAAAATCCTCAAATACAGTAAAATATCATGGGGTCATTCCACGTCAGATCAGCAGTGAGTTGACCCTTGGTGTCTCCGATTCGAACCAAAATTTTTGTGTGGGTTCCATCTTGCGTTAAATGAAGAATTGTAGAAGCGTTTTCGGAAAAAAAAATTTTGGCAGATCTGGAGACGATCAAAGTTTCGACCATTTTGCGCTTAGACCTTTTTCTTTTTGCTATATCTCCTAAATGCAAATAGCTAGAGAAACGATTGATATCTTATTTTGTTTGCAAAAGAATGTAACGCAACAGTATGTTATCATTTTTGTAAATAAACTTAATTTTATTGAAATCGTTTAAATGTTAAAAGTTTAAAGTTTAATAACAAAAATACAGACATTTTTATTTTTAAAATGGTGTTTTAGTTTAACACGTTAGTCTTTTGTCTTATCTCAGAAATAAATTTTGTCGTGGGTAGTTCATAAACAACGGAGATATTTAACTTCAAAGATTGGACTACGCCCTCGTTCACCACTAGGGTCGGCGTTAAAATGATGTGCCGCTGTACTTTGAGAATTTATATCTTGGTCTGTGTAAATGCTAGTGCAATACTTTATACACCAATTAAATGATAATTTAATTTTAATTTCATCAATATTTTTTATTATATAATATTACAAAAAATGGAGACACGTTACTGCAATAAGCGACACCGCACTACCTAAACTTAGCAGTTTTGTCAACTTCATGAACTTTGTTACTCAGCCTAAGAAAAACTGCGAAATCTACAGCATTGACTTCTCAACAAGGGTTGCGAGAGTTTATAATGATACAAAGTGACAAGCGACTTTTTTTAAATGCTTTTTTTGTTGTTAATGAATGAAAATGTTTAAACATTATCCAGTCCTACAATTTGCACAGAATCAAAAATTAAAGCCAAGGAAAAACTTATTTATTTATTTGTAACTTAATTGTAATTTACTTGAAATAATTAATCACTAGGCCTAAAATTTATAAAATGCGGATAGAATATAAAGGACCAAAAAACTTATTAATGGAGGTCAAAGCAGTGGGGATTGTGTTGGTGTGGTGGCTAGAGTACTCGCCAACACGGGCGGCCAGGGTTCAAATCCTTGCAGAGGCGGATGTTTTTCAACAGAACCCGATCCCTACTTGAGTGTCTTGTGGAGGGCACTTCAAGTAGAGTACTCCGTCTGTCGGATGAGACGTTAAGCCGTGGTCCCCTTGGCGCCTTTCGTTAAAAGTAGCCTACGCCGGGTTACCCGACCTAAACCCGACGCCGGGTTTCTATCCACCCTTCTCCCCTTACCTATCACCTATGGCGCAAATGACCTTAGCCGTCGGTCGCCTCCCCAAATATCCAATCCTATCGAAGCAGTGGTGCAAAATTCAGGAATATAAATTATTACATGTAATTACAGGGTAAATGTAACTAGCGACGAGTAAATGTTTTATGACAGACAATTTCTCATAAATTTTCATCAGGAATTTTCCCCACAACCTCAACATTTCAAGTGATACTCCACTCATGCATACCCATCACGTCATTCCCTTCCAGGTGGAACTTATTTATTTATTTTATTTGAGAAAAAAGATCATGTACACTGTGGAGCCATTTTATAGTGGACGTATAACAAACAAAAAAGGACACAAACGTAAAAAAATAACAAGAAGAAGGTGACAAATAATAACCCAACATGGGGAAATAGTAAAAATTACTTTTTTGGGAATGACATAAGTCTAGGTTAGCGAAAACGGTGGAAGATAGGGTGCAAGGGTCAATGTTCACAGGAAAGGAATTTACAACAGAAGAGAGGCGAAAAATGAGGGAGCGCTTGGTAAGTGATAATCCGGGAGTAGGGATACGAAGCAATGAGTAAGTCCTGGTGTGTCGGGCGCGTATTCTGAAATTTATCAAGGAAACAAGGTCTGGGCAGTCAATGGTTGAGTTCAGTTTGCTATGGATAAGTTAAGTATCGGTTTTAATGAAGATATTATCAAGTTTGTAAACGGAGAGTGAGGAAAAGACAGTATCGGAGGGTATAATACGGAGATTTGGCTCTCTATTTTAAAGAATATGCATGAAGAAGTTAGTCATATGTTGCAAACTGACTTGTTGTTGGGGCTGACATCGACCATATTGGTGAACAATAGGAGAGAATAAGAAGAATAATATATGTGAAATAGGACTGTAATGCTCTGGGATCTCAAATTTCTGTGAAATGAGCCTAACAGGAACATAGCTTTACATTCATGGTATGGATGTGGTCAGCATAGAGAAGTTTCTGGTCCGTTATTGCTAAAGGATCTGTTACTGACGAAACTCCGGTCAATGGGGAGGAGTTGTTTGGGTATTTAAAATTTATAGAGGATTTTTTGTTGAATAATGTAGTTATTTCCATTAGTGTCAGTCTTTTGTTTACATTATGGGGGGTTATAATTTTAAACTAAAAGTGTGTAAGACAAAAATGAAACAGACTTTGAACTGTGATGTCTCAATGAGCATTGAATTCCAAATCGTAATGGCGCCGAAAAATACCCAATATGATATTTTACTGTGAATGTACCGATCCGATTGCCGCAGATTGTTATAGTGGAGCTGAATATTTATTTGACGAGAGGCCTTCAACCGGATACAAAACGTGAGAACGTCACGTATCTGATGAATCAAACGCTTGGAAGCTTTCTTACCGCCCTTGATACGCCTCGAGGCGACGCAGAAGAAATTTTGAAAACAAAAACAGGCAATATTTGGACAGGCAGGAGGGGGAGAGGTATCGAGAATGACTTCGGCCTTCAATTCTATTTCTCTCCACGGAATGGGATGGGTAGGGGAGAGATATACACTTTGTGACGTCGGAGAGGCCGCAGAAAAACCCTGGCCCCGACATCCGCCCATCGCCAACATTTCATTAGTTTCAGGTCGACGCGTTAGATATCAATTTACCCATTACGCTATATCTGGAGAATGATCAAACCCAGCAAAAATAAGAGCAATTCCGCATCGAACAGAGAAGTTTGAGGATTTTCACTTACGGCCAACAATTTGTGATTACAACTAAAACGAGAGTGGGACTAACAGTCAATGCATTTCTTATTTTTCATCCATTATCTCCTTTGATATCCTTCCCTAATCTTTTCTTTTGATGGCTGAAGTGTAAACACCCCTCACTACAAGTTGTTGCAGCCACTCGCAAAATGGATTGCAGAATCAGAAAAGCATTTAACCCTCTATGGACGAGCAAGTCAAATTTCTTACGTTTCAAAATAATTGAAATATCTGCTTTCTAAGAAGCTTTTCCATTTAGTTTCTGCAATCAACAGAATTTTAACGCATCAGATTAAGTGTGAGGAAAGTTGCGTCTCTTTCGGCGGTTTGTCAAGTGATTTTAATAGATGAAGGTGTGACGCTATTCACTGACGATGGCGTGCCTGGTTGAGCTCTGAAATAAATAGTTTCAGCTGTCATATGAAGGAAAAATTGTGAAAGTTTAAAAAAGGTACGTTATGAAGGTAATAATGTTGAATTATACCTTGTGTAAATATTATTATGTAAAGAATTATTTTAGGTTAAATATATACAATACAAATACGTCACACTTAAAAATAAATTTTATCATAAAATAAATTGCAATTTTTTTAAAATTCTTAAATAGCACTTTTCAAAAACTTATATAGTAGCAGTATTTTTTTCATGCTGATGTTTCATAATTCCGTCCATTTAGAGTAAATCATATATATAGAAAGCTTATTAATCATCATATTGTCACCCCAACACAACCCGTAAAATAATTCATTCACTCTAATCCACTAACATTTCTGCTGTCAAAACTTAAGTACATGCATCCTACCATTAGCTCATAAGGTTATTTCTCCGCTAAACTAACTGTTGCCACTCCTAATTGGAAAGAAAGAGATGGAAGTCTTTTCCATCCTGGGAAAACCCCATATTGCATATGCTACAATCACTTCCGTCATGTTGAAAAACATCGAGGAAAGGGAAAAGATATCAAGGATCCGTAAAAGAAACGTCGTAATTTTCACGAAAGATTACAGCGAGTGCTTACTTCCTCTTGGACCCAATGGAAAGTAATTTACGGACTTAATTATGGAAAAAAGTGATAGGTGGTTAGAAGTTCATTCGCCAATGTTCTTCGATATTTCTATTGAAAACTTAAATTTTCACAAGTGCATTCACTTTCCATGGTACACATCACCAAATCATTAGGTGTTATTCGTTGAGAAGACTCCGCACACCCTTACTGATGTCCCCATCGTACTCTTAGCAAAATCAACAACTTGACACTTCCGATTCTGCATACCACTTGCAGGAATCATTCAATGAGTTAACATCTTAGCGTAATAATTCCAGTCAATATATGAGAGAAGCAGCAGCGTACCGAGCCATTGAGATCCTTTGATTGCGTACAGACTCCTCACTCTTGATGAAGGAGATCGAAATTTCTCAACCATCAGACTACCAGGGGAGGGTAACGAGATTACCGCAGGTAACATTTTCAATCGCAGAAACTTTGAATATTTTTAGTGATGTAATGCTTCCTAGTGGATGATTTCAGAACCTAGTTACGAAGAAATATATTTTATGTTCAATGATTTGTTCGGAAAAAATTCCTTTGGGATAACCAAATTACCCCCGTTGCTGACGAAAGTATCGAAGCAGTTTTGTCAGTCCATTGAAACAATTCATAAATGAGTTCAGTACAATTAATATTATAATGATGATACTAATTTGCAACTTAATTATTTCAGATACTTTTATTTGGAAGAACCCGAGTTTTGACGTTTAGCGTAACAAATTCCATAAAGTTCCCCTTGAAACCACTACCTAAATTATTTTGTAACATTCACTGATTCTAGAAAGAGGGTTGATTAATTTTTGCATGTTTTTGAGTAACTGTATTGGTATTTGTGTGGGCTACTGTATCGATATTTTCATCATGGAATTCACATTGTTTTATATTTTTAAATGAAAAATTGTTAATCATTGAAAAAAATATTCTTATTCTTTAGTAGAGGTACTAAGGGTCATATAAACATGATATTAAGGATCATAAATGGATGGTATAATTTTTAGGTTATATAACTAATAGGGTAACCAAGTTACCCCATCAGTTGGTGAAAAGGTGTCAAATAACTTGGAAGTCTGAGGATTCAAACCTACTCCCTAGTCGTCGCTAGTGACACTCAACACTTTTATAATTAGGGAGGCTACTTCATAATAAGTGCTTATCATTATCATTAAAGTCGGTACTGAAAATGCCCAAATCATTAGCTTTTTTAGTCCGACGCTTGCGGATGTTTCGCAGGGAAAAAAATATAGCGCGGGAATGTAACATTTGAAAGATCTTAAAGGGTGGAGCGGCTCATGAGTTTCTGGGATCAATTTCAATTAGGTGGTTGGACCACCAAACAAATTTATCACTATCCTAAGCAGTGGCGAAACAGCGGGGAGCGATGCACAGTGGGCGAAAATCGAAAAAAGCTAGCCAAAATCCAAATTTGTTTCCTTACTTTGGGATTTATAAATGGAATAGTGTGATTGTAGAATGTCCATGGATTAAATAACAAAAACTAGTTCAATTTTTGACGTTTCCATTTGATCAGCTGAAGGCGTAGAAGTTTAGGGCAGAATGTTAGAAGCCAAAACTGCGTGTTTTGCGTGATAAATGGTTTAGGAATTAGTCATTATGGTTAAGGAATTTAATACTGTTAATAATTTTGACATTAAAAACATTTATCAAAAGTACAAACGTTTATAAGTTATACGGCTCATAAATATTATAGTGCACATTAATGTTACATCTATTATTAAATAATTTCAAACTATTCCAATTTTCACTCATTTTTTCCATAATGAAGACAAAAAATTTATGATAACCGCGGGAAGCCCCTTATATTTACACCCTGTTAAAGAGTGTAGTCTCTACCAGATTCTGAAAAAGAAAAATCTTGCACCAACTTGTCCCCCTTTCGCTACAGATTAGATAAGCGTGAGAAAGAAACGCTGCCGCCCGGAGTAATGATCACCCGCGGAGGTATCTGATTATTATGTAGCTCACCTGAAATGTAAAGGAAATAACCACGACCGAAATTTTTAAAGGAAGAGTCATAAATAATGACACAATCAAAAAAAATTCTGAGTGACTGTGTAAGTACCCTTACCTCGTCGCGACGAGTTATTGTAAAGCTCAATTTTTTTTTTAACAGGGGGTGTGACTTGCCCCCCACCCCAATCCTCAAATTTACGTCCCTGATCATAAGACAAGAGAACTTTAACATCAGCAAAGTATTCTCACATATTACAATCACACACCTGTTCAATCTATTACTCCGTGAATGCCAAATTGTTTCCCGACTAGATTCAAATACTTATTTCCTACCGAAAAAAGAGGAAGCAACGACATCTAAATGCCCTCTCGTAATACTGTTCCTCGATATTAATCGTATCCACCTCCCCAATTCTTTTCAATTGCTGTAATCACAGTAATTATCTGTTAGTAAGATAAGGGGTAATATCAAGATGTGAGTGTGGTAAATAAGTGATTGATTTAAACTCTTCAAAGAATTCGATAAAAAATAATATCTTTAAGTTTACTACCAAAAACTTCTCCAAGTCAACTGTCATGGTTATTTGCCTGCTTACCGAAACTTTTCAACCCCTAAAAAACCCGGCGTAAGGACCTCAAGATCTACAGAAAAGTTAGCAAAATAAGCTCCTTAAGTAAACCTCCATCCTCAGGGCTTTAATGAAGCTTTTAAGCCTCGTAGCAAGGGTGAGAAGCTCAGCTACGGCTGTTTACCGACAAATTTTGTAAAGAACCTGGAAACACCCAAAGAGGATTTTAAGAGGTGAGTATGAAATCGGTTAGCTTTTCTAACGAGCGGGGAAATAATGCAAGTAAAGCAATACAATGTTAAGGCTTTTTTTAACCTGTAGAAGAACTTCAAAGCGATTATAGTAGAGCTTAAAGAAACGCCAGCGCATGAACAAAACCCTTAATGAGTAGATAAGAGACAGGTGAGGAACACAATTTCCATATTTTCTCGCTGGTGAGGCTTATAGGAGGAAAATATTACACTAAAATTTGATAAAATGAACAGAATGGTCCTTCTTTTTGACACTTCATTTACGACTGAAATGTTTCCGATTCAAGTTTTCAAGATTCAGGTTTTGCCTGGTAGTTATTATCATTGTAAATTTATTATGAATTACATTAGAAGCGCGACCCTAAGTAAACTTCGCAGACGGCATTGGAAAGGTTTTCAAAACAAAACAACCATTGGAGGTACCACATATACGATTTTCTAGCACTGCATGACTTAATTTACGCTTTTCCGTGGGATAAGTAGCCCATTATTGCACTGCCCTGTGCTGACGGCAGATTCATTATCACATAAGACTTATCTTAGGTCACGCAAGAGTAATTGACATTTGATTACCAGAAGCATAGTATATTAAAGTCCCAGTTAAGTGAATAGTTCATGTTATATTTTTTCATCTGAATATAAATTGAATCTTAACGAACTTGAATTATAGCTAGCTGTATCTGCTAGTTGTATCTATAGCTAATTGTATCTGTTAACTTATAATTCTTAGACTCATTCCATATCATCAGTCTACACAGCTTTATTATAAATATCAGAACAATCAAATATTAACTTATGTGGACCACCACCTATTATAGCACTATATTCATAGAACATGGGAGACTCATTTGAATTAACGTCTATGGTATCTTGTAAGTATAAGGCAATATCTGGATTATCAATGAAAAGGTACATTTAATAATAATAGAAGTAAATGAAGTTTCATAGATGGGATTCCTTGTAGAGGCTATGTTTTTATGCGGTTCATGTAATGGGATGCGATGAATTTGGTCAAATACAGATGAAGTTGACACTGGGTGAATTGTATCTTCTAACACAATTCAAACAACGTTTGTAATTTTGACTTGTTGATTTAAAACAATTCCGGAACTTGTAGGAGGGTTGTCTTGCAAGAGGTAGCTAAATAAATCTCATCCATTGTAAGACAATCTTCTATCGCAGAAACAAAAAGGTAGCTCAAATCTGCAGAATAGTACTCATAAAGCTCTCAAAAAAGCCTGAAAATAAAAGAGTACTCAGCGGTATCTATGAATGGCTGATTGTAATTATTATTTACTATACTCATACTTAGGGCATTTTTCTACCGTAGAGTACGGCGAATTTAAGTCTTACGAACTATAAATTAGTATATGATGCTCGTGACTTACGTGGCTGTTATCGCACCACAAGCTTCACGCCGTGCAATAATGAGCCACTTAAATCACTAGTATTGAAGTGTACTGTTTCCAGACAAAAACAAATTGCTCATGAAGAAGATTAGCCGGCTCTCTCTCCAGTAGGTATCATATCTTCTAACCCTTGGTAGAGATTAAAGTTATCAATGAATGGTTTGTAAACCAATTCAATTAGTAATGTGCTACAATAATTTTTATTATTCAGTGTATATCTGCTGAAGTGTAATAGTCTAAATTGCTTAGCTGTATACGTCGGTCAAAGTGGAGGCGCTATCCGAACCAGAGTTAATGAACACCGAACTTGTTTACTTAAAGGAAATATTAGCTCTCAATTTGCCAAACACCTAATTGAAGAAGACCACCGAAGTGACTTCATCCCGGAAGTCCTTCACTCAAAATGAAAGGGGCACAAAATATATTATCCAGAAAATCTGGAGATAATTTTACATTCCAAAAATCAAAATTTGTTTGTTAATTGAAATGTTCCCTTCCCATTCTCCTTTCCTGAACTTACCATTCCTCCCCCCCACCTCCCATGACGCAAATCCTTAAACAATACTCAAACCTTTCCCCTCCTCCCTTTACTCGAACCAGTCACCCACTTTCCACCCATTTGGCTTCTTCTCCATCTTCTACCTCCCCTCCCCTGCACCCTGACAATGTACATTAGGGGCTCGTGGTGAAATATTGTCACCTTGAGAATGACTCGAGTCGAAACCTAGATCGAAATAATAAAAACTATTGAGGAACATTACTAAGTGAATTTATTTACAAACCATCTTAATGTGGTTCCATCTAGTGAAGCCTGAGAGTTTGATATCTATTAATAATTAATGAATATTAACATTGGTTAAGTGCGGCCAATAATCTTGCTTATCCCATGATAACCTCTGTATTTCCCAGAAGACCTTTCTTATATCCCTCTCTGTGAAGCTAAGATATTTGTTTCTTCGTCTTCCTCAGCTAACTTTCCCTCCATTGCGCCACTCAGTATGTTTCCAACGAATTCATTGCGTCTCAAGGAGTGCCCAATCCACCGAGGTTCTTTCGCGCTCCTAGTTCCACGGAAAACTTTCTTAGGCAATTTTGTTGGCTCTTACGTTCCTGCGATAGGCGTAAATGTACACGAGAAAGTTCATGTTTTTTACTACTTTTGTAGACGGGAAGGAGTGCGAGGAGGTAGAGTCACGGAGGACAGAGGAGTGGAGGAAGTGGGAGGAATATGATGACGGGGGTGTGGAAGATGACCCCTCCACGGGAGTCGGAGCGGCAAATGGGGGGTAAAGGGGTCGGAACGTTTGGCGGATGGAATCTTATCGAACCGGTGGGGCACAAAGTAGGCGGGGTGGGTGTTACAAAGAAGGAAGGGACGGGGAGGGGGACTCAACTACGTATCACACGCTGCGGTAGATCCACATCCGCAGTGGTCGAAGCCGGGACACCTGACGTCAGAGCTTTTAACGGTGACGTCAGTTGGCCCGATCTGAACTCGGGAGAGAACTGAGACGATTAAGAAATCGAAAAAAAATTGTACTCCAAATTATTAGAAGTTAAGTTAATGACCCCAATAGTCGTCAATAATTATAATGAAACCTGCCTCTGCAGCCACCTTCCTTAAGGTGGTTGAAATCGTGAGCCTTTGAGCGCATATTATGATAAATTTTCCAGTAATTAGAAAAAACTATAATATAACACATCACCTTAGTTCTTGTACTTATGCGTCGGAACAGCCATAGTTGTAATATAGTGTTAGAAGTGCAAGAGTTATGTTTTAAAATTTTCGTCACAATAGAAGCATTGTGATGACTTGGGTTTTCGGCGTGGAATTCGAAATTGAAGCAAATATTGCATGTAAATACGTGTCTTTTAGTCGGAATGATACCTTAATATTATTTAGGAACCATGATAATTATATTAAACGCATGTTTTCGCGTTTAAGAGAAAATATGCATACATGTCATCGAATTATTTCGAAATATATGGCAGGATCCATTAAGCTTGTTAAAACAGCATTAATTTAGCAATAAATTAATCGGTAACATGCAATTTTTTTACTTTCGTCAATAAATATTACTATTATGATCACGCATTAAGATCCAGCCACCTTAATCAGTCACCTCTCTAGGTGGCCGATTTTTACGGGAACGGATGAAATGAATTTCTCATAAAAGCAATATAAATGTTCCCTCTTTTCAGCGGTCGCCTCCTTGGGAGACCATTATTTCATAAGTTCGGGGTTGACCGCTTAATACAGGTTTCGCGGTACCTTTCTAGAAGAATGTGTTAAAAGTTACTTTTGAGACATTTTAGTCTCTCAAAAGCCCCCTCATATTTGATGGGTAAAATGAGGAAGGCACTTCATTCCAACGATCTACCTTCAAAACGCCGAAGAGAGGTCCATTTTGTGACCGATATACGCGTATACGAACTTCCCTTTCGTCTTTCTTCTTTTACTCCTCATTTGCGCATTGACTTAAATCTCACATCGGCCCTCTCCTTTTATTGAACTTATTCTTCAAGAAAGGTAATTATTTACGGCTTCTGAGTAATTATCTTAGGTTTCAAAGCTATTTGAACGAGTTCATTTGTTTGCTACCCTAAAATAAAGTCTAACATACCTCTCTGCCTAATTATCTCCTCATTTTAAACAGTTGGTATAACGTGCACTAACTTTAAGCTAAATTGGAAGTTAGGAGGATAGTTAGTTACAATGCCTTCAGTCTCATGGTTGATGATGACAATAATTATCATGAAAATAGCATGCAATTAGTAAAAAGTCTGTGAAATCCCGTTCCCGAACAGGGCACCAAAGGCCATAATGTTACAAGTCATGAAAATTGATCTCTTCCGAGTTCTCTGAGATGGATGAATTGACCAAATTTGGAAAAAGAATTATTGTTTCTCCACACTATTGGTTTAAGTTTTCCGCACAAAATCTAAATTCATCGCAAGTAGAAATACCCGCGAGTTAATGTAAGAAAATAAGCAAGGAGAGACTATAAATTGATTGATAATTTTATTTTTCGAGAAAAATGAAAATGAAATTTAAAAAACCTAGTTAGGATTGGAAGCCAAAATGTTTTTGGACAAATGAAGCCTCAGTCATCGTGCTACAGGTTATGGGAATTGTAAAATAATGCTCCAATTGAGTAATTGAGTCTTTTAATGTGGTAATTCCAGTGATATTTCAAAGCCAGACAAACTTTAATTAGAAGGTTGCGAGATTCACAACAGTCAACCGAATGAGAAATAGTATTCAGCTATTGCGATAATTCTTCAAACTCAACATGAACGAAGTTCCTTCATATCTATACGTACAAGTCACCGTTAAAATACAAAATACTGAGATAAAAGATCAAAGGTTCTCTTTTCCTCCCCCGCAGGCTTGTCAAGGCACCACCTACCCTGGAAGACACAACTAGCCGAGGTCTCGATGGATCAATACTAGGAGTTTTGAGAAGGTATGTTACCTAATCTACCCCGCTCAGCGTTCGAACGCAGCGGAAAGAGGGAAGAGGGACCAAGATGATACTGAGGCCAAAGTTTCATGAAGAACTATAGAACGGACTTCTTAGTTTACAGATTAATCATAACTAAAATTCTTGGAGTCAATAGCAAATGAGGTACGATTAGCCAAATTAAGTTTTTGATGAGTGGCAATCAATACGGGACGAATAATAAATAGAATAAGCACAATAGGAAAAGTGAAAAGCTACCGGTACCTAGGAACGAAGGTGACAGACGACTGGAGAAGTATTGCAGAAATAAGAGCAAGGATAGCAATGGCAAAAGAGACCTTCAGCCAGAAGAAAAACTTGCTATGCAATAAAAGCCTGGATCTGGAGCTGAGAAAGAGACTAGCTAAGTGTTACTCATGGAGCGTTTTCATGCATGGATGTGAAGCGTTGACATTAGGTAAGAAGGAAAGGAATAGAATAGAAGCTTATGAAATGTGGGTGTGGAGAAGGATTGAAAAAGTAAAATGGGTAGATAAGATGAGAAATGAGGAGGTTTTGAGCAAAGTAAAAGAAGGAAGATCGCTCCTAAAGGAAATAAGGAAAAGGAAAGGAAAATGGTTGTGCCATATGATAAGAGGGAAAAGTATAATAACTGTAGCACTTGAGGGTTCAATTGAAGGAGAGAAAAAGAGAGGAAGGAGAAGAATCAAATTGGTGGATCAGGTGAAGAGCAACAGCTATGATGAAACAAAGAAGGAAGCTCGGAACAGAAGTGGATGGAGACAGCAGTGGTGTACGGGACCTGCCAGCAGGCAGAACACCAGATGATGTAGAAGCACAATTTCAAAAATAACAGGTTAAGAAATTTTTAAGTAAATTTAAATTTAGAAACGGATTTAATTATGTGTAAATCAATGCCCAATTTCACTCATATTCCAAGTTTTTCATCGATAAGGATTCCAAACCGATGTTAAAAATAATGAAGGAGAAGTATCGAGAGCAGCTGTTGACAAAACTTTAAAAATATGCAAAATGTTTTTTAATATCAAGGCCGCTTTTTTCCTTTCCGTTTCATTTACGGGATTTTCTTTGGTGTTCTCACTCCAAGCATAAGAGTATCTTATAAATTATTCTTTTTTTTTAATTTGGAAGGCTTTAACGTGATAATGCCTTATTCTATTATGAAATACCAAAACTCTGGATATAAGAGGAGAGTCATCGTTTCATTAGAACTCCTTTTTCATTGAAAGAATACTCACACTGCCAATTAAGAAACAAATTACACGCAAAAAGAGCGATAGGTTACATTATACAATGAAAAATGCAATTAAACATTGTTGGAAGTGGAAATGACAATGAGAGAATTAGCATATCTAAATAAGTGAGGCACCACTTTACCAAGGTGCTACGAAGCTCAGAAATGGTTTTCATATTTACTTTTCTGCAATTTGCTTTATCTCCAAATTGACTACGAAATTTATAGACAGAATAAGAGTGATTATAAAAATTTCTTACATTGAAGAACGTGAGTTGCTTTTTGCAAACTTTTCTCGTGGAACTATAGTCCACCAACAGTCTAGAAGGATAAAATTTTTTAAGTAGATAGAAATTCACAATTCCAGAGAAATAAACTTTGCGAAATCTAAACTTGGTGTTATAATTCTCCAATTTTAAGCAAACGTAGATGTATTTGAGAAGCCAACAATCTCACCAAAGTATTAATGCCGTTCTTACGGAAAAAGAATGAGAATATCTCTCCTGTTATTTATCAAAGCCGTTGTGTTCACAAGGGTGGAAAAAGTTAAAGATAACCTTCGACCAGGACCATGTTTTCTCCGCCTTTGAAGCAAAAGAATCGATATTTGAACAGCAATGAATGGCAAACAGAGGGATGGTCAAAAACTGCGAAGTGGTCTCGGATCTACTTATTTGCTGACATGCCATATGTCCTTGTGAGGAAGATGTCCCACTGTTGGTTGAAACGATTTTCGCCCCTTGCATCACTCCTTTGATTCTATTTTCATACCTATGTTAATGAAATCATCGATGGACATTTGAAGGGACAGTTTTTTGTTTATCGAGACCAATAAATTTCACTCCACAGCACAATGCTACCCTCTGTAATACCAAGAGGCAGTCAAGTGTATCGTTTGCACGAGTTTGTATGCAAAGAAAATACATTACGAGGTATTCCAACGGCTTAGGTAGATAAAGATTTAAGTGGAAATTTAGTTCGAGAAAAACATCTAATAGTAATGGTGAGGTTCAAAGCAGCTAGATCCTCACTCTCGATGTAGGTTCAAATTTCAGGGGTCATGGTTCGAATCCAAGTCCAGACAAATGATTTTTTCACGATGAATGCAACACAAATGCGAGGTCACAAGAGAGAGATCCGTCACAGCTACTGCGCGGCCAGGTATGCAGTTGTTTGAACTTTTGATGGGAGGTTAAGTCCAGGGGTTAAGTCCTTCCGGCAAAGTGTCTCATAAAGAATTTGCAAATAAAGTATTATATTGTGATAATTATTGTAAGGCTACTATAATGATTTTCATTGGTCCTCATTTGAATTGATTCAGAAAAATGAAGGAATGACACATTTATTGAAAGAATTATCTTGCTCGATAGAGAGATGAATACATTAAACATGACTCAATGTGTACAATAACGTTTTGCACTTATATCAAATAAGATTTTTTAAATCCAAATAGTGCATCACAGATGATTCATTCTGGTTATAAATTAGCTTATTTTAGAACGATTACTCAGATCTTCAGCAAGATTCAAGGGCAACGTCAAAATTACTGGCAGAAATCAATTAGATATGCAAATAAATTATTTTTTGCGAAATTAAAGGAGTGGTTATGGAGTTCCTGCAATTTGAAATCCCAACTTTCCACCCTACAGCATATCTGAATATGTTTATCCATATAAATATAAAACTAAAATGGTGCATAAATAAAAATCTAAGACAAAATTAACAGCTACTAACACAATACGCAGAAAAAATGATTATTCGTAAGTCCTACACACATAACTGTTAACTATTATCATTATTAACTATGTACCATAATAAATTATGATAACAGTTTTATGATATGAGTAAAATAAAAACCAAATAGTGTTAGCAATAAAATATAAAAGTGATTACCTATTCTAATATTTTTATAAAGAGAGCTATTCAGTAAGTAACGAGGTTAACTGTTAAGAGAGAAATAAAACGCAGATGTACAATTTGCATTTCAAATAACTCGAAACATTGCCTCATCAAAACTTAAAACGAAGTCTATTTCGGCAGTAAAACTTCCCTTCCACTCACGAATGCCACCCAAAAAATGAGGCACTCGGGGCGGATTGCCACCCCCTCTAAGTAACACACTACGATAGTATTTTCCTATGTAGTTCTGAAAGATTACCTGGGGGAGCAAGTAATCAACTATTTATTGCGTAGATTGATGGATCTAATAGTAACAGTTTCGTCTATAAATATATTCTCTCCTCAAACTTGACCGGATAAAAGTACTACGAGCTCAAAACACAGCGTCCCACTGCTCATTTAGTTAAAAAGAATTAATTCCTCGTTTTTCATTCAAACATGTACTTAATATGTGTCCCAACCCAGTTATCCATTTCGTTTGAGAACATATTAGCAGATAACTTCCATTACTCATTATTCCACCGACCTCTCGCTACTCGTCTCAAAAAGACACGTCGTCGTCACACGCTTTCCCATTGTTTACGATCGTTGTTTACGCCCGACTATGAATGCATCGGAAAGGCGGGGCAGGAGGAGAACAGAAGAGAAGACGACACGAAGGCCCCGAACTCGTTTCCATTTAGATTTGGCCACTGATACCGCTAGCGTGGAATCTCGAAAATGTACTAAGAAAAGTGGGAATGAAAAACTGGCAGAGAGCAGAGGAAGACGGAAAAGATTAGAAGAGGCGAAGAAGGATAAGAAAAAAGCAATATAAGTATAAAAGGAAAAGGGGAAAAATGCTCCCGGAGCATATATAAAACCCAATCCTCACGAACTAATAACGCATAAGACTACTAATTTTTTAATGAATTCCAAAACAGATATAATCGATAAATGCTTCAACTGTAGGCAATAGTGACTGCATATTAAATGAAAAAAAACTACAAAAAGTTAAATTGGTATAAAACGGCATTTTAATGTAACTTATAAATTCAGGCTTCACTTTGTGGAACCTCTCCATATTGGAAATCAAAAACTACTTGAAAGTTTTTGATTTCCGGCATTTAAATGGTTTGACGTTATGACACGGTATCGCTTCTCTACTTGAATTACAGCAGAAAGGTCAAATATGACTAAAATTCCACAAATGTTCTAAAAGTCCTTTATTTGCGCCATATTTGGATAATCCACCTGGGCTACTCGTGGATTCACGTCGCATTATCGGCCGCGATAACGTTCTGTGATGTCATCCACCCGATTCTCTATTCTCTATGACATAGTATTTTGACGCTGCCAAGTGTGCATAATTTTGAGCAAGGGACATAAATGCCTCAATATTTATGTTATTTTTTCGTCAAATTTTATACACTTTATATTTAGGGACAAGAAATCCCCGTAGGAAGAATAGTTTTCAAAGTAATGTATGCTCCCGATCGGAAGAGAAAATCGAATGGGAATGAAGAAGCGGAGCTAGAGCGATGGCCTGGGCGGCGCCCCCTTTGAGAGAAAAAAAATCCCAACACTCACATGTGCGTACATGTAAAAGCCAGAGAAAGCGACTCAACGAGCAAAACCTATATTTAAACTTATGCATATTTTCTTCCCGGGGGCGAGACTTTTCGGAGTGGGCGTTTTTAAAGGGAACCTCGCCTCGTATCTGGTGGCCATTGGGGGAGGGGAACGGTGGTAAGAAAAGAAGTTGTGCCAACAGCCAGCAGAAACAACAACTGAGCCAAAGCTGGACCACCATGGCCTTCCCGCGGATATCCTTCGCCTTCGTTTGTTTAAATCTGAACTTGAGCCATCTCGACCGTCCATTCCTGACCGAATAGCTACCTAAATTCATATAAATATTCTATCAGCTGATTGGTAGGTTTTTGGACAGTTTTTATCCAATTGGCATAAAACTCTGATTTTCCATTTATACGTGATGCGCGAATGTATCATTCTTAAATTCCTCATATCGTCTCCCTTTTCTTGTTTAGACCAGAATTCATATCCTTTTCCCCTCTTCCCCATTGTTCTCCCATTTTTTATTTTCTCCAACATTCTCTCGCCTTTGAAACGTTCTCCATTATTCTCTTCTACGGCCTCCGAACCTCCGCCACAAGTTCTCTCCAAACATATTAAAAACCTCCTCGTTTGTCTTTCTTGCTACCTAGCGCAAACTCTCCATCCTTCTCCATACCAACATCTCAAACACCGCGAGTCTACGTATATCCTCCCTTCGCAATGATCAAGTCTCCACCCCATACAGTGTCACGATCCAGATTGGAGTAACAGGCGTAAAACTTAAAAATTACAAAAAAGAGACAGGTACCCTATTTCCGGGGGCATACATAAATTACGCTTGAGTATCTTTTTCATTTCCTCTAAGTTTATACTGCCATAGGTTTAGTAATATACTTCGGCATATAGCTCCTCCAGCTAAAGAAGACGTCGTAATTCAAACGCATCACACGGACAAGACAAATTTATCATCGAGTGTTCACTCGTCAACCTTCCTACGCATCCCCAGCATCAACAACTTACTAATAGCGTTAAACAATCTCAGTAATTCTAAGCATTTCGGAACATACAATTCGATAAGTAACGTATGCGAACGGAAGGAGAAAGAAAATGATAGGGAAGACTTTAAACACAACCGTGGATGTACAGTTGAAAATGGGCGAGTCCAAACGAAAAAATGTTGACAAAGCTATAACCATAGTATTTACCACCATAGTGAACTAATTAGCGTTCCATCGCTCAATGAAATTTCTTCCATAGTTGATGTAGTAAAATTTGTGAGAAAACTGAAGCATGGCAATTTTAACAGGGTGATGTTGAAATATTTTATAATTCTGTTGTTCGTGACGACTTCATTATTTGTTTTACTGCCTTTATGTTTGAATTTTAATTCAGTCAACATCCATAATATTCTTTTGCTAAATTTTACTGCATTTGTAAATTCAGTCTCTTTTTACTTGTTATTTGAATGTAAAATGAATATGTTATATTTATTATCAAAAAGGGAAGTTTACACTTGGTGAAAGTACTTCATAATGATCAGGATAAAGTATATGACTCCCACAGTTCATCAAAACACCCTTCCAAACCCCCCTTGCGGTGGCTTGCAGGGTAATAAATAGATGTAGATTAAAGTATTCACCAATATTTTCTTTACATCTCTACTCAGGCTCTACCTCATTTATTCGCTCATAGTTGAGAATGCTTCCTTAGTTAACGCATTTCTACATCTCATGTAACCTCTTAACCCCTTTTCCTCCAAAGATTCTACCTAGATATGTAAACTGCTCAACTCAAACCATTTTGTACCCTCCAATCCTTATACTCACCCCTGCATTCTTATTTTGAAGATAACCTCATCAATTTCGTCTACTTATGGTTTATCTTCATCCCATACCTCTCAAACGACACCTCTAACGCATTCATAATTGACTGTGACCCCTTGGCTGACTGATAAACCAATGCTTGTTCGTACCCAAATCTCATTGACTTTATCAGATTCCCTTCTACCTGTATTCCTACTTCCACCTCCTCCCAGGCCTTCCATACCATTTCCTCTGAATACACGTTAAAAAGCAAACACTATAATGGGAATCCTTATACCCTCAAATAAATATATCTGCTTTTCATCGCAAAAGAGGGCTTTTGAAGCTGTCATATCTTTATACCAAATGCTACAAGAACAAGCAATATTTTGTTCATCAGTCTGCGTGTCTTAGGGAGAGAACTGGATTAGACCATAAAACTAAAACATATTCATACACCCTCTCCGCAAGAAAAAAGTGAGTGCACTCATGGATTAGAACTTGTATCAAATCCTCGCCCATAAAATAAAAATACAGTCTCTCTTCAAGAGAGATGGGATCGCAGCAAGGCTCAACTAGTTCTTGGTAGAGGTAACAAGATGTTGAAATGGTAAAACCAGCTTTTGAAGGAAAGCGAAATCTCCTGACCAGCAAGCGGATTTGAAGAACCAGAAATTTGAATATGGGGAAAATGTCAATAATTGCTTGAATTGAAAGGTTGAAATTCGTGAGAAAATTAACGAAAAGAGTTATGGAGAGATGTGCGGAGGTGAAGAAATGTCTATAATTGCTTGAATTGAAATGGAAATAAAGGTTGAAATTCGCAAGAAAATTAACGAAAAGAGACTTATGGAGAGATGTGCGAAGGTGAAGAAAAGTCGAATATATCGGCCATGTTCAGAGCTATACTTTGATTGGCGTGATATAAGATGGACTTGAGTATAGAAAGGAAGGAATTGGACGAATAAGGAAGAATTTTCAAGACATTGAAGCTAATGGGGAGGATGAAAAATACATTTTGACGATAATGGCAGATGATAGAATGTACTGGTTGCAGCGCAAAGACTCAGCCTCTAGAAAATAAATTGATAGATCAACTGCAAAATCCCAGAAAACCATGAACGCAAATTTGTGATTAGATATGTAATTATGTGATACAAGAACTTGATATTTAAGGCCGCCAAGCCCGGAACGGTACCTTTGGCTCAACAGGCTGGCAAATTACCAACCTGGCAACTACAGCTTTTTCATATTTGGACCTAAACGACAACTTACACCCCAGTATGCAATAAGGAAAATGAAACGTCAGCAAATTCTTGGAATATATGAGAAAAATACAGTAAGATGTGAAAATAAGAAGTGGTATCTTTATTATCGGATGAAGCGAGATTGAATGACTCGGGAGTAATTTTAACGATATGTCATTTGCGGCGGAAAATGATTTAGTTGCTAGGAGGAAAAAAATCATGGTGTATGAGCTTAGTAACATTTCTGAAAAAATTCATCTTTTTCAACATGCACCGCCCAAACTGACACATTGAGTAGACTATCGTGGCTATTATTAGTATATATCTCGTGAGGCACTGATTAGTCTTTGAAAGTACTCTCCTTCAACTAGGTGAGTTATTATAGCATAAAGATTCTAGCGTCAATTTTTACAGCAAAAATTATTAGAAAATTTCATTTTATTTTTCATTCGCAGCACATGATATAATATCATAATCCCACGTGCCACTAAGATGATGAATAACATGCCATACAATGTAACAGCTCAAGGCGGTTAATTTTTTCACAAGATTTGAATGCATAGGAGTGGGTTAAGGCAAAAATCGTATGCGAGTGTTGGAACTTTTTTTAGCAGTGCCTTACAATGCAACGTCATGGGAGGATAGCCGATTGATGGATTTTCCTATGGATGGATTCATTGTATCGAGTAAAGGTCATGTGTCCTTCATGTCCCACGGTTTGCAAGTGATAAAGAGTGAAAAAGGAGATGTAAAAAAAGGAATGAGAACACCGTTGAACTTGACCTATATTAAAATTTACTTGTAACAGTAAATTTGTCAATTAAGGAACAAAAACGTTTCTTTACAATCTTCAAATACTTTTCTCTCATGGTTGCACGAGTACGTATCAATTAAAATATTTTTCTTGAAAGATCTGCAAGCAGCTTAAATAACAATTATTATAGCTAATATCATTCGCTTTTCATCACATCTTAGTTAATAAATAATGATAATTCCAAATAGGTGATCGGTGTCGCTGTAATGTGGCGCAAATATAATATATATTTTAACAAATTAATTTCCACCCGGATACATGTTTTAAAAATTAATACATTAATAAAACAGTGCATATTTTCTCTCAGATTTCAATGTTTTATGTAATTATTTTTGAATAATAGAAGAGAAAACTCTAAAGGCCTCCATTTCATGAAGTGACACAATTTCAGTGATAGATTTCAGATCAGTTTCAATGTCTGTAGCTTCTGTTTACGTCGTGATAGTGTATGATTTATGACGATCCATTTACTAGGAAAGACCAAAGATTACAGAAAATTAAAAAAAGGCATATGACGGTAATCCTGTCACAGAATGAGTGTATTGCAGTGTGCAATAAATAATTCAGCACCATTTTGTTCGAGCAAAGTAAAACAAGATGTAACAGTCATCCAGCTTGTTCAACTTCTTTGTTTTATCATGAAAACTGCCAATAAGAGCTATCATTGGCGTTCTCAAGTTGGTTATTAAAGCAAACTTGTCACAAACATAAAATGAAATCATATCAGACACATGTTGAATAAATATTAATGTACCAGTAAAAGAAGTGTTAATGTACTCCTAATTACTATGAATCAACTTCCTTCTACAAAATAATCGAATCCTGCGTAACCGACTCTATATTACGTAGTAGTCATATTAAGTATAAAAACACGCTTGTGCTGCAATATCAGACTATGGTTCTCCAAGGTCATTGGTTTTAAAAGAGAGCACTTGATGAACTTATTTTGTGCTCAGAATATCTTCTCTGGAGAAATCACGTTGGGTCGACGTGCAAAAGTGTCATCCTCGGCTGAGGTTGGACTTCTGCGTGACATGACAACAGAATGCAAATTTAACCAATGCACTTAGCCTCAGAAAGCTTTCGGTTGAAGAAAAAATACCGACTCTTCACATTCTGACGCATCGTTTTGAAAATTACTATCCATACAATGCCGTTACTGATAGCTTTAAATGTTACCACCGAAAATGGGTACATTCATGTTTTAGAGAGGGAGAAACTTTTTGAAAGATAATGGATTCAGAAGGAAATATTTCTTCAATTTCACCTCTACGGGAAGGAAATACATCGCAGAGTATGTGAATTGGGAGCGCTGCGGAAGAAGAAGGTAATACTTCTTTGCAGTCTTAAATTTCTCATGAAGTACCGCGACGAGGAGCTTATACCATCCTTGGCCAAGATCAAATCACCACTGAAGTCGAAGAAAGTGGATCGCATACTTCGACGGACAAGTTTTGCATTGCTTAGAGAGCGTATTCAAGACAAGAGCGGGTTCTAGATCGCAACGCCAGAAGATTGAAGGACCTCCACCAACACCTTTCAGCCATGCTGTCACCACTCGACTGGGAGTTTGCTGATCGTGTAACATTTTCTTTGGGAGAATCAATTAAAAAAAAGGACGCGGAAAGGTTAGAAAAGAAGTTTGGAAATAGAGCAACCAGCGAGAGACGGCCCAGTACAATTGATCATCACCGTACGGTAATTAACTTGACCGATGAGAGGATTGATGAAGACGCACTTTCCGTTCTTTCCAAGGGCCTTAACTTTGCACCCGCACCCAGATATATCTCATTTAATGAAATAATTGGAGGAATAGAGCAAGTGATACGGAAACTACCCAACGATGAAGCGGAGGAGGTAAGAAGTGAAATCTCTCTCGTCCTTAAAAAAGCTGTTCCACCAAAAGCTGTTCCACCAAAAGCTGTTCCACCAAAAGCCAACATTTCGAAGAAAAAAGAATGGCCTTGCAATCTTAAGGAAGAAATAATTCCGTTTGTTCTGCCTGCTGACAAAGGTAATGCTACTGTTCTTAAGGAAAAGGCTGATTACCTTCACAAGATTCTGGAGTTACTTATGGACAGTGCTTATACAAAAATACCCCGAGACCCAACGGAAACCATCAACAGGAGAACCGTAAAGATAATTAAGGAAATGAATCTTCCACAAGAGACAGTTAAAAATCTATTTTCTCATGCATCAGTGCCTCCTAGGATATATGGGTTGCCGAAGATACACAAGGAAGGTACAACACTCAGACCGATTGTCAGTGCAATTAACTCTCCCACGTATAATGTAGCAAAATACCTAACATGTATTTTAACGCCATTCCTGGGACTAAGTGAACACCATGTGTAGAACTCGCTAGAATTTGTAAAAACCCTAAAAGATATTCGTTTGGACACGAATGACATAATGGTTAGTCTTGATGTGGTGTCCCTCTCCACTCGTGTACCTCTTGCCGACACCTTAAGACTATTGGAGAGAAAATTCGACGCCAAAACAGTCAAGCTATTCCATTATGTACTGACCTCTTCGTACTTTTCTTTCGAGGGGATTTACTATGAGCAGGCACTATGGGATCACCACTTTCACCAGCGATAGTTAACTTTTACATGGAAGACCTTGAGGAAAAAGCCCTCAATTCAGCTCCCCTACGTCCAAAGTGCTTTTTCAGATATGTAGATGACTCCTTCTTAGTCTGGCCACATGGTACGGTTGCATCATAAGATTCAGATAAGATCTAAATCACATGAACAACCAACACCCGAACATCAAATTTACCATGGAGAAAGAAGATAATGGTCAACTTCCGTTCCTCGACATCTTAATCCGCAGGAAAGAAGATGGGAGCCTAGGCCACAGCGTTTACCGGAAGCCTACCCATACTGACCTTTACCTCAACGGAAGGAGTGCATCATCCATCACAAAATGGCGCAGTTTTATCTACGCTTATACATAGAGCCAAAATAATATCTGATAAAGGAAGCATTTCAGCTAAATTGCAGCACCTAGAAAGGACATTTCTGCAGAATGGCTATGGGAGACAACAGTTTTTTAAAGCCTTAAGAAGATTCGGTGAAACCCAGGGGAGTGGCGCAGGAGAGCTACCTAAAAAACCTGTGGCCACAGCTTTGATCCCTTGTGTCTCCACTATATCGGGAAAGATTCACCGCATTCTGCATCGTTTTAACATCAAAACGATCCATCTGCCACCATCTAAATCAAGGGACCAGTTGGTTAAGGCAAAAGATACCACCGGCTTGAAGACACCAGGGGTATATCAGATTCCGTGTGAATGTGGCAAAATATATGCGGGGGAGACTGGTCGAACAATTGAAACCAGGCTTAAAAAACATCGGAGGCACTTTAGATTGGCGCAACCAGAGAAGTCGGCAGTGGCGGAACACAGCGTCAACGAAGACCATGCCATTAAATGGACCGATGCAAAAATCCTTTGCCGCGCACACCGTTACTGGTACCGCATTATCAAAGAGGCCATCGAGATACGATTGCACCCGCATAATTTTAGTAGAGACACCGGATTCCAACTGAGTACTACCTGGTGGCCAGTGATCAAATGTATTAAAAAGACGAGAAAATAATTCAACGGCCAGCGGAACACGTCAGCCAATCATAGGGATCGCAGCCTTCATTGTTGGGGCATCAACATCTTGTTTAATTTCAGTGTTATAGTGGTCACGGCGGAAATAACACGTGCCTTGAAAATGGAAAACAAGTCGTTTTCCGAAACGTCGGCGAATTTTGAAAACATTACCCGGTGCGAAGCCCGAGAAAGATATTTAAACTTTAGAATCTAGTCACTGGGATTTGGATATGACGCAAATGTTCTTCATATTCGTCAGATAAATTAAATATTTTGTAAAATTAAATGTATTCGGTGAGCGATACAGCTCTAAGTCTACTTTACAATTATTTGCAAATAATATACTCAGAAACAGTCTGCTTGTGCAATTTTTTCAATCATCCTTTCGAAAATACATCCTCTCCATCTTCTCAGAAACAAATATTTTAGTTTTCTTATGAATACCAAAAATAAAACTGATATTCGTCAATGTGAATGAATGCGTTCACAGCTCACAGCTGCATTCCTGCATAATTTCGTCATTTCGCCAAATTATTTCGCCAATATAGTTACAAGGTCATTAAGAAAATTTTTAACATTCATATAATTGCATCTATTAACATGGGTAAGAGCAATATGAACCATTAAATGCTATACACACAACTACGCATTCGAGGTAAGTTCACAGATTTCACAGAAGAGTGAAAATTTGCCAATGATTTACTCACGTGATTTGAGAAAGATCCTCAAGCGGGTGAGGCAACACTCGTCAGCAAGATAGACCGATGAAACACAAAACCTTCTTGCATTCGCCCAAAGAAAACTCGGGTGGTTACTCCATAGTTGCTTAGATAAAACTTCATCTGCGGCATCCGGAGTGCTCCTAACACAACCTCACTGCACGTAGCATATTCATCATGGGTATTTTTTCTTTTCTTCAGCGAAGAGGACTACTTGTAAGAAAAGTTATCGGTTACAGTCTCAGGCAGCAAAAATAATCATTAATTGGAATAATTATAACTTTTATGGACCTCACCTCGTGTCGTACAAAGAATTTTGGTAGAATTCGTCTCAAATAACACAGGCCTGCAATAGAAAATTGTTTGTAAAGTAATGGGTGATTTTTGTACAGTTTTGGATGCTGATTTTAGTGTTTATCACATAATGATTTTTTCGAGAAGTGCGTACAGAAAAAAGAACGATGTAAATGAGGTTATATAACGTATTATTTCTACTACTTCAAAACAATGGGAGAATGAAACAATGCGTAAATGACTCATTATGATGCATTGTTGCATCGATTGCTTTATTGTTGTCTCCAGTTGGAATCAATTCTTGATAAACCTTTGCATGAGATAGTCGTATAAATTAGTTCTGATGTGTGATTTGTACACAAGTTTACACCTTATATTTACACATATATTTTTATGAACGTAAAATTCCTGATTTTCATGTAACTGAGACAGCCATGATAGGCAACCTCAGGAAAAATCTTCCAGCCTTCTTCGATCTTCTGAAAAGTCTTCCAGAATTAACTTAGAACCTGGAGACAAAAATATAATTTGGAACCGGAAATTTTTCAGAGATGACTTACTTATAACAAACATGAAAAAGTTCAGAGGGAGACATAGATAGCTTCCTAAAATGATGAACCAAATTTTTCGGAAATTGCAAAGACCTCAACTCTTAGTGCAAAGCAGAGGACATGATGACTACATTTAAAATTTTGGGCTGTTTTGAGTTTCAAAGAGCAATTTCTTCATTCACATTTCAACTTTTCTCCCAAAGTCCTTGGAGAGAGCAGAGGAAAAGTTCCATCAGAGTATTATGGAGTTGGAACCCATACACTAGGGCATATGGAACATCACATGATTGCGGATAATTGCTGGATGCTACACAGAGATCAGCTACATGTTGTTTACAGCAAGAGTACCAACAGAAGCTTTTAGGTGAAATGAAAAGGAAATAAGAAGAATTGAGAAGGTAAATATTTACTATGAGTCTTACCCTACGCCTAAAAGTATTGCATAAGTTTGACTATTTCTTTTTTAGGTAATTATGCCAATCGGCATTTTCTTATCCATTCGTGACTAATTAAAAAAATTGTGATTTGTGGATCATTCTTACTTACCAGATAAAGATTATGGTCATATTTGAAATTAACGAATCAAACTTCATAAGAATCAGTGAAAATTTTAAAAACAATTTTTATCATCTCAAATTTAGCAGTCCTATATAGTTCTCTCATAAAGAGTTTCCTTGACTAACCGTGAATACAATCATTTACAGCTCCACAAATTCCTGTTTTTCTCTATCGTGTATCTTATTTTCTTTATTGTCTTGCAGTGAACTCAAACTTTGTAAAAGATGTACGCTCTTAGGTACATGTGATATTGGGTACACTTACTAGTAGGAAACTAAATCTTTAATAAGGCACAAAATCCATGTTCAAAATGGAATTCAAATCGACGACCCATGCATTGCTATGATGTCGCATTGCCAATCCGAGGAGAGTGTATTTTGCAATGTCCGCATTTTCCCGGCTTAAACGACCACACGTCGAATATTTTGACGTCCTATGATACAGAAATGAAAAATTTGCAATTATATACAGAAATAAATTTTACTTCGACCTAGGTCTCGATGTTTTTACATCACCATCAGGTGATGATGATGATGTACACCTGATGATGTATTGATGATCAGGTGATGATGTAAAAACATCGAAAATTAGGTCGTAGTAAAATTAATTTCTGTGGATAATTGCTATTTTTTCTTTTTATTTCTGCATCATGCATAAATTCCACTCAATATCGCAGGAATCTTCGGATTTTATATTTTGCCGTCCTCCCTCCCGTATGGGTTGGGCGGAAGTGTTGGAGAGTATCTGTCAAAAAGAGTATCTCTCTAAAACATAGATGTACCCATTTTTGGTGGTAACATTTCAACGGAGCGGGGAACGGGGCGAGAATGAAACGATATAATGGGTCCATACGAACCTGCCTTTGACGTCATGTGGGGACGCCAGCTGTAAGCACCCCTCGTGCACCTTACCGATGGGTTACGATCGAACATCACATCCCTGTTGGATGAAAGATTGTTCTACTCCTATCAACCTCGTTCCTCCACGAACAATCTTTCCCCACATCCCTCTCGTTCATAAATCATCGCAGAGGATGCCGACAGACCCGGTGACGTAAACATGTGTAGCGTGCCTAAAACCTCCACCACCAAGTGATGCGTGAATATAAGGAAGAAAACAGTAGTACCGGCAGTGTTCCACTGCAGTACCCAACAAAAGATATGAATAACTCAGAATTTATAGGAAATGACTGATCATCGCATAAATAAGAAAACGCAAACATCTTCGTAAAAAATGCACTTTGTTACAAGATTTTGTTCCGTTGAGACTTTAAAAAACAGTCGCAACAACTTATTCCTATTCTTCAAATGATAGATTGAAACTACAATGCAATACCAATCATAAATGAATTGTTTGCGTGAGAGTTGCATTCATGCAATGCATGTACCAAGCTCTTGATTCCAATCTAATTGGAAAGTTTGTAAAATGGGAAGTCGGAACGACATGAGGCCATTCGCGAAATGAAATACGGGCAGATGGGGAAGGGCATAGGGAAATTGAATTAGGTTGGAGAGAAACTCGACGTCAGTATTTTCCTACTGTAAACAAAATTTGCCACATTTTAACCTCCAATCTGACGGAATATGATTCCCTCTGAAGTGCCTCAGTGACATAAGGACTGGAATTCCGCAGAGAATTGCCGTCACTGCCGAGATTCGAACGGTTTCACTCTAATTCCCGCGAAAGAAAGGCTTTTAAAAATATTATGTGAGTCGCAAGAAATGAGCCATCACTGATGGTGATGGACGCTTAAAAGCTACTTTTCGCAAGAAGAGATATTATAATTGCTGAAAAATATTATATTTCCACCTCTTAACATTATTGTGGACATACATACTACGAGACGGAAAAGGCCTGGATAAGAATTATATATATCGTCGTGATACTTACAAAAAAGCAGGAAAAACGTTTCCAGGCTGGATAAGTGGTAGCTGGTAACAGTGTATGCATGGGTTCAATGGGATAAAAATATTTGGACTCCATTGGGTTACGAGTGAATAAAAAAACTAAACATCATCGTAAGAATTATTGACTCGATGGTACATGTCAATGATCATGATCAAAACATGAAATTCAAAATATATTGGCATAGTTTTTGAATAAAAATGTAATGTTTGATTATAAATGCGCTCAATTACAAAAGAGATGGGAACTATCTATAAGCATTAATCACTCCACGCTAACCCTCAATGAGACAGTTGTTTCCTACAAGAAATGACTGCCGCGTGATCGCAACACCACTGGGGTGTGGGGATACGGAACGATTGCGGATTGTGATCGAGGTTGAGCGTAACCGTGGCACACAAATTCTTAAAAGTACACGAAAAATGTCAAGCAGACGACGTAACAGGGTCAAGGTTCGAACGACGGTAGAGTAACCGACGTTTGTATCGCTGGAAAATAATTGGTTGTCTCGCAGTCGAGCTTCGGCCACGCTCCCCTCCACAATGTTAGTGGAGAGGATACGGCTACCTACAAAGCACATGAAAACAGATATCGGATTTCCAGATTTAACACATCGTCGAACACAATATACTTATAAAAATGTAATATACAGGTATAAGTAAAAAGCTAGCTTAACAGGCAGTTCAATGGTATGTTAGTCTTGGTATTGGTAGAAGTCTCTCTCAGATGTTGTAGAATTAATTAAGCATAATAGGTATTGATATTTTCTGCTTTTATTTTTCCTTCCATACACGACATCTCAAAACTTTTATTACAAAAGTTAACTTTAATTAATTATAAATTAACTGTAACTATGACATCTCAAAACTTTAAATTTCCATCTTTATTTCTAATGTTTAATCTTCTACCACTTCACAAAATATCCTTTACTTGCTTTAAATATTTGACATTAAGGAGATAATATATTTCACTGCGAATCAAGATAGGGCATGAAAACCTATCTTAAGAAAGGAAGGGAGTGAATAGAGAGAAGAAAACGAGATAGGTATAGAGAAAAACCAAGACTCTCAGGGACCTCCCGTCTAGCGAGATCCCCAAAGGCATCGGCATTGGGTTTCGTTTCCGCGCGAGCCCCATGACCCACTGAGCGACAATGCCGTCGCAAGAGAAAGGAACTGAAAGAGAACAACGGTAAAAAAATGGACACGTACTAGGCGTTATAGCCTGCTCCTAAGGTACACGCGGGCGAATCAACCGGTGCGTAATCTTTCATCGGTGGAGTGAGAGAGAAGGAAAGTCATTAAGGGCGAGGATAACCGCGGTGGCAGAGTGACGGTTGGGTTCGAGGTCTGAATTCGCGAAAGAATAAATGTAACTCCTCCTTACTAAAGGTCCTTTCATTGCTTTAAATATTTGACATAAAGGAAATCATACACATCACTACGACAACCGCAACGATGGGAATTCATCAAGGAAAAAGAACTGAAGCTCTCCTAAAAATGAACCAGTGTTCCTAAAATACCTCGGGATATGTGCTCCATGTTTGGATAAATGGTAGAAAATCATAAGACGAGATTAATTACGTATAGAATCAAAATTAAAAGCAGAAACTACCAATACTCATTATTTACAATTAGTTCTACAAAATCTGAGACAGACTTTTACCAATACCAAGACTTATATACCATCGCACTGCCTGTAAGATTAGTTTTTTACTTATACCTGCGTATTATATTTTCATTAGTATATTATGTTCGACGATGTTTTAAATCAGAAAATCGTTTTTGTTGTAGCTGTATTTTCGCTATGTGTGATATCAAGGGCAGAATAAATAAATATCATTATTACTTCAGCACGATGACACGCTTAACTATTGGGTATATGGTTTTTAAAATAATTTGAACTATAAAATATCCTCAATAGTTAACAATAGTGATAGCCTTTCAATAAAACCATTTGCTCCAGGGAAAACCCCATATACCGCCTGCTTTTTTCAGGAAGACTATCCGGGACAAGCCTGCATGTCGTAATTGAACCTTGAATATCAGTTGCAAACATAAAAACTGAAAAATCCACTCTGCTCTCTTCATTATGGTAGGAAACGGAATGACCGACTAAATTTAATCGAGTAACGACCTGCGGCATCACGAGAGGAGGAGGCGAATATCTGAATGACGAATGAACTGCCCCATGAAAAAAGGGAGATTTCCATCCTGGTATTATATCGTTGTCAAGGTAAGGTGTTACAGTCCGGTCTCTCGTCGAGAAAACGCCATTAATTTACTCCTCCTTCACTCATTAATCTGGTATCAAAAAAATTCATCCCGTTCAGCGTTTACATTTCTTTCAAGGGAAACATGGTTTGGCATAGAGCTAACGGGAGATATGAGGTGAGAACACGAATTCCTTCCCATACATTTTCCATAGCCATAACAACCAGCTGATTCTACATATATTAGACGATTTTATTATAATTTAAGTTTTAAAATGTCGTATAAGAAAGGAAAAAATAAGTCACAGGGATAAAACCTATATCTGACACAGATTCATTCAGAAATTCAGACTCATTCAGAAATTGTTTTCACAGTAATTTTTCAGCCAAAAGTACCTACCTGTTTGCCATAATTCTGCTCTCTATGCCTGATACTGAAGGAACTAAGATCGACTTCAACTCACCCTTCCAGAAATGGTAAAAATAATATGAATACCCATGCATTAATCAACTTATTTCGTGTCTCGAACGATCACTTTTTAAGAACTACATCGGTTAACCTCTTCTACTCGTCACCCCGTCACCTTAAGCATTTTCAACGCTCCATTCAAAACAATCCATTAACAACGGAGGTGCAGCTTCGTGAAGTTTCTGGCAAAAACTTCTAAAGTGTGACTAGAGGTTTTAATTTTTTCAGCCGATCACACGCACAGAGGGCAAAAAAAGTTTCGTCGAGACGGCCAAAACATGACACCAAGAAAACCTTTCGTCCATTGAACGATAGGAAAGGACACTGCGAAGTGAGGATTTATTATTCAGAGGAAATAACAAAATTTGCTAGCATCATCAGCTGTTGAACAGACGAGTAGGTAGCTGTTTTATTCTCGATGTCCTCGACGAAAAAATTCCGATCTCCTCCTTTAAACGCCACGAAACCGTAATGTGAATACGACGCCGGCGCCTGGAGGAAGTCGTCATAGTTTTAAGGTCGTATAAAGTCTCGGAGCGTAAAAAAGAGATACGCTGCTCTTTCTCCGCTTCTCTATACCTGACCTCCAGCCCCCGCCCCTCGACCGGAAACAACCCTGCCTCCCAGTCTCCTCCTCAGAGATACGTCCGTGCGTTACGGTGGCGACCTTGGACCACATGCGCATCCTCCGCCGTCTCCTCCCATCCCCCCCACCCCCTTAGCTGCACCGTGTCATAAAAAGCAAGATGCAGGTTGATCGCCTGGATTGGGGTAGGTTGGGGATGAGCAGCATGAGGCGATGGGGCGTGATGGTCACCATTCCGTACTCGGGAGGGCTGCCAGAGGTATCGCCGCATTCATTTAAGGTGTAGCACTCACGCGCATTATCATTAGAGTAACGACCCACACTCACCGGTCTAGTAGAGAGAGATGATGCCCTCGAGGGAATTAAAAACGGATGGAATAAGTGAAATGCGATGACTGTGAGGACGAGTAGCAGAAAGGAATGTTGCTCCATCTCAAGTTTGTTGGAGTCCATAACTTCACTTATTACTATTTCTCCTGTGTAGAAGGTCTATTCAATTATTTATGCCTCAGATATTCTCATTAATAAAAACGTTTAAGTGAGAATGATTCAAACCCAGATGTAGTTTAGCTTATTCACTCATTAGTGAAAATAAAAAAATAAGCTCGAATAAGGAATATGTGATATAGTTAAACTTCCACCCTACATTTCTGGAAGCACGCAGCTGACACATTCCTGCATCAGCATGGCTTATCAAAGAGGAATATTCAGTGTATAGTGATTTTTATCCACTGAGACGTATTACAATATATTATTAATACGGGTTGGAAAAGACAGAAGATCTGTGATACACGTCACATGTTGCTAATATAAAAATAGTTTTTAGTGGATGAGATTGATTTTTTAACATCATTCTTTTGAAAAGCGACTCCTAGTTAAGAAATTTGGTTTTAATTCCAAAAGGGTCGTGGAACAAGAAGCAATCGGGAATAAGATCGTTAGAAGGGATATTAAGCTTTCAACTGCCTCCCATGAGACCGGGTGACGTTCCAGGACGGGAAACTTCGGTGTTTAATAATTAATGAAGTGACAATCAGTAAAGAACTAAATGGCAGTCAATACCCGGGTCTTCCTTCAACTCAACTAGGAATATAATAAAATAAATGCAAAAACCTTGCGGTATCATATTGTTCCTAAAAGCCCCGTTAAAAAGATAAAACGTATTAGTGGGAAATGGAGAGGACTCTGAATGGACTGACCAATTACATCTGTCATCAAACTCTGTACGCGAGACAGAAGGATGTGGCATGTGAATTCCTAGCAGTGATGCCGTCCGTCCAGAATTGGTCTTACTCTCTCTAGCATTTAGAATGCCCTAAATGCTCTGAAATTCGATAATTGAGTCCATTCGGCAAACGAGGCCGGCGCCAGAAACCCACAGCTCGTCCTTGTGATATTCCGCGACGAGAGGAAATTGTAAATTACCTCAAAGAGAACGATTAAGAGAGTCATCCATTTCCGCGCCCTTGAGGTCAGTCCACAACTGCATCATGACACTTCTTCAGCAACGCAACTCCTTTCAATAAGAAAGGGATTAGACCGCCATGGACTCAATAAGCCACGGAAAAAACACTCATTCAATTGCCAGCACAAAGGTTTGTCTGATGGTAGAGAAAAAAGAAATGAAAATTTCCCTCACGAATTTATATTAAAGGTCATATTCGGGACGAAAAACCAATATAATTTAAGCTGGAACAGTCAAGGGTATATCTCTTCGTCCCTTCGTATACTTATGAAGATGTTTAGAGAGCACATTTGAGAAAAAAGTTTCTCATTACCTACTGTTAAAAGCTAAAAACCTTCAAGAAACGCCCAAAAATGTCCGGCTAATAAAAAAAATTCAATGGCGGATTTTTATTTATTTTTTCCCGCATATTACGAGTGTTATAATACCATGGTAATAACGAAATCAGAACAGAAATCGAAATTCTGAGGATGCAAAATTCATCGTAGACCATTTCAAACCTGCACTCTTAAAATTTTCAGCTTTCAATTCACTGCCGCTTAAAAAAAACGGATCATATACAACTTGGTAGTCGTAAACCGGGGTAAATAGGGTGCAAACTCGAAAAGTTCGAATCTGGAAAGAATGGACGGACTATCGAAAGAGGGTGGTAGACGATGGTGTTTGGTCCATGAACTGGACACTTTTTATTTGTTTGATTGCATTACTAGACAATGCTCAAACTACGACTCTGAGTTTCACCTCAAGTTGGTTACCTTATATTTGTCTTCAGTGTTAACACTACAAAATCACCAAATATCACGTGTTGCACCGTATCTGTCAATATTATCGACGACTAAGTAATTTTTATTGCTCAGGAAACTCTTTGAGGGTAATTATCTGTTGAGAAAACGTAAATATGTTTTCTAATTCTTTTCAATCCCCCACAAAGTCTAAAAGTGCTGTTAGAGGGGTTACGGTGAATCCAAGTGTTATATTTACCATATAATTTTGTAGTTCTAGTAACTATATTTTTCTATTCTATGGACTTTCCATAACATCTAGGAGTCCAGAGTAAATGGCGTAGGTGATTCAGGGGTGGAAAGGGGTGACAGTTGCCCCCCTTCCCAATATTTTAAAGGAAAGAAATTTTCGTTAAAAAACTCGGAAAATTTACGGGGAAATTTTTTTATATTGCTTAATTAATGAATTTATTACATATAATTGAATTTTAAAGGGATATTAGATAATACGAGTACTAATTCTAAGAGCCTTTAAAATCTACTTTTCTTCTTGGACGTCCAGTTAATATCAAAAAGCTCAAATTACGCCCATGGCTGAAGGATAAATGATTATCCACCATAAAACCTTGAGGAGGTAATCAAGGCGATCACAACAAGATTCAATGAAGATTACAATGGTTTTGAGAAGTTACCAACACTGCTATTGAAAGTTTAGTAAGCTCAGAGGGTAGGTAAAGCAGTTGGTCACAAGAGCACAGTATGCCTAGAAGGTGTCCAAGTATGTAACTAAAGGGATAGAGTTGAAATGGAAGCCTATGTCTATGAGTTTAAATCAAAAACATTGGCGTACCATCTTCACCCCGCTTTGCGAGGCGAAGGTGGTACAAGTTTAACTAATTTTTTCTGAGCTTATTGTGGTTGGAGGACTAATATTCAAACATTATACAATTAGTAGATAGAATAAGTTTTGTCATTAAAAGTTCCATGAAAAAAAGATAGAGGAGAACAGGGAACATTAAAAAAACTCAAAAACTGTATCGTTTCACCCCGGTTTACGCTATCTTGTTCCTTAGTACTCATTGTTCCATATTAAAATCTAATAGCATTCGCCAATTCTACCAACTACTAATATTCCACTTTCTCACGTTGATTGTATTTCAACAGTCAATGAAAATAAATTACATTCAGGAATATAAATGCAGAGACACGATTAGACTCATCTACCCAATATCATACAGTATGTCACTAATCGATCATATAATGTTAAAACGCGTTCAATTAAAACGCCTTCATGAATCCTATTTTCATTGAAATCGCATTTATTCGAGTGAAAAAATGATACTCTCGCCAGCCTTTTGTCAGTGTAGAAATAAATAAAGGAAGTAAGGATATTTGCCCAGTGTGTTCTCGGTAATTGGCTGGAGGGTAAGGATTAGGATACAGGTGATGCTTTGAAGAATAAGCAATGCTTAGCCTCTAGTAATTTTCTGGGCAAAAAATATTCTAAAGAAACGATTGCAGAAACAAATGGCTACCATAACTCTAATATGGCAAAAGCAAAAATTACCTTCATCTACCACATGCAATCGCCTGGCTAATAACGCCGTAGTTAGCACATGGAATTTTAATTGCTCGAACACTCAGTATTTTATTGCATAGGATGCAAGTGGTCATTGATGTGTCCACTCGCTGTAGAGTAGGGATAACCAACAGAATCTGAAAACAAACCATGTTACCTTGATAGATAAGAGGCTTCTAGCTTAGGAACTTCAAAGTAGGCACAAGAATAGAGTAGAAATATTAAGTGATAGAAAAAGAAAACAGTCAAAGGGGAGAAAATGGAAAAGAGCAGAGAATGTAAAGGAAGGAAAAATGCCTTGGGGACTTAAATGATGAGGGGTATTGGTAAATGAGCACGATTAACAGACATAAAGTAAAAATAGACGAATGGGTTCTTTTGGCATCCAATTAAAGTAGGTAGGTACGTAGATGCAAAGGAAAAAGCTGGTTTAGCTCCCCAACAACAACATCATACCTGAGACTACACGAAAGAATTGCAATTAGGCCAGTGCCAAACTTATGGCACAAATTTATGTGGGTCATTTCGGGCTATTTCAATTTTGCTAATTTTTCCATTTATAGTTGCCGATAACCAAAGTTGCTTGTAAAGTAGGAATAATACAGCAAATCTAAAACAACTCCTACAGCGAGGATTGAGAAATCTTTCGTCAATAACACGGGGATTGGCAGTGAAGCGTGTATGCCAATAGCAAATTTAAATGGTCCAAGGCCCGTATATAAATATTTGATGAGCAAAGAGATGACGGCGCGATGCACATAGAACTGCCTCTCAATCACCCAAGTTTGTCCCTGAGCTCCAGACGAACACCGTCAAACCATCTCTTCTGAAGCATCTACAAAAACAATTCGTACGAGTACGTAAAAATAATTAGTAAGTGCATGTGCCCAACAAGCACGTAGGATAGAAAGTTACCTACCTTGAGTAGAAGGAAGTTACCTACGTATTACATTAACTGAATGTAAAGTTTGAGTAATGTATTCTTAAAAAAAATTGTCGAGGATGAAATAGTGGGTGTCAGGGTTTTGCAAATAATTGATTCAAATGCAACGCAAATAATTAACTCAAACCCCTGTGATTTTAAATAGTGACTCGCATGACTCTTAAATGTAACCTAGCTCGCAATATTTCCTTGCCCGTTATAAGCTCTCACGCTCAATGGTTCTACCTTAGCTTTCGCACTGGACTTACTATCATTCCTCCCACACATCTACGTTTATATCGACTGATACATAACCACATTTTTTTAAATTTTCAGCTAAGCACCGGAAAAATGAAATGAATTGCTCGACTTCTTACTAAATGTATTCCAAAATATGAACCAATACACATCACAATACGATACGAAAATAAATTCGATGAGAAAGTTAAGGCATCAATTACTCGGAAAACGTGCGTTGGAACTATCCCGGAAAGCTATCGTGTATTCTAGGCTATACGAAAGTAATACGTTTATATAGTGAAAATTTCAGGAGAAACACTGGAAAAGGGGTCATCCATAAGAAGAAACTACGACGGAAATATAGTTTCAAACAGTCATCTCGGGATCTAGTCGGGAGAGAACACGTCCCTTCAACCGAATCACAGGAGTTGCACCTCGCCACTGGGTTGACGAATAAATATACAATACAGTTCATCTATTCGCGCAGTAGACGAATGGTCGGAAAAAGGCTTGATGTGAGGACAGCGGGAGGAAGACAAGGGTGAGGTGGACAGGGGAAGGGGAGAGAGAGAGCGAATCCTCTTGGCCCGGAGCCATACCAATGTAAGTATTCTCATCTTTCGACCCACCCGCCAAGAAAGCCCGAGGACGTAACCGCGCCCCCATCCCTCCCGAGCGCAGTTGGGAACTCAACCCCCCCAATTCCCCTGCTCTGGGTGGGAGCCACTCGATCCGTGGGCGACGGAGACGATGGTAGGTGGACGGATGGCAGCCAAGGAGTCGAGATGGGAAAGCGGCGGACGTCTCGCTGAACGTGTGCATACGAGAGGGCGCATTTAACGAGCGACAAGGAAAACACGTTTCACACTCATTATAATGCACCAATTAACGAATGGAATCGTCACTCAAAGTCTCAATTGTTAAAAACTTTTGTAATTTGGTATTACTGGACTGACTTTATCAGTTGGCTTAGCGTGAAATAAACATGGTTACCATAATTCATTAAAAATCATGGCTAAGGTAAACATTCAATGGGGCATTACTTGAAAAATGTTTCTCGGGTTTTCCACCGGGTAAGCGGTCCCATAGGTCCCAATATTTCGGAGAACGAGTTGCTCTCCATCATCAGGAATTCAGAACCCCTGAAGATGGAGAGCAAGTCGTTCTTCGAAACGCTGGGACCTATGGACCTGCTTACCCGGTGGAACACCCGAGCAGCATTAATCCAGCAGATATGCCGGGAAAATCTAACGTGCATTACTTGTTTTCTCATCCTTACTTCTCCTTTGGCATCTATAAAGAAGTCTGCTCCATTTTTAAAAATCAGAACGTATTGTATTTAGTAGTCCTCGCGTTATGCGTCAATATGCACGGAAAGTTGGCGGGAAGTTACTTCATAATTTACTAAGAAGAAGATCGCCAGAAGAAAGTTAAAAAGGGCATATCAAATTTAAAAATCAATCCAACCCTATTATGGGAAAATGCTAGATTTCTTTTTTAATTTCAATATTTGAGAATATAGCGCTTGAGATGAGAATAAATAATTATGACAGAGCGGCAAAGACCAAAATAGGACGAATTCAAATAATTTTTGAACCATTGATACTCCGATCAGATCTTCGGTGGATTTCTTGATGACTTGGAGTCTCCTTGATTGATTATCGATCGCTTTCGTTTATATTACCGTGGATTTAATGCCATTTAGCTTTCCTAAAAAAGGAAGAACAACATTTTTTTTATTTTCACGAAGGCTGATGTGAGTACCACTGATGTAAAGTAAAAATTTCTCATCTTTCAGCGACGCTCCAAGGTAGCCAGCCGTGACAAGATACATCTCTTGGCAAATGCTACTAGTGGGGGAGGATAAATGGTCCTCCGAGATCCCGAATGAATAACGAGCCGCAAGGCGGAACAAGATGAGGAACGTGTGAAAAAAGAAATGGGGATAAAACATTGTCTTCCCATGCGATAAAATTCTTTCTTTTTCTTTCGTGGAAACAAATGTGTAATAATACTTTTTGCTATTACATGTAGTCTTCTATTAGGCATAAAGAGAGTCTATTAGCCAAAGACTTTGCAACGTAATGGCGTAGAAAGTAGAAGATCTATTATTTTGTTTTTCTTAAGCAATACTACTTTCGAGATATCATTTCGAGCTCGGAGAAACGCCCTCCGAGGATTCTCTTAAACATTTGAAAACTTTATGAGAATGTGATATTCATTGCCGAAAAATACTAATTTTAAAATATATTTAGGTAGCACTGGGTTAATATTGAGCATAATTTCCTCACAAATTGGATATTCGTAGAAAAATACTAATAAAATAGTTATAGTATCTAAATATTTAGCTCATATATTTGAGGCTTATCTTCGATGCCCAGAGTAGGCCACAGCCTTGGACCATTTACGTTCTATTTATTGTTTTTCCTAAGGTACTCCGGAAGTCTCAGTTTTAGTAGCACCAACAACTTCCTACGCAGCCCCAAAATTCTTCAGTCAAGTAAAATATTCTGCGAGCGCTTCATCAAAGTATGAAGTTATAAGAGAGACCTAAAAAAATGTATTTGCATTGGAAAAGAGAAGAATTTATCACAGTACATTTTGCGGAGAGTTTGACTGAATGCCGAAATAATACTCACGTCACAATAATAAGATAACCGATAAAGAATACATTTTAAGTTTTTTACCTCTCTTCAGCATCTCCACCAGCCTAGTAATTTATTACATTTATTTCTAAAATTCCACTGCTGCTTCACGAAATTAATGCCTCGATATATGTAAATACTTTAAATCAAAATCACGACAGCGCTATATCACTGTTATTTGTGAAGTTTATCTGCAGAAATTTTGATCTTCAAATCTGATACATTCACTGACATCGCTAACAATTTTCGGTATGAAAAATCTTTGAAAATGCGACGAATTGTACATTAAGAGGATAAACACCAGATACCTTCGCTGTCATTTTAACTTTCTGTTACACCTGTATGCATATGAGGGTATTTCACTTCTGCTAAATCTGACGATGAACTGAAAGAAACCCAGCTCAACCGGGCATTGAGCCACGAACCTATAACATACCGGGCCAATACACACACTGCCACGCAATACAGACTTCTTGCTTTCCAAGGACACCCAAAATTAATGCAAACATGGATTGCTTAACGAGTCAAGAAAGCTGGGTGGCTCGGCTAGCCAAAGGTCTGAGGATCGATTACTACTTCAGTTGGTGACGTTATAGGCATAGTCATAGATAGTTACATCCATATGTAACTTCATGCGCAAATAATAAACTTGATTTTAAAATCCTAATACGATTGAACGGTTAACGTCAAAGGCATTGAACCCAACCTGGCTTGCAAGAATTTGAGTTTAAGGAAAAAGGTGATTATTTTGAAGTAATTCGGAATCGCAGGGAACCAAAATCTTCTAAACCTGTTTAATAAGACAATAAGCTCTATTCCACATTTTTATATTTACTTAAGACTGACCATGGTTTTGAGATTATGCTCCATTATCCAAAGTATGGCGCTGCATACTAAATAACCATTTTCAACTGTTATACCGAAACACTCGTCGGTCTTCAGTGATCATAAAAGAGTGGAATTAATAACAATCTTTGTAGCAAAATTTTTACAAAAGGTAACGTCTGAGACTTACGATAACCACAATCTTTAAAGTAAGAGATTGTTAACCCAATGCCTCACAAGTGTCACAAAATAATAACATATATCAACTTTGAGCTTTAAATCAAAATATTCTTTTCAAGGGGCACACCATTTGGAGCTACGAAATGGTTATTCTAGAGTCCACCCAAAGTTCATCCAGCCACCCTATCAGGCAACACTGTTGCAGTACTGGTAAAGAGTCATCTTTTAACTCTTTCAGTTGAATTCTTACATTAAATAGAGACCACTCTATTGAAGACCGTTCAAATCAAGGCTGTTTGTGTTAATTATGTGCCACACAAAAGTTGCGGCGATCGATCAAACTTGCTAACTATGAACCCGCCACTCTCTAACTTTGATCGAAAACAAACTCGTTTTGTCAATTTGATTAGTAATTCAAGAGGGCTATTTCCTCTATACTCAAATGACTTCATGGGCGTCTTTTCGTGGCAAATATTGACTCTTTTTGATAGCCTCTCGTGGAGTTGGATGCTATCTATTGGTGAGACTGCTTTGTTTTTCCAATCGGCACTCAAACGAATCTGCCAATGGCTGCGTCGAGAAAAATCACACCAGGATACTTGATAATACGTTTGAAGTGCCAGTTCATTTTCAGCAATTCGTTAACCCGCTGGTATTTGAAGAGAATACACATTTTTCAGGGCTACAGGTACTTGAGACATTTTCATCATCTAGAATGAACTCACTTATGTTCTAGTAGCTCTTCTTTCTCACATGCAATTTTAGTTGGCTTTTATATTAACCCTCGGTTATCCTCGGAGGGGCTTTCCCATTATATCCCTATTATATGAGGGCCTTTCCTAATATATGCATTAAAATGCGTTGTGCCTTAACGTGTGGCCTATCCATTTGAACCTTGCCTTCGATTCCATTTTCTCCTCTCCTTTTCTTTTGCGCACTCCCTCGGTTCTGATCCCATCCGTTCGTTGCATCATCAGCATCCGAATCCAGCACCAAGTTTCCTCATCTCTTCTATTCCAGCTTTTCATAAGGGTCCATGTCTCTGAGTCATAATGAGCCACATTCCACCCGAATTTTTTCAGGTAATGCCATTTCATCGAACACAACAGTTATTTTTCATCATGAATATGTTCTTGGCTAAAGCCCTCCCACGATATTCGTTGAATTTCATCTGTCCCATGTCACGCAGTTTCCATGGTAGGTGAAATATTCCACTAAATCAAGCACCTCTCCTTATTGAGTGAATCCTTCGGCTTCTCTCATCCACATATAAGGGTTTTTTTTTATTTCTTTCCATCGGCCTTCGTGCTGCATCCATAGAGTGCTCGATCCATAGTATTCAAGAACATTTGCGGATCTTCAGGCTTCTCTACTATGACAACAATGTTCAAGGCGAAAATGAGCATGGTGATTTCTTCTTCAATCACCTTAATTATTTGATTCCTATTTTCTGTACTTCTGTGACAGCTTCTTCCAGGCGCATGAAAAAAAACTGCTGGTGAAAAGTCGTATTCTTGTGTAACTTCGTTTATTTTAGCCTGTGCTCTTTCTTCCAGTATTTCATTTTCATCATTCGGACTTGGATCCTACAGAAGTGGTGCACTATTCTTCAGTTATACTATTTATAGTAAATTTTCACATAGCACGGTCTCACAAATCAAGATTTCGATTAGACGCGGTCGTAGTCCTTCTACCAATTTCATCAGACGCCATCGTTCATCACGGGAAAATGCTTTTTACATGATGTGATCGAAGAAAACGTGGGTCACGCACTACCATCATCTGCTACATGATATTAAGAATTTTGAACTTACGAGGTAACGCTCGTAAAAATTACGACTTCAGTTTTTAACGTGCTTCCTTAATTTAGATACAGTTTCTATAATAAATCCATCTTCAACCTACCTTTCTAATTAAGCCGGATCATGAGATTATTACACATCTGGCAAACATTTCTACAATATATTTCTTTGTTGGACATCATCGTCGTTAAAGTTAGGAAACGTTATCCATTCCCAACCACTTTATATCCTCCTTGTTCGAAGAACATTTCCTCGGTATCGCATCTTGAATCTTTGCAATGGAATCCCATGCATAGGAGCTTCGTAAAACATTTACTCTGGTTTGTCTCTTACAAATTGTCATTTTTACGGAAGGTTCCAACCAATTAGTGTAGGACGTGTTGTCAATGTATCTCAATCGCATTCCGTTATGAGATCTATTTGTCTGGAAATGATCTTACGAATTTACGTGCTGAGATAAAAATAGAAATATAAATTTCAAATGAAATGTAGATTTACAACATGAATAAACAGCATAGTCTATGTTTTCATGTATTAATTACAATTATATCCTATTTAGAGGCACTTTAATTTTCCATGGTAATAAAAGAAAAAGAATTACCAACAGGCTAAGACCATTCCTCGTCCAGATTTCTATCTGGTAAGCTCAGAGAAAGTATTTAAAACTAATTTATTAAAGAGCTTGATGCAATTTTGGGTTAAATCCTTCCACATAATTCAATTTTAGGGTGAAATTACACGATACTTGTTAACTAACGTAGCCCATTTTATCCTCGATATTTCATTGGGAACTGTGATAATTAGATTCGGGAATACTAGAAGCGTATAACTAAATGGGTGAAGTTATAGTGACTTTTTCTTGGGTGAAGATAATTAATGAATTGAGAACTTCGGGACGTGCAGGAAGAAGATACGAAGGAGAGTTAAAGAAGATGAGGAGAAAGAAAACAGTTGAAATGAGGAATTTACATTAACTATTACTAACAGAATAATTTGACCAAATGACATCATAATTTAGAAAAAGACAGAGAAAAGAGAAAAAAACAAATAATTCAATTTCAACACTAAACCCAGGGAGCTTTAAATAGTTGCGGTCTCATTAGCAACCATTTTCCGTGATCCTCGAAAACCAACAAGTAGCCATTTCGTGTTGTCTGATATAATCAACACCTTAATTTTTATTTCTTGGAAATATTTAATCTCAACCGCGTAAAAATCAGCCATAATGGAATTGCTAGGCCAAACTAGTTGAAAGGGTTAGCAGGCCAGTTGTCAGAGTTCTGGCTTGCAAAACCAATTCAATAGGGTCTTTTGAGCCGAATTCTTCGGTAGGCAATTGAAGTAACTTCTCAGTATACTGTATAACTTTGAATTGTCTTCATCCTCCTTCATTCCAAGGCAATAAAAATAGAATCGTGCATGTCTATATCCAGCAACTATGAGAAGAATGACCAAGCCAAAGTAAGAGATATTGTGTAGCCTACAGTCAGGAAAACAAGGGAAATATGTGTAAAGAATGCAAATGACGACCACTGAACTAGAAAATTTGATATACTCTCAAAATGCATACTTATGACCTTTTTTATGTTTTTCATACGTTTTTACGCGCCTGAACCATTGATCATAAAAATTACAACGCATTACCAGTTGCGCATACCTAAAATACAATTACCACTCGAGGGTTAAGAAGAAAATCTGTCGAATTGAAACTGAATTGAGAGTAAATATGATCATAATCCATGATATTATCTACGATCATTTTTTTACGATAAATTAGAGTTGACTTTTGAGCTGTATTACCGATCGTGACCTCTATATTGCATGCGATCGAAGTTACATTGCACGTCAAACACTCGGGTGAACAGCTCAATCTCAAGAATACCATTTAAGACGGGTCTAAATCTAGAAGTCACTTCCATGACAGTAGCCTAGGAAGTCACTTGCAAGCGACACTTCGATGTGTAAGCACGCACTGCCATGGTAGCAGTGGTCGATAGTGGTGGTAATCGGGTAAGCGGGTGCAACTTCCAAGGAAAAATAGACTGGCTTCTATTTATCCCGTAAGGAGTATATCGATTCTGCGATAAAATCACATCACATCTGGTAAAATTTTGGTCACATGACTGTAAACGGAGATTTAAAATGTAAACAACGAATAATTTAGAAGGATGAAGACTCATTGCTGCTTATTTAAATATTTATTTGTACTTGAAAATATTTTAAAATTGTCACAATTCTCATATTTGATACGATGTAATAATGCACAAAAAATGTAATTAATGCATAATTTTTGAATCCACGAATACCTATGGGACTGAAACAGCTGTATGCAAACGCCATATTGTGAAAGTGAGGTAATTTTCGTAATTACCATTGTCATTGTTTACTTCCGTTATCCTTATGTTTGGGAAAAGGCAGAATTAATGTGTAAGTAGAACGATGCGCTGCAAGTAGCGAAACGATTCGAGATACGCTACAGTCGCCACTTCCATATAAGTCAACTTCCATGTGTAAACCCGCCTTTAGTATAGGCGTAGTTAATTATCGTCATTATTTTAATCCATCACTGTATTTTCTCCGAAAATGGATCCATGGACAAAATTACAGAGCCACGTCATCGAGAAAACGGCTATATTTCTATTACTATATTTGACCCAGACAAACACGTGAAACTCAATAAAGCCTTACAATAATAATAAAACTCACTTAACAAGTTGAGAACTTCACCTCTTATTTATCAATCTTTATTTTTACAGGACAATGACTTCTAAACACCACTGAGAACAGAATTAATATTTTGACGATTAACATTTATTTCAACGGCTCTAAAGTAGCCATTTTAATTGCTATCAATAGACATGACCCAATTTCACGGGAGGAGCCTTGGGCAAATGTTGCAGATAGGATGATTAAATAGACGGTAGCATGAGGATAATTTTTTCGGTGCAGCGGCCAAGGCTTGATTCCTTCTTAGGGCACGGAGCTGTAAATCACCTGAGGCATTCGGAGTATAAATTCTCATTAAAGCAAAGGAGATCGCTACCACCTGGTCTAGGCATGTAATTATTAATGCCAGAGGGGTTTCGTGAACTTATAACACAAATCGCATAAATTTCAATTGAGGAAAATCCCTTACCTAACGGAGCATTCACCTATTTGAATATTTAGTGCGTTTACACCCGTTTAGTTTAAGGTTTGATGTAGGGCAAAAAATATTACGAGTCTGTAAATTTGTAACCGCTTGAGGGATAAGTGATGAATATTTCAGCAGAAAGAGGTCTTAATGTTTCCTAATGAAACTAATCAATCCTTAAGTACATAAATATCATTAAAAATTTGCAGTACTCTACTGAAAAAGAATACATGGAGTAAGTAAAAATACCAGAAATACTTGAATGACTTTTTCTCGCTCAGCACGTCAAGCGTTCCAAGAGGTCAGTTTGAAAAGATTGGCAAAGGTAATAGAACAAGGACTTTCATGAAAAAATGACTTGTTAAAAATCCTTACAAAAGCTCTCACAGAACAAAAAATTGTCGCAGTTTTCACAGAGTACGAAGGTACTATGTCAAGGTGAATAAGCTATGCTAAATACTTTCGCACACCATATGGTAGCTAACATGCTCAGGTAGCTTGACCTTCACGAAGATAACGAGTGATTCGCTGCATGACTTTATAGGAAGTGCATTAGGTAAATTTCCATCAATTTTGCACAAACTGCATTCTATTAGTATGTTATGCGAAAGAGAGTATTTTTCCCAATTCCACAATAAGAAACAGGTAATAAATTTAATATCCGTACGCCACTTCTCGATATCAAGCCCAATTTGAGTTTAAGGAAGCAGTTGAAGGACAATATCTACGAGGAACTCAACTACACTTGCCTATTCAACATTGTTTAGGCTCACAGAGTCTCCAAACCTTGCTCAGATAATTTGGCTGTGAAATAAGTAAAAGACCACATAACTTGGAACCAAGTGCTAGTTGAACAATCATAAATGGAAGTAGACATTGGAGAGTCCATTTTAACTCCGACGCAAATAATGGTGTCGAGAAGAACATCCTGAATAAAGCGCCTCGATTTAAACAGATAATGACAGTTATCAGGAAAATAAACTAGAAAACATTAATCGGGTATTCGCAGTTAAATCAGGCATAACGCTTTACTCCCAGTTTATTTTTTTTTACTTTTCTCAACTCAATTGCTTCAACCAAAAGATAACCTGCGATAAGAAGTGAAACTAATATTATTTCTATTGCCAGTGCAAGCAAAGACCCATTTCGGTGCATTTTAAATGAGCGTACACACCTTTAGTATATTTGACATGCCATTCTTACACGATAAACAGTGAAAATGTGAGCCTTTGCTCTTTATCTTCATCACCATTTCAAGCTTTTGACGTCGGACTTCTTTACTGTCACTATGATTTTTTCGCCAGCTACAACGCCTGCCGTAAACACGTTTGCTTGACGAAGAGTAAAATCGTCTTGTGAACGACACTCGAGACGGCACTGAAAAACGTCAGGTTACATCGAATCTCTTTGATGAAAATTCATGTGGATTTCTAGTAAAGTTGGATCACTGAACTTTGTGGAAATACTTTTAATCTCTCCGTCGGTCCTGAAAAACCAGAAATTCTGAAAATGTATCCATATTTCGAGCACAGACGGCATTCCAATTCTCAATGGGATTTAATTGGAGAAAGAAAACTTCCCATACAAATCCATTTTCTTGCGCTCATTTAAACATGGAACACACCCACAACGGTGAGACTAGGCACGAAATATCCCTAAAATGATATATATTAAATTTCCTTTCGTCCGATTTATAGGTAGTGATCTCAAAATTGTGGCATATTAGTAAAAGTCTGACTTCAGTGTGTTACCCTCCATTCCCTTATAAGAACTATGGCTACGACCATTATTGGACTAGAGTACGTTCATTTGTTTAAAAACAAAAATTACACATAAATAAAATTAGTTTCAGAAAATGGTATTAGTACGATTTTAGGAGTTAAATGAAGATAAACTGATTCATAGTTTATTCTAAGTGATAAAATTCCTTAGGTACCGTAATTTCTGACCCATTACAGACTTTTAATGGTATGTAAGAAATTCTACGGATATAGATGTCCATTCCGTAAAACCAATTACTTTTCTAAGAATTTTAACGGGAATTCCGCAACCATTCTTCCCGCTAGGGCAACGCTTCAGCCAAAAATATTTGTAGGTGCCTCACATGATGTTGTTATAAATGATTGAATACCTACGGTGGAAAGTGAGCATAAGTTATATTTCGGGATTAAATAGTTTCGTACGGAAGTGGCACAGTGTAGATAGTGATAGTGCTTTACGAGCAATTTTGATAAGTGGTGAGTTTCATTAGTGCAGTGCATCGTTAGCGTTACGATATCACTTATTACCAAAGACACGATAGAGTTTGTGGCTATTATTTACTCTAACAAGATGGTTTTTACATTTTCACACGTTTTAAATGTTCTGTACTGTGTGTAAAAAATCCATGTGAATAATTTACCTAAACGATTAGTGAAATAAAGAGAACTTACATAGAATTTCATTTAAGTTGTGTTTACTTCTTTTTTAGGTTTCCACTTTGGTTGAATTAACTTGTACTATGTGGATTTCATTAAAATTTACTGAAGGCACGAGCCAATAAATAGTTTCGTTTATATACTTATACTTTTTTACTATCATTCATGGGGGCATTTATTATTACTATCGATTTGAGGTGAGTGAATGACCATTTTTGGTAGTTTTATGCTCCTTCACTGAGGTGTTATTCCGATATAGTACACTTAACTTGAAATAAGAACAAAGAAGAGCATCATGCACTCAGACTTTCGTCTCTGCTGTCCAAGGAAAAGTGCTAAAGCTTATTACAATCTCAGAATCTTCATATTCGTCAGACTAAATCATTATTGTCCTATCTTGTGTGGAAATGAGGTTGGAATCAATAAAAATAAAGATGGTTTAAGCAATTTTAAAAAAAAAAACTTAAAAATAAGAAATATACAATTAGTTTCCTAATGGCATTGGCATTGAATTGGCGCGGCAGGAGACTAATCCGAAACATATATGACGCAAAAGGCGCAGGTGAGGGTGGCTGATGGTTAATCGGGCTGGGCAGCTATAGGTCGCGGAGTAAGGTAAGACTGCCCGTAGTTGACACTGATTTTCAACATTTATGCTGAGGAAATGGTAAAACAGGCATGGGAAGAACTTGAGGTGAAAATCAAAGCAGGAGGGCATCTGATGAAGTCAGTTGGATTCGCGGGCGATCAGGCGTTAGTTAGTGGATCTTCGAAGGGAGAGTGAGCCTTGGTGTATGCTTTAGAAATGCAGTGCGGGATAATCAGAATGAAGATAAACCATAAGAAATAAGTAATATAAAAAACAAAAGTAATGAGATCCTCTAGAACAAAGAATGCAAGGCTGGCCATTAAAGTTGGATGACGCAAAGTAGAGCATTTTAATTACCCACTTAGAACGCTATAAGAAAACGGACATAGTACCAAAGACATAAGGAAGGGAATTGCGCTAGCTAAGGACGCGTTAAGTAATAGAAGGGAGCTGATGACGGGGACATTGGGTAAGGATGTGAAGAAGAGGCTGGTGGAGCGCTTGATATGGAGCGTAGCGTTGTATGGTGCAGAAACGTGGACCCTCAGAAAGGAGGACGAGAATAGGCTGCAAGCATTTGAGATTTGGATGTGGAGAAGGATGGAGAAGGTGAGGTGGACGGACAGGAAGACTAACCAGGAAGTGCTTGAGATGGTGAGCGAGGAAAGGAAACTTTTGAATGAAATCCGAGATCGACGGAGTAGGTGGCTGGAGGATGTAATTAGGGGCGATGAGTTTCTCAAGAATGTGATAGAGGGAAGGATGCTGGGCAAGCGGGGAAGAGGAAGTAGGAGAATAGGTTTTATGGACAGGATGAAGAAGTGTAGATCGTATGCTGAGGCGAAAAGTATTATACTAGAGCGAGATAGGCCCCTGAAAGCGTATAAAACCAGGAGGAGATTCTCTGACATTCAACAAAATTTACCTTAACCGGTATAGTACTTTTAAAAAAGTGGCTTTGAAGTGTCCTACCATGGTGCAGACATTTGAGGTCACATAATCTATATTCACCTTCACCAGCACTGGATGATCAGTAATTTGTCTATATGCATCAAAGAGTTTCACATTATTTTCCACCAAACGGTGGTTCCTTCACTATTCTTGATTTCTCCTTGTCTCTTAATTTGCATCATGATTGTATCAATCCATCGTTAATCAAATTCAGTATCTTTATTTTTGTATTTCCTTTCATCACGTTTATCAGGAGGCTGTCACTCTTCTATTTCGGCGGAGTTAATTAAAAAAAGATCTTTTAATTGACATTCTTTTCCAATACTCCGATCTAATTTAATCACAAGTACAACAGAATATAAAGTACAATGACATTCTATTAATATTTTACGATTTTTAGGGTACATTATCTAACGTACACTAAAGACTCCACGGATTGATCCTAAAATCTGATGAGAGACTTATGAATATATTCCTGAAACAGCCGAAGTTAGTCATGTGCATTTAGTAATGAGAAAATGTTGCACAATTTAAAAATCCTCTGATGAAAATAACTTGATAGTAAACTGCGCAATAATTTACACTATTGAAAGAATTATGGCCATGAGTATGGTGTGACACTATATTTTGAAGTCGTTGGCGGGATCATGAATTTAAATTCACTGTAACACTCACAATAACGCAAGAATTCAAGAGCATACTAAAGCCATCACGTCACTGACCATCTAATTGCGTCAATCGTCTCATTTCTGTTCATCGAGCCTTCTATCTGATCCACGCTCCTTTCGAATCAGTCATCGCTCACTTTCCTTCAGCAGTCTTCCTCTCAGCACTCCACACATACCACGTCTAACGAAGCCGCCCAAATGCCATATGCCTTTCTTTATCGGCGACTCCGTTATCTCCTTCGTACGCCTTTATTATCGCAACGGAAGCCCAGCTTGATAATTGTCCAAACACCCCTTCCCTTCCCCAAGCACAATACCACCTCTTTTCGCCGCTTGCCCATTCTCACACCCTGCTTCCATATTTTACAGCGTTCGCATTCGTGCCCTCTGAGAATAAGCCTTCGCTCATTTCCCGCCAAGGAAAAGGAAGTGAGGCAAATATTTATCTACTTTCATTGTTAGGCTATCTGATTACCAATGGTTTCAAACGTCTAGACTGATAATAACAGAATTTTATATAGAAAAGGAATCACTCACAATCATTGGCCAACTCACTATCACAGATTTTCAAACTTAAAAGCTAGCTCACAAATCTGAATGCATATAATGAAAATTTTATTAATAACCTAATTTATGCACTCACTTGTTAGTCTTCCCGTTTCGCAATTGATTAATTTTACCTCATATCCTTGATTATTAATTTGAGGCTTTTTCGCTTAAAATCTGAGAGAAATAATTCTGGATGAACATTTCATTTTTTTTCAAATCAAGCGCTCTGATTGTCTAGCACTTTTGACAAATATTATTCTCAGTTTTCTAATATTCGCCAAATTATTTACTATCCAAGGCGTTTATTCAGTGCTGATTACTATGATGTGAATTCTAAATTCATGAATTTAATAATATTTAGTTTCCATTTAGAAATTAGATAATCGGCAACGACAGAGCTTTTTTAAATATCGATCGCAATGTCTTTTTGAAAATCTGAGTAGGATTTTTAACCTGGGTCTTATGACTTAAGGCATGGAGAGAGCTCCTTGCCGATATTCCACGAGCCTTTGTAAGCTCTCAGCCGACTTTTGATAACGCGGCATTGCCCGCCCCAATCGTTGACGGTAACAATAGGAATTGATCGCTTCGCCAATTTTCTTAACACAAATTGACGTGGATTAATATCACCATGAAATTCCATCATGACGAGGGTTAATATGGAATATAGGAGCCTATTGTGCTGATATAGTCTGCAATGAAATAATAACCCGGCATGTCTTTTCCGTCGCTCATTCCTTGCGTCGCATAACCGTGCCAGTGTCTTCCGCGTGGGCCATGTGTCCGAGACAATTCGGACTTTCCCACTGCTGTCGCCCTTGATACCACCGAGTCCCATTATTAATGGAGCCAAACTCGTACAGTGTGTTCCTATCATACGTTGGGAAAAACAAGTCTTCTTGCCATTAATAATTCTTCTCATTCATTTTAAGAATAATGATATATCGTTTAAATACGTTTAGAACCTTAAGCAAAAGGCGAATGAATGAGCAAGTATCGATGATCAGGAAGTATAAGAATTATTCATGAAGTCAAGATAACTACTTACTATCATTTTACAACATTAATAATGACATTTTTTTCTATTCAAAATACATAGCTGAAACTGACAAAATCCTAGCAAACATATTTATCCACCATTTACAGAAATATGGTTGTTATTGAAGAACTTGTGTTTGATTTACAAATTATCATAGTCGAAGTTATGCCCGGGCACCGTCAAACACCGGTACTTTTTACGTTTCACCCGTCGTTAAAAATATAAAAAAAGCCTTTAAAAACTTAAGTTTATCATTATATAACGCAGAATTAAATGAGAAAAATTGTGGTACTATTAGTTTATCTGTATGTTTTTTCGTTATTATTTTGTTCGTACCAAAACTCGAGTCCACATAATTTCTGCGTCGACAGTAGGAGGAACTCGATTCGAAACCTCCAAACTGTTGGTCGTAAGTGATTTATAAAAACTTTTGCCGAACGGCGGAAAATTATTCATATGTTACAGAAATTCATACGAGGGCAATGTACAAACATAAATCGATAACTCCTTAACTTAAACAATAAACCATTTACAATCCTAGATTAACAAAGTTATAGCTACTTTCGAATAAAAAAATCTATGACTACCGACTGCGATATAAGAGATATCAACATGGAAACTTGTTACGGGACTAAGACAATACACCAAATGCCTATACTATAACATGAACCAGATTTATAAGATATTGCCTTCAGAATAGCCTATGTCCGAGACAAGCTTCAGGGTAGTGCAAAATGTATTTAAAAACTTTCTTACAAGGATGTTTGTGCTTGAACTTTGAAATAATCCGTAAAGAAAAGTAACTTGATAATATGAAATTTTCTTCAAACCTTTTTTGCCTCTAATAAAAGTTATCACAACGCTCAATCACCCGTCTTTTTTCGCTTCATCGTATTGTATGGTATCTTAAGCTGCTATTATTTTACTGCAGGAAATCTCAATAACTATCTCATCGCCTCAGAATATGATTTATGCCCATTAAAAACATGGTAATAAATTAAGAATCTCAAGGGAAGGGAAATAGAAGTAATACAGACATTAGCATTAAATAAATGCCTGTAAAGACTTCACTATACTGCGAAACGCAACGACTGCAAAATAGCCTCCTGCGACAGCCTTAACTATAGGCACGCAGGACGACCACGGTGAGTCATAGGCAGAGCTCCCCAATATTTCTCCTTAGCCTAAGGCGGTTGTCATTGAGTATGCAGTCCCCTTCGTTACCGGAACTATCGTTCGCGAAGAGACCCTGCATATTAATAGGGCTCAATCTAAGTCAGCCTGTCTGAGCCTAAATAGGGAGGGGCTCGTTGCTAGGGAAAAGCTCATACCGAACTCTCCATGATATCAACTGACATTAAAAGATACATTTATATCATCATACATCAGGAAACCAAAGCCTTGCCGGGAGGGAAATAATAAACTTTATGATTTATTAACGAATTTTTTAAGAAATGAGCCTCAAATACAGACTTAAAATGGAATCTTGACCGTATCCTGGTGGAGAAAACCAGGTTGAACAACATTTATGTCCCTTAAAGGTACGAACAGGGAAAAATGCCAGTGTCACGACATTTTACTTAATGGTTAAATTATATTATAAATTTTATAGCGAAAATTACATAATAATCAATTAATAACACTTCATTTCCCATAAGAAGTATCAACTGACATCTCCACATGAAAGTGAATTCTTCATGGGGTTTCCACATTAGTTTCCGGAACAGGTGCTTGGCTTCATGTGGGTTTATGAAGAACGGCGTTGAAGGTAAAATAGAGGGAAAAGTCCCCTGAGGTAGACCAAGGAATTAGTTCATGGACCAAATAAAGACGAAAGTGCATAGGAAGAGATACCAGGAGGTAAGGGAACTAGCATTAGATAGGGAAGGGTGTAGGGCTCCAGTCAACCAATCCTAGGATTACACGACCAATGATGATGAGGTACTTGGCTGCTGCCGACGTTTCGATTGCTGATATTACCATCATCCTCAGGGAGTCGATAGTAGTTTAGCCATCAAAATATTGACAGCAACCAAGCACCTGACCCCGATGATATCCCATGAGAATTTCACTAACGTCATACGCCGGGAAAGCACCAGATCCGTCCACAAGAAGAACGCCAGTAAAACCTAGAACTCAGCCAGGAATATAAAAATACAATCTCACTAACTGTATAAACCTTGTGATCTTTGTGTTGTCCTTATCTCAGTTCCAAGGATCTATATCGTCATATATCGTCGAGCAGCAACCCTATCTGTCAGAGAAAAACCTGTTCCGCTTTAACGATTGCCACTCTGGATGAGTGAGGCTTGGCTCGAGGAGAATCATGCACCTTTTACAGAAAATTTAAATTCCACAATATAATAAAAAATATATCATTGTACTCATTAGAGGCAGAACTTTAAACAAGAGTCTAAATTAACTTTGCGTCAGTAAACGTCAATCCATAATGATTTCTAGGCGCTATTTTACTAACTAGTCTCTTGTTTTTAGTACAGTATTTGATTGAAGCGAGTATTCGTGTATAGCCAAGTATTCATACGTTTAAAACCTTGGCCTATCATTTTATCGGCCGGATACACCATCTACGTTGCATCAACGCGCCCATCACCGTGTCTCGCGTGTCACCCATCGATGTTTTACCGTAAGTTTTGGTTACCCGTGAGCTTGTAACTCTTTCCGTCCGGTAAAAGCTATTATTGTACTTCTGTGAGTGTAAGCTTCGGAAATTAGGACCATTTCACTGCACAAGAACAATCTCAGTTCATGCGTGATCCCACAGCTGGCAACAGAGGAACGGGCCATATGCTACGCGCTAGAGGCAACAATAATATCGTTGGTCTCGAGTGGTGATAAGTAATCTGGGATAGGACTACAGACGATTGATAAACTCTAAAAACTACAGCCAAACTCAGGATTTAATCTGAAGTCAATTCCTCAGGTATCTCTAACTGACCCGCCACCATGTCCGATTTATACATTATGTAGGGGGAGACAATTCCTTTACGTATGAAGCGCGATTCCGAAAAAAACTAGGAACCCAGATAAAGATACGGCTGGCGTGTTGCCGGAAGAGTTCAGAGACAGTCTTGACAACTCATTATGAAATCAGTCCCAAAAATCACTTGGCAAACACACTGTTGCGGTTTTGTGCATTGCATCTTCACAATCGGCAGTCATTAATCCGGAGAATGGTTTTTGAAACTCTCCACTCCATCATATTCAAGCGTAACGTTTCATACCATCACAAGTTCTCTTCAACATATTGCTAATGATTTTCTTCATGTAGTTCATCCATGGACTTTCCCTCTAATCCTTCCCGTTCTTTGTGTCTTCTAATCAATCTTTCAGGAAGCTGAAGTGCTAAAGAATGTGTCCAACAAATTCGTCCTTTCAATTTTGCAGAATATTCATCAAGCACATTTTCTCCAGATCTCCTACTATTTGTGGTAACTACTCACCATATATTTAGTAAAATACGGTTTTCATGAATTAATTCCTTCACTGATAAGTTGAACATAAGAAAGGAAGACAAAAGAGAAGTTCATGGTAAAGGAAGAAGCTACAGGTGGAGATCACGACAAGATAGAGGAGGACAAGATAGAGGAGGATTGAACAAATTAACCGTGACCAGGGGTTTTTGAAGGCTCTCTTAGGGAAGTAGAAAGGAGAGAATGGGCACATAATACAGCTTGAAAGGGGAATAGAATTCAGCTTACAGAATAATAAATAGCGGAAAGTAATGTGTGTTACCTTATAGACACGAAGAATAGAAATGGGCCTCCAAAAGCCTATCCTAACATATATACTTCTAAAGTACATAATCATTTCAGTATATATATTTCAGTATATAACGTATAATTCATGATTAACAGCAATGTCTACGTCAACTTATGTACGGCTGGAACATACAACACCAATGTTTAAAAATTGACCCAGAAAAGTATCATTTGATTAAGTAGAGACGTGAGGACCAAATTTCCTAGAACTAGCTAGGTAGTGTAACATGCTTCAATTGATTTGATTCAATTGATATCCTAAAAACAGGTGAATCGAATAAGCAAATCGATGCGATATTCCTTCATTTTAAGAAGGCATTCAACAAGGTTCCTCACAAAAAACTCATTTATAAATTGTATTCATGCGGATTTAATAAAAAAATAGTGAACTGGATAAGGGACTTTCTCAGTGATCGAAAAGAAAAAGTAGTTATTGATGGTTTTAGCTCTGATATGGTCGAAGTCACATCCGGTGTTCCTCAAGGAAGCGTGATTGGCCTTCTTTTATTCATTATTTATATTAATGACCAAATTTCTCGAATTAGCAGTAAATTAAGATTACTTGAAGACGATACAGTAATCTACCGCGAAATAAGCGAAGACGCGGACATTGAAGTTCTGTTATTTGACCTTAGCAACGTTCAATCGTGGTGCCAGGAGTGGGGTAATGAACTAAATATTAGTAAATGCACTACAGCTCATTTCCTGCAAAATTTATCAGACAAAAGCCATACCTACACCGTGGGTGGAGTAAACATAAAATCTTCAAACTACAGTTCAGTTCCTGCAAAAGTCATCACACAAATGCCATACCTACACCGTGGGTGGAGTAAACATAAAATTTTAAAATAGAGTAAACAATCCTGGAATTACCTTAACTTCAGATATGTCGTGGGGAACACACATACAAAACATACGCGGCACAGCATTGAAGAGACTAGGTTTTTTTAAGCGTATAATGGGAAGGTCCTCGGATGAAAAAGTAAAAGAGAGATGCTACTTCGCTCTGGTTAGGCCACACCTCGTATATGCCGCGAGCATTTGGGACCCTGGTCATAAAGATTTAAACAAAAAAATTAACAACGTGCAAAGAAAAGCAGCACGCTTCGTTAAAAACTGCTACGAACGAAAATATAGTGTTGCACAACTGTTAGAGGGATTAAGGTGAGAGCCCTTAGAGACTCGGAGGCTACACGCTAGGCTTAGGCTGCTTGATAAATTCAGAACTGATATTTTTCAGAGCGACACAGAGAATATTATCATGACGCCTCACTGTATTTCTTGGTCTTACAGATGCGATAAAATAGGAAAGATACTCTGCCGAACAGATAGGTACAAAAACACGTTCTTTCCGCGCACAATAAGCGACCACAATAGGAACTGAGCTCCTCCAAAAACACTCTCATAGGACATGTCACCATTTCACCTCCAAAACTTTTACATCTTTACTCGGCTGGTGACCTACCACCCCCTGCCACACGCCCAAGCGGTGGCTGGCGGGGTAGTATGTAGATGTAGATGTAGAATTGGAACCCCGTCACCAAATCCAAACCGGGAAATTAGGGTTCGAAATCCGATAAAGTTAAACGATATTTTTTATAATTAATAACTCATTGGTGATAAAGTCTTTTAAAAATGTATTGAGAAAGGTGGATATTTGGAAATTTACAATCGCCGAAGGAATGTCTAGACGGCGGGGTTGAACACTACCTCCTCAAACTTCTTTTCGTCGACCAACGTTAAATCCACTTTCCTTTTTACCCCTTCATGCTGGGATACACGACTTTCCTTCACGTCTGTGGCTACAACCAAACACCTCACTCCTCCTTGTCCCCGTCACTCTGCCCCTCCCCACCGCTCAACTCTCCCTGACTCTCCCCCAACTCCTCCCCCAACTCCCCTCTACTCCAGCAAACAACCTCCCCTTCCCTCTCCACGCACATTCACAAATCCCATTCAAGCTTTCTTTTCCCTCCACTTTGCCCCAGCCGCCCTCTCGCTCTCAGTGCTTCCTACCTCCGCCGCCGCGGCGCTTGCGTCGGTGTTTACGGATAGAAATCAGGGCCGTGCGCCGTTCAAATTTCATTCTCGTATTGCGCTGTGATGCTGATCATCGCCAAAGACGTGGCGTGTCACTTATCGATTGCTATCGCATGATATGATCTCGAGTATCGCATTATATTGAATACCATACAGCATCGTAGTGCAATTTACCACTCCCCCCTGATTAAAAGAGTATAGCCACGCAATACCCAGGGTATATCGCAGTTAATGCAACGCAATATCTCTCAGAAATTTGTTAAAAGCGCTGACCTTCAACAATTATCAGCCAGGTTTTTGAGCGAGGGAGATGACCGGAAAGCAAAAAATGGCTTGCCTCAAAAACACCGAAGCAAAAATAAGCAGACGCTATTTTTTCGATTAGATTGCAGTTTCGTAATCGTAACCAAGACGAAACAACTGCAGTTTCTGGACGGAGTAATTTGTTGATTTTGCTGAGAGCAGAGTCGAAGTTAGCAAAAGTGATGTTGGCATTTTCTTGTGACCGAATGACAAGTTATGACACAGGCTCGCTAAAACAACGACTCTCGGAAAAAGTCTGCTCCATCGAAAGCTTTTCAAGATAGCTCTCCGGTTCAATACGTTCAGTACAATGCAATGGAAACGGTTGAACTCCATTCTGACAATATCTCATTTCAACGTGAAGAACCTCTATCCAGGTCTATTTTATGATCAGAGCATTAGCCACATCCTGATGTAGTTGTATTCCAAAGCTAATTTATTTGGGATTAATACCCTCATAGTATAAGCGCCAGCGTCGAATTTTTCACGTACACATATCATCTCTGAAATTATTGATTGAAATAATGGACTGCCTAGTATAGGAATTAAGGCTTTTTCCATAAACGCCATTTAAAACTTAAACATTTCTACAATAATGGGAATCGATTCCATATCCGGATTAAAAAGCAAAAGGTGGAATTTATTTTTGATAAATAACTAATCTACTGCAGTAAGCATTGAAATACTAAATAAACAGTGAATTCTTTCCTTTCTTCTGCGAAGAATACCGGGATCTGAATTTGAAGACAGAAGATTCTTGATAGTGGGGTCAAAATTCATGTGGTCATAATGAAATCTTCGAAAGGAATTTGTTACTTCCCTTGGAATATGCAAAGATAAAATTACACAATAAGCATGTTTCCAAAAAAATTATTCTTAGTTATAATTCTCAAACCTCTTGGAGAATGACGACGGTTACATTTCAGCAGTTGGTGAAAGTACAGCAACATGATGATCAAGAACAGACCAAGACGAAATTTGAGGGTTGATAGGGCAACTTTTTCTTCCCCACGACCACAGGTCTTTTTAGAATTTTATGATTTCAGAAATAAACTCGTTCCTGATGCAGATATACGAAATCGTAAAAAGCTCGGGACAAGTTATTAAACCCGGATATCGTGAATCATTGATGCCTTGATGTAAATGCCACATTTTAGGTATATACTCACATGGATGGACAGGTCTGTGGCCAAATGTTCCATTTCAACTCATCGTTTGAAATTTAGCAATTTTTAACGCATTATTGTTGAATTTCTTTTCGAGAATAATAACTTTGAATGAGCATTGTGCTTATAGAATTTTTACTTTTCTCAAGGATTGCATTTAGTCTTCCCTCAGAACTTCAGAGAGAATGAACTTGCAGACCCCCGGTGGTGACGGAGTAAAGTCTTACATTCCAGCACTATGGTCGAACGAACTTAATAGAAGAACTATGATGGGAATTACTATCAGAGCGCAGGTTAAAATTTAGGTTAAACCTTTTAAGTAAATTCGAAACCGATTTGTTCACAGATGACGTTAGATATATATGAAGAACCCCTGGGTATTATGCTAGGTTTGATCATTTTAACAAGATGAGAGAGATAGATTGTCGTACCTATAGATTTAAAATGTCATTTTTCCCACGTACCATTAGAGAGAACAATAGGCAGCGTAGCAAAGGGATAGGTAGGTGAAATATAGTTAGAGTAGTCTGTAGTGCATGATGCATGTAATAACAACCAATAATCCCTTTCTTATTATGTAGATACTAACCATCTAGCTGCATGTGACCCTATTATCTAGCATGTCTCCATTAAATATCCTAGTTGCATGTCAATAGTGCATGTTTGGTGATTTTCACCCCAGCCACAGACCCTCGTGTTGTCTCGCAGGGTATTACGTAGATGAAGATCAAAACTCTTAACATAAGATCCATTCCAGCAAGGATGCATTTGCAGTGCAGGGCCAATTACACTTTCGTGCGAACGTGCACACGATGTGCGCGAAGATAGAGATAGAGAGAGCAAGGGGGAGGAGAAACACGTCGAGCGTGTGGTGGGGTGTGTGGGCTTGATGGGTTATGCATTTGAGGGGGAGGGAATTCAGTGGTGTGAGGGGCGCGGAGTGGGGGGAGGAGAGGGGAGCGGTGGCAGAGAGCGAGAGAGAGAGGGGGGAGGGAAAAAGGGGCGGTAGGAGGCGGGGGAGGGGAGGGATGGCTGGTAGTGGTGAGTAAGGGCAGCACGAGGAGAGACTTCAGTGCCGGCGCGAACTCTGTGAGAACAGGAAGTCTTTCGGAACACCTCCTCGCAGACGACGACGACCAACCAGACAGGCTCATACACCCAAACATTTTTTTAATCCATCACGACGAAGGGGAAAGCAGAAGAAGAAGACGCAAGAAACTGATATAGAGATCGTCCCGTCGTGCTCCTCCCCACGTAGGGAACCGCGCTCTTCCGTTTTTCTTTTAGAACGAAAAGATCTAGCTTTTGTTCGGAAAAAAAATCGCGGGGAAATCACCCAGTATTTTCATTTCGGAAGACGATAACGTAGCTGGGACCGCTGCTATATGCGCGCACCACAAAATATCAACAAGACTGCATTCTTGTTTTAAACCGATATTGCAGTTCATGCGTCCGGCAATCTTTAAACTCGTGTGATCATTTACTTCGCTGTGTTTTTGTGCCCCCAACGGAGATAATCACTCCGGACTCGAACGCCAAAGTAAACAGAGAGACAATTTTTCGTGTGATTTAACCCTAGGGAAGGAATCTTCGGTGAAATATAAACAAAGACTCGCATCCGAGGGAACTCTTTTTTTGGAACCTGAGAGAGATCGAGAGGACATTATCGCTTAGGAAGACATTCCATTAACTTACCGCTGTGATTTGTTTACGATAAAGTGGCTGTCTTTTCTTCCTTGTCTCCTATTTTCAATACACAACTCTGCGTTCTTCTTAGACGCTTGACCGACGCGAGACCGTGAATAGTTCGTCGGCGGCAAAAAACGTTTTTTCAGCAAAAATAATTGCTTCCTCCACGGAAGTCACCCTTATCTCTCTCCCGGTCATTCCCGGCAAAACTACTTGCAATTCCCGAGCTTAAGATATCCTGGCTTAGCTTCTTTTCTTCCTCCTCTGAAAAATTCCCGGAGTCGGTCAATTTTCTCGACTTCATTAGTTTTGGCTGCACGTTTTCAGTGATAGCGATTTTGAAACGAGCGGGATTACGAGCTACCCAGACCTCCTCCGAGCGGTTAGGTGATCTATTTTAATATAGTGAGCGCATCGTTGATCTGAAAGCATCGAGGGTCGTAGTGAAGAGAAAATAAACAACAAGTCGGTTGCCTTCGAAAATAAAGCTGCCGAGAAGTCTTTAAGTGAGACAGTTCGTTCATTTCCGTCTCCCCCTCAGTCCCTCCCCAACAGAAGTGTCGTTCTCTTCCGGATTCGCTTGGACTTGCCGGCTTTGTGAGGAAAGTGTGACACAAGGAGGACAGAAAGTGCCTTATCTCGGTGGAAGATCCGTGCTTTTCAATCATATTCCCCTCGGGAGTAGAGAAGAAGCAAAATCAACTCCTGTAGTCTGAATTGTAAAGGAAATAAAGCATTTGTAAGCGTTCTTCCAATCCTGTTTTGTTTGATAATCTTGGAGGGAAGTTTTGGGAAACCAAGTGTTCTCCGATCCCAGTTGAATCAGCGACGACAGTTTATTTTTATTTCAGTTTCCTGAGTGGTCCGTGAGAATTTCCTTTTGACGCCCAATTTGTCACTCAACGGAACACGGGTCTAATTAGAAGGATCAAAACAACCAGGTTTCCATTCACGTGAAGGTTAGTTTTGTTTATTTCAGCATCAAAAAGAGACTTTTCTTTTGCCTGGTTAATTTTTCAAGCCAGTCAGTTTTATTTCAAACTTCATCGTGCATGTTAGGCAGACCACTCCGCCACTCACCCGGTGAGACTGCAGAAGATCCGTCAGCCTTCTCTTGTTTCCTTCTTGCCCTAGGGATCTTCAAGTCAGAGTCCAGTTTACTGTGCGATATCCCCTAAAAATACAGTACGATTGTTGCATTCGGGAAAGTCCTTTTGCTTTAACTTGCCTGAGTTTTAAGAGTAAACTCTCTTAACATTCCACTTCGGGGAAATATTTAGAGGATTATAAGCGTTTTCCCACAGGAATCTTCACGGCCTTTCGAAGATCTACTGCGCCGAACTGCATAACTGTTCACTGCACTGAAATCAGTTGAGCCGCTCAGTAGGTAATACAAGCGGTCGACCCACTGAAGAGTTAACCTGTCCACCAATATACTAAGGATTATTTTGTCAACTTGTCACTGAAGAGTAGAGGAGTCTTGAATATCCAACTTATCCGAGAAACCAGGATAATTGAAAGTTTTTTTAAACAACTGGAGTAAATTTCCGGGCAATATCACAGTGTGCGGGTATTTTTCTTCGGAAAACTATCCTTCAATCAGGCCGATCCTCGGTGGTTCTAGCACCTGCTAAAGCGAGTATCTACGTTCCAAGTCATCCACAGGCCCAGGATCTTCTTCTTAGCTCATTCAAAGGGGGACTGACCCTCTCAGTCTCTCTTCTGCTCGGAGAGGGAGATCCACTGTGTTGGAGGATAGGAAAAAAAGAACCAAGAGACCCCCTTCTTTTCTTCGCGAGTAGTGGTGGGGTTAAAAAAAAGGGAAAATATTTTGTTCGCAATTTTTTGGAACCCTCTCGCATAGACACACGCAAGGCACACACGCGCAGAACGAACACACTCGGACGCCAGCGCCAGTAGCTCGAAAACAGAACAAGAGATAGAAATAAAACTGACGGAGGAAAGCGGAGAGAAGAAAAAGAGTAGAGTGAGAAGTTGACAGGGAGAAAGGGAAAGGGTAAACCGTCCCATTTTTTTTTTCATTTGAAACCCGCTTTTCCCCTCGCGCTCGTTTATATCTTTTACTAGAGACCGCCAACGAGCTATTGCGAATCCGCCGAGGCCGTCAACAGTGTCGCTGAACTCTCAAGGAATCTCTTGATACAACGCCACCCGCCCCTCCTTTGCAACCTTCGGATTCCTTCACGAACCCGCACTAAAAACCCCTGGCAAAGTCGCAATTTTTATCCCCTCCAACAAAGAGCACCCTATCCCCTCTAGCCTCATTTATCCGAAACCTTCCATAAACCAACAATCAGCACCTTATCTTCAAATCCCTCCCACACCCAGTCCCGTCTTTGAGAGACCGTCGCGTCGAAGTAATTCCGCGGGTCATCTTGAACGAGGGATACAACCGCTCCTCACCCCCAAAACAGAGGTGAAACCCAACCAATTTTCCGTGCATTCCCTTTCCGTTTCACCTCCCGCATCCGAAGGTCTTCCTTCGTTCCCCGTGCGAGGCGATAAACTGGGGAGAAATTGGTCAGTCAAAGAGGGTTTTTTTCGGAGCGAAGCCTTACTACGAGGCACACAGAGAGAATCGAGCGAGAAGTTGGAACACTTCCCGAAAGTAAAGGGAACCTCCGTTTCTCCCCGATCCACCTCACCGTTCCATTGGCTCCTCCTCCTCAAGAAACTCCACCAACACCCATCCCCGAGTCCCTTTTTAACGAGGAAGGAGAGTGAAAGAAAAATTAAACCCACACACACTCTCTCGTGTTTATTTTCATCCGTGAAAGCCTCCTCTGCTTCCCCTATCCCTCCTCCGAGAGCCAGCCAGATCCCCTTTGCGATCACTACAAAACTGTCGACGACTTAAGGAAAAGAAATTAAAAGCGGCAACGCCCACGCAAACATATCCTTTAGGAAGCGGGCATCGCACTCGGGGAATCCAGAAAGAATTGTTCTTTGTTGGCACGAGCTGAGGCAATAAATTATCTCCTACCGAACACCCCAAATCACCCACGGAGAAACATTGTATTTATCCAGCCCTTGAGAATTTTCGCAAACTGATTTCGTTCTCCTCCGTTCCCGGAAGAAAAGACATTTTAGCTAAAGCCACTTTTCCTTCGCCCAACTCGTCGCTTGGTAATTTGCGACATATAAAGTATTCGGCGGCCAGACTTTACTCCCTGACCCTTTGACGTTTCACCTCGTCAAACGCTAGCCTTATACCTCTCAGGGAAATCCGTCTCGAAACCTCGAGACGGGAAAACATTTAGTCACCGTAGCTTGAGAGGAATTGTCCAACAAGACGGCTCCCAAAAGCCGGCCCGCGCCTCCCAGATTATCCACCGAAGCGAACCACACGTCGATATCTCCGCGGTATCAGACGACGTGAGCTTATAAAGGGTCGGGAAGAAATCAACCGCGACTCGCTGAGCCAGCACGCGCTTCAACTGATTAGAGAAGTACACAAAGGAGAGGAGGGTGGAAGAGAAAGCGAGCACGCAGCAACCGCAGGCAAAGGGAGAAGCGAAATCCTCCTTCGGAGACACGTGAGGGCTTTCCCGGAGGTTCCCCTAGGAGCAGCCACCGCAGGGACTTCTGCAGACGTGCAGAGAGACAACTCGTCCGGTTCGAGTATCCGGAAGCAGCCATGAAGGGAAACGGTTCAAAGAACTACGAGGAGGAGATGAAGCCGGTTCTTGGGGCTGGCAACACACAGGTAAGGGTGCTTCAAGCTAGCGTCTGGGGAGGGAGTCATTACCCAATTCATGCATGGCTTATTTATCGACTCAATTATATCGCAATAATACGACCAATGTTACACTCAGCGTCCTGAGTTTCGCTCCTTCCTTTCCTTCGCTCTTTTGTTTTTCACTGCCTCATATCGAGCTTCTTAGCCCATTGTAAATTAGGGGCCATGAAGCATTAGCCTATATAATCATCCTGACGTAAATTTATCATTGTAACATAGTGGTCAATTTACTTCAGAGTAATAACGATCATCGAACACCCCAAATAACATAGAAAATACTTTAAAATTTTTATTACTCTAGGAACACCTAGGGAACATGTCTGAGGGACTTTCAATTAAATCAGTGAAATACATTCAAAGCAAAAACTAACATTTTTTGGGACGAATCAATAAATACTTGCACAGGACTATGAAAACTGGCTTTCATTCCATTTTAAAATCAATGGTCTCGCATGATGCAAATTTTGATGCTATCCCACATGCACACCCACCTGTCAGCTTGAAAGGAGTGGTAGAACATTTTCATTTTCATAAACGATTATTAGGATTATAGTTGATGAAGAGCGATTCATTAAGAGATTTGTTTGGTCAAAATTTAAGCTCACTACTTTCACGTTTGGCTAAAAATAAGTATTTCTTGAAAAATGAAATGGATTATAAGAAAATTTGAGGCGTAGACCATCTAACACACAGGCCACTGTAATTTCGGCCACGACCAACTCACGTCGTTCCTCATGAAGCTGCGTCATGTATCATACCTGTAAACAGTAGGTGGCAAGGGGGCTGACACATCCAAGGAGGCACTGATTTCGTAATGTCTATCAAAATTTCTGATATTAAAAGTAAAATTTAGGTTGCTATGCTATGTATTTTATGGAGCCAAGGCGGAAAACATAGCATAAAAAACGGGCCGGGGCTCCAGGTGGCATAAACTACAGCTGCGCTACTACCTGTCGTTGTGTTTCCTATATCTGAATAGGCATCTCAACATCACTACACAGATATTCCCACCCATTGAATATAAATAAAAAATGGCTCACTTTCTGATTTTGTCCACTGTAAGAAATTTTCAAGATCCTTTCATACCTACCACGGCGCGATAAGTTCCCGTCTCCGGCAACCGAAATACTCTCACTAACGAATACGAAATGCACCCTACGTCGTAATGGTCACCAATTCTCTCTAATTAGAAACATAATTAACCATTAATGATATGAAACGAGTCATCTATTAATTAATAAAATGCATTAATAGTCATTTTCAAATGGAATTTCCAAAGAGATGGTAAATCATTCAACGCCTCAAATGTTCCAAGGACTGATGGAGGTAATTGAATTAACTATACATTTATTACCTAAATTTGCATTGTTGTTACCGGATTTTTGTCCACGTTTCCTACTTAAGGAAACTCAACTCACATTCTTCCGGGGAGCAGCCCAAACGAGAAAAACGGAGAGGACGTTGCGCAACTGAGACCGCGCCCAAGAATAAAAAAAAAGCATGAGCATACACGGAAACCAGTCGTTCGGAGACGTGCAAATGAATTTGTTCAAGCTACGGTCGAACAAGTAACGAAAATGAGTAACCTTTACCCTTTTCTTCCACTAGTCCAGTTCTCCGTTTCTTTTTACCTTCCTATAAAAAATGGCCTTGACACAAGATAGGCAGTTGGTATGGTAGTTTCGCCTTTACTTGATTTTTTTATACTTAACAAAATTCAACGCTAGGTGAAGGTAGAAGTTACTCATGGGTCGAAAATATACGGCCAATTTCTTTTTTCCGCGATAATAATTAATTGATGAAAGAGCTAGCAGAATTATGAGCACTGTGACAGTTGCGTTGAAGATTAATTTAATTTTGAATATGTAATTAAAGAAGTCTTAGCTACATAATAAGCTAAACGATGGAAAAAGGCTGCAAAACACAATCATTCTTTTAAGAATGTACAGCGGGGGTGCCGAAATACAGAATTAGCTCCAACAACTTACTGTCATTGCATGATGATTACAAAAAAGTCTCAGCATCCTATTAATAATTTATGAGCTGAAAGCTACAGCTAAAGCACGATTATCGTAATGTTAGCGGCAGCGAAATGTCAAATCCACTCCAAGATGATGAAGGAAGTGCAATTCATGCTTGAAATATGAAGACCGTTCCTTCAGCAGTTATTTTAGCGCAGTGGAACGCATTAACTTGGTTCCCATAAAAGGAGATAGTGAAAACTATCTTTTAATATTTTACAAGATTTGAATGATTCACGAAGGCCATGTTTCCCGCGCCATTAGCCGGAGAAAGGGCCACCACGGTCAATTTCGCTATGAGGTGGCGAAAAATATTGCAGCTGAAAACATAAACATCATGCAAGCTACTTGACAGCGCACGTAGTCGGATGTTAAAGATCTGTAGCCTGCGCGCAAAAAACAGCAGAAATCACGCGATGCCCATGCACGGAGCAGACAATGGTTTTACTTGGTGAACCTTTTACCCACCTAGCGGCGTAGAATTTTTCCCGGAATGAATATGTTGGCCATAAATTTTAAAACTTCATTTTAAATAAGGTTTCATAACTCTATTGCCGATATATCACGCGGTAAATGAATCCTAACTCCTTCCGTGACCCTGCAACTTGTCGGTGAAAACTTCCTTATGGTTCTTCCCGAGGGGAATCTCATTGTTTATTGTCAAGAATTTTTCATCAAGTTTCCACCATGCTAAAATATACATTTTTTGAGTTAGCATTTCATAATTCTGCATTTGTTTTCTCGTCATCTTACTAATAGCTTTTATCACTAACGATGGGATATGGATATAATGGAAAAGTAATGAGTAGAGAACGGACATGCATAAATTGTCGGTCAAAGATGGAATAATACGCAGGCACTGAATTGTGACGCTATTTCAGTTCCAGTACGGTGAGGCTGAAGGAATGGGATGCGGTAGAGAAGTAGACAGTAAAAATTTAGGGCAGTTTATGATAATTAATGCAACATTGAGTTTTTCCATAATCAAAATATTGAGAAGTTCAGGAATAAAAGGTATCGGACGACTCATTGTAATTGCGTGATCAAGAAAAACGAGGGGCTCAAGAATAGGAAGAGTGATTGAGGCATAGTACATACACCAGCAAGTTCTGACAAGAGCTAGGGAGAATAGATACATGTTTGTTCGTCTCCAATGCTAACGCGTAACATAAGCATCGTATTTCAAAAGAGAGGCACTGTCCGTCACGCCAAAAACGGATACCTCCGGTTCAACTTATTTTTCTCGCCTATTCTTCCTCTTCCAGCATGTACAAACGTGTTCGTTGTTGGTTGGTGTCGGAAGCTGAGGCAAAGAAAAAGCTGAATGGAATGCCTTGCCTGAGGTTGCAAAGGGGATGATTAGGTATGGGATCAAGAGATTTACAGAGGGAGGACCTGCGGACCAGCGAACGAAAAAGCAGCAAAAAACACCATGTATACCTGCTAGGAATTTTCAGTCTTTCCAAATTATTCCAAGCAATGGACGTCTTAATGAAGTTCTTAACTCACATTCTCTATCGCTAAAGCTGTCCAAAATGATGAAGAACACAAGATCACGAGCAGTTTACGCAAAGCCAACTTTCATCATTAGACCTGGAATTACCGCATACGTGAATGTCATTCCATATCTATTGGTCATCCAAGTTTGAGTAATTATCGACTGATCATCTTACATACGAATTGGAAATTTATAGTTTAAATAATCGAGTTATTCTCCGATCCACCAGCATTGAGGAGAATTAAAAGAATAACAAGGTCAAAAATTCGTATGCCATTACGCAGTTCTCCAACCCTTATTACGATTAAAGGATGTGAGCTACAGATTTATAAAATTCTCAAAGTACTTTTACTCAAAAACCCTTGGCAGATTTTTGCGATCTTCGAACTTCGCCTTGTAATTCGGTATTTATTCCTTAATTGTAAGGTTTCAAAATATTGGACGTTTGTTCTACATTGGGCCAATCAAAGGAGAGGGAGCAGTCCTCCTTCATTTAATTTCTTATTTTATGGTCGGACAAGCTCAGCACTATTTTCGTGAAACCTAATTTACCATTAGCATCTATATTGATCCCGATCGGATCGGATCGCGGACTCCCTGCGTCGGAAAATGGAGCCCCGAGGGGGATTAAACCATAATTTATGTTTGATTCCACTGGGTGAAAGGTGTTAGGGAAGGGGGTAGAATTAAAAGCAGCAAGAGTTAAAACAACATCTTGGGGATGAAGGTAGCAGTCGGTTCCGAGAGTTGGGAGGGGAGGAGGGAGGGTGGAAATGGAGAAGTGAAGATGGAACGGCGGTCTAGTTAGAACAGTGACGCCGCCCAAGGGTGTTGGAGAGGGTGAAGAAGGCAGTGCCGACAGAAATTTTTTTTCGGGATCCGCGGCGCTAGAAGCGAGAAATAGGTCAAGAAAGTAGGTTGTTTTTACGACCCATTCCCGAGCCATCGGCCTGGAATACATGGAACCGTAAAGGAATGCGCCTCCCACAACAAGTAAAGAGGAGGAGGAGGAGGGCGTGACTCCTGTCACGGAGCAGGTGAACCGCTTAATACTGCCCCCTGCCCTGCTGAGTGCGAGAAAATGAACTGATCTGAGTGTGCGGGGAATAAGTGGACGGGAAGCAAAGTTAAAGAAGGCGACATTTTTATAAAGCACTCGCGGATCTGGGGTGGAACGAAACTTGGCCCTTCGATCATTAATAACCTCACTGAGGGCGCAAATGAAATATGGTCCAGACGAGTGAAAAATGATATCAGGGTAAGTCTAAGTTCGCATTGATTCTCAGAATTGGGTATATTTTATTTCTAGAGCATCCCTGGGGTAAAATTTAAAACTCACCGAGGGAAAGGGGTGGTACAGATTTTTACACCGATATCTCCATTCTCTCTCTTTTCATCCTAAGACTACTTTAACATTGTCTTCCCACTTATCCGAATACCTTGACTTTCCTTCTTCTGTCTGTGCTACATCTTCTCTTACTCGAGGGATGCTCCCTTCTATTTTCCATCCATGCCTTTGTTTCTAACAAATGAATTTACTCTCAAATGTGCCTATTCCATCGGGCTCTGGTGCACGCTCTTCCATACCGTAATTTCGCCTGTTTTCCGTGCTTTCTTGTCCCGACTATATCATCGTGGGCGTAGGTGTATGATGTGGGCCTCGTAATTAGCCAAGGTCATTACCAGCCTTTCAATGATTTCGAAAATCTAACAACAATAATGGGCAATGTATCGTGATAATCTTACGGTCGTTCTTTAAGCTCTCTGAGCTTTTGAAACTTTTCTAAACCACTTGACTTCTGTAAGTAAACTGAGAAACTACATCTTGTCATAAACTCCTATTTCCTGCTCAGCTGCATTCAAAAAGTTAGAAAAAATTTCCTGACACCTCCGTTAATATCTCCAACCAATTTTTCACAGGCATCATTTTTGACTGACGGTTACTAATGGTAACACGACCACTCTTTTAAGAGGCGAAATACGCATTGCAGCGTGCTCGTTTAATTTGAACGTGTGAGTCAAGAGTAACCTCTTCATCCACAACGTCACCACGATAACGCTCTCCCATTCAATAGCAGTGCACCCAGGGTAGGCAGTGATTCAACCACAGACTAAAGGAATGAAAATATCCATAGCTGTTAACTTTGACGAGAATTTAGTGGAGAGAACTAGCTAAAAAGAGTGGACAGAATATCATCGTATCTAAACCAGAAAAGAGCTTCCTCATTTGGAAATCTTAACTCTTTAGGTAAAAAATATTTACTGCGGAGAAAGGATTTTTTCGTCCGCTTCAACGAACTATTGGGATCATAGAGACCGAATTTAAACTTTAAAAATAGTTTCGTAACGTTTCATAGGTTTTCTATTTTTCCGAATAAGACACACATCATTGAAAAAAATAGCAGAGAGGCCTACAGAGGTATTTGCCAAATTCTGTACCCCTGCAATCAAGGTTTTATATAATTTATTTACGACTGACAACACCTTACTTCGTGAATTAAGAGAGATAAATATTACATAGCCGGATGGATTAGAAGAAAAGAAAGAATAAATAAATTTATCAACTCTATAATTAATTTACTACTATTTCTAATACATTTTTCATTAATATAATTTCTCTATTGTGTAATATGAAGGTATTCCGAGAAGTAGAGCTAATCACATGGTCTTACACTTGAAGTTTTTCCAATGAATTCTGAAACACGTATCAATTTCTTTCGCATCTACTTCCCAGTAAATGAAAACTTGAAGCTTAAATAAATATTTTTGAAGGTAAAAAAAAGTTTTTATCCCTGCGAAACGCAGGATTTTTCACAATCCCATAAGTTTCTTCCGAGAGTCTAGGGAGATCTTCCGGTACATAAGGTTTGACTACACTTAGGGCACCAGAAACCAGGTCTGCTTCACCCACTCGAGTGAATATGTGTAGGGGGTGAGTGCTTTGCTTACTTAAGCAGTTATTAAGAGGGTCAAGGGGAGTAAGTGTAGAAGGGACAAGAAAAGATATAAAAAAATACTTCCGACAATGGACATGCTCCGTCAACAAGAGTATTCGTGCAGAAGCGGAAAAATACCAGCACCGATGTTAGTCAGTCCGATACTCTCCGGCTCGCTCCAATTTCGTAATCCGTGACTCAACGACATAATTATTACGATTAAAATAATGTAAATACCCAAGCTAATGGAACTGCGGCGGAGGCAAAGATTTATATCCCCCAGGCCTGCCTCCATGGAGGAGTAATCTGACCACGTTTCTTAGTCACCACAATTCTTGAGTGCTGACCGCAATGAGACGACCTCTCAGCTATCCGACAGACATTTTATCCCGCAATTCTCTCCATTTATACTCACAATTTTCTCAGCGTTAAAACACATTACGTAATTTCTGCGCGAATAGCTGTGGCCGATGAAATTAGGTTGCGGATATCAGAAGTATTATTCCCAAGGTAAGGCCTCAGCATGAGTACCCCTTCCGATGAACAATATGACGTGCTTGGTTCTACGAAACGTGACATGGCTTAGTACACCATGGTAAGCGATGACAAATCAGTTACATGAAAAAGAAATGAATTTCTTTATCAGAAAAATTTTCAACAGAGTCAGGCGCGGTATCGTCGCAGTTCGTCATATTATAACAGAAACAACAATTGCACTTTTCCACATTTTGTGTGAAACAACAATTGTGGAAATGTGCAATTGTTGAGGCTTTACCAGAGTTTTCACAGCATTCGAAGCAAAGGAGTTAGAAAAAATCTGCCCTTGAATTCAGACTAAATTAGTGCTTAACGACTTATCTATAGCTTCTAAGAGTTTAAATTAGATTTCCAGAATTTTTTTTATAGGTTCGAAATAAGATACTCGGCTATACTGTTTCGAATGCTACCATCGGTTGAATAAACTAATCAATAATAAATGCCTTCACGATAATATCGAATTTTAGAAGCAGATGTCGTTTGGCGCGGTAACCGACAGCTGAGTCCATTATGGATGAGACGGAGGCATTGAACGGAAAAAAAAATTTGGTTCATTAATGAAGGGTGGATTGAAACCCAGTGCAACTAACGAAATGCGTCAGTGGAACCACGGTTTAACGTCCCATCCGAAGGACGGAGTACTGCAATACAACTGTTCCCCAAACGAGACCATGGAGGGATTGGGATTTTAGTGAAAAGCATACACCTCCGCCGGGTTTCGAGCCCAGGCCCAGCTGGCAATAAGTATAAGGGCGACAAGTCTAAACGGGGTATGGTTAATCGCCGTCTTGTATTTCCTTCCCCCGCCAGAGTGCCTGAGGGAGCCAAATGGACTGATGTAAACAAAAGGAAGCGGGTCACTAACCCACGAAAGCACTCACATACGCACTCACCCCCAAGTCAACGGCTCTTTCTGTGTTGGATGGCTGAGGGAGAGTGACTGAGCGGCTAGGGAGAGTGGGGAGATAGAGGGAGAGACTACTCCCGAAAGCGGTGTAATGGACGAGTCTTCAGGGTTTTCACTCGTCTGATGTCTCACCGACAAACAGTTCACCGATGAAGATGATCAACATTTTTCCCACCAGTTTGGCTAACTTCTTGAGGCGGAGAAGCGGTCAAGAGAAACTTTCCGGAAATCCATCGTACTGTGTATGTCGGAAAAAAGTATATTTCTGCAATTTATTCTGCTTGTTCTGTTTAAATCCCAAGCAATTTTTTTATTGGGTACTTTACAGAGAATCCACATTTGTGGAAAATATTACTACGCGCGAAAAGTTTTAGCTACCCATCCTGCGAAATACCTTAAAGAAAAGACATCTGGTCGAGTTTTGATTATTCATTCTTCAGTTCTAAGAGGCATAACATTATGACAAATAAGTTGGACAAAAAATATGGTCAGCTTCCTTAGGAAGCCATGCAAAATTTGTGAAAGTGAAAAATTTTTCAGCCACAACATGCTTCTTTCTTCAAACCAAATTTTACGACCCTTCGCTTGTGTTAGACCAAAAAGGCAAAGAGGACTAGCTCTAAAAGGTGCCTCGGAAAAGGGAGAATTCTGGAGAGGAGAGGGGTCGGCATTCCACCCTCGGCCAAAAAGGACTTAATATTTCCAAGGAACGCACTGAAAAGGCGACGCGAGGGATAGGTGGTCGTCCTTGCCGGACGGAGAAAAATAAAAGCGGCACAAAAGACTCAACTCGTCCACCCCTATTCCCTTTTAACGGTCAACAAATCAAAACATCCGTCCCCACAAAGTCAAGAAACGGGATACGCATTTTTTTCCCGGAAAAGGCGTGGGCGGCAAGGAGCTGGCCTCTCATGCTCTTCCCGAAGGCGGCAAACGCGAGGGTTTGCCGACGCGAATGAACATGTTCCGACTGGAGTGGCCTCGCCCCTCCTCCTAGACCCGAGTGGCGCCAAGCGAGTTCTGCTCCATCGCCCACCGACCAGGCAACTCCCATGCTCGCGCGTCGGCCGACGCAGCTCTGTCCCCGTGACAACGCATCTATGATGACGTAACATGGGACTGGAATGCGTCATAGATTTCTTATCCAATGCGTAGAGAAGCTAGGAGCGGAAATAGAAATGAACCTTGGGTCACATGACTCAAGACGAGGATCTTCAACATGGTGAGGTGATAGTGCGCTTCCGTGTACTTCGTCGCCAATTAAAAAAAAAACTTCTTGACCTCATGTTCCCTGTTGAAATAAAATTTTTGATAATGTGCCGATGAGACGGTATGATTTTCGAAGTATAATGCCTTAGTCTCTAATCACAATTAGTCTTTCAATACTTAGGTTTGATAACTGCTGCCCCACCCCGCGCCAACTAATGCACTTCCCTCAAATTCTCCTTTCTCAGATCACTCTTATTGTTAGTTTAACGTACCTGTTCATCGTGAGACAGCACTCGTGAGACTTCCTCTTCTAATCTACCGTCTATAAGGCACGCCTTTTTTGTAGGGATCTACTCTATAGGATTTATTGCATAATTGTAACAATGAAAATATTAGAATTGCGTTTCCACTTAGATTTCTTTAAAAATGTTTGTTTGTTTTGTTTTAAGTTAAATTTTCACTGCTATATTCCTAATTCCTCTTCCACTAAAAATGCTCATAAAATAATTAAAGAGTCTCAGTGAGTGATTCCCCACAATGTTCTTCTTTTAAGTATGAAGTATCCTGGTAAATTTATTTTCACCTGAATTAAAAGTAGAACTAGTAACGTAAATTTAAGTATGAAATCAAGAATTTAAGCCCTTGACAATTCGCAAACGTTGGAAATTAGTTGTTGATGAGACAAATCCGAATGGCTGACTATATCGAGAGCATATTAACTATTGCAGTTGATTTTTAAACATGTAATTACAGCGCTTTTTTCAAATGACCTTCCTCAGGGGGCAATCCAAATTAAACGCATAAATAAACGTTGACTCATTGGTGACCATTTGGTCACCATCAGGGTATCATGGATTACTAAGTAAACTAAAGTAAAAATCGGTGAAGCTGACCGCACAAATGGATTCAAATTAGTAGTTTTATGAACAATATAACAAAATAGAACGCTAAATATATCGTAGTATTATTTCTTAAAATATAATGAGTCAAAACTTCCACCTATCACCTGCTGAAATTGCAACACCCACATACAAGGGCTTGTATAGGCAGTTCCGAGAATAAGCGCATAGCATAGCATACTTGGAGGTTTCTATAATATTAAACATTCTCCACTCGCAGGAAGTCAGCAGTCTTTGAAAATATATTTCAATAAAACATCTGCAATTACTAATAAAAGGTTTATATTTATTTTTTACGTTTCCGAACTACTTAAAATTCATTTTTAAAGTGGCATATTTACTCTGTGTTTATAGGTTTCCAAAGAAAATTCGTATTTGAGCATCTCCTGCTGGAAAAATTATTCCTATCAAAACCCCCAAAGAACGCAAAACGTTGAATATTATAACAAAAATACAATGAGAAGCTGAAAAAATTCATCGACATACGAACAAAATATTATTAAATAGTGCAAAATTCCACAGAGGGTTATTTGACAAGTCGTTATTAAATTATACCAGAGGGCGAATTTGGATTTCTAAGGAAGCTGATGCGGTCACTGATGTCACTTAAGGTCCATCGCAAAAATACGTAAACATCTGCGCTACGACCTCGTTTGCTTTTAAACCACAGGTCTTAGATGTGGTCTTTCGGAAAAAGTAGATACAGAGTGTTTTGAATCGCTCAATACTCGCTGCATTATAAAAAAATGAGCAACTTCCACTATGATAATATTTATTACGACAGATTTCGATTTTTACAGCATCTTCAGGTCTGAACGTACCTGAAGATGCTGTAAAAAGCGAAACCGGTCGTAATAAATATTATCACAGTGGAAATTGCTCATTTTTTCATACTGCAGTTATGTTCTGTTTCCACTCATCATGCCTGACACCACAGAGTACCTATGTTCGCTCAATACTCGAGGGCTGTTTAGGCTGAGGGACTAAAAAACAGTTTGGCAATGTCCGGTGCAGTTTAGAGGTAGTACTGAAAGTACAGTGCAGTTTAGAGGTAGTTCTGGATTTGGGGCAGTGGAAGGGCTGGATGTAGTCACCGATGACGTCTTGCTTTGAAAGAGTCATATACTACTATTTTACTTCGAAATTTTAGGACACAGGGTAGTGAACCTTCTCAGAGGGCTTCCGGTACAAAGAATAATGCTTCCACTGAATTTTTCTATTGAGACTTTCGGTAGGCGTGACCGTGGATCTGCCATTCTTTCAAGTAACATAATCTTGAGCTGCCGCACGCACCCGGAGCCTTTTTATTTCTTCGCGGAAACAAAGTAAATATTTACTCGACTCGAGAAGTGGCGAGGAAAAATTTATCTTTCCGGGTGGCAAATAAAAGGAGGGAGTTGATACGCCTTTTCAAACATTTCTACCTCCATAAACCGGAGTTGATAAAATGGATACCTTGGCAACCTTTGAAACACACACTCCTAGCCCTAGGAAATTGAAGCATATGTAAAGATGTCCTTCGCATTCCGAAAAAATAGCCAAATATCGAACCAGCTCTTGGCTACATAACTCTTAGACTCAGTCGGATTTGCTCGGAAAGTTGCCCGACAAATCGGATTTCCAAAATCTGAGCGAAAAAAGAAAAGGAAAGACGGTGAACCAAGCTTCTGCCCTAGCGTTAAAAGTAGGATTGAAAACGATAGCAAATAATTGTTTAATTTTCAAATCGAACGCAAGCAGCTAGATAAAAACCCTTTATAAGCATAGCACAACATTACTTTAATCATGAATATATACTATGGACTCGGATGTTTGGCATTTTTGCCTAGGCTACGTGTTGCCGAAATTTCCAATTTTAGTTCACTCAGTCCTTGGCGCCACTTCAATTAGAGCCTTTTCTGTTGTTATTGTAAATAGACATAGTTAATTGTTGCTAACGTGAGACTGTGGTGAATATTCAATAACGATCGAGGAGATATGAATTACTTGATGCTTTCAATAATATCTTGCTATTTTTATGATCTTAAAATAAATTTTTAAATGCTAGAGAGGAAATATCTATTACAGGAAATGCATAAGATGTTTATGAAACGACCATTGTGTGCCGACTACGTTGTTTGCCAGAATCCGGTTCTAATTTGAATGCATTAAGCCCGTTTGGCTTAAATAAAGAATTTAGAATGCCTTGTTTACACAGAACTTGCTTCGTACCAGGCTGCAAAACAGGGTATGCGTCTACGAGGACCCAAAATGGGAGACTTGGATTGAAAAATAAGAAGCTGTTCAAGGCGCCCGTAAGTGCATTCCTTTTTGCCTACACTGCAATGATGGTCATTGGGAAACTCATGAAGTCACCTCGCATTGTTATTAAATTTCCGTTTCGCGATATTCACTAAGTGGTAAGAAGTAAATTGTGCATTAGTGTAATTAAATTTGGAGAGGAATTAAATATATCTGTAGACCGGACGATATTGAAAAAGTGTATAACTACACTTTTTCTAACCCGCGTGTATTACTACATTTTTTATCCACTGCATTATGATTACTTGTAAGTAAAAACCAATGTATATTCATGGCTAAACCGGTAAGACGAGTTTATTTACTATCTGTCGATTGTATTTACATTTGAACTTCCGTCTTTCATCACTAGGCGGCACCACTTTCCAAAAACTTAAGTGTTTATGGAATTCTAGACTACAGTTTTTGGCTTCGAGATCCCAATCCATAATATATATTCATGACTTCAACTTACTAACATAGAATGACATCACCCTACCTTTTCGGTAACTATGACTCATTTGCGGCAGATATTTGACAGAAATTTTGTTTATTGACGGCTAGATATCTTGTGTAATCTTATTTGATCATCAACGTATAGATACTTGTTGTAGCAGTTTCATTGGAAACAGATATTTCCTCCGAGTAAACAGATGGAGTAAGGTTAAAAATTATCAATCAAGAATAATACACCACTCACTACGCTTATCATCCAAAAAAAGGAGTGAAAGGCGAGGAAAATCCATTAATGACGAAGCCTACTCGAGTTACGGTGCATTTCAACCTAAGCACGTGAATATTCAATAAGCACCCCATGATTGATTCGAATCACTAACGAAAGTAACCGATTTCACACCGCGACCCACCAAAAATCAAATATCGGCACCAGCGACGCACACGCGTCACGGTGAGAAGGGCACTAGAGATCTTGGTTCACAAGAGAAGAACAAGATGAAGTTCATGAGATTTACCGGGAGTATTTCTGGAAAAATAGGCATTGATAAAGGGAATGATAAGATCATGTCATCCTAAAATGGAGTACTGCGTTACATGGTTCATAAACTAGGTCGGTGTGGACCAGTAAGAGCGAAAAATAAAGGCTTTTGAAATTCGGCGATGAAAAATATTGAAAGAGAACAATGGGTAGCGAGGAAAAAAAATAATTTATTGGTTATGATGAAATGGGAAATGATGCTGATGGGATAAATTTGATGGAATCAGAAGAAGCGGATGGAGACAATATCAATCGGTAAAGACTTTTTAGGTGGCAAAATCTCGAGTAATTGTGCGAGGAGAAGAATAAGAAACGTTGATGTTATGGAACTAGGGAGAAGTCACCAAGGGATTTAACTGAGAAAACTATAGGGATTTAACTGAGTTTTTTTTAACTAACTGTAATACTAACCCGATGAAAAAATAGGTATCATGGACTAAAAATTGACGTTTAATAAACGTAGACCAACCGCGCTGTATGAAATAATAGACAGGCCTGTGCAAGGAATAAGTATCGATTAGGTAGAACACCAAAGAATCACAATGCGCTCCTCGAATGCGATTTGTGACGCACATACCGGACCAAGCTAGACAACAATATAGTCAAGGGAATTAGAAAGGATAAAGAGAAGTTAACTGCAAAAGAAAAGCTCTCTGCTGTTAGAACCGGTGACAGCTGCCTCCCGTAAATTATTTCAACCTGGGCGCCTCACGCGACTCATAAGTATCCTGCCTTCCGTCGTTACTCTATTAAAGTTTGGTTAGCGGGACTGCGGCCGAAAAGCTTCCTTCACAAGCGCTACGAGGTGTAAATAAAAACTACCCGAAGGCTCGGTGGAAGGTGTTGCGATATGCGTCACATGAGCGACAAGAGTTGCATGGAAGAGACCGAAGCATGAAAGCCTGCTGGAATGAGTTGTCACGAACAAATGAAAGAATAATATTAATCGTGACATAATTTTCTCATTAAAATGGAAATTTTGGCATTCCTGAGCATTTTCATGGCCTCAAAGGGTTTATGGTGAAAGTATTAACACTGTTATAGTACAGAATCTTTTTACAATCAAGTGATACCAATGGAAGTCAAGAGCTAACTTTGCAGAATTAAAAAAAAAATAAATAACAGCTATTAGGCTCGAAGAACGAGGCTCATTTATTCACTCATTATTTCACAGCCAAAGCGAATGTTAAGGCATAAGTTATGTATTTGTGCCGATAAAACCATATTTAGTCTGTTCCTCTTTTGCCAATGTTTCGCATATTTATTATGCTTCATCAGGGCTACAATGCAAATAAATATTTGCATAGTGCTTAAAATTAATACAGTTTACAATTTAGGTATTTAGATTTTCAAAAAATATGTTTATAATTGATTTTTGTTATTACCTCAGAGAGATCCTTTTAAATGAGATTTTGTTGATACCTTCAATGCTATTTTGTTGATACCTTCAATGCTATTTTGTTGATACCTTCAATGCTAACAAATAATAATATAATTATTATTTGTTGGTCAATTGTTATAAATTTAGGAGTTAAAAGGAGTCCAGGAAAATAACTTTATATTAATACAAAAGAGGTCACGAAAAAGAATCATCTGGATAATACCATATTGCGTGCGTAATTTCTGATTAAATGAGGCTATTGGTAAATAATGAGCTTTAGAGTAAAAAAGTTTTGGAACGGTCATAGAAAAATATTTCCGGCCATTAAAAAAAAAACAAAAAAAATTCCCTAACTTTGTACGTCCCGCCAATTATCAGGCATCGAATCGAGTAGATAATTTGGATGCAATATTTAAAAAACTGTGGTCATAGTAATCTTTCTTATAGACATTCGCAGGAACCAATCTTGAGAGAATCGTTAAATATAGGTAAAGTAACAGAAGTTTTGCAAAAGTCAGGTAAATACCATCAGTTTAAACTCATTTTAGTTCAGTTCATTGCCCCTTTTTAACTCACACAACCACCACTGAAGATCTATGGACGATTGTAATCAAGTTAGGATCAATAAAGGTATTTTTTTCCATTTCTAATTTAGTTCTATACGGATGGTTTAATATTATGAAGAACATATTTATCACGTATCACAAAGCGGAAAACCCGGTAGTCATCAACCTTACTTTACCCTCCAACGACCCAAAAAACATTTCACTCAAATTACTGAACCCATTACTTATTCATTGAATATTTTGTATTTCCATTCGATAAACCGTCGTATTGATTGGATGCCACGTGCTAGCGATCGGGATATACGGCAGTGCAGCGTAAAGTGACGTTTTTTTTTACTGCCAGGGGCAATGAACAGGACGTAAATATCACCAGGGGAACGCACCCCAACAGTTTAATTAAGTATCGTTTCTAAGAGGAGCGGAAATCATATCCAATGGAACTTCTTTCGCATGCAAACGCTTTCGACAGGCATTTTCCTTCACTGTCGATAAACTCGGCGACTTCGCCTCCGCGATCGCACGACATGAACGGAAATAATGGTGGCGGGGGGCAGGAGCCGCGGCGTGACGCGTTGGTCGCCAAACGAAGGCTGACGTCCCAATTATCTTCTCCCGCGCCGGCGAGTGTAATTAACGACTTTATTAACTACGCGGAGATTCTGGAAGGGGAGGGTGAGGGAAGGGAAATGAGAAAGGGGGAGGAAGAGGCAGGTACGGGAGGAGGAATAGCGAGAATATCTCGAGGAGTGTGGAGGATCTTGAAGTGACCGCGTTGTGACATGCAGCAGCTTTGAGGAAGTGCATGCTCTTGGATTTGTTATTCCAGTCAAACGACATCATCCGTCGCCAAACGCTTTAATACAACAGCAGTCGGCTATAGGCTCAAAACCAAAATTTATGAAAGCAGTCATACAAGTCGTAACGTATGCTTGTGAGGCATGAACGCTGACAAAGCAGACCATAGAAAGACTGGAAATTTTCGAAAGGAAAGTACTAAGAAAAATTTTTGGACCAACCCAGGATAGAGGTACGTGGAGACTTAAAAGAAATGCAGTAATAAACGAGACTAAATTGAGAGACTTAAGTGCGCTTTATAAATCACAATGAATCCGATAATTGGGACATGCTGCTAGCATCGCAGATATTGGGACGACAAAGAGAATTTTGAAATGGACACCAGATACAGCTAAAGATGTCATACAAGATCTACGAATAATGGATGTAGCTAACTGGAGAAAACTAGCCAGAGATAGAATGAAGATGGACATTAGCTTTAGAAGAGGCCAAAACCCACGAAGGGTTGTAGGGCCCAAAAAAGAGGAAGGAATAGAGTTTAAGCTATAAATTAATTTAATTATCACGTAATTAAATTTACGAATAATGGATGTAGTAGCCTGGAGAAAACTAGCTAGAGAATAAGATGGGCAGCAGCTGATGAAGAGGTCAAAACACATGGAGGATTGTAGAGCCCGTAGAGCCCAAGGAAAAAAAAGAAGTATTAGGTATCAATTAATTGAGCTAAAATGATTTTACGCGAATATATTAGTAACTTTTACATACATTTGAAATCATTAAGTCATTCAGCCATATTTCTGAGAAGTAATGCTCAATTGGTCACAAATGGAAAAACTTATTTGGCACATTTAGAGACATAACGGCCTCTTGAAAACAATAATGGCGCGAGAAAAGCGGAAAATATAATCGAGGAAGACCAAGGACTGAATAGTTCAGGAAAACTATAAATAACGTCAAAAACTGAAGACTCATTTAAGAATTAGATGGTAGAACAGTAGAGTGGAAAGCTGAAGGAAACCCATCTTCAAATTGATGTCTACTGATTCAAATCATGAAATTTGGTCTTTTCATCAGAAAATATTATTTTCCTCCACCAGCTTTAATGAAAATGGGGATATTCTGATAATTAAATAAGTCGCCATACTTCATCATTACTTCGTGGAAATAGATATTAATATTTTTTCACTTAATCTTCACTTTTAGATGGGACAGGAAGCGACCACGACTTATTCATATAGCAGCTTTGAGGATGAGTGAAAGTTCGAACTTGTCCTTGCCCGAGTCACTGAAAAAAATCTTTTCTTCCAAAATAACTGGTAGGTCCATGGTTAGCCCTGCCGATTATTTACTCAGCTACATCGTATCTTTGATGAAACTTACTTCATTATCTTTTTCTCTATGAATTCTATGTTGAGCTCTTCGCATTTATTGCCTCCACAAATCGCCCAAGATTCTTAGTCTTTCCCTTTTCTTCCCACGCTAACACACATTCTACTCTCCAGCAGCCATTTTGGACACATCTATACTCCTCCATGCGGCCTCAAATAAATTTTTCTACCTCCTCTTCATTCGTAGCATCTATCTTACCTCCCCAACGTCAATGCAAGACGCTCATTCTTACTTGAAGGAACACTTAAAGTACGATGACGTGCAAGTCCTGCATCGAAAACAGACCAGCATAGAATCACCAACAAGTATGGAGTTTCCTCATAAGCTCATCTTTTGCTTTCAACCACAGTTAATTCTCTTTCCTCACTAGAAGGCATAAGAGAAGGACTGGTTTATTTCTAAAATTTAATATTCGGTATGTATATTATATAAATTTTATACACATACATTCTGAATATTAAATTTTAGAAATGAACCAGTCCTTTTCTTATGCCCTCAAATGAGGAAAGAGAGTTAACTGTGGCTGAAAGCAAAAGATGAGCTTATAAGGAAACTCCAAACTTGCTGGTGTTTCCAAGCTGGTCTCTTTTCGATGCAGGACTTGAACGTCGTCTTCATACATGAAGTTTTTTTGAAGTTTGAAGTTTTTTTTGGACAGGAGTATACATTTCAAGATATTTTTATTCCTACTTCATGAGAGAAAGAGTACATAGAAATGTGTAACTATTTCGTCATAAACGTCACCCATAATCATCCAAGGTTTTTCTCAGATGTGATTTTCCCTGGAAGTCCATCCAATTCTTCAAAAAAAATTATTTGTTTTGACCATCCAAGGTCGCATCTGAGGTTGAGGTATTGATGATACTGTACATGATGGTTTGCTTGCCGTTTCACGCATTAGTGGTATTGAAGGTTAGCCTCATTGCGGCATAGTTACTCTCGTAAGAGGGAAATCTTGCCGCGGATGCACGCAATATGAGTGGCAGATGAATTCCAAGCATCTAATGTCACGGTCATCAGAGGAAACGATCGTTTATAATCATTAAGGGCCCACGCCGCAGGAGCTTCGCTTGGTTGATTGTCATGCTCTGCTTGGAGACCGTCGAAGTAGTAAGTCAGAGTAATGCAATGTCACAGTTAAAGTCTTGTATTTCCAATCAGACTCGTAAGAGGCTTATAGCAGTTGTTTTTCTTTCATTATTACGGGCTCCGAGTCATTTAGCGATAAAACTTAGGCAAGCTCATGAAAATTTATTCACATCTATCAAGACTAATCAATTAATAGAAGAGTCTAGACCAGCCCTAACCCTAAGTGTTAGAACACTATGCAAATCCGCTTCTGAGAAAAGGATCCACGACACGTCACACAAAGAAAATCAAAAGTCTAGACCAGCCCTAACCCTAAGTGTTAGAGCACTATGCAAATCCGGTTCTGAGAAAAGGATCCACGACACGTCACACAAAGAAAATCATTTGTTTCTTTTGAATTCAAGTAGTGAGTAAATTGTAGATAATGTAAGACACTTTTGCAGAGTGGTTGGTGGTATATCACCAGACTAGAGCAGCATATTTGCTCCAATTACGATATAAGTGAAAGACATACAATTTCATTTTTGCGTCAAACTAATGTTTTCCAACAACTCTTTTATCCTAAAAAATATTGTTAAACGTGACGCAACGAAAACGTTCTCTCAATATCTATTATGATAGGATGAGGCACCGCGGCCAAAAAAAAAGTAGGGCAAGTATCCATCCAAAATCAAGCATACACTCTCATCAAAGTGGCTCACTAATTTCGGCCAGGTTTTGAAATTCATTTACTTCCATCTTCATTTAACAAACAGCTGTCGCAACTGAAATAACAGAGAATATTTGCATTCAATTCTAAGCCTTGCCGAAATCACATAAGCCTCTTTCTAATCTAAAATTGAACCTTATTTGCGGTATTTATCGGTTTTCTCTTGAATGGTGCTGTTTTTTTTAGCGAAAAAAGTGAAATAGGACTTTGTATTATTGGAATAAATCCGTAACCCTAAAACTCTTTCTGAGGTTTGTCTTGCTTTTCTCTATATTCTTGCGACCAAGGTGCTAGTAGCACCGAAATATCAAGAAACTCTGTGTGTTCATTTTTTTGTGTTTCTCTGTTTTTATCGTCTACCTTCCTGTGGCAAATTTAATTTGTTTATTTAGGTGTTCCTATCCACTTTCTTTCTATCTTTCTGTGTGAACATTTATATGTGTGAGAAATGAATACCGCATTATTATTTCTACCAACAATTTCGATTTAATACGCATCGTAAAGACATCAAAAGATCACTTTTAAACCAACGTGACAGGCAAACGAATATATTAGAGGAACATGCAGCATTAAGACGTTCTTAATTCCTTAACCCCTTCCCGACGACCGACTCAAGTAAACACCAGGGAGAGAAGGAAATGGGTCCACCAAGTGGAAACGTTTGGGGTCACCGGGCTTCGAGGAGTGAGATTTCTCGGAAGGGATATGAGGAAAGGGGTTAGGCGGCCAGAGGGTTTTTGGGATGTGGGGAGAAGGAAGGAGGAGGAAGGAAAGGGATCCCTGAAGGATACGACGAGGGAGAGAAAAAGACGGGATTCCTCAAGTTGAGACTTGGAACGGAGCCCAAGTTCGTTCTCCAAGGACGAAGGATGCTGGGCCGTGTTTTCTTTTTATGTGGGTAACTAGGGGAGAGTGAAGGTGAGTGGCGTGGAAAGGGCGAAAAAACTATGCGCGGAACCGGCAATCACTCCGCCCAGGAGGTGGACTGCACTGTTTCGGTAGGTACTACTGGTTACTTCGGAAGTTACTAGGAGTAGCTGTTTTCGCAACGTGATGGTCTGGGCTCGAATCTCCGAGGTTACACAGTTTTACTGATGTAAATAGTTTTGTTCTCTGATAGGGGTTCTCATGAGATACAGTGATATTATTTTTATGGATATATAGGGTCAATCGTTAATGAATAATGGTGCTTCACTTGTACCGAAGTTTCGCGAATTATAATGTGTTCTACATATAACCTTTATGTGACTACATAAAGGTTATTTTTGCATGTTATTCAGCAATTTAACCATGTGAATGAGGTTAAGATATTTCAGTTCACTAACTTTGATACAAATGTTCTTCAAATGGTTGAGTTGTTGCAAAGTATGCCGAATTGACCCTAATTTGGTCCTGAGAAAGCGCAAAACGTGAAATGTCAACACAAAATGAATGCAATGATTCAATAATAGTTGGACCAACATCTCCAGAGAAAATCATATTAATAAATAAGAGGTTGTGAGATAGAATCACCAGGGTATTAGGCATTCTGAGGCAAAAAAAGCCACTTTAAAGCAACAATGGCAGAAGTAATGAAAGAGAAATTTTTATGAGGTGAACACATGAGAATACTTCTGGCAAATAATTATAAGTATTAAAACAAAGACTTATGAAGGAATGAAGACTTCATCTGAAATCAAGATGGAGTGGAATTCAGCATTGATAAAACTGCTCCGGAAGACTTGAGGGCCATCTCAAGTGCCCTTCAAGCTGAGTGCGCTTGGTACGCTAAATGGTGAACCCCAAGGCATCTTGCGAGGGATGCAGGCTTATGCCGCCGCTGCATTTCCCACCAAATTTCCTTCCTATACTCGAAAAACTCGACTTATACTTATAAACTCACCACCCTTTGTGACAACATTGGTCTCAGTAGTCGGTCATCACTCCTGAAATAACTACCACGGGAAGTAATTGGAAACAACGTAAAATTAAGTTTATCAGTAGTTTCTGTGATAGAAATTGTATACTTGAAAATACCGGAAATGCATTTATGTCCTGTATCACGTACACGCCTCATTTTGAATAAGAAGGTGATCGATGGAAGCAAATGCTCGTACTTTGTTGAGGAATGAGCCAAGAATACTGAATTCTTACATTAATGGGCTTAATTACGATATAAATGGTGTCCTCAAACTGAACAGAACTTCGACAAGGGTAACGAGGTTAATTTTTTTATTTCGCCATGGGTGAAATTTCAAAAACTCCTAATTATTCTTGCCAATGTACTGAAATACTCTAGAATCCTCAGCGCCTGAGCCTGAAACGGGGAATGGTGTTCATTAAGTAATCTAGGTTGGCGCCAAACTTCAGTAGCCAGTTCTTCCCTCAGACTCGTTCTCTCTATTTTCCTCCTTATTACGGAAGAGACCGTTTAATTCGCTAAGAGCTAAGTCCAAAATTGAAAGAAAAACCAGAAGATCTACCACCAGAAATGATTAATATTTTTAAAAATCGGTACCCTCCCTCTCTCTCTCACGAGCAAATAATTGAGTAATATAACGGCTCAAATTGTAGAAAATGTTTTTATTTGAATTCCTCAGAATAGTTCCTATTCCTCAGAGTTAAGCCAGAAATGGACGATGCCTTTAGGGGCCGAGAGCAAGGTAGTGCCTCACATGAAGTGATAGGAAATAATACAGGCTCGGCAGGCAATGTGATGTGCATTTATTTAAATGAATTACCTCAGAGTGATGATAGGACTTTTCTGATATTACCTAATATGCAGGCTGATCTAAATTACTCTCCAAATTACTACTCGTGAGGAATGTCGCCTTAGAAAACTATTCAATTCCAGGTTTCTTCGATACGGTGAGAGGCATTTATTGATATTCCAAATGAGTGAGTGTTACCACCTCATTCCTCAGTAACTACGGTTCTTGGAAAACCGCTCACTCTAATAATCTGGGGTAGAATTTTTGGGATTTCGGCAAACATATCGAAATAATAGAAAAAAGAGAAGAACAGAAGCCTTATGAAGTTATAAATTTATAGATCGTGCGGTTGGAATATACTCACTCATGTCAAAATGTTGACACCTCTTCTAAATGATTTTTTGCTTTCGACGTTACCATGACTTGGCGGCTCCCTGCAAATGGAAAGATATCGTAATGAAATCAACAACTCCATTTTAAGAATATATTGCACTGAATAGAAATGGCTACCACGGAGAGAAAAATTGTTCAGAACTTGAGTTTAAAAATCAAGAGGATTAGCTGAAAGCATGATGGGCAAGGTTTTATGCAAGTCTATACATTAAAACATTTTTCGTGACCATATATGAATATCATTGCAGCCTTAGATTGACACTTTTTCCAACATTATACGATGACAAAATTTTGCGCAGGAACGTAGTCAGGTGGCAATATTATATTCCATAGATACTCTCATCGATGCATTTTACTCACTTTTTTAAAATTATGATAAAGTTAAAGGTGACTGATTTAAATGGACTCAGCTGTAGAACATATTACTCTGCCTCGTTGGGACCAATAAGTTTTTTACTAATAAACAAAAATGAAAAGCTACTGACATTAAAAAGGTAATTATTAAAAATCAGTCGATTTTAAGTTATCTTAGACTTTAGCGACAAAGCTTGGTATTAACGGAGGTATTACTTTACTAATATGGATACTAACTCTCCCAGATATATTCCTCATCGTTCTTTCGCTAACCTGTTCGGAAATACCACGATGCATGCAAGGAGGCTTACATGATGTTATTTTTGTCTTTTGAAGACAATAAAACGGTAGAACAAGGCAAATGCGTCCTTAACAACCCTTAGACGCTTGACTTCTAGACAAATTTAGAACTCCAGTCCGTTAGATGACATCCTGGGAGGGGAATAAGAAAACTTTTGAGACGCGGGGTGGCCGCGAAGGGGGGTTGGGGTAAGAGGCGGTTAGGGGTGTTTTCCCGTCGAAAGGGGTGAAGGGCGGGTGCATTCGGTGGCGGGAGGCGGAAGCGGGAGGGATTACGGAGACCGCCACAGAGGCGCCCCCTACGCCGCCTTCCACCCCCACTCCGCCATGCAAGATCGATAGGAATCGTCCCGTATGTGGCTCCCGCCCACGCCCCCAAAAGAATGGCCCTCCCCGCGGACGCCAACCCCGCTTCTCCGCCCACGAATTGCCCCCAACTACCCCTCTGGGTCTCCGCTCTCTTGAACCGCCCCTCCGCCTCCTGAACCGCCGGGCGCCCGAACCGGGAGGCACGAGACAAGAGGCGCCAGGTTGGGATGGATTCCCGAATGCTCCTTCTCCATATCCCTCGGTACCCTAAGGAACAACTCTTCCTTTTTCGACCCAAACCACCCCGGCGCAGTCCCCGTGATTGCTCTGAGCATTTCGCAAACCGATATTTTTTGCGTAAATGATACATTTTCTTTGGCTCCATTTGTAGGGAATTCAGTTCCGTAGCTTGGCGTTTCATGCACAACAATTTCTCCCCCTCATGATGAATGACTTGACCATTGTACTGATGCTAAGCATTTATTTCCTTACCCAAGCCAAACCTGACGCTATTCAAACGATGTTTCTTGTACATAGGACCTAGAGTGTATAGTTTATTACCTGTTTCATGTTTTAATTCAAAAATCCTAAGCACAACAAAGAAAAATTTACGATTTTGGTTGTTTACTAAAGTAGGCCTAGAGGATTTTTTTCTTTTAACTGTAACATTATTTCATACATGTACTGTAATTTCAAAATGCGGTATTTCCTTCATATATGTGTGAATTGCCCATTATATAAACGATAACAGCTATACTTCAGGTTTAGCTTCCTGGCTTCCTAAAGTTTTTCAATGATTTAAACTAAGATATAATGTTGTAAGGATACTCTATCCGAGTCATAAAGCATCATCATTATTGTTTATTATAATGATTTTATGCGTATTTTATACCTAAACAAGGTTTCAACACAACAGTTTCATCATTGAGGTGTATTGGTGGGGGTAATGCCTTAATCATGAAACTCAAGAGTTGAAACCATATTAGACCGCTAAAATAAATTCGAAAATAGTTATCATTGTTTGTCATGAACGTTCAAAAGTTTCACAAAGTAACTCTTTAAGTCACTTATTACATTAGCTCATCCATCATTTCAGAGGGCATATCCTGGTCGAGAAGGTGCTATCAGTGTTTAAGCCGAAGGAGATATCGGTACTAATTTAATTGCTTGTGATCTCTCAGAGAAGAACAGGCGTTAAAAAAAACCTCATTGCGAGCGAAAGAGGAAAAGGCACGGAACCCCCACTTCAACTTGAAGACGCCCCTTGAATAGGAGAGTTACTGATGTCTGAGAAACCGCAGACCTATGGAGCTGTATTTCCACTAAATCGTATCGTATCGCACATGGCACTGTGGATGCCTCTGCTCTGAACGTTTATTTTTTTGTGTTACGTCACGCCAGCAGGATCATTTCCACACCATATCTACCAAATAGCTTCCCGTTTGGATTCCCAAAAATATCTATTTGTCCCTTGAAAACTGCAGCCCTAGGATTAATAAGGAAATAAAAGATTACAACAACATGTGAAGCATAATTAAGTCCCCCTGCTTGTTCAGCTATTTAATTCTTATCGGTAAATAGGCCCATTAATAGTTTAAAATGACTGTCTGTCTGCACCAATTGTGCCTTAAAAGACAAACTATATATTTTAATAACATTCTATATATTTCAATGACATTCATACAAAAATCTACCAATAGATTAGGCATAGAAATCACGGTCCTTCACCTAGAGGTAGATTTGATGCTGGCAAGGAAATTGTTCATGAAGCACAATGGGCAGCGTGTGAATTATTCTCATCTTCGGAAGGAAAGCCTATGCCGCCAATGGTTTCCCATAAAGATCTCAAGCTTGCTAGAAGCCCAACAGTAGTTTAGCTGGGCATAACTGGTGGCTAATCTCGGATTCAAATCCGGGGATTTCCAGTCAGTTTTTTTTTAGTTCAACCAACTGGGGACACATCAAAAAAACATATTTCTCATTCGGTCAGAGCGCCGTATTTTTTTAATCCGCAAGGTTAAAAGATAAACAAGACAGCATTTTCTTCGGAGATTTAGCACTATACTCAATATAACAGTTCAGTTATCAGTAAAAGACAGCACGAGAAATTACAACTGTAAGCAAGTAACGACAAAAGAAAGATAATTACATGGATTTAAATTAAATTTACCCATAACCAAGAATTATCTGAAATCAGATGAGAGTCCACTAGAAATAAACCTTTAAAAGTTTTTTTCAAAATAACTTAACCAACTTTTACGGATTTAAAGCAAAGGTAGGGCGACAACAGAATTCTTTTATTCAGTACAGTTTTCATAATTGTCATATTAATTGAAAATACCTCAACATTTATAATTTGTAAATTGCAATTATTTGTGGTCATTTGATGGAAGTCATCAATGTACCTCTCACTCGTACATCGATGCAGAATTTTACGCAAGTAATTATAACGCCCAATTCTCATGCTAAAAGACCCTAAAACGGATTAACGATCACACATAGGTGCCAATGCATTTACGAGTATTTATCACTGCAAAAGATGTTTTCTACATGTAGCACAATATCGCTTAAAATCTTATTTTATTGCCGCTCAGCTTCCATCAATAACCTCTGAGCGTGTCTCTCCTTTATCTCCGATGCGGCTGGATGATAAATCTTCATTCATTGAACGTAGTTTTTCACATTGGTCTCTTGAATCGCAGTGGTCCTAATAAAACTGTGACGTGCAAGGGTTTGGCAGCCCTCTGTCTATTTCGAGACCTCTCTGACGTCAGTTCGACCGAAGGAAAAAACAAAGGGTCAATAAGAATGGAGTCGCAAAAACTGCGACTTATGGACGCTGTAGTGTACCGAAATTCACCATCCTAATGCGTCACGTATTTGCTAACCCCGGTAGAGAGAGAAAATATTTAAAGATCATGTCAATACTCTAAACCTCCTAACAAGTCTACTTTTTTCACAAGTAAAGTTAAAAGAAATAACAAGGAATACTTGTGAAATAGATTTTTAGCGTAAAACAAAATTTAACTCATAATTATTTTAAATAAGCGTTATTGCACATTTTCATTGAAGTCCGCACCAATGAGTTAATTTTCGGGTGATTTCCCTCAAATGATTTATTCCGGATCTAATCACATTAAGTAATTGCATCATGATGTACCAGTTCATTCAACCTTGCATTATGATTTTCAGCTGCCCACAGCTCGATAGAATTTTGAAATGTACACAATTACTCGTATTTATATTTGAATGGGAAGTAAGAACAATGTATTAATAAAAAAACTATTTTTACCCTTTGTAGGACTTAAAATAAATTCATATTGCAATGGATATCTTCCTTGATGTTCAGGAACAATTTATTTTAGAATAATTACTACTATACCGGCTGATACTATTTGACTGACTGGTAATTTTAGGTTTAGTTCTTTTGCATGATTTCAGCCAGCAATAAGTTTAGGACTAATGGAGAAAATCAAAGCGACATTGATTCATTTCAGAAAAGGCCCTCGTCTCTCTATGAAAAATAGCCTAGTGCCCTGGTAATGAAAATTGATTCAGTTTTTAGGACTTATTACGCCACATAAAGGTTGGAGTAGCAATGATTCATGTAATGACACTCAAAGTGATTTTTTTGCATCTACGAGTGATAGTGATTGGACGACTATAATTCTTTCTTGAAAAATAAAGTAAAAGTCATTTTACTTCTGTAACGAGTCTTGGAAAATAAAGAACCAGAATGAAGACAATTAGTAGCAATTTAAATGAGGTGAAATCGAAGAACGCAAAAGATCAAATTTACAGAGAGAATAAACGATGATAATGCTATGGGAAAAGCTGAAAAAATAAGCTCCTAATCCAGCATCTGCAAAAACACATTTATAAGACACATTCTGAGACATAATAGCCTCACGAAAGCAATAATGGAAGGAACACCGACGGAGAAATTACACGATTCAGGATGAAATAATTAAAGTAACCTATAAAAAAATGTTAAAAGTACGAATATTGTACTGCTAATGGCCAGTTGCATGAACGACATATTTGTATTCTATTAAGTTATAGATCCATAAGCCAGGGCAACTATTCAATAAGAGTTGCAGAGACATTCGATAAATTTATTGGTTTCATAACTTATTGCATGGACTTAGGAGTTCCATTAGTAGCCACGATGGCGGATACGCAGTGGACCTCTTAGGGATTTAATTACAAGATAAAAGAGTTATTTTGAAGCAAATCACGAGTTATATACTCTTACTTACTAATTGTAATGTGCTTTAGCAACTATTCATAGGCTAAACCTTCATAACTTTTATCCGACGGTAGAAGATTCGAAGGTATTAACTATTGGTAAATAAGTTATGTAACTAGTAGATGTGTCCCTGCAACTCGAATATTTTTATTAGATCTATAACTTCATGGATATCATAACTATTGATTCCACAGCTAAATGTTCTTGTAATCGGCCATAAAGCAGTTGGCTTAAAGGAGAATAAAATGGAGAGCTCCGCAAACCTTCACGTATTGTTTACGACTGACGATGACGAGTTAAAAGCAATGACTTATGCGATGAATAGACATGACGATAAGGATGGATATTCCCCTTTATTAAACGAGATCTCCGGCAACACCGAGTAACGGCCTCGATTTCACTCCGTCTTTTCACTGTCTCCCCCAGGAATCAATTAAACAGAGCTGTAGGCAGAGTCTTAAGAGGAGGGATACGAATATTTTATGGATGAAGGGGCGGAGAGAGCAGCGTACTGTGGAGGGAGAGACGATGGCAGAGGTGGAAGGACGTCGTCGGAGAGTTTGAAAACAAAAGGAGGATGGGCGCTCGGTTGGTGGTCCATTTATGCGCAGTGGTCGCCTTTAAAGCTCGGAGGGTACGGGATGCTGAGGCGTCACATGGGAAATATTATTTTTTCTAACGGTCGGAAGCTTATCGGAGGGCGCTAAAGGCGTAGGAGAAAAGAGGCATATAAAGTGGGAGAGAAAAGAATATAATGGATAAGGTGACGGGACTGGAAGTGTTATCACCGGACCAACGGCACCCGCAAATTTTTGCAAGATGTCATTGACGGCTCTGATCTTGTACACAGCATTCACACTGTGGGTTAAATAACCAAATACGCACATTAAATCTTGAAATAATGAGGAAGTATCTCATTTTAAACATTAATTATTATAGCTCCTTATTCAGCAGTTTTATTGGTACTATTCTCTTCAAAGGAAAACCATTTGCTCGTTAGGAAACTGGTCCTACAACGCCTGCAATTGTATTTGGGTAATTGAAATTTAAAAAAATTTCTCAGAAATGTATGTCACTACATGACTGGATTTCTTAAGAATGCGCCTGTCTGAATTTCATTATGATTCTTCTTTCTTTATACCTTCACTAACTATAATACCTAAAATATTCCTCATTTCATATCTGAATAAGTAACATTTTTAAGATTCAGTATTACCCAAACACAAGCCAAAAAAGTATTTCCTCTAATCCCGAGTATCATATTCCATTGTATCCTTGTTTTCAGTGTCTGCCAAGTTTCACCACTTCGGGAATATTTTTGAGCCCCACAACCCGTCCATCATTTTCCTGTCAGCTTTGGCGCGGTCGTTGCATCATAAAATACCCTAAACTTCCCTATACGTCGTGGACTCGTGGTGGCAAGCCTCTGTCCGAGCTACGCAAGTCGTTCCGACATTATTGACTCAGTACTCAACCAGAGACAGCAAAGGAAAAACAAGCACCATGCGATAAAAATGCGCAAACTCCGTCGATCACAATATTCATGCATACTAAGCTCCTGGAATGAGAAAAGGGACAAAAGCCCTCCTGATGGAAATACGATCAACGCACTGTCATATTGTTAACTTTCCATTTCACTGGTCCTTGAAAAAAATACCCACTCCATTCTCTTCGAAAGCGACACCGAAATTATCAAGGACTGACTTGATTCCACGGAATAAACTGCGTGTTTTATACCCTCCCCCATCCACGAGGTCATATAAATAATGTATGGGAACTTATAAATACCAAACGTCGCCCGAAAACAGACCACTGCTGAATCCCATAGTTTATCCTTGCTTAACAGTCTCTCATAATTGATATGACAGGCCTGATGAAAGGGAACACTCAGTATTAACAGTATGGCTCCAGGTATATGGGAACAAAAACATCCTATGCTTGTTTTTCTAATTATTTTCATTTCCATCCCTGCCATGTTAGAGCAAGAAGATAAGTCTCTACACCTACGCACAGTAATTGCAGTCATGCATCTCATAGTTTTAGCTATATTTATTTTCGTTCCTGCTGTATTACTTAACTACTCCGCTCATTTTTATTTCCCATTGATTTCAATCAAATCTTGTAGATTTAAGGGGCTTATAATCGGGAAAAAAATTCGAAATCTGAACTCGGAAATGAAGAACTCAAAAACTTGCTACGTCCTGCTACTTTCCATTTGAGACAAACATTAGTATCCTCCAGAGATAAAAAAAACTTTCCTTCCTTACCTTTTCACTAAGAATATGTCTTCAACCCAGTTTCTTTCAAAAATATAACTGAATTATCTCCCATATATAACAATGACTTCCAAATGGAATCTCTAGTTAATATAAAGGACCCTAGTTAATATGGATTGATCATGCAATGATCTCATTTCGATTTGCGTTTCCGACATCAGTGCCCTTCGCGTTTTTGCGCAAGAGATAAAATCAAGTGATGACAAGTTATTCTAACGTATCTATGTCTAAAGCATTAAAGAACGCCATCGATCACGTAAAGATATCTGATGCTGGCGGTATTTATTCAATGAACGTATCTGACGGATGTGTAAATATTACGAAAATTTTAACCACCAGTCCTAATCTAGCCAGAAATGATTGATCGATTAGATATAAACATGTCCATTTGCCTGCAGTTATTAACACACTGGAATAGTTTCGCAGATGATTTCACACGTCGGTAGGTTTATAGCAATGATGGAAGATACTCTGGTAAGGACGAAGTTGGTGGTCTCCGTAAAATAGATTTGAAAATTTAAAATGTTTACTGGCCCCTTCGAGGCTTTTAAAGCACATAATTTCACAATTGTGGGCAAAGAGTTCGTTGAAACAAGGATGTGTGTCATGCTCACCTCAGAAAACCGAGAATACTGTTAGCAATTCAGCGCAGCAGTCATTCAACTCTACCGGTCTATTTCTTGGTAATGAAACCATAAGCTATAATTCTCAGCGTTTAGATTGCTCTTAGGGAAAAATGACAGTCATGGTAATTTTCATTGCTAATAATAATTTAAGTGGACAGAAATATATGTTGAGGGAATATAGAAGCTATAAAAAATTATTTTTCAGTAAGAATTCAATCAGCACCTCCGTACACTCTCCAAATTGTGCGTTTGGATTAAAATATCCATAACACAGGACAGACCAACGTTCAGCCCAAGTAGGATGACAACACACCAGGCATTTTATTCTTATTCCTAAAGCTCAACTCGCAGAAGTCCCCGCGTAAAAAGTGTAGGAAGCTATTAATGTAGGTATACGCTAAGGAAAGGAGCCCCTTATTCGTAGGCTTTCAGAGCGCTTCAGGCTTAATTATTTTCCCCCTAACGTCGTCATAGAGGCCTAAGGGATATCCTTGAATCTCACCGATGGCGTAGTTCTTCGATTGGTGAGTCAAAGTCAAAGGAAATGCACTATTTTAATCCCACTGGAATGCAATGAAACGTTAGAATACATTTCTTGTATTGTTTTAGATCCACAGTCAATAAAGATAGGTGTAAAGTGTACATGGTCACTATGTAAAGAGTACATGGTCCTTATTTAAAGTGTACATGGTCACAATGTAAAGTGTACGTGGTCACATAATCGTGGAGATCAATGACATTTTCCTTTATTGAACGGAGACGGTCAACTTTTGGTGGTCAGAATCGGAAGAAACGGCTCAATAAACTGAGAAAAATAAAATGAGCGCGTTTGCTAAAAAGAGACAATCCTGAAAACATTCGTGCTTTATTTTTGCTTAAACTCTCGATCTAAAAGCGCCTCGTTTGTAATTTCTTTGCCTTTTCTACGACCCGTAAAAATTTAAATTTTAAGCTATTGACGTGAAAGATCCATTCATGCCTACGGTGACTAGCACGGGCATGGAACTCTTTTCATTGAGTGCACGCAAGCCCCACTTTCAACTACACGACGTGGGTGGACTTATTCAGGCTGCCCAATAGAAGTAGCTGACGATCAATAATTTCTTTCGCTGCTTTATGCAGTCGGCAACAAAAAAAAATGGACAGTCATCACGCGAGGACTGCATAGGTATGGAAATGGCTGAAAAATGACATGATGACGCCATCGCTGCAACGGAGTCTTTCAGTCCCGAATTGGCCTCCGCTTTGTTTTTACGCGACGATTCAAACTGCAAAGAGAGACTTCCGCAATTTTTCTGTATCAGCGCAAATTTGACCTCCTCATACGCCATAAAGTGTTACCAAATCTCCACGAGGCTGAAACCTGAAAGAATTATTTTACGAGTCAAGCTCCTCGTGGGAACTGATTGCCTCAATTTTCCTCAGCGTGGAGGTGTAAAACAATCTACTTTGCATAACAATTTGTTATATTCACAGCAAGCGAAGCTTAAAGGTCTGCTTAGCCCAGTATTTAAATGCTTGAGAACGAAAACATACGTGTATATATATATAAAATAATATCGATTCTTTACATTATTATGCATTTTCATAAGCGTCCATTCATGTATTCGCACGATTCAATGAGCCATCGTGTGAACAGCCCTCGTTAAAGTTCCACCACGATACCAATAGGGCGAAAGACCACAAGAAAATATTGTTATTTTTATATTCCAACATTTACCATCAAAAGTAAGAGACGAAATCTTAAGTTTGGTCGAACATTATAGCTGGCGATTCGCGACGTGTTTGGGACAGGCGAGAGTAAAAGAAAGCATTAAATCTGCCGCTTTCGAGATTTCGGGGAGGCGGACCTTGGGGCCGTGACTATTGCGTGACGGCCTCCAGTCCATGAGCAGGCGCAGTCCGATCCAAAACACGAAGCGCGTCATCATCACCTCTTAGTCGCTGCGCATTAGCAGCCCATCACCTTTGATCCAAATCATACCGTTTCCTTTTTAATGAAGCTGTGAAACGACTTTGTCATTCAACAATCTTTTTACAAATGATACCGCGCGCTACTCACCAGTAGTTTTCCTCCTCCTCCCCGAACAGTGAGTTCCCATGATTCAATAATGCGTAATGTATTCACTTCCAGTTCATAAATGTTAAGCACTGGGTCTTCAAATTTTATTTCTCACCTCGCATCAACTTTACCATTCATTCAAGCGGATGCCAAAGTTACAAACTAAATATATCAAAGTCGCCGTAAAGGAGGAAGAGATCATAGAAACTCAATTTTGAGATAAATGATATGCAGATTTATTTCATGAATACAGTCAATTCACACCAACGCCTAATACAAAAAATTGAATACATAGGCCATGAGACGAGCAATAAGAGAAAAATGGCAGTACTTCATTCAATCAAACACAGACTTATTGACATAAGGGTCGACTGCTAAGTAAACTTTAGAGGGAATATGAGAGAGAAAATAATAGACACGATATGCTACAGAGCTAAAACGCAGTGTGCATGTGATCTCTAAAAAAAAACTCTTAAAAAAATATCCTTAAAGGCAGATTTACGTGCAATGAGGACAAGAAGAAGGTATTTTGTATTATAAATTTTACTGTATTAAAACAATTTTATTTACGCTTATATTCTAAAATAACTATTTAGGCTTATATTCTAAAAGAACCACATTCAATCCATTAAATACATTTCTATAAATACTTCCCTTCAAAAGCTCTTCCTTGAGACCAGCATTTTGCTCATGTATCTGCATCGACTTAAGTGGAATCTTATTACACCTATTTCTGCTGTCTAAAAGGGAAAAGGAGCTAACTTATAATTACACTGAGTCTTTCTATTAAATTGTTAGAACTATCGGGTAAGTACCGTCCAAATTCTAGGGAATTGGGCTCCATTGTATATTTTCGCATCACTCTAAATGATTTTGGGCAGCATTATCCTTGCCTCATATCCACCTTGGATTATTATATTTTTTCCTCGAAAATACAACATTACTTAATATAAAATAAAGATACAAACGAGATGCGGTGAAACCATTCCATAAGGGTAGGAAAAATACTTTCAGGTTTCTTCTACATATTCTAATATTGTTAAATTATTTTCTCATAGTTGAACTTGTTGTACTCACACTTCTTACGTCAAATATTTTACAATTTTAAGCAAAGCTGACTAATTGAGATTTTGTAACTTTTGTACTGCTATATTAACGTATAAAAATGACATCGAAATTAGTTCCTAAGAATATCAACGATTCGAAGAATTTTTTCATCTCCTGAGGTACTTCAACCTTTCAAAGTTCGACCGTGCGTGTGATTCTCAGTGAATCGCTATTCCTAACGCGCTATCATCACCTGCGGAGCATTTTTTAGACGTAGCTTTCGTAAACGCATTGCTCAGAAAGCCGCTGAAAGAGTGTGCGCCAGAAAATTGACGTCTACCAGCCACAAAAAAAAGAGCCAAAGAGGAATACAGATGAGTTGAGAGATGTGCTTTTAGGTATTTTCGTTTAACTCTGCTTTAAGCTGCATCTGGTGAGTGAAACAAGTAGTATTTATAGTATCGATCCGAAATTATTTTTATTATTTTTTCCCGTCCGTTTGTTCTATAGTTAAAATGCGGAGAGTTTTGCGATCCGAGTCATCCTATAGCTCGAAATATCGCAATCACAACCACTACCAAAAAGTAAAGATTGCATAATTGGAATGGAAAACTCATTTTGTTGAAAGAGGCATATGTGGGGACAATCCTAACTGAGAAAATAAATAAATGCCTATGAATATCCAAACACAAACGTAGAAAACTAAGATGCAGTCCTTGTAACAATGGGACTATTATGTTTTCTATGGATCATTCAGTATATCAGATGTATACAAATTAAAATTCAGTTGCCTATAATTAGTTAGATGGTCGGATGCCCCAATTATCAATATTTAAAACTGAAAACCAATAAAAATCATTAGATGGCGCAAGGCACCAAGATTTAACCAATAGGATTAATACAATAATAGATTAAGTTTTGCCCTCAAATCATTAAACTGTGATTTAAGGTTTGCATATACATTTAGAGCCCGAATACAAGAAAGATTTTGCTCGATGAGTTCTCTCTTTCCTTTTCAGTACAGTGATCATTCATAATGATTATTCTTCTCCACGCGACGTTCGCCCCAACCGTAACCGAGGAGAATGAAAAACTACCAGAATCGGCCCTAATAAAGGAAGAACACGCAAGTCACTATTTGGGGAGAGCACTCCAATACAATGGCAAGGTCATGGCAGGCTATCTATCAAAATCACGTAGAAATCAATACCTAAAGAAATGGGAGCGACTCCGGAAAACGGTACAGGAAATAGCGCCCAAAAATGAAACATTCAATTTAGCTCATCAGTAATGTTTAACCTGAAATACTTTGAAAATAACCTACTTTCATAAAAATTAGTATTATATTTACTCTCGTTACAAATAACTCTCTCCGTGATGAATGGAATACATTTAATTTATTAGGTTTAAGCATAAACCCAAAAAACAGTCATGTTCGATGCACCTAAGGGCTGCGTCAGTTATCGCCAATCAGCTGTTCCGCTTTAATATTACAATTAATAGGACCAAAAATATACACCTAACGCTAAGATCGATGATGGCTTAAAAATTAAATTATAGATAACGGAAACATTGAGTTCGTTTAGAAAACGACTGGATCAAGAATTCATAGCAGTTGACGATTTTTCAAAAGATATTCAGCTATCGTAAACCCTAGTACAATGCAATTCGCTCAGCTAGAAAATCAATTTCATCCCAGCAAAATTTTTCTTATTGCTTCCCGGAAACGTGCTAGATATAAACGTTCTCGCTTCTCAGCTTTTCCCGGAAGCATTAAACCGTATTGGTTGTCAAGGACCAAAAAAAGATTATCCACCAGCGCATGCTAGTCGCAAACAGCCGCTTTGAAGGGGAGATAGGATATAGTCGAAGGAAAGCCAAATAAAATTCTTTGCGGATCCCGAGCAAGAGTAGCCAAACGTTTTTTCGGACCAATATCGTAGCACATGCAATGAGTTATCATCATCGATATTACGAGCTGCAAGGTGCGTTAACCGTGCACATGAAAATGCCCGGTATATTTATCAAGCAAATGTTAATTGAGGAAAAATAATGACAGCTTTATTGAAAATATTAACTGCTAGCGTTAACTGTTTGTGTTGAGACTAATAACAGTGTCTATAAATCACGTAAATAATAGTGACAAAAGCAGTTATATTAACATATTTCTCATAACATCCGCAAAAATCTTTTTTATATTTACTTTTCAGGTATTTTTCACTCAGTCAGTTTTACACAATTTACATAATCATTTATCAATCAAATATCAAAAATACCAAATCATATGCGCTCAAAATATTTGGCTGGTACGTGGAATAATTTAGAGTTGGCAAGAGGAAAAATTAAGTTTCAGAGATTTGGTCGACTTTGGCACGCACTCTCAAAAAGGTTGCCCACCCTTCATTTAAGGAATGGAGGAAGATGGAGAGAAACCCAGTGTCGGCAATGGCGTCCTACAGCTGAGACGCGCCAAGGGGTGAACAATTACCCATCCAAAGAACGGAGAGCCTACCTCACTACTAGGGCTCTACGATTAGAATTTGAGATGTGAAGGGGATTCGAACCCGAATCCTCGCGATTGAAAGCCAGTTATCTATTCACCACACCAACCCAATTCTCATACATTAATTGCATACCCGAGAACAAATTATCTCGCAATCTAATTTTAGTATTTCAAAATCAAAGATACAAAACGGTGAGCTGGAAGGATAGGGCATGGTACAATCGTGGTGACAAGTAACTGGATTGTCTCGCTCCATCCTTTAACCCTTGTCCACGTGTCCTCCTCGTGTAACCTAACCGCGCGGCCTTCCTCTGACAATCTCTCTGTTTGCCCCTATAATCTTCTAATACGTAAGCACGAAAACATCAGTGTCAATTGTCGGGAGGGCGGAAATGGCGTCAATGACTGGGGATGAAACAAAAAGCAGCAACCCTTTAGGGATCGGCTGAGAGGGGGATTCGACCCGACCGCCCCACTTCATGACATCCCGCCGTCTGTGGTCCCTTAAATGGGGATCTAACTCATAAACAGAAATCCCTGCCTAATGCGATCACGGGACTTACGCATGCTCCTTGCTCTGAAGTGCCCGCGCCAAATTTTCCATTCTGAGCACGTCACATCTACAGGAATAATAACAAAAAAACACTCCCAAATATCCGTTTAAGCGCTAAGTTATTATAAAAAATTCACTCTCCACGAATAGTAAGTAAAGAATAACCATCGACCGGAGCCTGGGTCTGGCTCTAACCGGGGTTAAATAGATAAGCCATACTTTTTCGACTGCCCTTACCCATTTTGAAAGAATAAAGAAAATGGAAAAATAATCAAGGAATTTTCCTCGCAACATTATGGGGAGGAAGTACGTAGAAATTTCTACTATAAAAAATTGGCCTGGATAGGGAATCGAACCACGAAGCTTCCGTCCCATGCGCAAACCATTACGCTACCCAGGATGGTGATCTGAGCATTACCCCGGCAAGCCAAATTGCCGTGGTTCGATTCCCGGTCCAGGACGATTTTTGTATCGCGGCAATTTCAACGTATTTCACTGACGTATTTGTGGCAGACTTTAATACCGGCATGAAGAGGGAGTTATAGTGGTACCAAGGAATCCAGGTGGTCTGAGTTACCGTTTACATCCTTTCATTGCAATGACATCATCATCGCTCCTTTCAACATTTTGATAACGAATTTGCAAAAGCATAATGCAAATGCGATACAATTAAAATAATGATAACTAAACTGTCTTGATATCCTCAACCAAAAATATTGAAAATATACTGAGGCATAAACGCTTCCAAAAACCAATATTATAAGATTACATGAATGGGAATAAATATTGAGATGGTATAAATCATACACATTACGATATATTTAAAAATAAAGACCTATGATGGGCTGAGAAAAGAAGAGTGGAGTTAAGAGTCACAGAGAAACAATCTTTGGGTTCATGTATGTTGATGATGATCCCTGAAGAATATAGAGCCATAATTTCATAATGATTTTCATTCTCCTTCTATAACCTGAAGATGCATAATTAAAAGGGTCAAGGATTGATACCAATATCATAAACTACAATATTGTTAAGACCTATTGAAACATGTGATGCAGTAGTCGTAATGATGTTGACGAAGTTTGCAGTTGGAGATGAGATAAAAGCTTTCAGCTGTTTCTTCTGCTATCCTCTCTAGTCATGTAATATTACTTTGTGGGTCAGTTATTCACTATTCAACTCCCATTCACACAGCATAGAGTTGAAGCAACCAAACACATTTCGGTAACCTCTTGTTTACCAACCAGATAATACTTTTTATTTATTCCCAACAGCCCAATTTCTTACCATTATTTACACCTTACCATTTTAACATCATTCCAGTTTTTTATTTTTACCGACCATTGGTTTAACATACATCAAAACTTGTCTTGAAAATGATATCGAAAATGACAGTGAAAATGAAAAAATGTGGAATGTACAAAGTGAGAAACTATTTCATGTGTCGCGTTTCCAAAAAGTTAACCTTGAAACTATAACTTACTTACTATTACTTTATCTCTTACCATTTTACTTTAAAATTACCCTCCAACCAATTATTTTATCTCTAAAGCGCTATATAAGCGCTGCAATTGATCGACCTTTATGATTAGGCTAGCATATCTATGGTTTATAATGAAATCAGAATTTAAGATTTTAAGAAAATATTCCGAAAAATTGTTACAAAAGATAATAGCAGTAGATTTGTTAGGATCTTTTTCTTTGTCACATAAAATTTTCTATGAACTACGGACCAATCTCCAACTAGGATTTCGTTCTTCCCTAGCCTTTCCCCTCGCCGAATATCTGCGCCTTACTTATCTGCGTCTCGAGCAAATTTCCGCTTTGGTGGCAAATGATAACCACATTGAGGCACATAAGCACTCTGCCCTCGTGTCAATTGGAAGAATCAAGGGAATCGTCCCTTTTCCTGGACACCAATTTAAGCGCGAGGGACGCCGAAATATTCCCGCTCTGTCAACGGCGAATGAACAAACGGCTTGATTTCTTCGTCATCGTGAGACAAGGACGAAGTTGGGGGTTGGGACAAGCGGAGGGTAACTAATATCGTCGTGAGACGAAAAATTCGGAATTGGCTTCGGAGGGGGCGTCAAGCCTTCAATTACGTGCAACCGATCGCGTCGCGAGGTGATGGAAAAACTTATGGACTTCCTTGATCGACTTATTTTGGGACAGGGACAACTAAAATTAGCACATTTTATACTTCCTCGTCAGCACTAAGGCCAGCAGTTGAATAATGACTTACTGAAAAGTTGATTTTGCGTGACCTTAAAGTCACTTGCTTATTTTTATTCAACTTTTTGATAAAGGTTGCTCTTTTCGAGTGCGGAAATCATATATACTACAAGGTAATGTTTGTATTAGGCTTTATATCGACACCTACAACATTTTTAGCCTTACACTTACGCCATGTAAACTATTCAGAGAGCGCAAGTAATTAAAGCAAACGTGGCATGACCTCGGATCCCTAAGTTCCTACTGACTTACGAGGCAATAGCCATTGTAGCCAAAATTAACTCATGATATAAATGTTTTACTAGACATAGGCATGAGAAAACGCTTAGCCATGTCAAAATTTATTCTATTTTTATCTTTGACTCTTTAATAAGACAACATTAAGGTTAACATCTCAACTCACACGCTAGCAAGTAGACATTACGGATGATTCCCGAGTAGAGCTTGACGTATTGAGCTGATCGATTGAACCTATGAATGGCTTTTAATATCAAATAGGTCAATGGAATGATTTGCTTCTATTTTTGGATTTCGAACGGATACTGCGGATTTTTTAACCGATTTAAACACATTTCACACCAGGAACTGTAAATTTTAAGATATTTTGAAATTCTTTACGGTGGTAAGGCGACAGCATGGGTGCTTTAACCAGCGATGAGGCTCGTAATATTACACAGCATTAGCTATATTAGAAGATATCACTTTAGGTCTCCAAAAGTAACTAGCACTTAGCTCCATTTTGAAGCTCAGCACCGAATGTGGAGATAAAACGTCCTACCCCTCCTAATACGACGATTATACAATAATTGCACTGCGACTTCGATTTTTAATCAAATACAAGCATTAAAAGCGCCACAGTTTACTATGTTCATATTACAGAACCTAAATCATCGAAAAATTTATCATATTTTATTTTCTCGATACAGTAGGCCTAAGAACCTGCAGTATTTTCCCAATCAATTTATGTCACCTTTAGATTTTTAAGTGTATTAAACTAACTATCTACACTGCGAATGGATTAATTTAATTAAGGAACGTACCAGCTATTTCAGAATTTCATTACAGTACACAAACCTTATACGAGCATCCAAAGAATTAAATAATAGTGTTCTTTTTGAGAGAAATTGTCGAGGAAATTTGTATGATACGGTTAAAAAAATTGTTTCATTTGTTTAAAGATAGGTATTCATTTAAAAAATTGGCCACAGATAGTCATAGGATTGTGGCCATGCTAGTTACTCCGTATAAAAAGTCCTTAAGAAGTAGTTTGGTCAGATTTTTCCCATGTCATCAGTGAGACCAAAGATGAAATAAATCTCATTTTCAAAACTGAAGCACTTGTAATAAGCAGGAAATAAATAGAGTAATATTAACGGCTCGAAAACTTCGTATTACTATACTTTTTAAGCGATAAACTAAATATCCATAACGGGGACGTTTTTTTTAACGCCATGCTTGAAGAACGCTATCTTCACCCAAGATTTTCGGCCATAAAATAAAAATTACTACGTCGAGAAATAAATTAGTTTGTAAAAAATACTCGAGAAAATGTATGAACTACGCATTCTACGGCTTTGGTTTTCGGGAGAAGATCTCGAAAATTAGTACAATTAAGTGCCTGATATTTTGTCATCTTTCAAAACTGAGATAATTTTCTCTCTGACGATACCAAATAAATTCAATTATACGCGGAGTAACATCTCGTTCTAGTTAGCTTAATGGGGATTAAACATTTTTGACACGGGAAATTAGTGTTAAAAATCTCAATTACAGGAGAAAATTAGTTCAAACGATCCTGCAGTAAATGGTGTAATTACTCTTTTGTCTGGGCGCAGAACAATTTCAGGCAACACGGTCTAAAACAGAGATAACTTCAATAGGAAATGTTCCTCCACGTCGGAATTGAGGAGAAGAGGGCGATAAAAGTACGATTACACGGTTGTGGTGAGGCATGCGTCATGCGGTTCCCTCTGTCCTCGAACGCCGATGGTTGAGAGATTCCATCCGCTCTTAAAAGATTGGAGAAGGGAAAGAAATGAAATGGAACTTTATTCGCCCCGCGGCTCAAGGGAATCCACTCTAAAGAACGGAATCAGTGGCAGGGTGAATGAGTGAGCGTCAAGAGGAGATAAACAATGAGCAAAGACCGTAGGGTGCGCACAAATCAGAAGATATAAACCATTGAGGTAGATGGATTGCGCACTTGCTATGGTGGCCAACGGTAAAAGCTGTAACGCGGGCGAGACCTCTCCGCCATCTTTGTTGACCCCGATTTTCCTTAACTGTAGTATAAAAAAATGAACAACTTCCACTGTGATAATATGTATTACAACCGGTTTGACTTTTTACAGCATTTTCAGGTGCTGACCTAAGGAGCTCACCTGAAGATGCTGTCAAAAGCGAAACCGGTCGCAATAAATATTATCACAGTGGAAGTAGCTCATTTTTTCATACTGCAGTTATGTTCTGTTTCCACTCTATCAGGTCTAAAACCACGGAGTATGACCGATTTTTCTTGAAGGCTTGCGGGCTGACGCACTAATTTTGCAATTTGAAGATGTTTCCCTTCGACAACTATCAATAGGTCAGCATGCGTTTGCGTGCGCACTACTGTAATATGAATTATCCATGCATATGTGTTTTATTTATTTAAATCAATAATAATCCGTATATCCGGTGAAAACGATGGCATAATCGAGTAGAATCCATAGCAGTAATTAATCATTGCATGTTCTAAGAGTACACCATCATTGGTTGTTCAATCCAAAGAATGGTTGACTGTAGCCCTCAGCCTTCCCCATCAAATGCTAGTTCCTTTACCTCCTGGTATCTCTTCCTATTTACTTGCCTCTTTATTTGGTCCATGAACTTATTCCTCGGCCTTCCTCTGGGGACTTTTCCCTCTATTTTGCCTCAAATTATGTTCTTCACAAACCCATTGTGCTCCAGAGTGTACCCAATCCATCTTGTACATATTTTTGGTATAATCTTCCATACGGTGCTCTCCTTTTCTACTCCTCTGTACACTTCATCATTTATTTTTTGTCCGTCCATTTTATCTTCAGCATCCTCCTCCAGCACATCCTTCGAAGGCTTATAGTCTTTTCTGATCAGCTTTCCCAATGGTCCATGCTTTTGATCCACAGAGTGCCACGTTCCACACGAAGGGTTCACATTCTATGAGTTACTTGCCTTAAATGCCAAACATATGGTGGATATTTATGCTATACTTCCACTAGCTCGTCCATTCCGTCGTACTTTTCGAAGGAAAATAAGGAAAGAGCAGGGATAACGAAAAAGGTTGTTATTTCGGCTGTCAGGCTACAGTCTGATGTCGTTATGCTCTCTCCATCTATCTCAATGATGAAAACAAAAATCTCCTACGAAATAACGCAAAAACAACAATAATACTCTCCTCAATCATCATCGTTTCAATTGAAGCCAAATTTCACCTCTCGCCGAAACTGCGACGTTAAGGACATCCTTTGCGTGAGCGTGTTTCAATCCCTAGTCGACGACTGCTTCAAGTGTCAAGTTCCAGTGCAGTTTTCCACGTGCATTCTCGGGCGAATTTCCACGATTGCTGTAACTTAAAACGAGGCTTTCACGCGCCATCTTTAGTCACAATCAATCATTTACATGAAAAAGCTCTACACTAAAAATTAAAACTAAAAGACTGGAGTCACTAATGTTCAGAGTAAATTCTTATCTCTTGGAGTAATTAACAGTGGAGGAGAAACCAAGAGTCACTGTGAAGTGACTAAAAAATCTCTTTATACTTTGAGCTTGCGAACTTTTTGAGGTGTTTTCCACATTAAAAGTAAAATTTAAATTTTCGATAACCATTGAGACGACTCATCCGATGCCCAAGGTTGTATGAACACCCATAATTCCCAACGGAAAAATCACGGCACACGCTTAGTTTACTATTCAAACCGGCCGTGATTGTTGGCATAAACATGGCATGGCGCTGGACTTACAAAGTTCATAAACGGGCCCTTACGTATGTAGCCAACCTAGGGCCATGAAATGCCACAAACACTGCCGGCAACAATGTCACAACGTTTTTGAACATCTTTCACTCGTAAACTATCAATTTTTCAAACTCATATTATGTATTTACAATCAAATTGTAAATGCCTGAACATCCACCATCTGTTAGACGGAACAGCTCCTAATGCGCTAACCGCAGCGCGGTAATAACGCCGAGGCGAATGTCATTGGGGTCCCACCTCTAATTGAAACGCAAAGGTTCATGCCAACCATTGAGATGTGGACGGACTTTTGTTTTAATAAAGGTAAATAATTAGAAACTGGGGATAGAATGTTCGCATTCATTCATTAGTTTCTTGATAGAGAGGGTCAGGGCGCAGTATATATTCGTAGTCCCTCGCTAGTGCGAGATGCCCTTGTCCAGATGAAATTCAGTACATCCTTCGGATAAGAGTCAGTTTGATACCGACCACAAGTGAAAAGTTCCAATACACACGAGGGCAATCAAGGTAAATAACCAGCTCTGTAAAAATGAAGACATCCAAACGAGAGGAAAAAATAGCTTAGACTACTAACTTGTGATTCGCTTACACGTGTACAAAGTCGTACAATTTCTGTCTCATTTATTTTTTAGCTGTGCAAGTAAAAAAATTTTATAAATCATGATTGCTTTAATACGTTTGGTAGATATATAAGGTATATGTTAAGGTAAAGATAATCTACCAACGAAAAAAATAATGTCAATTTGGCTAAAAAAGGTGAAACTTATTTTTGTATTGAAAAATGGCCTACATGTTTATTTTTCGCCAATTATTTTCCGTTCTTACATATAAAGAAAAAAATACGTCCAATTGACAACTATCTCATCGGCTACACAAATTTTATTGAAGAATTATCTTCATAACTGAATCATACAATTGGGTTCACTAAAAATTAAAATGTTGTTCTTGTCTCTGCGTCGTATGGTTCCATGAATTATATATTTCAATATACAATAAAGACTTAAAAAAGAAATAAATGCTGGTAAAATGCAAAAAATACTCCTTCCCTTGAGTTATGCGCCCCACAGCTAGAAATGCTATATGCCTCATTTATAGTCCTAGTGAGAATAGCATCTTCCGGAACACAGCAAACGGATTAGTACTATTCAAAGATTCACCAGTCTATACATGCGATCAAAAAAACTTAATAAAATATACTCATTTTTCCATTTTTCATCCAGTAGGGGCAAGCCGAAGAATGTCCTGAAAAAACTTGGCTCTTCTTTCGGACCACAAATTTTTCTTTCCAACGAATCCGATCGAGAAGCGAAATTGCTGCGTAGTCTCACGTTTTGATGCCGCGGCATGAGGACGACGCATTCCTTTACCATGACGGAGCCCCGAGGCTTTCCACGCTCCAGTGAATTCTTCGCGTCAAGTACCGATGAAAGGAAAAACAGAGGCAACCATCACACCACACAAGTAACAATATCCACAGACAATCCAAGCGGACAACGCCTACACAAACCGGCGTTGACTCCCTCCATTGTTCGCTCTAGGCGATCGACGCGACGCCGGAGAGGGCCGGATGTGAGACGACCGTGAAAAAAATAAATAAACAACGAAATCGCATTCGCGAAATTGACGCTGCCTACTGCCTGAAGCCTCACACAAGTCCCGCAAATCGTCATCGGCATTTGTATACTAACAGGGTTCCTCCCTTTATGAAGGTGATCGTCAATTAGATGAAGGCGCCGACGCAATACGTCGCCGCTGCCGATCTCTTCGTCCGTTGACGTCACCAATTTGAGCTCAAAACTAAAATGAAACACTTGGCGTAACTTAATCCTAATGTCCATTAATAAAAGAGGAATTAGCTTTGAGTATTAAACATTATTATTATTATAGATCATAGAAAAATATTATGTGAGCATGAGTGAAATTAATAAAGCTATCTCTTCTTTAAGACTGTAAGTAGCCCAATGGTCATAGATAAGGGCAATGACATATAAACAATGTACAATTGGGGGTTTGCTAATTTTTTTCCAGAAAAGCCTCACCATCGTGATAAGTTTCACTGGTGTAAGATCAATAGTAATGCCATGAACTTATAAATAAAATCACACGAATACTGAAAACACCAGTGGAGTAGAAACGCATTGCTACGTTATTTAACCGTATTCAAGGCTAGAGTCTCCGAGGACATGTAACGCCTATCCAGCTTTTACTCCGGGGAGTATCCAGAGAGACGAGGAAATGACATCACAACCCGTTCGATGGTGGACGTATTGAAAGCTATCTTTATGCAGTTGTAAACAACGCAAATGCGCTCAAATGAAGTTCTAACACATGTTCTCATGTTCACGACATCATGCAGTTTCAGTTATTAATCTCAGAGCAAATCATGTATACACCCAATTCATGGCTTTAGATTAAATCTATATCGCTCAACGAACTAGACAACAGCTTTTAGCTTATTGTATACATTTAGGCAAAAGTTAATTTATTCGCTAGAGAGAGAAATGAAGCCCTGGTTTAAATCTCAAGGCTGGATAAATTTTAGCGATATTCTGAGTCAGAATTTTGAGCAAAGTAGAGATAGAGAGAAATGAAAAATTGCCCTCCATCCGTTGAGTATTACGCAGTAACTTCGGTTCTCCTGAAATAAGTACTAAGTTTAGTACCCACGTCAGAATTTGCTCACTCATTTGTTAAAATTTGGCTCTATGTTTGACAAATGTTTCTCTCTGTTCATTCTCCACACCCTAGGAATATAATTTACATTGATGCTAATCACCAATGGCCTTTCATTTCAACCAAGCGGTCTAAACCGACTACCAACAAATGTGCGAGCGTTCACACCCACGCCAGCGCTTCTCCAAATTCCACGATAGAACTAATGTTTCTAGATAGAGCGCTTCAGTTATCGCAATTGAATGTACTACCGCGAAGGAAGGAGGGATGTGAAAACAAACTACTCCCAGTATTCTTCCCAGTTTTTTGAACAATGATCTCAAAATCTCCAAAGCTGCTTCACCCTGGGTATCTAAGCCTGATAATTTGAGAAAAATCTTGCTTTTATTTCGACCGCCATTCCAGTAACTGGTACCTACCACTGGAGCGTAACCTCGGTGACCGGTTTAGTGCCTCATCCTGCCTCAGATGCAGGTCTTTTGTTTGCCCTAGGATTAGTTTACAGGTTAAAAGTTGGGAGGCATGCTGAAATTTTTGTAAACGTTCATCTAAACTTACATCAATGAAATACTGTGCAATCCACCTCTAGAGTGTGTGGCACGGGGTGCTTTCACACCAGGCAGGCAGCAATAATCCCAATTCATACCAGAACCGCGCACATTCCCCAGGCCGCTAGGGGCAGGCCAAAAGCAGTCAGGATGAAAATGAAAACATTGAACTTTACAGAAAAACAATAGACTTAGCAATGCAACATCTTTAAAGCACAAAGGACTCATCCATTCTCGACACGAAGAATCAGTTTCCGAAAACGGTACAACCCAACTGGCATAGTATAAACCGATAATAGACATCGATAGAAAACATACAAAGAGTGCGGTTTACCGGGAGGGCCCGTCACAATATCACGGGTTGCAATCAGCGACTAGAACGGATCACTTCACTGGATTCAAGGCAACGCTTCTTCAATTCTGGACCAGCGAAGCTCCATTGAACCGAAAAAAAATTAAAAAGGACGGTTCTTTTTTTTCATCCTCTTGTTAACCCCGTGCCCACCCGCCGCTCATCCTGCATCACTCCCGACAGGGTTTTGCCAAATGGAAGGACGGGAGTGGGAAAGAGTAGGGCCATGAGCGCCCCGGGATCCAGCGCCGAAAAAGTCGACCAATGATTGCGCACCATTTACAAATGGGAAAAGTGGCGGCAGAGAAGAATATATGGGTCACACTGATTGCAGCCGACCTTTTTCTCCCAAACAAAATTTCAACGTCGCGACGTGTCAGAGAGTCACACGGTTTGCCGGACTATTTTTTTTTTAAATCGACTCTGTTACTGGCCTGCGTAACTCGACATAACAATAAATCTAGTTGAGTAACCCGTGGCTGGAAACGTTCAAGTGAGAGGTGCGGAATTGCTAAATCAGTTGAGTTCCTCTTTAAGCGCAATTCGTGAATTGACTGTGAGTTACTAACACACATTAAAATTATTTTAGGTCTACCTCGAAATTCGAGCGTATGTTATTCTTCTGTGACATATAAAGCCTCTTCTTCAATAGGTAGTATATTTTTGTTGGAGCACAACGCATTGTTTTGCAATAGTTGATAATGACAGACACATCGCCAACTATCAACTTTCTCGATCATTTCATTGTAGTCATGTTACATTAATTTCACGCGATTGGGATGGAAATATCTTCATGTGCAGAGAAAGAAAGAATATACAATCGAGAAATAATTGGAATCAACAGGAATTGTTAATGCTAGACACAACATATGTGCGATGAAGTGACACTTGGAGGATAGTTCTCATAATAAATATATTTCGTCATTGTAAATACCCTGCGATAAAAATTCAAATATTGAAAAAAGTGTGCTTCTAGCCTGACTAATGGCTTATAAAATATTGCCAGATAATACTACTCACCGCGGAAAAAGTGTCCTGATTTCAGTTTGGCAATAATTTAGCAGCTCAGATGGTAATCCCAGTTTGACCTCTTCTTTAGTATATTATGAGGAGCATGGTGAAACGTGACCTTTATAAAGTCGAAATACAGTCAAATTAGTATCAGTGAAGAAGAAATGAAATCACTAAACGCAAATACTAAGAGCACATTCGTGAGAAAGTTCAGATGGGCAGTAGCTAAAGTCCCGTGGAATAAGTATAGGATGCTGAACTTAAGACGACATAAAGAGAACTGAGAGATTTTCAGAATTCATTGAAAAGGGATTTTCTAAAATATTTAGCTCTATCCAATGCGGATTAACTTACTGTGGAGCACTTCATTTTAACTGATTATTCCAATAGGTACGTGCAGCAGCAACAGGTTAAAGCAATCAGTTGGTTTGTAAGCCAATCGTCGGTGATGTAGTACATAATGCTTAATTCAATACATCGGTGATAATATATTTGATATTCTGTTATATTCTGCTAACAATAACGATAAAATTTTCAAAATATATCCGCGATGCTTGGATAAGATCGCCATTTAGGAAATTCCATGCTTTCTTCTTCCTCGTTAGGACATACCGTCTCTGTTAACCATTTTACCAATAATTTTAAACGTGATTACTAACACATGGTAACTTAGCAACAACTCTCAGGTAAACACTTGATTTCATTGAGCACTAAAAGCGCTCAATAAAACAGAGGAATAATGGCTTTGGATAATTATTTTCACTCACAAATTTTTGGTGCGATTGCTTGGTAAAATAATTACGTTTGACTCAAAGGACAACGAAAGAATGCCATTCACAAAAATAAAATCACTTCTACAATCGATTTAATCCTGCCTGCCCTTGCATAGGAAAATATCGGTAATTTTTCTCATATAATCACCCTTGGAACAAAGAATTATTTCGTTGTTTGAGGAAAATAGATATGTGTGCAGCGAAAACTTGGAGCATGAGTGAAGATTAGTGTGAATCCATTCTCCTCTAAAGAAAAACGGTGAATCTAAGGTCGCTACGCTGAATAAAGGTTTGAGCTGAAGAAAAGGAAGGGATGATTCAAGAAACGATCTTTGAGGAGCGGTTTTACGTTTTCTTTTTAATCTCCCTAGGCTATTCACTCCCTATTGGCGGGTAAATCAAAATGTTTTGGTCTTTGGAGCTTAAAACAACGGAAGAACAAAACCCCGCAGGCAACTGAGTCGGAGTTGCCCCGTGCAGCAACCGCGGAATTCCAAGAAGGCCACCACATCCCTAATTTAAAGTGCGACGCACAGGAGAACCCAAGGAGCCATGGAATCTTAAAAGACTTTTAATCCATTTTCACCCAGCACTTGTGCACTAATGAACGAAAAAGAATTGCGAGATATAAAATCCTTCTCCTCGCGTCTCTTGTTTAAAAAAACTTAGTGAGTACTTAAAAATAATTACAGCTCTTTTGCAAAAACAAGTCAGCCATCTGTGCAGAAATAGTTCCAAAATAGGTCTCCTTTCACTACCACTTCACAATTGTTTTGCATTTCAAGCAGTATACTATAAACGCCTAACTTCCTAACAAAATATGAGTGTTCACACTGTCAACTCAAATTTATGAAGGAGAGAATAATATGACTTATAGCTAAATGATTTTATGATCAAGGTCAAAATTAATTTCTGGTCTCACACAATGAAATATTTTACACATAATTATTTGAGAAAACGAAAAATCAGCCCACTTTTGCAATTTACGAAATATTACTTACTCCGTGGGTTCATCATAAATAAATCGGCTTTGTGAAAATATGTACTACGCATAAATAATATGGGAACTATTTACTTTATTTCAAATAAATATTTTTGGACGAAATTCCGGGAAGTAGAAGAAACAAGGAGTTAAACAATAAACTTTACACTCTCAGTCGTCACTTCGTTGAAGTATTTTATACTTGAATCCATATTAAAAGAATCCTTGTAATGTTCCACTAATATATTATTATTACAAATATATCAGAGTAAATTATATTAGTAGAAAAGTACAAGGATTGTTTTAATATGGATTCGAGTTCAAAAATATATAACATAAAGAGGTTCGGAGAAGACTAATAGGGTTAAAAATGAACGTAGGGACCAAAAACTAATTAAATTACTTAGTGTAAGATGGATACGTATATAAGAATTAGAAGTATACGATTTGATACGAATTACCTTCGTATTTTGGAAACTCTGCAATAATAATTGGAAATTCTTTTGATTGATTTAATCCTACCATTATGATTTTCAAAATTCATGGAAAAAAATGATGTAATATCAAAGTATCAGTATGGCTTTCAACAAAATAAAGGTACTAAATTAGCACTTTAAAAAACTCTCTGAAACTGTAAAAAATGCATTGGAAAGGAGAATGTCGGTGGTTTTATTGTTTATTGACTTAAAAAAAGCATTTGATACCGTCGATCATAAGATTCTACTGAGTAAGTTATATAACATGGGAATTAGAGGAACAGTTTATGAATGGTTTTCTAGCTACTTAAAAGAAAGGAGTATTAGAATAAAAATTAGACATAATTATGTTAGTGAACCGGCCTTTATTAGCACAGGTGTTCCCCAAGGTTCAATCCTGGGACCATTGCTATTCTTAATTTATATTAATGATATATTTAATGTCATTAAACACTGTACCTTGTTATTATATGCAGATGATGCATTGCTGATCTCTAACCATATACATTTTGAGGAAGCAAAAATGAAGCTGGAAAAGGATTTTAAAAACTTTTTATACTGGACATATGACAATAATTTAGTTGTCAATGAAAAGAAATCTAAGGTTATGCATGTTGTTCCAAAGAGCTCTGGGAAAAAAATACTAAAGATTGATAAACATACACATAAATGCCTACATGTAAACTTAATGAATTATAAATGTCCCATAATAGAGCAAGTTACAACTTATGAATATCTGGGTGTAATCATTGATGATTCCTTTATATTTAAAAACCATATGATTGCAGTAAATTCAAGATTAAGAAGGATTGCATACCAAATATACTACCTCAAAAGTCTATTGCCCTTTTCTGTAATAAAATTAATATATTGTGGATTAGTCGAGAGTTTACTAAGGTATGGTCTTACAATATGGGGTAATGCAAATAGTTTATACTACAGGTTATTAATAAAAAAGCAAAATAAGCTAATTAAAGCCCTTTATGGAAAAATAGATAAAAAAGATATAAGCAAGGAAGATATGTATAAATATTTAGGTGTATTAAGACTAGATAAATTATACAGATTATTATTTTTGCAATACATATAAAAACATCCGTCCCATACAGAACTCTGAAAGGTTTGGAACTTGTAGAAAGTATATGGTACCACTGAAAAATACTAGATCGGGTAATGATACCTTTGCGGTAATTGTGCCTAAACTTTTTAATAAAATACCAGTAGAGTTAAAAACATTAAGTACAAAGAGAGACGTAAAAATAATGATAAAGGATTGGTTGGAAAATGAATAACTATGTCTCATTGTAACATTGAAACACATATTTGAAATATCCGATCACTAAAACGATGGCACCTGCTGACAAGCCTTTGGCTTAGCAGGACCAAGATTTGAAAATAAAATTGTATTAAAAATAAAAAATAAAACACATTGTAACTTTTTTACATATATTTTTTTCTGTTATCATTGCCAACATTGCCAATTGTTATTATTATTATTTGTCGCAAGTAGCAATTTTGTTATTTTTTGTACTTTTTTTTGCACTTCAATAATTCAAAAAGGAGTTTTGGTAATTTAAAAGACCAAAATATTTTTATTTTTCTACGTTATGTTTGTAATTCATTCCTTGTGATTCTTTTTGCTGGGGATACGCTCTCGCGTGCCTCGAGTACTTTTTCGGACAAAGTACAAATGGCGATCACATTAAAGGCGAGTGTCATATTTCTTCAAGGAAAAAATGGGCCAGATTTTCAGCATTACAAACGAACAGACATGACGTTTGAACACTCACGTAAGTTATAAATGCCAGTCAGCAGCCAACCTCTTTAACCCCAAGGCTAGACTTATTAATCCCTCCAGCTCCGAAGAGAGTGATTGGTTAATACCTCAGCAGGGCACTTCCTTTCTATTCCTCCTCAAGCAACGAGCCATGGAAGAAACGAGCCCTTTGTCTGCTCAATCCTGGCAATGAGTGGGATGAGACAGGGAGAAGCCGATCCTTGATCCGACCACGCAGAAAACATTGGTCTGTGGTAGAGGACGATGTTCATATTCACAAATCAACCATTTAAACTGTCGTTTCCATTTCGGGTAAAATAACTCGAACTGAGAAAATAAAAATCCATCCCTATCTGACTCAAGAATGCGAGGATTAATTATTCCACAAATTCCATACTATATTGTCCTCCATTTTAACAATCGGATGATGTACGCCACTACTGATGTCAGGTTTATGGGTAACGGAGTATAAGAGAGCCGATTTCACAGCCACGATAAGGTGAAGCGGAACGTATGCAAAGCTGAAGACAAACTAAGCATGAGGCTAGGTGACAGTGTCTCAAAGAGATAATCAGAGCTTATCTTTTCTTTACCTAAAACCATCTAAACCGACACATGACCTGTAATAGTTCTATTTGGCAGTGGAGTCTATGAACCAGTCAAGAGAGTTAATAGAATTCACCATGTCATTTGGAAATGTCGGAAGATCTGCGATATGAGACTCAAAATATATGACTGGACTGTACATTAAAACTAAGTAGCTTAATGGAAGTATTTTTTGATTGGTTAAATCTTACCATTATGATTTAATGAAAAATTGTTGCATCTCAAGTTCTGAGTGAGCTTTCATGAATACTAATTGAAATTCATAGAATAACTCAAAATTTTCAGAGAACCTCTGCAAAGTAATAAATTAGAGAAGATATCAACATAAGTCCGATGGAAAATGAAGTTGTGAACACGGTACCTTAAGATCGCGTAATCACTATAATAAAGTTCCAAATTTATTTCAAAAAGCCATCTGAAGTGAGTCAAAATAATGCAAGAGTTTGGAAAAGATGCACAAAAATTTGTGAAAAAGAAAATGTTTAAAATGAGAAATTACAGTTTTAATTCTGCAGTGACTCAATGGATATCGTTTAATGCCAAGCAATATCATGGTTGGAGGGAATATATTTTGTGCCTTGCAGACTTGTCTCAGGTGAATTATTTCTGAGAAGCGATTACCCCTCAATTCCCACCAAATAATTACCTCTAACAGACGGTTCTGGTTTTATCCAAAAGGAATTTGGGGTACATTAATAATGCTAGCTTTGATCACTCGAAATCTTTAAATATGCCTCTCCGGAAGCATCCACTTAAAAACCAGGTCCTATAAAACTCCACTTGGAAATAATTTCACCGTAAAAAATGCCGTTGATAAATGAAATTGGAGCTAAAAAATAATTTCTTTAAAAATTACTCCTCACCCACTTTTCGATCAATTTAATACCGGTTTTTTAATTGGCATTAGAGCATATCTCGTAATAAACTGAGGGGAATGAGAAATTAAGACGTTTAGCTAATGTGAGCCACTTCTCTAGGCTACCTGCGGTCCACTACAAAGCTATGCCATTCATAATTTAGGAAGACTAGGATTTTTGGTTGTATCCATGGCGGATTCACATGTATTTGTGCCTGCTCGATAAGGCCAATATAGGTAGAGTTTTTCAGCCTTCTGCATTTTAAGAGATATGTGACGGATGACTTTTAGGATAAACGGTATCAGTAGCAAAAGGAGCACCAGCTTTATTTTCATGAACACTAAATCAGCTTTATGAGTAAAATATGACAAATCAAGCAATTATAATAGGCAATGAGTATTGATTTATGATTTAAAATCCCCAGCGGTTCTCTTTTATCAGAAATAACTAAAAAGTAGATGATAATTTAATTGGCTACGGTGAAATAATTCTCTATCCAAGAGGAAATAAAAACTGAAATTTTGAAATATAAATTTTCACTTAAGACGTGGTTATTAATGTGCTTCTTTTAAAAGAAGAAATATCTGTTGAAGGCAGTGAAACCACGAAATTCAAAAGAGAGGCCTTAGTAGTTTATAACATTTTTGTCTGATCTAAGCATCAAGGGTTCTATTAAAGCTGCACAGGGAGATAACCGCATAAAAAGACCACAAAAACTTAATTTAAGATTGACCTGGTGATAATCATTATGAAAATATCGGTGAAAATACAAAGCTCAAAGAAAGACATTACAAAATTCCTCAGGAATAGGAACCCATTGGCTCGGAGCCATAGCATGAATGCATTCTCGGCACATGTTGCATGGGCATTTATAGGGTGCTCAGACAGTAACCACGTCGGTTACTGCGACATGTAATTTTCTCATCCTCAAAGAGAGAAAAATTCTCCGAGCAGAAAGCTAGCGAAACTCATGATGGCCAAAACACTTGCTTTCGAGGAAACGCAACGACCAGCGCTCAGTTATGTACATACAATCGTCTGTTGATGCCAAGTAACAAAACGGTTTTAATGAGTAATGATGGGACGTCTGTGACTGAGCCTGGCCGTTTTCTCCATCCCTCCATTATCTTCGTCATTTGATTCCATCAGCCATCTTATGTTTATGCTTTTTGATGAAATGCCTCTTCTCCTATTATAAGGAGGTAAATCAAAGTACCCAAAGATTTCAGAATACCATTATTTTCAACGCAGATGCATTTGATATGGCACAGAAAGATCTGAAAGAAACAAATTCCATTTAACAACTGGTAATTATTAACAAACTGTGAACAGAAATACCGCTAAAATGTATCAATAGAAATTACAAAATTATGGAAAATCCGCGTTGGGTTTTGAAGAAGTGATGATTTTACTATTAATGTCAGCATGCTTTTTTATATAGAGCGCTACTAACAGTCATTTTCTGTTTATTCACAGGTTGGTGTCCCGAGAAAGAGGTTTTTAAAACTTATCTTACTGAAATGAACCTCAGCTCGCGAAATTTGTAAGTAACACTAAAACCCTTTAGAAATATGGACTAAGAAAAATAAAAACGAGAATTCAATAAATATTACCCGTAAAGATGTGGACTTTTCAGCTATACAAGAAATTGAGGAGATCAATATTCGATGATCCTGGGCTTGTTGATCACTGAAACCTAATTTTACAGTGGAGCTGTGCTATTGGTTAATAGTTTCTAAAATATCTCTCATAAAGCCTTTGCGAGCAGTTAATTTATTAAATTTATATTTATCTACACTACCGCATTTATGTATTGCACTAATTCAATATTCATAAAAACCCTTGGTAATCTCCCACAGATTTATTTTCTTGCACGGTGCGTTTTATCTCACTGATATATTTTTATTCAACATGAATATAGACAACTTTCACTAAGTACAGCCTGATACAGTTAAACTTATTCAATATTTTCATTGCTATTTATTTTTTTAGCGATTCTCCCGAGTGTTGATGATGGCTCATGTACATTTTGTCACAAATATAGCCAACAACCTTTTTTTCTCCGCGTCTATCAAATTTGGATGCACCGCCGCTTCTTGACACGATTTCTATCGCGAACAATATAAGTAGAAAATAAGATGCACTCAAAACTTCCAGAATCTCTCATGCACCGAATACATTGTCGACTATTTTCCTCGCCTCCTCTACAATTTGCCCCCGCCAGAAAGTACTCTTCAGCTCATCATCTTCCACAAGCCTCCCCTTAATTTCCGTCCCTCTCCAACAAGAGACCCCATCGAACCCTCCCTCCCCTAATTCCCTCTGCATTCACTCCTTCACTCTAGCCAGCCGCCGCCAACCTCCCTCCGGACGTCGCCTGGATCTCATGTGACGCGAACGTGATTTCGCGTTCGCATTCCCCGCGGCGTGGGAACATGTCCCGGGTCGACTCCGAACGCTTCTCCTCCCTCCCCCCCACCCTCGACTACCACCTCCCCCTCCCCTCTCTCTTCCTGACCCCTAAATCCTCATCCCTTCCTCACTTCATTTCCCTCCTTCTCCCTCTCACTCTCTTTCCCGCCACCCTCTCTCCCACACACGGCCGTTTACGAGCGTACCCGTCCACTTCGGTCGACATCCCTTTGCTCTCTTCCAGAAGATTCTGGGACTTTTGAAAAAGACTTCAGTCGGGGAGTACTTCCTTTAGGTGGTGATCTTTTGAAACTCGTCATCCCCTCCTTATGTGACGGGGAAGAAGTAAATATCTCAAAGAGTATGGAAACCCAGCCGGGGAGTGCTTTCTTTTCAGGTTGTGATCGTTTGAACCTCGTCATTCACTCCTTGCGAGTCGGGGAAGTAGTAAATATCTCAAAGAGTACCGAAGACTGAAATGATATGACTTACATAATTACTCCAAATTACTAAATAATTACACTCCATCGCCCAGCAATTAGAAAAAAAACACGTTTCAAATGTTTCCAAGTAATGCAAAGCTAGTCATGCTTCATGTTCTATTACGAGAAAATAAACCTGTTTACAAAAAATAACCAGAGTTAACGTCAATTTCAGCCTAGGCGGTACCAGAAAAGCCTACCTGAGAGAAACTTTTTCAACATTATCAGTTATCACCTCCTCGCATCATATCGATGTGTGAAAAACAGTCGAAAATTTTCGTACATCTAATCTTCTCGAGACTTATTTATTGTACTATTCGACATTCACTGGTCTACTCTTTAGCATTTTAATGAACAAGCAATAAGTAAAACAACCAATGATGGTCCAGCGGAAAAACTGATGAATCCTTGAAAAAATCGCCCCCCTCCACCTCTGGAGAAGAGATCTATTCAAATTGGCACACGGCGAGACATCAAGAGCAAATTTTCCTATTAGGTTGTTATCTATTCCATAATCATAACAAACAATTATCATACGGATGTTACAATTCCAAAGTAAATTATAAATAATTCAATTTATTTCAACAAAAAGGAAATTATGCCCAAGGAGAAGTTACTATATACCTCACGAGCAAGTGTTTGTCCCCTTAAATAACCGCAAACGGGCCACACCCAGATAAGCTCTCCGGTCTTAGTTGCGCAGGGGGTGCAGAATTTCCATTTATGCACAGATTTGTGATTGGATTCATTCTGAGCGCTAAGAAGAATCGTTTCTTTGCCTATAAAAAATGAAGTACCCTAATGGTCATCAGACGAAAACAGCGTTAGTATGTTTGTTGGCAAGCCGGTGGTCACTTAACATGGGATTCAAGTCTTTCGAATCCTCTTCGTTACACCCATTCCATCTTACGTAAGTATCTGCTGATGGATCGCTTCCTTGGTAAAGGATTTTGCGTCGCCGGAAAACATAGCTCTTGAAAGTTGCCCAATCCACCACGCTTTTCGTTGTTCACAGCACGGCAATGCTGGCGACACGGCAGCGCATTAGCATTTTCTTGAAGGACTTTGACGAGTGTGTGCACGCCCACATTGGGACAAAGAAAGATCCAAAGCGGCAGTAATCGCGTGAAAAATCCAAGGACGCGAGTCTTTAATCCGAGAATAAAGGTAAAAAACGAAGTGTAGGCACATTTGCCAATTTGGATACGAATGATAATGGAGAAGATTGCGTAATGAAAGGCCTACCGTTTGCAACACAAATCTAATAATCACTTCCTCAAACAGAAGTCGAATAAAAAGCTGAAATAACATTAGTGGCTCTAATTTGGATATTTCTGATGCTTTTTTCTCGTCGTATTTCCCACCATTCGGCTCAACCAGAATACGTTGGCCACACACCTGGTCGGTCAAACCTTTTATTTCCTCCGATTTAAGTTCTCAGTTTACATTTTTACTTCAACAGATTGTTACACCATCGTATATGCCCTATTCAGATTTATTTTCGATGATAAAACTCCGATATGTGTTAAGCCGAGGGTGATTTGTACCTAAAGGTGTATACATACGCATCTACTTATTACCCTGCAGGCCACCACAAGGGTGTTTCGCAGGGGGTAACTTATCACCAACATGAACTAGAGTGAAGTAATTAACTTTCACTAACGTACACTACAATATGGGTATGCTAAAAATGCTACAGAAACTAATAAAATACTCTATAATGTAACTATCTAAACGTGACAAAAGAATCATGCAGGAAACATGCAAAACATGGTGTTAGCACCACCCCGCAGATTTTGAAACATGCATTAGGGGACATATGAATCAATCAGCCACACTATCGGACAACTAACTTACTTCAAAGTCTTAACGCAGCCATTATGGTCTCTTATCGATCTAGGGATAAACGACATTTTAAACCTTTCTGTTGTACAATCCTTTTCCATTATTTTATTCTCATGAGCTGATCTACCGTAGTATATTGGAGTTCGTAACATATTGATCACTTCGTCGGAAAATTAATCAGTTTTCAATTTACATATAAGATTGAGTCTATTTTCAATCGACGGTCTGGAAGCGATTCCTATCCGATTTGTTGCCAGAGGTCAGTAACACTAGGTATATACAATGGCGCCGAACAGGCGAATATAATTCAATAAGCTTCTTTTAATCGACGCCGATCGATGAATATTTCCTTGAATATATCAAATATTTATATGTTTAGAGATTTCACAAAAGAACCAGTACATTCTTTCTCATTATTTCTTCTACAATAACATTGGCTATAATCAGTAAAGAGTTGAACTTGAGTAAATGCCGATATTTTTAATTTTGGAACAATATTTGACGAAAAAATTCTCAAGAAAATAGCCGGATATGTCATATCTCCATTAACCAAATAAATTTCAAGCATAATGCATTAAGCAAACATTAGTATCTCAAGCATAGGGTAAGCAATTTTATACAAAATTTTAATGCAAGATTGACACTGAATGAGTTCATCAGAATGCTTACCATGAACACAAAACCAAGGTATTGATTCGCGTAGGCCATTTTTCTCAGAATAAGAATCTTTTTTTTATATAATTTGGCCAGTTCCATTACTTATTACTAAATAATTTACAACTCATTATGTTCCCAAATTTAACTAACCTTATGATAATCATAATGCCACTGTAATTCTCCAGGGTCTCGGGCGTACTTTTGCGGACCTTCGGACTTCCGTGCAATTTTCCAGTGGAAAATTACGAGCTGTACCACGGGTTTCTTTTACTCCCTTACTTTTTTTGACCCTCACGAGCAATGGGAGAATGCGAGAATTGAATGATGGTAAAATGTACACACCGAAGCTAAAAGTTAATACCTGACATCGGTAGCACTTTATCAAATTCGCTGTCATATATCATAACTCAAGAAACTTGAGCGAACGAAGATAAAAAAATAAATGGGGAGGGATAATGGCCTCATCCCTTTCCTCGCTTCAAGACCCGCCGTGATTCATTCTCTCCATGGTCGAGTCGTCACCTTTACAGCATCGTGTATCACGCGAGGAGAGGGGGCGAGGAACACAACAGCTCTCGAGTGAGCAACCTGTATTACGTCTGGAAAAGCAGCGTCCTTCTCCTCGACCTGATTCGACCCGATGGATTTTTACGGGGCTCGAACCCAAGACGCTTATTTTTTTCCTCTCCCACCTTGCCGCTTGGCAATGGCCTTAATTCAACGCTCATGAGATCAAGACGGCCGTGGAGCTTTACGAACAAAAGACACCATGGAGATGCATGTCTTTTCGCGTATTTAAGAGAAGGTCGCCGGCGTAATTACCTACCTATTATATCGTGCTTATTTTATTTTCTTAAAACATAGCAGTCCTAGGAAAATTGTATTGGAGGAAATGTGAATGGGAAGAGTTAACGAGGAAGACCAAGGGTAAAATACGTGAAGCGAACCATGAGAAATGTCTCACTGACGAAATATGAAGGAATTAAGCGGTTGGTTGAAAACGTATGGAAAAGAGAGACACAATAGACAAATTTTCGGGTTGATGGCTGCTGATGTGGATGATTCATTGCATTCTCTGAGATAAAAAAAGACTGTTTACGACGTTTGCTGCAATGCTTTACTGACTTTCACTCATTTATAGTTTCCATTCCAACTAAAATCTTTGTCAAAAATCAAGAATCAACCCCTCTAGATGATTACTTACGGGAATGAATTTTAAGACTACGAGTTGGCGAGGAATCATTTCACAGTGTCTTTGCGGAGACAAAATTATGGTGGGAACTGAGATCGAACTCAATAAGAAAATACGTTTAAACTATGACGCGTAAATCTGTGAAATGAACCTTTGGTCTTCCCACCGTAGATTGTCGCCCGAGAATCGTGCAATACATTCATCTCAGCTGAACCCTGCCAGCCATCTCGAGGATACATGAAAGAATATACCCAGTAGTCTATTAGTAGTCAGTAATATTTCTGTTTTATTGGATGAGTTAAACCGCAAATGGGTATTTCAAAGTTAAACTCGCGTTTTCTATAATTTTCTTGACGTCTTGGCCGACTTTTCCCGCAGTAAAATAGAGATCTAGCACGGACTATTTCATATTAGCTATATTAAACTAGGGATCATGAAAAATCAAACTACATGCGCGGTAAAATTCTATCATTTCCTCCTACTTTCATCATGGATACATATCAGAGGCATATCCGAAATACTGGTAGAGTAATTACTTCTCGTTGTTTTACTGTAGCTAACGCACAAAACAACAGATTAGCACTTTCCCGAGATAAAAGAACCCCCAGTTTTATGGCGCTGGCAATGACGATGAGACACGATGGGAAGCTTCCGATTCTGAAGCTTCACCTTCAATCAGAACGGCAGTTAAACACGTTTGCCTCCAGTTGACACGTAGAATAGCTACTATGGGAGTAGTTTCATTCTTGAAAAAGCAAAGTGCCGAAAACGACGAAAAGTCACTCACGCGCAAAAGCATGCTTGTGCGATGCAATCTGAGAGATGCGGTTTTTGCTGGATTTGTTTTTCGTCAGGGCCCAAATATTATTTGAGCTTCACGAAAGCGTGGGAGTGTTTTGACGCTTGGACCGCCTCTAGGATTGGCGGCGCCAAAGGCTGATAGTTGGGTGTCGTTCGTTTGTCTATTAAAGCCAAGTCCCGCTCTCCCATTTATAGCCGTCGTAGGCAATCCATTATCTGACGACGCCATAAAAATAAAAGGCATGGGAACACGTTTATTTTTTATTTCGCTAAAACACCCCCTCGGCTTAGGAGAAAATCCATGCATTCGTTCGTTAGATTTGGTATTTGATAAAATAGAGAGAGTTTTAATTTACTTTAAAATGATTACATTTTACATGCTTGTACATTTAACGAGATTTGAATAGCAAAGGCAAAGATAGAACTGGATATGGAAAGGCATGGATAAAACATTTTTGGGATGCATACAGATTCTAATAAACCAACTTAGAATCATGCTCGCAATTCTTAGACAATACTACAATAGAGGCAGTGGAGTACAACTAAGAGGTTTTTAACTTCCAAGTCATTTCCTGCATCATGTTCTTCAAATTTTGAGTAAAGATGAACTTTATAAGAAATTTGTGCTCACATTAGAATCTTCTTGAGGTATGTAGATATACCTATTAAATAATGCTCATTTCCATTTGGAAAATAATATCTCTATCGCAAGAGTGTTGTGCTGACCAGGTAAAAAACTACTAACATTCCTCTTTAATTATTATCGCTCGAGCTGTGGGACTCATAGGAGCGACATTCATCTAGATAATGATGAAGAAATGAGACAATAATTTACTAATTCACACCTCTTTCAACATCCTTTTCTTAAGTCAGTTTTTACTGTCAAACTTCTTTGTTTTTGGGGATACTGGTCAAACATCTCCTGAGATCTACCCGAAAATGACCGCAACCAAATAAATTGTCACTCTCCATGAGTACATGGATGGACTTCCGGATTGGTGTGATCATCTTCCAGCAGGTGCTCGCCGCCTTCCGTACTGCCTTTAATGTTTGCCGCGTGGGTCCTCTCATCCCTCAGAGGCGATTTACTATACCTAACTTTCTCCAAGCTGTATTACGGATGTCCCTTTGTTTTTACCCACGCATTTTTTATCAATATTATCTAAATACACAGATAAATGATTAATTATATAGATATCTTGCTATCAGAGAGCTAATTGTTTGACCTTCGGTTTGATGAGCCGCGACCCGTAGTATCATTCGGAAACAGTTGCACATCAAACTGAATTTAACCATCGAATATAAAACATTAGCAGCAAAATGTTAAGGAACTCAGCACAAAAAATCTTAATGGAGGTATACACCTCGGAATACGTTTTATGTGCAATTCATTTCAGAAAACGTTCGTTTAATGTATTTTAATAGATCAGGTGGATGGTTTCTAACATAGATGCAATCTCGAGTGGTTAGATTTGCGAAAAAGCTATGGTAGCTAAGAAAAGCAATAGGCTTTCGACAAGATACTCAGGGCTTCAATAAAAACGATTATAATGTAAAGCATATTAAATAGCAAGGCGATTGAAAGTGCAGGTATTTGAAGAAGCAAGGGAACCTTATTTAAGGAAAATAGGGACTAATTGGTGAAGAGGAAAACGCAAACGTTGAGAAATAACCGACACCATTAGCCAGTTACATTATGTGACCCAGCCGCGCAAGCGTCGGCGGGACAGAGACGTGATGTAAATGGAAAAACTACCAGTGTTTGCAGGGAAACGCAAAAATTATAATAGGGGTGTATTTAGATTTATTAAAAATGACCATGACGGAAACCATGAGGTACATAATTTGGAAATAAAACCTTCATTTGCAGAACTTTAAGGCTGCTTCGGAAGGTTTTTACCCCTGCTAAAGCCCCTTAATGGAGCGTAGGGGGAGTAAAGAGCAAGAATAGAACCGCTCGATAAACGTGCTAATTTTACAAACTGTACTCCATTCACTTGCCGACTGGCTACGCGACGAGATCATTGAGCGAAATCAATGACGAGTTTCAGTGCCATTAGAATACTCAATCTAATGAACATAATTTGAAGTAATAATTCAAAACGCTACTATCCAAGTTAGCCTAATTTAAATTTTGTAAATTAGGAACATATTCATAATAATCCCTCATATTTCTGCCACCAGATGTAATTTTTGATGACAAGTGTATAAAAACTACCACGAAACGGGAAAGCGCATTCTTAAATTGTAATGTTAGAGGAAAGCTAGCAGAGCATTAGGAAGTACCTCCTTAGTACGTAAGCTTAGTAATTTTATATCATCGTATACTACGAATTTCGGAATTTTTCGGGTAATTTCCCCAATTATGCTATTATTTACATTTATTTCCTAGTACGATAATGAAATATCGTAATTTAACTTGATAATCCTAGCTTCTTTGGCTAGTCATGTAGTGTCACTTCAGATAACTAGCCGGATACCACAAGTTACCGTAATGCTGGGGCTCGTTCAATTTTGTCAAGGCAAAATAAAATTATGCGCTAAAGACACATATTATGCAATTAAATGATTGTGGCTATATTCTAAGAATACTCTCTAAATGAAATGAGGTCATCCTAATCCGCGTTATACCCCAAGATGATAGAGAAGTAATTTTTTCCACTGCGGCTACGCTTTTGAAGTTGTAGTAAGTAGGATGTAGCATACATTGCAGTGGATACGGAGATATAATATTTATCATCGCAGTTATTTCCAAACACATACCTTCCCGTTGAGCTTCATCGACATATACTAAAATTTTCATTTTTTTATATTCGCCAAAATTGTTTTGTCAGGCAATGGGTGAGAATGATGTGTCTTGGCATAATATAAGAAAGAAGAGACATTAAGGGGGCGCTTTGGAAACAGTAGGGAGTTGACAGATTCTAAAATAGAGTCCCACTCGGGTTGCGCAAATGACTTTCGAGTTTATTTTGGTCATATTTTCCAGGAATACCTCCCACGTGCGTTTGGCGCCTCTACATTGAGCGGCGCCAAACAGCACGGGATTGAAGCGGGAAACGAGTCGAGTGAATATAAAAGCTCGCTAAATAAAAGATATAAATTACATAATATTTATTAAACTAACTCATCCTTATTCATTATATTATTTTTTATAATATCAGATATTTCTTGCGAAAGATGGACGGGTAGATGAGGAGATAAAGGGACGTGCGAATGCTGGAAGGAATGTGGTAGGTAGCACGTGGAGCATATCAAGGAATGAGTGCCTGTCTAAGGAAGCGAAAATCACCGTGTACAAAAGTATACTTCTCCCCACTTTGTTGTATGGCAGTGAAACATGGGTATGTCAGAATGGACATAAGAGTTGGCTTAACGCCGTCGGTATGAGTTATCTGATGAGTGTTTGCGGCAAAAGTAGGATGGATAGGGTCAGAAATGAGTGGGTAATAAATGAATGTGGGTTAGCTGCTCCAGTAATGGACATATATTTAAGGAGTGTGCTTCGTTGGTTTGGCCATGTTGAGAGAATGGAATAGAGTCGAATAAGGAAACAGATATATAAGAGTGAAATGAATGGTGCGAGAGGTATAGATAGGCCGAGAAAGTTGTGGTAGAATGTGGTTGAAGAAATTCTTAGGAGAAGGAATATTAGGAGTCTTAAAAACAGGAAGGCGTATATGAAGCAGTGTATGGGATAGATCAGTATGGAGGAAATTATTGAAGCAGAGTTAAGTGTACAAATATGTATTTATGAGTAAAACTTAGTGACTGTGCCTACCCCGGAAGGGAACGGCGTGATTGGTATGCATGTATAATATCAGATATTAATTCGTTTAATGCTACCTCATGTTACAAACCATGAGCATTGAACTTGGAGCGAAGATATTGAATATTTAGCAAGATAACCAACAGCTTACAATAATGGCAAATCGCAAGCTCAGGCTGAGTCATTCAAGTATTTACGTTACTAAGGCATAGTATAAAAATGCGCGTGAGAGTATTAGATCGGAAATTTACACAATTTCTAAACAATTACCATCATGAGGGCAAATGCTTCCGAAATATTCCGGAGTTAATTTTTGCCCAGGAAACGCATTTCTGAGTAGATGGGATGTAATGACTGTAATAAACTCAGCTTATGATAGAATAATAGATATTTTATCATATTAATGATAGAATAACGATTACTTACAATTATCAATCCACTGTCCTGCTGCAATGCCCCTGAATGAGCTAGGTTTTCTCTAACTCTCCTTAATAAAACAATTTTCTTTTCCAATACATTTTCAACTTCTCCACATTTGCTCTCCTTAATTCTGCCCAATATTTTTATCATTCTCTCTCTCTCTCTCACCACAATTATTACCCGTTTCAAAATGATGATGCTCCTTAACTTACACCGGCAACTTATGTCGCCTCAACCAAATGTTTTCCTATCATCTTTCTTTCCTCTCCAATCATGTCTAAACCTCCTCATTTTTGTAAGAGGCTGATTCAGCCCTTACTTTACGGAGCCAAATCATTTTCAATAAAAAATATTGATAATATACTATAAAGGATAGCACACTGTTTAAAAGTATTCTACCGGCTAAGATAGGTTTTGCTGAATGCCAGAGAATTTAATCTCGGTTTTCTACACTTTCCGGGCCCTATTTACCTCTGGTATATTCTTTTTTAGCCTGAGAATTATACCTACCCTTCTTCACCCTGTCCATGAAACCTATTCTCCTTCTTCCTTTTCTCCGATTGCCCAACATCCTTGAGCCACCCCTCACCCCTTATTATATCCTCCAGCAACCTACTCTGCCGATCTAGAATTTCATTAAGTAGTTTCCGATCCTCACCAACCATCTCATGCTCTATTCCTCGTTAGTCTTCCTCGTTACTCTTCCTCTCCTTCCACCTCACCTTCTCCACACCCAAATTTCAAATGCCTGCGGTCTAATCACGTCCTCCTTTCTGAGAGTCCTCGTTTCTGTCCCATGCAACGCCACGCTCCATATCAAGCTCTTCACATCCTTACCCAATGTCCCTGTCATGAGCTCTCTTCTATTCCAAAACGCCTCCTTACCCAGAGCTATTCTCCCTGTATCTTTGCTACGATGTCCTTTTTCTATACATACATTTTCTATACATAGTGCGGATAATACAGAGCTATTGCATCCATTACAAACCTCACTATTCATTCTCTCAATCCAGCTCACTCATCCTCTCATTTTCCACACCATTAGTGCGTAAGTCTCGAGTTGATGTCCATTCTCCTACCTCATTTCAATCGTTCCCCAATAGAATAGGCCAAAAAATTGACTCCCCATCACCCATTGTTTAAAAAGATGGACCTACAGAAAATACATTTCCTTCAGAAGAATATCCACATATCTATGAGATGAGACAAAATCTAGAGTAGGTTATTGGCCACATCAGAAAGAGACATTCCTCATTCAGAACGGTAAGTGGACTGTCCAGACAACTCATCTTCCCTAAGCAAAGAGTGACGCGGTGTGAATGTCATCGGTGCGTCACCGCAGCAGGTGTGTTGCTCCCAAATTAAATTTAATTCCGGCATGTCCCAACAATCGGACAGATAACCAGCCACTCGACCACGCTCCGTTTTTTTTATTCAATTGCCATATACCCTTATTGAGATTGATGTACGAGTCTATTAAACTCTGACCCCGCCCGAGGAAGAGCACCGATACAGACGCCGATCCTGTCACTACTTATTTATATAAGAGACGTGACTGCTTCGCGGGGCACGTGATCGGTCGCGGATGTCTATTAATAAAAATGAGCCGAGTCCGCAAAATAAAGTTTACGGATGCGCACGCATAGCATGTGTACGATTGGCAATGGTCACCGATCGTAAACCTCCACTTACATAACTGACACCTCCATTTTCTGTATTATGCCCCTCATTTGAGAGTCTCTTTATGCTTTATTCGCCTGTAAAACGTCCCCGACTCTCATCACTGTGCGGAGGACGGCCGTTGGCCTGAATCACGGAGACGTTCCTTTCAACATTGTAGCAGTACTCTCTGCCATAAAATAGCCACTCATTTCTTGTATCGACCTTCTGAAACGTATGCTTGCGTAGAGAAATTGAATTCAGCTCAGTTGATGAATCAATACAATATGTCACGTACAAGATTCGTTCAATAAGAGACTGCCATTTACGTACAACTACTCCTACGGCCAAGAAAACGGAGGCGCTAGGCGTAATAGCATACTCGACTAAGTACACAGCTTGAGGAAGAATCAGGGCAGTCATTAAACAACAGTAGAAAATGATCAAACTGCATGTCGGAACAGATGAAAGCAGTCGGCAATTGAAAATTTTAATAAATATGCTTATGGCATGTACTTGCACGTATAGTAGTAAAGACTACGTCGTTGGAAAGAACACAATTTTTTTTTCTAAATCTATTTGTAAATTTCATTATAGCACTATTCCTCTCACACAACCCGACACATTCGGGTAACAATTAAACATCAAATAAATACATTAATTAAGTTATAAATGCAAGTAATTCATCAATGCTTAGTGCTTTGAATAGGATAGGCCTACTTATTTTATATACAATTCAAATCACTGTTACAGAGAAAATGTGGTCTCATTCCGGTCACATTGAGGAGGATAATGCTATGCTATCAGTGCTATTATTATATATTTTCAGCATAAAATCATACTAATCTATCTAACACCAAATGCTCCAATTACGTTGTCGAGTTCAAAGATTCCAAGATTTGGAGTTACTCCAGTATTCGTAAGCGATTACGGAGTTCATTTATTTATTGGCTCTCGAAAGTCTGTATTTCTTAGAAACAATCCTTTTCTATTTTTTCACATTCTTAGAGGTTGTATAACCTAGGTGTTTTCCCTCAAAGCGATTGATATATTGCACCATCGTCCCATTCCGAGTTAAATTTGCCCAACGGGAGAGCTAAGAGGGAGCCAATGATTTAAACCACACTCAGAGTGTTTCTCTCAGGGTGAGAAAGAGGGGGAGAGCGTTTCAGGACCAGCGGACGCCAAAAAATTAGTTAATAGCACTCACAATTTGAGGGGAAAATATGCTTTGAAAAATTACCTGGTTAAGGTGGTATAAAAGCCTTATTAGGTTAAGAATAACTGTACATAAATTATGGTAGTGAGATTTGATTTTTTATTTCTCCATTACATTCAGAAAGATACACGTACACTGATTCTGAAAAAATGGCATTAATTTCCACGTCATCTCGCATGATAAAAAATTACTTGAAGAAAAGCAATAAATATCTCCACATTCATTAAGGCAAAGGTTTGATACATGTTGGGCGCACATTCTTCTTTCTAGAAGCCGCACATAGCTCAGCAAGAGTGATTTTCCACCGCAAAAAGGGAAATTCTATTTTTTTGGTACCGACCTTATATCCAAGGGCGATAGAAATAAACAAGTGTCCATCCTCCCTTCAAAATATAAGCGTGCGTTTCTTGTAAACGTCATTATATTTACGACCTATTGTTATCAGGTCCGTATTATTTATTTCCCTAATGTGACGAAAGTACAAAAAATGAAGCTCTGAATAAGAATTAAAATGACATTTTGATTAGTAACCATTCTGTCTCGTGAAGGCTGAAAATAGATATGAAATCAGTATTGCGTCCGCAGTAGCTAAAGTATCCTTTAAAAGTTTCATAAAAACCGACAGCTTCAGAGTGCTACACTACCTGCGGCTAGAACTTAAAACATGTATTACATCTATAACTAATTGTATCTACATTTATTACATTTACATCCCTGATAAAAGTAGATCCTGGCAATTTTACTGTCTCTGGTATTCCCTTCCCAGTCAGTTATGACCCATGTGTCCTAGCCAGGAAAATGTTGAACTCCCAGCTGACCAACTATGTGCGTAACCTTAAGATTTATTGCATAATTAACTGCATAAACTTCTTAACGACTGCTGAGAATTGGAAACTGTGTCTATGAAAAAATAGATTATATCTATAAAAAGATAGACCACGTGCACGACAGCTCTTTTTATTTCTTTCTTATACAGGCAGAAAGACATTGACATTGCGTAAATGTATTAATATTTCATTATAATAGTTATGTGATGGAAAGTCAACAGGCCTTGCAGACTGCGCCACCGGCTCTAACATTATCGGACTTGAATTTAGAAATGCAAATTAGAATGACAATACGATGTTTCGCAACTTTTTCTCTCTAATATATTCCTTCAATTCGTAATAAATCTTAACTGCGTAATGCGAACGCTGAGGAAAACGCCGACAGTTTTTTTACTGCGCCATTTAAAACCCACCAGTAAAACGGTTAAGCGATTTTGATTTAATTTTATTGCATCATAATCTCTTAATAATTTAGAGAAGCTTTTTATTGATGTAACAGCAGACAGTAAAGACAGGAAATGATATTTTTTTGTAAATAACCTCTAAGACGTTCTTCTAGATCTTCCGCAAGCCACTCACGTCAAAAAGAAGTCCACCGAGAGTAATGTACGATATGGGGAAGATGTTAATTCTGCGGAACCTTCAGAGTTACAATGAGTAATTTCCTCTCAGTATCGTTCACCCCATTTTCAGTTCATTCTTTTTTGATACTAGTAACGTTCAAAACTATTAACTCAGTACAACACCATTGATTACTTAGTATCAAGCATGATTGGAAATGACAAGAATTGTACAATTAGTGTACCGATTACAGAAGAGCAGTAGAGGAAAGGACCATATGGAACACCATACAAAAAAGAAGAACCAGATGGATTGGACACACCCTGAGACACAATAGCTGTGTGAGGAACATAACTGAAGGTATAATAGAGGGAAAAGTCCCAAGAGGAAGACCCAGGAATAAGTTCATGGACCAAATAAAGAGAAAAGTACCTACATAGGAAGAGATACCAGAAGGCTAGGGAACTAGCATTACATAGGAAGGAGTGGAGGGCTGCAGTTAACCAATCTTTGGATCGAATGACCAATGATGATGATGACGTATGGATTATTTCGAAATGTTCTAAGATCATTGACGCATTTGGAATACCTGTAGCCAAAACACAATTCCCTTCATAAAGTCTTTTCGTTAACATTACCAATATTCGACCAGAATGAGCAATTTGGTTTTAAATACGGATTCTTTTATGAGTGTGCGCCCATTTTTAGCATAATTCAGAGCGAATTAACCCATTATCAGGGGGGTTGAATGTCCATGAATGTGAATATTACTCATTTACTTTCTTTACGGCATTTATTTCACCGTAATATTACTCTTCGTGAGTTTTTTTTCAATCTACAACGGCCAAAAATACCTCAAAATTCATAAAAGGCTTATAACAACAAAGAAAATATTGTTCCTTTAGCACCAAGATAAATTTTCATCACTAATTCTAGAATTTAGAAAGTTTCAGGTTTCCAATAATGCTATTCTTTGGGGTGACATTCGGCGTAGACTTTTTTACCGCAATGCTATCGCGGTTATTTACCTGTTTTAATAAGAAATAATATTCTTTAAAAGACACTGAATGAAGGAATGTTATCTCATTGAAAAGCTGGAATGACCGATTCCAAATATTTATTTTTCCGGCATAAATCCAAAATCAAGCTCGCTTCCTGCGCTAATTTTGGTAGCACCAACACTATCAATCATAACTTTCGGCCATAAGGCGCAAAAATTGTGGTTTTTTGACGAGGATGTGGGGACAACTAATCTGAATTCCAGATTGCATCATTTAAAAGATGGATTGAGTCTCGAGATATATTAGAAGAAATTTTTCCAATTACAAACATTTTTTTCGATAAAATTGGCTGCCCCGAGAAAACCTGACTTAAAACTCATTGCTTTACATTATTACCATATCCTCAGAGATAACTCAAGAAAAAAGTCACAATGGATAAGGATCATATTTTTATGAGTGAAAAGTTGCGTAACGAAAACATTTTACGCAACGATAAATATTTGAAGTCTATCACCCCTTGTATCAACTTGTGTTGAGTTAAATATGCGGAATATTAGCCAAATTTGGATAATCAAACATGTTAAATTTGGATATGTGACTCCTCCGTCGAAATAATGACTCAGAGCCAGTAGGAATAATTACTTTGCAGTAACATTTAATTATCTTTTGGGGCAATTTTCATCTCACATGCGAAGAAAAACAAACCAATTTCCGAGAAGTTATGAGGAAATGAAGCCCCCCGCTGGCTAACAAAGCAAAAAGGAGCAAATACATAACTTAAAGCTTTAATTGGTGGTTTACAAAATTTTGCAGCAATCCTCCCCGGCACGCTCTCTTAGTGTTGTGAAACCCAGCAAAACGGGAGCAACGGCTAACGCGATCATATACCCCCACGAATTACGCGACACACTGCCGACACGGACGGGGGGTGGCTCAACAATACACGGGAGATCACGTGGTCTGAGATACAAATTTAGATCAAGAGCGCGAAGAGTGTCCGAAAAAAGGAAGGACACGAAGAATAGAGAAGGAATGAGAGAAAGAGAGGTAGGAGAAGGGGAAGTAAGAGGTAGAGAATGGGAATCGGGAAGGAGGGAGAGCCAGGGAGGCATGGATAGCCAAGTCTCGGGAGTGAGCGAAAAAGCACGCGCACACACACAGACAGCTACTAAGTGAGTTATAATGAGGTAAAATGGCCGAGGTTCTTTTCCAACCGAAGCAGAGTCACAATTCCAACCTACTCCTCATTCGTCAACTGTCTCCCTTAAGACTTTAAAAGCAAAATAGAAAGCGAACATGGCTCTCGATAATTTTTAAAGATAAGGTAATAGTACTGTTTCAATGCTTCTCATATTGACCTCAGTTATAAAATAATAAATTTTATGCTTATGTCGAGCATTCAGGTTCAGAATTTAACACGCTATTTTTCCTTTGCTAACGTTACGGAATATAATATATTCCATCTTCCGAGCCAGAATGTTAACGCACAGGATATGGAGGTCATTCTTAATAATATCCATTTATATACCAATGATCGAATAACGCAACAGATGTATAAGAGTGTATAGCTCTCGGGTTTTCAACCGGGTGATGGTGGTTTTTGGCACTGACGTTTCGAAGGCGTAGTCTGCCATCTTCCTCAGGGTGCTTCATCACCCTGAGGACGATGGCAGACTACGCCTTCGAAACGTCGGCGCCAAAAACCACCATCGCCCGGTTGGAAACCCGAGAGCTATACATTCTAAGTATTCACCGGGAAAGCCTTAAATCTCACAGATATATAACAGTGAAATGAATGGTGCGAGAGGTAGAGGTAGGCCGAGAAAGTTATGGTTGAATGTGGTTGAGGAAATTCTTAGGAGGAGGAATATTTGGAGTCTTAAAAACAGGAGGGCGAGTATGAAACAGTGTATGGGGGTAAATGAGGCAAACGAGGTTTGCAAGGATAGGTTAGTATGGAGGGAATTATTGAAGCAGAGTTAGATGTACAGATATGCATTTATGAATGAAACTTAATGACTGTGCCTACCCCGGAAGGGAACGGCGTGATTGGTATGTATGTATACCAATATCTAACACACATATTTCTGCATCATTTATCTTGGAAACAGACATTTACAAAATTAATACCAAAGGGCACATTTTTTTGTGGACTCACTCAATTGAAATGCCAAAATTTCACGTTTTAAATTTGGCCTAAACCCTCGAGATAAGCTAATATTTATTAATTAATAATATTATTACCTAGGTGAGCTGTAGTGCATTAATTGCTATTGGTATAAGTAAAAACAAATTCTTGCTGCCCTCAGTAAATTTCCTGATATGGAAGCAAACAGCGACTCACAGTAATAATAGGTCATTACTAAAATGACTTTAATGGAGTATAATACACTTAACCTAATTAACTAATTATAAGCCAAAAATAACAATGACTTTACACAATTATATTCAATGAATATTCTGCATCAGGCTGAGTGAATAACTATGAATTAAATTAACGATTTTAGCTTTTATGTTAACTGGTTGCATATTGTATACTTTTGGACCCAATTATAAGAAACGTCTTATAAAGAAAGTTTTGTTTGGTTTTAAAAGTGTGACATAATATATTGAGTAGTTAATATCGTCGTTATATTTAGCCGCGCGTTTTCCACTTAGAATTTCCTCCATACTTGACTATTAGTATCGCTTACAAATGTCACTACAAAATGATTTAATTATCGTATGTTAAAACATTAGCCGGTGAATCAAGAACAGTAATATTTGGCAAATTGAGAACATTTCTGCAGCTCGCTCCACAAAGGGACGCCCGGAACCATCCATATTTCTCCCCGTCGACGCAATTTCTCCACCTTTTTGTCAAGTTTACTTCTTTCTTGCCTCCTACTCCACCACCCGATCTCATTCTGATCCAAACACCGCACGCACGCACGCACGTGCATTCGCGCTAAAGAGAGAGAACGTGGACGGCAAAAAAAAGTCCGAACCTCTCCCCCCTTCCGCCGCGGGTGAATTACCCTTCTCCGCCCCCGGTGAGCGCGTCCCCACCGCCCCCGATATAGGATCCTGGGGAGGCCTCATCCAAATCCTCACCCTCTCTTCCTTCCTCTCCTCTCCACTTCTCGCCTCCCTTCCCTCCTAGCTCGGCGCTCTCCGCCGCCGCCGTCTGATGGGCGTCGCGACGTCACGGCTGGGCCAGCGGGGAGACGGAGCGTAGAGTGGGAGGATGACTCCGTTACATACCGAACTCTCCTTCCACTCCCATCCGAACCCCGTTCCCTGGCAGTGGTTCCCTTTCCCTTCCTCACTCCTCACTCTCCCTCTATCCTTATCATTTCCTCCTTGAATCGCTTCCTTACCTCCTCACTGAGATCTCCGTCGCTGCCTCATTTATTTTCATTTTTCGAAAATATTTACATTTATATCATGTTTATGCAATAGTTTCAACTACTGGCCTCAACAAACTGGTCCCTCTGCATATAATCGAGACAGAATTACGTCTGAAAAGATGAAAAACCTTGAGCACGTGTACAACACAGGGCGAGTTCGCTCTCCCTGAAATGTATTGTTACTGGGGCCAGAGTAAGCACGCACATGTGACGTCAGACTCGGGTATTATCGGTAGCGTTACTTTGTCTGACGTCATACGTCCAGAGGTTGCTCAGGAGATTATTATCGGCGGTTAAAGCGTCTCTATTGTAAACATTCTCGAAGACGAAAACAATTTCTAGTCATAATGAAAAGATAATCATAGTAATTTCCACAGTTTTATGCTACAATGGCAAGATTTTTCCCCAAATCATAATACGAGAGAGCGGAAAAACCTACGTCTTGCCATTGTGACAATATTTGCGGTGGAAACAACGCGGTAACTTCTGTAGCAAATGTTTAGAGCCATTTTGCCACTAAGGTACAGCACATTTTTGTATAGTCACTTTTTTGACTCTGCTAAAGTTTGATTTTCATGAAGAAATATCTAAGGCTTTCCCAGCGAATAATATGTTAGGTTACTTGAGCTTTCTACCGTATCAAAACGTCGGTCAAGATGGAGAGTTTGACCCGGTGGAAAGCCCGAGTAATCTTTAACATTTTGATTTACATCTTTACATAGCATTTTTCCAATTCGTTTACGAAAGTAAGCCCCAGTCCTCAAATTTTCACATCTTCGGAACACTGTAATAGATGTATGTTAGTCAGTTTACATAAGCGTAATACTTTTTAGTGTCACCCATTGCAAATGTTATGTAGCTAAAGTTAGTTCACCTTATTCCTTTCCTCAAACACCCGCTTCGATTCCGCCTCACCTATCCTATTTCGCTTGCAACCCATCTCCCTCACTCTGGTGAGCTCCCTTCATCCACTTTTACCATTCCTTTGACACTATTCAGCACTCTCCTCTTTCCCAACCTTCTGTGTTTCCATTTTCCTTTCCGCGCGGCACGTGCGTACACCAGCCATCCGTATGGTCGGGAAAGTGCTCGTCGGTGAACGATTTCGGGGATTTCAGGCGGCGAGGTCACACTTCCGGGATCGATTGGCGAAATGGAGAGGGTCACAGAACCCACTGACACGGTTCCAGTTGAAGGATAGGTTCGTCTTCGACATACAGCACCCACAACTACATCTACGCTACATAACTTACTCCCCAGACTAGGACCCCAAAACCATCCCGAGGGCGTGTGCTATGGAGATTTTGCAGGTGTCACAAAATGTACAAGGCAAAAAGGAAGACTTATTTCACGATCAATATAGTTCCCTTCTCTCCAGATCTTTTCTCCCTATTTTTCATGGAAAATTAAATCTATCGATGTAGAATGGTAGCTTGATAATGTCGTCACAGAATAAACTTAGCATATATTTTCCTTCTGCTTACGTCTTGATCTCGTCTGATTCTTCCGTACTGGAGGAAACTCCCATACTTATTCATTCAGTGGCTAAATTTCACCCAGTTGTCTAATAACAATAGTTTTTTTTACTAATCTGCCGGATCTCCTCGTAAAATTTGATTTCCAGCTTTCTTAATTCTTTTAATCTAATTCAATCAATTCTTTCCATCGAAGCTCAGGTTATCCATCAAATGATTCATAATTCCATATTGGTAGGAATGAAATAACTCTATGGTAATTTCCACGCTATTTTAATGAAAACCGACCGTGGTTCCGACACTTGATGTCATTATCAAATTTATGTTAAAATTTCTATCAAGCTATTTCATTTTTACCAATATGGTTATACAATATTTCCACAAAGTTACGCCTGAAACCCTTACATAAATTCAAAACTCGTCATACTCCATTCCCTGCTCATTTCATCAGTATCATTTTTGACACTGACTACCTACAAATTTCAAATAAGGGATTGTAATGAGAAATATCTCAGAGAAACATTCAAGGAACTTGGAAATTCGAAATCCTCCAACAAGATATACGCCAATAGTTACGAAATCATAGGTCAGTGAACTTCCGTTGATATGAGTACGTGACTATTAGCCTCAACGAGTTCTGTTATACACACGGCGGTGTTCGAAGGTAACCCTTTAGTAAATTATTAAACATGACGAGAATGGCAGCTCTCAAAAGTATCGATACCAAAAGGTATTTGATCGACCTATATCTCGAGAAGTAGTGGAATTTATCTACGACTAAATACTACGACTGCTAAAATTTCAACCATGAAAGCTTACCCCGAAATTTCCCCATCCCTCCAATAGTTTTGCTTGAACAGTCCCACCCACATCTTAAAGTTACCATCAGGAATATTTTTGAAATTTTAAATGATTCCATTTTTGGAAATTAGACCTGGTATGGATGATGGAAAAAGAAACATTAGGTATACACGATGGACTGCATTTTTCAACGTATGTGACGAAGACACAGCGTGAGCACGACCTAACAAACGAGAAACAACAACGCTCTTGAAGTCGCTATGACGAGACGTGGTCCCAGTTTGTTTGGATTTCACTGTTTCAAGCAACCACCTCCTCAGCCATTTCATCTCTCCACCTAATTGTGTATATCTTGATCCGGTCAGTCCATCTTCTCTTCATATTCTCCCTCTCCCGGTGCCATTTCTCAGCACTTAACCTTCCACGACCCCTCTGCCTCCCTCGGTCACTTCTTTTTGCTATGCTATTATTAGATTTGGATTTCTACCACGTGGCATATCCCGTTGTTGATCCCTACCCCTCCATGAGCGCTAAACGATCTGGCTTAGTAGATAGAGGCTGCTCAGCATACCACTCCCCCAAACACCAGTATATCAAATCTCAAATAATACCTCTCCCCATTTTCATTGGCTGTCAACGCCGAAAAACACAAAAGATTACTCGTGCGCGGAGGCACAGTCTCAGTTAGGGAATAGGCATTGATGTGGCGAAATTACACAGAGGATGGGTTAATGTAATGGAAAACTCAGGAAGAAGCTTTATTGTTGTACGAGGGTGAGTCAATAAATAAGTCGCAAATGTCAGCATTTCATCATCAGAATCAGTCGTAAACATTTCATTGGGAACGCTTGGAACATCCACCGTACAGGCCCGACTTAGCCCCCGGTGGTTTTCATCTGTTTGGGCCCCTAAAAAATCATTTGGGTGGCCGTCATTTTGATACAGATGATGCTGTAATCTATGAGGTTACACGTTGGCTGCGACAGCAACCTAAGGACTTCTTTGCTGCTGGCTTTCAAGGACTTGTAAAGGGATGGGATAAGTGCCTGAATGTACAGGGTGAATATGTGGAAAAGTGAAATAAATGTCAGAAAGTTACTTTAATTATTTTTGCCTCAATTCAGTTTTGCGACTTATTTATTGACTCACCCTCGTATAACATACTTTCAATAGGCATAAGTAGTGAAGCATTATAATGGAACGTTCAGCCAAGAGATATAAATAGAGGGTAGTTAATTTTAAAAATTACACGGCGTTCAATAAAGATCTACCATAAACGAAAAAAAATCTGCTATAACCAAAAGCTAAGCGTAAATGAGTGAATAGATGGCGTTGGATCCCTTTCAAGCACTACGAAACAAATGGAACTTTTGGGAGGGTTTAGGGGACACGATTTGATTGATTTAAATTTGGCCACCGATGAGATAATTCAGCTCCCTCATTAGATTGCTATATTCGACCACCCATGTAGAAAAGACAGATACCTGAAATAATAGGTTCAATTACTCCATTTTTCTTTGCAAAATTCTTGCCAACGGTAGTACTATGTGATTTTACCCATAAATAAACATTTTTCCATTTACACTAAATACCTTCTGGACTTAAATGACACAAAAATGGGTGCGTCGTAATCCAGTACAACACATTCAAGAGAAAGGCAAGCATTGTTATAAAAGTTCACTCTTCCAAGATTTGAACTCGAGTGACCTCTCAATGAGTAGTCACAACAGTAGGCCAACAGCAACATCGACCGACACTTGCTCCGTGAGGCACTAACGACACTAAACGCTGAAGAACTACTTGTCGACATGGCGTTAAAAGAGTCACTTTTTCACTCACGCCAAGGAGGAAAAAGAGATGAAAACGCCTTGAGCAAACAAAAGATCGCCGGAGAACGTTATAAAGTAGCAAGGAGTTAAACAGAAAGAAACGGTAGGATTAGCTTACCAGGAAAAGTGTTGCGGTATTTATCACTAGGCTGTTGCAAAACAAAGACAAAGGGGGAGGCAACCAAAATGAACGATTTTACAGCTTTCAAAAGATAAATATGACTCCGTTGCGCGTTTGCGGGAGAGAATGTTGGGTTACAATAGTCCACCCCAACGAGCCCAAAGACCTGGGACTCCCAGGCACCCATCAGTTTGCCAATTCTCAGGAATCTCCGGCGACGCCAAGAAAATTTGGCAAAGCTATTGTAAAAATAGGCATAGTTATTGAAGTAAATCTCTCGAAGAGCAGCAGTTCCATTGCAGCGTTCCACTGTCTTCCGTAATCGTTGTCTCGCCTGCCATCGGCATAATGAACAAACCCGGCTGATGAATAAAACACTTCACATTAATCATGATTGGGTAAATTGAGTAAGAAGAAATTTCAATTACGAATGAATAATAATTATCCTCAGGCATACTTTTATGCGTTTGAGCAGTATCTACCATAAAAAGCCCACTGCCACCGTAATTAGTCAAACGTGTGGCAAGCACCTCACATGGCTACCGTGGATTCTTAATACTGTAGAGAAGTAATTCCTAAAAGCTTTTGATATGCGTAGCATTGGATAACTCATTTCCATAAACTGTGCCCCTTGTATGACGAAACTTTTTGTATAAATATTCTTAATGCTACTTAAATCATACTTTTGTAGTCATTTAACTTTTTTCCCAAACCGTGTAGGGTATGGGTGAACCACTGAAGAAGAAAGGTCTGGAATCTGGAATAAATTGAATCAGGAAGAGCAGACTTACTGCGTTTAAAAAAGTAGTTCCACTTCCAAATAAAGTTAACACAATGTCGTTTTACTACTTATTTTATAGACTGCCCAGACTGGTTTCAATTTTAATAGGTTATCACCACCAAAGAGATAAACCTACGTAGACCGTGAGCCTAAGGGCCCCGATTGACGTTCTACTTGAATTAAAACCGGTAAAGCCTGTCTGTATAAAATTGGATAAAACTCCATAGTGATAACTCTATTCGCCAATAAGCCTTAATTATTCATAAGCATAAAAATGATACCTACCGAGCAATATTTTCATTTTAAACCTATTTAATTGGAATATTAATACAAGAACAGCTGAAAAAGAAAACTATGTTTGATTCCACCTATTTATTTTAAGGTACTGCTAGTTTTTACGCAGCGGCATCATCTTCTTCGGCGTCATCTTGAAGTACTTAAAGATGACGCCCGCTGCTGCGTCGAAACTATTAGCACCTTAAGATAAATTGGTGGAATCAAGCGAAGTTTTCTTTTTCATTATTCATAATGCACTTCCACAAAGTTGAGCCTGAAACCATTGAGATAAACAAGAATAGCGATCATCCTGTGGCTGTCATACTACATTTGCTAAAGAAATTGAGTCGTAGGAGACGAAGCTGCATATAAAGTTTAAATTTGAACGCCATATCTCATTACAATTAGAAGGTTGTAATTTTAGCTCCAAGAGTAGCAGTCATTTTTAGTTATAGAGGACCTGTGGGAGCACGCGCGACACTCGATTGAGAATGCGAGTTGCCAAGCTACATAAAATTAAAAACTCGAATTAAACAATACGTTTGTTCCAGCCAAGACAAAATTGACGCTATAATTATAGTAACCATTTTCATCGCCCATCATTATTCCATCACTTGCGCCGGACACTATTTTCAGCAAAGCCATCAACGAGAGCAAAAATACAGTTCTATATGACAGATTTGTCACCCAGTGAGAGATGCTTTGGCAAAAGAATCACTGAGCAGTCTAAGATAGGCACAGGCCCAAGTGTAACCAACAAACGCAAGTGTAAACAATGAACAGGAAATATATTTGCTCGAATCGTGACGGTGGTCGCAAACGTTGCGTACAGCCCCTTGAGATGAAGCTGCGCTTTTTGCAACTCGTCCAAGTTTACCGACACAAATGATGCTGCATCACTAAGGCCAAAAAGAGAATTCATAAATATTACTCCGGGAGAAATATCCGGAGTCGATGTGGAAATCAAAAGAGCGAAAGGTGCATATTTTAAGACAAGTCAATATATCACTTGAAGTATTTAAAATACGCACGGGTTATAAATAAAGATTCCATACACTAAATAGAATCTCTGGAGTATCTGGGACTATTTTGGAAGTGACTGTTATGAATCCTAGCTAGGTGTAAACATCCCATATGATTTCATTCCTTTACGCCAATTTCACCTGAATTTTGTTAACGGAATCATTACTTATAGCGGTCGCAACTTTTACCCACGAAACAAAATGTACGAGAACATGAAACACGATGATGCAACTCGGGAGTATTAAACAAAATTATTATCGCTACAATAAATTCACTTTTGGAACAACATTTGATTACCGAAGGTTGTGCGCTATAAGCTGAATAAACTGTTGCGTGAGGAGCCATATTGCGTCGCCACTCTTCCGTGTTAGCACAATATTTACCGTGAAGGAGACGTCGGTGAATGAATATTAAGGTACAAAGCCGTCCCACTCACGATTCTACCACCGGGCAAGCGTGGGGCCAGGTGGAGAGGAAGCGTAGACGAGCGAACAACAGACGGCTTGAGTGTGGATGAAAATAGAGCTTAACATTTAGACGAGAGGGAGCATGCGAGTAATTTACTGCGGGTCTGGCTCACTTGGCGAACTCGTCCCGCGACAGTGACTGCGCCCAAACATACTCAACAGGAGTTTTTATACCACTCGGTCGACTGTCCGCGGAACAAAGGCTGGACTTAGCCAAAACGCTGGTTCCTGAACCCGAGGCAAATTGAGCTGAGTCGAGTGAAAACTTTTAGCAAGAAGAGTAATCCCTCCTAACAAATGGTTTTAAAATATATCATTGAAAGTTGTGACAATTTATAGGTCGAAACATCTCTCAAAAAGAGCATTTTCTAAATACTCTTTAGTTTACTATAACATTTAAACTGAATCTACCATCATTCTAAGGTTTCCGCGGTGGATGGATGATGGATACCGCGTCGTTGATGCCGATTCCAGCCATGCGTCGACAGAAACGTTGTCGAGCAAAACAACGATGCCGCAGGAATCTCGAAAGAAGAAAGTTTTATTTTGCCATATAAATTTTTATTTTGTTTTGCAATTTGAAACTAATTTAAAAGCCTGAATATCAGAGCCATTGTGGGCATTTCCTAGATTACGAAGTACAGTTTGAAGAAAACTGCTTGGTTGAGAAGAGTCCCAATTTGCGTCAAAATCAGTCGTTTCCCCTAAAACTTAAATTGCATTAGTCTTCCTCCTCATTCCCTGCGCAAAAGGGAGTAACTCGTTTGCATTTATGTAACTATTACCAATAACCTACAACTCATTTTTCACAGGTACTTTACTAAGGACTTTCTCGATGAAAAAAAAGGTGTATTAAATGTCAAGGATTGTTATAATTAAAGTCCAGAGCGGAAATATCATTGGATAATCTATGACGAAGAGTAATTCTTTCTTCAATAACTGAAAAAACTATTACTGCATGCTATCCTTCATTGCCAATATGCCAATCACATCTATCACTAGCTAAAATGAGTTTGTAGCATTAGATTGACCTAATTAGGCATCAAAATCGAAGTTTCAATTCTATTCGCTCTCGTGAAAAATCTTTGCCGTAGACTTAAAATCGCCATAAATTATTTTGCGAAACGGTGGTTCATCTCTTCAAACGAAGAGTTAGTAAACTTTTATTCATTTGAAAAAAAAGTCTTGCATACTTAAGACATCCCCAACACAATTTACGTCCATTTCAAGAAAAATATCGCCGCGTAAAAAAAAGCTGAGGTGAAACAAGGTCAAATTGACGGGAACAAGCTCCAAAATATAATTGACGGGAGGACAGAAAAGAATTTTTTTCGTTACCCGTTGATTTTGAGTTCGCGAAACATTCTGAAATCACCAGTCACAGGTACATACACAGAAACTGTCCTCACCCCTCGAATGTTTTAATTCAGTCCTTGACTATTCCCCGACCTTAAAAGAAAAGGCATCCGAGAAATAATGTAACACATAATTTGCTGCCTCCCGCAACCGCAAATCTCGCAGATCTACCTCTGTCGAACTTCAATGACCTTCAGAAGTCCTTGGAATCAAAAGAGAGCGGGGTGGGCGAGATTTTCGGCCATTAAAACGGATGTAGGTGGTGGTTGGGGAGGTGGTAAGGGGTCGGCGGAGTGTCCGAAGGGAGAAGAGGGGGAAGTTGAGGGAAAGGGGTTGGGGACGTGAGAACAAGTGAATGCCCACGGTGGGAAGCAAAAAACTTGAGAGGGCTGAATGAGGGGCGCAGTGGTATTGTTTTCCTCGGGTGGGAGAAGGGAAATACTTAGTCAACGTTACGCTGCTTCCTTAGCTTCCGTAGCAAATGACAATTTACTTTAGTTTTTCCCCTTTTTGATAAAAACATAATAAAAATAGATTTTTCATCATACCCAACATTATCAGCAATCATCACGTTTGAGATTGGTTTGCTGCAGATTTATACTCGTCTCAGCAAACCGCTTCACTATATTCCTTAATCATTCCTTAGTTGAGCATATTCGTAATTTTCCTGATGTGTTCCATCCTATGTCTTACTTAGTGATACTTTACACAATTTACTTTACCAATTTTACTTTTAATATGACGTCATTAGTAGACAATGTTATCTTTCTGGTGAATGGTCCTCTTTTATTTCACTTTTACTAATCCACTTTTCATATCGTATTCATTATTATGTTCATAATTTTAAGCGAAAGTAAATGAGAGTTTGCTAGGAATAGATTACACGGATTGCTTTAAGTGAAGCGATCATCGGAAACAAGATAACATAAGCAGGCTCAACACTAATTTCACGCATTATTCCATATATATTTCTTCAAAAAAAACTTTTTCTATAAATCCTTATAAGATTCACGATAAAAATAATTGCCAGAAAAATGGAGACACTAGCATACCACTGAGTTGAATAAGATTCAAAAATATTTTCCTAGAAAGATGGAAATGCAAGGTCAAAGTTGGAGCCAATGAGGCAAACTTGGCAAATAAGTATAACACCATCGTCATGATTGTCAATCATCATTCTCAAAATCGGACGGATAAAGAAATATCCTTTCGATTTCTTTATCGGAACAACTTTTCAATGAATCACATTCCTTCATTTTAAACTCTTTCCGATGTGATTTACGGTGCTTTTATTTCTCATCTTCTCGTATGACTTAAATAAATACGTTTGACAAGGTTAACACATGTACTCAACCAGCTACGTACATTCTCGACTTGGAAGCATATGGCCAGTGCTTGAGATGAGTGAGAGGCGACTACTACCGAATAAAAACTGATGACCAACCGTTAAGGAACAAATCGGGCGGAATTTAATGGAAGCTTCAGGGAGAATGAAGGAGGAAGAATGAGCAAACTGCGGAGTCGTATGGTAATGCAGGGAGTATCACAGTTGACATTAAAGGGAAGGACGAAGTTTATACAGGGAAATATGGCACCACAGAAGTCCCTAACTGAATATCATACGCCCTCACACATCCATAAAGTTGAAGCGCTAAGGGGAAATGAAAAAAACGTCCAGAGAAATAATTGGCCATGAGGATTTTCATCATAAATTACCACAGTTTTGTACATTTGTCAGTAGACTCTGGAAAAAACACGCAGTAGTTGGAGTTAAAAGAGTAACTTTGTTCGCCACATAGTTTTTATTTTCTACGATCCAGGTTTCGTCCCGCCGTCACAATTTGAGGCTAAAATATCCAGAATTTAAAGGGAAGTCCCTTCCATTCTACGTACTCCAAATTCTGCATTTTGACTTGCATTTTGGACGGTAGCACTCATATGGAAAATAAAAAAAATATTCTTTTCGTTACGCTGAGCGAATTACACAAAGTTACGCTTCAAACTGTTTAACTAACGTGTTCGTATTTTAAAGTTCACGGTACTAGACAAAATAAAATAGTCGTATTATACTGAGTTATAATATAGGTGGAATAAAGATTCCTCTGCAAATAATATAAGTTAATTTTCGCTCTCATTTGCAGCCAAATCAACAGAAAAAACCGTAACGACATCATAAAAAATACGATTACGACGAAAGTGAAACCCATTGCAATTTTGTGTAAAAATAGAGGATTAGAAAACGGAGGATGTGAAAATATCGTGTTCCCACTACGGTTGGATTTTCTTAAAGGAATACTAATAATAGAAGCTATTAATATAACACTTAAATCTCTTCCATTAATGCTTTGAAAAATAAACAGAAAACCAGAATCAGTTATTTTTAATGAAAAATTGGATGGATAGGTCTGTAGAAATAATAAAGAAACGGTGTAAAAACATCTTCAGCACAATTAAAGACTGTAATTGAGTAAGAAATAAAAAAAATATTAGAACTATAACGTTAAATTGGCATAGGTTTCACTTTTCTAAAACAATGAGATTAGATGCTCAAGATAAAGTTTAATAGGACAGTCTGTGATGATAGTTTCCCGAAACTTTTTTATTCATAGAAGAAGGCACTTTTGGATTGGTTGAACAAAAGTAGATAATAGATACCAGCTGATTTTCATCCGACCAAAACAGATTCCTAGCAGTTTTTCGGCGCAAATAAGTCGGTGATTTCAGAAATTCTAGGTTTTCATCCACATGAGAGCGTGACCATGAGAACTAAAAGAAGACCTCGGCTGTAAGTAATGTGATGAAAACAAAGTCTAGCGTCATGATTGCCATTTCGTTGTGAGGGATTGGACGTGCACAAAGAATTTTAAGAGGACTCGCTGGAAGAAGCAAACGGTTTGAGTTGATAGGAGAAGAGTTTGAGTTGACTGAAGAAAAATAAAAAAGAGAAGGAAAGGAAAAGAGGTTGGTGGTAAACAATGATTTGAACGAGCGACAGGGTTGGGTGACGAGGGACGTGGATGACTACGAAACGCTCGTAGGGCGGTAGCAAGTCAAGGATAGTAAGAGGGAAGTTTGCCTGAAATTAAAGAGAGCGGGGAGTGGGCTAGAAAAGAAAATAAGAAGTAGAGGATAACATAGGAAGGGTATTGGCAGCAAATGATGGGAGAGATACGTTTGAGAGAATGGATTAGGGGAAGAATGGCTCTAAGTAAAGAATATTATAATTTTCGTGTAACATTTGAGGGATTCTGGTGAGAAATGGTGGATGAGGAAGGAAGAATGGGGGAGCATAGAATAGAGGAGAAATAGGACCCTTTCAGCATATTTTGAAAACCTAGTCTCCTTGTTAAAGAGCCCAAATCTACCCGAAAAGCTAGAACATTCCATGCCTCAGTCAAACGTGAAAAATTTGATAAGTGCTTGCAATATTTTTAATTAAATTGGAAAAGCTTATTCAATTACCAGGTCAATTTTTTAATCTTCCGAAATGCCTATTTTCACTAGGTTTCAAAGTGCTCTTTAAGTTGCAGCTACGACTTCTAATAACTGTCGAATTTTTCAAATAAGGTGGACTTTAAGGGGAATGATATCGATGTAAATAATTCGTAAATGTTTTGCGTATACACTGAGCTTTTATTTCGGTATTTGATTGTGATCACTAAGTAACTCGATATGAAATAATACTAATACCTCAGTACATCAGTATTAATTTATCTGAGGTCAATATAAATTAAAAATCGACATTCATTCTCTTGTATCCCTTCCTGGTAAATACTGGAGATTGGAGATACCATTAGTTATCGTGAACTATCATATTGAGGATCTGGAATGGAAGAGGTACTTTGACAGAGTGGAGGAAATGAAAGATATTAGGGGATAATATAGGTCCTGGCAAATTAGAGTAAGATAGTCTCCTGGATTTGATGAAAAGAACGAAAGGAGGGTGGAAGGAGTTGAGAGAAGAGGAAGTTTACGGGAGATATTGGAAAAGATATAGAAGGGATGGTCACAGCGAAAGAGTCGCGCTTGCTCAAATATCAGAGATAAAGAAAAGGACTAAGCAGACAGTTTGGGAGGCCACTCCTGGAAAACACGACTTCCGCCGAAATTTTCTGCTGTGAACATTGAGGAGGCCATGAGGAAAATAGAAGTCGGGGGATATGAGTTTGAATCCAAGCACAGCTGAATAATTGTTTTTTTTGCTCCTAGCATTGCGAATTCGTGCGTATCCATATCCAGGTGAGTTCCGATGAATTTTAAATGGCTTCAACCGATTGTGATGATACCTTTTATTTGATCCTACTGAATGGATTCATGCATAGATATTTGAACTCGGACTGCGAAGAATGAAATACGGATCCCAGCATTTCTTACAATTGTTGATTATTCTCCAGTATTTTGAGATAAAACTACATTTATAGAAACTAGAAACCATGTAAATAAACGTAAAATAAACTTAAAGTAGGCTCCGATTACTAAGAGGGTCTACAGGAAACACGACCTTAAGAGCATTAAAAAAGTTTATTTAAGATTAAGGCTCTTGGCTCGTGTACCATTTAAGCTAATTCTACACTCTCAAAGAATTTTTCTCGGCGTTTAATTTCATTCATAGCGATTTTATTAGTTAAATTACCTCACCGCAGATTCATTGTTCATCGTGTCATCACACCGGTGACATTTCTTTGCCGAAATCACGTCGTGTCTTTTACCGGCGATATAAGGGCGCACGCGTGAATTTTCAGCACAAATACTACATAAAGTTTACAATAGCTCAAAGATCTTCATCCAGAAAAGTTCTCTCGTCACTGTTGATATAATTACTTGGATTTGATTTAGAGGTTTTGCAAGTTTGTAATCCAAAAAAAAGTCCTGGCAGAACTATAAAAAAGTCAAGTGATTTATTCAGAATCGCTCCGCTATCGCTAACACTAGAATGGAATGAGGTGAGTAATTTAGGGGATGGCTGATACAAGGCAAGTTGATTAAATACCCCTGAACACTCTGGTACTTGTCGTGGGTGGGAGGGTGAAATAGAAAAAACCGTGCGCATCGAGACAGTAGGGCCATTCACGCTCCTGGGAATAGAGCAGGAGTGAAGCAATATGGAGTGGTTTCTTTGAATTTATGTTTTGACATCACAAAATGTAATGTAACAAAATATAACAAAATATACACCCTAAGCATTTCCTGGCAATTATTGATGTGATAATGGAATGGAAATAACACAAGCATAAGATATGGAATCAATGTTAAATATGTGTTCAATACATCTCGGACATTATAATAATAAACCGCGCTAAAATCTCCCCAAGGTGTCGTCAATTAGCTTTTTTTTAACAGATTCGTACCTCCTGTGTCTATAAACGCAAAAACCAGCGAAAAAATTATAGAATGATTCTTAGGCCATAGAGCTCCACCCATTTCATTCATAAGATAATTTGTTGAGAAAATTTCTTCGAGATAGTGTCACAACAAAGAGGAACATTTAAAAAGCTTGAAGATATCTGGTCACCCATTGTGCGAGCATATTTTTAGCAACGCCGTTTTTAATTTGAGCTAATTATTATGACATACTTTTTCAATGAGGAGTCACAGGATGTCCCATAGCGGGTTCTTATCAGAATAAATGTATTTAAAGACAGAAACTAAGCCGCGGGCGCATCTCAATCTGGGAGGAAAAATACGAGATTACGATTACGCTGTTCACTGAAAGACTCACGGTGAATGTTCAACGCAGGGTATTCACTCAATAGTCATTTTTACGTTTAGCTGGACGAATCCTCCACTGAAACCTCGCTAATTCATAACCGGCAAAGTTCAAGGTTCCTCCCAGTCTCTGCTTAAATATTCTAATTAATGATAAAATATGCTAATTTTAGTCTCCCTCTTCATCTTAACGACTCCTCTATTCACGGCAGAGTCGTAAAAAAAGCGTCGCCACCATCTCTCCGTAGCCAAGAGGTGTGTGCGTTGTCTCTCCCATTCCTGCCATCGCACTGCCTCGATGCCTCGATACGGATGATGTCTCCCTAAAAAGGTTGCCTCTGAGGCGCCCCCTCGCGAATATCTACGCTCTTCATTCACTCCATTCTTCTCTAATTACAATTCTTGCTCCGAAGCCAAAATAGTTTGAGACTCTCTTTGCTGTAACACGTGGAGCGTTGATCCGGAGTTCAAGACATCTTTGAACTCATTTTAGTTGCCAGCAAAAGAAAATTAATTCGGCTAGTCTTTTCGGCACAGCTTCATTTTATGAGACTGATGAATAAAAATCTTAAATTTCCACGAATAGGATTTTAAAATACGGTGTTCACAGCATTAATCAAACCTCTGATAAAAAACCCATTCATCTAACAAAGGTATTCATTTAAGATAATTTATTTAGAAAATTCTAAAGAATTATAGATTAAAAATTACTTTGTCATTTCAAAATTACAATAACGTTAGTAGTGCGTGGTCATGCAGCCGGATACATAGATAGCAAGTGAAGAAGTTCACCATGAGATCTGAGTTCAAATTCCGGCCAAGTCAAACGATTTTTTTATGAAAAGCTTTCTCACTAGTTTCATGCTTCTTCATTTTAAGGTTTTATCACAAAGCTTTCACGTTAAAATACTAAAATATATCCCCTAAGGCTATGAAAAATTTGTTTTTCGTACTTGAGCGGCAAATCTTTCAGGGACCCAAACGGTGTATGAGATGAACAGTAAAGTTTTTTTAACAGTTAATATTTATACGCAAAAATAGATCAATTGTCAGGAGATGCATGGAACAGATAGAATCAACAAATATGTACATTCAACGATGTACATCAGTCATATTTACAAAATTATTCCGTTCAAGAAATACAATTTGACATATAAACGGATATCTATATTTGTTATTGTCATAATATGCTAGTATCAGTGCATTCTTCTTTCTAAATTATACTAAAAACAACATTTAGTGCAGTCGATTATTCTTTTTGCTTTTCAGGTAAAGTATAATGACCACACCATTGATTATACTCGGTAACAATTTGCTGCAAAAAGGCCATCGACGGGAATGCATCAAATGTGAGTTCGATTTACAAATTACAAATGAAATGTAAGACGAATGAGCGGTAAAAAAAATGAAGCCATGAAAAAATTTTCTTTCCTTACCAGAAAGTATTTTTTTCTTTCCCCTTAAATAAATTGATACTAATTTTAGCTGAAAGTAATAAATATATTAGAAGAGGAGTTGGAAGCTAATAGCTAAAGCTAAGGAGGCGAAGTTCAAAGGAAAAGTAAGCTAGTGTGGACCGATGTACAAAGACTAACTCACAAAAAAGTACAAAGAGAGTAAAGAGAGTAAAAGTAAGTAAAGTAAAGTAAGTAAAGTAAAAAGAGAGTAAAAAGTACAAAGAAGAGGCTAACAAAATGTTATATACGGAGTGTGGAATTATAAAGATCGGAAACTGGGACAGTTGAGAAAGAAGAAGGAAAAAGACTAGAAGCCCTAGAAATGTGAATATGAAGGAAAATGGAAAAAGTGAGCTGGAAAGATGAAGTGAGCAATGAGAAGATATTGAGGAGAATAGGTGAGGAAAGGACTGTGATTGAAGCCATTGATAGTAGAAAAAAGAACTGGATAGGACACATTACCTGATAAGAGATTGTTTGTCAACAACAGGAATGGAGGGAATGGTGGAGGGAAAGCGGCGAAGGGGGAGGAAAAGAAAGCAAATGTTAAACAATACCAAAGTAGAGGAGAAATACTTGAAAATGAAGCGATTAGCCGCAAAAAGAGTAGAGTGGAGGTGGATTCCGTGTATGGAGGTGGATTGCATATATGAGCCAACTTATAGCAAATAATTTTAACCTAATCGGGTGGAATCCAGCGTGAACTGTATTAGGATAATCATATCCATATGAAGGAGAATAATGAAGCATTATAAAAAGAATGGAATATTTCTTTCGATTATCACCGCAAAGTGTGCTTAGGTGCGTATCCTTAATACTGGCTAAGAGACACCTTCCCACAAGGGAAAAAGTAGCAATTTTGCTGTCAGGATGAGGTTGAGACATCAGAAGACCAGAAATATTCCATAAAAAATTTCATTACAGGTCGAACAAAGGGTATCAAATAATAACAAGGATCCACAATAATCAACAAAGCCAAATTTTACGGGGAAAATGATTTCGCACGCAGGATTAAATAAACGAAATCCAAAACGTACCGAGGCAAAAAAAGAGTTGACTAAACTGTTATAAACAGGAGCATCTTATCCATAGATTTCTTTTAACCCTTCTCTTAGAAGAAAATGGTTTGAAGATCGCATACACTCTACAATAAATGTAGTAGTTCCGTACATCTCATACATGTACATCAATCTTAAAACTTGTACATCTCTCTGTATAAGAGAGAGGATGTTGCCTCCAGATGAGTAGCCTAGCTTAGGCAAATTTTGTAGTATTGATATAACTATTTCTAAGAGCTGGAAAATCATCATATAGGCAAACAGTGTGCAGTTCCAAATAACGACTGTAGCATTCGCAGACAAAGAAATTTCCGTAAATTTGGCATAAATGCTCAGTATAGTCATGAAAACTGCCAATGGGAACAGTCAGTTGAGTCATAGATCGAGAAGAAGAAACGGAAAAAAACCGAGGAAAGGGATGTTCGTATCCTTCCCTCCAGCACTCGGCCCCTGTTCCGTGACTCACTTTTCCGCTAACGGTTACACTCCTCGACGCAATCCGTCACGCTGCAGCCGGCTGAAGGGGAGGTCAGAGGGGGGGAAGAGGAAGGCCCTCGCGGTCAGGCGTGCATTCAACGTAACGCGTGTGAGGGGGATCGTCCGCGCTCGAATTCCCAGTCTGTGGGTCACTCACGCACTATGTCTCCCACTCGCGAGCGTCTGTCTGCTTCCTATCGCGTGCAAGAGCCCCTAACTCAGCTCCGTGACGGTGAAAATTGTTATGAGTGGGAAAAATAGCACGTCTCCTCGTCCAGAGGCATTTTCTCGCCACATTCATTACAACTACGCCATACCCTGCAAGCCACCCAAAGGACGTGTGGCAGGGGGTGCTTCCACACCAGGCATGCATTAATTATACGGCAGAACACCGAAACTATCTTGAGACCAGCGCACCTCACATGCAACGCGCCAATTAACAATCTACTAACAAAGAAACATTCCATCGTCTATTGTTCCGACATGCAAGGGATACAAAGACTACTACTACAGATTCAAAGTATCATGCATAAATAAGAACTTCAATACTTACATCATGCATAAATAATAACGTAGAGAATATAAAGAGAAAGATCTACAATCTAGCTAATATCACTATTCGCACTATTCATGAAAATGATCATAGCTGTTATGGTCCTGAATGGTACGCGGAAAAAATGACATTTTAAACCTATCGGTTCTGAAATCTATCTCTCTAATTTTATTGGCGTGATCTAATCTGACGTAGTATGAGGGGGTTAATAGTATGTTTTTTACGTCGTCAGAAAAATGTTTTTCCTGAAATTTAGCTAAGAGATTAAGCCTATAATTTAATCTACGCTGTGATAGCGATTCCCATCCCAATTCTTCTAACAATCGAGACACACTAGGAAACTTATCGTAGCATCGTTTTACAAACCTAGCTCCTCTTCGCTGCATGCGATCTAATTCCGATATCATTACGACGCCGGACGTCTTCGGAAGCAATGAACGTCAGTTCGAGAAGACGGATGAGTATCCTCATCTTTTAACATGCCATCACCTGATCATTTGCTTGGGTGGAAACATGCCGGGGGCTAAAGACACGATGAACATGTGTATTTTGTCTTGAAATACCTCAACTGGCCGGCTGGTTCTACATTATATTCTTCACTGGATCTTTATACTAATTTCATTAGAATGTTCATGAACCATGCCTCTACTAGAAAATAAATATGTTTTTTGTTCGTTTTGTGAAATGCAATTCATTTCATAACTTACTTTTTCCATTGTGAAAAAGGAATATCTATGCACTAATTTCGCCATTCATTATGGGTGACCTTACAGCCGTATCTTAAAGGGCATAAACTCTACACAGGGGCATTATTAACGCAGATAAAATGGAAACCAATGAAAAACCATCGATTTGAATAATTTTGTACCTTAAAGCTTCAGCCAAAAAAATCTAATGTAATAGGCAAAATATTAATAGATATTTAAACAAAAGTACTTAATTTTTTTACATCGCATGCGACGCAAATGACAGAGACCGAAGGTTGGTACCTAGAAAAAACTATTGTCAACCCTCTTTTAATGATAAGAAGCTCACAACGAATTGATTTGTAAACTATTAAATTATCATGAATTTGAAATTATACTCACGACTATTCTGTATCAATTTTTATTCATTCCTATTTATTTATTTATTTATAAACACACTCCCGAAAACAGCACAACAAAGGCCTTTTTACATCGGGTGATTAACAATTAACAATGGAAAAACAACAACACCCATGTCCTGAGTGGTGAAAAATCACCCAGGCGGGACTCGAACCCGCGACCCTCGGACTGATAGGCGAGGGCTTAACCCCGCCGCCACCGAGGCCGACATTCCACGAGTACTTGGTCATATATTATCATCCCTCTCTTCCTTTATGGAAACACCAGATCCGACTTATGTCGGACGAAAAGAGCCAGCAGCCCTTTCATCCTCTTCCGACAGACCTCAACAAAAGTCTCACGCCATGCAGCTCACAAAAGCCACAACCGCGACTGGAAACATCATCCCGTAGGCTGCACGCCACATTATCCGCGACCGACCGTCTATGAAACCTTTTCTTCAGACACTCACGTTAATCGGCGGCGAAAGAAAGTCTGAGTGTTACGCACTCGTCGAGAGCGATGAAGTGAGGGAGATGGATCAAGTCCCAGCGCAACGATCGCATACGCCCCTCCCTCTTCGAATGCATTGCGTTGCACCAGCAGACTCCCGCCAGACGAGTGCACCACATGCGCTCTTAACTGCTGACCTAATCTCTTCACCTCGCCGCCCACCAACCCGTCATCCTCTCTTTCTCGCCCACCTTTCTGTTATGAAGTTGTCCGATGATTTCAACTTGGTACGATTGTGGGCGTAGCATGAGTCTTCGTGTCATCGTGGAGACTTATAATTGGATTTTCAACAGGTAGCCAAGTTAGTTGAAGTGTTGTGTGAATCTTTCTTATTAGTATGCTAGCAAGAACTAACACGGGGAATCAAGTTGGTGAGGCAGATAAAGATTTTTCTTATTTGGGCGCTTTGTAGACAGTACTTCAAAGATAATGCTCTGTTGAAGGAATGGACGTAAAACTGAGGACCCTTTCCGCCTTTAGTTAACAGAAGACTAATGCCCACGTCATTATCCTTTCTAAACTTCCTCATCAGCTTCCTCATCCACCTAAACGAGCCCTTCCCTTTTAATATAGATATCTATAACTCTATTTATCAATTGAACCCGGTGGAATTCCCGAGAAGTGAATGCGCTAAACATTCGCCACGAAAATATAGGATCTTTTTTCCACCCACCTATATTTCATGTTTTAAATGCCCTTAGTTTTCGGTTGACTCATTGCCAATCATTACATTGACAAATAATGTGGTACAAAGTCACTCACATGGGTACATATACACCAAGGGTTCAAATTCACCGTGAAACAAATCATTTGACTTGACCAGGATTCCAACCCGGATCTCCCAATTGCCGGTCAGATGTGATGGCCAGTTACACGACAGTGGCTTTGTAAGCACGACCTTCGTCTAATGTGCTACAATGCAGACTCGAAGCGTGAACATCTAGTTCCCATAAACCCCCCTCGAAATCGCCTTGAAGGAAGATGGCTTGGTTGTGTAACTGGCTAATACACCTAACCGGCACTTGGGAGATCCTGGTTCGAATACCGGCCAAAAAGATTTTTTCGTGGCGAATTTCGACCCTTGGTACGGTTGACTCCCCAACCAATAATTTTAACGTCCAATTATGACAGCACGCGTCGTGTTCTTACTTTAATTCCAAGCTTCTTATATCTCTAAACATGGAGATTTTCATGTTTAATAAAAAAATCGATGGTTCCTAATATATTTTAATATATATAGTGCGAATTTTTAGTCAAAAATTCACTCCCAGCCAAACAACCTTGATGCGACTCGAAGGAGACTATACGGCCACGTGTAGACGATCAGACATTCACCAGACACGATATGTGCGCGCAACAACTGACTTCATTTTTCACATTTCCTTCGTCCTGTCTTCAGCGTCCTACTTATGCAATGATCTCTAATGCGGCATCTCAGATGTTGACTCTTCATCATTGGCTACTCTCCCACTCGGACCGCCCAGTTGAGAGGAAAGCGGTGAAGATGTATCACTTATCTCATCCGGGCTTCACCAATCATCACCAGGATTTTCCTCCAAAGGGAGTTCATCTTTCATTTATGACAACCCGCGACTCAACTTTCGCGCAGAGAGGAAAACTGTAAACGAGCTTTCGCTACCGGATAAATGCATTATGTACAAGGTAGCAAAAGGTCAGATACCATTATAATAGTTAATCAAAACTGAAATAAAAACGAGCTGATATAGATAGAGAGTAGCATAAATTAAGTACTACTACAGCCACTCAGGAATCAGAGTCTATAGTGAGGTAATTTAATTAGGAAATCAAAGATTTACCACATTTATGATCATACAAGCCCCGTGACTTAAGTGGACAGAAATTTATCAGGAACAAGTTCTTTAATACCATTTACTGACTTACTAAATCACATTATGAGCTGATAAAAAGTCGGGTAAACTTTTCCTTGAAATTTTTAAAACCACCCGAGATACCTAGACAGATTCTTGTTAACATATATCATAATCCTGTCATAACAGTGTTTCATCATGCTGCTGAGAATTGAACCTAGTTGGAACTAGCCATTTAACTCATTGGAATAATGGAAAATATGGGACGAAATTTTTATTTCTCAAACGATAAAGTTCGACTGAGTTTCATTTTCCATAAGCATAAGAGTATTAAGAAGTGAGCACGTAATTGCATTGGTTCTTCAGCTATCTTGCAGCATGGAGCAATGATGGAGGCTCACTGTATTTGTAAAAGTACGCAATGACATAAACTTTAGACATTGGCAGCACTTTTGTAATTCATTGAGGTAATCATCACTAGCAATGACATTTTATTTTTCAATTCGCATCACAACCATTGTCATTTCCGTAGCGCCTTCCTCAGCAATATAAGTTTTTGCGCGGAAAATAAATACTTTATGAAACTTGAAAGGATAATGAGAAAAATTGCAAGGGATAGACCCCAAATCTTCATTTATAAATGCTCCAGAAACCACTAGTCAAGAGCGGCTTCCATTAAAACTAGCATACCCCCTGGGTATTCAGCTATTGGAGAAATAGAAGCCGAATGAGACAAGCGAGGTTCTTTTTGCTCGTGGAAACTTGTCCAGCATGATTCTCCAGTCGTCTGATCAAGAGAAGAGCCGTTATTCAAGATGCTCACGCAGCTACAAGATCCCCGTAGTAATCCCTACCCCCTTCAGTTGAGAACGGCTTCCGAGATTCCTCTCGTTGTCTCCTCTTATTCCCTTCGCATTTCTCGTTTCAACTAAACTTTTCTCAGTCTCTTTTCGTTCTTCCCTCTTCCTCACCCACTCACTTCATTCTCTGCCATTACAAAAAAAATAGAAAACAAACAGACTTCAAGGCCGCAACGTTCACGAGAGAGAGAACCGATTCAGGTTCTGCTTTAGAGCTTCCACCCCTCTTCAACCCCACCCCCTACACGTCTGCCTCCGACCTATCTCTCCCGCCCCTTTTCGGAGGGTAAATCACGCCCTATTCGGAAGGAAGGGGGCGCTAAGAACTTAACGGGGAGGAGGGAGAGGTAGGAGAGGCTGGAGAGGAGGGGAGTACCAACCATTTATTCCCAGCTTCACCCATTCCCTTCAGCCATTCAGGGAGGAGGAGCACTTAAGGCCGCTTTTTATACAAAAAACACGAAAAATTTGAAAGCCACGGGATCCGAAAATAATAAAAGTATTCTCCCGCATCGGAAACGTCAAGTTAAAATTTCAGGGCTTCAAGGTCAAGCCTGTCTCCGTTAATCGAAGATTGATTTGCTGCAGCTCTCTACTCCATTCACTTCTTAAACAGCCGCTTTATGTAGTCATCCTCAGTCTCCTCGGTAACTCTTACCACTACATCGATTATAGTTTAGATAGATAGATAGTATAGATAGTTTTTAGCAGGAAGTTGTCTCTCAGAATGTGCCTTATCTCGTGCGTGACTCGTCTGCTTCACTGCATCTACGTCTACATTTACTTATTACCCTGAAAGCCACCGCAAGGGTGTTCGGCAGGGGGTAACTTATCACCAACATGAACTTCAATGAAGTAATTTACTTTCACCAACATGCACTACACTATAGGTATGCTAAAAATGCTACAGAAACTACAAAACACATAAAACAATTTTTAAAAACAATTACAAATTTTTCTCATCGAGCTTGCATTGCAATTTCGTACAGCAATATGATACAATAAATCTGTAATACACCATAAGATACCATGGCTGCTGATTGATTATAAGAAAACAATATTTTAGTACCAGATATCAATATTTTCGTGGGACCAATCCATATTTTGGAGATAAATATTTTAAATAAATATTTGCACATATTACTGAGGCTAGGAGAGAATGGTCAAGAGAGCGAAAAGATGATCGTATTTCTAAAATATAAGTAGGATATTATTGAATATTAGCTTGACGATAGAGTGCGTTCTTAGGGAAGTAAAAAACATATTCAAATAACAATTTTGGTACATAAAGTAGATAAACTTTAGGTATCCTCTAAGAAAAAACTGAGTTGAGATTACCTTCACAGTAATAATAGGCCATTACCGATATGACTTTAAAGGAGTTTTATGCACTTAACCTAATCAACTAGTTATCAACGATAAATTCCAGACAATTTAACAATATCGACGCGTTAAAAGTACCATTACCATAGAAATTATTAGTATTTTTTATTTGAATCGTGCAATTTTACGTCCCTCGGTTCTATTTCAAGATGAATTATTCATGATAGCTCGCAATACTTCGAATACATTGGATCTCTAACTCTATAGGATTGAAGTAGGATAAGGAGTCTCAGGACACAAAAAATCGTAAATGCTTAACGGAATCTTGAGTTTTCTCCCACCATTTGTGCATGCGTGACCCTACACAACACGAAATCCTGAGGAGCATTTAAAAGGCTACTCGGGCAGACGTTCGGGAAATGCGACTGGTTTTTTATTTCGTTTCGTCCTCCTACAAAAGCGCGGGACTTACGACGGGTCTCATTCGAAACCGCAGACATGTTGACAACTTCATTCCTATCATCTACCAATCTAGACGGCACTTGGTTCTCCGGTCGGCGCGGTGGAATTCATGAGTGGAAACCGCGCGGCGGAGATGGCATCGGACGAAAATGCACGCGTATTCCGCGGCCGGCTGCTACAGCAAACCCGTTCTCCGAAAAAGTCCACACGGCGCCATATTTTAAAGGATTTTTTTTCACCATCCCTCCTCCCCCTCATTCTTCGCGGAACATGGTCGGGAGACGGCGATTGGCTGGGCCAGAAATGGAAAAGTACCAGCCATTCTACACGGTGGAGGAGGGGTTTATTTATACGGGGAAGTCTCGCCGCCAACCCCCTCAGCCTCCCCCAGTACAAGCGAGTCGGTGGGTTGCAGTTGATTGGAATTCCGAAGAGAGTCTTCACGAACGACGCTTAAACGGAAACGTATGTCCAGGGAAGGATAAGCCCGTTCGGACCACGTTCGCCAGACTATAGGGTAAAGGCAGATTTTATCGCACTTCAGCAAGTACCAATCACATTTATTTTGGTGGCTAATTTTAAAAGGATATTTCCTCAAATGGATGATATTTTTCATCATTAACGGTCGAGAAATTGAATTGACCAATCTGCCGTCTGTTATTTATCTTGACGGAAATTCACAGCTCACTACGACTTATGCTGCACGACACATTCACCTTCTACTTCAAAAAATCTTTAATTCCTAGCGAGAGACACAGTTTACTCACATTGTTAAAAATCGGACAGCAAATTTCTAAAGCCATTGGAAGGCAAATAATCATTGCTGAAACTTCGTTCCATAGTGATAATCAGCATCTGCCCTGAAGATGACGCTAAAGCCACCCATCGAAACGTTGACCCAAGTGGAAATTTAACCCTGTGATAAGCATCAAATCTTTCGCTGGAATTCATGTAGAAAAAACTCGTTTTCTTATCCACAAACTAAATTATAGGAACCGAAGTAACCAGACGAGATAAATATGACCATAACCTAAGTTTCTCAAATGAATAACACTAAAGTAAAAGCGTAACATGTTTGACTTTCACCTTTCCCAATTCAAAGTAGGTGAATCTACTAGGTTTCCTTCACTCTTAATGACAGTCCTACGTTCATCTTGATGTGAAATACTTTTTCATCTTCCAATAAATCTTTAGACTCGTTTCACATGGAAATTATTGTTCTTAGTATATTTTCAATCCCACCTTTCTTAGCATATTTTATAAACACAGCTTTCGGCTTACAGCGAAAGAATTTGACAGTCAAGGTGGTTGTACCCAATTCAGGAAATACATGGCTAATGTTATCTAAAACAAAGATTTCCAGCAGAAAAATAAGCTTCTGCAACCTCCGGAGGTAATTTTTTTCCTAAAAATTGTGAGGCTATCGATTCGATACTTTCCCAATATTATGATTGATGTCGGCTGTGATGGGAATTACTATCAGAATCAATTAGGTCCTTTTGTTCATGATATTCCAGTTTCCGGAGAAGGTAACGTACAGGTAGACGCAGCGTTTATTGACTTTAGAAAAGCTTTTGACAAGGTTTCCCACTGTAAGTTACTTGCGAAGTTAGCATCATACGGGATAGACAGTAATATAGTAGGCTGGATAGGAGACTTCTTACATGAACGCGTTTAAAGAGTGGTATTAGATGGTCTCAGCCGAAGTCTCAACGAAGTAAAAGTTTCATCGGTGTTCCCCAGGGAAGCATGATAGGCCCAATTTTATTTCTTCCCTACGTAAATGACTTGAATACAGTAGTAAAAAATAGCAAGCTCCGTCTTTTTGCCGATGATGCAATGGCGTATAAGAAAATTAGAAATGAAGAAGACAGTCAGCCTTTAGCAAAGGATTTAGATGCGACTGATAATTAGCGTGATAGTTGGCAGCTAGAATTAAATTTGAAGAAATGCGCGATAATGAACTTTTGTAAAAAGAATGGCTTTCCCCGGAATAATTATTGCATCAAAGAAAAGAAAATATCTAACGTAGAATCTATTACATACTTAGGCGTCACCATCACTGAAAACATATCATGGGGGAAACACATTAGGGAAACAACTAGTGTAGCAAACCGTAGATTAGGATTCGTAAAAAGGGTTATAGGCAATTGCGATGAGAGAGTACGAGAAAGAAGCTATTTTACACTTGTCAGGCCTCATTTAGAATATGCCGCTAGTATATGGGATCCGTACGAGGAAGGTTTGATAAAAGAATTAGAGCGTGTGCAAAGGAGATCTGCTAGGTTTGTTAAAGACCGTTATGATAATTGTATAAGTGTTACGAGCTTAATAGAAGAACTAGGATGGGAATAACTATCTACATCTACATCTACGTCATACCCTGCAAGCCACCCAAAGGGTGTGTATCAGAACGCAGGTTAAAATATAGGTTAAACCTTTTAAGTAAATTCGAAACAGAGTTGTTCACAGATGACGTTAGATATATTTAAGAACCACTGGGTATTATGCTAGGTTTGATCATATTAACAAGATGAGAGAGATAGATTGTCGTACCGATAGATTTAATACCGATAGATACTGTCATTTTTCCCACGTACCATTAGAGAGAACAATAGGCAGCGTAGCAAAGGGTGAAATATAGTTAGAGTAGTCTATAGTGCATGATGCATGTGATAACAACCAATAATCCCTTTCTCATTATGTAGATACTAACCATCTAGCTGCATGTGACCCTATTATCTAGCATATCCCCATTAAATATCCTAGTTGCATGTCAGAAGTGCATGTTTGGTGATCCTCACCCCCTGCCACATACCATCGTGGCGGCTCGCAGGGTATTACGTAGACGTAGACGAATGTATGAACTCGGCGAAGACTCGAAAACCAGTGTGAACAGTCAGGCCAACGCTTTAAAGGTACTTTATAAGTAATCTGATAGAAGTAAAATACAGAAACAGAATACTGATAGAAGTAAAAAAAAGAAGAGTCCATATATTTGTCCAACGAAATAAAAAAGGAAGAACAGGCAGATATACGCGACATTCCAAAGCTATCATACTGTAAACGAGAGAGTTTATAAAATGGTTAAAAGCATAACTGAAAATATTATAACTGGCTCGGATACTTGATCCGTTAAGAAATGGTTAAATAATTGATGGAAGCCGACTCTATAAAAAAATAAAATGTACGATCTCTCAGATATATGGCCGTTCGAGAAAGTTTACTAATATCTTCTCTCAAACGCAAAAAAAGGCTAGACTAATGCAAGAAGCAATGAAAAATAATGTTTGCGAGGACTAAACACGGAACCCAAATCTTCTTCTGATGATTCAAGGCCATAATCGCAAAATAAATTGGGGTTCCACGGACGATTACTTTTTAAATATCCAAGGGACATAAGCCCAAAAACTTGTTGCTTCAACACGAAGAGACAAAAATGCCTCGTGTATTATTGACGAGCGACTTTCTAAGTGGACGGAAAGGAAAACAATGGAGTCCACGTCCCAGAGTACAAAGAAGAGGGGGAAAGAGGTGGCAAGAATTCACCTTTTCGCAGTTGGGAAAAGCTGAGGAGGGCCCCTTGGACATTATACGCCGAGGAAACGTGACTCGATTCCGTTAAGAGGGAGCACACTTGGGTGAGAGGGAGAACACGAATAAAAAAAACTAGCGAGGAAAGTCTTTCGTCGCTCGGACCACACGTGCTCCAGCTATTCCTTCGTGAATCCGACCCGGATGGTAAAATGAAGTGGTCAATTTTCACTGGGGAAATACCCGCTTTCGACATTTTTTTCTGATAGTTCTAGATCAGGTATCGAAGTTAAACCGACATATCAACTGTTATTAGTCACTTGTGCTTTTGTCAATTTTTGGGATATTCTCCAACTCCTATCGTATCTATCTGTGCATAACGAGTAGGCCTTTAATATATTAATAATTACACTTACCCCATTGATTATGAAAACAGAAATACACTGATATAATTGATAGTTTCAGGGGTAACTTGGTGGGATTTGTTAACATTATAACGATAACTGTGAGACTCCAAATATTTTTATTTAGAACGACCCGGGCTTCGACGTTTATCGTCATCTTCATTTTGAAGGTAAATAATCATTGCAAAAATTCCGTTCCATAGTGATGATCATCATCAGCCCTGAAGACTCCTATCGAAACGTCGTACTAACCATCTAGCTGCATGTGACCCTATTATATAGCATGTCTCCATTAAATATCCTAGTTGCATGTCAGTAGTGCATGTTTGGTGATCCTCACCCCCTGCCACACACCCTCGTGGTGGCTCGCAGGGTATTAAGTAGATGTAGATGTAGATTGCCTTAGCCTACCACAACTTAGATAAACTTAGTTTTTTGCAAGCTATACGAGCGCCAGTTTTTGATCTACCTCAACCGTACAACCCGTAAAATGAATTTCCTTTCTCCTTCCGTCACGCAACATCACGGATGGAAGAACCGTGATCGTCTACCCAAACTTATATGAGTTTTTTCTCTTAGGGTCTAGAGGAACGCCAAATTTTCATCCGGCGCAACCATCCCACACACAGATTCACCATAACTCTTGGTCCTCCATCACAAGTAGGTCTTCAATATAACAATTACAGTTATAGCATTGACTCGGAAAACAGGAATATACTGTCCGAATACTCAACTCTTATAGCACTGCACTGAATCCTCATAGCCTCATTCTGAATATTATGCATTTGGCTGAGACTCTCCAGCACCCTCCGATTGTTCCGGAATGGATACTTAGTGTGGGCCGTAATTAAGGCCAAATATTAGACTTGAGCTCAACGACCTCATTCGCTGGAGGCCTTTGCCTACCACAACTTTGGTAAACCTAGTCTTTTTTCAAGCTACGTGATCGCCAGTTTTTCATCCACCTCAACCGCGCAACCCGCGAAATGATTTTCCTTTCTCCTTCCGTCACGCGACATCACGAGTGGAAGAACCGTGATCGTCTACCACAACTTACGTGAGTTTTTTTCTCATTGGGTCTAGACGGACGCCAAATTATCAGCCGCGCCGGCGCAACGATCCCACACACGGATTCGCCATAGCTCTCCGTCCTCCACCACCATGCGTCATCACGAGAGGAAGAGACGGAAGGTGGGAAGTGAGAGAGAGAGAGAAAAGGGAGTGGCGGAAGGGAATAAAGAACGAGAAAGAGAAGGGAGAGAGAAGTGAAGATATAACTTTCATTTTTGACCTTATGCCCGGAGGAGGAGCTCACTCGGTCTGCCTCGAATGGGGGCACGGCCATGCCCACTTGCTGCGGCGAAGAAAGAAGAGGTCGACGGCCCCGGAGAGCCACATGGCTTCCCCCAACCCCATCCATCAAGGACCCATCACCACCCGTCCCCCAGCCCCTTCCTCCCTCCCGAACCTCCCGCTTCGCCTCTCGCCCTCCTCCATCTCGGAGGTCCACCCTCAAAAAGTCCCAACCACCCCCTTTCGCCTCACCCTCCCAACCCCGCTCACGGACGCTCGCACTTTTTCCGCTCGTCTATTTTCGTCCACCTCCGCCTTCGCTCGGGAGTTACCAATTTTTTGTCCGACCCCTTCCTCTCTCGGACGGCATATATTTTTTTCTACGGTCGTAAAGAGAGGGCCACAGGCGTGGGCTGCACGCGAAATGAACTGCGTTCGAAGAAAACAAAAGAAACAAGACGCCCTTTCGAATTGCGCGTGGAAAAGCATCTTGACTGGCTTTTCAGGCGGAAAAAGTCATGGATGTACAGTCAAGTCAAACAGGAAGGATTTCAACAATTATTTCTATGACGTTCATTCTATACACTATTTTTTGTAAAGATAAGGAAATAGTTACATCGAAAGAATTCTCACATAGATTTTTCTTTAAATCCACAGCGGCTGTTACGTATAATTTTCCCCAATTATCGAAAAAAAATGAGCTGTGATATTTTCCAAGCGCAAAGCAATGCACAACATACGATTTTAAAAAAATTTCTTATCCCCGCATTTTCTTGGCAATGAAATAAATTTAAATAGCTTTCAATTTTAGCTAGCAAGTTAAATTGCTTTCCGAGTCTGTAAGGTACTTCAAGTTTGAGAAGTGTGTCACACTACTGTCACCCTCTACGCCATACTATTGGGCGCGCTAACTGAAGTCACTTCATCCGGAGGATCCAATCTAAAAGTCAGATCCAGTCCAGTTCGTAAAGGAAATGGAGAATCATTATTTCTAGTCCGAATAAGGAATCTTGATGAGGCTATTAAGTTGAGCGAAGTTCATTCCAATACGAGGGGAATCTGCAGCCGGACAAAGAACAAGGCCAACATTCCACTCTTCAACCCAAAAGTCTATTTGATGAATAAACACCGGGTTCAAAATTATAATTCCCTGTCGCGTGGTGCGTGAAACTCGCGCATTAGCAGCGGAAGCCAAGTTTATTATCCGCAAAAAAATTGCGCAACCTAAATTTGGCCATGAGTATACGGAGGTCCATAGATTAAGCTCTCTTTAATATCGAATACCCCTCCCGACTCCAAGATAGATGTGACCAAGAAATGAATCAAACTTTCACCATAACGACTGAAGGATTTAATGATTTCGCAAGAGAGACGCGACTGGTGGATAATGTCCATTATTTTATTTCACACTAAGATGAATGACTAAGACACTTAATGGCTCACGTTTAATGAATCGGATGGCAAGTTGCTATTATATCCTCCATACCTATATTTTCACCCTAAAATACCAAAAATAATCACGCATGCATGTTTTGAGCTTTAAAAATAGTGACTATTAAGAATTCCAAAGAGATCAGCTCGATTTTCTCCGTTGCATTGATGAAAATGTTTGCGACTTGAGTCCGTTAACAGGTGATACCAACTTGTATCCGCTTGTGTAAAAAATGCTTCGCTCCTGTCGATTCATAATACGTACAGAAACGCGTAAAGATTACGCAGTCATAGGGAAAACTGTTACAAAAGTGGAAATAGCCATAGGTTTTCTACAAATGCGAATGTGGTGCTGAAGAGAGCCTTCTATTTCAAACCCCCGATGCTTAGAGGTGGAATGAACGCGGAAACGTGTCGCTGCCAATTTTCCTCCTTTTTTTCTTATCACGACGCTGTTGCCTCTCGCGGCACGACATGCACGTATGTACACAAACGCACGTGCTTAGGGATAAAAGATAAATGCTAAGTAAAAGGAAGAGAGCCGTATGCACGGCTATGAAGATAGGTTTTTGGGGCCATCCTGAATATTTTCAACAGATTTTTTTTCAACTACTTTCTTCTTTCGTTTTCAATTTCATTTATTTCTCATCGTTTCGAACTTTACTCAATTTTAAAATGCTCAACCCAAAATTGTATCAATTTTATAAGCATTAAAAAACTAGTCAAATTTAAAAAATTCATTTTATTCAAAAATGAAAAAGCAACACAATGCCGAAATACAACTTTTGCGGCAATGACTTCGACAGATCACAACGCAATGCTCATATTCTGTAAGATGAGTCAGCTTATAGACATAAAATGTTAGATGAAATATTATTTTATTCTTTAAAACAACATTCACATTCAGGTAAAATTATTAATTTTCATCAAAAAGAGCAGTTAAAATTAACTCCTAAAACCATTACGTGGCGATACATAGCGATAGAAATTTTAGATTGTGTTTTGGGCGTTCAAATCTCTACTTCCTTTGCGAATAAATTTGATTCATCTTGTCCTTGTAGTACGTACACCGCAAGAATGGCTCTTATTGGTGCGAATGCATAAGAGAGATGGCACCACTAAACAAAGTTGCAATGCTCTTTGTGGTGCTAATACTGGTGCGGAAAATACATAAGGCTTAGGTACTTTGTCCGATCCAGAAATTATTTTCAATCACCACCTAATGTTTATAGTGTTTCTCTACGATGCATAGAATCCGACCCCATCTTTCATGGCGCAACGGAATTTAAAATAAAGGCGCTAACAATTTATATCAACCAAAAAATATCCCTAAAAGAAGAAAATATCCATAAAAATGTTTCCTAAGGTAATGGGCTGGGTAAACCTTATAAATATGACCGTTTCGTGCAAATCAGAAGTCCCGATAAACCCGCATGGAAAAAGTAATTACTGAATTTTCAATTTATATTAATAAGTTGCTAGTGTAAGATGGAAAGAACTTAATTTAAAGTTTGCTCCGTTAAAGAATAATACTCCGACAGTGTTAAAAAGCGTAAAAGTAACTTGCGTGCTTATTTTGGCACGGTTTGAAAGAGGATTACATAACAGTTATCCAGTTTTAGCGTGAATTACGCTCTTCCATAAAACATAAAGGGGTGAAATACTTTCCGCGCTAGCGGTGTCATTATATTATTTTAATAGCTCAATAACTTTTCTCATTGCAGAAGGTTAAACATTTCTTCAATCGTTAAGAGGAAAAATATGTCATGGGTACCTTAAAAGGAAGAAAAGCCTTGTCAAAAATTTCAAAACTCGACCTCTTTGAACAGGTTAATATTTATCTCTATAAAACGAGAATACTCTGCGCCCGGATGCAATTATCAGTTGGAGAGTAAAAATTTTCAATTTGGACTTCCTCGACCTTATATAAACTGGGAAAGACATGGACCAGTGGGCGCACAGAAAAAGAAACATGCAACAAAATTCTGCAACCAAACACATAGACTCTTGGCCACCTGCTGGAGGAAAGGGGAAGCGGAATGGAAGGAGAAGCGCGGATGTGAAGTAGGTGGGGGGAGGGAGGGCGAAAGGAAGGCACACGCTAAGTGCGCAGTGGAGAAAAGAAAACGGGTCTGCAGGAGGAGGCGGTGGTGGACAAGTCGAGGGGATGGGGAGGATACCATAGGGTGGGAACGAAGCGAACGTCTTTGTTCTTTTGTTTCCCGTCGTTTTATTAATTTTCATTTTTTACGACCTCCTCCTTTCGACTTGAACCCTCAGCTTGCATGCCGCGGGGAGAAGACGGAATAAAAATTGGCATCCCGGAGAGCCAGGGGGATCTGGTCGATGTGTTGACTCGGGTGCAAAAAAATTTTTATGTATGCTGCATCTCAGGAGACGACTGAAATATCACAGAAGGCGCTCCTTTAGATGGCAGTTATGTCAAATGAACATTTTAGACGAAACTTGCGGAAAGAGAGGACCGGGTACACTCCCTTGGGGTAGGCCGAGACGACATTAAAAAACTACACGAACGGATATCCAATCACTAAAGCCCATCGTGAAGCTGTTGCACTCTAGTTAATATCTAGCATAACACTAGCAGTAATTCGAGCTCTACCTCATGGGCACTGGTTAGGTGGTGTTGGCTGGGGTACAGTTGTTGGTGGCAGATGATGTTTATCAGTAGTATCAGTATCCTTACTAGAGTGTCGTGTGGTGAGAAATTTCAAGGGATGTACCCACTCCGTCCGTCGAATAACTCATACGATTGTATAACCCCTCAGCTCCATTCAAGCACGTAGATGCTAACGCCGAATTCTCCGCCCTCCATCTGTCCTAACAATCCACCTTCAGTGTCATCATTGGTCGCAAACCCAAGCAGCCATCCGGCCAATGTAGGCGTGGCGTCCCCCAATCGTCTATGACTAGGGGAAGAAATCTACCAACCGATACTCTACAGAGCACAGAAGAGTATTCATATCAAAGTACGCTATCATTATACCATTGGTCGCACATCCAAATAGCCATCCAGGCAATGTGGGCGAGGCGTCCCCCAATCCACGGCCAACGGCACCAAGTTCTCCACCGCCATATGCCATTGTCGCGTCTCCAGTAAGCGCAACATCTCTGGCGCAAGGAGCTCAACCCACAGCAAGCCCCGGCAACCTTCCCTCCCAACCGGGACCAAGTCTCAACCCCTTTTAAGAACAAACGAGGAGGAGGTATTATGCGAGACGCAGGGTCTGAGGCACGTTTTCTCATCCTCTGAGAAAAACGAAAGTGAGCCAAAACAAATAAAACGAGGGAGTCAGGTTTTTGAGAGCCGTTAGCTTGCCACGTACTCTCGCATCCCCTGTGCAAGGGAACTCGGGTCTCCAGGAGCGCATGTAAACAAGCGACTCTTGCTTTCATCGCTAAGGATTGCCTTGAAAGCGATAGTCGACGTGCTGTGCTCATCCATTGAAGCTTCAAAATTTGGAACAAGATGCTGCAGTCCCTTTTCGCATCACATATTTACATCTACATAATATGTACCCTACAAGAAAACTCATGGGTGTGTGGAAGGGGTTCCTAGTTTTTCAGCCATAGGTCCATTTTGGTCCTTGTGTTAACATTACCGTCAAGTCATGAGAGAAGGGACCGGCTGAGTATTCACGCTTCCAATTATTCTTCACTTAAGATATAACAACATTCGAAATCTAATGCGCGCTTAATGCACTCTCATTCATCTGCGAAACCTAATGCATGGAAGTCTAAATTAACAATTAAGTTAACGATCACAGGCATGTGCTTAAGGAAATTGACTGCAGTACCGTTAGATACACAATGTCATTTTTTCCATGTACAATAAGGGACCATAATGGTTGCGAAAGATCAGTTCTAGGATATGTATACTCTGACTAGGTAAAATAGGTCTTTGTTGTAGTGCCTAATATCTTAAAATGATTATTAGCTACTAACCTCGCCTTTAATCTCTGGCATGATATACTCTTGCATGATTTAGTATATTGTAGTACAACTTATCTGTCGATTTAATAATACTAACCAGCAGTTGAATCTTGAGTGGTGTACTGCATGGTACCATGTTTTTCTACGTAAAACTCCTTGTTTCTAGTCCTGACCACTTTTGTCCTGCGCCTGGCATCCGGAGCAACGTGTGCGGTTCTGATTTAAACTGGGATGAGTGCTGCATGCCTGGTGTGGAATCACCTCGTGCCATCCACCCTAGTGGTGGCTTGCACGATATTTCGTAGATGTAGATGAAATTAACATCAGGCTGAATAATTTTATATTTATTTAATCTGCGGCATTTAAAAATCTTCCAATTAAATACACTGCGTAGTGGAATATCACTAATACTCAAAATTAAGTTTTCTATTAATTCATGCCAATATAATTTTTCCCATCCGTATCATCATGAAATATCACCAAAATTTTCAACAACTCATGTTCAGAATGGTGGAAGGGTTTGCAATTAACTCGCTGGCAAAGTAGCATTCTCTCCGGCATATTCCCAAGGGATCAAAAACAAAATACGATTTAAAAAAGTATTGAAACTAAAACCTACGTCACAAAGCCCGGTATCCTAGTCCACAAAGTCAGCTCATTTTGGAGACTTCAACGACCACAAGGAACAGCAAAAATTCATTCTCAGGTGAAGCGATGCCAGCGCAGCTTTAGCCCTCGGCTCGTATTGAAGCGGTGAGTTATTTTCCAGTTTGAATCTATCTACCTACTTGTTGGGTTCATTTTCAGCGGCTTCTGTAGCCAAAAATTCCATTCACTCAGAGGTCCTAAATTGTTTCTCCTAAGAAAAAATATTGCAATTGCAGAGCGGTGGCAACTCTAATAATTATAAAGAGTACCATTAAACGAGCTCTAGGTATTACAAAGTATTTACATTTTAGCGTAAATAACGATTTAAGGTGGTCGTTTTTATTGATAAGCTTCAAAGTTCAGGCATAATTGGATTCAGAGAGATAAGATTGTCGACTTTAAGCAGACCCACATTATTTTGAGTGTTGTATGCGGATAAAAGATATAGCATTACCCTGGGAAGTCATTCAAGTCGGTAAGAAAACTTCCCAACGGTGCATTATCCTCGCACATCAATGCCACGGTAAAGATGAAGTCGGTGATCTTTTGAATGTCATGAAAAGGTTTTACGATCATAACAGTTGTCTCAATTTTCAACAAGTCCAGTGTTTACACTTGCACACTTCGGAAGGCATTTTGTTTACATTCCAGCCTCAAGCACTCTTGACGTCTTTGAAAAGCATCCATTGCGATTCTCGCGAAAGATTGAGAATGCCTCACGCGAAAAGAAGTTTAAAAATAAATCCTACTTCGTTCATGCGTCGCCGCAAACGGCCTTCCCTTTTAAAGCAGGCCTCTCCAAGTGAATGATTGATGGGGCTCGTTCACTCAACCCGCCGCCCTTATCGGAAACAGATCTGATCCCGGAGAACTCTCAATATTCTGCAAGTGAAAGCAGGAATTTTCCATCGTCGCCGTCCATAGAAAGTGGAATAAGTCAAAAAATAAAAGACTGAAAGCCTTGGACGGGGACGAAAGATACGGGAGGTAGGAAGAGGAGACGGGGGTGGTGTCTGGGACTAAATGGAGTCTGGCAGTTTGTTTAGACGGGGAAGGAATTAAAATGAAGGCATTGCGTAACACATGATAAGTCTCGCCGATCTTGATACGCGAATATGCTCGCTCAACCTACTCGGAGTCATGCTGCGCGTGGTAGTTTAGTGACCAGCTCCGTGGGCAACAGTTAAGACCTCCCACAAGCATCGAATGTAAAGCGTATTCACCGCTTCGTGATTGAATTCACTATATTTTTCGGTAAACTAGGTTAAAATCTAACAGGAGTTGTAAATTAAAAACCAAAAGTAAAAGTATTTCGAGGAATTCGAAAGTGCTCTGAGTCAAACATAAACCATAGGAATGACAGCCTTGCTCAGTGAAGGTAAGTTAGTGACACAACTAGTCCACGAAAAGCCCATTACGATGATTGAGAGGAATTTGAAAAAATGAAAACCAACATGTCAGTCAGTCAGTAAAAGAAATTCAGAAGATGTGGAGCTAATTCTATGCCATTCAAAACTTTAAAAAAAAATACAAGTCAGTTCATCAAGGGTTGATCAGTTCATTATTAAATTCTACGAGGGTTATATTTATAAACATTCCTTAGATATGCAATTAAAGTATTCATAGTAGAATAACTCAAAACTATACCTTAGTAAGTAAATTTTACACAACAAAGGGCTTTCCATTGCCTTAGGTATTTTGAGCGAGAGTCTTTCCTAGTCATAATGGAGACTATATTCGAATTTTACGTTTTAAATTCAACAGCTGTAGAAAGCATGAAGTAAATAATCCGATACTAATGGCGCAATAATATACTTTTATCTGAAAGGAGTTCTTAGTAATTAAATAAGGATATCTGCGTAAGTTTTCAAGTTGACTCATTTTTTACACCGGGGACGTTTATAACTCATTCACAACGGAAGGTTTTGTTGTGATACTGAAAAAATTACTGCGGCGACTATACCATTTATTATTAAAAATAATGGAAAAAACATACAAACAAAATGCATTATAAATTCCACATTTTTAAAAACAATGTCTCTCTGGAGAGCACACACGTACCATTCCCCATGTAAAATGGCTGGTTTGATTTTTGGCAAATATCTTGGAGAGAAGTTAAGCAAGGGGCTGATATTTTGGTATCTTTGGAAGAATCTTTGGAACATTCCTTTAAAATGAAACTAAATTCAATGATTTCTTGATGAAATGATATTTCACTCATACTACCTTAAACGCGCAGCTCAAATTACGACACAAAGACGTAGTTCCTTTCTTTCGTTTCCAGCGCAAGGCAGCGTACTTCAAAACAGATCAGGAGCGTAGTTAATTTGTACTTGATAATGTAAGAAGTTTTATAATTGCGTCTGCATGTATTGTTACCTAGTTAATTTTTAGTAAATGCTTCAAATATGGATGTTTAAAATTTTCAAATACTTGTAGTTAAAAATCATTTACTTTCCAGCATTCCATTTGAACATGTCTTTACTAATTTACATACAATTCGGCCAGGACCAGACAATTACAATGCAAAACAGCATTTGCTACTTTCAGTCCAAAACTGGAACAGAATTCACAGACAGACTGAAGGTGAAATTGGACGAAACAATCAATGGATCTTAGCTTCATAACACTCCTTGGATAACATAAAAATGTCTTTGTCTATCTGAGTGACCACGATACAATAGCTGTCGTCGAAGTCTATCCGTTAAATAACTTACAATACCACGCTGTTCAAGAGAGATAGTATCTGTTACTCTAAAGCTATATTTTCAGGTTAACACGAGCTATCTATAAGCCAGAAATGCTTATACTAGGTTCTGTTACAAATCCAAAAAGCTTATACTAGGTTCTGGTACAAATCCAAAAAGGTTTGACATAAAATTTGTTTGAAGTCTGCAGCAATAGCGTGAACTGGTCCCTCACGCCTGGGTGTTTTAGAATCAAAAGTGATAACTCAGTTTTAGAAGATAAAATAGAGAAATGGGACATTTAATAGACACCATTTTTAAGATTTTTGTTGGCATAAATAAATTATTTCGACTGATTGGTACAATATTGACTTCAAAGTTTATTCGTCATGAATTTCGATTGTCATTGGCTAGATGTTACGCCTACCATAATCGCGAATCATTTGCTTCCGTCATAAATTAGCTGATGGCAGCAAAAATCGTCCACTTTGTCCCATATTTCCATCTCGTTATGTGTCCATTTTCACATTATCTCCTGTGGCACTCAAAGTGGAAGTGACAAGTGGTGGTTCCGGTCTGATCACAGCCTCAGCACTGCTGTAAATTAGTTCTTTTAAGACTTGCCAACCCACTTTCTGGTGTTCATATTCCCAGTTCCATTAGCACGTCCTCTTTGATTCTCTAACACACGACGGACCTTCAGATCTAAGCAGAATCATATGATGTTTGCCCTCGACACATAGAATGCGACCTCGAAATACAAAGCAACTCAAACAGTATTACGGTCTGTCCATTGTGATAAAGCAGTTAGGTTCGCTAGCCAACACAAATTGACGACCAACTTCAACGCACTTCCTGCAATCCATTGTCAGCCAAATTCAAGCAATCAGAGTCTCTGATTGGGACTTGACGCTGCTGCTTCAATCCCATTCAGAACTGCATGGCTCCATTCAGAGAGAAAAATAACGGTACGGAGAGTGAAATTAGGGAGCAGTGACTCAGAATCAGTAGCATATGAACTTGGGACCTTTCAAGCAGCTACCAGGTTAGTATTGAGAAAAAGCTCAAAGAAATCCGATAGATTTTATACTTGTAGCAACAATTCCTCGATAAAAACCCACAAGCATTTCTACGATATCTACTAATTTTTCTGTCATAAACGACATAGTAATTGCTACTCAGACACCTCGCTAAACTGGCAATTGGTGCGAGCATTAAAGAAATAAGAAAGACGATTTTCCGGAAGAAATGTCGAAAGCAAACCGCAATGCGCCAACACGAGGATATTAATATATCCTTAAATTTTTTTTACAATTCTTAAATGGGCTCTATTAGGTATGATATCTCAATCATTGGAATGAAAGCAGGACAAGATACCCTTGACTGTAGAAAATTAACGGGAGGAATGTGAAGTTTTGCCGTTCAACTAGACAAAAACCTGAACAGAATCAATACGACTTAATTATAGGGGAAAAAAAGATTGCATCGGTAAGCAGTAGCCTAGTTTTAATTCCAAAGCGCAACTGGTTGTGCATTTACTTCCACCCGGACGCGCCTCACGATGGCGACTCAGAAAGACGCGAAGGTAATTCCAAAATAGACAACACACACACACACGAGGCCACGTGGTGGCTGGGAATCGAATGTAGGACGTTAACCTCACCTCTCTCTCTCTCTCTATCTCTTTTTCCTTCCCACCCTCCCTCCCTCACCCTCTTCCTCCAGCGAGAACCTCCGCCAACCCCCTTACCTTCTTCACCTGTGCGCTTTGTTTGCTTCGCCGCTCCCTCGATTCTTTCCTTTCTTTTCCACAGTGGTGTCGACATCAACAAACTCCTCCCCCCGCCCTGCCCCAACCGCCGTCCACTCCCTGTCTTTCTCTCACCCTTTATATCCCCTGCCTATCTCTGGCTTATCTGCCTCCTTATTCTCCTCCTACCACCGCGTTTTTCCCTCGACCCACCAGAACAGAAAGTACCCATACTTTCACCCTCATCCCTCGGCTGGGTACGTTTTCGCGTCGCGTATCGTCGCTTCCAACGTGCGAATTTGTACACACGCATGCGTATGTTTCGTGTCCGCCACAAAAGCACGCGTCCGCGCAACATCACCAACTACCACCGGGGGAGAGCAAGTAATATCTCTTGCACTCCCATACTGCAGTTGCACTTACCTAGCACTTGCATACTGCACACAGAGAATATTATCATGGCGCCTCACTACATCTCTAGATCTGACAGATGCAATAAAATAATAGAAATGCATTTCCGAACAGGTAGGTGCCAAAACTCGTTCTTTCCGCGCACAATAAGCGACCACAATAAAAACTGAGCTCCACTAGATACACTCCCATAATACACGTCACCATTTTACCTCCCAAAACCTTATCCCTTACATATTTACAGGGTTTGTGTCCTTACACTGGGTTAAGAGGTTCTCACTCGAAAAGTACTCATCGTCGTGAGACATTTTACGGGTAGGTATTGCGGAAAATTTACCACTAATCCAGCAGATTTTTGCGTACATTTTCTAAATAAAACCCTGGGAAAGATGTTTTGAAATGGTGTAACCAAAAAAGCCTTCGAGTTTATCTATTCCGTTTCGGAAATTGTTCGTAATATAATAGCATATTTTCTTGCTGGCGGTTATTTTTATGAACACTTTTTTTCAAGTTTTCTTTTGAAATTCCGGGAACTTTAAACAGCGTTTTGTCACAAAAGTCGATGTAATTACTAATGAATAGCAAAGTCTAGTGTAAAAATAGCCAATTCATACAGATCTTTCATAAGCAATTATAGGCGTGGCATGTCTCTTTACCCTACCGTTGACTTCAAGATATCTACACCAACCGGAAATCTAAAAATCCAACTCAGGAATGCAAAGGGAATCATAATAATAATAATAATAATAATTTGTCTTTTTATTTCGAGCGAATTTAGGCCAGTACAGTCCTCTCTTACAATTAACTCATATATGACGAACACTCACAACCATGCCCAGGGAGATGTAAATATCCTACCCCGGCGGGACTCGAACCCGCGACCTTCGGTTTGGCAGTCGAGGATTTTTATCCGAGGACTTTACCCCGCCGCCACCGAGGCCGGCAAGGAATAAGGTGAAATCGGGAGAGAATGATGGCGTTAGTGACTCTGGAATACCTTGGAACATAAAATTTAATGCGTTTGACTGAACGTATTCAATAAGGACTTATTTAGCGTATGTTACGTGACACTAAAGTTAACATCTACACCTACGTCATACCCAGCAAGTCACCCAAAGGGTGTGCGGCAGGGGGTGCTTCCACACCAGGCGTGCATGCATGATACAGTAGAACACCGAAATTTCATTGAAACCAGCGTACCACACATGCAACGCGCCAATTTAAAATCTACTAACCAAGAAGCATTCTATCGTCAATCGTTCCAACATGCCAACAAGTTAATAGAAGCCATGTGCATTCGCTCCAGAACGTGACCTTCGATAGATCTCAACAGATAAGACAGGTGTTGAAACTTTAATATCCCTCCTAGAAACGCCGTGACGAGAGTGTTTAGCAACACAAATGCTCACCGACCAGTTCTTAGTCAATGAAACTTCTATAGCGCCACAAGTGGAGGTGGAAGTCACACCCATAGTCACTCGATTCATTCATTCATGCCTCCGAAGCCATACATCTTCTCGGGTAAAAAAAAATATAAATTTTCCAACGGATTTCTTTTACGCAGCAGGATGAGCGCGGGAAAACACAAAATACGCCTTCCGTGCGACTCAAAAAGGTCACGTCGAGGAGGGGCGTGGTGTTTTGAATGACGGCATCAGGGACAAAATACGAGGCTACGGAGGCAGTAGTGGCTCGGTGATGAGGGTGAAGGCAGATGAAGTTTGAAAGATCAGTGAAGTGAGAAGGTATTCCAAGGGAAGGAAACAGGCCAAGCGATGTACCCACCGTCGAACCCACCTTGTCAAAGGGGAATGAACTGGACGTGTGGCCCACCCCCGGACCACAAAACTGAAAGCTTGGGCTATAATTTCACTGCTCGATAAAATATTTTACCAAAATACGATTCAGCAGGTTTTACGCACCCGTTCAAGAGAATAGAGAGTGATGGAAGAGAGCACAAGGTGCTTATCTTTGAACGGCTGCCTCTTCCTTGTTAAGCCTCGTTCACAGCACGTGTTACGCTGAAATATCGAGTAAGGATAAGTGCAGTAAAGAGAGCCGAATGCGTGTTAGACCAAAAATATGTTTAGGTAATTTTAATATTGTTGCATGCTCACCACCATTAAATTTAAGCTAAACGTTAAAATTAGCTACTAGTGGGCCAATTTTCAAACGGTTCAAAAACAATTAGTGAAAAACGACATTAAGTTCGGATGTGAACATAAAATGAAAATACTGGACTACCCAGAGGTCAGGTTTAATGTACCAGTTTTTTCTCGAAAGTTTATAATTCATATCAGCTGCTTTGGAGTAAAATAAAATGGCTGTTTCATTAAAAGTTTACTTAGTTATTGCCAGTCAGTTGACTCAATTGATTCGCACTTCATTTAGTAAATTATCCAATTTACTAAATAATAATGCAATAATCGCCGGCATAATGACGACTCATCAGTATGCTAGCAACTGCTAATCGAATGCCGTGAAATGTTTTGACTGTATGGTCAACAAAGTACACGATAGAACCATTTTTCCATTGCCCTATTATGTTCATCTCGATTCTTATGTCTTTTTGAAATAACAAATAGCATGAAAAGACTTGAAAATCAGCCAGATCATACATGATAAATAGTAATAACGCTTACCAATTAGCAACCAATACCAGAAATCCTACGGCTTGAAATAAAACTATTTGAAGTATTACGGGACATACCTTAGCTATTTTACTCCTGAACACGTGCTCTAAATACAATGTAAACAAAGTTTCCCATTTCTCAAACGTTGTTATGATCCAACCTTATTTCCTTTTTTCCTGGACTAATTCAAGCTCTAGGAATGCAAGAAAAAACTAGTTAAGATGGATGGAAGATTAAGATATAGAGGTGACACGGTTATCACATTTAAATGCTCTAATTTAACGTTTTCCGATCCATTAATGCATCTTTTTTCTTATTCTTGTTTGATTAACCTCCATGGTTTAAGTGGATTCAACGAAACGTTTACTTACCCCTCATATATTCCAGGTGGTATCTCTTTTTTCCACTTGAGTATAAATGCTCTCTCTCTCACACTCATTCAGTCAATCAGTAAAACGAAGTTTAGACACACAAGGTGCCTCTCCGATACTGGTGAAGTAAGTGAGAAGTCATAAATAGATTTGTAAGAGTGAATGCAGTAAATTTTGATCTGAAAGTTCCATAAAAGTGCATATAATATATGACCTGTGATTACCAGTGAGAAAATTATCAGCAAGTGCAGTACGTTCACTCTTTCTCAAAATCAGTGGCTTGTGTACGTTTTTCGGGACTGTTCGCAACTTCGTAAATTATCTCCACAGGTATGTAGATGTACAACTAGTTCCTCAACGTAATTTGTTTGACTCCGCTATCACCTAATTTATTTCAGTGATAGGTGCAGCGCCTACATTTGAGGTATAAGAACAATCTTTTAAACTGACACAAAAAGAACAAAATACGCATTTGATCAACATTTCACCCGATTTTCATCGTATTTGGTGGTCAAACAAAGCTGTTGTAACGCCGCTTTTTCCAAGCGACTCATTCAGTCGAAATAAGTAACTGAAATTCATGTACCACAACGTAATTAGACTTGAAGAAAGATAAATAAGCCATATTGGCAGGGTCTTAAATCATCATCATCTGGTGTTCTGCCTGCTGGCAGGTCCCGTACACCACTTCTGTCTCCATCCGCTTCTGTCCCGAGCTTCCTTCTTTGCTTCATCATAGCTGATGTTCTTCACCTGATCCACCAATTTAATTCTTCTCCTTCCTCTCTTTTTTCTTTTCTTCAATTGAACCCTCAAGTGCCACAGTTATTATACTTTTCCCTCTCATCACATGGCCCAACCAATTTCCTTTCCTTTTCCTTATTTCCTTTAGGAGCAGTCTTCCTTCTTTTACTTTGCTCAAAACCTCTTCATTTCCCATCTTATATACCCATCTTACTTTTCTCATCCTTCTCCACATCCACATTTCATAAGCTTCTATTATATTCCTTTCCCTCTTACCTAATGTCCACGCTTCACATCCATACATGAAAACGCTCCATGAATAACACTTAGCTAGTCTCTTTCTCAGCTCCAGATCCAGGCTTTTATTGCATAGCAAGTTTTTCTTCTGACTGAAGGCCTCTTTTGCCATTGCTATCCTTGCTTTTATTCGTGCTATACTTCTCCAGTCGTCTGTCACCATCGTTCCCAGGTACTGGTAGCTTTTCACTTTTCCTATTACACCTTCATTTATTTTCACACTTATAATTTTCACAGTTTACTGGCATCACCTTTGTCTTTCCTAGGTTTATCTTCATCCCATATTCCTTCATCCCTTCTTCCAAAACCTTTATCAACCTTTGAAGTGATTGCATATCATCTACTAATATTACCATGTCATCTGCGAATCTTATACTTCTTATCTTCCTACCTCCAATGCTGACTCCTTCCTCTCTCCCATTAAAAGATTTATGGATCATGTCCTCAACATATATATTGAACAAGGCTGGCGACAGACAGCATCCCTGCCTTACTCCTCTACCAAGATCCACCCATTCTGTCATATCCTCATTTATTTTTAATGCAGCTTTTTGCCTCATATATAATTCTCTAATGAGTATTCTCTCCTTCCATACCAACCCCTTCTCTTTTAGAATTTCGAACATTTTATTCCATTCAACCCAATCAAAAGCCTTTTCCAGATCAATAAAACAAAGTGCCATTCCTTTTCCTCTCTCTATATACCTTTCTCCAGTTATTCTTAACAGGCCAATGGTGTCCCTTGTTCCTTTCCCTTTCCGGAAACCAAATCGATCCTCCCCTACATTTTCTTCCATTATTCTTATTAATCTTCAGTTCAAAACTCTCAACATTATTTTGGCTGCATGTGTGATTAGGCTTATCGTTCTATGTTCAGTACATTTCCGTGTACCAGGCTTCTTAGGAATTGGAACCATCACTGTTCTTACAAAATCTTGAGGCCATTCACCAGTGTGATATATTTTGTTACACATTTAAACAATTTCCTGCACACCCTCTTCATTCAAGCGCTTGAAAAATTCAATAGAGATCTCATCCATTGCTGTTGCCTTCCCTTTTCTCATTTCTTCAATTGCTTTTTCTACTTCCCTCTTCAACACTGATAAACCTCTATCTTCCGGGGGCAACATTTCTTCTGCCTTTAAGTCCAAATCCACTGGCTTCTCCTTTGAGCAATACAGGTCTTCCAAATATTCTGTCCATCTTTCTGTTATTTCTTTCCTCTCATGCATAATTCTGCCGTCTATACTCTCAATTTCTCTCATTTTACTCTTCATTTTCCTATTATCAGTTGTTACTGCTCTCACCTTCTTATACATCAGGTCATACTTTCCTTTCTTTTCGAAGTTTTCTATGTTATCACATGCTTCCGCAAGCCACTTCTCACTTGCCTTTTGAGTTTCTTTCTTCTATTCATTATTCAACCTTCAATACATTTCTCTTTCTTGCTCGCCATTCTTATTTTTATACTTCCTCCTTTCTTCCATCTTCTTCAACATCTCCTCTGTTACCCAGGGCTTCTTTGCTCTGATTCCTCCATAGTATCCTATTTCTTTTTCTGCTTCACTTACTATAGAATTTTTTATCCTCATCCAAATTTCTTCACTTCCCTCCTCCCCCTTTCGATCTTTTGTAATTGCTTTAGACAGTTTTTCCCCTATATCTTCCCAACCCATTTCTTCCATCTTTTCCAGGCTCCATTTCTTTACTACTTTGGCCTTTTCCACTCCCTTCAATGCTGGTAGAATTTTTATCCTTATTAGGACATGGTCACTATTGATATCAGCTACCGGCAACCCGTTTGATTTCTTAATTGCATTCCTATATCTTTGTTCAACCAAGAAATAATCAATCTGATAACAATATTTTGGTGACAACCATGCATACGTTCTCCTTTTATAATTTTTGAACCATGTATTGGCTATAAACAATTTCATCTCTCTGCAAAATTCCACTAATCTTTCTCCTCTTTTATTTCTTACTCCCAAACCATATTTTCCTACTACAGTTCCCTCTTAGCTTTCTCCAACCACAGCATTCCAGTCTCCCGTAATCACCTTACAGCAGCCCTTTTCCTCTTCTAATACATTTTCAATCCTCTCATACATCCTATCTATATCTTCTTCCTCATAAGCTGATGTCGGCATATACACTTGTATAATGAGTAGATCCTTCGCCACCATTCCAATTCTTACTGCTATTAATTCATCATTTACATACATTACCTTTTGTACTCTTTTTCTATTTCATTTCTCATGATTATTCCCACTCTATTTTTTCCCCTCTGTTCTCCCGAATAGAATATGGTAACTCCATCACTCCTCATTTCCCCTTATCCATCCCACCTCACTTCAATCAGCCAGATCAAATCCAATTTATTTATTTCCATTTCTCTTTTAAGGTTCTCCAGCTTTCCACATTGTAGCATAGTCTTCACATTGCATGTTCCTATTTGCAATCCTTTTTCTTTGTTTCGATGTTGCCCCTTTTGTTGCTTCCCCCGAGATCCGACTGGGGGCTATTTTACCTCCGGAACATTTAGCATAAGAAGCCATCATCATGGTGTATTGCAAGGAATATCCTTAGGATCTTTAATACAGTGGTTTTCCGTTGCCTTCTGTATTCCAATACCGTTGCCTTCCCAACAAACATAAGGTTTTAAATAATGAAACAAAATTAATATAACTTCAATACTATTACTATTTTATAAAAAATTCTCTATTTACACTCCTATTGCATATTAAACATTTCAAATTATTTAAAATTAGTCTTTTTTATCTTTTATACCTTCATTGAAGATAAGTTCAATTATTATACGACAGCCACAACTCTAGGCATATACTAACAATAGAACAGGATTGCTCTCCATAAAACAACAACAGTACATCACTACATTTTTACGTCATACTTCCCTCGTATTCATTTGCAAATATATTGGATTGTAAGCGACAAATTTTGAATACATAAACTTTCATTACACAGATTATGTCATTGTTTCCATTGATTAAAAAAAGTAGCCCAGGAATCATTTTGAATTCAGACTAGTGACATGTTGTAACGCGCTCAATCCAGTGCTGATCCCAAAGCATAGGATTCCTTCCTCTTATGTCACATTGCCACTCAAAAGGAGTGCGATGATTTGGGGAAAACTGACGCAATGAATGCGTTTGCGCCACCAATGAACACCTCCACTCCAACCAAATATTTCAGAGCGACGCCTGGCGTCCGTAAGACCGAAACCACGGAAACTGTCCGCCATGCGGGATTGCGGTGGATTTGCCAAGGGAACCCCACCACGTTTTCACGTTTTCCGAGAATCGAAGCCGCGAATCGTGTTGGCGGCAATGTTGTGGAGGGAAAGGGGGACAAGGGGATGGCAGCGGGCATTTTTAGTATAAACCCCACTACCCGGGTTGTACTAGAGGAGGGAGAGGTAGGGACGGGGTGCCGTCCGGTGGTGGTCTGGTTTTGCCCTCCTCTGGGTGACGTCTCACCCGGAAACTCGGTCAAAATGTCAACGAACGGAAGAGTGCTTGGACTCACAAAGGCGGTGGGGGAGGTTGTACGTGGCCAGGTGGAAAGGGGGGGGGGCGGTGAGAGGAGGAGATGCTTTTCCCGAGAGGGCACCTGGTGCAGCGAATGTGGGAGGGGCAGAGGTTAGAGGGGGCGGGAGGGCGGTCGAAGGCGTCACCGGGGGGAACCAGTGGTGGCAGTAAGGAGCAGGTGTAGTCTTTCGTGCCCAGTGACCAGAACAAGCGGTTTCTCTGTACCTGCGATAAAATGAATGGAAGCAAATCAGGCAAAAACCCGCGCATTGGAATTGATCTGGATCGACACGTTGTTTTCCATCAATATAACATCAAACAACATCAGCATTACGAAAAGGGCGACTAAATACGACAGACAAGATCATACACATAGGACTCAGATAAATACTCAAACAGATGAATGGAATTCTTGGCGAGCTGCATTAAGGGATCAGAATAATGTAGCGTGCTTAGAATACTAGGAAGACTGTAGTGACTCTGTGTTCGACAACTTTGTTCGACAACCACCACCAATTGGTAGAGCTCACTTTTTACTTATTTTAATAACCTATCATCACCATTGGCAACCCACCCCGCTTGAACTGTCCAGCTCGATTGTTTTCTACATGGTTTATTATCTCGTAATATTAATACATCAACAGCATTAATAACACTAACCAGTAATAGTATCTTAATAAGTGTTCTGCATGTTAGCCTGTTTTGTCAACTTTTTGGTTTGCGCCAAACAGCCACAGAAATGAGTGACGTTATGACCTAGACCCAGACGAGAGGTGGCTTGTACGGTACTTCCGAGATGTCAGATGTATTTAAATTTTACAACAGTCACATGAGCCTTGGTAATTAAGATGACGCAAGAAACGCGATACAATGCCATCATGTTCCTTTGCTAGCAAATAAAATAATGCGGAAATATACCAGTAAACTTCAAGAGTGAAAACTTATTTTTTAAATCCTGATATAACCCATGTACACATAGACCGCCCAGCGAAATTAATATCTGATAATTTATAAGATGAAATGTCAATTTTAACAATTAAGATAACACGTTATGTCACATGGTGAAATGAAAGCTGTAATTTAGTAATTCCACATAAAATTTATTACAGTGAAAAGAGTTTATGTGGAATTACTAAGTTGCAACATTCATTTCACAATATTAAATAAGTTCCACAAAGTTTCAACTGACACAACCAGTAATGTCACAGTTTCTATCAAAGTGAAAAAAAAAGAAAGTTGAAATAAGTTGCGCAGCCATTTGAATATCACATTCATGAAAACAGACGACTAACCATGTCACCGTTGTACCGATTGATTATTAATATGAAACCCGCACGTTTCATTTTTCACACCGGAAAACAAGGGTCACACGTATCAAGCAAATGTATCGCTTATCCTTCAAAGTATGAAAGAATAAATGCATAGTCAATCTTGAAAAATCGATCGATAAATAGATGGGAAAATTCAATTGCATTCTTAAATTTACTATTTTGATCACTTTCACCAATAAATAAGAGCTGTTTTCAAGATCGACTCTTATGATTCCTGGAAAATGAGAGAAGACCGTTAAAATTTAGAGTTCGTCGTGTTTATTAGGCCGTCAATCACAAAAAAAATGTACCTATTTAAGTTGTCGTTATAGTCCACATCTACTAAGAGTTGCTATACGATCTCTCCATTACATACTGCTGAGAGTCATTGAGAGAAAGGGAAGAGAAAACAAGCCCTCTAGCTTGGGTTATCCCCAGTTGATTTCGTAAATATATGATGCTCCGAAAATTGCCCTCTCAATAGTCATGTTACTTTCTGTTCAGCTCCATTTACGTGTCAGAGTAATCTGCTGACTCATTTATGTCTATTTTATACTGAGTTAAATGCTCCTGATTAGTCATGTAAGCATGATTTTTTTCTAAGGTCCAAAAAAGCGACGATTCAGCGCAAACTCTCGGTAAAAACGTTCCACTAGATTTTTGTACTACCGTATCTCAGATATCTAGCAAAACCTTGTTTTGTTTCTACTGAGCTGAATGGCATCTAAAGTACCGTTAGTATACCTTTAAAAAAAAACACAACCACATGGAATCCAATTTATATAAATGAAGCCACACTTACCCGTTTGATTTCATCTACATCTGCGTAATACCCTTCGCACCATCTCAAGGATGTATGTTGTGGGGTGAGTTACCGCAAACATGCATTTCACTATCCTCTGTTATAGTTAATGTAACTAAGGCTACTGATTCATAGCTAAAAACCAGCTAAAACTCGTCAGGATACGAAATTTTAAAAATAGACGCTACCAAAGACGCATGCTAGCAATGTAAGACTGTTTTCATCAATGCTTTTTACAACTGCACAAATGTGCAGAGATAACACAAGGATACACAGCCTGCAGTTAGTTCTAGGTGACAAAGAAGGAAACAAACATTACTGTAGGCCAATAAATTGATATAAAACTTACATACTAGGTTAAGCCTACGTTTTAATAAGTGTTCTGAAAGCGATTGTCATACCAGTTTTTGTAGAGGGCATCTTGGCAAGGCATACAATCTGTCGTCTTAACAATTTTCTCACTCTCGCATTGTACCATTGACAAACTATGGACTTCATTTAAGTGGAATCTCTCCATTTTTGAATCACAGTTTGTGGCCAATATGTCTTTCTCTGGTACTCCATAATAGCACGATATGCATTCAAACGATGCCGCCGAGATAATAGGCCCTCAAATGTAATATTGTTTTTAATCTTCCACTGTTTTCGCCGTAAGTCCTTCAACTTTCATTATGGACGTTACCCAGCCAACAGTTAAGATATCGTTGGAAAGGAATGAATTGTATAAAATAATAGAATCTATTAATGAAATATAACACAAATAAGGAAATAAAACTGTACTTTAACTCTAAGTTAAGCAAGTTTAGTTCACATCTAAACTGGGAGGTATTTTACCTTTTCAAATTTTTTGTTTATAAAAATTCAAATAAACTCTAGTCATTCTACTTCGCGCATAATTTGAAAATTAATAAGCAACTAAGGAGGTGGATAGATCATTACATGGTCTTCTCTTATGATGAGCAGTAAAAACAATGACATCCTGAAGCCCATTGTGCTTGATGAATTTTAAAGCCGCTGAGCATCACAATCGCACAGACCCAAACGGCTTTGTGTGGATGGAAAATTCCATCGCCGTGAAATCAGGTTCCGTAGACTGACCAGGAGGAAACTCGACTGATTCAGGTTCTGGCGGGTAAATGGAGAAAATATTTGTGTCGATCTTGATTGAAAACCAGTTTGAAGTTACCCTGCATTAATATTTATAAGGGCTATTCCTCAGTGCTTAGCGGCCGCGTCCTGTTGTCAAACATTCTTTATGAGCACTATTATTAATCACAAAATGTGGAAAATTAACTATATCAATTTTTTCTTTTTATTTTCAGGTTAGTCCTGCTGCTTTTATCATAACATCAACTGAGAAAGGACTTCATTCCGGTCAGTTTGCCCTTGTCACAGTAAGTCGTATCAGTGACGAGTTAAAAATTCCTTACCAAAAAGTAAACGGAGGTTGATCATTTGTAATAGTGTAAGGAATATACTGCTATAATTTCAAGCTTTTCTACGTATTCGAGTAACGTCTCAATTTAGGATCCATGATAATAATTACCGAAGGGGAGCATTTTAGGTTATTACCTTGGCAAGTTTAGCACCTTAAATCCATACCTAATACGATTAAAATTCTCCAAACATAAGCAATAATTATTGAATAATCATTATATTGGCTAGTATGATCAACGGTTGCAAAGGTACATATTCCTAATAGATCTCTAAATAATTAACACGCAAGCTGGCAGTATGAATGGTCCCATTTTACTGCTCCGCTGGTTTTCGAATATGCGGAACTCAAAAAATGAAACTTTACTGGCGAATCTTGGGTTACTCGCAAAAATTAACTCGGATAATGGAATTGAGTTGTGGTTCAGGGAGAAATGGACTTCATCCTATGTTTGCAAGAAACACGTTAGGGCTCGAAATAAGGAATCCTCTAGGTTTGTAGTGCTCCCATTAAGTTTTCCGATATTGTGTAGAGATTCGACATTGTTTTAAAGCATAAGGCCTCTGAAAGTACCAATTTCAACAAGCTTATGTGAGAGAAAGACATAATTCATGGGTGATATCCAATAAAAATATTTAACATACCTCTCTAATTCCATTTTACAAAACATAAAATGCCACAACTTTAATATACAAGCCTTACAAAATTCAGGCCCAGGGATACCTTGGAAAGCGATTGCTCGAAAAGAAAGCTCCAAATGATCGGACAAGAGGCAATATACTGGTGTTATAATTTCAATATTTCATGAGGTATATGAACAAACGAAACAGGTCCTACCACCAACAAGAAAACTTGGCGAGGAAATTTGACGATCAATTGAGATGCGATAGAAAACAATTTTTCTCCTAAGTTGAATTTGCCGCACATTTAGTTATCATGTCAAGCATATTAAATGGCACGAACAGGAATCAATAAGAAGACTGAGGGTGAGATGATTAGATGAAGGGTGTTGTGGAAGCCATTAGTGGTACAGCACCACTTGCGGGGAAAATGTGTATCAGGCAACGCTAAATGCACTCGTTATGTTCTTGTGAAGCACTCTGATGTTCATTATGTATAGGTGACTTGATCGCTCTAAGCAAAGGCAAATTTTCCGTCAAGCCGTTCAAGAAACGCCAATTATATCTACTACCTCTACCAACAATGATCAAAGCCAGTTGAATACAATCAACTTGAAGCGGAGTACTATAGTGAAACGTGTATTAAGCGGCCACCACCGGACCCATGAGATAATTTCCGGTAAAGGATGTGCCACTGAAGTGTGGGAAGATTTTAAATTGCTTATATGTGTGGGAAATCCAATCTGCTCCAGAAACAATCAATCGCTGAGAGAGAGAACCGCTTAAGGGAGATGACCGTGGATGCAGGTTTCACTGTATCACAATACAGTCAAAACTGCAGTACAGTGAAACCTGTATTAAGCGGCAATCACCAATCTCATGAGATAATGACCGAGGTGACCGCGGAGTTAGATTTTATTGTACAAGGAAGATCAACGATTTTTTTATCTTGTAGTAATCTTTATTGCTCCGTGACCCGCCAGATATTCAATAAATTTGGTTTGCCATCACGTCTCTCCAATCATGAGATCTGCATGACATATTTCAACCCAGAACTTGAGACCATTACCCATACTTGGTATATGCGCACGCTGTCCAATATATCAATATTGCCAGTGACGAGAATTAGTCGCACTTCCGCCATTGCATTTATCGTTTTACAAGAAGAAACACCTCACCAAAACTAATTTAATTTAATTTTTGCTTCATACTCTTTTGAATATGCAGAATATTACTTAGTTTTCTACAAGAATTATCAGATTACTCTTTACCGTTTCATTTACAAGTTGCAATCGCATTAAAAAGAACTTTGATACATAAGAACCATTGTTAGAAAAAGCTGTTCACTAACCTTTCTCTTTCAGTAGAAATCGATGCATAAAAAGAGACTCTCGAGCATTAACAAACTTGTCAGTGACAAATCTTATGTGACGGTAGCTTTTTAACAGAGACGTAAGAACTTTTTATGATTCTACATTGTCTGTAATAGTTCTAGTGAGCATCAAATGAATAAAATAAAAATCGGTCCATGATTAATGACTTTGAACTGTAAATTTACACTTACAAAGTATTCGATTGCTATCACGTATGTTCAAACACGTTTCATCTTCCAGCATATTTCATGTCAGCAAGAAATAGCCTGGAATATGTCACGCGACACGGTAGGCGATCACGGAGAATAATTGAGCTTCAGGAGTGTAAGTTTTGAAAGAAAACAGCTAGTATGTGGACTCAGAAGACCCTGGAATGTTCTCAAATGACGGCGTGCATTCATGTAATACCAGACTTATTTGCAGAAGATTTGACGGAGAGCAATTAAAGGTTTTGGTTCAGAGCTTTCAGCCGTCCGAGAACACGCTATTAGCTAACATAATCTATGAAGGACGATCGGCAAAAATAAGCGTAGCTTATGCCATCTTAGTGAGGGACATATATTGAGTGAAGGAATAGATAATATAGCAATCAATCCTTCTGTCATCTGAAGGGCACATTAGCGATCAAACGGGAATCAACATCAAATTGATAACAGAAACAATCGTAAATCTCTTGAAGATCAATTTCTCGACTACCGTAACAGCATACGACTCAGTTCGATGAATAACAAATACTCGCTAAAAAAAAACAGAAACTTCCACGCCGCGCTAGACAAACTAAAATAATCAAACTATTAGTATTTAAGTATTTTGCCGAGCAACCTGCTACCGTCAAACAGTCACAAGCATATAACACAGAACAGTGACTAGATTTCCTATTTTCTCCCTTCGCCAAATGCCATACACCAGAAGCAACAGTCGTATTTCATTATATTCCACATTAATATTGATTATTGCTACATTAATTCTCACATTCTCAACTTTTATGTTTTCCAAATTAAATTTTAGCCAGTAATTCCGCGTGGATAGGGAATAGAAAGATATGTAAGAAAGAATGAGTAGGTTCACTATTTCCTGGAAGAAAGAAGCCAGTCTCATTTTCATTCGAGAATTGATAATCATAATGATTACACCACTGCATTTATGATACAATTATAAGGGCAATATTTAAGAACTAATTCATGAGAAATATAAATAAAACTTCCAAAATCACAAGCATGAGCAAACGATCTGACAGACTTCAACTCCTGCTTCCTTCGGCAGTCGAGACTTTGCGTCATCCTGAAACTTACGCAACCGTCCAAACAAAAGACACGGGAGCGCTTGCATATCCTGAGGAGGAGGTCCAATTACCCTCATAAATAAAGACATCTCACTCATTCTCACGCACAAAAACCCAAATCATTGGTTGAATTGTATAATGAGGAATAGCTATATCGACTTTTATCAAAGTATGTCCATCTCCTCCAATGAAACCATCGCATTGGACCGCATAAATCCTGGGTAACAAAAATAAATTTGTAAACATACGCTTCAAATTAGTTTTAAGAGCTGGACTAGCTTAAGCTGCCACCTTCAGTGGCATTCGTTTTCACGCCTAAAAATCGAACACATTGAGGCTTCTAATTTCGCACGTTTTAGCTTTGATACAATGCATAATCGTTAGCTTTGAAATACTAAAAAAAAAGGCTAAACACATATCCTAAACTTTGTGAGTCAAAAGCAATCCGGCGGGGATCGAACCCTCGATACACATGATCCAGCGCGATTACACTAACCGCTCCACCACCGACGCTCTGGCCATCTCACTCTTGCTCGACTTCTAATTCTCCATGCATAATTCAGGTTTAGCTATATCTCGGTCGCCTGCAACTTTGTGTGCGAAATTTCAATAATCGTCCACCCCACGGCTCAAAACTAACGTATCTATCAAAAAATTACAATAAACATTGACTCATTAATGCATCTCAAGTCAGCTATCACCCAAATATTATTAAGGAAGATCTGAATAATTGAACTGCTTTCTCTTTTCATCTGCTAAATAAGGCACCACATTGATTCTCGTACCATCCGTCATTCATGAGGTGGGACGTATTTAGCTGTATGATACTCAAGCTGATTAAGAGCCACAGCTGCATACTGAATTAGCCAATGAAAAAATTTGGCAGCGTTTCAAAAACAGCACAGCTGCCTTCAATGAACGGAGAAATCAAGATGGTATATACAGGGGAAATGACTTCAAAGACGCGACAGGAACGAGCATCACATGCGATGCGCATCTCAAATGATGGTTTCACGTAACTCAGAAGCGAACTGAAACGTAAGGGAGGAAGCAAATGATAAAAGTCCGAAGTCCGGCCTCTGTCGGTGACATCACCATAAGAATCACTGCCATGAATTTTCCGGCAAAAAGGAGAAAAGTGGAAAAACGAGCATTCAGACGTTTACGCGACGGGCAACGCGAGAGGCAAGGTCGCGCGAGGATCATCAGTGCCATTAAAATGCGTCGTTACACTCACCGCTCTGAGCACAATTTCCTCACCGCTTCGACCTCCCTTTGCTTCGTAACGATATCCCAGAAACCGTGAAACGTCCTTGATTTTCTCGAACGATTTTTGGTCATTAAATTTGAGCCTAATAAGCGTTATGTGATTTTAATTCATAGTTTCTAGCTGAGAGTGAGGCCCTTAATCGAAAATGAGAGACATAACTGAGAAACTAAAGCCAACTGCAAATTTATATTAAAGGAATTACTGAAGTGATTGGGGTCTACAATTTTATCCTTCGGTATCTTTGGTTGATTCTCACTGCAGACTTTACACAACCGTTAATCACGCGCCGTACTAATCTTAAAAATTCCCAACACGAGGATAATAAATTCAATTAACCAATTTAATGTAATACTGCCAGTTAATTTCATTAATAATAATTATTATTATTTTGAGTTTATACGCTGAATCAGCAGAAAAAGTGTATGATATCAGTCGCTCATGTGAAAATACAGTCACAGAGATCAATGATTCACATCTTTGGCTCCATTTTTATAAAATTGTGGACGCTAATATCCTTAAATTACATTTTTATGTATTTATAATCAGCAAGGACAACATTTTTTCCTAAAAAACCGCTGTTTTGTGCTTTGAAGACACGATACATTTAATGAATTCCGGGGATACTTAGTAATCTCAGAGTTTTAATGATAGCTATTCTCATAGAAGAGCTACGGTCACATGAACTATTTCACCTGAATATGAAACTTGCATGAGAATGCTCTCTATGTTTCAGACCAAAGTCTTCTCACTACATCATATATTTCAATAAAATAATTAGAAGTAAAATCTCTCACAATGAAAGTGAATCTTCAACTTGGAATGAGAATGACTCACGGATTATTGCTAGAGGATCTGAGCACTATCTTTCACCTCAAATCTGCATTCGAAATCGTTCAGATATATTTTACGATACAAGCCAAGGACAGTTTAGGGAAAGTACGCGAGGAAGTGGAAACTTGATCAGGTGTGAGAGTTTAATTTACGAGTTAATAACTCGTGATTAACTGTGGTCGTTAAGAAATCGAAGGAACAGCCTGATCTTTAATGACACAGATAAAAGAAAAGACCTCGTCATAGGTGAATATTCCGACGGATAAGAAGCACCAGAACGAAGTATTTAATATAGTGAATACACCTATTAAAATTGTAGTAATTGAGTGATGCCCACAATATATTAGTTATTTAGCATTTAGATTTTACTTTGCTATCGTAAATCACCAGAGGAGATTATGAACTATGGGAAAAATTTGGGCAATAGCAACACAATTGTCATAACAGTTTTATGCTCTCAAAGCACTGGAAAATCATAAGTAAGCGAACCGAGGACAAAAATCTAACTGCTCAGCCACCGAAGTTAGCTTAGTTCCTCTATTTCGCCTGAGTTTGTCCAAGTGACATAGAGTAATAGCGAAATAATCGTAGCAATAATAAAGAAGTTAGCTCTTACGACTTGAATAATATAATAAGGATGAAACTCCAAAAGCCGTTATCAACGGCTCGCTAACGGCTTTTGAAGTTTCACCCTTATTATATTAATCGTAGCCGTCGGAGAAACTTACAATCAAGTACGCGACTGATAAAATATACAGAATTCAAGGAGTTATAATAATATTTAAATACTTAAAATAAAGAAGTTGAATAGCTTCAAAGGATTTTGGATGAGTAAAAAAATAATTCTATTCATGTATAAGGGGGATATTCCCTGGTGAATCAATCTATGATTGATTCTGCTTTGTAAAACATAAAAAGTTGATCATATGCAAAAATGATATGATAAAAAGTATTGTTTCATAAATTTCAGAAAATTGCCAGAGAATCTTACCCTATCAGCATTGCCTAAAAATTCTCTATAAAAGGAAATAAACAAACTTGTTAATAATTGCATTAAGTTTTTGGTGCGAAATCGCGGCAAGATTCAATTGCATTCCACGAAATACACAGAAAAAAAGAAATTTAGGACTACGTCAATGCCATTGAAGACATACTGTAGTAGATATAGGTTAAGCAAGAATAACTTTGTGAATGGAGACGAAACAGAAGAATGCAAAAAAAAACAAACGACACTCGTCATGAACAACATGAATAAAGATGGCCAGGGGAAGGAAGAGTATGAGAAAAGTGGGACGGGTGATGCGCTGACATGGCAATGAGAAGAATATAAAAAAGAAAAGGTCACGGCTCTTGATTCAGCTGACCTTGACGTGAATGGGCGGCTTAACGGTGAGCGCCCGCGACAGTATTAGCCAAGAATATTCAAACACGCGCCCTTGTAATTCCAGAATTTATCCGGATGATTGCTACCTCTATCACGGCACCAAAGCAACAGATTTATCTTACATTCATAAACCTTAATAGGTTGTTTCAACTATTTTTCTATTCTTCCAAGCAGCAATAGTCGTTTTCTCAATAATTAGCAATTTCATCAGCTTTTATTCCGCGCAATCTAATATCAACCTGTACCCATTGCACGGTAGTTCAGTCCTGAAGTAAAATTTCATGACCATTTATGAAATGAAAATCAAAGTAAAAAAACGAGCATCTAGAAAGAAGTGACTTTACGCGCAGATAAATATATGAAATGAAAATAACTGATCCACACCTAAAAACATGAGTCCAGTTACATAGAACACTGAACTACATATTACATAAGTATACCAATTGGACACCTTACAGAAAATGATATCCTCTAGCTATTACATAACTGGTTGGCAGTGCCCATATAGACCACTCCCCCTGCAAACTTATATCGCATGATATGGCGTAATCAGTACAAACGCAGGCTAGGAATATTAATATCTGCTGTCAACAGGCATAAGGCTTCCATTACTTCGTTTTTCAGCAAAAATATCTTCCGGCTGCAGGGCATCAACTAGGCAATATAAGAGGTTACTTAAATTCAAACAGGACGCCGTCCAGTCACAATTACTTTCGAAAGTTATTATTTAATACTCTTTTACATACTATACCACATATTTATCATAAAAAATACTCACATACTACACATCACTACAATTATATACAATTTACCATGCATTAATATAATTATTAATATATATCCTCAGTTATTTAATGACATATATTGTTTATGCATAAACATATTTGTCCTTATATGAATTCTTACCATCAATAACTCCCTCATAAAATTTAAATGGAACAACTAGGAAGATTAAACCACTCCTATCTACTCCACTGTAAGTAACTTCATGGATGGGTAACAAGGTTTAATTTTCTGCTGAAATTCAACATGCTACCAATTAAAACAGAACTTGTATTAATAAGATAAACACATGCATGCGTTCACAAAATTGAAAATCAGTTCAGGCGAGTAAAACCCACATTTTATAGTAATAGCGTGGTTACATGTTAAAAATAAGCTTTGCACACAGATTTAAATAACAACTTTAACTTTGGAACAACCTATTTAATCCATTTTAAAGATATTAATCTCTGTTTGAACAAATATTACGTTACAAATCTGTAAGTTAAATGTGACGTTTTGATGATTATTTTAAAAATATAGCAGGGTACAGGTTCGTTTAAAATACCACAGGATAAAATAAATAATAGAAAATAAATAATATAATATAAATATAATTATAATAATATAAAATAAATAATAAAAATAACACAGGATATTATGATGATAATCAATTAAAATCTGGGTGCCCTTGATAATCCGACCGTGCCTGAATATACCATTGTTACTTCTGGTTTCCAACTCTGGATTATTTAGTAATGATGGACCTCTCTACAGAAGTTAACCAACCGAGTTGTGAGGAAAGAAACGGGAAGAACTATGTTATCTCAAGCCTTCATCCGGTCGGGAGTGCGATAATGCGGGTAGAAATCATTCCGAGTAAGAAAGGAGGAAAACAACATAGAGCATATGCTGAACGAATCAAGGAGGATGTTTATTTTCCGTGAAACAAAAATCGTAAAGATTTGAGAATAAATAACTATTTCCAATTGCCTTACATTTTCCTGTTTTTTTCGAAACTCTTGTCTGGCGGAATTTCCCAATATTCTGCGAAACAACAGGCTGTACTCTCCCAGTGGAAGTGACTAATATTTTCAGCAAAAATCTATAAATTAGATTAAAAGATCGGAAAGGTTACAAAATTCAACATTCTTCTGATTGCTCATTAAAAATGCCAACGAATCCAAAAATATCCAATTCAATAACCGCGTTGTAATTACGAATTACTAAGCGTCAAGTTTAAAATACCCGAGGCAGTAATGATGAAAAAAACTAATTATATTTAAAGTAGGAGAAAATTTCAAGTTGTTTCTTCACTTTTAAGTCACTTTCTTTTAATACTTTAAATACATACTATTACGACAGCCCATAATACACACCATGAAAAAGACCTCAAGCGCAGCACCCTCTAATTCAAACCGTTTCCCTGAAATTCTCGGCCAAAATCTGAAGATGTTCATTCGCCTGCAAGAAATCATTTTCATGACGGATTCCTTGAAGACATCTTGCACCTGAAGGTTACAGGTTACTCTGAGTGGAAACGCATTCTGCACTGTATATTATAATACATATACGAAAAAGTGCATTTCGGTCGTTATTATTTTCTTCTTAACGAATAGTTTCGAGTTGATTTTTCAGACTTTTACGATTCTCGAAAGAATACTCCTCTTGGAAGAACTCTCAAAAATGAATAAGTTCAACAGATTCTGGCATAATGAAGTGGAAGTTTGTCTTTGTGAAAAAGTTTGCGTCGTGCATTGTAAATTATAATTTGTGGAAAAATTCATTTCTATTGTCTTCATAATGATGAACTTCCACTATATGAATCCTGAACGTGTTGAACCTGTTCGTCAATAAGAGTTTAACTCCCAAGAAAAGCATTTTTTCCGAGAATCGTTCATCAGTTCGCCTATCGCAGAGGATATATTTCCTGTACTTGAGGGGATAATTATACCGCCATAAGTTCAAGTCCCACGCCTGGAGTTGTTTCACTTGTTCGTGACTCATGGCATGGAGTAGACATCAGACGGTGAGCACGTCATGCAGCAGTGTTGTCGTCTGTATTTAGAGCAAGGCGCCATACACGGAGATAAGGTTCCCAAGATAGCAATGCACGAGTACCTTGAAAGGTGACACCGACGCCAATGAAGCACTTACTTGCATGGGCAGGAAAGTATAGAAGTGTTTCAAAAAGTTAGAGAAATGATGTTTCTGTATTCGGTAGAGCACGCCTAACTTTCCCATGTCCAGATGTTTAACTCAAATAAGTTTAAAATGGAGCGGTGCAATCAAACAAAACCACGATTATCAGGTGCCACAAATGCTACCACAAAGACTTTCTGCTACACTGCTCGCACATTCTGAAGACTTGCACCACGTTATTTCCAAGATAGTTGGCATTTTTAGCACATGAATTCATAAGGATCCCCAAATTTAGAAAATCCATTAGATTGGGGCGTAGTGGCTAAAAAAAACCGGGATTAATTCAGAAAATGAGAGTACGGCAATTTATATTTTTTTCACGTTGAAGATCGATGGAGTCCAAGCCAGTCCAAATGGATTTCAACCTATGATGAAATTCCACCTCGCTAAAATCCATTTATCTTCTTACATATATTTATTTATCTGATATATTCTTATCTTCTACATAATTACGTTATATATTAAATATATATATTCATTCATAGGTTCATTCGTTTGAAAATTCTTAGATGAAGGCTAGGAATGCAAACATGTGCCTCAGTTAACTCTTAAATTTCAGTTTCATCAAAGTTTCGACGTATGAATGAGCGAATAAAACATTTGCCACGGAGTCGGTTACAGGCTCAACGAATCCGCGCCGAGCGTTTTAACCAAATATGTTGCCCTGAGGCATATCCACTGCGGATCACGTGAGACTGAATGAATTATGGTAGTGCAAAACGTAAATATACATGCCTAAATTCTAAAGAGCGAAAAAAGCTGACAAGGAAGTTGCGAAATGGCACCAAGTCCTTATTTATCGCGAGAACTTGGGCGAGTTTGGTCTAGACAAGCTGAACGAGGAAGAGGAGAAAGGGACTCCACAGGGAGAGATGGGAATGATTAGAACTGCTGGCGGGAAAATTACCTAAAAGGGAGGGTGAGGTGTGGCAGAGGGAACTGGCGACCTTCCTCTTCCTCAATGGGGCGAGCAGTTTGGCGGGAAAACACTGGGGCGCCGCGGCGGTATTTTCTTTTTTGCGCGGGAGAAGATAGCAAATGGTTGTGCGAGGACTTCCTGAGACGAAAGGAAGCACACGCTCATCATATCACCTTAACATAGCGAGGATATTACTCTCCTTTAGGAAAAAATGCTGACTTTTTGCCGAAAAGAAGAGAGGGCTAAATGAAATACCACTTGTGGTAGAATAACCACGGGGGTAGGGGGCGTTCTGGTGCGTTCCGCAGTACCAGGTTCCAATCCCAGCCATTGAGAAGATATATCAATTGAATCGTATTACGGTACTCTGTGGAGAACACTTGCCTTACTCCGTTCACTGGTTGGAGCTTTGAACAGTGGATATCTGGTCCCTTTCCTTAGAAATATGCAAACACAAACGTGGGGTTTCTTTACACCCTCTCCTACGTAGAATTACATAGATTATGTAGGGAGTGTAGAAAGGAGTTTCTTACCAGGATCCATGAAAGTATTGATTAGTAAGGAAATGGATTTATCTCCGGATTCCAATCACGACAATTTCTTTTCTTGCGTATTGGTTAAGTAAATCTAAATATTATATCTACCAATCTAGACGAGGTAATGAATGGTATTAGTTGGTCTTGTGCAATAGATACGCATCATTTTAACGTGGAGGTGCCACATGTATTTATAGACGGTTTATCGGATTCGAAGTAGAGGTTAAAACATAGCACTGAAGTATCTTTTGGATTAGACTCATTGCCACGCGGCACAATTTTCTCTTCATTTACCGTTCTATGGGGTGCTAGCTGCGAGTAACTTTACATCATCGTCCAAAGTGCGAGAATGTAAAAATACGGTGAGTTCTGATATCACGTAGAGCACAAAAACCTCTGACTTCTTTAGAATTAATGCAAAACAAATATTTGGGATACAATCTGAAGAGAGCATTTCCTCGCTAAGGCTCGTTATCATGATAAGCGGGATCTAAACACAGGGAGGTTGCGAAACTAGCTAATTCATGTGGAGCCAGCTGTAAACCGCGGAGTAAACCGCAAAGACTAACCTTCCATGAGAAAGCCTGTTTTTCTGTAGAGCACTTCCTGTTCTCCTTATCATCTTCTCACGTGTATGAGGAAAGAGAGAGAGTTTTATAGCCCATTTTACTAAAGGTTATGCAATTAAATTTTAAGAAGTCACAATTTAATGGAACTTTAGCCTTATTGATGATGCCCTTATCTTGCCAATACACTCTTAATAGTATTCTTAGGAAAATAACAATGAACATTTACTGTTTCTCAATCGCATACAGCTTGTGGTAGCCAAAAAATTAGCCAATTAATCGACATGTTCATCACTTTTTTCATGTGAAAATATTTTTAATGCTCACCAATATTTTGCACTCTCTAAATGTCAAATAAAGAGGCAAAGTTGAATATCGTTTATCAATCCAGCCCATTGCGTTTAATGCCGTTGGACATCTGCACAAAGGAATTGTTCATGTACGTGTTTACGGTGTTAGAAGCATCGCTTGTATTACAAACCTTAAAGGCATTGTAGATACCAAAAAACAGTATTTGAGATAGTTCAGGGCAGCAAGGCTAATTTCGGTTGAAGGCAAAAAATTACGGAAGAGAAAATCGTGGGAGTCAAAACACGCCCTCCTAACCCCGATTGCACCATGAAGTTGGAAGGACTGATCAAAGGAGCTAATTTATACTAACAATCTCATTTCCTTACAAATGGAGCTTCTTCATAAAAGAAGGGACATTCCATTTGTTAAGGAATATAACTCTGGCACATTTCGTAACGCTACCAGGTGTTTTCCTTCCTGCCCAACCATCGAGAACACAGAGGACCTCTTATCATGCAACAGCAGTGCACGGAAAAATACGATTATTACGAGCAGTCTTCTACACTCTTTCGCTTTCAAAGTAAAATGTTATGCCAATTGGGCGCGGTCCAGATCGGCTGAACCCGCACGGACCCTTCGTCGCAACGCTACGCGATGCTCGATGGTTAGAATATCGAGATAATAGAGAAAACGAGAGAAGAATGTGTACCGAAGCACCAACTCCCAAATGCAAATGCTCCTACCACACAGTTTAAACCAACATCAAGCTACGTCCAAATGGCACGGAAAATATGTGTTATTAGTCCTAACGTAGAGCCACGAAAATAACACACGATGGTAACCCTTGAGAAATGCCGAAAAGATTCATGAAGTCACTTGCATATGTATAAGTTACTCTTATTTTAGTGTGTAACTCGCATGGTGGTATTCCAATCGAAAAAAAAATTGTTTGGCCAGACTTGGCTTGGAATCGCTCCCGCATCTAATAGTTTCTGTGACAGGTTGCTGGTTTACTTGGCATCTGGAACTCATATGCTTGACCGACATTTATGAAACCCACACATTTTCACTGCCTCGCGGTTTTCATGGCGTTTTACCCACAAGGTTATGCGCCGTAATCATCAGACTCTCAACATCCATTATGCTCATCTTTTCATCATTTCTAACTGAGCGCAGAACGTTCTTGTTGTCGCACATATTTCTCACGTCTGCATACAATGCCATTTGGCTTACACAAACGTGAAACCTCGGGTGCTGCCAAATTTCCTAACACTGCTGAATTCATATAATTTTATCTGCCACGTCTGGCATATTCCAATGAGTCCAAGGGATACCACGTCAAAAACTTTCAACACATATTTTGGATATCACTTGTCTGAGATCGGCTAAATCACCCCAATTATTTGAAAAGAATACTTAGTCTTAACTTTTAATACTTGGGTCAATAGTATTTACAAGAGTTCCATTACCAGAGTTTAAATGTTACAAGTCTTCTTGGTGATTTCAAAGCAGATTTAAATTCCATTATTCTCAGTAGTTCGTAGGAATCTCGCTCGCGAAGAGTAGACGCTATAGATGCCGTATTTTATTAATGTGAAGATTTTATGTATATATTGCAGGTATACTAGGTCTGCACTATACTATACGAATTTTTGCCCTGTTTGCTGTTAAAATGTATTCGGGAAAGTATAAATTCATCGGGTAATTCAGCAAAATATGAAATGAGCTTAATTTAAATCTGAAAACAGACCAAATAAAGTTCGCTAAGAGATCAGTTCCGCGAATGCGACAGTAGCCACAAAAATATGAATACAACCCATTCATAGAAGCAACTCACGGAGACGAGCACATCACAGGCTCATATCACTCTCGGCTGTATTTTTAAACCAAACATATCTTATGTTACATGAATTAAATTGAGTACACCTCACCCAATGTACTTAGTGAATATGCTCAGATTATGAGTCAAACGAAATTCGCTCATGAAATTACACGCAGTTCCCTAAGAAATGAGTGCAAGTTAGTTTTTCCCGAGTCATTGGCACTTCTTAACCTTGGAGAAATGAAAATAATCCTCTAATGACCGATCTCAAAAAACTCTATAAGAGAAAAGTAAAAGATTCCAAAAGAGAAGGAATGCGGATCTCGTCGCTAAGGCAATTTTTCCAAGAAAATCCGTGAATGACATGGTTTATGTTTCTCCAGGCTGCCAATATATCCGAAGCAGGGCCAAAAGGAACGCTATCAATACGGGTTCTCGAGAAAAGTAAGGATTCGACTAATAGATTTGTTTGCGTCAGTAAAAAGAAATGCCCCTCCCGTAAAGGTATTTACGAATCTCCAACAGATACCATACGGGAAATTCAAGGGTCAGGTACTCACTCGAAAAACGTTCAAGATAAAACTGATTTCGCAAAAATTTCTTTCTTCATGACAACATTTAACTCTGAAGCTAAGCAAGGTGATCATGAATGTTTTCACAATCCGTTCTCCTCATACTCACTCTCATTTGTCCATTTCGTGCTTCTTCTCTCATTTGCTTTACCTATTGCGTTTATTCGCTCAACACGAAGAAGCCTTAAATCCTTCAAACTTAAACAGATGGTCGGTGACAAAGGTGACTTCTCTTCATCAATAACGTATACCCTGTAGGAGGTCCAAAATATAAATAGTACAGTAAATGTAAGAGACGTAAGGTAAATCGTTTAAATATTTCTTCTCTTAGCTTCACTTGAATAGCGCACGAAATAGGGTGTGAACAAAACGAATTGAACGGCTCGTGAATCATAGTATTCAGAAACTTTATTTTTGTCTTCATTTTATGTGAAGAGACAGATACGCAATATGCATTCATTTACGCTTTGCATTTTTTTTTCTTTCTGCAATACGTCCCTGGCTCCTAAATCTCTTCTTTGATAGCAGAATACAACTTTTATGCCATAGCTCAGAGAAAACCATTGTGATATCCCTAAATCGCCATACTCGTTCGCGAAAAAGCATCACCACTGATAATGGGAAAACGAATTATCAGGATATTGTGAATTCTTGAGTTGAAAAAATAATGGGTGGGGAATATGTTGGTTATTAGGAAGACATCGAGTCTTTTACAAGGGTTATATAATGATTCGGAGATACACCAACTTTCTGGCAATCGAAATTCCAAAAAATAGAAAGTATGGTAATCGCTTTCTTTTACTATGTTGATGACCAAATTTAGTGCAGTTACTTTATTTTGCGTAATGTTGTCACAACGCACTTTATAATAGAATTGAGTACGCTGGGACTCAAGAGTAATCAAACAGGATAAACCCGCTATTTTTTTTCTTTCTGCAATACGTCCCTGGCTCCTAAATCTCTTCTTTGATAACAGAATACAACTTTTATGCCATATCTCAGAGAAAACTATTGTGATATCCCTAAATCGCCACACTCGTTCGCGAAAAAGCATCACCACTGATAATGGGAAAACGAATTATCAGGATATTGTGAATTCTTGAGTTGAAAAAATAATGGGTGGGGAATATGTTGGTTATTAGGAAGACATCGAGTCTTTTACAAGGGTTGTATAATGATTCGGAGATACACCAACTTTCTGACAATCAAAACTCCAAAAAATAGAAAGTATGGTGATCGCTCTCTTTTACTATGCTGATGACCAAATTTAGTGCAGTTACTTTATTTTGCGTAATGTTGTCACAACGCACATTATAATAGAATTGAGTACGCTGGGACTCAAGAGTAATCAAACAGGATAAACCCGCTAGCAGCAGATGTAATGGAAAGGCCATTGATTCATTCGTTGATAAACGTGAGAAGAACCACAGGCAGTGGGCGTATCTGAAGCCATAAACATCACAATAATCGCCGAGCTGGGTATGAAAAGGCTTGCGAGGTGAAGGGTGATGGATGGATAGGAGAAAATTACGGGTGGATTTCGAAGGAATACTGACGGATATTTTCCCGCAGCCTTGGGAAAAAGCACGAGGAAAATAGTGAATGGGAAGGAAAGTTTCACAAGTATAGAAATCATTGAGAATTATGGTGATTTTAAACTACGGAACGGATTTTCCTAATATTTTACACTCTTAAACGAGCAACAACTTTACTCATAAACTAGCTGTTGACCGTAACTTTTATCGCCTCACTGTTCTTCCTGGTATCATAGTAATATGCTCCGTAATCTTGTTTTATATCACCACCTGCTCCCCTAATCCTCTCTCTGAGCTTAAAAGCACTTAAAAGATGGCTGAAGACGAAGACATTTTTATATCAAGTATATGGAGAGCCTGACATTGTTTTTTTCGTTATAAAAATGTTTTTAATTTCGTTTCGGTAATGGGAGAATAAGTAACTTTTGAGGTACACATATTCTTACTGTCATAAGTTTCAACATTTTAGTGATTTCAATCCCCATTAATTACGATCAATGCTAGTAAAACAGACTATGATTGGATATGAGCATCAACGCCAAACACGCCAAAATTTTTTTTTTTAAATCTACGACCATGACGGCATCTTAGTGACTTGGGATCCTTATCACCTAAAAAGAGCATTTTCATCCCTAGGATCTTTAAGGATTGGATTTCATTTTTGGGGAGGCGACCGATGGCTAAGGTCATTTGCGCCATAGGGTATAGGTAAGGGAAGAAGGGTGGATAGAAACCCGGCGTCGGCATTAGCCTGCTCTTAACGAAAGGCGCCAAGAGGACCACGACTTAACGTCTCATCCGACAGACGGAGTACTGTACTTGAAGTGCCCTCCACAGAACACTCAAGTAGGGATCGGGTTTCCTCTGAAAAACATCCTCCTCTGCAGGGATTCGAACCCTGGCCGCCCGTATGTTTAGCCAGTACTCTAGCCATCACACCAACCCGATCCCCGGATCTTCTTTTAAAATTTCGAATTTATTCTATTCAAACTTCCTCTTATGGGTTACACTTACGAGTAGCTTAAAATAAATTGAAAATGAGGCTGGGTTATAGTGGAAACGCAACCATTTTTATCATTATACTTGCCCTATTATTCGAGTAGTATTCTCAATTTCAAACTCACGTACTACTCCAGTGCGTTGCTCCAAATAATGATGGGTTAAAATAATTTATTTCCAATCACATTCAAGGCTACAGACATATGCCTTAGATTCCGTAATCTTCATCCCCCCCTCCCTCTCACACACACGCTATTTACAAGGTTTGCAAGGTTCTCTAAGGCTGTGGATAGCAATAAATAATCAAGCACCTTTGAAAATATGCAAGAGGCGAGTAAGGCCTGGGTTCATTCGCAAAAAAGTTGCGGACAGCATAAGCAATGCCATCGGGCTAACCCGACGTGAATCATATTTGCAGCGACAGGTTTGAGTTCCACATTCTTTGAACGAAACGTGGCATATGCTAACTGGTGGTAGCGAATGAGGGCCCTCTTGTTCCAGGGAATTCCAGGAGGCATTATTTATGGAATGCTTTTGAACTGAAAAATCGGATTAAACGCTGACTGCTATCGAATTAATAATATTTTTATTTTTATTTCTGAAACATTCTAGTTCGGCTCTGTGGAAAATATTAATGATTAATCAACGAAAGGTTTGGAAGTGAAACTCTAGTTTTGAAAAACTTCTTCAGTGTTAGTGGAGAAGTAACACCATATTTGCACGAAAATTATCTCGGGCTTATTGAACTAGTGTCTTTTACCGATATTAACTTAATTAGTTGAAGAAAATTAAAATAAACGACTAATGTTATTGAACGATGAGAAACGTATTACCTGAGGATCATTCGAATATTTTACTCAATTATGTAGAGTAAATTCCTAAATAAATTAGATAATTGAATTCAAAAAGTTTCACATCAAATTGAAATAATAAAAGTATGAGATAAAAGTGTACAAAGTATTGAATAAATCAGATCTAGATACATTTAACTCATACGCCTAAGATGATCTCCGAAGTAAATCATAGCGGCGGAAGATCTGCGGAATTGAACGATATTTAAACCGGAAGAGACTACACGTCTGCGACCGTGCATTGAGTACCAAGAATCGGCTTCTGTTGCGGCTTCAATTAATTAATTAATTTTTACCAAGGCGCAAGACTATTTGAATGGGAAGAGAACGGATAAATGCCTCTATAAACCTATTCGCCCAACTACAGCACAGTTATTTCCCATGAACCTGCCTTATGCTACAAGCCCCCTTCCCGAAAAATAATAAACAAAGAGAAACAGTACCAAAAGATTTATTTTCACCATGCATAATACCGCAAAAGTCCATCAAATAAGCCCAGCCACCATTAGTATGATGTATAGACTCAAAGGCAATAATGCTTTTTAAGTATCCTAAAATCCTTCAATTAAAAGCTATCTTAGAAATCTTATGAAATTTCCACAGGGATTAATTCACATACCGATTGTCAGGCACTAATAAGCGACGCCTAAATAAAATTAATTATCACAGAACAGTGTAGAAATTCTACGTAAAATACGGTTTTAGCAATAAAATTTGCTCTATGTGTTACGAATTGTACCTGAATGTAGGTAATTACGACGACATCTCTTCAATTGTTTGGAGTTCTTCTCACAAATGAGTACGAGACTCTGACACACCCCTTTTTTACAACCAGTCTTCAAAGAAGGAAACTGGCAAAGCGTGTATCTAACGGTTTATGGAACAAAGTAGGCGGTAATAAATTGATATTCATTAATATGCTGTCTCTTTCACACGACTTTATGCTCCCTTTCCCTGATTAGCATTGCAAATCATCCGTAAGCTTGAGAATTCCAAAAACGCCATAGCACACCCACATAATTATAACTCTACGGGAGAGAGGGATATATAGGCATCAGTGGAATGTGAATATCGTGGAAATCGCAAATTATATGTTGCAAAATAAAAAAATAAATTATTTTTGGATAAAAAAAAGATTTGAGGGTCACGTCTGAACTATATAATTTGACGGGGAAAGATGGGGTGGAGTGACGGAGATGAATCGAGATTTGGATGCGTCTATGAAGGAACCAGAAAAGGCAGCGTAACCGACGTCGTTAAAGGGCGCCAAATGGGATTCATCCCAATGGATGTTACGTTCTTTTTTTTAATGTTCCAGCGGGACGTCTATAAAGGAGGAGGTGGAGAAGTGGGAGGCTGGGGAAAAAAAGGAAGAGGTGGGAAGAAACGGGAGGAGGAGGGCACATGGGTAACTGGTGTGGGAGAACAGTGGTGGGATGAGGGGAGAGGAGGAGAGAGAAGTACAATTTTTTGGCAGTGGTCAGTTAAGGGAACGAGGAGTGTTCGGACTCAAGGCCATCACCATCCTCCTCCCCCACGCTCCACCCACCTCGCTCAACCACCCCCTTTGGTAACACCACCCACACGCGGAATTAATAAAAGAAGAAAAGGATAAGGAAAACGAGAATCCCATTCCATTACTCGCTGGCCGGGCGCCAGGTGGTTGTGGGAAGACATGACGTGTGGGATGGGTGGTGGGTTTGAAGGATGGAGAATGAAGAAAGTGGTTTAGAGGAAGAGAAGAGATCTCTGATCGAAAGATAATTGCAACTCGCGAACTTAGCTTGTTTTCTCCCTTTTCCATTCCTTACGTAAGCCCTTATATCCTGTGCCGTGATTTTTACCCAAATAAGCGCATCTATATGAATTTGTGGCACCGTCATGACTGCAATGATATTCAGGATTCTCTTCCGTCAACTTATGCCGATTTCTGAATTACTGCTCAAAAGATCCGCGACTTCACAAAAACCACAGATATCCAACGCAAAGCCAAATCAATTCTCACAATTATGAGTCGTTTATTTGCAGCAATGACAACATTCACTCATTCCTGACTACGGAGCTACGTAAAGTAGAAACTATAAGAAACGTATCTTCTCCCCTTACAAACTGTGCCAAATAATAACTTTTAATAGAAGCCTTATAAAACAATTCAGGCAACAAACACATGTTAGGGATAACGAAGGAAAATTCAAGCTCTTATAACAAAATGTTTAGAAGACATGTTTTTGTCAAATGTTTGAGATCAACTAACATCTAAGATGTCGTAAAGAAAATAAAAAAATACCAAAAATTGAACCTTAAGTTATCTCAATATTAAAGGCAATGCTCAGCCAATTACTTTAATTTAGAAAATCATTTGCGACTACATTAACAAATTGGACCATAAACTGAAAACCACAATATTCTCCCGAAGATAATACATCAATGTTGACCAAAACTTCCCATAGCCGAACTTCGCCCATCTTAATCTCCTATACACAAAAAAAGGAAATATAGTCAGAGCTAAGAAGCTGTTCTGTAAAAGTTGTCCAGCGTCGAGATGTGATTCAAATCTTTCGCCAACCGGGGTAATGAGACACTTCTTTCGTTTTACAAATGATACTTCTTGAACGCATTTTGTTTCAAGCGCCAAGGGAAGTTGATGCCAAAGATTGCCACGAGAAAGAATAATCCCAGGCATTCTTCAATACTCCATAGATGATGTACACAAAACAATCGATGGTAGTTTTCGGATCATTTTGAACCGATATACTGAATCAATAATCCAGGTCACAAATAATTAATGAATAATTCTTTAAAAATTGTCAGAGTAGGTTTCCAAAAAATAGATTGTCAAGCAAAAATATTTTTTATAATTTTCATGATTCCTCACCTCGATATTTCTTATTTTCACTTATAAAGTAACAATTTCAAATATTTAAAGAGAGTTCTAGAGTGCTTTTAAGAACTACCGATTCTACCATGAATAGTTTCATTGTAGGATAGACCTAAATCGCAGTGACATTGGCGAGACAAAATCGAAAGGAAAATAAAAGGTGTAACGTAACATAACAACACAATTTCATCACCACAGGTTATCTTTTAATCTAATTTTGAGGGAGACTCGTATATATATTCGTTTCGAGTTTGTTTGTTAATATCCGCACTGATCTACAAAAAATAACTTAATAACGTTTGGCTCTCGAAAACCATTTACCTCCCATCAAGTCCTTCCTCTACTTTTCACTCCTTTAAATTTATTTCATTCCCCGTTAAGCCAAATGGTCCTCCCATCACCTTCCACTCTCTTCGTCTCTTTCTCAATCTCTCACCACTTCGCCTTGCCTCTCCCGCATCCTCCTACCTTCCCTTTCAGGACTCACGGTGCGCGAGGACGTTCTTCGTTTTTTTTTGTGTGGCCCATCCTCAATCTGCTCGCACGACTTGTTGCCGCACAAAGTCGCACAAAAGGAATACCTCGAGTTCCCGAAAGAAAATAATTCCACGCATGACAAGCCCAAGGTCGATTATTTCTGGGGTTGCCCCCGATGGGGGGGGGGGGGGCGGGCGGGGGGTAGAGGGAGAGCCGGTGGTGTGGAGAGAGGGCGTTGATCGGATGGATGACACGGCTCATCTGAGGCGAAACTCATTATGCAGAGAGGAGGAGGACGTGAGCAGGAAATCATTAGCGGGAGGAGTGGGACCAAATACAGGCGTGGGCAGGACCACAAACAAAGGGTTGTCACTGCCCACGAAAAAAAATGTACGGACTTTTTTTATTCTTTAAAAAAAATGACCATTTATGTTTATTCTCCAATTCACATAATTTAATAGCTGTGGTCACCTTCAGCGGAATAATAATAGGGGTGGGTTACATTCCCATGCTTCTAAAAGAATGCGGAGGGCACTAAAATATATCAAGATAAAGGCATAAGGCGCCTTCATATACTACGACTCCTCAAAGATACGGCGCCTCAGTTCAAGTAAAAGCTGGAGACTGAGAAGAAAAACAGCTCAATTCCGAGCTATAAAATAGCAAATATCAGAATTTGTAAGGGTTATTTTAGAGCTTAGAAAAATGTGCTTGAACGTCAGGCGGCCGTGGGTACGGCAGAACGTATGCACTCATCCTTCTAATAGGGTGATTCGAAATACTCTGCCCTATCACAGTTGCTTTTTCTTTTCATAAAGACGCACATTGGGGTAGTTGATTAGGTTTTTTAAAAGAGAATAAAGTGATAAAAGGCGTGGATAAGAGGATAATTTTGTTTATCTGTTCTATTTCTCATCTTAATCAAGCATTAGGAACTAAATTACGCTAACATCTTTGCTGAGAAATCCTGGGGCATCTAGGTACCCGCGCAGAAGCCACTTTATTTTGTAAGTCTCGCGATATCGATATGAATTCGCACTCGAAGTCGTATGTACATTTCTAATCGTCACGGCCATGGCACAGAATAATTCTCCGGTGGCGATCCGTTCGATGGCTCGAATTGACACTGTTGATAAATTAATTCCACGTAACCACGAGAGGGAAGACATCGCCCCTCCACCTCGTTGCATAGTAAATTCCTGGGATTCCTCCCAACCCGTTCGTCTGCACTGAAGAAACACTCCCATCCCTCCGGGATTCCTTCAAGATGACGGATTACGTGGAAACTCGGCACTCTTCTCTCCCACCACCACCTCGGCCGTCGGCGCCACAGACCTTGGGTATCCTTGGCCGCCAAAGGTCCGCCCATTCCCCTACACTCCACTCGTCCTTCCCTCGTCATCAGTCCACATATAGCAGGAGAATACACACTATCTTCCTCTCCCCTACAGAGAAGGAGGTTTTTTTTTCCTGTCTTTTTGACTTTTTCTTGACTCTCGCGAGACCTCGGAAGGATTTTCTCAGAGCATTTGCTGGAGCTGACTGATTTAAAAAATCTGTTTCGGCTTGAGCGACGGTCTCTACCGGGTTTTCGCGGCATTTCATTCTCGCTTGTCGCACGTGTACTTGTTTACAAGCCGGTGACATAGAATAAACTGAACTGAGATGCGACTCTTACATAGTCAACTATATTGGGATATTTACCGACGGTCAGTAAATGAAGAGGACAATCAGCGCCTTCTACTTTACATTATTACAAAATAACTTGTTTATGGCTAATTACAAAGAACTGAACAGTTTAAAGATACATTTAAATATGTTTTCCCTACACAAGGCTACAGGTTTATTACGATTAAACAAGTGTTTTCACTATTAACTGTCAAAGAGAGCGCTCCGGTCGGAAACGGCAAAAAAACGGCACTTTTTTTTATCCCACCGGAGTAAAAAATCTATAGAGTAGTGTAATAATCATAAGCAACCAAATTTGAACGCAAAATAAAACAAGCTAAAATTTGGTGTAACTCGCATTCATATAGGTACCACAGTTCATTTTTAATCAGAGTCCAAACTCGAGTCTACATAATTTTTTCACCAACAGTAGTGATCACTCGAGTCAGTTTTAGTCATGGACAAGCACATGGCACCATTTTTAGCGACTAAAAAGGTGAAATTCCCGAGCAAACTGGTGCGTGAAAAAGGCCAATTTCCGGTAGATGAATTGATTTATTCAACCGGGTAAAAAATTTCCGTTTCGAATTTGGAAAAAGCTGTTTTAGGGGTGAATTCTAGACACTTCAAAGTATCAAAAAATGCAATACAAAATCGATTTTTCGAAAATAAGTTATGTAAACCTCTCCTTAAGTAAAAATTAATGCATCAGGACGATTTCCTATTAACTGTCTTAGTTATAGACCCAATCGCGATCTTTCATACCGTCACATCACTTTAAACTAAAGGACGTCAGCTGAACGAAATCTGGTCCATACAGTTTATGCTGAACATTACGTTATTCAACAACTGGACAACGTTATTCAACAAAAAATAATGCAATTCAAATTATTAAGAGCCCTTTTTCGAGGGAATCAGCCATGCATTGATACACACTGCGTCGTTCAAGCCACTTGGTTGGGTAGAGGAGTATGACATCTTCCTGTTACAACACTCGTACAATATGAATGCTGGCATCAAATTGGGTGCGCAAAAGCAGATAATAGTAGTCAATAGAAGTTCAAGCCCGGGGCATAATTATTGTTTTTGGAATAATTTCCGGGATTTTTACATCCTCGCACCGCAATCCATACCCGAGATAGCGTAATTTCAATTGAAATTCCAAGGATTTAACACACCGTGGAATTTATAATCAAAGAACGTAACTAAATTTTTCAATTGGAATTGGATATAATACATCTTACCAGAATTATTTTAGCACCAACACGCAAAAACGGAAACAGCGAGAGGTCTACAAATAGGAATATCTTATCTTACAATGTGCTAATCAAAATTCGACGTCCAAATTCGTTTTGATTCCAATTCAGGGGAAAATTCGAAGTATACTTGCATCAGACCGGTCGGAACACGTCCAAAACCGGAGTGGCGACGGTCCGGGAAATTCACTCGAAATGACGCAAACGACCTCGACAAAAGCGACAGTCTCCTCCCCTGCTACCGCTTCCATTGCTGGTCCATCTAGTTGCCTTTGCATGTAAATGGACGAACAGGCAAGAAATTACGAACTTAGAACTGCCGCAAATGTGATTTTTCATTGATTACGCTTGTCGTTGCCATCATTCAGCGACATAGGCAAATAATATAACATTCTCCAGTCTTCGTTCCGAAAATGTAATCGTGGACGAAGATTCATTAAAGAAATATTTCCCATCTTAAGAACTTAGCAAGCGGGTCAGTCTCAGTTCGGCATTAAGGCATTAGCTAACTACAGAAATTGAATAGTGGATATAGATTATAGAGTAATTAATAGCTAATACAAGAATGGAATTTAGGTGGGCCTGCCTGGTAACAATTTTCATGATATTTTTCTCATTCGCAAGGCAACGAAATACGAAAGTTTTAACATTTGGTCAACAAAAATGATACTAGGGGAGCTAAATTCAGCTGGGACAAAAAATAAAAGAACCACTTCGTAATTTACACCGTTCAAAACTGTTCGCAGCAGGTTTCTTTGCCTTGTATATGTCACTATCAAGAGTTTAACAAGAATAAAAGAGACAGCCGGCGGAAAGTGACTTAAGGGAGCACAAATTGAATGAGCGAACCAACTAATAAATCCCGCGCATTATTAACACCCTCGGTCGACTTCAACCTACTCAAAAATTCATTTTCAAAAGCTCTGCCGCATACCTTTTCGAGAGATAAACCTCCAAGAAAAGTCGCAATTATTAGGTTGATTTTATTTAAAGAAAATAATGAAGTAAGAAATATTAGAACCTATTTCTTCCATGTGAAGCTGCAGGTGTAATGTTAGCTGTATAAAATTCATCAAGAACTGTTTTAATTCCAAAAAAAATTAATTTGACTTCATCGTCATGGTTCTTGACGGCAAAAATATACATCGGTATCTGATAATGCATGCCCCTTCATAAGGGGAATTCATTTTTACTTAGGAATTACTTAGGAATTCATTTTTAGTTAAAGTGACGCGAATAAGTAAAAAAAGTGAAAAAAGAAATTCAAGTGAAAACTTTAAGATAAATTTTATGAACTGGTAAACAGCTCAAGTTTTTAGCAAAAGTGCACCTCAATTGTAAATGAAACGGATTATATGTGCGATGAGTGGATTAAATACCGTTTAACTTCTAACTTAATACAAACTTGGCCCGACGAATTTCCTCCTTATTTCTGTTATTTCTTCCACATAAACCTTTAAACCAAGCAATGATCATTATTCAGTACAATAACAGAAAAATATGACCAAGATCTAGCTTAATTACTAACAGAGGAAGTTGAGGCGATCCCTTTAAAAATAAAAGCCATTTTTTTCCAAAAGAACATGCTGTCCTGCTCCATTAAAAATACCTGATCCCGCTAAGATATATTTCGGAGCATTCCCATGGAACGACGGAATTTTATTCAATCAGATGATAGTATACATGCATGAAATAATATCTTTTTCATTGCAAACTTTGAGTAGGTATCTTTTTTTACTTGAAATCAAAGTTGTATACAAATCGTACTATCGATGCACGCCAAAGGGTGGATTCGAAACCTGCAAGGTGATTAGATTAAGTCGTCATTATCTAGGGTAATTCTTCTTAGAGGCCTTCTCCTCCCCCTCCAATTCCACAATCTCATCGTCTCCTCACCACCCATTTATCCATGTAGACACAAAAAAAAATATAACTGGGTACCTCTCTTTTAATGCCAGTGCCTAAGGGTGGTTCATCGATTGGGAACGATTATCAGCCAAGGGGTAGGGAAATGTGTGGGGGAAAACCACACGGCAATCTAGTACTTAAATTCGTGCCGCTTAAATTTCTATTAGGCTACCATCTGATTCAGAGATCATTCTACATCGTGATTCTCCGTTTATCAGAGAAAAATCATAGAGGTTGGATAGTCAAGGAGAACAGTAAAATGGCTCTGACTGATCGATTGAAGAATTTAAATTAAAATGCTTTTGTTAATGAGGAGCGATAAAGCTGTCCATTGTCTGTACAACCAATCGCAGGCCACAGTTTCAAATGCTGTATCAGTCATTTCCGTGGGAATAGACGAGTTTTTAATGACTATTTTTGGACAAAAATTAACAAATCATTTGCCGTTAAAATTATAAACAACATACTACATAAGTGACATCATAACTTCAGTAAATGATAATAAATATTTCTTAGAACTTGGAATTTTATCCTATTAGGAAGAGTAAGCTCTAACGCCTTATTTGGGTGCTGAGAGATAGTTTTAAGCAAAAGACTGCACCTAACGATTTATAAAGTAATGGTCCCTGCTGATACATTGGGTGCCTTATTCTCAATTCGGGGAAATTGATTTCTTCGCTTCAAAATTCCTAGGCCTGCGGAGATCTTCAGGTTTTGTTTACAAAACATTAAAGACATTCTTCATCCTGGGATTGTACCTCCCAGTATATGCTTAAACACTGATATATCCTCATTACATTGTAAAAGTCCTTTACTAAAAACTAACACCATAAATATTCAAAGAAATGCCAGAAAAAGAATGCTAAAATCTCTCAATTTATTAGTCGCCAGACTGTGACATGAATTTTATGATTGATTGTTTACCTCTGGGTAAATTTGCGATGACTAAACAGGCCAGTTTCATGACGCCAGGTTAAATATTTGCATTGTTTGAAAACCAAAGTTAATACTTCCACCTATCCATCAGCACAGATGATTGCTATGAAAAAACAATATGGCCTCGTTTTCGATTTTCGTTGGCGGGAAAGAAAGATTAATATTTACGGGATGAGGCTTTGATAGTTATTGGAAAACAGTTTCGTACACAACCAAATAATACGTCTTTCGTACAGGCAATTACAGCCTTCTTTTATTATCCTTACAGTAAGCTCTTTCTGCCACCCATTCCTTCACTTGTCTTGCAAAGTGAGCCTAATATGAATCTGAAACAGGCGATACGGCGAAACTCTTAACACTTAGCGCAAGCAATCTAAACTAAGGGACGGCAAATCATAAATGAATCTCATCTTCATCCGGCCGAAAGACGCGAGAACACTTCTGTCACAAAGATTTGTTATCCCAGGAAGCAAGGCATTTCGTTCTAGTAATACTGATGAAAATTACCAGAACACAATAAAAGCCGCCTTAGCAAGAAGGAAACTAATTCCAGCCGTGAATGCCAGAGGGTACGGACACAATTTGGTCATTCACGCTTGTTTCTTATGTAAGGCGAGGCGTGACTTCTAACGACATCTTTTTATGCTGTTGGACGAACGCATCAGGATGAAAATGGACGACGTGATATAAGAGGACAATAATATATAAGTGGTGCGGTTTAAAGCGACAGAAACGCTCGCGTATTATTACAAACTGCCATTTCGACGGAGCATGTGGTTCGTTCGCCCACGTGGTCGCGAGAGGAGGACGTAATAACTTTGATACCGCGTCGTTAAATTAGATAAGTGCGCGGTGGATCCACATTTTTTTTCGAGTTGAGCGTGGTTGCGGCTTTGGGAACTCTGCGTGAGAGGACGGGGATTGAGACAGAGAGAGGCGATGGAGAGACAGGGAGAGCGAAAGAGAGATAGGAAACGCGCGGGAGAGCGGAGCACAGAGAGAGAGAGAGAATAGGCGCGCGCATTGGTTGAGTAGGATGGGCGACGCGGTCGCGGTCGTGGATTGGTGGGGTGGGAGATGGGGAACTCGGCCGGTAGTTTTCCTCCCGACACCGACATCTGCCGGAATAAATGTGCAACAGAGGCTAAGCGACTTGGTGTGAGGAAGAAAGAGGCGCGACGACCGAGTGGAAGGCGGGCCGATCGGGCGAGAGAGGCCTTTCTCCCCCAAGGGAGGCGTGCTCCGCCTCCTCTATCTCCGTCGCACACTCTGCGGCTTAAATAGGAGGGGAAGATGTGGAAGGAAGGAGACGGGGGGCCGTCAACTTCTGATAGGATCGTTTAGGTCGAATAGAAAAGTGCAGATTGTCTGCAACACGAAAGGCATAGAGCTCGATTACGTATTTCACCCGTTTTCACACGCAAACTTATCAATGCCATCGACATCTGTGGAATGCCTCCTGCTCACCTCTGAAATTCCAATGAGGCACAAGAACTGGTCCATGTGCTGCAAACATCGCTTTCAAATTTACTGCTCTGCCTAATATTTCTATTTCTATCTAATTTCCTTCACTTTCTTATTATTCTATTTTCATCCATAAGTTATCACGTATGAAAATAACTCGAGTACTTAATACAAAGTTTTCAGACATAATAATGTTATCCCCCAGCCCTGCGCACTCCTTAACACATTTCTAGTGACATATATTCGCTAATATTACAGCGTTATTTATACTTCCAAGTCATCGAAATGCATGAACCCATTAAAAGAAAAATGTAAAAAATCAGCTCAAACAGTTTCAAGGGCCTTGTTAACTATTTTTCGCTATCTAGAAATATTGATTATTCACTGAGAATGTTTATCCAATGGACCTGACTACAATCACGATATTACTTCCTACGTAAAGATGTAAGCGTAATCTACCAAACTAAAATTTACATAAACAAGGAAAGGTTTTGTAAGGGAAGGGGAGCAGTGCCCACGTGCCTGCCTGCCTGCAGTCTTAACTTTTTCAATTCAGTAAAAATGATAAATAATAAAATACCTTATTAAAGCATAACATATTCCTGTCCTCTGAAACAGCATGACCACACCCTGATGTAATTATGTATCACCGATAATAGAACTCTGCACTTTAAATTCACCGTGACAATAACTTCGGATGAGAATTAAGAGGATGAATCTGGCCTCTAGTAGATATATATTCCATTAAACCCCTCGCGGTGATCAGTTAAAAACAGTCATTTATCTGAACCAACGTTTAGCATCAGGTATTACAATATCGTTTTTCAATTTAAAAACCAGAAATGTACATCACCATGATTCCCATTTACATTTATCATTTCGATGTTCATATACGCTCTGAGGGAAGGAAGATGCTAGGAATTAAATATGGAAGTTGCTGTAACAGCAGGTCGTGGTTGCTTGCGGTGTAACTTCTAAAAGCATTAGTGACATATAGCAATGAGCATTGGTGAGGTTGCAAAAAAACACAAATTAAAATAGTCTCGAGTTATTAGCATACTTTTAGTGTGGCGCATATTTGTGAAATTTTTCCTATTATAACAGAAGCAACAATTGTACTTTTCCACAGTATATTTTTATGAGTGCGACGCGTTTCATCTCACAGAGCCATCATTGGGTATAAGTATTGTACGTCTTGATGGCTCTGTGAGCTGAAACGCGTCGTACTCATTAAAATATCCAGTGGAAAAGTACAATTGTTGTTTCTGTTATAATATGACGGTCTTCCACGATATTTCACCAGAATCTGCAGGAATCATCCGAAATTTTTCCTTTTGACAAGTTTTAGCAGGTTTTTGCTCAAAAAAAACTTGTCAACCGAGTTTATGTCTATCAGCATCAATACGGCAGATGTAGCGCATGTAGGTGACAACTCACCCCCCGCCACACCCCCTCGAGATGACTCGCAGGGTGTAATGCAGATGTAATTGTGCATGCAACCGATCAAATCGGCGGGTTTAGATCGCCAATCCCAGAGGGCAGCACCACCGATTAACCCCACTTAAAGCCAAGAGTTGGGGCCCACCCTTTCAAGAGAGCAACCCACACGCGAGCTAACAACCAGTTCCGGCGCCAATAGCGATGGAAGGAGTGTGAGTTCCTACTCATGAGTGTCTGCATCCTCCCCCCCCCCTTTTAACTTTTTTAAGCCTCCCCCAAGCCCCCGCCCGAATGCCTCTCCGTCCCCTTCCATCCTAAAACCCTTCCCCCTTGACGAAATCCTTCACTCTACATAGCGCGCCCCCCCTCCTCCCATCAAACACGGGAGAGGGGGCCTCGTTGCATTCCCTAACCAACCCCACACCCCGGCCTCACGACCCCATTCCCCCCACCGCCGTTTTCCACATCCCCCTCTTCGCTCTCCCTAAGAATCTCCTCCCACAATAGGCATGTGCAGCGATGAAAAGAATGCATTATCCTTCCATTCTAGTTACATAGAGAGAACATATATAATTAATAGTTATGGTATTTGGTTTTCTTCGAGGAAGTCTCGGTGTAAATCCCTTTTCACAGGGGGCGCAAAATAGCACAATTTGAAACTGCATTTTTTTCACGATCTGGCGTGTAACAATAACTGAGTGAACGATACATATGTGTTCTAAAAAGTTATGGGGCCCATAAGCTATGGCAACTATTCAATAAGTGTTGCAGAAAAATTCGATAAATTTATTGGTTTCATAACTGAAGGCATGGAGATATGAGTTACATAATTATCCAAGATGGCGGATGCGCAATGATCCGCTTGAAGATTTAATTACTTGATAAGAGAGTTGTTTTGTGATAGATGACCAGTTTGTTTACTCTAACTGACTAATTATTATATGCATTAGCAGTTATTCATAGGCTAAACTTTCATAACTTTTATGCGACGGTAGAAGATTAGATCAAATATTCGAAGCTGTTAACTATTGGTAAATAAGTTATGCAACTAGTAGATGTGTTCCTGCAACCCGAATATTTTTATGAGATCCATAACTTCAAGGATCTCATAACAATTCATTGCATAACTAAATATTCTTGCAACCGGCCATTAGAGCAGAGGATATTTAACCATCTCGCGTCCATGCATTCGTGCATGTGTTCAAGCAATTCACCACTTGAAAAGACGCAATTTGTAATGCACATTCGTAGATAAATAAGATTTTACATTTACGTGCCCCGTGTAAATAGGCCTAAAATTATTTTATACGCATTTTGGTTGTGTTCGACAGCATGCTAAAAATTGTCCCCTCTCGCACAATATCAACTCTAGCCATCATTATCCACTTACTTTTTCGCCAAGTGCATGGGCTTCTAAATACGGAAATGGAGAAGCAGAGGAGAAAACAGTGGTCAACCATACACAAACGACACTTTTGCAAAAAAATATATGTGGTACGAAAATGCCCATGAAAATAAATGATTTTAAGATCAAGGTTATTTTAGATATTGAAATACCTATTAGCAAATAGCTACAGTTATTGAGCTAATTCTGAGTTGGAACCAAACAAGAAGTCTTCAGTAAACAAATACACACATTCGTCGACAACCCTGCATATTGAAGGCCCTCGCTTTTGCTTTCCACCAGCTAAGGAATGTCATCAGTGAAAGCAGAATATTTAAAGCATGACAAAAAAAAATGTGAGTGTTCATTTGTTTTGACAAGCGATGGAACAACCTAGTTGCCGTTCCTCTCGCGAGCCTCACGGAGAAAAAATTTTGCACGCATTCTGACCCGGACGAGAGTCAAATCCGAGAGATCCGGTGTCGAGACGGCGGGTGGAACCGGTTGGTCGCGGGGAGAAAACGAAACGAGAGCGCTGTTATCCGCACGACTTTTCGGTCCCACAATGCAGCGGGGGCGGGTTTGCTTATCTCGTGGCTCCTTGACGGACCACGTGATTCATGAGGCGTTATCTCTCTAAGTGCCGAAAATCAACACAAAAAAGAGATAAATTATTATCCAACGCTCTCGAACCTTGTTCAGGATTGAAGTAAGTTTTGTAACGAGTTTGGGTGACACCAGAGGTAACAGCTGTGACAACACTGCGGGTAACGCAAGCATGTATAGAGGCGATAGGGTGGAGAAACAGAATGAGGGATAGAATCTTTGAACGAAGATTCCTACGCTATTTCCGCGAGGTATTTGAAAAGCTATCGCGCTACTACACAAACTATGAAACCCGGTCAGCATCCCTGATGACAGGTGTGGTCGAAGTTACAGCAGTTGACTGCACGGCTTCTCAGCTTTAATCTACCGTTTGAGTCACGAATTGAAATGATCGTACGATCCGAGAGTTCTAGAACAAAACCTCAGTAAAGGAGTAGAATACAGAGGAAACACATGGCAAGTGCTGCGGGAAGCAACGAAAAAGCTCGAGAACTTAACCATTAAGTTTCCAATAAGGAAGGTTCAATTTTAGAATAGACGTTATCCATCCTCACACTGGTTAGCCCGCATAGAAAGTGGTGAGCCCGCGGTAGCACTCATGCTCGTCGCATATGTCCTTAATGTGCTGATGAAAATATACATTAAATGCAATCCATACGGTCATTAGCTGAGTTATTGAGTCCATGTTGGATTGAAAATGAGAAAAATGAAGCCTGCAATTCATTCATTTATTGATTGTTCAATCCTAAGATTGATTGGCAGCAGCCCTCCACCCTTCCCTTTCTAGTGCTATCTAATTTCCCTTACCTCATCGTATTTCTGCATATGTACTTTCCTCTTTATTTGGTCCATGAATTTATTCCTGCGTCTTTCTCTGGGGACTTTTCCCACTATTTTAGCTTCAATTATGTTCTTCACAAACTCGTGTCTCAGGGTGTGTCCAATCCATCTTGCTCTTCTGTTCTCTATCGCGTTCCATATGGTCCTTTCCCCATCTATTCTTCTATACACTTCAGAAGCTTGCAAATAGGTCAATAAAAGCAACATGGCAATAGCTCTGATTCTGCAACTCAAGGCAGAGTATATCTGTCAATAGTAATTACGATTGACCGCTCAGAAATCAAGCCTAAGATTGACTTGATATATTATGGTTATTAACCTCGCTCGAAGCCGACAGGGGGGAGTTCTTTCACAGAGCCAACCTTGATTTTGCACTTGGTTCTGGCTCAGAATCTGGCAACATATGATTCTCACCCCCTTGCCACACACCCTCGAGGTAGCTTGCATAGTATTATGCTTATGGTATTATGTTTCCAATGCGGTATCCACGAGATTTTAACCCACGACTCAGCGGTCTACAGCCAAATTCTCCACCTATTAGACTAGCATCCAATGCAGTGCCTTTAAAAGCAATCGAAAGGATATTAATAATTATTCCAATCTTTTGGGCGACAGAAACCTCGAAAAATAAGTTTAAAATGAGGATGACGTAAAGAACACCCCAGTTTCTCCAGCGACTCCTCCAAGAGGGAAATGTACCTAATCAACACAATATTCATCTACATCTACTTATTACCCTGCAAGTCACCACAGGGGTGTTTGGTAGGGGGTGACTTATCACCAACATGAATGACAGTGAATAAATTTACTTTCACCAACATGCACTGCATGATGGGTATGCTACAAATGCTACAGAAACTTCTAAAATAATCTATAATGTAACTATGAAAACTTGGAAACTTGTAGGAAACATGCAAAACATGGTGTTAGTTTATTAGTTTTCATCATCTCAACTATTAGTTCATTAGTTTTATTATCTCAATAAATAACTCCCAACAACACCGTTCCTCCAAATTGGCATTGAATAGCTTAATAGCAGGCCCTCACGATAGGTAAAACAGCGTGAAAACCTCAAGTGGTACCACACTAGTAGCGACGTAAATGTCAAAATTTACAAGTAAATACTTACTATCGTTCAATTTTTAGTTAACCACTAGCATGAGGAATGCCATTCACAATCAACGTCATTCCCAAAATGGGACCAATTATATTAGTGATAAACGTCATTATTACGCGAAAGTTTAGGCGTCACACAGACATTGCTTAGTTTTGTATACAACAATTTTAGTTCCCGCCACACTCCTATCCTTTTAATCCAAGAGTCACTTGCCATGAACAACCTCGTTCTAGAATCAAAATCCTATTCCAACCCGATTAGTGCTTTTTTCCATCTTATCAATGTTTTAAACAGAATGCATGCGACAGAGGGGTTGAAAAACGCTTGATTTACCCTCGCTTTTGAAGGAGACAATGAAATCTCACAAAGAATGAAATCATTATTAAGATGGTGGCTTCAGTAGTATTTCGATAAAATTCAGACAAAAAAACAGCTAAAACATCTCGGTGCTAAAGATTCTTCACATTTATCCATTCTGAAATACGCGGTGCCATAATTATTTATGAAAATTCTGAAACTTCGCAGGTCCTTAGGTTCTTAGGTGAGGGAGCAAGCTAAGTGCGCATATAGACAGGAGGTTATTCTTTTGTACATTTGGCTGAACCATTTCTATTTCATCACTTAGGCAACATCCTCATGATGAGTATCTCCGAAAAAAATAATAATGTAACTGAAACTAAATACAATAAATGGTCAATTATAAAAGCTTCTGAGCATGTCCTTCGAGCAAGGATATCATAAAACTTCGGTTAATTAGACTCTCTTGCTGACTGCCTCTTCATTCAATGAATAGCAAACAAATGAAGTCTTTTCATCCACTGACACCACAAAGCTATTAATCTCGCTCAAGTGCCATTATAATAATGATGTTATACGAACGGAAAAACCTCACAAGTTAATTAATTTGTTTTGAATTCTGGTATCGACACGGAGACCTCCCCGGCAATCATACCGTTTACCTTTACGATATAATAAAGTCTTGAAAAATGATGCAAAAATGGCAAAGACAATCAGGAATAGACAAATAGTCGACTATCCCACAATATCACACAATCGAATACCTGATTGAGGTCTACACTTAACGGCTTGATTGCGATCAGCATTACGATCACATTAATGGATAACAAAACCCGATCAAGGGAATAAAAGAGTAATTACGATAGAGAACCCATGAAATAGACTAAAATATAAAAAATACCACTAACATTAAGTAGTAAACTGATTGGGAGGACGGTTGTCCAGAAGGTATAACTCTTTGCAGCAAAACTAAGAGTACCGGGTTCAAATACGGGTGATGGCGCGTAATATTTAGAGCTTAGACAACACTTCGGCTGCCGAAATATTTTCGCAAATCTCTCACTTCACCGGGAAAACTCGATATCTCCATGATCCGCATAAGTGCCTAATATTTACAAACGGTAAATAGGTACAAGTTGATGCTGAACATTGGTGGTCGTACCTACAATGCGTAAAAAAAGTTTGCTCCCAACTTTCTGTCGGTGAAGTGCCTGATACTTTGGGTGGAGTTTGACTATTTCGCCTGCATTGTTTATTCGGTTAAATTGAATGTATCTTGGACCATCCAGTTGTATGGTAGAAGTTACAATGATCTACTTTTACGTCATCCCCTGCAAGCTACCCAAAGGGTGTGTGGCAGGGGGTGCTTCCACACCAGGCATGCATGAATGATACGGTAGAACACCGAAACTACATTGAAACCAGCGTACTTAATTAATTACAGCGTAATTAATTGGTATTACTACCACCAATGTTCTCAATAGATCCTAATTACATCTACATATACGTCATATTCTGCAAGCCACACAAAGGGTGTGTGGCAGGGGGTGCTTCCACGCCAGGCATGCATCAATAATACGGCAGAACACCAAAACTACATTAGAACCAGCGTACCACACATGCAACGCGCCCATTAAAATCTACTGACCAAGAAACATTCTATCGTCAATCGTTCCAACATGCAAGGGATACAAGGGCAACTACTACATATTCAAAATATCATGCAAAAATAAGAACATTAATATTTACATCATGCATAAATAAAAACGTAGAGAATATAAAATGACAGGACACGGATAAGCAGACCAACAGTTTGATACCGATTGACAATATTTTAATTGTATAAAAATGGCCTTGAACGTACAAATGAAAAAATAATAATTTAATACCGCCAGTTCTGATGTTTTTATACCATTGTCAATCCATATACTCGTTTGTCTTTTATTTATATCTGGAATATTGCAAATAGTTCTCCTTTCATTATGTAAAGTGTCGCCGCATCAACCCAGAGATAGCTTTGTTAAAACAATGCAAATGCTAATTCCGAAGATTTTTTACCCCTAAACACCTTCCCCTCTTAATCCTTAAGCACAAACTACTTACGCCCAGGTTTGCCTCCTAGTTTAGCATATCTTACCCTCTCGGTCTTGCTTCACTCCCATTCCTCATCCTCCCCGGCATTTCCACTCCCCCTTATCCTTCCTTCCTCATCCCCACGTCTTCCGTCGCTCCGCCCTTGGCCTCTCGTATTACCGTAAATGAGCCTGGGGCCACACTCACTCTTCCCTTTCTCCATCCGTGGTCTAAAAATAGTAGTCGCCTTCAGGAGGAGGAGGGGGCAGTAAGATAGCAGCGGCGATGGAGTGAGGGAAAGAAACGGAGGGAGGGAGGGAGGAAGGAGAGAGAGAATGGTCGGAGGATGAGGAGAGAGTATGGGGGAAAAAGAGACAAAAAAATGGAAAAAAACCAAACAACCAGTTCTTTTTAAGGGCTCCTCACGCACCTGCCCTTCTCTTTCTCCCCCCCAACCCCTTCCCGCCCCGCCACTTAACTTGTCCCACCCCGCCCCATTCTCCCCACCCCATCTACTATAGCTCTCAACCCTATCGCCCCCACCCATGACGTTTACGAACTACTATCCCCCCATTCTTCATTGTGCGGATGACAAAACCGAATTAGGTTCGTCTAGGACTATCCATTCTTCACTCCAGCCTCACGCCCCCTTCCCCAGCCACTCCCTCAGAATGTGCATTTCAAGTTGGGCATTCCTGTGTCGAGGTAGCCTGTTTATTTCTTGAAAAAATCAGCTTGGCAATTGTTGTGGAGAACAGCATGAGATATTGCGGCCTTCTCTCTCAATCGCAGTCGTAGATGACGAATTATTGAGCAGTTTTCAGAGGAAATTCCGAGAATCGTGGCGTGAAAAATCGTTCGGCATGAATTCCATCGTACATTTTTCCTTACCTAACCGTTCTTGATGCATCGGTAATAACGCTGCACATTGCACAATCGTATCTTTTTTATCTTTATCCATAAATCTCACTCCATATGGATGCTCATAATTAGTTCATCCAACCCACAGATTCCACTGAAAGTGATTAATTGCGTATTGGAATTTAGGAATAAGAAAATAAAAAGTTCATGACGAACAATAAAACTTTTACTATTTTAACACTTTTTTATTATTCATCGACCAGGTTTCAACAAAGAGTGTCCTTGATAATGACACACTGCGTGGAAACCTGGTCGGTGAATATGTATAAGTTTTATTGTTCATCATGAACATAACAATTTTTCACAGAGTGACTCCCGATATTACTTATAAAATAAAAAGTGATTAATTAGCCACATATTGCCATCCTTCACCTCTTCTGGATTCCCTACTTACCTGGGGGTACTTCAAGCAAAGATTTTACTGAGACGAATTAAACGCAGAGTAAGGTTAAGAAATGTGATGATGATAATTAGTGATGGAATCACTGTCATACGATATTTGTAAATTCCATTTGTGTCTTTCTAATGAAAAAGGCGTACTAAGTAAGACAAATAAAGTTTATGTTTTGATAACGATTAAAAGGAAAAAAAACTGCATCGCAGCTCGTCCCTGCTCAGCGTAAGCAAAATAAATTATTCACACGCAATAATTCATCAAAGAAATTAATACTGATAAAAATTTAAATTCATATTGGTAGATGTATAAATTCTTCTTAACTGGAAACAGAATTTTTAAGTAATCACACAATTATATACCCGTGTTCCTCTATCTTCTAATCAATACAGTAAAAGTTCATCCATATCCAACCTTGGATTTTGACGCTTCATTGCCCTTCATAATATTCGTACTTACTTCCTAGGACGAGATTGGTCACTCACCTGATGCTAAAAGATATAAATCTATGCATTACATAATACATGAATGCAAACTGAGTTAGGATAGTGGTCAGCAGTTTTTAACCCAGAATACTTTGGCTGTTTGACACGAAGCACTTGCATAATTTGATGGGCAGAAATTGTAAAGATGCGAGCATGGGATTAGAGCATGGGCTATTTTCCCATCTGTCGTCATGTATTTGCACATGTATACCAGTAATTCACCGCTTTGCACGACGCAATCGTCAATGCACATCTATACATGCAGCAGATGGTGAAATAGCGTACATCGTGCAAAACGGCCTTTACAGTCAACTGAGTATGCAGCTCAGAGCAATTTCATAACTCCAATTCGCGAAAATGGAAAAATACTTCGCTCTCATAGTGTAAACTAAAGCAATGATTGCATCATGTCAAGCACTGGAGACCACCATACTTTCCTCATTCACCGCACAATATAACGGAATACATAACATGAATTACGAAAAAAATTCTCTCCGCGTAGTTATATATTCACGTGTATGAGAATAACAGCCCTTTTTCGATTAAAAGGGAAATGAAACGTCGCATGCCTGTGGGGAAAAAGCCGAGACTGGAACCAGAAGAAAAAGACTAAAAGTAAGCCTATGACTGACCTTGCGCCGTTCCTACCCATGGTTATCCAATTACAGAACCCGAGACTAGCCGATAATCTCCCAGAAATATGAGGAAATAGTGCCGACCCCGTAAGGATTTAAAAATAAGCAATATACCGTCCTTTAAATTCGATGGATTAATGAGCGCCATTGATGTGCGACGAGGCATATCAGCAAAGGAAGCATTTCAAGTCTTGGATTTTGAGGAAGGAAAAAGACTATACATAGTACCAACACGTCCTTGGTATTCCCATCAGCAATATTCAACGTTTCCTTCGCCTGTTATGGATTTCTCGATTTACCTCGGGGAATAATGAAATACCAAATTCCAATTAAGCATAACCACCGGACCGGATACAAATTATGCAAATCGTTTTAATTTAAGACTTAGGACCATTCACGTAAATGTTCGTCGATAATCTTTCGGATGGTTCATTAAAACGGTTGCATAATTTACCCGATCCGGTAAAAATTACCGAAAGTTGAAAAAAACTTAAATGCGTCCATCGCCCACATATGTACGCCCACAATTCCTGGTTTTCTTTCACAGCAACCCACGCTCCAATAATGCGAAAACCCTGATATTAGAACAGTTAGTCCGAAATCTTGAATACAATCCCATCAATTTCATGCAGTAAAAACTCACGATTTGGTAACTCACGTGCTAGTCAAAGTCAAAATTCGTAAATCAACCCGGTATTTCAAACTATTACCTATTACTTAAACCGTTCTTCAAAATATTTTACCTATTACTTAAACCGTTCGTCCGGATTCTTGAATACATTCCCATCAATTCTGTGCAGTAAAAACGATTTAAGTAACTCACGTGCCAGTCAAAGTCAATTTTTCAAAATCAACAAGGTATTTCGAACAATTTTCCCACATCAGCGCAGAAGTTACTCGGACGCAAAAGATAGCGAAGGTGATTTTGAGAGCATAAATTTTTATTTTTCGTAACCACTTCGCGGTACCTCATTAAAAAAACCTTTTTGGAGCTCGATTGCAACTTTAAAAGTCACTTGGCATTGATGACGGTTCATAAGAAATAAATCTGGGTCAGCTGATACATTTAAAAATTAAGGAACCATGGCCAAAATATCATTATTTTCATTTAGCAGGTAGCAGTCACGTGGAAATAGGGTCATTAACTGAGCTCATCAACGTCACCAAAGGAAGTCGAAATCTCAAGAAGGCACGAAGTCTCACGAAGAAACGAAGAGAAGCCCATAATCAACATATCCCTGTTTTTGAAGAACTTGTTTTCCGAAGAGGTACCATATACATATCGATAATCGTAAATTGGGATTTGTAAAAAGAGTACTTGAAATGTGCGACGATAAAGTTAGAAAAATCTGCTACTTCTCCCTTTTTGGACCCCACTTAGGATACGCTGCCAGTGTTCGGTATCCTCGTGAGCTAGGCTTAAAAACATAGTTAGTACGCGTGCAGAGAAGATAAGCAAGATACGTGAAATGCCATTATGATAGTCACATTAGTGTTTCTGACCTCTTGCAACAACTTGGATGGGAATCGCTTTCAGACCGGCGATTGAAAATTAGACTAAATCTTTTATATAAATTGTAATATACCAATCGTGTGGTGCTTGTTGGTGAAAGTAAGGTTCTTCACTGTAGTTCATGATAGTGATAAGTCACCCCCTGCCAAACACACTTGGGGTGACTTGCAGGGTTATAAGTAGGTATAGATGCACATACCTAGAATGCAGTACTACACTTAGAGAACTCTCCAGATGACGCTAGAGTGGAGTTCGAAATATTTCTGAAAAATCTTCACCATAACAGGAAGTTGCACGCGCATCCTTAAGAGGGAGGGCCAAACTCTCTACTCATCGTAACGAGCCAATCCGATTCCCAAGGGTTTTAACGAAATCCATTGATGCAAACTAGAGGCTTCTGCAAGTGTTTTGACGAAGGACGCAAATCAAGCAAGCGACACTTCTCCTTTCCCAGTTCCCTTGCGAGGGACACACGCTCCGTAACATCATTAGCAGTCTCTAATTCCCTTCTCTGAACGCAATACCCCCCTCGGCTGTTTTCAATGTCATTATTCCCTCCTTCCCTCCCCTATCTCCCCGCAAAAGGAATCGCGCTCTTCCGCTGGCTATTACCTCATTTTTTTCCCTTTCCTTTGGCTCGACCCCGTCCTTTCTTCCTCTTCCATCAACTGATCTGAATCGTTCATTCGTCCTCGAGGTAACGGTTTCCGATCTTTTCATTTTTCTCTTTCTATGTGTTTCTCTTCTCCTTCGGTTAATTTGGACTCGTGTCGGCCTCGAATGCACGCTCTCAAAGTAGATAATTGGATCATCGTAGTATGTAAACTGTTTTGGTCACGATGTGGGAATATTTGAAAGAGAAACTGAAGTAGAGCATTCATTGTTTTTCGCCGAAGTTATAATTTGGTATCTTCCAAAATCCGCAGCATCCTTCACTGTATAATTCTTCCACACTATTCTATTATGTACAGAGTCGTCATCATTGGCGACGGCGAAAACCTGCACACTATAATCATCGATAATGGCCACCCATTGACGTCATAAATTTTCTTCGTCCTTTAACACACATACTCACCTGAAATTTGCACAGTTGTGCAAGCTGAAATATGAGACTATAAGCATACACTAACTAGAATGTATAAATAAGGGCCATACATTTTAACTTGCTTTATACCGGGCATATAGCCCCGTACCATTGGTAGTTACAGGTGTAACTTTGTGGAATTTGTTAACATTATAATGATAACTCGTAACTTTGTGGTTCCACATATCTTTATTTGTAACGAATCGGGTTTCGATGTTAATCGTCATCTTCAGGGACCTTATCATTAAAAAGCCCCGGAAAATATTTTTTTCACAATGACCAGCCAAATATTTACACGCAGCGATTGAAAAATAAAATCATTTTTGAGGCATTTAACACACATCTACGAAATACCTTGAAAGCCACCACTGGGGTGTAAGGCACGGAGAAAAAAATGCTACAGTTCAAATGTATGAACCTCCGACATCGTGTTTCAGAATTGCCAGCGCTGGCATTTTTTATCTCAGAGATCCTACTTATAAGGAAGTTTAAATGCCGGCATTCGCGCAGAGGAAGTTACAACAACATAAAAAATATTCACATTAAGATTACTCTACTTGAAAACTGTGTAGTGTTTTCATGACGTTTATTAAAATTAAACGATTAAAAAAAAGTAGTCCAACGTCTAATTGTGAGAAAAAGTGGAATGAAGTCAGAAAATAATCGAGTTAGATAACGTCCGGCTTTCCCCTGCAAAAGATATGGGTTCGGATCACACGAAAATCTTCATTCTCCATCACTGTTCTCATTGGGATGCCACGAGTAGGAATCATGTCAATCAGCCTTGTAGAGGGAAACTGTCATGTGTTCGTGAGGAGTTCTTAATCCGGGGACGATAGACGGTGGAGGAGCGGTTAAGATTATCCAATTTTACTACTCCACAGGAAGAAGGCACTTATAAAATCGTTTGAAGAGTTAATTATGGCTTTTTTCACCCAACCACTGGAAAACACAAATTCTCGTTATTATAATCATATTAGTTAAAACATCGTGTAAGAATTAATTCTGATGCTATCTAATTGGTTGGCCATAGTTGTCTGGCTCTCGAGATTTTCCGGCGAAGCCTAGCGCTCTAGGTATCACGAAATTGTTTAGATTCAAATGATGCTGATATTCTCCGAGCATATTGCCATTTTTTATTTTCGAAAAAATATTGTGGCATGAGGATTGAAGTCATGTTCATAAAATTATAAATAAATTACATAAGATATTAAAAACAGTAATCTCCACTATACCGCTGACCAAAATTTTATCAACAATTTAGTTCTTTACAAAATGGAGGACCAGAAAGGGAAAGGTATACCAAGAGAAAAGCATTTAGATGATAACAAGGGGGAAGAGGTTTTCGGAAAATGAAAACATTAAGCAAATGATAATAGATGGAGGACCTAAGTGGCAATGACAACGCGTAGACGTCAACCTTTTTTAATTACCTCTCCTCTCAAGGGTTTTAGATAAATTTTCTTAATCCTCCATGAAATAAAAATATCGTGTATACTATTTATATTCATTAGGATCCTTGTTGCTGAATATTGGACGCTACAAGTTTGGTTCGACGAAGGGATTCCAAATTGACATCGATGTATTGGACTACTCAACGTTTTTTGGCCGAGACATCGAAAACTTGTAGTAGTAAAATAGTCCTACGAAAATTGAGTGAGTGGTCATCACTTTTAAATACATCAAAAAGTTGACTACTCGATGCTTTTTATTCGATGTGGCATCCCTAGTTTGATGTCAGTAAATTCAATTCTAATTTCACCGCTGGACAACAGCTAGGCGCCCCACCCTGATTGTAATTCTTAGATTTTTCTGCCCCCCAAAATCTAGTTTTTGCCCCCGACGGGTCAATTCCGCCCAGATTGAGAATCACTGCTTCAGACAGACCACGATGCCCGCGCATGAATCCCTTTCCTAGCTCATAGTCACGATGACTCAGCTTTCATCTCCAACCCCTTGAACGCCCGCTTGGTGATGGGGACCGTTCTCGCCGGCGATTCAGTATGGGACCACCAGGGGGGGGCGAAGTCATCGGAGGAACCCTTCCAATCATGCAAATTGCCTGGCCGCGAATTCTCCACTTCCCGTCCCCGGCCTCTCATGCTCAATAAATCCGCCTCGTTATCCGACAAAGGGGGGGAAGAAAGAATCGCCCGAGCACCCGAGGGCGGCCCCGTGCCTCTCTCTCTCTCTGAAGCGCGGCCCATTTAAGGCACAACATGATCGCTGGTGCGGAGGAGTTCCTCCCGGCGACGCGAAACATCACTCGTCCATCTGGTCAGGTCTTTATACTGCAGCACGACGAGAGATTTGTGCCATTTTCGAATCTGAACAACTACGGTGCAAAATAAATTTCGGAAAAGTGACCACGGATTTGACGGACGAAGTTGCTCTTAATAGCGCAAAGCGACATACTCAAGCGATGGAACGTGGGTTGTAAAGATTACTCCCCAATGGTGAGTGGATGCGGTGACTAAAGAACATGTCTCTCATACCAAGGACCCGACATTGGAAAAGATATTTACGAGGTATTCCGATCCCTTCCAAGGAGAACAACACTTCACACTTCTTCCGGCGTATTGGACGTTAAGACTCACCGGCGCCTTTTATGATAAGTATGGTTAATTACGACACCGGGTTCCTCTCCACAATTCTTCCTTTAAGTAATGCCATTTTTACCAACCTACCAACTCATCCTCGCGGGCACAGATGATCTCTGTTGTCAGGAGCCCATCCAAGTAACCATCCAAACAATCGTCGCTGCAACCTTTTGATGGTCCAACCAAATTCATTATTTCCGCAGTTAAGAATATAGAGAATGGATATGTCCGGATTATCCGAGGAGTGAAGAAAGAAAAGATTGAGGAAGCACGGTGTCGACATCCTACTTAACGCAAGGCACAGAGGGATCAACAGTTAGGTAAGTGTCCCACTCGATATACGGAGTACTACACTCACGCAAGCAAAGCCCGGGATTTCACCGATAGCTATTCCGCCACAGCCGATATTCAAAACCAATTGTTTCTTATATATCGCACCACTTAATCTATGATTTCAAACCTTAGGCAAACTCTTCATCTATAACGAAGGAGATAACCAAGGAGAACCCACAAACTTTGGGTAGGCTGGCGCGATGCCAATCAGGAACTGAGGCCAAAAAACAGTGGAAGAATTAATTTCTATGAGTAATTGAAACTAAAAGCTTTATGTACCTACGGCACATATGGAACACTTGACATGAAAAAAAACGCAAGGGCTTAAAAGACTTCAATACCGAATTGCAATGGGTGCGCTTACTCCGAGGTATTGAAGGTCCTCAATTGTTTATCCACCTGACACACACACCTAAGGTGGTTGGAACGCGAATCGTGAGACATTTATAGCACATTCACATTACTTTTCAAGAATTGGGAGTAATTGAGTGCATTATTTAATAACTTTTCAAGTATGCTGAAAAAAAATTCTCGGAAAACTCCTCACTGAAGTGCATTTATTTAGGCGTTGCAAATAGCCACATGTATAGTAATATAAATGATCCAAGAATTATTAAAATTTTGTCTCCGTTAAGGTAGATTGAGCGAAATAACATTTCACCAATAAATCAATGAATTTGGCAACATTCTAAAGAAAAATACTTCAACCTTCCGAAGATACCAGAATATCAGCCCCTTACCGAACTACTTTCTGAGATTTGTGACGAAAAATGCTAGTCATTTTACATGTGAAATAGTTATTGTGTGCGCTCAAAAGAGACATTATCATAAAATAGTGGGGATTTCTAACTCTTAAATCTCGTCTAAAGATTATAAAGGTGTAGTTTTTATGTTTTATTAACTATTGTTTAAACTGAATCATATAGTAACTACAGTAATATTTTCAAAATCGCAAAGAAACCTTCAGATGTGAAGGTGTTTCAAACGTACCGAGCGAAAAAATGAGCCAAGTAAAAGACTCATATAGATATTTTAATTAAACCATTTAAAAATTCAGTTTCTTCTAATTCAGTTCCGTAGATTGTAGAAAAGAGTGGTTTAAAATGAAGTTCTTTCCGCGATCGATAAGAGACCATAATGGCTGCGTTAAGACTTTTAAATAGGTTAGTTGACAGGTAGTGTAGGTGTTTAATTGATATTCTCCCTAATTAATGTTTATAAATCCGCCGAGTAGTGCTAACACCATGTTTTGCTTTTTCCTCCATAACTCTTGTGTTACGTGTACACAGTTGCATTGTCGATTAGTTTGGTGGTTTCTGTAGCATTTGTAGCACACCCGGGGAGTGGTGCATGTTGGTGATAATTCACCCCCTGTCAAACACCTTTGAGGTGGCTTTCAGGGTATTATGTAGACGTAGATTTAACGTTACAAGGAATATTATGTCAAAAAATGCGTCAAAGAATGAAAAATGCTCTAAAATATAAGTATGGAGCACTCGACGGGGGAGCAGCTTCTCGATAAGGATTTTGATTTGTCTCTCGCATGGAATTTATACCTTTAAGAGTATTTTTCGGTTGTCTTCCTTTCGAATAGATTTGGATGAAAATTCGCACGCAAAAAAATTGAGCGGAGCATTCGACTCCGTAGAACCGCTATGAAACCATTCGCAGTCACCATTTCGATTTGGAACGAGTTTATACTCACTCATCCCCCGTTTATGTATCGTGGTAACGCCCTAATGCACAGCGGTCGGTCCTGATAGGAAGAGGGCGCGAGTGTGTATAACATCTCCCGCCTCTTGACCTTGCCGTGGCCTTGGCGGGGAAAGCCCTTGACCACACTCCACCATGAGGAAGGGGACGGGAAGACAGCGAAACGTCGGTGGGCAAAAGCTGTCTCGGCCAATGGCTGTGACGGGGCTTCTTTTGTCTTTATTTTGGCCGCGCGCATTCCTTCCCGGATCGCCGCGATAACTCCCACCGCCCCCACCGAATAGTCTTCCCAATTATCCCTTCTATGGCCGGAACCAAGGACGACGAAAGCGGTGCTCCCAGCCATTTATCTCTGGGCGAATCATTGCGAATCCTGAGGCGGATCCGTCGGTGATGCGAAAGAAATACGACATCCAGAAAAATATTATCCGAGGGCTCCGGAGTAAAGGAGGAATATGGAACTTCCTCGCACGACTTCATCTCGCATTCAGAAATTTACTATGGATCTTGAGATATTTTTGAAATTGAACCGCCTATTGTTAGGGCAATATCCATCTACATCTACATAATACCCCACGAGCCGCCGCATGAGCGTGTGGCATGGGGTGTTAGGTCACTAGCCGTGTAAAGGTGTAAGTTTTTTGGAGATGAAATGGTGACATGAATTATAGGAGTGTATTTAGTGAGCTTAATTTTTATTGTGATCGCTAATTGTTTGCGGAAATAACGAGTTCTTGAAACCTATCTGTTTGGCAGTGTATCTCTCTTATTTTATTGCGTCTGTCAGACCTAGATATGTAGTGAGGAGTCATAATAATATCATCTATGTCTCTCTGAAAAATATCAGTTCTGACTTTATCAAGCAACCTAAGCGTAGCGTGTAGCCTCCGAGTCTCTAGGGGCTCCCACCTTCATCCCTCTTAAAGTTGCGTGACACTATATGTACGCTCGTAGCAGTTTTCTACGAAGCGCGCTGCTTTCCTTTGTATTGTATTATTGTATTAATGTTTGTGGTCAAATCTATTTGACCAGGGTCCCAAATTCTCGCGGCATATTCAAGGTGTGGCCTAACCAGAGCGAAGTAGCATCTCTCTTTCGCTTTTTCATCCTAATATACGTTTACTAAAACCTAGTTTCCTTAATGCTGCGCCACATATGTTTTGTATCTGTAATCCCCACGATAATCTACCCATCAAGGCAGATTAAAATTGAAGGAAGTAAAAATCCACTACATTTTTACAGGCACAGGTTTGAAAGCAAAAATCCTCATTACCTGCTAAAAATGTTCCATAATAAACCCCTGAACTTGATTCATTTCACTCGATCGAATCCAGGTCCTTTATTATTACCCCAGCCACCACACCACTACCTTCCAGAACTCATTACAAGTAACCTCAACAAAATTGGGATCCCCCTCCCTATATCCTTGAAACAAAGTTCATCAGTTCAATCCTTTAAAACCAAATTATACGAATATCTTACGCTACAACAGAACACTTCCACGTGGGTATTTGGTTACCACACCTAAATATTAGTTAATAAGATAACACAATTATGAAAAAACGTGCACTAAAGTCAATCAAAATTATGTATGTAGTCAATAAATCAAAAATATGTGTGTTAAGTGGCATTGACGAATACTGACTTGTAATTTTGTACTTAATTTATCTAACAACTTTTGCAAAAACCGAGCATAGTCTTTCCATTAAATGTACTTGGCATGGGCGTACCCAGCGAGGGGCGGGGGGGGCCGCATCCCCCTCCCCCCCCAAAAGCAAAAATAAAATATTAGTACGAGACATGTAACTAGAAGAAAATTAATTTTTTTCAAGCAAATAACTGTAATAACTAATAAAGCACTGCTATAATTACGTATAATTTTCTTAAAATTTTGCTTTAATTCGCCTTTTCCGTGCTAAAGTGTTACAACCTGAAAGACCATGTCTTGCCCCCCTAGTTTTGATCCTGGGTACGCCCTTGGTACTTGGTCTTACAGGGCAAGCCCTAGATCAATAAACTTGTCAAATAATAATAATAACAACCAAGTATATCTCTCTCTAGTGTTCTTTCCCTCTTCAACCATATTACTACTTTCTTGTTCATCTTCCCTACTATCCGCAACACTATTTCCATTCTTCTCCAGACCAACGTCTAAAAATCCTGCAGCATATTCTCGTCCTCTTCTCTGAGTGCTGGTTTCTACGACGTATAGCGTTACATCTCACATTGAACTCTTCCCCAGTCTTTTCTTTGTATTTTAAGACAAGGTCCTCGTCATCACCTCCCTCCGACTTCAGAACGACGCCCTCGGTAAGTCGCTAGCGTAGGAATGTCCTTGCTACTAGGCCCATTTTTCTCCGACATGATTCACAATGAAAGAAATTAATCTACTAGCAACAGTTGGTGCGGTCCTACATTTAATACGAGTCTCGCTTTCTCAGTCCTGGAATAACTTATTACTTTGTTTTCTTAAGGATAATCTTAATTCCCCGAATTGACCGATTGTGAGTACACAGGGACTATCCACGAATAACTTTATGGGGTCATCCGCACCCTCCGCGGGAAATCGAGAGATTCGGGTTCGAGTCCCGGTCAAGGCGAACGATTTTTTCCTACGTGGAATTTCGTGCTTTCCCGAATTAGTTTCAATTTTTTTAATAGGGCCTGCAATCCCTTGGATCACACCACGCATTTCTTTCTTTAGTAACTTTCGCATATTCAGCCCATGCGGGATGAAAAAATGAAATTTGGTGAGTGGGTTAGAGCAGATGAACACCCCAAATTGCTAAATACATTCTGAAATATCAGCGTGTTTAATGAACTCCAAAAGTCTGACTCGTAGTAATTTTCAAATTATGGGCAGTTACCAATATAAGTGTACTTTTCATTGAAAAATTGGTTTACGAAAACTCACAGCTTAGTGTGCTTCTCATTGGTTGACGCTGCAGAGGTTATTTTTGTCATCTGGCCGATACTCACCCTTGAATAACACATTGCATTACAACATGACAAGTATTCCTGGGGCAGGAGTGACAACAATGACCCTCAAGGTATTCAGCGATCGCATTGACAACCGGAATAACCGGGTGCTCTCGGAATGAGCCATCAAACAGATAGAGTTTTGATATAATGGCAGACAAGCTTGACAGCATATCAACTTATGGTAAGACAGTAGATGTAATATAAGAAGGCAAAGGCTAATCTTATTCCGTTTCAATTATTTTTTTAATAGGTTTGCGCATTGATTGGCTTGAAGTTTTCGACTTCACGAACGTCAAAGTTAATAGTTTAATTTATTGCTTAGGTGCGTGAAAAGAGGAAATTTGAAACAAGGAGCATTGATGATTGTAGCCATACGTCCAACACAATATCACCAACATAAAAAATCTGCATTTAATTACCACAAGGTAATAAATGGATCTCATGGTAAATAAAGCTGGACAGGCATAAGTCCACCAAAATATCGTAAATATATGCCTACTAAAATATCACCAGCATAAGCAATTGGTATATAACTTCTACGTGGCAATAAATGAATCTCATGGTCGATAAAGTTGGATTAATTCCTTTATTAGAAGCTATTCGATACCATTATTTGAGGTTATTCAATGCTGTTATGAGAGGTTACTCCGTCTGAACCTTTATACAACTCCTCGCAAGTACCTTGCTTTTTAAGAACTTTAGGAAGCAAAATAACGTCAGTAGACCGGTCCAATGCCCCAAAGGTGTTGTTTGTTACATTTTCCGTGATGGAGAAAAAACATCCGTTTCATTTCGAATGATAATCTTGTTCAGGAAAGTACTGAAAAGGATCCGAGCGTAGAAAGTTCCGTATCGATAGTATTTCAAGAAGAATGGGGCGAGGCCTACTAACGAGCTGACTCAAAGGTTAAAATCTCTCCGAATCTCCCGAATTGGTTTCCCTAAGACCACAAAAATGATAGTAATATTAGCTGGCAAAATTGTTCACTTAGCACAATAAAAATATGGATATTTAAATTTCTTAATTACCTATGATTGATTGATGACAAATTAATGAGCAATCATTAACTACTGCGAGCAACTGCAGAAAGTTCTGCTTACCCCAAGTTGACTTTTGTATAGCAATACACTTCATTAGATAACAATGATCCGATTCATTGAAAAATATCGGTTCACATGCATAAACACAACTTTTTACGGGATATAAACTTCCAATGTATTTCCTCCCATTCTCTGCAAAGCAACAAATTCGCAATCATTCGTGGAATGAAATAGGCCAATGATTGAGCAATCGATATCGGACGATAGAAGATTTCTATTCTTAGCTAAGGCCGTCGCCGCTCGCAATGTCCTGCCTAATGATTTATATCTCTTTCCGTTCCAGTGTATACGTGTCATTACGGTTGGCTTCAGTCCTTCATGGTACACCGTGGTCAATATATCACAAAAGCTTAAATCCTATAACGCATTGACGAGTTGTACATTGACTGAACACATTGATAGCGTAACCTCCGGTTTATGTGATAATTGTGACGGGGCTGTACTCTTTTCTGATCGAAAAAAGTGATGAGATTAAAAAATATCACATTTGTGCGTTTCAGAAAATTCAAGCACTAAACACCCTTCAATGTGACCTCAGCCCGAAATCTTCACTGGAATAAATTAACTGCTGCCATTCGCTATGCACTGTAAAAGAGGACTGATAAAAAATTCAAAGGAGTAAAAAGTAAATAGGAGACTAATACTGACCACAACCTAGACGATAGTGCAGTCCAGCTAGCGTACAACTATAGTGTCCTAAATTAAAGTCTCTCTTATATACGAGTACATACAGATTTTCTAAGGGTGATCATTTTACTATAAGGGATCGCCATCATCTTGGGTTGTTCTGCCGCGAGGCAGGTATACCCTTGGTTGACCTCCATGCCTGTCTGCTCAGTGCCAGTCTCTTGGTTTCGTCGTACTTTCTTCCAATCTTAACCATCTCCAATATTGTATACCTCTTTCTTCCTCGTCCTCTCTTCCCTTCCATCATTTCCACTAACACAGTCCTCAGCAGGCACTTATTTCTTATACAGTTCCCTGACCAGTTAATCGTTATTTTACTGATCTTCACCAATTCTTCGGAACACCCCCTCATTCTTCTCACTCTATCATCCCATGTCCATCCCTTCTATCCACCCTCCTCCAGGTCCATATTTCAAAGGTCCAAGTCCTCTATACTCTTTTACCTCATCTTCCCGCAAATTCCACGTCTCTGCTCCATACAACATCACACTCCATCACTATAAGGGAAAAAGAACTTTACTTCTGAAAATTCACACACTTCCCACACGGGTCGAACACGTGATCTAACCACCCTCACAAAAAATGCGCGATTTAATACCCACGAGTTTCTCCCCGATGTCCAGTGTTCCACTCATATTATCGCCGAAGTGTACAGCAGAGGTGCAAGTTTAGTGGTTTAGTGACCAAAGTAACTTTGAGCATCAATATACCCGGCAAACCTCATAAGCATCATTGAGACAGATACAATGGTAGCGGCTAATTAAGTATTTATAACAGAAAAAAATGTGACACTGTGAAGGCCAAATTATGGAAGTCCGATAAAAACCAATTTCCCATGATTCATAATAATCTGGGACGACTTTGTGATATACTGCAGCAGAAAATAATGTTAACAGATAATATTAAAGTCCTTAAAAAATTAATGACTCGTTCTGCATCATGTGACTCACTTAAACCTTATTTGCATTTACGGTGCATAAAAAGAAAAATATTTTTTGTCGCATAGCATACAATTTACGTTACAATTTATTGGAAATCCAAGGAAACGTCTCTACCGACAACTTAGAGAACGACTGCAATTAAATTCACCCTATTAGAAAGCTTTAGCACAGAAACAAGAGTAGCCATAAGCAAAGGTGAAGACGTTTATGAATGAGCAGATTTTTTCGCGGCCTAATTCAGTCTTTGTGATTAAAATCTTTCAAAACACACACAGGATAAGAAATGAAGACGCGAATATCAGATGCATAACTTTAACTAGATGACTGGCTTAATCCGTACACAAAGTGTACCCAACAAATACATAGAACACTTCCTGAAACATGGATGTCTCCTTAAAACACTCAGAAGAACTGAAGGAGAAATTAGAGGAAGAATAGCTTAGGTAGACGGAATATACCGGAAAAATTGAGAGGAGTGTCACAATAAAAAGATTCTGAAGGAAAATTTAATTTAAAATAAAATGGGGTGGTGACCTGCACTAAACTATTCTTTCACAGGGTATTGCGGTTGACATGATAGACTGTCCTACAATTTTGAACAAAGAATAGTGGTCTACAAACGTAAAATTAAATTTCACGACTAAAGTTAATGTTTACCATAATACTTACGTTAATTTCACGTTAAAAGAATACCCGTGTGTAACTACTTAAATGTAATCCAACAGGAAAATCGCTACCTCTTTCATGATCATGATCTTTGCATTTATGATTGCTGACCATGACGATGGTCAATTGTGACGTGGAATGAGGTCGGAAGCCGAATTTAACGCACGGTTTTCGACAGATTTATGGGCGAAAGATGAGGAGCTCCATATCGTCCTTGTCCTCCATATTGTTCTCTTGTCCATTACGAGGCCGGTGGCTTCATAGGCCTTCCCAACACAAAACATACATAAAAAAATCTGAGCGCACAAAAGAGAGACATTTCCGACTTTTTTTATTCAACCGAGTGAAAAAGCCATTTCGGTCGAACAACTGCGAAATGGAAAGAAGTAAAGGGACGCACAGGGTGAAAACACGGGGCGTTTCCCTGCGTGAAGCCGAGCCTTGAGGCAAACGCGTCCGCACAGCGTTCCATTCTTCATGAGCTAAGTCGGATGATAGAATCTCTCTCTTTCTCTCAAGAGCTCTTCTCCCCAACATAAAGACATAAATGCAGCTCCTATCTCAGGAACTGCTTATATCTACAAGTTATCCTGCAAGCTACCTTAAGAATGTTTGGCCGGGGATGATTTATTGGATACTGGTGATGATTATCACCACCATTCACCATACAGTAAAATAACTTTCATCAACATGCACTGCACTATATGTATCCTTCCAATGCAAAAGAATCCGCCCGTTCATTTGTATAGTATGTACTCCAAGAAACTGAACCCCTGTCGAACGACCGCCCATCTTAGAGATTCTTTTTCAGTGGGACCGTCGGTGGTCGCTTAATACAGGTTTCACTGTTTATATTGTGACTATATAAAGCATACACCATCATTATTCTGGAATTCCCAAATCAATTGATTTGGGTCTCATGAATAGAGCACACTTTTTCGGTCGCAGAAAAAAATTCTAAAAGGCATCCACCTCATGAAAACCTATAGTTAATCCGCAATAAAACGCACAGCAGGTCCCAAAGTAGCACGCTAGGCGAAGCTCACGGAGAACAGAGGCGGAAAACGTCCCGTGTGACGCAGGCGTGAGGGACGTTTCGCAACATGACCCGGCGACGACCTCTTTTGTAACCTTTCCGCGACCCTTTCCCCACGCTCCCTTTCCCCGCCACGGCAACCGATAGATTGACTTGACCCCTCCTCACACATACACAGACACCCCCGCGTCTTCCCATCCAGGGAACCGCCTCTATCTGGATGTGCATGCGGGTCGAGGATGATAGGGTCCCACGAGAGAGGTCCCAGCCACTCCATCGGTAAGTGCATGACACATGGACGAGTTGACCCTCTTGTGTCAACAGTGGGTATAGCAGCGGATTGCTCAACGGAACACACACTGCCCTCCTCCTCCTCCTCCCGGGCCGATCCCCCGGGCCGTTCGCAATCAAAACGCCATCACCACCTCAACTCTTCCAATTCAACCGCTTCCTCGTTCGACACCTCTGGAACGTTATAAAAGAAATGAAACAAATGCGAAGCAGGAAGGCGGACAGTTGACCCGATTCTTCGTGATCGGGAATGGACAAAGAGATGCTAAGTGAGGAAGGGAGGTCGCAAAATTCAACAGAACTGAGTCTGGAGTCTCCTGGACCGCGTCGTCACGTCGCCATGGCAGCGGACGATGATCTCCACAGAATACTGTCGCCCAGAAGATCATTCCGCAATTGATTAACGACGCTTAGCAAAGCTTTCTTTATCGATAAAGCAGGTTATTTGACGCCTGACTCTGCATATATATTGTTTGTAGCGGTGACGATAAGGAATTATGAAAGAATAACACGGATAACTTGGAAGAGAATTTAGTTAAAACCTAGAGAACGCGCATCAACGCTGTCAAACGTTAGATAATTCATTTTTATCAAATTAACTTCAACCTTTAATTTAACCAACCACCTTGGAGTATTCTTAGGACAAAATTATCTACTGGCGCACCACTGTAACAACAAAGACCAAAAACTACGGTACTAATTTGATCAAATATCTTTCCACATTAGCAAATGATGCAGTGAGGAATGGGGATAGTGCTGAAAGAAATCTGAACATGATTTGTTAAGCCCAAAAGCCAACACTCTTATTAGCACCAATGTTATACCAACACATTAATCAGCCATGTTCTGTTTCCATTATGGATGTTAATTTTGTGGGAGTAGAATGAGGTGGTTTTACGTATCAATTATGCGAAATTATTCCTCTAGCAACGATAATACTCTTCCAGAAGGGAGAGGCGTAATTAATTCGTGGATTAATTTAAATACAGCTATAGTACAAAGTAAAAGCGTTTCATTACCAAATTACTCATGTATGATCTTAACTCTATTCTTAAACAGATGAAATCCGTCATGTGAGTTAGAAATTATTTGATGTGTCTGGAACAGAGCACTAAATTTAAAAAATCCCCAAAATTCAAACCTGGAATTAAATTTATGAAAACAAGTTATGATGATTAACTATTATTACGACACAAAAGGACTATTAGGTGGTAGATTAAATAACATTAGATTTAATATATTCAAATGGTTATTCCTAAATATATTACTAAACTATCTACAATAAACTAACATCATATTGCTTATTCCCAAGCCCTAAAACTTAGGATCATTCTTGTTAATGCAGGCAGCTCTTTTAAATTCAACACTATTTTATCAATAGGCGATAAAAATCATAACGTAATGTTAATGAAACAGACAACTAATTTATGAAGTTCCGCGAGCATCTAGCAATTATAAAGATAAATTCCGCAATGAATCTCCTTAAGCTGAGCGACCATTGTGGCATTGTTGCTCGATCTGTTGCATACCAACCAGGGAAGTCCTGGACAATCGTTTCGTTCCCTTTGGAGGTTTTTCGTCATAGATTCAATCGCCACGTCTGCAACTAATTCAGGAAAAATGTAGAAAACAGGTTATTGAAGAATGGATGATTCTAAATAACTAATGTCCGCATAAACTTTCCATACGCCGGTTAAATACGATAATGGCTTGATGAAATTACATTTCTCTCGTCTTGAAATAGCCGAAGCGCTAACTTTAAGACTAACGAAAAGTCAAGAAGGTGAAAGAAGCACTTTTTAATATTCATTACGCCACTAAGTGAGGGGAATAATCTTCACTCTATTCACGTTCAAAGCTTACAATAAGAGAGTAAATAAGTCCGCCGTAGGTACACTTAGCAAGAGCAATTCTTCTCGGTCTGCCACACGGACACGGTTACTTAATTGGAGGCCTACGGATTTAGTAAACTCTCCGACATGAGATTGAGTGGCTATGTAAAGATAAATTATCTCCACTAATACTCCAGTCACATTGCTATAAAAATCCTATCACATTTTACTTAAAACTATTTCCTACATCAAGAGCGTCATCATCACGGGCATGCCGTATCCAAAAAAATCTATTCCGTTGAAAACACTTCGTCTTTCAGCGGGGCTACTCCTTATCGTCAGCAAGACAAATATAACGCAGCTGAAAAGTTCCGGGAAATAGTTAGAGCTAAAGCAAATAACTGAACTCTAAGCGATTCAGGGAAGAGGAAGGCATCACCGCAGGAAACTCCCTCTGAAGTTTTCCAACCTTAGCTTTGATATAAGTTCGATAAAGACGGACATAGGATCCGTTGTAAGAGGATCCTTCATTTGGTAGCAAAGCTTCATGCAACTGCATTAGCAAGCACTAAATCCTTCAGTGATTCACTTCTTGTTGTTATAAGGAATGGAATCATTTACTTCATCAGTATTAATATGAAAAATTCGTCAATCAGCCTCTTCGTATTTGCTCCACGAATATTGTCACTCCAGGCTCATTAAGAGTTAAATTTACAGAGAGAAGACATCTTCCATGTATATTTTGAGAAAAACTGTGCAATTGTCTTGAAACTATCAGTACCAATAGCTTTCCTTGACACAAATATCTATGGGTGCTGATAATTAATTGTTTTGGACTTGGCATGAGTCGTTTTTACAATTTTATTTTAAAATAAGGATGCATTCACAGAGTTATCCTTAAAAATGGAATAATGTGGATGCTAAAAGGCTATATCGTTAAAGAAACATGAATTTCTGCCATCGTCTTCAAAACACTCCTGAATTGAGAAATTGATAAAAATTTTAAGGAATGAAAATAATTTTTGACTCAATTGCCAGTTTGGATCAAGGCGTATGACCCCACCGCAAATTTTTACACGCTACATTTTGTTGCAACGAAGTTTTTTGCTGTCCTTCACCCTCATCTAATCACTGCAGCAAGTAGCTTTCGTACTTCGCTTCGTAGCGTTTTTCCCCCGGAAAATATTTTTTTCACAGTGTGGTCACCAAGTTGGATAAACAGTCAAGACCGTTAAAAGGGCCAAAAAACTAAGAATATATATTAAATTCGTCGGCTTTACCACGAGGAACCACATAACGATAAGAATAACTTTACTCGTATATATTAAATATAAATTCCACGTTTTTTTTACAAACAAATTCAGGTTACAACTATACTTAGTATTTCCAAGGTGACAATAGCGAGCCCTTTATATACAACATTTTGAAAGGGGGAGGGGAAGAGAATAAGAGGAGAGGACCGAGACAGGAAAATTAGGAGTGAGGGGTAGATTGTTGCTCAAGGGGAATCACGTCACAGAGGGGGAAAGGTAGGGTAGGGAGAGGAGGAGAGGAAAGAGCATTTTATTCAAAACAATAAGATTGTTATTTTTTAGTCATATTTTAATTTTAATTATTAATTTTTGGATGGGAGATATTTTCTTATAGTTTCAAACAGTACAGTTTGTGTTCTTCGCACTGAGTGTAGAGGACTTTATCGAAATAAAATCAATTATGTGTACCATGAGTATGCTCTCATGCATTAGCCGTCGACCCTAGCATCCTCAGAATATGGTATCCCCGTAACGGTAAGGCAAGAAGCTCCTTTATGAAGAGGCCGATTTTCATGGCATAATTCGGGTTACTGTTTCATCCATGCAAACCATAACGCCCGAAACGACAACTAAATAAAGAGATACCGCGCTTTCACAAGCAAATTTCTCACGAATCATCGAGCATATGTCTTATTGTCACTGAAATATTGCGAGAGATTTTTCAAGCAAAGGGTCAAAAAACTCCACCAAGCTTACTTGAGGGGCCATAATTATGAAAGAATTCTATGAACCGTCAACTGTTCATGTCAGTTGATCAGCAAAGATCAAATTAGAAAAACTCTAGCTCATTTATGACAAAAGGTGAAATCATTACCATAAATCTCCTCACTCATGAGTGTAACCCTTGTGATTTCAGAGGAAAATTGTGCTCACACATTCCTTATACAAAAATATGACGAAGTAAAGTTTAGATTTGAAACTCATATCTTGAGTGAAAACGTTGTCCCAAACGACTGCCGTTACTCAAACTGCAAATGAGGTAGGGATTATTTGATCTAACCCAAAGATTATAAATATCAAACAAAAATTAAACGCCTACTACATCTAAATCCCGTTTTATCACAAATAGAATTACGATGTGCGTCAACATCATCCTGAGTACAAACGAATGTTTCGATTGCAAAAATGCCAAGAAGCAAAAATTATCTCATCCTCGAGAGACTTTTGTTTGCAAATGAAATTCCTTCATTCTTCCATGCGCTAGCTGTATCCCGGTACAGTGAAAAAACATCAATCCTCATCCTACGACGGAGACCTTACCCTAAACGAAATGCATGCTTCCATTACTTCCACTCCATCACGCGAAACTCTCTTTTACCGCCCCCTAAACAACCCTTAAAAAGGGGAAGAATGACGGGAGGAATGAACTCCCCGGGTATTACGAGAGAGACCTCGGTTTCAGTCAAATGCGCCATTTGCAACGACACGCAATTCCCAGGGACACCCATGCTTTTGCGGAAGCATGGAACCTTGGTTACCGTACGTTTGTCTGTCCACGAAACTGCCCGCGTGATTATCAGATGGAATGGGGAAAACGAAGGGGACCGGAGGAAGGTTTTGCATACTAGTTACCTCGATTCTTCGAAGACCATCCCTCTCCTCGAAGCGTGGAGTACTGTGACGCATGAATGGCATTAAGGGAATAGAATGGAATACGTTTTATTATGCTCTGGGTTTCCCCATAAGAGCAAAAAAGATAATAATGTCAGATTCTGCTTTTAACAAAAACAATTACCCGGCCAAAATTTCACAGTGATGAAAAACATAAATTTCACAGCCACCGATAATTAACACTAAATACAAAATGGAAAATATAATATCGATTACAAAGAGATAAGAAGCAAACAATAATTTCTCAGACTATTATGTAAAACATACAATTCTATAATAGGATACAAATTTTATTTACAAACATATATGCCCATTATAGTAATAATTAAATAGTTTTCCTTCAAAATAGACGGATAAAAATAACTTTTTATAGATAATGGCGAGGAATTCCAGACATTAGGCAGGAGATGAGAAAAGATTAAGGGTGTTTGTCCGAGGTATAAGAGGTGTAAGGGGTAGGAGGGATCAGTTCTAGTGGTTCTAAAAACAGACTGATTTAGATTTAAATATGGAAAAAAGGTAGACTGGATATTTATTGATAGGGGAGGGGGTAAACTGCGAGTAGTAGTAGCAGCAATAGTTTTATTTCTGTAGATAACACAGTAACATCAAAATCATCAAATCAGGACAAAAAAAAATAAAATAGCATTATAAGACATAAATGACGGGACTTCCGGTATTGTCTAATCGGCAGCAATTGCTGCTAGATTCCAGAAATACATTCACGCTATAAAATGATCTGCTCAGCAGGAGCTGTTCCAAGTGTTTTTTGAAAAATGAAATGGATGGGAGAATTTTTAAATTGGCTGGTAGATTTTTATATATAATACGGAAGCTGTATGATGTGGGCCTTTCCGGACAGTGGATAGGGAATACTGATTTACATGAATACTTTTACAGACGCGTGCCTTGTGGAAGTGAATTTCATATTTGATTAAGAAAAGGAGGTGATTTTGTTTAGTAAAGAAAGAGCAGTTCAGCATGTACATTTATTTTTTATAAAATGACGGAAGTGTGAGTACGGCATGCTTTCGAAAAATGGGCCCACCTAGGGAATAGGGTAAATTCAGGTACCTAACGTAATGGATATGCATGGGAGGGTAGGGAAAGACGAAAAAACGAATTTAGGGTGAATTAAGCATGATGGATCACCACTTCTGTCACCGCTTCATGTTTCAACAGGCTCATTCTACCCTCCTCTATAACAAGGATACACAAGAGTAATCACGGTTGGTGTTCTGCCAATACTTATATAGGTGCCAAGTATAATTACAGCATCGCTCCAAAACCCAAAATTATCGATCCATCGTAACAACCCCGCTACTAATCACTAAATAATTCCATCATTCACTTTCACCTTCGGATCAGGAGTAATCTGGCTGCTCCAGGATTTCTAAATCAGGTTTCTCCGCGAAAAGATTACTAGTCTCGCACTGCACTAAATACCATCACTCATGCATTTCAGATCAAATACGGCCGAAGATTAGCATATCGGAAAAAGAGAATTGTCCTTCATACTCTTTCCAGAAGCATTCGATGACGAAGTATCTCCACTGGAGAGGAAGGAGTTTGCAGTTTTATAAACACCACGGAGATTAAGCCGGATAAGACAACTAAGTACTGTTTAGAGGTTAGAGGGGTTCTAAATGACCCCGGTAGCCTAACCTCTCCAATGAAGGATCAAATGAAGTCCTAGGCACTTTAACCTTGATAGCTCTGACTATCCTTTGTCCCTGTTGACCCTATCGGAGATGCAGAGTGGAGCAGACAACACTTAATTAGCCATTCTCAGTTGTTCACAGAAAGGAGGCTAATGTCTTTCCATCGCCAGCGCACGCATTCTCGTGACAAATGTCTACCATTGAGCATGTTAGATGTACCACAAGCACTGGAGCGCAGTCATTTTCGCTTGCTATTCCGAATTAGAGGGAAAAATTGACAGAATACCTATGGATGGAATAAAGAGACAATATAAAAAGTTCCCCAAGACTGTCGAAGCAAAGAAAGCACGAACTTAAGGGCATCAAAAATCACGACTTTCGAATAAAAGGAAGATATTCCACATTACTTTATCCTGATTGTGATACTGTGATTGAAATGCGACATTCTGTTGGCGCTAACGCTCATATCTCACCTTCTATCACGTGGCGAGGCCATAACAAATCGGATCGACAAGTTGTATGTTATTCAATCACGACGAATGTGCCTGAATAAAAGGCAAAAAGCATGAGAAGAAAAGTTAATGAAATAATAAATAATATAATTTAACTTTCAAGTAATAATGATCGCCTAGGCGTAAATCGTGTAAAAGCCAGGGATAGAATACATCAGGCAAATCATGAAGGACTTGAGAATGAAGAATTATGAGGAAATACAGCACTTATGAGAGCAGAATGAATTGAATTCCGTCAGCAAAATATTCCTTGAATTTATGATGGCTGATGATGCGTTAAATCCCGCAACTAGCACGTTTTGCCGCGTTAATTTTTCAAAAATTTTCAGCCTTCTGAGAGGAAAAAAAAAGGACTGTAAATCAAAATGATTTAAGTACGAGCAATCCGTTAAAGTATGATGAAATGTTTCCAATTTCATAACTTCGCTTTCTAATTCAACATATTACCGAGCAGGCTACCTCGAGGGTGTTTAGCAGGGGGTGATTTATCACCATCATGCACTGTAGTGTAAAAATTAACTTTCACCAACTTGAACTACACTATAGGAAACCTACCAATGCAACAGAAATATTGAAATAATGTATAATGCAACTACATAAACGAGATTCAACAGTCATGCAGGGCCCATGCAGAACAAGAAGTCAGTACAACGTGGCAGATTAAGAAACAGGGATTGGGAAGCAAATCAACTAAACAACAGCACAACCTGTCGACAAACCAACTTCAAAGTTTCATTGGCAGCCATTATGGTCTCTGATCGATCGCAGGAAAAACGACATTTTAAACCAGTTCTGCAGTCTGATTTTCTTCTCATAATCTGATCGCCCGTAGAAGTTTGGTGTTCGTAAAATATTAATAACTTTGACAAGATAATTGGTTTTGAATTTACATAAAAGATAAATTCGAATTTTCAATCGACGGTCTGAGAGCGATTTCCATCCTATTTTTTGCAAGAGGTCAGTAGCACTAACGAAACAATCATAAAGGCCTTTCAAGTGTCTTGCTGATCTTTTCTGCTCGCTTTCCCACTGTTTTTAAGCCTACCGTTGCTACTTTAAGCTGTTAGGTTTCACTCGGCTGAGTATCAAAATACTAAAATAACCAAATGGACTACACTTCTTTAAGATTTGGGGAAGTTAAACTGCGGCTTTGTTCTACAACTCCGTCAATTGTCATGCATATCTATTTGTGAAAAAAACGTTGCATTATTCCAACGGCTATGATTTGAATGAAATTCTCTCGGGATTCGCACCGGGTTAAATGTTTGGCTGCTGCCAACGTTTCGATGGATAGCACTTTCATCATCATTAGGGTAATGATGACCCTGAATCATTACCCTGATGACAATGGAAGCGTTATCCATCGACGACCCTGATGGTAATGATGACCCTGAATCATTACCCTGATGACGATGGAAGTGTTATCCATCGAAACGTTGGCAGCAGCCAAACATTTAACATGGTGTGAATCCCGATAGAATTTCATTCATAATATTCGCCGGGAGAGTACTAAATCAGCTATTATTTGGATTCCGCAATGTCAAGTTATTCAGCACGTGCATGCTATTAGAATCACAGTGTTTCCATTACCTGATCTCAATTAGCAAATTTACTGGCACAGAAAAACATTCAATTTCACACTTCATTTTAAAATATACCATTCTCTTGTCCTCATGCAATTGATATCGGATGCAAAACGAGGTGGCCGTAGGGCTCACAGCAGTAGCTCATCTCAATCAAAACTCACGGGCGCAGGAAGAGGACGGCAATTTGAGCGACACTTAAAAATCACATCCCCGATTCCTCGTGCCAAGGAGAAATCGGAGGATTCTACGAGAAAAGTCTGCGCGTCTCTTAACGAACGGATTGAATTAGCAAAGCCATAGAGAGGAGAGGTTGTACAGAGAGAGAGCAAATGGACCCCGTGTGGCGAGCACGTCTCTTTCAATTGACCTCGAAGGCCGAGCCAATAGAGGGAGTTAGCCGGGAAGGATTGGGATAGACGCGGTCACAAAGGAGAGAGGGGGAGAGGAGGGGGGGGGGTCGGGAGGAAAGAAGATAGAGAAAGAGGAGCGGTGGAAAGGGGAGAGCGACAAAACATCTGCAAGGAGGGATCGGCAGACTGAGAGAGAAAGTGAAATTGATTAGCAAATCGTAAGTTAACGAGAGTCGTAACGAATTGGTGGGCGGAGGAGATTAGGAGGGGAGAGTTGGCGAGATGAATGCCGTCTGAATGCTCAAAGCGGTGCTTTGGTTGCGGAATTGAGTCAGCCTTTCCTATTCGGAGCAGTGCGTATGCACAGGTTCCATGAGTAAGGCTCTTCAAAAGTGATTTACAGGCTATTTTTCGCTAAATCTACCGATAGGTTTTGTATAAAATTTTCGATTGCTGGGGAATTATAAAGAAATGCCAAAGAAAACGCTCCATTGTCTGAACTTAAATTATTTGAACTGAGGGTTTAGCATGTTCTATTTTTTAAGATAGACCATGAATTCAACAGCTTTCTTCAACGAGTTAACCCGGAATTCATAGGCTTAACCAGAAGAACATTAACTACATCTGAATCTTATTAATATTAAAAATTCTTTAACTTTTGAATGTATTGAATAGACTAATTTGTCTGACTGGTTTGATCGCGAAGGAAACAGCATCGTCAGATAACAGCATTAACTTTGTGGGAGATCTTACAATGTACGGGAACTTGTAACATCCATCCATGTGGGAGAAGAAAAAGGGGAAAAAGACAGGTTCATTTAATCATCAACCGACCATGGTTTTAGCGTGTTTCCAGAACTCGACAACTAACAAATTAGAGAAGATACACCATGTCACAGTTTGATTTCAAGAATATATTTATTCTGGCGACATTCGTGAAAGAACATCAAACGCAGCGAACTTAAAAATTCTGCCTTTCAAATCGATTTCTGACCGGCAAAAAGGGCGCATAAAACTTAATTTAACTAGGATTAGTCATTGAGATGGATGTCAGAAATAAATTCACATCAGTTTTCGTAGGAAAGTTGACAAAATTATTAACGTGTAGCCTATCAAACCAAATTGAATTTCTCCATTGAATACGACCAGCATATCGAGCGTATTGAGGTCCTTCTCTCCTTATTTATTAATTGCATCAGTGAAAACTATTTTAAATGTTCTTTGATTCCACGAGAACATTCCGGACTTGTAATATATTCCAAATTCGTGCGAATGAGTCTCAAGTGGAGTCCACTAGGTTAAACAATTTTGCGTTGTCATTACCTAAAGCTCTGGTTACACGATACATTAACCCGTACGAGTTAATGTACGCTTTCAGCGCGCTCTGATGGTGGGCTTGGTGAGAGGCGGGCGCCGAGTCTAGAGTCAATAGATATCATAATTTTCCATTAGGCGGGCAACTTAAATTCGTCGGCCCCGGTGGCGGCGGGGTAAAGTCCTAACCCAAGGGTCGCGGGTTCGAGTCCCGCCTGGGTAGAATATTATCTGCCCAGGACATGGGTGTCTGTGTCTCGTCCGTTGTTATTGTTGTTCACCCGACGTAAAATAGCCTAATGTGCTGTATTCGGGCAGTGAAAATAAATAAATAAATGTACGAATGTATGAACGCGTGAATGAACGCGAAAACCACACCAACTTGTACGAATGCATGAACGCGTGAACAGGGAAATAGAACCTGTTCTATTTGGTTCAAGGATTCGTTCATAAACTTGTACATGAACACGTACGGGTCAATGTATCGTGTAACCAGGTCTTAAGGCCGTTTTTTCACGAGGAACTTTAGTGAACAATGTGACGTAGCATGTTTTCACTATGCGAGTGCGCAGGCGAGGAATAAGAGAATTAGGAATTAAGAGTGCGCAGGCGATGAATTATTTGCCCATGTCCCGTTAATACATTTCCGCATTCATTACAACAACTAACCAATGTACACGACACAATTTTCAATGCACATCTACACGTACTCTAGACTGTGCAATAAATTGCCCGGGTAAACCGGCCTTTATAGGTCACGGGCTTTCTTTGGGCACATTCTGCTAAATTTTTTTCAAGCCGAAAAAATAATGGAAAGCAATAGTTTCAAGGAGACTTTCATTGTTTACTCCCTTCGGGGTCTAACTTTCTATGCTATATAATTTAATTTAGCTGACTGAATTACCAGCAACATGAAAGATGTATATTCGGCGCGCTCCGTCTCAAACGGAATTTTCCACACCTGAGACAACAATGCAGATAATAGCGATCACGAGTTTTCCCCATGGTTACTTAGTAGCCGAATTGCGACCGTTTACTTCTTCTCCTTGCTTCTACCCAGTAAAACAAACAATAGCAAATGTATCACTCGGCAAACAAAGGCATTATATCACCAAAGCAGTAGTGACGTACCATTGTGAAATACCTAACTTATTACATTATGGCGAGGAGTACACAAAGTTTCACACTTTCTCATATGCAGCGGTTTAAACTCCACGTAAGTATGGTGTTACTAATTATATACAATGTCATAAGGGTAACTGCCGCTTCCAATCCGCGGGTCTCTCTCCTCTCTGAAGAGGTACTGCCCGGAACAGTTGACAGGATAGCCAGCATAACATCAGCTTCAGAACACAACGGAGATGGTTTAGTATTACATTTTCTGCGGCTACTTTTTCGTATTCTCCGTCTTCATTATTGTTTCACTATATAGAGGCGGACATGGAAACTTGCGGAATGAGGATTACGTACACGTCTTTGCTTTCGGTTTAGATGTGTCCTATGCATGATTTTACTTCTCTCAGTAATCGATTTCCTAATTCCGAATTAATTGGCACCATCGGCTAAGTACAGAACCCTTAAATTTATCCACCGCCCGAATGGTTGCATTTTATATTCACAATATTATGTTCTTTTTCAAACCTGTTCATCCTTATTTCCGATACGTATCTTTCTAGCTCGTACTTAAGACAGTTAGGGAGATAGGTTTTAGTATGAATCCTTGCGCAAAAAAACTTTCAATTCTGTGAGCCGGATAATTGCATGGCTGTGAATCAGAACTGGCCCTCATCTCCGCCACAATCTACTGCATTCGTTCATTTGCAGTCCAGCTTTAACCGCCTTAAAAAAATTGCCCTGAGATACCGAAAATAGCCACCATCAAGACACATCTTTAACGTGTACACCACTACCTGTCATTGCGCATGTTTAAATGATTTCCAAAGAACAACCTCAATTGAGCGCTGAGGAAAGGATGAAATTTTTTAGGTGGGAAACCATCAGGATAAATGATATGGGCGGCCATCCCATATTAAATACCTGCAGTCTGAATTCAGAAAACGAGTTCCAGAAGGGATCACAGATTATTTGGCTCTTGGAGATAGGCTGATTTATACTTGGATGCGCCGCATCTCACTCTTTCATTTCTCCTGTGTACATGAGCATACTTAGCTGGCAACCGATATATTTTTTTTAACTTCGGAAGATCATAGACGATTAATACCAACTACCCTAAAGACTCGACACAAATGGATATTAATGATCTTTTTTGTACTTGCAGGAAGCTGTACTGAGGCCAATTATTGCCGAATATGACCCAAGGCGAGGAGTGAAAACAGAATTGGCAGATGTCGTCCTAGTCAAGTAAGCCACTGATCAGTTAATAATTCTAATTATGTCACTAAGTATTCCATTTATTTAACTTTTCCAATATTTTGAAAGGATCAGATTGTGTAGAGGCTAGAGCATTGGTTTCTCATCCTGAGGGACTGGGTTTGAAGAGCAGTTCAATTCCAATGCTGGTTTCTCTCCACCCTTCCTCAATTCCCCAGGTTGTCTTTCTTTCAGCCAACCAGCCCAAAAGGGAGCAAATGATCTCCACTGTCATTCATCCTCCCTGAATAACCCACTAACTATCGAATGGAGAGTAATATGAATGCTATACCTAAATGATAAAACACCATCACCTGGCATCGTAAAAAATTTACTTTCACAATCATTTCTCCTCAAGCGGGTAATTGTCCAGATTTGTAGCCACGATTAGAGTAGTCAAGGGGCAACATTTATGCTTGACATTAAAAAGTAACTTTTGCACTCACACCTGAACACATTCAGTGTTGATCACTTTTTTTTATTAAATCAGAGTGATTAAGAAGAATTTTTCCCCTCTTTATCAATATATTAAAATTCATTGTGAAGATGGTTGGAAATGAACTTGAACCTACTTACTCATACCACAATTCAATATACATACCAGTTGCATTTGTTAGAATTGACACCCTATGGAGCATAAATATGCTACTAGTAACAAAAAAAAGTTATGACTAAATTCCACTATGCTGAGAACCCAAATATGTCCCTCAAAAGAGTAACTAGGCTGTATTGGATTCAATTTCAGATTCCAAGGTAGCAGAAACACTGGTGGAATCCCTGAATATGATAATGGAGTTGTGAAGCCTCTCGTTGATCCTGAGATGGGGTCTACAGATGCAGGTGCTCCAGGAGAGCCATTTAATCCATTCAAGCACCGCAAATTGGACCATCCTACCAAGTATGACTGATTCAATTACCTACTGAAAAGGCATTCATCATTTGCATATAAAAATATTCCTAAAACGGCAATTTTTACGACTTGCATATGATATAGAAAAAGTTTGACACAGCTAGTACATTAATTTTTCCATTTACGCAGCTTTTCATTTTGAAATTACTATTGTATTTCTATTCCTCAACAAGGAGTTTATCGAGGATATTTACCTATCTGGATATATATTAAGAATGGCAAGTCTCAGAAAGATTTAACCAGCCAATGGAATTTCAAAGTTTACCTATTATATGAGAAAAAAATTAAAAGATATCATCATAATAAAACTACACTAAAAACTTGAAGGACCCTATAATTGTTTAAAACATAAAATTTAAACTATAAAATATTTCCTGAACATCTGCTGTATATTTTTAATCAAACTTTAAACTATGTACTTTTTATGAAACTTTATACGGTATTTGATAGATATAAGAATATGTATCAGCGGAAATATAGCTCATACCATGATATTAAATTTCCAGTGACATTGACACACTCATCCACTTGCTCAAGGGAAGCCTTGGCACAGGAATACTTGCCATGCCCCTTGCCTTCAAGAATTCTGGTCTTGCTTTTGGAATGGTGGCCACTTTCCTCATTGGCTTTATTTGCACCTACTGCGTTCATATTCTGGTAAGAATAAACAACTCCAATTAAGACATAAATATGTATTTACATCTGACATTACTAGTGCAAACATTTTTTGCGAGCAAATATTTAACCCAACCATGGTTGATAGCCGTGATAAATTCAAGAAATACTTTGCTGCCTGGATTTAATTCCTTCTGTTCTCAGCTAAGTGCTTTATTCCCTCATAATTCTTCATTTTCAAATTCCTCATGATTTGCCTGATATACTCTATCCCTTGCTTTTGACATGATTTACGTGTAGGTGATCATTATTACTTGATGGTGATAGAATCAACACCACATGCAGCATAAGACGGTTTTAAGAGAAGTTAAAGGGTAGAATTAAATAATGAAGTTTTATTGGATTCATGCATTCTTTCATTCACATGCACTAATTTATCAGAACTCATCCCACAAATTATTGCATATAAGCAACTGAAGAATGTTTTTTGAAATAAACAGTGATATACATTTTTTGCAACTACTTATCTTTACACCAGGGTTGAAATTCGCTATGAAAAAAATCATTTGACTTGACCGGGATTCGAACCCGGATCTCCCAATTGCCGGTCAGGTGTGTTAGCCAGTTACAGTTAATCCCGGTCAAGTCAAATGATTTTTTCATAACGAATTTCAACCCTGGTGTATATGCACCCGTGCGAGTGACTTCGTACCACATCATTTGTTACATGCAATGTTTGGAAATTTACTTATCTTTAATTTAACCCTTTTATTGCTTTGGGGCCAACCGATCAACCCTTTAATTTATGTTCATTATATATTTATAACTACATACACCTACTCTTCTGAGAGAAATTAGGAGACCATAATTAAAGGACTAATTTTGATAATAATTTATTTTATAAACTTGTACTGCATCTAATAGGATACACCCGTTGAAATTTCATTGTTCTTTGAAATTGTAGGTGAAATGTGCCCATAACCTTTGTCACCGGACAAGAACACCAGCTCTTGGATATGCAGAGGTTGCAGAACATGCTTTCCTCAATGGACCAAAGAAGTTAAGGAAATTTTCTTCAGTTGCAAAGTAAGTTACTTTGTACCAAGAAATAAGTCCAATATTTGATTGTTAACTCATCAAACATTAGTTCATAAATATTTATAAGCATGGAAGGTATATTTGAGATGAATCTTCCTTCTTTACTTAGTCTCATATAATAGCAGCATGTCTTTCTGCTTAGCAACATCAGGACAGTTTTAGAACTGAGGTAACTGTGATATAACCAATTTAAGAATTATGGAATTTTTTTAAAATTTACTCAGAGCAGGAGTGACAAGGCAACCACAAGTACTTTTCTCACCCTTGAAACTTAAATCAGTCCACTCAACAATGTTGCTCAAGCAAAGAATTCTACAACTCAGTGACTTTTGAGCATTATTCTGAATTGGGAAAATTTTAGCACTTCCATTTTAGGCCGAGGGCCAGTAATAAATTGCCAAATTCAGTATCTCCACATGGATGGCACCACTAAGTAAGTGCATATCTTGTATCAACAGATAACTTTCTGCTACTGAAAAAAATGAGCCAATTTGCTTTTATGATAACCCCCAATAAACATTTTCGTGGATTTTCTTTATGAGAGCAGATGGTAATTTTGATTTTTTTAAGCCATGAGTTACCACTATATTTAGTAAATGGTATTTTCTAACTTTTTCATGTGCTGTATTAACATTTTTATTCACAAAAGAGTAAGAAGGATGCAGTTCCACTCTTCCAATAGCAAGGAATTTTACCTCATATTTGCACATGCTAAAGTAGCCAGGACGTGAAACTACATATGTAACAACAAAATCTAGGAGACATATTTGGATATAGAATGTGAAAAGCTGTGAGCGAAAGAAAAGCATACATAATGAAAATTGGCTCTAGAGCTGAGGATAGGAGTTATAGAGCTCCATGATATTATTTGCAATAGTGCAGCAATTTGCTTACTGATGATGGAATTGGCAGTGTTTAAATTACAGGGGCGGTAATAGCTAGGAAACACCCAGAATTTCACATACCAAAGGAGTGAAAAACTCAATGAGAGTGGGTAAAGAGAAGATAAAGTGAGGGAATGAATTAACACAGGAGGGATTAACAAAAAGCAAGTACATAGTTGGTTTGGGAAAATTTGAGAAAATATAATAGGAAAACATTAATGAAAACCCAAATATGGGGTTTTGCATTCCATAGTTCAAACACATGGTCACTAGAAATGGGAGATGAGCATGCGCTCAAGGCTTTTGAGGTGTAAGTGTGGAGAAATTTAAGAAATGGCTGAATGTATGGATGGAGCATATAATGAGGGAGAAGAGGCTGTTTAAGATCCAGAATGAATGGAAGTGCATAGGTCAAGCAGAGATGGAAGAAAAAAAGAAAAATCTTCATTAATGGGATGAAGAGAAGCAGAATATTTACACAAAGAGGGATATTGTGCAAGGAGAGAGGGTCTTGCAGTTATTATATAGTGAACTAGGTCAATCATATCTACTTATAAATTAACTTACATCAGTACACAGTCTTAAATAAAAATTTGCCTTGCATCATTATTTTGAGCAAGTTTAGGGAGAATTTATCAATTATAAACTGTCTTTTCTTGGCATATCCCTATTTTAACATTATTAATGCTATTTATAAAAAAGATTAAAATATAGCCAAATCAAATACCCATCCTGTTTTCTTTCACAAAAAATATTTAATAATTTTATATTTTGAATCCATGACAGTAACCTAAAGCTTAGCACTGATTGTTTAGTCTTGCAGTGAAAGTTTTTACTGGCATTCTTGTTCTTCATTCAGAATCAATAATCCTCTATATTTATAGTCACCTGCAGAACATGCATGTATTTGTCATTAAAACTATTTTTTTTCCCAGGGGTACAATAAACTTGTTCCTGGTGGTAGACTTGCTTGGCTGTTGCTGTGTGTATATAGTCTTTGTTGCTGAAAACATTAAGCAAGTAAGTATCATTTTATGTTGAAATTTCCCATATGATGGGAATTAAAGGGTGTTTGGCAAAAAGGGTTTCACATAATGAAGTTATCACAACTTAAGAATGGGTTAAGTGCAGTCACATTTCAGTCTCAGACCTGGATAAAGAAATTGTGTTTAACTCTACATAATTATATAAGAGATAAATAAACCACATTAAATTTTACAATGAGTCATCTTATAACTGACCATAATTATATCTTAAATCATGAAGACACAATGTCTAATTGATCAACTTGAGTTAATCACCCTGGATATTCATTGCCATTTCATAAATACAGAAATTATACAGGAACATTGACAATGACTTTCAAGCATTAAGGTGAAAATGATGAGACCTATTTACATAACATTTGGGTGAGAAAGGACATTTTTGGGCAATAATTTTACTCAGACTAGAATCTTTCCATTGCTTTCAAAATAGCATTTACCATGAAATACACTTTTCCTTTTCAGGTTGTGGACTTCAACACATCACACAACTATGATGTGAGACTCTACATGGCAATGCTATTGATTCCTTGCATCTTTCTTTCATGGATTCGAAATCTCAAACACCTTGCACCATTTTCAATGCTTGCCAATTTGCTCATAGCGACAGGAATGGCAATCAGCTTTTACTACATTTTTACCGATTTGCCATCTCCCTCAGAACGGCCACAGTTTTCAACCATTCACCAACTACCCTTGTTCTTCGGGACAGCTATCTTTGCATTGGAAGGCATTGGTGTGGTAAGTAGCTTTTATTTCATATCTGTTAATTAATTTTTGTGAGAGATTACAATAAGAATAATGCATATGCATATAATGTATATCCACTAACTTGCAGCAAATTTCTAAGTGAAGACATAATGTTAATACCTATTCATATGCTGCCTAATGGCTGATTGCAGGAAAATTTAGTGATAAAATCAATAGTTATGAGATCCATGAAGTTATAGATCTCATAAAATATTCAGGTTACAGGAACACATTTACTAGTTACATAACTTACTAACCAAAAGTTAAGAGCTTCGAATATTCGATGTAACCTTCAACCGCCGGATAAAACTTATGAAATTTTAGCCTATGAATAATTGCTAATGCTCATAATAATTAGTCAATAAGAGTAAATTAAGTGGTCATCTGTCTCAAAACAACTCTTATCTAGTAATTAAGTTTCCATGCGGTTATTTGTGCATCCACTATCTTGGCTAAATATGGAACTCACAACTCCATGCGACATGTTATGAAACCAATAAGTTTATCAAATTATTCTTCAACACTTATTGAATGGTTGAACTGGCTTATGGGTCTCATAACTTTATGGAATACATGTGCATCGTTCCTGCAACTGGCCACGAGTCACACAAAATACTAATGATATGTTTGAAAGGGGGTTTGAGTTACTTAACATTCTGTTCAAAGTTAGCTTTCATCACTGGCCATCCTCCAGATACCATTCAAAATTACCCCCGAATACAAAAACAATCCATGACTCATTTCATTATGAAACAAAACCACCTACTAGAAATATTAAAGACAAGACATAAAAATGTGTATGAAATTGTTTTCTCAAAAACCACTGATAGTGAGTTAAAAATAAAGGACTTGCAATTAAAAAAAACATTTCTGAGAAGAAATTAAAATGTACACAAACCTTGAGTTATAGAAAAACCAACAATCATTTAACTGAAAATTTTCATCAGCTGAAATAATTAATTAAACTTCTCACTTCCTGGGTATTGATTTGTATGCCTTTACTACTCGTGAGAGAACCACCCCTAACAGACCTACCAGCCAGTATTTTGTAACATGCAATTAGTAGATTTTCATAAGGAGCAAGTTTCCCTTAGCAAGGATTTTTCCATTCACTCCAGTTCTCTGCTAACCTTTCTAAACAACGGTGTGAGTTAATTTTTGTCACCTTAAAAATTCAATAAAAAATTCATAATTCTTCACCATTCAATTTGATGAATATGAACCTAATTCTTGAAAAATAAACCATGGCAGAGTAAATCTAGCAATCCTCAAAAATGTATAAACTGCAGCATTGAAGCTTCAACAAAATTACCTTGGAAATCTTAGCACGTCCTACCTGGAATTTTCTGGCAGTTAAAGAGTCGATCCTGTTTTATTCAATGAATTCCCTAATTTTATTTTTCCTGAAAATTTCATATTCATATTTAGCTGATAGGAAATGAGGCACATTATAAAAGATTATTCATAATTAGATGTATTGGTATGAAGTAGGCAATACATGGCATAAAGTGGTATATTTCGTGATTTCAAGATAGGTTTAAAAGTTGGTCAAATATGCACTATTCTTTCTTCTGCATATCTGCTCAGGGATTTGTTTCTATGCACTCAAGTAATGATTTCTGTTCATATTTTTCAGGTGATGCCACTTGAAAACAACATGAAGACCCCTACTCATTTCATTGGTTGTCCAGGTGTCCTGAATATTGGAATGTTCATTGTTGTTACTCTTTACTCTGGCTTTGGATTCTTTGGATATCTAAAATACGGAGAGGAAACTTTGGGCTCAATTACACTTAACTTGCCAACGGAACACATGTAAGTACATCATGTGCCTATGAAATATTCTCCTCTCAGTATCAACATGTATATGACGCATTTCATGTCATTCTTCATGCACGAATATATTTTTAATGAAAATATATCATACACCTAATCCATATATGGCTAGGGAGTATATTTTTTTTCGGTATGTACACTTTTAAAAACAGGAGTTGATCATGTATTGTTAGTAAATTTCCAACTTCACAACAGTACTCATAGTACAGCAAAACACAGGAAACAGAAAAGGCTCATTCTATAGAGTACTAGAAATCAACATACATGGATATTTAGCTAGTTAAAAAATAATTACTCAGTTAAAAAATATTTACTCGGTTAAAAAATAATTATTGATTATGCTATTTAAAAGCAGTATGATTTTGAGTAATCCCACAATTTTAGCTCTAAATGGGCATACATACATCAATTCATTTTCATTCCTAATTATGTCACACTAATTCTTACAAAATAGGTCCCTCATTTCATGATTTAACATTGTCCATTGCTGCCAATTTACATGCTAAACAGCTCAGATGACTTCCACTGCCATAGATTAATTCATCAATGCTACCATACAGTGCACTACACAGTACAAAAATACTTTAAAGTTTCAAGACCAAGAAAAAGTCAGACTTTTTCGAAGTTGTCACTCTATAAACTTCCAATTAAGGAGTGGAGAAGTACATATATTCATGAATGAATATTGAAATTGAGGTGTTTAAAGCTTGGTTTTTGCATAAAAATTTATTGTTAATAATAAAAATGAAATTAAAGCTGAAGAAGGCTAATGTATTAATAATATTTCTCTCTTAAAGCTTGGCCCAATCTGTGAAAGTGATGATTGCCATAGCCATTTTCCTGACCTACGGCCTTCAGTTTTACGTTCCCATGGAGATCATTTGGAAGAGCATGGCCCCTCGCTTCCCTAATCGACCTATGACAACTGAATATACCACCCGTACCCTTTTGGTTATATTAACTGGTAAGTAATGCAGCCAGTTTCAGGCATACTGTAAAAATTAATGAAAGTGAATTTTATTATTAATTCAATGCCTAAGATTTATTTGGGATCTTTCCATGTATTGGATTTCCCACTAATATATGTTTTCCAGCTAAATAACTCCTCTTAAATAATGACTGTTTTGTATCCACTAAATTTACTTTTGTGACTGAGGATGGAACAAATGATTCTGAGAAATGTCCAATCTCAGTCTACTTGGGAATAATATCTACAGAGGGAGGTAGGGAAAATAAGTGGGTGCATTCTCACATCAGAGAATCATCACGGTGTAAATACTTAGAAATCATCCATGAAGCACTTGTATCCTCCTCAGTTGATTTCCTACCAAAAAATGAACTTTATGATATCAGCAACAGCTGGAGAATGGTATAAGAGAGAAAATGGAGGTCACTAAGCTAGCAACACAGCATTCATGCAAAAAAATTTAAAGTAGAATGAGAGAATTAGGTGTAGAGCCAATAAAGCAATTTTTCTTGCCTTTTGATTGATAGCAACTCTCTCTTGTATTCCAAACCTCTTCACTTTCACCCCAACCTCAGTGACAAATATAAAAAATGAACAACTGGAACTGATGCTACCAAGTCTAATTATGAATGACAAGGCCATCAGCTCCACAATTCCTTTTTGTGATGGACATTTCCTTTTTAAATTGTATCAGAATAAATTTTAATCTCTTATTTCCCCTATAGCTTAGTGATGGGATTAAGTTCTCATAAGCCAATCCTTAGGAGGCATCATCAGGCCCTCCTTAGAGAATTTTTCACTGATTATCAATAAGTTTTTAAAGGAGTATTTCAGTGTCGCTGTTTTCAGGGGTGGTTGGAAACAAATAATATCAAAAATACTGAGTATGTATCAAGATGAATGCAAAACAGACTTGAGAAAACCAACATTTTCTCAGAGATCATTAGGTTCATTCACACATTCCAGAAAAAAAAAATTTAAACTGCATCACTTTTTATCACTAGCATATGCTAACATATGTTCATCATATTACATTTAAATGAGTACTAATTGTATACATATATCAATTTCAGTTGGAACTGCGGCAGCCTTACCAAACCTTGGGCCCTTTATCTCCCTTGTTGGAGCTGTATGCCTTTCGACTCTGGGTCTCATGTTCCCTGCCATCATAGAAGTTGTCACCTTCTGGGAAGAAGATAAGGACAAGAATATCACCTGCTGTTCAGGAGACAATGAAGAGCTAGGCAACAGGAGCGTCATCCCCAAGGCCAAGGACATCAAGACAGAGATTCCAGTAACTCCAAGCTGCAGAGTGTTCTCTGTGAGAGCATGCCGACTGGTCAAGAATACACTTATAGTACTTTTTGGTATCCTTGGCTTCGTGACCGGTACCATTGTCAGTATAGAAGAAATTGTGCAAGCATTTGGCAAAGAGTGATGTGGATACAACTGGGTGGATCAAGGTGGAATGTTAAGAGATGGAATGGGTGCTCTGGCACAAATAAGGAGTATGTGAATGGCTCTGCATGGGAAAGTTAAGGATTGAAAATCTCTTAGCTCCAAGAGTAATTCTATCACACTATAAGAGTGTGTTTCTTCTCCTGGAGTGTTAGGGATATGTCCTTTAAAAATTCCTAGCGAATGCAGCTTCCCGTGGTTGCTGTTCCATTCCTTGTGTGTAGTATTGTTTCTTTGAAAAGTAACAATACAAATGCATGATATATAAAAACCCTGGACTTATCTGATCAGAAGAAGTTAACATTCACACCTTATATCAGTCAAGTCACTGTTGTAGTAATTTCTTGATCAAATAGGTTTGAGATTTTGGTATGACCATTTGATAAGACTTCCAGATGAATTTTTATCTTCAAAAATGATTTATATGTGGCACATCATCTATGTTTCATAATTGACTGTTCTTCCATCATAGTTTCTTTATCTGAAAATATCTTTTACCTGGAATACATCGAAGATTGATGATTAACATACTCAGATAACTGAGGGCTGCATAACTTTTTAAATCAACAGATAAGTGACAATTGAAATATTTACAAGCATGAAATACTATGTTAAATTCCATCCCATTCCAATGACTTGCATTATGAAAATCTTGAAATAACAAATATTATTTTGCAACCACCCATTCGTGTATCAGCAAAGCTGCAGAGGAGTGTTAGGGGAGATTTTTCATATTACCATACATGGTTGTAGTTGAAGCATCTTTTAATACCAATGTTGGTTCCACTCTAATGCATTTAGTTCACTGAATGCAAAACCATTTCATTTTAGAGGAAAATGTTTGGTTTGTGATTCCATTATAATTCATCCTGGTAATTTATAATTATACATTTTAAATATTTACATTATATTTTGGAATTAAGACTGCTGGGCAGCCTGTTGTGTTGTTGTTGTTGCAATGATTGTTAGTGTAATCCACAAAGTTGTTATTTCAGTATTGCAAACATACCTTCTCAAAGGAAGTTAATGAGATTTTTGTAACAGTGAAAAAATATTATAACATTGGATATTGAATAATATTTATGCGTTGGACTAATCATTTTTCTACGAGTTGGATGAAAAATAGTACTCTCATCTACTCAGTCAAAAATGAGTGCCCGCTTGGTTCTAATCTAAGAGTGATATTTCAAAAAGAAAAATATAGGCTGAAAATATTTATCCTTCAGTGTCCATTAGATTAGGTACCTGCAATGTGACATTTTTAGGGCATTTTAGCGAATGAAATATATTTTGCAGTTGTGCATACAAATTCACTGATTAAATTTTTATCAGCCGTCCAGAGTGAAAACAAATATTTTGAAAGAAATTTTTGGATGACAAATGAAACGCTGAAAGAGGATTGGTGCTAGTTGAGATATAAGACAAAACTTTGTGATATGTTATGTCAATAGATGCTCAAGCTAGATAAACATACGAAAAGATATAAATATTGCATGATCAATGTGCCTATATATTTTTTTTAATGCATTCTGATATTTCATGTGATGTGTATGTACATGTATTTATCAGTATTTCTAATGGCTACAACATTTTACGACGCAGTAAATGATTCTTGGTAAATTGGAATTGTTTTGCTAACCAATTCGATACCACATTGGTAAACAAATGTTCTTCACTGGTAGCTCATTGTATTATTACATTTAATTTTATAAAGACAATCTTATAGGTTTTTAGGCTAGAAATAATTTTAAGTTAAAATTTTATACTGCTTTTTACATTTCCTGGTAGAAAGCTCTACTTAATTGAGGTCATATCTTTTCTTGATATACATACAAAGCTAGGCTACTATGCAGCCGAATCTATGACATATGATTTAATGTTTCGCACATTATTCTTTTATATTCTAATTAATTATTTCACCAGCTTTTCACTATAGAAAGTTGATGTTTTCAACTAAAACACTTCTGTAAATAGACTATTCTTCCCTTTAGACAATATTGTAATGTGGAATATTTAAATAATATTATATAGTTTTGTGTACAACAAATAGTATTTTGTGACGACAAATATACTCATTAAAATTTCATGTTCTCTTATTCATGCTCCTCTCTCATCCAGTAACAATCCTTCCAATGCACATTAAGTTCAGAAGTGACAAGGAGGTTGACAACAGTAGACATTAGCCCATGCTAGCAAAAATTCCAAATTCATATACTTCATACAGCATGATTAAATGCAGTATGTAAAGCTTCGGTTCAACTCAGGCTCTAACATTTGAGCCCATAAATAATACAAATTCTTGTGCTTGGGCTCCCAAGGCAACCATCTGGACTATAATCTTTAACCAGGGAGTCGGAGTGGAGCGTCCCATATCGTGGTCTCTCTGCTCCGGAGCACTGATGGGGTTCGACAAAGGTCACCACTCCACTTGGGAGCAGAGTGACAGGATTTTTTCGCTCAGCTTCAGCGCCGAACCATTGTAGCCAGCTCTCTGGTTTGGAGCCGAGCGCTTGAAGAAATGCTCCGGTATTACAATACTTCAACAATAGAGTATTTTATTTACTTGCAAACCGCATCAAAGGCATGGAATGGAAACTTATTTCTGAGGCTTTTACAGCTCATTGTGAAAAATCAATATATCAAAATTACATAGAGATTTTAGTTGGGAATATATTTCACCCCAAACTCTCTGTGGTTAATGGCTGCTGCAGAGTAAATGCATTAGACACGTCCTTTTCTTAGTGTTTATGTTAGTCTTCTGAGGGCTTTAAAAAACTGCTAATCTAGAATTTCACAAAAAAATCACGTAAACCTATATGCTTGAATTGAACCTCTGATGCCATGATTTAGTCTTTGAGGTCAAAATTAAAATTGGGGCCCTAATCAGTCCTCCGGAGTGCCAAACTGGTGCTTTTCATGTTACTTCATAAAGATAGGTTTTTAATCATATGACATTCTTGAAATTATGCATACTTGAACACAATACAACAGGAAAGGACTAGTACTGTACTCGAAATGCCCTTGGGCCCTAAAGACCCCTCGGTGGGCCATCAGGTGGTTCAAACATGTTGCTTAAATCTTCTTGTATTTATCACATGCATCAGCTTAGAAAAACACTCCTGAGTTTCGACTGACAAATATTATGCTCGAAATAACTTACATGTCGAAGAAAGTTAAACTGAAGTACTTCTACTATGAGTTTTTGACCCATTTGCATAGTAACAGATGATCACATTGATTGTAAAAGTTACGAACGCCACAAAATGAATAAAACTTCATTCCAAGTCCAATAGCTGCAACATGAAGATTAATTGAATATGATGGAATAAAATTTTAGAGAACATTATCATCAAAGGTGATGGAAGATTATTAATTTATAATAATGTAGTGTTTGAAAGAATGATATTCTGAATCCCAAGAATTTATCAAACAACATTTTCACAATAAACCGGGTGTAGCCTCATCTTAGGCACTCTTATAGGTGATGGTGATGTAAAAACATCGTTACCTGTGTTGTTGTAAAATTTATACTGTGGAAAATTGCAAAGATTTTCATTTATGCATAAGTCGACCATTCCATCCCGCACCAGATGAAAGGGCAGTCCATTCAATTACATCTATTCTATCCAAAGACTTTATCTTTAGGTTCAACAAGAGTTGTTTTGTAATTGACTAATGCCTCATGGCATCCTCGTCTGTGCCTCCTGGAGCACTACGATGTGCTCTGGGGCGATAGTTGCATGGGGCTCCATGAGGGGTTCGGAGCAGAGAGATGACTACTAACGCTCCATTCTGATGGCGCTCCGACAGGTTTTTCGGCTCTTGCCGCAGGATTACAACTTCCACCCCGGAATCAAGCTTCTAGCTTATGTTCAAGGCAAGGAAGCAGTGGGAAGGAAGGGAAGGTTAACGAAACCGACAGCCCCTTTGAGGCTGACACTAATGAGATGGATTGAGGTCAAAAGGACCTCAATTGGGCCTCCGTCTCCCCAAAGTACTCGTATTAGTTAGGTTAACCCAACAGTGTAAGATGAGTTACCGTCAGTCTCGCTTTCGCGAAAACTTTCTGCACATCTTTGAGAACCGGAAGATCCAGTTGCCCAAAGATTTGGGATTGGGTGTCCTCCTGGCTCCCGTTCCAGGTAGACGCTGTGCAGTCTGCTGGAGTACGTCCTCGAATCAGGGGCCGCCACCACATGGAGGGTCAATTCAGACCAATTCTGGGCAAAGCGTGGGCACATCCTTCAACTCAATACTCCTTGTCTACCCATGGCGCTCCGCTTCAACCTTCGCTCCACTCCAAACCAGAGTGCTCCACTGTTTTTTCCACTCCGCTCCAAACCGCCACGGAGGTTCATCATTCGAACCGGTTCAGAAAAAATCTCTGGAGCAGTTTGTTTTTTCACTGGTTCAGCTCCGGTTTGGTTCCCTGCCTTTAACTATCATTTTTTTTAATGGTGCAACAACCTTAAACCTAACAACAAAACTATTTGATTATTATAATGCAAAATTTGTAAATACAAGTATTCTCCAGGGTTTCCATGCCCTAAATTTGACCAAGAACCTGGTCTTCAAAGTTTTAACTTGGCACAAAGGTGAAATAGTTGGTGTGTTAACAGGTATAGAAAGTAAAACAATTTGGAAAAACTTTGATGCAAAGGGCCAATGTCTGGAGCATTATTGCATATATTTATAACTCAAGCACCTATTTATCATCAAATTTCAAACAGTGGTAGATTTGGGTTCTGTCAACAGACTGCACCCTTAACAAGGCAGAACCTCTAGCGAGTTCTATTGACCTTAAGAGCTGAACTGGCAGGAGCAAATAATCCTGGTAGGACCACACATGCCGGTTGGTTGAAGGATGGGAAACAAATGACTGGAAGTCCCTGAGCCTAATTACCTTAGTGAGCAAACCTAAACAAGACAACTAACTCCAGACAGGAGGCCTCTTAACAAAAAAAAATTAATGATACCATCATTTAATTAAACAATGGTATAACTTTAATGGGAAAAGCAAAGTCAAACCATGCCATCAATATCTTTTCTCAAGGACTTGGAGATATACTATTGAGAATTGAATACAGACAACTATGAGACTGGGGAATTAGGGATAGTTGATGGGATAAGAAGAAGCAAGGGCTCCATAGTCATAATCAAGCCCATTTTACACCAGGGTACGTAATTGACCAATCTGAGGTATGTACGTACACTCATTTCAGACAGTATTTTGTAAAGTGGCATATTAAAAGAATGCATGTGAGGATGGAAGATGGCAAAATGGACCATGCTCTAATTCAGTAACTATTATACACCAGATTGTGAAGAGCATGCAGTGTTAAATTTGGCCATTTCGTGCTCTGGGTAAAACAGGCTTTGAAGTCCTTTTAATACTGCAGTGCTAGAGAAATATGAATACGTTGGAATGCAGGAGAAAAAATCGTAGTGTAGGAACTAGGATTGTTGGAACCCTGCTAAGGACAGGAAAGTTGGAAAATAAATATCTGCCAAGAAAATGGCAGGTTTGGATGAAGTAAGGTGGAAAGTAAGTGGCAACTATTGAAGCCATGATCATTTAGAACCTAATTAACAGAGGAGAGGATGAAACCTATCACAGGGCAGCGGAATGGTCTGAACAATCAAAGTCTTCAAATTTTTAAGCCACCCTCCAATTTGATGCCAACTGACTATAAAATGCCTAGTACAAAATACGACCACAATAGGCCCACATGTGGCCACACCCCACATATTTTAATATGTATTTGGCATGAGCGCCCCTTTACAGTTGGCAACGTGAGCGAGGACCATAGATTTTATTGCATCCACCAAGGATCCTCGTGTGGATTTCAAATCAGCACGGTAATAGCAAAAATACTTCCTATTGGTTACTTTACTCACCAACAGATATCATCGCTCAGGTAGTTAAGGGAATGTGTGGTTGCTCAGGTAGTTAAGGGAATGTATGGTAAGGTTTTCTTTGCATGCATAAGCAAGTCTAGTATTTTTAGATGGCACAACACTGAGGGATTAACACGTTCAGCGCTCAAGGACCTTCTGGAACGTCCTGTGGGTGCTATCGGGTGACGCAGGACGTTCTAGAATGTCCATGTTCAACCCATTCTTTACAGCTGGCCAGCAGACTCAAGTCACTCGTAAGGCAGTTGCAATTTTGCTGGAGTCATAGCTTTGGCTTCAACCTTTTCTACGGTGTGCTGCGTTCTGGAATGCGGTTTTTAGTTACATAACGGCAATGTTTTAAACTTTTTCAATTGTTATGGTTTGAATCGTTTGATTAGAAGTGTATCTTTGTTGTTTTTATCCCTTTTCTTTCGTTTTGGTTCATCAGATTTGATTTAACAATATCGATTCGACAAATATGGGATTCAGATAAATAAAATATTGGTCTTGAACTGACGCACCGTGTGTTCGAATCCCGCTGCGGGTGTATATATTGTAGCTGTAATGTTACCCATAGGTGACGTAGTTTGATGTAACTTATATCGTTGGTGCATATAAATCAATTGATAAAATTAATGAAGAGTTTTGAATCTGCAGCAAAATCTAATCTACCACATTCTATAATACCTGGATATACCGTTTCTACAACACTCGGAGAAGCTGTTAAGGTGTATGGTAGGGAGTGCTATAGCATCTTCTCATATGTGTATTTTTCTACATCCACAATTTTTATTCAATCTATTCACACATATTTCTAATTAACAGAATCTACACAGTGATGAAGAAAAGCAAATAGTGACAATATAGTGAATGGCATATAATGTATTATTAATAATAGAAAATAATAAAAATTTTAAAAAATTTCTTTTGACGGTTGATTGTCAGTTGCTCCCTAGTGTCCAATGTATTACAATGCCACTTTTCTAGTACCAGTTATAATTTTTTAGCTTCCCAGGTGGTGATTCCATTTTGTATTTATAATGTGGGTATTACTGTTAAATTTAACTAAATTTTAACCTCTACGTCTTCCACGTATTGTATTTTCTTCATCTTTGCAATCATAAAACCCTTTTTCACCGTGGTCTTGTAGCAGATTGGCGATCCATTTGTCAGTGTACACAAACTTTTTTGATAAAGAGGGTCAAGGTTGAACTATCTGCTAGTACATTTATTGGGAATTTTATTATTCTTCTTAAAAAATATCCTTCGATTTAATGAACTCATTTGTGGTGCCCCTCCAATTTCACAACCCCTAAAAATGCTGAACATGCTAAATTACCTGTTTTATATTAAAATTTAAATGCAAAAGAACTAACCGTAATGGTGGAGTGAAAAAGTCTTTGTGAAACAAAAAAACTAATGCACAAGGTACTATAATCCTTCCATTTTAAGTTACCCATATATCAAATACAGGGCAAACCCTTCCCTGTAAAAGTGAATATAGTCAACTTCATTTACTCTGTTGTATTTTTTTAAATATTCATTTTATTGTAGAACTGTCATAGTAGGTAACTTAAAAAATGTGTCATCCCTCAGATAGTTCCATAGTGTTCATTGACATTTGTTTATCAAAATCGGGGTGCACTTTGATGGGAAACTTCAACACAGAAATGCATTTATACTCATAAATGCATTTCTGTGTTAGACATTTCTCTTCTCAATTGTACCATTGACACTCTACACCAGCTGATAAGGACAGTTCATGAATCAGTCTGAATGCAAATCTATGAATGAATGAATCTATGCCATGATTATTTTGTTCAAAACCGTGAACCACTCTGTTGTCTCAGCTGTCTTCCAAGCTAGACGCCTTTCACCCCCGACCGTGACATTCTACTGCCATGCACTTTCCTCCTTGTTACCCTTGCTTACCCCTCACCAATGGTTCCCTACCCTCAGTCTCCACGGTAGCCGTTCGCTGATGCCTGCCATTCATCCACACCCAGCCTTTCTTCAGGCCAGCCCTAGTTATCCAGTCATTGTAAAACCTGCCAAAGGCCTCTCCTGAGCTAGTCCCTCCTCTCACTCCACTCTATACGGAGACCCCCCACACACCCCCACCATCGGCCAACTCTCTTTGTGACCAGTGCATGGTCAATGCTTTGAGTCCTTCCCCCCATCCCTCGCCCCATGGGGAGTCTCACACAACCACCGGCATCCTTAAGCCCTTCGAACCCAACTTCTTCTCACTTCCCCTTCCCTCTCCTTCCGTTCACTTTTCCTTTCTACCCAAAAATACTTTGCCAACCACCACCACCCTAAACCAATATATCGATGGATCTAACCATTTATTTCCTTGAAGACAATTTTTCTGCGGTGTACATATATTGGAATTCCTTTGTCAATTGTAGAAAACTGCATATTTGGTGACATTATCGACATCAATATGTAATAGACAATGCAAAATCGAAAATGACAAGAGTGCCAAGCAAGGGATTAGGATGGACAATCCCACAAATTGTGCGGCTGGTGAGGGAAACCCATCATTATGCATTTTCCTTTGCTTCATAAATTATCACAGGATCATCAAATGCTGAAATTATGTAAATATTGATTGTAGTTTCAGAAACAAATTTCTATGCAGATGTATTTTTATGATTATGATTTTCGTTGGTGATTTTAAGTTTAAAAATGACTACATGAATTTTGTACTTTTACGAACACAGCCAATGGCTTACTATGGTAATTCTCAATTAAAAACACTAGCAATCCATTTCCTGAACTAAAATTTCGTATTCGATATTTTCACGATCAAAATACTGAGCTAAATCACAGTTGCACTTCCAAATGAGGAATTTTCTTATGAAGTTTTAAAAGTAAATCGCATTCTATAAAATTTTATTGATATCAGCCCAATATTTTATTAACGAGAGGATCAAATGAGTGCAAAGTGTAAGAAGAGTTTACAAACTGGATATACTCATGAAATTGTGAGTTTAACGGCAATTAAGGTTTGTTATACCTTTATTAGGCGTAAAATTGACGACGGGAAATTACTGAAAATGCATGCAACCCGCAAAACAATCTTGCCGGTGGTGCAGGACGTTCTAGAACATCCAAAGTTTAAACAGTTATAATTACAAAAAATAGGCTTCAAAATTTAAAAATTACTGACATGTCTTATTTCATCGTGATGAATGTAAATATGCAAAACACTGAACTTCATCACCGGAAAGGAATCACAATTTATGTCTTAGCCTTGAAAAGGTTAACTCTCTCACTCACCTTAAAAATTTTTTTTGATTGATTGTGGCATTATTGGTCAGTTGTCCATAGAGGTGAGAAATTAAGATGGAGGTAGAGATTAACATGGAGATATACTTGATTTTAGGTTTTAATTATCAATGGGCCAATTGAAAAACAAGTTAACCTGATATTTTTCAGATTTACTGCTACGTTAAGCTAAAGATAAAAGGCAATATTTTAAGTTCAATAACATTTTTTTGTGTTGTTTAAGCAAGAAATGTTGAGGCACTTGTGTTGTTACTTTCCGCATACTCAAGTTAAAGAATAACCCAAAGAAAAGTCCTAACCATTTTTCTAAAGTAACTTTTTTTCAGCCCAAGATGAAGGTACAACAGAAAAATTAGAATATTTTTAAGCTCTCAAATGTAGTTATTAGAAATCAAAACCATTTCAAATGTACAGTACAATGCCTACCAATTTTTTAAATAGTAATATTGGTGCAGGGTTTTAAGCATACTGGATTGTGTAATCAGCCAGCCTTTGGAGTGGGTACATTGGCAAAAGTAGGTGTGATTCCATCCCACCTACTTTTGCCAATTCTTCCCTTTCCCGAGTACAAACTGGTTATCTCACGAGTAGTTACTTATTCACAATTTTTTATTCTTAATTTAAGTACACAAAAGTTTTTCACTGCCTAAAATTAACCTTAGTGTTCAATACTCCTTCAATTCTGATGCGTTCTTCTATGAGACAGGAATAAAAACTGCTTTCACAGTCAAATGACCATACTCCTTCCTCGTAGATTCTACAAATAAGTTCAAAAAGAGTTATTTGCTTCAATCTCCTGTAATGCATTCTCTATTTCTCTGCCAATCACCGACAGTTCAAGTTCACGCCGGCCCCGATGGCGGTGGGGTAAGTCCGCGTCAGCTAATCTGAGGGTCGTGGGGTTGAGTCCCACCTGGGTTGGTTTGCACCACCCAGGGCATGGATGTATATCAAGCTCTGTTAGTCCGGTCCTTGGAAAACCTGATGACAGGCTTAGCAGCCTATAGGGATTCCAGGGATATACAGGCCAACATAATCGTCCAGCAAACAAAAAAAAATCCTTCCCTATTGCTCTGTCATTCTCAAGATCTAAGTTCGCAGTTATACCATAGCTGCCATTAGCTGAAAGAAGTATTCTCTCCACCTTTCTTGGACATCCCCCATTCCAAAAATATTCTCTCTCTTCTTTCTGTAGCCTATGGTAATGTTCACCCTTTCTTACAGCTTGGTGACACGTTCACTTTAGAGTAATACCTACCCACTTCCCCCATCTGTGAAGTTTTTTTCTGTTTCCTTAAATTGCCCCAACCACACGTTCTTACTTGCCTAAATAGTCACTCACCAAAATTTATCATTTAATTCTTAGATCATGTATAAAATCGATATGCCTTGCGCGAGGAGAAGCATCTCCAGAGCAACTCCCATGAGTGTGATATCAGAGAAGGTGAGGCAGATGATAATCCCTATAGCACCCATTTTAAAATGTCATTTTTACAATGATTTTTACAAATGAAAAACTGTCAAAACTGGAGTTATTGAAGCCAATTCACAATTTCAAACACATTTAATTTCTTCCCGAATATTTCTGACATTCCTGACAGTGTAAGCAACACTAGAGATTAATTATTAGTGTTTTCAAGAGTATACTCACAGACACATCTTAGAGTGAAAAATTACCCTTGCCTTTGTTATAAAATTTATTTGCCAAAAATGTACTTTTTGATGATTTTTCTAACCACTGTCTTTAATTTGAAATGGGAGTAGGGAGAAATATTCACAAACAAGCCATACAGACGTCATTAGATTTCTGTGGCAAAACATGGAGAACATTTTTAAAATGAGCAATGACAAGCAGTGACGGTGAAAGATTGAAGCTACATTTAGAAGACCAATGAGATGAAAACTTTCAAAAACAATTTATTCATATTTAACCAGGAGGAATATTATATTTTGTGTTGGCCAAGGTATGATGATAATATATTTAGCCATCAAAGCAAATTAGTGAACTTATCGAGGTAGAAGAAACAACCACACGCAAAATGAGAGTAAACATTGATATAAACAATATAATTATTATTATGTTTAAATGATGACGACATTGTAAAACTTTCAGGTCGTAAATTGGCAAAATTATTACATTCCATACCCAACAGAAACATAGCCTAGCTTAGAATAATTAGCAGTCATCATTCCAAGGATAAGTTTGCTTCAGCTCTCTACTCCACAGTCCTTTCTTATGAAACTTTGATTTCAAAATAAGTCTTCATTCTTACATCCATCCACATTTTCTTTGTGTGTTTCGCCATTGGAATTCCTACATAATTCTTCCAAATCAATTAAGCTTCTAATATTATTATTTCAAGACAGATAATACGTCCCAGAGTAAGTTAAACAAGTTAACCTCTACCACAGTGCTTCCATTTCCAGTTTTTCTTCTATATTCTTTTTAAGGCGACCCGATGTGTCAGTACACCATATATACCTCCTAGTTGTGGGTCGCAGTTTACGGTATGCTGGCTGTCAAGGTAGTCCTTTCAGAAGGGGTCCAAGCTTGAATAGTGGAAGCAGGCCCAGGGTATTAATATGCTTTGGTTTCTCTAGTGGCATACTGGCGAAAATGTGCCAAAACTGACCAGTTGAGTGCCGTGACCGTTATCAGGGAAAGCTGTGCATGGTGCGGGTACTGCAAAGGCTGGTAACCTTGCATACTCTATAACAAATTACTCATACGAGTCTCAAAGTAGCCTCAGATGGGTGGAAGCTGAATAAGGTTGGCCCATCAAGATACAGACATAGCGATATGAACTGAACTATCGGTACTTGGAATTTGAGAGGAGTATATGGAAAGGAGCATGATTTGTTGAATGAAATGAAAGTGAGACGAATGGATGTTTTGTGTGTATGTGAAACTAAGCGGAAGGGGTGGGATGTTGTGACTTTAGATGGTGGTGGTCTGGCACTGTGGTCAGGAGTTGACGATAACGTACACAGCAGTCAAGGTGTAGGGGTGTAGGACTCATTCTAAATGAGAGAGCTAAGTTACTAGTAAGGAAGTAAGAGCTGAAAATTTTTGAGCTGAAAAAAAGGCACGGAAAATTCACGTCGGCTGTATCCGACACTAGGCGCTAAAGGGTTAAAAAGAAATTCCACAGGAATATTGTGCACTACATTGGCCTTGTATAGTTCCATTTCTTTTGATCTCACTATTAAGTATTCTGGATTTAGAACTAACCCACTACATAATTGATGTTACATTCCCATTCAATTTCTACATGAGATAATAGGTGAATTTTCTTATCCACACAGTTCTCCACGCTGCATCTTCCACCAGAGGATATATTTAACTGCACAATTTAAAATAAATAGGATTCCACTGTGGATAAGAAATACACTCAAACTATTTTAGCTGTGACAGTAATAAAAAGTCAAAAGAAACCCTAATCAGGGAGCTCCTTCAGGAGTTTTCCACTAAAAAAACTCATAGGAGTATATGAGACTCCCAGCAGCTGTGACCGGAAGTATGCGGGGCAAATGAAAAGGGCAATTTCGGTCTGTTTAAGTGAACATCAAAGGGCTCTCCAAAACAAGCACCGCACGCAGTCAGCCGTCACAGAGCATGCCTTCACCAACCCAGGACATCGCATAACGATAGGTGACGCACGAGTCTTGGCCTAAGAAAAGTTTTACTTCCCTCGACTCATCCGGGAGGCTATTGAGATAGAGAAAGTGAAAGATAATTTCATTAAAGATGACGGCCACAGACTCCACAACATTAGGAAAAGACTTCTACGTAAATTCGCACCAAAATCGGGGTCCTCAACATATTTGAGCAAGGTCTTGTAGGGCCAGTCATTTTGGTTCATCTTTCATCAAAGACCTCACATATGCCTGGTATTTATTTTGTAATCTGATAAGCAATATCACTGGCATTCATTCATTGGAAACTTGAAACACCAAGGGCCAGTTGAATCGTGTTTGATTAAAACATAATTTGCAGCCAGAGATATGGTTGCTCAATAGATACTGTCTTAACACTGGGACTCTTTATGTAATGAGTAAGTATCTATACTCTGGGTAAGATAGTAGGTATCTACACACTAGTCAGACATTGTCCCACTCCTAGTTAAAAATAGCCTCATAAGGTCTTTCAAAACATTGAAGAGCCATCACTGCCGCTTGGATTCAAGTAGCTGCTAATGGAGAAATGGGAATGACAAATAGCCAGAGATTAAATAGCCATGGCTACTCATGGCCACCCACATGCTCTTGAGGCCATTTGCCCCCTCAGATTTAATGGCCATGGACATCCAAGGCCATTATCGCCAGCATCAACCTTATGCTGGATACCACCCCTGGTAAAATACACCTTGTGCAGAGATCATTAGGGAAGTGTGCAGGAAATGTGAGGGAAGTATAGCAGGAGCATGAGGGGAAAGTGCAGTAAGTGTGAGGGTAGCGTAAACTTGGACATTTAACAGGAAGTGTGCAGAAAATGTGCAGGAAGCGTGCTGGTAACATACAGGAAGTTGACAGGTAGTATGCACGAAGTGTGAAGGTGATGTGCATGTAGTATGCAGGCAACATTCTAGTGTGTTCATAATGCTCTTGTACGGAAGCAAATGAACAACATATGATGAAAATTTAAAAATAAAACTAAAAAATTAATCATAAATGTAAGATTTTCACAATACATTAATTACGACAATTATTGGATATGTAATCTTATTCCAAATTATTTATGCCATGATAAATCATATCATGGGCCTAATTTCATGATATTTGGGCGGCTCTGGGAGCCGGTGGGCCATTGCCAAAACTGCTATTACTGCCATTCTTCACCACCAACAGCCCTATTTTAGACCTTTTTTGGAGGTAAAGAAACACAAGAGAGTAAACTCTCCTCTGAGCGAACTGAGGGCAAATAGAAGCGTATAATTTCCCAGTTGAAGGTTCTCTCTGCACTTAGAAAAATTGTGACCCGCGCATGCAACGTGCAGGGAGAATGCACTAACTGCGTAAAAAGTATTTCACGTTTCTCGCAATTTCCTTCACAGGATACTTTCACAAGGGACATATTGAGAAGCACCAACGCACACCCTATAACATCATTGCATTACGCAATGTGCAGACATAAATTACAGATCCAATTTAATCGTATTCTACTTAAAACTAATAGGCCCACTTATAAGCTAAAATATGTCTATAATAAACTATTTTTAGTTGAGAAGAAACTAAAAATGACTAATATATACGGCTTGAGCCTTATAATGGAGAATGAAGGGGTATTTTATCGCTGCCAATAATTTTGGTGCAGTATGAATTTAATATATACCACATCTTGAACAGATTTCCAGCGTAAAAGCTATTTTGTTCTCACATACCTTTGGTGTTATGCAAAAGGCCCTGTTTTAAGGATATTAAAAGAAGGTATAAAAACAAAAATATGAACTGATGCAACTTGAAAAGTAAGTGCAATTATGATGAAACGACATCAAAGCAAGCGAAAAATAGGATCTTAATCAAATACGTTTAGCAGTATCAAATGTCTACCCAAGAACCAAGAACTGTCTACCACATGATTAAAAAAGGTGCCCTTGAATAACAAATGAATGCCAAAATTCGAAGATCGAAGTAAATCTTGACAAACGAATTTCGAAAAATTTTTTGAAGATTTTCAAAAGCTTTTATCAGAATGTTGAATACTCCAAGGTAGCAAAAGACTGATGCAGCGGAATGATAATGATTCGCTAAATTGCGAGTGAAATGAGCGTGCACGATAGCTGAGGACTTTCTATCGTCATGCGTGATTGAAGATCAGACCTATTAGTATCGTAATGAAATGTCCGGCCGTGATTCAAGATCCGACCTATTTGTGTCTTTCATCGTAAGTAGTGGTATTTATTTGCCAAAAAGTTCAAGTGTCGTTGTAAGCGCTAAGTGTATATTTTCTTCACAAAGGCCGGTGGAGTGGCTGGAACAGCGGTCGATATTTCCCTTTTTCCCCTAGATACATTGAAAACTCGCCTTCAGTCAAAACAAGGATTTTTAAGAGCAGGAGGATTCCGGGGGATATATGCAGGCCTAGGACCTGCTGCGGTTGGGTCAGCTCCAAATGGTAAGTAACACCAATGAGACGTCCGTTTATAAATGACCGAATATTGTTCAAAGGGTTAGCGCTTAATTTACCTAGTAATTTGTGTTATATTTTCTTGTAGAAAGTAATGCAGCAATATCATATGTTATTCCATAAGACGGAAGCGGAGTACTTCCCCGCCTTGATCCTCTTTGCAATCATTGCGACTCGGATATCTCCTTTTATCGTGTCTTATTTCATGAGAACCTTTCAATTTCCAACTTTTGTTATTGCTGGGTCTCTTGATTTTTGACTCCCAAATGTTTCCTTTCTACAATTTGCATCAGTAGTGTGACACAGAGTGTGAAAAGTTATTTTCTCTTCCAGCTGCTGTTTTCTTTTGTACGTATGACTTCATAAAACGGATAGCCTGCCCACATGTCCAGGATAGCTGGAAACCTGTTGTACATATGTTTGCTGCATCTTGTGGTGAAGTTGTGAGTTATTTTCTTTTATCTTAATATCATTTTTATCATGTAGTATTTGAAGTATGCATGCCAATACAATGCTCTTGCACTTATACTGCATGTTGTAGGTGCTCGTATCTTAATGGACTGGCAGGTTCGACAAATAAACTCGGACACTACCTTTGAAGAGCATAACTTTTCCAACAATGGAGTATGTATTGTATTATAGGAAAGATTAAAGCATGTCCTTAGGCAAAATACTGTGGTACAATATTGGTGTATTCTTGAACTAAGAATGATTTTGGCAGTCAGGGAATTGAAAGAGCCTTGAATGGTTGTCGACGGTGGTCGTAAAAGCAAGAGGGTTTTTTCATCAGGTACGAGTTTGAGGCTGCAGTGTAGGGGAAATCCTAAAAATAGGATGGGGAAGAAAGTGAAGTTCCTGATTGATTGGCAAAATTGCTCACTATACCTTAATTCACAATTCATGCTGATATTATGGGGAGCCTTGCTATTGTTTGTAGTATAAAAGAAATCCTAAAAAGGAAATCCTAAAAATAGGATGGGGAAGAAAGTGAAGTTCCTGATTGATTGGCGAAATTGCTCACTATACCTTAATTCACAATTCATGCTGATATTATGGGGAGCCTTGCTATTGATTGTAGTATAAAAGAAGTATCTGAAACTAACTGTGGCTGAGCGATTTGCGAGCCGAGCAATGAGAGAGCAGGAATCTTAGATGTTTGTGCTTCTACAGCCATTCTTGCTTCTGTGGTAGTGAGAGGCAATCATGCCAAAAATATGTCAATAACAACCCATCTGAGTCAATGCATGTCAAGAAGGAACCAAAAACAATTTTTTTTTACTATTTGTGGGATCCTTACGGGAGGATTCCACAAATTTTCAGTGTCCAACATTAAATTTTTCCTATCCTGAAAAATGTGCTTCAGTTTCTGAAGATCAGAGAACAATTAATTTTCTATGATGCATGGGTACTTACAGCCATTGAATGAAAGTTTGAATATAGGGTGAACTGCAAGAGCTAGTGTAGGCCCTTGAACTCTTGCTCATCTCCCATTTCTAGAGCCTTACTGTGGTTTTTTATGCCTGGGAGCGACTGCTCTTGCAAGTCTATTAATTAATCTCAAGAGCAAGCAGGGCTGGTTACTCCCAGTGTATTGCTGCTTGGCACCACCACATTTGACTGCTCCTAGGGCAGAGGAAACATGTTTAAATTAGTAATAGATTGTATCAGCATATTGGTTGCACTTCTACGTAATGAATTTCTCCCCTTCGGCCCAATTTTTGTTGCATGTCCAAAATCAAAACCAAATGCACAAGTGCTGAGTTAAGTTTATTCGGGTTTTTCCCACGTTGCTTCATTTTAACGGACAACAGTTTCGCCCAACGTTACAGCTAGCGTTGTCAAGCCCTGAATTTCAACAGGGAAGGCGGTTATCCTCTCTCCTCCACGTTCAAACGTCTTTTGCAACAATTGGATTCAAAGGTCCAGATGGCCAATCAACGTGCACCTGACTAGCCCCGGCATTAGGTATATAAAGGAAATTGAATCTCTGCAGCTCATTCAGGACCTGACGGTGCTAGCTGTAACGTTGGCAAAACTGTTGTCTGTTAAAATGAAGCAACGCGGGAAAAACCCGAATAAACTTAACTCAATAAATCACCGTGGAAGCCTCCATACCAATTTTACACAAGTGATGGTTTGGCTCTGGAGTTTCAAGATTTGCCTGCTCCCTATGAGAGTGGAGCAGTGTCATTAATTACTCTGGATGTGATCAGTCGATCAACTGAGTCCCAGACTATGTTCATGCCTTTATGTGATTTTGATTGTCAGAATGCCTGGTAGCTTTTTTCAGGCCAGGATCTCATGACTGCTCATCTCTGGAGTTGAGTAGAGGAAGCAGGGTTTGCTTTTCTCCAGTGAACAATTTCGTAAGAGGAAACCAGTTTGAGATCTAGAATGGGGGGGCAACCATTGATGGAAATATGGTCCTAAGTTTAACACAATGTTCTCTTGTTGATTATGAGAAGGCATTCTTCAGTATGAATCGGAAAGAAATTAGGTGTAGACCATAGATATGGAGGACTCATTTAAAACATAAATACACCTCAGACAGTGCAATTGAGTGTGTCAGATGAAGAATCAGAGGAGGCAGTTTGAGGTCTGGGACTAGGTATCACATTATTGCCTTTGCTTATCAACATTTATAAAAAAGAATTGGTAAGACAGGCATGGTACATATATGGTAATTTTATGGCTGGCACTCTTATTTTTTTAGTGTTGACACTGGAAATACATATTGGAGTCCCCTGGTAACACTCAAAAGTAGGTGTGCCAGCCATAAAATTTTATTAATTTTTCATTAATTTGCTGCTGCCATTAGTCTCTTGCAAGTCGAATCAAAAACTGTGGTTTTACCCATAAGTTTTTCTTGTGAATATCTTTATATTCTGTCATAAATATACCTTTTATGGCTCCATTAACTGAGAAAATGAAGTCTATAAATGGTTGAATTTGAGCTGGCAGAAATGTTTGCATCTTTTTATTGGCTGTAACTTTTTAACCTAAAAAGTCACAAACTCAATTTAAAAATATTTGTTTGCCTTATTATGTATCTGTATTAAGTCTTACAACTTCAGGTAAAATGTTGATGCTGCAAAGTTTGTAGTTTTCTCTGAGATGAAGTACAGAATTCTTATGTTGAGAAAATGAGATAGTGAGAAATATATTGAGTTAATTATTATATTAGTGTGCCTACATTTTTTAACCTGCCTTAGGAGAGAACAATACAAATGAAACTGGAGCAACATTTTCTTTAAACAAAACAAACAATGGCAGGGGCTACTTTGTGAAATTTCTCCTTGATTGAAAAAGAACAAACTTTGCAAATTTCACTTGTAAGTTTTTTATTCACGAACCGAGTTTCAGCTGTTTATGTCATCTTCAGGTGCAAATTACAAAGTTCCAGTCCAATATACACTCATAGGGTGGGCGTGGTGGCCAAGGGATGGGGAGAGTATGTGTTGTTGGTTGGAGAAGGGGGGTGGGTTGGGGAAGTGGGGAGGCAGGGAGATGTGGGGGAAGACTTGTTGCATTGCTGGGAATTCCACTGTGTCCATGCCTGTCACTGTTCAGGCGTTGGCTCCCTGGTGTTGTCACCACTACCTGGCATTCCGAGGGTCTCCGCTTAATCCTCCTTAGGGAAGCCTAGTGGGTGTGAAGCCTACCCTTTGAGTGTATATTGGACTGGAACTTTGTAATGTGCTACTGAAGATGACATAAACTATCAAAACCCGGGTTATGAATAAAAAACTTACAAGTGAAAATCGCTTAGTTTGTTCTTTTCCCATCATTTTCTTTAAAATTATGCTTACGTATTACATCATACAAGGCATGTTTTTTAAATAAGTACCATTGTGAAATAAAAGCAAAACAATTATATTTTTCTGAACAGTTTTATTTTTACATGAAAACCTGTACCTTAGTCTACTTTTCTACATAATTTCCACTAATATTAAGGCACTTATCGCATTGTATCGCCTGATTTGACAACCACTGCAACACGGTTGTTGTGACCTAATCATCATCATTGTGGCGCAGATCACCCAGATGCATCTTCAAATGCAAACACAGGTGGTAGTCACTTGGCGATAGATCGGGACTGTATGGAGGCTGATCAAGTTGTTCCCACTCAAATGATCCGATGAGGTCTTGAGTTTGATTAGCCATGTGTGGATGGGCGTTGTCATGGAGTGAAACGATTCCCTTACTCAGCATGCCACACCTTTTGTTTTGGATTCTCTAAAAGCTCTAACCCACTTCTGTCCCATCCCATCGCTCTTAATGTTTTTTTTCTTCTGATAACTTCACTAAACTTCACTGATCTGAGGGCGAATTTCAGCCACTCTGATGCCTTTAGCACTAAGAAAAGAAATCACAGTGAATTACGTAAACATGGTCGAATGTTTCCGTGAATGCGCCTGTGGCTTTCTAACAGATGTACATACACAGCGCCTATGTGCCAAATGCCAACCATAGCACTGCAGTGGCCGAATTTCAAAACAGCACTTATTTAAAAAACATGCCTCGTATTAGGATCTATACACGCAGTTATAAATTTTCAAAATATAGTGGCACTCCATTTTGACTCCTTAATGTTATGGAGGCTATGCTGAAATTATCAGTGACTTGAGGTTTATATATACTTTCAATGGCTTGTATGAATGTCATGAATCTGTAATCTATACACTAAAATCTCAGAGATTATTTTCTATGAGGTATAATTGTATTAAAATGCTTGTAAGGTATCCATAAAAATAAAATGAATTCTCCTTTTCTTCAGTCTGCATGTGTGGTAAGAGTCCCTGTAGAGATTATTAAACAGCGATGTCAGGTGGCTGCATCCCAGTCCGTCATTTCTGTCATCCGTGACATTGCTAAAAATGGTGGTCTTCGAGGATTCTACCAGGGATACTTCTCTACCCTCCTGCGAGAGATACCATTCTCTTTGATTCAATTCCCCTTGTGGGAGGCGCTTAAATCCTTCTGGGTATCTCACCGCAAAGCTCAAGGTTTTCATGAAGAGTTGGGTGCAAGCAAGGTAGCAGTTTGTGGAGCAATGGCTGGTAAGCTGAAAAAACTTGTGTACATCTCAAAATAGTATTGTGGAATCAATTTTTCAAATAGTGAAGTGATAATTTTGGTATATGATTGTGATTTCATATCTCTAGGTGGTATATCTGCTGCTCTCACCACTCCAATGGATGTTGCCAAAACACGGATTATGCTCAATACTAATCCAAATGGAGCCATTAATGTCTCCTCAGTTTTAAAAGAAGTTTATGCCACTAAAGGAATTAAAGGGTAATCCTTTCATTCATATATATTACCATTGCATTGTATTTGCTTGTGAAAGCTCATAGTCTCTCCAAAGTTAAATGCAAGAACTAGCAAAAGGTGTTTTCATGAACATCATGAATTAAAGTAAAGCATAAAATCAGGGACTGCATGGTAGTCTAATACTCTTAATTTTAATATTAATTGGGGGATTGTGGAGACTTGTTGATATCTCTGGACCCTCGCAGTTAAAACCCTAGTTGAGTGATTATAGTAAAGTCAAAGTATTGGGTAAATGTTATCAGGTACAGGTGAAGGAAATAGCACCTTTACCTAAGATTTGTGTGTATTTAATGTGTGAGAATCAGTGCTAAATGAGCACTATATAGCTTATCAGAGTTCACTCATATTTAAATATCATCAGTGCTCACCAAATGAAAGTCTAATAGAAAAACAAGTTACAAAAAGTGCTTTTGGTGTGAGAAACACCTATCCTGGAAAAAATTCTATTGTTGAATTCAAAAAGTGATGGTGTATCAGGTCTCCTTTACATGCATTCTTTTTTACTTTTTGAACTTATCTTTTTAACTTTTTGAAACTAACAATTATGTGAATATTGGCACTAGCCTTGGTGATACCTTTTTGAGTCACTCACAACTGCCGATTGGAGTGAAAATCCTCAGAGGAAAAATAAATCATTTGCCATGACTGGGACTTGAACCTGGATCTTTCAATATGACACTGACTGCTTTAGCTAGTCAACTGACTGCAGCATCCTTCTCCCTGATAGATTTTTGAGACCTATATGTCTACTTGTTCCTTTAAAGCCCTCAAAAATCTACTATGAAGGTGGATGCCTCAGTTACTAAAATGGCTGAAGCACTCAGCATGATGTCAAGGGATCTAGGTTTGAGTTCCAGTCAAAGCCGATGATTTTTCCTGAGGAATTTTGCACTAGCAACTATGAATCTTGATCAACTATTTGCCCTTTACTTCAATATCATACTTGCACCTTGACATGATTTGAAAGGGTTGTAATCATATTCAAGTAAAACTAGTGCCCCTGGGAAGTATAAGAAGGAAGAGGAAAGCCAAAGAAAGAAAAGAAGGAAAGAGGAGAAATTACACAATTTTTTTGTGTGGGGGTAAAAAAAATGCGTATTAAAAATTTTGGAAAGGGCTGATGTTATATTGGTTTTTTTGTATGTAATGTATCTTTCATCTTCCCCAACACTTTTGGAAAACAAATAGAGGCAGTCTAATAAATTAACTTTATATTGTGGTTTGGCTGATAATATTGAGAGTGAGGGGCCGGATAGGATGATGCAGGCGAGAGAAGAGGAAACCCATTTTATTTATTTCCTTCAGTTTGAAAATTATTGCTTCAAATAGAGCTGATTTTTTGGCCTTAATGAATAAAAATTAGTTGCATTCAATTCTAGTATGACAATCTTCCAAGTACACAGTTAAGACCAATATTACTGAGTCTAACATTCTTTTGATGTTTCCTCTGCCCGAATAAATTGAAAAAGTGATACATTGAAGAAACCTGTACACCTGTGGGAAAATTAGTGGGGGTAAAAGTAGCTCATGTATTTTCCTTGTAGTATTTATGATTGACTGTAGTCTGCATTATGTACTCTAAGTGGTATCCATGGATATATATTTTGAATGGCTCATAGGTTAGTTCTAGATATAGATAGGGCTCATAGATCAGCCCTCCTCACTTTTTGCTCTTGATACAAAAGCCACAGCCCTTTGCTCTAAAAGGATTAATTTCCTTGAGTAAAAACCTTTTCTGCAGTAATTACTAAATGAATTTGGTTGCTTGTGCTGCTGAAGTTGGTCAAACATTTTATATAAAAGAAAAAAATTAGAATTAGGGTGGTATATTGGTATCTATTCACATCAAGAAATATTTGAATGTCATTCATGTTTAAGAACCACAGTATTAAGTTGTCATGCTCTTAACTAATTAACGAAAAACTAATCTAACTAAAATTGATGGCAATTATATTGCCAAAATTTATGAGGCTGGCTTTAGTTTTTTTGAGTACATATTAAAATGTTATTTATACTACCTTTATTATTTATTTATGTCTTATTTTTCTTCGGAGGTAGCATTTTTATTGGGGGCAACTGGTAAATATCATTTGTCTTAAAAGGGAATTCAAATTATTCTTCTTTGTCTTAAATTTCTTAAACTTCTGCTCTCTACCTGTGTATTATAAATGAAATGAGTCTTTTGTATGATGGAAACTATTAATAGCTCTAAAAATGTGTCTGCTCTCTCAAAATGTCTCATACTAATGTTTAATTGCCTTTGAGTTTGGTACAGTACATAAGCAAAGAAGCTATCCAATAGGGGATGTATGGTGAAATCATTAATGCCTGACAGTTCAAATAAATGAAGTCATATACAGCAATATCATCAGTCCAATATCATGAAATGCACGTACTGATCAAGCATTCCGCTTACTATTTAGCATTCATGACCTTGCTTACTAAAAACATTTGAATTCATGTTGAGGGTAAATTATTGACTGATTATGTCAATGTCAGCTTCTTCTCTTTATTGAGATTGATATATTTCCTCTTTTGATTCAGTTTATTTTCTGGTGTTCTTCCGAGAGTCCTCTGGATATCCATTGGAGGTGCCATCTTTTTTGGAGTCAATGAGAGGACAAAATTGTTTCTACTTCCTTCCGTAGTGGCATTTGAATAAAGGTTTGAAAATTGTTAGCATTTTAATCAACAAAACGGTTATCCATTAGCAATTTTTACATTTTTCATGGTTGTTATTTTACTAGCCATCAGATCAAGTATTTAGATACCACTAGAGCAGAGGAACCAAATTCTAATCGTAGATCATCTCAGTTTATGGGGTGCACAAGCCCTTTTCATTTGTCTGGGTTTGTTATGATGAGTAGCTACCTAAGACAAGTTATTTTGTATTACCCTAGTTGAGATTCGTTATGGTTATGCCCAGGACATGTGAGCTAATTCATTTGAATTTCCCTTGTCACCCCAAAATTTTTACTACCTATCTTCCAACAGTCCCATACATTGATGGCATACAAATTTTGAGCTACATAAGGGGTTTAATTTAAGTTGTAATTGAATGCTGAACTCTGGGATGAGTATGAACGCAAGTTGAGAGTAAAATGCTTGCTACCACTGGCTCTTAAATTCTGTTTTCACTGTCAAGAGATTATGGAGTCAATGCCTTTGTTGGTAATGTATTACATCATATCTTTCCTTGATGTTCTTGATCTCTCCTCTTCAACATGTTGAGAAGAAAATGTTGTGTGACCCGGGTTGAAGGTGTTTGAGCATCGGTGTTCTCTGATATTATTCTCTGGAGGGCTTCTCTTCCATTTAATTTCATTTAGAAAGATTTATTACCTGCTGATGTTTTTTAGCAATTCCTGTGAAGTAATCCCTTAGCTGGATGTAAAAAGGGAAACTGGTTTGTGCTAGAATACTTTAATCATTTAAAAAAATTCAAAATGATTACTCATTGACTCATTTATTACCTATATGTTTTTCAATTTTTCTGACTAATGACTTTTTTGTATGAGAATGTCTATGTATTTCCTCCTGAAATGTCCCACGGTGCCATGCACGGCCATAATTACATCTAATGGCTAACCGGTTGACTTGGAGTAGAGCTTAGAAAAAACTGTTTCAAAAACAGGACAAGTATAGTAGATTCCATTTTTTTTAGGCCACTAATTATGTGGGGAAGCCATTTATTTAGACAAATTTCAAAGAATGGAGCCCAATCGAAGAATATTCCTGAGTATTCTCCTCCCAATATGAGACAATATGTCATTTCATTGGGGCAAGCATAAAATGGAAAGCTCTCACAGACAAAGTCTGTTGATTCATACTTAGGTACCAATTTTGAACACTGTCTCACATCCTATTTACTTCTAATCTTCCATGGTATCACTTAATCTCTCTATTTGAAACTCATAGACCACCCTGTTGACAATTTGGGTTTCATCATGGCTGCTGATAGTATCAAATAAGATTCAGTGTTGTGCATGTGAGCTATTTTTCAAATCATGTTTTGCTATCAGGGCAAACACTGGATCAGGAAAATAATTTTACTCTGCTGAGAGTTTGGTTACTTTGCACAGTAGAGATTGTTCCCTAGGAGAAAAAACTTTCATGCTGGTTCCCCATTCCATATCAGCGTATGTTGTTTTTCAGAAATAGCTGGAGTCCCCAAATCTATATTTGATTGGTTGATACAACAGGAGGATAAACGAGGGAAGAATGAATTAGGAGTAGAGAAAAAGGAGCTTCCCAAAAATATGAATGTTAAGGTAAGAGCTCAGTTTTGATTTTGAGGAAACCCTCAATCTGTGGTTGGTATATCATTTGTCCATATTTTAAGTGGGTGGGAATAGTTTACCATTGGAAAAATGCTAAATAAGAAATTCGAGAAGTGAATTGAGAAGCTGGATCTATAAGATTTTAAGCCAGCAGATGATTTGTTATTCCCATGGAAATGGATAAATGAAATTAAAGATGAGACCACTTATGGTGAACAGTGCCAATGTTGAAAAAACATAGGCATGAAAATTCAAGATAAAACCCATTTTTCCTCAGAGTTTCTGTACAGATCGCATTTGCAATGCTGAATAAATAGTTCTATTCCATTGTGCTGAACCAGTAGTGCTTCAGTCATGTTAAACTTAAGGGGTCAGAGGAGAGATGTTAATTACATCACTATTTTATGTTAATTCATGTGCGTGGGAAACTAATGAAAAAAAGTTGGTTAGTGAGAAAAATGAAATATCTCTAAGCTATTAGGAGTTGAGAATGAGTAGGTCAAGTATGAATAACGTCAATAGGAGTTAATGGATGACTAAATGGGCATCTTTAGCCAAAAAGATGTGAAATTACAGCAGAGATCAAGGAAAGCTCTTTTAATTCTTGAAATAATCTTCTTTAATAGATTTTGGGCACATCCTAATTGTTCTATTAACTTTTAAAAAAAATGTCCGTCTGCCAATGCAGATCCTTTGAAATATGTATTTGTTAATAAAAATCGTTTTGATCATTGTGATGATTATGAGAGAAAAATGTGATCACAATTTTAATTTGCGATTCAAATATGTATTAATTTTGACTAGTTTCAAAAAGAGTGAAGTATTATTTTTTTAAATTTGGAATATGAACAAGAAGCGTGAAACACTTCCTTGGAATAGAAATATAGAAGGAGTGATCTATTAAGGCATCAATTTAGAAATTGGTCATTCAATGGGGTTGTCTAAATTTTGTGGCTCTTTAAAAGTTCATGTGCCAAAAAGTTTAATCACCTGGCTGTTTAAGTGTTATCATTACCCTACAAAGCCATAGTGTTTGGATTTGAAGTGTTAGTATTGGCATATTGGCCTCAGGCTGCATTACATTTAGATTTTGTCTATTGTAAAATGAATCCCAGAATCCCTTTCTATCTGTTACTTTCCTTAAAAAAAACAGCCTTTAGAATAACAGTTTTTTTTAGATATTTCTCGATGATTCTTAAATTTGACATTCTAATGCATAGTTTTTAAAAATTTTCTTGATCTCCATTCTCAGCAGGTTGAGCATCTGTTGGAGCACCCAAACAAGTATGATTTGAGTTTTATCTTGTAAGTGTTTGTGCCAAGAAAGCTTCAGAGATGGCATACAAATGGGACAGTAGAAGTGAATAGAAAAAAATGTATTTTTACTGTTATGTAGGTGATTTAGTGTAGACGTTGAGTGATTTTTTAATATTGATTATATTCAAATGTTTAATAAATCAAAGTTTGAATCCTTGTGTTATTAACAAATTTTTATATTTATTTTGCTTCTATGAGGTTTACATTGTGGTATTTGCATAGGTTATGCAGGTGTATCTCATGGTTAATATTAACTTTTCGAAGCTGACCTTATACATACTACCAACTTTCTTTCTCCATGTTTCCTGGGGAATATTCACGAATGAGTCTTCTCAAGATTCATTATCTCCCCAGAACACATGAGTTGGGATAATAATTTTCTGTATACATAATTATTAAAAATATTGCGGTAAAAGTTCCCCTTTTAGCATGTTAAGTGATATTTGTTATGCTATTTTTTACTCCCCCTCCCTGCTTGCATCAAGTCATTTTCAGCATGGAACCCCCCACAAAAAATAAAGCCGTGACTACATCACTGTATGCTTTCTGTGGGTAGGTACTTAGAGTAGTTTTTTTTATAAGAACTATTTGTCTTGGTACAACAGCCCTAAATTATTTATATATATAGTTACAAGTTGTTATTTTCAATGTAAAAATACTTATTTAATTCTAAAATAACTCTACATTATACATACATGACCTGTTATATAATGCTCACTAGTAGAGAAACCCTGCTGAGCACGAGGAGATAGGAATTAAATGCACAAATCCATGCAATTTAGAACTTCCATTATGTAAAATTTGATGCCCCATTTTAGGGACCTATCACTGACCTTGAGAAGTTGGGCAAAAATAATATCGCCCTTATTAATGCTGTTAAAATAATCTGGTCTCAATTTATAATGAGTTTAAATTTTATCACACCCCCTCGCAAATATGACTGTCTTTGTGCAACATAGATTTTATCCAATGGAGACACTCCCTCACAAATATGACTCTCTTTGTGCAAGCATAGATTTTATCCAATGGAGAACTTTTAGCTATGAATAGTATCAGTCCTAGAGGCCCAGGGTCTTTTGTTCAATGGCTTATGCTTTCTCATAATATTCACCCACATGCAAAGTTTCTAAATGAACATCTCCGAGATTCCTGTATTCTGAGACTTAATAGAAAGCAGTAATTTTGGGACCTGTGAAGCCCCAACCAACCCTAATGAGCTACTAGACTGTATTAAGGTTAAAGGGTGTAGAGTGCAGGTCTCTATCAGTATGTGAAGTTCCACATAAGTGATATGCTGATGCACTTTAATTATTAGAACTAATGAGACATGCTAAATCTAGGTTGAATGTAAAAGCCAGCACATATGGAGAGGTTGGGGTACGAATACCCCAAATGAAATCTGACTGAAATTTCCTAATATTGATCATATAAGATAAAGTTAGCCAAAAAAGGCCCAAGTGAAATTTTCCAATCCTATCAAATGCTAAGGTCACCAAGGGAATTTACTCATTATTGTTGAAGTTGGAGAGAAATAGATAATTTTGGAATTGGAAACAAATATTAATCAAAACAAACAATATAAACATATCAAGAGTGAAAATTAAATTTTTCTGTCAGTCATCTGACAGTGGAAATTTCAACCCTACATCTTGATAGGGTGTTTATAAGCTGACTTGAGGTGGTATGGGGTGATGCATAAGCATTAACTCAGCTAATAGTTTTTAGCTGACCTAGGTAGTAATGTACATCAAATCTAATTGAAAAATATATTTTGAAAAACTATTTTTCGTAATTTTTTTTCAATTGAGTACTCGGCGAGCTGATTGGTAGGTTTCTTGACAGTATCTATCCTAATTTCTGGCATTTAATTCCTTTTTCCCTTCTTCAGGTGATCTGCCATTAGATCTCCCTTGAATTCCTTAGTAGTCTCCCTGTTCTTATTTTGGCCTGAATTCCTATCCTCTTCCTTCTTCTTCCTCGCTTTTCCAGTGTTCTCTCCTCTATTGTCTTCTTCAGCATTCCCTCTCTTTTCAAAATGTCCTCCATCCATTTCTTCTGCCTCCTCCAAACCTCCACCACCAGATTCCTTACCTCTCCAGCCATGTCCAATATCTCCTCTTTCGTCCTACTTGCCACCCAGTGCATCTTCCTCACACATACCTCAAATGCCTCAGCTCTACATACATCCTCCCTCCACAATGACTAAGTCTGTGGCCCACACAGTACCATGCGTCATACTAGAGCCATCATCAGCCTTTCTTTATGTCTCTATACTCAGACCCCCCCTCATCAATTTCTACCTTTTCGGAAATGCTTCTTTAGCCATGGAAATGTACATCTAATATCCCTACCACTAAAACCAGTCTCCTCCATAAAAACCACCCAGATATGTAAACTGATCAACTTGCACTGTCTTGTACCTTCCCACCTTTGTATTAAGACCTGCCTTCTTGCTTCTAGAGAATCTCATCACTTTCATCTTCCTGTGGTTTATCTTCATCCCATACCTCTCGCACTGCAACTCTTAACATATTTATCAATAACTGTAACCCCATGGCTAACTGACGAACCAATGCTTGATCATATGCAAATCTCACTGCCTTCATCAGATTCCCTCCTACCTTTATTCCTAGTTCACTTTCCTGGTAAATAGGGGGCACCCCTTGCCCAACTCCCCGTCCTATCACGGCCCATTCCGATTCTCGATTGGTTACCCTTACCTGAGCACACGGGTTCATACGAAGATTCCGGATGAGACGTCTGTCCCTCCAATCGATCCCTAATTTCTTCAGCACTTCCATTAATATCGCCTAGTCCACCCTATCAAACACCTCGAAATCCACTAAACTAGCAAAAACATCCTTTCCATATTCTAGGCTTCTTTCTTCTAGCGTCCGCATCACTCCTATTGCAACCCTCGTTCCCGCCCCTCTCCGAAATCCAAACTAGTCGTCACCCAGGTATTCGTTAGCCTTGATCTTCAGCCTTCTATATATAATTCTGGGGATTACTTTAGCCGCGAAGGAAATCAAGCTTACTGTCCTATACTTCTCGCAAGTTTTTGCCTTGCCTTTGTCTTCGGCATCGGAATTTGTGTTACCTTTCTTCGTGAAGTTATTTTTTGGGTTATGGAAATATATGCACTTTCATGCAGCAACCTAACGGTGCCTCGGGCCATATTTGCAGAATTTTTTATTATGCACATCGTATGAAACTTTCGTGGACTAATTTTAGGCAACAAATTTATCCTTCAAACGCTTTTATTATTACACTATATGATTTTACGTACTAGATTCCAAAAATGTTCCCCTGAAATTGACGAAACGGACAAATTAATGTTACGTGGGCTTAAGGGAAAGAAACCGAAAGCATGATGGAATGGGCCGCGGGTTCGACCGTACACTTGTTATATATTCTTATTGAGGTAAGACTATTGAAAACCAATTGATAAAATTGAATTAAATCGTAAAAGAAAGGGAATTATTTTACCATACCCTCTTTCAGTCCAGTACTCGAATGAAGCAGTAATGCCATCATAATACGTCTAGGGAGGAAGCAGAAAAATGTCGGTCTCCCGAATATAAGTGGATAAATTTCGCTGTATATGCGAAGTAAGCATTGTTATGGCGTCTTACACTCTGCCATATAAAAATAAATATATTTATAATCGATATTTAAGTCGGTGTAAAAACAATTCAGGTTATCGGTGCGGTACATGAAAGAGTGCCGAGGTTATCTGATGTTGCTGTTTCCATTTGACAGATCGGATCTCTAATCCAGTCAATCCACAATGCGGTTGATCGGAGAACACATTAATTGGAACTTTAACGAAAGACCCTCCAAGAACAAGGAACGACTACCGAAAGTCAACAAAAACGCGCCTGTCGTCTTCCACAAATGTTTAATGGTTAAAATCATTTAATGAGCTAATTCTGCTACCTAATTTCCTTCACAATACAGACCCATCTAACATGACACCCAAGGCCGTTAAATGGGGCAACGTAGTTATATATTTACTCTTATGGTAGAGTATTTCGGTCGGAGGTGGTAGTAAGAAAAGAACGACAGCTTGCAGCGGTAGCAGGTGAGCCTTCTTCCAGAAGTTGGGGGAGGGGTTGATGTAGTGCTTGGAGCACTGGCTTCCATCTCCTGGGAACAGGTTCAATACAGGGCAATGACAGCGATCTTTCAGTGGAATTTTGACTCTCACCCATGTGCTTTAAGGATGGCATTTTAATCGGGGTGACTTTTAATGGCAAGTAAAAACTTCGTACCCATAGCGTTTGGTTAGAAGTAGGCTACTGCCGACGAAGGTTTTATTCGTTCTTCATCCACACCATGCCCAACTGCTCCTCCTGTTGTATTTTACGATCCACAGTTCTATATTAATCCCAGCCATTCCACTTGTGAAGTTAGTCTTCTTAGGATTTATTATAATTTTTTTATTATACATAATTGATAATTAACAACTCATATTCTTCACTATACGACTATTCACGCGCTCAAAGATAGCTTTACTCCATTGTATGACCGACTAGCTAACGCTTCATAACCTACAAATTAAACTGTCTCCAAGACCACATCTTACTCAGTTTTCTCTCTAATTCATTTATCTTGAGGGAGTACACTAAAAAAGGAATGGTGGCACCCGTCTCACTCTCCGCTGCTCTAACCCAAACCTTTGGATTCAGCAAGAAAATTTCTATCTGCTATAGATATGTATTCAGTTTCAATATCAGAGCAATTTTAGTCTAAACTGCTTAACTTCAAGCGATTTTTATCCAAATCAAAGCCATTTTTTATTAAAACTTAGCTAATCCTGCAAATATCTCGCCTAAATACAGGATCCTCCATTTCGCCACATATACAGTAATATACGCTCTAAATACTTGAAGATATCACAGTTTGAAGGGCAATGAGCCCATGAAACCATTTGTATATTGACAACGCGATATTATATTATACATAGCAACATTTTGGGAAATCAGGGGAAGCGTATTTCGAAAATCAGTCCTCTGTCCTGGGTGAAAAAACAGTACGTCACGAAAATGAGAATGGCTTTTCAGGTTCACTATGGGTTAGGGTTTGGTAATTGCTGGCTGTAAGCATGGTGCTAGTACTTTAGGTAGGTCGCTCCCGCGAATGCGTCCGTTCATTGCATCCATTCATGTGACGGACGCTGGAGAGCAAGCTGCGGCAGTGCATTTAAAATGGAGCCCGGGGCTTCCACGCTAAGTCTTTAGTTATGCATGGTTGCTTGAGTCCATGACATAGTACGGTGGCAGTGAGCCTATAGCGAACGTTCAGTAGACAAAACAAACTGTTTGAGTTCCACTTTCATAGTCGTCCATGAGATATAAATTTCAAAAGAAGGGAGATATGGCTTTTTAGTGGAAAAACTTTTACATACCGCTAGGAAAAATGCAATAATTCAGACACCCGTCTTCATTTCTATCCATATTTTGGAGGGGTGGAATTTAGAAAACCACCCATACATTCTCACGTTTAAAGTGTAAGTATAGGTATGAGACTTTGATAACTGACTAGGAAATCGGCCTCGTATATTCATCATGTTATTCCCTTTTGGGGGAGCAGTCAAAGAGCTTATTAATTGCTATTTGGCTATTGGCTGTACGTATTAGTACCATCGCCTTAAGAAGTGCGGCCAGACAAGTATGCTGGGACGCTAAAGTAGTTAAAAGAGGATGACTGAATACTAATTGACAACATTATCAAATCTCCCCCATTGAAGCCCAACATAGATGGAATGGCTCTGGCCGTAGGGTCACTCATTGCAGATTTTATAAAAAAACTTGAATATAGCATCTTTGAAGATCATATTATAACCTGGAATGAAAATTAAATTCGGTTTCCAGGAGCTATATTGTAACTGAGCCTTGGAAGGGGAGATTTTTAACATGGGCTCCTATGAAGATGGCTCAGATTACGGAGAAAAAAATGCCAATTTATACGAGAAAACATAATAAAGCTTTTAATTAAAACTGCTAAAACGAAGAAAAATGTCCTGGAAAATTAAATGAAAATAAATTACAGGGATTTCACCTCTCATATTTCTTCAGTTATTAGCGAATTTGAAGTCAAAATGCTGTAGTTCCATGAATATGGCGCTGCCGTCAGCACTTAAGACTGGACCAATTAGGTTATTAAAATATATTTGAGGAATAATCAGCATAATTTTTACCGTGATTTCGGTTCCAAAGATAACCATCATCAACGGAAGTAGGATTTTTTAAACTGAATGAATAAAAACATGTAATTTAGAATTAGAACTCGCATAGTCTAGCCACAGTCACCTAAGTTCCTGTATTTTAAAGGAGATTTACAATATCAGTAAAATAAATATCCCAGTGTAAGCCTAATAACTCACAGTTACATTAACATAGGAGTTAAGAGCGCAACCTATATTACACATGCAAAAATAAACAACGCGGTTGCTTTTTTCCGGTTTCATTAATCCAGTTTCCGTATCCGGTGCAATCGTTTCTTCGTGAACAGCAACCTCGAATCTGGCAAGTTGAAAATTACTTAATTTTTCTGAATTAAATCATTTGTCGCTCATCTTGCACCCGGTAATAATTAAAGAAATAGGGAGTTATTTCATGTTTTCATAGAATTGACTCTAATTTTCTCTCTCTTAAGGAATAAAAACAGCCTGAAATAACTACCGGTTGAATTCCTTTTGCCAGAAAATACAAGTATATTATAGTTTCCCATAGCGATTAACGCCCTGAGCGTTAATACAGACTGAACAAGAGAAAATATGACCCCAGAAATAATATTCTTAAATAGGTAATTAGTAAAATAGCACGATCGTTAGAAGAACTCGAGGTGGATTTCGAATAAGCAGATAAGGGGCATGATGAGTCAATCGACTCTTAACGCAAGATCTTGAATTTCCTCTAGATAAATGTCAATAGTTTCAAGGCGTTTATAATCTCAGGTTTTGGAACTACATGTATACAATGCCATCTGGCTCCATTTATCTTCCTGAGAGCACCGAGTCAAAGGAATCGAAAGCGATAAAGTGGAATGAACAATATCATGTAAAAGAGTGAATTGCTTTTTACTTGAATTTCAGAATACTGCTTTTATAGTTATTTCTCTTGAAGCAAAACAGAGGGAGCATTCCCTCGATGAAGACCCTGGAATAAGTTCATGGAACAAATAAAGAGGAAGGACATAGGAAGAGATTCCAGGAGGTAAGTGAACTACCATTAGATGGGGAAGGGTGGAGGGCTACAGTCAACCAATCTTAGGATTGAACAACCAATGGTTGAGTTATTTCTCAAGTCGTGAGCTTTACATAGGAATTGAACAGGGTACCTCTGGAAGAGTCCTCTACTCGAGGAATGTGTAGTCTCATATAATCGTGGCAGGCAAGATTTGCTGATCATTTTCGTTAAATACCTACCTAAATTTTAACGTTTTACCATATTTAGAAAAATTTTGATAAGCTTCATTAACGGAAAAAAAAACCAAAATATCTTTAAAATTTGCAATATCAGCTGTTGGTATTCGATATTTCCAAAGTTCTTTTATTATTTCATTAATCAGAGTAAAGAAAACAAAAAATACGTTTTCTGTATTCAAGGTTTATTTTCATTTTGATAAAGAGTCAAAGATGGGATATGGTATTCACACGATTTTAAGTATTTTTATACGTATTGAGGGATTGCTTTTCTGCCATGAGAATATTGAGCGCAATGGAGCTTGGTATATAAACTGATTATTGCATCTAAATATACGTAAGAAGAATGTGAAAATGTAAGGTAAGGAGAAAAATAAGAGACACCATAAAAGAATGACCTGACACCAATTAAAAAAAGACATTTCTCAACATTCGAGGACCACGTAGTTTCTTCCCCTACACCCTCTCTACCAAAAATATTGGTCAGTGTGTCAGTTTATAAATAGGAATAGAAAATATTTCAAGACCGAAATTGGAACACAAAGTCTCAACGAATAAGTTTGAAAAAATATTAGCTATAGGAACAAAGGAGGTTAAAATATTTGTCAGTGTCTTACAAATAGGAATACAAAATATTTCGAGACCGAAATCACAACACGAAGTCTCAGCGAATAAGTTCGATAAAATATCAGCTATGGGAAAAAAGGGTTTCGGATGCACTTGAGAGAGATCGAAGATATTGAGGTTCAAGAGGGTATAATGTGAGCAACGTGAGGATATTTGGTAAAAGAAAGACTATGGATGATTAGTTTGAAAATGGCAAAAGTTATTTCTGACATTGACTGTTGAACAATCCACACTAATAGTCGATAAACATAAAACGAAAACAAAATCCATTTGAATTTGAGAAAGAGGTTTCAAGCCACTGTTGCTTTCCTCTTTTTATTTTCAAATGGAGAAGGAATACATCGGCAATGAAATAAAGAGCTTACCGCTACCTGTTATGCGACTCTGTATGAGAAAAACGAGATTCGCCCCGAGAATAATCACGCTTATGAAAAGCAGCTGCCCCTTACTAGCTTCTGGAATAATGATAATTATCTTTGCCGATACCTTGGGCCTTCCGAGAGAAAGTTTCAAACAAGCTGGAACATAAAATCAAAGCGTAACGTACGGCTGGTCTCGAGAGAAAGTAATAATTTTAGCCTGAGTAGTTTTGCGATGCTTTATTAAATCGTCTTCTGGGATAATCATACTATAAAGAAGTTTTTATATTTTTAAAATGTTCTATCTTTTTAGCAATGTTCTTACATTTTATAACTGTTTTTTGCTATGCAAGCTGTATGCAAAATCGAAAATAAATGTATGTAATAAATAATACTATCAGAAATGGAGGAACTGTGAGACTTATTTTATTTTGGTGCGAAATTAACTCCCCACTTTCTCCATTGTAAGAAAGTTGATCGCCTTTCTTAGGATACGAAGAATTAATTTACGCGAAGCACTGGTAGTGGCTTCGTATAAATTATTTTTAAATGTTTCATTTAATTATTTCACATCTTTCATCTGAATCAATATTATTATGCTTATATCAACGAGTTTTTCTCAATATTTTACGACAGTATTGCGTATCTGGAGTTAAATAACATAGAAGTTGCTCTGAATACACGAATCATAATGAAGACCTTGACATACCCTATACAATTACATTATTTATGATATTTTGTACCATATATTGTACTTGTCAACCGGGTAAAAATAAATTATTATTATTATATATTATAAATCAAACTGATGCGTCAATTACTGGCACAATACTAACTAAATGGACAAAATTCACTCACAGACTTTCCAGGGAAGAAGGGGAAGTATCACCGACTCACTCGGGTCTAAAATCTATGATGTGCTTCAAAATGATCTATGAGCATAAAACTTTAAGGTTTGTGGAACACTACGAGAAACAACCAAATATTTTCCAATGTCTGGGGTTTGCTACCAAAATTTCCTAAATGAACTGCCACCACGAACCTTAAAAGTCACTAACTATACGCGAGAAAAACGTCCTCCAGATGTCAAGATTTGAACGACTATTGAATCTTAGACAACTGAGCATGTGACTTCCTCTAAAGTACCTTATGCTATAAAAGTATTCGAAAATATTTTCGACGGCAAAAAAATGGCATTGATTTTCGAGCTTTGCGGTCGATTCCTAGCCTCAAAAACATGGCTAGAATTGGAAACAACTCCTCGTCGTTAATTCAATAATAAAATTTTCGCTACTTCATTATTGGAAATCCTCAGTGTGGATACTCTTGAAAGTTTGCACTTTCATGAATGATATTCAACTGTCAGATAGTCACAGAGGAACGTGAATAAAAATATGAATAGGTTTTAATACTTAGCCCTAGTGATTTTAATTAATTTGGCTTCAAATGTGCTAATGGTTTGGGGTCTGTTTGGGCTTAAAGATTTCCCGTGCTGTCAACATCAAGTGAATAGTTGCCTTTTCCACGGATTGTCTGATCCGTATCCATATTATAACACGCCTAACATAACACTACTCCGTGCCTAAGAACGAAGACTCAAATGTTTCCAGATGAAATAGAAATTTTCCGCCCCATAGTTTCCTGCTTCGGTAACGCTTATTATTCGGTGAAGTCACGGGAGCATAGGGTGGACGAGTAGGAGCGGGCCTACAATTTTCTGAGGGCATGCTTTATTTGATACTACTGCCGGAGGAAAAATAAGGCCCTTAAAAAAATACAGGCTTAACTTTTAAATTGACCAATCACATCCTACCTGCCCTGGGCCACTACCAGCAGAGTACGACTCTGATATTAACGAACTGAAGGAACGATCATGTTAACATCTCTCAGACAGTGGAAGCTTTCAATAGAAACAGAATAAAACACCTTTTTAGGAAGAAAATATTAATTTTACCAGTTGATTCTAGATTCTAGATACCGGTTGATTTACCAGATTTATCTTGATCGCCAATCCGACACAAATCAGAATAGTAGTGAAGCAAATTATCGGCACACTCGCTTTTACTGAATTGCGTTAGTTTCATACTATTTACTCGATTTAAGTCCTGAGTCTACTTTGCTTTTTACCCCTACATATCAGCCCTTGAGTAGCTTGGAGTTAGAGCAATACCCCGGGCCGAAAAATTACGAGCCCGCAGAGATGCTAATAAAAATTATCGACCTGAAATAAAACGTTTTTATTCATGCCAATGCCTCCACGTCCCATTGTGGAACTCTATCGTTCTTTCGCCATCTCCTGCTATTTAACGTTTTTTTCCTTTATATTTTTAGGTTCGGATGGTTGAGCTACGAGTAGGCCGTGTAGAATGGTGCAGCCGAGGAGACGCTATGCTGGCCAACTTAATCGAGACGATGACTTAACGCTCGTCGAAATATGGGTCGCGAGTGAAAATGGGGTCACTGTCTGTTGCCTCATGCCTCGAAGACCTCGTGCACAGCAAGCAAGAGTGAAAATGCTCCAGAATTATCATACGACCGTAATTTCATACATTTTATCGTCGTGCTGATCACAAGTTTCAAGCCACATTGCCATTTACTAGTGAGCCATCTAAGCGCATATGGCGGAGGTAGGCTCAGCCTAAATACGTTTGATAAATATCCGAAAACCATGTTGACGAGCACGAAATATAAGAATCTAAAATTGAAATAGATCTTCGGGGAACTAAATTATAATGGGTTTGTATAGCATATCGTTTTAGAATATTAGTAACTGCTTCGAACTATCCACGAAATAAAATGTAACATGATCATGAACTACATGAATGATTATAATATTCTTCATGTGATCAACGGAAGCCACATAGATTTCACTTTTCAGAAAAGCAGTGTGTTCCTCCTTGTGAATGCTAACCTTGCATATCATGGCGAGGCTATTAAAATTTCTTAGAGGGTTCGGTAGATATTCTTTGATTAGATTTCATTGGGCTAGCACACATGCCGGGGGAGAAAGTTGTAAATGAAAATGTAATTTTTTTAATATGAGCAGGAAAAATGTCCTATGGCCAGGAATGAAGAGAGAAGAGTATCTTCCCTTCCAAATTCTGGGGAAGGGGATAACCTTTGGAGGCGTTTCGAGAGCTGGAGGAAATATCAATTTTAGTCAAACTTAAATTGCCAAAGAAAATGTCGACATCCCAAATAGTCCTACCCCTTTCAATAAACAATCCATTCCGACGTATGAATCCCTCCTACCTTTGGTACTGGCAACAGTACAATACAGCAAAGTCCAACAATTAGCGTCCATAATACCATTCTGGAAGACATGAAGGAAATAAAGGCACTATGAAATAGTTACGAGAAGGTTTTAAAAAGTTTAAGTATGCCAGCATATTTCATCGGTTCTCACCTCACAAATAATGGTGGTATCATCATTTGCGTAGAACTAACACGAGGATAAAACATTTTCCAGGCCGAGAAACGAACCGCGGAAAATTTACCTTCCGGGCCTATTCGTAGATTATTTGTGCCTATGCTTCTTCTTACAATTGACGTGGATGATTTTGCCTTTATTTTAGAATTATCTACACTTATTATAGGAAAAATTACCTAGAAAAATAGAAATAAGTAACCTCTATAAAAAAATTACTTTTATAATTCTGATGAAGCAAAAGAAAATTTGTTAAACGTCAACGTATGGGCAAATATCATCCATTTTTTGTAAAAAAGCAATGACCTATTCCTGATAATGATACATATAATTTAAAAAAAGACGCTAACGAAAAATATCATTTTAATCATTAATATTCCTGATGCTGCCTGAAACTTCAATTCCCTCATTATAAAACTTAAGCGCATCCCGACCCTCCCTCCCTGAGGATGCATACACGGGTTGGGAACTGCTGACAAAACATAGAAAATGGCACTTGGGATAAGGCTTCTTGAGCCGCGAAAACCTTTTCCCAGGCCACTGCATTTCCGTCTGAACGACATACTTAAGGGGGGTCCGGTTTAGATCGGTGGTAGCGTGTTTAACTCCCAATCCAAAGGTCGCAGGTTCGAGAACGAGCAAAAAATAAGAAAAAAGAAGAAAGTTGAAATTTTCCTAGCTTGCCAACCAACTTTTGCACGCTACCCAAATTTGATCCCACTACTGAGAGGCAGCAGTCTCAGCAAAAGGCATTGATGGCATAGACCAAGGTGATCGGACCGGTATCAACAGCTTCGGGCGAGAGTGAAGTTCACGGAATCGGCCGGGGCACTGCGATGTGGAAGGCAACGGGGAAACCACCGCATTAGTCTCCCAAGCAGATGCAGCCCTGCATTTTAACCATACATGAGACGTGATGGCACTCCTCCTGGTAAAAGATTCCGGAGGTAAAACAGTCCCCCGACCTGATCTCCGGGTGGGAACTACTGGGAGGGATATATCAGTCAGTAAGGACAAGTTCAGAATAGAGCCATGGAATGTGAGATCTTTAAGGGTGCGTGGGAAGCTGGAGAATGTGAAGATAGAGCTGGAGAGTCTAGGGGTGGATATACTGGGAGTTAGCGAGATCAAGGCGGGGGCAGACGACTACTGGAGCGACGGATACCACGTGATATATTTAGGAGACGACCAGAGGATTGTAGGTGTAGGCATCGTAATGAAGAAAGAATGGGGAATGAGAGTGAAGTCAATCTGGCAGTACAGCGAAAGGATCCTGGTGGTGAACCCGGATGGAGAGCCGACGGACACAGTGATCGTGTAGGTGTACATGCCCACGTCAAGCCGTACGGAAGAAGGAATAGAAGAAGTTTATGAGCTAAGGGAAAAGATAATCGCATCATGGGAGACTGGAACGCAGTGTTCGGAAAGGGAAAAGAAGGAAATGGTGTGGGATATCTCGGACTGGGCAAAAGAAATACCAAGGGAGAAAGGCTGGTCGAGTTCTTCAATGAGAAGGATATGGTAGTACCTAACACTCTCTTTGAGCACCATCGGCGTAGGAGATTCACATGGAAGATGCCCGGTGATATAGCTAGATACCAAATAGACTACATACTTGTCAGAGTCAGATAGAAGAACCAAGTCAAGTAGTACAAGAGCTATCCCGGTGCAGATATAAACAGTGACCACAACCTAGTAGCAATGGACAGCCACCTTCGATACAAGAAAGTCAATAAGATAAAACGCGAACCAAGATGGGGCACGAAAATACTGACCGAAAAAGGAAATAAAGATAGATTCGCTGCAGCCGTCGACGGGAAACTAGAGAATGAGAACGAACAGGGCATCGGATAAAAATGAGATGAGCTGAAGGGGACAATCGCAGAAGTAGCACAGGAGCAACTGGTGAGTTAGACGGCCAACACGAAGAAGTATGGATAACGACGGAGATTAGAAAAGTAATAAAAGAAAGAAGAAAATACAAGAACCTCAGAAACGAAAAGAGGCAATCTTCCACAAGAAGCTAAAGAACCAAGTCAATAGAGAATGCAAGAAGGCTAGGCAGGATTGGATCGGAAGCTGCTGCGAGGAAGTCAACGAAAACATGAAGAAGGGATACATCGAAACAGCATACAAGCTAGTGAAGAAAACTTCGGAGAGAGGGAAACGAGGACCAACAACATCAGAGCTGCGAATGGGAATACACTGATAGAGGACGAAGACATAGGGAATAGATGGAAGCAATACATCGAAGAACTCTACCGAGGGCCTACGCCGCTGGAAGAAAACCTAGTGAACGACGAGACCGAGGTCAACGAGGAAGATTGGGGCCCAACCAAACTTAGGAGTGACTTCGATAGAGCAGTAGAAGACCTCAAGAAAAACAAAGCACCTGGAGAGGACAATATCAATAGAGAACTCATCAAAGCTCTCGGAAGTAAAGCCAAGGATGACCTGTACGAGATAATCAGAAATGGTTACCTAAGGGGAACACTTCCAGAGGGCTTTCAAAGGAGCGTAATGAACCGCGATACCGAAGAAGATCAGGACTGAGAGATGTGAGGAGCACCGAACCTTGAGTCTAGTGTCACATGCATTAAAAATACTCACACGAATTATCGGCCGAAGAATGGAAAGGAAAATTGAAGACAACCTCTCGGGTTTGGATTTAGGAAGAACACGTGTACCAGGGAGACCATACTCTGCCTGAGAGTAATCGTGGAGAAAACAATACATGTGAACAAACCATTGTATGTCGAATTCGTGGACCAGGAGAAAGCCTTCGCCAACGCTGAGTGGAACAAGATGTTCAGACTGCTGGAAACACTCGGAATGGATTACGAAGACAGAAGAATTATCTATCAACTATACAGGAAACAAGTCACAATGTGAATGAGAGACGGAAGCCAGATAGAAGCTAAAATTAACATAGAAGTAAGACAAGGATGCAGCATCTCACCAGCACTGTTCAACGTGTAGAGATGGATTGGACACCTTGAGACACAATAAGTTTGTGAGGAACATAATTGAAGGTAAAATAGAGGAAAAAGTCCCCAGAGGAAGACCCAAAAATAAGTTCATGGACCACATAAAGAGGAGAGTGCATAGGAAGAGATATCAGGAGGTAAGGCAGCTAGTATTAGATAGGGAAGGGTGGAGGGCTGCAATCAACCAATCCTTGGATTGAACGACCAATGAGGTATACTAAATGTTATTATATAATTATTCTGTCTCAAAAATTTTTGGGCAGACGTGTTAGCAACGACTTTTGTACGCAAGATATATGTCCCTAACAGACTACTGCCAAATAATCCATCCTAAAACATCACGTAAGTGATGAACGAGTCCCAGAGCCAAGTACAGAAAGTCTCATGACCAACCAAGCATCCGTCTGCCTCGCCACGTTTGAGACAATCGCCATCAATGTGACGAGTTCCGTCGATTTTTCCTTATCGTTTCGTTCGCTCGCGGAAGGACCCAGAAGGAGCGTCCTTCGCTCAGAACTGAAAAAATAATAAAAGAGAACTAAGTCTGGCGGGGACGACACTCCATTACAGCTGGCCCCACAGAGCGGTTGCTGGGCGGGATGAAAAAATATCTCTCACATTTCTTTTTTTCACCTCGTGGGATGTATGGAAGGGAGAGAAGTGACGAATCATGACCCTCGTGGAGTGGAGGGGGAAGAGAGGGGAAAGAAAAGGGGAACGGGTTATACAGGTGAGAAGATCTCTCGTTCCCGATGACATCTCTACCGACTGACTGAAATGTGCTAAATGTGTCGTAACTAAAGGGTTTATTTGAAGCTGATAATCAACCAAGGACAAAGTGCAAGATCAAGGCCAGCATATCTTTTATAGCCTAAAATGAAGCAAGGAAGGACCACATTAATTAAAAAAATTTAGCATAAAAAAGTCTTGAGAAAAAGTCGCCAAAAATTTAGTTATTTTTCATTTCATTTAAAGTAGACAGTACATAGAGAACAAGTTTAATTCTTAAAACACTTAAAATGACGTTGGGAAAATTATGTGATGGCAGCGTTAAATAAAGAATTAAAATAAATGGTTTGACGGAAATGTGCAAAATAAATAATTCCTCATCAATCTTACTCAAATATTGTAATGGATTAAAAAAATAGCTAGATCAATGGCAAGTTTTGTTTCATATTTATTACCTAATACGATGAGAAAGATGAGCATTAAACAAAACTTTGACGAAAAACCTAATTTTTCTAGATAAAAGAAAGGAAACTAGAGGGAAAGATATCAGGACGAATACATGATTATTGACTGTAAGGCTGATCGGTAATTGGCATATGAGAGAATGTTTAAAAAGTTTTGAGAAAATGCCTAGTTTCTCTAGGTTTTTCATTTTCTCCTTCAACAGAAGAAGTCTACAAATTGACTTATAGTTGGAGGTGAGTATATACATAAGCGACAGGATCCAGCTTTCAGTGCCATTGTAGACGCAAGCTTTCATTCAATGGATATTTGGATAGCTACTTGAGGGAGACAAATCATGTCATTGGCGTCATTGAGTGGCTCCCAAAGTGGGCGTCGCCGCCCCCTGGGAGCCGGTGCTTCAATCTAATGGAGCGAAAATAAACAAAGGGACGGCGTGAGGGCTCCTTACTGATCCTGACCACACGCTATCATATATAGATGTTCGGGGAGGAATAAACTCTACACATGAGATTTAAGATAAATATTAGTTGCAGCATAAATGCTTCACCTATATTTTTAAAATCTTCTTGCTACGGTCGTGTAGTCTTTGCAGTCTATGGTTTTAAAGCCTCCAGTTTGGGGGTGTTGGTAATGGGCTTGTCGAACAAAAGAATTACTTTAGGAAAGGAAAGGTAAGGAAAGGAAAGAATTACTTTAGGAGAAAATGCAGTGCACAGCGAAACCCGTTGTCGGCATTGGTTAATTCTATACAGGGGGCGCTCAGAGGACCGCAACTAACCGTCCCATCAGAAGCGCTTGATACACATACACTCCAGCTGAGATGGATATTATATTGAAAAATATTTGCATCCATTTGAACCTGGACTGTCAAAATGGAGAACCAGTACTCTCGCACGACCTAAAATGAAAGACATCAGCCAACGACATTAACTTAGGCAGACATCGAGTGGAAAGTATGTTCTTGGCCTCTTTAGATCTATTGCTCCCAAATCTGTGGTTACGCACTCTTCGTCTGGATTTTAAATGAAATACTTTGCAATGATTTGAATATTTTTTGAGGTACCAATCTAGCTATCCCACGACATTTACTTCCACCAAACTAAAGGGTAGATCGGTGGAGTACAGAGTTCCACACACCGTGCCGGAAATTTCTAGTCCTAAACGATCCCAGTTTTTATTTGCAATAGAAAATTATAGGAAACCGCAGGCTGCACAGGGAGCTGAACTACACATTCTCCATAGTACGCCCCCAGCGAGAGTTAACGCGCATTACTGCACCAGCTTGTAAAACTTTTTCGAACCATTGATTCAAATTCGAACACTGGGACTACACTTTTATTTTTATATATTTTTAAAGGAGAAAAATGAGAATTGGGCGCAATCAATTTTTGTACAATTCAATAAAAATATCTCATTCGACTTACATTTAATTGAGATCGAGGAATAGGAGGTTGCATTACTGGAGTTAATAGTAGACAAGTTTTTATTACGACTCTCTTTCGGAGGATTTCGCAGAATTTTCGGTACGTAGCTTATTCTTCGTGATTGCTACGTGGATTGGGTTCGTATTACCAGGCCGACCTTCCGGAAAGAATGGAGTTTCCCTGAATTGGTCGAGCACTTCGAAGAAGTTTTCGACCAATTATTCGAACTTCAAGACGGAAGATGCCAGGCCTGCGAAAGATCTTCAAGCGAAGCGATACCAACACAGACAGCTAGGTACCCTAATGAATCGACGGATTTGTGTGCTGCTATATATCTGATTATAAAAAATATTCTGATGATAGTGACATTAGGATATTTTGTACTGGTACATCTCATTAGTATAGTCATTATTAGACTTACGAAAATTATAAAAATAGCAATAATTCTTAGCCATAAGGCAACTCTTGTTTTGTTATCAAACGTAATAAATATTCATCTAGAGCAAAATAGTCTGTTACTTGCGTATAATTTGATGATAACTCTCATCCGACAGTTCAGGAGTTTTTCTCCATAAATGGCAACTGGCTATTGCAAATTAATTACTAGCCAATTTATAATAATATAGAACAAGGGAAAATATTACAAGGTGCGATTGTAGTTTCAGACGAATATTTTTTTCAGAGAAAAAATAAAGAATACTTGGATTTTTCTCTAAATTTGTTAAAGCTGTCATGCTTTTAAATTTTCAATTATGATTCTTGGTCTACGCGTATTGCTCGTGGTAAAAATTTCCGTAAATTTTTAAAATAAAATCAGTAGAAAATCTGCTAATTTCATCGAAAATTGCTCGACCACGATTAAACCTTTCCATAAACTCAAATTTTTAGAAACACTACTTTTTTATTCTCGCGATTGAATCGATTGCTATTCGTATACTGTCGGTATTATATCGCGAGCGGAGCAAGTCTGGAATGTTTGCCAAAGATTTCAATTCATCTCCCTTCAAAGGCTTCATTAGATTAGAATGCTCTATGGAACAAAAAAAACCGGGTTGCACGCGTCCACGAAAACCCCCGCGCCGCGAACCGAGACTACTCGTGCGAAAAAACACGTGAAAAGGAGGTGGCCCGCATCGCTTTGCACGTGAACAGTCGACGCCAGCGCTCCCCGAGCCGTGCCCGGTGGCCGTAGCACGAACCACTTGCTATCGCGGATGGGAGGGAGAAAGTCTTGGCGGAAGAGAGGCGGTGCAAACCGGCGGGAATTAACGGTCTCCCCGACGGACTTCTCTTCTCGAGGGGCCCCCCGTGCCCGCCTCTTCTACGAGATACTGATTTCACTCACTTTTGTTTCATCGTCATCCGGGCGCTGCAGTCCGTGGGCCTCTCCCACGGCACGAAACTACGGACGCGGACACCAGCTGAGAGCGGGAGGCGGGGAGCTTTAACCCTTTTGCGGGTTCCTGTTGGAGAGAAGCGGTGGGGAAGCCGAAATTCTCCTAAGAAAAGTATTCCAACATCAACGAGAATAAGGCCGTCCCACAACTTCAAGATGGATTACAGCGTGAAAAAATAAGGTAAGTTAATGGAGGATTCGTAGGAACGAGAATGATCAAGTTTTCGGACAGATTTCGCGAGAGAAGCAGTGACTTATCCGGGAAGATATCGTCTGAGCACTTATAGCGGTCGTAGAGCACATCTTGAAACAGAAGAGCATCTAAAGTGACAGTGACTTTTCAGGAAGAGTGGGGATAATTTCTCGAAACCATTACGTGTGATATCAGGTGCAATGTGTGTTTACAAAGTGCAATTGATAAGATAATACCGTTTGCTAAGTTCTTCAGCCGAGAGAGTTTTTAGTCTCTCGAGGTACTAGTATTTTTTGGCATTCGGAGGCTGACAATTAGGGGAGCATGTGATATAATTGCAGCTGAAGACAGTTCATCGTTCATCGGTCTGTGCTTTTCAAACGGAAGAATGTGAACATTGTAAAAGTGCTACATGATTAGTTAGGTCATTCAGCATGAGAATGCCTACTATCTGATACTTCAAAATGATGTAAAGTGTGCCTTCGATTGCAGCTTGATAAGGGATTGCTTTTCCCTCGTTCTTTCCTAAATTGTTTAACGTAATTATGATTAATATGAATTAAGCACATAAATAACTGCTAACAATTCATAGATATTTATGGTGTGCATAATGATTGCATGAGTCTTGCTTCACTCGTCAGTCATTTTGAACGCTAGATTATGATATGTGTGTCAAGGTAAAACAGTCATAATTTTAAAAATAAATTTTACATCAAGTCCAACAACTGTGTGGGTCATTTCAGGCAGAAATATCTGAGCAAAATTCATCCCTGTCCGTATATATCACCATTCATCTTTCGTAGACTCTCAGTTCACTAACATTCATCAAAATGATATATAATATTTACAACCGCTCACATCAGTTGCTAAGCAAAACTTTCCGTTAACAATGGGTCACGGTGAACGCGTTCAGCAAACGATGTTGTCAAGTCCATGCCCAGCAATAACACAGCAACGACAGCAACTTTTAAAACCGGGAGGCTTCCCTCGTTCATGTCTGCTAGCCTCCCACGAGTTCCATCCGTCCTTGATCCGTAACCCTCGCTCGTCGACCTCAATACGGAACGGATGAATTGAAAAAGAAGGCGTCAGTTAGAATCAAAGTAAATGGATAGCTGATGGGTGCAACTACCATAGGAAGGAGAGATTCAGGGGAAACGAGACGAAAAACTTTCACGTACCAAGAGATATGAGATCAATGAGTGATTAGAGAGCGTGAAATTTGAGATCCGAGCGACAATTTTCCGCAATTTCCTTCGTAGCATGAATATCTAACGTAAAATCCTTCGCAATGAAAGAATCAAAGTCGCGAGAAAGGGAAATAATCGAGTAAACAGGAAGAGAAAGGGTGTAAAAATTTCTCCACTCCAGGGAAATCTAACTGTGATCATGGAGCCGATTGGTATTCTGTTCTCTTTGCAACACGCGCCGTCAAGCTTATTATCCTTGCACGCGCCACGCATATGAGTACATAAAGCTATGTGTTTGGTTGTCACTTAGCAATCTTGGTCGAGTCACCACTGCGAGCCTGCGAATGCCCTTTTATTTCTCTAACTGAAGGACGCATGGTAGTTTCTAGGCAAACGCGACAACCTCCTATGTTGCCCAAAGAGGATTTGACGGCACGTAATGGAAGTGACTGCGACAAGTGACTTTACTACTGTGTTGCTCTAAGATTTTACGTCATTCTGAATCCCCGCAGCTTGCGGTAAAATCTTCAGTAGATTAGATCAACTAAATTCTGTGTTAAAAATTTATGATACCATTCCGAGTGTATAAAACCAATCCATCAAAAATTAATACAGCCTGAAGTTACGTGAATATTCAACAGTGACTGAGAACAAACTTTTAACAATAATAATAAAAGTTTAAGCACAAATTGTGTTAAATTCTGCCCGCAAAATGCTGCCGAGAGCCGCAGGAATTAAGAACGAGAACAGTCGATTAACATTCGGCACGAAATTAACCATCATCGATCCTGATGAATCTTCATTGAAAGCTATTACATTTAGAATATCCTTAATGATATTGGAAAATCATTTCCTGACCAGAATAGCTGAAATCATGGCTATGAAAAGTGACAGCCCCAGGAAAACAGAACCAGCGACATCCTGCGAGGTTGTATTTCATTGTGAAACTTGGTCTGCCCTACAGGTTACAACTGACTAATATAAGCCCTAAAAGTCAACAGGAGTTAGGTAATGCAAATATAATTGCATAATTCACTTCAAAATTTAAAAATAATATCCCTAGGAGAAAATGTCAACAATTTCTCTTGTCTTGTTTTCCTGTCTTTCCTTTGGTATTCTGTGGTAGTCTTTCGGTTTTCTTTTGGATGCATGGATAAAACTGAGAATAAAAGCCACCTAAATTGTCCTGGAAAACATAAAACGCACTATTAAATTTAGATCCTTTGTTATCTGAACAAATACGACGAGACTGAAGAAAACTTCATGGGAGATGCGGCGATACATTTTGCATTATCCTATAGAGTTTTGATCAAAATTTCATTTGTCGAAGTGGCGACATTTTACGAAATTATTTGATCAAATCAATAATTATATTTAACATGAATGAAGCCAAAGCTATAACGTACCCAAAGTCTAATATTTTCCAGTTCAAAGCCTCCCCTGCATCACTGACTAGTCGACTTTTGGATACTAAGGTAAATGTTAACGATAACTGAAAAGCTAACATAATTCTGAAGGCTTAAGTAAGGATTGGCAGCTTTCTTATTCAAAAATATTTTGCTCCGGATGTAACTCGATAGAGCAGATACATATTTGGTAGAGGTCAGTGTTTAGAAGAGAAGCATTAAGGTGCGAGTCGCAAGAGACACGGAGGTTACACGGAAGCCTTAGGTAAAAATCACACCCCACGATTTACAGATCGAACGAAGACATCATGACAGCTCCACAAATAGAAAACACATGAGCAACACATGAAAATACATGAGAACAAGACATTCACTGGCCTATTAAGGCAGCTAGTAAATCCCTGTCTGTCTACCCAATGATTGCGGGTTCGAGATCCACCTTGGTGGATTTTTACCCTCCAAGAGCATGGTGGTGAGTCTTCTCTATTATCGTTTGCTAATCATATCCGCTGTAAAGAGCCTTCGCGCTATTTTCGCGATTGATGGAAAATAAGTAAATGAATACGCTGTCGAGCGGATGGACATAAGTATGTCTTCTTCCCAAGTATCTTTCAAATTTGTTGCTAAAAAAAGAGGGAGGTATTAATTCACCAACTTACACCTCAGAGTAAGTCTCTTCATCTTTCCTATTCTCTCCCTTTTCAAAGACTGGCAACTTAGCACGCACAGCAAAATGCCCATAGGGTACCTCGCAGGATAGAATGCCAAATCTGATAAAAGGCAAGATGTGATTATGAATGAATCGGTGTAATGCTAATAAAATGACCCGGGCGAGGACTAAAAAATCATGATGCATGCAAAGCAATATTTCATCAATGTTGAACTCTTCTTGGGTCAAACTCTCCATCAAAAAATCGGCTGCTATTAAGAGCTTCACAGGAGAAAGGGACCCAGAATAGTTCATCCACAGCTTACGCCTGGAAATCATCATGTCATTTAATATTTTAATGATTAATAAAGTTGAATGGAGGTTCACGTTAACGCAATTTTTAAAGATAAGTATCGGTGGGCTGTAGCTCTCTAATCATTCCTGCAATAGGCTAATTGTTTGATCCACCTTGTTCCAGGAGAAAATAACAAGCGATGGCTCGTAAAACTAACCCATAACATCAGAACCTCCATTTTTTCTGCCAGCACTGTGATTATAATAACTTCCTCGACAAGATTTCGACCACGTCAGAATATAGCTCGTCGGTTCTAACAGCAGTATTTCTTCCTTGCCTTACAGGTGATGGCCGTCAGTTTGGCGCCGAGGACCTCATCCTAAGCCTTTATTCTCAACAGCAGAGGGACACCAGAAGAAACACGTGTCCCCGAACACGCCGACCGTCTCCAACCTATCTTTTTCTTCAGATCTCATCTTACCAGGATAACTTAAAGTCTCCTTTTTGCATAAAACATAAGAATCCATTCTAGACTCCATCGTTTCGTTCTCCCTTTCTTTCGCCGACCCGCCAGAAACCATTGATATTCTGCCACAAAGGCGTTCTCTCACCTCCATACCCCACCAAGTGCCTAAGAACCACCCACGCGAGATCTGGACCTTCAAACATCCGGACGATCACCCTCTAGACGACCCTGGGGAAGAACAAAACTCATCTAGTCCAGAGGAAGAAGGAGAGAAGGCCATAGACCCTGGAAATTTAACTGGAGCGAGGCTATCAAGCCTTAAACGACTCTGGAGCACAACTTAATGGCTTCGCACGCTGTGGTGAGTTGCCTTCACTTTTTATTTCAAGCATTTTTATCGAAAATTTGCGTAGAATAAAACATGAAATTACATTTCGGCAAGCAGATTCTCGGGTCTTATTAGACACAGCCGCAATTACAAAAAGTTTACAACGAAATCACCCACATTGACTGGGATCGTCATTCTAATTCCCAAATTCCAGCCAAGAGGTTTTAATCCAGCTATATTAATTATAAATTATGCTACTCAGCCCTTCATTGAAAAGTGCATCAGTTTGGGATAAATGATAAAAGGCGAAGAGGAGAAATCATTATACTCCCGGAAAATAAGTCGAAATTAAAAGCAAATTTCATTTTCGAATTCTAATCAGTTTCTACAGCTTCATTTAAGACGAAAGAAACGAGTTTTCTTCGTTTTTCGTTTTAAGTATAACACTTCCCACAAAAATCCGGCGTACATAGGCCAAAAAAAACACGAGCTCAGTAACTCAGTGATATAACATTTAACCAGCGGACTCAATGTACTTATTTTATTTGGTACTTAATTTCAAAAAAGTTATTGCAAGTAAAATTTAGTAAACTTCAAATAATATGATAAAATTAAACTCAAAAACTTGAAAAACATTTGACTGTCAGTGAGAGACGTCAAAGTTTCAGTGAAAAAGTGTATTCTATGTTCATATCTGCTCGAGTAAATTCCTAGTGATTTTTCATTCTTTTCTGATTATTTGCCGGTTAGCAGACACAGTGAATTGACATTTTTTAATCTTATTGCTCATTTCTCCGAGAAACTTTGGACCCCAAGGAAATTTCATGATAAAAGCTTACGAGGTATACACCGAGGAATATGCCCATGCCACGTTTCTGTGGGCGCATAATTTAGTACCAACTTAAAAGAATAGGATTAAATTAGGCTCAACAAATTAAGGAATATTTGATTGACAGTAAGAGACGCCAAAGTTTAAATGAAAAAGTTTTACCTTTGTTAATATCTGCGCATGAAAATTCCTAAACTAAATAACTTTTGTGATAATTAGCTTTTTATTCCATGATGGAGCGAAGTTGTCACAAAGCCGACGGCAACTGGCGTTGTCTTGCGAAACTTGCGCTGAGGTATGGTAAGGAAGAGCTTTCTGCGCTAGGGTAAACACTTTCTTCCGCTTCAGTTAATAAGAATGAGCCGTTGGCCATGCTTTCCCTTCAATCACGCCCACGGTAACCCAGTAATATTTTGCACTAGGTGCCGTCTTTGCAGTCTACGCAGGTTTATATAGGATGTAGGATTTAACTTTTTCCCGGCGAATGACTGCAATAAATTCTTCTCGGGTTTCCGTCCGGGTGAGATGCTCCATCTGCTCCACTGCCGACGTTTCGATGGGAGACTTTTCCATCGTCATCAACGGCCCTGATGACGATGGAAAAGCCTTCCATCGAAACGTCGGCAGTGGAGCAGATGGAGCATCTCACCCGGACGGAAACCCGAGAAGAACTTATTGCAGGTTTATACGGTCACTGGTCTTCGCAGAATAAAAAACGTCAGTCGCTGATTTTTATGACAGAATTTGAAATAAAACTTTATCTTACGGCTGTTCTCCAGTGGAAAATTTTTATCGATATCGCCGTTGTGTTAAGAGGAGGATGAAGCTATAATAAAACTTACTTACGTCTTCGAAAGACATTGATAAAGAGAATTGCCAATAGTATTTATTCCTATAGCTTGATTAACCGACTTTCAGTAACAGTATTCTTGGGAGATATTCCAGAATCTCCAGGTCATTGACATTCTTCATCATCAGCTGAAGTGTTCACAGTTTTATTCACGATTGTTAAGGAATCAGTTTGTCTCGCACTTTTCAAACACGCAATTGATTAAGATTAAGGGCCGCATATCTCCAGAAGTTATACCATGCCAATATTTCAAAGCAAAAACTTTGCCAATACTAGTATCTGCTTCGCCGAAATGTTTTTTTTTTTAATTTCATGTACCTAACTATTCGCTTCTAATTCGCATACATATGGGTTCGGTGGTGAGATTTGGTTTCTATGCCCAGTACAATGAAACGTCCGAAACATTTTTGACAAAAATTAACCGCATGTGAATAAGCATTTTGCCATTCTCCTCTGCATGACGCTAACATAAAAAATGTGCTTTCTTAACTCACTATTACAATGAAGGAATAAATGTTGACTGAGTGAGTGTTGTTTTGAAATGGGATATTCTATTGCTACAGAGAGCAGCCTTTGTAGTTCAAGAACAATTGCAACATAAAATAATTTGAAGCAGTATGGAGTGGCTACTAGTACCTAGTCATCGGCATTACCAAAGAACGCATTCGTCACCAACTTTCGAAGCACGCCTTGTCGAGAAAGTGTTATTATCGTCCCTTCGTCCGGCCGGGTACTGAAAACATGACAAGGAAGGAAATGAAAAAGAAATAATTACGAGGAAATTCATCTGGAAAACAATCCCAGACAAGCGTAATGGGATATTGCTTCTAAATTAATATTTAATTGCGCGTGAGGCACTAGCTAACTTAATGCATACGGGAAGAAAACAAGGTGCCGAACTTTTTGGTGGTCTGAATGGTGAACTACTCCAAGAAATATTCATACAATTATGACTTTATAGTTTTAGTCAACTGAATATACGCATCAAAGCTGTTAACTCACGGGGCACTTTTTTTCTTCCTTCTGTTCGTGGTTCACAACAAAAATGGAATTTCGATCATGCAAGTAATCTTTTGAATAGTTAACACAGGAAAGTGACAAGAAAAAGAACTAACTCACACCAAGCTATTCACCCGGACAAAAGGTTATAGTTACAGGTAAAATTATCATTTCTCTCCAAGCAAAGGCTAATTTATTTTTCAACTGTGGCACTTTCCACTATCACTCCATTTTCTCGCACATTATTTATTTATCTCATCAGTAAATTAATTTGTCTTGACAGTTAATACCACGATGCGAATTTCATATGGACCACTGATCAAAAGATAAAATCAATAACATAGGGAAGAGTATAAGTAGTCATAAGTATAACAGATGATCGTGAGGTAACTCAACTCATCATATTATTATGCAGAGTGGATTGAGAAGTCCTTGGCTCCCACAAAACCCAACATTGACCTTGAGAGAATTCAGGTCACACGGAGAGGAGACTTGAGTTTCGGCAGGAAAACCAAGACCAATCTTCTCATTGTCAAATTTCAACCTTGACATCATTTTCTTGTATTTTCGAGCATCCAGAGCATAGACAAATGCAGAACCGGAGAAGATGATGTGGTACGCGGAGAGATAGCAAGAGCCTATGGACCAAAGGCAAAGTTGTGGCGTATTCGAGTTAAAAAAAAACGAAGTTCAGTTTGCGCGTCCGCTTTTAATATTGTAGCCAGATATGACTCCAGCAAAAGTTCTAAACAGAGATTTAGTCTCATAATTTGTTTGACGTGGAGGTAAATTGCATGGGAAAATTTGGGATAAAGACGATGCTCCTCTGGCATTTGAATCGCGAGGATAAAGGCGCGCGCTCAGTCGCGTTAGGCGAGCTGGAAGGTCGCTAAAGTAGACCCGTCAATTAAACCAATTTGGAAACCATACTTAACCTGATGGCCTTGAGGGGTCAAAGAAATTTTTCGTTCAGTCAACTCTGCCCGTTTATAAACTATGGTTTTCCACGAGGCGGTATCCTATACTTCATCTCATCACCCCTCTTCCCAACAACTTCAGAATTAATTTTGCCAGAGTTTTGAACGTTGGTTCTGATGACTAATCATATACTCGTAATAGTTTTTGTGTTAATATTGCAAGAACTTGGCCCATTGAGATCGTAATATTAGTCCAATGCTAATCTGGGGAAGAATGCAATCTTTTTAGAGTTGAATAAAAGCGATTTCACAAAAAGAATCTACAGTACTATAGTAGACGAGGAACGAGTCGCGAAGATAAGCACTGAAAAGGCCTCCGAGAGAGAGCATGGAAATCCGAACTTCGAAGCAATACGGTGTTTCAGCTCCAAGGTAAAGTAGTGGGAGTTAACTTCGCAGCAGGGTGGGGAAAATGAGGAATAGGGAGCTCTTATTCTTCGAGCGCAATTTAAAAAAAAATCGGCAGTTGTTCGACTGCGTTAGTTCTACTGGGAGGATTTTAGATATTTTAAATATAGACCCCATGACGACATGAAAAATTTAATGAACGAATTAACTGATAATTCTACATTAGCCGCAGACAAGTCTGACGACAGTTATGAAATGATTTTCAAGTGTGCTTCTTGCTCTGACATCCTTAGTGAATCAACTTCACTTTGAGGACATTATACTCTTGACCCATCTATCGTATTCTTAGTATTCCTTACGCAAAGTCGCTGAAAGTTAATTGGGTAGAATTGTTTAACGCTACAGTCACTCGGGTAAATTAAATGAGACAAATAATATTTCAGGCTAGAATACAGTACTACGATACCAGAACAACAGCGGAAGGAAGTTGGAAGAGATAAGAAATGGTGAGCTGTTTCGAGAGCCATGAAAGTGTGTCTTTTACTTACGATCATACAAACGCTCTAGAAGGCAGGGTGGACGCCGAATACATCGTTGACGCTAGAAAAGATTGATAGTGATACAGACGATCAAAATGTCTCCGTGTGGTTGTATGTGTTCTATTTCCGGTTCGTCCTGTGAACTTTAGCCGACTCCAATGACGAAAGCATTCGCAAAATAAAATTAAATCCCTCATCTCATCATCCTGATAAAAGCGAAACATAATTTGTAGATTCTTCTATTACAATACTTGATCGCAGAGCAGGCACAATTGAAAGCGATCACCTAGTGATAATATTCTCATGGCTTGGGGCTCAAGAGTTCCCGCCGCAAAGCAGCATCCGTCTTGATATGTAAGGGCTTGGTATTAAGAACGATATAGCGACGACCTCTTAACGGTCATACGCTATCCGGGGCAACGACCAGCGACAATTGCGTACTCTCGAATGCATTGAGGGCACTATCTGGATGATACTTGGATGTAATGACGGCACCTCACTTGGGAATGAACTGTAAATGTATATCTTGCAGCCATTTCTTGCTCTTATTATCTCGATCAAATACCGATTCCGGAGTGCTTAAAAGACAGACCAATTCTGGAGTGCATAAAAAATAATGAGGGGTTTTAGATTAGTAGCCATGAAGGAATAGAGCGGTTGCATGACGAAATATATGAGGGGAGAACTGCAAAAAGTTCCAATAACTAGAAATAGATTGAATTTCCTCTTACTCTTCTTTCCTCTAATGTTTTCGCAGGTTTTTCACAATCCCCTTCATGTGTGGGTTTTTCCCTACAGTGGGTTTTTTCGTCAAGGACATTATCTCCTTATTTTCTCACGTTTTTCCCAAAAATGTAAACACCTTCCTTCACACTTATTTCATGTATTTTTCAGACGAGGGGTTAGATGGAAGAAGGGACGGCCTCAGTTTTAACCTCTTCCCAATAAAGACGCATTATTACTATTATTATTATTATGCTATAGGATGTTGGTAAAAGAAGAAAAAATTATAATATTATGTTTAATTTTACGTATGTCCCGTCGACAGGCATGTGCTTGACGGAACATCGATGTTAAATTGTTGAAAAATAAATGAAAATCAAATGAAATTACTATTACTTTCGTAATGGATTAGCGGAGGCGAATGCTATGTAATAATAAAAAAGTTAGGATAAAAGTCCTTCTGATTTGGATTATAGCATACATGGGAAACTTTCAATGAGGTTAGGGGCACTTCAGTTTGCTTTATATGCGACGGGCATCTTTACCGATACATGACGCAACAGGATAAAACACAGTTCAATGACTCAAGCTATTCGCTGATTATCATATTAACTTTTTAAATACTAATTTAGACTCTTTTGTACCCATATTACGATAAACCAGCCATTTTTCATCCAATACAAGATTAAATATCAAGATTTTTCCGTTACTAACCTCTTGGCAGTAAAAAAATTCTAACGAAATTGAAATAGAATAGAACTTTCACAATTAACCTAAATACGCCACCTAATAACATCAATAAAACAGGGGTTCTCTTGCCTTCTTTACCACCAATTATTTATGATATCGTATCGTTTTCCAATCGCTGACCGCGACTTAGGAAAACCAAATCAATTAAACGGTGGGGCTAAGGGAGGTGTGTCTTCATCATCGACTTAAATTAGAATCATTAGCTGTCCCCACTTATAGTACTAGACAATCGCGATCACTTAGCCGAGTTCGAGCTCGTTGTGGCTCTTGACCGATCTGTGTCATTTGCTGATTTGTTCATCAGATCCAATGGGTCTAGTTCAGTAGGTCTAGTATTCTTTCCTAACGCCTATTTTTTGTCAGAATTGACAAGATGAAGAGCGGTCTTCGGTAAAAAAAAGCGAGGAAATGCTCGATTTCTTTGCCACAACAAACTGAATGGAAACGAGTCCGGAACTACTGTCGATGTGAAAATTATATATACATGAGTTTGGTTACCGATTAAAAATGAACTATACTACCCACATGAATGTAACTTGCAAAAACTTTAGTTTTTTTTAATTCTGCAATTAATTCTATTACTAATTATCTTGACAACATAACTACGATTTTCAGTCGCGATGAGAACAAAAAAGTGCCGGTTCTTAGGCGTTTGCTAATGGGAAGGGATGTTCTCATCGCGATGAAAACCGTTGGTGTATTGTCAAAAAAATTGTTAAAAGGTAACATACGGAATTACATTAGCTAACATTTTTAGTAACTTACATTCTTGTTGGTAGCATAGTTCATTTCAATCAGCATCCAAACTCGAGTCAACATCATTTTTTGCACCGACAGGAATAAAATATTTGCAGTGTATAAATATGCGCGTCCTACAATTGGATTTATTTTTCGTGTAGATGTGTAATCTCGCGTCCCCAATCTGAGTCTATCATTTCTCTCTCATTGGCAACTTCACTTGATTGTAATATAGAGGTGTTTCGCATTTTATTCGTTGCGGAAATAATAAAACTGATAAACCCATTATATTTGAGTGTTATTCTAAGGGCTCTCGGTGGCAGTTTTGGGATAAAAAAACATTATTTTTACATAATAATTTTTGTATTAATTAGGTAAAGCAATTTGATGGGAAGAGAAACAGCTCTATTTCGGAAAACGTTCTATACAACCAATGTTAACGCTAAAAGTAATCGGGGGCTACCACTGATTTGGAAAAATATTTAGTGGAAATTTTTACCGTGAAGGGCAGGCTTTACTCACTACGAACTATTTAAAAAAGCACCTTCAGTTAACGTGGTATAATTAGAGTCTCGAAGTAAAAAACTATGCCGCATTTTGTACCAAAACAGTTTTTTCGGGGCCAAGTGTATATTGCCCCATTTCTGGGAGCTAAATACGAGGATTGTGGGTACTCTGAATGATGACCTTGAGTTATGACTTTTTGATATGATTCAATTGAAAAAGACAGTTTATAATTCATAGCCATAAAAATCGCCAAATTTCCGGACATCACCGCTGTCATGATGGAATGTCACCCACCAAAAAATTACTCAGATAGGAGCAGGAAAGGGCGATAGGAATTCGTTTCTGAAACGGATTAACAAGAAATATACCACAAAATAGTTTTTACTTTTATGTCATAACTTGGTGAATCAGCCCCTAAAATGCATAGAAATTAAAAAAAAAGAAAAAAAAATTCTGCCTACTCGCGGAGTACTTTAACGGTTGAAAAATATATTCCATGCTGTCAGCAAAGAATTACATCACATTTTTTTCATTGATACGAAATATGTAGGCAGATAGCTTTTTACTGTATTTTCGTTGCGATTAATTACTCGTAAATACAATGAAAATTTATACAAGGTCATTAATATAAAGCCTGTCGGCGAACTTTGCCCATGTGTTAGTATACACACAGTTTTCAATGAGGATCTACGCGTTGAGAAATCTAAAGGCACTCGACTGGAAAAAAACAGAAGAAGATAAGTTTGTTTTTCTGCCAACATGACTAGGAGCGTGTAAGCTTCACTGCACGATTGAATAGGAAAAAAGCTGAGTTATTGCTATGCCATTGGGTCATCAGATTACTCCCTTGACTCAGCCGCGGAAACAGATCGGTGTTTTTCAAGTAACTAATTATTAGTTCAAGATTTCTCACCCATGAGCTAACATTCAAAATATGACCCCCGATTGGAATTTTTATTTGCTCCTTCCCGATTAACTTAACTCGGTTAGAAAAAAACTAAAAACAAAAATGAAAGGAGATTATGTCTTGTGCGTTTAAGACTGACCGTTGAGATATGCGAAACGTTATCACTCGAAATATTCAGAGTATACGAACCGTTGCGATACGGATTTGTTATTCTCATGATACAGTGTTCATGGTTTCATTCGACTTTGAAATTACAAATCACACTCATTCATTTATTAATTTTACTCGATTCCGATAATACTATGGAAATGTAACACGAGAGGGAAAATGTTTGAGAGATATTATAATTTAAAGGGAAAAAACAATGATTCTCTCATCTGTAATTTGTCACACAAAATCACGAATAATCAATACTTTACTTAGGTAACAAAAAAGGTTATTTGCAGCGACTGATTTTATCGATTGTAACATAATTTGCTTTTGTTAAGCATGATTCTAACCTGAATCAGGTTTTAATGCTGAAAAGAAGGGCTAAGATTTCTCTGTTCCACTTCCTTGAGGATTATGCCAGGCAGAGTTGAACTAGGAGCTCATGTAGAGGTTCTGTATGCTAGTATTCAGTGATATACTAAATACTGTATTTCCTTTATACATGTGTGAATGACCCATTTTATAAACGAACGTAGCCCTAACTCAGGTGTACCTTCATGGCTACCTAAAGTTACTCCCCGATTTAACCAAAGATATTATGTTGTAAGCATTCTCTGTCGGAGTAATAAAACATTATTATTATTATGTGGTATTTCGCCTTCGTTCATTCTTTCCATGTATTCTGTCTTATGAGTTAAAGACAGCATCCAAACCCCGACAAGTCAAAGGAAAAAAACAGTCCAGAAGAGAAATCGAATGAATACCTTGTATGCAAAGAGTGACATTTCATTAGTCCAAAATTTACTCCAGTGAAAAAAAAATTGAAAATTAATCACTTAAATCTTAGCCATATGGTGTAAATGCGATGAAAAGCGTGATACGGACGCTATTTTGATGCATCTAGGTAACCTCCCTGTTTATAAAAGATAGGTTAGAACAGGTAAAGCTTGGAGGTGTAGTTAGCGTCACCATGCACAGAGAGAACGGCGTCCTTCTCGTTACGCACGAGGAACACCGAAGGAAATAACAAATTGGCGTGAGTAGGTAAACGATTGCTTATGAAATGTCGCATCTGTTCAAAGCGGTTTATTTCTAAGCAAATTGCTATGCGCACGATTCTCATTTTTTCCAACCATGTCACAGTGTTCGTACAAAATATGAGAGCTTCCTTCTTTGTTATAAAAATCGCTGATTATTTCTAATTATGACAGTAAAGAAATCGAAACTTACGCTGATGTAATAAAATTGGAATGTAGATATTTAAAATTGAGAGTAATTACAGAACATCGTCATTTTGAAGAGTTCTTTCGTTGTTTTATATGATACGTTTCGCTCAAGGTTTTTGTAGCCTAACGTCCAGGTGCATTATGATAATGAACAACTGCATACTAAAGAAACTTATCACCATCTTGGTATGCAGGTTATGCAAGTCAATGGAAATAATAATATAAACATTTTATCGTGAGATGCCGAAGAAAGATAATATGATAACACTCATAAATTCTTAATTCCCCATATTTGTATCTTTTGAGTTATATACATATTTCTCCTAAGTTCTTCATCAATCTAAAAACTTCACATTTTTTTCATTGAAGTGGATAAGTACTGGAGTCATGAAGCTCCAAATGACAGCTATAAAGACTCATAGTGTCCTACTTTCAACATCATTACCGCGCAGAGTGGTTTCCGAAGTAGCCGTCCGTTGCTGCTAATGCACTCCACGCGCGTTGTGGCGGTGAGCTTGCAAAGACGGCAAAATTCATGCAAGCAACACGTGACTGAAGCGAAGCCTTGATTGAAGTGGGTGGTTTCTGCCAACGCCAAGTGAATCGAGTCACTCCGTCGCTTGAGAGGCGACGGGAATGAAGAGTATTAGTCGCGGGGAAGCAGAGGCGGTCAAGCGGTTGTACACTCCAGGAATACATACCTTAAAGAATATTTTGCCTCACCAGAACGGAAAGTTCGTTTTTCTGCCCTGTTTTTTGGGAGGAAAGTGGCGCTTTTGCTCTCTGTTGTATTCACGTTACATCGTATTTATTTAACCTAGCAATGACTCTTAACACTGCTGAAAATCTTAAAGCATATTAACATATGGAGGTCACTTCCACGACTATTGCCTTTCAAGTCACTTACAATCGACTATCCGATGTGTAAGCACGCACTTCCTTGGCAGTAGGAGTCGATAGTGGTAGTAATCAATCGCTGTTAGAACTTGCAAGTAAAATAAATTGGCTTCTATTTAGCCTTCAAGTTGCATATCGAATCTGCGATATAATCTTTGGGCACGATTCTTCTGCAAAGGACTCTTCGCAGGGCTTCTCCAAGTTAATCATTTAAATTCTTATCACTGGGATGTAAATAAAAGGTAGACATTGATAAATCATTACCTAAATATATGAGAATGTAGAGCTTGAACCCTTTTCATATAGTCTGAGGGAAATCGGTTCCACCGATCACTCTCAACCACTCACAAAATCGAATTCTGGACTTTCATCGACGGACAGGAAAACAGATGATGCATGTACGTTCTCGGGACTTCCACTTGTGAACTTTTCCCATCACGAGTGGTTCAGTCGGGGGCCGAGGATCACTGGTTCGGATGGAACTGGCTAGCATTGGAGACGTCACGATGACTCGTAGTACCTCATAGCTGACACAGTCCGCAGATAACTTCACTATCAAACTATTACCCGGCCCCGCATTATCGCTCGTTTGAGTTTGGGGCTTCGCTGATGGCGTGACAAAAGACAATCTTAAAGGATCCATTACGATGATTGGTCCGCCAGCGTAACTGAGCGTCTGGGGAATAAGTGATAGCTTCTATAAACAGTACAGGAGTTACGGATGTCACTCGACCCCAATTTATTTTCCGTTCTTTACTTACCCTAAATTTTCCATTTTCCGAGGCCACTGCTCCATTTGATAGCAATTTCTGTTCAAGGAAATAAAAAGGTCGCGACAGAAAATTTTTGGGCAAACATTTTGGAATGACGAAACAATTAACAGCAACATATAGTAAGATAATTACTTACTTTTTATTACTAGGTGTGCTTAAAAAAAATTATAGCGCTCGAATTGAGGTCCTACTGCTTGTCAACATTAAAATTGGACGCTTGACATGCATGGATCAAGATGAAAACAGTATACTCCATGAAATTGTTACGAGGCAATCGGTTGATTGAGATCCGTTTTTGAACTAAATATCTGGAAGTCTGAACGAATAAGATCCAATACAGACTTAAAAATGTCCAATCTACTTTTTTTGCATAACGTATCATATTCTTCCCAACTTTGATATACAACCAATTAAAAACGTCTCCTGCGTATCGGACTAGGTGGTAGTACTGTTGTCTTGTAACCAATTTCCTAAAACCACCGCAGAGCAATACATTTCTCTCGGTGCAATCTGTGGCTGCGGTCATCGGGGCGACAGTGCGCCGAACTGGAAACCCGAACTTCGCGGGCTCGAATCCGGTCTCCAGCATGAAATTGTTCGTTTTAGGGTTAAGGTTAGATTAAAAAGGATAGCGTTCCAAAAACTTGCAGTAGGAGCGACCAAACCCGTAGTTTAAGACTACTAATTCAAGAATTTCTTCTCATGAGTCAGGTCGAATCCGGATGCATCTGGACCCGACCCGATCCCACCTCACCCGGGCCACACCCGATCTCTACCGTACCAATCTGGCGAAATCCGACCCAGAAGAAACTGCCTGCGGCGGCTCATATATACCGGCCCATTTTCAACAATTGTAAAGAGCCATTAAAAATTAAAAAAAGCAAGTAGCATACGATGTCGTTATTTGTAAAAATAAAAGTTATAGTAGTGGATTAATTCCGGGTATTCCTTATCATGCATGCCTTTCAGCGTCATTTCCTCATCTCAACGCAGACCTTACATAGAATATCTTATCGCTTAGGCTTATATCTTAGGCTTATCGATTTCAATTTTCTTCTGAAGTATGAAGCTGTCAAATTCAAGTTTTTGGGGACGCAAGGAAAAAAATATGAAGCGCACAAGCTACGTGGGTGTTACCATCTCACTTCATAAAACTTTTTCGCTCATCTCTCATAGTTTCGAAATTATTTTTGTATGGCAGAGAGGACTGAAGTAGACTCTAAACACTCAGAAATACCCGAAAAACTAAATACGCACCTGAATCCCAGTTATATACCAAAAGAGACACGTAATAATATGGTTTTCGTCATGAAGTATGTATCGATTCCCGGGTAAATATATCACCCACCTAGATATCAGGCAACGCATTTACGATATTATCCGATAAAACTTGATTTGGCCTAATCTAAGATTTAAAATGAGAAATGAAGAGGGAGTTACCTAAGAAATAAAGATTTTAGTGCCACAGTGAAACATATTTTCCAAAACGAATTATCGAAAGGCATTAAAGATGACTTCGCTTCCTATGATAGAACTTATCCATTGAACGATGGAGGAACACAATGCATTATAAGTATCATGGTAATCAACTAGGTTATTATTTCATAGTCTTAGTATGTAAATGTTGTTAAGCTAATCTGTAGATAGAATTAAAGATAATACACGAGGGCAATGAAACACTCCATTTTAAAATACTTCAAGACGTATTAATACTTCAGTAATACAAGAGTTTACTGATTCTTGAACATTTCCGGATTTACTATAGTCACCAAGGAATCGTCGACAGACCAGTCTCTCGGTCATAAGTCGAGTGCGGGAGTTTTGGTAAACGTAATGGCAGCATTATTATCAATTCATTCTTCTTCCCTCCGATAGCGGATTTTTTTAATCATAAAAAGACTAGATCCTCGGTTTCTTGCAATTTGATATCTTTCCTCGTTTCCAGATTCCTAGTTTGATACCTTGCTGCTTCTTCCATGCATAGCAACCCATCATGTAGAGCAATAACCGTTTGGATATTTGCTCAGAATCGCTCGTAAATCAAGGCACACAAAGACACAATCTCTCGCCCCCCAACGATTTATTGCAGCTCTCACCATGCTCGAGCGGCTGAAAAATTTAACGGCTGTAAATGTGATTGGCCCCAAGTGACCATAGCCCTCAGCTAGGGAGATGAAACATTTAATTCAATGCAAAAAATTCAGGTAGGATCATTTAAGACAACCAAGCAAAGAGATATCATTGATTTACGCTCGCGACTAGTGAGACAACCATTAAGTGATAAGCTCTCAATACTATCTCTAACACCTTAGTCAGCTATCTTGGTGCAGCACGTGACCTGAACTAGAGCTCACAATCGCAATGACAGAGTATATAATCAACAGTATTTTACAATGGCTATAAGTTCCCCATACCCAGTAATAAATTTGCGGAGACTTTGATATTTTTTTGATGAAGAGGGTAGCCTAAGATGATATACTGGAATATTTTCCTTGAAAATAGGACAAGGAATCAATTAATTGCTTAAGGAGTTCTGTGTGATCGGGTAATAGTCCACATTATTTTGGTATTCACGAAATGATTGCAAGAATTTCGTACCGATAATTTCACAACAATGTGCACCTTTCCCTTTTCTATTCCAATCCTTCGAATCTCTAAATCACAACAATGGCACATACCAAGTTTTCGGTAACCTACAGTATGTATTTAAATTACTGAAGGCCGTTTTTTTTAACTTTGGCTGAATTTCTTTTCTTCTTATGGCCGATTGAAAGAACATGTTGTTATGGAATCAATAGTTATGAGATCCATAAAGTTATAGATCTCATAAATATATTCGGGTTGCAGGCACACATCTACTAGTTGCTTAACTTATTTACCAATAGTTAAAATCATCGAAGTTCGCTCTACTCTTCCACCACCGGATAAAATTTACGAAAGTTTAGCCTATGAATAGTTGCTAACACAGATAATAATTAGTCAGTAAGAGTAAAAAAACTGGTTATTTTTCTAAAACAACTATTTTATCTAGTGGTTAAGTATCCAAGCGGTTCATTGCGCATCCGCCATCGTGGCTACTTATGGAACTCATAACTCCACGCCATAAGTTATGAAGCCAATAAATCTATCGAATATTTTTGCAACACTTATTGAATGGTTGCCATGGCTTATGGGTCCCATAAATGTATGTAATACCTTTGTGTCGTTCCTACAACTGGCCATCAATCAAAAAAAGCACTACCTCACACTTCTAGAGGTGCTTTTCACTGAAATAATTTTATCATGTAGGTATATATCTCCTCAGTCATGAAGCATATACCTTGAGTTTTTCCATCCTTATTCCACTTACTCATTTGCACATAAATGCATAATTTCCATAAACTAATGCAAAGAGGTCTCCAGTCTGCAATTCAATGATAAATGTCTTCATGATAAAGGAAAGGAATGTGAGCATATACCTGAAAGCTACCACATGATTGACAGAGGGAAACCTTAATGCTTGAATATGGCACGAGGATCTCTGAAGCGGAAGCCAATTATTGATTTCCAGAGCTCATCTTGAGGTTTTCCTCGACAATCCTCGAAGCCCTCAATGCATCAGCAACATAGTTTTCCTTTCTCTCCCGGCTTGTTTCACATGTAATTTTTCGTCACTCGTTTGAGAATAGCAATTACGGCACGCCCCAAGAAAGGCAAAACGATAACGTAAGCGATGGGTGAATTAGCTCTCGCCACGGCAATTCAAGGATTAGGTTAAGGCTGAATACATTAAACGGCAAAGAGTATTCAAATCTACAGGTTTTTTTTCCACCCAGCCATTCGTTCTCTTTCCTATAGGCCCGCCAAAGGTTTCCTAGTTGAAAGTAGATCCGTAACGACGGACGACCTTTAGGGCGCTGCCGACTGGAAAACCCAAGGGTTCGATGGAAAAATGAACGTTCATTTTCTCCTCCTTACTCATTGCTACAACCAGCGATTCCTTCGCCGAGGGTGCAAAACTATCGAATGAAAAGAACGCGTCCTCGGGAGTCGAAAGAGAGGCGGCGGAAGTGGCCGCGATCGACTCTTTTAACATGCCCTTGTGTTCGATACTCAGTCCGCCGACTTCCATCCCTGCCCTCTCGGAATATGCAAAGGAGGGAGTGTTTGCGCGAGCGTACACATCCGGGTTCGCGGGTCAACAGTGATGGGGTTGGGGGCTATCCATAAGTGGCCTCATCCAGATTCTTAAAATCTGTACCCTTCACAATCCTTCTTCTTTCCATATTCTCTGATTCTCATTTCGGATGGGGGACTATTATCCATTTGAGGTAGTTTGAGCGGGATGGTTTCCTAGTCATAATGGAGACGATATTCGAATTATATATTCCAATTTAAGCGGCTGTAGGCAAAAATTAAATAAATGTAATATTGTTAATGATTCAATTATATACTTTTATGACTGAAATTCTAAGCAATAAAATAATAATATCTGTATAAGTCTTTAACTTGGATCATTTTCCTCACGCGGTACGTTAAAAACTCCTTCACAATAGAAAGTTTTTTACGACCCTGAAAAAAATACTGTGGTAACTATGTGATTAATTTTCAGAAATAGTTGAGAAAGTAATCAAACTACATACTGTTAATTTTTTGACGAGTTCTAGTTGTTAGAAATTCCTCCTTGTTTAAATAAGGTCTCTCTGGAGTGCCTACACGTATAATTTCCCGAGTAAAATGGCAGGCATTTTTCGTTAAAAATCTGGGAGAGTAATTCGGTAAGGGGCTAATATTTTGGTATTTTTGGAGGCATGATATTTTTCTTTAAAATGAGATCAGACTCATTGATTTCTCAGTGACATGATATCTTGTTCAAACCACCTAAAGTAATTTATTCTGTAAGTGCGCATCTCGGGAGTAACTTTTTCTTCTCAGACGATAAAAATGAATTTATTCCAGTCGAAATAGGGAATGAAAGCCACTCATTTAAGAATCATCAAGTATAAGACTAACATGCTTTATTTGCAAGATCATAAAAAATTGCGGCCCATTTTTGTCTGCTGGTCAGCATCTCGGGAATAGTTTTACTCTTTAGACGATGAAATTAATAAATTAATGACGAAGTCCAGTGTGTTAATCACCCTTTGAGAAACATGAAACGCCCTTTTAAGAAACATGAAAATGATTTGTTCGGAGAGCCATCGTTAATATGTAATCCAAATCGGAAAAAATATGTTCCCAGCAAGAAATAATTGATGTGGTTCATCATCAATCCAAAATTAGTTGGCTGCAGTCCTACTTTAAATTTTCTTCTCGCTAATTGCTAGTTGATTATTGATCTAGATAATTGCTTTTTCTTTCAAAATGCCTTGTTATTGATCTCTCATAATTTGACGAGATGATTCTTTAGAAATTCGACTGAAACGGAAAAACTAGGCTAGGAAAGGGGCTAAAGTGGAATAGACCCCATTTACTTCGGTGGACGGTCCTAACGCCCTACGCCCCTCTCTCCCTACATGATATACGTCACTTACGTATATCATGTATTTTCAGGGTCAGGTTTTATAGTAGACGGGAGGAGCGCCACCGTTTAGAATTGGCAGACGTTAATTCTGAGTTCTCACCTCTAAAATATACTGAGGACAAATATTCCTGCCAAGCAAACTGGGTCGTTTCCCTGGATTTTTTATCTCTAGTTTACTTGTACGAACTACCCAGCGTGCAAAAAACCCTTTGGTCAAGTGTCTGACAAAGAGAAATATTATTGCTACCAGAAATAGTCTATTTTTTTCTCAAAATCCGTAACAGATGTTTATACCTACTACCTACCCTGCGCATAGACCATTCTTTGAAAATACCCATAATTCCACAGGAATATTCTCGTAGATGCGAGGAAAGTTATCAATGAGAAGGAACGTTAGGCAGAAATAATCAATGTATAGTTTTTATTTCCTAAACCATCTCCTTGGAAGCTTAGTATCTCAACTCGTTACCTCAATTGGAAATAATTCTATGCAGATAAAATTCACACTCTACTAACTGATAATTATTTGAGGCCTCTTCTCCAACGCATTCGACATAATAGGATGTGACAGCAGTAAGTTTTTGTGTCAATTTAAATTTGTTATGATAGCCTCTTGGGCTGACATTTATTCTTATATCATCTCAATATGTGATCAACCCAAGGTTTGGTTTTGTTCGCGATATTGGATTACCTTATACAACTTGTTCAGGGTATGGTCCAGTTCTTTTCCCTGTGTAAATATGTACATAGTGGTGTTGGTCTTAAGACGTGACAACTTGCATATTAAGTGAGATCGTACCAAGAGGAGCCCCGAGTGTTTAACACCTCCCCTTATCAGAAGCGCACTGATCTCGATCAAACAAGATTTGTTTTTTCATCTCACAAGCAACACGCTGTGTTGAGTGAGAATTGCGGTATTCGCGCCGCCAAATTTAGACGTTACACCATAATCAGTAGTCACTTAAATGCGTCGAAAGCATTCCTTGAGCTCTAAAAATTACTAAACGTTCCAACCCATATGCACCTCTCTTCATTAAATTTAAAATAAAATTTATGCCTTGCGTTTTAATTCTGAAATTTCCCCGCTATGAAAACGAAAGCACACGCCACTAAGTATCCCATTCAGGCACAGGATCTGCAGGCATCTCTACCTTTTAGCGCAAAGTGACAATTTAAATAGATTATCACAATTATTCGACTTCCAAGAAGCGACATGTTTCCCTCACACTCTAGTTGTCAACTGAAGAGGATGATTCTTATACTGAGAACTGGGCTGTTCTGTTCAGTTCAATTATCGCCGATTCGCCGTAGATGGAATATTAATTAATGCGTCTTCGTCAACTTCTCCAACAGGCACGTCGCTACACCGGCTAATTGCCAGCATAAACGAGAGGTTTAAATATAGCTTTCAACGTGATAATGAAATGGCAACTGGCTCTATTATCGTATATGGACTATTTATCTATCTGTATTGACGTATCCGGAAACGTCAATAATGATGCGCCACTTATAAGTTTATATTTTGACTTTGACCAGCCTTTTTAAGTGTGTCAAGGAAATCTATAGCATTTGATTAATTTCTGATCGAGTTCACTTTGAAAAGAACCCGATGAAGGATTATAAATGCATCTTTCAAGCACAGGTGAACCGTAAGCCACGATGACCCAGTATTTTTTTTTTTGCTGCCGGACTATTCTGTTGGCCCGTAAGTCCCCGGAATCCCGATAGACTTCTGAGCCTGTCATCAGGTTTTCCAGGGACCGGACTAACAGATCTTGACATACATCCATGCCCTGGGTGGTGAAAAAGCCACCCAGGCGGGACTCGAACCCGCGGCCCTCGCTTTAGCAGGCGAGGACTTTACCCCGCCGCTACCGGGGCCGGCTCCTCTTTGAAAGTCCTCTTTACCGAAGCATTTGATTTTTAAGACCCTGGGTTCCAGAACAGATTCCTTATCAATCATAAGAAGTCAAACGATACTTCGAAGGAAAGTGTCTACTGAAATTCTTTGGTTTCCAGCCACAATATAGAGTTCAGAATACAATACGGATTTGCGGCTTTGCAATACATCTCCACATACTTGACCTCTTGAAAAATTCTTGATATGCAGACAACCACTTGGCCCATTCCTTCACCAATCACCAAACATGCATGCCTGACTTAAACGGACACTGTCAATCTAATAGGGAATTATAAAATGAATCAAATACTTTCGGTAGCATCAGCATTGAAACGTCGATAGCAGCCACAAACATTACCCGGGGGAAATACCGTGAATAATTTTCGTTCATTACTCTCCGGGAATATACCAGATCTTTCATGGCTTCGTAAATTACAATTAAATTTAAAGAATACCTATCAGTAAAGAGGAATAGGAATTATACACAAGCTTTAGAAAGCAGAAGTGGTGGACTTAGGTTTTCAGGTGCTCAAACGGCAGAAGTTGTACAGTGTACAGTAGTATAATGAAAAAGATAACGATCGTCGAAACGAACCCATTTCAGTCCCAATGCGTCGCACAGCGGTCAATATGCCCCGAAAGTTGGTCACCATGAGAAATAATATTCCAATTTGGATGAAAATTTGCATACTTATGTATTTGAGTGTGCTAAAACCAAATCCGCAGTCAGAATTGCAAAACATATCTTTTTGCAAACTTTCCGCAAAATTATTCGCAAAATTTTTCTTGATTGAAAAAAGAGAATGGCCTTGATGCAATTAGTTGTGCATGTGCCTATGTGGTTATATAAAACCAGTCTAGTCGGAGTACGCCAAAATACTTTAGGCAAATTATTCGCAATTCCTTTAATTATTATCTGCAATTGTAATTGAGCTGCAATATAAAATGGTGCATGAGTTCAATAATATATATAAAAAATGAATGTTATGGGAGGTTCACAAAATCATCGTGACTAAGATGCGCTCACCTGGAAAAATTCGAGAGCTAAGGTGATTGGAGCAATTTTCGTACATGTAAAGATTTCAGCGAAGCTTGGCCTATCCTTACATATCAGTAATATTTAATGATAAAAGTGAAAATAATACACGTTTCCGATATGGTTTCTAGGCCATATAACGCTATTTCAACTCGTATCCTTATGGCACTAGACATATATTTCGAAATACATAATTCGATCATATATGGGCAGATTTTCCCAAATACGCGAAGTAATACATTTTTTAAAGTTAAAACTGTAGCTTACAAATATAAAGTTATCACTCTGCGTAATAGACACGTATTTAAATAGGATTTTCGTCATAATTTCGAATTCCCCGCCATAAACCCGTCATAATAATGATTTAAATAAGACGGAATTTTAAAAATATAATTCTTGCATCATTCATATTACTACATGAATGGTTATTCCCAAACAGTATACTTCAGTGAAGAGCGGTCCAAGAATTTTATTTCTACTTACATAAAATGTAATTAAAATGAACACTCAGAGACTAACGATAGGCGCTCGAACCTCTTTAAAAGTTGAATGCAAATGAAAATGCGTCGTGCGTACGCGTACATATTAACAGTTTCTATTGCAAAATGTAACAATGTAGGTTATTACTATAATTCCATAGACTATAGCAAACCATTAACAGTAGGTACACAACTCAGGGCGAGGTCAAGGTTCCTTCTTTCACGTTATCGTCATCGTTAATCAAAAGGCTTGCATCCCTAGGAGCTTACATTTACAGTCCTTGGAATTCAGTTCATCAATTGAGACTAATGTTAATAATAACCAGGAAAAATTTGAATAGTAGCGATCTCCTTTTCGATCACATGAGCGCTATTTAAAAAAAAGATCAATTACGCGAGCGCACGCGTAATGTAGAACCGTGGCCGCGCCGCTACCTTAAGAGTTATTTCATAACTGAGGGAAAATAGAGCAAAGTAAGAAACTCGCCGGCAAATTTTGGGCGATAACTACTCATAAATAAGCGTACTTGCAATGATAATTTACGCTGTACGGTTAATTTCTGCGATAATTGGAAGTGCAACACAAAAAATTGGAATCAATTCGGGAATTATACCACTATACATTACACCACATGCTAGAACTCGATACAGCGTGCTCACCGGTCACTTTCTGAAATGAATTGCGCGAAAAAATAAGATTAAAGGCGATTTCGGGGACGGATATCACTTTCGTGTTATTTCCTCCTCGAACAGAGATTTTAATAGGATGGTAGACTACGCTTAAGAGTTTCGATTTGTACGGTTTTTTCCGCACTGTCTGACCTAAGGACCAATCCTAGGAAAAACAAAGTATTCACTTACAAAGCAGAATTAAACCGGCGACCTTTGTGCTTCAAGCCCGGCGCGTTACCAACCAGTCTGCCGCGGCTACTTTTATAATGGGAGGCCATGTCCTAGAATGCGTCGGTGGGGATCGGAATGAACTCCATCGGCTTGCCATTTCCACTCATCCTTGCATGCAATTCTAAATGAGAAAGCGTCCCCTTTCTCCTCGGCGTAGGTAAAAGTACAGCCCTGTGATGACATCATATTCTGTTTTTAGACCACTGGTCATCAGCACGGTGCTAATCGCACCGACACCCATTGCTATTTGCACATTCTTTCGCGACGGGACGGGATCATGTTGCCATCCAGGCTTACCTCTGAAAACTTTTCTCGAGTGACAGGTATGTGGATCTCCTTCGTTGAAGTTCAACGACTTTGGTAATTCGTGAGTTTTGTACTTAACTATGCAAACACTTGGGGTATACTTACCAATTTTCAGGTACAGATCTCAGTGATAATGACTTTGGCGATATGATATCGGGCTTTCTTTAGAAATGCTTCCAATTAGGTACAGATTGTACACTGGAGTTAAGCATTGGGTAGTAGTTGGGTCGATTAGTATTGAGTGGTGGTTGAATATTTTTTAAGTACTCGTGATGCTTGACTAAAAGATTGAAAAGAGATAACATGACTCACTGACTTGTCAAGAATTAGGACTGGAAACTGTCCATTATATGATCCGACGTTTATTCTCCTCGGGGTCGAAACTACTTGGCTTCATACATCAAATTCATAAACTTTGAAAATGGATTTGTCTTCGTATTATTGTAGCTGACTTTTTGTCACACTGTCATCGAGCATAAAAATCACAATTTTTTTCTTTACAAAAATTTCCATGAAATTAATAAGGAACGGCGTTGGTAACCAACAGTTGTTGTTGGCTTCAATTTTAATTCATATAGACTAAAAGGATATAAAAGTCAATTAAGATGATTATATAGAGACTATAACTAGATCGGCTTCGAACTTCAGCGTCCATTTTTCGTGCTATGTTCTCCGCTACTTTTCTGACATAATGTGATTTGCTTCCTCTACCATCATTATGATGATGTGAAAAGATAAGAAGACGTTTCAAGCGATTTGTGCCGGATATTAGAAGTTCCATTTTCATGATTTAAATAATTTAGAACATGTATGCTGCGTATCCGTCATTCAGTGTGCTAGCAGCTGCTTCAATAGGGAGAATACACCTCATTCAATAAAGACGCAAGACTAATTCAGAGTTGCGTGCAGCGATAAGCTTTGGAGGCATTAGCATGGTTGTATCAATGTTAATTCATAAGGTTTGCAATAGTTTCAACTGATGTTTCCAGTAATACTGGAAACACGTAGAAATACGAGGAACGGGCACAAATACTGGTGAGAAATAAGGGGCCGTAGACAATCATTCCACAATTTTTAAAGATCGCGATCCAAAAAAAGGATAGAAAGTGCGTAAATATGGAAATGATTTTTACACTTAATACTGCATGCCTCCCTCCTTGTCAACCAATATGACGGTGGATAAAATAGAAGAAAAAGAAAATAAGGTGTCTCCTATAGTTTAGATTTATCCTTCGAATGTTATTTTTTGGGGTATTGTCGGGAGAAAATCACTAATTGTAAGTTTGGCGTAGCTTCTTCGAGGCACAGTGTCCGTCCTTATAACCTCAGGCATTGACTCGGGGTGATCAGTCTCCGGATAGATCCAGTGACTTCTTCATTTTTCCAAGGTCAAATGCGTTAGCGCGCTCTCAAAGGGCCTCAACCTTGCGCTATACCATTCTCTTTCTAGCGGCATTCCTTCGTTTTCTCCCCTCTTTAATTTTATCGCTAGATAAAGGGCACCGCTTGACACCTCTTCTCATGGATGAAAGAAGATTCAAAAGAGTATTTGCATGAATTAGGGATTGCTTCAAAATCTAATTCAATCAGTTGATAAAGTTTCCATAATTTTATGTTTGAGTTACCTGTGTATATTTTTACCTGTTTTGCTCAATTTTACGACTTACTGCGTGTCACAGTAGCATCTGGGCTATGATAATGCTCGGCATCATTATCTGCAATGGTGCTTAAGGCGGAGACATTAAAAAATGAGTTTCGGATTGGAAAATGGAAATATTGCTCTATTGGATCCTACAGGCGGTTAAGGTAGTGCGAGCGAGATAGTTCCCTAATCATAATAGAGACAATATTCGAACTTTACGTTTTAATTTCACCAGCTGTGAGACACATGAATTAAATACTGCGTTATTAATGGTGCAACAATATAGTTTTCCATGAAAGAAATTGAAAGTAATAAAATGGAAATATCTAAATAAGTATTTAACTTAAACTCATTTTTCTCACGCGGTACGTTTGAAACTGCATCAAAACGGAAGGTTTTTTTGTGATCCCGAAGAATTGACGGCGGTATAAATATGATTAATGTTCAAAAATAGTTGAGAAAACACACAAACTGCATACTTTTTATTTTTTGGCGAGATCTAGGCGTTAGAGATTCCTCATTTGTTAAATAAGGTCTCTCTGGAGAGATTATTTTAAAAATTAACGGTAACTTAAATCGGGACTCGGGGTACTCGATAAATCAAGGATGGAAACCGTCAATTTCAAAAATAATAACGGAAAGAAGTAACAACAATGGTCAGTCAGAGGTAACCATCCAAGACCCTATATAAGGGAGAACACAGGCGGTCCGGGCATCATTACCCTGATGACGATGGAAGTGTTATCCATCGAAACGTTGGCAGCAGCCAAAAATTTAGCCCAGTGTGAATTCCGAGAGAATTTAACACATAATATTCGCCGGGAAAGTACTAAATCATTTATTATGTATAGAGTACATATATGAAACATAGAAAAAAATCTTGTAACCATAACATGCATTAAATTTGCAAGTATCGACAACTTTATTATAATTCAACTGTACCATAATTTTGAGAGCACAAATTTGGAATATAAGATACAGGTTATGGTAAAATAGTTTTTCTAGGCATCATAATTGTATCCTATACATTTTGTAACGCAAGGTTCGAATCCGTTTGCAGAATTACTCAATCACCTTTGGTTTCTGAGATATTCAAGCTCAAAAAGAACAAAAAATCGCCATTTTGACCATTTAAGGGTAGATTATCTCAAATTTCTGACGTGATAGCCAATTTTCGTGAGTAGATTCGGATTCAGTGCACAAAGTTACATCGGCATGGGCTCCTCGCGACAATTAAGCATTCGAGACCCTAAAATTTGTAGGCATGTGCAATTATTGCTATGCATAACTGGTTGCAACGTTTACGCGTTTCTCACTTCGCAAATGAATTTCCTCTCTCATTTCGAAAATGAATTTCCATATAGCCTCAAGGCTTCGACAGGGGAAAGTATTCGAAAAATTTTTGCTTTAAATCAACTTACTTCAATATATGTGGACAAAAATAATGATCAACATTTTTTGTGACAAAAACGAAATTATTCTGACGCCATTGGACTATTTGGGACTGACTAGACTGGGAAATACTGTGATAAGGCATTTAGAGCTTGCTGTCGCCTTCCAAACCCATTGTGTGACCTGATTGTAAAGACTCTAAAACCCAGTATGTTTTAAACCCCTTACATGTCGTAATGGAAGCATACCAATGCTTTCCTGATAGCCCAAGTGCCTGATGCTCTACCCCGGCGAACATTAAATAAAAGTATGTGAAAGGAAATGAAGTAAATGTAGTCCTTCCAAAAATGGGATATTTTCATTATGAATCAGTAGCATCTCGTTAGCGACGAAATGCTCGAATTAATTATGTATCTAAAACCAGTGCGAATTCTGGATGAGCTACGTATGAAATGAGAGCCCTGTTACCTCTAAACATTATAGATGAAAAGTTAACACATTTAACGATTCACTCCCACTATGCTCCAGTCTCCTTGACAGAGTTTAACTGTCAATTATTGGTGATGCACTGGTCTTAATAATTTTAATTAATTTGAGATTCGCTGTTCTTAATACTTTGGTTTGAAAATGTTGTGTAGTATTATTTAATATCCAATAGAAATATGCGGAAATTAGAGCAGCCAAAAATACTCAAAGATATTTGACAGACTAAATCAGCAGCTGATATCTTCAATAGCGGTGCGCGGTTTCAAGGATTTAAGCTACAGGCATTCGGTTCAAGGAACGCATTTTCCAAGTAACTGTCTCGATTTCTCAGAGCGAATCATCACAATAGATCACAAGTAAGCCTTTTTTTTCATTCCATCCGCCGGCAAATTTTCTCGCCATTTATCCAAACCACATGCATCCGAAGGTTAGCGGTCCAATTTTCCGGAGGAAGAGAATAAAATGGCTTCAATCTGGTATAACGACCCCATTATCTCCTTCGAAGCATAACATTTTTTCTCAAGAGCAGTTGACGCGTTCAAAAACATCCTCTGGAAACTACGCAGCAGTCGATGGATAATTTATTCCCGCGATGTTATCTTTCCTGGAGCTAAATTGTGGCTACGTTGGCCCGAAAACAAGGAACAGTCCATTTTGTAAGAAATCTTTGCGTTCGCAGGTAATGACCTATGCCGCACGTTTATAGGCCTTGAGCTTGTCTCGTTTTGTTTACACATCCTTACGGCTCCTGTATATTTCCTCCTCGGATTCAGCGTACAACTTATTACCGCCATCCAAAATTGAAAGAAAACTTACCACCTCGGAACGAATTTATAAGGGGATAGGTATGGTTTGTGTGTTAGCTAGAGAACTGGCTTCATGTTCAGAGCGCTCGGGTCCAAACTCGTGGCGAAGGTTTTCATTAGAGTTCTGATCACGACTTGAGTGTTTAGTGGAGGACACTATAAGACCGCGCCAGGTTTCCCTCTCCCTTCCTCCTATTCCCAACGTCCCCAACTATCCAGTATGGTACACAGGACCTAAACTGGAGGTCGTCTTTTCAAATAACTCACCAAGCTTATTTGTTTTCTCGCGTAAACCTAGCAAGTTGGCTATGAAAGGGAATTCCATTCCCATTCATTCGAGGCCGTTTTGTGAATTCAATACAAGGAAATACCCTTTAGCATAAGAGTCATGAGCTATTCAAACAGGTGATATCCGCGTTAGCTGGCTCGTGTGTCATCCATCAAGCCAGTGCATGAATCAAGATCAACTATTCAGGGTTTATTACAAATTCAAAATGAAAAAGGCAATCTCACAGAAGCCAAGGAAGCCATAAAACTGCCTCACCAGAGTACATCAGCTCCTCAATTCCGTGCTGGGTTAATTTACGCTTAGTAAATGAACCGCATGGAAGGACGAATAACCCTAGAGTTATTTACAAAAAGCTTGATATAACCTGGGGATTATTTCTTTTGAAACGTCATATTTTGTCCATAGCCTTTGACCAGTTATTGCAAAGCTGCATTTGCTCAATTTGAGTCAAAAGACTCGGTATATTTCCCCGACGCTTGAGGAAAGTATTCACGCGATTCCTCCTTACACTATTAAAACAGATTAGCTCAAATTAGCGATTATCTCAAGGACTGTTGATATTATGTAGAAAATATACTTTATGGAGTTGAATGCATAAAGGATCTGATCGTTTTTTTTTTCAAATCCTGTATTCATACATACATACATACCCATCAAGCCGTTCCCTTCCGGCGTAGGCACAGTCAAAATGTTTCACTCATTAATGCATAATTGTACACCTAACTCTGCTTCAATAATTTCTTCCATACTGACCTATCCTTGCAAACCTCTTTTGCCTCATTTACCCCCATACACTGTTTCATACACGCCCTCCTGTTTTTCAAACTCCTAATATTCCTCCTCCTAAGAATATCCTCAACCATATTCAACCAAAACTTTCTCGGCCTACCTCTACCTCTCACACCATTCATTCTACTCTCATATATCAGTTTCGTTATTCGACTCTCATCCTTTCTCTCAGCATGGCCAAACCAACGAAGCACACTCCTTTCATACACGTCCATTACTGGAGCATTTAACCCACATTCATTCATGACTCACTCATTCCTGACCCTATCCATCCTACTTTTGCTGCAAATACTCCTCAGATAACTCATACCCACGGCGTTTACTCTACTCTTATGCCTATCCTGATATACCCATGTTTCACTACCATATAGCAAAGTGGGGAGAAGTACACACTTTTGTACACGGCAATTTTCGCTTCCTTAGACAAACACTCATTCCTTGATATGCTCCACATGATACGTACCACTTTTCTTCCAGCATTCGCACGTCTCTTTATCCCCTCATCTATTCTTCCATCTTTCGCATACATCTTACCTAAGTACACAAAATCATCCACCTGTTCAATTACTTCACCATTCGCCCTCATCATACAGTTATTCTCCCCATTCTCCTTATCAAAAACTACTACATTAGTCTTGCATGCATTTACCTTCAATTCCATTCTCTCCGTTGATTCACAAAACTTATCTAGGAGCTTCTGTAATCCCTGTTGACTGTCTGAGATCAAAACAGCATCATCCGCATATAGAAGAACTCGCACGTTTACATTTCCAATCAAAATACCGTCGTTTTCACTACATGCGTCTCTAACACATTTATCCATTAATACATTAAACAGCCATGGAGACATTACACATCCTTGCTTTACACCCCGATTTATTAAAAACCAATCACTCAGAACCCCGTTAACTCTTACACTTGCCTTACTATTGTCATACATCGCCATCATAACATTCAATAACTGCCCATTCACTCCACAGTCTCTCAAAACCTTCCACAAGATCTTTCTATTTACTCAGTCATACGCCTTCTCTAAATCGACAAACGCATCGTACACTGTCTTTCAAACACTCATACATTTTTCTATCACTTGCTGAAGTGCAAAAACCTGGTCACTACATCCTCTCCCAGACATAAACCCACACTGCACACCCCATATTCTGTCGGAAGTTATATTCCTCACTCTTTCGATTATATTTTACTTAACACTTTTCCCGGGATACTCAATAAACTAATGGCCTGATAATTATTACATTCGGTCTTTCCTCCCTTCCCTTTGTACCATGGAACGATGACAGCATTCTTCCAATCCGCTGGAACAACAGAAACCTGAAAGCATAAATTGTATAGTTCACGCAACCTACAAATTAGTAATTTACACCCACACTTCAACTTTTCACTGGATATCCCATCTATGCCTGCAGCCTTCCCATTTTTCAATATTCTCACAGCCGCTGTGACCTCCTTCTAACTGATATCCTTTTCCATCATCACATTCTCACATACCACTTCACAAGGCTCATCCTCAACGCCTGCAATATTATTGTACAATTCTTCAAAATATTCCCTCCAGCAGACCCTGATATTGCTCTCGTCCCACATGATCTCTCCACTTTTGTTCTTTACCGCATTCATTCCCCTACCTTCACCAATCTTAGCCCTTCTTACCCACTTCCAAAACAGCTTTTTATTACCTTTAAAATCACTCTGCATTTTGTTAGCTTCATTCGCACGCATTCTTTCTTTGCTCTCTTTCACGACGATTTTGCATTCATTCTTTTTCTTTCTGTAAATCTCACTTGCCTTAGTACGCTCTTCCTCAGATTTGGCAGCAATCATACATCCTTGTACGCCTCTTTCTTTTCTCTTACTGCAATTTTCACTTCTTCATTCCACCAAGCATCACCTTTCGTTCTTCCTACCACTCCTTTTCCACATACACTTTCAGCACATTCCACAATCACTTTAAACTCTCCCACGCATCATTTACGTTCTCGTTTATGATATGCTCGTCCCATTCTCTTTGCTTCAACGGTAGAGCATCCTCAAGCATGTAACCATACCGCATTCTTAGTGACCCAGTTCATACATTAGTGACCCGATTCATACATTAGTGACCCGGTGTGTCAGTACACCACATACACCTCCTAGTGTTGGGTCGCGGGCAACAGTATGCTAGCTCTCAAGGTAGTCCTTTCAGAAGGGATCCTAGCTTGAGCAGAATAGGGAAAGCGGGCCTAGGATATTACTATGCTTTGGTTTCTCTTATGGCATACTGGCGAAAATATGCCAAAACTGACCGGTAGAGCGCCGTAACCATTAGCAGGGAACGCTGCACGTGGTGCGGGTACTGCAAAGGCTGGTAACCTTGCATACTCTATTACAACTTACTGCTAAACGTCAAAACGTCTGTATTCATTGATGAACATTATTTCAATCATTTTACATAAGAAATTTCTTCCCAATCGATATTTCCGCCTTGTGAAGCTCGATATCATTCCCTTCATAAGATAGTCTTGTTACGTGAATGTTATGCGACACCATCAACAGGAAGAGGTAAATTAGCATACTCATGAAAAAACAGCGTAAATTTAAGTCCGAAAACATCAAGTTTTCCACATTTACTAATTATGATTTGACCTATAAATTTAAAAAAATATCGTTCTTCTACTAAATATGGAAACTACGGTAATTACGGAAAGTCTTTGCGGTGAATATTCTGAAGAGCGAATACATTCTCGTGTAAAGCAACTGCGCAGTAATAGCATTTACTTCTAATGCGCGTATAAACTAGCAAAGCTTTGATGATTTTTTTCTTATATTGCTATCAAATGATACGTGATTAGAAAGCTGTAAATAAAATTCAGTATTTAGAATAGTGGATGGTTCACTTTTTTGCAAGTCAGCAATCAGTTACGTGGATAATTAAAAGTGACTGTGAATTGGGGCATAGTTAGAGCCATCCAAGTTCATCTTCCAAAATTCTTCAGAGCGCAGCCGCTTACTGCGTCTCGAGAAAGAAGGACAAAGGACGTCGACCGCTTCTATATCCTTGTTCCACTTCCTTCCGTTGACTACACCCATGTGAGCGGGCGGATCTCTTGGCTGTCAAAAGCGCACCTCTCGAATCAAATCCTTATCCGGCCGAGAAAGAACAGCGACGCAGATAGAGCGCAGACCTTCACCCAAATCGTATTCCCACCAGATCACGAAAGGATTCCTAGGAAAGTAAAGAACCGTCTTGGCTCGGCAGTTGGAAGAACTCGGATGTAGAATATAACTACTCGTATACGATACTTTAGGGCAGTGATGAGTTTGGTTTCCTGAAACTTGCGCAAATTAAAAGAGACAAACTTTCTAGACACATTCTCACAATAGACGGAAGTCCCTTGAAAATAAGGAGAGATAGAAGGAGAAAATAACGACCAAGAAATGCGATCTTGGAATATCAAGATGGAATATATCTTTTTAATTATTATGGATGCTCAAATGAAGACTGATGACGGAATTAGTTGAAAGGTAGCTAAAAGTTGTACTGAGTGGACAGCGGCAGCAACCTAACCTCCAGATTAAAAATGGCTGATGAAAAAAGGCGTACGCCGTATTTAAAATATGTTGGGTAGATATTGAACGGATTTTATAACCAATACTCCGCCATTTACCCGAAGTGGTTTTACCGATGACTTGGCATTTATACATTGATACCGCGGTGCATACGACTGCCTTATGTAGGAAAAGAAACACCGTCAAGCAAGGAGTTTCTATGAAAGAAACAAAATATCAATGACCAAACCGTAATTTATTATTACGTCTTAGTGCGAAAATATTGGCGACAATGTTTTATTTCGATAAAACTTCAAAATTTTGAGTAGGAGTGCGTTGCGCTCGATGTAGAATACTGGATTATACAACAAAGCCTCAGAAATTCAGAGTATTTTTCATTACACCATCTTCAAATCCGCGTGAAGCCATCAAAATTACTGGATACACTAGCAATATGAAGGATTCATTTCTTATTTCTTCGACTCACCACATTAAACTGCTAATTTCTATCATAAAAAACACTATTTTCACACTAATAACCTTTAACCTATTCCTGACAATTTGCTCCCTCTCCAAGTTTATAAATATAGGGAACAACGAGACATTTACCAGACTCTATTGGACCAAGTTATGTGACAAAATTGAAAAAAAAAATACTATTATTTCGCAAACTAGATCACTGTGAGATTACTTTTCAGATTCCGCAGAAAACGAAATGGGAATTCCGAATAGTATGTGAATAACGATTCCGCCGTAAATTTATGCAACCGCAGTTGCAATTACAAGATAGCAGCATCTCGCCCCGAGCCACGCGGACCCGTCGTGAGTTACAAATAAACGTTTTTTTAATTTTCTTTCAAGATGATCTGGTCTCAGAGCACACTGCTAAATAAGGTTATTGCTGTTCTTCCTGCATTGTCTTTATTTGTGGCATCCATTGTTCCTTCTTGTAGAACTGTCATTCCCAGATATTTGTATTCATCACATCGTTTGACTGATCCTCCGTTTTCAAGGAAAAGATTTTTCATGTTGACCTCCGATAGCATATATTCTGCCTTACCTATATTTATTTATAGATTCCATTTTTTGTAATCCTCGATAAGCTTCTGTGTCATATAGTTAAATCATCGTAATCCTGGACAATGACTACCTGATCGTCAGCAAAGGTACAACAAACTCTAATCCTAAATCTACTCTAATATTTTCTCCAAACATCTAAGGTTCTAATCCAATAAAGGCTTCGCCGCTCAAACTTAATTGATCATACCATTCAGCCATTAATACAGTTGAATTCCTGCGAATCTCAGGGTAACATTAATTCTCCTCAAATATATCTGTGGACTGGGAGGGGTAACCAAATTAGAAATGGAATTTTTAGCAGCCTACAATCATGAGAAAAAAATGTATCGACGAAGTATACCATTGTTATCGCCTTATATGTCATAAGTAAACAACAAGAAAATGGTCGTGCGTCAACATAAGTTTTCTTTGGGACGTAAGTGATAAACGTCAAGAAGAGGAAGTTTTACTCCTTTAAAAAAAATCTTAGAAGACATACAAGGAAATCACGAATTCTTCTCGGAGTCGAGCTACCTGCCAAGAGCGCCAGCCGACGGCGATTACCTTAACTACCTTCGGAGAAGACCGTCTTTCACATATCACGGCCAGAGCGGTTAATATAAAAATCTTTCAAACGAAAACCATGCGGGTAAATTATATCGCGCAGCTTGCGCGTAGTTTCTTATCGCTATCCAAGACTCGTGATCCATCCATTATCCCTTTCATTAAAAAATGATTCCCGTGCCGATCTATAAGAGAGGAGGACTCCTTTCATATTTTCCAGATACTTCTGTCAACGTCCCTGGCCTTATTTCAATCATCAAGGAATGTTTTCCACCTTCCCCATTCAAATACGCCCTCAATATCGCGACGTGGAATCCTTCTGCCCTATACTTAGAAGGTGAGGCGCTTATTATTCGATCAAAATGCGTGGCCAGGCCATTTCACGACTAGAACTCATCTTTCACCTTTCAATGCTTTCATTCAATTTTCGTCATATATTCCGTTAAGTTTGGCTGTCATTGGAAGCGCGAACCTAGGCCCAAAGTATACTTTTCTACCCAATAAAACTATCTCGTGGATCCAAGGGTTAACGTTGTGGTAATTGGTACGTTGATTAATTGGAGAGGCGACTGTTTACTAAGCACATTTTCTACGCTCGGAATTGGTGGTTTGGACAATGGTGGAAGGGTTTGATTGGAGGGAGATGGAGGAAGGGTTGAGAGAAAACCAGCGTCAGCATTTGCTTCCTCAGTGTAAAAAGCCTCAAGGGTCACAAATTTTAGCGTCTCATCCGACGAATGAAGATGAGTAGCATGTATTCCAGTTATCATACCTGCTCACTCCGTTTCAATTGCCTCACCCTTCAAGCATTGACTTTCATGTTTTTGTGTTAAATTTTCTCATTATCTCATAAGAGGGTGGTTCAATAAGTATCCGTAATTGAAGGGAGAAGAATTTACTTAGGCAAGTTCGGTTTAGTTTAGACTAAGACAAGGGTGTTGCCTATCACCCACTCTTTTAAAAATTTATATTAACTAAGCTTTGAAGGATTGGAAGAGCAAATGTCTGAAATGGGAATAAAAATAGACGGAGTCTCACCATATGCATTACTTATTGCTGACGATCAAATAGTAATTGCACGAGATAAGTACGATGTGGAGTTTATGATGAGGAAATTGATAGAAACATACGATAAGGCGGGCCTGAAAGTTAATTTAAGCAAAATAAAATAAATGGTAATAAATGAGAAGGCAAGGAATCTGGAAATAGAAGGAAATGCCATCGAAGACTGTAGTGAGTATAAATACCTAGGTGTAACGATTGGAAAAGAAGGAACCAGTAAAAAAGAGATAAAAAATAGAATACATCAGTCAAAACTTGCAATAAATAAAATGAATAGCATATTATGGTCAAAAGACATAAGTAGGGAAACAAAATTGCAAATATATAAAGCAATTATTCAGAGTATACTCCTTTACGGAGCAGAGACATGGGAAATGACCAAAAGGGATAGGCAGAGACTGGAGGTCGTAGAAATGGATTTTCTAAGAAAAAGCAGCAGAAAATCAAAACTACAAAAAATAAGAAATGAAAATTTAAGAAAAATTATGCACGTAGAAGAAAACATCATACAGGAAATAGAGAAAAGACGGCTAAAATGGTATGGACACGTAAAAAGAATGGAGGAGAAACGTTGGCCAAAAAAGATATAAAATTGGCAACCACCCGCGAGGAGGAAGAGAGGACGACCACCAGAAGACTGGACAAAGCAAGTATATATAATTTGCCACAGGAAGGCAGACGATAAAAACAGAGAAACACAAAAAAATGAACACACTTACAGAGAGTTTCTTGATTTCTTGATATTTTGGTGCTACTAGCACCTTGGTCGCAAGAACGTAGAGGAGGTGTTCATTTTTTTTGTTTCTCTGTTTTTATCGTCTGCCTTCCTGTGGCAAATTTTATATATTCGTCACGCGAGGATCCTAAGTTTAGTTTAGTACTAAGGCAAGCTGTTGATATTATCCTGAGCTGTCATTTGTTAAACGACGCCAAAAACAAATCTGACACTGACATATAGGTCAGTTTGGGTATGGAAGCCATTTTAGAGAGTAGTGGCACGCAGCTTTTGCTAAAATTTGTTAAAATGTTGAAAACAAATAGTTTGTTTTTGGAAAAAATGGTGTCTTCATATCTAATACGGGTACTTATTGGACTGCCCTCGTATTTTTAATTAGCTTCAGTTTGAATTTTCGAAGAGAAGCAAGGATTTTGTGCACTGACGGAAGGGAAACATGAAGTTCGCTACCTAAAAGTTGCCGGAGGAACTATCTTTATCTGCTCAGTGAATGCATCCCGAATTTGTTCTTTATAGCCAAGTGCCTAGAATAATGTTAGTCGATAGATTCTTTAATGCTATGGCAAGCGATTTACCGTTTTTAATGGACTTATTTAACGGTAGAGGTTTCAAGAGGGCAGATCCATTTGATATTCTCCTCTACATTAAATAATGTAACTTTGAAAAAAGAGTAATTAATCACAAAGCAATTTTGCCCGCACATAATGAGATTTTTTTGCCCAGTATTATATCAGGGAAGCTTTCGGTAACAGCTCTCGTTTTTATCAAGCAATACAAACATTAAAAAATTTTATCTTACAAACTTTCACACTATCCGCTGAAAAATTTGTGAAATAAATGCATGCTATAATTTAATGTTGATGAATCAAATTTTTTGATGGTTTTGTTTTACAGAGACATGCCTCGAGGTGATTGACCTCTAATTAAATTCATGCGTAATTTTTACCTGTTTGTTTTTAGTCAATAAATTCGAAATTAGACAAGTTATTTTTGTTTTAAAGAGCTTGGGCTGCAAAATAACGAACTGAATTGCGAATTAATTCATTCGCACTTTTTATGTCATTATTTTCGTTCAATACATTTTATTAAAGGTTCATAGCTGAGGGACTTGTTCTACGTGAAGCACGACGTTGTTATAATTTTGTAATGCTCGAACGCAAGCATTTTACAGGCTTATTGAAATAGAAAATGTAACTACTATGAAAAAATTATTTTACAGAGTGCATTCATCAAATTAGGGTATGGTTCACACATTCGCTCTTTCCTTTTCTCTCCTTTTTGTCTTAAACATTAATTGGAGGCGGTTATGAAGTGCATAATTGCACTTTCCTTTCACAGAGTTAAGGTCAGCAACTTAACGCTACATTGCTGCAGGTCTTATGACTTGAATGTTTCAAGCCTGTTAGAATAGACTTTTCATGAAATCTATACAAAATCCGAGGAAATCAGCGATGAAAAATAGGAACCACTCACCATTTATCTGCATCCATTTCCTTATTCGGATCCATTAAATTGTCACCAACTTTATTTGTTTCCAACATCTCTGAAATGGCGACATTACAGTTTCAGACGCCAATACGGACGGACGAATTGGGATGTGTTGCGCCGATATTACTCGCAGAATGATTTTGTATTGGCCAAAAGCTACTTTTACAGAGACCTGGAAAAAAAATAAAGTTTTGTCAATATTCATATAAAGAAATACAGCACTGGATTATGGGGTTACTCGCGTGGCCAGACAGATTTAAAATGTAGTTTCCAATGCCATTGAGTCAGAGGCGAATACGGAAAATTGCGCGCAGACTACTGGATGTATCTACTACCTTCGCGACTATCATGAAATAGCGCCTGAAAACGTGTAGCAATAAAACTAGAATTTAGAACATTCACGCTCTATTTGATGAACGGAGCATTGAAATAGCAGTGCTCTCCGCGTAGCACTCAATTAGGGCTCTGGATGCCCATTAAGAAATTTCTGCCTTAGGTGGGATTCGAAAAAAGGGCCACCGGAATGGGATGCCAGTAGTCTAACTACTATACCAACGTGATTCTCAGAAATAATCTACGTATACGCAAGAAAATCTCCGCGGAATATAAACTGGGGGCCTCGGGATAGGAATACAGTACCCTAGCGAGCACATCATCCCTATCTTTCAGTAATTCGTTCATTAACATGAGATAAATCATTTCAATAAAGTTTCACCAAATTCTATTTCGTATGTATGCATAACATTTCCGCGATAACTCACCCAATTCGACCTCCAAATAACTGTATACTCTTTGTAATTAGTAATCATAGGTACATGAGAGTGTCCCGCATCTCCTTCCCCAACTTCCGTCCAAATTGAAAACTGAAAACGGAAATACCACTGACTTGTTTCCATAATTGTTGGAAAACATCACTATATCCCCTCCCACGAACACGTCAATTCCGAAATAAGTGGGTCAGCTCCCTCCCCTATAAGCTTTTGCCCCTCCATCCCCCCCTCTCCGCCCCCGCTTCCCCAGAAAATCTTGTTGTTTTCAAACACACAAGGACGCGGTCGCCGGTTTGCCCGTGGGGGAGCGGGGGCGCTCATCGCCGCGACACAAAAAAATCGTCTTCCCTTCGAACACCGCTCCCGGCAAGACTCTCCATCGCCGAAAAAGAGAGAAAATTTCGCGGGTGCCCGAAAAGGAGTCGACCTCGGCACGGATCAGTGCATTGTGTGTGGTTTCCTTCCCCGTCACTAGATCCTATCTCTCCTAGCTGCGGAAAAAATACGTCGTCTTTCATTTCCAACCTGGCCATAAAATGTTATAAAATTAGACTTAGCCGACCAATACGGAAAACAAGATTTTGTGCGAAATTATGATTTTATTCCTGTCATAAATATATAGCTGTATATTTGCTGACCAAAGGCCTTTATTCTGAGGCATTTATTTTTTCCCGGCGGGACTCGAATCTGCGACATTTGGTTTGTCTGGCTGATGTCTTTCCAACTAATCCACTTCGGCCGCAATCCCCCCTATAGTTCTCAATGTTTCTACTAGTATTTGACCAAATCGAACGTCACGAAAGAAATTTTCTGAAAATATCAGTGGCATTTAAATTACATTCTAACGACAAATAATATGCGGAGCCGATTCTCATGATCACATATTTTTTCTGAAATGACAATTTAAATACTAGTGATACAACAAGCCAATCTTCGGATTGGTTACCGCTAACTTTGTAATGTGACGAACGTAAGCACCTACCGTATGAATTTCTTTAGGCTACAGTTTATCTACAAAAGACTATTCAAAAGAACCGAGAATTGGCACAGGCAAGAGAGGCTATGGATATACAGTGCATCCAGCGTGAGCCTCTGGGTAAGCCATTAGGTTCTCAACCTTTTTCGCCCTGCACACCCCTTGGTACCACAATCAGATGGACCAATCGTAGTACGGAAAATATTTACCAATCTTCCATCATTATTCGGCTTTTATTCGGCTTCGTACTGCTTAGAGGTACACGCATCAAATGAGGTAAATCGATGCATCAAAGCATCAAATAACGGGTATCACACGCTATAGATCTGTATCAAAATAGTGATACAGCAAATAAACGACGACCATGTATATCAAGACCTAAATAATCATAAAAAAAAAACCTTGGAGAATTCGACACTAAGTCACAAGATCCTGTAGAAAGGACAGAAAATTGACATAATCTATCCTTTTATAGCAGAAACAAATATGGTAAAGAGGAGATATAAAGACATTTTTGGTGGCATAAAATTTCAAGTACAAATCACAGGATAGAGAACATAAAGATGATTTTTTAGTTGTAGCCCTTGAATATAGCAATGATAATGATTTCAGAAAATACGGAAGTAAACTTCAGGTTAGTAAAATGCTAAGGCATATCTGGCAAATAATTTCCAGCCAATAAAGAAATGATTCACAAGACAACTTGCCCGAAGAGCACTTGACCTTTACGGGCAAATAGACTGATGATTTCCGAGGAATTATCCGTCCTTCCTTTTCTGGGTCTCCCTCATCCTTCGACAAAATATTTCATCTGCCCACATCCCTCACTCTAATCGAGGTCACATCATTACGACGAGGTAATTTTTCACTTCCGTGCATGATCTTAAAAGTGAAAGGAAGAAAAATCGCTGTATAGTTCAGTTTCCACCCAGGAGACTAAAAATATTGAGTTCCCCTCGGTTGTTGTAATCGATATTAGTATAAACAGAGTTTATAATGACCCAGTTACAAACGAGTGCGGATGCTTGTAGTCCTTAGCGATGAAGAGTCTTTCCTAAAAAAAGGTATTAAAAATCTTCCCACGGTACAGTAGCCAAGATAATCGTCCCTTCGCATTAATCATTTCGATAACCGCGGCGCACGCTCCCGAAATGCTACATCTAGTAGTGGACACATTAAGCAGTGGAGGCAAATTATTAATAACGGAAAGTATAATGCTCAACTCAAACGATAGAATCTCTACCTCACTTAAGGCAATGGTATCTTCCCAATAGAACCATATTTGCTAAGAAAAATATATGCCAACTCGAGGTGTATTGAATGACAAATGTTTATAGATTGCTGTGATGTTGCTTTTAGCCTTCGTAGGGTTTAATGAAACCATGATTTGCAAATGCTATTATTTGTATGAGCACATGTAGCAATGAGAGGCCAACCATCTAAGCACATTATTCCCATTACATGCAATGTAACTACTTGAGTTACTATAAGTGTACTAGCTCGAAATAATGGGGAAATTAATGTAAGACGAACGAGCCAAAGGTAAAACATTACAAATGACACTAGCATAGAATATCCATGACAGAAAACTTTGATTCAAGATCATAACTAAATCCCGAGGGAAGGAGACCTTACGCAAGTATAAGCTCTTAGTCTATACAAATCAGGTGAAGTCACCTCTATCATCGAGATGACAATTCAAGCATCATGCCACGACGAGGTAATTTTTCACTTTCGTGCATGATCTTAAAAGTGAAAGGAAGAAAAATCGCCGAATAGTTCAGTTTCCACCCAGGGGACTAAAATTGGAAACATTGGACTAACATTGGAAAATTACGCAATGTCAAATTTAGGCTCTTATTAAAACAGAATATTTATTTTTATTTATTTTTTTAAAATTTGAACTTATATTACATTTATGTTCCGTCAGACCGTATGGTCTGTCGACGGGACATGCATAACAATTGCATAGAACACAATAATTTATAATAGGTTTATATATATTTTACATTCTGCCAAAAGATCTATTTCCACCTGAGAAAATACTTTCAAAGCATTCATTCTCCCTCGGCCAAGTCACGATTATACCTAACTCACCCTGTGTGGTAAGCAGTAACATCAGAAATTACTGCATTCCCATGAGTGATCCTACGCAACGCTGCCACACGCCATGCGACTTTCGATGTATTGTCCAAATACATTTGAAAAGGCAGAAGATACGAGTCTTTCATTTGCAAAACTTGAATACATTAGGGAGATTCAACCAAGTCAGTGAATCCCATTACTCAGTCGGGATCTGCCAACAGGATCCGAGTTGCTCGTCGAATTCACACCCTCACGTTGCCTTTGACTGTCGATTGTTTACAGCCTTCTTTTGAGGGTGGACTGCAAAGATTCTTCACCTCTGTTGGCTGCCCTTCTAAATCCTTTCGCCTGGCATTCCGTCCTGTCATATCGCCCAACTGTTGCGCAACTGGCGGCAGAACCGCCATATACCCTCTGATGGCCAATGCCCCTCTCATAGCGTCCCTGTCATCGATCATGTCCTCCTGCCTTTCTCGTGGAAAGGAGAGAGCTGGCCGCGAAGGGCGTCGCCCTAAAATTAAACGAGACCTCTTCCCCATCGACTCGTCACTGCCAGTGTTCAAGGATTAAGCGCTGGAAATAACCTATTCCTAGCCCCATATGTTTTGGCTCGTCATTTGCTTGTGAATGTTGACTACAGAGACATGGAAACCATACATTTTTTTTCATGAGCGCTCCAGATGTTTGAATGGAAACGTTTCAATACCTGAATAATTGCCCAAAAAGGACACACTTTTACTTTTTCTTAATCGTGCATAATTGAATTTTTGGATTTATTTTTAAATAGTTTATGCATCTACGCAAATCGCCAGACACTTATCTCTTGTAGTGATATTAAAATGGCAATAATAGGCCAATCGAACAATTGCGGACGAGAATTTGCGCGATTCCTACGTCAACTTGAACGATATCTAGAAAAACTGACAAATTTTGAGGATACCGGGAGCAACCGCGTCATTGACTTTACGGAGTCACACGCAAGTGCACATGAGTGCAAAATTCCTCATATGGATCCGGGTTCGAGTCCCAGTCAAGAAGACTGGTTTTTCTCTGTGGAATTTCGCAATTTGAGATTAACAGTTTAAAAAAAAAATTATTGAGGGGCCATTTTATATTACCTTGCCTGCACCAGATATTATGTGATTATGTGGCCAATGTATGGGCTATTATTTTATCTTAACCGATGGCCTCACACATTTCCCTAACGCTTCCCAAATATTCGGGAACCCTTTTAAAGGAATGAGGATGAGTCCCTTACCCTTTCTTCAAGATTTTTCCCTGCAACTGAGTATCTATCCCACAATTTCTCGCTCGGTAACCTTTGTTAGGCGTTTCCACGATACGAGGAACTTTGGGAGGAAATTTAAGGAATAAAATAATCATTTCACCATTGTTTCCACTTATATATGCAACGTATGTCATTATCGAAGTTTGATAATAACATTGTGCGTCGAAACCATGGTCGGCGAGAATAAAAAAGGCCGGGATACACATAGCAATTAGTCATTTCATACTTCTTCATACCTTGAGGTGATGGATATGGCGTTTCTTGGCGACCAACTATTGTTTCTTGCCGATGCGATACTTCTTGCAGAAGACTACTGAAAGGGTCACCGAGAACTCAGCCTTGGCAAATCTGAGTCGCGAAGAATGCTTGCCAAGTGGATGAAAATAGTGGAATGAAATTGTTATTAGTTCGATTCCTTGCTACGAGTATCACTGGGTCTCTTTTCTCCTGGTTGATTCTTCGTCGCATTTTAGCTCTCGAGAAAAAAATGACCCGTTCCCAAAACCTGGCACAAGGACTGCGATATTGTGCAAATCCCATGTTACTTGACATTATAGCGAAATATTAGGGGGCTATTCATGAGCTACAACTCTCACAAAAATTGACGATAATTGCTACGGAAAACAAGGTGTACGACTCCTCGGAGGACGGCGTACTTTGTCGGCTTTCCAACCTGGGAATCGCGTATCAAGGGGAATAGGGAATAGAGTGGGGAGGTCCGAGAATGAATCTAGGTTGGGGTCTCTTACTTGGGGACTCCCTTGGGAGGGAGGTAGGCGGCTGGGCAATCGATGCGATAACCTCGCGAACCCGTAATCTCCGGCTTGGGCTCCCCTTTTGATGCCGTCTTTGACACCCACGCGACCGTCCTTCCCTCTGGGGGATTTGCCGCTCACTTCTCTTCCTGCTCTGTCGCCACTTCCCTTCATCGGCTTCTCCGGCTGGAAGTCACATCCGCGAACCGCGAGGCGAAAAATAAGGCCAAGGGTGGCGAGAAAGGTGAGACTACAATTAGCGGCCGGTAATTACAGAGGCCATCATTTTAATTTGATTATTTTTAGCGAAGTGCGTAAAAATTCCTGTGAGACATCCCACCGCCGTTTAATAGCTTGGATAAGAGCTTGGATTTTTCAAACAGGTCCATTGCTAAAGGTATAAACTTTGTGCTGTTATAAACTTTTATCATAAAATATATTTTCGTTTAAATTAGCAATTCAGACTGAAGGATACAAATCTGTGGCTCCTCACTTTAAGACTAAACTACAGAAAATTCCTGTTTTTGCGGAACAAGACATGAAATTGCATAGGATTCAAATTTCGTGATGGCTGTCCTGTCATTTAAACAGTGTCTATTGCCTCGCACTGACTCGGACCAACTACCCACATCTGGATGTACCTTGTGACTACTGAATTATTTCACTAAATTGGTACACAACAGTTGGTCCACTATCTACACCATCCCCAGACGTTATTCCATAGCCTGATTCAGTACACAAGTGTCCTGTATACAGTACCCATTCCTTCCAACATGACGGTGATATGAGTTCATGGGAATTGGGTTGGTGTGGTGGATAAAGTACTGGCTAGCCACACGGGCGGCTAGAGTTCAAATTCAAATTCCTGCAGAGGAAGATGTTTTTCAGAGGTGACCCGATCCCTACTTGAGTCCCTTGTGGAGGGCACTTCAAGTGCAATATTCTGTCTGTCGGATGAGACGTTAAACCGTGGTCCCCTGGCGCCTTTCGTCAAGAGGAGACTTATGCCGACGCCGGATTTCCATCCACCCTTCCTTCCATTCGTGTTCCCTATGGCGCAAATGACCTAAGCTGTCGGTCGCCTCCCCAAATATCCAATCCGATGTAAGTTCATTTTGATCTACACAACCATGTGCTCACACTGTCAAGAGGGTACACGCGCTATCACAGGTCAATTCAAAATTTCATCCGGACGCTTTTATTTTAAGTATGAACGAAGTGGCATCATTTTTAATATTAAATCTGTGGAGTATTTTCATCGAACTTTCCACCGCGAAGGCCATATAACTCTTTCTTCTGCTTCCAAGAGACTCCTTACATCTTTGCAAGTGAATTTTCTGTCGATACTCAATGAATGGTGAATATTAATTTTCGAAATTATCGCTGTAATGAAAGTATTTCAGCATTTTATTCTGTTCAAGCTATGCTATGATTATTAAACGATCGTATTATGTGATTATCCCCAGTTTTACATTTATGAATTTCGATTGAGAAAAATTATTTAACAGTCTAGTACTCGTCTGGTATTCCACTTAACACTCTAATATTTATTTTGCCATCTTAGAGATACATCGCACCGATTTCAAAACTTACATTGATTTCTGTCGCGAAATTCAAGTTTCCCTTGGTATCTGAACCGCCAATTTAGCTCTTAAAATGTAAATACTACAATGATCAAGTGCACTGAACCAACTTCTGAAGGTTTATGTCACTAACGCTTATTTATATTCAATCGACAGCTTTGATAGAAATGCCCTCATGCTCTCAAGGTTTTTTTTCTGGGGACGTCCTTGCCGGACGCAACTAGATAAAGATTATTTCACTGCTGAGAAGCCAAATAAATGAGCCAAAATTCCGTCATCACTCACTATAATTAGCGAGAATATAATGAACAGCAAAATCTAATTCCGCAGACAATGCTAGGTCAACTGTTTTAACTCAATAGCGTTTTGCATCGTATCTACGCATCAATAAGGTTTCTCTACGCTGATATACAAAGCTTTTTTCCTGCTTACAGCGCTTGTCGCCATTTTCAACTGAAGGCACCAATCCTTTCCACATATCTCCATAATTGTGCCAGCTAGACTGCCAATTAATAAAATTCACTCAAAGTCAAATCAGACTTTAAAAAAATACTAATGATTCGCAAAAAGGTTCCTAAACTTGAGTCAACGATTGAAGTACATACACTCCTAGTATTGAAAACCAAATCGGACTTAAAAATGTGCTGTTCTGTTTCGAGAGGAAAAAAAAACTGGAAATTACACCAAAGAAAGAGTAGTTAACAAAACTCAGGGGTATGATAGAGCAGAAGGCGTATCGAGATAATCATTAGTGAAAAATGGTAACGTTAGAATAGAAGAAATATATAAATTCTTCAGAACATGAGTGTAACTAAAGCAAAAGAGGTACTCAAGGCTGTAGTAGTATGGAGAATATTAGGGAAGCATCACCAGAATGTTCAGAAAATAGCAAAAGCTTTGTAAGTTATATGTAAAATATTTATTGGACGACCGATTTCGTCGAATAGTCTACATCATCAGGTGCGTCCCACCGCATAATTGCCTAATGATTCAACGAAACCGGTCGCCCAATAAATATTCTACGTAAAACTTACAAAGTTTTTGTTAATTCCTGAACATTAAGGAAAATTTTTACTAAGTTGAGGCTGAAACTATTGTATTTGTTATGCATAACCAGCTTTACGAGCTTATTACTGAGAATACAGCTTGTTTAATGTGCCCCCCCGAAAGGGAATGCTGTGATGGGTTGCATGCATACATGATATTTTATTCCATATTAAAAAGAAACCGTGCCATGAAAATCATACAATCTTCAAAAAGCAGCTCAATACACCGTATGCTAAACAGAGGCCGCCGCCCATAATAAACTCCGACCCAATCTCCCCCCGCATCGTTCTGTGCCTCGAATGCTCGTACCGAATTGTTTCCAGGAATCCACGAAATCAGCATTTCGCCCGAGGGGGGGTCTGTATTCCCGCGAAATGAGTGGATTTTCTTCTGAGAAAACTGAAGTAGAAGTGGTCGCATGGCCTTCGTATTTCTCTATAGAGCTCCCGTGGGAGCGAGACGAATCGCTTGAAAATAACCAATAAGCAAATTCACAACGTGCGCGCCTCGGACGTGGAATGTTTTCGTGAAAAAACAAAATAGATTTTTCCCAAGTCTAATCCGAGTTCGTTGGCTTCAAAGCCGAGTCATATCATTCGCCTCTTTCTCGAGCTCATAAGACACCTCGAGCCCAATCCCCTGACGTTGAGGCCGACGTCAATATCCCGAGGCGATTGCTTTGTCGTCGTCCAAAGGCGACTTGAGGTTGGGCAGGAGCGAAAGACGAGAACAGAAAGCAGGAAAGTCGAAAGTGGAGATGTTTGCCATTCCCTTGGCTGTGTCACCCATTTTCCGACAATCATTAGCGGAAAGCATTTGTTTACTGGAAAGCAGAATATGCTCGGTCCCAGAGAACGAAAAACACATCAAGGATGCGCTGGCCATATGCTACTGCGATCTCTCTGGGTGCTCAGTTTGGCTTTGGATATTTTTTCTTCGATCAGCTTAAACATCCGGCCAGATATTTTGACGAATACGTTTCGCTACATACGGCGTGGCAGTCAACGAAAAATGTCCCTAATTTTGTTGTGAACGATGGGATCCGTCTTTGTTGGCGAGGTTTAAGGTGAAGCTTGGTCATAAATATGCAATAAGCAATTGTTTTGTAATAAATATCAAAGCTAGTAACTTGGTGTTGAGGTCGGGAAACGATGAAAGTTCAATTTAAAAACTGAAATTTTTACTAGGTACAATGAGGCGGTACGACTTAATTACAACGAGGCGTTTCGACTCTATAGCACTTTATTCATTGAATTTTCATCATGATGTTGCACAACATCTCGACAGATATCACTGAATATATTTGGGAACGGACTGATTGATATATTTGTAAACACTCACTGGGAGATGAACCATGACGACACCGGTTTCCATTACTTTGGGGAAGCTTTTGGGATAGAGGCATTTTTCAGCATGAGGAGATTACTACCTGGAAATGTCACCCTCGTTTTGATGTTAAAGGGTTTGGTCAGGATCGGGGTTGTTTGTTGGTTGTATTGGTTGATAGGAAGTCACAGGAGTAGTAGGTAGGAGGGGTGAAGTGTAGGAGGGGTAAGCTAGCGGATGGCAACCAAATCAATCTTCGAATTAAAAATATGTGCATTTAATCATGATGATAGACAAAAACTTCGTTGTTTTCCTTGATCGGCTAGTTTGTCACTGATAAAAACATGGTTTCTTTTAAGTTCAACGACTGTGGCCCAAACTCTAGCGAGCCATCCAGCACAATAGGAATCACTTATCTTTCACGAATATCTCTGACCCAAAAACCATTCGAATTTTTTAAAGAATAGATACTATTGATCTAAAGTAAATAATACGATACGCATTTGATGAAAATACGTACACCCGTCGCCACGAAAAGAAAAAGCGCCAATCGTAGTCCTGAAACAACTCAACATAGCTGTAACGCTAATTCTTGACAGGGATTGACAGCCAAATTACTGCTAATCTCTTTTAACAAAACGAACAATGTCAGGGGTAACTCTGTGAAATTTCTCCATGATGTAAAAAGAACAAACTTTGCAAATTTCACTAGTAAGTTTTATTCTCGACCGGGTTTTGACAGTTTATATCATCTTCAGTGACCTGAAAAAAGTTAACCTGAAGTTTAAAAAAAGTTGACCTGAAGATGACATAAACTGTCGAAACCCGGGTCGTGAATAAAACCTTCCAGTAAAATCAGCAAAGTTTGTTCTTTTTCCATATTCCTAAGCTATCGAGAACTTCTAGAAATGGTTCTAAATATCCATTGTATTTATCTGAGCTGTTTCCATACCTCGGAGATACCTATTCGGAGATATGCTAAAATTGATAACAGTCTTGATGTGTCCGGGAAGTATGACAAGCGTAGTTAGAGCATAGTAAAAGTCTGGCTTTGAAATTTAAGAATGAAGCAGGGAAAAAATTGCAACCGCAAAAATCTGTTCAAGATAAAACGTAATAAGGGTGTTAAAGGCATCTTCTAGCCAATTATATGCACCAGAGACAAAAAAACTGGCCTAACATATATCAAAAGGAATATCTTTTAGAGCAAAACTAACCCGGGCGAGACAATGAGGCACATAATTGAATAATCCTTTCATAATCGTTTATCACGAGTTACCCCATAAGCTTAGGTTTTACCGCGGTATTTAATGATCCATCATGCAAATGATGCTTTCAGAAGCGAGTTCACATAGGATTAATGAAGCCGGTATATTTTTATGAAAGCGCATGTTAAATCCGTTTTCCATATCATCCAATAATGTTAATATACTTGAAAATTTACTGTGTGCCAACTCACGCTGAATCCCCATGGCATAAGCGGTGTTTTGGTTGGTTAACACCGTAAAAGTAAACCCAGGGGTAATTTATAAGAGCTTTGCTACGCTGCATGAACTAAGACAGCTATCCATCACCATGAATGTTACATATTTGTCATTATAAGGGGTTACTGAACACATCTTGGGAAACGGCTGTTGGATAAACACTCAGGAACTCAGGATAAACACTCAGGTTGTAACTCCGGAACCTTTTGTATCGTATTAAGCGACAGAGATTAGGTCTATCACCATTTAATACCAGCTCATGAGAGGCGAATGTTAATCGGTAATTTTGATTATTTTGTCTTTGAAATGATTTTTTCTAAAAGAACCAATGACCCGCTACTTAATGACGAATGCTGGCTGAAAAACGTTAGCCAATACCATGCCCGTGGCCGCGAAGGTAATGATCGCTGCATTTTGCCTATCAAACGCGTAAGTCGGCCGATACTTCATTATCTCACCAAAAGGCACCTAATGGAACGTAAACAATGACGACGGCCAGACGATCTGCCATGACAAACAATCACTTCGGCAGATTGGCTAACCAACAGATGACTCTTTCATAATTGAGAACGCAACTCAGAATCAATTTGAACAAGTTTTGCTGTCAGGGATAATCTGCGATTTGGAAGAGCCTGCGTCCATCACCATGTAGAGACTGCGCATTAGTATCACGCAAGCCTTCAGGATAAAGCACCTGCATCTTTCACACCTAAAGACCTGCTAGGGGCCTACCGTCAGTAACATCGATGAAACCCCTTCATTCAATTCATTAATCCTACTGAATTTTTATCAAGGGAACACGCCGGGGTTTTCTTCGATCAAATCTTCCCCTGCTACGAGGTAGGCATCCTTAATCTCCTGCCCCAAGGAATAAGATGGGGATGTTAAGTCGGAATATGTTGGCTGAAGTTGACAGGCATATTACAAATATAAAGGGATGCATTCTCCCATCAGTTACCCTGACCAGGATTCTTATGCGAGTTATCGCAACGCATCTAAGAAAACAAAACCAGTTATTAGCAACATGGCAACATCATTGTTTACATATCTGAATTAAATTGACCAAAATATAGAAATAAGAGGCAGATAGTAATTTTGATAAATCTACGAAACTCCAGGTTTTTCCACTGAAAGGATTCTATATAGAATTCGGCAGTTATGGATGTCAAATTTCGCCTGCTCGGATGACGCACTAAGCTGTTTCTAGTGGGATATTAACATTTAGAGAAATCACTAAGGCGATTGAGCGTATAAATTTGCATTAACTATGACTGCCATTTTCAAATCATGCGACTGAAAAAAAGATTGCCAAACTTGGAATTTTTCTCCAACGTCTTAAAACATTAAGGGCGAACGGCAAAAAAATAAACAAAGGATGGCTGAAGCGTAGTTTACCGAGAGCCGGGTCAACGTATTCTATAAGGTAACGCTTGTGACAACAAGAGAGCAAAAAAATGAATACTCCTTCTCGACGCTACCTACGGGTTCATTGTTGATTCAACGTTAATATTCCCGGCTTCCATCGCACGCATGAGTGTTCGCCGCTATTGGCCTCGTTTGCTTTGAATCATTCCGTGGAATTTATACGCATCACGCCCGAATTACGTACCACGACCGTTCAATAAAAACAATTTCCCGCAATTAAGATGCCACTTCTCGACAGCACGTCCGAAAGAATTCCAAGTCCGGCAAAATTATACACACAAATCACAAAACGGTTGAATATATTTTTTCTCTCTCTCTCTCTCTCTCTCTGGGTAGATTGACCGCGAGTACGTAACGAGCATAAAAATTTCATTCGTGAAATGGAGGGAATAATCGTTCTAGAATGTTAAAAGTATGCGTAAGAGAAAAAGGCATAGGTATCGAGGCGCATATACCGTAGCGAACACCGGTTCTTGTTGGCAATAAACGCGCAACTCGCACTACGAAAGACTTCAAAGCGACACGACAAGGGAGTACGTTAGTGTGTGCCAATGGGTCGCCGGCTTAGACAGATTAGTCATACATCTTTTTTTTCTTTCCATTGCCTTGAACTCACTCGCCATTGCGCAAGAATAACGGTGACAGAAGCAGCGGTTTTCAGTCAATCCGGGAATCTTTTGCAAGCAAGGGATCGAGGGAAAAACATTTGCCATGTGCTTAGAGGGACGTTATTCACACTTCTCGGCTCTCTTCTCATATTGGAAATTTTAATAGCACACACAAAATGGCTCATGAAACCTGTAATAAGCTGAGTGTATGAAACTTCGGCACCGTGTAAGGAAGTAGGCGTAGAATATAATAGCAGATACTTGGGCAATGTGTTGCGATACTTTCATAGAGCGTCGGACACTAGGCGTAGTGTAGGCACTTCACGAGAGCTAATTAGCTTGAAAATATTGGCATATTTGTCAGTGCCATAGGCGATACTGTCGGTATAAAATGGCATTTAATATCTTGGCAGGGAATTTGTTATGCCACTCTCATTACCAAAGAGGGATTGAAAAATTTTTAACGACATCAAATTTTTCCAATTATACGCAGACTGTCAGTTAATAAATTATTGAGTTTTGCTACTCTGTTATTTGATTTTCCATTTTTATCAAGGTATCTTTTGTTTTGATTCCGAATTTTCCTTCAGAAAATCTGTCAGGTTTGAGTAGCATTATAGACTGCAGGACTATTTTTATTTCTCATTCTCTTCTATTCCCTTCATTAAAATGAACGGATCGCAAGGAGTGTCTCTCCATACGAAAACTTTTACTGACATTTATTTTGTGTAAAACTGACGAAGAGTTCAGTGAATGAATCCCAAGGAAAGGAAGAGGGGGGGATGGAACGGGTGAGCTCTGAGCAGATTATGGCATACTGCTGGTTGGTGCCGTTTCTTTTTCTTCAGCCATTTCCAAAGCAAGTCGGACTGGAGGTCATGGGAACTTACGACAACAGCGTCGAACGTGCGTGGCTATCTGGCCGCGTATCTCGTGGATGTTTAGCAGCAAGCGAGTTCTCACACCTAAGCTCACATTCGCACGAGATTTTTGAAACGCTAAGTATCATTTGTTAGCACAAAGGATTCGAACAATAAATCGTACGACCACTCGCTGAGCATAGTTAGGGAAGCAGTTTTGCATTTATGACTCACTATATTGCAGATAAATTACAAAATCTTACATCCAATATCCCAAATACGATGAGGAGGGATTTTGAATTGCCCATATAAGTGAAAAATCATATCGGAAAGGTGACTGGGACAGCGGACGAAATAATATCTGGAATAGGGCTGAAAAGTTAACATGATCGAATTGACTGAATAAATGGAGGACCATAATGTCCTTTAAAAATATATTCTGACTTGTAAATTAAAAGTAGTGACATTGAAAAAAAAGTGTAGAAAATATGTTTCACGCAAAATAAAAATAACTTAGATTCGACATATGGAAAGTTCTTCAGCGTTTATATGCATGGAACGCTCCGTACACGTTGCACCTGAGGTAGAAAATCATATTTACACATGAAAATAGTATTAATTAACGCCATTGATTAACAGGAAATGGTATACACCTTTCATGATATTAACGTGAAAAAATGGGGATATTTCAAGACGAATTGTGGATCTAATTTTATTTCTAGGCCTGGTAAATTAAAGTATCCATGCAGTAGACTTCAAAGCATTCCCTTTACTTGCATATATTATGTCGAAAATATGGACGTGCAAACAATATTCATCAGATGGGCACTTCGACGAAATCAGAAATCAATGATTAATTAGGAGAACGATTCGATTCAATATAGATGATATTAAAATGATACACAAATTCTCGCGCAAATGCTAATACTGGAAATCTCTCGCAAATTCTAATACTGAAAAATACTGGACATGCGTCTACTAAAATATATTAAAGTTCATAGAACATCATAGGTAATGTAAAATTCTCCATCAAGCAATCTCAGTTTTAGTCGCGCACATGACATGTGCCAAAGAGTGCTTCTAAGAAGGAAATTTTCTGATTATATTTCGGGTTTACAAGTTTAGCAGTCAAAATTCTTTCTGATAAATAATGAGAGCTCACTTTGTACATACCACACCATTCTTTTTTCACCGACCATGGTTTCGACAATATCTGTCATTATCAAGGTACTTGAAATAATGATTATCCATGATAATGACAGATATTGTCGGAACCATGGTCGGTGAAAATAAAATAGTGTGGAATGTACCAAGTGAGTTCTCATTTCATGTGTCGCTATTCCACAGAGTAAAGCCTAAAACTTGTATTGTGATAAATAGGTGGATCGTTACATGTCTAAGGGCTTCTACTTCGGAAACTTTTATCCAAAACTTTTAAAACCACTTTTGAAGAACGCAAATATACTCAGTTGTCTCCGGCGTGACTTTATGGAATTTGCTATACATTGCGAATGAAGTAACTTTTTACTCCAAATGAATTTTATTTAAGACCGAGTTTTATTTAAGACCCGGGTTTCGACATGATACTTCATTATCAGGCACCTGATGATGACGTGCCACGTCAAAACCCGGTTCGTCTTAAATAAAATGTATGCGGAATAGCAAATTTACTTCATTTACAACGCAAATATATCTAGATTTTTAAAATGAAATTATTCTAAAATTTTCGCAAAGGACGTCTCAAAAGGAATGAATGTTGAAAACGAGCGAGCGCTTTCCATAGAACTAATACGTAAGGTAATTATCACGTGAAATGACTTAATAAGATTCGGATAAAACAACTCACAACACGCGTCATACGCTGGTGACTAGTGGCGCAAGGAATGAGCCTTAATTTAACGATGCAGTTGCATTTCATACTTAATTCTCGTGCGACTTCAAAGGTTACGTCCTCTTCGATTCTTCCGCATCGCTCAATTCCTTGCACCCAAAGGGATGACGCCCAACGTTAACGGTGGCAAAAATAAGGAGAACATTTCTCAACGTCCATTGTCGGGTAACAGTTCACGCACTCACCCGCCCTTTCTCAACAAACCAAGAGTAGAGCGTGCGTTTTCAATGAGTTTCACTGAAGGACAGCGGGGCGATATAAGAAGGTTAAGTTTTCCGTTCTACGGCATCAGCGACGTGAACATGTTTTTGTTTTACTTCCAGTGTGTATAAAGTTGAACTTTGTCATAGTTGTAGTTTAGTACTAACAAAATATCGCGAACTATTGATGGTCGAAGTATTTGATAGCCCACGATAATATCATGTAAGGCATATACCATTTCCTGTTAATTGAAGCTAGCTAAGAAATTGAAGTGGCCGGGAATGCTAAAATCTAGAAGGAAATTACTAAGCAAATAGGTATTTATAGGAATTTTGGCTCTTCGATAGTTAGTCATGGATTTTTCGCCTATTTTATTCTATACCAAACTCTGTGACACCACGCCTGCCAACCAACAGCAATATCTTTCCTTTTTTGGTTCTTTAATAAATGTCATCGACTGATTATGGCTAAATGTTTCGGCTTATAACAGTTATTATGGCAAAGATGGAGTAGAGGTTTACAGATCAGGGTAAGAGTAGGCAATTTCTTAAAAAAGTAGTAAAAATGACAGATTAATTGTAAAACAATAGAAAGTAAATATTACAAGCGCCTCTTCTCAATGGGGAGTAAAGTTAAAGAAAAAGGGTTACTGGGTAAATGAAAAAAAAGATGTTAAATAAATATGCTCTGGTTAATTGAGCAAGTTGAATCAGGCGCTGATGAACAATGTTCCATTAGTACTACTTTACTAGTTACCGATAAATCTTATCAAGGCGTGTTTCCACCATGCGCAAGTACGTGCCTGGAAAGATGCATGGACAAATGCTCCAAATTAGAACAGGGGCTGCAAGGGAACAGGGATGTTTACACGGTGCAATTGCAATGGTGAATTTGCTCATGCATCTACTCGCTTGGGTACATGGATCTAGTAAATACGGCTTTAGAGACCGCCAGTGAAAACATCATTCCCAATGAAAATAAAATTATGGACATCTTAACAATTCATGCTTACCTATTGATTTTAATAGTCTTAGATAAACGACCTCTTCGTATGGCTTTCCTTCAACAACACTTGATTTTTTTAGATAAATATTTAGGACACCACATGTTCGACAGTAAGTTCAACAATTTTCAAGGCCTACCTCGTACAGTAGAATACAAACCCGTCGATCCGGGTGAAAAAATGATTGCTTCACAGCTACCGGGAAATGGCGACGGGAGATATATCTCTATTCATCATTTCATGAACTGCGACGCAGAATCCTCCGAGGAAGAGTGGAAGCGGCAAAAACTAAACACTGGCATAAATACCAAGTCCGAGAGAGAGTTATTATTGGTAAACTTGGCGAAGCATCATTTTTGCCGCATTTGAAATTGACTACCAGAAGCCGAGCACAAACTATCGTGAAGTATTCAGTAGATCATGATATGTATCTTCCTACCTCCCGTGGAACAGACCATGATTAGTACGTTTTCTCGATTGTTTAACAATATGTGTATCACTTATTACTTAACAGCTCGTAGCTTTAATAGAACACTTGGGCTTTTCGTCATTTTTCCTCTTAATTATACGACGCGTTACGCTTTACTTGCGTCATCATCAGATAAAAAATTCAGAGTATGCTCTCCGCAGTTTTGCATACACCTGATGATGCTGCAATTCGATGTAGCGAGTAAGGCAACTAAGATAAAATATAAGAAAATTGTTAATAATTACGTATTTTAACTAAGAATACTCTTTGTACGAACTTCAACAAAGCGAAGCCAAAAACAGTTACGATTATACTTACTGTAAAATTGTCGTTAAAATCGCATGAAAAAACCTTCAATTGTTAATGCGTTTTCAGCGTACTGGGTGAAGCAGTTGAGTCAAACGACGCCTTGAATACGTGCAAATAGATGATTATTGAGACGTTTAGTCATCAACATGAGGTGTCTGGCTCACTAATAATACTATGTATACTTCATGCTTTTCAAAATGCTTGACTTTAGCATAAAATCGATGATGTACCTAATTATGATCAGAGAAAAAACTCGCTCCAACTGCCGTATAAGACGATAGGAAGACTTTTTGAAGGCCCTAATATTTGATACCTCTGATAAAATGCTTTTACCCTAACGGGACGGAATATATGAGGCAAAAAATCCCTCTTGTACATCCTATAGTGCCAGAAGAATGGTATTTATGTTTTGAACTGATAATGCGAGCAATTACTCATTTAATTAGGAAATGAATAATCACAGCAATTTTGAAATAGGCGATTTCCGCCAGTTCGTTTGACGGAGACGTGGTCATGCCCCTCGCAGACCAGCGAATGACAATTAATTGCTTGTGACCGTCAGTATATCATACGTTGGAAGGAGACCAACAAAAACTGTGTTCTCCTCGAAGGGTTTCTTCCACCTGCGAGATCTCTTTCAGGCTCCACGAGGTCCATTCCAAAGGGAGATAACCTTTACATGCCAGCCCAATTCAATCGCTCGATTTTGGGAACTCTGATTTTCTTCGTTCAAATCAAGAAGGGATACTCTTAACTCGATTCATATTGCGTCAACTCCTGAGCATAATTTTACCTTTGACCTGTTTTTTTCAATGATGCGCGTAACGTGGACGGGTTTCGTAAACATATGAGAGTAATGCAAGGATCAGCTGAGGAGCCCATTTCAAGGTAGCCGTCGAGACATAATTCAGCAATGATTATGTTTGTGTTACCGATATTACGACAGTCTAAGGTAGCAAGTGTTGGAAACAATAGGACTGTAAAATAAGCTAATGCCTCCGAAATGTAATCCAATCAATTTCCGTCCCATCTCAGTCACCCAACATCTCGAACCACTGTCGAATAAAATGTCAGCAAAAATAAAGAGAAAGAGAGTAATGTGAGCTCAGTAATGCATTATAAGCCAACTTTTGGAGCAAATCTCACACTTTTACGGAAATTTTATTAAAAGTGAAACTTAAATATCAAGCCTGCCATGGCGATTTATGATATGCACGCTCGTTGGTATTAATAGGAGGTTTTTTTCATTAAATCTGCATCGAACGATTCTAAGAATGAATGCGCTAAATGAGGCGTCTCTGGGTTAAGCCTACACAGATGATGAAGGTTGCCCTGAAAGTGAATTAAAGGAGCATTTTCGTAAAATTTCTGCTCTTAAAAATTCACATGGAATCATTTAGTCTAGAGTAGAGTGGATATTGAATGCAGTCTACGGGAAGATAGTTAACAACAGTTTCAATAGCAATCTTATCATGCAGCCCTGTGGTTCATAACGAGATTTTTGCATATATCTGGACTTGGACAGCCTTCCATATAAACCCTTTTGCTTAATTTGGGTCATATCAAATGAAAATAAAATGGTTGAGTGATAGAAACTTTACACAGGTGCTCAGATGCAAATTAAGAACTTTTACAAATTTTGAGCTACCGTGAGTCGACGTAATACCAATTAATGATCCTCATCACTATTCTTTGCTTCATCAGCTTTTTATGCGTACAAAACTTAGTCAATTTTTCTCGATGCCAAAAAAAGAGTAATAGTTTTTCATTTACTCTGTAATATTAAAAATTCTGGGGTGCATGTGCGTACATTTGGAGCCACGCTCTTGAGGAGTTATTTGAACTCCTGAACTTTAATTCAAATCGTTTCAGTTATTTTTAATATCATTACAAGTTTAATCAAGTTTATTTCCACCCGTCATCATCGATTCAATGTTTGCTGACAATCCCTCATGGAAAATAATTTTCATCGGCCTGCAGTTTAACCATCAGAACATGTTATTCGAAGGAAGTCATCGATTTTCCAATCAAATGAAAGTCATTGACCCGTCGACAGGGCATTTATGCGTAACGTGAAAATTCAGTCTCAGGCGTGACTTGGTGGAGTTTGCTTAACATTGTAAATGAGAAGATTAGGTTATTTCTTCCACATGAATTTATTAAAAGACAACCCAGTTTTTGACGTGGCACGATCTCATCAGGAAGGTGAATTTTAATCAGTTTATGAGGAATAACTGAGTTAAACTTTTCCTAATATGCAAACGTGAAAATTCTTCACTCTTTTCAGTCTCGCGTGCGTCTGTGGCAAATAGAGCCAGACTTTTTCAAAACGTATCTGTGCTTCTTTATTGACGACTTCGCCGCGATGGTTAAGATCACAGCGGCGTTTTCTTCACAGACAACTCTCTGGAACTGATTTCTATCTGGTATATAACAAACCTCCTCCAACTTTATTTGACTGCGGTACCGAGGTTAGTGACGCCGGCCTGGCATCTCAAGGGTTGAAGTTTCGTATCCCATTCCGCATGGAGTTTTTCTCGAAATAAAGTTCATCCGGTTGAAAGATGCGATGGAGATCGCCTTTAGTATTTGAAGAACTTGAAAAAAAACCCAACTACGAAGGTGCCATTTGGCCAACGGCGTCGCGGAAAAAGGAGAGTTCGTGAGCTGTGCATACGAAAGATATTTTTTGTGAGTCTGCGCTCCGCATTGATTCACGAGCTCTCTTTATGATCTCAACCTAACCTTGCTTTCATTGCTTCCTCTCTCCTTCCATCCAATACTCCCTCCCGAAGCCTTTTGAGCTCGATCCGACCCAATGAACATGAGATGCCATTCGCTTCGCACTTTCACTCTCGCTTATTTTTCTTATCCCCTCAAGTTTTGCGCAGTGCCTTTCCCCGTTTCGTTCCCTTACTTCTCCGCTCATTCCCTTACATCTTTCCCATCAATACCCCGCGAACTTTACGGCCAGAGGAAACAGAGTTTACTCGGTTATTTTGTGTGCTTCCAGATCCCTTGACAAAAGAAAAAATATCTAGTTACCAACCCGAAGTCGGTTTTTGATGAGCGAGGTTAGTGCTTACCTGGTACTAACAATGAACCCCACAGCGTGTGAAATTTCACAGATTTCCGGAGGCCGTTTCCGTTTCCTATGGCGTCTGTAGTTTCCCACGAAGTTTTTTGGCAACGATAAAAACCACAGCGATATGATCATAAATTGTCTTGTCCAGAGAAAATTTCAGGGTTTGAGGTAGTTTGAGCGAGATATATCCCCCGTCATAGTAGAGGCCATATTAGATTTTACGTCTTAATTTCAGCAGCTGTAGGAAGCATTTAATAAATATTGTAGTATAAATTGTGCAACAATGCTTTTTTTATCAAAATTCTCAGTGATTAAAAAAAATTCTATAAAAGTTTTTAACTCATTTTTTCCATGCGGTGGGTTTAAAACCCCTTCTCTACGAAAGGTTTCTTTTTGCGATTCTGAAAAAAATGAATGCAGTGACTATATGATTTATTCTTAAAATAGTTGATAAAATATACAAACTACATAATATTAATTTTTGAACAGATATAGGCGATATAAACACCTCATTTTTTCAAATTATGTCTCTCTGGATTGCATGCACGTACCATTTCCCTCGTAAAATTACTGGAATTTTTTTGCAAATCTCTCAAAAAAAGTGCAACATGGGGGTGATATTTTGATATCTTTGTAAAAATGAGATATTTTTCTCTAACAAGAGACCAATTTTTTTATTTATAGGTGAAATGAAATCACCTTCAAACCCCCTTCAATCCTTTACTGCGCAGTGGGACAACAAATACACTGTTGGTCAGCGTAAGTCTCTAATCCAGTTCAAGCCCCCACCCTAATGAATAGATACGACATAAAAGAGGCGATCAAACATATTTATTCCCTACGTCAACTAGTTACTCAAAACTTCTCTGAAGGAAGTCTACCCAATGTGATTCAAAACACGTCTTGCATTTCCGTTGACCCGCTCGAAACAGATGGGAGTCAAATAAGTAAGCTTTACCTTGGCAATACCGCCTCCTGAATTTGAGTGCATTGCTTTCCTCTCTGAGCCAGAGAAAATTTATCACCTCTCTCCGTTTTCTTCTTACTCTCTCCTGTAATATTTTTATATATTTACATTAGTTTAGACACAGTAGTGTCTTTATTTAATTATGAGATGTGGTACGATGCAAAGGTAAAATTAAACAGAAATTCCATCGAGATTTAAATTGCCATTTCCACTCAAATTGGCAATACTATCGGTACACGTAGCATTTCGGATTTTAAAGTTAGGGCCCTTATAGAATACAAAGGTTATAATACTATAGAATTGGCTCGCATCCGGCCGGTAGAGAGCTCTGATGAGCACTCAAAGTTTACGAGTTTTTGTAAACGTTCCGCCGTCGGGCTGCTCACCGGCCTCCATTTCGCATCGTTCCCTTCAGCAGTTCGGTTACTTTCGCCTTCCTTTCACTGATCTGTATCCCTCTGCCTTACATTCCACCTGTGCTTACCTCTGCCTCTCTTAATAACCTGTAAACAGGAATCCCCTCACTGGAATCGCAGAATTCGACGGATATCGCTACCTCCGAGCATGCCGTCAGGTGCTTTAAAGCATATGAGTGCGGTGGAAGAATAGGAACAGAGGTCTCCACCAGTATTAATTTTTAGATAAATGAGGAAAAATGTAACAAATGGACTCGTTCATAAACCTCGGAAGCTGCATCGTACTGGAGGAAATGGTCACGATCGACATTAAAGAAAGAATAGCCCAACCTGGGGAGGAATCCGCATTGAAGGAGCAACTTCGATATAGGATGCATTCAGAGGGAATATGTGCCATAAAGGGAATAACTGCCATAAAGTATATGCGAGGAACATGGCTCTTTAAGAAGCAGATAGTTAGGGAAATTGGAGAAAAAGACTAGAGGAAAATGATGGCATTCAACACTTGGTGCTGACGATGTAAAGGACAAATAAAATAACAAGATTAAGTAAACGGAAGAAAGATACCTATTGACAAGTTCACGCAGAAACCGTAATGAAGAGACGACAGAAATGGATAGGATTCCCCCCGGGACACAATGAATTCTTGAGGAACATAATATAAGACAAAACAGAATGGAAAGCACCCCTAGAGGAACCAAGCCATAGATACAGCCAATAAATCACGAGATGTGGGGTAAAGGAACACTATAGGAGAGTAAGTGCGGTAGCGATGTATCGAAAGAAATGGGGGCTACAATGCAATCTCCGCATTGAATATATGATGTTGATATCCTCAAACTCATATCATCTGAATGTTTGTAATAATAGTAGTGTTAATGACCTTTGCGTTCGAATGGGCAGGCTTTTTCAGCCAGTCTTTGAATTGAGCAACTAATGATGATGGTCCTGTGAGGATCCTCCGTTCCTCTCACCGCTTCTTCACCTTCCCTGACCTCAAGCACTCCTCTAGTGAGTGACACCAAGCTCTGCGATACCTGTGACTTGCTACAGCTCATTACTCTCAACCCTTTTGGGTCGTCTTATACACCGTCCGCGTGCACATTCAACCTTCCCCTAACTGTCCTCCCCCACCGACCTCACATATCCCTCTCGTTTACCTTCCCCTTGTCCCCCCCCCTTACACTTTCCCTTCCCCTCCACACTCACCCCTTCCCCACCCCAACCCCACCGAGCAAACACATTGCTCTCAGACGGGACGCCTTCATTCATGGCCTCACTGTATATTGGGCTGTGAGAGTGGTGAGGCGCGGCGACTCCGCAGGTAGCCTGTGGGGAGGAAATGATATACACCACAAGGTTAATCCACCTTATCCCCACCTCTTCCTCCACACAACCTCCCCTCTTTTTCCCTCCTCCCTCCCACTTCACCTCCAGGCGCCTCCTCACCCTCCCACCACACGCCTCCCCCATCTCTCCCCCCACACCCGTGGCAACCACAGTTCTCTTCCCCTTAAAAAAAAAAATCCACCTCCAACAACGTACCCCATTACACCGAACTCCCCACCACCACTCCGTAACCAACTTCTTCCCCACTACTCTCCTGCAGGGAACAACTCGTGGCCTCTCTTTCTCTCTCTCTCATATTCTGAATCTCGGCTTCAGAATCTGACATTGTGCTCTCGTTCGTCGGATCGATAGCGTTTCCTATACACAACACTATAGACTTCTCCGCTGAAAATATTTGCGTTTGGAAAAAATAAGACCGTGTGCGTTCTCGTGTGAGACAGTGATTGTGCGTCAAGAGTTGAGTGCACTTGGGGTTTTTTTACGACCGTGAGCTCGGACCGTCTCACGATTCCCTGCGCGGGGTTTATTTCGCTTCTCGGTGTTTTCGTTTTCTCGACCCGGGAAGAGGAAAAGGGAAGAAAAAGTTCTCCAAGACAAAAGAGCTAGCTTAGTAGCTAACAATCGGCTCGCTTGGGCACTCCTTTCTCACAAGTGTCTTTTTTTTTGTTCGGTGTTTTCTTCGCTAGTGGCTTGTCGCCTCAGTTCGGCGCCCATGGACTTCTTTAAACCGGCGGCGGCGGCTTGAGTCGGAATTAAGAGGTTGGTTGGTAAAGTGCGTTTGCACCGTTCACGGCTTGCGCGCAAACTCGTCGTTTCTTGCTGCTGGTATTGTTTCCGTCTTAAAGCTTTCCACCCGCTTTTTCGTCGGAGGTGGGCGGTGGACGAGGTGGGGGAAAAGCTGACGTACACGTATCGAAGGAAGGTGGCTTCCATTTCTCTCTAGACATCCCGCTGAAGGCGCCGCCCGAAAAACATTTCTCACAGCTCCGAGGAGTCGGTCCCAACCACGTGGTGTGAGGGATGCGACCGAAAAACACGAACTGTTTGTCTTTAAGGTGGTGGAGTGCTCAGGCAAAAGACGCCGAAGACGTGTCGTGGCACAGTAACTGAAAGATTGTGACTCCGGAAGGACAGAAACAGAAGATCGGAAGGACTTTAGGAGAGGCTTGCGTTATTCTCTCCTTTAACACCAAAAAAATAAAAACACTTCAATTTCGTGGGTGATATGTTCGTACGAGTGTGATAGTAATTAGTCTAGGATCGCGAATACCGAATAGACTTGTTACGTATTTATGTTCCACTGATCATCCTAATCGTTTACGCTGGTGCGGGAAAAGCAGCGAAAAGTTTAAGTTTTTGGTTTTGAACAGCTGGAGAGTCAACCGGAAACCTGCAACTAAATGCTGCTTTCCATAAACCAACCAACAAACTGATTTCAAGTGTAACATTGTGGTTTGTTCTAGTGAGTGAGAGAAGAATCGAGGAGCAATTTATTGTATTCGTTTATAACGTTTTTATGCCCACATAAATTAACCTGAACAGTTGTACGCTCTGATACAGGAAAAGGAGGAGACCATTTCACTCTTCCAATCTCGCTGTCAAATCGTCTGGCGATATTTCTTTCTGTTGCTGACCTTTTGAATATAAGAGTGCGGGAGAATCTGCCCATAGACTACAAAATCCCATACACCACCGCCCATTTCAAGACATTAAATTAACCGAGCCCGAAAGGAACCATGACGTCCAGATCGGGCGAAGACGCCATCAGCAGCCGGCTGAAGGAGGCCCAGCTGATCAGACTGTGCGCTGAGAAGACCAGCCACGCGAGGATGAGGGAGTGCCTGGCATTGGCCGAGGCTCTGGCACGGGCCAGCCTGGAATCCGAAGGCGGCAACGCTACGACGACGCCGGCGACTACCGAGGTCTGCGTGCCAGCAAAGAAAGCGGCGGTGGGCAAGAAGGGCCGTGAAGCAGCCAACGGAGAGTCCCGCCGACCATACGTACCACCAAAACAACTCCTGCTCTATCTCGTAAGGTAAAGAGAGAAAAAAGTTTTAAAAAAGTAAAATTCGCGGCCTCACGTCCACGATAATGATCTCGGAGCGGCACTGCTTTAAACTTGTCGGCCGGACTCGTGTTGTTGTGACGCGAGCAGGCAACTACCTAAACCGGTAGGAAGGAAGGAGACACTTGGATTCGGCCGGCGCGGCGTCATTGCAATGTGCCTTCTCTGCGCAAAGAAAAACCGCCTTCCGTGCAATATAAGGCCTGCGTAGGACGTGGTTTACGTTTCATTCAATGGAACGACTTGTGTCTGTGTTGTAAAATAATTCTCATCGTCATAAGTTGTTGCGAGGAGAGCGCGTCCTGTTGTCGTACAATTGATACCAACACAAGCCAAATATCTCATGTTAGGTACAAACTTCGTTTACAACTAAAGCATTGTGATCTTATTCACCTAGGCACATTCTTTCAAGAAGACTACGACTCGTAAATTTCGTATCTGGTTCAAAAGGTAGTTGTTTTGCCATATCATGAAAACCTAAATCACGGCATGCACAATTTTTTAAAATCACAGCATTGAGTACTGCATTGTATCAACTTTATTGAGCGTAAATTGATGTCAAATTATTCCGCTTCGTCACTCTTCTTCTACCGCTCGGTTTTCAGTGGCATAATCGTCGGCAATTATCAATTCCATCGTTCGAACCGAGAGATCTCTCACGTTGTTTGATTTTTTTTAAGTTGGAAGCCATAAAAAAGTGCGCAGTGTAACCTGCAACCGTGTAATTTTTCTCATAGATATTACGAACTATGGAAAAAAGTGCCTACTCCATCGAGAATTTTTGATTACATGCAACCATTGAAGTCTCCACGTGTTTGCCATTTTCTCAAGGCTACCGACGCAATACGAATAATCATTCACCTACACGGCATTTGCTACGCGATTTCACTCGAGTTTTTTCCTCGCGTTGAGTCTGTTCATAAATTTAAATATCAAACGAATTTGAGTAGATTGGGTTACGCTGTTTTGCACCTGTACTCAATTCCTTCAACCTTAGATGAACAAGTCACGCATTGTGCAACGAGCAATCGGTATGAATTCCAACCAGTAATGTTTATAGTAAACAAAATTCCATTGTTCCACGAATGCAAATGAATATAGGATGAATTGCAGGTATTTCTGGCACAACGAGGAATTATTGGCAGAATAAGCAGCAGATTGGTAGATTGCATTTTATTAATGAGAACCTAGGTTTATCATGGTTACTAACCATTGGCTGGAATAAAATAGATAAATTATTAGATTGCATCATTAGAGTGACAATATAAACATATTGGCTTTTCTCCCTAGTGGGGTTCTCGTAAATTATGTACAGTCTATCAGCCAGCTATAAAAATATGTTGGCAAGGGGATAAGATACTATCATGAAGGCGGAATGGAATTATATGTTTAGGTTTTCTATTTGAAAATGTACACCTTTGGTGAAAAAGAATTAATTTATTGTCGTAGGCAAAGCGATTTTACACAAATCTCAACATCTCTCCGACTGCTTGAGAATTTATATTAGCAGGTAAAACGGAGTATGAAGTAGTTTATCCTCGGAAATAAAAAGTATTCGTTCATTTGTTACGCGGGATTACTACCACTTTCTTGTGATTTTTGTGAATAGAAACTTTGGACGAAGAGAAATATTTCTAGAAATATGGAGAAATAATGTACTGCTATCGAAGAGGGCATACTAACAGAGAGGAGGAGGTATTTGCAGGAAAACTACGAAGTCGACTGGTGACGAAAAAATAGTTCCGATTTTGATATCAGAAGCAGCACCATCAATTTTCATGTTACAGCCCCACAGCCTGATCTGACAGGGGATGAATACAGATTGGATTCCTGTTGAACACGGCACGAAAATAAATAGGTGATGTATGTAAGCCATGAAAAAGAGAGAAATATATGTTAGATACACAGAAGGGAAGTGAAGATTACAGAAAATTTCGAGAAAGCATTAAGCGAACAGATGTGAGAAATGATGAGGGAGAAAATATAGGTCTAACTGCGGCTAAGGTAGGAAGATATCGTGGTTTTGAGTGCAGGGATGGGCAACTACAGAGGACAGAAGTAGTCAACAGTTAGGGAATAGGTGAAGCAAACCAAAAAGATACGCTCTGTATTCTGTGTATTGTGTCTGTTCGCTCTAACAATTCGTGTAAGGGGCAGAAAACCTATGGCAAAAAAGGATAAAAATCAATTTTAATGTACTTTTACGACCAAAGAGAAATGCTTCTTATTCTTTAGTTAAGCCTTCTCTGAGGTAAATTCTTTCTTAAAGTAAGGTGATTGCTCTAATGTATACTTCTCCTATGCGCTCTCATGCGGGAATCGTTCCTTTTCTTAAATACCCAAATTTAATCTTCGGTTTGAAAATAAAAAATAATACGCCCTAATCCGGCAGGAATATTCGTGGCAGATCAATGTCTATAAGCATCAATCAGTTTAGTTCAAAGAGTAAAAACTGCCATTTGATTTGCATGTTCAGCATCTCAATTCATATACGAGACGATTGGTCTAATTCACTGTTGGTTGAGAGTAAATTTACGTTCTTTCTCAATCGCAAACTAAAACTCGAATTTTTTCATATTTTGTATTTTGTCACTTAAGGTTTATTTAAGACTCAACGTGGGTCTCAACGTGTAACGTGTTCATCAGGTCTGAGATTCAATCGAAACCCGGGGGACGTCTTAAATTAAATTTATGTGGAATAACAAAGTTACTTAATTTGCAATGAATAGTAAATTCTATGAAGTCACGCCTGACACAACTGAGTGTTTCACATTCGCTTTTTAATAATGATATTTTTTGTTTCTTGGCTAAATATGGCATTATGTGTTGATGAAGATTGAAATTGGTTTGGTCTTGGTAATTTTCACGTTTTTGTGAGTGCTGGCGGAAGAAAATTTTTGATAGTATATACAGCATTGAATACCCTGAGGAAGGATTAAAAATAATCTGCAAGATCGGTAAACATCAATTTATTAGTTATATTATTTGGTCAAAAACCTCAACAAAAAACTCAAGGGAAAACTCTGCGGTCAAGAAAGAAAATAGGTTATAAAACTCGATTGATATTGCTCATACTACCGGAATCTTAAGGTATTTACCATTGAATGAAGACCTTTCTTCATTCACGTGTAATGTCACAAGTGAATTGGATTTGTACGTCTTTGACGCTGCAGTTTCCTGATCCGCATTGGGGTCAAGGACGCGCGCACTTGGTGTTCCCATGGGCGTGGAGTCGAGAATCATGGGAAGTGAGCTGTGGATGCGGATGTTTTTTTTTCGATCCCATCACGAGCAGATGAAAGGGAAACTGAGAACTGAAGGAGAGCAGTCGACGGTCAACACGGCAAACCGAAGAAGAAAGTCCACGGTCCCAACCCAGTTTGCGACCAGCCCTTGAAATGTGAGAAAATGTACGCGCCAGCAAAAATGCAAGTGGTCGGAACTATTTTCAAACAAAACTGCTCTGAGTACCACTATTATTCCTCGCATTATTACGCTCATTTAAATTTATGCACCACATAACAAGCAATTTCCCTAATCAAGAGAAATATTCATAACTAGTTCCGGAATCGAAGTAGGAGTACGATCAACGGAATACAGATGATGGCCTCGTTTTAGACCACAATATTGATCTCTTTCGTCGCATGCCATGCATGTTCAACTTATTTTGAAGTTTGGAATTGTATCTATTGATTTTGGATATCTGGCGTGATTTATTGTACGCGAGTAATGTAAAATCAGGAGTGGGCTGAAAAGTTAAATGGAAACTTAGAATTTGGGCTGAATGAATTTAAGGAAAATATTGATTACCAATCCAACATATTTCTCTAAACTGTCTATGGTGCTGAGCAGTAACAATTAGATGAAGTGGCTGAAATTGCCTTCCATTATTGAAGTTCAATTTTTTCTTCAATTGCACTATCAAACACGTGACCGGTAAAAATTTACTGTACTTGGGAATCATGCTGATTGTGAGATTTAATCATCATCAGTTATTATATGAGCGGTCTGGGTCATATTCGTTCCGTCGCCATGCATCATCATCATACCGGAAAATCCAAATCGAAATGCATTACCACTTAGTCTCAGTCCATTCACGCGCTCCTGAGTCCCTCAGTTACGTTAATGGCAACTAACATATATTAGTATTCATATTATTCCCCAATTGTTCACGAAGTTTCACCAAATTAATTGATTCTTCGATTGACGAGCGTTGCTTTGGAAGCAGCTTAAAATATGGAAAACGGCTTCCATTATTGTAGTATATGGAATACACTCGAGGGTCAAATTAGAAACAAAATGATCAATGGGTAATTTTCTGTTAATTAAAATAATAACCTTTTAATGTCCCCTCGGTTATTTATTGGTACAAAACGTTTCGACGCTTTAAGCATCATCATCAGGTACACTGTATCGGTATCTAACAATAACAAGGTGTTCATAAGTATGACACAAGAGATAGACTGCCTTATGTAACAATGTCATATAACCTAAATATGTATCGGTACCTAATTAAAAAAAAACAATGTATCGGTATCTTATTGTATCTGATGATGCCGCTTTAAGCGTCATAACCCGTTGTACAAATAAATAACCAAGTGGATATATCAAAGTTTTTTCTTTTAAATTCATCGTAATGTTCCACAATATCTCGCGGGATACCGCTGAATATACTTCTGTTGATTATTGAAACCGTGTATCGATGTGTGCACCATTTTACGTGGGACTTAAATCAACTGTTTGACTCCGTAAATTTAGACCCAAAGTGCGTAGATAACTCGGAGAAAGGCGAGTTATGATATTTAGAACATTATTTTCGTTTTGGTCGCGAAGCGAACGAAAATTACTGTTCTTTATTTACCCAGTTGAAGCCCTGGCTAGGCTGTAAGGTACGGGCAGAGTTCTTTTTCACTCCCCGTAATGAGGAACCGAAATGCCTGAACGTGTGGGTGCTAATGAGAGCGAATGAAAATTCCCATGATCGACACGGCCATCATTAGATGCCATTGAACACGTCATTATTCCCCCGAGTAAACATCACTTTAGTCTTTCGAGAACTACGGCCAGCAGCACAACCTTCACCACTTCAGCCAGCATTGGCCGCTCCGTCCTTGTTATTTTCACGGCTAGACGAATTGAAGGTGAAGGGGTTATTACTTAATTTGAAGGCTATGCTTTATTCCGGTTGAAAAATTTCAGAAACCATATTCGCCTTCATCTTCCTTAAAAGAAACAACTTTTAACGATAAATACGAAAATAGCAGTCACTAAATTGAATTTCTGAAAGGCATTGGAGCATCAATTAACTTGATATAAAAGGCACCCATATATTTACGGAGTTATTTCTTTTAACTGTTTCCGGATTCAGTTCCATTAAATATTACTTTGTACTCGTGTTATAAATCAATGAGTAATAAGATACTGAATTTGCACCGATACATTATTGATCGCAAGAGATTTCTTAAGGCCAGTGTTCCCGTAATAATTATTTACGTTCTTTCTGGCCCTACTCATCTTTCATTGATTTTGAGTACACATATCATTAATTATGTTCCTTAAATTTGTTCATTCAATGGAATAAGTAGATTAATGCAACGAGTAGAGTCAGTGCGGTAATTACGCAATAAGAGTTGTGAAATAGTTATTTTCCTTGAAAATCTAAATTCCTGACCTTAAAAGAATTACTGCCGCTACTCAGTGACGATATTTATAACACCAAGTTAGTTGTTAAACGCATAAGGACATATTTTGTCGCTACGTTGAAAAAGGCACGCCGGTATACTGGCCTTGATTTCTACGTCACTAGACAGTAAACTCCGCCCTGGTCTGTATATGTGCATCGGCCATATTAACTATTTATGACTTACGAGTTTTCCTTGACTACTCTAACCTCGGCAACGTTGGACCCTTCGCTTTGTTTTAGAAACTACGTTCTATGTATATAATTTCGGAATGCTAATAGAATTGGCCTTTTTCCAACCTGAGTTCACCTTTGTTTGGGCCATTTTCAAATTGTCCGGTAGTCAATGATGTAAACAAGCACCCAAACGCGACCCTCCTTCGTGACAATAACGAATATGGCAACCTTTCTTATGCAAGTGGAATTTTGGAACTTACTTTTCTCATTCTTGTGTACTGGATGTTTCATGTACCAATAATGCATGAAATATCGAGCACCACATTTAAAAGTCATAATTTCCAGAAAGTTAAAAACATTCCGCTACCTTATCGTAAACAATCTGCGTTCGTAAAATATTCTCCCGTCACGTATTTAGAATATAAAAGGCAATACAATTCAAGTATCTTTAAATAAAATTAGCATTTCTTTTCTTTTGTGTTTAAAATTGCCATATCATGAGTTCATTATTGAAATCGCCATTACTAATTGAAATCGCCATAGTCTTCATTAAGGAAGAGTAACCCCTTTAAAAGATTTTTTTCTTCGGGGGTACCTAATTTCACACTATATTCAACATCGTAAATATTTTTTGCACTTGTTCAAAGTGACATAAATGACTTAACTATTATGTGCTTAAACGCGTAGTGTTAGCCTTACTGATATCATCGAGATTAAAGGTAGTAGTGGAGAAACGGATGAAGGATGACTGCGATGATTTCACGCCACATGCCTGGTGCCTTACTAAGGAACACCTCATTATCTTCGAGCCTCGAAATGATGGAATTTTGACGCCACTGCCTGGAAATTTTAAATAAGGCCTTCAATAAATCGCGATTAGTCGAGCATGTAACGTCACGCACGTGGCAATGTCGAGGTCGAGTCCTTGCTGTGAACCCCGTGAACGATTTAGGGAGGTAGTTGTGGTCGAGCTTTGTTTTCGTTCATTATTTCGAGGCTAATTACTATGCCACTGAAAACTAGTTAGAGTGAACCATAACGAGAATGATTACTATGTAAGCTATACTAAGAGTTAAAATTATGAAAAGTTAATTCTGATGTCTACGTTCGCCGTCACTTATTGTGTGAGTAGACGCACAAAATATTCTCCCTCTCGCACGCGTAATTGGTATCTTAAACTTTAACGCTCACGAAAGTCACACTGATATAAGTAATGTGGTAGTTATACACAACCGCAAATTGGAATAAATATAGGTATTCACCCGCTAGGTTTCAATGCATGACATGTTGTGAAGATGAACCAAGCCCATGCAAATGGACATTGAATTAGTCATGAACGCAAATTTTAGGACGCTAGATTGCGGCTAGGTAGATCATTCAGTTTTTGCCAACGAATTTCATTCAAACGGCGCAGTAGAACAAGCACGGCATAAGTTAGAACGCCACATTTTCAGCTGAAAACTTTACCTAGGAAAATTTACAGAGAGTTCTAGGAATATGCCATTGACTTCCACACGGTGACGTGTACTCGCAATTTAAAAGTGGTGGAATAAATACTAAAATCCTTAAGTTTTTCTTAATCAGCTTGTCAGTTTTCGTTGTTCATCTTAAACACATGATCATAACCCAAATTAAAGCAAGCTAATTGACTATTTCACTACACCTTAGCATAATAAATAATAGCTCCGAATGATAAATATATGTACCTACCAGAATACTCCGGAATAGCTACACCATGGCCCGAAAAACTTAGAAAAAGTTCTCATTTTTTTGACCATCCATTTCTGTAGACCATTACGCCGTATGACCCAAGCTGATCGCTCTCATTTTTTCCGTTTTTACTCTTGAGTCACACCTAATTCCTTATGCGTTTACATTGGCTCGACCTCTAAAAGCCTTTTTTTGTGCTTTTTTGTCAACACGTGTGGTAATATTGGACAGGTGCCATTCGTCAAGGGAAGCCACGGATCATTTTGCGATTTATTTTTGTGTCTTGAGAAGAAAGAGGGGAAGGCATAGATGGAAAGCAAAGTATTCAAGTTCAGAGAAAATGGGAGTGAAATTACTTTTCTTGAATGTTATGGGGTTTCCCCGTCTCGTAAATGATGAGAGCCTAATTCCAGGGGGGGGGGGGGCAAAATAAACCTTGGACTTGATTCTTTGCCTGATTCTGCAGTTCAGTATCCGTTCTCAGATTCCGCAGATATCAATTTATGGCTTACTCTACAATGCAACCATTAAAATCCAAAAACTCAGAAAATATTTTTGCGGCATTCATCAAAAAATCTATCCATTCATACTAAATATAAGTTTACGATATAGTGAATAAGGATGAGTTCACGTTCAAGTTACGAAACCGGTTGAATAGAGAACAGCATTCTCACCACAACTTGTTTATTTTTACATGATAAACCTTCAACTTCCCCTTCGCAATAGATGTAATGTATGTACTTTAATAATAACGTAGTGTAGTACAAAATGCATCTGTAAAAAATTTAAGATGTCAACTTTTACAAAACCACTCGATTTATTAAAACAACGACCCAGGTTTCAATGTGCATTCACATCATCTTCAGGATGTGAATGCACATTGAAACCTGGGTCGTTGTTTTAATAAATCGAGTGGTTTTGTAAAAGTTGACATCTTAATTTTTTTAATGATGGAATACCACCAAGTGAGACTGACGAAAGTGAGTGAAAATGCATCTGGCATTTTACTTTACCTTATACTCATTAACACGTCAAATATACCATATTAATACAGTACTGATGTGGATTACCTGGAAAAATTTGTGAATTATAACTACAGTGCATATTGATCACTATGAATAATACAATATTTTTTGTTCATTCATGTCATTTATAATCACTGATCCTCTTAAATTTGAATTACTGTTTTGCTTCGTCTGCGACGACCTCTCGGTTGAACTACGACTGGAAAAAAAACTTCCTGATGTCGTGAGAGTGATGTGGCCACTCATTTGCCTTCTAATAGAAAGCTATTGCTTAAATTATAATGCCTTTGAAAGTCATATTGATATTACTAATGCGGTAGTTATGTGCCAATCGCGAATTGATATAAATACAGGTATTCACCCTCATGGTTTCGATTCGTGACATGTCGCGAAGAAAAACTCAGGCCATGGAAATGGGCATTGAATTAGTCGTCAAAGCAGGTTTATGGACGCGGAATCGCGGCTTGATGGAACAATTAGTATTTGCCATCGAATTTAATTCTAAATAGGGCGGAGGGTAAGAATGGGAAAATTCAGATCGCCACAATATCAGCTGGAAATTTCACCTCGCAATATTTCTCCAATAGACCTACTGAAACTTCAGGAAAATAAATTTTCAAGCAATTGCTAATCTTACAACTATAAAAGTAGAGAACATTGAGGGCTGGATAAATTATGTCTTAAATCTCCACTCTTTGCAACTTTGGTTTCTGCAATCAAATATACATCAGATGGCCATGCGTTATAATTCCAAGCAAATGCAGATCAAATAAAGAGGTTGCTACCTTCATTTGCTTAAAAGATAAAAGAAAATGTACTAAGTATTAATGTTTGATTTTAAAAAAAGACGAGGATTAGACAAAAAAAAACCAACAAGTACTGATTTTTTCATGTCGATATCTTATTTTTTGAAAGATTTTTCTTTTCGAGCAGGATGACCCACAACTAGTTTTATCAAAGTAAATAAACAGAAACAGGTATAATATAACTGCGTCGTGATGTTTTAATTTTGAAACTTAGGATTCCGGAAACAACTCAACCGAGAGTAGAAGAGGAATGATTTTGTAATTCATTTTTTTTTCTTAATATCAATATCGGAAACCCAAAAGTCGCGCCTTCGAATTTCACCTATAGCTTTTATTTAACGTTTGTGTAAGGATTAAAGTCTTTAGTAAGATTGAGGGGTATAACCTAGGCATTTGGAGGACCTAAAATCCAAGTCTACCTATCCTATAACAAAAATACAAAATAAACATGTAATCGATTGTGTGTGTGAAAATAGGCTTTCTGGATTTTTAGAGAGACCAAATCAAGTGTGAGGGAGAGGTTTTACGATTCAAAGACGATTGGAGACTGATGAGCAAACAAAAACAGCGTGAAGATGAAGTTTATGAATGGTATATTTTCGAAACAAGCAAATACCTATCGAGAAAATAGATTGGAGATGAAGTAGTATATTTTGTGCCGATATACCTCAAAATCCGACAACATGGCGAGATAGTTCTCATAAATAATCTGGAGACAACGGAATGTGAAGGAAATAAAACCCAAGGGACGCATTAGGAGAGAATTTTTTCGGACCTCGGCCATAGAATGACCGATTCTTCTCGCAGTTTGTCTGAACCCACGGTTCCATTGATTAATTCGTGGAAAGAGAGAATCAGCGTTCGCTCAGGCACATATTTTTCCTACCTTGTTCACAAACCGGCGTAAACCTCCGCGAAGTGTGCGACGTGATCTCCCCGGCGTGCTTATGCTCTGCGTAATTTCCTTCCTGAATATTCTAAGTTTGACACCTAAAAGTTCCTCTAAACGTCTCGATTGGTCAGTACGGCCGGTTATTTCCGTATGACCTTCTCCATGCACTCCTGTCAAAACCCTTCCGATAGCCCCCGTAATCCTCTTCCGCCCCTGAGGCAAGACCCGACGAACACGAAGTCACTTTCCCGGTCACTAATTGAGTTCGCCCGAAGCAAAATATCAAGGGAACGAAACGCCAAGCGCTACGTGACTTAGGGCTCGCGCGACCTCACGCACGACAGATAAACAACGCTGACACAACTCTCTCCACAGGTCCTCAATACCCGATCACTGCAAGCGTGCAAGACAGACAATTGAGGCACAAATTGTTTGTACACGAATATAATTCCGCAGCTTCCCCAAAAACGCAGAGGGCGGCAACGCTACAAGTCACGCTAGCGTGCCAGATGTGGGAAACAGCGACGGAAAAAGATGCGTGGGATCTGGAATAAACACAGAGTGAACTGTATTAGACCATGATATTGAAGTTAAAACTTACACAGAACTAGCGGATGTTTATAATTCATACAAAGCATTCGTCAACTTCATTGTCTGTCATTCTCTCTTTAATAGAGTGCCTATTGAGATATTTGAGTACGGTGGTTTGTCAAAGAGGATTTGCGAAACAGAGTTTTTGTCGAATAAAATTTGTTCCAATTTACCATTAATGAGACAATTTTGCGGTAGATGTGTAGCAAAAACTAAGAAAAAACCTATAAATGTAAAACGCACAAAGGAAAAAAGAAAAGCGCGACTTCGTGGAGATTTGTGTCAGAAAATATTTCAGTATAATAATCACTACAAATTAAAAGATGTTCGAGACTTAAACGGTTGAATTTTACTTTACGGCTGAGATTTTTTTTACCCTCAACGGCAAACTTCTCTTCGAAAGAAGCGCAAAACTCAAATGCTTGACGAAGAAAATATGTTGAAAATATGTCGTGCTACAACCGGCAACCTCACAAGAAACGCCCTGAGGAAAACGCATTCCAATTCTGAAGCTCAAGTAAATAGAACCATCGATTGCGATCACGCTATTAAGATTTCACCAAAAAGAAACATTTTTATGCATAGGAACTGTGCCTGGTAGAAATTGGAGCACAGCTTTTGTTAACATAATCTCAGAGACATTTGATTACGGCTACGTAATTTCTGATCCAATATTTCATGAGACCAGATTTTCGATAGCATAAATAAGAGAAAAGAAGGAAAAAGAGAGACTGTATACAAAAAAGGAAACTCTAGTGGAATCATGTGTATTCTACAGTTTTCCTTATCCCAACACGCGTATCACCAGTTTATGTGTACAGATGACACTCTGCCAGGCGCTTCCATCCTCTAGCTGTTGAGTTGAATGAAGAAACCATTTGTTTTCGTTTGCCTTTCGAAGATAAGGGAGTAAGCTCAAATGAAATGAAATCTACCAGAGGAAATGGATACTTTGGAACTCGCAATCATCATAATGGATCTTCAGCCAGGAAAAACTCCGCGATAACATTTCTGCATACAGCGGAATCACATAAGTATAATTTAATTGCAGGCATGGCAACGATTCGAAGAATTCAGGGAAGTCAGCTTCTAAGCTATACTATTTTTTTCAATATTCGATTGGTTAGGCTAAGTTAAAAATAGATTGCATTTACTTTCCTTTCACAATATCCCTGGTATCTTTTTCAACCTATTTATCTCTTCCGCTCAGCACTATTTCTCTCTATACACCTAATATTTAATACCAGTCCAACTAAATGAACCAGATATATTTTGACTTTGGTTAAGAAATATTGAAACTAAGTAGAAATTATGTTTTTCTGAAGACCCAATATGTATATACATCAGAAGGTGAGTTAACTTCGTCGTTTTTTAACTAAGAAGCACATTCTGGAATTCGCTAAAGCTTAGTTAACTTCGTCATTTTTTAATTAAGAAGCACATTCTGGAATTCGCTAAAGCTTTGGAGGCATGTCGTCCTGGCAAGTCAAAGGTCGCAGGGTCGAAACCCGCATCTGGCATGGATTCTATGATCGTCCCAGGTTTGATTCCTTCTGTTGAACGGTGCGATGCAACTTAGGTGAAGTGAATCGTCCCAAAAACAGCAACACTACACACTAGGACGTGAAATAAGCATCAAGCTGAACTGCCTCGATGAGTCTTTTAAGAGCATCGGGTTGCAATCTTGGAGAGCGTATAATTCCAGTCGCCACAACTGTCCCGACGCGGTGTCACGGACGAGAAAGTAATTTTGACCAATCCCGAATCCCTCTAGAGTCAATTGAGGGCAGCCCGAGGCTGAAGCTAAGGCTTAAACGGCAGAGGGGGGAGATTTGGAGGGATGGGATGTTTCTGCCCCATCAAAAGACCTCTCCTCCCCTCCATCCTACCCCTTTCCCCACTGCCAATTCCCCCAACCCTCCACCTCTCCCCCTTCCCACTCCCATGAAGCTTTGCCAAAAGGTCTTTGTCCTGCCTTCCTTTGCCACCCATCACAGCACGCCCAAGTTTGAGGAGCGCGTGGCGTGTGGAAATAAATATCCGAAGGCTTCTTCATTAGGAAGGATCGAAGTGATTGAAAAACATAATAAAGCTTTTCACACAAAAGGCTCGTTACTCAAGAGCTGGTCTCTTCGGGCTCAAGAGGGACTGCTGGTACCTAAGAAACATAGCCTTGTGTCTTGAGGTGTTTCAGGACGCTCCATTATTCGACGCCCTGGCAGAAATAAACCAATCCTGCCAAAACGTTTATCAAACTCCCAAAAAAAGGACAATGTTACCACTAATGCAAATCTGAATAAGCAGTGCCATGAAGACGTGACGTAAAAGAAAAATCTCTTAGTTAATTCCACACAAAACTTTTATTCCCGACCTAGTTTTCGATTGCCTTGCAATTATTTTCAAAGGTTTCACCTTGCAATCGAAACCTAGGTCGGGAATAAAAGTTTTAAGTGTGGAACTAACTAAGAGATTTTTCTTTTTGTCATGTCTGCGGTAACGTTCCACCAAGTTACGCCTTCAACCATTAAATTGATTAGTGCCATGAAGTAGACATTTGCAATGCTGTTGTATGAGCATGTTCAGAAGGAATCATTCCGATTAAAATCGGCCATTTGAATTACTCATAAAGTTAGCTTGAACGTCTGTAGAGAGAGATAGGTGCATTCAGTCATTTGGTGCGTACGCATGGGAAAAGTATAAGAATAATTAATAGTATGCTTTTACGGGTGCTTTCTATATCCGTACCAAACACGATAATTTGAGGAAATTCGAACTGTACCACCTTTCTTTTAGAGTTTGAAGGGAAAATATCTCCCACCCAAATGCTAAATAACAGCGTAACACAATTATTGGGCGTTATAAGGTGTTCTCTGCCCTCATCATTTCGCCCTCCCGTTTGATCGTTGAGTAAAAAATGAAAAAGAATTGAGCGAGGAAATTCAGCTTAATAATTATGAATGACATCTTCCCAAGAATGATATTTTGTCATTCTCAAAGGAAAAAATAGCTTTGTATCATTAATATCCAATCATAATTTTATCCACACGACCCAATCGTTGGCGTTACGGTGTCATTTTTAGTTTTATTCTTACCGTCGCCCGATCGAAAGCAGAGAGGTAAACATACAATTTATCGGTGGAAATAAACAGTGCCAAGTTGCTTCCTCTTAATTTTCATGATGTCTCAAATTTACGGTGCATCCTGTCGATTTTATTATAATACATACAAGATCATGGAATTTCATTTTTCGTGAAAATAAACCATGTAGGCTACGTATAGTGCATAAGAATACTACAGAAGTCCATACCAGTCGAAAGCGAATATAGGCGTTGGAATTAAAATATTTTCTCTCTTTGCGCCCTCAAATGTTGCACCGATAGGCAGGGTGATCAAGTCCGGAAGTGTCAGACTTTTCATGCGCAAGGCATGAGAAGAATGAATAATCAAAATCATCAGCGCGTATCTTTCAAATGCAATTGTTTTGAGGATTGCGCTATGCTATTCTTTTGCAAGACATTCAGTATGCGATGAAAGCTCCCCAGATAATGCTGTGAGTCAGATCGGAGTGCTCCGTTTGACATACCAATGTTTCCCGTTCTCACCATATTTCTTCCTTTATTTGTAAAATATTTACCTCCAGGTTAAATGCAAGTGATTCTCCTATAACTTGTACACCTTTTTCACCGAAGTAACATACATGTATTGTTTCGTACATGCTCAGTTGCTCATTCGACTTATCCTTATAACCACAATCTACTACAGAAAAGGATGGCTGTTTTTTTTTTCAAAAACTGATAGTATACATTATAATGCGTTCAAGCTACGTTTAAAATAAATAATATATGCTTTATATAAAATATTTCGTCGCACCTGAGCTGCAACAGGAATTGTATTACACTCAGACTACGCATCTGTATTCAGTAGGAATCAATATCTGCAACAGTAACTGGGTTAACTTAGTCAGGCATGTTGCCATAACACACGCCACCAAATATGATTATGTGCGTTACTAACTTCATTCACGCCTCTTAGTCTAATAACCTAATACCGAAGTACATAGGATCGGTTGAAGTCGAGGTGAATGATCACTGAATAAATTTTCTTCCATTCACCTCGGAAAGAAATAAAGACCAAAGTTCACTTTGTTTTTTTCTTCTGTAATACTCTTCCAACATCACTGCCAGCTGGAAAAAAAATATATCCTGCGCGAGGTGAGAATCATTTTCTGCACCATAATCTGAGTAAGACGGTATCTTAGCAGCTAAGAGAACTTCAAAACAGAGAAATAGAGCTTTCTTGATGCATCTAGAAGAAAAAGAAAGCTACATTTAAAACATAAAAATGCATCTATGGCATCCTGAATCAGATAAGTCTTTCTGGACATTTGATTCTCCCAGCGTAAGCCTGTACGCAACTTTAAGCCAGGGGTCAAAAAGTTGAAATTCCTTCCTTTATTGCTTCTCTTTCCTGACCTTCTTTTCTTTTGGAAATCGGAGCCGCAAATTTTACTCAGGGTTGAAAAATGAAAGCAAATACTGAGGTACACATTAAATGGTCGATTACATGAATTTGGAGCATCAGTTTTCTCGTTCAGTTACCAGCCGATTTCTGAAAAAGTGCATGAACGATTTATGCCGTCCTTCGAGGGAGAGCTGCCAACATTGCGTCTTTCGCAAGAATAAGCTAGATTGGTAATCCTTTCGTCGGATTCTATTATCCGATCGCTTGAGCTACAGTTATCCGCTTAATCAAGCAGCGGTTGTGTCATAAACCATAAACCCATCCGAACTGAAAAAAGTAGTGTACCAGGATTAGTTATTCGGCCAGGTGACGTAGCATTCAACTCAGGACTGACCATGCTGAGTAGGATAGTTGTTTGGCAGCATAACCTTCTTAATCGTAGATGAGAAGAGGCCAGCAAGGCCTTAAGTAACTTAAATTTTCTTTTGGAAGAGTGAAAGCGCAAATATGTTTTTGACTTTCTCGCCAACAAAAATATTTGGTGTACTCGGTTACTATTTCTGCTCGCTGAAAGCAGCGGAAGGGCAATTCAACCACGCACTTAAATGATCACCCGACGATTATTTCAATCACAAGTTATTGAGCGAAGTTCATTCAGCAATAAAATTATTGTACTATGCTTTTGAACACAAACTCAATATTCATGATTGAGTATATTAGGTCAGGAATAAAATTTGTATACCAAATGTATTAGCTCCTCCTAAATGTGTTTCCAGATGGAAACAAAAACGTCAATTAGACCAATCATTAACTTTTTTGAAAAACAAATTTCACTGAAGGTAATAAAATATATTGGGAACAAATCCAACTCAACGGTCCATTATATGCACACTCCTATTTCAGGGGAATATGGTAATTAATATGTTACAAACTTTATGATAGTCATCTTTTAAAATTGTTAAATTTTTTTCTCATTCACATAATAAAATTTCATTGCTAAGAAAAAGATTAGAGAAAAGCATCTACTTTCCAATACAAAGCTTAGTAGATCACCCGAGTCAAGAAAAATGCTGCCAACAATAGTGTTTCCTCGCATCTACGTCTTGACAGGAAACGCCTGCATGAGGAAGTTCGTAATAAATTCCAACACAGGAATACGGAAATGCGCTTGAAACAATAAAAACAAAAACAAAGTACATGATAAAATGAACACAGCTAAGAGCATGCATTGCGATTACTTCGCTCAAAACTTTTGCTTTGATGCAAACTGCATATTGTTACAATTCGGCATCTTGAATAATGGGTACGTGGTTCTTTTGTGCGCGAGAGTATTATCACCAACCCTTTTATCATTGTTGGCTGCAGAATGGATTTCATGAGATTTTAATACAAGGGGAACCTTTTAATGATCACTTTTGCCAAATAATGAAAAAAGATGTTCACATACCGAGATGTTTTCATTGATACTTTTTTTTTCAATTACATACTTATGGTCAAACCAACAAATATAATTAGGACAGCAAGATAATAAATAAACTTTAAGAGGGAGCCCTAATCCTCTGAATTTTTAAAAATAATTTCAGGTTAGCGATATGTCTTCTAATTCTATTAAATCTGGCTCCAATTCTTCCAGCATCGCACGGACTCACGAATGCTAATTACATGAGTTTACTTTACTTTGGAAGTAAAGTTTTCAAGCATTGCTGTAAACGATCCAAAGCACACCGTAAACAATCCAAAGCAGATTATGATGGCTTGAGCGATTTTCGCTCAAGAACAGATTTGTGTGAAACTTTCAGTACGTGTTAGCATTTGTGGTATTTACAGATAAAGGTGTAATACGTTGCATCACACGTATTTGGTTTTTTGGCAATCCAAGACTCTTTTTGAATGTAGTCTAATGACACGTGACATATATTTTGGGATAATTCAATTAAATATATGCTGATTTTTGTCTACACACGAAATAATATAATTTTTATCACCATAACTGTTGCTAACAAATATCAAGGAGACACGCCAAATCCAATAAACCAAAATAACACATTTCAATGTATTTTCGTCTAAATTTCCACTCTTAACATGCTTTCATTAAGAAAATTTGAAAATATAATTCTTAAATCTTTGGCATAGCTCCACGACTGGCGAGTTCCACCACAAAACTAGGTGCACGTACTAGAAATGCGGCCCAACAATTTCATTTTCAACGTACTTAAAATTTATTATATGTGCTCTCAATAGCCCAAGCTCCAACCCTCCTAAAACAATATATTTTCGTAAGAACAAGAGGCAAAACGTTGACCTTGACCCAAAATTTTACTAAAGGCACACTTTTTCGACAAAAAAGGCCTTTACTTATTTTCGTAAACAAATTTTCACTCATTTCAGCTAAGGTTAAACGAACGGTTATCACCAACAGGTGCTGATGTGAATTAGTGTAAAGGCCAATATGACCCCCATATTAAGTTTGGCCGATAAAAACTCACGGAAAATGAAATCCGTGTTGCGGATTAATGACATAATGTACCGAGTCAAAATCAAAAGTTTTTGTAACCCATTTTTTATTTATAATATTGGTTTCTAGCAATTCATATATAAATCTTTTGAAATTTTCTAATTGTAGCCACTACAAAGGTACCATAAATAACCAGCTTCCACTTACACTAATTAAATTTCATTGAGAATATTCGTAAATCCTTTATCGACTGCTACATCAAAAAATATGGGCCGATTGAACCACTTATTCATCATCAAATAGTTTATCTCTACGGCAAGATTAGTGAAGTGTGTTCCTGATCGGTGCTCAACCTCAGGCTTCGGGGATAACAGAGTAGGAAGAGATTTTTGATCTAAGTTACTATCAACGATATAGATAGATTATTCTTACATGTTATCCACGGGGCAGTATGAAGCAATAATGGGGCAGTGTGAAGCAATGGCGTCTCTCGTTCAAGTTGCAATCTGTTAGAGGACGTTCTAATGCAATGAAACTCTTGTGTACTCCGACCCAGTTAGTCTTTCGGCAACATCTGTCCTACATTTTCTTGTCTTTTCTCTCGCGGCGATATTCCAGAATGGATATCAAAATTAGCCCCAGTTGGAGGGAGAGCGAAGAGGGTGTAGCTCATTCCATGAACCGTCTTCAAAATAGTACTCCCGCGCAAAACGAAAGCTTAGGAGCGTTTTCTTTTAATGCTGGGCGATCTGCCCATTAATTGTCAAGCCCATGGAAGCATCGTTCGGCAATGCAAGGGGGTGGGGTTGGGAAGGGGGGGGGGACTTGAGGTCACTCCATGCATGCGAGGAAGGAAGGAAATGGCAGCATGCCCGGCTATTCCCTTAAAAGAATGGACCCCGTGCCAAACGCGTGGTTCCCTCTTCCCTTCTGCCTCTTCCGTCTCACCTTGTCCGCGGCGTCGCCAAAGGAGAAACAATTCTCATAGGTCAGTCGAGGAAGTTTGTGGTCGGCGTGCGGCTGGCTTGTTTTCCGTTCAACTATTGAGGAGGTGGTGCCTGTTCAACAAACACGACCATCTGTGTCTTTAACGCTGATTCGCATGCGCCTGGGTGCCGCGTCTTTGTCATTCTTCGCGAATGTCCGCGCCCAGCAGTCGAGGGCTGCCGCGTCCTACCCTCTGTCGTGCCTGTGCGTACCCCTGTTCGGCTTCCGGGATGGTGCACGGCCGAAAAGCGGAAGTTCAGATGAAGGACATCGCGGACCAAGAAGGGGAAGAAGGTATTTCACCGTGTGCTCGGCGTTTGTGTGTTAATCTGGCGCATAAATCGTCTTCAGCTCGCCTTTTAACGGATGAAGTTTCAGTTTTTCTTTTGCTGTTCCGGTTCCGCGATTATAAACGCCAATCACGACTCCAAGAGTGTGCTTTCATTTAACCTCCGGGAATCTCAAACAGAGGCGACGTATATGGAAAAAGGCAGAGAGCGAGTGACAGGTTTACATGTAAATAGAAGTTTCTGTGCCCTTATCGCAAAATTTTTAAACATTACCCAAACATAAGTCGTTAAATCTCATCAATAAAGCTCAAGAACTAAGAAAAAACATGCCCCACTTATTTCAGAAATAGGCAAGTCTTAAGAAAACAGTGAAACCCACTAATTGCTTCTCATGTACATTTTTACCGATACGAGCACTCAAGGAAATTCATCTTTGACTTGCATTGAATCACATGGCTGATTTTTGTGTTCCATTGTCGTTGAAACTGAAATCTCTGCTTTCTTCGGTCAACAAATTACATTACCTGTGCTCACAAGCAAACTGTTTGAGGTCTCCATCACTAAGCATTCATGAATTAACTGCAATTCAGCTTTACTAAATACTCTGAAGTCATTTTATTTCGACAGGTTTCGCTGCTAATCACGATAATTCAGTCCTAATGAATGTATTTATCTCACAAGAATTTCAGCTTTTGACTATCAGCATTTTTAGCTTTTTTTCTCATATTCAACATGAAGAAGTGCAGTAATATTGGCATTCAAAGGGAGAGTAAAGTTCTTGTTAACGACTAATTCTCCCATCAGCATTATCTGCTATTATGCGATTCAACATACGTTACGAGTTTCGAAAATGACGTCCGTGGTTTAACCTATCGCGGATTGATCCACAAAAGATTCATGATAAAAAGATAAAACTTGGTAAACCCCACACTAATTTATTAAATTAAAACCGACCCGGGTTTCGGCAACTGAGCGTCATTTTCAAGGTTGTTGATCAACTCAACTCAGTTGCTGAAACCCGGGTCGGTTTTAATTTAATAAATTAGTGTGGAGTTTACTAATTTTTATCTTTTCATCATGAATATCCAAAACTTCCACAAAGTAACGCCTGAAACAGTTTCGTTTGTTCACAAAATATTCAGTTTAGAGGTTTTTGTTCAGGGCATACACGTAAATAACAGATACTATCGCCGCATTCACATCAGGGTTCCGTCATTCATTTTAAAAACGTCGTGTAGGATTGAACACTACGATTCAGCGGCGATTTGAAGTCTTTCACAGTGTAAACGCAGTGCGCGGTATATCATCGGCACTAATTTACTCCGCATTTGTCAGAGTTTTCATGGCACATTTGGAATAGCAGAAACGCAATATTTTATATTTTTAAGACGGCTTTGCATTTAGCTGGTAGCTTTCACACATTCTGCACAGCTGAAATATCTGGAAAGGCTGATATTTATGACAGTGGTTGACTTGAGATTCGACTCCGTTAGAAAGTACGCCAATAGAGCATTTATATCCCAAATCAATGGTTGATAAATAAAATAAAATGTTCTAACCTTCTCTTCATAGACGACGCGACGACGCATTAAAACCGAAGTAATATCCCATAAAGTTCATTGTTAAAGTGTCTCATATTCTGTAAACAAGATTCAGTCGGGATATTTGAGGTGGTCATCTCGTACTACGTCCATCTCGTCTAGTATTGGCCCTCTTGCCAAACTCTTAGAAGAGACGCATATTCTACTTTGAGCGTTTTGTCATCTTTTCCATCTATTCTTAAGATCACCGCTGACTCCTCTCCAACGGGCCTTCCTCGTGTCACTCACCTTAACCGAACCCGAGTCCCTCTTCCTCAACATCTTTGCCAAAAAACACGACTCCTTTCATTCACGCCTTAACCTTCCACTTTATATGTGAAAGGGAAAATATGGGGAAGCTAAAATATATTTTCCTCTGTTTATCATCAGTTTTTCGATCCATAGAATGGTCCAGCCAATCTACCGTGCCTTCCTGCTCCACGAACTTACTATTCCCGATAATATTCCTCCGTTGCGCCTATCATGATTTGGTTCAAGTACTCATATGTCCGTTGGTTTCTCTAGCAAGGCTTTTCTTGTTATTTTTCTCTTAGCTTATACTTCACACGATGTCGTGCAATCTCTTGAAGTGAAGGCCAATTGATTTGTTTTTTCCTCGTATATTGTTCCATATTACTACTTCTATTATTACTCCTACGCATACTTCCTCATTTCCCATTTTAGCCATTCACTTAATCTTCAACAGCCTCCCGCAGCAAAATACTTCCTTAAATTACGATTTTTTTAACGAATAATGCCATCTAATGCGTTCCTAAATCCTAGCTGTCGGATGAGAGTGGAGCGCGACGTCCTCTACTGCGGAAAAGTTCTGAGGTGTGAGCCAAGAACGACGCCAAGGATATTGAAGGATAAAAAAGCTTCGCGCTTTTTTACTGCTAAGGCTTTTATGCAAACCCTCTGAAAATATGAGTTGTTTTGGATCCCTACTTCCGGGACAGCTGCGAGTGTCAGCGTTTCAGCTATAGTAGTTTCTCCTCTTCAAGACCAAGTCCCTTCCACTTCGACCTGAAGAAGCCTCCTGCAATGGAGGTTGAACTCTTATCTCTGAAGCGCTGACCCATGCAGTTCTAACAGAAGATGGGATCCCATGCATGAAACAGCTTCGAATACCTTTGATCCCTATGGAGAGATTACAATTACTATTTTCCACATTTTTATGGACACAATGACAGTCAAAACGATACCAAATACGAAAGTGGGTGCAAAATGTGATTTTAAATATGATCCTTCTCTTATCTGAAACTGAAAGGCAAATTTATTTCAAGAAACAAATTCGTTGTTTCACATTGAAATTTAATTGACCTTTTCATATGCGAATTCTAAATTATTTCGGAGCAATTCTCGGACTTTTCAAGGGATTATACGGAAAGGAAACCTTCACGGTGATTATGAAAATTTTTCGATAGCGTTCTCGATTCCGCTCACCTTCCGGAGGCTTCTTGCTTCAGATACCTTTAGGTCTTTTTCATTGCCTGCTTCCTGGAATTGCATGGCCGCGTGGATAATGAAATCCTTGTTTTCGCAACCGCGTGACTCGAGTCAAAGGTCCACTGCGTGGGATCGACGGGCTAAGTAATAGAATTGCTGCGGTGATACGTATCCACCTCTGCCGTCGCGCACAGGTTAACCCTGACTCAACAAGTGAAACTAAAGCACTTCCTCGTACACGCCAAACGCCGCTCACATCGAGGAAACTAAAAGTACGTGCGTTCATTCCAGATGACGTGTTTCTCCTTCGGATGATAATTTTTATGGAGAAATTACTTAATTACGAGTAACTTTTTAGCGGGACTATAAACGGTTTCTCCTAACAGCAGAATGCCCAGAAGGTCGACACCAGGAAAGTTAACTCCAATAAAACTACAGTGTGTAGGTCTAGAGTTGAAACAAAACAAGGCGGATTGCATAACAGTTATATGGACACATTGCCTGTGGTCGCAAAACATGATTGAGAATATAAAATCGGACAAGAAATGCGACGAAAGAAAGTCTTTGTTTTTAGTCTAACAGTCAACACAAGAATCTACAAATGGCGATATTTAGGGGAAACTAGAAAATCTAGCACACTCATTGTTCCCACTTCAGAATGAGAAACGTATGCGTGGCACGTTAGGTAAAGTACACTCTGGACCAGTGTTAAATGACCTGAAAAAAGGTGATTTTGTTACACCAGTAGATAGCTATATACTAGGTACTATCAAATGAGATGCCCGACAGCACAGTTTCGTTTAGCGATGACCCTCTAAGATCCAATTTCGGTCGACTTTTATCCTCTGCGAGCATTAATATGGTTCACCCCTTTATCATGACCGCATAGAGTCCCAGCACCGACAGTTACACCAAGGGATCCAAGGTTGCCGTGGTTAAGTCCACATTAGCATTTAAGGATGAACATCTGAGAGACTTGAAAATCTTTTAGACGAGCATTTAACTACAAATTTCCTGTCGACGCAGATATAACGGCAGGCAATCGTTTAAGCGGCCGCGTAATTTCACTCATCTGCTGCAGTATTCGATTGCCCCGTTCCAGAATTCCAACCCTCTTTGTGATGATCGGACCAAAGACACTTATATGAGAAAACAAATGCTACTTGGATTTGTTGGGGCTTATCTGAATTTCGCATTAAAATGTTGAAAGTTAAAGAAATGTATCACATACAGGCCACGAAAGTCACTCCTTCGAATCATCACTCCAACATTTGACGAGCAAAAGCAAATGTATTGCAGAAATATCTGACGGATATGTTGTTTTTTATTATGAACATGGCAATGTACTGATAATTTTATGCCCCTGTCAACAACAAAAATCGTTTCTCGCCCAATGTTACTCAACCCGACTTTTCTGAAAGCAAAATCTTTGAAGTTACTTCAATTGGGTGCATAAAATTTTGACAGGCAATTCTCAAAAAGTTTTCGCAAATTCAAAGATATTTGTTTTTTATTGATGGAGTAATATCTTGCCTTTAAAAAACTGAGTGAGGGTCTTATTTTGAGCGTTCACAATGTGTAAATATGACTGCATACTTAAAACTTTGACTTCAAATTTTGACTACAACTTCAAACAATGATTTTACTATTTTACGATTATCAAATAATTCCATAGGCCATGTATCTTCCAGTTCAGCGTAATTTCCCCGTTTTTCTGTAACTTAATTTTAGTGGAAATTATATTTCGGTGTACTATTGCATTTTATTTTAACAGAATGAAATGAGCATATTGGGAACATAAAAGTTAACTTGGGTAAGCTCAAATCCACAATTCGTCAAATAGAAAAAGCATATCTCTAATTTCCACATTTGTCAATAAGGAAACCTTTTATTCTCTAGAGGGCGTTTAGTGTCGGTGATCTCGCTATTGATTAAAACAATGAGGAAATTCGGCCTTTGTAGTCAGTGCTTGCTCATATATTTGCTCTAGAAAAAATTCCTGCGTGGAAAACTAACCTTCGAAAGGTCCCGACGCTGCTGTGCATACGAAGGCTCTTAAGAGGGCGCGAGGATCATTCGGAGAGCCGGTCGAAATCACGGTCTAAAGTATTGCGCGATTATATTTAAACTGCGCCTTGCGTTGTTTTGTCTGTGATCTTGAACCAAATTCAGCGCGACACTTCTTCCTTGCTTTGGCAGCATCACCTGATGACGCAACCACACTCACGAAAACCGAAAATCGTCCCTATCACGGCCTGCTTGCGTCACAACAGCGTCGAAACAGCTGTGATTCACTTCTTTCCGCCGGGAAAGTGCCTCCGTTGTCTCAGGCGTACGATACACAAGATTAAATGCCTACGTCATCACGACGTATATGATGCCGCTACTCAATGGTAAACTGCGATTGCCTCACGCGTAATGGTTGTTTATCTATAGCTTAACTATTTGCATATCACGAGCACATAAAAAATGATGCAACAAAATGTGCTGCAGTTTCCGTATAAGTACCTCCAGATGCTCGCTAATTGTCAAAGAAGTACTGAAGAGATATTGCGGTAAATTTCCTATTAAATGCCCTAATAATAACATTTAATTCAATTAATATGGAGAAAACTCGCTAAAAATGTGTATGGTTGAAGCTTGTGAGTATATCTCTTTGTACACTAACCAAACGCACATTAAACGCTCGAATATTAAAATTACAACTACATGATTATTTTTCAATATGCAGTCATTATAAATAGTTTTTCATTCTAAATGGTCAGTGAGAATAGGTATTAATTTTAAACCAGCTGAAATAAGGGATTTTTGATGCTTAAAGATGCAGATATTGTAGTGAAGAGCATAGTTAGATAACAGTCGCAGTCCAAACGCCCACGTTCCCGCGTGTGTTTACGAGCTTTTCTGTTTTGATATCATGATGATTTTCGGTGTAACGGGAATTCGTTCCAATTGCGACCGCGCGCGCGGCTAAGGACTATCTCTATTTACCTGCCAAATAACACCCACCCACCCCCGATGAGCGACCTATCAGATTAGATCAGACCTCCACCACCCCCTCTTTCCTCAACCCTCTGACCGTGTATCGATCACGGATTGCCATAAATCCTCCGCCGACGCGTCCCTGTCACGTCGAGCAAACACTATTGGATGGGGACGAAAAAGCAACTGTCGCGCTCCGAAAAATAACAACAACCAACCTGCCAGCGACCAGCTCGTAAGAAATCATACGCGAGGTTAAACCTCGCCTGCTAAGCGAATTCTCCGCGGACCGTCCATTGCGAGATGGTAGGCGAGAAAACGAGGTAATCTGCACCTACAATATGCCATGCCATCCTCATCGAGGGTGTGTGGCAGGAGGTTGTAATTTTAATATTAGTAACCGGGAGACCGCCGCGGACGCTCGGGGAAGACGAAGAGGGCAGTCTTCGCGGAAGGGAGGGAGTCCCCAAGCGAAGAAACAATTCACAGTATATGCTCTATATTCTCCATTAGCAAATAAAATTCGAGGATTCCCACGTTTTCTCTCACCTTCAGTCAAATGCGAAGTTATATCCTCTAGACGATATAATTTATTTATATGAATGGATTACATAACGTAAATTGTTTGCTTTAATTGTAGATAATTGACATACCTACATAGAAATTTATACATTTTGAATGATAAAGTGGGCAGGTGAAATTTGGTGCAATTAGAGAAAAGCATAACTCGGAGGAAAGCCATCGGTATATTTTGATATTCAACCGACGAGTCTACCGGCCTGAAAACTTTGCCCTACGAACGTGTTTGAATTGTTTGTAGATAAATAATATACATGAATTTATAGAAATATATAAATTATGAATTATAAATAGGGCAGGTAAAAGTTGCTGTAGTTAGAGAATAGCATATCTCTTAAGAAAGTCATAAGTATATTTTGCGATTTAACCGACTAGTCTACCCGCCTGACAACTTTGTCTTACTTACGCGTCCATTTTGTCCTACGGACAGTGCACATGCTCTTTAACTCTCCGCGGAATAAATTAACGTTTTAGATCTATCCATTTCCGAAGACTAATCCCCTCATTTCAAGTAATAGTCGGAAGCATTTCAGGATTCCCGAAAAGTTTTTAATGCCACGAGAAAAACGACTAGCTTCAAGATCACTAAGAAGTCTGAACACAAGCCAACGGTCTGTCCGTGGCGGGTGAGAGAAATTACGGGGTTGGAGGGGCGACCTATTGAAGGTCCTTGAGGTTGGCAGTGCCGATTAAAAAGCAGAGAGAGTTAGCTCGTCGGGGGGGGGGGGGGTATGGGTAATGGGGGAGGGGGCGGGAGGGTGCACACGTGAAACAGATAACGAAATTGAAAGAGGGAGACGGAAGGAGACGACATACGATGAGGTTGAGTCAGTCGAGAGAGGTAGAGTGAGGAAGTTCCTCCACCGCATGTGACACACGGAAGAAGGCGGGGGAATCATTCTTTTCCGTGAGCGTCCGACCGGGTGACCGCCGCGGGACGCTCGGGGAAGTCGAAGTGGGCAGTCTTCGCGGAAGGGCGGGAGTCCCCAAGCGAGGAAAAGACGCCTCTCAGTCGCGGTAGGGACGAGCCTGGGTCTCAGTCGTAAACGGACACCCTCACTTGGAACTACGCTACAACTTGATCTCTGGAAAGGCCTGCCGTGACTCTTAAAAGGACCAAGGACGAGCAAAAAGGATAAGCCTGCTAGATAAGGAAGGATGCTCCTGGACGTTACCTCGCCAGCCTCTTCCTCAACCTACACGCGGAAGTAAGATCATCCACAATCATTTCCTGTGTTTCCTTAGAGTAAATATATATTTCTAAATATATATGTATGAGTTACTCCTCCTCGCTGTCGTTTGGAACAAAGGTGTGCTGCCCGCCGTAGATTTTATAGCTAGTCGCGATCCCATTGAATTTTCTCTCACGCATATTAAAACGTGACCCGAAGACTCAACAAGCGTTCGCCAGCGACGGGTCATTATTCCAATGCATGTAGAGACTCGCGGCAGCCTTGAAGATGGCGGAACTTGAAGGCGGTAAATATCGGCGAGCTCAAAAGACAGTTTTTTTTATTGTTCATCTTAAGTGTCAAAGTGCTCCGATGAGATTAGTGATCTGTCTTTTAAAATGTATCACCTCCAATTACTTACGACCAAGTACGCGCATCCCTCCAACTTCAAAGCGACCATATAAGTCAAAAACTACAGGTATCACAACAAGCCTTTTTGAACCTCAAACCCCTGTTGATTGAAAGCTAAAAGCCACTTCTGGCTAAAAACTATTATCTCGAATCAAACTAATCAAGCCGGAACGAATGAATATCAAAACTGAATAAGAGGAAGAATTTATTGTAGGTATTTTCTTTGGGTTATTTCTCCCTTCAAAGAGGATCACGACGGGGTCAACTGTGCATCATAATGCTTAATACACATTGAACCATAATAACAAAATTACATGCTCGATCATTTCCTAGCAAAGACAGTCTTCAGCACGAAACTTCATTTTCTTGGCTAAGTAAGAGTACTTAAAATTGGGGGTGGAAAGTAGGGTAAAGTCGCAGAAAAATCATTTAATACATTAAATTCAAATAAAGATACTGTAATGAAACTGCCATTTAATTTATCTAATATCCTGTATTATAAAGAATAAATTATTATTATACAAAATAGTTTACCAGAATATGTATTCCAAGGTCTTATAATGGCACTGATTTAAATTGCATACAAGACAGATTATCCATCATAGATAGTCGTGACGATACATATTTAAACTATCTATAGTATTGACGGAAATCAAATTATACCCACGCAATAAAAACTATCATGAACTCGCTCAAAATGCAAGACAGTGATATCAATTCTCCTCGTTTATCTTAGGAGACCACTTCGTAAAATATCCTAGCTACCGTGAAAAAATGAATTGCACTTGAGAGACCATTAAACAACCGTTGGATTTATTGCAGCTATAAACGGTTATGGCTTGAAAATTGTATTCTCTTTGTAAATGGATTAACAGGGGTGGATGTACAGTATTACATAACTTCCCAGCTGTAGTAATCAATGTGAGTCGTAAAAAGTTTGAGAAGTGGCGAAATGATCGCGACAAATAATAGACGATGTTAATAATTAGGATATTAGCCATGCTGAGGATATTTTATGTTGAATTCGATGGGATAATCGTTTGGCATCGACTTTGCTTTTAGTGCATTGAAACAGTATATGAATCCTAGCTTTTTATAAGCCCGATAATTTGACCAACAAAAGCTCTTGCTTATGCAGCGGTCTCAGTAAAGGGTCAATGCTCCCGCATCATTTCCTCAATCAGTCACGTCACCGTACGGGAAGTATGAAAAAATGACTATGCAAATATTATTCCTTACGTGGGTTACGCAAAGCGAATAAAGCTATGCAGTGATACTCATGAAATTCCCGTAGACACAACGACTTTCCTCTGATTACTCCGTTGCTCATCCTACAATATGTAGTAGGCAGCATACTGTAATTATCCCGTATCATAAGCTGTCATACGTTTGATGATTTCTTAGTTATGCAAAGCTCAGGCCGCCACGCAATGAAGAAACTGTATTCATAATACCAAATTACCTGATGCTTATTAGTTATTCTATGACAATCTGCTAAAACTTTTCTACGAGAGTGTGTGACACTGCTATTGATCACTTGCTATTCAAGGTAAATAAGAACCACATAATCTTCAAAGGGACTCTTATTCGTAACATTACTTACCTGCTGTGGAATTTTTTTACAAATAGAAAATCACACAACGTGTCTTTAACAGATAGTCTCTTGAGATAACGCTCATGAGTGTGTAGTGACAATGCAGCCAAAAATTAGTGGGCTAAGCTATCCTCTTCCTTATCTGTCGTGCATAAGATTCAATTAAAATGTTTAACAATCTTACTTTGTCAATAATTAAATGTATTATTTGATATCGCAAGACATGGCGTCAATATCAATTTCAGAAGTCTCTCTCTCCAAGGTTGGGGTTGACAATGGCTCCCGCTTGACTATCCAATAAGATTATGTTTCCATGCGCTCATGTTTAAACATTTTGATCTTTAACTACTTTGACCGTTGATCAAATTTATGGGTAACTCCTTAAATTTACCTTTCGTTGAATGGTAATAGCTGGAAACTCTCCCCCATTTAACTAACTTCGACTAGCGATTGTATCTCAAAATGGACTATTTTCATTGATAGGTATCCTGGAGTGCTCCTCAGCCTCTTTAACCCTTGACCTCTGTCGGTATTAATACGACTATGTACTCCATAAATGTTGTATATACCACTACCACTTTGAGCAAAAATAACGCACCAAGTCCTAACTTTAAACGTCAAAATTTAATCTGACCTTTATCGCATATGAAAGGTTTTTCACGCTACAAAGTAAAAGATTACAAAAAAAACCCAGAAAAATTAAGACAAGACTCATGGAAAGAGCTTTTGATAAAATGTAAGGTGATCTGGCAGTAAGAGACAGAAATATTTCAGTTTAGTTAACTATCTTTTTTGTTGGCCCCAGTGGCGGCGGGGTAAAGTCCTCGCATGCTAGGGTCGTGGGTTCGAGTCCCGCCTGGATAGAGTAATATCTGGCCAGGACATGGGGGTTTGTCTCTCCTCCGTTGTTACTATTATCCACCCGACGTAAATTGGCACATTGTGCTGTATTCGGGATAGTGAAAATAAATAAATGAGCACATTATGCCAAAGCGTGAATTGATTTCATGCTGTGTACATTTCATGCTATTTTTTATTTTTATTGACCATGGTTTCGATATAAAATGTCATTTTCAAGGCACATATCTCTTACTTCAGTATCCTTATGTAATCCAACTGGGGGTGGGTTGCTTGTAAATTTCATTGTATGTCGAAACCATGGTCGGTAAAAATAAAAAAGTATGGAATGTGCAAAGCGATAAATTATTTCATGTGCCACGTTTCCAAAAAGTTAAGCCTGAAGCTGTAACTTATATTATGCCAAATGTTTCCTTAGAAAATTAGAGGCTATGCTCTACAAGAGAGCTCTCTAATACTATGAGATGAGTAAGCCAAAGCACCTACACCTCTAAGTGAATTATACTCTAATTTTCATCATATACCAACGAGGTCGTCCTCATTCAATCGCGAGGCTATTTTATTTAAATGTAACCAATAAATTTTGTCCATATGCGTCTTGTAATGCTTGCGCCCCTTGGATACTGATATATTGCATTTGGTACAGTTTTAGGCCAACAGCGAGCCGCCAACAGAGAGCGAGGCATGCGATGCTAGGGCACTAGAATTAAAAAGGGCAAGAAGGAAATTAAAAGAGGTATTAGGCGGAAATCGTGGTGTTTATGGGTGGATTAGTTTCTCAATTGGTTTCTGTTGCAGTCTTTAATGGTATTCCAATCAAACAGACACGGCCTTACACATGTGGAGAACTCAAGACCTACGTGGCGGTATCCTTGCCGTGACCTTTGGTCTAACAGGCCATCGCGGCACCCACTTGCCAACGCAACCAGCAGTGGTTTTATTAGAGGTGATAAAATATATAAAAGAAGAAACGTCAATATCCCTCAAGCTCGAATCTCAATACCAGCGATAAAATAATTCTAGGCCATAAAATAAGAAGCAATAAAGCCGAACTAAGAGCCGCAAAATCCAGCGCCGTTGGTAAAACTTCCCTTTGCACTAGGACATAATCCGCTCTCGAGGAAAACGCGGTTGATAGTGAGGATTGGCGAGAAATAACGACCCAACAGAAGGTCGCGAGTTGAACGCGCTCGTCTGCGCTAACTTTTGACCAATCGCAAAAATTCTTTGCGCAACTTTGGGCAGCCGATTTAAGTAGTTCCGAAAGATAAATCTCACTCGTAAAATATTTGAAGTTACATTTTAAAGACGTCCATTCGAGACACCGATTAAAGTTTCTGTACATTTAGCATTTGAGTGAAATGGTCACAAAGCGATTCAAATATTTGACTTATTTCAGAAGCTAAAAAATATATAATAAAATAAAATAAATAATAAAAAAAACGATGGGTTGAGTAAAATTTATTTCCGTAGGGCCCCAGTATTTAAATTAAATCCTATTGTACCTATACCTATATCAAACCCTTTCTGAGGGTAATTCTTCGCGAATTACAACTTCAACGAGTAAATCCGGCAGTAATGAATGACAAGTCTTCAACCTGCATCAACCTATGATTCCGAATTTTTTGATTTTTCGAAATAGCTACAAGATGTTTCCGGTGGGTATCATGGAAACGCTCTTAGGAGCACGTGCCATAGTAGACCACACCACACTTTTGACCTGTGCGGTTCACCTGAATGTATTAGGCCAAGGAGTCGCTCCTCTAGTCAGACTCATTATCGTTGATGAAGCAACGACATTAAACCGTGATATGGACATCGCCTACCACGCCTTCCGACCCAAAAATTTTAGTATCATGGACAGAATCGCTGATAAACTGACAGTGACTAATTTTTAAAAATAGATACAGTTCCTTCAACATTGCCAGCAAGCTCCATACATATCGACCATGGCAGTAACTTTTATATATGTAAAATATTTCTCATTGAATTGACAGACTGAAGTTGAGCATATCATGGGATGAGGCACTCCGTTGCATCAAAAATGCACTCCATTTCAAGTGTTTAAAAAATACTGGGTCAAACCGCTGGAAAAAGTAATAATTTTCCCCATTTAACTTCAGTCTTGATTAACAATCGTTTCTTCTTCAAATCTTCTGCAAAAACTGGCTATCCAGATGGATGTTCACTGGTGATAACCTGATTCAGTTTCCAATTATAGAAACTGGTTTTATAAAAACTAAGGCGTGGAAACTTTTTCTACATGTGTTTAGTTTGTTAGTGTTCAATTAGTTTCTATATGAAATATAAAAGTAAAAAGGATACCTGGGGATATGAATTATAATTTGATTTGCGGTTTCTACTGGACCGTAAATATTATTTCGGGCACAAAAAGAAAACCTCAGATGGAGAAAAACTCTTGAGATGACCTTTAATCCATGGCAAATGAAACGTAACGAGTAGCAAAATACCTTCCTTTCACTGAATCTCTTTCCAAATCCTTTGTGCGTCTCCATTTCCACCGCAACGATCAGTGAAAACCGAACTGATCGCGGATATCTCCTTGAAATAGCTCTGGAAGAATTTCCATGAGATTTACGAGTTATCAGTTGCGTCGCTAAAAATAAGGGTTATCCGGAGCCAATGAGGTCACGCGGGGGCCAGCGTGGGCGGCAAAACACGACGCGATTCCATGAATCAGGAGGAAGTTCAAAGACCGATTCTCCTTCCCCTTTATCCGGTTCACGCGTGCGAAATAAAGTCACTCATGCGTTTAAACAGCAACTAAAGCAACGAATCGCTACTCTCTCCTCACTGCTCATACTAGCTCAGAACAAACGCTCTCACCTCACTGCTCATAACAATCACCGCAAATAATTCTCTCTTCGCATCATGGATAAACTTGATTTTTTCGTAAATCTAAGTTTAAAGTTTTCTCCATGAAATTCATGCGAAATTAAATTATCTTTTATTAATATTTTCCCAGATCCTTTAGCTTACCGAATCTAAAAAATTAAATTTGAAAAAAAATTCTGTCAATTCTGCAATTCATCTGTAGATCAGCTTTCGAGTCATCCCCACTTTCAGCACGACAATGCTGGGAAACATTTCATTTATTGGCAACTCAGTTTGCAGATATGGAAGACCAATTAACCTTGATCACCTGCTGCACACCACAATCAACGATTCAATGCGCCAGCATATGCCGACTCACTCTTCAACCTACTCACCTCCTATGAAAGGCAATCTAACTTGTCGTTTATCGGTGACAATTTGCGACGCACTGTAAAACTTCTGATGCCCGTGTCCAAGCATTGCTCCTCGAGTCCAGTTTTCCCTCTCCGCAATTTTAACTTGACCAGCCCGGCTCCAACCATCTGTCAAGAGATAAGAGAGAACCTTGCTGGAATCTTGCCTGCATTGTGATATTTACCCCGTTCAAATTAGTTCCTTGAAGCATTTATTACAACCGCTCACCAATGTTTATTTCCTAAGCATACTGAAAGCATGCCTGCGTTTCTTCATTCAATGAATCACGATAGAATGCACATCTCCAAAAAGCTTATGAGTACAATTAAATATAATAATAAAATATAAAATAATATTACAAGCTTATCTATCACCTCCTTTCAAATATCACTTTTATGACCGACCGCGTTGTTGAGGCAGATTAACCCTCGAAACAGCACTAATAAAATGGGAAATTTTCTTTGGATCACAACGTGAAAGCAATTACTTAATGATCATATATACATTAAGTAATTTAAAAAGATTTGATACGCTAAGTAATTTAAAAAGATAAAATGACTTTCCCTTTTTAAAAACTTCTGAAGTGAAAAACCTCATTGTTACGGTTTCCACCCGAAAATATGTCTAAAAAATATTTTTATCTCCCAATGGATCACTTTAAGAGGCATATTTAAAGGTAATTTTAGACGTGCTACGGAGAGTAAAAAGAATTGCTCACCTTAACAATTCTTTCCATCAGAACACAGCGTTTGTAACTAATAGGAATAGGAGGCAAATACTGAAACAGAGTTTTCTCATTAAAATAGCAGTGAAGAATAGGACTAGTGTCTCGTTCAAAATTCTACAATTAATCAGTTTGTTAAAGAGGTATGAAGTACGCTTATGATAAGTCCATTTCGTCGTCCATATTTCGGTATGAACTATTTAACATATCGTATGATTAGTGTTGGGAGGTTTGGATGAAGAGATATTGGCGAATCGTCCATTCCGATCGTGGCGTGGATGGCGGCTTCGTGCCGCGCGTCACCCCGGACTGGAGGAAAGGCTTGCCAGAGAAGAACTATTTGCTATTTTCGTTATTGTCCCGTCTATGGAGCGCAATGTATATCCCAAATAGACCGTCTCTTACTCGATGCAGTCCACGGCTCAGAAGCGTCCGTTGCCTTCGTTAAGCAAAGGGATACCCTCGGTAAGGCCCACTTGACTCCGTCGCTTTATGACTTCATACAGCTCATCTCCGAAGAGCTGCGCCCCAATTTCGGAATGGGGTCATCCACTCGTCGTAAACACTTTGTCTGGAGTGTGATGTTGACAAGGGCTTCAAAGGGTTGGACCGCGCTGTTGCCACATCTCTTCCCGTTGTACCAGCGTTCGCGTCTCGCGATCATATGCGCTGTGTATGCTCGCGATTAGAGCGGATTCGTTCCAGTGGCAACGTCGAAGGCCATCGCACAGCAGAAAAACGATAATTCTGCATCCAAAATTTCCATTTACGTTCGCATATTCTACAACCGGCTGCATCTTCCGCGATTTCTGCATCAGAGCGAGGCGGATAACGATGTACAGTGACACATCAGTTTTCGACGTTCGAAAAAAATCGACGAAATCCGAAACTGACCAAAACAGAGGCAATTACTACCTTATGAATAAATGAAAATCCGGCAAATTCGTTATAGGCACTCCATAAGACGTACCAAAAACTCATTTTATAGAGAATAAATCTAGTGTTTGAAACTAAAAACAATTTAAAAAATCAATTGTGTAAAATGAGTATAGAAGCCAAAGGTATGCTTAGGAGACGGTGAGAATTTAATTTAATTATGAAGAAAGAGAGAATTGCAGATGTTATTGTTTGGGAGGGGGTTCTCCCTCCATGCGGGCCTTAGGTATTAAGGTGGTTGGCACGCGAATCGTGGGTCATTGAGTGTACATTTCAATTACTTTTCAAGTAAGTCGGAAAAAATTCTTGTACCACCCTTTATTTACGTACATCTATTTATACGTTTGAAACTACCATGCATGTTGAAATACAAGTGAAGCCAGAGTTATACTTTAAAATATTCGTCTCTACCGTCTCTTCTAAAGCATTGTTATGACTTGAGTTGACGGCGCGGAATTCGAAATTCGAGCGAAAATGGTCCGAAAATACGTGTTTTGTATTCGGTATGATAACTTGATATATCTAGGAGCCATTATGATAATATGGAACGTATGTATCACGAAGGAAACGGGATCTGAGGATCAAAGCGGAAGGGAAATACAAACGTATGCCTTTCGCTTTACGTCAGCCCACTTCTGACTCAGATTTTGGAGATTCGGCTGGTCAAGCTTGGAACCATTTCGCCCACAGAGCATTGAGCGATTCTTCTCAGGGAATTCCCGATTATACTCGACAGGAAAAAATTCAGAGAGCATTTCACACATCTTCCGCCGTGTTATGGGTATTTCCAAGATGTGGTTTTCCTGGTGGTGCTTCCGGTGGTACTCTAGGTGAACGATGAGGAATGTAAATCTTTCCGCATTTTTTTTTCGCTGGACGCCAAGATTCCTCACCTTGAGGATATCCTCAGCTTCTATTCTTGGAAAACTTTTCACTTCGGCAGAAACGAGAGCCTCAAAAACCTGACGGATTGAAAACAAAAGACAAAAACGCGACCAATGGAAGACAGGTAGAGGAGGAAGTATTGATCAGGCTTGTAACCCGTTCCTTTTCCTCCATATGCGGCTATTCTGTAGGTTTTCAGCGTTTGGAAGACGGATGCCACCAGTGTGTTTCATCTCTTCATCTTCGTCCCCCGCAATTCTCAAACAGGTTGAACACAGATGTTGAACAGCCATTTTTGATAACCTGGTTGCCCTTCCTTGTAGAATCGTATAAACAAAAACGTAAAGCTGAAAGTAGATTTGTTACGATTACTGATGGGCGGAGAGTTGCAATGCAATGAAGATATTTCAAATCATGACATTTATTAAACGTGTCTTTTACATCGTCAATGAATTCATCGGGCGATCTTGAACACCGACAAATTCGTATTGATTGAAATGGTAATGCTCCAATAGCCACGTCTGCGAAGAACATAAAATTACTGACTCATGATCAGGTTATTGTATGCCTTTTTATGACTACTCAATGCAAAAGTTTTAATGGAAATAAAATTATCATATCTTCATTGATAATCTCTTTAAAGTAATTACACTTTTTCGAGATTATTCATATGAATTAAAGATAAAATTAATGCTATAACCCAATTTGAAATTTATTTAAATGTTCATTTCCTAAGAAAAATATTTACTGGTGTCCAATAATTTGCAAATTGTTGGAAAGGCTAGCTTTGGCTGTTCCGCCTCAACAGGTTTTCCGACCCTTAGCTAAGAGGGTGAGCTATATACATCCACAAAGGATTAAAGAGTCTAACGTTCAGTCTTTAGACTCAATTTCTTATTATGGGTACATGTATTACGTTAGCAATGTTTTATAAACAGAGAAAATTGTGGAATAGGCCCTATTTTAGGACGGTTTCCATCAAACTGCCTAATCCTCAAGTGAATCACCGAACCCTTTTTATCCAATCCAGTTTTATCCCAGTCTAGTTTTCGCATTTTCGTTGTATTACATAGCTACAAAAGACAAACTTTGGAACTTAAAATCGCTAATTATTGCTTCCGTCTAGAAAATCAGATATCGTGCGTCAGGAAATTGAAAAGTATGAGAAAAATATAGGAGGTTTGACTATGATAACGGCAGTTCACAGAGCTTTCACCCCGAATGTTGACGTCAATATGGCATTGTTAAATTTTGCTCCTGACAGATGATTTGGTTCTAATTCTTAAGAAAAATTTTACTGCAAAGATGACGATGTTGGGAGCGATTATTAGAGGTGCAAAGCAAGCAAAATTACTAGATTCCACCATCAAAACGAGATGAGATAATGCCGATTAAGTAATTCCAAGTTAGTTAGTTATCTCTAATAAAAGGAAAAAATATTGTGATTCGAGGTAACGCACAGGGTTTTATTAAGAAAAAAGCAAAATATGCCAGCCTAACAGGCCTTAAGGAAAATTTAAAAACCGCATAATCTCCTACCTCTGCGGCATTGCGCACTGGCTGACTTCAATGAATTAACGCAAGTGTGAATGAGAGTGAAAATGTGTGAATCATCCTTCCCCGGCTGCATGCGCATGTTGTGCTTCCTAGCTTGGCAATTTCCATGTGAATAATGTGTTATGAAACTAATTTCTAAAACTGCATGCACCAGGCATTGTTGAGTGTGGTGAGTCCCATGGAAAGAATATCGCGTAAAAAAAGAGTTTCGAAAAAAGATACCTGTTCCAGAAACGAGGTATTACAAAGCAATAACCTCGACGCCAAAACTTGACTCGTGGTAGTCCCACCCCGACCTCAAGAGGCGGTGATTTATCGTTTCCGCGGTCGCGGTGAGAAACCAAAAAAAAATGAATAGCGAATGGCAAATGCACATAAAACTGAGACTCGGGGACTCAACACTTGCTTTCTTTTGCCTACCATTTCCTTGACTAACGTCTGGGGTTGCATTAACTCTGGATTGGTCTTCCATGCTCGCTGTGGATCATTCTTTCCCTTGGGCGCACGTAAAAAAAGGGGGAGGTAATAGGAAGGCGTAACCAAGGACTGCTTCTGGGTGAGGAAAAAAAACTGAAGACGGGAGAAGCGCAGGGAAAGGAGCATGACTGCGAGCGAGGAGGAACGACAACTCGAGATGGGGGCGGAGGGTGGGGGGGGGGGAGGGGAATGAGGACAAAGGAATTGGTTCGGCGGAGGAACGAGGCGTGGGCGCGAGGGGAGAGATCTCAATTCCAAGGGCAGGAGGAAGTTTGCATACGTACCCCACCTTTTAAGTAGAGCGAAGGAAGCGATAGCATCTGGTGGGAGCGCTTATTTCTTTTTTATTCGAGTTCCCTTTCGAATCTCTCAGAAGGTTAGGCGAGAGCTAGAATGATACATGTATGCTCATTGCCTTCCACACATCTTGGAGTTAAAAATATAAATAAATAAACATATGTTGCCCCTCTTTGAAAGATTAACCTATCTCAGCCTCCAGATCATTTGAGACGAAATTCACTTTCTTTCCGTCGAGGTTAGCGCAACGCCTTCCCCGTCCATCCACGACCTCCAAAAAAAATTGAATATGATGGAAGGATAATGCACATAAGCGGCTTTCTGCTTTTTCCTGCCGGTAAAAAAACTAGTCTGTAACTAGTTGGGGACTAATATTTCTGCATGCTTTACTTATTTAGGCACTTGAGAATAATTGCAGTACATTACAGCAGTCTCGACCTAATTGTTTGGATATTCATTACAATCACTGTCTTCCGGACGAAACGAATTGGTATTATGATAGAGAGATTTAGACTGGTATATGAAAAACGCAGACGAAGGGAATATACGTGCATAGATAAAAAGCAGAAGTGAAAAAGCGGCAAGATAAACGTTTTACCTCTGTAGAGTCCAGTGTCAATTTTTAGAGTAGTTGCATCAAACTTCAAAGTCTGCTGTATATGACGGCACTAAAAACAACTTTCTTGATTCTCAACGCACACTTTATTTCTGTGTTACCTATCTTCCAAACAAATTTAGGGATAAAACGTGTTTTATCAAACGATTCCGCCAAAATTAGGCTAACTAGGGAATAAATTTGTAGCCAAAAAGTCACACAGTAGTTCACGAGGCGAAAAGATTCTCGTGTCCTCAGATTTTGTGCCGTCCCACCCAAATGACGAACAGTTATAGTCCACTGGGCTGAGATCGACAATAAGTAAATAAAGGTTTACTTTACCGCTGATATAGGATGAAGAGCATTGGACAAGAATTCCACCTGGGGCAAGTAAAGAATTAACTCGGAAAAATGATATACATGCTTATTATAGAGGGAAATGGTCAAAAAATGGGACCACATAATGCGAAGAAAATAAGTAATTCGCTCATTTGGACGAGTGAGAATCACTCATACGAAGATGAGGGAATGCAGTCCTAACGCGGGGTACGCCCTCTGTCTTGCTTTCCTTTACCTCTGCATGCCATTCAACTAACATCAATTTCTCACCACCCACCCATTTTGTCGAAATGAGGCACTCATTCTTCCCGTCTCATGTGTGCGTGGTGTTGTGTACAGGAACAGTGCTGCCCGGCGGCTTTCCCGCCAACCATTGACTGGATGGGATCCCAAGACGTGGACGAACTTCAGAGCCGTCTAATTTCCCAAGAAGAAACCCCTGCCCTTACCTTTACCCAGCAGATTTCTCTGTCTGCTAAGACACTCGTGTCAACCTATTCACTCTTGATTTTGGTCATGATAGCCCAAGAATTATTCTTAGCTTTCTCAGAGTACGAAAGTGCCGTGGTTTCCTAACGAGCACTTTTAAGTCCCGCACTATTTATCTATTTAGGAAGAGAAGTCCTTGTCGCGGGCGGATTCTAGCATTCTTATTCAAGGGCTGAATGAATTCATAGTTAATATTTTAGAGTTCTCTAACTCATCTATACTGGTGGGATTTATTTCTTTCACCTGCGTGAGAAATATTTTTTTTCTGTTGGCCATTATAAAAAATTATTAGGAAGAGTAGTTTTCTATTCTTATTGTATTTAACACAAATTTTTAGATCGACTTATATTTCTCAGAAGATTTGACTAAAGTGATTTCTTTATCGTGATTGTTTTGACATTTCCGTCCATCAGTGTATTTTATCTTAGTTTAGCATTGCAAAATCATTGAGAAAATTTCTTTTCAAATTACTTATAAACTTAAAAATCAATTATTTTTCTTTGAAATACTATTAAATATACAAAATATATATCTATAGGTGCCTAGCATTTAAAAATAATTTCATTAGCTTAGCTTTTACTCGCCAAGGTATTAACATATCGGTAACGCAATTATCCTATAAACTTGCTGTATAGTCGCAAAGTTGGGGATTTTTCATTGTTTCTATTGCTATTTATCTTTCACGCTGATTCAGCTGGATTAACATCAATTTGTTTTCCTTGCTTTTGGTACAAAAGCAACGCAATCAACGCAAAACGCTACTGAATAACTTTCTCAAATAGGAGCCATTAAGTTAGAATTTCCTGTAAATTAATAGAGTTATTTAAAATAGAGTTTTTTAGATAAACAAAATTAGATTTCAATAGTTTGAGGGGCGAGTAATTGGTTGAATAATATTTACAAGTTTTGTAATCTTTAGTGTTTGTGATCTGCCAGGAAAAAAGGATCAGTCGAGGAAAAGAAACGCCCTCCAGATAACTGACAAAAAAGCTTCCACGTTCGTTGAAACCTTCATTTAGCGTTACCACACCGTAAAAGAGAGATACGTAGGTAAACTCAGCCACAACCATGAACCTGTCACCCGCCGTATTGTCCCGCGTGGGGGTCACCCGAATCCAGATGAGGCGAGGTGCCCATCCGGCGGCGCTGTCCCATTCTTACGGCGCCTTCGCGTTCCCAGTCGGGGTCGCGCGTCACAACGCCCCGCACCAACTGGTCTCCCATGGCCCTCGGGGCTCCAGCACCACGTCTTCCTCTTCCCCGTCCTACCCAGTCTCCCCGGCCACGGTGAATCCAAACGGAACCAGCACGAACCAGACTCAAGCCGGCGCCGCAACCGCCTCGCCCTCGACGGGCAACCTGCAGCGGCGCTTCTATCACTTGCAAAGGTGAGGTGGGACACATACTGTGAACACCCTCGCTTGTTTATTTCCTGTAAATCTCGTATCCTGCTCCTCTCATTCGACAGTTTCTCTGCACGTGCTTGATATTTTGCGTGTGTTTTTTTTCACGTGGGTTTGTGTGAATGTGTGCGAATGTGTGAGTGAAAGAGATGACTTTTTTTTTGCTCATCCTCGCTCATCTCCATTTGGCAAAGAATTTCGAGGAGCGTGCGTATGTATGTCACCGTCTATGCATAAATGAATACACTCTTCTCAGGAGACAATGAAACCTTTTGTTCGGTCGCGAATGGAATGGTCCTTAGGTGAAGTCTGCGACGGGATAAAAAAAGTCACGGCAAGCGAAATGCAAAAATTTGCGGATAAGCGATCGCGTAAATTATTTTTTTTTCCTCCTTCTCCAACTCCAACTCTAGAATTTTTCCTTTCTTCCGCCCTTTAACCCGACTCCTGGAGAGCATTGAGGTCTACATGGTACCCACGTCTTCTTTTGAGCTAAAGCCCCTTCACTTCGGGTCGCGACCGTCCAGGAGCCGAAAGTTAAAAACGACGGGACACTTGGGCAAGGTTTACTGTCGCGAGCGCCGATTAGACGCGGAAAAAAAAGAAATTGCCAATGCAAATTTCATTTTATTCAAATTGCCGGTAGACTGTAACTACCAACACGCTTGGGCGACCGTTTCTTTTTTTGTTTCGGCTGGCAGATGTCAGCTCATCAAAAAACTGGAATGATCCAGACTATAAAGAGGTGTGTCATGACGAAGGTATGCATCCTGATGAAATTATGTGTTTTTTGGTCCCACGGATATTAGCTTATTATGCACCGTCAGTCTTCAGAGGTGGATTACGAAATATTAATCTTCCATATACATACCACCATATATTGAAAATATTACCACGCCTGCCGCAGCATCTTTAAACAATCACAAAATTGTGTTTTGCACAGGAGTACGACCTACAAAAACCACGTAGTCACTATACATAAACTTCGAATTTTACTCCCTATAATGGTTGGGATATTAGATTTTATAAATCCAAGGTCCAATATAGAGAATTAGGATGGGCCCAAAGGTTCAAATGGGCTAGGCCTTAAGTCAAATATTTCAACTTAAACCCATCAAACTATTGGTTCTACTTTCTGTGAACCACAGGTCTTTGAACGCTAGAAATGTTTCAAATTACTTTGAAAACTGGTTTGACTGAAGCGCCAGGCAAAGTTTCTCAGATCAGGTCTAGAAAAGAATGGACACTGTCGATCACTACCAGGCTCTTCAATTCGAATTTAAGTGCCGACAATTATGATAGCTCTACGTAGGAATGAGGCCTGAAGTAAAAAAAAATACTCCAGCCGTGGGCGTAGCCAGGATTTATGTTAGGGGTGAGGCACATGAAATCTATGAAAGATAATTTACACATTTAAAATGTTTATTCAGCATACAGATGCGTTGATCAATGCGTTGCCATATTTATGGAATTCAAAAGCCGAATATGAACCACGTTAATTTTCCCTGCGTGCATCTTATTTCTACTTTTTTGTCGAGTATTTTATTTATGTACTTCATTTAGGGTGCAATTTCCTCTCCCTTGTCCCCCCTGGCTACGCCCATGACTCCAGGGGTATTTAACTGAAACCTCACACACTTCCCATCAACTGATCAAATGAAATGAAAATCGCCATTATTCATGAAATCTCTGGGAGAGAAACAGACAAGGGGTGAACCATTTCATTCCCTCCCTCTATCTCCCACGCAATTTCGCAAGACGCGTTGCGAAATCTGTCACCCCCGACTTCCTCAGACTCATTTTTTACTTCATCCCCCTCTCCCTTCCTCTTCTTTTTATGCCCAGTCAACCTCTTCCCGAGAAGACAGCGCTTCCCGTAGCATCTCTAGCGTGAGGAAAAGGAAACAACATGAGAAGAATGCATCTACATTGTAACTCAACCAGGCGCACCCAGAATATTTTGACCTGAAAACCGTAAACAAGTGAGAAAGGACAGGGAAAAGTGCTCCGAATCCCTACTTTTTCAAGTTAAACATTTCCTTTGCGTAACTTATTTGTTGATTGTTTTACATGTCAACCGACAACTGAGTCATCGTTGACCTTTCAACAAGGTGGGTAAATACTTTAGTGGGTGAAGGGAATACCTAGGGTATTTACGGCCCACTCTTTACGAAAGGCGCCCATGGGGTCCACAGTTTTACGGTTAACCGACCCTTCTCAACCATTTCCTCATGTCCGCCATTAATGTGCTATATGTGCATTTACTGCCATAACACACCCACGGAAATCTGCGAATATGCGGCACAAGTTGTCATTTCAAATATAAATGCACTACCAAATCAACAAAAACTTCGAACAATCTATGCTATGCTTATGGAGAATACAGAAAAATAGGCACATTAATGGCAGATTCATGTATCTACGCTGCGAATACCTATGTCGAAGGAAGAACAAAATCGATATCGAATGACCTTGCTGGTCACCAAACCAACTACATCCACTTTGATTGAACGTTGTAAATTTAGAGAGCGTAAGAGGGTTTAACACATAATGTCGGGGTAAACTGGAGCATGCTCTTATGCCACTTAAGCCTGGTCGATAATCGCGGAGCGAGAAAGACTGGAAACAATGAAAAACTATTTTTATCGAATAATGATGAAGAACAAATAGACGGAGAGAATCCCCAATGATCAAGTCCTTCGAACAGTTTGAGGTGAAAGATGTCGATGACAGCTCAAGAAAGAAAAAGCGACAAACTTATTGGACCCGAAGTATACAAAACATTAGCCTATTGGAAGGAGATACGACGGAAAGAGTTACAGAGGAAGACTAGGAATTGAATACATCCGGAAATTTATTAAGGACGACATAGTAAAGACATGCATAACTAAAGTAAGCTGGGAGCTAGGAAGAGTGGAGAGTAGCAGCTTATCAATTTTCAGATAGGTGAATGCTGAAGATTAACCGACACATTTTACATTGACAGAAATTCATACTTAAGTACCACTTGCAAAACATTACTTGCCACTTTAAGCTTGGTCGATCGAATATTTTAAGCCTTGATTCCTCTAAACATGAGGTTACGACATCGTTCATGACAAACCCGCAGAAAGTTTGAGGGGTTTAGAACGGTCATTCAGAAATAAGTATATTGGAAAATTCCGTCTCATCTACTTTTCAGGGCCATTTGAAAAACTTGGTGGCTTTTATTAGCTTGCCATAGGCTTAGCTTACGTGGCTTAATACTTTAACCGCGGGTCTTTTAATGTGCTCGTGACAATTGTAATATTGTGTGTTAACCATTATGCGTGAAACGAATTAAGATACTTTTTAGATATATATGAGCCAGAACGGTCCAAGGCTGCATTGGGCGTTAATCGATATTTCGTGCCATCCGCATTTTGGCTCACCGGTTTCCACAGCACCTTTCAAGTCACTCTTGTCCTCAGGGTAACACGGACGTAAACAAAAAACAAATCTATACCACACCATCGTCAATTATCAGCATCAATTTGGTGCTTTCCAGTGGTAACTCACGACATTAACTCATTTCACTTCTGAACAATAATCACGATATCCATACATGAAATGCTGCTAAATACGAAATATTTTCCTCCGCCAAACTTTGTTTTAGTGGAAAAAATTAAGGGTCGACATCACTCTAATTCTGTTATTTTATGTGGTGGTGAATTCATGTCACTTCCAAAATATAACCCCTCCATAAACCCTCCAAAATAATTAGGATCACATCAGTAGTAAGGGTAGAGAAATCGTTATTTAGCGAAATATACGCTTATTAAGACAAACGTGAAAAAAAACTAGAAGCAGGTAAAATGAAAGACCAAACGTCCAGTGACGAAGACAAAACCTTAATCTTAAAATTAAAACTTCGTATGGAATTTTATGATGCAAACGGTGTGACTGAGGCTCGCCCGGAAGAGGATAGTCCATAGTTCGATTCCGTTGGCATGAAAAATTAGGTATTTGCAAAAATGATTATGCATTTTCATCTTAAAAGGGCAGATAGCTGTCTATCATATGAAATTATTTAAGAACTATGAGCATTATAGTTCACACAGTTGAATAAGTTTTCAAAGACAGTCTATCAATGCTCAAGTCTCACAATCGAAATTTTATTAATATACTGATATTATTATTTTTAACTTAGCATAAGTGTTCAGTGATTTTCGACCGGATGTAGTCATTCAATGAAAAATACTTAGGTTCCAGGATGTTTAACATTTACCAAAACATCTTTACATGGATATTTTTTATATCATACATGTACTTAATTTACTGAAGTAATCGAATTATCTACGGGTTTGTAAGGGTTATGCTAACCAATGTGGAAATGACGAAAAATCAATTATGAAGTACCAGAACAATGAACTCAATGCGAAGTTTTATTCGTAATTGAGTTTACATTTGAGTTTCCTCCAAAATCTCGCTCTTTTCTCTTACATCTCAAGTCCCAAGAGGAATAAACCATCTCTGTAATATTTCCGCTCAGCGCCGACGAAAAATAGTCTAGGTGCGGACGGAAAAACATTTTTGTATAATCATTTACGGCCAAAAAATCCTTTCAGATTGGAGAAAGCAAAATTCTTATTTTCCTTTCGGCCTCTACCCCTTCTTTTGTTGTACGCCTCGAACAAGGGTTCTCGAGGCTAGTTTTCCTTTTTTCCTGCGATAACGGTTGTTTCATGGTAGCAATATCCTACCTGGGTAAGAACATATTGTTATAGTCGAGCAAGAGAAATTCTCCTCTGGCAAGGTTATGGGAAGCAGTGCGTTCAGAATTTCAATGCGGACTATCTATGCAGAGTTGTATCACAACGACAAACGAAGGGTCAGCTTGGAGAGTCACGACCGTTTCTATAGCATCGCGAATATCTATAGCATAAATGAGATAAAAAAAACACATATAGTCCAACAATGGGCGTAAGTATTTCGGTAAAATAATCTTGATTGGGAAATGCATTATCACCGACTACATATTTAAAATCATAAATATCAAATCCTTCCGGAGAAGATTTTAGAGTACGAGTAAAATATTTCAATAATCTTGTTTTTAATCTACAATGTTGCAGTTGGTACAGTTACCTAACGGGTAAACTACGGAGGAGTTTAAGAAACTGAGCAACAATATCTACGTTCATTTTTGTGACTTTTTTTTGTTTTGAGTTTCCGTCAAAAATTTTACAGATGGGTGCCGTGATTGACAAGAACATTACGTGTCCCTGATCAGAATGCAGACTATGTCGCTGAAAGCGCGAGGAAACTCATCATCTTATCCTCCCGCTCATCACTCGAGTTTTTTAAAAGGCACACATGCAAAGCAAATTTGTTTACCCTTGGTGAATGCAGACGAAGGTTGCGCTCCGATGAGACTACACGTGTTCCCGGGCGAGAGGGAAGAAATGGGAGGGGGAGGGTGGGGCGCTTCGCAGATTTTTTCTTTGGAAGCCAAAGAGATTGTTAGTACGTCGTAGCACATGCATGAATACGTGCTTTTCGGCAAGGATGGACAGACGGGAGGGCTAAGGAACGAGGTTGTTATCTCAAAAGGAACTCCACTTTCCCCACCCTAAAACCCTTTCCCCTCTCGCGACCTCACCCGAACAATAGAGAGTCCCTGGGCAGGGTTGAATGGTCTCCTACTCTTCTTTGCATGGTTAGAGGAAAGGAAGGGCGAGTGTGGGAGGAAGAAAGTTCAACTCCTCCTTCTAACCAGCGAGTGAGGAAAATATCTAGAATACATGTGCGTGTACAACATGAAAATAAATAAGACAAAGACTAAACTACCAGTATGCGGAAGAGAGAAGCTGAATGTAGAAGTCACCCTGAGAGGAGAGAAATAGAGCAAGTGGATTGATTCCTTCACCTATCTCGGAAGCACCATCACGTGGGACGGAAGAAGTACAACGGATATCAAGCGGAGAATAGCCCAAGCTAAGATGGCGTTCATGGGAAAAAGACAACTGCTGTGCTCAAAGAAGATAAGAATACAAACCAGGAAACAGTATGTGAAAACATTCGTGTCGATCATGGCACTCTATAGATCGGAATCATGAACCATTGGAAAAGCTGACCAGAAAAGACTAGAGGCCTTCGAAATCTGGTGCTGGAGGAGGATGCTGAAGATAAAATGGACGGATAAAATAAGAATTGATGAAGTGTACAGAAGAGTAGAAGGGAAAGGACAATTTGGAACACCATAGAAGAAAGAAGAACCAGATGGATTGGACACACCCTAAGACGCAATTGGTTTGTAAAGAACGTAACTGAAGATAAAAAAGAGGAAAAAGTTCCCAGAAGAAGGCCCAGGAATAAGTTCATCGACCAAATAAAGAGGAAAGTACATAGGAAGAGATACCAGGAGGTAAGGGAATTAGCATTACATAGGGAAGGGTGGAGGGCTGCAGTCAGCCAATATTAGGATTAAACGACCAATGATGATGTACGTGAGGCTACAGCCATGGCTTCTCGAGGCCCGGCTTTGAATCCCGTCAGTGGTGGATAGGTACACATTAGGAGAATCCTAATCCCTGCTTGGGTACTGTGTGTATAGCACTTCAAGCACGGTACTCCGCCTTTTCGGATGGAAAATAAAAATCTATTGACCCATAGGAGTCTTTAATTGAGATTGGCTAAAGCGGACGGCGGGTTTCTCTCCTACCTTCAATCATCCCCCGTTGGGTCCTTGCCTACCTACTTACTGTGCTCTACGGCGTAAATGTCCTAAGCTTTCGGTCACCTGCCCAAATATCCAATCTGTTACATCTACACTCGATTCTGAGGCTGTGGCGATAATTTACACTGAACAGCATCATCCATGCACTCGAATATTGCCTCGGTAATGGATTACGTATGAAAATGTTTTTCCATTCAAAGTAACAATAAAACGACATTCGTCCTTACACCAATTTCTTCCAAGTTAAATACACTACGGAAAACATGAGAAAGAAGAAAGATATAAACATTCTTCGGAAAGGAGATCCACTAAAAAGACCTTACGTGACCTCATAGAATTCTGAATTCAGGGGTGGTAGTTTACATGTCCCTATCATACTAAAACTTCTCTTTTTGCCCTCGACCTAAGGCTGCGTCAATCGCCTACCCTAAATGTCCCCGATCACGTCACTCAGCGGTCAAGCCATCGTCCTAAGCACACTCCCTATGGAAGCAAGCCCTATGAAGTATGTTTTGTAGTCAGAGCGATCCACTACGGTGCGGCAGGATGTGGGACGGTGTCATTGAAGCAATGACAAGTGGAAAGAGACGGAAACCTTTGGATTGCGTACGGAGGTATGATAACGGTATTGCGGCAACAAGTGGTGCATTCCCCTTACATTCATTCTGCCGAAAAATAACCAACGGTATTGTTTTTCACAGTTTAGTGCTCTTCTCCATCCTCAATTTTGACAATGTATTTCGTTTTTTTCCGGTAGCGCAAACAGAATAATATGAGATGCTCTGCTTTTATTTCTGCTGTAATTTCCATTCGGAATAAGAAAGATATAACGACGCTCAAGTCAAATTTCATCGACAACCAGAAACGAATCAAACGTCATCCCAATACATCAATTTCACTTCAAGTCGGTGATACAATTTTTTTTCCTCGAAGGCCAGCCCTAACTTATCGATTTGTGCTTCTGAGGCAAGTTCACGGTCGTTTTCGGCACTTGGAGGATATACATAGAATATTTAGATATTGATCGGCAGGAATGTTATTCTAAAACTGTATAAGCTGAAAATATACCTGTCTATGGCGCAGAATTCTCATGTCTGTAGGTTTATAAGGTCAAATGAACTAAGTTCCTAACAAAAATTAGATCGAGTAAGGTTCATTTTAATGCTTATGAATGTGAATGGCTATCGTTCGTTATAGGAGCGGAGTACAGCCTTTGCCTCTGAGTAATGTTTGGTTACAGGAGAATGGACTAATTTCACGAACTCCCCTTTCTATACACTTCTGTTCGCACTTCGTTGCACTAAACGGTATGAAAGTTTGGGACAGTCTCACCGACAATAATTAAATAATGGCACTCTCCTACCAACTTGAAACCAAAAGCAAATTTGATCCTATTTGTCATCCATTGAACTCTTGTTTGAACGTGATGCTAAGCAAATTAGCTTTATGGATTCGTGACATAGTAAAAGAATAAATCACTGTTTAATTTTCCACAATTTGTTTATGTAACTGACCGGTTTCAACGGCAGAACATTTCATCAGAGTTCGACTGCGTGATCAAGCACAGTTGGTGAAATGAATAGGACGGGATGAGGGGTAGGGATTGGAGGGTTAAAACAGAGAAGAAAAATTACGGAGTGATTTATTCTTTCACTGTTTAGTTCGAAAGATGAGTAGTGAACTCTGTAAGTTTCTCCCAGCATTTTCATTAAGAATATCCCTCAAAGATGTTCCATTAAACATTGACATTTCTCCTTTCAATTCATTATCTTTTAACTCCCTATAAAAACTCACGCTCTCAAAACTTTGAAATTCAGCCCCTGGCGTTATTTTCATCAATTTATTTAATTTTCTTAGTGATATCAATACCTTCTGGAAAAAATGATTCTCTGTCCGTCAAGTTTCTCTCAAGCTCCAAGTAATCTATGCCTTCTATAATGTTGTCCAAAATTCTTTGCCCCTTTCTCCCGCCCTAAATTGCCACCTCTATCATTTTTTCTGCCTGCTATCCATTTCAATAAGTCGTACAAATATTTTTACTTCTCAATGACCAAGTTTCCGTACCAGATAGCGCAATGTTCCCACTTCATTTTTTTAACCCTCCTTTTCTTTATATATAGCAAAGTATAGGTATGGGTAAAATCATATGTCCCTTGAAGGTAAAATGTACGGACAAAATAAGAAATGATGAAGTGTACATTAGAGTAGAAGAGGAAAGGACCATACATAACACCAAACAGAAAAGAAGAACCAGATGGAATGGACACACTCCGAGGTAAAATGAGTTTGTGAAGAACATACTTGAAGGAAAATTAGAGGGAAAAGCCCCTAGAGTACGACCGAAGAATAAGTTCATGAACCAAGTAAAGAGGAGAGTACATAGGAAGAGATACCATGAGGTAAGGGAACTAGCATTAGATAGGGAAGGGTGGAGGGCTTCAGCCAACCAATCCTTGGATTGAACGACAAATGAATATGTCGCTTATTATCTTCAAGTCAGTCTCTCAAAGAAGTGGTAGGTGGAAGGGGCACGTGACCCCCGCCAACCCTCAATGTTTGCGTGTTTTTCTCCTATCCTCCTCAGTCATTATTATTTTTTGGTCCGCTCGTCCCTCATATTATTTTTAGACCGTAAGAGGAGGGACAATTTTGAGGGAGGAAAGGAAAACCGCCACCTTTCCTCCTCCTCATCTTTACTCCTTCCCCTAATCCTTCAGCCTTCCCCCTTTTTACCCCCTCTCCCTCCCGTCTCCTCGCTCGTCTTGCTCCTGAACAGACTCGCGAAGATCACTCCACCCTTCTCTCCATCCACCTCCGACCGCCCTCATGTCTGCACCACACCTACCACACACTCAAAAAGGAAGAAAAAAACCCCTGACTTCCGACCCCCAGACCGTCTTCTCCACCTCGACCCTCGCACAAAAGGGACGCAACCCTTACCCCACCTTACCCTTTCTTTCATCCACCTCCCCTCTCTTCCTCCTGGCTCTCGCACCGACCCATTCCCAGGGGTGAGATGTTGGTGGTGGGGGCGAAGGGGATGTATCCCTACCCCAACATTGCCAGCACCCCTCCTCCCACTACTCTCGCAGGCGGCGCTGGCTGTGTATAAAGTCTGGGGGTCTCGCAGCGCCCCCACACAAATCATTAGCGAAACTTGTCCATCTCTCCCCACGTTTTTGACTCCACGGGCAGACCGTGAGGGCAAGTGCCGCCTCCAGGCGACGGGCGGAACGTTCACAAGCCTCAGCGGAAGACTTACTGGAAGGCAGGAGAACATTTTCCAAAAGGTCTCTCGAGGGTGTTTTTTATACCTCGGGATTCGCCGGTTGACACCTTGGCGTCTTCGTTTTTTATAAACGTTTGCAAACATCACTGTAAGGACACAAGCGTGAGACTAGCTACGCGATCTTCAGAGGGAATTCCCCGTCCGATTTTCGGCGACGGAGGAACACAAAGACGAAGTTAGAAGCTCTCAATTTCTCCTCAACGGTAAGCCGAGTCTTTCTGAACACAAAAGGGATTCAGACGACACAGACCCCGGTGCGCCAAAGCTGCATTCAGTCGACGTCGCCCTCCGAAAACCACCGTAAGGACACCAAACCACGTGAAGAGTCCACGCCGACTCTCCCCGCGTCTCCTCGCCGATTGTCAGCAGCAGAGAAGAACGAAGGCGCTCCAGACTACATCATCGGAACGCAGACCCTTTTTTTATATCATCGGGGCAGTGAGAACGAAAATCACGCTCCGCCGACGCTGTCTTCTGTTCATCTCGTCCCCTGGTTTTACTTTCGAGAGAGGGACGCCGCACGGAAAAAGAAAGGAATCGCCCTCCACGCCTGGGATAGCGAAAACAAACTCGAGCGTGTGCGGAGAACCTGTGCGCGGGCGTTTGTTTTGTGTGGGTGTGTGCAGGTGTGTGTGAAACCCTCTCCCTCTCCACTTCGAGTGAACACTATCTCAAGAGCGGGAAGAAGACGCAGCTTCTCCCGGAGCGAAGGCGCGTGGCTGCCGTCAACTCACTTGAGGTCCCCCCCTCGTGTCCACTCCGTGTAGTCTCCTGCTGCCACATTCTACTTTCTTCCCCAACACACTCTCTCACCACAAAATCGATCGGCCCAAGGGAAAGACAGCGTCCGGCGTGCCGCTAATTGTAAGCGGAAGAGGGCGCGAGGGACAACAATAGTTGCGACGAGAAGATCGTCGTCATAACGTGTCCAGCGCCATGGAGACCACGGCCTCTAGGTGGCAGGCGGAAATGGACGTGGAGAAAAAAAAGGGACCGCTTCACTTGCGGAGGTTCATCCTTCAGCGGTGAGTTCTTGTGGGACGAAGACGAACGGAAAACTGCGTGGCTATAGTTATTGTCGGGAGTCCTACCGGCAACTGACCGACATTCACCGTAGATAGCTGGGTGGGTTAGTTTTCATCCTTACTGAGTAAGCTGCCAGTTGACTGGTAGGTAATTGGATTGTTCCTACAATAACTTCTCAGTCTTGGGGTTACCTCAGATTTGTAGTGAACCAAACTTTGGGTCTTCCACAGATATTATTTGAGTACCTACAACCGGTGTCGACAGTTAAGTAATCATCAGGTACACGGAATTAACGTCGATGGGAATTCAGTGTACCTGATGATGGCGTAACTGCCAAAGCCGGTTGTATTCATAATAATAAATCTGTGGAAGTCACAAAGTTTGGTTTACTACAAGGTCGACCTCCCACCTACGGAAATCTTCAACTCTTACATCTGTCACCTTATAAGTTTCTCAAATCAATGTCTAGGGCTAAAAATTAACAAGTTTTCCAACTTGTTTTCTGCAATCGGCGGCAAAAAAATCACAAAATATAGAACCTCTCGCTTCTCCCAACTCTAGGATTGTTTTCGCTTTTCAAGTATCCGTGCCCGTATTCAAAACGTTAAAGCATTACAAGGCAGCCTCTGATGGCAATGGTGGAACCGAGCATTCCACTAATTGGTAGGTTTTTGGACAGCTCCTGCTTCAACGTCTCGACTTCGAGGTTATGTTCACACTTTCCTTAGTGTAAATCTTCTGGCCCGCCACCAATCTTCTCTGAAGTTGCTGATATCTACTATCCCTCTGTATGTTCTCCAAAATCCTTATTCTCGTCCCTATATACCGTTCGTTCCCCTCAACTACTCTCTGTGACATGCCCTCGCCTCAGGAGAAGATTACTTGGGGAATGAAGTGAGGGACACCCGGCTTTAGCATTGAGCTACTCTTAACGAAAGGAACCACTGGAAAGAGCTCTAACTTCCTCAATTCGAAGTACGTGACAATAATTATGAATTAGCGGCTATTTCTCAGAGAAATTCGTCCGGGCCCGTAGGGTCAAGAGAAACCAAACTCCCATTCTATTAAGTATCACGGAGGACACCTAAAAACGGTGGTTGTGCAATGAACTTAATTACTCTCTGGTTTTCTGATTTTTAATAATTTGCATGGGATAAATACGCTTTCTAAGCGCCAAGAATTGCAAACCTTTATCCAGTATTATATCTCTGAAAATCGACTGAAAAATAGCATTATTACAACAAAAAGCGTGCCCAGATTTACCTCGCGGTGGCGCAAAGAATCGGATCAAAATATCACCTGTTGCAATCTGAATCTCAATCCTAAAGTTCAGCGGGTCAGAGGGATTATTATTCCACTTCAGACATTTTTGAATTCTGCTACGATAGGACACAAATAAAAACCATATTCGGCGAAAGCTGTAATGTTAACATATCATGAAAGTGGCATCGTAGATTTTGTCGATGAATAACGTGAAAAATAGCTCTCATATCCAAGAGACAACTCGAAATTAGCGTTATCTATTTTACATTATGTCCATTGCCTCGAATAAAGGTACAAAAACAAATACAGACGATATGAAGAAGTATTTGATGAAACATAATTTTCGTTAAAGCACGTCTATGAAATCACCGAGCTCCTCCACGTCTCAGCTACTATGCGTTTTCAAGCATTCTCATTTCAAATTTTACTTTAGTCTTTACCCTGGTTGTGCACAAGTCATTGCTGTTGACAAACGCCCGCTTAGGACCAACCTCAACTCTCACAGAGACCTGTTGAATTTGCTTTGAAATAATGCGCATAAACGAAACGTTGGCTGAATAGCCTCTACGGCAAGAATTGTGTTATCATAACTAGACAAAACATTAAATTATTACTAAGGTTTTAATCTATTTCTGGTATATTTGCTTTACTGTAGAGCTAAAATAACAATTGGAGTTAACTTACATAATTGCGTTCTTCCATTTCTTCTATGATTACCTTCAGCAGATATGAAATGACGTTTTTACCCCTTTCTTTAACTGGTTTTGAGTCAGAGTCGGCAAACACATGAACTATTTGTTTAAAAGACAGTCTCATAATACTTAATGAAAGATTGTCTCATGATAGGTGCTATAATTCTGCTCTGTGTTAAGAGTGACTTAATCGGAATGTTTCAATTACGTTGACGCTGAGGTATCAACAATTATACTGATTCTAAAATATTCCATGTTGTACATGAAAACAAATACATAATTTCATAGTAATACCACGAATCGTGCTGAATGTTGACCGAATTATTATAATATTTTTAAAAAGTAATAACCTCAAAGCGAATAGAAATAATATACTTTATAATGTTAAATGATATTTATGCAGTGACTTATAACACGTATTTATACCGCTTGATTTGCCCAGTTAACTTACCTTATGATTGTATCACGACGTATTATGTCAACTGGGCAAATAAATACTAATTATTTCTCGCTCGTAACTGGATTCCTTTGAATGGAGAACGCTATGTAGCATTAAACTTGAGAATATAATTAGTATAACAATAGTGACAGATCAATATTCTCTGGCGTGAAGATATACATCTCGTGCAACACATTAATATCGCATGAGGATACTTGAGGATTTGCTATCGACTCAGAAAGCCAAAGCCGCGTCCATACCTATGAAAGTTTGCGGCGCATGCGACATACGGCATAAATTTGTGCGTGAGCGCGGGACTTGCATAAGTATGGACGTGACAACACACGCATTAATTTTTTCCAAAGTCAACGCACACTATCCGCAAAGAGTCTTACTTTCAACTTACGACAATGGATTTGCGCCGCATTCAGGTTGTCAATGTGGAAGATTTGCCGCACAAATACTACCTTAAGTCGGAGTTGTAGTGACCATAGTGAGTTAGCCACGGCCAATTTAAGACGATAATGAGCTACGTTAATCGTTTTGTGTGATCTACTGAAACGAAAGGAAGAAAAAAAGCGATACTGGATCAAGGATCTGTACAAAGAAAGAAAATGCGAAGGTGGTCCTCGCTTACTGAATAACTACATTGGCTGTAAATGAAAGTAATGGCCAATTCTGATTATTTGATGAGCTTGAAAGGACCAAAAACTGAAAAAAAGAATTATTGCATTATAAGAATCCATATCTGTTACAGGGAAAATTGGCCGAGACTTTACCAGCTCTAGCAAATTAACCAAGGCGAATGAATGACTATATTTTTATTAGATGAAATTTTTATTATTTTTACATTAAATTTTAAAAGCTTTTGAAATTGAAAAACTTCCCAAAGTCGGTCAAGTATCCAGATGTTTAAGAATGTGTGAAGGAGAAATTGATGGGGATGGAATTACGACTTTTGTGGACTCGAGACGGCTTTGGCAAGATGATGAAGAAGGAAATGGTTGGCTTGCTATTGTTTTATCAGGAGATGGAGAAACTGCATACATATTCATTTCGGCCTCAAATATTAAAGTATTGAATTTATGTATCAAAGTTGACTTTGTTATAGGATCAAACTGATTAAGCTTTTCTGCCAGATATAGGGCATATTTTGTGGTTGCGTCTTCTCTTTCCGTGGAATGCTGTAAAATTTTGTACGCCATTTCAATTCGCGGATCTTCCCGTCTGTGGTAACTGGGCGCTACTTTTGCTTTTTTCCTTGGCGTTGGAGGCTTAGCTCCGTCATTTTTCTCAGAGCTAGGAGTAATTTCAGTTGTTTTCTCAGCAGTCTCCTCACATGTTGTACCGCTTTCCGAATCAGCATCTGTGATTTGAACTTCTGTGACACTTCCCTAAAACAAGAAAAGAAATTATAGATTTAAAAAGTAGGCCCCAACTTGTGTCCTACAATGCATATTTTCCAAGTTATTTGTTATCAATCGAAAGCCTATTATATTATTTACTGAGTAAATGGGGACGGGAGAAATAAATTAATGTTTTCATATGATGATTACATTTGTTTGTTTAAAAACGTCATTAATATTACTCTAGAAAATTTGTTGTTGCACAGAAGCCCGGCTCGCAGTTTTCTTCGAATATCAACTAACAATAATTAATATAGTTAATTTATAGTAAAACTATTTCAGCCCATGTAATGAACTACTCAGTTCCTATTATTGGAAGTATTCATTTTTTAAGATTCCCGCCATTGTTGAAGATAGGTTGTATGTTTCTGAAGACTTTTAAACACTCCTTCAATTTCCAAATTGCAGTGGTTCACTAGACGGATGACATGTTACACGTCAAGCGCTTTAGTGGTAGTGAATACTTGAGCGCCAAATGTTATTATCTACACAGTTCCGTTCGCACTCGTGGATGCAGTTTATACTTTTTTATACGCTGACATTGGATGCCAAGGACGGATTTCCGATGGAGGAAAGTTCCGAAATCGCGAACTTAATCGTAAAATGACGAATTACACTTAAGGATTATCCCATCCAAATCCATTGCGATATCCCATACGAATTTGCCGATGATGAAGCCTTCCATTTCACCGGAACAATTATGAAAACGTAAGCAGGAGTTTATGCGAAAGGATCAAAAGAAAGAACACTTAACCACAAATTTATTCGAGCACGGCGAGTGGTGGAACATAGATTTGAAGTTTTTTTTATCAGGGTAGTGTTTTGATCCCCTTCTACTGCCACCCGATAAAGTTGTAGTGGTAATGACCGTTACATGCCCTCACAACCACCTATTTCAAGAAAAGCGAAACAACTCGCAACAGCAACATTCTTTCATTCATTCGTTCAGGAGATTCGGACTCTTGAGGTGGACGGACTTACAGTAGGAGGCTTTCACTACGTATGTACGGATGGCTTACAGCATTATCGAAATGTTCCTCGTAGGGCAACATTACCAGCAAATGGATACCAAAGAAAAATTCGCTAATTATTTCACCTAAACTGCAGCAATTTTATGGCAGTATTGTTGTTACAAACCATTTATATATTGGCATAAGGAACATGGAACTTACCGCCGTTTGTTCGGAGTTAATGGTATTTCGAACTTAATCGTAAAATGACGAATTACACTTAAGGATTATCCCATCCAAATCCATTGCGATATCCCATACGAATTTGCCGATGATGAAGCCTTCCATTTAACCGGAACAATTATGAAAACGTAAGCAGGAGTTTATGCGAAAGGATCAAAAGAAAGAACACTTAACCACAAATTTATTCGAGCACGGCGAGTGGTGGAACATAGATTTTAAGTTTTTTTTATCAGGGTAGTGTTTTGATCCCCTTCTACTGCCACCCGATAAAGTTGTAGTGGTAATGACCGTTACATGCCCACACAACCACCTATTTCAAGAAAAGCGAAACAACTCGCAACAGCAACATTCTTTCATTCATTCGTTCAGGAGATTCGGACTCTTGAGGTGGACGGACTTACAGTAGGAGGCAATTGGAGAATTTCACTACGTATGTACGGATGGCTTACAGCATTATCGAAATGTTCCTCGTAGGGCAACATTACCAGCAAATGGATACCAAAGAAAAATTCGCTAATTATTTCACCTAAACTGCAGCAATTTTATGGCAGTATTGTTGTTACAAACCATTTATATATTGGCATAAGGGACATGGAACTTACCGCCGTTTGTTCGGAGTTAATGGTTTCCCTTGGATTTTCTTTCTCAATTAGAAAGGCAAAACTCTTGAATGCAAACCAGTCGGACTTGTATACTTCTGACGCCCCTAAAATCATATAAAATACAATCATAAAAATAAATTCACGTAAATAAATGCATATTAATTAATATAAATAAATTTCTGTAAAGTCACAGAAATGTAAAAATGTTTTCAAAACTTAACCTAAATTCAAAAGTAAAGTAACAAACGATTGTTAACCAACCTTTACCAGAGCCAATTAACCTCTTCCCTTTCGATTTTTCTCTCCTGAAAGATCCCAAGAGGCTCGACATTTTTTTCTTCGCGTCTTCAACTTGGATTCCTACCGAATTTGCGATGTCTTGCCATGCGTCTTTTTTCTTGACTTTATTGAAATGCCACTTATCTTTCGGATCCCATAATAATTGGTGCTCTTGATACTTCTGTATTAGGAATATCACAGATTCCCTGTCCAATTCCATCTTTAAATAATATTGAAATAAAAACGACTATGACACTAGACACACGAACTCCACGTTAACGATCTACATCTCTTTCGGGAAGACAAAAACCTGGGTATCCCCATAAGTAACTACCGCACGACTTGAGCACAGACACATGCCACACAGCGCAAATGTTTATGTCTTAATAATTTTCAATTTGCGCGGAAAATATTTGCTGCGAACGCATTCGGCGCAAATTCTTACAGATGTGTACGCGGCCGAAAGGAATAGCGGAAGAAGTGATTTCGATCGTCACTTGTTATTACGCACAAGGTTAAAGGAAGTGCGAAGTACTTGGTGAGGAAACAATTAACTAATTATTCATTCGTATTTATTGGTTCGATTCTAACGTTGGTTGCAAAGTGCATATCCATTCTGCCAGTTACAGTTATTGTTCGGCTTTATGAATAATTACATCACCGGAAATGTTTGACTTTATTGTGTTTTAGATTTAGGAATACAATGCCATCCTCTTTGACAAACAGGAGCGTGATGCATATTGTGCGTTATTTGTCGACATACGAACATTTGGGTATGTACCTCAACCTTAATCGTGGATACCAACAGATTTGTAAATTTGCGTGGAAACATAAGCTATAGAAACAGTTCCTAATCGTAGGATGTATGTTTCTTGAATATTAATAACTTGATTATTTGGAAATCGAAATTTGTACAAAATTACAAAACAAAAACTCAGGGGTTACATTTCCTATTCGGGGCTTATCATGAACAACATGGGTTGTATTACGTGCCATCTGTCACCCCGAGGTACCCACAGGTAAGCAAAAAGTGAAACGTCAAGGAGGGACACTGTATCTTCGGAGTTACGTGGTGACTCTGGTTATCTTCTTAAGGGCGAGGATAAGCCTTTTACAATGAGGATTTGTGTATTCGAGCTACCGTGAGAGAGTTGAAAGCTTAGATTATTAACTCGCCTTGTTATTTGTTGTATTGTATTATTTGATATAAATTAATTCTAACCCAAACTTATGCACTCTTGCAGAATGGGCAGTTTTACATCAGCACCGAAAGTTCCGAATGAAGATGCTGAAGACCCGGACGTGTCGATACCCTCTCAGATGACGCGAGATGCGTTGTTGGAACGCTGTAGATGGGAGCATTCTAGACTTCCTGCCCTGATAAGGAGGAATTTCAGATGCATTGTACCCTCGAAAGAAAGTGAGGAAAATAGTGAAGATTGGACCCTTAGTTCGGGAGTTCGCTTAGTTGGCTGGAATCTACTTTCTAGGGGTAAGTAATTAATTTACACGCCCCTGTTTGAAACACACTGGAAACTTACTTTCGTTCTTGCTGCTGAATTCCAAATCCACTCCAATAGTATGCCGTGCAATTATGGATAAGAGCACTTATTGTTGTAATTATTAATTTGAAGTAATATCTGAAGCTCTGTGGGAAATCCCACTTCAATTAAGAAACTGTTGTAACTAGCAATATGGATGCATTATTTATGAAATATTCTGAGATTATTTAGTCTACTAAGGTCTATCATTTTTAACTATTGTATTTTACAGTGTGCAGTAGTACAGCTAGTCCCAACCACCTGAGAGTCCTTCAGTGGAATGTTCTATCTCAAGGTAATCAGAGACCCTTAATGTTCAGTCTAAATTTCAGCATGATTAAAATGTCATTTTAAGTTATCATGTGCATTTAGTATTCCAAATTAAACTATGTGAAAAGTTATATGTCACTTGAAAGTCATTCCAGTGAGATATGCATAACGTAATTGGTAGTTTCTGTTTTCATTGTGTAAGTTTAGAGTTTGGATGCACCAGCATTAATGTCAGAGTATTTTTCATTCTGATGAATGAATTTGTGTGGATGACTTTGTTGCGGTGCTGGTAACATCTCTCATAAGAAATTGTTTCGACTGTTCCAAGTCTGAAGGGTGATTGTCATCTTTATTTTCAGCTCTGGGACAAGAAAATGACAACTTCATGTGCTGTCCAGAGGAAGCATTGGAATGGCAGACCAGACGGTTTCAGATGTTGGAGGAAATTTTAGAATATAATCCAGACATAATTTGCCTTCAGGTAATTGCTCTTGTACTTGACTTTGTACTGATCAACCCCCGAATTACCATATGTATGGAGAGAGAAGATACAGGTGTTGGGCTGAGAATGATATTGAGACATGGGCTATGGAACATTCATAACTCTGCAAAATGTGGGAGGATGGTGGTTTTGTGTGTAAGGTCAGCAAATCTTCCTAGTTTTCTGCCAACAAAATTGCTTCAAGCCATGAGATAACTTGACTCTACCTGCTGTCCTATTTCACTGTATCTCAAGACTCGAGATACAGGCCCTGGTTAAATCATAACGGGGCAAATTAAGGGCAGGTGAAAGGGGGGTGGCCAACCTCTCATAATACCTCTAAAAACAGGAAAAATTGTGGTCTTTAGGTATTCCCTACCCCTGGAAAGAATCAGTCCATCCCCTCCCTAAAAAAATGACCTTAATCTTCCTCTGAGTCATATGGATGTGTGATTTTATCCATTTGCCCTCATTCTCTTTACCTTACTCTCTACCCTTCTTCTTTTTCCCTTTGCTCCCTACACTTCTTCCTGCCCACATTGCCATGAAGTTTTGCACTAAGAACATTTGCTGAAGATTTACCTCATGCTTTCAACACTTCATTTTTTTTCAATTAATAATATGCATCTGTTTTTGTAAACTTAAAAGAGGGTTATTGAGGAAATCTATCATCAGTGTATTGTGATAGATGTCTAATATCAGAGATTTAATAGGAATTCTGGGGGAATTAGGGGCATTTGCTACATTGAATGTGTATTCTTTGCTTTATTAGAGATGCATCTTATTCAGCAATCCCTGTTATAAATGTTATATTGCTATAAATGCTTCTAATGAATTAATAATTTAAGTGTGGTATAAAGAGAGTAATTAATTACCATTTATTGCAGGAGGTGGATCATTTTGGGTTCTTGTATCGAGCTCTGTCATCAGTGGGATATGTGGGAACATTCTTTCCGAAGCCTGATTCCCCATGCCTGTATGTGGCTGGAAATAATGGTCCAGATGGTTGTGCAATATTCTTCAGGGCAGAAAAATTTCAGTTGATGTCTGTGGACACAAGAATTTTAGAAGTCTGGAGAGTTCAAAGTAATCAGGTGAGAAGACCAACTCTGATGGAGAAATATTCTCATAAGTTCAGGGCTTATTGATTTAAAGCTTTAATATATAATGAATTGGTTGTTGAATTTTAAAAAATCAGCCGAAATGAAAATTGATGGATAGTAATAGATATTAATTGATAGTATGAATTCTTGAGCAGATACCTTGTATCTAATTTATTTTCTAAAATGTGAATATTCATGTCTCTAATGGTGTCATTAGTTTGTGTTTTTTAAACTTTGAAGTGGGGCTGGCAATTTATTAACATTTGACAATAATCATGGGGGTGGAATTGATGATGAATGGCACCTTCACATTACCTCACTGATTTTTGTTCAAGTTTTTTCATGTACTTTGCTATTAGTGGTGGTGTTTTTAATGAAACGTTAATAATTGGCGATAACATGTCATTCAAACCTTGAACAAAAATGTTTTTTCGTTATTTGAATAATTGTAGTAGCCCTATTCCTGTTTTATTTTAAATAATTGTTCAGAAAATTGAGCTGGCTACTTAAGCTTATTCTGTAATTCTTGCCAATTTTTGTGAAAGAATATAGAGAAAAGTTTGTAACAATAGCCAAAGTCATTATTACACATTTTTAGCTCCAATATCCATTAGAATTCCTGGCTAATAGCTACTTTGAATAAAATTTAATGTGCTCAAAGGTGTTGTAATGATTTTTAATTGGAGGAATGAAGACTACAAATAGGTTGAAAAATAATTCACATCCAAAGTTTGACAAAAATAATATCTTCATGCTAAAAGCCTGCCTTTTGTCAGTGAATAATTTTTTTTTTAATGTTTGGTCTTTTGCAATTGTAGTGCAATGGAATCATACAAATTTCATGTTGTCACCCATTTTTTCATCAGAGCATCCATCTATCAGATTTTGAATGTAGTGCAATTGCTGCCACCTGCTGATGCATTGGCCAGCATATGCATACATTTGAGCATTACTTACAAAATGCTATTTAAATGCACTCTCATTTTATCAATTCATAAATTTATGCCTAATGATTGAAATGCTAACCTAAGAGAATAAGCATTCCAATTTACATAGTTTTGAAATTAAAAAGATGTCATTGTCAAGTGATACGAAATGGATATCTCGAAATATTCTCACTGGTATTGTTAGTGTGAGCATTAAAACTGGACAGTAACTAGCTTTCATCAAAGGCACTTATTCCTTAGCTTAACTGTTTCACTGTTCATGATGTATGTCATATCATTTCTACGTGCACAGTAATAAAAATCCAGCTCAGCAAAAGGGTTAAATGTGTGAACCATGGAATATTTAAATCTTCATTTATCATTTTTTTGTTGATTATTAATTATGTTATGGTGGTTCTAAATTGGTACAGAATATTGCCTTTGTCCATATAAAGACATAATCTCATATAAAGACCTCTTCATCATCAAGGTGGCAATAATAGCCAGGCTTGCCGTCCGTGAAACAGGCCAACAACTTTTAGTCTGCACTACACACCTGAAGGCTCGGAAAGGTGCCCTTCTGTCTACGCTCAGGAATGAACAAGGGAGGGATCTTTTAGACTTTGTTGCGAGGCATACTGCTGCCATCGAGGCTGAGTCTGGGAAGCGGCCACCAGTCATTTTGTGTGGTGACTTCAATGCTGAGCCAATAGAGCCTGTATATTCATCAATTTTAAGTGATAAGAGGTTAAACCTCGCGAGTGCATATGCCCAATACCCTGAGACTCCATCTGCCAGTAACGTGGTATGTACCATTTTCATTATTTTCACATGCCCCTCTGTAAACTCACTCATAAATGCAATCCCATTCAAAATAATATGAAGACAGCACTCTAGTCCTCTCAACTGGGAAGAACCTTATGAAATGCAGAGTGAATAATGTTATTATTCTATTCTTTAAGGTGCAATGAATTGTATGTTCACAGTGTATAAATTTCTGCTATCCACTCACCTTCAGTGATAGCCCATAGTTAATTCTCTCCTATTCTTTGGTATATTCTGAAAGCACTGTCATGTGGTACTGTAGCTTTTTTAATAATTTTTTGGTACTGGTTGAATATTAGTGAATTTACTGTGGTAACAAAAACATACCCAAGTTTTCTAATTTTACATTATATTCTGGGTTTTTCAAACAATGTTCCACAGAACATAGCATTGAAATTTTTAATGACATATGCATGTTTGTTGACATCAGAATCGATTCTGTCTTATCTTGGAATCCTAAATCACTGGTTTTCATCATTCAGATCACCTCGAGTCCCTAAATTCTCCTCCTAGGAATATTTAAGCCTAGATAGGATTAAGTTGTCTAGCAATAATGGTTGAATCTACTCTGGTTGAGCATCCTAGTACTGGCTTTTTCATTTTGGAGTTGGTCTGAGTACTCGACCTATTTATTACAATGGAAGCTATGCAATTTTCTTGTCAACTGCCCTTGTGGAGAAATCTGCTCAAGTTATATTAAGAAAGTGATTGCTCACTTCTGTGAAAGAAAGAAGTTTGTACTTTCCCTTAGTCCTAAGAGAACTCCATTCTTACATATTTAACTGGCAACAACTGCTTAAAAATTTACATGTACTGTCTTCATAATGTTGGCAATTTGGTGCACTTGAAATGTTTTTTTTAAATGCTATTTTACTGGTTTGCTACACACTGTCCAGATGAAAGACTTAAGTGTGTGTGATATTTCACCTCTTTCATATAAATGATACGCATTGCGACCTGTAGCCTTGCAGTAGTTCCTCCTTTTGATTTTCTTTCCCTCCTTCAAAATCTTTTGGAACTAGAGGACGCCTGTCTTGTAGCTTTACCAGCCTTGAATGTTGCCCGGTTGATGCATATAATTACTTGATCAGTAAATGAATTAAAATGGTGAATTGCTTGCTTTAACCCCAATTTGCTTTTTTCTCTCTCTCCAGGTCAATGGCAATACTGAGGATATACCTGATGATAAGGAGGGGAGGCTTACCCCACTTGAATCTGGACTGCGAGAACCCCCATACACGACATGGAAGGTGCGTGAAAGTGAAGGAGAAGTGTGCCACACAATAGACTACATATTCCACTCCCATGACTCATTGGCAGTTGAAGCACTCCTGGAATTCCCAACGGGGGAGGATATTGGACCAGGGCGTGTCCCATCCCTTAGCTACCCATCCGACCATTTCTCACTTGTCTGTGATTTCCAAATTCTTGACCCCAGTGGAAAGGGTGCAGTGTGCAAGAAAGAAGAACAGATGTGAAAAGTGTTCACCAGAAGCATTATCCAAATGCCTATTTTTTATTGCAATCTACTAAAAATAATATATATATATATATATTTATAGTCTACCTCCAGTTTCCACCGCTTTGATGATAAGATTTTTTTATAACAAAATGGCTAAAACCTAGAAACCATACACTTTATTAGGGTGTGTATTTTTTGTGTGTTGGTGAACTATGTTGTAGTCATTGCTACATCAGCAGTTGCTCAGAACTTCCTTAGAAGATGGTTGTGTTGAGTTCACAAAGCATTATTTGTGATACGAGTGGCATTGTGGTCGTCTCCTTTGTTGGTGTGATTATTTGACTGAAATGATGGGACTCCAGATTCTACACCCTGAAGAACTTCATTGTGTGTACGGTCTTCTCCATCATACAGAAGTTATTTTTAACTTGATGTTGTCTCATTTGAGAGAAAGTTCTTTTCTGCAAATGCTTGTGGCTTTACTGTCTTTTGTTTCCAATCTGAGGAGCCAGTTGGTTCCTTTGTTGCTTGAAATAAAAACTGAAAAGCTTATAAAACCACTGTTTTTGTTTAGAGTGAACTCGATTACTATTTAGCATATTGTGTGGCATGGAGAAATAGCAGTTGAATAGTCTATGACAATTCCAACGCCTACGACTGTATAACGAGAATGCATTCTCCATCACCCTTATTATGATTTGGTAATAATCTTGAGAATATCAACCTTGGGGGCTAAAAGGTAGGCCTAAAGTAGGTGAGGCCAGGTACATTATGTGAAAAGCCTGGAAAGGTTTAAAGGGCTCTGATGCTGGGGTAAGGGGAATTGTTCTAACTCAATATTGCTGATGTTATTCCTCAACCCCTTCAGCTATTAGATCTTCATGGCCCACAATGAGAAGCCAGAGGGGCAATATTCACCCTTCATCACAACAGATGTAACCAGATAAATGCCTAGGATGTGAAACATCATTTTGCTTTTGCTTAAATTCTTTAAAAAAATACAGTTGACTGGTAAAAAAAAAAACAATGATTTTTACAACATATATATATCCTGCAATGATGCAGTATCTACAGAGCGACTTCTTTCTTTCAACTACAAAACTGGAATTTCACCTTCTTACATTAAGCATTCACCATGAGGTGGTAGTAAAACTGTAGATAAGTTAAGGATTTAACAGGATAAAAAAAACAATAATAGGAATATAGGTTATGACATTAGGGGTGGGAGGAAATTGGAAGAGATGACTTGAGTTCGAGATGTGAAAATAAAGGCAATGCAGCCAGCAGATTCACTAGGTAAGTCTACACAATACGGGTCTGAAAGAGCAATTGAATTTGTTAGAGGCTAAAGCCTGAATCACATGATACTTGACCTTGGACAAGTCCGAGGATGCTAGCTAGCATACTACGACTTGTCCAGGGTCAAGTATTGTGTGATACAGACCAAGCATACTGGAAATCCTGTATGATCGCTAGCATATTAGCTGGTATCCTTGTTTTCGTAATTGGTGCGGTACTAGTTTGATACTTGCTCCTAGTAGGACCTAGTAGTCGCAGACCAATCACCTTTTCTCTTAGCAAAGCGGCCGTCAATTTTTTATGTCAGCGCCTCCATAGTCTCTCGTGACAATTACAGTTTCTTGTGATAAAATAAACAAGTCAAACCTCACAACAAGACACAATGGCTTGGGTACTTTAGGCATTTCAGCTTGAGGAGCTGCAGTGGCTAATGGCCGTCGTCTGTTTGAAATCATCCATTTTGGTCGTCAAACTCCTTCCGCGACTGTACTAGATCAAAGATCTACTAAACAGACCTTGTGCAAGTTCAAGTATCATATGATAGCTCCTAGAGAGATTTCAAGCATGCTCGGTATCGTACTAGAAATCCAGTACTCGCTAGCATCCTCGGACTTGTACAAGGTCAAGTATCGTGTGATTCAGGCTTAAGCCAAACCACCTATAGCCTTCTCTGATTTGGGAAAATCATGTACCAATCACCAACACAGTTTTCAGGCATGCCTTTCAGCCCACCAAGAATTTTACAAGGATAATTCATACATAATACAGGTGAGATTTAAGCCAATAAAGTGCCTCTTATGTTCATGAATTAGAAAGAGCAGAGTTGCCTTTCAACTGGCCTCTATCTCGGGTGCACTGAAAATAATAGGGATGAAATTAGAATGTGGTAGCTTATAGGCATCACTGACATTGCAACAAGAAATATATGATGGAAAAAATGAAGTAAGAGGTGATGTTTTCAGTCAGCGGCTTAGTGTTTTCTTTTAACCTTACTACCTTGGTACTGTATTCCTAAAAACCTGTCACAGCAGGAGTGAACTACATATGTATTACCAGAGACATAAAATTTAAAGTTTATTGATGGATTTAATGCCATAGCTATATGATTAACATATGATAGAATGGGAATATTACATCAAAAAGCCTCCACATACAGCAAAACAGAGTAATGAACACATTTGGTAAGCACTTACTTAAAAGCTATCAGAGACAATCACTAAGATTCGGTAAAAGCAAAATGCATGATATGGATTGATATAGAGTTCCTGAGAGCACATTTCATTGGGTTTGTACACATGTTTCTCAGTCTCTGCACACATACATGTACAGTCAACTGCATAATTATATATTTTTCTAGTGCGTTTCTTGCCTGCAATTTGGCTTAGAGAAAAACTCCTGAGGAAGGCCTTAAGGAATGGAAATGGAAAAGACTCAAGAAACCAGCTACGATGGTATGAACACCTCAGTAGAATGGACCGAAGAAGAATCCACAGCAAAGAACAGGAGCCTAAACCCAATGGAAGAAGTAGAGGTGTACCATGAGAGACATGGATGGGAACAACAGAAAAGTGAGGAAAGAGAGAAGAAAAGAGTTCATGGAGGCTCCAAAGCCAAATGCATGAGGGAAAAGAAGTCCCTGGGGTAACCTGAGTTTCAAAGGTTATTGGAGGTAGGAAAAAATAAATTTGAACACGACAAATCAATATAAGAGACATAAAGATGGATGATTATTATCAAGTTGAGAAGAATGACTTCTCCCCTTTGTAGTTTCACCTGGCCTCAAAGATTTTACAACGCTGCTCTCAATGTATTTCATCTCTTTTGTATCTTCCCATCTTTTTAAAATCAACAGTTGTGCTAACTTCTTTATTTTTGGAATCTAATACAAAACATTGGCATGTGAACACCATGGGGAGAGAAGATGCTTTATGAAACCCCTGCAGGAAAAGACAAAAAATTATTCAGCAAATCCTGAGACATCATTCATTAGACACAATCTGAAACAAGGCAGTCATCTGAAAACTGTATAGAAGGAAGAATGACTTAAAAAATTACCGAGGAAGACCAAGGATGGTATACAAGGAGCGAATTTTGAAGGAAGTCAAAATTAAGACTCATGAAGGTATTAAGAGCTAAATTGAGAAGACAATAGATAGGAGAGAGACAGCAAATCAATCTTTGGATTGATTACACCAAATAATAAAAGACCATTGAGAGGCAAAGCTGTGGGTGTGGCTGGGATATCCCGAGAAATGTCGAAGGGTGTCAGTTAGATATTCATTAATTGTTTGTGTGAAATGTATAATTTATGATTAACAGCTACTGTTCATCTACATCTACATACTACCCTGCAAGCTGCCACATGGGCGCATGGCAGGGGGAGTTAGGACACCAGCTGTATATAGATGTAAGGGTTTGGGAGGTGAAATGGGAACGAGTATTATGAGATTGTATTTAGTGGAGCTGTTTTTATTGTGCAGAGAAAGAACAAGTAATCGTACCTATCTGCTTGACAATGTGTTTCTCCTCATCACTAGACAGATCTAGAGATGTAGAGGGGCGTCATGATAATATTCTCTGTCTCTCTCTGAAACACACCAGTTCTAAATTTCTCAAGCAAGCCAACCCTACCATGCAGCCTTGGAGTCTCTCTTTTTAATAAAGCGAGCAGGTTTTCTTTGTATTTTATTATTTTGGTTTCGCTAAATATTTATGCATCTGTCTTTTACTTTTTCATCCGAGGAGGAATGTTGAACCAAAGAAATGGGAGATTTGTAATCAAAGAATCATTGTACGAAGAAAAGGGTGAAAAGGCCAAATATAAAATTTACAAAGAAATTAGTTGACTGAGAAATCCAGGAGAAGTGTTTCAAAAAGATATTAGAAAAAAGTTGACAGAATCAGAGGTGTGGGTGTACCCCTGGGAGGGAACATTCAGATCACCAGTTTATACTTCAGCAGAAGCAGGAAAAATTTATGTATGAATGAAATATACAATGCATCAATGGATTATTAGATGGTACATTGCCAAGGAAAAAGAAATAAGTTCTTTAAGGCTTTGGGTAGAGCAGCTGTTGAATACTATGTACTATAATAATGTTCGATCATTAGGGTGTACATTATTTTTAGACTTCAAAACTTTTGAATGCTCACCACAATTAGTAACAATGACTTCAACACATGTCTACATGAAATTTCAATGAAAATGTAGCATTTCAACCCATGATGAATTAAAGGCAAACTAAAAACATTGTCATGCTGAGTCATATTCAGCCTGTTGATATGTGCAGACTTCCAAGCCATCAGTTCTTCAGTTTCTCTATTTCAAGGTTGGTTCAAGCATAATACCTCATGAAATACACAGTGACTTGGAATGGGTGTTTTTAATAAGAGAAGTAAATCAAATTACTGGCCATAAATTCCCATCAAACAAGTGCTGACAGTTGTTTTTTAAGACACCTGTATGACTGTAAAACTAATCATCAGTGAAAGTGGCAATCTCAAGGCTCCTGAGAGCATGATCTTCTAGGAGAATGCAAGAATTCCAATCAGAATCAATCAGCATTATTAACGGAGAGTAATTGACTTGCGTTTGGAATGGACGAAATTGCATAAGATTGCCAAAAAAAGCACAGATCTGCTAGTGCACCATGAAGAGGGGTTTAAACAAAATTTGGACAACCTATTTGATACAGCACATCCCAATGCTCTCAAAAAAATAACATAGGAAGAAGATAGGCTCTTTTCACTGTGACACAGAGAACCAGGACATCAGGCTATCTCTCACGAGTACAACACATACTCACCAATTAAGAGGAAAGGGCAAAGCAAAGAAAATTCCAAGAAAAGGCAAGAGAAATACCAATATGCAACATCTATACTTTCCACTGTGATTTTATTGCCTGAAGAATTAGGGAAGTCATTTCTAAGTTCCGATGAAATGCGGGATCATGAGATTAAGGAAGAGAGAGTACACAGTACGAGGATATCAATGCAGAATTCTGCAGAGAGGTATATACAAAAGCATTCTTTAATCCCAAACTAGTCGCTTTGGATTGAAGCCACCAGAGTGTACAAGAGTCGGCATACATTCTTGAGGCACAAGCAGAGGCACTTAGTCACAATTCTGAAGAGGTTGATAAATAAAACTTTTATACAATCAATAAGACAAGATGTGTGGGGGAACATTTTGAGGAAATTAAACCCACCATCAAGAGTGATATCCCTGCCATTCTTTCAGCTATTCGGGGTAGTTAACAGTTAACTACACAGAATGCCAATAAGAAGAAGAAGATGTAAGAGAGGAAAGACTGCCAGTTACTGCCACATTTAAGGACAGGGAGCAGCTCCAAAATTATCAAAGGCACTCCAAATTTATCAAATACTTCTGGCATAGAAGAAGTGAATGCTATTCAGAACATGATGTACTGGCGAACGAAAGATAATAGACAACTTCCTAGCAGCAACACATCTGCCTCAAATACCAGCCATTTTAATACAGCATATGTCACTTGAACAAAAACTGGATAGGGGGTTGTTTTTCCTGCACCATCATCACATCTATGAACTAATTTCAGTGTATTTAAATGCAACATAAACAATGCAGCCAGCAGTCATAACATATCTTTTATAAAACATTTGAGGAACAACTGGAAAAGTGCCAATGCCAATAATTTTCAAAGTGGCAAAATAGATGTGGAAGCGCTTGTCAGCAAGTCAAAAATTAAGGAAACATAAAACTTAAATAAGTATTCCAGGAAACAAAACTGAGAGGTAGTTATCAAAAAATTATAGAGCTCTCAGCACAGACAAAAAGGCCTTAACCCTTTGAATGTCACGCGACGATATATAATAGTTTGCAGAATGTGCCAGAAGTGTCAACGACGATATATCGTTGTCTATGAGGAGACCTGTTTAAACAATGAGTCATTGCTAAAAAATTTAGTTTTTTCGTATTCAATAGCAAAAAAGCATCCTCTTTCAAATATAGAAATGATCATGTAAAAATGGTAAAAAATAATAATTAATTCGCCGTAATAAACAAATAATAATTTTACGAATAAAGGCCTGCAAATATATCAGAATATCCATGGCACTTCTGGGGGTGCCCACCAAAAAATTGGTGGCACTCAAAGGGTTAATGGCCGCCTCTCACTCTTTTTTTAATGGTACATACATGTATAGATTCCACAATTTTAAGAGGAGCTTTGAAAAAGTTAAGTGGCACCATAAGTGGCAGTTATCAGAAGAGTTTTCTCTTCTACCACTCTTCCATAATGATGTAGACATAGGTACAAACTAAAGTTAAAATTGTAGAAATTTTGGAAGGAGAGAATCTACTCATGAAAAATAGATATATTCCTCATTATGAGAATTAGATGGGTAATTACAAATAATGTAATTTCCATTTCGTAATGACTACTATCCTTAAATATTTTACTTTTACAAGTCTTTAATCATTTCTTCCAATTTGTTTGAATCTTCAAAAACAATGGATGACTTTGAGTCAACCAAGAGCCGAGATCTGTCCTCTTCCCTATGGATTGAAAGTAGTTTTCTTCAAGATGGCCCTTCCACATTGATAACAATAACTCCTGCTTAACAGCCCTAATGACTGTTAAGAACTTTAAAGTAGTGAATGATTCTACTGCAATATTTTTGTGGACTCTATGCTGTAGATGAGAGGCAAAAGCAGTTTGTTTTTTGTTGTGCTAAAGAACATTGTAAACTAAAACCATAATATACTGTACATATAATGTATTTAAATTAAAACAATAATTTAGATAATTTATATTGATCCATAACTTTAAACAACCATATTACAAAAAAACTATTATTCCTAATAATAAAATTTGGTGTTTGATTCAGCACAGGTTCATGTTACCTAATTAAGATGAAATTTCATTTTTGAGTACAAAGACACAAAAGAAAAAATGAATGAGGAAGGGGGACAAAAATCATTTGTCCAGATAAGGGACACCTTAACGATTATGCTTCATTAGTTAGGTCATATTGATATATCGGATGAGAGAAAAGACACAAAATGGATTTACAACAGCTGAGTGAATAATGTGAGAGGAAAGGATAGATGACTAAAACTTATATGAGACTTAGAATAGAAATATGAACCATTAGTTCTTCAAAGAAAATAGCAGCATAAAAGATTCGATAGGACAACATGAACATTTATTTTTGAAGAAGAATAACACATAATAATTCCAACACGAATCACCAATTGAGAAGTTAATTGGTTCACTGAAGATCAGGCTAAGAAAATATCAATCAATTGAAAACTAAGTCCAGGAGGATAACCCAAAGGGTGACACAAAGGCTAAACCCTCAGAATACAATTTAAAGGAAGGAACAAGAGAAAGACCAAAAATAAATTACCTATGAATAAAATTAGAGATTTAAATTCAAAAGCTATGATGGGATGAGAGGGCAAGCTGACAGCTGCAGCAAAGCAAAAATCAGATTGATGGTTGCCACATCACACACAGCAGTTGGGGAATTAAAAACAACAGTAAAAGAATTTTCTTAAGTGCCATAGATTCCCAAAATTATCATGAAAATTAAATGCACTAACTTTCTAAAGACCAAATGTCCATTCTGCTTTCCTACCTAATGCTTCTGATACATTACATGCTTTGATGTAAATGACAAAAGACTGTTTCTCTGGTTAGCAGGTCATGATTACATCTACCAAATACCATGCAGCTACCACTTGTGTGTGTCGCACGGGGTGATCCCACATTATGATTAAAGTTAGGGGAGCCATAAAATACACTTCATTCACAGGAAGATCTGTCAAACATCACTGTTAAGATAAGTCAGACAATACTCATCATTACTTAGAAACTGAATCTTTTACATTAAAACATGATTTCTTTCAAATTTGCATTGAGCTAGGATCTATGTCTAGGATTGAGCTTTCGGAAAAATACTTTGAATGACCAAGTAATTCATTACAATTCCAGACAATGTTTTTCCCAGAAATGATCTGTCGTTTATGCCATGATTCAAAGGTTGGTGAGTATCCTTATGCCTGAAACTAATTTTAATAAGGAATTCACCACCATAAAATTAACAGAAAAGAACATGGCTACAGTGAACAACCCATTTACAAATACCTTAAAAAAGTTGAAGAAATTAGCAATCAAAGACATTTACACAACCCAAACAAGCAAAGTTAGCAAAAAGCTGCTGAACCCCTTCGCTTTCCCCACCCTATCCCATGACCTTCGAGTGTTTTAGTCTGCTGTTGTTCAACCTCGCCCCAACGTTCCTTTACCGGCCGAGTGAATGAACTCTAAGGGTCTTCCTCAACCCCTTCGACCCTTGCCTCCTTCTTGCATATCCTCTCTGACCCTCTTCCAACAACCCACCCTTACCTCCTTCCTGCCCCTACAGGACTGTGTATATATAGAGATGTTTATGTGTAGAATCTTTACCCGAAGATGACGTTGAATGTCTAAACCAGTGTGCGAATCAACGGGGGTAGTTGGGGATTTCCCCAGCTCGTAAAATTGTTTCCCTGGCTGATGACAGCAATATTTTTCCCTGCCAGGGAAAATTTTCCCCCCCTCTCTTGCTCCTAGCAACTCTCACTGCCAACCTCACTGCTTTTGCATTATCGAGGTAAACAAATACAATTCCAGGCTCTCGCGAAATTCCTTTCCATGACTCACTCTGCGGTCCTCATGGAAACTTCCTAATGGTGTTGGCCACACTGCCAACCATTCTTCCCTTTCCCTTCCTCTCCACAGAACCGAGCGAAGGAAGAGATTTGCCTTCCTCTCCAAGTTTCCTCCCCCAAGCGCATCCTCCCCTCCTTTCGCCACTGTTCTGTGTAGGCTTGTGCAATGAGTCGAATCATCGACGATGATTTTAGTCATCGCGAACCGCGTCGATGAGTTGGTAAATAACCTGACGTCAATGAGTCGATGAATTCACCGATGTAGATGAGTCAATGAATCCATCCCCATTAGATGATAATTATTTGTGTTGCTTCGCCCGCTCGTGCCTATCCCTACCTTTCCGTCGGCGATGAATGAACTCATTGATATATCGAGGTCAGTGAGTTTATCGATGGCGATGAATTCATTGACTCATCAATGGCAATGAATTCATCCACTCATCGTCGTCGATGACAATCATCGAAACCGAATCATCTCGATGATTTTTTTTCATCGACCCTCGATGGGCAAATTTGTTCATTGCACAAGGCTAGTTCTGAGGGCCATGGGCTCTCAAACCATAGCCTACGTCTTATGTGTATAACGTCACAGCTACGCTCAAACAGACTCTTGTACAATGAACACCAAGCGGGAACTGCGGGCTCAGTCGTGTTTGTTATTGTGATTCCACATAACTGTTAGTTTTGTTGGTTTAGTTTATTGACTTTTAAGTTAGTATACAAGGTACAAGTAACTAAACTTATAAAATGAAATGTCAAATCGTTTTATCTGATATGTTTATACGACAGAAAAAGACAAAGGAATCAGAGCGTGATAGTTTGCCAGCCGGACTTACGTCAACAACAGTCCAACAGAATACCAGCAATTCATGTTCACCTTCATTCGAGAAAGCAAGTACCAGTGGTGATTTAAGGAAATCTACGCATATTCATTCAGAAAATACAGATCCATTTCCTAGTGATGAAGATATTGTGGATGCAAGTACTTCTACAAACTTAATTGGTGGCTGTATCAAGTTGCAGCAATTTGAAAAGTGGAAAAGTAGCAGGCCGTGGCTTTTATATAAAGCATCTGGTGAAATAATTTGCTCCTTCTGCAGTGATGTGCAAAAACATGGAGTCTTAAAAGACAGCAAATTGTATATGGAAACAGCATTCATTAAAGGCATGAAAGCTAAAAACAATAAAAAACTGAACGACAAAATCAGCGACCATGGGAGAGGCAAGTTTCACCTAAAATGTGCAGAAATATTGCAAGAAAGAAAAAATGAAAAACTGCCAATAGCATTGGCAACAGAATTTCGACTATGGGAAGATAAAAATGAAGAGAAAATTGATGTTACCGCACGTAATTTCCGTACAGCTTACCTAACTAGTAAAAGAGGTGAGCCATTTAAACTTTACACAGCTTTATGTAAATTGCAGTACCTACTTGGTACTGATGTTGGACAAATGCTTCATTCAGACCACAGTTGTGCTAACATGATTAATTTCATAAGCAATAAAATGTCAAAGGCATTAGTACAACTTTTAATTGAATCAGGCTGTGTCTTTAGTATGCTTATTGATGAAAGCACCACTATTTCAAATAAATCAAGTTTGAATTTGTACGTTCGATGTATGTTTGATGGTGAACCATGCAACTATTTTTTTGATATTATAGAATTCACTTCTCTGACTGGCGAGGCTATTGCTGAAAGCATTTCCATTTGCTTTAATAAACATGGCGTTACAGATGAAATTTTATGCAAACAGTTAATTGGATTTGCATCAGATGGTGCAGCCAAATTACAAGGAGCATACCGAATAGTGGTTACATTCTTGACGAGTAGGTATAACCAAGACCTGATTGTTATTCACTGCTTAAACCACAAGCTTGAACTTGCTGTGCATGATGTTATTAATTCAATGTCAGTTCAACTTCATTTTAAATCATTCATACTCTTTAAATGAACAAATGGAACTATAAACTCAACTCTAAAACCATATGGAACGAGGTTCGACGAATAGGACTTGTTAAACCTCGAAATGATCACTTTAATTCTAATGTCCCTGTCGATGACCTAAATAAATATGTTACCAGCTCATTCGTCAATGTAACTTCCAGTTTGATGGATGAGTCACAATCAGGTAATGATGCTGGAAATGAAGTTAAATTGTCTAACAGAAAAGAATTTAGTTACAACGTATTATATTTTCCCTACCTTACCCCTGAACTGATGTTGAAGTATCTCCTATATATATAGTATAACTATAGTAGTATAAAGTCTAATACTGGTGGAATTGATGGAATAAATAGAAAGACATTAAACATAATTATTCCAACTATATTTCCTGTGCTGCTTGACATTTATAATTGCTTATTGAATTATTCAGTCTTTCCTGTCTCTTGGAAGACCGCAATAATCACCATCAGCCATCACATTATCGTCCCATTTCATTGCTATGTACCTTGTCTAAACCGCTTGACAGATTTGTGTACAACTCGGTATTAGCCTTTCTAGCAACTAATAACCTTCTAGATAAATACCAGTCAGGATTCCGGAAAGGACAAAGTACCGAAACTGCCCTCATTAGAGTAACAGAAGATATTCGCTACTCTATAGATAACCAGAAAGTGACCATTCTTGTACTATTTGATTTTACAAAGGCTTTCGACTGTGTAAATCACGACCTCCTACTATGTAAAATGGGGAAACTTGGATTTTCTTTCCCAGTTATTCAATGGTTCCGATCTTATTTACTCCAGAGAATTCAAGCAGTTAAAGGATATGAGGATGAATTGTCCAGTTTTTCCGCAGTGACATGTGGTGTGCCTCAGGGCTGTACCCTTGGGCCTCTACATTTCTCTATGTTTATTCTTGATTTACCCAGCTCGATCACTCACTCAAAATATCAATTGTATGCTGATGATTTGCAAGTTTATCTAGATAGTCATCCATCTGAAATCCATAGCGCCATCGAAAAGATAAATGAAGATGTTTCCCGCATATGCAAGTGGGTTGAACATAATATGTTTAAAATCAATCCCATTAAAACAAAATCTATAATAATTGGTACAGCCAAATTTATAAATAAATTTAATTATGATATTTTACCTAAAATCATAGTAAATGGTAATGAAATTGATTATACAAATAAGGTTGTAAACTTAGGAGTTGATATTAATAATACACTTACTTGGAAGGAGCATGTTACTTTCATTTCCAACAAAGTGTACAAGACATTAATGCAGATGAAACAATTTAAACATTTAACTCCATTTGAGCAGCATAAAAAACTCATTAATCATCTTTTAATTCCTCATATCGATTGTCTCCTTGCATTTGTTGCTTTAACTAAGGAATTACAAAATAAATTAAAAATCTTGTTTAATGCCGGAGTAAGATAGATATGTAATACGAATATTTACGAACATGTAAGTCCTTACTATGCTAAATTGAAGTGGATGAAATTGGAACATAGAAAAATATTTAAATTATCTGTGTTCATCTACAAAATATTATCAACTAAAACCCCTGATTATCTGTATAATTATATTATTAGAAACCAAAGTGTTCCAGGCAGACAAGTAAGAGGAAGAAGATGATTTAAAATTCCAAGGTGTAGAACTAATATGTATCAGTTATCCACAATAAATTCTTGCCTAAGAATATGGAATGGTATTCCTGACAATATTTTCAAATCAAAAAATGTATATAAATTTAAATTGGAAATGTTATCTTTCTTTTATAAAAAATATTATTGTAGCGCAGTGTGAATTTCATTGTACACTTCATTTTTTGTTAATTTCTATAAAAAACTCTCTCTCTCATCCTTACATATTATATTTGTACTTGTTTATATATTTTATTAGCTTGCACTATAGTAATTGTAAATATTATTGTATTACTGAATGTCCTATGCTTATTGAATGTTCATATTTGTAAACTGTAGTGTCCTGAAAATATACTATTTTTGCCACAGAGTTTTTTCAGTTAAACTGTACTTTGTTCCAGAGGATATGTAGTCCTTGAACAATAAATATTATTATTATTAAATGGACTTTTCTCAACCAGTCCAAAAAAACAAAGAGAGTTAGAAGAAGTTGCTACTACTTTGGGATGTGAATTCAGAAAAATTGGAAAAATGTTTGACATTCAGTGGGTGGCATCATCTTGTAGCACAGTAAAAGCTGTAATGACAAGCTACTCATCACTAGTGCAATTTCTAAAAAATAATGTATGTGATGGGTGCTTAAATCCAAAAAATAAAGCAAAATATCAAGGATTATTAGAAAAGGTGACAACATGGTCTTTTGTTGTAGAGTTGGCATTGTTCATAGACACTTTAGAAATTCTAAAACAATTATCACTGTATTTTCAATCACAGAATTCAGATGCAATTTCTGTTTCATCTGAGATAAGGGTGTGCATTAATTCCTTACAGTCTATGAAGGACGCTGAAGGGATTTACCTTAAAGTAGCAAATGCTGAATATTTTAAAACCGGCAAGTATCAAGGTCAAGATATAAAACCACCATCAAATAAAAACAAGGAGACTTTGGACAGATTTAGACGACAGTTCTTAAAAGGATTAGTTGATAATTTGAGTGCAAGGTTTTCCAGTGCTAATCACTTCTTTAAAGACTGTGAAGCATTAAACCAAGCATGGTGGCCTAAAAGTTGCGGCGAACTTCTTCTGTTTGGTGATGATAAAATTAAATCACTTTGCGATTCGGTAAACATTTATGACATAAGTGATGAAGATTCTATTATGTCAAAAACCATTAAAGAATTTAGTTTGTCTAAGAAACTAAAAAACCAGGAATTTTTGGGTAATTCAATAAAGGAGCTATTTAGCAGAATTAAAGTAGTGCCTGCATCTTCAGCAGAGTGTGAAAGAGGGTTCAGTATAATGAACAATACACTGACCAAACTAAGGAACAGAATGTATATTGAGACACTATCATCTCTAATGTTTATATCCGTAAATGGACCTGCTCTAGAAGATTTTCCAGCAAGACAGTTTGCAGCTGATTGGATAAAGGAGGGTCACTCTGCTACAGACATACCTCACCGACGGGAAACATCAAGGACATCATCTCATGCAAGCAAACTATTGGTTTAAGGGGATTTGCCCTCTTCAAGATGACATCTATGAATTTTTTTTTTGATACTTTCCAATTTGGACATTTACTAATAGTACATATTCTTATGAGCATATGTGGAATTTTATTGGAATCTGAGCAACAGAGGAGCATTATGTGAAGAAGAAGACTGGTTTTAATACATATAAAATTTAAATGCCATTTCCCAAAAATCATTATTTTCACGGTTTTACTACACTAATTTTGAATACCTTGAGAACTACAAGAGGCTTAACAAAGAAATTTTTTCACCTTATCTGGAAACCATGTAGAAAGTTTCTATGTATGCTAAAGTCTGTACATGTAAAACTGACTTCTGGAAAAATTTTTTTGTATTTTTTTCAACTAGGAAATTGTAAAACTTAAAAAAAATATAAATTTATAAATCTCCTTATATTCCATTACTTCAGTAAAAGTGTAACAATGCAAAAGTTTACAAAATTGATTGAAAATTAAAAAAAGTTATTCAGCATCTTTGAAAGTATCGCAAAGTACCGAAAAATAAAAAAATAGTAGTCGATCGACTTTTTAACTTTTTTTACCATTGTTCATCTAATTAGTCATATTGAAAGGTATAAAAAATTTTAAAATTTGAATTTTCTTTATAATAAGCAAAATGTGCCGAAGGAGGCAAATCCCCTTAAATTGCAGTCTTTCGCGCGACCTTTCACTATCGTAACTGAGGAAATGGTACTTATTTTTATGTTGGTGCGAAGCAGATTGCCTAAATATCCCCCCCCCCCCACACAACAAGAAGCTTGATTCGCACTCTGGTCAAAACCTAGGTTGTTCCAAATAAAAACATGTGGCAAAATAAAGTTACAAGTTATTATCATTTCGATAAAAAGACTGTTCCAACACTAAACGTCACACGCTTACTGTCCATCACATGCAGGACAGAGATAGCACTGGTGACAAATAGGATAGTTACACATCAAATTTTTTAATAATTTTGGTTATCCATCAGAGAGAACTTTCCATCAAGACAGGTTGCTGCCCATGTGCAATTATGCATCTCTATTCCATCAACTCTTTCCCTTTGTAAAGGATGTCTATGCCTTTTCCAGGGCCAAAATTAGCGGTTAAAGAGGAGAGAGGGGAGCTCAAAGTACAGGTATAAGTAAAAGTAACAATCGTGGGATATCTTCAAATGGTAGCTAAGTTTTTCTTTAGTCATATATTCAACAAGATCCATGGAATTAAAATTATTTCACTATAAATACAAAGAAATGAGTGCCATTTAACTTCACCTGTTCTATGCATGAAAAATAGTTCTGACATATCCAAGTTGACTTGAATTCAACAATCTTTCATTTCCTAATACAGTAGAGCTATGCATATCGAAGTTCTGACTAACCGAGTTATTACAGACAAACCTAGGTACATTTGTGAGGCTTACGAAGCAAAGTCAGTGACACAGGAAAAACTATCAGCCTATTTAGAAGTAATTTTCAAACATACCTTGAAAATGGCCTATTTTGAAGTAATTTTAAAACATACCTTGAGATTATTGTTGTTAAGCTACAAATTTTATTTTAGGAGTTATTTTAAAACAATTGACATAGTCTATTGAATAAACATTAATTTACTTCGCTACTCATGTCATAATTGAAAATTGTACCATATGCACAGTATTGCACTGTCCAGAAAGTCTTCATTGTCCACACTTTTGGTTGGTTGGACCACACAGAGGTCACTGTGGTCCACATTAGCTCATAAAAGCTTTATTGTATTTCTAAGATAAATACATGACTCAATATTTGAAACTTAACAAAGAGGTGGACCAGAGTACTACACATGTAACCAATTGATTTAAATATAATATAGTTTGTTAAGTAACAGGAAGACACTGTTATCTCCTAGAATGAATGATTTGCAAGCTGGCAACCTTACTGACTCAGATATGACTATTTAATTAATTACTTATATGTTTTGAGATGTTTTATTGCAACATCTACAGCACTTCTTAGAATCTACGTGGATAATATCGAGAAAAAACAAAGCCAATGCTAATTTTTTTATGCCTACTGACACAACAATAGCCAAATGAAAGATATCCATTAAAGAGTTGGAGATGATGCAGTATGTTGAAGACACAATGATATTCAAAACCTACACTAGAACATATAGAAGCATCAACTACTGCCAAAAAAAACAAATGCATTTATCAACACATTAAATAGTCAATATCAAGCATGACTAGGATAAGTGTACTAATCATTGCACCCAACAAATACCTCCCAATTCAAAATAACTGATAAGACTGCAACCAGCAGTCTCTATGAGAGGATGTCATCTGCCATGTGCAATTTGCCCTAAACGAATACCGTACATTTCTCCAACTTCAACCATCAGCCTTGTTAGTGACTCTTCCTTCAGTACACTGAAGAAGGCCATCTTGTGGCTGAAATATGCATTGTAGTACCTTGTGATTGTGTTGCCGTCAGCACACCTCTTCTGGTTCCCCAACAGATCCAGCAAAGATCCACAAGGACGAGTTCCTGCCATCTGAAGGTTCCCCTGATGCAGAATATCTCCTATTGAGAGCTTGTCTCTCCCCATGTTTGGTGAAAAAATACTAGGGCCATTTGGAATTTCTTGATTATTGATGTAAATAATAAATACCATATTTTGATCTGAAAAATTATAGTTGTTCATAATAATTTACTAATGCTAGCTACAAGCTCACCCTTTAATAAAGTGAAGTGAATAATAAAGCCTTTTATAATCAAGTCAGTTTTATTATTCACAATGTACAATTGAAAAAATATCTTAATTAAATTTTTTTAAACTACCTGAAAAAAGCATTTACTGTCACTCAAGTATTCAGCTAATAATTAGGACAGTGAAACATCCCAGTCATATCCAGCAAAATTCTGTAATTTATTTTAGTCTAATGAATAAATGAATATAAAAGCATTAGTACTGCATAACAAATATGCTCCTAAAGTAACAGCACCATAATTTGTACGATTTCGCATTCAAATGTTCCTTTTAACTGCTCCAAATATCTTTGATGAGCACCTGCAGAGCATTTGATGATAGTATGATTAACACAGCATATTAAAAAAAACCCAAAAGAATACATCACAGCACCATTATCAATTTATTTTGCATTCTGCATATAGACAGATCAAAGTTTATACAAAAAGTCAACAGAAAAAGTTGCAGTTTGGATTGTATTAGTGAAGTAGACAATCAAAGGGTTTTCAAAGACTGAACAATACTCAGACATAAGAATATTTTTTCTTGAAGAGCATTCCAACACTCTTCTTGTGTTTCCTGCAATTTCTGGACAAAGTCTCTTAAATTAGGATCACCAGCAACAGTTCTACCATGTACTTTTAGAAACAAACCCAAGTAAGCCTGAGAAAGTTCATAGTCCCTCTTACTCTGGAACATATAATCAATCAACTTCAGAAACTGAAGCATTAAGACCAACGAACCACCATTTTCAGGTGACAATGACCCTATTTCATAATCAATGGAAGTTGGACCGAGAGATTTCAGCTTTTCCAAAGTAGCTGAAAAATCATTGGTTTCAATAGTTTTCAATAAGGTATTTCCAAAAGCAGTACTGCTATAGAGATGATTCTTTCTGACAGATTCGGTGTCCTCTTTTTTATCAGGTTTGATGTCAAATTGAAAATCCAATGAAGGGATAGTTGGTAAGAAGAATGGAGCTGATTTGGGAGCCTCTGGAGGCTTCTTGGGCTTATTCTTTCTCCTGATGATATCAATGTTGAGTAAGTTCTGCCACCTTGAGCCTGCCAGTGATGAAAACGTTATCATATCCTCAGCTATTTGCTCTGGAGAAACATACTCTGGTTCTCCATCCTCATCATCTAACTCTGAACTCAGCTCATCACCACCTGGGAGCAAACTACTCTCTCCTACAGCTCCAGGAAGTTCAACCAAAGGCAGTTCTTCTAAGCTGGATGCAATAGCCAAGGGAGATGGACATGGGCGAAGTGCCACATGGGAGTAAAGTGCCCGGTTAGACCATAAGTAAACACCTAGGAGGTCAACATGAGTAGTAGCCAGGTATTGCCCATTGGGAGAAAACGATAATGAAGTGCAAGCTCTATCCATTCGAAAAAGTTCCACTGGTTTGCCAGATGGTAGGTCCCAAATGCATATCAAACAATCCATGGACGAAGTGACCAACCATCGAGCATCAGGGCTGAAGGCAGCATCCGTAATTCGATTGGGATGACCATCTAATTTTCGAACCACACTGTGAGTATCCTGATCAACTATATTTATCGAAAAATCTTCCATTATGACAGCTAAAAGAGATGCTTCATCATGAGAACGAAAATATGATATCCCTTCAGAAAGAACGAGTTTATACAGAGGAGAACCTGCAAACTTTGGGTTGAAATGCCAGAACTTTACAATTCCCATTGCTTCCCCAGTTACAGTAAGTTTATTCAGGTTATCAACAGCAAGACCCCGCACAGGGGAGTCATGGGCAATCAATCTACCATATCTTCCCCGGTGGAGCCCAGACTGCATGTTAAATCTATGAACTTGCCCAGAACTGTAACCAATGATAGCAAAGTTACCACAATGTGATAGGCACAATGATGTCACGACTGATTTTTTATCCTTATCCACCATATCAGGAGGAAGAAGTTTATGGGTACCCATGCACAATTTTTCATAAGACCATGTTGTCACAGTATTATGACCCATATGTGCACAAATTATGTCATCCCAGTGCTTTCCCCTCGCACTCTCTGTTGCAAACATGCTCACTGGAGGCATCATAACTGATTTCACCGACACTTTCCCCTTCTTCATAGCTTTCCTGTTGTAGGATGCCCTTCCCATACTTTTGTTGAATCTCTCAGTAACAGTGGAGAACACTCTAAGAGACGAATCCCCCCCAGAACTGACCAAATTCTTTCCATCTGCTTTATGGAAGCGAACCATCAATGGAGGAACATTGTGCCCCTCTTTGATACACAATAGCCTAGCTGAGTCATTAGGTTGATCAAATATCCATGTTTTCAATGAATTGTCAGGTGATGATGTCACAAATACTGGTTCATTGGGTAAGCACTGCAGACCAGTCACAGCTCCCACATGAGCATCCCTCAACTGCGATGCAACACGGCGCTTCTCCAAGTCCCATACCACAATATGGCCAGCAGGGGAGCCAGAAATCATGAAAGGTGGACCATCAGTTCGAAAGGACAGGGATGTGACTGGTCCCCAGTCTTGGGAAAAATTTACCACAGTCTCATCATACCTAAGGTTATGCAGGATGATCTGACCAGATGACAGTCCAATGGCCACAACATCGACAGCTGGTGATTGCTCCAGCACTAACACACTTGATCCCCAACCTTTGAATGAATAGATCAGCTTGGCTGTGTGTAAGTTCCATAACTGTAGTTCTCCTTTCAGTGAGCCAAGCAATACCTTGTATAATAAATAAAGAAAGTATTGTCATTATTATTGCAAACAAAAACATAAATAAGAAATCATTAATGGTTTCCCCAAGAAATCTAAGTAGGAGAATAAAGAGGTTTGAGAGGTATAGAGATTACAAGGAAAGAATTAGGCAAGAGAAATAATAGGAGCGTAATGTAGTAAATGGTTTGGATGGAATAGAAATGTTGATTTTGGCAAGAGTGGACTTTGAATAGATTTGGAAGGACACTGAAAATAGAGATATTCTGGCATAGGTAAGGGTTAAATTTGACACCGATTAATCGACACAGATGATGGAATTGATAATAAAGAATGACGGCATCTAATAACCAAACATTTTACCACTGGCTCTTAATTTCTTCAAGTCCTGAAGCAATGAGAACCAAAAGAAAGGAAATAGAACATACTTAATTTCCGTGAGATTACAAAAAAATCCTAAAGAACAAAATGAAGAGCTTCTGACGAACAGATATGAAAACACTACATATCAAATCATCACCAAATGCCACACATATGCCGCCAGTGATATCGAATGTAGAAATGCATATGCTCATTCAAAGAGGAAAAAAGCAATATAGGAACAGAAAAATAAGGCAATAAGGAAACTAAAAATTACGCTTTCCGTCTCTTTTCCATTGCGACTATTGTGCATTAAGAAATTAGGGTTCAATAAAATAGGCACAAATTACGGTTCGATAAAAACAATGCGTCCCATAACCAGCAAGACATCAAACATACAATACACATTTCCGCTCGTTACCTTATTGGTATACTTTGAGGGATGCAGAGCTGCTGAAATGCTGAACTGCTTTTCTTGAAAATTTAGCTCCAAGTAGATTTCTTCTGTCTTTATTATCCACACAATCAAGTTGCTCTCCTCATCAACCGAAATTAGATGCTCTCCAAAAGGTAGCAGCAACTGAACAGGGCTCAAGTGCCCGCGATAAACATGTTTTAGTTCAAATCCTCTCTTCCAAGCAAATATCTCATTCCCACAAGCCGTGTAAACTAGAAATGCATCACCACATAAAACTTGTATATCTGCTGGATGACACCCAGACACACTAAGCAGGGCCAGATTGCCACAGTTATAAGTGTGAAACGCATTTCCCACGCAAGTTATCACAAAATTCTCTTTCCTCCGCCGAATGTAGCGCACACACAGGGGAACGTGATTACTCACGTAACCCAAGGCTCGGTTTTTCACGAATAAGCGAGGCATAGTTATGCCGGAACACTAATTGAACATAGCAGATATCTTCTACGAACTACTAATTAATTTCTTTCTCGAAAGACTGGTTATACATGGTTTGTTTTAAGCACACGTGTTTTCCACAAGCATGAGGTCAAAATGCTGGGATATATCATTCACTAGGCACAGTCAATCACATTTATTCTGGGAAAAGGTAAACCAACATTACAGAAGAATAAATTCTAGCATATTTCCCGGAAACACAAAACAGTTCACTCATGAAAACATTCTGAATTCACAACCTCACAGCGTACCACAACGAATATTTGAACACGCACGAGTCTGATTTCATTTCGCAATTGGACACACGCCGCGAGGGTTGCGCAGCGCAATTTGGAGATTAATTACTTCCGCGAATTTCGAATTTGGCTCTTAGTACATCTATGCCTCTATCGGCATAAACAAAAAATGTTGTAGTAGTTTTACTGCCAAGTTTACCACAGGCTAGTAAAAAATATGCATGCGGCTACAAAAGTGATTTACCTAAATTCGTAGACTGTGAAAATGGATTAACACTCACAGTAATAGGCACGAAAGGCTTACTTATAATCAGTCAACAGTTCATAGTTCCCAGATAAACTTTTACATGAATAGACGTGATGAGAATATATCACGTACAAAAAATCTTTTCCACAGTTCTACAATGTAGGAATTGCCTGAACTATACCCAGAATGGTGGCGTAGATATCTATGAAATTTTCATGGGGGGGTCATTGATTGCTATTTTATGAATTGCTATTGTTTATTTTGCACGGGCAATTAAATATGTGTCACACCATTATGAGGCATGGGTGTAGCCATGTTAATCCCAAAAAATACAGCAAATGTAACTGATATCATGGAGATGCAGCAAGTTTTTCGATTGCTCATTCGTGTAGAATAAATCAATTTAATTACTACAAATAACCAGAGATATCATTACATAAAAATGATCCTGGTCATCCAAAACATTCAGGCAAAAAATAACTTTGACCTAAGTGGGGGGGGCAGATCCTCCCCCCTGTACCTATATGCCCATTCCCAGAAATATACATGAACAAATACGCACTATAGTAGCAATTGATATCCATGCAATATCCTCACAATGTCTGTAACATTCAACCATTATGTCCAAACAATATCAAATTTTCATCCGAGAATATTGTGTTGACATCCACACACTATCCAAAGTTGCCGCCTAATGCCATCCATATAATATCCAACTTTGATATTAACAAATATCGAATATTTGTCCAATAATATAGTTTGGACATCCAAACAATATCCAAAGTTGCCATCCATATAAAATCTATCTTGGGCATTAACTGTGAAGGGGTGCCCCTCCTCCTAGATGAATTTGAAATCAGCACTCAACCATACTAATTCCACATGTAATGGGCTGTACCTAATTTTTCAAATTATTTACAATGAGAGTGAAATACATTTTCAACTTGGTGAATGAAAATGTATTTCACACTCCATTGTAAAGAATTTGACTGTATAAGTACCTAAAGCAATTGAATTCACAAATTATAGTATATGGTTGAATCCTGATTGCAAATTCACCGATTACCCGAAGAAAGTAATGAACCCAATGAGAGAATGAAGATCAATTTAATTGAAAAAGTCATTGAAAACTGGCCTAGTAAATTTTAAATGATTCATTTCATTGCAAAAATTGGCAAAAAAAATTCAGTCTCATTCTGTCGCAACAGAAAAATTAATTCTAGTATTTTGATACATGTATGTAATCATAAATATACTTTATTTTCTACTAGATATCAACACCCAAAGTTAAACAGCCAAAGTATTTTTTTCCAAAAGCATTTTACAAGCAATGTAAATAAACAAGTAACTATAGAATATTTTCAAAAAACTATCAAATGCCACTTACATAGAGATATTTAAATATTGCAATTCAAAATAACATTTGAAGTTATTTTAAATTTCAATATTAATATATTTTTGGTACCTACATTATTATCATTACAATATTACTTTTAGATATAACACCTTATGGATATTTGTAACATTCTACTGATATTGTATGGGTATCAATTGCCACTAGGGCGCTTACCTAAGGGGACAATACCATGAACTTCATCAAATTCCAGGTAAGCTACATTGAAATAGAAGAACCTTTAAAAAATCAGACTAAAACTGATCAATGATTGAAGAATGACTGATTAGTCTTTTGAATAGGTGTTTAGTTCTTCATCCAATCAATACTTAATGCCAATGACTTTCAGATTTATTTTCATGCCAACCTTTTGGTTGAGTTGGCCGCTGCCTTGGCAATGAAGATGCTGCGGCCATTTTAAATGGATTCAATGTAACTGATGGGTATTAAATTCCTCCAAAACATAGCAAATTATACTTGGTGACTCCAGAATACTCAGGAAAATTGATTTTTCCATCCTTCCCAACATTAAGATGGGTGGAATAATAAATACTGTTAGAAACCTCAACTCAACTACTAATCTCGTACATGAAACCTCAAATATGGTCAACAAATCATTATACCAATTTAAATTACACAAATCTCTTCTCCTGATTTCTACTCATAAAAAGCTTGTTACAATACTCATATACCCTCATTTAATTTTTTGAGCTTTACTCCATGATGACCTTCCAATAGAATCAGAAAATAAGCTTCAAGACTTAAATTCCAGTGCAAGATTAGTCCTAGACCTTCATTGAGGTGAACAGATCTACCATCACCTTCCCAACTTGTCATGCTTTAAGACCTCACCTCATGATAATTGACTTGGTTCATTTCTCTTCATCCTTTATTGCAGAAAAAATACAGCCAATGTAAATTCCATGTCTAAACTCATAGTCTTTGTACTTAGGCCCACAAGGACTGACCCCTCCTAAGTATAAAAGTATCCATCTCAATGAGTGTAAGACAAAGAGAAATAACTGTAGTAAAAAGATTGGGACAACTTGGTATATAGTGTAGCAGAAGGATGATTATACTAGGCAAATCAATTAATGAAGATACATACTGAGAAGAAAGGAATTGAAGAAATTAGAAGGTAGCAGCATTAAGAGGAAATTACAACAAATCAGCATATGATGTTAATGACAAGGCACACTTGTGATGTTACAGGGAGTTTATATTCCTAACTTCAAATTGTAACTTGTGACTTTTAAAGCGAACACCATGGTTCCTAAAAAAACTGATAAATGTAACCACTGAAGAAAGAAATCCTTATTTCACCAAATGAGTCTTTAGACTACGACCATAAAGTTTGCTTTAGGGCATGATGGCCTATGGCCCAATAGTTTCTGATCCCCACTCAGGCAAGGTATTTAGACTACACATCGACAGTGCCTAAAATGGTGCTTTTCACCTATGGAATGCAATAAGACTTTTTTTAACTTAAGCAAATTTACAAGTTGAATTGTCATACTTCTAGACTTTTTTCAATTTCCCAACATTTTCAGGTCAGTAGCAATCCTGGTAAAACCTACATAACAGTGAAATGACCCACTTGAATTACCTGATTGACCCAACTACTGTCTCAGTAGGAACAAATCTATTCATTCAGGCATAATACATCACTATCAGCTATTAACTATTACAAAACTAACATTAAGGCATTTCAAGAGCTAATAAGACTAAAAAAGCTTTAGCTTAAATTAAATTAGAAAGTGAACAATCCACAAATTTTAATTCAATAAAGATTTCAAACATTAATCCACTGATTTACTGAATTAACTAGTAAGAATTAAATAATGCAATATTGCTTCACAAGGTAAAAATACAGCAGCTCACTTCCCAAGGATGGAAACATAGACAAATCCATATTTTAATGATAAATAAATATACACCACAGAATATTCCAATTGAAGAATTTTATTGGATTTCTCCTATCATACATTACATTTAGCCATTAATGACATTTAAGAATAAGCATAGCTCCTCCCATCATTCAAAACTCGATTACAATTACTCACTCCAAATAGAACATGAAAGGATAACTCAACAACTTACTGGAAGAGCACACAAGAAATTAATAGAAATAAAGAAAAATAGATAATTCATTTTGTCATTCAAAATAAATCATTGCATAGTGTCTTGTGCCTCATTCTATACAACGGCCGCAAGCATTTAACATATCGTGCACAAAAACTTCTCAAAAGACCTCATCTGCCCACTTGGGCTTTCCAATGCCCTGGGCAGTCCCGAGCCGCGATGGATCTTGAGAAGGATAATGTATGCCCGGTTTAGAGAGAGATGATGGCCCAGGTCTGGATGGACTGGAAACAGATGGAGTCCCAGGAGGAACCATTGATGGAGGTGGAATGGGTGGAACGCCAACACCAGCAACAGACTGTGCCATAAATGGGTTAGTACCGGGGGGAGCTGGTGGATTCGTGCGTGGTGGAGGTCGTAACGCAGGAGTGAAGAAGAATGGTGGAGGAGGGGGGGGACCAGGAGGCCGCATGGCATGCATCGGCTGTGGCATGGGAGGAGGGACAGGAAGTGGCGGAGGCATTGTCGGGGGCAAGTGAGGAAGGGATGGTGCAATGGAAGGAGTAACTACCGATGATGTCGGAAGACCAGGTGGTTGCAGCTGCGACTGCGATGGTCGAGGTGGTGCATCTTGATTCTGACTACCAAGGTTGAAGAAGTTATCCTGAAGTTCATCAGGAGGTAGGGGAAGAGTACCAGGGAGTCCAGGAACTGGTTCCAATTCTGCACCTGAACCCATCTGAGGCAAGAGTGAGGGTTGACGGGCTTGTGCCCTTCCCCACTTAATAGTGAGACGTCGCCCACTGAGTATCAACTTATTGAACGTGCGCTCTGCAGCTGCCTCAGCAGATGAGCGAAGGGTGAACTGTACAAATGCACACTGCTGGCGAGGCACCAGAGTAAGAGACCTAATTTCTCCATACTGGTAAAAGTGGTCCCTTAGTTCTTTCTCGGTAACCTTGTCACCAAGGTTCCCAATGTAGAGAGTCGTAATGCTCTTGTCTTCTGGTGGATCTAACTTTGGCATGGCAGCAGCCCTGCGGAGTAACTTCTCAGCCACTGGATCATTGATGCCATAATATCTGTCCTTGATGTTCTGATCAGCTAGTGGGTCATCAGGATCTGTTGGTTTTTCATGGCGATAAGGACACTCCTCTCCACGCTTACACTCACCCTTCACCCAGAAAGAGCAAATATGTGGCCGATTCCTCTTGTAGTAGGGTGATGTACGAGCAAGTTTAAGGAGTAAATCACTGGCTGCTTGGGATTTTCCAACAGCTCCACCAGGGACTGTATTGTCCACCTTTGACATTTCTCGGTCAATATTCTGAACATAATATTCTTTGTTGACCTCAGAACGAGGGATGTCATCCTTAATACGGAGTGCAGTATCCCTGACCTGGATTGGCAACCCATATTCAAGGTCCAACAAGCATGTCTGACAAAGATTTTTCATCCTGCTGCATGTTTGGCAGACTTCAGTTTTCTTGAAGCGCATCCGTGCACCAGGGCACCACCTGAAAACTGTGAAAGGCCTGGAACATATTTTACATTCTTTGCCATATCTTTCTTTTGTCATCCTTATGTAAGGGTTGTCTCCTAGGCATGTTTGGCACAGAATGGGAAACTCAGCATCTTCCCAATTTTGCCGATTGTAAGTGTTTGCAGTCTTAGAGGTTGCCATTTCAGATCAGACACGAAAAAACAAATGACAGTTTTATGGAGTAAGAATAAATAACACCTATTTCTCACTTAATTTGGTCCAGTAAGGAACAGGAAATCTGAAAAATGATGAAAATATAATGATTACTTCAAGGCAGTAGATACAACTGGCATTAATTAACAGAAATAAGAAGTGACTAAAATATAGAATAAAGTAAAGTAAAGGTAACTGTATAGATCAACATAAAAACACTTGATGATTGGATTTTTGAACATCAAGTTTGTACCATAGTTCTGGTCAGAACAAACCTAAACTACAGAAATTTTTATGGCCAGTCTCTGTTTAGGTGCAATTAGTACAAGGAATTAAAAAAAATGCACACTTCATTAAAAAAAGCCCACCTAAGAAATTACAATGCTAAGCATGCCACCCTTCTCAGACGCATTCATTTTCTACTACTCTTTCTTATACACAAATTGAAATAACCCATCCTTTTTTAAGAGTACTGTTCCATTGCTTTCTTTCCCTAGATTTGACCTTGAAAATTCCAAAAATTAAAGCAATTAAAGGGGCGAACAAAGTCAGTGTTTGCATTTGTATGATATACTTCTTCAAACTTGATTTTAGTTATGTATTTAGGAAATATAAAATGGAGTAACTCATCAATAGAACACACAGATTTTAAACTTCATATATATATATATATATATATATATATATATATATGTACAGCAATACATCAAATAACCACATTTGGTCTAACTAATCATACAGGCTCTTCAAAGTTCTAGAGAGACTTCAGTATTAATATGAAATGTATTAAGGACAAAGAAAATTATTACAGGAGGGACATGCTGCGTTGCTACTGTAAGGCACTCATTTCCAACCCCTTACAATATATATAAATCAAATGGTAAGATACATAGCTAACAAAATCAAGGTTGCTACCAGAAATAATAGTATTCCAGAAATTTTCCAGGTTTTGCAGGTCTACAATTTTAATTTAACCAGGAGGAAATATCCATTCTTTGATGGGTATTTAAAAAGGCATAATGCAGTTTCATGGAGGACTAAAGATTCTCAAGAATCGGAGCAGCACAAATAATGCTCAGGGAGGCAAACCTACATCCTTTCCAATGTCATAAAATTCTCAGGCCTCCGCCATAATGAGGGCCACTTATTGCCAGAACAAAATATGAGATATTATTTTCCATCTTCCTTAGCATGAGCACAAGGAATTATGCCTGAAGGCTTATTTTTGAGGCACAATCAATTGATAAAAACCAAATAAGATCGCGACTGTCTCATTCAGGCAAGGAAATATAAACCCTAAGTCCACAGCTCAACGGAGTGTGCCTAAATGGTATGAATTAAAGAAAACAAACAAATTTAGACTTGGAAAACCAAATTCACAGTCAACATTCTTATTAACCATGGCTTTCCCTGGTTTCCGGGTCTCTAGCAACATCATACATTCTTTACATTAAAATTTTTAGAACTAAAACAACCAAGGCCACCACCACGCCATTGGGACAATAATTAACCGGATTAATACCACAATTGAACCTGCATTGCCTAAAGTGACCTTAGATTTTCAACGCAATTATAGTGTGTCCTAATTTTATGTCCCTATAAGCGTCGAACCCAGAGCAGCAGGACACAGACTACATACTGGAATGTTCGAATGTTAAACAGTGAATTCTTCATGGAAGTGCCTCCTGACGAACACAACCAAAGATTATAATACACATAACACTACCATCACCGAGAAACATGAGTTGGACGGGCAAGTGCAGGCCGACCTCGGCCCACATATGTCAATCTAGTCTAGAGGTTTTAATGCGCCTACATTGCACTTACATTCCACTAAAACATGCAAATGTGATGGTTCACGTCCATTGAGTCGTAACAGCAGTGGGGGTAAACTCCTTTCAGGCAAAGTTATCACTAACAAGGCCAGCATATTGCAAAAACTGTTCGCACATATTTGGAGCTACCTTTAGACATATTTCATTTTTAAATCGTGCGAGCTTTCGCCACTTTAAAAACTGTCCACCCACCAACCTTTGTAATCTAGTAACATATATCCATATTTCTCTCAACATAGGGACCATTTCCCAAAACACCAAAGAGTGTAAATAGTTTTCATATCACCAAATTTCTTGCCACATCAACTAAACTAAGTAGCGCAGTAAATAATGTTGATTAAAAAAATACTCACAGATTGCTGTTAAGTGCTCCAGCTTACGACACCATTACCTACTATCAAAAAAGTAGGTTATTTCTTTCAAGGAACTCGGCAGCATTACTCATTTCCCACAAGCAACCTACTAACAAAATACAATAACCACCATCTAGTACAAGACAATCACTTTCAAGAAACAGAAACTATGAAAGTAACAGCAACTGCAATTACCACAGAACGGTTACGACGTATCAGATTGTTTCCACTTGTGTATCTCTGGCCTTGGACTAAAATTATTGAAGCACAGACACTAGACCATGGTTGGGAATGTCAGTTTAATTACTGCGAAGTGATGCACAATTGAGAGTCGACAATATCTTCGGTAGAACACGACAAATTTGTTGCAACAACACATCCACCATTTGCTCCGCCATCCACAATCGTAGCTCATTCGATATCCATCGATTAATCGACAAAATGCAGCTTCTTGGGTACTCCGCTCTTAGTAAGTGGGGCAGCACCATTCAGTAGCGCTAATTTAAAGAAGAAAATCCACAGTTGTTTCATAATAGTAATACCATCATTTCTCATCAAAGACACAATTGAATACCATATGCATCAATAAATCCCCATTTATATTTTTTTTCATATTTAGCATTCCTATGCAGTGACTTTATCCTAATACAAATAGTTAACAAGATTTTTAGGTCTGTTATGAGAGTACCAACATCTTGAGTTTGAAATGTGACTGAGGGAAAAATGATGAAGATGGTGCGTTAGTCGGAGGTTGGAACGCAAAAGTGCTACGCATGATGGGTGAGAAACGAAGACTGCCGGAGGAAATATGGAATATGCATAAATATATTATAATTGAGAGGTAGGATGCTGACGGCAGTGACCCATATGAAAAGAACTATCACAATTAAATAGTTTTTAACCGTTGATTACAGATTATTCTGTAGTACTAAACAGTAAACTATTCAGAATTTGACAGTAAACAATTGAGAATTTTCCAAAACAAGTACACTGAATGTAGTTTCTTCAAAAAATCCCTAGTATAGTAACTATTAGATGTCAGAAATTACTACTACGCTGCCTATAGAAATGGCTACTAGAATTTTTAATGGTAACTATTAGATGCCGAAAATAACAATTAGTTTTAAGCATTATTATTTCCTAAGGCAATCTCATGGTGTAAGTTGGGCAGGGCAGAAGCAGGAGTAATGTATTAGATTGTAATGAATGGAGAGGAAAGTAAGCTGAGCTGAAGAGAAGTTGTGCTTGATGGCTCCATGGTTGTATTAGAGGTAGTATGAGTAGTTAATGGCATCCTAACTTTAAAAATAATATCTCAGAATAAAAAAATAAGAATAAGTCTACCACTCAATAATTCACCATGTTGTTTTGTATGGTGTACAAGTGAGGATAATGAACAATGAAGAAGGAAAGATAACTTATTATGCTTGAAAACAAAATCCTGGTAAGTCCTTGGCCTCACAAATGAAAACAAGACAGAGAGTCAAACATAATAAGGATGTAAGAGATCTTCACAAAGTCTATAATATAATATCATGCGCAAACATACTAGGAGAATAAGGTAGGCTGGTCACATGATCCAAAGTGAGCCCATAGAATTGGAATACCGGAAGGAAGAAGACTGTATGGAAGATTTGAGACAAAGGTGGTGAGATGAAGTCAAGTTAGGCATCAACCGGTTGGGGGGAACAGGAGATGAGGCAGCAGTAAGAGAAAGACGGAGATCACTGGCAAGTGAGACCAAATTCCAGCTAGGGTAGAGGATTGGGATTAAGTAAATATGGAATAAGGGATGGTTTTAACTAGATCTGAACCTGCCCAAGTATATCATGCAAGTCCTAAAAAATTACAGGAGTATGATAAAGAAAAATCACAGGACATTGACTTACAGTACAGGACCTCATATTTGGAAAGCTTGGGACTGAAAGATTTCTGAGTTTTGTTTTTTCTGGATATTGGAAAAAATATAAAACACACACGTTATTTCAATTTGTTAATGTATTGAAACAATTAGTTTGAAATTATATTCAAATGGAAAATTGTACAGTAATGGTTAGCCTTCCTGTGATAAACATAGCATTTTCTCTCAAAACATTTTCTCAAAAAATTGACAAATATTCTCATGCCATACCTGGAGATGCCTGTGCATTGCTATGCACTGGCTGCTGTGTGCATGATGGGCAATGGGACTAATTATGTGCATATTACACCGATTGGTAGTACTCACAGCTTTGATGGAGGTGGTATGCATACAATTGTGTTGCAAATTGCACATACAATTCCCATTTAGTGGCCTTTTCTTTCCCCAATTTTATAAACACAAAAATTTCATTTGTTCCCATTGTCAGTATTATACTTAAAATTTAAATTTTCTGGCACAATTGTTGAGGTAAATTCTTGATTATACATGTCTTGGCAAAGAAGATCATAGCAATTATGGGTAAATACCGACTTAACCAGAGAAATTGAGGGATCTCAAAGCCAGTTGAAAAAATAACATGGTCATCACATATCATTGGCTTATTCATTTACATTTCTTCATTGTTAAAGAAATGCATCCAGTTGCTCCCATATGCTCCTGATGCATTTGGGAAAAAGCTTGAGCTCCTACCATAGTAAGCTTTGAGTATACAGTGGTTCAATGTTTTTTTCTACTATCTTCATTTGCTGATATATATCTACAAGTGAAGTTGTAGTCAACGCTTGTGTGAACCTCCTACAGGTTTCACACGTGAACTGTGGGTGTATTATTTGCAAAACGCCTAGAAGTAAATCCACCCAATATGGCTATAATGGTGCCACATGGGGGCAAGTCAAAATCCACACAGTAGTATTTTTGAATGAGGGAAAACTAAATTTATAATACTATGAATTTAGGATTTTCTGAATTTGGGTAACTGGATACAGGGTCCTGTACTGTATTATCAGTAATCATTCTTTCCCGCTCCACTCTACAATATTGTTTGTTCATACCTACTGGGTATTTCAAAACTCTGAAGCATTTTCTCAATATCAGCAAACTGAGGGAACACACTCTGATTATAAACCATAAAATATTCCTTTCTTATAATCTTCGCATTCCTGCAATTGCACAGGGTTGTTGAAATTCTCTGGTCAGGGTACTTAATACTGAAGGGAACTAACTTTTAATGGTGAAGAATGATCGAAGGCTTTCCCGGCATATGGTGACGTTGAAAGTTACTTGGGTTTTCCTCCAGGTCAGGTTCTCCATTTCTCCTGACGTTTCGATGAACGAGTTGCCCATTGTCCTCAGGGCTTGTGGACAATGACAACTCAATTGTCAAAACATCGGCAGAAATGGAGAACCTGACCTGGAGGAAAACCCAAGTAACCTTTCATGACACTTTTAATGGTGTTTTCAACTATTATTCAGAGACTGAAAATGTTGTCAGACATAATTTCAATACTCTGTGGACAAATACATTGTAATTAAATACACAGGCATATAAAATATTGGGTAGACACTCTCAATGATGGATGAGTAGTGATTTCATAAGTACATACACATAATTATAACCTTATGAACTATCACAAGGGCATAATGTGGTAGAGGTTGCACAAACACTAAAAGGAAATATGCTAGAAAAGGAATCAGCTTAGGAAATTGATTAGTGAAGTGAATTTTCTCTAAAATTAGACTTTTGCTGCAGTCTTGAAAGTCACTCAGGCAGATGAAATCTTAAAAAGTGCTCAGGAATTTCTCCTGTAATGCCTCATGTTAATTTGGACTGGTTGGGACTAGAAAAAGAAATTGAGGAGATTTCAATTTTTGTTCAACCATTGGTAAGCAAGAAGAGGAAGCATTGTTAAACATCCATCATACACATAGAGGACATTAAAATTCCACTTAATTTTTTAAATATCAGCCAGATATTTGAAAGATGCTGTGAGGTTGTCAGCTTGGGAGTTCTCCATTTATGGTTGCATCTAAGCCATGAACTTATGAGGTGTTCAGCTAATCATGAAGTTTTGATCCAGCATGGTCAACAATGATCCAGTGTTTTTTTGTTGGCATACATTAGTACTCCAATCCAGTATCAATACACCAAATTTTTTAGGTAAGAATAATGTTTTTCACATTATTTCATAATGAGTACAGGGAACTTTATTCATTCTTTGTATTTCTGTTATTACAATTGTATCAATATTGAGGTTTCAATCAATTCCATCATCTTCTCTTCGTCCCTATTGCAGACAATGCCTTTGCATGGGACAGGGTATTTCAGAAGGTCAGTAGGATAGTAACAAAAATAATCAGCAGGCATGATTCATGGTGGCAAGCGACATTGGAGGCAGAAATAGTGATGATAGAAGACATGGATGGGCTCATCTTTGTCGTCAGTTTGGATAAATATCCTTTATCAAACCTATCAAACACTTAAGCCAGTGAAAGGGGTTGGTGCACCATGCTTATGCCTTTACTGGAGAACTGCTGACTTTTAATTCAGTGAGAGGAACTTACAATAAAGGACCCCAGAGCAGCACCATACAGAGACACAAAAACAAAATAGTATGTTGATATTGTGCTACATACCAACTTACAATAATCTTGTGAGATGAGAACAAACTGAAGATAATAGTAAAGAGGAGAACACTAAGGGTAAACATGGTACAGGAAGAAAGAGGGTTAAGTTTTGATTGCCGGCAGATTGAAATAAGAAATGCGGAACTTGAGAGAAACTTGGTAGAGGGTTGTGGTGGAAAGTAAAATTGATTAATGAGTGGGAAAGTTAAAGGTGAAACAATGGGGAGTGTTGGTAGAAGTGTCAATGATTATCCAGGCAGAAATGGAAATGTACTTGGAACCCACATGTTGCCATGTGGGTTCCACGTAGATTTCAACACTCATTTCTGCCTGGGTGCTAATAATGATTTTGAGCAAACATTCATGAAAGCATGTGTTGCCTTGAGGATTAAACAGGGAAGCATGGAAGATTGACACATTTGAGTCATGAGTGCATGATTTCCAGGGGTGGCTGACTCATACGATAGGTCAAGATTATACATAGTGGCATACAACATTTCTTGTAAGGCTCCCATTATCCCCTGGAGCATCTCTTTTGGCCCATAAATCATACGTTTACATTGTGATTTTGAAAGGTGTGCATTGTCTTGTTTCCTCAAGGATGAGTTCTATTATTTTTCAGCAATATTAATTGATCTTTAATTTTTTACAGCTCTCAGCCTGCAGAAATACCCTTGGGAAAATACCCAACCCAATGGTAAAAGTGATGAGAGGAGACATTGAGACAATGCAATGCCATTCCTATCACCTGTAGGTTGGGAAAGAGTGCCTGATTTAGCCATTGTTCAGCAGTCAACTCAAAATCCTGTCAAAAGTAGGAGCTTAGTATAGACTGATGACATTCCCCTCTGCTATTCAATAATCTATAGATTTGTCTTTTTGAGTTATGTCAAAATTGCTATACGGTCAGTTGATATGCTTGATAGAACTCTTTATGTTCAGTCCAATTTTAAGAAAATAAAATTGTCTTCATTAAATCATTAGTAATATTTGTACAAGATGAAGTTTACCAGGCAACCAATTTAATCAATGAAACATGACACCAATGAATATGCAGTATGACACATAAAAAATAATAGTAACAAAAGTTGCATTCACCAACCCAAAACTTTTGAAACTCAGACAATTTAACATTCCGATATAAATTGAATTGTATAGGTCTCAAGAGTCCAATATCCTTCTAAAACATTCTGTATGATGCCCTTTAGATTAGGCTATTGTCATATTTGCTGGGGATGAACATATTATAAGTCTTTATATCAAGCTATACTAGCGCTGAAAATGACAATTAGGATTTTAACACAGATTAAAAGAGAAGAATATACCAAACCATCAATTGCTCAATTAAAAATTCTTCAGATAAGACACTTGCTCATTTTTAAGTTCAATTTAAAATTATTTTATCCGAGGAGTGCCTTCACTTCCTGAAATCTGAAATTTGGCTTCAGGAAGCACGATTGCTATCTGCAAAGGATGACCAATATGCCACTTCTAAAACTGAATGCAGCATTGTATAAGAGATATTTTTTGTTTTTGGGACCAAAAAAATATTCCATGCATTACCAGATTAAATTAAAAGGATAAAAACAAGAGAAAATTCTAGAAATTGTCACCGACATTGATATCTGTGCATAATAGTATTAATGACTTATTCTAAAATCTGTACCTATCTGTTATATATTGCAGTATGTGACTGTAATATAAGCTCAATAAGGATAATTTGAGTTGGATTTATAACAGTTCGAATGATGCAAAAGAAAACAGCCATCAGTGAATTTTTGTTTTGTTTAATAAGGATTTTTTGTTCAGCAGTGGCAATGCATTGAATGCATGGAAGGTAGTCTCCACATGGACCTGCGATATTTGAGGCTGCCTAAAGCTCCCAATAATTAAAAAAAATAGAATGTGCATACTATAATTTGTGATGTATTACTTATCTATTATAATTATTATGTTTTCCAGAAACTTAACTGCTGCCTAGGAAAGGTGTGGTCCCAATAAAAAAAATCAAACAAGTTTAACAATTCTTGTATGGAATCATCTTTCTCTCTAAGATTTACAGAGCTGCATTGAGTTTTATCCAGAGTAGATTTGAGTACTTCAATTTCTCTATGCCAAAACTTATTGTCAAGAATGGTAACCATATATTGCATCTAATTCAAACATCCATTAAATTACCTTTACTATTAATGTTCCTTGATAATGACAAATGCTGAGTCATTGTCAGCAAAACCATTCAGTAAAACTTTGGCCACCTTTTTAGGTTCAGTTTGAAATTTTGGCAAGGGTGGGGATTGTGATTGAATCCTAATCTATCTAAAATAGCACCATGTGGAGAGGGCTTCAAGCCCAGTGCTTTATCCACCAGAAGTCACAGAAAGCTGTGGCTCATTAGGTGCCATCCATAATCCGAGTCCTCACAAGGGTGCTATGCGGAGAGAATTTAAATGCTAGTACTTTGATGGACTGGAAAGACTTTTCGCAGCATTTTAATAAGAGTATGGCAGTTTTGATGCTGGGTTTCCCTTCACCCTTCCATTTCACCCCAGCAATACTTTCAAACCAACCCAGCAATCCATATAGGCAAATATGGATGATATAAGCTGTTGGACACCCCACAAGCAGCCAATCATAAAGTCTCGGGCCAACTCTATTGATTGATTTATGAGAGACAACCCTTACAACCACTGAGAAAAGTTGCTTTGAAATAAGTGGTCCTGCGTGTATAACAGGCAACTAAACCCGGATAGCACTAGCCACTGGGAGAACTGAGTTTGAACATTGGTCCGGTGCCACATTAGAGAGGATATCAGAATTCCATAGTGTCGAAAATGACGAAATTGTGAAATTACAAACTTGAAAATTCCGAACAATACCGTTTAAAAATTGAGATTTTGCGAGGCAATGACGTCACGTCAACGACACAGCCGAGGTGGGATCCTTCCCGTCTTAGACCACAGGTCAGGCGAAACTGTCAGATCGATATTCCAAACTTCGCTGTCAATATACCCTGAGGGGTAGGATCTTGGAGGTAGGGCTGGGAACGAGGGAGCCGTGACAATGGGTGCATCCATTCACCATCGAGAAGTGGGTGGGAGAGGTTGAAGGGGGGCTTCGGAGAGGGGATGTTTTTAAGGGAAGACGAAAGAGCAGGAGAGAGAGGGATGGAGTGAGAGGGATGGAGTGAGAGATAGATAGATAGAGAGAGAGAGAGAAGTATGCGGTGTGATGGTATGGGGTGGGGTGGGAGATAAGGAAGAAACGGGGCAGGGTCGAAAATAGTCTTGGAGAGGCTCACCTCCGTCGCGCCTGTGTTTTGTGCCCTCCGCCTTTATGCACCCCCCTTCCCCCTTGCTGTCCTCATCCCTTCGCTGCGGAAAGAGGAGCGCCAAACGGGACTCCTTCCCGTCTCCTCCGGGGCCTACTTCAGTCCTCCGACCGCTCTCGGTTCAGAATATCACTCGCGGACAGAGAGAGAGAGAGAGAGAGGGAGAGAGAGGGTGACGAGGTGGAGAAAGAGCTACGAGTGGGAACCCACGGCGAATCAACTTGACATCTCGCCGGGAAGGAATCGCTGATATCTGGAGTCCTGCGCTGACTCCCGTGTCTAGCCGTCGAAAGGTGTCATTGCTGTCCTCGGCACTCGTATCACGGCGAGTTGACGGTGAGTATGGCGGCGCTGTTTCCACGCGCGTTCTCATCAACCAAACCGTTTGATTTACCCCTGAAATAATTGGGCCAATTATTATTTGGTAGCGAATAATAAAAGAAATCATCATATAGTCCGCAGTACATCACGTAAAACCCCTTGGTTTTAAACATTTTTAATCTAAGCAATGGTAGCGGGCGTGACTTCGTGGAAATCCTTCATAGTAGGAGCGTCTGAAGAAATTACAACTTGTCTGTTTCCACATGAGGTTTTATTGTTACCGACCATGGTTTCGTTACAGAGTAACATTATCAAGGTGATCAAAGGTATCAAGGTATCACCTTGATAATGTTACTCTGTAACGAAACCATGGTCGGTTACAATAAAACCTCATGTGGAAACAGCCAAGTTGTAATTTCTCCAGACGCTCCTACATTTTTAATCAATGTAAATTCTTGAATTCCGTTTATTCGGGTTTTTCCCGCGTTGATTCATTTTTATGGACAACAGTTTCGCTTGTGTTACAGCTAGCGTCGTCAAGTTCTGAACCTGATCTGACCTTAATTCATTTTTATGGGCAACAGTTTCGCTTGCGTTACAGCTAGTGTGGTCAAGTTCTGAACCTGACCTGACCAAAATTCATTTTTATGGACAACAGTTTTGCTTGCGTTACAGCTAGCGTCGTCAGGTCCTGAACCTGACCTGAATGTAGGACCTGACGTCGCTAGCTGTAACGCAACCAAAACTGCTGTCCATAAAAATGAATTAACACGGGAAAAACCCGAATATATGTAGCTCATCAAATCACCGCAGAAACCTCCGTGCCAATGTAAAATCTTCTCGGGCTTCCTCCTGGGTTAGGATCTCCATCACCAGTGGAAAACTTTCCCTTCTTCTTCATGGCCGTTGAAAATCATTGGAAGGAGAACGTTTTCTATCTATTTTCTATTATAAAGAGAGTTGGAGAAAATGGAGATGGAGAACCTAACCCGGACGGAAGCACAAGAAGAATTTACTTTGGTTATTCGCCGGAGAAGAATCAAATCTTATATTTAAAATGAAAGCCTTGGATCCATTCCACGCTTTAAATATCCATAAAACGACAATGGTACAATGCACTTTTATCAAGGTAGTTACATAATGCCGATAACATGGTCGGTCTATAGAGATTTAGTGTGGAATGGAATCAAGTCCATTATTAAACATGTTTGAAGCGAAAGTGACGCATGAGAGATTCCCAAATGACCTTCTTCAGCCATTATTTATCACTAAGGAAAGAGGATATATTCCCTCACACCTACGCATACTGACTACTCCGCGAGCAAGGGGCATTGGATGAGAAGTGAACTTGATTTCAGTATAACTTATACCTGCATCTTCGAAATACTCCGTTAGCCGCCACGATAGCATGTTAGGACACGAGGTATAAAAAGGAAGAATATAGGAAAAAGGAATCGAGCAGGAATGTAAAGATTAGTGAGATGCGTTTTGGTAGAATCAGTTTCATGTGCTGCTCTTGTTGGAGTCATGAATTAAACTCACCAGCCAATGTAAAGGCTCACGATACTCATGACTCCTCTTCAAGGATGGCCATTACTTGCTGAAACTGACATAAATTATAATTAACGTTGTGAACGATAAAAAGAGTTTTTTTTTATTATTAGTCGTGATAAGATTTCACAAAGTTACGTCTGAGATCGGCCACTGAACTTTCAGCTCGAAAGTCCAATTATATAGTTGACCATGGAGCATGATTATCATTACCTCCCTGGGTATGGTTGTGTGTGTTCGTCCATGTATTAAATACCTAGTAATTGGCTTCGGCTGTAGGTATAAAGAAATTATTATTATTATTGAATTTATTTTTAGAGATGCTTGCCCTAGTCTTTCATATTATACAATTATTCTACTTATATCAACAAAAATTTTCAACTTTTTTTCGCGTAACCCTAATTCACCATTCACGTACCCCCCGAGTGCGTACCTGAGGTAAAGACAGCTGGACTAGGCCATTATAATAACAACAATAATAGGCTGAGCCTCTCGCCTACTACTTGAAAAAAAACCGTCGATCTTGCTTTAATGATGATATAGTGATCAAGACCTCAGAAAATCTAAATTGACGCAATAAATACGCTAGGAACACGCTCACCTCTCGCACAGAAAAATTACAACAACGCTTACCGTTCACGTATTGACACCATTACTTGGTAGAATTGACAAAGTCAAGTATTGAAAGCTTGAACTATTATACCGCACAGCATCCAAGTGCACCATCATCTAAAATAGAGATCAACAGGTTCCCCTTTTCCAACCAATCGTGATAGCATTGTAATAATCTTTGTCGAGCCTTGCGTGGCTCATATTCCGAGAGAATGATCGGGATTGATAAAAGGTACATTGATCCCTTCTTTGGAGCGTAGTATTGAACGGTTCAGAAACTTGTCGATACGGAAGAAAGGTGAGCATGGGCTGAAAGGCTTGTAAAAAAAGAGATGCGGGCGAGGAGAAGGATGGGAAGAAAAAAGAGTTACTTACGAAACAGACGGAGCGGAGAGGGTTGGACAAATGTGGGAGAGAAAGGAGAGGAACAGGAATAGGACGGCAAGGGAGGTGGTAGGTACGAAAATTTCAAAAGCTATTATATACGGGAATAGAGTCTGCTTTTAGTTTAAAAACACTATGGAGAAAACAACCCAAGATTGGAATAACAATAGGAAGAACTGTCCTACCATATATACGAAGGAGTGATTACGATGATGTTAATTTAGTCACTTCTTTTTTGAATAAACGTTTTCACCGAAATACATGACAGCATAGCTCTAATTTTTACACTATTCTTTGACATGCTAATTATGTAGAAAGGAATGCGGGATCAAGATGAGTATGAAAAGAATTTTAATGTCACTCTCACATCACTTCATTTCCCACGGAGCCGTTACACTCTTCTACTACCTCCAATGCAGCACAGCATTCGAAACAAATACTATCGCCTAACGTTTTGAACGGGGAACGCCGCTAATAAAAAAATATATTTTTTAGATTGCCGGGAGTAAATATTTTGATACCTTTATGACTAGAGTTTTTGGCGCTTTATTTATTTGCACATCTCAAAAAAGGTCAGTAGAACGCAACATTGTGCCTAAGGAAGAATCTCCTTTCGAAAACGCCAAGCATTCGCTTAGCCTGCGAACATTCATTGGCAAAATTCCAAGTCAACGATGCAGCCAACAGATTATTAGTAAAGAGATAGATTTAAATAAACAATTAGTCATTTAAATCGCAATATAAAATTTAGTTATAAAAACTTATAGCCAAAAATGGCAGATAGGGCGTAAAATTGTCCATATTAATAAGTCCGCATTAAACATTGACTCCTTCGGTAAACTTGGATAACTACTTTCGTCGATCCCCTGCTAGGAAAAACGAATCGGAGAACAAAAAGCTAAGCTAATTCTAATGTAACAAAGTAAATTTGATGATCTTAAACACTTGACTATCTAATCTCCACCTTCATTACAGCATATTTTAACAAAAAATGGTAGAGCGAATTGATGCGTTGGAGTCATGAGCAAAAGAGAATAATTACCTTCTATGGCCAATATGGTACTACTAATACCATAGTATTAGTAATACTATGTTGAACCATTTCTGGTACCAGTAGTACAGTTGTATAAGTTGTGCCATGCTTTCCAAATAATTTACTTTGGAATGTAATCAGTAACTACCATTTGAGCACAATTACTTATAATGCTCCCTAAGTATTCGATAAAATATGAGCGAAGAATTGATACAAGGAAAAATTCTTTCGCTTGATTTCCAATGGCAATACTTACTTTGATTTTTTCGACATATGAAACCACAAATGACCTTTGGTGAGGCAATATTTAAGCTCTTTGAATTTTTTTCTAATTTAGAGAGATAATTTGTGGCATTTTTAGCGTAAGTAAACCCGATTTCTCATACTTCTTGCGCTTTGACATGTTCAAACTTTTTAATGCGACACTTAAATTCGACTAGCTTCAATTTCTGGTTGTAAGATCATAGTCTCGCTTTGGACTCATGAAGAAGAAATATTTATCCGTGCATCATTGGGATGGAGATTTTGATCTTTAGAATGTGGGCTTGGAAAGGAAACAGAAAATTGAACGGATGGGAATGAATTTAAATGGAGAGGGTAAGGCGTGGTTAATAAAAGGCAATGCTGCCGGAGGGAGTTTGGAAGACTCAGAATGTTAAATGTAGAATGCCATTTGAGGAAATGAGATAATGAAGGCCGTAATTGAAGTGACGGTGCTAGGTGATTGGGAAGGAGTAAGGAGAGGGGACAAGTCCTTACGGTAAAATGAAGGTCAGTGGTAAGAATGCCGAGTAGCTCCGGTAAATAGGGTAAGGTAGTAGAATTTACGAGTAAAACTGAGAATTTAAAATCGCCTCAACACTCATGTAAATGCTCATACATTAAATTAGCTAAAAACGTCAAAATTGCGATTTATCAGCCGTTTCGGATAAGATTAATAAGATCCTGCGTGATGAAGAGTGTAAAAACGGAAGCAGACGGAACAAATACGGATAAAGTAAAAAAATGTCGGAGATTGCAGATGGTTTTCTAAAAAATATGAAAAACAAGAGTGAAAACACAATGAATCGGCAAAGTTTTTCTTATAAGCTGCATAAATGAAATAAATGTTTAATGTGCTTTTCTCTGATATCAGTTTACTGGATGACAAGTACTTTGAAACGTCACGCTAATTTTTACCCGTCGTTTTCTTACTTTCAAGAAAAGCTTTTGTTTTAAATTCTGAGAGAAGCTATCTCGGGTGACTGATTATATTTACTTGTTAGTTTAAAATTAAGAGTATTACCAAGTCAAGGATTAATACCCAATGTCTTCCGAATATCGATTTCATTTATCGCGATCATTTTTATTGATTGGGCCCAGCTACAAAGCCTCAACAATATCATTAAAAAAATCAAGTTTCCGGTCACAGGGACTTCACGTTAAAGATAATCTTATCTCAGCAGGCAATCTTAAGATAAAAAATATCGACAAACACGTTCGAAGCAAAATAAAAACTCGTCAAAGCAGTCTTTAGGCTACCTCCAAGCAAATTGGCCGCACGGGTCGTTTTACTTATGCAGAAAGAAAAAAAAATCATTTTTACTTTTAAAAAAATATTCTTTACTCTATCTACTGTATTGTAATTTACGGCTAAATAGTGGCTAATTTTTATTAACTAGGATTGAAATTGAGGACGAAGAGAGTACAAGTGCATTCGAGGCTATTTGAAAGAGTTCACCCACATGCACTTCGCATCGCTGCCGTTTTATTTCATCCGAAAGTGGGATCTGTAATCTTGTTGGCACGCTCAGCTCACCCGCTCATCGCAAGGGGCAATCTTCAACTAAACCAAATGATTAAATGAAATCCCACCAATACATGCAGATGGTGATAACTTATTCGTTTATTACTGTTTACGTCCGCCAGTTACTGACTACGTTTACTGCATCTATGAAAACATTATCTTAATGTATTCTTTTAATGAAAAATTTGAAAATTTCCACAATACATATTAGTTTTTTCGTCAAAAAATAAAATATGCAGTGGTATATCAACAGAGATAAAGTAGATACGGATTGTATAAAAATGATAAAGATTGAGGAGGAAAATTATAAATTAGGCTGAGTCATTAACGAGTAGAGAGAACATGATACAATGATAAAAGGGGTGTAGTTGAAGCCAGCATCACAATTATGTTTTTCAAACTAGGAAGTCAACTTGAAGTCATGGGGTCGGACTCTTCAGAAAGTAATATCTTAGAAGCAAGGGCGCCTACAGGCCCAAAAATAACATCATGTCAGGTGATGCATGACCGCAGTAAATTTAGACTACAATAACATGCAAAAGTCATGGAAATACAATACTTGTATATTTAAATGTCGAAATCTCCCTTAAATTAAACTACCATCAAAATTAGGATACATGTAATGATACCCGTATTCACGCACGGATAAGCAAATAATGTTTCTAAAGTGAGAAATTTTCAAATGGCTATATTTAAATTCTAGTAGCTATCTACAAATAAATACATTACATTGATGCCAAAGGAAACTATTACAACTTTATTTTACTTATGAATAATGGAAAATAATATTGCTGTACTTGTGTTCAAACAAAACGGGAAAAAGGAGATTATTTAAAGAGTGGGTGGGTGAGGGCCGCATTTATTTACTAAAGTATCCAAAAAGGTATGTCTCGAAAACATACCGTGCATATTTCCATCAAATTTTACTTCCGGTTATGGATTTTGAAGCCTAAAATTCCCAACTGTCATTAAAATGTTGATTACCTCATTTCCTACTTTCCGGATGAGTGCTCCATTCTCATTCACATCGTTCACATCTAAGATAGTCTAAATAAAATATTTAGCTGTGTTAGTCACAGAGTCAAGCCTATACCCAGATGTTAGCAGAGGGCTTGAGCAGCTAACCTTCAATCAAGTGCGTTCAATATCGATTGTGTTCTTCTCTCAATATAGACCTTCGCAACATACATAAATCCACCATCGATGGGCTTATTTTTCTGCATTCTCCACAAGCATAGTGTTAGTTGTCCGTCGTTTTTGTTGATTTGGTAGTGCATTTATGTTCAAAATGGCAACTTGTGCCGCATATTCACAGATTTTCATGAGTGTGTTATGGAAGTAAATGCTCAAAACAGCACATTAATGGCGGACATGTGGTGGAAATGGTTGCGAAGACCTATTTCGATGGAAGAATATAAACGATATCGAACGACCTTGATCTACAATCGCAAATAAGACCTTTAACCCTAAGGTAGTGACGTGAATTATCGGGACATGCGTAGTGTCGTCGGTCTCCTGGACCGATTAGGGCTTTGGAGTTTTTTAAATGATGATATCAGTTTTTTCTGGATGGACTGAAAAAAGCTGCATTAAAACGTGAATTTTAAAATGTTTTTTTTTTAAATTTTCACAGAAAAAAAGGGAAGATACTTCAGCTTGTGTTCAATTCATGTTATACGGTAAAATGGGTAGACTAGAGCATTATTTTTCTTCACAAGATGAAAAAACTCTTATTAGGAATTGGTGCATAAAAGAAGATTCATTAGCATAATATGTAAGAAATCTCTTATCCACATTTTGACATGTCATATCATATAAAGCACGACAAATTTGGTACTATTTGAAGAAAGAGGTTGTGATTCACGGTCTGAGGGATCAAAAGTAACTATAAATAGAATTATTCTTGCATAATATGATTTTTTGGCTTGTATATTAGAGGAGCAGTATGAACGAGGAAGCTACTGAATAGCATGAAGAAGAAAATTTTATACTTCACCTTCGTCACCAGAAAGATTACATTATCGGTTTGAGAGACCGGGCGTCACCACCCAAGAGTTAAGTAACAAAGACGAAGAGTTTCATGTCTTCTAATTTTTCCTCTCTTCCGCTCTCTGCGTTCTCCACCGCAGTGACATTTTTGTCGTTGTTTGTATCCCAACTTTATGAAACCAGTGTACACGTGGTGTTAGATTGCACCAGAGGTGAAAAATAAGAACTGACGCAACCCGACAAACACGCGATGTATTTTGGTGCATATGTACAAGGCGCAGAGCGAGCGAAGAAGTAGAACCCAAACAACCCATTATTTATGAACTCAAGTCACTCACGGACCTTGCGTTCGAAGACTCGGTAATCTCAGGAAATAGCATCAAAATTACGTGTTAGTCACTGCAAGGGCCGCATTACTCGGTACATTTCATTGCACAAACGAATGCATCATAGATTGTACAAGAAAATGAATGAAATTAAATCAGGTTCTATTCCCTATTCAGTCATTCAGACGACCATAAAATTTGCCACTTTACACGGTACAATTTTCCTCATGAAAGAATTCATACATTCGTTTGTACGATAAGATGTACCGTCTGAATTATTTTTACAATAGAATGTAAAGAACAAACGTGTGAAGCGGCCTTACGGATAGTGGATGGGTGCAATTGCGATGTCAAACCGGAAAAGTTCAGTCAAGACAATAATAGGGCAGTGGGGTAAATTAAATGCCATTTAAATCCCAAAAAAAACTTATTGCAGCTATTCTGATTTGCTACTGAAATGATTTTTTTTAAATTGGTCTTTACTCACAGTAATGGTCCTATCTGTGCAACCTCTTAGCGCTGCTTAGGATTGGCTCTGCTGGGAGACTTGGACATAGTGGAGGAGGAATCCGCGTAGAATTGATAACTTAGAGATGACAGTGAGAGGAAGAATGGTGAGGAGCTGAGTAATGAGGAAGACTTACCAAGAAGTATGGTAGTTGAGGAAAGGAGAATGGTGAATTAGATATTAGGGACGCAACAAAATTGAATAGAGGGCATATTAGGAAGGAGCGGAAAGTTAGGGAAGCTGACAGGAAAAAATGTTTGGTTAAGAGAGAGAGGGGCGCAAGCAGTTTACATAGAATGAGAGAAGACAGACAGAAGAGAGGCTTTGAAGGAATTTAATGATATTCATTTAATTTAATGAGTATTCATGATTTGGAACGTTTCAAAATATCCAAACAATGGGTAGTATACGTTGACACTGTACATGTAAACCCACTGATCTACTGATAGAGACTTCAGTTAACCTCTATTCATGGAACACAAGAGAAATATTTGCACAAAGGTGCGACGGTTAATGATATTCATTTGGGAGAGTTCCAAACTCAAAGTACTACTACCCCAAAATGAGTAAATTGAACTTATCTATCATTGCGTGAGGCCAACTTTTTAGTGCCCGTGAACATACACATAATTCCCCACATGAATTACGTTCTCAAACTCAACCCACGAAAAAAGGCTCATTCTATACCCATGAAAAATGTTGTTATATTTCTTTTTATGACAAGGTAAGCAGCCTCATTGAACAGAAAAAAAGCTCTATGAGTACATCTCTTCTTTAAGTTATCACACAATTATACAGCGTACGATGCGTGATGGCAACTTGGAAAATTTAGCAGTTGACTCTTGAATTCTTCGTCATCTAAGACCATTTATGTAGTCGTAATCCTCTCAACACCATTATTATTCTTCATCTTGCGTCAATTTATTTATGCTAAGTTCACTTATCTTTATTCACCTCTGTTTTTTACCGCACCATTAAGAGTGTTGGCTTCTTTCATTCCTTTTTTATTTCCTCTTTCGCATTCATCATGCTATGGTTCCAAAAATATTTCCATTAAGCTTTCCCTTCCTAGTGTGTTTTTCATTGGCTCTTCCCCAACTCTTTGTGGAAGAACTAGTCCCATCGTTTCACAAATATTCCCCTTGATTTTCTACGCTCATAACAGTAAAATACTCACATGCTCTTATCTCCTTTTCCCATAATACTAATTGGAACAAATGAAAGTGATCAGTAGAAGCAAGCATACACAATTATTGAGTGAGACTCATAAAATTCCATAAGTTAGGTGTTGTTATCAGGGTTGCAGATCATCATCTACATGACCTTACAAGTATTACAAGCGCCATTGTATAGGAACCCTGTACCTTGTATATACTCTGCATTTCGGCGATGTATTTACAAGGTATCATAGCGTTGTATCATATCATCATATTATGTTTAGATCACGCAGTCCACTAGATTCGAAGTGCACGTCTTAAACGATTCAGTGAGCTGGGGAACATTAAATTCCGTAATTAAAATCATTACACCAATAATAAATTCTGGCGCCATATGAAAGAGGGAGGAAGACTTTAAATCCTCGCGTTCAGTCTCAGCTGAGTGCTCTTGGCGCACTACTCGGGTATGCGCTCGTTCGGGTGAAAACGTTAAAATGCTGTCACAGACCCTTACCGATCCGTAACTAGATGATTCAAGTGTAAACATACTTCACAAAGGTTTCAAAATTACAGGCTCAGAATGCTTGAATATACAGCCACGGATGCCCGAACGCAGTTATTAAGACTCATAGCCGAGGGTAATATACTGGAAACGTGACCGCCTTGCCTGTTACCTACGCCTAGGGGAAAAATAACGAGGTTAAGCTTCATAATGTTCGCTCTAAAGAGTGCGACGGGGAAGCAGAGAGAGAGAGAGAGAGAGAAGTTCTGACATTCGCCACGCCACGGGAGTCTTGGGAAATGTATGGGGCGCTTATACATTCTTGGCCGTTAAAAATCCTCCACGGTCGGCGTTCGCTTGGGACCTCTTGATCGTCGCTCCTCGGAAGAAGAAGAAAGTCGGCCGGGGAAGAATGGGGCGGGTTGGGGGGGGGGGAATGACATGGACGGTGGATTTTCACGGCGGAGGAGGGAGTATATGAGGGAGCTCGCTTTTCGGCGCAGCGCCAGCACGAGTGAGAGCTTGCAGAAGATGAAATGGCTTTAGGGAGAGAGGGAGGTGGGGGGAAACTTGACAGGATGGTGGTGTGGGGAGAAAGGAGCGATTGGTGGCGCCTGTGGCCGTCTTAACTCTCACTCGAAAACATCGATATCAGTGCGCAAGGGCGGGCTTACACGTGGAAATAACTTCCATGACAGTAGCCTGGCAAGTAGCTTACAAAACGACACTTCGATGTGTAGACTCGGACTTCCATAGTAGAAGGGGTCGATATTGGTATTAATCAACCGAGGTTCTCACTTTCGAGGAAAATAAATTGGCTTCTATTTTGCCTGCAAGTAGCATATCGATTCTGCGACCAAATCGCATCGTGTCCGGTAAAATCTTCGTCTCTTGATGGAAAACGGAGATTATACGTGTAAACAACGAATCAATAAGGAGGAAGAGGGCTCATTGTCAAAAATATAAATATTTGTTTGCCCGTGAAAATGTTTTAAATACTAATGAACCTCTAGGGTATGAATTATCTGTTATTTGATGATTATAAGTATTGTCTTAATTCTCATACCTGGTACGATATAATGATTCTATATTAATGTAATTTCTACAAATTTATTAAACCCACGAATACCTATGGGACTCAAACAGCGATATACGAATATCGTTATTGCCAAATATAGACAATTTTCGTTAGTATATCATTCATTGTTTATTTACATCATCTATTTATTTGGGAAAAGCCGGAAGCTGTGTGCAAGCAGAACGATGCAAATGCAAATGACGATACGACTCGAGATATCGCTACTCTTGCTACTTTGATACCGAACCAATACGCACCCATACGCAATATTTGGTGCTATTGTTATTATGGCGGCTTTACTCATGGAAGTCACTTCCATGGCAATAGTCTTGCAAGTCGCTTGCAAGCGACTTTTCGAAGCGTAACCACGAACTGCCATGGCTTAGGAATCAATGATGGTAGTAATCGACCGAGATTCGCGCTGAATTCTATTTTTCCTGCAAGTAGCATACCGACCCTACGATAAAATCGCATTCCAGCCGATGAAATCTTTGTCACATGACTGCAAGCGGAGATTCAAAATGCAAATGACGAATAAATTAGCAGATGGAAGACTCACTGTCACATATGTAAATATTTATTTGCTCTTGAAATATTAAATGCTAGTTAACACAAAGGTAAGCTTTAGGAATTTACTATCATTGGGTGATAACAATGGTTCCAGGCTTGACTGAAGATGACACGAAGTGTCGAAACCCGGGTCGTGTTAATAAACCTATAGTTGAGTATACAAAGTTTTATTTAATTTACCAACAATTATTAACACAACTATCATACTTGATACAATGCAATAATGTACAACTAGTGTTTTTATACAGATTTATCAAGTCCACGAATGGCTGTGGGAATCAAACAGAACGATGTAAGAATAAAATTATTACTGAAGGCCATTTTCGAAATAACCATATTCATTGCTGACTTTTGTCATCCATATCTTTGGGAATAACCGGCAGTTATGTGTTGACAGAACGATGACCTGCAGGTAGCAATACGACTTGAGACATTTCTACACCCTCTACTTTCATCGAAGCAAAATTCTATGTGTTTATCCGCCTTTAGTGAGAGCAAGGTCGTTCTATATCGACTGTATTCTAGCGATAGAGCTGAGAATAAATCAAAACGCACGACCCACCAGTGAGAGTAGGAGTATTACGCACATTTCCGCACTAATAAAAGCTGCTAATCAACTCCACATGATGATCGTGGTGGTGTGATTGGTAGGCTATTGACTTCATTTTCCATCTCTCAAGCAGAGGTTATTCAGGTGGAATCCTGATCCTTAAATGGTTGCCATGAAGTGAGCCCTTAAATAGTCGTCTTTTGGAGTGACTGTGTGACGCCTTTTAAAAAAGAACGCTGAAGAACCCGTAGGAAAAAGAAATTTTCACTGAAAATATTCATACCAACACAAACCAATGCATTATTTGATTTTAAAGGATACTCATCTTTACTGAGTGTTTTGAGGTCCACGAAGCAACGTTTTGGACGGTTAAAAAAACCCTTGATGTTCAAATGAATGATTGAAAAATCCTTTGGTCTGTCTTGCCTATAACATCTCTGACCGGTGTGACTCTCCCGTAATGTTTTCTCTGGCGAACTATCTATTTTTCCTCAATTAGTTCCTACTAAAGATATCTTTTGCCGCCTTCATACCCCTTAAAACTCACCTTGCATTCTCGTTTTCATCACCATTTTCAACGTTTGAAATGGCAATGTGCCAACAAAAAACATGAAAAAGTAAAGGTTTGAGTGACATCACGCGTGTGTAGTTGTGAAAAAAAATAAAAAAAACTGTCACTTATCAAGTAAAACAAATGGCTTTTCGCCGGTCACCAAGGATATATTTTTTATTTGTTCTTTGAAATTTAGTCGATAGCGCACGAAACTATCTTTATTGCACATACGTGAAATACAATTTCAGAAAGAAACTTGTTCTACGGAACAAGTAAATTACCTGATGTGAGTGATGTTGGTGCAACAGAATTTCTTACAACCAAGGAAATTTAAACAAGTAGTAATAACGAGTCGCATAAAAAAGTTTGAACATATCAAAGTGCAAGAAGTATGCGAAATCGATTTCAATTATGCTAACAATTCAACGAATTATCTCTCTAAATTTGAAAATCTTTTTGAATAACTTAAATATTGCCTCAACAAAGTTCATTTTTGGTTTGATGTACGGAAAAAAAATCAAACGTAAGTATTGCCATAGGAAATCAAAGAAATGATCAACCAAGTCCAAACCCGGGTTCTTCTAAATCTAGTCGAATATCAACCTCGCGCCCACCCTAAGCCACCATTGGCAGAGAGATGGGTGTTGACTGTAAGCTTTGAGAGGTGGGTGTAGAGATGTATTACTGGAATGAGCAGGGTGGAGGGGAGTATATACATTATACAAGGGTGCCATGGGGATTGTAGGTGAAGAAAGAAGGCTGAATGGTGAAATTCGGTGAAGGAGGCATACTTGGATGATAAGATAAGATAAATTAGGTAAGATAAATTTATTGCTCCTCTTGAAATACAAGCATAAATCTCTTAAGTACAAATAAATTGGAGCTTTAGGCAGCCTCAAAGGTACAAGCATCTGTATCGAGGCTGCCTTCCTTAAATAAATACATGCAATTGCTGGTTAATGTAATACAAAAAAAAAGAAAACTAAATTTTTCCGAACATATGTACAAATAAGGACCTTATAATTTATGCCAATTTGTTAACAAAGAAAAATACACGCTTCTTTTTTTACAATACACCAAGCTATATTTTATAAACACTTAACATGGTTAGTTACAATTTGGAACATAATACGAATTACCAATCTAATACAAAACTTCGATTTTATTTATGGATAGTATCCATTCCTTAAGCAGCTTTAGATTTTTTCTTTTGATTTTTGAAATTTTTAAATATTCTGGTATATCATTTAATGGTTTGGGTCCTAAGTAAACAAAGGACCTCTTAAATAATGTTAAGTATGGTTTTGGAGTAATTGCACATCGCTTCCTTCTTAAATGGTATTCATCACTACCGGTACTAGCGGGAATATTGCCGCTCTTTAAATAAAATAATTAGTACTTTAAAAATATACAGTTGTTTAATTGGCAACATAGATGGGAACGTGATGAGAGGTTGTTGAAGATATATTGAAGAAGGTAGAATTTTAATTAAATGCGAGATAGAAGGAGGAACACAAGAATTTAGGAGGAATTAAATGGAGAAAAAATATAAACATAGATAGGGTTACCGAGTGGTGGAATTAGGTGGAATAATATTGTTGAAGGGCGGTCTTGAATGTACCAAGCAATGAAAATCGACGGTACCTTCAGGTTAAATTGGTCACAGACTGACAAAAGCGGACTAATGGCAGCCTCCATGGAAACGGCCAAGCGGAAGAGTAGCCTCAATTTTCCACGTTGCACCGTAAAGGCTGTTTACCTCCTGGCGCGCAGCCGTGGACATGCCAAAAAAGAGCGCAGGATAAATTTAGTATGGCGGGAATCTTTGACGAGACTACTGCTCGAAACTAGGACCTTCGGCGGGACGACCTAGGACCGATGGTTGGTTAAGGTCAAAAAGGACATTAAGAGGAAACATTTACCAGGAGAATTCACTACTCAAAATGTGATTTAATCGAGCTAATTTAATTAGAAAACCACCACCTATGGCATTGTACCATCGTTTTATAGATTTGCATATCACATTTTTCATCCAAGGATTATGACCATATTTGCTTTTTTGGCGCTATAAAGGCAAGCACATTAAGCCATATTTTAATGTCTCTCAAGGCATGGTTTTAAGTATGCTATTTGACCTGTTACACTTTTAGGTATAATTTTTTAGGTATACTTATAGTTACACTTTTTCCATACTGCGTGAATTCCCGCGGTCACTCGAGGCAAGTCGGATTTTTTTCCAGAAGAGCAAGTAAATAATTTATTACAGAGTGAACTTACGATAAAAGGTGATTTCTCAATCCACGGGTATCAGGAATTTAAATATTTTCGCCTTAATGATTACATTTTCTCTCCTATATTAACTCTCACATCCAGCCTTGCCTTTTATATAATGTAGGTATGGAATGTATGGAAAGATAAATGAGGCTGTACAATGTTTAAGTTACGATGATTATAAAATTGTAAATATTGAGTAAATTAGCAATTTTGCCAAAAGTTTCGAACGACTATTGAAATACCTTTTTATTGGGAGTAGTAAGTAATTATTTAAATGAAATTAACAACCAAATATTAACCATTAGATCAGAGAAAAAACAGCATCTTATGGCCACATATATTATTTCTTATTTTTTCCTAAATAGAATAGATAATTGAAGAAACTGAGATAAAATGTTACGCAAACAATTTGGTCACGCTCATGAGCTCAAAAATGTGCAAGAATTGCAAGGATAGAATCTTCCACTTGACCACTGCACAAATCAATTCCCCATCGCTGTTATTTTCCGATCATTAGCTTCAGGAAGTTCATAAATGAAACTGCCCCCTCTTAGTGAGAATCCATTAGACCTTCGTAGGGAAGAGAAGTAAACACAGTCGAATCCAATTCGTTACATAATCTCATCCTTGAAGAGCGCTGGAAATCAATTTAGAGGAAACATTTGGGCTGATTTTCCATTCAACTCGCAAGGACGAAAAATAATGGTAATTAGTTTCCAAATCTCGATCATGGTGAATCATTCTTTTATCACATCATACCTACCTCTACGTTTTAAGTCCAACGACCTCAGAAGCATAACCTGGTTGATGAGGGGAGTACGACAAACTTGTCAAGCCAAAGGTAACCCAAAGGTTGCCGTTCCATAAGTCGTCTTAGAATGGAATTGAATAAACCTTTATAATACTCTGTGACAGGTCCTCGATAGCAACAATAAGATACAATGAAAAGACAGCGAGGTATTTAACAAATTTACTAACGATTGTGTTCAAATCAGAAAATAAATGGAGCTTAATAACAATTAAAAAGAAAGACAAAAACAACTACCCTCAGTGAAAGACAAAAGCTATACATGTGTTACATTTGAATTCAAAGATAGATATAGATGTGACGCAAGATAATTGAATCGTCTCAGGCATCAGCGATGCAGAAACGCGGGGTCGCTGAATTTAAACCCCCGAGGAAGTATTATGAATTCTTCGCCCCTATTAAGCTGTCCAAAAGGCCAGGAGGGAATGTTACGCTGAGCCGCTTTTTCCCGCTCCCAGCTATCTTCCAGGGCGGCCATCGGTAGATGAAAGACGGGTCCAATTATAGCCGAGACAATTGTGGGAGGGTATGGAAGGCTGCTAATAAACTTCCTGTCCGGATTTGCTGTTGTGCGATTTTGCTGCCGGCGATATACGATGTTCATCTCGTATCACGACGCATCCATTTCACGATTCAAACTCGGCGCCCGATAAAATACGTTTCATGCGATTTGAAAGTTGAATACGATACGATATGATTAGGAGTTCGATATCGCAGAGAGAAATACTATGTCACTCATTCTCACCACGATACCTATTATACCGGCTATGGACACGGTACGATTTACGATTAAAACCGTGACGCCGTTATCAAATTCGAATAAATCAAAGCCCTAGTCGTGAGCCTCGAGCACAGCGTCAAAGCTATTTTGCAAGAAAAATTAATGTGCACAAATATAAATAAATTCACGGCGAAGATAGAGAGACCTTCATTCCAAATAAGTGACTCTCGACTTTCATTTATTCAAATAGAGAAACATTCCCTGGGAGTCGGAGACATGCTTCGTATTAGCGTTTACGAAAATGTTCGTACAACTCACAATCAGATGAATGACATAGCTATGATGAAAAATCTATGAAGCTACATTTAATTCATCTACACTATTTATTTAATTCCCCAGAGTATATCCTATCCATATAAATGAAAATGGCTCACAGTATCAAAACCATGGTTGGTTGCTTATAAAATAGTATTAAAATATGCAAAGTAATAGTCATTTTCACGAAATTCGTAATACACCATTTTCTGAATTTTGTTTGGTGAATTCTTAAAGCAGACATTCAGAGCAATAATCAGAAGAAATATTAAATATAAAAGTTTGATTATTTACTGCGAGGTTAGAGGATATGGATGCGGAACACGACCTCTCCTTTATCGAAAACTGCTTATTCGCCTTCCGTCCACCTAGAGTGGCCTGTTTTTCATTCCAAATGATCAAATTTACTTCAATTTCTTCAAATAGGTTGACAGAAAATATCCACATAGACAAATGAAGATGGGGTATCAAATCGCGGTATCAAAAGTTACATCTGCAAAATGACAGCGAAAAAAATAATCCACAAAATATAGCAACGCGAGTATAATTTACAGTTTTCACCGATAGAAATTCAAACCTAAGGCTTTGCGTGACTTTAAAACTATCATTCCAAAGTTATATAGCAAGTGTGAATCAACTATATGTGAGCAAGAGGGGGCTAAAATGAAGGTTAGAAAAGATTAGATACCGATCGTCACAATCAGCGGCCAAATCATGACGAGCGAGATGTTCCAAAAAAGGCCGTTTTTAATTTTAAAAACCGTTCCAACAATTGGTAGAAAATGGTGATACTCTTACTTCGAAGATTATTGAAGATTAAATTTCGAACTTTAACACCTTACGCAATCGGTTTAATGAGAGCTCAAACATGTCTTTTCCCTTTTTTTAAAATTGCAATGCCTTATGAATTAAATTAAGAGACTGTACGAGGGAATTGCGAGCGACAAGCATCGTCCATTATCAAAAAGAACTCAAAACGCACTGAGCAGCGGTAAAAACGGATACACACGAGCAACTGCTCGCCACTTGCGCGATAGCATTCGAACAGCTGAAAGAGACAGGGAGTTGGCAGTATTCTGTCACCCAACCGCCTCCATTACCAGCGCTGGATCGCATTAATAAGTCGTGAGGCTGGTAACATGTCCCAAAAAATCATGTAGATAAAATTCAAAATAATATCTTGCCGAAAATCTGGTCCTCGTCAGCTTGAAAGTCGAACACATGTCACAGATTTTTATTTTTGCTCCCGTGAAACAGGTGTGATTGTCAAGGACGCCAAAAAGGGATTAAAGAAAGTCGCCTCTCTAATTATGGGAACTAGTTTCGCATGTGAAGTCCTCAATTGACTGCCAACCATAAGATGACAGGCTCGATTCTCCCCTCTTCCGACCTGGGGTAGGTTTTTCACAATTTAGGACATGGGTGTCAGTGTACGGTTCTCAGTAATGATTTTAACATTTGAATTCAAAGCCTTATGGGCTTTTTCAAAGAACTGCGGAACTAGCCGCGCAGTAACTTCAACGGAGTCACCCGCTAGTGATCATACAATTGTGTGAAATTCACAGCGTAAAAATCAATCACCTGGACTGGGAATCGAACCCAGATCCCTCGATTTCGCGCCGAGTGCTCTATACAGTTATGCTACCCAGGCATCCTCTTCCACTGTAAATCTCATGGGGGTTTAAGGAGCAAGTTGTCCTCACAGGTGCCGTGCATATAATACCCGTATGCGAGCGCTAAGCGCATTACATGCTCGGTACCTGTGAGGAAAACTTACTCCTTAAAGACCCCAGAGATTCACAGCGGAATAGGACGCCTCGGTAACTTAACTGTATAGAGCACTCGGCGCGAAATCGAGGGATCTGGGTTCGATTCCCAGTCCAGGTGATTGATTTTTCCACTGAGGATTTTACACAACTGCCTTACTGGCTGTTTTAAAGTAGTCGGGAAACTAGAGAACTTAAGATAGTTTCAGCGAGATAGAACCCTAATCATAATGGAGTCTTAACCATAATTCGAATTATACGTTTTAATTTCTGAAGCTGTAGGAAGCATTAATAAAATATTGACTTACTAATGTCGCAATAACATACTTAAATATGACTGCAATTATAAGTAATTAAATAAAAATTATCACATAAGTCTTTGACTTGACTCATTTTTTCGCGCGGTACGTGTGAAACTCCTTCACAACGGAAGGTTTCTTGTGATCCTGAAAGAATTACGGCGGTGAAAATATGATGTTTTCACAAATAATTAAGGAAATACATATACAAATTACACACTGTTAGTTTTTTTACGAGATCTAGGTGTTATAAATTCCTCATTTTTTACCATTTACACGTACCATTTTTACATGTACCATTTTCCACGCAAAAGGACGTATTTTTCTTTAAATATCTCTGAAAGTAGTTCGGTAAGGAGTTGATGTTTTGATATCATCGGAACTGAGAGTTATTTTTATTTAAAACGAGACAAAATTTATTTCTAGGTGAAATGATATTTCGCTCAAATTACCTTAAGAACGGAACAGACCAGGAAACTTGTTTGTAGTTTAGGATTAAACAACTTAGATGAGAGTGCAGTGGAGGGCTACAGAAACCAATTTCCGGAACAATTCTACTTTTAATGATGACCTCACTTTAAAGGGGAATAAATTTGTTTACTCACCCTGGGTAATATGCATTTCCCCCCTCCCCTAATATTGTAAGTACTGATAACTTTTAAAAGAAGAGACTAGATGCATGTTTATCAATTTAACAAGTAAATTACATACTAATTACAAATAAAAAAAGTCGAAGACCATAAAAATTAAATACGAGGGTTGGCCAAAAAGTATGCTCCACATTTTTTTTAACTCCCTAATAACACAAATAAGTGCACTAAAACGGTCATCAAGAGACTCATCCCCATTGATCCATAGCGCATAATGATATCAGTAGCCATACATATATACATACCAATCAACCCGTTCCCTTCCGGGGTGGGCACAACCGCAAAGTTTCACTCATAAATACATATTTGTACACCTAACTCTGCTTCAATAATTTCCTCCGTGCTAACCTATCCTTGCAAACCTCTTTCACCTCATTTAACCTCATACACTGCTTCATACATGCCCTCCTGTTTTTAAGACTCCTAATATTCCTCCTCCTAAGAATTTTCTCAACCACAACTTTCTCGGCCTACCTCTCCCTCTCGCACCATTCATTTCACTCTTATATATCTGTTTCGCTATTCGACTCTCATCCATTCTCTCAACATGGCCAAACCAACGAAGTGAACTCCTTTCATATATGTCCATTAGTTAAACTTAAGAGGAGATTATGTGGGAAATTAAAGCGAGTAGAAAAAATATCATACTTTCATATATTTAAATTTCATTTTTGTAGAATTAATTGTTTTTGAGAAAAAGATGCGGGAATTACATTTTGGGAAACTCTCGTACAGTCCAATAAAGAAGAGGATACATTGAATCTGTCATTTGATGTTCATTCTTCCTTATTTAACCAAAAAATCAATAAAATACACAGAAAATCAGCGCGCTCCGTTAAAAGCTGCTACGAGCCAATGTATAAGGTCTCATAAGTTTTACAGGGATTAAGGTGGGAGCCCCTAGAGACTCGGAGGCTACACGCTAGGCTTAGATTGCTTGAGAAATTCAGAACTGGTGTGTTTCAGAGCGACACAGAGAATATTATGATGACGCCTCACAACACATCTCTCGGTCAGACAGAAGCGATAAAATAAGAGAGATAAATTGCCAAACAGGTATAAAAACTCGTTCTTTCTGCGCACAATAAGTGATAACAATAAAAACTGAGCTCTAGAGAACACACTCCGATTATACACGTCTCTATTTCACCTCCCAAAGCCATATTCCGTACATATTTACACGGCTGGTGTCCCAACACCCCCTGCCACACGCTCATGTAGGGGCTCGCAGGGTGGCTTGTAGACGTTGATTCGTAAAATTATTTAGTTTACTCAGGGGACTACATATATTTTTTTTCGTATTCCAAAAGCATCTACGACACCTGGGGGAAGAGCAGCCCCTCAAAACAGGAAGGGTTGGCAAAATGTTCCCCAAGTGAGATAGGTCCCCCACTTAATGCCTGCGAAAGAGGGAAGGATGCCAAGCGAGAGAAAAAAAAATGGTCGTGACAGAGGAAGTGCGGAAGATTGGAACACGCGAAGCGTCATAAAATATGATCCCAGCAAATAACCACTTGCCACCCAACCTCTTAGGATTCCTCCCCAGTTCATTTAAATTATCATCATCAACCCTCTCAGAAAAAAGCACATGGGACGTTCTTATATCCTGCTTTCGGTCTTTGTATACACATAAAATGTGAGGGACCGACAAATGTATACGAAAGAGAGACTACGATCTTCGAACTTACCGTCATCGTAAGGAATTTAAGAATTTCCTAACATAAGTACGGACAATGGCCAAACTGACTGATGCTAGTCGCTGACAACTGATGCTTAGAGACGTGACGAGCGTTATTTTCCAGTAGAAAGACAATAACTTTTCCATTTTATAATTAAATCTCACTACCGGCACTCGGCAATCAATCATCTCCAGACCAGTGACAAAATTAAAACAATCTTCGAACCTACCGTCATCCTAAGGAATTTGAGAATTACAAGACATACCGATAGTGGCCAAACTGACTGATGCTAGTAACTGAAAACAAATGCATAGATACGTGATGCTTGTAATTTTTCAGTAGAAAGACAATAACTTTTCCATTTGAAATTTAATCTCACTACCGGCCCTCGGCAATCGATAACCTCCAGACCAGTGACAAAATAAAAACAATCTTCGAAACTACCGTCATCCTAGGGAATTGGACAATTTCCTGACATACCATTAGTGGCCAAACTGACTGATGCTAGTCGCTCACTCCTGATGCTTGTAATTTTTGAGAGATGTGACGCGTGTAATTTTTCAGTAGAAAGACCATAACTTTTCAATTTTATAATTAAATCTCACTACCGGCCCTCAGAAATCGGACACCTCCAGACCAGTGACAAAATTAAAACAATCTTCGAACCTACTGTCATCCTAAGGAATTTGAGAATTTCCTGACACACCGATAGTGGCCAAACTGACTGATGCTAGTCACTGACAACTGATGCTTAGAGACGTGACGCGCGTAATTTTCCAGTTAGTGTTCCCCGATTCAACTTCCTGGAAGGGATGAAATGCAAGCCGGTTTTAATTCAGCGCAGCAATCCGAGAGAATGCGATTAGTCTTGAATTATAGCCGACCAGGTGGTCCAGATAGGCGACCCGTTCGCTGGCTTTTCTGAGGCTGAGGATGAGAACACTTTTTTTTTGGAGCGGGAGCTACGAGGCAGCGCAGACGCTAGAGGGACCATATTAGATTAGTCCTCCTTGAACTGAGCTGCCAACTACTCTGAAGAGGAATGAATTATCTTTTCTATCAAACATAACTAAATCCTTAGCAAACGCTCGTGACAGATGCGCATTGGAAATCTTAGGACTGTAAGGGCCTATGTCCTTTAAGCCAGTCACTGCGGGTGAATGGGATAGTAGCCACGGACTTTAATGTAAGTTTGACTTCCCTGCGTTTAATGTGCCTTCCATTCTTTTTATCTGTACGGCGAATCAGACTCAAATATAGACTAATTCATTTCCTCTCCTCCTCTTCACACCCTCCTTTTTACTACATCCACAAGGCTCTCTCTATGTCATAGCATTCTATGCAGCCGTCTACCACCAACTTTTGCGAGAGTGTTTGTGCTCGATACTACGAGATCGTTTTTACTATCCTAAACACAAGCTTAGGAAAGAAATTCTAGTTGTTCCTGATCATGACTTTTATCACAGTTATAACACAAGGAGTGCTGCAAACCTACACCAAACTTATGTCAGGACTAGACATGCTGCACTAGGACCGAAAAATATGGGCCTTATACTATTTAACAAGTTACCAATTGAAATAAAAAACTGTGAATCGTTAAGTGCATTCAAATATGCACTTAATCAATATTTACAAGGAAATATCTTCTACTCAGTCGACGAATTTATGCAGCAATTATAACAATTATAACTTGTATTAATATTGTCTTGACTTGGCCTATATTTGTATGTAAAAACAAATCGCTGGACAGTTTAATGTAGGATTTGTATTAAAATATGTACCTATATATATTTTATTTTTTGTATTGGATAAAATATTATTTGTATTTGTAAATGACGAATCCTATACCTACACACGTTTGCATGGTCTTTGGAGAATAAATTCTATTCTATTCTATTCTATGAAAGAAGTATTTGATTTTCAGATTTCAGAGCATGGGTCTTGCCATCTCGATGAATGGCAATGGAAAACAAGAGCCATATCTTTCTTGTGCAAATGTACACATAAGTCGAACTGCATCACTACATATACATGAAATCAGCGGGTAGATTATTAACAGGACGACCAGCTTCCAAGTAATCTTTCCTGGTATAGAATTAATATTTTATCTTAATTAATCCGTTCTCTAACAATATATCATCTGGTTCCTTTAACACGCAAAATAAGGAAGAGGAGTGAATAGTATAATTACTGGTGGGTAAGTTGAAATAAAAAAAACGCCTTTAAAGAGTAATACTTGCCACGAAAATAAATAAAAGCACATACGGATGAAACCGTATTTGGACTATATGAAAGTTATGTGAAAAATATCGCGTGTTAAAAATGTTGGATCCAATTATGAAGACATGTATTTCCTTTCTCAGAGACTACTCATTGAATCAGTTCGGTTTCATGGAGACACTTTCTGGTAAGTAAAACAAGCACAATAAAATATGTTTACTCTAATTTATTCCGAAATTTCACCACCCACATGCGCTTAGCACTCGGTTCCGAGAATCTCGTGGTAGGCTTCTCTTCGAGAGCCGATGGCGTTCTTAGATGACCGGAAGCCCATGTTCATGATATACATACACACATATATATATATATATATATATATATATATATATATACACAATTAAAGAGGAAACTTACAGGGGGTAAAAAGACGAAAGTAAAGAGAGAGTCTTACTTAGAGACGTTTCGGGTGTTATCCCTTCTTCAGTCACACAGATTATATAATATATATATATATATAAAATCGTTCACTCATTCACTCAGTCTGTGTGCTTGAGTTATTCTTTCATTTCGCCTTCTGTGTATGTCATTCTCTCTCTGCCGGTGGGTGAAAAGCTGCCCGCGCGCCATCTACTGGCCGCTCTCATGGGTCCTGCCTTGGGGAGTGTTTGTTCATATAAACCCCCGCCGATTCCAGTGGTTTCTTTGTAGACTGGGTAGCTCGGTGGTCTGAGCAGTGGAAGCGACATCCAAAGGTCCGCGGTTCGATACCCGGTCCAGTCGAATTTTTTCTGCTTGGAATCGGCCATCATTTCATCTTCACACCACCACTGTGTTCGTTCATTTCATGTGTTCCTATCCACTTTCTTTCTACCTTTCTGTATATATATATGTATATATATATATAATCGTTCACTCATTCACTCAGTCTGTGTGCATATATATGCTCAGTCTGTGTGGTATATATATATATATATATATATATATATATATATATATATATATATATATATATATATATATACACACACATATATATATATGTATATGTATATATGTGTGTATATATATGTATATATATATATATATACACACACACACACACTTGTTTCCCCAGGAAGCTCCTTTTGTTTTTCTCGTGGATGCTCGAGAGAAGAACCTATTTTTTTAGATTATCATACCTCTAATAAATCTCCTTCTATCATATTTCCTCAAATTTTCCGAGTGTTGGAGTGTCAGATGAGGCCCCCTTCGGCTGCTATCTCTTACGTTATTAAGTCAGCAGTCGTCATGGAGCACTAAAACCAATAGAAAGGGTCAAAAACAGCCGAGGGAGGAACTTGGGGAGGAGAGAGGAAGATTCTCTGACGAAAACGACAGTCGATCTATTCCATTGGGTAGACTCATTCAAGGGGTTCTCCCTTTTTTCCTACCTCAACTTACTTCGTCACTGCGCTCTGCTTTTAAAGCGTTGAGGTGATGGTGATAAGCTGTACTCCAATCCCGGCGACTATCAGAAACTGAGGTTTAGGTGCTGATTGTAGCTTGCGTGGCATAAAATTTGGATTGATAATTTTTCTTACTTGGAAATCATTATCATTTGTGAGGATTTCGCCGGCTTATTTCGAGAATTATTGCGCCAACAGAAATCTGGCATTGTGTTTGGGAAATCGCTCGGAAGCGCATTAACCGTTACACACGGTCTGAAAACTATTCTGCTATTTACCTTGGGCATTTTGACCAAGTGAATAACTTCTGAGTGTAGAGCTCAAGAAGGCTATAACGCGGAGTATATAAATGTAGAGTTCATGGCCGAGATTTGAATCGCTGAGGAGGGCCGAAAGTTCATCTACAAACATAGGGGCCGGGTGGCGGGAGATACTGTCGATTCTATATTATACTGTATATTCGATTATGAGAAATAACCACTCTTGTCTGTCTTCATAGTATTGAAAATAAGAGTGTAAACTAATGTATGTAAAATGATTTATCAATCACTATCTCGAGTATTTCGAACCATTATGACAATGGCATACACGCAATATATGCACATGAAAAGTCATAAGTGAGGTCCGATAACTCATTGATTTGCTTTACGACAGAATTCTTTGCAAACAGTCCTCCAGAACCAATTGAAATGGTACATGAGGAATCCACTGAATTGGATTCAACTTCTCATGAGTAGTTTATACAATTTCCTACCATGCTATAGCTTATAATTTTCTTTTTTTATGGTATATTTGCAATCTACATCTCCAAACCATTAATTTTTCTTGAGAAAAATAAATCCTTGTTTATTGGAATACCAGTATACAACCGTGGTTCAATTAACAGTAGTGATGATTATAACTTTAATTAGACACATTATTCTTAGGTGGTAATCTGAATGGTAAAACTATTTCTCTCATTACTAAAATGTATGTTAGATAAATCATCTCCTTCACTCCACGGAATGGATATCCCACTTTTCAAAAGACAAGCACCTGGTTGGATAAGGTTTATCAACCTCATCCACCAGGTGCTACAGGTTTATAAACCTATAGTGTCCCTTACTCTGTATACATGCATTCAACATAATTTATAGAATGATAAGAAATACATGAAGCTAAATTACCTATTCCTTGCCACTCACAAAAATTATCATTCACTTTAAAAAATGTTGGCAGACATGTATGCCCAGCATGAACTTGAATCAAAATGACTAAACCATTATGCATATATTTTCAAAATTCTTGGCAGTATTGTATGAGATGATAAATTGGAACACAGGAAATTAAAGCCTCATTCAATCTTTACAATGATCTTAGAGAGGAAAAAATTAGAGAAAGATCTAGCAAGTTTGAATCCATAATTATAAAATGGCTAAGGGATGTGTTTAAAAATTTTGCCAGTATCACAGCCCTGAACCTGAAATAAGTGATAACGTAATGCTTTCTTCACAGGAAAACAGTTTTTGTTATAAGTAACAAAGCCCTGGAAGCCTAATATGGCACCATGTGAATTGTGTGGGGCTGCAGATGCTTCAACAACCTGCTCTCAATGCTGCAATGCATCATACTGCTCAAAGGAGCACCAAGAGAAACATAAGGAAATACATGGGATGACCTGCCATCCCTATGTCATCAAGCAGTCCAATGTTTTGGGGAGGTGAGTGATTAAATAAAATGTATCAATTTGAATCTTTAAGTATGATGCTATACACATTTAAAATGACCACTCCAAAGGCAACCTAGAATGCAGAGTTGCATAACTTGCCTGTACAACAGTGATGCATGACTTACAGGGTAATCATGCAGTTATTTATTAGATTTTTAGTTTGGCTATGCATGTCAACTGCTGTCTTCCAAATTTCATGTTAAATATTTCCATGCATCACCATGGAAAATATACCTTTTTTAAATTTCAATATTTATGAGTTTTGTTCAAGGTTAGATTATCAGCAGACAACACTGATTCAAGAGCTGTCTTGGCCTTCAACGTCAGGGTTAAGTCTGACAGATCAAGAAAATTTATAGTGATAAATTACCTAGGTGTCATTAATGTTCCGAACTGGTGTGATACCCTTGAATATTACCTAAAATTGGCTTGCAATTCTAGTTCTGATGTATATTTAAATATTCAAAGGGAGGATGTTACTGGGATTTTACACCTATGAGAATAACTTTTCTAAAACAGAAATATTTTCACCAAAACGCAATGTGTAGCTTTGGTAAATACATTTATAAATTACTAAAATGAACACCTCAATAATTGATCCTATAAATTTGCAGAGTCAATGTCAATAATTAGGTAAACTTGACTGCCTGTTAGTAAGTTAGTACATACATTAGAGAGCTCAAAGCAAATCAAATACACATCAACTTGAGAGTGGGGGGTGCATTGAACTTGGAATTTTGGCATTAACCTCAATAATGACCCAAAATGTACTTTTTAAAATCCCAGGAAGCACGCTGACCACAATGACCATGTAAAACATGGGCATCAAAGGGTTTCATTCCCGTGCTTCAACATTTAGTGTCAGGATTTTTTAAAATTTAGATAAAAACAAATTGAGTCATGATTTTGCTATTAACTCTTTTCATTTGAAAACCTGAAGTAAATCCACAAGACAAATGAAAACACAATGATGGACAAAAACAAGTGATCCAGGGCATGCAATTAAATGGTAGCTAGTTTAATTCTATATTAGCTACTCTCTATGCTTATATGCCAAAAATCATCATTAGTAATATGAAATAAATATTAATTTCTCCTAATATTTGGCCAGTTATGAGATGAACTGAAGGGTATTGCTTACATTACAGGTACCTAGCAGCATCCAGAGATGTCAAAGCTGGAGAACTTCTTCATAGGGAGAGCCCAGCAGCAGTGGGGCCACAACCAGGATCTCTTCCTCTATGTATGGGGTGCTTGAATAAAATCAGTGGACTGACGAGTGACTCCAGATTCCATCACTGTCCAGTGTGCCATGTGGCTCCATTTTGCAGTGATTCGTGCTCTAACAATGTGTGGCACAGCAAACTTGAATGTGCAACACTTGCTTCTTTGAACAGCAAGCATGGATCACTACAACAAGTAGCACTCCCATCACAGACAGTCCTTCCCCTTCGCTGTTATCTACTTCAGTGGACTAATCCTAAGCAATGGACCGCCTTAATGGAATTAGAAGTAAATATACCAGAGTCTGGTGCATCCAGAATTAGGCCTGTATAATTGGTAGTTTTAGGTTTAACTTGGTGGAATTAGTGAACATTATAATGATAACTTGTAACTTTGTGATTTCACATATCTTCATTTGGAACAACCCGGGTTACCACATTAGATGCCATCTTCAGTAACATTTACTAGAACAGAATCAAAAAGTGACTTCAAATTTGAAATTTTACATGTGGAAAATAAAAGTTGTAGATTTAGAACAGTTGAAAATTTTAAATAGAATACACTGGAAAGAAAACATTTTTAACGACTTTTTGTACACCTCCCACCCCCATATTCTAAACCTCCCTCTACCCCATCCCTTCAAACTTCTGATTCCTCCTTAAGCTTCCTATCCTTTCCCGCACTCTCCCTTGACCTTTGAGTATTCCTGGCTGTCATTGCAGAGCTCATCCTTCCTCCCTCCTTCCTTTAACATTCGAGTGAGTGCATCCAATGGGGTTCCCTTCTCCTCTACCCTCTCCTCCTTCACACCTTACTTCTTATCCTCTCCCAAACATGCCTCCACCCTCCATCCTCACCCCTCCCACATCCCCGTCCCCACCTGAGTTGTGCATATATATTGATGGATGTTGTAGAGCTTTTACCTGAAGATGACATTGAACATCGAAACCTGGCTCATTCCAATTAAAAATTTTTGTAGAATCACAAAGTTATACATTATCATTATAATTAAGCCTGCATATTCCTTGAAGCAAGAAACTCAATAATAAGAATTCATTGGTATTGGTAACACTCCTTCCGTAGAGCTTAATTCAGTTGTTTCAGCATGTCAAATCTGTTGATATCAAAGACATCAAAAGTATTCTATGACTAATAAGATTTTCCCATCCTAGATCAATTAATGCTCTGAATTTTTACCTCACTGATTATGTGGTGCAACCGCGAGTGTAACCATCCATAGTTCTGCTTTAGCATAGTCCATTACATCTAATAAGAAAAGCATGAAAGAGTAGTGAACAAAATTGAGCTTGAATTGCACTGGAATGGCATAGCTTTCTTTAAAGTGAAGCGAACAACAAAGTTCTATTGGTTGGGCAAAGTTGCCTGCGCAAACAGGGTGAGATAGCTTTTGTCAGCTCAAGGGAATTCACATTGCAAGAAAGAAATGGGTCATTGTTTTCATTCATGGAGTCCTAGTATAAGGAAAATTTTATAGGTAGACTTTTCTGGAAACTTTTTGAAACATGATTGAGGTCTTTGGCAGACTTGCACAAAACTTGAAATAATTTCAGAAAATTAATTGATCTTGAAGCAACTTATGCTGCAAATTTTTAATGTTAAAGCATTCCAGTTCATGACAGCTTCATACTTGGTAGAGTAATTTGTATTTTATCTTCTCTGCACTGACATATTTATCTTCTCAATAATTTTTAAAATTAATCTGACAACCTTTTCTTGGACGAATAATGGGTCCAAAGGATACACTGCTAAGAAAAATTACTAGTGCTAGGAAACTCATAGGTAGGTACTCCAATTTTGTAACCTTAAGCAAATCAACCACTGCCGTCCTTCACCTTACTTTTACAGTTGATTTCATCAGATGATCTCCAACTTTTCTTCTCAGCCATATTACCTACTTAAGTTTCTTCTAAGTGCCCAAATTACATATGAAATGCATCAAAAATCGATACTTTCTTCATTATCATGGTCTAAGCTATCACTACCTTAAAAATATTTTGCCATATTAAATTTTTTCTTATAATATAGCACTTGCAGGAATAAGAACAAGCTATCAATCATTATGGCAGCAATAGGAATTTAACCAGCAAAGCTAAGAAAAAACTGACCTAATCACTGACTACAAAAGCAATAGGTATTCCCTCAGATCACTTCATGTATTCAGAAAATAATTGGGAAATGAAATGTTCATGCTTCATTCTAAATTAAAATGATTTCAAGAAAATATTTCAACTTCTAAAAACTATTTCATGACATGTGTTGTTTGCAATATTTTATGTTTCAGACCTATCACTTAGAGTATTAGGTCCTCTCTTGCTTTTTTTTAAATATGTAAATTTGAATTTAAGAATTTATTGAGGATAATCAATGGTTAACATTTTAATTTCACGTAAAGCTGAAATTATTTGTAAAAATTGCATTTTCAGGGTCACCTGGAGGCACGCAAAGGAACATTAATTTGGAAAAGTGTCGATGAAGGCATTGTGTACATCCTTTACAAATTAGGTCTAATTTCTTCCAAGGAGCGCGACTTATTCCAAAAAATATGCGCTATCCTTGATGTGAATAGTTTTGAAGTTCGGGGCCCAGAAGGTGATCCTCTGCGGGCTATTTTCCCTACAGCAGCTCTTCTAGCCCATGACTGCCTCCCAAGCACGTGCATTGCACATGAGCCAAATAGTGTGGCCCTTGTCATTAGAGCAGCTATTGACCTTAAGTGTGGTGATCTCATAACACACAATTATGCTGGGACACTAGTTTCAACAATTGAGAGGAGGGAGAGCCTGCAAAAGGGGAAGTATTTTGAGTGTACTTGCACTCGATGCCAGGATCTCTATGAATTAGGGACCAACTTAGGCTCTCTCAAGTGTCCTGCTTGTGATAGAGGGCCTGTGGTCTCCAAAAATCCTCTCGATCAATCGAGTGACTGGATGTGCAAAGAGTGTAAACATGAAATTTCAGGTGAACTAGCTGCAGTGACACATCAAGTGGCTCGTACAGTTGTGACTGAATGTAACCAAGAGGATGCAGAGGAGGTTGAGCTTTTGTTATTTAAATTGAAAAAGAGCTTTTATCCTGGGAATGCTGTGCTTCTGGAAGTTGGTCAGCTACTGGCTGGACTGTATAATGAAGATGCATTGCAATGGGAGATTTCACATCGACCCTTTTATCCACTCTACCGTAGATGGGAGCTGTGCAAAGAGTTATTAGAAACACTGAGCAAATTGGAACCTGGAATTTCCAGAACAAAAGGTACTTAATATAAGGAATAGGATAGGAGAAATATTATACCTGTTGCATTCATGGAATAGTATTTATGTGCTATTCCCATCAGCATATCATATTGTTACTATTAATTTCTGGCATGAGAACTAAATTTAAGGGAGTAGAATTTCAGTGAAACTTGGTTGCTATATTCCAGTAAACATTTATTGACAATATCATACCCAAGTAGGTTAACCCTGCACATATCTAATAACAATACAAATGCAAGTTTTCAAGGTATATTGCATATTGTAAAATGGGGTGACTCTGACCATAATGTAGTTCCTTGGAATAAAACTGAATTTGGCGGTCATTTTAGTTTTAGGTAGGTATAAGCATGAATGTAGCTGTCATGGTTAGGGTGGAGTAAACACACATTAATTACTACAATCAAGTTCTTATATCTTGTGTTTCCTTTCTCCTTACTAGTTTTATTTTAAAGTAAAATGGGTATATGTATTGTCAGACTCCTGCAGGCAGGTGATAAATCCAAACTACCCCAGCTCAGCTGTGGGAAAGAGAGAGAGAGGGACACACTCTTTCAGGGGAAGAGGAAAGAGAGTGTTCCTCTCAGTCACTAACTTCTTTCACTCCTCTCACTCACTCCTTTCAGGGGAAGAGGAAAGAGAGTGTCCCCCTAGAGTCCATACCTCTTTCCCCTGTCAGGGGAAGAGGTATGGACTGCTCTTGAGTTGATCGTTCTTTAGATGGATAAGCTACTGTCCCCTTGCTGGGTGACCATCTCCCAAATTTCAGAAACCACTGTTTTGCTCAGGCTATGCCACCTACTATGCAGATCACTTTCACAGGGGTCCATCTCCCTTCTCACATGGTATCATCATGTAAGGCGAATACATGGCTGGAGGATGGGTGACCAGGCAAATGGGCGCAGGTGGGCACCAACTTCATATGGGTGGGCACTAGCACAGGCATGGGCAATAAACAGAGATGGTCGGGATTCACCAAGGTATTCCCATTGTCGGCTGGTATGCCATGATAATCAAACGTTTATGACCTTGTTGTAATAGGTGGAGAGCTAATTTTTTTATAAGTATGTGATGCAAATTCAAATGTATTTGGGTTTGAATTTCCTTCTTATACTTCTAAAAGTATACCCAGTCAACTAATTTGCAGTGATGGCATCAGAAAAGAAAGTGGCTAATGACATCAGCTATGCACATGGATGTCCAAAAAGGAGGGTATTGTATCCTCCTAGGGAGTCCCTTGAGATGTAGTATGTTTCTTGACATCTACTCCTCCTTCTCGATCCAGAATTTTAAGTTCACTATAGCTATGGATCCCAGTGGGCATTAACTGTGGTTTAGGTGGTAAATATATACTTTGATGTTCAAACAGCATGTAATAGAGGATAGAGAAAGGGTACTGTTAAAACATATACCCACCATCGTGTACATTACACCACCCTGAATATTGTCCCTGAAGATGAATTTTTGGTCTTTGTATTTGAAGTGTTTTGTTAACTATCATAACATCTAATACTGTGGGAGAATGCTTATTTTCATCCTCAACCAGTGACATATAGGAAATAATGCATGGAGCCTTCAGGTATGGGGCAAATTTCATCATTATTATTATTGTATCGCCATGGACTAAAAATGAGTACCTACTTCTTTGATCATTAATCTGGATGAGAGGCTCTTTCCATGATAATAATGCTCTGGAAACTCTCTTTGTCATTCCTTTGCTCTTGAAAAAGCAATATTAATTTTATCTAATGGGGCATTCAGATGTATCCCTACATGGATACATGCATACATTTATCAGACAGTAGGTATGAAAATGAATAAAGGGTGTAGTCAGTTCCTCTGCAGAGCTGAAGAGTTTTTTAGGAGCATTGGAATTCTTAGTGGGGTGTCCTTATTTGAGCTCTGAAGCAAGTGTCTTAGTTGTGTATCAAATCAGATGCTTAAGTGTGGTGCCCTTAAATACCATCAATGGACTTAAAGCTGAGGCCACAAGTTGAATATCACCAATCCTACCCCCACCCTTGATCCCACCTGACCTCATATTACTCGCCTGTCTGTTTAAAAATATATGATTTTTCCAGCCCATCTGCTGATGAAGGCCTGAGTACAGTAGGAAATAACTATGGGAATACAATGTCATAATTTGGAGCTCTTTGACATCATGATATAATACATTTTACCAAATAAGGACAATATAGAGTTTTCACTCGATAAAATAAGTTTACCTTTTAGCAAGTCTGCTTCCTTAAAAATGTAGTTTCTGGAGGTGCTCATGAGGAGTGTAGTACCGTATGACTCAGAGATGTGAGCCATTGAAAAGCTGGAACTGAAGAGAATGGAGGATTTCCAAACCTGGTGCTAGAGGAGGACACTGAAAGACAAGTGAACATATTGAATGAAAAATGAGAAAGTGTATGGAAGTATAGAAGAGATGAAAACTGAATGAAGCACATTTAAGGAAGATAAGTTTCAGATGGATAGGCCAGACTATGGGAAAATATGATGTCGTAAGGAACTCAATGGTATGGAAAATAGAAGGAAGAGCCCTGTAATGAAGACCAAGGGATAAATATACACATATATAAGCATAGACATGCTGAAACTGTAAATTATGTAGAAGATCTACAAAGATAAAAAGGAGCTTTAAGGGATTGGGTAGATTGGAGGGCTGCATTAATAATAATAATTTCTTGATAGGTAACAGCTTACCCCAATCACTACCAACCAAAAAAAATATTTGGGCTATAACTGCCCTGAAAGACTTATATCTGATCTGGAAATGGTCCATTACTGTTCTTGATTTGAAACATGTTTAAAATTCAGACTAGTTCAGTCAAGTTTCAGACCACTTTCAGATCAGATATTAGTCCTTCAGAGCAGTTACAGACTAAATATTTATACTTGGGTAGGACTAACACACACAACAACATATGTGTGAAATAAATATCCTCCCATGCTGGAATTGAACCCACGACCCTTGCGTTGGCAGGCAAGGGATTTTCCCTGGCCTAAACCAATGTAAAGATGAAATGACAATTGATGATGACTGAAGAAATCCCATCCTACTCTGTTGTAGTACACATAACTGTTTAACAAACCCTGACAAGAAGGGCATACTACAAGTTTTAACCGACACTCTCTTATGGATTCCCATCCTAGCTCCCAAAACAGACTTGCGATAGTTAAGGCTCGTTTTCACAAATCCTGGTTGAAATTTTTCTCTGTAAAATATCCAATATGAATATGACCTTTTTCATATGGTAATCCTCAGGTTAACTCACCACTAGTTACACAAGACAGCACAAAATGGAGGGCTGCAGTCAACCAATCATGGGATTATGACTAATGATAATAATGAATATTCTTATCTTTCATCATGCAGTGTGACTTATCATTATCTCTTAATTTTCCAAGCCTGGTAAGACCTCTGAAAGAGCTCAAGAACTGAAATTTTTAATAATTTCTCTCTCATTCATCTCACATTTTCTTATGCACCAAAGCAATATTTTCTTCGGCAAGGATGACAAAAGACTTTTCTTTAAAGGAGAAGTGTTGCCTTTTAAGCATATATTTATGATCTTAAGACTTGTAAGAAAGTAATCATCCCCCATCACATTTAAATATTTTTTTACCCTATAAACATTGCTGGCAGCTCAAATATGTACAAAATGTATGAATTTTACCTAATTAGCTTAAGCTACCTTTAGAATTTCATTAGATTTTCCATCGGTTGAATAACTAAATTTTTAACTTCAGACTTTAAAGCCTCCACATACTTTATCAAAATATGTCGTTACAATGTATTTTTTCTTACAGGTGTGTGCATGTATGAAATGGCGTCATCAGCATTGACGTTAGCCGGAAGATTAATCGAAAAGAAAGAACATGATTCTAAGGAAATCAAACCGATTCTAGAAAAATCGGAGTCTCTGCTACAAAAATCCATTGCAAACCTTCTCTACGAGCCAGATGGTAGTCCAGAGAGAAAACTAATTTTTTCTGCCATGAATTCATTACAGAAATGCAAGTATATGGTTTCCCGTATTTCAAAAAGTAGTTAAATCACTTTTAATAGCGAAAAATAAAGACATTAAACTTTATTTATTAGATAATTTATTTTTTGTCTTTAACATTCTCTGCCCAAGCCGTACGTACTCAGTCTTTCTCTTATCCCAGAAAGTCCAATTTTGTTTTTCGTGAATTAGCAATTAGTGGCGCGAGATGAAAAACAAAAACTTGCGATGTATTTTCACGACAAAGTGAAAAATAAAAATCCGAGAATTCCTCGGCCACGACAATGGAAAACGGTAGGTATAACGGGGGACAACGACCCATATTTTCTCGATCTTGGGACTGATTGTTTTACATAATTTACAATGGGAAACTGGTACATATTATTTATATAAAACTGTTGTCCGCTGTTTCGGGTTTCACTCGTTTTTCCGACTGAATTGTAACTCACGACCTTTCCTTTTTTAGGGGTAATATGTATGAACTAAGAAATAAAATAGATCTGAATGAAAACGATTTACAAGTTATTTACCCTCTTCACTACATAAAAAAATAAGAGAAAAAGGAAAAGCAAAGTACTTACCAACTCACTGCCTTCAATCTTTTCTTAAAAATTGAGTATAGACTAATTTAATTAATTTGAATATTTAGTGAGTTGTACGGCGTAAATAGTAGACGAATTGAGGTTTCCTGAATACTTTTCTTCTCATTGCCAAGATGAATACCTTATACTAAACATAAACCGACAACATTGTTCATAATTTCTATTGACTGAAAATGTAACAGTCATTAATCTCCAACTACTACGCGGTAATTGTAGTGGCGCGTTACGAGGTAAGGTCATAGCCCAACCCAATATCTTTCCTGTCTTTACCTGTGACTCAGCCACTTGCCTCTCCCCCACCCGTATAATTTCATGTATATATAGAGTGGAAAATAATGTATGTGCATCTGATGATGCTGCTCTGCGGCGAAACCGGTCGTGTCAATAAATATATTACCATGTGGAAATGCAGTGTTATTTCTTCTATCCATGATATCAAGGAGTTCCACCAAGTAAGGTCTGAAACTATCGTCTACAACTTTCTAGTCCTTCAATTAAATCAATATCGGAATTTAAATCCGGAAACAGAATCACCCATGTCACGCTGAAAAGAGTTGAGATGAATTTTTAAAATATTTAGCTTTAGCAATTTATCTGAGGCTACCTAGAAAATATTCCTATTTGTGAGCTTTTATTACCACTGAACACATTTCCGAGAGTCTAACATAATAATTGAATGGGATTCTTCATAAGTACTATACATGATATTGCATTTCTAGGAAACGGATATCATTAATGGCGGATAGCATAAAAAAACTGCGAATTCTGAGCTTAAAGTGAGGCACAAGACGATTCTCGCGCCATCAATTATGGGTGGTCAAGAATCCACAATCATAGTGTAAGCGAGGTGGCTAAGCTAATTGCTTTTGTATCGTTGTTAAATCTTGGGATAATGGATGAGTTCAAACGATATTTCGTAAGAAAAAGCAATTGACGGCATTGGTAGGACTTAAAATTTTTAAATAAATGATCGACAATTTAAAAAACGGAATCGAAATACGCTTTTGGATTCACAATCAGAGCTAATATCCAAATAATTTTTACGGTGATTGTGAAGGCGTCGGACATGTGTCAACTGACAACTATTGAGCAAGGGAAAAAGCTTTTGGAAAACGAAATTGCTAGAAGTTTGATATCAGCATTTTGGGAATCACGAATGTTTAAGGAAAATGAGAGAATGGACCAAAGTTTCAATTCTAGCTCACTCATCAAAACCTTCGTCGAAGTTTCACGAAGATAATGAGGATCTAAATTTAACTCTAAGTCTCTTCATTAGCCTGTCGAAATAAAATGGAATTTTACACCCTCTCCGTTTCCCTCACAAGAATAGCAATTTATTTACTCTGGACTACGTGATATATCGCCAACAAAAAAAGTTGTGAAAGCATATTCAAAACAATCGAATGACTAGTAGAAAGATTAATGCATATCAACGGCAGATACCAAATTCAATTGCCAGGAACCATGCGTTAAAATCGATGAAAGAGATTTGAAAACGAGAGAAAAAATATGGTCCAATCAATCACGAATAGGAAAGTATTAATATTTATTCATATCAATCAAAATAATAATAAGATTTGTATTATTTGGATCCTTTTTTGCGAGAGCGACGTAATGTAAAATCAGCCATTAAAATAATATTATATGCTAATGTTCAAACAGTAACAAAAAGTTATTTGTTGATTGTTGTTCTCCTGAGAGGGAAGCAAATGAGTTCATAAATTTCTAAGGAACATAAGCAACCGCTGGCCATAGAAATATCTGCTTACTGTGTGCTTTAGAAGTTGACACAATATGAACAGGAACTTGAAGGAACGGCAAGAAAAATTCTTATCACAATTAAGAATGGGCCCATTCTTTCTGGATCTACGCTTGCGACTATTCAGGATTTGTATAATGTTCCAATTGAAGTCCAGCTTCACGAACACACATACCAACTAAATGAAACCTAAGTATAGAGTTTTGCTCCTCACTGGGTCTACAGCAAACTATATCATTGTATATAAGCAAGTGTTACTTATGATATAGTGGCTGATTCATCCTATTTTTATGATAAATTATTTTATATGATCTTATAAAAATAGGATGGATCATGATCTTAACGACTGAAATAGCATGAAACCAACTACTCTAAAAAGAAGCAGTTCCTTCAGGATTATTGCTTGCTTATATTTTTTCATTGAATGAAAATGTGGGAATAGCCCTCAGACGACCTTTAAAAAGGTATTTCTTCAGAAAGCAGACGCGTATTTTTTTTCAAATAGGAGGAGAGGGTTTTCCAATGTTTGCAATTCTCTTTTCATGCCCGAGGTAATTGCATTTAGGTCCGAGAAATCGGGAACGGATGCCTGTTCCTCTGCGTCTCCGCTATATTCCTTCCGACCTCGAGATTCATCCTCGAACGCACATTATTCCTTCATCCCCTCGAAAAATTCGACGCTACACGAATTTCAAGTGTCCATTACTGCAGGAATGTTATTCTCCTTGGATAGAGGATGGCATCGCACGGGGTTGGGATTATACGGCGGGGAAGAAAATGGAAACTCTTTGGGGGTTCGAAAAGCGGAGAGGTGAGACGGGGATTTTCGACACTTAATCCTTTTCCCAACCTCCCTATTTTTCTCTCTATCTTTCTCCGCTCTTCCAAGGCTGTATTGGAAACCGGAGAGCATGGAACTGTATTGGGAAATGGAGAGTATGTGAGAGTCTGTGACCTCGTTCAAGTTAGAGTTCTCACTCTGCAAGGGTACAGAATGGGGCACTGGTTGATTCCACTTTGCGGTGTGATCGACAAAGAATAGAGTTGCTGTGATAGCTGGAGTTTTTATATTGCTATTTTCCCCCTAGTTCACCTTGCTTCTTTTTGGAAATCGCGATTATCGCGATATATTATATCACGCGTGATATTATTTTTCTAAGTTACGATTTTTTTCCTTAATCTGGTTACGCATTTGATATGATCTAAGAAAGTTTTTCAAGAAATCTGGCAATTTAGAAAAGTGAGTCAAGCAAACGGACTGTCAATCATTCTAATTCGATAACAATGATGGTACTCTCCTGATTTTCAGCAATTATTAAGACCCTCCAAAACTGTTCCATATAATATGAAACTACTCGAATAACAACTTGGTCATCAAATCAGCCGGTAGAGTGCAAATTTCAATTAGATTCGTGGGATCCAAAATATCCAATCTCCGATTTGACGAATCACCACTTGCTTGAACAAATGAACAAGGTAAAATATTTTTAAACAAGGGGATTGTGAAGATTTGACGCCAAACATAGACTCCGAGAGACAAATATAGACTGTCAAAATGCATAAATGAAATCCAAAAATGTCTTAATATGAATAGATCTGGCTCTCAGACTCATGGCACTGTTTGTTAAATGTTATGTTTGACCGATTCTTTGGTATGGCATAGAGCACTGGACATTTAAAAGGAAAGCAGAGGAAAAGGCAAAATGATTTTGAAGCGTAAATTTATCGCATAAGATTAAGAACTCATTTGACCCCAAAAATAATTAACTATGAAGTCCCGAGAGTTGAATAAAACAAAGAACTGGGAAGAAGTTACACATTCTCTGCAATTTGTACGACTTTGTTGACAAAAACAATTTGAATAAAATTATTAATATATATTTACACAGCTGATGAAAGAAAATATTGAGTTAAATAAGGTTCTGCGCCTATAATAATTGACCCCGTAAAAAGACCCTGATCAGATCAATTTTTAGAATGTACGTCACTATGTGTGGGACCCTCATGAAGAGGGACAAAAGACATCCATTGAGAAGGTACTAAGAAAGGCCGCGAGGTGTGTGACGGGGACAATTAAGAGGACTGAGAGGGTCACTAAAATGTTGTTAAAAATAGATTATAAGTGCTAGGATGGGTCTCTTCAGGACGGAGAAGAAAGATGAACAAACTTGATACACTGTTCCACACACTTAAGGGGGAGAAAACATAGGGGGGACAGCGACAGAAGGTTGAAAAACGGAACTACATCGGTAGGAATGATCACAAATACAAGGTAAAATATCGGTCACAAAGGACCAATAAAAAAATATTTTTCATTCCTCAACAGGATGTCTGTAGATTGGAATAGCTGGATTGGATTTTGGGAAGGCGACCGACAGCTAAGGTCATTTGCGCGATAGGGGATAGGTAAGGGAGGAAGGGTGGATAGATACCCGGCGTCAGCCTCTTAACGAAAGGCGCCAAGGTTCAACGTCTCATCCGACAGACGGTGTAGTGTACTTGAAGTGCTTTCCACAAGGAGTACTGTACTTGAAAGTGCCCTACACAAGGCACTCAAGTAGGGACTGAGTTTCCTTTGAAAAACATCCTCCTCTGCAGGGATTTGAACCCTGGCCGCCCTAGCCAGTTAGCCAGTACTCTAACCACCACACCAACCCGATCCCCGCTTGGAACAGTCTTCCTGCAGAACTGTTTGAGCGCTTTCCTAGCAATATAAATGTTTTTAAGAATAGGAGCCGAAAATTTATTTTGGACAATCGATTCATTGTTGATTTTAATTTTTTATTGATATCTGATTTTATGTTTTATTTTTGGTGATTGATTAAACGTCTGCTTTACACTATTTTACTGTTATCACCTGGGAAATAGCCAAATTGTAACTCTTTTGGTTAATAAAAATAATCTAGAGGATATTTAACCCCTTCCATTTAAACCTACTCTAACCGGCCCTAATATTAATAACGATAATTGCACAACGCACGACTTTTGCTACGTAACCATCATGAGTCATTAACCTCTCTATATTTCTCCCTCCGGAGACTGACTGAATTGGGAACTGGAGAACATAACCCCTTTTCACGAAATGGGGGCAATAAGAAGGGAAAAAAAAGCAAGAGAGATGGCGCGACGGCAAGCGAGGAGTATATCATAAGGGGGAGGGATGAGGATGCGGGGGGCACGAGTGGAGGAGTGGGAAAGGACAGGAATCCCAGGAAAATGAGAAAATATTGCCGCCTTGGAAATGAAAGACGACCTTCGCCTGTTTCATGGAGCAGGTAAGTGTGAGGGAGGGATGGAATTGGGGGTCGGGAACGGTTTACGTTATGGCATGAGAGGAATTGAGGAATGGGGACGTGGACGGCAGGTGATGTTTGGGAAGGAGGGGTTGTGTGGGGTGGGTGGGAGGCCAGAGGAGGAATGGGATGGAGACAAGAAGGGGAGAATGAGGAAAAGATGAGAACAAGGGGATGATGAGGGAACGAAGGGGCTTGGGCGCGGATAGGTCGAGGAAGCAGCTCTTCGGGCCGAGTAAATTTTCCGAACTTTCCGAGGATTAGTGCGGGGTGAGGGATTTTCTTCCGAGGGCAGACATTCTTTTCCTCCCCGGACGGCTATCGCTGTCCAATCGTCGAATATTCAGGGCGAATTGCTTCTCCAGGCTTTTCAATGCAGAATTTTTTTTTTAATTCGCCCGCGATCCTCTTTTCCTCCCAGCTCTCTGCGTTACACGACTCATAATTTTGCGATAAATCTGTATTTTCAAAGACCCTAACACGAGAGGTGGGGAAAATGAAGCAGCAAGTGCAAAAAAGTTAAAGTTGAATAAAAATTATAGTTAAATTATGACTGGTTTGGTTAGAGACCTCGAAACTTAATTGAATTCACAAACCTAAGAACTATTTTCAGTCGCATTCAATGGGCTCAGCAAACTCCAGAGTGAGTGAGCATGGAGGTGATTTTCTAATATGCTAAATTGAACTAGAGGCGAAAGATAGCTCTCAGGACAGGAGTAAAATATGCTCCAGACGCATGAGGAATTAAATGGAGTACATATAGAAGAGAATAGAAGGTCATAACACATGTTAAAAATCAGCGCAGGGATTTTTAACAAGTTACCACCTTTGGAAGACCCAGACAATAGAAAATAAAGATGGAGTTGGAATTCATTGGTAATGAATAAAGGCTGGTAACAATGAGAAAAGTTAAGAAAGGAAAATTTATGAATAGGAAGAGATAAATATCGTTAAATGAAGGAAGGCACCCAGACTGGGCCAGAGAGACTTTTAAAACCAAAATATATAGTTTAGCAACATAAAAGGTGTAAAAGTTGCTAAGTAAGCCCCAATACCAGGCATCTATTCCTGGATAAAGTTAATCTACTGCACTAAAACGTACTTCGGCAGATGAGGACATGAGAATATGCAAAAAGTTTGCCGCCAGCAGAAGGGACAACGACACCTGGAAGATATAGGATGGTCTATCACCCAAATTAGATGCAAATTAGTCAGTCGATGCTTATCATCGGTCATCGTTTGGGAACCGGCCATTTCTTTCCAGCAAGTCGTCGCTAATTTTTCAGGACAATATTATTTAAAGTGACGGATGCAATCCAACAAGGAATGAAGACAGTTTCCCATTCCAGAATCCTCGTGATTTTTTTATATTTTTTAAAAATAAAAACAGGTTAACCCTGGAAGATGAAATTCTAACACTGAATTCCTTTAAAGTTAGTAGAGCAGCTTAAGAAATAGTGAATTGGAGTAAAATAGGGAAATCGCACAAAAACTGTTCAGAAATTACGATTTGTATATTTACAAAAATATCCGTAAGAAGTTTTCAGGGCGCATCGACAATGTTTACCAAGTTTTTTGGCTGTTAAATTCTATGGTAAATGATAAAATAATTCTTGCCACTACAGCGATTAGTTCTTTTAACTATCAATCAAACCGTCAATAATTTTTTTTTCGCTGAGTTTACATGAGCAGAACTCTAGGTCCTTTTCAGTGAAATATCTTCTATATATACAGCCTTTATATTAATCCTCTAAAATCCTAGTACGCGGAAGAGAGAATCTGAATGTAGAAGTCACCTTGTGAGGAGAGAAATTAGGGAGGAGAGAAAGTGGATTCCTTCACCTTTCTCGGAAGTATCATCACGCAGAACAGAAGAAGTACAACGGACATGAAGCCAAGCTTAGAAGACGTACATGGGAAAAAGACAACTGCTGTGCTCAAAGATGATGGGAATACAGATCAGAAAACAGTATATGAAAACATTCTTGTGGAGCATGGATCAGAAGCATGGGCCATTGGAAAAGTTGACCAGAAAAGGCTAGAGGTCTTCGATAGCCTGTTGCTGGAGGAGTATGCTGAAGATAAAATGGACGGACTAAGTAAGCAATGATGAAGTGTACGGAAGAGTAGAAAAGGAAAGGGCCATATGGAATACCATGCAGAAAAGAAGAACAATATGGATTGGACACACCCTGTAAGACGATGAATTTGTGAAGAACATAATTGAGAGGGAAAATAGAGGGAAAAGTCCCCAGAGGGAGACCCAGGAATAAGTTCATGGACTAAATAAAGAGGAAAGTACATAGGAAGAGATACCAGGAGTTAAGGGAACTAGCATTAGATAGGGAAGGGCGGAGGGCTGCAGTCAATCAATCTTAGGACTGAATGACCAACAAATGAATGGATTCATAACCTAATATTGGGTCTCAAGTAATACGGCAAACTCGAAAAAATCAATCATAAACACAAATATGGGAATCCTCTTTTGACTATCATTAAGAGGTCTTGTCCACCCCTTGAAGATATTAATATTCAGCATGAAGACAGTTGATGCATATGGTGCGATCGTACAGTTGTAAATAAGTTTTACACCAATGTACCCTAAATCATTCACCCATTTGCTACTTAGGAACATAAAAAGTTACACTATTAACCATATGATACACATTTTGATGACCAGCATGACTAAATGGGAAATGAAGAGTGTTGAAAACAAAAGTTAAACCATTCAAAGGCTCGATCAACTGCGCGACACACTGCCACACGACTGTTTGCGATTTGAAAATTGAGCATCAAAATTACCTGGACGAGACATCTCCCATTTATTAGTCTGCCAGTGGAATTTCTATAAATAGTTACCGTGAATAACTGATAATATATTTTAGTTTGATATTTAATGTACATACATAAATTCAGCCACTACGCATCTTAAATAATGGGCTCATCCTCAACTGTGCAGCAAAAGAAACCATCATATTGAAAAACTAAAAAAACAGGATGAATCATGATCTTATCGACTGGAATAGCATAAAACCAACTAATCTGAAAAGCATTTCATGAAGGAATATTGCTTGCTTATAACGCTCATGTTGATTTTTTTCTGAAAACCAAGAAACCTCAATGGTGGCATACAGTTAGGCAAACGTCATATCCACAAAAACGAGGCTACAAAAATATCCTTGCTATTCAAGCAAGTTAGTTTCAAGTGATTCCTTTCATTCCATGTGCCCTAATTCACTGTATATCACAGAAATAAGTCCATTGCCTCTTGAGGCACCCTCCGTCCTTCTTCAGTAATTTTTAAAATTCCCTCGAATGGTCAAAGTTCATGCGAGGAATATGGGAAGGAGACCCAAATCGGCGAAGGAGGATTCGAGAGGCCGACCGACTGCCATGTTTTCAAATAGGAGATCACAATCACTCTCAGACTGCGATTCTTTTATCTGTAGGTCTTGGCGACGGAGTAGATCTTGTTGTGAGCGCTCCTCTCTCAATAGTTACAAGGGGTAAGGGACTATGCGATGCAAATGGAAGTGGAAGAGGGAGCTAAGCAAGTCAAGTATATTTGCACACTTTTCCGCAGGATGGAGATGAAAAAATAACCATACAGGCAGGCTATATCTCAGCAGTCACGACGAACTTAGACTGAGAATCACCATAGGAAAAAGTTTTCCAGCCCGCGGATCGAACAACGAGATTTAAGCTATTTGATGCAATACATAGATTACCACGGTATCCGGAAACATGTTTCCTAGTTCTAATAACGCTGTGAATACTGTTTCCCTAGTTTAGGTTTTATAGCTTGATTCAATTTCAGCATCCGAAAAACATTTGTTCCTCCCATAATATTATATGACAGTTCATCTCATCAGTCTTAACATTTTTTTTGGAACAAATAACTTAATTCCGAAGTATATGAAGAGATTGCATTTAAAAAGAAACCGTATATGGTTCAAATTTTTTGTACAGGAATAATTAAATAAAAATAAATAAATTAAATAATATCAAGAAATAATTAAATAACATTTAGTCCATAAAGTCTACGCCGAAAACTATTTAAGTTTGAATGAGGGCTGTGATTTAAATATTTTTCGGTGAATTCCTATCTTATGCAGTTTCTGCGCACTATACGTGATAAAGCCATATTCTGTATTGATATTAAAGATACCATCGCTGTCCGGTAAATGTTCAGTTTATCCGTATTTACTCGCGAGACAATTATCAGAAAAAGGAATTAAGGGCAAAACCGGGTGAGGAGATGGTACCTCCTTAAAAACACTATCGATAACAAAAGAACTCACAATAAATATTACATTAGCTTCATTTAAAGAAGCATAATACAGCAAATATGAACGAAGTCAAGAATAAATAGTGTTACCTCCAATATACAGCTGAGTCACGGGCAGAAACGAACAAAACAACGTGAATGCTGGAAACAGAGGAGATGTGGACAGCGAGGAAGATGTGTGAAAAGACGTTAAGGAATGGAGGACGCAGCGAGCATACTAGACAACAACTACAGATAAAACCGATAAACGGGTGACGCGGGCAAGACGACAGAAATGAAACATTCAAAGCACTAGAGTATATGGAATTAGAATTGTAAGAATCGCCAGAGACAAATTACCAGTGGGAAAGAGATCACGAGGCAGACCTCAAACAAGATACAGAGTATAATTCTAACATTTTGGAATAAACAGGAGGTAGCCACATACAAAGCAAGTGGAAGACTTCCCAATAACGTCTCCTTTCACTGTTCAACGAAAAGAAAATATGGCTATTTACACCAAAGTTATGATAACCGGTAATAGTATTAATCCCATACTCCTTTTTTGTCGTCCTCCTAAAACTAGAAGCATGCTAACTAGAAGTGACCCATCCAACCTTTATTTAACTGCACACAGAACCACAATGTTACACAAACCCTTCGTCGTCAGGTCTACTGTAATATGGAACGATATGCTTAGTAAGTTAAAGAACTGTAATCATTTGCACTCTTTTAAAAATAAATGATATAATTTTCTGTTCCACCAATAAATTATGTAGATACACTACAAATGGCAACGCATCTGTTCTCTTGTTTAAATGTCAAACTTATTGCAATATTTTTGAAACAAATGCTGTCCTATATTATGTACAAACTCCATGTACGTCACAATGGACTACTCTGTTGCTTTTAGGGGTTTTGTTCCCAAAACATTGAAATAGACTTATTCAATTCTATTCTTCTCAGCTTTGGCCACTTAGCAAAAGCGGACCTCCTCCATTGCCACACTAGAAAATAAAAAGTGCGCCCGGCTCCGTTCCCAATTTAGAATGATTTGACCGAATAATAGACACTTTAATTTAGAGACACCAATACTTGATGTGTTCAAAGAAAATTAAATCGCCACTCTACTTCAAGCGTATTTCTACGTTTTATAGCGCCATGTGGATTTATGATAGCAGTTAGAGAGATTTCTTCACTTCTCCGATCATAAAAAAAAACTACAATGAGATTACTCCCTCCCAAGAAACAAGCAGAGAAAGGGCCAGAAATGACATCCGCTCATCAGCTTCAATAGAGCAACTTCAACATCCAGTCGCTTCTACGTGCCTCTCTTTTATAATATGCCTGTTGAATTAGTAATACTATAACAATTTGTCATACTTTTCAAGCATGAAAAACATCACCTAATACGGTCATGAAAATTTGGTACTTTCACGGTCATATCCGTTTTTTTAAAACCAGTAAACGTTTTCAGATGCTGGTTCGAGAAAATTTTCCTCCATTTTTCATCACCATGGCACTCCCCTCAGTATCCCCTGGAAACACCAGGTAAGACCTCCACTGCTGCACTTCATTTCCCACGGGTCCATTTTTATTTTCCTCCTGGATAGTCAAAGTTCAAGGACAAGAGATCAAGAGGTACGGCAACAAAAGCCGGTCGAGGCTGCGTAAGGTCAATACATCGCTGAGCGCTCGACCGAGAGGCCACAGAAGTCCTTTTAACATCAACCGTCAGCGCAGGGCCCAAACAAAGGTTGTCCAAAAAGATTTGACGTTGAGGGCGTTAGGAAAGGATGGAGAAGGAGCTCCGTTGACGGAATTCCTAAGTCGAGGAATTTTCCTTGCGGCCGATTCTTACCAAGCGTAATTTAAAAATATTGGTATAGATGTCGCCCGTGAATTTGAGAGGAAAATTTTGTTAACAACATCTATATATGGGTCAAGAAATGCCGATAAAATGAGGGCGATGGAACCTGTTAAAAACTTTTTTATGACATAATGAGATTAATTATCAAACAAAATGACCCATCCACTAGAGCATTTAAAAAAAGAGATTAGTTTAAATGTCATAAGCTTGATACAAAAATGAAAAATAGTCAACTACCACAAAAAAATTTCCATCTATATCACCTAAAGCTCATCCTTTGATACCGTTCTACTTTCTCTCCATGGGAATTTAGCAAATGCTCGGCGAAGTCCAAATACATTGTCTCATAGCGGTCAATCAGATAGCACTCTTGAGCATTGGAATCAGCAGCTTATAAAGTTAAGATTGTCACGTGATATGATTACGCAATAGAGGCTAAACCTCAAAGTAGTTGTTTTTCTTTTAGATTTTATAAATGCAGAAGGAAAAGATGTTATGAGAGTGCGGCCATGCACTAGTAACCTTGGTGTTTAATCAATCTGCATGCTTTATTCCTACTAATCTCGTCTCTAACATCTGGGTCCTTCCATTTGAAATGATAAAATGACGGTTGCATGATCATATTTTGAAAATTCTGTCTTTCGCACACTTATACCCGCCTGTATTGCCAGTTTAAAACTTTGATCCCACCTAGTTTTCCTGCGGTAGCATTTTTCCAACATGGCGGACGAGAATTTTTGATAACGCTGTTTACTCTCCCCGTGATATCTCAAGAATAAACAACGAAAGAGGAGAGATTCTGAAAACATACTATTTAAAACGTACTGGAAAACATTACCTTTAGTTTTTATTTATTTTTAAACATTTCTTCATTGTCGAAATAGAACTGGAAACCATCATTTTGTCCTACAAAATAACTGGTTTTCGACTATAGAGAACGATACGGAGAAGAGAAGTCTCAGACTTGAGTGTTTTTCTACGTAGAGTAATAATGTAGAAGAATAATCTTAGTTCTTTCTCTACATGTGAAACCAACCCTTTCTTTTCTGTAAGCTAACAAAAACACCCGCGCGCACAAAATCAATCATATTTAGACTTTATTTTCTCCGTTGTGGGAGCTATAAAAAGTATACGACTACTGGCCGGTTGCAAGAACATTTAGTTATTGAATCAATGGTTATTGCATTTTTAGTAATTAAATTTAGTTAATTTATTAATTAGTTAATTAATTAATTTAGTAAATTACATTAAATTTAGTTATTGAATCAATGAATATTCGATCTAATCTTCTGCCGCCGGATAAAATTTATGAAACTTTAGCCTATGGTTAATTGCTAATGCACATATTAATTAGTCAGTAAGAGTAAATACTCTGGTCATTTGTCTCAAAACAACTCTTTTATCTAGTAATTAAGTTTCCCAACGGTTCATTGCGCATCCGCTATCTTGGTTACTTATGGAACTCATAACTCTTTTCCATAAGGTATGAAACCAATACATTTATCTAATGTTTCTGCAACACTTATTGAATGGTTGCCATGGCTAATGGGCCCCATAACTTTATAGAATACATATGTGTCATTCCTGCAACTGGCTATGAGAGGATATAAAGTCATCTAAAATTACCACAAAGGATAAAGAGTTATAGGATACATAGCCTATACGTGTTCATGTACAAGTTCCAGTGCGATTGCAGAAACCAAATTGAGCAGGTTCTATTTTCCTGTTCATACGCTCATGTATTGGTATAAGTTGGTGTGGTTACACATGAATTTTCGCGTTCAATCACGCGTTCATGCATTCATGTATTAACTTGCGAGGGTTAAAGTATTGTACATATAATCATGAGATTGAGATTCTGCTGATAAGAGAAACATTGTAGTTGTAAACTAGCTCGGCGATCAGAATCAACAATTTTTTTGATTTGATTTTCAGCGTTGGGGGAGCTATTAAACAGTTGCGGCTTACCGACTGTAAAGATATACAGAAGTGCGGAATATGGTCACAACTTGAAGTTTGACTTTCCACCTTTTTTTGTACTTAATTTTGGTTCTCAATAACTACCGCATTACACCAGCGAAATCAGGATTTTGACAATAATTTGAAAAAAATATAAATTGAGTACTTGTTTTGACTCATACAGTCAGGGTGGAATCTCCTTAATACTCTACATTTTCCTTCTATTTGGAGTCTCTTCTACAACATTTACTCATCAGTTTCGCGGTCTAACTCTTCATCACCCACCATTCCCCATACTAACACATATGTGTCTCACTACTTCACTCTCATCTATTCTCTCGACATGGCAAAACCAACGGACCACACTACTCTTATGTGTCCATTAATGGAGTTTCCAACTCTCATTTTTTTCACCATTCACTTACTCTTAGCACTAATAATTGCTCTTTTACAGCAAACATTTCTCAGGTACCCCATTTCCTCGTTTTTTGCCTTCTCTTATGCGTATTCTGATGTCTCCAAGTTTTTCTGACATATAATTGTATTGGAAGAAGCACACTTTTTCTGCAATTTTCGTTTCCATAGGTAAGTATTCATTCCAATATATATATATATATATATATATATATATATATATATATATATATATATATATATACATATATATATATAAAGTTCTTGCGAAGATTCCACGAACGTGGCAAACAATATAAAGCTTCGTCACAGGGTGACACTAAACATAAAACATATAAAATGGAAACTCACGAGTTTAAAATTTTCGGTGGGTCGCCCGCACCTTCATCAGTGATAGAATGATCTATCACTGATGAAGGTGCGGGCGACCCACCGAAAATTTTAAACTCGTGAGTTTCCATTTAATATGTTTTATGTTTAGTGTCACCCTGTGACGAAGCTTTATATTATATATATATATATATATATATATATATATATATATATATATATATATATATATATATATATATATATATATATATATATATATATATATATATATATATATATATATATGTCCCACATGCCACCTACGACATTTCTATCGGCATTTGAACGCCTTATAATCTCGTGATATCATATATCCTTCCATCTTTCGCACATATTTGACTAAGATACACAAAATCGTCTACTTATTCAATTACATAATCATTTACCCTTATTATACAATCGTTTTTATCACTTTTCCTATCAAAAATTACTACTTTGGTCTTGGACGCATTTCTTCTCAAATCCATCGACATCATTATCCATGGGAAATGCTGGAGAAAACTCTCCGAGGCTGGCAGATCTTTTAGAACTTTTCGATTACCTTCTTCCTATTTAGTAGGATGGTTACAAAGATGTCTTCTAAAACATAGCTTCTCTATCGCATGAAGAAAAAAATGGATCACATCTCTTATTTTAAAATGATCTAATGTATCAAGTAGTTATTTGAGCAAAGCCATGTAAATGTGAAACCTCTCTTTCTTCTCTGTTCACAGGAAACTAGCCTTGAGCGGTGCTGGTAAGCTGATTTGTTTTCCCAAGATCCATTTCAAAGAGATGTTATGGAGTTAGTGCAGCCGGGCAGGCATGGACCAGCGCCGTGTTCCTCAATTTGTCTCCGGCAGCGAGGACTAGACCAAGTAGTTTGATCCGGGCTTGCATCAATAAATGCCAGAGAGGGAGAGGAAAGGAAAGGAGACGTGGGAACGCGGGTCAAGCCCTCAAAGCCATCCTATCGGTGGACGTCCGATATCTCATCGGATCGAAGCAGTCGACTGAGACTGCGATCGACAAAGGATTACCCTAGCTAGAGGCATTCCGATTCTCCACGGTTGTAGAGATAGAGGGATGTCACGAAAGAAACGCACTATCTGAGGCGGGCTTAGTCCGATTCAAGACACGATCAGGTTTCCGCACCTCGAATGTACGCGACCAACACACATGTCCGTCAGGAAGGTATGCAAACAGAAGGTATAGACGGACGCATTCATATTCCCGAGCTCATCTTCCTTCTTTCTTTGCATACGACTCAAAGACTATTTAGGTCGTGAAATTAGAGAAAGAATTTGCATTCTGAAATAATCTGAATAAAGTTCGAAAAATGAGGACATCTTTGATTATAAGGTGATGCGTGCATCATACAATAATGATGTAAGTGTACGTAAGTGCACGAGTTTTTGAGTGTTTATTTATCAATTTTTCATTCAATGTATAGCTTGTAAGTAACTTGTTTTTTTATTGATATCCATTTCAAAATGAAAGACAATGGTATCATTCCTCAAATAATAAAAAAAAAAATAATTACCGACCATGGTGTCAGCACCTAGTGCCATTATCAAGGTACAATTTTTCAAAAAACTCCGCTATTTATACCCAGGAATGGAGGGGCAGGGGGTCAGAGAGAAGGGGGGTTAGGTACGGGGAGGGAAGCGAGACAAAGAAAAGCCGTTGATGGTAAAGGTCAGGCAGCATTATCATGGGGTTGTCGGACACAAGGAAGAACAAGGTTCAAAAGAGGTGACCTGTCATTAAAAACCACATCATTACATAACTTAGCCGGGCTATAAGCAATTTCATATTGCTCAAAGAAATCCAACTTAGCTCCTTTGTCAAAATGGTGTAAAACATTCACGTCTAAATTACTAAAATGATTTAAATCACACAAATGTTTAGAAAAACAGGATTTATCGTCATAATTAATAAAACTTAACCTATGCTCCTTCACTCTGTCCTTAAATTTTCTGCCTGTTTGACCTATGTAATTCCTACCACAGTCATCACACTTTCATTTGTGAACACCACTCCTGTCTACAGGGTCATACCAGTCTTTTGAATTGAATAAAATTCTTCCGATTGTCACAGAGTTATAAAATGAAACATTAAACCTATCAGCTAGTACAATTTTCTGCAATTTATATATCAAGTTACCAATTAAAGGAAGTTTAACCCAGCGATTTGGGAGAGAGCTATGGACAGGCAGGGATGGAAGTAGTTGAATGGCTTTTCTTTGGCAACAACGGTGTAATAGCTTGTTTATATAGTATTCGTCGAACCCATTCCGACTAGCCAATGACTTTATTACATTCAATTCCTGACTAAATTTTTCCATGGATAACGGTACACTAGCTAGTCTATGGACCATGGATCTAAAAGCAGCGAGTTTGTGGGTGTGGGGACGGGAAGAGTCAAAAAGTATTAAAACGTCCGTAAAAGTTTTTTTTACTTTGAATTCTTAATTGTGACAGACGTTACTATGTAAATGTTAATACCTATATAGCGAAATGTGGTATATAATTCTAAATTAATATCGGTCTTCCTTCACTAATACACGTTAATGTCAAATTGATTCTTCTTGTTTGAGCTTAGCAGGAAAAATATTTCAGCGCAGAAAATTTTAGAAGACGTTTTTTGAAGGCAAGACTGCATAGAGTAACATTGATGATAATTCTCTTTCTCAATGATCCCATTTTCGGGGCTGCATCCCATATGTTAAAAAAATGAATGCCACCCTGGATTTTATTGCCGGATTTCACTTATATTTCCCCTGAAATTATGATGATATAATCTATATTAGCAGCAGATGGTGGAATAAAGAATCACACTTCATTCAAAATGAGTAGGCATAAGTGATTATCAACTCACATAAGACTAGATTGAGAGAGACACCCATATTCATTACATTCCCGTAATGGCCAAAAAATTATTCTATTCTAGGACGAGCAATTATATTGCACACGATATAGCCAAAACAGTCAAAATACTAAAAATATAACTCCTCGATAAAAAATACATATGCGAGCTCACCAATGAAATCTCAGATGTCGAAAATTCCTATATTGAAAATCACTGTATTGTGTTGAATGAGCAATACCGTGAGGGATTGAGGAAACTAAATATCGCAATAAATGTCACCAAAAAGTTTCCTTTCGCGTCGTGCTCGCCGCCTTTTGCCTTCGATTCACCTGCAATCCCATCATTCCTTGCCGCATCGTTGCAAGGGGATTGTGGAAGAGAGGGTGCAAAGGGGGAGCCGAGATAAAAAAAGCAGAACGCCGCCCGCCCCGATATTGTCATGAGTGGAATCGCCGGGCCCGTGTCCCTCCTCCCTCCTCGCACGAACAAATTGCCCGGAACCGATGCCGCGGCGGTGAATGCATCATCGATTGTCGCAATTCGCATAAAAATGTATCGCCCACCGTCTCCTCCCAATCGCAACGATCCACCTTCAAAGATGTGACATCATCCGCCGTTTTGGCCCGCCTCCCCACCCTCTCGCCGAGGACAATGGTTTATGAATAGCGTATATACCGTCCTTCAACCCTCTTCCCGTCCTCTCTACCCATTGCCCATCGCTTCACGAGCTATAAAAAAAGTGTCCAAACTATACCATAATCATTAGAGTACAAAGATGCAGCCATTGGTTTCATTTTTAAAACGTCTATCTCCAGCCATGTATTTTAACGCTGAGTTTAACGGCGGATGCTTGCAACTGAGAACTTACGACAGGTCTTTTAAATATATCAAAATTAGGTTAAAAGAGGAACCCAAAGAACTATTACGCTTGAAAAGTAAGTAAAATAATTGTTTGTGTCCCATCACCATTACAAATTAGGTTGTAAAACTTTTTGATGATTTTGTCGAAAGAGAAAAATATTTAACGCTGGAACCTTTTTAAAGCAGTTAGTACCTGCTTGCAACTCTTTCGTGGTAGTGCATATTAAAATCTAAAATTTTACTGGATATGTTGTTTTTGAGAGTAAAGAAAAATTAGATAGCGGTTGATTTATTCAAAAATTTTCCCATTCAAGTGGAATATTCACTTAAATATTATTTAAAAAATTAATCCTTCTACACATTCACAACGTGTGAAATCTTCACTTTGCTTTTTTATTTTGGTATGCGCTTTGCTGTTTTCTTATACATCATACAGATAAAAGCTTTTAGAGTATCTTCTGTGGAAGGCCTATTTCTGAAATCATTCTTCGCTCAAACTAGTTGTAAAGTGTTTCTTTTGAAATCAAGGATGATTGGCTTCCAAGAGAAGCAATTCAATGCTGTACTCCAAACAGTATGGCTAGAACCGTATTTACCTGAATAAAAGACCCCACTTTTTTCCCGAAAAATATGTTTCAAAAGAGAGGAGGGGGGTCTTATACGGGGAGGATAAACCAGAGGGATACCTATACTGATATTTAAAGTTATGTAACACGACTATTCGAAATTCTAAGCGTGTTCAAACTCATCGCTAAACAAATTTGAACTTCATACCGAGTTTATACACTCAAAGCATCACACATTCTTTCCAAACTGGCTGGGTACTTCCCTGAGGGCTCTCCCACCTGTTTTATATTTTTCCTGGAATTTGAGCCTCAAAAGCGGGGGGGGGGGAGTCTTATATTCAGGTAAACACGGTAATATATTTTTAAAATGAAATCTTACTATTGTTAAATTTCACATCAATAAGAGTGGAAACGACTCAAACAAGAAATTCTTGCAATGAATCTGTGAAAAACACGAAGTTCTGCTCGCGAAAACAGGCAATAAGACACTCTTCATGTCTTGATGTTTATCGTAGAATTTTTAATGATAAATTAATTAGAACAATCTCAATATCTTGACTTATTACTACATAATACGACAGTGATCACTGCAATACATATTTCCAATTTTTTGGAGACCCACAACTCATCATACCAGGCAGTTCTGAGGTAAAGTATTTGGAAACGTTTCCAATATCTCCCACCTTTGCATAGGAAATTAATGAACACAATAAAGAGTGATAGCTGGACGATATAGCATGAAAAGCGTTAAAACGCTTCGTCGATAGGAAAAACGATTTTTCACGAAGAATGAAATGAAACAAAAAAATAGAAAATTAGAACGCAATATTGGGACAGATCTGAAGATGTGACCTTATCTGACAGCATCCAGCATACAAACAACGTTCTGCTGCTAACAGCCATTGATATAGAAGTTGACCTTTATTTCCATATTCAATAATATTTTTTTGTGAGGTGACGGTTATTTCTCAATGAATATATAGAATGTGTACTAATCTGAGGCTATCTAAAGAACTGAACGCTGATTTAACTTTACAGGTGTTGTTTCTTACGGGGCAGTAGAGTATTAGTTTTCAGTTGGATATTAGTTTTATTTTCCTCGATAATTATGTCTCCTTTCAGATATTCTCATAACAAAATTGGACATCTAAGACTCATACAACTTCCCTAAGTTTTATCATTGGCACTCTAGATCTCTCTTCCCCATTTACCTCAACTGATTTCGAGGCACGTGTCTAGCCGCAATGGGCATAACATGCATGCGCAAGACAGAACAGCGTTTCTCACACTTTAGCATACGTCAGGGCTTTTTAGGACATAATATAATAACAAATGGAACAGAAAATTGTGAAAAATATGGTGCATTGTGTGAAGAGAAGATTTTTTTAGCACTGCAGGTGAAGGATTGAGACAGTCGCGGAAAATACGGCTAACCGGTGGCGGCGGGGTGAAGTCCTTGCCTGCTACCCGGAGGGTCGAGGGTTCGAGTCCCGCCTGGGTAGAATATTATCTGCCCAGGACATGGGTGTTTGTGTCTTGTCCTTTGTTACTGTTATCCACCCGGCGTAAATTGGCACTTTGTACTGTATTCGGGATAGTGAAGATAAATAAATAAATAAATAAAATAAAGCAGAAAACGTGGATGGAAGAGATATCGTGACTAATTGAAATTCTAAACATAGCTTTAAAAGGGAAAAGTATTAACACAGAGGTTACAGACAGGAAAAGAAAAGGTGTTTCATGCGGAATGAGAGGAAGAATCCGTATACCGGAAGAATGATAATAAGTAATGCAGTATGACGCGAGAGCAAGATGATAGGATAAAACGCGACCTTCGAAACCTTTCCATTGGTATTTTATTAACATCTTTTCACCTGTGACCACCATAGAGATTTTAAAGTAAGCGTGATACATTTTTCTATCAATGGGATCTATGGGAGCTGAATGCTTATGAACAGCTTGAAAACGATGTCGTGACCCTGATTTTAATCTTATTGACGAACGTCTGCAACCCGCCATTCCCTCATCTATTATTCCCTGGCTATTTTATGGGCATTCCCCTTCTCCTGGAATTCTTCTTTCCTCCTCCTCCCCCCTGATTCCACTGACTGTTAATATACAAGGGAGTGTGTGACCGTTGCTAATCTCCTGATGATGATGCTTAGATATCGAGGGTGCTTGTAATTATATGTTTTTCGTAAAAGTTTCATCACGTTAATAAATATTTCAACAGTGATGTTATGCACAATCAATCATAGTCAATCAGAATATCAGCTTGATTCGATGAGAAACGGTATCACAATCACGTTCTAGTGTTGAACTCCACGTTGTCATATTTAAAATTTCTAGCCAAAAAGCGCTGTTTATCGCTATTTATTGCAGTGGTTCGAATCATCACAGCCGTTGGCTTCCTCTCCTTCCACAGCTACTGCAACTCTACCATCGAGGGAAAGAGGGAAACAGAATAAAAAATGGGAAGACTGAACGCAACGCGGTTATTCCTCACGGTATCCCACAAATTTTTTCGTCATGCCTTCTTTACTTCCTCCCCTTATATACTCTCCCTCACTTCATGCCATTCATGCCAATCGCTCTTATAGCTCGCCATTTCCATCATGCTATTGCCCTTTTATTCTGCGCCAGGAAGAAGGATACAACGGCCTTGTCCAGATGTGCAGCGCTTTTTGAAGTATCTGTTAGCCACTGTGTGATCGGAAGAGGTAAGTTAGCCTGTTAATTATATCGCATGGCAATCTAGGACAAGTAATTATGTATGAGCGATTCATTGTAAATGCGTTTTTATGTTAGGTAGTCGTGTCTGGACTAATGTCTAGCGACGTTTCCCCTCCTGGGAAGGTAACTTCGATATGGTAAATTACCAGTTGCATTATATTTTGTATCCATATTTCTCGCTCCTAAGATCTGCCCAATCTCAAACAACAAGTCCTTTTAATTCTAGTTCTCCCGTTCGTTTAGCATGATTGCCTTTCAATTACAACGATTGGTAGAATTGTTCACCACCTTTGAAGAGAGTGGAAGTGCTATTGAAACTATTATTTGAAATAGTGCTACTTTTTATTTACCAGTGACTTTTATACCAGTTCCCATCAATCGCTAAACACATGATGAACACAATAAGAGAGGCCCGCTTGCTCTTCCGTTTGGATTCAAAGGCAATAAAGGATTATTTGTAATCGTTGCGGTTTCTCTACACCGATGTAACATGAATTCTATCACTCATTAAATATGAAAAAAACTGATTTAGTGATTACATACACAACAGTCAATAATCAACATTTTATACTCCAGTGTTGCGCCTCGATTGATTCATCGATACCTCGTGATCAACGAACTAAATTGCAAACAAAATGAATCAGTTACCACTCACTGCTATTACTATAAAACATCTGGCTTAACTTAACACAGTCCAGGACCGGTAAGCAAAGATAAATCAGAAGGTGATTACTATTGCAAAAATTGATAAAAATGATTTTTAAGGACATTACCCAGTGGTAGCATTAGGAATCACATTGGGGGAAGTCGTTTTACGTTTAATTTGAAAGCATTCCGTCAACGTTTAAAATAAAAGTTTAGGTATATCAATCCATTTTAATTCATTTCCAGCTTCTGTTTCCCCGAGGTCATAATTTTTTAAAATACAAAGCAATGCTTCGTACACTTCACTAGGACCCCATTAAGTTGTTTATAAGAATCGTGGCAACCTATGAAAGAGATATATTTACGGTAAAAGCTAGGATTAAAAATGAACAGATAAGTTATGAATGGAAAAGTATGGTATGCTTTAACATTTTCTCCTTAGACTTAAAGAACTGGTTCTTAAATCTAGCTGAGGGTCTTGACTAACAATAAGTCTATCAGAGCTAGTAACTGAGCTTTTAATCCTCGAAATTGTCCATATTCTGTTTTCCTGTAACCTGATGGACGTTTTCATCAGCATTTTCATTAAGAAAATCACAAGTTCCGATTCTTCTCTGGAATTAGTTCTAATTGATTAGAGCTTGTCGTTAATTTTGTAAATAAAATAAATACTCGAGTGAGATAAAAACAGAGTGGATGATGAATAGGATTATTGTGTGCCAAGTATAACACTCAGTCAGATGCGTTACCACACAATTCGAGTGCTTTTACAAGAACTATCTTGGTTAAATATATGGTGCTGCAGTTTTTATATACTGACATATTTAAAGATTGGGTGGAAATATTTATAAGATAAAACTTATTGTAACTATTATTCAAAGGTTGAAACATGTATGCATTCAATTAAAATAATTCAATTGCATTTGAGTATGGATTGGGGAGGACCTAATATACTAGATAGCAAAAGAAATGGCAGGCCAAAAGCTACAAGACTTCTACAGAACATGATCATTAAAGTTTTATATTTAACGTTAAACTTGCGGGGGCCCTAAGAGTCGGTGGTAATGATAAATTTTCGTGAAAAATTTTTAAAAGTGAACTTAGCACATAGTTGGTCAAATTCAAATTTCATCTACATGCGATAATTGGCAATTTTGAAAATCATACTGTATATCAATGAAATGATACTATCAATAAGACCGATCGTCCCATGCGTGTGATGAACTTCTCAATCGACAACGAAGAACGCCTCTCGGCATATTTCACTCACGGGAAATTGTTCAGGGAAAATTGTTTGTTTGGGAGGAACCTGGCTCATTATTTAGGCGGTTTCATTCACGGACACCTGGGATGAAAAAAAGACAGTAGCAGTGGAAAGAAGACGTGGAGAAATTGGTAGATTGATGAATCCCTGTCGTCGCGGTGCATCCGAAATACCCCGCGGAATAGGTTTCCCCAAGCACTCCGGTTAATCAAGTGTGAAGCGTTGTACACGTCATCCATCCATCATTGCCTCCGCGTACTCACGGTTGATAAAAGCCCCGATGATCATGGACAATCGCCATGGTCTTTTATTCACACCACCGCGCCGTGCCGTCGCTCCTGGCTCTTATCCGGGCATGGGGGTTAATCGAGGTACTCACCGACTACGAGGGAAATGGCGGCAATTCAGTTTCGGTGTTGCACGGGCCATGATGTCGTTTTCGGTGCTGTTACTGTTGCAGCCGAAAAGCGGTAATCGGGTGATGGATATCCTCGCTAATACATGCGAAGGCCTCTTGTTCCCGCGAGAGCGAAAAAGGTCTGCACCACCACCAGTATTTACATTTTGAGCTCAGGTTCACGGCTGCGAAAGTATAGCTCGAGTTTTACTTCACGGCAACTTTAACACTCACTTGCAACTCCGATGCAAGCGCCATAATACATGAAATGTCATTGTCCACTTATATAGGTAGGTACTTCATGAGGTCTTTCGTTAACTAGCAGGTTTAAACGCTGTCACTTGCTTTTGTGAGAGTGTTGGAGTGTAATGACAATAGCAGCTTAAATCGGGGTTCACAAGCAGAAAACAAACAAGAAATCAAACAAAGATAAACAGCGAGTTCCATCGCAGACCCATATTTGTTATGCAGATGCTACCACTTCCTTTAATGTAATTTGTGCATCCATAAGTGCGCTCCTGTAGAGAAACTAATCACTGAAAATCTTTCAAGAAGACACACCGCATGAAAGACCTAAATTATACGTATGATATGAACAACATGAGGGTGAAGCGTATTAAATATGAGAATGTAAAATTAAATAAGGAGAATTTTCGACCGCACTGCTGGTTATGTAAATGTTGATTAAAAACAAGAGAAAAATCCAAGTTATTTGAGAAATCACAGCCTAAGTTCTTATATTTTCGTCATTAAAATAGGGTTTAATTACAAATTTGATGGGATTTTATGTCGCTGGAAGTGCTTATTTGGTTAAAATTCTTCACTCGTTTTTAATTTTACTCCTGAAAACCAATGCTCCATTTTTTATCCAAAACTCATCTCTGACAGAAGATATGCTTGGCCTCACTCTCAGTGCTAATTTCCTCCGTTTTTGGGTCAGGTCGCTTTTTCTGAGGAGAAAAAATGAAAAATTTCTACTTCTCTTTTAATTTTACTTCGCAGCCCCCGACCCACCGGAAACAATACAAGACTTAAAGACTCATGAGGCTAGAGGAAGTGAGGCGGTCCAATAGGACGCGAAAAAGAGCAAAAGTTGGAAAGCAGGGACCCATTGATCGATTGGAACCTGAAGAAGAACTCGCATGGGGGAGAAGGAAACGCTTCCTACCACTACTTCACAACTAGAGCTGACATCTAACAATAGAAGGCGCAACAAAAAATAGCCGGAGACAATAAAGTACCCGAAAACGGATTAGCCACGAGAGAATACAGGTTGTGATGAACCCGGAGAATAAATATCTTGGAGAGCTTAGCGGGGTGAGCATGCGGCAAAGAAAATTATAAAAGAGAGAGCTTAGAACGATGAAAGGTTCAAAAATTGACAAACTATACGAGAAATAAAATTGTGATTTCTAATTCAAACGATAGCCATACTTGCTGTAATCAACGTGCTCAAGCGGGAAATGATGAGAACTTTCACCAAATAATCATGAAGCTAAGAAACGACACTAGCAATGGCGCTCAGCTGGCCAACTAAATAATTTGAGGATTTATGATTTCCCTTCAGCTACTACACCAGCAGCCTTAATAGCAAATTACGTCATATTATTCTCCAGATTCAAGGTTTTACATCATCAAACGTTATGTTTCCTACATGAGAAGTAGGGGTATAGTGTTTTTTTCATGCCTGTATATCAAAAGAAGTTAGCAAATGGCTAATAGTTGGAGAAAATCATCTGGAGAAAAACTCCCTCACACATTCAGGAAACGGGAGGCAAAAATTTTACCTCCTAATTTACTATCATAAATTGCAAACATAAAAAAATGAAAAATAAATTTAAAAAATCATTTCACCTACCATACATTCGGCTCAGAAGGAATATGTCGCTTACATTCATTAACAATAATGCCGCAAACATTGATTGCTCATCGTTAGCTAAGCCAATCCAACGTTGTATTGGATGCAAAAATGTGAGTTTTACCAAAAGCTCCCAGTACACTGACCAGGTATCGAAGCGCTCCGTATCCAGCAGATAATTCTCAACAATTAGATAATTTAATATAAACCAATCAAGCAATAAATCCTTTTGGAAAAAATATCTTCCCATTAAAAACACTTTTGACTTCGAGTGAAGTCGCTTCAACCGAAAACCAGCGGGAAGATAGCCGATCTATGGGTTTGCATATGAACTTTTATTTAAGCTTTCATATGTATTTCTGTAAGAGAATAGGTTTCACGGACAGGATGAAGAAGGATAGATCGTATGCTGAGGTGGAAACGGATATACTACACCGATTTAGGCCCCTAAAAGTGTAAATAACAGGGAGGAGGTTCTCTGACATTCAACAAAACCTACCTATACCGGTAGAATACTTGATGTCTATGTAAAAAAATGTATTTCAGCATTTTTATATTAAAATCTGCGTACTTTTTAAACTCTCGCAGAGCCAACGGTATTTTTTATTAACACACATGATACTCATGCGCACTTATCACTGAATAATGATGGAAAGGAAAAACTAGAGCTTTTTAGAAAAGCATTCTAATCATCCATTAGTAAAGCCGAAATTATCTCCATACGACCATTCCAACGCCAAAAGTTTTCATTGCCGCAGAAGGCCTGATTATTAATATTACGCTTGAAATATGTATAATATGAGATGTATTGGGTCTTTAAGATTGGGGGATATTTAGAATTGCAAGGTGATCTTTTGGAAGAAAGCGAACGAACATTAAAGAATTAATTTTTAAGGTGTTACTAGTACGCTTTCACTGTGTACATAAATAAGATCTGAATGAGAAAATAATAAATATTGGTTAAATGAACATTAACACGATAGCACTTGATTATTTGTATGGTCAAAACCAATAAGAAAAAAACTTATGAGAAAAAAAACGCTCGGGATAATGTCACATATTGTCATTCAAAATATAACATATGCATGGCGGTGACCTCCTATTAAGATACTCGGCATCTCTGCAGAGTTTGCAACTCATTCAATGCGCTAGCTACGGCTGCCCTTCAGAGTTTCATTTCAAGCGAGGGAAACTTCAAATACGAGCGGTGAGATCGGAGAGAGACAATGTTTAACTTAATTAGTGCCTTGATTATGAACACATTTGGAACTCCCGTACCCGAGATGGAGGAAGAGGTAGCGCCTGGCGCTGTTTAATATGCAAGATGTCTCTGACGAACGAACCCCTTCACATTTGTGCACGGAGCTCTTTGTCGCTGTTTCAGGGAATTTGGCGTCCGCAAAAACGCCGCTCGCCTGCCAGTCATGCTTTTCGAAGTTCTCGAGTTGACATTCCAAGCGTACATCTCACTTCAATATCACGCAGATAAAAATTTTAAATTAATAATGGCAGATAGCAGAGATGACTCATGGGTATACAATAGAGCCATGATATCTATTAGTATAGGTATTCGTTCAATATACCTCGCATAGATATTCAATAAATTCGTTGGTTTCTGGAATGGTTTGATAACGTTTGGAGCTTAACAGACGCATCTCAGATAAATTAGTAACCAAGGTGGTGAATATGTAATGAACTGCCAGGGGGCTCATTAATTTCATAAAATATGTACATTGAAATAGTTGATGAGAATATTAATCATGAAAGAATTGATGTTAAAATAGTTGAATAACAAATTTGAGTAAATAAGCTATACCATCATCATTGGTAGTTCAATCCTAAGATTGGTTGACTGCAGCCCTCCACCCTTCCTAATCTAACGCTATTTTCCTTACCATCCGGTATACTTCTCTATGAACTTTCCCCTTTATTTAGTCGATGAATTCATTCCTGGAATCTTCCTCTGGGAACTTATCCCTCTATTTTACCTTCAATTATGCTCTTCACAAACCTATTGTGTCTAAGGGTATATCCATTTCATCTGGTTTTTCATTTCAGCTTGGTGTTCCATATGGTCCTTCCCTCTTCTACTCTTCTGTACGCTTTATTTCTTATTTTGTCCGTCCATTTTATCTTCAGAATCCTCCTCCGGTACCAGGTTTCGAAGGCTTCTACTCTATTCTGGTCAGTTTTTCCAATGGTCCACGCTTCCGATTCATAGATTGCTACGCTCCACACGAATTTTTTCTCATAATGTATCTTGGTTTGTAGTCCTATATTCTTTGAGCACGGTAGTTGTATTTTTCCCATGAAATCCATCTTAGCTTGGGCTACTCTTTGATTGAAGTCTGTGGTACTTCTTCCATCCCATAAATGAGCTATATAGTGAGAATAATAGTTGAGTGAATTTTATCATGCGATAAGGGTGTATACCAATGAGTGAAGCGATAACTTTTTCAAGATTAACTACCTAAGCGTTTCATCCTACTACCCGAATTAAGTCATGAGTTCAATTTTTCTATCGAATCCTTAATTATTGTGGCAACCAGCCCTTGCTGGATTTTATTGGGCTTCAACTCTTGAAGGAAGAGAGCTGAATTAAAGACTGCAATTCCACACTAAATTTCATTGTATGAAATTGGTTTCACTGTGGAACAGCGTCATCAGGTGAATTCAAGAAAATCAAGGTAAACCATCTGACAATACTGTATCACAGAAAAACACCGGTGGTACTATAAATTTTTACGAAATCGCGGTTCATTTGTTCATCTCTGTAGCTCCAAGAAGAAAGAATTTACACAAATCGGTCCTGAAACTGCAACTTATAGCTTCAAATTGTTCCAAGTGTAAATCATCGCCCAAAACTTTCGCGGAATTTTTAAAAATCGTTGCGCTTAAGTTTCTCCGGGTTACAGTAGTGCATTGATTTTGCCTGTACCACATACAGAAGTGTTCCGGAGGTGTTACAGCTGCTGTCCAGTTATAAGTGCCAGGATACAACCATGGAATTCGGGTAGGTTCCGAGTGAATCGGCGCCGCAGACAGGGACCAAAGGTATTAGAATAGGAGTGGCTGGCAGGGCAGAAGGGAGGAGAGACATGTCTCCGCCTTCAACCAGCATTACTAACCAAAGACGACAAGGCGACCACGGTCTAGCATCCGGTAGGCGGAAGAAATTCATTGTCCGTTGGAAACTCTCCGTTGCCTCCGGGAATTAAACTCGATCCCGCCGCGCGCACTATTACCGCTTTAACTACCACGCTAATGAGACCTCTTTAATGTTCCAGTACCAAGCAATTAAGCGAATTACGAGAGCTGTTAAAAAATAACGGGAATTTTTGTAAAAAAATGTTTTAGAGTACTTATAACTTATTGGTCCTCATATCCTCATAAGTACTCTCCTTATCCGGAGACACACTTATTCCAGGGGAGTCTCCACAGCGCTATTGAGTCCTGGAGTGCTTCTCTGGATTTTACCTCTCTTTCCTGTGGCGAGTTCTCTTTAAATGTCGTCAAAGAGTATCAAAAACGGCTTCTTTAAAGCACTGATTTTAATATGAAAAATTTTAAAATGTCATAGGTAAGTGGACCAGGTGAGTAGGGAGGCTGAGATAGGACAGTTATTGTCGTAGTCGAGGAGAGTCGTTGTGTTCGGCTACTGCCATACGAGAAAAAAAACTTTGCTGCAACCCGTTAGATCAATCTTTAGGTCAAAATTTCATGATACATCCCAATGGTAATTACAGCTTTCTTGCAAGTTCTCTGACAGTCTGACGACGGTCGGCGCGCAACAGATTCTCGAATTTCTGAGTGACACTGCCATCAATTGAGGTCGAAGGCCTTTCTGGTTGAGGATTGTCTTGAACTGACAGATGACTAATTTTGAAATGGGTAAATCATTCATAACACTGCGTACAACTGGGAGCAATGTCTTCGTAAGCCTTCTGAAAAATTTAGAAAGGCTTCCGTAAAATATTTCCAAATTTACACGCGACATTTCATGTTGCAATGGTGATCCCCGAAACTCAGGCATTGCAAAAATTGTCTCGGCGAATAAAACAGCATTCACTTATAGAGGTATATTACGGATACTAAAAGATTTAACAAAATGGAAATCATGGCTATTTGGAAGGATGTGAATAATGCAGCGCTGAAGATCAGACGTCGAAGGAACTATATCCCGCAATAAAAAATTCCCGTTATTTTTTAAACAGCTCTCGTATACATGAGTAAATTGATGCCTCCTCTCTATTTGCAACATTAGATTTGCTGGCACCATAGGTACAATGCCCAAGGTTAACGCCTCGTATTTTTTAGTTCATATACATAGATCATTGAGAAGTGGCTTCGACTTAGTCTGCAAGAACGTTTTAACCTGTTGGATTGCTTTGCTACTCAATAACGTACTGAATTGCATGAATATAACATTAGTTCTGCTTTTATAAGTTTTTATTTCCAATTCAGCGATTAAAATTCGATGCTGGAAGCTGAAGTGCATGCGAAAAGTTGCTCAAGAAACGCAAAATCTAAATCGTGCGATAATCATGAATAAATCAGTGCTTTCTTCTAAGTTTGGACACAAGCACAGAGTAAAGGCAACATGCAGAGTATCTGGTTAAAGCTAAGAATATTACTTATTAAGCTATTGAAATTTTTTTCGTAAAGATATTGAACGCTGGTAGCAAAATAATGCATTTCAGTCTACTGTTCAATTAATTAATATTTTCTCCAGACTCTCTTCATGGTTGTGGCCGAAATAAGAAACAGGGCGCTCAGAAATTTTTGCCGAAATTGTTCGGCGACCTTTAACTACTGATCGTTTAGCCAGAATGTTAAACGGGGATCCATGAAGAATAATAAATATTCTCTGTCAAAAAATAAACCAATGGAAGGGCATTGAACCACAGTCCCTTAATTTCTTGCCATTTGGCTTAATCAACTAAGCTGCTCAAGTGTCCTCTTCACTAAGAATTTTGTTGAGGCATCAAAAGAACCAGATGTTGTGTCGATGTACCGTGTAAATGGTGTCATAAAGAAAATCCCTACCAGTGCGCATGGAGCAACAGCCCTGGAAAAAAATTCACTGTGCATCAGGGCACCTGGGTAGCTTAATGGTAGTACCCGGTGGTCATCGTGAGATCTGGGTTCGAATACCAGCCCAAAGCGATTGTTTGTTTCAGTGAAGTTCTCGAGCTGCCTTTTAAAAGGATGACGAGTGGCACATGAATCTCCGGCGCATAATGGTAATCGGATCGGGTTGGTGTGGTCACTAGAGTACTTGCTAACCATACGGGCGGCCAGTGGAGGATATTCTTCGGAGGAAACCCAATCCCTACTTGAGAGTCTTGAGTGGAGGGCACTTCAAGTACAGTACACCGCCTGTCGGACGAGACGTTAAACCGTGGTCCCCTTAGCGCCTTTCGTTAAGTGCAGGCTGATGCCGACGTCGGGTTTCTATCCACCCTTCCTCCCTTACCTGTCCCCTATGACGCCATTGACCTTAGCTGTCGGTCGCTTCCCCAAAATCCAATTCAAATTTAAAGGATGGAAGTCAATACTATTGCTTTGATTAAATATTTTTACTTCAATTCACACAGTGCGATTACTCGTATGATTCACATTTATCATTCCCATTTACAAGCATGCTTAGTGACGGGTGAAGTGATCTTACACGCTACATGATTTTAGCCAATTGGATACCACTCTTAGAGCTTAGCTCGGAGTTTGTCAATCAAATATTTCCAATGTATCTCCCTTCATGAAGTTGCTGGCTTCACAGCGCCGATTCATCAGTAAGTTTAGCTGCCTAGTCTTCAAACATTGCATGTAACAAATGATGTGGTACGAAGTCACTCGCTCGGGTGCATATACAGCAGGGTTGAAATTCGCTATGAAAAAATCATCTGACTTGACCGGGATTCGAACCCGGATCTTCCAATTGCCGGCCAGGTGTGTTAGCCAGTTACACCACCAAGCCATCTTCCTTCAATCTAGTTCGCATAAACCCCCCTCGAAATTTGCCTTGAAGGAAGATGAAGTGGTGATGAAACTTTCGGCTCTTCCCTAATTTTAAAAATATAGTACTTTCGACACTAATATCAAAATTCGTATATCTGAACTTAAAACGCAAGACAGTAGGGAGAGGCCTCCTGTCCCTCATTGATAACATATCGGTACCAGGTGCACCAAACACGGTGCGACCCTTCCTCACCTCCCTCTTCCACCAGGCACTTATAGAAGACGGTGCAGATGCAGAAGGAGGAACGTCATCGCCAGTGTAGGAGGAGGGATCTGGTGGCACTTATTCCCCCCCCCTTGGACGCCGGACTACTAATAATGGACTTAAGTTATAAATGAAACAAAATGACTATTATTGATAAAAATATGTATTTTTCATAACAAAATGGAATAAATATATATTGAACTAACTGGCTAACACACCTGACCGGCAATTGGGAGATCCGGGTTCGAATCCCGGTCAAGTCAAATAATTTTTTCATAGCAAATTTCAACCCTGGTCTAATAGTCTTCATTAGCTTCTCGCTTACTTCTCACGTCCATCCATTACCACGATTCTCTTGCCGTTTCTCAAAGGTTGAAATTATCAAAGTTGAATAGCAGCGATGACATTTGACGGGGTGTCTCCTCCCAGATTCAGTCATTCAAATGTTCGCCGGCGATTATCAATAATTGTGCCGTCACATTCCGATCGGATTTGCTGAGATATCACACGAGGCCTCTGTCCCTACAACTTTTTCCGAGTTTTTATATCGCTTTCATCAAATTTGTCGACTCCACTATATCAAAAACTCTCTTGAAGTCTATAGGAGTGAGAAGTAAATTCATTTTTCGATAGTCTGCATTTTTCTTGATGCATACTACGGCTAAACCGAAAAAGTTTCCTCCTTCCATTTTCCTAGAACTCATGAAAAAATTCTGCAGATTCATGATCATTTTAGAACTTTTCCTCTTCATTTCCTGTAGACGTCTTTCTAGTTCTGGGAAAGACGAAGCCAAAACAGGAAGAGAACATGTCAGAGAATCAATTTGCATCATAGAATGTGCCTCAAATAGTAGGCTTTCGCTAAATCAATCCTGATACAAACATGTATTCAGCAAACATCCCGGGCTTGAGCATGCATTGTGTTGTATGATCACATATTTGGCATTACCTCATGCACAATCGTACGAAACTATTTTGTACAGATAAAAACACACTCATTATGATATTTAAGTATCGTGGATTTATTTATTATCTGAGCAATGAAAGAAATGAGTTCATGAAAGTTAACATTGAAATAAGAGTGCAGGTATTTCTGAGATAGAGAATACATAAAACAAGAATTGACTGTGATAGAGGAAAAGATGCTGCGTAAGTGGAGAAGGGGAAGAAAGAGAATAAGCCTCATGGACGAGAAGAAGAAGGGTAGATCGTATGTTGAGGTGAAGAAGGAAATACCAGAGGTAGTTAGACCCCTGAAGGAGCAGAAATACTGGCAGAAGATTCTCTGACTTCTATCAAAACCTACATTTACCGGTAGACTAATAAAAAATTAGAATAATGATGAAGAAAATGAGTATAGGTACGTATGAGATAAAGAATGAATAAAATATGAGTAGATTGCGACAGAGGGAAGGATGCTGGGTAAGCGGAGAAGGGGAAGAAAGAGAACAGGTTTCATGGACGAGATTAAGAAGGGTAGATTGTATTCCGAGGCGATAAAGGAAATACTAGGTAGTTATCCCCTGAAAGTGCAGAAAACTGGGATAAGATTCTCTGCATTTCATCAAAACCTACATTTATTATTAGGCTACTAAAATTCAAACAGAATAATGATGATGAATAAAAGGAGAGTATAGGTATTTCTGAGATACTAAACTGGAACTGCATTCATGATTTTTTGCCTCGTCTCAGAATGTAAATGATCGACGCTTTAAATGTAATTTCATTCATTTTTCACTAATTGGTTTATAATTTTGTTACTTTTTGCGCATTACTCCTTCGTTGGCTCTGTTTTTTCAAATAGTATCACCTTCATGAAAGTATCATAAATGCGGGTTAATAATCTTACCTCAATCAAAAATTTATAACATACGCTCCCCTACGAGTTACGTTTATGAGGGGGCATAAAATGGCATACGTGAAAAGTGAGGGATGAGCGATAAGCTACCAATACGCCCGGGCGAAACACCGAGAGGCCCCGGTTAGAGCACACTCGAGTAACTTAACGCGGCCATTGATCCACCGCTGAAGTGATGAGGTGGCCTCGTAAAACCCACGGCTGCTCGAAAATGATTGCTTTGAATTCATAAAACTTTGAAATTTAGTGTAGTCTCTTCTTTCATCTCCACTCATAAAGGGCAGGCATCATGTGCTGCCCAGTTTTCAGCAGATTTGCATACCCACTGCGAGTCCACCTCCAAAATAGCCTACCAGCCGGCAGCAACTGCGTAATGTTTCTTCCTGCTAGCTCGGTAATCATTTCACGCACACCAAATGAGCGATCAAAGTTAACCACAGGGCATGATTGAAATCTTTTGTTGAATCATCCCGACAATACTTATTTCAATACCGTTTGGCTTTCCTCAACTTTTGGACTCACGCACATATCTATCTGCCTTGATTCGCTCATTATTTTGAACACATGACTTTGCGCGAAATACAAAAATTCATATTCATAAAATCACTTTAACCATATCCTACAGGTTTGGCATAACAGCCTGCAGTAAATGGATACGATATTCATGTCTAACTAAATTAGTGTCAATCAAACCAATTCAATGACTTTACTACCATGATATTAGTTCCTATTACCATTAGTATTTCAGCTAGTATTTTAGTTGGTAGATACACGCGCTACGAGTGTTTTGATATTTTTTGCAGATTATATAGATATACATATGTTATTTAACTCATTGATTGATACAGAGTGTTTAATGATTGAAAAATCTTCGAAGAGATGCATAATTCTTAGGGTATCCCAACATCAATCAAAAGCCACGATTTGACTTAGAGTAAGGACTCAGGACGCCTTCAAACGAAACAACACAACAAATGTACATGCTTTTTCTGAGTGATAATTCTTTGTTTATCCCAGGGAAACTGAATGATCACCAGTTATTTTTAAATCAAATAACCAATAGTTGCTTCAACAGTTGAATCCCCAGTAACCTCTTCAATCTTTTATTATTTAGCCCGGCGGCGTCCATATTCCTTCGCTCACCCCTACAACTTCCCATTACCTCTGATTTGAACGCTCTAGGCCGCTCATCTAAAATTTATAAAGGCGCTAATCTCCAGCCAACGTAATGTATTCTCACCTAGAATCCTATTCTGGTTCTGAACGCTTTAATGATGGCGATGGGTTAAGGAGTTTCGGCTTTCTTCAGCTCACTAAGATGGCATCAAGTTAATGAACTTCAATTTTACAATGAGTAAGTATTTAACATCCACAAAGTATAGGTTAACTTTCTCGACTAAGAGCTCAAAACCCTCGGGAACTTCATTCAGGAGATGTGTAATACTGATGTTTCGATATTTATACTTTTCATTTTGGCTTCACGCAGAACTGAGTAATTTTTCAATATAAAGATTTTTGACGTGCCATTGTTTACTTAAAAATTTCTATTCACCATAATTCGATGTGACATGATCATATAATTTAAGTATTCGGTTATTTCGTTTTCAAATCCGTCACCCACGAACATTCATTTTTCAAATTTGTTGGTACGACGATAAAGTTTTTCACCAAAAGGTGAAAGTTGTATACCAACGTTCCTCTAGGGATGTAATTGGTTAATTTTCAGAGGTTTTTGTGATTTTATAACCTGTTAACACAATGTTTCATCTCTTAGCAGTTAGTTAAAACTAACTCGCCAGCACATTTTTCTCATGATGTTTACAATCGTGGGGTGCCCTGATTGCTTTCTAAAAGCATTTCATTGACTTTTTTACTAAGGGTCCCAATATTTTACCAACATCGCTACTCACTAATTATGTTGGCGATATTAGGTTCCCTAATGTCTTCAGCCAGCAGTAAATTTACAAAAGGAGACTTTTATGATGAATGAACATGCAATATGACATTTTTACGGCGTAACAGTCTCTCTATTATGATTGATTATGGCTTAGAAAACCTAAAAACAAAATGTGTTCACTGCATTCTTTCTAGAACTTACATGTTGATTGGAGAATTAACGGTTGTTAGCTAATCATAATGGCATTGTAAATGCCGCCGTTACCATAGGTTGGACTGACTCAAGGTTGACCAACCGAGTACCAGTCCACCTGTAAGTTACCACGTTACATATCATTCTCGTATGACAAACAAAAAATACCAATATAATTAATAAATAATATTGGGGATATAAATAACTCCTTCTTGAGTTTTTTTTATTCAATCTTTTGACGTCAAATCAAGTTGAGATATTAAAATAAATATTTAGAAGGAAAGTATTTAACTTAACCCTTTGAGTGCCAACCGCTTTTCTAGGTACCATGCTAAAATCGCCGTAGCATTTTTGCTTTAAGCTTCATAAGTAATCTGCATTTAGGTGCCATCTGTGAACAATCAGTGAAATACCAGCATCTAAGAGTGGCATTGCAGGAGGAGCGCTATTGCGCTCCTGGCACTTTTCGCGAGCGTTAACGGTTAAATTAACGCCATAAGTTGTGAATATATTTTAATGTTAATAGACGTAGGAATCATAAAACCAAACATTTGGAGGTATCATGGATGACATTTCTTTCACTATTGGATATGTTGGATAGTAAACTTTCTGCTTCTCTCCTCGAACTAACGAGATGCTAACGACATTTACCCGTGACGGATATTGCAACAACATCCAAATGGAGTAAACCATGGTAATTGCTTCAATTTCCTCACTCATTTAATCAATTCCTGCATAAGAAATTGTTGTGGATTCTGCAGATTCATTGGTATAATGAGGAAAGGTACGAGGGTATTCGAAATAGGACGCAAATTGAACAAAATCATGAAGCGTACACATTTTCACCGCTATCGCAGAATTGAGATGAGTTTCGCATTTCATTCCTCTCGATATCGGCAAATGTAATCCAGTCGTTACATGCTAGTGCCTATCATTTGAGCGTTAAGAATATTAAAAATATAGAAAATACCTAGGTTTTCAATTACTTTTTTGTTTGCTCGAATTCCGCAAAAGTTAAGGGAAATAAATCGGACAGTTCCATCCATTTCTCTCACTACGTAGAAACAGAAAGGAGTTAAAATTCGAATGCACATGATTTCAATAATATATATGTTAATGATCCGGTCCCCATGATTGCAAATGACATATTTTTAATCGATAGATAGATTGTTAGGCAATTTCGAAAGAAACAGTATAGGTATGGCATTTGTGTGATGACTTTCGCAGGAAATGAACTGTGGTGCATTTAGTCATATTTAATTCTAACCCCCACTCCTGGCAGCACAAATGAACGCTGTTAAGGTCAGATGACAGAACTTCAAACATGACATGATGGAACTGTTCCACTGAAACGGCAATTTTTCACTCCAAAAGGTTTATTACTCGGTGATTTTAAGTAAATTCTTATAATTTTTCATGCTAATCATTTATCAAATTATTTAAATGGCCCCAAGGATTGAAAAGCATCATAAAACGAAGCATCAAAATTTAGAAAATTGAAATCCATCCCTCAAACTGCTCATGATAGGAAGGGGATTGGAACGTGTGTCTTATGTTTTCCAAGCTATTCATGCTCCAAATTATCCTTCTTAAGCTTGCAGAGTTTCTTTTACAACTTCATTTTTAGCCGATTTCAATTCTTCAATGGTTCAAAGGGAGCCATACCGGAGCGTAAAAAGTTAGAAATGGCTTGTTGTTGCGCTCAATAGGTACATATTTGGAAAATCGACTTCAAGCCAAAATCCTATCTTGTTTATAGTAATAGTGACAAAAATAAAACGTTTTTGGTCGGATGCAACGTATACCAGAGAGTTTTTAGCTCTGGCAGCAAAGAGGGCGTCAGCGGCTGGGATTGCGTGTTGCGGGCGCCGATGAAGGCTCGCCGTTAATGAGCCGATGGGGTGGGTAAGGAGAGAGAAAAGTAGGAGGAGGAGAGTGGAGGTGGGAGGAGGGGTAGAGTTGGGGGGTAGGCATCCCTTCTACTTTCCCCTTCCGACTCCTCCTCGCCTCTCTCGCTCTCCATCGTCCCCTTTAAGTGATGATAAAGTGGAATTTCGCTAAGTTGACCTCCGTCGCGCTGTTCGTATCAGTACGAGTTTTCCCCAAAATTACGGACGGAAAGGGTGAGCTAGCAAATTGATTTATTAGGCCGCATTTTAATCGATCGCTTTGGGGTCGGAGGCAATATCTTATTCTCCATCATCCTTTAAGGGCATTAGAAAGAGTTGGAATGTTATGCCTAAAGGGAATTCAAGATAAGTCGGGAGGGGGAAGGAGGAAGTTAGAAAAACCATGAAGTTGGTTAATTGCTCTCGCATTTTAAAATATTTCTCCCATAAACTTGTGTCAGCTAATCACGCACCAATATGATATTCTTAAGCACATTATGGGTATAAAGGTTTGGCTACTTTTCCAGCCGTCATGCAATTGATCTATTCGCAATTATTGCTCACCAAACTTTTCTTAATTTCCCTTGCACTTTAAAATGTATTGCTATTGGACGGATATGCCTCATCTTTAACGGTATGAAGTTTAAATTACAAGAAGAACATTACAACAAGAAATCGACTGATGGAAATAATTGCAAAATGCTATCAACCTGTTCTAACAACCCAAGCTATGAACGCAGCTATCGTCGACCGTTCTCTCCTCTATTCAGCCTTTTATGCGCCATCTTGCAGTTCTAAAACAAACTATTATCTTGCTACATATTAAATGGTAAATATTCAGAACATAATTGGGGCCATGATATGATGGCCTATATTCCTAAATTTCAAGGTATTAATCGAAATTGCCAAACAAAAATTATTTGTTTAACCATGGTTTTCAGTTTTTCAGATAACATCTTCTCATCGCCCAATAATTCTAAAAGTATTATGTTATTTTATGTACTTTCCGTATATACTTACAGCACATTTACACAGATTCTATTTCTTCGCTACAACTGCTTTTCCTATATATTCTACGCCTCCGCTACTTCTACCGCTTGTATTAGTCACATTCAGGCGCATTATTCTGGCTCTGTTCGTTTTTTTGTACATTTTCAATATCCATTAAAAGTGACTGCATGTTTCAATATATAGACTTCATTACAAAACAATTGCACAAATTTTAAAATCGTCTAGCAAAGCAGTTGTCTTTTGGAGAAGGATTTTTATGCCGCTGGACGATCACGATCAATAGATGTGACGTCAGCGAACCACGAATGTTTTTACCGTTAACAAACAGAGCACGGGCAAGCAAATATGGATAAAAAAGAGTTAATAAACAGCCAGAAAATTCGATATGAGGGACAAAGTTCAGGGCGTCGTTGTACAAAAAAAGAGCACGAGGCATTTGCCGAGGAACTATTTTCACGGCGGAGCCGCGAAACTTTTCCGTTTGACATGAAAACCACTACAAAGCAGGCTGTTCGGGATTTGGGCCACCTCTTGAGCGGGAGGAACGACAGAGTTGTATTGAAATTCAGTTTCGGTTTTATTGGAGAGGGGGAGAAGGGCCTTTGAGAAGGGCGCGCTGGCGAGGGAAATTTCGCCTCACCTCTGCCTACGAGGTGGTGGACCGCCGCCGGGTGACGGAGAATCGAAGAACGGAGGGGAAAGGACAAGGGTGGGAGGAAAGATAGCGAGTTTTGAGGGGACCATGACGTGTAGATGAGCGAATAGTGTTGACTTCGACAGGCGAAATTAATGGAATGTTGCATTGAAATATTTGACCTCTAATAAGATAAAATACATCTACATCTACATACTACCCCACGAGCCACCGCTTGGGCGTGTGGCAGGGGGTGGTAGGTCATCAGTCGTGTAAAGATGTAAAAGTTTTGGAGGTGAAGTTATGTCATGTCCTATGAGAGTGTGTTTGGAGGAGTTCAGTTTCTATTGTGGTCGCTTATTGTGCGCGGAAAGAACGAGTTTTTGTACCTATCTGTTCGGCAGAGCATCTCTCTTATTTCATCGCATCTGTGAAACTTAGAAATGTAGTGAGGCTTCATTATAATATTCTCTGTGTCGCTCTGAAAAATATCAGTTCTGAATTTATCAAGAAGCCTAAGCCTAGCGTCCAGCCTCCGAGTCTCTAGGGGCTCCCACCATAATCACTCTAACAGTTTTGTAACACTATATGTTCGTTCGTAGCAGTTTTTAATGAAGCGTGCTGCTTTTCTTTGTATTTCTTAATTTTTTTGGTTAAATCTTTATGACCAGGGTCCCAAATGCTCGCGGCGTATTCGAGGTTTGGCCTAACCAGAGCGAAGTAGCATATCTCTCTTACTTTTTCATCCGAGGCTTCCTATTAAACGCTTAACAAAACCTAGTTTCTTTAATGCTGTGTCTTTTATGCTTTGTATGTGTGTTCTCCACGATATATCTGAAGTTAAGGTAATTCCAAGATATTTTACTGTATTTGAAAATTTTATGCTTACTCCTTCCACAGCGTAGGTATGGCTTTCGTGTGATGACTTTCATGTGTGTGATACATTCTATTGAGGCATAATTTCAGTTTTCCTCAGTTGGATACCAAAAAATCAACTTATAAAAAGAATGAGATAACTTTGCTGAAAACGAAACGCTTTGGATTCTTGTCGTGATGGTACAAATGATGGACAAACTTCCAGTAACTTGAGAAAAACTGATGAATGGACGAATATGAGAGTCGCCTGAGACTCGAAAGTTACCAGCTAAACTGAGGTTGCAAAAAATCCACAACTCATAAGTTTCACAAATATATGGCAAATATTCTATCACTTCAGCAAAACATCTACGAGATAGGTAAAAGTGAAAAAAATAGAGCGACTTATTTCCGACAGGTTCTAGGATTATTTCTGGCAGTTCACCCATCCATACTGCAACAATTGCAGGTCGGAACACTACTTCAACCGACACGCATTTCACTAACAATTCCATTCTTATTGCATTTCCATTAATAATACATATTTTCTTGTCATGGCTGGAGTTTCAACAGATCCTTGCCATATGATTTTGCCATGACTCGCAGTAGAGCTTCATTTAGACAGTTTCTCCCATTAAATTTCCTGCATTTTACGCTCTCAGAAACATATGTAGGTTGATTTGTCTTTGGAATCGCATTTAGCCAATAAAAAAGTACCTTCATAGAACAAATTCTGTTGGAGTATCATTTTTTTCTGTCATTTTCCATTGTATGGCAATCGTTATCCGCTGAGAGGCAAAATTGGGGGAAAGAGAGAAAGAGCATTTTGCTGGTTATAGCAGGGATTAGCAATTTAAGAAGTCTTTTATTGCTCTCCTCCGAGGGGGGAGGGAGAGCGGCAATGATGCCAGGGGGATCGAAAGACACTTCAGTGGGCTTTATCCGGGGAGGACAGCAATACGTTGATTGGCTCTCGACACATGCGGGCTAATCCATCAGGGATAGGACGGCGAGTGAATAGGGGGCGGAGGGACCTGAAGGGAGCCTTCTTTTCTCTCGAGGTCGTAATCCTGGAGATGGGGATAAGGAAAAAACACATAAATGACTCCAATCTCACGGTCGAGAGCCTCTTGCTATATTGCCGATTTTTCTGCCCTCTATAGGTCCAAGGAGCGCAAGGAGTAAAAGATTTCAATGAAGCATCTGCTATCAGGGAAAACAATGAGAAAATAATAACGAGAAAGTATTGAAGAATGTTTGCTAGGGGCGTAGCATGGAACGGAGAATAAACACGGAGGATCTGGGAGCAAGAAGAGAAAATCATTTAGTGATTTGAAGAGTAACTGTGGAGAAGAATGGTAAGGATCACATAAACTGAAAATGTAAAAACTAGTCGAAGAATCTCTATCTCTGACAAGTGAACACTACGTGTATAATCGCTTTTTTTGTTAACTCTTTCGGCAGTAAAAGCTTCTTTGTTAGAGTATGGGGCATTGTACTCACTAAGGGACTAATGAATGAGCTGTATTACAGAACTACTTCACAGTTTTTAAAAGAAATCCAATCGGTTACAATAAACTTGATTTTTATCATCATTGGCCGTTCAAATCTAAGATTGGTTGGCTACAGCTCTCCATTATACTCAGCCTAATGCTAGTTTACTTACTTCCTCGTAGATTTTTGATGAAATTCCTTCTTTATTTGTCCTATATCTTTATTCCTAGGCCGTCCATTGGGTACTTCTTCCTCTACTTTTCCTTCAAGTACATTCTTCACAAACTCATTGTACCTAAGGATGCGCCCAATGCATCAGGTTCTTCTTTTCTCTTTCGTTCTCAATATGGTCCTTTCCTCTTGTACTCTTCGGTATATTTTTTCATTTCTCATTTTATACGTCCATTTTATCTTCAGCATCCTCATTTGACGTCAAGTTTCGAAAGATTCCTTTGTTATTTGGTCTTTTTTTATGATGGTCCATGCTTCCGATCCGTATCCAGTGTTATGTGAAAACATTCGTTTGAACGTTCGTTTGAACGAATATTCTCACATACTGTTTCCTCGTTTGTATTCCTATCTTCTTTGAAGACAGCAATTGACTCTTTATCATGAAAGCTTGCTTAACTTGGGATATTCTTTATTTGATGTCCGTTGTACTTCTTCCACCCTACTCGCTAGAACTTCCGAGATATATGAAGGAATCCGTAACAGCTAATTTTTCTCTTCTCAGAGTGAATTCAGCGTTCAACTTCTCTCTTCCACACACTCGGATTTTTGTCTTCGTTTTATTTATTTTCATGTTATATCCTTGGAGAACGTGCTCTATTCTTTGGTCCTTAAGTTTCCTATTTGGTCATAAAAATTTACAAAATTAACCACAGGGGAAAAAGAAAGAAGGGATAGGCAATGTGAAAATACATGATAGAGAAATGGATCGGATACACCCTAAAAACCTGATAGCGGTAGGGAACTTTAATGTATGGAAAGACAGATATAGAAAAAAATTCATTACTTGATGAGAGAACTCATAATTTTACATGAACTCAGCATCTTCATTGAGCGACACAAAAATGCTATAGTCCTCCCTTGCCTTGAACTCTGGTTACATAATGTTTTCACTATTGTCCTAGATTGAGAAAAACCCACTTAAACGGGACTCAAACCAGCAACCTCTGGTTTGACAAACAAGGACTTTAGTCCACCAATAGCGAGGTTGTTATGATGAGAAGGATATAAGTAAGACGGAAGGAAGCAGCAAAGGACTGGATAGTAATGAGAGAGCATTTTGGCCGATACTTGTCCGAGGCCCGATTCACCGATGAATAAGTCTAAGAGAAGATATGGATGGAGGAAAGAGCTTCGTGGAAAGGATGTAAGATGGCGGGGGAGATAAAGAGGGACATAAGAGACGACATGATTATCTTCAGGTTGACCACGACTTGGGAATGGCAGATGGTATTCTCATGTGTCACTGCCGACAGGAGGTCAAGCGATACGAAAACGGTACCCGAGCACGAAAACCTTCGGGATTTCCTCCACGCCGAGACATCTCTTCTTCGTCCGTCTGGTATTGTGGCCTAGATAGAATGACATAACGTGAAAACTAACTGCTTTCACTATAGAAGCCCTATCTTGGTTTAAAAAAATACGCGATGGCTTGGGCCTATCGGCAGGATAGACCGGAAATGAGAAGATCTGTTTTTAGCAGCCTATTTTCAGGCAAATATTGGCTTATATTTATTCAAAGGTCAAGATGATTTACTGCAAGGACATGCTGGATTGATGTAATAAATTATTTTGCGATTTTTTTGCAGCAAGCGATTGACAACCTCTAACTCGCCCCAATTGGAGAAAAAAAGCAACCGGAGAATGTAGGGTATGGATAATCATGGCTACTTTCTGTGATTCGTAAGTATTGTACCCGTGAAATCGCATGTTATTCCGAAGAAAGATAATTTTTCAATCATAGATAATATAAAATAGACAAATATGTTTTCCTAGATAATTAATTGTTGGAAGTGTTATTGTACATTTTATCTTAACATCGAGTCCGAAAGTAACCGTTTTCACTATTTAACATATATCTGTCAGTAAAATTGTTAAATGGCACAGGGAATTAATATATTTTGTAGCCAGGTAACTCAATTAGTATGAATCGCTCGACTTGGGTTACCAGAGTCCTCCACCCATACTGCTTTCTCACATATTTAGGCAGTATCAGGCTAGATTATTGGAAATGGGTGGAACATCAGAATAATAAACGTTAAATTCTCTCCGTATTATTTGGTATATTCAATTGGTTAAATGGTAAAATGATATGACTTAGGGAAAACAAATGTCAGTAACTCAGGACTAGAGACTTTGAATAGTTCTTTAGGAAAAGAGCGGTGAAAAATTTAACAAAGAGGTTAATTAATTGATGTAAAATAATTGATTTATTTGAATTAAACGAAAAAAGGGCATATGCAGCTATCCATTCCTCTATATACTAAATCCTTCACCGTAACCGCTTCTAAAATATGGAACTCTCCACCATCTAAAGTTAGAAATATTAAATCCATCCATGCTTTCAAGTCCAAGGTGTATGATATCCTAATAAATAATTCTAAAATTTTGTCTGTCTAAAATTGAAACGAAGTAAAATTAAACAAATGTTAAATTGCATGCCATATACATATTGATGAAGAATTAATCTATTGAACATGAATGTATTCAACTTATACTTGTAATTATTACTATTAGCATTAATTACCTTTTTCCAGACGGTTTATATGCTTAATCATGTATTTAAATGTTATCATAGTAGTGCTCTCGGCAGTAATATGTACGGCTATATTACGAATTCCAAGCTTACAATGATTTTTTTTTAAATTTTTTGTTTTGCCTGTCATCATTGTATAATGAATTCGATTTTGTATATTGAGTTTCATCACTGTATTATTAATCTAATTTTTGAATTTCAAAATTATATAAACTTGAAAAATTGTACTTCATTATCTCAGGGGCTAAGAGTAGCCCACGATAATAAACGTTGTTATTATTATTATTATTATGCTAACGTTTTATTATCCAGGTTACCCCTTCTACATCCCTCTTGCTCGGGCAATGTCTGTCTCTTGATCTTCATCTCAGGACCTTCTCTTCTATTTCACCCCATAACATTTTTATGAACTTGTTGTGCTTCAGAATGTGCCAAACCAAATTCATTTTTCATTTCTAAATGATGCTCCAAACGGTCCTCTTCTCTTCAACTATTTTACCTGTACTTTCGTCTCTTCAGAGTACTGCGGGACAAACTGCGAGAGAAACTTTAGCAGAACCTTTTAGCACTCTTGAGATATAAGTACGTAGGCTCATAACAATCAATGACTGGTTGGATTAAACAGACGAGATGAATTTAATGACTCCGGGTCTGAGTGGTCATTCAGTAAAAATATTTTTACCATGGATTTAATAATGCTGCACACATGTCCATAAGTAATTATTTTACCCATCCACTAAAATTTTCAGCAGCCCAATCAAACAGCTTGGGATTGAAACAATTTCTAGTATTTCATAACATGACAAGTATTCCTCCTCCGCCCATTTTTTTGGTGCTCGCTCGCTCATCACCTTGGCGAGCCCTTCTTGCTCATCACGCGCTCCCTCTCCACCCACCTCACGAATTTTAGCGCGCACCGAAATCCTATAAAATATACTAGAGGTGATTGTTCTCTTTTCCCCCAAAGAATCCGTTCACATTCCTCCGAAACCCTCACCATTCATTCAAGGGCACCGTCGCCTTGAAGTGGAATCCTTGTCTTACTTCCCCAGTGCTCTACTTATCACGTCCTTAGCATTCTCCTTTGGGTAGTCCAGAGAGCACCGATGTTCATAAATCCTTTGCCAACTCTTTCCTCCCTCAGGCTGGTGGTCTGCAGTGATCATCATCATCCCTCTCTCCTCAAGAGAGCCTCTTTCTCTCTGCATCTCCGCCTCAGAGGAAGCCGCACCCGGGCTGCACCTCACCATTCATCCTTGCCGACCCCGATTACCCTGACGGGCTCAACCGCGTCCCGCCCTCGAATCGACCTGCTCTTTTAAAAGGTCCAAGGAATTTTTTTTCGATATATTTTCTCTTCAACTGTTCAAAAATTTGAGTGAGGCTTTATCATCACGAATAGCTTCTAAATTTGCGTACATCTCTTCCTTAGAAAGATGAGACTCGGGGGTTATTGGAATTTCTCATGCAAACTAGCGCTTCCGGCATAGCTTTGTGAATACAAGTTACATTCATCTCACAAGGATTCCGCAATATTTTCACTGATGTTTTTATAATATGAGCCGACCCAGTTTCACCGGCTTTGGATCATTCTTGGTCTTTACCTTGGCAAGTAACATTCATTATGCATTACTGATGGGCGAACAATTAATGTGTGGAATGTATGCAGACTTTCAATTACGAGCTCTGAGCTAAATGGAAGAAATTCCCTGCTCATGCTTACCAAGGACTCAAGTTAGATTTCACTTGCGCAGTACCTAGGTGTATATCCTCACAAAATCCCACCTTCGGCAAGCGAAATTAAACGAACTCCAATTTTATTAACCCAATGACGCTTTATAAATATGGTCTCTTTACCGTACCTATTGCCTAATTGGATTGGGATATGATAGTATCCACTAGGATTTTCCCTATTTTGTTTACTCTTCGTATTGAAATAGCCTTTGGGTATCTATTTAATAAGCATGGAAACCCTAATATTTTACTTCAATATCACATATACTTCCCACAATTTCTTCTTTTCAAACAAAATAGCCCTATACTTTAATATATTTGCAGTGCCTTATTTCTAGAAAACAGTCCGCAGCCTATTAATTGAGCTTCTTAAGGCTATGCATCGTGACGAGATCGAATCTCTCAAAGCATTCCATATCCCAACTGGCAAAAAACTAAAGAGTTAGGAAGTAAGGCTGTTTGAAGATGACCTTTATTGGTTTGATTACAACTCTCACATGAGGTGGTGTCAGTCGCAAGCACAGAACGTAGGTTAGCTAAGATGATAGGAAGGGGGTCTAGGACACCTCGGTGCAGCCGTCTTGGCGCGGCCGTCTCGGCGCGGCCATCTTGGCGCAAGCTGTCTCGGCGCAGGAACGTTTCGGCGCAGCAAGAACGTCCATGAATCCCAATAAATATGCATATTTGTTCGTTTTATAGACCACCAGACACCAATACAGATGTTTTGTAACGATTAGAAACTCATTATCATTTACCTCGAGAGGTAACAAAAGCGTGAAGTGCATGCATAATTCCACGCACAATAAGAGATTATAATATAACCGGAGAAGTAATTCCCAGGGAAGTCTTTGAGAATCACTGATCTTTATTTTTTATTATATTAGCATCTTTCATCACGGAAAAACATTTCTTTACATATTATTTTTAGAGTACTTTTAAAATTTTTAGACCAGTCGTCAGCCGCGGTTTCCGAAAAGCACCGAGATGGCCCTGCGCCGAGGTGTCCCATTCCCATAGAAAGGGACGGACGGAGTGAAGAAATGGAATGACTGACAGGTACAATGCATTCAGGGTGGCCAAAAACCCCAGCCCAAAAGGTCGTCGGCTGAGCATCTGCTAACAACTTTCGAGAGGGATATTGCTGACAATAAATAAGTGTATTTTCAAGTTAAAATTAAAAATAAATATTATAAAGTGAACTTTTGAAATTAGATAAAGATAAATGGAAATCAAGAAGAGTCTGGAGGGACCGTGAAGGCGACACGCCCAGCGAACGGTGAAATAAACTTGTGCACAAAATCGATTCTCCCTACGGAACACCCTTAGGGAGTTGGTATAGACCGGTGGAATCTTTATAAAATATATACTCTTAAAAGCTTGCGGAATAACGTGAAAAAAAGGAAGCTTAGTCTTATGGACCTACCTTCCTTCACCCTTGGATACAGTTCAACACGGCACGATGCCAATTTCATGGACGCCTGACGCTCGTTAAAAATATTATTTCAACTCCACAGCGGACTACTTTGACGTTACGTAATTTCCTATGAGGCCATGGCGTTGTTTACTGAATTGTGGAAATCGCCAGAGTCCCCGGGGTTATTTATCGCTCGCACTTGGGGAATTACTTCTAGTTAGCCTCAAAACCTAGCCATGAAGATCATCGGATGGCATGCAACCTAGTCTTCTTAGAAGCGTAGATGGTGATGGTCGTTGTTTCAGCACAGATCAGCGAAAATACAGAGTACCTACGTATCCAAGGGGATCGTTGAATTGATAAGGTATTCACCAAGTCATTGAGTAGGCGAGTAAAATAATTTACTAGCAAAAGACGGAATTAATGGAGGAAAAATCTAATTTGTATCCTCCCAGGTTTTGCTTAAACAATTTTCAGTATTTTACATAAATATATGCATTTATACAATCACTAAAAAAATAACTTTTAGCATGATAAAAAAATCCCTCACTTGTCTTGCTTGCTAGTGGTCGTGTCTTCAGCTTATGTTGCTTTCTGGGAATAACTTCTTTTTGGGTATTCACTGGGGGAACAGGGGAATTAAAGTGTTTCCCTCCACTGTTGCTTGAAATCCAAACATCAAGCTAGGATAGAGATTGATTATTCTGAATGGACAAGACCAGGAATTATCACTCAGATCTATTAACGTCGGTAAGGAAGAGGACCCGGATATTGTGGAATTTTTGGGAATGAGATCAGCGTCTGGCGTCACGCAGCTCTACAAAATCCTACCAATAGGATTTTTGAGAACGTTTGTGTGTGCGATAATCTTTGCTTTACTGGGTAGTTAGTTCAATCTCCTTATCCGGTGACTATTTTCACGTCCATATGATCGGTTATATGCAGTTCCAAAAGCAAAAATTTAAAAGTTTTTCGGGCTTTATTATCGCAATATTGATGTTGAAACTAGTTTTACTTAACGACAAACTAAGAGTTATGTCTCACAAAAGATAAAAGCATTTTTAAATTAAGTCATTTAATTTAATTAAAATTTTAGCATTATGAGTCCTATTTAAAATGTATTTCATAACTTTTATGGGAACGAACATCGAAGAATATTTTCCACGTTACTCGCAGGAGATCAGAAATAATATCTCCGGGTTAGGCGTCGTTAAGTCTTTTTTAGCAATAAAAAGCCAACCAATTTATCTACTGCAGTAAGTTTGAATCCCTGGTCGACGACCAGAGGTCGTTCCAGTCGTTGATGACTTGGCTTTCTGCCCGTTTTAGAAATTTCCCCAATTTATAATAAAAATAGTGTACTAGAACGTGGTCGGCAGTTACCGTAGTATATTTGACGGGCCAACTTTCACCATCGAGCAGTCCATTCATTCCAAATCTTAGCATAGGGAGAGAGAGAGAGAAGGTATCCACGGGTCATGTCCTGCACCCACAGCTGTCCTAAGACACAAAATGGAGGGACAAGCATTTTTTAGGAGTCAAGGCCAAAATCGCGAGCATTTTGCTTTTCTACATGAGCTTGTTCACTTCTTTCATTTCAGTTTCAATTTGAGAGATGATCAGCAGAAAAAATATCGAATATTTTACAGCTCACGAGCCTATAATTTCTTTCTTAGAATAGACATTCTTTGCATAAGCCCTGGTAAGATTATGTAGGAGTGGTAGGCACATAGATAAGGATATGTTCTTTCATCAATATTTTATGGGTATGTACGTATGCCATTTTGACGGATCAAGTTAGCAGATAACACATCTACATTAACCCGTACATTTTTACACAAATTGATTTATGAAAATATGTTAATTTGATATTTTTCCATGAATAATTGTTGAAATGCATCTCAAATATAGCAGAAAAGATCCTCCGGAGCCTTGAATGCCATAATTACAAAGATGATGCCTAATAGGATTTGAAGGTTCAAAATTTGAACTCCAGTTATTGTAAATATGGCCTATGATGCATAAAACTTCGGAATGTTATTCCCTTACGCGTATCACCGGCCAAGTAAAAAGAGCCTGAAAGAGAAAACCGATCAAAAGGTGCAATGGGAGAAAGAAGGGAAACAATTGAAAAATCCAGAGATCAGATACGGTTAAAGAGAACACTCAGTTTGATTATAGTTTTCTTTGGAAGCTCAAGGTGTCAAAATTGAGAATTATTTTAAGGCTTATGAAGTCATTGTAATAGCAAAGAATGCTTCAATAGATACCATTTCATCATCGCGGCGTTTCATTACCCGGTACAGTTACTACCAACCGTTTGAGTGGAAGTGAACCAAGCCTGTGACAAAGGTTCACAGAAATCGTGATACTCTGGGCATAGGTATATTAGTAAAGGGCTGAGAGCAGGGATTAAAGAGATTCTTTCGTGATAAATTCGATCAGCCAGGGTAATATGACTAGGCTTTGCAAAAGGCATGAGGTATTTGCAGTTAACTGGCGCAAGTACAAAGGATAGACAGTGAAGTTGCAGCATGATCAAAGAGAACGATTGAGTTTACAACTGGTGAGTCACCGCAGAATAAATACCGCAAATCACGCATAGAAATGATTATAATTAATCTTAACTGCAATACCACCCAACCTCACCGTAAGCCATGTTTTGACTACAGTATAAAATGACAAAGGCGTGAAAATTAGGTATTTTTGTTAATGTTCTTAAATTACTTCATAAAAAAGTATTGGCGTAAACTCTTTGAAATTGGATTAAACAAATTTTTGAATTTTAGTGTCATAAATACTTGAAATAGATTTTTATTTGATGCATAAATTTTATTAATTATATAAAGCATCAATCACTGCATAGAGTACCACTCATAATGAGTGATAATTTGAATTAATTAATTCAATCTCTAGGAACTATGTTAAAATCTCTGTATTGCACGATCAAAATTATCTTTCTGGTTTCGTTAACACCTGGTTTTACCTCACACGGGCACTACATTGCTCGCATGCATCCCACAGGAAAAGCGGTTTTCCTCATAAAATATCGCTGTTGCATACCTCATAAATATTCAACTTGACAAAAAAACACGGAGAAGACGTAATAAAACCCTTTTCTCCTTTTAGGTAATATTTCAATTCAAGTGTTTGAAAAAAATATAGTACATAAATATATTTCCACGATATACATAGCATATGTCGGCCAATAACTACTCTGGTTCATTTCTTTGACCCTTGACCCTTGGTACCTCTGATTCGAACCAAAAGTTTATGTGGGTTCTATCTTGCGTTAAATGAAGAATTGTAGAAGCGTTTTTGGAGAAAATCATTTTTGGCAGATCTAGAGACGATCAAAGTTTCGACCATTTTGCGCTTAGACCTTTTTTCTTTTTGCTATAAATCTTAAATGCAAGTAGCTAGAGAAACGGTTGATGTCTAATTTTGTTTGAAAAAGAATTTACAGCAACAATATATTATCAGTTTTGTAAATAAATTACATTTTATTGAAATTGTTTCAATTTTAAATGTTTAAAGTTTGATAAAAAAATACAGACATTTTTATTTTTTAATTTTTGTTCACGTTTAACATATTAGTCTTTTGCATTACCTGATAAATAAATTTTGTCGTGAGCAGTTCATAAACAGCGGAGATATTTAACTTCAAAGATTGGACTGCGCCCTCGTTCGCCACGAGGGTCGGCGTTAAAATGATGTGCCGCTGTACTTTGAGAATTTATATTATAGTCTGTGTAAATGCTAGTGCAATACTTTATACACCAATTTAAAGATAATTTAATTTTAATTTTATCAATATTTTTTATTATATAATATAACAAAAAATGGAGACATGTTATGCAATAAGCGACACCGCACTACCTAAACTTATCAGTTTTGTCAACTTCATGAACTTTGTAACTCAGCCTAGGAAAAACTGCGAAATCTACAGCATTGACTTCTCACCAAGGGTTGTGAGAGTTGATAAAGATACAAAGTGGCAAGCGAAATTTTTTAAAATGCATATTTTGGTGTTAATGAATGAAAATGTTTAAACATTATCCAGTCCTACAATTTGCACAGAATCAAAAAATTAAAGCCAAGGAAAAACTTATTTATTTGTAACTTTTCTGTGGTGCATAATATATAAAAATGTTATTATATGTTGATGTTTATTATTTCAATTGATGCCGCGTTGTCAAACTGGAGGGCGCTGCACGGCGACCGAAAGTCCGTTCAGCGGGGGGAAAGCGACAAAGCCCGTCGACTCCTCCAGTCATGTTGGGCTAAATGACAACTGACAATAAATGATAGTGTTGTGCTAAATGACAACTGACACGGATGCAACCAGAAAAATGTTGAAATCAAAAAGAAAAAAGGTCTTAGCACAAAATGGTCGAAATTTTGATCGTCTTCAGATCTGCCAAAACTTTTTTCCGAAAACGCTTCTACAATTCTTCATTTAACGCAAGTTGGAACCCACACAAAAATTTTGGTTCGAATCGGAGACACCAAGGGTCAATTCACTGCTGATCTTACGGGGAATGATCCATAAATAAAAACTCCTTAGGACAAATAATACTTATGTATTCCTAAATAGTTAAATTAATGCCTTAAGCTTAGCTTTACCTTTAAACGTTACATGAATCCCCCACCATCCCCCACCTTTTACATGAAGCCTACTTGAAGTTTTTAATATAATCGTGCCCCACGTATTCTCCCATATTCCCAATGAATACTAATTTGCTTACTCTTCCATTCCGCGAACTTTAATTTTATGACTCTGCCCAAGCTGAGGGGCTTTTTTGAACAATTTTCTAGATATTAACTTTGCCGTATAACTTTCATCGAACTACCAGATTCTGGAATTCTGTAATTATGGAAACCTTAGCATTAGTTATGTCTACTTTTCCTCATGCGTTGAACTACTGTAATGCTTAATGATTCGAGCATTAAATTGCAGTGAAATTTTGAAAGAGACACAACATATTCATTACTCTGAGAAATAAATTGGGAGCCTAGGTGAAGTAATCATCATCAATATTCACCCTAAATACTATTACTATGTATGTAGAAGCTTTCAATAGGGTTTCGTAACTCACTAATTCTGCAGCTTTTACATAAAAGGTAAAATATTTGTGCCACTAAAATTACTCAGCAACACCAACCTTTTTTGAGGATTCAAGTCTATCTGGTGGCAGTCGTGGCAATGAATATATCTCCATAAAAGTCTATTTGCCGTCAAGTTTCCCTCGATTTGCCGCCCGCACATCAAATTCACAAAGATCTTCAAGCCAAAGTGCGGAACTCGAATTCGCGATCTGTGCGTATAAAAAGGTGAAATTGGCCAACATAATCCAATTATCACCTGATAAGCATTTTTAATATCTAAACAATAAATGTATACAGACATCAAGGGAGTTTTGATCGTAATTTAGTACAATTTGAAGGTCAAAGTTCCAAGTACGAGACACGACAGTGACCGGCGTATTAAAAGAAAACGAGCACGCACGTGTCTGAGTTTTATACGCTAGAAATGCATCAGATAGCTTGAGATAGAAAAAAACAAGGCCTCATAGGTACAACGAGTCATTCATTACGCCAAAAGAGACGGAGAAGTTCAATGAAATACCTTTAAATATACATTCAAGGCTGCGATAAACCTTTTTTATGCAGCTTCATTAAGGTCTTTTAATGTCAAGATGCGTTTTAAAGCCGTCATGAATTGGCTAAGTAATGAACCTTTGGGCCGGATTTAGGTAGGCGACGAGATTGGAATGATAAACTGGATTGCATATAAAAGTGCTCCAAAAAGTTCACACCTTTCGACTGCCCATAAAAAATGTTCATCTCAGAACCGGCTATCCATAAAGTAAAATCCATCGCTGTGACATCAGCAAAAAATAAATAACGAGAAAATATATTCTAATAACCCAAGAGAACATATAGGGACTTAAATGTAACATATTGTTTGTTTACTATGGAGTATTTGCGGAAACGTGGGCATGGTCGTAAAATGGTTCCATCTTCGGCTCAATGGGAGAGAGAAAGAAATACAGAGCAACGTCGACTTTGTTGATACGATCCCGCCATTTAAGACTCGCCTTTCCACTCCCGGGAGCTAAAAAAAAATCGGCCCAGTCTCACGCCACAGCAGAGGAATGGTTATAAAAATAAAGCCTGATAGGCGTGTTGGCTCGTTATTGCGTCGGAGATGGTTTCCACGCAGCCCGTGACATTTCCGGGGACATCATTTTCGGAGAGAAGTAGGCCAAGTGCTCCAACCAGTGGGACGTGGGAGGGATCAAACAAGTCGGTCCGTGAATTTTTCAAGGTCCAACAAGAGCCATAATTTACCGCGTTTGTTTGGACAAGTGATCCGGGCTTCCTCGCGGACGACCTCACCGCAGGTCTCCAGGCGTCGTGGCCACGGTCATCACTGGCCGAAGAGGAAAGCGATGCACTCGCCAAGCACGCTTTCGTAAAAAATTAAGTGCAACAATTATTCGGTTAAATTCACGGAGCATGCCCGCGCGCCCAGTTCAGAATCCGGAGGTGAGAGGGCACATAACAATACTTCAATTACAGCCGCAGGCGTCACTACGTGGAACCGTTGCAAACATCATCAGCAGTCATCGGTCCGAAGGTAGGTTTGCTGCAGCACTCCATTTCGCTCTCCTCTCAGGCAAGTGCTTCATTCTTACATAATTCTTCACTTGTCTATCGTAACCTTCCAGAGGTACTCCATTCTTGGCCTACCTCGATAATTACTCCTTACGTCATTGTATAAGATTGGACATTATCTCATAGAATATTCCCAATTAGTTTCTTCTTCCTCTCAGAGGGTTCACTCTACTTCTTTCTTCGCCAGCTCTTCGTAGGACTCCATAATTGGCAATTCTCTCCGTCCATTTGATCTTCATAACGGTGATTTATAGTGGAATACAAATAGAGATACTAGGTAGCTTGACCACAATTTGAGAATTCAATACTTATTGCCAAGAATAAGGTTCTCTAAGTACGAAATGCTTTTTAATCGCTGCCCAATCGGCGTGGGTAGGTAAAATGAATATTTTTTACCATCCTATAGCTCTTTATAAGTCCTTACTATCTACTCACGCGATCTATTTCAACAGCTCGCTGCCTACAGCTCTTGATTATGGAGAATCGGCTTGTTATTGAGACTAAACCACTGTCTTCCCATTCTGCTGACACTGGCATGATCCCCATCTGTGGTGGAGATTTGACAGAAGAATCCAAATCGCTTCTTCATTGATATTGGAGAGCTCATCTAGGAGTAGTGTCCCTCGGTACCTTTCGTTATGAGAGGACTTATGTCAACACCGGGTTTCTTTACTCTTTTCTAGATTCCTTACATATTCTTTCCGTTATCAATTCACCTAAAGGTCCAAAATGCCGCTAAGGTCCTCGGTAACCGGTCGCCTCCCCAACCGGCCAAAATCCATTACACAGATGAGATCTAACCTCGTGAAGAGAATGATGGTGCCTGTATTCTGGTTCCATACGGTACAGCATATTCCCAATATAGCATTAAGTAGCTACAATTCTCTCCTTATGCAATCATTCAAATCCAAGGGGTCGCATTCCCAAAAGTCGTGGATTAATGATTAGCGGACTTAGGGGTTATATTTATTTCCGCAGTTCCTATTCATTTACCGAATGAATAAATTTTACCTCTTCGTAGTTACATGTTACTAAACAAACTTTTTCGATATATTTACCAATATCAGAAGAGATAAATTGCAATCGTTTGATCAGCTGGTAAAATTAAGAAAGCTTCACAGTATGGCTCTATATAACTACGAAGAGTTCACTGAAGGATGATTGAGTTTTACCCTCAACTTTGCGGATATGATCGGCATATTGAACTTATGTTAGAATAGACCTGGTCAGTTAGCAAATATGCATTTTTACTCACTTTTCTCGCTGGCCCAAAGTTTAACTGCAAATATTTGAAGAATGGCAATATATGTTGAAACAAACGTCCATGATAAAATGTTTTAACGATATTTTCGATGTTCAGCGCAGTCATCAGGTATAACCTTGACTGAGCATGATGTGGGGGATTTTATCTGATGCATTAAAATTAGGTTACAATTTTTTTGATCTTGAAATATATTGAAATATGTATTTAAAAAGTTCCTCCTTAGCTCAATATCCATTTCTCGGGGTAAAAAATACAAATAAGCGTTGTAAAAGGCCTGGATATTATGTGCGTCTTAAGAAGAGTAGAGAACGATTATTTTACGCGGTAACCAAATGGTTTGAGGATTGAACAATGCGATAGTGCAGACGTAAGAGCAGCCGGAGCAAGGAGATGAATGGATTCCTTGATAGAGGAGGGAGACTCTGTCTCCACAAATGAAGACAGAAGGGGAAAGTGTTCGCAGTAGACGGGAAGTTTGGTCAGAGTCTGAGGAAGGAACTAATTTTCTTGTCTTCATTTGTTCCTTGGAAGTAAGACATTGCTCAGGACTGTAACACCGTAGCCAACTTCTACTAAGCTTGTTACAAGAGCACACGAACAATCGAGTCAGAAATCCCTGAGAATAATCTTCTGATTAAAACTCTTGTGCACGATATCCTCATCACTAGACAAATAATGAATATCATTGATAATTATGAGACAATAATCTTCCAGTTTCTCAACATCTAACTTTGGGGATACTTGTTGTCTAGATGGTCTGCTGCTTGTAATATGGATATATAAATGAGATAATTTCCAGCCTCACCTGGCTCGGGATTAGGATTTTGAAGGAATAAATTAATTGAATTTACGGGATGGGGGACGACCCTTCGCATATTTTTACTGATTCAGTAGACCAAGGCATTTAAATAAAAAAGACTAGATGGAGTCTACACAATGATAAAAATCATTTTAACCGATGATCTTCTTGAAAATAACTCAGCGGATGAAATCCAAAAGTCGGAATTCCGGAAATCAAAAAAAAAAAGCAAATCAGCAAAAATCGTATAAAAATACGTGTTTTTTATTTGGCATGATACCTTGATACTTTGATTGATTGAGATGGTTCCCTAATCATAATAGAGACCACATTCGAATAATACGTTTTAATTTCCCCAGCTGTGACAAGTACGACTTGAATATTGTACTATTAATTATGCAATAATATAGTTTTATGTGACAGAAACTGTAAGTAATCAAATGAAAATATTTAAATAAGTCTTTAACTTTACTCATTTTTTTCACGCGGTACGTTTGAAACTCCATCAAAATGGAAGGTTTATTGTGATTCCGAAGAATTTACGACGGTAGCAATATGATTAATTTTCAAAAATAGTTGAGAAAACACAAACTACACACTGTTGATTTTTTGGCGAGATCTAGGTGTTAGAACTTCCTCATTTTGTAAATAAGATCTCTCTGGAGTGCATACACGTAACATTTCCCATGTATAATGGCAGGTAGTTTCTGGTAAATATCTCGGAAAGTAATGTGTTCAGGGATTGAATTTTTGATGTCAATGGAAGAGTGACATATTTTCCTTTAAAATGAGACAAAGTTCATTGATTTCTAGGTAACATGACATTTCGCTCAAACTACCTGAAGCGGATGACAGGAAATGGATCGGCAACGTATTGGTTGCAGCCTGATAACCAGATGGATGGTTGAAATGTCTCGTGTCACCATCAAAACAACACCTATAAAGACATCTGAAAAGTATATAGTTTCTTAAATCCAATTTAAGAGTTCCTCGGTTGTAGGTATGGTATCCAGTATCCCGGGATTAGTTTCCTTGTCCGAGAGAATTTCTTTGTCGGCCTCAATGACAGTGGGGTTGGGCCATCGTCCGCTAATCCACATGTTCCTGGTATGAGTCCCGCTTATGAGGAATTATATTCACCCTCATCATCATCCAGGGTATATTTTTATTTCGACATGACCGCGCGGGGGGTGAAAGTTTCTACCTATGAGTGTCAGGGGTTTCAGTGTTGAATGATAAAGATTTCAATTATAAAGGATTGAGTTATAAATGTAAATGATTATGACATTGATTAATGAAGTAAGATAGAGAAAGACCTACAACATCATTCCATGTCAATCGAGAAGTAGAGCAGCCAAACTTCCTTTGATGAATGGGTAAGAAATTATAATAAGAGCACTAGGTCTTTTTAAGCCCTTAATTCCTATCCTAAGCATTTATTCATCTCTCCGACGATTTATAATGAAATCAATCCAAAAATAATTTTAGCACTGACATATTAATTAGGCAGCCGTGCATAAATTTGATTTTTAAGTGTTCAGATTTTTTCACAATAAAAAAAAGGCAGATCAGTTATTGGAATTAACTATTATAAGCATTTTAGATTTATGATAGATAAAAAATCCTGAAAAGCGAAAATGATTCTTTAACTTTGTTAAAACAAAAAGGGTTGGTGTTCATTTAAAAGAGGCGATGGGATAATTTTTTTCCATGAAGAATTATGGGTATTTGCGACGGAGTCACTAAATTTAAGTTCCACCTCAGGAACGGCAGATAAAAAAATGTAACGGCGTGGCTGGAACAGAATGAAAGCCAGGAAGATTAAGGGAAAATGGGATGGATGAGGCGTGGGGCGGGGATTAACCATGGAAAGAAGCAAAGTGGAGTGGTGGTAGGCACTGGTGATAGAGGAGTGTTTTGCCAAGCAGAAGTGTCCCACAAGGTACGACTGGGACCATAATTAGCACGCCACGGGAAAATTACAGAGCGCGGGGGCGCTTTGGGTGTCAAATCCGAGCGACGCAAGCCTCTCCGAAATTGTGGAGAGCGGAGAGGGGAGGAAAAAACAACGTGAGGTGAGGCGTCCGTTGGAAGGCATTCCCGATGTGAATTACGGCAGTGACTTCTCCAATGCACTTATTTTTTCGAGGCAAATCACAATAGTGACGCAATCGGGAAGTAAACCCTTCATACTAACCGTAATTAGCTCAGTCACCGTTCATAGTCACTCCGAATGCCTGCAAAACCAATTAAAACGGGCAGTTAACTTTACCTCCACATTATGAGGCAAAAGAATATGATGAAGATGGCTGGAGTTATTGTGGAGCGCACCATTAGAAGTAATAAATTTGAAAATATTTCGTTTAGAAATAAATTGCATAATACTTATGTCCATCGTACCAGTGATTTTTCAATCCGCTGACAATTTTTCAAGTAGTCATGTATAATTGACGAGGTTTCCCATCGCAGAGCTATACCTAAATTTTATTACTGAACACGTATTCATGATTAATCTCGCAAATAGTTGGTAATAACATGGATCAAACACAAAAAATGCCACATTTTTGCATAGAAGTCGGATATCTTCAATCTAGAGCTTCCTGCGTATCTTCTTGTTGTATTCCGCACATAAGAATTGTAAATTTTAACTATGCCTCCCTCTATAAAGTATTTTGCACATTGCCAGTGAAAAGTTATCTTTTCCTTGGTCTTAAAAAAAGAAATAATAGGTACATATTAATAATTGTCATTCAGGCAGATGGATCTTTCAAAAACGCTGCTGGAAGACACGACCATGAACAACTGTCGTGATTCGAAAATCAATTTATCTCGCCAAAACCCCAAAAAAATCACGCATACGGAACGAGCATCAGAGGTGAAAGACCGAAATATACCCTTTCAAAATGTCAACGGGGAGGGATCTCCCTCGTGGGGTGAATGGAAGAGGAGAAAGGAAGGAGAGAATGGAGCGAAAAAGGGAGGAGTCTGAGGGATGGAGGAAAAGGAGGAGTTGGAAGCCGACTGGGAAAAAGAGGGGGGCGCGCCAAATTGGGGTGGAGGGCGGAGGAGGAATTATAAGAGGATGGCTCGGGGATGGGTGTGAGGGGGGAGAGGGGACGGCCGAGAGGGGACGTTTGCCAAAAAGGAGAGACGGGGGAGTTTGTGTTGGACTGGGATGTGCGGCGGGGTAAAATAAAAGACTACCACGAATAGATAGAGGGGGTGGAGTGGCTGAAAGAAGAGGAGGGGTTTTCCAATCAAAGGGAGTATTGCGGGTAAGGGATTTTTTTAGGGCGGGGGGGGGGAGGGAGAAATTAAGTAGGGCGGACGGAAAAGCATTTTAGCAGAGAAGGCAGGATGCCCCGGGGCGAATGGGGGATCCACGCATACACGCATATTACAACGCAAGCCTACTTTGGAGGATTAAGTAAAACTGGGAATTTTAATGGATGAAGAATCGGAAATACAGACTTTTTATACCCAAGAGTGCGCTATTTAAAGAAAGGAAAGTTTATTGGAGAGCTTCTCCTTAGAGGAGTTATGTAATTTTTATTCACGGAAAATATAAAAAAGGCTTAGCTGCAAAAAAAACCTTATATAAAGCCAAGAGAGCCTGAAAAAGTTAAACATTCAAAAGAGAAAATTTTTTAGTCACAACCTCTATTTATGCCCGATGCATCACTATAGGGAAGAAAAGTATTTTCCATGAGTAATTCACGAATTTGCACTAACTGGAAAAATTGTCGGATGATTCCTTTCCATCCATTTCACTCTGTTTGTTTATATCCAATAAAATTTTTACTGAAAGATTATCACACAAAAAATAGCAATGGCCACTGCAGCATAGCTGAAATGCATTGATATTAATGCAAGGGCATATACAGCAAACATATGCCCTAGTGCCTCATAGGTCACCAAATTTCATGTTTTCCTTTTTAGTGAGTCTCTATACCATGCCTTCTCAGCGATACTAGTTTGATATCAATGATTAAGTAATTAAAATCTTGAGGCTTAACAGGATCACTGTATAAAACTATTCGGATTGTTACTTCATCATAAGAAGCAAAATCAAAGACGCAAAACACAATGTTTTTCATTCTTTGATAAGTAATATAACGATGAAAAATGCCTGATTTACACAATACCAACGACCGTAAATTTGCTGAATTATGACTCTACTCACGCTTTTATAGTTCCCTCAATGAGCCATTAATTCGATCAGTATCCCGGGACGAGATAAATCAATGCTTACCATTTCAGCTGAGGAAAAAGTAAGAAAAAACTCAAACAGAAAGAAAATTGTAATACTTAATCAATTGCCAAAACATCAGGCAAAAATATCTTTTCAGCAGAGAAAAATTTGAGGGGGGACTAGGCGACAATGAGTTTAAACGAGGGAGTAGTAACTAATTAACTACTTAAAATTGCTTATTATTAATTAATATTCTTAAAAATTCTATAATAAAAAATTAAAACTTGGTCTTCAACCTACGGGTCGATTTGAAACGAGGGAGTGAAATTTACTGGACATGTGTGCAGTAAGTACAACTATTAGCACTAAGACCCATTCATCTAATTACAGCGGTTCCGTTGCCTAAGCCGTTTCCCAGAAAAACCTTAAACCTGAGGAACAATGCATCCTGCCCCAACAGTCACTGCAGCCTGCTTCATGGGAAGAGGTGCCCACCCATCAATCAAGGAAAGTATTGAGCCAGTAGAGAATATAAAGTGTTACAATTGTTCATAATAACTCAGAATGAGTAAGTATATATGACGAAGATGTTAAATAACATAAACGCCTGAAAGTTACTTATAGAAATCGTAGAATTTGAGGATATCTCAGTATTAGGCCGAAGGTGCCTGAAGCTCACACATTAAGTTAGAGGGGTAGATCACTAACATTGTTTTGCTTGGTACCATGCGATGTGAACAGGAGCTCATTAAATCACACTCGGAAAAATAGCTATTCCTGTAAAGGGAGATTTCATAGAAATATAAACTAGGGACTCTGAGGTCAGTTAGTGAACACTCTAGCCGTTTACTACAACTTTTCCTGAATCACAAGAATATTTCATAAAAGTAGAGCAATTTGGAAGAATTTTCAGACTGTGGATTATGTAGCAGGTAAAAATCAAATTTGAAAAAAATAATGACCGAATAAATTCAGAAGGCACGCTTAACGATGTTAGATAAAGCAATCAGGATGGATGCCACGATAAAGCTACCCTTAGATTAGAGCGGAAAACGGCAAACTAGATCACTTAAAAATTTGAACTCAAGAGCGGACATAATTTCTCTCAAAGGCTCAAGACTCAAAGGTGAGAGAATGAAAAGAAAAAAGAGAAACTGGGACAGATAAAGCAGAAGACGATGCTGGCGAGAAAAAATTTGAAGGGGAGAAACTGGGAAAGGAATGAAGATAAGAGGAAGGAGAGAGTGAGAATGAGAGAGAAAGAGAGACGAGAATATAAGGGAAGTTAGGGGAGCAATTGGCATTTGAGCGGACCAATCCGCCATTTTGGATCTCAAATAAGCGAACTTATGAGGTAGTTGAAGCACAAATCGAGAGTTATTGAGTGCAAATCTTGATAACTTATCAAGTAAGTCGAAAAAATTCTTAGACCACCCTTGACTTAAGTATATTATTTATACTTTGGAAATTACTGTATATCGTCTTATGTTAGTGATGCATGATTTATATTTTAAATATTGTTGCTCAATTAAAGTATTATCATGACATGGATCTACCATAAGGAATTTAAAATTCAAGCGATAATAGTAAGTACATGCGTGCTTTTTATTTGACATGACACCTTGATATTTATTAGGAAACATAATCATACGACACGTTTGTTTTCGCGCATAGGAGAATATCTGTACAAATGTCATCGAACATCCAATTCCATAGGGCTACGTTTCAAAATAGCATTAATTTTCCAAATATTCAAATCGGTAACATGCAATTTTTCAAGTTTTTATATGTACATATCAGTATTAGGTGAGCGATGTAAAGTTTTATGCAATCCTGTACATAAACGAAAATTGTTCCAACCACCTTTAGTGAGAGGTGATATTTTTTCTTCAACGTTTCATCACGCCATAAATTGGAAAAACTTTGCTGGCCATTGTCAATTATAATTAATTTCAATAATTTAAATCAATAATAATTATTTTAACACTTGTGATTCAGTACAGACTGACGTTTTAACAGGAGAAATTCAGGGGAATAAAGAGGAAGCTGATGGATACAGAGGGGTTTCAAGTCTGTATGATATCCTCAATCACAGCATTAGCTTTGGTAGCTGTGGGCGTGGAGAGGAGGATCGGGAATAAACTTCAGGCACTACTGGCAATTAAATAAATTGAATATTCGAAAGGTCTCCTCATAGGCGGAATTAATAATGATATTTGATTGAATGAATATGGATCAACATACAAATTTTCTCTCCATATTGGTCGTCACTTATACCTCTTGGCTGTTGCTGTAAATCTTGCTGTAAATATTAGTTTATTTTTACGTTAATGCAATGTACTGAAGAGAATGTTATTCAATGATATTCGGAGGGCTTTCCAAATGACATACGCAAGCTTTTACAGCATTACAAGAGAGCTTTCCAGATTTTCTTGTATTTTAATTTTAGGATTCACATCTTTATAAATTTTTAATGCCCAAGGACAAAAATGAGTTCACAACTTCATTTAGATCCATTCTACATTAATATATATCAGAGGATCAATCTTAGAAACACTCAGAACCTTAATCCTAATTTCATTCTCACGCTCTTATGCCATTCAAAGTTGCGGATTAGCCTCCTCGTTTATACACACCATTCCAGGGCACCAGAAGAAAGCATCTCCTTCCTTCTGGAAAGTTTCTTGTAATTTTCAGAAGTAAGAACGGTTTCCAGAAGACTCTCACCCACACCTTTTCCCAATTTTAACTCCTTGAGGATATATAAATGATGCACAATAAAGGCAAAAGGTCGTTCAGACATGACGAGGTCTCTGGCAAAGGAAAAAAAAAACGTTGGCTTGACGAATTCCTGACGAAGGTTATCAAAAAGCAGTAGTGTTTGACATACATGGACCACGAAAGTTGTAATAATTTGACACGGTAAATCGTTTTTCCTATCTAATAAAAATGTCATTTTCATGAAAACTGTTTTTCTTCAAGCAAAAGGTCCTGGAAAATTGATGACAAATATAAAGATGCGTCTTACAGTCTTACATTTTTGGAAATTAGCTAATAACATCGAAAATTGAAGTAAAAATGTGGTATTTTATAAAAATGGCGCTTCAGTCGACGTCGATGGCTATTAAAGTGTTCACTAAAATTATATGAAAGGAATAATTGGAAATTTTTAGGTTGAATTTTTGTTTTCAATAGCGAACGTATTTCATCATTGTAAGCAGGATTTTAAATGCCATCTGAAAAAAGTTTGAATTTAGTACTTTTTTTACTCACGCAGTCTCGTTGGATCATCCTCAAGGAAGTCTGAGCGAAATAGTTCCTATGTCATGAAGGAGACCATGTTCGAAATGTACACTTTAATTTCAGCAGACGTTGGAAGTATGTATTAAATATTGTATTATTAATGGTGGAATAATATAATTTTATATAACTGATATTCTAAGTAATTAAATAAAAATATATTCTAAAGTCTTGAATTTGACTCATTTTTTCACGCGGTACGTTTAAAACTCCTTCACAATGGTAGGCTTTTACAGTCCTGAAAAAATTTCTGCGGTAACCATTTGGTAAATTAAAAGAATATATTTGAAAAACATACAAACCACATATTGGTAATATTTTGACGAGATCTATGCGAGTGGAATTCCTCGTTTTTTCAATTAAGGCCTTCCAGGAGTGTAAAAGGGTTTGTATTTTTCGTCAAAAATCTCGGAAAGTAGTAAAATAAGGGGCTGATGTTTTTGTTGCCTTGGAAGGGTGAGATATTTTTCTTTAAAATGAGACCAAATTCACTGATATCTAAGTAAAATGATATTTTTCTCTAACTACCCTAAGGGTGGTTGGGATGAGAGGGGGTAGAGAAACAATAGAGGTAGGGGCGAGCGGAATGGAAGCAGGGGAAAGGTGGCCGGGAGAATATTAGGTTAGACCAGAGGGTGGAGCGTAAAGGGAATTGCAAAGGGGTACGCCTAGAGAATGGGAGAAAAACAATGTAATGGATGCACGCTCCAAGCACACAAAAACTGAGCCGCGAAAAGCATAGGGTGTGGCTCTCTTGGAGTGTATAGAGGAATGGCATCCTTTCAGAAAAAAAATCCCTTACAGCCCTCACGGTATACCTTGGCTTGGAATCAAATTGACTCATAATTTAAAATGTTCAGTAAAAATTTACGTTTCTCCTTATAAAATTAGCTCAGAGACTTAGCTGAAAACCAACCTTTTACATGACGAAGATCCAGAGACAAAATTATCATGAAGATATGCTTTCTATCATCTAACAGCGGTCTTCAACTATATCCGTTGAAGTTACGCAAAGAATGATCTTACATCTATAAAAATATTTCATTCAATATACAGAAAATTGTAACAATCTTCAGATTATTAATACATTCCCGAAATCTTCCTATATCATCAGACATAAACCAATAAAAAGCCTCATGTCTCCTGATCGCCACCTTTATTGGCGTAAGTATTTATCGAGTATTTTTGCAAAGCTCCAACCTCTAATAATGTAAACGCTTGCTAAAGGTGCATTGTTTATTTTTATTTTCTTACGTTTTCTCCGTATCAACCATTGAAAAGCCTTCTCCTACAGTCAAGGGTGATATATGTAAAATAAAAATGGAAATCATTGGCACCAAAGTTTGTGACCGCAGGAATAGCGTCAATTAGTAGAATATATCTCGACGGCAGATGCAATTTTATCTCAGCACTATTACCTATGATGAGGAAAAGACCGCAATGCAAAATTTGAATTTCCTAAAAAGAAAAGCTGAGGCTCAATGAAAGCAGATGATGAGTAGATCTCGCATACAGCGTCTGGTTACTAAATGTTTAGTATCGATATATTGCTTTTACAGGCGGAACATATTGAGCGGTAACCAGATTAGAGATAGCATTCTGTTTAAAAATCTTATCTTATAAATGAGATTGACATCTTAAAGCAATCAGATGGAAATAATTATTCAAGCTAAGGCTGCATGCTGTTCCTTCATATCAGAACAAACAACTGCGTGTGAAAGGCATTTAAAGAATTGATGACGGTCAGTCATGTACACGCCCATAATGTCCTGGGAGCTATTAAGCTAAATTTAACAATATGCTCTTAAATCACCAAAAAATCTACGCCACACACCTATATGTTAAAAAAACTTGTCTTGGTCGGGATAACTGCAATTCGATGAAACAAAAGGCTTTGCTCGAACTTGAGGTCTAATTAAGTTTTCGTTTGGAGGGAAAATGGAAAATTGTCAATAAGCATGAAATATAGGATAAATTATCTTAAAGATACATGACAAATGGAATTGAATTCATTAAATTCAATACATTAATTCGCTAATTATGCAAACATTTTTGAAAATAACGGGTTTTTAACCCGTCATGTCACTGAGAACAACTCAGCGCATTGGGATTTTACTAAGGACCATTCCACGAATAATTTGAATGAAAAAATACATGCCATGAGTGATAGATATGCTTCGCATAAACAGTCTAAATAATACGTGTAGTTCAGCTGTTTCCTCTTGTTTTAGAGCGACAAAATACGTAACGAGGCTTTGTCAGGGAGAATGGTATTTTTCAGAAAATACAGACTGAATCAAAGGATTGCGTATGTGTAAGTGGGTTAGAGAGTCTGGGCGTGAATACATCCCAACTGGCCAGCGGGTAGGTCGGAAAGGGAGTGCTTTAGGGAATGGGAAGACAGAAATGAGAGTGTTTCGGCTTGTATGCGGAGTGGGCCAGAAAGGGAGTGAAAGGGGGAATAGGGCGTGGGGGAAGGGGGGGGTGGGGTTAGCGAGGACGGAGTGGGAGGGAGAGAGGGGAAAGGGAGGGGGTGAAGAAGACGCAAAGATAGAGGGAGAGAAGGAAGAAAGAAAGAGAAGATAGGAAGGGAGTTGGGCAACGCAGAGGGAGATACCGAAGGATATTCGGGCAGTCTCAGGCTACTCGTGATGCCCGGTGGTATCTTTTTGCGAGCGCCGCGTAGGAGCGTCGCCAAGTTTTTGATACACGGCTAAAATTTAGGAAACTCTATTAACTATGACTGATCCTTTAAATTTTGAGTGGTTGTAGGGCGCGAGTGTGTGCATTGGGATGAACGTAATCGGAGTGAGTGTAATTAAAGTTTGATACTTGGTGTCTCTGACGGATGGTGTGCGAAAATGCGAGTCTTGTAGGCGGGTTCATCCATGATTGAACCGGTCAAACGCCGGAGCTGGAAGTGAACAAGGGAAGTGGTTTTTAGGGGTTAACTGAGTGCCGCAAGGATGAAATTTTGGATGCCGAATGCCTTGCGACGCATCCCTCAATTAGAAATGACCTCAACGAAAGTGCCGCGGTAAGATCGTGTTTGTGTGGCGGTTTGTGTGCTAGATTCCCATCCCTTGGACCCGGATTAATTTCACGGTGGAGATTTTCGGTGGAATTCCTATCCCAACTGCCGATATTCGGAGACTCAGGTGGAGTATCATGAGGAGAGCACTTTAAATTCAGTACGCCGACTCTCGGATGGGTCGGTAAACAGTGGACCTCTTGGTGAATTTTTACTGACGTTTAGTCGAATCTGACGGCGGGATTCCTTCCCACTGTCCTAAATTTCGCTAAATAAACCTTCGTTCACTATCTTTCCTGTGTAACTTTATTTCCTGTGTAAGTGATCTCTCCTGCCCCAATCATTACCAAAAGACAGTGCTCAATCGAGACTGTGTTGCTGCAGTTGAAAGCAAGTAGCGTGTTGAGATGCCACAGTGATTAAGACACCTCAGACCACGCATGGTAATAAGACTCGAATCCTTCAAACAAGAAGGGATGAAATGTGCGCATCATTTCAGGACGCAAGAGAGCATATTGTGATTGAAGGTACTTCGATGCTTGATTCGATTAGTTGCTGACAGATGGCGAGCGACCTCCGAGTACTACTCGAAAAGACGCCGTTGGATTGTGCCGGTCAAGAGCCGGAGGTGTTGAAGCAGTGAAGTGGTTGAGAGGGAATGTAAAAGGGATTCGACAGGGTACAAAGAGTGGAATTGTCGCAGAGAAGAGTCAAGGGCGAGTGCAAGTCGAAGGAATACAAAGCGGTAGGCGAAGCAGCGTGAAAGCAACACGAAAGGTGAGTGACGAAGAGGAGTAGACGAGAGTGGGTTTGTTGTGGATGGTCTCCAACTCTACGAGTAAACAAAGTACCAAAGCAGCCAAGAAAAATTGGAAACGAGAGAGAAAATATTTTCAGGCCTTGTAGTTGCCCTCCAACTCAGCACTGTTGACTGATGCAAGTTCTGTTTCCAAATGTTGATCGTTAGAATGCTGAATTTTTTAATGATAATATTGTTGACTACTACAACAAAACCGTTATATGCGATAAAATTTGTACGAAAAATTCTAAATGATTAACGGTTTATCTTCACTACCCCGTGTACAGCGCATTTGGCCAATTTATATCGGGTGAATAACAACAAAAGCATACGAACAATAACACCTGTGATCTGACCGGATAATTCCAACCAGGAGGGATTCGAACCCGCGACCCTCTGATTAGCAGGCGAGTACCTTACCCCGTCGCCTCCGGGGCCGGTTTTATTTAGTTTCGCAATGGTTATAGCCTATAGTATGAGCATAGCAAAATTTTTACTAATTATATTGATTACAGTACAAGCAAAAGGGGGTCAATTTATATCTATATTCTTGCCATATAAAATTGAATCTTCAAAGAATACACACAAACATTCATGCTCTGGGAGGTCAAAATACCACTGAGTCAGGCTTTGAACCCACGACTTCATATTAAAAGACGAATTCTATTTATAAACCACCATCGAGACCGGCGGTAGTTATTTTATTCAAGCAGACCGAAAAACAATTCACAGGAGGCGTGCTCCCATTGTGGAAACGATATTTCTGCATATATCTTGAATATATTTTTATGTTTTTAGCCAAAAAATCTAAGATTTAGAGTTATCGTAACAGAGTCCATTTCCTTGTTTAAAATACTGAACTCGTAAAACTCAATAAGCGACGCAATTCTCCTTTGGTCCTTAGTGAAACCGTTATTTTGGAAGAAAAACAAACAACGGGTAGCTTGAAATATGTGCTACGCAACTGGAGAGAGATAACTCCTTTGCTCATTTCGCTCCGGGTTTGCTGAGTTAGTGAAGATTGAGGGCAGAGAATCCGCGCCAAAGGCCCACTTAAGGTTCTAAATGACGACAGAATGCAATTTTGGATTGAATTATCCGATAAAACGTGTTTGACGAAGACCTTAAGCCCTCGGAATGATATTCAACGGCTCGGCTGACATTCGGGTAGGTAGTTTACAAAGGAATTAGTCCACGTAACTTTATGCAAACTACAATAAAAAAAAAAACAAAAAATATTCACGTCCACTAGAGGCCTTACTCAACAAACGAGGCGGCGTAACAGAAAAATTCAAGTGCTAATTTAATTATTATGAAAAGAGGTCTGTAGGAAAATACATGTTTAATACCACCCCAATAAGCGGTTTTTGGGCCTCAGCACGAGGCAGAATCGGTATTTGAAAAGTAAAATACCGAAAAGTAGAGCAGTTCCATTGGGGGGGTGTTTTCAATTTACCAGTAAAAATCACTCATTAATGCAGCATAATCATACCAACAGTCAGAAGAGAATAGCAGAGCCTAGAGCAGGTTTGACTTTAAGGCATATTTTTGTAATATAAGTATGCTGCATTATGCAAATAACCCTATAGTATGAATGAATAAGTTAGGGAATGACAGAAGAAGAGAGAATATTTTTTAAAGGAAGGTCGCAGAACTTATCTCTTTACCCGCCAATTTCAGCGAACTCCGAAATTTACTCGATGAAATATTCCCATAATATTGGACTAATGATACTGATATTAGGTCAATTCTCTCGCAACGGTTGCTAAATTGTCTCAGGAGCATCCTAAGAACGGACATATTTTGATATACCTCAGAGAATGTATTATTATATTCATATTTTCTTCACAAAATCTTTACGCAAAAACAATTTAACGCGACTAATGCGCAATACAAATCTTGGGTGTTTAACAGGTTTAACAACATATCAATTGAACATAATGATTTTCCATCAATTTTGAAAAGTAATTCCACAGAACCAAACAAAATTCATCATTCCGATTTCCCTTTATTTTGCATTAATTAGTTCCCGACAAATCAGATTTCGTGAACGAAACCGTTTCCGCACAACTTTGGATCAGCCTAAAGGGATTGACCTCCATTTCCTCCTGTAGGTATCATCAGTGAATATTGCTCAAATTTTCACTACGAGCCCATGTCTCCAATTAAAGTCATGCGTTCAATCAAATATAATTTTCTCTAATTAAACCTTGCTCGCAATTGCCTTTTACCATATGCCTCATTTTCTTTTTTTTAGAATACCAGGCCTAATTTTGCTTGAGATGAAACCAACATTGGTTACGCACTCTACCTGCTACAATGTATTCCACTCCTGCTCTGATTTGTCTAATATTTCAAGAGATCTCAATATGACCTTTTGAATGATATATATACGTACACAAAGTCAAACACATCCTCTATAAGGCTCCAAATGACTGAAATTCCTTTACCGAAAGACTAAATAAATCTTAAAGGTTAATATATTTTTGACAGATGTGAGGTCCCATTTACTTTCATTCCGACACCCAACCTTCACCTGTCTATTCCTCCAAATTACACATTCGAAAAACGAATTGAATGGAAAATTGATTAAGTATAACCTCATTTCATTTTCTTATCTAGTACTGCTCATCCTGATATTCAATTCATTTCATTCCTTAAAGTTTGTTACCTAATGCATTCAAGGTTCAACCCCCTTTTTATATCAATATCCCACAACAAAATGCAAGGTTTGTGCGTACCCACCTTAATCCCTGTAAAAGTTGTAGGACACTAGTAGATGTACGCTCGCAACTGTTTTGAACGAAGCGCGCAGCTTTCCTTTACATATTATTATATTTTTGGCCAAATCTTTATGACCAGGGTCCCAAATGCTCGCGGCGTATTCGAGGTGAGGCCTAACCAGAGCGAAGTAGCATCTCTCTTTGACTTTTTTATCCGAGGACCTACCTACAATACGAATAACAAAACCTAGTTTTTTTAATGCTGTGCCAAATATGTTTTGTATGTGTAATATGGCATCATTGGACATTATGTGACACATATGACATCGTGGGACAAATTTGTGTGTTGGATAAAAAGGTGAATCACATGTTAGAGAATGAATAGAATATGAACTAATGAAACATCTTAATAAAGCAGAAAAAGATACAGTCCAATTTAATTTTATACCAAATGAAGAATGGATATATACTCTAAGAGTTTTTGGTACAATGCAGCATCAAACGAAACACTTGGTGAGGTGGACAATCCAAAGGAAACAATAGGTGTTGACCGTATAGACAAGAAAGAACTGGAATATGCTCTCTGTATGACAAAGAGCAGGAAAGTCGCAGACTTGGATGAAATTAATGCAGAGATGATAAAATATGGACGAAGAATCATAAACAGAGGTATCCTACATTTATACAACATGCGCTGGATAAACCGTGAAATCCCAGCTGAGTGAAGAGCTGCCAAGGTTGTTCTGTTGTTTAAAAAGGGGGAAAGAAATAACTAGAGAACTACATGAGTAATAGCCTTCTAAGTACAGCATACATAACATAAGGTAAAATAATAATACTAAGCTGCAAGACACCTCCAATAATATTTTATTAGAAGAGTAAGCTGGCTTCAGGAAAGGAACATTGATGACGTTTTCACATAAAAATAAATTATACAGAAGCAAAGAGAATTTAACCATGGGACTCATCTAGCATTCATAGATTACGACAAAGTATTCTATCGTTTTTACAGGAAAATGTTACGGACAATGATATAGAGAAGGGGATTTCTTAAATATATGATAAAAGTCACTGAGAGCCTTAACAGAAGCACCAGAACGGTGATAGATCCTGGGAAGAAGGTGACACAGGAAATAGTCATTAACCAAGGTGTTAGACAGGGTTACAGCGTATCACCGACTTTGTCTAATATACACATGGATGGCCTTTCGAGGAAATAGAAGGAAGACAATGTATCACAAGGCATGGATATAGGATCTTCTGAGTACTTAAACACGATGTTTTTCACAAGATTTTCACACGATGTTATTATACAAGATAATGAAGATAAATTGCAAATGGCAGGCAACAAATTACACACACTATGAAAAATGTACGACCAGATAATATCTGTCATATAACTGTCGTAACAGATAACTGTCATACCAGTTTTTTTCTTCCTATTACTGATACGGCCGTGGGAACGTTCTTATTAAAATTAGTAATGCTAAATAACTATGAACATCAGATAGGATGATGCGACACAAGGATGAAAAATTTGGTCAAAAAATATATTATTAATATTAATTATATTAATATTTCATAATATTAATTAATTATATTATATTATTTTAATATATTAATTTAATTCAAAACATTGCTATTCCTTTCATCGATTTATTAAAATGTGGGTGAAAATTCAACATCGCCGATAAAAATATTTAAGTATCTTCTTCTTCCGTTTCAACCCTTGAGTTGGTTGGCAGCAGACCTCCATTCATCTCTTTTCTCAGCTTTTCGTTTAAGTTCAAAGTATGTTCTGCAATTCATATCCTTCATAATTTGGCTCATGAAGTCTAGTCGGGGTCTTCCACTGCAGTTATTTCCCTCAATTTTTCCTTCAATTATCCTTTTCACTTGATTATCGTGCCGTAGTAGATGTCCAATATGTTTAGCTCTCCTTTGTTTAATGATTATTACTATGCTTCTTTCTTCTTGAGCTTTTTCAAAGATTTCTTCATTCGTTTTCCTTTCTGTCCAGCTTACTTTCAGCATTCTTCTGTAACACCATGCTTCAAAGGATAACAGTCTTTTCATTTCACTTTCCCCGACAGTCCACGATTCGCATCCATACAGCGCAACACTCCAAACGTAGGTCTTCATTAAGTTTTTTCTTATCTCTAAACTAATGATTTTTGATGTTAGTAGAGTTTTCTTTTTATTGAATGCTAACTTTGCTTGGTTGACTCTGCATTTTATATCAATTGCACTTCTTCCATCCCACGTTATTTTACTTCCCAACTAGTTCAATTCTTTCACTTTTTTTAACTACTTGGGAATTTAAGTACATTTAAGTATATGATGGATATAAATGAATAATTTCTGTAAAAATTATACTAGAAGGGCTTTTAATTTTCTAGGTAGCTGCTCTTTTCACGGTTTCGGTTACTGAGATTTGCTAGCCTATGGATAGGCAAGCAAGAGCGGCCGTATTCATAGATTTCAACTAGATTTACGCAAGTAAGGCGGCTGACTTAGTCGGCTAGTAAGAGCACGCAGTCGCATAATAAAAAATAATATTCATAGATCCTTTCCAGTGAGCTACTAGGAGCTACTAACTTATTACGCTCTAATCGCTTCTATCGAAGCGGAGTGGATAATTTTAGGTAGCGAATGCCATAACACAATGAAACAACGCTTGGCCAAACTGCCATTAGTTTCATTGTACGTGAGTTCGTATATATCTTATTCACTGAATGCCAATCAAAGAAATAAATAAAACGTCATTGTTATTACATAAAATAAGGAATAAATGTATACTTATTCCATAGCCTAAGAAAATCTTCCCTGATATTTTACTTTGGAATACATTTTAAATCGCATTTTACTGGGTAGCTCGTAGAATTTAACACTTTTTGCTATTGATCTCTTTTAATACATAAATTAGAGCCAAATGACCCCACACAATGATAAACATCCCCACTAAAGGAATAAAAATGAAATCACTATACCAAGGGAACATCTCTGCAATATTATGCTTCTTTGTTTACCCATGTGTCTACGATGTTTCGAAAAATGCTTCCTTTGGACGAAAAAAGTCGGAGGTAATCTTCTTCATCCGATTCCAAAATGGATACGAAACAACATAACTGACAAGGGACAAACAAGAAAAAGTACCAATACCGGTGATTTTAAAGTAATATCCATTCTAAAATGCAAAACTATAATTTGCACTTTTTTAGCATTGCCATCAAAATACCGACTGATTTTCTGTAAACGTTGATTTTCATTGTATAAAAAACCCGGAATTACATGCTTATTATACACTTTATTTTTCGCCGTATGGATTATTATACCTCAAACTTGCGCAGATCTTTTATAAAATCGGTAGAAGTATTTGGCCACACAGATGCTTACCAGCATCACGCTCCAAACAATCCCCCCAAAGGAAGGTATCAGCTATATTCAAACTTACACAGATCTTTTTTGAGGTATTCACCGTTTCATAATTTAAAAGAAACTCTCAAATGGGAAAATATTAGCCGCAAGTTAATGGATTAACTGCCATTTTACTCAGTAAATGAAACAATTCCCATATTTTCCGGCCAATCATTATTCTTCAAACGACAAATGAACAAACACACAGCACAAAAGATAATGTCAAACTTTAATCTAAGTACCCATTTGTCCCTTCACGAATCGTTTTTGAACTTTAAATAAAACAAAACTGATTGCGCATATCCATTAGGGAGAATACAGCAATATAGGATGCTGTAACTGCCGAAGAGCTGAAAGAGCATTTTTTTACACTGTGTGAACCATAACAGCCATATTACAACGCTCTGTAACCAAATACAAACAAAAACGAAACGGGATATGAACCTATGACAGAATGTAAACAACGTAATAAACCAGCGCTCTGATGCCAACTGACTTTCAATTATAATCATTACATTTACAAAATGCTTGCAATTCAATATGAAGAGAATTGTACATTATTATATCAATATATGACACTTTTTTTTACAACAACACAAGAGTAATATACTCGGCTAAATTACTATAAAGCACCTCAATTGATAGAATAGCCACGACAACTAATATGCTCCAGAACCGCATTTTTAGAAAAAGGGCTATCTGCATGTAGAGTATTCATCTTATTTCACAAATGAACAGCACTATGGCCCGAAGAATTTGAAATAAAAATTTGAATCCTAAAAAACAGTCACCATACATCCATATGGATTAATGTTTATTATGCTATGAGGCGTAGCACTGATTAAACGAGATGGAAAGGTTGTAGAAAGCATCTTCCGATGCACGAACTAATCACTTCACTAGCTCTTGCACTTTCGGTGAGTGAAACATATTGCATAACTGAATACCACAACATGGTGTAACAGACTAATTACAAATAACTAAATGTTGAGTTTGATCCAGCAGCAACACTAATTGCCACATCTACCAGGCTTGAGAAAACCAATTTCAACAGTAACTTTGGTGTTTCTGCCTAATATCTCCATTATAGTTTCACCCGTGGTGAATCGCTTGTGACAGACCACCATATTTAGTTGCGCCTCAAAACCAGGCGTGGGTGTGTTTAAGAATCAGCTACTTCAATAGTAGTACACTTGGCGCTGCTAAGATTAGTAGTGGTTAATGAATACTATTTTGTTACTTGGCGGCTAGTTAGTACTCCACTAAACCGATGGTGGCTTATTAAGGAATCTATCAGTATGGCTGGAGGAGCCGATGAATAAGCAGCCATAAAGCAAAAGTGCCCTGCCTTAAATCCAGGATGGATATTGTGGCGTAACCCAAGTGAAAAGACGATATTTGTTACTCCTTTCTTGTAGTAGATGATGACGAATCTCTGGAGTGTTGGCACTGGCGTCGGCTTGTTTAAAAAGGAGCGATGGAGAGGATAAACCTCAATCAACCTTCTCCCTCAGTGGAAGTCTTTTGAGCAAGAACAACTAAGAATTGTAAAGGGCGGCACAAGAACAAGTTTGATAAATGTTTTGTTTTATCCTGTGTTCTGACCTCAGGAAAGTGCTATTTTTTGTGCAATAGGACTTGAGTTGCATAGTCTTTCAAACTGACGTGTTAATTTGTGAAATTACCCCGGATCGTCCATTTCCCAGTGGCCCTCTTTTTTCGTTTGTTCGTCCTTCATTTTGTTTTCTTGACCTGAAGGTGAACTTTTGTTCCACCACAATCCGTAGGACAGTTGGGGAAGGTTACAATATACTGGACCGTTTTGGTATGAGAGACATATGGATCTCTTCCTGGCATGACAGGACGATCGACCATTTTTGCACCAGATTGTACTTTCCCCTCAGCAATTACGACGCATGTGCGGCGCGTTTCTCAATGCTATTACAGATCCAAGGCCAAACTCTCTGCAGACTTAAGTATTGCCGAATGCTCGCCCCATTTCCCCTTTCTCTGGCGTTTGTTTGCATCATTCCATCGTTCTTTTCCTTAGAGCACTGTCCATCGGGCGCGTAATACCGCGCAATAAGGAGCAAAACGGAAATTTCTCCAATGCATTGCCACTTCTAACTTTGAGGAGTAAACAAGGCATGTCACCATACCGTCTTCATCCAATCCAACCGTTTCGGTCTCAGCAAGGAGCGTCTTGAACTTATCACGACGAACTTCCGAAGGAAACAGACCTTCAAAGAGCTCGTGCCGGCGCCAAGTCGCGAAAAGAAATCATCAATCAAAGATTTTCAAATCTAAATGGATAAATACTGCCACAATTGCATCCGTTTTGAGGAATAATTTCAGTGTCTTATAAATTTCGAGGAAAGATGAATTGGCGCATGATGGGAAATCGTAAAAAAATACTGTCCAGCAGCGTATGTGCACACTCTATTCTAAACTCAATAAATATTACTCACTAAAATGTTAATATCAACTCAGAAATCTTAGTCCTAATTCTTATGCAAGCAATGTAATGATGAATTTAATAATTTTCAATATTTTCTGTTTTACTATGCTAAATTGCATAGTATAATCATTCAAGGACTTAAAAAAATTTACCACTTTTGAAAGTTGCGTCCGAATGTAAATGCGGACCATTCACTTATGAAAAAGCCCAGCTTTTCAATCATACCCTTGCCACTAATTGAAGATTCCACTGCAAAGTACCATCCGAATAATAAACGCTAGTGAACCAAATGTGGATTAATTCACGGGTCTAAAGCAACTCATCAATTACGGGTAAATAATACGTGAGACAAATTTTATTATGTAAAAAAACTTCTCTTTGACATACATTATTATTCTTAAAATATTTCATTTAAACCAGTACAAAATTGGAAAACATAGCTTTTATGAATGATATTATATTTAAAGAACAATATTTCGACTCTCACACTGAATAACAGTTTCTGTTGATGACAACTATATAGGACGGAAGTTAAAAAAAAAAATCGTCGGTGTCAAAATTACTCTAGGGTCTACCTTAAGTTTGCAGGAGTCTAGATATCCTTGCTTGTTTTTAAATGTGTGAAGGTACATCCAGCTTCATCCAACAACTTTGCTACGCTTTTTTTATAATTAGTTTATTTCACAAATTTGCCACATTTCCTATTAAATTTATAGTTCTTCAACCACTAGCCTGACAGATTTCACATAATTCATGCGTATTGCGTGGCTGGCCGAATTCACTTCATTAAAAAATAAGAAGACAAGTATATGAAGGTAAAACCTTTAACTAACCCTCCCATATTAAATCTCTACCCGTCCGATGAACCTTTTCTTCGAGGCTGACGTGGGCATTTTTCTAACGTGCTCATCCCAAGAGCGGTTTAGGTCTCGCTACATTATATTATCGGGTACATACTTGTCTATTACATCTCAGTCATATTCCTCTTTATCTCCAAAAGAAACGGAGAATGTTTCCAAGTTAAATTATTTCACTCCTACCTCACCCCTTGAACATGAGCTACAAACTGAAAGGAGAAAAGTTTTGGTAATGAGACCACGAACTTCCAGGAAATGCTGCGTTAAATTTGGTCGCCACTGTTCATAATTCGGCCGCAGAGGCTATGAAAACTAACTCCAGACAAAGGAAAGGTACTGAAAAAGCCAATTATTAGTCAAACCTCTTTTTCTAAAGGAATCGAACTCAGCCGGAGTCACCTGCTGAAAAATAACAGGCAAAATTTACAGCGGGAAAAACATTCGTCAGGATGGGTATTTGAGCATAGGTTGAATTTTCACCGGGCACAATCACTCATTAGACTCCTCAGGTATCCTATTTTGCTGTCGATTTAATTGCGCCATTATTGGGAAATAACAAAGCGGTCACAAAATTTAATAACAAGGAAAGCGCATTCCTTGTCACAACCTACCCATGTAAGTCTTCGGCGTAAAAATCCAAAAAAAACTACCAAATCGTATGTTGTGAGGAGCGACGTAAAGATGGATCACGAGGAGAGATTCACTCAAAAATCGATGTAAATTCAATCTTCGAGTGTAGTAGCACCTCAGTTAAACATGCTAGAAAGTCTAAGATAATTTTAAACCGCAAGTCCGCTTCTTGCAGACCGGGGTAACTACAGCATTGAGTAAGCACTTTTCAGCTCCATTCGAAGGAATTGTACTCACCTCTACGAAAACGTCTTATCGTGTATGTATGCAATTCGAGGGAAGGAAGAAATGAGTGAGTTGAAGGAAAGAAAGCGGCTGACGGAGGGAATGAGGCTAGAGTTTGGCAGGAAGAGAACACACTGTTTGATCAGCGGCGGAAATCGAACTCAGGGACGCGCCAGTCAATACCCGAGGCAATCGAAGGGCGGTTCGTGTGAGGGAGGGGGGAGGGAGATTTGTGGGGAGGAAAAGACTAAATATATATTGGGGGAAGGGAGAATGTAAGGCCATGGTGAAGTGACCTTAAAAACACGGGGAGAAAAAAATACCCAGCGCAATAGGAAACAAGGATACGGTCGAGGGTGGATGTCGATCACTTTGCTGCGGTGGCTACTCCGGAAAAAATTTACAGAAATGGAATCTAAACGGAAAAGTCGACATTACATAAAGTGAATGAAATGGGTGTACAGGTCAGAAAACTGGCTTCCTGAATGATAAACCCGAGCTCTTTTCCACGCAATGGTGGCTGTTCGTCGGTGTAATACCGATATTTATGATAATTCCTAATTTGTTGCTAGGGTACTTTACTCATTTGAGCACTTCAAGGGCTCCTTTTACCTAGCCCTTTGGATGAGGCGTTTAACTGAGATACATCGGTGGCATTGTTAAGAAAAGCTTCACAATTTTGACGCCAGATTTATCTCCGACCTAATCTTCAATCCCCAAATAACCCTTCCCTAACCAATAGACCCACTAATCATAAATGGAGAATATGACCAATAAGGTCAGTTCCGGTTCTTCATCGTGTCCAAATTAGTATTTCCATCGATATTTTGATGCGGATCGTCGTCCAATGTCATTGGGGCTGTCATTCAGCCTAGTTGACGATGAATCTTGACAGAAAGGCTAAGTTTGACCCGGTGGAGAATCTGAACAGTCTTCCCTGACCACACACGTTGGGAAAGCATATAATCCTAAAAAAAATGATATTCTTCTACCCAACCAACCAACGTCATCAGGGCTAAATGACAGCCCTGATGACGATGAATATTGACAGAAATTCTAAGTCTGACCCGGTGGAGAATCTGAACAATATTCCACACACGCTAGGAAAGCATCGTATAATTCCAACAAAAATTGACATTTCCTTATCCATACAACCAACCAACCAACCAACCAGGAGACTAAAAATAAGACGGGGAGTAGGAGAAAAGAATCCGACCTCGGTGAAGTGACCTTAAAAACCAGGAGAATCGAATATTCCCAGCAGTAGGAAAGAAGGCTGGAGTCGAAGGAAGGGTGAAGACGGGAGGAAATTGGTGAGGGTTGCTAGGAAAAGGAAGAACGAAGGTGGAGGGAGGAGACCACCACGATGCGGAAACACTTTGCGAACACCGATACGAATGTATCCGAGACCGATAAAGGCGCACGCGGGAAAAGGGTAAATATGTGTGCCAGTGTGGTGAAAGAGAGAGAGGGAAGGGAGAGAGAGAGACAGCTAGAGAACAAACATCGATAGACTACTCCCCCACAACAGCTCTTCCTTCCCACCCCCCACCCCAGGTGTGCGTGTGATCATAGCGCTCACGGGCGCTATTTCCGACGCTATAAAATCATAATTACGACTCCGGAGCTAAAAGCCACGTTTCCCGTCAGGCCGCATAGGTGGCGGCGTCGGCGGCTCCTCTTCCCTCATGATGTGGTTGATTTATGACCTTTCGAAGAAAGTTGTTTCCCCCCTCCGCGAGTAAATTAAAAATAAACGAGGCATGTGCGCCAGAGCTCATGCCACTCGAAACCCGAGGAAGTGTCTCCCTCCGCATCGACGAGAAAATTGTTTCGGAGAGAGCCACGCTCGGAATCGGAACTAAACGAAATGAAACATGAACGACTTAAAGAATATTAGCCGAGAAACCAGAAGGGAGAAAAATGATCACAGAATATTTATTTCTCGAAATTAGAGGAGGTTCCAAGACATTTAGGGCCGTATATTAAACAGACGCATTATGGACGAGGGGGATTGACGTATTTTTAGCCAAATAGAACGCTTCGGGGCTGATTTGAAGGTCACCAGGGGTCATTCCTCGGCGAAAACTTGCGTTTTTTTTCAAATTTACTGCCTCCAATAAATATAACGGCAGAAACGAAGGGGAGTCAGGAGAGATCAATACTTGTGAGAAGTGCTAATAGTTTTCTATTATAATGTAAATAAAGATAGCCAAATTGTGATTCCAGACTTCTCAGAAGAGTTGAATCAATAAGAGAATGGCCAAACTTGTGCTTCAAAGTCCGTGAAATAAAATCTCTCTTTGTAAATTCCACACTGGTTTATGGATTGTGACCATGATTTCGTCAAATAATGTTAATATTAAGGTAATTGGACCTAACTAATGATGGACCTAACTAATTATCGAAACCATGATCGGAGTTAATTACACAGTGTGGGAAATACAAAGCGAGATTTTATTTCACGCATCACTTTTTCCACAAAGTAAAGCCTGAAAAGTTAACTTGTACTGAAATTAAAATTCCGTTCAAAGAGAAAGATTTAATAAAGGGTGGGCGGTGTAATGATCCATTGGTATGAAAAACTGGCTGAAAATCGCTGCAAGCGACGCGGCAATGAGTGATCCATTAAATCCACGTAGCATTGTGTTGTGTTTCGCAGATGGACTGTGAAAAATACTGACCCTCTCTCTCTAATATTTGAGTAACATTCATTTTTTAGGTATATTTCCGACTCGCTCTCCCTATTCAATCCAATGAGATTTCGGGGAGAGAACTATGTGATGTGCTTTCAACAACAAGCCACAGATAATAACATTAAGGTAGATGGAGAGGGCACTTGCTATGCTGGCCAATGCTAGAAGCTGAAGCAAGTCCGCTATCTTCCTTAACCCTCATTACTCGTTAGCGTTTGCAGGCTAACGCACAAATTTGGCAATTTTACTACATTTTCCATCGATAAATTATTAGAAATCAGCATGCACTTACTTCTTTAATATGTACCTTCCACGGATATATTTTTTATTTATTAAAATTCATAATTATCTGCATTCCTGGTAAAACATATGGTAAAATCGAGTAGAATCCTTAGCACTAAGTAACCAATACATCTTTCAAGAGTTATTTGCCTTAAATATCAAACAGACGGTGGATATTCTTTCTTTAAATGAACCAATCTGTTCATTATGTTGTGTTAATTCACAGGAAAGTAAGGAAAGAGCAGAGTTAAACCATATGGTTGTTTTTTGGGCTGTTATTTGGGTTGTCAGGTTTCAGTTTGATGAAGTAGTGCTCTCTCCATCCATCTCAATGGATAATTCCTATGAGTTATCATGACAACCAAGATACGCCAGTGTAAATCATCCAACTCAAGTGACAACAACAGTATTAATGGAGTACTGCTTTGATCATTATAGTCGACGTTTGTAATTACTTGAAAGAGCAACCACAATTATAGACGAAAACCACGCAGGGGGCGTCAAAGCAAGCAAAAAAGTACCTAAATGATCACTGTGTGGGAATTTTCACACTGCCAAACAATTGGCAAGAATGTAAACTATTCAATATTGTATGTACAGTAAACTTGACATCAGGCGTCACTTCGTAGAGGAGCTAAATATTATAATTCCCATTGAAAAGAATACTTAGTACTTTACGGTAATTATTTTATCAGTACTACCATACTCTGTGGTACTACTCACTTCACTGCTTCACTGAATCGTCAGGTACAATTGTTAGTATAATATTAATTCATTGATTGTTGAGATGGTAATATGATGTTGGGTTTGGAGGAAATATAACTTTTGGGAGGGAAGGCAGAAGAACATATAACAAATTTGGTAGCAAAGAGAAATTATAAGACAGTCAAGCAACCTTTGTAATGAACTACTTTTTCTGCACTAAAGGCAACTTTGATGTACTCATAAATTATTAGTATTGCAAATTTTAAATCACAGGGTAATATTATAAACTTCCAAACACCTGTAAAGAACACAGTGGAATGAAAAGGTTTCATAACTTGATGCTGAATAAATCAGCCTTTGACCTCATAGTTCCCATCTGAGCCGTCGAAATTCTTCAGCTAAAACTAGTGTATTAATTAGAGTAGCTTTCTTGAGGTCGGAAAAAAATAAGCCTAATTACAATTCATTGCGTCATTAAGATATGTTTTCAAAAGCCACCTCGATCAGCGTAGAAACGCTAGTAAAGTTTTAAGTGGAACTTTACAAAGATATTTAATCAGTATTAACAGGAAATGTATAGGATAACCAGAAAATTTGTCACTCCTTCGTGCAGTAACTATAATTTAATGTTAAGAATACTCAAATCCGCATAAATTCGCCCTTGTTATCGACTTTCAGTCACCATCAAATCTGAAGTCACAAGATACATAGATACAGTCACACGAGGATCAGAAATGAAGGCTGTAAATGCCCGAGGTTTACTTTACCGCTTTGAGAGAGGAAGGTAACAAATACGGTAGTAAATAAAGGAAAAAAAACTTATATCAACCAAACAGGGTAGCCACCCAACTAGTAGTTATACGAACACTATTACAAAATTGGAAAATATGAGATATCAAAAGCACTTGCCACCTACCAATTGACGTTAAAATTCCTACAAAATCGCGTTAAGCTTCTGGGCTACTATAAACATCAATGGTCATTTAAGGAAAGAATGAATTTTCTCGGAACGGAAGTTTATGCTTTCTTGTTTAGGAAGTACATAATTTCAGTCAGTTTTCTTTCAATAAATCTTATTTTCATTGGACGGGAGAGAATTAAGAAACGCCAGCATATGGCTCCTTTTGACACACATGCCATGATTCATATTCACGGTTCGTTGAACTCCTTTTCTTACAAGAGCGATTGTAAAGAGCGAAAAATATCTAAAGCATTCATATGATGCTCTTTTCGATAGTTTGATAATTGCAAATTTAAAATGATGTTGCCACCATTTTTTCCGGTGCAATGGAAAACAAGCTAATCAATATCCACACACTTAAAGCAGAGACATACGAAAGCATTTGGTTGTTCGTGCATCAGAAAAGCTGGTGAAAAGAAAAGGAAAAGAAAGAAACACCAAAAAGGAGCTAATTACAGAATATTATGCTCGTGCTGGTAAAGCTCCAACGTTTCCAAAATGAAAATTTTTTAAATCATTGATAGAAATTAAGATCTCTCAATGTTGTGAAAAGCAGATGCATTCATTAAAGGCGAAGAATATCGGAAGGAAGCCTTACCTAGAGAAAAACTCGGAAATAATTAATTTTCTTACAGTAGTGGAACATGTAATAGAAAGGAATAAACCAGATCAATATGGGTTAATAAAAAACTGTGAATTATGTACAATTGGACAATTTAGGGTAAATTTTAGCCAAACGCCATGACCAATTTGAGGATAAACCTGAGTTTAAACGTGGAAATTCTTTCTTGCTGAAAGACATATTTGAGTACAAGAAGAAAAGACTAAACCGACCATTTCAGATGAATATGTGTAATACCAACATATCAAATAGGCGCTCACAATATTCCATTCGTTATCGCTCCTCAAAATTCTTCAAGTCTCAAAAGTCTTCAAAAGGCACAACTATTAATATAAATTTACGCTAAAAATTTTCCTCAGGCAAAATTTCTTGCCGGGTGGAAAGTAAACATTTTTTTACTCTGACAGCATACTTTGGCTTTGACAAGTGCCCTTGGTGCTAGCTTTCGAGACAAAAAAAGAAGAGAGGGCATATAATTCGTAGCAATAGATGAATCAATAGATGAATCCCTCGATGAGACCAGCCTTATCGGCACTCGGTGCTTTGTCAACTCCGAAATCTTTTCAGTGGAAGACGAGCGTCTCTTTCTTTTCCTCAAAAAGGCGTGACAAGTTCGACGGGAGAGCTTAGGAAGGAAAAACTCGGCGAGCGCAAAGAGGAAGACGGTGGCGAAAGATAAGCTCCAGCTAGCGTCTGAAAACGCTCCCTTGAATAAGCCTCGAAACTGGAACACCACCTCATGCTTCGCCTTTCTCGTTTCCCTCCGTCGACACCGTCTCGGAGTTAACCAACCCGCTTAAACCCCGTGGAGGAAGTATGCCTCAGGCACAGTGTCATGTCCTACCTCCCGTTCTTCAATTCTGCGAACCCCTTTCTTACGCACACAACCAGTTTCTCACCAAGACTAGGCTAAGTTAAAATTTGGACTAGCGCATTTGATTTGCTGACAGAGCGTTTTGTTAAGTTTGTAATATTGCATTAATTAGAAATTAATTTTTTTAATATTTTACTGTGTTAAATACTGCACTTACCTATACCTATTTTTTTACTGCATATTTATTGAATTGGTTGATGAATTACAGTTCAGGTATGCAGCTGAAATGACAGGTAGACGCTGAAGGGGTTTTCTTTGGGATGCCTCTTACAGGGAGAATGAAATGTTGAGAGATGGTCATTGTGCTTTCTTGACCCTTTCTGAATATAGAAATATAATTATTTTATGACACTCCAAACGCTATACGTCTTAATACTTGGGTCAAGTTTAAAGCTGACCTCTTTAATAGCAATGTCATACATTGTGCAAACCCCCAACATATTACTTTACAATTGGATCACATAAATTTGACCGTGGTATTAACATGCCTTAGGATCAAATTTAAAAAGTTCATTCCAGCACAAATAGCTGAGGATAATCACCAACAGAATTAAGGCCGAATGGAAAGGTAGCTAGATGGAGTCTCTCCACTAAGTATCCTCTCGATAACCTTAACACAACTAGCAGCTTGTATCGCATATTCGTAAGCAAAAAGATTCAAAATACCTATAGTTTTGGTGAGGCCTCATCTAAAATATGCCGTAATATTCAAGATCGGCGCAGAAATATTTAATGCTACAGCTAAACTAAACGTCTGGTAAAGCCACAATTTTGGCTGATTGCAATTAGTGACTCGGGGATATCGCAAAGCTATTGAGAGGAGTTTGATGAGAGCCGCTACACCAGAGGAAATTCAGCTTTAGTTTTACACTGAATTATAGATCTTTCCATCTTCCATTAAGCTCCATCATTCCATCTTCATTAAGCATCCGTAAGACATACTTAAGTGACATATTAAAAAAGATATTTCGGGTAGGTGGTTACCAGAATTCGTCCTTCCAACGCACTTTTCACGACTAACCGGATAAAGAGCAGAGTTAAAAAATGATTCATTAACCCTCAGCTCATCGTCCGTTCCCACTTCCAAATCCTCTCCCATATTCACTCCTTTCCTCAAAAGGAAACGATGGAGCATTCCCTGGCACAATACCTTGCGGATACGCGCCATAGTTTTTGGATATAAATATTTTCCAACCCATCATCAAACGCAGAATGGTTTCATTTAATTTCATGGCTTTTAACGTAGTTTATGCGTCAAGTAAATCCATTCCCTCTTGCCTCCTCTTGCATTAGGCTGCAGGGTACTACATGGATTCATTCAGAAGACGCACCCCATCTCCCAAACCGTTTTCAAGGCACGGGTGAGTTTGGCGCGTGCAATCACTCCCCCGTTCTTAAGGAATAGAGGGGAGAAAACTTGTCTCATCCTCTTATTCCTACACCGGCAATGAAGCCAGAGCGCCCGCCCCCGTGACGAACATTTGAGCGACGTTTAGCGACAGAAAGGAAGCCAACAGGCTGGCGCTATCTTCCGAGGCGGAGCGGAAAATGACGAATGAATAGCGTGCGGGAGACGGGATAGAGTTTGGTGCCGGGGAAAGAGGAGCTGTGAGAGGTTTGAAGCGTGTTTGACGACTCTGGAGGAAGTTTTGACGAAGAAGATGGGAGAGGAAAAGAGAAAGGCGGGGAAAAGGGCAAGGAGGGATGAAGGCAATGGATAATACAGACATCTACGTTTTTCATTCCACTAATAGATGAAGTCGTCATATAAATGCTTGTTAAAGACTGCAGCGATCAAACAGAAAGAGATATATGACGATTAGAAGCACTGGATTGTTGGAGGAACGTGAAAGTTACACTCTAGGCTTGGATCACTAGAAATATTCGTACCTCACGAGTTTCAAGTAGACGCGGAGGATACATTATCTGGCCATCACAATAATTCCTTGGACCAGACTAAAGGGGCAAACTGCGAAAAATTCACTTTCAAACACATTGATTTAACGATATTTTTTCACGCTCACACTAATGGGAGCTCTCCATATGCTGCTAACTTCAAAACATAGCATCTTGATTTCTTTCCATTCATTTCGGACCCTGCTCACTTCAAAACAGATCGGGAATAGAGTTGATATATGCTATAGAATTAGAGAAAAAGGTGACTTTTTTATGTCTTCATTTTCATCAAGGGCGTAAAACATGAATAATCTATTGAGTTTTTTTTTAATTTATCTGCGGTAGAATTCTGACGTGACTGATTTTGAGTCACCCGGGACTAGCTACGGATTAAACTTTACGGAGTCACCCGCATAGCACAATTGTGCGGAATTTCACAGAGAAAAAATCATCCGCCCGATCCAAATCCTCCTGGACAAGGCGGATGATTTTCCCTCTATGGAATTTTGCACAATTCGCAGAATTCTCACGTGTATAAGCATGTGTTTTCTTACAAAACCCGCGGACTATGTATTAAAAAAATCCGTGACTATTTCGTATCAGCAGAATGTCACCTAGCTGCCAATTAACGAGCATATAATCGGTTTGATCTTCTTTACATTTGGAGAGCAAACGGAAGATACCATGGATGCAGAGTAAAGCTCATAGCGCATAGATTTAATCACCATTTTTGACTTAAAGTAGTTTGAGCGAGATAGTTCCCAAGGCAAAATTGAAATCATATTCGAATTGCATTTTGATTTCAGCAGCTATAGGTAGTATGAAATAAATAGTACATTATTAATGGTGCAATATTATACTGTTACATGACTGAAATTCTAATAAATTAAATATAAATATCTCTACAAGTCTTTAACTTGACTCATTTTTTTTCGCGCAGGTCGCTTAAAACTCCTACAGAACGGAAGGTCTTTTGTGATTTAGAAAAAATTATTGCAGTAACAATATGATTTATTTTCAAAAATGGTTGATAAAACATACAAACTATACACTGTTAGTTATTTGATGAGATCTAGGAGTTGGAAATACGTCACTTTTTAAATAATGTCTCTCTGGAGAGCTATTACGACTAGAACGGACTATTTCCAATGTAAAATGGCTGGTGTTTTTAGCAAATACCTTGGAAAGTAGTGTGGTAAGGAGTTGATGTTTTGGTACCTTTGGGAGGGTGAGATATTTTTCACTAAAATGAGACTGAATTCATTGATTTCTCAGAGATGTGATATTTCGCTCAAACTACCTCATTCTCGCTGCTGGGCACTTCTCGCTGCCGGATAGGTAGAATGCTGCGTATTTTAAGCTTTATTCATGCTATCACAGAAAAATAACTGTATTACTTACAAAATGCTGTTTATATTGCTTTCAAGCTTGATTCTTCTACCTTTTTTAATTGTAAGTTGGTTGTAAGTTGGTTGGAATATGTTTCTCAGCAGCTAAGGAAACACGTCAAATGACGGGATTAGCAGCGAAAGTGTTAAGTTATGAAAATCGATCGTCTTTTCGTCGTCGAACGAGATTAAGACTGCCAAATATAGAGCTACGATGGGGGATTGGAGTAAAATTACTGGCCGGCTTTTGCATTATGAGAGAGCCCTGGGTTCGCTCAAAGGGATACGACGTGACGGTAGCCGGGCCTCTATGCCTCAAGGGGAAGGCAATAAGTTACGTCCCGTGGTGGGGCAGGAAAGTGAGGCTTTTGGAAGTGAGCGAGCGAAGGAGTGGGGTGTTGGAAAGATGAGGACGGTCAGAGGTTAAGGGAAGCTCGCAGGTGGAGCACGAGGAGGAGAAGACTAAGGGGATACACAACGAGATTGCGGGAGCAAATTAAGTGCTCGGATGCGATGAATTTCCGTCGTCGCAGGCGATGCCGGAGTTTCGGATAGAGGGTGGGAGGAGTGAGTGAGTGGCGAACTCCGTAGGACACTCACGGTGAGCTATATGGGATGGCAAACGTATGTACCAAGGTCGAGGCAAAAAAAAATCCAAAAGGCAAAAAACTGAGTTACATGCATCCAGTGTATGCGTTGGAGATGGTGGGTGAAATTAAAGTAAGGCTACCGAAGATGTGTATAACGGGAATGTAATACGCAGGACCGAGAGCGGTGCAGAAAAAAACAAGTTGTGATGAATGAGTTAAAACATACAGAAATGGTGCTATGACTGAGGAACCATGAGGGAGGCCATAAAAGGAAGAGATTTTTGAGTAAATATATCGGTGAAATACGTCGTCAAGTCAACTTACGCACTGCCAGATTCAACTGAAAATACCACTTGCATGAAATTGGACTGTTCTCTTTAACCAAGATATGAAATTTTTTCATCTCCGTTCTGTATATTTCTTTCTATTGTCTACTTCACCTAGATAATGATTAAGTTGAGGAAAGTCAGATGTAATAAAGTTGCACATCTTAAGTAAAAGGTAGCAAATACGTTTAAGTTTCAAAGTAGAAGGTATCCTTCTGGATGGAGATGGTGCGTAACGTGACAGAGAGAACACAGCTATTCACAATTTTATCCTCTTCCCACCGTATGAATGCAAATAAATTTTGAAATTTAACTCATAAAAATGCATTTTAGACGTGGCTTCCACACCTGCATTGTAACTTGGAAAAAAATAAACGGCATTTGATGAAGAAATCCATAGGCGAATATCCTTAACTTTCATGATTATCCCTTGGGCTTAGCTACTATTTATGAAATATTCTGCTAGGTTAACGCTATTGAAACAAATATAAAAGCAGTTACCATAATTAATACTTACATTTCTTACAAAAAATCAGCACCACTGGTGTTGCAATGAAGTTGCTGGATTGCTGTCTCTAATAAATAACATGATAGTGTTAATGAAAGGGGAGATCAAACTAAACGCGAGTGGAGTGATGAGAAACGAAACGCTTAAGCAGAGAGGAATATTATGAACAAGTTATATCATCCATCCCACACAAAGTGCGTAATACCTCTCACTGGAAATACCAACAACATTACACCGTTCCCTAATGTCTGTCCTCCTTAGGATAGTTTAGGCCTTGAGCCAATTACCAATGTAGCCAGAGAACCATCTTCACTCTCCGAGCTCTCCTAGTTACCTCTAAAATGTCATACATTATTCACCTTACCACTCAACATCCTTTCTCAAAGATGACACCCATAATTACCTTATTCACTTCCTACTGTTTATCCTCTTACCTACGCGAGAGCCAGAATAATTTTCATGAATAAATTTGAAGTTGACAAATTAACACGCTGAAACTAGATTGTGAGTGAAATTGTTCATACTTCTGGTAAATAATACACTCTATGCGTGTCCATCTTCGGAATCCAGTAACCATAGGCCAATAATACTTTCTTCACGACATTCACCACGTTTACCAATGGAACTCAGATCGATATAAACTCAAACTGAACTGGACATTCTAAGTCAGCCGACTCGGATCGGCTGGTTTACCAATGCGAAATCGATTGAAATATCGATTTGTTTCGGTTCATATCGATTTGAAACCTCAGACTGGCAGAGAGAGAGGGCTGAGTTAGCCCGCTTCTTGTATCGACTCCAATTGCCCATTGCATTTACCATACCGAGCTGTACCGGCCAAATCGATCTAAGTTCGATTGGTACACGTAGATTGGAATGAGATGAAGTACAGAGCATACCTATAAATTTAGCAATGTTCATTGCAAACAAACAACAATGAAAGCTGAACGCAAAGACCACTCTTTTGAGGTTCATGCTTTGGATCAGTTGGAATAGTTTGGAAGCTAAAATTAACATATTGATGGTAGACTTTAATAACAGGTGTAATATATAGAAGAAATGACTTAAAGCGCACGAACTTGAGGATCCTATATAATCATTTTATATGAAGATGCTGTAAGGCTTTCAACTTTCTTTTAAATAGAGATAACTTTTATTGTTCAGTGAACAAAGTTCCTTGCGACAAAATTCAAATATTGCCACTCTGCTCTGAAACTGAAACACACTGAAAAAATCTGCCACCATGGCAGAATTAATATACTAAACCATTAAAATGAGCGCAAAACTGTGGTAACTAAAACATCCAAATAATCATCTGAGGCAAATACTATTAAAACAACTGTCACGACTATAACAACTTATATGATAATTACTAATCAGCTTGGGTGTTTATTCTATTTCTCGTAACCAGGTTGCTAACGGACCTAACTTTCCTTTTTACTGAAGGGAACAAATAATCAGAAACAAAACAAATAACCATTTACAAATACTATTTGATATGCTCGAATCAAAATGTTATGTTGGAGATACCGAAGGTAACAAGTAATAAAAAAAACTATAATCATAATATCAGATATGATTCGATTCACTTGAAAAAAATAAGGTTCAAGACACTGACGATAACAGATAATCAGCCATGCACCTTAGAAACAGCTATCTGCTACTTGGATTATTTGATAACATTTGACAAGGAGTTACATAATTTATAAAACAAGATACAGAACGATTATTTTTTACATTTTGTTGAGCGATGTTCGTGGATGTAGAATATGTTTGTCATGCGGGTTGATCTTTTACTTGTTTGGGCATTATATATCAAGAGTTCATATAAATATAATGGATTTTTGAGCACAATATTTTAGCATAATTGGTTGGGCCTTTCGATTCATTCTTCCATGCTCCATTTTTAGCCAATTCAACTTTTTGTTGCAAAAGTTTGCGAGTTCCTCACAACGCATATCAAACGCAAGCCGTAAGTAAGAATTTTGGAGATTTGCAACGTAATTCTTTGTGCTTTGTTTACCTTGGAATAAATGCCTGAGTAATATTTTATACGTGGAAATACAGATAATTAAGCCTGAATCAACCTCAGACGCAATGCCATTGGGATAATGTGCCTAAAATACTTCAACCTGCAGAGAATTGTTTAAACTTTATTTGAGGCGGCATTTACTTCCTCGCGCCAGGTTAAGGTGCTGCTTAAATAAATCCTATACTATGGACTGTGTTAAGGTTGTCAGTTGGGATATCTACGACATTAATTTTATGCCGGTCACTTGAGACTAGCACATATGAATTGGGAGCGCTTCTTAAGATTATTAACTTTATCTCAGGATTTTGTTTAAAGCGATTTCCAGTAAGTCGGTCACAGATAAATTGGATATCCTAGTTGACCAACGTGATGGTGTGGTCAATTTCAGAGGGGTAGAGCTCTAGGCATATCTGTAGATTGTCAGTACAAAAGTGATATGTACAATGGATTACTCTGATAGAAAATTATCCGATAAAAATGCTGAACAGTTGAGGTTCAAGGATTGACCCCTATGGAACTTCATATAGGACACGTTGGAAAAAACACAATTATCGTCTTCTTCCAGTACAGCTTATTGACGATTTGATAGGTAGCAGCAAAACCCGCTAAGGAGAGATTAAAAGAACTTTAATTGATTCATACACATACGTTTCAGTAATATGTAGCCTTTTGAGTCTAAGGCATTGCTCAGCTCGGATTGAACTAACATCGTGACCTTTCTGGCGTCTGTAGAACGACGAATATCATCAACCATCTCTATAAAAGCTGAATGAGAGCTAGTGTTTGACAATACCTGATTAATACTAACCAAAGAAATTTGTGTGTGTAAAACGATCTATCATAACCATATGAGCTAAGCACTCGAGAGGCTTAGGAAGAGAAGAAAGAAGTGCGATGGGTCGAAAGTCGGATATTTCATTGGGATATGTTATTGTGATGGGTTAAAATAAAGCAATTTCCACAGAGTAGGAAATATGGAGCAAATGAGTGAATAATTATAGATGTCAAGTGTCACAGGCATTACAGCGGGAGGAATCGCATTTAACATTTTAGCACTGATTCCATCGACATTATAGAGTTCAATTTCACGCCATTCACGATCAATGATGATTTAAACAGTTGATAAGTACCTATAGAAGCAAGGATTCCGTGAAAACTTTCAACTGAACTCGCATCCTTGAAAGCACATAAAGGAAATAGTTATGCATTTAGATAATCAAAGGAAATTCTAGAGGGGTGAAGAGCTTCTAGGCTTACCAAGAGCAAGGCGCCTCAGCTCCTTCAAAGTAGATTTTGGTTCAGTACATAATTGCAAACCACCATACTGTACTGCTAGGGGATGTGAGGGATTAGAGTTCTTCAAAATTTCAGTGGAGACCCCTAAGTGATAGCCTCCTACTTATGGAGGTTAACCATGGGGTTGAGTGACATTTTTGGCTAAGTTACGTTACTTGACGCGTGTATATCAAACAATTTCACGACTATTTTTAACCTTTATTCAATTCGGTGAGCATACAATGTAACCCATTGAGAACATTTCACGTGTTCTCAGCGGTCCATTGGCTTGTTCAAGTTCGAGTGTAAATTAAATAATAAAGAGAGCGATAGCGGCTCTGAAAAACGGCAATATATCCAGTTCCACGCATTTATCGATCACGTGTACGTCAAAAATATGTGAAATATCCACAAGATACACTCTCGTGGATGGTTATGTTCCGCGGGGGAGTTTTTCCTCGAGAGGGACGGAAAACAGAAATCGCTTCCATCATGATTGAAATCTCTCGCGACTTCCTCCCTTTGGTCGTTAGCTTCTCATATTTGCTTCTGGAGAGCGAGTGTGCTGCTAGTCCTTCATTTTTTTTTGGGTTTGAAGGAGATGGCGCTTCCTGTATGGGGAAGGACGATTGGCTGAGGTAGTGGGTGGAGGTGATCCGAGGTGGGCGATACGGGGGTGGCTGGTTCGGAGAAAGAAGTGGTATGGGAGGAGGAGATTGGAGGAAGGGCTGGGAGCAAGGAAATCCATATAATGGAAGCGTGGGAAAAGGGTTGAGAGGGAGAAGAGGCAGGTAGGGGACGGAAATGGAGGAAATGGAGAATAAATGAAAAAAGAGTGAGTAAGCGAGATTGTGTGAAAGAGAAAGAGAACGAGAGAGAGAGTAGAGGGGAGAGTACATAGGAAGAGGTGGGATCCGCTGACATCAATCAGGTTTCGGCTACAAGGCTGAAGGGTGAGCGAGGGGCAGAATGACATTGATAGCTGCCGAGCTCGTGCTGTTCTGCCGGCGGGGAGGAAAAGTTCTCGCTGTTAATCCTAAGGTTGCGGATTCTGTTCCCGCGAAGGAAAGTTCCTCTCCATTTGAAGTTTGCACGTTTGTAATTCGATGATGATTTACTTTTAGTTGAAATTTATTTAAATGAGCACAATTGTTTAAGTCAATGCATCAAACACTAATTTTTTAAAAGATTCTTCTACCGATAGCCAATCTCCTAAATTTATATTGAATAGAGTAGCGCACAGCTCTATGTGAAAACATTTGCGTTGATCGTGGCACTCTATGGATCGGAAGCATGGACCATTGGAAAAGCTGACCAGAACAGATTACAAGCCTTCGAAACCTGGTGCTATAGGAGGATGCTGAGTATTAAGTGTGTGAATAAAATAATAAATCATGAAGTTTACAAAAGAGTAGAAGAGGAAAGGAATATACGCAACGCCATACAGAAAAGAAGAACCAGATGGATTGGATACACCCTGAGACACAATTGGTTCGTGAAGAACGTAACTGAAGTTACAATAGAGAGATAAGTCCCCAGAGAAAGACCCATTGGACCAAATAAAAAGGAAAGTATCTAGGAAGAGATACCAGAAGGCAAGTTGAAAAGGAATAAAGGACCAATTTTTATGACCGCACAACTGTTGAAACAATTTCTCTTACCCTATGTTCTCATGGTTACAACAAATATTTTCTGAGGGACCATGAATGTATGAATGCATCTTGTTGAAATGCTTAGTCCATATAGCTGTTCCTATGCACGTTTAATTTTTTACTTTCAGGGCTTCAGATTTTCCATTTGAATAAAAATAATATAAATTCCAATGCATTACAATGGATGTTTCAAAACGATACAGAGAAAATATTTAAAAAGACACGATTTATGAAAATTAGTCACAAATACTGCTAAATATGCATACGAATCTACCTATATGAATTCCCTTGCCGAGCTTTCAACTCTCAGGAATGGAAATTTTTACATATTTAGAAGTTCTAATCTATAAGCAACGCAATCTATTACCCACACTTAACTGATATATTACGAAGGAAACACCCGGCTTAAAGGCAGAATATACTTACATCTCACAGCTACCACCTCTCAGATTCAATTGATAAATAGCATTTTTCAAAGCTAAGGACGATTCTGGTGGTCCGTTTCCCCTGAGATCCCAATAAATACTCATTGCCATCTGGATTCCCAGGGGATGAGTTTACAGATTTGATATAAACTCCGAACCTTGGGAGGAGAAAATCCCACCCAGATGGATATCGAACCCAAGAGCTAAGGATTAGCAGACAAGAACAACCCTGCCGCCACTGGGGCCGACAATTATCATAATAGATCATCCAGTATAAAATTCTTCAAGCTGTAATTACACTCCTCATTCAAAACCTAGTGAATTCAACCAAAAAACGTGAATTATTTTTGTCAAATAATTGAGTGATTCTTAATACCAGTTTTAACTCAAAATTTTGAAAGAATTTGTAGAGTTCAGGTTTAACTTCGGAAAGGTAGACCTAAACAAATAGTTATAGACCTCCAAGTCAAGGTTTGTGAGTACAGTGTATATTTGTGCTAAAAAGCCGCGCCATGGGTTCCATGAGAAGTTATTATCACTGTTGTGAGTACAAAAAATACAAGGCTGCGCAAGCGACACAAGGGAGCTTCGATAAAAGCTGCCATTGAGAATTGAAGAAGCTGGCGGATGGGAGAATATGGAAATGTAAGCGCGGCATGAGGAAAAAATAACCGAAGAGCACGGGTCAGGTGGAACAAAGTTTCAGGAAGAGATGAAAGAGGGGCAGAGTGGGAGAAAATAAGAAATAATGACAAGAAGAGGACGATGGACAGGGAGAGGAGAGTGAAATAGAGAGAGCAGGGAAGCTCGCTTCAGAAACTCACAGAAGAAAAGTTTTGGGGTCGGAAAAGGGGAATATAATGGAGTATCAAGTTTTTGGGTTGGCAGTGGCGGTGTCTCCTACAAAATGTGTAAGACTTTGGGTCCATGTCCCACGGGTCCAAAATACTAGAGAGAGGCTATCTTGAGACCCATACCTTAACAATTTATTCCACGGGATACGGGGAGATGGTCTGGAAAAGGACGAAATAACGGAACGTAGAGTAAAGATCGGGCAATACATAGGAATTGACAAGGGGAAATAAGAATAAGCAACACCAGAACTATTTGATACCACGATCTGAGTAGGTAATATATTTTACTCACCCTGTAATGGTTTAAGTGGTACAGAAGTATAGCAAAAGAAGCATGAATATGAGAAGCTGGGATTGGACTATGAGAAATTTGTACAATCGAATTAAAAATATTGTTTACAACCCTCATGTGGAGTGTTGCGTCATGTGCTTAAAAAACTTGGTCGCTGAGGAAGGGAAATGAGGTTTCACTTGAGCTTTTTGGTAATTTTTGGAGATGAATGGAAAGAGTAAGCTGTAGGATAAGGAAAACGGGATGAGTAATTAGGAAGAGGAAGCAAAAGTGGCTGGAGAGCGTATTGAGAGGAGAGCTGTATCTAAGCGTGGGAGAGAGGGGTGAGAATTATGCGTAGGAATTCCGGTAAGTCAGACGAAAGGACAAAGATATGAAATATTTAAAATATTTTTATCCAAAACATATTTTAATGCAGGAAACGTTAGAGGAAACAGGATATTGTAAAAAAATTATTGCGGTATAACAGGAAGGATAGATCATGAACCTTCCATCATTTTAGCCTACGATGATGACTGAAACTACACGTTTCCGGATCTTAATCGGATGACCTATGCGTATTGCACATCAGATCGCCACTTTACGCATAGAGGAATAGTAATCCTTTCAACATTATGGCAATGAGGTAGTGTTCAATTCTCATTCGTACCTATTCGTCGCAAGAGAAATTACATCTTCAGTTGAAGGATTAGGTGAGTTTTTAGCGGATGAGCACTAACCATGCCTATAAATACAGGCATTTCTACGAGTCACCAGGGTATTAACTGCATATTGACAACGGTTTCAGATGAATGACTTGGTGTTCACCTTCGATTACTCGAAAAAATCAAGCCAATTTCTGGCACGTACTTGCGCTAAGATGAACTCACAAGGTAGGGAACTTTTTGTTACCCTTTGTAGGTACTATGAGTCGACAATCGTATGGGTTTGCCACAGGGAAACTTTCAAACCGCTTTGCTGAGACACGTTGCCTTTATAAAATGATTCCGCGAGAACGACTCCAATTTTGTTGCCTCGACCAAATTTAAAATTTAAAAACTTTGCTTTGGACATGATTTTTTGCTGGAGATGAATTTGCTGGTGAATTTCCACGAAACGAGTGGTACTCATTAGGTAACAGAAAAAATTTGGAATCTACAAATTGCTGCATCATGTGCAGGCGAATAATTTTCATCATAAACTATCCATTCAACCAAAAACAAACAAATCAACTTTTTCGGTCGCAAAAGTGTATCCCACATGACCTTAGCATACTACTTATTTAGAACAGCGCCCAGCTAAATTGGAAGCTACATAAATACCACATCGTGGGTCCCGTTGATCAGTAGCCAAAATCCACTAAGTTTTTGAGTTCTAGGTCAGCAGACTCATCTAATGGTTTCCGTAGTCTTTTGGCGGCAACGTATAAAGTTGAAACGCTAAAACTGGAATACTTACGTAATATAAAAGCGGATTGAGAGATGGTATATAACCAATAATGTGACATAATGCAACATGGGTGAACATATAGCCCTTGAAAACATCAGCGTCCACCCCGGAGAAGAATAATTGAGAAAAAATATCTTTTAGTTTACCATACTTGAATAAGTAATGTCTATTCAGGAATGTAACCCTTTCTACCAAAAACCTAACACTTTATCTCATCGAAAAGCTTGAAGACATTTTCTCACTTTAATCAATAGAGCATACATTCCAATTTATTGGCCAGGGCGCTCAAAATAAGAACTCAGTGAAATCACATTCGGCAAACAGCCTAACTTCCAGAAGATCGAGGAAAATGTTTCAAGCCCTTAGGTTACGGCTATTTGGCCGTTTTTATTGATCCATTGGAATTTGATTTATTGTCCACCAAATATACCTTGCTTCTAGCTTAAGCTCGCTCTTGGACTCTTGATATCATGTATTAACATAAAATTTTAGAGGTAAGGAATAACAGGCCATGGAAAGAAACAGGTAACTCTCATCCCTTTACCAAGTATTAGGTTTATCATCAAACTATTTTTGTCTTTCATGATATTGAATGAAATGATTTTCCACCATATAGGTTCAAAACAACCGATATTCATCTAGACTACTCTTTCAAAGTCGTTTTCTCATCGATTGTAAATTTGTTCGACGAAAATACTTCAGGGAGGGTTTCCCAAAAGTAAAAAGTGACGGGACTTACGGCCAGAATCCTCTTTCTCTGGCATTCATGCCCTCAAGTTCCTCCATCCATTTTCATTATTTATAGTGCAGTGTATTTGCATATTCCATTGAAAAAATATTCCATTAAATGTCAAAGCTTTCAGTTCTATTTTTGGGAGAGAAATTACTTCGAGATAACATTAGAAGTTAAATCGAAATTAGTTCAAAAATAACCATTGAAAAATTGAGAATGAAGATGAAGTGAAAACCAAACAATGCGGCAAACAACTCCATAGAGTGTTATGTCAATTGACAATTTTAACGTTTATTAATAATTTTTTAGTTTAATGAGTTAATCAATCAGTTACTTTACACAGATAAATAGCTTTTGCTTCCAACAGATAAATAACTTTCAGTTATTGGAAGTTGGTTTACCCCATAAACTGTCTTTCAGCTTCTTCTCCTCCGAAATAGGTATACAAATTTATGCACTCAAAACTAATTTATACTCATATATATATTATTCAGGAGTAATGAAACGATAAATAAATGAATAGCTTAAATATGGATGGTAGTCAATCTAATATGCACTTAACCATGCCATTCAGGTTCTTGCCAAATTGGAAACATTTTAAGCTTAATGGAAAATAAAGGTAAAAGGTCACCATTAGCAAAGAATATGCCATCTGAGGACGGAGGCAATCCTTCAATATCAATATACAGACTCCAACCTTAAAACTGAACTTGAAACATATGATTCCTTGGCTAAATGGTCATGTACGATTAATCAATTTTAAACTGAAGATAGTGTTTTGTTTCTGTGATTCGACTTTGAAAAAGCAAAATAAACCGACTGAACTAAATATGTAAGTCGAAGTAAATCGAATAAAAATCATCGAAATTGAAATCAAAGTTAGCAATAAATATATAGAAAATGATCTTTCGCATTACATAACAAAATTTTAATTCGGACATACATGTAACATAACAATTTCACCGCGCAATAGTCTACGCAGGATGTTAGCATGCTTAAAAATTACAATTTAAACATGTAGGTAATACATTTTTGCACATGAGGTTATGGTGATGAACCCATTTACTTATTTCTATTATCTAACATGATTGGCCTTACGTCGGTCTATCTTCCTACTTTTGAGCCTGCAATGATAAGTTTTACTCCAGAAATGAAGGCCTCGTAGGAAGCAAATGAAATATTCTGGTAAACTTAGATATATAACAGGTAAAAATAACCTTCTGTATTAAAAAGGTTGGGATGAGTCAAAGCTTCTCAATGTTTCTACACAGTAGTCTTTGCATTGCATTAGCATGCTGAAGGAACAACGCTTAAAAAAAGCAAATGAATTTTCTTTACTTGGGTTTATGGCAATGGACCCATTAATTTATTTCATTCAACGCTAAGTCTTCCTTTTTCCAAGTTTGGAATAACAAGCCTCCCTGAAATGATTAAGGTCTGGTGCGAGGCGACGCCAGTGCACCGGATTCCTAGAGGCGGGACACGAGACTGGAATTTGTCAACTTCCTTCGCGGAACAAGAGCGTGCGACGTCGGCGACGAGTCTTCGGAGCGGGTCGTAATTCTCAAATCTGGGCAATCCAGCCGGGTGCACCGAGCAGGCAAACTCTGTGCCTGGCTATGATTAATAGCCGGGTGAGAATGAACATGCGCACATGATAAGGCGAGCGCATAATAGCGCGGAAATCCATTAAAACATGCCCTCGACGGGAATAATATAAAAATACTTGTCACTCATCACGTCTGCACTCAGAGTACATTGCAGAGAACGCGAAAATGAAAAGCGTAGAGAATTTGGTGCAATATAAATTTACAACACATAATTAGTTGTCATCAACGCTGCAAAGAAAATATCTCAGTAACCAATGGGATCCTCAAAATTATTAAAAAGTGAATACCTCATTGTTCAAAACTGTCTTTCAACTTGTGGACGGTGGCACAATACGCACGCTTTGTCTGCATCAAGACATTATATTGCAAGCAGTATTGAATATTTTGTTCTTTTAAAGCTATCATAAATCCATAGTGAATAAAGGCTCTTCAAATGCTAAACAAGCTAAGGAATCTGTGTGATATCGAGGGATTCGGGTTCGAGTCTCGGTCCAGATGGATGATATGTGATGGATGATATGAAATCAACGCAAAACTATTGACATAATTACTAACTCTAAGAATTTAGAATAGAAATGATGACGTATGGAGAACGGAGGGACTGAGCTAAATGGTGAAGAACATATACGAGATGGGTAAATATGGCAGGAGAGAAAAGGGAAAACAGAATAGATTCGATGAAAGTAACAGAATCGTATGGAGGTCGTATGGAGAAGTAAGGATGAGAGGAAGAGGGTAACAGGTGAGAACGCTAGGTAAACATGCAAGAGAAGGTTAAAAAATAGAAATGAGCACAATGAACACAGAGAGAAATTTCAGAGAGAGACAATAACTGCCATCTAGAGTTGAAACGTAAGGAGGAGAGGTGAAACGTGACCGCGAAAATTGGAAAGAAAGATGAGGACTGGCCAAAAACCTATCTACTATATTCGTCGCCTCCTAGCCCACCCTACAAAAGCCTAATTCAGCAAAAAGTCGACGGGCAATCTGTAACTCATGAAAAATGTACCAACCCAACATATCTTCATCTACATCAACATCATACCCTACAAGCCACCCAAAGGGTGTGTGGCAGGGGGTGCTTCCACACCAGGCATGCATGAATGATACGGTAGAACACCGAAATTATATTGAAACCCGCGTACCACACATGAAAAGCGACAATTAAAAATCTAATAATCAAGAAACATTCTATCGTCAATCGTTCCAACATGCAAGGGATACAAAGACTACTACTGCATATTCAAAATATGATTCTCTTTCTTATTATGCAGACACTAACCACCCAGCTGCACGCGACTCCGCTCTCCGGCATGCCTCCCCTAAACATCCTACCTGCACGGCAACAGTGCATGCTTGGCGATCCCCACCCCCTGCCACACATGACATATGTGCCACATATGACCACAAGTGACCATCAGCGGGATGCCATGACTTTTTGCGACGGTCAAGTTAATGAGGAGAATTCTTTTGGCTGTATTTGCGGTCAACGTCATTGGTCGTTCAATCCTTTGGATTTTATCTTCCTCTATAGCATAATTATCATCATTGTTCAATCCTAAAATTGGTTGACTGTAGTCCTCCACCCTTCCCTATCTATTATTAATAGTAGTTCCCCTATCTCCAATTATCTCTGCCTAGTTACTTTCCTCTTTATTTGGTCCATGCACTTATTCCTGGGTCTTCATCTGGGGACTTTTCTCTTTTTTGTATCTTCAATTACGTTCCTCACAAACCCATTGTGTCTCATGGTGTGATCAATCCATCTGGTTCTTCTTTTCCATCCATGAAGGGCCACGCTCCACACGAATTTTTTCACATATTGTTTCATAGTTTTTTGTCCTATCCTCTTTGAGCACAGGAGTTGTCTTTTTTGCACTTATTTCAAGAGAGAACCCTATTTCGCGACTATTAGCAGGTAAACAAACTCAGTTTGTCATCATTAGCGTCAAGTTTATTCAGCGATTCATTGAAAGGGCCATAGTTATGTCAAATGCAGTGGTTCCAAGCGTGTCGTTATTTACGGAGGTTCCACCGCAACTTGGTGAGTCAAAGAAAGTGCTAAATTAAATAAAAATTTAAATCCTGCTTCCACTAATGGAAAATCGTTAGCTATGGAAAACTAAAATGAAGGCACAAAATATTGCAATTTTTTTGACGAATATAGTTTTATTGAACACTTTTTATAGACATAAACGCCGACTGGAGCGCCATTTTTATGGAATTACCTCATTTGGACTTCAATTTTTGCAGTAATTAGGTAGTAACTGGAAAAATGAGGCGGTAAGTGGCATTTTTAAAATTTTTAATTTTTCTGAACTATTTGCTTCTTCAAACAGTTTTTAATGAAGATGGCATCTATATCGAAGGGGAAAAGAATATTTCCACGTGTTATCCCCATTTCCTCTCTAAAAACCATATCATTTCAAGTTCAATTTGCGAGAAAAATATCACGGAAAGGTAACATTTTCTTATTCTCATCAAATAGAAAGCATGTTCTTCTAGAAGTCTCCGTTTTATGAATAAAATAACATTGATGTCCTTTCTCGGTGGATCCACCTTAATAGCTTGTTCAGAACGCAGATATGTTAGGTTGCCGGAGCATTGCCCGGAGCCCCCAGGGTCCGGGGAGAGGGGGAAATATAAAAAAGTTCAGAAAAATAAAAAATAAAACTTTTTGTGTTGGTTGGAGCATGTTAAAATATTATTAGAGGGTTTTTTTCGTACATTCAAAAAATATCAGAATACAGGAGGGGCGTGTCTAGCTACACGTATGGTCCTGTGTGTTCTTAAGCAGAAAATATGCCAGTATATTTGCCACTAATTGAAATCACCAATAAAAGGCTCACGTTACTTTGTTGAACTCTATTTGCGTGGCAAATGTTGGTTGAAACAAATGTTTTGTGCCGAATTAACGTACGGTACGAAGCATTCGTATTAAGGCATTATAATGCATGTGCGCGACACATTAATATCAATCTGCACCAGAAGTTTTTACGTCGTAAAAACCCTTGCGGTATTGCCGTGGCCGCTCAGAACGTCATGGGAAAAAAAGTCTCAGCGAAAATAATTTGTTGATGCAACCAATTACGGTTGAGGTTTACTCTTGAGACTCTGCGTAGGGGAGTAAATGCATTATAACGATGCTACAGTTGTCGGGGTGAGAAAGAAATATGTGTTTAAAAAGTTCCACGCTGTGGGAAAAAGGTAGGAAATGGATATTAGCGTGGGATTCTCAGTTTAAAAACAATCGAAGACTGTTCTTGTACAAACTCAAGGAAAGGTCAAGTAGATTTATTGATGAGATCAAGGTATATCTGAGATGAAAAAACAAATAAGCTTGAAAAAAGAAACCTTTGCAGGACAAAATTGGAATTTCAAAATGAAAATCCGACCGCCAAATCTGCTGTGATCGAAGGAAGTGGTCGGTGAATATTACATTTTTCCGTTGGGGCAATAAATCATCGTAAATCCTAATTTAAAATGGTAATAAAGCTGAAGTTGTTCAATTGTGTGCGCGATATAAGCGACTTCGTAAAGTTAAGGATAGGTCAAAGTTCTCTCATTTCCCCGACATTACTGTAAATACGAATCTAGCTCTTGAGCTATCAACTCGATACCAAGCAGCAGTAATCAGTTTGATCCTCGGCGGGATATAATGGGATTTACGCAATGTGCCTCGGTTATGCGTCATTTTATTCCTGTCACTTAATGTCATATTTGCTATCTCTTTATAGGCCCGCCTCTGAGAGTGAGAATATAATGCATCTCATCTATATATCCAAGTTTCTACTCCAAGGGGAGCTGTGGGTAGTATTTGCAATCATTGAATGCAAATCCCTCACGTAAATGATACAAACAAGCACAGTACTTAGACACGCGCAGGAATTTCAGATATAACATTTTCGTGCGAAAGTGCACCATGGAAACATCATTCGACATGATTACAAGATAGATTATCTAATTGCAGATGAGATGTAGTAAAACTGCTTTACGCGGTACATTTTATTGTAAAAACGAATTCATGAACTGAAGTAAATTCTTCTCGGATTTCCGTCCGAGTAAGGTGCTCCATCTACATCTTACCGACGTTTCGATGAAAGAATTTTTAATCGTCATCAGAGCCATTGATGCCGAGTGTCGAGGAGCCGTGTTTATATGGTATGTCTCTCAGGTCAGGCCGGTTTTGATTGGAGGAGGCGATTTTACTTTTCCCACCATTTTCAGGTTTGGGTTCCGGGTCCTACTTAGTGGAACCCTTCGTCTCTGTTTAAGTCCCTGCTCTCGAGGCGGATTTCTATTGCCTCTTTGGTGATTCGGTGCCAGTATCCTTTGGAACGGATCATCTCACTCAGACGGAAATCCGAGAAGAATTTACTTCATTCATTCGCCGGGAGAAAATTAAATCCTACAAATGCATGAACTCTTTAATTCGCCGGGAGAAAATTAAATCCTGCAAATGCATGAACTCTTTCATGAGGAAAAATGTACCGCGGTAAGAGAAAATATTTTTGATGAAATGAATTACAAAGGGGAAGAGAACCTGTGCTAATTCCATTCATTTTCTAGTTTATTCTACTATACATTCGTTTGTACAGTAAATTGCACCGAGTCTTGCACCGAAAACGGCCTTTAGCCACTCTCTCTAAGGAAATTTGGGTGGGGGAATAGGAAAGACTAACTGGCCGGCAAATGGGCAATCCAGGTTTTACTCCCAGTCAGGTCAAATCATCACTACATTCTGTATTTCAACAAATTGGGGCGCTTGTTGGCTAAAAACATTTTATTTATCAGTGTTTCAACATGAAAGGCCACGAGAAATTTTAAAAAGTTTTCCCAGCACGTCAAAAAATCTGGCAAGCGTAGTCTCGCAACTCGACCACTAGTCATTATTGATACGGCAAGCTTGTAAACCCTGATGGTTTAGCCTTTATAAATGGATAGTTTGGAGTGGAGAAAGGCTTATCGGTATCCCATAGGTTTACGGAACGCTAGAAATAACCGGAGGTTAGAATAATTATCTATGGGGGCTTTTGAAGGAAAACGATTGCCGAAGTCTCTGTTTCTCTCACCATTCAACAAACGGAATAATGGAGGAAATATTTACAAATGGCATCCAATACTTGAGCTCTTCAGTTACCATGTTGTTCAGATGCATTATTCTCTTTGAAGAAAGCGTTGGCATCTGGCCTTCGTCCACAGAACTGAACTTAAATGAACAATCGATGACATTAAAGTCGGATGGGGTAAGAGATGACGAGACCGTCCTCAGAACCAATTAACCTCTCTATTTCCTCTAAATAAAGTTTTAAATACATCCTCGCATTAAAATTCTTGAGCTGAAATTCGAAAAAGATAAGTTCCGAAACAACCCTCTTCCATTAAATTCCATATATTTGTACTTAATAAGAAACATTTAAGACCATTGGAAGTATCACTCAACCTTGATATATATTTTTATTCTTTTCTTGAGAAATATTTGTTGGATAAAATATGACCACTTTTCATGTCTTTGATTCGTTACGGGTTTGTCTTCCTGAGAAGCTCCCATTTACCACACGGTGAAATTCAAAATAAAAAAATCGTCTCCCGGACCCCAGAGAGCTCCAAGAAGAAGTAGCATTAAAAAAGTTTTAAACCTCTTAGGTACACGATTATACACAGTCAGCAATTTTTTTGCACAGGTTTTCCACATTAGAAGGTTCCATCGTTGAACTCCATGGTACTGATTTAACGGTAACCGGAAAGCTAAAAAGTTTCTAGCGAAGTATATTTAGACTCAGTAAGAGCACTTTGCCAATATAATGAGGTATGCTCCTCACATGGACAAGTGAAACGTCTTTTTGCATTTAAGCTGAGTACGCTTTTTATAAGTTCACTCCCTGTAATTTCCATCAAGTTTCGCTAAAAGTGGATTAGTTCCCATAAATGTTTACCGATATCCAGTAATTAAGTATAGAAAAGCAATCACGAGATAGAAAAAAGACTAAGGGGTCGCTTTTAGTTTTAGAAATCCTATTTGTCTGGAAATATATAAACTCCATCTGACTGATAGAGAATTTACGGCATACACCGATAGTTATTTACTCCTGCCGCACTTTCATGGGTGTGTAGAAATTAGCGGTCCCGCGTTTTACAAACGATAGTTTTTCTACCATAGTACATTTGTCCGATAAAATCTTTTAAATTAGCAAACTAATTCGAATACCTCATGGCAGATTCGCAAACGTCAGCCCCTATAGTTACAGGGTGAATGCCATTCGGGAGACAAAGGTTCCTTACAGGGCAGGCTAACAAACGGTATACGACTAATAATATCAAGGGAAAACGACACATGGTCTTTGGGTTGGAGTTAGCTTGAACGGGAGAGGAAAGAATTTACCTCCAAACTAAAAAGGTTAAGATCTTGCTCCCTGTGAGTGGAATTAAATTGATGCCATTACGCAACCTGCAAAAATCTTTTTGACTCATTTTTTCTGAGCATTTTTAAGCCTAAAATTTCACCCATCTTCTTTCGTCCTATTCTTCAAAGCAAAGTTGCCGATACATTTTATCCACATTATGGAATGATGACCGTAAATTACACTAAAATCTAAATTATGGAACGCTAGCTTACCTGCATGGTATGGAACGCTGGTTACCAGCATGGGTTTACGTAATTCATTAGTTGATAGCTGAGACTGGAAATGATAGCAATCTTAAGCACACGATGAGAGTGATGATAATTGCTGGAATTCGGGAAAGAATTCATATTTTTTCGAACGACACAGAAAAAGGTTTCACCGACAGGGGACGATTGGAGCATTCTACAGTTATCCCGCGACTATCGGCTCATTAAATGAAGATTTTTCATATAATTCAGCGGAAACTTACAACTCTACACAGAAAATATAAAGAAATACCTATCTGGGGCTAAGCGTTTTCCAATCTACATTCATTTCTCATTGCAGCCTAAATCGATCGGATTCTATAGAGTTCCCCCTTAAGAATCACATTTTAATAGAAGCACTGGTAGTCGTTTCAAGGGGAGAATACCACTAGCCACGGTTAGTCATACTTTGAAAGGCTTACTCTTCCAAGAACGATCTGAATACATTGAAGATATTCCAGCCACCGGCATCTTCCTAGATCTCTTATGTATCCTACTTTCTGGAGGAGGCCAATGGAACTGGGTCTTAGGGCACTTGTACTTTTCCTTTTTATTTGACGAGCTCATATCATTAGAGCGCTTGTTTCTGGCTTTTTGCACAACCGATTTTTTTATGTCCATTACCAATCCAATATCTTCATTTCCGTTCCTGTTTTTCTTGAATATTCTAGTGACTCTCCTTATCCTAACGCTTGATTTTTTTCATGTATTTTTCATCAGTCGAACTGTAGGCATCATACGTCGATTAGCTCTTTGCTATAACTTGTGGGATTGCTTCATCTGTTTCTTTCACTATCCACTAAATAGAACCCCAGTAGGCATTTTACCAGCTCCTAATTCCTTAAAAACCTTGCAATCCATATCGTATTCACAGCTTGTGGATTCATGAAAAATGGAAAGTAAATATTTATTGTTTTGCAGTCTCAATGGTTCCGTGGAAGTAAAGTAGTACATCTTTCATCTCCTGATACTTCTACGTATTTGCTATTCTCTTAACATTCATTTCCTCAACTTTAACTTAGAACTCTATCTGCTCTGGGTAATTGGTGTCTTATTGTCTACGAGTACATTGATCAACACCGTAAAGGTTACGCCCATAGCTTCACACGATATATTCCAGTCTTCCAACTCAGATTGCATATATATTATAAAGGAATTTCAACCTTAAGTGAATGTTTTAGAGGTTTGGAACAAAACAGAAACAGCTTTCCAACGAAACTGCAGCCTGAGACCTTTCGTATATACGCATAACGTGTTATCAGCAGGTATCTAATGTCATTTACTTTTATCGCTTTCCACAATATTATTCCGTATTATAGAATTATATAATAGAATTATCGATGTTTTCTTCATAATCAAATATTAAGTGAACTTCCAGGCTCTTTGCCAGCATTTCCTCAATTATTTGTTTTAAGTCATATAATAAGCCTTAAGTGTCATATGCCACTAATATTCCCACATTTTTCCTTCAATTCTATTTTACAACTTACTTGAGAAGATATCGCTGCTCCCAATCCTCCCAATACCCTAAATTCTCTCAGAAGTGTACAAAAACGTACAATCCCGCAGAAATAGTTTGAGACATGAGCGACAAGAGAGCGTGCCCTTATAGTACGAAGAGATCCATCTTAAAATCCATCTCAGAACAATGTTATTTTTTAATATTATAAATAAAATACAATACATAATGATCATAAATAATTTTCTTCAAAATCAATTGATTTCATGCATTTTTTAATCAGATAGCCTCATCGGAACATATGTCATCATTGGTTGTACAGTCCTAAGATTGGTTGACTTCAGCCCTTCATCCTTCTCTACTTATAGTTCCCTTACCTTCTGATATCTCTTCCTATGTATTTTCCTCTTTATTTGGTCCATGAACCTATTCCTGGATCTTCCTCTGGAGACTTTTCCCTCTATTTAACTTCAATTATGCTAATCACAAAATCATTGTATCTCAGGGTGTGTTCAATCCATCTTTTTCTTCTTTTCTTAATGGTGTTCCAAATGGTCCTTTCCTCTTCTACTCTTCTCTACACTTCATCATTTCAAATTTTGTTCGTCCATTTTATCTTCAGCATCCTCCTCCAGCACCAGGTTTTAAAGTCTTCAAGTCTTTTCTGTTCAGCTTTTCCAATGGTCTATACTTCCAATCCATAGAGTGCTACGCTCCACACGATTGTTTTCACATACTGTTTCCTAATTTATAATCCAATCTTCTTTGAGCACTGCAGTTGACTTTTTCCCATACAACGTGCATACGAAACGTACGTAATGAGGATGAAATGGAGAGCGGGGTAACGAAAAGCCACCTTGCCCCGGCAAATACCATTCCACTAGCGGCCAACGCCTCTCAGTCTCTCAAGTCAGTCAATTATACTGCACCTCATGCATCACACCGTTCCTCTTCCCTCCACAGATGGACAAGCTGCTTGCTGCTCTCGTAACAAACCAATTCGGAAGCTGGTTAGAAGGGGGTGAAGGTCGACTATCTCACTCTTCCCGGGTTGACAGAATAGGATTTGTTTCGGGGTTTCGGGGGTCGAATGAAGACAGGAGGGGATTCGGGCGGTGATTGGGGTAGTTGGGGGGGGGGGGAAATTGAACAGACCCCAATGCACATACTACGTCGTATGGATCTGGGAGCACTAGAGAGTGGCGACGGCGCATTAGGGGAAGGGACTGGGTTTCGAGGTCGATCGGAACGGAGGGTGGGCCTATTCCCGGCCTCCATGGAGGGAAAGAGACTGACTTCACTCCATAGGATTATAGAAAATAACAATACAGTACCACGTATGGTCTACTGGAAACATCGGTCCTTCGCTAATCTCAGGTATTTTGTGTTTTAACCCCGGACGTTATTTCAACCAGGGGCGTCATTTCAAAGCAGGAGAACTTAGAAATTAATAGTGCCCACCCCAATCTGAGTAACATAAATAATTCCAGACAAAATTTTCAGTACTTCATTATTGTAGGGAACAAATATTCCTCATGTCCTATTAACTGGGTCTACAAAAATGGCATGGGAAAAAGTCTATTGCCCATTTATATGATATTTATGCAATAGAAAATATGACTACAAACCAGGGAACGGCATGTGAAAATTTGTGTGGAGTGTAGCACTCTAAAGATCGGAAGTACGGACCAACGGAAGGATGCTGAAGATAAAATAGACGGACAAAATTAGTAACGATGAAGTGTATAGGAGAGTAGAAGAGGAAAGGACCATATGGAACACAATACATAACAGAAGAGGAAGATGGATTGGACACACCCTGAAACACAATGGGCGGGTGAAGAGCATTATTGAAGGTAAAATAGAGGGGAAAGACTCCAGAGGTAGTTCATGGACACGAGCATGGACATGGACCAAATAAAGAGGAAAGTGCATAGAAAGAGATACCAGGAGGTAAGGGAACTAGCATTAAATAGGGAAGGGTAGAGAGGTGAAGTCAACCAATCTTAGGATTGTATAATCAATGGTGATGATGATAATGCTATAGAAAAAAATAAAATCCACAGGTATATTCAATTAAAGCACAATTGTTGGGTATGAATTAATCCTTGTAGAGCACGGTGTCGGTAAAAAAGAGTGTGTTGCTCAAACTGTGAAACTCTAGCTCGCGCGAAACTACGGTTTATGCAACTTTTTAAAAAGTTCATTGTGAGTTCTACCGTGAAACAGAGTTAAAGGTTTCATTATACAATGCTGCGCAGAGGGTTTTTATTCGACCTCATCAAAGCAGCGAGTTTTCAGCTGCGAGTGATATAACTATTCCCCGAATGTCTTTTAAAAAATCTCATTTAAAAAACTGTAACAAATAAATGCCTCAAGATTTTCCCGAGGCTTAGTCCTTCTCATTGTGAATCAAAATAGTGTAATGGAGAGAAAAAACATAGTCAGTTACATACATGAATAATGGTCACGGAATGGACTCGGATTCCGAGTGAAATTTTCTTGATTTAAAAAGAATATTTAGAGTGGTTCACCGGTGAATATGTCTAAAGATTTTCAGCCCATTGCTGAAAGGCTAATGATTAATTTATAAAAACTGAACACTCAGTGTAAACAGGAGAGATTAGGCACGAATACAGTCGTAAAAATGAAGTTAACATTAAAGATACTAATACGAAAGATCTTTTCATGAAAATGATAGAACCATGTTTAAAAATTGTTATACTTTAAAAAAAAATCCCTTTACCGTTGAATGAAAACAACAAATTTTCCGAATATATCTCAAATAATATGAGAAAAGATGGGGAGAACATTGAGAGTGTTTAGTTGCATCCATAGCGAGACCTGCAAAGATAATAAAGACAAAACTTTTGAACGAAAATGGGCTACCTTGCAATTCAATAAGTCACAAAAATCTTGGGTGCGGAGTACGGAGGTCTTTGGGAGAGGGGCACAATTGCATAATAGGATAGAAAAGTGAAGAGAGACGGCTGCGGAAATAACCCTTGAAAGGGGGGGGAGGGTCGTTTGGAGCCGGAACTCCCCCGCAGAGGGTCATAATGTGCATTGACAAGTACGGCGACAAGCGTGAGGAGAGACGATGAGAATAGGCGGAGTGATCTACATCTACATACTATCCTGCAAGCCGCCGCATGGTCGTGTGGCAGGGGGTGTAAGGACACCAGCCGTGTAAAGATGTAAGGGATAAGAATTTTGGAGGTGAAATGGTGACGTGTATTATGAGAGTGTATTTAGCGGAGCTCATTTTTTATTGTGGTCACTTATTACGCGCGGGAAGAGCGAGTTTTTGCATCTATCTGTTCGACAATGTATTTATCTTATTTTATCGCTTCTTTCAGACCTAGAGATATAGTGAGGCGTCACGATAGTATCTGTGTCTGTATCTCTGTGTCACTCTGGGGTATAGGAGGTGGAGGTAATAAAGCGGGCGCAAAGAGAGGTTAGGATTGGAGTAATTATTATTGGAGAAATTTTAAATACAGTGAAATCTGCCTCCGCGGCCACCTCTCTTAAGCCGTCACCACACTAAGCGGCCTGTTTTTACTGGAACGGAATGAAATTTCCAGGCATAAAACCAATAGAAATTTTCCCGCTCTTCATCGGCCACCATCTTAAGCAATCATTATCTCATGGATCCGGCGCCAGCCGCTGAATACAAGTTCTACTCCATTGGTACTATCTTTAAAAGTCTTCAAAGCAAGCAGATGGATATTAAATAACTAATGCAGCTTCATTTGAGTGAAATTAAGTTTCTAAATAACATAATTAAATTCAAGTAACCAGGCACTGCTTGGATATCAATACCCTAAGTGGTAAATAATCTACCAGACTTGAATGCACCACCTCATCAGAACCAGTCGTGAAATCTCCCCCGTCGCAAAGTTGAAACATAGCTGGGACTAGCATTCAACATGGTAGTGGTGGCCACAACGCATTGTACAAACGGTAATTTGATCACGGACAAGGTTAGGTTTGGTTATAGATGAAGGATGAGTTTAAAGAGATGGTCATAGCATTGAAATAGGCTTTAATTTTTTTTAAAGAAGTAGCAAAAATGACGAAAATAAAAAAAAATTACACGAATTCGGACTTAAACAGCCTTGAAGTCCAAACAAGAAATTTCTAAGCGGAGCGTAAGGGTATTGGCATGGAATCCTTAGACATTATAAGTTTAATAGAGTAATGACGATGGGAAACATTAAATAAAATGCGTAAGATAAACTGGCTATGAAATGACAAAGTCATCACTATCGCTCCAATAAACAATGTAAATTCCATAAAATAGCCGGTGACAACGAATTACGCTAAGTGTAAGGATTTCACGGAGTAGTAGGTGATGCGAAGTTAGGATATGGAAATAGAGATATACATGCCGAGAAGCAGAGATGAGCCACGGTGAGAGGCGTAAAACTAACACTCCACCGCAGTAGGATAAGTTACGCAGGGACGGAAAAGGTGACGAAGGAACTACTTCTAAAGGGTATGTAATGAGAGGAGAAGCAACGGGAGAAAGGGGTGGGATGGCGAGCATCGGATGGAGGGGGTAGTAGAGGTTGAAATAAGAGACATTAAAATTGAAATCCACGAGATTCACAATGAAAAAAATCATTCGTCTATGTAGAGATTATGTCTCACGAATTGATGGAAAGGAATACAAACGAGGAAGTGCTTGTAATGAAGGGCGAGGAGAGAAAACCTCCGTAGGAGATTTGAAGGAGACAGATTAGAACGATTGGAAGAGGTATCGTAATTAGGGACAGAAGGTTGCCGAAACCGAAATAGAGGGGAGGCATGTTGGGTTAACGGGGAAGGGAGAGAAAAAGAGTAGATTTCCTGGAAAGCAAGGAGAAGAAAGAAATGCTACGGTCAGACAGGGCCCTGTGTATGCGATAATCTTGAGGGATTTTGCTTCTTACCACTTCAACCTATCTCAACGGGTCGATTACCATAAAAATAAATGCATTTTAATTGCGAGAAGGGGCTGAAAAATAAATACATAAGACAAAACCCATAAGTGTACATGGATGTGCTAAGCCACCCAATCCAACCGGTAGGCAGAAGAAATTTCACCGAGGGCTGTGAGGGTCTTGGGTGTGAAACCTGACAGCATAGTAAATTGGGGAGTTTGAGAGAAATGGCAGCAGAGTTGGTCAAGGGGTAGATTTTTTAGGTTAATACTCTCAGAGTGACGTGAAGCTTTTCGTGGTCCTTACAAATTTCTTTCAAATATTTGATCTTAAAGTTAAGATGCAAGTGCATTTTTATAACTACCAATTATTTTTAAATTAAAAAATAAATAAGGAGATGATGTATTAGAGGCGTTTTGAGATATTTCACTTTGGTTTTGCCCCATACGGCAGGTATTTAGTCAATTTGAGTATTATATCGTGGATTTTGCGCTTACCATAAAAAATTGCTCACAAATAGGTATGACGAACAAAAACTTTGCTTTAAAATTTAGTTATTTGAAAATATTCCATAAAATAGATAGTTTCATAATTAAATTAAGTCCAAATTGAAAGCAAGTGCATAAGAGTAAAAACAAATTCAGGGATTTATAAACAAAATACATTCTTTTTTTAAGTTAGGAGAAAAGGTTGACGAAAAATTGAGAAAAAAATTAGGTTCTCCTTAAATTCTCACGGCTTCTATTACCTCAATTTTTTATTTCATAGGCTCTTAATTTTTTGTACGCCCTAGAAGCAGTGCCATAAGTGCCAAATGAATAAAACAGGACTGCATACTCTCTCCCGCAGTGGATCGTTGAAGAGAGGGAGGGGCAGAGCAGAAAGGAAGCGACCTCAGCGTGTGAGAAGAGAGGAGAGGGAAAGGAGAAAAGAGCGTCACTGGTAGAGAAGGGTGAAAGTAGAGCTAGGAGCTATTAAAAAGTCATCCCTATATATAATCGCTGCTACGACGCGGAAAATGACTCGGAGAATTATCAGGGATGGGGTTGGTGTGGTGGATAGAGTGGGTACTGCCTTGCCATCCCAAAACTTGAGTGGTGGTCGGAGCGGAGATTATTTAAATGGAAATACGTAGAATAAATTTTCTTTGACCTTCAAGTAAAAATTTGATAAATTATGGAGGCGGAAATAGTAAAAGAATACAGACTAGGAGAGCGAACCATATCTAACCTCTAAAGCGAAGATACTACATAGGGGAATGAGAGGGTGCATCGGGTGGTGGAACGCGGCCTCATATTAGGGCAGGGAAAGGAGCGGCAAGATGCAGGGGGTTGAGTTAGGCACGGACTTGGAGGGCGAAAAGGGAACGGCTGTGGTGGTAGGGTATGGTATGAAACGAGAGGGGAAAGAGTAGGAACACAGGTGTGGAAAGGGAAGGGGATGGACGGGGGTGGGGCAAAAGAAGAGTGGGGATTGGTGCAATGGAATGAGGGTGGGGTGGGGTGAGGGGGATTGGAAGGAGTAAGGGAAGGGGGTCGCTTGGAAGCAACAGGCGGCGTCCGACAGAGAGCGAGAGAGAGAGAGAATAAGCGAGAGAGGAGCAGACGGAGAGTGGTGGGTGAGGTTAGTGGCGGGGAGGAGGGCGCGTATGTGGGGGCGGGGCGAAGAGGTGGTATTGGGTGGGGCGGGTTGCGGGGGGGGCGGAGGCGCAGCAGTTCCCCGGCGTGGCAGGCGCCGCCGCCGCTTCCGACTCAGTTCCTTCCCGCACCCGAAACAGAGTGAGCGGCCGACGATAAAACCTCCCCCTGTGCGCGCAACGGCGACACCGCACGGACGGGACCCAGGCGGCGGGCGGTCCGTCGGCTCTGGGTGCGGGACGCAACCGCTCCCCGATTCCTGAACACCCTGAGCACCACCACGAAATTTAGCCGCCATCACCACGAAGAAGAGTAAAAATTCATTTGACTCTTCCCTGGAATATAGTTTTCAAACGCAAGACAAGAGTAGTACTCCTACCTCCAACTTCTCTTCACTCTCCACAAGGACAAAGGAAGAAGAGATTGGGAAAGGTGACAGCAATGAGAGGTTGAGCCGTGTGTGGGGTTCCGAAGTTGCAATTTCCCGGAAGTGACGGGGGTTCACTTACGTCTTTCGTGCATATTCCTTCGTCCTTCATGAGACGAATCCCTCAGGGAATAAAGACAAACGAAGAGCGGAAAGTGAGGGGAGGCAAATCAGACTTCCCTTCTCATGAATAGTTATCGTTTACATCCCGCCACTTCTTCAAGATAAGTAAATCCGCAGCGGATGCAACCGTCGAATACCGAAGACACATCTACCAAAATACTCCCCGGAAGTAGTCAGAGGGAAATTAAAGAGAGATAAGAATCCCTACCGTGCTCTGATACCGAACACACTGCCACCGCATCCACCACAATAAGTCCAGCGACATCCGAACGATTCATCCCCGGTGGCTGGAGTTCATTTTCGCGCGGAACGAGATCGTCTGGTGGGACGGAGGAAGGCGGTGCCGTCTCCGGAGAATGACTGTACCGACCCGTGCTAGGGATAGAAGCTGGTGAGATGGAGTGAAAACAAAAGGTATGGTAAACACCCTGGCGGACAAACTATCATCGAAAAATAGAGTGACGGTTGCTTAATTCTTTGCCTGTTTAACTATGCTTGTTCCCAAATTCATTCGAACCCTCTTGAACATGTTAAGTCAAATGGTACACACTGTGTGCCACTCGCAGACGAAGGCAACAACAACCGCGTAGGACAGGTGCATTACCCATTCAGAATATAACCAAATACACCGACGCTTAGCTATGACGATGGAGCAAGATACGGGATTTCCATCAAAGTTGGCAGTGATTCTGGAAAGTAGAAATTGAGAAGCAAACGGCAGGAGTATATCGACATTGAACTCGGTATACCATTCAAAAAGTCACGTTAGATATATCACAATATGTGCTTCTGGCTTAAGATGTGGAAGGCTTAGAACAATTAGTCATGGCTTTTTTTCAGATATATTATCATTGTGAAGAACTGCTTTTGGGTTGAAGTAATGCTTTATAGATATTTCAATGACCGGTAACTAATTAGGTGGTTTTATTAAACGGAAGTGAATTTCAACGAGAATGTGCTCAAAGTTAAGTTAAAAGAGTTTTCAAATTTTCGTAGGACACCATATTGTGAACCCTACCAAAAGGAATGTTTCCTCCTAACACCTAACGCAGGGGAATTTCAAATAATAGCTTAGAGATCTATGATTCTAAAATGTTCTAACTTTAAGCAGAGATTTCTTCCACAACATAAGGGATGCGATTTTTGGGAAATATTTCCCCTGTACTTTGTAAAAGTAATTTAATTATATGCAAGCCAAGCGTTACGCATGAGCCCTCTTGATGGTACAACTCATATACCGAGTTATCTGAATCAATTTATTCAATGTTTTAGATTCTTCATAATCCTTGACGCTTTTGTTATTCAAATGATTCAAACATGTAATTTCATATTTAACACTGGGATTAGAACATAAGGGGATTAACGAGGCATCAAAAAGTAAAAAGACAAGTTATTCCGATTTTATATAAGATTGGTAATATGATGTTTTAATATTCTAGTGAAGGGATGGATATCCATAAGGAGAGCATGAAATAAATCCCTCCCAACGAGAACTACTGGAAATTATAGTGCAAAATAAATTAATTTCACTAAATGCTGCGTTATGTCAAGAGTTTTTTTTATATCTTAGACAGCTGGCAACTTTTAGATTATATTCAATGATATAGAACTGGCTGGGAAGTAAAATAAAATACTTCTGTTGAGAAAATAAGCAGATTTAATGAGCGATTTATGGAGAGTCAAGTAAAATTCGTACATCAAATTGAATGAGAAAGCATTCACGAAGTAATTTTTTTGTTATCTTTCTTCTTTAAGGATTGTTTTTCCTACAAATTCTGCTAAAATATTTGGCAAAATCATTCCTCAAATATTTCATGCAGTAACATAAACTATCATGCAAACGAGCATGGATGTTGGACACGAAAACATACTTTTTCCGTAACTGCTTAATTTAAGACAAAAAATTGAGCGAGACACCTTCTTTAGACCAAATTTCAATCGTTGCAAGGTAAAGAATTATTTTACGAGGCGATTTAAAGTGAAAGTGTATTTTATGAAACATCGATGATTCCGACTGATGCACTTAGTGCGGATAGTGAATGTGATCATGTAATTATTTTGTTTAAACCTTTTTTATCAACCACATGTTAAGGAAGGCCGGTCCTTAAAAATATTTGAAATGTCATCTGCGTCTTCATACCATAGCAAAATTGAAACCTACGCGAAATGGCCACCGTGATGGCGCAGCCATATTATTTTGATACCCATGTTCGTGATACGACTGAGAGGAGGATGGGAAATTTAGGATTCCTCTTACATTTCCCGCAAGCCACACCGGAAAAAATGAAATAACCTCTTCCAACCGGGAAGCATTGCAGCCAATCAAATAGTAGAATGTCGGAGCAGAATGATTGCTATGTGACTTGGAGCTCCCTCCCGCGGCTAATAAATCCCTTATCGACAAACAGAAATCACCAAGTTCTTCCCGAAATGCCTCCACCTTTTCAGGGGAGAAACACATGCAACGCAGAAAGCAAAGAGAGAAGTTGAACATGAGGAATTACGTTCAGTCAACAAAAATATGAAAGTGATACAACTATGACTTAAATATAAATTAGAATAGAAATGATAGATTCTGATATTTAAAAAAAATATATTTAACTTTAGACAGGAGGTACTTAGCTTTAATGTTAAAATGAAAAACTGAGAAATTAGATTTAGGTAAAGGTAAGGAAATCACTGGCTTAAATTTACATTAGATGATGGTAGATAATAAATAATTTGGATAATAGCAATTTTTCATAGACAAATAAACTTAAATACACGACCTAGGTTTCGATGCTATACATCTAAAGGGGTTCAATCCACGAAGTTTGATGACCACAGGAACCAGAAACTATTATAAGTCAAAAACTTTAGCGTTGAGAACTTGGGTGCCTATAAAAGCAGGAAAAGCAGCATATTTCACGTGAATATATTACGGATGAGTGGCTAATAAACCCTTTTTAAAATAATTTGATAATTTCTGTTTGGATGATGAAAAGCATTAACGGTGTTAATTATGAAGATAAAAATTCATTACACCGCTCAATTTACGAATTTATTATTCCAACAGATAATGTGTTTTACACGAAAAACGCATTCTGGGATTCCTCATTGACGAAAATTAATGTCACCCAGACGAAATTTCCTTCAAAAGCATAACACTCAATATAGAATCAATCTCTAGAAGAATTTTAGGAGCATAGTCACAAAATAATCATAACAACTACGAAAATACAAACATAAATATTGAAATAATAAAACTACCAGCGTTTATCAAAATGTTATTTAAACGTTCAATGGTATCAGGCTCAACTATGTGGAAGTTGATATTCACAAATGAAAAAATGACTTCGTTTTCTTCCACTGATTTACTTTTTTTGGTACGACATGTTTCGACACACAGAGGACATTTTCAAGTACCTTACCGTACCGTACTTGAAAATGACCTCTATGTGTCGAAACATGTCGTACCAAAAAAATAAATCAGTGGAAGAAAACGAAGTCGTTTTTTCATTTGTGTTATTTAAAAGTAAGATTTAAATGCTCTGACCATATTCAGTACCTATACGATATACGATACGATGGTCAATCCTCTAAGACAATGCTACAGATATTTCGGTTAGTTATTCCCATATTAGGTATATTTATAAAACTTGGAATCAAAAATCATTTATGAATGCTTTCCACTATTATGATAATCAAGGGTAAATGTAGTAACAAAGTTTATTGCCACAGTGATGAGTTAGGACTTCATTAATCCAAAACCAAAAATAGTTTATTTTTAGTGACACACTCAAGTGATGAAATTTTGTGTGGAAATAGTAAGTATCTATATTAAGGACGGATTTAAGGAACATTTGAAGATTAGTAATTGATTATCTTCCACAATATTAAACCAGTACTCCTTTCAAGTTTCAAAGAGACTTTCAACCGATATAGAATGTATATGTCCTGTGCTAATATTTATTACATAATACGCGAATGCGATGAGAGGTGAGAGAAATAACATGCCAATTCTTAAGACAATCCAAGGAAATTATTAATTAAAATATAAAAGTATGATGGATGAAACGAAGAAATATAGAGATTATAATAGATTGGATTCATGTCAAATCATGGAGACAAACGAAAATAATATGATGAAAATATTTCGTTAAGATTAAGTGCTGCATACGGCGTTGTAGAGAAAGGGGTAAAAAGAAGGTCAGAAGTATATTTTATACTTAATTTAAGAAAAACTAGTTGAAGGTTTGTGGGCAGGAAGTAAAGATTTTTCAAATAACTGGATATAACTAATATATATAATTGGATAGGTTCAAAGTTTATTTATAGCATGGAGTAACGAGTATATGACAAAGATTCTGATGAGTGACATTAATGCTCTGGACCCATCAGATTGCAATGTCGTTTAATATTTCATCAAACATACTGTTGCCACTACACCTAAATCAATCGTTAACATCAAGGGCTAAAAGTGATAATGCAGACACTCGGTGCTCCACTCTTTCGACAAATTGAATGAAACCTGATTATATTTGCTTCGTGAGTTATTGTCACCATCATTTCGATGACATTTGACCCTCCGACTGTTCATATCTCATGGGGAAATGAACGGAGCGAATGTGCTCCGTACAGATACGGGGAGGAAACTGGGGAAAGTTGTATCCCGGGCACCATTTCGGTGAAATTGTAGGTGCGTTTGAGCGGATTGCGGGATAAGCACGTTCCAAAGAGGCGAGCCGGGCTCAGTCACCCACAGATGGTGTATTTTTCCCGCGTTTACGACCGAGGAGCGACCGATAAACGCGCAAATTACTAGCTCACTTGCACAGAGATTGAGAATGAAAGTTTTTCATTTTTCTTTCTTTTTTGAGAATGTCTAATTAAAAGAGAGAAGAGAGACTCAGCTGGGGAGAATCGCTGAAATTAAAAAAAAAATCGATTCGCAAAAAGAAACTGCCCAAAAGTTATGAGCGATCCAAGGTCCAAATCTGTCAGTCCATTTTAAAATCTCATCCTTGTTATTTAAAAAATTAAACTACTAATTAAAAATTAATTGAAAATTAAAGGTAGGTTTAGATGAGAACCTTTGCTATTTTAAAATGAACTACTTATACATCCTACTCCATTGAGAACAGGTGTGTTTCAGAGCGGCACAGAGACTATTATTATGACACCACACTACATATCTAGGCCTAACAGAAGTGATAGAATAAGAGAGATAAATTGCCACACAGTTTGGTATAGAAATTCTTTCTTTCCACGCACAATCAATGACCATAATAAAAACTGAACTCCACTCCATACACTCCCTTCCAGCATTTCACCTCCCAAAACCTAATCCCTTACATTTTTATACGGTTGGTGTCCTAACACCCCCTGCCACAAGCCCATGCGATGGCTCGCAGGGTAGTACGTAGATCTAGATGTATATACCTGAATTCATTGTACTTCTCCTCAACCCATATATTAAAACGGCATTCTCTTTTTCCTTCTTTCCCGCTGGCCCAACACTCTCCCCTCTATGGTAGAGGAGATTCTGAAGGTCAAGATAGAGGCTCCATCACGACCTTCAGAATCATCTCCCCATCATCACCTACTCTATAAATCTACTTTGCCTTCTTCTGATATTTTACGCACTACGTCACTAGGTCTAGTAGAAGCGATAGAATAAGGGAGATATATTGCCGAACCGATTGGTATATAAATTCGTTCTTTCCACGCACAACATGTGACCATAATGAAAACTGAGCTCCACTTAATACACTCCCTTCCAGAATTTCAATTCGTCTTACTTCTCCTCAACCCATCTATTAAAACCCTATTCTCTTTCTCCGGCCCAACATTCTTCCTTCTATTATAGAAGAGATTCTCTTCCCCATTATCACCTACTCAATAAATCTGCTTTGCCTGATATTTTCCAGAAGCTTCCTCTTCTCATGGAGGATGCCAAGCACTTCGCCGATTGTCCTCTTTTCCATCCACCGCACGCTTTCCAATCACCTCTGCTCCATACACCTCAACCCCTGCAACTAACTCTCACCCTCTTTCCGCAGCGTACATACCACTGCAGCACACAACGCCTAATGGTAGACTCTGGGCCAGCATTTTCTTTACATTCTTACGCAATAATTGTTATCAGTTCGACCCAATACGTTAAGATCTCTATTTCTGGATTTCTGGTCAGTAATCCTTCCAATTATCCGAATAAGATGGCTAAAGTTTTCCTTTAGATCATTTCCATCTATATCTTAGTGTCTGAAGGAAAAAGGACAATATACATAAAAAAATAAAAAAAGGAAATAACCATTTCTGTTTTCAGAAGGGCAATGCAAAATGCGTGAAAATGGCATTTATTTACAACAAATATTTGAACTGTGTCACCCGAATAATAAAAACTAAACCATATACTTTTATAAATGCCGTCAAAATTAGTATTTTTCCGACATCATGCAACCCCGCGAAACAGAAATTTCATGCGGAAAAATAAGCTGTACACAGCGATATCCTCATTGTGGAGCAAGTTACCACAAATGTTTTTATCGCAATGAAGAAGCAGCCGATTAAAAAATATAAATATCCAGTATTTTACATAAAGGTGAAATGAATAACAAGATGCAGGTTTGCAATACGCACTTAAATGTACTTGAACAGTTCCTTTCCTGAATACGTTTCAGGGATTGAAAGCTTGTAAGAGGGACACTATCTACATCATATAGTGGGCCATAATAAATATAAGCTCGTAGCAGTTTCTTTCTTTTTCTTTCTTAATTAACTTTCCCATAAAGAATAACATTTGAGTAACTAAATTACTAGGGTAAACCAAAGCTATCAACAGGGTATATATTATTTTGAATAAGCATCCTAGCTATGGTACCATTTTCCAACAAAGAGGTCCACAGCATTGGGTTGAATTTCCAAGGAAAGATTTAGAAAGAGAGGGGACAAATTTAATTAACCTCCCTTGTAGAAATATACGCTTCGTTTAAAAAGACATATTAATGTGGTTGAAGAGAAGTTCAAAAGGAAGTTCGTTTAAATTCAGCAGACTTTGTCTCATCAGTGCACTCATCCGCTAAAATGGCCCGCTTTGAAAGCCCAGAATGACGCTGTATTTTCTTACCGGATATTCGTGGGCCTCTCGTCAGGGGTTGAGTATAAAAGATGGAAATTAACAAAGAGACCTAAATCTCACTTCGTAAAATTGCTCTTTTTCACTGAATATCACAGCAATTAATTACAAAGCAGTTATCAACAATTATCACTCTGAAGAAGGTAGCTCGAATGTCTACCCACAACGTTTTCCCCAACTTAAAAAAAAAAACCTTTCTTATTGAATCATAGCTCCTCCTCAATTGCTCGCTCCTCTTTTTTTCGTCCATTTCATCTTCGCTGCCGAAATTAACGGTGTATCTGCTTTCTTCTTAGAGCTACTTGCTTATCCCCTTCTTGAGGATCCACAAAAAGAACAATAAGTACGTTCGTAAATGTTTGGAAATGGGCTGTAGGAGTTTTTCATGGTTCTTATCTTATTCTGTATGCCATATTCATTGTTGCACTCATGTTTACACTACTTCGGTTATATTATTCCACGTGTTCTCACCCTGATACCTTTAAGAATCCACCTAATTGACCATTAAATTTTACTATTCTTCATTCCCATTGCACTTTCAACTGCATCCGAAATATTGGAACTTATAGTCATAAAACGCTAATCGGCTTAAATTTTGCGAGAAAAAAGAATCTCCAAAAATTATACAAGATTAATTCAATTCAGGTACATAACAATGATCTCGTCCACGACCTTGAGAAATAACTTTTAAATAGTAAGCCCATGATAATTGATTATCGTGGACATCCTTCAGACGTTTCTAATAATGGTTAATCTAGGTGCTTTCATTCTATTATTTATTTTTATATTTAATTATGAGTCAAAATCAGAAGTTAAAAGTGGGAGGGAATAACGGAATGCTTACTATTTTTGTTGGCAATTTACGTTTTCCTTTTTATAAGTACAGTCACCTCTCAGACTTACTCTGAGTTTGACTTTAATGTTATACTCCACTGTCCTGACCAAAAATTCATTCAGCTGAAAATTACAGGATTTTTACTAATATCTTAAGACGAGAAAGAAACCCTAAATTCTTGATGTATTTAATCCATCCGGCTGCTCTATTTATACGAACGATTACATTAGATATAACAATTGAGAGAAATAATGCTCATTAGAATCTCTAACGCGTGTCGATGATAAATATTTTTATTATATATCTATAAATGTCCTAAATTTGTATTCAAAATCACGATTTCATTATGCCATTGATAAAATTAAGCAAAACCAACTTCCTTGATTCATACCATGCCATTCCTAAAATAAGAAAATCTAATAAACACTCCAAAAATAACATATATTATTGCAGTATCTGCCAAAAGTTTTCTTCGAATTAACTCGCAATCACATTCAAATGAATATGAATGGCGGTATTTATTCTAGTGCACCGTTTCATTTATCAAACTTTATTTAAAAATCTGTTCTTCCGAGACTTAAATAAACTCGTTCATGGGAACACTAATATCGACTGCTTCATCACACGTAAAATATTGATATCAATCAATTTCTGCCTAAGTTTGTGGAACTCTGACAAGGAGGGATAATTGTTGTGACTTTGCTTTTCAGCAGGTAAATTTTACATCAAAAAGAGCTTTGGCTACAAAGTGACATCAATTGTTAAATGTCTTAAGGAACCTTCTCGTAAAATATATATTTCATCACTGGAAATGTAAAACTATTATTATACAATCACTAATGAATCTGTTCCACCAGCAATTTTTCCCTTTAAAAATGATCAAGTTCTATTGAATTCTCACATTTTTTTAAGAAAATGCCTTACCTTAATCGTGGAAAACCTTCATTCACAGTTTTTTCTCTCAGTAATCAGCCGCTTACGGGCCTTATCTTTCCTTTACAAACTTTGTCGTCTCTCTTATATATCGGCTCACTATATCCTACAGCTTGTCCAACGGAGGGGGTGGGTACGGGGTGGAGGAATGAAGGAAAAAAGGGGATGGAGAAAGAAAGAAAAAAAGAAAAGGACGGAAAGATGTACGCCGACGTCTCGTCTGAAACGCGTGACGGTCAATGCCGCGCACTGTTTACTCCGTCGCTATCGTACCTCTCCTCACCGCACCCCCTCGCTCAAGAGAGTACATCCCCTGTCTCACAAATACAGCCACACTCACATAAGCCCACATTCATCACACACAAACACACACACGAGTGCATGCAAAAGTGAGCGGAGGACTTAAAGGGGGCGGAGTGGTAACTTACACGGAGACCCACACGCGATAGCGGGATAGGGAAAGAAGAGGGCGCGGTAGACGAGAAAGTGTGCGGGATGGACGCGAGAGGGCAACACCGCAGAGCGCAAGCCGGCCGTCCTCATCACCGCACCCAGTCTTCCTACCCCTGGTTATTTTTCTCCACCACTGTATCTTTAATGGGGTGCAAGAGGAAAGCACACAGGAGGGATGGCGGTTAAATTGTTCCGTAAGTCTAATCAAACGTATTTTTCACGACTAAAACTTTTGTATCCTTGTGTAGGATTACCATACGCCCTCATTAATATGGACATGCCCATATTTTTGACTTTTAAAGTATTGTCTGCGTACATTTTTACGATTTCTGCTAATGTCCGCATTTTTTATTTTTGAGAAGTAAGATCTTTTGTTTTCATCTGGTATCACCAAATAGTTATATTTATTTTTATATCGATTATGGAATTAAAGTGCTTTTGATTTAGGGATATAGCCGGCGATAGACGACGATCGCCACGCCGCGGTGCTTTCGATTTAGCTGAATTTAGGGGCTGACATTTATGGCGCTTCGTGGTACGCTATTTTCTCTATACAAACTTAAACGAACTGTTGATAGATGACACAACTAGTCTACCATGGATTGGAAATAGTCCATATTTAGGCTACCATATCGCTATGCGTTGAGAGGTTGATCTCATTAATAGAGACACAGTGGAAAAAGGAGAGAAATAGACTGGCAGTTGATTGCACAGTCAAAATTTAATTTTAGACATATGGATTGCAAACAGAATGTTAAATATTTATGTCAACAATTGTGACTGTTAAAAAAAATTCAGTCCAGTGAAAAATACGCATGGGACACTCAGAGTTTCTTGAAGTTGCCCGGCAGTTTTTATAGTTGGCAAGTAGTGAGCACAAAAATAAAATCCCCACCAACTTAAGAACGAGTACTTGTATTCTTTGAAACTGGAATCCCGGTAAAACGTGTTACAATGTTTGAACTCCGCTTAACACTTTTATCGCTTTTTCTTTGCAAATATATTCTTAACAAAAAACCTCAAGTCACAAAAACAGTATCTAATATGAGTATTGGATTCAAAGTTAATGAATATGAGTAGAAGAAAAGATCATACGTTTTACGACGCAATTCTCACCATAATTGAAGTCATTCCGACCAATGATGTACCACACAATTGACAAAAAGAGTAATTCAATAGCATGAACATAATATATTAATGCAAGAGAAGAAGCTGAATTTTAGAAGTATTCTGAGAAAATTTTCCTAGTTTAGGCCACTAAATCGAGTGACAGTCGTTTTACACAAAAGCTATCAGAAAAAAAAGATGAAAAATGGAGTTCTGGAAAATAATTCTTTTTGTCAGAAAGTAAACGATTGAAAGGCTATTGATATCTTTTTGATGCAAACATTGCGTCAACTGCGACAAAATTTTGAATCTGACGCACAAATAAAAATGAGATCAATAACCTTCCCCCAGAGAATTTCGTAAGAGAATCGCAAAATTTGCAAGGCAAAGAAAAACCGTATGCAAAGATTTCTCAGTGAATATCAAATTTGATTAAGCCAAAGTAAAACCAAGCGGACGTATAATTACTGTAATTAAAGGTGAATTCATCTGGAAGTTTAAACAATAATTAATCAGGAATGTAGGTGTGTAAAGCTTCATCATTGAGCTACAATCATACCAGTTAAAAAGGAAAAGTAATTCCAACCATTCCATTTTACAACCAATCTTTGCAGAATTGTATTTGCATCGTGTGTTCAACTCTTCCTCTTAATTTAGATATGGGGAGGAAATGAGATATGGAGGCCATTTCTCGTATAATATGCGCTTGTAATGTAACATTTTGGATTTTCAGACATTAAAGAGGACATATAAGTCAGGCAGTAGCAGATAAAGGCATATTTTCGCCAATATTTACCATAACTTGGATATATATCTTGCTTCTGGTACCTCATTAGAACCATATCTAATCCAAACGAAGTAGATGGGCTTAAAAAAGAAAAGCTAGGAAAGCAAGGAAAAAGAAATACATGCTATAAGGTTACTGATATGTCACTTTATGCTAAAAAACGTAATAAATATTCATTTGAAGAGGAGCGCCAAATTAATCAGTGCCCCTAGTACAGAGGTATGTTTCCATTATCAATTGAGAAAGTAATTTACGAATTTTTAATGTTCAAATATTATGTCCGTGAATAAAACATATACTTTCATCGCATTTAGGGGCCTCAAACTTTGATGGCCTTCACAGTAGAGAGAGAACTAGCAACGATACATGGACAATGGAGAAAATTATGCAAGTGGATATGACGCAAGGATACTGTTTCTATTTATATAAATATATTTTAAATTCAAGCGGCAGAATATAGGACACTGAACTACGAACAACATCAATAAAGGAAATCGATTAATAGGGCAATTAAAAGACTAACATAAATATTTGATGATGAGTGAATGGAAATTAATAAAATGCCATGCCAATCAACGGAAAAAAATAGAGTAACTCGAGCACTGTGTCCAAAAAGAGGCTGTTCAATGATTCCACGGCCTCAAAAAAGAACCCAGTGGGAGCGCAGTAAATCGCCCGTGAAAAATCCGCGCTCGTGCCCCGAAAAAGAACGCAAGGAATTTATTTTCCTTACGATAAAACCACAGCTCCACTCACGGAAAATGGGGAAAGAACTCGACGGTAAAATTCAACGAATTCGTTGACAGTTGTCCTAGATTCTGGAAAAAGAATATTTTTTATTGACCTCTCCGTTAAGAATCCGTAACAGCTGCTTTTCCATTTGCTACTCCTCTAACGATGAAAACACGTACCTAAGTCACACGTGTTCATTCATGTACGTTTCCCTCTTAGAACATCCAAAAATGGTCTCGTCCTTTTTAACTGGGGAGTCGCAATAGCCACTGAGTTATACGACCGACTGGATTTTTTTGGTGAGCGACCAAATTCAGTAGCATATGAGGCTTACTATTATCCCAAAAAGTTATCTTCTCTCCATTTAAAGATGCTATCGGTCTTTTGAATTGAATATGAACCATCCTTAAGTTGAAAAAGAGAAGTCATCATGGGCTTATGAAGAAAACCACAAAGTTCTTCAATGGTATGGCAAATAATAAAAAAAATTGACCCAGTGATAAATTATCATCCTTCACCGGGATTTTGAATGAAAATTTTAAGCTTTGATAGGTACAAAAGCAGCTTTTCTAATAACTTGATCTCCCTACTTAGACTTGGCAAGTAATATCAACAATTTATTAACAACCACAATCGTACTTTTCCACGATTAGATATTTCTTGAAAGTACTTGAGACGAAAAGAGTTTTGTTTTTTCAGACAAAAATCACAAAAGACGTCGTTTTGCATCCTGAATCCAGAGAACTATTCAAAGAATTCGGAACCAACTAGGATTCATGTAGCGACATAGAAAATATTCTCGTTCGGGTGGAATTCTCTCGTTGGCGCCCTACAGCTAAAGCGCTGTCTAGTTCGCCAGAAAAGGTAGGATGGGCCTGAGAGAGGGTCATTAGAATTCCCCGAAGTAGGTGCTGACCCAATTAATTAATCTGTCATTTTGTTTCCTTCCAACTCTCTAAACTTTCCCTAGTCTCTCAGCTTTTCCTACTTAATGTGCGACAGCCATTCCACGGCCACTTCAGCGTCCTCCAATACTTCACACGATTGATGGGCGGTTTCCCTGTTCCCAAGAGACTGTCGAACGTTGGAGCGATGTCGATAATGAACGAAATACAAAGACCGTGTAATCATTTTCCAATTAAATAAAGGATAATTGTTGATCGTTCCGTGACTTTTCCGAGCATCTCTTAGTTCAAAGTTCCTATTAATATCCTCAAAGAGTAATGAGAATATGGCTACAAACAAATTAAAAAATGCTGGAGTTAGGTGGAGGTAGAATAGGGCTCATATCAGAGATAATTTTCGCAAATTCTCCTCGCCAGTCAGGGAAGCACATTCATTTAAATCACTGCGATTTCAGTATTTTTCTCTTCCTCTCCTAATTATTCCTTGTAATTGAGTACCGTAAAAAGTAGGAGTAACTTGAAAATTTTGTTCTAACTACGAAAACTTACCTAAAAATTGATAATAATTCCGCTATTCCCAAGGAGAGGATATATTTTAAGTAATGATTATAAACAAGAAATGTTCAACACCATGGAGCACACAAATGAATAAAAATTTATTCTTTAGCTTCCAATACGTAGGTCCTAGATCTCATTATGAATCAGCAAAAAGGCCTAGACTAAAATAACTTACAGAATTTTAAGAAATTTCAGAGAAAAATAACGTTTATGATTCCCAAAGCCAATAAAATCTTTGACAGAAATAATCATGAATATGAAAGTATATCCAGAGTCTGATATTTATTTAAAAACTAAACTTTTTTACAACACTTGGTAACGATCTACTCTTGCAAGTCAACTGACCATAAGTAATATATATATATATAAAAGCGGGCCCAATATGTTTTATTAATTTTAAATTATCGAAAATAAGCAATTTTTAGAAATATAAATGCAATAAATCCTTCGGCAGAAGGCTTTTGGTCGGGATATAATTAACCTACCGCGGAAAATACCAAAAAGACGCTTTTCTTCATCTTTCACACAGATTTCTAATTAAGTGCTAATTATTAATTTGCACGAAAAAAATCATTCGAAAAAATAACTGCTAGAAATATTTCGATTCTGTCTTTTCCATGTTTTGCTTAGAAAAAACACGGGGTACTATAAAAAACGAATAATATTTTATGGAATATGCCAATAGTTGTTGAGGGGAAAATTTTGAATCGTTCAATGTAACTCTTCAACAAAGCCATAGACGGAGCTTAGTACCGCAGGATCCTATATTTAGGTCACGTGAAATATATTCTCTGATCATCAATTAAATCACGAAAATATTTTCAACCAATTTGTTTGTCGTATAAAATTGATCTCGGCAGTTAAATAGGGGCATTAATTATCCTTGAAATGTGTAGAGAGATTACTAAATCTTTCGTAATTAGGCATTGTGACTGATGTGAAGTGCAATCCTTGCATTATCATTAAAATCACTGGCATTTTAGCTAAACTATTTCAATCATCAGAATTCATCAATCTAAAATCCATCCAACCATTCACCGCTGCTTCAAAACTAAAAGCTAATCTCCCATTTTCACCCATCGTAGAGCGCAAATAAATCTGAACATCGTCCAGTAATATCCCTAGTAAAACTAAAAAAGGTCCGAATTCTTGTAATTACATCTAAATCTCAAATACTTTTTTGAGTTAATAATAATAAAACTATGACAACGGAAAGATCTTCCATTTCCTTCTTCATTGCAAACGATATTTCACAAAATTTACTATTTCTGTTCCTTTGCATTGCGCTCTTGGCTAAAACAAATTACACAGACTTTGTCTCTGGCTCTTGAATGGGATTAAAAAGTCCTTGCTCTTTTTAACATCAGCATCAATTGCTACCGACGTATAACCGAAAATTATGGCGTTAGTAGAGAGACAGAGCTTTTTGAGCCTTAGAACTTTTAATCTATGAGCATTTTGAGCATTGAAAATTTCACTCTTCGGGTAAAATCTTTCTACTCTATTAGAACAGCTTTTAGTGGGAGCAAGGGATTTAGACGCCACGAAAAGGTACACTTAGTGCCTGGCATATGATACTGTATCGTATTTCAAACCCAACACGATGCACCAATCTACATGCAAATATAGCCAAATGAATCCATTACTCACAATTAAATAACATAGGAAATTTAACAATCTTTACAAATATTCTACAGTACATGTAGAAATATTCCTTTATCTCATGGGAAATGAGTAAAATTGTTCCCATGCCGGATCCCAAGGGTAAGGCTTGAGGTTTCCTTTGTTACTTTGGTCGCATAGACCAAATGGTCGATTTAGTGAATGGGGTAAGATTACTAAAATATTTATATGCTGAATATTTCCTTTAAAATTTCAATTAATAACATGAAAAAATTTATTTAATTTAGTTTATATATACATAAAAATGGTATTGGTTGGTAATGGTTGTGCAATAAGCATTACAGTTTCAGGTTAAGGTGTTTATCATATTACCAGAGTATCACATATTTCAATTTCTCCGTTAATTGTTTCCAATATTAGTAGAAGAATAATACTTTTATTTATTTATTTATCTTCACTATCCCGAATACAGCACAATGGACCAATTTACGTCGGGTGAATAACAGTAACAACGGACGGGACCCAAACACCCATGTCCTGGGCAGATAAAATTCTACCCAGGCGGGACTCGAACCCGCGACCCACAACTTAGCAAGCGAGGACTTTACCCCGCCGCCACCAGGGCCGACGATAAGATAGACGATAGACGAAATACATTGATTTTTTGCACTGAAGCTATTATAAATTGACATACTAGCTCGCAGTTCACCTCAAGGGTGTATATTAGGCATGCAAATGTCATTAAAGCTATGAGTATCTACTAATGCATTTTGTTTCCACATAAAATCTCAGACATGCAGGAGATATACAGCAACCATGCATGGCATTTGGTATACTACGCAGCATGTATAGTACACTGAATGTAGCATACTAAATCAATAGAGAGAAATTTTCCTATTAGCAGTATTAACAGTCGAAAAATCTAATTATTCAATAAAAACAGCAGCTATTATGATCTCTCAACGCTCGCGGAAAAAGTGAAATTTTAAACCTGTTCGTTCCGCCGTTAATTTTCCCAACTTAATTCTTACGATTAAATAATGTAGGATACTGGGTTCTGTAAATTTTTGATGCCGTTAGAAAATTATTTTACTGTGAACTAATATCAAGGTTTACTAAAATTAAATTGACCGTCTAGTAATAATTCTAATCTTGCTTGTTGTAGAAGACTTTTAGCGTAAATGAAATTATCGGTTTCATCCCAGTTTTTGTATCGCCAATCTCCGCTGTTTATGCTCCAACTCGGTATTTAAGCTTGTATCATGTAAACATGGCAAACGAGTGCAATTGCTAAGGTATATATGCTATGAGCTGACCTTTTTTGCTCGAAATTATCAACTTTTTAAGAAGGAGAAAGAGATTTAAATGGTGGTGTTCTTTTAGGCGTTAAGATATTCTTAGGCAGGAGGGTGGCAATCAGTGCTTTTAACCCCTATTGAATCCGCCCCCGGGGCTCAGAGAATAAACCACCGTTTTGTCTCCTTCGACTGCTGATTTTCCTGCCGTGTCCTCCCTCATCCTTTCGCATTCACCTCATCTCATTCTCGCCTCCACCCACTACGTCTCACCCGTCACCCCTTAGTCACGCATTAGTCGCTCGCTCACATAACACCCCCTGCCGCGTCAATTTCCTGTCGAACCTGGGAGGGGGAAAGGGATCAGCCCACCCTCCACTACCTCCATCCCTCGCCGAGGGCTGTGGGTGCGTCAAGCCCTGCCAACGCCATACACACTCACTATCGAGAAGAAACGAGTCTTTCGCCTCTGCCTTCGCCCGTTAATTTCCTCCATCCGCAAATCCCTGGCTTCCTTCATTCAGCACTCTGGTGGTCCTTTCTTTCTGTACTGTCTATTCCTCCGCTATCCACTAATTCGGTAGTCTTATCCGTAGCATATTCTCAATTAAAGAGAAATTCTCAATATTGTTTGATGCGATTTTTGTCCCTTCATTTATCATCCAGTGAGGGTAGTCCAGTTAAATTTCATGATATCTTAGCTGGCTGATTGTCTAAGTGGGTGGACTACCTATATCTAACGTCATTCATGCGAGAACACTGAAGTGAGAATTAGACTCATTCACAGGAACAAAGCTGAGCGTAAACTGATTTAACCTTGCTCCAATTACCTACTAATAAGAGAAATTCGAAAACTCAAGGCCCAGTTCGCGAATTGCATCTTCCATCGATTCATCAGATTGTCAAGTGGCCTGTAATAAGTAACGATGTAAATTTCATTGAAGTAATCAAAATGGAAATTCCTTATAAGGGTAGATGAATGCAACAGAGCATATGGGTAGATGCTAAAATATAATTTTGCAATAATTAAAAATGCCTAAGGGTTCGGACTGATTAGAGAAAGCACTTGCTTTCCATCGCGCGAGTCATAGCTTCCCAGAAGTGACGGAGACTTTTTTCCGAGGAATACCGTTTTCCACCAAGTGAAGGAGAAGGAGAGCACTACTGACGTTGTATTCGGTCCGTTGGATGTTAATTTAAACGTATTACCTTTCTTTGCGTCTTTTATTAAGGGTTGGCTGACGCCAGCTCCATGTTTCCCCCTTCCTTGCTTTATTCTCCAGATAATCGGCCCCGGTGGCGACAGGGTACAGTCCTCGCCTGCCAATCTAAAAGTTCGAGTACCGTCTGGGTGAATTTTTCACCACTCAGGACACGGGTGTTTGTGTTCATCCATTGTTAATACACCCGATGTAAAAATTCCAACTGGAAATAAATAAATAAATAATAAATAATCCTTCCTTCACCAACCCACCCTCCAACTCACAATGGCGCAAATTTTCTCATGTGTATGTGAATAGCTTTAGTATTAATAGTCGAAATAATTGGCTGGAATATTTAGCGATAATAATCGTAGTTTCATTAATCTAAGTTAGGGTATAGCCTTGTACAGGTTGGTGCTAACTCATCTCCTGTCATGCACCCAAGAGGTGTCTTGCCGGGCATGGAGGAGTACACAGAATATCGCTCGCCTGCCTTTTTCTAGCTAAGTACAGTATAGCTTCCTCCCCCGCCAAACAGCACAGATATCGACAGGGGCAGTCCATTCCTTCACGATTCAGATTGCCGAAGGCTTTGTTTCCGCAAGAATTACGTAAGTTGGGATTATAGGTTCGGATTTGTGTGCTGGCCAGTGCACTGGCTGTCCATCATGAGTGCCCAGATTCAGCTCCCAGGAGTAGCGGAGCTTTTTCAGCGGAATAATGACCGACCTATGTTTGTGTACATTGAAATGAGGTAGCTGCAAGAAATGAATTAATAATCTATAATTTGCTCATGTAAAAACGGCATTAATATTACTGTCTCCGATTGGGCGCTAGGTGCAGAGGACTTATACATCTACATCTACGTCATACCCTGCAAGCCACCCAAAGGGTGTGTGGCAGGGGGTGCTTTCGCACCAGGCATGCATTAATGATATGGTAGAACACCGACATTACATTAAAACCCGCGTACCACACATGCAAAGCGCCAATTACAAATCTAATACCCAAGAAACATTCAATCTCCAATCGTTCTAACATGCAAGGGATACAAAGACTACTACTACAGATTCAAAATATCATGCATAAATAAGAACATCATTATTTACATCATGCATAAATAAGAAAGAGGAGAATATAATGAGAAAGATTTACTGCCTGCCTATTCTCAATACTCGAACTATTCATGACGACGATCACAGCTGTTATGGTCCCGAATGGTACGCGGAAAAAATGACATTTTATACCTATCGGTTCTACAATCTAGCTCTCTAATTTTATTGGCGCGATCTAATCTGCCGTAGTACGAAGGGGTTAATAGTATGTTTTTTACGTCATCAGTAAAATGATTTTCCTGAAATTTATTTAGGAGGTTAAGCCTATAATTTAATCTACGCTGTGATAGCGATCCCCATCCTAATTCTTCTAACAGTCCAGACACACTAGCCAACTTATCGTAGCATCGTTTCACAAACCTAGCTCCTCTTCGCTGGACGCGATCTAACTCTGATATCAACCCCGTTTCGTATGGATCCCATACACTAACAGCATATTCCAGATGAGGCCTAACGATTGAAAAATAACAACGCTCTTTCACTTTCTCATCACATTTTCCGAGTACTCTCTTGATAAAGCCTAGCTTCCTATATGCTTGACCGCATATTTCCCTAATATGTTTTCCCCAAGATAGGTCGTGACTAATTGTGACTCCTAAGTACTTAACAGACTCGGCGTGAATAATTTCTGTATTTTTAATTCTGTAAGCCCTAACTGGCCAATTTTTCTTTTTCCAAAAGCTGACTGCTACGCACTTTAGTCTAGCTGCGTACTTTGTCAGAACCGAAGACCAAAGAAGTCAAAGCCCTTAAGTACCTCAAGAGAGCGCACCTTACCCTTCAGAAAGGAATAGTTTTACCGGAAACCTACTCGATGGCAACACTCGCATTCAATAAAGGTGTTTTGACGTCTGAAGCCTCTCACTCCAGGATAACTCCTACTAAAGGCTACAATTGCTTGTCAATTGGTGCCTAGTCTCCAGCGGGTAGGTACCGTATAAAGGTCTGTGAGGAAAAGCTGAGCTATTCGTCATACCATCCGAGCATATTACCGCCCAAAACCACTTTGGTAGCTTATCGAAATAAATCTTATACAGATATTATCTTACGACCACAGTCAAGACTGTATTTCAACCACGAATGAAGTCAATCAATTTCATGTGCTGTGTAGATTACTGACTAACCATTCTGGTGGCCAGGGTTCAAACCTTTTCAGAGAAAAATGTTTTTCGGAGGAACCTGATTCCTACTTGAGTGTCTGTCTGAGCTGTCGAATGAGGCGTTAAACCGTGGTTTCCTTGGCACCTTTCGTTAAGAGCAGGTTAATGCCGACGTCGAGTTTATATCCACCCTTCCTCCCTAACCTGTCCCCTATGGTGCAAATGACCTTAGCTGTCGCTCGCCTCCCCAATATATACTCTAGTCCATGGCGGATGTTACTTTGAATAGTAAAAGAAGAAGAAGGGTTGATGTACATTCCTACCTTTACGATTTTTCAACACAGTCATTAATTGTTATAAAAACGTAATCCACATCTTGCCGACTTTCCGGTGGTTTATTTATACTTCGAGATAAAATTGTCATATTTGAGATACAGATTTCCATTGGTAAGGGTGTATTACGTATACTCTGAAAATTGCAAGTTGAGCAAATGAGTCTTCAACAAAAAATATGGAGCCGAAAATCATGACAAATTTGACCTTTCCAGCGAGTGTGATGCGTGACCTTAAGTACGTAATGGGCTAAGTTTAGTATGGACAACTGCCGTAGTTAGAATTTCTCTCCGTACCCAGCCCACTCCCATCTACAACCTACCTGTCTATCCTTCGCAGTTACCACAGATGTCGGTCGCCTCCTCAAGTAAACAAAGTAACAAGCAAAGTTAAGCCGGGCTGCACACTCAGCTGGTCATTTTATATGCTCCCCTGTGTAGGCATGAAACGGCATGTTAAAAGGTATTTCAAGGCATAGAATTTAAATTCGCATAACTTTCACACAATTGTGTGAACACTAGTGGATGACTCCGTTAAAGTCACTGAGCGGCTAGTTCCGTAAGTCTTTGATAATGTCCAAAGTAAACACCTTTGTGTTTAAAGTTAGGCTCTAACCCGTGGACTAGAGTGCTGAAAGCTCGCAGAAGGGTACCTCTGGCATTACATGCAGAACACCTGTGAGGATAACTTGCTCCTTAAAGCCCCCATGAGACGCCTGGGTATTTTAATTGATTAGAGCACTTGGTGCTCCGGCCGAGGGATCTGGGTTCGATTCCCAATCTAGGTGAATGATTTTTCCAGTGTGAATGTTATAAAATTGCGAAAACAGTGGGTGACTACGTAAAGTTCTGTAGTTCTTTGAAAAAATGTAGTGTATGTTGAAGAAAGTTGCTGTAGATTATAGTGCATGTTGGTGATAGCTCACACCTTGCGAAACACCCTTGAGGTGGCTAGCATGGTAATATGTAGAGGTAGATTATGCTACTGCGTTCATTCTTGAGAAGAAAAATAGATAGGAGAATCTGGATGTAGCCGAATGTCCTCTAAAGGCGTCATTAGTGCCATTCAAAAGTTGCACGACATTACTTCCAAACGAAACAGTCTGAACTTAAGCTAAAAACCGCCCCAACACACACTTCATAGGTTTTAGAATTTTTATGTATTCAGAGCGGATGAATCAACTTTTCCATGCTCACAGTTTGCGCGCTATCAGTCATCTTATAGACGGGAATCCGAAAGGAACGTATTCAGATCTGTCTCGTTCACATGCCGAATTTGAGTTCGTCGCGGATGTCACACTTCCCGTAATCCCTCTCTCCGTCCGTATCGCATTTTTCCGGACATTTTTCCTTTTTTCAATGCAGCGTCCGAGATAGGCAGCCCCAAAATCCTTTTTGGGAGATGGAAGGAAGGAGAGGAGGAAGCCTATCTCATTGCCGACACATTGCGTGGCGAAAGATGTGATAATAAAGCCGCTTTGCAATCTAAAAATATGCTGCAATGTCCACCATGTTGTAAGTTCCTATGATTGATTTGATAATGCTAAGTACACCAAATTAATAGTTGCCTGATGCTGCTCACTCTAGAATACAGAGTTGAATGTTTATTCGAATGGTATAGGTATATTAAAATAATAATATACCTTAAATAAAAAAAATAAAAATAATAAAAAAATAATAAAATAAAAAATAAATAAAAAATAAAAAAATTTAAAATAGCTCTTGGAAGCTCAGCTAAAAAACTTTTGCATAAGCACCGGTTGAAATTACGACGACGCCACGAAAATAACGGTTAAATCTACTTTAACTAGCATGCCAAAGTATTGCACTGGCAAAAATGACACTAATTGGAAAACGGCTATTAATCGTGAAAATGCGTACAAAACTAACTATAAAATAACCAATTCAATCAACTATAAAATTATAAGGAACTTAGTTTCACCATACATAAGCTTAACTATATAACGGCTGTTATACTTAATTTCATACAGCAACAACGTTTTCGAAGTCATGAAGTTCACTAGAACTTTTTAAAAACCAATATGATTCCAAGGCTAATGTTATAATGTCCATAAATGTCAATTTATGATGAAATATTTTTGCGAGTAGCTTTTTCACTACATGTAGAGGAATTCGGGGAGAATAATGAAAGAGTGTGCACAGAAAATCAATCGTTAAACACTCCCTTTTTTCAGAAAATTAAAAGTACACTCCTCCAATTGAAAACAACACATTTCAAATTCTTTATCAAAGATTTAATTTGCAAATTGCTTTGATTGAGTCTCTAGCGATTTATGACAAATATTTACTCTAAAATTAATTTTGATGAGGAAAATTATGCATGACTGCGTACCACATAATTTGTGTATTTTTCACCGTGAGTATAACCACGAAAAATATTTTTTTAACACGTGAAGTTGTAGCTTGTGGTTGCATATCATGTTCACAATCGTGTGTAACGGCTCACTATTGGTATAATAGCATCTGCCTACGTCAACATTTCAATAAGTGCTCTAAATGCCTTCAAATTAAAAAATGCGGTCGGATGTTCTAAAAATTTCTTGTCAGGATTTTTTTACTCAAAAAACTCCATCAACCGAGCAACGGAAGTGATATGGATAACTCTCCGTTGGTACAATCATAAGTCATATGTAATTCAATTACTTAATTCCATGCTCACAGTTCACTCGCTATCAGTCATCATATGAATGTCATCCTACTAATGGATTGGGGTTGTTATTTCGTTATAACAGTTTCAAACAGTAGGAGAGACACTTTTAGAATGTTATAATTGAGCATAAAGGTAACTTTCAAGCAGTGAGGTACACGGAGAGGGAACTGCGTCTTCAAACTGAAGCCTGATAACCGAAATAACAACCATATTGCTTAACCCTACTCTCTCCTTACTTTCCTATGGATAGCACGACGATTTTACAGTATACAGCTGTCAACGGTGCTTCCGCAGCCTGAACTTCCGGCAAGGGCTCCGCAAGCCAAGTTTCACATGGTGTTTTTTGGCCATTTTGTGGTCTCAAATGGTCCAAGACCATGAATGTCTTCTTTGTAAAGGCATGAACTTAGTCCCTTAACCTACCACTGTAGTAGCAAGCAGAATATAGGCAGGATACTATCTTATAAATCAAATTTATATAAGGTAGGGATCCTGTTAGCGACAAGACTCTGGAATGATTATTACAATCCAGGATAGCAGTCGACGAGATGACCATTTGCGCACACTGATTCACTCCTTACACCTCCTCAGATGCACGGCAGGTCGTAGATTTTAACGGGATAGTACCTAGTTTATGGCTTCAGGATTAATTCTACTTAATAGCAAATCCGGTGTTTACTAAACAGGGTGCGTATATGCATCACGGAAAAGACCTGAGATTTATTTCTTTATAACAGTTACGAACAGTAGGAGAGACATTTTTAGAATGTTGTCATTGTACATAAAGGTAACTTTCAAGCATTGGGGTACACGCAATCAAACTGAAACCTGACAACCGAAATAACAACCATATTGTTTAACGTTACTCTCTTTTCGTCGAGCCATCCTATGGATAGCTTGACGGAATGGACAAATTATCAGATTTTAAGCAAGAATATCATTAATTTGTTTGAAATTACGGCAAGTAACTTTTGAAAAATATATATAGGGATCTTAGTGCTATGGAATCTACACGATTTTCCCATAGATTTCCTCGGGAACGCGGAGAATCATTAATTTATATAAATAAACTTAATATGTGAGGAGAATGCATAGGAAAGAAGTACGATTATGCTGCTTTCTAGTACTTTATCAATGGAAAACATCGTGGATTGCAAACTTCAGTCCAAAAGCGCTATAGGAATCGGGTCAACGAATATGGCGGACTGGCTTTAGCTTCTAGCATTGGCCAGATTAGCAAGCGTCCTCTCCATCAAGACTCAATAATTATCAAATTTACAGTATAAAGTTAATATAAGAAGACGTATTGACAGCTACTCTTGAGGATATACCCATTTTCAATAAGAAATATGTAACATTTAAGACTTAATGCCTTCAGATTTAGATATGCTGCGTTATTTTTTTTACGTTTTGATACTTCACAAATATTTGTAATTTTCCTTGAAATTAAACGCTGTCAAGCTTTCCCATGACATGAACACACTCATCACCATATTTATTTATAAAACTTTTTTCAATTATGAATACTGAAGATTAAATTCACAACAATTTCTGGACTCAACTGAAACAAAAGAGAAAGCATGAATTGGCAGAGGTCCACGGAAATCATTGTCACAACACCAGACCTCAGTTCGAATTAAATAAAACAAAGAGAAAACAATTGGACATACCCACATGAATTAAACTTGGAGGCCTGAAAAAGAATCTTTCACCTCCAAATCTCAACCAAATCCATTGCGCCATTGCGACTTTAAAAGCTTTTGTGGATTTCTTGCTTAGCAAATAATCTTAAAAATGGAGAAACGGGAAAAAAGGTCGCGATGCGTCTGAATTATATACATTCCTCCAAAGCATTCACCCACAACCTTATTTTCATGGACGTTACAATTCTTTCGTTGAAACATCCGTTTAAAAACGCTGATGATCCCATAACTTCTGAATAATGGGCAATTTTAGAGGAGGAAGCAAGGTACGGCAGGAGAGCAAGATGTGGTTACCAATTACTGCACGCTTAAGACATGTTCATTGATGGGATGAAAAATGCAATACGGAACTATTTTTCTCGTAGAAATAAAATTTCCAGCAATAAATATTAAAGTAGGGTAAGATGGATAATAATAGCATATAGTGGGCACATAAGTATTAGGCATAATTCTAAACCCTCTAAGCCAAATGCTACGCGCAATGTAGGTAATTTTGCGACGTAACCATGTGGTACTCGCAAGGCCGTCGGCATGCACCGTTTTCCTCCTTCGGGTAGGGGAGGTTTTTAACTTCGGCTGTCCTCCATTTAGCGCGTAATTGGGAGCGTAATGACGGCATAAGAGGAAAACGGGGAGCTCCCCACGTTGATTCTCGCCCTATAAAACGCGCCAAGGGGAATGGACGTCTTCTGTTCGCCACATCCCAAGCAACGCGACCGATCACACAAAACGAGGCGATGTCTTGATAACCTACTTAACGTCCGTTGCAGTAGATTGCCCGGAAGGTAATGATAAACGGGTGGGCTTAAAAGGTCACGCAAAGGTGAGTGAGAATGTTTGCCCGAGAAAGAGCATCGATTCTCGTTCGAATTTCTCTGGAAATATTTGCGAAATTCTTAGCATGGTGGGCAATTAAAAACTCCTCAATCGTTAAACCAATCCAATTTCTTCTCCAGATGGATCTGTGTAGAGCAGGAGAAGAGGAAAGCTATATCATCTGAAAAGAAAACTAACGGCACATGTCGTCATCGAAGCCACGTGAGTCCGCCAGATGAATCATTGAGGGCATCCTATAACACACCCTGGCCTTTGGATAAATAACGATAAGACTAGTAGGCTAGATAATGGTAGTCATTATGAATAATGTAGCTTTCATCCATGAATATTTTCTCAAGTATCACTAGAAGCTTATTTTTCCAAGGTATGAAAAACACTTGTGAAGTAATCTCTAACTTTAGGCACAATAACATGCTATTTTATGTGATTAAATGCGGAGAAAAGCTCACGGGACCGGACTATTTCCATCTTCTCCTCCTTTGGTTTGAGTGAGGTATCATTTCCCTCAGAATTAAATGAACTTAGTGCCTTATCTTTAAGGAAAAAACCTCGCCTCTCAAAAAATACCAAAGTATCAGCCACTTACCAGCACCTCTTCGAATCATATGCCAAGAATTAGAAGCCGTTTTCCGTTGAGAAATGGTGCTGCTATGCACTCCAGAGAGCCTTCATTTAAAATAATGAGGAACTTTTTACAACTAGATCTCGTATTTACTTAAATTACTAAATTTAAGAGAGAGGTTTTTATATTTCTCAGCTATTTTTAAGAATAAATTAATTACTCACCGCAGTAATTTTTACGGAATCTAAAAAATAACCAGTTATGAAGGCGTTTTCACTGCACGGCGTTACAAAATGAGGCAAGTTATATACTTATATAATAAATGTGTTCACATACTGAGAATTTCATTCATATAAAAGTATATTTTCACTCTCATTAATATCATAATATTTACTTCATGCTTCTTCCATTTGCTGCTATGTAAAAAGAAAATTCGAATGAGGTCTCTGTTACGGCTGGGGAAAAATACTCATTCAAATTACATTTAAAGTCAACGTGGGCGTAAATCCACTCGCCAACTCCGTTACAAAATCCTCTTCCACTGAATTTCAGTTCATAGTTTTTTTAATGTTCTATTTTAATCACATTTCTCCTAGCTTTACTAAAGCGCATATTTGTCTAGTTGAGTGGAAATGGGTAATTTCGCTTCCCACTGTTGGTCAACATAAGGCTCTTTGTGGAGAGATTTTAGGAAAATTTTGAATGCCGACATGAAGCGAATTAATCCAACTATCTAGGCGTGAAAGTGTTAATGACATACCTCAGCAGAGAATTTGTTCAAGTTTGGGTAGGTACTAGACGATAAAATTCATCATAAGATGATAAAAGAGCGAATTTAAACGAATATAAATGTAGAACATAAGTAAGACAGTCATTTATACCAAAGACATTCGAACCTATATGCGGTAGGTCCCTATCAGTCTTGTCCATAATTTCTATGATTTTGAGAGACTCTCTGAGCCATTTATGCCACAAAAATACATATTTTCCTGAAATCGAAACCTTTTCCAACCATTCCACTCTTTTGCCTACCCTTATGTTTTTCAAATTTTCATTATTCTATTCCCTTTTCAGCACTTAAGAAGTACTCTTCACAACATTACTTTGTTCAGTATACAATTTCCCATAATTAAGACCACTTTTGCTGCCTTCACCGAATTTTTTCTTAAATTTTTTTTCCATCCCAAACCATAGTTTACACTTGAAGAGAGGCTTCGTGAGCATGAATATTTCCCACTTTCAAATAAAATTTTCAATTCATGCACCGAGAAATTCTTTCAAATAGATTACGCCCTCGTAATGCTTGGAGATTTTTCAAGGAAGCTCCAGGGGCAATTGCATTGCCTAGAAGTGAGCGAAGGACCGCTGCAAGTTAAAAGTCAGAGACAGAGCTAAATCACTACGGACCGAAAGACTCACAATGGGAGGTTTTAACTTCATTTTAAACCAGATGGATAGAAATCTCCTGCGCCAAAAATGGGCACCCTTGTAGGATAGACGACGCCTTCGCGAGAAGAATGGAGCGCATTATGGAGGTGACCTTGGGAGGGATGGAGGGAGGCTTATGGGGAAATAGAAGGAAATGAGACAGGGGCGCAGGGAGGCAGGGCCGACTGAAATATGCAGAGGGCAAAACGAGAGGAAGGGGGGGCGGGAGGAGGGACCGCTGTTTTTCGGGAAGAGGTGGCTGGAGTTTGGGGTGGAAGGAGGGAGAATTGGGTTGTAGGAGGCGCAGCTCCGAGAGCGGCGGAAGGCGGGCGAACGCTGACGCGAAATTCATCAAATTATGACGCCAAGTCCGTTCCTGTTTTACGAAGGCCCTCAGAATCCGCACAAAATTTGATGCGAGTTCATTACGGCTTCAGGCAACCCCTGATTAAGTTTCGTTCGTTATTCCACCTTCAGGGAAATTTCGTCGATTTAATGAGCTCACCTTTCATTTATTAATGATGTTTTGTTTTGAGAAGCGATTGGGTTATTTTTTCGCGCTTACCAAACTCCTTACCTCCTCTGCATCGAATTACTGCAAGTGTCAACTAATGCGTTGTAACATTTTTGCACTCAATGCCAAATACATGAATTTGCTTCGAAAACGAATTCATGCCGTGTGTAAAAAAGTTGGTTTGTTCATTACAGGAAAGCACTAATTCTGTGACTATTTTCGAGGTGTTGCCGTGAGCAAACATAAAATAAACTTCCTTTCTACCTTAAGGATCGTCAAGTCTACAAAGTTTACGGGGTAAAAATACCGGACTAAATGAATATTAGGAGTCCAAAAAAATCATAAATAAGATAGGAACGATAATCTTCGGCGTCATATTGGTAGCATGCCAATGAACTGAATTAATAAATGCGAAGGTATACAGAATTTTCCTAGAACATGTTTGATACAAAATTAATACTCCTTTTGAAGGTAGAAAAGAAAACCTTAGAGCTGGAAGTGATCCAGTGTTTCACAGAGAGGAAATTGTGGCTGGATATTTTGTGAGCATGCAACCGAAATTCGATTTGCAAATACCGAATATCTTCAAACTGGAATTCGTGACGCACCATCAAGACTCACACATTACCGTTTGTTTATTCAAATTGTATCACTTCATTTCAAAATAAAAATAGTGCACAACTGAGAGTTGCTGATTAATGTAAATGATGTTATCTATTTCTAGTAGGCTTTCAACCGGCTCTTTACATATTCATAGTCCTCACAGTCACCCTCCTTCATCTTCCTTCTATCACACCCTATCTTCCTTTTTCATTTTCTTTTTGACATTGATCTATCGAAATAATCTCTCATATCTATCTTCCATCACTATCCTGTTCACTTACAATCCAAGATCATATCACACCTTTATTCACTCCATGGTCAATGTACTTACTATTAAACGACTTTAATGGCGTAATTTATCTCCTTAGGTGGATAGTCCAATCCTCATTATAATCGGGTCAGTTACAGAATTCTGAGACACTTCCTTGTAGGATAGTTTTCTGAAGTTGCCCGCGAAAAAACGGAGGTGGTCTAATAGCTTTAGCGCTTGGCTTACAGTAGGTACAGAAGAAAGAATGGCCGTACATGCTGTCTCAACAGGTTGATTAAAAAACGCGAGGCCTTCGTAAAGTTTCAGAGGGATGCAGAAGCAAGGTTGGAGGTTATTAAGCTTATGCATTTGAAAGCACTCACGATGGATTTTGAGAAGGCTAAATGATACATTTTGAGGACGGGAGAGAAGGAAAAAATATTTTCGGGAAGTTAGCACCACGTGGAGCGGAACGTGGTCGAGAAAATTTTCCTTATTTCACTCTAGGTTTTTCCGTTACTGCTCCACTTCATATCAATTCCCAATCTCCTTTTCCATGGTAAAATGAAGATATTTGAGGATATAGGGGTTTACCACACAAGTCTGAATATTCAGGTGGTCCCAAATACTTGCGAAATGCATTTAAATGACATCAAACGCAGTAATGGTTGACTTTGGAATAGTTTTTTTTTTTTTTAAGTTTGATTAAAATTTTAAGAAGAAATAAAATCCGTATCTGCAAATCTGCTTAAGCAATTACTGATTTTACGCCAACAAACACAGCCCTTATTGTCTCTTAAAAGAGAGAGCGCGTTTTTTGGACATAATGTATTTATTCCCCATTTGAGCTAACGGTAGGTTTCCTAATATAACCGATTAGATAATGGGAGTTCAAGATAATCTTTTATCTCCACTAAAATCACTCTACCTTGAAAATAAGGAATAAAAATTAGAGAACCTGCTATCCTCCAGCTCAAAACATCGGGGGATCAATATTTACTCTCCCCCGCCTATCTGTGAATAAATTATAAATTTTCGCTTCATTATTCTCCACTCCAAGCTCATTTTCATTAGATTTAGCAAGCGTAAGCTTCATCCATGGTCAAACTTAAAGTTTTCCGACCAATCGGATTTAAGAGCCATCCCAACGTTTCAATTACTCGAACTTACAATAATGTCACCCTCTTTAATGTTTATTTCGTAAAGTTTCAGCGTCGATATTTCGGATGGAGAGGACAACTAAGGCTGTAAAAACCACTCAGGCAATGGGGGCTTCCAACACTGAAGTGGCTGATGCCCTGTAGATTCAACATTTTATATCACAATACATTATATCAATCATAATTTAATTAAAAGATAATTGCTGTGCTCTTCTCAATAATGATTTCGTCGTGACACTAACCATATAATCACCGTTCCACAGTCAAACGCTTTTTCCTTCCTCCTTGCAGAAGGGTATATTTCATTTCTTCACACTTGTACCCTATTCCATATCGGCTATGGGTAGCCCTACCTGGCGCAATGATCACCGAACCGACCAAACAGCTCCAAAGATCACCGCAGAGCGCAGCTCCTCCTTCCAACTTATGTTTTCATGACATGGGGAGGAAAGCGTGATAGGAGTGCCCTAATTAGATCAAATACCAACGCCAGCGGATAAATGGTCACCGATGCTGTCATGTCGTGCCCGCCATTTTTCTGACATGCTCCACAAACTGGCACAGCTTTAGATAACATTACGAAGGCGTTTGCAGGTATTCAGAGTATACCAGCTCCTCTTCGTTCCCCTTCAACTGTGGAGCTGTATAGTTGATATTTGGTCCCACGTATGTGAACCAAAACTCTGTGAAGATAAGTTAAAACTTTTAGCTCTCTATAAAATTAAAGCTCGGGGTAAGCGTATAATGAAATATGTTACGCTTGACAATAACTCACAATACCTATCCAGTGATACTGCTAAGATTTCGTCTCTAGGGGGTGGAGGGTTCATGTTGAGCATATTAGGGCGGTGGAAAGGTTTGAAAATTGAGGAAAAATATCTATCAGGAGATTAAGAGTGAAATTACGAATGCATGGTAACAGTCGATTTAAATACGATTGTGCTGATCATATGTCTGAAAGAAAGCAACTTCCACGGTATTTATGCATGAATGATACGAACGCATTCATATAATAAGTTATTTAGGACAAAGATAATGATATTTACAGCATTAATTTGAAAACAAACAATATTTTTCACAAAAAAACCATTAATTTTCCTTTAGTGCCCTTTATTCACGTAAATAAATTCAAAACTCTTGGATGCCAGGTGAAAGAGGGGTTGAGATCTCATGGACTTCGAGGGTATGGGGGATTCGTATACATTCCCAGCTACGACACTGCTGTCATTACATCTAAGAAAATAAACTGTGGAAAGATATCAAAATAATACAATCTTTAAATCAAAAATTTACGTTCAACAAAGCAAATCTCTGAGGTCACTCGGTTCCGTAATAACACAACCCCTTCCTCTAGTTTTCAGGCCCACAGATAACACTCACGGTATTATTGCGTTCTCCCTGGTATGTCGAAGGAAATCTCAATAAGTTTGCAAACGAAGGGTAGAGAGAGGCCAAGGTGAAGGGAGAGATACACGGCCGTTTTTCGCGTCGTATTTACGTTGCGCGATCAAGATTTTATTAATTTTTCTCCAAGAGCTTGATACAGACTTTCCTCCTCCACGATTGGAACATGAAATGAGAAAGAGAGAAATATAGTATTTTTGCTGCCACACCACAGACACACCACGACTCACAGATTACCCATGGCCTCCGTGACGGAGAATTAATCAACGATGTGTCGCGGGAATGAAATTGGTCTAATGAAATATAACAAACGCTACTTTTTTCGAAGGTATTTTCAAGACACAGTGCACAAAATGACTTCCGTATTTTTTACGTTCCATTACTGAAGTAATTACGGAAAAATTCTATAGAAAATAAGCTCTTTTGCCACTGGACGAGTCTATCTATTTTTGTACTTAGTTCGAGTTGATATTCCGAATAAGAGAAGCTAATAAAAAGAATTAACAATCAAGGGAGAACTTGGTGGTGTAACTTGATAGCTTGACTAACCGTCAAACGAATTCCAACTCCAGTCAAGATAAATGATTTCCTCATTGTAAATAAATGGTCGAATAAAAGCTTCCATTAAAAAAGTCTCATTTAAGGTTTATTTACAGTTAATTTATACGAAAATAACCTGGATAAAGGATAAATATCACATTCTTGAAAACAGAGATATAGTTACGTCTAATAACAGATGATGCCATCTCATTAAGCAGTCTCCTCAAGCTTTCCATTGCCTCAAGTTGGAAATCGTCATAGTGTGTATTCAGCTATTAGCAATATTCTTTGGATAGCCCCTACCTTTATTTCGGACTCCCAAATCGCCAATGTATAATTTCTGGTAAAGGCCGCAAAGATACATTTTATTGCATAAACGAATGCGCGAACTCTTTCATGAGGAAATTTGTACCGTGTAAAGCGGCAAATTGTATGATTGTCTGAATGACTGAACGGGAAGTAAAACTAGCTCTAATTTCATTCATTTTCTTGTACATTCTATGATGCATACGCTTGTGCATTGATATGAACCATGTAAGAAAGCCTTAACAGCACGCTCCGTCTTTTCAGAATTGAGCCAATATAAAGCATCTCATCTATCAACCGTCTTATCCATCTTGCACTCCCCTATGACCCAAAAATTGGCTCTCTCTTCTTACGTAGCCCAAGATTAGCAACTCTATAATCTCTTTAAGCAATGTATTTTTTTCATAAATATTTTCCGAGTATCGATTTCAAGTTATATATATTTTTAGGATGGTTCTCAAAGATGATAGACGATGTCACCTTATGATGCAACATTGGAGATATTTAGTCTTCGATTATGCGTGTATTTACAACTTTGGCAAGTGTGCAAGGTAAGTTTATGGACCAGTGCATTGGAAGATCTTTGTTATCGGCTCCTCGTAGGATGACTTTATATCTGAACCAAGCCTATTTATATCAAGCGTCATATAAGAGTCAACACAGAAGGGGAAATGCAAGCGCTTAGCAGCGACGGTGTCGAGCGAAGAGTTGGGAGAAAAAAATATGATGCACTGCTATTATGACCCCCCTACAAACCGCTCCGCGCCTACCGCATGCTTCAAAGTTGCCGTCTCGCCTCTTTCCCTAAACCCCACAGAAAGTGGGACGGAGCAGGAGTAAAACTATAGGGCGAGGATATTGTCGCACGGGGAGGCTCGCTGCCGACGCCGTAAAAATGAGCAACAGACGGAACGAAGAGCGGTATGGCCCGAATTCCACCAGGGGGACCTCAGACTCGCCGGACTGCACAGCGGTGCAGACCAGGGACTGAGACGCTTAAGGTGACAGCCCTTAACGAAAATCCCGCAGGTGTTGCAGGTAACGCAATGACCGCGGGAGAGCAGGCGCGATGGGGCATCCGTGGAAGAAACTGACATTAAGGAAAACTTCGAAGGAAACAGGGTCGAATAGGAACGTCCAAACTTGTCCTGTGACATAAATTGGACGGAAAAATAAAGCATTATATTAGGCAATATTTGGGGAAATTGGATGCCTTTTGTTCGATTGTTGCAATTAAATATGAGGAACCTCGTACAAAAATTTTTTCTTTAACTATAATTTCCTCAATCGGGAAATGCATAACGATAGAGAAAAATTAGTTCTGCAACGTTATGCCAAGGGTCGTTCTTTAGGGATAATTTTCACAATAACACGCAAAAAAATGCAAGGAGATATTCTGAAACAAAAAATATTCACCAAAATATATAAAACCAGATAAGAGTCAAGATGAATAATGATGAGGTTTGTCATTAGAGGAGGTTTAGTAGAGCTTGAGAATTTGCATTAACACTGAACACTGACACCAAGGATCAGATAAGGTGAAGCCTAAAAGGCCACAGAAGTTTCCGAGTGCTAAGATAGCAACAAGCGTGGTATTTCAAATTCTTATATTATACCTACAGCCGTATATAGACTTATATATATATTCTTATACTATACCTTTCAACAATGGGGTTCGTTAATAAAAGGTTTACTTGCAGTTTCAATGGAAAATTTTAAGTGAAGATGGAAGTTATAGCTTTTCTCATTCTGTAAAAATCTCATGCTGTAACTGTTTATATTATAGGGGAGGTACAATTAGGAACAGATCTACTTTCTCCATTCTATTCATTCAATTAACTCAGACTCTCATGGGTAGCAAAGCCTTTAGTATTCGAGAGGTTGGTGGTGGCAGAGATCGCTACGTCTGAGTGCTAATGGACGAACGTAAGTGGAAGCAGGAGAGAGGGAATGGAAGTAGATTGTTGCCGCGGAGAGAAAGTGAAGAGTGAGAGGGGGTGGGGGAATAAAAGGAAAATAAAAGCTAATGTGAAGCAATGGCGGAAGGTTTTGCTAAATTTTATGCATTCATGGATGACTGTCTGGGTAGTGAGTGCAAGGGGAAAGAACGAATGGGCAACATAAGGGAGGAGTAGTAAATGGAAGACCAGAAAAAAATGCTTTAAAGTTTTAATGCAAAGAACTCCCATAAGAGAGATAAGATACCATGAAGTCTTACCGAAATTCAAAATGCCTTTTAAGAGAAAAACTTTTGTACACCTGTTGGATGGAAAAGGAATATGACCGCATTAATTTTGGCAGAAATATACTTACTACGAAATAGTAAGAACTAGTTATCCGGCTTCGAGTAATTAATCGAACGCAGATACTTAAGTATGGTTAAAAATTCGAGTGTCACTAAAAAAGTAAGAGTTCAGATTTATTATGCTGAATTATCACTATGAGCGCTCTTCAGAAAGGAGAAAATGTCCTTTGCTCCACTTTGCATATAAAATTTAGAACAGGAGTCTTATAAAAGAAGAATAAGTCGTTTCTAGCCAACACATTGTAAAATATTAACAATGCAACCCGACAGCCCCACGTTGTGGGTCAGAAATGGAAACAATCTCTATTATCGTTAACTCAAAATGCCCACGTGGTGAGTATCAAGATGGAAAATAAATGTGAGATAAATTAACCACGGTCTCCTACCTTTTTCAACTGCCCCAGCCTTCTCTGCGGTAGATAACATGAGAAACACAAAACAACATGCGATACGTGATAACTAGCAATTTAATTGATCAGACAAAATCATATCATTGAATCAAGACACACAAAAACAAAGTATATAATATCTTTACCTTTAACTTAAGGTCATGACCCAGACAATTGTAATATTCTGCACCTCATACAGTTACTTCAAATGATTTACTTATCTTTAAACATTTTATGATAATCAACTTCTTTGAATTAAACCATATATCTTCTTTAAACATTCATTACTCCAATGTAAATAAAACAAAACTAGCATCAACCTCTAATCCGGGTAGTACCCAACTGGGTTGTATGGCTTATTTAAAATACAGAATTAAAGTCCATATTTACGCTCTTGTTAACAATACAGGTTGATACGTGGCTGGTGACACTCTAGCTTTACAGCCTCCGGAACCCGTAGTCCTGGCGTAATGCGATCACAGCATCTGCACGAATGGTAGTCCTGTATCAGGGTCTCTCTCTCTCTGGCCCCAGTATCGCGGCTGAATGTCCGCTTCCTCCGGAATATGGCACAGAGCCCCCATCACACGTCCGTTCCCTTCAAGAACTCTGCTCTCACTCCCCGCTCGTGCTTTTCTATTCGTCCCCTTCCCCAATTCATCATTGTCGGCTTTGGCTCTGCCCTCCGTTTCCCTATTGTTTCACCGCGAAAAGTTAAACATGGTGGGTGTTTAATTGTTATTTCTCCCACGCGGTGGGAAAAGAATATGAAGGCCCGCGTTGTGTTACAACATTAAGAAGTGATTCTTGAAAAATGGCTGCTGAACATACGAGTACAATAGACAAATGTGTACTACTTCAGAAAATAAATAAACGGGATAGACAAATCACGACGTGATAACATTTCTTTCATATTTTCTCTGGCCGCTAGTTTAACTTAGAAGACCAAGAGGTCTGGGTCAACACTTAACCTAAATAAATACCCGAGTAATGAATAAATATTTGCGAGTATAGCGGCCAAATTCCAGCGGATAGTCACCTCACGTGATTAGGCGAATGTCTTCCTCACAAATGGCCATCCATATCTCTGCGACAGGAAGTTTATTACTCAGAGATGACCAAAGATAGAACCTGGCCGAAGTAGGGAGTACTCTCTAGTCTAATTACGCATGTGAATTTTGGCCGTGTAATTCGATGGAGCGGGAAATTAAAATTGCAACGCGATGAAAAAAAAGTAACCGAGTAATTGCGTTATGAAGAAGCGTGAGGGCAATACAATTGAAAATCGTGGCTTGGAGCGAAGCGAAGGAGCAGGTAGTATATAAGAGGATGGGAATTGAAGAAAAAAAAGGTCGGAGAAAACTAACTTGGGGGCAATTTCTTTCGAATCTCCTTCCTTGGCCCTACTGAGAAGCGTCACCTCCTCACCTTATTCTTAACGCTCTTTCCTCTCCCTCCGGGGTTCGTTTCGATTGTTTGCCATCGTGGAGGAGAAGGGGAGAGGGAAGGGAGGGGGTGATGACGTCCCGGGCGAGACCCACCGCCATCTTGCGCCTCGCTCTCTAAATACAAGACATATACTTAAAGCTCCTTAACGCACTCAAAAAAATATATATGAGCGAAAAGAACGAGGGAGAGAGGGGAGAATAAGCAGCGAAACTGGAGATGTTGCTTCCATGGCGAAAGGTTTTGAAGGCGGGGCAAGGTCATGTCCGCCCAGCTAAGCCTAAGGCTCGCAAATATGAGTTAATCTGAGGGGATAGGTGAGTTAAGTGGGGGAGGAGATGTACACAGAGGAGCGGGAAAAGGAAGCTGACGTCATAAAACATTAATGATAAATGCTTAGATTTCTCTTATACAAAAACAGTCATTTAGAGAGGAATTTATAAACGGATCGAAGCGTTTCAGTGACCAAAAATAGCTCTGGCAAAGTGAATTATTCCGGTTACTTCCCTGAAATGATTTTGAACGATAGCCTTATCCTGTAATTGATCACAGTGAAGTATGAACGTCGATCCGAATTTATTCGAAAAGATAATCGATGAAAATATTGTCTTCCACAATGGTAGACGTATTTTTAGTTAAATGAACATATTCAGTTAAGGAATGTGCCAAAGGTGTAAATTTATTGAAAAATAAGACAAAAGTAAACAACCAAATGCAATTTCAAATAGATAGAAACTGTAATTTTAGCTGATAATTCGGGAAGATGGATGTGAATGTTAAAGATTAGCAGGTTGGAATTTCCATAATAAATAATTATTGAACTAGCGATTAAATTCATGAGCAATTAATCATTTATAATTAAAACTGAAATGCCATCATAACTAATACCATCGTTGATACCGAATAGGAAGTTGGCAAGGAGGAAGTCTATAGTGATGAACAAGAAAAGTATTTCGGAATGCAAGTAGTAAAATTAACTTTAAAATTTTCAAAAAAGTTTCAAAAAACAAAGACATATCAAATTAGACAGCAAAGTATGATTGGAATAAGGTACAAATCTTAGATTGGTGTCAGATATACCTTAAAAAAAAGACAATACTTAGCCATGCAGTGGTAGTCCTTATTGTCCTTTAATGAAGTCCCCGCAAGAAGAAAAACAGATAAAGCTTTGTTATCGCTAGCATTTTGCAATTTATAATGAGACACATGGATTCTAATCTTCGCACTACTTGACCGGTCTGCGTTCTCTTCAAACGTATAGCAACGAACGCTCCACTTCATGAGATATAATAGTTTTGCACGCGGAAAACACGAACATGAAGGCGTAGGAAGTCGAGGAAACGAATGTTGCGGAGCACCCAACATTAGTTTCACATTAGCCCCGCCCCCCCTCTCTCTTCGGTGCGAATTACGGTCGTTACCCACATGAAGCTCCCACGCACAGAGTGAGGGGGAGGAAATATCAGGTGGACCCGCATGTCAACACGAACGCGCGAAAAAAGAATATTCCAACTCAAAAGGGTACGAACGGAAAAAAGGCGACGAAAACAGAACAACAAGCCCAGCGTGTTTTCGCCTTCACCTTTTTTTTAACATCCGGCCTTATTTACGATCCCTAGCCGTGCTCATCCCGCGTTCTCATCACACGAGCTCTAGCACCAAAAGAATAATAATAATAACGAAAAAATGAACGCGGGCGCACGCAAAGACTCGTATCCACGTTAAGTCTCATTCTTCCACGATATTTTTTGGAAAATTTTCCCCTTCAACTTTTTTTTGCCCTGGCGCACGCATGAACTCGGGAGCGAAGAGAATGCGATCGGGCGCCATAAAAAAATACACACGAAAGACCTTTGGTGAGGTGGATGCATGTATTCAGTCATTCCCATTCTCCCAACCCCAGAATGTAACTCATCCATTAAAGTCATCACTCCCACTGCCGTATCTTACCCAAAACAATATGAAATCTTACAATCTCTCCAGCATTTATGGTATTTGCATTCTTCTCTCCCACATGTCTACTCCCGAGAGACTCAATAATATTTTAATTTCACTCATAAAATCCTTGGGGGATTTATATACACGAAAGTGCCCCCACAGGCCCAATGAAACTTATCCTTCGCGTGCAGCCCGAGTTACTGCCGAGAGAAAAAAACGAAAATCCTCGTAATTCATGACCCATTGGATTTCGATATTAATTATGATTTACAATAAGATCATAAATAAAAGTATTTGCATCGAAATATATGCAAACAATAAGTGATGAAACAAAATACTTGTTCACGACTGATTGGTTATTAATAGGAAGCTTCTTTTAGCTCCATACCAACAGTAACAATGTAATTGTAACTTAAGTAACAACTTTTTTGAACTGGTGAAATCTTAAAAAAATATTAATATATATCTCTTCCCTTGATCTGCTGCCTTTGATGATGACGAAACAATTATAGATGATCTTTTATCTGTAGCTTGAAAGAAAATAAAATTTTTATTGCCGGTCTTGATACTTCAAAGGGTACTAAAGTTTTCAGATTCCACATTTTTGATCTCTCTTGAAGTTACTAACGTAATGATACCGTAACCTCCCCCATAAAATGTGCCCTAAATATTTTTTTGGCAATTAAAACTTTCAAGAGAAAAAGTTTAAGAGTTAAAGAGACTTTGAAAAAGAAAGTAAAACCATACATTTTTAAACTACTAAATTCCCTTAGATTGCTTCCAATAATCATTCACGGGGGAGACTGTCAACGACTTGAGTAAGTTTTTCGGGTTTATTTTCCATTCATCATTAGCCTATAGTCAATGATCGAAGGGAAACTAGACATCATTATTTATTCTGCAAATGCGTTTTACACTGCCATTTTTACACGTGGACACTTATGGATTATACACTAATTTTCCGTCTCACAGAATAATAACTTACACAGCGCAAGATGAATATCGTCAACTGGTAATTGTTATTAGATTTATATCAGAAGTTAAACAATTACGGCTACTAATGACAAAACAATGAGTATATAGTAAACTAGAACTCCATCTTGATATTATAAATGCCAATTGGTCAATAGTCTTCCTTCATGGATTAAAGGTTAAGATTTAAATTCGCACTGATTTATGTCTCTTTGGTGCCAGTGGGTAGTGTTGTTGTCGATGATATCATATAATTTAATATTCAAGTCTATAACCTAATGAAAGCTCTACACCACAATGGTTTTTCAGTTATTAGGAAAATGAGATAAGTTGGATAAAGATTTTCAAGACACATTTATCGAAATATATTATCTTTTGGTGTGGATGAGCTGGCGGAGAAGAAAATGTAATTTTAACCACTAGCGTGGTGCTTCAGGATAATGAAGAAGATCAAATGGACGAATTGAGATCCCAGGGTCGGCGTCAAACAGCCACAGATGGTAGAAGCAAAACGTAACAAGTGAAATGACTAGAGCTACATGCTGGACCCAGTTTGAGAAAAAAATTTCCGAAAATTGGAATTAGGATGCAATGGGACTATATTAACTGGAAAGGATGGACAGAGACTAGAAGCGCAATAGTAGGCACTAGATTCAAGATTGCAATAATTTTAGGCAATAAGACATATGAATGGAGAATAGCGTCAAGTCACTCTTCAATTTGATAAGTAGAGATATAATGGTATTGAATAACTATAAGAACATTATGGTCAAGGAATAATCTACCTTGCTAGCACCTTATTTGGTTCATAGTAGAATATAACTGCGAGTAAATGCGAATAAATTCTAAAAGCGCGAAAGAAAATTCAGTAAAACCTGTATTATGCGGTCATCACCGAGCCCATGAGAAAAAGGCCGGTTAAGGTAGCAACTACTGAAGGGAAGCAAAATTTAGATTGCTCATATGAATGGGAAATCCAAATCATTTAAAAAAATTGGCCCCTTAGAGAGGTGAACGCACAAAGGAGGTGGCCGCAATGGCAGGTTTTACTGTAAATAGATAAGGAGTTCAGGGGTACATATTTGTTATCGAGGATTCAAACCAGGAACTTCTTCGTGTGAAGCTGATGAAAACCAAGTAACAGAATCAAACTAGAGTTATGGGTGGTCTTACGGCTTAGATTACACTTCACTTACTTTCTTCCCTCTGATCCTAATCCTAGGAGAAATACAGCAACTATACCTGAGGAGGATTACGAGCCTTTCGGTAGTCCATGCGATAAATGACCGACCTGGCTACAGCAACCGGCACTGGGGACTTTGCGGAAATTCCATCCCTCGAGATGTCTAATTCAGATCCTCTCTACCTGCACCAGGTTACGTCTGCACCCCTTAATTTCACCGACAGCTTCATAGGGGCATGACCAAGGCCACGCTGACTTATCAATCAACTCCTACTCTGTTCCAGCATCCCTCCTCTATCTCTCAAGTCGTTCTCTATCTCTCTTTATTCCTTCAACTGTCCCCTGCCTCTGCACCAATTTTTTTTCGACACTTGCATCGCGGTGGAAAGGTGATAATTGAAATTTCGCCTCTTTCGAGTGTAGCATATTCTTCTTTCCTTTTATTTTTCATTAAAATTTTTTTTCTCCCGCACGACTTTCGCTTCGTGTGGACATGACGGCCGCTTTAGTTACCTCATTGTTACGAGGCCAACAGCGTACAATTCACCACATCGACTGGAGGCGACGGTGCAGAGGACAAGGTATTTGTGGCGAGATGGTGGCGGTGGGGGAATGTGATAAAATAAAATTCAGGAGAGAGAATGTTTAATGTCCTTTAGAAAGAGAGAAAAAAGGGGAGTGTCGTGGGAGAATGACGCAAAGGAGTTAGTATTGAATCCATTCCATTCATTCCGAAAGACTCCTTTCAGCGCCAAGAATTAGTTACAACGGGTCGGGCAGACAATTTCGGCTCTTCTCGGGTCATTTTTTTTACATTTTTTTTTCAAGTTTTGTAATGGAAATCATCTCTCGCGAGACAGCGTTTTTTTTCTGAATTCGTCCCGAAGATTTTGTGGATGCGGTGCTGAACTAGGAATATTTGGGGGGACCTTTTGAATTAGGTCGCATAATTATAGCAAGCAAGGACGAAAGTGGTAAGGAAGAATGACTTCATAAAAGGGGAAACTGCTGTGTGAAAATGGGAGCCAAGTCGAATGGTCGATGAAATTCGGTCGGTAGAATTGAGTCGAAAGTCAGAGTGGGCATAGTTATGTCTTCCAAACCTTAAAAAAACACTTATTAAAGTTGCAAAAAATGCCAGTTTTTGTTTATTTCAGGCATTTAACAAAGCACTGACATAGCAATCATTTATAATAAAATTGGTACTGGCCATGATGAACCATTCAATCTTGAGATGATAGAATGGAGCCCTCCCCTACTCTACTACACCCATACACCCTCAGGTATCTTCCTTTTCACATACCCCTTTCGGTGGTTGAGTACTTGGTCCTAATATTGGCATAGGGAATCATAAAAGTCTAAGTAAACAGTAATAGTTATGTTAATCAATATAGAGCTAAAGCTATTCCGGAAAAATTCAAGTAAAATAATGTGGACAGATGCGTTGAAAAATGTGACTAGTAATTGTCTTCTGAGTCTGATAATTGGAATATTATAATGGAATATCAAAAATATAAATGTTCCTAGAGTTAATTAAGATAAAAAATAGTATTTTTTCTGAATTAGGTCTAAGTTATTTACCAGTATTCCAAATGCCTGCAGTACAATTAAATTAGGACGCGTTAGTAAGAAAGGAGTGATAAATACTATTTCAAAAATTTTCAATGGAAATTTTAAAAAATGATTCCAACTCAAGCAGATTTTTAGGTTTTTAGATGAATGTTTATTCAATGAAATTGTAATAATGTTCGAAATATTACAGGACAGATTTAGGGCAAGGATGAGGAGCAACGAGTCGGTGGTTTGAATTAATGAGGGAGAAAAAAATTAATGTATATCAGTAAAAATGAAGGAAACCAACAGAAAAAACAAAATCTAACCATTTCCGCAGTCATATTTCATATGTTTGAGATAAATATATCATTTTAAATAAATATTTAGAGTAATTAGTAAATTTTACACTGTTATACTCCCGAGCATTTTTTCAGCCACTACGATGAAAATAATCCTCGACGTTTCGACGAGAGTAAATTAATTTTTTGAACTTAGTCGTACACTCTACAGCTATGACTAAAGTTCTTCAATCAAGTCATTCACCAATATTGTTACGGCAAAGGCTGAATCCGGTTTGCCGCTTTCAGATATCTCAAAGATGAGGAGACAGAGTGCGGCGCATCGCGATAGGTAGGATAAAGCTGGATTGCTAAGGCGTTTCGCTTTCTTGGCGTTGTACTGGCTTTTCTGATCCCCTTCTTTCTTGGAAATTAAAAAAAAATACATGCTTATATAATTCTTATTTTGTTTTACCCAGCGACGTAAATACTAAGCAATTATTTTGTTGGTGTTTCATAAAAGCCATTGATTTATGAGATTGTAGATTGTCAATTATACAAAGTACAGCTATAAAGAGTAATGAATACAGTTTTTCATTAACGAAATAGAACTCCATCCTTTGTTTTCATTAATGACTGCGCACCATTAAGCTCGAATATCAAATAAACATCTGTAATAAACAAACGCTTCTGAGATAGACCCCTCAGCTCGTAAAAAAATCAAAATGTTGACTTACTTTCATTTAAAAATGTTAAATTAGTAATATCCCAGCAATGGGCCTCAACAAAGAAAAATAGCTTTCCGTTTTCCTCAATCTCTACTTCTCCGCACGCAAGTGTGGTGGGGTCTCAAAGTTAGAAGCCCAAACTTAATGTAGTTCACGTGACATCCAAAGCTCAGTAACTCGTTGAGGTCGTTTGCTCTACATATATATGATCCAAATGGGCCATTGAAAAGGATGGCGTGATATCAAATACGCTATTGAGGAAGGAAACTGGAAACTAATGCAATTACCCACCCGTAAAATAATGAGCAGCTCAATTAATGGAAAATAATCCCGTCAAGTGAGAGGCACCCAGATCAATAAAGCGAACTGCTTTGCCGGATGTGGCGAGGAGATCAAAGGTGCTGCACGGTTTCCTCCTCGAATCGAGAAATAAACCCAGAAAAGGATAAAAAGACTACAGAATATTTCATATGCGTAATTTGATGTTTATTTTATACCACAAGGGAATGCGGCAGGGGTGTGCGGACATATGCCATGAAGAAATGAGGGAATAGAGATAAAAAAATACTAGGAGGAAAGAACAAAACGAGAGACACGTTGGGACGAATTGGGGTCTCAGTATTTATGCTACAGCCATATATCTTGTAAGGGGAAAAAATAAATAAATGATTGAGAGGCTATTTTGTCCCTTCCATGTACACAAGCAGGTAAACAAAAAGAAAGATGTAGTTAACGCAAGGTTAAGCAAGTTAAGCGTAAATAAGGCGCAGCGCTAAGATAGCTGGGACCATTATAGCGGGATGAGAGAGGAATGCAAAGTAGAGAGCAGAAATGAACTAACTTATGAGGAGTCAAGTTTTAGCACTGAATATATAAACTGAAGGCGTGTATAAAAAGGCGGGAGATTCAGAGGGATGTAAAACGCAGACTTATGACCGAAGAATTAATATGTACAATATTTTCATAAGGATAGCATCTCGTATCTTTATTAAGTGATTGAGAGATGTGTAAGAAGACGAAATATTCAGAAGAGTAGGCACATAAAGGAATGGTGAAAACCTTATAAGAGCATCAGTATATATTATTGTCACATACCATAGAGTATGCATGGATGAGATGGAGCAAATTGAAAGATCCTAAATTAAAGATGAACTACGCGGCAGAGAAAACAATAGAAAAGATGACAGCGGAATGTATTGGGAAGCCACAGGGAAGATAGGCGAAGGAACTGAATAAGCTCTTTGGATTTGCAGGGAACAAAGCTTTAATTAGAAAATCAGCAAAGGAAATAATTCCATCTCTTCAAACGGCCTCTCAGATAGGCACCAGGGATTTTAATTGAATTTGACAAAGCTGTTCCTTCATGCTTGAAAATTAGTGATATATCAGCTCCCCTATCCCTAAGAATCGATATATATGAAATTTATCCAGAAATACACCATGAACTCCGCCACTGATTTTTAATTTGGGATTTTGGAGCACACTTGTAACTGCACGTATGAAACTACATAAGGAAATGAAGGAAATACTTCAAAAGTAAGTAATTTGTCTCGATGAATGAACTGCATCCTTCGAGCTTCATAGAAAAAACATCATTGAAAAAGTTTCCTTTCATATGTAGTGGATACATTTTGCCTTCATCTTTCCACACAGAAATAATTAATTAAAAATCTAGTAAAATACTTAAATAAGTTAAGCCCCACCAAAAATTCACAATACATGAAAACAGCATCTACTTTGGAAGCGTTTTTCAAACAAATAGCGATAAATACCAAATGCGGTACCAGGAGCATATAAGCGTTTTCTAAATTCGAATAGGTACACCTACTTAGCCAAAAAAACAAATACACGAATAAAAGGTAACTTATCATTAAAAAACATGCAGAATGAGAAAAAATTGGAATGCGCTTACTTAATTCGTAAAATATTAAAAATTTATTCTTAGCTCAGAAAATTACATCGGAAATAAATTCGTAAATCCTTACCTTACCTAAGCCGGCGCAACCTGGAAGAAAATAAGCGCCGCTGATATAGGAATGAGAGGCAAGTAGACTCAAAATGAGAAAACTACAAGGAGAACTAATAATTATGAAAACGAGTTTAAACAATGCGTATTTAGACCTTTATCAACGATAGAATGTAAAGATAAAGTTTAGAAGACGAGTTGTTATGCCTCTTAAAATAGCTAAGATGTGTAAGATTGTTTGCATTTTAAAAAGCAAACACTAAATGATATTTTTACAACCTTTGCCTGGTACCATTGGGACCATTTATAGAATTGAGTTCTTAATTTTCCAGCGCAAATAAAGTAATGATCTCTCTTTGAAGAAATTTTAATGGCCAATTGACTGGACATGTCTTTTCACTTAAGGCCTTTAAGTGTACTTATATTTTTTGAGGAGAAAAGAGCAGTCGCTCCTACGCTCAATGTAACGTAACTAGGCATGCTCGACAGAGAATAGAATCTTCGCATTTGCAATAGGAATTTTACTGGATGTCTTCTACTCACGTACCAGCCAAGACGAAAATTGAAGATCTGCTCCTTTTGAGACGCCTTAATGCTTTGAAGGATGCGGCGAAAGCATTGTCACGGAACGGGCGACTAGACTGGACGGGATTTCACATTGTCAAGCCAAGAAGCTAGGCGAAACACTCATCCCGTTTGCACTTCCACGAGTCCTTTTTCCAATCCTGAGAAAAAGAGGAAAAACCTTGCTATTAAATTCAAATTCTGCATGATATAATTTTTACCTTGCTACTTACCTGATAGCATTTGCAGTGATAAGTTAATAAGATGTTCGAGACACTCTGATAAATGGCATATTTGACAATTAGTTTTGCACAATGCTAAAAGAGTCCAAAAACCTTGCAAGTACGAGAGGAATGTTTTACAATTTCCCATTGAAGTAGTGGTTAGAATGCCTTTGAATATGAATGCACCTATCAATTTAGTTAAAAAAATGCTTTAGGTAAATGCAGTGAACAAACCAGTGAGTTCATGAATGCAATATCCAATCAAGTACTGTTTCTGAAACGACTGTCCTAACAGTTTATGGATTTCATGTATGGTATGGAAAGAATAAAGTTTTCAAAGTATTTTTCGCAACAGTTCATCACCTTCCGAGCTGAAAGTAAGAGGCCATATATAAGAATTAAAACCTGCTTTGATTCCCCAGCAAGTACTTTTTCTAAGACATAATAACAGATAAAGATGTGGGAATCAAAAATAAAAGATGCAAAGTTAACGGTTTCGAGCGGAAAACATGGTTAGTAATGAAGAACCTTGCGCATTGTTTTGAATTTAAAAAATTAAGATTTCTACTGGATTACTAAACAAATTTTGTTCCAACTTTGTGAGGTAAAGTAACCTTAAAAATCACTTCTGAGTTCCTGGCCAGCATATTTAAGGCACTACGTTGGCTATGGTAACATTGTAAATATTGTAATCTCAACATTTCAAAATCAACGAAAATGCCCCTTGCATTTTGAGGAACAATAATACACACTGGGTCAATATACCTACGTATGCAAAAACGATAGGGAATATTGATTAGGGTCCAAAAATACATTGTGATCCATATGAGCTTTACGAAAATCCACTTACAAAGCATCAAAAACTCAAACGGAAAGTGAATTATTAACAAATATCACATCAAAAGTCGTAAATTGCGGTAAGCTCGCATTTTTAGGAATATTCCACAAGAGTAAGACACAGAATTCCCCAATTTGAAACATTTTTTTTAGAAATTGATTATTCTGCGCAACTTTGCAAAAACGCTGAAAGCGGGTCACGTAAAACATTATCATAACGAGAATACAAGTTTAAGAATCGCTCCATGGATGTAAACTCAGTCAAACAACTCATTCCGAGTAGAATAATGGCTGAATAAGTACAATTATAAAAAAGCATCAAAGTACCAACGGAGGATAAGCAAACTGAATAAGGACATTTAAACACGGCGGAACTAGACTTAACTTGGACTAGCCGGCAGAATAGGGAGTCACTCAGTAATAACGAACTGCTCAAAAAAATTGAAGCGGAAGGCCAACTTTTAAATTAACTTCAACCAAGCACTGCGGGCCGAGTTTTGAGAAACCTTGAGCGACGAAGACTTTAAAGAAAATTATTCATGGTATTGTGAGCCTGGGGGAAGGGAAAAGGCAAGTGCGTACAGAGACAGAAAGAAGGGAAGAGGAGTGGGTGGCAAGCGAGTAGAGAGCTTGAGGGGGTGAGAGAGGAGGGCTAATAAAGAGAGAGAGAGAGAGAGAGACGGAGTAAGAGAAGAACGAGAGAAATGTCAGCGAGAGTGTTCAGAAACAAAGGACGTACGACAGCGCGAGCGGAGTTTTGAAGGGAATGGGAGGAGGGACGTAAATGGGGAGAGGGAAGGCGGGGGGAGAAGTGGGGAATGAAGGAGCAGAAGACGGCGCGTGAGATGGGATTTTCGCTACAATGGAATTGAGGCGAAGACGGAGCCGGAAAAAAAATTCACGGGATGAAGCGGGTACCCCGGCGAAATATATCTCCCGAGGAAATTTGTCTCACCTCGGGGGACCAGCGATACCGGCTCACAAAATCCACGATGAGGGACGGATAGAGAGGGGTGAGATAGGCTGGATATTTTCGTTGTGCCGCCTAATTGACTGCTAGTGATGAATACCTTTACTGCATATGGAAGAATGCCTGTTGATTTAGCGGCAAAAAAGAAGACAAAACAAGACTATCATTAAAAAGGATCAATTTTTGAGATTATGAAACTATGTCGATAGCTCTGCAGCTGTAATTTGATTAAGGAAGCTGAAACGCAAGCGATACGCCCATTATGCGAAGCAAACGCAACAAATTAGTCCGATATGTCGATTTATTCGAATTATTGTGGAGAAGTCCTATAAGCGAAAAATTGGAAATAAAGCTAAAAACGTAAAATTAGAGCGTCTTAAACAATAATTATGTATGAATAAATAGTAATTAAAAGAATAAGCCTTCATGCTCATATGAAAGATTTTGGGAACTAAATGAGGAGTATTAATGGGTTCCATCAGTGCGTTGTGTCTATTTATATCATAAATTATTCCATCGCTCCCCATTTTTCGCAGCCGCAGTTCTTCAAAATTCCACGATTTTTTATAAAAAGGTGTAATATGAAGTTTGTCGATCCGATTTTTCCGTTGTCTTACTCTAACTTACGATGCCTTTGAAGCGAGCACACGATCCATAAAGATCTACTATTATACACAGGCTATATAGGAATTCAAATTATACGATAAGAATGCATTATAATAATCAGCTGTTATAAAAGTCAAGGTCAGTTTCTGCATCAGCAGACGGTGACAAATTTCATAGATGCAATGAATTAAACGATTCCTCATTAACAGTCTACTACTAGAGATTAAATTTGTCGGTCATTTCAGGAATGTGTCTGTACCTCAAATTCTCTCTACAAAGATGTGGATCCATTTAAAAGGAGTAAACGAAGCTTGATTGACATCTGGTCAGTGGTTTGGTTATGAAAGTCCGACAGTTTATTGAAGTTCCGTATAGGTCCGTGATCTACGCTTTCCTCGAACAAGATGGCTTCTACTCCAGCCAATTGGCAGTAGAGTAGAGGTGAGATGTAGGTGACCAGAGTATTGTACTTCTTCACCTTGAAAATAATTCAGTAAATTAAATTAGCTCTTTGAGACGGCCGCTGGCTAATAATATGGAAAATATTCAATTTAGTTTTGAAAAAAGAGGGACTGAAAAAAGAGAGAGAAGGTATCATCGTCTTTAGGATAAGCATTTAGGGTAAAGATCAAAATTATGCAGCCATCGGGTCCGCTTTAGAGAATAACAACTTTTCCTACCTCCATACCAAGATATAGATATGTATTTGAGGAGCTAAGGGACGACAAGGGAAATTTTTGCGTCTTTCTTCGCGATTGTTTATTGATTACGCCAAGCTTGAATCAAATACTACTGGTGACCATTTTGACTTGAAGTTAAGTGTACGAACCTTTTTCCTTGTCAGCTATATCTATGAAACTATGCTTCTTGCAGTGAGTGCTATTCGTGCAAAACTTTTTCTCTACGGCGCGGAAGGGAATGTTTTTAGATGGGGAACAATGGCTTTGCTGCTGCAACGAGCACATAACCAGGTAAATAAGGATACGTGCTAGAGGAATTCCAGTAGTGCAAAGCGTTGATCATCGCAAATATTTCCCGTTACTACCTTAGCTGCACTTTGCAACTGCTCCATTTCGCTCCAAGTTACAGTAGATCGTCACTCAAATTAGCTGCTCTCACGGAGCATGATCACCAGCATTTGAATCACTATACAACGCTGCCTCACTCCCACTGCACCAAGTCTCCATGGGCGTATTCGGTAAAGGCACTTGCGAAGCTCAACGACTTTATACAAGGTCTGTTCAGAAAATATCCGAACTTTATATTTTTAACTTTTTTATTAATATTACAGATTATTGGTCCTTGTCCCCTTCAAAGTATTCCCTACTCTATTCTCACACACGTTCCCGGCAGTGTTTCCATTTTGCGAAGCAGTCCTGGATAGCTTCAATTGAGATGGCCTTTAAGGTCTGTGACGAATTTGCTTCGATGTCATCAATACTCTGAAAACGGCGACCTTTCAGCACTGATTTTAATTTCGGAAATGAGTAGAAATCGTAAGGAGCCAGGTCTGGCGAGTTAGGAGACTGCGGGATTCTTTACGTGAATGTTTCATCGTCATTGGCTTGTTCCAGGAGTACCTGACTAACGTCCATTAGATTTTCTATATGTTATTCCGTCATCAACCGGGAAACAAATTTTGCTGCAACTCGATGCATGTTCCATTTTTCCGTCAAAATTCCATGGCATGACCCAATTGAGATGCTAACCTCGTCTGCAATTTCTCTGACAATCATGTGGTGATTTCCACGCACCAGATCGTTGATTTTCTGAACGTGTGAGTCGTCAGTTGAAGTGGAAGGCCTTCTTGGTCGAACATCACCTTCAATTGCCTGACGACCACTTATAAATCGTGAAAGCCATTCGTTAACACTTTCAACGCGGCGGTAAATTTTTTAAGTTTTGCCCGTGACTGAATTTTTTTTCTTTTGTTTTAGATTGTTTTGGTCTCCTTATGTACGGATTATTCATTAAAAGTTGCGAAAAAAATTTTTTTTTAATTAAAAATTTCAATTTTAAAGTTGACGACGATAGTCGTCCGCAGCCACGGGATAGCACTGCCGTAGTGTAATGCGTGGTTGCATACCCGTGCCCATTTTGCGATGACTTTTCCTAGTTGCCCTTGCGACGTTTTATCTGTAATCTGTCACGTCAATTGAATATTAATTGAGGCGTAGGTACTGTAAATATAAATTAGCAAGAACATTGATGGCTTTGGAAAATACGAATTTCTTCGTCGTCGATCGAGAATTATATTGCATAACCTTTTTTAATTCAACTTTTTGAATTTCGATTAACAGGACCCAGCAAGGAAAAAATCTTTTGATTCTAGGCACAAAAGAGAATTTATGACCAATAGAAATGGAAAATTCAAATTTTTAAATAATTTTATCCACATGAACTTTGCGCCCGCATGTTGAAAGCAGACATCCACCCATCCATCTTGCTGCCCTTACGTCTAAGTGACTCCACCATATCCCATGAGCTCCATTTTCCCCAAAATTTTTGTTACTCCGTTCTTTACCTTCCAAAATTAATTCCTACAAAAATGAAGTTGGAAAAACATAATAACTAAGAAATTTATATCAATGTTTTCATGAACAAAACATTTATTTTATGAAATAGACAATATTACACAAAACACCGCTCTCAATTATATCAATATGCATACCTACTAATTTTTACATCAAAATTAAATTTTAGCAATAGTATAATTTACTGTGAAAATAAAAAAGAACTAATTTGGATACGAAAGGAATACTCTTTATACCATTATAATAAACATCAATTGCATACAACCCAGGGGATCATCTCCGTAAGCTTGTTTCAAGAGTTGAAACGTTTCTGTCAAAGTTTTCCCCAGTTTCACGCCAAATTTTACGTTGCAGAAAATCACATATTTCAACAATCGCCACTAACACTTAAACTCGTTGCACTCAAATAACAGTATCACGAAAACTAAACAAGATATCAACAATCCAAAAACACGGTGTTACAAAGGACGGTAATGCGCAAGATAGTGCTCCCAACCGCATATCACTAAATATCTCCTTTGGCGCGTAATTCTAAATGTTCGGTTATTTTCTGAACAAACCTCGTACATCGACGGATGTCTTTGAGGATTTCCATTAAAAAGGGTCTACCAAGTCATTCTCTCATATTTAGGGCCGTAGTTTATTACCATTCGTGATGGCCACACATAATATTTTGGGATCATCTCATTGAGCTTTTCCGTAGTTAATCAATGGAACTAAGGTAGCATTCTCTTAGATAATGATTATGTTGCGTAAAAGGTTGATTCGAGGGCTTCGCAATTTGAAGTGCAGCAGCTTTCGGGCGCTCCTCCGCGTGATGTTCATAGTTGACAGCTGTTTCTCCAGCCATCTTGATGGCGGCTTTAGGTGGAAAGTGACTTCAGACCTGAAGACACCAACAGTTTTCAGTGACAGTTTTCAATCATGGATATCACGTGGAGGAACGTCCGAAAGCTGTTCCACTTCTAATTGCGAAACATTGACTATTCATCCGTTCACCCGAACCTACAAAAGTTAGAAGATCACATCAAGGGCTAAGGGAAAAAAGATAAAACGCGGGCCTTTTGTATGATACAAGGATTGCAAATGCATTCGCTCTACTTAATGTCTTGGTATGCATATCATAGAAAAATATTGAAAACAATACTGTAAATTTATGCATTGTAATTCTAAACATCAGTAAAAATATGTTATTCACAAAAGGAGCAAAATTATCAAATGGAGCATACGTCAGAGCACGCTCTTTTTTATTTTTTATTCCTATGGTCCAGTTTAAAATTATCCACTCCGATTTTTCTATTTGTTTTTAAGAATTAAGCCATACTTCTGAGCGGAATCTCAATTTAACCGTATCAGCATATGATTAATGACCTGCAACGCAAATTTAAACATCCATAAAGAGCTACAGTGCTTTTGATAAATCTAGTCGATCAAAGGAAATTTTAACGATTATCGATTGGCTATATTTCATTATAAAGGGAAATCAACATGACGCCTAAATTAGTGTAATTTTGTTCAAAGAATTTATGATCGCCTCGTTGACTCAATGGCCCTATCATGCTGATGATGAGCTTACAGAACTGAATTGTCGTCACTCTAAAATGCATTAAAAAAAAAGCTCAAACGCTTCAATCTACACTGAAGTTCAAAATTACAGGTAATAATAATGTAGTTTTCCCAGACCATTAATGAGACTACTTAGTCGGTCTTTTCGTTTCTACGAAAGTTCTTACCAATAATAACAATTGAGAGCAGGCATAAACGCAGATTTAGAGGAAACATGTATCATCCACGAATTCTGACCCGGAAGTATGCGTAGTATATACTAGAATTGTTGATTTGGATAGGGCGAGGGATACTGAGAGCGAACTTTCAAATTCCCTCTGATATTGTTTCACCTTTACGTACTACATATTACCCGGATTTATTTCACCATACATAATAAATATTATTTTTTTAATATGGTCTGAATTGGCGATCTATTTGTTCGTTATCTATCACTTACGGGCCCAAAAAACTTATTTCTGAGAACTCTTCCCATGGACGACCGACAGAACGGATAATAGAACCCGCACATACGTTTAGAGGGTCGTAGATCCTGTCTCGGTGGGGCAGATTGAATATTCAACAATAGTTTAATTTCCAACTAATTTCCTGTAGGCTAATTTTACTACTGTAATAAGTCAGCATGCATTTAGTTGGAAATATCACGGGCTAACAGAATAATAACCTCCACTTTTGTCGATTTCCTCAACATTTCCGAGATATTCTTGGAAAACAGTTATGTACACCAAAGGGCGACCAAAAAGAAAAATTTTCGCCATTGCGCGGTGGCAGAGCACGTATGGTTAGAACCCGGCCACGTCATAAACTTTGAAAAATCTAAGATCATCGTCAGAGAAAATAAATATTTCCCTCGGCTAATACGCGAGGCGATTGAAATAGCCAAACATCAAGAAAATTTCAACAGGGCACTTTGTATGCACTTTGTACCTTAAAAGGAGCGAACTTTTGGATTCTCAATTACATTGCAAGGTGCAAAATCAGTTATTAAAGATACTAAAACTTACGTCCAATATCGCATGTCGAGAGACATCGTATCACAAGATATAGCATATGAAATAATACCAAACAATAACTGATGACACTGCTCTTATGATGTTACATATAGTTTACATTTATTAGATTGAACACATTTAGTTTCAGCTATTACATCATATTCAGGTGTACATTGTACAATCTTATACTGAACACCTGATGATAGCATTAGAGCCGAAACCGGTTGAAATAAGAACACAAATTTCTGTTTTCCACTGAGATATGAGATTGAAAATAACCATCATCAAGTGTATAGTACACAATTGTATATTGTGCACCTGATGAACCAACAACCGGCTGCGTTCAATCTAATAAATCAGAGGAAATCACAAAGTTGTGTTCATGTTTCAACCATGGAAATATTCCATAAAGTGAGATCTTCGTCATACGAGTGTATTATTACCGCCATTGAGGGTAGTAGGTTAGATTGGTAGGAGTTGAGCGTTAGGGGAATAGAGAATGGAAGGGTAGAGGGAAAAATGGTAATGAAATTAGGCTAATAATCGCGTGAGGCTCAAAGGGGTCCACGTTTTATGATCCATTTGACGTTATGACAACCACATACTCTCCACACTGAAGCCGAGTATGGGGTGCAGTTTCACTGAAAAATATTTCCCTCAACTGGGACCTATCCCTTAGGATGATAAAGGTAATACTACTGCATCTAAAGTCGGTTTAACATCGCAATACAATGTAAAATGCGGGTAGCACCTCACACTCCCGATGCATTTTAAAATCGTAAGCATCCTAAAGGTTGGTAGCGGAGGGAGACGTTGGTGATGTTAAAGAAAAACACCTGGTTAGTTTTTTGACAAAACGAACTACAGCTGAGGTCATTTCTATTTTTATGGACTGAATACCGCCAAGAAATAGCGTTTTGAGACCACTAGGGTTTTTCATCGCCACGTCTGCTGCATCATAGGCGATAAAAAATTCTATTTTTGCGATTAAGAGTTCTAAAAATGAAGCACTGGGGCTAATGTTCATTTGCTATTTTGGCACATTTCTCATTGAAAAGAAAAGATCGCTCCCTTTGATCGGAGCAAACAATTGTCAACAAAGCAGCACTTGGTAGAGGAAAAGGTTGAGAACTCCGAGGATGACATGCGCGATGCGATCACTCTTCACGTTTGAATTCAATTTCTTCTATAAAATATACGTTTCTTCAAATTTTTCTAATTGGAATAATGGAGAAGGAAACCAAACGCCTTCCTCGGCGGTCTTCTGAGCAGGCAGTGGCTTTTCCCAGCCCCGACCTCCTAAAGTTGAAGAATTTGGCGTTTCAGTCTTTTGGCACTTAGCTTTCATTTGGGGTATTGTCATTATTTGGGCCTTCAGCTATGATTTCAAAAAATGTAGGCAGCGTGGAGATAAACCAGGCATCAGCCTCCTCATGACAAGAGGGGATAAGCGGGGCGGGTCCCACCAGACATGAAGAGCACTCTGCTTGCAGTGATCAGCAATAGAATTGGAGTAGGGTATGGGCAGTTTCACATCCGTCTATCGCCGAATAGGCTTGAACCCAGGTACACGCAATGAGAAGCCTGAAATGTAGTATTTCATATCGCAGTGTGAAGTTCCGCGAAAGTGACAAATCGCACCCTATACTTCCCAACACCAAAAGTCAAGAGAGAGGGGAGGTGGAGATGGGATTTTTGTAACAAAACCGGACCGCCCGCCGAGGCCACCCCTCGCACAGACTCCCACGCGTGCGTTTTGCGCCCCTGCGTGGAAAATCCACTTCTACCCCTCCTGACAACCGTCAGTCCCACCACTCGTTCCCACCTTTCCCTCCTCTCTCCTTCTCCCTATTCCCACATCCCTTTATCTCACTCCCCGGACCACTATCTTCCCCACCATACTCTCTCTCCTCTCCGCCCCACGAGCGCCGCTTCAGCCTCTTTCTCCCCTGGCGCGCCATGCGTTGACTCGGAGCGCTGAATTTTTAATGAGCGCCCGCGCGCGAGGCGCAGAAGTCAAGCGAGACTAGCGAGGCGGAGAAAGAGATAGAAAGAGAGAGAGAGAGACGGGGAAACAGGAGAGGAATTGAACCGGGAGGAAAAGGAGTCGCACACGGACGCGGAGGCCTATGCGAGGACTCGTTGGGGCAGGGACTGGAAGAAAAAGGAGTCTGGGATGAAGGAGGTGTGGACAAAAGTGTACAAAGTAGGGTACAAAGGACTGCAAACGAGAGAGAGAGAGGAGTGACACACAAAGACACGCAAAATAGGACGAAAACAGCCTAGCAACTACTCCCCTGTCCCCCGCAAGTCTCGGTACGAAAAGACGTTGGCTTCAACGTGCAAGTTGGAGAAGTATTGGATCTTTTTCGGATACGATCACGGACGATATGCAAAAATTGTCGAGATGAAGTATAAAATCGCATAAAATTAGTTTTCTCGAGTCATATAAAATTGATTGATGTACCTCATGTCCGTCCATAATTTCCTCAAACTGCTCTCCAACACTGGTAAAAACAAGACAATATAGAATGAAACTAGCTCCTTCTCCGGATACCTCATTAATTGATTGACGTACCTCATATCCGTCCATGATTTCCTCAAACTGCTCTCCAACACTGGTAAAAACAAGACAATATAGAATGAAACTAGCTCCTTCTCCGGATACCTCATTCATGTCCAATTTAGTTTCTCCAATCGAAAATATTTATTTCGTCTCGCCAGAGATTGCTTCAGGTGTTGGCAGACGAATTACTTGTGGAACACGGAGGCATGTTTCTAATTATTATTATCATAAATGCACGCCTCTTAATAACTCTGGAAATTATAGGAACCAATCGGTCATAACTGGCTGTCAAGGTTTCGTAGATATATGAAATATAATAAAAATATCTGGAAACAGGTAAAAAATGACAAAAGGACTGCCAAAGATACAAAAGATACAAAATATTGAAACAAAAGAACAGAAAGAGGGAGAAAAACTATGAGGATATATATCCATGATGACGGGATTAAAACATGCGGGCGACTTTTCCTTAGTTTTTGGCTGGAAATATTCCTTAATTAAGCTTCTAGAATGTGAAGAAGAAAGGTAATAATTAAGCCAAAGGGAAGAAGAAAGAGATTTGAAGCAGGTTCCCCAATAACAGAAGATTGGTAGAATTACCTAATTAGCCTTCGTTATCCTCCTCAATCAGGATATCAATATCGATAAAAAATGAAGTTAAAATTCATGCAGAATGATCTTCCGACTCGACAGTTCCCCAATTCTATTTATTCTTCATGATTGAATTATTGATTAAGAACATAGAAAAGAGAAAAATAATGTTACTTTCTAATGAACGATGTAAAATGAGGATGATGAATTAAATAAAATTCAATAAATTGAAATAAAATTCAATCATTATTATTTATCCGAAGTAGCCATACACCTTGGCAGACCGACATATTGTGACCCAAATGAAAGGTCTCCATTTTACTATTAAAGCATTTCCTTCAATGCTTCCAAAGTTTCTGAAAAGCATGTGATAGAACAAAGTAAGAAAAAGGCCTCACTAGGTCAGGGAATGAATGGATTGAAGAATGGTATCAATGAATAAGAGAAAGAAAAGTGTTGGGAAGAGAGGGCTAGATAGAAACAAAACGACTGCAAGCAAAAGTCGAGACTCGGTCTACTAAAGAGAGAAAAATAAACCATGAGGTCATAGGTAGGAGACCGAAAAAGGGATAAAAACTAATAGCCGCTAGGTCCTTTCATAATTACTGCAACTTCAGTGGGAAAGGTGGAAGAAGAGAATAGTGTTTTTGAAAGCGATGAAGATACTTCTAGGGATAATGAGCAATCATGCTTCACTTAACACCTAAAAAGGCGTGGAGACTGGCACGCCTTCCAAGTTTCTTCCAAGGGAAAAGATGAGCATGTGGAATCTCCTCAGGATAAAAAAATAAATAATATACAAGGCGTTTAAAAGAGAGCATTTTTTGTTGTGGTAAGAGGTTTATATGTAAGCGTTGAAAACTACTTAAATGTCTTTCTTTCTAACGGCAAAATTTAAAAATCGTATTGATACACTAATTAGTTGTATTGACTTTTCATCACACGCATAGCCTTCAAATAAAATTTATTGGTTTTAATAGACAGAAATCTTTCAAGTGACTAACTATGGGGGGTCCCGGTTCTGTAGCAGAAGAATGAAAACCTGGGAAAGAGGGACGAATGTATATACACATGAGCGGGATAGTGCGAGCCAAGGTGGGACGAGGAACTTCAAACAATAAGAAATCCCCATGCGTTCGGTTGCGAAATAGAAACTAGGAGCACAAAAAAAGTTCTGTGACCAACCCGTAGTCTGATCGAAGCGTGGTGTGAGATGAAACTTAGCGGCTTAATTAAGCGGGCAAGGGGAGGAATATGCCCGGTAAATATTTTTATTTGGAAGTGATGAAGATTAGTAAAAAGTACGCCGAGTAGAACAAAGAAATCATGGGATCAGAAATAATCTTTTCTGATGCTAGTTATAAATAGTTAAAACGTAACTTTCACAAATATAACGTTCCAAGTTTAAGTATGAAATAAGATGCAAAATATATAAAAGATAACGATTGAAATGTTCTTTTTTGCAAAATTATAAGTAAATAGATACTAATACCATGGATTAATATTATTATCTAATTAAATACGCAGGACTAGAACAAAGCAATATTTATTTTTGGACTAATGTCGGCTTGATAATGTTTTCACATTTCCGAAGTTTGTAAAAAAAAGCACGTACTTCTAGAAGAGTCTTTTTTGAACGATTAATCTATACGAAGCTAAGGAGGGGTAGGGAAAGAAACTAGAAAATAAGAGGATGAATGAGGGAGGATAGGACAAAAGGATGAGGGTTAGATGGAGAGAGAGAACTGCAAATGAGACTAGCGCTACAGGGAATGGCTGTAGAAAGAGAGGCACTGGGAACTATGAGGATGAACAAAAGCAAAAAAAGAGACAAAAACAGTCGGGCGACTAGTCCCTAGTCTCCCGCAAGGCCTTGGTGCGAAACGATGTTGGCTGTTGGAGACGAGGGACTGTTGTAGTGCACCACGCTCTCGCCTACACGGGCCAGGCGCTTCTTTTTTCAGCAAACACATGCTGCACACGAAATGCTAACGAGGAACGGCGAGGCAAACTATTCCCTCTCCCCTCTGGAGTAGTGGAGCAGGTGGAGCATTTTTTTATCACCCTTGCAAACTACCTGGCTCTATTAAGTAACTGAGAGACGTCCGACGCTTAATTTGCCTTGGCTAGTTTGAAGGATAGTTGGGACCGTTAAATTCCTCCGTAGACTAATCGGTAGGGTTAGTGACGGCTTGTTTAAAGAAAATAATATTATCAGCCACCAAAAGGAACATAAGAGTTTTCCATTCTATATACCATAATCATTTTTCTTTCTTAAATTTTTCACCGTCCTTCCAATTTGTGCAAAGAAAGGATGGGTTTTCAAAGTGGTTTATCCACTCACGGCAAGCAGGCGGTCGTCTAATCCGCTCACTCTCATAAAAAATTACGCAATTCTCACTGAACAGAACCGTAATATTTCTCTGTTTTATCATATACTTAATTTATTTATAGCATAAAATGAATTTATTTAATGACGAAAGAACCGTGACATTTTGGTATGAAAAATATAGAAAAGAGCTCAAGGCTCTATGCTAATATTGAACTTATTTAAAAGAACTATTTTCAAAGACCACAAAGTCCTAGAGGAAGGAAGTAAGCCACACGAGATCCAAGACCATATTCACAATACCACATAGCAAAGGATTTCATTACATACACATTTTATTGTGTTTATAAAGAAACGATTAGAATAACGGCATTGTGATAAGTAAGTGCAATGATTCAACATCAATACGTTTAGGAGGATATGAATAAATTTTTACGGAAAAAGAATCAGTGACATGTAAAAGGTAGCCACAAAGAAGTTGAATATGAAGTAATAAGAGTATGATAACTGAGATGCACAATTTTGGACACAAGTAACAAGAATTGTGAGAAGCAGAAAAATGGGGCAATGGAAAAACAAAAGTATAGTTAAGAGAGACAGGAAAAGGGTCAGATTCAAAAGGAGATAGATCGGAGGAAATGGTAAAGATGGTGAGGAGTTTTCGAAAAATCATTCGTTGCAGTTTGAACAAAGACATTCTATTGGTCAGAGCGAGGACAACCAACGCAACACCCGATAACGCTGTTTTCATTTGCCACACACCCGAGTTTATTTTATAAAAAACACGTAATGGGCCGCATTGGCGCACGATGTTTGGATCAATGAAAGAATCTCATATTCTAGGGATGGCTCTAGGCAAAATTACTGCCTATGCTTCCTCGTCTCCATTAATTAGGACATTCACCACATAAAATATAAACTGCCCTTATACCAAGTGTCCTTTAATGAACCCTTCGTGGGTGTTTCTGGAAATCAGTGTTTCGAAAAAATAATCAAAATTATACAAAAAATGCGTTGAACACTCTTTTACGTTTCTACTCGTGTTTTGTTAATGTTCTGTAACACTTCGATGTCCATAGTCTTCTTCAATTCTCCAATCACCTATATGATATAGATAATAATGTATCGACTGTCTCGCGCTCTCATTTCTTTCCCTGAATGGTTTCATTTTTATTTTTTAGTGCCCTTTCAATTCCGATAAAATTTAACCTGTATGCTTTAGCTGATTATTGGCTAAAATATCATTCAATTAAATAGATCTTCAGAAACCAGTTAGTACTACAAATTAAATGCTCTCAATGCTTTCTATCTTCTACGCCATGAAATTATATTAACAGAACACAGCCCAATATCAACTTCATTGTAATGAACGATAATTCACCGATTTTTTTCGTGGATAAGGAAACAGGATCACAGAAAGCATCTCCGGAGCGTGAAAATTCACACAGTACCATAGTACAGATAAATCCTTCTCGGCGTCACCAACAAGATGAGTTTCCATGAGTGACAATTATCAATCCATATTTTTCCACTGTAAGTAAAACTATGCATCATCCACCAATATGGTATCACTGGCCGACTATTTGATACTACCTGATCACTTTATTCCTATAGGGAATCTTCCATAGTTTACATGTAATACATAAAGTAATAATAATTATCTTTAACAAAGTTAAAAACCAAATGGACGTACATCCTCTCTTTATGATGGCAATTTCTCAAGCGTGTTGTCACAGTTAAAAAAATCACGTATTTTGCAACGTTGTTTTTGAAACACCCTATGCTAGTACTGTAAAATATCCTTAAAGAGCCCATAGTAAATGGATAACGTGGCTAGACAATGCCGCACATACCAGGACAGGTTTTTAAAATTTAGTTAATTTGAGAGACAAGACTAACAGCATTAAATTCACGTCAGAGGAGACCTCGGAGTATATACCGGTGTACCCTACAAAAGAGGCTGTTTGTTGAAATATACAATATGATACCTAGTAACCTTGAAGTGTTGGCCAGGGGCAAAGGACGGTGAAGACAAAAAATTGTAATCATTATAATCACATAAACATGAGAGAAAAAGAGCTTCAAAATCTTCATATTCATCACCGATTCCTACCTCTTTACCGAAAGCTCTCCCTCACATTTTGCACTCCCATTTTCCTCGCCTCGACCGCAAAAATGACCCGCACTGAGTGCGGAACCTGAGAGGGCAGCTCACGGAGCGGCAGAGGTCGCCCGTTGGGACACCACTCGCGTCGGTCATGTGACGATGGAGGGAGGGGGAGAGAGATAAAAAATTAAAATAAAAAGAAGAGCGAAAAACGAGGAGCGCAACGCACACCCGGGCCACGATCGTCCAATTAACCGCCTCCCGGCCACAAGTCGCAGGAGGCACCTGTTCGAAGGGCCGGGCAATGTGAACAGAGACGGGGGAAGCCACGTGATTAAGGCCGAAACATGCCGCGACCCTATACACCCTCAGCTCCACTCATCTCTACCCTTCTCCGCACCGCAAGGAGGACCAGCTGACCTTTCCCCATTCTCCCTCACCCCCCCTTCCCACATCCACACAAGGAAGCGCTGAGGACCATCAACGAGGGTATGTTAAATTTCTCCATTTTTTATAACTGTTCGGGGAAGCGCCGTTGTTCAATAATTTGTTTCTTGACCCTGCTTTGTTAAGTCCATTTCCTGTTTTGAGTATAGTGTTTTGTTTGAAAAATCTAATTAAGTCGGCCTGAAGTTTTCTCAGAAATTTCACGTTTTCACGTGAACCCTAATTTCAGTACAGATAATGGCGTTCTGGGATTTTCGTAGCGATGTCAGGCCGTTTGGTTACCTTTGACGATTTTATAAGATTTATTACTTCTAACTTGCTCTGTTGTTTGCTTAGCTCTTAGCAAAGGCCAAAAATTATCACCAAACTCATGGTATTTGTTACAAAGGAATGTTCTCTCACATTCTCCAATTCTCATCTTTAAGCAATTAGGAATATCACTTATCAGTGTGACGAGTGATATTAGGTACTAAGGCATGCAAGAGGGGTGAGATTGATTTCGCATGGCAGGTGAACATTTCAATAAACATCAATGGCTCTCCAGCACCACCAGTGGTTATCTACAGAGACCTGGTAACCAGATAATTACTCAACGCAGGTTTGCTTAGGGAATGTCCGCTTTAATCAGAGGGGTTAGAATACTTCAACCCAAAGCCGAACCCCAAACTACTGAAGAAATACACTACTCAGGTACTAGAACGGTGGATTAACACACTATTTGTTTCTCTTCGCTGACTAAATACAGCATAAAGCCATGATTCGTAGGGAAATACTGCATAATTAGAAAAAAAGAGAACCAGGTGCTGGAGGACGATGCTTAAGATAAAATGGACAGATAAAATAAGAATTAAAAAAGTATGCCAAAAGGTTAAAAAGTGAAGGAATCCATGAAATTCGATACAGGAAAAAATAACTAGATATATGGGGAGCACCTTGATTTCACGCATGTATTTTTTTCTATAAAATTCCAAAATGGAAAATTACTTGTTTTCAACCTTCATATGTATCAGGGGAGTATGTGAACATCGAAATTGAGGGATCATCCGAATAAAACGTTTTGATGTATCTACTAATGCTGCTATCTGGCAAACTTTGCTCCCATAACACAAATGTATAAATCCCTCTCTGAAGCCCTGAACGAAAGACAACTCTTCGGGCGTTATTACTGTCGCGGGAAACGGTTAGTGGTATCTTTCTCCGTGTGAACAGCCAAATCCAATGCCATCCGTCGAATCGCAAATAATCGCTTGAAGAAAAGAAATTTCCTTGTTTTGCTAAGGATTAGAGCATTTTAATTACATTTTTAACGATCTAGCGACAAAATTTTTCACATTTCAACCTTCATGTCTTTGCGATTAGAGGGATAAAATCAAAGGAATAAGGTATTGTTTATGAAGCGTTATTGATCTAATTAATCGAGGATTAAAATTTTTTTAAATATATCATAGGCGTGGATATTTATCCTTCTGAGAAATTATGCTAAGATACACGATATACGAGTATGTTTCCTGTCACAAAGTATGATAGTAAAAAATATGATAAACCAACCATGGTCAAATAAATATGGCACAGATATTTCATATTATTGCTGATTATCACATACACCATCGGAACGCCATCCGTTTTATACGCAAAGCATTCACCGGTGATTATCTGTTTCCTCGACTGGGTAGTTATTTTCGGTTGGCTTCGTGTGTACACAGCGGAGAAATGTTGCTTACTATTGGTTACCTCTATTTCATCCGACATTGCCGGGCGCAGGATAGCTGGCCAATTCTGGCAAAATCAATGTTCCCGTGCATATGGGGCTTGGTAGATAGAATAATACCCTTAAACAATGATCTCAGAATTATCATAAATGTTCCCAATGGAGAGGATAGTTTTTTATGTAGACTGAAAATAAATTCAATCTTTGCAGGGAATCGATTGAGAAGGTACTTCTTATATTCTTTCTAGACTTCACCGTATATTGAAAATATATACGAGGAAATTTCTCAGCAAATAAATGAGGAACCGACAAGGATGCTCCAGTTTCTGTAAGACGAGGAGGAAAAACATATTATAACTCTTTTCCCTCCAGGAATCCACAGAGTAAAAACTGACTTCATTTCCCTTGAGTTTACTAATTTCCTGGTCTTAGAGCACCAAAACGAGATGAGTGAATCCAAAAGGGGGAAGAAAAAAGATTTAAAAAACAAGGGCTTTGGAATGTAGAGGTAGGTCTAACTGCTCGAATAAATGTCCTGATAAAACTATACGCAGTCAAAACCTTGGTTCTGTTGAAAGCTTTAAAAGGTCCGAGATCCTCACCCTTATCTTCCCGTTCCCACCACACCCTGCAGCATCCTATCTCGACCCTCGCCCGCTCGGACTTCATCGATATAGGCGTCCTCGGGATTTTATTCACGCCCGAACAGTTTCCGCAGCGCACAGTTCCAACCCTATCGAAAGAGGAAATTCAGGCCGCAGTTGTAGAGCACCGCCACTCCCTGCGAGGTGTTTTACTTTACACTCCCCTATATCCTTTCCGATAAGACGGCATCACCCGGGACGAATTACCCTGCGTTTCGCACAGGATGCTACCCTGGGATCTCGCTCTAGTGTTGGGTCGCGATGAAATCCTGTACCGATGGCCGAAGTGCAGCATCGTTAAGCAACGAGCTGTAACAAGTGCTTCAACTGGATTCTAAAAGTTTTACTGCGAGGCTCGGCACCGACATCATATCCACTTTAGTCCTGAAAATCACCTGGCTCTAAATAAATTTTCTTTCTATTGTTTCACAAACATATAGGCCTATTGAAGTCACGCGGAGAATTCATAAAATTAATTTATATAATTGTGAAAATACTGCATGCCCACGTATGTGAAAATCAAGAGCATTTAGATTAGTCGCAATGAGTACTTAGTTTATCTTCTTTGTGTGAAATACTTCTTTTTTCAGCGATCAAATGAATATATCTTTCTCATACTTAAACGAAAAGTATTTTTGGAACTAATTTAATTTTGATAATTTTAACCTAAATTCTAAAGAAAGGAGTAGGTTTTTTCATCAAATAAAATTTTAAAATTATATTAGTTAATGTCGTTAAATACATCTTAACCATTCTATTACATTCTCATCCTAAATCTGAATGTCTGAACCAGAAAGTATGGACCCATATTTTATTTTGTAAAGGGATACTTTCCAAATTTGTAGGATTTATTTAATCAATAGATGCATCATTTTAACTATAATATTCGCTGATATCTTTGTCACAGTTTGCCACGTATTTCTTTCAACACGATAATTTGCTAGAAATATTCACATCACTTTCTTTAGCAGGTCTAAAATTGCATCAGTAGGCAGCTCCAAAGCAAGAATCCCTAGTAAGGTAAACCTGATGTCCACATGTGAGCCCAATGATTCATTGTAAGATACTAATAACATTACGAATTAAAAGTTAAACAAGGTATATAGTAATTATAATAGAAATTTTCCGTAGTTCACAGAAAGTTTCCCGAAAATTAAATGATAACTATCCGAAATACCGCTTGCTTAACTTCCATAAATATTTTCTTCGCCATGTTGGTTTTTGAAAGGTGAAAAAGGATATATCGTATTTATCTGAATATAAGACCTCGCCTACATATAAGACTAGGCTCACCTTTGAGGCTCAAATTCCAGGAAACATATAAAACAGGAGGGAGAGCCCTCAGGGAAGTACTCAGCCAGTTTTGAAAGAATGTGTAATGCTTTGCATGTTTTTTAATCGAGCAGTAAGTGTTTCTAAATTCTGTTTGAATGCTAAAGGAAATAAATCATTCAAAATTTAAATAGAACACTTTAATTGAGGGTACCTTAGTATGGGTACCCCCTCTGGCTTATCCTCCCCGTATAAGACCCCCCCCCCCCCTAATTTTGAAATATATTTTTCGGGAAAAAAGGAGGTCTTATATTCAGGTAAATACGGTAATATGCTTAGTTCCACTAAATTGGCACTTTCTTCGCGGGAAATGAAAAAGAAGATAAGATCAAAGATGAGTACTCTAGACAATATTTGATTAAAAATGGGGACGCTCACAGGAGCCCTTAATAAAGATCTCCACACGGGAGGACCGAGGAGGATAAAGGCCGCTTTTTCTCCTGCTCTATTCCTTGCGTGCTGCTCGAGTTTGTGGCAACTTAGTTCAGGCGGCGTCCTTACTCAGCGTGAGCTTCGTAAGAAAATACTTTCCATTCCTTAGCTGCGTTAGGAGGGGAAATTTCCAATCTTCCTCTAGCTCCCCTACTTAACTTATTTTTACTGTTATGGACGGAGGCTATGCTAAATAATCTCTTCAACGAAGCTCAATGGAAGTTTCTAGGACCGAACTTGTTCTAGCATCTGAGCTTGAACTTTGAGGCAACTAGAGGACCTAAGAGAAGCCAAATAAGTGATCTTTTCTGACCCGATGCAGTCAATCTTAAGGATGTCCTTTGAATATAAAAATATGCGTCTCATATATATATATATATATATATATATATATATATATATATATATATATATATATATATATATATAAAAAACAAATGTCACAGGTGTGACCGGCAGACACACAGAGAAAACACAAAAAAGAAAAACTCACAGATTTGTTTATATATTTCGGCGGACACAACCGCCTTCGTCAGAAATTAGTAGGTATATATATATATATATATATAATTTATATATATACATATATATAAATATATATATAAAGTTGTTATAAATTAATTATATATAAAGTCTCTTATAGTAATAATAACCACTTTATAATAGTAAAAAACTTAATGAAATATGCGTCACACTCACCACTCACGTTCTGATAATACTAGTTCGCACAAGAAAAATAGTTCTGGATTGGACTACGCTCCGTCGGATGCATAGGAGAATCGCACCGAGTCAGTAATAAAAAAGCGCAGGGTTTCCTTGCGATTAAACGCTTGGCAGATGCAAAGGTGTCTCGCCAGGCTAGGAGAAATTCAGGAGAATAACCGCGACTCCGGCTTAACGCGTCCAAACAGTTCTCAAAGATCGCTTCGTCGGCCATCGCGACCCAATTCTCTTGACTCATAAAAAATACCGACTATTTTCCCTCTTTAAGCCAAAGCTCCTTTTAACCCTGTTCCTGTTTTGAAGCGAGACAGTTTTTCCTCTCCTTGATCGCACTTTGCGAGGCCTTTTTTTTTACTCGGGGCTGTTTCGTATTCAAGCGCGTCAACAGGAGGCTTTGAAAACGGGATGCTCGTGGGACTAGGCTGCGTGTGTCCTCTCTTTTATTTCTTTGGTCCAGATATGGGACGGGCCCTTTGACCTCGATTCACCTTTCCATCACCCCTCTCCCCCAACCCTCTCTCTCCAACCGGAGACTTGAAAGAGAATCTATAGCCGATTGTGCGGCGATTGCTCGGGATTACGTTCTAGCTGAGAAATTGAGGCCGATTGAAAGAGGTGAAGAGCTGATTGGTGACAATTGTCCCTCGATTCTTCACAACTTGGGGTCCTAAGCTTAAAAGAGAACATCAATACTTGCTCTCTCTAAATGTGCGTGACCATATTTTTCATAAAATTATTAATCTATAGCATTTATTTCAAATAAGAACAGTATGAAATAAAGTGATAACCATTCCATATAATTTGTAAATGCAATGATAGGAAATTTGACAAATTTCGTCGTTTTATAAAACGACAATGTTGGGTTTATCCACCGCGACAGTGGCTTTGTAAGCACGACTATCGTCTTATTTGCCTCAATGAAGACTTGAGGCGTTAACATCTATTTGGCATAACCACCCACCCTCCAAATTCGCTTTGAAGCAAGATGGCTTGGGGGTGTAACTCTATAACACACCTGAACGGCAATTGGGAGATCCAGGTGCAAATCCTGGTCAAATTAAATGAATTTTTCATGGCGAATTTCAATCCTTATTGTGTTATTGCAACCTCTGCGAGTGACTTCGAACCATATCATTTGTTAATGCAATTGATGGAAATTTGCCGAAAGGAGCATTTGAGGATTTCTTTACAGCAGAAAAATTATAGATTTTAACGTCATTACACTATATTATGCCGTGATTCTTTTATGTTTACCTGTGCTATCATATTATGGCATGATGCTGGTGTGTAATTAATTGAGATTTTATGGATGGATTGTTTAAGGGGATTGTTAGAACGGAATAAGAGATAAGGAGAAAAAAATGACGAAATAAATGAAAAAATTTAGTGGAGGCAGGTGTTTCCTCTGACATTACATCCTCAAGTATTGGAAATGGATCCTTTACAATTTAATAAATGATAATGAAGGGACTAAAACACGGTATAATCTAAACCCTCATAAGAATTTTTCCACAGTAAATGCAAGAAACCTTCTGAGGGAGAATAATGTTTTTGTAATATGAGGCCCTTTCTTAGCAAGAAGATATGGCACATTCCTGATTGCTTCTTGAATATCATTTGGACTCGCATTCATGCAAGCACAGTGCAAATGTAGAATAAAGAATACAATCGTTACCGCATGTGAGCTGGAAATACCGAAGTAGTTTCACAGTAAAAGATTATGCGAGATTCGGAATGACATTCTTTATAAAGAAAAATTAATCCTCTCATAATTTGTGTGATATGTATGAGGAGGAAAGTCAAGAGGGATGATTGCATAAAATATTCTTCTGTAAGCACAAATGCATGCAGACATACTAGAATGCGATAAATCAAGGGCAAAAAATACTGATTCTATTGTAACAGTAGTACATCAATAATAATTGTTGGGCAGATAGAACTGTGCTGCATTCATTAACGGAAGTAAGTGCAGTGTTTCATTTATTCACTGGAGAGATAAGGGGGCTAAAAAACCACCAAGGGAAAGTAAACCACTGAAAAATATTTCCCACAAAGCGACAGCATTAATAACGCTATTTGGATTATTGGATATATTCTTCAAGGTATACTTGTGGGTACTGAGGAGAGAGTAGCGTAGCATGTTCCTCAAGATATACGGTATGTTTAATGACCCGGACAATGTTTCAGGGAAATTGAGAGGAACTACAGGCAATGAATACAAATACTTTCCTCAGAGTCCACCGTAATGATACAAAGAGGCGTTTAATAGCTCCCGAGGACGGGCATGCCGTTTTGAGTTTCATTTCAGCGGCATTCCATTCCCGACGCGTACACCCAACCCATTTGGATTCCACTTTTCGGGAGCCCGAACACGCACTCGGCCGGTGAAAAACTATTTTCGCCGTTTCCCTCCATTTTTCAGAGTGTTGTCTCTATCTCAAAATGGACGCCCATTTTGTACCGAAGAGAGAGGTGATAACGGAGCACCGAGGCAGCAACAACGCCATTGACAACGTCCGCGCGTCCAACCGTGGAAATTACTCCTCTCTCTCTCTGCCTCGTTTCGACACCCGAGAACAGCATTCACGGCGCCCAACTCCAACGCACCTCGATTTTACCCACCATCGAAATTTAAGCGGAGGCCTTCTCGAGCAGGCATGCGCACGCTCCGCCTCCGGCCGACGCTATTGGCCGACGTCGGCGACGGTAAAAACGGAAATCGGTTGGAAGATAACACATGCCATTGCTGGCTACGGAGTCACCCGATGGAGCCAAGTAAAAAAGTGCGTGGCTCGCAGAATAAGGTGGCCACCATGCGTGCTCATGCGATCGCGCTGGGAGAGAATTTTCCGTTTCTGTGCGTCGATCTCGCTCGCCTGTTGAGCTTGTGGACCTGTGCGGGTTTTTAAAGGAGATGGGCAATTTGGTCGGGTGGAGAGGGGAAGAATAAGAACGTGATAGCGAGAGATGATGGTAAGAAGGGGACTTTGGAAATCTCTGAGAATGTCTCCCGACTGAAAGATTAATATTAGGTACGTCTAGTTCAACTAAAAATAACAAAGATGTAGACCCAAGAAAGGAACACTAATAAGACGTCGGTTAAAATACATCTATATGAAAAACATCCCAAGAATGAAAATACGAAGGAGTATATGAGATTCCCTGCAGCTGTGGCCGAAAGTATATGGGGCAAACGAAGAGGGCGATTTCGGTCCCTTTAAGTGAACATCAAAGGGCTCTCAAAAACAAGCACCGCACGCAGTCAGCCGTCGCAGAGCATGCCTTCTCCAACCCGGGACATCGCATAACGATAGATGACGCACGAGTCTTGGCCAAAGAAAAGTTTCACTTCCCTCGACTCATCTGGGAGGCTATTGGAATAGAGAAAGTGAAAGATAATTTCAATAGAGGCCACAAACTCCACAACACTTAGAAAAGACTTATAAGTAAAATCGCGCCAAAATCGGGGTCCTTGACGCTGATTGGCCGCGACACCGGAAGGCCACCCTGAGGACGGTATATATAGATGCCCAATTCCACCAGCCGGCATTCAGAACCTGATCTGAAGATGTGGTCAGCATTGACCACGAAACGTCATCGTCTTGATAACGACACGCAGCGAAACCCGGAAACCATGGATATTCCCGCACCCCAAGAATGAAGTTGCGATGAGAGGTATCTGCTTCCCATCTCGAAGTGCTGTACAGGTTAGCGGAAATCGGAACTCACATTTGCTATATTACTGGTAGGTATTTCTTTTTACTTTCTCCAAATAGCAGAGTGCCGCAGTGGAAGCTTGCTGGGTTCATAACCCAGAGGTCCGTGGATCGAAACCACGCTCTGCTAACTTTTTGTCGGCCCTTGCGGCGACAGAATAAAGTCCTCGGCTGCTAAATCGAGGGTCGCGGGTTCGAAACCCGCCTGGGTAGAATTATCGCCGCCACGCAGGGCATTGACATGCAGTCGGGATGTAGGGCATGGGTGATTGTGTTAGTCTGTTGCTTCTATTCACCCGACATAAATTGGCCAAGTGCGCCGTATTCGTGGTAGCACAGTTAAAAATTAAAAAGCAGGGAATTAATATCCTTGACCAAAAATACGTATTAATTCAAGTAGCTCCTAAACTAAAATATTCCAAGTAAGCAATAAAGATTTCAAAATTCATTGGCTATGTCTAAGTAGGTCTATAACTGCCTCCAGTCATGGACTGACTTACGATTGGTGAGTAGCGCCAGTTATAGTGGTAGCAATTTTGCTCAATCATTCCCACAGTAACTTGAAAGCCAAAAGCAACAGAATCAGTCTACATATCTAGAAATTTATATCAATATCTAGAAAGTCATTTACACTTTCTAAGGCATAAGGTAACTTTAAAGCATGATTTTTAGCACTAAAGCGGAAATAACATCCATATAATGTAGTTCATTTCCGGTATGGAAGAAGCACATCAATAAGTAAGCATTGACTATTCATTCAGCACAATAAAGTTAATGCAATTAAGGTAGTCAATACAATCGAAACTGAAATTAAATACCTCCAATTAAAAGTAAAAGCAAGAATATACTTCTGAATTTTTAAAATTAGTAAAATAACAAGACTCGTAATCTATCAGAATGTTATCATATCAAGAACCGTGATATAAAATGCAGACTTTACAAGGAAAGCAATTGACTTTCCTAGTCAGAACGTCCGATCATCGCTTGACTTTGGGTGACGTACGATGAGTATTCAATCTTCGTAAAAATACACTTAGGGTTGTATAATTAAATAAAGAAGGAATAGGAAAGCTTTGAAGCATTTGTTGCAATCATAAGTTAAAATCCTACTTTATAGTAATGGGTGTGATAATTACAGCTTCAATGGGCCATTAAAGTCAGAACCTATTTACAAATCAACTCTTAAGTAAACATGAAAAATAACGCTTATTGCATTTAAATAAATTCTGGGTAAATAAAAGTGTAGCAGTTAGAGGAATAGCTTTGTTAGACGAGAGTCAGCCAAATAAAGTTTACCCCGTGGCTCGCAGGCAACAGAAATGCTACCCACTCACATTCCGACTCCTGTGCCACGCAGATAATGCTTTGAGTGCAACGATGTGACAGGACATTAAGACTGTGATTACGAGGCCTCATTAGGGCACATAAGGTGCCGCTGTGCACATTTAGATTCAATAGGGGAGTAAACCAATTTCCTACTAGCTTTGATTACCTGAAAATCCAGAGTAGAGCAGATTAACTCTGCAATCGCTCGCCGAACCTAATTACAGCACGCTCCTAATCATCCCTAATTCTTCTTTTTGTTGTACTCCACGCTGACTATCGAGCATCGAGTCAGGATGGAGGTTAAAGTCGCCTTCCAATCCCGAAAGTCTGAGTTTCAAACCCTAACATGACGGCGATGTTTTCAGGTAATCTCGAGCCCTACTTGGTTGTCAGTAGTGGAGAGCACAGAAAAACGTAGCAATTCTTAAATCGACTGAAGTTTGCTTAAAAAAACGCGTTGCGTCACGAAAAAGCTCATAACAAGGATTCTTTCTACCCTTGCTTCATTTTCGAAATAATTGATCTCTCACAGACTTGAAAATCCATGACGAGGTTGAATTGATTTTTCGGTCGTATCCCCTAATCTCCTCCATCATTCTTAAGTTGAAAGGACAAGTAAAAACACCGGTGGATACTCGTTCGTAAGAAAAATTACAAATTAAATTGTTTATCGCTTGGATAGCCAGACGGGTGAAATACATGACCAATGCAAACTAACATTGTTCGAATTAAAAAAAACATCCTAACACAGAAGAAGGCCAGCCCTTCTTTGAATGTGGAGGATACGTATTTCCTATTTTCTTGCCCCTTACTAGTATTACTTTAGGACTTCATATTAAAGGTGTTGATAGGCTTAGACAAGCTCACATGAAATATTCGTAAGTTCAATCTATGAGTGCATATTTAAATGAAAGAGTTCAAATATTATTATTATTTGCAAATGTAGTTGGGAAACTAATTATCTATCTCCTGGATGTAGTTATGAGTTTCACTCGTCCTCTGCAACTGTGGCACCAAGGTTATCTTGTCCACCCCGGCTCCAAACCATATGAAATGGATCTTAAGCATAGAATTGAGTAATGGTAGGGACAAAATAGCACAAAAAAATGACTGGTAACCTCAGGGGTTTTAGAAAATATCATTGAGGAAAAGGTCGCTGGAGCTGGTTTATAAGATGTGTAACATTTTTTTTTATAATTAGGTTACTATAATCATAATTAAGTTACTATATTGAAGCTTGATAAATCATTTTTTAAGTACTCAATCACTTGAATGCCTTAGATTACAACTGCGTTAATGTTAAAAGAGTTATTACATCTTAAATAATTGGAATCGTACCAATATTTTACTTTCGTGTGCTTCCTTATTGCGGACAACGAGGTGTCAAATCTATATACCTTAGTATCTTGGCACTAAATGAGCACTGTGAAGTTTTTCATTCAATTGATAATGGGAGATTATGCATTGCGCAGCTTCAAAAAACAAAACCAGGTACCGTTAAAATTAAATGAAAAATTCCTGGTTCTACTTCTTTTACCGTAATAGGCCAGCGGATGTGTGAGACAAAATACACATGCGACATAGCATTAAAGAAGCTAGGTATTATCACGTATATCATAGGGAGAACCTTGGATGAAAAAGTAAAAGAGAGGTGCTATTACAATCTGGATAAGCCACACCCCGAATACGCCTCGAGCATTTGGGTCTCTGGACAGAAAGTTTTAGCCAAAACAATCAATTAAATACAGAGGAAAGCTGCGCGTTTCGTTAAAAACTGCTACGAGAAGTGTTTCACAGCTTTTAGAGGGATTAGTTTGGGAGCCACTAGAGACTCAAAGGCTACACGCTAGGCTAAGTTTTCTGGAGAAATTCAGAACAGGTGTGTTTAAAAGCGACAAATTGAATATCATTTTACACCACACTACATTTCTAAGTACGGCTGAAGTGAAAAAATAAGAGAGATACATTTCCAAAAAGATAGATACAAAAAAATTGCTATTTCCTCGCACAATAAGTGACCATAAAAAAGCTGTGCGCCGCTAAAAACAGTTCCGTAATACAAACCCCATTCCACTTCAATCCAAAAACTTTATCCTTTACACAGCTGGTCCTAAAACCCCCTTCCACACGCCTATGCGATGGCTCGCAGGGTAGGGATGTAGATGTAGAAGTAACATGTTAAGAATTCAGCGGATTGGTCAAATAATAACTGCAGGCCGAATTCGATCGCTCCATATTTTATTTGTGGTCGGTATCAATGCAATAACATTCGCCCCTCCATATTCATTACATATACATCAGCATCGCATTTCTTTTATCCCTCCACTTCAATCTCGGACGGACGGAAGTAAAATAGCTTTCTCGCGGCGATTGACTGAGGGGCTGGGAGGAGGGAAAGGGCCGTCATATTTAAACATCCGCGAGTAGAATGCAGAGGGGTTGAAGAGTTTGGTATCTTCGGCTAGGGAGATCACTCAAATGGAAAACGATATCATCATTGATAGGCCACGCGCGAGAGCCTCTTGACGTTACGACCGAGAGCGAGTTGAGCTTTATTTACGGCACGGGAGATTATGTAAATATAAAAAAGAAACGCGAGAGGCGGCGAAAATAAATCAGAATTTGGGTCGTGGGGCTACGTAGGTGTATGTTTATGAAATAGAGAGATTGTAAGGGAGGGTAAGGTGATAAGGGACTCGTAGGGATAGGTGCTACGTGGGAGAAGAGGCTGCTGGGAGATAGAGGACTGGATGGAATATCGATAATACAAACAAATTTGCCGGGACTTCGTGTCTTTTACTCTTTGTCATCTCATTAAATTTTTCCGTAACCTAGGTGCGATGCATTGAGCTCATAATAGAGGATCTGTAAATTTTTTGTCAGTTTTGGGCATGGTGGATCAGGGCAGGGTTTGTCAGTTTTGGGCACGATGGATCGCAAATGAGAGGGCGTGGTGTTGCATAATTCTTGTTCTACAAGCAGCAGTACAAGAAAACTCATCTTTAGTAATTACCAAACAGCGAATCAAAAACGGTTGAATGTCTGACGTGCTCATTCCAGCAGAACGACCGTCCAATTTTTGTTTTGCTTCCCGTGTTTGTCCAAATTCCTTTTCAAAATGTCATTTCTTTTTTATATTTTACCTGATTATCCTTCGATTATGTATGATTAACAGGGGGCAGTAACAAATTCAAGGGTAAAGAAATTAATTCCATTAGTTGATGTGCTCTGAAAGCCCAATTTCACTCATTATCTTCAACAGAATTTCTGAATTGTGGTTAAAAAGGTATCTAGGACTAGAGCTAACCACTGTTGGCAAAGCAAAAATTTATAATGCGTTAAGGGTAGTCATTGTTATCAGAAAATGCACCAGGGAACTAGAACAATTCAATTGAGGCAACTGAACAAATGAAAATTCGTGCAATTTGCACAAGCTGTAATGGCGGCGAGAAAAGTATTGCATGAAGAATAAAGAAGATTATACACTTTGTCGGAATCAGCCAGCTCAATACGGAAGACGTCAGGGGCTCACAGTTCACGTCACATCCCATTGCCGAAGAATTGCTCTTAAAGATCTCTCCACATTGCAACTGTATGTGGCTGGTGATGACCCTGAGAAACAACACCGCCTCCGCAGGGGTCCGACGGGGACTCCAATGATGCGAAGCCACCAGACCAACCTGATTGCAGTGAGCTTAGAAAACGGCCGGCGCGAAGGGGTGGACTCGGTCAGTTGATTTTGGACGCGTAATCTTCAACGACTAGGTAAGGGGAAAAGGAGGGTAGGAGAAGAAGATGGGAGAGGAGATGTGAGAAGGAAGGGAAGGGAGCGAGAGGGAAAGGAACGCTGTTATTCTTGCGAAGAGGATTGCGTATCGCGGGAAACTTCCCCTCCGCCTCTATTTATACATTCGCTCGGGAGTGCGTATGTGTGTGAGCGAGTTCGTTTACGTTCCGCTTTATGTGGACGGAAGAGAGAGAAGGAAAGAGATAGAGAGAAAGAGGGTGGGGGGAGGTAAAGGAAGGGTTGCAGGGAGTTGGGGGAGAGAGGGGGGAGAGGGTATAAACACGGGCCATCGAGGGTGGTGTTTCCGAGCATTTTCGCTCGGGCGAGTGACGCCTTCGTACGCCATTACGCTCTTCTTACGCAAAGAGGCGGGAGTAATGGGCGTGGAGCTGACGTCCTTGCACGCGTGACTCCCTTTATCAATCGCTCGTCACGCGATTCTTAACGCGGCCGGGATTCCCTCACGACGCTCACACGACTACCCTTCTCCAAATGCTCTGAATAACTCTCAAAATGAATCCATCATTCGAGAGGGCTGGGATTTAAACCAAAATCTCTTGAATTCTATCCAAGTTCTCCAATAATTTTAAATGGCTAGGTACCCATGCGTCCATACACAGATTGGATTTTAAATTAAATTCAGTAATCGGCACGAAGCGACTTGAACCAGGTAGAAATTTCAGTCCGGGTGAACTATTTTTTTAAATTTCGAGGTGTCCAAGTTGAGAAAATCCATTAAAGCAATTGTCGCGGCTATTCCCACAGTTTATAAAAATATGTATGTAAACTTAGCTCAAAAGCAATGAAATCTCACCGTAATTGAATGAGTTTCTATGAATCATTGATTACGGCAAGTTTGAAGAAAATTGGTTACGAAAGCATCGAAATTAACTGATGAATTATCACTTTGCTGGGAGGTGAACGTTTTACGATTAGATGTTTCAGTTTCATGAAAAATGTTATGATTATTCTTTACTGTCTTCATCAGTATAAAAGGATCCTGCTCTCTCTCCCTCACGGATTATACAAGGAGATAAATAAAAGAACATGCCATTCACAACGCGTAAAAATGACGATGCAATTAAATAAAACCTTGAACAATGGATCTCTTGTGGCATACTTTATTTAATACGATGCGCATGTTGCCAGTGACTTCATTCTTTCGCCTTAATCCAGTATCGGATATATTATGCACCAATCAATTAAATTTATAGAATCATGGATTATTTTTCCTTTTATTGTAAAATTCAATTACTAGTCGTTCAATCAGACTCATTTGATTACGAGATACATTTCAAATAAAAAATATTCAGCAAAAATTGAATGAACGATTGAATGTCGTTTCATGATATATATCTAATATTATTTGTGTCCCACTTGCCGCCAAAATTTAAGCAGGCCAGATCAATTAACAATATCTATCAAACGTCCATAATTCGGCATAGTAGGATATGAATCAATCGTTCACCTTCACTAAAAAAAAGCGTTTCCAAAAATGCGCTAAATGTCCAAGAGTCATAAAAATAAATGAATATCTAATGTAATAATATCGTTATGAGAAAAAGTTAAGGGCAGGAAATCAATAGTATTCCCGACAACCGTATTATTAAGAGACATCTACATTCTCTCCGAAATATTTTATATTGATTTTAGTATCCTGTTCGTCGACGTGAAAATGTGGCAATACATTCATTCACATCAGTTCTGCCGACGTTGAGCTTTATCCATTCCAGGCTGTTACTAGTATTACAGTGTTACTAATTATGTACAGTGCTACTCATTATGGCGTTGTAATCACATTAAGTATGTTTATTAAGATTACGTGCAAATAAGAGATGCGATCACTCCATGGCCTACGTCACTCCTACATTACCAACGGAGTATTCAGATGATTCTTAGGAACTACAACTCATACATACGAACTTTCAAATTATATTCAATAAAATGGATAATTTTTACCCCAATTTCCATAATTAATTATTCCTTCTTCAACTATACCATATTTACCCGATAAATTACACCCAAAACATCTTCCCTGGATCTGAAAATGGCCTTTCTCTTTAGTTTTCCTTCATAGTTAAAATTATCCTATTTCCGAGAAAGCGCCAAATCTATCCTTCATTATCTATGCCACCAGCTTCGAAAAGCTTCGCAGAATATGCCGACAAATTTCCCTTTTACAGGCCTGTAAATTTTTTTTTTCGTTTTCCTTCTACTTAATGTGGATTTTTTGCTCCTATCAGCCTACCTACTCGCAATTAAAATAGAATACTTCGCTGGCATCCATTTAGTATCCCTGCCTTCGAGCAAAAAGCTTTCAAATTAAATGTTTGCTTCCTGTATTGAAATATTACACGCTCTAGTTCCTATAGCTGCCGAGTTTTCATTAATTCACTTAATTAAGCATATGCCTACTTTTTTTGCAGATGTAAACTTTACCTTTGAAGTCAAAGCAATTCGTCCACTTCGTCATTTTTCTTAGAGCAGTGAGCATAGTTCATGAGCCTATCTTTGGGCTTCACTATATGCTCTCGTTTCATACATGAAAATACATTTGATATTCTCGTGAACTAAAACAAATTCGCTTTCTAACATTTGCCTTCTTTTTATTCCTCAGACATTGATCTAATAAAGCTGTCTTCAATGATAGCAAGCTCATAAATCAATGATTTATAAAAACTATATCGTCTTCATACATTCTTTGTCAGATTTAATTGAATACGGATGTCAACAATTTTTAGCTGAATTCGTCCAAGAAGGTCTACGACTCCCCAACAATATTCATCCGATATGGGGTGGCTTTAGAAGCCTTCAGAATTCATTTGAGCCCTCCATTATGCCTTAATATTTCACGAAAAAAGGTGACTGAGGGATATCCCTGCATTATTGTCTAGAGAGAATCCACAGCGAAATCACAATATATTGAATATATTGAAAATTCCATTCGACTGTGCCAGCATGAAACATGGTGCGGATTACAAAGAGAATAGAAACAAACTTGGGTCAAAAGAAGCACCATTGCAGCCGTGTAGACTGTTATAGACATTATTTTAGAGTTTTAAACACTTTGAATATTGATTTTTCTCAGTTGGGGCTAGGTCAACTTGGTGATTGAGGTTAATTGGTGGTCAGAATCACCTCTTAGTCGACCCAAATATCCCCGCTTTAAACTGTTTCCTTCTGTAAAAAGAACCATAAAAGACAACCGAGGTTAACCGTCTGCTAACCTCAAGCATTTACTAACGAATCAAGTTATCTACTAACTTCTATCTATCTATCAAGTAATCAAATTATTTACTAACGAATAGTGTGAAATGGAGGGATGGAGTGTAGGGATATACTAAGTGCCTTGCAAAGACTTATCTATCTTATATTTCATTAAAGAAATGCGATACAATAAATAGAAGTAGAATGAACCAATATACCATAAGATCAATACTATATCATGTGCAAAAATAATATTCCAGCCAGAGATGAAAAAGTGACAAAATGGGAAGACAAAAATTATATTGTCTAACAAAATAAAAAATGAGTTTATAAGGCATAAAGACAGCTGAATTTGAAAGACAACAGTAATAAATATGACACATGGAAGTAATGGAAGAACAACGTTTGAAACTAATAAATAATTAAGAAAATACTAAGCAAAATAGTAGTGGCAGAGGGTATTCCTATTGCAAAAAACTAACAAAAACAAATAAAGGTTGGGAAAAAATTTCCCGAGGGAGAGTGAAATCAAAAAATCATATTATTCAATATGCCTTTTATACGTCAGAGGAAGCAGAAAGGTGATGCCGAGAATCAAGTCGAAAAAGTGTCACATTTGAACGGAATATAAAGCAGGATTGAACGAAATTGATGCGGGCGGGTGGATGACAGAATGAGATAAGGCAGCTGAGGAAAATGTAATGGTGCAAGAAATGAGTAATTGGATCCGAGTCAGAAAATGGAAATGAGGAAGAAAAAGTTTTAGACAATTTTTTTCAGCTTGGCGTATGAATTTGACGAGACAGCTGGAATGCATTTGGAAAGACAGCTGAGACCGTGGCTGTTCACATGATAAAACTTTTGTATAAGGAACTTTTGTATGGATTGCTTTGTGCATATCACGACGCGAGAAAGAACCTCACTAATTGTATCATTCTTTTATGTTACATGCTATCGTTTAGTTGAATGTAGTAAACCATTTTTCAATGTAAAGCTTATAAGAAGATAAAATTGGAACACATCATAAAAAGACACAGTTATAAGCCGTATAAACCGTAGGAAGAAATTGCTGGACGGATCTATGGGCACCTACGCTTTGCGTGTAATGCCAAAGAATCGGCCTTTGGCAATGAAAAAGAGAAGCTCCGAATCCACGGGGAAAAGGGAAGGGTGAAGGAATTTGGTAAAGATAATAATTCATAATCAAGTCACAATTAGGATGACCACGCATTTAACCACAAAACCTATCATTTTAATTCATATAAGAAAAGGTGGAGTGATTATAAACTATAGTAAACTAAGGAAAAGTAGTCATGAGAGATTGTGAAAATTACTCATTATAAATTTAATGTCCTGTGAAGAACGGAATGCCATTTATTTGACAAAGACTTCTACAGAATGCAGTGAACCCAACTCGATTTTTCCACGAAAACTTATATAGTGAAATGATGAACAATGAAAATAAAACATCTTGATTAACGGAGGGAGAAGTACTCCTCAATGCCAAAGGTAGGAGGAGTATGGGATCACAAAGAATCCACCTTTAGTATGAAATTAGCATCGATGGAACTAGTATTGCATGAATTTTTCTCAGAATTAGATAAAAAAGTATCTTTGTTCATCCGCACAAAAGCCAAAGTAACTTGATTTTCTTCTGATTCGAGCAACTGCACTCGCCGTCCCAGACTTTTTTATTTTAAATCCTTCCAATATCCTTTCTTTGGAATCGAGCGTGGGATCTGCTGGGAATCGGGAGAAGGCGATCATTCCAGTGGAAAAGAGTAAAACGACCCCAACATCTCTAGAGCTTAAAGGGAACGAGTTAGAATGGCTCTTTCACCTGAAACGGATTTAGAGCTTCTCATGACGATGCCGTTACAACAGTTACGGTGATCCTAGAACTACTGACGGCGGGTGTCTGAAAAAAAACTTGAGTGTGAGTTAATGCCACCAATTCTAAATAAAATATCCCGTTACACTCATTTCAGTTTAGAGTTTCATTATCCTAACTAATTACAAATTTCAGTCTCCTAGTCTATAATTTTTACGATTGTAAAGGAAATTAAATTTAACGAGCTACGTAAGTTGAACCAAAATATGCCAGAAATTGTTCCCGGTGAAACTGTGAAAGGCCGGCAAAGATCTACCTACATTGTGAAGCAATGAAATTCCAAGGAGTACAATGATTTAGACAGCGAGGGGATGAATGGGGAGTCCAGTCTCACTCCTAAATTTTCAAACCATTTTTAAAGGAGGCCATGAAGTAAAAACACCCCCACCCTCACCCATGGAAATAAATCCTGGCTACGTCACGGCAGGAGTAAGATCAGTGTTTGGAGATTTGACGTAAACGAAGTAAACGTCCAGATAACATGGTGATTGAAAGTTCGTTAGCCTATTATTATTTTTGACGATGGCGTAACCGTAAACTACCCCATCAGCCATGTAAGATATATGCTCTAGCGGAAATCGTCAAAAACACTCATAAAATCACCGCAGAAAACTTTTACAAGCGAGGAAGCTAAATTTCAGGAAGCAAAAACATCCTTAATACTGCATGAAGTGAGTACATAATATAGTCAGGAATAATAAAACATTTAACTAACTAACGTAACAACGCAAAACCTTCACTGTTCCTCTCAAGGACCCCATACCCAAAGTTCATCATCGATAATACTCCAGTCGTCTCCAGTTCCTATGATCTCAGTGGATTCAGGCTCAACTTTGTGGAAGTTCATTGTAAATTGCGAAAATAGAAAACTTTGTTTAATTCCACCAATTTATTTTCGGGTGCTACTAGTTACGACGCAGCCGCGTCATTTTCAGGTACGTTTGTACCTGGTATCTGAAAATGACGCGACTGCGTCGAAACTGGTAGCACCTGAAAATAAATTGGTGGAATTAAACAAAGTTTTCTTTTTTCATTATTACAATTTATATATTTATAAAGGATTTGGAGTGAAGTTTGGTATAAAATACCTCTGTAGAAGAGGGGAAATTCCAATAGTTTTAGCCTTATTGTTTGATTTTTAGATTCAGAAGTCATTCAGAAGATAATAAAATAATTCTTTAGTGAGCTGATTCAATGTTTAAATGCTTGATTAGAAATTCACTCACAATAATTACTACTTTTTGCAAAATGACGTCGAAACATATAATGCCAAAGATCCTCCAGCCTCTTTGTGATAAATACGGCATTTCGACTTTTCTGCGTCATCGTACCAGGAAATATCATCTCAAAACGCACAAGATGACTCTGGAGGGGCGAGGAGCGAAGTTAATCCGATACATTCGCAGCAGAGCGATGGGTCGCAAGTTGCGACTCACGGTAAATAAGGAAATTGCGTGGAACCGGAGAGCATTCGACGCAGAGAGAAAGAGGCTGAATGAGATGGCAAAGAGGAGGAAAAGCCACCTACGTAGTTGGAAACCAAAGTGAAGTTCTCTTGGAATGCGAGGGAGTCAGGTGGAGGGAGGAAGAATCAATTGAACCGGTCCGCCAATAATCCGCGCCCAATGTCAAGCTGAAGCAGTTTCTTCCGGGAAAGACAAAATGCGCACCTAGAAGCGACCGTCTCGTTCTAATGGGAGAACCAAACATCCGCCACGTGTCTTGCGATTCCTGTAACGAACGCTGGAGGGTAAGAGAGAAAAAAGAGATACTTCTTTTGTGATTCCTACATCGCAGACGCTTGAAAAGTGTTAGTCGAAGAGTGCACTCTCCTCAAGGATGAACGAATGATTTTACTGCTTTTTTTTACAAGTATGGTGACACAAACATCCTGAAACCCCTGAAGGAAACAAGCCAATTAGTGGTATCAGAATAAAACTGAAAGAAAAATGTAACGTAAAAATCTTGGATTATATTGTTCGGCAAAGGTCGGGCGATGAAGTCCAGATGCAGCCATTTCCACCAAATTGAGGTTATCTAAATATTGTGATTGATTTATGAGATCAAGAAACGGGAAGGATACTCTGATGACGAGTAGGTACTTGCCTTTTGCGTTAAATTGAAATATTTGCATTTGATTTTTATCTTAGAAGATGATACTTGTAGCATAGCCACTCAAAAGCAGATGATATGCTTCTCAATTCTCTACTGAAATTGAGAATTCAAGCAAATTCTCTACTCAAACTGCTACGAGCGAGCACATAGCGTATCTCCGATTTTAGATGACTTAGGTTGGGAGCCGCTACTGGGTGACCAGGAAGCTCAAAACTAGGCTCAGTTTGTTCCAGCAATTCTACACAAATACACAACAGCTACACAAAGAATATCTTTTTGACGCTACATTACATTTCTAGGACAGATGCGATAAAATTATAGAGAAACATTTCCAAACACATGGGTACAAAATTTCATTCTTTCCATCGATAATAATTGGCCATAATAAAAACTGAACTCTACTTAAAACACGTACGAAATACATTTCTACATTTCACCTCAAAAACCATATCCTTTAAGCGGCTGGTGTCCTAATACCCCCACCACACTCCCATGTGGTGGCTCACAGGGTAGTAATTAGATGTATATTTTCCTTGGCAACTGGCAAGAGATTGATATTTATGTGGGAGTACAACAGAACGGCAAGGATGAGTGCCAAGTGAACTAAGGCAAAGCCCATCAGCACCGTTGAATGGATATAAAAATGTTAAGGGAACTTGCGATAACCAACGGAGATGATTGTTTTGATAAAAAAATTGATATAAAAGAAAAAGCAACTCTTCTTTGCAAATTTCTAATGTCAGTGCTGTCATGAGTTCTTATGGAGAAATACGTCTGAGCAAAAACCCTACAAAATAAATTGCCATTATTAAAACGGAAATTGAGATATTTATCAGAATACTCAATCATATTTTACCCACATTGATTAAATTAGAGCTTTGAAAGAGTATCTAAGGACACAATTAATCCTCAAAGAGCATTGCTACTTTTCACTACCTGTTACCTACTAGATCGTTGTACTGTCTCGCATTTTGAGAACAGCACAATTTACGTACCTGAAATAGTTAGAATAATGTATACATTTTGCAATACACCGTTTTACATTTTCATTATTTTAAGGAAGTACTGGTAAAGTTACGTTGTTACCTTTCAAATATATAATTACTAAAACTTCCTTTCACAGTCGCCAATTATCATACGAACATACCGTTTTCGCAGTGTTAACCATTGTACTTAGTGCCTCAAATTTGATGAGTAATAATTTAAACTATGGTCTTTCGTGATATGATGACCCAGGATACGTTACGCATAATCAGAGACCGCCATTCCCATTAGTATCAAACCTGATCAACAAAGTTATCCAATTTTCGCAACATCCAAGAGTGCTCACAAAGACCGCTCGTAGTTAAGACGTGAGGTTGCGAGTCACGTGACCTTCTTCGGATAGAATCATTTTATTTTTCACGCTTGTTACCGTTGATTGGGACGTCGCTAGTCTGGCGTACCTCGACGAAATTTTCGATGGCCAGCTCAGAAGGTGGAAAAAGCACGCAAGAGGCTTATATATAAATATAGAGAGAGAAAAAATAGAGAAAAAAGACTGGAGGAAAGAGCAGGCCGCCGTCGTGAAGAGGACCGATGAGAGAGCTTTCTAGAGGTCACGGAGCGTCGCAAGAGGTGTAGCGTAAGAGGGTAAAAATGAAGTTCGCGATTGGAAAGGACCTGTGAGCGCAATAGGGCGTGCGGACGCAAGTGGGGCTGACTGCCTCCAAGGCTTGAAGGGGAACTGGAGGCCGAAGACTCCCCTGCCGGGGATGGGCATTGTTGGAGAAGAGAGGACTGGGTCACACCAGCCCGTCAAAGGGCAGGCAGTGCCACAGTTCGATCGTAATGGCCGCATGGGGTGACCAGCCGAACCCTTGACCCCCTCCCCCTCTTTTTGCGTCGAGTGTCATCGAGCAAAGGAAAAAAAACGATAAAAGCCGGTTCAAGTTCAACATAAAACACAACGCAACTTAAGCTTGCACTAAAAAAAACCCGTATCTTAAAAGTTCAATGTTAACCATCATAAGATCTGCTTCTTTCCCCGACAGCCATTGAGAATATTTCTTTCTTAACCAATCAATCAGAATATTTGGCGGATGGAGTCCCTTATATGGTAGAGAATATTCAGGGTAATCCAGAGCCTTACTTGAAACTATGATAATAAAACTTCAGCTGAAGTACCTCATCCGCCGGGTCCAATAGATGAATCGCCTATGATATTGGAGTTTTCATATTTGCAGTCATTTATTCAGCGCGAATGACTGCACCCACGAAACACCTCAACAAGGAGCAAAATAATCTTTCTTAAATAATATGTTTACCGTTGCATCTCACTTTTCTAGTCAATTGCGGAAAATGGGGCTTCGCAAAGACAGCTTCTAATTAGTCTGATGAACTACATGATTGAAAAGATAGACGAATATAATATTCTGCGTTCTGCTATTCAAGTACCCTCAAACTCAATCTATAATTGGCTTAAGTTCGATAATTTTGAGAACGTTGAAGCGAATTTTGATTATGTACATATTTCTGGGAAACTTTCATACGTGTATTTACTATTAATAAGTACAGATAAAAATGGAAAAAATGCTGGCTACCGAGTTGGTTTCTTAGCAATTTGATGCTATTTTAACACGAAGCCAGAACGACCTACATACACTTTGAAAAAATTATTTACAAATACATATGGCTTTCATCATAAAAGGGTAAAAAATTTCATATAATTATAATAGCGGCAAACTAATATCAATGTATCATGCCGAGTAGAAAACGCGTACAAACATGCGCTATTGCTTAAATTTTGAATTCGGCAACATGAACTCAAGCCATAAAAATCCTGTAATAAGGATGAAAATTTAAAATCATAATTCTTGCATCACATAATTACTACATGTAAGACCTTTTCAGAAGTAGAAACTGAATTACTTAAGCATAATGCGGTCCAAGAATTTCTTTTTGACTAGCTTGAAAAGTTGTAAAAATGTGCACTCAATGACTCACGATTAGCGCTCCAGACACTTTATGTTACGAACATAAAATATGATCTTACATTCAATGCCTTAACCGGATAAGCAAAGCTATCGTGGGAGGGGGGGTGGAGTTGGGCGGGCGGGGGAAGAGAAGGGTTTTTCTCTCCAGTTCCACTCGCTCCGTGTCCTCCGGATGTTCATTAGTGGATGAGGAGTGAGTAGGATGGGTTGGAAGAGGAGAAAATAGTGTTTTGCGGTCTCGGCGATTCTAGTTGAGGGATGAGTAGGGATGAGGACCTAAAGAAGTTTTCCGAAGGGCAGGAAAGGGCGTGGCGGAGTGGTCGACTTCCAGTGGACGACCGGTGAGCCTTTGACGAAAATTGAGGAGATGTGATGACGGGTGAAAGAACAAGGAACTCTCTGGTCGCTCTCATCGCTTTTGGAACTAACGACTCGCCATCTTTTAAATTGACGTGTGATGAAGTGTATCGGATGAGACCATTTTGGAAGCTAGGCTGACGATCGGGAACTGGGAATTTTTCCAAATGTCTCCCGCCTATCGATGCCTGTCACCAAGTTCCGTCGGACTCCGTATTCCAGTTTAAACGTGATGACGCAAAATAAGTAGACAGCAGTCATTGACCTTTGTGTCGGAGAAAAGTCTCAACCCTGTGAGAGTGAAAAGTTTTCATATGGTTTCTGCCAAATTTCTCCCTTTGTAATTAACTACACCTGTTTACAAAGGAAAATATGATTGATGATGATACCTGATGATGAACTTATGGTTGAAATGGAATATACTTTCCAAGCCCACGCCTGATTTAATGTACTTCAGTGTATCAGGTTGCCTTAAGAGTCGGCCATTGGAAACCTGCCAAGATTTTTAAAATTGGGTACTTCGCGTTTGTTTCCAAGGCGGTATAACGTATCCATCAGAAATAAATTGATTTTGGTTGTAAACAGTAGTTTAGATTACATTATGCCAAATACGCCAAGCAAATACAAGCAGTCAACTTTAATCTCATTGTTGGATAGTAAATATAGTTATTTTAGTGACATATCCTATTAAAGTTCCAAAATTAATAGAAAACATATGGAACAAAGCTCGGAATAGTAACTCTTCTTTGTCATTCAGTAGTACCCTTATCGATGCATTGCAATTAGACTCATAATTTAAACGAGAATTTAGGTCATTATGCCATCTCCATTCCATTGAATGGAAAAATAAGAGAAGTCTAAAACTGATATGCTCATTGTCGTAAAAAGGGTTTGAGGAATCAATATAACTTTCTAAGCTAGCTAGCCGCCTTTGTTTAATATAATCTGCTTAATCTGTTAATCAATGACATGGATGGAGTTTCCAAATGGAGCCCAGTCAGTAAGTCTGATCTATACGATATTGCTTTCAAACCCCCGTAGTGAATATTTACAGTTAGGATAGGAATTTTGCTCTCAATAGACCTAAGCTAGCTAGCCGCCTTTGTTTAATATAATCTGCTTAATCTGTTACGCGATGACATGGATGGAGTTTCCAAATGGAGCCCAGTCAGTAAGTCTGATCTATACGATATTGCTTTCAAACCCCCGTAGTGAATATTTAGTTAGGATACGAATTTTGCTCTCAATAGAACACATGATGGAGCTTGGTTTACAGTCTAGGTGTAATGCACCCTCAATGATTTCATATGTAAACCGGTCTCGGATTTAACTCCGCTACCAGAAGATGAAAACAGGAGACTCAGCGATTAAATTTCCAGTCCTAAGTAGTGAATTTAGCTGTGAAGTAATCTCTATCATTATCCAAACAGACGGGATGTTGAATAAAAAAAACCGCCTGAAGATATAAAAACATTGGACCATGTGAAAAAAGGCGTTGAACTGCATATTTATTTACCAATGTTCTCCTTCAAAGCAGTATGTATCCGTATACTTGAATGGTAAGGTCAAATTTAGTGAAAGACATTACTCACCTATCAAATCCATCTAATAAATTTAAAGTAACTAAAAAAATGATAGCTAGAAATTATCATATTCAATGAGAAATGAGAACGAGTTTATTATCGATAGACCCAGATCAGAGAAAAAACTAAGGGCAGATATGCTGAAGAGAGTCAGTCTCAGGAACTGTATGGGGTTGAATACTAAAGGTATAGCGGATAAGAATAGTTTTTTTTGAGAACTCTCCTTGGAAACAAGTATTCGCGAAAGTTTGTCCGGGAGGGGGAAATGAAGATGACTGTGAGTGGGAGTTGAGCTCATGATGAGCATGACGAGGGACAGCGGAAGAGATTTTTGGCAAAGGGCGAATAGGAGGCAAGACAGATAAAGATACGGCGAACGAGACAGGAAATGAGTGAGAGATGAGGACCAGCGGAAAGATGAGGATGGGGAGGAGAGGATACAGGACGGAGGGGGATAGGGGCTAATAACTTGTCAAGGAGTGCGCCGGATGAGCCAACGGGAGAACCCATGCTGAAGGGAAAGGAAATAGAAAAGCACTCGCCAAATATCGGGTTGATGCGCGGAAAAAACGCGGAGATAGAAGAAACTCTTCATCCGGCTTTTTAGTGAGAGAAAGAGAGAATATTGGCGTCTATTGTACATTTCACAATGGGAAAAAGGTAAGATATGAAATACTTTACAGAAGAGATGAAGCTTTCCCAAAGACGCTGGTTTGATATCGAAAAATTCCGAGCAACTTTAAGGGAGGCAAAAAATGAGTTACTACAGTTTTCCGTTGAAATTTGTTCAACTAGGATACACCGTTACAAAAAATAGAACAATGCGCTACACTATATCCGTTATGGAGCTCGAAAAGAGCATAACATGGTATCTATTCAAAATACAACGGATAGGAGGTAGTAAAGGTGATATGACGAAAAAGCAAGCTAAATATGAAACATTTGTAGCTGCGAATAGAAGTTTCCAATTCTATGAAAATGACCCGGAAAAAGTTCCTCGGAGGAGTCGTAAAACTTTGCGCCAAGGAAACTGAAAAGTTTTTCTGCAGGTATCTTCTCATGGATTAGTGTAATGACATTTTTTTAGCAGAGATAAATATTCATATTTGTGATGAGCGATTCAATTTAATCGACCAAAACACCCACCACACTGAAAATAAAGAGCTTCAGGTGATCAAAACCGAAAACTACATGTTTATATCTGTAATCAAGTTTTTTTTTTAGATTTCTACCAGCCATTAACTCATGGACAGATGAAATTTTTACTCACAGAATTAGCAATAAAATTAAACTCCAGGTTGTCTTCCTCGAACAGGATAAGGGGGAGGCGAGTCAACTTGAATTACTAATGAAGAATGACTAAAAAAGGATACCATAAATCAATACACTCCTTAGACCTAATCAATTTCAGCAGACGCAAAATAGAATCAGAATTCGGGTAAGAAAGTCTTGGAAAAAGTTTTGTATATAAGTCAGGATGAACATAAGACTGACCCCTCCAAAAATTTTCAGCTTCATAATTTACGATATGAGTATATTTCCCATTGCCATCATAGTCTAATCCATCATTTACATACTAGGCGAAGATAATTTTAGCTATAACTGTCCATTCATGAAAATATCTCCAATATTCAATCACAATCCCAACAAGTTCATTGCTTTTAGCGCGTGTTTAGAAAGGGGTACTTGCTTTTATTTGGAGATGAAAATTGTTCCAGACGTATATTTGCTGCCCATCTTGTGAATAACTTCAGCAGCAGTTTCCCGAGAGCTTTTATTTTCAGCCTCAGGATGCACTGGGTTAGGAGACTCCTCTCAATTTTCTAATGTGCTCTTAGAATTCAGATCGTTAACTTGTTCTCTCACAAGAGTTCACATAGGGTAAATTCTTTCCACTTAATTTAAACATTCCAAAATCATGAGAATGGAGGGTACTTATGGGTTAAGGGGAACGCAAAATCGTCGTTAAAAGGCTGATGTGTATCGTACACTTCTTGACGCATTTTAGAAGATTCAGAGATTTGATGTACAAATGGGGATATGGCCAACTAATGGATTAAATATGACTTGAATTGGGTGATGATCCATCGTGTTCCTGTTAACGTACATTTATCAATATACATTTTCATAGGGTAAAAAAAAGATTAATGAAAATTTTTTGCATGAATTATCTGAAAGACGCTATTTTCTTTATGGGAATACTAGTTATGCAGAAGTGAGTATTTTTTTAACGAAATAAAATAAAATTGCGTCTTAAACGAAATAAAATAAAATAAAGTATTTTTATATTTTTACGATAAAAACACGATTTTGCATTGACGTGAACTGAGATGCACAAGTTATTCTTTATTACGCGTGCATTCGCGTTATTATATCAAATGCAAACGTGGTAGTTATTCTTCAAATTGTGTTAGGTGTATAATTAACTTGATTTTATTGTAGGAGTGCGTTAAGGCAGGAACTGATCACATTTGTCAGCTACAGCGGTCTGCTAATTGTTAATAATAGCAACGTTTGGAAAGAAGAAATATTGATCCCACTCCTGGTCTATTTTTTCATCATTATCGCTCTTTTCTCCAGGGTCAGGGCCAACCTCTCTACCACTCAAAATCGGCACACGAGCTCTTTGATGGCGGACATTTCTTTCGGTCTACCTGGACTCGGCATTGCACTCAGCGGCGGCAGAGGGAAGGGACAAATTGACGCCGAGAGAGTGCGAGTAAAGGGAGGAGGAGGAGAGCGGAGGGAGAAAGGCGAATTGTGTCGGAAGCGTCGGGAGCAAGCGATGGGGATGGAGAGGCCGAGGAGAGAATCCGCGGTAGAGTGGTCTTCGGGAAAGAACGTGGGAGATGACGCTGAGCGGCGGTATGTAGGGACAGTAGACGGTGTTTCTACCTCCGCGTGTTTTTCCGAACTGAGTAAAGCCCCGTTCACAACAACTTAACTTGACTTAACTTGGCGCGACTTATATTGATAGAAGCAATCGATTACTCTCGCACTATCGATGGTAAAGCAGTCCTTGATATTGGCTAGAATTAAGAGAAAGTTAAGAAATGCTCAACTCCAAGACTACGCTAAGTCGAGTTAAGCCACTTTAAGTTGTTGTGAACCAGTGTATTGCTTTCTCACGGACTCAACTCCTAAGTTGCGCCAAGTTAAGCCACGTTAAATCAAGTTGAGTTGTCGAGAACGGGGCTTAAGAGATAGGCAACTCAAAGAATGAACGTTGTAGCGCAGAAACCGCGTGGAAAAAGTTTTTTTCAAATAATCCCGGATAATGAGCAATAAAAACCTTTTCCCAGAATTTTGATAGTTGTAATTCATCTCTAAGGCGAACGGTTATAATTGCAATAGTTTTGTTAGCATAATTAATCTCCTACAAAAACTTCCTTGCTTGCATGATTTTTGTAATTTAGTAGAAAGAGGATACACATTTATTCATACAAATAGCACATACTTCACAACTAATTTCGACAATACGTGCTCATCTTAATGTTTATACTTATAAGTGATGTAGAGCATTGATATAAATAACTTTTTTTAAATCTTTCAAAAAGCGAAAATTGCAATTTCTTTGTTTTATCACAACGAAAAAGTTCCATTTCTCTTGATAATATATCAGATTCAGTTTTATACTTCGACGCATGTAATAAAAATAATGCAAAAATGAATTTCTGATAAATACAATATTTTCGCATCGTTTCGTCCACTCAGGATTCTTGAGACATCATGTTTTGCCAGTATACGATAGTTATTCATTTGAAGGCGTCCAAATATAGTGTAGCATGCGAAACTCCTAAGAATTCATATCACAGTTCACTATTTTTTGCGAGGGATGATGATCAACGAATTTCGAGAACCAACCCCAAGTGATCACCAATAGAACTATTTACTGTCACTTTTGCTTCAATAATTTTGTAATTAGACGTCTATTTCACATTTTACCGAAGTGAGGAAACTATAGAAAGCTAATCCACCATTATTTACGAGGTACCAATTACATTGGCGCCGATACGGCAGCCTCGAGAGTCAGATTATATCTTACATTTGCCTTTTAATGGCCTACAATAATGGCGTTATTGCCTAATACTCGTAAGTGGAATTTATTGAACACATTCACAAAAAAAATGCGACACCGATTCAAACGGACTCTAGATGTTCAAATTTAACAATAAAGCTAGCAAAATTCACATTTATTTGTAGATTATTACATTATACACACAGTAGCAGTAAAGTAGACAACCCAAATAAGCTAAAGACCTAAAAAATAAAAATTATATTATAAAACGATAGAAATCCACTAAAAACAACAACTGGAATGCACAGATTAACAAAATTTATATAAGAGGTAGGTATACTATTTCTGGTATATTTCCGCTGAAATTTTCTTCATTTACGACTCAAAACGTCCACGTAAAAAGTAAGAAATGATCTTTTTCGATTACCAGTTTTTAGAGAAGAAAGGGAGGCGGACATGGGGTAGCAAAATGAGGCAGAAGTCAGCGCCGCCAACGATGCTGCCTCGCCTCACGCAAACCCACAATGCCTGTCCGCTCCGTCTTCCGCGTTGAACAGAGGCGAGGGGCTGCGATTCAGGTGTGGTGGCGTCCCTGTAGCATTCGGAAGGGGTGGAGTGGTATGCACTTGGACGAAGGAGGGCGGGTATGGAGGGAAGAGGGGTTGGAACGTTTGAATCCGGGGATGTTGAAGGCTCAGAACTTCTGAAACATGGAGGCCAAGAACTTTTAACCAAAATCCATAAGCTAATTTGTAGTATATGGCGGTATGAGGATATGCCGGAGAAATGGAAGACGGGTATTATATGTCCCATTTATAAAAAAGGTGACAAGTTCCTCTGTGAAAACTACAGAGGTATCACGCCGCTAAATGTAGCCTACAAGATTTTCTCCGGAGCGCTGAATAAGAGGCTGACAGTACTTGCGGAAGGCATACTTTCGGGATACCAATGTAGGTTTCGCCCCAATAAGAGCACAACTGACCAAATTTTTAATATAAGACAAATTATGGAAAAGTTTTATGAGCATGGCATTGACATTCTCTTTTTATTCATTAACTTTCCGCAAGAATTTGATAGTATAAACCTCTGGAGCTCATGAGAACCCTGAGTCAGCTCAAAATCCCTCCAAAACTGATCAGGTTGGTAGGAATTACATTAGCTGATACGAGAGCAATGGTAAAGGTTGAAAATAGGCTCAGTAAGGAGTTCAGATTCAATGCTGATGTTATGCAGGGTGATAGACTGCCGGCCGTGCTCTTCAACTTGGTTCTTCACAAAGTGGTGACAAAAATAGATCTGAAGGGAACGCTCTTTGAGAAGTCAAGTCAGATCTCCACATATGCCGATGATATTACCATTGCAGCCAGAATACTAGTAGACTTAGAGCAGATCTATGTAATGCTGAAAAGAGAAGCAGACAAAATGGGTCTCAAAATTAATGTAAATAAAACCAAGTATATGGTAATGTCTACAACGGAGCATTGAAGAAAACCGCACGACCTAACAATTGACGGAGACTCTTTCCAGGGTGGAAGTAACTTTGATTACCTTTGCACGCTACTAACCACTGACAATAACCTGAAAAGATGCATCCAGGACCGAAACAGAGCCTACTTTGCAAATATAAAATTATTCAGGAATAGATTAATAAGTGGAACTCTGAAGATGAAACTTTACATGACACTAGTGCGGCCAGTGGTGATATATGGATCAGAAACCTGGACAATGACTCTGGCGGACGAGAGAACACTCAGTACCTTTGAAAGACAGATCCTCCGTAGAATATATGGGCCAGTAAGCGACCAAGGAGAATGGAGGATAAGGTATAATGAAGAAATAGATCAGTTGATTGTACGAAAAAATATAGTAAGGTTCATTAAGTCCCAGAGGATACGCTGGTTGGGTCACATAGAGAGAATGCCAGGTGAGGAAATCCCAAAACGCATGCTAAAAGGAAGGCTGTACAAAAGAAGAAGACATGAACGTCCTAAAAATAGATAGATGGATCAAGTACAGTACGACCTTTATAAGATGGAAATTTGCGGATGGCGAGACAGAACCTCCGACCGGAATGACTGGAGGGCAATAGTGCAGCAGGCCAAGGCCCACATAGGGCTGTAGAGCCACTGAGAAGAAGATGTTGAAGGTTCATGAAATAGGGTGGTTGGCTATAAGTTATATCTCGTACGAAGCTATAGGGGAACATTGAATCAGAGCCCAAATTTTATAGACATGTGACCCACAAAGGGGGACGAATTAAAACATAATTTTGGTGCACTTTAAGGGCCGTAATTTATAGATATATTTGCATTAAAATGTTGAAGCATGACCTTGCCGCAAAATAAGTCCCGTTCATTAGGTAGCACAATAAAATGCTAACAAATTCACCATCTGTAATAACAAATTATGGAACCAAATTTGCACCAATAAATTTCTATAATTTCAAACTTAATTCAGAGCCAATGCCCAGTTAAATGAAGCAGGTTCACGGTAGGCAGGTTTGATTGACTCTCAATCTGATTTTCAAACGCCACTCCATTTCCCTTGCCATTTTGCAGATACAAATAAAAGGCCCAAATACGGTCGGGATAATAGATGAAAGCTTAAAACAACACTTCCTTGGTAAATAAAATACACCCGTAATTTTGTGAAAGTGACAATTAGGGCTCCGCATATCAATTAATAAAGTTGGCATGGGTTAACTGACAGTATTCCAATAGATTTAAAGAGGACAAGAAAAACACTGCTGGTAGTGTTGATTATTAAATAGATTCTCGAGTTTCAAATTTTGGCATTTAATTTATATTTCAGCATTGCATTCGAAGTAATCCCAGAAAATTTCCTAAAATTGATACATTGATTCCGCATTCCTTTCCTATTAGTGGTCCATGCTTGGCATTTCAGAAAAAGCACGTGCGCGCTGACAAAAATATTCCATATGGGGAATTTACAAAGGCAAACTTGATTAAGTCAAATTCCGTATGTTAGTAGCAGTTTGAACTGGTGGGAGGCAAAGGATGTGTACTTAAATGCGAGATAGGAAAGCGCAATCAGAGGGAATGACGGCGGCAGAGGAGATCGCGGAGGACGGGGAAGTAAGAGAGTTCTCAGGAGAGGACGGAAGAGGCGTTCTCAGGAGGTAATTGGACAACAGCTAGGTCACTCGATGGGCAAGAGAAAACAAAATTGGATTCTAAAGAGGGGTCTCCTAGGAAACACAAAGCGCAACTCAATAGCAGTTTATTTATTCTCCTCTCCAATCTCTTTTCCTAAATTCGGAAAGGAATTACTTCCAAATCAATGGTGGCCAGATTATGGCGCAGCGACCAAGACTTAAATTAAATTTCCTCTATTGACAGATTCCTCTGCAAAAACCACATCATGATTACTAGGTTAACAATGCCGTGTGAATCTCGCGGTATTTTTAATAATAATTGATGTATTTTTCATGGCGTAAATAATAATACAGAACTCTTGCCAGCCAAAAAATGTATCCTCTTTTCACATTTTTGAGGTTAATAATTGACTATTAGATGAGTGCACTTTGACTCGTTGAGATAAAATAATTTTTATAGCAACCTTTAATTGAGGTCGGGACCCTTGGTTTCAGATACAGCTACGAGTGTCAATTTTAGCTGATATATTCAGGTCGAACCAGACCAGAAATTGCCTCCGGTAATGGTGGAGAAACGTTATCAACTAAAGTAACACGCGCAGTTGTACCTGAAACCATGGTATTCAGTTGTTCAAACCACTGCGGAGGCCTTCGCTCTGACTTTAATTAAGGTAATTCATCATCACAGTTATGCAGAGTTTATTTTTGTCTTTCATATATAACAAGGGAGTAAAAATCAGAAAGACATTGTATTTATCTCGTTCGAAGTCAAAAATACTAAGAGTTGATAAGATGTAAGCCAAGACGATTTAAGCTTATGACTATTAAGAAAAGGCTATTCCTTTCACGTAGTTCAGACCATAAGGGAATAAAGTGGAGAAATATGGCGTAGGAAACTAGAGCGTTTTGCAGGATATGTTGGAAACTGAGGGACCCCTATTTTACGGAAAGGAAGCTAGAATCTTGAAAGTGGAGAATAATTTGTGGATAAAGAGAAAAGAAGACAATTCTTAGGAGGAAAAGCTAAGAGAATGGTGGGCAAATAAACTGAAAAATAAAAAACACTTTTTTCCACAGAATTATTTTAACACGAGTCTTTGGAGAAATGGAGAAACCAGGAGCAAATTAAATGCGTAGCCTAAGGGCAGAGAATCGTTTAGCAAAAGGAAACAGAACCTGACAGGCATGATTAAATATTCATGTGTCTCTTGAGTTACGTTCAAACAGAGATAATATTTTTTTGCTTCTCCAAGGCGTGGTAAGGAGTGACGACAACTAATGTGATACAAGAGCGTAATGAACTATAGTACTAACAAGTTTTTAAAAAATCATTTAGCCAATCATTCGCTCCAACTAAAACTATCAAAAACGATAAAATGTGAGCTTGATGATAAAAGAAAGGGACACAAGATTCATTGACTGCAAGACGGATATTATTGGCCTAATTTACAAACATGGAATGCTGAGCGGTGAGCTTGAATGAAATTGAATAAATTTACCGTTTTAATTATATTCATTTGCATCAAGATAACTTCGTTTCACTCCGTTTTGCAATTTTCACATGGATCAAGGAACTTGAGTAAATTACGAGTATTTGCTTTGAAATTTGTGGAAAAAAATGTAGAATTTACCAGTAAAACGCTATAAAAGTGTCGCAATGTTGCTATGAGTAGATTACTTTTAAAGATTCACGATCTCATAAAATATATGAAATGTTTAAAGCACAATTAGCGACCAATTCTCTGGGGCATTAATTACAAGGCCACAAGGGTCAATGTACACAAGAAATCAGGTTTAATAACCAGTGGAAAATGATCAGCATTTTCCTTTCGTTGTAAATAGCGTTATTTTTACATTTTCACTAACCTTAGAAAGACCTGCTGCCACGCAGTGGACACTGAGCATTGCGGAAAAAATAATATAAATGTAACGAAAAGAGAAAAATGTCTAAATAAGCCGATTGAATGTTTTACTTCCACAACACTTATTACAGTTAATTTCAGTGACAGGAAACATATTAAGGAGAAACTGGAAATGCCTTCTCCAACCGCCTCATGGTCACATTTAATAGGTAATTTCACGTGGTACCTGTTCATGAAATTTTATCTTTCCGCCCCAGAGTTCGTCATTCAAATGTTTGAGACCATGAGAAGTCATATTACCGAGGGTATTAAGCGTCTCTTTACCAAAATTCGTGATACTCAGTTTCAATCAAAGTCACTTAACACATTTTACACTTACGATCTATGGTTTCGAAGATTTTATTTCGTCATCGAATGCAAATAACGTAATACAGGTTGCAGCAGCATAATTTTCTGATTTGAGGGGTCAATAAAACAAAAACTTTTTATAGGCATCGTTGCAATCATTTTTTCTCCATATTCTGCTACATAATAGTACAGTAATACATGCATACATTCAGCATACAGTACAGTACTACAAGTCAAATCAGCAAATTATGCTGCCGTACCTTATACTATCAAGACTTTGACCGCTTGATTAAATATCGTCAAATACGCATGGAGACAATGTTCCTCCTTGACCTCTAATCAATGGGATTCATTTATCATTTGACAATAATAATTTACCCAATAATTTACATCTTAAAAATAACTTTTAATTATAAATGACTCGTATTAAAATAGCTATTAAATAGTGACCAATATAGTCATCATACGTCAAATGCTGATGATGCTATGAAGCAACGAAACCTGTTTTGAAATGAAAGCCATTTTCCACGGAACTTAATATCACGATTAAACGTAGTAATATGATAAAGACAGGTTGTTTTGAGCAAATCCTGGCCAGTGATAAGGTAATACAAAGATGCAAAAGTTGAAGCTTTCACTAGGTGGAAGGATGACATTGCCGTAAACCAAACTTTGTGTCTGATACAGATTTATTATTATGACTAGAATCGGTTTCGGCAGTTGCGCCATCATCAGGTACATTGTGCAGCTACCACAGTAATACAATTCAAGTCAGAAAATTAAGCTGAATTTTGCTCTGGAGAAATAAAAAGTCGCAAGCTTGCAGAAAAAAATTTATGCATTGCGATAATGACCGGAGACAGTCCTTTCGCAAGATTTCGCCGAAAAAATTAGTGCCGAGGCGACTTTCCGTGGATTTACGATCCGGCTCTGAACATCCAAGTGGGGGGGGGAGTGGCGGATATAGAAGAGGGACCGTTAAGAGGATGGGGCAAGCACTTGGAGGAAGACATTGTGTGTGCACTCAATGAGGGGTGGTTGGACGTCAGAGAGAACGGTCTGGGAAACAAAAGAATAACAATGGATTCCCGAGGATTCTTTCTCGCTTACCCCTTAACCTCTCCGCCTTCCGCCGCCAACTCCCCTAAGGAGGAGAGAGGGACACCCGAGGAAGACCGGAGGGTTTACGGAAAAAAATATCCAGGAATGCGAGGCACGGGGAAAGATTGCGAGAGAAAAATACGCGTTATGAGGGAATGGGTGGGAAATATTAAATTGAGGGAAGCGGGGGGAAATCTTGCCAGGAGGGGGAGGTGACTACCGGGGAGAATAGGGGTCAAGCGGGTGCGGAGGAGTGGGGATAGAGAGCCAGGGCCAATAGGAAGAGCTGAAATAACAAACAAGGCGAGGGGATGCGCTGATGTGGTGAATTTTCTGAGGGTCGACTCAGCTACGGCCCCAAGCTAAAAGAAACTGAGGTTCATCCACAAATAAAGGAGCGTTAGCAAAATTTAAGTTCCTTTCTGAGCTAAAAAATACAATTCGCAAGATAAATTTGAAATTTTAAATATGCACAAGATAAGCAAAAGGATAATTAGAAACATCTTGCAAATTAAAATATGACAAAATGGGGTGTTACGCAAGAATTTCTTATAGCTGATGATCAATGTGATAGATTTACAATAGGGTATGATAGGGGGATCTAACTACATACCTATAATGCCCATGAAATTTCCCGTTGACACGCTGAGGAAAAAGTTTATTTGACTACACGGGTACTAAAAATTCGGAAACCTTTATTCAAGAGCGGCTAAATACAAAAGTTTTGATATCCCCAAAGGTTACTTTAAAATCTATTTTATATCCATTTAATAACAATATAATAACCTAAGTTTGCAACACTGGAGCTAAAAAATTAAGCTAGCCGTAAAGAAGAAAGAAGTGGTAAACTTTCAAAAGATATGTGAATGAAAATAATTCTGATTAACTAAAATTTCAAACATTATATGCTATTTGTCACACGTGAAAAATGCCACAAGGAAAAAAAGATTCCAAGGAGGAAAATCAGATAACTGAAAAGCTGTCTGTGGGAAATATTTACAGTGCCAGGGAATTTTTCATTTCAAATGCATGAAGAAGAGTAAAAAATCGAAGAAAATTCATGTAAAAGTTAAAATAAAAAATATTCAAGAATAAAATTACCAGTAAGAGTAATATTTCTACCCGGATATTTAACCCTGAAATCACATAAGAATGATGACAATGCATAGAAGAAGAAATTTTTATCCTCATAGGAAGAGCGAAGGGGATGGAAAACTTAAGAATACAGAAAAAGAGCTAGCCTAGACAGAACGAGACAGGTTTCAAGTACATTCTAGATATAATAGCATTAATCTATATAATTATGTTGGAAACAACTTTAGCAATAAATGAATGTATTTTCGTCACAACTTCAACTAGAGATGAAAAAGATAAGAGGAGTTGCTTTTTCGATTTCCTCACGCCACGTGAAAGAAAAACGTTTACTGGTAAAGGAAGCGAGAAAGTTCGCAGGAATAAGGAGTTCAATGTTTCAAAGCTGTACGAGTAATTATTTATTCATAGAATGCAAATATACAGGCACATTTATATTGCTTTGTTTCACTTTCTTCATATATCAATAACAAACAATCTGCCATGTCCATTCTGAATGTCAACCTATTTTGCCCACATGCCCTTTCATTATTTTTCAAAGTGACGTAGAAGAAATTTTGATGAAAAAATTATTCCTCGAGCACACACGAAAGGCAAACTGAGAGAGACATACCCGCATTTCTGTTTCGTCCGAATTACAAACTCCCTAGCAGTGAAACCCCAGCCCTTCCCGTTATAGCTCATTCAATCAATATGTCTGTTCTATCACACCGGGATTTCTCATTCAACCTATCTTTATTATAATATTTTTATCGGTCTCACACCATCATATTTTATCTTCTCACTTTTTTCAGAAGGAAAATTTTTGATTTCATCAAGACTTCATCCAATGACGCATGACATCACGCCTGAAATTCCTACTGCGAGTCCGCAATAGGTCTTCCCATTCCCATTATATTGCTTTTTTCCTATTTTCCAATTCAACTCACATCGCTACCAATATGAGCCAACTCTGTACCCCTTATATGTCGTTCGTCCATTCCCCAATGGCTTATCTTCGACAAATTCTCTACCAGCCGCTGGTCCTTTCCTATACCGTCTCTCGCCACGTGACGTCTATATGTTCCTCATTAAATGCCAGCTAATTGATTGAAACTTAAATTGTTTGCCTTTTAATGAATTCTCAATCCGATTTTAACTGCCATTCCTAGGTCTTCTTATTTCGCTTAACCTTGATTGAAATCAGAGCAATAATCCGATCTCTTACTGCTTATTTTCACTGAGGCAATTAGCTTGTGAAGGAAAGAAATTGGCTAAAAAAATGTTTTTTTTTCAAAATAATTTCTTTGATATATAGCTTTTTGATGTTACCGGTATTTTATAGAAAATTTATCAGAACTCCATTCAGCGTCTTGACTTCACTTATGCCTCAGGTTTTATTTTACTCGAACCTGATTAGTTTCTGGTATCGACAACGAGAATGCACGAAGAGGACTACTCTCTCCAGTTGCCAGACCAAGTTTCTGCAGCAGAATGCATCAAAATCTACATAAATTCATATATCAATTCTTTTGAGTTTATTATAAACTTAAGGCAACTTGAATATTCAATTCATCAGATAAGTTACAACGTAGCAGATTATATCAAAAATATTATTTTTATCTTCATACACGCCGCAACAGAGGAGTTGTACCTCACAAATGGTGGTAAAGTTTAAACTTATGCACCTTCGTTATTGTCCTATGACTATAGTTGCTGCAGCAAGATGCATAAAAATCTATATAAATTCATATCTTAATTCTTTTAGGTTTATTATAAACTTAAGGGAACTTGAATTGACTATGATGCGGAAATACCATATGCAAACTCCGTTAAAAATCTTGGGGTCATATTGATGCCCAATTTGTCTTGGCAAAACCATGTTCAAGCCATCAGCAATAAGATTAATATGATCCTGTTTCAGCTAAAAACTCATAAAAACCTTTTTCCCTCTCATACCCACAAGAAACTTGTATCCTCGCTAATATTCCCCCATATTGATTATTGCTGTCTTGTTTATCATGACCTAACTGAAGAATTAATACCATGATTCTACGGCAATTAAATATGTGTGTCAGGTTCATTTATGATCTAAAAAAAGATGATCATATATCTCCTTATTTTTCTAGATTAGAAATGGCTTAAAGTTAAAACAAGGAGGGAATACATGCTTGCCTCCTTTTTATATAAACTTTTCAAGTGTCAACAGCCTGAATATATTATGCAATTTTTTCAGTCTAAGGAGAAAAACCGAAATGTAGCAACTCGAATGTCACCAGACTTTAATTGTCCCACTTCATCGAACCACTGCATTGAATAAATCTTTTTCTGTTGTAGGGACAAGGATATGGAATAGTACTCCTGAATTAATCAAAAATTCTAATTCACTGATGGCTTTCAAAAACATATTGTTTAATAAAATGCTATTGCAGAAAAAAAATTAATTTACCAATATGCTTGACCGTATTCTGTTCGGGTTTTTGCCATGTCGATCCGTTTTTGGGGGGCGGCAGTTTCGTCTGCCTTCTGGCTGGTTTCGTCGGGTCCTAAGTCCAGTTCATCAGGTCCTGGATTTGGGACCTGACGAGGCCGGCTGGGGGGCGGGCGGGGCTGTTGTCCCCCGGGAGTGGGTCGGCGCGGTGGGGGCCCGAAGAGAATGCGGTCATTAAATAACCGCGGAAGCCTCCGTACCAATTTCACCAATATGCTTGTATTTTTTGTTGCCATTATTATATCATTTATTGCATGTACCCACTCTCTCTGTGTATATCTCTCTCTCTGTACTCGAGCTCTAATATTAATGTATACCTTTTGTATGTTCTTAGTGGACCAAGTGGTCCAAGAACAATAAATATTTCTTTATCTTTATTTTTATAGTTGAACCAACTTAAAACTATATGCTATCAAAAGTTCTTGCGCGTTATAGAGGAAGCCATTGCCTAAGAAATTATAAGTTAAAGAATTTTTTCCATGATGTGAAAGCCTTCACACTGATTTATTTAATTCCAAAAGTTATGAGAACGTCAACTTGGGGTTAGTTACATTACATTGGAACATTAATGCCTGATAGCCATGTTACCAGCGAGGTGAATTATACTAAATGATTACTATGTTTTAAAAAAATACTATTACATTTATATCCGATTTTTTCTTCCCAGATTTAACCCGTGGTTTAATAAAACCTACGTCATCATAGAAGGTCAAAGTACACCAACAGTAGGAGATGGCTTGTCAGCTTTTATTTGTGGAGATAGTGGTATGTGGAGATGGTGGTATGTAGAGATATATATGGAGATAGAAAATCAGAGTGGGAATTTAAATGGAAGCGGAGAAGAGAAATCAAACCCCGCCGTCACCGGCGACGGGGCCGGCGGGGTTTGATTTCTCTTCTCCCCCTTCGCCCGGTAAAGTCCTCGCCTGCTAAACTGAGTGTCGCGGGTTCGAGTCCCGCTTGGGTGGGTTTTTCATCACCCAGGGCATGGATGTGTGTCAAGTTCTGTTGGTCCGGTCCCTGGAAAACCTGATGACAGGCTCAGCAGCCTATCGGGATTCCGGGGACAATCGGGCCAACAGAATCGTCCGGCAAGCACCAGTTCTCCATTTCAGAACAAAATCAAAATCTTTGAAAGATCATTCCATCTCTAGATTTATTCCTTGGGTCAAGAGCTTACCTAAATCTGCAACCATTTATATCATCTAAATAAAAGAACAGGACATGCAAGGCTCACCAACATAATCGATGAAGAGTTACCACTGAAAATAATTAACTCCCTGCTAAAGTACTGACGCAGAATCGTAAGATACTTTGGCATTCCGCACATGGATGTATGCCTTAGCTTAGAAATGAATAAATAAAGGAATTCCTGTTATTCAAATAATCCTGCAATTTCCGAGCTCCAGGCTGAAACGACAGTGCTGATAGTATCAAAATCACCTGTGGAAAAGGGGAAGTGCGGCATATACCCCCATTAGATAGCTTTGTAGCATACCTTATGACTTATTTGATCATTATTTTTTGCAAAAATATATACTGTTCCATGAAACTATCAAAGAAAAACCCTCATTAAAGGAAATTAAATTCTCCCTAGCGGGCAAAAGTTTGTATGAGCAGGTATTTGTACAAAATAAATTAAAATTAAACAAACGAAACTGTTTCAGGCGTTACTTTGTGGAAGTGTTTAATATTCATAATGAAAAGATAAAACTTGGTTAATTCCACACTAATTTATTAAAACCGACCCAGGTTTCAGCAACTGAGAGCCATTTTCAAAAAATTGAAACCTTGAAAATGGCACTCAGTTGCTGAAACCTGGGTCGGTTTTAATAATTTAATGTGGAATTAACCAAGTTTCATCTTTTCATTATGAATGTAAATTAAAATTGTTTTCACTGTATCACCCTGTGATTATAATTTGTCAATAAATTGCGATAAATTTTCTAGGAGGTTGAATCTAATTCAATATTAACTACGTCGATGAGTTGATTAATCCCAAACCGCATATGCGAGGAAGAGTGCGAGCGGAGAGTGAGCCAGAGAGAGCACAGATCCCTTTGTGGCGTAAAGATTATTCCGTAAATGGTCTGAATGGCAAAGGAGATGAAAGCAATGAACGAAGAGCACTAACTCCTGCGCTCGGTCAAAAGAGAATCCTAATAAGATGGATTCTCTCTCAGGTTGCCTCGTACGTTCTCGCTAGTATGCTCAACGACAACGGCATGTTTGGGCGTGGCTGCAAAACGTGGGCGGGGATTTAGGAAAAAAAAAAAATGACAAAACTCGGAGGGTTTTTTTTGTGTGCCTTTGTTTGTGTGTCAAGGTGTGTTTGTGGGCAGCGGTTTCTTTTTATACGACGCAGTAAAATCTTGATGGATGTTCCGAGGGAGGCGCCGCGGAGTCCTCCCCCTATTTTGAGACCCTCCACAACCTACCTTCACCCCCTGCCACACCCCTCTCAGAAACCCCCGACCCGGTGGAGTCCGCTTTTCTTTCACCTTGCGGAACCAAATCGATGATCGGCGCGGGACGCATAAATGCCGCTAGCACGCCGCCTCCGACGGACGAAACACCTCTTCTTCCCATTTTGGCGTCAGGCGGAAAAGAGACACAACGATAGCACGAGGTGCGAGTCAGTTTGCAGCAAAATAGATAATATAAGAATTCCACTTTCCGGTTTTACTCATTCGCCTACACAGAGAACCGTTGGGGTAGGGCGTGTACTCGTATTTTCGAAGTGATGTGACTTCATATTTTTTTCAAACATTACCAATCAGAAATAATTTATGCGCAAGGGATCATTTCTCTCTAGTTTGATTTATTCTTTTTTTCATTTTTCATGGTGAAAAAGCTAATGAAATGGTAAGATAAAAAACTAATCATCAAAGATATAAATTGTAATCATCCCCTCCCATAAAAAAAACATACATCGCGGAATGAATCCCGAAAAAAGAAGGAACAGTCAACACTGCATCCGCGGAAGCCTACGAGCTAATCCCCTCCCATATTTGCCTTGATTCTCTGAAAACTGAGTACTATTTATAGTTTTACCATTCTACCAGGTTACTTAATTAAAAAATTCACTAGTTTCAGCGGTTTCAGACTTAACTTTGTGAAACTATCCCATAATGTTTAGGAATTAACAAACATTTTGTAAGTTTTACGAGAATATTTACTGGGCGACCGGTTTCGTCGAATAATCCCGACTAATGTCGAAACCGGCCGTCTAATAAATATTCTACAGAAAATTTATAAAGTTTTTGTTTACTCCTAAACATTACTTAAATAACGATTACTAGAGAATTAATCTAATGTATGTTGAAAAATGTACTTGATTCCGTTATGAGGTTTGACAAGCGAAATCACGATAAATAGAAACCGTTAACATTAGCTTAGCAGAGCAGTGGTAGAGGAAGTATGTTTGAATACGAAACGAAAGATCTTGCGTAGATCCCTCAATTATTCTTGATTTACAGATCAGGCACTGCGAGTTTCTGGTGGCCTACAAGTTGGAAAAACTGTTGTGAACCTAGAAAAAGTACGTGTGTAGATATTCTCTTCAGGTTCTCGAGTGAGAATCCCTAAATCTTACTCCTAAGTGACCTTCTCAACTTATATTGCAATGCATCGTACGGGATCAGTATACAATACCTGATCCTGATATCAAATTATCAATGCATATGGTAAGAATCGCAGCAGAAAGCAATTTCGTATCCCATATGCTTACCCTCAGGCAATAAAATAAGGTTTATATCTTATAGCTGAGCTTTTCCAGGCACCATCCCAATCTACACTACCCTCATTCAAGCAGGAAAACCAATTAACTTGGATTTTGCACCGAATACGTTAGTAGTCGAAAATATACAGTAATCTCTTCAGGTAAAGCTTAAGGGATCATCTGGCCTTTACAGCGGATAATGGAATATATTAAACACCATCAAGGATGCTGAAAGGAAAAGCTTACTTCATATCAATTGATATTAACTCTAATAATTAGCTGACGGACATGTTGCTCAGATGAGACAGGATATATGTAACACAAGTTTCAAATGTATGTCTCTGATTCGAATATATAACCTAAACGCCAACTTTGTTCATCTTTATATACTATTCTCTCTTTTAAAATGAAAAGAAGTAAATGCTTTTTCTCAAATGAGTGAAAAATCGTTCCTAACTGAGGAAATAATATTAGAAATAGGTTTTAAACTGTAGCAATGTCTGCAATTAAATGCCATTCAACAGCGCTCGCAATGTTTTAATGACAATAGTAATCTTCAAACACTAAGGTGAAATAACTAAAAACAACCAAAGATAAATGCTAGAGGATTTAAATGCAATAGTCGACATGTGAATGAATGGGACTGCGTGGTTTAAGATATGATCACGGAATCGGAATTAGATTAGGTGATAACAGTGGCTGCATGAAACATTTTTATAAGATAAGTAAGCGCGTGATGTGAAAATTGCATCCTAGGTCTGCGAAGACCACCTGTGGACCATGCTGTCTCTCTTCACCCCTAATGATTACTGGAAATACTGTTTTTGCGGGAGATAAAAAGTCTTGTTCTTGGTGGCTTATTTCCTTTTATTGTCGATAAGGAGCCATCTACGGCAGAATTATATCATATCTCATTCAAATGTAACCACAAATAGCGACAACGTCATTATTCTAACGCTTTACCCACTGATCTTCCACCACGTGTTCAACAAATGTGCGTTACTTTTACTTTGGAATCACTGGGGTATGTAAAAGGCTTAATATGTATCTTTATTAGGTGTATACAGCTCAATTTTGTACCTCAAAGTAAAGATGATAGTGGAATTGGCTAAGTAACGTTCACATAGTGAAATCACAATAATTTCAATGCAATTAGTATCTCTAAGTACTGTCGCAACTAGAGACCATCAGAAATTCCACTCTTTTTCTAAGGTATAAAAAGAAGGAAATTATCATTCGTTTGTACCCATGGGGTGTCGAGTAAACTTTGTTAAAATCTCAACAATTTTCGCTTGCTCGATTAATAACTCGAGACATTACTGACAACTATTCCACGTAAACAAAAATAATTTCCGTTTATGCTTGCATGAATGTATCAATAAGAGCTGATAATCATTCAGTTAAGCGTCCCCAAAATAGTAGCACTAGAAATCTTCTCGATATCCCTTTAGCCACATTTTTGCCGATTCCTTTTCCAATCACCTCAAAGTATCGAGGCTTTCAATGGTTATACGAGGGGACACTCACGAGAAAGAACAAAATAGAGCGCTATAAACATGCCCAGATCGCTGAGGGGATATAGGACCCTTTTTTATTATAATGTAGGCCATCGGTAGAATTGATCTCACTGACTGGTGAGGAAGGGGAAGGCCAGGCAAAATACGGATCCTCTTTCTCACACGTAGTGACGAAATCCACTCCCAGAAATACACGACGAACTCGGCAGCACGCAACGAAAGTAAGAGATCGCCGATGACGTAACCACACGGCTGCGTGACTCCTTCCTCTCCCCCATCCCTCGCCTGGTTTCTCATTCATTATCCACACGGCCAAGCCCTTCCCTCTCCCAGACGCTCTCCCAAGTCTTTTTCCCGCCTGCTTCCAACGGCGAAATTGCCTTGCTCTTGTTCCCCAGGCAGGAAGGCCACGGGATAACGACGACACCCCGCAGCGCCGAAAGAGCAACGCCGGAGAAATCTGGAGCGACGCTTCCTAATCAATTGCTCGAGTTAATCATACGTATTGATGGCGCACCGTCAATAAAATTGACGTGAATTATAAAACGCAATCTGAAGAATTAAAATAAGCATTAAAAACTAATGAACGGATACGTGAAGAATACTAACTTTGCTGATGACAAATAAAATGGTCCCCGGCATAACGTTTTGATATTTCAAAATGTAATAGCGAGAAAAACTTCAAAGTTTCCTCAGAAATTTTATTTTACTTTGGACGGGTTCCGTCGAATAGTCGCCAAAATTAGGATAAATTTACATGATAAAGTTTTTATTTTTGCAATGCTAATGATTAAATTGATTGAATACAAATGAAGACGCAAGTCACCGAGCCTCGGTAGCTTAGAAAATTAGGCTACAAACCTAGGGTGACATTTAAGACAAGCACAAATTAAATGAGACTAAATTCCGCAACCTATGCTTGTCCATTCAACCTTGCGCTATAACAGCAGAATTCAAGCCGGTAAGTGCAATTCCCTTGGGGCTAATCAGTCTAGCCCGCGCTAATACACATAGGGTCTCAGCAGTTACCGAGTCAGTATTTGAACACTTGAGAGGCATTTCGGAAACTACCTGGGCGACCTGAACTCTCATCTTAGTATTTTTTAAAGAAAACCCCTCAGTTTCATTAAACATGGAAATCAGTTTATAAGAGGGGGCTGGAAAATCTTTTAAACACATTCTAAGGCTCAGACGTTGCATGAAATGTTCACTTATCATCGAAAAAGTTGGGTATCATAACAAATGCAAATAGTTTTAAGAAATCAAAATACTTTCAATAAAATATTTTCAAGACAGTTTCAGCGATAAAAACATTACCAGAAACCATTTAAAAGAGGTGATGTTTGCAGGAATTCTTTTAAAATGGCTTAATTAATAGTATTAATAAATTAATATTGCCATATTACCATAGTAAAATATTTTACATCATTCTGACGCGTACAGCTTCTGGGGAGAAAATATAAAAATTAAAAATTTAGCACTATAGTTAGTGATAAAGAGTGTGCCACATCGCTTTAGGTAATTCCGTGTAGATGGCTCTAAGCTACTACACTGTTCACCCAATTTTTCCTATCCCCTTCATTACAGACCTTAGGGGATTGTCCTCACGTAACGATCCCTAAGACGGCCTTCTGGTAGCTTGCACAGCATTATGCAAATGTCGATAAACACGAAGAAACTCAAACATAAATATTCAAACCCTGACAACATCGTACTCAAGTTAGGAGGACTTATAAGGATAAAGTTTCTAGGTTGAGGTACAGCTCTTAAGAGAACTCAAGATATTTACTGGTTCGAAGTTTGTGGTACATTGATGGCTAAATATCTCTACTTAGGCCGTTATTTTCGAAGTATGATTGCTATGTGTTCACACAACAAAGCTTACCATGTCAGTGAGGTTAAAGAGCCATTTTATAAAATTTGATTAAAAAAAGAATATTTACGATTCAACCGAACTTTTTCGAATGAAATATTTCATAAATGGATGACAAAGTTTAAATAGTCGTATGCTTAACGGATAAATTTACTTTTCAAATGCCACACATTTAATAAGTATTATTTTCAAATATTTATAAGAAAATTTAATTACTTTGGTAGAAATGCTAAAATTTGAACAGGCGAAAGTTTTTATCTCATAGTTATGTCAATGGCAGGAAGAATTCATGCTTAGAGGAACCTTATTAGACGGCAATGGGAAATGCTATCAATTACGTTTCGAGTACTAAGCATAAAATGGAGCCATGATTTATTCCAATAATTTATTAGAATTGAGGTGCACTTTCACGAAGACCTGAGCTCCCCGAGGGCTACATTGCGATCATTTCAGCAGAAACAGAGCTTTATATTTTTTTTAGAAATAACCGAAGAGCATCGTAAGCAATGGATGTTACTGGGTTTTCACCTAGACTGCTGGTTAACTGTAATTTGCTACAATTCCTGAAATTTCCAGTGATTTGATTTTTTTCGTAAATTTACTGCTAGAACGAAAGTAATAAAATGGTTTTTGGATTATTGCCACTCCCCTCATATTCAGTAACCTTGGGACAGTAGAAATGCACATGAAAATAGAATCAAGTGTTAATCATAACTATTTCTCCGTGAAAAGCTATCAGGCAAGCACCAAATTTAAAAAGTTAAATTAGAAACCTCTCCACACCAGTGAAAGCGTGAATGGATTGATTCGCATCACGCATGGTTAAAAGTATTTGCAAATCAAGTGGAAAGTTTGAAGAACGTCATTTTTTCAGCAAAATTGGAGCGACTCGAGGAAACTTAATGAGAATCCTACGCAAGACGTTAACGGCATAGTTAATTTAAAAGAAATCCTTGCGACAAAAAATATGACGTCACTGTGTCAATTTTTCCGCATAATTAACCCATTAATCTGTTTACTCAGCCGCCCTAACCGTGGATCACCTTCACCGTGAAGACTCAGCTTGCTGCCTTCCGCATATAAGTTTTCAGAGTTCTCGAGGGATATGAGGGAGGAAATGATTAAAATGGATAAGACGGCAGAAATAGCGTGGAAAGTTGCGGGGAGATGGGAGGCGCGTTGAAGGAGATAGGAAGCTGAAGAACTCGCACGCCGAAGTTCCTTCCTCACTTGCCCTTTAAAGCCTAGAACATGGTAGGCGTGGGAATATACTACCATGGAATATATGAAATTTAAAATAGTATTTATAAAGCCTCTTAACTCACTAATTTAAATAATGCACCTTTGCTACATTAATCTCCTTATGATACCTTTACTATTAAGTAAGGCTCCCATGACTATATTAAAAGGCTTGGTCAGTGGTGGCTCTCATAGAATCAGATAGGCATAATTAAACTCATAACATGACTATGGGGGGACAGAGAATGCAATTTGGGAAATGGAAAAATCAAACATCAGCAGTTAAGTTTCATGCGGACATCATCGAAAAATATACAGAGGCACTCGGGAAACGGTATTATTATTTAACCACTGGTCACAACAATTATTTCAGTTCTTTTCTTTAAAGCTGATTGATAGCCATTAAATGCCATCATCCGATTAACTTTGCATAAACTTACGTCAAAAACAGATAGCTAAACGAATGGGTTGTCCAGGTCCAGGTCCATTTCACTCACTGATTTTTGTTCTATACTATCCCAATAAAACTTGACATAATCCACATTCAGTGTATCCAAAAAGCGTATGAATTGGTCGACTCAGTCCGAATTCAACAATCATCTAATTCATAGTATAACGTAAGTAAAGGCATAACTTTTATTAGGTTTGTATTGCTCTTTATAACTAAATTGTTTGAAGGAATAAATATAACTGTGACTGTTAGACAAGCTACCTCGCATGTACGATATTCCTCAGGGAATGCGTAGTTCAACCGCTCTAAGTTAAAAGAGAAATGGTTTTGCAACAGGAGAAGTTACAAGTACTAGTTTTGAACTGTAAAGAATATTTTTATTTTTTGCTACATCACTTTGAGGTAGGATTAGTATATAAAGACGAATAATTTATATTATAGAAATATGAGATATAATAGAAATAAGATGTAGAATGGAGAAGGCAGGCAGAGTAGTGAATAAATATGGCCGAAAAATCTCATAAGGAGACATGATAGAATCCTGTAGGACAAAAGATTGCACTTCCGCATGACTGACAAATAAAGGGGAAAGAGAAAAATGTAAGCGAGGACTAGCGACATGGCGATTAAAACGAAATTAGGGACCGAGAAACTGCCATAAATGCCAATTATTTTCGACGATTCCAACCTTTACTCCAATTCTCCAATGTATATGAAATTATTTCTTGGAGGAAAAGTACCAAACAAGTCGCTCAAAGCCGATCACTTACTGAGCGAAGCATACCAAATTTAATATAGAATGATCAAATATGCATCATCGTCTATTATAATACCTGGACATTCATTTTCCTTGTAAGATAAACCCATAGCAATCGTTTTGAATTATACAAGGTACGATACAAATATTTTCTAAGCAAGCAAGTCATTCACTATAAAAGAAATGCTAGCTTACAATAAACAATATCTAATGACATTCCTCAGGTATATTACAGCACTATTTTTATTGAACCAGGAATGCATTCGTAGAGGATTTTTAAGTATATATAACTCTGAAAAAGGAATTCTAGGATATTTCATTCGCAAAAATATCTATTTGAATGCATTTGCCCCACATTAGCCTAGAATAACAAGATCAAAGGCTGGTGTCGTTGCGCTGCCTTCACATGCCCTCGCGGTTACTTCCCAGGGAATTACTAATATGCATGAGTATTATGAGAGTAAAGGGAAACGGGATGAAAGGGCTGTGAAATCCCTTTGGATTGACTACAAAAACTTACGTATAACTGGGAAGAGACGGATGGTACGTCGACGTGGATCCTGTGGATGTAACAGATGAAGAACGGGGGAAGCAGAAGTACAGCAGCGTGCGAAGGATGGAATGGGAAATAGAAAAGGGATGTAGATACTGAATACCACCAATAGTGTGCTGGTAGCGGCGCAAACAAGTCTTCCGACAGCCTTCACCACCGAGGAGAGGCTGATGAGAGAGAGATGATTTCGGCAGGAAGGCTTGAATGCACAGACTCACGTGAAGGTGTTGTAGCGACAAGGTTTATGCACGGAGCCACCATGCGAAAGGAGATTGGGATCTGCGTGGGATCCTTCCGTCATCCCTCTGGATTGGAATTTTCCTCCCAAAATGCCAATGTATTCATGGCAATACAGCAAAGGTTTAAGATATCAAGATTCTAGGGCTCCTACCAATAATCATAGTACGAAAGGAAAATTTCTACCAAAGTTCTTACCGTCAGATTCACAGTCAGGAGTTAATTGGTCATTTAATTCAATTTTTGTAAAAAAACATATAAGATATTTACAGATAAATGACAACAAATTGAAAGTATAAAGAAAGAAAGTTAACTCAAGAGCTTGGTATCATATTAAAAAATATCAAGATTTCTGCCGCGAAATCTCAATTTTCTTCATAATCATCGCTTCAAATTTCCTACGGCCCATTTCTCAAATCCACCAAATAATACCCCAGAATAAAAATCATATGTACCTGCTTGAGCCTGATAGAAACATTTTCACAGTCTTCTTCATTCTCATTACACATGTCCTTCAGTTACTGATAACTTAGGCTAAGGGGCTAATTTAGGCTATGGTCTAATGGATAACTTAGGCTATGGTCTAATTTCCATCAACTCGTTACATCCAAATGGGACACGATTACATCATCCAAAATTTTCTATCTCAGAAAGTAATATGGGAGCTTAAATATTGCGTGACGCTATACACTTAAAATAAAAACCATCGAATGATAAGTAGACTTTCATTCACTGAGATTTTCATTCTTGCGTATGCTACGAAATGGTAAAAATGTTTTAATACTCGAATTTTTCATTATAATTGGTCAATAATTCTGAGTTAATACGATGATGATTTATATAATTTGTATAAAACCACCATTTGGATCCTATTCTAAATGATACTAAATACTAAGTCTCATTATTTCAAAAAACTGATTAAAAATCATTATCTAACAGTAATTACACGAAAGAGCCGAGAAAAATAGCAGAAAAAACTTCAACGTAACAACGCGTCCCTTTTTGGATCTTCTACCATTTCCTTTACAGTCCATATCGTACTCATATTAAGGTAAACTGGGTTGCAGGAGACGGGACGGGAGGAAGAGGAAGAACGAAGGGAATAAGGAGAGAAGTATTAAAAGGAGAGATGTAGGGGGCGTGTGTCCATCCATTTAGAACGCACATTCTCTTTCTCCTATTTTCGCCTCGTCTTGATTAAGACGACAATACAGACTGAGTAATCGGCTAAGCAGTAGAGGATGTCTGTGAAGGATATCCCCACAGCAAGAAAGCTAATATCAAGGGGCGTAGTACTGGGAGGACAAGCCATCCTGCTGAATTCTCCGCCTCCGTTATTTTGTCAGGCGAATTGAAACCCACCAGAGAGCGAGAGAGAGAGAGAGAGAGAGAGAGAGTACAAGAGTCACCAGATACTTCCAAAAACTGCCGAGCGTGGGGCATCGCAGTCTGGCCTTGAGAAGTCCTCCGCCCTTATTCACGCAAGGCCTAACCTCAAGCACCCCTGCTCCTAATTTTTTAACTTCTACAGGAGCGGGAACGTCTTTCTTTAATTCTAATTCTTTAAAAGAAGAATGCAATAGTGTGGTCGTAATGTTGAATGTGATAATTATGTAGCGGGATCTAACGTCTCATATCCATCAAACGAATTCTAATAGAAAGTTATAAGTGATTCACAGTTAGTTATTAAGGTTCAGACAAGACGCCTGGATTAAAATTTCACTCAAAGGATGTGTATTTATCTAGAGGTTGAGTTTCATATTTGAATGGCGATTGTTTTATATATACTACTCGTAGCATAGTGTTCAGTTGAAAAAAAAGCTGTTTTTCTCTTTACCAAGGATCCAAGATAAAAATTCCGATTAACAATTAACCAACTTAAGAACACTCCTTCAAGAGACCAAACATGAAGGCTATGCCAGAAAAGGATTTCTGAATGAAAGCAGTAAACATAGTGAATTCCTTGAATTCCTAGCGGGCTGTCAAAGAAAAACCCAAAATAAAAATAAATGTACACTTGTATTCCCATCAATTGTCGATTTCCCACTACCGCATGTTTCCAGGACTCCATAGATTTATTTTCTGAATAAATATTTCCTATTAAAAGAGAGAATGTAGTATCGAAGATACCTCATGACTTAAGGTTGAGAGATGAGCAAGAATAGTGTTGTCGTCGAATAATTAAATGGAAATAATTAGAAAACCATTGAAATATTTGTATGCTGTGACAGTAGAATTATCTATGGCCGTGGGCGCGCAGTTTATTGGTTACTCTAGTACCGTAATAAATGAATAATTATTTTCTTCACCATTCACCATTTATTTATCACCAGTTTCGCCGGCAATCCAGCCGGCTTCATCAGGTCCTAAATCGGCGAAACGGTCGTCCACTGAAATAATGCAACGCGGGGAGAACCTGAAAAATACCAATAACCAAGAAAACCGCGGAAGTCTTCGTAACACCACTTCATCATTGTATAATGCATTTTGCATAATTTGATTTATATTATGATACAAAATATCATAGTCCATTAATTTAATATTTTAACCTTAAAAGCACCCTTACCGCAAGAAATGTATGATAAAGTTAGGCAATAATATTCCTTCTGAGCTTCAAACGATGCTAGACTTCACCGAAATAAATTAACAAGGCATGCTCCCACCAATATTTATTTTGGCACAACTAATTTCGGTGCATTGGCGTAGCCACTGCGTGATTATTATCTATAAATACCAGTGAAAATAGGAATTGCATTATTACCTCTGTTATAATGGGCCTCAACATAGTTAAGTCGGAAAAAATCGAATGTAATGCAGACTATGTTCGCTGTATGATAACAGGATAAATAAAACCAATTTTCAAACATCATGCTAGTTATAAACAAACCATCCAAATGCTCTCGTCATCGATAGGTAATTGGAAATGAATTATTCCTGTTTATATCGACTCCTACCTGGATAGGTATCGATCGAGGTATTGAAGAAATTTTCCACTCTCGTACACAGAGGGAGAGAGGGGAGGGGGTCAAATTTTAGTCAGTGATGCTCAAGATCATTTGTATTTTAAGTTCATTACATAGTTTAACCTATCGTTACAATATTTTTTTTAAATACCGTACACAGTTTTAAAATTCAATCAAATATGTATCGACAAGCAGTCCTAGAGATCTACCGTTTGGGGTGAATAAGGAAAGCACAACTTTCAACCAGATTTAAGTTAATGCATATTATTTTAAGTGAACCAAAGAATATTGATCGAGGTAATCATGAGGGATGGGGACTAAAATAATAACAAAAATGATAAGGACAAATTGTCGACGCGAGATAATGCTTAGGAAGGCAGACTGGATGAGAGGAGAGAAAAGGCAAAATGAAAATTGGGAAAAGTTGCTTTGGGCGCTTTGATTGTAGAACAAGCAATGGGATGTGAAGATATGAAGGGCCTCCACCTTCAAAGGAATCTATCAGACCAGCGGCCTTAATATATCTGCCTCTGCAACTTACATTTGCACTAATGATGGCTTTTGGAAAAAGGGATGCTTTCCGACGATTGTGAATAAAGGCAACAATGAGTAATAGGTAGCCTCTCCTTCCTTTGCGATTTGGTTCACAGTACTTTCTTATTCCCTCACCCTTTTCTTAAAATCAATGAAAGCCAATGTGACAACGGAGTCATACTCCCTCCATGAATCTGAATGAAAAGAAAACGTCGAAGCATCTTGAAGGTCTTTTTCGATTCATTTTAAGAAAACAATTTTCATTTTCAAGCACAAGGAGGGATATTTATGCTGTGTTAACAGAGCTCCTTTCCCAAATAAAAACGAATAATTTTGTATTCCAATCTAAAGCAATGACATTAAGAAAAGGGGAATCATATTAACCGCTGACCTGACCTCTAGCATGGAATAGAATTGCTCTTAATAAAAGAAAATACTCGCATCCGTTCATGATGATATAAATTTGTTGAAAACACGAACAGAATTTATCATAAGATTATAACTTCCATAAGAAAACAAAATCAGAATGTTACGGAGGTTGAGGCGCACCAAATATTGACTTATATCGATCTGTATCGATCCATCTGAAGAGCGGTTATTTTCCTAACTCACCTGGTAAAGATACCCATGGGGGATTTCCTAACAGGTCAAAACACCAAGGAAATTATCTAATAGGATCCACATGAGCGTCATATTAAATAATAATATAAATTTACTAGCCTATTTAAATAATAACTTAATTAATAACTAATTAATTTACTAGTTCTTTGTTTTCCCACGAAGATAATCTCTACCTAGTGATTTTTTCGCAGTGACCACTATCTACAGACCTTTAATTAATTTAAATCGTTATGCGTGGATTTGACGAGCTGGAGAGGTTAAGCATAGTCTTCGTCTTCATATTAGGCGCAATTTAATGGTGATAAAGAAATGGCATAAAGTGTTATATCAATCGCCATAATTTTTGTTATACAATAATGGAATATAATGCAAGAAACCCGTCACTCTCAACTGCCATCACGTGCGGTGAGTCGCTTTGAAAATTGAACTTCATTGGTTAGGTAAGAGAGGTTTAAATTTCAAGACACCATTTTATCCATTACCCGCCGCCAGGATGACAAAGATGGCAGAGGAGTGTCAAGGGAAGGAATAAGCGAGGAAGAGAAGGGAAGGAAAGCAGCTATGTCGGAGAATGCTGACGAAATTCCACGCAAGCCGCAAATGACGCGTGAAAGCATGAAGAGAGAGGTTATGGAAAAAAGAAAATTTTAGCGGAAATAAGCTTCTAGAACAAAGGACAACGAAAACAATTTCAAGGATAAAATATTTCAAGGCATGTGGAAGAAGCGAAAAGGATAATAGCAACCCTAGCATAGCATTTAAACATTGCATTAAAATGTTAATGACGTGGAAGAAAACAAAACTACTTAGGAAACTAAAATGTACACATGAAAAGTCTAAGGAATGGCAGCCGCATTGTAGGCCCGAGACTTACGTAAGCCTCAATAAAGTTTGTTGCCACATTCCTACTCTAATGTACATCAAATGTTGCCTTAAAACGCGATAATAGATTGTTACAGGACTCTAACGCTTGCAGATTCACGCTTATATTAAAAAAACATAATAATATCCGTCGCATAAAAGAGATGAAAGGCATGAGGAAAAATTAGGAAGGCATTGCGAAGAAAGTGTGCTTCATGAAAGGATGATGATTAAATGTAATTCACTAGATCGAAAGGAACAGGCTTCGCTTTTTTCGTGAGTCTGCGAGAGCAGATGAGAGAGTTCTAACCCCAAAATAGGAAAAGAGGATGAAAGCCAAGAAAATAATGAGTAAATGTTATGAAACGAAGTTTAAGATGGAAGAAAGTTAATGAGTATAACGCACAAGACATAGGATAAAAGGCGACGCATTATTTGAAGGAGAATTATGCAAGAATAGACGGACGGATGGACCACAATAAACATACGGCAATTATCAAGGCCTATTTTTTAATACGATAACAACAGATCTTGTTTAAGCAAGTATTTTCGCTAATTTTGCCTACATAAATTTTGGTTTTGAAATTACACGAGTGAATCTATAAAAGTGATCCATAGTGTTAAAAACAAGCTCAATATAAGCAAAATTTCACCCAAGCTGAGTCACGAGAACCAGAGGGAATAATATGGCCGCCAATCAGTAGCGTTAGTGTTATTTTCAACCTCAATACTAACAAAATCTCATCCATGCTAAGTCGCATGGACCAGGAGGCGTGACATTATCCCCGATTAGCAGAAAAACTGCTTGTTTGCATCCTATAGATTGGAAGTCGGTGGAAAGTTTTGATTAGGTTTACGCACAAAACACGTCCTACGTCTCAGGTCCTCTATCTCAACCCTTTCCTGCATGACTTCCCCTCACGGTCGACGCGAAAGTCACACGACGGAATCGCTTTCAGCAAAGGGAGGACACCCTGAACGACAATGCGATTCCACAGTCGGTCGCGTCGGGAAATGGAAAACCCTTTCGCCTGCAGATAGCACGCGCCGGACGCTGCGAGAGGAAACGGGCATTCGTGTTAAAGAAAGAGGAGTGAAGGGACGCGAAATGAGAGAATATTGCTTAAGACGGAGACGCAAGAGCGTTGGTTGGTTGAATAAAGGTGGATGGAGAGGATGAGAGAGAGAGAGAGAGAGGTGTCACGGAGAGAAAGAGAGAGTGTGTGTGGAGGGAGAGGGTTGTATGGAGAATAAGAAGAAACATAGTTAAAGGCGGAGTAAGGGGAGATTCCTCCGCTTGCTCCCCACCTCTCTGCCTCACTCAGGGATCGCACAAAGGGACGCTCAAGAAGGCGAAAGGACGAGGTGAGAGGACACACTCTGGCTTCCCCTGAAGGCAAGAGGGGTTCTGCGGGGAGGTGGAGTAGGAGGAGAAGGGCTTTAAGTAAGTGGAAAGAGTGAGCTCGGGAGTGGGGAGGGAATGAAGAGAGGGTGGATGGGGAGTGCAGTTGACGAGGGGAAGAAAAAAAGTGAATACAGCCCCGAGGATGAAACTGTGAGAGGGGAAGGAGGATGGAGATGCCGGGACGAGGGGGAGCTGCGGGGCGATGAAGAAAAGGAGTGCACATTGAAGGAAAACACACATATTACATACGTTCACACTAGATGAGTGCGAAAGGGCACCAAATGCACCAAAGCACATTATTGTGCACCGAAGTGCGGTCAACGAACGAAGTGCAAGAAACACTGATTGATGTGACTACACAAATGAAATAAAGGATTATTACAAACGAAACAACAACTCCACTTTCTTCACTTGGAATTTTCTTCTCAATTAATATCTTCTGGAAGATTGCAATTTTTGTCTCGATTATAATATGACGAATTTCCATGATATCTCGCCTGAATCTGTTGAAATTATTTTAAATAAAGGAAGTGGACACCAGGACTCATGGGGTTTAAAAATATCTTCTTTATAACCTTCACAGTCACGACTGAAGTTCAAGTTCAATACACACAGAGAACAACAAATTTTTATCCACATTAGTACAAAAATTTCCGGTGGTTTAGCATCAGTTGCCACTAACACTTACATTTATCTCCGATGTGCAGCATAGGTGCCCACCCAATAAAACACGGAATGAAATTTTCCAGAAGGACATTGCTAGTGACTTGATTAAAAGCATGGTGAACCTCTTTTCTGCTTTAGGAGGCAAAATTTTGTTCTCATTCGCATTCACAAAACGAATTCGTTACCATACGATGCATTGCTTGGCACTGGAGACAGCAAAAAAGGATGCACAGGGTAACAGACACACAAAAAGTAAATTTTTTCTACGTGCGATCGACAACGGTTTTAAAAAATAAGCTAATTGACCAAGTTATCAAATTAGACTAAAACTTAATTCGTTAAAAAATTGGGTGACAAGCAAAATCATTAGGAAGGATATTCCAGGTTAAAACTCTGGCTTCGAATCATGATCAAGGTGTATCGATTCCTTATTAATATTAACAAGGAAGGAGTATATTTTGAAGTTTCTCCCCGCACAAACTGGATCTGTGAAATTGTGCGCCAATTCCGGTGTAAGCTAAACAAGTTTCCAGGATATAATTGGTAGTTTCAGGCGTAACTTTGTGGAATTTGTTAAAATTATAATGATAACTCGTTACTTTGTGATTCCACATATCTTTATTTGGAAAAGTTTCTAGGATATCATTGCTAGTTTCATGCGTCAATTTGTGGAATTTTTTAACATCATCATGATAACTCGTAACTTTGTGATGCCATACATCTTTATTTGGAACGACCCGGTTCATCTTGAGGTAGATGTGCTTTAGCTTTAGGTAGATTTCACCTGAATATGACGTTGAACGCCGTAACTCGGGTCGTTCCAAATAAAGATATGAGGAATCACAAAGTTACGAGTTATCATTATAATGTTAACAAATTCCACAAATTTACGCATGAAACTATCAATTATATCCTGGAAACTTATCCCAATAAAGATATGTGGAATCACAAAGTTACGAGTTATCATTATAAGTTTCCAGGAATAAACGTCCCAAATGAAACGTTTCTCTAAATCGAATCAAAAAACGATGCAATGGAAACGCGTGATTAATTTCCCTTTTTCAAGACAAAAAAGAAACAATTCCGCGATAAATTGCAACGGTTGAAGGATAGACATTTCTGGAAATCAAATCAAATTCTACCGGATACGAGAAGAAGAGGGGAGCTCAGAGGGTGCATCACGCATGCATTACTTCCAGGGTTTCATTACATGTTTCTTCCCCTGGCGTGGGTGGGAATGGGAGATGCAGGTAATGGAATTGCGAAACGTGAAACGGGAAGGGAAGGCAGCATGAGAGACCAAAGTATGAAGTAGATGATGAATAGACTCCTGACGGAATAAGGCGTGAGAAGAGAGAGATATTTGGGGATTGAGGTTGTAAAGCGACGGAATCCCGCGCGGAGAATGGCCAAAGGTGGGTGAGGCGTCAGCGGAGGATTTCGAAGGAGAGCGGAATATGAAAAGGACATCTTAGGGCAAAGGCGAGAAGAGCTGAAAGCCACACACAAGGCAGGCGAGTGCTGCAAAAAAGGGGATAGGAAGAAGCACAAAGGTTGATGATGAGGAAAGCTGGAGAGGGTGGAGAAAACCGCGGAGACTATGGGAAACAGCACGGAAGAGAAAAAAATGATACGATAAAAATACAGGCTGAAGTTGGGCCTGACACATTTCATATTTTTCCATCCGTTTCACAATTTGATCTCCAGAGAATGTCGACTGAAGAATGCCGCTGCTTCCCTCCATTCGTACCTTTGATCACGAGCTTCTTTGCCGTGAACGAGTTGAAAGAGGCAACCAGCCAACTCTTCCCCATATCCACATTACGAGAGTAGTCTTTGACTGAGTGAGCCATATTCGAGTAATAAAATTCTGTAAAATGGATAATTATGGGAGAAAAAATGAGGATCTAAAACAACTGAATAAAAATATGGCTTTTGAGAGTCCTTGTGAGGAGGAATGCTCACCTCATAGTCTACTTCCTCATTAGCAGGGAGAGGAAAATAGATGTCTTTCATAAATTTGGTGACCGAAAAATATTAGGAAAGAGGCGGAAGATTTCATCGTGAAATTAAGGGCTCTTGAAGCAGTCAAAAGTGGGAAAATATACATAAATAATCGCGCGAAGTATTTCTCATCGGTTAAAAAAAAGGCTTCATAATGGATATAAAATTTTTTCTCCAGCTTATAGATGATTTTTAAACAATTTTGGATTTTTGGCCAACTAAGCGGATCAAATGAGTAAATACCATGAATATATGAATATTGAGAGAAATATTTAAAAAATGTATTACATGCATTTCAGAGTTCCACTCTTCTTCCACGAGTTTTATCGCAGTAAAGCATAAATATACTGATTCACATTAAAGCATAGCCTTATCATTATTCGATGAAATATTTAAAAAATTTATTACATGCATTTCAGAGTTCTACTCTTCTTCCACGAGTTTTATCGCACTAAATCATAAATATACTGATTCACATTGAAGCATATCCTTATCATCATTCGATGAATTCAGTATCATTTCATTCAAATTAAAAAACTGCTGAAAACCTTTAATATTTTTCTCTGCACGAAATGAGGTGCAGAAAATATTTTTCACCAATTGCATTCATGAATTCCACCCAGCAAACACGGCGTAAATCAAACGAAGCCCACTTCAGCTTGCTCCTCAGATGTCACCTTAACCAAATACGTGAGCAATGAAAAACTCCAACTAGATGCCATAAAACGCAAGTAGAGGAATGAAATACCCTCTTAAAAATTTTATGGACAGTCCCGACCCCGAAGGAAAAAAATTCATCCCCTGAGATACAACTGCGGAGCCGCTTCATATCAAGAAGACATTATTTTTTACGACTTAGACGAGATTTCCACCCCACTATCCGTTAGGCTTCTCCTTATTCGCTTATGTGCGTTACGTGTAAAGGAGAAGGTGGTAGCCAAAGTAAGAATAGGATAGACTAGCAACGGCAAATTCAATAGAGGATAAAAAGGGGGATATTACCAGTAAGCCCGAGGAAATTTATGGACTCTAAAATTAATATTTCTTTTTCGCTGCGCCAGCTCAACTTAACTGATCTAACACCTGCCTTTTAGTGAATTAAGACAAGATTACCTCGAGTGTCAGCTCTCGGGTGTATAACCGTGGTTTGTCTTTTAGTGACGATATTTTCTTCGGCCTTCTAATTTTAAGAGTTTCCACAGAAGAAAGTGAAAGAAACCCGATATCCTATCAGAACGATCAACGGAATGGGGCCACACTACAAAAGTACGAACCAAGGTCTGTATCAGGCCTTCAGACCTGAAAACGCCAGCAAGATGGCTGGAGAAACTATCGGCGCCAATGAGGGAGATGGAGAGGGCTCTTGCTATGGTGACCGATGCTAGAAACTGTAACGTGTGCATAACCTGTCCACCATCTTCATGAACTCTGATTTTCCTTTGCAGGCCGTCACATTAATTTTTGCAATTTTATCATATTTTCCATCCATAACTTACTAGAAATCACCACTCTTTTACTTCTTCTTTAATATACATAATATTTGCATACATTTTTGAAATTAATAATATCATTCCCGGCAAAAACGATGGCAAAATCGATACCACAAAGTAGCTAATGTAATTATAAGAGTTACTTACCCTAAACTTCAAATAGTGGAAGGAAATTCTAGCCATGAGTCCGCTGATTCGTCCATTTTGTCGACCTGTTAAAAGGAAAGTAAGGAAAGAGCAGGGATAACCAACATGGTAGCTATTTCAATTTTTGGGCCACAGTTTGATGACGTAATGTCCTTTCCATCTGCCTCAATGGTGGTCTCGATACGACAACACGCAGGGGAACACTGAAGAGTTGACACTTGAAAAAGTCAGCACAGTGGAAACCTTCCTATCAAAAGTATATCTACTATTTTGTAGTTGAAGCACGCATTCCAGTGATAAGTGATTTCCAAGATTACAGGATGAATTTAGAGAGACAGGAGATAACAGGATAACTGATACTTTATGCGTACTTTCCGTTCAAGTACAGTTCTTTTCTCTGTTACCACATTTCATCTCAGTTGCCCCTTTTTCCCTCCATCCCCTCGACATGAAATACATGAGTCAATAGTGAATTTAAAAAGCTGACGTATACTCACAAGAATGCACAAGATCTAAACCTAACTACGGCCATCTTTGCACGTTAATTCTTACATCAAAACACATCTACATGAAAACAAAAATATCATTTGAGGCTTCAAACTAGATCCAGTTCCATTTTGGAACAGAATAGGATCATTGTGCTATGAGAAACTTTGCTGCCATGAAGTTATTGAAGGTTTATTATTACCAACTAAATTATGAGTTTATTTCGAAATGTCTGGCAAAAAGGACTTGTAATGATAATTACCACAAAAATACTCCAAAATGACGGTAAATCATGCAGTAAAAAGTAATACTATACGAGCAATCATTGAAATGGAAAGATTTGTACATCAACAACGAAAAGTATTCCTTATTTTAAGCAGCGGTTTTAAACCATTGCTGCTTTGTCTTATTTTAAAAGTAAGATCCAAACATGAGGATTTTGAAACCATGGCATCGCTCCGGGCATTAACTGTCCCATCGTGGGAATGGTTCAAAAGGAATATCATTTTGCTGCCACTTATAGACGCTCATTACCCACGTCCAACTATGACCACCATTAATTTCCAAAATCACTTTTTTCCCAGGCAAAAAAATACTGAATGGGCATCAATGCATCCAACACGTTTGTATCACCCACAAATCACCACTTCCACTGGATGTAGCCTCGTCTCGCCCGCATAAGAGGGCAATCTCTTTCCCGATACTTTATTTTGCCAACTTATTTTTCTGATTCAGCAGGCGGACATTTCAGGGCCCTTATTGATTTCGGAAGACCCGTCCGGCGTTGGCGGGCACGGAGTGAATTAGATTCGCATTGGGGGACAAAAAAGGCGCGACGAGCACCAGGATGGATAGCCAACGGACTGGGAGTCGAAGGTGGGCGGTGGGGGGGAGGGAGAGAGAAGAGGAGGCACGAAATTTAAGCGACACCTTCGGAGGTGCTCTCCGTTGCGGGTGAGAAATGGCGGAATTAAGGGAAAAGGACGAGCCACCTCCCTCCTTCGAAAAGAAGCTAAGGAGGAGAGAGAGAAGAGGATTCACTCTGAGAGGGAAGGGTCGGCCTTGAATGGGTGAGAGCTGCGAGAGGTAGGGCCACGCGATGCTCAAATTTCAGTATCGACCGGCGATAAAAGTTTACCATCGTAAGGCACGGGGATGTATCGTACACCTTATGACTCACCCCAAATTTAAGATAAATTAGAAAAGCTTTGGATTCGATACGGATATTTCTTTTTTTATTAATTTGCACTTATGATAGAGGCTAAGAATGTTTACTAACGAATTATTGAAATAATTATATTTTCAGCATGTGAAATATGTATTTGACATCAAAACTTTGAATTTTTTATTTACTCAGCAGCCGAGCAAAGGCTTTAATTGAATGAGGACTAATTCGTTAGGTTCTTCCGGCCACGTTGAAGGATTCATATAACAGAAATAGAGCGGAATTTTAGTTGGAGTACTTTAAACCGAAATATCTACACCAGGAGCTAGTGACTGCTGAGTTACATTTGCATTTTAAATGTCACAATTGAAGGACTCTTTTAATCTCCTATAACAACTACATTTTTCGTTCGCGTTGAAGTCAATTGGTTGCAGTTTTCTCACATCTTCATACGATAACTTTATCAGTTTTAATACTGTTTTTGCATAAGGAAGTTCCTGCACAGTAAGGCCTTTCAAGGGTGAGAGCTACAGAGGTAAGGCCACGCGATGCTCAAATTTCAGTATCACCCAGCGATAAAAGTTTCCCATCGCAAGCCACGGGGATGTATCGTATACCTCATGGCAATCGTCATCAGGAGTCCTAATTCTGATAATTCGTAAACATCTACCCTCTACCAGCTTCGAAGAAGGGAGAAGAAATTGGATGAGGAGAAGGACGACAGTTGATTTGTAGACTGAGGTCTGACTGCCTGGATCTGTTAGAATGGTACGCTGCAGCTGGGAACACAATTTCATTACCAGCTGTCGACTTCACTATTGCATCATTCCTCATTAAAAATTCCCTCGTGATTTTCTTCATGTATCCGAACCGTGGTCGCACTGGAAATATGTAGTCACATTCAGCACCCAACATTATTTTATGAAGGTGGTTATATCACCAGATGTTGCATGGACACAAATGACAGTTTCATTATAAATCACAATTACTTCACATGCTGAATAACATCGAATGTCATAAGGTATTACATTATTACATTGATATCGTGTAGTATCACCTTGCGTCACATATGCACAAATATACATAAGAGTAAATATTATGTCTTTCCATGCAGTAAGATTTCAAAGTCCGATACATCACACAACTAAGACGATAAATATCGTGATGCGATATCCGAGACATCTTGTAGTCGACGCCGTTGCAGAATCGCGCAGTCCTTCACCCAGGAGGAAGCGAAGGGAGTCATCGCAGGGGGTTGAGGAGTGGCAAATGAGGGGGGGGGGCGGGAGGGCGAGAATCAAGGTGAGAAGACAGCGGCCACATGCTGGGAGGAGACGAAGAGGGGGGGAGGAATTCGAGGAGAAGGGGTGTTGGGAAGATGGATGGCCGCGAAGAATAATGGGACGGACTCTCATTCTGGATGAGAGAGGAGGGGAGGCGGAGGGAGTGGGGGAGATCGGAGGGAAAGGAGGCAGAAGCCAAGGGATTAGGGCAGGTGAATGCGCGGTGACGGACAAAAGGTGGAAGGTCCGGAATGAGTGAGTGGGGAGAGAGAAAGAGAGAGAGAGAGGGAGGGAACGGATTGAAAAGGGATGGAAGGAAGAAGACAGAGTTGAGGCAGACAGGAGGATACTGGGAAGAAAAGTGGAGACACAGTAAGACGCCCAGTTACATATCTTGATCCCGGCTGTATACATGGCCACAATTGGGAATGAGACAATGATTTCAGTACTAGTGGTCCAAATCAGACAATCACAGCCAAAAACAAAGTACTAGAAAATATAAAATTTGTGCCGAAATGGGTCAAGTAAAATAAAACACTTGTTGTTGTGTATTTGTGATAATGTTTTTTTGATATTTCAACATTATTAACTTCAAGGCATTAAATAAGTTAATATAATATTACCTGAAATTAGAAAAACTGTGCCATCATTGTCGGTGATTCAAAATGCAAAGATTTATTAAGTGTTGCATCTAATCGACTCTCAACACAATTACATTGAACTCAAAAAGAAGTGACTGGGATTTTTTTCAGTAAAGAGGATGGAGATTTATTAAACATATTAGAGCGTAACAAGTTAGTGCTATTTTATACATCATTCATCTACCACGTTTTAAAAAGCTTTCTTCTAATAAATAAAATTTGAAGGTAAAGTAACTGCCTTCGATAACCCTGCTGATTATAACCTGATATCTTACCCTCTACTTATTTTCAGATCGAATAGTTTACGGTGCACTGATCAAGTAACCGTGTGGCTGAATCGCACAACTTTTGGAACACACTACCTTCAGGCAATTAAAAACTGCTATAATTATAGTCACGGTACTGCAACAACCTCTAGAGAACAATCAAAGCATTTTTCAGTCATTTCTACTATTTTTGCGATATACTCTTCGTATTTTCATCGCAAACACTACAAATATTTGTTTATCAGCTCGTCTTTGCAAATGTATGTAGCATAATGCATTCCAGGAAAGATTTTTTTCTGAAACATTGAGCCACACTAGCCTACGAGGAGTAAGAACGCCATATCATTCATCCATCACATGGTACTGAAGTAGAGCTCACTCTTACATTAGACTGGATGGCTACACATGGTAAAAACAACGCTTGACGAGTCTCTACTTGAAGAAAAAGCTTAATGCAGATGGATGAGGAGAATCGCGCTCCGCTGTCGACGCTAGGATATTTTAAAGTAGATGGCATTTCCTCCTTTCGCCATCAGCGCAGTTGACTTAGTGCTCTTTCGCGGGAAGTATTTGTGGAAGGGGATTCCTTCAAACCCTTTCTGGGGTCTCTCTTTGCTGAAAAACTGTGTCGATTGAGGCCTGGAAGATACAATAGGCCGTCTCAAGGCGGGGAAAAGTGGAGTCGATAGCAGTCTAGGCTTTAGGGATTAAACTCCTTAGAAATGGAGTCAGGTTGAGAGTTTGATCATGTTTTACATAATACCTTTACGATAGCATGTGATCCCTTGCTTACTCTAGGGAAATTCACCTCTGTTACTGCTACGTCGACTGGGAGGGGGCTCTAACTTTGTATTAATCTTCCATGAAAATTGGAAGCTACTAAAGTATTTAGGAAGGAAAGGGAGAGAAAATTCTGGAATAAATATTACGAATGGCTAGGAAGGAATTATGCTTTCGCTGAAAAACTAGAGAATATGCTATGTATAGATGACAGATCGTGTGCCTTTTCCCACTTATTCATTCCATTTTGAGGTTAGCGATTTGTTAATTTACAATCTGACCAAATAAATGTCATGAATAGCTATTAATTGATAATAATGCTATAATAAAAAAATAAATAATAGTAAATAGCAATGAATAGCTAGTAAATGCTATCCTTCTCAAATACCAGTTCCCTAGAATTATAAACTGCTGAGAACAAATTTTCAATTTCGGTTCCATTTTTTCAATAAAGTTCAATATTTACTAAGTATTCACATAAGTGCAAACATTACACAGCTGGATGGGAGGAATAGTCAACCTAAACAAAGGATTAGATCTGGGAATCGAAGATAACTGGGCAGTGTGAAAACCGATATGATACACTGGCAATTGACTCTTAGCTTATTCAAGAATTTCATTAAATAAAAGATAAAAATATTTTGACGTCACTGAAACTTATAATAGATGTCCATTGGCACATAAGACAGTCATTTTAGGGTTTTACCCAGAAAAAATTTCCTGGAAGGTAAAACTTAGCATATGGGAAATTTAATGCCTTGTATGAACATAATGAAATTTGAGCATGTTGAGCTACGGCCGCCATATTGGAAAATGGCGACCACAATTCACTTATTCCACCACGTTTTACTAAATGCTGGAAATATTTTTTTAAAAGTTTCAAATACACGTTAACGGCAATAGTAAAATATATCATTTTATTCCTATAACTTTTGAACTATCTCTCACGGTTTTCGAGAAAAATGTCAATTAAAAATCAGCAAAATTGGATTCCTTTAATTTTTATATGTTAAACTCGAACATATATTTAATAATAGATGACGGGCTCAAGCAAACGTAGAGTAGAAACGCAATATATTTCCTTGTTTGTATATCGACTTCAAAGTAACTGTTAAAAGTTGTAATCTTTCGTTCTCTGTAACAGCGTAGTGGGGTAGTTGATTTCTCATGAACACATAAATAACAGAGCCAGTCTTCCAAGTACTAAGCCTTTATACTTTCACAGACAGAGTTTTGGTTGCGGTGCACTGTTTTCTTATTGTTTAATGTATTTTAATTGCAAAAAAGAATTCCAAATACGATTGTCTTTAAATCCATACGCCTATGTAAGAAACAGTGGGTTGCATTTTCGATTGATCTAACTTCCCTTAGCGTAGCTATCAATATGAGGTTTGTAGAAGACAATTTCATCAGATATTCCAAATTTTCAGTTGTTTTTCATCCGGATGGATAACATCATATTTGATATTATATTAAAAATCTAAAAATCAACACGAACTATCGCAAGGATCAAATCCTTCGGAGTTTATCTTTGCAACGAATCAATTAGGGATGATAATTTCAAATCTCGCAAACGTGGTTGACCTCCGGACATCTTTGAGTAGTCTAAAAGTTATAATTCTCTGAAAATGTTCTTGGTTTTAAAAATTTCGAGGCTGGGAATATTAAAAAGCCGGTAAATGAAAATTAAGAATGGAATGAGATATCCATAATAATTGAGGATAATGGGTCCTAAAATGGAGGCGATGAGGATGCCAAGCGTATGAACTACATTTTCCGTAAACCTCTAGTTTCCATTTATATTCAGCTGGAATGAGGCTTCACTAGAAATATAACGCGACACGTTTCTTTGGATATTTTCTGGGCGCCGCAATACGCTATATGAAACATTCCCTGTGAAGTAATTGCTCCCGAGGACGCGACACTTTCATCCATTTATCCTGATATCAAGAAACAAAGGAGAGCGGAAGCTTCTCTCTCTTTGGACCAACTGCCTCAAAACACCCCCAGGCCTTTTTCTTCTCTTTTTTTCCGGTGAAAAACTGCCGAAAGACACTGAATCTAGCCGAAGAGGGGAATCACCACGGTACCCTTGGCAAAAACTCAAACACTCTCGTCTCAACGCCACTCCAAGGCGCCGGCCTTCTCTCCATGCCGCTCTCTCCCTCTCTCCTAAGCTCCACTGTATTCCGAGCTATTCATTTGTCCCGCGGTAGTCCTACTTTTTAATCCTACTCCGTTAAGAGTCACCCGCGAGGAATCCCTCTCGAATGACTTAAAGGAGACAGCCAGAGAGGACAAACAGGTAGGAGAGGCTTAAGTAAATTCACTGAGTCACATTTCACCTTCATCCTACCAGTGACACCCTACAACAATTTTTCCATTGCCCGTTACTAATGGTCAACTATAGAGAGAAACAAAAACATTCCTCAGATGGGTTTCGATTAAGTGCATTTTAAAACAGAGTTCACAAAAATTGAAAAGGAATTGTAGAACAGTAAGTCGTAAGCAGAGTGAGAAAATCACACCAACTGCGGTAAGCCCCAGAAAGTTCAAGATATCTGAATGACGTGATAGTAATTTATTTTACACGAATATTGGATTTTAATTTTTACAAAAAGGTAAATACAGCGCCATTGTAAATACATTAATTTTTACTAATAAAATAAGTATGTATTATTTTGACGTAAATGTGTTAGCATTTCAAACATTCTTAAATTGCAAGCCCATGCGCTTTTTTAGATTATTATCACTAGTGAGTGACGAAAGAAATGCTAAATTTGTAGGATATCGTCTTACTTGCAGAATGCGCTGTTGCCTTCAAACCCGAATCATCGGGTTCAAATTTATTCAGCCCTCTTCTAATAAAGTATTGAATCATAAAACATCAGAAGCAGCAAATATTTTGTATAAACTTGGTCAAGGGATTTTATTTCAGACTCAAATAAGAATCGGACTTAATCACGAAGAAGGTAAATGCACGGTGAGATTTATTACATGTATCGGTAGTTGTGAACGGCAGGATATTTTTCATTAAGTTTTAAGAGAAAAAATAAATTTTATTTTCCAAAAAGATTCATCCCTACATGATAGCATTCCAGGTAACAAAGTGATATGATAAGGAATTTCATTTACAAATTTCGAAGAAATACCCGCCGCACACGCCCCGTTCCGTGCATTTAAACTTACAATCGGGATGATCAAGTCTTTTCTTGCAGTGAGAACAGATATTAAACAATTCCTATATTTTCAGAGCAATGAAAAGGTATTATTTCATAATTATGGTTGAATCTTCACTATTGATTGTCTAGTTGAATGGTAGTACAAACTAAAATTTTTCTTTTATAAATATTAGGATAGAAAAACTTTTTATGGTAGTTCCATAAATTGCTTTAATCTTCAGCTCTTTTGTATGCTTAGTCTCAGTCTGATAATTTGTCAATCCATATAACTTTTACTAATTGTCTCAGACACTAGTTTTCGAAGGTATTATTACTTACTGGCGCGCATCTCTAGTGATCCACGCTTCTGATTTATGGAATCAGTACTACGCAAGGTTGTTTCCACGTGCTGCTTTCCTGTATATCATCATATGTCCTTTGACTACAGTGCTTGCCTCTTCATCATCATGCCAAAGAGCTTGAAGCTGTTGAATCTCAGACCACGGTCTCAATGCGGATTCACCATCCGATTCAAGGGTAAAAACCAGGAAGGGAGCGCGTACGTACCGATTCAGGCGAGTCCTTTTGAACCGCTGGGAGATGAGCATAGATAGCAATATTACTCTCCCGAGACGGTGGTGAACGATCGATCCAAGCGAAATTGCGAGTCGAGGAAGCGGACCCGCGTAGCGGGTGAGGGGACAAGCTGCGCTCGTATGAAATAATTATGAGTCCCTCGAGGGGGATGCTGGCCCACGGGTAAATCCACCGCCAGGTGTCTACTGCGCTCGCCGCCTCTCCGCGGACCTCCTTCCCGATAGGCGACGGGGGGAGTCGGCGGGAATGCCTGGGGGGGGAGGAGGGGGAATGAGCCCCGGAGAACATAGATGCGACGAAGGGAGGGAAAGAGTGGAGAAAGGGCCGAGGTAAACGAAGCTCGAGTCGAGTAAATAGGCGATGGAGTAAACCAGAGAACGAAAGGGCGTTCAAAGGATAAAAGAGCAGAGGGAGAGAGGCGAACCCGAGACAGGATGTAAAGGAAACGGAGGGCCGAGATATAAAAGCTCCAAATGTTCGCGCGGTGGCTAAACACGGCCAAAGGGGACAATGGCGATTATGCCAGCCCTCCCTCTGGCCGGATTTATAGGGCCCCTGTCTCGGCGGAGGGTTAAATTACTGTCCGCCAATTGGAGAGAGTTTCCAGATTTTAGAGCGCATTTCGGATAGAGAATTTTGTATTCTGCAATGAGGAGAAAATCAATTAAACCTATATTCAGCACGGAAACAAGATTTGGGGAGATTTTTAAAACTATGTTTGTAGCAATAATTGGGAAAAGGAAATAAAAAGAGTAAAAAATATCAATTTTTTTACTCTGAATGTGCTCCATGTTTAGAAGTTTTAGATTGATAGAAGTACTTGGTCACATGCTGTCAAATCACAGCTGCTATTAGTGACCTTTATTTATGTGATTTTATTAACGATGCCGGATAATAATAGAGAAGCATTTTTGGTTTATTTCCTGGAACATATCCATACTTAATCCCCTTTATGTGCTAGATATTTATTTATTTATTTATTTTCACTGCCCCGAATACAGCACAATAGGCCATTTTACGTCGGGTGAACAACAGTGACAACGGACGAGACACAGACGCCCATGTCCTAGGCAGATAATATTCCACCCAGGCGGGACTCGAACCCGCGACCCTCGGGTTACCAGGCGAAGACTTTACCCCGCCGCCACCGAGGCCGACCAAATATGTCATTTTCTATGGAATAAACGACATAATTGCTGTGTTTTACTAACGATTCCGGGTAATAATAGAGAAGCATTTTCGGTTTAATTTCTGGAACATAGCAATATCCATACTTAATATACTTTTATGTGCTATGTATATTATTTTCTATGGAATAAATGACATAGTACAGGCAATAAAATGTGACAAGTTCTCATATTTCGCCGCATGGATGTTTTTCGGAAACCATAATGAGGAACTATACTCAGGCGAAAACGGAAAATTGTTATCGAAATTTATGTCCTTACCATATCATTGGGTTGAATGTTATAAAATAGTAATGATCCATCCAATTGAGTCCATACCCTAACCCTTGAGTTGAGTTTTATACCCTAACTTGTCGCAAATAGTCAGCAAATTTTACCTAAATAAAACGTTGTATGGCCTAAATAATTTTCTAATAGAAGGGGGAAAATTACAAGAAAGATATCGAAATTTTAGTAGAAATAGTTATTGATTTAGAATCACTTTGTTGCACCCCGATAGCATGAAGGTCGAATTGTACCCAGAGGGAAAAGAACGTAATATTTAAGAAAACACGAAATAATCGGAAAACAGATAATAACTCTGCAAAATATATATATATATATATATATATATGTATATATATATATATATATATATATATATATATATATATATATATATATATATATATATATATATATATATATATATATATATATATATATATATAAATACGTTGATGGATTGGAGTCAGCCATGCGGCGATGAACACACGATGTGGATAGGATGGAGGAGATAGACACACAAAAAAAGAGACGATCACACTTACATAGCTAGCTTTCGGAACTAGTCCGTCTTCAAGGCGTATCACGGAACAAATGTCGTGTGCGCTGGTGAGGATAGGGGTAGGAGGGGCGGTAGGTTAGGGGAGTGGGGATGGGGGAAGGGGAAGGGGTTTTTCCCAGCGGTTGACGAACGGTTCTTGAAAAGGGGAAAATTTTACCAGCTCGTGTCTTGGCCGGAGAGAGCGGAAGGGGTCGCAGTGAGGGTGGGGGGGGGGAAGAAGGAAGGGAAGGAGGGAGATCAATATTGCCACCTCAAAGCACTTGTCAAAGGACAAGCCATGCTTCCGCACATGAGTAGGGACGGGGAAAGTGGAAGATGGGTCTTTACAGGTGCACCGATGGTTATTCATTCTAATATTAAGGGGTGTAATACATTCGCCCACATAAAAACCGGGACATAGTTTACATTGTAACACATAAACTAAGTTGTGGGAGTCGCAAGAGCCGGAGGCTTTGATGTCGAACGGCGTCTCTGTGTTAGGACTCTGAAATGAGGATAGGGGGCGAAACATGTTGCACGTTTTGCACCGTGGTTTGTTGCATCTCTGTGTGGTGGGACGGGGAGTGTCATTCGATGTACCCTCTCGCGAAGAATTGGAGCGAAGAAGATTGGCTAAGTTAGGTGGACGTCTGAAACATACTGTGGGGCATTTGGGTAGGAGATTGGCTGTCGATCTGTTAGTATCTAAAATTGGGAATAAGTCTTTGAGGATGGTCTTGAGTTTTTGGACGCCAGGAAAATATGTGATGTGAAGATTTAGGGCGTCCAGGGGGGTGTCTTTTTTACGTGGGGTGAAATTAGCAGAGGAGGGTAAAATACGTTTTTTTAGAAGTGGCTCGGGATAATTTCTATTGGATAAAGAATTGTGAAGCTTATCAAGGTATTCGTGAAGTTTTTCTTTGGAGTTGCAAATCCGGTGGCCACGGATCGACAGCGAATAAGGAATTGAGTGCTTAGTGTGTTTGGGATGGCAGCTGTTGTAATGCAAATACAGTTGTTTGTTGGAGGGCTTGATATGGACCGAAGTCTCAAAGGTGTTATTATTTGTGATGGAAATGTCTACGTCGAGAAAGGTGATTTGAGAAGGAGAAGTGGCCGATGTGAAGCGAATGGATGAGAACTGATTTAGAGATTTGAGGAAGTTCGCTAGGGTATCCTCGCCGTGGGTCCATATGATGAAAATATCATCAATGAATCTAACCCAGAGCTCCGGTTGTAATTCCTGGGTGGCGAGGAAATCACTTTCGAGCTTTCCCATGAAGAGATTGGCATATGAAGGGGCCATTCTTGTGCCCATAGCCGTTCCCTTGGCTTGAAGAAAGAAACGCCCATTGAAAGTGAAGGCGTTGCGTTTCAGAATGAATTCAACTAGCTTGATAAGGAAGTTGGTGGAGGGAATTCTAGGGTGATTTCTTCTCGAAAAGAAATGGGATATGGACTCTAGACCTTCATGGTGAGGAATCGAGGTGTACAATGAAGTAACATCCACCGTAGCCATGATGACGCTTTTGTTGGAGGGAATATTTACTGCTTTCAGGATGTCTAGGAAGTGATAGGAATCACGAAGGAAGGAAGGGAGTTTATCAACTATAGGCTGCAGGTGATAGTCCACGAAGGCCGATATGCGCTCCGTTGGGGAATTGCAGTTGGAGATGATAGGGCGTCCGGGGACGCCTTCTTTGTGTATTTTGGGAAGGAGATAGAAATACGGGGTTTTGAAGTGAGTGGGCGAGAGAATATTGATGTCGGACTTGGACAGTCCTTCATCTGGGCCTGTTGAAATTAAGAAGTCATGTATTTCCGCTTGATACGCCGCAGTTGGATCCTCTGTGAGTGGGAGATAGGAAGAAACATCACCGAGTTGTCGCATTGCTTCGGCGACATAATCCTCCCTATCTTGAACCACAACGGTTGATCCCTTATCCGCTTTACTGATGGTAATGTTGGGATTGCGGCGGAGGCGACTGAGAGATGACAATTCCTCTCTGTTAAGGTTTGGGGCAGGAGTGAGGGAATTGAGAAATTGAGGATCTGACACACGATTTAAAAGTTGGTTGCAGAATACCTCGATTGGGTGATTATTGGCCAAAGGTTTAGGTTCATAGTTGGATTTAGGACGAAATTTGTTGATGGCGGGGTTTAAATTTGAAGTGTGGCCGTCGTTTTGTTTCCAAAAGTGCCGCCATTTGAGGTTTCTGCAGAAACTGATGACATCCGAGAGTAATTGTATATGATTGACTTTGGGAGTCGGTGAGAAAGTGAGTCCTTTACTTAAAACAGAGACATCATTCTTAGTGAGTGCAGTAGAGGAAAGGTTGAGAACATCTGACTCTTGCCCTCCGTCAGGTATGGAGTGGCCGTGGGGTGGTGGGGGTTTGTATTTAGGAGGGGTTGGCGGCCCCTTGGGCGGCGCCGGGAGGTTGAATAAGGTGGCGAGATCTGGCCGTTCCGAGAGGAGAGGCCGGGGAGGGGGAGTGGGGGGCAGTATTTGGGCGGGAAGAGAGATACCTCTCGCTAAATGTGAAACGTATAGGGCGGATAGTTTCTTTAATAATTTATTACGGCGAAACTCCTGTTTTTTCAGCGTTACAAAAATTATATTGTTAATGTGCGTAATATACTCCGGAAAAGAGCAGGTGATAATTTTTATCAAAGAGAGCCAATTCTGAATGTGGAATTCTCGCATTGAAGTATACTGGGCCAGGAGTACCCGGGTAAATGATAATGAAGTTTGAAACTTCAGTTGATAGATTGGAGAGCGCAATTGTGGAGGGATAGCGTCAATTGGAATTTTAATGGTGAGGCCATTGGGGGCTATTCCCATTGAATATATATATATATATATATATATATATATATGTATATATATATATATATATATAATTCTAATAAATATCTGTAATTCCCGCGCATATACTGCTGGGGTTACAGTGCCAAAAAACGACGGACAATAAAACACTGACAAAAACTTTTTGATAGCAATGAAAATATACTTATAAGACCCGAAAGAATAAATTTCCATCGAAATTTCGAATTTAGCAGTAAATATTTCAGTAAAAATTATAGAATAGTGAACGTTAAATGGAAAATAATGGAAAACTCCAAATGCAAATTCTATTTACTCTATGTCTAGCACAGAGATAGGCAAACAGCATCAATCCCCAACGCGGCATTGAAGTTCAAGATTTCAACGTAGATGCAATCCCTTCCACAACCTAACGACCGACGACGGTTGGTATGATTTAATTGTCATGGAAACTTCATAAAGAAGTAGATGTCCTCTGTGAGATATCGACAGACTTTGGAGGTTGAATTATTCATTTCCCCCTCCTTCAATTCCGATCTTTGTTGTCCTTTCAGAGGCAAAAAATCCGAAAAGAATATGAAAGATATGGATATTTTTGGCAAATGCCAAAACGTTCAATAGTCCTTCACGGTAGATATTAATATTCAGACATCGAAGAATCATATTTGACAATTTTAATCTGCAGCTAGATTGGAATTTGAATCACAAATTTGATGGCGGGCAATTTTCGTGGAGATTCTAATGGAAATCAATTTTTATCGAGGCTCACTCATAAGCTGGATGAGTACCTATCGATTTCCATTAGCAGCAATCGCAAAATCTCTCAGCACCACTGTAAACTAAAGAAAGGTGTCATGCAACAAAGAGATCCACCAATAAAATCGAGTTGGTACGAGTTATGTTTATGTCAACAAATCACGCAAAAATTACATTTGACTATATTTGTAGAAATTGATATAATGCTGAAGTGATATTTTTCATCTCCTTATCAGAGAGACATACACATAGGATAAAAGTGAACAAAAAAGGCTTGTTTGAATAAAGTAATAACAACTACTTCTCTTCAATCGGTAAGGATTTTTATTGCCAGGGCCAAGATGAGTATCTGGTCTGTGGAGATTGCGTAATTCGAACAGCGCGATATATATTGCCATTGGCACAGATGTCTTTATGAGGTTTTAAAATCTTCAATCTCGACACTTAATAAATGTAATTAAAACTTAAAGGGCTTTCCCTTACATAAGCATAATTTTATATATTCGTGAACGTTAAGGATTTAGTACGATAGTTTTTACATTGAACAAATCTGTCAAAGATTTGCCAGCATTTAAAAATGAGATTTCAGGCCTCCAAGATGAAAAAGCTGGACGCCTTATAACAGGTTTGAAAAAAATTGCAATCCTATTTATGTGGGTAGAAGTATTAAAGCCCAAATCTGCGCAGTCGAATCCATTAAATACAATTCTTGTCACGACTAATGGTGAATGCTTACAGCTTTAATGAGGTGCACACGCTTAATTTACAACTGACGAGACATATCGGAAATTCAATTCGCGTACGAACTTCTTCTCTGAAAAAAATATAATGACACATTCACCAGATCAGTAGGAATATTCGAATGCATATTTCTCCCAGCCCTACGCTATTGCAAGCCGAGCAAGCAAGGGTATATTACGGCGGCAATGAAAACGTGGGAAAGGACTGGGAGAGAGTTATATGACACCAGGAATAATCGGCGCCAATTAGATCCTTCATGCCAGCCATGGTCGGTTCATTTGTTTTTGCGAACACCCCTCGGCGGATTGGAATGGGGAGGATTCGTAGTATGAGGAGAAAGAAGGAAGTTAGGGGCAAGTTAAGTTGGAGGAGACAGGGTCAATGCTGGGAGGCGAAGTGGGTTATTTTTTAAGGCCTCAAATGAGTGGGGGGGGAATGGCTTATGGAAGTGTAGGATAGGGGGGAGGGAGGATTCAGGCCCACCAACCGGCGCGCCGTCGGCTCAATATTGCTTTCGGATATGCAAATCGTCCGCGACGGAAAACACTGAACAACAGAGCACCGGAAATAAAAGCATTCCGCCGGGGCGTGGTTACGGAGGCAGGAGTTTCCTCCGACTCTCCCCTCCGCCCATATCCATACCCTTCCGAAATGGCGGTCGAAGGCGAGCAGGGGCGGAGGCGAAATATATGGAGGAAAGGAGCCGAAGGAGGGGGCGATTATTAGGCCGGCCGATGATAAAGGAGGAATATAGCGGTGAGTCTGGTGAATGCGAACCCACGGTCGAGAGAACGGATGCAAAAGCAGGAAAAAAATGGGGTGTGTATGACTAATAAGTTGTTGTCTTGCCCGGATCTGCGATTGGTTTTCGAGAGCCCTGATGCTATTAAGAGCTATAAGGGTACGGCCCAAACGGCATGCTGATTTAAGCAACAGTATTAAAGTTGTACAAAATTCCAGAAGTGATTTTACGGTGTGCGACAAATGTCTGAGTCATAACAAATGGATAATTCCCATCATTCTATTTGCATCGTTAAAAAGGTTCAGCTGTGACCGCTTGAGTTAAGACAAGGGAGAAATGTAGAAGTTTTATTGAGCGTTTTTAAAGGGCCGGTTTCACTTAATACATGTTTCCCTCATTGAAAAGGAAGGTAACGAACTCCACGCTCATATTCCACTAAATTGGCTATTAGCATACACACGGGAAATTAAAAGTTAGCGCCTCTAAAAATAAAACTATAAACTATTTTTACATACTTGTAGCAAGCATTCAGAATATTAAATACACCTCAAACAGCTGACGACCACGACAACAGGATTTTCTAAAATATGGCATTAAGGCTAATTATCTCTGCAGAATTTTGAGCAAACAAAGTATGAACAGTATAAGCCATCATAGATTATAATAGGGCAACTCGTGAAAAAATGGCTTTAAATATGATAATGGAATGTAGTAGTAATACTGTAATACCATAAATTCATTCACTGACATTCCCTCAAAGAAACATATAAGGTAGACATTCAATTAGTTGGAAAGATAACAGTAGGATGGCCCGGGTGATCTCGACAGTTCCTCTGCAACAGATTTGATCGATTTTTAATGCCATTGGCAAATAAATTTTTTACCTCAATTTTACTTTCATTGTAAAAAAGAGTAGCAGAAAAATGAGCCGAATTGATCTGTATTCATTAGATTATTGCACTAGGGTATAATTTGAGAGAGGGGATATTCCTTTAGTTATGATCATTCTACTGTTTAGAGGAACAACTTTAGGGCATTCACTTGCCTATGGCTCTAAAGAACTAAATCATGAAATCAACATCTACTAAGTTTCACCTTTACCGAGGAATGGAGCTTCATAGAAAATATTCTCAAAGCGAAATATATTTTTAAGCATTCAGCTCTCAGAAAGCGCTATGGAAATAGTGAAGTTCAAAAAATTTTCTTTCCTTTACCTCGTACTTTGATTTAACTGGGTTATTGATTTTTACAGCTCTCCGAAAAAGTTTAACCCGCAGCCTCAGAATCTAAATGAATAAACCGTTTAACAGTTGATGAGTTCTAAAGCGCTAAAAGTTCATTTAAAAAGCTACTTTCCTCGATTTCAAGAGGAAGTGTATCTTTTCTGCCGGTTCTCCCACCAAAGAACTACGTGTGGTAAAGACAAAAGATCTAAACCACAATGATAATCGTTTTCGAATAAGTGAATGATGGTGAAACAAACATAAATCTAACTACATATGAATAAAAATGTGAATTCACCAGATATCTATTTTAGGAAGCGCTATTGGCCATCAAGGAATACCGTACATTTGATTTCAATTTTAGAAAGAAAATAACCTATGCGTCATTTAAACCTGCTAAAAATGGGTTTTAGTCAGTCCTATTCATGTCTTCGGTTTCACTTCAAATGAAGTCAAATGCGGTTGCTCTAACCCCTTCTAATATTGTTCAGCAAGGCATAACTTCCTATAGTATGTGACTGGTCAATCCAATAATTGCAGAACTTAACCTAAGTATCACTCTTCTTCTGCGTATTGCAAGTTTTCATAGCTACTTGAGCCTTTAGGTCTCAATTTTTCTGCTTCACTCCCATATGCTATGCTCTCTATTTTTTTGTTGCTGTCGGTATTTAATTCAACATTTGTTTTCTTACACTGTATACCTTGATGTAAATTACTAATGGATCCAAATGAATCTTGAACGATTAATGGGTTTAAGGCTCTTTCTGATTATCTGGAGCATCTAGAGTGATCATTCCTAAGTAGGATACCAACCGGTGTAATGTAATACTTATTACCTTAATAATGTAGCTGAAAAGACCCGGGTATATCAAATAAATATATGGCTGGATATGGATTCACAAAGTTACCAATTATCATTATTATACTAACAAATTCCATTAATTGAAGCCTGATACAACCAATTTTTATTTTACTTTATCCTTAATCCGTGATAATGCAATCGTAGCAGCAAAATTTGTCGCGTCCCTTCACTACCCATCGTCCATCATGCATTCATTCCGTCCTTACGCCACACATTTCCTATTTATGTTTGTTATGAAACTTTTTCATCACATTGTCTAAGTATAAAAGTGTGGTATAAGAATTCATTATCTATTTGCACCGCAAATTTTGCATTGACATGAAAAAACTGTATGCGCATTACTTCCCCGTCAGTCACCACTCTCATTATGCTTACTTTAAATGAATAATTTTTTCCAGCAGAAAATAGATTAATCTTAAAACAGGAGTAATAAACTGTGAGTCGACGGCTAAATGTTACTCTAATGTTTGCATAGCAATTTTTCACAAATCTAGCGATAGGAATTCGGATAGGATAGGAATAATTCTGTTTGGAAAGACGGAGACATAAATTTAACTGAGCTGTTGGAATGGATACTTGCAGATTGTAATCTATACTACTAAGCCTCCAAAGATCCTAAACATGCCGTGCCAAGATGCGTTGTTAGTTACAGCTTACAGCCTCAGATTTCAAAATATTTCTGCAGGCAGGAAATTATACTCCTGATATATCATACACATTTATCAATTGTAGGAGCAAAAATATTTCTATGCATCACCTCGCATTTTCAATTAATATCAATGCATTACATTTGACTGCCGTCGTTAAGCTTCGCTTTAATTTTGAAACTTTTTCACTGGAAACTCGAAATACGAGGCACTCTCGCCAATCTCAAATGTCATAGCCACAAAGGCCATCTTTCAGGATGCGCAGCGCATATTTTCTAAACTGTCTCCAGAGATTTAGCTTTAATTACTCAGCACGCGTCGCGCCGTGGATGCGGTAAAAACGGTTGAGCGATCAATTTTGGAGAGGCAAAAGACCAGTCGGTCCACCAATTCCTCGCTCACGTGTCAACAGCCTTTGTGAAAGTGTGACAGAGGAGGGTTGACACCCGCGGTGGCCTTCCGGGCAATTGAATCGACAAATAAGGCCTTGGCTGCCGTGATAATTAGAAAAAACAGGTTCTGGACTCGGATGCACGGCCCACCCTGGGCTGAGCACGGACATTCGTGTCCACGCTTACCACCAGTGAAGTCCACCCACTCGTCCTCACGAAAAATCCCTGCCCAGCGTGTAATATAAGCCTGCCCATCGCCCGCGTCCTTTGTGAAATATGCGGTTCTTTTTATGCATCAGGGTATAGCCATCAATATCTATAAAACTGAAATGCAGACTGTTTTTACGCTATAAAATTGCACCCTCCTTGACTGATTCGGACAAAATTTGGCGCAGACATTCCTTATGAACTAGAAGGGACAATGAGGCTTTATATATTAGAGAAGTACTATTAAAGGATTCCCAAATGCATAAAAGTATACATTGTTTAGCCAACTTCGACTAAAATTAGAAAAGCTTCTAATTCGGCACAGATATTTATTTTTATTAATTTGCGCTTATGATAGAGGCTAAGAGTGTTTACTACCGGATGACTGAGAGAATTGAATTTCATTCAATCACCAGCCTAGCACAGGCTTTATTTAAATCAGAACTAATTCCTTAGGCTCTTTCGGCCAGACTGAAGGATCTATATAGCAGAAATACAGCGGAATTTTATTTAGAATATTTTAAACCGCAATATCTACATGAGGGGCTAATGACTGCTGTACTATATTTGCATTTTAATTGTCACATTTAGAGTGTTCTTTTAATCTCATTAAACAATTGTATATTTCGTTCACCTTGAAGTCAATCGATTCTGTTTTTATAGCATATTTATATGATAATTTCACCCTTTTGAATAATGTTTTCGTATGAGAAAGCTCCTGTATCAAGGAATCTGCAAAATCGCGTGTTTGTCTGGTCAAGTAACAACGGAATTAACATAATTACTGTCAACTAAACTTCAAGCGGAAACAAACACTACGGTTTATTGTACAAAACAAAAATTGACAGTTTTCATAGGTTGGAGAAGTAAATAGTTTGCTTTTTCTCTAACAAAAATAATACCGATTTCTGCCCATTGAGCAATAATTCTCTTGAGTAATCACCTATATTGGAATTTAGGAATGCTGTTTACCAAAATAATGAGGTATTTAAGGGACTTGAGAAAAAATTGAAAAATACGATCATGGTTAAAAATCACAATATCTGGTTTACCATGTGTAAACTTTACACAGTAAAGGTGCCCCCGAGGTCCATGACGAGGGGTCACTTAGACCTTAGGAAGCAGTTTCATATGATTCAAAAAGAAAATCTGTATTTTAAAAGACGTAAATAATAATTTTGAGATTGAAAGCATTGACATTGGTATTTACGAAATCAGGCATCCCCACGGTTCAGAAGAGATATATATAAAATATTTTAATTTGAATGGACTAAAGCTAGTAAGGAATTTGACTGTAAATGCACCCAACGGTTAAATGAATATTTTCGGGGAATATTACTATTTATAGTAATACCCACACATGTGTCACTGTGGTAACGATTCTGAACATTGGGGAGGAATCCTAAAGTTTACGTTTGCATTTTCGCATAGGGAAATAAAGGTGGGCATTTTATTATTATGAACGTCATTCTACAGTTGAATAGGTGAGAATTAACCTGAACAATGACATAATGTTATGAATAATTTCACGGGTAAGTGAAATAGTGAAACTCAAAACTTGTAAAATTATTTAGGAAACAACGTGTTAATGAGTCATCAAAGCCATATATTGCCCGAAATTTTACATCAGATAAAACAATTTTAAAAAATTACCGTTCTATGGCAATGATGTCATGGTGACTAGCTTAGTAATTGAATGACACTATCAACGCAGATACAAATAAACATAAAACTCGCCATCTAATTACAACTACGACTCGGTAATTAATGATAGCAATTGTAAAGGTTTGAAATCTATTGGTCTGAATGGGAAAAAACTCACCTGATAGCAAGAATGTCACCAACTTGAGTCCCAACTAGAGTTTTCTATTTTCAACTCATTTATGTCAGCATTACTTGACGACCCCAGTAACACTGTTAATGGCACTCATTTTGTTCTGCATGCAAATAATATGATGATGTACAATAGAACTCCTACCTCTCTCACTAGTAAAAGTTGAGAACAATTAAGTAGTAAGACCATGTTGATTTTATTTCATATTACTGGTTTAAATTTTTTAAGCTAAATATATTCATAATCAGCCATTTTCAAATGAATATAATGACAAATCAATCGATCACACGTTCGTTAACAATGTGAAACCATCAATAGTTCCATAAATATTGGCGAAATAAGAATTTGAGAACAAAATAAAATTATCTATTTTAAATTTACAGAGACAATGCTCAATTGAAGATTCTTTGCCTACGTCAAAAGAAAAAACGGCTTTTTTTCAGGAAGTTATAGATGTAGAAGGGAAGGCCATTGATGTCTGCAATGAATATAAATACTTAGGGGTCGCAATTGAAAACGAGGAACAAAGTAAGAAAGAACTAAGAAATAGGATATTTCAAACAAAATTAGCGTTAAACTGAACTATGGTCAGAATTATGGTCAAAAGATTTTCAAATGAAGACAAAGTTCCGAATGTATCAAACAATCATTCTAATCATATTTCTCTATGGATCAGAAACGTGGAATATTACCCAAAGATTATGACAGGGACTGGAGGCCGTAGAAATGAATTTTTGTAGGATAAGCTGCGGAGTATTAAGGTTAGAAAGGATTACCAATTAAAACAATCGGACCGGGATAAATAGAGGAAAAAGTCATCGAAGAAATAGAGAGTAGACTGTTGAAATGGTATGGCCACGTAAAACGAATGGAGGATAAACGATGCCGAAAAAAATACTGAACTGGATACCACAAGGTAGGAGGAAAAGAGGACGACAACCAGAAGATTGGATGAAACAGGTCACTCAAGATATGTAAAATACACAATTGGGAGGGGTTCGGGTTGGTGTGGTGGTTAGAGTACTCGCCTACCACACGGGCGGCCAGGGTTCAAATCCCTGTAGTGGCGGATGTTTTTCAGAGGAACCCGATCCCTACTTGAGTGTCTTGTGGAGGGCACTTCAAGTGGAGTGCTCCGTCTGTCGGATGAGACGTTAAGCCGTGGTCCCCTTGGCGTCTTTCGTTAAGAGCAGGCTAATGCCGACGCCGGGTTTCTATCCACCCTTCCTCCCTTACCTATCCCATATGGCGCAAATGACCTTAGCCGTCGGTCGCCTCCCCAAAAATCCAATCCAATCCACAATTGGGAGCCCAAGAATGAAAAAATAGAGAGGCTTGGAGAAGAGGAAGCGAGAGACGGCCGACAGCTGTATAAAACTCGCTTATGTATACATATTTGTTTTGATGTTATCATATGTTTCCTTATCAAGTTTAATCAATTAACATTTTTCATACATTATTTTGAAAGGATGGGTAATTAGTGGCTTTAAAAATACGATGCATAAATGATCAAACGCCTCTGATCACGTGGTTACTTGACGATCCACTTTACGTTCTACTTAATCGTCGGAAAGGCTGATAACAAGATAGGCTTAATGACCAAGTTAATTGAAAAAAAAGGAAAGTTTTCCACTCAAAAATTTACTCGCGGCATTTTTGGCGTTTAGGTAACACGTGGACGTTGGAAGGAACACAGTTTCAAATGATGTCACCCGTTCGCTATCGATTTTGGCCTTCACGTCCCTCGAAATTCTCACTTTGAGTTCAATTAGCGACCGTGGACCTGACGTCACCCCACGCTATGTGGCCCCGATCCTTAATTTTCACCGGCGCCACCTTTACGTCGAAGCACACAGGAGGGGAGGGAAGTCGAGAAGAAAGGGAGGCGTGGACGTGATACAAGATGAAAAACATAATGATTAAGAAAAAAAGGAGGATACCCGCAGCTCCAGGAAATTCGCCGGCGTATTCAGGAATGAGGAAAGCATTAAACAGGTGAGAAAATGGAAGAGAGAAGAAAAAGTTTGAAAATCAGAAGCATAAGGCCTCTAAAAAGGTAAATTGGGGCCTAAGTATTTACACTGACACCGACATAATAATTAGGACCTGACGTCACTCCACGCGTAGATTATCACGTATTCATGGTATTACGACCGTTTGGTTGATGAGAGGACTGGAGAACTAGCATGTTCACGCACCTTAAAACAGTGTATAAAATAGCTAAATGATTTTAAATGTAATTGGTAAATTTAGAATTGAGGTAATTTATTCTATTCAAATACTTCAAACTCAAACACAAAATCACAAAAATTATCAAAATAAATCTCAAATGAGTTAAGCAAACTGGTTGTGGTTATACGGTGGTGGTGTGGCTGGAAGTGGTTGTACTCTTAATGACTCACTATGGGTTCTTAGCACATAAGAGATATAGTTCTATGTTTAATTCTTATCCCACTACGCGAATCATTAAAAACTGCAAACATCAGAAGTTAAAAAATCCTTTAAATTATCAGTTATAAATAAATTAATGTATTTTCAGAGTGTAAAACATTCTGGAAAATAATAAAATTTATAGATTTATTAAAACTAATTGATAATAAGTTTGATTAATTCATGCAGTGTGGCCGCATTTTGAACACTAATATTTTCTCTAACGCTTAATTTTACATTCACACGTTCAAAATAAATATGCGAACAATCGCCCAGAATTGCAAGGCTCGCTATTAGAATCTCTAGCCTCTTTTAATATAGTTTTTTGATGATTTCTATTTACTTATAAGAAATTTAGAACTTGTATTTCATTGTTGTCGACACATAATACATTACATCAATTACATCAATTACAAAATGGACACCCTGGAAAAAATGCTATGTATAAGCAGTGTAGCACTTCAAATTATTTTCTACGAAACAGTTCAGAAAATCAAAGCAGCACGTTTACGGAAGTTAACGGAAAATTTCTTAGAAAGCGACATTCCCCAGATAAAATTGATGATAAAACTATAATGCTGAATATACAAGTTGAAAATCACTATTAGAAGCATTTTAGGGTTATAAATGTTTTCACTACAAGCATACCCTCCTCAAAGGTGTGATTCTACCCTAGATTGTCTGCCCTATATTCTACCCTAGATTGGGATTTTTTAAATAAAAATGCAATGATAGAGCTTGTCTGAATTATTAGCTATTTTCGTTTTCTAAACTGTTTTTACTTTAGATTTTATTGTTAATTTCAGCGTTAGAAATATTTTGCACAATCTTGTGTGGTGTAATGAGTCGCCCGATAGATTTTTTTGAGATAACAAATAAACTGGATGATTGGTATAATGACGCCGTCATATTGTGGTTTTTCTTTCGGGACCCATAATTGTGACTCATTGATTTCTGTTGTGCGGTTAAAGATGATGTGTTATAATAAACGGAGTGTAAGTGGTAAAATATGTACGTGAAATTCAATTTGATGGCATAATCTATATCATGTTTGTATATTGATAGAGTAATCCCCCATCAGGCATGACGGAATTTCATTTAATAATTAAAAGATAATTGATGTAGTGGGAAAATGGACAAATGGACAAATTTCGCCAGCCAAGCGATGAATCAATCCCAAAATTTAATCAGAGACTTTTAGTTTTACAAAATAGTTTTGCCCACAGTTTCAAATATTTATTGAAGCAATTGATATGATATTGAATGACATTGACTGAATACGAAATGATGTGATAAAATAAAATATACCAGGTGCTGGAGATACAATGGTTTCTCAACCCCGGATTGTCCGTTCCATGCCTGTTTCATCTTGAAAAGATAATATTAACACACCAATTCACTAAAATATCGATTTGCTCAACAGCAAGCATTGAAGGGCTGATATTTTGGAATAAATAATCAGAATTAAGGGGCATGGCGAGGAATTTGTTCCAACACGTACACCGCACATTATCCTATTACAAAAACAATGTCACACTCTTTTTCCAGTTCAATGTTACCCCAATATTCCGAAATACAAAATCAGGTAATTAAATTTCTCCGTGTGCTTTATAAATATTATCTTGCCGCGAGTGAATTTGAAAGACGAAATTTTTCCTAGTTTCTAATTAACTTGTTAATTGAGGCTATTTTACTACTAGCCTTTCCGACAGTTGATTATATAGTAAAGTAAATCGTAAAGTATTCACATGATCAAAAAACTTGTTCATTGGTGAAGTAATTTTAGTAATATCATCGAAATATTTTTAATAATGCTCCTAACCCGAAATCAATCTGAAAAAATGGTTTCACTGCAAGTCTAGCGAAGTTATATTCACAGAAAAAAACAGTATCAGGGTTATTAATAGAGTATTCAGACTTTATTTGCCAATTGCTACAAAAAAAACTGCTGTGCTCAGCTAAAATCGAAGAACAAGACGAATTTCGCGACACTGTAATGCAGCATCAATGGCTGAAACATATTAATGTCAATAGCTTCAGAATACCGATCAAGGCAGGAATAATTACGTTGCCATAGAAAAATATTAATGGCGAAAGAAATAAACAAATCGACAGTAAGAAGTGTACTCAATCAATCATATCAATTATGAGACTACTATAATTTCTGTTTTACCTGCTTTCTTTAACGACTGAGAGGAGAAAACAAATAACTAACCTCCAAGAAGAACCTACGATCCTCGACACCGACGATTAATGAAAAAAGTATGAAAATTAAAGACGTCATATTAGGTAATATTTAAGAATTTCAACAAGATTATATAATTTGAAAGTAGAAAGATACAAATGCAATTTTCGTTTAAGTACGATTATTTTAATATTATTGCCTGCATCCCATATTTATACAGTGAAAATTCCACGAAGATAAGGCAACCTCAATTGTGAGACCGAAATATTCGAGCAGAAGATTGCATTTCCATCGTATGGTAGGAAGAGCTGGCTGTCAGAGCGTATAAGGAAATCATTATTAAGTCGAGAATTGCTTATCAAATTTAGCTATGTTTACTTACATCTTCACAAAACAGTAATGCTAACACAAGATGCACATGTCAGCCGTGAGCATTCGAAAATATTCACTACATTATGCATTCTTAAAGTACCTCGCATTTACACGTATTTTCATTTGTTTGCGTTCAAAAGTAACTGTTAATGGTCCCGTGTTTTTCTCTCAGAATGAAAAGCTCCACTAGCCTTTTTTCCACGTCTCCGGCGAGAAAACACTGTCGAGGTCGCAGTTAAGAGGCCATTCGGTCGGGCACAATGTAAACCGGTCCTAGGTCACCACAATTCTCTGAAAACAAAAGAGAGAGTCGAGATAAAAATAAACGATCCCATCGAAGCGGGCATATACAAACATGTCCACGGAGCATCGCACGGAAGAGCCAACGGCTAAAAGAGAATGAGAAAGCAAAGTTTCGAATTAGGAATTGGTCTAAAATATCTTTCATTTACGGGAATGTTTTCTTTGCGTAAGTATATACATTTGTACGATACAAATCATCGCATTCCCGCAAAACAGCTGGTGGTGGGATATGAAAAAACTCAATACGTCCAGAGTATCAGAAAAAAGTGTCTAAAAGTGCCTAAAAAGTGCGAGAATCGCTGAGATTTGCAGTAAAGCCTAAAATATGATCACAATGCACAGCACTACCTCCTGACTCTTGGCAGTAATAATAAGGTTATTACTCCACAAATATTAGACCCAAATAGATCTACAATTTTTCAGGAGGTTTAGGCAGCCTCAAATGTTACAGACCTGTGGAGAGGCTACCTTCCGTTAATTACATGCATTGCCGTTTGCTAAACTTAATATATATTCATGAGTTCTAAGACTTTTCTAGGCGATTAGTTATACATGATGGGTTCTAGTTGAGAGCAGGCAACTCAGAGAATAGTAGACATAAGGTAAAAAATTAAATGCTTTAAAGTTGAAGCAGGCATAGTTTTTAGGGTTTTCGACTGTTACGTCCTAATTTCATATATAAACTAAGGTCTTAATCCACCATCAACGTGACTCATATTCTCATCGAAATTACATTCCTTGGCCAGGCCAAGAGCGGTGTCTTCCCTGCCAGATAAAGGTAAAATTCTTTCATCGCAAAGATTCTTTTAAATATGAGGATGGATAAGTATTCATAAGTGTGAATAAATACGATTGGACAGGTAATATTTTAAGTATAAATTGACCAAACCTGTTCAAAGGGTATAATTAATAGAAAATTTAGGCATTGGATGGCTACATCATCAATTAATTCTGATTTTTCCCACCAATGCACATCTACAAAATATCTTTCACCCTTTAATTTTTTCATTTCAGTTTCTCGTACGGTTTGCATCCGTTTATTCAAAACGGACAAGACATCTCTCCTCTAATGATCATGCGAAAATCTTGTATCTTTTTGCCAAAGTCAAAGGTTTATGAACTATCCAATATTTTTAAGGTAAACAATACATTGTTTACATTTGCTTTTAAACAACAGGTACGGTATATTATGAGGCATGAAGTGAAGCCAATTTTTCAAAGGCCAATATGAGATCTTTTTCGAGCAGGAAAATACAATGGATCCTGCCTTACACTTTCCAATATACAAACCCATTATTGTCATACTCTACATTATTGGTTTTACCAATTTGTGACTACTTTTTAACGTTCATCGAGTGAAAAGGACATGATAATAACTAATAATCAATGTTGGACTCTACTTAGAAAACTCTGACCGTTAATTTCATTCACGAACGACCATATCGCGAATTTGTGCTCCTAATTTTTCCTTTAAGGCTTGGTAACGAAACCACAACTTAAGAACATCCTCGTATGACTCTTCTCAAAATCTTCACTCCTCCGATAAAACTTAAATTCCTAACATTATTCTACTCTTTTGGACAGTTAACTGATCGCCCTGATAACTTTCTTCCAAAACTCTACCCAAATCAGTATTTTTCTTATGCGAGAGGAAAAGAAAAATTTAGCATAAATGGACCAAAATTAAACGCTAAGAAGGATGATCCCACTAAATGGAAATACTATACTAGCTGAAGGATGTAAACCGCATTCATTCGCAAGAAAAAAGTTTATGAATTCCAAAAGATCCGAGAAACTTGTGGCAAAATGGGATATATTCTCATGAACTCGGCGATAATGACTTTCTTTTTAGTTATCAGTTGCTGTTCAAGCGCTATCCATTCCATCGCAATAATGGTAATAATCCATGTTGACCTGAGAGTGTCGTTCTCCCGCTGATGACTCAACATAGGTATCAAAGACGCAAAAGAGACAACCGCCTCCTCCAACCGCCATTACGGCAACCCCTTAGGGGACACATTACTTCCCTGCGCATCATCACCTTCCAAAATGCAACACTCCGCCTCCGCCGGGATCTATTCTTGAAACGCGCTGCTACACCGAGGATGGCGAACCATGTCCCTGTCCAAAAATAAACTAAAAGGGGCCCAAAAATTCAAGAGAATTTTTGAAGAAAAGCTACTTCCATCAAAGCAGAATCGTGTGGAGAGCGAATTACTTTTCCGTATGACTGTCAAAATAAATCATCACAGGAAATTCGTTAATATTAAGTAACATCCATACTCTGGTAAACATGCTTCAGCCGCAAAATGTCAGTAAATCGGTTTCTGTGCCAGAAGAGTAAACTGGTATCTGAATATAATAGTCAATCACTTCGTTTTCGTTTAGCATAAAATTACTATTTGAGCATTCTTAAATCTAAGGTAAACAATTGACTGGTGACTGGTTCACTGTGTTTTCCTGGGACAATATATTTGAATGCATAACATTAGGAATACCTAACACTATTTTGCTGGTCTCTCTGCAAATATAAACATAATGTAACAATTGCTAATGTGCTGCAATTCTTCCAATTTTAATAAATAGATTATCAAATAATAAAAATAGAGTGTGTCCATGATATAGGCGGTGTAATGGAGGAACTGAAGATATTTTTATTAGCTAGCATTATAGAAAAAAAATTAAAAAGTCTCGAACTCTATAGATAACTATTTTTAACAGAATAAGTCTATACCTTATTCAAAAAAAGCCATAGATTATGTCTAGTTATTTAAAATAAATATTTTCTTAAAATCACGCGCTTAATCTTAAAATCAGATTAACTGATGATTATAGATGAACATATTAATATTGTTTAACTACAGCTCTACTGAGCTTATTCAATTAGCAGGCTTATCGTAATGGACCCAGTAATAAAACGCAAAGTCTTATGTAAATTCTGATAAGTAACACAGTTTTTACAGACTTGAATACTCAGAGGTAGGAACAAACGCCGCTTCGACTTAGGAGGCGAATGGTTTTCTGGGTAATTAATAAAAAAGTCACGTTTCGTTCTCGCGCGAGGGAGAAAATATGAGTTCTGAAGAAAAATCGCCCACTGTCTTTTCCCCAGGGCGAGCTAAATCATCATCCAATTGCAATTCGCCAGCTTGTTACGGATAAGTATCAAATCAGCGGTAATGTATGCTCGTGATATCCATGGTTTCGCTTCCACATGACAAGCTTTTGCGCATTAAGACGCTACTACTCCTCAATACCAGGATCCATTAGAGTAACAAGAAAAGGGTTTTTTTTAATAATACAAATGGTGGACCAATGCAATGGGAGCGGGGGAGTCAAGAAATAGGACGGAAATGAAAGAGGATGGAGTTGGATTATCGCGCGGCAAGATGAAAGAGAGCGAAGAGGGAATGAAGAGGTGCGCCGATGTTTCCCAGGATATCTCTTATAAAGTCTTGCGAATCAGATACCTATTTACGTATTTTTTCCACACTTTCTTAATGTCTACGATAGAGCTTTGGAAGGAGATAGAGGTCTAAGGATGTATTTATCTACACCAACATACTACACCACGAGCGTGTGATTGACAACAATGCGGCAATTAAGGATTTAGAATGAGTTGGTTATTTGACCGTAAACATCGGTGTGCTTTGGTAAACCTGCTGCGGTAAGCAGTTCTCCACCAACCTATTACCTTGCAAACCTCCACCAGAGCGAGTGGCAGGAGGTGTTACGACACTAGCCTACTAAGCAAGGTTGTACCCATTGAGGTGTTTGGAGAGAGCGCTTGTTATTGTGACCAATGCTAGAAGCTTTAACGTGGAAGTGGGCGTGGCCTACTCGCCACCTTTGTTAACCCCGATTTTCCTTTAGCGCTAACGGAATGACGGACTAATTTAGCAATTTGACTATCTCTTCCACCGATTACTCGCTGGCAGTCGTAGTGGATTTTACTTCTTTACTATGCACTCTCCTTACATATTGTACTTTACTTATTTAAATTATTAATAATCTACGATCTTCGTGAAATGTTCAGTAAATTCGAATAGAATCCTTAGCAATAAGTAGCCAATACATGTTTCAAGAGTTACATGCCTTAAATTTCTAATAGAAGGTGAATATTCTTGCTTTACATTCGATAATTCGTACATTCCGTCATGCTATCCATAGGCATGTAAGGAGAAAGGAGGGATAACTAATATGGGGGTTAATTTGACTGTCAGGCTACAGTTTGATGACGCAATCCCTTCTCCATCTACCTCAACGGGTAATCAACTATGGAGAGGGAGTCCAGTATAAGATGTCTGCCACGGACGTGATCCGAACCCGAGGCCGTCAAAACGGGAAGTCGCTGCTCTTAGTCACCATACCTACCCGGTCCCAATCATGTATATCCATCTCCTTGGATGACTTGGAAGAATTTATGGAAGGCATCAATCGATGGATACTCTTACTTTACATTCACTAATATGTCCATTCCGTAGTGCCATCCAAAGGAAAGTAAAGAGAAAGCAAGGATAACCTATATGGTTGTTTTATAGGTTGCCAAGATTTAGCTTGAAGACGTGATGAAATCTCAGTCTACAATCAAGGGTTGCAACAAAAGGAATCGAAAGAGGGAAAGGACTTAAAGAGTGATCTGTTTCGATCGGTTAGTATCTAGTTCTATTTTTAACTGTGGTTAAAAATTAATATCCATCGAGTCGGATTGAAACTCAAGATCGCGGTATACAAGTCCCTCTCTCCCAGTCTTAGTTCAGCGAGCAATCTTTGAGTCTCTACGATCAGGCTAAAGGATGTAGCTGGGAACAAAAGGTCTCATTCTCCTTCCTTCACCCCCATTTTTCTCGATTCCATCATCATATTCCAAACTCATCTCTCCAACGAGATACCATCTCCAGAATAATATGCTAGGAAGACTTCGAAGTAAGACGGGATCGTGATAGCGAAGGTTGGACTCCAAGGATACCGCAAAGATTGGGAAGATTTAATGGCAATGAAGATGGCGGTTTGGAAGCCCTGTGGATACAGAGTTTGGATGCTATCTTTAGAGTTCCGGGTGCAAAGCCTCTCCAGCATTCAAGGCTAAAACCAAGCTGGATATCAATGAATACCATGCAGCGGCAGAAATTACTAATAAAAGGCCTGTAATAATGATTTCCACGTGTTAATTCCATTTCCAATGCTAGAAAAATTTGATAAAAATTGATTCCATTTCCATTGATTAAAAAATTGTATAAAAAATTGATATAAATTGATGAAAAAATTTATAGAAAAATTTGATCCGCACTATAGTTCATCCAGATTTTAATGTCTGCTCTCAAAAGAAGAGATTTTTGCCATTGAGATGAAGAGAATAATTTATTTTTATTTTACCTTATTTTTGAAGAACTTGATTGACAACTCAATAATATGTATTGCCACTCATTCGATACATTTCAATATCGACATGTTGAAAAAGGGCGTACCAAAATAAAATACTCATCTGCAACAAGAAACACAAAAACTCGGATGGTACACATAAATCATACAAATACTTGATAATAGTACATAACTCGTCAACTTTCATAAACAAAAAAATTTGTGACTTTTTTCTTTTAAATCTAATACAATATATTAAAAGGTAGACAAGACATTATTAACTAGTTATTTATACAATTTCTCAAGAAAAGGATGATATTGACGTATGTATTTGAATGTGGTCGACAGCAAAATTGATCATATCAATTCCCATTATTTACTGAAACTACAAAAAATAATCTAATTCTGAAGGTCAAAGTTTTAACGATATTTAACGGAGAAAACTAAAATGCGTAGGGCGATGCGATATGATCCACCAACGCGTCGCATCAACCATAAACTACAACACGCGCATTAGGTGTATCATGATGGAAAAGTAGAATTTAGTGATGTGGCCAGGATTCGATGCGAAATTGGATTGCACGCTTCCAAAATAATATTCAAACCGCGTTTGCAAATGCGGCATGTACAGTGTGTCACGGAAAACTCGATTGCTTGAGATTTCTGACCGAGAATCTGTTTTATTTACTTCATGAGTTCCGAGTGATAGGCTCGAAAAGTCTTCTTGTTTTTATGGAGCTAGGTATTGAGCTGCGTAAAAATATGTGCCAATCATACAACATTTTAAACGTCACTCGTGACCAATTAAAAAGGCGCCAAATTTTTATCAATCCGTTATTGTCATTGTGTCATAGTTTTGATAATACGTTCTGAGTAGAATGCTGCTTCGTGAATGTTCAGCATAAATAAGTCTGTTTCTCTCAAGAGCTCGGAAAAAGGTTCTAGAATTTTATCATATTCAAAAAGAATGGGTAAAATTAACCCAAGTTGAGACAATTGAATAGGTACTCATGTGTAAAAAAATTTATAAATCAGTGCGACTGTTGTCTCCCACAGAAGCATTGCACTCAAAAGCCGACCGTTGCTATGATATTGGCAGAATTCACAGATAGGATATTTGCCGCTGTATATTGCGCTTAATTCAGAAAATTGAATCGTTTGGATTGATGCACACTGAGAAAGAATACGAATTAAATTTATATCAATATCACACTCTAATTAGCCACAAATTGCAATATTAAGTGATATTTAAACCTCCTGTGGCAAGCCCTTTCGTGAGAAAACGCAAAATTCAGGGATTATTTCACTTTTTTGAGTAATATTTTAAATACTGCTGAAAATTATACATCTAAAAGAAGAATAAGATCCTCTTCTATTCAAAATACTCAATTTCATTACCAAAAATCGATATATTACTGTGTTATTTTTGCCTTTTTTGATATTCTTAACTGACAAATAATAAAATCTTTATCGTGAAACTGAAATTTCTCCTCAGCTAGTATATATAAGTAATTAATTCGATTTAAGCTTATTGCTATAATATTCCTAGCTTGATGATGAATGAGTTTGGTTTTGAGATTCGTGTGTAGTAACGAACATAATTTTTTAAAAATTCGTGACTTAAGAGATAATTAATTTCGTTCAAAAATAAATCCATGAAAATGCGCCGCTGAATTTTATATCAATAAGATATATCATCATACTTTCCTGAATTTACTCTTTATAAAATTAGGATCCCATAACTATAGTGTGCAGATTCTGTAGTACGCAGTAGCGTGCAAATTTCGAAGAAAACAAAAAAGCGTGGAAATTCACTATTAAATCTAGCAAAAGCATTTTTTCAGGGTGAATTTCCATACCTCGCTCTTTTCACAGAACTAGGTCCGAGAGGAAATTTATGTCTTTTTTGAAGTGTTTAATCTCTTAAGTATTTCCAAGGGAATGGCATAAATAGGTGAGCCAAGGATTAGCCGAAAACAATGAGCATAGAAGTGCAAAATAGACAGGCGTGAAGGGAGACTTTAAAGGCTGAGATCTGAAGTGATGCGCGAACAGAGAGAAGAAAGACCCAAGGGCTTCAAGAGTGAGGAAGCATCAGTAAATCCTCCGTCGGACGAACCGCTAAAAAGATGAAGGGGGAGGGGAATATTGGAAGAGAAGGGTAAGGTGCGAAAGGATTGAATGGGAAAAAGAACGGAAACGGATGAGGGCGGTGGAGGAGAGGGAGGAAGAGAAAGAGTGGAGGAGAGGTAGAGAGTGGGAGAAGAGGGGGAGGAAGTCCTGAATTCGAAAAAAAATGCCAATCGATTGAATCGGCCAAAGGTGAGAAAAGAGCCACGGGTTGAGGTTGGTTGGTTGGCTGGTCTGCTCACCACAGCGCGAGCAAGAGAAAAGGGGGTGGCGGTGTATAAAGGAGCAAAGTGGTTGGTTCGAGAAAGGCGAGGCCTGCGGAACGAGAGAGAGGGGGGTCAGAGAGATAGAGAGAGAGAGAGAAAGGGGAGGTTGAAGAGGGGAGGGGAGATTGAAAGAGGTATGGATGAGATAGATGGATGAGTGGGCGCCTCCAAAGTGGAGAGGGAGGATTTTGTGTTTGTGTGTACACGTGAAGTGGTTCGTTCGGCCCCCGGTAGGAAATGGGTCGGTGGGGGGAGGGAGAGGGCGGCGCGTAAAAGGAACAAAGGCTGGAAAACGGGAGCGAGATGAGGGGGTGAGAGGGAGGGGGCTGCAGAGATTGAAGAGCGGGAATGGGGAGAGGAGAGGGGAGATGGAGGGTGGAGAAGGCGCAGCCAGTCCGGCCGAGAGTTGGGCAAGAGGTGGTCGGTTTTGAGGCAAAGAGGAATCGCGATGGGCAAGCAGGAAGGATTTGGAAGATCGGAATATTTGACGGAGTTTACAAAAGGCACAAGATAAAAGGCGGGAAGAAGATATATGGTCAGACGGTACATAGATTAAAGTACAAAATTATACAAAATGGCATTATTAGACATTTAACAACATTTTTTTCCAAAAAGTATGCAAGTAAAATCGCTAAAAATAGTCCACACTTAAATTATGATCATTCTACGCCACAACTTTGATGCGATGGCTGAGTGAGAATCCTGCTGTCATATTGAATGAGTTTGCGCAAGACACCTGATAAATGGGGCTAATGAAAAAGATGAATATAACGCAGAAAATTACATTTATCATTAATAAATAAACTACATAAACCACATTGAACTCCAGTTAATGACAAAAACTGGAGGGTTGCATAAGAGAAGTTGTTTCAACAAGAAAACGGATTAACAGTCCGAAAAATTGCACCAAATATATTTGCATAACAGTCTTATGAGATGCTAGATGATAAACTGCATAAGGTATAAGGACGAGCGGGACGAAAAGGACGCTGAAACCTACTGTTAAAGCCATAAGGAGGGATACTCATAGCTAATAACACATCTCTAGCGCACATTTTCTAGTGCTTACGCACGTTTGCGATCTGCCTCTCGAATTTTGTTCGAGTACTCAACGGTCAAAGAGAAATTAGAAGAATAGTTTTCCCAGGCGATCATAATTTCAAAAATATGCATCCGATTCCAGATGCTGAATCATCGACTAGAAACTGCAGTTTCCCTCGCAAGTTAAGAATGTAATCAGAGTATAAGTTTGGCATTGCATGGCCATGGCTGATCGAATCTCATCCATATCAGTTTCGCTAAGCAAGGCAAAATAGCATACAACTGCATCACATTCTGACAGAATTTTAACTAATTTGGACTAAAAGGTTTCTGAATCGGCAATCGACCCATGTATCTGTGGACTTCCAGGTCAGTGCACTGTCAGCCACGAGCGACGATGCCCAGTCTAACCGATTTCAAAGGTAATTTCTGAAGGGACTGGGATTTTTTTATAGGCCCGAAAAGCCAAGATCCGTGATTCATTTCCTAGCATAGGAAAGGACTTTTGCTCCTCTTTGGAACATGCAACTAAATCTAGACTGTGAGGGATGGCCATTTTAGTCATTTACTCAGCAGTCCTAAGGTTAAAGTCTATCAATACGGAATACATTATCAACAATGACTGATGTTTCCCTCTAAGTAATCATCACCTAGAGATTCGATTTTTGGACTGTTTTATCACCACAATATTTTACCGGTAGGAATACTATCACGTCATATATTGTTGAGCGACAGTCTGTCCCTTCTAGGAAGACTAACGTGGTGGTTTTCCGTTGCCTTCCTCATCACAGTATTCCGTACGATTCTATGAACTTCAGTCTCATTTATAGCTGTCACTATCGGTACTGTATATATCTTCTCGTTGCCTTCTCCCGAGACTACTGTCTCTCAACATTAGGGCCGGGGAGTTTGGGCAGCTTGTAGAACATTCTCGCAGTCCCATTCCACAAAAATCGGGTGACACACAATCATTGAGCCTTCAGAGTACATACACACTTACGTGCATTGGTTTTTACGTATGCTGATGTGTATTGGACTTATAAGTTCGAAATAATACGAAAAATAGGTTACGATACGTTATAACGGGTTGAATGGCCTAAGTTTCAGGAGAAATTTAATCCCTCTCAGTAAACCCCGTAAAGACTACATTCTCCCTATTGTACATGCCCGTCGATCGCTCAAAATTTCAACCTGCATTCAAGTTGTCCCACGTGGTACAAGAGCTTGTTGGTAGTCATATGTGAAAATGAACCTTCCTTTTCGATTTTTCAATCTGAACTTTTTATTCCATCGATGCCGCATTAAGACATATTTCACAATTTATTTCCCCGAAATAAGGTTCCATATTTGATGAGAGATTTTTAAAAGTAAACTGGGAGCCGGGTCTATAGCATAGGAGACATTTTCAATGATTTCACCCAGCAAGGAAAAAGCAAGAGCAATTTACGAGGAGCGTTTGACAGGTGGAGAAGATGGTGGCTGCCGCGGCCGAATACGGAGAAGTACAATATCGGGGGCACGTTGAGTGAATTTTCCATTACCAAAAGTCACGCCGTTACTGCTTCAAAACGAAGTATAGACGTGGAGTTTAAAAAAGTAGATAAAGTAAATAAATATTTCGATCGAATTTCGTATATTAAGGCATGCATGAAAATTGTTCAAAAATGATTATGCTCATTCCCCCGCGCCTCTGTAAATTTCATGCCCGCAAGTTATAATAGAATATAAAAATGATTTATTGTATTTTTCAACGCCTTTTATTTTTCATTATTCATTATTTTTCTTATGTATACAGGGTGTCCAAAATGGACACTGGAAAAAATTTTAGTCATGAGCAATATAACACCAAATCATTTTTACGAAACAGTTCAGAAAATCAAAGCAGCACGTTTACGGAAGTATTATAGAAAAACCCCTCAGGAGGCGTCATACCCAAGACAAAATTGACGATAAAAACTTTAATGCAAAAAATATAAGTTGAAAATTACTGTTAGAAGCATTTTATTATAAAAATGTTTTCACAACATAAATACCTTCCAGTTGATTATCTTTAACGAGTAATTACGGACTCTGGAGGATTACATCTCCAACAGGAATAATGGAAGAATGGTTAGTTTAGTGGAAGGAAAGCATTAACAAAGGCACACAACTTTATAAGTTATTCATCACATTTCCCTACTCTTCTATAGAGAAGTTGATAAAATAGATTTTATTTAAATTATCTCATTCAATGCAGCATTATATTTATCCAGATTCTGTTCTCACCAATAGTATAAAGTTTATACTACGCGAGTAAACTACAGCTTGTATGACTAGGGAAGAGCAATATATATTCTCAAGAAGGTATCTAAATAGAAAAAGATTTGAATGGCCAAGTATAAAGACCGAAACAGAGCGCTTAGATGAAATAATATTACAAAGAATTCCCTTTTCCTTCATACGTTCAAGTTTTAATGGAACAAATGATTCATTTTTTCATAAACACATACTGTTTACATTCGGTGAAAAATATGAATACATCAAAATATCCTTTACTTAGTCATACATTCTGTATTAATCAGAATTATGGTGATCCACGCCACTTTAGGAATGAAATCATTTAAAAAGTTCATTATTCATGAGACTGATGAGTCGATTCATATTCTTCTGGTATTATAGGCCTAATTATAGCACTGTTAATGGAAAACTATCATGTCTCGAGGTTTCCTTCGGTTTAAAAAATCAAGAGTGCTCGGACTCAGACATAATATCTGAAAGCAATCCTATGCAACGCGGTAACTAGTATAGTTCCATTTACCACAACATAAATGAAATTAAAATTCGCCACTCATTCACTCAGTAATTTCCATCTCAGTCTCCGATTAACATAGGATTGGTTCTAAATGGATTTTCTAAAGCTGTCCTGTAAAGCGAAAGCACTCTAAATTTTCCACTGTTTTACCCAGACTAGCAAGGGATGAGATCCATACTCTGCATTCATCCTCAAGGGTTTCGGAAGGTCGTACATGGTTCCCACGACAAACGTGTGGATTCATTTTCTCAACTTGAACTTCATCGTTTTTTTCGCAACGTGAGGTGGAAGTGCGAATTAGTGCTCCACAAATTATTTGGATCCGTATTCCATTTCCAAGGAATGAGCTTGGTGAAGAGCATTAAGAACCCCTGGGAATGACGGAAAGAATCTTTCCCTCGGCGTCCCAACAATGGAGGTGAAGGGAGTAGGGGGAGAAATGAGAGGGTGAGAGACGAAGGAAATGGAGCACTGGTAGCAGGGAAGAGGGATTATGGTGGGGTGTTGAGGGGGGAGGGAATAGACGGGGAAGAAGGCGATGAGATCAGAGCCTTAAGCCACGGACGATTGGAAAGTAAGCAAGAGAGCGTATGAGAGTAGGTGGGAGGGATTTAGCTGGTGGGGACGGAGGCGAGGAACTGAACAGTTGGGAAACAACACTAGGAGCGCTTTAGAGTACCCTTCAAGAGGTAATCCAATACGTTTAAATAAAAAGTTGGATACGATCAATAACATTCTTTTCCTGATTCCCGGCGCAGGATGCGCGATCGAATTAATTTTAGAGTACGTAATAAATCCATTGTCATCGTATGTTACTCATCTATAAATCTAAAGCTCTCAATTTCCTTGTCCTAATACCCTTGAAAAACCTCGTGAATAGCCATCTTTTCCCCTTTAATCCTCCAGAAGCTGTCACGAGGGTTATGAAGTCTGGGGCGTTTTATTTGAACCATTCGGGATAATTTTGATTACGTAACTTAGAAAAAGCATCTAAGAAGTGAAATATTTAGGTCAATACTAAGCACCATTTTCAACGCACCCTTGAAAATGGTATATATGCGCAAAACCATGGTCGGTATGTTGTTAATAAATGTTTTGAATTAGCTAAGTATTTTACTTCTTAACCATGTTTGAAGCACGTAATTTCCACTAAGTGACGCCTGGGAACTTCTTAAACGTACGTAACTAAGGCGTCACATCGGACGAGATTCGAGATTTTAATGTATTCGAACCACTTATAAAATTCTCACGCAGACTTTCCTATTGAGTTATTCTTGCGGAAATACTGTAAAGGTATTTGTGACACAATCATTTAAAAATCAGACGCTTAAAATCTGAGTAAGAAAAACTCACCAAAATCTCCAACCGCTCGTTATTTTAGGGCACGTGATCGATATTATGTTTCTCGAGCAGTTCGAACACAATCCCCCTGATAGGGATTGTAGTCCACGCAGTACGCAAGTCTGATAACAAGTTCGACTTCCAGTCCAGAAAGAAATCATTCCGACGTGATTTTGTGCGACTTTCATCACCGTAATTTGTTAGGAATAAAAAAAACCATCACATTCACCGGTGCGCATCAGGACGAGCAACATTTTTCTTTTCGTTACCATGCATTGCAAATGCGGAATCAATTGACCACCGATGCTATCTATGAAGATTGCAAAACACATAATCCTACCCAATGTAACTTCTTCTAGCACTAGGCACTGGCACAATAGTTGTGAGGCACGTGAGAACGGAGGCAAGGGACTGAATTCTATTAATACCGTACTGAATCAGAAATTAAAATTAGAAAATATTTCCCGATATATCATCTTTTTACCTGCTGTAGCTTCGGGCATTACGGTGCTGCACTCTTGCCACACTAACCTATCAACCGAAAGTTTATGTGTAGGTCCTATAAAATAGAGTAGTTCCTCCAAGTCACCCATAAGGTATAGCCTCTCTAGGACCCTCTTAAAGTTAGCCTAGGGTGTCTAGTAAGACATTTACAGTCAAAATATTATCGATATGCTTGAAAGAGTATAAAATAACGCAACTGTCGAAAAACTAAATGAAAAAATTGCTACTCTACATGGCTACTCAATAAAAATAGTATCGCAGCATTTTATCATTATTTTCTTAACCAAGTTTTGTGATAACGATATGGCAAGTTAAAACTAGCCAAGCTTTTAGCGGTCTACCGGAGAGGCCCTGAGCGTTTACTGATATGATTAACTATGAGAGGCAGAGGAGGAAGACCACGGGATGGCGCGCCGGTCATGGAAATCTTCGTCTTTAAATAGAACCTCGGAGATGAGATGAGATTTCTGAGTAAGAAGAAGAAAAAAAATTCCCTCCAGCCCGTCCATCTCTTATTTCCATCATCGGAATTCACGCGTTGCATCTCCCATACCTTTTCACTTTCACAAAATCACTAGCACCATCTTTATTGGTTGATAGTAGACAAATGGCTCGTTATGCAGCCAATTTTCACCGATTTCTGTAGCTTTGCTGCTCATGCGTTTACTGGTTTGAAGTTTAACTCAGTGCCTGCGATTTTGGACCCAAATTAACTTAAATGTGACTAAAAATTTCATGGGATGCTAACAGTGAAAAAATGGCCTTTGCAGTTGTTAAGGCCATTGGAAAACTCAAGAGGACTCACACTTTGAACACACGTATACATCAAAATCTGTGGTACAAAAATGGCACAATTGTATCATGTGGTATAGGAAGATGAGACAAGGAAATACCTTCTCAGAAGCAAAATTATCACGACTTCAAAGGATACAGATATTCTGGATATAGAAATCCTTCTACGAGTCACCGTCTTGCATGAAATGTATACGCGTATACTTTTTGTAGGATTTGTTTCATAGTGCGGAGAGTATCCAAAATTCCTTCATCTAGTGTTAAATTAAATCTCGTAACGATTGGATCACAACGGAATACATCAACAACTAATTTGCGTGTATTAGTCAATTGAGTGCACAATCCCATGGGAGTCACTTTCCAAACATACAGTAGGTTTCTTATCACTGCAAGTCTCTCCTAAAATCGGCTGCATTTGGCAACAACAGCTGAGAATATATTACTCGAGGATATTCGACGAGCTTCACATTTGTGTTCCAAAAACCTAGCAAAATCGGGCAGAAACCATTTTAGAACATTAGTGCGCGTCAGATGAAACGGAAAAGGACTTCCAGCTGGCCATAATGGACTGAAATAACCCCGTTTGAAAAGTGGGAATTTTCAATATTCATGCAGAATAAGGTCATGTGAGGTGGAACAAAAGGCACCTCTCCTCTCTTATAGGAAAGACGAATGGCTTCCCTCTGAGGATGTGGAGTGGGAGCATGAGTGATGCGCAAGTGGCAAGAGGTATTAAGGGGAAGAGTCTCCCTCATAAATGTTTACCGACGAGAGAAAGCGGGTGGAGAAGGTGGGGCGGCGGCGGCAAAAGTCGGGGGTGGATACGGAGCGAGGAGTGATTACGAGAACGAGGTCAGGGCCGTTGAGAGAGGTCATCCCGCCCCATTTAGGGAGCGCAGTGGCCGCAAGAGGGACGAAAAACGCTTTAAAGTATTAAGTGACCCTTTTGGAAGCCATGGAATTTCAAACGGGAGGGTCCAACCGGGAATGCTTAGCCTTACCATTGGTGATGAGAAAAGAAGTGAAATAGTTTGAGAAATTGGGGCCGTAATGGTAAAGGACGTTACAGAGCCAAAATTCATAATGAAAAACTGTCCTATAGGAATATTAGATACGTAGTAAATACATGTTATTCTGATGATAAGAAATGATCAATGTTTACATTACACATTCCAATACCTTCATATGCGCCTAGGAGCAAAATTATCTCACAAGAATTAATTTCCACTAAATGGAATTTAAGAAATATCCAACGTGCAATATTTGAAAGGAGGTAAAGTCAATCATTGAACTACTATGAGAAATCTTTACACAAAAAATATATATTGTTCAAATGTATGAAAGCAAATTCCAATAATTTGGATATGCACTAATGATTCATTACAACCCGCAATCACAATCAGGAGTAGAAAATATGTCGTAAAAACACAAGCCGAAGCTATGAGACTTCAAAGTTCTTTATTTGTGCAATGAGATAACCCTAGAGTAAGCCTTCAAATTCTATTTGTTGTCATTATACCTGCCATACATACGACACGTCCCAACCATCGTGTTCTTTTTGATTTTATAAAACGCACTGTAGAGTCTCCTTTTATACGCTCATTTATTTCAGCATTTCTTTTGATTGTCCATACGCCTCCGTCCTTTGTTGGTCCTAAAATTTTTCTGGTATAATACTTTTAAAAAATGTCCAGTCTTTCCAGGTTTTGCTTGGTCAGCATTCATGTTTCAACTAGTTAGTCAATTATACGTTACAACTGGTATTACTGCCGTCTAATAAATTTTTAATTTCATTGCTTAGTAGTTCGTTTAGGGCATATAGACAATTATTACCCTCAGTATTCTCTCCAGTGTTTCATCCGAGATTGTATTATTTTCACTCAAGGTGATCGCATGATATTTAACATCAGTCACATTTTAAAATCCTCTAGTATTTAATTTTAGTTCTTCGCTATTTTTACCTTGACCCCTTATAAAATGATACATCTCGTTCTTTCATCATTTACAATTGAATCCATCTCTCTTTATAGTTTCATTAATCTTCTTTTTATCGTCTTTTCACTTCTTCCTATGATGATGATGTCAACAGATTATGAACCTGTTTGGAATTTTCTATAACTATTATATCCAGTTGAGTCTATTTTTCTAACAGCAGCGTCCAGTGCAAGATTAAAATAGTAATGATGATAGAGCATTACCCAGGCTTATAGCTGATGAAATTTTAAAAGTCTACGTTAGCTTGCAATTGATTTTCAATCTAGAGTAACATTCATCAATTGTAACTTGGACAAGCTTATCCATTTTTTGAGGTATGCCTTATCTTCTGACACTGAAAGCCTTTATTATCATAATCGCTTTTCTGTTGACTTAATCAAACGACAATTAAAAATCCACATACTAATAGCGCAGGTTAATACTATATTTATAAAAATTTCGTAAGAAACTCTCCTCATAAAGATATGATCCATGCTATGTGTCTCTTCTAAAACCAAAATGGTAGTCACCAATGAAATTATTGAAATCCTTCCAGCATATTCAACGACTTTATGGTAAAAGAGGCTTGAGAATATCTTGCGTAGGTTACGCACATAGGTCACATTCATTAATGCAATACCCCTCTAATAATTGAAGATTCTTTTGTCACCTTTTAAGTAAAGGTATCATTATATCTGCCTCCCAGTCTTCTTAAATCTTTTCTTCTACCATTTTTAATGATTAGCTCATGCATTTTTATTTTTTAACATTTCCCACCGTTCTTTTCAGAAGTTCTGTTGCAATAAAATCATTACCTGTTGCTATCTAGCTCTTTAGTTTCTGAATTATATTCATCACTTTATTTCCGGTTGGCTTCGGCGTTTCCGGCCCATCTGTTAATGTACTTATTTATTCTATACTTCTTGGTACAGTTTCTTCCGCTCTGTTCAGGCATAGTTCTATAGGGTTGCCTAGCGATCTATTGAGTATAGCTTTCCTTTCTGTGAGCATATTTCCAAACATCCATACAGACCTCAGACCTGAGCAGAAATTTTTAAGATGTTCCTTTCATGTTATTAGGAAACTTTTCGAGTTGTTTTTATATTGTTTTCTTCCATTTCTTTAATCATTTAATGTCAGTTTCCTCATCTTTCTTCTTAAAATCCAATATGATTCCAAAATGTGTCCGCCTAAAAATCCCAAATTATATTAAAATGTGGAATTATATTGCCATGAAATATATCAGGCTTCCTCGTGATACTCTAGGAAAACTTGACCCAAGCAATGTATTTACCATTTTCCTACTCATTTAGAAGTAATAATATTTAAAATCTATTTTCCCGGTGAAAGAATACCAGCAATAACAAAATTAGAAGTCTAGTGTATTTAAAATCCAGGACCGACTCAGAGACACAATAAGTAAACAGAAGCCGTGAGAGTTCGTATTTAAGTAAGCAATTCAACTTTAAAATACGTCTTACCTGAGCTTGAACTTTGAGTCACTACTTCCTCTTCATAGTTTAAAATGGTCACAATCCTTGTGATATAATAATAATAATAATTTCTGTATACGTAACAGCCGAAGCCAATTACTATGTATTTAATATATGGACGAACACATACAACCATGCCCAGGGAGGTGTAAATATTCTACCCAGGCGGGACTCGAACCCGCGACCTTCGGCTTGGCAGGCGAGGATTTTTATCCGAGGACTTTACCCCGTCGCCACCGAGACCGGCAAAAAATATACTTAACATATTTGGTTCGGCATCGCCAGCATGGTAAATTTCATGAAGATGCTGTGCGAACCCAGAAGTATTGTTGCCGTTCATAAAAAAAACAACTTGTTCTTTAACCTGTGCAGAAAACTTTCAGTCGTTTTGTCCAACGCATAAAATATCGCAAACGTTGCACAAGAAATTAAATAGCAATAAAATCTCAGGCTAGATATGGTGAAAAGGATTACACTCAGCCACCCTTTGGGTATGAGCCGTTTTCCACCCCAATTTCCAAATGGGATAAACGGAACTGTAACGGTAGTTCAGTGTGACTAATTCCCAAATAGATCACGGGTGCCTTACAGATAGGGGAAAAGGCGTGTTCCACTAACTGAGAAAGGAAAATTACTTCCCTGCCATCTCAATGAAAAGAGACAGTGACGAAGTGGTCCACTACGACGAGTGACGCGGTGAATGCCTTAGATTATCAGTTACACTGTACTCTTCGTGGGAGCTAGATTTAATAAAATTTCTCTTATTTCCGACATTAAGAATTCCTATGATCAAGGTATAAAATGGATGGATAACTGAAAATTAGAAAAGTAAATTTAGGTAGATTAAAAATATCTCCTAATATATTGCCTTTTATATGTGATGAAACTCCGAGTTAATTCATTAGGCAGATGATATTTTGAGCATTATCCAAAATTCAAAGAATGGATTTGAATATATTCTGCAGAATACAGGATTGAATTGTTTCACATTCTTGTAGATACTCATAAAATGCTGGCCCAAAGTATGTTTAAGTATCTAGAAAAAAAATAATTTGATTGCACTGACTTGATCCAGGAACAACTTCAGTTGAACAAGTAATTATATGATGAACCCAACCGCGACAGATCTAAACTATGACTACAAATAAAAACCCTCTTTGTATTTTAACGGCTGGAACAAAAAGTTTGGCGAGTCGATAAGCAAAGCGATATCGGATTGCTCACCAATGAGGGCCTCTACAACTAGGGCGTACCGATGGTCAGTTAGCACTTCGCACGGAGTTCGTAATTGGATAAACAGTTGCGTGCTCACGCAAGAGAACGCTAAGCAAACACGCAATGCGGAGCAGCTACGCACGAAATGCGAGCGCAAACACCCACGCGTGATACGGGAGACACAAGCGGGTAGTAGCAAACATATTGGGAGCAAAAAAACCGAGACGCTGACAACATGGGCTGGAAAATGAGACGCACAGTAGCAAGTCCGAAAGAAGCATACATTTAATAAGATTGGATGGTGATTGCAGGGGTGTCAAAACAAATCTCTAATTCCACCAAATAATACTTGATCAAAAAAAATGTAAAACTTTAGCACATTAATTCCTAACACCTGAGATGAGTACGCGTAGGGCACGAAATACGCAGGCAAATCTAATAAATATACAAAGGAAATGGTTCCAGGCTTGACTTTGTGGCAGTAATTCATAGTAACTTAAATAAAACTTTGTATACTCCACTATAGGTTTAATAACACGACCCGGGTTTCGACACTTCGTGTCAACCTGAAGATGACACGAAGTGTCAAAACCCGGGTCGTGTTATTAAACCTATAGTGGAGTATACAAAGTTTTATTTAAGTTACTAATAAATATACTTGTTTTGCGTCTATTTATCCAAAAATTGAATTGCACTTCATTCAAACTACCTATCATTCCATCAAAAGATACTTCGCTAACCTATTGATTATGATTTTTCTGCCTTCATTAAATTTCATTTCAGTTAATAAGAATTCCACTTTTTAACACAATTTATTTATTTTTTCAAAATAATAAATGGCTTTAACGTTAAAAAATCACTCTTTTCCCGAAATCAATCCACCTCCGCCATACGAGCTATATTATTTTAAACTAATTAATGGATAAGTAACAAAGAAATATGGGATACTTAATTGAAAGTAACAAAGAGAGTGTGCATTAAAATGCATATTATTAATTACAAAATTAAAGCGAAAGTTTAGCCACATTAGAACACCGATACCGCAATCAAAAATATAACTTGTGTTTAGCTCCACAGTGTCAGTTAAAGGGGAAGTTGGTCCATAAAAAATTGATTACAAAACAGAATCACATACTATTTTCAATAATAAAGCAAGTAGTAAAATACTTCGCCGATAGTATTTAGAACCGGACGGTTTCCACGCAGTATGGCCTAGGATATAATTATTAATCCAGCCCATATCTACATAACATCTACATGATACCCTACGAGCCATCTCTGGGAGTACGAGTGGAAGGTCGTTTCGTTTACTGTTAAAACTCAAGCTGATAATAAATGTATGCTATAAATTATAAATTCCAATTCCCACCAGTAAAAATATGAAGCAAGTAAATTGTTTAATGGTCCAGCAATTAATTATCAAAGAGCTTCAAGAAGCTCGAGGTATTTAATTTCTACTAGAGCCAGAGAAGGCTGCTCTCCAACTGCGAAAGATGAATTTTCCTCGAGACATAAGGGTACGGTTTAATTATGGTGGTTAACCTTTCCGGTTTACGACTAATGCATGAAACTATACGGTCCATTTCGGCTCCAATCACCACTTATTCATCTTTAATTTGTGAAACCGCTCCATTTGATTCGATGAGAACGCCTTGCGCAGGAAAGTGGTGTAAATAATTCAGAAACCACATAAAATAACCCGGTAAGGTATTAGTAGTAACCTTCTTACCCTTTTTGGCCTTCCTTCAATATTAAATCTCGCCGCATTTTCAGATTCCCAGAGGCGAAGCTGAAGTGAAAAATTCACGTAAAAAGGATGAGCACGGAGCAGGGAATGTGAGAGATCAAAGAGAGAACCATTGGGGACGGAAAGCACACAGATACAATGGAAAGAGACAAAGAGTGACACGCAAGGAAGAAAAAGAACGCGGCACAGCCGAGTATGAGGGGGGGAGGAAGAGGGAAATCTGCCAAAGTTTCATTGGACACCTCTTTGAGACAAATAAAAACAACTTTCACCATGCATGTCGAGAATTGATTCTCAGATAAATACGCTAATGAGAAGTAAAACATGGCAAATCTGAAAAATTACGACGCGATGTTTGAAATAGTGATACTCAAAGATAGGTTTAGCAGTTATCTATCCTGCAATTCATCCACGCTTATATAGCTTGATCTGCGTTCAAGAAGCTGCAAAAACCTGTAATTAATTAACATGATATAATGTGAATTTTAAAAATTTTCCTGGATTGATAAAATAAGAAATGAAGTTACACTGCGTATCAATCAATTAAAAAAACAAGCCTGCGACAGCCTGCAATTTACAAATTCATCGACCGAAAAAATATATTCCAGGCTACATGAAAATTTCATCGAGATCATTATCATAAAACCTTCTGCAGTGCTCATCCGGTAACCATAAATCTGGATATGTTTTTCATATTTCACCACCGAGAAAGGCTTAACAAGAGCAGAATATGAGAGAAAGAGGTGATAAAATTCAGAAAGAATGAAGCACGCTTGCCCGAGGAGAAGAAAAAAAAATCCAGTGCCATAAGGCATGATGGGAATAAGGAGATGAAATCCTTAAAGGAGCTTACGTCTTTTTGGGAGTTTCTTTGAGCTTGGACGCTAGGATTTGTCTCATCGAAAAAGTGCTGGGCAAGGAGGGACGGGAAAGTATTCTGCGAGGAATGAAGGGGAAGGAAGAGGGGGCGAACAGTAGGATTGGGAAGCGACACGTCCCACAGCCAGAAAGTGAACGGCGGTCGGTATATAGTATTAAAAAATGGACGTGAAGGTGGGATTAGAAAGAGGAAGTGAATGACTGACTAGTCCATATGCTTTGGAGTTTCGAAAGTTAAGTATCCCGGAGTGCGCAGCTAGAGATACGGCTTGAATGCGGATAAGAAAGTGAATAAAAGCTATAAAATATGTTACAGGCAAACAAAGCCATACTCTCGGTAGTAAAACACGAGAAGATATATTATTTTTATAATAACAGAGTAACCGTATGTGTACATATTACCGATGGAAGTAAAAAATCATCACGCCAATGGTTAAATTATTAGCATACAGTAGACTGTAGTTCCAATTTAAAACACGAGGAGGTACGAAAAATAGAGCTCTGTAATGAGTTTATCCCGTGCATAAACCATGATAACTTTTAAGTATATTCCATGAAATGATGACCTTCCAACATGTATTATCAGCGGTGACCTAATCACATTGATAGATGTAAGGATGCATTCCTTACTTACTCCTCGGCGCTACAGCCCTTGTAGGGCCTTGGCCTCTCCGACGATGTTAGCCCAGACATCACGATTCCCGGCATGCGTTCTCCATCTTCTAATTCCAATCCGTCTCAGAGCATCCTCTACATCATCCAACCATCTTTTCCGGGGTCTCCCTCTTAATATTCTACCACCAGGATGACCACGAAAGGATGTATTGAAAAGAATTTAAGGTGGCCCTAAACTTCTGAGTCACCTCAATGTCGATGTGTGGCCAACCCTCTTCAGTCCTGTAAACGAGCGGTGTAGTCTAGGGGCCGAAGTGAGGGTAGAACATCAACGAGCGGAATAAGCAACATGCTTGATAACCATTATTACTCAGATCACCTGCACATAATGAAATGCAGACTTGAACTATTCCATAGGCTGTAGCAATAATAGAAAAACAGAATCAATAGTTTTTCATTGTACTTTGGAGAAAATAGATTAGTAATAAATATACTCTTTGCTGTAAATGGATTGAAAATTCTTGTTCCCGATTTCAACATTTCTAGAATACCTCCGATTACTAAAGAATGTAAAGTTTTTCTATTTTTTAAAATTAAAAAAACTAAACCATGAAGTGAGGGAATTATTCTACTAATAACAAAGAATACTTCGTCGGCAGAGGAAAAATACTTCAAGCCTTCAGGAAACACCTAAAGCCTCTATTGGGAAAGAGGTAAACGACGAAAACGACCACGTGAGCATTGATGTGGAGGCTCCATTATTTGTATCAACGATGTGTAATGAGAGTTTAACCACTGATGGGTAATTTTTAGGCGTGTTCATAATAATTAAGCATCAGAAAGACAAACGCAATAGAGGTAGCTTTCAAACTTGTTACAAGTGATTGCATATAAATTATGGCATTTACCAAAGTTTGTATACTTAAGAACCAAAATAAAAAGCAAGGAAATCCGAAAACTAATTGAATTATCCATTTATATTCATTAACTAATAAGAAAGATGTAATGAAAGAAAAGGAGTAATTTGAAGAAATAAACAATTTTAAGACAGGCTTCGATATAGAGGATGTGTTCTCATGGTTTCAAAATCTGACCTTTGATTTAGGAGTGAAATGGAGAGAGTGCTTGAAGATAGGAGATTAATGTTTTTTTATCATAAAAGTAAATAAAGAACAGCAGCAGTTTTATAGTAGTGAAGGAATAGACATGGAGGAAATTTGAGGAATCGCACCAGATAAAATATGAATTTTTACCGAAGAAACGAGTGGACTTCTCTCAGTTATGAGCACCCCAAACCCCTTTACTGAGGCATTTTTTTTATCATTTTTGGCATATTTAAAAATAAGGAAAAACAAATTAGGAGCCGAATACGGCTGTAATTGGTATGAAAACTATTTGCCTTAGAAATAACATAATTTTAGACATTGTCCAGAAATGGAAAATCTAAAAAGTTTGAAATTACATCAAATACAGAATTTAAGCAATTTATTAAAGGATTCAATCAGTAATAGAGTAAAATATAAATTAGGCAGCCTATACTGATAATAGTTTTTTTTCTTTTGCAGGTAACGGAATATAATAAACATGTCCATCCCAGTTATTCATCCTCAATCACAGCAACGGTAAGATACCTTCCAAACACTAACTTTAACGGTGGTAAAGAATAATATTTACGACAATATTTAGAGCTTCACTTAACAGGTTTCTCAAAGGCATTCGATGTATTCTTGGACAAGAAATTAAATAAGATGCAGCTACGAAGTTCTAGAATATTTAACCTGACACAATCAATGAAGGAAGTGAAGAGGTATGAGATCGAAAGTACCCTAATGATGATCCATTTGCGATGCATTGAAGGGAAAAGGGACAAGTTACTCCATAAATGCGTCCGTAATATTACTATAGGAACGCGATTATAGTACGCATGTTTGACAAACCAACGGATTGGTAGAGATCAAATGCATATTTTTTGCAGTGTAGTTTCTACTTGAAGAAAATTTTTCCTTACAAAGGTAATTTGCTATCGTAAAGTGCTGGCTAATTTAAAAATATTACCACTGTATTCAAACAGTTCCTTCTTACTTCCTTGAAAATTATACAAATGTAAAGTATGGGCCTCGTTCAAATAGCCGGAGATAATACGCTGCCAATTATATCAATGAAACTGATTAAAAACTGAAAGAAACTTTAAAGAAAGTAAAATGACTTTGAAGGGCAATAAATTATTACACAACAGATACTCCCTTTCGTCACGTACTTGAAATTTTCCGTTTGTAAAATCTTTACACTTACTTAATCCTAAACCAATAATAGTAAGAGACGGAGCATAAAGAAGGGCCTAGATCAGTAAATTTGGTAAGTTCAGTCAGTACTTATTAGTAATTTGATCGTTCATGGCATACCTTTGAAAGAGGAAAACTTAAAAGACGAAGCAACGTCTGAGCCATTGTATTAAAAACATTGGAATGGAAATCGGCCCACTAATCATTATTCGCTGTTTGCAGTATGCTAGCACCCAGCCAAAACTTCTAAATATACACTGGATTCGAATTTAGATATTTTTTTGAACAAAAATGGAAACTTCGCCAAGGTTGGTCCATATTTAAAGGTCTTTTGGATCAGACGTATCTCGCAGCGCGGGTTGGTATTCTGGGCCGGGAAAAATTTCACATCTTGACCAGGTTTTTAACAGAGTTTAGGCGCTATATGCGATAATCAGAGATTTTAGATATTGCCTTCAATCCTTTGATTCCGAGCGAAAATAGCTGGAAAATGAAGAAAAGACTTAAAAAGGGAAAGGGCTTAGGTCAATTCTTTTGGAATTTCGACATTTTATAGAGGGCTTTCTTTCAGTCTCAACGAAAGACGCCCGCGCACGTTGTCCATGATTGGCAACAACGATATGAAAAGAAAAGGCACGAATGGGTACGGCAACAATAAAAATCAAGGGCCTACAGGGAACTTAATGAGGGAAACTCGCGGTCGCTCTGTCCATATGACCCTGTTGAACGGTAAAAAAACTCCAATCCTTGGATTTCACCCTTGCAAATGAGGCAGGGCTTGTGTGCAAGGGTTTTCTTGCAACTAGGAGTAAAATAGCGGTAGAACTGAGTCTATTCAGGAAACTATGAATAGTACCAGAGAAAAGGGAAAGCATCTCATCACCCGCAGCCAGGGTAAACGCGGGACGGCGTCCTCTAAGCAATAATAGGGATGCATATATGACAGCTATAAGTCAACGGACTCCTTCGCAATTTGACGTCCTACAAAGAAAGAACACTGAAATTTGACTATACGATGAGTATCCCTCCGTTCGACGTCACACGTGGCACTCCGTTCCACCTAGATGGAGTCAAAGGTTAGGACACATAGGTATGCCGAGGAATATAAACGGGGGAACTACATCAATCTTCTTAAAGCCAATACAGATACTTCTAACATAATGATACCAAACAGCCAGGGAACTCGTCCCTTTAGGGTGGATGTCACATGTGCAAATCACGGGATCACTTCCTATGAGACCGTCATCCAATGAAATAAAATCCATGAAATGAAAAAAATCCTCGCCTTGACTGATAAAAAGCTTAAAAGTTTGGCTCTTTTCCATTATTTTCATCTAGGGTAGTGTATCATAGCACATTTTCATCACTTCAACCACGTACATTCATTTATTCACGCTTTCTCTCTGCCGCAGATTCCTAACATATCTGCTCATTTAGTTAAATCAATTTCAAACAAACGCGCTTTCTAGACTTTGCCTTCTTATGTCACTGAATTAAATTTTGTGCATTGTATACATATTCTCCATTCCATACCTTCAACAAGGAAAATTATTGTAAATATGTTGAGTAAGTAAAACAGTAATTAGCCAACTAGGTTGAAACTATACTATCTACCGTTTATGTACGAGGTATTTCTTGTCCACTCTTGTGTACAAAATGGTACATAACCTTTTTCAGTAGAAATCCATCAGTTCATTCTGGGGTACAGCTCTGGATATATATTAGATTTAATATCTAAATAAGTAAATAACACCTTCACTTAAAGGCGTTCACTCCCTTAATGCAATACGGCCTAAAATTACAGAGACAAAATTTCCATGTCAACTTGACAAGTTAACGTGAACACAGAAATCAATTAATCACCTGCAATGCCTCGTCATCTCACCTGGATCTTAGGAAAAGATTAATTAGAGGAAATCTTCTTGAAAGCACTCAAATTGATGAGACAAACGCCCACGCCAGAAAATTCAGCCGTGGAACAAATCGAGGCAAATTATACCGAATGAATGAATGAATGTTAATGAACGGCGTCGGTAATGGGATGGCGAACGAGAAGTCTTAAGCTCCAGAGTGCGTTTGCCTCTTTAGTTTGCGTGTGCTTACATTGGTCGCTGGATCGATCAAAATACCTTTCTCCGCGAAACAAAAAGCGAAAAGAACATCCGCCCCTCCCGCGCCCTAATAGTACCTGTTGGAGGGAGGGAATGGGAGATAAGACTTGTAAGGGCAAACTGTGATGAAGCACATCGCTTTAAAACACCTCCAATTAGAACCGGATCCCAGAACACGAGGCACTTAATTAGCTCGGAGCACGCCCGCTCCGGAATTGGAGTATCTTCCAGATTTCCATCTGCATACGTCCTCCCCCTAACCTCCACGCTGCGGAACGAACGCATACCACGACCCATTTCACGCAAAAAGCGACTTCACTTTTGATCCGCTGCTTTACGGGAATGGAATGTTTCGCGACGGGGTAGAAAATAGGGCTTGTGAACTGTTATTACCACTGTCAGCCGTCTGCATGATAATTTTGAAGCCATGGTGGGACAAGAACGAGAGGTGAAAGAGGGAGAAAGCCAAGGAACTTTTGTAAGGCTGGGTTTTCATTCAACTAATATCTAGTTAAGAAATTTCATAAAGCAAATGAATAAACCTTAGGCTTACTCTAAATTTACTACGTGAAAATGTTTTGGAGTTCTTGCCTAAACCATGAGAATATTTTTTAGCTAATAAAGAGAAAATTGGGTAGATTTTACTTATGAAAAGTTTAACTAAGCAGAATTCTTCGTTTGCAGATTCCTGATTACGAAGAATTTATTTAGCTGTTTCATTACATTCCCAATCTTTAAATTTGACTGTTAGTATTTTGTAGGTTTGACCACTAACTGAAAATATGCGAGTTAATTTCTAATAATGATAGCTTTTATCACTTCCTTTTCCGTCAGACTATTCTCAACTACAAGAAAGCCACAGTAAAACAATGAAGAATTTATATTGACAAAACGGCAAATTATATTTCCTTTCATCCGAAAAGTTGTAAATGAATACTGAAGTTCCAATAACCTAAGGCGCACAATTCAATTAAATGTTATCGACAAATACACCTAAGCATTTCACAATGATTTCGAAGATTACTTGATATATTATTGTGAGAAGTACTGATTCAACAAGAAAAGCCAGGTGATTTTTTTCAATGTTTATATTTGGCATGACGCTCATTAATCCTTATATAAAAAAAAAGGAAGCTGAAGACACTAATATACGGTAAGATAAGAGCCAATATTAACAATAATATTTCGATGATAATTACCTAAGATGTAATTGGTACTCATTAAGCTGAAAAGTAACTTCATTTTTCACTGCCATCGAGTTATTTTATAAATTAAATCAATCTTTCACATCCATGAAAGTGTATCTTTCGCAATGAAGACCATAGTGGACGGAAAAGAGTAGGAAATATCCGAGAGGCCGCAAAGGTTCCGGTAAAGTTGACAACTTGAGTTTCATGGCTATTGCACACCTGGTAATAACAACTATCTAACTTGAAAAAGGTGATTTATATCTTTAATCTTTTCCCTAATATTAATTGAAATAGAATCATGGAGGAATTAATCCAGCCAAGAAACATTTAAAGCCCGCATTTATTTGAGACTGTATCACACAAATAATCAATCTACAACTGCGTCTTTTTCAATCATATGATAATTAGGCGGCTGAAAACAAGCGGGATCTTGCGCAAGCGCTCGGTGAGTCCATGAGAGGACGTCAAATGAGCAATAAATTCATGAAAATTACCTTAAATTTCTACCAATAATTATGCATGATAAATTTATAATTAGTTTTTCTCTTACATATTTCGTCCACGCCCCTGCGATACATATGGAATTGAAGCAGGAGATTTTAGCGAACGATTATAGTAATGAAATTTTAGCCGAAAATAGAACAAAGTGAAATTCAGCGTTTGGTTACAACTGCAGGCGTTGCATTGTTTCTCAATTTGACATACTTACATTGTTTCGTACGATATGGTAGCCCATGGAAAAAAACCTGTATGTAGAAAATACCTAGATATAATACAGAAAGTAGTACGATTCCCTCATTATTCTATCTGACGGCGTCTTCTAACTACTGGACAGCCTTGATAAGGAAGCCACATTGATAGTAAAGTTTATTTGCCATGCCAACTAGTAAGAATAGACGTTATAGCAAAGCGTGCGAATATTAAATATCACCCTACTCACACCACAGCGTGACCGACGTTTATCCAATTCCATTAGACAAATATTAACTGCCTCGTTGTGTTCTTCACAAATCGGCTGTCACCAGCAATGATTTCTCGAACGCATGGGAGGTGATTTCCCATCTGTAGGTTCGTAACGCGGTTCCATGTTTCTTTCATTTTTCCCTTCGCGCCATTAAGAGAGGAGATGCAAGCATTCAATTCCGCCACTGTATTTTCCTCCTTTCTATCGTCTTCTCTTCACCCACTCCCAAGGAGTTAATCTGTCCATTTCTCTTTCGAACATTTTCACCAGACCTCCAGTCCACCACTTTTCTTCTCATAAAATGTCCTCCATTTTCCCTCAAATGAATTATCCGCCCCCAGTGACCGAAGGAAGAAATTGGATTAGGGAATCAAAATATCTAGGAGACGAGCGATTTGTTTTTGGATTTGTGTTTCTGGAATCAGGAAGACAACTAATTTGATTCAATGTGGAATTATTTGGTCTTTTTCGTTCGTCGCCTTATACTATGTATTTCAATTTTTTTCCATTCCCCCAGTACATTCACAACCTTTCTGGATCAGCCGACAATACATTGCTGAACCATCCACATTTTTATTCTTACACACACGCATTTAGCACTTAACAGCTCATTCTCACCGCCGCGTCGTTTGTGCTGGGCAACGGAAGTGTTTTTCTTGGAAATGTAAAATAAATATGTCTTTTATTCACACTATCTGGTATCATATTACAATTCACTTAGCTGTATCTACTATATTAGTACAAGCGAGCACACAATCGCTTATCTGTGTTCTTGACATAACCGGTGGCCTCTCTTTGCTTTAGCAAACACTCAAACACGATTTCTAATCCTTAGAACTAAATAAAACCATGAAGACAGGTATTTTTTCTGATTTTTTGCTAACATGATGACTACTTCATTCAGCATTACTACGAAAAGATGTCATGTGGATGTTTTTCTGGACATTCAGGTTGTAATGAATTCCTACAATAGTATTAGAATTAAATTAATTATTATAATCTAATATAAAGTTAATATTTTTTAGTATATTGAAGTCCAGACTATTTCCGAAAATAGCATTTCCTTCATCACCAATATATTGCTAACTTTAATCACAGCTCTCGCCCGTGAAAATAATAGTCACTTATTTATTTGAAATAATATTAAGATTTGGTGCCTCGAGGACTTTTCTTCGGCGCAAAATTTCCCTTAATACTCAAAATGAATATTTAAATATCTACTTGGCCCACTATGATGCTTGACATATAGCAAAAAGGGGTAGGAAGTAACAAGAAAAGTCCACAAAAATATTGATAAGAATTTTTGATCGTAAGAACGCAGCGACACATTCACCAATATCTTATCCAATAATTATGAAAGAATAATAAAAAAGAAATCGCTCATGACAGCCATTATTAAGGTTCTCCATTCGTCAAGCATTTAAGGACTCAATAACTTCCAAATACTATGTGGAAAATTGACTTTGATTATTCATTCAGTCCTAGGCTAATTAAAAGATTCATAGATGAAAAATGCATGAGAAACGGCGTTGATCATAAAAAAATATACGTCTCGGGCCATCCAAGTTCGAAAAAAAGACGATAATAGACAGAAGACAATAATAGAAGGCAAAGATAATAGAAATGCGAAGAGTTAATGGCTAACTGGAATGCGAAAACAATATTCTCCAATTCCGTGCTCACACGCTAGCGGTCTGATTTGCCTCAAGTTCCATGAGGAAGACTTTAGGGGAAATAGATATTCTGACGAGGCAGATATTGCCAAAGCACACTTGAACTCGTATATTTTACGTCACAGTTCACGAGATGAAAGCCACTTTTAAACTCAAGGGTGTTTTCCTTGGACAAACTCAAAGGACTCCACTAAAAGTTAGGCCGACAGCAAGGTACACACTACTATTAGCGAAGCCATTTAATGACTTGGCCTGAAGCGCTATAGATCTCGAGCGACAATTTTTCGACAGAAGTCTTCTCATGTATATTTGTTGTTCAATTGGAGTACCTTTGACCAACTAATTTAACTTTCAAGCGCGTTGCCTCCATATGGTGACGTAATTATGAAGATTCATGGATTATATCACGGATGAGTAATTTTTCCAATGGATTTTAACTAGGCTATTTAAAAAAAACTTGTCTAAAAATTTTATGGAGTAAGAAATAAACCTTGGGGATAAAATTCATGCAACGATATGTAGTTATTGAAATCCTTGCTGCAAAGAAGGATAGCTCATTATGTGATGAAATGTAAAACACAGGTGCTCACCTTAGGAAGATTTAAATGCATGTCATTAAATTACTTTCGTGGCTAGTGTAACAGTATTTGAACGTAGAAACAACACCCAGGGCGGCTATTAAGGTCATAATTTCGTCATTAGATTCCAAATGAAATTTACATGGAATCCAGCGACGATTTTCCGTAATATTTTATATATTTCCGTAATATTTCTTTTAAAGGATCTTATTTTTTGCAATTTCTTCTTCTCGCCAATCTACGGGAACGTAATCTACCTTGCATGCTTGATTCACTTGTTCATTCATTCTCACGTTCTACACTAAGATTCGTAATCTGCTGGCATTCCATTACCCTCCACGCCAACGATCCTCTCCACAATACACCCTCCTCAACGCCGTACACTCCCGTCCAGCCACGAACGCCAGATGGAAGGATTCCAGCTGGAATCGGATTTTCGCACCTGCCCTGTCGGATGGAGGGCGGGAAAGGAGGGCTGGGCACGCCCACGGCGGCGCGACATGACTCAGCGGGGAAGAGAGGCGCGAATTCTGAAAGACATAGTGCGGTAGTCGCTTTATTTTCGGCCCCATCTTCGTCGTCGCCGCATTTTTCCGCCTCGTAGCTCGTTCGCTTGAGGGAGTGGTTTGTCGACAGACGAGGACTGGGAGTCGGGAATCTCTCGCGGGCCAAGAGAATTGGAACTTTTATTTTCTTCGGAGACTTGACTGAAACCTCTTTAATGCTGATCATTGGCGGTACGTGGGAATTTCAATACACTCTCCGATATAAGTTAAGTAAAAGCTACTCTTTGCACTACTACAGCCGTGTAAAAAATGAGCGTTAAATTATATCTATAAAAACTCATGCTTCCGAGCCCCAATGAGCTACAATCTCAAATCCTCTACTTTCTAGAGTACTTAAAACCCCTTGGATAAAGCCCGAAGTATTAGAAGCTCAAAAAAATGTATTTCTTAATTACTTTCCTCGCACCTTCTGGATCCTAAAATCTCAACCATCACAGTTTACGAAATAATCAAATGTGCATCAAGAACTGAGTGTACCCTCATTCTATTAATTATGAATCGAATGCTTAAGAAACTGCCTTCTATCATTACTGTTCACCGCGCTACCTATAACACCTCCTTGCCTTATGCCCAGGAGGCGAAGGCCCAGAAAAAAAATTGGAGACGGCATTCAACTTGTTTCTTGAAGGTAATTATAATAAGACAGTCGGCACAGCTAAGGTCTTACTCTGGGTTATGTTTACATTAGTTGCGTTCTTTTTACATTAAATATAAGTTAAAATCCATGGGTAATTCGTTATTCATCTAATTGAGGGAAACGCCCTTTAGGCACAAAATCCCTCTCATGCACAGTAGTTCTCGCTTCAACTTTGCGTGCGTTCTCGTTCCTTTCATTTTAACCTTCTTATTCTTCGCACTTGACTCTTACGTCCCTGCTCGTTTCTGAAAGAACCACTCAAACTTTTCACTTTTCCATCATACATCTGTTCAATGATTTGATTCCTATTTATTTTTCGAACAAAACGAAGCCAACAAAGTACAAAACCTTTCATATTCGTCCGTCCAGCATCTTATAAACACAAATGCTTTCAAGAGCCATCCAACTACTATCTCAATCTTTCCACTTCCCAAGATACTCTTAAACCCCTCGCGCCGAGTCCTAAAATTCGTCTTTTCAAAGGCAAGTCCGAAACACCCATTTATTCAATAAGGCACAGATAAGTACACTTAACCACGGCTAATCCCAGCCCTGTAGCCAAATAGCTATATAATCCATTTTGTATCCAACTTATTTTCAACCCGCTTAATAACTCATAAAACTGGCTTTTAGTTGATTTTTATGTCATGTAATGCAGCATATATGATTCAAGACATAAGCATTTAATTAAAAATAGAATTTCTTTATTTACACAATCTTAACGCCAATGGTACATAAAATTTGGTACAAATTAGCAGACACGTCATACTGTAGAGGCGACCACGTTTAAAATCTATTATGCGAGAATGATGAATCCACGCAACGGTCCTGGCCTTGGGAGACGCACAGATATGAAGAGGATCGTGTGCGTCCGCAGTAGCCTACTTTAGTCTGGAGGCGTAAACGCAATTGCAGTTCAAGGTTCCATCTGGGGGACGGTTTATCTCACATGAAGTGTTCTCAAACTGACACCGCAATGGTTTCCGGAATTTCCACTTAAAAACGTCCTCCACCCTGCACTTGAAACCAGGAAAAACCCTGGGAGACATATCTCTGCTCCATCCACTTCATTAAATAGGATCCCGAAACCGACGATTTCCATTTCCTGCAGCTATTCAATGCAAGAAACCAATTATCTCAGCGGGAAGTTTAATTGGAAACGCAAACGATGAAATGTAAGAAAATCTTGACCTTTTCATTGAAATTGGTTAAATGCCAGAGCTATATTACCGAATAAAATTTCATTTTTCAACAATAGGTAAAGAAAATACTCTATAGATGGAGTATTTGATTTCATCATCATAAAAAATATGTACTAATCGGCGGAGAGTAGCACTATTATTATGCATATATTTTTTAAAGCCTCGAAAGCATCACCTGATTAATTTGGCACAGTTATTGCATAAGCGTACTGAGTGGCCTAGGCATCAATTACATTTAAATGAAAAATCAACTCTTTCTAATATACCCAGAGCAGAATTACAGTAAAAGAGAGCTTTTGGAGCAACGAGTAGCTATTTAAAGATATTCATGCGATGACCGTAGCTGAAAGGTCTTCCACAAATTTTAAAATAGTTACTACTAATAAGCTCATTTAAACTTGCGAGCAAAATCAATTCGAGCCAGTTACCGTCGCATAAAACGAAAGCTCTAGCATAACTCTTGAAGTCAGATTGTTTGTTTAAATGATTTTTATTATTTTTACCCTGGATTTTGATTATGAGTTTTAGTTACACCATACCTTTCCCAAACATTCCTTTCGACGCTCGTATGAACCTGGGGTAGTATTTTCCTCCAGAGCCCGCACAATTCATGCAGAGCACCTTCTGCAACCAACCGATTAAACTGCTCATGGCCCCACGAATCATAAAGCACGATTCAATTTTTTTCCGAGGAGAAAATTCTCAACCCATGCCCCACGACATTCGCTGAAGTTAGGCGTTAAGCCTTCTCTGAAAGGGACGGGCTCGGGTCGCCCCTCTTTCCCCTCTGACACCCTCCGCCACACTCCCGCTCTCCACCGAACTCCTGAAGGGGTCGCTCTTACATGAGACGGCGAAGTCGCTCTAGCCACCTCTCGCTAGACTCAACAGTGACGCAAAATTTCAAGAGCACATAATTTGCCATAAACTCAACCAATTAAACCCTCCATGAGCATGCGTGCATGTTATCAAAGGTATCTTCTTTCTTCTCAATTTATAAATAAAATTTTATTTTACGCGCAACATTTTATTTTATCGACCCCTATTCCAACGCTGTGGAATTTTTTTTTCAATGCAATACTTACTCAATGAATGTGACTTGAACGTCGACAAACACGAAATACTCCATAAATTAAATGCTTCCTTGATGCCCGGGTTGCTGAGCTTCAGACCCTAATGTCGGAGTTCTTTATACCTCATCGAGCATGGATGCAATGTGTGTCTCAGTAAATAGACCTCAGATAAGACCAATGCTTGGCACACTTTTTCTAGCCACTGCCCTCTTTCCTCCATAAATGTATACTCAACGTCCCCAAACCGTAAGAGTTATAATCAAGGCATATATGACCAAATGAGGCAGATTACTTAATTTTATGGTAGTAGCTCGCGGTAAGGTTTTACGTAAGAATTTCATTAAAATAAACTTATAGTTTTATAAAAAGAGCTTGCTCATGGTAAAACTGTTTTATGTGACTTATTTTTATAAAACGTTTTACGGAATAAAACAGGCTCTATTTCCATGAAAATGTTTAATAAAACAGATAATTAGATGCGCCGCTAACCACTGTTATTCGATTCCATGATATGAAAAACCACAAGGGAAAAGTAAACAAACATGGTTGGTAAATTTCTGCTCCCTTCACACTATAAACTTGCTTCATTCACTTTCGCTAACCGCATCGCCATGAGATTCGCGTATTTTATAACACCAACTTTGGAAATTTGCGCAATAGTTTTACTTCACCAAAAACTTAATTCTACCAAAAATAGGAAGCAGTCAAACCTGAGAAGTCCGTTTTTCCCAAGGCCATCTATACCTGAGTTGATATCTATTCGCACCAACACATTCCCTCAATCTGGATCGGTCTTCTAAGTCTTTCTCTACAACTCCAACCTTAAAAAGATCCAGACAAATAAATTATGATTATTAAATTGTAAACAATTACAATATTATAATGTTTATAGCAAATCAAATAGGTAAATAGTGTCTTTATTCTAGGGCCCAAATTTACATGCAAAAGATATGTCAGGGATTACTTTAAATTTTCAAGGAAACACAAACGATAATAAAGATAACATAAAATAAATGATTTAAAAAATTATTTTAAGAAACAAATTACTTTTTTACTATAGGTGCCTCACTATGTTATGCAAAACAAAAACGTTGTTAAGAGTAAATCGTCCCTCAAATCTCGAATACACTTAACGCATTTTTATATTTCCTGCTCTCTAAAAGTCTTCGAGTGAAATCTGTCACTCGAGCTTCGAGTGAACGCCTCTTTCACTCGTACTCGAGAGAAATAAGCCGTCGAATCACTCCGTTCAAGTCAAAAATTTTCACTCGTGCCCATTGAGTGAACATTTTACTCAAACGGCACGAGTGAACTACGACAGCCTACCAACGTTCGAGTGAGTCTTCACTCAAATCGAGGGTTCCGCCCAGATAACCCTTCCAGGCATACCTACGTGATCAAAGATAGAAAGTCGGTGATATTAGGGAAATATAAACATGATAACATAACGAATGATAACTGAAACGAAGTATTCCACAGGATATTCGTTCCTGTTGAAAATATATAATATGTGTTTGTATATCTTAGAGGTTAGTTTTTTGTTACATTCCCAATATATTTTTTCCTGGAATCAGAGTTGTATTCAACCCTGGCGACACCAATAAATTATGTGGATAATTTTTATTAACAACTTCAAAGAATAGATGTAGAAGATGTAAAAATTGATGTATTGTTCAATTATGTATCTTGATATTTATACTTTATGTGTATTTAGTTCAATTTTGACGCTTTATTTGCATTGTAATCTTTAATTTTTATATTTGCGTGGTGCAAATAAATCCACTCTAAACCTCACTCGAAATCGCCCCGCCTGGATAGAATATTTTCTGCCCAGGACATGGGTGTTTGTGTCCCGTCCGTTGCTACTGTTATTCACCCGACGTAAATTGCCCCATTTTACTGTATTCGGGGTAGTGAAGATAAACAAATAGGTAAATAAAATCTCACTCTAAACGAGAGAACAATTACTCGATGCTTCGAGTGAATCTTTTACTTTTAACAACGAGAAACTTTAACAACGAGTGAAATAATCACTCGAAGCCTTGAGTGACGTTCCACTCGATACGAGGGGTGCAGTTTTCACTAGAAACTGGAGGGAAACCTCACTCTATTGGAGAGATACTTCACTCGAAGACATTTAGAGAGTGCTTTAACGGATGTAAATGAAAGTAGACTATCGCCTAAAGTCGCCGATCTGACCTCTAGCGCTGTCCTACCGCCCACTTGATTCTTTTCACCATCCTGAGAGTGGTAGTGCTCACTTTTGGAACCGATGAGGTAGACGGTACCACATACCCAGAGCAGGTTAAGTATCAGAAATTCTAATATCACGGCAAATGTAATTATAAAACAAAGAACTATAGAAGAAATAAACTGTGGAAAAGATAAGGTTAGGAAAGTAGGTCAGAGGGAATAAAAAGTAGTTATTTTTGACACCATGAAAGGTAAGTAAAATTTTGAAAAACGGTAAAGAACCTTTCCCAGTATGAAGGAAAATGTAGCTTCCCACTCCTCAATCACGAACATGCGGTGTGGCAGTCACTTGGTAAAGCACAACAAGAATATTCGATATAACGGTAATGGTGATTAAAATACTAAAAACAACTTTTCAAATCTCCATCAATTTAACCCCACGACACGTAAATATTGCCCTTTAGCGTGAGAGGCTAAGTGGCGACACAGCATCCCTCACCCGGGGATGGAACGAAAGGGCGACCTCATGGGGTCTTTCCGGCTCTTCACCTCGGGAGCCGGCTTACCGAAGACGTGAAATTTGCGTTTTACGTCAAGAGGTGAGAGGAATATGGGATGAGAAGGGGAAAGGTCAAAGTGTTGAAGATTGAAAAATAAAAACGGAAGAGATGGGTAAGGATAAATTCCCAAAAGAAGTGTAATGTGAGAAAGAGCAAGAGAGGGAAATAAATACGAGGAGAGAGATATTCATGAAGAGATTGAGAGAATATCTTCAGCAACTACTCGCGATGATCTGATTTATTCACGGCTGACATTATGGACTAGGGTCTTGGCCTAGGGGTCCTTAACCAGCCTTGATCAAGCTAATGGAACGGCAGACGGGTGTTCCGAGCACTCGTTTTCCTACCTCGACCCCAGTAATCCTCATTGACGATTTCCAAGAAGACGACACCGCCTATTCTGTGACTTGGCGAAAATAATTCGTGAAAGCGACCTCAGAGACGGCGCTGGGTGTCGCGAGGGAGATGTCATTACAGGACTTTTGGGCACCGCCTCCTCTCCATCACCCAGTTAAAAAATGATGGTGAAGACGAGAGAACGACGACAAATGGATTGGAGGAGGGATAGCACGCGTAGATTGACAAAATATGGAAGCGATGAAATTGGAGGAATCACGCAAGAAATCTATGCATCAAAAATACTATTAGCATAAAAGGCATCGCCGTCAAAAATCAGCATATTACCATCGCTGAAGGGCGCAGTGGGTATTAAAGCGCCACTGTCTAACCCAAAATTTGATCAAATAATCGCATTAAAGGGTTTTTTCTTTATCTTAGAGCAATGAGGTGATCTGCAACGAAGATTGTACTCCAATACCCCGCGTACATTTGCGACAGCTGAGTAAATCCATCTTTCCTGAAATAAATATTTTGTGACTGTACCGGTGGAAATTTTTAGCGATACTTGAATAGGAAAGTCGGCATTGAAAAGAACTCGGAACTACAATTTTTTTACGTTGAAAATTATGGAATAAACATAGGCCCTCTCATTAACGCGATAAAATAACCAGAAAGAATAATAATGGGATAGTTAAACGATAGATTCAAAAGTTACATGGTTTCACCAGGTGAAGGTCGACATTTTAATTAGTCAAAATTTGTTACTTTAACAACTTTATTATAGAATGCAAACTTTTGGCAGTTACACCATCTTTAGGTATATTGTGTGAAGTGTACCTGAAGATGGCGTAAAAAAATACCAACCACCCTTAAATGATCCATGAGCAAAGTCAGTTGTGGGTGAAATCCACAGAAAAAGCCTTCTGCAATGACGAATGCATTCGCGTTTTTTTACTTCTACATTTTTTACAATACATATTTTTTATATTTTTTGTGTGTACTTGCGCATTAATAAATTTCACATTGAAGGCTAAAAGTATTTAAAATAGGGTAAAGCGCTATGTTCTAACCGCGAGCTGAAATTCTTGCTGGAATGAAAAAAAATGTAATTTTAAGCTGAAGTATTCTTCATGGTGGACACACTTATTTCATACACGTGTAAAGTGGAACACAACCACAATACCTCTCAACTTCACACCCTCATACTCAGGAACTAACTCGACTAAAAGAGTGTGAGTAGGCGATCACAGCGAGAAAGCTGAGAATCCCTCAGGGCCACTAACCAGTGACGAAGGACGAAAAGACGCAGGAGGCTCAATTCCAGCCAAGAGAGCTTCGAGTCGTTGAGTGAGGAGAAAGAGGTAGTGTGAGGATCCTCGTTTTGGTTCTCTACGTCTTGAGGGCGCGCCTATCGCCCGGGCGATAGGAATGAAGGACGTAAAGGCTGCGGCTGCCACGGAAAATCTCCCTCTTCGGTGGAGAAGCATAGGAAGGAAAGGAATAAGGAGGAGTCCACTTACTTAAGTAGACCGGTGACGAGACAGAAGGATGTTTCACCTAGAGAGGAGGATATTATCGTCCTTTTCCTGTGCCCGCTCCATGTACTCCTCCCCAATACCACTACAAGGCGATGAGAAGCCAGGGATGAAAGATCCCCCACTCCAGCACCAACGGACAAAAACGGATCCTTTTTCTCCATCCAGTAGCTTTCGCCAAAACTCGCTTGTAAATACAAAAGCCGGCGTTGATTTCACACTTTTTTCCTTTTCTTACGGCAAATTCTCTCCGTACTCTGGTCTGTTTTTGAAAAGAGTCATTAAAATCTTTCCCTAGTCAAATTAATGGACCCGTTCCCCTACGATAGATACGATACTGATAGAGAGAAATCTTGATAGATGCCCTTTCTTCCAGTTAGGTATGCAAAAAGGCTTCTCCCTAAATACCTGCATCAACTTCTCGAAATGATAACGTAGAAGAACTATTCAACTATTATCTATAATAAAACCGCGACGGTCCATTGGCACCTGCTTCCACTCACTGGAAGACAGAGGCAACAACACCTGAAACAAAGTAATTACCCATCAAACTTCCAGTGTTGCTAAGAGACGGTTACTTGGGCGATTGTACAGACACTAGTTTATCCATGTTTACCGAAAAAAATAACGCAATGCTTATCCTTACCTAATACATTACCCCTTCAGTTACGTGGTAAAGTCAAATGTCGTTACTTGTATTGAGTGTTAAAGTAAAATAAGGGAATTCACGCTACCCAATACGATACTACCACAAGAAATCTTTAAAAAAATTATCTTATTTTCTGCATGGGCACTATTTTTCATGAAAATTACATCAATATTAGGTATTTATAAATGAACACAATTTTTGGAAGAAATACATTCATAAAAAGTATAATTTTGAATGTGAATAGGTACGATTATTGGGCAATCAATAGAAGTAAAGAGGAGTAACATCATTCGGAGTAAAATAAAAACTTTTTTTATTTTGTGAGGGATCATAAAAGCATCAATTTCACAAAATAATGAATGCCACTTATTATACGAGCGTTGAGAAAATATTTGTCCAATGTAGTGATTTTCGAAGAAGTTTTTATTATGTATATCTTCGGATACGTGTCTATCTACTGGGATAGAGATTATGATCAGAGGAATTAAAGAAGTATTTTAACCCAAGAAAATTTGCTAATTTTTAGAAGGAAGCGTTAGTATAATCTTCATTTACTCGCTGAAATCACAGGATGGACTGTCCTACGACGTACCACTCATAAGGAGAAATATCTATGATAATTTCCTATTCAGGTAGAAAAAATCGACACATTTCCTACCCATCTTTTCTGTACCGCGGTTTACCCTTTTTTCTTTCGATGAATGAAATGAGTCCATCTCTTTCCGCCAACTATCTTGTATCTGCGGACTTTCCAACCCTCCCCGGCCACGCAATACTCCGCTCAGGGTATTTCACTCTCATATCAAGGTCGAGTCCGTCAGATAAATAACATAATGATCAAAAGACGGTAGTAACAGAGAATTAAGTTCCAATCCAATTGTTTTTTGAAAATGGGTTTCGCATAAATCTTGAAAGCATATTAATTATTATTAATAACTCTGGAGCGAAGACAGGAAGTACATAGATATACCTATTCAATCTTAAGTATTGGTTGACCGTTACTTTTTCGGCATGAACGAAAATGTTTTCCACGGCCATCAGTTAACTATTGCCAAATTTCACATATATACCACTACTGTGAAGCCTTCCATGGATTTTGAGTCGAAAAACCATGCACTAAAATATTATAACGAACAATTTCCGGACGGAATGAAAGAATACAAGAGGGCAATACTGATATCACTCTTTCAAAATTATAGGAATTTTCCTGATTTTGAAAGTGCAATATGCAGAACCTTATTGAAACGAAAAAGGTTCCCGCGTCTTGTAGTGACACAAGGTAATTTATCAGGCTCCTAATGGTACTGTACTAATACGTAATAATGGTCGATCGCAATGATGTTAAATTGCTGTGTACTCATCTTTTAGAAACATTAACAGATTTGAGGCATTTTGAATAACTGTTTGGGTCAATCGCCATCAATTGTACTTTGGTATCAGTGGAAGGGTGACGGTAGTATTACATTTCAAATTAAAGATCAATGAAAGAAATTATTTTCGTTGAACAAAACTGTTTTCTTGAAGTCCTCCAAAATTTTTGCATTAAAATGGAGTAAAATATAGCATAAAATAAACTATTTCTGAGCAAGCAAAGTAGGGTACTTTTGAGCACTACTCAAATGCTCAACAATTTTAACGTGAATGTGCTCTAAAGTCGAGTTCAAAATCCTCACCCACAGGTATATGATAATTCAGTTCTACGGAGCTAAAGTCCAGAGAATACCTTAAGACCGGCCAGTGTCCTCCGAGTTGAAAGCCACAATTGTGGGCCCATGGGACGCATCCGGCAACAAGAAAGAGCCAACTATGGCTTTTCCTCCAACCAAGAGTCACTGAGCCCATGACTATTCGTGCCAATTGAGAGACTTCCCGTGACACAGTGGACTCCGTGACCCGGAAGTACAATGCACCCCGTAGAAAGCAGATGGGCCGAATCTATTCCGGTATTAATGCATTAATTTGCAAGGCCAATGCGCACTTCACATTGGTTTCACACATCGGAAGAGGCAATTGGAAAAGCATTCATTTCACGAGAGGATAAATTCGTGCGAGATGGAACTGAGAGAAACAGTGGCGTGGGGAGATGATTTCATCCCGAATATCAACAAGTTATAAAAATCTTCTTCTAACTGAAAAGAAAACAATCATTCGATAAAAATTTCCCTTTCCATCAAAAACTCGAAAACTCTAATAACCGAAAGGGAGAATTTAATTAAATTGATTTTGTCACTTAGTTTCATACAAAATTGTATAACACTTCCATGACTCGTAACAATGACTTCACGGTAAATAGATGGAATCAACCACATGTACCCAAATGGATAGTTGAAGTGACATGCACATTGTCAGGGCAAGGTGAGGTGGGGACGTGGAAGGACTGGATACTGATTACAATGGAGATAAGTGGATAGCCCAAACACTGCCACCAAATTCATTTAAATTAAAACACAGCTTTCACATTATAGAGTAACAAAATCTCTCTAAAGTTTCCGCAGCAAAAGGGTACTCGCTTTATTTCTTCTTTTGGAATTCATTAGCCGCGTCGTTGTTTTTCTGCTAATGTTTCTCCTCCAATCCTGGAGGCATCTTCATGGCGAAGATGTGTCTGCTGCATTTTTGGCCAGATAATATTGTACAGTCAGCCACTTCTGAGTGGCTGCCCGTTTTGGCACCAAAAACATTTTCGGCGCTATATTTCTTTATGTTCTTTTCAATGAAGAGTCAAAAAAATAAAACAATGCAGAGCACTTCAACAACTTTGACCTGAAGACGAATACAGGATAGGAGGAGAAACGTCGTGAAACAACGACGTGGCTGAAGAACCCCAGAAGAAAAATTGGAGCGAGTAACAAAATCATCAAGCACAGAGTGTAAATTTCACCCATTGGACACACCCCCTAAGCGAGTGAACTCGCCTCAGGCTTACTGATTATCAAATACGTGATTTAAAAAACCCAATTCTGTTAATGTTATTAGTAAATTTGTTGTGAGCATTTCAACAATCAGGTTCCCTTTTAAGCTGGACTACGCTCCCGTCAGGTGAGGGTCCAATTAACATCCTGAACAGAAAAAGTGCTCCTAACACGCTGTACGTATTTAGAAATTCGAGTGCAGAGCTAAGCGAGAAACCCCATCATTGTATGCCGCCTGGCAGGCTTCTCGGTCTCACTACTTCGCACGCCAGATTTATTATCGCCGTGCTCTTGTCCCAGATGGGGGCGAAATCGCCTAAGACACAGCCGCCCTTCTCCGCCTTACCGCCGTCGATCCTCGGACCCTCAACCCCGAAGGAGGGCTGACGGAGAAAAAAAGAAGATGCATCAGGGAGGAGCAATATATGGTCCTCATTCGTTCACGGAGGGGATTCTCACGGCGGTGATTCCTATGTCTTCTCTCCCATCGCATCTTTGGCCATCATCCTTCACTCCAAGACACGAATTATTCTCTCCGCTCTTTCCTCAGAGTGGATGCTGGATTTCTGCTTTCATTATCAAGAAGCATTCCAAGTTTCCCACCAGGGAAATTCTGCTTCCGATGAGGTTTAGCGTTATTGTTATAACTTATTTATCAGTTTTTACTTTGCGAAATTCCCTCACGAAATTATTACTACGTAGAATACACGGCGAACTGCTATGGATCAGGTCATCAGAATAAACTTAGAGAAATACTCTGCAGAACAGGCAGGTTAAAAATGCCATTTATTTCCGCGATCGATAACAGACCTCCACAGCTGCCAATTGGACCTTTAACTGAGTTAGTGGTATGGGAGTGTTTCTAATTGGTTGATTTGCTCCCTAATGCTCGTTTCTTTGTCTGAAAAGCAGTACTTACATCACGCTTTACATGATTGGTACATGATTCTTGTATCTCAGATCGTTTATGAAGTTATAAAATTAAGCAACACAAATTGTTTCTAAAGCATTAACAGCATACTCATAGAATCTTTAATGCTGAAGAAATATCCCCTTTTGGCAAGTTTTGCAGGTTTTCAATAACGTATTATTGGTCGCAGTTTCGATAAATTTATTAGGAAAATTAATGTGGATGTTGGTGATAACTCAGCCCCAGTCACACGCCCAAGGGGTGGTTTGCAGGACAACATGTAGATGTAGACGTATTCAGTGAATTTGATTGCCCTTTAATCTGTTTGGATACGCTTAAATTAAATGCTATATACTAAATGCGGGCATTCTGAAATAAGAAAAACGATGAGCTGAATATCTTTGTAGCACAAATATGAGAGCAATCTTTATTGGGCCCTTGCTTGGTAAATACGCAATTTGTAAGACGTTGGGCTTTCCCGGCGGATGATATGGATTATTTTTTCACGGGGTGGCACCAGGTTAGGATTTTCATGGACCTAACCCGGAGCCCGAGAAGATTTCCTCTGTATAATGTTACATAAAGATGGGACTCGGTGTTTAAAAGTTTGTGCGAAGTGTTTAGCAATCACCTAAGATGTTATGGTGCAAGCATTGGCAAACATATGAAAAATATTATATCAATAAGAAAATTAGTTCAATGCAAAATTGATCGAGTTAAGATGTCATGATAAGAAAGAGCCCCGAGTTAAGATGGCATGATAAGAAATTGAACAATCTTAATAACTTTGAACAGGACTAATTTTAACTTCGTAATTTTCAGGCAATTGCCACTGATCACTCTTTCCTAAGCATCTTAAAGACTCCAAAGAAGATGAGAAGAGACAAGAAGTGCCTGATAGGTGGGTGTGGAGATAAATTGAGAAAGTACGACTTACGGAAAGAGAGAGATAGGACAAGGAGGTAAGAATAGTTGGTGAGGACTGGCCGGCATTGGAGAAAATTGGAAGAAGCTAAGTGAGTGGACCAGGCAATAAATACAATGTTGAAGGACGGTATATACGGGAGGAGATGGAGTGACCTGGGAAGTGGGAGCTTTAGGGATTAGATGAAGACAAGTAAAAAATATTTCAAATAAATATAAAAGAATGAATAAGTAGGCGTCTATCTCTACAAAAGAGTGGTAAAGCCAATGTATTTTCACCTAAGTTAATGGGAAAGTCCGATAAAATCAGAGATGAATTCAATGTTTGAATGAAAATTAAGGAGATTTACCGGATTTTTAAGGAGGCGATTTCGAGAAATTTTCCGGATTTTCAAGGAAGATGGACACTCCGTTCTCTCCGCCTTACCAGCTCCCAGCCAGATAGGGCGCACACGATGCAATTATCGGGCCTGATGGCCACAGCCGTTGCGAGACACTTAGGAGATTAGCGGGGCGCCAGGGGCGAGAAGATGGAGGACGCTGTGGGTGGCGAGTTGCTTTTATAGTCTCCCTCACTCCCCACCTAAGACTTATCGCGCGACTCTTATCTTGGTTCATCCTCTTACCCCCGCCCACCCTACCTTCCGACCTCCCCCCCCCCCCCCCCCCCCAACCTTCCCAGGGAGAACTTTTAAGCGTTCCGGCCTGTTAAACTGTATTCCGCTAATCCTCTCCTCTCCTGGGAAGGCGTTTTTAGAAAAACCTCCGCTGCTTCAGAGTCATTAGATCAGGATGACCGGGAAAAACTGAAGTAAGCAAGGAATTGTTTACGATTCTGGAGATCCGCAGCGAAGTTTTTTCTTCTCTCCACATTTCCCCGTGCAGTTATTTCACGCCAACTCTTGATAACTATATATTCTCATCCTGAATGCATCATAAAGGGTGTTTTAATAAGGTTATGATAATTCTATGACTGCTTACAAAATAGCCAGAGCTGCTACCCTCTGCTCTTAATTTCCTTTCAATTTTAGACAATATCAAGGCAAGCACACATGTGAGAAGACATTTGTCTAAAGAAGAAGAAAATTTGTCTAAAATTGGATGACTTGAAGTATTACCTATAAATTTAGCTAAATCGGCAAAATGGAACTCAAAGAGACTTCGTAATGACGCTCGGATATGTTGAACAATTGTACCCTGCTTATACTGAATCTACCATGGATCAATTGACAGCAAAACACTGATGAATGGCGGAGAAATCCTTTCCCAAAAAATTTCCTCATCCTCTAGAATACCAACCAATTTGGAAATAGTTCTCTTTTAATTCAAATATTATTCCTGTTTGAGATAAACCACTGATAGCTTATACGTCAGGAAAGAATTTAAAAAAGAAAAATAAGAAGGATATTTACCATATTGAGAAATTAGGTCAATTCTTTGCTCCCGCCGTATCTCGATCTATGGTCTGGATTTCAAAACTCAAACTCATTCTTTGTCAACAAACAAATTAATCAGCATCATCAAATCAAAATATTTGATACTAAGTTCTCTAGAAATAAACAAAATACACACTTGAGCGCGAATAAATTTTATTGAATTGTCCAGTATAGAGCTGATTGCACTTGTACCGCACTTGCGATCAAGCTAGAAACATGATGTTAACAAGATTCTACCCCGAAAAGCTGTCATTTATCACAGCAAAAACCCTGATTCCAATAAATTCCCCTTTCCTAAAAGTTTATACCCAAAATTAGGAATTATTATGGACGCAGGATGCAAAACTACGAGCTATATTTATTGAACTATTTCCATTCTGGGTCGTGTTAATACCCCTCACCCACGAACGTTGTGAGATTTCCCGTGGAGAGTTTTCAATAACTTTGATGAGGAGTTATTACAAGGAGACGTTTGCAAATTATTGGTTCAGCTTCATGATTTTTCCCAAATACACAGTAGTGAACGACGAGAAATGAGGTTAAGGAGAAGATAGTGTCATTGAACAAGGACGATGAGGAAGGAGTATGGACGAATTTTGCGTGTTTTATGGTTTCAGGGTTTCACGAGCTCAATAGCTATTAGCGACCGAAGAAGTGGCGTGATTAATGATTGACGGATCATGTTTTTATGGGGAGCCGATCGGTGACGGTAGATACAGGGTAATAGACTTTGGAAGTAATTTACGCCAGCGAAGTGGCTGGACGTCTTCTCGCTCGTATAATTATTTATAACGCATTCAACGAAAATATCCCTTCAGAAATAGCTGACTGAATACATATGAACGGTGTGCACGCTAAAACGACATTCATTGCAAATTTTCTTTCCTCAAAACCGTTCAAGATACTGAAGATAACATTGGACACCTGCATAATCAGCACTATCATGGTGACAAAATTTTATAAGGAAATACTGACATTTATCACAAAACACTTACTGAAGAAAAGAATATGTGCTTATATTCGTCTAATATGAATGACTTCATTACACTAAGATAAAATAAGCCTCTGTAAAAATATGGGGCATCAAGTAATTATCAATCATTTACTTTACAACCGATTGTCAGATAAAGGAACTTAAATGAAGAAAGCATACTGAACCAGTATGGGTCTAGTAACCAGTAAGGGTCTTCATCATGGATGTGAAAACCTAATTATTAGCTAACAATAAGTTTAAAGATTTTAAAGTAAAATCCGATCAGCGTATATCTCTAAGTGGTAGTGTGCATTTCAAGGCTGCATTGAATTTTTATCCTATAATTTCAGCAAATTTACATTTAACTAACGATGATATTTAGTTGTGTTCATTTTCTTTTACTAGTCATTATCCGTCGAGTCGTGAGTATTTCACAAGATGGGAAATGTTGACGAAGCTATCGCTTCCCTTCAGCCAAACCCTGATAAAATCACTCACACCAATCTATCCAGAGCACCCACTACATTTAATTCCCAGGATTCATGGCATCATTAGTGCTCCAACACTTTTATAATCCCCAGGCATCCTCTTTAACAGCCCACTAAACTTGCCAAAAGTCGCCGTGTTCTCGCGCTGAGTCGAATGGCGTCTCGTTTAAGGAGACATGATTGCTCTTTTAATGGCAACCATAAAAAATCCTAAGCTGTATCGTAATCCCTTATTAAAATTGAAACTGCATATCGGGAGCAATTAAGAAGAGTTCCCTTGATTGATTAAATAAAACCCTTCGGGAGCTATACAACGTTTTATTTTGTTTTAATAATCTTTAGGGATGGAGTTGGGTCGGCATTGACTAAATGATACCGCAAATTCTTGCATGTATATAACTGGGCAACAAAACAGATCCGTAAATCATTTATAAAAACTTTGCTTGTTCTTATCGTTAGCGTGACAATGCACAATGAAGATGTTCTTGCCTACAAAAATTCGACAGGTGTTTCAGGTCTCCCTGCCGGGTTAAAAACCTCCCTCTCGGCCTCAAGCCTACGCTTATTACCGAGGATGGGAGATAGTGGGAAAGGGTAAAGGAACGGGAAGGGAAGGGTTAGCGAACCACAACCCCTGCGAGGCCGACACCATGAGCCGGATTGACGTCGAAAGGACGACAATGGGCCCCCGACCTCCCCGCAGTCCTCGTAGCTGTTGCGTTCCCCCAACAACGTTGGACGAGTCGCCGTCAGTCTCGCTTACACGAAGACTTGCCGCACAACTTGCCGCGTTGGATCAATTCGCATATCATGATACCACCCAGAGTTCTTATTTTCTACGGCAGTTGAGGAGCATTTAAGGGAACTAGACATAAAACCCTTGCGGTCGATAAAATATGTCAAAGCATTGGAGAAGAGGACTTGCGAAAAGCTTTTCCTCGCAACAATTTCTATTTCTATTTTAGCGCAGAATTGTCGGCAGATAAAAATATCTTCATATATAGCATATATAAGCAGGACATAAGATCCGGAGTTCGATTCCTGGTCTACACTGTTTTTTCCTCATGGAAATTACTGCATAGATTATAATTTTCATATGAGGGAATGACTGCTTCTCATGAATTCAAAAGTATAAATTATGCCGATAAAGTCTCTACAGATTGCTAAATCAAATCACAAAGTAAATAGATATCACGATCTCAAAAACAGAACTTTTTTCTACTTCCACACAATTTATTCTCACCCACCTACCTGGGTTCCTTTAATACTATTTCATTTTCAATGTCGTTTTTGACATAGTATTGTCGAAACCTAGGTCTTTGTGTGAGAATAAAGTGTGTGGTAGTATAACACAGTTCGATTTTTTGAGATCATGATTTCTGTAACCAATTTTCACTAGATAACGCCTGATTTTTTAATTTTTATACAAAATAAGTAGTTGGATTTGGCTCAGTCAAAACTTACCCCGTGGAAGAAAAGGGATATTTAGAAAACTTCTCGCCACACTCTCAATAGAAACCTTTTGTAATTCGATAAAATAAATTTAAATGCCATAGGCATTTTCTAATTTAAAAAAAATGAAGAGACAATTGCTCTGAAATTACATAATAGCACTGGCGTGCGGAATCTTTAGGGCTTCGTATGCGATAAATAAGAGTTACTTAATGATTCCACATAATTTTTTTATATAAACACGACCTAGGTTTCGATCAAATCGACTGAATTTGGATGGAATCGCAAAGTAACTCCAATAATTTACAATTTTGAGCTAATTCCACGAAGTCACGGCAGAGAAAACGGGCTTTTTAAACCTAATATTCTTAGGTACGATGAAGCTTTTGAAGCTATTGAAGATTTCTTTGTCCTATTAAATATTCTGAAGCTATAGAGCTATAATACAATGCTCAGGATTTGTAGTTTAAGCAGCATTTTCGAATTATTGGTACAGGTTACTCTTATGTGCCTTTACGACCTCTAGATATTTGGGGTAATTTGAGTTCGTTACACTAGTGGAAGCAAATGTTTCACCGACAAGATACATTGGTAGCCCATTTCTATTTCAATAAAGAGGCTATTATAGAACCATCGCACGAATAAAATTACTCTAGTTCTAAGGTTCACAAAACCCCACATCCTTCCCCATTGCATCCGATGCAAAATCATCCATTATGGATACACGACTCAAAATGCTCGCCAAACAGTAATAAATATGCATATTTACAGATTTTTCTCGTACATAAAAACCATAAAATAAACATGATTTTAACCGGTTAATTTATTAGTACTTGAAAACCCTGTACACGTTACAGGCAAGATAGCTACTGTGAACAGTGCTTTTAAGCTCGTAAGGCCTCGTCACTTTTACACCATGAACGCTTCGCACAGCTGAATTTTTTAAGAAACAAAAAATTTTCTTCAACCAGTAAAATTCTTAAAACTCTCAATTATAACTTATTCATGGAAAAAGAACGAACATTTTTTGGAGACAAAGACTAGGTAAGAAAAAATTCAATGCATTCTGCAGCGCTGCATCCTGAGATAGCTCGCCGTAATTGAAATGAACTGAAAATGGATATGTAGGTATATACTAGTATGAATGAATTTTGGAATAAGTTTAGTAGCTCATCACTTGAACGCTTAAGGAAAAATATTCAGCCCAGAATGCTTTTAGAATCGTTAAAAGTCGCTTCGTTCCTCTCCTCCTTCCTTAAAGTTCCTCTATAGCATTACCCAAACTGATAACCACGGGTAATTTATTCATTTTAGAGGCTAGTTCAGCCTCATAGTATGACCATTCATCACGTTTTCAAGCATTAGGGAGGGGTTCAAACATTGAAGATGGCTAACTACAATTGCTTGACCTGAAGGCGACTCGATTAGATGAGGAAGCCTTTATTTCGTTGGGCTTTCCAATGACTTTAGAGCTAATAAACTATGTAAAAGGCTGAGTGGAATGCAGTTTACGCCTTTTTTTATGTCTCTTCCTCGTGATAGCCTTAAGTGTGGGGCAATACTTATCAACTGAATAGTTTAACTGAACAATTCATACTTTGTGGATGTTCAGATAGCCAAAGTTGCTTGTAACAAGGTTCAATTCAATAAGTAAACGTCAGGGTTTAAAAAAACAAGGTTAAAAGGCAATAAATAAAATCAAACATTTTAACATAAGAAATTTCTCCCTAATTTATATTTAATATTATTTCACACAGGCATATTTCAAGGCTAAAGATATAAAATTATAGAATACAGATCTAAATACCAGCATGAAGACCTGCGTATACCTCGACATTCCGAAGACGATTGGCATTTTTTTCATGCAAAATATCAGTAGAATTGACAGTGGTTTAAAGAGTTAATGATGTAAAATAATAAGGACCCATAAATATTTTAAATTTTGACGTTTTTACGAAAGTGAACTTTTTTAAATTTACTTTATTTTTCGAGTAAAATTCACGTATTAGTATCGTTATTTACACCAGACTTAACGTATTCAGTAAGTTGTAAACATGAGGCTGAAACTACAATTGTCTAAATGCTTCTCAATTGCAAAAGAGGCAACTGAAAGGGGAAAATCAATGAACGTATGTTCAAAAGTAGAGTGAATAGAAAAAAATTAAGGGTATATGACACTACTTAAATATTTTCCAATTTCTCACAAGATACAGCTTTTAGTCTGTAGTGCATTTTTTTCAGATCAAGCAATGACCGGGGTTAACTTATTGCTGACAGCTCCATTGTTTCAGCGATGACCCATTGCATTGATGGAGTAGATCATGAAGAGAATGATACATGAAATCACGTCCGTAATTTTTTAACCTACTGAGGTGGTAATATTTTATTATGGGTTACTAATTTTAAAAATTTGTCATTTCATCCGTGAGCCTGAACGGATATCCCACATATTTTCTACTATTTTATCCTCATTATTTCTATAACTCTGCGGAACTTATCTTAAAATTTTACGAGGAGACCAAGTTCCATAATTGACTTCTTACCGCATTGAGTCCCAAATATCAACGAGGAACCCGCGATGGAAATGGCTGAACAAAATAGATGGATGAGGAAACTACGCCAGAGGTAGAGAAGAGACGCCAGGGCTTCGGAAGGCGTCAGATATCCCTCCCAACGGAACGATATGCAAGTAGGAGGAGGGGAGAGGACGGCTTCTGACTCGAGGACAAAGTAACTTGGATAAGCTGCGCAGGCTTCGTCGGAGCTAATCAACTCCCACAGCCCAGGAGACTGAGGAATGGGACAAGTCACTCCTTACAATGACGGAGGAAGAGCGGATGAGAAAGAGAGAAGGAACGCCAAAAGGGTGTAGTTCCACCCGGTGCTGCGACCGTGTGGGGAGGAAGGTAGAAAGCAAACACAAATGTACACAGAGAGACAAAAGGACTGATATCCGCCGGCGCGTGATCGCAGTCTTGTTGGTCTGGAGGGCGTGGGAGTGAGCCATCGGATTTTGCGTGGGTTTCCAGACACAACCCGTGAAAGCTTTGAAATATTCCCACTCTCCTCCTTCCTTAGTCCCGACGATCCCAATATCCCAAACGCGCGGCTTTCAATCCGCATAATTTTCGTCTCTCTCGTAGCCGCAACCAGCAGCAGTATGTTCCTCAACTCCCCCCCCCCCCCCATCCAACCCGCCATATCACGGGGGACCTATTGCGCCGGAGATCGGCAAGCACAAAAGCCGCACGCATCTTTAATCAGTGGCTTTCGCATCGGGCGGGGGCGTGTGTGTTGATTCGGCGGATTCCGGTGTCTAGGGAGGGCGGAAAACCAGGCTCTTAAAGGGTTCATCTCCGAGTTCAAAGTTCGGGGAAGCCAAGAGGGAACAGAGAGGTAAAAAGCTTGCAGTTAGCTCACTTACAGGACTTAGCAGCGCACTGTCCCCTCACCTCAGAGAGGCTTAAGTTTCCTAACCAAGGACCGCAGGTATTGTAGCAAGGTGACGAACCCCATTTCACCATAAATATGTAGAACTGAAAGGAGAAGCGGATGCGTATGTTCTTTAGAGAAATCAATTAGGGTAGAAGTGACACCTCAAATTGTGAGAATGATCTATGCTTTATTTGTGCATGAAAAGATGTTCCAAAATTTTAAGTGCTCAGGTTATATGTAGAGGTATAAATTTTCAGCCGGAACGTCTTAAATCCAATTCTAAGAAAACTAGCAAGAATAAATCGGTAGATTACCGCGGAGAGGCAAGCATCGACATTTTGCATTTAGAATAGAATGTAATTATTGAGAAAAGTTCTCTACAAAGTCATATTACGTACATATTTACTTACATTACTTTTCTATTCCGCTTCTTGACTGCGCCTTTATTTTACCTTCACCACTATCTGCAGCGTTTCCATGCCGGAAGCATCCAATGAACTTTTCCCTTCAGTTTTATTATTCGCTCATTTGGACCGGTCTTCAAGCAACCATGAGGATATGCTAGAATTAGGGTAGAAGTATAAACTCAGATGGTGAGAAAAAACCTTGGTCTAGGAGTATATAAAGTGATATTTCAAAGTTTTAAGTGCGCAGGTCACAGCTTAGCTAAAGGTTTTCAGTATGTATTAAATTGAAGCAAACAAGGAACCACCAAAAATGCAAACGCAGTGAAAAATCAGTACGCTTAGCATACTTTCAAGGATATGTCATTCAATTTATAAGAAAGTTTATGGATTATGGAGAAAAAGTAAGGAATTGATTGAAAGCAACGAGGAAATAATACAAGAACAACGGTATAATAAAGCATTACAAACCAAAACATAAAAATCATTCCACATCATATCCGTGGCTTTTGCGGAGATTACTGATGACTTTTTGTTCTTGGGTTTTCCAGCGGTTGATGATGTTAATATTCACCTTCTCGGAGTTTCAAAATCGCAGTCAGCCATCGTTTTCAGGGTAAATGGTGACTAAAGAAGTAAACCATTTACCCTGAGGACGATGGAAGAACACGACATCGGGAAGTCGGCACATATCATTACCAATAACCGGTTGGAAAACAAAAGACACTTCACCATAATTTGCATAACCTATGCCATTTTGTAGTTGGGGAAGAATAGTACACTCCAAAAAGCTTAGCATAAAGAAGTCCGCAAAAATAATACATTCTTTTAATTTATATCACCTTTAAATGTAAGACATAAATCACTTTTCATTCCCGTAAACATTTTAAACATGTATTCAAACGGTAGATGGTTTTTCATAAGGCTGAGAGTACGGCGAGAGCATTAAAAGTTCATCGACATATCACGAAGTCTCCGATGGCTTCGACTGATTGAAGATTGAGATTTGTGGAGGGGAGAAACTCGACATTGAACGCAAAATATAATATTTTGCACGAATTACGGCAGACTGGTGACCTTTTCAATTCAATTCTTGCGAATTTTATGCACCCCAAATTTTCAAACGAATATTTACATGATGGAGGCGAGGGAGGCACCGAACTCAAATTCGGAAGCATATATTTGAATGAAAAAAAGAGATTCTTGCGGCACCGCAACCCTTCGTTGATAATAATTCGCTTTTGCATACAACGATTTCATCATCCCCGGGGTGGGGAGAAGGAAGAGAAACTCCGCGGAGACGGTCTGGTACATTTCCCTGAGCTGACGAAAATCCTCGGAAAAGCGTTGTCCGCTGCAGTATAAGGAGGGAGCGCACACACACAGGCAGGAGGGAAGCGGCACTCGCCTGGGATTTTCGGATGAAATCCCCTACGAGTATTGGAGTTGATTAGCCCTCGACCCATTTCTCCGACTCCCCCACTCACTCCAACCCATACACGAAGTTCCCATTCCCTCCCCGAGGAGGAGGAAAAAAAAAAAGAGGAAGCACCCTTCTCATCCCCAAATAGTTCCCATTTCGTCCCTCTCTCTCCCACTCCCTTCCGCCAGCAAGGATTGAGGAGAATCCGTTCTTTTCCATCAGAAGGAAAGCCTTCCAGACCGCCACGATATACCCGTTCCTCCTTCTCCCACCGACCCAAGTAGCCCGCGGGAGCCTCCCCGGGTCTTCTTACTCCTGACCCCCTTCTCAGGGTCAGGCCAAGCCATGGATCTACCCTTCCCAATCCTCGTAGACTGCCTTCCAGGTTCCCACTCCCCCCGACATTTGTTCACCCTCTGGGTGTGCGTCGCGGGGTGGAAACCCGGGGAGGCGGGGGGCAGGGTGCTACGATGGGTGGAGAGGACGCACCTCCTCTCGCCCCACCACCGGATGAGAATGAGCGGAGACGAGAAAGCCGATCGATGGGAAGATGAGATAATGATTGAGGGCGCTTTGGTGAAATTGGGTTTAAGAGGGAAGGACGACTCCTAGCGGTTTATAAAGAAAAAAAATATGTCATGGCCTTATGGCCTAAGGTCAGTTTTCTCGCAGCTGCCACGCAATAATTACGTTAGTTCGGTCCATTATGGCGGCTGCGATTCTTGCTTGTTTAAGTGCTATCATAAAAAATATATACTAAACTCTCTTCTGAAGTGGTGTACAGATAATTTTTACATGTGAATTCGTCGCAAAATTATCAATTCAAAATTATACCAGTAGACGTCTTCGCTCTTGATAAATCACGGCAAGAAACATTGGCAACAGTAATCTCTGTCACACTTGAATTTATAATTGTAGCTCAAACCGATTAAAAGTATCACTCCATTAAAGCTTAGGTTTTTTTTTATTTTACACTCAATGGAAAGTTGGTTTCAATCCGTGATAACGTGGTAAGAATTGCACTAGCGGCTAGTACGGCTGACGAGCCATTTGAAAGAAAATAATACATGTATAATTGAAAATATGTAACAAAAATAATACACGTTGCTGGTCATATAGGAAATTTACAAAGTGGATAAAATTTCATAATTTGAGTTATTATAGTAGAAAGAAATATTCGTTCGGAATTCATGATGAACAAATGAGTTTTTGTATGTATGCTGCTTCTATAAATTAAAAATTCAGAGAAAGCCATCACAAAAATTTTAGCTACTCTATAAATGGATGATATAACCCGCAAGCGTCTGCATTGCTGTATAGATGTGTCTATTTTAAGGGGCATTGGCAGGGGAGTGGCATGCCAAAGATGCATTCAGTTCGAAAACAAAGCTACACGTACTAAAAGTCCCAAGTCAACTTTATTTATGGCCTTGAAAAGACGTCTTCCTTGACCTCTTTTCGAATTTGATACATGTTTGGCACAAAGGACGCAAATAAACAACATTATGGGGTGGTGATCATGGTCAACAGCTGACAAAAAGAACTTCTATGATAGCTTTTTACGAAACGCTCACGTGTTTTGCGAAAATTGTTTTTAGGAAAAAAATGTTATCATCGCAATAAAACACAATAGTGCATTCTAAAAAATATTTAAATGCCAGTTCTCACGTATTTGAGGTAATTTATTAACCAAATTCATTATGCCTTGAGTCCCTAGAGGTATGGAGATGAGTACTTCATCTCATGGGCAGAGAAAAGTGAAATATAACAGATGAAGATTTGAACCAGAATGTGATGATTTCTTTAGCACAAGTTCTCGACAAATAAGAAAGAAAAGCTACAAAAAATCGTGGAACATACGGTAAAATTTGGTCACCTGGAAGATAGAGAAAAAGGAACGGTACGTATTATAATAAATGAACGTAATTTTTGAAATATCATTTCCTCTAGTTAACTAGCTCTTCTCGTCCTCAAAATGTAACTTCTGTGATAAGAAATACGAAAGACCTAAGGCTGAATTTTCGGCAATCAATTATGTGCATTCCTCGAACGATATTAAATTTCAAATGTCTTGAAATTCCCAGCTTAAAATCGCGCTCCTATCCATTGAGATTCTTGTTTGACCTGAGCCACAGCTCCGCTGTTTACATGTTCATCTCGCGCTTGGTATCTTTTTCCTTGGTACTTTATCCCCTTAACTAATATTTTTGTTTTTTTGGAAACAAAGAATAAAGACGTTTCTTGAGCCACAATTTTAGCAGTTAAATTCTAAACCAATAAAAATATTTTTAACCTGCAGAAATTCCCATTCATACTCAATGGGAGGGATGAGATAAAGAAAACTTATCATAGTTCTATGCATACAAAAGAGAATCTAGGTTCCCATTTATTGTCTTAATGATTTACTAAATAAATATTCTTTTTAATGCTCCTTTATTCGCTTTTATTTATGCGTTTATGCACCGGGGCACTTTCACGAAAATTGCTCAGTTTTAAAACAGTACTTAAATGGTAATATAAATATAATTGGTAATATAAATAAAATATAAAATAAATAATTAAAAAAATATGGTAATTAACAGCTTATTTTGGGCAAATATAAATTTCAATTTTGTCAAAGAAATGGAACCAGCAAGCGATATAAATAATAAATACGTGTATGTTTTAAGGAATCACTTTGGGACTATGCTACGTATACGGTGCGCAAGGAATATACTCTGCATACACGATGATGCCCACTTTTAAGAGTCAACGTGACGTAATATTAGAGGATACTGTGTAAAATCCTTTTATGATACACATAGAGGTTGGGAATCAAAATATCTCTGCCCAAAATCTCTCTGAAATTTGATAATTCTGATCATTTAAAATGACTCATAAAAGACCCGACAAAATTTTCTGTTAATAACCATTGCTCAGGTTGGCAAGAAAAGATTCTATTGTTGAAATTGGAGAAAAATTAAAATTGTTGGCATAAAAAACGTTTTTGCTAAGCAAATGTGACACAAATAATATAATAAATTGTAAGCAATAAATTTTATATACTTTGAGTCAATGGAAAGTGAAAGTTTCAACCTTTTATCATCGGTAGAAATAAGTTAAAAAAGCAAAAAACAAAACCTCGGCAAACCTCTAATGCTTTTCTAATGGAAGCAAACACAAAGGTCCCGTCCTGGGGCCCTTGAGATCCTGAGACATTTTATGTAAGGGAAATAGGTTATAGTATCATTTACTGTTGAATCATGCAAAAATAAGCTTAATGGATCGAGTAGATCTCGAGGAGAGGAATACAAAGATACATGCTCAACTCCATTTTAAAAATATAATGTACATGAGCCATATAAGGCCTGGAAATATCCCGTCGAAAGGTATTCCTCTGGCTGCTATGGAAAGATCCAATTGTTGAAATTGGAGAAAAATTTATAACTTAAACATTAAAAACGCTATTTTAAAACAAGTCAGAAGCGTACATGAACATCTTTTGTAATCTAGATAATCAAGTTCTAAATATTATCACCTACCCGACAGTAAAAATTTGAACCATCTATTTTAAATGTATGAAATTTAAAAAATCAATTAAAACCTATCGTCAGAAACATGCTTTTGAAACTAATAAAAAGCGTACAACAACATCAATCTCAATAATTAAACTCTACATAATTTTGGCCATCCGATAATGAACATTTCTAACCGATATCTTGATTTAAAGTAATTCAAGTAAGCAAAAAAAGAAACCTCTGCACTGATTTTTAGGATTTCGGGTCCTGTGGCCTTTGAGGCCCCGAGGTCTTTAGTCTCTAGACCCTTCCGACAAAAACGATGTAATCGCACAAGATTTCAAGTTTAGTAGTTTGGAAGGACAAGAGTAACGAACATACAAACACTACTCCATTTATTTATACATGTGTATGATATGATATGAAAATCCGTCCAAATCATTATTGCCAATGCATATAACGTTCTAAATATTTATGCTATTTTATCTAAATTATCTATTATATCTAAATATTATGTTATTTATAAATTAATATTGGTAGTCTACTTATTAGGGTGAGTTTTGATTAGATGTCTCCACGCCCCTTTACCATATTCGAATCTCTCTTAGTCTTAACTATTGCTCTCACAATGTTATTAAGCCATTCTCTGCATATTCCATACTTTCTACACCTGGATTTATCCTCGTGAGTTCCGAAAACTTTAATTAAATAACCTTTTCATTTGCACAGCCCATCACTCACCTCATGCATAGACTCTCCTTCCTCAGTACCTCACATCATTCTTTCCACTCCTCTGCAAAATTTTCTCACAATTCTCCTTTCTTTATAGACAACAGTATCCACCGCTTCTACGGCTTTCAAGGCGATAGACTACTGGAAATAGTAGTACTTAATTGGTCAAAAGACCGTAGACTAAGGTCATTTGCGATACTAGATGAGGTGGATTAGTGCATAGTGAAGGACAAATAAGGAATCGTAGGATGATTGAGTGCCACACATCAAGAGTTTTCAAATTAACACTTAGGGGAGGATCAAGATTCCCTTGAAAACTCCTCCCTATCAGTACACTACCCGAGTCCTCGACTAGGTAAGCCATTTCCACCAACTTCAGCCTCATGCCGCGCCGAGGGATGTTATGATAAGTAATAGAGGGGATCCCAAGTTGTAGGTCCCTGCCAACGAATGCTCCTGATGAGCTCTCCACGTAGCTTCCAAGTTGCGACCGGAATTCCACTAAAATATGTTCGTCACCACCACCATATAGATCCAAACCTTTTTTGAGTATTCCATCATCTGTTTGGCAGTTTTTAGGACGGTATATATCCTAATGTTCAAATTACTGACATATCGCTCCGTTTATTCTTCTCTTCGGTTCTCCGCCATTAGATCCCTCTAAAAATTTTCATATCGTCTCCAAGTTCTTATTTCGTCACAATTGGGAATAAAACCATGCTCCTGCTTAGCAATAAAAGAACAACCGATACCTTGGCCAAATAATTTCACATACTTAGGAATTAATATGGACAAAGGTCATTCGTTTGTTGGGCATGTTGGGGAAACAGTAAACAAAGCGAAAGCAATGAAAGCAATATTAGCGCCAATAATACGTAGTAACGCCACACCGAGAGAAATAAAAATATATAAATGCATAATAAGCCCAGCCATGCCAAATGGGACGCCAGCATGGGCCGGTCCACTGCAAATCCGTTCACTTAAAAAGGTTGAGGTAACTAAAGAAAAATGCTAAGAAAAATTTTAAACCTCCCTCTCTGGAAAAAATGAGGAAGAGTTTACAAAACAAAGTGTAAACAAAATACTTGCAATTGTAAAACAAAAAGCTGTAAAATACTACAAAGAATTAGAAGGGGCCCCAAATAAAGCGCCCGATGCAGCAAAAATGAATGCAAGACAGGCAGTTGATGAAGAAATTATAAGTGACCAAAAGAGGTGCTAAGCATAAAGGGAAGGGTGGAGTAGCCCGAAAAAATTATGATTAAAAGAAGTTAAACACGGAAGAAAAGCCAAAGAGCGAATTCAGAAAAAACAGCCCCAATTATAAATTGAGGCAAACACGCATGTCCTTATTCCATCCAGAATTCCTATCCTTCTTCGTTCTCTGCAACGTTTCCCCAGTGTTCTCTCCTCTATTACCCTCTTCAGCATTCCCTCTCGTTATAGTTTGTCCTCTAACCATCGCTTCTGCCTCCTACAAACCTCCGCCACTAGCTTCCTCTCCTCTCGAGCCATATCGGATTGGATAGGATATTTGGGGCGGCGACCGACGGCTAAGGTCATTTGCGCCATAGGGGATAGGTAAGGGAGGAAGGGTGGATAGAAACCCGGCGTCAGCATTAGCACACTCTTAACGAAAGGCGCCAAGGGGGCCACGGCTTAACGTCTCACGTCTCGGCGTAACGTCTGGATTACTCCACTTGAAGTGCCCTCCACAAGATCCTCAAGTAGGGATCGGATTCCTCTGAAAAACATCCGCCACTGCAGGGATTTGAACCCTGGCCGCCCGTGTGGTAGGCGAGTACTCTAACCACCACACCAACCCGATCCCCCTCGGCAACCTGCAAGACCTACTCCTAACCTTCCCTCGTGATCAAGAGCGAAGATCCAACAGTCCCAGAACTATTCCCTCCGCTCCACGGTGCACTGTGGCGGGCCTTCAAAAGCAACCACAGAGGGTATGTTCGTACCAATCTAGACTGCAATAATAACAACGCCAAAAAAAAGATCACTGCTAATTATCAATGTCCCCCAGCCCTCCCCTCTTCCAAGTGAATCGTTTTCCCGATCCCCTCCTCTTCACATGGCTGCTGTTCTATCGCCCCCCACGTTAAAACAGCGGCTAGCATGGTGTAACAAGCACACTGAGTGTAGTCATTGGATTGTTTTCTAATATAATGGAGTTTTATACGTTTTACAGGAATAAATTTTTGTTAAAGTCACGATGTTAGAGTATGGGTAGCAGAAATAAGTATACAATAACAAATATACAACAAGGAAATAAGGAATATGGTCTTAGATAATTATAGGTTGGTCGATTTTTCCGTGCGAACAGAATACAGCCAAGGATTCTCATTTTAAAAAATGGAAGAAGTTGATTTTACTAGCAGATGGTTTCCCTATAACAGCTGACCGCAGTTAACTGCTAGCCAATCGTCATAAAAAATGTACCAAATGTAACATTCGAACCAGCAATTCTTTCGTATCTACGTTAAATGGTTCATATTTGTATTTTCCAAGCGATAGAAACTCCAGCAAATTTTCCAATCTGTAAATTTACTACTAGCATATCAATGTTTAAAAATAACTTACCAATGAGAGAAAAATTGATATTTTTTTCAGCATAGCAGAGTGTTTTTGCTCTCCTGATCCGCAAATCAGCCTTTTTGTGTCGCTTAGCACCGACATTATATTCCTTTTTTATTCCACAATCTCTAGGAAAGTGCAGTAAGAGTCAGTTTCATTCACTTGAATATGATGGTGAAATACACATTATGCCTGCTTGAGATTGGACGTAAAACAAGTTCTTTTCGTTGAGAGTAGGTAATTTCGATGCTGGGTTCCTCCCCACCCTTCCACCAACTATCCGTTTCTCCCCCCGTCCTAATGACCTTAGCTGATAATAACCTCCTCTGAAGATCAACTAACAGTATTCCTCATCATGAGGAATTCGAGAAGATATTCCGACATTACACCAAATCATATTTTCCCAGTTATTTCCATGCAGGTGGAAATTTCAAAGAACTTCCCCGGTACTCAGAGATTTCAAGCACGGGTATCCCACCCGAATCATCCTGGCGTATAGGAGTCGTGAAGCAATGCGGACGAGTCTCCTTCGCTACCGCGTCCCCTCTTTGCGTGTCCACATCATTTTGTGTCCCTTCCCTCCATTCATCTTCCTTCCTTCGGCCGCTTAACTCCCAACCTCTCCCTCATAAAGCACCTTCCCTCTCGAGATACGAGAACGTTGCGAGGCGAGTTTTTTCCTGGTGCGTTCCTCTTCTCCTCTTTGCGACGACCTTCCTTTTTTTCCGGTAAAAGGGGGCGCAATGGATGTCTACCCGTTTGCTGCGGCATTGATGACGACGGCGATGACATGCTCAGGGGGATGATAGATGACCCGGTTTCGATTGGCTGCTGTGTTGAGTGGGAGGACATGAGCGGGATGGAAAGGGATGCAGGAGATGCAAGGGAGAACGGAGAAACCGAGAAAGGGGAATGAAGATAATATGTCTAGGCATCGATGGGAAAAATGGAAGCAATGTTATGAGCGGCGGGGAAGATCGTTGAAACCAAACGGAGAAACCCTCGGCTCTAAGGAGGAGAAAAAATGCTCATTTCCGTGCTGCGACGAATCCTTTAGCATCAAAATCCCCTAAGGAAGAGCTTCAGTTAAATCAATTACTCGTTTTTTTCTCTGGAAAGCGTCAGTTGCGTATTGTTTGAGTGGAAAAAGGAAGAAAAAGCTCGTGGGGTAATGCTCTCGTACTCGTTGATGCTCATCGGAGCGAGTGTAACAAAATTTTGGAAAGTATCGATACCGTAGCTGATGCAAAAATAAATACAGTACGCAGACGAAAAAAGGCTATGTGAGCAAATGACTATTCAACGTCTACGTACATATTTCTAGTATTTTCAGATGCGAAAAAATTATTTTCTCTATTGCTTAGAAGTTTTTTCCATCCCTTTGGTGTCTATTATTGGTACCATTTCCGTAACTACGAAATAAATAATATGCATTTAACTAGGAAACTTTTTCTGGTCAAGAACTCATATTTTGACGTAATACTTATTATTAAAACGTGTATAAATATAAAAATCATACCTTTAGAGTTGATTTTTGATGTATTATATCTTCTTCTTGCAGTTTTTTGAAAGCTAAACACTTTTCTTCAACAAATTTTCCACAAGTATTTCGCAGATTTTACATTAATAATTACGAACATTCAAAAATATTTTAATAAAATTAGCCTAGGAATTTTAGATCACTGTAGCAATTTATCCAAGATTAAATATTTCTAAATTTATCTATTCTTCAGAAAATTACGCGGGAAAGATAAAGACATTCAAATACGATCCAGATGAGACATCTTTGATTGCCAGAATCAGACGCAGTCCTTTAATAAATCGTGGCAGACTATTTTCTCGGTTTCCAAAACTGTTAAAAATCAATTTAACATAAAAAATCCTTTTAAGGACGTTTACAACCCAAAGTCTCTTTTACATTAGCATAAATTCATAGATTCTATTCGGTTGTCTTTAGCTGTTATGGGTAGAGCTAATTCTCAGTGGAAATGTTAGTCGAGAAAAAAATCATCGGGCTAACCAATCGGAAGGAAATTTTGACGAACAAATTAGACAATGAATCACAAATACACTTGAATTGAATCACAATTAGGAAATGAATTACAAATAAACAGATCCAATAAAAATAACTTAGTTACTAATTAATACCCTAAGGCTGTTGATAATATTTTACAAGTAGTCTGGTTGACACAAAAAAGTAGCTCTGTGTTTAGGTGCAGTTATAAAACTGGGCTTATAGTTGAAAAGCAATTATAATCCCAGTTAGTAGTATTTTAACTCCTGAAATATAAACTGAGAGAGCACGAATAGATCTCACATGATGGAATAAGCCGATATCTACCATGTGAATTTCTACTCTTCTCCATCACTCTGGAACGATTCTTCCATCGATGTTAACTTGAAAGTAAACATTTAAAAAAATATCATATCCAGTCTTTACTGAATGTCTTCCAAGATAAATTTTATTCAAGACCAATTTTCACATTTAAGGTGACTTTAGTCACACACACCCTCCACAAGGGTGCCCAGGGAACACAGCTAGTATATTTCTCAAGAGTATTGTTCATGCACCTCACCTCATATGCCATTGGGAAGCACAATTATTAAGGAGCACTAAAATTCACCTACCCATTACCTCGAAACGTAGAATATGAAGATCGCCCATGCAGGAGAATTGAAACCGAATGCAAATACCAGTTGATGACTCCTCCACATTTCCGGGGGACTTGTTTCGAATGATATAGTCTTTCATTTAGAGATTGGAAAAAGGAACGAACCCCGTCGGAGGGAAAAACTCATGAAATCCGCTCGGAGAAGAAAAATAAAAGGAATGATAATGGGATAAATTCAAACAACGAAATTTTGAGAGGGATCAGGAAATCATTGAAGCGGAAAGAGAGTCACAAGGCCTTGTATAAGTCCCGTTCCCGGACGAAAGAGGACCGGAAAGTAATGGGATATTCTATCTCATTGAGAGGAAACCGGGTCTCCCGGGAGAAACGACGAAAAAGAGACAAGACGTGCACATTAACCTTTGAGAAAAAAATAATGCCTTGAGAGTAAAAAAATCATTTTTTTCTCTCCCCACCACCAGAAAGGAATAAAATTGAAGTATTTCCACCTAACATCAAATTAATGTTTTGATTGATATAAAATCGAGGAAACTTGAGCTCTACGGCCTCTTACAAAATACAAATAAAGAATAAATCTCCAATGGCCGAAATAACTCCGTCGGAGGGAAGAAGTTTCTCCCAGAAGTTGGGCCCATTTGTGTGTGTGAGTGAGTGATTTTGAGTGTTTGTGAGAGTGAATGTGTGAATAACTTGGCATTCTTAGTGGGGTCTCATTAGCCCTTCGAAGGATCCCAGGTTTAACCTCAAGCATCCTTAGCGGGGTCCCATTAGCCCTTGCGAAGGATCCTTTTTTGGGGGATGTGTGTGTAGGTTGGTCACTAGCGAGGAAGTCACTTTCCCGTAAACCATCACAGGAGGGTATTCTGGTTTAGAGGCTGGGGTTGGTCACCAACGTTTTCGTTAAACCAACACAGTAAACTTTAGCTTCTTTCTTTTTGACGAGTGGTGCCAATTATTACGGCCATTGGAGATTTATTCTTTATTTGTATTTTTTTATATTGTGTTTTTACTGATGTCTATTGATGTTTTAAAAACCATTAATGTTCATAAAGTATTGTTCTATTAATTTTCTTCATTGGACACTTCAAAATTATCAACGTGTCTCAAGATAATATGCCTTTGCAAAGGCATTTTGAGTGCATAATTATTAAGTATTCATTAATTCAAGGAGAGCTAGGCCGCGATGACCAGTCCTATGAGGTATTGGATTTGCGATTCAAAAGCCTCGGGATCGAATCCCGTGGTTGCTGCGCTCAGTAGTGGGTTAAGCACTTCAATACAGTGATGCAATTGTACTTAGCAGTAAAAGCAGAAACCCTACAGTTTAAGGACAATCAAACATGCTAATACGAAAGTGAGAAAGGTTGTGGTATCGAAGGGAAATGTAGAGATAAACTTCCGGCCTACTATTTTTCTAAAAATATTTTGAGTTAATTTCACCAATTATTAACAAAGAGGTATAACAATATTTTTGGTATAATTTTTTTAAACGAAGGAATAATACCAGTAAATTATTAACCCTTATAATGAGAAGATGCATGAATATATTTTTCAGGGATTAACAAAAATGGAAAAATAATCATAAAATAAAAAAATCCTGCAAAATAGAAGTTTGATATGGGGAAGTTTCTCCCCCTACCAAATTATTGGCATTATATTTTCTTTGTCTTCATCTAAATAGTCCCAATCACTGTTGCTTTCCCAAGTACAAGGAAATCTTATTCATTTAAAATGTTGAACGAGTGCCACTATCTCAACTCCTGTTAACATTGCCTAGGCCAATGGTCACTTGAAATCCGCAAATGACAATTGATGTCACGCTGGTGTCTGCATTTGAAATGAAAATTAATTTTATGTCCGTAATTAAGTTTGTATTGATTCTAGTATCCATGTCTTTATGGCAATAATTGGCGCAGACTAAATATTTTTCAATAAAATTATTAGGTTGAAGGCTTTTTCGTGAGGAAAAAGGCTAATGATTACTAATACTCTAACAGACAATCTTAATAGCTACGAGATCTTCGTTGGAGCTTAATTTAATGTATTTAAATTAAATAATAATAAAATAGGAATAATAAATAATAAAAATCAAAATTATTTACAAACTGTTTAACGGTATTTTGGACTGCATTACCTCAAATCATTTAATTAGTACCATAAGACTAAGTCTGAGAAAAGAAAATGTCATAGTTAAGAGTATGCCGGATTTGCGCGATTACTTCAATTCAGTATCTTTGCCATTTTTACGACTCCTCCAAGGAGAAAACATTGCAGTGCTGCCGTGAGAATTCATCATTTTTCCTAATAAAACTGGATAAATAAATCCCTTTGGTATGCCACGAACGGGTGGGTAAATATCCCGTTCGATGACTGTGAAGAATAAGCTGGGCGAAGTCCAAAGGGCCATGGAAAATAACAAAAGGACTTACATGTGGCAAAAATAAGAAAGTAAAATTGCCAAAATGCTATATTCAGGAAGCTAAATAATGCTTGTAAATGAAAATCGTTACCAGGCCAATATTCATACAGCTATAACGTCAATATTGAAAATTGCTTTCTTAAAATATTTAGAAATTGCAGAAATGGTAGGCCGCGATTAGGGTTCACTTCTTCACGATGAAAGTTTAAAGACTGAATATACCGCAGGAAAATTTCTTGGTATTATTCGTAAAATATGTCAAGAACTTGTATTTTTTATTAGAGAGAAATATGATATAACACTAACGTAAGATACATATTGCTTGCTTCTCCATTGCTGAGGGTGAATTTACAACATCCGATACATAAAATATGATACATCATAGAGGAAAAATATTGACTATGACAATGCACAACTCTATTTCAACTGTAGTGCATTGTAATGAATATTGATGATATGATATATTCCAAAGAAAATTCCGCGCAGCCGTGGATTGAGTACTAACAGGGTACTTCTCCCATCTCTTCCTCTCCAATTGCTTTTCCCACTTGTCTGATGCAACAATTCGTGCTCAACTAGAAATTCATTGATGACAGTAATGCTGCCGATCACAGAACTTCTTTTCCAATAGATATCAGTCGAGGGAAAGTGATCCTGGCGTTTTCTTTGGCTACAGTCACTTGAAGGCATGCCAGCAAAAATGTGCAACAACGGACTCACCCTCTTTCCTTTCCCAGGATACATTTCTATTCACTAGCAGTGGCCTTGTATACAGACTGATGTCTATATGTAGAATTGCATTTCGCAAGGCAAGGTATAAAATGGAAGCAGAGTTAAACTTTCAAATCTTTTACTAAATTTGGGCAAAAAAACCTATTGCCCAGTACTATAGACTAAACTATATATTTTTCCGTTCATAAGTAGAAAGTAAAAATTCCGATTTGAGCAACTTTAATGCATATTACTCAGATTCCTGACATCTATGTGCATTGTACCGTTGCCTGGGTTTTTGAAAAACTCCTAAAGGCGCACTAGAGCTCCCAGTAAATTAGAAAACCTACTGGTAGCAAAATTCTCAATTTTAGAATTGAATAGAAAACACTTTATTTTTCTGGAAACAAAGTCCCTTCGAGCATAAATTCAAAATACTTGCCACCTTGGGGCAACTAATGTAAAATATAAATATCAAAATAACGCAAATTGTGGTAATTACATCAGCTGGAGCGCAAAGCCGATTAAAACAATTGCCACGTTTACAACACCGAAACTTAATTATTTATCAGCCAGATCACTGTAAAATACAAAAATCAGAAAATAAAAATAATCATAATAGCAATTTACAAATATTGTTCAACATGCTTAAATGTGAATGTGATGTTCAAGACACTGAAATAAACAAATTATCAGCCAGGACCCTGATGAAATAATCAATCAAAAGATGGCTAATAATGAAAATCACTAATGCAAATCACTAATACAAATAACAAATATAATTCGATTATTTCGAGTAAAAATATGCGGTGTCCAGTACACTGAGGGAAACAAAAATAATCAGTTGTGCTCCTATATTTACGGTGTTTACGGCTCCAAAGAGATAATTGATTGCGAAAAAAATAAATGAAAAATTTTGCCTCGGGTATAATAGTACCGTGAGTTTAAGCATATTAGGAGAATACTGTCTGCAAGAAAAATCCGAAGCATTGGGAGAGGATGAAAATAAGTATTATCATTGGATGAGGGAGTGATATCAAAGGATTATTTTTTCAAGAGGGAAATGGAGGGCTCATTAAAAATACTAAGGAGAGGAGAGAAATGGGAGGAGCTAGAGAGAGATAATGGTGACAAGGGAGCATACTGTTCAGATCTCTGCGGTGAGCTCTAAAGCAAACGGAAGCAAAGGACAATTGGCCCCAGGGGCACATGGGTGGCATTATCCGACGCCTTGGAAACATAAAGCAGGGGCAAAGTAAGGTAGTTGCTTCTGGAAGGAGAAAGAACGCGGCCGATGGCATTACCGATTTTCGTCATCGAGACTACAGAGTTATCAACCCCTCGGGCTATGACGCTTTTATGGCTTCACAAAAAAATGAAATTCGGGTCCCTTTGTCTCCATTAGAATTTCCACGCATGAAATGAAGGCAGCGACTTGTAGCAGAAAAATTAATGAAAAATAGCCCTTATCTCTGAGGCAAAAAAAACTTTCTCCGAGCTTCGAAAGCAATGACATAATTGGCTATCGTACAAAGTCTCCCAGTAATTGGAGATTTCTGGGTATTGAGGATAATATATCCACAAAGGTTTATAATTCAAGACTGGAACATAGGCGGAAAAATACATTACCTGATAAGGAAATGACAAATATATTCAATTATTACCAGACAAATAATGACATCGACCTGATATTATTTGTAACTATATTGAAATGAAACCAGACTTGCGTCCCTTGTTGTCCATCATCGTCCATCGTTGCGACCATCGTTGTCAAATATGGATACCGAGTAACAATGGACCCTCTTTATGACATATTGTTAGAGCTATGTCCATAGTAATCAACACCAACCATCTAGGCACTATTTTGACAATGGTTATTAGATAATTTTATACGAACCAAATTCTGATTTCTTAGTCATATAAAGAAATAATACTGAAAATTAATGAAATTGGTATGAATGTAGATCAAAAATTAAATATATCATGTAATAATCAGCGTTACACTCAAAATATCACTTCCACGAATATCCCAAATCACTCTTTTCCTGTTGTAATATTTTTTCTCCATTTTGCTATCCTTTTGACTTTTCCATGGTTAAAATGACCAACATTGCTAGGTGAAATCCATCATGCATACAAAAAAATCATGGAAAAAGAGGTAAATACGAATTTTTCGTTTCGTTGGCTAATTCCATACTCTTTAATATTAGCTAGCAACTAGATTGTATTCATTTTTTATGCTTTGAGGAAATTTAAAATCATAAATGGTCTTAATAAGCTAACAATGGCGACAAGGAAGATTCAAGAGAATTTCATGTAACCGCCCCGAGATTTAACTAGGACGTGTTAATCTAATTCCTTTGGGGGTTTTGTTTGAAACGCTCGAGTTCATTCCGAGCATGTTAATGAGTCACGTGGTACAAACACGAAGGGTTCAAGATTTCTGTGTATTTAAACCACAGTAAAAAATCATGCAGCCTTCCAAATCGAGTTTTTCTCACAGTAATATTGCTAGCGGGTTTAATTATAGACGCAATAAACAAAAATCAGATAGAATCTGTGTAGATAAAGCTCACCTAAATCTGCAACCGTTTGTTGTTGCACCACGGGACTCCAAAGTTACATAATCGAAAAAATTTCGAGCGGTTGAAATACAACCCCCTGGGAAAAGATCATTTATTTGTGTTTGTTCGCTTTTTTCGAAAGCTGGGAGATAGAAAAAGCAGGCCTGAAAGTAGAGTTGAATGCAATTGGAGAAGCAGCTCGGCTATTGCTCTTTTGTGGATCTCAATCACGCCATTTTGGGATAAATTTTTCATCAGATGAGAGTTTGATTTACCGTAGGTGATTCTCAATGCCAGTTTACAATTATATTTAACTGTATCAGGCTGTACATGATGAAAGTTGTCTATGTCCATGCTGAATAAAAACACTTGGTAATCTCCCATAGATTTATTTACTGGCACGACACAACACTCTGTGGCCATAGTGTGGTGAAACGCGTCGTGCCAGTCAATAAATATGTGGAAGATTAACAAGTATTTTTTTATTCAGCATGTAGTTGAAAATTATCCAAGACTGATACAAGGGCATTTGATGACCCTCCCTTAATGCGGTGAAGAAAACGAATCCGGCCTTATGTGGTCGCTAGTCATACTTACTATAATACTATTAAGCGTCACTCTAATAAGGGCAAATTATTTATACCAGTTCACGTTTGTCATAATATTTGTTTGACCTATGGAAACTGACAAGAGACGATCACGAAAGACATTAAGACATAGTCGAGTGTCACGAAAGACAATAAGACAGTCGAATAAATAAGACATATATCATAGTCGTAGATTATATTTCTTTTATGTTTTGGAAAAATATAAGGCGAGAGAAAAGAGGCCCCAGCGCGGCTAAATTAATGTCATACGGTTGTAGGAACCGTACGTATGAGAACATGTTCACGGCTTTTCGCGGCAGGCAACGGTTGACTACAGCTCTCTCGAACTTCTTTCGTGGAAATGTATGGACTTGGAAAGGCTTATTTCTTAAAATTTAGTCACTAATGGAGAACTATCAGTAGCTGTGCGAATGTTTACTTTCGAATGTCCTGCATACAATTCATCTACGATTCTAATGACAAGAATATCAGACTTTCAAAGGGAAATACTTTTTTATTCACATACAAAACCTTGACAATTCCCTCCACTCCTTTTCACAAACCTTCTAAAGGTCAAATTCCTTCCTCATAAGTGGATCCCTCTGTCGCCAGATTTAGCGAGAGGCTGTTTTGCTCCTTTGAAGAAATCGGCAGCAAAGTAGCACGAAAAATGTCCAGCGTCAACAGCATAGCGAAGAGGCGCCCCCGAGACACGACCTGCTCAGGAGATTCCAGATTGGCATCTGCTCGCCCGAAAAGCCTAATGGAAATGAATCGGAGCGGTGAGGACCAGCGGGGGATCCATAAGGAATAAGGGGTAGTGTGGTAAGGCGCTGTTAACCGCAGGAGAGAGAGAGAGAAGCAAATGAGTCCCACCCTTTCCTCCAGTTCCCATCCTCGTTTGCGTCAACCGGGTTGGAGGAGATGAGAGGCAAGATGGCTGCGGGTGGAGGGGACTCTTGCAGACGAGAGGACGAATTTTAAAAAAAATGAGAAGGCAATTTAAAACCAGACTGACGTGCGAAATTAAACGGATGCCGCATCCGAGGGGCTCAAAAGGCCGAGAGGAGTCACGACGAGAAATTTCGTTCGGAATTACGATTCCCCGAGACAATTCCCATGGATGAATTTTAATTCCCTCCTCAACTTAAGTTCTAGATGAATCACGAATATATATGTGAAAAAATCAGTTGTTAATTTAAAATTAAAACACGAAGGAGTCTGTTAGCAAAGCCCCTCATCATTTGATTATTAATCCACCTATGGTGTTGAACTTTGAAGCTAAATGAACCCATTTTTAGGGCCACAGAATCCTCTGAGAATCTATAAATATCACCATTCCTAATTTAAGCACAATTATTTCATTTGCATTAAGGGCGCCTACGGAAGAATCGCATTTCAAAGGAGCGAAGATAAGGGATTCCTATTCATACAATGAAAGCTTGACCTTTTATATCGCCGTGGGTTGAAAGTGTTGAATTCACTATTAATCTCAGGCGCCACCTCACCGTAGTAGTCATGTAAACACCACCCAAATGCACCTCTAAAATGGACAGAAAATATCTTGTTTATTGTCCCACGGCTGATTATTAGAGTATTACAGCTGGTATTTTCATATGAAATTTTTTTAAATTTTGTTAAATGGTAAAATTTAACCACAGATAATGAAAAGAACTTTGCTACAGGAAGTAGGAAATGAGTTATGCTAGAATACATATCAAGTAAGGGTCTCTGAATAGTAAGCAATTTAGGCTGAAAGAGGAAATGATATAGTTTGCTTGTTTTTTTTTCAAAGAACCACGGAACTAGCCGCGCAGTTACTTCAACGGAGTCACCCGCTAGTGATCACAAAATTGTGTGAAATTCACAGTGCCTGATCAGCAGAACAAACGATAGCTTTATAGGTAGAATAAAAAAGGGGTGATCAAGATTGGTAAAAAATATTTCGGTTGAGCTATCATGAAACGTGTTTTATAAGGGCTATAAAGCTCTAAACCCTAAACTATTGATATGTCAGCTATCCACTTTCATATCACTGTATTATATCTTTCCCTTATACTGTGCGATGCTTTCGCATACTTGCGTGTTGTTCAAAATTCTCATCACTTACCCAATTTCTCCTCCACCTCCTCAACAGTGATTCTTCTATTGCAGTCTCCGACAACTTATAGTCAGTAATTAAGTCCTATTCCCATTTTTTCAGCCATAATTGACTCCTGAAATGACATGTATTATTTTCATATCACTTCCGCTTCATACGATTTTTTATTTTGTTTTACTATCCAACCAGATATTTTACAACCAATATTTGCTTCACCTAATTCTTTTATCGTTTATTAAATGGCCGACAGTAAGCTGAAATATATTCACAGCGGTATTTTTAAACTGGTCTTCAAATGGTATTTTTCATTGAATAAATGATGTTAATACTTCCTGCTAGTAATCTGTATTCATTATTAATTGTACTAGTCTTTCATTTGCATAAATTATCGGGGAAATGTGATAATTTTTCGTGTTCATATTGCCTAACTAATGTGAAAATTTCCAACACATTTTTCCAAATTTGGCTGTATTAAAAAAATAAATAATTGAATTGAAAAGAGTATTTTATAAACTGGTGGAGAAATGTTTAATCAGCAGGATTCGCCCAATGAACGTTTTATTAGTAATCCATTCAACGGTGAGTATTCACTTCCTCATTAGTGGAGACAAAAATATTCTACGAATGGAAAAATAACTCAAAGCGCCATTTTAACAGCAGGCCACATTTTTGGAACCAGTGGTTAAACTGAGGCACAATGGCACAGACGAGGTGTAACATGCTTCCATTTACCCAAACTTAATGTATTTATAACGTGAACTCTTTTGGAAATAAGATAAAGTGGTTGTTCCCTTGCCCATCAAAATTTACTACTTTAAAAGAAAAGATAATGTAAACTATAACTATCGTGTAAAACCACTTACACTGTTAAAAGGAAGAACAGTATTAGGTAAATATAGTCTAATAAGCAGGAAAGTAATGTCAAGGTTAATTTATCACAGTACGTAAATATGTGTGCAAAATACAAAAGAAGATTGACTAAGGTTGCTGTGCAATTCTCAATGATGGATTATTTCCACACGAAGGTTGTAACTAACCCGTAAAAATCCAACTTACATGGTTCAATACCAGGTGATAGTCTCAAAAATAATCATTTACACTCCCTTCAAAGATGGGATCAACTAAATTCTTTTAGCGATGTTTCACACAAGGTACCGATGAATTAAGCGTCAAAACATTGGTTTTAAAATATAAAGAGAGCAGAATAGCGTAGTTGATTACACTAATATAATTTCAACAATGCATTTATAACTTTCTGTATTAGAAAGGTTCGTAAGAAACTAGGGTAAGAGGATGAAATGAATGCGGATGGGAGCAAAAACTTAAATTGCTCAGTCGAAAATAACTTCCTGGGCAACCCCTGACTGAACTGAAAACTTCTTTATGGAAGCATTAGGAAATTTATTTCTCGCCATAGTATTATATATTGATATTATCAGTTAAGGACTTGACATCATATAGTGTCATCATAAGTATACAAATGGCGATATTATCAAATAGGTGGTATTCATTCACTTAAATAAAATGTCGTCTTTAATAGTGGTTTCTAAATTTATTTAGTATTTAATTATAATTGACTAACCCTACATAACAAATGTTTATGAAGGAATGTAGGCATATGCTTAGTAAGTAGGCTCCTTTAGGAGTATTCACACAAATTAAAAAGAAATTTTCTGTCTTTCCACTTTTTTTTACTACTAACTATTTGTGATTTCTGTCTGCTTTCGTAATTTTTCATTTAGGGATTTGGTCCATCCTCTGTTGCGTTATAATATCCTATGGTAACTTCCAATTTAACAGTGAAGTTACTGCAAAACGTTCCATTAAAGGTTACTTTCCTTGAAACGAGAAGGTTAAGAATAATCACGCGTAGAAAAGTCTGAATGAGTCTGAATGGAGTCAAAGGAATGCCAAAAATAATAGCGACGCGGAAACAGAAAGAGTGGGCGCACGTCAAAACCACAAAGTGGCAAAGGATGAAGACTTGAATGATGACAGAGAAAGGGCAACGCACCCTTTGGGAAGTCAACGAGTGCCAAGGGGTTAGGTTTACAGAATAAAAGGCTAAATGGACGTGTGCCTGATAATCGACACAGAAAACGGTATGACAGAGCCAACAGTTATTTCCTTCTGATTTTCACATATTTGCTGGTCAAATTACCTCTGCAATTGCGATAAGGGATTTATGTATGCATTATCTGTAATTTTTCACACGAGCCGAGTGTGACAAATTTTTAAAAAATGTCAATTCATTCTAGCGAAAAGACTCCAACCCATTGGCTGGAGGCTGTATTACTAGCTTGTTCATCCTTAACCGAGAGAACGCGATGTGGATGGTTGGTTGGTTATTTGAAAAGTCAGGCGAAAATTACATTAACTTGATCCGTTTTGGACTGGAAACTATGTCAGTAAAGGAATGGCTGCTTAACAGATGGGAGTTGTGTGCAGAGAAACTGGATTCAAGATACCACTTACTTTCAATCGGATATCTCAACGGGGCGAAATTACTCCCGAGGAGGAAAAAATAAGATTTTGTCGGGCAAAAAAATTATGGGATAGCAAAAGGGATTCCTCAAAACTAGGCATCCAGGCCGTCTCCGATTTTTATTGTCAATCGTGTAATTCATAGCTTGACTCTGCATGAAGCATCGAACACAAGGATCCAAAATAATTAAAGAGTAAATATAAAGTGAGTAATGTTTAAACTTTTTGGAGTGTCAACGATTTTTCCAAAAAATTCTCAAGGATTAAGCTAAATAAATGGTTAAAATCCTTGCTCATGCCGAAAGACTCCAAGGGGTCCACAGCTGAACGGTACCATCAGACGAACCTATTACCGAATTCAGTCCTCTCCAAGAGCGGAGAACGCATTATAATCATAAGGCTATGTCATTTGATACAGCTTTTAGTCTGAATTGTGGAAATGAATGAAAACCATCACGTATTGTGTGAATTTTCATAATGTTTATAGCAATATAAACAATTTTAACCATTTTTCTAGTGGATTTATAACAAATGCGCTGGCCAAAGTCGAACTGCGGTCAGTTTCCGTGCCCCTTCGCCCCACCCCTCCACCACCCATCCCGTCGTAGCATAGCATAATTACAGCTTCAAAAATATATATGAGTTGATTAAATTAAAAAATTAAATTTTAAAAAACGAATTATCAGTACTATGCCGACTAACAATCGTATTTTCATTTCGTTCGACGTCATATCTAATCTGAATAATTGGTTAATTCTGTTATGATTAGAACAAAAAATACAGTCGTGTGGGTCAAATTGTTTTTATCGCTTGTTATTTGCATTTTAAGGTACACCCGGAGAAACAGATGAATAGCATGGCATATCCCGTCGAACGCTTTACCGTTACTATATATCGTTTCTAATATCACATAAGAGGTATTGCGTTACTATTTATCGTTGCTATAATCATGTCAGATACTTTGGCGTTACTATATGTCGTTTCTAATATCACATAAGAGGTATTAGCGTTACTATTTGTCGTTACTTGTATCACGTCAGATGCTTTAGCGTTACTATATGTCGTTTCTAATATCTCATAAGAAGCATTAGAGTTACTATGTATCTTTGCTATTATCATGTCAGGTGCTTTAGCGTTACTATATATCGTTTCTAATATCACATAAGAGGCAATAGCGTTACTATTTATGGTTACTAGTATCTTACTTGTTGTGTGCTAAGTTTGGTGGCCTGACGGTGGTTTAACGGGTTTTCCATCGTAAGAGGGTGAATGCTGGGCCAATATCATCCCGTACCAGTAATTTTAAATTCCAGGGAACTTATTATACCCTGAAGAAGCGCCAGCCTAGAACGGGGTCCATACTTGTTGTTTTGTTTGTTGTTATCTTGTATTGTTTTTCAAGTGTGGAAATAAACGTATGTGGACTTGACGTCAGATGCTTCAGAGTTACTATTTATTGTTACGGTATTACGTTAAATGCTTTAGCGTTACTATCTATCGCAACTATTATCCCGTCAAATACCCCCATTGAGCTCTTAAATATCAAATTAAGTCTTAGGGCCGAAGGATACAATTCATCCACTACTTAGCAGACCCCTCTCTCATTAGCTTCCACAAAAGAGAAGCTAATAATATACTGCGGTGACGTGTTGTGAACATACGCCACAGTAGATTGGGGTGAGCTTTTTCTTCGCCAAACTATGGACAAAAAGTTTAGCCAACTTTCGTTTCTCTGAAATCATTAATGATTCAGAGGAGGAAAATGCGGGAGTCATGAGGGGACGTATTTTTGCTTCTCGCAGAGTAGGAGGTCCAGAAAATGACGCTGAGGATTAGGAGAGGCAAAAGAAACTCATTGGAGATGAAAGGTGGGATCAACCGTTGAGAAATGGCAAGGGCAACAACAAGCTGGAGAAAAAAATTGAAAGGTAAGCGTGCGAAGGCGCTAATGAACAGCATGGACAAAAACAACAACTGAACGACGATAAATGACATCGCCTTCCCAAGATGAGGGAAAGAAGAATGATGATTGCGATGATCATGGTTGAAAACAGTTTTTCTTAGTACGGTTATTTTCTACCTGATAAACAATTAGAGTACGCTTTTTCTCATATGTTACCATAGCTGCCGGTTCAGGGACATCTATGATAACATATGGGAATTAATAATAATAGGGTAACCATATGGTTTTTGGTGGCTTTAAGTAAATTTTCTATTGTTTTTAGAAAATTTTCAATGGTTTAACGAAGTATTTTACAGATTCTACGATATCTAACTAAGCATGCTGAGTGTAACAGCCGTATTGAGGGGAGATTTTTTTTTCCTGAAGTTCATTGCAGCACATATTTAAAATTAAATTCTAGCTGCCACGCATCGCACCACGCTTGGATTGCCTTAAGGTTCTTCATTAGCGCTTCCTAATCATTATTGCAACGGATTTCTCTGCACTCTATAGCATCGTCTAAAAATAGTCGAAACTTACTGTCTACTACTTTTCTTATATCGCTAATAAACAAAAGGGATAGAAGTGGATCTATCACATCTCCCTATGGGACACCCAAAGTGACCATAATTTCATTAGCGATGGCGCCGTCTAATACTACCCCTATGTACGCGATCGCTTAGGAATTCTCTAATCCAGTCTAAGCTGTAAGATTCTAGTTTAATTAGTATATAGGTTTTTCCGGGGAACACCTAATCAAATATTTTTTTTAATTCGAGACAAATTGTGTCAACTAGAATGCAATCTTCACCTGAAACTAAAATATCGTGGGCAAAGAGTGCTATTAGAGTTTTGCAAGAACTTTTTTCCTGAATCCGTGCTGAGGTTTCATTAGCAACTTCTGATATCGAGGTATTTCATGACTGAGCTTTAAATAATTTCTCAATAACTTTGGATGAGATAGATATAAGTAAGGGATATCGGTCAGTGATTCAATGGGTGGTGCTAATTACTACTTCCAAAATACTTTTCTCTACGTGATACTCGAATCCACGACGCTGAGATTAAGAGTCTCATGCTCTGGCGACTGAGCCAGCCAGGTTTTGTATTTAGTTTAAGCATTAAAACTGCTGGTAGTCCAAATATAAAGAAAGAATCGTATCAAAAGCTTTACTACTAAACTACTGCGAGTCAGGTTTTTGGCATATGTTTGCCAGCACCGAAGAGCCATTCATACGCCTGACAAAATTATATTTTGTGCATGAGTGGTGGGAGCCAAAGTTCTGCTTCCCATTTCAAAGTATTGCCTTGGGTTCATTTTTCTATTTCTTTTTCTATTTACTCTATACCTGACTTTCCAAAAGGTAATACTTTTCATCATTCATACTATCAATGGCGCACCTTGATATATTGATGAAGGCATAAAATTCCTTCAACAATTCAGCACTTATTTACCTATTTAGCTCAAAAATTGTTTAATTGGCAATTCGATAAACAACAACAAAGTTTAAAAAAACTCTGTTCATATAAAGTAAAAGTCCTGCGTAAACCTCCCATATACACCATGTCTTTACATGGCAGGCGGTTCTTTTCCGTTCAATGAATTTGTGTGAGGAAATCTAAAAGCGGATTTTGAACTAAGTCGATGATGAAGAGGGCCATCGTGAACACGTTTTTAAGAGAAAATATAAGAGTTTCTATTCCTGAAAATGGTTAACACGAACGAATTACTCAAGAATATACCGTCCGTCCCATGTAACATCGCTCAATGTCTCCCGGGTAATTAATGAATCCCGAGGAAAGTTTGAACCGATTCAACCCCAGTTCAGGTTTAGAAAGGCATAGTTGAAAAGTTTTCTTTCTTCTCAAAATGTCTATGATTAATTAAGAGGTAAAAATGTATCTTAAATGCATTTCACCATAAAATTCTGTCTCCCTTTCATGAATTAGGTCAAACATGCAACATTCTTCAAAATTAATGCTTGGACACATTTTAGCCAGAGCATACATTTCAGGCTGATGGATCTATTTTTAATGTTATATACAAGATTTTATCATGGAAATTTCATTTTCAGATATTCGACATGCTGGAAAATAATTCATATTTCTACGGTTCTTGTATAATTATCTCTTAAATTCGTTTTTTTGTGATCCAAATTAAAAATTTAATATCCCTATTTTATTTTCTTCAAATTGTCAGTAACCCTGTATACATCTCTACTATTCTTATGCTATCTCATAATATCTATTACATTCGTTTTTTGTACCTCCCATAAAAAATTTAATATCCCCAATCAAGTTTCTTTAAATTTCCAGTAATTCTGTATAATATTTATACATACTACCACTTCCTTCCCTCTTTAAAAATTTGCAATCTAAACCCAAGAGAGAATTATAACTTCTGGTTTGTGAGCCCAATCATCTAAACCACCGAATGCGCTTCTTGGTTCTTTGTTATTTTCTCTCGCCCCACTTCAATTAGGGCAACCACGGGACCGTAAAATTACTGGAATCAGTTGACCCACTCCTGATACTCCGCTTGAGTATTCATCAATTAGGCCGGGTGGGGATAATTTCGCGACAAACAATTCCGATTTCATCACCCTTGGGAAAAGATATGGTCTTAAAGGGAGAGAGCGAGAGAGGAAAAAAAAGAAATAGACTTCAATTAAGATAAAGATGTAGCCTGGTACCCTCATTATTTCTGATGAACGCGAAAATACGCTGCGTTTGACTTTAAGACTTTGATGAGTAAATTGGCCTGCAAGAAAGAAGCGTAAGAACACAGGACGGTGAATCCAATAGCTTCTGAAAATGTATATGCGAAGGCGCCGATCAAATAGAAAACCGCAGGGCGACTATACCGCGTACAGGAGGATTGAAGTGCCACTACAATCGAGCTACTGCCCATGACGGCGTCGCAAGAGTGGGGTCGTCAGTTTTAGGTCTAACCGGAAAATACATTAGTTTTTAAAACGTGCATATCTCAACATGTAATTATAATAATGAAAAATAATAATGTTTACTAATTTATTTTTTTAAAAGCCTCGTTAGGAATGCCGTGGATCAGGGTAGCCGTAAAATGTTCTGTGAAAGCAGTGAAATCTGTTCTAAAATAATACATATAGTATCGAAAGAACCTTTACGTTTCCCCTGAGAGCATGAGCCAGTAAACCACTAATTTCAGCTCTATTCATCCAGAAAATGAGTTTGAGCCCTATCCACCTCCACGTATAATGCTGTCAGTGCCAGTCCTTTTTAGTACTGCGAGAGGCACGAAAAAGTCAGGTGTAGTAATTACACAGATAAAAATTTATAGAAAAACCAAAGCAGACTATTTACATTCTTTAGGTTTTTGAACAAAGGAATGTGGCCAGAGATTATCATCAAATAAATTTTGACTGATAATACCAACATTCGTTTTTTAGGGCAGAGATAAAAGTGGAAGCCGAAGGAGGTGAGGACCAGATATGTTAAGTTACATTCGCAAATAATATATTCGCAGGCTCAGCTAGAGAGCCATAGAGGGAACCACAACAGATCTCCTAGGAGATAAAAACTGAAAGGTTTGAGAAAATGAATGACTGTGGGAAGGCAAAGGTTGAACAAAAATTGAAGGGTCTGGCATAAGATGAATACAAGTTAACAACTCACATTGAAAATATTTAGCATTAAAAAATCTATAGCAGTGGAGGCATCAAGGGTACCAGGTTGGTGGTGTTCTAACTTGAGGGCCCGGATTTGAATCCCATTGAAGGTGTTAGAGATTATTCGAAGGAATTCAGATGCCTACTTAGATGTGATGTAAGTAGCACTTCAACCATGATATTCTGGTAGAATTTGATTCTATCGCGACGAATAATTGAGGGCGATTTCTCTCTTAAACCTGAGCCAGTCTATCCCTTCGGTTGGATGTGATGTTAATCTATACACTCACTGGCGCTCAATACTGATATTTTTAAAAAAAACTTCATATCACATTTTTTATGAAGACATGAAGCATTTAGCAAGGTATCCACTTCCAGAATTTCAGCAAGAATAGGTTGTTACGTAGTGAGAAATAACCAATGTAATCGACGAAACCTTCATTTTGAACTCTACTAATGATAGAAATGAATAGTTTTTTGAGGATTGAGCTCATTGTAGATCGGTAGTTACCCAAGTATAGATTACAATCTTATGGTGTCAAGTAACAGTGCCTACTGCACCCGTGGTCTAGCAATGCAACAGGAGTATAAGGTACAGGTGATGATGCTGCATGTCTCGCGTAGCAAAGTGTGTGTCAGCTTCGCCATGGAGCTGATAAATTGCGCAAAAATGTTTGAAAAATTCATTCCAAAAGAGTTTGGAATGGCATATGTTCCATAAAATACGCATCTTGAGCCAACTGACTCATGGCGCAGGCATTTGCAAACTGTAAGACTGAAACATTTTTCCTACCAACTTGAATATTTTATCGTACAAATTCCCTCGGATTTCAAAAAATGAGAGTCCCTCTTCATTAGGTGACAAATCAGTTGCTTTGCTCAGCCGTCTTCTGTCACCATGAACGAAGGTAATGTTGACGATGGAGGTCTTTTCATTGCAATATAGACTTTCAAGTGCCTTCGACTGGAAATGAAACTTGTCTGCTTCTTAAATTAACCGCGGCACTGCTCAAGATATCACATTTAAAACCCTTCAATAGCAAGAGACCAAGAATTTTCCGCGCTCGTTTAAGGAACGAAAAAAAGATCCCCTCACAAGAAGGAATATTTTTGTCAACCTTTTCAAAGGCGGATCCCTCAAAGCATTTTCATCCCTCTCTTGTTTGCGTGTCCTGAATTTTTTTCTCTATACCGCATTTTCCCTTCTGTATCATGCCCTCCAACGTTGCTTTTTGACATTTTAATGTTAAAAAATATCTCGACATAGTATTAGTAGCCCGCCCACAGAATGCACGAGAGAAAATTAACAACGCATGCCTTTTGAAGGCGCGGAATGCTTTGCTCTAGTTAGTTTAAATTCATTTTCCAAGGAATACAAAGCGCTCTGCAGCCTAAGAAAGTCAGTTACGGCAGAACTTACATTATTGGCATTGTCAAAACATATATCAAAATTCTGGATATCTTTTTGGTTCGCTTTGACCAGCATATCCTCATCAATCGTCAGTTTATTAAACAAATACTTTGGTCATTGACTCCAATGATTTCCATTGAAGTCTTAAAAAGTGATCGTATCCCTATTATAATATAGTGAAGGCACTCAAAACTCACCAATTTCTCAATGAGATCCCAGAAACTCTAGAGCAATGGAGATGGAGTGGAAACAGTTCTACTATGAGTCGAAATACATTGGAAAACAATATACATGACAGATATGAGCAATTTCATTGTGGTATGACTCTTACCATAATAATAGGCACCTTTAATAAAATTAAATATCGCTACATAATAAAAAAATAAGTCGGAAAATTTCAAAAATGGTAACTTTGCGTTTAAAAACGCGATGTGAAAGTAAATATACGATGAATCACTGATGGGATGGGATTTTGCTGATAAAACTGTCCGGAGCGAGACCACTTTTTCATACTAGTACAATATGTATACGAGTGACTACATTTTAATAAATTGAACGTTCAATATCAATTTAAGTTTGCGACTACATATGAAGGATAGTTCTATTTAAATTTTTCTTGTGCCAGAGAATAAATTAAATTAGCTTCATAGCGAGAATCCGTGGAGATCCCATTTGCATTCCCTCTCAGAAAGTTAGGACTTACTTTTTCCCCAATATTCTTTGGAAAGTCCTGTTCATTTCACTGAAGTTCAACTCAGTTATTCCCATCCACAAACTTATTTCAACTCCGGAGTCAGGGTACGAAGTTTGAGACCACGAATAACAGCACTTTGTACATCTTTTCCCGTCCTTTGTCCTCCCTTTAACCCCTAGCTGCCCAAATGGATGATGGCATTGTTCCGCCTATGCCATTTACTGCTATTTAATTTTGGACAACTCTCGACCCTTTATATTTTAGTGAAGAAGGGTGAAACCAGCGGAAAATATATTTGGAGGAAGTACGAGACTCGTATGTGGTGAAAAAATGTCGGCAAGGAACCTCAAACAACAGTCCTATAATTTACTTTTCTTATTCCATTCCTCTCTCGACACATATATCTTAAAAATATCTGCAATTTCTGAAAAATCCAGCATCTGGTCTCTTATAGTGTCTTTAAATTAGATGCTTTTTGAGGAGAATACTACAAGATTTAGCAGCCAATTTAGAGCAATATTGAATACGAAAATATAAAAGGTAATGACATATAGAAACAATAATTTTCATTTTTAATACGCGCATGTAAGATTCACAAGAATGAGAACTAAGATACAATACCATCATGAGGTAATTAAAGTAGCAGCCATAGAATTCTGGTACCAGATTCACCTCCAGACTAGCATCTGTCGTTGGAGTTGCCTAATTTTACTGTTCATAGCTACGCGTTCTTCAACGATTGCATGTACGTACAATAGGACATGTGCACCAAATGAGCAGTATCAGTATACGAACTATCTTGTAAAATGTTGAGAAAACTGACGGTTAGTAATGCCCAGCACTTACACATGACACTAGTGCCCTAGAGTGTATTTTGAAATATTCTATAATAAGTGAAAAAAATTTGCGTCTACTAATAAACACTTCAGAAGCAAAGACACGCCGATAGCCATTCCATTAATAACCAGTAAAAAACATACACAAAAGTAACGTGTACCCTGCTGGGTCAGGTAATTTCTATTTTCTAAACGAAAACAAGCAATTAGTATATTACTCAACTGGTCATACAGCAGGAGGTAGCAACTGATACAGTAATCAAACACTCCTTGGCTTTGCTGCCATCTCACCAATGGGGGTATACATCGACGTGTTCAAGGCTTGCATCAAACTCCGCTCGAGATATCCACCAGGAGAACTTTTGCACAGCTGCTGTCGCTTCGAGAGAGGATATTTTCATCGCCTTCAGCACTGAGGAATGGCCAGCGGAGGTCATGTTGTGTTTGGAAACGTCGATAACTTTACGAAATATTACCCGAATGAGATATCGGAAAAGTGGTAATGAGTGTACGCCGGGTAAGCTCAGGGTCTACTTTATAGAGTTTGAAAGGTTTTATAGGGTTTGTTAGGCTAGACCCTACGTAGTATAAAACATTCCACAAGCAAAATCCTTATCATGCTGCTGGAAAATTCCACTGAAATCATCAGTTTGGTAACTCGCCGGCTTGGTACCTCGGAGATAAATGTTTAAATTCTGCTTCGGATCTGGACGTACTATTTGTTTTGAAATTAGGGGAAAGGTTAAACGGTAAAACATTTGAATGGTAAAAAAAATTGGTAGACTACTTGTAAAACGGTAACTTTTGAATTTTTTCCACTTATGTGCCCCGATGTACCAGCCAGTTTTGAACCCAGTAGGGGAAAAGGCGTATTTTATATGCCCCTGGCTACCACTCCACCATCCTCCGCTATCCAAAAAAATGTCCCTCGTATTCCCGTGCGATGAAATTCCATGTTTAGAATAACTTCGGGACCTAAAATGCTCCATCTCTCTCCCTCGTCCTGTTTTACATCCGCGCGCATTCGTCCATTTTTCCTCCACAGTTCCCGCGATCCACCCCCTCGCGCGGAACACTCCTCAGACCTCTGCTGTCCCCCGCAGTCACCCATACACCCCCCTCTCTTATATTTCTTACCGACCATTCTCCTCTCCCAGACGTCTCAGATGTCTCCTCGAGGACCTTCAAGAATTCCCTTTCTCCCACTCATTCCTCCCACTGCCGTAAAATCTCCCTTTTCCCCACATAAGCGAGCACGGCGCTATCCTTTCCTCTCCTTCCAAACTCACAAACGTCCGTCTTCGCGAACTTCCCTAGACCTCAAGTCCTCTCTTCTCCCGGGCCTTCCCGTTATCCTCCCACCCATTTACTTTCCCTTCTCCGCTGATGACGCAAATCCTCCAACCCCCAGCACCCTCCTAACCTCCCGCTTCTCTTTCAACCCTCTCCTCTCACGGTTTTGGGAGTTCTTTTCAATTCCATTCACAATTTTTTCCCAATTCCCACTCCTCCCTCACTACCCCCACAACCACCTCCTTTACTAAACTCCTACCTCTGCCATTACTCTTTGCCTTCTTTTATTTCTCGCAGTGATTTCCCTCCGCCCCATCCCCCGATTCAAGAGTTGGAGGTAAGGGGAGAGGGCACATCCACCACAGCAACGTGACACTACTGGATTGGAGGCAACAATGCGTAAAGTTAAGCCTAAAACGTGAAGTAAATACATGTTGAAAGTCAAATAACAGCTTTATACTATCAAAAGTTAGCCCTTTCTCCCAAAGATTTTGAATTTATCACTCCCATAAAACTCGCGCGTGATTTTTGGAAAGTTTCGCCTTTTTTTAACTTTGTTGAGAATCTGCCTCACGAGGGATACCTAGTACCATGAAGGTAATCGTTTGAATCTTGTTTCGGATCTGAATAATCCCAATGAAAATGGTACTTTATTTAAGGATTTAACTGTGCATGATTTTACCCTATCATTTGGGTTTGTCATGTTTGGTGAACAATAAACTTATTCAATAAAAAAATAAACAAATAAAATTATGAGATATCATTAGAATGATCACATGATAAAACATTAGAATGGTAAACAAAGTTGGTTGACCACTTGCAAATGGTAGCACTTGAATTTTTTCCACTCATGTGCCCCGATGTACCAGCCGGTATTGGACCCAGTACCGTACATAACCGTAGGTAGGTAGTAAGCTTTATCAAGAGGTTTATAATAAATTTAAGGTGGCAATTAAAACTTTTTGCATAAATGAAAGCAATAATTATCCTTTTATAAGACTGAGTTCAAGTAACCAAACGTGAGCCAACTCGGCAATCAGTGTGTCTCAGGGAAATAAATACGACGAAAGTCGTCGGGGGCTCTCTCTCTACAAACTAACCACCCTGTTGTCTTCTAGATGCACACTACACATAATTCCTTCAGTCAGTTCTATTCTTTTATTAAATTTCAGAATTATTTGTGATTATTTTCTTTCATGCACATATGTTTATGCTCTTCATGAAAATTACTTTTTCGCAACATTTTTATACAGCAATCGAGTTATTTAGAGGATATAACTGATTTAATTCATGTTAAATAAGAGAGCTGATTGTCTCAAAATGTGCTAATATTTCAGCCATTAATCCACTCTATTAATCCATTGTAAATATAAAAACCCAAAAGCTGATTAGGAAGTTCAATTAACACTGCAATCCTCCTTACTCGTCACTCAAGTTTTCAATAAAGACTTCTGATCTTATGACTGCGTTCCAGTAACGTGATGAGGAAATATCAGACTACACCCATCGGACTCAAAGGCTTTTACTTTTCCTAGAATTATTACACAGAATTTTTAGTATTGGTTTAACAAAAGGGGCAACGACGTTGCAGACTTTCCTAACTAATTTGTTTGCTCTACCTCGAGTGTTTCCCACCCTAGTTGCAGAGACCTCTTTTGGGAACAAGGTAAAATGATTACTTTCGTAGAATAACTTTACTCAGCCGTGAATCCATTTTATTCTATTTGAGCAAACTTTGATATTTTCCGTAGCTCCTTTTGAATTTACCTTTTCGCTTAAAAACTACCACCACTCGACTTTTCCATCTCTTAATCAACTCTTCTTCTGTCCTGCAATCATTCTCTAACGTTTCACAAAGAAGTACAGCAATTGGATTGCTATAAACCTTACTCCGCTGTTATCTGAGGGCATTTATAACACGCATCGAGTCCATAGCCGTGTCTTCATAGATATCTTTTCCTTGCTTCGATTAAATCATCCTGGATCTCAAGTAGACTTCAATTTCCATACTTTACTCCAGGTTAAAAGCTTTTTAAAGTTATAAAAGCATCAGATCTGACGCCATCACCTTGACGGGTTAGGGGTATTAACAAAAATAAATTTTCACCCTCTTAACGCGAAGAATCAAGCAGAACTTGCAAGCAGAATATTGCGTCCCAAATTTACTCATTCACCTCCCAAACCGTCAATACAGAATCAGGAAAATTGATACTGCTTCAAAAGTTAACAAATTCATTTCTTTAGCTCTGTTTTATAGCAATTTCCTCGCATCCCCTGGCTCCTCAGAAGTAGTAGAAGGCGAAAAAGTATATTTGATCCCGGGTAAGATAAAACCAACAAACAACTCGTTGTGATTTTATATCATGTTGGACACGGCTTCTCGAGTCGTTGACTTTGGGAAAAGTCATCGTCTACATTCCGCAAAGCAGGGGACAGAGCAGGAGCGAAAGGGCTGAGATTTCGCCGCGTGCGCCTCTTTTTGCGCTCCTCTTAAGTAGATAACAAACCATCTCCTCTTTTTCGGACAGAGTCTCTTTAACAGCGTTCAAATGCCGTGCGCTCACAAACCCACCTCTTTTTATCGATGCCTCAACACGCCGTACTCTATACCCTTCTCGTGTCCACCCACCCACCACCTTCCCTGCCGTCCTATCTCCTTATTCTCTCCCTTTCTCAAATGGAGAGAATCTCCAGCAAAACCCTACTGCCACCCTATCTCTTCCCACCAAACCGACAAAATACTCCCAATCCCCATCCACGCCCCAAACACCTCTCCTCTCTTGCGTTATAGTCCCTCCAATATTCACAGAAGGGCCACGATCTTATCGCCGCCAAGAGGAGACAAAGGGAAATATTAAATGGAACCGCAGCTTCTCTCCTTGTCTCTTCCTCTACCTCACCGGGGAACTGAGGGTTGGATCACAGCGAGGAGGAAGAGGTAGCGAAAGAGATTGAAAATTTGGCTAGAAAGGAAGGTACGAGGCAATGCAGAGGGATGAAGTGAGGTGAACGGAGGCGAGAGAGCGGAGGAGAGTGAGGGAGGGATTTTAGAGAGCAAGAGGAGTGAGAGTGGGATAGTGAACTCTTCCTTCGCAGGAAATTTACGGATGCAAAGGCTACAGGCGAAAATGGAATGCCTCGACGGTTTTGTTTCGGCTGGGTTGCGGCAAAAGGGGTCAAAAACACTAAGTTTGTCGCCAGAAAAGTGGTCGCTCCCTTGAAACTGAGGAAATTTGAATCCGAAGTCACTCCCAATGAAGACCATTCAACAAACGCGGAGGAGAAATAATGGGCATATCACGTACGAGAGGAGATCCTTCGCTTTTCGACCAACGGCGTTGATGCCACTCAATCTCATTCATTATATTTACATATATTGATTGCTAAGAAAACGAGTGATGCCGGAAATAGGCTCAATTAGGAACTATGGTAGCTAAAACGAAACGAAAAGAACAAATTAAAAAATCAAAATATTAATAAGGAAAATTGAATGAAATTTTCATGATTTTTGAAAAATGAGTCCATATTCTTCGATTGAAATTAATCAAACATCTATTGACATACGTACGACACACAATCGGCCAACAAATAAAAAATCATTGATAAGGATCCCTATTTATAGTTAATTTTAATACGAGTATAGATAACGTTGCACAAATATATGTGCATTTCCATCGAATGTTGATAAATGTCATGAATTTTGCATTATGAAAAGGAGAATGTAATGGAATTTGGTGAATGAAGTGAATGAAACGTAAATTCACAAGCAAAGTAAATAAATAATAAAGAAAATGCAGGATACAGAAAAGTCAAAAATTTCTGTCATCATTGACTATGTTGCGGTAGTCTTCGACTTTTTTTCCAAAATTCAATAAAGTGTGAGCTATGGAAAATAAGTATTCCGGTAATCTTTTCCGTTTTCTATCTTGATGCCCAAGCAGTCTCGGTGAACCCACGGTGCAAAAGAACAAGTAGCAAAACAGACGGAAAATCCAACGGCATCTGTCGTACATCGATGTTAGTTTTACTGAGAAAGGATTTCCCAAAAAAACTCCACAAATGACCGTTTCCAGATAAAAGAAAAGGATAGTGGTGAAAAATGAATGCTACCATGTTAACGAAAAAAGCCCTACCGAAGGGCAAGCATAAACTAGTTCGCGATAACGGTGCTCAAAAAATACGGGTATCCAGGACACCTAGCTTTCTATATCCGAGTAAATATCCTGTATAACTCAATATCTCCATCAAATTCCCTCATTCACATCGATACCACGGAAGTCATGCGATCGACCCTTATTGTCACCGGGTTTTGATCAACTGTACTCTATAGTGTGACGTTTGGCTGTTCAAGTAAAAATGTACCCCAGGGTCAAAGAAAAAGCCTCTTTAAAATATTTGTCACAGAAATTGAAGCGTACACCTGAGGCTCGGTCACAAAATTATAATCACATTTTTATTGTTGACTAGCTGAAGGTAACCGTTGAAATTCAACGGGTGTGAAAAATATTTAACTTATTTTATTTTACAAGAAAACCACAAAGCTTGAAGAATACTGTCAGCGTGGTCAATTGCGGAGTCCGTAACCTATCTTGTACGTTGTGTTCGTTTTAGTAGACACGCCGACTGTTTTCCAGGTGCACGGAGAGATGAGAGACTGTTGGTCCAGTTTCATGCACGGAAAACCCAAAAATGAGCCACGCAGACTCATTACAACTAATAACCCAGGGTGATATATGGTCACCTCGTCCCTCCGGTACTCCTGACCCATCTTCTGAGAGAATTAACATCTTGATCGCTTTCCTTGTATACATACATATATTTGCATTCAATGAATTAATTGAGTCGCAATATTCAACGTTGATAAGTGCGTTGAGTATCTTAATCAGGATCGGAGAGTAGGGTATAATCCAGCGGTTGACGACGTCAAAAGGAGCTTTCGCAGCATCAGCCATGTTTATTTGACCTATGAATCCTCTCCCGGCCTGTACCTACGGTGTAAAGGGTAGCCATAATCATTGGTTTTGATTACAAAATTAAAAATCTATGGTGATTCTTAGTGCAATTGCCGATTTTCATGCACGGATGTCCTTCATTGAGCAGAATTTCCCGCTCGTCATTCGTGTATGAAGCATTTAGTGAGGTCATTATAATTTCCGCTATCTTAAAACAAATTGAAGTTTTGAAACAGATAAATCTATATTTGAACCATATTTATAGCTGGCTACCCGTCCATATGTTGGGTAAGGATGAAATTCGTGCGGTTCTTAGCGTAACCCGAGAATCACCACGGTGGTTCCCGGGTCTAAACTAAAAATGGGAAACTAAGGCGGTCACGGAGGTGACCGACTTAGTTTCCCATTTTTCTTGATATATCATTTTTGTGCATCTGTCTTTTATTATTTTTTTTATATTTTTCGTTTAATGTTTTTAAACACTGATTATCATTAAATTATCTGTATCAACCTATCAGAAAATAGACTTATACATTATATCTACAGCTTTTCCCTCAGGAGTGTTGATAAAAAGGTTGTTGCCGCTCGAATCGCGGGAGCAAGCCACGTAAAGTTGCCAATGCGTGAAACAGTGACTTTCCAATTAAAGGCCAGCCTTGAAGAGTCTGCCCTTGTGACTTATTTTCTGTCATATAAATCGGATATGTTAAGCCCAAAAACCGGGGAAATGACGCTGGGAAGCTTGTCTCGCAGCATCCTGCTCCCTTCACGCGTGCCACTCTCTAGGAATTTTATAGATCGCTGTTGGGCATTTCTTTGAGCATCCAAGTCTAATCTTTGTCTTTTTATTTTGAGGGGTCATTTTCTCGCAAAGATGGCATTATTCTTGCCTAAGAAGATTTTTTTCTTAGAGTCACTATTTTTTCTATGTATGCATGGCATGTTGATGGATATATTTTTAAGTCCAAGGAGAGAAAACACAGCGGCGAGTGAGAGTCTTGAATAGTCGTCACCTCGATGGTTGAGTGAACGTGAATTTACTGAACTTTAACACTTTAAAATATATATCACTAACTCATAACATTTATGATGTGGGAATTGGTCTAAAAAATAGTTCGCAATCGTAATGAGAGGCAGACGGTTCCACTGCGTGTAAGACATCTGATTATTAAACGATAATTAACAACGCTGTTTGTTGAAGCAACAGAGGAATTATTGCCATCACTATTCACTGCACGCAAGTATCTTGTACGTTTAATTGCGTGTGTAGTCTATACAATTCCTTTATGTGTATCGTTTGCTAAGTAAGTGTTCTCTCATATATATACACTGCTCCTATGAGAGCTACTTTTAGAAGAGACATTGAAGAGTATACTTGTTGAAAATATGCATTGAATTAATCGATTACCCCCCCGAATCTATCCATCATGGGGACCTTGGGACTCTGGGCCCTTCTCATACAGATTTTATTTCTACGTGGAATCATGGACCAGCATGAAAACGGATATTTAATTGCTAGAGGCGTGAATATCCTTTGAAAATCAAATCTCTGGTTGCCAAGAAAATATGCTATTGTTGATTTCAGAGAAAAACGTGATGTTTTTCAGATAAAAACATGATTTTTAGACAAATAAGAGGCGTAAAAGTAAATAAATTAAAAGAATTAAAATTTTCATTTATTTTTCCATCCGATAAAAAAATCTTCGCCCTCTATCTTGAGTAAAAGTACTTTTAAAAGGCAAAAAATGAAACCACTGCACCAAACGCAATGCTTAGAATGGACCACCAGGGGGGCCCTGAGGGTATTTTTAAGAGTTGGGGGCCCTGAGGGCTTTTTAAAATAGCCTATTTTACATCCAAAGATATTTTTTATCTGCAAATTTCAGCTCAATCGGTTCAGTAGTTTTTGCTTGATGGTGCAACGTGCAGACAGACACCATTACATTTGTATACATTAGTAAGGATATCAACTTACTGTCTCCACAGATGCATGGAACAAAATGATGCAGTCAAAAGTGGAGCATTCTTAACTTCTCATCTGTATTCAACGAATACAGATCAATCCTCAACGGTTACTCGTTCTCTTTCACCAGTCTCGCCATTCTGTTGTCTTTCCAATTTAGCTCACTCGTCTCGTTAAGAGCTACATTTCGCTGGGATGCGCAGCACCATGATATCATCCCACTTGTGCCGGCCGCTCCCAAAACCTGCGCTCTCGAGTATTCCATGATACCACAGCGGAAAGGCGAATCAATTCGTCCAGGTTTTATCTCAACTTGGATACTATCCCAACTGGAAATCATTCCTATATTTGGATTCGCTGGCGCCCTCTAAAAATATCCGTGTTGACACTTCTCAAATGGGATATATCTTTGTAAGAATGGAACGCAGTTGATATTACGATTCAATATGGCTTTAGTATGGGCGTCGAATACTAAGCGCGTTTCCCAATCGAAATTGACTGATTCATGATAAGTTTACTCGATGGCATACACCACTTTTCCAAAAATGGCTGTAATGATATTTTCCCACCGGACATTATCATAAGCCATCTATGCCCCGGGGTTAATCATTCATTTGCATAGGAACAAGGATTGATAAAACCAACTATACAAACGGTTGTAATTACACAGAACCGGTCAATTTTTGCGAGGAAAACCACGATCCAACTTCCAACGAATGCATGATGCATGTAACAATAATATGCAAACGTAGTAAATCAAATTATACTATAATAAAATAGGCAATATTTGACTGAAAAACTGCTCATTAATGTTTAATAACTATTGAGAGAAAAAGAGCAAACTTCCAACGGGAATAAAATTTCTAGGATGCTTCTCCAGACAAACGAAGAATCTTATAATTACACATCATGCGATTCGCTTCAAGAAGGAAGTTAATGTAATTTCACTGTTATTATGGTAAAATGATAAAAAAGATAGTAAATCACGGTACCTCACAATTTGAAATGGCCCACAACTTCCCCACAGTTTGGCAAGGAAGATATGTATTACGGCACCAGAGGCAGCATTCCTAGGAGGTGATATCTGTTATTTATGGGACAAAATTCGCCTGTATTGATTTTGTTAATGTTTCCATAGGCTCAACCAGGATGAAACCATTTTCTGTGAGCGAGGAAGAGGTGGGGGAGAAAAGGGTTAATGACTCCTAAGGCGTTGCGCGGGCGAATGTATTTATCGCTTCTAGAACGGATGTATCATTTCGGCAGTAAGTGTAGAGGACGCCGAAGTCGTCGTAACGGAAAATTAATGCTTTCTCCAATTGGACCCCAAAACGGTAGGGAATTGAAAGTCATATTGCTTTAACAGGCGTGAAATTAATCTCATCAGCATGATGAATGGGCATCCAGTATCACGAGGATGGAGGAATGACCAAGAAAAATTGGAAAGGAAGAGTTCGACTGCAAAAGACGGGCAAAGCGCAAATGGTGGCAGATCGGGATGAGTTCCAGCTGTACATCAATTTGATAGCACTCTTGGAAATGTTAATATCTCAAGTAAGACCTCAAAGACATGCGTCTGTAAATGTTCAGAGGCACTATTAAAAGACCAATATATTTTATTCAAATGAGAATGTCAAATAGATATTTGCATCTGGATACATTTGTCAAAGAAGATGATGCACTCAATAAATATTACGCTAGTGAACATAGATTTTGCCCCTTAAACTATTAGCCCATTATAAAACAATCATGAAAGAATTAAAAGAAAACAGTTTCTTAGCGTTAACGGATTATGTCCCAATGACACAGGAATGCAAAGGGAAGAAGAGGTACCGAAGGAGAATTTCACATGAATTATCATTGAGATCCTAAGCATTGATCATAAGTATAATTGCCGAAAAGGGTCTAATTTCTCAAAATATCTGTTCAACACGCGACGTAGGACATCAGGTACGCATGTAAAACGATTAAGGAGGGAGAAAAAGGTGCAGAGGGAGAATCTCTCGAGAATTGCCATTGAAAAAAGAGAAACCACATGAAGTTGGAATACCATGAATCAAAGTTGAATGTTAAAAGTGAAGTGGAAGAGACAAAGTCCAAGATGGCTCTCAGAAATTAATGCTATAAATATATCTATTCCCTACTCGTACTCTGAGAAAAGCAAAGAGATTTGTCAATTCTACCTCCTAACCTTGTACAAGTATTGGTTGTGAACAAACATTAAAAAGTCAATACATCAATCTTTGTTAGATTAGTTAAAAGCATTAATCATTAGTAGATTTATCGGAAATGGTCTAATTTTTCTAAACTTTGGTTTAACAGATGATTGTAGAAAGTCAGAAAGGCATATGAAATGATCGAGGAGGAAGAAGGAGGTGCAAATCAATAGTCCCACAAGAATTTTTACTGAGAAAATAGAAACCACATATCGAAGACTCTAAGATATTTTCAATGTCTCATTCCCAAATCTCGGTTTCATATCTAGTATTCAAGCACGTGACAGCATAACACATCATTTGCGCAATTTACGTAATAAATCTGTTTTGACAAATCACGCCTATTTTAAAACTCACAAATTTATTTCAAAAATAATTTACTGTAGATACCAGTCACGATGAAGTCCATAAGAATATAATTAATATCTCTGAGTTCTCACCATCGACAACTACTCTTTTACTTAACAGGGTAAAAAAATCTGCTTAATCTTTATTAAACAAGTTCCAATTTTGCGGAAAATTATGTTCCCATCCAGCTTTAAATAACTGAGCAATGAACTCGTAAAGAGAGACTCTATACTCAGAAGTAACTCTTATAGTAATAAGCCCAAAAAGTACGTCAAAATTGGATAAAAATGCTACACTTCAAGAGTAGACATCACATTCACATCTATTGGAATGAGATATGAAAATACTTTTTAATTTCCCTCGGTGAAAGCGGGGATGCTATGGCATCCACAGTAATTATATCTGAAAAAATCACAGTTCAATAATAATTAATCTTGATCTTTTACTGACATTAACTGATCCATCTAGCGTTAATATACTTTGAAAGGAACAAGTATGTGTGGCGTTTATGAATCATTAGTATATTTTATTGCAACTTCTAATTCCGAATAAAAAATGAACATATTTCCACTGGTTCCATTTGTTTCAAATCATTAAAATATGGCATATGCATAAGGAAACTGCACATAGTTTTACCTTTTACCATGGATTCCATTTTTAAAAGTAGTAATGGCGTGGTTTCCGTATTTCATACTCTAGTCATACCATTAAGGATGATACACTGTAAGGCATGATATATAAAGACGAAGGCCTGTATGTCTATACTTGATATTCAAAGAGCCATTCCGCCCACAATAATAACAATGGTCTGCATTCCAAATCCATTCCGAATCAGCCGGCAGCTGCCTCTCCGATTTCAATTTTGCCGCAATGGAGACTTGCGCCACTGAATCCGAAAAATCAGAGGGATCTAAGGAAGGATGTAAGGAGGAAAGACGTTCTACATGCGCGCCCATCGTCTTCAAATGTTCCGTATCCGCGGAATGTCGGGCATGCATGTGGTGCACCATTTCGCCAACCTCCCTCCCTCCCCTCACCCGCCTTCGTCTCTCAACACTCCAACCCTGTCCCCGATGCAATGGACCCTTGTCCTTCTCCATCGAGTCAGCCTGTCCGAGAAATGACATCGTCCGCTATTTCTACCGCGCAACGAATTTTCTTCGCGGGTCTGCGCATGTTCAAACCCGAGTGATGCTATTCTTATTCGAAATCACTGGCTGTGGGGCAATGTAATATTTTGTTGCCCCCTACGAATTACGATAAACATAAATATATTTATCTGAAGAAAATAAAAGAGAAATACGTTGCAACTGGGTAAACATACGTTGAAGGCAAATATGCTATTCCGGAGGTGAAGACTTTTCAACCGAAATGAACGACCTGGGTAATATAGAGGAATAATATTTGGTATTGATGCTTTTAACCCTAGAGTGGTGACGCCCAGCCTCACAGACCGATATAATAGTCTTTCTAGTGACGCAGGCAAGGTACTAAATGCTTCATTTCTTCCTCTTTAGTAGCCTCCTATTTTATACGGCTCCTACGATATACGAGCCAAAAATAATTTTGTGTAAGCATATTGCAACGTATAGATACTTCCGGTCCACTAGACCATGCGTCACCTCTCTTCAAATATTATTTATTTTGTTTTACTGTGTTAAAGATGATAAGTAACAATGTGGATAAGTAATCTCTGACATTTTGAAAATTATTCCTTTTTTTATAAACCATTACCTATTAACAGCTATTTTTCTCTGAAGGATAAAAATAATGCCCTTGTCTTCCCATTTTACAGCATAACTTGGAATAAATAATAGCTTAAGAATCTTCATTCTTGTTGTAAACATTTTCAACATTTATTTTTACACTCACGTTTGAAATCTGCCACATACATATAATTCAAGAAAAAATTTATGTTATCTGAAGCTCCGAATAACTCTTAAGTAAGAGAGGAGACCGACGTCACTACTAATTCCCAAATATTTCACGTCCTTACCGTAGGTTTAAAGGCAAAATAACAAGTGCTAACATAAAAAAATACGGAGATAATAATGACTTATTGAGTAATTATGTGCCAAGGTAAAGTATGAAAAGTTTTCCAGTTCAATTTGAGTTCTCATAAGTGAGGAATCAATAACGCTTGGACTTTTCTCCAAGGTTAAATGCAAATCAACGCGGAAACATCAAAGCACATGGATGTAAAATATATTTTCATAACATTTAACTTGAGATAGATCAGCAACTGCAGTTTATGCCAAATTTATAATTTACGTGAAAGGTAAAATAATTTCAGTGAATACCTGAAGCCTGAATCATTATCATAAGAAAATACTCAATACCTCTATACTGTTGCATAACAAGTATAGGAAAAGTATTTACAAGAATTAAAGTAAATAGACTTGGCTAAGCATACTCATATAAAATTGCATATTAGTTATTTTCAGCTATGAAAATTTGCTGAGAATGAAATAAAATTAGACAAAATTGACTGTCAAAATTAAATAGTTGGACAAATAACAAATGTACTTAGAAATTTGAAATAGTACAAACGGGGCTATGAGTACGTTGACAAGTAATTTCAAGCTGAATTCATGGGTACGAGAAATTTTAGTCTATCATTGCTTTCAATACACGTCTCGAATATCAAAAAATATCGAAGAATCTCACGGTACCATTAGAGATAAAGTGACGGGAAATATCATTCTCACAAATGTCTCGGTACGTTGCGCCGGGACTGTTGTTTAGGCGGGAATTTAAAAAGCGTCTGAACATCCAATTTGGATAGCGAAGTGAGAAAACATTGGGCATGCAAGCAAACGTTTTGCGGGAAGCGAGAAGGAGAAGAGGCGCCCATGGTAAGCAAACGGCAAAACGAAAAAGGGAGTGCTTTCCATAAATTTCCGCCGTATAGCCATAGTGGATTCCCATTCAGGCGGAAGAAATGCTGGATAGCGAAAGAAGGCAGAGTAGAACGAGAATGAGACAACTATGCCGTCTCATTCAAGATACGAAAGGAAAGCACTCCCCCTCTGATGCGCTAGCCTCGTTACATCGCCTCACTTATTGCTTTTAGTGTACATTTTTTTGGACGTGAAAACCGCTTTTCAGTGTAGCTTGCCCCTTCAAAGTCCTGCATTCCCTTAATGTAACAACCCGCTGAGAATTCTTCGTCCGAGGGAACATGTCTTCTCAAACCGTTCACCACTAGTTTTTCTTGCCATTTCCGTTGCTTTTCATAGTTCCAGCACACGGCTCATATTCTCACTATTTACTTTCGAGGAGGATTTAGTTTTACAGCATTTCTATAAATAATAATAATAATGACGTGGGCGTAAAATAAAATGTCCGATGTGTCTCACATCCCGGTTTCAGATACCAATGGCAATATAAACATCACAACGGGAGTGGTCATGGGCATGGAAGATTGCACGTCCGAAGTACTTGGTGAACTGCCTCATGTAAGCCATAGCAACCACTAAAAATAATTTCATGCTTAAAAGTTTGTGATAAGAAGATGTTTTGAATAGAATAAGAAGTGATGTAAAGAGTAGAAAGATAAAGAATAGAAAAAAAGCAAATTAGCGAGTAAACAGGACAAACCCGTTCAAATTTTGCCCTTTTGCCATCTCAAAGTTAGAAAACATGAATTCCATTTCATAGGTACCTATTTTATCACGAGAATATTGTATGCATTGGAGACGATGCTTTGAAGGAATTAAAATTCTTAAAATAAATAAGACGATGAGGTACATCGGTAAGAATCATACATAGAAAATGGAGATTTAAAAAATAATAAAATTGGATGAGTGAGATCAGGAAGGTCAATCAACGTTCTGAAATTTTCGAAGAAAATTTTATTGTTAAGGGAAAAGATTTGTAGTTGAAAAACAAAAAAAACTTAAGCAAATGGACTGATTGGATCACAAGATGAAAAGATAGTAACCATCACAAAATATTTATAGTCTTGAAGGAATATTTTGCGTAACACATCATTTTCATGGAAGGTTTTCCAAGGGTAGGCCGCGTTTGTTATAGCTAAAGACCTAATTCCATTACTATGTTCTGCATAAAAAATCATGTTTTTTCAAATTAGATACTTCTCCATGGTCTTTGTTCTATACTATTCCCACTCAACTTTGTATATTCTAGTTAAAAGTAACTAGAACAGAGAAATTTGAGCTGAAATTTAATAGGACATCGTGATTAAAGTGTACTGAGGCCTTAAAAGATGAATAAATCCATCAGAATACAAAATTTCCCCGTGGAAAAAATTAAGGTAATCTGTATTTTTTTCTTCATCTAAGGTCACAAGTAACACATTTCCTTTAGATATACCTGGCATGCAATCTATGTATCTTTTGTGAGTTTCATCGGAATGAAACCCTACGTTTTCTCATTATTTATAGAAGGGCGTGATTTACCCGTGCGCCCGGAAATAAGTGGTCCAATTAGAGAACCCAGACTGTAGATATCATTATGACTAGCCATATGCCATTATAGGCGAAACTTTAAATACTAGGAATATGTTCGCTTTTGGTTCCACGGGTAGGTCCAGCTTTCAAGAGCAGAAACTGATAGACAACTACATAGTAGTGAGTGGAAGAGAAAGTGTTGTCATATGTAGATCTGACTCAGTGACACCCTGAAACGCAGCACAAAACATGTTACCAATGGCTCCATGTAAAGAATGGAGAACACAGGATAAGCCAGGTTTAGCTTTATAAAATTTGTGCTTCCAGCCCAGCGGTCCCCAACTCAGTTCCTCTTATTTTTTCGTCACACTCATCGTTAACCACAATTCGTTTCATAATTAAACACGCATATTCCCTTTGCATGTCGTTCAGTGTGTATATAAAGATAATTGTTCTAGATGGTAAATGCATGTTGAAATTTTAGAGAGACAGAGCTAGATGAACAAGAGAAACGGCTTCTCAGCAAACGAAATCTCAACGAGATAGTTATAAAAATGAAACTCATTCATGGTGTGCATTTGTCTCAGTTATTTACAAAGATAGCTTGCAAAAGGTCTTTTCATTACAAATTCTTCTGTATTATAAAACATTATCTCAAAAAAGTTAAGGGAAATTGAGAGAAGAGCGCAATTCAAGAGAAATAACTTATAATCTTACACACGTCTAAATATACATTTCACCGCTTGCAAATAAGATGGGAAAAAGCCTTAAAATTACTGAGAGGCAATCCTCACCATCAACAAATTTTGCTGGCATACTTTCACAGAAAAAGTTGAAAATATCTTCAAAATAAAACTTTTTCTAATATAATGCACGCGCATAAGTAGGCAGGAGGATATGAATGCACTCTTTTAGATAGCATTCAAAGCATGAGTTAATCCTTTACACGGTTTTTCCAAAATATTATTACCCCATATGAAAGAATAATATATTTTTTCCTATTTAATTGAAGAATCGATATTAAGTCATAATATCAAATTTTCAACGAGAAAAGTGCAAATTTATTGTTATGGTTACTACTTAACTCAAAATCTCAAATTCTGTTTGCTAGTTTCCATCTTTTTGTAGCTCTTAAAAATATTTGATGTTAAAAAAATCTTTAAATATTTCCGGCTAGACATATTAGTTTTCACATGACATCAAGAGCCTCGCCGCGAACGAATAAGGGAAAGGTCAGAAGACTCTCTTACGACAATTTTTGGTCATGTTGAAGGAAAAAGGCATCACTTCCCCATTTTCATGGTAGACCCCTAATGAACGGCCATCTCTCACACGCATTCACCTTGACTTCCGTTGGAGCACGAGCATTAATTTTGATTTGCCACCAAAATGGGAGAAGGTAGACTGGTTTCCCACAGCGCGTGATCTTTAAAATGGACAGACCTTCCCTCGCACAGTATTCGCCCCCATCCCTTTCCCTCTAGAACATTGGATTTTCCAATTGCAGTCACGTTCTAGCCTTTTCCAGTCTTCCGTCTGTGTTTTATGCTGCCCTTCCATAGTCCGTTCTCCTTTCCTTTTTTTTCCGTCGTCCCCGCCCATCTCTTTTTACCAATACCTCTTAGTCTCTACCACCGCCCTTGTACAACGGCTCAGGGAAATTACCTCGCGAATTTACGTCTCAAATTGGATCATACATTGGCATCGTTCCAGTCATAACAATGCATTACGAATGTATACAAATCCCAAAACAAATGGCATCCATCCCTCTTAATGAGAGATTTTACGAATACTTTGCCCCTTCACAGTTGACTTCTGACTTCAGGATTCTCCCTTTGGATCTGATTTATGAATAAAGGCTTTGTATCCCACACCGATGGCTCGTATTTGAACCCTGGTCGTGGTGGATATTATTCAATGATATCCCGAAACCTACTTGGGGCTAACGTGCAGAGCATTTCAAGTCCGGTACCTCGTCCGTCAAATGGAACGCAACACTGTGGATCTTCTGTCTCCGTGTATTACGGAGACTATAGCGGACGCTCGGCTTCTACCCATCCTTTCTCCATTCCCTGACAAGTTCAGCATGTTTCAATCAATTCAACCAACTTTAATGAAGAAAGTTATTTCAGTTATCGGTCAAATCCCCTTATATCATCACTTAAACTATGGGATTTATTCATTTTCAACTGATAAAAATTTCTTAATTTTTTACTCAAGCTCTGGGTTTTCACAATTTGGTCCAATTTTTCGTAGTATCAATATATGTACTCTACCTATCTACAGCAAAATCGAGTACCAGTGAATGATAATAACACTTATGCAAGTATAGCGGAAGAGGTAGACGACTAGTGGAACCTATTAATATATTCAGAATACTATTGGAAGATCACAGGTGCTGGCATTATGCTGAAGAAATTATGGGGCAGAGGAGTGAAGTCAGTCTTGCAAGAGGATCCAGATAGAGAAGGCTGACGGAGAGCCCAAGGATGCTATGATCGAAGGTCTCCATGCCGAACCCTAGCCAAACGGAAGAAGAAATGAAAGAAGCATATGAGAGAAGCATGAGAGAGAAGAGAAAGAGAAATTGAAGAAGTTCTCGGAGCAGTGAAGTGAAAAGAGTACCTCATAATTATGGGATACTGGAATGCAGTCGTTGGAGAGGAAAAACAGAGAAGATGCGCAGGGTCTCTCGGGCTGGGAAAACAAAACCACAAAGGAGAAGTTCTAATTGAGTGCACAGTGAAAATAATGCAGCTGTAGCAAACACCCTCAGAGAAATACCACGCTGACTGCATAGACGCCGACTGCATGGATACAAAGATACCATGAGATAGATGCCAAACCACTGTATGAGGATTTCACATATTAGGAAATAGTCTTAGAAAACATTTAGTGGAACAAGATGTTTAGGCAGTTGGAAAAACTCGGAATGGATTTCCTCTAGCTGCTTGTCTGTAAATGAAGTATGATAAGCTAATGTTTCCAACAAAATCATAAATTCCTTCAGCAATAGTGAATAAAAAACTAACATCAGTAGAAGAATACAAGAATGCTTTTCATCCAAACAGAAGAGTTTAAAATCTTCGGACGTGAGTTTTTTTTACCGCGCCAAGTTCACAATCCTAGAAAAAAAATTAAGATTCTTCTTTAAAAATCACGAAAATTTCGATTGAAATCCTGTCCGCAGTCGTCGAACTTCAAAACACATTCACGAACATCTTAACTAAATTGATTAAAGCAGCTCTCGATAGCATCAACGTACCAAGGTTTACACGTCTGCCGCTCTTTCAAAATCAGCACAACTCCGAATCACAGCATTCAAATACGTTTCCCGATAACACGGTCCACTGACCTTGCGGTCGCCATTCGAGCATTCCCTGGCCGTCCGCTCAGTCGTGAAAAGACCAGATGAGCGAGAAGCGGCTCCTGTGGATCCCAAGTAGTAACGGACATGGCAACGAATGCATGTATTTCGTTTCTCTAGGAACACAGACTTGTTCCTCTCGATTTGACTGGGGGTTACGGGCCGAAAAATGGTCTCTCGGTTTCGTGTGATCCAAGTTAAACATAATCTCACTTTCAATTCTAAATAAAAATATCGAGGTAACTTGCAATTTGTTATACTAATTGTTTCAGATCATGTATAATTTACTAGCGTAGAAACAAAACTGAGTTTTTCATAGCAACAATGAGAATTAGAGATGTGAAATGTAGCCGTAATCAGGAGGGTAAACTATAAAAATTCCAATTTCATTACATTTTACACCGTTTACGTGGACCGATTTCAAGGCCGTGGTGTTATTTCATCGAGGAATAATACTGGCGGCGGCAGTAGATCATTATCCAATTTGAGCATAGAGAGGAGGCTAGGAAAGCAGTGATACAGGGTTGAATGCTTGAGGGATTGGGAGAAAAAGTGAGTGAGATTTGGAAATATGGAAGAAGAAGAGAGAGAAAAAGAAACCAAGTGACTGAAGGTCAACTTATATAAAGAAGGCAGAGGTAAACTTGAATGTAGACTTAAGTAGAGGTAAACTTGAAGGAAAGGGGGAAAGCTGCATTGAAAAAGAGGCAAATGATCTGCTGGCACAATTTTGTCGAACTTCCGTTCATAAGCTCTGAAGTAAGAGTTATTTTAAAATATGATAAATGAAATGTTTTCTAATTTTTCCCAACTGACTTGAACGTTTTAGGATAATGCAAGGCGAAATGATGCAATAGAACGTTCAAATTTGCGTGTGCTTTCAAATAAGCGGAGCCAAAATGTTCAGTTATAAACGACAAACATTAAAATGAGTGCAGCTGACAGCAAGCAATAATTCACCTCTGAATAATGTTTCCGGTTCGACGAATGCGACCTTAATTTAAGTCGGAAAAAATACGCAGCAGTTCATTTGACATGGAATGGAAAACATGCAATTCGGGCCAATCGTAATGCCACGAAATTATATCTGCATCGATCACCAGCCGAATCATGAATAAGAGTTCATTAATTACCAATGAACTCTCTCTGAAGAATTTGGGTCCAAAGACGATGGACGGAAAAATAAACAAATGGAAATAGTCTCCATGAGAGATGGTCGAGAAACCATTTTGCACTCGCTGAAAAATTCTTAATGGTGAGTAAAGTTTGTGGACAGGAACTTTAACTCAGCGACCCGGTGGAAACATAACGAAGGTCTCGAAACTCCCTTTAATATTACCAAGGGTCAACAGTAATATAGTGCATTGAGACACAAATCAATTAAGATTTTGGATGAATATTTAATAGACAGGAAAATGGAAATAAATTGAAACTTGTTCTTACACGACGTGAATGATTCTCACTAATTATAGCATAGAAATATCCCTCACAATATGCTATGGGAAATAGGCTGTCCTATAATTGTATATAAAAGGCGTGTTCAAGAAGTTACTGAACTTAACGCACTATGCGCCAACCACATGAGCAAAGTTGCACCATTTAGCAGCATCCATTAGTCCTCTGTCTAAGCCCACAGCGGTTGGCGGTACAAGTTTTGTCTCAGTAAAAATAAAAGATTTTGAGGAGCAATATATTAGCGTTTATTTTTGTTTGAAGCTAGTGAAAACTGCCACTGAGATACGCCAAATGAGTCAAATACCCTTAATATATGAATCAATGAACCGATCACAGTGTTTGAGCTAAATAAGTCGATTCAAAACGGGGAGAACTTCGACTTTCGAAGATTATCGAAGTGGACAACCTTCCACGCCAACTCAATCATCGGATAACAGTCAGGGAGCAGGTATTCCATGGAATGAACAGTCAACATAAATTTATGTAGCGGTTTTGAAGAGCTTATGACATGCAATGGTGCAGTCAGAACTTAGGCGGAACCAGTGTTGAACACTGCACTAAAACAATGCGCTGAATTGCGCCTCTGCTTGAGGGAAAAGTTTTGCTCGAAAACAAGACACTGGTAGTCTCTCACCCTCTTTACTCCGCAAATATGACTCTGGAAGACTTCTTCCTCCACTCAATTTTGAAATTGAGTTTCAAAAGAATGACAAAATGAATGACATCGAGAGCGATTGTACCAAGGACTAGATGAGCACTCCTTATGACGCATTACGAAAAGCGATCGAAAGGTGAAAGAAGCAAAAGAAGAGGTTTGTGGCCAGCTAAAGAGAGTACTTTGAAGGGGGTAAACATGAAAAAAATGTACCTTTTGGAATAAAGTCGCTAATTCAGCATTCCGGTCTTCCACTTGAACACACCTTGTATAAGTACACAGCAATCTATTATATGCCCGCTAGAATTCAATGTTCACGATCGCGATTAAAATAAAAATGCTGGCAATTAACAATTTCATGTTTAAACAAGTAAATCACGTCAAAAACAAAATTTTAAATCACAAAATATGTCACACGTACTCTTTCTGAATGCTGAACAATGACACATATAGCATTAAAATGCGCCTTGCCATGATATGGCTATGATATAGCTAATAAAGAAAATTTTCGCAATACTGTATTTTAGTACAGTCAAGGGGGGCAGAGGAAGGAGGAGAATCGGAAAAATTCTGGCTCATACCTGGAGAAGATTCTGAACATCCCCGTGAAAAAGCTAGAGGGATCGGTTCCTTCCAATGTTTTTAACTCTATTTAAATTATACGGGGCATCGAGTAAGGAGACAGCCACTCTTTCTGTGAAACTTGAAAATTCAATGCATTAGAGAAATACATTGGCGAAACTATGTTGAATCTAGCACTGAGCCAAAAGGTGTGTCTGTCTGTGTCTGTACTTTAAATCCACCATCTCATAGAACGTTAATTATGTGAGTAATACCTTAACACTAATTATTTATTTCTCTCCTTGATACTGAACTGTACGTTTATAGAGGAACGCCCACTACTTCCTAGCTGACAGACACATGTGCCACCATATTTATTGTCAAAACAAACAATCGAGTTTACATTTCCATTTCACTGCATTCCTTTCTCATTACATAAGAAATTTGATGCAAAAATAAAATATCCTTTTAATTTTTTACTATTTAGTTCCATTTTCAATGTTGTTTAATTTCCTGTTACATGTTAAAAGGTTATTAAATATGATTTTAATAAGGCGAGCATTATTCTTAACAATTTGTTCTCTTACTTGCTCCACAGAGTGACAGTAACTCACCCGCTTTAGCTTTATTCAACCCTTGTGCTTTTTTCAGTGACAGTATCAGTACAAAAGATACTAAGGCGCATAAGCTTCCGCATGTTAGGTACACCGACACAATTTCTAATTGGGATCACTGATGGTTTTAATGTACGCGGCACATAATGTACATAATTTCGATGATTGCTCCAAATTAAACAATACAGCGTGTACAAAGGATATTTTGATTGCGCGGAAATTAAATATGAAGCTACCTTCCGTCAATAAATGCCAAAATGAAGTTCATTGGCTTTAATTACCAACCTCTATCACCATTAACTAAGGCAATAAGCGCTTTTCATCTAATGCAAAATTAAAACCTTAATACCCATTAAGCATTCACCTGTTCGCCAAAATTCCATCAATGACCTTAGTATACTTTGCAGCTTTGAATGTACGCAAGAATGGAATTTTTGCTATATACTTAATCCCATGAATAATGACTAATATATAGTCTGTTGGAATTCGCTTTACCAAAAATTAATGCTAATATACATATATTTTTCTTTTGAATATGAATCGTTAAGTGACAATTATTAGCACTGGTTTAATAGCTTTAAAAAGAAAAACAAAACAAGCATAAGTGTCTAAATCTACGTCATACTGCTTACCAATCATAAATTAGCATTAATTAAGATAATCAAACACATTTAATTATCCTACTACAACTATCCACAAACCGTCGTAAAACATTCTTTTCCGAAGTACATCTATCCCGCGAGTCGCCATATGGCCGAATGGCAGGATGTGTTGGGACACTAGCCATATAAAGGTGCAAAGGAGAATAATATGGGAAGGTAAAATGGTGGAGTGTATTCGGAAGTATTTTTTTGTTTTGAGTGGCACTCAGTTTTTATCATAGCCACATATTGTGAATGAAAAGAACGAATCTTTGTACCTTTGAGTTTGCCGATGTATCTCTCTAATTTTATCGCTTCAATCGGACCTAGAGAAGTAGTGCGGCGTCCTAATAATATTCTCTAAGTCACACTGAAACACACCTAGTTTAAATTTCTCAAGCAATCTAACCCCAGCGGGCAACTTCCGAGTATCCAGAGGCTTCCCAACCTAATCCCTTTAAAAGCTGTGAAGCAGTATATATTCACTCATCAAAGGTTTTTACGAAGCGCGTTCCTTTCCTTTTATTTTATTTATTTATCGGATAAAATACTGCTGTGTAGGGTCCCAAATTCTCGCCGTGCATTCAAAGTACAGTCCAACCAGAGAAGAAGCAAAGTAGGTATGAACATTCCATATTGTCTCTAGAAATTTCCCTATTATTATAGAATTATAGTTATCTATAGAATTTTTATCGAACTATAGAATTATCTCTAGAAAGGTCCCAAATTCTCGCCGTGCATTCAAAGTACAGTCCAACTAGAGAAGAAGCAAAGTAGGTATGAACATTCCATATTGTCTCTAGAAATTTCCCTATTATTATAGAATTATAGTTATCTATAGAATTTTTATCGAACTATAGAATTATCTCTAGAAAGGTCCCAAATTCTCGCCGTGCATTCAAAGTACAGTCCAACCAGAGAAGACGAAAAGTAGGTATAAACATTCCATATTATCTCTAGAAAAGACACCTGAATTGTGCCTCGTCAAAAATTTGTTAACTTGAAACTTTAACAGACCACAGAATATTTCAAACTTCTACACAACCCGAGTTTTGGTGACTAAGCATCATCTTCAAATAATTATAAAATTACATCAGTCCCTTATATACTACGACTAGAGGAAAAGGGGAGGGGGGGACATTTGAGTGAGAGGACAAATTTGGGAGAAAGGGAAGGTTATACAATGGCAGGTAGGATAGGGGAATTGTGAGGAAGTAAAAATTCATTTAAAAGATTACCATCTAGGTCGCAAAATCTTTTCAGAATTTTGAGCTATTCTAAAGAATTCAGAACTGATATTTTTCAGAGCGACACATAGAATATTATAATGACTCATCATTGCATCTCTGGGGTTGACAGACGCGATAAAATAGGAGAGATACACGGCCGAATAAACTCGTTCTTTCAGCGAACAATAAGCGACCGCATTAAAAATTGAGCTCCACTAAATACACTCCTATAATACATGTAAACATTTCATCTCCCAAAAACTTACCTATTTACACGGCTGGTGACCTAACACCCCCTGCCACATGCCCATGCAGCGGCTCGCAGGGTATTATGTAAATTTAGTTGTGAAGGATTTAGCTCACGTCGATTGTCCGTTAAATGCAGCACATTCACTTTAAAATCACTCCTGTAGTTACAGGTTTAAAGACTTAAGTAAAAGTTTCTAAACAGAAGTCAGAGTAGAGAGTAAGTATAAGTAAATATAGTTTTTAATAAAATTAATTATCCAATAAATTATACGAGAGATAATTTGGAGAAAATTTAATTTGGCTGAGCGACAGATATGTAAGACGGGACTTTATCGAGGCAGTCCCGAGAAGGGAAGACGGGATAAATATCCTTATGTCAAATCAAAGGGTTTCGAAGTTTTTGACAAGGAACTGCCAGGTTTATCAACTGGCATGCAAATGAAATAGTGAGAAAAGCCCTGAGGAGCTAAAAATTGTATTTTAAGTAGATATGGAGCTAATTATGTCGGATGTATGATCGTCAGATGACCAAATTTCGTCAGGTAGGCAAGCATTAGACAAAAGAATGAATTTGAAGGCCATAATGAGAAGTATAGGATTACCGAAACCCGTGAAGCAAATTCTATAGGATAAGTGGACTATTTCAAAATTACTATTCATTTAAAATCATTACGGAGGGTTTTTCGGAGAAAACTGAATTTAGCTGCAATAACGCACGAGGAAAGATAAACATATTGAACTAAGCTATTCCTGAGTGGGTGAAACCGACAACAGGGGTACTAAATAAAAATTTGCGGAATATATTTCTCCTGACTTAAATAACGAGGATGGCGTTTCTAAATTTCGAAACATAGACTTCAAAGGGAGGAGATTAGTCCAGATTATACGCCTTTATGATATGAATCTGGAGATAGAGAGCGGGTGCTGAACAGAGAGTAAGATAAACAAAGAGATATTAAATATATTCAAGAGGGAGGAAAAAGACAGTTTGGAGGTAGAAATATGAAAGAGAGAGTATGATAGGATGCAAGCCATATTAAGAAACTGGGAAGTCTTAATCCTCGTGATGGATGGAAGATAATGAGCACAAGAGTTAGAGCCGGACACTAATAATCATTTTGTAGGCAGGGAGGTTAGGTAGAAGTTATAATAAATTTAAGAGGGATATTGACGATATAATAAGGAATAAAAGGAATAATAGGGTAAACCAGCGACTAGTCGCATGATTTTCTTCGAGAGGCAAGTGGATTGGGGAAATGGAGGAAAGACAACCATATTGGAAGATTAGTATTAATGAACGGAGGGATCACCAAAAACAAATTATAGATTAAGGTAGTTTGAGCGAAATATCATGTCACCTAGATATCAATGAATTTGGTCCTATTTTAATGAAAAGCATCATACTCTTCCAAAGATACCAAAATATTAGCCCCTTACCGAACTACTTTCCAAGATTTTTGAGAATTAACACCAGCACTTTTATATGGGCAATGGTAGGCTACGCACTCCTGAGAGACCTTATTAAAAAAATATGGCATTTTTAACACCTTGATCTCGTCAAAAAATTAAAAGGGTGAAGTATGCATGTTTTCTCGACTATTTTTTTAAATAAATCATATTACCACAGCAGGAAATTCTTCAAAATCACAAAAAAAACCTTCCGTTGTGAAGGAGTTTTGAACGTACCGCATGAAAAAATTAGTCAAATCAAAGACTTATGTGACGTATGTATGACAAAGAGTTATGTGGATATATTTATTTGATTACCTGGAATTTCAGTCGTTTTCAAGTACATTACTGCACCATAAATAATGTAGTATTTAATGCATACTTCCTACAGCTGCTGAAATTAAAACGTATAATTCGAATATAGCCTCCATTATGACTAGGAAACTATTTCGCTCAAACTACCTTAAGGAAAAGGTTACAACAAATTCTGTTCTATTTCATCACCTGAGAACTTATAAAAAAGGACTGTATGTAAACACATTTTAAGCACGGCTTTAAAGATGAAAAGTTAGAAATATTGATCAAAATAAAAGAAATGAACAACGCAAGACATGAAGATATCAATTAGGATAAACCTTCATCCCCTTCAAATTTACCATGCAGGTAATACTACGGAAAACTTAGCTCCACGTTGGAGTACATGAATGGCTTACACAATCTGAGATTTGACAAAGTAACGCTCAGTTTCAATCAATTTACATCAGGGTGTTCTACAAAAGTAAAAACAACTAGAGGGACCACTATTTGAAAAATTGGCTCGAATATGAAAAACTGGCCCCTATCTTTATCCATACACCAAATAAAGAATAAAACTGTCAAAACTAATTAGGAACAAATACTTAGGTACAATGGGATTTCATGCGTGCAGGTATTCATTATTTTAATTATGTGCTTATCAGGGTTTGGATTACGCTATGAAAGCTTCCCTCATCTTCAATGCATCTTGCTGTTCACCTTTAGAGCACGTAAAAAGTTAAAATACTGAAATTGGATCTAAAAGTCTGAAAAAGTGTGAGCTGAGTCTTCAATATACACATAGTGGTTGAGAACATTAATTTTTTCCATCTTTACTTACAGGCCTGCGGCAAGAATTTTCGGATACCGGCTTTTCCTATAGGACCTATTCGGGTGAGTCCACGTGTTCTACGGCTCGTCAGCATTACTTCATGGTCAATATTACTAAATATCGCTTCTCTTGTCCGTGAAGTTCATATGATATCTTAAAATTGAATATATTAATTTCGCAAAGGGTTTTAATCATTTCAAAAATTGGGGTAAAAATTTCCATTATCAACACTAATACCTATCAGCAATAAGGCATGAGAGTATCTGATTTGCACCCCTTTCTCACATTTACTTCATCTTTTCTCCCTTAATTGTTCCGTACCTACTCCACTACCTCTTGAAAACGGATAAAAAAATAGTTAATCTTGTATCTAAATTATGTCACCAGATAATGATAAATACGTTTACGTCTAACATAAAATATAGAAAGCATGGATAATAATTTATTACACGGCGTGTTTCAGATGAAAAGGGCTAAAAACAGCATTTATGTACTCAAATTAAAGGCAGATATGCCAAAGTAGTCATTTTTCCCATGCATCACTAGTAATGGCAATAATAAAACCGCCTCTACGACAACCTTGGCAAAACATAAACTCGGTAATCTCATTTCATGGATCACAAGGTTTAGCAAAGTTTTCAGCAAATGGTATACGTGATCAACTTTTTGCCTTATTCTCATCAGGTTTGCTGCTTATTGTTCGTTCAAGCCTTGTATACATTTTCTACATTAATTTTCTTTCATTGAAGTCATCTATTGAAATTACAGAATAAATATTCTTTCCTAGCATTAATTTACCCTCCAGAGTCCTAGTTTTCTCTTTTCACCCTCTCTACTCTGTTTCATTCTTAAGGAAGTTTAGTTGGGTTAGGTATATTAAGGCGTGAAGTCAACGCGAATCAAAGTCATGCGATATACCCTGACCATATCTCCGAAAAAATCATTTTAAAGCAAAATTAAATATTGAATGTAACTCAGAAATACATTAATGTACCGACAAAATCTCCCATTATTCATCAGAATAAGAAAATTTTCCTGGAACAAATGAGAAAAATTTTATCAAAAGAGAAACTGAAAACGCAAAAAATTTTCATCTCAGACATTATTCTGAGAAACTAATTAAGTCTAATAACCTTAGTGATTCTCCCATGTCCCTTCTCTTCAAATACTCACCTCGGTCTTCTTGATCTGCTTCCTGCGACGAATCCGCTACCTCTGGCCAAGATTCCCGCCGAATCTGGCCCTGTCTGGTCGGTGGTCAAACCTCTGTAATAACCTTCACACTCACACACGCGCATTTCAATTTTCAACCTGTTGAAGTCTTTTTGCGATGAGAGGAGAGGTTAATTCATGCTATAGGGCAAACAGACCGCTCTCCATCCCAGTAGGATAACCGCCAAGGCCCTCGTAGACGACAAGGAGGGAAGGGATCCTTGGCCGCCGCAGCGTAACTCCTGCTCGCCAGCCTTCTTTCCGCCTTTCGCTTATCCAAAACCTCTCCTTTTCCCATTCTATCATGACCCTTCATTATGCAGACCTAAAAATGCAAATGAGCCGAGGGCGCTGAAGACTTTGAGGTGTGATATCCCGTGGTGAGGATATTCCACGGGAGTTAATTTTCATCCTTTAGCTGGTATTATCCTCCGGGTAAACGCAATTATCCTCACCGCCGTTATTTATGTCAGAGGTTCTATCTGGTCCTCCACAGTTTTTTAGATATTATAGAGCCAAAAAGGCGTTAAGTACTCTCCCTTGGCTAATTACGTTCGGGGTATTGACCACGTCTTTTAAAAGTGAATGCGTTCATCAATTATTCCTTAGTTTGTTGAGCGATGTTTTATCTTCAGCCCATCCAGGAACATACGCCTTTATAGAAGGATGCGGTGACTCAATACGATTGCTATTTTCAAGAATACAATTATTTTATGCGTGTTAGGAGCATTAGGCAGCTTTAAATGTGTCAGAAGCACATTGTGACAGCTTATAGTGACATAAATATTAATCTCTCTCCTGGAACTTTAACTTTAATTTGGATCTATAACACCAATTTTTTGGGCTTGATATTTAATTAAGATCTAATTTAATAAAAAGTAACGGCATTATAATGTCACTTTATTCAACGCTTACTTTGACCTTAGAGACATTTTTAGCTGTACAATAAAATACTCGTTAATGGATGACGTACTCAGTAGCTTTATCGTTGATCCCCATCCTTGATATCTTAATTCAAAACAACATTCTTCCATTATTTCCAGGTCAAGGTGTGATATCCACACACACTACTATAAAAGGAATGTGACATGTCAAAGCATAAGGTCCACCAGCAGTATATTGCAAAAATATTAGTGAAATATAAAACCTTATTAATAATTTTTACGGAAAACTAAAACTCATCACCGAGGGCATAGCAAATTCTTCGTTTATGCATCAGTATCAAGGGAGTACAGGAATGATGTAATAAAAATTATTCATTTTCAATCCGCGTCATGAGTAAATCATTTCCCATAACGGAAGTGAAAGAAAGTTTTTTTCGGCTTACAACTCCTCACACGCAGAGAGCCTTTTGAAAGCTTTCACCATAGTTCTCCGGCGTCACAGTCGCCTTAAATTCTCTTTAACCTTTTCGCTTTTGATTTAAATGCAATAACTACTCTCAAAAGATCAACACTACCACCACTCAGCGCGTGGTAGATTTTTATGCGATGGTTCATCCTAAAGAATTGGAGCGGGGGCAATGGGTGGTAACTCGCGAATGACCCAACATAAAAACTTTCGTCCAGGATGTGAAAATTTATTACCGACATTCTAAGAGCAATATCAAAGAGAAAATTGTAAGCTATCTTAGCCACGAGTACAAAAATAAGTAACGCTTCTGCGATAAAAGTTATTTTACTTCACCTAGATTAAAATTCAGGCATGATAAATGATTTTTTTAAATAAAATTTCTACACAATACTATAACGCTTGACATATGATTGTTGCCAGAGAAATGCCCATCAAACCCAGAGCTTAACATTCCCAGCTCCATCGATGTGTGGGGAAATGGATGCAGCAGAATTTTACGAACGGTTACCTTAACTAGATAACCGAAGATAGAAGACAATTCACTCACTCTACGTGAATATCCAGAGAGCTTCATAACTGATGCTTAATAGTTATAGGAGAATTTTATTCTTCGTACAGTTTCTTGCATTGGTAATTGAAGTCGTAATTATAAATCAAGAGACTAAATGAAAGATAAAATTAAATGCACTAGCATCGAAGAGCAACTAGCGACCAAACAAAGATCTGTTCTCTTAAAAAGAAAACATTGAACTCTTCGCTACTTTAAATCACGTAACTAATTGTGTATTTCTGATGGCTTAAAGTTAATAAAAATATGACATAAAACTTGTTAGAATGGCCATTTGAAAATCTGTGTCTGATTGACCACATATTACACTATATTACAACGGAAAAAGAAAATTAAATAGCAAAGGGGATGAGGGAAGGTATATCCATCAAATCTATATTAAAAAATGAACAATTTGTAACTGAGACGAGCATTGGGCTTCCAATGTAAACGTTCCACAGTAACATTATTAACATTTAAGTTTCCCAACAAATCATTAAATATATATATATATATAATAAGACTGATTTGTTACAGGTCAAGCAACAGAGAAACCTAACTATACCAATTCAGTATTCACATTGTAATTCAACGTTCAAACAAACAGTCATAATCAAAATAAATAGAGGAAAAATAAGAAACAAGATATTTGGAATACATTTCTTTGAATAAAGATGAGGGATAATAAATCCTTCCTTAGAAAAATATTAGCCATCAAAACTGAAGGACAAATACAAATAAATCTTTTTCTAAGTGGTCCCCGAAGACTAAGAAGTCTTATATTATTGATCTTAAGAATTCTCAACAAATCTTTCTTCTTAAAGCTCAATACAAACGGCAGGGGATATTCTCGTAACCAACACGTGAGATTTTCTTCCCGCAGCCACTCGCCTTTTTAACTACGTTCTGCTAACTGCAGAGTCGCTTGGTATTTCCAAAGACACGTATTCCGATTTCGAAAGCAATACTAAGCAGGTCACCTCAATCTGGGAAGCCTTTGGGTAGTAAATTCAAGCATAAAACTACTTAAAAGGCTAAAATGAAAGAGATTTAACCAAAATAGTGACGGTCTCAACAGCAGATTAGATACAAAAAATATCTTGGACTTGGATTCATACTTTGAATGGACACAATAAGAATTTCGTTCTAAACTTTTTTTTTTAATTTCATCCTAAAAATTACTGATATGGAAGATTTTCTGATTAAGTAACCGAAGAAATTATGAAAATGTATATTATAAATACATAGTTTTAAATTAACATGAAAACATTCCTATAATGATGCACACATCATCTCCATTTGTTAACATTGCGAGTCTATTTAAAGGTCTAATTGCACCACTGCTTTGTAATAGATTTCAAAATTATAGTAAGGATAGGGTAAAGATTATTCCCTAACCCAATCACATTGTGGCGCTATAGCCATAGAATTAAGTCTCAGAAGGGGATTGGCTTCATTTAATGTTGCTAAACCACATTTGTTTTAATACATTATTCTTTTGTATTAGCAAAAAGATCTTAAAATGTTCGTGACATGCAATGAATCCAGACGCACACGTATGATAAAATTAATTTTACCAGCGGGAAATGCTTGGAGAATCTCTTTATCGACCACCCCAAGGTGCTCAACTCGCTAGCTTTTATTCCTTAATAGAAGTCCTATTCTCACTCTCGTCCCCAGTGTCATCCCAGCAGATATATCTCTCTTCAACTCCCACAGGCCTATAGCAAATTGGCGGCCTTTTTCTCCTCCGTCCCCAGTCCTCCCGACGCCCATTCTTCCTTAATCTGCCAATACACCTTTATCCACCCACTACTCCTCCTCCCCTTCATCTCTTCTCTCTATCTCTACCACCCACATCCCCACTCTCTCCATTTCTCTCCCTATCTCTCTCCCTCTCTCAAGGGTCCCGAAATCGGATTACGAAGAGATTCCTTAAACGCTCCTTAATGGCGCATTCGGATTCTCAAATTAATCGACATCTCCCCTCAATCTTCCAGCTCCTGGTGGGCGGAGAAACCCTAACAGAGAGTCCCACCGCTCCCATCACACCTTTGGAGAGCCACGGTTTTATTCAACACGCCGTGACGTGGCCAAAATAGACAAAATTTAAATCGTATTGTCACTTAGATTACAGCAAAAATCCGCAACACTTCCTTAAATTAAGTGACTCCCTCTGTATGTGTGCTGGTTTGCGTTGGACTTCGATAATTGTATAGATCACATCAAATCTGGCAGCGCAATCTATAACTATTTACACTTTGATGAGATAAAGCATTAAACTGGCCTATTTATTCGTAGTGTGGATCATACCCAACGACGAAGTTTGGCGTGCTGTAAAACTTGATTAGAGGGCGTAACATCAGCTCTAACTTGCTCGATCTTTTCTAAGATTATAATTTAGGTAAAATAACATCAGTGTCTTCGTAATCACAGTACTAGGAAAGCAGGCAGCGAAATTTATGTTGTCAACCTTTTACCATTTACACTTTGATGAGATCAAGCATTTAACTGACCTATTTTTTCGTAGTGTGAATCATAAACAATAACGAATTAGGCGTGCTCTAAAACATGATCAAAGGTCGTAGCGTTAGCTCTATGCTTCGTTCTAACATCTTTTCTAAGACTGTAATTTAAAGAGAATAACAGCGTTCTCTTCGAAACCACCGTACGTAGGAAGCCTATGTATTTAACATGAACTATGCACCTAATGGGGATAAAATATTCAAAATGGGGCACAACAATGGGAGGATTTCCATTTTTTCCAAATGGCATTTGATCTTTCATCTGAGGAGGCTTTTATCACTTTGACTGGGTATTACTGAATATCTGAATAGTATAGTAAAATATTAGGTATTACTGAAACAATGAAATAGCCAGAATCAAGTTTAAGGTCCACAGGAGAACAGTATGTAATAAAATGTATTTTAAGTGTGCGCACTCGTTCAATCTTCAGGAACTAAACAATCTGGTATTTCAACATGTCTGTACTACTCTGCATCTCATGAATTTTATTCATAACGCATTCAACCATAACCAGATTAATGACATAATACAGAAATACGATTGAAGAAAAAACCAATGATAGGTTTCTGACAGGGTAAGAATTGTTTCCTTCATTTTGAGTATTCCGGTGAAATATAAAAGTCCATAAACTGCCATTAATGATGAAAAAGATGACATAGATCTCGCAAAACTTATCAAAACTCTAAAAGAGGAAAAATTGACTGTTTCATTCAATCAACATTTCCAACAGTTTTCGAATTAACGCATGAGAAACGGTAAAGTGAGTTTCCTAATCTCTATCCCTTACTTTGGTTAGAAATATAAATATAGAATAATATTGTACGATTGCGAGAAAAAAAATAATTTCATTGTATCTGAAGATCATGCTGTCTGTAATTAATTACTAAAAAAATCATCGCCCACTGAATTTGGCGCCGTGTTTATGGAAAACTGAGAGGAATGTGATTGTTTTAATCCAAGTTTGTATTGTTGTGTGAGAGAGACGCTTAATATAGGTATTCCAGTGGCTCAAAAGCGTTGGAAAACTTTTAAATATCCATACCCCTTGTATAGCTATCCTTACATCGCATTATATTTGATTTCACACAACTTTGATGCAGAAAATATGACAAAGAGTTCACTGGAAGGTATAAAAATAATATAAAGCGCCTTTTTTTCTTCTGATCATTTCCGCCAGATATTTAGAAGGAAGTATTAACTCAAAATATCCACTACCATGGTTCTACATTACATTATCCATGGCAATGAAAAGTAAAACAATTCTATAGCTATAAAACTTAAATTCTAATTGTTTTGAAAGCAAAGAAATTAACATAACTTGATGAGTTCATACAAAACTAATGTATTGGTAATAGTTTATTCTTTTATGCATAATTTTGTATTCTAATTACACGGAAGATTAAATAGTATCCAAGGCAGATAGCCTTTGTTCTTAGGTCAATTTCAACTACAACTTTTACTATTGATTGAACTGCCTACCAAAAAAGAAGCTGAAGGACCCCAAGGGGCCCAGGTGTGAGACTTTTTAAGCAGCTTTTATTCTATTAGGAAATCATTAGATTCGATGCAGAGGTTTGCTTTTTTCTTTTATACATACTTGCATTCCAGACATAGCCTTGAAATTTTAGAATTGGATGACTGAATGAACAATTTTTTTTTAAATTTTGCATTCAATTTTCGTCATCGCTTTGTCTTTTTTTCTTAAATTACACAAGCCTGCGATGAATAAAATACAAGGGAATTGATAGCTGAACTTTATGTATTTTTTCATGGTAATTTCAAAATAAATAATGAAAATTTTCTGTCACGTCACGTTTTCTTGAAAATTTCAATTTAACTTGGATTTTTATGAACATTTACCATAATTTTTTTTCGGCGTTGAATTCCTTTCTCCCTGCCTGACCATCATTCTACCGTGGTGAAACCTACAGAATACCCCTCTTTGACACCTTCCCTTCCCCGTTCCATCCTCCCCGTCACAATCTTTCTCAACCAATAGCGTCGCGCGAATCCTTATCTCAGATCCTTAATTGGTTCGCTGACCTCGCTGGAACGCTCGCTCAGAGAGCGTAATCGGCGGTCACCTTCTATTTTTTCTAGCTTCATCTGGATTGATCCTGAACGTGTTATCTTTCTTAAGACTGAATTATCTCGACTTTTCTGAAGTCACCAGAAAAGATATAAAAGAGATGTCCTCATGAGGGACTCAGTTTATCTATCTTTAACCCAGAAGACTGAGTAGGTACTTACCGTGTCCGTAGTAAGATAAACGACGTGGAAATTTTTAAGTTCGTCTCAATTTTTCTTTCATAGTCTGTCGTGCGTTTGCTGATACAGTGACAAGTGGAAACTTCTTCACAGAAATAATTTTAACGGTTGCTTTTCTCTGCGCGTTTCGTTTCGTAAACTAGGCTTCGAGTTCGAGACGTGAAAATTTTCCAGATGACTATTGCTACATATGCGGCGAATATATAGTTATTAATAATCGTATGTGGAGCATTACAGACTATGTAAGAAGACTTTATCTTGCGTATCTTTGCATGAAACTCGGAGACCAGGACAATTCGAGGGCTCCTCATAAAGTTTGTGTACAGTGTCTGAATGATATACGCTTATGGCTCAAAGGAAAGAAGACTGCTTTACAATTTGGAATTCCTATGACATGGAGGGAGCCGAAAATCTACTCTGATGATTGTCACTTTTGTTCCTGCCATTTCCATGGGTAAAACCGCAAAAATCAAAAGCTAATCTCTTAGCCTGATAACATTCCAACGGCTATACGCCCCATTCCTCATGGACCTGATGTGCCTGTGCCTTTGCTTCCAACTGAATTGCCAATTATCTCTTCAGAGTCGTCAGACTCGGAACATCCGAAGTTCAAGAAAAAAGAAGTTCAAGGCTCCGATACCAAAAATAAGCCCTCTGGAGGCGATTCACCTCAGCCCTTTTCTCAGGTTGAACTCAATGATCTGACTAGAGATCTGGGTCTTTCGAAAGATGCAGCTGAATTGTTGAGCTCCAGATTTAAAGAAAAAACTTATTGGCCAAAGGAACTTCTTTTTATTGGTACAGGAATCGAGAAAAGGAATTTGTTACGTACTTTGAGGAAGAGGAGAACCTGGTTTATTGTTCTGATGTTCCCGGATTGATGAGCGAGTTTAATATTGAGCATGTTTCATTTGTGAGCGGGACAGCCGTGATAAGACTCAACATTGGGTCAAAAAAGAATGGCCGAAAAGACAAAATTTTGAACCAGGCACCAAGAATGTGATTGGGAACAGCTTAGTTGATCCAAAAAAAGTGTTGTTACCCCCTCTGCATATAAAATTAGGTGTAATGAAGCAGTTTGTCAAGGCTATTCCAAAAGATGGCGATTGTTTCAAATACCTGTGCAAAAAGGTTCCAGGTTTTTGTTTGTTTCAAACTTTCATGTACACGTACATAATATTTGCTCCTCTTGCTCAATCGTCTATTTTAGGTAATTTACCTTAATAAAAACAAATTAAAATAGTATGTTTGTGATTTTCTTCTAGAAACTGCTCCAAAATTTGATGTAAAAAGTTTAAACTCAAAGGAATGTTTTGTTTTTCTCTCGACCAGAGGCGGCTCATGCGATCTGGCAACTGTGGTTTTCATCCATTTAAACCTATTGTAAATCCTAAAAAAAATCGATTGCTGAAAAATCAATTTTCCTCACCACGAATCGATTATTTTACATAGATTTAAATGGATAAAAACCACTGTTGACAAATAGTACATACAAAATTGTTCGGAGAATTCCTTTTCAAATAGGATTTCAGCAAAAATATCGATATCGATTTCACAAAAAATCCTGACATGATGGAAAAAAATTGAGGTTATTTTTTAAATTAGCACACCAAATAACATAAAAGTCAGCGAAAACTTTCCTTGTATTTTTCAAAAACTTCAATTTCGCAGGCCTGTGTTATAGTTGTTCACTCAAAAACAGTAACTTTTTAAACTACTTTTAAAAAAGTAACTTGTTATTCACTTTGAAACTGAGCTTATTTTGGCATGGGAATGTACACGTATAAGAGGAAAATTACACCTCTCGGTAAATAATCAGCACTGCTTAAAGCAACTAAGATGAGATTTTAGCCTAGATATAATTCGCGCCAACCTCTCCATGTGTGCTAAAGGAGTGCTACAGAGTTAAAGCATTGTGCACGTCATTTTGGGAGAATTAACTTCATTCTAAGCAATAATTTAATTATTTCTTCTTATCTTTGATATTTAACAGAAAACATCTGTTAGTAGAGTACATTTCAGAGTTCTGCTTTCCTCTATATTTTGCATGAAATATTACCATAAAAGCTGAGCCTGAACCGTTTCCTACAACCTCACGTGACGACAATGGTTTCTCCTAGTACACAGCTTCAGTGTTGCCATGGAAATATCTGTGCCACGAGGAACCATCACAGTTTAATGTGGAATTACGTCCCCACAGCAACCATTACGGGCCACTAAGCGGCACGAATTTTTCGAACTCTGATGTGCACGCGAGAAAACAACCCTTTTAAATGTTCTGGAGGCGATAAGACTCCCTTCTAATGTTTTACTTCTCAGCGTCCACCGCCAAAACGGGGATTGCCTAACGCAATTTTCTCACCGCAGCCCCGAGGGCTCTTCCATCCCCGCGGGATAGGACGTAGGCGAGGAAAAAAGAGGATTGAGATCCCAATTTAGGACCCTCAGGGAGTAGAGTAAGGAAGAAGAAGAATTCTAGCGCCACTAGCGATTATGCTCGAAACGTCCCGAAGGAGGAAGAAACACACCAAGTCGCTCAGAGAGGATTCATCACTCAGAGGGTCGTAAGAGCCGAGAATCGGGTGAAAAAAAAGAAAATACTCCGCTTCAATAGTTGCATCGTGAAATTTTCCGGCCAGGAAATCCAAAAATAGGTTATCACTCCATTGCATTTTATTCAAACGGTCCGAGAGAACATCGTGAAATTTTTCGGCTAGGAAATCCAAAAATAGGTTATCACTCCATTGCATTTTATTCAAACGGTCCGAGAGAACTATTACGGCCGAGCCCATTTTGAATCTCGGATCAAGCCGCGGAATTCACGTCGCGGTCATTAAAATCCGACGGGCATATTCCTATTTTTTCTCTGTCCCTACTCAATGACGCATATACCACATTGGTTTAGAATGTCAAAACTGTGGAAAGAAAAGGCTTAATCCTGCGCCATGTTCCGAAAGTTTCCCCGACTCATTTAGAAAAAAGGGGAGATGGTGGCCAGAGAGCCAAATTTGAACATCGAACGGGTAAAGACAGACTCGCTCTCTCACAACTCTAACAATATTCGTGACCAACACAGAATTTAGACCACGGATTTTGCATCCATTACAGTAACAGGACTTCTTTAGAATTTCTTTGAAACAGGAATTAATTGGTTCTCACCAGTGACAACCCTTGAGTAATGTCGTCTGAATTTTCACCGAAGTCATCTGGATAGTATAGCCAAATTATGAATCACCAAATGTCACACAATACAATAATGTGGATATGGATATGGGTAAACGGTCACATTTTAGACTTGAATGATACCATATTCTAATCCCAGAACATAGTCACCATTACATATATCCATTATCAACTCAAATGAATCGTTTGTTGAAGCAATTTTTCTATCATAGTATCACAATCATAAAACGTAAATCTTATCATTCGAATATAAAAACAATGTTGATCCCCATGATTTCAATTCAAATTTACCTCCAATCATGGCTTCAGCACAAATGTACCATTATCTAGATATTTATAATTTTGTGAGGCGGCAAAAAATACCAAATGGGAAAGATTTGATCCAAGAAATTTAACGTAAATCGGAAAAATTTGATTTAAGAAATTTAAAAAATTGAAGAACGTTGGACGCAAAAGTGTTCCACCAAGTTATTCCTGATAATTTTACCAACAAACGTAAACGTTTGGCGGATTAAGACGAAAACACTTCAGATGCTGAAGATGGGTAATTGAGATGAGTGTAAACCAAATGTTTTACTATTGTTTCATTGCCAAATAGCACCTATTGTTTGGCGATTGAATGTAGAGATCCATCAGCCAAAACAATTGAGTGCTTGGCTACAAGCCATAATGTTCTGAGTGAAACATAGTTAATTCATTGCAACCCCCGCTATATTCAAACGGAGGAATTACATGAGTACCATGTATTTATGAGATATTTCCGCCGACGCAGCAGCATGATCCTGCCCTCATTTCAGAAGAATAAACCCACCGAATCAGTGCTATAAGAGGTCTGACATAATCTGCCAAAAGAAATAACAATAAGGATTCGTTGAAACTTCTAAAGACGATGTATTATCTGCCTATAACCAAGTTATTAAAAGCCTTGCAGACCATTTATTATAGCTATTATGATTAGCCGTAATTACTACAAAGACCTATAGAATTTAATGGCACGATTTATGATGGAATATTTTATTCATGCTTGCTACAGCCGCTGAAATTAAAACGCGTCCTTCGAATATGGTCTCCATTTGACTAGGGAACTATCTCGCTAAAACATGGAATTAAGAATTTATGATTATTAGCCATCTTTTCTATTACGAGACCACCATTTTCAGCATCAAAATTAAACCGAGGCAATCCGTTTACTCACATAACCACCCAATTACAAAGAATACTTTAACATGTCAATTACATAATTGTAGCGTGAAAACATCACAGTCCTTACGTTTTAAGTATTCTTTTGATGGAATAGTGTTCCCAATACGTACATCAATATTAGTTAAGTAAAACTGGTTTCACTATTTGCATGTAAATCAAAATGAGGAAGATCAATGTTCAGAAAATAACTGTAACTCGTTGTTCAAATTTTTTTCCTTCAAACTATTCTTCACTCAGGGAAAGCGCAAAATAATTGTTCAAACAAGTTAAAACTTGGAATCATGATTATAAATGTCAATAAATTAAATATGTATTTGTCCTTCTATAGATGGTCGCGTTAACGTTCACAGCGATTGGTGACACACAGAGCCCCATAGCCCTTAAGGTAGTTTGAATGAAATATCATTTTACGCAGAAATCAATTAATTAGGTCAGATTTAAAGAGAAATGTCTCACTCTTCCAAAGGTACAAAAACTATCAGCCCCTTACATCAATAATTTCCGAGATTTTTGACGATAAGTACCATTTTACATGAGAAACGATACGAGTAGGGACTTCAGAGATAACATTAGAAAATTGAGTAATATCGAGCATCTAGATCTCGTCAAAATATTAACAGAGCGTAGTGTATAAGTATTCTCAACTATTTTGGAAATAAATCCTATTGCAACCTCAGCAATATTTTTTAGAATCACTAGTAAACTTTGTCTCAACTCCGTTGTGCAGGAGTCTTCAATGTACCACGTGAAAAAAATGAACCAAGTCAAAGACTCATAGTATTTAATGGCATCGTTTATGATGGAATATTTTATTCATGCTTACCGCAGCTGCTGAAATTAAAACATGTACTTCGAAAATGGTCTCGTTTTGACTAGGGAACTATCTCGCTCAAACTACCTTAATGGGATTAAGAATTTAGCTGAGCTTGCATTTTGAAGGTTTCTAGAGACCATGGAGTGAAATTAGCACAGAAATAGAGGTTCTGAGCATTGCGAGAATACTGTGACATTGACAAAGGGCCCTCCGATTGTAAATGGACGTTCCAGAGTAGATCAAAATCCCGAGTTCCATGTGATTTTGATGATGCCGACTCTCTTTAGTTTTTATCCGAGGGAATGGATGCGATTAAAATCCAGCTGGTGATAAAGCACGAGTGAGGTTTCCTGCAGTAACCGGGCTGCTGTTCTTGCAGGGGCTATGCAACAAAGCCAAAAAAATAGTGAGTGATTAATTGTAGAAAATGAATGTATTTCAATTAGTTACTAAAAAAAAGGAAATCTTATATTCTACCATCACAGTTTTCAAGATATTACTATTAGACTCTTGTGGTGCTCACTTCCGCAATACTCGAAAGTATGCTTGGGAATAATATTAGTACATATCCTCGGAATTTATTTAACATAAGCCACCAAACACTATCAACCAAACCTATATTTCATTTCAAGCAAGTCCCGGACGTCCAAGAAGCATTGAATATTTTATACCCGCGTGAATGTAGAGCGTGAGGAATATCTTAAAATTGATGATTTCAGTGTCATGTTGCAGCCACGTGTCATGAATCAATCCAACGATTGGTTTCGTGCCCATTAAGTTTGCGAAAGCCTTTGATGAGAACCGAGGATCCCAGTTCCTTCCTCCTTCTCAGATGCTGGCAGTTCTCCTGCCATCAAGTTCCTCACTAAGCCAATGACGGGAAACGCTGGTATTTACATCAGTGATGAAGGGGAGGGGAAAACCAATTTTCATGAGTGGGGAAGAGAGTCGGGGCCGAGAGGGGAAGATGCATCGCGACGAAGAAGTTCCGCAAGGCAACGCGTGATAAATTCTTCAGTACATTAATCACCACACCGATCACGTCTCAGGAGCGCAGAGATGCCATTCCAAGACGCTGGGGAAGAAACTCCGCGCCTCCGAAATCTGTAGCAGAAGACGTATAATCCAATCGTAACGGCGGCGCAGCGCACATGACGCTAAACTTCTCTTCGCGGCGGCGGCCGTGGATTGTCGCCCACGTGCGCCTGGGCCCATTCAGTGGTGAATTTTCCCACAGACCCCCCCCACTTCCCAGCGAATCGGTATTCAGCCATTTCGACGACGGGAGAGGGGACGGAGATTATTGAAAGGGGAAACGAGCTACGGTGGTGAAGACCAAACCAAGGCATGCTGCGGGTAGCGATGGGATGTACAGAGATGCATCATGGAGGAGCGCGTGCCATCATGATCGCGCAATCGCCGAGAAGAGTGAGGGTTATACCGCGGGGAATAAAAGGATGCAAGCAGAATGCGATTACGTTTCCGAATTGATGCAGTGGAATTTCTCGATATGGAAAATGTGATGGTAGCTCTCAAGCATAAGAATTTAATTTAAAAATGACTTCATTTCGACGATTTTCGAGAGTAACAGTGTCGATACTTATGACACTTCCTCGTGGAAATTTATCCTTAAAATGCGGATCAAATTTAATCGCCAGACTAGGTCTATTCCAAATAATATTTTTATAAAACCAGATTTTACACAGATGTTCTATTGTTATGGAAGTCTATTCGTGTTTTCCATCTGGTTTCGCGTCAATTGAGCCCAGTTGTCTGATTTGCAAATCTGTAAAGTTTGCGAATTAAAAGGCTCACACATTGTGCAAGGAAAAACTCAACCTTTAACAACAGGAAAGGAGAATGGTGAGGATCTTGGCAAGTCTCACGCCTTGAGTTTGAAGATCTTGGGAGTATACGAGAACGAGACCTCTACATGCGACAGTGAGGGAATGTTGGCTTTATTTCTACCTTTTCGTAATGAATTATAATTTGCAATAACTTGAATTATGTTAAAAAGGGAGGAAAAGTCATCTGGCTTTATTGAACTGCTAGTTTTTACAAGATCATATTTTGCTTGCAGTATGAGATTTATTTGATTTTCTTGTAAACAAATAAAGGAAAAAACGAAGAGTATAGGCTGCCAATCTTATAATAATTACACTAAAATACACTAGTTAATCTCCCTGCTACTCCACATGACCTCTCCCCTTCTACTTCACATGGCCTCTTCCCATCGCTTTTGACTTACCGAAAGAGCATTGAATAACAATAACTAGAAGTGTATGGGATTGGATATTTGGGGAGGCAACCGACAGCTAAGGTCATTTGCGCCATAGGGGATGGGTAAGGGAGGAAGGGTGGATAGAAACCTAGCGTCGGCATTAGCCTGCACTTGATGAAAGGCGCCAAGGGGATCACGGTTCAAAGTCTCATCCTATAGATGGAGTACTGTACTTGAAGTGTCCTCCACAAGACACTTAAGTAGGGTTCGGGTTCCCTCTGAAAAACAACCGCCTCTGCAGGGATTTGAACCCAGGCCGCCCGTGTGGTAGGCAAGTATTCTAGCCACCACACCAACTCGATCCCCAAGGAGTATATAAAATAAGACGCTGATCAAAGAATCCGATTTTTTTTACAATAAACAATATGACTGGAGCCTAATTATGACAAATTATAGTATAATTATGGTGGATGACATACGTAAACATAATATTACAGCCTTTTGCTAAACTGGCCACCAATTGGGAACTAAGCAACGCAAAAATTTTCTCTGCTACTACATTTCCGCATAGAAAATATAGTAATATAAATTCGGTCGATGAAGAAGATTATTTCCAATTGGCATATTTGACGACCGCCTCTAAATGCTACCCCGCACTTCATTAGATCATCATGCTCAAGCATGCTTCTCCCGAGAGCTCTTATTGATTTGGATAGGACAATTGGTTACTCAGTACCTTTTCACAAGAAGAAAATGCAGCAGCTATAAAAACCAGGGTAAAATTCACTCCAAACACGTTAGTACATTTTTACAGAAGGAGCAGAGATTTTTCTCGAACAAGACGGCGTTTGGCTCGATTTTCTAATCACGGATGCGCACCATCGAATAATTTTTTCCACACCACTTCCATCTCTTCTGCAGTCCCTTCCGATTTCCTTCTCTCCTTCCCGTAGCCTTCTGGCTTCCCACCGATCCGGCCAATTCCACGCGCCGCTTTCCTCGGACTTCTCGATCCCTTTGGGAGGGCTTTACGGTCTCATCTCAAGCAGAGTATGCACCCCTTCAGCCCTCTGCAAACAAGACGCACCCCCGCATTCAGAAAACCCTGGCCCGTCTCCGCATCCTCTGCCCGCAGTTTCGGCCCAGAAGACCCCGCGACTTTGTTTCCCTTTGCCTCCGGGTGAATTCTCCCGTGAAGCCAATCTCAAACCGCTTACGGCGCCTGTATTTGCATTCAAACAAAAACAATTCGGGATGACCCAACTCCCTTTCTCCATCTCATTCCGCCGAAATGTTATGGTGACATGAGAAAAAGTATCAGTTCACCTTCCTCCAATCGACCCGATAGGTCCGATTTTTCTTCTTCTGACTAAGCCTTACACTGGCTTAGACAGAAGAAGAAAAATTTTAAATTAATTTGTTTATAGAATCGTGAAAAGTAACAATATCAATTCATTGCCACATTTAATGCTTTGAAGTTTTAAAAACATTACAAACTTCTGGCGTATTTAAATTCTAAGCTCGACATGGATAGTTTCGAAATGTCAATTTGCAGAACGTGGCTTCTATGAAATCTTGGATGGTTTAAAATAATATCTATTACAAATTCAGTCATATCGATATTTATTGAGTGCTAACGAACATGTTTTTTGCTGTGATTTGTTTTCCAGGCGTGTTTTTTCTTGTTTTTGTTTTTATATAAAGCAGAACATTATATGAGTTTTCAGTTTTACTCTTATAGGGAAGTATAGAGCCCATCAAAATATTATTCTATGCAGTTCTCAGCATCACTGCTAAAGCGACGATCAGTTTAACTTAAATAAAATTATTTCGGCAAAACTCTTGGTCTCACCGAAAGTCTCCGGATGTCATGACGGTGGTTTGGGTTACGAAACGTTTGAAAGTTTACATTGCGGGAACTATTAGATAATTGCAATTAACCATTTATAATAAATACCTAATAAATTCTTCTCAAACGGCAGCTTTGAAGTGAGGATAAAGGGGAGCTTTTAATCTTTCCTACAATCACTCACGTGGATTAAATAATCCTCTTGCTGCAGAAGTACCTGTAACTTGCTACGGGAGTGCAATTAGATTAACCACAAGAAGAAGGCAACAAGGAGAAGAATACAGCCGTTATAGGCGAGTTGATTTGATATCCCAGTGGTGGCTTAGCAGAATCAATACTCATTCTCGCGAAAATAAGGCTTGCTTCTCGTAATTTAACTCCCTTCCTCCTCCGTGGGTACCCCGATGAGGCCTTCAGCTTGTAAGACAGCCTTGTCTCTTGAGAGCGTCACTGTTTGGCGAAATTTTCCAACTTCAAAGTTCTCCTTTAAAAATATTCCCACGACAATGTATCCCATCGGACACCATGAGCGAAAGTGCGCTGGAACGATGGAGTTTTGATATCCTTAGGGGGCATGATAATTCTCAAACGACCGCACGTCACGCCTTATTTGGGCAATTCTCGGAGAGCAACTAACCCGAAATTCAGCAAAATTCCTGATATTTTGATGAAAATGTGTTGTTATGATACATACCCACCTCATTATTATCCCCTGCAAGATCTTCTTAAAAGCAAATAAAGCAAATACTACTCGTAAGAAAATTTAATAGAATGATGCATCAAGCATCTTGTAAATCGCTCGCAAAAAATTAGTTCTCTTGCATTTAAGTTTCCGCTCGTCCGCAGGGATGACTTGCAGACCAACGCTTGTTTTTTCCATATCAATCCAAATTTATCCTTTGCTCACTCAGCACAGTATAAAAATGATAGCAGCTTAGCAAAATTTCACAGAAGTTTTTATAATACGTCCGGTTTTCTAAACAAGGCGGAAATATTTTGGTTTTTATTTTTAATATAACAATGAGAGCCTATACAGATGAGCCTGACTCTATCGAATTTAAGGAAGGGTAATTTACATTTTGTTACGCTGAACATACATAAATATGGGTATAGAATGTAGGCATTCTGTACATCCCCATGGGTTACCAGCAGTCTCTTCTTAAGCGCTGGTGTGTAACCAAAGAGGCTCAGCCTGGAGTTAAACTCTGAAACATCTGCTCGTAAACCAGTACTCTAATCACGCTAGGTAATATTATAAAAGCCATCATTTGATTTCCCCCTGTTTATATTCTCCGTCTAGGGATGTTCCTTAGGGAACACTCTCTCCGATAAGAATACCATGTGGCCTTGGGAATTAAACATGGCTCCCGAAGGTACGAACTTTCGCGAGATAATTCAAATAAACAGAAATTAGTTCTTGTTTCTGTACGAGCGGGAACCACTACCTTTGTGAGTAATTTCGAGGAGGGCGTTTAAATATTTAACGAAGAAAAAGTTCCAAGAACACATTTCCGCAGCAAAGTAAGAAGCAGTCAGAGACAACCGCCTGTATCACACCCAGCCACCGTCTTGGGATTTTCAAAACTGGGCCAGCTCCCGACCTGACCTTTGATCTCTTCTCTTCTCGCTTTTGGGGAGTTTAATGAGGTGGAAATGTTTGCCGCCAGGCGGAGGAGAGTGTGCAAGGCTCAAAACCTTCGGACACCCTCGTAAAGACGGAAAGTCGTCACAAACGAGGCGTGGAGAACGCGACGCAGTGGGAGAGGGGGAGGGGGCAGGCGGCACAAGGGCCCTAATGGGAATACAAGAATTAAGGGTATTTGGAGAACGTTAATGGAAGGGGCGAGAAGAGAGGATTCTCATGTCTCCAAGAGGAAGTAAGTCGGCTTGGGAGACCAAGAGCAGTCCTAACTTCGTTCGATCGTGGTGCGAATAAAAAAGCGAAGGGTGCATATGACAAGTGTGTTACTTAGATTTATGATGATGACCTATTTTCCAACCTCTAAAGCGAAACGGTTTTAGTTATAATGGGCCTGCACTGAGCAGGAAGAAATGTTATCCATTGTAACTAATCCATTTTGTCGGTGAAATGTTCCATTAGTGTAATCAAACACATACTTTTTTCCGGGAACAACTTAAATTAACCTTAAGAGGATCACAACGATGTTATCCTTGCGTACTTAGGGAACGACTCTCTAGATATATAAAAATGATGTCAAAGCTTTGCACTAAATCATATACTTTTGACATATAATGAACCTACCTTTCACTGGCAGGAGTGCAGTGGCAAAGTGTGTGGTATATAACGCAACGTTAAATATTTCAGCAGTTAGATTACTTGGCTAATTTACCCAACCAGCGGCAAACAATGAGATAATCAAATTAATAAAACAAATTATTATTACAGAGGAGAATTTCAAGTGGTACATAAATAGTTAGAATTCGGAACAGAGGAAATCATAAGTGAGCGTGTTTCACGAAAATGCTCGAACTTTGAGCCGCTGCAAATTGTTAACACGAAGTAACTAAGGAAAATAAAATCTGACAACGCGTTGCAGGAATCCATTGGCAGTGACTAAGTAAAGTTTCAACTTTTGGATTTTGGAAAAAGCACCCTTGGAATTTTGGCCATCATTTTTTTTATTTCAGCCCACTGTACGACGTAGTAACGAGCAACGAGTAACGGGTAGTAACGAGTTAAATGGATCAAATAATAGAGACGTAATTCAAGAGAGAAGAGACGAAAGGTTGTTTATTTTAAGGATGGTCACGGTCTCGTTATGCTTTTAATGTACTCGTGAATGGTGCTCGGAACGAATGAATGATTATCTCCCACCTCACCGATAGTCTACCTCAATTTATTTCTCGCTATGATTCTGTCCTTCGGATATATTGTATGCGGATATAGGTACATCTCTCCGCGCAAACCCAAAATCATTAGAATTAAATGCTTCAGGTAAATTTATGTGCGAAGGTGTGCGAATTTCCACAGAGAAAAAATCATCCGCCTACATTTGTGCATTGCGAGTGACTCCGTAAAAGTGGAACTCCGTGGCTAGTCCCGGATAGCTTGAAATTTGTCAGATAGTTAGATGGTCAGGAGGAACAAAAAAGAGAATTTTCAGCAGGATATTAAAAGGAAATTAAATTTAGAGCGAGACAGCAGATACGGCATGCAAGATGACCTGTATATCCGGTATAAAGTAGCATTACAGGAGAAGCAACGGTAGGCGAGAAAATATTTTCTAGGAAACAAGTGTTATGAATAATGGCTTAGGGAACAATAAATTTTAAGAAAAAAACCAAAAGAAATGGATGCTGGAATACTTTATCCATTTTTAATTATGATTATGATTCTCTTTCCCATTTTAATACTTTTGTCGGTGCTAGGTAGTCATTGCCGCCATTCTGAAGCCTCAGGTTATCTTAATCATTGTGTCTGAAGGTGAAATACGTAATCATTTTCTTAAACTACTTAATTTATCTTGCCACAAAAGAGCTGCTAAAATATAGCAAGTTAATAACAGAGCGTAAACAGGTAAAAATGAATTTCACGTCACAATTACATGTGTTTATTTCCAATTACAGGGTGGTGCTAAATTTCACATTAATAGTTTGAATTTTAATTCACGATTAAAGCGCCTTTCAAAATGATATTTAAATGAAATAACAAAACGCACATAATCAATGTTTAAGAGAGAGAAAAACAGGGCAGAGATTCACCTGATCCATTTATGATAAGCTCAATTTTTAAACAACAAGTGGGTCTCAAAAATTAATTTAAAAAATGATATTTGTAGAGATAATCTTATATCATTAACATAAGTTCCTCTGATTAGACGAGCAGAAAATGCTCAGCCATTACTTCAAGTAACACTTCCGCCATCAAAAAATACAGAATGTTCCGAATCGGTAACCTATCTTTAAAATTTTTTCAATAGTTTAATATGATGCCGACCGGTTTCATCTCTATGGCAATATTATCAGGTTCCTTGATATAAAACCTACCGACAATTAATAAATCTATCGTGACAATTACAAAGACATTTTACCGATTTAGTCATAATAAAAAACGAAACTGTTTCAGGCGTTACTTTGCTGAAGTTTTGGATATTCATGATGAAAACCTACAACTTGGTTAATTCCACACTTATTTATTAAATTAAAACCGACTCGGGTTTCAGCAACTGAGTGCCATTTTCAAGCTTGAGAGTTTTTTCAAGAGAACATCGATTCCGTCTGAATGCATGTTTTTAACAGTTACATCTAATACTTCACACATCCCAATTACAGAAGGTAATCTAACATTTCCTCAGCGGACGAGCACTTTCATCCACGCAGTAACTACGCAAATGATGCTGATATCCCAGACTTGTCCAGGGGATAATAAAGGGACACAAACGCTAAGGAACGGAACATGGAACGATGGTAAGCTCGTGAGTGGTAATGGGGAGGAATGGAAGAATATGTGACGGAGAGTAAAAGGAGCGATAAAGAAGGCTCCCGGGGCATATAAACACACACATCCCCGCAAGCATGTGTGTGCAAAGGTTTTGTTTAGGGAGGGATACGTGAGGGAAGGTCATAAATAAACATGGTCGAGAGTAATATGTATACGGAGAGAGAGAGAGGCGGGAGGATGAGATGGAGATGGTTACTGGTGAGAGCCCTGCCTGTCCTGCGGAGATTGGGAGGCTCCATTTCTCCCTCCATCGAGATCCATTCCCGATTAGTCGACTCGTATACGTCCGACTCGCAGGGGATGATGGCGGCAGGAGGATTTTTCAGGGGTGGGCGAGAGAGGGCGGGGGAGGGGGGAAAGAGAGCAGAAGGGGAGCGAAGGGATAGTCAGAGAGAGAGACTGCATGGTGTCAAACGCGTTTTTGGTGAATCGATAATCTCAACGTTCCACCCAGGGCAGGAAGTTGGCACGGGGCCGTTATCTGCTGTCGCCGATATTAACATCCGCCAGGGAGTTATGCGTTTTGTTTTAGGGACAAGACACGTCTGTTCCCTGGCTTTCTTCACGTCATGTTCTACGGTGCTTGAATGTGACAGCAAAAGCATCGCCATACTTTTTTCCTCCGTTTTAAGAAATTTTTGTACCTGTCTCAAAAAAATGGTGAGTAATGTGAATAAAGTAAATGAATGTATCCATTTTTTCAATGCAATTGGTCGAAAATAAGTTTCTTTAAAACCAACGCACGATGTATCAGAATCACCATAACTTGGATACCATTGATGTCCCATGAGTCTTATGCGATGGCTAAATTTCTAAGGGCCAACGTAGAAAATACGTTTGATATGATATACTGATTGTAAGCGCTATCGACAAATATCTTATTTATATAAAAATCGCATACAACCAATAATTATTCATTTCTAAATTTCCATACATTTGCTTCAAATTTATCTCAATTCGCACGCAAGCAGCGCAAAATCGCATGACGAAATATAGATACTACTAGACTTGAAATGCATTTTGTAATGAATCCCAGAAATAGACCGCAAAGAACTTTTAGACTATATATGCTAGGATTAAAGTCAATGTCATCATCAGGATAAAAATATAGGTTTTTTTCTATAAACATCAAGGGTGTAGTCGAAGTTTAAAAAATATCACCAATTTTCAGGTATAGGGGTTTTTAATGACTCATTTATTGTCAAATTTCTCTTCATGATCTAAAAATATACGACATTTAAGTATTCTAAAATAATTTCCAAATACCGATAATGAATCAATATTTCCCATTGCGATTTAATAACCCCTGTTTCTCCCGTCCGCATAAACTCCTCTACATACTGTCCGGTTGGAAAGCGCAATAAAACAACTATTTCAGAGATCGTGATAAGTGACAAACTCTCACGAAATTCTGCATTATTTTATACACTAAACTGAAAAGACGTACGTAGATATATTAGAAAAAAAAGTGAAAAGTTTTGAAACTTTAAATCCTGAGTGTTGCCAAAACAATTTTCTGTTTGCTTTTACCGCTTTTCAAATAAAATAATCATTACCCAGCGAATTAATTCCCCCCCAACGGTCAACTTGGAAAAGCATATCATAAAACATTTAGACACGAGCACTTCGCGCCGAGAACAAGTGCCATATGTACGAGATAAATTATCCCCTCAAATCCCCTCGGATGAATATCAGCGCAAATCTAGTTATGCCGAGTAGAAACGATAAATCGTAATTATACCGACTTACGACGATAGCTAATATACGAATTTCGACGCGTCGTCTCACGAGACGGATGGACGGATGGCTTGCTAACTTGACATTGGAAGGCTTAATCATAGAAAACGAGTGACTAAACCATAGACAGCGAGCGAGCTGAGCTACTGAGTGGATGACTGACTTTAACAAGGCTGAGGAAATAAATTTAATTAAGAACACGACTCCCAGTCTCTTAAAACATTTCACGGCTGAAAGCAGCAAATAAAGGGCATCTTGAGAACTAAAGGAATTATACGCAGGAATTATTAATTGGTTGGATCCCCAGCCAAGAATAACGCAACCCACTCAGTCATTTGCGTGGGAAGTAATTTGCGCTCCAAGATCTAGAAATAATTGAAAATTTGGAACAATTTTTTTACCTATTTTGAAATTCCTCTAGAAATCTTCATGGCATGGAATAAGTGCTTAGCTAAAGGCATCCTCTGTGAGAAATACGAACGTAAAAAACTAAATTTCTTCATATCCTGACTCTAGTACAAAATCCAATTAAAAACCAATACCTAATTCTCTTGCAAAATATGCGGGGAACAAATAAATGAGTTCCTGGACCTTTTGATTCTTCCAAATTTTATTGCTTGATTAGCTATTTCAAAGGGAATGACCTTTGATCATCAAGTTTAACTAATAATCACATCCAAGAGGTTTGTCAATAGCTGTCCTGAAGGTTAACTCAAATGCCCAAATTCTAAATTGAAAACAACTGCTACTCTGTCGAACACCAGGTACACATTCATTTTTTATCATCGAGTGCGTTAACGGCTCGATGAATCTCTAAAATTGTTCATCGTCGCTACAGTGGTTAGAAATTTCATGTTTTTCCCTCAAACTACTGTCACATTTGATGAAATTACGTTATAAGTTCCGTTATAGGACCATTCTCAACAGATTAAATTAAATCGTCCTCACAGGAATTCTAACGCTCAAAACACATTATATCTCAAGTATGTTTTTGCTTACCAATTACATGCTCATGGGCACTGAAAATTACGCATCGCTCTGCAGTTGTCAATCACTCACCGAGAAACCACTGAGAGTAAGATATTTGCTTCGCAATCGGGGCGCGACTACGTTAGAAAATTGTGAAGATACGTTTCACAGTGAAACTAAGGGATATAAACTCATTTTTCCCTTGCATATGCGTCATTTTTGGCGAAGGAGACCATCACGGGAACGTCCCGACCAGTCCTTCCCAGTAATTTTTTGCCGCCACCTCCCATTCCTCTTCTCCCGTCTGTTCCAAAAAAAACGAGGGATCCACCGTCTCACTTTTCGCCTCCAATCTCTCACTGCAAGGTGGAGTCAATGATATAAAAAAAGAAGGAGAAGGAGACAGCGTGAGCTCGCCTAAGAGTGAGAGAAGGGCGAAGGGCCGGATAACACAGGGGAGGAAGGGAGGGAGTTGACGGGCAGTGTAGGTTGGGGGGTCGAATGAAAAAAAGCACGAAGAGAACCTGCGGGGAGAGAGATTTTTTCCATCAGCGAAAGTGCGATTTGCAAAGGGGTGTGTGAGTTGCGTGCGGAGTGGGGCAGGAAAAGAAAGAAGTAAAGTAGTTGGGGATAAGTCCGGGAGAGGGGGCGACGAAGCGGAAAGAGGAATTGAATGGGTGGGTGGGGTCACCTTTGCAAGGGATCGGACGAGAAGAGGTGAAGGACGACTATGTAGACGAATGTGGGGTTGAACTGAGACTACCTCATCCCCCTTTCACATACCACAGTACTACATTACTCGTAATTGATTGAATGTAAGGCATCGTTTGATATTTTAAGTTTTCGCACACGGAATCGTAGATGGGATGCATAAAGGACGGTGAGGATAGACGCTGATATATCCTAGGAGTCTAGGGTACCTTTCGCCAAGGAGAGTATTGTTTCCACGCCTAAAATTCTTCAACTACTATCCCGACATTGATGCAAAGAGGAAATTACTTCATGAACAGAACTCCATTAGTTAGACAGGTGAAAAAACTGGGGCAATCATGGCATATTTCGAGAAGATGGAACGAAAATATTGGATGCCGCTGGGAACTTGGAGATAACGCGTTGGGCTATAGTTATTATAAAAATTTAAACCACGTGAGTTTCAGGAAGACACAAAGGATACTATTTTGACTGCATGAACATATTCGTGTGAGTTGAAAGTAAATCGATGAAATGCATGTAAATTCCGTAATACTTGTGAATTTTTTCCTGGGGCACTTTCAATTATTCAAATGTCGTTCGCATGTTCGCATAACAGTGCGTGGATGTAGAAGACAAGGTAAAAGCCAGCACCGGAGTTTTCCTCCGTCCTTCTGCTGTATGTATATTCCATTCCTGTTCTAACAATTATCTGTATTCCGTCTGCAGCCAAGATTAGCGTGAAATATAGTTGAAGTATAGTGAAGTCTATAGCCATATTTAACCTAGGAATTTACCAACAGTTCACCTTTGAGATGCTATTATTAAATATAATACGTTCGACTGTTAATTACCTCGAGATTTGATGGAAATTTTACATGTACGAAACAGTTTTCCGTAAATGTTTTCAATTCACAATCCCAAAATATCAAATAAAACATCACTGCTAGTAAGCTATATTTGTAACTCTTATCTCATACGGCATATATCAGAAAATATTATAGCGAATACGGGCAATGCACCATGAGAAATTCCATAACTTGAAAACTATAGTAAGAATTTAATTATTAGAATTCTCAATGCTCAATCACAGTATAAACTAAATATTTACTAATATGTCACTATTATAAACCACATAAAGTACGACGAATATCATTTTCAAGTTACCCTAAAGATAAAGGAAAATTTTGTATAGTACTGAAGTAGCTAGTTGCACGAGACACGTTTCAACAGAGAAAACGCAGGCCATAAAAGAATAATTACGCAACAAAGATGAATCCATAAATTGACTTTAGTGAGAAAGTATAGACGACGTGCAAGGGACTAGTGGCAATGTATATGGGATAATCTAAAAAATGATGCCTCAAAACGAAATATGTTACCGCAGGCTAACAAATGTTTCGTGCGGCTTCCGAAGCACGATTCTCACTGCTATAAATGATAGGGATATCTTCGTAAAAGTCGGAGTGAACTCCGGCCACAAAAGAGGGAAAGAGATCCCAGGGACCCGTGGGCGTCCTGCCGTGAAAATGACTTGTGATAGGGTCGGAGGGTCGCAAACCGTCGCAGGGTGAAGGGGGTCATCCGAGGGTAAGGGAGCGTGAAGGAACATGGCACCAAATTTGATGTCCGTTCCTGGGATCCATAGGGTGAAGAGCGAGAGGAAGGCACCCAAGGACGCTGAGGAATGTTGCTGCAGAAAAGAAAGTGGAAGGATAACGTGATGAAGAAAGGAAAGAGACTAGAAATGCCAAATGGGTGAAGATGACAATCATCAGAGTGTAAAACACCATCCTCGCTCAAAATACACTTTGAAGCAGGAGCCTCTAATAAAAACGATGGCAACTGATAGAATAGTCATAAAAGTAGTAATTATTAAACATAATGGTTGGAGGCGTAACCTTGTGAAATGAAACTACAGACATGACGAAAAAGAAAGAGTTCTTAGAATTTTCCACACTAAAAACTTTTATTCCTGACCCAGGTTTCGACTGCCTTGCGATCATTTTCAAAGGTTTTGAAAATGATTGCAAGGCAGTCGAAACCTGGGTCAGGAATAAAAGTTTTTAGAGTGGAAAATACTAAGAATTCTTTCTTTTTCGTCATGTCTGTAGTAATTGTTCACTACTTGAACACTTTATAATAAAAATAATAATTAAAAAAAAATAACTATGAAAGGTAATTTCCTAAACGTGAGGATTGGATAGCCAATGGTTTATGGAGCATGAAAATCAACGTACCATTAAGTTGAATCCTTAAAAAGACAAAGAAAAGATATTTCCTCTCTATACTATTTTTAATGAAATAGCCGATATAATTACTGTCTGGGTTTAAAATACGATAAGCTCACATGAGATTGACGGGGATCAACTTAAAAAGCCTTCGTGGTTTGCCATAATACAATCCACGTTCTGTGATGTAAAATAACAGTATCTGTAATATTGAATTTGGAACGGAAGGTTAAACAGTTGCGTCCACTCTAAATCGTTATTACCAAATCCTTGCGAGGAAGCAAACTAATTTCTGCCTTTCTATTTGAAGACGGAGTGTTAGGCATACAGAAATACTATGAATGGATCACAAGCTATTCAGTAATTAAAATTGTATATCATTCATTAAACATGAGCGTCTGTTGAGTAAATGCAGCCAAAGAGACTTTTTTATGGTCACCATTAAATAAGTGGGCAAATACTAATGCATTAGAAAGCCATATCTTAAAATCCCAATTCTTCCGAGGGAGCTAATCTATTTCTTCCTTTTGAATTGAAGATGAAAGTAATTACTCGGCAAAACGAAAAAAAAAAAGGAGTGAAAGCTCAAATAACATTCTTCAGGCTAATATGCTTTCATACCCACGCTCCAGAAATAATAAAGCCATCGATACACTTGCCAACTCCTCTTTGTCACACCACACTTCCATGCCATTTCAACGATCGTCCTGATCAAGAATGAGGACTAACAACGAACGAAAAGAGAAAAGATTCATTTTCTTCCCTTTTCTTCATGATTGACTCGACACATCGCTTCATTAATTTGGTGGCTTCTGAGAGAAAGGGAACAGTTGCGTAAAGGGTTGTAATGCAGGAGACGGGAGGGTAGAAAGCGATAGAGAATGGAGTGATAGGACGGAGGGCGAGGCAGAGGAAAATGACGTAAGGTTTGGCCCATCACACCGGCAATTATGAGGAAGGGTCGACAAGGAGACGGGCGGGAGTGAAAGGACGCGGGGAATGGCGTAGGTCGAGATTTGGGAGGCATGGGAGGAGGCAAAGGAGCGAGAGGGAAAATTGGGAGAAAATAGAGTCAAGTGAAGCGATTGGGCCGGAGTGAGCGCGGAAGGCAAGGAAACGAGAGTCTAAGGACGAGGTTAATAAAATGCGGGGCATGAAAGATGTGATAAAAATAAATGTGCCACAAGAAACAACACGCAGGAAACAAGAAGGGGAACAGAGACATCCGACGTGGAAAACTCATAAATGTGAAACAAATGAGGAACAGATAACTCAGGCATGAGGAAAAGAATAGCAATAGTATTTAGGAAAGGCGACGGACAACCAAGGCGATCCATTAAGGACAGGTATTTAGGTTGATAGTAAAATAAATACTTGGAGAATAGGGACTGAGTGGAGTACCATCGGGCATTGGCATTGGTCTCCTAGCAGCGGAAGGAATCTTGGGGTTTCACGTCCCTTAGGATAGACTGAGCACTGCACTTTAAAGCCGTCTACAAGGGACCATGTACAAATAGGATTCCAATTAAATGTCGCAGGGATAAGATGCTGTACTCCAAACACCACTCCAACCCCATCCTTTGTTAGAAATGATAAAGCACTGGAGTGAGCCGTAGACCAAAAAGTCTTAGGTTTCAAATCGACATGAAAAATGCTGTTTCTATTTCTTAACTTTTTAACGACGGATCACTGAATAAAAAGATCGTAGTTTCCATTCATAACATCCCTAAGTGAATTTTTGCCGCCCCCTTCCGCATTTGCAAATATGCATTTGCTAGTTACAAATAGTTGACGTAGGTGAAGTCGTATGAATCACCAAACCTTCAATAAAAGAGGGGCAGAAACGCTAACATGTGAACCCTTAAAATATTACAAGCATCACAGGAGATGATTTACCGCTGTGTTAATCAGGTCTTTTGAGTTTGTATCAGAAAACTCCAATTTTCCAGTACATCCACTCTTCAGCTCGTCATATACTTTATTTTATTTTCATTGACTATCCATGTCCCTTCTTTTCTCTGATACCCGATGAATGCTGATTCATAATAAATAAATATCAGCGCTCTCTTTGATATTTTAACACCTTCAGTAGTTACCTCTATTCAGAGCTTCAGTCAAAAAATTATCATTCTCAATTACTAACTATATTTCCCAACAACACGTAACTCTTCTCAGTCCTTAGTCCTTCACGCTTTTGTCCTTTTTCCTATTATTGTAAAGCAATACCTCAGCCGGAATCAGGGTATTTAATAACCACCTTTTTTATCACCGTTTTTTCTCCCCGCCGTTTTTTTTAAATTATATATTCTTATTGTATATTCTTATTACATATATACCAAATTTTGTCTTTTTGGACGCTATAAATGAAATGTAATTGAAGTGGAGCTAATTTATGATGTAGGAAACGGATATGAGATGGAAAATGGGAACGGTAGAGATAAATGCAACAAGATAAACAGTAAATGTTGTGAAAGGAACTGGAATGTGACCAGAGATGAAATATTAAAAGCTCTAAATGGAAAATTGCAAATAAAGTTACAATCATACTGAAGGTGAAAAAGGATCCAGAGCATTTGAAGACAATTTTGAGTTCTTGAGTTAAATTCAAGATGCAAAATAATATAATAGGACTATAATATTTGACGAAATTAATACACAGAAATGCTTAAAGACGAAAATAATGGAACTTACCTCCACGTATATGTGCATATTTTTACTGTTAAGCTACATCCAATAATTATTATTACACAAGATTATGAATTTGACACCATAATTTCAGCGTGGGAATAATTAATATATTTTCTCAGGATATCTCTCAATTTAGGCTGAATAAATAGGGCATCTGACAGGTAGGAATTATAAATGAGTTCAAATGTTCGCTATCCAATCGACAATGGCAGCGCATTAGTAGCACTTTGAGGAGCTATAGCTCCTAAAATAATTTTTCTGATAATAAAATTTAATAAAATGACATATTTATTCGAGGAACTGGAATAAATATCGCTACACATTACAGCTACAATTACATACGAATTGATAATGCTACTAACATAACCAGCAATAAAACTTAGACAATATCCTCTCCGTCTATCTCAACCTCTACTATATGAGCGTCGATTGTCGATTGGATAGCGAACATTTGAACTCATTTATAATATATCATTGGCGGAGTAGAATGTTGCAATTCATTGAAATATGAAAACAATATGATAAGTACGTGAGTATCTGTTGCTAGACTAAATCTCCGAGGCACTTTGTGAGCTGCCTTGCATTGTGCAAAAAAAACCTTTGGAGCAGGCATTTTAACGGTGAATCAATCACCAAATTTTGAAAAAAAACATAAAAGAGTTTGAGTTTTATGTATCTTACATTTTATCTCTTATCTTTTGGATCCTTCTCTATGAACTTAGTTCACACCATTCTTCATGCATCGACAAAATTATGCACCTGCCTAAAGCTATTTAGAAAAAGGCGTACATAAATAAGGCCGTACTTGTCCCGTAATATAAATAGTAATTTGAAATTCCTCTGTGATATATTTCATCTATTTTTCTTAACAAGCCTTACGGTTTTAAAAGAATAGACAGAAACTATTTTCGAGGAGGAGAGCCAAATCTACGAACGTGATCAAACTTATTGGCTATTTTCCTACCATTTCCTTGGCACTCGATCAGCTATTCTGTAATTTGAAATATATTTTAGGAAAAGATATTATTTTTATTTCTGCGAAACCATCGTCTCGTTTTCCATAGCTTACCTCGATTAAAAACTGTCATTCCGGATTTAGTCAAGTCATCGTGACATGTTATACATGATATGTTCTGCAGAGTAAGCCAAGCAAATTATTTCTCAAATTCAATATTAGAACCTACAGTGCAGGATGTAGTTATTTAAAATTACGTGGAATCGAGTTCACAAGCCTATTTGACTACGGTGTGAGCGAAAAAACACCAAATAAACAAAAATTAAAATTTTCTCCCCGTGGAAATGCAAAAAACTCATACTAATTCTGTATACAGCCTCACGCTTTATGATTTCTTCTTTCGAACTCAGACAAATTAGCCGGCGTAACCGCCGCAACATGCTATCATCCTCTAATTATAAAGCAGAAGCGTCAATAATGAATGCATCAGTTATCCTGAATTCCAACACCGCTATTTCACATTTCCGCCCTAAACCATTCTGCTTTGGTGACTATAAAAATTAAAATTTATTCACGAGTAAACCGAAACCCGTAAGAAAAGAAGAAAGGGAACCCAATTCCATTTCTTCACACAGCAGCAACCCTTCCGCCCCGGTTATCCGAGCACGTGACCTACTTTCAACCGCTCGTATACCCTAACCATACCGACTGATACCGACGAACATAAAATTCAACATCCACACATTTATGTCATTTTTCCGTTCCAGAAAGCGTTGAAAAAGATATGCATGAATTCTATACTTTTTCCGGTATTCACAATGTATGCTAGTTATATAATGGTTGCGCAGAAGAACAACTCGGGTGTTACATGACACGATGACTTGACCAAAATTGCAACTTAAATGCTTTTCGGGTATTCTCATCCAAGTGTAACAACGGTAAACAAGAATTCAGGGTCTATGGATAAGTGAGTGTTTCGTCACTATATATATAATAAATTTTCCGGCTTAACTTGGTGGAAGAACATTGTTAAGATATTAAATGGATTCACTTTTTAAAATTCCACAAAGTATTCATTACACCGACCTAGGTTTCGACTTATTTTAAGTCATCATCAAAATAACCTTGATAATGAGCGAACATAAGTCAAAACCTAGTTCGGTGTAATAAATACCTTGAGGAATTTTACAAAGTTAATCCATTTAATATCTTTCGTCACTTTGTCATTCATCACATTCATTTAGTATTCAAACATAAATATAGGTCTTCCGACCGGACCTGCTGAAATTTATTCGATATTGTGTTCATTTCTGAACTTTCCCATTTGCCCCGCTCTACATCATTTCGTAACGTATCAAAAAATAAAAGAAAATAATTCTCTACATTACAACTTTTTATTGCCATTACCGAAGTTAAAGACGGCATACTTCTGACCGCAATCTATTTCTCTCAATTGATACTTATACCTTCAAACCGCGATAAGTTCTAGTTCACCTTTGTTCCCAAGCCATGCAAACTAACCCCTTCACATTATGTATTATTCGTAATAATTTAATTTCCCTCGTCAAACGCCATGCCCATGAGAGAGATGCGAGCAGACCACTTTATATGCCCTCATAAACCGGTAAAAAGACTCACGGAAAAAATGGCTTCTCTTGTTCCTTTATTTTCCTGAAGATGAATTCAACTTTGCTTAGAAGTTCTTACATTTTCACTCCATTTCTCCGTCCATAAAAAGGTATTTTTGCTATCATATCTATTCAAGAGCAGAAAGACTTTTTAAGATGTTTGCATCTCAGCAATTACCTTCAAAAGAATACAATTAGTTAGGTAATTGTAAAACTAAAAGGAAGCCTAAGAAATATTTCTAGAGTCTGCCACTATATAAAACACGTAAGGACAATAATGGCTGCACGTGTAATTTACATTGTACATACATGAAATGCATGAATGCAGTTCATTGTTTTACTAACTTCAACAACGCCCAAAAGGCCATGGAGTGATCTTTATCAACGGCGTATACAACTCTTCTTTTAAAGAAGATCCATATCTGACTTTAGCAATCCCAAAAGAGATAGGAAAAAGGAATAAAAGGAAAAAAGAGGCATTTGTGGAGAGAATATGTTTCTCCCAATTTTGCGCGTAATGGAAGCGATTCAAGTGCCATCTTCGGTCGCCGTCGGAAATCGCCTCGAAATAAAGGAGGATAAAAAAGATGAAAGCCGCAGGATATTAAGACTTGACGGAAGGAGGTGGAGAAAGAGATCTCACGGAGATAAAAAAGAGGGCGAAAAAGAGAAACCAAACGGAGAATTTTGTCTCACACCGTCACGTCCGCCCATCTCGGTTCAGACTTTTTTATATTGTTTACCCTCCGGCGTCCGAAATCAATACGTACCGACATAAAAAAGCTAACAGTACAGCAATGTAAAATATTGCCTTAAATCAGGTACAATCCAAAGCGTTGTCTAAAATTGAGTGCGTCTACCCCTAGAAAAAACCTCGAAGTGCCCTTATTTTCACCATACTTTCATCCGAGAAAAAATATATAATCTTTCTTTATGTGCAAGAGCCGTAGACTGAGTAACACTATCGATGTCTATTCTTTTCTATGAATTCTTTACAGAAGAATGAAAGTAATAGTTGAAGACAGCTTCATCTTCACTCAAAACGCTTGGATAACCAACTCAATACTATTCATTCTATCTATGAAGTTTCTATCCTGTCTCCAAAACTATTTACATATCCTAAGTTCCCGACAGGAATTACCTATCGAGTGCTACAGGACTGCGTTCTTTCGATATTTCTCATTCTGTCATCCATTTCTACCACTGATCTTTGAGTGGAGGAGGTCAGGAGATGAGATGGTTGGCCGGAGGTTAGGGGCGTGAAAGAATGGGGATTGTGAAGTCCGAAGGGAGGTTAGACCGGCTGAGAATATAGTCCGTCATGAAACTTCTGTTCGCTCTCTAGAGATTCAAAGATCGATGTTTATTCGGGCTTGGAGGAATCCAAAGTGAGAAGAAGATGAATAAAGGAGGTGAGAGTAAAAAGAAAAGACAGTGGAGGCAATGAAGGAAAAAGGACTCCTCAGACCTCACAAAGTTCTACCGATTCCACTTTCCGTCTCCCCTACCCCCTCGGGTTTTATATTTTCAGTATTTCTCTGCGAAGTGGATAAGTACTTTTTTCCACGGGCGACGACGTGTTTACAGCTTGAGCACCTTCCTTTTTCCCTTCTTTAAGGCGAGGGGGGGAGAGAGGCTTTCCTTTCTCGTCCATCGCCCATGCCTGTAGAGCGAAGAGGCGTCGGAGAAAGGGACGAGCAGGAGTATTTCGAATCGCCCTCCGCCCCACCTCCACCAATCCCCGGCGCCTTCCGAAACAGAGTCGCTAGGGAAGCCGATTTGAGACGAAATGTCACCACTGAGAGGCAGAGGGAGGAAAAACTCGGACAAAAAGAAAGGGAATACTACTGACGCAGGAGAAAGACGCAGGCGATGTGGAGCCATATCGCTTCGAAACCAGGCTGACTCCAAGTCGATAGCTGCGGTGAATACGTTTACATCCTGCACTTCTTACGTTTTCTCTCCAAATGAGGAGCAAAATATGCCCTTATGGGAATCTATGGGAAACGTTTCTATCAATATTCGTGACTGAATGTGGCGCCTTGGCCAAAAGGTCACCTGACTGTTGATTAGAATTTGTGCGTGCAAATTTGCTGAATGACGACTGGGAGTCATGTTATTACTTCCGAGCTCTCTTCAGAAAAAATTCCAATCTTCGACTCTTTCCCTTGCTTTGCGGTAACCAGACGTGTTATGACTGAGGGTTTCGGAAAGAGCTGAGTCGGAAATATTTTCCTTTCTAGCCGTCAAGTTTGCAAGAGTTCAAATAGAAGGGAGTGCAGTAAAGCGCATACTGTCCCCCATCAGTTTATTGGAAAGGTCATCGCTCCCTTTTTCTAAAATTGTGGTCGTGATGCGTTTCTTGACCTGTCCACTGGGCAGCCTACCATGTATCCGATTGTTATCTTCGAGCTACTTCCCGGAGAGGTTACTGCATCCTCCATTCCCTAGATGCTTAGCCCCTAGTTAAGGGAGAGAAGCCTCGATTTTAATACTGCTGTCGCTGAGATTGAAATTGATGGAAACCTTGGAAGCACCCACAGAGATGAAAATTTGTGTAGAAAGAGAGAAATTCGAAGGAAATCAGTAGTTTGCTTTATGCCTGAGATAAAATCACTTTTGTATCTAAATTAAGGAGTATAATTCCGATCAAGTCAGAAATAAATGAGAAAAAGGGGTTGGACGGGAATTAAATTTGTACTCTGCGAACGTCATACATCATCTGCCCAACTGTTTAATACTGTCTTCCTAGTCATAACAAAATTAGTCTTACTTAATGCTGCGGTTTTAAATCAAATTTAAAATCACAACAATTACATCTCTGAATGGTTTAAGCATTCATTGTTTGTTGTAAAATAGAGTTACATCATGAAAAATATGAGTTTAGTCTGGATCACCAAAATTCAACTCCCTTTGTACTACTCCAGGAAAACAATTTTTGAAAACAATTATGCTTATACGACCCTCATTTTTAAGGTAAATATACATCCAAACTACAAAAACTGACTTTCTCATCAACAACGACGTTTTAAAAATTCAAATAATCGGACTATCATGATCAAAAAAAACATGCAGGGAAATTTTCGAATATACTGCTTCAGAAATGATAAAATGTAGGCCAAAGAGGTCGAAAGAGAAGGTGATAGAGGCTGTTCCTCAGTATCATTGTCATTATTTGACCCATACTTTTAATTAATACGACGTAAATACACCAGTCCACAAAAATTATTTTTCTTGGCTGGGAAAAAATAAATACCATGAAAACTTTCTCACGATATATTCTAAAATCCTTTCAACAATATTTTTCAAGTCTAAGTTTTACTAAGACAAACGTTTCAAGTCTATAAAGCAGTAAGGTTGATACTCCACGTATTTATTTTTTATTTATTTTTTATTTTTTTTTAATTTATCTTCATTATCCCGAATACAGCCCAATGGGCCAATTTATGTCGGGTACATAACAGTAACAACGGACGGGACACAAACACCCATGTCCTGGGCAGAAAATATTCTACCCAGGGGGGACTCGAACCCGCGACCCTCTGGTTAGCAGGAGAGTACTTTACCCCGCCGTCACCGGAGCCGACAATACATCAGCTATTGTCCTTATTCGGCAATAATGTGAAAAAATTATGGGTTAGCTCCTGCTTTAATTCACCACTTCAACAGGTAAGATACCAACTTTTAGAGCCTACGCCAGGTCTATCAAATACCTTGACATAAGAAGATATAATACACCCTATATTCTTCGATACGATCTTGGAACTATCTAGATTGCCCAGAAGTAGTCGACCAGCACACTTGCTTAACTATAAAGCGGACAACATTTTAGATGAAACACGTCCTGATGTAATCACGAAATGTAGAGGAGTAAACAACATTAACTTGGTTTACTAAGATATAGAATATCTGTTAAGCTTTATTAAATACTATTAATTACCTCTACCATTCAGGCACTTCATTAGATTGAGCGGTTTGCCAGGTATAAATTTCAATAGCGCCACTGCAAGCAATGACTGACACGAAAACTTTGAAACAAGGAGCGGCAACAAAATTTAAGGTTCTAGCTGATATTTAATTTTAGAGACTGAAATTGCACTAAAATCCCTATTTAGTCTAACAGGGAAAAATAGCTTTGCTGGCATGAACGCGAGGGATGCCAAAAATATCAACTTTCAGATCTACTATCCAAGTCTATCGACTAACGCATTTATTAATTGCTGTCGTTATTTGGCGATAATGTGAGAAAACTATGGGTTAGTTCATGCTTAAATTCGCCACTTCAACCCAAAAGTGGCATTTGGACAGAGAAGAGATAAGGCATTTACTCATTTATGTCTCAAAGACTTTACTTATACGCAATTTTTGCCTTCAAGCTAATTTTGTGAAAAAATACTTAGAAGGGACAATATTCATTGGCATATAGAGAACATTTTTAAAACAGCACGAAATAAAAATTAATGCAGAACTAATTTTGTCGTGGAAATCTCCTCGACGGATTGAAATTTTAAGGATTGCTGATCGATATCCGAGCGAGTCTAACAGAGAAACCACACCAATCACTGAGCAGCCGCAACAGTTCGGGACGGACACGAAAGCGTCACATGTTCGATTACGGGGAGGAGGAAGGAAAGACCGACCAATCACGGCCTGGACGATTCAAGACGGTCACGCGGCTATTTCGTCTGGTAATGAAAATCACCAAACGAAGCTCCATGTACAACGCAAAATCCTGTTTGGTCCAAATATCCCGAGAAACCGGAATGTACCTTGGCTTGTTAACTCGTGCTTGAGTGCACGTGAGGGAGAAATTGATGCAACGCCTGCTCGGTATCAAAACGGGTGTAGGCTCGTAATGGCGGGATAGACTAAAATACCAAGCGACGGCAAATCATTTTGAATTTAAAAATAGGAAATAAGCATTAGAAAATAAAAATAATACTTCAATTCAATTTTATCAAAAAACTGCAAAAAAAATACAAAGAGAAATCTCTTGAATATATTTAATGACTGTAAACTGGATTATTCACCAGTAGTTGCTTTCTCTCGTTAGCATTATGTTTTATAATAGGCTTACCAGACCACGGGTGCTCAAATAGCGGGACAATATGGCAACGAGGAGAGATTTTTTTTAAATCCTATGATTCAAAATTTACGATTCTCCGTCAAATAAGGCGGGTCGGAATTCGTTCGCAGCAACTGGCAAGGCTTCCGCAGTAGCCATCTTGTGAAGTCCTTGCAAAGGAAAAACCGATACACTAGCGATGAAAAAGAAGAATCGCCCTGAAGAAGAAAGCAGTGGTAAAAGATGGAGGAATGGGGAAGAATGAAAAAGGGAACTAACAAGATGCCCCTATTTAAAATAACGGCACTCCGTCCTAATTTCGTTATGATTGAAGTATACACGCGAGCTAGTAGACGTGAGAAGAAAGAGGTAGATGGCATTTAAGGACAATTAAAAACCTTATTTTGGGAAGACCTTCGCAGAGAAACTAATCTAAATTTTCGACTTATTACCCTGCAACACACCTCAAGAGTGTTTTCCACACTGTAGGGCATGTTGGTGACTTATCATCAACATACCCTTCGGAAAATTCGGTGTGAAAATTAACTTTGAACTACATGCACCACACTATAGGTATAATACAAGTGCTACAGAAACTATTAAATTAATCTACAATGCAAATGCACAAACGTGATTCAAGGGTCATGCAGGGAACATGCAAAGCATGGTATTAGCACTACACGACAGATTTATAAACATGGGGACAATTAGGAAGCACAGCAATTAATCAGGTACACTACCTATTAACTAGCCTACTTCAAAGTCTTAATGCGCACATTATGGTCTCTTAGAAGAGATGGGAGACTTGTATGCGGTTGTAGAGGAAAAAAAGGATGACATTACAGTAGGTATATAGCAGTAAGGGCATGGAAAGGAGAATTTTGCTAACAAAAGACCCTTCCACCTAAAGTAAAGGATTTACGACGGGGACCTGATGATATACTATCAAGAACAGGCCACCTACGATGTAAAGTGCCGAGCTGTTCGGTACAGAAATGTGGACTCTGAGGAAATATACCGAGAACAGGTTGAAGGTTTCTACAATATCTGTGGGGGAGGATGGAAAAAGTTCAATGGACGGAAAGAATTATGACAGGAAGAAGTACTTCGCATGAGGAGGTTAGGATATGAAACCGTAGGAGGAGATTAGGAGTAAGTAGGCTGAGTGGGCGGTTGGAGCAGGCAAAGAGGGACAAGTGGATGCCAAATGATGGGCGCGATCGGGGTGGAAGTTGGGTAAATATCATTTGGGAGAGAAATGGGATTATCTTTGTAGGTGGGCTGAAGAGATGAAGAATGCAAACAAATCGGAAGAATAAAGCGACGGTAAGACATTTGGATCTTCGCATAAAAAATAGAATAATTAGTTAGAATAATTACTCCATTCTACAAATGAAATTGTCTTAAACGGTAGATTACTTCAATTTTTAAAAATTATCTTGGGGAACCGGAGGTGGCAGAAGCAAAGCCATTATCCAGCGTTCTTTGCAAAAATGAGAAAATGTTTATTAGCTGAGGATCACTTGCGAGTTTAGATTAAAAACATACAATATACCTACTTCTTTTACTAATGAGGCCTCGTATAAGGTAGTACGACTGTATGTAATAGAAGTGATTACACAAATATTATGGAAAATTTTACAACTGAATTTAATCACAATCACATGACCGGCATACGCTAAATATGATAGCGTCTAAATTATAGTGACCATTTTTAAGAATGTCTCTATTTCCGATCACATCGAGCTTCAGGAAGCCTATTTTTAGATAATTAAAAAGACGTACTTTGAAAGGATTGTATCACTTCATAATCGATCCCATAAAAGCAGAAGCCTCATATTGGAATAAAATATACAACTCGTAAAATGCAACTTTACAGTATCATGAGCTGCCAAAATTCCAATAGGAAACGGCATATTACGAATTTCAATATGATTTGTTACCACCTTTTTTCCGTCCAATAAAGCAATCATCTGATTATCCATGATACGCATGTATATGTACGAATTTCTATTAATGAGCGCTATGTATTGATAATTTAGATGGCTGTCCCACTTCGACCGGAAATAATAAGTCTAAAAAATTGATCCTCTGAGACTTTTTTATTCTACGACACAGATAAATCATATTTCTCTAGAAAGAGAGAGGTGTCTCAAACTAAGCTAATTAATTTGCATTTTTAATGTGCTCCATGCGTGGCCGCAATCTTCATCCATTGGATCCATGACTAGAAAGCTCGTCTCGGTAATCAGTTTTCAGACCAAATTATTGGAGTAGCGGTAATTGAGAATTGCCACATCATGGTTACTGTGGAATTACTCCAGTGGACATCCAAACTGTAATTATTGTATGACGGGAAAAGGAGCGAATTAGTGCTGGATGGGCGGTGCAACGCACGCTTGCGTGCCCACAAATGGATCCCTTGCCGCCGACAAAATGCATTTTCGTTCGTATTTAGCCAAATTCGCTTCGTCCGAGATGACCAAATTTATTTTATCGGCACATGCGGATGAAATTTTGATCTTCGGTTATATCCTGGAGGTATAATACGCGCATTTAACTCTTCTGGTAATAATATATATTGCATGATGGTTAAAAAATCAATTGTGATTTTCACTTTAATACGCAAGACACAAATTGCGATGTTCATAAGCTTTACTATGATGTCTACGTCTAATTTTGGGAATCAAACTAGACTCGTTGTTTATCAAAATACTTCTATTTTTTCATAATGTATAAAGATAATATAAAAATTTTATTTTTTATAATGCTTATAAGTGATCAATTAGTAATAAAAGAATAAATTAAATGCGTCACTCTCAAAAATCCATGATACAAAAGTTTAAAATTTAGCTCGAATGAAATTTTCTATCAAATACTCTCCAAGTCACTGCATGCGATACAATAAAGGAAATAAGATTTCGCAAAAAAGTAGGATGATGTGGGTAGTTTACTGATCAAGCAAAGTAAAATTCTCAATAGTTCACATTTTTATGAATGCAATTAATCGTTTAAAGCTCTTTTTTATTTATTTACCACGGTAATACCATCTGATCCTCTGAAACTCGGTACGCACCTACTTCTCATTGTTACACCTAAGATCCTCTCACTTCCCCGCTTACATACACAATATCCTATTTTTACTTCCAGCCAGCTAAAGTCAGACTTCAGGATACCAACATGAGTTATTATTTCTTAATTCACCAATTCTATCACCGCTGATATTTTTAGCAGTTTCACATTTCCTCATATACCTGCAATTCATTTATAAAAATAATTGCTGCTTTGGTAGGACCAAATATCAGTTTTTGACGTTCTTGGTGACTGAAAACACTGCAGTCTTCCACAAATTTAATTTCCCGGTACGGCTTTGTGCCGGTTGAATAAATTTGTCGTAGAATATAGGGTGCTGTCATTCATCTTGAGCCTCATTTATCTTCCTTTCTGTTCTTCCCACGCCTCTTTAATAGCTCCAGAATATTATGCAGATGCAGATAATTGTTGGCTGTTTACTGCAACGTAAAAATGTGTACTATTTGTTAGTAATTGAGTGAGATAAAAAACGTGTACACAATATATAGAAAAATATTGATAAATTTATATGCATAAATATATCTGTTGGCTCTAATCAGACTCAGAGCACCACGCTGTTCGTCTCCATTGACTGTCAATTAGGGTCCATATAAAGGGCAATGCACATTTCTTTCACGTGTCAACCCCTGCATTAGTACCTGCAAATCCATTAATTTGGCGTCAGAAATTGATATTATTTTCATTTCGATCTCTTTGGATGGAGCATCAAGTTCACTTTGGCCCGAAACTTGATGCAATAGCTTGAGAGAGGCCCATTGAGAGCCTGCGTGAATGGGTAGGTACGTGCCGCTACGTACGTCCCTCGAAAATTTGACAAAATGAAGTCAAAAGACCACACAACGTGGGACTCTCCGCTTTGTGATCATCCCACGCTCGCCCAATTCATTGGTATCTCACTCCTTGTGTGTGACCCTTTCTCTCCGGTCGAGATTCTGGGGCGTAGAAACGCGGTGCTTCGATCACGGAGGTGGAGGGGGTGAATGCCAAATTCAGCCAAACCGCCCACTCGGAAAACCACTTACCCATTGACACTCCCTCTCATTTTAGTCTCAAGTTTCCCTCGAAGACCCATGCCGATGTATTTGCGTGTACACATACACGTATTTGATAAGAGGGGCATCCGGATATATCCTATCCTGCTAATTGAAAACAATTTTTCCCGTTAGTCTTATATTTAAAAATTTCAGTCCAGACGCCCTCAGCTGATTTTGAAGCTTCAGAAACACCGAAGGCATTATTATTCTATTTTTTTAGAACAACCAGGTTTATATCGGTACTTGCCAGAATTTTCAGCCTTTTCTAATATAAACGCCTTTAAATAAAATATTGGTATTGAATAAAGTTTTACTGACAGTAGCAATTCTAAACTCATAATTTGTCGCAATGGAGCTGACATATTCTGTTGTTTCATGCCTGATTGAGTGGAAACAAAACATAACTATAAAAAATGAGCAACTTTCACTGTAATAATATTTATCACGACCGGTTTTGATTTTTACAGAATCTTTATGTGTGAAGGTGCTGTAAAAAGTTGAATATACTGTAAAAAGTGAAACCGGTCGTAATGAATAATATCACAGAGAACGTTATTCGATTTTTCACAGTGCATAAATGAAAATGAATTTTTTAGTTTTATTTTCAATATCACACAACGAAGGGCAAATCCTTATACACGAATCAAAATCACGTCTTTTCAATCATTAAATATAAAACCTCCATAGTTCGTATCGTACTAAAAATCACTTAAGTATAATTGTTTAACGTGATGTTCGAAAAGCCAAAATATATATTACGCATTCATTAGATTTCTAGGCCCTTTCAATATTTCTTTTTGAATCACTTTTTATCGCAGGATCTCAATTGGAAACTTTTGATATTTTATAAAAAAATACCATAAAATTTCATATGTGCCTCAATCATTTATTTGTACATACTCTATAACTTTTTCGTGGCCATTTGGAAGATCATTTACCTCGTTAAAATAAGAATCGTGCCATTCAAAATTGGACTCTGCGATATAAATTTCTGGACAGTCACATATTTTCACATGTAATTCTTTTAGGTTTAATAACTTGTCTTTATTTACTTATTAATTAATTAATTATTTAAATTAATAACTTTTCCGCATACATTTTGACACTAAAAAAAAGGAAATATTTAGTTTATGTCTTTGTATTAAACTGCAGATTAAAATAGGAAAATGAAAAAAATTAAAAAGTCAACAGTAATACTAAAGAATTAGATTAAAAGATAGTATACTTCACTTAGTTAATAAATATATCCTTAGAATATATTCTAAGATTAATGTTTAATGAATGTCCAAGAATTACCCATAAGAAAAAATGCAGGTTATCAGAATGAAAGAACAAAATGCTACCACTATGTTATTTATCAGCATTATTTTAAGGCACGTTCACATTTCTTTCTTTAATCACGGCAAAGGTAAAAAAAATTTCACTCCCTAAAAGTACAAATATCCTCAGGGCTGTTATCGACAGCCACCCTCTTTTGGCTGTGAATTTTCAGTCTTAAGTATCGCATTGAGAAACTGTTTACAGATAGAATCGTCTATGGCTCCAAGAAAAGGAGTTCATTCATAAAATCGGTAAATTTACAAGTTTTTGGCCTGAGAATGACGCCTTTGCGTCGAAAATAGCTTTAAAATTGCAAAACTACTGTGAAAAAATACAGTGTTTACATTCTATCGTAAAAAATAATTCAGACATCGAATTCATTCATTTTGTAGCGGTAAGTATCACTTTGAAAACACGCTTTGATGTAATTTAAAAAGACTGATATCCAATCATTGTTCTATCTTTGCCCAAAGATGTGATTTAGTTACGAAAGCAATTGACTTTTAACAAATTTGTGTGGAATTCTAATGTGGTTTAGTCGATTTTACATAACTTAAAGCATATATAACCATAGAGATGAAACATAAACTGAAGATATTATTGATATGAGTAATATGAGCATTAATCCTGCTAGAGAAACTACGGCTACGAAGCAGTTTATCAGCATACATAAGATTTCAATGAAGCTCTTAATTTCATGAATAAGATATAACAAAATACGCCGAAGGAGTATTCAACTTCAATATCCGTCAGAATACGATTGATGGATGGCAATGAGGTACAGAGTTAATTATAGGAGTGAAAAATTAAAAAAAGCAAAAGAAATATTTTTCCAAAGCATAAGACTTCCATCTTCCCGACGAAACAGCGAACGGACCAAAACAGGGTACACTGAGGAGGTAGAGAGAGGTAGAGAGAGAGAGAGAGAGAGAAAGAGAGGGAATGGCAAAATTTTGGGAGGGGAGGGACGAGAGAGGAGGAGCTTGCAAACCCACGCACACCATCTAAGCGAGCGATTGATTGGCGTGGGAAAGCAATTTCCTTGGGCAGATTTGACGGCCCTAATTTGCAACCCCATTTTTTTTAACCCAACTTCGCCGTTCCTCCTCCCCACTCGCCCGAAAACGCTCACTCCATCTGCTTCTCCTACGACTCCGCACACTCCAACCTCAACTCACAACGCGCCGCATCCACCCGCAGACACACCCACTTCCACCGAATCCCATCCGCGTGAAAGCCTGCGGGGATCAGATGTGTCAAAGTATTTTTATATCGTCACTCTCTCTCTTACTTTCGCAGCACGGCGCACGTGTTAACGTGCCCACGCGAACAGATCCGAGAGTCTTCCTCCTCACTCTCTTCGATTACCCCATCCACGGGCATCAATCAGCGAGTTTTATCTTAAAAGCCTTGATGCACGCGCTTAAGGCTCTCGACTTACGTAACACACGGCCTTCATTAGGTTCCAGCGTCAATTACAATATGCAATTATTTCATATCTGTCTTTGTCATGGGAAAATACTCAGTGGTTCCCAAACTAAAATGCGCGTACCCAAAGGAGCCAGCGCTTGGAAACTAAGAGTTTGTTGAAAAATATTCAATAATGGCGAATTTAAGTTAAAATCAGCTGAAAAAATAAAAAAACAAGTTATTTCAAACATTTTGTTCGTTCAAAGCCTAAAAAATTCCAAAAGCTGCCTAGCCAACTTGACAAAGCACATAGGGCGGATTAAAGCCCTGTTTCAGCTGGATGATTTTTACAAACTGGAATTTGTTCACAGAATAATAAACGCTTTAGTGAAACATGAATGGCTTTGCAGTCAGTCACTTTGGGTTGAAAAATATATATTGAGAAATTCTTTCGTCCAATAAGCTGCATATTTTTTTGTCTTACTTGTAGGTAGTTATTTTGCCATACTTACGAGGCATCACTATTCATAGTTGAATTTATCAAAGGACACCACAGAAAAGGATGATATTTTTCAACTAATTTGCAATCAAATGGCCTTAAAGACTAAGTAAACCAAAATATTACATTGCTTTTCAAATTATCAAGCACCAAATAACATAATGAGAATTCCAGTCAAGAATTTCCGATTTCACTGAAGTAAGAGTAAATGAAATCTGAGAACGATTATTTTGTAGCAAGTGGTAATGTAAACATGATTCAATATTCAACGTCCTGGTACGTATTTTAGCCATTAAAGAACTATTACAAAGGATTCTCTTTCATTAAAAGTTAAATTTTCGAATTGAACATAAGTTGGGTTTCTCTCAACTCCATTACCCAAGTATTCCTTCCCTTAGCAACCTTTCCTCCTCAAATAGCGAAGAACACGTTAAGCCGTTGGTGGCTTCAACAAATTACCAACGATTAATGTGTGCTTTCAATAGCCATGAATTCAGGTTTTCCTGCGACTAAGAACAAGAGGCCGGGTAAATAGTTGAATGTGGTTCTAAATTGAGATAAGTTAATAAACATTATGCACCAATATATTACGTTCTCATATTCTCATCCCACCCTCGTTTCTCCCACGCATTCATCCTTCCGTCGGCTAAGAGGTGGGCGGGAAGCCTCATCAAAGCGGTTGCGGCTAAAAGCCATTAAAATGACGCCCTCCATCCTGCTTCCCGCTGCCCTTGTCTGTCTTCGCGTCCATAACTCTCCCTCCCTCTCTCTCTCTCTCTCCACCATACCCCACTAATTCCTTCGCACAAAGAGTTCGAGTGATTTATTTGAGAACATCTCTTTCTTTTATTGCTTCCAGATTGGCATTTAGGACAAAATTCAATTTGGAATCCATTATAAGGCGTCATTATTACTACACTCTCCGTCATGTCATTCTATTGAAGGTCGAGCGAAATCTACGTCCACGCTTCAAGGCCTTAATTCTCAGGTTATTTGGATTCCAGAAGAAGTGAAAAGGAAAATTTTTCGTATCAAGTTGAAGGATTATAACAGAGAGCGACCTTAATATCTCATGCTTTCTTCCCCTATTACCTCATCCCCCTATTACGATGATATATTTTTCCACAGCAGAACTGAGCCAAAGCTAATGGGTTTAACAAAGCAACTAAAAATTCCACTGCCTTCAAATTTTAATCGCTAAATTCAAAATGATTGGAAACATTTGGAACTGCTTCTAAAATTTCCCATTAGCATTTGCGCTCTTTTAAGTGCCCCAATCAATAACAAATGAAAGTGTGATTTGAAAACTTTTGACAAATAAATGGTCGAATAAATTTTAAATAAACAAACATTATTGTGTTGCATACATGTGCTACTATATAGACTAAGATTTCAAAGGAACTTACGCATTCAAAAGAAAGCTTCAACAGTTTCTCCATGAACTCAAAATAACAAAAGAATGGTTATGAACTCCAAATAAACACTGATTATTCGAAATTGGCCCGTCAGTTTATGCTAATTGGATTGCATAAAAATCAATCGTCTTAGAACATCTTGCCATTTTGTTCCAAATAGTATTTTTTTGTTAATTTTATCACCTATCACAGTTTAACTTAAGAATTGGAGACACCATTACAAGTTATACAAACGGAAGTAACTACACTTATTTACACTCCAGAATCTCACCTTAAGTTAGAAAAATAAGCAAGCCTAGAAACGGTGGAAAACTTCCCATCAATATTTTTACGAAATTCATGGGAAACGTTTAGACATGGGAAGACATTTATAGCAAGTAGTCAGGTAATAATTGATTTTAAAATTATTAACTCGATTATTGTTTCTCAAAGAGAATTTTTTATGAGATTGCCAATGGCATTTCAATATGTATTATTTTTCTGAGGTTAATTTTATAAGTACGCCAAAGGGATCACACCATCCTCATTGCCCCTCTCTCCGCATACTATACTAATGATGACAAAATGAGTGATTTAATAAAACAAGTATTTCCAGGTTCTCCAAAAATTCTTGATGCATTTTCTTCCATTGTCTCCATCATTTAAAGAAGCTATATGTTTGGAAATGATTCTATATTGAATTCAGAATCAAGTGTGTTTAAGAATTAAAGTAAAAAATGCAAAATATTCCAACAATGCAGATCAAACTTATGCATAAACTTTACTTTAAAAGTTAACCTGGTGTTATACACATGGTTACGATTATAATACCTCTCAAAAATATTTACGTTCGCTCGTTTTTAAATCAGATTCTCCCTGGATCCCACCGGGTAAGAGTCACATATTCATTACAGATACATTAAAAGAAAATAATTACTCATATTTTAAATATACATTCTTGAAAACTATTGCCTCTAAGATATTTCATTTCAATCAAATGAAATTTATTAGAAAACATAATGCTCTGCAGGGATATTATTAGTTTCAAATATATTGGTACAAATTATCTGAGAGATAAAGAGTCAGAATATAATCCATGAAATGACTGTTTTCTAATTCACAAGCTAAGTCAGTGAAATACGGTAATATCCTTGAATATAACCTCATAAAGGCATCAAATTCAGTATATTAAAGTATTATGTAATTAAAAGAATGTATAAATAAAAGTACTATATAAATAAATATGCTTAAGTATTATACCTTGGTTGGAAGAAAGATCAAAAAACATGTGTTACATCGGCTAGCTATGCTATTAAATACATGTAACCTTTTAAACTACGTACTTCACAGAGGATGAAACATCCAACGCCTTTGAAAATCCAATTATCTACCCAACCGCCTGTTCACGATGCGATAAGGTCCATGAGCGAAGGGTCCGATCGAGTTCTACGAGGATGCAATTTGGAATGCAATCAGGGATTTGCGAGGCTCACGCGGTTGCCCTGCCACCGCGGTATAAGGCAGCATTATTTTTAAAGGAAGTGATTGCATGAATCCCGTGGCCCCAGCCTGCAAGCTGCTTGGCATCAAGAGATCGATGTTGGACCTATGCGCGAGAAAAGATGTTGGCCTTATCCTTACATGCAATTTTACGCCACTTACTTTAGCCTAAATGCTTACCCTATCAATTTTAAGGCTTGAGTACCTAATAATCCATTAGTTGTGGAATCAAAATAAAAAAAGACTATCAACTGTAATAAGAAAGGCGCATTGCAACTAGCTAATGCCAGGTATTTTCCCTTAGTGGTTTAATATAACGGCGCATGATAAAATAATAGCATAGATTCTTTCACCAAAATGCCAAAATCCACTTCTATAAAAAATACTGACTTATTATATTTGAAAGTAAAATAGCAAAATCATATTGTTAATTTAAAGTACTGTAAAAACCTTACTTTGTACTTTTTTCGAACAACTTCCAATTTTCTTTCAATGTTGGTAGCTTCGATAACAAAATAATGCCAACTTTGCATTAATATAACAAAGTATTAACCTAGAGCTTTAGCGATGTATAATTCCAGAGTAACTCCCTTCCTATTAGCGGAAGATTCATTGAAAGTAAAACTCACTCGTGTCAAGGTAGTCAGTTTAAATACTTGAATTATTATAGATGAAAAAGTAACATATAAGGATCAAAATTTTCATGAGTACTGTTTGGCTTAATATGACAGGGTGATCCTGAAGGGATGTTTGATTGTTTGACAAAGTTTGACAGGGTGACCCTGAAGACGATGGCAGACTACGTCATCGAAACGCCGGTGCAGATTAACACTATTACCCGGCTGGCAACCCGAGAACTCTTCATTCTAATACAAGATAATTTTGGCAAACAAATTCTATTTCAACTATAGTTTTACCAACAATAATCCATTTTACACTAATTTTCAATTTTGTTTCAATATTTGAAATAGTTTTTATCACAAAGATGAAGAAGAAAGGTATTGATTAAAATAACTTTAGGAGGTATTATGAAATATGATGAACCAGGAATATTGCACCATATTCAGAGATGAATGCAAAAATAATTATATTTACCACTTTCAGGCAGTCATTGATCATCACTTCCTATAAGAAGATGGGAGCAGGAACTTGCAGACCTGTTAGAGATACATTTACCGGTGAGTTTTACATTTTAGGAAACAAACTATATAACTAACTACATAACTAGCTAATAAGTCTACAGGAAAAGCCAAAAGGGTATAGAAGAAAGTACATAACAGTAGTTTGCACAATTTATTGCATTAATTATCACTCAAGGGTATTATAAACAATAAGTCTTTGTTTAAAATGTTATCGAAACCCCAAGTTTGTCTTTTTATAACAGACTTATTACACACATTATGGAAAAACGTTAATATCCAACAGCTAATTGATTGAAATATCTTGTACAAACAACTCATTACCAAATTAAAAGATGTAGGACATAAGAAGGCCGTAGAAAGGTTAGAAAAAACTTAGAAAATCAAAACCAAACTTTAACATCTGCTAAACTAAAAAAATAATTCATCCCACAATTAAAATATAATTATTTTCAATTTTTATATTTTTGCGTGTATTTTCTCTTCTAAAACATGCTTATTTTCCTTACTATTCATTAATGTGCTGTCATAATATAAATTATGAACACGATAGTATATATTCATCCCATCATGCATCATACGCTGGATGTTAAAATAAGATAGAGAATCTACAAAAAATATTTTGCCCGATACAAAGAGGCTTCTAGTTCAAATGATAAGTTATTAGTTCATCAATTCAAATATGTTTTATCTTACTATGAGGTGTGTTTAATAGAGTGGGACTGCCCCTTGGCAATGTAATAATAAGCTACTGAAAAAAATTCCATGGGTAGCATATCCAGCAGCGATTAAACCGGCAAAAGGAATCGGAGACTATTCGCTATTTACCCCGGGGAAAGCTAGCCACTGACTGATCAACGTTGTATTATCCTCGAGGAACAGGCTATCATGAATGTAGGCAATCTATTAGTTATCAATCACTTATTTTTGTTGAGAGAGAGACTTTCTAGACCCCTCGTAATATGGCAAATACCACACGTAAATAAAATGAGGGTTGCGTTAAATAAGGATAATTAATTTGTCGTGCATAATTCTCATGTAATCCAAAGGATAAGGTATATTTGAGTGGAAGTAGGTAAATATCATTCATATTTTCTACGATGAAAGGGCCCTATCAACTTATGACATTCCTCTCCTCATCACAGCATACATCCTACTCCTCTTCTTCCTCATTGCACCTATTCTTAGCCACACTTATTATTAACCACAGTTCTCGGTCGTCTTCCAAGTGACAAGCCAACAGAGGTCTTAGGCTCTCTAGCATCAGCACAGGATCAATTTCATGGCCCCTGTTTCCCCCATCCTCCAATATGTCTCCTCCTCCCTTACCCGTCCCAAATTTTCTGACCTTCTTCGCCTCCTTATGCTCCTTCTTCTTTCGTTTCCTCGTCCTAGTCGGACGACGGAACCTCCCACCACTAATTGGGTCGATGACAGCACCGCAAGACGGAGAGAGATTTTTTGACCTCCTCCAACCCTCTTACACCCACCCTCTCCCGAAGCAACCTCCCCCATATCTTCCAATCATGTCCTCTACCTTCTCCTTTTCCATCCCCTCCACCCGTATGGACAATCCACCCCTCCACTTTCCGAACCCCTTGGCCGTTTTATTTCATTACATTGTTATTACTTCTTGGTCGACGGTTTGACTACGCGGAAAGAAAATGCGGTCAGCACTCTTTTTTAACTACGGGCAATTTCTTCCTCGACCTCAACGATTTGCACTCTCCGTTACTCCCTAGTTGCCCCTTGGAATACAATGTCAAAGTTATTAAAGTATCCTCTTCATTCATAAACAATTACGCACCTAAACGAAAAAATCAAGCTACAGAGGCCAATATTAAAAAGCAGATATAGTGCAGCGAGAAAAAATAAGACAGTAGATGACTTAAGATTCATCGAAACTCCAAAAATATTTATAAATAATATGCTATGCTACGTAAATTTTAAAAAATTTCCGCTTAATAGTCAAAAACAAACATTTAAATGAACATAACTATATAGGACGTAGACAAAAGACACAGTCACAAACTTCGATGTGTTTTTCGAGGACCATTGGCACAACGTCAAAGTTAAAAAATAGCTAATGGCTTGGATAAACTAAGGTGAATATTTTAGGAGTAGCAAAATTACTTTAGTATCAACTGCTTGGCAAGTCAAAGACCCCAAAGTTTTGTTTAAGATATATTTTATGCCATGTCTCATGTTATTTCAATGGATAATTCATCATCAATATTATTTTATCATGAAATTTAACGTCATGATCATGGATTCTAGCAAAATAAAAAAAGAGGTATGAAATTGTTAACCATAAGAAGTTTACGCCAACCGTTTATCATCACTCTTCCTTTAATTTGCTAGCTCAAATAAACCCTAAGCTTACAAAAATGCATATAAATAAGAAAAAACGATGACTTTAAAGTCTCCGCTACGAATTTTATGCATGTCAGATGAAAAATGTATTTGAAATATTTACTTAAATACCATGAAAATTCCTCGTTAGCATGCCTCTACATGGCACGAAGTTGAAATTAAAAATACGGTCTTACATTGAAATATCAAACAGAATTGATGAACCTAAAAAATGGCGTTAATTTTTGGCAGTCTTTCCCCAGCAGTTGCAATCATGAAATACCTGCCCCAAGTAGCCCACCATAACCAGAAAATTTGGCACTTTTCATGTCAAAACTATTTTTTATTGATGCATCCTTAATCTATCCCACGCTATTGGCTTAGCGCCAGCACGGAAGTTCACCGATTCAGAGAGAGTATAAAAAAAAGATTTTTCATGATGCTTCATGAGCGTTTAACACGTGCCGGATGAGTACATCGGAGAGAATCTAGTTTTAGCGCATATTCAATGTGTCACAAACTGAAGGATATTCTGGTTTTAGGATGAGGACAACTCGAAATCATTAAAGCAGCTTCATCGCCAAGATGGATGTAAAAATTCTGTGAAAGAGAAAAGTACAAGAGCGTAAAAGATGAAAGAGATAAATAAAAATGAAGCCATTGAATTAAAAGATTGCATATAAAGAAAATAACAAGGATGAACACTCTAAGGACTAGAATGAAATGGACTAACTAGCAGTCACGCTTCCTTCCCTTTCTCTTCCTCTCAGGGGTACATTTCCCAAAGTACCGAAGAGGTCGTTGTCGTTTGGGGAACACAGCGATGTAGACTCCTAATCCCAAAGGTAATTGAGACTATATATGGCTCGGCTATTGATGATGTGGCTTCGGTGAAACTAACGCCCATTGTTCAGGTAACACTTGAATATAGTACATTTTGGCCATGAGCTTGTTTCATCTCACCCGCGACATGTCGGTCAAATAACACAGTTGGTAATCTACAGGCTTACCGGAAGTCTATCTTCGGATTGGCTTGCCCCGGAGGGTATATTCGCAACTCATGCATGACGCAGCAATAGCAAAATATTTAATAACACTGAAGTAATCTATTTGATCAAAGATGATACTGATTGATGAATGATGCCTGACAATAGAAAACAAGAAAAATCATTACGGTAATTATGGTCATAAAGCCCAATTGTAGTTAAGTTGTTGAACGGTAATGTTATAAATATGAACTACTACGTGCCAACTTCTTCAATGACGAGCTCAGAGTAGTATTTTGTGAGTAAAGTACCATACATGCCAATATCCTCAAGGGCCTAAATATGCTCTCTATTTTACATCCTTAATTCCATTCCGCCTAGTTGATTAAATGTTTGCATATCTTTATTAACATCTTACTACATCTACATACCCACATAAGAGAAGGTCAAAAAGTATGTGGTGCTAGGTTTAATAATATAACCAAATGAAAGGGAAGAAAAAAGTATAAAATGTGTGCAGGATTAAAATCCTTTTTACAACCTTCGACTCAACCTAAAATTAAAAAATTAATAAGATCTGAACGATTAAAAACATCCAATACCATAAGTATTAAATTACACGAAACCTCCGAGTCTCAAGCGCGATATGCCAAAAGGAACAAGATATAGGGCTCGTTAGGTAGGTAAAAAAGAGGAGCTTGGGATAATTTACTAGAGGAATGAGATCCATTCTGAAATAAGGATAGATATTAGGGGTTGTACCTTAAATTGAGTAATAATGAACCATGCCCATTTAAAATTATGTGTAAGAAGGTCTACAAGAAACGAGAAGCATGAAAGATAAACAACAGGGGAACGTTACTTTCCACATTAAAACTCAGCACTGAAGGACTATGCAACTTGTCATTTTAGTTTGAAAGAGTTTCTGGTGTAACTTTATAGAAATATTGTATATTGATATTGGTAAGAATAAAATAAAAACAGTAACTTCCACACTATTTTAATGAAAACTGACCAAGGTTTAGACACTTTATGTCATTATCAAGCAACCTTGATACTTGATACAAGGTAGCAAAAACATATGGCTATTCATTGCTTTACCTTTTTTAAATAAACGTATGTGGGGCAAGTAGCTTTAAATAAATGGCAATGAATGTGTCTGCAGAATATGGAATCGCCTTCAGCAAGGATTCCGCACCGACATTCACTTATCATACTTTAGAATAACTGTTATGAACTCTTAATATAAAGGTGTTAGCAAAGGTAAAACGATTTTTATCCTAAGCTTGTAAGGGATATTTGAATTCAAAGTCATACTTTATAATAAAACGCCCGGTTTTTTCACAAAACAGGGTGTGGTAATTAAGAAATAGAATATTCTTCTTAATTTATTATACTTGATGCTACAATTTCGAATAAATTAAACCTGTGCCTAGATTTAAGTAAAACTTCGACGTTGAAGAGGAAAATTCCATAGTTTGGACTGGAAATAAAAATACAAAATAATAAAAATTATAAAAATGCTTATACACTCATCATTTATATCGGTAAACCATTACCAAGTTATTCCAGAAAAGCATTTGCATACGTAAAATTTAGTTAACTTGGATTATGCGGCGCAAAACGAAGTATCTTTCTCTTATTCATTAATCAGTTTTAAGGCTAGTTTGATAAAAAGAGGGCAAGGTTCAAATCGTAATGAAGTATCTCGGTAGGAAATGCAAATTACAAATATTACATAATGCCCCCAAAATGAACGTGAGTTGAAGACATAATTTCAAGCCTACTGAAAATTATTCCCTCGTGTAGTCGTTTACTATTCCCAAATTCAACGTGAGTAAAACACAAAATTTTACACCTGCTCAAAATTATTCCCCCATGAAAATCAGAGGTAATACGAAAAGAACCAGAAACTTGTATTCCCTCTTGACTCTAAATCTCCATATAGTTTCATGTGACTTCATCTCGTTAAATTTTACTACCCAAGGCCCACTGGATATATTACTATCATTGAGTATTAACTCTGTGCCTTGAGGCATCGAGCATAGTGCGGCAAGGAAAGTGAAGAAATGTGTCGGCCATGAAAGAGAAGAGGTGATCTGAGGGGTCATTGCTGTCCTGGTAGTAAGGGAGGGAAGGGAAATAGAGGGATGTCATAAAAGTCTCACCAAACCCTTTTGCGAAGACAGCGAAGCAGCAGTTACGAACGGCTGTTTTTGAAGGGTCAGCATATGGCCACCGGATAAGGATAGATGACATATCTTTTTGGTTCATAGCATTTGTAATAGATCACAGTTTAGAGAACTTGTTCTCATCAACCTTTTTTGCTCAATTCCCTAACTTGTTTGCTCTTCATCATGTCATTCCCCTTCAAAGTATCAATGAAAAAATAATAATTTTATTCCGTAAATAATAATTCATTTTTAATACACGACTTTTCCTGTGGAATTCCATTAAATAGACCTAATGCCACAGAATAAATGATTAAAAAAATATAGATTTACATATTAGATTAAAGCTATAAGGCATCACGATCTGATAGGCGGTGATCCAAATTCCTCTTTCAAATCATCCGTAGTTTCCCACTGGTTGAGAACCCCTGTTATCAAGGGATCGATGAAGAATGATTTTTAACCGGTAAATCTCTTGTAATGACGGCAATAATGCTTTAACAAGCATTTTTTTAAATGGGAATCACCATAAGAATTCTAGTAAATAAATACTAGATGCGTGGATATACATGGCCAGAAATATGACAGTAGGAGGTTTTGCCTTACATCTCCGTAAAAAATATCCTTTTTTCCTTCGTACAATTCTAAACCTCCCGTGACTCATGGACCCCTTACCTGGTATAAAAGTACCCTTTACCTAATCTTTCAGTCTACCACTCTCTTCAGTATGCCGTTTAATTATTATCATGCCCGCCATCAAAATTTGCTACCTCCTTCAAGCTTCTGTCTCCAGCTCCCTCTCTTCAACTACCATGATAAACGCTGCCTCATTTATCATCATATTTACCCAAATCACACTCTTAAGCACTTAAGTATAGTAAGTAACGTAAGTGACCGACTAGTGACATGTCACGACATAATCAAATACGTGATATTTCTCCGCGTATTTTAATAGTCAATACATTGAATCGAAAGCTTCAACAACAGGTATATTGAATGTTCCAACGATACCCAAATCAAACTATTGAACATTTTTATTTAAAAAATGAGAAATAGTAAAGTAATCAAGCCTGCAAACATGGCACTTCAAATAACTTAAAATAAGGAGATATAACACGCATTCACATGGCTTTAAATATACGCTCTCAACTAAAGTAATATTTATCTATTACTTCAGAATACTTACATCATTTTTACAATACCCTGGCCTTTGACATACCATTAAAAAGAACTATTTGCGACACTAATGTTTTTCAATGGGCTTTATTTCCATCCAAATATAGCGTAAATTTGAAAGTTTAAGAAATTGAAATTTTACTGAAATGTTCGTAATTAAAAGCGTTAACTTTATCGAGTTAACTCATCCACCTTCTGAAAACGTTTAAGCCACATATGAAGGGATTGGGATGAATAATATGACAAGTAGTCACTGGATGGAAAAGGCGAATGTTTGCACAAAGATAAAAACAGGTAATGTGTGCATGGGAAAGAAGACAGAGTACTCGAGGAGCTCACTTACGGAGACATCCGGCATGCAAGAACACTGTGGATTCGGGTACGCCGAGGAGGAAACTTTTATGCTCAAAGTTTCACGGACGACCGTAGCGTCTGTCCGAATAAGGGGATTTTTCTTCTGAGGGTAAGAAGTTTTATGGGTAAAGGAGGAGGCGTTTTGCGGGGAAAATGGTAAGGAAAAGGGATCTCCAGGACGGAAAACGATGGAGAGGAAGGTTGCGAGGGCGCGGGCGTAAAAGCTCAAGGAAATCACCGTCAGAGAGAGTTTTACAAAAATGCTTTTCAGACAAACGATGTTTTAAGAAAGTTTTGACGCCTCGAGAGTTCTCCAATGGAGCAATTGAAGGTATCTACCATAGCAAATAAGAGTGGATCGCTCAAAAAAACACACACCAACAGTTTCCTTTTTCCTACGCTTTTCGATTCAGAGAAGTGAGCGTCCGTTGCAAGGAGACATCGAAAGAGTCGGATAGGTGAAAATAATTCCTTAGAAGTGGCTGCCTCCGAAAATTAACAATGAGTGACTCTCGTATTTGGAAATATGGTCACTGTAAATCTTATTGGATTAGGTAGCTGTTTGGGGGCCCTAAACCTAATATGTGCATCTCCCTAATGTTTTCTATACTTTATCTTGTTTTTATCACTCTTAAATATTATAAGTGGCTCCCGAAACTGTCTGAAATAATTTTCTATATTATTTTTAGTAGTTGTGTACTAATAGTGTTATGAAAAAGAAGTTGGTAATAAGGTAAACAATAATTAATAATAATAATTCTATCATTATAATGATAGAATTGAAAGTAATTAAAAATAATTTAACAGAAAGATGTAATAATTATCATAAAATGGGCGAAAGAGTACATAAACTATTTTAAAGTATCAATATCTTAAGATAATAAGAATATTTTCAGATCCATAAATGATTCATAAAAAGTAAAATAATTTTGTGGGAGTAGAATATCGATACTGCAATTAATAATGAAAAAATACTGGTAGATGAAGGCAATATTTTGTCTCAATCGAAACACAAGATATAAATACAACCATAGGCATACACCCCATGCCCCACGAGAGCAAATTTCTCAGCCGCCTGGGCGGGGCTTCTAACCCTACCGAATGCTCATAGGCTATTAAACCATAGCAGAGAAAACATTTGAGTCACAAACTAGTACTTTCAAAATTAAGTATCCTTCACCTAATTTTTGTGTTCAAGAAAAGAAGAAAATCGGCAAATGAGAAGTTTTGAACACTTTCGTGCAAAGCCTTGCGCTCAATCTGTAGCATTATAAATCTCATCGATGTCATCATCACTCATTGTAAAAACAGACAACAAAATTTACACGTAAGAATATTGTACTCCAATATTTATATAAATTGAAACAAATAGTCCTGTAAAAATTATTCCAGAACCAGTGTTTTCATTTATATTTCAGTCTACAACTAAAGTTCATACATAAATACAGGTAACACATAGCCAAATATCACGGGAACAGAAGATCATCCCAATAACGCTGATTTTGATTTCAACGGAGATAGATAACCAACGAAACCAGGAAAACATTTGGTTGAATCGAGAGAACAATGAGGAAAAGTGGCTAAAATATTTAAACATTTGAAATATGGCAGCAGGATATTTTAAATCAAGAGGAAATAGTCGCTCTGTAAGCTAGCATTAAAGAGAGATGCTTTGAGAGGAGAAGTGTGGTAGAGCATGAATTGATATCTGCCACGGAGGTAGCCAATAGTTGCTCAATCTTTTAAACAAGTGGCAAGAAAACACAATAATAAGAAGTGGACGGAAAGTAACACAGCATTTAGCCCATCGAATTTTAATTCCTATGTATAAACGAACTGTGAAGACGTATAAATAATGGAAGAAACTATTCCCATTCTCACCTTTAGAGCTACCCAAAAAGTGAGATTCATGGCGTATGTATACACGGACGAATTAGCTAGACTCTTCCACCATTCCACATACTTAACTGCTTGAAACAATTACAACACCAAAGCGCTATGAGACTCCATACTGGATGATGGCAAACACATATTTATGGGTCTCGAACCCGAAACCTCAAGGCTAGCCAGCCTACATTTTACCCCAGGTGTATTTCGGGAAAGTAGTAGAGGAAAGTGCTCGGTTGACAAGTAGGCATATAAGGTGAAAGGGTTGATACTTTTTCCGGCAGAAGACCTTGAGACGACCTAGAGCGCTTTCGAGGGGCCCAAACAAGGTGGAGGGAATGGAAAATGAGGGCTTTAAGTAGGGGAGAAGGGTACAAAAAAGAAGGGGAACTCGTCTGAGAGAGGGGAAAGGAGAAGGTTATAAAGTGGAAATTAAGGAAGTGGGAGAGGCATTTATAAAGAGTTTTAATTGAGGGATGTGGCTAAGGGGTTAGAGAAGATGAGATGGCGGAGGAGGGAAGAGAGATTAAAAGCGATATGACGATGGCGGTCGCATCACCGTGGGAGGCGCCGAGATGCCTGGCTGTGGAATGGTAAAAGTTATTTAACTGCGATGGTGGAGGGAGAAATGTGGAAAGAGAGCAAGGGAGGGACGAATACGATGAGAATGCGGAGAAAGACAGAAAGAGGCGAAATCAAAGGAAAGAGAGAGTGGTGAGACCCATCTCCATTCGTGGAACAGAATGGGTCATTCTAAGTGATGGAGGTATCAACACATTTGGAAACCTTCGAGAATCGAGACTGGAAAACGTTTATCTTACACGTCTCCATTACTGCTAACTTTTTGCGATAGTTCAGAAATTCATGCAGCAAACTCAATAGTTTCCTGTTTGTTTTACATGAGTTTAGTTAAAATAACAATATTTCCAATAAAATGTTTGGTGGCAAAGTCATTTTCACGTTGCTCGATAATCTGGCGAATCATTTCCAGTGTTCCCGCAGTGCTTAACCTATCATCCATCGTGATTAGTCCATTTAACCACCTTATAAATTTTAAAGCCTAGGTCTTTTAGTTAAAAATATATGGGAATGTTTTTATCAAAATTTTAAATTATTTTTCACCTAAGGCGTTTTTCCACTGAGGGCATGAATTCCTCCACGCACATTCGCGCTTCTATAGCTATGGAGCAATTGATTTGTTACTAAGAGTTCAGTCCAATTCCAGGATGTGCGTGGTTAGCATTGTCCACCCGGATGTGTTTCATCAACCATGGAACGGCTAAGTTAAGAAAATCACCGTAACTTAGCGTCAACTTCCAGGAAGATAGAGCTAGAGCCATTTTAGAGAAACTAATATTATTATTATACAAAACAGGACAGCAAAATCGCATGGTCAAACGTTACCCAAGCGGGACATCGTCTGCTGAGGCGATAATGCAAGATGGTCATAACTACATCAACAAACAACAAGTAATTTTCCACAATTAGACGTCCTAGGCGGAAGAACACCAATTTACGATCGGACAGGTCTTCTTCCGCTTGACATAACACATTCAACTACATTCTTGATAAGACAGGGCCAGGGAAAGTGCACCACCCAATCACCATTGTGCAAAAGATAGCTTCATTAGCTGTCAGCCATTAATGTGCTACGCTCATCTTACAGTATCTCTCTCCCTATCCCTCTCAAAACTCTCTCAAGTTTTTAAAAAATGTATTCGACCGATAAAGGTAGGTTTTTCTGAATGTCAGATAATATCCTCTCGGTTGTCTACACTTTCATGGGCCTATCCTGCTCTAGTATATCTTTTTTCGCCTGAAAATACGATCTACCCTTCTTCATCCTGTCCATGACACCTATTCTCTTCCCCGCTGGCCAAACGTCCTTCCCTCTATGACACTCTTGAGCAACTCCTTGCCCCTTATTACATCCTCCAGCCACCTACTCTGCCGATCTCGAATTTCATTCAAAAGTTTCATTTCCTCACCCACCGTCTCAAGCACTTCCTCGTTAGTCTTCCTGTATGTCCACCTCACCCTCTCCATCCTTCACCACACCCACATCTCAAATGCCTGCAGCCTATTCTCGGCTACAGCTCTTACGCCAGCCTCTCTTAGGTGAATTGCCGAGTTCTACACCCATTCCGGATCCAAGTGAACTTAGCTTAAGGCTACTATAACTATAACTAGGTAAAATGTAAAAAATAAGCACCAAGAGTGAGCATGATTATGACGATTGTTGCCAAGAACACGTCATTATGTGAACTATTGGAATTGCTACCGGATACCGTATTATCCGTGAATACCCGAAAGCGTTTTCGTATAATTTCTAAAGATTTTACAATGAATAGTAATTTACTGACTTTATTCTGTCATATTTGAGGTTGGGCAACACAACTATTACTGAGTTCAAGAAGCAGTTTTCTCGGTTTTTCGACAAATTTACCGCGGGAATTGGGATCGGAATATCGTGGAAATTCCCGAGAATGGGCGCAATTTCCTTCCCATTTGAAAACACGAGAGGAAAGGTGCGGCAAGTGGATGATGAGAAAGAAGCAAAGGAGAGAATCCACGGTATTTTAAAGGTGAACGCATGAGCGTAAAGCACATATGGAGCCGAGAGGAAAAAATAAAAGAAGGAAAGCTTAATAAAGTAAGGAGGCATTTATTATCCAAAACATCATTTGGGAAAGAAGAAGCTGACGCATTAAAAACAGGAAAAAGCCGTCAGCAATAAATATTGCCTCCACGTCGGGAGCATTAAAAAATAAAAATTTCTAGGCTTCCCAGAAAGGATGAGCCAGATGAGAGCTGTACAAACATCCTTACGACATTACATTGGATTATCCGCAATGCTTCCCGTAGATATTAACTAATGCTGCTGGAACGGTATAGCTTTTTATGGCCTCTTTCCCTATTACAGGGTTCACTCAGGAATGCTCTGAAAATTTGCCATCTTAATGGCCGGTTGCAAGAACGTTTAGTTGTGTAGTAAAAATGTTGTGTAATACTCCATAAAGTTATAGATCTCATAAAAATATTTGGTTGCAGAAGCACATCTACTAGTTAAATAACTTATTTATCAATAGTCAATAGCTTTGAGTATTCGATCTAATCTTCTACCGCCGCATAAAATTTATGAATTTTTATTTTATGGATAATTGCTAATGCACCCAATAATTATTCAGAGTACTGAACTGGTCATTAGTCCCAAAACAACTCTATTAACTGGTAATTAAGTCTCCAAGCGGCTCATTGCGCGTCCGCAATCTTGGCTACTTATGGAACTCATAACAACATGCCATAAGTTATGAAATCAATAAATTTATCGAATGTTTCTGCAACATTTATCGTATTACTGCCATGGCTGATGAGTCCCATAACTTTATAAAATACTTATGAGTCATTCCTGCAACTGGCCATTAGTCGATGGTTATTCCAATTTCAAAGAATTAGCAGTTAACAATTATCTTATTTAATTTTTCGAATACTTTGATTGAGCACATGCATTATTAACTACGCTATATTTTCCTCCTTTCATCTGTAATTTTAAGTTATGATTGAACTGATGAGGGATAAAAGTCAACCTCATTCAACGCCCAAATTTATGAGATAAATTATGAGGGGCGTTATCTTCTTTTCCTTGGATGGCTAGCAGTTTACCATGAAGTTACGATCTAGCACTATGAAGAAGAGTAATGGATTGTACCTGGATTTCAACTAGTAACCCTTCAACGAGTAAACTAATGCCTTAAACAATAGCTCGAAGTAGTAAATATGTTCCAGGAATAATAAGAATTTTAGTATAATACTTAACTGTCAAGCTTGAAATTAAAATTTAATACTAAAAGCACCTCATTAATCAATAGAATTTTACCTTCAACAGGCATCGTACCCGTATTTTCAAGCTATTTTCAAGCCATAATTATGCAAATAAGACTCTAGAGATTAACTCTTCATACTTCTAGGTAATTTTGATCTCTTTTGTGCACATTTTTGCCAATCATAGCGACAGATTACAGGCAAACTGACTCAGATTACCTCATTTTTAACTCATCTCAGTTTTCTTTGAAATATCACAGCTGATAAATGATGCATTTGTCGGCAAAAAAATAAGGGAGAAATGCATACAAGGAAGGAACAACCCATATTGCAAGATACATAGTTTCAAAATATTCTTCATTATTATTCTTAAAGTTTTCACCCGATGGTCTAAGCATACAGAGTAATACTTAAAAAGACGTCGAAAGGTTATTTAAGGATGAAAGATATAACTTAATGAAATGCTATGAGAAAATTCTATGCAGCGAATCCTATTTTATGACAGAAGAAAATTGTATAAATTTGATGACAAAGTATACGTGTCCAATTCCGGTTCACATAACATAGGACTACATTAAAGTGAAAGATGTTTCAATGGAAATGAGTTTCTGGACCATTTTCTCGGCTGGGGAATATCCATGTGAATATAAATGACCTACAATGAATCCTACTTCTGTGGCGACTTGAAAAACTGGATCCCCAGGGGATATAATTTTTGAGTTAAGTCATGCAAAAAAATAAGGGCAGGAAAAATATACGAAATAAATAAATTTACATGAAACTATTCGAGTTACGAAATATAGGAATGGAATAGAATGGCGCGCAATATAATGCAAGCAAAATATACTGGAGTGGCTAATGACGGAATGAAGAGAACATTGAAGATGGCCAGGCTACTATTAAACAAGAAATACTTAAAATCCGAGAGGTTAAACTACTGCTCCTTTTGAACTATCGGTAAATAATATGAGTAAAATTCAAATTAATCCTTGAAACTTCTTATTCTCATGAAATGGAAATTATATTTTGAACTAGCGTGTTTTAGAGCAACACAGAGAATATTATCATGATTCCTCACCACATCTCTAGTCTGACAAAATAAGAGAGATACACTGCCAAACATATAGGTACAAAAACTCGTTCTTTCCGCGCACAATAAGCGACCACAATAAAAACTTCGCTCCTCTAAATCTACTCCCATAATATACGTCACCACTTCACCTCGCAAAACCTTATACCTTCCACCTTCACATGGCTGGTATCCTAACACCCCCGGCCACATGTCCATGTGGCAGCTCGGAATGTAGTTTGTAGATGTAGATGGAATTATACTCATGCGCGCGAATACAATAAACGGTATCGTAGTGACTTCCTTTCCCTGTTATTAGAGATTATGTAAAAAAGAAAACAATGCTCAAAAGAAACAAAAACAATGTAGAATGTGGCTCATAATGAAAAATTATAAAAGCTAAAATTTGGAGCTAGAAATTTTAAGAGATGGAATAAATGTATAAGTCAAATTTTCATCACTCTTATACATTAATCAAAGCTAAAAATTTCATTAACCATGAATAGCACGTATATGACCTGTTATAACAATTTTAAAATTTTTACTGTTTTATGCAAATGTTTCAACTCTAATTTTCCCAGGATTTCTAATTGCCTTCCTTATTTACATGCGAATGTTGAGGGCTCTCATTGCAATGATATACATCTAATGGTATCAGCTTCGCTTGCTTGGCTTTTAAAAAGTGATTCTTAGGCATACATAATATGCCGTCCTTCTCGGAGCATCGAGTTTTAAGCCTACCATGTTTGTGCAATAGTTTAAGCAGCTTGCTTACAAGCATTGCCAATAAATAAATTGATCTAAGTGTTAAAACAAGCCCCAAGCTGTGTAATCAATGTAATGCATAGGTTATTTTTTAAGTATTACCCCGTAAGTTCTTTATTTAGGAAGAGAGACTCGTATCCAATCGAGAATCATATCGATAAATGTAAATACAACCCCTATAAGATTGACTTGAAAGTCAAATTAAGGCAAAAAAACTTGGTGCAGAAACAGATTCGTTGGAGCTCCAGGCGCGAACTGTTGATTGGAGCGAGAATGTGAGCTACCAAGCAAACACGATCAACTGTCAAAGTTTGTTGGGTGTTTGGGTAGCAGATACTCGTTGAATTGATTAATTCTGGCAATTCTGCGAAGACAGAAAGCCCAACAGAAATGACCAAAATGAAACAAGGCTGACGATGAGAATACTGGATAGGCAAACATGAAGCCAGACACAGTCAAAACGAGAAAGCACAGACATATATGGATTCAGCAATTAGATTAACATTCAAAATCATCAGCACCATAAGCACTAAAGCAACACTGATATTACAACATTACCTTGAGTAGAGTCAGTCAAATAAATAATCGATAAAAAAATAGATAGCAACAGCACAGTGGCGCTGCATATATTTCGGAATATATACACTTTAATATCTTCATAAACTGCGTAGAAAAATGATACGGCTAAATATATGCACGTGAGAAGACAGTTCTGGTCTCCTTCGTGATTACTTTAAAAACCGAGTACCTAGAGAAAAAAAATTATATCATTAAACATAAGATAAATCGAGAAGCACTGAAATTTTATCACGTGCTGGACAGTTGTGTTTTCTCCACTATTCGTGAATCTCATTTCTATAAAATAGGGCAGTCAAATATAGACCGCTACCAGTGTTGCTGAACGCAAATTCTTTTTTAAGATACTAACTTTACGCAATTTTTAATCATCTACAAATCTATAGGCACATCACTTTCAAGTTTATAGGCATGCGTGTGATAGTATCACAAAACTCGTTCTTTGCCTATATATGCACTTGAAATTCTAGTCCATGTTCACGAAGAAGCTTCATAAAATTAAAAGCAGAACTCAATGTTCTATTCAATGTTCATTACTGAATGAGTCGCTACTGAAAACATAGATGCAGTCGTGCATTACCTTATTGCCAGTGGGAGTGTCTTATTAAAGATGAAAGAGACACTTTGCGCTCTAAGTCATTTACGAATCATTAATACGCAAGCTTAGCCATTTATTGAGAGAAAAAAATTACAAGATAACAAATTAGATTTTAGCTGTCCTTTAAGCAATGAATATTCACTTGTATAAAAGCAGAGTACTCATTTACATAAAAACGGTGCACATATTTAGTGGCTGTACCTATTTTGTTGTCCAATTGGTGAGCTGAAACTCCCTAACTTTTTGGACCAGGATTTGCTATTATTCCTTAGTTCCTTGAAAAAAGAATAATAAAAGTTAATATCTACTGAATACAATTCAAGACAGTCTAGCAAAAGGGTACACTCGTTGCTCCCTCCGCTGCCGACTGCAAAATAAAAGTGATCTCAAAAGCCAAAATAAGGGCTCATTGATTGAGACTGGGTGTAAAGATGGATTCCCTCATGTAGGCCCTCTGAGGGTTCATTTATATCACTGAAAGAGGAATTTTTCGAATTTTCGAATAATTTCTAGAAAAGAAACCCATTTTTCGAATAATTTCTAGAAAAGAAACCCATTTTTCGAATAATTTCTAGAAAAGAAACTGGTAGCTTAGCCAAGGAGATTAGGGAACACTCCAATGCAATTTCCTAATTGAGACAAAACGAAGAAAATATGGACTTCAGCCATTTGAAAACTTCTAAAAGATCGAAATATACAGTAACTTTCATATCAACTATGGGAACTACGACTACCATTTCTCCTACTAAAAGAGTTGTTCCGCTGGCTGAGCAACGTAATCCCTAGGCAACTAGACATAAGTACACATATGAGCGAAGACGAAATTTCCGCCGAATAAAACTAATTCCCTCGGGATTAAATAAAACCCTTGTTCGGCAGCTATAGGCAAAGCTAAAATTTCAAGTAATTTGGCCAACAACTCGGCTAAAATTACAAGCGACTACCAGCGCTACGGGAAGCGATAGCAATATCCAGAGCTTCTCGGGGGAGACAAGCTGTCTCATGGGAGCGTACTGTTTGTCCCTCATCGGTTGCTCACATGGAATTAGTTTTCCCAGAGGACAACAAGGTTTACAGCGATGAGGTATGCGTGGCACCTCGCTGCCGTTCATAATCCTACATTCAGGGATGAGCGTCATACGACCATCGTAGTTAATCCTCTTTAGAGATATTAGGTTAAAGCAAGAATAAGCTCTTTGGGAGAAAATAAATATCATGCAAAAAGCAATCAATCGGTTTAAATCAGTATTCTTCCCACAATAGGTTAAAAGTGTACTCACTAGGCTCTGGGTGGCGACCGTAGTTTAACAGCGAAGGACCGTATGACGAAGATTACGGATGTCTCCAAAAATAAAATGATACAGGCATCATTACACCCCTTAGTGCATCAATGTTTCAGGATGACTGAAATATATAAATTAATATTATAGTTACAATTACTTGAGCCTTTGAACTAACTTACAATTTTTTATTTTACAGTAATTTAATCGTACAATGGTGTCTCACCACAGTATCTAATGGTACTAACGGTCAGATTTTCTCAAAATTTACTTCAGTTTTGAAGTTAGAAAATGGTGCTTGCAGTGCGACTACTAGCCAATGTACAAAATTTTTATCGATATAAGACAAATAGTCTATCACATTTGAGATGATACTTTTTATCTGACCAGCCTAAAACGGAGGCGCTTATGCAGATTATTTCATGAGGCTTGGCTAGGCTCTATAAGCAAAGACTGGATTTTTTTTAAATGATTCTAAATCAACCAAATATTATATTACCTTAACTATCGTTTTTACCTTTTGCAAAGAAAACTTCCATTGCAATCAACTCTTCGACTTTCCAGAAAAGGGAATTTAATGCTCCAAATTGAACAGGTACTACCCACCGAATTCCAAACGGATATTACTCACCTTATACCATTCTCGCGGGTGGAATTTCACCTCTGCAAGGAGTTTGACCCATGCGGGCGAAGGAAGTCAGAAAATTCATTTCAGAGGGTGAGAGGGCAGAGGGAAGAGTGTTCTTCGCATCCTTCCAAAAAAAGGAAGAGGGTCATATTTTAGCCCGGGGTCCAGAAATTCACCCTCACCCATCCCAAAACCTACGCACAACATAAGAGAGGTAGAGATTCTCGAATCGCGTCGATGTGTGAAACGGGAGATTTTTGCCGGAAGTTAGGTGAGAGAGGATAGAAAACACAAAAGGAAAGGAAAATCTCATCCAGGGATGAGGAGGAGGACCGCGAGGTCAAGGGGGGGGGGATGCAGTCGGAATTCGATTCCCAACCCCCGAGGTGTGTATGTGTGTGTGTGCATAGGGAGGAGGAAGAATGGGACGACGATGAAACTGTTTTGAGGGAGGAAAATATCAAGGCGAAGGATTCCACGAGAGCTTCGTTGAGATAGAGGAAGAAAAATACACGCAGTTATACGCCCACGATGTCGTCGGAAGTAAGAAAGGGAGGGGAATCACTTTAGGTGCGCGTGAAGGTTTCAAATGACACAGAAACACGTGAGTATGTGTGGGCGATTGGTTTTCCTTCCCGACATCCCTTCGCCCGGCTTCGCAAAAAACGGACTGCGAGAGATTGGAATAAACGTTCATGTTGAAGAATAAACGAATTGTAACTTCCAAACAAAATTTATTTAAACCGACCCAGATTTCGACATACAATGTGTCATTATCAAGGTAGTTCGAAGCATTTGTCGAGAGCCTTAAATAGTAGACGTTTACATAGCCTTGACTCCGAAGCGGCCAATGCTTCGAACTAACTTGATAATAACACATGGTGTGTCCAAACCTGGGTCGGTTTAAATAAATCTTGGGTGGAAGTTACAATTGGTTTATTCTTTAACATTTAACATTCTTTAACTTAAGAATTTCCACAAAGTTACGCTTTCTGTTCTCAGCGAGATATAAACGGTTATGGCAAGGGTAAGGTTATGAATCGGAAAAGCTATAACTATTAACCATTAGAGATGCTGGTAAAAAAAGAGGCTAATTGGAGTTGGTAGTAGGCACACCGACACACCGTCAGCTGAATCGGAAAAAGGTAGGCTAAATGCCTTTTTTCAGGAAAGTGATGAAACTCTGCGCAGATGAACTAAATATAGAGCAGCTTTGAATTAAAAAAAGTGAATTTATTTGAATACAGAACAACTCTGACATTTCTGTGAAACGAATGTTTAAGTATGAGTTTATTTTATTGCATTGTTCAACAAATTATCTACGACACGCAAATGCATGGATTAGATTGAGACAAAATGAATCACTGTCGCAATGTTGTCCAATAATACTTTGTCATGCTTATTTTCCATTTTTGGGTCGAAAATGCCAATAATGAATCGAGGGAAGATTGGATCTCGGCCTTTTCGCACTTATATAGGTTATATAGCTCAAAAAGACCAAAAGTTCTCATTAGATGACTCATGAATCTGATTCTTTACGATAAAACAACGTAGTCTATTGTGCACGAAGAATTAGAATACAGTTTGTATGAAATAGGCTACAATATAAATGTAAAGTAATTCCTGCAGTCACAGAGGAAGATAACATGCAGGGGGTTATATTCCTCTTGTTTTTAGGGCATATATTATCCAGAAATGATATCCAAAATTGGTAAAACAAGGTACTTCGGAGAATTTGGCGGAACAATCAGGCAAAGACTGGAGATGGCCAATGAGAGGAACGAAATATAGAACCTAGACAAAAAAACAGTGAACAGGATAAATGCACCTAATCAAAGAGGGAAAATAAACCCAAAGTCTACAAAAATGATAAAAGATTTGGTACTATTCTGGAAAATAAGATGTGCAAAATTCTCTCTAATTTAGCAAAAGATTGATCACGGTGTGAAACCCGTGAGAATTTCACACATCTACCACAATTGTTCATCAAATGTTCTCCTTTGTCCCTCAGAGTCCAAAGTCTACACGCAAGATGAACTTTGTGGCAAACGCCTAAGGGCAATACTAGAGTAAAATGTGACTTTTAAAAAGTAGTACTTTTAGCAGGAGTAAAATTGTGGCACTTGTTTGGTGAACAATTCTTTGCCCAAACAATGAAAAATTATATTACTCCTCCGTAAAAATTTGACTGGTCACTATGGTCAATTACGTATTTTTTATATTCATGTATTTGCCTAAGAAATGTATAAAACATAAAAAAGCAGTCACAAAGTCACAAAACAGCCACACGGTAATGAACAGCAGCAGGTTTACGATATTGAATAATAATTATGGTTCCACGAGTGCCATGCTTTATAAAGATAAAAATGCTCTCAGAACAAAAGTGACAGAAAATATATGGGGGTCGATCAGTGGAGCACATACAGTGACCAATTTTTCCAGGTAAGGCAGAAGGGGTGGACGGATGTATAACGGAAACAAAACGATCATAACACGGGGGGAAAATACGGAGAGTTCCGCAACTGCCCGCACCCGGATGGCTTTGATTTTTTCATCCTTCTCTCGCTCGACATGAAGGGATCTGTCGCCCACCCTCTCCCTCGTGCACTCTCGACCCAACTCTACCCACACTTCCTTCGACCCCACAGGGAGAAGAAAGAACAAAATAACCCCAGTGCTACATCAATAATCCATTTTCCGCGTGCACGGAAGTCAGGAAGGCGAGTAGTGCGGAAAGAAAATGTTGGAGGTCGCCGGAGTTGTGTCAGGGGTTGGGGCAAGGAAAAAGAACGAAACGCGCGAGTGGAGACAAATAATGCAAAACCTTAACACCGCATGAAAATTTTAGTTCAATCGTCAAAATTAAAGTTTATATCCATCCAATACACAATTATAATCAACATATTCTTTGAGCTCTCGATTGAAGAATAATTACAATGATATCCTTAAGAGACCACTGGATAAGTACAAGAAAGTTCATCGAAAATCACATACTCGTATCACAATGAAATACTTATTGACATAAAATATCAAGACGACAAAGTTATAGCGGATATAATTAGCATTACCCAGAGGATATTTTAAACGAGAATAACATCTTTAAATGGTAAAATAGGAGAACTCTTACATGAAATTTAATAAAATAATGGCCGTTCTCATCATTGCACATGAGTCAGAATGCTGGGCAACAAGACCAAAAATAAATAGAAATATCGTTGATGAAATCCTTTCGATCAGTTTCAGCAGCTAGACTGAGAAATAAAAACATAACACGTAAGCGAGTTTTTTAATCAATTGTACAAAAAATTAAAGTGTAGAAATAATAATAGAAAGAATGTCTTGCAGATGCTATGAGAGAGAATTCCACAAAAGGCTTTATCAAGCGAGTCGTCACTCATATAGCGAATGCTTGTAGTACGTCGTGTGCCAATAGTAAGTTCTTCCTTCACACAATCTCTTAATCCTCCCTTAGGAGATAGCAAGAATGCCAATAATTAACTATTCAACGAAATTCTCTCATTTTTGCTTGCTGCGGTAAGATGATGATTTAAACATGAGCGTTAATTATTAGGAACTGTGGAATTTAATACTAATGCTGTTGTTTAGAGCGTAACCAATTTTGCCAAACAGTAAAATGGGATCTACAATTTAGTGATCTGAACATTCTAAGGGGACTAACAATCGTTTGGTATGTAAATTATAGTAATTAAAAATTAGATAACGTATTACGTCCAATGAATCTTACATCAAAGAAATAGACTATGATTAATTTATGGGTGGAAAGGTGATACAGAATGAGAAAATTTGACTCTTTCCAGTTCAAAAGACAAAACGGATGTTTTAAAACTTTTAATGATTCTTTCGTAAACAATTTTGCCAAACAGGGCGCCTGAATTTCCCTTAAAATTATTTTGATTTCTTTCATTCATTTTTGGAGGATGTATTTTCACAATATGGTATATTACAGGAAGACTCACTACCGTTTGAAAAATTATAGAGAGGTGTACTCCAAAGATACGTAAAGCAGTAATCTGAACATTAGATTAGGAAAACTTGAATTTCACATAGAAAAAATGCTGATATAAAAGTAAAAAAACACTTTAAAAAAGTGCCTTATATTTTTACATAACGAAGCGTCTTCGGAAAAAAGTAAGTTTTCGACCAAAGGCCAGTCGAAAATGGATATCTAACGAAATCTATAACGATATGATACGCTCCAATACGCCGAAGGGTTATGTGGCGGGGAGAATTAGGGCACCGTCTATGAATAAAGAAGGGAGTAGGGATGGCTGGGCGTGGATTAAGAAGGACAGGCAAACGGGGTGACTCCTGGAGGGGGGCCCTGTGTTGCCTAAGAACGACCTATTCGATCCCGACCTTGACCCTCGCCCTACCGAAGAATCAATCACTTGGAGGATGGAGGAGAGGGAGTGAATTGGTCGGGGTTGAAGGAGAGGAGGGGCCCCGCGCAGTGGAGGGCCTTCGCCGCGTCGTTTAAGCCTCGGGGCCCCTTCCACGATGGATGGCGACGCTTGGGTGCATCGAAATCAGGCCGCAGATCGTCTCTCGCGGCCCGCGGGTGATATGCGCGTTCTTTTTTTTCAGCCTAGCGGTCTACCAAACCATTAATTCCCGAGAAACCACCTGACCTGAAGCGAGATAACCCATTCGAAAGATGTAAGGTTTTCTTCCGCAGATAAAAATATTCATATCGGGAGGTACTTCTGGAAAATTCTTTATTTTTTACTTTATATTTCATGAAAACGGACAAAAAATCGTAGATTTATAATAAAAACTTAGCTTTAACCGAGTAGCCTTCTTAGTATGAAAAATTATTGGATTTTTTCCAGAGAGGAAGATCAATGAACTGAACGAGGGAAAAGCCAGTTGGTGCCGCTGATCTCTGTCTAGTTTCTCAATATTGATCATTTAAATTTACCCCACAATTTATTTAAACGATTTAAATTTATTTTAGGGATAGTTATTGATTCATACCGTACTCTGATATACACGGAGTGAGGTTTTTCTTTAATTTGATGAAACACAAACGCGCCCTGTTTAAGGGCAAAAAAAGTCTCCAGTAAGATTCTCCGTAAATCAGAACTCCACTGCCCCCTTTCCCTGAGTGTGCTGGGTGATGAGTGAAGAATTACAAGATGATGAACTCTGCTCCTGCTACACATAGCTACGTTAATTCTTCACGTAAATGTTATGTTTGTCTCCAAGGTAATCTCCTCACAGAATCATATGCCATAGAGTGCTCGCTAATGTTCTTCTGCTCTCCTAAATCTCGTTGTGAATGATAACATAGCGTTCAAAGTACAACAACAAGTATAAAAAGGAAGTAAAAGCCTCAATTCTCTTATATACAAGAGTATTTACTTATAGTTATGTTGCTAAGCTGTACTTTTTACCGTTAATTGGATACATTACAAACTTCAATACTCCTTAGCTATCACGAAAACTTTTCGAGACCAGTTCAATGTACTGATTTAGGCCAAACTTGGTGGAACCGATTCATTTTTAATAAAAGTGATGGCTTAATATTTTCAACACTATAATTTACTATCGACAAAAACTGATTGATAATTACAGATAAACCATCATAATAATACTTTTTAGCACATCGAAGGTATCGTTTTCATTAAAAAGATTTTCAATTAATGGCATTGAATTTACATGAGTTTCCCCGATACTTCTCCGTTAAATAAGAACATCCATAATGATTCTATTTTTGCCATTGTTCATTTTATGCATGATATCTCAAGAACATTCCCAGCAATAGTTCCGCCAAACTTTAACTTTCACAATGTTGCATTCAAAAAGCTTAATCACCGTCAGATTTCCAATTTATTTCCATTCGATGGCTTTTCTAGAAACATAACTCATTGAAAACACACAATCACACTATTGCCACGGGTTTCACTTCCGTATACATTCAGGAAATACTTATATTCATTCATATTATATTTAATTTAGGTCTTTCATAACTGTAATTCATGATATTCTCCCACTAATTCAAAACCTCTCCAGCGCTACGCCAATCGCTTAGAAAATAGGATACTCGGATCACTCGCCAAGTCGTCTCGTATGAGGTAGGGAGCCCGAAACCTTCCTACATATAATAATGCATGCGCCCCCTGCATTCCTATATTGTTTCACGATTGTGTATTGCGGATAGATGTAAGCCATGTATTAATTCCGGACGTTCCACTAATGAACTTAAGATATGAAAAATCTTTTTTCCACTGGATCACAGCTTAGAGAAAAATTTTATGATCCGTGTGCTTCATTACTCGTGAGAGGGTTTTGAGATTTCACTTATTTTAAATACCATACATCATTTGCTAATTACTTCCAAATCGTAACAACCGACAACGGGCCAATCAATAGTAATAGAGAGGATTCATAAAAACACACACTTCCCTTTGCAAAAAATCATTCTCAAAATTAAATAGGGACTGATTGAAAAAATCTAGGACTAGTTTCAGCAGAAAATCCGGGAATAGAAACATCTATCCACGACAAAATACATGCAGTTTAGCATTGCAGGCCATGTATTCACTGCTAAGGAGGTAATTGCCAGGGCAAAAAATATTTTTATGACTTTTCTGTCGGCATTAAAGCTTGAAATTTCAAATCTACAACAAAAATCAATTAACTAAGTATGAATAAGGAAAAAAGAACGAGCTAATAATGGACGGAGATGTCCTCAGAGTGGAGCGATTTCATTCCACTTCATGCAGCTTCCTGCAGCGTTCTTGCCAAGATTTTTTAAACCTTCTATGCAATAGAGGGTGATAATACGAGCATCTGTAAAGGTCAATGTGTAAGGATATTGTCAATAGTTTGACAGAACGCTATATTTTGTTTTGAATTTCAGAGATTTATTTTGCTCAGCTCTCCAATTGGAAATAACTTCATACTTAAGCGGCAATCAGGCGATAGCGTAGAATAAATAATGAAAACAAAGATTGTTTCCTTCATACTTATTCTTAAAAATACCATAAACGATTCCTATTCGCATTATCAAGCCCTTTAAAGAAACCCTGCCGCGAGTCTCGCGCCGCAGATATCCACGTTTTCCAACCGCGAGCAAAATGTGCTCGCTAATAAGTTCGCTCTTTTACCAATACTGGAAAATGGACATATTAATAGAAGGAAAGCTTCTGGACATATAAATTGTGTGGTTCGTTCGATAGTCGAGCAGTGCTTCCATATTGCTGAACGTTCCTGAAAACTTTTTAAAGTCAATTTATTCATTTTTCTCTTGCTTCTTTTTTTCTCCGTCTGAAAACCCACCCCACTCCTATTTCCAACCTCTCGACCACATCTCGTCCACCCTTTCTCCCTGACTATCGGTTTTCTGACAATCCATTAGATCGATCTTCACCTTTTTTGCATGCATAGGAACGCCTCAGTCCGTCACGAGCCACGTCCGAAGGGAAGAGATTTCACGACAGAGACAAGTCCAAGTGGCCCCAAATCACCCCCGGACCTCTAAATAATCAAAGATAAGAGAGTTAATGTACAACGAGGTAACATCACTTCGCCTCACGCCTCACCAGATACGGATAGAGGCACAAGCAAGAATAAATAAGAGAAATTCCAAAAGAAGAAATTCATTTTCACGCATAAAATACTCGCATACAGGTCGTTTTTGCCAATTTCTTTAGCAGACTACAGTTCTAAAGTCAAAGTTGGGAAATTTCCGGTGTCCACACCCATTATCTCATGATGCTCGTTGAAGTTGTAGTGCTTTGAACAAGTTGAACTTTTTTCTCCTATCTTGCAAATATTCGTGAGTATTTTTAAAGCCAACGATTTCTAAAGGTCCTGTACATGGTAATTATCACAAAGTTTTACAATAATTTTATATTCAGTAGTATTACTCTACTTGAAAGTAATGCGAAAGCATTGATGCGACGTATCCCCGCCCAAATTTATAATTACCCTCCACCTAAAAATAGCACCAGAGGACGAATCATCCCTGGCTAGTCAAATGGAATTCAAAACCCCAGGTACTTCTCCTCGAATGTCAAATGTTTTATACATAAAGCAATGCCATTACACCAAAAGGTAGCCGAAGTCATTCAAAATAGTAGCCGTTAGCATAAAGATACAAGTCTAATGAAATAATAGGGCCTTCCGGTTGATCTGGTAGAAAACTGAGGATTTAAACCATTGAAAGTCAACGCTTTTTATTACGATAATCTTTTTAATTATTGACTTAAAATATTAATCACTCCGATAGATAAATCTTGACACCAACGGTCATTAAACTACGCAGTGTATCCAATCAAATACTGGGTGATCCAAAATTGAAACCCGATCAATATCACAGAATGAGTGACGGCAATTAAGTATACACCAGCGTCTACACGACCGAGACTCATGTCTTAATAATTTATAATCGTAATACAAACAATTATGAGGTCCTAAGCTCTTGTAGACATACCGCATTTTAATTTAAGAGACAAAAGAGAAGGAAGAGCTTCCGAAAACACAAAGTACATTAATTCCGCACTGGTTTGCGATGGGGGGTATTTTTGAAGCAGGTGCCCTGCGTCTACCGAAATTGATAATCGAAGAAAATTTAACAAATTGAAAATAAAGGCGTAAATCCCCACAGTTAAAAAATTGGGGAAAAGCAAAAACAATTAAGATGAATTCCACCTGAACACAGGCGTAAATTACTCGAGAGCGAATTGTATTTTTCTTTCAAAGGAGAGGACATCATTTTTCTCATTTATTCCGCACTAAATCCTCCGTTACACGAGCTTTACAAGTCAATTCATGTTATATTAAAACATATAAAATTCTAAATGGCCGGCAATGAGCGTTAGAAGCTGGCAAATAATAATGGGTATTGAACAATGAAATTTCAATATTCATCGCATGAATCAGAATTTTTAAAAATATATTGTGGCGTACTGCCGCGGAGTCCACACGTCATTTGTTTTGTGTTCGCCCGCCTATCTGGACATTGGCGGCGCTGACGGATGGGGAAGGTACAAAAAGGACGGGCATCGAAAGGAGAAGAGGATTCTCGGTTTCGAAAGCTGACAATGCAGAAGTGTGTGAACTGATTTTGTTGTTTTTTTGCGCTTCAAGGCTGTTCCGGAGGGCGGATGAGTATTTTATTTATTTTTGCTCGTACTTTTTGTTTAAACATACTTTTCGATTGAAATCAACTTCCCCGAGTGCATGTGATATTATTATTTTCGACTATGTCCTTTCAATTTCTCGCTCAGCCGGCGGTAGTCCCCAGTAACATTAGTTCTCGCTCTCTCTCTCTGTGTTTCTTCCCTCCCCCCTCCCCCGGGACCTTTAAACCAGTGAAGTGGGGTTACAATATGTAGAGGAGGAGACTAATTCTCTTCTTTTAAATTGGTTCTATGTTATACATTGCGTTCAATTGTAGAATCATTTTTTCAAAATAAGTCCTTTTTTCAGTAGCAGATAAAATAACCGTTATCAATGAAACATTACTCATTCTTACAATTTTCCCCAGTGAAAATTTATGTGGAAGAACTGTATATTTACTAAATACTTTCCCTTCGAATATGCATCAATATTCACGAGTATAATCGCCATACGAGACTTCTAAAATGTTCACAGGAATGGCATGGATGTGATACCGTTAATCCAATAATAAGTAAGAATAGATTTTAAATGAATAAAAATTATCGAGTGTTCACGTACAAAGTTTTTCCCTATATGAATTCTTACTTTATAGATAGAGACAACTTCTGATCAAAATTAGGATTATGGTATAAAGTAACTTGGGAGTTCTAAAGTATACAGAGAAGAATAAGATTTGTTGTTAAAAACCACAGCTAAAGTCTTCAGCTAAATACAGTCAAAAACGTTCAGTTTAATATGCAAGCTTTGTAGATATTTTATCTGAAGATAAGTTCTGAGATGACTTAAAGTAAAATAACTTCTTTCGTCTCAGAGTCTGATACAAATGTGTTGAGTAGAACAACTTTTTAACCAAACTGATGGACCCTACGGCTTGTCCAGAATAATGATAAAGATGAGTTCAAAACTAAGACTAGTTTATTCCGAAGAGATAACCATGATTTACATACACAAATAGAGAGTAAATATCCGGATAGCTACACTCCTTAGACTGTCCCTAGATTTCTAAACAAACCAACATATTTCAAGTTTATTTCTTCATACTCAATGGTGTGGCACTCCATTAGGTAAATAAGTTTCATCACTGTAATACCGAAAAAGTTATCTCGGCGACTAACGCGATATCTGGCCAACAAACGTCGGGGGCTGAGTTTACCTTATGGTCATCAATGTTGCGCAATCACGATATGGATTATTCTTGCTCGAGTCAACAGAGCAAGATGAGCTCTTGCAGGCACAAAGCTGTAAATGCCTAATCAGCTATCCATTAACTCTAACGTAATGGCTGTGGATTCAGTTGCAGGATATGACCAAATATTCAATAGCACTTAGCATCCATTCAACAAGAAAATAAACATGCTCCCGACGTAATTTTGGGAAAAACAGTAGTTGCAGTGAAAAACTAAATTACATTAATATGATTTTCTCGTCCCTCACAAAATAGAGAGAATAAGGAAAAATTGACCAAAGAAAGATCGAAAATGCCCTTCACCAGACCGATTTCAACCAAAGTTGCAAGACATATTTCGTTTTAATATGTCATTAACCATGCATAGTTGCTTCAAAAAATAATTATCTGTTGCCTCGTTACGGCAGTATAAAAATTGAGCAATTCATAAACTTATTTTGATCTGTTATTCGATATCTTCACACATAAATTACAAACTTCAAGTCAAATATGCTTATTTGAAAGACAAAGTAACGGTGCATACACATGATACGTCATCAATTCAAGTTTTTGCATGTTTGTGAAAAAACAAGCATTTTGAAAACTTAAAACGCATTTGTCTCCAAACACGTACCTACCCCCTGGATTTAGCTAATTTTTTATTTTGCAGCTCAATACCTTGGCAATTGCAATATTAAGAGATATTGATGGTAATTTTTGTTTTAAGGAAGAAATCAATTTTATGTGTCCTCATGTCAGCTATTTACGTCCAATTTTCGCTGTAATCTAGGCTAAAAGGACGATATTTTTATATCGGCGTGCGATACAACACCATTTACGTATCACTTGCATTTAGGGGACTAATTAAGGTTTCAAGAGTCCCAGCATCAAATACGCGAGAACAAATTTTTGGTTTCGTCCACATGGAGAAATTGCTTCAACAGCATTGCTGCAATTTGATTCTATATAATTCTTTGGTTCTTGCTCTTTATGTGAGTACAAAAATAATGGACTGCCTCACCAAAATTTAAGCACTTACACTTTCATTAACCTAAAAATTCCTACAAAGACCTGGGAAGAATAAATAGGCTTTAAAAAAACTCGCAACGTGCATAAATCCGCCAATACTGGCGGATTTATATACGTTGCGAAGATCTACATCGAAGGAAGAACACAATCAATATTAAACGACCTGGGGGATATGGTAGCTCGTTGGCCATCATCACGCTTCGGAATCACTACGCCCAGCAACTAAATAATGCGTAAGTGCACGTAGCCCTTTAGATTGTAGATAAAGCTGTTAGCTTAGAATGAAGTGGAGAGCCATCGTAAGCGATTTTCAGATTGATGCCCACAGATTATTATGCTTAGATTAATAGCAGATAACCAACTAGAGTTTAAAAAAAATCATACCTCTCTCAACGTAAAATATATTGTGACAATATGTTTGGAAAGATTCTACTAAATGCTCCCACTGGCATAAGTCTTCCTCGGGATCGAAGTCGTATGAATAGGCCACTTGAAGGGGTGAAGGCGATAGATGGTTTAAAATTAGTCAGTTGCTCCTTAGGTCGTCATCCGTATATATTGACGGTTCAGTAACTGAAGTCTCCAGAGAAACGTCATGAGTCGGCAGCGTGTTCACCGCGAGGCACCTCGGGTCCGACTAGCACGGAAAACTTTCGAGAGGAGTTTAAGGGACTTTCGAATGGGCGTTCATCTCCCAAATGAGTGCTACGTCAACCGGCAAGAAGGACATTTGGACCAAAATTTAGGTGCCCCAGATCGCCAAATCATCCGTGAAAGGATGACAGAAAACATGTGGGCGCAAACTTGCGAAACACTACCCCGTTTTTCAGATTTAAGAGGTCACACCATTTAGAATGAGTGTTTTTTTCTGAAGAAAACCGTTACTGAATTCAGAATTAATCAACTTGATAGAGAAAAGTCTCGCAGAGAGAAGTTTTTCTTGTAAGATCAGTATCATTTGTATTTCTATTATAACATTTGAATCAAACGTGACAAACAGGGAATAAAAGTAAGCATAGAATCTCATAGAATTATCCATTTAATTTACTATTGATGGTGAATATGAAATTTTAATACAATAGCCTAGAGTAAAACACTACGCATTAGAAGGTAATTCCATTGCCCAGAGCCCTGCAATTCGCTTCCGCTGGTAAAGAAAACTGCGGATTAAGTATAAAAATTACTTCCAGAGAAAATTGAAGATAATTAGGATAGTTCAGGAAACAATTAGGAATCACTTAGAATTATAAAAATTTAATTCTCACAAAAATTGTGCCAATTTACATCATAAGAACGTAATTTATTCGCTAATTAAATGCAAAAAACACATGATTTTGTTTTACAAATAAATGATATCAATAAAGTTCAAAGTCTTCGTTTGAATTTTCTGAACCATAAGATCTGGTGATTTTTATATCATTCCAGTTACCACGATATTCGAAGAACAATTAAAAGGCTAATCTACGTGGTATTCACTTCACCTGAAAGATCATTTTTATACAAATCTAAATAGTAAAGAAACTCATAAAGCAGTTGACAAATAAATTTTATTGATCACAAATGATTAACAAAAGGTCTATAGGAATAATTACTGTAATTTAACAAGTGATTACAATTCAGAGATAAGGAAGGCTGAATAACTAGCCTATTATTGAAACTAAGGTCACTCGTTATGTGCATGAACTCAGCCAAAATTCGTCATCCGTGATTTCAATTATTTTTCACTTACAATTCACCGGCACTAATTCAATCGTGGTACGATTGAATTAGTTTCCGTGCCTATTTCGTCAAACGAACCTTTTGTGTAGAGTTCTGACAGAAATGCTTTAGAAAATGTCAAACAGACATGGGAAAACAAACAATCTACCACAAAAAACAATAAAATGAGTAGGAATCAAATTAATGTAATTATTTTTATGGGACAATAAATGCATTTAAAGTTCGCAATAGTACAGGAAGAACCAGTCAAGCACTGCTAACCAAAACTAGAAAGGTGAAGGGTCACTTAAACAGTTAAGAGCAAGACCCGAATATTTTTTGCTGGGAATCTTCTTTGATGTATTATTTAGGTGGATGGTCAATCTCCGAGGCGAGAAGTGGGAGAGAAACTCAAGGACGGGAGATGGACCTCGTCAAAGAGGTCAATGCAGCAATTTCGTCCCGTAAGTTGTTTAAGTGTTTGTCTGAGACTATTAATACCGAGGTCTCCGTCACCTTCCAGAGTTTTTACTCCTCTCGGCTTTAAATGTTATTCATTTTTTTAATTCAAGGGATATTAACATTCCTTTGTAAAGTTTACAGCCACCATATTACTCTCCGCAACTGAACAATGAGTTTTTCACGGGATATTTATAAAAAATACAAATCCCTCTTGATATGTTAATTCAGAAACTTCAGCTGATTACTTTTGCATGAGGCCAGGTATAAAACAATAAGGCAATTCAAATTTAAGCTCAAAGGATAAATGAAGAAACACCGACAAACTACCAACAAGAAAAATAGTGCATCCAACCATAAAACGAGTTTAATGAAAAATGCTAATTCACTGGGTATACTTTAGGCTATGATAACGGAGTAATGATTTACTTATCTAGATGAAACTTATACTAAATGCACAAAAAACCATATACATAGTTATAACCAGGAGAGTGAATCAATAATTTAATTTATCGCCATAGATACCAATCATCAGATATACAAGCCCAATCTCTATTTGCCAATTTTTCCATACCTAGTAAAATAAATAGTGATGCAATTTTTAAAGAACAGTCCTGCAGAATATCCCTGGTTTATTTTGATCCAGATAATTTATTTTCCTCCAAAGATTTTTCCCTGCTATCATAGAGATTAAAAAAAAATATCTCCTCTCGATCAAAAGCAATTACGAATAAATGCAGCCATATATGCATCGCTGTTTTAATAGCCATTAATATGACAGCCATGAGATAAAAACTCACATTCAGCACCCGCTTATTACTCTTAGAGAATTGAGCAACTGCAACTATATACTACCACAGTTGCCTGACGCAGAATAACATCAGATGACAATGAAATTAGATGTACCAGTTCATGGAGGATTGGATCTAAAAATACTTTCTTCATTCATTTTTATTTATAAAAACCAATAATATCTCCTCTATTCTTATATCCTCATCCTCTTTTCTCATTCTTTAATTTATCTGATGAAATGGCAATGCAACTAACTCCAGCAGTCAACCTCAATTGAATATTGCGAAAACAACTGCCCTTTTACTGCCTCCACTAAGATCTAAGACTTCTGGATGCACCCGAACTCATCAAATCTTCTTGGATGTCGTGTCCATTGCATTAAAATCACAATTCCCTCATGAACCCCGATTCTCATTGCAGTATCACAGGCAAACAGAAAGGCAGACAAACTGACCTCTTTCGATGTCCTTCCCCAGCGCGAAGAAGATTGTTGCATTCTGCTTTCAAACGCCCACACTCTCATTATTTCCGACATGTGTTTTTGCCTCTTATCGATCGGACGCCAATAAACCACCCCCAAGGACGGAGGGATGGAAACAGGAAACACTTACTCTGATTGTTTTCTCGCAATGCCACGACTCTCGGGGTCTTTACTGTTGTCATTTCTTTCTTCTCGGATTCCATATACGACACCAAGTCTTGTTTCTTGATTCACCGCTATTCCCAACCTTCTTTCAACCAGATTTCCTCGACACTTAGCTTTTTCTTCCACCATTCTCGAAGGTTCACTCATGAGTGCAAGGGATGAAAAGAAAACGAGAAATCCCATTTCATCTGCTGTAGGTTTTAAAATTATGATGCACTCAGGTACTAAAAATGCAAAATTTATCTAAGCATATATTTTTGATTAAATGATCGCTCCAGTTCGAGGAGTGAAGAGCTGCGTACTTTATAATGATTAAACGCAACTTGTCTTCAGTAATTTCAGTTATATGGCCAATAACCCAAACAAAACGATAGGTGAATCTAATTTACTACCACTTAATTACCTGAAAAAAAATCACCTTGCATATTTGTTTAGTGGAAGAACAAATCAATTTTCCTCCCCTGAAGTCGTCATAAACCACGATTCAAACTTCTAGTTAGACTTTTGGAAAGAAGGGCTGAAAGGTAGGATGTTGTTAAGTACAGTGAGTAACTAGGATATGAAAATAGCACAAACCTCTTCCTTTATTAGAACAGTGATAATGGTGGTACAGTTACTTTTGCATTGTAACTACACAAGAATAATTATTCGTACTAATCCATTTTTATTTCTTCGTACCACCCTCTCCAAAATCATTCAGCAATATCTTCCGTCTGATCATCCTCTACTGATATAAAAAACATTGTGAGATTATTCACTAATTGAAACCATTCAATCCCAGAAAGTACCTCATTGCGTCACAGCCGGTAATTGCTTCCAACCTGCTCTGACACTCAGCAATTAATTGCTTAAGGTTAGTGTCCTCTTAATTTCATATCTTAGAGGTACGCCGACGATGGCAGTACAGTAAAACTTGGCCAATGAATGCAATACTACAGTTAAACTCAAAAATCACATTTTATTTTGAAAGAAAGAGACTCCATCGTGGCAAAAGAACCAGCTTTCAGCAGCTGGAGATCTTTAGCAGACTACAAATCCAAAAAAAAGTTCCACGATAAGGGACGTTTTATGACTCTCTCTTGTCCTTTGGTTAGGAAACCTTTGAAAAATCTTTTGATGACTATTTTCAGCAGTATCTTTCTATCTTAGTCAGAATAAACATGTCAATTTTCGATTAAATTTTAACTGAGATTTACGGCAATACGTTTTCCAGCTTCTATTGGAAGAGTCTCGGATCGTTCGATTTTAACATGCAGTACATTCCAGAGAGAAAGATTTACGATACATGACCGTGGCATTTGAGGCGTGAACTCCCACGTAAGTTTGTAACGCTATAAATCATCTAATACTTCACATGCATGAGCTTGCACATAAAGATGCCATCGCCGCTAAAAGTCGTTTTGATATGTATTAAGAACAACGAGAATTTTAATCAAGTAGAATTGTTTTTAATCTTACTTTTACAGGAGTATAGTTTTGCATAAGGATGCCAGAGCTGCCCAAAATGTTTAAGTTATCAAATAACCCGAAGAATTGACCAATTTGTGGCTTTCTTTATGTCGCATTTTGGTAAACAAAGAAGTAGAATTTAGCTGATAGCTGAGCTAAGGAGAAGTTAAGGCCAAAACGTCATGGGTAACTTCATGAAATCTCGTTTTATTTTAAACTCCGAAGGAATTACCTCGGGCATTCCTAAGGTCTCATAAATGTCCGCCAATCAGCGATCCGAAAGGAGGATTTCCCTTCGCAACCCCTCCCCATAACCCTTTTCCTCCCGTCTCATCACCCCCGCAATTTCCTGTCCACTACTACTCCGAACCCATCATCTCAACATTAACCAACTCCCTCCTCCACCTCCCACCCGAAACTCCCCGTCCCATGCTTCCTTAGGAAAAGCTCCTCATCCCTCAGCTTCACGATACGAGCCACAAAACCCTTCTCACCCCACTTCGAAGCTAGCAGCCTCAATCCCTCCCCAACTCTCTTCCATTCTCCCTCTCAATTTCCTGGGGCCGCTCCATTTCCCGACACGCACCTTACCTCCTCCCGCAGCAGCTAGGTCAATGTCCTTCCCCAGTTAAAAAGATTCCCCTACCCCTCCCATCGCCCATCCCCGACATCGCACGCACACCCCTACCCTACCCCCTACCCTAAAACCTGCGTCCACCAAAAACACTTACGGTGCGTCCCCGATGCCCCACCTACGTTTCCTCCGATGCCGCAAATTTCCCCCCCCCCACCTTTCGTCCCATAACCCATCCGCCTAAACGCATCCTGGTCTTCATCTTCAGGCATTATGAAGAAGTTTCTTGAACGCCCAGGGATTGCGGGGACGGATTGACATAAGTCATAAAACAGTGTCTTTCGGAAGATGTACACGTCTAAAGAGAGGATTGAAGTTACGTTGACAGTTAATAGAAAAACTGTTAGGTTAGATGAAATATTAGGAAAAACTATTTCAGTCCCTTTTGATAACTGGTAGCATAAGAAGTGTAAATGATCTAAGAGGTTGCTGCGCCAAAATACCAGAACATACCTACCAAGGAGTCGGCCTATCACTGAGTAACACGCTATGAGGTGAACATAAGGCGACCCTGCGCCACATTTTGGCTGACTCTCCGAAGGATGGCAACCACTTTGTTCAAGTTCTTTATATAAATAAGACTTTTGGCTGAAGCATCTGTAACCTCGCTATCTATAAGTTTCATATCTTATGTGGTTCTAATTTCGATTATATATGAATATCAATTGCAGAAAAAGGTTTGGCAATTGTGCAAAATCACTCTAAAATCGGTGCCCCCGAAAATCTCACCTCATCACTTCCATTCAATCAAGACAAAAGAGATGGATAGCCAATAACTCCAGAAGAGAAGCTGAATTTTTTTCCAGCGGGTGAGTGCCAGCACAAACTTGGAGAATAGTCCAAAGACTCCTGAGCTTTTTTACGCAAAATTTAATGAGTTTTAATTACAGCTGTTTTATGGATAATATTTTAATCTCCAGCGATAATTTTTTGAAAGGAGTTAAGAGATTTGATTGGAGGCGGGGTTGCCTCAAATTAGGACCGCCTCTCAATTAAGTCCAGTATAAAATTTAGCGAAAGTGTTTTGCTTTGAAAGTCGAAATTATTCCCATAAAAAGGATTGTGAATATTCTGCATGAGATGATAAATATTTGCTCACGTTGAGTACGGCTGATTTATCATCGTGATTACCTCGGCCTACGGTACAACTATCGTGTTACTTCCAAAAACTAGCCATAAGCCGAGAAAATTAGGAAATAAGTCGACGGATTAATCATAATGATTCGTAGCAGTCTGAATAGCGTCCTGTTATTAATTTGAGAAAGAAATGAGTAAAAGAGTGAAAGATTACTAAGAAATGACTGGTGATCTAGATAAAAATGGATAGTCTCATGGAATAAACTACAAAGTCTTAATCATGAGTAGGGAAACTAAGTATTCTCTGGAGGGCGCAAAATACTAGGAAGGCAATTTTAGATAAGAGGGATATCATACTACCGGCCCCATTCATACAAGGATTCAAACAAAAAAGCACGCGTAAAGAATGATAATTATGATGATTGTACTTCCCTATGTTGGGCAGAAAGAAATGTTTCGGCAATGACAACTAAGCAAACCTTAATTTGACGATGACAGCAATATTGACTAGTTGAGCCATGAGAAGCTCGCTGATACCTGGGTAGGAAAAAGAGAGTAAGAATCTGAACGTCAAGAAACAACAATCGCCGCTAACCACTTGAAATTAGCCTCCCAAAAACGCTGACGCTTCTATTTAAAATGTAAATCACCTTCAATCATAAATAGTAGGACTCAAGGCATCCCTGATTCCAAAGAAGAGCCATAAATGGTGCAAGCAATCCTGATAAAATCAGTAGATCAGTAATACGAGTCATAAAACCGCTATGAAAATCAATGCAAGCCCTAAAGCACAGTAATATAAGCACTCACTAAATATCAAAGTTTATAATCTAGATAAACTTAAAAGCATATGGAGACTATTAATAAGCGAAAAAGTCCTTCATCTTAAGAAAGACAGTGAAAACCTCATCAGGAATCACTTTCTTAGATAGTAGGACAGCAGATATTAGGCATCGATTAGCAAACAATTCATGAAAAATAATAAATACCTGTACGACAGGTCAACTAAAAACGTAATGAATAGTGTTTGCAACACTACTACTTACCCTTGTGCACCTCCATAGAAAGAAAAAAACCGAATGATTGAACAATTTCGACTCTTTTATAGCCGAGTCTCTATCCAAGTATCATTCATTTATGTTCTCTCAGTTTATAAATATCTGCCTCGAGATCAACAAATATAATTCCAATGGTTATTTTAACGGAACTGTAACCTAATTTCATCCCTTATTTGCCTGTTTTAACTCCATCCCCTTTTAGGGCCATGATCCGCTAGGGATTTTACTAGAACCCACAATAGATTTTCGCGATCGTGAAGTGCATTACGAACGTAAATAATGAACTTTCAGCACATGAAGAGACATTTTAACGAGTGTGGACTGAAGTGATGGAACTGGATTGAGGGTTCCGATATCAACGAGGACTATTTCTGCATCAACAACCTTCCTCAAAACACACACTTAAATGCCTCTCTGGGTCAAGCACGCATTTGGAGAGAAATCTCTCGAGGAGAAAAAATAGCGAAGGATTGATTTAGCAACCACCAGCAAAGTCCTCTTGGTGTCCTCTTCCATATCTCCTTAAAAATGTTCGTCTTTTACCGAAGCGGCATAAGAAGATTACAAGATTTCCCCCACAGTATGAGGAACTAGATAGTTGGAGAAGGATATAGTTGAAATCAGTAGATGAATTTTTTTCTTCCAAACGATAAAATCCACTCCATACCATCATTCCCGGTGAGTAACATCATCGCGGGCTAAATCCACCCAAAGTCAAGCCGCCCACCACAAGGACACGTTCCTGAAAAGTCTGCCTTCAATAAGTCTTCTTTTCCCGTCGCTCCTCTTCCCTGCTCTACCTCAGACCTCGGCCTTCCAGTCCAACATACCCCCCTTCCCCACGCCCAATTTGCCGCCTCCCTCGACAAGACGATTAAACCTTACCCTCCCCCTCTTACCCACTATCGCCCCTCTTTCCCTACAAAATTAATCTGCTTACGCTCTGCCGCATTAGCTAGTAACGAGGGTAGGGAAGAGAGGGGCTGAAGAGAGACTGCGAGTGAAAGATTGAGATGGAAGTAATGGTTTTATCGGAATTGAAATGGAAAAGTGACGAAGCCAGTTCAACCAAAAAAAGTGAGCGAATCAAGCATTTCGATGGAGAATAGAAATGACGAGTAACTTGGAGCCGAAGTTAAAATTGAAGTTGACGTATTCCCTGCCTATTTCAAGTCTTTAAATAATGTGTCAAATATAAACGTTCAAACTAAGAAATGTTTTGCCACGATAATATTTGCATGAAAGTGAGAAAAATAATATATTTAATAGAGCAAGTCGTTTAAAGAGTTGTAATTTTTAATTGTTACCATAACTTTGGATTTGACGGGATAATAATATACCCGAAGGGTGATCACGGTTACCATCGAATACTCTACAGGTGAATGATCAAAATAATGCATGAAAGGAGAACAGAGGCAAATGTACGTGTTATTGCCCACAATTTTTACAGCTATTACTTTCAGTCTGAACAGAGGGATTAATATTGTATATATCAATCTTATAAGGTAAAAGGAGCAATAGTACAATTGGGCGAACTCCAGAGCATAATCCACCAATTTCCCAATGCCACGACTTGAGGAATGCGGTGGAATGTAGAACACCTAATTCCAAGGAAAAATACTAGTAAATGTTAATACTAATGGAATTTGGCACATGATGCTTCCCGAGGTGAGAACTACCAGAAGTTCGAGATGGAAAAGAAGTTAAAAGAAATACCTACATAAGAATTATAATGAGTGAGGTTCACACTTAAGTTTCAACGGCTTCAGGGGAGATATCGAGGAAGTTCGACATATTATAACAGAAGCAAAAATTGCACGTTTTCACAAGATATTTTAATGCATACAAGAAAATATAATAGTATATAAATAGAATACAAATTAAAGCTGCGCGCTTCGCTCAAAACTTCTGCAAGTAAACGTAAAGTACTTCACAATATTACACGGATTAGACTGGAGCCGTTAGAGACTCGGAGATCGTACTCTGGGCTTAGATTGCTGGAGAAGTTCAGAACAGGATTGTTTAAGTGTGACACAGAAAATATCATTTTGACGCCACACTACACCTCTAGGTCCGAGACAAGCGTTAAAATAAGAGATGTACACTGCCAGATAGGCAGGTTCGTTCTTCCCACGCATAATTAGTGACCACGTTAAAAACTGAGATCAATTCCAAACACTCAACACCACCAATATCTTTACCATTTTACTCTCCTATCACCACCTTTACACGGCTGGTATCCTAGCACCTCCAACCATACGCCAATGCGACAGCTCGCGGTATTATGTAAATGTAGATATGGACAAAAACTCATTAGACTGATTTCCTCATATTTATGCAAGCTCAGCTCACGTTACCTTAATAATTGAGCAGTTAAAAACGTAGCCAAAATAGAGAGGCTACGTTTAAAACGTCTCTTTCGCTTCCTATCATATTCTTTCTGCTTATAGCTCGGAAAAAACTCAAGTTTGGTGATGAAAGGGTTTACATTAAAGAAATTCAGGACGCCTGTATCGATTTTGCCGCTCGTTAGCTGCCAAGCGTAGAATATAGCTGTCGACAGCAAGATTTTCACCACATCATAAAGCGTTCAGAAAAGAAGCAAAGCACATATTGGTAATTTAAAGCTGTTAAATGGATTTTTGCAAAGTATATCAGCGTGAAAAAATTATTAAACGTCATTATAATCAATATGGAAGAGAGGTAAACGTAATTAGGTGAGATAAATAACGGAAGGAGAGGCAAAATCTTAAATAGTTAAGGCTTAAATTCACAGTCTAAAGTAAAATATTCACTATTACGCAATTAGTTGACTCTAGTTATAATGCACTATTAAATTTACATGCATGTATATTTAATACAAAATTATTAAATTAAAATTACTGTTAAATATTTTAATATGAAGTACATATACAGTTTCATTGCCTAAGTCGTATGTCCTAATGGACTTGTGAAAAAACTACGCATAAAGAAAAACTAAAACAACTATCACTACCAATGATATGGATCCAGTAAATTCCCGTATTTTCAACTATCAATCAAGGAATCAAATTTTCGTTATATCAAAAAGAATAAGAGACAATTGCAATGCTTTCACGCTGAGTTAATGTGCGTGGTTTTTCACTCAACGCCCAAAGACAGATGCATGTTTTGCCGTCACATTGAAAATTAAAATATCCTTGAATTTCCGCTTCAACAAATTGGAATACTCATGAAATTGATTCTAGCAGCAGAACTATGAAAGATCAAATAAAATGGCACTAAGAAAATAGGGAACTGTTTTTACCTATCTTGTCTTACGAGATACCTGTATTATCTCCCCTACTACTGGGTGTGTTACATTCTCAAAATTAATCGATCACTGTCATCAAGTATCATCAAGTTATACGTCAAAACATAGGTTCAACAGAGGTAAAACTGAATCAAAATTTTGCTCTAATATCATTTATTTCCCTTTAAATAGAGAACGTTTCTTGGTGGCACTCTAATCGACGGCAAATTTTGGACAAATTACCTCTGAAAACAACTTCCCATCACAAGTTTCACGCATTAAACCTAAGAAATCGCAAAAATAGGGCTTAAAATTTCCGAAAGGCAAAAAAACATTTAAAAAAGTCGAAATTCTTCTTGAAATTTTGATAAGACCTTCAGCAAGATTGAATATCCAGAAGTATCATAGATGAGAATACTATAAGAGAGAGTAATAGAGCTAATATTTACCTTTATCTACATCTACATCTACATCTACATACTACCCCGCAAGCCGCCTCAAAAGGCGTGTGGCGGGGGGTGTTTGGACACCAGCCGTCAACAAAAAAAAAGAAAAGAAAAAAAATCAAAGTTCCGCCAAGTATTTATTTAAGTCCTTAATTGTTCGGGGGAAAACGAATTCCCATACCTATCCGTTCGGCAAAATATCTCTCTTAATTTATCGATTCTGTCGGACCTGGAAATATAATGTGGTTCTAATATGATGCTTATGCAGCCTAGTACATAAGAAATTGTTAAAATTATGGTTAAATATCAGAAAACATTACATTAAAACATATTAGTCTAGTCTTAGAAACCAAAAACTTTTCCAACTCCTCTATCAAACCTAGTTCCTTATATTATGAGTCTGCCGTTTACTCTAATGGCAAATAGTCACGGCAAAAGTCTTCATCACCAAATATTTACTTATATAATACCAGAATCGGAGGCATTAAACCATTTATAACTGCGAGCAAAATGAAAACACTGAGAACATCTACCAGTGGATTCGAAGGTGAAAACAACATTCCTTTTTACTTCCACCAATTTTGAAGCGCGTCATGAATAGCTTCTTGGACATCTCTAATGAGAGCCCTGGTAAGCCAGACGCCTTTTCCACCATTGGTTCCCATTCCTCGACTGTTTATCATGAAGCATTCTTGGTTAACCCTATACGTTCCGCCAAACAGGTGGTTGATAATTTTTCCCCTTCTCGCAGCGAGAAAAATCCCAAGTTGCACAGCCTTATCACTACTTTGAAGCCTTCGTTTGTATCAGTCCTATATACTATAAATACTTATTTTTCTGAGTGCAAATTATAACATATAAATAAAAAACACGTTAAAAAATTGATTTTAGTATCTTTAGTAAATTATAATCATTGAGTTAGCCTTTCTTCTCATATCTAATTACGCTATCACTCGGTGTGTTCCATTATTCTTCATCATCAGACATCCCTGATTCACTAAAGCCGAGCTTAGTGGCATTTATCAGACCCATGGCCAGTGTATGCATGAAAACATTTGCGAGTATGAGTCTCGCGAAAGCCTTTCTCCGCTTGCAGATTAGTCATCGTTGGGCATGGAGCCAGTAGCACTCTTCCCATAAAAGAGGCCGTTAAGACGCCTCTTTACCACCGGCCCTTTATTATTTGATTCATTAACATCGTCCCGGAGAAAATCTTTTCCACAAGCCATTACTCTGACCTTTCTCCCTGCCTCAAATCCACCCCAGTTAGCCCTGTCCATTTACAGCGTCTTCTAGGCGCGAACATTTACGCCAGCGCAACTATCATCATCATCACCGAACCTGCCCCGTATAAAGGCAACGAGGCGAGTTAGGGGTATTAATACGCTTCCATCGCACATCGACGATACAGCAGACGTAGAAAAAAGGGAAAAGAGAAGAGCTTGGGGACAGCCCACTGCACCCTGCCTCCTCGATTTCCACCGCTGCTGGCGAATTTATGAAGTTACATAAATGAACAAAATGCATAGACAATTAGGATAAGGGATCAGTGAAGCATATTAATTCTACCAAACTAATAGTATTTATTAAAAGGTTTGTCAGCTTCGGAATGAAATAATTCTGTTGATATAGAGAGAGGAGCCTACCAAAATTGTCAGATCATCACGAATGAAAGTCGTTTATCTCCCGTTGACGGATAAAATAATAAACCAACTACCTTAAAATTTGGTATATTAGTAGACTGTGGGACACGGGTCCTACAGGATGAGAAACCGTTGCTTTAACCCCTAAATCACTGCAAATTTCTACGGAATTGTCGACTATATATTCCGACAGTTAATCCTAGAATTAGCTGATAGCGTAGCCCATACGCTGTGGCACGGCACGTAAACTACTACCATACGCATTGAAGATATCGTTCTTACGGAGGAAGAAAAGAAGAAGGACGTATCTACCGCGCTGGGGACCCCAGCAGGCCGGTTCCTTATCAGTTTTACCCGGTTTTACCCGGTTTTACCACTGCGGAGGAGGGATAAGGAAGTAGAAATAGGCCACCTAATGAACTGCTGGCACCCGACTGCAAATTAAAGAGGCCGGACACGCTTTCAAAATCTAGCAATACTGCACCTAACTGAACGCCAGTGAGGCACGTTGCAAAACTTTTCATTTGATTGACCAATGACGTATTCAGACACTCATTTTTTAGGAGTGTCTTTTTACGCCTGAGCTAAAGATAATTCAGGTCCTCTTTGGTCAACAGGAGGTAGCCAACAAATCCAAGTACCCACCCAAACTTGGTGCCCTCCCCTACATTCTCTAGGCTCAAACGTTCACACCACGACAAGGGGAGGATGGCGGGTGGTGAGCGCTGACTTGATCAGGCTCTAACCGTGTGCTATATATGTATACAGGAATAATTCCAGAACAAGCAGCGGACTCTCCCTTGCGAACCTCAGACGAAAGAATGAAATCCTTCCATAACGAATAAAAGAATAGTTTCGGCACTATCCAGTTTCGGAAACCATTATCCTATATTTGTAATAAAATGTGGAACATGAATAATTTCCACCCGGTTGAAAATATTAACATCAGAATGATGGATCAATACACAAGAGCAATTATGGTTTCATCGCCAACGATTTATAAGCTGAAAGTAGAAAAGGCATTATCATTTAATTTCTTTTGCCATTTCGGCAATTAATAACTCACAGTTAATTTATATCTATTCTGGGATGAACTTTCATTATTCCATAGAGAAACACCGCAGACAGTTCTTGGAAATATTCTAGGCTAAAACTAATACTGATTGAAATATGGTTCCTGGTAACGACTAAGGAACACACGACCGCCGTCAAAGTAAAAACATTAAAATCTTTATATCCTGATTTCATCAAAGTTGGAGAGTAATATGACCTTCACCTATGCAGTCGTAGTATGATATCGAACTAGGCTTAATTTAATCTGATGCCATGGCTTTTTGCTATTCTGATTAATGAATGAACGGAAACTGGAGATTGTTGCCTATTACTGAACGAGTGAGCACAGAAAAATAAACTGAAAGTTGGTTGTTTTAAATCGGCCGGTATCACAAAAGGGGGATTAAAAAATTCATGACAACCAATTAATAGAATGAAGAGGTAAAGGGTGAAGGATTCAACGGAGGGGAAACTGTCGAAGTCCAGAAAGGGAAAAATAAAATAACGAGAATCACAGGGAATGAGATGATATCAGTTGAGGGATTAATAAAATCATGGCACAAAAGGTATGGAATCTCGAAGTCTGTTCGGAAAACTTATTGAAGCGTAAATTTTAGATTCGTCCCAGTCCGTACTTGTTGGTTGAAAATTTATGAAAAAGAGGCTAAACAACCTTAAAAGAGAAACTAAAATACGTATGATCCTTCACCTCTACGCTATATGTCATAACTTCCTTAAAGTATGAACGATGGTTGAATTTACACGATATAAACGACGAAATAATGTAAATGAGATCGGAAATCACAATTTTCCAGAAGCCGTTCAATACATCCCCTCGTATTGTGCAACGCAATCCATGAGCCCTTTTAGTTGAGAGTAACGAAAATATAAAATACTAAATCGTTAGAGGGATAATAAGGCATGATTGGCCCTCGTGAATGAATGCGATAATCAAAGAGTAGCCTAAACAAAGAACTCGCTTTTAACTGGTGGGCCTCATTATTTTCAGTTACGGCTCCGACGATTGGCGCTTGTTTTCCAGAGATAAATTTGGGCGAGAAGATTAATTATCCATTCTACTCTTCATCCTCATTCATTTTTATTCAGAGTGGAATAGTATAAAAAAGTTATAGAATAATCTTCCCATACGTATTAGCTGAATAGAGGATTTGAAATAGCAAACAGAAAGGCATATATCGTTCCAGCAAACTCATCCGATATTCAATGAGAAAAATGGCTTTGCAAATGTAATTTGAACAATAGGGCAATGTACACTGTTCTGGAAAGAGATGTTGACAGCTGACATATTATAATGTGAGCTTTTAATCTTCTTTTATAGCTAAGGAAGAATTAATTTATCATGGAGTCAGAGAATAGACGATACGTATCACTCGGATAATTTTTGTCAAATTACTTCCCCATTACATCTGTCGTAATATCACAACATGTTTACTCATCAGAAATTGCGTTCAAAGATGGCAAAATCTTTAGGTGATGGAAGAAAGGTATTCATATGCCAAAAGCAAAAGGCTGGGTTGGTGGTGTGACCGATCCAAATGGTATATATATTTGTATCGGCGTATTTTTAAGGAGAAATAAAAAAGCAAAGTATTTGTTACAACTTCATGTTCAAATTGATTCGATAAAACATAAAAAAGCTAAAAATTACCTAAATAAATGATAGTAATACTTTATTCGCCATAGAGAACCACTATCGATGGCTCAGTATTCCAAGTTCAGCTACATGCAACCAAAGTATTAACAAAGCACTACAAATATATTTCAACAGAAATACGACTGCAACAAACAAAATTGAATGGTCTATATGTGGCGTCAGGATAAGCAACTTACAACGAGAAATAAATATCTAACCAAATGAAAGGCAGCCCTTCTGCTTTAATTAGGCACGAGATGAACAGGATAAGAAGTCCATGGCTCACCTCATTAATAGTCAAGGTGAACTTTTCAACATTTAAATATAAATAATAATTATAAAAATTTCTTTGGAAAGGTCAATTAGAATATCTCGAACTCCTGATAGTGCCTTGTTCTTTTATTTGCATTTATTATCCTATTATCAAAATGACTGATAAAGATTCTTTGTGCAGATGATTGCTTCTTGGTTAACCTAAAGAACCTTGGTGAAGCCAATAAATATGTTTCCAAGAACAAAAACTTAACGCAATCGGGGAGAACTTTTGATATCTACATCTACATACCACCCTGCAAGCCGCCGCATCGGTGTGTGGCAGGGGTTGTTAGGACATCAGCCGTCTGAAGGTGTAAGGGATAAGGTTTTGGGAGGTGAAATGGTGACATGTTTTATGGGAGTGTATTTAGAGGAAATCAATTTTTATTGCGGTCGCTTATTGTTCGGGGAAAGAACGAGTTTTTGTACCTACCTGTTCAGCAGTGTATTTCTCTTCTATAATTGCATCTGTCAGACCTAGAGAATTAGTGAGGAGTCATGATAATATTCTCTGTGTCGCTCTGAAACATACCAGTCCTGAATTTCTTAAGCAGTCTAAGCCTAGCTTATAGCCTCCAAGTCTCTAGGGGCTTCAACCTTAATCCCTCTAAAAGTTATGAAAAACTATATTTTTGCTCGTAGCAGTTTTTAACAAAGCGAGCAGCTTTCCTTTATATTTTATTACTTTTTTGTTTAATATTTCTGTCCATGGTCCCAAATGCTCGCGACGTATTCGATGTGTGGCCTAACCAGAGTCCAAGATGTTCACTCCGAAATTTGCTTCTTCAACTTCCAAATCTTTCATCCACTCCACCACTACCCAGTAACGCTTAGATAAAAAGGAAACTATGACAAGCTTATGATGTCTTTCAGCAGCTTCATCCAAGTTAATAACGAATAAATTAAGATGTATCCCTCTTTAAGCGCCTACATGATCTCTAGAGACAAGAGTACAGTTAAATAGAGAGCAGAGTGCTGGCAAAATAAGAGAGAAGCGGTGTCGAATAAAGAATAATCATTCATCTTTCTCTTTACATCTTTGCTCATTTGGATCCAATCCCATACAAGACAACAACAAGAATCCACGCATTGCCTTCGAATGTTACTCCATTTTTTCCACCCTCTCTTGTGTTGCTTACTCATCTTCCTCACTTGTGCAAAAAAAGCGATATCTCTCTCCTGCTTGGTCAATGTTTCTTTCTTTCATAACAGACTACCTTCCCATACTACTCGTTGATGAATCCGCATCATCTCTTTTTCCTTAAAACATAGGTAACACTGACAAAAATTGATAGATTTCAATGGATTCGCAACCCCACCATACTTTGTAGTACATTATTTTTAATCTCGCGTTTAGCATTTTTCTGAGAAAAAATTAACCAACTCATGACATAGACCAAAAATTCGACAGTGCATTAAAAATAACTGAGGTAGAGATCTCATTCAGCCAAAAGTCTGTTTCAGGGTACTGATTTCTATTTAAAATTGTGATTTGTTTTTAGTGATTTTTATGGTTTATTTGTAGCAATTTACAGTGCTTTTTCCTATCCTCTTTCACGGCCGCGGATTAAATCATATGATCGAGGAGTTTTTAGCATTAAACAAATATGTATTCACAAATAAGGACGGATTCATCATAATAAATTAAGATAAAATAAGCAACAATATATATTAAGTAAATATGAATATATCTACTTAACATATCTGATACAGCTTCCTTGTTTGTTCAGTTGCCATACCTGTACTAAGAATGAGTTTCCACTATTCACAAGCCTATTCCCGCCTCAAATAATATTTGAACTTAATTGATAGCCTATGCTGTATGTGATATTGTTCCCGCAGCCAACGTTTTAGAATGGCTGAAGTTTTACAGTCCCATGTTTCTGAGACAACGAGAAGTTGTCACCATGTCAGCAATTATATTTTTTTTACAAAAAAGAATAACAAATGCGGGAGTAACTTAATAAAAAAATTCTCCATTTTGAGCAGAATAATGGAGATTGTCCAACGCTACTCTGTGACTAGATTTACCGACATGTCAGAAGTGTTCCGACACGTGCAACATATTTTCTGTTAAATGAAATTGTTGGAAATGAAAAGGGGCCTCACACAGCCTTTCAGGTTGAAGCCTCTCTTTGCCGTTAATCGTGACTAATGGAATTTTCCCCGTCACTCTTCTTTAAAATACAAAAACCTGCCGTGAAGTAAATTAATAACATATACAGACTAAAAATAGTAACAGATAATGCCTAAGTTCATGCATTCTTTATTAAGCAATTTCGCAAATTTTGTCATCTGTCTAAGTTCAAATGTTTAACTCCGCACCAATCATAAAGTGTTATCAAAAACTTAGCAGAGGAACAGATTGCTAACGCGAAGCAATTACGAATAAAAGACGTTTAGTGCGCCAGTTATTTCAATTTTGATATCGAATTTTGCCAAATACGCTCTGTTTGTTTACATTAAATGCTTCTATGGAGTGTTCACTACTTCGTGGTAAGAGTCATTAGCAGTAGTATACTAAGATTTTTCCCCATCAAGTGCGTGTATTTTTTCATTCGTCCAATGATTTTAAAAGGTGTTACACAGGAAAGTTAACAAATGCAAGAGTGATTATTTCAGCTGATTCTATCACTCCATTCTCTGATATCTCCACTTCATCATAGCTCTTCTGCCATAGTCTTCAAGGAGTCAAAACAGTTTCTTGGTGCTTTGCAATACATTGCTTAAAATATTTACACAGTAGCTGTCTTTACATTAAAAGAATTTTCAGTAAATGTAGATTGATATAGAATTTAGCCTCAGCATTTCTCCTTTTAGTGCGTTTCTAAAGTACATGCTTAGACGGATTCTTTCCAACGGGATTGGAGAGTAGTGATAATCTCTAACATCATATTACTAAGACTGTCCTATGTTATTGGAACGTACTCGGAATAGTTCTTATTTACGCTTGTCACTATAACTTAGTTGTGCCAATGTATAGCAAAAGGAAACACTTATATGGATTCAAACATCCATGATGTTAAGAATAAAAGTTTTCCGCACTGTTCAGTGAGGAAAACAGTGCGTAAATTACTATTTAATTCTTACCATCATGGATATAAAATATTTCTACAAAGTTACGCCTGAAACTCTCATACGGATTAAAACAATGTATTCCCGAGATCTATGTCCAAGCGACATCCATTGATGTGAGTGAATGTATCTGCCGAAGAAAGCGCGCATTGTGATCGTTGCATCGTCTATTGGTTCTCCTTCATCTCTCAAGAGCGAGGGAGTGAGCTTTCATATTTACTCCAGGCTCAAACATTTCCATCTATAACAGCCAGTGCTAGCCAACATGCCCACAACTTAGGTCTCTCACATATTTAATCACCCAAGTCGCTTTCGAGATCCCCGCTCCGTACCACGGTCCAAGCCCCATACGTCCAATCGCATTCACCCCAAAGCCTATCCGATTTGCATGGTGACATGAACTTCCAGGAGGACTTACGGATTAGCTGCTGCCGAGGGAGCAATCCAGAATGATCAGATGTAATCTATGTCTCCATCCTTCAAGACCTCGAGTGCAAATTATCCAGCTGCATTCAGAAAAACAAAACGATCACAGAACCATTCATTGGCTCCATCGTGAATACAAAAAAGACCAAAAAACGAATTATGAAATTTCGATCACATCATGATCAAATAGAGGGGAAATAATAATGGTGCCTGACATAGTTAATTTTTACAATTGGCTATCCTTTAAGTTTAAATTATAATATAGCATAAAAGTAACCATTGCAATTGAGATACGCCAAGCCACCACTATTTACCAATAAATCACCAACAATTTTCTTTACAATGTTTCCTGGAAATCTAAATAATGGCCACTTCAAAAGTTGACATAAAAAATATAGTAATAGAACAAAAATTATAGGCCAGAGTTGTTGTCATTGAAATTCGTAAAAAGTATCCCTAAATATAATTTCAAGGACTTTAATGATATGCCATAGTTTATAGTCATAAGAAGTTGAAGAATTGATCAGTAAGCAAACCTATACTGTGAACCAATCAGAATCGTTAAACAAATAATTTGAACTGAAGTTCCCACGATGACAGAGGAAGATTAAACAGACTTTAATCGAATGATGAGCAAATTTTCAATTGAATCGAATGATGACAAATAATTTTCAGTGAGGTAAAATCACGCCAATGATTTTTATTCTTGGGACACATGTTTTTATAGATATAGAAGTTATTGATGTTGGTTACAATGTGGCAGATGTTTGTTTAATAAAGTTATTGGTGTTGGTCGTCATGTGGCAGATGTTTTTTATATTAGTCTCTCAGTAAACAGACTTAGTAGTTCCATGATCTTTCAGGGTTGGAATGGAAAATATTTAAAAAGGAATTTTTCATATTTCTTACGGCAGCAGAAAAAGATGGAGCAGATAAGAAAGTAAATTTTGCCCTATTTTTAAACCACATTGGCAGTGAGGCCTTGAAGGTTTATGACAGCCAGAGTGAAAGAAAGACACACAAACTGAATAATATATTGAAATTTTATGAAAATTTCTGTGTGGAAGCAGCAAATGAGATCTTTGAACGTTATTGTTTTTATAAAATAGTTCAAAAAGAAGGAAAAACATTCAAGGACTTTTTACTGACAGTAAAATTGCAGGCTAATCGCTGCAATTTCAAAGAAAAAAGTTACATGGTACGTGATGCTATTGTTTTCGGTGTATGTGACGAAAAACTAAGGGAGGAACTTTTTAGAAGAGGCAAGAAATTAACTTTGAAGCAAGCAGAAGAACTCTGTCTTCTATTTGAATCAACCAAATCTAGATTCTCAGCCATGAAGGGGTTGGGGAATGAATATAATGTCTAGCCAATTAGATATGAAAAAACAGGAAGTTACCGTGGCAAAAAGACATTTTACAACCAATGTCATGACATTTTTCAGTGGTATAATTTACGTCATTAACCTAGGAAATGTTTTGCATTTGGCAAGAAGAGCAATTTTTGTGGTAAGCTAAATCATTTTCAAATTGCCTGTAAATCATATAAATAAAAGACTAATAATAAGGAAAGTAGGAAGGCTAAAAGAGTCTTCGAAGTTCAAGATGAGATTAGTGATAAAGAGTACTCTGTAACAGAAGTCTTGGCTCGGAGCTAAAAATGTGATAATTGTTGGTATGAGAAAATTATTGTTAATGGCCATTTAATGAAAGTGAAAATTGACACTGGAGCTCAAGTTAATGTACTTTCTGTTAGAGATTGTAAAATTTTGGGTCTGTCTATTAGGCCAAGTCATGTTATTATTGAAGTTCTTGGCGGCCAGAACATTAAAACTTGTGGTGTTACTTCATCATTCATTATGCATAAGGGACGGAAATGTTCATCAGAGTTTATTGTCGTTGTTTACTGTGGAAAACCTAGCTTAGGGCTTCAAGATAGTCAAAATCTGGCTTTTGTAAAAAAAATTGAGTGTATCGAAGAAGTGGGTGAGCTAGCAGCTAGTAAATTTACTGAAAATTATAAGGATATTTTTGAAGGGATGGGAAAATTACCTTTTAAGTACCACGTTAAACTGAAAGAAAATTATTCTCCTGTTATAAGGCCAGCAAGAAGGATTCCATTTAAAATAATTGACTAGTTACGGGCAGCGTTAGCAAACTTAGAATTAAAAAATGTTATTTGCAAAGCAGAAAAACCAACCCAATGGATGAATAATTTGGTCATTGCTGAGAAAAAAGATGGATCCTTGAGAATTTGTTTGGACCCAAAGTTTTTGAACCAAGTTATTGAAAGAGAACGGTCTTATATTCCAACCAGGGATGATATCAAGTGTAGTTTATCTAATAAATCTTTATTTACTGTACTTGATATGAAAGATGGCTTTTATCATGTTGAATTGGATGAAGAGCCTTCTGATTTATGCTCTTTTGCAACTCCATTTGGGAGATATAAATTACGTCGAATGCCCTTTGGCCTTGTTCAGCACCTTTCTTTAATTTTTCATTCAGATTTTCATTCAGGTATTTCAGAAAATGGTAATGACAGCTTTTGAAAACATAGAAGGTGTCACTGTATATTTTTATGATATCATTATAGCAGGAAGAACTGTGGAAGAACAAGATGAGATAGTGAGAAAAGTCATGGATAGAGCATTAAGGTGGGGAATCAGGTTCAACAAAAATAAATTACAATATAAGCAAGAATCTGTACGGAATATTGGGTTAGTTTTTTCTAAGGATGGTGTAACAGCTGATCCAAAGCAAGTGGAGGCTTTCTTATGTATGCCAGAACCAAATAATATTAGTGAAGTTTAAACAATTTTAGGGGTTGCCAGTTATTTACATGAATTTATTCCAAATTTATCAGACCTGACCGCACCCTTAAGATTACTCATGAAGAAGGGAAGCCAGTGGACTTGGGGTGAGAACCAGATAAATGCTCGGAAATTGAAGGAGACAGTAGTAAAATCACCAGTTTTAACACTATTTATTTATTTATTTATTTGAGTAATTGCTCACATACAGCATTTGACCCAGAAAAAGATATTCACCTGCATGTTGATGCTAGTTCTCATGGTTTAGGATGTGTGATGCTGCAGGATGGACATCCTTATGCATATGGATCAAGGAGTTTGACAGAAACCGAAAAGAAATATGCTCAAGTTGAAAAGGAACTATTAGCAGTGTACTTTGCTTGCAAAAAATTTCATATGTATGTGTATGGATATAAAGTTCAGGTTTTTACTGACCATAAATCATTGATAACTATTCTAGAAAGGGAGTTACATCAGACAACAGCCAGGCTGCAAAGAATTATGCTGGGTCTTTTGAAATACGACATAGAATTAAGATTTATCAGTGGAAAAAGTAACCTTATAGCAGATACCCTCTCAAGGCAATGCCTTAAATTACAAGATGATTCCTGTCAGTTTGATACAGTCCATGAGATGTTTTTAATTCTGGAATCTTCATTACAAGTGAGTGAAAAAAGGCTTCCAGAAATTAGGAAGGCTACCAAAGAGGACCCAACCCTAGTTAAAGCAATGGGTAGTTACATGAAAGGTTGGCCCATAGACGGTTCAGTTAATGTTAAAGAATTTCAGAAGTATTTTGAGTTACGGGATGATATAATTTGTAGTGATGGTATTATAATGTAACATGGTAAGTTAGTCATTCCCATGAGATTGCAGAATGACATTCTAAAATGTTTGCATGCCAGACATACAGGAGTAGAAAAAACAAAAGCTAAAGCTAGACAAGTAGTTTTTTGGCACAACATGAGCTATGGTATTGAAAATTATGTTAAAGCGTGTCAATCATGTGCAAAGTACCAATCAAGAAGCCCAAAAGAGCCATTACTGTAGCATAATGTCCCTTATCATCCATTTAACAAAATTGGAGAAGATATTGCAGCAATATTAAACAAAACTTTTTTGATAGTTGTCGATTATTACTCAAACAGGATAGAAATCATCCCAATGAAGAATAAGACTGCCAGAGCCGTTATTGACAAGTTAAAAGAGTTATTTGCTAACTTTGGTATTCCACAATCCATTATATCTGACAATGTACCTTTCAATAGCTTGGAATTCCGGGAATTTGCCAATGATTATGACATTGATCTTTGCTTCATTAGTCCTAACCACTCTCAGTCAAATAGACTAGCAGAGTTAGTATTGCTAAAAGATTAATTAAAAAAGTTAATTATGGCCTGGATAACTTGTGGTATGCTCTACTGGAATACCGAAATTCCCCAATAATAGGATTAGGAGCATCTCCCTTACAGCTAATGTTAAATAGACGTTTAAGGTCATTGGTACCGGTGGCTGCTACACTTCTCAGTCCAGAGATTACAATCAATATTGAAGAAAAAATATGTAGAAGCCAACAGAGACAAAAGTGTTATTATAATAGAAATTCTGTGTACAAGGACCATGACCAAATTAAGAACTCAAAAAATGTATTATTGTGTAATTATGGCAAGTGGGATGTCAGTTGGTCAGCCAAGCTGATATTCCCCGAAGCTATTGGGTAAGAAGAGAATATGGAACTATGTTAAGGTGAAATTCTAGGTACCTCAAGCCAATTTAATTATATTAAAAAAATGGAGAGGTGGTAGGTGGTTATGTGTAAGAGATTAGTTAATAAAATTGAAAAATGAAAAAAGGGAGATGTTACAGATATAGAAGTTATTGATGTTGGTTGCCATGTGGCAGACGTTTGTTTAATAAAGTTATTGGTGTTGGTTGCCATGTGGCAGATGTTTGTTATATTAGTCTCTCAATAAACAGAAAACAGACTAGTTGGTGACATGATTGTAATGTTGATGAAGGATTAAAATAAATTTACAAGATATCAAGTGATAAGTTTTTGCATAAATCAGCAAAACTAAACACATGGCTTAATTAAATTGCCCAGCAAAGGAAGGAACATAGGAAATAAATAGGTGCTACCATCTTCTCTACTTTCAGATAGACGGAATTGACCATTGAGACGATGGAAGTCAAGTCGTTTTTCCAGTTCGTCTAGCCTAAGGTGGTCGAATAAGGAGAAGGAAAAATGGGGTCGTATATCGACGGTTCAAAAGACGTCGTAACTTAGAACGCTCTTACCTTCATTACACTGCCTTCCCGTTATGCATTATTCACGTGGACGGAAGATGGAGAGATGGGAGTTGAAGGTGGGGGTTTAAGACGGGCTCAGGGCCAAGGGAGGAAGCGGAGGAGATAGAAAAGCCCTTGGGATCCTCCTCTGACCCTACTCTGCCGTACCATCCCATAACCGTTATGTCCTGCTTCCACAACCAACGTACCGACCAGCTTAGGAGATAGGCGATCAGTGAACGGACATTCATGCGTAACCCGTGGTTCCCAATACTATCAACTTACACTCGTGGGCGCCGGTGACACGAGAGAAAACTGGGAATATGAGGCACGATGATTTCAATTAAGGTCAACAAAAGGAAAAAAATGTGGACTGTCATTAGGCCAAATGTATATTGTTAGACCACACCTCGAATACGCAGCGAGATTTTGGGACCCTGGACAGAAAAATTTAACCAAAAAAGTATATAAAATACATAGGAAAGCTGCGTGCTTCGTTAAATCCTGCGACAAGCTTACATATAACGTTTCTCAGCTTTTAGAGGCATTAAGTTGCGAGCCACTAGTGACTCGGAGGCTACGTGCTAAGCTTGGTTTGCTCGAGAAATTCAGAAGGTGCGTTTCAGAGCAGCACAGATAATATAATTCTGACGCCACACTACACCTCTCCGTCCGACAGAAGCGATTAAATAAGGTAGATACATTGTCGAACAGATATGTACAAAAATTTCGTCCTTTCCACACACAATAAGTGATCACAATAAAAAAGAAACTCCGCTTAAAACACACTCATAATACGCTTCACAATTTCACCTGCCGAAACCTCCTCCTTTATACCTTTTTAGTATTGTCAAAACCTCAGTTGAGGTGTGCTAATAAAAATTGAGTGATAATTTAGCAAAGTTCTGCTATTTTGAGATCATGATATATATGTCCAATTTCCACGAGGTGTCGCCGGACTCGTTACACTTTATTCGTTTCATTAGCTGCTAGCTTTGCACTCCGTTTTTGCGATTTCAGGAGAGGGTAGCTCAGAATTACAAGATTACTCTGGTGTAGTGCATAAATATGCCGATTGAGTACGTTGGTACGCACCCTGGTAGTGGAAATGGGATATTTCTCGGAAGCTAACACGCTCCCAGCCCCTCTCCTACTTTCAAGTGTCCCTCCTCCGCGGTCACTTCCGGGGCGACGGACATGACGGAGTTCAAACTGGTCGCTCCGTTCGAGAAGAATCAGGAGGAAAAGCATCACAATAATTATTTTGACCTCGACACGAAACCCTCCTTCCTCAATCCTCAGCGAGCCCTCACAAAATTTTATCGTGGTAGAACCGAAGAGAAATGAACGTGGAGTCTGGAGAAAAAAAAGGAGCCCTTCACGAAGGTTTCGATAAAGTAGAACATATGACACCGGTCAATATTTACTCCGGTAGTTATTTCCAAGTCTTTTATTAGATGTAAATTGTTCGCATTGCCTGCACAAGGCGTTTATTTTGATAGGATCACAAGTTGTTGATCAAGTCTCGCAAAAATTCTGATGTTAGCTGAATGTGATTGCCTGCGCAAAGGTTCCATCTGCGAAAAGGATTTACTTCGATCGGATCAAAAGTTGTTTATCACATTGAATAGCATTTCAAATGACGTAGCACATCTCGCATGGAAAAGAAACATGAATAAACATCCCCGGAGATTTCGATTGGGAGGAACAATTTGAGCGTACAACACTACTCCAAAGAGAGAGAAATCTAAAGAAATAAAGCCATTCTTTATCTCGTCAAGAAGACATTCGTGTCCAGATTCTCTCATGCACTTACATGCAGTCTCCACAGGTAATATCAAATTCATAAAAGTAATTTTTCCAACGATTACAACAATTGTATTGGTTAAGTGGATAGTTCAGTTAATGAGGAGCAAGGAGATGCTGAAAACTGAGACGGAGAAAGGATGTTGAGCGTGGCCGAAATACGCGTACGCGACGCTCACCCTGGTTTGTCTTTGTGTTTATATTTTGACCACGCTCATTTTGAGCGATTTCTCCCAGAAGTTGGGCCCGTCTGTGTGTGTGAGTGAGTGAGATGAGTGCTTGTGAGTGCTTGTGAGTGTGATTGTGGTAATGACCAGGCATCCTTAGTAGGGTCCCATCAGCCCTATGAAGGATCTCAGGTTATAACCCAGGCATCCTTATCAGGGTTCCATTAGCTCTCGAAAAGGATCCCAACTGGGTTGAGTGTGTGTTTGTCTGTCGTGGTCACTGGCGAGGAAGTAACATTCCCGTAAGCCATCACAGGAGGGTATTCTGTTAGAGAGGCTGTGGTAGGTCCCTGCTGCGGAATCCCCGTTCCCACAAACCAACACAGTAAGTATTGAATGGTTACATGTTTGACGAGTGGTGCAATTTTTTACGGCCATTGGAGACTCATATATTTTTGCTGTATAGAAACGTGTTTAAGTTATATACATTATATGTATGCATAGAAAAATGTTAGTATTAAGCGAGAATTAAGTTTAACAGTCAAATAAAAAGAGAAACAAGGAAAGTAATTCAAAGCCTAAGTCATTGAAATCAAAGATTGTGTTCAAAAAGGAAAATATTTCAGAAAAGGTTTAGGAACAGAGATAAATATTTCAAAAATGATACTGATAACATACGGTGTTTATTTCAGGCAGATATTGAGAGTTTTCAATCTTCTCAGGACATCGTTACCAAACCTTAAAAATTTTTTCTTTCAATTTTATGCAGACGTCGAGGAGAAAAAAGATTTTTCATATTTTTTCGGAGCCCACGGTGTAAAATATTTCCACCGTTTAGTTTCAGTTCACTGGTTCATGATATAAAAATTTTCGGAGTTTATTTCCACTAGTGGAAGCTTTACAGCACGAGAGGATTGAATTCTCATGAAATATAAGCCAGCTGCGTATCTTATGATAAGGATTTCACGACGCTCAACCACTTCCATTATACGGTACCAATGTTATAATCGTACTGTACGTCATCAAAGCCAGTTTACAAAGAAGAAATACAAATTTTTCTCCAAGATTCCCTTATTTTGAATGACCTTCCGAAGTTATTGAAACGCCACTTTAATCGAAAATCGATACAAACCTTTCCCCTGTCCTTGTGAAAACAGCCTTTATCTTTCGCAATAAAACAATCGCAATGCGCTTATCTTATTGATTCATCACAGAGACATTGGCTTTTTTGTGATGAATAATTCGTCACCATCTAATGCCTAAGTTATGGAGGAAATTACCAAAAATAGAACCCCTTCATTATATCTATGCAAATTAACAACGATCGAGTCATCTGTAAATTAATCAACGGCATTAATTTTATCCGTGGTGAATCAAAGAAGATATGAAGTTTTAAAAATAACCGAAAAACTTAAGCTGCATTTTTTTAATTATTCAAATACACCAAACAGAGATACCCGTTACTTTCGAAAGGCTTTCAGACAGCGGACTATGTTGAGAAACTCTCCCACGAAAATAATGAAACGAGCACAGCTTCGGGTTTCTGCGCAATAAGTGATTTTTTCAGTCTACATTGTGACCTTATCTTTTTCGATACCCTTCCTTAATTTCATTAAGTTACCGTACATTGCTGTAGACCAAATAAAAACTAAGTAGATAGTTAAAGTAAAGACTGATAATGATCACGAGTATATCTGGCATTAATAGGGTCAGAGAAAAAATCTGTAAAACAAATGACCTGTACCAAAGAGAATTGCTGCACAGCAAAAATCACAGAATTCCAAGTTTCTAAGGCCAATGCTTTAAATTTTCAAGGAGAAAATACTATTCTTTGGAGTCAATTTTGAAAATGGTGTCATAAAAGGGGCACAACAAATTTAACACATGTACGGTGAGGGAGTAAAGTTTTTCGACAGAGAGAACTCCGCCACGATCGCTCCAGGAGAAAATCGGCTACCTTTTTAAAGTAGCTTATTCTTTGGTCTCTATTACGCTAGAATCATGGATTACCTGCGCTCAGTTAGAGGAAGATGTGGCTCATAATATACAACGGATTCAAGCAAATTACTCAGGCTGAGTTAAAAGGAGAGGGCGAGATAGTTTATTCAAGTGGCATAATTATTTGATAAATACTAAAAAAATGCTCCAATGTGTCATTCAGACAAGAAATTTAGCACCCGAAGTCCACGTACACAGCAGACAGTAAAACGCCTAAATTGAAGATCCTATTATATTGAAAATCATATTATTTTTGCTTTAAAAAGCGAAATTCCTGACTAATTTCATGAGATTTATGATCATGAGATCCTATGAGATTTGCAGGTGTTGCACACCCTTAGCAACGCAGCTAAAGTGTGATAGATATAAGTTTATTTTCAATTACACAACATGACTTAAGAGTTATCATTGAATCCTAAAGCGAAATTTTTAAAACACTCTCGTACCCACTCCAAATTGCTGATAGTCCCAGATCAACTGCGTCATTGAAGAGCGCATTTGCGATGTTTCCGGGGATAAAATAATAGCTTATTTACCACTGATAAGCGACGTTTATCGTGCAATATGAACACAGGTTATATAATCGATGACAACTATCAGACGAACACCATCGTTGACACAGTGTGACAGATATACTACCAACGACACGAGCTAGAATCATTTTATCAACAGTAATAAGAATCAGGCTAAGCGGGCTTCACAAGTAAAGGCAGAGTTATTACCGGAGAAATGAAGAACATTGTTAAGGGGAAAACCAGCATAGGACACAACATTTCACGAAACATAGATGAGAGACCTGCAAGCTGTCATTCTGAAAGATGAGGAGGTAGGAAAAAAATATCCATTTATAACATCCAATATTCCGACTACAATGAAGACATAAAGAATACTGTAAAAAGCAAACGAAGTAAGCAGAAAATGCAGAATTGGTGGTTGGAAGAGCTACCACATTATTCCAATAATATTCACACGAATATTTTACTTCTACAGAGCGCTTCAAAGAAGAAAAAAATGTGACCCTTACATAGGTGATTCTTCCTCGTAGTTTGCAGTTCTTATAAAACGTGAAAATGGAATGAACTTGGATTAAATGTTCCTCAAATGTGGCCACCAGCTGTTGAGCATATCAGATGAAAAAATACCTTAAAAAACATTAGTAGGAAAAATTATCTCGTGATAATATTTCTATCAACGAGGAAGAGCACTCATTTCTCCCTTCCCACTCCATTAGCTCTAAATATGCCTGCACTCTACTACTGTACTTTGCTCTCACAATGCTCCGAAAGAAGCCGCACTTCACCAATGCCTATGCTTCTAGGCCAGAAGTGTAGAAATTTTGGTTCTCCCAGCACTTCCCTGCTATGAAAGAGGTTCTATGAATTAATCCTCACGGTGAAAAGCGCATTTTCAGGCTCTTCGAAAGGCATGCATTAAACCCAGGCTGCCAGGAATAATGCTCATATTCGTGAAATAACCTTTCCCAAAAGTTTTCACTTCTCTCGCATAGTGATGATGTGTACATTGCACACTACTAACTTTATAGTATAGTTGGTGCAATATAGAGGACTCAGGCATACTCTACAGAATCATATGAGCCTGAAATTGGAGACATATTGCTCTACTCCTCAGCTTATTGATGAGAGAGGAGGGATAAGGGGCCTTCAGGGGCCTCCTTTATTCGTCTATTGCCTCAAGTACGTCGTAATTATCAATAACACCGTGTCATAACGGGCTTTGCTCTTCCAAATATCCCACGAGAAAAATAGCTTAAAGACTGCCATGGAAACTCATTCGTATTGTGGCATAGCAGTTGTCAACTTTACACATTAACTTCAGAGTAGTGGGGATATTTGCTGCTACGCTGCGTTGTAAAAATGAGGTTTTTCGTCAAAGTTATGAGTTTATATCCGTTGAAGAAGGTGGTCTACGGATGAAAATGATCATAGTAACGCATTTAAAAACGGCTAAACTATAGCAATTTCATATTTTTCTATCAAAATGATCCCCTAGTTCATAAGCTGAATATTTGAAAAGCGGAAGGTTGAGGTAATTTCGCACCGAATAAGAAACAACAGCTCTCAAGAAAGTCACTGTCTATGGATAAAATTTATTTAGTTTAAGAATTAGAACTTTGCCATCTTCCACTTTTTCCAAGAGAACTAACCGATTTCGATGTTTACATGTCATCATCAGAGTTTTAAATATTCTGATAGCGGAAAAACTTATGTAAATCTTAACAAATTAGTCAAGCAAAACAACACTAAAAGTAAACTATGATGAAACTAAAACTAAAATGTTAACAGATAAGTTCCATTTAACAATTTGGGAATATTACAATTTTATTCTTAAAGCAATATGTCACAATTCCATAGATTAATTTCGCCAACCATCACCAGGATAAAATATTTCTTGGCCATATAATTTATCGGAAAAGTCAAAAGCCCGGATATTAATTTTTTCTGGCTTAACTCGGAAAACAGTACACAATGTCACACGCTAAATCGGTATGTCAGTAACATAGCTCCCTTTCCCTAATAGCATAGGAAAACCGTAATACCAAGATCGACCGACAGAAAAGATATTCGTGACGTTTTTAGGCGCAACTTTATAGGTCATATTTATCGTCAATTAGTACACTGTTAACTAAAAAACGTCCATTTTAAGTTAAAATTAAAGTAAGGATAATAAAATATCAGTACAGTACGTTTACCGAATTAACAGTTACATAAACTCTAAGAGACATTTTTAAAATAAGTAACAAAAGTCTGATATTTAGTTGTAGCCAGGGTAAACATAATTTTAATATCTAAAACTTAACTAAATGATTGATAGATGTCAAATCAAACTGTTGGAGGTAAATCTTTATGAAAATATAAATAGATTTTCCCAGGAAGAGTCGCAAGTATGCCCATCATTCTCAATCAACATCAATCATCAAATGATACCAAAAGTGTCAGTTGCGAGCAATTCAAACAATTTCTATTCGGAGTGAAAGATAACATTTTTATAACACTCTGTAATCCAAAAAGGCTCATTCTCTCGTTTTATACATGATTCAAACAGGTCCCTTGTGATAACACCTCTGGAAAATCCCATTCTCTAATTATAGTAATGAGATATGGGAAGGAGGATCAAACTTGGGAATGGGAGTAGAACGAAGAGACAGGTACAATAAATATGACCTAGCAAACGTAACTTATCACAAGTATGCGCGTGAAGTCCTTGCAACTCATTTAAAAACAAATGGGCTTGTTTTGCTGGAATAAGGCTATGCTCTATCCAGCTTCTTCAGCTTGACGCACCACTTTCATTTACCATTCGGTCCTTTGCAGATCCAGTAGGTCGTAAACGGTTTCCTGAGAGTCATTACTAGTTTTTCACGATAAAAAACATTATCACCTAAAGCTAGAATCAAATCTAAAATGGGGCAATGGGTCTGGGAAACATCTCTTCCATCACTCCTGTTTTGGATTTGCGAGGAAAAAGAGATAGAGACGGAGAGGAGTGAGGAGAAATTTCATCTCTGGATTTAAACTCATTAACGAGCGCGGTCGATCAATCTCCGTATCTTTAATTCACTTCCCTCTTCCCGAACTTTCACACGAAATTAGCTCTTTTCTCTCAAGAATTTGGGGGTTTTCTCAACTCCTCCAAATTTCAGGCATTAATGTCTCGCAGATTATTAATTAACCTTTATTTGACGCAAAAGGAATATTTGATTAGCGCGGGAGAAGAAACGCAAAAATCGTCATTTAACTTCAGTGAGTAAGTAACAGAGAAGTTATAACGAGACTGGATACGGCCGGTTGTATTCAAAACGTTTTGAGGTAGCATACATCGGTAAAGCGGCAGTGTAGGGGGAATTTAAATTCATGGAAAGCAGAACCCGTCCAACTATTGGTGTAGAATTTTCATTATTTGGCTTCGATAGGAAAAAAATGGGTTTGGCCACCGATGAATTGCCGCAGTGCACCGGTCCTTCCTTGATGGTTGGTTAAATGAGATTTAATGGAGAATTGGCCTCCAGGTGATTAACGTGATAGCCAGGAAGTTCTCAAATGGTCTCGTTATAACTCTTCTGTTACTAACTCACTGAAGTTAAATGACGATTTTTACGTTTCTTCTCCGGCGCTAATCAAATAGTCATCGTGCCTCGAATAAAGGTTAATTAATCATTTGCAAACTCTTGGTAAAACTTTGCGCAATGCGATGAAACTTGGAGCAATTGGAGCGAATTAATAGGCTAAAAGGAAACGAGAGAAGAACTCACGGTCGAGGGTGAAACAAGTAGAGAGGTACATAAAAATGATTTTGAGGCACGAATACAAGGCCCTCCAGGCATAAAATATCTTGTTCCTTGTGGGCCCTTTCGGATATTTGATGGAAATCAAACGTGAACATTGAAAACGTTAGACATAGTAAACCATAGACCGTGCCTAAATACTCTACTGGAATATTGAGCTTCAACAGTTAGGCGGTATTTCAGTATTAACTGACTCCTTGAGTTTGAGCACCTGAATAACCTGAGTCTGAAGTGAGAGGTATGTAAATAAAAGTGGGAAATGCATATAAAATTTTGAAGTATTTGTGTAAATGAGGCCCTTTGGAAGAATAGATCGCGACAGTCGCAAGAAATGGAGATCGAAGAAATCAAACTTCAAGCAATGATTATTAAACAAAAGTAAATTGCTACTTTTCTCTCACCTCCAAGATTCAATTTCTGCTTTGGTGTAGACCATTAATCCACCGTACACCTAAAATCAAATACAGTTTGCCCATACGGCAATGAATTTCAAAACAGGAAAATTCCCATTTAGACAGCATCCCCATATTGATACACGTAGCTCAGTATTAGTCAGCCATTCATGTCACCCTATTTTGTCCATTCTGTGATAACGGAATATGACAGTTGGATCTTAAGACACCTGGGGATGTTTTCAAAATCCCGCGATGAAATTATTTCCATCTCCCTCCAAGCCCATCGAATTCGCTTTTCGCTCCTCCACCTGAGCCTTCCAAACGTTTCCGTCTATTCTATTCCCATCCTCTCCCGTGTTGCACACAGCAAAGAACCCTCACGTCAATCACTCCACGTCATCTTTGCTTTGAGCGCCCACCATCCCTTCTAAATCCACTTCGGCCGCTGCCTACGCCCACCCGAACTGAACCCCTTCTTTTAGAATTCAGCCGTATACAAAACCCTTCCGTCGTCCCTCACCCAAACGATCACATGCCTTCTACGTCCATTCCAATCTCAGCTACCACTAAAACCTTCCAAAGTCTACATCGATAGCAACTTCATTCTCTTCCCTTAATGTATCTCTCTTACGCACGCACACACGCACAGAGACCCAGATGCACCTTTGCTTACTCCAGCGAAATCTTCGCTAAAAGTCCTTAACAGCTCGTCAAAAATAAAAACCCCTCTTCCGCCTTTCTCTTCCCTTCCATTAGGGGCTTGTATACCGTGCATTTAGGGCACCTTTTACAATACAAGGGATGGGGAGGAATATCGAGAGACGTACTATAAAATGAAGCAAGACGTTTGTATTTTGGAAGCCCTTTGACAAGATGAGTCAAGCGAAGACAATTTGGAGTTCACTACTCGGTACATTTCTCACTTGACATTTTAACCCACATATACATATTTTTCACGTCCACCCTCACCTCTTCACCATAAGCTGAAAACGATTAATCATCCACAAAATTTGGTCTACGACAATAAAAGATTTTCAATTTGTCAATATTGCCATATTCAACAATTTGATTGAAATTTTAGTTCATTGCATGGCCAGAAGATTCACAATTTTGGAAATTAAATAGATAATATAAAACATGAATTCACCCAGCGCCAAGTAGAAACTTGCTAACATTTTAGGCAACATTGTTCCAGGTCATTAGTTAGTCACCGGTTTAAGGGTCTCATATCCTAGGTGGAGCCCCTTACTATGCACTCTATTAGGCCAAAATTCTACCGCATTTAGTTTCATTAAAACCAAGGTGCCAGCAGTTTGTAAATAGAGGAAATCTTCCTTCACCCATAAAATCGCTCTTCGAGTAGTAGTACTAAAGCTGCAATAAACAGTTGGATTGCCAGGAATGATTGAGATGCGACAAAAACTATTTCATCAATGGCAGGTATTTCTTAAGTAGTGAGGGCAGAAAAACTTGATGGAATTGAATTGTGTACAGCATGACGATAGGTAGAAGAGAGTACAAAAGAGAGGTGGTGCAAATAGGTCGACGGCCTTTCCAGTGTCATTCACGGGAGTCCGGTAAATCTGTTCACTCAACGACGCATGATTCACCATCAATGTTTACAAACTCTTCGCAGATGAGAGCCACCAAGTTTTGCTACGCCTATCTTCAACCTTGGCATGCAAAACTTTTAGATGATAAACTGGCTTCTTTTTTAAATATATTTCTCGTTTGATAAAGACTTTCAAACCTTAAAATTTAATAAAACTACCTTGATTTGATTACTCTCTTTCTGATATAATTCTTCACAGTAATTTGATTATTCTCTTGCTCCTTACCAAGACCATTTTCAAGATTTTCGAATAATGGGACTTGAAACGTATCGTGCTCCATCAGAAGGTGTTTCACCCAGAGGCAGAAGTCAAAATCACAACAATTATTTACTATCGAGTTGAATTGTACGTTATGACGAAGAAACAAAGACGATTGAAAACACAACGACATTTCAACTTCCAGAAAAAGCAATAGTCAATTATATTTAGAAAAGAAAATTTCAGCGATATAATTCCATCTTAGCGAATCATGTAAGACTTTGTGTACATTCTCAAATAACATCTACCCTATTTTTTCTCTCAGAAAATTAGAAATTTTAATCACTCATGCGCACGTCCAGACTTGCAACCCGAGATCAATACATATTTTGAGGTATAAAGATGCCTTTTAAAGGAACTGGCATGGTTATACATTTAAGTGCTACCGAAAAGTACACCACAGTCACAACCCCACTGGGATAAAATTGCCAGGGAGTCATTTTTAGCGTCGAGCGAAGGTTACTCAAGAAAATTATACCGATATTAGCCGCAACGGAGCACTGGAATGAATGCAACGCAAACATTCACACAAATCCTTTCACATTTCAAACCTTCCTCTGTAAAAAAAATTGAAACCTATTCTTTTCATCTTTAGAGCTAAGACGGGTCGCCAATATACCATCTATCTTTTCAACATACTGTTGTTGCCATTATGCTTCTAGTTTGTGCAATATTTCATTCCCTTAATTTCACCTTTTAGCTCTTACAAAACGTAATTGCAAATGGACAAGGAGACGGTTTGAGGGCCAGAAAGGTCGTCTTTTCTCTCAGGCCACAAAGGTCATCTCACGAAAGCGATTAGACTTGATTTCATGGTAGAAGGTATACCGGTACATATTTTATTTACTTTTGATAAACCAACGTGCATTGCGCCTACCATTATTGCTACTTCGCAAGTAAGACTTTCAGAGGTAGAGCCTATTTCACTTCCACTCCGCACCACAGTCTCGACTGTCTTCGTCACTTAGCGTTTTGCGCCTCTGTACGTTTTTTCCTTCCCTTTTCTTCCTAAAAATCCGTAGCCCCCTCTTCTACCCTTTCACATTTTGTCTCCGTTCCCCCAAAATACGAGAAAGCAAGGTCACCATACTCTCGGTCCACAAAAATAATCTCTCTCCAGCGTCTTACGGAGAGGAGAGAAAGAAAGGGCACAGGGGTGAATAAAAAGAAACGGAGAAGAAGTAGAGGAATAAGGGATGGAAGGAAATATCAATGAGCGGATGAGCGACTCGGCCTCGCATATTTTTTTATTCACGAGTGCATTTCTGAGAGAGGGATCATCCCAAAGACGCTCCTTAAAACGGAGTATTACTCCGTGCGCTTCCTTACCCCTTCCCACAATCCCCTTCGAAAGGCATTTCAAATCTGAAATGCAGAAAACTATCTATTTTTTTCGCACTACTCTTTATTTTTCTATTGACGAACTCCCCCATCCTGCACCTCAAAACAAACCACTGCCTTAATTGGGGAAAGGGTTCATACGCCCTCGATGCCCTTTTTCACCGACGACCTTCGACGGACAAAAAAAAGAAAAACATTGCCTGACCCAGAATCTCCTCCGCTTGCGGCAATCTTGGAATGAATCGGGCAACGGGAAAACAAATTGGAGCACGAATTGAGTTACGCTCCAAAATTAATGCCGATTTATCTGAAAGGCTAGCTTCGGGGTATTGTCTATATCGCTCAATTTATGATCGCGCTTGTTTTCCAAAAGAGAGCAAGTGAAAAATCCATTACTGAAAGACTTCAAGTAATCTTACTTGACTTTCTAATTAGAGAAGGTAGTAAAAATAAATGATCCAAATAAGTTTTTCGCAAATTACGAGAAAAATTTGGTCCATAATGAAATCAGTCCTTCGCGCCATAGTTCTAATTCCAATGAAAAGAAATGTAAAGGTCACTTCTATTACAGCAGCACTGAAAAAAATTATTTAAAAATGTTAACACAGTTTAATTGCAATTTGTGAAGTCCACTCTTTCATAGCCTTATTACACATGTTAAGAAACCACTTAAAAGGACAAGGATAACTAGGTAAGCATCTAAGTACGTAAGAAGCCACTTATAAACTAATAACTTCGGTAAGAAATTCGGAGGAGTGAATTCTTCAAGCTTATTTCAACTACAACAAAGGAAGAGACTACGTCCCCTTTCGCAACAATGAGAGAAAAATGTCTTGTGACAAACTCATGGTGGTAAACAATAACGACTAAAGATTTCATTTAATTTTAAAGGAGACAGAAGTCAAACTAGCACACCTTGATTCAAACGTTTTACCCGCACTACCGCCGTCAATTAGCAATAAAAAGCCTTTTTAGGTCAGCCCGACTTTTTTGCGGCAATTGAACCCGTCTTTCAAATACCTTAAGGCACATCATTTTCCGAATGTGGCCTCTCATAAATTTGAGCCTCTGTTTACTAGCACTGGAATAGACGGTCAAATGTATCCCATTAATTGATATATTGATTCTCCGTTGTCAATAGTATCATATGTATCTGACTGCAGTAAATGCTAAAAAATCCATAAATTCACATATTTCTATTTAGTTAACAAAAATATGCATACCTTTCAAAACTTTTTTTGAGGGTACATACCTACGCTCAACAAATCGTGAGAGACTGTTAAAAGTCATTCTGCATTAAAAATACGGAGCTTAAAATAATCAACGAAAGTATCAGGGTGATAAAGCACCTTAAAATATTACGCGAGTCTTCAAAGGGAAGAGTGGTGCCAATAAAAGAGACTATTTCCGTTTACCATCTCAGTCAAACTTTTGAGATAGTCTTCTACGTACCCAAAAGCCCCACTCAATCACGAAGAAAGCTGCTCTTCGAGGACAAAATTCCAAAGAACAGCAAAGAACAAATATTTGGCTACACTTTAGCCTCTGTATTCAGCTTACTACAAAAATAGTTGGGAAAGACTGATGTATTCTTGGCTTCGTAATCAGAGGTCCTCCATGGGATACAAAGAGGTTTCGGTCAGTCGCCTCGGGATATATATTCTCAAAGTCAAGGGCAGAAGGCGTTTACCCAACGACTGACTAAATAACAAGAGATTTCATGGAGCCGCAAGAAGGAAAGATTAATTATAGGGCATCGCATTTTACGTGATAAACAAAATGGTACAACATACCTAGCACCACTAGGTGCAAAGGACAGAAAACATAAGGAATAAACACTCATGTTACACCGAAAGTGAAAACCACATACCTAACTCAGTACGAAAATAACTGAATTTAGAGAGAATCTATTAAATGGAATCTGTCGCTAATTGTTCGAAGAATCAATTTATCTCCCCCACACCTGAAATTTTTGGCCTCTTTCCCCAGCCGTTACTATACTCATTAACTTGATACGTATCATACCTAGCTTGATTAGCGTCTCATTGCTATGTTATCATAAAGTTGCTATGTTATGTTATCTTTTGTGGACTTTCGTCCCCATCCTCCATGGAGAAGCTCCTTATGAGTGATGCCCTACACCTATGAATCATGTGCATGCTTACTTCATGTTGGGCTCGGCTGGAATCAGAGGGGTAATTTTTCTCATTCGCCCGAGCGCTGATGCTCTATCCATAAGTGGCAGTTGGTAAATGCTATGTACCTTGGCTCTATACGCACGTCAGATTAATACACTATCATTTCGTTTCAATAAAAAGTTTAATGTTCAAGCTTTTTCTTTTATGGACGTTTCTCCATCCTTGAGCATACACTGGAATAGCCAGCCATTTTGTTCAATTTAAACCGCAACTCATAACCAGTCCCTTCTCCCTCTGTGCGCTGCTTCACCCCTCAGTCTATTCAAATATATTGTTTCATTCTCAAAGTCAATAAGTTTTATGACCATGAAACACTCAATATCGCATCCTTACTTGATTTAATCATTCTCCGAACCCGTTGGCTAGGGATAATTTTGCCTATCATCCGTTTGATAATGAATAACCCATCTTTAAAAAAATATAGTGGTTTCGCTTCCATTCAAGCTGAACTGCACAGCGTGCCATTCCTCGCGCGCAATGCTTACATCAGATAATATGAAAAGACAAAAATCTCTTCACCTCTATGCACGATCAACGGAAATTTCAAACTGAAGCTATTCCAGTAATCTTGCTCAATAAAAAAATCAGTGTGTTTACGGTGCTTGGAAAGCTACTCCCACACGTTCAAATAATTTCCTCCTCAAAAAAATACATTATTAGAATATAGTATACTCATACCATGTCGGAAAATATCATTTTAGAAAAAACAAACTCTGAGATCGGATTTTTGCAGGAATTGAAACGATGACTAGCAGCGTCGCGAGTCTGAATATTAGCGGACGCCGGAGGTTTTTCTCAATATCATTTTGAATTCCTTGAATGCCATTTGTAGGACGTTTTCAGAGCAAGATCCATCATTTTCATGTTTATTGGAAAACTTAAACTCACGATTCAATAGAAATAGGCAGAATCATGATCCCTACTCGAATGGCATCTAAAAAACACTTATAATGCTACGCAGATATGATGTTCAACTACGGACTACTTGGTACACTACAATACCAGTAGTCTTGCGCCGATTAAAGGTTTTTCTATCCATAATTTCTCCGTTTCTCGAGTACTATCTTGACCAACCAACCTATAATATTAATGGGGTGAATCCTCGCCTTGTGGCAGTTCACTAAGACTAAAATTTACTCTGCTCCTTCATCCTTCCATAAAATTCACCGTGGAGTTTGGAGGCACTCAAATACCTGGATTTTTCCATCTCAGTGAAGGAGGAAAAACACAAATTTCCCATGCACCGGAAAAGTACCTTTTCTAATGTCCCTGCTGACCCCCGATACCGCAGATCTCAAAACATTGCTACCATTAATTCAATGCTCCATAGACTGGCTTCCAACCCCCCAAAGTGAAGTAGACTTTGATAAAGAAATGAGAACCATAGCTGCGATTACCAAAACTAACGGGTATGACGAAACTTAAGTCAAAAAACTGTTTGGTAAAAAAGTAAGCCAATACACAGTGAAAATGCCAACCAGCCTAGACATTAAAGATCTCAAATGCGAAATTAACCTCAGTGGCCCGAGGTCTCCTCTACTAATATCTCCCTTTACAATTTCCACGGGATATCGCCTCTTACGTTCAACTTCATTCAAAGTCATATTATTCACCTGATTTCTAGCAATTTCAGCGGTCGGTAACTAGGCACACTAACTGCTGGAAACGTAATGCAATGTAATTAATCCTATTTATTGATCAACAATATAGCCCTTGCTGATGGCAATCCTTTTAATTATATTTAGTTCTTTGTTGATGCTGGAGGTAGACATAGGGATGGAGCTTTGCTGATGAATCATTGAATTGCTGGCGTAGGCATGTATAAGATGTTTTTTTGATATGGACTGGTTTGGATAGGCAACTCCGTTTATTTCTTTCTCAGTTAAACTCGTTAAATTGCAAAATAAATCTCAATTGTGAAAAGGAATAAAATGGTTGCCTCAAATTGCTTGACCTATCCATCTCAAAACTTGAAGATGGACTACAATACTCAATTTTCCGGAAGGGTATGTATACGGACCAAACCACTCATAGCAATTCAAGGCATTGCTACACACAGAAGCTTTCAGCTAACCATTCAATGATTCATCGGCTAACCTTCATCCCTATGTCTGCCTCCAGCACTAACAAGGAACTAAGCATAATCCAACTTACTTGAGCTTAATACTTATTTTAACTTCCTCTAGAGATAAATCCGTGAACTTCTAGAATACCCTTTCTTCCCACGTCACCCATTTCATGAAAGACATGTAGGCGCGCGTATGAGCGACAGGAGGAGCCGCAAACAGCTCAAGTTTGGAGCACGACATCTCCTTTAAGTGCAGGGAGGGAGCACCAATCCGCCCTTTCCACGGCTCCCTAAGCCCTATATGTCTTCCCTCTCCTGAAAAACCATTATCCGTCGCTACCTTCAGGCATCCGCCCTTACCCTACCCCGACCAACCGTATCTTTCCCTCCTCCTCAATCCACACACCGAAATTTCCTCTCCCTTACCTTATCTCACGCCCTGAGCGCTCCATCACTCCCCACTCAACCCGTACCATTCCACTCCCCCACACTGACGCTCTTGACCAACTCTTTTCCCATCCCCGTGAAGCGACCAACCACCGCCACTGTCATTCCGCCACGCCGTCCCTTTTCCCCGCATCTCCCTCCGCAGCAGTCAACCCTTCCGGTTCTCCATCTTCTCCTCCGTCTGGACGGGAGATAATGCCGCGGGTGATATTACCTCCGAGACCTGAAACATATCATAAAAGCTCCCACGAACGACGACTTTTTTTAACATAGCCTTTCGAACACCTACTTTGAGGTGACACATCCAGGGAATTCGCCCGGTGAGGGTTTCTATATTTCATCATATGCAAGCGTAAACGATGGTGGATTGGTATTTCAATCGTCTCTGACTTATCTCATTCCCTCTTGCTCACTATTATAAAACATTTTGTTGAGACTTATGGCAGCCAATCATCCATAGCGCTGATCCCTAATACAGCCAAATTGATCGCCCTGTACTTATGTGACAAGTAACTAGCCTCCACATATAATTCCTAATCCAGAAAAAATTCCTAAATTAATAACAATTCCTTCTGGATGAAAATCAAAAATTGAGTTATTGCTAGCCAAAACAAGTAAACAATGAATGAAACGATACAAATTTATTACCAAGAAAAATGAGAATCAAACGACTGAGACGATTTCACTATTCGTGACCCCCATTAAATACATAGTTTTACACGATATGACAAATATAACAGTTTCATTTGATAAAAATGTATTGTAAAAAGAATAAAATTGAAAAAGATGCATGAATCAGAACACTTTGGCTATGAAGTCAATGAGAGTAATTTAAAATGCTAAGTGATACCAAGAAGTAGCAAGCACCGTGATTTTGAGTTGAACCCTTAGATTCTTCGCTTCTCCCAATCACGCTCATCCAATGAAAATCGAAAATTAAGCTATTGCTAGCCAAAACAAGTAAACAATAAATGACACGATACAAATTTATTACCAATCGGATTGAGAATCAATCAACTAAACACAAAATTTCAAAGATAACAGTTTCATTTGATGAAAAAGGTTTCGTAAAAAGAATATCATTGACGAAGATGCATTAATCAAAACATTTAGGCTATGAAGTCATTGGGAATAACAATAAGAAAGAATGAGAATGCTAACTGATACCAATAAGTACTAGACACCGTGATTTTGTGTTGAACTTTTTTATTCTTCGCTTCTCCCAAATCAAAAAAGGATTTGGGTGGGTAGAAATTTAATTACTATGCATACTATTATATTTATTTTATCTATTATATCTAATTTATCTGTAATATCTATTTCATCATCTTTTAGCTTTGCATATCTTTACATTTTTTCTGGAATACTAAAACAATATGCAATCATTTTGCATGAAGTGATCACAATTTTTTTACCAAGGAAAAATAAAAATTCTTTAAAAAACAGGCTCCTCGTTAATTAAAAATGGAAGAAACCAATGAAGTAGTAAAGACGCGATTAGTGTATGAGGTGACATTCTCTATTCTTTTCTTTTCTGAGGGAACAAACAAGAAAAGATAATCTTATGAGAACTTACTCAGGCTTGTTTTGAAAATACCCGATCGTGATGTAACAGCCTATTGACCCGTCGAATAAAGTTTTAGACTACGGACTGTTTGTCGATTTTTGACCAATATAATTAATGCCCTCAGCCCTTTACGAAATTGAAACGATGTGTTAAATTCAATATTACATATTATTTACAGGAGGAGTTTAAAATAAAATCTTCGCAACTGCTTAAAATATTCTTCCACGTTCATCCATTTGTTCATACAGGGGAGATCTCCGTGGAATTTATGGATCCCATAATCACAAGAAATGAGCTACATAGCAGGTGTAAACACTCAGCAAACTTACATCGGCATGGCATCATATCTGTCAATATTTCCTCTCGCTCCCACGCTCATTCCTTTCTCACGCACCAATCAGTTTCCCCCAAACCCCCGTCCACGTTCACTAACTTCTCTCTCTCCCTCAATTCCGCCCGCTTTCGCCAGCCGCCCTTCAACGCTGCAAGTATTTCCACGCGTAACAGGCAAAGGCGTGAGCCCTCTACCACCAAACCTATATCGCATGGCTCCACTTCTCACACATAATGACTGTCGATTTGGCTTCGGCTCCAAGTTATTTCTACCCCGCTGAGCAACTTTTGCCATGGAACTCGTTATCACGTCATTCACCCAAGCTTGGTATGAGGTTTCGTGGCTTTTACAAATTTGGCTTCACTATCGCATAGAACCAAATCGCAAATCGGTGTTTTCCCTGAGCCTGATTTTACGTTCCGTCTTTCCTACTCTATAACAGCCCTGATACTTCGTGCGGTCTAAATTTAAACTTGGATTATTAATGAAAACGGATCTCGCATTATAAGAGGGAACTTCATTTTTCGATAATTTCCCCTTCCATTTTGGCAATTAATCAGATCAGACATTGAAAGTTCCTTAATCAATCTACCAACACAATTGTAATCTAATCGACCAATATATTCACTTGACTCAGCCATAGGCACTTAACTGACTAAAATTTCATGCATCGTAAAAAGTCGTCGTGTTCGTGTTTTGTCGCATCGTATTTCAGCACCTTACGCCTGTTTCTGCACTCCACACGCCGCAAAACTATGGCATTGAGTTTCCAGTAAAATTTTATGCCTCGCCTTGGGGAGTGAGTAATATTAAAGTCCATGTCTTATTTCTCTCGCAACACCATGTTCTCTTCCCTGAATCGCTTAAGTGTCGATTATTACGCTACTTAACGTTTAAAATGAGGTAGTACCGCTGCAAGAGTAGCCTGAATTCCCAAAAAGCCAGGTGGCATTTGATAAGACCTATACCATCCCTTCGCATCCAGAGAGGATATGCACCTAATATTGACCTCTGCGCAGCAAGATGACATTATTTGTCCGGCTTAAAAAATATCCTTAGTGAAAAATGTTTTCGAAAAAGCTATTTTTACAACATACTCCTCACGGTTATTAACAAAACAACGTTAAAAAACATAACTGATCAATTATACAAACTTTACAGGTGAACAACCTCACCACCCTTAACATCTTTAGTTATTTAACTCTTAGCCAATTCCTGCAGCAAATTCTCCTTTCAAATAGAAATATTGGTGAATATTTAAGAAATGCTGTGAACTCTTCAAAATTACGAAGTCAATTAGTTAGGCCGCCTTAAACTGAGAGGAATATTACATATCCCATTCCAAAAGTCCAACCATCTCCACTTCTTGGTGGATGTCTCACATTTTATATTGGTGCTTACACCAATTTATAGTGGTGCATTAGTTCAAAGCACAATGGGAAAAGTGAATAAGTCAGAAATAGCTATAACGTAGTGAATGTTGCATTAAGCTGCCATTAAATTTATCTAGACATTAATAACCCTTTCCAAATATCTTTTATCACCACACCCGGGTAATTACGAATATAAATACTGTAACTGACAGAGAACATGTACGCTTTGCTTAAGAGGCGTAATGGTGTCTCATCCAGTTATCGTTGACATTTCAAGTCTGGATGAATTATTACAATTAAATTAAAACGTTGGAATCAGATGTGCAGAGATCTGAAAACTAAAACCAAACCCGCGACAATACTTAAACTGCACAAACAATAATTGATGCTGGCATTTAGGTAAGGGAAGTAAAAATATTGCCTTGAAATCTCACCAACCAACCTGGAAACGCAACAGCGCGTCCGCAAAATCCTCATGTCGGCATTGCCGCTGCATTGCTAGCACGGAAACCGCTGCCCAATTATAATTCTCTCTATAATACATACCATACAGAAGATAAAACTCTAAACGTCTTCGCTGGGTAAATACTCAGCGTCAACATTCCGATAATGACGACAAACATACTCCACGAGAGCATCCGCTGAAAGCGCGACCCCATTGTAAGTGTCCATCGTCGCCTAGTGCAAACTTCACCCCACCCTCTGTCTCCTCTCCGCCCTCCACATCGAAAACTCATTCTCAGCGCCGTCCCACCGCACATTCACCCACTCCGCGTTCCCTCGGCAAACACTCCCTCCCCTCCACCACCAGATCCCCGAGCCCCCGGAGCGTCATCTCCTTGATCCAACCCGGGCTAACCCTTCAGCCTCCGCCTGGCATCCCCGCTCTAAACTACCATCTCCTAATTTCCTCCTCGTCCGCGGCAGCGTAGGTTGCTACGTTTAAAAAAAATGCCTTATTCCTTCCCAACCGAAGTTTTTTCTCGCCGAGGGGAAATGAATAAAAGAAATTTAGTGAAGGGAACGATAAAAATTATTAAAGGTGAGACCATTTAAATTGCGGATAACTTTGTCTTTTCATTAGAATTTTGAAATGATCACCGCATTCAGCAAGTATCCCAAGTTAAAAATCTTTTTTAATCTTTCGTACCTTTGAAAAGTAAATAAGCCTTTTAAAGGAACATTTCATCCGCAAAACGGAGTTATTTCGACTCCGTTGTGGATCTTCTCTGATGGAAAGGACTTCAGATTCAATTTTGAATTATTCGGCGCTCAAACATTTGAAATACGCAATTTTGCAGGTTCGTGTTTCAGTTTACATCATGGAGGTATCTCTAAATCTTACAGGTACGGGTCTCATATCCTCGGCATTTTCACTGTGCACTTACCATTTTTGGTCCCCAACTAACACCGACCATTTCAATTCTTTTCTTCAATCTTATTTTTCCGACATTCTCTTCTCTAGCACTCTCATTTATATACCAATCTCTATCACTTCGAGCTAAATTCTATCTTTTGCCCCCAACAAATCTACCCACTAACTGCCTTTCCAGCAGGTTCTCTGGATATTTTTCTCCGTCATCGACGTAGATATAGTTTATTCAGTGAATTACTCACTATGTTTTGTATATTCGCGACAGTGGTGAAAACCTTTTGGTGGTGGGGTGCTCCAATTCTTCTTCAAAGGCAAAAAAAATCATCTTTTCATATTTAGGAACCATTTTGCCTAAAACCTACTTAAGACTAGTCAGTCTATACTAAAATCAGGCTGGGCTGCTTTAAGTGTTAGCAAACTGAAAGCCATTTTTTTCATGCATAATCTATCACCTTCAATTTTTATAGCAAAATATGAAATTAAATTTACAAAGACAAGTAAAACCCATCTCCGCTACCGTATTGACGAGAAAAAAGTGTCAGACCGGGAAAATGTCATCTCCCTAGGACTTGAAATGAAGCTGCACACTATTTGAGGCACACTTGTTTACTTTTTTAAATAAACGACCATTTATATCAAAGCCAATATTATCATATTTTCCGGGCGTTTGCCGTATAATCTCCAAAAAAGTAGCTTTCTGACCTAAAATAGTTATTCTGTCGAAGCTAAGAGGTGAAAATTCATCTTTTCATATTTAGGAACCATTGAGCTTAAAACCTACGGAACTCTCCCAAAGGAAAATGTAAATGAAGGCCTAAAATACCTACAGAGTTTAAAATAGATTTAACGGCATGGAAAAAATGCGCAGTCATTTCTTTTAATAATCCATCTACCCTCTATACACCGATTTTTTTGTCCACCACGTGCAGTGATTTCACATGTTACCCCACTCGTGGGAGAAACAGGAACTAAAAGCAACGAATGAGAGAGGTTTTCGTTGCCATGCTGTAAAGTTGATGTCACAAAGGCATATAGACTTAAAGAAACCTAACCAGAGACAAAGAAACTCTTCTCTGTGTTACCTCTGGGTCACTCAGCGTGATAGAGAGTTGAAAAAAAAACTCTCAGAAGTAGATAGGAATAGTCAAAAAATAAGCCAAGGGAATAATACTAGAGCAAGTGGCTTTTACCCCATTATAATTGAATAAATCGTCTAAATTCGTGAGGACTAAATCCCAACCCTGTATCGCACTGTAGATTCCGAGGTTAGAGGCATAGGTGGTCGAGTAAATTGCCTCCAACTTGAATCTCCAACCTCTTACGGTATTTGCTCTAACTTCTCCTAGCAGGCACTCTGAAATGCCCTTTACGTAGGAAATACGCAGCCACCTATCACCGTTCAAAGCCACGTCCCACAACTTCCTCCCTCTATTGGGAAACATCTTCACCCGACGGTGAAAATGCAAACATCGCAAGAGAAGAACAATTATAGTCGAAGCCGGCCGGGGCAGTTAGGTGAATATCAGTGAGAAGACCTCTAGGCAGAGAAGCTAGAGCACGAATCGATGAAATAAGATACAGCTTGGGGTGGTGGGATAGGACAAAATTCAACTTTATCTAATTGACTGTTTTACTATGGTGGCCAAAGAAGATTCATCGACGGTTTTTTTCAGAGAATACGGCACGTCCTTTTATTCTTCTACCGCTATCACTTCTTTCATTTATACCACGTCTATAAGGGTTTTATGGCCATAAATTTTTATCTACCAGCTGAGGTAATTACGGGACGAGCTCGACAGCTGAGTCATTTTCACGACACCAAAATAGTTTCAGCGTACAGCTGTGCCGAAATGGGTGGAGAGGATGAAGGAAAGAGAAAAATTCTTGCTTCATTGTTTTTAAACACTACGTAAAGGGGCATAGAAGCATTTCAGACCTTCACGTCTCATATGAAAGACGGTACATTCGGCAGTAAGGTTTTCCCAGGCGCAATACCGTACAAGTTACAGGAGCGTAACAGCAGAAGTTTTGCACAATTAGGCGAAAATACCAATCTGAATTGAGGCAAAGCAACCACCATATCATGCAGTCATGAAATAGGCATTGCCATCACGTTATCATTAACATACCAACTTAAAATACACGACAAGTTAACTGTCGCAAATAAAAATGATATTGATGTCTTAGACGTAATCCGGCGCCTCTAGTTACATAGACCAGCATAAATCACCACACAATGCCCACAATGGCTACGTCATTGCAATGTCAAAATAAGATTTTCATTCCAGAGGCAGAATTTTAAAAAATAAAATTAATTTTTGCGTGCTTCCTCTTTAAATAGAGCTTAAGTTGTACAGATTTTTCGTAAAAACAAGTATAAGTGATAAAAAAAATGAAATCCAATGTCACGAGTTAAGCGAACACTATTCCCATTTCTGCGATAAATTTACCATAGAAAATCTTTGAGGACAACCACAGTCTTCTTACCTAAATGCATCCCCAACCTTTTCTGCGCTCCTGGCACACATCAGCCCGACTATGTTTCCAATCTTTAGTGCTTCCCTTCCTCCACACAGAGTCCATTTTATGCGATGCTCGCGCTTTAAGTGGTGCCATTAAACGTCCCTTTTTAAAGGAAGATTGGAAGCAGCCGTCAAAATTTTACGACTTATTGTAACTGCCAACAAGAACACGCACTAAAATCAAGTCCAACAACCTCCTACAAGTTTATTCGACACACCGCAGACTGTTATTGCAAAGCAAGTCATCCCTGGCATCAGAGACCCCAGGCTGCGAGAAACATTCAATGTTCACCTATTAGCCAATATCGCGGCTTTAATGCCGCGATATTCTCTTATACGAATTAAAAGTTCTTGCCAGTTCTTTCAATGAAGATCATGGTTGAGAAAAATAGCTAAAAACAGAGAGTATTTCTTAAAGGATTAATTTACAATGTGATATCCAATGGATGAGATCGCATAAGGAAGTGAAATAACTGACGAACCCACTGCGCGATGGAGATCTTTCGCTGAGTAGAAGGCGTCATCAGCGTAAATGCAAACGTATCTTAACTTGGAAAAGATCTCTAATTGGAGCTCATGATAACTAGCTTTGAAAACTCCTAAAATCAGATTACTGCTCAAATACTGCCTGGCAGAGGAAATTGACAGTTTCTCAAAACATTCCAAACGATCTGAAGGTGCGTTAAGTCTTTTAATAGGCTCACGTCACTTTCGCAAAGGGGTCTCGTCATTCAATTTCCTGGAGTCTCTGTCAATTTAAGAAGCACGTAATTACTCCGAGGAAAAAAACTAGAATCAAATGAAATGCTTAAGTTACGGCACGCCAGATTGGTTTCCAGGTTGGTAGATTCTTGTTACATGCACAAGGGTTGACTGGAAGTTGAAGGGCAACAGAGCGCTTTTGCGAGACGCATTTCCTTGAACAGCAATATTTCACACGAGAAATCTTTTTTCTTCGAGCTGAGCTGTGGCAAACGCTAACTTTCTGAATCTACATCCTTACTTGGGAGAAGTCTAATGATGAAAGTTTTCAAATCAGTGACACTAAGAAGCGTGCCTCCTTTAAAACAGAGGAAAGCGGGAAAAAGATCTCTCCTCACCGGCTTGGCTACGGTGCAACCATTTTTATAAACTGTCGCTGCTACCGTATAAATGACATTCACTCCACTCATCTCCGTTCTGTCACCTCCCAGCTACTTTCACAACACTACACCAGTCCTCAGCCTTCGCCCAAGCCTTTAGCTTACCCCGACATCCCCGGGATACAGTGTTCGGTTATCAAATCGCTTTAGGGTGGGGTAGTCTCCCACTAATGTCATTATGTTTCCGACCGAAGCTCTCTCCCGGAAAGGGTGGCACAGTAGGGCGGCTTTGGGAGAGGGTTCCGCTGAGGGAAGGAAGAGATGGCTCGAGAAGAGCCCCTTTTCGACAGTGGCATCTTCCTCCCCATCCGTACCCCCTAAGAATGCCCGCACCAACGCGCCAGCTCCGTAGTCCCTCGGGGGTAGAAGTATAAGGTTAAGCGAGGGAGCCTGGGGTTAAGGTATGGGGAATAGAAAGAAGAGGAGTTAAAGGGTTGAGGCGGGGAATCCTGCCACGGCAGACGGAAGAGGGATGCTAGCACTTTCCATCCCCAGTCTTAAAGGCCAAAGGGGAGGGAGGAAGGATTAAAGGAAGAGGAGAAAAGAAAAATGCTGCCTCCAACGCTTGCGCTCACCGTGGGTATCAAAAGAGTCTAAGCTTTGAGAGAAGGTCGTAAGGGATAAAAAGTGATGGTAAAAATCCAATACTTCATCGACTCTTCAAAATTAAAAAATATTCATATTTTGATTTGTTTTAAATGAGGCAAATTACCGAGAGGGTTAGTCAAATTACTTCAAAACTAATTAAGGTTAGAAGAAAAGAGTACTCTCGCGTGCGACCTGCGGGCGATTGATCGCGTTCCTTTGAGATTTCACTTGTGTTTGCTGCAGCGATGGTTGGAATCGTTTAGGTTGAGGTTTTCACTATCGGTATGAGTATCTGCCGCATTAACATCGTCAAATTAGGCGGTAAAGTACACAACGATTCTCTTTTTCTCGTCATTTGCTTCTATCGTACGATGAGCAACGACATAATGTTCCGTTGATATTTTCGATACGTTCATTCACGATTAATATTTGGCTCTTTATTCATTGATATGGTAAAATATTATAATTTACCGCAAATTTGACTTCAAATTCTGGCCCTCTCTCACTATTTACAGTCCCATCTCTTATTTTCTTGGCATGTAGAATTCTCCAAAGGTCTGAACTCAAAAGGCTATTAGAAAATAATGAAGAAATGCTGTTCTCACTTGTCGTCGAATGAGTTTATACTTAAATAAAATAGAAACTCATTGTTAAGAAGTTCATTACTCGAGCTAAATATGAAGCAGAAATCAAATTTGTGATCCAAATTTTAGCACTTAAGAAACCTTTGCGGCTCATCAATCCTATAACCAATATTCTTAAGCATTAATTTTTCTCATTAGCCCTTTATTGAACGCGTCGTAAATTAAGAGAAAGATAAATCCATTAAAACAATACCGAAGTATTGGAGTAGTATTTTGAGCCGGTAAATTCATCGGAAAAGCATTTGACTGGAATTAGTTCTTTGTTTTATCTTTTACTGAAACAAACGAGCATTTTCAAGAATATACCCTCCCTTAAAACATTTTTGCTCTAAAAAAATCGCATTTTTCATTTTTAAAACACGCTCATTAATTTGATCGTTGAAAAGATCAGGATGAAGATGTTGCAGGTAGACTAATTCCTGAAGTTAAACATGGAAGAAGAAAGAGCAGAAATGAAATAAGAGAGAGAACGTTAAAGAAAGGGCACCAGGGAAAGATGAGTCCGCAGGGAAGGAGACACAACCATAAATTCTCATTGTCCTCCACAGAAGCTCCATATTTTAGTTCATGAATCAAGGTCGCGACTTGAAACGGCGTAATGACCAAGCAAAAAAATTGAGCAAGAAGTATAGAAAGCATTGAATGTAATCGCATTTTTATTCTCTCTCTTCCTTCCGTCACGGCTTAACCGATTGCACGTAATCGCAAACTTTTCAGGTCAGGTTAATGACTCGAAAAGTTAGAGGACTAAGGGATACATATATGTGCAGACAAAGGGTGGGGGGGAGAGAAGCAGACAGAAACATCGTGCGAGAGAAAAGAGGAGCAAGGGAAGATGAGTTTGGGATGAGGAGGAGGTCAAAAGGTTCGGACCCCGAATCGCGCTTAATGGAAATGGGAACCAAATGCGCCGACCTTGATATACCCTCACGCCGTTGAAGGCCAGCCAACGCCAACTAATGAGCGGGCGAATTCGGGCCAAAGTTCGGGGAGTGAGGGAGAGGGGGGGTGGTTGAGTGTCAGTTGATGAAGGGCGTTTAATTCGCGGAATAAAGGGGCCACTTGATGGATTCTCCCATCCCGATGACGCCTTTGTGGTGGAATTAGCGCCAGGCCAACTCAATGGAAACGTCATCCCCACGCCTTGGCGCGTCATAGCACCGGGCCGCCTCCTCTACCTCCGCTCGCCACAGTGCCCCGTTATCCGAGGGGAATATCGTTATCTCTACCCATGCCAGTTTTTCGACTCCTTAATTACCTATTGTGATTCAAAAGAGGTCTAAATTCAATGCTTACTTTCAGGAATGGGTAAATAATTTTCAATGTTTAATCTTCATCTTATCCAAAAGTGCTTATTTTTCTTTGCGGTGGCTAGAGCTGTACTCAAACGGCGTTTTAGGCACGTGGCTGGGTATTCAGGCTACTGACCGAAAGCCCTAAGTTCATATTTGGAAGATAGCTTACCAACAAGTCAAGCCATACCCATGACTGAACTGAAAAACGTTATAAAAATTTACTGTCGAAACGGACGGAGGTTAAATTGGGTCGGTAGTAAATTCGTCGTTGACTTCACAGAATATTTTCATTACTTTGGCTCGTGGCATCTATATAAGTGTTTGATATCTCCACAAATCAATAGTAATGACAAAAAATATGAGGAGGGTCTTACAAATTAACTGCTCACAAGCTCAACTTAATATTCAACAATATATGCATCATTTTCCGATGTAACTGGTAAGCTTCAACATGGTTAGCTAATTAAAACGGCTGCTCGCGCTCGGCTGGGGCATATTTTAATACTCAGTCTTTATGCATGCATGTTTTTCTAAAGTTGATTTTTTTCCCATTAGGTGCAATGATGTACTAACCGGCCAAAACCGGAGAGACGAGAGGCATTTCTCCAGGGCCCGATAACTTCAGTATATCTTATGTAAGTACATAAAAAGTAATTATTACTTTTTAAGCACAATAAAGCCAGAAAATCATTATTATTAACGCATTAACCATAAACTTAAAACACTTTCCATAATAGTATACTGTAAAAAAGGTCATATACAGCGTAATTAGTTATGAAATACGGAACTCATATGCTGGTATCACTTATATCTATTTTCATCGTTAATTTCTGCTTAGCAGATGTATTACCATACACATCTCATCATAGGTATGTCATCAAAAGGAAAAAATTGCAACAGCTTCTGGTGAGAAAAATTTTCAAGAGTGACAGATACCAGTGCTGTTACTTTAACTGGTACAACACTGAAATATTTTCGTCAAATGTAGATGACTTTCTCATACTATTTTGCCACCAATCAGTCATTTCTGTTTGTGAATCAATGCCACGACTAACTGATTGACATAACAGTAAGAAACGGCAATGTTCCAAGCAATTGTAATTTTTAGCATGAAAGGTATATAATAAATTTGCCGTGTAAACAATACATTACAGTAGAGTTAATCCGAATTCAATCACGTGGAAACCCCGGCATTATAAAGAAGAAAAGTAAAAATGGTCCCAGGGAGCTGCAAAGGATAAAGCGGCGGATATTGTGTCCGAATGGCAAAGAGCGTTGAGAACATGTCAGGGTGCTGGAGGAAGGAACATTCAATCAATTTCACGCGTCGTAAACAATGCCCCTGAGCTTGACCACACACACAAGTGACGGACTAATTCGCTCGCGCGGCCCGGGGCCAACACAACCCGCGGGGCACAGCTTCCAATGTCACAGAGTGCTCCCACCCCCTCTACCCCTTCAACTTTCAATCACTAACTTCATGCTCTATGGAGAGGACACATCAGTCCGATGAAAATGGAAAAAATTGATAGGACGTCATTCCTAAGAAAAAATGAATAAATTCTTTATCCAGATAAAGGCCTGGCCACCACAAATCATAGAAATACGTGGGCAAACTCGTCCATTACTCGCCGACGGTAAAGTAAGTTGATTCCCTTACTCCTAACTTAGCAACGACAGGAGGAAAATTACGCTATTTTCCTAGGAGTTTCTGAGGAATAAAAAAATTACTAACCGAAAACTACATCTAAAGGAAAATGCAAAGAAGGAAGGCCCCAATAGCTCCTTTCATGTACCATCTATTGCAAAGATCCGAGCGATCAGCGGCCGCGTTAAGTCGCTTTTATCAAGTACTATAAAGTGCTAAAGGGACAGAAAATGTCCCATACAAAACAATTTAAGAGATGCAAATGCATTCAGTGTTAAAAAGTATTTATATAATTGTGCGGTGTATATTTTGAATCAAGGATTAAATAAGAGAAAGGAGATTTCGCGACAGCAATTGCATAAAATTCGCAATGAATTTATTTATCATTCCACTCGTGGAAAGTGGAGTCTCGGCAATTATAGCATGGATAATAAGCCAATACCATCGCCTGTTTACACTACACACATTTTACGTGTGGTTAAATCAAATTGCTTTCCTCCAAAATGATACTGATTTGTTTAAATATATTCCAAAATGATAGCGGATGCAATTCTGGGAATATTCCTCTGATATAGTAACGAGATAGGAACATGAATCTAATCAGGCCATAATTGTCTATTCCAGATCTCATTTACTTGAACTACATATTGTCTGTTGTAAATAAAGTCTATTTAATACGAAGAGCACCTAAATGAAAATAGTTAAATAAAAAATACCGCGCAATAGAATTAAAGCTGCCCAGTATAGGAGAGCGTGTGACAAGCGCTGAATAAGTAAGAGAAGGGAAGAGATAGGCAATAATAGGGCTTAATCTAGAAAAAAATAAAAATAAAGCCTGCTTGCTAGTCGTAGCAGCAATAACGTGACTTTGATTAAGTCTAACCCGAAAGAGAGTGGCGTAATGGGTATGTTAACATGAAAGTTTATCGAAAATTTCCTAACAACAGTAGAGTAATGAACGTTCGTATTGCTCGTTTGAGACGAGAAGAAAACTCAAAAGACGAAGATGTAGATGAAATCCATCGACTATTGTAACATGTAGGAAAGTTTAGATAGTAGATTCGGAAAAGGTTTAAAAATTTTTATTCTCTGTGCTGATCAATAAAACATATTTATTTTAATTCCCGAAATGACACCACTGTTCCTAGCTGTGCAATAGTGAGCTTCTTGTGCCATGTGAGGCTAGAAAAAGCGCGCGCCATCCGCTGCGCTTTTTCCGATGCATTCCCTCAAACCAAATAGAAGCGTCGGAAACATGCGGATTCCCTGGCGTAATTCAGCCTTCCCGCGGGAAATATCTCACAGAATCGAATTAACAGACGGGCGAAAATAGGGTAAAAACACACGGTTTTTAGCGTTTCATTTTCGCCTCGCACAACAGGGGAAGTGATTCCTCATTCCCTCAAATATCACCCGTTCACCATCCCTTCCTCCCTCTGGTGACGTAGACCAGAAACGAATCAGCGCTTTCATTTCGCATGCGCATCGAAATGGCCGGTGAGCCCCGAGAGCACACATTGACTATAGGTTTGAGCGTGGCGCTGCAGGAGAACGCGGGGAGTAATGAATTCAACCCTGCGTCGCATGCACCCCTATACTCAAACGTGGAGGGGGAAAGAGCCGCCGGAATAGAACTTCGGAATCGTTGATGCGTCGACGTCATAATATTTCCTTTAGTCGGGGATAGGAGGTGGGAGAAGTGTAGGGAACGGCCTAGAAAGTAAATATGAGATGAAGTTTTCCCCAGAGTTCATTCTGGGAAAGCCCGCAGCTGATGTCTCCCTTTCTCTCACTTTTTCTCTCCGGAGATCTTATTCAGGCCTTGGGAAAAAAATCTTTCTTTTCCGCCCCTCCCCCCCCCTCCCCTCCCCCCGAAAATTCCCTCACGCCTCCGGCGTTCCCCATTCCAACAGTTCACCTCTCTTCCGCCACCCTTCCATGCCTTTCCTCTCTCTATCTCTCTCTCCCTCTCTCTCCACCCAGTCGGCCGAGCCCAAACAAAAAGCAAGAGTGATTCCGGGATATTGGCAAAGTAACGCTGCAAGGGAAAGGAAAGTAAACTTTGCCACTTTTGTCGTCCTCGGTATGTTTTAGTTTTCTCAGCGTCCGGATTTGCGGCGCTCCTGACGTCCCTTTCTAAAGCCTTCACGAAGGCCAAGCATGTGGAAAAACGGTCATGGTTGAGAGAGGCAGATTGGGGAAATTCGATCACAACCAAAAAGTTACAGCTTAAATGATTGCAACGGCATTTTTCACGTGTTTGAAGGTTGATTATAACGTCTTCTCATACTTTTAACCGTTTTCTCGATTAATTGCTGGTGGATTACCCAAATTGCAACTCTATTATAGGTTATATCGTGGAAAACTGATTCTGCTACACAGAAAACCGGCCCTCCGAGAAAACTAATCTACCGATGAAATTTAGCTGGATTTAAATTTGGAGTTTTATTGAACGTTAAACATTTACCATAAACTCATTGCTCAAAGTTAATTTGCAAACGAGTGGGCGCCAGTTTTCATTTTGAAATTTTAGATATTTTTTCTCACATGATAAATAAAAGAGAGTGGCTTTTGTGGGCACCGGTTAAGTAAACCAATAAGGATTAGACTTGACAGAGTGAAGGAATTTTACCAAAATAATACACACTTATCCACTTCAATCGAATTGAAAGTTTCGCGTAGCGATGGACTGAATAATTCAGTTAAAAGATTGATCATCTGGTAACGTAGCTGAAAATTATCCATAGATTTTGATTAAAAGTCAACTACCACCCGATATATCTGACCAATTTGTTTTTTCAAAGTTTAGCACACGAAGATATTAATTATTATTACGGTGATTAGGCAGATTAAATTTTGAAATCTCCCTCAGTACTCGATGCTGGATACGTGAAAATATGCCAAGAGCTTAAAGATTCGAACAGTTATGAAAAAAAATTTAAGTATTCACTCTGGAAAGTACTGGGAAAATTAATTACTTTATGCTGATCACTATTGGACTAAGATATTAAATAAAGAGACCAATTTTTCCATCACCATGCATTGAGAAGCTAGAATGAACGTGGCACCGTTTTCGCTCAGTCTAACTCATTGGTGTGAATTATTTTCCCATTTAGAAGAAGCAATAGAACAGCAGCGATACTCAATATAAAAGTAAAACCTTCAGATTTTTGCCTCAAGTTGTAAATATCCTCAGAGTAGCTGCCAGAAGCACTTCACAACGGCAAATTAACTGATATAATCGGGTTCAAGAAAAACGTTTGCACTTCATACTTTAATCTCCTCTTATGAACAGATATTAAAGAGATGCAGGTGATATTTTGGAACAGATTTTCTTCATTCTTACCAGAATTGATGCAGTTGGTATCACACGTGGGAAGCCTTTATTTTTTATTTTCGAATGCTAAAAAGGTCATTTATCCATATAAAATATGTTACACTGTAATACAGGCTGTAACAATGATTGTTATAGTCCATATTTCACATTGCTTACTTATTGTTTGATGATCGACTTATTCAGTAAATATAAGAACAAATGCGACCTTCCGGAAACCAAGAGTACAAACAACAACCAGATGGTAGGGTTTTTTTTAGCGGAAGTAGAATATCTGGAATACCGTACGGTACTTGACATAATAGGGCCGGGGCTCCTATAATGTATGCCATCTATTGGTTTAAGAAATATCTGGAGCTCAGTTCTGGAAGGCCTAGCAATTTTCGAATCTCATAAATGACAGAATCAGAACACGCTCGAAAACTTCAAGCAAGGCTAATTAAAAGCAGTGGTTTTTCTAAGCTATGGCGTCACATTCGACTACTTTTTCAAGATGGAGCCCTTCCTAATAAGGCCGTCTGGTTTGCAGAAAGTCTCGAACAGTAAACTTTACTCTTAAACTCGTTCAGAGACGCTCCCCCGAGCTGGCACCCGAATCTTGAGTGCTAGTAGACAAGTACTAAACCATTAATTATAAAATGTCATCGATTTGAATGCGAAGTGCTTAGGACTCGAGGTGAAATATCCGGGAATGCAAAGGAGACGAAAGGATCAATGCGAACTAGGCTACAACTAGACGCACTAGGCAATACATATGAATGGAAAAAAATAGTCGCAGCGCCTTCAATATTCACTTCCCATTCAGAAGGACGGGATTCCAATTCTCTTCGTGGAGGAGATATTTATTGGGATCTAAATTCCTAAATCAGTGCTATGTGAGAATCCCTTTAAGGAGCTGATCTCCAGCAGTCGGATGGGAAGTTGAATGTGAGACGCTGCGCTTTCCTTAAGGAGTGAGCTAATGCCAACGTCAAGTGTCTCTCCACCATTTCCTCAATTCCCAATCTACTCACCCACCCAGAATGGTGGCAATGACCTCGGTTATCAGCCTCCTTCCCAAAAAAAGAACCACCTTACAGAGAGATACGAGTTAATTTCGGCCTAGTCAAATAACATTTTGGATGTGAATCTACACGCAATGGTGATATGAATCGTTATCAGAGCTATGGGCTTACAACTGAGGCGTGCGATAATTTTTTTACTCCAGCTTAAAATCACGAGAGCCACGGAATACTCGCGAAATAATAAAATTTTTAACAGCGATAAGGTGAAAGTAAAACTGCCTGCTCGTATAGGCTGAGTACAAGAGGGAAGGATAACCATGTAAAGGAGGTGGAATGAAAGCAAGAGAAAGCGAGAGAATCAAGAAGATGGAGAGAAAGAGAGGGGGCAAGGGATGGGAGAAAGAGAGAGAAGCAGAGGAGGAGGAGGTAATGAGAGATGGGGAAGACGCCCTTGGAAATTAATCCCAAGGATTAAAAGCTTGAGCTCCGTACCCTGACGAGCCCGGCTGCAAACGCAGGCCCGTCCCGGAGTTCTTCCCAGATCTCGAAACCCCATCCCTTTCCAATGCGAATTTCCCTTCTCTTCGTCCTCTAGTGCATACATTCTCATCTCATCGCAGTTAACAAAGATTTTACGAGCGCGATACCAAAAATTGTTTCGAGATTTTCCACGGCAGGAGAAGAGAGGGAGAATGCTAAGATGAAGAAAGCTAAAAAAAAGATCGGAAAACCCTTAAGCATTTCAGCAGCTGAGGCAGAGAGCAGAAGCTCACACACTAATTCCAAAGATACAAGCAGACTGCGGGGCTGTAGCGGTTTGAGAAAATGGCATCCCGAGTCGATGTTTGTGGCTCGAATCCTGGTGGTGCCGGAGATTTTTCAGCAAATGTCCACTAACTTTGATGACACATAGAGATCGGTTAAAGTGTCCGTTTGTCGTATAGGACGTCAAAATTGGCTCATATGGTGGTTTTTCTTGATAAAAGGTCAATAACAATGCCGGATTTCTTTCCAACATTCCTCCATCCCAATTGATCTATCTTTTCCTAACGAATCTACTCGTGTTTCCTTGAGGGCACATGTGACCTCTGCAGTAATTCGTCTTCCCAAATCAATCAAATGCTAAAACTCTTGTTTTGATAGCCAATATTACCCCGTGAAAATTACTACAAAACGATACTAATGAGTCAACCAATCATTTAGTGGAAAACGTGGCTTTTAATTATGAATATAAATTGAAATTTAGAAAGAAAAGTCTAGATTTCATTGTCGAATCCGTCATTTGTACACACGTTCTGAAATAATAACTTTAGAAAATTTTAACGGTTCTTTAAAAACCAAGCGCGGCACAGTTTGTTTTATGCCATCAAAAATTAAAAGCTTTCTATCCGTACTATTGACACATCACGTACGCGGCTGCTACCGATTCGTGGGACATTAACAAACATGAATTTTTATTATAACTTCCGTAACAGAAAACGAAGCTTTAGACGCTTCTGAGTGTTTTGCTCGTGTACATAATCATATTGCTATTAATTTGTCACTCATGTGAAGAACGGAATCAAAATTGATTCGTGTCGGTTGATTATGTAGCTGTGAATTCACGGCATAGCTTTCATTGCCCCATCTCACGCAATTTTTTATTAGAGGTTGAAACGCAAATTTTCCCCGACCGCTGATCAATCACGCTGATTTGCTGGCTGCCAGGCGCGTTGCGTGATAATGGATGCATCACTGACGATATACGAGGAAGGAATCAGACCAACACATAGCACATCATGGCGGCAACAAATGCACCAATCTCGAATCGGCTTTCAAAAGTAAAAGCTCTTTAATAAAGGTCAATAACATTCACCCATATGCTCATTACAAACAAATTTTGATTTCCTCTTAGTGCTTATTACGCCTTTATACGTTTTAATGATTGAACTCTCCCTGAAATGGGCTTGATGACGATATTTCAAAAATAAACAGTCCCACATAAAGTCATTCCAGCATAATCAGGATACGCTGTCTAAAATCGTAATTGAAATTCAAAATGCTTGGAGCAATAAAAGTTACAGAACAGACAAGCACTATCGGCACAACATTCTAGTTAATTTGGTCAATCCCCTTCGGCGTATTATTTGTTTCAGGGAAGGTTGATATCTTTTGAAATGCAAAAGTCCCTTCAATTTCGCAAAACTTCTCTTCGTCCATTTCCTAGTCTATCGTTCTCAGTGGAAAGAGAAATTCCGCGGCGCACAAGAACTCGATCCTCATAAGTGATTGACTGCCTAGTGTGCCAGTTTAATTCCCTTTTATTATAAATTGGAATCAATTGGACAGGTATTCATACCTCACCGTTATTTAAACGAGTAAAAATCTGGTAACAGTAAGGTATCAAGTAACCTGTTTAACGAATTTATGAAGTGGTTGGCTGAGAGGACAATGGAAAGGAAAGCTTCTGAGACCTATTCTTAGATTGATGACTAGTGATGACGATTACATAATTAAAATAATAGAGAGGGAGAGACATTTTTAGGCTTGACTTCGTAAAGTCTCTCTATCGTAGGACGAGAAGGGAAAAGAACATACAATAAGTTATTATGAGGAATAGCGAAGTGTGTTTTTTCTTGTCGTTCTAAGGTAATAGTGATTCTATTTCTTCACATTCAAAAATTGAAACTATTGTTGTCACGGAAAATCCAATCATAGCTATTAACAACTTTTTGAGATGGCACAGTAACTCTCAGTGAGAAAGTCAGTGCAAATTGTATTGCACTACTGCCTTACTTGCCAACGCCCGAATGAAGTCGCTATATGATATGGATATGAATCTGTGCCGAGGTACATACAAAATTCAAGGCCACTCTGTAGGAATGAACAGTTATTATAGAGAATGCGCCAGAAGTAATGAGGTTGGTGGTTGAAATCATCGTACTAAGTAAAGCACATAGGGAAACGCTCTACCCAAATTCTATCGGGGAAATAACTGTGCCATATCAGTTTTTTCTGAATGTTGCTTTAATTTTCAATCAGCCAAAGGATATCGTACAGATTAATCATTCTGGGCCAGAAGGTCAAAGTCAGAGTCAGAATCACAGGGTAAGAGTTTCTTCAAATTATTTCTTTAATATTGCAATGACTATATATAGCATTTGTGTTACAAGATTTAATTTTAAAATGGATATCCTAGCCCGTTGAGTTTAACAGAGATAACGGTCAAGAAAAAAAATGTCTCCATAAGTACTAATCAGCTAATTTTAACCACAAATATCCCCCCTCTCTCTGAGATTTAATACAGTTCCAAATCCATCTCTCCTGGCACAATTCCATTTTTCCGCATTCTTCACTCACTACTTTAGCCTATCTCTCAGGGGCACTCCCCAACCATTTTATTATTCTTCCGCCCTTCGCCCCACGAATGATATCCTCTCCCGCTGCTTCGCTGCTCTTGTGAATGAAATCCATAATCCCTTGCAAATCCTTTCCGTCGCCCAAGTCTGGTGATTAAAAAAGGGACCAAAAAAGGAAATGCTCGGTAGAAGAGAAAGAGAAAATTATTGCCAAATCCCTGTTGCTGCCACAATTATCGCAGCTGTGATTGCTGGTTATAATTTGTAACGTTTATTAATCCTTTCGTGTCCAACTCTTCCGCTCTCAAATCTCCAATCCCTGCGACTAAGTGCTTGTGAATGTAATCAGGGATCACGTGTTCCAGCAAAAAGCAAAAATATTGAAGATTTTTCAGAAGTAATAGTCCACCCAACAGGAATCTAAATTCAAGTTTAAACAATAAAACTAAATTGGCTGAAGTATAATTAAAACTGTAGACTTGACAGTGAACGTAATCTGATGCAATAGGAGCGTCGAGGACCGGTATCTCAATGACTGATTTGACATTATAACGCCACATTAACAATTTTCTCAAGGTAAATGCCCAGAGCAACAATATTTCAGCCTTAGTAGCAACTTATTGTCCCCAATTTGATCTTCGGATTAAGGTGAACAACACGATGCGACAGATAGGTAAAAGAGAAATTACAACAGGCGACTTAAACCTCGTGGCTCGCAATTATATGCTGAGTATTATTACGGGCGAAAGAGACTTTTACAGATGATATAAAGTTATAAATAACAGGCTTTAACGGAATACTTTTGTAACATTTATATATGTATTGATAGCTTACTTCGATATCAGAGCTTATCGGGTCGTAGGCGCGGAAGTGGATATGTGCTGGTGAGCGGAGTTAACCACAATCGGTCATTTCACAAAATTAGTGCAGCACGGGGTATTATAAACAATGTTAGAAGAGTTGTTTTTGTCGAAATTGAAAATAAATATTCAATAGCTTTTGAAATAACTAAATGGGAAATACTAGACTGGGGGAAAGAAACACAATGGAGGAAGAAGTTACAAATATTTTACCAAATTGTCTATAATACTAGATATAGATTTTTGTAAGAATATAATTACAACCTAAGTTTTGGAGATGAGCACTACTAGATATTAATTCGCACATTATCGTTTCTGATCTAATGCCGCAGCTGTAACGCTTCAGAAAATGATGGAATGGTCAAGCTAGAAACCGTATGCTAATCAAACCACTAAACTTTAAAGTTTAATATTTTATTTTACAATTTTTTAGCTCACTATAATGGTCAGTATTTTTAGTTTTCCCCCGTCTCCATCTCAGTCAACTTTGGAGCCCAACAATCAAGATCCAATAAAATATACCTTTCACAATGAAGAGTCGCGGTGGATTATTTGCACATATTAATATTCATCGGCATGAAACAATTGCTACTAAAAGATTGATTTGAAAAAACATCGCATGACCGAGAGACACGCCTCCATTTTGCGTTTCTGAAATTTTTCCTGCCACAGATGACCTTGATAAGTTCAACTGGATTATTAAAATGAAATAAAATGGTCGAAGGTTCCGAGGGTTGGCAAAAGAACAATTGGAAGTATTTTGAGAGAAGAAAGGTGCATGAAACTGTAGGAAGTTGGGGATATCAGAATGGCAAGGGTCAAGGCGGAGATATCCATCGCTCGATTGCAAGGGAAACGGGAATTCACTTTTAGAATGCTTTTATTAATAGTCACACTACAGGGTGAACGTGAGTGCAGCACATACCCGTTGCTTACCTTTGGTCAAGCATTATTTCATGCTCGTTCCGCTCCAATGTCGAGGCGAAGGCCACAAATTTTCTCTGAAAATGCAGTTACCCTACTAAATTCATAAATAACTTTATATAGGTCTTTTCACAGAAAAGGTTCACGTGATAATAATGCCCTCTTCTCGTAAGAATAAAGCAGCGATATTTATACATCAGGTAGAATATGACTCCATGATAAAAATCTATAATGTTATGAGTGCGAAAATTAAATCCTCTGCAAGCGGATATCATCTTGTTTTGATTCTTTTTATAAGCTATTTGACTGAGAAAACTTTTTTTAATTTCTGTAAACTAGACTCCATTTTCTTCACCTAGAATCCCTGTCACTTAGCCGCATTAGAGGAAAACGTTTCTCATCCTATTCTAGAAACGTGCGCAGGTCGTGAATGGTCACTGGATATTTATATTAGGTTGAGTCCGATAAACTGATCATACCATAAAGCCCGACCTAAAATACAGCATGGAAATCATCGATCTGAAGACGCCTCCTGGATGGGTGGAGAAACATTGTCCTTCGTAGCAACCACGCGGCCGGAAAAAGGAGACGAAACCTCTGACCACAAGTCGAGGAAAACTTAGAAAGAGCTCTTCCCGCTCTACGAGCGGGGACCCAAAAATAACCTGACACCATTTTTTAAAAATACAGAATTTATTTTTTCGAGTAACAAACTTTAGTCATCTTCGAATTACTCTCCATTAACGCTAATGTATTGGTTCAAACGTTTTTTCCAATGTCCAAAACACCTTTTGTACTCGTCCTTTCCGATGTCTTGCAGCGCCATCCTCGATTCTCTTTTCACCTCCGGAATGTCTGCAAAACATTTCCCTTTCAGCTCCATTATCATCCGGGAGAACAAAAAGAAATCAAAAGGTGCGTGATCCGGTGAGCAGAGCGGATGAGGAAGCGGTGCAATGCGGTTTAATACGGTTCGTCAAAAAATCACGCACAGAAATGGCTGTGTGAGCTGGAGCATTATCATGTTGGAAGAACCAATGTCTATTCCTCCATAAATGAGGCAGTTTCAACCAAACAATCTCGCGTAACGGCCTGAAAACACTCAGATAGAAGACTTGGTTCACCCTTTGATGCTCAGGGACGTACTTGGTGTGAACAGTGCCAAGCGATGAGCAATTCAAAGAGCGATTTCCTCAGTATGGACGTGGATGGCCGGCCCAAGCGGTGAATGCCTTCGATCGACAGGTCGTCGCGTTTGAATCAAAAATACCACTGTTAAACTTGAATATTTTTTTTCAAAATGTGTTTTTTATAATCCCATTACAACATATAACCCGCGTCCGATGCACTTCTACCGATCAAAAAACAAAATTTTAAATCCGCACGCTGTTCTCAATAATCGGCCATTTTAAAAATGTTAAGAGGTCGAAAAACTAGTTGCACAAAAACTGTCTCGGGGGCTCTCTTTTAGCAGACTCAAGTGACGTTGCTTGGGATACTGACTTAAGAGCGATTATTTAACACCCACCTAGTGGGAGAAGCCCAAATAAAAAAACCGACGCGCGCAGCAAATTCCGTCCGGTTACTTTTGGGTTCCCCCTTATATCAGCAAAGTTGAGCTAAGTTGTAATCAACAGGATCTTTTACGGGAGGTCTCACAATTCGCCCTTTGTTCTATTGTACTGATATGTGTATGGTTGACAGCTATTACAAAATTACCTAATCCATCATAACTCGTTAAAATAAAATACAATTATAGTCGCAAACCTTCGATGGAGATTGGAGAGATAGACGGGTATTGCAAAAAGGTGGTGTTCAGTCTGGTAACCGTGGATCAAGCTAGACTCGAGTCATTGCGAGCGGGACGGAAAAGAGTCCCATGTGAACACTGGAGGGTGACGGATGGCTTCTGCAGCGATTGAGGATGAGAATTTAAATTACGTCCATGGGTTGTGTTTGAGTTTATTGTGTGAGTAGAATCCAGTGATGTGAACCTCCCTAATTAAGTCTTATACAATCCACTAGTCCTTTCTCTTCTTTGAATAAACTGCCAAAGGCACCGTACGAAGCAGTTGAACCAGGTATGAGTACTGGATGGAAAACAAAAAAGAGCAGATCAGAAAGGGGGAGAGTTCCGCAGATTATCTTCATAATTCCTCAGAATATTATCCCAGAAAAGGACCATAGAAGAGTGGGAGGGCCTCAACGCAGGAGGAAAAACAGCGAGCGTATAGTTTAATGCAGCAAATTTGCGATTGACAACGCGTTAGGTTTACCGTCTGTAATACGCATCTATTCGTTATAAAATGCCGAACACAATGAATGAGAGGCATTTTATAACAGGAAAGAATAAAAGGCATGCCCTTTTAGGAAAAAAAATAGAATAGCTAGAGCCATGTTTTTCAAAACGGTGGTGTAAGAAAGTAAAGAAATCTTCAGCCTTGAGGAGAGAGGAAAATATAAAATCTCTAATGACTGCCATGACATATGAGTTTGGAGAAGAATGGAGAATTATTATGGCCGCAAAGAAATTTGAAGAGGCACTTAGTGGGTTAAAAGAGGCAATGGATGATTCTGGGAAAACTCAGAAAAAAGACAACTGCGGATGAAGCAGGCAGTGTATAGAGATGGTGTGTTGAATCGGTCGTTAGCGAAATAAAACTGATAAATTAACACAAAAGAGTAAGGGGAAAAGACAGATGTTGAGATAAATATTTTGCGATGAGTATGTGCAGTAGGCAGCGTTGAGGATAGAAATAATACAGGGAAAGATGCAGAATAATTTTTTTTAAGAGCGTATTCCGGTGTAAATGGACATACGTTTTGAGAATTTTAATTATTAGAATAAATATTGGCCACCAACTTGTGACCTTTACGGTTGTTAGCACAAAACTAAAAAAACTCACGAAATGTGAAACTACAACTCAGAGACAAATAACCTCAGCAGGGTCCTCTGCAGACCAACCCTACTCATCTCATCTCCGCATTAACCCACCGTATTTTTTCGTAACTGAGGAGTGCCGTTCTCATAGTTATCTATTAAATGATACTTTCAGGTAATCAGATATGCAATGCACTGCAATAAACCACGTGAGTAGAGCCCACGGAATATACATAAATAGGTTTCTTGGTAGCTTTAAGAACGACGCAATCTCTCGTGTAGGATTCTTATGCGGGCGTAAACGTTCCTTGGCAAATTATGGTAACGGTCAGATACTGCGAAATTTATGCCGAGTCCAAGGCCAATGAAACCAAAATTAGTAGTGTCATTAACCACAGCTGTATATGCACACCCTGGAGATATTGTGCAAATTGTGACTTAAGTAACCCTAAGCAGCGCTTAACTCATATAACCTATTAGTATAGGGGTGAACACCAAGAATCACGCCTCTGAAATGCAGCATGCACGAGGTTTGGTCAAAAAATAAACGGATTTCCTGTGAAATGTTAATACTATAGTACTTTTAACTTATTGGTCCTCACATCTTTCAAACTATCCTCCTTATCTGTAGACACACTTCTTCTAGCGGTGTTTTCGCTTCGCCATTCTGGAATGCTGCTCTGGGTATCACCAACTTTTTCCGAGCCGAATTCTTTTTAAAGTCATCAATGGTGTCAAAACAACATCCTTGAAGCACTGATTTTAATTTTGGAAATATAATAAGTCACATGGGGACAGGTGAGGTAAGTACGGAGGCTGAAGGAGGACATTCATTCGATTTTTTTGTGCAGAACTCACCAATTGATAAGGATGAGTGACGGATGAGTTGTCCTTGTGGAGGAAGGTCGCTCTGCTCGGCTGTTATCTAACGAAGAGCAAACTTCGCTGCATGTTCAATTTTTCGGTCAAAATGGCTCGATATGACCCAATCGAGAGTTTAAACTCTCCAGCAGGTTATCTGGCTGTCAGACAACGGATGGCAAAAACAGAGCGTCGATTTTCTGAGTGTTACTGCCATCTGTTGACTTCGTAGACCTTCCTGGACGAGGATCGTCTTGAACTTACCAACGACCAATTTTGAATCGAGTAAATCAATCATAATACTGAGTACTACGTAGACAATAATCTCGGTAAGCATCCATCAACCGTTTGAGAGTTTACGTAAAATATTTCCAAAGTTTCACGCAAAATTTCACGTTGCAACATTGGTCCTAAAACTCAGGCATTGCAAAAGTCGCCACGGCGACGAAAACACCTTCCATTTATACATATATATCATGCACGCTAAACACAATGTTGACAAATAATAAACTACGTTTACTTGCGAGGTACGGAAGCATGCAGAGCCACTAACCAGATATCGCAAGGACTTTCCGTTACTGCATAATAAAAATATTTCCGATACATTTTCAAAGACCTTGTACGTCTAGCTTCTACCTTGACGATTGAACGCATCGATTTTCAACGCATTTCATGCGTATGATGCACGAAAAAAAAATAAGGAATTCAGTAAAGGACAACAAAAATACATGATATGTACATACAAATCCATGATGATCCACCAGTATTATCCATCTGCCGAAAATAATTAAAACATGGGTCTGCGAAAAATAATTTTAAAAAATGGAATCGGAAATCTTTCTGCGAAATCCTAAAATGCCATTGACGTAGTGCTCGTAGCACTCAAATGGGTGCTTCATGGGCCTTTCTTTAACTACTAGTAATAAGAAGATTATAGGAAGATCTCCACCTAGTGCAAGATAAAAGGGAGCTACACTCTTCTTTGATATCATATCTACGCCCATGTGTCGGCCTATTAATGTTGTTAGTACAATGTAGTTAAAAGGAACACTTGACTTGAAAGGTTTAACCATCTCTTAGATCCATTTGTGTATATTTATGATATTAAAGCGTACTACTTCCAGAAACTCCCAGAATTAAGGTGGAAATCAATCAAGGATCCAGATATTTTAGGTTCTTTTTAATTCAACATACACAATGAGAAACGCTCTATTATAATTACATTTTTTAGTCGCCGTTACACTATTTTTTCAAAAATGAAGCAGAGACGCCATTACTTGTTTTCCCATAAAGCGAGAGAATGTTCAAGAAGACAAAACTGATATAAAATATTTTTTTATATTTAAAATAAAAACAACTTTAATAATTAATAAAATTTAGTAAATTTTAAGTTGACTACATATAGTATTTTTATTTTAGATGAAGCTAGCCAACAATTTTTATTGCTGCTACTCCACATTTATTTAATGAATAAATTCCAGAGGCTTTTTACTGCCAAACCTCATAAAAACATGATGAAAGAAGTGGAAGCTTATTGAGTGAATGACAAAATAAATAATTACGCTTTCGAGGGTGAAATTTTTGTTTTACCTATTTAAAAAATTAACTCATTCAAATTTACATCACTTTGCTCATTAACTTATCTGACCCGCTAAGGTGCGCTGAATGATAAAAAATAAAAACAAAATATGATCATGAAGGAATATCATCCAGTGGCGCATAAAAAGAAAACCGTGGCGAATAATTTCCAAATGTTTCAATTCTAAATATTACACTCAAATTAAACGTTTCCGCACCTTGGAAACGTTTAAGTACAAAAAAGAAGCAGGCGCGTGGTCATATGTGCTCCTTTAATAATTCTGAAACTTCAAATCCAGTTCAGGATACAAACGAGAACAAATCACGTGCAAGAGCTGCTGGCCGGTGTCATCTAAGCGTCCAATTATCTCCCTCGCAGCGAGGGCAACGTTTAAAACGCTATTTTTTTATTTCATGTGTAATTTAAAACTTTCTGTTTGAACTTACCACTTGGAGCATGTACGTAAATACATATTTATTTCCCTACTCGAGTCCTTCGAGGAAGTAAAAAAATTAATATAAACCGACTTAAGTTTTCGGGTATGCAACTGATGAGTTCAGATTGCCCGGGTTCCAAATTTAGACCTGCCTGGTCGGCCGTATCTTTGGGGAGGGATATACACCTCCTGAGCTCCCACCTTTAATCACACCGCCCAACAATCTTGTTTACTTCCCCCAACTTCATTGTAGACTTTAACTCGCTCTTTAATTCTCTAACTCCATTTCAAAGTAATTTAGGACTTCCTGGAAGGCAGGGGGATGCGAGAGGGCCATAAAGTACCCTGGTTAAACTCTGCCCCACAGCACACGTAAATGGGCAAGTTATGGAGTCTTGACAGATATGAAGAGGAAAGCTACTATAAAGAAAATAAGAACATGAGGAAAAAATTGAGCTTATTATCTTCCAATAAATATCCATGAGCAATTGATAAAAATTACGAATCACAGTGAAATAAGTTTCTGGTTTGTATTGAGGTAAATTTAAAGCACGTAATGACATCAACCACAAAAAAAGTTACTTTAATTTTTACTATCGCCTATCGCAATGAGGATCTTAGCGCTAACTCCATGTACAGTGGACCACAAGAACTATGTAAATTATGGTAACGGACTTCAAGACTTTTGACCGCTAATATTTATATGAAGGTGTCATTTTTTTAAATTGTTGAGTTTCAAAGAATTAAGCTCAACTTTCCAATTTTTCTGATAAGTGTGTAAGCATGCGGTATTCTTCAATACTTACGGCCAACAAGGATTGTACAATGCATATACTGGCACTAATGCTCTTAACAGGTATTATATAAATATCTTTCCTTCCCTCTATCCGGTGACCAATGTGAAATATTCAATCAATGATACCAACCGATACATGTGGAATATTTATGGCTTTTTAACCAGAAATCACTGTAAATATTCAGACATGATAGGAAAGTTACACCTTGGTTAATGACGAATTTAGTGGGGCCATCCTAAAAATCAAATATCTGAGGTACTACCATACGTCTTTATATCACATTTCAGGTAAATCATGAACATATTCAGCACACACTCTTAGCTCCAACTTAACGTCTCCATTTTATGCATCACCCTCTTTATTAGACTACTATATCTCTAGCTAACCATTTCCCTATCCTATTTGCGATGCGCTCCGTGTTTTGATTTTTGCTGAATATTTTACAATACCATTTTACGAAAGATCAAGATATGACAACACGTAAAGAAACCCTAAAGATGCTAAATACTAAAAAAAATTGCTAAATGGTGACTTGGAAATCTTATCCTGATGTATGTACTTGGGTTGAGCAGTTCATAAAGGTGACAGAACAAAGCTCGGCTTCCGAAGGAAGGTCAAGAAATGGGAGAGAGAATTGTCTTTAGCCCCTAGAATTGCTCAGCCATGTAACATCCTACTGGTTCCATTGGGCCATAACTTTTCATTCCACCGGCCCCCAATTTCTGTTCCTCTAAATTCCAGTCCCTGGTCGAATAACCTCACATGTAAAGCCTCCCGATTTCCTATTCTCTGTGCCATACACAAATCTACCTCAGCGTCGTTTCACAGTTCTCGATATACCTTCTAAACTTAACATTTATTTTTTCCTGCCTCATTTCAAAAGAACTTTCATCGGCTCTCGAGTAGTTCTACGGGGGGTATAGGTAATATTACAATCACCATTATCCTACTGTGGTCCTCGGCTTTTTTTCGTCCGATAAATCTAGTCTAATCGCCATAACTCATTTTGACTTCATTCACTACAGGATAATCAATTTTTTATAACGCATAACAGGTCTCATTCCCACCAGCATATCCTACCGCATTCTATTCTCATTTGTTCTCCATATTCCAAGATATGTCGACCTATTTCCCCACTCCTTTTCAACATTATCTCCGGTATGATGGCTCTTTTTCATAAAAATTCACTAAATATGATCTACATCCCTGTTATTTTGGATGGAATATTCCCTAGTAGATATCTTCCTTCTATCATTTTCTTAATCCACATGTTTCTCTCCCCTTTTATCTGCATTTGGCTTGTATTTATTTCACACACCACTCATTTTTTTAATCTTTCATATCATATCCATTATTCACGAAGGTTTGGATTGTTTTATAGCCTCTACCCAATGTTGCACGCAACTGATTTACTCTATGCTACTCTGCAACCGAATTTATCCACCAACTACTTCCTGTTTTATCCAAAAGTGACTGGATTATACAGAGTTACTATGAAATAAAAAATTAATGCCAAAGGTGACCATTATTACCCAGCTTTCATGAATGTCTTTCTCAATGCCTACTGTCTATCCACAATGGAAAACCACTCAATTAAAACCTTTGAAATAATGGATCTGTCCAAAACTTACCAATCAGTTGATAGTACTGATAATACTCAAATATATGAATGAAATGACTATTGTCTATGCACGTTGATCTAAGTATTTGCAAGGTCTAAAAGTAATTGAAATTCACTTCTATTAACGTTCAGTATGAACTTTATGTTGCCTAGTTCTACGTTGTCATTGGCGGAAAAATATAGTGAAGTGACTAATTTTATCCATCTCAATCCTCCACTAAAGTTTGAAATTTTTAAAATGGAACTACATAACCCTACAACAATCAAACAAAAGTAGTTTAACCTATTTCCATGCTGCTCAAATTTCTTCCTTTTCCCCGTGGCACCCCCGTTACACCCTGCATATCTCCCTTCTTCCCGCCTCATTTCCTGGTAGCACTTACCAGTTACCCATGCTACCAGTCTGTACCTCTTCTTCAATCCCTAAACACGAACAAGATCTCAACATTTTCCAACGGGATACGGACCGCTTATCTCTTTTTTAACGTCCCTTCCCTTCACTTCTCTCCGTCAACCCTTGTAGCACTTCCGAAACCCTTTACTATTCGCCGCTCCGTCGCCTTGCGCCCGCGGCAAAGGAAGGAAATCTCCCGTTCCCCATAAACACCTCCTCTCAGCGCTCCCCTCCATTTCTTTCTCTTATCTTTACCGAGAGAGCGAAATAATAATAAAGAAATGTCTCCTTCCAAGCCGATTTGGCTCTCCGCAGGCAGCTCGCCTTCCACCGAAGCCATGGTCGGTTCCGCTTAGGTTTTGAAGCGGTCCTTTCTATCAGTTTCCACAGTCGCAAGAGATTTTTTTTCTTCCCCGCCCGGAAAAAAGGTCTATCGCAGAGACATTTGTCTTCCTCGCTCTTGCGCTCGCGATTTTTTTCTCTCGAAAAAAAATTATAACAACGCTCAACGCTTTTGAGTATCCTCCCTTCAAAGTGGAGGCATCGCGCGCACAACAAAAGCGCGTGCTGAAAAATCGCGACCGCAGTCGGAAGAATTTGAATTCATGCGAAGGGTATCGTTACGCAATGGCTTCGACCGTGGGAGTGAGACACAAAGGAGAAGAGAGAGGGAATACGGTTAGGAGACAGAAGGTGGAGGCATCTACTAAAGGCGAGGATATGATTAGCATCGTTAGCGTTCAACTGAGAGAGAAAAAATCTTGGCGAGAAAGGTATTTTTTGCTTCCTTTGAACTACTTATTCCTATTCAGACCACAAAGGGGAGTGAGTTCTGCGGTACGTCTTTTCGTGAAAGATGATAAAGCTCTACCATCTCAACTGAAATGCATGAAAAAGCGAAATAGTACGAGACACTGAGAATTTATTACTATATTTCATTTGTAATTACATCATTTTCGATTACAAGCGCCATAATGAGATTTTCACATGCCAAGGCACTGAAGATGGCAATAATGCTTGGTCTTTAACATGATAGACCATTCCACTATTCTAGCCTAATACAGGATATTTTATACGTATCGGTAAACATCAAAGTGTCAACAATTTATTACAGAAAATATTATTTCATAAAAATCATTATTTACGACGCTGGCTGCCAGGCTAGAATACCGTTCAGCAATAACGGCTACTCTCACCAGTAAGGGAGATACCTCTGTGTCACGTTGTGTACTCAAAAGAGAAATAAAAAAATGTAATTCAATAAATTTGACGACTTGCATGAGCAAAATAATATAACTTTTTTATAACTTTATTCTTGAAGTCTCAAATTCCTAATGCTGGCCAGAAAATGGGCGAGTCTGTTCCAGGACGCACGACAGAAAAGGAGCTTCTCTAATGCGTTATACAGAGAGTCTGTAGACCCGTTTGTTTAATGAGAAGTAAATCTAACGATTTGATCTCTTCTCATCTCGTCAGTGAACTCTGAGGGGGATAACTATAATGAATAGGAGTATGTAAAATAAATTTGATTAATTACCGTACTATGTCACTGTATGTTATATTTTGAAAATATATCCATAACTAATACTAAGTATATGAATTGAATTTCGGGGAAAATTTAGTCAGAGTATCGATATTGAAGATAATATTTTTTAATATTTTAATGATCGAAAGAAAATTGATCAGCAAGGAAATATTTCGTTTCTTCCATTTAATCCCATTGAAAAACGTGATTTTCTCTATGCTTGAAACAAAGACTTTTCGATTTTTTTCCTGTAAATATTTGGATTGTTTTCCAACTCAATGGAGGTACATTCTCTGACAAAATTCAGACTCTCAGGTTGATTATAAATGCCTAGGAATTTATATCAAAGAGATCTGACGTCTTCTGATATTTCTCTGAGTCGTTCATGAGGTTTGACTCCTCGTCAAGCTTACGTTATATACAGCGAGCGGTCGTGAAATTGTTATAACAGTAAAAATACTTTACTGCAAATAACTGAAAGCCATGGAAATGACAAAACAAACAAGCATTGATGACATTTGAATTTATATTGGCGTACATAATCGCATTTGTTACAGACAATTTTTTAGAAGCTTAAAAGTCTACTTTTTTCCCGTTTATGTACCATCTATACGTTCTAAATAAAATGTTTTCCCGGATAAAATGATTAACGATGACGAATTTTCTCTTTCTTTTATAGATGCTACAAGTATCAATGCTTACAAAAAGTCACAATTCGATCAATGAATAAGAGAACGAAACTTCGAGGTCGACCTTGGCATTCCATATATAGCTCACGACGACTATTGTAAAAGCAAAGATTATTTCGCTATAAAAATGTACAAATGCATCGTAAACATCAGAGTTAGTGTTATTCACTGCCTTTTAGTATATCACGAGAAAATAGTGCATGCTCAACCTTCAACAGCTTTCGAGTCTGTTATGTGTTTACTCATTAGGGTCACTTTCTCGATAAATTCGAAAAAATGACTGCCACCCTATTTTTGGAGCGAGCACCACACCGCACCGGTGCATACGCTTAATTTCAATCCTCTCTTCTCTCACCCTCCCGTCCGCACTAAAGGCTTGCGCTTTTGAAAGCTCGATCCTCTCCCCAAACAAAATTATTTTCTGACCGAATTCCCAAAGGCATCGAATTTCCTTTGAAGCCCGCAAGGCCAAATCCACCCGCCCCTCGACCATATACTCTGCCCTCCCGCACCCCTTCCACGGTCGTCTTTCCACCCCTTCCCTATCCCATACCTGCGTCTGGTTTGTTTTTATATCCACGCGATTCCCACGCCCTTACCGTCGGCCATGGCGAACCGACTGCCAACCCCAAATCATCCTCCCATCCCCGGTCCCCACAATTCTTGCATGCTCGACCGTCCGATCCGCGGCCACGCACCCCGCACTCTTTCCTACCTCCAACCCTCACTTTAGCAAGAGCCCACAACTCCGCATTTGCGCCACCCAAGGTACCGCATCACATTGAATGAGCGACATAATTTAAATTCATATTCTTGTTCTTTTAATAGCTGCAGGCGGCAACGGGTCTAAATGCATGTAAAGCGAATCTTATTGCCACTCTATCCCTCACGCAACCTTGGCAACTACATCTCCAATAATATAGAACCGCTGATTTCACTTTCAAGTTCTCTGTTACTCACTAGCGCAATATCCGGTAGCTCATCCTCATCGACTATTAAAACTGAAGATGCATGAGTGTACGAGGTGAATACATGGTCACGATACAATTCCGCAATAAATCACGAAACGAGTAAGTTGCGTCAGTTTTTTTTTTCTTTTTAAGGTTACCTGCTCTCAGAAGTTATTATTAATGATTCATTCTGATGTAAGGCGATGTTCAATTTGTTTCTGCCACCCATTAGTTGACGGCTGTGAATATTGTAACAAAATCTCCACGGTTTTATCACTCCATAACGAATAGTTGTAGACAGAGAATTAAGTAAGGTCTTAATAAGTCAGAGTAAATTCTTTAAGTTTAGATAAGCAGGAGGTAATACCAGCAATACAAAAAAATTGCATTTTACATAATAATATGCGAAGGAGCGTATTATTGGTCAACGAGGCATTAGCATTCTCTAGCAGTAGAACTTTACATTCGTAAAAACTAAACTATTAATATTTTCCTCAGAAAGGCATCAGTTAAATCCATTTTAACGAACAACATAAACGAAATGGACACGCCAACAAGGCCAAATTTCATCCACAGACATTTTATCGAATGTTAAAAACTGTAAACTCTTACTTCGAAATTCCAATATTGACGAAGGCAACTGCTTAACGAATACTAGTGGAACAAAACTTGCAATTTTTCCTTCAGCTTTAAAAGTCATAAGAAGAAAAATCGACGCCCAAAAAATACCGTTATTCACTTGTCAGCCATTAATGTAGGGCCAATGAGTTCGAAACTTAAGGGCCTCGCGTCTGGTTTTGGGCTCAAACGAGAGAAAACAACACCGGTAGGGGAGGGAGGCAGTGAGCGACGGGAGGAGAGCATTCATGCAGTGAGGCAGAGAGCGGAAAGAGAACGGGTCACCTCCATGAAGAATTCAATGTATCGATCAGCGCGTCAATTTATCAAGGCAACTGACCACACACCGAGGAAGGATATTCGTCCGCCGCTTCGTCCTGGGCGATCGAACGGTTGGAGGAGGGAAAAATAACGGAAATCCCTCCCCCCTATAAAACTATTAAACGCAAAACCCTCAATTTTTCCGTGATGCCCCGTCTCCGTGTCCTTCCAATTCCACCCTTCCATATCACCCGGGAGCCCCCTTCACCATGCTTTCCCTCTTCCACTCCGACGCTGCCGGCGGTTTTTTTTCCCCGCATGGGTGATCATGACTCGATCGAACTCTCGTCCTTTTACCATTTGTGTGGCAAGGGCAATGGGAGACAGAACAGGCATCTGGATACACCCGATAAATGCATCGGCAGGAAATGTGGTGAGCCTCAGCAGATACGTGGGAAGTACAGGAGTAACTGTATCGTAATACCTTTTTTTACAACTGCGTAGCAATGTATTTCCAGTCGAACGAGTAATCGACGAAACTTGAATACCTTTTCGATTATTTTTTCTCTGGCGACTACACTGCACCGAACTTTTTGCTCTCACACCGAGTCACAGTCTCGCTATCGGATTTTCAGAGTATATACATCGATTCTTTGTATAGCCTTCAAAATCCTACTCAACGAAGCCTCAATCATTTTTATCTCAGCATGTCTTCAAACAAATTGTTTGCTAAGCATATTTTGTACACCTATATATTCAAACTAAAAGATCATTTTAATCCTAACAAACCGAAAAAATAGTCAACACTGAAAACAAGAGAGCTACAACACAGTTTGAAGGAGGGGGTATATTTGTAGGAAGGGAAAATCAAAATACATTCAGATGAAAATCACACATTGCAATACCAGCTAACTATGTAGCTTTCAAGTGACATCACACTACCTATCTGCGTTCGTCATTATTATTCTCTATAAATGGGTAAAAAATGTTTTAAAGTTTGTTTTTGCCAGGAGTTTTGAAAAAAAACATGGGCATAAAGCACCACAAAAACGAAATGGCCAACCAAGCAGGAATAATTAAAGAATTTTCAGACGTCGTCTATTGTCTTGGACAAAAATGATTCACTAACCAAGCAATCGAGTGGCTTCAACTCTTAACGCTCGCCGATATAATATAAACAGTGAGCAGATGAAAAAGATAAGTTGTCTAAACGTGAAAAATTACTACTGTTGTAATGTTCATCATTTATTCATCAAAAATAATTTGCACAAAATTAATTTGACCGTAAGATTTTTTAATCATAAATTCACGCCATAGGATTAATAATGTATATATGTGTATGAAAGCAATTATATTGGGATTTGAAAATACATCTGTAGAATAATGATATTCTGGGCTGATTGCTCATTATCCTAAAATTAAAAAATAAATCCTGGAATAAAAGAACGTTCATTTATTCTGCTGGTGAACAAAAGGATTATATTAAGATCTAAATAAAAAAACCCTAGGCAGAAACGAAAGCTTGAAACTAAAAGGAAAGTAAAAGCCTGAATAATTTAATACCCCCATTGGCAGTAATACCTGATAAAGAGAGATTATCCGAATAATAAATATAATATAATTTTATAATGTAATAAACGATTTCAATTCAGTCCAAGGGCTTGAGTCAAGTAATGAGTCATAGAAAATATTACTTCGATAGATTATTCCAAAACTAATTCCTTGATTGGAAAACTTTACGCAAAATAATCATTGCACCCCAAATGAAAGAGATATGCATCCATTGTCATGGTTTTAGAGGGGCACAGGGACGTGAATTAAGGATCAAATAACAATTCAGTCGTAAAAATTCAAGTGGCTGAATTGTTTCATGACCGGGTTAAAAAAGAGATGTTGCAGTTTTCCCCAATTAATCACTTTTCCTCGATCAGCTTCGATAGACTGCGTCATTTTCAAATGATCATCGGTTGATAACGACTGAGGCCACCGAAAATCGCGCGAAATCTATTTACTATGGAAAACTGTAATATCTGAAGTAATGTAACTATAAATGAAAGGTTCAAATACTACATTGGAGAGGAACTACGGCAAGGGGATAACAAAACGCAGCACAAGCACTCACTCACTCAGGTGTGTGGATTCAGTGACACTCGTGAGTTACTATCACAAATGATTGGCTGGTCATAAATTACAGAGGTTATGCGCAACCTTATTATCTTCTTTCATCAAATATTTTCATAATCAGTAGTCATAGATCCGATGATTGTTTTGAGGCAGCACTCCACTTTATCCTCCCTCAAGCTAGCAGTTTAATTTCTTTATCAGTCACAACCATATCATTTATTGGTATTTCTCGAGTTCTCCCCGCGTTGCACCATTTTATGGACGACCGTTTCGCCAGCATTCCAGTCGGTTTCATCAGGTCCCTCATGCTGTTGAAACGGTTGTCCATAAAAATGGTGCAACGCGGGCAGAACCCGAAAAATACCAATAAACAAGAAATCCGCGGAAGCCTTCGAAACAAAACTATATCATTGCTCATCATGTGCTGACAAATTGACTATTATTTTTCTCATTTATTGCCTAAATTATTTTCCGAATATATTTCAACGTTTTTCACATTCTTCAATTAACTGAGATATTCAACGTAAAAAGGAATGGAATCAGAGCCTGAATCATAAAAAAAATTCTACACAAGTGGCTGTCCTCCCTCCAAGGGTACTCCGCCTTACGTGGCGAAGCGCAAGAATCCGCCGTGATGGACAGACACAAGAATCAGAGGGCACCGAATCAATTACAGGGGTAAGAGGGAAGTTTCAACGCCTCCCTCTCAACGTCAAACAAAGGCAACAGGCTCTTGAAATATATTCAGAATCGATTTTCATTTATCATTCCCCACCGTTATTATACTGCGGTTGGTGATTACTCAGTAATGGAATTCATAACGCGTCCTTAAACTCTCGTCCATCCCACCCTCTTACCCACTCCGACCTGCCGCCCTCACAATATCTCCCGCCCTAACCCCACTCTCATCCAGAGGGCATTAATTCGTCCCCACTCTCTCTCTTCCTAACCACTATCGGAAAAGCCCTGCCCCGCCCACCCCCCATCCGCCCTTGTCCACTCACCACTCCCCCATCCTCCGCTTCCTTCGTCATCGCCATGTACTCCTTTATTCATCCGACCCTCACCCCATCACTCAATCCTAACCCCTTCTCCAAACTACCGTCACTTATTCATGGACTTATTAACTTCATATTTTAGTCTTTGTTGCTGGTTTGAATATTTCTGACAAATTCCTCTCTGCTTTTCACTTAACAGTATGAATTGATTCCAGATCAGATGAAAATTAACAATAAATTATATGAATTTTACTACTTAAACAAGGTATATTAATATGGGGAACTTGCTAAGATACATAGGTGGAAAGCTCAGAGCTTTTTATCATCAAAACGAGATTGAATTAAGTTTAGCCTCATATTAATTCAATATTCAATATGAAGTTGTCGCTGATGGCATTTGTATATATCATTCGATTCCCTTTGTTTTAAACTATGGTTTATGAATACATAAAAATACAAATTCTCAATGCTAAACTTTTTCAATGGCCAAGAAATACATAAGAAAATCTAAGTGACTGCAGCCAATATCCTGAAAAGCAGAGAGGAGAAAAGGCCAAAAGGTCAATGAAGCAGCAGGATTAAGCAATGTCACGAAAACACAACGTTCCAACGTTCCAACGTTCCAACATACAATGTTCCATGGTTTGAGGCTCCACTATGGGTAACTTGAATTTCACTGATGCAAAAATCACTTAGTTTGCTTCCATTGATTTATTTTCTTGGTACAACATGTTTCGACACTACGGTATCATCATCAGGTTCGCAAATGAAAAAAATAACATTGTGATTTTTTTATTTGCGAACATACAGTCCTTTAAAAAAAACTACATTGCATTTGTATTGCATAGCAAAAAGCATCGAATATTTGGTGAATAATGGTCACGTTTACGGTAGAACACATCGCGAGAGAGGTCACCGATTCACCTTGGGAGTGTCAAATAATCAACATTGGTTAATGGTCTTCAGCTCAATTCTACCCTCAAGAAGAAAAGCATCCAACTGAGTGCACTGAAAGATAGCGATCATGTATAGAGCTTTACCGACTCACTCTTGAGGTAATCTATATCCCTGATAGGCATTAATAATGAACGGTCAGCAAAACAATGAGTAACTAGAGTGGGATTTCGTCTTCAAAGGAATGCTAGGAAAACCCCGTTGCCAAGTTCCCAATCTAAGAGTATATTCCTCCTCACAATGTTTCTCGATTATTGAGCATCAACAGATAAATAATAATAAATCATTCCTTTTTTGCGAGAAACCAGCGTAAAAAATTGCACTTAAATACGAATTTATATCCACCGTTAGCTAGTACTGAGCTGCTAGATATAGAAGTTAAAAATAGAGGAAGTTGAAAACATCTAAACAGACCTATAGAAGCATAATATCATAGTTCGCTGCCATAGAGATATGACGATTTCACTGACTTAAAACATTATTTTTTAATCAAATTAACTATTACCTAAAGCCTTTAGGGGATTCAAAGAATGTCTAAAAAACGTCTCTAACAATTAAGTTACGTCTGCAACATGAGTGACTAAGCATGCCGATAGAATTTACTGCTGTCTATCTTACATTTTAAAGCAACGAAACGTGGTTATTCGGGTATTATTTTGCTTCTTTTTGGCTCCTGATGCCAGAATTACAGCTCATTTTGACAGTTCCACTTAGTAGGAATATGCTAATTATTATGTTGCGGACAACCGTCATGTGGATTGTAGGATTCAAGCCAAACTGGACTGTCGGCATTCGCAGAAAATGAGTAAGTTTAAACTCATCTAGGTCAAAATACTATGGAATAGACAGTCTCAAAGTTCTTTCTGACGCTACTCTAACGATATGCTTCGAGAAAATCGTCTTCAATGACCAACAAACATGGTGATCTCATTTCTAATCGAAGAGCATCAGGTACAGCAATAACGCCATAAATTCACCGATGCAAGGTTGCGAACGCGGAATTTATTCTATAAATTATGGATACCAATCCCATAATACCCATTGGAAACCCAAACAGATAAATTCACGCCATTTCATTAATTAGGCGCGTTCCTTTTTCCGTTAGTTATAAGAATGTTTTTTTCCTGTCATAAACTGGGGACCATAAATTTCTCAAGTATTTTCCAAAAAATTCAAGCGCGAAGTTCTGATTGCCGTAATTTAAGCGTCATCAGTAAATCCTATGGGATAATGCCTCCCTCAAACGTTGATGTTAATGCTATATCTCTATCACCGAATATTGACCCTATTTGAATACCCAGAAATAGCACTTTTTGCCTCGCGTGACCATATGCCTTCTCGATCCATCTCCTCCCCATATTGCAACTTCCTTTGCTACCCCTCCCTCACTCCCTCTCTCTCTCTATCTATCTCTCTCTCCCTCTCTCTCTCTCTCTCTGGTCTCCTCCAGTCAAATATTACCCCGCCTCCACCGAAACAGGCTGTGCAAGCTCCCTTGGCCACTCTTGCATGTTTACTCCCTTGAGGGCAAGTTGGAGGCACGTGACGATTTTCCAAACTCTGTCATTGAATGACATTGCCTGCTCATCCACCTCTAGTGGCTCCGCAATGCGTATCACAGAGGACAGATTGCGTTACTGAAACATCTGAAGTAAAATGAAATTATATATATTGTCGGCCCCGGTGGCGGCGGGGTAAAGTCCTCGCCTGCTAACCCCAGGGTAGCGGGTTCGAGTCCCGCCTGGGTAGAATATTATCTGCCCAGGACATGGGTGTCTGTGACTCGTCCGTTGTTACTGTTGTTCACCCGACGTTAAATGGCGTACTGTGCTGTATTCGGGGCAGTGAAAGAAAATAAAAAAATAAAAATTAAAAAAATTCTCGCCGAGGAATCATAAATAACTCAATAGTAAATGGTGAATAGTATTTTAAAGCATTTCCACAATTCGCTATTGCAGCGAAGAAATCGCTCCGGATAGATATGTCGTTTGGTTCTTCAAAGTTAATTTTTTAGTGGGGAAATGAAATATATAATTTTAATAAAATCACAGCAGAAATATTTATCAATAACTAATACGCTCAACAACTTCTATCATGCAATAATTTAGCAAAAACCTTGTCAGTTGTTTTTCGGCGACATTCAAAATTATTAGGACGTTCAATAAATTCACAGTCTGTGCCTATTAGATTGACAGGAATTTTAAGCATTAACCTTTTAATTGAGGGATTCATAAAGTTCATTCATTTAGAAAATAAAGCCGCATAAAATGAAATCTGCCCCAGGAGTCAACATAACTGAGAAATGTGAGGACTTTTAAAGTATCTCTCGAGAGTATTCTGAAAATGTTTTTCAGAATGCACATAATGAATTTCTAAGAGAACAGAGAATAATAAAAAGATTTTTGTAAACGAATAAGTTAAAAAATCAAGCATAATTACTTACATAGGAAATCGATAAATAGAGAACTGAATCTGAATAGCCTGAATCTTCCGAGGTATTTTGAAATCTTTTCATGCTATAAAAATTCGTTCCGATTGAGAGAACTCCCATCATTTCAATCCAATAATTTGGCCCATTCTAATTGTTTAAATGGTTTATGACCTTATTCTCCTCATAATTTCTTATGCATGATAATCCAGAATATTGAATCAACGAATCATGAAATTATTTCTGAACCTAATATGAATCTAATTTTAAAATATCGGCATCTTGTCAATTAAGTACCACTGGAAATTCATGTGCATTAATAATAAATTAAAAATTTACGATGATAACATAATCATTTTCGTGGAATGAGCTTCACACAAGAAATTATTATAAAAATGTCGATTATCAACTGTGATTTTGAAATTGCAACGGGCTCACGGGAAGTTAGTAATCCATGTATTTGTATTCTTATCCTATGTATTTTATTGAGGTTTTGTAATGCTTTTCTATATTTAAGCGAAACGATCGTCCATTTTTATTTTGCTCCGATTATATTCCGTATTGTTACGTGCTATCGCCATTTCACTGTCAAAAAAAGAAATGGTTGCGGCAATAATCAATTTTTTCCTACTTCTCCTACGACACCTTGTCAATATAGCCCAGACGTAGAAGAAGTTAAACGAGCAAGTGAAGCAATGTGTTAACTCGGGTAGTCTTTTGGAAGAAAAGGGAGGCTAAATGTGACAATAATATTAGGAGAATTGCATAAACTAGAGACAATAGTTAGAAGAAAGAAAATGTTGGCACGGGTCAATGATGTTGAGAATATGTAAGGTTAGTTAAGAGGTGGAAATGGAGCGCGGCGTTATACGGATGTGAAACGAGAACATTAGGGGATCAGTAAAAAAAATAATTAGGGCCTTTGAAATGTGGGTATGATGATTTATGGTGTAAATTCAATGGGCAGAATCACAAACGGAGACGTCATTTCCATGTTAGTGGAGGAAAGAAAGTCGATAGAGATTCTGAAGAGAAAAAGGGGATGGATGCTACAAGTAATTAATGAGAGTTGCTGCCGAAGATACAATGATAGGAAATCGTGGAAAATTGAGGGAAAGGATAAACATGCTGTACGGTACAAGGAGTGACAGGAAGTACACTGAGATGAGAAACTGTGAGGGAAAAGATACAAAAAATGCAAACTGATTACCACTGAAATTCCTCCTTGATTTCACTAACCCTGCCTGAACATTCCCCTTCGCTCCTAAATAGCCAAAGCCCTTTTTGACTTAAGTCAAACAAAGTAAGACCATTCATGAAGCTACCGGAAACGAAGGAGAAACATCGCCCCAGCCTGGGTTATATCTATCTTTTGGCTCTACCACACTCACTACCAGTCGGCAAAAAACGCTTGAAAGGCTTTCCTTTCAAAGCAAACATATCTCCATATGATTTCGTTTCGGATCTTAATATTCCCCCACGGCCAACCAAAACGCTGTTAACGGTAACTGAAGGAACATACTCAAGGGATTCGGGCCAAGGGTGCGAACGAGAGCGCGTCCATCTGAACTAAATCGGGCAAAATTTTGTAAAAGAATTCTTAAAGCAACAGAAGGCTAGCAAATGACAACAAAATATCTTTTGCTTATTACTCCTCTTTTAAATTCAATGTTTATCAACCGAAAATGGTCTTCCTCGAATTATATATTATTATAAATATTATATATTTATATATTATTTTATAAAATTATATATCCAGCATTTTTCTTTCAGAAAGTGCGGAAAAAATATGGAATATGATATTAACACCGTAAATTTGATGTACAAGCAATGAAATAAAAAATAAGCCTATTTTTCCAAAAACATAATCAGAAATCGCCGAGCAACATAAATTTTACTTAACTTATTTTCAAAAATATTTTTAAATAACTTCAGCTATAAATATATTTACTAGGAAAGTTAGTCAAGGAAACTCCTCTGACGTAAATTGAGAGAAAAAAGAAAATGAACGCTTAAGCAATTTATTACATTATATTTGGTGCACAAATGAGCATAATTAAGCTAGAGGAATGACAGTCTTATTTTAAGGTCGAAGAGTTCTCGGCTTGAAACGCACGAACTCTTCATACTCGGCATTTGCCAGGAAAGACTTATGTTAGTCTCATTCTATTTGGGTGCAACTATGTGTGCGAAGCATTCAATAGTGGAAATGGCTCGCAGCGAAGAAATGCAAAATGGTTTTATAACTGTGGAGCTCTCAGAATTCTTAGTGATATACTATATAAGTGCCCAATTATATAGTTACTCATTAAAGACCATAGTGGTTATGAAAAACCAATGCTTCAACGAATCAATACTTTTTTGCGTACCTTAACCGCTGCTTGAGTGGAGAAATAGTGCAGTTCCTCAACCCCTCCCCAGCCATTGCGTTCATTCATTGCACCGTCATTTCATCTCCGCCATCATCCACATAGCCATACACTAGTTGTTGCATAACTCCATACACTGGTTGTGATAATCTCATGTTAGTAGGTACTATTGCAATAACCAGGATTTCCTCCGAAAATTGTAGAACCTCATTGAGATTTAGCACCTACGTGACATGAAAGTGATGTACTATCAGTTACTTTCATCATACGGGGTCTGTGAGATCTGTGAGTATTCAAAGTCAGTTGATGTCCCATTTGAATCTTTCAACGGTAATATTCACCATTTAGTTAAACTTGAATTAAATAAAAACATTTCTAGAAGTATTGGCAAATGAACTAAGTGCCATTAAAATTATAAAATTGCCAATGTAGTTCTAAATATTACGCAAAAACATAATTTTATAAGACTTATGTTCATTATCGTTTTCGAAAATAACATGGAAGTGATGAAAATAGCTGTTTTCTGGAGAAATGGTGATAAGGACTTTAAATGACGTTCGATTCATAGAGAAAAATTTAGGATTATGCTTTCATCGCCTCGACATAGATATCAAAAAAAGAAACGCCAGCGATACAATATTTATAACAAGCACACATTTCCTCTAGGGATAAAGATACATCAGTTGCCGATTAACATGATTCCTAGCCTATTTATGCGTCTATAGAGCACGCTTAATCTCATTTCCCTAAATGAGCTTCCAGATAATTTCTGCTTAGCTTCGAATGGAGAGAATCGATAGAGGTGTTAAAAAAATAGCTCTTTGAAACCCTGAAGACGATACCTTATAGAATCAGAAATAGTGGTGAAAATCCCTATGCGGAATCCATGAGCGATACTGATGGGATCCTCTGACACTCTAAGAGTATTCAGCACTTCGATAACGGCCTGCTATTGTATATATAGCTAGAGCGTATTTTGGTGTCCGATCATCCCCTGCTATAAACCCTAGGGGCGCCTCGATGAGCATTATGTTGATACATGCTTCCCAAGCGTTCATAGACGCACCTAATTCATGATTGGAGGCATGTTTCAACGGTCGCGTGAAGATAAATGCCACTAGCTCCGGCAGTAGTACTAACTCATTTGCGTAGGAGATTGAGAAAAGATTGATGCAATTTAATACTCAACTAGTGATTTATTTCACAATCGAGTTACCACACTTCTATTTGTTATCAAATTTGACTTTTCCTCTTGAAAATACGCATTCCTAGTTTAATAATCTTCTTTCCCCGAATCATATTGAGTCTTCTCATGCATATTCGATCCTCTATCAGAAGGTATGCGGCTTAAACTGAAGAGATGATTTTTTTAAACGCCCTAATTAATAAAAACGCCGGAAATTTGGCTGCACATCTAGATATACCGGATTTAATAAGCGAATTCCCAACTTCCTTTCTCTGGACATGAATGTGAATTAGTCAGCTCTCAATTCAGTGTGTGAAACGATTAACTATGTGGAAGTATGATTATCGGCCACATGAAAAAATCTCTGTCCAAAAGTTGTGATTTCTGCGGTAAAGAAATTTAAGAATTCTCCGTTTCAGCAATAACCATTAAACGCTCCGTCTGAAATGGCTTCATGGTTTCTCATTTTCGAGAATCCATATAAACTTGCACATGATAAACCTAATTTACAAGCAGTTGTATAAATGTTGATACCTTTAAACATATAGGTAAGGGAAATACCATAAAATAATTGCAACTACCAATTTACTGGCTAAAGCACTCGGCCGGAAATCGAGGGATCCGGGTTCGAATCCCGGTCAAGGCGGATGATTTTTTTCTCTGTGGAAATTCGCACATTTGTGCATTGCGGGTGACTCCGTAAAAGTGAAACTCCGTGGCTAGTCCCGGATAGCTTAAAATTTGTCAAATAAGAGTGAACGCCTCTCTGTGTTCAAAGTTCGATCTTTCCTCGTGGGCAGTGGCGCCTATGCGCTCAGTGCGACTGGTTGTTACATTGTATGTCCGGCAGTCGAGAACATCTAGTCCCGTAAAGGTCATAAAAATCCACAGGGAAAGAGGATGCCTCGGTAGCTTGTGGAGAGCGGACGTGTTTTGCAAGAGCTCCGTAATCCGACGTCAAGGCCAGACTTCCCCGGGAAGGAAAGCCTTCCCTCGCCCGGGATTTTGGGAGAGACGTTCGGTCTCTCTCCGAGTTTTTCTACTGAGTGAAAAGTGATCACAATTGTTTAAGTTTTTTTCTACGGTTTGCGTTTCGGCGGCCGCGGATGCGGCCGCACGTTGTGAGTTTTTGTTATTATGTTCAAGTGAAGGACCACGGATTTATTTTCTCAGTGTGTTGTGTGAAACGCCACGGTTCTATTTTGTGTTCTATGTGCAAAGTAGCACTTCTTTTTTTTCCTGTTTCGTGGTTATTTTTGTGACCCAGTGACCCCCCTGTAGCTAGTGCCCCGGGGCTTGTCCCCAACTTTCTTATTTTTTCCATCGCTTCGACATGGTTGTCGAGCGACAGAATACCCTCTTCCTCCAATTAGAGGAGAATGTGAGCGCTCCAACCCCGCTCGAGGTCCACACCTTCATTAGGGAGGTGTTGGGCCTCGCGGAAGAGGAGGTTTTGGCCATACAGTTTGGCCTCAATAGAAGAACGACATTTATCAAAGTCGGGAATGAGAGCATAGTCTCTAGAATAATAGAAACCACCACAAGAAAACTGCCGTTTCCTACGATGGAAACACCGAGGACAACGGCGACAGTCGACAAGACCTCCGGATCCCCCATTAACGTGAAGATCCTATGTCTACCCATCGAAATCACCAGGGAGGAAATTGGCCTAGCCCTCCAAACCTTCGGTAAAATTTATAAAATTAGCGAGAACAGATGGAATGGCGACCACCTTTTCAAGTGCTTCACCGGAACTAGAATCGTGCGTATGGCGGTAGCCACCAACATACCATCATACATCACGATCGGAGGGCATAGGGCAATTGTAATATACGATGGACAGAAGCGGACGTGTGCTCGCTGTTCGGCCGAGGGGCACGAGAGGAAGAACTGCCCCCGAAATAATGGGCCACGTGGATTTAACGAGGTGGCCCAGGCTGGGCGAGTGGGCGATCCAGAAGTGAACGAGGAGCAGTTGATTGCGGGAGCGGCCTCCCTACTTGGCTTAGAGGGGGAGGAAGTCCAAGCTGCGCCCAGTCAGACAGGATCATCGGCTGAGGATACAGCAGTCAAGCGCCTCGTAGCGGAAGACGACCCGGAGCCCACCAAACGTCTCCGAACGTCTAGCCCAATATTACCAACAGAAAAAGGAGATCGCCACCTTGATGAGAGGGACTTCCCCTTCCTACACTTATCCACCACCTCACACCCCACCCCCTTCCCTCCCCGCTCTCCTACCTCCCCACGCCGATCCTCATCTCCCGCACCTCCTCCACCCCCCCCCTTCCACCAGGCAGGAGACGAAGAAAACAAGAACCAGGACAAGGTGACCGAAACGGAGGAGATCATCACATCCCAGCCAGCACCCCCTGACTCCCCCGAATCTCAGAAGACGGAAATGGAAGCAGAGGCCAGAGTGGACGACGAGTCAACGCCGGATGATGACACAGAGGAGGAAGAGATGTCAACGAGCACTCCACCCTCTTCCTTCGACTTCCCCCCCGTCCCCCCGAGCGACAATACGCAGGTCTCTATGATAACACCAACCCAACCAAAATTCGACCCCGGGTGTTCTTCTCCAAAGGAGACTCATTCGGATTCAGATAGGAATAACAAAAGTAAAAGTAAGAGAAAGAGAAGCGGTTTACGTAGAGGTAATAGGAGAAAGTGAGAAAGTACATAGGTATGGAGAGGAGTAAGCCTTATACTTACTCAAATCTTACAATGAGAATATTATCTCTCAATATAGCGGGGGTGTCAAACGCCCTTAAGATGAAGTTACTAGCCACATTCGTCTCAGACTGTAAGGCAGATATCGTCTGCCTCCAAGAGTATGTTGAGGGGGTCAAGTGGCCCGACCCCCAATATGTAGCATATACAAACTTTGGAGACTCATATCTTGGGACCTGTACCCTCATAAAAAGCAACCTAAAGACACACACAGTGCGCCTCCACGAATCCGGAAGGATTATATCTTTGACGGTGAACGATATCACTATTCTAAATATTTATGCCCCTGCGGGCGAAAAGAACCGTCGCGAGAGGGAGGTCTTTTTTAGCGATATTTTAATGCCTTATTTATTTTGTTTTACGGGGAAAGCCATCTTAGCGGGTGATTTTAACAGTATTTATAGGCGCGAAGACTCCGAGTCCAATAGAGACAAAGTTTTGAATCGTCCGAGTCGAGCCTTGAAACTCTTAATTGAGTCTACGCATGCGGTAGATGCGTTTCTAAATAGCTCTGTGGGCCCCGCTTCATACACGCGTGTTGGCCATAACTCTCGTACCCGCATCGATCTTGTTCTCCTCTCTCGTCAATTGAAACCCCTCCCCTACACCACTAGTACCCTTCCCATATCCCTCTCCGATCACTGTGCCCTTCTCCTCGACCTAACCCTTCCCGACCCCTCCCTCCCTCATAAACCGACCTCCCCCCGTATGTGGTGTATGGATACAAGGCCTCTGCAAGACGACGAATTTCTCACTGCTGTAAGAAGGAGAGTACAAGATATAATCTCTACCCTCAACAACTACCAGGGGAATATTTTAACTTGGTGGGAGGAAAATTTTAAGCGCAAAATAATTTATTTTTTAAAGAAGGAGACGATACATTGGAAAAAGGAAAAGAACGAGACCATTAGTTTTTATCGTTCTGCCCTCGGGGAGTTAATCAACACCAACCCCCGGCCGGAAAATTTTAAAGAAAAAGTGCGTGAGCTGAAGAATATAATCCTCAGGCGGGAGATGGAGAGGCATGCACCTAGCCGCTGGCAGCGTGAAGTCAACCCGGACGTCTGGGGTCCCTATACGCTCGCCGAACTTCGGCGTGTTGTCGAATTACACCAGGAGACGGTTGACCACCAGACACCGGCGGATCCTGCGGGCGATGGACTGCTCGAGGACGCCGCCCATTTCTTCGAAAACACATACAATCGCTACGGGACATGGAGGGAGGAAGATTCCCCTCCACTCCCTACACTACCCACACTCTCTGAGGACGAGAAAGATGCGATTGCCGACGCGATTAGGGGCGAGGAAGTGGACGCAGTTCTCCACTCCCTTCCCAAGGGCAAGGCCCCTGGGTCGGACGGCCTCCCCTATGAATTTTATACCACGTGTCGTGATATTTTAGTTCCTGTTTTAACTCGTATTTTTAATAGTTTTAAAAGTCATTCGGCCGGAATGACTTTAAGCCAACGGACAGCTGTGATCTCATTAAAACCAAAGAAGGGCCGGCCGCAATCACTAAATGATTACCGGCCCATAGCTCTTATAAATTGTGATAATAAAGTTTTTACTCGGGTTTTAAAATCGCGTTTATCAGCCGTTGCTGACAGTATCTTACATCATTCACAGCACGCGGTGTCAAACTCCCGTTGTATTTTAGATGCTGGCGTCCTAATTAGGGACATAGTCTTATCCGAGGCTCCCCCCTCCGAGAATTTTTTATCAATTTTAGCGATTGATTTTAACAAAGCCTTTGATTTTATCCGGCCTGAATATATCTTATTAGTACTAAAAAAGATGGCTTTCCCTGCCAATTTTATTGATTTCATTACAACATTATATAAAAATGCAAGAGCATGTATAAAAATAAAAGGGAGGACGTCACGTCTCTTCCCTATAACGAACTCAGTACGTCAAGGATGCCCGCTCTCAATGTTTTTATATGCCATCGCAGTCGACCCTATTATTAGAGCGATGGAGGAGGTGGGGGTGGGCGTGCGCCGCTTTGGGACCACATACCCCGGGGTGGTGTACGCGGACGACCTCTCACTTTTCATCTCTGACCCCTGCCAGCTCGTGGCAGCTGCGGATATTCTCCGGGAGTTCGCTCCGGCTGGCGTAGAAGTGAGTGTTAGCAAATCCAAAGTGCTCCCTCTGAGAGGGCACCTTACCGAGGCGACCGCGGCGGGTTGGAATGTGGCGATTCCCCCGCTTAAAGTGCTTGGTTTCTGGTGGGGCGGAACAACGGAAGAAATGATAGAAAGGAACTGGGAGGGAGTGAGCGGGGCGGTGGCTTGGGCGGCGAGGAGATTCACCATCCCTTCCCTCCCCCTCACAGCCCGTGCCCGTCTGATAGAGCAACATGTGCTCCCGGGGGTTTTCTTTGCGGCCCATATCTGGCCGCTTAATAAAAGAACTTCTGCAGAGATAATTAAAAACACGAATCAAATGCTCTGGAACGGATATGTTAGGAAGGTCTCACGAAAACAAGTGTGCTCCCCTATGGAGAGGGGAGGGTTAAACCTGTGCGACATTCCGCTCAAGTGTAAGGTGGTCTACACAAAACTAAGTGCCAAGATTCTGGGGGGTGGGGACGCCCCGCGCCGAGCACTTCATCGCTCGGCATGGGAGGGGGGAGGTTCCTCTTCGAACACATTTAAGCGTGGCATAAAAGATACGAGGGAGATAGTAGAGAGCCTCCAGAGGGGAGAAGGGGAAATATTCAAAACAAAGACTGTCTACGACCGACTAAAAGCGAGAGAATTCCCACTCACACCTCCCCCAAACAAGTGGAGGAACTGGGCGGCCAACAAAAAGGCCGATGCGGAGAGTCAGAGTGCCCTATACGAGACAATAGCAGGGATATTAGACACAAGAGAGTCCAGATACCGAATCGGCTTGGAAGACTCCCCTCTCTGCTTAAAATGTCAAAAGATCGACAATACTGCACACCATATACTAGGTTGTGACAAAAACACGCCCGTCTGGGACACAATTCGAAACATTTATCGATTATGGGATACCTTCGGAGGGGGATCGGTTCATCATGAACGCCTCCTCTGTCTGGACTTCAAATTATTTCCAAATAGACGAAACAAGCTTTTGACTCAAATAATAGGAACATATATCAATATAAGAACACGAAAAAAAAGGACAGGCACCCCCCTTTCCCTTTGCTTAAAACAGGTGGAGAACCGAGTTACAGCTGATCCAACCACAACCTGGCTCCACAGATTACTTGTGAAAGCGGAGGAAGAGGAAAGAAAAATAGAGACAAGAACGGAAACAGTGACGAACGACCCCACTCCGCCAGCCACACCGCAGACGTAGCAGTGCGCAGACGCGGGGACGTCGTTGCAGGCGAGAACGCTGGAAAGAGCAGAATACAACGGCAGCAGGCTTATTATCTTCCATGCCTCCAGCGTAGCCGCACCGGCAAAGGCATCGGGCACCGTAGTCCAGTCATACAAGAGGTAGCCGGTTCGAGACACCCAGTGTTCTATGAAGAAATTATTTCATTGATACTAATGATGGAAAAATTGAATCTCTAATTTTTCAAACAGAAACTTTAGACAAGAACTCATTAAATAATATAATTTGCATTTCAAAAGAGTAAAATATTAATGAAATTTTTTCCTGTTTGTAAAAGTATGTACTCTGGACATTTGTGACAATAAATATTAATTTGACCGTAGTTTAACTGGCTAAAGCACTCGGCCGGATATCGAGGGATCCGGGTTCGAATCCCGGTCAAGGCGGATGATTTTTTCTCTGTGGAAATTCGCACCAATTTTTATTCGATTGTAGCTACTAAACTGAAAATAGAGATAAAACACTTTTCTTATAGTTCATAAAATAATGAAAGTGCCGTGAAAATTGGATTGTAAGAGAACCGTCCAGTCAAAACTTAATGCCACTGATATGCGTTATCAACATGCTGGTTTTTCTCAGTTAGTTGCACGCCTCTCAAGATTTCTCTGTTTTTCTTATAGACATTTTGCCCATGCATGACAATCTGATAACCAAACTGAAATGTTATTATGAATATATTAAAATAATATGCGGGTAATGATAAATATAACATTGAGGAAGTAATAAGTTTTACCACAGAGTTCGTGATAATAATTCCAGGATATTACATACCCAACCATCCCGCAATAAAGACAGCTTTTGAAGGGTTGTGTATTGCAGCCTTCATAATGCACTGGGAGCCACTTCGAGGGTGAGCTATCATGACATGTTTTGCAATCCACCCTATCAAAGATAATACAATGGCTTTAAAATTACACTGTAATTAATACAACGTTAAAACTACGACTTCTGAAGCATAAACCTGCTAAAACTTGTCAAGAGGCGAAATTTCACAAATGTGCGCTACAGAATGATCTCGTTCCTAATGTAAGGCTATTTTTATTAATGTTTCTTCAACTGCATAGGTAAAAACAGCAAATTAATTATACACTCTTATGGTTAGGTAACGGTGGTAGCATTTTAACCACCATCGTACTCGGGCTGGATCCACTCCACCATCCCTCTAGGGCATGCACTCTTAGCATCATACAGCCCTCTCTCCCAGTTCGAGCAGAAAAATGTCCCTGTCCCAGCGAACGCCCGAATACATAGGTACCCCTAAGCCGCTGGTTCTACCAACCCCTTGCAAACGGCGGCGAACATATCGATCAGCCGCGGCCCTCAATGTTTCATGGCGTGATGGGGGATGTTGGGGTGCTCCCTTTTGTCGCGGGTCAGGAGAGTGTGCTTGCGGTGGGGAAACGTAGAGGGCTCAACATTTACTATGTGGAGGAGGGAAAACAATAGGTTTGGTAATGCGGTGCACATAAAACAATATCGCGAGGCGGCATTGATATTTTCCAACAAAATCACAATGAATCACATATCGTACGATGAGATATCGCGGGTCACATTGTTATCGCAAAAATATAAGAAAGAGATTCTTACCTTGCGAGGAATAAATACATTAGCAGAGTAGTAAACAATGCGTAGCTGAAGACCATGACCCCATTAGTAGAATACAGGAGGAGAAATCATTAGGATACATCCCACGACGAAAATCAAGGATTCAATTTCTATAAAAAAAAAACAAAAATTGTAATCAGTAAGCAAAACAGAACAAGGGATGCGTGAAAAAAGACTGCATGAAAGTGAAAAAGTAGGCTAAGGTTGGAAAGAATGCTTATGCTTACCGAACAACCGATGTTAATCGCATTTATATCGTGTAGCACAAAAGATAAATATTGCAATGAGATCCTGACATAATGAGCGATCCCAGGCATATGCTGGAGGATACATCGCAGTATCGTAAATCCTTAGTGGTGGGCAGCGATCTCTTACCTTTTCCCATGTTCCTTGAGAGATTGTGCCGGTCTAGGACGGGTGGGGACCCAAAATATGAGCAGGTGATCATACTCTTAGTCCTCAACTCTCTATAATACTATCTCCTCTGTTCTCAATCTCTTCTCATATAAATCTAAGTCTCTCGAGAAATATAGACACGAAAATATACGAATGACGCACCCTCGCATCGCTTAGAGGACGAATCTAAAGACCCTCTACAGCTCTCATAGCTGGATAATTTTCTTAGACTACTTCAAAATATACTCAGGCATCAATATCTAGTTTTATTGCAACTTATCCGGCGAGTTACCAGTTGAAGTTATCATCAACTCATCACCTCCTGGAAGAGCGTGCTTGAACCTTCCACAATAATTCTGATCACATAACTTACGAGTCACATGGTGCAATCACGAACTGTTCGAGATTATGGTGGGTTTGATTCAATCATGTGGATAGCATAATCATCCTCCTTGTTATTTATTGCGTCTCTGATCTAGATTTTCGACCCGATCAACAATGCGCCAGTGAGAAAAACTCGAACGGGAAAACTGCGTGAGATTGTTACGTGTGATTCAGTCACGCCAAAACAAGCCATCCATGATTGCACCATGTGTCTCCTTAGTACGTGATCGGAATTACCTCAAAGGTTTGAAACACACTCAAACCCTGGTCAGTTTAGATTTTGACATCGTAACCAAATGCATACCACGTAGTATTAGTCTAAAGTTATGATCACTGATTACTAACGCCATTAACATACAGTATTAGATAAATCACATATATATATTTATAGAAATGAGACTCTGTCTAAAAAATAATGTCTGTTGCACCAAACTACCTCAGAAATGAGACATGAATTTTGCCCAAACTGATTAGAGAAATAAAGAAACGTTTACCTTACAGTTTTAATGAAGAACTTCCAAATACTGTAAACATTACATCAAAGTACAGGGAGTGACAGCTGACGTGAAATGTTTATGTAATTCTAACGTTGGAATTTCTAATAACACTGTCCTGCTATGATTTCATTGCCGCCGTCCTGTATTGCTTATTAGAATTACTTTTTTATCCTGAATCAGGACCCGACGTTAATTTTCCCACATTACATCACATTTTAAAAATAATGTCATATTATGTTTTTTTCGTCAAATACACTAATGCACTTCTTACGTTGTTAGGAGAAGTGTTGATTTAATTAAGATTTCCAGATTCATATATTAATGCTTGACCCTGCAGCCATCTGGCAACTCCGTATAATCAGGCTCACAGTCTAGAGCCGGCAACACAGCAGGTTTTGCTGATTGGCGCCATTCTGTTGTGCTTTGTCCGCTACTGTCTCAGTTGAGCTTCGCTTGCTAGTGAAAAGAGATTTTTGTCTTTATAAATGTTCTATACGTGAGTGACATACTGTGCTAATCTTTTTATCAAACTTATATCAACATGACCCGTGGGGACTGCAAGAACGACGAAGATATATTATGCTGTGTGTGTAAGTTACGTGCCGATAAGGCAACGGGGCAAAATAACAGGGTTCGCGAGAAAGATCAACTATGCCCACTTAAGCATCAAACTGGGAGACCAAGACAAGCCGTGGGCACCACATACAGCTTGTAAAACCTGTATAGAGCAGTTAAGGCAATGGGTGAACGGTAAGGTAAAATCGTTGCCATTCGGAATTCCAATGGTGTGGTGAGAACCGAGAGACCACGGTGCTCACCGCTACTTCTGTTCTGTGAATGTGAAGGGATTTAACTACAGAAACAAAAGTAACATTTTTTATCCAAGCAATATTCCATCCACAATTTTACCCGTTCCTCATGGCCCTGATATACCAGTGCCGCAGCGTCCGGAACATTTAGAGGATTCTTCTGAATCAGAAATGGCCGGCCCTACCTCTGATTGTGATTTCTCGCCTGAAGATGTTGAAAAAGAACCGAAAGTTTTCAAGGAAAGAGCAATAAATGACTTTCCTCGAGAACATGGCCTTGCAATGGAACCTGCCGAGGTACTCGGGTCTATAATTGGTGAAAGTAACATGTTGGCACTAGGGATGAGCACTATTGGTACAGACATCACGAACAAGAATTTACAACCTTCTTTTCTGAAGAGGGAACTTAGGTTTACTGCAACAACATTTCGGAGGTTATGCTGCAACTAGGAGTACCACAGTATGATCCTTTCCACTAGAGACTTTTTATTGATGCCTTCAAGCGTAGTTTGAAGTGCGTCCTGCACAATGAAAACAAACTTGCATCCGTTCCCGTTGCTTATTCAGATACTATGCGAGAAACATACGGAAATCTTGAGATGATGTTGTGTACCCGGAAGTACCAGGAACGCAAGTGGCAAGGGTGTGGTGATTTGAAAGTGATATGCATTCTGTTAGTTTTACGAACAGGTTACACAAAGCACCCCTGCATTCAGTGCCAGTGGGAGTCGAGCAAGGTTACATCAATGAACCCAAAAAGAATGGCCACGTAGACAGAGGATTGTAGGCTCGAAAAATATATTTAAAAAACTTTTTGACAAGTCCGATACACTGTATCCTCCGCTTTATATCAAACTAGGGCTTATGAAGCAATTAATTAAGGCTCTAAACAATGAAGGTGATTGCTTTTAGTACCTATATCATCGATTCCCAGGCATCAGTAATGCCAAGATCAAAGAGGGTATATTCTGAGTTCCAGATACCAGAAAACTTCTTTCTGATGCTTACTTTGAAGATAATACATGCGCTGCAGAACGATCGGCATGGAAAACATTCCGGGAGGTGGTCAATAACTTTCTTGTTAACTCAGAGGATTCAGGTTACTAACAAATAGTGGATAACATGCTTTTTTTCTAATATTTAGGCTGTAAAATGAGCTTAAAAGTGTAAAAGTTACATTCCCATTCGGACTTTTTCGCAGAGAACCTAGGAATGCTGAGAGAAAAGCAAGGAGAAAGATTTCACCAGGATCTAAAGGAAATGGAACGCAGATATACAGGAAAATAGAACAAAAATATGCTGGCAGATTACTGCTGGTAACTAAAGATAGAAGATACAACTACACCCTATAAGCGAAAAGTAAGGCAAAGAAGTTTCTTAAACGAAGTCACGACATTATAAAATAGAAACCGTGAACTTACCATTATCAATATGCTATGAAGCTTTATGTATGATAAATTTTAGTCCATTTGGCTGTTTTTCTTCAAACCTGTTTACACAATACATTGCATATATTTATATTATCTTCATAGGTATATCAGTGAAATATAGGAGTGTTAAGTTGAGAGTAAATAATCAGAAAGAAGCATTCCTTGCATGTGATAATAGAAATCTTGTATGTGCGCGTGCCTCATATTTCTCATATTTTGATTTTGATTTTGCAAAAAAAGCTGATGTGATAGACAAAAACTGACTTCAGTTCCAGAATCACCATGCCAGAAATATAAAAGATAACTACTTTAACACTATGCAATGAACGGAAAGTTTAAATTCTCAGGTCAGTGTAATTGATTCTGATAAATATAGTATAACATCCAGAGGAGAGACGCCAGCATCATCAAGGTACATCACCTCCAATGGTCTTATAAATTTATATCAACTTTTGCTGACGATAACATTTCCTTCCATAAAAGCTGAGTATTCATATACCAAAGTCTACAATGGCATTTTTCTATAGAACCTTCGTTGAGGAAAAAAGGGAAGTATACCAATCTTTCATGCACAGTTTCAATCAAATTATGGATAGTAAAATAATCTTTTCATGAAAGTTTTCACGAAGTATTACTGATAGCGTTATTTATTTCAATTCCTTATTCAACCCATCTGACCGGTCAAGGACATCATTAGTTTCAGTCTAGGTTCCCATTGTGCCAAATTCTGTAATGAAGTTTCTAAGTTCTAGAATAAAATGACTGTCGGAAAAAAATACCCTGCAACCTCTAGGATCGATATCAGTCTCGATGTTATTTCTATTATCATAGAGATATCACATTCCGATAAAATTAGGAAGGGTTGAGATGATGAGGTAATAGATAGCAATGGTAGAATCAGAACTGGTGAGTAGAATCCAAAATCCATGTTATCAGTCAGTGTAGCGTATGCTATAACGAGTAGTGGAATACTGGTTACATAGTTTTCCTCTTTGTTCCGGTATCAAGTGCGGAAGGTAAGTACCTACCGTTGTATTGCATCCGCATTGTATTGAATTGTTGAGGCTATTAATTTTACAAATATTCGAAAAGAGAATTCACTGCAACCGGCGTGCAGCCTTAAAATACGTGATATACTGTTGTAACCAGTTAATCGTATTCCAATGTAATATGCCATCCAAGTTTGAAATTCAGTGACTCTACAATAGGACATTGAGAAAATTGGATCGCAATAAATATATAAATAAATCTTTAACTCGAGAGTAATTGGATCAGAGCCGATACCTACGCATACTTTTAGGAGCTGTTTAATGTGCATAATTGCATGCAAAAAGAATATTTTTTGTATAATTATGTCTACAGTGCCAGCTCTTTGGAAACATTCTTTTCCCGAACAATATTGAGAAGATTTCGGAGGACATCGTACATCCGAGAAGAGATCATTTTATACAAGTGGCTGTATTTTCATCCTCCATACTTCCTCCAGCCGCTTTCATTTGTCTTTTTTCGCCCTTCGGTCGAGACTTAGTTTTCGAAGTCGCTGGAACAGTGTGTTCACGCGATATGGGCACATCATAAAGAGAGACAACGACGTCACAAGTTATGAAGGGCGACCCCCAAGGTCACGAAAGATGGGAGGATATTAAATTATTATCGACCAAAGCATCAATCGAACTGATGTAAAATTGAAATGAGAACACGAAACCATCGTACCTTTCGCCATATCCCGTTGTCATTCCGTCATTGGATTGCCCAAGTATCACGCTTTTCCTCCTCCTTGGGGAATAACGAACGAATTGGCGTTCACCTGTACCATGTAATTTTTTGCGGCCACGAGGAATTGGATGATCAAGCAGGCGGGGAAATCGAGTCGTCCTGGCTGTTGTTTGCCTTCGGACGTCATCGATTTGTATGTTTGACGTCAGTTCAGGAGATATGACGTCATCGGTTGTAGAATAAAGGAGCCTTAAACCTTAGGGATCCTAAAAATCAATTTCACAGGCTAGAAATTATGTAATAAAAAAGGCTCAACAACTCAAGTATGACCCAGATGGGGGAATAAAGGCATCCTAACTTTCTTAGAAAACAGGAGACTCTAAATCAAGAAGTGCCCATAGAGATAGAAATGATAAAATAAAATTTTTAAGTGATGAAGCAACTTCCAATTTTAAGACAGTATCGGAGGGTCCAAAACTCGTCTGAGTTACCAGGTAAATTTCTAATTCGATTATTAATACCATTCAGAGAAAAATCCGAACAGAGTCACTAGGTCACGTGGACTCCCATTAACGACGTCCACTTCTGTAACGTCCGAATGTCCCTCGTGAGAAATGTTGGCTGTGACACGCATTCCGTCCGTCCTGGAAAGGAGCGTGGGATCGATTGACCTTATAGAAAGACATGCAAGACAGAATTTAACAGCATGTATAACAGAGCACAGAAAGATAGGAGCTCATCTGTCACTACTACGATTTATCAACAATATTAAACAAATGAAATGATTTTGCTGAGATTCCGTAAAAAAAGGCCACTCAGCAGTCCCCCAGAAAATTATTGATACCCTAACTATTTTTGAGTTCATCCTTTTTACCACCTTTTCATAATTTTTATAAATAAACAATTGATTTAAAATGATTCAATGATGAATTAATAACCATTCTTTTGTACGCGCATTCACATGCGCCTTGGTGGCTGGATGGATGGATGAATGAAACGATTAAAATAAAATTATCTCTCCCCCATTTCACTCGTTAGCCATTTTTCCAATGTAGCACATACAAATATTTGACAATTTTGATGTTTACTCTACCTTAAATTATCCAAGATATAATTATGGTTCGGAAGAGATACTGATCATAATATTTGACAAATAATGGAAAGCACTTCTTTCAGTTTTCTTTTTCCTTTCTACATCTCTTCCTCGTTTAAATTAAACTTGAAGTCTACATTTTCTTCAAAACCAATTTTCGCCATGGAAAAACCGTATAAAGGAGGAAAATTTCAAATTTGAAGGTTTCGTACTTAAGAAATAAAGAAAACATTCTAAGAAAGAGTAACAATGCGGAGCCAAACCATTTTCTTCTACTAGTTAAGGAAAAGGACTGCGCGCTCAAAATCAATCGTTTTTGGACTTTTAAATATTTCTTGTGCACCAATTTGAATCCATAACAAGGTATTTGAGATTCCAATAGAAAGAGAAGTATATGTTGTACCTTGAAGTATAAAATATGGCGGCGCTCAAAATACTCTCATTTTACATTTCATTTTCTTTGTTGAGGGAATAATTTAAACTAGGCTAATTACAGAATACATAGATATGCACAAGTACTACATACTACAACTACTACAAGTACTACAGAGTTAAAACTTAAATTTTGACCTTCCACTTGTAAGGGATTTATGGAAGTTGTAAAGTTGTGGGAAATGGGATTGAAATAGATAACTGGCACACCCATATGTTTGAAGAAGAACAGGGGAACTCAACAGTAACAGGAACAATCAAAGGGATAACGATAATAATTTTGAAAGTTTGAAATTTTAAAAGTTTTATGCTTGGAAGGTCCTCATTTATCATTAGATCAATCAACGATAAGACCAAATACAAGTCGTCAGACTGCAAAGATTCTTCCCCATTCAGCTATACAAAAAAGTGGGTAGCGAGTTTCCTCAGTATTATGAGTAAAACAAGTTTTAACGTCTAGCAATAATAAACGTTAACGCTACAATCAAAACTACTAGAAAGGCTGGAATTTAACGCTTATGATATGCATTCATGCAACTTTAAAGAATCAAGTAACAAACTGTCTAAAATACAAACAGATGTAGGGGCAAAAGCTGAAGTTATTGAAGAACGCTTTTCCTATAAAAATAGTTAACCAAATAACTGAAAGATTCAAACCCGAGCCAGTAACAATTCTTTAGCGAACAAATCTGTTTCAAAAACTCAGAGCTTCCTAGTGGTCAAGACAGTATTGTGTTAAATTTGAGCATCTGAGGTTATTTGAGCAAGCTAAACTCATTGGAAAATCAAATTTTGATGAAAAAAATGAAGATAACGCATTGAAGGGTATTACAAACCTAGTTTCGGATTTTTTTGTAGTAAATGACTAGTTCAGCACTCTCATCACTTTTTCTATCCCTTTTAAACAAATTCTTCTACACATGCTGATTTTTTATGAAAAACTCATGATTGATTACTGTTTATAGAATATTACCTCATTCATTTCTGCAAGGAGTAATATTAAAGGTCAAATGAGGTCATTCGCGTCACGAGATGATAATTTAAATCGATAATTATTCTAGGTATCTGAAGAAATAAGCCACAAAAACAGTATCATCAGCCCCCCTACCATCTAAGAAAAGAGCAGCTTGATACCACCTTAAACGGGCGTAGTAAAAGAGAAACCATGCTATCAACACGGTCCTCGATTACGAGTATAGATTAAATTCTCTAAAAAACTACAGACAAAATCTCTACCAACACCGAGACCCAAAGCGGAGCCCGTGGCGTTGGTAGCCGGAAACTATCCACCAAAACCACTTCATCCGCATTAAAACCGTTCACTGAGACTTTCTTTAAATATTTGTTTTATTGGTATTCGGATTGGACTGGTAAAGGGCACCTGTACCGTGAAATCACCAAAAAATTCAATTACGATTCGTCTATCAATGCTAAGGGCGCATGAAAGTCGTGATATTGTATTACTCTCAATCGATACCTAGAGCTGCCGGGATTCAAAAATTCTGTTATCACCAGCCATCTTTTACCCACCCTAAAATATAAGCCAAATACAACCCGGTGGATCTAAAAGTCAGCCCCCTTTTCCAGGCTATTGCAAACAAATTATAGGCATTTCAATACAATTTTTCCCGTTTGCAAAACTATTTCCAAAAGAGCTCGATATCGGAAAATGATTTCTTCAAATATTTGAACCAAAATAAGAGGACTCTTAACAACATATTTTATTTCTCTATGGCGCCCGCTCCTATAGATTTTGTCTGCCACCATGATTTAGCCCGAGTGTGCTGGAATGAATCAAAATCCATAAATATTGGAGACTGAATCGCTTCGTGATAGGTCAATGGCCGTTCTAACAAGAACCAGAGACGATTTCCCCTAACGTTCTGCTTTCTCCACTCCCACGTGAACGTGATTTCAAGCAAGGGTGGACATTCTCTGATCTAAAATGAATGCCATCAGTGGTATTGTTTATTTGTTTCAAGGATAACTACGAAATTTAGGTGGCCACCATTGACGGGAGGTATTTATGGTTTTAGAAGCAAAGCTGTATTTCGAACGATAGTTCTTTGACTTACCCTTGATTTCCAGAAGACACGGATAGAAACTTATGCGTAAGGTAAATGCATCGCAACGGCGTAATACGTTGATATGTATTGGCAAAAAGAAGCCTTCTTGATTCTATACCAACATACTACCCTGCGACCCGCCGTAGAAACCTGTGGTAATACATTCGCCACGTAAGGGGAGGGATGAGGGAAAAGGAGAGAGGAAAAGACAGACATTTTTTTATTTTTACGGTGTTTGTACTACGATTTGCTGCTAATCTTAGTACCACGCATTTTTATAATCACAAATAGTGCGTGAAAAGAATTTTTTCCTATTCGGTCGGAAGTGTATCTTACGGTCTATTAGATTTCTTCTCTTGATTTTTTTTCTTTGGTCATTTGGACATTGCTCTCCTTCCAATTTTAGCATGAATTGCACTTTGAATTGGTATAAGCTAAAGAAAACCTTATTGTTTTCACGTAGCCTTCCATCTGGAATTGAGGAAATTAAAACATACGATAGATATTGGATAAGCACAGAAGATGAGCACAATACTGTTGTTAGCTTAGCTGAGCGAAAACAATCTAGTTTACAGCAATGAGTCAAGTATTCAATAGGGCTCATTAAAACTTTTTATGGATACCTACTATATAGGTGGTAGTTGTTTTAAATGATAAATATCATAATTGTGTAACCTATAATCATCTTCGGTGATTTATCAGAGCCATTCCTTATTTTGGCTAAAAGTAAAATGCAGGATAAATCACAACCAATGAGTGAAAATGATCCCTACGATGGGAAAGGTCTGTGGTTCTCAGGCTTGGCCTAGCAAGGGCGTCAACGTTTGAAAAATTCCTGAAAAATATTTGATTGAATTAGTTTAGACTGTTGGACTAGTTAAATGCCAATTACGGCAATCAACATGGCGCTGCAAATATTCCTATAAATTAATACAAGAGCCATTAATCAGTGAAGATTCTATGACTTGGTACTACAGAAAAATAAATGAAATCATCCTAATACGGTACTTTGATACGCTTTTATTACAGGATATTTTCAGATAACGAAGGAAAAGCTCAAGTAATTTTCATCTTTTTTTCAACTCAAGTGACTTTGTAGGTAAACTACCTTCCCCAGTTATTTGAGGGGGATTTGCAGTCACAATGTTGGGATTTTCCGCCAAACGCGAGGAAGAAATTCAAGCCGATGAATTCCACAAAGCAAATAATCACAAAAAAAAAAATATTTTCGGAATCAAATCTGAGTACTTTTGCAGGGATGCATACTGAGCTCGTTTATTATGTCCTTTGAAGTAACTTTTCTAGTTTTTTTAAGGAATTTTTTAAAGAAAATTTTTGAAAATTTATTTAGGGAATATATTCAATATCGAATTTTGGAAAACGTATCTCTAAGTATAGACATAACTAACCCATAACTTATTTTTAAATCAAACTAATTCAACGAACTTTTATCTTTAATTTACATGCAATAGACTCGAATTTATTTGAGTAAAAACTTACCTCAAAGCTTTGCGGAATGCCATTAAAATATCTGAGAAATAAATAAATGTTAGAAATATTGAGAAAAAAACTTGCCATTATCATTATTAAATTCTTTTTACAATGCACATAAAAGTATGCACCTTCATATGCAATGCATGACTAGTTGTATCACATAATTACTTATGTTGCATTCACAACAATTGGAACCTAATTAAATACCTTATTGTTCAATCAAAGAGTCAGTAATGATATTCACAAGTAATCAAAGTCTTTAGAGCTCAATTTTCCTTGATTTAATTGATTTAATATAAAAAGAGCAACAACTACTTTTGCAGTTGCACACGTAGTTCTTTGGAATACTCCTTCCAATTGCAAAAGTAGCCTCGACAGTTTCCCATACAAACTTCGACATTACATTTATTAGGTTTATTATTTCATTTATGAAACGTTTACTAGACTAAAGATCAAATGAATTCAATAAGCCAATATTTTAGGTAAAATTATTCGAAAAATCTCCAAGTTTTCCACATACATGAGAACCTTTATCTCTTGTCATAACAGATGAACGCTTTTGATGCAACAATAATAATCTAAAAGCTCACAAAAAACCAGCATATGATCAAGGTTAGTAGAATATAATGATTGCCTCAAAACGCCAAAAAATGCGATTTCCAGATTTATGCAGCTATTGGCTAGCCTCTCGCGAGACTTCAATGACATCACGCGACGATTGCTTTTTCATTCAGCGAGTCTTTTTAAGAGAGTTCATATAATTACCATTTAAATAAATGTTGAAAATATTACTAGAATGGTATTTCAAAAGATAAATCTCCGAATTAATTAAGAAAATAGAATTATTTTTCCATTTTTCAATACACTTCTATACGGGTTTGTCCGCGAAGGCATCAGAGACGCAGCAGCAGCAGCTCTGGCGCTAGCAACCATTTCCATTGAGGTATATGGAGGTCACTTGCTATGCTGTCCAATGCTAGAAGCTGAAGCCAGTCCGCCATCTTCGCTGACCCTCATTTCCTATAGCACTTGCGGGCAAACGCATTAATTTTGCTGTTACTATGTTTTTCATCAATCACTTACTAGAAATCAGCATGCACTTCTTTAATATGTATTCTCCTAACGCATATTGGTTATTTATTTAAATTAAAAACCATCAACATTCCCGGTGAAAACTATTGTAAAATGGGCAGAATTCAGAGCACTTTGCAGCCAATATATGTTTCAAGAGTTGCTTGCCTTACATTTTAAACAGTCCATTCCGTCGGTCTCCCCATAAGAAAGTAAGGAGAGAGCATGGTTAAACAATATGGTTGTTATTCCGGTTGTCTGGCAACAGTTTGATAACGTATTGCCCTCTCCATATAAAATGTGTATTTCGTAAACAACTCCAATTCAGGCAACCTGTATGTTCTACGGACGTTGGAATCCACCAACTTCTCTGCATTTTCATGGAAAATATTTGTAATAAACCACATAATTTCCGGATTTACGATGTAAGCCCACTCTCGTGTTAACGACCTGGACTTTAGAACTTTAATCACCAAAGATCAAATTTATAATTTCCGGCCTTACCTAAAAGCTAATGCCAGAAATTCGACTCCTAATTAATCCAGAAAGCCAAATATATAACTGTCAAGTAGCACTTAACTGAATAAAACATTTTATATCCACAATTCATATTTTATATTTAATGAACCTCGGTGTTTCAGTTCTATAATATTTTTCATTTTCATTTAAGCATACAAGAAGGAATGAATATGATCATGAACATGTTATTAATGGTAAATATGATAATGATCCCGCATATTGCGTTGGAGAAAAAAGTGCAATGTTATATAAATAAAATTATGAAACTAACTTATAGATCTAATTTATATATGAAAGGTATAACCTGTATGTCATAAAAGAGCCATGACCACAAAGTGAAATTGAATGAGTTAAGCTAAAACTTCAGAACATTTCCGCAAGTGCCAAAATAGCCATTGGTAATCGATTAAATGCCACCTTTCGTCATTTCCACGAAATGAGCGATTTAAACTTGACCTAAATAGCATTGTAAACGTTAAGAAATAGCATATTAATGTCAAACATTTGAGACTTAAGTTCCTAAAAATATGCTTCGTGGATATTAACAATGATTAATAAATATTTACGGCACTAAATTTCATATCCATGGTATAAAATCACGTTGGCATTTTTAGGGCGCAATGATTCCACTGCTCCCAACCCCCTATCTGCCTCCACCTTGGCCCACTTACTACTCTGACATTCCCTGGGATATCTCCTGAACCGCGTTTTATAAGAATAATATCCCGAGCTCTCCAGCACCGCTTTGCCACATTTCACGACGAAAAGTAAAAAATACACCAGCGAGAAACAGGGTGACCTGTGCTGCGCGCTACACAGCCTCGCCCCTAAACATACGACTTACCGCCATTTTACACGTGTGCCATAATATGTATGTTATTATATACCTTACTTGCAACATTTAACGGGAATACTGGAGTCGTGCGGTAACATTTACATAAATGTTCAAATATTTTTACAAAGGCAAAATCAAAAATAACGGCATAGCATAATATTGCGTTGGAATTATCGTTCCAATGCTAGTATTGCTTTCAAATACTCGTCGAATAAATACTGGTAGATATTTTTTCCACCCTTTATACCTATGCTAAAGCACTTAGCACCGACTCAGGGGATTTAGGCTGGATTCCCAGTCCAGGTGAATTATTTCCTTCATAAAAAAATAGTAAATCTTTCGTGTTCGCATACTTCAGTACTATATTTGTTCTCTATGGACACATGTTCGTATTAGCGCTAGTTTTTCATCCGGCGTATCAATTATTTGTCCTAATCTATACTAACTATGTAATATGATATATATTTGAGACATTCTCTTGAATCGGAACACGGGTATGAGCTTGTACGGGAGGGAGAGAGTGTCTTGCGTGTCCCGATGCGATGCTCTCCCTCCTACTCCCCCATATCTCCCTCCGACCGAACTCCAATTCTGACGCCGAAATAGCCTTTTATAATGCCCAGCAGACCCTTTCGCTCGCACCACTCCCGCCATCCCCATCTCTACCTCCCTCGAAGGAATCAGAAACAAAAACAACGCAGAAATCGATATCTTAAAACTGTAATTCATATCGAAAATCGAATTGGGCGGGAGGGAAAAAGAGACGGAGGATTAGACAGACATTCCGTGGAAGGGGGGGAAAGAGGATTATGGGCCTCGACCGGGTGGCAGATGGTTGGTTCCTACTCGTACGCGAAGTGGAGCATCGATGTGGGAGAGTTCAGAACGGGGGAGGGTTATGGTTCTTGCAAAAGGGGGGTCCCCCCCTCATGCCTGTAGTCCTTGAAACGGGGCTGGACGGAGATGTTCCGCTTGAGGCACATAAAGACGGATGGGCCATCCTTAGCCCCCTACCCTATTGTTAACCGAAGCCTGGATTCTCGTAATCCATCGCCGTAAAGAGTAGGGGCGTAGGGAACAGGAGAGATGGGCAGGGAATAATATAACCGAGATGGGTTCCTTGGGAGAGGGTTGGGAGGGAGAGAAAAGGGTTGAGACAAGGTGGGGGAGGAGAAGAAGAGAAGAGGAATAGGGAAGTTCTACGGCGACCGCACACCCTCCTTCGTTTCGTCTGCTTGCTCTAACCTTGTCGCAAGGGCGAACCCCATTCGATGGACACAGGGACTAGGCACGCTCTCCAGCGACGTAGCCCTGAGCATATATGAGCCACTGGGCTGATAGAGAAAATAATATTGCATCGACAAGAATCTTTTAATTCATCGTAGCTACGACCCCCTCGTCATGATCAAAATGCAAGTTAAGTACCCTATTGACGAAAGAGCCATCATAACCGGGATGCTTATAGTTAAACTGAGCATAATAATAGGATATATTTCTTTTTTATCAATCCCACTAACCACAAGACAATTAAAATTAGAAGGAATTTCATTCGAGAAATTAACAGAATTCCTGTTCCGTTAACTTGTCCCGGGCTCTGAAGATGAGAAATAGTAATCAAGGCAGAAGGCAAAGATACTTTCGTGTTAACAGCGAACGTAATCCTTTTCTTTATCAGTAGAAATCAGCAAGAAAATGTGCTCCTCTTAGATGCAAACCATTTTAATTTACCCGTATTCCTTAGATTAGTATTACTTGATATAAGTACTTACATAAGACCTGAGAGCTCAGACGACCAGAGAACTTCTAATACCATTTTCTTCGCCAAAAAATATTTCATCATCGATGAAACCCAAGAAGTAAATTAACTGAGCAGAAATCATACAGAAATATGCGTATGAGCGGACGGTTCTTTTAGGTTAAGTATAATTAAAACGTGTCGGGACAGAAGGCATTAGCAATCATAATACATTGAATACAAAACCATTCGGTGTATACCATTCAATGACTCACCAAGAGCAAAAGTTTCATTAAAAACTAGCTGCTTCATTTTGCCACTCTCCAAAATATAAAATAAAAGTAAAATTACTTTGCAGATTGAACCAAGTGACTGATCTCATGATGCACATACTTCAATCTCGATATAGGCGCGTTAATGACATGGGAAAAAGTTCTCAATGCACGGCGTAAAACATGAAGCACTAAAAAGATAGTTTCCCAATTTAAAATGTTCAGCCTTCTCCACTAATATACCGGCAATCTATTACAGTCAGGCGATTCGGCTCACGCCGCAGGATTACAACTTCCGCCCCCGGTTAGCAAGCTCTCGCTTATTACCGAGGACATGGAAGAGGTGGGAGGAAAGGATGGGTAGGGAAGGTTAGCGAAACCACTGCCCCTTCGAGACCGACACCAATGAGGCGGATTGAGGTCAAAAGGACCTCAAGGGCCTCCGCCTCCCCGAAGTGCTCGTTTTAGTTTGGTTCCCCCAAACAACTGAGACGAGTAACCGTCGGCTCCGCTTTCGCTTGAGCCTACCGCACATCTCTGCGTACCGAGAGAGCCTGTTGCCCAAATATTTGGGATAAGGTATCCCTCTGATTCGCATTTTGGGTTGCCGCCGTGCGGTCTGCCGACTTACGTCATTGGAGTGAGGATCACCGGACCCAATGGAGGGTCAAAACGGACCAATTTTGGTCAAATGTGTGAGTACAACCCACTCCTCAATAGGTCCCGGCAACCCCTAATCTATTACAGTCAATTGTACCGACCATTCTCATATTAAGAAACAAATTAATGAAATCCCCCTCCGCCTGACAATACGCCAAAGAAGTATTTAAGTTGGCCATTAAAAACCAGTAAGTTCAGATATTTTTTCTTTTTACAGCAACTCCGGCGCCCAGCAAACACCCGATACCCTGTTAATCTGCTCTCTATCAGTAATCCTGTTTCCCTTACGTCTAATCAAGAGAGTCCTCTACATCGCCTATTCCCCAGAAGGAATGCACAATGCTGCACATTAACCTAATCCGATAGAAAAAATGACATAATTAGAAAAAATACATCGCCCAAAACGTAATAAGATGAATACGTAATTCAAGTCCTCAAACCTAACGTAATGTGAAAATTGATAAATCCCCTATATCTCCTAGATTGTCTACTCTGATAAAGACGACCGTTGACCACGAAACTGCATCGATATGTCAATGTTTTCGGATGGTTTAAGGAAACAGCTGCAGAGGGGGAGAGTCGCCGAAAATCGATAGCTGCCTTCCCAATCACTCGATTTTTTTGCAATAAAAGAAGTTGACGCCAGAGTCACGGATACAGAATTTAAGCTCGCGACACGAAATGATCTAGCCTATTTCGGCAGAGCGCCATAGCGCTCAGCTCTCTTCGATCGCATAAGGGACAGACAGGGAAGGCCCATCAAAATGCGAGCAAGCACGAACATCCGCGCGGACGCCGACCCCCGCCTGTTCTAACGGTGCTACGTTCATTTCTTAACTGCGGTGCACATTTAATGCCCTGCGCGTTATTGGACCTGGAAAAGATTTTTTCGGTCACCATTATGCAAGATTACACATTGTGCCGTAGAGTCCAAAGATCGATCAGGCGTCATTTCTTTTTAATAAACATAACAATGAAGCCTTTTGGCATTTTTCCGTCGCACAATTATATACCCACTGAAAAGATATTAGATTGCGGGTAAAAGGAATTCTAAGTAGCGAGAAGCCTAGGGGTTAGTTGGCGACATGGAATAAATATACTATATATTTAATAAGAGAGTAGAAGTGGTAAATAGATGGAAGACGTTCTTTTCATGCAATACTTTGGCAACTAAAGAAGTAAAGCACCTCCATTTGAAAATTTCGAAATCTCCATCTCTTCTTCTTTTGGCTACAATCCTTGGATTGGTCTGCAGCAGCTCCCCTATTCTTCTCTGTCCTGGGCCAACTCATTCATTAGGTTGTGTGAGGTACATCCCAGCTATTCCAAAATCTGTCGTGTATTCCAGTCTAGGCCTGCCCCTATAGTTCCTCCCTTCCGCAATACCCTCCAGTATGCTAGCATCATGCCCTGAATGTCGGAGAATATGGCCGATTCATGTTGCTTTCCTTCTTTCAACTGCCTCGATCAAACATGGCGCCTCTCCTATCACTTCACCGTTGGTGACTCTGTCTACCCATGGAATCTTCAACATTCAAAGGTAGCACCACATTTCTAGCGCAGCCAACCTTTTCCTCCCTGATTCCCCGAACGTCCACGTTTCACGAAATTTCGATAAGTTATTCATACTTATACGAACCTAATACGATTAATATCAACGACAGTCCCCAGGATTTGAGGTTAGTTACTACCAGGGTCGTTTGATTCGATATGTCCGTATCTCAATCGATATGGGTCTTCGCAACCATTCCCGCCAAACCGTCGCCATTATTGTGTTAGCTGAGTATTTACTGCCATAATGCAACCAAGGAAGTCTAAGATGATGCGTGGAAAGTCGTCATTTCGGTTACAAATGTACTGTCAAATCAACAAAAACGTTGAATGACCTTTTCTATACTTATAGAGAATACACGAATATAAGCACATTGATGGCTGACTTTTTGATGTTGCGCAGATCTCTATCGAAGGAAGAATACAATTGATAATTAACGACCTTGGTTACTACTAGGAAATGGACCCGGACAAAGAAAACCCAATAGCGATGGGCTATTGGAATTCAAAGGTGGAAGCGGAAGGGAATGGACTTGAATTGGGATTGCATGACCCAAGGACAATAAGTGACCGTGGGGAGATGACATTTCCATTTTTAGTAGAGGTGAATAAGAAGCAACAAATACTTAGTTTATACATCACTTCATGGAAAGGTCCACATCGGAAATGCCTGGGGACACAGGGATACATTGAACTGATCGCATCACGGAATGGAACAGTGTCAAAAACTCGCGAGGCTATCCGGGGGCGGACGCGGACTTAGATCACAATTTAGTTACGACGAAACGAGATACTAGATGCCAAAGGCTTTATTAAAGAAAGAGGATAAAATGATGAAACGTGATGGCAGTGAAAGAGAAAAAAGGAAGGAATGTCTGGAACTAGTGGATAGGGTAATGAGTAAAACAAAATAAATAACAACCATCGATGGGAGATAGGAGATTATAAAAACAATCATTGCGAGACCGTCATAGAAAACTGTAGGATCATTAGAATCATTAAAAAAGAGGGGGATAAAGAAGCAGCGCTTTACGAAAGAAAGATTTAGATTCCTGAAATGATATCTCCGCTTTCAACAACCCCTTTTCTGGTGAGAAAAATAACTCCATAAAGTACAAAAGCTATCACAAGGACCCACTTTGAATGGATCAAATTAAATTTTTCTCCATATAATTAACTAAAAAACTAACTAAACTATATTAAACTAAATATAACTAACAAACTTTTCTCCATATAATTATGCATTAATCCCTCATTTTTCGACAATCACCTTGATTTTATAGAGCAAAAATATTTTCACACCAAAATATAAAAAAGTTCAAACCTATTTTAGTTTCGCGAATATCAGTGATATCATAAAATTTACCACGTGAGAGGACTTGGAACCAAGAATACCTCACGGAGAGTGAGCAATCAATGTGGGATTCGGACTTTCGTTTAAGACCGGCACTGAATTGGTTATATGAAGCATAACCAATCCAGTACCTGAAAGATGAGTGCGCTTTCGGAACATGAAAATGCAGCTTTAAATTACTTTAAACTAAAAATTAATGTGGAATGAAAACTGATGATGTTATTTACAAAATTTCAACATTAAAACCCACAAATTTAGGAAAACCTATTATGGCCAAGAAACGGACATAATTTATGTTCATAAATTGCTGTGAACAATTCCCAGGTAAAAGAACTACGACTTGCTCTGTTCACGGGTACAACTAAAGAAAATTTCTTCGGCAAACACAGGGTCTAAAATAAAATAATCAGAAAAAATAGGAAAACACGCTACTTCTATAAAAGAAATTAACGGTGAAATGAAAAAATCTCCAATCTGAGTTTACCGAGATATTCGCGATAAGAAAGCTTTTCCAGAAATACTTTTCCGCTACTTTTCCAATATGTTAAAATTCGCCATTTCCTCCCCAAGATATATCTTAGATACATACCCATCCACAATCATTTCAAAAACACAGCGAGGCACTTATCCACCGAAACAGACCTCCGTTTTCGTGCCTTCCCTCCTCTAGTTCCTTCTCCCAATCACCAACCTTCTTCCGCGCTGGTAAGCTAGCACCCCTAGCCGCATGGCCTTGCAGTTGTTCTAAGATTAATATGTAGATATCTATGGTCTGCTATCTGAACAACTCTCATTTCACATCGTTATAGCCACAAGGCAATCCAGGAAAAAGGCTAAGAAATATATGAATCAGGAAGGATACGTAGTTAAAATTTATTCCATTTGACCTTCCTCTAATGGAGATAGAAACAATCTAAGGAAAATTACAATGATATTCCAAGTAACATTGAATTAATTTTCAACGACGTGAGCATAAAAACGAACTGTGCACCGAATTACTACCTCAGAAAAAACTGATAGATGTTTCAGTACTTTTTGGCGAGTGACCCTACAGATTTAAATTACGATGAAGCCTTCAGAGAGCCAGAGGTACACAGCCAGAAAATATTAATGGCAACTAGATCTAAATATGAAACTTAAGGGCCCTTTTCTCAGAAGGTCTGAGTATGAAGGTTATTTCTGCACGCAGTCGGAGTTAAACCGAGATGAACTCTAATCTCACAATCAAATCAACTTTCGTGTGGATGATTGTGGAGGCTGCATAGGTATTTTGGGCGCAATTTTCGAGGCATATCTTGACACGAGTTTGGACTACACGGTATTATAATCTGATTATTCTCCATTTTCCACTTATTCTAAAAAAATTCAAAGTACAAGCATGCATACCACCAAGAGGTTAAAGAAGACTGCCTGCCGAAAAAGAAAAATTTTAGATGCCCTATAGCAATCACAACTTGATCTACGAACGAAATAATGTCTTTATTTACGCTTAATGAATTAAGCATATCAGGCAAACATAAATGATCATTGCTGTAAGAACAAAAGTCGTTATGAATATTTTTGAATAACATTGGGAACTAATGAAGTCATTGATACCAGGTGCACATTCAATTGGTGTCACAAAAATTGGAGTTTTGATAATCTGAAAATAAAATAATGCGATGTAACTCCATGAGTTGGAGAACCTATAAAATAAATTCAGCATGTAATACTTCCAAAAATTTCCAATGCGCCAACTTTGGCGCGAGCGCGATTAAACGGATTATCCTTACCTAATTTTGTTTCATCTATAATTTTCCTCAGCATTCCAATAACTCTATTTTTTAAGGCAGACAAACTTTAAATAAATCCTACAGGGATTCTTTCCACATACAGATCATTGAAGCAAGTTAGAAAATCTACCTCTTCCATTATCAAACTCAAGTCAACAACGACATGAACAAAATTCAGCTCATTCACCCAACCTGGCGATGCCGGATCGAAATTTGCTTTATCGCTCACGATAGAACGAGGGCCGAGTGTATTTTTGCAAACTATGGCTCTTTCAGATATCCCTATTTCCTCCAAACAAAATGGTGACCGGAGTGGACGAAGAAATGGATTGTGAAAGTGAGTTTGGAAGCTCGAAAGAGCTGGGAGGAAGGGGAGAGACTCTCCGAACGATTCCGGGCTGTCGTGAAATATGCGTGACCGAGCGGAATCAATGGTCGCTATTCTTGGAAGCCCTTTATCTTTCGGTTAATTTCTTTCTATCAGGGAATGGCATCGGAGAGGAGTGTCACAGAGACTACGGGGCCCTTTATGAGGACACATACACAACATCGGCATTCTTCATTTTTCCGTAGCGTGGAAAATAACACGGGGAAGCGATATGAAAACCTGTTAAGTATCAACTTCCTATGGTATTTTCTGAAATATGACAATAAATTCCAATTCTTGGAAAATATGAAACTTATTTAAAATTCTCGATCCTCCCCCTTGAACTACTATGGAAGGTGGTATCAGGGCACAAGCTATAAAATGAAGAGGAAGAAATATGAAAAGGGAACTTTCTGTCGTAAAATATTTCGTAAATCCCTTCCTTTGCGTTCCACTATATAGAAAAAAAGACCCTTGTGTCCATGCAAACACGTTGATTCTTTCGCCATCCCTGCCTTAAATATCGACGTTACGGATGGAGACTTCGGGTATGAACCAAAAGCATAGGACTAGTCGACGTGAAAATAAGCGCCTATCATCTAAGACAGGTCTCCAAAGGTTGCAATACTACTTATTACCCGTTAATTACTCTTACTCTAGATTTTCGCCAACTAGATACCTTTTCTCCGATTTATGAAACGGAAAAATTCCATGCTGGTTTTTAAATGCATGGAGAATATTTAGTAATGTGCCTTAATGCAAGAAATGAACTTTCTTTACAAGCGTTAGTTGTTAAAAGTGAATTTCCACGCTAAACGCATCATAAACGAAGAATAACAATGTAAGTAATCAAATTAGCATGCAGTCAATGCCACGACACCAATGCCTGAAGTTTCCTGTTTTGCCTGCCTGTTTTTCCAAATTCTTTTAAATAAATCTCACTTTGATGAGCCATGATAATTTAAAATACAAGTTAAATCTTTGAACTGTACGAGAACTAATGATGGATCAAAGAGGATGTAAAAAAGATATTCAGCCTTGGAGCATAAAATATTTCACTCACAGATACCATTTGGAAAAAAGACACTTTCAGAGATTTTACGCGCATAAATACTTAAAGAGGAATAACGAAACATTCTACCCAAACATGGACCTCGGGCAACGAAAAGTCACGGCCTGCTAAGCCACCAAATAACCGGATGAAACCTACAGAGGTCAGCCCGCCATTCGACAGCGGAAGGACCCGGGTAAGATGATCGGACTTGTCAAGCGATACAAGCAGGGAAGATTGCACAAAAAGACAAATAAGAATGGAAGTACAGTCACCATTAGCTGCACAAATGTCAAACATCCAACAAAGAAATATAGGGAACGGCGGAGCGATGCGGCACTAGCAGACTGCATGATGAATCGTCACGCTGTGTGAGGGAATCCACGCCCAGTAATATCCAACGCATTGGAAATTCGGAACTTCCAATGAGTCAAAGCTTCGATCATCCTGGTAAATTACTCACTGGTATCACCGTAAAGCGCTAAAGAGTAATACAAGAAAAAATCAATATTTGGACAAAGCGCATCTAAAGAACATAAGAACATGATCTCAATTTTATGAGTAAGATCAAGCATTGTTTCAGAATACTGTTCAATATGTATTCTCGCGTCAAGCTACATTGTAATTTAGCTTCCTTTGTTCACAAATAGAAATTATATCGACACTGGTTTCGGAGGAGGTTTTTCATAATTCTTCATAGTAGCAGAAGGCGTGAGTATCAACTTCAACTAGACGGTGGAACAAAGCATATATAACTTCAAAATAATTAATTTTTTAATGCATGATATTATTTTGCCCTAGAAAACTGTGAATGCCACTCAGAAAAGATGTCTTTCAAATAATTACCATACCAAATACTACAAACGCTGTATACACCACATCAGAGTTATCAGAACTAATTCTACAATTTCTTGAAATAATGTACATCTATTTGAAATAATGTACCTCTACAGCGCTGGAACAAAATTTTAGGTAGTAAATGAATTCTTATATAAAAGGAGTTCCACCTTCCAGTAACCTCCCCCACGCCAATCCTGATCACTCATAAAAGATGACAAAGTATACCTTGACACCATCTTCAAATGGCAATATGAACTTTAACCTACCGAAATATTGGCTCAGGAATAATAATTTCTCTTAATGGGTTTTACTTGGAGAGTTGCAGCAGTATGAGCCGCTAACCTGATAGGAGCCAATTACATGGTGATCACACCATCACAAAGCTTGTGCCGCACTCTCGACTGTTTATACGCCAGTTAATCTTCATTACTTAAATATATCAATCAGGCACAGAGCGGTTCTAGTTTGGGTATCAATTAATAGCCTTCTGTCGATAATATTCCAATCTCTTCTTCTGCACCGTTTTCCGCATACGGGTCAACTCGTAATTGCCCCAACAATGTGTACATTTGTTGTACTAATAGCCACTTTATTAGATCGATCAAATCACGAGAGTAGCAGCATATCCATCTCTTAAGCTGCTTCGTTAATTGAAAATAAAGCACAATGTGGATCGTCATTCACTTATTTACCTTTGCACTAACGAAAGGTTTTCGTGTTCATTTGTGATATGATTATTTAACAAGAATAAATTTATTTCGACGCATCTGTAATGAGAATTTTTCCGTACCAGTTCATAAAAATAAGCATAATCACGTAAATTTTGATGAAAATGTAACCGTTAATATGTTTTCATTTGCTATAAATCATCGTTATAGGAATTACGTGATCTGGATTTAAATGTGCGTCACTAGGTAGACCATTTTTTCCCCATACGTTGGTCTATTGAGATGGTTGAATTACAATTCCCAACTCGGGGGCTAATATTAGGTTTCAAATAGACTCTAATACTAATGTTTATTTTTTAATATTACTCCTATAATTTAAAATTTTCCACCAAAATATGACTAACAGTTTTTTCAATAATTTTGGGTCAACAAATGGATAAGAAATACTGGTCATTAATGCTTTTGATTATATTTTCCCCACACTACAAGTAAGTTTACCCCAGAAAAGAAGAACATCAGCCGTTGACACAAAATGAAAATCAACTTTTATGTGTAATTCTAAGATTAAACTGACAGAGGAAGTAACAATAATCTGGAAACGATATCATTTTAATAAATACGGAATGCCATTTCTGAGGAAAGCTCTTTAAATAAAAATAAATTTTAGGAATATTTTTCTTTAGAGGTCCACACATCCTATTCATTGGCACGACCGCAACAACTTCGCCTCCAGAGGCCTACTAGCGAGTAATATTGAAGGCCATGGATTGGAAAAGTATTCCAGACGCGGAGCGAAGGAAAGTACCTTGATGGGTAACTAAGGAGGAGGATGCGGAGGGAGATTCTCATTTTATCCTTGTGTTGAATCCTGACGTAGTCGGAGATTTTTCAGCACACCATCAAATCTTACTTTGGTTGGTGCGTATTCGGGAGTGGCGACCGGCAACCAAGGTTACGACGTGTGTGGATTGGTAAGGGTAGGGTTGCATAGGAATGGATGAAGACTGAAGATTAACCCTGCGCGTGTCTTCTTAATCGGACCTATCCCTTACAAGAGGCAAGGGTGGAAACACAGGTTACACCTTGATAACAGAGGCAAAGTACCGTTGAATTGAGGTCGCATTTGGATGGAGAGCTATCCAATTCGTTCTGAGCGTCGCTTCCCCTGTCTGCAAGTGGCAGTCAGTAAGTGCGAAAAGACTCCAGCTCTCAAGGCATGTAAAAGTTACCTACTACCTCTACCACGATGACCTTGGATGTCAGTCCCCTCCCCCAACAACCACCTGGGCCATCATCATTGTTTTAATCGGACACCAAAAAGAGAGAGCATCGGAATCGACCGAAATAAATAAAAAATGGTGGTCACGAGAGAGTAAGATAGCGAGAGAATAATAGAGGAAAAAGGAGGAGGGGCATTTCGGCGGGCAACCTTTTAGATGGGGTGGTGGACGACCCCTCACACACACACGCCACCTCGCAGTGAGGGAGGGCATGGAGAGAAATAAGGTCTCCACGGGACCCACGAACCGCCTCAATTCTTGATGCGCGGGAACACGAAAAAGGACGCCCGCCGCAGGACGAAACCCTCAAAGCCCTTGTCCTTGCCGAATCCTCCTCCTCCCGACCACTCGAACGTTTTTATATATTTTATTCCCCCCCCCCTCATCCCTTGTCAAATGTCCTTATCTGTTCTCACCCCACTCCGTCCTCTGCACCCCGTAGAAAAAAAAGAAACAAGAAAAAAAAAACAAAATAAAACTCCGCTCGCGCCATTTCTGCCTTCCCCCGCCGCCTCCTCCGCTCTACCACCCGGACTCTACGCCTTCCCCTGTGGGAGAGGAGGAGGGGGTCCTCCGGGAGACGGGAGGGAGAGTTAAGGCCGAAATGAATTCAGTATGAGGGCGCGTTTCCCAACGGCCGCGCCGCCGCTCAGACGGCGCCGGGAAGAGGGCCGCCCGCCCGGAGTTTTCCCTCTCTACCCAACGACGACTCATGATGCGGACACGAGAACACCACGCACGAGAAATACGAGGGTTGAAAGAGAGCGTTTTCGCTTCTCCCCCTTAAAATAAGGTACACGCCGATGGATGCGTCATTTTTTCACTGCTAATGATTACAAAAGAAAGTGAAACTCAGTGCGCGTGTGTAAAAAGTGTGATATATTAAGATCGTGCATTCGAAATAACCCAGCATACAAGCTCGCCTGACGTTCCCGCAATCGGATGTGATATTACAATCTCCGATTGCCAAGTGCAGTTTATTGCCATTAGTGGTTTATCGAGGATGTGATACGGTGTGAATTGATTGGCCGAAGGAATACCACAACAGGCGAGGCACCAATGACTACAAAACGCGGTCGAGTTCCTTCACGGTGTTGATTCCCTCTTGGGAAAAGTGAGTTCAGTGTTCTCAGATGACGATCCCTGTAAGACACCCTTCGGGTTTCTCCGAAGCGGACGCTCTCGAAAGTCGACGCCAGCGAGGAGAGTTATCACATGGAGAGTAAGTTGACGTCGCGATAACGGAGGGCTCGGATAATAATGCTGAGTTCTTGGACTAAATAACGTAAATATTGTTGATTGCTCTGGGGGGAGTAATCAATCCCGCCAGTCATCATTGAGAGTAGGAATACCGCGAGCTTCACTCTCTTCCATTGCGTACAAATTGAGCAAAAATTCATAAATGTTTTAGGTTCTGCATGAGTTTAAAGCTGCCGCAACTAAAGCTAAGGCAATAATTTAGGAAAGTATGCGGCATTTTATTTTTTTTAATGAATATCAAACGTCACCGATCAATCATATCCGATACTTCAGCTAACAGTTTTAATCATTGTCATCTTTAGGACTTGATTTTCGAACTCATGAATTAACAGCGCGATACGTAGTTTTTCTGTCATTACAGGCAATATCAGTATCAAGTTGGAATACACAGAGACCTCGTCGTTATTAAATAAAAGAGTTAGCAAGAGGTTAGCTGATCTGAGGAGGCATTTTCTCTATTTCTGGGTCTGTTATAAATCAATGAATAAACTTGATTTTTCCACAATTTTTACTGGGTCTAATTATCATGCTAAAGAACGCATGACCATTCTTGCTACTAGAATTTCCAGAATATTTAACTATTCCAATCGTTTCTCGAAAAGAAGTGATTGGAAGTGAAGTGAACACTGACACCAGACCTAAGGGTGCTGCCCATACGGGGAAGGTACTCTCGACGCATTAGAGAACACTCTGGCATTTGTATACTCGCTCTGAGATCAGTAAATGTTGTATTTACGAAAAGAAGTCGTGATTGACAGTCGAGAGATACGGATAATCCTAAATCCTCTCGACTCAGTCAGCTATCTCATGGATCGATGGCACTATGCTAACGTTACATATGCGCTCGAACTGAATAGGGTCCCGAGAGCAACGGCTTTGGGAATGAATAAGTACCTCAAGAATGGGAACCCATTCGGCAAAGATACAAACCATCCTCAGCTTGAGGACAGCTTACTAAATCCCAAAGATCACTGATTATAGTCATGCAACAACGAGGCTTTTTATTTGGCCGGGATTAGGTGAGAAGTGACAGACCATGGCAGGGTTGTACGTATCAACGACAACTCCCGCGCGGATAAGGTGAGAGGAGGAATGGGAAGAACGGCAAGGTAGGAATAAAAGTAGTCGATTATGGACTCACTTTGCTATGCAGATAAAGAATCTTTTATTTGTCACCAAGTACATAGATTGTTTTCATTCTTTGACGCAAGGCCGGAAAAATTTTACACGCGTAATAGCCACTTTTATGGAGTTATTTATGATAAATATGTGCCGTGCAAAACAATACTGGCATCATTTCCTGAGAGTTCATTTTGCTCAATGAGTTCAAGACATCTTCGTGCGTAAATGAGTGTTCTGGACACATTTAAGAACATAGAATACATTACTATTCTAGACCATGAAATGCAACGGAGTTTGGTACAAAAACATCTCCTACCACATACCGTCAAAGTGACATTCAGGGTTCCTTGAAAATTTCTCGACTGTAGCTGTTTTTCATGAGAACAGTCGTGACTAAGAAAATAAAATAATGAGAATTCACAATATACAGAATAAAGTGAAGGAGCAGAAACTTCTACAAACTGATAAACGAAGAAGTGTTGATAAATACGATTAACTTTTCTGGAACTACCAGAAAAAAATCATCGGTGACGCTTCAACAGCTTTGAGAACCCGCCATGAACTAACCTCTGTTCAGATGTTTAGAATAGATTATTCCAGAATCAAGCAAAAGGAACCAATAAAATAAACTGCCATTCGGCGATAAAATAATTAAACCGGGCCAAGTGTACAGTTCATGAAATAGATATTCTCCAAGTCTTGAGGCAATTTTTTCTAGGACTGACAAGGCTCTTTATATTGATCTCTCATTCTTTCTATATTAAGCAAACCCTCGAGGTACTTTTAACATTTACGTAGTTATCAACAATATCTGTAGCTGGTTTGCATTAAAAATATTTGCAGTTCTGAGATATTACAGACAATAAATGGTTGTCACATATCCAGAGTCGCAACTCAACTAAGAAATTGCATTGAGCATTTACAAGAAAAAATAAACTTAAGAGTGATATTTTCAGGAGGCATGGAAGATATGATTGTTAAATTGGCTGAAGAATAAGTAGAAGGGTGTTATAGAATTTGAAAAGCTAATGAAAATCGGACAATTTAAATCAAACTCCTGATAAATTATCTGATACTCCACAAAGTAATTCTGTGTTACTAGATTATCCAATCAAACAAAAAAACAATTTTCCAGAAAATATGTAACAGTTAGCGTATACATTAGTAATTTCTTATCAGTAATATATTATCTTAAAGCCATTACGCTACGAGGAACTATCAGAGGGTGGCAGTGATAAATGAAACCTTTACTCATAGTCGACAAAAATCTGACTGTCAAAAACATGATTCCATCGATCAATAGCATACTGCGTTCGGATAGCATCGAAAAATGTAGTACTTGAAACACAAAATTCATGCCTATAAAAAAATTCTTAAGGCTAGAACTTGACCAAGACAAGAAGAAAATTCTGTATTTGAGTTTCAGCTATTACACTCCATTATGCAATTATTAAATATTTCCGTCCTTTGGTTCCAGTTTCCTTCTTATGAATTGAGAATCTTTAAAAAATGTTCCATGTATTTTGAAAAAGGAGCAGTATGATAAATAAAAATATTCTGAATGAAAAAGCACATAAAGTACGCTTATTCTCACGTTTGGTGAGTGGACAGCTCAAGTTATTTGTACTTCGCGGGAGATACGGGACCTGCGTTCACCCCCGAGATTATATTCGTGCCTTGAAGAATTGGCGACAGCCAAATTCTTTAGTTGCTTTTAAATACTTCACCGTAACATCGCAAACAAATGCCAAGTCATGTTTTCGTAAATATAAGATACTGTGGGACTCTTGAAATTCAACGTTACACATTTACTATATAGGTACAATTTTGCCATGATCCTAAATATAAAAATAATGCAAACAAATAAAATACCTCTCCCAAAATACACGACATCTGGTAGCAAGAGTATTGAATTAAATACATGTAAAAATAGTTTAAAATAACATTGTGCCGATGGTATACTTGTCCTAAATACTTGGAAGAGAGGAAAGTTTGGAAGTATTTGATACGCAGGTTTCTAGAGAATTATGGACGGGGTAAGATCGGTCAGACAAGAAGACTCTCGGAGTTAATGAAGAATCAAAAATTATGCATAAGTAAATAAAGTTACCATGGAATGTTGAGGTAGCAATAAAAGTGGCGTATATATAATTAAGACTATGATATAGAGGAAAAGCTTGACAAATAGCAATAGGAAAGGACAACCACAGTGATTTCGGACGTTTTGAAGAAAGGAGGAAGATATGAAGATTTCTAAGGAAAGATAATGTAGAGTAACTCGGGTAATCTGTGAAAGAGAAAGCTGCGGGTGGCCTGAAGAGAGGGGAGAGATCAAAGAATCTAACTTCAAAGGTAGATAACCTGTGACGATAAAAAAATAAGATAATATCATGCAGAAGTACGTCGCAGCCATTTCATAAGTTGCGTGTCAGGTTTACAAAAAAGTATAAAAATCGTATAACTGGAAGAGGATATTCGTTATGGTGCTCCCATTTCAGCATATTTAGGTTTAACTAAACGAGTACTATCTTTCTCCTGTTCTGGTTTTGTATAGGGGCCAGAGTCCAGTGATTTTCATCCCAAGGATTCAGGTTCAAGATCCTGGTAATTAGAGTGATTTTTCAGCGGATTCCATGGCCCTGCTGCGCTGCAGCATGGAGAGCACTTATAGCACAGAACTTGATCAACCGCATCGGACGTGATATTTTCAATCCCTTGACTTCTTTCATTAATAGTAGGCCAGACGGTTTTCCTTCATCCCTCTTCACCGCCGACCCACACACCTATTTTCATGACGCAAATGACAGTTTTCTGTCGTTTCCCTCAGTATTTGCTGCAATACTCGTGAATATCAGGCGTCAGTATGCGGAACAACATTATTAATGTCTTCCTGCGAAACAAAACTTTCGCTCTTTCTTCATGACATACGGAAATCAGACGAATCGAAAAATCAAGTTGATGCGATATTTCTTTTTTTCAAGAGAGCATTCGACAAGGTTCCTCACAAAAAATTTATACTCTATGTTTCACAAGGAAGCGCGATTTGCCTCCTGATTTGGCATGACTTAGTTTGCATTAGAAATACAGAACAGGTGTGTTTTAGAGCGAAAAACAGAATACCATATTGACGCCACACTACATCTCTAGGTCCGACATTGGTGATGAGTAAGATAAATTCAAAAATTCGTTCTTCTTACGCACACTTAGTGACCATGGAAAAAACAGAGCTTCAGTGTAAACATTCTCACAATACACTTCACTATTTCATCTCCTAGATCCTTATCCCTTACATTTTCATAACGCTTGTATCCTAAATCCACGAACAACACGACCATTAAGCGGATCGAAGGTTAGTGTGTAAATGTAGATGAACTATAAAGTTTTTCCTTGTACAGTCCACACACTAATTAGCTACTATTACTCAGATCCTGCAAAATGGATACTATTTAGAACCAAAAAAACGTTCTATCATGAAGAATATTTGCTGCTGGTACACATTGCACTTCCAGATTACAATGCTAACATTTTGAAACCATAAAATTTCTGGAAACCTCCACCCCTCGAAGTAAAATTGGAGTGAAATATGTTGAAAAAATTATTTCATAGGAAAAATAGATCCTCAGAAATCTACGGCGTGATATCGTGGCAAATAATTGATCGGATTGGGGAAAATTGAAGGAAAGGTAATTTATAAGGAAGTACAAAATCTAATCATTCCATGTTTATCCTCACTAATTCTAATTTTTCTATATTTTTCCTTGTTTAGCTGTTAAAAAAACACTATCCCAGTTTTAAATTGGTAGCACGTTTTTAGTGTACCGCGCATTTGAGAACTTTTGCCTTCTGAGAAGTTACAGCACGTTTTTTTCCAGCGCATCAGATGTCGTAGTTATATTAACTTATTATACAATGCTAGTCGGTGATTGCTGATCCCCTGCCACACACCTTTGAGGTGGCTCGCAGGGTAAATGCAGCGGTAGATGCGTATTCTCAAAGAAGTATCATTCACCATTACTTCATATTCCACTGGTTGTTAATAATAAATCGAGACGCAGTATCCCAAAACTATAGCTCGGAAGAATAATACGCAACGTGTTTTGGCAAAAACTTCACGAAAATTGAATTATTTGAGAATGATAAATATTAACCCATATTCCATATTTACATCCACATACTATCATGCGAGCCACTGAATGGTTATGTGGTATGGGATGTTAGAACACCAGCCGTATAAAGGAGTAAAAGAAGCAGCTTTTGGAGGTGAAATGGTGAAGTGTATTATGGGAGTGTTTTAAGTCGAGCTCCGGTTTCAGTATAGTCACTTATTGCGTGAGGAAAGAACATTTTTAATATATATCTGTTCGAGAACGCATCTCTCTTATTTTATCGCATTTATCAAACCTAGAGGTGTAGTGTGACCTCAAAACGATGTTCTCTGTGTCGCCCTGTAACACATCTGTTCTGACTCTCACAAGCAATCTTAGTCTCGCTTGCAGCCTCCGAGTCTCAAGTGGCTCCCAACTAAATTTCTCTGAAAGCTGAAAAAACTATATGTTCACTCGTAGCAACTTTTAACGAAGTGTGCAGCTTTCCTTTGTATTTTATTTATTTCTTCGGTTAAATCTTACTGTCCAGGGTCCAAAATGCTTTCGGCGTATTCGAGATGTGTCCTAACCAGAGCGAAGTAGGATCTTTTTTTTTATTTTTTTATCCAAGGGCCCACCTATTATATGCTAGGTACATCCTAATTTATTTAATGCTGTGCCGCATATGTGTTGTACGTGTTTTTTCTAAGATATATCTGAAGTTAAGGTCATTCCAAGGTACTTGAATTTTCCTGAGGATATTTTGTTTACTCCACCCACACTGTTGGCATGGTGTTGGTATGATGACTTCCGCGATAAGTGCACTTTTAAATACACAAATGCATACACTAAGATTTATTTCTAGCCTCCACTTCTGATACCACGAATGAAGGTTGTATCGGTCCGATTATAATCCTAACGTTGTTCCAAGTCCGCGCCTTCGTTAATTTCGCGGTAGATGACCAGATCGTCTGCAAATTATCTTAGTACACAGCAAAATCGAGAACATAGGTCATTTATATAAATAATGAAAAAGAAAGGACCGATTACACTTCCTTGTGAAACTCCGGATGTGACTGTAACCATATCAGAGCTAATACCATCAATAACTGCCCTTTGTTTGCCATTACTGAGAAAGTCCCGTACCCTATTCACTGTTTTTTTTCTTTTACTCCTCATTACTACAACATGCATGTGTTTTTTTTGGGAACCTTGTCGATTGCTTTCTTGAAGTCAAAGAATATCGCTTCAGCTTTCTTTTTGATTCACCTGTTTTTAGGTTGCTATGACGGAAGAGCTCAAGCTCTGTTTCGTAGAATCTACCCTTCCGGAAGCCGTGCTGACTGCCATGTAAGAAGTTATCATTATCCAGGAATGTCAAAATATTGCTAAGTGTTCGAGAATCTTGCATAAAAGTGATGATGACGATATTTGCCAGTAATTTCCTGGATCATATCTGCCTCCTATTTAAAATTATGGTGTAACGCTGGCTATTTTCAAGTTTTGAGGCAACTTCCCATCAAATAATGATTTGCTAAATATGATTTCTAATAATGGTGAAATCTGTGGCGCTAACTTCTTAATAACGCATGCAAGTACTCTTTCTCGACCTGAGGACTTGTTACTTGTAGTCGAATTGAGTAGTTTAGTTATTTCATCACGTTTAATAGTTATTTCAGCCGTCTAATTGAAGTCAGGAACGTCTAAATTAAGTACTGTGTTATCTTTAGAGTATACATTTTTAAAGTAGTGGTTTAATAAGTTGACTTAATCGATACTATTGGTGACTACTTAGCAGTTTGTGTCCCATAAAGACTCGATTGTCGCCGCTTCGCCCTGGAGCTCTCTCGCGTATGACCAGAATGACTTGGGGTTTTCATCAAGTAATTATTTTCTTGAAGGATTTTTTTTTTAAGTTTCATAGAGTATTGCGAATTATTTTCTTCGTTTATGAACGTTGAGCAACATTTATTTCTTTTTCCGCAAGATTTGCTGATTTTTTTCCTGACTTAATAGAAGTTTTATGTTGGTTATGTAATTGGCTCTGTCTCCTGAACACCCAGATCACTTCGACGTTATGCTAACGAGTTACTTAACTCTCACGTTTGATTTTGTGTGGAAAATTTTCATCAATTCCTTTACGTATAATACTATCGTGGCCTCGTCTTTTATTGTAGCAACAAAATTTGTGAATGAAACCTCTAACGTCTCACTAATTTGAATAAACAGCATCCTCCAAATAAGTATAGGTACTTAACATTTAGGGTTTACTGCGGACTTTACTCTTGTTTTCAAGGTCATAAAAGTTACTTTATGATCACTTTTTGCTTCGAGGGTATGGACGTGTTTAACTATTTCAGAGTGAGTGACAGCTAAGATCTAATACTTCACATCCTCTCGTAGGTTCGTTAACAAAACCGCTCGTTAGTTCGTGTACTATATCGCTCCAATAAAACGCATTGACAGTTCTCCCAGACACACGGCATTTCAAAGTCCGTTTTATCAAGCGCATGGTAGCATTCAAAATACGTTAAGATCATTATACGATGATTAACATGGATTGGCACGGTAGTAGACATGTTCCACCAGCTGTTTCAAAACAGACGCACGCAATCACCCTGGGAAAAATCAATATTTCTGACCATCTGCTTTGAGTCACAAATAACTTCCTCCGCATGCATTCCTTTGATTTTCTCAGGTCTACATGGACGAGTGGTATTTGAGTTACATCGAGAGAGGACACTCACGAATTAAGGGATCACATAATCTCTGGACATAGGAACCCTGCGTTTCTCCCAGTTTTAGAAAAAATGGCAAGTTTGCGCTATCAATAGCTGAGAATCCCTCCGAAGGCCTTTGATGGAAGTCAATATGTACATGTAATTTTTTTAGCACAACCATTCCATGAGCCGTATTCTTTCAGATTCACTCATATTATAAGCTTCCCCTACCTTTTCCGCTTTGCTTCCTTTGGCCCCAAAATATTTCATTAGAAAGACACTGAGCGGAGTAAGGCAGAGGAGATTATCTTATTAAATCATGAATTAAAGTAATCCCATACCGTGATATCAAAAATCTCCGTTTCATACGAAGATTAATACGAATATATTTTACTCGTAATACCGGTCTACACAGAAAGAATGTATGTAAAATATAATAAATCATAGTTTGCATGCACCATATTCATAACAGAGAGTACCTGAGGAGTCATCATTGGTAGGAAACTTCATTTCCGTACATTCATATCAGAATCGCTACATGTAGATATGCCACCAAACCAAAATTTTCTGTGTTTTTCCACAACGAAATGCTTTTGCTAATCCTGTTTTTATTCTGCTTTCAATCCAGCCCCTTAAATATTTTGAACAAGTAATATAAGGAATACTGACATAGCTGGTGAAATGACTGATACGAGCTATTGGCTTCGAGAGAAAATAGAATGTGCAAGTATGCTTGAAAGAGAAAATGCACATTACTAGGAATTGATCGGGCGCAAGGCAACTCATAAAAGGGAAAACGAAAAACCTCCGCATTATCTCCACATCAACGCTAAACGAGACGGATCAACTGAGCCATTTTTCCGTAGATCACACGTGGGAGAATTCGGCCAATCCCGGATCCGACGAGTTGAAACAATATTTATCTCGGGACAACAATAATTAAGCCGTATAAAAAGATGAAAATTCTTTCTCGCGAAAAGCTGTTTGAGCTCGCTGGCTTCTGATGACAGAATATCTGAATCCAAAGCGATGAAAAGGGGAAAGGAAAATAAAACGACTTCCAACGTTCCGTTGGAACTCGAAATATTGCTCTTCCACTGTTCGCTTGACGATTTGTCGAAAGGGAGTGTCAGGTGGGCCTTTTAAGCTTAACGCATCATTTCCCCACGTCGAATGAGATTAATCATTCAAGCGGCGGCAGATGTTGATGAGGAGATACATCACCGGCTCTCTCTCTCTTCCCACCAAAACGGGCTGGAAATCGATTATTGATGCTGGAGGTATTCCACGAGAAGCTCTCTGATTATTTATTTGCTCGATGAATCCTCGGATATTTTGATCACCGATGAATATTCAAGCATTAAAGCAATTAGGTATGTTTTTCAGAATTGAAATTGAAGCGAAATCCAAAGTGACCTCTACAAATATACTCATCAAATTTCTCTTTAAGAATGTACAATCGAAGACATGAATTTTAAAAACCAGATTACAAGATTAAAAAGGAGAAGCAGAGTTTGGAATTACAAGAAATTTGATAAATAAGATATCTCTCACATAAATGACATCAATTTTGCCCACTACCGGTTACTACTGGCACTCTTTGTGAAAGCTTTACCGATAAGTAGATGAAATTTGTCTTGGGCACATGATGGCTGCTGAGACCTGAGACGGTTAAAAATGTTCATAAAAAGAAAAAATACCAATGAATACGCTGAAAACATTTTGCATTCGGTCAGCATATATTTTACCAGAGGGGAAAGACAAATCAGTTACACCAATATGTTAGTTAAAATTGTACTTTGCAAAATAAATTCGTGTCCGCACAAGTTAAAAAGACGAGAAGAAAAAAATTTCGAAATAAGTACCACATGAACCGATAACCTTAATTTCTAAAGTATATATGAAGTCATCTCTCGGTATGGTATTATATTTTAAACTGTGGTTGGCCAGTGAATATTTTCATAAAAACGTGTAAAGTCTTCTTATTAACCTATAATTCTATTCTTCCGCAAAGTTAGTATATTTGGTGTGAGATCCAGGTCATAAGCACCCTATTTAGAATATTCGCTATGAAAATTCGCTAATTACAGCGTTGTATAATTTAAACCAAATCAAATATCTATGTTCTTAATGATTCCAGTGAGAAATGAAAGACGACTTCCGGACTCGTACCAAAGTTACCCCCTGCATTCCATTCCTCCCCGTCCCATCCCCTTCCTTTGATCTCCCATCTCAATTCCCATAGTACTCTTTTATAGAATTTTCTTCTCCCATTTATTCCGGCCAGGTCGACTAACACTGGATGAGATGGCGTGAGTACACTGGGGGAGTGTACAGGCGGCGGCGGCGGCGGCTGGGAGCCGGAGGTGACGGAGGAACCCGGAGGAGCGAGGATGCCTTGGCTGGCGCTGGCAGTCCCCCTCGTGGCCGTCACTGTCCTAGGCTTGCTACTCAACGGTTACATCCTGCTCGTGGTCCTCCTCACCAAGCAGGTAAGCACCATCACACTCCACCCACACAGGACACTATCTAGTTAATCTTTAACATAGGCCTTAAATTTGACTTCCTGTGGATAGGATTCACAACATTAAATCTCTCCTGGCATAATTCTGTAAACTGTCGGTTAGGGTAGGTTTAGAGAGAATTGTCTCATCTCTGTTTTCTCTCAGCTATTTACATGTCTTTTTTCTCATAATATTCCTCTCATCAGCTCAACGTAATTCCTCCCCTCAAATGCGTCCAAGCTTTTTCGGAGCTTTCCCCGAAACCCGAACATTACCCTGTCAAAAACGGCCTTCAGCTACCAATCGCCTCTATCATAAATTTCATTTACCTGTGGCTCAGAGAGTTCTGGGTTTCAATGCCGAGGGCATTAGTTCGAGTCCCAATAATGACGGAAAATTTTCTATAGGATTCCGATCCCTAATTTGTAGAGTAATTCAAGTATAGTTTTCTCTTCTCTGTTGCCGGTGGTCTTCTCAAATTACTAACCAACCGACATTCAATCGCTAAGCGTCCACCTTATCTTTCCCTTTAACCTTTTTGCCTTCATTACACCATGAAGGACTCCGTTTCTTTTCTTCCCATTCATTCAAATTTCTCGATAACTACATCTCCAACGTCCGCAATGCATCCCATCGCCATGCCGTCCCCTCTCACCGGGATCCACGATTCCATCCACGAGTGCCATGCTTTCTTTCTCGCAAAGCACACAAAGGAAATACCTACTGGATGTTATAAAAGTTCATATTAACCTGAAACAGCACTTTTCAAGTAATTGAAATACCTGGCACGACAGACTTAAATAACATTAGCCGGGCTCGTGCGAGTATTAGCATTGCTGCCCTAAAGGTAAAAAGTCGGTTGCACAGTTACTGATGATTTTTACACAACTTACTGGGGTTTTACAGTATAATTTAACATAATGGAGTCTTTGAAACTTCGATCGTTTTCTCTTTATACCCTCATTTTACAAAAATTCTTGTCATAAAATGTCAATTCTATATCTTCCTTAATTCCGTAAACGATTATTCTCCCTCCTGTCACGGCCTTGTGCCTTCATTACTCATATGTTCATTGTAATTCAATTTTTCACAGCACTTTGTTACTTTCAATTGCATCAAGTATATCCTTAATTGCCTTCTAATACGCCAATCCTCTAACTTCTTTTCTGAATTATCCTCCATACCTACATCTGAGTCAGGAGTCTTTGCTCAGACTCGCCCATCCACAACCATGGTCGTTCCATGGCTCGGAACCAAAGAGCTCTCATAGTCTCATCCATAGGTCTCACACTGCATCCTCAATGAATGTTTCCCTTCCGGCAAACCCTTCATAGGCACTGTGATTCCACCATTTATATTCTGGTGGTAAGGCATCATAATTTTTGGCGCCACAATCAATGCCTAACAGGTGAAAGAATTCACAAGCTCGTTTGTTCCACAAGCAGGCTTGTCAAACAAATTATACTCTGAAATTTTTAACTTGAACGTACTGGAGTTCAATTTCAATATTGATATATTTCCTTCAAATCATAATATCGAATTATCGTTTCAGACAAAGCGAATTCTGTCAACAGTTCACTACTAACTAAGTCCAAAATAACACTAATAAAATATTCAAAAACATAAAAGAAATGAAAAATCTTAAACAAAAAGGACAGCATAAATGAGTAATCACTAATCAGTCTATAATTCAATTTTATGTCTCCAGCTTTCCTAGTTGGACTGCAGAAGTATTTTTGTATTCCGAATTATAGTATTTACCAGGAACTTCACACAGGTTAACGGGGATATAAAGAAAAGGGAAAACAAAAAAATAATACCTTGCATTGGCTATCATTACATAAATATTTTTAAGTAAAAATGCATTCTTCTAAGAAAGAAATAACCCTGAAACAAAATTCCAGTCTCAAATACATTCATCAAAATAACAAAAAAAGGCCTGGAGACATATCTCGGGAAACGCTGGCATATCTTTTGCTATTGCTACAATCACCAGAAGAAATGGCAAATTATTTTATTTCACGCCGCCAGCTACGATATTTTCCGATTATTTTTTAACACTATGCAGAGCGCCCAAAATGTCTCCTCAGCCATGCGACCATATGTAATGCATAACAGATTCAGCGAAAAATACATGGTACTGATTTACTAGATCTTCTAAATGACGGCCTAAGGGTCGATCATGTTCGCAAACTAATAAATAGTTATGTACAGCATATGCTCACTTTTTAAACATAAGAAGGAATTAGATTACGGATAAATACGGCAATAAACTGAATGATTATTCCGGGCATATGATTGTGAAGTAAGCTTCCACAAACAGGGAAGGAAAGAAAATATTTTGCAGTACGATAAACCGCTGAAATAATAAAGTGGATGAGCGCTCCTCACCGAAGAAAACAAAAGAAAATCTAGCATGAAGGACGAAGATAGCAAAACGTATATGCTCTCTAATCCCATTTGACAATTGCAAATTCCAAATTTAAACGATTACAAAAACGGCTGTAAATGCTGATCATGACTTAACTTGAGTCGAAACCTAGGTTGGAATAATAAAAACCATTGTGGAATATTACAAAGTGAATTTATTTAAAACCCATTGCAATGTTGTTCCATCAAGTGAAGCCTGAGAATATATTACACAGCCTCAAATTATTTTTCAGTTAATCCTGCCACGCAATTATTCTTAAAATATAAAGAACAGCGGTTCCCAAAGTGGGCGCTATCGCTCCCTCCCGGACATTTCTTTACACTAGGGGGCAGAAAAGACACAAGATGGCGACAGGGAGGCGCTGGAGGCGGAGTTCTGGCCGAAAGATCATGTATATATGATGAATTTACTCGGATAAATTTACTATCCATAAATAGCATTCAACACAAACAATAATCAATTGCAATGGCTTTAATTTTATTTCAATATACATCCTGATTTTGTCATGTTGCCAAATATTTTCAAGCTTACATTTGGGGGGGGAGGTTAAGTACATGTTTGTCTATACAAGGGGGTGGGGTCTCCAAAAAGTTTGGAGAACAATGATTTAGAAGGTGAAGCCTATGCAACAAGGGAGAAAAATATACTTCAGAGAAAAGCGGAAGGAAATCAAAACAATCTAAGATAACGGCGTATTTAAGGACCCCAGGGGAAAATGATAATGAGAGTACGATGAAGGTCATGCATTCCTCACTTTTATAACAGTTCGCCGAGCAGGATACATCGTACAGGATACATCGGTCTCAGTTCTATTGAGATGGCCTCTAACATTCAGGAAGCTAATTTGTTTCACTTCATGACGATCTTAGAGCCTGCTGAAAGATTTGAAAGTATATTCAATTTTCACACACGAAAAAATTCATAACGCGTTCAATCTAATTGAGACCAGGTTTTAAACATTTCCTACCCAAAACTCTATCCCTTTCCAAATTCTAAATGGTTCGGAGCCAATCCTTCTTTTGCTTATTGGCGATCCCACGGGATTAAACGCTTTGTTTGGAAGCAATCATTTCCCCCATTAGCACAAAAAAAGTTAAGAGTATTTGGTAAAAAGTATTTTAAATTATATAAATTTCAATTACAGAATTTATACTAAAGATATTTTCATTATAAACACTATAGTTTTATGACCAAATTTCATTTTTCAGTGTGTGTAGGAGCTAGTTAAGTAATAATAATAATTTCTTTAACACTTACAGGTTTCCCCAATTACAAGTGTTTTAATATATCATTAGACGTACACCAACACCCATGTCCTGGGCATTGAATAATCTTACCCAGGCGGGACTCGAACCCGCGACCCTCGGGTTAGAAGGCGAGGACTTTACCCCGCCTACACCGGGACCGACGAGTACATGAGTACATATGGCAAAAAATATTTTAATGTAGCAAAAATTCGTTAGAAAACTACATTCTACTTTTACAGATACATTCTCTTCCTCATGCAATGGTTTTTGACAGGAAAATGATTCCCGTCACATGGACAGCTCGACTCCACGTAGGTAATCAAAATAAAGGATGAGCGCCATCGATGACAAATCAAAGCCACGGAAAGGGAATAGCCAAAATCCAACTTAATGCAGAACATTGATGAAAGTAAAATCCTCAGCCCAGAGAGTTCGGAGATTAAAAACGACAGAGGACAAAAAATAACGCCACTGGCATACAAAATTACTAGGTTCAAAATGGGATTTCGCATAAATATTTAGACTACCACTAATGCTATGGTTTACCAACTAGCGAGGAAACGAGAGAAAAACAAAAAAAAACATATAAAAGCAACAAATATAAATAACAACCCAATAAAAATGAAATTCACAAATAGTATTAGATTTTGCGTGCGAGAAGAGGTCAAGATGTCTTAATACGTAACTTATTGGAGACTGAGGTAAATGAGTTCATTTACAAAGGAATAAGCCTTCCTCTAATTTTTTCAATTCGCAAAATTCACATTATAGAACAATTTTTTTCCCTTCTGTGAAAAAATTGCCATTCCAGAGTATTTCAGTTAGAACTTCAACCTTTAAAGAATACCATATATTATCAATCAAAAGGGCCCATTTTGGAAAAAGTACATAATCGCTTAAGCGAAGCATTTTCTGAATGAAGACGCTAATATCAAATTAACGCAGAAGTTTTCGTCCGATTACTAATCACTCGCCAAATAACTCAAAACTAGTGGGTATGTAATCCTCCACGTATTCAGAACTCGCATTATTTCTAATGAACAGTCCTCGGCAGAGACATTTACGCGTTACGTTTCACGTTAAATAGACAGGATACTAGACTTAAATATCATGAACATGGACCAGAAGAAAAAGACAATATAGCCACGCGTAGCAATAATGCATTCATGAGGGTATTCACTTTCAATTTCTAAACAGAAAATGCTTGTTTTCCTTGCAATAACGTAGAGGAGGATCCAAAACAAACACAGCGGTTAACTCAGTCTAACCTCGTAATTTCGAAATCAATGCCCGGTGTTTTTCTTGTAGTATTTGGCAAATTGACAGCCATCGATTCACCATCATCGTCGTTTTGCGGCAAAACATTGCCATAAATTGGCATATGCTTCTTTTAAGCGAATTTTTTTCAAATAGCAAACTTCCATAAATATCACCCTTGAACAAGCTTTAATAATAAAAACCATGCACCATAGCCATTTTTCTCTTCCACTTTTCATCAGATCAAGTAACAGAGGCTCGAGTTGTAAGGTAGCGGCAAATTGATTGAGCCACGTACAATGTCAATGTTTTCAAGTTCACGCCCCAAATGGATAGGCATATTATTCTTTGACGATAAGAAATATTTTCAAGGAATTAAGAGACAAAGATCCAACTGAAACAAGAGATGACAATTTGGATTTGGCCGAAATCTCTTTTAGCTTTCCAAGTACTCGGGAGATGTTTTATTCCAATAATAGATGTCGCCAAATGAATTTGACATAGAATATCAGTCAATAAGCTCTCTGAAATATCTTTTTAAACAAAATTTGATGTAAAAATAAAAGTATCAAAATGAATCTATTTGTTTTCTCTCTAAAAACACTTTCTTTCTGCATCATAGCAGTCTCAATTCATGGCTGTGAACATTCAGAAATACACTGAAACCATGAGCGCGCAAGAAAAATTCACTTATATATGATAAATTCTCCCAACTGCAGGAAAAATGCTTATCAGTAAATTGCAGCATTATGAATTCGTATTATGCAATGTATCAATGACTCTACTTGGGAGCAAATACCCATTCTACACACTAGGAAGCTTGCCGGTACAGGCAGGGAAAAGATTGGGAAGGCCCACTTCCTTAAGGCCCTATAGTATAGGTTTCTTTGTTTAACTCCCCAGCCACCAGGTGACTCGCCTCTAACAATATGGCGGAGATTTGAATTTCTATTCCATTCTTTACTCGTATTAGGCCATTGTACAGAGAGAAAGAACACATAATTCTTGACAGGAAATGACTGGGAGTACTCCAAAGAAAAGTCAATTTTGAATGAAAACAAAAACCTTTAATAAGTTATAACAGTATACATAAATGTTACAGAAACAAATGGTAGTTTTCCTACTATAGAGTATCAACAAATAATTATTAATAGACTGAACTGGACAAATAAAGATATTTATGTGATTTAGGAGAAACCAATAAAGAATAACAATTGAAATGCCTACACGAGAATAAAGATATGCATTACGATGACATAATGACGATAATACATTATCAGGGTAGTAAATAACCATCTTGGTGTACACAAATATTTCGTATTACAAATACTACGGGTAACAAGGAATACAGATGAAAACCATGAAGAAATCAATAGTTCTACATTAAGTTAAGACACGATAAATATTGTGGACTCCCATTCGTATGATTCACATGATAACTTTGTAAATTTCACGTAAGAAATGCGAACTAGACCTTAAAAGTATGATTTTCGTGAATACGCAAGCCCTATAACCACGACAAGGTTGTAGCCCCAAGTGAAGGGATAAGGCAACTGAAAGTAAAAGCAATAATAATTAACAACAAATAAATGCAGCATTAAAGACAAGAGGTTTTCAACTATTATGCCCATTACACGAAAAATCGTGCAGTGGTCAGTAGTCGCTTACAGCACTTGACGTCTTCATCAAAACTAATAACCAATTTTAGTTGAAAAACAGCAATATTTAGAGGTGGAAAAATATCAAACGATAAACCTGTTTCAAGAACATTTACCAAAAATTTTTACATATGCGCGACTAAAAATAACTTGAACGGAGCCAAACACTTAACCGCTGCGGATCCGTAAATTCGTCCTCAAACATGACGGTTGGTATGCTGCACTGGCATTCAGACCACTCATCGACCAATAACACAAGCCATTTTGATCTGCTAAGTAAACAACACACGACAAAAGGTAGTATAAAAAGTAATCGACTTCTACACACGACACAAAGCATCCGTTAAAGTTCCAAATCCACAACAGTATATGCGCTACAATTACAGCACAATGCCAATTACCTCTATGTGAACGCATATTTCCCTCATGGACAATCTTCAGAATCGGGTTGAACAAAGAAGTACCTGTATCAAATACAAAAACATTCTGTAACTCATTTTTACCCCATCTTTACGAGCAAACGTGGATCAAACGGTTATCACTTACCTTCATAACATACCACGTGAATTCCTCCGGTGATATGTCCATATCTCGGTGATTTTTATTTCAACTTGCCTTCATTGAGCTTTTCTGTCTGTTTTTTACTATTGACAATATCATATTCACGGTAACCAGCAACTGCATTATTGTAGCTTTGTTATTCTAGAGAATGCAACGACTTTCCAACTATCCCGCCGGAATGCTCCAAATGGAATGGATTTCCTGGTTTTCCATTGGCTATCAGACCAACGTCATTGTCATGTGACTCAAAGAAACTCATAGCATCAGACTGCTAGTTCAACTCCTCACCCGCAAGTGGCGCTAGCTATCGCGATAGTGTTTCCCTCTATAGTCATACTAAAAAACGTAGAAGTAGGCCTTCCCATTCTCTTCCCTGGTACAAGAACGTGAAAATTACACTTATGTGCGTGGCAAAGGCAATCCACTCAAGCTATTTTCCATGCGCAGATAAAATTTACCGCAGCAGTGTAGTATAATTTGAATTCTGAACGTTAGTTATGTAAATATTCCTATATAACTATGAAATAACCGCTAAGATTGTCTAGTTGCTTGAAAATTCCAAGTACAATTATTAATAACCTCTTAAGTATGGAGGACCAAAGCGAGTAGCTAAAAGGAGACTTGTGATGGGATGCAGAACACTTATCTTGGGGTTGATGATTACGGACGATGGCCCCTTTATGAAGGTTAATGTCACCTTTCACTCCAACTAACGCGGACGCATAAGGATACATTTTTCCCCTCAGGCGCTGATCATCAAAAGTATGAAAATGGATGAAGAACATTTGATGAAATGCCTTTGCTTTTCTGCCCGCCCTGAATTTTCGCAAGTGTATCACGTATATAAATAATTCCCATGAACTATTAGGGTGCATTTCTTTCCGGGTGCAATCAAAATTTATTTTGTATGTTCTGCCTAAGATGCTCATAAAAGAGAATTTAGGCAATAATGAAAAAGAAACATAATAATATATCATCATAAAAATAAGAAATATCATCAAAATGCAAAGAAACTTGTTGCAGATCCTTTCCCTTGATTAAAAACGACTTGATTTATGAGAAGAATAAATAGGAAATGTGAAATAAGATATGTTTTTCAACTATCATTTATGAGTTTTTATTTCATTGCTATTCATTCATTGATTGGGTGATGCCTCTCGTACTTTATAGGCCAACTCACATTTTCAGAGACATTTAATTTATTCTCCGAGGCCTCAATGATACTTTCGCTTTCCCTTCCAGGATATCGGGCTAATTTTGCGCAATAACTAAATATCCTCTGCCTCAAAGGTATCCTCAGTCAGAGGTTATCACTTCATTTGAGGGTCAAAGATCTTCCAGGCGTAGAAAGAGATCCGTGTTACCCATCTCTCAAAATCGACGCAAAATAATTTAGAGCCAATCGTTTGGCTCGAATTTATTCTTGGAAAGAGTAAATTAGATAATGCGCGCATACAGCATGAAAATCAAAATAAATGGCACCGAACCACAAATTCATTGGCGTGTGCTTTTGTCATTGAAAAGTCTTCATCTAGTTTTTCGTCGTATTGAATCAGCGTCCTGAATATTTTGGCTCTCAGTAAACAGAGATGATGAATTCTCTCTTTCGAATCATATTCCAGCTCAAAGCATACTCATTTCAGCAAACATAAACATAAGTGGGCAACTACTTTAATTGTACTTGAGCCTCACTGATAGAAAATAAATTTCTCAGCAATTTCATCCACTCAAAAGTTCAAAGCGAAAATGTTTCCGCTGAAACGTTCACTAGGCTGGTGTAATCTTTTATTTATAGAAAACATATACGAGGAATGTGCATTACAGAATATTTCTTCTTATAGTAGGAAATCAATAAGACTGTGCAAAATAGAAAGAAAGTTTCTAGATTAATACAGCAATCACTCCGCTGCTGATATATATTAAATTTTCAAATCCATAATATCCTAATCATTTTATCATTTAAAACAAAACAAGACGAGGTGGGTAATATCCTGCGTCTATGTATGCAAATATATGTAAACGGTGAAACCAGTAACATAACAACTTTACCGGCCCAGACAAAGTTCGTAACAAATCATGCCCAAAGGCTTGCGTAAGGAGTTCTCATAGGATTAACTCAGCGAGTTATATGAACCGATCTCAGCCGTCGCAGTCCCTGAAGACTACCACCATTCGAAGTTTGCCTAAACGCAGGCCTTCCAACTAATGCTCGAGACGAACCTCTCGTCCTTGAGATCTCTAACTCGAGTCGAAGTAGGACGTATCGTGATGCAGTGAGTGATGCCATTTATGCCTCTTATGGGGAATAAATTCAGTGAGATTTGGCTGAAGTCCTGAGCATGAACCTTGAGATTTTTGGAAAAAGAAAATTCACAGAGTTTCTTGCGATCCGATATTTTTCACCGTTCCATCGAACACAACTTCCACTGCGGCGAAGAAGAGAACGCCATTAATGAATTAGAACAGGTAGATGAAAGTTAAGAGCGTGGTGTACTGTCAGAAGAAGTGATTGAATTGAGTGATATTTGGATTATCTCAGAATAATGCAAAGGACTATCGACACACTGATAATCATTAATCCATGGCCAACAATAAAGGCCATAATTTTTGTAAATAAAAAAGCCATTCATATGGTCACAAATAAATTGACGAAACCGTTTTTCGGACTTAAACGCGTAATTATCCAAGTTAATGCCATTGGTGGCTTGGGGCTACGGATTCTACTATATTTGCCCATAGTTTTCACCGGGAACGCAGGTTATAATGGATGTGAATAAATAAACACTATTTATAAAGAGAAGGCATATTAAAGGAGAAACTGCATGCTAATTTCTATTAAGTGATCGATGGAAAACATCGTAAATTTGCAAAAATATCGCGTCAGCCCGTAAGCGCTAAAGGAAACTCGGGGTTAACAAAGATAGTGCCTAGGCCACGCCCACGTTACAGCTTTTAGCATTGGCCACAATAGCAAGCGTCCTCTCAATTTACTTCAATGATATGCAAATTGACAAACGCAGTTGACAGAAAAAACGTTGGCTACCTATATTATCAATATAAAAACGATTCCAAAAACCGATGGAGCACTAGAGTAATAAATGTGTAAACCAGGAGAAAAATATTAGTAATATGCATATTCATATTTGTCGTGCGCATCGCAAGACCGCGAATATGGATGACTGGTATCCACAGAAGTCTCCCACCAAGGGATTGATTTCGTCATCTTGAAAATAAAGGTTAGGATTTACTGGAGGGTAATATTTTTATGGTCGGTTTTTTTATTCTTCTGACCGTCAATGGCGTAGCTTCAACACTCGCCTCTCTAGAGCGAACCATCGCAATCTCTGGTTAAAAGTCCTTCAAAAATGTGCATGCTAGTTTTATCAAGGTCATTTGAAACGACCGCAGGATTTAATGGTAAAAAAATCATGTTTAAAAGAGCGCACGATAGGATGGTAGTTCTGGGGTCATTGCGTGACGACTCATCCCGCTATTTTGCTCTTGGATCGATTGGAATAGCACGAGATCGGTTCCAGTCTTTCGGCATTATCATGAATTTCCTCAAATAATCGATTAATTTTTTTATTCCATTTCGGTTGATTTTATTTCTCCACATGACTTAAGGTTCCATGACCTACATGGAATCAATTCAGACCAGCCAAAGATAGCAATCATTTAAAGCGCTCACTTCAATTGGCGATATCATTTTTTAAATAGACTCTGGAATCCTTTCTAATTGTGGAATGGGATTTATTTCCATGAACATTTACAGCCATTTTCCTAGCTAGCATAGGTAATTTTTCAGTCAATTTAAATAATGCTAACTTACTTCCGACATATTAAAAAACTGCCGTGATGATACACATGTAAAAAGAGTATTCTGTCAGTGGAAACCATATAAATTAAAATTTTATACCCAAAAAAGTTACCAAGAACAAAGTGAGAAAGCATAACTCCTACTCTTCTTAAAAGACCATCGACGCATGTATTCCTCTGGAATATTCATTAATTCAAGTTGACACAAAAAGATCGCTTTGCATAAAAAAGATTTATTAAACTAAAAATTCCCCATGGACATTAATGATTAAAGAGAGTTCCAACCATACCTTCGAAAAATAACGATAGGTTTTGCATCAAAATTAGACTCCTATGTAATGCATATCGAGAATCTAATGAGAATGAACTGAATACAGGAATTATATTTCATATACCTGTATTATCAGAAAAGATAGGTTTTCACCATTTATTTAAAAAAATAAAAACAAAATTCAACAATCGACTGATTTATAGTATTATTTACTACAATGTTTTTGCTAAATTATGGCAACTTCAAGCAAAGAAAGTCGAGAAATGAACTCGACGTATCTCTGAAGCGGAAATAATCTTAATAAATAATTATTCATACTTTGGATTGCAAAGTTTAAATCTTAAATCAATAATTATAATTAAATCTCCCCAGGTCTCTAGAGTGCCACAAATTACGGTCACATGTATCAACAATGATACCTTGTTTATCTTTTACTTAGGAAATTCAGTGCTTATTAGATACATAGGAACATTTGTTGTGATTTCATTTCCCTTTCAAATTTGCAACTACCATGATTTTCCATTACTTGAATAGGCTGGAAATTAGTTAAAATGTAAGTGCTTGTAGATGATCTGATGCCAATGATATTTAAAGAATAAACTCTTCAGAATCATCGGCACTATGCTGAAGCTTCCATAACAATTACTTGTTGATCAAAATAATTGTGCATGCACGTATATTACCGCTCCTAATAAATATAACTCCCAAGCGGACAGCCCGGCCATAATTTTAATAGCAAGGCTGCTGAACATATTTCACTCCATATGACGTGAGGCATAGAAAAAGCAACCCAATTTCTCTGTCCAGATTACTTCATATTTTTCGACGCCCTGTACCAGCTCGAGCGGTCCTCGCTAACGCCAATTCTGTGTTTCCGACGATAATGTTAGTGGAGACATTTTATAAGAGAAGCACTACATGGCAGGAGAGCAAGAGAGAGAGAAAAGGTCAAGCCCGCAATGAAAATGAAATCTCCTCGCAAATGAGGCGACCAAAAAATGTCGTCCGTCACATACACCGGGTCGCGAGGCGGGAAATGGAGATTTCCTCCGCTCACAACTGTTGCTCGGTAACTATTCATCACCCTCCTCTCCCACGCCTCCAAATATTGCCTGAATGCAGATGAGCCTCCCGACGCATGTCCACTAATATAACCGTAGACTTCGGGCGCGCGTTAAGGGTATGGGGAGACTTCCGGGAATCTCGGCTTTTTAATCCGGCGTGGACATCTTAAAGCATAATTAACGGAGAAGGGCTTGTAAAATAAATTCGGAAACAAAACGAGAGAAAGATATTGCCCTAGATATTAAAGAATAAATTGTGCATTTGAGGAAAAAAACGAGGTGGAAATTAAAACATGCAGCATCTTAAGGAAATGTTTACTATTATTGAAGACGTTGGAAATGAATGGGCCTCGATGTAAATGAAGATAAGACCAAATCCATAAAAATATCTTATTCACAAGACAAACGAGAGCTAAAAAACCTAATTGGTGGGAATTCCAAGTTTGAGGGCGTCAGAAAATTAATGGAGTAATAGTAAATAATGAACATAAGATTTCTGAGGAGATTAATCGAAGGGTAATGCAAGGAAACAAGGCTTATTTTGCAAATTTACTCCTCCTCAAATCAACTCCTCTGTCCAGGAAAACTAAATTGAAAATTTATAAAATATTGATAAGACCAGTAGTCACATATGGGGCTGAGACATGGGTCCTATCCAAACAAGGTGAAGAAACACTGAGAAGATTTGAAAGGAAAATAATGAGAATCTATGGCCCAATTAAAGGAGGAGAAACGTGGAGAATAAGAATTGATTGTGAAATAAATGAAAAATTGGAAGAGAAGAATATAGTTAGGTACTCCCAAGTCATTGCGACTGTCATGTTTGGGCTATGTTGAAAGAATGGAAGAGCACAGAATGCCAACATAGCTAATTAATAGCAAAACGGAGGGGAGTAGGAGGAGAGGAAGACCACGCAAAAGATGGCTACAAGATGTTGAAGAGGACTTGAAGACAATGGGGATTGGAAGATGGAGAGGGAAAGCAAAGAGGAGAGCCGAATGAAGGCGTATAACTTAGGAAGCCAAGGCCCCTACCGGGCTGCAGAGCTGTGGAAGAATAAAAGTAAAACATGGGATAAAGGGCGTCATTAATCTGTTCTTTTCTCTCAGCAGTGTTCCCGACGAAAGGTCTTACATTCATATTACTTCACTCAAAAAGAGCTAGCGAACTCGAATGAAAATTTATTCTAAGGTTAAGATTTAGAACAGAGGCGTATTATACTGGAACCATAAATTGAACTGTGACTTGTTATTAGGTACCGACCAAGCAAACACGAAGATTATCGATGCTCGCTGCGACCGATTCAACTTTTTACACGCTCTCATCGTCATTCTAAGTAACGCGGCGGGAGTAAATAGGAAATATGAGCAATAAATGGCGTATATTACAATTTTAAAACATATAAATGAGTGAACTTGAGACTCTTTTAACTCCAATTAAGCATGATTACTCAGAAACTGCGATATTCAAGAGGCTATAATTTCGATGGTACGAAATGAGAGAAACAGACACGTTTCAAAACTTCGCCCACATTAAATTCAAAATTCACCGTGGCATTTTCTTTTCGGTCAAATCCATCATATCAATGACATCGTCATTATTTCACCATTTTTGTGTGTTAAAACAGGTAAGATAATTTTGGCAACACGAGAATTTTGTCGTTGAGAAAAAAACATGAACAACCCAGCATTGAATCATTTTCCCGCCTTGAAATTATAAGCTATTCTTATCTCTCACATAAAAACCTGTAGCAAAAAAATATCGTAACTAATAGACAGTACCTCCGAGTATATAAAATAATGAATTCCCTTTCAGTCAACATTTACCTGATTACAATAAAACGCTAAATTTTAATAATAGCATGCACGCAATCTTCTCTTAAAATATAAGAGCCCTAATATCATGGATGCGAGCAAAGGAATTTTTTCCTCCTTGATTGTAGGAACTCAAATCGAGAAAGTTTTGGAAACTACCCTTCACATTCCACCGTCCGAGCGAAATGCATAGATAATTGCTTCGGTACGGTGCAAAAATAACACTCAACCTTGAGGGGAAAAATCAAATCCTAGGTTCCTTTCAACTCAAACCCTTTGAGAACCTCGCGCAAAAAAATTGAAAGAGGCGACAAAAAAACACGCTCAAGGTCTGGGTTCACTGTGCTCGCTCCATCTGGGCGGCAAGACGAGTAAAACTGAAGATGCCGGCATGGTGTAAATATCAAGAGAGGAAAAGGATAGACTGACTACTTAGGGTTTATCCGCCCGAGTTCTTCCTCCCTCTGACACTGGCGGAATACAAAGCAAGCGTCTCAGCGATGGATCGCGTTTTCTTTCAAATCAACAAACACTGAGGCACCCGAACAGAAACACCCTACACAAATGCCGCTCCTTCAGCTCAGCTTGAGCTCTTATTCCCAGAGCCGAGGGGCGCTAGTCGTGTATTCTTCTGGCGCTTTTTCTTCATTCTCCTGCTGTCTATTATTGAGTTTCATGCACAAATCCTATTTCAAAATGAATTTTAGCGGATACTTGCATGGAAATTTCCAAAAAAAGTACATTTTACAAAAGATAGAGATAACTACCTCACAGAAAAAACTTGGTGCCTCTTTTACTTTACTTTATTGAACAAAATGATTTTGACGTATTTTTCACAATTCCTAGACTCTCTTTTTGCTCTGTATATAAATTACAAGCAAGGATTCGCTAAGTGCAAAACTCATTTTTCCGAAAAAACTTATGGACAGAAGATTGCGACGGCAAAATTCAGACGGAGCATACAAATACCGATAAATCCGACAATACTTGGTGATAATAATGTAACATGGATCTTATTGTCACGTATTACTAATTGATGCGAGTGTAGGGTAAACATCTGACGTACAGACGAAATTGTATTTAAAATCCATAACTGCATAAGGTAGTGGAAGATAAGTAAACAAAAGGTTTCACCAGAGTTCCTAATTAAGGAGTGACTTCCTTCTTGAAGAGCAAAGTGGAAGCTATTAAATGAGTGTATAGCATTGAAAAAGCAATCCCAGATTGGTAGTATTTAAGGTAATATGTACGCCATTTCAAATATTCTTGACCGTATTACGGAACCTAACATAATGCAAGTAGTTATCATGGATTAAAATTCAAAGTAAAAATCCCTAATAATTTTCAATAACACTTAATTAGCACACATTTTAATTGAAGCAACCTTTGCACGCTAAAATTTCGGGGTCCGGGGGGAGAGGATGAAATTGTGGAGTTGCGGATATCAAACCCGAATGCAAAGAATAAGAGAGAAAGAGAGCTCTCGAGGAGTTCCCAACGGGTTTTCTCCCTCTCTTGTGCCGACCTTTAAATTGTGCGAAATAAAGGAAAAGTGGGTTGGAAGGGGAAAGGCGGTTGAATTATTGCCGCGGCCGGAAAGCAATAAGGAATAAACTGTAGTCGATTTCTCTGAAGATACATCCCATTAGCAAACACCCTCAGCGAGGGGAAAACTTTGAGATGCAAGAACTTCACCGCCAATAAATACGCTTGAAGAAGAATTCAATCTCCCTCTCGAATAAAACAGTGAAAGCGAAGAAGAAGGCGGCTTTGGATGGTTAAACACCCGCCGGCGGGTAATATTGGGAAAAATTTGATTATTTGGTCGAATAGGTCTGTGTTAACCAGTATTCATCCATCATAGAAATGACAATGAACGCTGCATCTCTTAAGACTTTGTCGTTTTAACCCACAGTCATTTTTAACTAAACAAAACATCTTATGTTTGCATTTCATGCTGGTAGAAAATTTCGATAAAAACTATTCATGTACTTTTGGTTACAGCTATATGCGTATTAGGTAGCACAGCAACTTTCTTACTGGAAACAGTTGAACGTTACAGCTTTTTCGTCAAATAAACCCGCAAGTACCATCTTGAACTTGGGAGATTTATTCGATTCAAAATCATTACTATGGCCAAATAATAAAAATTGTCTTTGCAAACCAGATCATTTGAAAACAAAGAGCTTTTTAAAGCCATATATTTTACATAATGTCATTTCTGATGATTAATTTAAACCTTGTAGATTAATCATCTTCTATTTTCAAGTGATGAGGAAGGAAAAATTAAAGAATGTCCATCATAATAAAGGCTAAGTATGGAGGTCAGCAAAGGAGAGCAAGCGGAACTTGTAAAGCCTTCAATCAATTCATTACTGTTATATTAATTGACTTTTGATGGCCTCAAAGTTATGCACGAAAACGTTAGTCAAAATTCCTTCGAAAAATACCAAAACAATAATGTAGGCCAAATCACAGCTCTATCCAAAGGCCCTGCCAAGACCGAGTTTGAATTCTACCATATCTACATAATCGTTATGAAATACAGTTTCAATCTGTGCTGTGCTCTGTACGTATCACCAGACGTGCATTCCGGTTTACGCTTGATGCGAACCCAAGCCCTCTGTTGACGTGAAGTTGTCGCATCAACGTGTTCAGAAGGTCTCATGATGCGGCACCGAAGCAAACACCATGCGCACATCAATCGAAACAAGCGTTTCAGCTCGAAGCAATTGATTTAGTTTGGATTGCTACAGTCCATACGGACTGCTACGAGCAAAGAGCAGTTGTAACGGAACCACCAACAGATGCCCTGGCGCTTCATAGCCCTTTGAAATGCACCCCCGATTAGCACGCGTTAAGTTTGGGTTCTTAAACTTTGTTTGGCTATGGTTGCGAGAATGCTCCTCAATATAGATTTGAATAACGTTGCTTTCAAAATTCACCTATGATAAGGGAATACTTTCTTATTTATTTGACACAGCAATGACTAACGTGAACAAATTTCAAAGAACAAATTGATAATTAATACACACGGAATAAAATTAATGCTTTTCATTCGCTTCAGCAAGTTGCTTACTTCCCAAACAAACAGCCCATTTGTTATTCATTCGCTTTAAAGTCTGCGCACTGTCACAGGCATTTCATAACAGGTAGGAAGGTGAGTTAGCGTGCTTAAGAAGAAAATTTCGAAACTTGCATGCCCGGTTGTTGTTGCCCCCTTGACTTGCAGCATAGAATGGCTCAGTGAACGAAGATTGTTGGTGCTGTTGGTCATGAATATCGTGCAAGACTTCAAGCATGGATAATCTAAAGTATTTCTTAACTTAGCGATAAAAAAAATGAACTTTTTAAAGCAAGTACCTTTTACGTATGTATTCCCCTCCAGAAAAGCATCTGACCGTATTTCCATAGAATTCTACTAACCATGCGGCAAGTATACGGCAGATTAGCTGACGGTTCATTAATCCACTTCTATTAACCACCCAACCTATTATCGAAAGCTGAAGTGCGCTACATTAGTTCCCATCTGCGGTAACTTCGACTGCTCAAAACAAAAACTCTCAATTTTCGTTGATTGAGTAAATACCTTTATCTTCCTTGCGTGCTTCTCAAAGAGAGTTATTTTTAAATGAGACGGTGGTCAACGTCCAATTAATACATGTAAGGATAGCTTCAAATACTTCGGAATTCTTCTCCTTGGTGTCAGATTAAGATGGATAAAAAATAGTTATCATTTTATTTGACACTTAAACTTCTCATTCACTAAGAATATCGGATCACTGTCCTTTGTTAAACCACCCTCGTAAGCTGCAGGAATAATGATAACTTAAGGATGATTTAGGCCAAGTTATTTTTCAACGGTATTACCATAGGCATGGTTTAACACCAACTCTATCTGAAATGTAAAAAATTAAAACAGATAAGTTACCTACGTTCCTAGCACAAGAACAATCTCACAAATGAGCTGAAAAACAGAGCAAGTAGAAGCAACTATAACGACTATTTTCAAGTATCTTAGTTTTTTGGTTTAGCCGCTGAGCAAATGGTTTCCAATCGTTCCACAAACCATCAATCCTACCTACCTAATACCTACCTAAAATACCTAAAGACTATATGCAACGAAAACATATTCATACTTTTTAAAAGTAATCGATAGTCCATTCTCAGTTTATTATGCAAAGTCTGTGAATTAACACAAGAGACTAAACAAAGAGAGCCCGCGATTAAAAAGAAACATACCTTCACTTAATCGTTGGTAGATATAGGTGAAATATATTCATAGCTACAAGACTCCAAATTTGGTGTGCATTCCCAATCTGCCATTAATTATTCATAAATATAATTTCATTCGCAATCAGTCCTTAAATAATGAATACGATTCAAGAATACCATACATCAGGTCTCATGTACACATGGGCAACTCAAATTTATCTCAAAGGACTTCATTATTTTTAAACGGTAGCGCACACACTACAATCTTGTATTTTTAAAAGACAGCGACAAGTTCTCACAAGAAAAAATCACATGTGACTGGTTCAGTCAGATACAGCAACATCCTTCTGGAAATGATCACTAAATGTACATTATTTAAACAACGCTCACTTAATTCTAGGGGATTTCACTTTACATTTCCCTACCATGTTAGCAAAACTACCTCGTTTAAACTTCGGAAAAAAAACTATGAACAAAAAAGATGTTCCAAAAATTTTATGGCATATTAGGCCTTCTTCATTAAAATATCGAAAAATATTTTTGTCTCTAAATGTATAAGGATGGCAGGACAAATAACGAAGGTCAGTGATGCGAGCAACAAGGCAAATCTAGCTCCAGATTCCCGAGAAGAGTTCTTTCATTACTTTTCCAGATCTGATCTACGAAAATTCATCCGGTGCTTCCAATTAAACAGCATTTTCGTCGTCGTTCTATCAATAAATTGTGTCATTACATGAAGAATTATTCGGGAGGATTTAACACTCAGGGCATACTGAATTGATGTTCATAGTTAATTAACATTGGGGTACTTACATAAGCCATGACTATGTAAAACCACCCAAACCCGGGATAACTGATAAGAGTTTTAGAAAATATTCACGGTAGTAGTTTAATTGAATAGATTCCTCTCTCCTCCCTTCTTTCTCCATTTTCGTCAATAGGTCCACACCGCAAACACCCTCCTGCTGCTTCACCTTGGCGCCGTCGACGTTCTACTCTGTGCCCTGTTCCTGCTCTTCACCGCCCCGGGCGCCTTAGGGGCAAGAGGACCAGCGGAAGCCGCCTCATCCTGGGCCTCCACCCCGCCTCTTTGTTCCCTGCACTCCTTCCTCGCCGCTCTTCTGCATCCATTGGCCCTTTGGACCGTGTGCGGCCTCAACTGCGACCGCTGCGCTGCCATCGCGGCCCCCCTGCACTACGCCCGGCTCGTCTCGACCCGCCGGGCGGCCATCTTCCTCCTGTCCACCTGGGTGCTTTGCCTCGCGCTCGCCTTGCCCCCGCTTTTCGTCCCACAGGGCTCTTCCATCTCCTCAGCATCGCCAGCAGGCTTCCTCCACGCATTCGGGAACACCACGACCGAAGATCCGGACTGGAACGTTACTTCAACCGCGCCGCCCTGTTCCCCGGGGCCCACCTCTGCTTCCAGTGCCCCGTACATACTGCTCCTCATCCTCGGAACGTGCTCTTCAGAGTGGTCCATCCACGGGGGTCAGGGACACCCCCCCAGGATCCCTCCGCCACCGCTCTCGCCCTGGTATCCGTCGGCGTATACCGCCCTGACCCTCTTGCTGCCCGCCGGCTTGATCCTCGCCTGCAACGTCAAGGTCCTGACCATAGCTCGATATCACCGCCATCGAATAGCGGCCGCTATCTTCGAGGTGACCCTCTCGGCTCAGGTCACCATCACCCACCAGAGGAACCCCTTTCCGCTCACCAAGCCCCGCGCCCCAGCGTCCGGACCTGGGGGCTGGATCGGCGGCGGTCTCTTCGGCAACCGCCGTTCCGCCCTCCTGACCGTTGTCCAGCTCATCGGTTCCCTCCTGCTCCTCTACTTTCCCTTTTACTCCGTGATGATGTGGCACTCTTTCCAAGGGGTCGCCAGCGGAGGGCTAGGAGATTCCGGTGGGGTACCCCCGCTCTTACTCACCGCCTCCTCGGCTCTGCTCGCCTGCTCCCCTCCCGTGAACGGCTTCATCTACGGGGTCCGCAGCAAGGTCCTCCGCAGGACCTTCGCCAACTACTGGCGCAAGCAGATGTCCAAGAGCGCAGTCAATCAGGAGATCCAGGCGAGGACTCCCTCGACATGCGGCTCGCGACGGCCGTCGTTGACGCCCCTGGGGCTGCAGAGGAGGGCATCCATGGACGCCTGCCTCGGGTTGCCGGCCCTGCCCCCGGCGCCACCCTCCGCGGCGTCCACGTCCTCTTCGTCGTCGGCCGCGTCCTCCGCCGCCGGAGGTCAAAGGGGAGGGCCTCCTAAACCGAGGATCACTCGGGTCGCCTCGGAGCTGTCCTGGAGGCCCCTCGGTGTGGCCTCGCCGATAGCGGGAGTGGCACCGGTCCACCTACCGAGGAGGACGAGGTCGTTCCGCGAGCGGAGAACGACCACCACCGGACTCCACACTCTGCAGGCAATGTTGCCAGATGTACTGCGCACATTCTATTATTTTCAGTTTGCAAGGCATGAGGTTTCCTGGCGTTTGGCGCTCTCCAATTATGTTGTATCCTCTGCTTTTAGTTCCATAGTCAATGCATTTGATTTTTGCTACATTATGCATCACTAATTTTGTGGCGATATAAGAGTTACATATTATCGCTTTGTACTGCTTTAGTAATATTAACATAAAGACCTTTACCAAAATAAATCACTTTTACTTCCTCCAGAGAAAATTTACATACCAATCATGCACAATCCGCACAGGTTCTGAAACAGCAACAATTCATGAAAATAAATCACAGCACCCGTGTCCCCAGATTCAAGCACAGTAGACCTACATGTGTTAGAAAATGAGCACTGAATTTGCTAACGTCAACACCCCCGAGCAACTCACTGTCGTCACACACGTTTTCGATGTTTTACGCAAGCCTCGCATATCACAAGATGCTTCTTTCCATTATTCTCCTCTAATTCCAATGACGTGTCATAGATGTTATTTTACCAAATGAAATTTCCGTAAGTGAAACCAATTTAATGAGACAAAGATAAATCGATTTAAGGGCAATCATAAAACACATGACATTCTGCCTTTGTCACTGAACGTGAAAAGTAAATTCTTCCCATTTTCAAGCACCATGCCCTCAGTATTTACCTCTAATTATCCTCTAAGTAAACTGAAATGATTTCTAACAATACGTTGGTAACGTATTAAGTCCTCTCCACAGTAGGCGTATCACTGCTTACTTTTTATTATTCAAAGCACAGCAAAGCAGAAAAACACTGTTGAAAATGCTCACTCACGTTCTAACAGCCAGAAAAAAAGAAACTATTTGTAGAAAGAATGAGAAAATCAATCTCAAATCCATGTTTTTATAAGAAATACCACACATTCTAAACCTACCAGTCAAGGTTTTTCAATTTGGTTTTTCTGAAAATTTTTATCCTAGTTGCACGGAACGGTAATCTGTAAGGCCACCGCTACAACTACTTTTTCCGCAACTGTGCGACAGGTTCCCACTCTGCAGAGGTGTGAATCTTCCATGGGATGTCACAGGGATGTCCACGCAAACAGTTCCACAGCACCATTCCTGGGCAGAAGCCAGTATTTCCTACAGAGGGTATTGGGTTACTACCACCACGGCAGGGCAGGATTTGGAGGGGGCCATTTCGCAAACTCCCACCACGCCCATCAATTGGCAGGAGGAGGCAACAGCGCAGCTAGGAGGCGCTCGCCTCGCATCATGGTGACCCGTGCCCTCTCCCAGGTACGAAACAAGGCATCGTCCAAAAAAATAAAGGAAATATACACGGAATGGATTCATATTCCCTGCGTCGGAAAAGTTCGATTTGCCATCTTATTATTTCTGTGCTAACTTAAGGAATCGAACATGGTTGCAGAGATGGTATGCATAGTTAACCTTTTTCAAGTTTCAATCGTAAAATTGCGACAAGAAATAACGTATTCAAAAATTAAATTGTCGAATTCCAAAATATGTCGTCATATGCAAAAGCAGCCAAAATAATATGTCCTCGTCGAGATGTAACAATCACCCTAGCACAATATTAAGGGAAGTATTCTAAAAATAATAATTAGTGGTATAAATATCACTATTTTGTGAAAGAACTTAAGGGTTGGCTTCTCGTAAATATAGTTCAAGTCCGCTACCCAACTAGATATCAATTTTCAATGCAACGTAAATGTATTCTGGCTTTATGGCAATTAATGAAATGGAATACATGTATAAAGAGGCCATAAATTAAGCATTAACTACGATGTAAAATATCTCCTTTCTCGACTGCCATCCAATAAATTCGAGCAAGGGATGGGGCTGCATCCTGTAATTATCCTCTACTGTAAATAGCGAATAAAGCAAGCGATGATAAAATGTGGAAATTATGTGAAGGCTTACGTTAGACTCTCTGAATCTGGCTGCTCCTTTGCCATATTTTTATATTTCCCCTATTTTGGTATGGATGCCAGGGATGTCAACAAATGATTCATGATCTCACAGCAAACAAAAGACAAAAACTTGCATAACTTTCCTCAAGCCTGTTCACAAGAAAGGGTTCAACCCATAGTCTCGTTTTCATTAGCACTATACAAGACATTTGAGTGGATCTAACTATGAACGGTAAACTAAAATATTCTGTTCTTAAATTATACTCATTTAACACTTATCTGGTGCTTTTTAACGCTTTTTCAACGCTTAACCTTCTGACTAAAGTTAATTTATGGCATAAAAAATCATCAAGTACTTGTGTTGATTCATATATTGCATATCTTCTGAACTCACACCAATCCAAATATAAGTGATGATTGGTATTCATAATATATTACAATTTGTATTTACATTAATTTTGATATTCTTGCTTCAGACTATATTCGCACGTAAAAAAAGTCTTGATCATGTTTTAAATTGACACTTCATCAGTGACATCAATACGATAATGTAAACACCTTTGCACAGGTACAGTATTTCTTTTTCCCGGAAATAGAATGGAAAGAGTATTTTGGGTATGTTTTTTCCTTTAATTATCTTGAAAATGATTGTTCCACAATTTTATTCCTTACTTTTGAGGCACATAAAATGTTGAATAAATTAGGCCAGTAGTATATCTTAAGCTCTGTCAATATCAACAAAATTTATTTGGAATGAATCAACGGTCCGGCCCAAAGTATTACGGATATATCACGCCCAATAATATCAAAAAGGGTTCTTAAGCTCTCAAAAAAAGCTCTTAAACATTAAGGAATATTCGGTTTTAATTCCTTTACAACTGGTATTGACTATTTAAACTTTTCCACTAGTTTGAGCCCTAAGATAAGATGCCATAGAGACGAGTAATATGCGTAGACAATTGAGAAGTAGGCTTATCAGGCCCATGTTTCAACATATAAAAGAAATTTTCAGAGTGACCAGAGCGATGTAGAGAAAATTACTGCATTTATTAAAACCTTGGGTCGGATACGTAAAAGGTTTCAGGGATCAGGTTGATTTTCTCCGTTCTAGTCAAGGCTCCTGTTCTTCAAAACGTAAATTTCATATGTATTTGAGGTGCATTGATTGAAATGAATTCGTAAAACTCCAAACAAAGAGTAGGGAAAATATAAATGTTTCCTTTGCCATCACAAAGACGATTTGATTTTTTCTATGAAAGGAAACATTTGATAAAATGAACTATTATTCAAGATGCCTTTAATTAATTTCATTCCCTTACAACTCCAATCACTCAAAAGGAGGAGGGCAAGGAGGCCGAGTCGGAAGCGCCATGCGTCGGCGCCCCGGAGAGGCGCCTCTCTTCCTCCACGACCACCCTCCTCGAGCGGAGGTTGAGCCGGGAGCAGACCTTCTCGTCCGGCGAGAGCCCGGAGGAAGACAGCGCCGCGGAGGTGCTGGGCGGCGGCGGCGTCAGATGGAGGATGGGCTCCGACTCCGCCGCCACGGATGAAATCAGCGTGTCCAAGGAGAACGGCGACGTCGGCGTCGAGGGTGACGCGGACGTGGGGACGGGAGGAGTAAGGGCCAGCGACGGCGGTACCAACGACGCCGAAAGCGGGGACGACAAGTCCGGGGGTTGTCCCAGGCTGTGTACGTCGCTGGACAGCATCCTCGTGCGAGGAGGAGGAACCGGAGAAACCGGCGAAGTAGACAAGGTCTCGCGGGATGGTGCGGGGGGCGTGCCCGCCGAAGCCGGATCCACAGTGGGTCACGGCCGAATGGGGCCGAGGGCCAAGGGCACGGCGGCTCTCAGGAGAATAAGGTTCGGGGTTGGTGACCCCGTGCACCACTCCTGGCCCAGCAGGACGAGAGGCGGAGGGGGCGGGGAGACGGGAGAGGAAGATGGGTGCGTATGCGATGGGGCGGGGTGAAAATGCTGGGATGACCAGGGTTCGAAGGCGCGAGGGAGGCACTCGAAATATGAAACGATAAAGATGAATGAACAAGCCGATGAAAAATAAAAGGAGAGAGTCCAGGGAATTGTGTGGTGTTTCTTTCCTATTGAGTGTGGAATTGCGCGGATCGCGAGAAGCAAGGTGCGTGTCTCCATAATGTCTTTCTAATTGTTCCTCATAATCTCGTATGTCTCTCTTTGTAAAGGAACTCTACATCCATGGGTGTGTATATGTAAATGTTCATATGCTTCAATTTATATCTGTGCATATCTCGGCTATAACCTGTCAATACCTTCCCGTCTCGGCAAAGATGTTCCCTCGCAACTAATTATGAACGCGACCGTGGGTGACTAAAGTTTCTCATGCAAGGAGCAGCTTCCAGCCTGATAATTGCCATGTTAGGTATTCCTTTGATATTCATTTCGCTTTATATTCACGCTAGGAGGTATGATAATGCCTCTTAAAAAGCTGTTAATACAGATGAATCAATTCTAGGCTAAATAGAAAAAATCGAGCCTCTAATTAAAATCAACAGCTTGAAGTACCAGTTCTTTTCAGTTGATCATTGAATGACAAAAAATAAATCTCTATCACCCATTCTCATTTCCTAGAAAAAATATCCGAAAGTTTAGCAACATATGTCTCTTTTCTGGACAATGGAATCAAGGTTAAGTCATCACTTAATTTCCTCTTCCACTTTCCAAATGCGCAAGGGATACAAGCATGATGTTTTAATGCTTTTCTTGCAAGTCAAAATCTTCCGATGAGTTACGTGTTGACCAAGTTTATTCGGCTTAGGAAGATAAGTAGCATAAGCAAGGAAACCTAGAGCAAATTTTACCCAGAACAGCCTCGTCAGTACTCCGCAAACGTCAGTAAAAGTTCACCTATTTTATCAATACGAATCTTTTTCTCAAACATAAATAAATGAGAGATAAAACATGACGGAAAATGAAAGTAATTCTGAAACCATATTATTGAAGGGCATTAAAAAAATACCTTTCGACGAGCTTCGAAAGGCATCTTTGTCACCTTGGAAAATATATATTTATAAGAAAAATACCTTTTCGTTGAAACCGATTATCAGCATGTAAACTCCAAAGAATTAACTCGTGAATATTTTCAGCGTACATACATATTATCACACTTTAAATGCTACTATTTCATAATCCTGGCCATAAGTTGTTTGTATTATGTTGTTTTCTGTAAATAATAATTAACATAAATACGTCCAAATCCAGCTTCAGGAAAAGGGAAACCAATTTTAAACGCTTCGCACAATACACAAGTACTCGATGTCTCTCTAATCTATCATGGTAAAATGAATTCAAAATTTAATTTATAAAACTTGATCGTGAATTATTTCATCGTCACTTCCCTGAACAAATTAAACGTATTTGAAAAAAAAATTAAATACAAAAATTAAGCCTTCAGCAAGCACTGCTTAACACACAGACATATATGCACAAGAGGGTTATTGCGGAAAGTTGTCTCCATCCCCAGAAAGGAAATCACAGATGCAATGCAAATTACTTGGTTTCACACAAAATATTTATTCCGTACAACCCAGGGTAACCACGGCGTCATCGTGAGGAGAATGGCAGACAATCATTTTCCTGAATTCATTGCATTTCACTTGACGATGACTGCAAAATCGAAATCCGACTACAAGGTAATAAAAACCGGCCTCGGACCAAAGAAGCTATTTAACTGCATTTATGAGGAATTTCACGATGAACAATTTTGGAATGGAATTTATTAAGGGTTCTAAAATCTCTCTTGGTCTTACTTTTCATGCAGATGAATGCTTTTCAATACGTTCGATATTATGGAACTAATTTCTAACTAATTCTTGGATAAGATCAAAGGATATTTCGGATATAGCAATTATGATTTCCACAGCGTGAAGAGTACACTAAAAATTTACATATTTCATTTATAAGCCCATAGAGACATGATTAGATGCCATTTCACGTTTGCCGACAGTAAACATTACGGTATGAGTTCCTTTCACCATATAGACGGGGTTATTCTATCCTTTTGAAGCAGTCATTCCAATTACAAAAGCTTAAATGTATGTACTGGAGTAGTTCGACAACATATGTGAATAAATAAATGAAACACTGCAGAGATATTTTTACAATGTTGTTAATAAAGAGTTTTGTTATAGATATAAAGTAACGTTCGCGGGCACACAGTAATCTAGAGATATAATAATTTCTCAAAGGAATAATTAGAAATGTAAGTATTTTAAAATCCCCACCCTACGGATGAAATATCCAAAAGAAATAGGCTTTCTCGAGCCCTTCAAAAACCGATCATTTCTAATTTTTCCAAAAAAAAACATGATATAAAAACAACAAAAATACATAATATAGTATTTATTCTACATATTTTTATTTGCAAAAAACGCGAGGATACGGGATTTAAATATCAGGTATTCTGAGCCAATAAGTTTCATCAAATGAGGTGATTATTAGCGTTTTGAGGTAATTGTAAGGGAAATCTTATCTAATATATGTATATGTGAATCACTATGGTGTCAACACCAAAAATGTAGGAAAATGAGTAATAAGACTCTGGTTAAGTATTTTTCGGCGAACTAACACTCGCTAAGTCGGTGATCAATAACAACAGAGACTCAACCGAGGGTTGAACCGGGAAAGGAGTCACGTAGTTTTAGATACCTTTTTGTAACTAAGTGAGTGTTTCCGTAATTTTAAAATGGTGTTCACTTTTTTATGTCACGATGTTTTTGTATGTTTTCATGCGAAAGCGACGGGCAAAACCAGGGTATGCTTCAATGGGGACAATTCATAATGGAGTCTTCTACTTAGGTAGTATCTCAGTAAACGAGTAGATAGTGTTAGTGCCGTCTTTTTGTAACGTAACTGAGCAGAAGGAACTCTTCGTTTGAAGTCTTTGCCTGATGTGGGTATTCGCATGGAGGGTCCAGGCGAATGATACGCGATAACATGGTGGGTACTAATCAATCTGGGAAGGACAGCGTCACGTAACTTTCACGTAATGCGCTTCGCGCTATTTCAATATTTGGCGCATTTTCAAGACCGGGTAATTCCCGTAAACGAAGAATTATGAGTTTACACTATGTTAAGCAACTATACCTATATAATAATGATCCGTCTAAAGTGTAGTCTGGAAACAACGAATGGATGAATCAGATAAACAGCCAGAGAAATGTATGCGTAAATGTTCAAAGATAAAATATGATCACTCTGCCACGAGATTGGAAAATAGGCAGCAAGGAAAATTAAATCAAAGAATTATGGCCGATGAATGAGAAGTAACATAGTAAGTTGCTACGCTACCTTGAAAACTACCCAGGATTGGATAAAAACTTAAATTTTCACCTCTCTAGATCGAATGACCATTCTGATATTGATCTTAAGATCGCAGTGTTTTTATAGCAAGACAGATCGGAATGTGATCATTGCTGAAAGCAGAGGGCCCTCCCGGGATGGACTGAAATATAGATTGTGGTAATGATTAGGATAATATAATAATACTGCGGAAAAGTCTCAGTACCATAATTTTTAAGGGATAGAAACTTATAGTTGTTCGCATTAACCTCAAAACCGTCTTGAAAAAAATTGCATTCATTTCTCAAAAGCCCACTCTAGCTAGCTGATGATATTAGAGAAAATTTTTAATGAATCTACAAGTTGTCGTTGTAGCTCTTATTTCTATTTCAATAATTGGAAAGCCAAATTTTTTTGCTCACCCATACTGTATCACTGTTTCTGCGGCGTTATAAAACTGATTAAGAACAGATGTAGCGAAACCCTCGGAAACAGTATATAATTTTGTCAATATAGTGTAAAACTTGACAGCCAATGTAGGTACATTAATGAGAATCATCGAGTCCTCAAATGCTATTTTAGTGTTTATCTCCATTACTAGCGAAATAAAATACAGAATGAACAACTTAGAGTGGCTTGCAGCGCATTGAATTTTCTTCCCTCCATTGAGTTAACTCGGCTGATAGCTACAGATAAAAAAAGATCAAAAGTCAAATTGTCTGATGAATTCATTTGCATTAACACAAATTGGAAAATCCCAAAAAGGACTCTCTTCAATGAAAATGTATTTATTGTTCAGGAAAGATTCTGAAGTATACATGGTAGAGTTGACAATCCAAACCAGACCGATTTCATTTTAACTCCTTAGGTATTCAAACAGTTTCCTACACTTTCATTAGCACGCCCATTTCACCAGAAAATTCACGGTATAACTACGTTGATGACTTGCATTTCTACCTCATGAACTCCACTGATAGTGAGTGGACAAATCATTATTATATTTTCACGCTTGCAGATTTCAACAGGAAATGTTTTTTAGTATTGAATTTAGATTGGGAATATTCACTACACTCAAGGACAATTTATTCTTTGGTAGAGTATTCCTAGAGAGGGTGATAGCTGTTACTAAATGCTTTTGCCGTTCCATAGGGATTCAAGCGAACGCTCGAGCAGTCAACCTCACATTTTTCTCATGTCCGCCGCCTGAGGCATCAGTAGATGAAGAAGTAACGTCCATTGAAATATTGCGCGGCGTCCGTACCTGTTATGAACTTGGTCTCATTGTTCACCAAACTCTATTGTAAATGCGTTTTTCGGGACTTGTCAAAGGGTCGGTAATGCTTTTCTGAGTCCATGTTAATAGAAGTTTCATCAATGTTCATAGCTACTCTAAGAGTTATATTTTGAAAGCTATACTGTCCTGAAAACTGGCACTGAGAGAAGAGTAACATTATCCTCGCCAAAAGGAGATATTCAAATAAAATGACCTCGAATACATCCCATGTTGCTAAATTCAGTTTCTTTTTTCAAGTGCAAGAAACCCATGATTAATTCTACGGATAGAAAAACAATTTATAAGCCCATTTTAAAAACATAAAAGAAGAATATTCTTGAAATAAATTTGATACATTTGTGCTACGGTCGCGTCCACTGAGTACAGCTAGCATCTTGCCGAGACGGGTTTCCGGACCAATCGAGAGATCGCCTGGCATGCCTCCTTTTCAGTAAATCTTTGCCATAGGAATTAGGGATTAATTAGATAGATAGGATTGTATGTTGTCGTGGGTGAAAGTGTGTGTCTCTTTGTCCTAGAATCATGACAGGAGCTGAGTCGAATTGAGTGTTCAATTGGTCTGAAGAGGATTTTTGGTCGAAAGAATGGTCATAACCGATGCCAACTTTATGGGATTAATTACTGCGGACCATAACTGAGTATTCCCTCTTGACATTAATAAATGTGGCTACAATTGACACAGCTGACAATGAACAAGAGTGGTATTTGGTCTGAGTTAAACTAGTCATTTGTACTCACTCGGTAACAGAGTTTACAAGGGAAGATTAAGTATCACAAGTATCTCTTTTTTATTTTTGTAAACATTGCTTATTTTCGTCTAGTCAGTGAATAAAAATCTTCCCAATTTTTCCCTCAAATCATTTGGAAAGCGCATATATAACTAGCTTTAAAGAGTGGGCACAAGAAAATCGCCTCACCATCTGTTTTATACAACCAGTTTTAAAAGGCTATTTTCTTATGAAAACATTATCCTTTTCCCATCAAGCAGAGGGTGTGAAAAAAAAAGTCTACCAAAGCTTAACCACCAAGGCGTATAACATATATTTGGTGCGCTCAATAAAGCAATTGTGTCGATGAACAAGGTCTCCGTAAGCAAAGACGGACGTCGAAGAAGATTAGCCATGATTATTGTGGACCTCATCCATCGTATGGCATTAATTGCCTTCGTCAACTAAATTTCCCACGCTGGCTAATTTGGCAAGTAATTTCCATTCAAATTGTAAAACAATACAGGTACGGTAATGGTGCGGTCATTTTCCAGCCCACAAACAATTCAGAATATATGTAGTTAAGCTATCACCTGAACAAGAAAAGAAGTTTGAAGATATTATAATCGTATATAAATTCATGAAAAAAAAATATTTTCCTAAATATACTCTAACAAATGAGATCAGCTTTTAGACCGCCAGACCAAGAGAATAACTCAAAATCCTCCATAAATAATGGTGTGCCGTGTTTAACTCTGTGAGCAGAAAGTGTATTAACTTTTGAAGACTAGGGAGCTGTTCGTTGCCAGGCGAGGTTTATAAAGGAAACAGTGAAATAAAAACTCGAATGTGTTAATCGTGCGGGTAACTGCTCAGAGAAAAGGCTCTTTTCAATTATATGTTATTAACCTGACCTGTGATTCAGAAAAATAGCCATTGATTTTTTTCAGTGAAGAAGAAAAATTTACGTGAATATATTTATTTTACCCCTGTAAATCATTCTTGTAAATACGAACACAGGGTACCTATTTTTCGAACGATCTCCGAGTAGATGTGCTCATGTACCTCTAAGTGGCGGGTTGGTGTGCAGCAACTCATTAAAGGAAGTGCTACACCCTAGGCAACTCCAGGGGATATTTCTGGATACATATCTTCGTATTGTATTTTTGTACATAGATTTAGATATAAAAGATTTTAGGATCTCATGTGTTGATTAAATAAAAAGTGTGCATAGAATGTAAAAATAATGGGTGTCCGTCTGGATGTATTTATTTATTATTGACGCAGTTTTTTGAAAACTGCTCCGTCTAAATACCATGTGTGTTGTGAAAACTTACTACTTTGGCCGTCAATGTGTAGTGGCAGCACAAGCCACAGCGGCGCCAAACCGAGCTAAGGTGATTTAGTACGGTTGGTCTCCACGTGGGTGTGCTAGTGGTCGAGGGCTTCGTAGTGGATTATCCTCACACGTATTTTTGATTGTATAATTTGAGTTCGGTCACCAAAACGAGGAACCAAAAGCTGAGAAAAAATTCATCGTGCATCACTCTCCAATTTATGTAGCAACATCTGAATCAAGTCAATGAAATGTGAAATAAAATCTGTCCACAATGATTTATACTCATTTCATTTGAAGATATTTCTGATTCTGTAATTCGTTTTTTCCCTAATGTCCCACACTCAATGCAGAGCACCTCTCTCGACTCAGAAGAAGAAGATTCAAATACATTCACATAGGTGAGTAATGATTCATTTATTTCAAGCAGTTAAATAGCATAAAAGGTTAGTAAAAAGATTAACCTTTAGTCACCTTAGGAACATTCACTAAATAAACAAAATAGGTAAGTCTTCCCACCGCTATCTTATCACCCGCACCACTTTCGCAGGATATCACATTGCTGCCTAGGATTTTACATGTAGTCCACCACCATTTACCTTTCAGTTACGTCATAAGATAACTCTAGCATATGCGGCATACGACCTTTGACTTTACCGATATTGTTAGATTTCCATTTTCCTGGGAGGAAATGGAAGTAAAAATATATTATTTCAATTTTGGTATCACCTGGCGGACTAAATTGAAACATCAAACACTCACAGGCTGCAGTAATTGAACATTTTTCCTTCTCATAAAAGATTTTGCTGCAATTAGTCTTTATAAACTTTCGAATAATTTTCCCGCGGTCGCGCGTAAATAGTGAAATCTCAATTTAAAAAATCATCAGACATTTCTCAGACTAGTAACAAAGTAGACAAAAATTTCAAGGCTATCAGTACATGAGAGCCTATAGGCTCGTGAGAATTATTTGAGTTAATTTAGAACCCTTAACGGTGCTCGAGAAACTGAAACAGGAACAACTATTACTTGTGATATGTAAGGGAGGTATCAACCTACATATTTTAATGCCTAGCGTGATCATAACAAAGAATTCTTGTTCTTAACAGCCCAATTTAATGCATTATTCAAATTTCCGTCATGCGGCGTTTGTTCCAATATCCCAACATATTTTTTTTTATTCTCGAAGGCGGAATAGTTTCTCAATTCAATTGAATAGTTTTATAATAATAATAAACATTTATTGTCGTGGACTCATTGGTCCTTTAGACATTGATGAATGAACAACTACAAAGAATACAACTCAAAGATCCTGAATAAATGTATACATAATATTACATAGAGTGAAATGAGAATGTGTACATAATGTTACATAATATATTATAATCCAAAAGATACAACAAACAATTTCACTTTTCATTTCAAAATGTTGGAATTTATCAGATCGAAAACTTTTCTTTTAAAACTTGCGATGGATTTACATGCTTTAACATCATCAGGCAGTGAATTCCATCTGCGGGAAATAGACACTATGAACGATCTATGATACATCTCTGTACGATGGTGTGGGATCAATAGATCGGAAAGATGAGTTCTTGTAGAACGTTGTTGTACATTTCTTTTAAAGACAAATTTATTGAACAAATAAGGCGGACATCCAGACTTAAGAATTTTATATGCCGTTATTAGGGTAAAATGGACTCGTCTTTCACGTGCTTTTAGCCATTTGAGATTTGTGTATGCCTCACTTATATGCTCCAAACTTTTAAGGTCGCATATAAATCGTACTGAAGCATTCATTGCTATTTGAAGTCTGCGGTTATTATCCTCGTCTATATTACATATCATACTACAGCAATAGTCGAAATATTTAAAGATTATTGCGTTTACAACTGACTTCTGGATGTTGAAGGGAAGTTGCTTTTTGGCCCTAATCAATTGGTGAAGGTTCCTGAAACACTTACTTCTAATGCTTTGGCCATGCATTTTCCAGTCCATATTTCTATGAATAAAGATCCCCAGATTTTTTACATGTTCTTCATACGGAATAATTTTGTTTTTGACAATTATGGGTGGAATTTGATGAAAATTTACTTTAGCAATTAACTGTCGGCTTCCAATGAAGATAGCCTTGATTTTGTTTCCATTAAGCTCCAAACCATTTATCTCCGCCCACCTACATATTTGTTCGATGTCAGTATTAATGCTATTTTTAGTTTTATGACATAAACTTTACAATAAGTCTGAAAAACATTCCCCGCGTTTATCGCTAAATATAGTAATCACTTGGTGAAATACTGAGGAACTATTATCAGGCAGGGGCCAAATAAATTATTCTCAAAATATTGTTTTTCGATAATGAGACAGGACTGTTTTTTAACTAGCTCGCCTCGGTCATATTATACGCGCATTCATTGCACCATGCCCTTGAAAACATCGTCAATTTCAGCAGCCCCAATCTCTTTCAAATACCGTCAAATGCTCGCGAAAGCGTCTTCGCAACGACTATCCGAGAATAAAATGAAGAGCATTATTTCTATGGATATCTCATTTGAAAATTGAAACACAATGGATAAATAAAATAATAATAAGATATGTAAGACTATCAATGCACTGCAGTATGTACGGATGTAATAGTAGTGCACCTCAACCATACACCTCAATTCTTATTACAGAAGACTATAACTAAATTCCAAAAATCTCAAAGTTTAAGGCCAAAATCATCGCAATAATTTTAGGTTTCCCATTGTACATGATTGGGACGAATTAAATAGCCAGAATATAATTTTAGGTAGGCCAACATTAGGTTCCCCATATTGGACATAACGTTTAGTGGTAGAATATTAATAACGAAGAGGTTCTCCTAAATAACGGTCCTAGAATCGTTAGGTCGATAAGTAAACATACCCTTTAACTTTATCCTATTTCCAGATTAAGATTCTTGAAATTATTAAAAACTTTAATGCCTAATGGTAGACAAAATCGTTGTTCCTCGAACAGATGGCGTAGAAGTTGCTGAATAAAGTAAACGTTGTACAGCCAAACGGATACTCCTAAAGTACACAGAGTTTAAGGCCAAAACATCGCAATGCGTACAGCACTCTACAGCTCAATACACTTAATATACTATCCTTCCTCCAGAATCCTTTTTCTACCAATCCCCTTTCGCCTGACAGTTTCCGTCAAGGAATGTCAAGTACCTGCAATAACTTTCGTTCTTCCACTTTGATACCTATCATTAATTCGTTTGCTCTTTTTTTTGCATGATCTGACTGCACCCATCTTTCTGTACACCTCAGAATGTGTGCATAAATACATATCGGGGAGCAGGAATTCTGTGAGACTTCGCGGCTCAGTTGCCTTTCGTTCGGAAATTTGTATGCTCTCCTCTCGATAACGGCCAATCTTTCCCCATATCGCAGCACCATGGAAGCCCACTTCAAATTTTCCTCCGAGCGCCAATCGACCCGAGGCCCCGATTCGTTAAAGATCCACTTCATCACGCTACACAGGGAGTGATTACTCGATCGGCTCTCTTCTTCTCCCTCGATAAAAATACGTTTGTCCTCGATGGTTCTCCCAAGGCACTCTCTCCATGAATGAACGATGATGTTTTGCACGAAATTAGCCCGTTTGTTATCATGAGGGAAACAAAGCTTAATCAAAAGTAGAGGTGATCACTTTGAGGAAAAGTACTGATATACTTCTCCCCGAGGGTAGATTCAAATCTGGCCAATGAGCGATAACTCATGCGAGAATAATGAAGCTTCCAAAAATTTAAAATCTAAAGTGCTAAATTATTCGCCAGGGATATATGACGATATTTTTCTAAAAATTTACAGTTATTGCCCGGGGTTCTGAATTTCATCAACAGCCCTGAATATAAAACTTCCCAATCAGCAAACATCAAACTAAGTCAATCATTATGCCGGCGTAAAGCGGATGGGTCTGTGCTTGACATTCTTAGTATGAATACAGATTTCATACACAATTTTTCATTAATTAGCAGCAAATTACAAAAATAAACTTTAAAAATCAAGTAAATTTAGTCGACATTCATCATGGCTGGGAAAACAGAAGTAAGATTTCCAGCACAAATTATGTGGATTAGATATTAGGTACATGCATCCAGCAGACCCGAAATTAGTGATTGAAGTTGTACCACTAATTTGTTCACCGATCTGCCATACGACTCAATCACTCAATAGCTTTATCATTTACTTGCAAAAAGTTCCACACCAAAATCATTTTAAAAACTTTAGCAGCACATTAGAAGCTAATCGAATGGGAAATCAAATGCCTAAATCATTTTTAAATCCTAAATACTTATGGTCCCTTCTCCAGGAGCAAAAAATATTTTTACTCAATATCCCTTCATCAACGATAATAACCGCAGAAAACTTAATAACAGAGAATAAAAATGTATTTAATTATAAAATTTTACAAACATCTTGGAGCAAGGCAAAGGAATAAAAAATAAATATTTTTTTCAGGGGAGAGGGCTACGGTTTGTCTCATTACTGCAAGACATGTAACATAGGGAACCAATTTATGATCTCGCAAGGTTAGGTTAGGGCACGCCCTTTGTGTCACAAGCCTTCCTCCACCTAGTCCCAAAAGTAAAATCATACGTATTAAAGAACGCACATATATTTTATTCATTCTATATGACTAATTACTGATGTTAACATAAGCAGCTGTTCATCACCAAAAGGTATAGCTCAATATCTCTTCCACGCGTATTCTCCGCGTATTTTCCTGTCTTATTTCCTCTTCACTCATTCGTACTTATTTATTTCAGCGTAATACGCACTTAATTGTCCAGAAGCTTAATTCAAGCTTATCACAAAGGAAAGTGGACCTAGAAAATTAGGGAAGTGATTACAGTTGGCCTAAACTTTCACCAAAGTCAATGGCTACGTGCTGAAAAAGTTGACACATTAAGTAAACAGGTCATCATTCTAACTGGGGACTACAACTAAAGTCGATATTTGCTTACCACTCCATAACTCGATTTACATAGAGATGTCCTAAAGTTGTTCCCATTTCTAAAAAAAATCGTTCCTTTACGCCTTCTGCTCAAAAGTTACATACGTAAATTTTCTCAATCCAGTAATGTTTCTCAATACAAACATGTTTTCCCTCTCCTTTAACTTTCATTCTAAGCGAGGAGCCCCTATTACGAACCACAGCCCAACTATATCCATTCTTCCCTCTCGTCAATTTTATGCCACCTCTTTTCCGATTACCTGCATGTTGAGAAAAACGTTTTCCTTCCATTTTCCCATAGTCATTCCGAATGCCGTACCTCGTACATTGAATCAGTGATACAATCCATTAACTAATAGCGTATTTTAAGCTTCAATACCCTTGCCTTGCCATACGTATCTTTGAATTTTCTCCGCGGACATTTTATTGATCAACAATGAAAACGGATAATCTTACCATAGCCTCTGTCTAAAGTAGCAAATTCATATTTTTACATCGCTCATAAATAATATATTATGTGAGCAGGATCAATTTAAGCCTAATATGGAGGCATTCGCAGGTAATATATGCTAATTTATAAGATGCGAGCTACCAGGGGTTAATCTTTCGTTGAAGCAGTGCGCTAAAAACCGATTCAACCTACGCGGCGCATATTTGTTTTCGTCGAAAAGAAAGTTTGTTCGCGTATTTGTTGTGTTCATGCCGTAAAGGAAGCCTCACTTCTGTGAGTCAGAGAATCGATTCACGAAAGCTTACTGATCTGTCGTTCATTACAGAGAAGTAAGTACGACTGAGATAGCAGAGGAAGAATGGCCTCTTCACGCCTCTATTTCAATCCAAAGGTCGCTTTACACGAGGCACTTCAATGAACGATTTTATGTACAGAACTTGCAAGAACCTGGGCACGAAATTAGAGCAGGGGCTATTTTCCCATCTGTCGTGATTGCATTTACGCACGCAACCTAAGAATTCACCGCTTTATATGACGCAATTTTCAATGTATATACAACCATACATACTTCACATGCTGCAATAAAGTGTCCCTTGTAAGACGACCTTAACACGCGACTACATCTTGCGATAACTTTTGCGTTAGAGTTATCAAAGATTTAAAATAAGCAACGGCTGGAAATCATTCTTCATCCGTAGGAACTAACTTCCCCTCAATATCACTCGATGACAATAACCAGCTCTAGTGATTATTTGAAAACCAAAATTTCTGTGGCACTAACGCTAGTCATAGCTTATATTTCCCATTTTTCTTCGCGTCATCAAGGTGATCCACCGCCAGGCTAAACAATATTCCAGCCAAAAATGTTCATGCTCTCGCTGCTTTCAGATTAAAATACTACAGAGTTGATTTTAAGAGAAGGAAAAAAGTTATCACGAACGTACCGAAGAAATATACCACTGATTTAATCGTCTAATACATTTAAAATGGGTGGGATTACTGTTTCCAGTAGCGGTATAGACGTACCGTACGTGGGCATGTTGCAAGAAAGGAGGGTTAAGAGCGCACTAAAAGCCATTTCGTTCTCCTCCTGGATAGGCATAGCGCAAAACCTTATTTATATATTTTGGCCATTCAAATCAAATTATTAAATCTATTAAATTAACGCCATCCTATCCGAGAAAATATTTCTTATCATCAATATATTTCATGCAATTATTCTTAAAGAAAAAGAGCTGCCACAACAGAACCATAGATTCCCTCTCAATAACAAGAGTATTTGGGTGCTCAGCATGAATTTGGATGAAAAATCGTGTCGCAATTTTATATCCCAACCCCTCAACAGGGAACTACACTTCAAATACTCTCCACACAAATTTAAAGTATAAGAGAAGGGATCATACTTCAACTGAAGAATTATCGACACAGGATTCGTCTCCGAACCATCAACGACGTGAAGCCACTCTCGCCACTACAATAATTCAGTTCACTATATCTATCTTTCTGCATGATCGCATCTATTCCAGGGAAGAAGGGTTTCTTTATTTTACACATGTATTTAACAAATCAGAGGATTCTAAGTCGCCTCGCATGAGAGGGAATATAGCTATATGCTGCATCTCATTTGGACCATTCCCTTTCGAAAAATGCGCAGAGAAGAAACCTAATCATTAGTTTCTGGCCTATAAAACATACAAAGAGTTCTCTATATAGCACTTAGTTTGTCATTATAACTCGAAATTGGACTAAATAATATCCACGACTATCTAGATTCAAACCGAGGACATCTGGAGAGGAAGCCAGTACTCTAGCCACCACATCAACTCGATCCCCAAATATGATGAATTAGAAAAGAGGAATGGTGAGGGAAATACTAAGGAAGAAAAGGATATGGCTGGAGGGTTTACGAAATGAAAGGTAAAGGGTTGAGTGCTGGTTAAGATGGAAATAGAGATTGAACGGAATCAACTTTGTTTTTCCACTGTTTTGTATTGCACCTGATAAAGGCCTGACGAACGAAACCGGTCGTCTGAAGGAGAATAAATGTGTGGAAAACACGAAGTTTTTCATCCAATTGTGGACATAGTCCACTAATTTCCATGATTATTATAAAATAATAAGACTTTGGATATCAAGAGAGAGGAGTTATGCAGAAGTCGAGGTGAGAAAACTGAAGGAAATATTCTATGATACATGAAGGCTTAGGTTAAGAACATACCGATGATTTTGAGATGGAGTGCAGGTAGGTAGGTATAAACAGTAAAGAGAATTACTTTGAAGGAGGTGTACGGGAAAAGGTAATACAGAATCACGCACCTTAAAGGAAAGATGCAAAAAATCCATAATTTTACACCCCAACCGATAGAAAGAGTAATTTACCATGGTGTCATCCACATAGCACTCTAGCACTCATGTTGGGGTTGTGGTTCCACTGAAGCCTCTCTTCAAATTCGAACACCGACCTTCGGGTTGTGAAGCCTTCGCCTAAACGGCCGCAATAACCTTCTTCCCTACACAGATAATTGTGGCAGCATGGTAAGACACAAACAATTATGATTCTACCATTTCTGTTTTGGAGGAGGGATATATTCAGTTGCAAAGGAGATTAGAAGCACTGCGTCAGAGGCAAAATTTAGGAAGTGAAGTAGGACTTGATGGATGGAAGGATGAGAAAGAAATCGTGAAGGATGAAAACGTCGGCGACACTCAGGACAGATCAGCAAGCGACGCGACAGGTGAGACATCATCACTCAATGCCTCGAATGTGACTGCCGAGAAGCGTTTCGCCGCCATTTGACTCGAAGTGAAAAATGAATTTTTAATCTGAGGTGATATGCTCACAATTTAGGCGGGCCGGGACATGAACGCTAAGGCGAAAAAATACGCCATCTGGGATTGACTCCGATAATATGACGCTTTGGTTTCTGTGCCCTGATTCACGCCGTATAAATGATGTGTAAAATGAACTGGGAAAAGGTAGTAGATATTATGAGATTGGATAGAAATATGAGACACCGAAGACTCGGTTAGTTTGAGCATCTGACATCTGAAGGAACCCTATAAATAAAAGTAGGTGCCATTAACGTTTGCCTCATCTTCCAATCAATACAGGTATTTTTTTGTTTTTGTTTTGAGCTTTTATTTGAGTTTGGCGACATTTTTGTTAGATCTGCAGCGAAAAGTTTTCCACACTCCCAAAAGTTACATTTTCCATCAGTTTAATCTTCGATACTGCCGGAGACAAAAAAGATTAGTTATCCTGGAATAAATTAAATTCAAGAATATCCATGATTATTTTTAATGAATATTTTTAGAGTAGTGGGACAGTTGGTAAAAATGTTGCGTTGGTTGTATATGAGGCGCTTGGCTAGTAGCGTAATGAGACACTCGCATGATAAAAGACAAGACTAATAAACGGCAGCGAACACTGGTGACCCTTAATGAAGCAAATGAACAAATAATTCAAACATCTGAAATGAAATTCTTAAGAAGCAAAGCTGGCTATACACGAACAGATATAAAACGAAATGTGGATGTAAGGATGAACTCGGCGTGAAAAGTATCAACAAAATGATACGCGAGACTGGAAAAGACGGAGATAACACTAAGAAAAAATGGACGAAGAGAAAATACCCAAAATAATACTGACATTAAAAGCGACAGGCAGAAGATCCCTGAGACGGCCACGAAAGAGATGCAAATGCTAGGATTAATGAAGGTTTGTAACAGGCTCAATGCCTATTATGTAGAGTAAGAAGAATAAAAACTTATGTGTCGGATGAGCCTCCAATCTCACCAATCTATTCTTATTCCCCCGAATAGCTCCGTTAGTTTTACCAATTAATCTGCAGAGCGTCTTTTTAAATCAACAAAGCAAGCAAATATATCCCCATTAAATTTCATGAATCTCTTTTAACGAAGTCCTCCGACCAAACTCCATCCTCATAATGCTTGAGAATGCGTTAAAAAAAGACGTCTTCCCAATTAAAATTCTTCAGAAACCCCAAAGGTGTATAGTCTACTGCCACAGCTTTTCTTGCCATCATCTCTCGAAATGCCTTCTTTATTTCACTGAGGAGTATCTTCGGCTCGAAGTTATTGTTATATACTGCACTCTAATACTCCATATTTAAGTACAATGATCTATTGCCGCTGTCATATAGCTCTGAATTCTCTCCGCCTATCCCGGGAAAATTCTCGTTCTAATAATATATTCCCAGTTTTGTCTGCTCACTTGATATCGTTTGCTCTCCATTGCCGCCCAATGACATTTTCACTATAACTTATAGCGTATCAATTTCCCGTCGTTGTTTACATTGAGTTTGTAAAAATATTACTATCTCGCATTATTACCCGAAATTTTTAATAAAATATTTTGTCCTTTTTCCAGTGATATAAAACAATTAAACGTTTTATAAGTTCAGCAATAGTATATTAAGTTCAGTTATATTAATAGAATACGTTTCATATTTGATTCATTGGGTTTTTTGCCGACAAATTCTCAAGTGCATCTATTCTGGGATTACATAGGTCAAAAAACTAAGAGTATTTCATAGTTATACCTTCTCCCAAGTAAAAATATATTTAAGAGACTAATAAAAACCAGTTCAGGAAGACATTAGGCTGAATTAATGGCTGGTGAAGTGGATTATCGCGCCACTGACTGATGCGGTTATTTAATAGGCCGCGGTATCTAAGAACATTTGTGAGACCAACTTTGGTAAAGCACCTCCCTGACAAGCCGAGGGTCACGGCTTGCAACGTTAACGATGTAACTAAGCCAGTGCAGTACATATTAAAAGGAGATGAAGTTGGTATGGTTATTCAGAATACTGTGTCCATCACCCGGGGGCGATGTGGATGACTCCAAGTGCAGTAGGTACTCCGTCCAAAGGATGAGATGTAAAAGGGTGGAACCCTTAGTGTCTTTTGTTGAGAGCATTCTTATCCCGACGCCGGAATTATATCGACACTTCCTCCATATACTTTTTTCCTGGCGATTTACTCTCCAAATCTTAATTTTACACGTAACCTCAGCAGTTGTTCGCCTCCCAAATACCGAACCAACAATCTAAATCCGCCAAAGTCGTGGATTTTTTTTTCGTCATTTGATGAAGACCTAAGGTCAGAAAGTACAATACGGCCTTGCCATAAGGAGTACTTAAGGCCTGCGACTTAAAATTGAACACCACTCGGATTAGTAAATTGTTTTCGGCATCCCAATTTCTTCAAGGCAATACGTAGAACAATTCAGTAAGTCCCTCTCCCGTTAAATTACCCCATTACAGAACGTCGTAGCAAATTCCAAGCTAATTTCAGTCCAATATTCGTCATTAAAACTGTCAATAGCACTTTGACTTCGCCGCCGAATCCACATAGTGTGACGATTCTTAACAATCGGTGGCCTCTTCAGACAATAGACTGATGTGAACAGGGAGATTTCTCACAGGATGGCCGCTCAGGACCAAAAATAAAAGTCCCGGGTTTTTCCCGGTTTTAAGGGTGCTTATCACTTTTTTCTGGCTATTTAGCCATCCAAAATTTATTCCATACAAAATTTATTATAGACCTTTTCTGAGGAGAAAAGTCTATATTACATATGAACTGCCTAGTATTCTGGGCATTACAAATGGGCGACTTTAAAATGTAAAATAAACGTACAGCTCTCATGAAATACTGGGTAAATAAAATCTACTTAGGTATAATGCAACGTTTATGTGTGCGCCAACGAGTGCGCTTTTAATACAGAAAATCCCAAATAACCTTCCGGCGGGCGCGCCCGTTTACAAAGTAAACGGCTGTGGATGTCTAGGCGAAAAAATATATAAAACGTTGTGCGATAGCTGGGACCCACCATTTTGTACCCCTTTAGTAGCATTTTGTCTTCCATTGTAAGAAATTTACTGTGAAATATTTGGTCACGTCTCAGTGGCAGAGGAACTTTTGTTGGAGACCGTCACGCGATGTGGACAAATTAAACAGCGCGCCTGCTCGTGGACATGGCGAAGGTTGCCAAGTAAGTATATATCATTGAAACAAGTCAGTGTTTTTGGATATTTTTGCAGTTAATTTAGATGAATTGAATTGTAATTCATTAAAAATGTCATAGCAATTAATTTACATTATCATCTGAAAAATATTTCAATTTTGGCTGTTGAATTTATTGCGTTGCATTCTTATTCGTAGATCCGAAATAGTGGCTATTCTACCCAAATACAGAAAAAAGTGGAATAATACATCATAGTATATAATGACAAAAAAAGGATGCTCTGTTTTTTTCCAATTTCATTTGTAAAAAGGAGCGTGATAATATGTACATTATGTTCTATGAAAGTGATGAAAAAAATGTACTGATGGATTCGTAATAGGTGTGAACGATACTTAGGTGGGTAACTTCATTTTTCAAACCCTCTTAAGGATATAATATTAAAAAATAATCACTTAATCAATAAATTCTTGAATAATATGTGCTAATTAAAATCAAGACTGATATGTTAACTTTGTAAGCGGCGTACTCGCTCGTGTACCAAAAAGTAGCGCGCGCGCCGCTAAGATAAGATTCCGAGGTTTGTCTTAAGTTGCACGTAGTTTTTTATACTACGCATTCAAGTTACACCTTAGTTATTTACAATCGGTGCCAAAATTGAATAAATAAAAAGACCCGGTGATTAATTGTTCGACATAAAATAGGGAAATAAGAAGCCTGGAAGAACAAACGTGAACTACATATTCCATGCGATTAGCACCAAAATCTTGTATTGTTTTAATAATGAATATAAGATGTTCATCTTTGTCCACAAAACATCATACTCCTGAAGATAGGTATATCCAGCGTTTTCCCCTCCCGTTTTCTATGGTACTTCGGAGGTCAGGGAGGATCAGGAAGACATTGTATCGGTGATTTTGAACGTTACCTTTGAAGCACAGTCGTTGTCCATCACTGTAATTTACTTCTTTCAGCGCAAGAGAAAGTCCAGGACAAATGACAAAACACGGAAAATGTGTGAAGCTCATGATTTAGTGGAAAATCTCGCAATCAGGTTCTCTATTTCCTCCAAAGTTCGGAGAGACGACTCTCCCATCGTATTCAAGGATCCTGGAATCAAATGCCCTATCGCCACTGTGTGCACTTCGCATACCATTTGAGGTAGATTCAGGTAGTCGCCAAAACTGGTGGTGTCTTGAGTGAGAGCTCGAACTCATGTTAGCCTTAGTAAACTGTACTGTAGCACACTCGTTATGAAATAAATCACACCAAAGCTATATCTACAGCGTGGTAGGCATTAATAGATAAGAGTCAGATACCGGGAAATCACCTTGAATTCAGACCTACAGGAGGAAACATATACGAAACACTTGCGGCGTTGTATTATAGAAACAAGGATTTATCAAGCGCATAGTAGGAAGTTTTTTCAATTAAAACGTGAAAGAGAGATACTGCTTTGCTCTAGTTAGGCCACATTTTGAATACGCCGCGGGCATGTTTTGCTCAGTACACAAAGATTGCATCCGCGAAGCAAACAAAATACGAAGTAAAGCCGCACGCTGTGTTAAGAAGTAGAACCGTCCAAAAAGTGTCACACAGCTGATGAATGGCTAAGGTTGGGATCTATTGGAGACTTAATGGCAGGAGCCACCCGCTAGGCTAAGACTAATTGAAAAACTCCGATTAGGTAATTTTCAGGACGACACGGAGATTGCTATTTCATTCCCACGCTGTATCTCGAGAATTGATAAAATAGAAAAAATAAGAACATGTTGGTGATGAGACTTAAAATTTCAGATAGATATATTCCTTCTCTCCTCCCACCTTTAGTGAAAATAACAAAAACATCGGGGCACTTAAAATAAAGACACCGTAACACCCCCACCATAAGCCACTATGGCAACTATTGTGGTAGGTCGTAGACAGAGATGAAATAATCACTCAGAAAAGAGGATAATGATGATGGTCAATAAATAAAACCGCACGAGTAATCAGAAAACATCTTACCATGGCACACTGCTCTGCTTAGAGCTGAAACCTGGGCTTTCAGGAACATGGATGGGTGTGGACTGCAGGTATTTACCCTGTGATGGCGTAGGAAATAGGAAGAAAAATATAATAACTGGAGAAAAAGAAGAGAAAAAGAACAAATTGGTATCATTCGTAGAAGAGGACTCAGGACAATTAGCAAAGTAAAGTCTAAGGAGAGAGAAAAGGCATCAATACATGCATGTATTGATACTAACTGATACGTAATGTACATTATTAGTAACTGAGATGTTGAAGGAGATGATGGATGGAGGATATCGGCAAGGCATGGAAGGGAAAAGAAAGAATCAAGATTTTTTATAGCATCAGGTGAGGAGGGCGATTAAGAAATAAATTAAGATCTTGATTATTTCGCCTGTCGGCCCACACATTCTTTCTCAAAGCGTAGCAAAAACTATGAAACCTTTTTAATAGTTGATCCGTGGCATAGCTGCCAGGGGTATACATCGGAATATCATTGCGAAAGGCAAATCAATATATATTGCAATAATCTTAATTGAGCATTCCTTGCAATAGCAAATGTTAAAATCTGTTTTTGACAAGTCATAACGATTTCTCTAAGCTAATTGTTCGTAAAACACATGAAAAATGTCAATTGGAGATTTACACAGATCAAAACGGAAATGTAAATCTCATGTTAATTTTTAAATTTCGCTTTAATTTTACGGACAAATAAATGGTGAAAATAAGGTGAGGCCAAACTTAAATGCAATCATTTCTTCAGGCAGGGTAGAAATGCATCTCATTTCAAATTGAATATTCAAAATTTGTTCCTAAGCCATTGAAAATAGGAACAAATCGTTTCATTTAACATACAATGGAAGTGGAAGAAGCAAACAACGAACTTCCCATTCCCGGATGTCCTCGTCACCAGGAAATCGGATGGTAGCTTAGGGTACTCGGTCTATAGAAAGAAAGCACAAACTGACTAGTACTTGAACAGCAATTCTCACCACCGTTCAAGCCATAAAGCGTCAGTCATTCAAACCCTACACCATAGGGCACATACCATCTCTGATGCATCTTCCCTTGCTAAAGAGAAACGATATCTCCTGCCTGCGCTTCAAAAGAATAGGTATACCCGAGATGTATTCCTTAAGATTGCCAGAAAGAAAAGAGAGAAACGCGATATGGCCCTAAAAAGACAGTTGAGCCTGAGATACGAGCAAAGGCATACGCACTTTGACCCTACGTCGTCGATACTCCGGAAAAAATTGCATGAGTCCCCATTGAGTACAACGTAGTGATGTGGTTTTAAAGCGACAAGAAGACCTTTGATCTCCTTTAGACCGAAAAAGATTCTCGGCCAAAGAATACTCATAAAGTATTGTAGAGGTGAAATGTAGCTGCAGGAAATCGAATATCGACCAAACGTCGAGGTCGTTTAATGTAGGTTAAAAGAACACAAGAAAGCGGTCAAAAAGAAGCAATTCCGCCATTCCGCTGTTGATGAACACGCCTAGTCAGCACCCGACCACGTAATAAATTTAAATTCTAGTAAAATCATCGCCATAGAAGAAAGAACTTCCCTCGGCTGATATGGAAGGCAATCGAAATCGCAAATAATCCAAATAACTTCAACAGGGAAGATGGCTCCTCGCTATCCTCTACTTTCGAATGGATTTTCGACAATCCAAGACCGTCCGACTCCTCAGCCAATCAGAGCGCACCGGAATGGATCCTGACGGATATTTAACGGACCAGAGCCCTATATATAGCGGCCGACAAATCTCATGAACATCGGGACCTAATCATGCCGTCTGAAATGCTGGCAAAACGGTCGTTCTCTAATGCTGCTACGCGGGTAAAGTAAAAAAAGTTCTAAATTGATAATTCTAAATGGACTCCTTTTTTTACCCTCCAAATAATTTTCCATCGTGACTATGTTTCCAAAGGCCTACAGCGACGCAGAGAAGTCCTGACTTTTTCTTCGACTGATAGACTTAAACCAGTGTAAGAACTCATCTTCACATACAAGACTAACATTTTCAGGCGATTATTCTGGGGAAAAAGTCTTCTTACATGCTGTCAAAGACGGAAACTTTGTCATTGATAGTTTCTAGGTTATAAACCCAGATCTTTGTCACATCGTGACACTGCCACAGTCAAGCGGAATATTTGAAACGATAACTAGGTAAGAGTGGTGACTATCAACGGTTTACTTCTCTCTCATCACCGCAGAATCCATCGCAGCACTAAGTGGCATTCGTCAGACGATGAGAGACGAAGGTTGATGGAAGCTTGTAAGAAAGGGCCAACTCAATAGAATGTCAATTCAGAGTGGCCAGTCAGCTACAGAAACTAAGTTTCCGGGCTTTTCCCAGTTTTTCCGCTACATTAGCAGTCAGTTTCTCTACACTATCAATTCTATTATTTTAAGGTAATTCACCGATACGAATTAAACATTGTAGAAAGTCAGAGTATCTCCTCCCGATTTTCTAATCTTCCGAGGTCCTATCTATCTCTCGTATTTAGTTTTTCACCACCCCATTCGATCTACTCTTCTTTATCCCATCCATAAAACCCATTCTCTTTCTCCCCTTACTCGCCTGTCCAACATCCTCCCATCAATCGCATTCTTGAGAACCCATTGCCCCTTACTACTTCCTCCAGCGACCTACTCTGCCACTCCCGGATTTAATTCATAAGTAATCTTCCTGTTACCTACAATTTGACTTGTAACTTTTAATGCTCGTGTAAGTTACTATGATTATGAATAATTTTATATCTTATTAAAATATAGGTTTATGTGGGTCCTTAAGAGTCCCCAGCAAAGTTCATTGGAATTTATTTCCCTGTGTTCAACCATTAGAAGACGCACTTCAACAAAAGAAACAAAGAGCTCTGCTCTAGATTTTGGAGAGGGTGGGATTTAATTGATCATGCCTAGTATCTGGAAGCGATAGACTGCTGAAAGCTCACATTTGCGGCCATGGATTAAAACACGCAAAATTACGCACTCAAGCCTTAATATTAACATTACGGCTAAGTCTTCCATCCTAAGTTAAGTTTTGGGATGTTGGGTGGGGTAGGGAATATTTTTCGCGGCAGAGAATAACCAATGAAAATCTATGATATTCTTCCTTTAAGTGTACCTGTTAATGAAGAAAACAAATAACAAAGCGCATTAACCTAAAGAAGCAGACTATATGACCGAGTCGCGCGGGTTGGTTGGCCATTGCAGGAAATGAAATACTGATGTGTAAATGTTCTGAATCCGTTCAAAAGTGGCACTTAAAAATGTAAGTTTACTGTCACAAGTAATTGAAACTTTACGATATTCATGTATGACACCTTTGCTGAAAATCAACAAACTTAACAGCAAACGCGGAAGCCTTATCGACGTTCTTTCGATATTTGTTGGTGAAATTTGTAGGATTTTTGTTGACATAATATTTGTTTTGTTTTAAATGAAGATCTGTTTTACTGAAATGAAATTTGCTCCCAATCTATTTAGAAATAAGTAATCCTGAGGGTAATGAATCGTGATGAAAAAAAGAGAGAGATATGTAAGTAGTAATAATTTAAACTTGATAGTACAAGAGAGTGGACAACACTACAAATAGGATATCTCCTGAAAGCTGCCAGTGCATATCTTTTCTTCTCATAATATCAATGATATCTACACCATATTTGTTCTCGCTAAAGAAATTTATGATTTATGGTAATTAATTTTCGACACAGAGTCTGATTAGCATAATTTTATAAAATTTACAACCATACTGTTACTGCCTAGTACTCTGGGGAATTACCCGTCAGTTGTTTCCTATTTAAATTTTCTGACTAGATTTTAAAATGCTTGTCAGTAGCTATAATCTTACCCTTCCATAAATATGGCTCAACGAGTTTCATAAGAGCAAAATCAGGCAACCGCTCATTATAAGCTCGTCCAACACTATTTTCCACACATGGAAAACAATTTAAACGGTACTGAGTGTCTTCATCTACTGAAACCAACAGGAACTTGTCAGCCTTTGAAGACAAATAATGATTTTTGGGCTTCGCGCTTTGAAACGGAGCAACTGTTCTTTTATTAAGATATTTGAGCATGGCTTGTACGAGGAAGTGTAATTGTCTATAAACCTTCACCATGCAATTGGAAAAAGCACAAACGTCTATTTTCAATCGATCCATTCTAGTTGATTGCACGTCAAATCTGAGTAGATAAATCATGACATTGCCATTAATCTGGTTTTCTGACAGTCCAGCAAGGAAGACCCCAATATTTAGAGTACAGGTGGAGCACCGGCAAACCTCAAGCCTAATGATCGTAAGTAAACGATAGTTAGTATAGCTTCCTTATTTTCCATTCCCAAGGATCAAGTTCACTTAGTCGCTTCCAGCACTGGGTACTGCAAAAGCTACTTACTAAAATGTTGTTACTCCAGGATAACACCGGATATTCCGGCTAATAACAATGTAAAGTAAAAAAGTACAAATGAAAAAAACAAACACGATTTCAAGTTTTGCTCCACAGTCAATTGTACCTCAATTTTAAATTGATACAGCACATTTTATGGCATCACAGAGACAGCAGCCTACGTGCCTCTGTTTTCATTTCAAACCGAATTCTGCCAGCAGGTGCAAAGTGTCTATCCTCCAGTTGCATTTCTGAAAGAGAAAGCAAAGCGTTCACGTTCTGCTGTCGAAGGAAAAAGGACGACAAAAAAATGAGGAAGTAGCCGAGGGTGAAGAAGGGGTCCTCATGGCAACGTTGGAGGAGGAGGCAGCAGATGGGAAGAAGAAAGAGGGGTGGGGGAAGAACAAGAAGAGAGCGATGATCGGAGGGAAGTGTTTGTTCCTAATGTAATATCACAAGGAAAACGATCTAATAGTAGAGGGTTTACCTTACGGCAAGTGGGCCGAGGTATATCACTCTCCACATACATAAAGTAGCGTGCAAACTAATGATTGCTAATGCTGATTATTGATACCAATTCTAATCCTTCATACATAATATGACATTCTAATTCTTTCAAAAACCGAATTGTGAAAGACATGTCGAACAGGGTAATATGAAACAAATAACGAGACGTCACTCAACATTCAAGGAGAGGGAATTTCATATGACACAACTATATCTATCACAACTATAATGGAAAATTACTGCCCGTGAAATAAAAAACATCTTTAGTTCACTCGCTACAGACTATATATCCTTTATCTTGGATTTGTGGCCGTTTACTGTGACACAATAGCGTTAGCAATTAAGCCGGACGTCTTACAGAAAACGATTGTCAGAATGCACATGAAGAGGATGTAGCTACCCACGAAATTTTATTACAGCTGAAATTTTATTACCCGATGCGATTACTGAAAAAAGTAAAATCTAGAGGAAAATACTCCAGGTTGGAAACAATGGTTAGCATAACAGCAACAAAAAAGAGAGTGGAAAGAAAAAGGAGCTAGTAGAGAAAAAGGAAGTAATTAAACTGTGCGTTAACTTAATGAATTCTCACCGTTAGTTTAAGTGTTTGGTTAAGCTCTGTGTTTGTTAAAATCACTCAAGGTGCAAAGAATGGAGGCATTTTTTAACCACTATTTCAGCAGTCTCTCTCTCTCACTTAGTCGCTTCCAGCACTGGGTACTGCAAAAGCTACTTATTAAAATGTCTTTACTCCCAGATAACACCGGGTATTCCGGCCAATAATAATGTAAAGTACAAAAGTACAAATGAAAAAAAACCCGATTTCAACATTTGCTCCAGAGTACCTCACTTTTGAATTGATACAGACATTTCATGGCATGTCATCTCTTACAACACAGGTATGGCAGAACTGAAATGTGCGATACCACTGAATGGCTAGTCAATGAACTGCACCGGTCACTAACCTTAAGAATATTTTGTCTTCGAATTTGCGGCGACGCGGAGGTTGAGCGACGCCCTTAGGAACATATCTGTTGTTCTGGAAACTGTCTTTACATTCACATGCGAACAACAATAACACTAACCACTTCACCAGTGAATCACAATGGCACACTAAGAGCACGAGAAAGCCACAAACCATGGATGGGAAAAACACAACTTAACACAAATCTGAATTAAAAAGTCGACTTCTTTCCGCTAACTCTTCCACGAGTTCTCCAATACGAGCACGCAACACTAGTTTCATATGAATAATCCCTTCACAGGGCTACCCATCTTCGCTTCCGATTTTCTCATTACCACTGGCTGTTTGAGGGAAAATCTAATTGTTAACTTTCACAGACATTTTCTCTAAGCTGAGATAAAAACAGAACAGAGTAGATTAGAATGCTCCTGTTTCCACTTCTTGTTAGTCAAAAGCCTTTCTGTCTACTTCTTTAGCATTATATTTCGGTCATTTCAGCTTACCAGCTTGTTTTTTTTCTCTCTCTCTCTCTCTGTTTCTAATTCCAGGTTCCAAATGATTGTATTCAGTGCCGTATCGCCTCATGCCTGATGGCACTCCCAACGCGAATGTATTCCTCACAGTGTGTCAAAAAAATCAATAAAAATCTACAAAAACCGCTTTATTTGGATCCAAGGATTTACCCACTCACACAAAAGACCCTCCATTAATATTCTCCACATCTGCTTCACCTATCCTCATGAATAAATTGTAACCCATAGGGATGTGATTATTTCAACTGAATTTTTCCCTCTGCAAATTAATCGATGAACTCGATAAATTCCCTTCCATTACACTTGGCTTACAATGGATTTTATGCGGCAGGTTCTTCCAGTGAAATTTATTTCACTACTCGTCTGTAACACCTCAGAGCAATACCGTCGTTTTCTAATTTAGACTACTACATCCGCCCTCGATTTTTCACTAACCACGCTAACAGGTAGAGTTCGCGGCATTGTCGCAGACGTTTAACCTACGAAACGTTTCTAGTGAGTAGGGGATGAAATCCTACAATCATTTGAACGTCCCACGGATAATTCTCAGATTTGACATTCAGAATGTGATACTCTTTTATCCAAAGACCCCTTTCTGTAAACAATGACTATAATTTTGGAGGTATTTCGAAATGTCCTCTTAAATGCAAAATATATATCCACTATTCATCATCTTAAATCTTACGAAAAAATTTTAACCACAATAAACAAGGACTATTTCGTTATTAGTCAATTACCGCAATCTAAACTCTTCAAAATAAACCGGCTCGCGAGATCCTCACAAGACTTTGGTTCAAGCCACAGTAATTATAGGCTGGAAATGAAAAGTCATTTTCATCCCATATCTTGGATGCCATTCCTTTTGTATGATGTGATGATCAACTTCAAGACTGTCATATGTTTTACTCTTTTTGACCGTTCCATTTCAAATTTCTCCAAGCTTATTCGAACATCTATCATAATTTCAGGCCCATAAAGAAATGTTTGGAATACACAATTTAGCGGCAACGCTGACAGCTACAGGTGCAACATCCGTACTGAGTATCAGGTCGCAATGACTATAAGGTCCAATCATGCCTCCCTCTCCATTCGTGCCTGCATCCTGCATCAATTATGGGTTTATGACTGACAGATTTAAAGCTATCCGGGACTAGCCACGGAGTTACACTTTTACGGAGTCCCCCGCAATGCACAATTGTGCGAAATTCCACATAGAAAAAATAATCTGCCTCGACCGGGATTCGAACGCGGATCCCTCGATTTCCGGCCGAGTACTTTAGCCAGTTAAGCTACCGAGGCTTCCTCTTTCCCTGTGGATTCTAAATGGTTAGTAAAAGTAAAGGCCGTGGATATATAGTAATTGTTATTGGACACATCCGTAATATTAAGGCAAGAATTTGTTAAATAAGAGATGATTCAATTCCATTATCATACAATTATAAATGTGTTATTGTGAATTGACAGTTGTAGTTAAAAAGAGTCCTGAAATATGCCCAGCCGATGCAGTCGAGTGCTTCAAAGATTCGTGCATATTGATTCAGCTGTTAACCACTTCCATGCTAAATTTTGAGTGTACTGGTGCTATAAACTGCCGAACTAGTGCTATGAACTGGCGGATGATTTTTTCTCTGTGGAATTTCACATAATTGTGCATGACTGAGCTTTGGCTGACAGAGAAAAGTCATCAGTGAATGATCAAAATGCGCCTCTACCCAAAGCAATGAGATTTGTCGCTACCTTGTCCTGATGCAGCCATGTGCGAGAGTCAACTCGTAACTCACACAATCCGTTGACATCGCATGAGTCTTCCATCATATATTTCTCGCAACTGATACCATCCAGTGGGACAATACGGAAGACCCAAGTTGATGGTGTATTGATATAGGCAATAGAGTTTCGGCCCGAGAAGACACAGGTCAGGGTACCATCGATGATCGCGATGACCGGCGAAAGGAAGAGAAATATCAGTGGACATTTTAAAAGCTAATTCATCACAATATCTCAGGAACCACAGAACATATTATGTTCTTCGAATTTCCTCTCACAACTCCACGTTGGACCCTAGATTAGTGCTTGCCGGACTTTTTAGAGCTATCTCCCCCATGGTTCCACAAACCTACACCCAACACCTTACAATCGTAAGCTTTAAAATCATAGACTGAATGATCAAATCAGGAAAAGTTACTAAAAATTAAGTATAAAAATTATGATTTTATTAGCGTTTCTATATTATCCACAGATAGATAGTTTAATAACCCTAAGAAGTAATTATGTATGGAAGCGTTCAATCAGGACCCTACCCTTAGCGCCCCCCTGCCGCCCCCTGTGTCTTTTCGTCCCCGAGATGAAATCGCCGCTCCCAAAGGGGCCCATAGTGCCCACTTTGCCAACTACTCTCCGAGATGTTTGCTGAAAAATATTTGCTTCTCGTAATGAACAATATGTTGTTTTAGTCAAACGTTAATTGCTGGGATTGGCCAAGGATACTTTTGGGATCGTGCAACTAGCTGAAATATATAACACTACTTAATATTGTATTTTAAAATACGTTCATTCATTGGTCGGTCAATCCTAGGATTGGTTGACTGCAGCCCTCCATCCTTCTCTATCTAATACTAGTGCCCTTACCTCCTGGTATCTCCTCCTACGTACTTTCCTCTTTATTTGGTCCAGGAACATATTTCTGGGTCTTCCTCTAAGGGACTTATCCCTCTATTTCGCCTCCAATTATGTTCTTCACAAACTCACTCTATCTCAAGGTGTGTCCAATCCATCTTGTTCTTCTTTTCTGAATGGTGTTTCATATCGTCCTTCCTTCTTCTACTCTTCTGAACACTACAACATTTCTTGTTTTGTCCGTCCATTTTCATCCTCCTCCTCCAGCACCAGGTTTTGAAGGATTCTATTCTTTTCTGGTCAAATTTTCCAATTGTCCATTAAAATATGTTATTACACAATAAATGCCTGTGATCAAAGGAAATATCAATGACGAAGTTTTCATCTCCAAAAATATGTGAAAAGCCCAATAATGCGTAAGGATTCACCGTTTAGGAACCTTTCACCTTATTTCACATTTTACAATTGTTTTGATCATAAAAAAACTAATTCTCCTGTCGCTCAATATTATGGATCTCAAACACCGAAGACCACAAGTCAGCCAGCCATTACCTATGAATGCGTAGTTAGGAATGGAAGAGAATTTAGCGCCAGTTTGGATATCGGTGAAGAAATATACCTGTTGAGCCTGGAGATCCTTCGTGACAAGTCTATTACTTGTGTTGCCCGTCGACAAACGCCCATTGACTCCCTGCTGGCTTACATGGGCATTGTCGAGTATATAAACCTCTATTGAACAACATAGTGGCCATCGTTGAGCTTACATCAAGGTATCACAACTTCTGAGAGTTGTTGAGGGAGAAAGAGAGAGGGTCTGCTCTGAGAGTTCAAAAATTGTCGACCGTCGATATTAGGGTAGAAGCACTCTCGAGGTCCAGACAGACTTTTGGTTCAAGGGGCGTTATCTTCCTCTCGAGATTGTGAAATTGTTTATAGTCACTCACTAGGCTCACATACCTACAGTGGGAAAATTTCAACGAGGGAAATATTCAGAGCGCAAAAAAATTAAAACTATGAGGTGAGCTCAGCGATGTACGCCATGGTGTTGACAATAAGCCAATTTAGGCCGCAAGGGAGATAATTGACGGTTGTCAACGCGTAAATGACAGACTTGCACCCGAGGAGTTAAGTGAGACTACGACAGGACGGCGGGTTGCATGCGGCAGGACGGATTTAACGAGCATGCTCGAGCAGTATGTTCATATAGTCGGCTCAGGAGTCGACATATTGCGGTTTGTCTCGGCCTGGAGAGGAGCTTGGTCAAACTTGAACTGTGGTATGGTTGCATATAATCGCATCTGTTGGGTGAAAAGCTGCCCGCGCGCCATCTACTGGCCGCTCTCATGGGTCATGCCTTGGGGAGTGTTCGTTCATATAAACCCCCGCCGATTCCAGTAGTTCCTTTGTAGACTGGGTAGCTCGGTGGTCTGAGCATTGGACGCGACATCCAAAGGTCCGTGGTTCGATTCCCGGTCCAGTCGAATTTTTTCTGCTTGGAATCGGCCATCATTTCATCTTCACACCACCATTGTGTTTGTAAATTTTATGTGTTCCTATCCACTTTCTTTCTACCTTTCTGTATAAATATTTATGTGTATATATACATAAATATTATGGGTATTATATATATATACGGGTAGGGGGAGGGGTGGAGGATGGATAGGGATGGAATGACGTAAAGGTTTAGAAAAGTGTCATAATCAGAGGGGAGGAGGGGTGAAGGCTTGTTTGGAACAGTCAGTTACACAATGGATGAGTCAAGTAACATAGATAACAACGGCGATGAATGTTCAGGATACAAAAAGTCATTAACAATGGGCATATTTTTATTTTTACATGCGGAAGAAATTGTGAATAAAATTCTGTGGAAATTGAATAAAAACTTTTATTGTGTGATCATGGCATCTGTACTCAATTTTCACAAAATATCGCCTGATACGCTAAACTTTATTCTTCGCAGATCTGGTGATAAAATTAAATCATGAGACCGGAATCCTTGCACCAAGTCTTAGCATATCCTCTATCATACGCAGATTCTTTTCGTGCCCACTTCAAGCCACAGACGTTCGGAAGAGATATAATTTAAATATATTACATTCCTACTCTAAAGAAAGTCAAGATGCTCTTACATGCAACATTTTCGTTCGGCTTCCAGAACAATTTCCCTCAGAAACTGTACTTCGTGCCTCCTTTTGTGCGAGAAGATGCGCTTCACGGAAATAATTCAATTTTGCTACAAGTCGGTTGAGCTGTATGACATTTAAAAAATTATTAACCATATTACGATCAATCAAAAATGATTCTACCTACCCAGTTTCTTCCACGCATTTATTGTATAAACTACGCAAAAAAGTTTCCTCTTCCTTTAGCCAAATGAAAGGGAAATCAGAATAAATTCTTAAAGAGATGAGCCAGCCAAGAAAAAAATCAACTTGCCGAATTTTGAATGCGGAAAATCGTGCCTTATACCAGCCTAAGTTATACTCATTGCCTAGGCTATTAAATCACGAGCGATCATTTCCAATCATGGGGCATTTTTCATGTTTCTGGAAGTTTATTTCCCCTTGTGGAGGACGGAATGTGAAGCTAAAATCTGGCGCGATACCTGTTTATGAACTGAAAGTAATCATCTCGGGTCTTCAGCCGGAACAGAGGTCTTTTCGGAAACCCGTTGGCTGACGAAATGAAATTCTAAGTTCGAAAATCGTTACGTGATCGTTATTTATGATAAATATTTTAACTGGAGCCCATCAGTACCAAGTCCAAGGCGTAAAAAACAAGCTGGTTATGATTTCTGGTAACGCAGAACACTATCCTTGAAATGAAGGCACGAGTAGAATTGGTGTGGTATATAAAGAGGATAAATTCAACAAGTAATTACATAGCACAACAAGATAAGGGTTATCTTGAGAAAACTTTTACATTTTACCTTGAAATTTTGACCACTTGATAGAACTTAATATACATTTATCGCTGCGATCTAAAATTTGGCACAAATCAATTCAAAACTGACGCAAGTATAAGCTAAATAATAATGGGCAAACAGTAAAAGTAATATATCCTACTTGAACATTTCCTTGGTAATCATTCGATTTTCTTTTGGAGGTCAAGGCTGAAGTTCGTTCTTAAAGGTAGGCTTAAAGAAGAGATGTGTATTCATTGGACAAAATGTGATCAAAACAACCCCCACGTTACGTTTTTTCACATTGTTACGCGCTAGTATTTTTATCTAAGCCATTGTATCTGAGCTAATTTTCTTGGTTTTCCGCATGCTGGTTTCACCATTATTTACGGCTGCATTATTGAATAATGCAAAACAAAAGTATTAGCCATTATCAATCCATCTTTATTTTTTATGTTTATCTCCTATTCTTTTCGTCAGCCTCAGATTCACGACGAAAAATGGCAGCATAAGCACGATAATTATAAAAACAGCTTTCTAAATCAAATTATTTTATTTATTTATTTATACTCACAACCCCGAAAACAGCACACTGCCTTTTACATCAGGTGTTTTAACATTAACAATAGTCGAACACACGCACACCCATGTCCTGGGCAGATAATATTCTACCCAGGCGGGACTCCAACCCGCGACCCTCGGGTTAGCAGGCGAGGACTTTACCCCACCGCCACCGGGGCCAACTCAAGCCATCTATTCAACCGTCCCTCAGATTTAATTCTCAGATAAAGAATCGATGTTTGTGTCAGCTCTTCTTCCAGATAAATTGCAAATAACATCTGAAGCAAACACTTTTTCACTGTATGGAGAATAGTAAATTTAGGCTAATTATTAAGACACGCATGCCAAGGCATTAACACGGCTCACACTCGATAGTCGAAGGACATAGCAAAAACCAAGAAATCGCATTCTTGGAAATCTTGGTAGACTAGCGATAAAATGGCTCTTTCCATTGATGAAATGACTCAAAGCCTCAGTCACAACCCTTTCTCATTACACGTGAGCCTTTCAGTAATCGTAATCGGTTCATCTGATTATTCTAGTGGATCATACGTTTTAATTTAAGGTGTACTGAACAACTTTGTGTCAATTTCAGGGAAAGCTAATATTTTTAACGTTTTAAACGGAAACAATACTGAAAAATAACACTTTTTATTTCATCACCCGTTCGGTTTAGAAGTCACTCTTAAGTCATATTCAGTCCCTAACAAATGTAATTTGAAATTAGCTAGGTGTGATAGCTTGAGTCAGGGGTGACGTTTCGGAGGGTCCGGGCTCGAATCCTAGCAAGGGAAAATTCTTCAATTGAAAATCAATTTCTACTTGTGCGTTATGAGGAGAGCACAGTGCTGTACTTTCTCGGTAGGTAATCTGTCTGACGCTGGGTTCCTTTCCTCGCTGCCTTCACTTTAAAAGTAAAGGGCGTTACTGCGAAGAAAAAAACGGCGTTTTCACCCGACGGTGTCCCAAGAGGGAAAACAAATATTACCATTCAAAGAAAGGGATAGAAAATAATGATATTTCGCGAGTGGAAAAGAATAGGAGAGTGTTTCATTCTCTTCCGCATCACTAGATGGACAATGGACTAGATTAAGTGACTTCTAAAGAGTAAATGCACATTATGTTCCAACATACAGAGATTCCGAGAGGAATGAAATCGCTTAGTATTTCAATACGATTAATTAGGTTCGGTCAACCGCAGTCTCAACGCACACGCGTTATCATTCAGACAACATTCGTCAATGCTGTCTTGATAATGACACGTATGTGTCGAAACCGCGGTTGACCAAATAAAATAAATCGTATGGAAATACCAAGTGCTTTCATTCATCTCGTGATGAATTTCCTCAAAGTAGAAACAGGAACCTTTGATTACGCAGGGATATTACTACCCTAGATGAAATGTCTGTCTCTCCAAAGATTGAATCCAGTTTACGATAAAGGAACATACTTAGCTTAAGGTGTCATTTTAAGAGCATAAAGAAATCAAAAACTGGTTTCACATTATTCTGCATATTGTGCAGGCTTGCCACTTTTACGTACCAGACTTTAGTACCAAAGGGGAAAAACATCCCCCACCGAGTAGAACGCAGTGTATTGAATCCAAGACGCCTCTTGCATGTAAAAACCTACTAAATTATCAAGTAAATCAAAGGAAATTGAGCTCTACGGCCTCTCAAGATAGCAAAAATTAAAAGATTCTCCAATGCAGAAGGGAAAAGCACTTGCAACAACCTCGTGTTGCAAGTGCTTTTCCCTTCAGCTCGCTGAAGAGGGCCACCTTGTGGCCGAAATACGCGTATCCGACGCTCACCCTCGCTTGTCATTGTGTTTATATTTTGATCACGCTCTTTTTGAGCGATTTCTCCCAGAAGTTGGGCCCGTTTGTGTGTGTGAGTGATTTGAGTGCGTGTGAGTATGATTGTGGTAATGACCAGGCATCCTTAATAGGGTCCCATCAGCCCTATGAAGGATCTCAGGTTACAACCTAGGCATCCTTATCAGGGTCCCATTAGCCCTCGAAAAGGATTCCAACTGGGTTGAGTGTGTGTGTCTGTGGTGGTCACTGGCGAGGAAGTAACATTCCCGTAAACCATCACAGGAGGGTATTCTGGTAGAGAGGCTGTGGTTGGTCCCAGCTGTGGAATCCCCCTTTTCCCGCAAACCAACACAGTAAGTGTTGTGTGGTTGCATGTTTGACGAGTGGTACAATTTTTACGGCCATTGGAGAATCTTTTAATTTTTGCTACCACTAAATTATCACCATGCGAATCTCTATCCATAATATTACCGGCCTATTAGGTTCTGATATGCAAAAACGACACCAAAAGTGTCATGTTCTACACTCACTATTACTAACGTTTATGGGAACACAGCTGGTATCCGGTGCAGGTCTAAACCCGCGCGAGTGGGTTCGCCAAAACCGGTCGACGAGATGAAAGACCCGAAACCATTGTGTGTAGGTTGCATTTACCCCGTCCCGAGCCTGGGTTCGACCGGAGTCGAGTCAATCCACCGGCTCAATTGTGCTAAGTGGGGCGTTGCATTGAATCGCCAAGGGCTGAGTGCGACCTCTCGACAGGGAATGAAAAAGACGCGTGAAGTAGAGTGAATGGCAATCCAAAGGGTGGGGGCTGAAGGGACGAAAGGAATGGGGGAAGACGAGGTTGAGAATTCCAGCTGGAACAGGAAGGGGTGCAGAGATCGTGCTTAAGAGGGACCGGCTAGCACTGGTCTCGCGAGAGTTTATATATCACAGCTGGAGGGATCTCCAATGTTCTCGATTCCACACGATTTCCCTCCACGATCTCCAACCACAGCCGAAATGGTTTTGAAAAGCAACTCAAGACTTATCCATACATTTTGTTTCAGATCCAAATAAGTTTTGGTTTCGAAAGTAGTCGTGAAATACCCACATCTTCCGCGTTTTATCCTCTGCTCCTGAAGCGTAAAATATCCGCGACCCTTTTCGGCGTCATCTTAAACGTTTTACGAAATTTAAGGTTCTCATAAAGTGCACTAAAAAATTTAAAGGAAAAAAATTCCCAAGAAAAAAATCGTTTAGGGCTTCAAAAGCTTGAAGTGCTACGATATATTTCCTTAGCTTCACGCAAAACAAGAAATTCCACCCTTTTTGGAGAGTTAAAAAGTGCCATAAACCACCGTTTATGGCACTTTTTGCTTTACACAAAATACTTTCCATATTAAAAACAATAAAATACACCCTTTCAAAGGCATTGTCTAATTAGAGAAAAAAATTAATGATTTGCTTGTAAACTGGTATAATTACATTTATAAAATGTTCTTCGTTGCCTCCAGGAGGGGAAACAGGCGATGATAAAACAGAGCTCGAAAACACTGCAACTTATTCAAAAATATAGCGCCAGATATTATCTGGGTGCAGAAAACTCGTGGACTTTAACTGAGCTACCGTCATTAAAAAAATGAGAATCTCTTCAAATCATCAAGCAAGATTTACACGATTCACCATTATTTAAGCAAGTCTACAACATTTACGCTCGGATGGCTTGTGCTCATCCCTTATATCTCTCAATACCGTTCTTAAGTCCGTTTCACACGGGGCACGAAATTACGCAATCTGATGTGTGTACGAACGTGCATTTCAAAAAGCGCCGGGTAAAGCGGTGAATAACGAGAACTCATACAGGAATGCATGAACATGATGGCAAAAAAACCCCTTCTCTAATTCAATAATTATTTCACGCCAGATTGAGAAAAATATGCAGCTCTAAACTGTAATTTCGTACCCCGTGTAAAACGGGCTTTAGAATTAGAACTGGTGTTTAACGCTGATCGCTGGAGCTAGGTTACTAACACGACGGCCTTGCAACCAACTGGTTGCGGGTTCGCAATCCGCCTTGGACACGGATATTGTGGTTGCCCTAAGATTAAGGTGCCCCGCTACGCTACACGTTTAAATCCCAACAGTTGGAACACCTGTGACCCAAAGTTATTCCTAGTGTTTTTACCTTTCACGATTCTTTTTGTTTGCAAAAAAATGAATCACTGACGCACCACACTTACTGGAAAACCCCATGAAAAGAATGTGTTGGTTTTTCAAGTACCTCTGCAGGTTTCTATTTTTTATTTGGTATGCATTTATTCATGCTGTTATTTTATTGAAGTAAGTGGTCCCATTTATTTCCTTTTCATTTTGTATTAGACAACAAGACACGTAAATACCTAACGTTATGCCTCTTCTTAAGTAAGGGACAATTTTTTGCGTCATCAATAGCCTCGTTCAATACTACGCTATAGCATGACGAAATCTATGAGAGAGACTGGATTTTCCCATGCCAAATCACCACCCCTGTGAAGGAAATTTCCATGCACACGCATCACTTCCAATGACTGACAACGAGTGAGTCTAATTTTTGCGATCCTCTTTCTTGATTAATTTTTATGACCTAATTATTAAAAAGTGGATAACAACGGACATTTTGACGACAGTATATGACCCGATTCTACTTTAAGTAGCTTTTTAGTGATAAAACTATTTGCAAGACTATTTCATTTTTGCCGAGTGTCTCGTCGGATGTGCTGTGCACTTCAGTATTTTCAATTGCATGCATTTCAACCACGCGAGTCAGCATAAGTAAAGGTTCGTCACCATACTTGAGTAAGAACATGTGAGCTGCATTAGAAATGAAAAAGGTTACGTAGTTCAGATAGGGCGCGACGGGTGAACATTTCAAGAGCAACACTCCTGTTGGATAGGATATTGAAACAGCAACTGTGGACCCTGGAGTCATATGCTAAAATGAGGATAATGCAAACGACAGATTTCTCTCCACCCAGCCTCCATTCTCTAGAACAATTCTTCCCTTGCAAACGGCCCTCATTGGTAAAACCAACCAGAACTAACGATAAGCAACCAGTAACGATTTCAGTATCGGGAAAAATATTTGCACGCATAGTCAAATAATTTTGTATCTTCCACTGAGGCGTATCCAAACTGGTGTTATACCTTCCAATTCTATTCGAACATCAAGCACGAAGGGATTCCGCGAACTAATTCGCACACGCGTCACGTACATGCAAAAACAAACTCTCCACTCGGATGGTTTTTCAACATTCGTCGACGTTCGTAGGTATTAGACGCAAAATTCGTGGGCGTTGGAATAGCTAGAGGGGGGATGGTTAAAGACTAAATAGTGGGGGTAAGGGGAAGTATTGAAGATAGGGAGGTGCCAGAATGCTTTGGGAGGGGCAGAGGAGACTATGAACGGGGCGGCATGAGGAAGGGAGGGAGAAGGATGTGACCGGGTGTCATGGCAACCGAGCCCACACTCTCTCACATGAGCCACGACCGCACGGCCGACTCACGCACACAATCACACGCACACACATCCATTGGGATGCCATGGGAAGCTATGAAGGCGGAGGGGAGGGAGTGGAAGGGGAGGGAGAGGGCGAATGAAAAGCGGGGAGGGGAAGGGAGGTCTGTGACGATATGGTGAGGGGCAAGAGGGGGGAAGGGGCCGGGAAAGGAGGAGGCGTAGCCGTCCCGAGCGTTTCGCGGGGAGGCAGTAGCGAGGAAGCCTCTAAAACATTGGCTGTGACTGGGAGTATAAGAGAGAGAAGAGGGATAGAGAATAGGAGATAGTGACAGGCAAGGGAAAAAAAAGGAAGAAGCTCTTATGCACCAGACACCCTTTTTCTCACCAGCCTGTCTGTGGTGAAGGCAGCAAGCGGTTTTTAGTTGAGCAAGGAAGAGGCCACACGACGGACGAAGGACTCTGAATAGAGTCGTTCTATATTATTTTTTCAGTATTTCCTCCCCCTCATCGCTCGCGAAGACGGAAGAGCGAGATACTTGTATTCCTTATTTCATGTTGGAGGAGGAAATTGGGTTAAAAACGTGCCGGAAGGTCAGTACACCCCATGGAAGAAAAGCCGGCTGTTTGAACGTGCTATTTCACGAGGCGCCCGGGAGAGTGTGAAAGAAAGAATTTCGACAGTGATTTGTTTCGGTTTTTTTGGTTTCTTTCAGTCTCATAGACAGCACATCCCCACTCCCTTTGCCCCAACCCACCCTACGAAGTCGTGTGTGCCACTAAGGAATATTATTTAGTCGCATTCCATCGCTTTCTTGTCCGCAGCTGAGTGTTGTTCGTGTGTGATTTCCAGAGTGTTGTTTTCGCGGTGTTCGCACTCAAAGCGAGTGGTGGATTTTCGCCGGTGGCCAAGAGAGGGGCGGGACCACGAGCCTCCGGAAACCGTCGGCGACGGAATGGCATAGTCTTGAAGAAATCAGGGGGGGAACAAGAGGAGGGCCTTGGTCCTTCTTGGGGGGCTGCAAAGGAGGCGGAGGGAAGAGAGGAGGTGGCAGAGGGGTCGGCGGACGGACTGTCTGAAGCATCCGCGGGGGAGGGGCTGCGAGAGGGTGGTGTGGGGTGGAAGGGAGGAAGGGGTGGGGGAGAATGCACGGGAGGGACGGAGGAGTGGGAGGGGGAACTTACACAGGTGAGTTTTCGCGAGTCGTGACCCAGAGGTGGGCGGTCGGGTCCCTTGTGCAGTACCGATGAGCCCCGGTCTCGCTCGTGCGAGAGCGTTGGAACCAATTTTGGGGCCAAATGCTCTAGTGGGCACGTGCAGCCATCTATCACGTCGATTGTTTTGCTCCAAAAACAAAAGAAATATCCACAAGTGCTGAAGTGAAAAGATATCGTAGAGCACATGAACAATCCGAATGAGACCCTAGATTCAACTGTCGCATGGGATAAGATTAAAAATCAAGGTTGACATTCATTTGCGGACTATTGGATGTATGTCCATTTCATATAGAATGTAGTTCCAACAAGTATGTAGCACCAGAAACGCCAAGTTCATCCCTTTTAGGTTTCCCGGTCGATGCAGTAACTTATTGTCGTGGTTCTAACAACAAAAGCACGAATCGCACACGATCATGTTTTCAATTTGACAAAAATGAAAACATCATCTAAGAATGAATGACGTTAATATTTATATTCAGCAGTTCTAAGGAATCATTCACAATATGATGTGTCCCATCTCATTGAATTACATTCCATTTGTTATTCATGTGGAGGCTTCGTCCTCGACTTCCGATTCCTGATCCTATTATCCCTATTCCCGCATACTTTTTCGGGAATTTGAGTTAAAAAATTAATGGCTGCAAGAGTCAGTTTCCACTGAATACCAAACAATATCTAAATAGCCACTCCAGTGCTGCATAACATTCCAAACCACTTTAATGCGTCGCAGTCTTCGGAGAAGAAGAATGAGCACAACCCGTGCGTGATCGCGAGGTAATGAATGGGTGTGGGGCATATTCATCGCCTAACACGCATGGCCTTAAAATGTATTTTCTGAGGCTTCTAAAGATATGCAAGCGTTCATGCCTCCGTTCGCACTCGTGGAATGGCTACCTACCGTGTTTCCGAGACATCGTACGGACTAACGTACCCGAGCGAAGGAACCGGACGGCTTACCTTGTCCTCGCACCCAAAGAAGTGCTCGCGATCGGAATTGTAAACCGTAGCACGTGGTCCGGAGCGGTGATGCCAAACAACCTCGCCGGCCGGCAAGAAAGCCGTTCTGGCGAGAAGGGTCGAGAGGGGAGGGCCGGCGGACTTCATGCATGTCCATCGCGGTGAAGGCAGCTCTGCTCCTGTTTGTTCCATTTGCTTTGGTAAAATGTACTTGCCAGGGTCGTGAGTACATACTCGTGAGCATCCGAATACTGAGTTTGCGTGGTTTATTTCTCCGTTTCGCCCAAGAGAGAAATCACCTTAGAAAACATTTGATAAACCAACTTAGACTAGTGTTTATCGAGGCTAATTCAAAGAACAGTAAACCTGATGGCTGACGATAATTCGAGTCGTGAGGCCGAGTTGGTGAGAAAAATGGAGCTGCATTTAATTTAATCGACTAATTAAACTAATTTTCGTCAACCTAGCTTAATCTCAATATTCTATTTACTTCGATTAAATAAGATAATTACAATGAGTAGCCTAAGAGTTCGCCAGGTTTTATATCGCCACAATCATTGATGGTATTCCGTAACACGGTTACTTCCGCAAAATATTTCTAAGGATTCCATTCATAGGAAGTATCACATTTTCTTCAAAGGAAGCAGTTGATATCACATTCATCCGAGTTTTAGAGCCCATAAAACTTTGCAAGGGGATCCCCATAAAGTCATTACAACGGAAGCTGCCCCATGGAAGTTCAACTAAATTTTAATCGTTACCTTTCTAAATGAACGAGTGAGAATTGTTCCTTTTTTAAATATTTTTTCCGTAGTTATTTATTTCGAGGAATCATTTGAAAGGTTCCGTACAGCCCACTCGTTCTCTCTGTGCCGTCGAATTAACGAGGAGCCCGTAACTCCTTCTTCGTGCCCATGGTCACGGAAGTGCTGACCGTAAGTTCGTGAAAGACTATTCGAGAGCGAGTGTGTCACCATCGATTTCCTAATATGTTTGCGAAGACCCGCGCGTCCCCTCACGAAGTCCACGGACCACGATCGGAATAAAAGCAAATAAAACACCCAAGAGAAAAGAGAAGATTCTATCGTATTCACCCAAAATCCATTGCTGCAAATCTAATCAACACGTCGATTATTATGGTCAGTATGTACTTCTAGTTACATTAATGACACGGTCGCGGGACACAAAAGTGCATTCACGCGAGCGAGTCATCAAATAAAATTATAATATCATAAAAAATCCCTACGACTACAGGTCGATACCATGAATTTTTTAGAGATAGGTGCGCGAAGGAAAAATACCTGTCTTGTTGACAAGCAACCACCGCTTACATCGATCTATAAATTTATAGCTGACATTTCAAAATTGCCCAAATCTTTCCATCAAGTAGGGAGTTTATAGGATATTCTTAGTTTTATAGACTCACATTTCGAACGGTTTCGCCTCAATTAAGCAACTTTAATTTGACAACTAGCTGAGGCCGTAGTTCAATTGTTACTCAGAAGGAAAGGGATTGAAGCGGGAGGGGCTTTTTACGAGGAAAATCGAGGGTTTTTTTTTCAAAAAATAGGACGTAAACACGGACTTGACTACTCTGATGGGTATAAAAATCGGAGGAGTACGAGGCAGATCGAACAAATGTTACGGACAGGGAGAGGAAGGAGGGGACTCAGGCGTCGGAAAAACAACAAACCTTGCGTCACAATGGAGGTGGGGTGAACCAGGGAGGGGAGTGCGTGTAAGAGACATCGAAATGGCCTTCTAAATAATGTGATAGAGCGGACGTAGAGTTGTTTTTGAGCACTGAAGAAATCCGAATACTAGTAGTCATCCGAGTAGATATGGGACCTTAAGAGAGGCCGAAATCACGAAAGTGAACAGCACAGCTAAGTGATTGATAGAGTCGAGAAGAATAGCTGTACCTATCTTATTGTTTTAACTAACTTTGCATTTTACGCTATGTTACGAATCTAAATTGAGAATATGTAGCTTCAATGCGAGCCGTGGAGGATAACCAGACGAAAATAGTTCTTTAATTGTAAACACCACTTTGATAGTGATATCATGGCAAAAGTCTATTCTCAATTAACATAAATTCATTAGTTGAGAATGATAAGTTTGTGATGAGCGAGGAATTTTTAATGTTATATATGATATTAATAGTGCCTCCTCGAAATCCCGGGGAGTCAGTGCTAAGCCTCGCCGTATTAATTGATACCACCTTTATTGTAGTTGTGCCAGAATGAATTACAAATTTCACTCTATAAACCCGCTCAGTTTCACCCTAAATACAAAAATTTCACCCTAATCTCTATCTCAGCTCTCTCTCTCAACTCTCCACACTCAATCTATCAACTCTCCACACAAATTTCACTCTAAAAATTTCATCAATCATATAATCACATAATCATATAATCATTTTACAAGGAAAGGGCATCAATATAATCAGCGGTAACGATATTCTCGGATTCTCAGTTTTCCTCGCAGTGAGTTCAAACAACACAAGTTTAAAACAAATATGACAGCATTAAACACCAGTTAAAGGAGTCCGTCGCGAAACTTTAATTAGCATTTAATGGCATTCATGCCCCGCAGCTAAGAAAAGTTTCCTTCGTATATTTTTTTACATTTACTCATTCTCAGTATTCCTTAAGTCTCTGGAAGCTAAAGATATCTACAGTTCAATAATTTTAAAACAAAAAGGCATTAGTCAAGACTAAGGCAGAACCGCTTGCCTGATTTTGTTATCTTTTCACGAGGAAGAGTAAAGTGAAATGGATACTAATGATAAAATAGTGAAGTAAATTCTTCTCGGATTTCCGTCCGGGTAAGGTGCTCCATCTTCTTCATCAGGTTTTTACAAGGAAAGGACATAAAATCTTCGTGAAAGCTTCGCTCAAAAGAGATCACCTTTCACTAGCATTTATGCTCCATTGAAACAGAGGATTACCTTTTTTTGAAACCGGATCAGTGGATTATTTATGGAAAGGACAGTAGAAGAGGATGCAATATCAAGATTGCTTATCATGTTCAGGAGTTGTTATGACCTAGTCGTACAAATTCTTATCCGAAAACCAAAAACAGAATCAGTTCAATGCCGTGCAAATAGTTAAAAGCAACGAATATTGTTTCTACCTTTCCATTTTCGCACTCTCCACTTCAGAAACTTCGGGGCTCATGTGAATGATAGAGACACATAGTACATGGTGGGATATCATAGTTCTAAAACCCATACTCAGCATATAATATTCAGAATACCATTGAATAGATCTGTTTAAAAGTATCCAGAATACCATAAAATATAATAGTAAGTACTCATGGTTCAAAACATGAACATAACGGGTCGCGAATGGATTGGAAGAGGACAGAGGGAGTTCATGAGAAACGGACCTCTTTATCAGCAACCACGCGACATTATTATTCACTAGAGTGTGGCGGGCGACGAGCTAGCTCTAGTCCCGTTATGTAAAGCCCTTCACTCCGTTAAGCTTTCAAGGAGTTACCCAATGATGGATCGAAATATTGAGCCGAAATTGTGGAACAGTTCTCCGGATGTGGCAACGTCGCGCCGCTTCCTAATTAGCCAGGGAAACATCAAAAAGAGAGAAGCTCGATGTTCATTTGAACTGCGCAAAAGAGACGAATCGACCCATCTTCCGGAAAACTCCAATCAAGAAAACAAAACTGATCACATTTCATCGACTTATTTACCTGCGAGCTGTCTCAAGGGAGTGTGTCGGGGGTGTTAGGACATCACACATGAAGAAGAAAGGTAGAGGAGAAGAGGAATCGTAAGAGGGAAGAGACTTAGGGAGGAAAGTAATGGGAGAGTTTTTATACCTCTATTTTTAATCTTAAGAAACATGAACCATCAGAAAGGAGGACGAGGAAAGGCGGCAGGCATTTGAGATATGGGTGTGGAGAAGCATGGAGAAGGAGGGGTGGATGGAAAGGAAGACGAACGAGAAAGTGATTAAGTATGGTGGGTGAGGAAAGGCAACTTCTGAAAGACATCCGGAAGAGGCAGGGTAGATTGCTAAAGGAAGTAATAAGGGACGATTGGTTGATCAAGAGTGTGATAGAGGGAAGGATGTTGAGCAAGCGAGGAGGGGGAAGAAAAGGTGTTATTGATGTGATGAAGAATGGTAGATCGTACGCTGAGGCGAAATAGGAAATACTAGAGGTAGATAGGAACCTAAAAGTGTAGAAAACCAGGAGGGGACTCTCTGACTTTCAACAAAACCTATTTAATACTGGTAGAAAACTTTTTTTTAAAGTACGTGAAAGGAAGGAATCGTCCAACCTATTTGCTGGACAGTACATCTCTCCTATGTCGCTTCCGTCATCACTACAGATGTCATGCGGGATTAAAATAAAATCCGCCGGGACACCCTGAAACTCGCGAGATCTGAATTTCACAAAATTAGCTGATCACAAAAGGGTGACTCCGTGAAAGTTACTGAGCAGCCAGCTCCACTACTCTCTGAATTTATCAAGTTTTCGGTTATGGATTAAATAATCATGGAGAGGGCGTCACCGTTCCGGGAGTCACCTCATCGGACAGAGCGACAGCAAAAGGTCTGGAAGGGCAGTCCGCGACTCGCTTGAATCGACCACATGAGAATGAATATCTGTCGCTATCTGCGCGCGGGATTACCCTCCCTCCGAACCGCGGGAGTGGGAGATGGAAGAGCCTTGAGGTGACCTACATCACTGAACCGGCGTCCTTCGACGACGATGGGATGACGACGTAATTGAGGACTCGCCCGGCGGTTAAAGCTCCATATCCTCAATTCAATCGCTTAAACGGCGAAAGCCTCGGCGTAAATCCTAATTCTGCCCTTAAGCCACTACCATTCCGGTCCTTAATCATTGCATCATATAGGCACAAATCATTGAACCCAAGCTGTTTGTAACGGCATCTCAGAGACAGATGAATGAAGTGAAATCCACGAGTGATTATTCGTAGAAGTATCCATGACAGGTCTCATGCGCTATTGTCTTTTTCTCGAACGACATGGCTTCACAGGAATGAGAAGTTACCTTGTTTTACTATCTCTATCACTTAGATGACATTCCTATCGGTCTTGACGTCGAGATGTTTTGCCTTAAATAGTTCATGAAATTCCTTCCGCATACCGTCACCTTCATATTCTCGCTTCATAGCGTATACATTTTCGTCTCCCATAATAATTGAATCACTTCCTGAAAATTTACCCATCTGGCATCGACTCTCTTCTTCCGTTCCGAATAGCCAATGTTTAATCTTCACGCAACACGTTCCTTCATATTTACCTCTGATTTCACGGATGCTTTCCGAACCGATTTATACGTAAGTTTCCTCCGCCTACCAGTCTGCCCTAGTCGCGGCCTGTTATGATGTCACTTTCTTAGAACCGCTTCCGCCGGAAATGGTCATAAATCGTAGCACATCCAGTTTCTGAGAGACATCTAAACAATTTAGTATAATATTTTGTTGTTTTATAATACACTGATGATTCATAAGTCAATTCCCCGAAATAATTGTTGCCGAAAGAACTCGATAATGCATACGGACTAGCCACAAGATCGACAAGTAATTAAACTACGACCGTCCAAAACAAAAAATCAAAGCAATAAAAACACTCTTCTAAGCAGTATAAGAAGGTATAACCTTGGCCGGACGGTATCCCATTATGGAAGTCCAAACGTATATTTGATTACTTCCTCAATCATACTCCAATGTTATTGTTTTCTCAGCTGGAGGAATATTTCTCCTGATTCTAATGACTTAACGCCATAACTAACGTTTCTAACAGATCAATATTTCGTTTAAACATAATGAATATCCATCAAAAAAATATAATCAGTGACTCAGCACGTTTTCCTATAGACGGTAAAAGAAGAAGACCACTCGAAGAAAAAGAGGAGGCAATGAAGGAGAGAGCTACAGAATTACTAATGGAGTTATTTCGAAATACAGTATTTTTCATTTAAAGCGAATTGTATCGTAGTTCATTTACCATGACTTTTAAAAGCCGGTCCACACCAGGAGCCGGTCTCCATATTCTGCCGAAATGGTACTTATGGAATTGCTTACGGATTCCTTCCCTACTAGTTTTAGCCAATTTAACTTCGAGGCTGGTGCTACATTAACTTTATGCATTCGCAAACATTGTCTCACGACCAAATATTTCCCACATCATCCACAAGTATTAATTCTCGGCTGAAGCTTTATTTTCATGCGTAGGCTGGGGGTGGTCGATATTTCTTACACGAGGAGAGCGATAAAACCGCTGAGTCGCACAAAGGGGGCTAATCGTAGCCTTGACTGTTCTTCAGAATAATGGCGTTTTAAAATTTTAATTGCAAATATCTGCAGGCAATGAGAATGTAAAAAATTATGCCAGCCATTTATTTGCTGTTTCTTGGCGACTAATAATTCTTCTTCGCGTAACAGGTATGTAATTACAATGTAACGCTACATATTACCTAAATTTTCAAATTATATAACATAGCGTTTGAACTAGACAGCTTGACCATGAGATTGGAAGAGCGCTGCCAATATTAAAAGGCACAGGTCGTCCTAAAGCAACAAAATAACGACAGAAGTATGAAATATTTAGTGTCGATTTTTTAACTTCACCTACACTTGGAGGAACTAGTATTTGAACACATTTGTTACAATTTTCTGTAGGGAAAGACGTCAAATAATTGCCGAGACATAAGATTTAGACTATCTGATATCTTGTGTATTTTGTTTCACCCGTTTCGCTGGCGGAGAATTTTTAATATGTATCTGTTGCATAGTAAATATTGAAATATCAATTACATGGAAACAAATGAGGAAAAATATACACTATTTATAAACTAGTTTTTTAATCCCAAATAATATGAATACTTCAGGTCATTTTAACTAGTAGTGTTTTTATTTTTCTACGTTCATCATGAAAAGGTAATACGGGACCGATAAACTGTACATTCTAAACCCCTTGCAGTTTCGAGACATTTGACTATTTCTTACTGCCATAGTATTTTTAATCAGCTCCCAGCTTATCTGAAATGCATGACATATTTGATCCATGACATCTACATGATTTAAGCATAGGGAACATAGCACGCTTCTCCGCGTGCAAAATCAGAATAATTATTTTCTCAGAAGAGTTAGAGGGTATGTTTATGCAGTAGTGTACCTAAAAAAATCTCTCATTGAGGATGTGTATCTGTTCATGTAGGTTAAGATTTAAGTCATCATTCGCTCAATAATGTTGAAGGACTGTAGATTCTTTCTCTTTAGTCACATTAATGCAAAGAAGTCAAAATACTGGCACAAAAACGATACATGTTTAATTGGCCTTTTGAACGCGTAAGTCAGTTTATAACTTCTTTCAGGTGGTGCCATTTTTGAGGATTCGATTGGCTTGGTCAATCTCCAACGTATAGTTGCACCTCGGATGAGTAGAAGTTTTTCAAGGCCGTTACTCTCTTTGAAACTAAAGTAGACCAAAGAAAGGAAGTCTTTAATCATTTGGTAAATCAACGTTCTGACGAAGTTAGATATAAGAGACTAAAATGAGAAAAAGAAAAATAATGTTAAACTACAAATTTTTAACCAAAAGATTACAGAAAATACACGCACACCTCTAATGTTCATCGCATCGCAGCATCTTGCACACGCCAAACAGAGACCTATTTTATTTTAATGCACACTCGGGTTAAATAACCTAGTCTCGTCATCATATGAAAATTACTTCCAGGACGGTTGTCACTGAGCTCTATTATCGCGAGGTGGAGTTCAAGGATTCTATAAATAGAGAACTTGAACATCAGCCTCACATCCTGCCAGCTAGGTGAAGATAAGGTCTTTCACACATTTCCGTCCAAATGCTTTTCCGAGTCCATTTCATTCACAACCCCCCAGTACCAGTCCACATGTCCCATACCCACGGGCGCAGCGGAATTAGGGCACTTATTCATGAGGAAAAGAAACGTTTTGTGTAATTTTCAAACTTAAAAAAGATCGTTACCAAAAATAATGACTTTCCCGCGCGATACCACAGATCACAAGGCAGTAATAATAAATCTGACTTTCATTTTAATTTATTGAGTACTTCCCAAAATAGTGTCACCTTGACATCTTTCCTAGTGTGAGCTGAATCTGTCAAAGATTTTTTTTCCCGTCCGTATCTTCGAGTTATTATCGCCATCAATCCGAAAGTGGAAAAATCTATGTGAGCCTTTCGATTATACTAGTCAACATACTCGGACATCACCAAGGGATAGACAAAGCAATGAAAAAAATAGACGCATTTGCTTTTTAAACTTTCCATTGGAAGTAGAAATCATTGTTGCAAGAAAGCATACTCCTTATGACAAAATTACACGTAAATATCATAGTACTTCCAAATCAATATTTCAGGGGACTTTTCGAAAGGAGTTTATTGTTTTAAGTTGAACCGATTGATGTTAAGTTAAAAAATTTTGAAAGTTTACCTTTTTTTAATGAAAATAGGGTCCATTTTGGGGTGCATTTTAAAGACTATCAAGCCTTCATCTCACATTTGTATATCGCTGATATTCCCTGATTAGAGAGAGAAGGTTAGATTTTATTCAGATCTTCATGTATGCCTTGATGAAAAAATCTTTGTTATTACCAACCAACGCAAAATAGAGAAGTACGGGCTATTGTATACTACTGAATAATTCGGTTCTCATGGAGTGTAGTAAATCTTGAGGAAGCCAATGCCATGCGGCTTCCTAAGGATTAATGTAGAAGCACTCTTCGTGAATCACGTACAAGCTAGCACATTACCAGGGTTAATAACAACTACATTTGCCCGAAAGCACTTTCAACTTTGGGTACACCGAGCCGTCCTTCATGGTCCACTGTGAAATATACTGATTTCACTACTCGCCCTATACGCTTCCACATAGCGACACCCAAAATAAATTAGCAATAATATAGACCTGAAGAGTGCAGTCAATTAGAGGCATACGAAAAACCCACAGGTACGAAGTTTACCGTCGAGTGTGCCTCAAAAGGTGAAAATGCAGTCCTTCATCATTGTGATGCTTGGAATTTTATTATCGGAAAAATACCATGCCTTTCAGTGAACAGAAAACACCTCAGCGCTTGCAATGGTCAGCCATACACCCTCGAGGTGTGGTGATGGGATGAAATAGCGAACATTTATTGAAGCTAGAATCATCATAGGAATTCTACCAATAAATGGTTGATCTATGGCCAGTAACTACCTCCCATATTCGTATGCACTCCCAATGTATTCTCCCAACAATCACATACTGTGGCCCTAGCAGTGTGAGGTGAAGATTATGGACCTCAACTAATCGTTATTTCCTAAAATTGACAGAGAGGTTCTTGTTCTTATCACGAATCGCATTTTCAAGACTAAAATAACATAAAGTTAGCAAACATGTTGATATATAAAACGTAATATAGAGAGTAAATTTATATCAGGGCTTAATACATAATTAATACTGTAATTAATATCAGGGCTTCATTCATTTGAATGTTTTTTCAAGTGCAAAAATCAGAATTCATTTTCTCAGGGCGTGTGGTAACTGTAGTATGTCTTCCCCCTCCCATGCTCCCACCGTCAACTTTAGCTACCTCTTTCCAATTCTTTCCAGTTGAGATCCCAAATCGTTGCTTTGACTTCGGATAAAGTGAAAAAGATGAAAATTTTCAATCAGGCATGTACCTGGTACACACATGATTGCACAAAGGACACAGATCTTACAAGACAGGCCCCACGGTATGCCTTCGGAACCGTGAAACGGTCCCTCCAAAGATGGTCGACCAGGTACTATCCAAATGAGTTTTTAGCATAGATTTGTCAACTTTGATTCCTATGAGAAAACCATAGGATACGGCGCATAGATTCCTTAATTATTTTCTTTAATAGCTTGCCATGTATACATATATATGGTTAAAAATTTTTGTCCCTGAATGGCTAAAAGATTGAAGTTTCTAATATACATTTGAAACCACAATACGTTTTGTTTTTGCCTGAATAGGAGTTTATGTCTCCAAAGTAACAATTGTAGCGCTAATTCAACAATATAAAATATTATTTACTTGTCAACCGCCGCATATTTGATTTAAATAGGAGCTTATGCCCATGATTCCTATGTCTCAGGTAAAATGATCGATATAACAGAATAAGAGCGATATTTTTATCAAGGATACGTTTGCGCTTCAAATCCCTCAGTGTGTGGTTAATGACAACTATAAGGAATATTCATTTTGAACGTCACATTATAAGGACTCTTAAAATCCTATGCAACAATCTTATTTTATTCTTCTCCATGTAGAAACTCAGCGGGCACCATCTTCTAGTCATCAATAAAGTCATTGAAAGGGCGAGTGATAACTAGCCATAAACTGAATTATCAAATGGTGTTTCAAATATTTAAAAAAGATCCCAACAGTAATGTATGTATATTAGGTAAATATAACAGCTATGCATGGAAAATTTCATTACTGATATGCTTCAAAAGAGCCAAGTTGGAAAGGCTGACAGCTCATCTGCGAAGTTAATATTTCTGCATGCTATTTCCAGCGGATTGTACGTGACTCTTGGTGGCAGCTTTTAAAACGCACACCTGTTGTCGCTGGTTCTTTCTCTTCCTTCCAGGCGGCGCGCGGGTAGATGAAAAGGGAGACTTGAGTGAAGAGGAGTACTTGGAGTATTTGGATTTCGACAGGGAAGAGATTCTCCTGCAGGTATGTTTCATTATTTTAGTACGCAGTGTATGCCATGAGGTAATTTCTTCGACGCTCATTTATCATTCAGTTATAAGCCAGAGTTTTGTTTCCCTAAGAATAATTGTACGAATTACATTTAAATTATTTGTTCTCTCGGGTCGTATTCTGTACTTCTTATCACCGGTGATGGACGACCGCCGGTGATATCACCCATCACCACCTTTCCGATTCTGCAAGCCGACAAGGTGATGTCCTTTACCCAAAACAGGATGATACGACATACCGATCGCATAGCCGATCTTATCCCACCACCGCTGCCACTTTCTACTAGCATGGCATCGAAGCGTCAACATAACCATCGGTGCATGGCTGGTACTACAAACGAAAATAGCCTTTTTATGCGCTCGGAGGAATATTGCTATGTAATTATGGACTGTATTTGAAATGAAAGTAATTATGTCATGTCATGTATGTCATGAAAGGTTTACTTCAAAAAGAAAAGTTCAATATAACAATTAAACTTTACACCTTCAGGCGTCACTTCGTGGAAGTAATATGGATTCATAATAACATCTGAATAATGATTGAGGTAAATAGCTCCGAGCATATCATTAAGGAGCCAAGTAAATTAGCCGTTGATGATATCCGTGTGATAGAGAAGCATGCGTACATTATAGCTCTCATTAATGGGATGTTAGCTTAGAAGGATTCAGTTCTTAAATTTTGCATACTTCTTATCTAGACGTTACCAAATATAAGCTCTACACATAGCCCATGGTAATGAGATATAGATGGTGATGTTTGAAGTATAATCTATCTTCAATTTTGTTTTCCACTGCATAATTTTCATTTCTAGAAAAATTAAAGATGAGTGACACAGACCATGTCAATAGTTTATCATACATTTGCATAATTAACAACACGTATGGGTCCTTCCTTCATTCTTTTGTGAGTTTTCTCGCTCATAAACGTACTGAAATAATGTGAGTGAAGTAAATTAAGATATTGAATCAGTATTAAAGATGCTTCGTATTTTTCCACAATTATTTAATGAGCACTTAGCAGGTTACGGCATCGACAGGTACGCTTGTTTACCTGACGGTTCAGCAAGCTGCAGAACGTGTTGTACTCAGTAAACAATCGTGGAAAAGTATGAAGCATAGATGCTTTGATGCATAGATGATAGATCTTTAATATGGAATCTAATGAAAGATGTAACGATAAAACACTAGAAATCGTAAATTTTATTGAAGATAATGAAATAAAACTGGGTACAGTATGAATAGTACCCAAATACATCGCAGCGAAGAAAACAGCAGTATAACTTCAGGTAAAACTACTGTTTTATTTCAGCAGAACAGATAGAAGGTGCACAAATAAAAGTGACTGCTGATGTGTAATCTGAAAGAGCTATGAGATGTGTAATATGTAGTATACTGAAGGAAATATAGATCTGAAATTAGATACTATAAGTTCTATGACCTCAGGTCGCAGTGGTTTGTAACAGTCGGTGCTTCCAGGAACACAAATTCCATCAGCATCAGCACCACTCACTTCAATGTAAAGCTAATGCTATCAGGCGCTAGTATCAAAAATGAGAAAAAAAATTCTAGAGAAAAATTCTGCGCAATTTGCATGCCAATAACTGTATTTTCAAAAACTTTCAAACATGCCCTTGTAAAGAGGCAGTCACAGCGCATTTTTAAGAAGTATTCAAAGAGTGGGATTCGAATGAACTATCGCAATTCAAGCAGTGGTTACACACCGACCGTGAAGCTTAAGAAACAGAAGTCTTAACCGCGGACTACCTAATTGAAAAACTTACTGGAAAGATTTAAATTCTGACAGGATACCATTTCATTTTAAAACATCAACATGAATATTTTAAATCATACAAGGTAGTATTAACATAAATAGAATAATTATTGTTGATGAATTATGCAGAAAATTATAATTTCTCACCGCAATATGCTGTGCAGGGCTCCCATTGTGAAAATTCACATGAAATATGGCATCCGTTTGTTGGTCATTACATCATTAAAGTAAGAACAACGCAAGTATTCCATGGCTGAATAATTTCTGAAATTTCCTTTTGACATTCATCCCTTTCCACCCTAGCCCACACGATCGTGCGGGTAGGGTTTTCATTTTCTCCCGGCGATGCAAGCTCAATTCTCCGTGGCAATACCGACTGCAGACATCGCATGAGTTCCACTAGTCACATTTATCTGAAGTGAGATCCCAAAACATCCTATGAGACGGTGGTAAAATCATAAAACTACAAGAAAAAAATCTCAGGGTGGGTAGGGTCACGCCGTTGCCACGGCAACGATTTCCAAATTGCATTGTTGCGGCGCAGTTCAATCAAGCGCTCGGAGGTTAGCTTACGTCACACTCTTAGCGCGCATAGTTACAGGAGATCTCGACGCATTTCTACAAGATAATTTCATTCAAAAACGGGGTGAAAATACCATTTTTTCGGCCTCTTTACAGAATTCTTCGTCTTCAGATGAGATTTTCTAAATTACGGACAAAACCAGTGATCGAAACTAAGAAATCACAAAGTCACTTCCACCAAAATATTGTCTCACACCGCTTAGGCGGTAATCGTACAAAGATGTTTTTATACATATCACCATCGACGGGTGATGAAACTTCACCAACCGGCTACAGAATTGAAAACGGTGATGGCGGGTGAAGTTTTTCGGTGATTGTCATCCAATGAGTTACAGAATACGACCCCTGATATCAACTTAAATATGTATTGAGCCATTCTAATTTTTTCAGAGATAAAAAAGCGCATAGTGGTACGTAAAGGTGGTCACTTCATTCGCATTCTACCTTTAAGACTGTCTTGAGGACTGAACTGTATTGAAATTAGACTTAAATAATGGGATGTGTTCTTGAGACCCTACGATCGTGCTAACAAAATTGTACTTCGCAGTCGCAAAAAGGCCAACAAGAACCCACGTTGACTCATATTTAGCCCCCATGATGTCACAGTGAATGGACTTATTTCATCCATGTACTTCTTTAAACTCTCCGAAATTTCTCCATGCTCACGTCCGATTTGTCTCATCAGAAGTTCCTCTATACTTCTCAATACCTTATAAATATAATAAACTCTGTTCAACTTTAAGGAGTTCCATGTTAATTAGTAAAAATAACTTTTACTCTCCACTGGTCAGTTCACAGAATAGTTTGCTGCACAATCTGGATTTCGATGCCTGGCATCATATTCAGGTGCTCACTGACAATAAAGAAGTCATAGCGAAGGTTTATACAGTAATGAATGCCTTCCTTCATTATATAAACCTTCGCATTACCTTTAATACCTTCGTTCGCAATGCCATCCTTCACTATACAAACATTCGCCATATCTTCTTTACTTGTCCGTGAGCACCTGACGATGATGCTAGACATCGAAATCCGGCTTGTATTATCAATCGATCTGAGAAGTGACCATTGAAGTGTAAAAGTTTATTTTACTAATATTCTCAATACCAACCTAAAATTAGAGGCAGATTATTTTTCAACTTATAAATTATCAGAAAAAACTGTTTCGGGTTTTATTTCATGGAATCTATCCATCACGGAAAAAATGAAAATTAACTTTCTGAACTCCACTCAAAACAATTCATTCATCTACATCTACGTCATACCCTGCAAGCCACCCAAAGGGTGTGTGGCAGGGGGTGCTTTCGCACCAGGCATGCATGAATGATATGGTAGAACACCGACATTACATTAAAGCCCGCGTACCACACATGCAAAGCGCCAATTACAAATCTAATACCCAAGAAACATTCTATCTCCAATCGTTCTAACATGCAAGGGATACAAAGACTACTACTACAGATTCAAAATATCATGCATAAATAAGAACATCATTATTTACATCATGCATAAATAAGAAAGAGGAGAATATAATGAGAAAGATTAACTGCCTGCCTATTGTCAATACTCGAACTATTCATGACGACGATCACAGCTGTTATGGTCCCGAATGGTACGCGGAAAAAATGACATTTTATACCTATCGGTTCTACAATCTAGCTCTCTAATTTTATTGGCGCGATCTAATCTGCCGAAGTACGAAGGGGTTAATAGTATGTTTTTTACGTCGTCAGTAAAATGATTTTCCTGAAATTTATTTAGGAGGTTAAGCCTATAATTTAATCTACGCTGTGATAGCGATTCCCATCCTAATTCTTCTAACAGTCCAGACACACTAGCCAACTTATCGTAGCATCGTTTCACAAACCTAGTTCCTCTTCGCTGGACGCGATCTAACTCTGATATCAACCCCGTTTCGTATGGATCCCATACACTAACAGCATATTCCAGATGAGGCCTAACGATTGAAAAATAACAACGTTCTTTCACTTTCTCATCACATTTTCCGAGTACTCTCTTGATAAAGCCTAGCTTCCTATATGCTTGACCGCATATTTCCCTAATATGTTTTCCCCAAGATAGGTCGTGACTAATTGTGACTCCTAAGTACTTAACAGACTCGGCGTGAATAATTTCTGTATTTTTAATTCTGTAAGCCCTAACTGGCCAATTTTTCTTTTTCCAAAAGCTGACTGCTACGCACTTTTTTATGTTTAGTTCCATCTGCCACTTTTCGCACCAAGCATGAATAGCAAGTAGGTCGATTGTTAACGAGTCGCTATCTTCGGAATTGTTAATATCCCTATACACAACCGCGTCGTCTGCGAAGAGTCTAAGCTTACTTTTAACGACGTTACTAATATCATTAATGTACAAGAGAAATAAAAGTGGACCAATTACACTTCCCTGAGGAACACCCGATGTAACGCTAACTGTGTTTGACATGATACCGTCTATGACAACCCTTTGTTCCCGCCCATGTAAGAATTGATTAATCCAACTAATCATGTTTTTATCTATTCCATATGCTTCTAGTTTTGAGAGCAACTTAACGTGAGGTACCTTATCGAAAGCTTTCTTAAAATCGAGGAATATCGCGTCAACTTGGACATTATTTTCACCCGAGAGCATGAGGTCATGAACGAAGAGGGCCAATTGGGTTTCGCAAGATCTACCCTTTCGAAATCCGTGTTGGTTATTTATTAACAATTCCTCCCTATCTAAATGACTCATAATGGAGCTTACGATTATGTGTTCAAATACCTTACAGGAAATGGATGTGAGAGAAATAGGCCTATGTCAAAACCAAGTATAAGAAGGAAAGATTAATCCCTTTTATTTTTCCCGCGAAGCGTTAAGTGCCTAAAAAATCTTATGACTGGAAATTACCCAGTAACGGGTGAAGAAGGCGTCAAGGATATGCACCCTATTCCTCCTTTACAGAGTCGATAATGGAGACAATACTACGCTGCCCTCGCTCTTCATCAATGGAGTGAATTTTCATTTGAGTGCAATCATAGAGGGTTGGCCCATTTCCACGCTTCTCGGCGAGCACGCTTCTTGTGATTGACAGGCAGAGGAATGAGGTCATCCTCATGTGACTCTTGCACCCAAGGACAAGTGACCAGCTGGGTACTGTAGGTCAGGACTGGTTGATCCTGTAATTCTACCCGCAAATCATCCCCCCCATGCGTTGGCGGGTGGAGAAATTTATTTTCTCAGTATCATTACTAGATATCCCGGAATTAAACCTTGGGGCGTATCTCGGGCATTTTTTCTTGACCCGCGGACTTGGCTAGGTCTATCTAGTAAACGAAGTGATTTCCCTAGATGAATCAAAATGCTCGCTTTCAATTGGAAAATTTTCACGAGACTTCTTCCACGTGGACGATCAAATTTCCTCCTGTCTGGAAAATCAAAATCATTTTATTTATCATTTAAAAATTTCCAGTCAAAATGTTAGTATTATCGCTATTTGTATGAGAATTGACCCAAGAATCGATACCGAATGTAGAAAAGTTAGATATTTAATGAAAAATATGTTAAGTAATAAGCGCTTTTGAGTGATTCTCTCTCTCTAAGGTAAATTTGTCCTCCGACAGGTTTCAACTGAGGTGCTCCCTCCATGTTGATCGATCCTGTGTGCCCCCCTCAGCTCTTCGTATTTCCTGCCATTCTTCATATCTGTCAACATGTTACCTCTACGTCTTCCTCTCTTTCCCATTGAATTGAAAATTTGAGTGATTAGAGGAGGAATATTTCTGACAAAATGCGCGAATAATTACTTGTGATAGTATTCCTGCCCCGAAAGACATTTTCAGACGACTTAATTCATGGCCTCCTTGTCGTCATAGGATTAGTGGAAGTGGCAGGAATTTTTTTACCGTAGATATTCATCTCGGCAAGTTTCATTTCTTCCGGGAAGAGAGTTTTCCATTAAAGTCTTATAAAAATATTTTTAACGCCAGTTTTTTCCTCCGGCCATCACTAATAACGTTACTGTGTATTATTTTTGCACGAGGAACGCTACCCCAAGCTATATTTTCATAAAATATACTGAAACGGTGTACTTAGATTTACCGACCAACCAAATCAACAATGTGTGGAAGGGAAAGGCAAGGAAAAACAACAATGTATGGCACCGATCTACCCGCTGCAGTAGTAATTTAGTTTATCAACCTTCTACGGCAGAGGTCATTTCGTACATACTGTTTGCCACTCGTTGTCAGGGGTAACAGCATTCGGATCACCCCTCCACACTCGTGCCTATGAATGGATCGTGAATGGATGCTTAACTTCGGTAATTGAGTGGGAGCCGGTGTTTCCATCATGGTAGGCGGTTGCCTAAAATACAAATCCTCCGTTACATGATCCTTACCGACTAACCTTTAGGAACTATCGAACCTCTATTCGAGAATTACCCTTAAGTTATGTGAACTGCGGCGGGAACTTGCGGAGTTCTGCAAAATATTACAGACTTGCGAGATGGGGATACATCACATCACGCCATTCCCTTCCGGGGTACGCTAAGTCAAAGAATTTAGCTATTGCCGTTTTCCCTAAAAAGCTATCTCCCTTTTAATAACTTCCTCCATTATGCCCTATCCTTACAAACCGCTTCCGCTTCTATAATCATGCATGGTTTCATAAGTGCTCCCCTGTTCTTAAGTCTCCTAGTATTCCTCTTCTTTAGTCTCTTATACCACATTCACCGGTGACTCTTGCGGTCTACCTTTACCTTTCACACCATTCGCCCTGTCATACATTTGTTTCACTATTCGTCTCGATCTATTCTTTCGATATAGCCAAACAAACAAAGGACACCCTTTCATTTATGTCCATCATCAACCCACATTCTTTCATCACCCACTCACTCGTAGCCCTATCCATCCTACTTTTCTCGCATGCACTTCTCTACTTAACCCATTCCCGCTGCATTTATTCTATTCTTGAGCATATACTGACATTCCCACGTTTCGCTGCTGTATAACAATGTCGGGAGGAGAACATATTAGCACACTAAAATTTTCGCTCCCCTATATTCCCCTAAACATTCAATCCTGGATATGCTGCATATACCACCAGTGACCTTCCTACCAGCATTGGCTCATCTTATAATGCTTCATTTATTCTCCCACTTTTCTCAAACTTTCGGCCAAGGAACACAAAATCATGTACTCGATCAATGACTTCATTATTTACCTTCATCGCACAGTCATTTCTACCTCTCTTCCTATCAAAAAAAAACCTATGCCTATTGATAGGCATATTATATTCTACATGCATTACGTAGAATGAGGTTCCTGTCCAAATAATCTATCCACCCGATCTAGAGGACACATATATCTTTAGAGCGCGTAGAATCCTTTATTCTAATGCGTAATAGTAAGCGAACACAGAAAAAGTTCTAACTGGTGCGTTCCGCTGTCAATCTCTCTAAAATATTACCTAAGCAAATACTCAAATCAACCGCAGAATGACAACATTAGCTGGCTTCAGATTCATTTACAGACTATTGTTCCCAACCTACCTAATCAATTGATTCTGCGATTGAGACCGAGAGAATGCTCTGGCCTCCTTTCCCAAATATCACCGCCGGGGTCCTAATCAGAGTCTTTTCCGCACCCAAGTTAATCCGTAAGTTATATGTGCCTCATTAGGCCCCAGCTAAATCTCTAAAACCCTAGGCGCATTCTCGGAGGGATCTCATGAGGAAGAAGTAGCTATTTCTGCCGGCTGTTTTTTTTTTAGGAATTCCACGAAAGGCACATTGTCAGACGCTGTCCTCCCTTATCCGGATACATCATGTGCTCGGCACAAATTGTGTTCATTCTCCCACTCAATCCCCTAATCATCTACCCACTCTCCTACTCATCAAGGTGCCCACAAGTTATCGCGGTTGTGAATACTTTAAGCTGTATCACGACATTTCGCTAAATCGTAGAGGTAAAGGAAAATGGCACTTTCCGAAGCCAAAATAGATTCTACGAAACTATACGGTAACATTGGAGAAAAAAAATCAAACTTGAGTGCTTTTGTAACGCTATTTGTGCGGTATCTTTACATAACTCGTATTCTACTTAGGTGAATGAATAAAAAGAAGAATTATATCCTCCGATTACGAATCATTACGAGAGCAAGTGGTATGTATATGAAAGTACCCATACATAGATATTCATGTCCCAAGGAATTAGAACTTCTAAAAATTACTTGGAAAAACTAATGGAAGTTTTCAAAAGAAATTTCAAGCAAGCGCAATTAAAGAAATAGGACAGCATTGTATTGTAATTGGTCTTCGCGAAGAAAGTCGACGGTAATATAGATCACCTTTACAACTTCTATTCAATAATCTCCTTTGATTTTACACAGCCATTAACGACTTCCAAGATAATTGAGTCCATCAGGAGAAATCATCTCCTAGACCTATTTTACGGTGAAATGACTCGTAAAAATCCCTCCATTTACGTGACTTCGGGGATCTTTACATCAAATTAAGAGTTTGTCTATCCTACCAAAACAAACTCAACAGATAAATATCTCCAGCAGATAGGGTAGAGAAAAGAATACTCCAGGAAAAAATTAATACGCATACTTGTCCCAATTATCACAATTGGTATTCTTTGGAATTACTAAGCTTAAGCCCTAAAACCTGAAGAGCAGATAGAACATCCGTGAGACAAATATACCAACCACACATTAGTATAGTGTGGTCAACTTTACAAGTGAAATAGCCAGTCTTGCTAGTATTTTAAGTGACCTCACTCTCAGTATTAGAAAAGTTATCTCTAAAAATAGTTTTTTCTTTCAGTCTAGAGAATTAACCTGTAGGGTGATGCACTACCGTGCTAATCCTATGGGTGTTCCTTAGCTACTGACATTGCGCTGTATTTTATTCGCGACTGCTTTGCGTTTTCCATGCCGAATGAGTGAATACATAATAATGTGAAAATTCGATAAATTTTCTTTTGCGAGATGTCCATTCAAACCTAAAATTTTCATTATACCATATCGTTAAGGGATAAAAGGACCCCACATTTAATCAAAATGTCCATGGTAGTCCGGTGAATTTTATGATAATGGAGGTTGATATCAATAGAACGGTATTTCTTCTGAGTCTGAGTAGTTTTATTAATAGCAGTTTGCCATCTGCGCAGGATCCACAAGCAGATGACGCCCATTGTACAAAATAAATTTAAAAACACAATGAGAACAAAAAGGGATTAATTCTCCGCAGGATTTGCGATTAGTCGGAACTAATATGACGGGTACAACATATACAACGGTTTTCCGAACGATTAGCTTTTCATTAGTGTTGCAGTACGCGAAGAGAATAGGGCACGTTATCACAAATCTGAGCGGAAAGAAAAAAATCTGGATCATCGTTGGCATAATCCAAACGGTTCTAATACCGACAGTCAACAACACGTCAAAGTTGGCATTCATTGGATTGTAACTTTTAGCCATCCAAGTCCTCGTTGAAGCATATTTTTTGCGGATCCTTACCAATATAAATTAACTTCAGAGCGCGGACATGTGAAATGGTTACGATTTTCACATTTGCTTACGCAACCTAAGCTACATCCATTCCAAGGGCTTACTCATCGACCGCCGTTCGCAAGTGACGAACCAGACATTCATCCGGACAATGGATGCATAATTTTATGGGCGTTTCATTTCCAACCGGTTTCGAATGAAGCGGATGAATGTTCAAGTATTTTTCTCCCTTATCCTCCAGCCATATCCTTTCGAAGTGTCTAACTAAGCGAAGTTCCGAGTGGCTTAGAACGGTCATATCTATATTTGCACCCGCACTAGCGCGCGGATAACACTTTAGGCCATCGCGTTGTTTTCATTGTGGTCCACTCTTAGAATTCAAAGGAACTCAGCACGACCACGTGCCGGGAGGATTTGGGATATATGCATCTTCATACTGACCGTTCGTCCAGTGTCACGTACGTAGCCAGACTCGCTGTCGCCCGATTTGCCAGCCCATCTTAAGTGAGTTTGACAAGTGAAGACGAATACTGTCGCAACGCTGCTCTTAATAAAAAATTATGAAGAGAAGAAAAACTGAAAAGTTTTAGGGGAAAATTAGCGCGACTATAATTTTAGAGATAAATCGTTATTCCGTTTCTCGAATCATTTTCAAATGTTTTCCTAAATCGTGCATAAGTAATGAGTCTAATCGTACATGAAATACTTCCCCTACTAGTAGGAGATACGGTGCAAGTAATATTTAAATTCGCAATGGCAATGTTCGCTTCTCAAGAGAAAATAAATTTTGAGGTGACGATTATTCTATCGCCTTATACACTAGGGTGGTTCGAACAAAGGCTTTTCTCGCAAATCGTTTTCCGAGGGGTGCCAAACCTAATCTTTTGCTGTGACTAAGAAGTACTCTCAAGATTATTGCGCAGGGTTGAGGCTTTCCACTCTAACCTGACAAAAAATGAGTTTTTACGCACATTTTCAGGAATTATCGACTCTTTAAGGGTTTTTCCTTCATATTTCTTGAAATGTTTTTTTTTTAATTTTTACTCTCACTAGGATTAATAGAAAATAGTTCAATTAACACATTTCAGTTGATACTTTAAAAATATATTACGTAAAATTTTTATTTCAGAGTATTTAAGGTCGATTTTTTTACTCATTTTTAAGCAATTTTCATGAGTTTTCGATATTCTGCCAAAATTTTGTTATTTATCAAAAAAATATCTAAATAATATTTATCTAAAAACATCTAATTTAAACAGCTAATGGCTGTCGGTACTTAAGGCTAGTTTGATGATCGACTAGTGCGTTTCAGTATATGACCATACAAGTATGCGCGCGCATTTATTGAATTTAACCATATATGAAACCTTATATTTTCTATTGACGTTTTTTCCCAATCAATGGATTTTAATGGCCCAAACTTATCATGGCAGCTGATTTTAAAGAAAACAATAGAGAGGTAGTAAACTGTTTTTTTGATAAAAAACAAAATTGTGAAAAAAATGTGAAAACCGAAGAAAACTTCGAAAGAGAAAACTTGAGGAGGCTATTTACGTTACCGCCATTAAAAGATGCAGTGAAGATTGCAGTAGTTTTTAGAAGTGGTTAAAAATTTTCCTATGGAAAATCTGAGAAGTACAGAGGGTAGTACCCTTCTGCAGTAAGTACACTTCTCAAAACTACTGCAATCTTCACTGCATCTTTTAATGGCGGGGTAACGTAGATAGCCTCCTCAAGTTTTCTCTTTCGAAGTTTTCTTCGGTTTTCACATTAACACAAACTACAAGATACTTCGTTAATTTCCACCCATTTTTACACCAACCTAGGTTTTGACAAATTTATGCCATTTACAAGGTACAAAGGTTCATTTGTGCGGGATTGTATATGCTCACATATGTTTAGCGAAACGTTCCAAGTTTAAATATATACAAACTGTACCTTGATAATGGCATTAGGTTTTCAAAACAGGTAATTTTCATAAAACTGTGAGGACATTTACAAAATATCTTTCATTATGTGATAATGTTTCAACGCTTCATTTCCGCAAGACGTCGCCTGATATGGTCAACTTTATTTTCACTAGTAAGTCCAGAAAAGTAGGTACGGTGTATTTCAAGAGTCCAGAGTCGGTTTGGAGTCCGAGCATGAAACTATGGAGTGAAGTTAAAACTGAAGCCAATTTCTAAGAGGTGACAACCAAAAACGTTGGTGTGCCATCTTCACCCCACTCAACCTGCTAAAGGCAGTACTTGATGAAGTCTTTTTTCTGAAATTATAGTGGATAAATTGCTAAAATTTAAACGTAAAACGATTGGTTAATAGAAGAAGCTTCCTACGCAGAAATCTCTTTGAGTAGAAAAAGGAAAGTGAGTATAGGAGACCTTAAAACCTCGAATACTATACCGACTTCACTCCAGTATACGGTGATGAATGTGAGAAAAGATAAGGAGGGTGGAAATAAAATGAAATCTATTGCCTTACACACGTATTATTAATTATACTTAATTACTATTATTATTTATTTATTTTAATTAATTTTTATTTTATTAATTTATTATATATATATATATATATATATATATATATATATTATTATTATTATATATTATATATATTATAATTGTAATATATATAATAAATAAATATTAATTAAATTAATTCTTTTAATTAATTTAATTAATAATAATTAACGGATTTAATAATGAATCGTTTCCACCAAGTAACGACCGACAACACCAACGTATTATTAATTTAAGACGTGTATAATAGGGTGGTTCGAAAAAAGGCTTTTCATTTCCGCAAAGCGTCGCCTGATATGGTCAACTTTATTTTCACTAGTAAGTCCAGAAAAGTAGTAACTAGAACGACGAAAATATATTAGCATAAAACTTCTATGTGCCATATTCATCCCTCAAACTGTTCTTTCGGGACATTTTAAATAAAGAAAAATATGTAAAACAAATGTTAACGTCCTCTTAACGGATTATTACCCACAAAGAGTTTCTTGAGCAAGGAAAAATACTTACCTGGTAGTATTATTAACCAGGACGGCACAACAACTGAGGTCTAGTGATGTTATAGAGAGAACGTGATAGCATTGAAACAAGGATAGTGCAACAAACTAGAGGTGAAGCTCGGAATCGTAGCTTAAGCACTGTCCGTTAATGCAAACAAGTGGCGGCAAGTACATGGACCAACCGCCGTCGTGACGACTTCATCTTCCGATAGTCCGCCAATTCCTTCCCGATTCAGAAATTTTCGTTTTTATACTCCCTTACCCTAAAAACCGACTTCACTCCGGCTTACGGAACCCAAAAAATAGAGCCCATGAAATGAAAACGAAGTTCGGGCCATCTTTATGAGGAGATCTACTTTCCCTATGGTAAATCCACACCCGCCGTCAACAATGAATCCCCATACGCTAATTTCCTTAAATGGCTACGAAGGATAGTATCAAGAGGGCTCAGGGGTCTTCATGTGTCCCCACCACTACATCAAGACCTCCCACATACCAGAAGTCCAGGATCCTCTTTGTTTCGGATAGGTTTCGGTTTTTTTAATCAAGTAAACTGCACGAAATGCAATTCCGGAAACAACCACCTTGTAGGTGGAGGGGGAACCCGGCGAAAAGTCGCCTCCCCAGCGTCCCGAGTATCGTTAAAACTTTGACCCTCTTCTAAAAAAACTACCACTCTATCATTACGTAGGTAACCGTTATTTTGTCTCTTTTAACCGGAAACGATAGATATTTTAAATATACTTTCAAAGATTACTTCTCAGAATCTCAAAAATAGATATTGAACGGTGTATTTAAGGATTAAATTGTTTTAATCCTTATAAGCAACTATTCGAGGATAGCGGAGGCAAATCAACTGAGTGGCTAGATACTCAAACGAAGACATGTCAAGGATGGGTAACTACCGGTGTAAATTCGATGGAGGTAAAGTGATTTATGCGTTGACCAATAATTTTCAGTCAATACAAAGGAGTCGGTAGCTTGAATTATGTTGCGTAAACGTATAAAAGAGAGATAAATGAAAAGGGTTTTGAAGGTGGAAAATGATACGAAGGCTTATGGTCATTGGGGAAATTGAATATTCTGTAAGAGTTACAGAAACTCAACGGCTTTTGACTTCAGCAAAGCTTTTCAATTATTCGAATGAAAAGAAACTGAATTTTACAAAAAGATTCCTTTTCATTTACAAAAGTGGTTCCACAGAGGGGTGTGGGCAATGTTCTTCTCCCAGAAAAACCCCCGGCTCTATATTTCAAATTACAATGGAAAATCCATAAAAATCGAGAACTACCACTCAATAAATTCCGTTTTACGCTCTTGTTTTGAATAATCCTACAATAGGAGTGAGTGAACTAAAGGCAGGTTATGTCCAGCAGCCACGAATTCTATCCGTAGGCGGAATTACTGCGATGATGATGCGATGCTTATATTTGAGATGCTCCAATTTCCAAAATATTTTTATGATAAATCCTAAATATATTTTTGGAAAAGAAGTTAAAGCAAGCCTGTTCATTCAAGTATAAGTCATCAATACAGCATATCAAGTGATGCATGTGACAGTGAAATTAATGAAGTTGATTTTTCAGAGGGTTATTTCTCCGAGTAGTCCATAATGCGCTTTGCATACTTCTTGCATGATTTGATTGATGCGAAACTTAACGGTTTTCATTTGGAAAATGTACCCGCGAAATAAAACCTGCCTTCGAATGACAAAAAAACTGCCCAGCAGTAAATCTCCAGCTAATATCATTCCATTTTGAAAGGAACGAAGAAAATTAATGGCGCGACGACGACTAGTGACGATTCCGTCAGAATTTATGGAACCCAGGTGGGCTGCTCATTTTTTTCCGACTCGCTAAGCTCGCGGCAAAGTCATTGAAACGAATCTCGACCGGTAGATCACCTGCTTAATGTGATCTTGGGATCATAGTGCTCCGGAGAGCGGAGGAAATAGAAGGAGAGTATTAAGAATGAGAATTTGGCAATCAGCAGCCTATGTACCTTCTTGCTTGAGCCAATGCCATTTGACGAAAAAGGAGTACATAAGTTCCTCATATTCTTGAATCACCTGGAAACAGGGCTTACTAGGATAATGAGTCGCGTACACTAAGGGCACGGTAATAATTTTTGGCTTCAATGTTATTTCGCAGTTTTTTTACGTCATAACACAATTGTGTAAGTATTATAAGTTTGTAACCAATTCATAATGTTTCTCCATGTACTTTGAGACACTAATTTCAATTAAAGTTACCAAAGATTCTTATTTAGGATGACCAGATGAATAGTTGGAATAATCAGTCTGTTTCCCGCAGAATTTCCTAATTTTTCATTTCAACAACTGAAGATGAGTTAAGTGATATATTTTCCTAAATGGGTACTTTTGAAAAAAAGGTAACGAGAGGCACTTCTAATAATACGTAATAAAATGCTAGTTCCTTAAAAAGAATAAATTTAATTCATACCTGTAGATGGGGTTAGCAACATCTTTAGAACAAGTCCAAAGTTCAGATTTTAAGTTCTATATGTATACATTAGGTTTCACTATTTCACAAAACAACTCCAGTGATGACACCTGATTCTCCGCTAAAATTGAAATCGTGGGATATCAGCATATCTAAAGTACTTCCTCTTCCTTTTCGTCCATATACCAATAGCTGAGAAGGGATAGCGCTCTCTCAATATTCCCAGATGACGAATGGAAGAAGAGAGTTAAAGCAGGCGCGGAAGTAAGTTAGGGGATTCATAACAATATCTCATAATCTCAGAGGGCATGGCTATGATTGGAGAAGGGGCACGAGCAGGGGTACAGCATACAGCCTTGACAACAGGAGCGGCGTCACTCGCAGGGGACTTGGCGCCTCTAAGTCGCGCCAGAACAGAGGGTGGGAGCTAGCCCACGCATGCGTACCGTATCTGCACAAGAAAACGAGGCCCAGGATGAAGGGTCTTTGGCTCGCGTGCAAGGAATATTCACCGATCTCAATCTATATCGTTTAAAAAAAAGAATAATTCCTTGATTGGGTGCGTACGCTAAATAACGCCTAGAAAGAATCAATATCGCCATTAAATTTTATTTTGACTAACAGAAATTTTAAGAGCGGAATCCATTTAGTAATCATTTGCAAGCGATTCGGCAGTTGCCGAGTCAGCTGCTGCTAATTACACGCGTAATGATGTACTTAACACAGCGTTAGAATTCACGGTGAGGTATGAAGGCGAAGTCATGAATTGAGAGAAAGCTTAGAATGGTGCCAAAAGTTAAAAACAGCGGTGAAACCAAGGCAAAAATCGATACAAAACATACGCATTGTCGTGATAAAAACGTATTTATATCTGGATGCAGTACGTAAGGCATAAGCCAGATGTATGTACCATTCTTCCGCAATATAACTGGGAGTTTCTCTGTGACGGATATCAGCAACTAGCTAATTTATCAACATGATTTCATTTCATGTCAGACTGAGAAAGGTCTGACATCTACGTCGCATGCCTTTAAAAAAATAAAAATCAGGAGAACATGCAATCGAAGCAAGTCGAAGGCTATGGTACAGAATGTAGTCAAAAGTGTCGGTGCTCATGAATTTGATGGCTGCTGTTGATACAGCTATTTTTTGTAAACAATAGTGTGCCACAGCTAAATTTCTGACGAGGTCGAAGAATTTTTTGATTGCCGCATTTCCATCGTACATTTCCAGAATAGCTATATACACTTACTGATTAAGAAACTAAACACAAAAATAGTAGTGTTTAACCTCTTCAAGCATGGATAGATCAGTGAGCAATCAAATTTATTTCACTTTACCAGGCCTCATTCACAGACTTAAGGTAGGAATTGCGAGTACCGTATTGAGACTGAGGGAAGCATTTCTACAAGTATTTTCTTCCATAATGAATCAGATTAACAACACTTTTATTTTATTATCCAGAATGTAGCTTCATTAAAACGGAAGGGTAAAGGGAATCAAGGGAAATAGCAGCGAATACATAAAACCAAAATTATTTTAATAAGTACCTAAACAAACATTAGCATACTTCGAGATGGAATGACCACCGTTAAAACATTCATTTAATACGTTAATACAATATTTTAATACTCCTCTGCTCATTTTCCTAAAAGAACCTTAAATTGAAATTGAAATAAACTGAGTAAATCAATAGTTTTGCGCTATAAAGTTTGTCCAAAATGTTCCTGGGAGAGACGGCAGAGACGGCAGAGACATCACTGGACAGCAATCAAATTGATTTGATTTGCTTTAAATTTAAGTTTTTCAACGAAGAAAATCAACACATCACATACGCCCATGCTTAACTTAATTAACAAGGAATGCCATGAATTTTAGCCTACTTGGAATTCCATTATGGTAGTCAATTTGACTGCCATAGTTTTTCTCGCTATTTAATGAGAATTTTTTATTTTTGTTAAAAACTAAATCATGTTGCCCTAGAGTGTTTCATTAAGATTTGATTTTTTCGTGAATATATTGTTTAAAATAGTCATTATTTGACATCGCAATTGAGAATATATTAATAATTTCTTTGTTTTTCATATTTCTTTGCTGTGGGTGAGGATTTTTATAAGTAAAATTTTAAGTAATAGCTATTTCAATCGTATTGATCATTTAAGTATGATGTAATTTTGTTTCATATAACCTCGCTCAACTTGTTTTTTAGAGCATCTTTTTCATGGAAGCCACCATATTATGGCGGTTTAATATATTTTGGCAACACTTTGTGCATCAAATAAGTACAAATAAGGTTTACTATTCACATTGAAAACATTGAGAAAAATCCAATGGTAAGTGAGCATCTGGATAGAATAGTAGTTTCAATGATTTTTTTATAATAAGCATGTAGCGCTAACTTTAACACTCTTAACACGCTCAGACAGTGAGAGTGCTTGCAGAGGATTTACCTCAAATTGATTTTTTGCACGCATCGGCGAATCTATTTCTAGATTTGACTTTCTTACAAAAAGGCACGTCCCAGTTTTCATTCCAAAAAAAACGTGTAAAGGCCTGTCAATCCCTCCTGACACCCCGCTACCGTATAAAGCAGCGATGAAGGCGCTCAGTTCTTCCGTAGTTTGCACAAATGAATCATTTCCATTTTGGCTGTGAGAATCAGCCCCAGTACACTACTTAGATAGGCAACAACACGCTCCTTGGAAAAATGCCACGCTAAAGGCCGCTGATTCAAAGGCCAGCGCCAGAGACCGCTGATAAGTAGAGGGGGCCAGTATTAGCGTATAGGAGGAGGGAGGGGGAGATATTTGAGGGTGTAGATGAGTGGAAAGACGCATTCATACGCATAATTGCTCGTGTTCCAGCCCATCCGTGAAATTTTCAGAAATGGCTCAGAACTTTGGGTTATCCAATATGGAGGTGTTAAACAACAACTTGGAGGTGTGATACGTACAACATTTGAAATGACAATTAAGGGTTAATAAAATCAGATGTATGTCCATACATATTAAAAATAACATTTCAAATGTTAAGTCAGGTGTTTAAGTTTAAGTTTAAGAATTGCAGTCAAAATGTTCTTAAAGCAAACTGAAAACAATATACATATAAAGTAAATAATCCCTAATAGCAGTGATAGTCTAAAAGACTACCTCGGGGATTCAAGTAATGTTTTTAATCGGATAAAAACTAAATTCAAGTCAACAGCGACCAAGTTTACTTAAAGTACATGATAAATGAACAAAAGTCACGAAAGTGCTTTTTTCTGTAAAGGCCGTTTCACACGGCACATTTTATTGTACAAACAAATGTATGGACTCTTGCATGAGGAAAATTGTACCGTGTAAAGCGGCAAATTGTACAAAATAAAATTTACCGCGTAAAACGGCCTTGATGAAAAATGTGAGTGTGCGTGAATTACAAAAGTAGTCCAAAAACCTGCCTCGGGCATTCTAATGATAAAGATCGCCTCCGAAGAATCTCGAGTGTAATTATCCCCGCGTCTGTGGCAATATTGCGCTAAAAATAGCAGTTCACCTGCGGTTTGGAGCGAAAATAGCCAGTCGCAGCTAGCGTATTCCTATTGTCCTCGTCGATAATGTGGCCACAGAGTTGACTATAATCCTTGCCTTGGCCTTGGAAACTGTGTTCTGTCCCGAAACCACCCACAAGGTAGAGACTGCTTCTCGCGATCCTCCCTCCTTTTGCTTCCATTTCGCTCCATTGCTTGCGCTCCGAGTTTACCAGACGTGGCCTTGAAGCTTCCCTTTGCAACCTAAGCGCATCAAAGAAAAAAATCAGAACATCCTTCCTAACTCACTGCTTGCAGGTCCTCAGGAGAAGAGCAGAAGACCATTCTACGTGAGGGAGGGAGGAAAGGAAGAAGGGAAAGGTTAAGCGCGCCGAAACAAACTTCCCCGTAGCCATGCTCCAATGAAGTGTGTGTGCCATTGTGTCAGCCATGATTATCGTCATCCTCCCGAGTGACGCCCAAGTGATGTCACGGCCTTAAAACCACGTACCCAAGGAAAGGAGTGAGCGGGCAGGGAGAGCAGAAAGAATGAGTGGGAGGAAAGAATGAAGAGTTATAGTAGGGGAAGACGCGCTCATGGTCGGAAAGCTTGCGTCCTTAGGGAGATGGGGGAAATCGGGTTGCAGTGGCGGATCGGGAACTGGTTTTCCATCCGGAAGGGCCGAGTTCGAGGAAGATTCTTCAATAAAATGCCTGTCGCAAAGATGCAGTGAGGACATGGTGACGCCTTTTCTGAAGATTAAAATATAGCCAGCACCAGGTTTCTCTCCTCCTTTTCTTCACTCCTGATAATCCTCTCCTTACCATCCTAACAAACAATGTTCTTCGACGCAAAATACCTCAGCTCTCAGTCGCGCACTCGAAAATAAAATAAAAAACAGCCGTGTCTTTTTATTCTCCACGAAGTAGAAGTTTTCAGCTTCTGTGGCAGTTCGAGAAGTACTCCAAAAACGTTCCCTGGTTTGAGGCTCAACTATGAGTAAGTTGAGGAAGTTGAAGTTGAGGAAGTTGAAAAGTATGAGGAAGTTGAATTTCACGAAAGAAAAAATAACTTAATTTTCTTCCACTGATTTAATTTCTTGGTACAATATATTTCGTCCCAACACCATTGTGTCGAAACTTGTACCAAGAAAATAAATCGGTGGAAGAAAACCAAGTTATATTTTCACTTGTAAGTACTCCAAAGTTTACTAATTCTCGACAGCATTATAATGGCCTAGGCTATCGCTCTACTCCCCAAATAACCTACTGGACAGTTAAATTCTGCGGAGGTCAACTATTGTTGAGGAGGGAGAGTGGGGAGTGTGGTGGATTTTCTGCTGGGAAAGGGAAGGAAGGCGAGAGGGGCAGGGGAGTGCTCACAGCTGAGGAAAAAAAGGGGAATGGAGGAGGAGGCGTTACGTGAAGACATCAGGAATGGAGGGGAGGTGAAACAGGAGGGCTGGAATAATGGGGTGGTGGTGGTGGTGGGCGAGTAAATGAAGAGAGAAAGAGTGTGTGAGTGTGTATGTAGAGAGCAAGCGGGAAAGAGAAAGAGACGCCATCGCTTCCTGACGCTATGCCTCGAACAAAGTGAAGCGGGGGGAGAACGAGTACTATAGCAGCTCGCCTCTCTCTTTCTCCCTCTCATACTCTCTCCTCTTCGGCTTTCGCGGCAAAACAGTGGTGCCCCACGCACCCAGCTCACGCAAGGGGAGGCGTACCCTCCTCTCAGTCGATAGCCCAACGTCCACGGAGCCGAACGCTTGGAGCCGCGAACCCTCTCTCTCTCCTCCTTTTTTAACTGTGCGTGCCTGCCTGCCGAGTGGAAAGGAGACGAAAAACTGACGCAGCTGAGCGCGCTTTTGTTTCGTACTCCCGCGCGACAGTGCGTTGTTGTGACGTAAATACACACGGGGGAGGGACCAGAAAGGATTTCCCTTCCGAGTGAGTTTGTGCGTGTTTTCCCCGCAAGTGTCTCGATATCAAAAACTCGCAATAACCCCCACCTGCCAAAGGCGAGTGCAGAAGCAAGTGCTCGAAGAAGTTTCGTCCAAGTGGAAAGGAAACAAAACAAAAACAAACAAAACGAAATCAGCTGGACTTGATCTCCGGGCTCGCTTCGTCTCTCTTCCTCCCCTTCGTTCGACGGATTGTTATTCTTTCCTCCAGCAACATGGCCTCCCGTCCGCTTTAGTAATTGTGTTACGAGTTCCAACGAGAAGGAAGGCGTTATTTACTCGACGAACTTGAGAATCTGGTGACGATGTCCGCGAAGAATGCGGCGGACCCTAATAGGGCCGTGGAATATTCCGCCGTGCCCACGGAAAACGTCAACTTGGATGCCAACTCGACGCAGCAGCAACCTGAAAGGTAGGAAAAAATCACTTCTGTTCGATTTTTTTCTTTCACCCCTCGATAGTTTCGCCCGCTCAAGATTACGTGAAAAAAATTGAAGCAAGGGGAGTGTGCGCAATGTCGTTCCGTGAACTGGTACATATATGGTTTGCGGGTGGTTGCATTGAAAGGCACGAAAGGGCTCCGCGCGTAGGGTGCCTCAACATTGGCCGAGTGCGATCGATCGTGCCACCCGAAGGAAGGGCGAGCATTTTCAACATAAGGAATTTTCCCAGGCTTCTCGAGGACAACGCGGGCGAATTGCTGGGTCCTTGGTTTGAAACATTGTTAACTATTTGGTGTCCGTCACAAAGAAGGTGACCAGGAGTGCATTACATTTACGATCAACCGCTTAATGGAAAATATTTCTCATGCGGAGTCGTGATTTGGCACACATCTGACTGGCTTCTAATAAGCCGTGACACTTTCCGTTCTTCCGCCGGGGTAGAAACCATGGCAGTCTTTTATTAAACTGAAATAAATATGTATAACTACTCTGAACTTAATTCATTCGAGTAAATTCCACAAAGTGATGCTTCAAAGACCTTCAAAGCTTTCTCTTGTATTTCTACGGAATCTTTTTTACTTATGCTAATAATTGAGATATTATTTAGCAATACAAGTGAAAACTTTTCGGGACTACCCGACCATGAATATAAAAATAGCATTAAAACAACCCCATTTTCCGCGGAATTCCCGCGCGTATTTAATGAAAGATGGAAATTAAGAGAGTCCGCAGATATGCGGAAAACAGTCGAAGACTGCGCTGCACGTCGTGTGCGAGAGCGCGCTGCGTTTGAACCTTTGGAGTGATAGCTGTAATCATAAATATTAAAATCAATATTCGCACCGCAATGCAACACTTAATTTTCGTATCACACAGTATCAGCCTCAAAAATACGTGTTAATATTTTAAGTTTGAAGAGGTAACTATATTACAGTGCAGAGCTATCGTAACAACGCTGATGATATTTTGAAAATGTATGTTGAGCCATGCGTGTGGACACAAGCATATTTATTTTTTAAGGCTATCTTTAAGGCTAAGTGAGTTTTAAGGCTATTTTTATCCAAATATAGTACGCGAAGGAGCATTATTTCGGTTTTGAATATCTAAAATAAACAGATGGCTAGTTTCTCCATAATTAATTTAATAGTTTGTAGATTCTGACGTCGTAAACAACAGAACTAAGTTCAAGCGTTTGTATTTAGACAGCTGTGAAAAGATACGTTTTGACACAAAAAGAGTTAGGACGCTCGTGACCTTTTTGATAAGTCCGCGCTATTGATCTAGATAAAAATGGCACTGAGTTTTTCAAGAAGGTAAGGTTGAAGTGATTGAGTAGGGCACCGAAGGGGAAATCATGTTTTGTTTTCTCCTTCACTCTGTTGTTGACGCAAAAAAAATGGCTTCTTGAGGTAATTCGCACGCGGAAAGAGGGCTGGATGGACGAAAAGGGACTTCGGTTGGATCTCGGAAGGAAGCCTTGCAGTGGCTTTCTATGATCCGGTCCGCTTAGGGCTCGGCCCAAGTGGGGAGACTTTCTCACACGCCCTTACCGCGCTTTCCTCACACATTTTTTTCTTACCTGTCGTCCCTCCTTTCCAACCAACCCCTCCCCTATCCCTTTCACTCACAAGGGTGCTGAATTCCGGCCCCTTCACCCCAAACTATCCTCTCCCCCTCTCTTTTCGCGGCCACCTGGCCGCACGCAAAGCTGAAGCCAAAGGGAGTCGAACATATCCGGCCACGCCCCTTCGCCGCCCATTGCGCCGAATGAAACGCAGGGATGGTTTTATTTGTCGCTTACGCTAAGACGCCACCATGGGTTTTTAAGTTTCGCACGGTTTTTTTTTCAAATGTTTACTTCATGTTTTTAATGGCATTCACATTTTAATAGAAAAACATATCATGGGAGTTTAGGTCTAGCGATACACTGGATATAGTGTCCTCTCCCCGAGTCTCAGGCACGTGTAGCTGATGAACGTCACAAAGGTGATGGGAGGTAAGAACGCGTGGTGAGCACTGAAGAAGTTAGAGATTTGGGTTGACACAAGGCAGATGCGAATGAGAAACGAAAGTCAGATGGAAGCTAAAATTGACAAAGGAGTAGGGCAAGGATGCAACCTCTCACCAGCACTGTTCAACATATACTTGGTATAGGCCATAAATATAGAATAATACAATATATAATAATAGAGTATAGAATAATAGAAATATAGAATAGAGAAGCACATGAAATAGGACAGAGCGGGATAAAGATAAATGGAGAAGAAATAGACATGCTCCGCTTCGCAGATGATATCGCAATCATTGCTAGAAATCGCAATGATCTCCAAAGGTCATTAAACGTAATTAACTAAATTCTCCAAGAATTATTAATATTATTATGTATTCTACCGGTAAAGGTAGGTTTTGTTGAATATCAGAGAATCCGCTCCCGGCCTTTTACACATTCCGGGGCCTATCTCCCTCTAATGTATCCTTTTTTGCCTCTGCATAATATCTACCCTTCTTCATCCCGTCCATGAAACCTATTCTCTTTCTTCCCCTTCCCCGCTTGCCCAACATCCTTCCCTCTATCACACTCTTCAGCAACCCCTCACCCTTTATTACCTCCTTCAGCCATCTACCCCGCCTTTTCCGGATTTCATTCAAAAGATTCCTTTCCTCGCTCACCATCTCCTGCACTTCCTCGTTAGTCTTCCTTTCCGTCCATCTAACCTTCTCCATTCTTCTCCAAACCCACATCTCAAATGCCTGCAGCCTATTCTCGTCCTCCTTTCTCAGGGTCCACGTTTCTGCCCCATACAACGCTACGCTCCATATCAAACTCTTCACCAGCCTCTTCTTCACATCCTTACCCAGTGTCCCCGTCATCAGCTCTCTTCCATTACTAAACGCCTCCTTAGCTAGCGCTATTCTCTTCCGTATGTCTTTACTACTGTGCCCATTTTCCTCTAGCGTGCTACCTAAGTAAGTAAACTGTTCTACTTGCTCTAGTTTGTGTCCTCCAACTTTAATCACAAGATTCACTTTCTTCGTCCTAGAGAATCTCATTACTTTTGTTTTCTTATGATTTATCTTCATTCCGAATATCCCGTATTGCATATCTGAAGCATCTACCAAAGCTTGTAGTCTCTTCGAAGATCCACTAACCAATGCCTGATTGTCCGCGAATCTAACCGATTTTACAAGATGCCCTCCCACTTTGACTCCAACCTCAAGTTCTTCCCATGCCTGTCTGACCATTTCCTCAGCATAAATGTTGAAAAGCAGCGGCGACAACGGACACCCTTGCCTTACCCCGCGACCTCGAGTTGCCCACCCTGATTCACCATCAGCCACCCTCACCTGTGCCCGTTGCGTCATATATAAGTTTCGAATTAGTCTCCTGTCTCGCCAATCTATTCCCATTTTCTCTAGTATCTCCGTTAGTTTATTCCAATTTACTCTGTCGAAAGCCTTTTCAAAATCAATAAAGCACGCAAAAACGTCCTGATTATACTCTGTTTCTTTCTATAAGTGTTCTCATCACCGCTATCGCATCCCGAGTTGACCTTCCCTACCTGAACCCAAACTGGTCATCGCCTAAGCAGTTTTTGGCCTTACTCTCCAACCTTCTATTGATTATTCGAAGTAAAACTTTGGCTGCGTGTGAAATTTAACTAATTGTTCTGTAGTTCTCGCATACTGATGCTTTCTTCTTTTTCGGGATAGGAATCAATACTGTTTTCACAAAGTCCTTTGGCCATACTCCTTCGTAGATCCTGCGTATGAATTCGCAAAAAAAATTGCCTACCTTTACATCGTAGACTCTTTAGCAATTCCGAGGGTATGGTATCTACTCCTACAGCTTTTCTTGGTAACACTACCTCTTGGTACTTCCTCCTTTTCTCCCCCTTCAACGTTTCCAGTTTCCATCTCTTCATCCTCCTGCTTTTATTTAGCTTTTTGAATTAAACCTCACAATTCATCATCACTAAATTATAATCCGAGTCTGCATCAGCCCCCGGATAACTCCGCGAGTTCTTCACACTGTTCCTAAATCTTTGTCTAACCATGGTATAGTCAATTTGGTATCTCCCAGTGTCTCCCGGCATTTTCCATGTGTACCTTCCTGCGATGGTGTTTAAACCACGTTTTTGTAACAATTAATTTATTTCTCCTACAAAATTCAACTGCCTTCTCTCCGCGATCATTTCTCGTTCCTAATCCAAACCCTCCCACTTCATACCCATCGCTTCCTTCCCTCACCACTGCGTTCCAGTCGCCCATTACTATTAGATTTTTCTTACCCGGCACTTCTCTGATTATCTCCTCTATTTGCTCATACACCTCATCCACCTCTTCCTCCCTATGATTGCTTGTAGGAATGTACACCTGGATCAATATGAAATTTGTAGGGCGTGCTTTTATTTCTATCACTAGTATTTCGGATGTGCACTAACCATCCTACAGTATTTTTCTCCCATCTGATCAACTGCGTCCCCAACCACTCTCAAATTATCTAACCACCCACTTAATTTCTATTTAGCCACAGTCCGTCATCGCGGACTTACTCTGTTTATAAAACCCAATGTAAAGGCCTTAGTTGCTGTTTTTGAAGTTTTAATAAATAAAGGTAAAATTAATCATAACCATTTAGAATCACAGAATATGACCCAATATCTAGCATGCCTTCATTAAATATCCTAGTCGCATGTCAATAGTGTATGTTTGGTGATCTTCACCCCCTGCCACACACCCTCGTGGTGGCTCGCAGGGTTTCACGTAGATGTAGATGTAGATGAATATGACAGGAAAATAAGTACCATCCTGCGATATGCCACTAGGATGTGTGCTTTGGGAGCTAGGAAAACATCCATCAATAACGAGCTCTGTTAATAGCTAGAAAGAGGCTCATTGTGAAAGTAAATATATTGCGATGGCACTCATTCTAGTAGCAAGACAGAATTATTTAGATACTAAATTCGTAGGGTGTATTGCCCTGGTTTTACTCAAGTGGAGCAGAATAGCTATATATTGGCATCTTTAGAATGTCAAAGCATATAGGTTCGCATGCTGCGTATCATTAAGCCTTCCATATTCTACCTTACTCATTGATACGCATAAATGCCTCTCCGTTAGCTTGTTTAACTAGTTTGGTTAGAGTTCCAAGGATTGAGACTTAAAGGATTCAGGGTTGGGGCGGTAGGTATTGTCTCTCCATAAGACACATGCGGTTACCTTTTCTTCTTCACCTCAAGAATCTCCGTCCGTGGTACACCAAAGGGGCTTCCACCGGAAGTGAACCCGTGACCCTTCATCTCTTTGCCGAACACTATACCCTAAGGACTACAAAGCTTCCCTAACGTCATTTTGTTTAGGAGAGGACAGTCCTTGGCATTGATTTAAGTATCGTGTGCACGAAATACACCACAATCGACTACGTGTTATTTCGCCTCCATCACTAGGCTTTTGATTGATAAATTGGGAAATAAAGAGCCATGTAGTCACACAGTTTATTAATTGCTAATGAGTTGTCTGTGAAATGGGGTGACAACCCGAAAAGTCATGGAACCATCGTTGCTGATCCATATTTGAATCGCACGATTTTTGTCGAAAGGAAGATTTCAAAACGATTAGACATCGTGCCAAATATTGGCCCTAAATATGTATTAATGTCAACGACAGAGCTCTTTCAACAACTGCGGTTTGATAAAATAGAGAGCGCAGCTTGGCAACACCGAAAATTATTAATCCATTGGTCGGATTTTGAACATAACGGAATTCTCATTTTCATGAGGCGAAATTTGGCCCATGAGGTTACTTTTTTCACTCATTTTCTTCCATCTTAGATTATCATTATGATACCTATACAATTTTTTAAATGATCATGTGATCCACAAGCATCCTTTAATGTATCGGCGCCTTTTGCGTTGAATCGTATGACATATTCCTTTATAAATTACGATCCAATCGGCACTAACGATATAATTGGCTACAATATCATTTAAAGAACTCATGGTACGTCATGCTGGAAATGAAGGAAATAAATACTAATTTCCAACTCTTGGCGCGATTTCATTTCGCCGATAAGTTTCCTTTTCCTGATGAATCGGGGCCAAAAACTCGCCATGAAACTAAACTCGGTACGTAACGAAACAGAAGAGCTCCACTTGAGAGTCAGGGGAGAGATGACTGGTAAATTGAGGGAGCGTCGTTGAATGGGTGGGTGACTCAGCCGAAGGCACTTGAGGCGGAGGGAGTTCATCAAGATTTCCTCAACACCATCCGACGTTGGAGTCGTAAAACCGCGAGAGCAACAGGTACTCCGCTCTAGGATTTCCAAGTTTACCAGGTCCATTCAGTGACAAACTTGCGGACGTGCCCGCTGTATACCTTGTGCAGACCTAGCTTAGGTAAATGAGAACGAGGATATGGGAAATATAGCAACATCCCCGGATTTCTCCCATGCTACACTCGCACATGCGTGTTAAAGGGAATTCTGTAGAATTAAGCATGGAGTTCCTGTTCGCTCCTAAAATGAAAATGGAGAAAATGGAGGTTTTAGGATGTATTGTAAAGCAAACTGCATTACGAACAATTATCCACCGTAAAAAGATGCCAAATCTATAAATTTCGAGAATGATGCATCAAGTTTCCGATTCACTGCAAGAGATTTTGCAATACGATATACGGTGAATATAAAACATTATAACTAAATGAATTTTTGAAAGTTAACATTCGAAGTGCGTACAAAATTTCAGCCAATGTTTATTTTGCATAGTACACATCTGAGCTCCTTTAAACTGGAGGAAATTTTACTGTATCTCGGGTTTAGTAAATTTATCTCTCTGAGTAAAATCCAAAGAAAGGCGAAACAATCATTTCTCTTCGGGCATTGACTGAGGAAGTGGAGACTTCTTGGTTCCCTCAGCTAAATATGAGCCACGTTATGGTTTTTATGATTACCAGCATAGACAACGCACTGTTCAACTATGAAATAAAATAGTGGGCCGTCATATAAACAAACTTTCACAGAAGGAAATATACTCCATGCGTACAGGATGATCATTCTCTGCATGGTAGGTACTAATGAGAACTGACACTTTGGAATCGGGGATCTACACTCAATTTCATCCAAAAATAGGACGCTGGAGATAACATCAAAGCGCGGTTTATTCTTTTCCGCTCCTCATTGTACGCGGGGGGGGGGGGGCTGTTTTATTGCGGAACCGCAAACGATTGCGTTCCGGTGTTGTTATTTCACATCCGGCTAATACGCTTTTTTTCTCACGTGCCAATTTTTGTCTCACAAAAGGTAGAGGTGGTGGTATGTGCCAAATATGACTAAACGTTTCATTTTGGGGTCTACTGTGCTACCTTACATTATTCTTTTAAGATGTAAATGTTATAATTCAACCTACAACAAGTCACAAGTAAGATAGGGTAGTTTTATGCACTTGAAGCCGACAGTAGGCACTGGATTGACGTCAGATGGATAAATTTGTTTGGATGGCCCAGCAACTCCTACCTAACCGGAATTGGGAATCTTGGAGGCTAGACGAACTAAAGCAAATTCCTCACCAGGCAGTGAAAGAGAGGATGATGGTTGGATGGCTTGAGATTGAGAAGATGGATGCTTGAGGGAGTTAGAAAAACTGAGCTACATTTCTGCTGCATTGAAATCTGTTTCATTGAAAATATTTTTGTTTATCGGCCAAATTCCCGTATTTTTTAAACCGTTTATGACAATTTCTCCGGCTTGCGCTTTAAGGTAGGTCTTCCCAAAAAACTCCATGATGTCATAAGGTGTTGAAGGACCGCTAGAATGTCGCAGCATCAGACGGATTTCCTCACTATAGAATGATTTTAATTGAGCCATGAAAGTCTTGTCCAGAGGTTTTAGTTTTTGGGTCGAATGTGGGGGCAGACATTTCTAAAATACGCTTATGATTGTCAGCTACTTGACGCCTACGAATGACCTTCTATAGCTAATGTCATTACGGTGGCTTTCCCACAGGTTACTTATTACCTATATGTCCTTTGAAAAAATTGTAATAAGAGTCACTTACGGCACAATTAAGTAATATATAATATCATATAGACGCGGGAAAAGATGGTTTGGATGATTGACGGGAATATGATTCCAATCTCAGGATAATTAAAAATATAAAATTTGAAAGGTTTTTTTCGAAAATTCTATGCCCAACAGAGCTTGCAAACCTCATTCGTATATTCTTCAAGCTTTGTTCCGTAGTTTGGTCTTAGGCTCGTCATAATTGACTATGCACGTCGTATTACCACAATGGTAATTACTGGTCCAACCCTGCGATGATGGTACGGCTCATACTTCCCACGTTTTTGTTATTTACTCATAAATGTAACATAATTTATACACGTTAGTTATTCGTTGTTTTCCATTGAATCTGTTATAAATATCTTCACTTCCTGTCGTATAAGCGTCAAACATTGATTTCTTGAATTAAGAACAAGATGTGAAGTATGAGAATCTCCAAGGTCATTCTAGCATTGTTTTCACTCTAATTGGTCGCTCACGGTTCAGAGCATTAATGCTAATCACTGTCTCCATTTTCAGTGGGCATTACTGGGTGTATTGGCGACATTGAAGATTAATTTTTTTCTATAAGTTAGAACAAAGATGACCGTGTCTCCAAGAATATTTCATATTTGCACTCTTCTTAGCCGGCAGCCTGTTTGCTATTTGCACTTTTTCCAACCGATACACCACATTACATGCCGACGTTCCACGTCACTCCATATGTGAGTAAATGTTCAAGTTAATGGATAATCTTGAGCATAAAAATGCTCTTTATTTTTTACTTCACAGTATATGCGATAAAACACCTTGAAACTTTCAGCAAAGAATGTAAAACTCGTTGAATATATGATTCAAAGATTAGGAGAATAAGTTTCAGTGAGTTGTTTTGCGGTGAAGTCAAATTCTTTGAAAAATGAGTTTTGAGCATCGCGTGGCATTCCTAATTAGAATTAAATAAAATGTGCATACAACTTCTTCAAATACTTGGCCAATTACAACTTCAACGCACCGGATAGTCATTTATCTTCTAACAAAATGAATAAAGAGTCAAACATCGTCAGCACTCATGGTCAAAATGAATATTTCATATCAATTATTGAATCCCATTGCTGTCTAAAACAATATAAACTTACCTTCGAAAAACTCAACAATTTATTAATTCATTTTTTTCAGATTACCTTGTAAAACAGAGATTGCCACAAATATCCTGCATCTTTAGGCATTGTTTGAAATGTTTTGGCGATGCAAACGATACGCTGAGATGAGTTCAATGAAAATTTTAACCTTGGGACCATGGCCGTACCAATACCAACGAATTCCAGTTCCGGGTTGCCGGGCAGACGGCAGGATGCACGATTGCATGGCCACTGCTTTCGATCGAGATGGAATCAGACCCTTTCCAAGCGTCACAGTTCATTGAGATATGTAGCGTTAAAGGTTGTCGACGGGAGAGAAAAAGTCTCGCCGCCGCGCCTGCCGACCGCCGAGCGTTCGGGACGTCACTCTCTGTCCCCCCTGCGATAACTCCATTAAAGACCGACACTCGCCGTGGTCTTTTTTCGGAGCGCGCGAGCGAGGCTCCGGGACACCTCGTGGACGATTCGTCCCTTTCTATATTGATTCCATCCAGCGGAGGGGAGGAGGGGGGGCTCGTTTTGGTGTTTTCGTAACCACGACGTCATAGCACCCGCCCACACGTCGTAACAACAACTCGACCCCTTCTCCTCATTCACTCCGCCCCACTCCCGCATTTCCGTGTCAGGCTTTCCGTCCTACATGATAGGGATCGGGACTGCACGCAACGAAGTGACCGACCCCTGTTTGCAGGCCGGGCGCTACTAATGGTCATCGCGATTAGCTTGAAAGGGTGGACATCCATTGTTGTTTCGTTCTCCGCCCGCTCTATGATGGATATTTTGGTCCTAGGGCGAACGCCCAATCTCGATATTTGGCATCGGGGTTAAGAGGAATATTACCGGGGTGTTTTCCCGTCGGCATAAGAGGTCATTCACGCAGAGTAGAGGAAAATCTAAATCCCTTGTCCCAGTATTTGTTTTCTTGTATATCATTCGAGGCTTTATTCGGGAGCACAGGTTATGTATGGCGCACCCTTATTCCTTCTAGTTGTATGCTTACGTGGGAAACTCTAAAGAGGTTAGAATGGAATACTTTAGACCTTTCTATTCACGCTCAGGCATAGTTAAGATAAGAACAAGGGCGCATTTGGAGAATGTAGCATGATAGCGAGTGGGTGTGGCCTTATCGGTCACAAAACAGGGTATTAACAGAGGACGTTTACGGTAATTTGGCTAAATCAAATACAATAAACCGGAGTCAGCTTCCAAATCAAAAGGAAAGAAGCTCCCATCTTTTTCAAATCTTACTGGGTTATTCTCATAGAACGAAGAGAATATTGCTTATTGGCTCAAGAAAATTAAGTCACTCTTTTACTTCAAAGTAATCGACACAAAGTAGCAATCAAGTATAACTTGTTCTTTACCTTTACATGAAAAGATGTACTTAATTTTCAGCATATACATGTTTAGATAAATGCTCACAGAATAGAGAGAATTACGCCATTAATGGTTCCGCTTTCGGCGCATTAACTGACCAATTGATACATTGAGGAGGAATGATAAATGGTGTAAATGTATTTAACATTCCACTGTGTTATCCTGCATTATATTTCTCCTCTCCTCCACTTTAATCATCATTTAGCATTGGTATTGAATATTGCATCGGTAAAAGATTAAGGTTCCATGACCCGGACTCAGGACTCCCTTACTCCGAAAGCATCACGTAAGTTTACACTTCCACATTCGCCTGGACGCAGCAAGATTGTCTCCCTCGAACTTTCCCTGAGAAATCGCAAATCGTATTTACGTAATCACTCTCGTCATACATGGACTTTTCCGCAGTTCAAAAATTAAAAGGAAATTGATGTAATTAGTTTCAATTACGTAATGTTCTTAATGACGACGCCCTTTGTGTAAGAACCGCTTTAAATTTCTGTGAAAATTGTACAAAGAAATCGACATAAAATTTCTAAGAATCGTATGTATCATTCACGTAAGTAAGTAGTCGATTGGAATCGGTCCTACTATCACAAAAATCTTTAGCGTTGTGTAATTATCTAGGTTATTATTCATATTTATAGTTATTCCGAGGGGTTTTTACCAAAATAATGTGTTTCATTCAACCGGATTGAGTATACTGCAATATTTAATGTACGTAATGCTAAATGTTTCTCCACGAATTATAAGTACGAGGTCTGTCCAGAAAATAACCAAACATTTTGAATTACGCGCCAGAGGAGATATTTAGTGATATGCGATTGGAAGCACTATCTTGCGCATTTCCTCCTTTGTAGTGCTGGGAACGGAGGGCGACCTCCGGTGATTGAATCGGTAGTAGCGATTACAGCACTCCTTCGGTTTTCTCCGGTGCTACCGCGGTTGTTAGCGGAGGTTACGGAGGAAACGGAGGTTTCGGAGGACGCGGGGGCTTTGAGTGGTTGTAGGTTTTGAAAGACCTCTGAACTGTCTGTAAAGTGATTTTTTCGAATAATGTCGTATAATTGCAATGTTTATAAATCAAAGATGCTTATTTAATCTGTGATTATTAATCTGCTCAACCAAATATAACTTAAATCTCTTCAGGCTCATTGGACGTTTGACTCAGCAAACAATTCATTCTGTATTTAGCATGAGGCTAATAATACTAATAATGTTTAGTGAAGTACATACTTTCGGAAATCATTATTTTTACGTTTAATGACATGCACAATAGAAGAACACATCATAATTATCGAATACCATCTGATATTTCTTATCACCATGCAAGTGATACCGATCGCAAAAGATTCTAGTAAATATAATGGGATAGTATCAGTGGTGATGGTCAATTTTCCGAAGAAGCGGATATTTCCACTCTGTTCTTTACTATAATAATAATTTGTCAATAAAAGTTATTTTTTAAGTACTTCAGCAGTATTTTCGTCATGTTTTGTAACCATGAATAGTATCATTGCTTCATATGATGCTGATGATGCACAAATAATCGGAAAAAGCGTAATTTACTGTTAATTTTTCAATATACTTGGTAAATATTAAACTCGTTTTAAAATTATAACCTCTCAAAACGTTCTGGCTTCGTCATTCAATTTCAATTCAATTTTCTTGTAACTGTCTTAACCAGGGAGAACACATTTATTGAAAGAATAATGCCTCATCACTTGCATAGTTTATTGAACACCTTTTCTCATCTGATAATAGCTGCCTAGACTAAATCAATGGATATTTTACATCACACGGTCGAAGTCGTAATGTTATACCTTACAACTGGTAATTGGGTGCTTGCAATTGATTAAAAGAAAATTATTCTCCACGGAAATTTTTCATCATCTAATCTCATTGAAACATGAAATCCTATTTGGGCTCTAACCTAGGCCTAAATGTTGGGGTTTTCGTTTTTTTCTGACTCGTCGGACATTTAAGAACTTCCATGAAAATTTTATTCCTGTAGCTTGAGAAGAAATGCTAAAATACCATCCTCCGAAACCACCGAAACATTGCGTGACGTAGCGTTTCGGAGGTTTCGGAGCAATCGGAGGTACCGATTGGTTTCCAGTAAACAACTGCTCCGCTCCTACCGCTCATTTCCCAGCACTACTCCTTTGTAACAACGTGTTTTTGGATTGTTGATATCTTGTTTACTTTTCGTGATACTTTTATTTGAGTGCAACGAGTGTTTGTGGCGATTTTTGAAATGTGTGATTTTCTGCAACGTAAAATTTGGGGTGAAACTGGAGAAAACTTTGACTGAAACGTTTCAACTTTTGAAACAAGCTTACGGAGATGATCCCCTGGGTCGTATGCAATTTTACGAATGGTTTTCACGATTTAAAAGTGGTCGTCAGGCAAATAAAGGTGATGCTCGACCAAGAAGGCCTTCCACTTCAACTGACAACTCACACGTTCAGAAAATCAACGATCTGTTGCGTGGAAATCACCAATTGACTGTCAGAGAAATTGCAGACGAGGTTAGCATCTCAATTGGGTCATGCCATGGAATTTTGACGGAAAAATGGAACTTGCATCGAGTTGCAGCAAAATTTGTTTCCCGGTTGATGACAGAACAACATATAGAAAATCTAATGGACGTTAGTCAGGTACTCCTGGAACAAGCCAATGACGATGAAACATTCATGTAAAGAATCCCGCAGTTTCCTAACTCGCCAGACCTGGCTCCTTGCGATTTCTACTCATTTCCGAAATTAAAATCAGTGCTGAAAGGTCGCCGTTTTCAGAGTATTGATGACATCGAAGCAAATTCGTCACAGACCTTAAAGGCCATCTCAAATGAAGCTATCCAGGACTGCTTCGCAAAATGGAAATACTGCCGAGAAAGTGTGTGTGAATAGAGTAGAGGAGTACTTTGAAGGGGACAGGGACCAATAATCTGTAATATTAATAAAAAAGTTAAAAAATATAAAGTTCGGATATTTTCTGAACAGACCTCGTAAGCTATCGCGTCTGCCATTATGTTATTCTTCAACTTTCCGTGAACACCCTTCATCTATGATTTCGCTGACACAAACCCAATTTTTTTCTCTAATGGCACCGATCGTTTCCATTGTTTCGTTGTTTACCATTAACAATTGTTCTCTTTCTGAGAAGGGACACCTCGTACGGTACGGAAAATGCTGAAATCAGCCACAAAGTACACATCTCTCTTTTAAAAATTTCTACTTCCGTCACAAGGATATTTCCTCACACGTTTTTGGTGTCCATTATATCCTGAGAACTATGGGTTTAATTGGTATACATTGATTCGACAAAACGCTTTTTGTTTTCGCAAAAATATTTTAATAAAAAAGTATTGGAGCCATAATCCCTTCCCTCTGCTCGCAGATATTCCTTGCACCGCAAGCGTATCCCAGGCAGGTGTTGAGGTGAAAAAGTGAGAGTTCGTCAACTGCCGATTCAATTTTCGTTTCAGATCCCTCCTTCTCCATTCCACTGTTTTTGCGTGACTGGCAACTCTAACTGACTCCAAGTATAATCCACTCAAATAGAGTGATATTAACTTGAGATGTTGTCTCCCGAATCAGGGTAAGACCACATTGAAAGACCACTGAATAGCCAAAATTAAATTTACTCTGCTAATTAATCCATTCCTCTTTTACGGAGGATGTCGACTTATTAAGCAGCCACTCTTTCAAACCAGTTATTCAACGATAAATGGCTTTTAGGAAAATTTCCGTGATGCTAACTAACCCTCTGCACCTCAAATTATCGCGTGAAGTGGGTTAAAGGGGCTTTTGGAAGTCAGCCCTTAATTTTGCCTCTGGGAATTTGAAGGCCAGCATTGGTGTGATATAAGTATTATTTCCCCAGGGCTGGGGGTCAATTTCAGGACGCAGTGTTCACTTGTTTTAATCACTTTTGTCTCTAAAGCTTGGATAATTATTCTATTTAAAAAACCAATCCATTACGAGTTAGTGCGTTTAAAATTCTCAGAGCATGGACAATTCAAACTGTACCATTATTTGTTTGCTTTCTTTCCAGGGTCCCACCTCGAAAAATAAAATATTTCCCATCTCAACGCTTTATCTATACATCTAATTATTGGGTATATCTTCCCTTAAGAATCGAACCTTACTTTTTTGTCGATTATGACGCTAGGAAAGGATACCATTTCGAGAGTACTTGAAAATCGCAGAATGCGGCGAGGATGCGTCACGTGAATGCTAGAGAATGAATGTAGAACAAGAGATGAGGTTAATACGAAATGAGGTTACTACGAATAATTATTATTTGGCTCCCTCACTACGTAAACAAATCCGACCAGCAGGAGAAAATAAAAAAGACAGACAGGAAGGTATTATGAGCGATAGGTTATAAATACTCCTTTTCATCCCGAACATTCGTGGCCACAAGACAACATAAATCACCCATAATTGTAAGTTTATCATAGTATAATACTCACGGAATACCTCTCCATTGACAACAACACTAAAATGGATGGACTTCTAACACTCACCGCTCTATGACCTTGTGGTGGTTCATGGGGCTCACCGTAGATGCCTAAGATTGAACGGGGTATGAAGCTCATGCATGCGATGGGATGTAATATAATGGGATGACCCTGATGTGGACTTCCCACTGAGAGGAATCTGGTCGCATTAATCTATTAGCCGTTCTCCTATGTGCACCGTGATAATCTACGTCCTCCGATCCAGCCGTGGATTTCTGGTTCCACGACAGACACACAATGAGTTTCTTACGGCGAGGACAATCATGAAATGAGGCCAATGCTAGATTTGTAGCACACTGCACTCATTTTCATTCAAGGACTACACTGAATGCAATTAGGGTCTTGTAATGCAAGCTTGGTAAACCAACAGTTGTTTTAATCGGCTTAAACGCTTTCATTATGATGCGTACGGTACTGAAAATCAATTTAATGCCCACATTAAATCATTATCATACATTTTTGTGAAAGGTTACAATTCCTTAAAACCCCGACTAACACCTGAAGTAAACTGCCACAATTTTTAAATCCATATCATCCCCAAGATTGAAAACATTTTGAATCGAGTAACCTTGTACAGCGATTTACTAAAGCTGTAATTTTCCCAGTTCATTCTATAAACTGGCCCGTAATCATTTTCTCTTCATCGTCATTTTTTTTAAATGTGCTCCAAATCTTAGAAAGGGTTGGAAGAAAAATATAATTCCCGTGAAGCCCAGCTATACCTGATCCGTAGTTTCAAGGGTGGGCTGTCGAAAAGTTTAGGCATCGACAGTTTGTTAGATGAAGATGCTCTTGGCTTTCCTTATGCTCGTAAGGTACCAAGAATGAATTTTGCATTGTAATCCGCCTTAGCGGCCTTTGCTATTTCGCAACTGTAACGTTATTATTTGATTACAATTTCAATTTGTTGTAGGTTTCTTTCATAGCAATTCGTGAGTTCTACTGAAGATAAAATTTAGAGTGGCAGTACATAGTGCGTATTGGGAGAAGTAGCGCCTAAAAAGAAGTATCTGCCTTGGAGGTTATCCTGAGAAAATAGAGTAGCACAAATCTGTCATAAAAATATGTTTCAGTAAGCCGTCGACAGAATTAATGTAATAATTATTTGGAAGATTGTGTGTGCGTCTAGGGACAAAATAAAAAATGAAGAAGAATACCGAGGAAACGCAAATTGATGTCGCATATAACCAGAAGGATGAGTATAAGCTCGTGTGTATCAGCCTGGACACTCCTCTACCTGGACACATGACATAACAAGTTGAGTACACGTGTTCCAGATGCGAGTTTTTCAATTTACGCTTGAGAGTCACATACGTTGCATTCATTTTGTAGTTCTTCGAAGGAGAGGTAATTAGTGCTCGATTAGGATTTGTAGAGCGGATTTAAAGAAGCCAAGGGTTGCTTAGTCACAGGGCAGATAAAATATACAGTGGCATATTATCTTTCAGAGCTAATTACCGCGTGGCTCGCCATTAATTAGGCGCGAGCGATTGAAGTACACATCGTAAGCAGAAGTAAGAATCACAACGTAAGCAGAGTGTAATTTGCGAGTGAAATGAAAATACAGGAAAAAGTCTCGCAACACTTAAGGACGGCACAAAACTGAGCATTTCTCGGCTCTCTACTGAATGGACGCAACACGATTAATAATATATATAACGGTTTTCACCATACCACTTTGGCATTAATTGTTCAATATGAAAATAACTAAAGAAAGCGTTATTCTACAAAATTGTTTAATTATTTCCCACATGCATTAAACTTGAGTTCATTCATTCAGTTCATCATTCGACTCCGTCCTTCGGATAAGACGTTTAGTCGAGGACCCCGAGCAGTCGTTCATACAGGCTGCATACAGCTGGCAAATGCCGACGCCTGGTTTCTCTCCATCTTTCCACAATTTCTCAAATAACTCTTCCACTGCATACGAATCCCGCTATCTCAGTGGTGGGTAGTTCTTCCCAAATGATCAATCAATCGACCAACCAGCTAATTATCCTTCCCTTTACAGCCTAGGTACTTCCTCTTCCTAATACAATGAAAGTGACGGTCGACGCCAACATTAACCAACCGACGAAAAAAAAACCAACACACGAAGCTTTGCATCTTCTTGCTAAACGGAGAATGATGATGCACTTCTCAAAATAGGATTGGATTTCATGAGGAAAAATTAATAAGGACCGCAGTCAAGCTGATCTTAAAATCCCCAAAAAGACAGTCCTTCCCGGTTATACGTGCCCAGAATGTGGACAGACAGTTTTATTCATTAATTATAAAATAATATAAGTATAAATTCAATTTATTAATGTTGTATATATTCTGAAATGATGACTGCAACTCAATTCTGTAGCAATTCGTGTTCGGACAGCGAGGCGAAGTTCACCTTTATAGGAACGTAAATACGAGGCACTCTGACAGGCAGAGTATTTAAGAACATAATTGAAAAGTTAATTAATCGCGATCAAACAAGTGGTGAACAGATTCCCCGAATTCAAAAGAAAGCACTAAGGCATAATACCTCAAGACATGAAAATTGAGGACTTTTGAATAGTTGTCATAATTTAGCTATCGTTGAAAATTACAAAACGTCAGCTTTAAAATATAATCTTAACCAATTTTTTTACAACATGCACGAGGTAAAGTATAATTATTTTACAATTCAATTTTTAAAATGTCCATGCAACATGAACGGTAAACGGAAAAATATGATTTTGGAGAGCTAATTGTACGTTGATCATGCTTAATACCTGCTGGACGGAAAGAAAAGAATAAGTTTACCCGTGAATGAGGATGAAACTACTTATTGAAACATTTCCGGAAAATGCCATCCTCCAGTATAATTCTTTCAATATCATTTTTCGTGGTTAAATGACGAATCAGTTACAGTCGCTATCTGAGTCCTTACCGTCCACAAAAGAAGTTCTTTGATAAAGGTCCTAATTCAGGCGTGATTTGTTCCAAAGCAGTATTTTTCATTCGATAGGCATGATGGATTTGTAATACAATCAATTGACAGTTGCGACCGGCAAATTTCAAAAATACAACTGACAACCTGAAGATAAGGGTGGCATACGTTGGTTATGCAAATTATTATCGAGTTCGAGAAACAGAAATGAACAGGAATGAACAGAATATAATGGCAGCGATTCATACAGATGATGACCAAATCTCAAAGAGAGAAGGTCTGCAGTGGCGTTCTAATTCCGAGATGCATTCATTAAAGCATCGGACATGATTGGGCTGCCGAGGTCAGGCCTAGTTGATGGAATAATAAAGTAATCAACGGAGGACGGGATGCGCTACCATTCCCCTCTCTGGTCTCTGTTTCATCAGATGGGGTGTAGTTTTCACAATCACCGACACGAGAAAAAGGCTAAGAAGGGTAGCCTCTCTTCAAAATAACACCCGACCACATAAAGCAAGAGGTTAATTGGCCATTTGAGAGAAAGGACATCATAGGATATATAAATTAAGTGAATTTATTATTTTCCTTCTATCATCGAAGTTTCTGACAAAAACCCAAGGAGGTCGTCGAGTTACCATTCTCGAGTCAAAAGTGTTGTTTAATTAGAAGATTCATTTGATGAATTAAAGGAAATTGGTGGTGTAATAGCTGGCACAGCTTTTAGCATTGGTTCTGAGTCTCACTGATGGGGGAGTAAGCGACGTTATTCATTCGAAGGGTATCGATTATCCTTGAAGCAGTAATAAATAACGCGAAGGATTACCAGAAACTGGAGTCATTTGCGGCATTTAGATAGATATTGGTAAAGAAGAAAAGTAAATTTCGCGTTAGAGGAAAGGAAATGTCGCGGCATAGTCTTGATGCTTCAATTTTTACAGTCGATCGAAATTGTCAAAACATAAAACCCAATTCTATTTTCATTGAAACCATAAACTATTCCAGAAAACGCTTGAGAGGCATGTAATACTGTGAGTGAAGACTTCGGGTTCTCCACCGGGTCAAACTCACTATCTCTGTCGACGTCTCTATGTAGGAGTCGTCCATCGTTATTGCACTGATAGCGATGGAAGACTCATGTATAGATACACCGGCACCCGAACAGTCTTCACTAATATTAAACTGGATTATATGTATTGGATTTTAGGGAGGCGACCGACAGCTAAGGTCATTTGCGCCATAGCGAATAGGTAAGGGAGGAAGGGTGGGTAGAAACCCGGCGTCGGCATAAGCCTGCTCTTAACGAAAGGCGTCAAGGGGACCACGGTTTTACGTCTCATCCGACAGACGGAGTACCCTACTTGAAGTGTCCTCCACAAGACACTGAAGTAGGGATCGGGTTTCCTCTAAAAACATCTTCCTCTGCAGGGATTTGAACCCTGGCCGCCGTATGGTTAGCCAGTACTCTAGCCACCACACCAACCCGATCCTCTAATATTAAATTCCAGAAAAGTATCATATCTTAATTCATGAAATATCGGGTGAACCTTTGTCATATACTTAGGAAAAAAGCACACTTCTTGAAGGAATTTTAGAAATAGGAAGTACATACGGATGCAGACTAGTGGTAAAAATAACTGACATTGCTTAGAACTTGCTGCCATGTCAATAAAAACCTACCCCGTAGGCCAGTGAAGTTTTATTACAAACTTGTGGCGTCATCCATTGATTCTCAACGGTAGGATGAAATTGAGAAACAATATACCTAATATTTCTATGTATACAGCAGAGAGTTTTACCTCCATTCAGCCCGGACGAGGTCTCCGGCAAAGGAGAAGAAACGTTGACTCGAATAATTCCTGACATGGGTCACGCCAAAAAACATTAGTGCTTGACAATTCCACCATTCATAATCTTCATCCTCATTCATAATTTTAGTTTTTACCGAGTGTTAATTGCTCGTTTAGTCTCTTGAAGCTCTTCATCTGAATTGTCCATTTTAACAGAGTAAAACTGATAATTAACAGTTTAATTTCTGCTATGCTCATTCCTTATTTAATTTGCAAAATATATAAAGCCAGCGGAACGAATAACCTTAATAATTAGTTTTAAGGGATTGCTTTAAATATTTTCGGGTCTAATCAGTTAAAACATAAGAAACACCAACAGTTCAAAAGCACTTCTTACTTAGTATGATAGAATCATGCATAGTTTAAGATAAGCCGGTTCAGTTCTTTTCAACGAGAAGAGTGACGAACATACTCACAGACTGTTAGACACCATGTAAGTAAATACTTACACAGTGTACCGCATTCATAAATTAGATTGGAGAGAATCTAAACTCTCGTGACTGTTACTGCTGAGCGACAGATTAACCCTTCTTGTCTCACGAACCGTTCGCAAATGATGTGAAATGAATAGTATGAATAGTACGCGACGATACCAGTGACTTGCTAATAAGTGGTTCATTATGGCATGGCGTGACGTTGGCGCCCGAGCGGTGAGAGGATGATTACATGCCGTGCTATAATGAGCAATTTAAGTTCCGATTTTCGTATACTTCTTCATAGCTCGTGTGACTTAAATTTACCATCCTCTCCAGTGTAACAATGTCATGAGTGAGAGTAGTAAATCAAAATTTACAATTCGCGCTTCATGTAGCATAGTTAGCGTTGTTGTACTTTTCATTTACAGGTTATTTTGAGACCTTTATGAGTATACTAAAGATGAGAAAATTATAGCATCGAATAGTTTTTGTGCTTGAAGATTGTCTTTGAAGGCTTAAACTGCCGTCCTCGGCGGTAAAAAAACGTAATGAGTAAATCAAAATGTAAAATCAGCGCTACATTGTAAACACGCTGCATCGTGATTTATCATCACGCTACCTCATTATAATTTTAATTACGTCTTATTATTAGCTAAAACAATTAATATCGTTAATGCGCGTCGATACATTATTAAGTTCATAAGAGAACTATATATTGTCGACGATTTTCTGTTCTCTCAATCAGGCGCATTTTCCTCAAGCGAATACTCAAGGCAGCTGCAATATTTTATTCTGAGTTTTATTTATGAAGCGTGCTGGATTTTGCGTATGCGGCAAACATTATGTCGTTCAGTCGTAAAAAAACTAACCTACGATTCAGAAGCATTATTGTGATCAATTTCTCTTTTAGTGTTACTTTTGTTGGATAGGTTTCTCCTTTTTTATGTCAATTCTCCTAGGTAAAATACATTTAAAAGAGCTGCTGTCAATAATTGTTGTCAATAACTCTTGTGTTACTTCAGTAAATTTTCGTTAATAATGAAATTGCCGTCAGCACAGTATAATAATGGGCTACTTATGTCGTGGAAAAGCGTGGTTTAAGTGCCAATGTAAGCCACGCAATGCTGGAAAATAATAAAACACTCAACGCTGAAGGACGCTCCGGAACGTCCTGCGGGAGATATCGTTTGTCGGAGGACGTTCCTGAACGTCCACGCTCGAGCCATTCTTAACGGACAGGCAGCGGACTCAAGTCACTCGTAAGGCAATTGCGGTTTCGCGGTCGTCATAGCTTAGGTTTCTATCTTATCTACGGTGTCCGTTGTTTTAAAATGCGTTACCTCGTTACATAAAGGCAATGCTTTCAACTTCATGAATTTAAATGGTCTGATCACTTTATTAGACGTGTATTTTTGTTGTTTTCGTCAGTTTTCCATCGTGCTGGTTCATTAAATTTGATTTTACGATACCAATTCGCCGAAAACGGGATTCCGGTTAATGTTTTATGGGTTCGAATAGATTCGAATTCCATTACGAGTGAGAATATTTTTGTATTAGTGATACATTTAGGTATGATGTAACTTTATCCATTGCTGTCTCTAAATCAATCAGCGCAACTAATTAATGCACGCATGAACGAACTCTGGATTACAGACTATTTCACTGGCGCTGGTCAGTCTTAACACAAGAGTGGACAAACTTGAACTTCGAGAAAGAGCCATATAAGCTTACTATTCATTCTGTGATAATAGCCAGAGGTGACTGTCAGTTAGTCGTGTTTATTTTGAGTAGCATGAAATGTGAAGAGAAAATCAGAACCCATTTCCAATGGCTTCCAGTGGCTTCTGAATACGGTATTTCCAACATGAGGAAAACATGTTTTCTGGCCCATTTCTGTTCTGGCTATTGTTTCCTTCTTCGAATCGAAATGGACGAACGCTCTGCCTCGGTGTATCTTCATACTTTTGGAAGCAATATTTTCAAATCAGCGTGGATAAGATGAATATCTTACTTTGAGTGAATGCTCACGAAAGCTGTGTTCATGCCAACGTCACATAAATCGCGTTACCAAGAAAGTAACGAAACACAAATGTAGGGAGCGCTTTAATGTATGGATGCCTATTTATAGCAGGGCGTGTCTTACTTATATTTCCTGATGGAACTAGTAGTTATTTCTAGTTGCGGTACGCAGAGATAATCATCTACCACACGATTTGTTCCTTTCCGATGAAAACAAGCTCGCCACGTGTGTGCACATGCAGTGAAAAGAATACTCATACGATACAATGAATAACCAAAGCTGCAAATTATAACTACGCTCTAGACCAAATTAAAATAATGCTCTGCGTTTCGTTTCGAAAGAGGGCCGTTTCCTTCCTATTATTTCAAAAGGACCGGAGCAATCTAATTGATGACAGAGTTCTGCAATATAGGTATTTCGCCCATTGATTGGTGGCCCCACTAGTTATAGGAGCAATTCATAACAGGTCTGGAATTTAAAATACGTTACACGTTGCATTGGGTCGGTTACTTATAAAAACAGTCGATAACATTCTATATTTCTTTATTGGACATCAATATCAATTGAGTCTTCAATACCTTTGAATAATTATGCCTTTAATATACTTAAATGTCTGATAACATGATGAGATAGTTACCATTGGTTTAAAGTATTCTACTCTTTATGAATAAAAGCCTAATAGTTCTGTTGTAACTCTATATTCACAATCCGCGACAAAACTTTTGGCAACTCCTTGTTATTTGATTAAGTGAAGTTATTTCGCAGTTATTTTAAATAGAGAGACTTGTGTCTTTAGCTCATTGTGTGACCTCTAAATGCACTAAGTTCACTTTTATTAGAGTTAATCCATCGAGACACTTTAGAAAATACTTTTATATTGACACGACATAATGTAAATTGTAGCAATCAAGTGGAAATGAAGAATGTATAACAAATTCCTCAATTACGAAATGCTCTCGAATTTCTACTTAACTGAGGATTGTGAATGGTCACGACAGTATTTTAATTTTTTCTCTACTACCGGGCACCATGATTGATTCTCGTCGGATAATTCGTCTTAAAATTCGCTAGTCCCAAAAAGAGGAGCTGACATTATCTAATTCAAAATCACCCTCAGAATAAATATAACTTTGGAATTCTTGGATAATTTCCGATTCTAGCTACATTTTGGACCCCCAGCCACACACCCTTGAGGTGGCTTGCAGGACAATATGTATGGCAATATGTGTACATTGAATATTCTCAAATTGACCGAATATGTAATCCAGACGGTTGAGTCAGTGAAAGAATGCGATTCCTTCGTCGGAAATTGGTGAAATAGCAGTTGAAAAAATTTTGAAGGGATTAAAAATAATCTCCACCCAAAATGAAACAATGTCCTCATCCTACCCAGTGTCTTTGAATAAGTAAGCGTGCTATAATTAATCACACGCGAATAATGAGGATTTAGGGGTGAGAACAAATTAATTCTGGTAAAATACTGCATAAAAATACTGATGCACTGCGAATGACCTTTACCGCCCGGTGAATTAAGAAATAGAAGAGATAGAACGATTGGTAAAGAAAATCTTTCCGCCACAAAGAAAAGATCACAGGTGCTGGACCCCTGATGTATCTAGTTTCCTCCCAAACACAGTAGAAACGTAGCATGTTGAGTAGTTCTAATAGTGATCTATTAAACGTACCAAGGAGTAGATACTACCCCTCGGGCTAAATAAATGGTAGTGGGCCCTCGCGCGAAAAGAGTCCACCCGATATCGTTTACCTTCGACTATCTACATCTCCCTGTCATCTAAACCACTGCCGTTCGCTCCTCTTGATCACACAAATGCATTTCTTCCGTAAATTAGGTTGTCCTCCCCTTCCCAATCCTCAGCATTGCTTCACCATTTCCAGTCGGTCCAGTTTAGATAGGGTCGATTGGCTATTCCGAATTTTTATCTGATTTTCATGTTGGGATCAATTTACACCTTCAGAAAAAATTTATAGGTGCAATGCTCCACCTTCATCCCCACGTTCACAGTTGCATTCGGAAATGAAGTTTGCATCTCATAATCTTTTATTGTGATTTGGCTTGCTTGAGGAGCCAATTGTGAGGTAACAAATGAATATAGTCAAGCTGTTTATGAGAGAAAAAAGAATTGTCAGCATATATCAGACTCAACCGATTGACACACCTAGCATATCTTTAGCTAAGGCCAGTAAAGCAACAAATTGGGACCTAATGTCCGGTAAAAACGAAGATGTAAAACATTGGAAGACTTTCCTTCTTCTTAGCGAAATTTAAAAAAAAAAAAATTGATTGACAGGGAGCTAATAAAATGTCAGATCACATTAAGGAAGAAAATAAAAGCCATAATGTACTGACAAGTTTAACCTCCAAAAGCGGAATTTCTGATTGTTTACGATCTAACAATCGCCGCCTTCTGAGCTTGAAGTTTCTACAGCCCGTGTTAGATGTCGTCTGATTTAAAAACGTGTGTGATTAGCGAGCGCATCCAAGGCTGATGTATGTACCGTGAGAGGAGGGGTGGAAATCCAAGTTCTATTTTATACCTAAAACGATATTTTAAAATGGTTTCCATTTTTTGCTCAAGGTGAAATACTTCTAGCGAGCCATTCTTATGAAACACCATGCAAAAAATATCGGTCCTAAAGGGCCGGTGCAAGGCGAACTCTCTTGAAGTCATCAAATGCAACGTTTATGTAATTGAAATGATCACCATTTTTTATGTCACCTTAGTTATGACACTATGTATCCCGCCTCGCCGAGACAGATTTCTGCTGAAGACATCATCTCTCTCAGTGAGCCAAAGAACTGCATAAAAATTCCTTTGTCTTAAAAACTCCAATAAACCACGTTAACTTTCTAATACAGCAAAACATAATTGGATTATACTCCACCATTATGAGCGTGATGCTCCATAAAATGTTAGGTGAAGTCATAAGTAACTTAAAGAAAGAGAGAGGTCATAAGTAACTTAAAAAAGTGAAAAAGAGATCTCAACAAAGAAATGAGTTCACATATCAATATCGAAAACCTACGGTTTTACTGGCGCCTGCTGCACTGTAATACAAATAAGCTACATATGTCACGTTCATTTCTTCCATCATCTCTCCTTCTATCAATGGCAATCGATTGCTAAGCCCAAGTGAGATGCCTAAAATATTCGATGAAGACAATTCTATTGCATTACCCACTAAATAAGAAATACCAAATAATAAATTCAAGACATTATTGACATAAGATAAACATTTTATATATATAGGAACCATATGCCGTAAGTATTGGAATACTTAAACTAACTTGTGTAACTTCCCAGAATCGGATGAGGGGAGAAAGGATCTTAATATCGACTTTGGCCCAAAGTCAGAAAAGTAAGTTAACACACTTCTCTTGATCAAGAGGAGAAAATTAGGGGCAAGAGTAACGTTTCGACGTCTTTCAACGCTTTCTAAAGGAAGCATCAACTCTGTTACCCACAATCCTGATAACCTTTACAAATCTTCTCTAAAACTATACTACCCTAAAACTAGAATTATCGTATGGCTCCTGACAAAATATCCTTCCTAGAACATTAAAAATGGCACCAGGTAACCGCCTCCCGACGACGTTTATGATTCTAGAAAACAGTAAATTGTATTTTTAGGTTCTTCAGTACAATCTATAACAAATGCACCCAGTTAAAAGTAGTCAATGAAATACTAGGAAAACCAAATTAGCGATTTTGCAAAAGTCGAAAGTCGTTTTTATTATTCAGTCGACCTTTGATTGACTTATGACTTGGAAAATTTGAAGTCAACCTCTAAATAGTAATTAATTTTCGGAGTAAATAGTCGATTTCAACTTTCCTAACCCTAGGTAAGATAGGTCAATGCTTCCCAAATAGTAACCATTTGGTCTATTCCCTCAAATCAAGAAATTTATATTAGGACCAGTAGGCAAAGCGCAGTCACCCATTTCAGAAACCAAGCTTAGTAATTTAAATAAGGGAAGCCGGCCAAGCGATTTCTGGGGAAAACAAAAGGAGCGTACGTGAGGGTATATTCGAAACTCATCTGTACATGTAAATATTATTAAATCCAGGAGTGGGAAATACACGGTGTCATTACTATTCAGTTTATTACCATTGGTTTCCGTATTAGTGAAACTATTGAACTAGGGAGTACATATTTCAAATTTGTTTTTAAAATGGTGTGCTGGAGGAAAAGTAACGAGTTTCACCATATGAAAGGACAATGTCTAACCTGAAATTCAAACACGGAGGATTGCCCTCAGCATATTGCAAGTTAACTCATCATTATTAAAGTTATTCCATCCATGTCGTTAGTCCAGAAATACGTCCAGTTCTTTAAGGGCTGCAATGCATTATCCTCCTCACTCCTCTCGTCCATCTTCCCAGGGAGAGGAAACACGCATGCCCCGATTTCGCCACGTGCCTCCTCTTTCCCTCTTTTGATTGTGTTAAATTTGCGTGAGAGAGGGAGAGAGAGTTAAGAGACGAGAAAGACTGCGGCGTATAAGTCCAATCTTGTGCCCTAATAGAGCCATTTGTTAGCCTCTCGTCGGATGCAGCGCTTCGTAGTGGCGAGTTAATTCATTCCCTTCCATCGCCGTTCCTTCTTTCATTGAAAGTGAGCATAAAGTGTCAAATAATAAGCAGGAGAATTTTCGTGCAGAACGCAATAGATATTTTTTTCTTTATAACATGATTCTCCCTCTTGCTCTCTTCCTTCCCTATTCAGTGACCATACGGGGATCGAAATGGATCTCGGGCTAAATTCTACCTACAGTGTCCTCCAATGGACTCCGAGTATAATGCTTCAAACTTGGTGGGACTATGATAATTGATCATTGGAAGAGTCGATGGTCCAATTTCAAGAAATAGTATAATAATATTACCACGAATATTAAGAATTTTTTTCCATGCATGGGCAGCGTTAAAAATTGTTTAACATTATCCCACGTACAGATCTACTCATACCAAACGAATTATGAGATAAATAACTCAAATCACAATCTCTGCTTTGTCTGAGAAGTTGTATCATGTTATAAACCGATACATACCAACTCTTGAAGCAAAAGAGTTTGATTTCTATTTGTTACTCTTAACTGGTGTCCGCCTGTTGTCCGTCCTTAATTATTACAGCTATCGAGAACTCTTGCCGCCCACACTGCGAACAGCATAAACGACAGGATCTGGCAACCTACATTTCCGAGGCATTATGTTACCTATTTGGAACGTAACCATGAAGTAGTTATTATTAGATAAATTATGCTAGAAGGAAAATATCTCGCCGACAACGTCAAAGTTATGTCTGTCATAGGCACCACATTTTCCATTGTAGTTTTAGTGCATGGTGTAATTTTCCTGCTTATCTCAGCCTTCAGAGCTCCTAAATGCCAATAATACATCCATTAAGTGAGACTATTTTTATATATTATGAGACTGAGCTCAACACATTACACCTGATGCGGTTTTTACCGTGGTCATCTTTCACTAAGCTATTTAATAGTTTATGGCCTTGTATTCCCTGTTTGCTTCCCTACCGTCGTGCTTGTCCTTGTGTCACGGAAGATTACGTAATCGGACGTAATCAATAACCGATCGAAGGTGAGTCGATGGGGTACGGAATCTTTAATGAACACGGTAGACTCTACGTTAAGTAATTGAACTAACCGCAAATTATCTATCCTATCCGACACTACAGCAGGCCCCTGGAAGGTTGAGAAACTCTTCTAGCTCTTTAGCAAAGATTAGAATATTTCATGGACATGATGGCACGATGAACTTCTATGCAGCATCCATAATAAGGATGAGTCAAATTTATTGATGAGAACACAAACCAAGTAAGATTACCCGAGGCATTTATTCGCTGATAGTAGATCGTACCCTTCACTTCGCATATTCGCATTGGTTGCTCCGCGGAAATTTTGTTTTTGTTGGGGTTTCTTTTCAATTTTCAGAAAATCATGCAAGAAAATTAACATGTCTTGTTTTATAGTTTGAGCAAAAAATATTGCGACGAGTTTGAAAAATTATAAATTATGATCGGACTGAACGCTTAGTTCCACTGTTTACGACGACATCTGCATCAAATCGTCTTTAGACATAGATTACTTCTGTAATATTATGGTCCTAGATGGTTCCGCAAAAGGGTATTTTAATTAGAACAACGCTTAGTTCCACTGTTTACGATGACATCTGCATCAAATTGTCTTTAGACATAGATTACTTCTGTAATATTGTGGTCCTAGATGGTTCCGCAAATGGGTATTTTAATTAGCATGAGGTTCCACCTGCTTTTGACGAGCAAGCGTTAAACTTAGTCGTTCACGGCTGGATAATATTTTTTTTAAATTCTTACCTTGGCATTACATGTGTTTTTGTTTTCATTTATGGACATTTAAATGATTCGTAAAAATACAGCGAGAGGGTGTTTTAGAGGAAAGAAGAACAATATCCACGAGTAACCGTCGCGAAACGAGGCTATCCTTTTACCTGTCGTTCATTTGGAATATATACCTATGGTTTCTCTTGCAGTGTGCTCTTCCCCTGGAAGAAGCTACGAGGAATAATAAAAGCAATTTGGGTGGCGAGATTGCCTCGGAACACACATAATGTGAATTTCCTTCTTCCCAGGGTCATATTGATCGCCTCCAGCACAATGCAGCTGCTACTACGAGGAAGTCATAGCTTCCCTCCACGTTTCAGTGACTCACAGTTGGTGAACTGTTATGTCGAGCCTTGTGACCGAAAGTGCGGTCAGGAACATTTGGACTTGATAGATGAGCCAAAAAGCAAGCGCAAGGATTAACTGCAAGAGATTTAGTCGATGGAAGACTTCCGCTCTAAGAATAATTTATAAATCGTTTGGAGGCAGGAAAGCTCGGAGATCAGTCACAAACTAATTTCAGGAATATGACGATATCTCAAAGCGAGATTTCGAGTAATCTTACTTCGGAGACATGGTTCGAATGGCTAAAAATGGAGATACAATCAGCCGTTAGAAAATACATAATAGTGTAGATATAAATATGCGCATTTTTTAAAAAATTCCATATTCGGTATACACACTACAATTATTAAACATAAGTAGTGGTACCACAGCAGATTACTAATTTGAATATTAATGGCTTCCTATCCACCATGGTCTCCACTAAAATCCATTCAACTATATTATTTGGGGCCAAAAATGTCTAATGTATAAGTTGCCCGAAGGTAGAATCTAAAATGAAGTAAAGATTATTTCATTGTTCTCCGGTCCATCGCACGCCGATGAGATATTCACAAGCCCTGGGAATCCGCGCCATCCCTAGGGTACTTGCTTCCCAATAGAGACGCCGAGAGGCGCTGCTTCCTCAAACATGCGTCGCGGTGCCGTCGTCTGCCTCCGCGAACGCCGAAAACACTCAGTTGCTCTCGAAACCCCTCAATCGATTCCCTTACGCCCGCGTGCGTGTCCGTGCCGAGTAATCACCAATTCACGGGAGGCGATGCGCGACGTGATTGTAGCCGACCGCGAACCAGACCTCACTTTCGTGTGAAAACCCCTTCCTTAAACACTCCTGCCCTTCAAGAGCTTTCATGAAGGGACATGATAAGCAGCGCATGGGACAGGACGGGGGTCTCTCCCCCGTAGCCTGATCCAACGCGTGCCCGATTTCTTCCGCCGAAGCCTTTGATATTGGTTCATCCTCGAAACGCCTTGCTTTCGGTCCGCGGAGATCACGAAGTCCCCGGCGACAGGCTCGAGAGATTCGGGCCATGTGCGACGCAGAGAGGGACCACGCATGGCCCCCCGCGAAGGCGAATCGGCGACCGGGAATGGAGCCGCGAGGCGCCGGCGCCTCCGGGAGACAGGCCCCGCATCGAGCGTCGAGACCCAACCCGATCCACCCAAGACGTAAGTCGAATTGAAACTCGCCGAAAGTCTCCCGCCGAAATTCCCGCTACGGGGCCCTTAAAAATCTCCTTCCCACCCCCTCTCCACCACCGGCTCGAATCGATTCGTTTCGTGGAACTGACGAAACGGGTCCCTCCTGATTCGTATTCTTTACGTGCCCTTCTTTCTGTTCGCAATACGATCGTCGCATTTTTGTTCGTGGATATCAGTTTCTTCCCGTCCGCGAAATACAATTATTTATGTTCTTCAGCAAAGATGCAGTGGTTCTTTTTTCTTTGACTCACTGCTCTTGAGCTAAAACTCACTTCTTCTATCAGTTTCACCATCCGTCAATTGACAGTCAAAAAGCATCCACCGAGAAATTTGCACGTGGCCTGTCTATGAGGATTCATTGTATTACAGTGTATGTTCTTCGGAATGATAAGCTGAAAAAAACCCTCTTCAGAGCTAGTGAGTGATTTTGTCTTGGAGGAAAGCATTTTTTAACAAAAAAATGGCGCCTTTGTTGGGCAAAATAATGTCTTCGCCTGAACTCTTCATGACAACTTACTGCAGCCTTTCTAAAATAAACATATTCATCTCTTTCCATACTCTCACCATCGTCAACCAAACCCAGCCAAAACCGTTAACCAAATTTTTTTAGCAGTTCATAAAATACTGTGACCTAATTACAGAAGCGCTTTACTGAAACTTCGAAAAGCAATGAGAATTGGAAGAAACAAATAAAAATTAACAGATAAGAAGAAATCAACAAAAAACTGATATGAATTTTCACTGACAATGAGACGGGTCACGGACATTACTGTAAAATAATGTCGCACACTGCAATATTATCACTTGGCTACTGCTAAGTTCGAAACACAACTATCACAACTGTGAAGCCGCTCATTTTTCCCGAATAATAAAAGGACAAATCACGTCATGGCAATCAGCAAGATCCCTGTTTCTTTCCTGTTTCTTGACACCTCTAAGCTAAATAGCCATTCAAAACCTCTGCCGCTATAGGCCATAAAATTGGTACAGTGCTTCTTTAATTAGCATATTTTTCTAATAGTTTGAACTTTAAATTCCCCTCAGGTCTCGCTATATCGCAGCCGATAAGTTATATATCAGGCACTGATTATGTACAGAGGAAGAAATTGTTTCATCGTTTGTTTTGTTAGCTTCAAAACCTCCTATTTTAAGGGAGCCGTAAAATCCTGCAGCTTTCAAATAATATAATCCATGCCTCGGAAAACCTCAATTTTTAGTTCTCAATGAATAGTCATTTTTCTTTCTTCGTGGAGGTCTTTCGATTGTTCCGTATTACTGCAATTACTCTCTCCCAATAATTGAATATTCTGCCCAATCCAATTGCCGATTTTGGAAATTGCTCACACGTTCGTGTTAATTCATAAACTAGCTAATGTCACGGGTCATTGTAGATTTACTCGTGTCCATTTCTTTGATGCGGCCGATGAGTATTTTGAACGCGAACTTTGAAACGGAGCCAAGGCCAAGACGCGGATGTAGCCAGCTGAGGCCATCTGTCGGAGAAATCTTGAAAAACCGTACTTAAGTAGCGAGAGTTTGTCACAGTGGCGAGAGTTTAAAGCATGGCTCACAGATGGCGGTCGAAGGCATATTCTCATGCAGAGTGTATTGATGCAATTCAAACTGATAATACAAAATTTTAGACCCGGAGAATGTTGGAACGATAACCAGATTGCTTCAACATATAAAATAGTACACCATGAATTATTTTATTAAAAGAAAAGTGTACTGAATCAAATAGATGATTATGAAAATTCATGGTCAAGCACTTTTGGAAATATCTTCGAACCTTTATTGATTTGAAGAGTGACTCCACTAAGGTCATGTGTATTTTCTTCGTGCTTCGAAAAATGAGCCTTGTACACAGCTGAGATGCTGGCCTCTTGGAGGACATGCACTGAACTATGAGTAAACTAAATTCATCAAGCAAGATGCGTCACGTAAATATTTTCGCGATGAATGTTCAAAATCTTCAAACAGATAACGGTGAAGCTGACAGAGGACGTGAGTGAGGTACGAGAACAGAGAATTAATGAAAGAACAGAGAATCATTGTAAAATTACTATTTACCCTTTCTTAAAGACGTTAAATTATATTCTTCAAAATGTAAAGAATTATGACTGCTTTCATGAACAATTGGTTCAACCCCTTGAACCCGAGGTCAGCTTCAATGAACGAAATAAAAACTGGATATTAAAATTATGCGCCTTGATTTGGTCAACCATAAAGATCAGGCAAAAATTAAGGCTTCACTAAGCTAAAAGTTTTATCAAGTTAATTTAAAATCCACTTAGTTCTTAGAGCCAGAAACCCAAAGAAGATATGACATTTAATTGTGCAATTTTAAAATTGGTTAAAATACTTGTTATGTGTTTGTTTACCTGTTAGGTTCTTAACTCTTCCGAACTAAGACCCCAACAATGCAATGTAAATTACAAAGCAGAGTAAAAAAATTAGTTCTCACAGTGGAGTGGTATCCTCCCCACGCACAACCTGATGTGGGTTCAAGAAAGTCATGTTTTTTTGGAAAATTATTAGAAAACCCAGGGTGGGCAAATCCACACGGGCTTTCGCATTTCATTGTGATCCATCTCCAGAACCAAGTTTTGGAGTACTCTATTTTTTATTGTTCTAATATTTTTTAATTACACTATTAAACGCATTGTCACTATATTCACCGTAGCGACCATTATGTCAATAAAAAAATACATACTTTTAATTTAATTAAAAGTCATGAAAAAAGTTATAATACTCATACGCAGCCATCCAAAGCAAATTATAGACTTCACTAAAAATTGAATTTTTTTCTCCTGCAATAATTAAGCGTCATCATTGACTTGCTGATTTTCAGCTCATGGCCTTGGCTTAGATTCAAACTTCATCCAAGATTGTGTTTGTAACTATTAATGGAATGCACGTACAGTTCGGTGGTTAGGACATATTGGTGATTTTCCGCAAATGATCTGCTACATTCCATACGTCAGTGGATCTCCTGATGAAATTTAAGAATACGTCTTATCTCGTCCAGAGATAACTGAAATGGGGAGGGGGCATTATTATTTGTTTCCACTCTGTGGTAGGCTTACGAAGGAATTCACTTAAGGCGTATGAGGGACTTTTTTACGATATTACGATTTATCGTTGCTGAAGACAATGATTTTCTAACGAGATTCCTCTCGTTAATTCTGAAGCATTTATCAAAATGCATAAGATAAGCTTGAACTGCCTAAGTTTCATAAATATCAGCCCCAGAGAGAATATTACGACAATCACTCATGGACAAGGGGACTAGGGTGAACTAAAAGATACCTACCAGTGCGTGAATTCAAAATGTAGAATCGCAGAAATCAGACGTACCTATTGTATGCTCGGACACAAAATAATCTTTTTCATAACAAGGAGAACATAAATGTGGCTACAGAATGGCTAGTCAAGAGGTTAAATTCTTCTACATTTTTTTTCCAGGAGAAATTATTTCTTTTCAAACAAAATGGACGAACTGATCAAGTTTTGGGTGTGTATAACCAGCATTGTCAAAATGCTCAGTTGGTGAGATACTGAATTCACATTTCCAGGAAGAGACGGAATTGGTTAGAAGGAACAGCTGCAAGTAAAAGACTTACAGCTTCGAAACAGGATAGAACATTAGCGGGTCTTCTTAATCCGGATGGGAGTTAACCCACGTTGGCTACGTTTTAGTCTTCGCTATAGCAGATGAGAGAAATAATGAGTAGATACCAAACAAGAAAGAACCCTCTGTCTCTATGGAAGGAAAAAACAATAATGGGGATGGCTAATGATCAATTGTCTAGCGCCAAAGTAATGGAGGAAGTCAACCATCCGTAGTTTCCTAATCGATGCGTGGAGATAAAAAACTGAAAAAACCGCCAAACACCTATCCCAAAGTTCTCAGAAGACTAATACTACTAGTAGGCGGGAGTCTATCGAATTTCGGTCACTTGAGCTCATTCTCTTTCGAAACGAATTGGATTGAAAGAATACGACCAACTTAAACGTACACAATTCGTCTAGTTGAAGGAATTGCTGTTCTTAATACACATAAGGCACTCTGGAGAATAACAATAAACGTAGCGAAAATTCAAGGATGAGGCACTGACCAATTTATTGGGTAAGATTTTATAAAATTCTTCGATGCCTTGAACTCCATGCTATATGTATCATTAATTCCATTCATGAAAGGTAATAAGCACATGCAGCTCTACCATCACTCATTTTCATAAGTGCTTCCATAGAGAGAACCATTAACAGAACCACCGTATGCGGAAGAAAATATCATCGCAATTAAGTAATCGTCAACATTTCATTCCTTCTCCGTACTTTTTCGCAAAGACAACTAATGAATTGTCTTTTCCGCCATATTCCACCGATTCCTTAGGCGGTGTATTTTCTCACCAGTGATACAAAAACCGTGCACGTGCAGCATATATATCCCCACACACCGTATCCGTGGCCGCCATTAGATGCCTCGTGACTGAAGTTGACTGCTCTGAAAACTGCACGTGGCAACCTTAAAAAAGATTCTATTGCCCCGTCCTCCGTAACAAGATTTTGCGGTGGGCGAACATTGCTGACTTCAAGCACTTCCTGCCCAGAACACGAGAAAGAGAGGCAGGGTAGAACTTTTCTTTTGTTTACTCCGAACGCAACCCTCGGAGCAACGTGCCCAACCGTCCTAACGGGATGCGTACACGTACTTACATACCCGCTAGCCTTAGCGAATTTCTTCTTGCACCTCTTTCCTTTCCTCCCATTTTCTTAGAGCGTATTACAACTCTTTTCATCCGGTGTGAACTTGAACTCCATAACCGGTTCACTTGGCCCGTGGATGTCGTAATTATCCCATGATATTCTACTCTCCGCCACCGCCGTCCATTTCCATGTCGGCTGCTATGAACCGGTTTTAGTAAAGACAATTTGTGAACCGTCTAGACTCTCAGTCTCAAATTAGGTGTCACTGTAATTTTTAGCTGACTTCATTACATATAAACAATCGCAAAATGGGAAAGAGGGTCCTAAAAGTCTTCCTAATTCGGGCAACGAGAAATGATCCACGTAGACAAAAATTATTTTTGCCAACTAGCTGTTCTATGACAACATCCATTCCAAAATTATGTCATTGCACTATTTCCAATTCAAGCATATTGCAAAGATTTTAAGGTTTTGAACATTGCTGCCGATCGCTGGCGATGTGGGTAGTTACATAAATCCCTCAATTTCACTTAATGTATTCAAAATTGGACAGCATGTGTACTTGGGGAAACTAAAATAGGTTTCAGGGGATTTTCTGTGTTCATCTGTCAGAGTCCATCTCTCCCATAAATGTTTATGACTAGTTACCATTGAATTATGAATAAAATAGCCATTGACAAATGTCCTTTGTATTTGTATAGGTAAAAATGTGAAATATGTCATACTTTCAATCAAATTTAAACGACAATTTGGTGGCCTAAGTTTGAATTCTAATGTAAAATTAAAAGAGCCGAGTTTTTGAGTATACTGCTGTTAACAACCTCGTGAGGAATCCTCACTTCAACATGATACCGACTTTGGGAAACCAAGGCTAGCAAAAAATTAGTACTTAAAAGTTATGAAGTATTTAGTTGAGAGACTGAACCTTACTATGCACGTAGTGTTTCCGAGTGGTTCACATGATGCAATCAAAACATCCCGTGATAGCAAATCAAAACCCGCACGGTTCAAGGGCGCCTTCAAGGGCTTTTTCTTATGTTCGCATTTCGGCGAAATTTTTCGCGCGATACGCTATTGAAATGATTGAAATTTTAATGCATATGTTACCTTGGACTTGATTGCAGAATTAATTTCACCTAGTACACCGGCCTTCCCGGATGCTTCATAAAAATAATTTACAAGATTAACAGGCGACATGAAATAAGAAGAATATTGCGAACGCAAGGTTTCTACTGAGCAATGCATCCAAATAACGATTTCAAATGTTTTAGTGGCCAAGTAAATGGCTTCTCGCGAAAGATGTTTGAGTCCAAGTTACTACAGTCTACATTCGTGGCATTGTCATCAATTTTTTAGTGTCATTTCAAAAAGACATCTCTTTCTCTGTCCGACAGATGGGATTCTAAACTGCAGTCCCTACGGAGGATTAACTCGATACCAACGCCAGTTTTCACCAAACACAACAATCCTACCTACCAAAGATTATCCACGAGTACCAAATTAGAGCAAACGTATGGAACCCAAAACCTCACTGCAGACAAGTAAATACTGTCTCGCATCTAACGTACTCCAACATACTCGTACTACGGTAGGTTAGATCATGAGAATAAAATTAGGCAAATGGACTGCGGAATGGACAGGTTAAGAATATTATTTTCCCGCGAACGCTAGTAACTAGTAATATTACCAATTAGCACAATTAGTAATAGTGCGAACAGCATATCCTACACATTTGCGGTGTAACTGCTGTGCCTCTGTACATTCGTGAAGTTGAAAAAAACATTAGTATATACAAGCAGTCACATATTATTTTTAACATTTGGCCTCCTGACAATTTTAGAGACATTTTTGCTAATTCCTCAGCAGTTGAACTTTTATCAGACATTGTGTAAAGGCCACGGAATACCATCTCTATTAAGATTCTTTAAATGATGGACAGTTCAAATATGGGAATGAGAGTAAATGAAATACGGTACGAAACTCAACCTCCGCCACATTCCCTCCAGATGTACCAGATCCAGGATAGATCCAGATCTCGCAGGATAATACGAGGATGTAAATTGCATTATTTTGCTGATTAAAACGCAGCATCTAGCCAAATCTTTAAAAATATTGGCCAAAATATAAAACTTGGAAAGTGTCCCACACTGTCACTCGGTTGGCCCTGAACCCACTAAGACTATTTTCAGACTGTAAAATTAGCTAGAAAACGTCTATACGCTAGCAGCCAGAGCGCCAAAGAAATCATCGCGAGGGTGGATATATGATTGCTTAACGTGCTTGGCATCAGAACTTGACTGTATAGAGACGAATAAATCAACCATTCCTGTTTCAGCTTAGCGAATAGAATAGTCCAAATCGATAAAACGAAACTGGAAATAAGCATGAAGTCCTTGGAACGTCGAAATCGTAAACTCTAAAGTTCAAAGAAAAACAGATAAATTTCAACTTGAATGCTATCAAAAATGCTTGTCTGGATTTATGTCACCTCCAAGGTGCGCAGTAATCACAAATTCACAGCTCAGAGCATTGGCACAATACACATTACCGAATGCAACAGTTGAGCCCTCAGCGTATAATGAATTTGCACGTTTACAAGCTAGGGGTCCGACATTTTCTGAAGCTGACTAGTAGATCAATTTTCATTGGAATGAAACATTATGAACTTCTCTGCGTCAGCAAATATTTAAAAGAATGCATTCTATGCAAATGCCCATGTATGTATATATGATTTAACAATTATAATTCCACCATTTACTTTCGACTCGCAAATCAGCTTAGGCGTCTTTGAGGATAAGAAATACAGTTTAAAGTCTATTATCGTTTGATATATTGCTTCAACTCCGCCACTTTTTGGTCAAAATATCATTTCGCTGGGGTCAGCTTCCTTGAGTCCCGGTGAGACATGATACGAATGATATAATTTTCGCAGAGAGATCTTCGGGCTCGGTCCCTTCGAAGACCTTCATATATCGCTCACCGAAGCCTCGAGGTTCCTTGATGGCATACGGCATTCGCGACCAATCCTCTCTTCATTGGCCACTCCGTTCCGAGCGACACCTTGCGACGGTGCAAAATGACTCGATCATTAGCGAGGCGAACGTCGTTCTCTACTCAGAAGCTCAATGCTTACCAACAATGACTGCCAGCGGACCTTCTTCTCCTTCCCTCCTGTCTCCCCCCTCCAGTATGTCCACAGAATATATTGTCTCATTGTAAAGAAAAACATCTCATCTCTCCAAAGATACCAAAATATCAGCCCCTTAACGCACTTTTCGAGATATTTTCCAGTACTATTATACCAGTCCAATATATACAGCAATATATCAAAACATTCAGTCAATTTCAATCATTTCACTCATTTCAGAATTATTATCAGTCGTTTTCCATTGGATATGGCACGCGTATGCCCTCCAGAGAGACTTTATTTTTTGTTAATAACGGCTATCTAACTCCTAGATCTCGTCATAAATGTGTGTAGTTTTTGTGCTTTCTCGACTATTGTTTTCAAATAAATCATACATTCACTCCAGTAGTTTTTTATAGAATCATAATAAAACCTTCTGTTAGGAAGAAGTTTTTGACGCACTGCGTGAACAAGTCAAGTTAAAGACGTATATAGATATATTTATTTAATTACTGAGAATATCAGTCACATTATAGTGTATTATTGCACTATTAGTAATACATCTATACTTGATACTTCCAACAGCTGATGAAAGTAAAACATAAAATTAGTATTAGGTAAATATTATGATTAGGGAAACATCTCGCTCAATCTACCACAAGCGCAACAAACAAGACCACACACCAGAAATTTCATTGCCTTCAGATCACCAAATGGCAATTGAATATGCGCCAACCCAACATTATAGAGGAGAAAACAACGAGACCAACATGGCCTGAAAAACGAATTACCATTTCAGATTAGCTTCTTTCCCTTAGGTGATAGTGTTCGATGTTTGAATGTGGTATAAAAAGGGCCTAACTAAACCATTCCATGTATATCTGAAGTAAACACATTCGCGAATAAAGTATTTCATTTGGATGTCAGCAGATGAACCTGCAGTAATCAGGTCAATATTTACCAAACATGTGGTAACTGCTGGAAATATCAATTTTATTCTATTCAATGAAGAAAAAACAGTTTCTTTTTAGCATCACCGCAGCTTCCCGTGACCAAGTACAATTAATACGTCCACCTCATAAAAAATAGAACAAAAACATAACACCATTAACTTATAACAATTATTTTCATACTACGGGGGCATAACGCTAAATTAGCTTACAGTTCAAAGCGACAATAAGTTAAACTGGACGCGTTAAGGAGGCGGTTGTCAATTAGCAGTGATCCAAAGCAGCTCTTAAGATAGCAGGGTGCAATCCGGTCTCGTGCTAGAACGAGGTGGAGGTAAGCGACACGACAAGAAGGATGGAAAATCTTTCGGCGACGGCTTCCTCCTTTGACCGGCTTCCCAGAGTCTCGTGTTCCGAGTGACACATTTGACTCAAACGTGCATTGTACCCTGAGAGCGTGGGCGGAAGGTGGGAAATCTTAGCAGCGCGAGCCATTATGAACGCAAACCTCCACAGAATGGACATTTAAAATGGGATTTTGACATAAAAGAATATGATAGTTGAAAATACTTTCCCGATGCGTAGGGGAACAAATGAGAGGTAGGATCCTAATGCATAAGCCTTAATATTAGTTCATCTACATCTACGTCATACCCTGCAAGCTACCCAAAGGGAGTGTGGCAGGGGGTGCTTCCACACCAGGTATGCATGAATTATACGGCAGCACACCGAAATTACATTGAAATCAGCGTACCACACATACAACGCGCCAATTAAAAATCTAATAACCAAGTTTAGTGATTACTCGTAAGTTTGAGGGGGATTTCCAAGGAGAGAGACGAGGAGGTTGGGAGACATTGTGGAGTAACGGGATGTTGAAAAGGATTAGGGGGGAAGAGGACGGAAAATAATCGAGATATAGAAAGTCGTGAGCGGGGGTAGGAGATAAAATTCAATTAGAGGATACTGTACACGGTACGCAATGAGTCGTGGAATTACTAGCATTTGAAACGGCCTGCCACGATGCAAACACCGGCTCCCTATCAATCATCGAAGTTGACACTTTGAGAGCTATGGACGTAATGGTACGTCCTCTTATATTTTCTGAAAAGGACGATGGACCCACTAGGACGTCCATGGAATATCACTATTGAACGGCAGCTGGATGCAATGGTATGGCTTCAATCTTTCTAATAGGCATACATATGACCACAAAGTGCCAAAATTAATTTAAATAGTAAATTAATGTTCATTAACCAATATTTAAGAGATTCTTCTTTCACAATCAAGGTAAGTGAGTCAAATCCTCCGTTTTTCTGAGAGGACGCTCAATTAAAAGCCCAACACTTTGCCCTAAATGTTGAGCATCGATGAACTTGGTTTGAAATGGATGGGGTGATCCTCCGATTCGCGAGTTCACTTACCAAGTTGCCAAACGGAACTATGAAGTGATTTTCAAATATAACTTTAGAATGTCTTCCGCAGAATTCAACTATAATCTATTGAACAGGTAAAAACTTTCACCCATATTTGCTCACACGAAATAGGACACTGTCTCGCTTTGCTCACCGTTGGTACGTTCGATCTCTTGAGCTGTCGAATTCAAATGAAACAGTCACACCTTGCATAAATAATTTCATGCCATACCTCCCACTTACACTAAGGTTCTCAATTCTATGGAAATAGTGAGGTAGTGGCAGGTAAATTTTATCTTGTGGAAAAGCAGTGATACTTAAGTCTCAGAGAGCCTATTTCATTTGTTTGCATAGCGCTTATCACCATGTTTTTGTCAGCTCGGTATAAAATTCAGCACAGTAAGCAAGGATTTTCAGCGTCATCAGAGACTTTAGAAGAAAAACGGCAAGTAAAATACTTCTACCGCAGCATAAAATCCAATTCATATCGCTTCCTCCCCATTAAATAGCAATGTATGGTAGGTCACGAACAAAAATCTATGTATACAGCTCGCTGACTGACTCACGTAAACCTGCGAGTAGTTTTTTTAGGGTCAGATGCATGTCATTTGGTTGACGAAATAACTTAAAGCGTGCACGTGCTTCAGTGAGCAAAAGCTTGAACCAAAACAAAACATTTGTTAATATAACACGCTCCACGAAGAAAGGAGCATGCACTGTCTTTCAGAGAACAGATAACACCACCATCATACTTCCATTATACGTCATGAAAAAGATTGATATCTGAAATCATAATGAATTCAGTAGGATGTCATTAACTACCCATGTTTAGCGAGTAGTGATTCTTATTTGTCCGCATATTCTCTCTTTCAAATCTCAAAGTTGTCTTCTACGCATTTTGGTATAGTTTACAATTACCGCAACCCAAACAATTTTAGTTTATGTGCACATTATGAGGCAACTGGTTGCGGGACACAGCTGCAAAGGAAAAGTTTCATCACTTCCTCGCATCGCATATCCTCTACTACCCGTCCGTTCAGCTTTATCTAGCTGAGCACGATGCATGAAACATTCTTAAAATAAAGTTTTCTCAAAAATTAAAAATTTCTCGTTCACCTTGACTTTCAGTTTCCGTTCTCTTTCATTAAATGAAGGGAACTATCTATGAAAATTTTACTGTTTAGAAAGGAAAAATCCTAGCATTAAAACCGTTTACCCCCAAGCAAAGTCGTTCATTTTTAATCATTACATTAAATTCGCTCGACATGATGCATGACTCTGCCTACCACGTTTTACTAGTTATAGTAACCGTAATCACCATGACTTGCATTTAAAATTAAATATTCCATTTCCAATTTTAATTTTACATGCCCTCGTAAAATTATGACGTTACTATAGACTAGGTATATCTGTCTTCCACATGTATTTGTCATTAAAATAAAACAATAACACGGATATAACGATCAGCGCAAAGGAAGAGGGAAAGATAGCAAGTCAAGCAATGTATCATTGCCGATGATTCATGTGCTCTCGCAATCGTTTTAAATGGGTCTAGGAGAGCCGATTAAAGTGTGGCAACCAACAACAGCCAGAAACATCTCGCCAAGAAGCAGAGCTAGCGGTGACTCACCACATGAACTCTAAGCAGTGATATATTGTACGAATATTTTCCTTCTTCCTTTCGCGTACCCATTTTCTTCTTGGCTATCAAATGACATTATGATGATATAAAATACTGATGTTACGTAGAAAATTGTATGAATAGATAATCCTCTAAATTAAAATATTCATTTTATGCGACTTTGGATGTAAATTATTTCAGAAAATAATATTCTTGTGCCGAGTTCAAGCAACTTTAAAAATACAATGTAGAATATTATTTGTAAATTTATTTTCCTGTTAGCAGGAAGGGAATTCTTTGAACTAATGAAACTATCATAAAATCTTTAACGACGGCTACAACTCATTGATGCAACCGCTGATATCGTTAATGTCCCACACGAATACACATAATAGGGTGAGAAATATTTGCAAACCTAAGTCTGACGATTCAGACAGCGTCCATCATGATAAATTTCTATTTACTTTCATATTTTAATGAACAATCCTCAATCTACTCAACGTGGATGGACAAGTAATAAATACTTAAACTGAAAGATAAACTGACGAATGAAAGTACCGGCATACCATCAGATTCTTTTCCCGTCGAAGCACACATAGAATATGTTCTTGGAGTCGAACCAATGGCTCCCAAGTAGACCAGACTTCTTGCCATTCAGCTCTTAAGAGAATAAGGAAGAAGGTGCCCTAAAGCATTCAGGCGTCAGTAGGAAGCTGCGTTCACCTCATTTTCTCGGGTCGACGATTCCCTCCCAAACCTGATTAGACACCTGCTCTTTAGACTGCCAACCTGACCTCAGCAATTACGCTTACCTCCCACCGCAGTTCCTAAAGAGGAATGGCACTCAAAGTTTTGTTCTGTTCATAATATCAATTATGTTTTTAAAAAAATTGTAACCACTCTCTCAGTCATTTCCACTAATGAGACCCTCGACCGCCGACTGAGGAGCCGATTCAGTCTCCTTTCCTCGTCAACTTTCAATGATGAATAGGCTTTCCTGTGAGAAACATTGCGCAGGGTAAGAAGGGATGAGTTGAATGTTACGTGCTATTTTCTCCGAGTGCCCTTGGTGATTAACACTTGAGGGAACTCCAAAGGGGAATGAACAGGAGAGTGAGCAATTACGAGAAGCAATTTCACGGTCTGTAAGTTTCCATCCCGCTGTCGGGACAATGATGGAGAGTTTCTTTTTTCCTCCCGCCCATCGGGCATTTTGTTCCTCTTTACCAATAATATATGTATATAAGTTATAACTATAAATAAAATTCGAAAATGTAAGTTAATAACGGTCGATATCGCAAGGCCTTAAGCGAAAACTTCACTACAATCGCACAGCGCACCAAAATAGAGGGAGGAAATTCAAATTTACGAATTTTTAAACAAAACCTATCATGGACATATGAGGGCATCCATCACCTCAAAGCACAATCATCTATATTCATAATTTCAGGTAAAGAGCGAACTAAATTTTTAAGTTAACTTACTCTCTAAAAGAAAATGGTTTTACATAAGATCATTACCATACTTAGCTCTCATTGAGTGGGTCAATAGCAAAATCTAGCGTAACGAGCAATTACTAGACGATATATTACATACAGTGGGATATTAAGTTGACATTTTCCACTTCAATGAGGTCACTGAGGAGGTTAAACCTCGATAGATTCCAGTGGCCTGCGATGTACGCAAATGCATAACTAGTATGAAATAAAAAGGAGTAAATGAAGAAAAGATGATTCCACAACGACATTACGACCTTTTGATCGTGTCCACATTTTATTTCCATCATAATGAGGTGCATCAATGTTATCACCACTCCATATTGCCGATTTGATATTATCCATACATAGAGAGAGAGACAGTTTCGCTAGAGTCATGGAAGGCAAAAACCACCGATGGCTCAGCAAAAGTAGAATGTGATGAGGTTCATCATCCGATACGGCTGGCGGATCGATTGAGTAGGACACTCTTGCAAGGACACACCTCCATTCCGCGAAGGTTTTCGCATATGAAATTTCACACGCTGCGATCGAAGGAGACGCTCCACAAGGCTGTCCCAGAAACTCCCATGGCCCTCCGACCAATAAAATACCCGAAGCCAGGGCCGAAAGAGAGACGGGAAGGTGTAGAAGGAGAGTCGGATTTGCACGCGCGTGCCTCACGTCGGCAGGGAATGCGACAAGGCTCTCAGGCGGAGTCACCTTCACGTGAGATCAAGCTTCTTCGGACGCCGCAAAGCTGGACTCGAAGTTCACGCACGCATGTCAGGGAGGCTTCGCCAAGATTCGAGGGGTACCCATAGGAGGGTGGTGATATTGCAGGCCAACGGACGAGTTTAAATTACCTGAGTCCGTGTGTGGTTGAAAATGCCAGGATAATATTTTCAGCCTATGTCCCGTAATGCTTACCAACAGGTATCAGCAAGTATTTCTTGAGTAGTAGAGACTTAAGTTATTAGAACTCCAACTGCCTAGAAAAGATCGCATTGCTTAACCTAAGATCTCATTAAGGAGGGAGGTGAAATTACAGGCCAATGGACGAAATTTTAGCAAATGAGATTCCCTGATTGAAAATAAATGTATTTAGGAATGGTAGGTAACATATGCGGTCGATTTTGGTAGGAGGCCCATTCCAACATCCAAATTGGCGATTATTTATGATTGGAAATAAATGTCTTTAGGAATGGTAGGTAATAAATGCGGCCGATTTTGGTAGGAGGCCCATCCCAACATCCATGCTACATGTAGGATTTGGACCCCCGACCTTTAGATAGCCAGACCGTATTACGGAGGGCGGCGCGTCATCTACGGGCTACTGTGGGTGACAAAAAAAAAGTTTCAACGTGGCTGTAATCTTCGTCGCCAATGCGTTGTCTTCACGGGATTCCATTGTCTTGATGAACGGCAACAATCCAGTTTTCGGGGTATTCCGTTAATATGCATTATACGCTGTAAATATGGAAGTTACCTAGCCATCCGCTGACAAATTATATAGCATGGGGGCTCAAAAGGAATGAGTAATGCAGGATAGCAGTGTATTTGTAGATCAGAATCTTAAACTCAAAGCCACATAATAATTGTATGCTTTGTCCAAGAATCCACACAGGCTAAAGCACATTTAGACAACTCGATGTTCATATTAAAAAAAAAAAAACTTTTTAAAAAAACAACTGACGGACTTGACGCAAGAGCAAAGATTTGCTATAAGCTTATAGCTAATATATTCATAATGTTGTCTTGTATTTGAATGTGTCAAAAATATCTAATTGATAAAAATAATGGTAGAATTGGGTCGCTAATGCCTTAACAGTGCAGCATATATCTCACGGTGGGACTACAGATCTTATACCTAAAACAAAGACAACATCTTTATCAAAAGTGGGATTCAACTCCGCGACCTTTTGGGTATGATAGGAAGGTGAGTCATCCGAACTGGCAAGTGGACTTCCAGCTTTGTAAAACATTTAGTGTTTTCTGCAAGCCTCTAGCATTATACAAGTTTGAAAAAATATTATTACAACAAACAAATCAATATGAACATTTGTTGAAACAGCAAACCTTGTTTTTGCAATCGATTTGCTTCCAGTAAATATCCCGAGTAAGGAATATCGTGACGCATCAGACAAGCATTTTTCAGAAAAAGTTCTCCGTAATACGGATATACATCCAAATTACCAGACATAATGACAAGAGGAAAAAAGACATCGAGCAGTAGTGCACTTGGGCTTCAGGTGCTCACATTCGTAGCAAAAAACCTTGAAATAAAATCTGTAAGCGGGTGAATCAAATTCTTAGCCAGTGACAGCATCATTTTACGGGCTGTCTAATATTGCTCTCGTCCTCAGGCAGCAATCGGAAACAGACCCCATAGTTAGTGCGAGAGAGTGAAAGATGCTAGTTGCAGTCTTGGGTATTATTTTCCATTTACTGCAAAGGTTGTATCGTATAATGTTATGGCCTAAAATCTAATTAGCCTAATAGGTATCATTACGGCCTAAATCTTAGTACAAACAAAATCCATGCCCGAAGCGAGATTCGAAACCGCGATATCTGGGTTGCAAGCCGGCGAGTCACCAACCTAGCCACTGCAGTTGAGCTTGAGGAATCTACCAAAATTGTATTAGGGAGGACGGTGCCATCGTTCACTGGCGCGCCAAGGCGTGGGAGATTGCATGAGATCGAACTAGCTTTTGCCAATGATACCCAGCACCCAATTAGTGTTTTTTCTTTGCTGGCTAGGCTCGTACATAATTAGCAATGTGTTGAGCGGTTAAGTAGACTCTGGCCTCAGATTCACTAATTCCAGATATTATGAATACTTGAATATAACATCTTTGAAGTATATACATTTTATAAGCTGAGATGAAAATAAAATAAAGTTGTCGGGCTAGTTATACTGTACTTCAGCCTTGAACAGGGGAGATTTTAACATAATAACCTGCTAATCACCACGAGGGTGTGTGGCAGGGGGTGAAGATTACCAAACATGCACTATTGCCATTCAAGTCGGATATTTAAGGGAGGCATGCTAGAGAACAGGGTCACATGCAGCTAGGTGGTTAGTATCTACATAATAAGAAAGGGATTATTGGTTGTTATTACATGCATCATGCACTACAGACTACTCTAACGATATTTCACCTACCTATCCCTTTGCTACGCTGCCTATTGTTCTCTCTTATGGTACGCGGGAAAAATGACATTTTAAATCTATCGGTACGACAATCTATCTCTCTAATCTTGATAATATGATCAAACCTAGCATAATACGCAGGGGTTCTCAATATATATCTAACGTCATCTGTGAACAAATCGGTTTCGAATTTACTTAAAAGCTTTAACCTATATTTTAACCTGCGTTCTGATAGTAATTCCCATCTTAGTTCTTCTATTAAACTCGTAACACTTATACAATTATCATAACGGCCTTTAACATACCCTGGGCTCTTATGGAGATGGCTCAGATTACTGAGGTGAATGCCAATTTGAACGAGAAAGCACATTCAAGCTTCTTATTAAAACTATCAATTAAAAGCGACAAGTCCCGAAAAATTGAACAAAAATAAAAAATAAGTATCCGACCAGCTATTTCTTCTAAGTTATTGCCGAATTACTGCCGTCATTGAAGTCAAAATGCGAAATGAAGTCGTTTTCTATGGCTGGACAAATCTACATACTACCTTGCGAGCCGCCGCATGGGTTTGTGGCATGGGGTGTTAGGACACCAACCGCGTAAAGATGTGCGGGATAAGATTTGAGGAGGTGAAAAAATGTGGTCATCAAAAATATATTTGAGGAATAATCTGCATATTTTGTACCTTAATTTTGGTTTTCATTATACAACCCATTCGTCAAGCCGAAGCCACCTTACGCGGAATGGAAATCCCTAACGCTGATTCCATACTGAGCTTCGATCGAGCATGTATCCTCAAAATTCCCGGCTCATTTAGTTCTAAAACGTATGAAAACAGCCGTCCCTCGAGCAGCCCAAGAGCTTCGGAATGCAGGGCAACAAACTTAGGCCCTCGCTCCGTCCCCCGCTTGGCTCGAGTTCAGACTCTACCCTACCCCTCCCCCCCCCCAACCCTGTCTCCTCACCATCTCCACCCCCTCTTCCTGCTATTCTCTTCTCTCAGCAGCTAGACATTTGTGTGTCGTAACAGCGTTTACTAACCTACCTCGAGAGGATAAGAATAAAAAAAAGGCGATCCGGTGTTAGCATTTCGTAATGGTCATCGTATACGCTTAGTCGGGCCCCCGTAGTGTGCGGCTGAAAGACCGGCGCGAAAAACAATTTCTGGAAAGTTGGCTCGGAATGACTCACCACCATTACACGTGTCACACCTCAGGGAATAAACATAAATGCCAGTTGAACATTTATTTTCACAAATTTTTTTCATCATTCATTTCAAATCCAAAAATACCGGAGAAAATTAATTGAGGCCCAAATACGAAGGAGTAGTTCGATTTTATAAGAAAAATGACAAAATAAATAATAATTCCTATCAATAATATACATTTACAGTAATGTTCTCCCATCAGTTTTTACAGGTGAAGGTAGGGCTCATCATGGAACGCAGCGTAAGATATAGCGCTGGCGCTAAATTTGTGGAAATTCTGAATCTGCATCTTCAGAAGAGAAAGAACACTTGATCACTTCCACATTTCATTGACAGCCATGGTTTCAATCATGGTATTAGTAAAAGTTATTCATCGACAGATGTTAACCATGGTTTCGGCACGCTATGCCATCATCAGGGCTTGATGATAGCATAACGATTGAAACCATGGTCTGTTTTCAAAGATGAGCGGAAAGTGAAAAAGAACTCTTATGAAGATGTAGCAGCTTAGGATATACCATGAAGTCTTACCGGAAAAGGCTAACAATGAGCCATATCTAAGACAAAATGGAAGCCAACTGGAAGTAGCACAAAGGGACAGTTCCGGAATACCTGGTTCATATCCGGGTAATGACTCTTTTTATGTATCCAACACAACCTGATTTGCGCGATCTTTTGGGAACCTGAGCGAATGGGAAGTGAAAGGGAGCACAGGGGAAGTAAGTCCTCACAAGGTCCTAATTCACGATTTAAGTATGCAGTTAGTCTCGGTACTTTACGAGCTCCATTCGAACCGTTTATACCGCACTCTTCAGGATATCGGTTAGGTTGTTTGTTATCATTAATTGAAATGGGCAAATACAAATCCTGAATTACACCAAAATCTTGAATCTTAATCGTCGGGTTTCTCATAACCTAACCAATGCCTCCAAATTTTCCATGCACCAGCCAGGCAACCAAACAGTCGCGGGTTCAAAATCCACCTTGGGCATGAATATACGTTTTGTCTTAAAATGAAGGCCTGATGTTTGACAGCGCAGTAATAAAAAGCAGTTAGAGAACGTAAAAACATATTCCACTCTTTTATTATGGAGACACACTTGCAAGCATATGATTTAAAATTGCTATATTTTATGATACAACAGAGGTTTGGAAAATTTTACGTCACCTTCTGGCCAGGTCAACGGAAGAAAGCATAAAATTGTCGAAACTTAGGTCGTGTCATAAAAAATATCAGCGGAACACACAGTGCCAGTTGCACTTTTGTTTCTCCACAACCTTATGAGGAAATTTCACTAGGTGAAGCCTGATACCGTAACTCTTGCTGCTAATCTCTTATTCTTCTTCTTTGCCGTTCCAAGTCTACTCCTTTAGCCGCGACCGACTAGGAACCGAATGTGGCCACCGCCCAACCCTCGGGCCAACCCCGCTCCTTTCTTGCCCCTCACCCCAGTTCTCTCCATTCTGGAAAGTTGAATGATCCCTCTCCGTGGGTGCATACTTCGAGAGTAGACTTGGACCCATCTCCCGAAACATTTCAAGGTGGAATAAATATTCGGTTGGGAAAGCCATGGCCTCAAATCGCAATCGAAGACCGCTCAGCCAAAAATGGTTGGCTCTAGGACGTTGACTTCGTTCGCTAAGTCACGTATCAATCTACTTCAAATGGTGACTCTCAGGACACGATTATGGACGCGATTAATTTTATTGTGACGTTATCCGTCTTTTACTGCAGTGTTACTTCAGTCAATAGTGTTTCATGTTTTTGTTCTGTCTAGAAAAATGGCTCTTTTCATAATTTCTTCCATACTGTATTGACTAAAAATACTAAGATACAATGGGATCATAATTGTGTGCCAGATTTGTGTAGCCACAAAATAAATAATCAGGTAGCATCCTATGTTCATCTTCCTTATCAATAGTATGCCCCCTCCTATTAAAATTAAACGGAGCGTCAGCACACAAGGAGACTCACAGTCATGAAACCTCAATTAGGGAATGTTTATTTTTTAAACATTTCGAATCCCGACTAACCCTCATCCTAAAAAATGACTGGTTCATTGACCCGAATAATAACCGACGGATTGGACGAGATCGTCCTACGACAATTGTTTCCCAAGCATATTCGAGGTTGGAGGTTCATTTTACATTCAAAGTTAACATCATGTGGGGCGTTAACGTAGACCCCAATACACGGCGAACGCGACATGGGCTGCGTGTGCAATTCAAGCACGGAATGTCATCCTTCTTATGACGTAATGCATCACTTATCAAAGTTTTACTGGCTGTACCGACCCAGATTCTTCCGAATCTGCCTGCTTAGACAATAGGTTGTTTTCGGAGAGGGATCTCGTCACACTATTCCACATTTCCTCCTTCATCTCCATCGTATTGATCCAACCGAAAATACCTTCACAATGATAGCAACTACACTCGCCACCGCAATTGGTGAACTTGTTTCGAAAGCGTACAAATACGATGTATGTTCCTGGTTATAAATCAAGCAGGTTATTTCCAAGACCCAGTTGCCTTGCTACTTTCGTTCATTCGTCTTTAAGCCATGCCAATCCTCTTAAACGCTCGAGAAATCTATATTTTTGAAAAAAAATTCCTAACGTGGCGTGCGTGACAAAAATAACTGACTACATCTACATCTACGTAATACCCTGCGAGCCACCACGAGGGTGTGTGGCGGGGGGTGATGATCACCAAACATGCACTATTGCCATGCAAGTAGGATATTTAAGTGAGATATGCTATAAAATAGGGTCACATGCAGCTAGGTGGTTAGTATCTACATAATAAGAAAGGAGTTATTGGTTTTTATTAAATGCATCATGCACTACAGACTACTCTAACTATATTTCACCTACCTATCCCTTTGCTACGCTGCCTTTGCGTATTGTTCTGTCTAGAAAACTGGCTCTTTTCTTCTAGGCTAGACTAGGGTAATCTGATGGTTCCTTTAAACCTAATACGATCCTTAGAAGTAAAATATTCCCGCTGAAGTCCTCATTTTGTTCTAAAGCTTCTTCTACTAATCCGATAGAAGAACTAGGATGGGAATTACTATCAGAACGCAGGTTAAAATTTAGGTTAAACCTTTTAAGTAAATTTGAAACCGATTTGTTCACAGATGACGTTAGATATATATTGAGAACCCCTGCGTATTATGCTAGGTTTGATCATATTATCAAGATTAGAGAGATAGATTGTCGTACCGATAGGTTTAAAATGTCATTTTTTCCCCGTACTATAAGAGAGAACAATGGGCAGCGTAGCAAAGGGATAGGTAAGTGAAATATCGTTAGAGTAGTCTGTAGTGCATGATGCATGTAATAACAACCAATAATCCCTTTCTTATTATGTAGATACTAACCACCTAGCTGCATGTGACCCTGTTCTCTAGCATGCCTCCCTTAAATATCCTACTTGAATGGCAATAGTGCATGTTTGGTGATCTTCACCCCCTGCCACACACCCTCGTGGTGGCTCGCAGGGTAGTAGGTAGACGTAGACGATGGGTACAATTGATGTGGGAGTCACTATACGGTGGGATAACTAGAGTCCCTACCAAGTCATAAAAATGCGTGCTAAATCACGTGACTGTCGTACATGACATGCAACAAAATGTATCATACAATTGCATCTCGTGAGATTCATCCTCTCTGATTCACTAACGTGATTTACAGAACGTTTCCACTCAATGACGTCGAGGTCCAATGCACGCGAAGGATAACAATGGTTTAACGCAAATATGTTTCCCAACAAGAAACGGGGGAATAGGGGGCAGGTGAACAGCGGAATATTCGTCACCATTCACTCGAACACCGTCACGAACGGCGCATGTGTTTACAAACTAACAAGCATTGCTGAATTCACGAAGCTCACAATTACAATTAGTAGAAAGGGAGAGTTAAAGCCTGGGATGCCTACTAGCATAGGTCCACAATGCCTACATTACCAAACATCTTTCTTTGGATTATTAAGTGTAAGTTTACCACAGTTTACACCAATTTTCATTTTACTCACCCAATCGCCTCCAATGACCCGATTTCATTAGCCCTTCATTGAAGAAAGAGTGTGACTTAGGGGTGTGGAGTTCAAGCATTTTTACTTTCTTTCCGTGATTGCACCCTGGCTGCGATGGACAAGGGATATAATTCGTTGATTTCCAAAATATTCGCCAAAACAGATGAAGAACCACTTAAGAAAATTAAATCATTTTCCTGTGAAGGAAATAGTCGCCATTTCGGTAAGAAATAGTTTATGCGCCCTTATGAATCTTCTCAAAAAGAAAGTCCCGCACCCGATTACAGGGGGATCGTGGCTATAAACCGCAGCCGTTGGAGAGTGAAACACGCTGACCACAGGCCCACCTCTGAGCCGTCCATCTGTCAGGCTCCCGGGTATAGTATAAGTCTGATGAGCTAAGACACAAAGAACTGGAAAATACGTGGGGATGAAAGGTTATGGCATCCCATAGGAGGCTTCTACCGGAGCAGATGAATGCAAATTCGTCATAGTTTTTCAATTCGTCGAACGTTAATTGACATCACAACCGATTAAAAACAGAAATGGAATGATTGGCGCATGGGAAGAATAATCAAGGGAGACCCTAGGATGGACTATATGAGGCCAACTGTGTCGAGAGCTGAATTGAAGCCTCGCAAAGGAATACATCTCTCAATTTGCAGAAAGAGCTGCAACTAGCCAATCCCCAGATTGATAAGATAAATTATGAAAGATCTGGACAACAAAAACAGGCGAAAATGGCCTAAAAATGCAATGAGCTTCACTTGAATACGTTATCTCGTCTTCAGTTTGCATGAAGTGAAGCGATTGAGGTCATATCCACCATTAAGGCAAGACTCGTAAGGTATTACACGTAAAGAGAGGTGAGATGTATAGTAACCCGACATCAGCATAATCCTACACGGGCGCTCAAGTGCCCGTTTAAGAGCTACCAAAGACAGACGAGGATTCCACGGCGAAATCTCCCCTACTCTGGGGTAGAAACCTGGGATAGCAAGCCAATACTCAAACACCTCAGCAATCCGATCGCGATCCACGCGAAGTGTCAATCTAGACCCCCACTACATTTTATCGCAAGACTCAGGAGTTTCTGCGGGTGAATTTTCCGCACAACTAGTCACGAGTCAGGACAAATAACTGATCTCTTGAATAAAGCACATCTGCATCAAAGAAAAAAAAATCCTCCGTACCACAACAACTCAGGAGCAAGCGGAATCGGTGGATGCGGTCGCAGACCGTGAGGCACTTTGTATTTAGCGCTTCAATATGCGTTACGGGCAGCTGCGGCTCAGCGGGAAGGGTGGAATTCGCAAAATAGACATACCTCGCAGCGAACGGTAACGATCACCTACACTATGTATGTCCCATTGTAAGCGAAACAGACGGTTCTAGAGTTCACGGTCGGCTTGACAGATTAAATGAAACCGTTTTTTTTCTATTCTCGCTCCATTGAAAAGCATTATTCATTCTATACACTCCAACTCCGGAAGGAAAACCAGTTAAATGAACAAGGGCAATAAACTTTGATGGCGTTACATTTTACGAAGCAGTTACGAAGACAGAGAAATCAGCTACCTAGGTCGATTAGATTCGAAAAAAAAGCAAAATTTTTTCTAAAAAGAATTCAGTATTCTCTTTCCCCAAAGGTCCCTGCATTGAGAAATAAACTTTTCTAACAGCCTTTTCCGGCAGAAATGTTAATCATTAGCATACCTAACTCGAAAGCTCAAAAGAATGCGAGCACAATTTTCACTTAAGAGAGCAATTGAATTGTATCACGATGCCTTTTTATGTTTGACACCACTAAAAACTTCAAATACTTAATAATGCTCAAATTATGCGCAAAACAAATAATATTCTGGATTAAACCCTGGATTAAAAAGAAGAACCCGTAGATATGTAATTACTTGGAGGAAGTAAAGCTCAAACGATTCTTTCCATTATTAATGTAATGTTCCCTCTCATTAGAGCGACACTCCCAGTATTTCGACGTCTCCTGTCTTGTTACGGCGTGCGTTGTTACTCTCTACGCTTGGTTTTTAAGCTTCTTCTCCCAGTATTTCAACATTTCCATTATTAATGTAATGTTCCCTCTCATTAGAGCGACACTCCCAGTAGTTCGACGTCTCCTATCTTGTTACGGCGTGCGTTGTTACTCTCTACGCTTGGTTTTTAAGCTTCTTCTCCCAGTATTTCAACATTTGCGAGAATTGAAATTCCCGAAAGCACGCTATTAGCCGTTCACGACAAAATGGTCGACATTCGAAGTCTAAGGGGAGGAAATGGGAAAGAAGATATGGAAAAAACAATTACAAAATTGTACGTCTTACTCATAGAAGTAACTCAGTCTACTGAAAACAATTCTTCCTATGCGTCTCATATAGGCAGTTGACGGTGCTCGTGAATTCTAAGCTGAGGTATTTTCCCAACAAGACTTGCATTTAAAAATTAATAGCAATGAATCGTCTTAACTCTTTTGAATTAACTTTGTTGATTTTTCTGATGTTAACTTGGAATTCCAAATTGGCAATAAAATTAATTTTACCGAAATTAGTATTTAGTTTTATCCAGTATTTCGACATTTCCATTAGTTGGACACTTACTGGTCCCCAGAGTGACGGAATATCGAGAAAGATATGCACCTGATATGGACGTACAAATGAAATAACCTCGCCTGTATAATTTTCCCTCACTTGGGATTCCACGAAAAAATACGGTAATTTTTAAATTTATCTGGCTATATTTTCAGTAGAGATAAATTACCATTCGTCAGTAAAAGGCAATAGATAAATCGGTGAGAAATTGAAGCACGCTCAGAGAAAACGAAAACAAACTACTTTCTGAAACATGTTTGTGGACAATAAGTTCTTCCGGGTCATGTGTACAATAGAAAAATAAAAATAATAAATATCCGAATGAAGTCGATAACAATTGATACGTGATGTATTTGATATTTGTTTGTAACTTCTAGCACAAGTAAGCTCTCACACTACTCGTGAATCTATAACACACGCTGTCGACCACATTTTGTTGGTTTTTAACTCACGCAGAAAATTGTAACTATGTGAATAATTTTAGGTGTTCTAATTCCACAATCACAGGATTTTCTCTCGTCTCAGAGCAGTTCTCGCAAATAAGATACCGCTTTTTCAGGAAAGCCCCAGTTAATCCAGAATTTCTGTAGAATTATGGAATCAAAATGAATTATCCTCGTGATGTGACCCAAGAAAACGAGTATGAAAAGTTGCATCTCTTGGATAATGACAACTGGTCAAACATTTGAGGACACAGACAGTGAGAGTAGTAGCCGTGATAAGATTCGTCGACGTAATGGCGTGAAAGCTCGTTGAAAACACCGAGTGCGGTTCCCCTTTTGTGGATACTACGATTGAGGATTCAGTACCAGTCAAAGCAACTATATTTTGGAAAATAAACAGTGCGAGGTGTCCTAGTCAAGGTGATTATTGTGAAATGGAAGGAGAGCTTTCGCGCCATGATGTCAACTATTCTTGTCACAGCTACTTCTCCCGCGGTCTGGACCCTCTTAATGTTCGTCCAGTTGACCATATCCAAGTTTCGCAACTTTTCGTACTCTCTTTTGATTTCTACTGTTGTTCTGGTTCCACGAAGTATTGCTTGATTCCACTCCATCCGTAGATAAGAAGACGTAGAGGAACGCCGTCTCGGCCGCGACGAAACGATACAAAAAAAGAGAAAGAGGGACGAAGGTGCGGGAGGCGTTGACCCTCCTCTCCCCACGCTCTGCCCCTCCACCACCGCTCCTCTCCTCTTTTCCCCCTTTTCACATACACACACACACACCCGACGAGATATCCTCCGCTCATCCTCTGCCTCTTTGTAAGAGCTCGGCGCACCACAACATCCCCCGCCTCAGTTCGCCGCCTTGTTTCCATGCGGATGCTGCCTCCTCCGTCACCACCTAACCTCACCGTACCTCCCTACTCCTCATTCTTCGTCCACCTTCCTCTTCACAAAACCACCTCTGCAAGAAAAGACGAGAGCGATCCGACCAAGATCATTCCCGGTCGCCGTTTTTTTCTCTCGTCGATTGAGTCCGTCGACGGTTCTCGTCATCATTTCTCCACCATCAATGAATAACGAATTTCATACCCCGCTTTCAGGTTTCTCAGGCGTTTTAGGTACTCCAAACCCTTAAGTTAAGCCGCTTCCACGAACACACCGAGTTTACGCAAAGGTTTAACCACAGACTTAAATTCTTAGCGAGATGAACGCAACACCCGCAGGTAATCGGGCTGGTGGAGCCGGGGTACTTGCCTCCCGTCCGGAATGCCCGGTTAAGAATCCACTCGGTAACGAAGATTTATCAGAGGAGCCGCAGATGACTCAATATTTTAATAGCCTGGGTTTGAAGGAAACATATTCGGGCTTGTACGGTATATCATTCATCTACATCTACATCATACCCTGCAAGCCACCCAAGGGTGTGTGGCAGGGAGTGCTTCCACACCAGGCATGCATGATTTATACGGCAGAACACCGAAACTACATTGAAACCAGCGTACCACACAAGCAACGCGCCCATTAAAATCTACTAACCAAGAAACATCTTATCATCAATCGTTCCAACAAGCAAGGGGTACAAGAAATACTACTACAGATTCAAAATATCATGCATAAATAAGAACATCAATACATTCCATGACAGTTAGGCATTCTTAATTTCCATTGTGGTCCGTCATTAAACTCATCGTAAGAGAATTTCACGAAATTTCGGAGCAACCTTTACTGCGTTGTATTTTTACGGAAGAGCGTCATAAAACTGATATCCAACTGAAAAAGTTGGTAAGTTAAACTCAGCTCGCCGTGGAAAAGGCAAAGTTGGTTCAGATTGCTATTATTTCTTCTCCACATAAATCCGCGACAATCCTAAGCTCGCGTAGTCTGATAAAGAGCATTTTAGGCATTTCTCATACCTATCGTAATTTTGAAAAATAATAGAATATATACGTTACGAATGAGCAAACCACTCGTGTTGCAGACATCTCACATTGCTCACATTTAATGAAAAAACGACGATTTCAGTCATTGGCCGTTACTCTCGCGGAACAACAGCGTTTCAGGTATTCTGCTATTTCAATAATTTGTAAGTATAGAAACGAAAACTTTTTTCTATAATCAATGGCACCGTGGTAAATTAAAGGATCGAGCCATTCTGAAGGAAGCTGTCGTCAATTTCATAGTGCACCTAAAAGATGGAATATGTACACTCCCGAAAGAAGTATTTCTAGCTGGATGAAAAAGTACATTGACCTTACAAGCGGCGGACATATAAATTACAATATTGTGCCGTCGTAAATTCGCTTAAAACAAAACTTAAAATAGACCGATTCTCCTAATCTGGAATAGACCAGAATTCATCCAATTTATCATTAATGACGCGAATATATCAGTTGCGGTCGCTTGCTAAGACACAATCAGGCTAATGTCTTGGGTGAAAAACGAAGCCAATATTGCTATGCTAGGTAAATGGGAATGTCCCCGCCAAAATATCAGAAGCACGGAAGCCAGCTTTAAAACTCGTGTTTTTCAGTGTGGGCGCCATAATAGTCGTATGAGGAAAAATATTAGCGTTCGCTGAGAAAGGCGCCAGCAGTTCTTTCAACCGCCACACCTTCCAGTCGTCTCAAAGGTTTGTTGGGCTCCTTGTTCGCCCTTGAGAGAGGACTTGCGGCACGCCGTCTGCCGTGTCTTTTGTATCCCTCTCCACTCGCTCGTGCTGCGTAGAAGTCCACTTCATCCCGTGCCGACCCACTCACGCGACTCTTATTCTCCCCGCCAAGCGAGCCGTCGATACACAGCCGCAGCTCGTGTCTCGACTGGTCGGGAGGAAAAATGACGCAAGACGCCTTCCGTCGAGGGGAACGCTTTACGTCGCTATCTCTCGGGAAGCCTTCCATCGGCCCCACACGCCACTTCACGTGCCTCTTTTCCTTCTTTCCAGTTACCAAACGTAGTGCGTTGAAAAATATATCCACAGACAAAAGCTGTACACATCCCTTAAGGCAATTTCATCACGTACTCATAATCCAGATGCTCACGTTAAATTTATGAGTAAAAATCTCCCAAATTCAACGGTAAACCAGGCATGAAGCATACAGCAAAACAAGAATTAACAGGAACGGTTAATGGTACAAAAGCATTTTTATACATTTATTTTCGCTTGCACAAATCAGTATTAATCCAAAATTAAACCACGTTTTGTAAAATCAACGGTGAAATTACGATATTTTTCACTACTTTTGCAAATAAGTAAAATTTGAAACGGAAATTTTTACCATAAGCAGCAGGCACTGAGAAGAGTGATGTAGCACAAACGCTGAGATCAAATATTTAAGTAGTACTAAGATATGCATTGAAGTAAATGCAGGCGGCAATTGGCAGGTTCTCAACGCGCCGACCTGGCAATCTAAAACTTTTCAGATTCGAACCCCCCTCGGGAATCGATGATGTTCGTCCAAGAATAAAGGTCATGAGTTTCAGAGCTCGATATAACTCTATAGTTTGTAACGTCTAGAATGCAAGCCTATCTCGAATTCTACTGATTCAAGAACATTTTTTGAGAACCTATCTATTGTTACTCACGGGATCTAACGGATATTGGTCCCAGGCCTAACAGGAAATGCGAGGAAAGAAAATACTTTATGGCATGAGTTTATAGAACTATCAAAAATAATTTTTTCGTTCCCGGAGACTTTCTTTTAAAAATTATTCGCGATGGTAGAATCCCCCGTAGGAATATCCATCCATCGTGAGGAAACCCTTTAATACTAACTAGAGACATGAGATGATAGAATATATCAGACAATGTATATTACAATTACCCTTTCAAAAACGAAGTGCATCACTATAATTAGTAAATCAATCCCAAGACTGGTCGACTACAGCCCTCCTCCATTATACTGCTTCTCCTCTTACCTCCTATAGCACTGGAAATTCTTCTCTACTACCAAGCCAGTATTATTTTCCCACGGTCTTCTACATATAACTATCCCTGTCATTAAACTCCTCACAAATTGTTGAGTGCCAATAAGCCCTATCCATCATGATTTTGCATTCCCTATAGTGCTTCGTATGGGTTCCTCATCCTCGATTCTTCAAAGCTTTCTGCCTTAAGGCTTGACGCGATTGATAAAGAAAGGAGACCACTGATCCAGAGGTCCGGCGATTAAATCAGTAGTTTTGACCGATAAAGGATTAAGAGTATTGATGAGAAACCATCTGTTTACGGTTGATATCTCTCGATAACTCATGAATGAGATAAGCAGTGACAGGTCTTTTTTCCGCTACGTAAACATCAACAAAAGGGGGAGGCGAAATCAAGCTTCTTCGCCTGGTAACCTAGGAAAAGAAAAGCATCATTAGAGATAAAAATATCTACTTATCTCAGGCTAAACAAAATGTTTGCTCCCGGTGAAGCGAAGATCCCATGCCATGGAGATGCAATCACATATCCAGCCCATATTCGCTCGCACAGAATGTCAGTATATAGATTCAGTGCGTTGTGTGGAAGCATATATCTATAACACACCAGGTAATCCGTCATCTTGATTAAAACCGAGGGAAAAATATATTTCGCGTTAACACTCAGCAGTTTATTTCCACTATCTTTCCCATATGTGAAATTTTCGTCCGGTATCAATACCAGCAACAGCCTCTAACACGGCAGTAAAATCAATGGCAATATCCTGCAATAAACCGATAAAGCCACCAGCCTGTTACCTACCCCGGTATGCTATTTCAGTTTAGCCTCTTTGATTGCGAAGGTACTTACCTAATGTTAATAAATAAAGCGTAGCAATTGATTTTAACCTCTTATTTACATAGCGACATAACTCTAACATTTTAATGTAAATGAAATAGCAAGTTGTAATGAGTACACGCTTCTGTGAAACGTTGCGCAGTAAGGCATTGGAGCAGGCAACGGTTAGAAACACTTAAAATAGTGCGGTGAATGCTCATATTTTATGCGTATTTTTTATGCTCGGCAATTTCCTAAAAAAATTCAATTTTGCGAAACGTTGGGTTTTTACCCATGAATTTTCGATGACGATGTCCGCCAAGGAATTGTACAAAAATTTATCCTCCGTTCGATGTGTAGAATTTTTCTTCTTCTCATGACACAGCAATTTAGTAGCCTTGGCATCACTAAAATTTCTGCAAGCCACGGAAGTTGAACGAAGTTTAACGTTCGATTAATCAGGTTTCTGTGATATGAACTTCTCCTTTCTTCCCTCTTACCCAAATTTTCACCATTCCAAAATATAATGGATGAGACCCCGGTGGATAAGAAAGACTCCTGGCAACCCACACGTTGGGCTAGAAATACCGCGTGAATAGATTGCTGGATATTTTACCGCGGTGCTATAATTAGGAGATGCTTCAGAGTGGTTGTACGAAACGTTTCCATCGGATATTCCATCAACCACCTTGACCAATATGAAAGAGTGTGGAAATTTAAACGTATACGATACTTCCCATATCCAACTCCTTTGCTAGGAAAGTTGTTCTTGACGAGAAAACTCCTTCATGCTGAAATAAACAAAAGAGGCTCGAAACAATACTATCCATCCGAACCTTGTCGCCATTCATTTTGAGTGGGCTATAGCCGACGCCGAGTTCTTCTATTCCTACAGGAACTGATCACACGATTCTACGAATGGTTGCGGCAATTAACATTCCTTCAGCATCGTGACACACTAGCAGTTCATTTAGCGCGAATGAAAAAATACGTGTTCATAAAATTTTCCCTGGCACAATCCTGCGAATGCGCTCTCGCTAATGTCCTTTCACGTACTCCCACGAGTACATGGTACATGCAGCGGGTAAAAAGGCCTTGACTAATATCCCATGAACCCTATTCTAACTAACGTGCACACGTGGGAATGATCTAGGCTTCCTTAACGCCTCCTCTCACTTATATTCCACATGTCCACCCACACGTAGTCCTTTTCAAGCCCTTTGGAGGGGGCGACGCGTGACCATCTAACTCGTCTAGTTCCGTTTTCTACCGCCTAAGAAGGCGCAAACTGATACACGTCGATTTTCCTGCCGTTTGAAGTTTAACGCCCTTTTGCAACTCGACTCGATTACCGCTCTGTTGTCAAACAATGTTCCCCTCTCTCTCTCTCTCTCATTCCCTCACCGTCCTCTAGTTGCCCGTCAGCCTTCAATTTCCACCCAATCTCCCCTCCCGTTCTCACCCTCCTCGACTCTTTTGCTCGATTTTCTATCTGGCCCTCGACAAAAAGAGACACCGTCTCTCACTCAAGGTGATCCGGTATGGAGTGAGGAGGAGAGAAAATCGGAGCGACGCTTTGGAGAATTAAAAAAAAAACAAAATTAAAAACCCGTCCATCGGCTGGAACTTGTATCGCCGGCCCATGCGACCGTTTGCAGTGCCAAGAATATTTACCAAAACATGCTGCTTCCGAACTATGGTCCAGCTTCCAAAGATATAAGCATGTAGAATTTTGCAATGTAGACGTTAAAATGTTCACTAATAACAAGGTTGACCATAGAGAATGAAGATACATACGCATTGTAAGATAAAATATTTGTACACGCTATGACTATTTAAAATCGATTAATCGCTAGCTTTGTGCAAACCCAGCCCAATTTCTATTCATGCCATTTTATAATGCGGAATATTTCGAAAATGGAGTTATGATTATTCGCCTCCCCACAGTGATGTCCTTATCCCAGAATATAACTTCTTCCTGAGCTCGTAAATCGACTCGTCAAAACATTCCAGAAAGTTCCATAGTGTTTTCATTTTTCGTTCATTTTTGCTATACAACTGGCAACAACCATCATTTTGAAAAGCTTTAGCCGGAAGTTTTTCAATTCTTCCATTCAAAGCAAAATTATGATTGGATGACTAAAATATCAATATTTTTTGCTGTAATTCCCTCCTATGATTATATTATGATGTGATAGCACATATAATTTTCATTGAGGCTAGAACAATTATATTAATTAACAATTATAAAAATTATAACCTTCAAAGTAGCATCACATTTTCAACCTCCAAGTGTTTTCGGCTTTCTCGATGTTTACGTAACCAGTGACGCTTGACGAGGTGGTCATTTTTACTATATTGTACACAGAAAGTCTCCATTTTCAATTACCTCACTCGAACTAAACCTATACGAATAAGTGTTCCCATGCGCAAAATGGTGGGAGATTTTCCGTTGCAGGATTCGAACATACGTCTCATGGATTAGCTCGAAGTGGGTATCACCTCGATGAAGTTAATTTCAATGATTAAAGTATAGCATCCATTGGGAAAGGGATCTCTTTCAGAATCATCGCTAAAAATGGACCAAATGGAACACTTAATTGCCCAATAGCGGTACTCTAGTGATCCAAAGGAGAGCGATAGCAGGCATTGCAAATACAATTAGCAGGTCATCCAGAAAAAAATTAGCGAATTGTTTGTCCTCGGTGGTAAGTTAAATCCTTAAAAATTAATGAAGAGTCCTCAGAGAAGTAAGGTCTTGAAAAGTAAACTCCATCCGTTTTCTCAAAGTTCTTCGAGAGAGGGCAGCCCGTCTCCCAGCTCTCGGCTTGGCAACCAGTCGTTCGGAATTTGAACCACCATTGATAATCAAGCGATATCTTTTATTTTTCTACTGATCGGAAGACGGTCAGACGGCTTTTGTTCGCTGATTCAGGAATTTTCTTTTCATAAATACACACAGCCGACAAACTGCAGCCTTAACTGGATTCGAAGTATATCCTGTCACGTTGTCATCCCATTTCACGAATGCGTGCATTGCATTATTATTGCGCACATAAGCGACGCAAGAAAGTAGATAATTACGAAAATTATCTCATAAACTTACACCACTCCGCTTCAATGAGGCATTAATTAAATAGAAAACACGAAAGAAATCGCCTGTTAAAGCAATACTCCCCGTTTTTTTTTTAATTGACAAACGATAATCCGACACGTGTTGACATGCGTCTCAACCACAAATAGACATTAAGGTCCTCCAAGCGAACAGCATTAACATAATAATTTTTGATTCCTTTAAACTATCCATTTCGCTTAATACGGCGATTCTAGAATGAATGGTCTCCTATGTTGAGAGGAGCGTATCTGTAGACTGTGAAAACGCAGTCAACGGTAGCATTTATCATTAGATAACAATTGAAAGAATGGTAACAACTAAGAAAAAATATCTTATCCTATCAATTTTATAACTCTCATAGACAGCCGTGTTTCGTAATCTTAGGCATATGGTAAGTTATATTATTTTCCACGAACGACCTTAAAAAAAGGCTTTTACCTTCCGAAGTTGAAAAAATACGTATAAATACCGATTTTGTTTTCTATTTTCATGAATATGTGGTATAGGACAAAATTCTACAATTATCCCCGAAGGTCGTATCACCGTGGCAAAAATCTTTTCTATCGTAAAATTATGTAATCACCTTAGATGATCGAGGAGACAAAGCACCACTCTCCGTACTACAATAAGTCTCTCGCGCGTCAAGTTTCTCGGTAAATTGATGGGAAAAATCTGCTCCACGTTCATAATCATCCCCCAAAATTTTGAAACAACAATATTTTCGCCTAAACCTCATAGAAGTTTCAAATGTTAATCTTGAAAAGGAGAAGAAAGTTGCGCTCCTTGTGATTTTCAATGAGAACCATTAATTTTTAATGCGATACTTTTGACTCGATCCTCGTGAAACACAAACTAGTGCGCAATGCAAGGGAAATTTGAAATCAAATTGTGCCAGAAGACAAGACGTTTACTGCAAGGAGAGAACTGATTACTGCAACCTTGAGAAAAAATACAAAGAAAAGGTCAGCGTGGTGTTATATGTAAGGGCAATGTGGCCTTTAAAGAAAGAAGATAAGATAAATTTGTTTGGTTCTGAAACTTGGGCAAGGAGAACGATGAAGATTGTTCGAAGGACAGACAGAAAGAAACGGAGGACTTCGTATAGTGAGAAAGGACGTAACTGGAGAACATACAGAGATAGTGTGAGGAGGTTACTGGAGACCGCAACAGAAAGACGACTGCGCCTAGAGAGAGGATGCAGAAGAAAATAAATAGGTATGATAGACAGGGTGAAAAGGGGCACGAAGAACTCTGAGATAGATTCAGATATAGGGTGAGGAAGGAGATATTTGAAATAAAAAAGCAGAATAGTATAAAATCTTCGAAACAAATAATAAACAGTACACCACTAATAGTAAAACGAAGACAAACAACTTTTGGCAGTGCAGCACAAACGAAGGCAACCCCATGTAAAGAAAAGGTAAATGAAATTAACGAATTAATTCCTCTCCAATGGATCTAACAGGAATTTGGAGTCGAAAAATGACAAGTGCTGCTCAGGATTAACAAATTATAGGCAAATGGCAAAAATATAATAATCACTACTTCAGTCAGACGTATAGAAATATGGCGAAGTAAAAATTAAGGAACAGTATCTATGCCAAAGGTCTCTTGCCACCCATTTAATTCGAGTACGACAAATATTTTTCAGTCTCCCCAGTAAAATTATTAAAAATTCCAGATAAACTTTTTTTCTTCTCTTCAAATGAAAAAACGAAGTCGTTTTTTTTCCATTTGTGAATATCAACTTCCACATAGTTGAGCCTGATACCATTGAACGTACTTCTTTAACTTATTTCTTAATTGTATTGCGGAGAATAGTTATTACGAAGTCACAATTCAGCAACTATTTGACGACAAATTTGATAGTTTGAGGTATTCCCGAAGGCATTTATTGTTCTTTGAATCACTCCGTAATTTCGAGGTCTACTGCATCCACAGTTTCAACCTTGGTCACGTTTTCTGAGCAAGCTGTTCCGTTAACTTTCGAAATGGCGGCTCTGCGATGGCGTCCCTGGTGTTTGTAAACTAAGAGAAGGATAAGAGGCTGACGGTGCATTCATATAGCAGATTAAACGACTTGTACGCACGAGAGCAGTGCATTGCGTAATGCGGAAATCTTAATTGGCACATCTCTCCTCAGACGTCTACTCAATGAAAATTGATTCCACTTCCTGATTATAAAATGGCTGAAAGAGCTTATTGTTAGAGGATACGGAAAACTGTCTACCAATCCATACCAATAAAAAAAATCATGCCAACAAGAAGAATTATTATCTTAAATGGGCTCACCATTCCTTTGTTCCCTTAAAGATTGATAGGTTCAATTTGAAAATTTTAAAAAATAAATTACATTGGTGCCTTTGAAAGAGTATAGTCAAATTATCACGTCCATTTTCATGAAGCGCTCGTCGCTTTCATGAAGAATTCGTCGCGCGAGTATTTTTTTCAAATCAGAGTTTACGTTTTTTCTTCCCGCAGTCAGCAAATTCATGAACTTGAGAGAGTAACAAATGTTTAAGTATTTCTATTATTATTAGTTACCTGATCGCGGAACGTTAAAGCATATTTTCGCACTATTAAGCTATGATACATAAGCATATTTTCGCACTATTAAGCTATGATATATACCCATATAATTTAAAGATCCAAAACAGAGCTCGCAATAACCGCCACCGTGCACATTTAAAATTCTGGCAAACCCGCGACGGCCCAACAATAACTACAATACTGAAACACCAAACGGGGCAAGACTGCACTGTAGAAGGAGCCTAGTGCATCCAATTATCAATCACACCCTACCGTTGGGTATATTTGTCAAATGGGATGAATCCCGCGGGGAGGGGAAGGTGAGGAAAAAAATTGTGGGCGGGACTCGTCTTACACCATTCTCTTGCAGTCGGCGAGCCAGCGTTGCTAGGATACGTACGGGTGGCGCCGCCGGCGAGACGGAAGAGTGCCCTCCTCAACAAGGAAGGGAGAGAGTGTGGGCGGGCGGCGAAGTCCCTCTGCCCTCCGGAATGTGGGTTACTCGGCCCTCGATCGATCCTCTTGCGGTGCGGAAAATGGACTCTTCGGAGCACGTCTTTACCCTCCGAAGCCCACCCCACCATTCCAGACGTTTGGCGATCGTTCTCCCCCAACCCAACCACGGTTCGCCAGGTTTCAAGCGACCGCTTAGCGGCGCGATGTCCCGGGAAAAACACTAGAAGGGAAGAAGGGTCCGTGACTCCGCCATCGGTGTTCATCGCGTGAGACGCCTTCTTGTGATTCGCGGATGCGCAATTGCAACTATTCGTGGATGACATTCAGGTCTTCTAAGATTCAGAATCCTATGCTCTTTCATCTTATTGACCTTTTTCTGTAGACATGAACTTTCTTATTTCGGAGATATTTAGAGATTTCCCCGGAAACGCACGAATTTTTCAATATTTCGCTGCTTTAATCTCCCAATTTAGGTCAACCTTTATGAATTCAGTTTGTTAAGTGATTTTATCCCTTACGGAATTCCCTCTCCCTATGATCGGAATTCTTCATTATTCTATTCGCTAATTGTACGCAGGTGGTGACAAGTGATATTATGCCTATATACGACGGGCATCATCTTTACGGTTCCATAATCTATTGTTCGATTTGACCAACATTCAATTCGATAAACCGCTCAATTTACATTTTTAACCTTCCTATTTCAAGTGGCGCAGCGCCCGATCTTGAAATGCAAGATTCTATAGCATCTTCGCCAGCTATTGCATCCCCATGCGTTATGAATTATTTGAAGTTCCTCGTCAAAAAGACAAGCGGTATAATAATAATAGTCTGAGATAGACATCGGCGATGGGAACATAATAATACGAGATGGGTGATGAGATTGTTCCTCTGCTGCACAGAGGATGATCTCGCCCACTAATCGATCCTTGCGTCTCCGTCATCCAGGTCGCACCTTAGGGAATGATGAAAACTCGTTCTTTAACTTTCCAGGGTATTTTTGCGTCGCAATTACATTAGGATTTTCCGTTAAATATTTTGTATCAATGTATGCGTAGAAATTTTAAAATTATAGCCACACTGGAATATTCCTTTGGGACCCATACAATTCCCAAAGTAATGCTGAATGCGACAGTAGCTTTAAGAGCCCGCGACAGATTACACGACAAACCAGGCCTCACGTAAAGGAGAAGAGAACAGATCCACTTCTGACTCTAGAAGGAAAGTAATTTCCATGAAATTTGATGAATCGTTGAGAAGTAATTTCCATGAAATGTAATGAATCGTTGAGAAGCACAGAAGAGAGGGAATTTGAAGGCAGGCACTAGGAGCATGGCCTGGAGACAATGTTAATGATAAAGAAAGAGGCAGCAAGTCGAGAGATTTGTTAGATGGACGTCGCCGTTTAAAAGATCTTCACCGTGAAAGATGCAAGAAGTATGTAAGTCAACAGTTACTTTTTTCTACATCCTTAAAATTAATGAAATATTGTCAAATGAGCTGACAGCTGTGTATAATCACCTCTAAAACGTGGTTTTGACCACTATTTCGATAAATGCGCACCTTAGTAACTACGACTCACAATCAGAGGTGCTTAAAAGACGATAAGTAAAGACCAATGGTTGAAGTATGTCAGTTCATCATATTTGTTTTGCGTTGGCTATTTCGCACTCAACTGCCTGCCACTCGCAGACAGGGAAGCAACACCCTGGGAAAATTGTATAAACATATTATTAGCCCAATGACGCTTAAATTTTACCAGGAACCAGTATTTTTAACATAACAGACCGTTGCCTAATTAAGTAATTAATTTTTTAATTATTTATTTGGATTATCGAGTTCATAAAACAATCGCCAGCTGACAGACATAAAAACGCATTTTCTTCGTATGCATTAAGCGATAAAATATAATTTAGCAATTAGTCACCGACCAGATTTTCGGGAAAATCCTGAAAAGTGGGGTTCCACGCAGGTAAATTATTCCTAGGAATAACTTCTCAGAACTACAAGGAGTCATCTCAATCGAATGGAAACCCGTCCACTTCACAATGACGACATGGAAATGGAGCTCCGAGAAAAATCGAGAAATTTCCGCGAGCGAAACTGAGAAATCAGCCACGGAAGGGCTCTTCTCATACAGCTGCCCCCGGCAGCGCCGACCTCTTAAAGTGAGTCAGTAACCCAAAAGTTGTACTCGGTGGCCTGAAATATTAACCTGATTGCGCGGTCACTTTCTTCGAAACCATTCCATCTCACTCTTCAACATCCAAGCTTGGGTTCGGGCGCATTAATTTCAGTCATTTCGCCTAGAGTATTTTCCGTAAGCGCCACTCACCTTTCTGAAAAGCCACGGAATAAAACCAATTTATCTTGCGTATCGAGTGGTCAGAACGACGCATTCAGCGATCTTTACATACCCATTAAGTAGATGACCCCTTATCAGTAAAGCATAGATCTCGATTACTTCCACGTGTATGAGACGGAACATTCATTTCTGAGCAGATATTTAGTAATCAATGAGTGTCGTGAGGTAGAATTCTTTTTGAGGCAGTTTTCATGAAAGGCGCCTCCATTCTGTCGAAAACCAATACTCGACCACATCAGTCTCCGCAACTTTTGACACTATCAAAGCCAGTGAGCTATTTCAACAAGAGCACATTTCGATTAGTTCTTTGAAATTATTCTACTGCAAAAGCGGGAGTAAAATTGTAGTGTACGACTCTTATAGCGCTCATTTCTTTACTCAATCACTATATACTGACTAATAAAATTAAAATCAATCGGCATAGCTTAGTTGTATCCATTCTCAAGAAAGAAAGTAAATATTAAGTTTTTTAAAATACATAATAGATTATTTACATAGAACAACCGGTTTTACCCATTAGTGAACGAAATGCTGTGGAGTTTTACATCGATAATTTTTATTACCTTCAAACTGGCAAATGTCACCATTCAGTGCCAGTCTCTTACACGCGACTGTAATCAGTTAGTGTTTTAAAGTAAAATTTCACATGATTTGATGTAAATATTAATGCGATAATTAGTCGGATTCTGGGATTAGGTTTGTTTATAAAAGAAGCAGTCGTGCGAAGTGTAAACTAATTACAATTACATTACTCATTAGGGCAAAAAGAGCCAGAACTGACAATTCATTATTTAGGAAGTTATCTAGGTTTATAATACCTGGATTTGGGAACCCGTTCGTAGATATATATATGTTCTTAAATATTCCATCTTCTAATTTAACGCAGTTTTGCTCCAGAATGAGGAAATGAGTACCGACAGCTAATCCAGCAAGTTAATTATTCCTATATTCACTTCAGGTAGAGAACTCCAAATACGCGACTAAGCTGAAATATCTCTCATACCCCACTTTCATCAGGAATAAATATTTTAACGCGCCCTTAGGGTAATAATCGGAAGATTTTCGAATGGTTTTAGTCCGCCTTCATTCAGGATTGGGGGCATAAGAATACGACACATTTCCATGGAGTCAATTGGATGAATTGATTAACATAGGAAATTATTTAAAGCAATTCTTCCATTTAGTCCAAGAATTTTCGAACCTAGAATCCCTTCCTTTCAAGCTTTTGAATGTTTAGAGGAATATGTAAAAAATATTGGGGAACACTTGGGCGTGGAGCCGAAGGGAGAGATGGGAATTCTTTTAGTATTCCACCGGTAAAGGTAGGTTTTGCTTAATGTCAGAGAATCTCCTCCCGGTCCTCTACACATTCAGGGGCCCATCCTCCGCCAGTATATCCTTTTCTGCCTCAGCATACGATCTACCCTTCTTCATCTAGTCCATGAAACCTATTCTCCTTCTTCCCCTTCCCCGTTTGCCCAACATCCTTCCCTCTATTACACTCTTGAGTAACCCATCGCCCTTCATAACACCCTTCAGCCATCTACCCTGCCTATCCCGGATTTCATTCAGAAGTTTCCTTTCCTCGCCCACCATCTCAAGCACTTCCTCGTTAGTCTTCCTTTCCGTCCACCTAATCTTCTCCATACTTCTCCACAACCACATCTCAAATACCTGCAGCCTATTCTCGTCCTCATTTCTAAGGGTCCACGTTTCTTACCCATACAACGCTACGCTCCATATCAAGCTCTTCACCAGCCTCTTCTTCACATCCTTACCCAACGTCCCTGTCATCAGCTCCCTTCTATTGACAAAAAGAGAAAATCTGTGGGAATCTACAAATATTGGTGCTTTTAGGTTGATAGGGAGGGCAATTTTAATTGTTTCGGCTGAATGAGTTTTATGTTATTCCTACGATCAGGAGTTGCTCTCCACCCCTGAAGTGGCATCTCTTATTGAAATGCAAGCCTGTCTGCGTCTGCTTGGACAGTTAGAATGCCGATGACAATAAATAAAAACTAGCTCATGAAAAAATCGGCTCGATGGAGAGCGTTCCCCACCGCTTTCATCGCCTATTGGAAACTAACTGATGAAACTAGTTTTTTTTCGACTTTGATGAGAGGATCTTAGCGGTGAAATTTTCCGAGAACTCTCAATAAGATGGTTAATATGAGCTAAATGACGTGGGAACAAACTTAATGACTTCCTTAGCGGAAAGACTGAGGTCAAGGGAGGGAAAGAGGAAAATATAACGGTGAGACGCATTGCTTCGTCCAGGCTTACATTTCCCTTTAAAGAAATCCTCCACCTGAAAGATTTCACCTTTTTTTTAGTAAGGTGCTGTCCCTGTATCTAAGATGATACGACGAATCATGGTACTGCTAGAACCACTTCTTTACGGAATAGAATGACTTTCTCGACGTGAATCGTGAATGACCCCATTCATTTGAGAGCATTGATAGACTTGCATGAAAAGGATTAGGAAAGAGCCAAAAGCACAGGAGGGAATGTTAGAATTCAAGGACTGCATAATAATTATGGTAATAAACTCGGACAATAATACTGAATAACAGTTATCCCTCGCTGGGTGGAAAAGTCCTTCCGTTCAAGCAGGGATGAACTTCGAGTTCCCCTCAAGGTGGCTGGAGCTCCACTGGAAATTAACTAGTAACGACGGTCGAAATGCTTTCTTGTATCAATGTATCCTCCACTGTTTCAAGTTTCTGGAAACCCAAACAAGACACATGTACCAAATTTCTCTAGAAAAATCTCGTTTTAGGTACCCAGAAACCGAAATAATCAGGCATTTATCTCAATTTTAAATACCTCTGAGAGTGACCTCCTCCCCTTTCCATCTCGGTAATTATTTTCATTCTCAGTAGTCATCAATCCTAATATCATTTTTCTGCAGCTCTTCTATCATAATCCTTCAAAAGAAAACGCTTAATTCCTTCTTAATACTTTTTTGAAAAGTGGCTTCCATCATTTGCTAAATGTATTCCCAACAAGGTCTCCTTCGGTAATCATTCTACCATTACTGTTCTGAAACAGGTTTCAGTATGGGTCCAATAAGTCAATCTCTTCCACTAAGCTGACATTACCTTAAAAATCTCTCCTCATAAGCTCTCTACTGGACTTTTACATGGGCGATTACTTCTTTAATTTTATCATCATTTATTTTATAAATGCATTTCCACTGCTTGCCACCTTATCCGCTCCGCTGCTGCAGTTGCCCAACAATACTGCAAGAGCATGAACCCCCAAGAATGTTTTCATTTGTTTCCGTCCCATTTCCTTTTTGCCACCGTCCTTTACTGCACATTAAAAATAATTTTTCGATTCAGCATTCATAAAATATACTATGCCTCATTTTTTCCTAGAAGGTCGAAATTTCCAATTCTCATTTAAAATACAACCCAATATGAAGGGCGATATTTGGACATCGGAAAATACTTTTTATTGTCAAAGAAAGTTCAACGGTGGCAGATTGCATAACATAACAATCTAATCAGTTTAATTGCCGCTGAACTACATCATCCCCGTATGAATTACCATTTAATTTCTAATTATGTTTAGGTCGTTTCCGATACTTTATAATGCAATTTGTAAAATCCTTTTCCTACAGAATAAAATGGACCTTTTCATCCGTCATCACACAGCTGAACGGCACAGAGCAGGATTAATTTTTCCTCCTTTTCCTTCACGCTCCTGAAAAATTTGTACATATTCACCCTTTAATATGTAGAAAAAATGCAATTCAATATCGTTTTTTAAGTTTCTCTGAGGGAGCGTGGCATGTGTAAAATATTCACTCAAGAAAAAATGAGAATCCCGCACTTTACCCAAAAAAACACGTTCTCTGATCTCTTAAGCACGTTTCCCTAATTATTCGTGCCCACTTTTAGCTTTTTTGTCTTTCCTCAAAATAACGCCAAACACGTAAAGGTTGATCACAGTTGAGATAAACGGAAAGAAATCCATTTTATCCAGTGAAAACTACCGCCTTTGCTGGTGGTAGTTTTCACTGGATAAAATGTCCAAAAATGGCGGAGGTTCCATCCCCTCAAACTCTTCCAAGCTTACTCCCTTTCCTGCACGGTAGTGCAAGGTTATTTCATGTCCCTCACTCGCTCATGCAATGAAAATAACTACTTTCACGATGTCAGAGGAGGTCAGTCACTCTCTTTGCCTCGTGGAACAGACCAAAAGAAATGTGCCACTTCATCTTTCTATTCAACTGCTGACACATGCTGTAAAGCAAGCGCGCGATAAATAGTGATGGCGCGCATGATGTGTTTGCATACGCATCACTCGCCGCGTGCGTTCCTCCCTTCGCAGCAAAATAAAAGCGAAAAACTTACGTCGACAACAGGACAGCTCCTAAAAACACAGTTCAGAAAGCTATTTTCTGTTCTCAATGAAAATAATTATTTACAGCAAATTATTGCATATACTCATAAACTTTACGCTCGAAACGTTACGTTACCGGTGCAAATTTTCAATGCGTCATATTTATGTTCGAATTAGGAAACTAAGCGACAACCCTCACCAGTTAGTGACATGGACGAGATCCTAATCGTCTGAGAGGGTTCTACATCTCAAACTGATTGAAGACAACGAATTCGTTCGCATTTTAATACCATCAGTAAAGTCCGATGATGTAGTCGTCATCATCCGAATGTAAGAGTTTCTCATAGATTCACCACTTAAGCGTCAGCCATTTACGTTTACAGGTCATTTTTTAGGTTTATCAGTCATTCCTAAAGTCTGGGGCACATTAAAACTTTCGATTATTGCCGATGCGCTCTGGAATTCAGTATTTTCCACAGCAGTTTTTGCTATTGTTTGGTGACTGCGTGAAAAGAAAACCTTTGGGTGCCCCTTCATTTCTTCCCGTTTTACCGTATGATGATCGTCTCGGAACTGGCGCAACTAAGCCAATCTAACGATCGAGAACGAGAACAACGTTGACTCACAGATCCAGGGTACTCTTCCATTCATCATGAGCATCATAATTATCTAAGCCCCATGGCTTACGAGGACACCGTATACTTGCAACTATGCCTGTCACTCCGCGGTCAATCTACCATATAGACATCGAATGTCTTCACTCTCGTTTCCACCCAGTCCGTATCCACTACATTTCGTCCAACGTAATGAGCTGAAATTCTACCCTGTAACAGCAACCCATCAAGGACTTCGTACGCAGATGAACGACTCCCGTAAGGAACTCATCAAGAGCCATCGAAAACGTCACCGAGAGAGACCGAAGTAAACTACGGAGTAAACGGACTTGACTGGAATGAGGTCATGATAAGCAGCGTGGAGCATATAGGCGCTCTTCTGCCCTGCACAGCGATCACCTGAACTGGAATTAAGGACCTCGTATTCCCCATAATGAAAACCATAGTAATTTAATAGCACACAATTGCATTATCAGAAAGTTCGAAATCAAAATTGATTTTTCCCATTATGAACTTCAAAAATGGTAACCGGAGCTGACCAGAGATTTTATTTTCACATGCTCACAATATTACCGAGAGCCGAGCATAATAATTAACCCTTTCCGGCCCTGTGATTCCAAATGGAATTGCGTCGCTTTCCTGCATCGAGCGTCGATTTTTTTCAAATGACTTTCATTAATTCATAAATTTATTTTATCTCACCACATATTTTCACCTTACGTAGATTACATCATCTTCTACATGAAATACATATGAAAAAATCGACGCTCGACAGCGACGTTATCCCATTTGGGATCACATTTGGACTGGAAAGGGTTAAGCAATGGCTGAAATGTGCACGCAATTTTGATTTTGCAACCCAACCATGTGAATAAGATTTCGATTTTAGACACAATGACTGGGTCTAATTGAGGAACCCTTTATTTCACGTGAAGGTGATATGTTTAGCCAATCTTATATTATAAGATGATGATCTATTGGCTGTTGAATCGCATATAGATAACTAAATCGTTGAGAGGAGTATTAAGAATTTCATTCTGATGAAGTTAAAATACATATTGATTTCTCTATCGTCAATGATACAAGCCTAAACACTTTAGCTGTGATGACCTATGGAAACTCATTACTAACTAAAGATAAACGTTAGATCTATAAACATAAAAAATGTCCGTGTAAAAAATCAAGGAGTAATCAGTATGGATAAATTGTACGCGTGTGCTAGTGAATGCGTGTTTGAAGACAATTTAAAAGAGCTCGGGCAGAAAATTGTCCTCTCTTGGAGCGCAACTTGCAGGTAAATGTGGTGATCCGCTCGAATCTTGATACGCAGTTACCCGCTCGAAAGGCATTGCCCCCTTGCGCTGAAATGAGGGACAGAACTCTCGCCGAGGGCTCAAGGTCTTCTGGAAAGCGCATGTAACACAAATTACGGCAGCCATTTTGGAATGGCCGCCAGGTGGTGTGAGCGAGAGAAGAAAGCGCGAATTGCATGAATGACATTAGGTACCTCAGCGTCGCGTAAAAGGTGGTAGCACATGAAAAAGGATGTCAGTGATGCAACTAAAACATTCACGAGTTCAGTTAGCTTTTAACTCTAATGAGAAAGTCATTCCATTAGCTGAAATGACATGGATGGAAATGGACACGATAGGTACTGTCGGAAAAATTGTCGCAAGAAGCAAAAGAAAGACTGCTAAACTGACTTCAAGCCAAGTTGAAAATTTTTTCTTCGAGTACAGAGCAAACATTACTAATTGAAAGTATGCTTTTCCTTGATGTAGTGGCGGTATTACGTTTATCCTACTATTAAAAAAAGTCTCAAAAAATTTTGGGCAGTTTTAAAGGGCTTAAATTGTACGAAAATTTTTATCCATGTGTGTCTCCCAAAAGCTGGCATGGAATGAAAATGCTCTACATCTTGGTTGACTTTAGTTACAGTGAATTGGTATTTGGACTCACAATTCAATCTCCACGAAATCCTATCTTCCAAGGGAAAATAATAGTTTAAAATTACCTAGTTTCCTTGCTCAAAATCTATTCGTGGGGCACCAATTGCAAAAAAAATCTAAGACTTGGGGTGGGCATCCCCAGGAAAACATGTTTTAAAAAGATTTAATTTAAGAAAAAGGTGAGAGTATTATAGTACATGCTCTTTCCTAAAAATATATCCTTGAGTGTACTTAAAAGGTACACATTTCTCAACCTGTTGATGATTTTCCCCAGGAATACTTCCGATACTCATTATTACGCCTTTTTCCCATACAGATTATGCTGATGAAAACGCGTCTTACACTAACATCATTTATTATTAACAGCGTCTGCATCATTTGCCAACGGTTCAACTGGATGTGAATCATAGCGCATTATCATAATGAGGAAAAAGTCGTCAGCCAGACGGCTTTCAAGGTCTTCGAATGTCGTCATGCATGAAATCAGTAGAGTAATGATCGGGGAGCGTGAAAAAATCGCGATGTTCATTTCCGAGGCAATTAATATCCAGGCGAAGAAGCTATTTTTATCTTAAAAAAATAAGCTAAAATAACACGTCTCTTTCGCAATTGTGGAGGATATTCTCTGACTTTCAATAAAATGTACCTTTAGCCGGTAGATTACTTTAATTATAATAATTTCGTAATTTTCAAAAAAGGTATTCCAACACTTATGAATGGGGACACAAAAAGTTGCTAAATATCTGTTTCCTATTTGTTGAGGCGAAGAAGGAAATTCAGATATAAACTATTTATTTGCTTGAATAAAAAGAAATATAAACTCCAAACAAGCAAAAACTTATCTTTAAAGTAATGCTATGCCACTTAAGAAGTTACTTTCGTAGCGGAACATGAAATGGTGGCTGTGTCCAATGTAAACAAATTACTTTGTTTCAAATATGGATATTACCGTATAAATTACTTGGTAAAATTATTCAAAAGGTGTAGGAAATTAAAATTTTACATGACATGATTTATTCTGTCTGGAATGTAAGCTTTAAGACAATGAAAATCCTGATTTTCAATTATACCTGCGTTCATCTTACTCGATTCACTGAATATTATTCGCAAAATGCAATGCGCCCATCCTACCTGGCAATAACGCAGCAAAATTTTACCTTAAAGTCGCTTTGGATAAATTATGATCAAGGAGAACTCGTTGCGGTTACTTAAGTATACTTCGCAGTAGATGTTTGAGACTTGGCCACGATGGGAACACAGGACCGTAAGCTGCAGTCCTAATGAAAATGTCATTGACGGTCGGAAAACACCCATGACCAATTCCCCTTTACCTCACGTCACTACGACCTCCCCTCGAATACATGCGCTACCTTACCAGCGTACCTCGGTAGACATGTCTAAGGGGATTTTTTTAAAATGCCGCCAAAAAATGTGAATTTCTTAAATTAAAGTTTTCAACTCTTCTAACCTCCAAGAGGACGTGATCGCGGAAAAAATCGGGCAAGAACGATACCTACATAACGAGTCCGCCATACCGAGAACGATGAGATCATGATTTACCGACCTTGATTTCGGAAATCCGACCGTTCATCACCATCCCCAGGATTTATAACCAATTCTGAGTAAAAGATCCACGTATTCATCTAACATTCGCGTCCTCAGTAATCAGTTTGTCCCATAGCTCAACACAAATCAAGGAAATATTTTTCGTGTATTTAAACCTCCTTCACTATTCTTAGTTTTCAACGTCAACCATTACAGGTGACATAACACTTCTTAACGTGCGTCAACATTAAAAAACTAGTGCGGGAAGAGGATACGCTATTTTATGGGAAAAATGAAGTATATGCCCGTAGGAAGAGGAAAATTACATTTTTGGCAACTACGATAAGATACGTCTTCAGCCACGAATGGTGAATAGTGACAACTCCAACTTAAAAATACATACAAAAGGATTTGACAGTGAGTGTAAGAACTGAATCACCGATGCCTAGGTGTAAATTTCCCGTTGCCTAATTATCGGGTATTCCGATAATTTATGAGCGCTTTCAACAACTGTATAAGGGCTATAGTGACATACCGCTACGAAAGACCCAACGTACTGTACAAGAATCCAACCCCGAGTGAAGTTCAGAATAACGAGCATGTGATGAAAGAATGAACGGTTAAGTTAAGCCTCGGTTCTCAAGGCTACAGGTCAATTTATAAATTCTTTTCATTTATTTACTCCAATTCTGTCCACTTATCGAAATGATAAATTAAAGTAGTTACTTGCCAACATTCGGCGGCGTCACGAGTCAGAATGTTGTGAACTATATTGAAAATCTATTTTTATAGACCTGAATTTACATAGGAATCCAAATGAAAATTTTAATATAATATGGATGATATGTTTAAGAAAGAGTTCAGCTTATTTTTTAAGAATTTACCTTAGAGAGATGGCCCCAAAGCTTTTGGTTCGATAGTACAGATTGCTTCATAGACAAAAGCTTCATTAAAATTTTCATTCCTAGATGATGGCATACTACTACCACTGCCGATGAGATACGATTTCCACCTCGTATATTATTAGGTGACCTAACATTTGAAGTGGGTTTCATTCGAAGTACACACTACAGTTTCAGACTACACTTCCTGGAAATGTTTAGTATCCATGCTTAAAGAATAAATTTTGTACTTTTCCACACAAATTTATTCTTACTTGCCTATTCTCGTCCTCATTTTTCAGAGTCCACGTTTCTGTCCCACACAAAGCGACAATCCATTCAAAGTTCTTCACCAACCCCTCCATTATGTCCTTACCCAAGGCCCCCGTCATGAACTCCCTTCTATTATTAAACGCTTCCTTCGCTAGCGATATTCATCTCATAACGCCTTTGCTACTATGCCTTTTTCTTCGAACGCAGTGACCTAGTTATTACATTGCTATAATTGCTCAAGTTGGTGCCCTCCAACTAATATGACCACTCACGCTTTCTTTGTCCGATAAAATCTCATAACTTTTGTTTTCTTATGATTTATCTCCCGCACTGCTTTTTTAATGTATATACTAGAGCTTGCAGCCCCTTCGATGACAGAATAACCAACTCCTGGTCGTTCGCGGATCTGACTTTGTACGCTGGCCTCCCACTTTTGACTCTCACAACAAACTCTTCCCACGCCGCTCTTACCATTTCCTCGGCACATTTGCTAAAAAGGCCAAGACGAAAGCGAGCGTCTGTGCCGTATCCCGCAGCCTAGAACTGCCCACCATGATCACATGACACACAGAGACCACACTAGCGTGTGCCCTCTGGGTCATGTATAAGTATCGGATGAGTCTTTGACCCCGACAATCTTTTCGCATTTTATTGTTATTTGCATTAAATTTTCCTAATCAACTCTGCCCGCTGTCTGTGAGACATGAACGTCACAAAAATGACCAAATAGGCAAGCTAATTGCTGAGGAAAGAAATTATCGGTGATGGCTTGAATGTGCAATCCAACATTTTCATTTAAATATCATCCTATTTGTTCTTAACAAAGCATATTTTTTCGCCTAGCCTTCATGTTTGAAAGATGATGTTATCCTTGAGACTTTTTCCTTGTGACTTGTATGAAAGCTCCGATTTAACGCACGAAATATGCGTTGGTGATTTGACCGTGAATTTCGCCAATTGAAAAATTCCATTTCATTAATCTAACTCTCATTTTCGCTAGAAAGGTTTAAATGAGATAAGTTAGGATGGTAGATTACGGCTGAGACTGGGCCAGGTGCAAGAAAAGAGATCAGTGTAATTGGGATGATGGGGCGACAGGGGTACAGCTTAAATGGGGTATATTGCGTCCATATTTTTGGCAACCAACAAATAACCCTCTGCATGATTTCCTGACTGTTTTAAGTAAATTTTTCGTAACTATGTGGTAGAGGGAGATTTGACTAGAAGTATAGGACCACATGATCAAGTTAACGTCATGAAAGGAATCAGGTTTTGGAAGCTGCAGAGGAAGGGACTAAAAAGACGGTATATCACGAAGTTCGCTGGATTTTAATTTTGATGAGTGAGAAAGCAGTAATGGCGAAACGATAGCATAAGAAAAAGATGATGGCGGTAAGAATTACTCAAGAATATCAATAATGACATACCTCAAGCAAATTAGGAGAGATACAATCACTAGGTTTTACCAATCGATCTGAACTCGGGCCAATATTAAAAATTCCAAGCGACTCTACTCAGATCGCCTGGTTTACCAACACGGGCTGAAAATATCGATTGAACAATCTAATCCATCAGTTGAAGCACGATTGACCCGGTGTGTAAATAAACGCAGAGTTGGAAATTATCAGTCTCATTCAGAGTGAACAAAATTGGCCAATAGGAGGTAATTGTCCAATTGCGATGTGCTGCGATATTATCAATGTCAAATCACACGCTATTACCGCACTAATTTTACGACTGGTTTTCACACACACCTTGAATAATAACGATTACATTTTGTTTCCCAATGACAACCAAAATAATTACGAGGAGCGCCGCAGATCCACTGGTTGAGATCGATCTGAAATCTCAGACTGGTAGAGCAAGCGTGCCGAGTCGGCCCACTGCTCAGATCGATGTCACTAGCCCGTTAAGTTTACCATACCGAGCTGATCTGGTCAGATCGATCTGAGATCGATTGGTAAACGTAGTGATTGATAAGAAAAAAATGAAGAAGTTATGCGATATGCCAAGATGATAGAAAGGAGAGCCGCAGCAAATCAATCTTCGAGTTAGCTGCTGATGGTGATGATGAATATGATGCGCAGGTTAATTGGAACAATAAATTGAATATTCTCGAGTCCACTTCAACACTTAGGATTTTAGCATTTAACTGAGTGTCATCCATACTTTTTCACGGTATTATAATTTGAACTTGACCAATACTCTAAAATAATATCCTAAAAAACACTCCACATATTTTAATTTGGAACGATCCGGGTATCGACGTTCCACGTCATGTTCAGGTTACCAGTTATTATTGTTATGTTATCAGATTTGCAAAATTTACGCATTAAACCACCAATTACTTAAAATTATCATTCGACTTCAAAGAAAGAAGAGGTTATTATATTTAAATGCCAACAGTAGGAGCGAAGCGTCTTGTATTTGCATACGCGTGCAGTCGCTCAACTCCTAGTAGACATCACAGTCTCCCACCGCAGCCGTCCTCAAGACTCCCGCTTCGGTCCATAAGGGGCTGCCACGATGGCTTCCCCGCGCATTCCAGAGGAGTGACGACATCATGCTCTGCATTAAGATCGTGGCGTGGGAGTTTACGACAGGTGAATTCTGTAGAGGCATCAGACGGTAAAGAGATTTGAATCTTCGATTGAATATCAGAGGTCTAGGGAAAAAAGCTCAGATTCAGATTAATCACTTTTAAATGAGCAATAGAGTAAAAGTAGATTCGGAAATAATTTAACAGATACGGTTCGGGCAGAGCCTTTGAAAGCCAAGCTTTGCGAGTCCGCTCTCACCTCGATCAAGGCACTGTGTAAATGTCTAGTCTCGGTGCTTAGAAAAATGCAATGATTCAAATCCTTCTAAGCGATCAAAAGGAATGCTAGGGGAATACGGCACTAAAATAATGTATACTTTCGGTATCGCAGTCATCATTAGCTGCCATTATTCCATAGACTGATCTGCCAAAGCTCTCCAATCCGTACGTGACATGAATTCATTAGTGCAGGGCTATTACTATCAGTTGCACGGCCAGTATAATTACTGTAAACGTATTAGCATCCTACAAAAGTACTTAGGTCAGAAAATTTAAATAAAACTGTTAATCGAACTGAAAGAAAATTTGATCCACCTCATTTATATCGGCAATTCATTTATAGAAAAAATACGGCTTTGAATGTTCCCGACGGAAGGAATTTCTACTTTTGTATGAAATTACTTTCACAGATTCACGGTTAAGTTTTTTTTATAAGGGAACTTACTCGACCGCGATTACGTGTACAGCTATCAATGCCTCGATTCAATATCCTCGTGACGTCTTCACGATATAACCTGTGGATATCAGTAACAAGACACAAAACTTGTAAACGACGAAACGTTAAACCATGGGATGAAATTCGCAATGAAAAAATAATTCGACTAGACAGGAATCTCGGTCAAGTAATTTCTTCATTGCGTTTTTCATTCCGTAGGGTGTCTGCACCCGTGCGAAGAATTTCGTATCATCATTTATACAAGCAATGATTGCGAAGCGTTAGCGTTGAACAACCTAACCGCACCATGGTATTTCCAGTTCCGGTGTATGAATCTCTACTCCGACGCAGTTCTAACAATAAACGGATAAAATGTAATACACAATTCCTTCAATAGTGCTTAAATAAAATTCACTTCACGGGTCCTTGTCTTAAGTCCATTCATTTCACAACTGTAAACATCCGTCAAAAACACGTCCGCTATCACGAAACGCAATAATCTCTGAAACAGAGGTGTAATTAGGAAAAACACCATGTTAACAGATCATATCGTGGAAATAAACTTCTGGTCAGACTATTGCTGTCAGCCTTAGCTACATATTCAAAAAATGAGATAAAATCAGTCTTCTAATCACGTAGTTAACACACCATGTATAAAATATTGCTATTCGCAAATTGGGTTGGGGTTGTGTAAGGAATCAGCTTATCAACCCATAGTCATGCATGTAGAAATTTTTCACTTGCGAACTGTCCATTCTGATGGGATACATTCCTAGCTCCCTGGTAGAGTCTCAAATACAGTCCTCTTGTCACATTCACATGGTGTAAAACCTCCAGGAGTTACAGTGAGTAATCACACTCCAGAACTGGGGCGAGGTCACGGTCGAGAATCCTCCTACGCAACCTACTATTGGCTTTTATGAAAGCCAGATTATCACTTTTTCCTTCATTGATAAAATACTCAAGCCTTCTCCTTTTACTCCGTCTAACCCTATTCCATACTGCCCCTTACTGTTGTGTTAAGATTTTATTCTAAACTAAATTTCTTCTCTAAGACGTTGAGGTTTCCATCAGTCGACGGCGATTTTCGTCTTGGAATAGGACATAGGAAAAATCACACGTAAAACGGGTTACACATGATTTCTAACTAGTCCCACAGGAAAACGAGATACTGGTATCCTCCACTTTTTCTTTAGTACCAACCAACCTTTCTTTTCATTTGCCGCAGATGTCGTAGGGAATGTCCCCGAAGTCTCCAGCAAATTAGAAGAAACGTTGGTTTCTACTCAAGACCAAGACTTTCAAAATATTAGCGTAAGTTCATTATCTCAAGAACACGGGCACGAGCTGTTGTTTAAAATTTTGTGTCAAACGAAGTTTCAAAATTTTGCAAATATTTGTGGCCTTTCTAACCAGTTTCGGATTCCCACTGCAAACAATCTTAATCATATTCCTCTGGCATGCGCTATCGAAATGTTTGTTAACAGTTTTTCTATGACTTGTTTGGGAGCGAGCTGTGAGCAATTACCGACGATTGTTTTCAACCAGCTTCTACCCATTACTTATACCCACAGATTCAAAGTCCTTACCGAATCTGGAGCGTGGAGAGAAGCCCGACGGAATACTCGAAAGGCTATGACGACGACGACGACTACGACAGCGATGATGATACGAGCGCTTCTTCGTTGTTCGAGGAGAGGGATCTGTTGGAGGGATGCCATTGCAAGATGGCGCCCTCCATGAGGTAAGGCAGGAAGAAATGCGGAAGCTGAGGTGACCACGCACCAAAAACTCATGTCGCCTGAAAGTCAGTTGTGATGTTCACGCTCACGGGGTGAGGTCTCCTTAGATGCTTGAAGCATCTTTCTCGGGAATTCCAATTGATTTCATCCATCCATCCCATCTCCATCCAATTCCATCGTTCGACATCGAGGGTTCTAGATCAAATCAATTCCCACGTACCAAAAGGTATCTCAAAATGTTGGAGAAATAGTAATTGGAGTTCACATTATCCACAATACGAAAAAATGAAATGATAGTATCTATTCAGATGAAATAACTGATGCGATGGTCGAAGACTAATGGTCTCAATCGATATTAATAGAAAAAAGTATTACAAACAAAAAAGTAATGTTTTAAGTAAATATCATAAATTGCAAAGTTAATGTCATAAATTCAGGTAAGTCGGTCTCCAACCATCGATCTATTAATATCCCCTTCTCAAGCTTCCCATTTTAATTCGATGGGCACAGATCAGTATTTACAATGGTGTTATTATTATCACTATATCTTAAAATTCAGCTAAAAATTTACCATTGGATTATATTCTAATATTCTCCATGAAACCAGGCGATTCATTCGTTTAAGTGTGAGTTGATCAAGTTGGCCTATTTTGGGAATCCTTTTTCATAAAGACGAGGGTGTAATGAACATCGTATCATCGAGAGAACTTTACAGCATGACAAAAGAACTAAATTTAAAAAATCGTTTATTATTGAAAACACTCATAATCCTTCACCAATAATTTGCATAGACTCCATAGTCGAAAATTTTTGGAATTGTATAATCTTTAAACGATTATCAACATATCACTCAATTAATGACAAATTATCTGAGTAACAGATTTCTCACCCTAACGTAGGTGTTTAAGAAATCACCTGAGTGTCTACGTAAGGCTTTCCGTGCTCGTACTGATTTAAAAATGTCTCGTCCCTCCCTCATCCCTAGGAAAAAAGCCCTCGTGGAGAGAGCTGCTTAGTCTGCATCAGAAGATGAACATAAAATGCTCCCTACCAGTCTATAGAAGAGTAAGTTATTTTTGGTTCGGGGACAAGATTAGACGAGGCGACAAGGGTTTCCTTTAGTGGAGTGACTTTTGTAATGCTCTACACCCAGCATTGCACTCGCGTCACCCAGAAAGCCCACAGTGATAAGTTGGGGGAGAAAATTGAGTTAGCCATTACGTTATGAGCACCATTGCGGACATCCTTAATGACTCAATGGAATTGAGAACAGAAGCTGCAGCGACTTAGCCACGCCGCTCCTCACACACTATTTTCCTATTTATATAATTTTTTAAATCTAGTTTCCTATAATCTCGAGGAATCTGTTCATTATCTCCCCGCTCCACAAAACGGCGGAGAGATAATTGGAATGAAGTTCGCTTCCATTGACATGCTTCGAAGCGATTCTTCGCTGTAAATTATCATCAATGAGGAGTCTCATTCGATCAAAAGCCATTGAGAGGACATTTACGTTCTAACTGGAGGAGTGACTTGGTTAATTCCGTATATCCGGCATTCAACTTCCTCGGTACGTATGATAAAAGTAAACAATACGTTTACCGAGAATTAAATGCCCATTTAAGAAAGAGCACTCGTCTGATTCACGAGCGATAGTAAATGTTCCATTGGAAGCTCGTTACCTCGAGTGTGTGCCACGATGCACTGTATAGTAGACTGATGAGAACCAAATACGTTAATTGATTTGATTGAACGAGAGAGCACCGAATTATGCCTTTCCCAGGGATACAAAGAGCTATACAATCAGCCGAGTAGACTCGTTTCGCATAAAGAGACGTAGCAATGGTAGCAACTGTTAACGCATTAAATGTTGCTACCATTCACGGATATTACAATCTCAGTCGTGGTACATACGGAAATGATATTTTTCAATTTCTAATTTGTAGAATAACTTAATGGGTTCGCAAAAATATGGATTTCAGTTTCAAAGGTCCGTCGGTCCATGAGCAAGGTGAGAGAAAAAAATCGTCTCGCGAATGAATCGTAACCATGACCTACACCGCATTAAAAATCATTTAAAGGAATTTAAAATTGCATAAAGACATATAAAGTTCAACTTCAGCTGTTGGCGAAGGTGGGAGTAAATTGGAATCATCCCGAAGATATGCATACAGCTTCTACAACAGCCCACGCGTCTAAGTCAACTCTGACAATAAGACCATTATAGGGGATAGGATATTTAAGGAAGGAAGAGCTCCAGAGTTGACATACTACTTGCATTTCACATGCAAATCCTTTGGGAATAGGGTAAGAGCTCAATTGTAGGTATTTTCTTTCCCTGAATTCTCAAGAAATGAAATAATACCTCTCTAATCTTGAGATCAGTGTCAATGCCCATCCTGTCCATGATACCTTAGGGGTATACCTGCCTTCTGCCTAGAAAGTTTCACGAAATCCTTTAAAAAATTTATGTTGAGTAATATTGAGTGCTCATAGAGATCTTTTCTGCTCTGAGCCCCCGCCTCTCTTCGTGGTGTTATTTAATAGCCTTAATAGTGAATCACTTAAATTTTCTTGATTTTTTCATGCTACTGACCACACATCTCTCGAAGATTCTCTCGTCTTTCCCCACTCCTTTTTTTGTGGCTGAGATTTGTGATGCTGGGTCAAAATACTCAATTTGCTACACCGTCAGTAATGACATTCAAGTGAACTATAAGTGAATAAAGTCTACATTTACGAAGTCAATGTAATTTCATTTATTATTCAGTAGAATGAAAAAGTAAGATTGAAAAATCAGGAAAAATAATCCCCAGATTTTCTCCCTTAGATAAATCTCTAATAATCTCTAGTTATTCCTATGACTGAAATGACGTATCCAGTTGGAGTCAAAATGGTTATTTATTGATTACCTACATCAGAAAAAAAATCAGGCCGATATAATGAAAATTGCTAATTCCTAACGCCGGCACCCTTGAGATTAGGGATCCTGTCATCTTTACTAGTATAAAATATCTACAAGGTTACTCTTCCATGTTGACTCCGAAAATATAACTTAATTCTCACCTCCTCATACTTCTACTCATGGGGTATTTTTACGTTCGATAATAGAATACTAAGGAATGTTTTGACCCATGCGCTTGTCAATAACACAATGAAAGCTGAAGTCTTTGAATTCTAAAGTTAAACATTCACCTAATGTTGATAGCTGGTTCACATTCTTGGTCCTGGCACATCAATAGAGCATCACAGATTTTCATCAGCTTCGATATTCATTCTAAGATCAGACGGCAATTATGTCAATAAACAGCCTTGACAACTATCAGCTTGAAATCTAATATGAAAAGAGCCTAAGGAATTGAACCACTGGCGAAAGTCCTGTGAATAATGCGATATTTATAATTTTCTTACCCCGAAAATCTGGTGATTCTTGTTCAAAATTGATCGGCAGTTGCGACGTCTTGTAGGCACCAGCACCTCTCAATAGCCGGAGGGGAACATTAGGATCTAGACCGATGGGCACCATATTTGCCATCAATCAATGGGACATTTCGTTGGACTCTGGTTCTGCGAACATCCCTCTTGAGCTTCTATGATCCCTTCGTATGAAGAGTGTTCTCTCTGAAATATATTGCAAGGGTAAAACACCATAGAATATTAATTATTAAAGCTGAGTTATTTTTATCATACTCAACGGCGTGAACACAGATAATGCAACAATTAAATTTTTTCCTCCAGTGGTGCGAGACCCGTAAATATTTTATTGTTCATCTTATGCTTTTAAATATTTTACGGCATTGCTTATTTCCTATTCGCAGCACAACTTTGCACGAATATTATGATCATAGAAGTAAATTTTGCCGTGGGTATGGGTTTTTTATAGCCACACGTGGTTGGTATGGCCGCAGTGATCAGAATAGCCGTTTTAGGGGCACTCATAGTCGGAGTATATGTGGATTTTCTCGATAAAACTCGACTAGAAAATAAAAGTTAAAAATTTTTTTTATTTCACTTAACTCAAGCCATGTTATATGATAATTTAGTTAGCAGATTAAATACAAGGGAGTATCGACTTCTAGAAAATAATGAGACAGTCGAGTACACATCCACCATTAGAATATATTAAGAGATTACCAAGACATCAAACAGCATTGAAGTATCATGATACAGTCAGTAAAACGGTTTATTAGGCAAACTGGCCTACATAGGAGCTAAGTAAACTTCAGCGCTGGAAGTTATAAAAGCTCGTAATTCACTCTCACAAATCTCAATTCCAAAAAAATAACAAGGTTAAGCCCGTAGGTAAAGGAAACCTTGAAAACTTATTGCTATGTATTTGATCGAATGTGAATAGTTATTAATCACATTACCCATCGAAAAACCTATCGTAAGCCCTGATAGCTACAAATGGATGATTAGGAATAAAGACAAAAATAACGAATTTTAAAAACTCTTCCCTCTCACCAAGTCCTCCGACAGCTAGAGAATAGCCACAATCACAAGCCCAGTATCGACATCATTGGTGACTCGGCTTATGCTTCAAACTTGATGATACCTCTCGATTTAAACTTGGACTAGATCCTTGCCAGCCTGTCGGCTCTGCTGGCAATTTTAGGCGCTGAGAATACTCTCCGAAGTAGGAGAGTAACTTACATAATTACTGTGCGTGTGTACTTTTGAATGGGTATCTCCATGTAACAACAACATTAATATTTTTTTCTACTTCATTTCAGATCACCCCGAAAATGGTCTTCTCGAAAGTACGTCGTGCCGATCCTGCTCTTTGTGGTGGCTTGCGTGCTGATCGCAGTGGCAATCTATCTTATCCAATACTACACATCCGACACCTATACACGGAGGCTGATCCCACCGAATCCCGAGTTGCCGCTGCCGCCTTCGCCCTCCATCGAGAGGATGTTCTCGAAGGCGGCCGTGTGCTCCGACGGAAGGCCCTGCTCGGACGTGGGCAGGTGAGTCGCTTCGGGGAGGAGGTATATCGCCCACCTCCCGAGAAAGCAAGCGAAAGAGTGAGGGCGACGACTCAGCAAAAGTAAACATTTTGAATTCAAACCGCCGATGGAAATCTCGATAACCAATAGAGGTGGTCTTGCCGATGTTTGAGCTATATGGAGATAAGATTATCGCCACTAATTTTTTACTCACACCGGCACCATAATTCATGAAACAATTTTTTTCTTCAGCTCCACAAGTTTTCCTGCCCACAACTACTCAATTTCTTGGATTTTTTCTGAGTATTCTGGTGCTTGGGTGACGACAGTTTCTCCACTGTCAAACATGATGAAAAGAAAACAGTATCCATTCATTCATTGATTGATGAATATCCGTCCGTTATCCTACTGACTTCTCTCCATTTCTGAAGCGACCTCAGACTTGACGAAGTCAGCTGTATGGCTGTCGAAAATATCGTCACCCAAACTCGAAAGTACGCGGCGGAAAACTCGGAAATTCAGCAGTTAGGTATACCCGAGGCGCCGCGGAAACTTGAGAGGTGTACATCCTCCATCTCTCAGCATCCCATACAAAAAGTAGACCCTTTTCCCCCCGTCCCGACACCCTTAAAAGCCTTCCCACCAACACCCCTTTTTCAATTCCCTCACTACCAATCGACTATTCCATCAACTTTCTCTACCTCCTCCTAATCTTCCCAAGTAGCTTCCTCTCCTCGCGTATGTCAAGCTCGTCGTTGTTGGCCTTCCTTTACACCCATCACACCTCTTCCATTCTCTTCATACATCTCATAAGCCTCCAATTCACTCTCATCCTCGTTCTCCAGTGTCCAGGCTTGTACAGCATACAACCCAACCGTCCATATGAGACTCTTCCACCGTCTTTTCTTAAAATCCTTACACAAAGTCCCGACCAATATTTCTCTCCTATTTGTAAAAGCTTTTGTGTCTTCGTAATTCTCCTTAATTATCACTTCCATTTCCACTCACTTCCATGGTACTGATCGATGAGTTACACTGCTCAATATGCTCCAGTTAATACCCTTCCTTAATTTTTGACTGGCCTCGTTTTATTTTTCGTAGGTAAACTCGTAAATTCATTAGGTAAGGTTGATCTTCATTGCATTTAACTTTCAATTAGTGGACCAGAGACTGCAATTCTGTGATTGACTGATAAACTGAACTTCACATCATCAAATCTAACAGACTTAATCAGCTGTCCCACTTAAATTCCTACACCTGGAAATATCAATTGGACTCGAAAAACAAAAAAATCTTCCCCTTACTCAGGCAGTCGCAAATTTGTCATCAATATTGAGTTTTCGTCATAGTTCTTTCCTAGTTTTCATTCCCATACTTATGGAAAACCAATCCTGGAACAAAATAAGTATGCGTCCAGAATTATTCCCATTTCATACTCTTCTTATCCTCATCCCTCTCAGATGTCATCCGAAATTTTCACGCTTATCCTACCTTTACAATAGTGCCTTTCAATATGCTCTCAATCACACTCTTTAACTGCTCGTCATCCCTCAGTATACCCTCCAACCATATCTCCCAATATCCCCGCTAAATTCCTGTCTCCCTCCACCATGTTCTTCTTCCAATCTACCCAACTCTTCCTGTCCATCCTTCACTAAACCCACATCTGGAAGGCCGCCAATCTGCGCTGACCAAGACCGAAGTCCAAGGAGGGGATGGGACGATCGCACATTAAATATCGTCGAGGAATATGGTGGCTACAGTAACTGAACAAATGATTTACCAGAAAATTTTCTGATCGATTTCCCGTGTTTTCTCGAGAGATATTGAAATAGACTTCTATGGTTTTGGTGCGGAGATTTTACTTCACCGTTTAGCCCAGGGGTTCTCAACCAGTTGGAAATTCCCCGATGAGAATTTAGGGAAAGTTTCAGGCACTGTTCGGCAAAAAGTGATTTTCTGCAGATTACGCAAAATCCGTAAAACTGAGGATTATTTCATATCCTTCTGTGGCATTAATTAAAGATTATTGGATGCCACAGATTAACATCAATTCTTAAACGAGCACATCATTTTCATTTGGGGAGGAGCATAATTATTCAATAATTTATATAGAGAAAGGGGAATGATAATCTGAACTAGAGTAAAGTGGGAAATCGAGAAGAAAATGGTTGAGAACTCCTGGTCTTAGGGGTCGAGCATAAACTACGTTACCGATTATTATTATTATTATTATTATTTATTTATCCTGGGTTGGATGAGACGAAACCGTCCCCTCTTCCCCCAACCCAGTACATACACTGATCACAATGTATACACATATACATAATCTCAATTGGAACAAGTAATATTCATTTGAAAATTCTAAAAATCAAACATGAATCACATGAAGTTTAAAAAAACTAGAACTTTTCAACAGGTCGCTATTTAACCCGCGAGAAGGTTAAAAGGTAAGCGATTTGATGGTATGAAGACTTTCAACAATGTAGGGGCAATAGTTCAGTTACATTGAGTTAAAGTAGAAGCTTGGGGTGAAAGAAACGCGCGAGCCCTTCCTCATGTTAAACTTTGTAGTATTGTCGACGCGACGTCGACGAGTGAGAAACGTAAACAGGCACATTGTAACAGTTACTTTGATTGAACCCCCTTCCTCCCCCTAGTTACCCGCCGCAGGTTTTTAGGCGACCCTCTACCCCCTGAGTTGGTAACGTAGTGTATGCACGACCCCTTACCTTATACCCGTTTTTTACGTTAAAATTCATCATAAAAGTTTCATGAAAATGTTGTCAACATTTTACATTAATGTGAGTAAATTAAGCCCTGCATATCCCATGAAACGCTATACAAAACCAGTTTCTACGGAGAGTAAAAAATCACTTGCTGAAAATAACTTGCGCGATAAACTTGCCACTGTAAACCCACCTAGGTGCACTTCAAAAAGTGATACGAAATCGATCTCACGAGTAACTAAAATCTAACGTAATTATGATCAAAAACTCCCACACTTCCCGGTGTAAACAATGCTTAGACCAAACCTATGCCCCAAAACGTCTTCTGTGATATTTGAATATCCCCTGAAAGTCAACATAACAGTAGAATTGGAAGTAAGAGTTGGATTACTTGGGTATGCTAACATTACCACTTGGATCTTCAAAGACATGGCAGAAGGAAGCTGACAATACGAAATGCGGCAATAATTACCCCACAGAATCACGATACTGTACTTATTCATTGAATAATTTCAAGCTGTTAAGGATATTACGGCGTCACAACGACCTGGAATGAAGGTGATTATGAGTTGTGAATGCTACAATCCGATTCGAAATTTAATATCCATCCCCGTAAGATACAACCAAGATACAACAATAGAGTAACCATGTAAAGTCCAAATGGTTACTCTATGATTGGGCCTACCTACCTACTATCATCTGGATTCGAATTGTTCGCGCAACACAACTTATTAGCAATAATGGTGTAACCACATCAATTAAGCTCTATTAAGTTCTTGATAAAAAATGCATGATTACGTTGTTTGTGACCTGAAGTTAGACCACAACGGACAGCAGCTTCCGAAGGTAATTTTTCCATTCCTCAAAAGTATCAACAAGAAATTGAGGTGAAAGCAACATTTTTCAAGAACTTAACGGCTTTCGTGTTCGCCGTGTAATAGTTATGCTATTCTTCACCCGAAATATAAGAGTAATTTTGCAGAAATATAAAACAAAATGCAGTGCGAGGAGATGCATAGCATGTGAAAAATCGCAGAGCAATCTAATTTCCCGACAGCGGCTTTGCCAGGAATCGATATTGGTGACAGTGACTCTTCAGTTCCCAACTCTCAACTCTATCCTTCACAAGTAGGTCACAAAACGCGTATCTCAACTCTGTTTTTCAATATAACAAATCTAGGAAAAGTCTCCAATGGCCGTAATAAATCGGCACCGCTCGTTAGAGAGAAAAAAATTACTGCGTTGGTTTAACGGAAAAAAGAGCATTCCACGTCAGTGACCAACACAACCTCTCGACCAGAAAACCCCTCTGTGGTGGTTTACGGGAATGTTACAACTTCGCTAGTGACCACCAGACAAACACACTCAACCCAAAATCGGATCCTTCACAGGGCTAGGGGGACCCCAGGGCTAAGGGGTGCCTGGGTTATAACCACAAGCACGCTATCTGTGAATGTTTACAGGAATTAAATGCCACGCCAGGAACAAAGGCAAAGCAATCACATGGTGAGCACTCAGATAATCACTCACTCAAACAATAAAAATAATCACTCACTCAAATAAAAAAATAACTTCTGGGAAAATCTGACTCAAGATGAGCTTAGTCTAAGAAAGACAAGGCAGGAAAAGACCAGGGTGAGCGTCGGAAACAAGGCGTATTTCGGCCACAAGGTGGGCGTCTTCAGCGAAATGAAGGGAAATATGCGCTTGCAACACAAGGTTGTAAGTCTACAACTTAACTCAATCCTCCTTAGTTGACCACGAATCTAGACAGAGTTTTTACATCGCTACGGTTTTGAACTTACGCTGAAATTTAAGTTGACCCGCCTCTGTGTTCCGTAATGAGATCAATATGAATGAAAAGAAAATGCTGAAGCACGCTATCACAACTAGCATGCACAAAAAATGGAACCGAACTAAATATTTCCCCATGGAAAAACAAATACACATTTTTAATTTAAACCACAAGTTCTCATACATGGATTAGTCCTGTAGTTACAGAGCTCTTAAATGTTATTCCCTCCTTTAAACGAGGAAAAAGTGTCACTCAGCCTCGTGACGAGCTCGGAAGTTACCGTGACCCTGGTAACCCTTTTATTAGAAGTTATATTTACGTTTAGAGCTGTACGCAGGGCCATAACACAGAAGTAGGCACATAATTCAACACATGCATGCATAATATGGATATCATGCCGCATAACAACCAAAGAGCCACAAGGTAGGGTCGCCCGTGACCTTAGTAGTGATCACATTTTCGTTCAGCAATAGGATGCATCATATTATCAATTGCCTCATCATCAGCACCGTACCTACTTCCGTCACCATAAAGCTAATTTTTATATCTATTGTCACCCACATTATGGCGAAGTAGTGTCGAGTTTCATAGCATATCTCTTCAACTTACAAAGTACCTAATATTTGAACTTCGTATACTGGAGTAAAGTAAGACCCCATTTTGTGTTCTTATATATTTCCCGGTCCGCTTTAATTTTTTTCTCATTTTAGTCGCTCATCTTCATTATTCACATTGTAACCATTACGAGAATGGTTTCCGTACAAGAATGTTTCACTGAATCACGGTTCAGTTGCTTCAGTGAGCGCAAGCCTCTGTGATGAGCATTATTGAATGTGCACGAAGCATGATGACAGAGAATGTTGTGTCATCACGTGTCGGCACATTTTTCCGAGCTGGTGTGCGCAATGCAAAAACAGCTGCTTTGGAAGTGCTTTTACCAGCCACATTTCCATTCCATGGAATTTCGATAGTGGTTAGATGGTTAGAGGATTGTCAACTGCCGGAACCACTAGATATCGCTAACTTTTATTATCAATAAATTTAACAATTTAGATACAACTGCGCCTGATGTGCAGAAAACGGAGTCACGTACGTCTAGAAGCAGAAACGATCACATTACACTACATAAACTTCATATTTCAGGTTAAACTATCGGTAACGTATTGAAGTACCCTCATCGAATCTCTTAAAAATCCCAAAAACAAGGAAAATTCAAATACGTACACTACCGAAATGGGCTGCAGCTTTAAGTCCTGTAATTCAATTGAAAAGGGTATTTCTACCAAATATTTCTGGAGTAAATTTGCATTGCATTCAAGACACCATTAGATTAGATAATAATTAATCACCCAAAACGGGAAGACACGGCAGAATAATTGAAAGCTTCTGTTGATTTTCGCTCTATCAATCTCTATTTTCTTTCTATACATCTTCTAATTCGCGTATCTATTGGATGTTTCTCATGCTGAGGAGGATATGCTAATATGTAAACGCTAATATTTGTGCTGAATAAAGAGGATGGATATAATGACAAAATTCTTTTCGTATAATACATGTGCATACAAAGGTGTTTAATAGCGGGAGTCCAAAAAATGCCTCCTGAAACCATTTCAAAGTTAAGGGAAGATCCGTTAACAGCAAGGAGAACGGATTGATAGAAGTTTAACATCTCAATTACGGGAACTACCCTAATGAAGTCTATGTTTCAGCCATGGATAAGTAAGTTCCATCATTTAAAGGATATATTTAAACGAAGTGTGAGCTATTTAATGATATTTACCAAAAAACAACACAATTGTTTAAAATGTTTTATTGTTTAAGGAGATGTATATTTCATGATCCTTCCCATGATTGACACGTGCAGATGGAATCGGAATGTAAAAGCATTTTTATCCATCTTGTATTTTAATGTTGTGTTGAAAAGCTATCCGTTTAATAAATATTGATGTTCCTAACGGTTCCTATGGTTAATAAATATTTATGAATAGTATCGCTATAATCGATGTGGTCAACATTGCCATGGTATTGTGACTGGAACCATTTAAATTTATTAAGGAAACGGGCAACACGTCGACGTGAGTAGTTGTTCCTCACTACATTAAATATTAGCGACCTTAGCATAAATTGACTATAGTCGTATTTTTTTCTTTTGTCGTCTTATCTATAATTTCAATTTGTGCTTTCCTCTATGTCCACAAACAACGGATAATCGCATCACGCGGTGTTTGCTGGTCTCCCCTTCCCTCCCTCTCCCCCACATGCGTGAAAAGGGAAAGTCGAGACTTCTGCGCAGCTGTCCTCGAGAATACAAAAATCGCCGCAGTTCCGCATCGAGCTTATTCGTTGAGTGGGAAGCAAAGAGCTTGGAGGTGTCACGACATATCTGCTTTGTGCCGAACTACCACTGTGTTTTGTTTGTACCTGCAAGTGTTAAACTTCACCATGTCGGAGAGTCATTTTGACGAGTACGAGCACTACAATTTCGAATACGACAAGCACATCTACTCCGGCCATAGTGGAAAGCAGAGAACGAAGAAGGAAGCTAGTGAGCATACCAACCATTTCGATCCTAGTGGACATTCAAGGAAGATCGTTACTAAGCTCCAAAACACTGAACAAAACAAGAAATCAGAGGCTGCCAAAGTCAAGAGTTAGAAGTGTCAACCACGGCGACCTTGAGGATCTGTGATTTGGACCGAGTGGAGTAGCCATTATTGTTTAGTGGCATTTGCGGTCTTTACTTCGACTTATGGATTGATTAGTGTTGGAAAAGAATTGAAGGACATGCTCAGTTGGTGATGAGTTTTTGAATTGTGGTATTTTCATGGTTTGACGCCTGCTATGAGAAAATGGCAGAAATTCATTTGTTACGCGTAGACCTCGGAATATCACCGCTTGCTGCATTGAGTTACTTATTCTTGATATGTTTCTATTAAATTTATTTTCTCCTGAGATAGGTATGTTTCAAGTTCCATTTTGGCTTTAAATTTCATTCAAGTTAGAAGCACTGAATGAGGGTATTTGAATTTTCAGACAAAACTGTGGAGAAAATTTTATGGTAATAAAATGGTTAAAACTAATACAAATTGTGATGTTTTAATTTTTTAAGGTGGTTATCCAGTTTTCCTTGCAGTGCAGTGTCCTTTGCACACACTCTTGACTAATCTACATAATTGACGTGATTATGGCCATGGTTACGTGCCAACAAAGGATAAACGAGAGAGGACCTTCAAAAAAAGTTTCAAGACCACCGGAGTGCCCCCGAATAGAAACGCATCCGTTCAACCATGGAGGAAAATTTAAACGATAAAAATAATTTTGAACGAAAAAGAATCGCGGAGAAATTTCCCATCAATCCGAAGAGTAGTAATAATTTGAGGGAGGCAAGTTCGTTCTAGCATTAACTTTAAAAAAATTAGAATCGAGAAGATTGCACTACCGGCTGCCTATCCGTGTTAAGTACTGTTATCTCAAGTGATGATTTTGCTTCCGTCCATTATTTTGTGAACTTGCAAACTTACCATCAAAGATTATATACGTTACCATCGTTCATATGTTAAACTGATGGGATGTATATATCATTCATCTGGCATCGTTTTTTCGTTTCGTTCACCATAGTTACAAGATTCATCTGGTAGATAATCCTTTTCATTCATGCATAGCGATATGCGGAACTTAGTCGTACATTAACAGGATAGCTGTAACCAACGTGTTTGCCTTATCCGTCATTACACGCCCATTATTTTAAGTTTTTATCAGAATATCACCCAATACTAGATTTCTTATTTGTTGATAATAAAATTTAACGGAAACATTTTTTAAAGCACGCATCACAGTGCAGCCAATCGACTCCTTTGGATAACCCGCATTATTTTAAATGGCCAAATCGTGACTCGTAAAACAACAATAGTTTTTGTGTTCATCTATTATTATTTCAAATCGTTGAATACTTAAGCATATGCATTAGTTTAGCAAGATCATCCGGCTGCTTTATTAAAGTGTTGGTTTTTAACTTTCGGGTAAAATTTTACGGAAAACGTACTGAATATAACAGCTGTTCACAAGCTTCGACGCTCAAGGTCACTTTGCTTAATCATGGCACTAAATCAGTCTGTCATCTAAAATTATAAATATAGGATATAAGGTAGCTCCATGATTGCAGAAAATGGATGCTATGCTGATCTATTGCACCTCTATAAGGTCAATCATAATTGTGCTACAGCCTTAGGTTACCAAGAATGAATAGAGTTTAGTAAAGAGCGTGTTGATCACAGCTGTGTTAATTGTTAGAAATACTTTTAAATAGAACCTCTTCCCAGACAAGACAAAGAGTGATGCTTAGGTTAAGTACGTTTCATCCAATCTCACTCCGTGGTATTCATGAAGTATCATTATACAGGAGTACACTTCAAACAGGTACATGAAGTTGTATGCATTTAAAGACAAATAAATTTTACTGTTAGTAATCATTGAATCTAAGATTCGTTGCATGCAGTGCCTCTTAACTTTTTTGACTCGTCCCTTTAACTGACCAGCACTATCAGGCACTGATGGGGAATGAATTTAGAAAGGAATTGGGACATGGAGGATATGAGTACCAGGTTTTGGTTCAAATACAGGAAGTGAAAAAGTACATAGGTCAGAATACATTAAGCATATGGGCTCAAACTTCCACCAAGATGAATTTAAAAGGAGAATGAATGGAAAAGTATTATTATACTTCATTTTTGTACTTCTTAGATGGGAAAAAGGATTTTATTTTTCGACATAATTATCAAACTATCACTTGAAGGGCTCCACTAAAATTTTATCTGGCAGAGAATGAATTTTGGAGGGATTTTCATTGTAGAAATATCAGTTGATCTGTGGCCCAAATTACACCATCCTGGTGTATAGAGATCCTTCTGTATGAATGAATTATGCTCTTTTTCTTCAACTAAAGTAACTTCAAGTATAGAGAGACTTTTGTTGAGAGCATATTGCTTAGTATTAATGCCTTTGACACTGCTTATTACGTATTCATGGAGGGAGACAGCTCCTTAATAGTCTGCTTTCAGTTAATCAACTATAGAAATAATTATCACTCAATGGCTTGGCTGAGGTTGTTACCATATGCATCCACTGAGGAATTGAGCTGAACTGAGCAAGACTGCAAACTTCACCCCACTTATTGCCAATGGCAAAAATAATCAATACATGCACACCTCTATTGGCTTGTATACCACAGGTTAGCAGCCACTGCTCTAGACCCAAATGATCTCATGTTAGTCACCACCTCTCCCTGGCAAGAGTTTGACCGATCCCCCCAAAAATTTATTCATTTTTGGTACGAGTTATTGTTAAGTTAAGATAACACACTCCAACTTAAAAGTTAACTTTGTATCAGATCTCTAATATAATGCAGTTCCATCAAATCAGGGAGAGCACAGAATGGAAATTTTTATCTTAACTGACAGCTTTTGCAGGTGCCAGCAGCAGGGAAGCTCTCATAATGCCCAGGAGCACTTAATTATAAGTCCACTTTCTTGAGAGTTCAAGAAGAAATTAAAATATCAGTCAAATAATTTTAGAAATTATTTTTTTAGGTTTTCTGCATGTAATTTGGTGAATTCCATTATAATTATTTTGTAATTAAAGCATGAGTGACTTAAATGTTCCTTGTGAAGCTATTTACTATCCCAAACGGGTAATTTTTTGTGTGTAGGGATATCCTGGCAAAAAATGGATCTGCAGTTGATGCTGCAGTTGCAGCAATGATATGCAATGGAGTGGTCAACTGTCAAAGCATGGGACTTGGAGGTGGGTTCTTCATGATATTACATGTTCGGAATCAAATGCTTTCCTATACACTTGATGCCCGTGAAGCAGCACCTGCAGCAGCCAAAAATAAATTGTATGAAGGAAATCCTGATAAATCAAGGAAAGGTAAGGAAAGAAATAAGGTGTACACATAAAATACCAAATAATTCAAAATGATATTTTGATAATCTGAATCATCCACCAAGGCATGAACTCGCATGTTGACGTAAAGCCATATGTATTCCTATAGAGCCCTATAAATGGAGAAGTATTACTTGTCACAGAAAGTATATTTTAGTCAGTTTCCTTAAACTATACATCTCATCAGTCAAAGTAATGTATATATTGTAAAAAAAATTTAGTGTATTGTTCTAAGTCAAATCAATTTTGACGTTATTACTTATAACCTCATCATCATCAGCTGTCATCATTACAAAGACTGGTTTCATGCAGCTCTCCAATTAGCTAATACATTTATTCCTCATTTGGTCATTCTCCAATTACTCTCTAATTCCAATTTTCAACAGGCAGATAAGTCTCAATAGTATCCAATGAATGCCTCCCCAAATTTTGTTTCCATTAAACAAATTTTCTGCCTAACTGCTCATAGTATTCCTTCATAGATCTATGTTAATTCTCCCTGCCGAAGACACCACATTTTCAATGCTTCCAATTTTCTTAGGTTGAGTTCAGTAACTGCTATACCCAAGCTTCACTGCCATAGAGGAGTATTCTCTTTGCAAATAATTTTATGAAATACTACCTCATGTTCATGGTTTAGCTGTGATACAATAAAACTCTTCTTCTGATAAGATTCCACTTCTGATTAGGGCTATTTAGCTCACTATATTTCTTGCTTCTTCAACCACTACGAATCCTACTTCCCCAGTCGCCAAAACTTCTGTCAGATTTTCCTGCCCAATTCTCAAATTGACTCATTGATCTCACTTCTTGATTTCTTCCACAAACCATGATTTTTGAGAAATATAGCCTTTTAAAGTATGCTCTCTCAGTAAAAACTGTCGAACACAAACTTTAGTAATTTGGAAATATTTCAAATTTAATAAACACAAACTTCAGTATTTCTGAAATATTTCATATTTGGTAAAAGCTGATTTACACTGATGGTGGAGGCATCTTCAGGGAAAACACAACAGTAGCCACCCCTAGGTTTTCCCTTCCATTATTGGACACCTGCATACAAATTACAAAAGAAAACACTGAGACGTAACGTTTATCAAGTAAGAAAATAAAAATCTCCCTTTTTTTAGCCAGAAAATAGCTGTCTTGTAGAAGCACATGGATGAAGCATAAGATTTTTATTCATAGTTGTGAGAATTATTGGACTCTATACATACATAGAATTTATTTCCCTAAGGTATCTCATAAAAACCTAACGTAGGTACTTAACATAAATCCTGAAATCTACATTCAAAATTTCAAGTCTAATATCTTGCACCAACCAGCAAAAAGTCAGTCAAACACATGTACTAAGAAAAGCAAACTCAAAGTACTTGCTGGTAAATTACTATAATATCACATCAACCTCTTGAGCAATCAATCAGCCTCTTGAAAAACAATTGGAAAAGCCAACACACAGCCGATTGTAATGGACCAAAAAAGGAGAAACATACGCAGTGAATCAATAGTTGGAGGTCAAGTTTCAATCAATTGGATCCAATTTTTCTTTAAGCAAATTCATTAATAAATCACATGAGCTGAACATCAAGTTTTGGAATGCTCTTGAAAACTCATCGCTAATGATCTACCTGCTCACTTCTCAGGCTATGGCATGTCATCCTTTCTAATGGATAAACACATGAAGATGACTGTAACCATGGAGCTAATATTGAAAAAGGCAATATTAACACTGAAATAGAGCAATTGATCTTAATTATATTAAGACATATTCCAATGTGCCCAAATGAAAACCTAGGATAAAAAATTTGAACTTCATTTTTTCGGGCATCAATATGTGTAAATTCATATACTTAGAGAAAGTAAATCAATAACTTGGATTAGTCTTCTCTAAGATTTTATTCCCGACCCATGTTGCAACTTGAGAAGTCATTTTCAAGGGTATGTGAGCCCTTTGGTATATAAAGGAGTCGTCTGAGGAGGAGGGGGTTAAATCATGGTAATAGAATGCAGATGTGGTTAAAGGAGACAGAATTTTTTTATGAAGAGAATGGTTTTTCGGGTCTCCTTCCGCTTTTATCCATTTTCAGGAGACCGAAGTTTAGTGGCTACCATCCATGTGTCACAGGAAGGAAGAATTGGATTAAGCAGGAGCAGGGAGGACATTAAAGGGGAAGGTCAAGACTTGGTTTTGGTACTCCTTTGAGGGGGGGAAGTGATTGAGTGAGGGGTAGTGGAATGGGTACACGTGATCATTGACTTGGTCCACCTTCTCATTTTTCCAAGCAATTATAATTTGCAGTAGTTCCAGATAGTTTTTCCAGACAATTTTCCACATTTCTCTAGGGTGTGAAGTACTTCAAGGGTAAAGTCACTCATATGGTAGTTTTTGACTAGGTGAATGGCAAAGTTAGGAAGAAATATCAGCCTTGAAAAGGAGCAAGGTTTTCCACTAAATTTGTTCACTACCCAGGCAGAAATTTTTTTCTGTACCTGCAATTGACATCAGAGTGTATCAGATCTGCATTGAGACCTTTGTAATAGGGAATTAATTGAAACGAGTTCCACTAGAGTTGCACCCCAGGTACAGACCAGCTGGGATGGAACTGAGGTGCAACTCATAATGGCAACTGGGGTGGGTTCCATACCTCTAATACCTCAAGGTTTCAAGACCACCCCTTTGCAGTCCAGGTTCAACAGGACACAGACTGCATTTTGCCAGTGCAGCCAAGTAATCCAAGTTTCACCTCAGCTTTTGCCTTGATACCTAGTCAAAACTATTTTCTACAACACAGAACTTTTTATGAACAAAGTCAAGGACTAGTTAAGGGTTCTCCGTTATCTCCACCATTGGCTGACATTTACAAACAGTTTAAAAGATAACCTTTTTCAAGCCAATTGTAACTAAATACTTCAGATATGTTGATGACATTCAGTTGGTTGATAGACAGCCTTTGCCAACTTGATAAACCCAAATCAATTTTAAACAATTTGCATCAATCCATAGCCTTTACAGGGGAAGTTGGAGATGACACAATGCATGTTATAGATCACACAATTAACAAACGGCTACCACCAATTTCCAATTTTTATAAAACTGACCTGTGCAGATATTGTCACGCCTCATTAACTCTTGTCACCACTACTCACATAAGCATGCCACCTTTCATTCAATGAGCAACAGACGTATCTCCATTCCTGTGCCAGATTACTGCTCTGAGTCCATGCTATTTGCAGTAAAAATATTCCACACTATAATAGATACAGCATTAAGCTCATTGACAATATGTTAAAGCGAGCACTGCAGAAGCAGACCATCAAACTTATAACCAGTGTGTCCTGTGAAACCATGGGCGAACCATCAAAACCACGGTGAGAAATTCCCATTATCATCGGTCTCTCAAAAAATGTGGCAGATATGTTACCCAAGCAAATACTGAAGGTATCATTTTGAACCACCAATATTATTGGTATTTTACTTTTTTACTCAGAAGATAAACAAGAATTATATGAACAGCATGGACAAATGTGTTTACGGACTCAAATGCAACACTTCCAATGCCACGGCCAAGTGCATAGTACGAAGTGGTTGGGCCATTAATACTTGGGTGTAAGAGCATAGGAAATGTTGGGTGAAAGCTTGATATTTCCTTAAACTTTAACCTACACCTAGTCAAAAATGACTGAAAGAGTGACTTTACCCCATGAGTACTTCATACTTAAGTGAGAGGTGAAAAATTGGACAATCTGGACAAAAACAAATTATAACTGCTGGGAAAAATGAGGTGGATCAAATTACTGATAACGTGTTCCCCTTCTTCCTCCTTGCCCCCACAAGGAAGCCTAAGGCCAAGACTTCTCTTATAATCTCCCTTCTCCTCCCATAAAGTCATCCCATTTTTTCATCTGGCAATACGTGGACATAAACTGCTTTAAATTTTCTTGAACAAATCAGTCTAAGTTTCTACTCTAGCATATTTTATTTATCTGATAAAATACTCTGCCATTAAGACCCCATTCATTCTAGTGCTTTTCCATGAAATGGTAAAAAATCTTTTCTGTGATTGAAATTGGTCTCTCAACAAATTTTTCCAAAAATCATACCAACCTCAATGTAATTCTTGCATCTAAAACCTTGCATGATGAACATTACACGAGCCCTTTTTCGATGTTACATATGCTCATACAATTATTACTCATTATGTAAATATTATACGATGATAAGTATCTACTATAAAACTGTATCAATCTCCTAAGTAGGCACAATTGTAAGAGTGAAAACTGAATAAAAATGTTTGTAGATGAAAAAATAAAATCCTTTTAAGTGAAACAATAATCCTAAATAGCACACATGATTTTTCTTCTTTATCATGATATGGTTATTCATGCCCATGTACAATCAGGGATTTGAAAACTGGTAACTTAAAAAAAATACATTTATTTGAAATATAAGAAAAGGGTCGATTAAAAAAAGAGTGCTTCCGGAATAAAGTTAACTGAAGTGTCTCGTTCATTATCAATCTATCCCAAAAGAAATTTCAGAGCAAAGAGACTTATTCAATTTCAAATATACTTTGCAATGATTAAGAATAAATAATCAAAGTATTTGGGCCATCAATCTTAACTATGAAACCTAATGGTCAATTACTAAATACAGTGCAGTCTCTTCAAATCACTTTCATTTTACTTAGGGCTGGAGAGTAATGAGTATACTACATATGAATAGTCTCAAATTACCTGCAGCTGAATACACTGAGGCCCATGAGTAAGCACATTCATTGACAGTGAATTTAGGTTAGCTTATGTCACTAAACATGCTCCATAATATGATCACTTTTATGTATTTGGCTAATGGACTGGTCAATTTCAGTCCACAATTTAGAGCTAATGTGGGAAATATGAATGTAAATGATTACTTGCAGATAGTTAAGGAAAGAGAGGGTCCAACCTAACTTCAGATACATTAAACTATGAGTCTTTGTATCAAAGTTCTTCATCGATCTATAAATTATGTCCTATCCTGGATGTGGAATCCCCAAGGAAGAACATTGGATAAGAATGAATGGTAATATGAGACTGAGAAATGAAATGCCACATGGCAGTAGATCCATGGAAGACAAGGGAACCTAGCCTTGGAAATGAAAAGAATGGGCTTTGATGGGTTAAGGATTAGTAAAATGATATGATGATAAGAAATTATTATCATGTGTCTAATGTCTTTCGGAAGAAGAGGTAGGCCTTAAATTTGAGGAGGTAGGTGCCTTTGAAGAATAATAGAACAGTACAATGGTCTCTGCTGCCAGGGTGATGGGACATGCCTTGGGAAGGGACAGCTTGGACTTGCTTTGAGTATTTCGGCTGTGAAAGCTGAAAATACATTGCAACCAACTAGGCATTTCAATCTCTTAAGTCAGAAAACTCAAGAGGCCCTCAGTAAGAGGCCAGTGGGTGTCACCCGACCAATACCTCAAACAAGAAACAACACAGTACATCTGAGATACATAGCTGTTTTATATTAACTGGTAGAACATATAGAATTATAATCATAACCATATGCTCTTTTCTTCGTGGGACAGCAGCAGTAGAAAATGAAGTAACCTTTCAGAGGAGCAGGTTTAAGTTACTTATAAAAATTTATGTTGGCAGTAATCATACAATTTTAATTATTAATATAGAAAGTGAAGTGCCTCTGTCTGTCTGTCCACAAATTCCTTTCCCACCAGTAAACACATGTACTAGGTTCAGTCTATTCTCCTACTATCTTTTTACTTTGCACAATTAAATTAGAAATAGTGGCCTTAGGAAGTCTAGATGAATGCCAAATAAGAGAAAATATGAAGAAGATTCTTATGCCTTAAAGATAATTTTGTTAACTCATCAAATTCATGAAAATTTGAAAAAAAAACATTAGTAAAATTACTCAAAATTATGCATTTTCGATGAAGTCCCCTTGACGACTGACGGTATTGTTGAAGATGACGCACAAATACATACACTAGCAAAGGTAGCCATTGAAATTCAATGGGGGATGAAAGAAAGTCAGGGCATATAGGTTGTAGGTTGGAGTCACTCATGAGGTGTATTTTTTTCTAGGCAAATCAGCTATAATTTTAGTTTTATTTTTTGACTCAGCAGATGAAAACTGCATTACATTATGTCTACTACTGAGTTTCGACATTCTTTTGAAGTAACATATGGAAACTAAAATACAGGCCATTTGCATTCCATAGGCTTTCCGCAGTAATATAACATCGTGGCATTCTCCTGCTTTACATGGGACCAACTTAAATTAGTCCACTTGAAATGAATTTTGCCAAATTTTAGGCAAAAATATACCTGAAAATATCGTAATCAGCAACATTTCAGTATACGGCCTAGATTTCCACTGTAATTCCTATCTCTAGATATAAAACCCAGCCGCCATTGTAAAGGTCACATTTCCCTTCTAAAGCTAATGCTAATTCCACGGTTACCAAGGAAATATCCTATTGTTGACAGAAGTAAAATTCATGATTTTGACATTAAAAACCTGATTTCTAGAGAAATTTTATTTGTATAAGAAAATTGAATGAAAAAATAAGAAACTGCAATCTTTTATCCATCAAATGGCGAAAACTATAGCCTTCTATCTTTAGTAGAACTAATTAAAATATGCACAAAGAGAAACCTCTGCACTTGAACCAAAATGTTTAGACTTGAGTTTTTCAAACACATAAGACACCAGACGACCCAATACCCTGCCCTTGAGGCCCAGGGGCCTTTCTTATAGTCCCAATTTCCTTAAAAAATCTTTACTGATCCCATGAGTGAAAATTTCACTAAAATCGGTTGACTCGTTCAATACTTATGAGGCTTTTAAGAAAGCATTCTTTTGGGACCCTGGGCCCTCTGGGGCCCCAGCATGACTTACGACCCCATTGTTGTTGTACATTCAGTATCGGTATATTTAATGTGTTTCTTATACAGACAACAAGTATCTTCCAGGGCCAATTTTTGGCGATGAAAGGGTGCACTTGAGGGCCTTCTAGGGCCCCAAGGCCCTTGTTCTATAGCCTATGCATGAACCAGATATATCAAGTATCTTCCTGCCAAATTTTGTTTCAATCGATTATGTGGTTTATGAGTGATTGAGTAACAGACAGACAGACACCACTAGATTTATATATATACATATATTAGTGGAACTAAGGTTCATAGCAAATCAACTGAGCATATGAAGTAACCTTTATCATAAGGGATGAAATTTTGAAAGTAGCATGTTTCTTAGAAGGAGTCAAGGAATTTAGTTCAATGAAAGATTATCAAACATGCAGACAGTGGTATTTTGTAGGTTTAGAGTGTTCTAGATGGGATAACAGATGACTCACAATTGTACAAAGTAGACTTGAAATTAAGAGTCTCCATTTAGCTGAATGATTGTGAACTCATATCATCAGGTTTTTGACACACGTAAAAGTTACAGAAAATTCAATCTAAAGGAATCAAACCAGACTGCAAATTATTATATTATAGGAGCTTTAACTTATTATATGGTTCCTACCCCAGGGAATTTTATACCTTTCTGTACTGAAACATTACCATCTAAGATTCTCTCAAGTTACAAAAAATTACTATTTTGAGCATGTTAAAATTCATCTAGAAGGATATGATATATATCTCTCATTACTGTAAATCAAATTAAGCAGGAAATGGAAGATATTTCAGCTGAAAAAATGTACCAATTTAAATATTATAATTGTTTGCATAGAATTCAGAGTAAAAGTTGGAATAAATGTGCATGCCCTCAATCTAAAAATAAATTACAAAATCTGCAATAAAAGGAGAGTATCTGGAACTTGATAAACAACAACCACGTTTGAGTAAGGTGATCATCTGTATATGTTGGGTCAGGACAGTACTGGCTTACAGGTGTTTATCCTGGTGTCAGATTGTGCCAAAATACTAATATTTACCAGTCTTCAAAATTTCAATTAGGTACCATTAAATAAATATTCTAAATTTGGAACCTTAAGTATGTAACACTAATTTTTTTTAAATCACAGAAAATTTCGTAATTCTCACTCAAAAAGAAACCCTCACTCTCCACTCTCTCTCCTCTTCTCACTCACCCCCATCTCCCTTGCCATTTTTCATTGTTAGGATTGTTTATTTTTGTTTTTACGCTTGGAGGTGTTAAACAATCCCCATTTTAACATTCAATATGGCAAACAATAATTCAGACCATCATATTACCACAAGTATTAATCATTCACATTTAAATTAAATAATCTCTTTCCATGTTTTATAATGTTTAAAATCTTCTATTTACTTGATAAATACTTTATAGAAGTATATATTTCTTAATATATTCATACATTCCAAAGCTATTAAGGAAGTCATACAAGAGAGTTTAAGAAAAAGTGAGCCATGTAGGACATAAGAGTGACAATTTTTACCAAGTTTAACTAGATAATAATACATGCATGGAAAATATCCTATGCTCCAGGAGAAATGAAAGATTGCTCTCGTTCAGTATCTACATAGTTCAGCTATTTGGTCACCTTTTGCATGAGCATGGATGAAATGCTGTTATACAAAATAATTGGAAAAAGTATTCAAGAACACATGGGAGTAAGAAATAAAGAGAAACTTGGAGCAGGCACTGGAGTTTGACATTGGAAGGCAGGGTCTTTATAAATGTGAACTTGAAAAAGTTACTGCTATAGGAAAATACACGGACATATATATGGAATGGGCAGGGGCGGCGTGGCCAGGGTGGGAAGGCGGGGATTCCCACCCGGGTTGTGGCTCAGGCTCCAGGCCCCGGCTCCCAGGCCATGCAGTAGGTTTTGGGCTTGGGTCCAACAGGCCCGGCGACCCGGCGGGCCCCGAACTTCAAACAGCCAGCAGACCAAACATCTCTAAGTGAAAGTACAATTTTGTCATTCTGTACATATATACCTATGAAATTGTAGTTAAATTAGGTACAAAATTGTACATAACTAACACCTATTCGCAAGCTTCCTTACTTTTGCACATATTGTACATAAGCATTTAAATCCCATTGAAAGTTTTTATGTCATTTATATATTATTTGCAAACCTTTTGCCCTTAACGACCTGAAACGCGTTTTTAATGCACAAATTTTTTCAGAAGGGGGTGAGGGGGGTCACAAAAACCGCGCCCCTCTGGACGTGCAGCGGCCCGGGCCCCTGAGTATGGGAACCAACAATCAAAGCAGAAGTGTTATTCCAAGTTTTTAAAAGACTTGAAAAGGAGGACACTTCCTAAATATTTTAAATAATTTCTAATATATGATCACTAGACTTGAAGCCAGTACATCGCAGAAAGGCCTTGAACTAGTATTATTGTTGGTGAAAAAATAATTAACAAGAGGAAGGCCCCATTTGGGCACCTTAACCTAAGGGTATGTACTCTATGAGTATATATTAAAAAATGATAGATCATAATGAAAACAAGGCATACAGGCAACAACTTCATTTTATGACCCTAGACTGTCAACAAGTCATTAGTAATTCATATAGCCAGTGACATCATTACAGGTTACTGTAGTACTGGAACCTATTCATCGTACAAGTAAATAAGTCCTCTCTTCATTTCCTTCAATCCATTATTACAAAAATCCAGAGAAATCACATAGCTACTGGCTTCCACCCTCAGGACCCAAGCTTGAATTCCATGTTAGATTGGCAGTAATGTTAGTTTAATTCCAATCCCTAGCTGGACAGATATGTTGGAAGTACTTCAAGGTAAGAGCTCCATTCATCAGGAGTGACTTCAAACTGTGGACCCCTAAGTGCCTTTTGTGAAGAGTAATCAAATACCACCACTGTGTTTTCATCCATGGGGTTAGCAATGGTATGCCATAATTTTAGGTCAATTAACGCACTTCCACCCATCGTAGCCATATGACTACACCCTGATGCGCCGAGTGTGTGATGGATGCTCTGTAGGAGGAACTGAAAACTTTATTGCATTCAACTTGTCAACACTGCATCGTTCAAAGTCATGATCACCAAAATATTTTGGATTAGTATTTTAGGTGATCATATGAATAAAATACCAAAAATTCATCAAAATCACAAACAAAAATTTTTCTCAGCGGACATGGGTTAACAAACATTTCCCTTAGTTCCCAGGGTTTCCTTTCAGAAACTATGGGTAACAAGACTGAAGCTATCCTTGAAGCAATCATGCAACCACTTAGTTTGTACAGGCATGGACCTATGGCATGTATTAACTGCAATATGAAATCGAGGGTTCACTAAAGATCTTGATGACAGCTAGCTTGCTGGGTCAGTATTTTGATATACCGAAAAGCTATAAATTTATATAAACTTTGAGACCATCACTATAACTAGGAATTCACTGAACAAGAGGTCTTACACAGAATAAACATGTCCTCTAAAACGGGGGCGGATAAACTTTCACTCGAGTACTTTTAGTCACTTCATCTCTTCCAAAGGGTGGGGTACTTTATGATTGACCATATCACTGTATTGCCCAAAAGTGCCCATAAAATAAAATATTGCATTATGTGAAAATTAATATTTTTAAGACACAACATGGACAATATTCCAAATCCTATCATGTCCAAAAAAAATTATAAGGAAAATAAATTTAAAATAAAAAATAACAAAACATCAGGCAGAAACATAAGAGACAAATAAGTTGTTGGCTCAAGGAGAGTACTAACATGTTGGGGCAACCACTTCAGATTCATCCAAAATTTGGTTTTACAAGATTTGGCTAAAACATCGTAGGCTTTCCCGGCGAATACTATAGATAAATATTTCTCGGGTTTGGCACCGGGTAAGGCTGTTTAAGGCCAACGTTTCGATGAGAAACTCACTCATCGTCATCAGGGCTAAGACTGACTGCCGAGTTTGGTCCACGCCGGGTTTTTATACTAAGATAGCCAATGGACGGTTGAGGCCCGTTGTTGACCAGCCGATTCAAATTTGGCTCAGGGCGGTTGGAATTTGAATTTTATCCGCGACCGTTTTATTTTATCAATCAACGGACTCCATATTTGGCTGATGCTCTGCCCAGAGTCTCGGTTAAGCTTTTTCTCCTCGAGACGTATTTCTATTGCCTCTTTTACTAATCGATCCCAGTATCCATAAGATCGGCATAGGATTTTGGCGCCGTTAAAATTGATGGAGTGCGCCATATCGAGGCTATGCTCAGCTAAGGCCGATTTTTCGGGTTGAAAAAGTCTTATATGCCTCCTTTGCTCCGTAATTCTGGCTTCTACCGTACGTGATGTCTCTCCAACGTAGGCAAGGCCACACTCACAAGGGATGTTATACACTCCAGGCACTCTGAGGACAAGTTCGTCCTTAACTCTTACGAGCCCATCTCGAATTTTCTTTGGAGGTCTATGCATCACCTGTAGGTTGTGCCTATGTAAAATTCTTCCTATTTTCCCCGAGATGGTGGAAACATAGGGAATGCAGGATCTTCCTAACGGCTTTTCGTGATCTTCTTTCGTTGGTTTAGGGGGTCTCATGGTTCTTATGGTTGCCATAAAGGAAGTAGGTCGATTGGAGGACATGTCGGAACAGTCTAACTGTCATCTCGTCAAATTTACTTTCTAGGATCTTAAAAGTGTCTTCCAGTGGGACTCTGGTGAACAAGGACACTACATCAAGGCTCACCATGATGTCAGAAGGTTTTAGCTGTATACCTCCAAGTGTCTCCACGAACTCGGATGATGCTCACAGTGCCCAACTATAGGCGACAGTACGGAAGAGAGATATCTTGCTAGATTGTATGTTGGAGCATTGATAGCACTCACGATGGGCCTGAGTGGAATACATTTCTTGTGAAACTTTGGGAGACCATAGAACCTTGGTGGAACGGCTCCCCTCACCACAAGGTTGGATTTAGATTCCGGCTCCAACTTTGTGTCTTTGATGAGTGCGGAAGTCTTCCTCACGATAGCATCCGTAGGATCTCTGTTGAGCACTCTGTAGGACCCATCTTGAAGTATCTCATTAACTTTTTTGTGGTACTCTTCAGTGGTCATCAAAACTGTTGCGTTCCCTTTGTCAGCGGGTAAAATAACGATTTCAGGATCCCGTTGGATGGCGTGTAGTGCATTTCTTTCCTCTTTGGTGAGATTAGGTTTCGGTGGTACTGCCCTCTTTAGTGTCATTACGACGTCACTTCTAATCTCATCGGCTGCTTTTGCCGGAAGCTTCCGGATGGCCTGCTCAACTCCTCCAATGAAGTCCATATAAGGAATTGATTTTGGTGCAGGGGCAAAATTGAGGCCCTTGGAAAGAACTGATGTTGTTGCAGAATCAAGAGGTCTCTCTGTTAGATTAATCACCACGCGATTATAATCCAAGGAGGATTATAATCGCGTGATAAAAACCTGGCGTGGACCAAACTCGGCAGTCAGTCTTAGCCCTGATGACGATGAGTGAGTTTCTCATCGAAACATTGGCCTTAAACAGCCTTACCCGGTGCCAAACCCGAGAAATATTTATCTAAGATTTGGCTAGCATTAGGAAGTGAGGCTGGACTGTTGAGGGAATTGGTTCTGTGAGGATGGAGAACTGGAAGGCAATTAATGGAGGACCTGCTACACAATTGACACTGGACGTACATTGTGAATGGGGGTACAATCAACAATTAGCTACATTGGATAGTAACAGTCAAGAAAACATTATTTAAAATGGGACGAAGAGGACATTTGGGGTAACACGGGCATGACTAATTCCTGAGGCAAAGAAACATTACCATTACCAGAAGGATTAACCACAAAATTTATTGTATTAATATGTATAGGTTTGACCTCATTGCTAAGATACATCATATGTACACTATTGGGGTGGCTGCTCAGCTGTAATACCTGGTCTGATAGGAAAAATGTGGGCCATAAGGTATTCCATTGCCCCCACACCCCCGGGAAAAAGCAGTCGCCCCTACTCCCCCAAAACAACAACCTCAATACGTCCCAGCTTTCAGTAATAAAACATTAGAAGTGTCAAGAATGGACATGTTAAGAAGAAGAGTAAATGCAATTCAAGGTAAATATAGCCTAAGTAATTGGAAGTACTTAGGAGAAATTTTTCCTCTTCAAAAATTATAATAGCATCCCTCATGTTTTTCAAGTATGCCCCCAAAACATGATAAAGAATAAAAGGATCTGGTCATATTAGTCAGCATTTTGGGGAGTAATTTCTTCCTCTGGCTTGGGACTGCTGTTAAAAACACAGTCTTGAATGATGACAAAGGATTACCCTTGAATCCATTGCACTTTCCACGAGGCAGGTAGACACTGGGAGAATCACAGGATAATGCTAGAGTATGAGAGGAGGAGTGAAGCCTAGAATAAAAGGGAGAGAAAAGAACGTGGAGGAAACAACAGCAAGAACAAGAGAGCTCAGTGAAATGTTTAAAATACATACAAGGTATTCTTATGTGCCTCCTTTCTGGTGGAAAGTGCGAATTATGCTCAGGGCTATGCACTTCCCTATGCTTGGATTTCCCTCGTCTTGGCCAAGACCAAGTAATAAAATGCCATCATAAAGGGAGTTAATTTTTCATCAGAGTGATAGTGGCATCACTCCACTTGTTGGTAAACTTTCTCTCCCATAGTACAGCATATATATGGGCACCATTGTTAAGCTATACTTCATGTTTACTAGGAACACTATAGGTCCTAAAGGCTTAACGATGTTCCATATGGTCCGAGTTAAGCATTGGGATGAAATATCTCTCTTTCACCACATCACTAAGATTGGACCTCGTCCTGTCAGGAATAATTTTACAAGTTTCAGGCCTTGGAGGCTTTAGGACACTTAAGGGAGTAGGTACTAGGAATTCCCTATCTCGGCAAAGCTGGAAAAAATACCAGCATAACTGTGCTTGGAGTCAATAAATCACAAAAGGGCATGAAGTTAAGCATCCAGAGTGAGGTATTTCTGGACATCAGAACAATGCCAAAATTTAATTATAGCATTGGAGACTGTTTGAACAGCCCATGTAGCCTGACCATTAATTTTAGGTCAATAAAATGGAACACTCTTCAACATCATAACATTTTGTTAATAATATGCTGCAAATTCTGCTGAATTACTTGAGGGGAATAACAGCTACCACTGTCATAATTAATGACTTTGGCTAGTCCCAAGACAGAAAATGCTACATTTAATTTCTTCATCATTGTCTATTGTCAGAACTTATTGGTATGGTTCAGGCTTCAATTCCTTGCAGAGACTATCTTAAAAAATCAATAACTTCTGCTTTTTAACTTGACACAGATTCATGTGAACTCTAAACCTAGAGATCACCAGGGTTAACCCAAGGATTAAAAACATGGTAATCATAGAAAAATGTACACAACACTATCACAGAGCTTCACAAGCTCTTTTATATAAAAGCCAACTTCTGGCCAGAGAATTGCCTATTCAGGCAATGTATTGGTTAGTACCATCCCAGGGTGCCCATCATAAAGTCACTTGAGAACCATAAGACATCTTCATTCATTAGACAACCAATTTCTTGATCAAAAGTATGACTTTTAAGTTCATCTACCACAATGATCATACCAACCGGACTATGAGTCAGTCTAGCTACTTCCCCCAATCACAAATCTCTTTCTCTCTCATAAACAATCAATTCATGACTTAAAGGGGGATCAGCATCATTCAAAATTTAAATCACCACTCTAATCAATTTAAAAACAACTGGAAAAAGGCAGCCTTGACAATGAGTCAGCTGGACCTATCTTGAACTCATTCTTTTATATAAGAATAAGCAGACTCAATGCGTGCCCCATTAGCTAGGCAGTTGGCAGCTAATTCTGGGATGCCTTTTTTGGGGGAAAAGGCATGTTATCACTTTCAAATTTCAATCTGCCACAAATTTATGGAAACTTGATCAGCCAGTTAATACCCTCCCTTTGCATCTGACAAATTTCCTCAGTAACCTGTCAAGGTGTATGAAAAGAACTCAATAGGTTTAACTCTGCCACTGATTCAATATATGACACAGCACAGTACTGGACTCAATATGAGTTGAGTTAGCATATACCACGAAGGGTGACGTTAGGCCATAGTGAGCCAGCTCTAATTCCTACAATCATTCTTTTGCTTTCAAGAAAAGCTTGCTTTTAATCCATAGTTCAAATTAAGTATTTGATCTCATAATACCAGTCGTACAAAGGACCTAACTTAGGGCTTACATTGGGAAGGAAAGACCTAAAATATTCAGCATTTCCTTATCTTAAAATAACTCATGTTACTTGGTGACTTACTCTCTTCAATTGCCTTCACTCAACCTGTGCAGGCTTTCAGTATCAATTCTTTCACCCAATTAATTGATATATTCAATATAAAATTGGCACAAAAACATCCTCTCGGCCTTCGAAAATTTTATGCATAAACATTAGAAAGCAAGAGTAAAGTCCATTGGGCAATCAGTTATACTGTAGAAAACTCAAAGGAGATTTTACCGCCAAACATTTCCTGTTATTCTGATTAACTTCCATTTGTAACAATACATCTCCATGGCCAAGGACATAAAAAATATTCCCACCAGCAAGAACATAAAATATTTATACTGGTGTTCCCCAAAGCAGAATGTGTTTTATCTTTGTCCAGCAGTTGATGCTAAGACAAAAAACTTTCTGCGAGTGAGGGCATTTTAGTACTAAATTAACCATGGAGGTTTTATTGGTGAATAAGTAAACAATTCACACATGATCAATTCTTCGTTTTTCTTAAGCTGAGTAAAGAGCGTTCCAATTTTTTTTTTCAGTGTAGACGATATCTTTCTGCAGCCCTCATTTTCGTTCTGTGACAATGTCGCGCTGTAGCTCGATGTGCTGCTTTGGGGCTGGTTTTCATGGTGGAAATGGTCAACATTCAGTTGGTAATCAATAATTCTCATTCTAAGAGACTGATCACTCTTCGGCATAACAAACAGAAGTGGGATACCTAGGCTGATTTTCTATCTCACAACTTCCAGACTTGACATCATCGTGAAATTTGTTCTTTACATCATCAAGATAACTAGGTACATGGGATCACATACTCCAAACAAATAATACCTGCAGCAATATTTTTTGTTAGAATGTGAGCCTCCACAATTAAAATACTTGGAGATAAGTCTTTGAGAAAACATTTTGGATACTTCTTTGTAGCATTATTAAATTTGGACGTAAAAATCTTTGGAACTTAAACATCCAACTTTGACAGAACAATTCCTTGAAAATTATCCATCAAGAAAATTTTACAACCTGATACTTTTTCATCCAACCAGAATTTGGAGGCATAGCATTTCCAGAATTTGTGCACACTGAGCAATACTCTATGAGCATTATGAACCTGCACTACCAATTCTCCTGCTATGCACAAGGAATCATATTCCAATGACACTGACTGTAGAGCTGATAGCTTTTATTTTCTAAGAGGAAAATAACTCTCAAATTCAATGGTTGTCATGATAGCTTAATTAGAAACATTATCCACTTCCTCATAGCTATTCTGTCCTTCAATTATAATGTCAATCACCAAAGAATTCTCAAGTTGTTCACTTAGTGTCACACACACTATGTGCGCCATCTTCTGTTTTTCATTAACCTTGATTCCTTGGTCACCTTTTTTTCCACTGACTACCTAAACTTGGTTGTTTACTCTGCTTCCAAGTATTAATAGCTATTTATATCACACCACATATCACCATTAGCACAAATTCACATTTCCTTCACCATACCATCACCACAACATTCACCATAACATCCAATAACATCGTCACACAGTTCAAATATCATCTCTGTCCATTGACTATTTCAAAACAAAGCACTTTGCCAGCTAACAGCTATTGTTATCATGTACCTTATTTTATCCACTCATTGCTATCATATGCATAGTCATGTCCTTCCTCACTTGATTATGTTCATCATAAAAATGAAGGACTGCCTTTGACACGAACTGCTCTGCACCTACAGTTTGGGGCATTCACTAGCTAAGTGCCCATAACCAAAAATATCAGGGTACAGCATATAAGATGAATAGGTGCAACCTCTGGACCCATGATGGTAGCCTTTACTCTTGATAAAGGGATGACTATGATATGCCCAAAGGCAAAATACCACAAAACAATTTGAGGCGTTCTTGTGAGCAGCAAGTTCCTTCTGTGGTCAGAGTAGAGAGGACTTTTTTCTCAGCGGTTGGGGATTGAAAGAGGGAGTTCTTCAACGACAAGTCTTGTCATGCATGTGGAGGGGAAATCCATAAGAGAGGAGTGGGGAAGGGAGGAGAAGAGTGCCACTGGACAATTGGCAGAATTCTTAAATTCATGCTCCACTCCACTTGAGAAGGCACTCTTATCATTTACAGCATAAAAGCAGTGTCTTCAACTAACTGTGGCCAAGCCATTCACAAGCCGAGAAATTAGTAAGCAGAAACACATTACCATTCTTGACACTGTGGCAGGAAGTGCACAGGTGCATTTCTTGATTAGTAGCAAAACCATATTTAATTGCCAAACCCTGAAGCTAGGCAGCATAGCATGAACAGGTTGCTCCTGTAATTGCACATATCTGTTCTCATTTAATTCTAGCCATGTGAAGAGCATGAGGCTCTCTAAACAGTTACCATTAAGTAATAGTATCCTCTTAGAAACCCTGGTAGCCAAGTCAGAGGGCAATAATTTGCACTTCAGAGCACACTACACTGCAGGCCCAACAGGGGGGGGTTACATCTTCATTCATCTAAGAAACTAAAGTCATGAAGACCAAAGCCATGAAGTTGATTTACTACATGGCAATGGTCAATCATGTCTTCTTTAGGACTAAATTATCCTGATAACACGGATATGGACATGTTCATGGAAATAATTCAGTCACAAACAATCAAAAATATTAAATTTCAGATTCATCTCTCATCGCCTTTGTCATACACATACTCACTTTCTGCCTCTTGAGCACATTATTAATGAAAATAGTAATTCCATGAACTGGATCTGACTGCCCCATTTGTTCACTGACTCATTAGATTAAGGTAGTCAATAGTGTTGCCAACACCACAGTACCTACTGCCAACTGAATGAGATATGAGCTATAAACCGTACAAAGAGATGTTTACCCTACTGATCATTAGTTACTGATCAGTTCTTACATTAATTTCATCCGATATACTCATTCAGAAAGTTTCTCAAAATCTGAGCAGTTATTAACTCTACTCCTAATTGTCATCACTGTTCAACAACAGTAGGTAATGAATTTGCAGTCGAGCAATCATGATATTTAACTTCCATAAAAATCATCAAAAGATAATTCACTTTTTGCAGATTTTAGATCCAGAGAGACTGGTCTTGGTAAAGAATTTTGATGATAATTATCTCAAGCACTATAAATCTCTGCATAAATATCAATCTAATCATATATTCAACTATCAAGCTCGAAAATAAACACCATTCATAGTTTTAACGAATTAAATGTCACCAATTAAAGTTGTAATAATACTTCTAGACAAGCAATTACATTTATCATTTTGTACTAATAGGTGCCTTAGCTGTAGCTGTACCAGGAGAGTTGAAGGGATATTGGGATGCCCATAAACGTTTTGGCCGTTTACCATGGGCCAAAGTTATACAGCCAGCGCTAGATATCTGTGAGTCAGGCTACAACATGACCAAGCACCAAGCTGACTCTGTAGCAGACAATGAGGAATATGTTAGAATGGATCCCACTCTAAGGTAAGCCCAATTATATTTCATGAAATCCACACTGTGTGCTTGCAAGGTGAAGCATTATGGATGTGAAAAGATATGCCTCATTTTCAAAAATACAAGTACCATATTTGATGGCGTAAAAGATGCACCTCTTTCCCCAGAATAATGGCTCAAAAGTCACCCCTGGATCTTGTGTAAAGGGGAGTTCAATGCAGGCTAAAGACAATCCAACACACTCTGTAGGATACAAATCATATGCACCATACCCAGGATGGTCTATGCTACTCAGCCAATCTCCATAATATTATTTTTTCCTCAAATGAAGAGATGATTACTTTTACAACAGGTATTACTATTAAAACCAGTACTCAGGTCGATATATAAACGATAATTTCCATAACACAGCCCTGCTCCAAATGTGCCCTCCAACCCCAAATTTTCACATATATTTTTGGAAACTTTTCTTACCAACATATTTACTCTTGTTTCATTAATGCCTTTCATATAAATCTTCTTTAAATAATTAATATTGTCATTTAGTCATCTCTTTCCATTATAGCCCAGAACATACCAGACATAAATTTTCCAAAACTAACTATTTTGGTGATACTATGGAAATGTATCCCCATTGAATGTGGTTTTAATTAACCCTTCAAGTCCCATAATTGCCTATCAACTACTTATAGTTCCATATTCATAAGTGTTGTGCTTTACCTTTGTAATTGTTTCCGTTGTATATGTATTTCTTCTTTTCTATTTTCATATTTGACGTGCCCTATACACTTGCCAAGTATGTATGATACAGTGTATTTTGTCGTTTGGACAAAATAAATATTCTTATTCTTGAGTAAACAATAACAGCTTTTTCTTCCTGAAATGTCCCAATAAAATTAGGTGCAACTGAAACACTAGTGTGTCTCATATGCCACCAAATATGGAATTCTGGTAGATATAAGATCATATAAAATGAAATGTTTCCAATTTCATTCACTGATAGCATGTTAAAGTTATCAGAGGAATAACCTGCAGATATTCAGCCACTGTCTTTGAAATACTTTGTTATTCCAATTATGTACTGCTTCCAGTAGTTCCATAGTTTAATTATATGGTCGACAAAATATAGGATATATGCAGTGATATAAATATTAGTTTAAAACTGACCACAAATTCACCAAAACATTTTTTATCATAAATTTTTCAGGGAACTCTTCATTAACCATGAAACCGGAAAAATCCTCAGGGAAGGAGATGTAGTGAAGAATGTTAAAATTTGCAAAACTCTTCGTATCATTGCTGAAAAAGGAGGAGATGAATTGTACAAAGGTGAACTTGCCAAAGACTTGGTTAGAGATATCAAAGAAATGGGAGGAGTGATAACCCAGAAAGATTTATCTGACTATAGGTAAGTTGAAAGACCAATTTCTACACTTTCATCACTAAGGCAATATTACTTCAATATGATTACCTATAAGCATATCCTATTAAGTTATTGACCAATGGAATTGAACCAAAATACATTCTATTACATAGTATCAGTTTATTTTGGTTTACACGCAGATGGTTAAGTGGTAAGCCAATCATGTCTTAAATTCACCACCACCATTTCTCCACTCATTGACCACCCTTGTCGTAAAATCTCAACTTCAGGATTTATTCCATAAGCCTCCCATCCCGTCCAACTCTCTGCCAGTCTCCTGACACAGTTCATAATTTGGTGTTCGCTGCAGGTATTATTTCCCCAGCTGCCATCATAGGCCATTCTCTACAAGCCATTGTTGATGCTGTCTCCATCAGCTTGTAGAAGTTGCCATTATTTTGCACAGTATCTACATTCAAAAGTTTTAGTCCAATCCAATATTCTTCATGAATGAAAAAGTATCATTCCTAGTGTCAACAGTAGAAGGGTGTCAAGGAACTTATTCCACTCTTCTTCCACTACTTACCTTCGTGAATGCCACAATTCAATCCTCGGAGCACTTATGAAAATAAAACAAAACATTATAAGCTGTACACAAAGCCACTCATGCTGTTACACATCTTCATCTCCCTTGCTTTTCATAAATATCTCTGACCCAAAAAAATATCATCGCCTTTGCTTTTGAGCCATGAAAATGCATAAGAAACCTTTCAGCAGGTTGATACTAACTACACCATACACACCTCAACCACTGAGGTAAAATGGATGGGCTACCATCCCACCCACAGAAAAATGATGGGTTGCCTCGGCCAACACCAATATCAATGGTGCTCACCTCTAGCACTTACTTAATCTGGCACATCAAACCATTTTTGCCAAAAGAAATTCCCTACTTAAGCATTAGCTGGTTGGTTCTTTCGGGAGGCAACTAAGAAATGGGGTAATTTGCACCATGAAGAATAGGAGGGTTGGTTCTTGAGGGAAGGGTTCTGAAACCACAAATTGGCATTAAACCTGTTCTTTAACAAGAAGCACTAAAGGGACAAATCTTTAACTCACATCCAACAGAGTACACACTGTATTTGAAGAGCTCTCCACATGACATCCAGATAGGGATCAGGATATTGCCAAAAAATCTCCATGACTGCCAGAATTTGAAACCAGGTCCAAGGGATGGTGAGCCAATACTCAAGCCTCTACACCAGCCTAATCCCCCGACTTAAACATTCATGCACTAAATAATAAGATATGTGGAAATGCTTGAATAAAGTTATTTACAATTTATCAAAGTAATCCACATTTTAAATGCTTTCCATGATTAACTAGTTTGAACTTTAGACTCTAATGCTCCTCTCCTATTGAGAAGACCTGTTTTTCCTCAGAAAAATATCAAACTATGATGATAAAATGCCTCTTCTGAAATACTTGGGATTCAAACCATTGGAAATCTTCTAAAAGCACCCTTGAGTAACTCTTCTTTTTGAACTCTAGCAAGAGAGAGAGTGACAATCAATCAGCCGACTACGTGTCAAAACTTTATGAAGTATGAGCAAATATAATGTAACAGGGGAGAGGGAGTTTATTATTGCCTCAATCCCTAACACACTAAGATAACATAAAAATTGTGGAAGGGGACAAAAATCATTAGAAAATTGATGGATTCAAAAGCAATCACTCTATTAAGTCCCAGACCTCATCCTTTGCCATAGAAAAATACAGTAGACACTCCATCTCACGAAGTCAGCGGGACTGAAAAATCAGCACCAAGTATTTTTCAACCTTTTCAATCAATCACAATGTTAATTTAAGAGAGTGAGGGACTCAGCAGATTTCCGATGAAACCCTTTATGTATTATTGTTTGTGGTGTCTTCCATATGATTAGCAGACTATACAAACTTGAGAGGCAGTGTTTATTCATCCCCATAATTGATTGCTCGTCAAAAAATGGGGTGTGATTCAGCATGTTTTCCATTTCACCATCAGTTTAGGATATGCTACATTTTCGGCTCTAAATGGCAAGATATTTTGGATGAGTAGAATAATAATATTAAGGAAGTTTTGGAGAATGATGCAAAAGAAAATATGCCATTAACTGTTAGTGGAGATAAATTACACCATCTGTGGCAAGCCTTCCCTTTGCAAAGATGGTAATTCAGCTGCCATCCAGGAAATGCCTTCGCTTTCACTTACAGTAATTCACCAATCCAGTTCTTATCAATTCTCTGATGTCACATCACCCATTTAAGGTTGTGAAAAAATCATAATCACATTCCCAAGTCTCTTTTCACTTGGCTGGTTTCTGCCACTAACTCTGTTCAATAAAAAAATACTCAATTATAGAAGAAAATAATTATTTAAAATCATGTTTAATCTTTTCACTTCATGGATGTCGGGAGACAAGTAGGACACCATTTTCATTTCCTGGTTTTTTGATTAGCTAACTTTCGTGAATTAAAATATAGAGCTCACAAAAATGCCTTCATATTTAAATGTGATAGTCAATCATTTCCTAATTTTGGGAACTTATTATACACTCAAAGAAGTGTGAAAGAGAAACTTCAATTCAAATGGGCACTGCAGAGATTATCCCTACAGAGTGTTCTCCTTTCCATTAATTAGGTATTTTCTTTCCCCACACTGACTTACAGTTGATTATATGATAAGGCAAGAATTCTTGCTATGGATATGAAAATCTTATCTCTCAATCTCAATGCGGCCTTTTATACTTGTCAACACATTGTAGATGTAAGATGGGGTTGCCCGAGCTGAGCTAGAAGCTCATGAAATGGTAGGAAGACGAGGAACAGGTCAAGATTCTTGCCTGCAATGGAGTTGGGGGGGACCACGTTTAGTATGATTTATGCAAGTTACTTAGCCAAATGTGGGATTATCAATAATGCTTTCAGAGAGGAAAGGTGGTAGGAGTTGATAAACAGGTTTTGGAAGAAGAGATCTCCCAGGATAGGATAAGGAGCAGGGAACAGAAGGATGGAAGAAAATTCGAGGTTAAATTGATGGTTCCTTCTCTTCATTAGCGGAGGTTCATGCATGGTAAACCAGGCTTTAAGGTCGGTGACTTTTTTTTTAAGTTAGCATCTACACCAGGTACCCTGTCCTATTTTCCATTATTTTGTTAAATCATGTTCCCATCCCTAAGAATTGTAGCATTTTTTGGGCATACCCTTCTCTTTTTTTGCTCAATTTCCTCTCTTTGGACAATTTGCCCTCTGTGGACTGTTTACCCTCTGGACTTATCCGAAGGACTTGCCCAAGATGCATGCTCCGATACTGTCGCACTCTTTCAGCTAAGTCTGGAGGGTATACAGTCTGCAGAGGGGAAACTGTCCAAAGAGGGGAAATTGAACATAAAAAATGGAGGAGGCAATGTTCAAAAAATGCCACAATTTTTCTGGAGCAGCTGTCCTCTCCATTCTCTTTCTGGATGACTACTACTTCATTGTCCTTATTTTAACCCTTTCGTGTACAAGACGGCTATAGCCATTACTGAAATCTAGTCTCCCGGGTGCATGACGTCTGATGGCATCAAAATTTGAGAGCCTGAATTAGGCATAACAGTTCCTACTGTTGATGAGCATGTTGCCTAGGTATTAGAGGAAAGTTTGGAATCTCAGGGTGACGGAAAATGTTCCTCAACAAGACATCTACAGCTATCTTGTAAGCAAAAGGGTTAACATTCCTCATTATTTGCAGGATGTGTGTTTTAGATAAGTTTATCCCTTCAACTTCACTAAGTTTCCATAAAATATTTTTTCTCCCCTATCTTTCACTGGACTTTAACATCATACTCAGTAAAACTCTCTGCTTCATAAGCAGTAAAAGTGACAACAGTATATGGGAATTCCCTTGTTGAATGACAGAAAATACAATACACCATTAATACAGAAAGTTGATTCTGCAGCGATTATTGGCAAAGAATCCACTAAAAAGCATCTCAAGCTGGCTGCAATGGGTCATGAAAGCCAGATTAAAAGTTTGCTTTACATCTGCCTCAAGATTCTGAGTGTAACTTAGCAATTTCCAAACAATTCAAAATTCCATTGAGCTGAAAATCAATGTGTTTGACCTTTAAAACTCTGAGGACCTCCAAGAATGAAAGTATATACCAGAGAAAATGACCCTCTTTGTCCCTTACATTGGGGTTCAGAAGGCTCTCATAACTAACCCTCAGGTGTGCAATGTAGGCAATATATGAACTGTGCTTGTACCTACATAGTGCATAGAGCAAATGGATGCAGAAAAGAAAATTGGAAAGTTATACTATAATATATAATAAATTCTCCGGCTTCACTTGGTGGAACAATATTGCGATGATTTGTGGAACCATTGTGGAATATTACAAAGTGAATTCATTTACAAATTATACTATAATATTCATTGTCAATTTAAAAAATACAAAGTAGAAAATTCGTTTGCATTTTTTGCAATAAATCTATCGTGAAAAATTCAACCAAAATGCTTCTTCATCTACACATCTCAACCAATAATAACTTTTGAAAGAAAATACATTTGCATTGGCTACGAATTTATCATTAATAATGACTACAAAGATACCAATATTAATTTTGTTATTGCTAGGACTAGGTGGCATGAACCAATTGAAGTCAGCTTAAGAGGAGGTCTGGTAGTACATACCACTCCTCTACCATCCAGTGGCCCATTATTAGCCTTTACATTGGCAGCTTTGGATGCTTATGAATTTGGACCAGAAAGTGTAGCAAATGACAGCGCTACTATAACTACATATCATAGAATAGTTGAAGTTTTCAAACATGCATATGCTCTACGTGGACAATTGGGAGATCCATATTTTTCTGATGTAGATGAGGTAAGTACTGTATTTAAAACTATATTTTGGGCAAAGTTAATCACTATTATCAATTATTCAAGTTAAAATTTATTGTGAAATATGAATATAGTATGTTTTAAAAAAAATCTGTTATTACATGTACCAGGCCATACTGGAAGACAAAAGTTATTTATCATACTGTTCTTGGAATAATACTCATGACTCCATAAAGGCCATTATGAGGACTTTCTGGCAGACTAATAATAGTTGAAAGCCAAATGCCCAAATGAATGTTAGCTCATATATACAGTGTACTTCACTACTGAGCCAACATAACTTACATTTTGATCCATCTTTCACCAGGAGGATGTAGCCAGAAACTTCCCAATCATTCATTGGTTTTTAGTGGTCAAGCAGAGTAAAATAAGCAATTCTTAAATTCTCTTAATAATTTAAGGTCATGGCAAACCTAACATCCAGAGATTATGCTGAATGGGTGGTAGAGCATATTCGAGATGATTCCACTAGTGAAGATCCAGCATGGTATGGAGCAGTGTCACTCAGTCCAGATGACCATGGAACTGCTCATTTATCCGTGCTTGCTCCAAATGGAGATGCAGTCTCTCTTACAAGCTCAATAAATTTATAGTAAGTATTAAACCAGACTCTAATTCCGTACTGAAAATGTTAAACTAAGAAGAGCTGAAATCTGTGCGTGAAGAATTTAATATGAAATCGGAGATGAATATTATATGGATACATAAAAATCACTTTTCTTTTCCTCTGGCCATTCTAACACCCAAAACTAATTAGTGATAGGTATAATCAATCAGATATAAGCCAATGACAAAGTTGTGTACTTAAGGATGCCTTCATCATCTTGTTTTTATCATTACAATTCAAAGTCAAGAAATCCTTAGTCATGTAATTCTAAATACTGGCCTCACAGAGGTTTCAATGAAGTCCAGCAAACACATGAGTAGGTATCCATTCTCCACCAATTATTTTAAGTTTTCATTAGCAAATTACACTACCTCATATAAGCCCCCATTTCATTCATGATTTTATCAAACTCTTTGTATAATCGAAGTCACTAGTTCATTTTATCCTCAGTACTACTCTCCTCCTCTCCACAACAAAACAATTTCAATAGAACTCCACTCAAAAGAGCAATAGTGAATTTAAACAAGTACGTTGGACAGTTAACTACATTTACAAGTAAAACATTAATATGTGTTACAAAATCATTCCTGTAACATTGACTTATTTTAGACAAAAACTATGAACTAATTTATAACCTTCAAGCCCATAACAAATAACCTTGTGGTGGCTTGCAAGGTAATAAGTAGATGAGAAGAACAGCATCCTGATCTAGAAGAAGAATGTACCAATAAGGAGCCTAATGCAGTAGCACACAAAAAGAATTAACAGAGGATTTTCAAAACTCGAACAACCATGCCTAAGCTGAAGGCAAATTTTATTTTCATACCTCAATAAATATACTTTCTTTTCAGCTTTGGGGCTGGGATTACCTCCAACCGCACAGGAATAATTCTCAACAGCTGCATAGATGACTTTTCTCTACCCGGTTTTGAGAACTACTTTGGCATACCACCATCTGAGGCAAATGAACTTAAACCTAAGAAGAGGGCTTTATCATCTATGGCACCTGCAATTATTATACAAGGTGCTCAAATAGATAAGAATGGAGTAGAAACTGAAGGTCATGTTAGGCTGGTGATTGGTGCATCTGGAGGCACTAAAATTCCTACTGCCATATCCTTGGTGAGAATTTGACACTGTCTTGCATAGTTTTTACAATTTTTAAGGTATAATGGTAATCTTCAACCATAATTATCAAAGTTATCTTTCAGGATAAAAATATATATAAATATTATCATCTTGACGTGTCTTATATATTGTGAAAATGTGATCTTTTGACAAATAAATCATTATTATTATTATTATTATATGATACCAAAAAAAAACCAAATTCATAACTATCATTCATCAACAATATATACATGCAACAACAACAATATGCATTAAAATACACTGTAGATGCAACTTTTGAAACTGAGGATGAAGTAATGTGTGGGTGGTGACTGAAATATTTAACCATATTTTTCCCTGCTAAAAACACCTTTTGATTACATTAATGGAATTCATTTTAGTTAATCACAATTGTAATGATGTAGTTACCCACCACATGATTAAGGTGAAATCTTCATGGATTTCCCAACAGAGATACTGCCACTGTTTTAATGGCTGACTGCCATCAAAATATAGGCAGCAGAATGTCTTGTTTAAAGGAGAACTTCACCCAAAGGCTGTGATGACACTAACTTGGATTGATTTTAGACTAGATATTAGTTCCTCTAAATTTTCATGCCACTAATCTGGAGATCTTTATCTTTAAAGACCAAGGTCTTATATTAGTTATCAATATGTGCATAGGGACAGTAAGAGCCTTTAACTCGTGCTCCATTCAAGCCTACGATAAGCAAATCAAAGGGTAGCTACATTGTTTATAATTGTATTAATGTGTAAGCTAATGAACCAATGAAATCATAATTAGATGAATCCCAGAAATGGCAATTTTCCACTAGATAAGGATGATGATGCAATGCATCGAAACCATGGTCGCATTAAACCTTAAATAGTGGAAAATTGCCATTTCTGTGATTCATTATGCTGAACTTCCACCATATCACACCAGATACTTCTCTTTTGGATTATAATTAGAATCTGAAAACCAGCCTTTGAGATTTCTGACATGATGTCATCAATACAATTCCGAGCAGAGGAAGGAGCCACCTTTCCTAAAATAAATAGGGGGATTCAATATGTGCTAGATGTGGTATGGCTTAAATATTTAAGTATCTATTGACACTTACAAGATCAAAATTTCTGGACACCAACAGCCATTATGCATAATTTGATTTTCTCCCGACCAATGATTGAAGTATACTGGATGTATTCTTCTCGGGCTCCTATATGGGTTATATTTCCATCTGTGCCATGTTTTGATGAAAGACTTTCTTACTGTCATCAAGGTTGTTGATGATGAAAAGTCTTTTATCAAGACATTGTCATAGATGGAGATTGAGCACTTCACCCAGATGGAAGTCTGAGAAGAAAATATGTACTCCTACAGCCATTCTTTAGCATCCCTTCCCAATGCATAGTAACCCAGATAGCAAAGCAAGCTGAAATCCCACTGTGCTATTTAAATAATTCCAGCTGTGTACAACTTGGATTTAAGATGGGAATCCAACCTGAATCAAGCTGCATTAAAATTAAACATAACAGGCTTCCTAGAGCCAATTGAATCTAAGCTACAAAGTCAACCTGGAATTCAGCTGTATTCAGGCTTTCCACACACAGCAGAATTGAAGTCACACATACAAGCAGAACTAGACTGTATTCAAACTTGCCACATTCAGTTTAACTATTCCAATCAAAATCCAGGTTAGCTATCTGAGAGGTTTCAGATATTTAAGAGTGTTAAGCTATCAAAGAGGTTAGAAAAAATGCTATGCATCAGATATGCTTTTTAATTTTAGAATGACTATGACTTATCATAACGTTATTTTTCCAGGTGGCATTTAGACACTTATGGTTGAATGAAAGCATTAAAGAGGCAGTTGATGCAAGTCGATTTCACCATCAGCTCTACCCAATGGAGATTTCATATGAGTATGGAGTACTTGATGTAAGAAATTATTATTCACCTAGGGTTATTACTTGTATAAAGGTTTCCGTGGCATTTCAGCATTTGGAGATCAGCTTTCGGGTTTCCTTCCGCGTGTTGTCTTTTGGTGACCAAAAGACAACATGCGGAAGGAAACCCGAAAGCTGATCTCCAAATAGGGTTATTACTATTTGAATGGCTAGATTATAATATCATTTATGCCCAAAAATAAAACGAATATCACTTACTCAGTGCTTATCTCTAACGTTGGTTTGATAGATGAAGTATGGGCTCACCTACCAGAGGTTGCTTAAGGTGCCTCTAGCATGCTCTGGTCACTGCCGCCTGAAAGACTGCAACATTAAGTTTAACTGTAAAAATCTTTGGCCTTAAATATCTAAATGATAAACTTTTATTCAGTATTGATAATCTAATGGTTTATAAGGAATTAGGTGATATCATTGTTTTAAATTGGAGAATGCCAAAAGTAGGAGGGCACAAACTGGAGTATGAGGAGCATTTCACTTGCTTCAGAAGTATGCAAAGTTTAAGAAAATGGGCTTAATAGTAAATATTATACGGAGAATTAGAGAGCACTAACAGAAGAGAATTGATGATTGGGACCTTGAGTAAGAACATACAGAAAAGACCAACAAAAAATCAAATGTGAAGAGGTGAAGAATCATAGCCTCTGAGGAAAGAGGATGAGAATAGGCTGCAGACAGTGAAGATGTGGGAGTGGAGGATAATTGGGAAAGTGTGTTGACCAGAAAGGAAGGGAAATGAGAAAGTGAATGGCATCATATAGTGAAATCAGCACATCTGCTGGAAGGTCAACCACTAATGGAGACCTTCTTGGGAACCAAGCCAGGGAGCTTGGGCACTATCAACTGCAAAATTCCTTCAGGATTCCTGTCATTCTTTCAGCTCACTTTTGAAGCTGATGAGGGGATCCAGGATATCCAATGAATGCTAACTTTTACATGCCAGGCAATTGGAAGACTGAAGCAAGCTGCTTCTTCCCTGAGTAATTTTCCCTCTGGACTTATCAGTTGAGGTGCTTAAGCAAGTTGTTTCAGTGACATGAGAAAATGGGAGAAGCTCTAATCAAAGTCGTACTGACTCAGGGAGAAAGATGGAAAGTTATCCGGAAGAAAGTAAGAAATTTCCACAAGCATATTAAAGATATTCCCAATGGCTGAAGGACCCAAATTAATGACATTGACAAAACCAAGAGGAACATTTGAAGGATACTTATGGGTGATTGAGGGAGGCTTAGGGAAAATGTTAGCTGAGGAGGTGAGAATAAGGATGGGATATAGGACTTACAAATTGGAATTAAGCAACTCCTGGGAAGTATGCTGTGTAAATAGAAGGCATGTGGTAGTCTATGGTAGAAGGAGGCTTAGAGGAACAGAATTTTTTCTGGATTTTTTTATCAAGGAGGGTTTCTGGGTAACCAAACTTTAGTATGGAGTGGTGAAGGTAGTTGATGGAATTTATTGAAGGAATCTGTTTCATGTGTGGTGACCATTGATAGACAGAAAGAAGAGAAGGGAGCATTAGGTATGATTGGGGTGGGAGCAGCTGTGTGAAGGTATTGCTGCTTATTAGTAGGTTTGATGTGAAGCAAGGAGCGGAATTTCAAGCCTAATAAGGAAATGTTGGCATCATGGATGGTGAATTGGAGTTGAAAATCATGGAGGTGTAGGAGACGGAGGACGGAAGGAGGTGAAGAATTGAGGGAGGAAATGAAATAATTTAGGGTATCAGAACCACAAGGCCAGAAGAGAAATATGTTATCAATGTAGCAGAGGCACAAAAGGGGTTTTAATGAATAATGGGACAGAAAGGATTGTTCTGAGCCACCAAGGTAGATGTTAGCATGGGAAGGACTAAGCCTATTTCCCATGGCACAATCCTTGGTTTGTAGAGAGAAAATGTTTTGAGGGAGAAGGAATTTTGGGCGAGGATGATTTTCATTAGATTCAGAAGGAAACCAGAGCTGGGAATATAAAGGTTGGGGCATTTGGAGAGAAAAAACTGGATTGAAGTCAGACCTTCTGGGTAAGCAATGCTGGTGTAAGGGAGGGGACATCATTCCTGGCCATTGTGATTTGGGTTTCTGGAGGTAAGGAGGTTGAATGAAGAAGTTTCAGGGAAATGGTAGGTATCTTTCAGATAAGTTAGTAATGTTAGTGTCAGCAGTTGCGGGTGGCAATTAACAAATACCAAAGTCCTCTCAGTAGGGAATTGCAGGAAGAAACAACAGGTTGGCCAGGATGATTGGGTAAGTGGATTTTTGGGAGGATTGAAAGTGGGGAGTGCTAGGAATAGGAGGAGAGGTCAAGGACATTTTGGAAGTACATAAACCCTCCAATGGGCTCTTTTCTAGGAGGAAGGAGATGATTTTTTCTTGAATGGTAGAATTGTGATTGCTGGAGACCACAGCATAGAAAAAGGAATCAGAGAGTTGTCTATAAGCTTCTGCAATATAGTCAGAAGTGTCACGGACAATGACAGTGGAGCCTTTGTCCACTAAGGTGATGACTAGATCTGGGTAATGAATTAATTTTTCGAGGGCAATGTTAAATTTGATGACAAAATTAAATTTATAGCGCCATTTTTCTTTGCAGCCTGATTCACACACTCATTTCTAAGTTATTTCTCATTAGGCTGATTACTCAGTTGACCATATGTAAATATTGTAGATAGAAAAATTAAACGTTATAAAAAAACCTCAAACTATTGAAACAGGGTAATAAATTAATGTATTTGATTGCAGCAAGTGGTGAAAGGATTGGAAAAAATTGGCCATAAAACATCACGATATCGTGAAAGAGGTTCTATAGTATGTGCCATAACAAAACAGGGAGTCTATTTGCATGCCAATGCAGATTATCGGAAGGGAGGAGAAGTTGTCGGCTTCTAGAGTGATGTGCCTTAAGAAAATATGTACATACATCAGGAATGGCATTCATCAAAAATAGGTATTTTTTTACTAACCTAATCAAATGTTTGTCTGGAAATTCAAATAAGACCATTATTATAACCAAATGTAGCTCCATATAGTTGTTAAGGATGGTTTTGACAGTCAGAATTAAAGTCAAATGATTTAAACTGGTTATGAGGCTGTCATAAAGTTCATTTCCTAAATACTTTTCAGGTCATCACTATTTGAACCAGAAGAGAAGCTGCAAAGGATCCAAGAGTAATTTCTAAATTTACATTGTAAAAAATATTTTTGTGATTCCTCCATCATAAGTGGCTTTCATGTAAATATTTCAACTGCTTTCATTCATTAATCCATTGATTTGAAGGGAAATGAATCTTGTGTAACAATAAAATAATCCATAAATAAAAAAATAATAAAGTCTCTTAACTAGCTGGGCTTTAATCAAAACTACCTCAGCCATGAATTATCCTCCAATGGTACCCTGTAAATATGAATTTTGGAGATTTAATAAATTTGAAAAACAAATGCAACAGCCACCTTCAGGACAGATATCTTAATGCAATATATTAGGTACAATAGAAAACAATCTGGGCTCTATGTCCATTTAGTCACCAATTGTGGAAACATACTTAACCGTAACCTAATTCCAGCATAATGATTGCTGTCAGCATACAATGAACCAGGGAAAAGCTCAATCAGCAGGGTTGGGAGGTACAAAAGCCATAGGATTGGATAATGGGAATAATGGAAAGCACACTAATATCTATTCTTTTTATCGTAGGGATTGAATATATTGAAAAGTTCTAAAAATCTGTTAAATCACATTCCTGTCAGAACACAGAGCTCCCATGGGGGCGGAAGATATCTTATAGTCAAGGGAAGTAAGCATATATGTTGCTACATCCACGGCCAATCTCAGTCAGCATACTGAGGGCAACTCATAGATATGTACTTGTATTTCTTAATAAATCCTTTACAAAGATAAGATAATGTAGCTGTGCATCAGTAAAAAAAAATGATAGGGAGGAAAAAAGGAGGACAATAAACTGGGTAATGTGTAGTACTCATGAAGACTATGGGCTCACCACAGAGTATCAAGAGATAGAGGCACATGGTCAACAATAGTGCCATCTCCTGCCTCTGAAATGACCTCTACCTTCCCCCATGCCATAGATATTGCACCTTTACAGCACCCTCAGCCACAAATGTAAATTTAACCTGGGAGAAGATATGCAGTCTGATGTGATGTGAGGAGGCACATGGGATGTCACTGACATCCCAAATTGAATAATTCTTAAGTTCTGCTTAACATTTTCCTTTGACTTGCTTTTTTTTAAAAGTATATTACTCTAGTAAATTTCACCTTTAGTATTTATTAAAATATTTTACAATATATTGATGTTGGGAGAATTTTCCAAAAAAGTATTTTCTTCGGCTCATTTTACATTGGCAAAAAAATTAAACCAAACCTTTCCATCCTATGTTCTCTAAGACATGCTATTTTTTAATTTTAACTTCAAGAAACAACTTTCTACCCATTTAAAAAGAAATAACAGGTTATGCAGTAATAATGTCTATTTTCCAACCTCATTAAAACGAAATTATTTTCCGATTGAAAGTACAGATAAAAATTCTGATAATTTATTCTAATGAATGCAGTGTATGTTAACCAAAAAAATCCACTAAAAACTTAAACAGGTATATGTTATAAGGAGTCAGTGACCATCAAGGCCACAATCATGAATATTCATAGCCACAATACAGAAGCAAGAAAACAGCACAGAGGCAAACTAAAGATTCCTACAAGGAACATGGAAGGGTGTATGGGGTGTTAGCAACACTCCAGGACACTTAAGACTCATTCCAATCTCAGAGCCAAATGTAATTTTAATGGACTACCCACTTAGTTTTGAGAGAAAGTCCGTGATACGGAGGTATGGGAACGTTTACCTTTGTAAAGGTAATGATAGATTTAAAATTATGAAAACAAAGAACCTTGGAGTATTACACTCCACATTTAATAGATAACAGCAAAAAATATTTCCAAAGCCCTGTCGTTCATCTCCAAATTACAACAATGAAATAACAAAATATAATATCAGAGAATTAGTTTGATTTGAAAACAGTCAGCCATGATAATCGAGAGGGTATACAGCAGCACATAACATTATTACCTAAAATATAGTTTATCAGGCTTCATTCGAATACATATTCACCTTTAAACAATGAGCTGATAGTCATAAGAAAACAATTTCAGCTGGATAAGTTCAAGCAGACAACAGGGCTTAAAATCAATTCTATTTCCTCAAATTAATCACCATGGGAACGCATCAACTATTCTTTGGAAGAATAAAAATGGTTGGATACACAAGGTATATATCTAAAATGCTTGTTCTAAATATGAGGAAGCAAGACAGGGTAAATCACAGGAATAACACAGCATATAATGGAATGGAGGGGTACCACCAACCAATCTGTGGAAAGCCATTGACAAGAACTGGGATTAGCTATCCAAAACCCAAAAAGGATCATCAGGTCACCATTTATATCTACCCTACACACATGAACATACTTCCTTATAGTTGTGGAGGACGTCAGTAGTTGCCCCTCAAAAGTTATCTTGTTCATTGGATTTCCATCAAAAAAGATCATGGCGATCTGCAGACTAATAGTAAATTCCTGTAACCTTCTCTCATTAAACAATTCTTCTCCGTACATAAGCATAATCTATGAAAATAACAAAAAGAGATGATAATCAAGGACTTCTCATGCAAAAAGGTAGATATATGTTACTGACGGTGCCTCTATTTAATTTTCACTTTTACACTGTCAGTAACATATTTACCGGGGTAAATTCACCAACCATTTTACGAGCAATCACCGTATTTGATACATATTCTTTGGCATTTGATCGCACGTCTCTAAGATTATAATCATTATAATATACAGGCACAGTCTAAACAGAGTAGATAGTTTAGACTGTGACTCAGTTAAGTACGTCTCCTCCACAAAGCTGCCAATGAAAAGTATACCAAATTTAAAACGATGGAGCAGTTTCCCACGTGGTGCAATAAACCCTTAATCACGTTTTTGAACTTCAGAGTAGTTTTACAAATGACCATGTTTACAATTCCACTAAAACAGGGATAAATATTACTAAACTTAGTCACACCAGCAGAGGCAGTACATGTCTATCACTCGTTCAACCACTACACATAAAGCCTATCTCTCAGATTAACTCAGCTGATCGAACATTCCTTTAACATAGTGTCACCTCATAAAATGATAGCAGTTAATGAGCGATTTTCAAAAATATAATTGAATGTTGACCGAATGTCTGATATTCATTCAACAACGCCGCCATTACGTATGTAATCTTTGGCCAACAAGTGCGTGTGTTCCAAAGTGGCCAATCAAATACAGAATTTCACCGCCGTGGAAGCCAATAAAATGGATGAAACCTCCCGCCTTTTAAGTTGAAATCTAATTTTTCATGCTTATTTTAAAAGTCGCTTTACAGACACCACCAAGAGTATCACCTTGGTGGTGATGGCTTTACAAGATACATTTTATTGCACAAAAGAATACATTACAGATTGTACAAAAAAATGAACGGCATTAGAGCAGGTTCTATTTCCCGTTCAGTCATTCAGACGACCGTACAATTTGCCGCTTTAGAGGGCACAATTTTCCTAATGAATGAGTTAATTAATTCGTTTGTACTCTAAAATATACCGTGCAAAGCGTCCGTAATGTAATATTAAATTAAATTTAATATTAGTAATCAAAGCGAGAGGTAACAAAATTTGGTGCTTATATAATTATGTAGGACGGTAACCCAAGAATTGCACTCCACAAAATTATGTCTGTCAAACATGAGACGCGTTTATCATTTCGGCGTCGTTACTAAACGTACGTGGTTTCAGTGGATTCACAATGCTATAATCTATTCACGGCGTGAATCGATTCATAGTCATCCACTCCATTCATGAACGCCATATTTATGCTCGCTCATGAACGCTTCATTATCCAAGGCGGGCGGAAGAATTCGATTAAGTTTCATATCTATTATGAGGAAATTATCTATTATGCAATAAGATTATATTCAATAACTCGGATAAATATGAACAACCCGGGTGCCTACCATTTTCACTCTTTGAAGTCCGTGGAATAGCCTGTTCACCATTATGAAGGATATAGTCATTGACCATTATAATCATTGCTGTTCACTATCATTCACTATCCCGCCCAACGTCCCGTACGTCCCGCCGACCGCCCACCTGTGGAAATGGCGCATGCGCAGTAATTTTCAGTGACTGAAATGTGGCGCGGTTTCTTTCGGGTGTAACTGGTCGTTTTTTAAGTAGTTATTATACTGAAGCGCTATGAGGAAGGTAAATCATTGATCTTAGGTCATTTCACATAATGCTTTTCTTGCTTCGAAGTTTCCTTTAGGATAATTTATACATGCGGTAACTATACGTAGCAGTCGACTTAATGAACCTAAATGAGTGTGTATACAACCTCATTCCCAAAGTTAGGTCTCCCTCCACCATGACTTTCTTCATTGTTTTCTGTTCATTGAAAACTCGCTCCCTCACTCGCTGAGACTACTGACACAAGACATGGTTTCCACTTTACGAGGTGGCTGATATCTATTGTGCTGTCTGTAAAAAGGCAAAATGACATCTCCATACTTGTGAAAAACTTGTCCATTAGGAACCAATAAAGTATTATTATTATATTTGAAACAACTCGTTAGTGATAATGGTCCGGAATAGGGTTATCTACTGTGTGGGCATGATTTCCATTTGTTTTGTGTTTTACGGGTGGAATCAATGAGTGACTGGTACGTTGGATGTTTCGAGAATTAAAGTGAATGCTTCACGCAACTGAAGACTCCTGGCATGGACTATTTTAAGATGTTACAAATGAAGTTTTAGACAGGTAGATGTCAAGTTTGGTAAATATGTAGTTTGCACTCCATTCGGAAAAAAACTTTTACTACATATCTACCTCAAGTTTCTCTGTATCAAGGAAACTAGAAACTGATATTTTGACGAGAAGCTGGTGGAATTACTCAATACATATTTATGACAGTGGCGTTAATGAACGGTTGTGTTAAATTCCGTTTTAGAGAAATGCGGCTGTTACGCCAAATTAGACGGCCAAGTTCAATATGCCATGCAGTGGGAACTCGTAAAAGGCAGTGCTGGTTTAAATTGTTGAAATTATTTATTTGAACCATGGGTAGGTCGAACGGAAGATGCAGATTTCGAAATTGCGTTAACAATTGCAAATTCTACCATTGCCTTATACATACGTTTTCTCAGCCTCTACGTTCTTTAAGAACTAGAGCTAAAGCTGCGAATGATTGATGCTGATACATACCAATTATGCCATGTCCTTTTGGGGTGTGTATGCTGTCCTAGGGAATAGACCAATGCAATGAGCTTAGTTATAGTGTTAGGCCTAGGGAATTGGCTTTCTTGCAGTGATGTCCGCCTAAATGCCCTGTCTTTGCATACCCCTTTCACTTCTATGTCAGTCATGAATTGCTGCATACACGATTTTCTATTGTTAAGATTCCAAGTATTCCTGTTAAGTTTTTCACCTAAGACTTTCTTGATGTACACCTTCACACCATTCATATAACCATCATAAAATTATTTCTTGAGCAACGTCTCGTTTTTTGGAGCAATGTCTCGACAAAGAGTCTGGTTCTCATGACACAAAAAAAAAATAAATACACTCATTAAAAATTTCACAGGTAAGCACTCCTCAACACTATTGACACAAAGAAAAACCTCTGGAATTTTTCATCTCATACCATAATTATTACTAGGTGTAGTATTTGTAAGCAGCCATGTGAATGCCAAAAGAGCTTTTTAATTATCTCCTGACCCTCCTTGAAATTCACACATGCTAGTAGGCCAGACTCATCCTCATTGCTTGTTCCATTTCGGTGTAGTTCTTCAAAACATTCCTTCCAATTGTCCCGAACATCATTTTCACCCCACACAAACTTCCCACTTGGTTCTTTTTTTGCATGCATTCATTCCTCTGCATCACCTTCTGTCACTTTTTACACATTTCTAAAATGGCTTTTTGTTACCTTCAAAGTTACTTTGTATTTTGCTGTCTTTCCTTGCTCCTTTTCTCTATGTTGCATGTTTTCTTTCAGTGTTCATCACATGCCTCTTCCTAAGACTTCACTGCAATCAATCTCTTGCTAAGCCTTTCCAGTATCCGCATCATATGTAGCTTATCCTGCTGATGGTTGAGGCACAAACTGTTTTGAGCCATTTTTGCCTGTTTTTAGTAGAGGAACCTAAAGCTAGCAATAACCTAGGCCTGCTTTCACTCCTATACTCTAGCTAGGGTCCCTTCTAGGACTACCTTGAGAGTCAGCATGGCTCTGCCTGTGACCTTCTACAAGGAGGTATATATATGTGGTGTACTGAAACATTAAAATGCTAGTAAATAATGTTACACATCATTGTCTAGCTGGAAGCAGGTGATTTCATTATGATGGAATGCAATCATCCTTGGTACAATATCGGGTCTATGGTTGTGATTAATGGGTGGTATTACAAATTTCCCTGACCATTCAAAGATGAAGAATGCTTGGATGACATGTCTTGTAGATAATTGCTTTACTCAATGAGTTCCTTAAAGAATATTCATTGATCATGTGATAAATGACATCTGTTGAAAGAAATATTGTAATTTAAATTTGCTCATATCTTATTTGACCTTATTTTATCATTGTTGTTTTGTACCTATCCTATAACTGACCATCCTTTGCGTCTGATTAAAAAAAGGTCATTCCCTCATGGAAGCTCCCTAACTGAAAGGACTACTGTTGCAGGGAGTTCAACTGAAAATCTGTTGAATGCTTGCCTTATTCGTTACTGCATACTTTTTAATCCCATGATTACCTATGTTGTGACCTTTAAAGAAGAATCCTTTTGGACTTAAACTGTACGATCTCTCATAGATACTTGGACAAATTTGGATTCATCTAACTAATTTGTGGCAGGCTCTGTACTTTTGAATTTATGGGAATAGTTAAAATTCTGGTGCTATGAAGTACAGATATTACTTTAAGCTTGTCACCTGCATAAATTATTGATATGTTTTCAGTGAAAAATTCATAAACTATGTCGAAGCGTAAAGGACTTAGTGCAGAGGAGAAGAGGAAAAAAATGTTGGAGATATTTCATGAATCCCTAGAGTTCTATCAGCTGAAGGTAATTCTTTATTTTGTTTATGTAATTATTCTTCATCACAACCGAGTTTACACATGTCATATGTTTTGGCTCATAGCAATGTTTTAAATTTACTTGTCTATGTATAACTTATGTTTTCCTACATTACATTGTTAATGCTTTTTTTGTAATTTAATAATAGCTTCATAGATTTGAAAAGCCTTCTCTTCAGTGAGTTCCTTCAGACTTGATGATCATATCATAATTCTCCAGGTGAAAGAAAATTAGTAGGAAATAGTTAGGTGTCAAACTATACACAATGTCAACTTAATCATAAGTGTATATATATGTTTACATTATTAATTGCTATAGACATCACATTTTTTCTTTATTTGTCCTCACAGGAATTGGAAAAAATTGCTCCAAAACAAAAGGGAATAATCTCTCAGTCAGTAAAAGATGTAATTCAAAGTTTGGTAGATGATGGTCTTGTTGACACAGATAAAATTGGAACATCTGTCTACTATTGGTCATATCCAAGGTAGAGTCCCCTTCAAACTCAGGACTTCATTGTATGACAGCTCCATGAAGACATTCTCTTTAAGTTTGTATTCTTTGCATGTCACCTTGAAGCAAGACAAGAAAAACTAAAGAACGACTTCTGGAACAAAAGAAAAACCAGTTGATGGAATGCAGGAAGAAGCTCAAAGCAGCCTCAGAAGCCATTGAGAAGGCAAAGGTTAGAGTATATGCATATGTTTAAGTATGTATGTATTATTTCATAAGAGTGAAGTAGTGTGATAATAAAGGAAATAATTTATCGATCACCAGCTCCAGCTTTTTGAGTATCGTAAAATAATTTATATCATGTCAACAATTTACTTGAGAACTATATGATAAACCTTGCCTATTAGAGCTTTAAATTTAGCTTTGCAAAGTGAACATTATTGAGGCAAATAGTAGTCTGTATAGTATTTTATTAATCTCATAGAAACGCCCTCTGTTTTATTGTCCCAAATAACATTTTTCATTTCATAAATTATGTTTGACCTCGTGTAGTGGAAATGCTTGTGCTTTCGATTGACTCTTTGATGTTTCCTTGTATCAGAAGGATATAAAATATAGATCTTTTGAACAATTTTTTTTCATCACTTTGAGTAACCGAAATGACCGAAAGGATTTCAGAGTCAAAGTTTGAAATTGCTATTAATTCTCCTGGTATATTGGCTGTTCTTTATAGCTTTGGAGGCTGCTGTAGCAATGTGGTTTAGTAGTGTATTTTACATGACTCTGAAACCTCTTAATGATGTTGTTATAGCTGGTTATGTTGAGTAAGCAAAAATTATTACCTTAACTCTAATGCTCACATTATTTTACTTGATGTTGTTTGAGGCTAATTGTTTTCTACATCCCCAGATGGGTCGTGAGGAGAGCGAACAACGAACCTGTATATTGCGGGAACTTTCTGAAAAGAAAGCTACCATGGTAGAATTGAATACAGAGAAACTGCAGTATCATGGGAAGGATCCAAAAACTATGAAATTGCTCAAGGACCAGACTCAGGTCTGCAATTAATTTATTTATTGTTTCATACTACCAAAAAGTGTCACACTGGGTAATTATATTGACTAATGAATTGAAATCAAAATAAACACCCAAACAACGTTAACTCAGAATTGTGGTTCCAATTCCCAAGTGCCTTTGAATGAAAGATTGGAACTTGTTTGGTCTGGAAAAAATGTCAATGGAAGGATATGTGGAGGACAGTTGGTTATACAGTAGAAACTCGAAATTACAAAATTTTGATTTTACGAAGCCAAGTCTTCGGTCCCGACCAAAAAGGTATCTAAATGCATGTAACACTATGCGATATTACGAAATAACGAAGTTTTGAAATTACAAACCTCGGTTCTTGGTCCCGACGTGAAAAAATTACTCGTTTATACGAATGATGACGGGTCACAGCAGCGTTTTTTAGGCGCTTCTCTTCAGAGTGAAGACATTGATTATCTTTGCCGAATACATTCTGCACTGAATGTGACTTATATGAACGATAATATATTTTTCAATGCTGAAGTAGTATATATATATATATATATATATATATATATATGCACTGCCCTTCCCTTCTTCAGTCACCAACAGCCAGAAAAACTAGAGAAAATGCAAGTTCACTTGGTTCATACGACCACTGAGTTTGACGGACATTAATTCTAAAGGATGACTAGGTCTGGGCCATGTGCAATCAATGGGAAAAAACACTCAAGCACCCATGTATATTTATATCAGAAAATGGTGTACCCTCCCCTTTCACTCCAACCCAGCAATCGACAAAAATATCCTGAAAGAGAGCTTAGCTGCATTCCTGCAGATTGTTGAAGAATCTAATAAGGGTTTTGTAGCTTAATCCTTATTAGAGATATTTATAATAAGAGGATAAGTGAAACCATCCTGTGAGACACCAAAAGTCATGCCGTCAGAGAGGGAGCAGAAAGCCTCATCAGCATCCTAGCCCAATGGGAGGCACTTTCATTTTTTCCTTTGGTTATCAGACAATACCCCCTGAAGGACATCGAGTGTGAAGGCTAGTTGATACCTAGCCAGTGTGGAAGCAAGATACGAATTGGCCGGCATCTTTGTGTAGGGGCGTTGAGGAAAGGAGTTCCGAGTGTTATAACGGCTATGGACGTATCAAAACTAAAGAGCGAGAGAAGTGGAATATCGTTGGAATAGAAGATGAAAATGATTCAAGTAGTTGAGTCAAATTAGTTAAGTAAAAGTGCTGTGGTGGAAAAATTTTCGGTGTTATTGTCAACACTTTCAACAATCGTCGCCAAACGCTCTAAAATTCTAGTGAAAGTGGAGGAGGAGGTTTCACCGTAAAAGAAAAATGTATGCGGCGCTAGGTTCACTGAAATTGAGAATGAACTTAAGCCTTCTGCTAGTGTTGTGAGGAGAATACTGTAGTTAGTGGCCCAATGATTCAACCAAAGGCAGAAGAAATTGCTTTGTGCCAGAAAATAAAAGATTTTAAGTGTTTTGTTGGCTGGCTGTGCAATGTCAAATCCTGATTCAACATTGTATCGCTGAAGATATGTGGAGAAGGGAGTCATGGAATGAGTTATCCTCAAAAACAATTATTAATTAATTATCCTGGAATGTGGCAGGATTCCCTCTGAAACCTCTGCTTAATCTCCCCATCACCTTTCTTTCTCAATTGCGGCTAGCTTATCAAACACTTCTCTTCCCTCCCACAGTGGTCATATTTCTCTCTCAAGTGACCCTCCGTGTCCCCCTTCCCTGCTCGAGCCCACCCGCTCTACAGGTGGGCACAAGCCATCCCCCTCACACCGAATCCTCCCATGCCAGCCCTCCAGAAGATCAGGTCCCTTCGTATACCCCCTCCTCCCACCCACTCAATACTAGGTCAGGATGCGATGTCTCCAGCTGACTGCAGACCCCCCAATACTAACTCTTGGGTCCTTTAACAATTCCCCCCCCACTCTCAAGGAATCTGTGCAAGACAATGGGCCTAATATAGCCAAAATATTGTTTTGTGGGCTTATCTTTATTAATGATAAAAGCCCCCACTTTCCAGAGTAATGTTCTCCCTCTCTGCTGATGCAGCCAGTTGAGGTAAGAAAGGAGGAAGACAGGATGTGACTATTCGGCATTAAGCCGATGATTTATTTGATGTTCATTCTTCGTGTGCATCCCTTGGCCTTGACTTCCAGCTAGATCAACCTCCCTAGTGACGTAAGATACTCCTGAGTCCATGGGTTTCTCAGCTGTGTTTGTGAGAGGGTGAATGGAGTGACCCCCACAGTGAAGGAGAAAGGAGGGCAAGACAGCAGATTCCGGCTTGGTGCGTGGCCTGACCTGAAGCTGCAATGCTTCCTTGCTTGATCGTAAGAAGAGGAAAAACGTTGAGCAAAGATATCCCACATGTTAATTCAATATCGAATCTTTTTATGAAGTCTGAGATTTAATGAATAAAGATCAGGCGACCTAATCTGAACAGATCCACAACTGAAGCTTTCGCATAGTAGAGTGAAAAACGAAAATTATTGATTTGTAATTTTAGCATCGCTAGTAGCCAATTCAGTGTAAAAAGAACTATCGCATCTTCACTGTTGAAGTCTGTGGCTTGTACAATAAATGTACTTTTGAAAGGAGGTAGAAATTTAGCTGGACTCCTCTAGAGGCTCTTCTTTCAGCTCCATCATCTCGGAAATAACCACGCTCTAATGAGCTAAATCCAAGGGAGAATAATGATTGTTATTTCGTGGAATTAATGGGCATGTCGTTTTTTGTACAAAATACATAACATGCATGCATGGCATTGAATCTGTGAGAGAATCTTTTCATTGTTTTAGTTTAATATAGGTATATTATGCCTGACACCGAGCGTATGATCTTCTTCCAGCGAAAATTCCTCTGTTTCTCTAATTTCTATATCTGGTGCAAATGATCGCGCAAGTCACGCACTACCTTAGTGTGTGCATAAATCAATATCACTGGTATAGAAATACATCGCTCATGCCAGAGTTACGAGTTCTCTAGTTAAGAAATGACATAGAAAAATGGGCTATGAAGCTTCCTAGGCATAGTCCAAACTGCACGAAAATTTTGCAAAGATGCTTGATTGCCTTATCTCTTACTCATTGGAAAAAACGAAAAGTTAGTTGTTTAGATGCAATTTCCACACAGAATGGATGGAGGTTGATTCTTCCAATTTTTGGGATTTCTGCCGCGAAAAGATGGAACGATGTGGCAGAAATTCCAAAAATCAGAAGCATCAACCTCTGACAAGTTAGCTGTGTTCAACTTTAAGCACCCTGTTGGCATGCATACAAATTTAAATTGACTTTCATAAATTATAACTTCGTGAATCATGCGAGTACATCATGACAGAACGTTGTAACTTAAGGAAACAAAAAAGCATCATCATGATTTTCTTGAAAGATACTTGTTCATACAAAATTCGATTTTACGAAGTGCAGATTTTTCAGGTCCCATTAACTTCGTTGTTTCGAGTTTATACTGTATTTTGAGGGGATTCAGAAAAATGGGAACGTTATGATTGGGAAGATGAAATAATGGAATGGGTAAGAGATTGAAGTTTCGTGTGGAACGAGAAGGAACTACAAAGTGGAAAGATAGAAGTTTGCAGGTAGAAAGTTTTCCATTCATTATATTGCATGGGTTAGGTAAAGTATGGCAGTGAGGGAAGAGAGGAATTCCCTGGGAGGACAAAATTGATTCACGTTTTCAATTTCTGAGGGAGGGAATATGGTGTTGGACAAGCAAGTGGTGATTTATGGCTTCAAAAGTTTACAAGAAAATGTAAAAATAGATATACATTATTTTTTTAAAAGGTACTCAATTTATTTTTCTAATGATAAGGAACCAGGATTCATAATTTAGTGAAAGCAGGATTCGAATTCAAGTTTGGGTTTTCAAGGTTTGATAAGAAAAGGATTTATAAAAATCCTTAAGATTTTTATGATTGGGAGACCGTATTAATGAATGTATAATGTTACATTCTTCATCTCTGTGTAAGTCCTACCCTTTTTACCCTATCCATAAAATATTTTCTCTTCCTTCCTCTTCCCCATTTGTCTGACATCCTTCCCTCCATGGCAGACTTGAGCTACCCATCACCTTATAATACCTCTTCCAGTCTCCTTTTTCTGCCTCTTCCTATTGTTATTCAGAAGTTTCCTTTCCTCACCAACCACACTAGACACTTCCATAATTGTCTTTCTTTCCATCCAATGCACCTTCTCTATAGTCCCCCATGCCCGCATAGCAATAGGCTATAACCTATTCTCTTCTTCTATCCTCAGAGTCCACATTTCTGCCCCATACAATGGCACACTCAATATCAAACTCTTCACCCACCTCTTCTTTACATCCTTATGTAATATCTCCGTTATCCGTTTCTGCCTTTTGACAAATGCTTAATTTGCTAGTGTATTCTCGTAATGTTTTTGCTACAAAGCTCTTTATCTTCAACACAACCGAAGTAATTAAGTTGTTCTACTTGCTCCCATTTGTGCCCTCCTACTCGTATAACCAGCTTTGCTTTCTTTGTCCTATAAAATATTATTACTTTTGTTTTTTAGTGATTCATCTTCATTCCGTGTATCCCTTGCTGAGTTCCTTAAGCACATATCTGCTTAAGTTTGCAGTCTATGATCTACTAACCATTGCTTGGTCACCCTAGAACATGACCAACTTAATCAGCTGCCCTCTTATTTTTTTCCCAAATTTACCCTTTGCTCATGCTTGTCTAACCATCTCCTCAGCATGGATGTTATGAAGCATCACTCTAAAAGTTGAATTCAAAATGTACTAGTGCAACATTTTAGATGTTTATGCATTAAGAAGAAGAAACTGTTTGCTTTTTAGCAGTTTAGTTCTGGTTCAATTTTCTGATCTGAATTTTTTCAATTATCCCATCCTAACGAGTTGCATTCCTGTCTCTTGGACCTACCAACTTCCTTCTTTCATGTATTAATTATCAAAGGGGAAAAACCATATTGTCTTGATTACATTGAAATTATGCTAAATCTGCAAAATATCCAAATATTATTAAGTTAAAAATAAGTCTGTCTTTAATGATATCTAATAACTGCAAGTTTTCAATGCATTTACTGCTTCAGATATTATTGATTGAAGTGACATTGGTGCGATCGAAAGGACTCCTAACTCCACACACAACCTTATTGTTCGTCACCTACTAGATACCAATCATTTCTTTAGGGTGTGTGCAAGTTTGGTAGTATAGTTAATTACTTACCTATGTAAAGTGGTAAATAGTATCTTTCTTGCCCCAACCTATGTGAAGTATTTAATTAAATTATAACCAACAAGAAGATATGTTGAAGTTTTTTTTTTTAGTACTTTCTTTTAAAGTTTTGCTCATCTGTCTGTCTAAATGGGGAAAAATTGCTAGTAGTTTGTCTCTGTAACTGATTTCAAACTATGTTGGTTTTAAGATTATAGTACATAATGCTCTCCTAATCTGAGTGTGCTGGTAGGGTCATTATTGCTATGTTATTCTCACCCAACCCATAGTGCAAAACAAACTTAAAAATTCATCAATTTTTCATTATAAAAAATTATATTTTCAATTTCAAAGAACCAGCCCTGTAGTTACTTCAACGGAGTCAACCGCCTGTGATCACACAATTGTCGAAATCAAGGGATCTGGGTTCGATTCCCTGTCCAGGCGAATGATTTTTCCACTGTAATTTCAAACAATTGTATATATTCAATCATTTATTCGTTCTCTCATTGCTGCCATTACTCCTGGGTCTGAATCACTTTCAATGTGGTTGTTGTTGTGGCTGATACCTGTTAACATTGCAGCTATTGAACTCTTGGGTTAGTTTCTTGCATCAGCCTTGGGCTGTTAACCCATTCGCCTCTTAATTTTCCTATGAATTTCTGGTCCGAGGTTCATATTTAATTTTCTCAAAATATTTGTTTCATTTCCATTTGTATCTCTGGCTGTAGAGCACCTTTCAGAATGAAATTTCTTCAGTGGGTAAATTATATCATTTTTAATGGATTAAAATTGTGTAATTGTTCCCATCTCATTAGTTACACTAGTTAGTAGTTATAAACAAATTCAAAAATAAATACTTTATTAATGTGACCAGCGATTCACCGGCTCTTTACCCAAAAGGGTTAAAAATAGTTTCTATGACTGGAGAAATCAGAAAAATTACCAGTCTATCTTGAATTTACTGTAGTATTTCAAGACTTGTACTAATGAAACTGAGAGCAATAATTTCTTGGACTTTCTTGAAACTGAGAGCAACCTTTGTACTGCAACTCAACCTAGTTGCTGATATATTACTAGGCATCACCCAAAAGATTGGAAGCAATACATCATGCACTATTTTGTTGAAACTCCAGGACGCATGCGCATGCCCCCTGGAGTCTTTTCTTCCTTCACAAATTAAAGTTGTCTTCTGCAATAATTTTTTTATATGAATTCAGGTTGAATTTGAAGGAAATGGGTGATATGATGAGTCTCAGATACATGGTCTCTGTGGCTCAGTATAAATGGGCAATGTCTCATTTTGTCAAAAAACTTCTGACGAGAAAATTATTGGAGAGAAATATTTATGTTCTTTTATAAATTGAATGTGTTTTTGCTCTCGCCAGAACCCCCTGGATCTTAGAAATCATAGTCATAAAAATAGTTACCCATTTGGTTTTGAAACTAAAAAATAATCATTCATCACCTCCAAAGAGTGTGTATTTTTAAATTTTATTGCAGTGTACTAAATTTTAATAAGGAAATTGAAAAGGGAATTGAATATATGTTCCATCATCCCTCCTAGTTTAATTATACCATTTCTTGTATAGTTACTGAATTTAAACTGTGTGTTTCAACTTAAGAAGTATTTGGTCAAGAGTTTTTGGGTGGAAGTAATTTTAATAATAAATGAATAGCTTTTCTCAGAGTAATGGGCTTCTAGTGTTCCAGTTAAGCATTGAAGTTCATTATTATTTTGGCTTTTTTTATTATTTTCCATCACTACGTTTACCAATCGATTTCTCAGATTGATCTGACCGGATCAGCTTGGTATGTTAAACGCAACAGGCTAGTGGGATCGATCTGAGAAGCAGGATGACTTGGTCCGCTATCTCAGCCAGTCTGAGATTTCAGATTGATCTTAACCAATGGGTCTGTGGTGCTCCTCATTATTATTTTGTCATCGGGGAAACAAAATATAACAGTTATTATTCAAGCCGTGTGTTGTGACCAGTTATAATAAGAGTATTCATGGCAAGTGGAGTGATTGATGTCGTAGCACATCGTAATCTCCAATTGTGTAATTTTGTTCTCTCAGAAAAAATTTTTAACTCTGCACTTGTTTACACACTGGGTCAATCATGCTTTAATTGATAGATTTGATTGTTCACTATCAATATTTTCAGTCCATGTTGGTAAACCAGGTGATCTGAGTCGAGCCGGCTCAGTCGAGCTGGCTTGCAATTTTCAGATCAGTCTGAGTTCAGATTGATTGGTAAATGTAGTGTATAATTAAACTACTAATTAAGTGTTTTTTCAGATTGCAAAAGATGCTGTTAACCGCTGGATAGATAACATATTCATTTTGAAACATTGGTGTGTTAATAGATTCAACATCGAAGAAGATAAATTGAATAGAGAATTTGGAATTGATTCTGAATTGGATTACATCAATTGATATGGTCTCTACGGAAGCATAATTCCAAAGATTAAGCTGTATCTAATTTTTTCCTTGAGCCAAAATGGCAAATTCATTGAACTTAATAATACATGTAAACAGTTTTGTCTTTATGAAAAATATAACTTTTCTATTATATATGACTATGTTTAATTTTTATGTACTTAGAATTGTTTGTTCCCGTTCATTTTTCCAAAGGTTTGGTTTTATAATGCCTGGTTAATGTTACCTTCAAGATGATGTAACCAGTTGTAATTAAATGCCTCCTTCACATTAAATTGATGTTGGCTTTTTAGCTGATGAGTTTTGGTTTTGTATGTTGCATCAGACAGTTGATGGGTTAACAGAAGGATCTGTGGAAGAATTATAGTTATCATAACGAGCAAAGGTATCAGTTATTGTGTTGAGAAAATATTTAAAGTAGAATATTAGTATAATATAAAATTTGATATTACTTACATTGATGGAGGGAACTGAAAAAACCCTATTTTTGTTTATGTGACTGCCTATCTTTTTGTAACAAAAGTTGATGTGACATCACTACATAAAGCTGTCAAGGCACCATTGAATACCTATTTTTTATTTCATAAGTAGCATGTTCTTAATTCCTGAGTGGATGGTCCTGTATATGAGTCATGGAGTGAGTAATGTGGTATGGGGAATACCACCAAATTCAAGCCTACATGTCATTTGTACATTAATTGGATTTAGGAGGAATAAAGAGCATTTTGAAGTCATTGAATGCCATAATAGTTTTTAAAAATTTTAACTCTGTAATATGATGAGAAAATCATGTTGTGGAAGATGAGTTAATTTATCGCTTAAAGAAGAACACCTTTATGGTAAATCAAGCTGTCTTTTCAAACAGAATATTGATCAACTGTCAAGAGAAGTAACATGAAGTAGTAAAGCTATACAGATATTCACAACACAAATCACAAGGCATGTTGCCAGCACAGATATGAATTAACAATACTCTTGTAGAAGCGATTCCTGTTTCATGACAATGAATCCTCCTTAGATGTGTACACCATTTATTGCCTGAGTAATTATGAGTTATAGCCACAAATGTTGTCTTTTTGATGCTATTCAATCTAATATTTTGTTTAAACTTCATGTGACATAGAATACTCTAATCACCAATCATTACTACCTTCATTGATGAACCTCTTCAAATAGTTTCATGCCTGATAGATGTGGACTTAGGCATTCATTTGTTTGCATGGAGTTACCTTACACTTGTAAATGATTTTCAGAAGGTTAGCCTTGAGTATCTGTAGCAATGGATCATGGTTAGCATGTTTTTTTATTCCAAATTCCTTTCGGCATGTGTTTGAAAGAATCCATATCTTGTTTTTTAGAGTTACTGACTGTTGAAAGCCAATTTTAAGTTTTATCCCAAGATTTTCGTATTGGTGCAGAATGTAACTGATAAATATATTTGAAAAAAGTTTGGTCTTAAAAAAAGTACCTACAATAGTGTCCTTATAGCCAAAATAGCAGCATTGAGATAGTAAATCCATCTACAGAACACCACGTTGGCTGATCTGGGCATGTTAAATCTCCCTCAAGAAATGGTTAATGGTAGGATTGGTATAAGAGTGGCTATGATTGCAACATTTACGAGTAGGCAAAGAAAATCTATCCTTCCCTTAACATGCTTAGCTCTGAGGTCAAGCAATATGGCCTGAGAATTTATACTTTTGTGTTATTAGGTTTAGGGGATCTGTTGAGTTTTGACTACTATGGTTGAAGCTTGGGCTTATTTTGTAAGAGCCATCAAGTATTTACGACTACTGCTCGACTACACCGTGGACTTACGTTAGCTTCATTATGCAGAGCATGGATCATAAAAGGTAGAATATTTGGCCCCTAAGTTCCCAAAATCCATTGAATCACTGTTACTATGAGAAATACCACAAAAAAGTCACCTTCTCCATAGCTGATTGAAAGGAATTTTTACTGTGTCTGATAGCAAAGTTTCCAGAAGGACACTTCTGTATAACTTCCTTCCCCTCTACCTCAGTTTAACGTATGTGGGGTGCAATTTAATTCATCAACCTCCTCTCAGTATTCAAGTCATCTCTAATAGAAGCTATGTTGAGTGGGGTGCATTTGAGATGGATCATGTATTTTATTTGTAGCTGTACGTAGAAGCCATCAATCATCTGGCTTTTTAAGTGTTAACGTTGGACGAGTGTTTCAAATTTGGATATCACGTTTGTTGTATCTTGATGTCGGGTTCTGCCCAAAGAGGGAGACACTATGTAATATGAATTTGCATGAGTAACGATAGTAAAGGAGCAGTGTAGAACATGGCGGAAGGATAGCAAGTATAGATATAGATTGAGTCCATTTATTATTGTAAAAATAATTGGTAATCACGGATTCTACAGTGGCGAGGAGTACGGGATCGAAGAACTATTGGCTGTGGTACGAATGCTGTAATAGTTTTGTAGAGAGATTACCATCTGGATTGGATAAAAGTGATTGAAGACGCCCGCCATGGCAGAAGGAGGGTCACATTCGGCGATCCCAGGGTTCACATTTAGGGAGGATCCTTTGTCCGCAGGACCTAAATGGCGGAAATGGAAGAGGTCCTTCAAAATTTGGGCATTTGGACGGCAGGAGCTGGCTAATTCATTAGTCAAGAGGCTGTTGGAGAAAGCCGGGCCTGAGGTACAAGACGTCTTTTTCGATCGTATGGGTGACATCGATATAACACAACCTCCACCGCTAGTGTTGGGGGCAGCGGCTCTACCGGATCTGTATCAACAATCTCAGTGTTGGATGGATTTTTCTTACCAAGGAGCAATGAGTCTTATGAGATGGAAGTGTTTCGTAGCATGCAATTGACTGCAAGTGAGCCTGTTGATGTCTTTGTGTCCAGGTTGAGGGAGCAGGCTGCAAAGTGTAATTTTAGTGATGTGGACAGGGAAACAAGGGACCAGTTGCTCAAAGCCGTGCCATGGCTACAAGTGAAAAAAGATTGCTATAAATTGGCCTTGCAGCGACCGCTAACGTTAGAATAGACTGCAAGTGTCATCTAAGAAGAAGCAGCAAGAGAGATCAAGAATGATATGTTACAGGTGTGCTGGAGAAGGATACTTTGCTAAAGATGGTAATTGCCGAGCCTGGGGAAAGGTATGAGATGGATGTGGTGGAAAGAACCATTTAGTGGAAGCATGTCAAAACAAGGATAAGGACTAGGATAAAGAGAAAGGGAGCTACAATAAAACAAAAGGACCACATAAGAAGAAGGTGCAAAACATAAATGAAGAGGGAAAGACAGAAGATTCAGAAGAAAGTGAATGGGATACAAGAGATCGAGGGTATAATTACATGTTTGTACTAGCTAGTATCAGTGATGAGGAAGATGAGTTAGTCGCTGTAAAAGTTGGGGGTGTAGATTTATCTATGTTGGTGGATTCTGGATCTAAAACTGCTGTGTACCTGTGCAGTATTGGGAAAAACTCAAGAAAAAGAGGATCAAGTGTGTTACTCAGAAGAAGGAAGACTGCTCTATTTTTAATCACGGAGGAGAGCGACCACTGAAGGTGAAAGGGCAATTCATTGCTGACATCGAAACAAAAGCAGGCAGGGTAGTGAAGAATGTACTATTCAAAGTAATGGACATAAGCCAACATGCAGTCCCAATAATGTCCTAGTGACAAGCTCAGCAATTAGGTTTCCTGAAAATTTGCGTTGATGGGAACCTAATTAATCGGATCTCAGGTGCTACAGCTGAAGGAGTCAAGTCTGACGAGGATGGTAGAGGCGGTAGAAAAAGGGAGGGATCTGAAGAAAATGGCATATTCACGATAAAGCAAGCTAAGGTTGAATTCCCCAATTTATTTACCAAAGACTTAGGAAAGTTTAACAAGTACCAAATAACCATACACGCTGACCAAAAAGTTAAGCCAGTGATTTGTAGAGAACCAAGGCTACCCTTAAGCCGGAGAGATGCTTTGGAGAAGTGTGTCTGAGAAATGGAGGGTACAGGAGTGGTAGAGCGGGCGCAGGGACCGACAACTTGGGTTAGTCGGCCACATTTAGTACCAAAGAAGAAGTCAGAATGGAGAGTGGTGGTAGACATGAGAGTGGTTAACTCAGCACTGCTAAGAGAAAGATACCCTATCCCCACAAGAGAAGAAATGCTGTGCGAAATTGGGGGCAGGAAGTATTTTACATCATTGGACTTTAAATGATGTTATTGGCAGTTTGAATTGAGGGAAGAGTGTCGCCATTACACCAAATTTGTGGCTCATTTTGGCATGTTCAGATTTAAGAGAATGGCTTTTTGGCATAAGTATTGTGGCCAAAATATGCCAACGGGCAATGGAAGAACTAAAAAGGGATACTATTCAGGAGATGTCAAGTGAAGAAAAGAAGAGGATCATGGGAATGTTGGCCAAAGAAGGGAAATCAATTGAAGATTGTGTGGCAATTTTCATTGATGACTGGTTAGTGCAGGGCCCAACAATAGAAACACATAATATGGCAGTGAGAGGTATGTTGAAAGGAATCCTCAAAGGAGGAATGACTCTGAACTGGGAGAAATGTGTATTTGGAGCTAGATGTGTGGAATTTATTGGGTGCAAAATTTCAAAGGAGGGGTATGAGCCAGTGGAGGATAGTGTATAAGTGGTGAAAAATTTTAGAGAGCCAGTAAATAAATCGGAAGTCCACAGTTTCTGTGGGTTGGTGACATACTTCTCGCTCTACATAGCTGACATCGCAAGGGTGATTACCGTGCTAAGGATATTGTGAAAGAAAGGGGTGCATTTTATTTGGAATCAAGAGCAGGGAGAGGCATTCCAGAAGCTGAAAAGTCTCATTATAGCAGCCCCAGTGCTAGGATTCTTTCGGAAGAATGCTCAAACTTATGTGTTTGCGGATGCCTCACCAACGGCGTTGTGGGCACTGCTGGTGCACGTGCAAGAATCCCAACCAAAGGCTATACGGTATGCTGGATATGCTCTTTCAGAGGTGGAAGAAAAATACTCCCAAACGGAAAAGGAGGCATATGCTTTGGTATTTGCATGTGAGAAGTTCCAATTCTACCTGCTGGGTAGAAAGTTTTTCTTGGTCATGGATCACGAGCCACTTACCTTTATTCTCAAGAATGGAGCAAGTTCTAAGACAGCTAGCTTGAGAGTGGAAAGGTGGGCATTGCGGTTGCAAGAGTACCAGTTCACTATTGAATTCAGGGCAGGTAAATCTAATTTAGCTGACCCATTGTCTTGTTTGTTACCTTTGCCCTTTGGTGCCATGAAGGAAGAAGTCCCAAAGCATGTTGTGCATGAAGAGAAAATAATTGCTAGACTTGTAGATGACACCATTCCAAAAGCCATGACTAAGGAGCAAGTACAACATGCCTCAGCTTTGGACCCAGAGATCCAACAAATCACGCAGTGCGTGAAAACAGTAAAATGGACACAGGAGGTAAAGTACTATATGCCTTTGGAACACCAGTTGATGGAAATTCAAGGACTACTTTTAAAAGGAAGTATGATTGTACTCCCTCACAGTTTATGGGACCACGCATTGAAATTAGCCCATGTTGGACATCTGGGAATGACTGCCATGAAGAGGACCCTTAAAATGAAAGTGTGGTGAAAAGGTGTGGACAAACAAGTAGAGGAATTCGTAGCAACATGTTTTGGCTGTCAGTTGGCGAATAAATCTTTCCAGCCAGAGCCTATTGTGTCTACGCCTTTGCTGGCATACTTGTAGGAATATGTTGCTATAGATTTTTTCGAGTTTAATAATAAATATTTGTTAGCATTAGCAGATTATTACAGCAGGTATGTAAGGATTGAAATCACCAAGGATGAGACAGCAGACACAGTGGTGAATGCCCTGGAGAAGAATTTGTGGAGTTGTCACGCCCCAGAAAACTGGCTTCAGATAACGGACCCTGCTTTGTAGCCAAGAAATTCCAAAATTTCTTGGAGGCATGGGGAATTGTGCACGTCCATAAAACCAGATTATGGCCACAGTGCAATGGAGAAATTGAAAGAGGCAATGCTGATTTATTGAGAAGGTTACAGAGGTTGCAAAGGGGTTGAAGGCAGATTGGAAAGCGGCCCTATACAGTTATGTGTACAATTACAATGTAACTCTTCACAGCAGTACAGGAGTGCCGCCTATGCAATTACTTTTTGGGAACCGCCCATTGCTGACCAAGTTCCTGACTATTGTGACAGAAGCAGAGTATGAAGATGGGCTTGTACGAGATAATGACAAGATTGCCAAACACATGGCTAAGCAGTATGCAGATGAGAGGAGAAGGGCAAAGCCATCACCCGTGCAGGTGGGGGACGTGTTGAGGAAAAATGAGAATAAGACTAGTAAAACAGACAAAACCCCCCACGGAATCCCCAGCCGGCTATTGTAGTGAGCAGGCAAGGGGTGGAAGTTACTGTCAAGACTTCAGACAGCAAACTCATGTCTCGGAACGTGTCCTTTTTCACACCCCTCAGGGTCCGAGTAGAGGGGCCTCAGGACCCCGGTATCAGGATCGGTTTGCCCCATTGTGATGCAAGCCTGGCCGTTGGGGGAGAAAGGAGCCCGGCAGTCCATACTCGATGGGCTGGGGGTCCTTCCACCACTGCTAGACTGTGTGGGGGGCCACTGCAAGCAGGGGACATTGGGACACTGGCGGGTCACAAGTCGTCTCTGTCCGAGGTAACGGTAGCCGGGAGTCTTCTGAAGGACAGCGCGGAAGGCTGCAGGGCAGGAACTCCAAGGCGGTCTGTTGGGGACCGAGTTCCGAGCAGGTTGGGGACTAGCTTGTGGGGAGCGAACACCACTCCCAGGAAATCATCCAGGATTCGCCATCCACCAGGGTGGTTGGAAGATTTTGGGACTGAGTGATTGATTTTGATTTTGTTGAAGTATAATGTTTGAGTTTATTTTTTGTTGGTTCGGGATTAGTGTTTTAATTACAGTTGGTTTCCTTCACCAGGGTGGTTGAAAGATTTTGGGACTAAATAACTGATCTGGGTTTGTGGAAGTATCATGCTTGATTTTATTTTGTGTTGGTTTGTGCTCAGTGCTTTAATTACAGTTTGTTTATTTCAGTCATAAAATTTCAGTTTATTAATATAAGTAATATTATTGTTTATTATGTTTGAGTTTAAATTAAATATTATGCTTGTTAACAGGGGAGGGATGTTGTATCCTAAATATAATTGGTAATCATGGATTCTACAACGTTCAAAACATTTTTGACTTGATGTTAAATTGGGCCTTTGAGATTCAAGGCCTAGACTTTTACTTTCAGTGAGTACAAAGGACCAATGACTCCATAAACTATGTAAAAACTAGCATTGAGGAAAGACGAAGTATTCACTAATCATTTTGTTTTGGACATAAAAGTAGCTTTTTATTCACTCTGGTGCCCAGGTGTAATCAAGGAGATGGCACTTCAGAAATTCCCTTGGAATATCACATGACCAGAAGCTATTTCAATAACAAGGAGATATTGGATAGCACAAAGATTTGCTAAGCTTCCAAAGCTGCCATTACAGGTTGGCTGCTGAGTTTGGTATTGGGACCTGATCATGAACAAGCTGCTCCAGCTTCCATGGCCATGATGTGAAAATAATTTCCTATGCTGACAACACCTCAGTCTTAATCCCTGCTAACTCCCAAAAACAGATGGAAGCAATGGCAAAATGATGCATGAACATCAACGAAGACTGGGCATATTCTGTCTAACTTCTGCTCTCCATCAAAAAGAGTGAATATGGTTTCTGGATGTAAAATGTTGAGGGACCTATTATTGAGGAAAGATAGATGGAATGAGAAGTGTCTACATACAATAAAGGGAAGGATGAATTTTTCAGTATTACCACTGATCACAGCTAGAGAGGAATTGGAAATTGTTTTTATGCACCATTTTTGCACAAATACCTACTAATCAGGCTTTGGGACTTAAGATATTGTCTAAATAAAATCCTCAAGATTGAAGAGAACACCTGTGATGAGGGTGGAGTAGTGGACGCAGTAGAACACAGAGAGGGGTCATGCATTAAGCATGAAAAATGGAGATTCAGTATTTGGGACAGCATGGAAAACAAAGAAGTGGGCAGCGAAAATATTGTCCAGTATTGCCTAAGAATGGGGTGAGAAAGTGCCCATGTGGCACTGTTGAACATAATGAGAAAACCATGGGAAGACAAAAAGTACCAGAGAAGAGGACATACCAGCTGAGGGACGAATGGACAGAATGAGGGAAGTGGAGGCTACACCAGCTGACTGAAAAAAGAGGAGAATTGACTGTTTCAGCACTAGTACTCTTTCTTTTTTTACATAAGGGTTATTTTTGATGAGGCCAAACATAAACCTGGCTACCCAAGGTCAATTTCTTTTCTATAGGCCAATTCTAGCTCCTGAACTCCTCTATACATACCAGGAATTGGTTTTCTGGTAAGCCAAACTGATGCAGTCTTTATTGGAATCTCTAAGTTAGTGATGAGATAAGGAATGAGAAAGAATAATACGAGAATAAATATAATTTTTTGTGAGAACATTAAATAAAAATTATTTAAGCATAAGAGAAAGAGAGCATACACAATAATTAATAGTAGTTATGAAGAAAAATCAGTGGATCCTGCTTCACAAGCATTTAGTGACACTGTATTATATCAGTAATATAGGGAAAGCCAAAATAATGAATAGGTTCATATTTACAGCTATAAAATATATTTATTGCAAGGAGACCTCTATTTCTTCTGGATCCTCTGGTGCTGTGAATGCTGATGATCGGATATAACATGAATCCTGATCATGATTAACTCCGCTGCATGTTACATTTTCTTGCTATTCATAGTAATTTAGCGTGATCTAATCCTGTTTAAGAAGATAATAATCATAAGTATAATTCAGTGGCAAAAATATGAAAATGATAATACTTACGCGAATGAATAAAACTTCTTACATATCACCTATGGCATGAGTTACATGTCATTTGAAAATGCCCCTCTTTGGATTTCCGTTTATCATTTGTTTTTTAAATCGCTTCAGTGTTTAACAGCGCATATATGCGAGCAAGGCTTTATTTAAAGGCTTTCAGAATTTTAATTTTTCAAAATTTTATTTTATATTGCCTTGATTTTCTAGAGGAAGAGGAATGATAAGATTGTGAAATTCCAGACTCCCAAAGCCCCAAAGGTACTTTTTTGTTTTTGAGTTATTACTACTGGAGTCAAGTTCTCAAAAACAAGGGTTCTGTGGGTTCTGGGTGCTCGAAGTAATTATTTTATTGTGGCATAACTTTCTTCATTCGTTTGGAGAAATTATTGGGTAAGATTACATTCTACTTGGTCCTGTATGATTTTGTGACTATGAATGATCTTGCGTGTTCTTGGGTGTATAAGTATTGGTGAACAAAATATCGTTTAGAATCTATCAGCAGTGGCAATTCCACTTGATTGTATACGTTTTAACGCATAATTCAATGCCTGGTCATTAGAATAAAGCCCTTGTTTTACTTTAAATTGCCTGGTATGTCAGTCAACTACCATCATGATAGCCGAAAAGACTCCGGCTACCAGCAACAACCCTTTAGAGCAGTTTGTACTGCTTGCCAAGACAGCTAAAGGTGCTGCAGCTGTTGAGTTAGTGAAACAAGTTTTGGAGGCTCCTGGTGTCCATGTTTTTGGGGAACTCCTTGATATGCCCAACGTGAAAGAGGTGACTTTTTCATTTGTTTCGATGACTTCTCATCCATAATCAATTGTGGTTCTAACGGCTGATTCATTATATTTTAGTTGGAGAATGGGCCTCATGCCAAACATTTCAACACATTGCATTTATTTGCCTATGGGACTTATAAAGATTACCTTAAAAATCAAAACAATTTGTTGGAGCTGACGCCTGCCCAGAAAAAGAAATTACAGCACCTTACCATAGTCACGCTTGCTACAAAGACCAAGGTTAGTTTATGGTTATTGACCTAGAATTAGATGTGCTGGAAGGTATTAGACGTTCTTAGTTTGCATTCTTACAAATCTCTCCGCGAAGAAATTTACTTTTTGTCATTCAAAAAATAAAATTTTGATCGAAAATGAGATCTCTTGGTAAATTCAATGTATAGTGTAGCCCTGAAGACGATGGTGGATGCGGCAGTCGAAACGTTGGCAAACAAATATCTCTGCTGGTGGAACACCGGAAGACTTCACCAAAAGTAAATGCCTAGGAATAAATCCTACGTTTGGTACCATGTTACTTCTAAGTTATCATATGGATAAAGTATATTTCGAAGTGGACGCCTTAGTGATAAAGTTATGTCGAATCTTTTCGTTTAATTTTTGTTGAAGTGGAGTTACAGAAAGGGTCTGGATACTGGAATTTAGCAGTGCCAACCGCGTGATGAATGCGTACATATATGCACGGTTGGTGTTGATACAAGAGTGTTACTTGAGGAGGTTATTGAACGAATAGCATCACTCGAGGGAGTAGCTAATTCGGTGGTTGGAAATGTGCCTGAAGTTGGCGGCTAAGGAGTATGGAATGATATCGAACTGCTATATAATAGGTGGAACAAATTTATTTAAGGAGTTGGCTAAAAATATAAAAATGCGGCGATGCTCGCATTTTAACATAAATCCAGTTTTATTACCAATTTATCACTGAATCACAATCTCATTCTTAAAGTATATTAAGAATTGGAATCCTTTAACATGATTGTATCCTGAGAATACATGGTGCAAGTTGCCATATACACGTCCATCATTCTGGTTGCATACGTCTGTCTTATCTGTTTGTCGTCTTTAGGGTGAAAACCTATTACATACAATGTTGTATTGTATTCAATAAAGATATGGATTATGTTTATTTATTTTTAAATCACTGGTTAAGTTATTGAAATTGAAGTGACCATGTGCACCTCAAGAACCTGGTACGGTCTTTCTTATTTGATACCCTTGTCCATCGTCTTTCCATGTAATAAAGCTAAGTTTACTCAGGTAAATCTCCACTTGCGTCACACACCTTTCAAAATTTTCTTCTGAGAAAGTATTGTATTTCAGAGTAATGACAGTGACATACATTTCCTCTATAAGAATCCCAGTATCAAATATCCTCATCTGTAATCACTTAGGACTTAAGAAAAATAAATGAGATTAAAACAAATTTATTGATTATTCAGTGAGAACTGAGTCAATTATGATTTCGTAGAAAACTAGCTAGACCTTCATTAGTTATTAACTATTAGCAATTTGCTTGCTTTTCTCTTTTCTAACTTGAAAAGTTTCATTCCAGTGCATCCCCTATTCTGTTCTTTTGCAAGAACTGGATATGAAGAATGTGAGGGATTTAGAGGATCTCATCATAGAGGCTGTTTATGCTGGTAAGATATTTGCCTCTACTCTGATTGAAATAATATGATTTGCTGCTTAATGCATGTTCATTCATTTATTTTCAGATATTATTCATGGAAAACTTGATCAGAAAAATAGCCAGTTGGAAGTAGACTATGCCATTGGTCGAGATATTCGGGCAGCTGACATAGGAACAATAATCTCAACGCTGCAAGAATGGTGTAACTCCTGTGAAACTGTATTGTCATGTGTGGAAACTCAAATTAACAGAGCAAATGCAGAGAAGAACAGGCGTGTTAAACATAAGGAAGTCATTGAGCAAGAGGTAAAATAACAGTTTCTGGCAACTTAAATTCCTCTGCCTGTATGATTATACATATTCAACTAAATAGGATATATCATAACTGTGTTTCTCAGTGAAAATGTATTTAGAAATGACTCAAACAGTGTGATGCCTTAATTAATAAGGAAAATGCCAAATGAAATGATTCCTTAAGTGCATGGGCATTATATGTGTGACGGTAAAGGTCTAAACTTCGTGGAATTCCTTTTTGAATTCTGAAAACTTCAAATTAAATTTTGTGATCCCACATGAAGGATAAATCAATTCAACTAGTCAGCATCTTCTGGAAACTAATATATTTTGCTATGTAAGAGTAGAAAAAGTATTATCCATCATGTCATTAAGTTTTTATTCGAAGTTGGCTTAATTTGCAGGGACACTATGAATTGAACGTATGTTCTTGATTTCTCTAGCCTTTTAATTCTTTACAAGAGTACATTGTGGATATCTATCGTCTTTGTAATAGTTACCTGAGCATGGCTACCATTTTGTGCTGTTGTGTAGTTGCCATCTTAACCCTGAATCCTTCAACTTAACCATTGGATGCTACTTAAATTCATCCTACTAAGCAATACATTATTCTTCACTCCTACATATGTATATGGTGCTGGCGATGCTGTAGCTGACCCAAGGAAAGTGTTTTGCCTTCAAACTATTGATTTCAATTTTCATCTGTGATAGTCCTTTCCACAATTAGTTGACAGTATGGGCTCTTCTGGAAACTATTTTCTGTGTAAATCTTGTTTAGGGCAGAGGTGCAATGTTGTTGATAGCAGCAGGAAAGTTACCTTAGCTCTATTGCCATATTACTACTTTTCTTTGAATAGTCTTCCCTTATGCTAATGTTGTTTCTTAGAGTAACTTACTTTAATTGTGCACAGTGTGGGACATGGTTGCCTTAGAGGCCTAGAGGTGAGCACATAGAGGGTAAGTTTGTAAACAGCATTCTCCATTAGGCCTGTGATTTGTTTTTTTAAGAAGTCAGGGCGAAGAAAGTGTTAGAAACATAGGAAACGTTTATATTTGTTCCCATAGAGATTAGCTGTTTATTATTATTTTTTTTTTACTTTGGTAACTTTCACGTTCCGAGTCCTCGGCAAGCAGCGAGTTTCATTGCCGTCATAATGGCCGAGAACTCAAGAGGGGCAGTGCAGAGTTCGTAGCCACTTCCGAAACCCATCGGATCAGTGGCTACACTGCGTTCGGGTTGTGCGCATGAAGCAGACGGAGCGACCCCAAGAGGATGGCCTTCTGCGTGCGGGCTGCAAGTGATTCCGCCTGTGCCACGCAAGCAGGAATACACTTGATGCTCTGTATCAGCGAGCCCTTGATTTCACCGAGCACACCTATGACTAGGACTACTAGTTTTACAGAGTGTCCCGGGTACATCTGCCGAAGTTCAAACAGCAGGTCTTGATATTTCGTCCGTTTTTCCGCCTCTTTCGCATCCAAGTTCGTATCGGCTGGAGCCGAGAACTCAATTACGAACATGGAATGCGATAGGCGGTCGAGGAGAACGATGTCAGGCTTGTTCGCCTCCAACTGCCTGGTGGTGGGGAATGAGTAATTTCACCAAATTTTTATTTTGTTGTTCTCCACGACGGACTCAATATCTCCAGGGGCATAGGGCAGCACATGCTCTTCGTCGATGCCGTAATGATGCAAACGTCAGCTCCTTCGATAGCCCAATTTTTTCCATGTTTCGGTAGACACATACATGCATGGGCTTATCGGTATGTGTCTTGAGCAAGGTCTTCTGCTCTGTCGTTACCGTCGGATGACAGGTCAAAGTCCAGACCGATTTCGTCCGCTGCCCTCTTCGCCGCCTGGAAGAGGAACGTCCCCACCCCGGCACCTTCGTGCTCCCTTACGAGAGTGAGCTGGGGGTCCGTGCTGTTGAACACACGGCAAACTGTACCCAAGACAACTCTGTCATGTAGACACTCCAGGCTCAACAGATCTCTACCGCCTACACTGCGAGGGAGATACAATCTGGCGACGGAAGATTTCGGATGAAGACTTCTACAGATGGTCAACATCTTCCTCGTTCCCGTCGAGGTTTTGCAACTCGTTGACATTCCATTGCATGCATCCAAAGGTGTACAGCAGTGTCGGAACCTCGAACATGTTCGTGGCAAGAACCTTGTTCTTGCTAGACAGCTCAGAACTCCAGATTTTTCTGAGAGCCTGTCTGTACTTGGCGGTGAGTCTTTCCTTCACTGCTGCTACCTCCTGCATTGGATGCTGGGGGGCGCCGAGGTATTCGTAGCATTCGTCATCTTGCAGATGATGAATGACATTCCTGTCAACGAGTTGCGAGTCTTCCTTGTCCTTCGATATTCTTCCTTTCACCAGGTGGATGGATGCACACTTGTCCAATCCGAATTCCATCCCTATAGCCTCACTGTATTGATGTACGGTGTCCAGTGCAACTCGCAGGTCTTTGGCGTTGGAAGCATACAGTTTAAAGTGATCCATGTAAAACAAATGGGTGACCTTGTGCTTCCTATCACCAGGATCGCCGCACATATATCCTCGGCCTCGTCTCAGCTTGAAGGAGAGGGGGAGGAGGGAAATACAGAACAGGAGGGGTCTCAAGCTGTCGCCTTGAAAAACGCCGGTGGTATGTTACCAACTCAGTGGAGACGGTCTGTTTGCCCGATGTCAAGACGAAGTGAGTTCTCCAGAGTGGTAACAGGCGTTGGATGCAGGACACAACCTCTATCTGGCGATCTACCCTCAGTGTCCAATCCGAATTCCATCCCTATAGCCTCACTGTATTGATGTACGGTGTCCAGTGCAACACACAGGTCTTTGGCATTGGAAGCCTACAATTTAAGGTCATCCATGTAAAACAAATGGGTGACCAAAAACAAATTATTATTATTATTATTGTTGTGCAAAATATGCCGTGCAATATTAAGTCTCCTAGAAAGAATAAATTAATATTTCCATAACTGTGGATTTCTATTTCCAAAAGGTTATGGGCCCAGAAGAACAGTAAAAGGAGATTAAGTGCCCATTAAAAAAATTAAAAAACCAGAAATGGCAGCAATACCAATTCAATGGCCAATGCTGTCAGCAGAGAGTTTTTCAAATTGGAAATTTCAAGTCAATGTGATTTTAGATGGAAAAGGAGTGAAAGAAGTACTAGAAGACGAAATAAATGAGAAAACTCCCGATGAAGAAAAAAAACAATATATAATGAAAGATGCAAAAGCAAAGTCGATAATTATACAATGCATTACCGATAGACATCTGGAATATATCAAAGACTCAAAGACAGCGAAAGAAATTATGGCATCACTAAAGAACGTATTTGAAAGGAAAGGTATGTTCACGAAACTGTTCATGCGACAGAAGCTGCTGTCACTAAAATTCACAACCGGAAACCTGGAAGAACATTTCGTAAAGGTGGAAGGAATAATACAAGAATTGGAAGCAATGGGAATGGCAACGGAAGAGAGTGATAAGGTGTGTCATTTACTGTTAACGATGCCGGAAAAATATGACACAGTAATAACAGCAATTGAAACGGTGACATCGGCAGTCACAATAGAGTTCGTGAAGTCTGCTTTTGGATGCGGAACTTTAATTTAACAATATAGTAGAAGACCAAGAAAGAAACACATCAGCCTTCAAGGCAAGGACTAATTTTCCATTTGAATGCTATGGATGCGGAAAAATTGGCCACAAGAAAGAGAATTCACTGGAAGAGAACAAATGACGACAATAAAGAAATGACAGGACAACATAGCCGTGGCGGCCGTAGCAGTCATGGCAGTCATAGACGGGGAAGTAATACCAGAGGAAGAGGACGAGCATACCCAGCTCATACTCATACGGAAGAAGAAGAAGAAACTTTATTTGCCACACTCAGCTCGCAATCATCCCATGAAGGTGCTCATGTAGAATTTATTATTGATTCAGGGGCAACGGAGCACTTAGTAATGGAAGATGTTGAAAGCCATATGGAAAATGTCAGAAAAATGGAACAAGACGTAATTATTCATTTAGCAGACGGCCGATCAATTATTTCACGAAAAAGAGGAACACTTAAAGCGAATTATGGAGGACTGAAGATATCCGTTGAAGCCTTGATAGTGCCACAACTTTCTCTCTTCTTATTATCTGTTGGAAGATTAATGCAGAGTGGAAAGAAAGTCATTTTTGACAAAGGAGTAAAAATAATTGGTAGGAACTTTAAAATTGATTGTAAGGCAAAGAAAAACCTTTATTTAGTTGAACTTGATCTAATGAAGGAGTACAATTGTGTGATGACCCAAGATCTATGGCACAGAAGACTTGGCCATCTAAATTGTGGAGGTCTAAATATCTTGAAATTTCCATCAGCTGAAGAAAAGTGCGATGCATGCTGGCAAGGAAAGTCGACAAGACTACCTTTCAAAAGCTTAAAACATCCTAGGTCCAACAGGATTGGCGAATTACTGCACACTGATGTCTGTGGACCATTCAAGCCAGCTATAATGAATGGAGAGAGGTATTTCCAGACAATTGTCGATGATTTTTCGCATTTCACGGTAGTTTATCTGTTGAAAACGAAAGGTACGGCAGCAGAAAATTTAATTAATTATGTAAGGCAGCTAAAAGCAATGTATGGCGAAAGAACCTGCAGAATTAGATGTGACAACGGTGGCGAATTAACATCAAAAGAATTGAAGAACTTTTATCAAAGAAGAGGAATAAAAGTGGAATATACAATACCATATAGTCCACAACAAAACAGAGTTTCAGAAAGAATGAATAGGACACTTCTGGACAAAGCAAGAACCCTTTTTGCGGAAATAAAACTGCCAAAAGATTTGTGGGGAGAAGCAGTAAGATGTGCCACTTACCAATTAAACAGATTGCCAACCAGTGCACTTTCCGGAGATATACCAGCCAGGAAATGGTATGGGAAAGCTGATTTTTCAAAATTACGAGTATTCGGAAGTAAAGCATGGGTGTGTAATCTACCTCATACCGGTTAACTAGAAATGAGAGCCAGAGAAATGAGAATGATGGGTTACAATGAGAACGGGTATAGATTATGGGATCCGACAGTAAACAAGATAGTTTGCGCCAGAGATGTAAGGTTTGATGAGAAAAATACATGCTTTATGAACGACAAAAAATGTCAGATGGAAGAACCAAGATCAAACATAAGAGAACAAATAAATCAAGAAGATGATGATAATGAAGAAACATACACCAAAGGAAATCAAGAAGATATAGAAAGAAACTCAAACAGAAATGAAGTTCAAAATGAAAACGAGAAAACAAGAAAACGAGAAACAAAAAGAGAAAAAGAAATAGAAGAATTACATTCGAACAGAAATGAAGACGAAGAAAGTCATGAAGATTTAAGCAGACCTAATGGAGGTATAAGAATTCCAAAGAAATGGGAGGGTTATGAGTTGTACTCAGCTTACTGTTTTATTGCAAATAATGATCCAATAAATTACACTGAAGCAAGAAAAGCAGGCTAAGAATGGCATGAAGCAATAGAAAAGGAAGTAGAAGCTCACCATAAGTTAGGGACATGGATTCCAGCTAAACTGCCAGAAGGAAAGAAAGCAATTGATACTAAATGGCTCTTCAAGACAAAAGAGAATGGTGTGAAAAAGGCAAGACTGGTTGCAAAAGGTTTTCAAGAAGAATGGTTTTCAAATGTATATGCATCAGTAGCAAGAATGTCCACAGTAAGAATGCTGATAGCTCATGCGTTACAAAAGAACTGAAGAGAATATAGCTGATTTATTTACTAAAGCCTTAAGCAAAGAAAAATTTAACAATTTTAGAAATGCATTAAAAATCAATTAATGTCATACTGTAAAAGGATTAGTTATGATGATACCAATATTTGTGTTAAAATAAATACCACACAAAATTGAGGAGGAGTGTCAGAAATATAAGAAATGTTTATATTTTTTCACATAGAGATTAGCTGTTTATTATTATTATTATTATTGTTGTTGTGCATAATATGCCATTCAATCTTAAGTCTCCTAGAAAGAATAAATTAATATTTCCATAACTGTGGATTTCTATTTCCAAAAGAAAGAACTGACAGAGGTGAAATGTTAGCTAAAGCTTACTACATCCACTCCTCAATTAAAACTCTACATTTGTTCAGGGAATTTCAATTGCAAATCAAAACATCATCATTCAAATCATGAAACTGTGTGAGGAATAATTTGATAGTATGAAATAATGTCCCAAGATTCTATTGTACTGTAATCCCAAATAATCTCAATCTTTTGGTAAGGTTTTGAATAAAATGACACTTTCTTGCGAATGAGACAATAATCTAAGTTGTGTATTAGTTTTTGATGACATCAATATCTATGTTGATCTTTACTAAGTTTAATTTTATCTTTTTTCACATTTCTTTTGTTTGGGGGCTAATGACTCATTTATTAGTTCTTTGCAAATACCAGCCTGTTCCTATTTTTATGAACAGCCATGGTGCTGGACTATGTATTTTGTGAAACAGCTATGATGCTGGGCTATGCCTATAATTCATATTTCAAAAACTTTTATTTGTGGTGTAGTTACATTGTCAAGAGGTGTATTGGCCCAGTGTTGATTCTTCTCTCTGATTTAAATCGCAGTGGTAGCCATGAGGCTGATGTTATTGATAAAGAATGCGATAACCTTTTGGAGATTAAGTCTGTAAAGAACGTGCACATACAATGCACATTAATTGATATTGAATTAAAGCTATTGGAGATGTGAAGAATGTACAAAAATTTGAAGAGATTAATCTGACTTAAGTTAATTCTCTTCCAATGGCAGGACCAGCTTTGAGAGAGGTTTCTCTGATAATTCATCTTTTCGTATGAAAAATATAACCTAAGTTTCACTGGCTGGCTTTCATAATGTCCATAATGCTATGAAGGTGGTTTAGATCTGTTTCTATCACAAAGAAAATCAGTAAACAATCAGTTTACAGCTTCGAAAATGCTCATACAAAGTACTGTTAGGCTTGGTGGTTTCCGGTGATACTTTGTGGAATTTGCTAAACATTTTGAATGAATAGGGTAAACTTTGTTCATCATCGTCGTGTACGATCATGGTCGTAAGTCATTAAATTAATTGTGGAAAAACAAAGTTTACCCTATTCAATCAAAAATACTGTTAGGCTGTAACAGGGAGGAGGGAAGGGAAGAAGGCTTCAAGAGTCAGTGAAAAGAAGAGGATGCAAAGGAATGATGATGGAGGAAGTCTTGCAAAATTTTCTACAGCGTAATATAATGAACAAATTTCTCGAAAATGCTAATAAAATTTTTCCTGTGATGAAAGCAGAATTGCAATAATTGTAACAAATCAAACCATTAACTTATTTAATTTTAATTTGTTTCCAAAATAGGCTGATTCAAGTTTTTTTATGGTATAATTGTACCAGACTCAAATTTTATTTTCATCCTCATTTTCTAAAGAGTAAATCGACTCTCCATTCCAATATTAGTTATTCTCTTCTATTTATTTAGTTGTAGAAATAAAATGTGCTCTTTATTTAATAACACTAGCCTGCGATAGTTCTGTTTTTTAACTTTTCATGATTGATTCCTATGTATCTTGGTGCGTTGAACCCGAAAATGACCTTAGTTTAGTTCCATCACGTCAGATTTTTTTGCAATTTGCAATGTGCCAAATGTGGTATATGATGAAAAATATCACAAATATGAGACCTAATGACAGATTGAAATAGGTTTGTTTTCTATAAAACATAATATTTTGTGGCTTATAATAAACAATATAATACAATACAATATTATTTAGAATATAAAATAAATTTGAAAAATAATATGCAATGGAAAATAGAGCACTCGCCATTTTAGTTGTTGTGTCGACGTCTCTTTGGACCAGCCATGCTTTGTATCAGGCTTTTCCGTGCATGTGCTCTTCTGGGATCATCTCTATGCAACATCCAGCAATTGTCCGCCATCATTGTAGTATTCCATCTGCCTTGGTGATGCTTTTCCATTTCTTTGATGTCCTGATGAAATCTCTCACCCATCTCTTCACTAACGGCACCCAGATTTTCAGGAAAGAAGTCTAAATGTGCCCAGGAAATGAGCCTTCAAACTCATTGAACAGTCTAAATTTTGGTACTTCTGTAGCATTGTCTCAACGATAGACTTGAAATTAGGATCCTTCTTGTTTCCCAGAAACTTGGTTACTACGTTTTTAAAGGTGATCCAGGCTTCTTTTTCATCAACTTCCATTTCTTTTTCAAAATTTCCATCTTGACAAAGTTTCCTAATGTCCGGACCAGTAAAGATACCCTCTTTTAGTTTTGCGGTTGACAAGGCTGGAAATTTGCTAAAAATGTACTGGAAATATGTACCATCTTTTGATAAGGCTTTCACAAATTGCTTCATCAAGCCTAATTTGATGTGTAGGGGTGGAAGGAGAACTTACATTGACTCGATGAGAGGTTTTTGGAGCACATTTTTTACTCCAGGTTCCAACGAAAGTCGTTGTGGCCATTCTTTCTTTTTCCAATGATTTTCCTTGTCTCTGCTATCCCACTCACATAAAAAACATGGAAACTTTGTGTACCCGCCTTACTGTCCAAGGATCATTGATATTCCTTTGAGATCACCACACATGAGCCACTTATGATCATTGTACTTAATTTTCTGGAGAACAAATTGTAAATTATCGTACTGTTCTTTTAAGTGTACAGAATGCCCTATGGGTATTGATGCATACCTGTTTCCTTGGTGAAGCAGGACGACTGTAAGGCTTTGTTTCGACAAATCGATGAATACTCTCCAATCAGTGCTTTTGTACGGAATGCTGAATTCATTAAACAGTCCACACACATCATTACAGAATACTAAATCTCCTTCTTCTGAAAAGTATGGAATAAAATATTTTTCTCTGTATCTGTACCAGGAAAACGAAGCACCAGCTGCGAGCAAATTGTTTTCTTTAAGCCTTGAACCAAGCAATACTGAAGCCTCTTTGGTCAGATGTAAGTCGCAAATCAGATCGTTCAGTTCACTTTGTGTAAATGGTTGTGGTGCAGAATTGCCTGGTTCGTACTCCTCTTCGTTATCCTTGGTTTCTTCACTTGATTCAGTTTCTGAACCATGACTTCAGGTAAATGTTCTGGTTGCATAGGCACTGGTACGTGTGGACCTTGAGGGACAGGACGTAAAGCTGATGACAGATTTGGATAGACAAAGTTCTTTTTATTCCTTACATTGAAACGGTAAATACTGGTTGAACAAAAGTAACAATCATCAGTATGATTTTTTGGCACTTGCCAGATCATCGGAATGCCAAATTTGAAAGCATGTTGTTCACCCTTTGACCACCGTCTCAGTCCTTCAACACACGTATAGCAAACATAGTGAGGTGCCCAAATTTTGTCTTGATCTCCTAATTTTACGCCAAAGTACGCGAGATACACTTGCCGCACGAATGATGTTATATTCCTTTTTTGCCTTGACACCATTAACTCACCACAAATGTAACAAAAGGAATCTGCAGACTTTTTACAGCCTCTTGACGCCATGTCTAACACTGTAAGTTAGCTTTCAAGCACCTACAGCTATCTGCCGACACCTACACGTTTGATCGCAGATAATATGAACCAACGGTTGTGCCATTACTGACAGTTGAGATATTCAAAACGTTTAACCAGCCATTGGTCACGCTATGGGATTGTCTCACACCAATCTAAAATTGTGTTTACATTGTAATCATGTATTGAAATGGATTTCTTTCCTTCTAGCTGACTTTTTATCTTTTCTCAATGACCTACCCTCCCAGAAAATGTGAAGAAAGCGTCCGTAGCCATAAAAGGATTTTTCTGATGCTGTTGGTTACAATGTGTGAGACTTTTTCTCGGTGCGCAACCACTGACGTTAGTTTTTTTGTATCACTCAGTTGCATTTTACTCTCGCAGCGTTTGGTCGGTGTTATATTTGTTATGGTGCGAAGCGATACAGAAGTGAGAAATCAAAGACATTTCTTCACCACGAAGAGAGGGGAGAAGCTGCTTGAATTAGCATAATTTTAATATATTTTCCACTTGTATATCCAATAATGAAAGTAATGAGGATTACCTGTGTTAATTAGTAGACGTATGTGCATATTACGTTGTTTTTTACATGTTTATGCACATATTATTGTACGTCTTATATTTTTTATTTCTTTCGATATATGACACTTTTGACAGATTGTGATTTGCAAAAAATTCTGACGTGATCGAGAAAAACTAGGGTCATTTTTGGATGCAGCGCACAAACTACATAGGAGTCCATCAACAGAACTTGAAAAAAATGATACAACCGGAAAAATGCAGGCCTGTGTTATGTACATTAATTCCTCTTTTATGTAACTGAGAGTAGGCCCGAAAATGTTTTGTTTTTCTAGTCCCGACAAAATTTGCAGATTTTTAAGGGAATTCAATGAAAACTTATTAGGAATGAAGTCAATAAGACCCTGGAAAAATCCAATGATATGCCTGGAAAGCTCAGGGAAACAATTTTAGCTTGCTGGACACCCCTGAAAGCACCATATAAGTATGTATATGTCTTAAGGTATTTTCACTATATATGAAAAATAATCATTTCAAGTACAAATAATGCTTAGTGTTTTTTTTTAAAGTAGGGAAAATAGTCTTACCATTAATGTATTGCCCAGCTATGGAAATGTGTACGTGCTTAATGTGACTTCAGGGTACCCAATTTTTAACTTTAAAATCACTGAGTTAATAAAAAAATGACCTTACCCCCAAGAGGCCAAGTATGGTATGGATTTTCTAAAATTAGGGAAGCATCATCTATATTGTCATTTAATTTATTTTGAGTTTGTTTGAGGAACGTGCTACAGAAATTTCTTTTGTAAACCCTCTGTAATAAGGAATTGGTTTACTGTAGGTACATGCTGTGATGGGGGGGATACCTACATAAAGAAGGGTTGAGGTTGCTGTTAGTTTCTTTGAGTTTGCTGCTAAATCTTTGAGTTTGGTTCAAATTAGTGAAATGTGGTACCTTGTAATATTTTTCACATGGGAAGCCTGGTAGAAGTGCTCAGTATGGAGGGAAACATACTCTGCTCTTTTAAATTCATGTTTTATTATTTAGTTTGTTAACATACCAACCCCCACCTATATTTTCAGGTAATTAATATCAAGAAGACTCTTAAAACTCAAGCACAAGATACGGATGAAGCAATGGCGACTGATACAAGGGAGGCAGTTGCTCAGTGTGATAAAGGTAAAAAGCAAATGAAAAGCAAAGGTCTGCGGGGAAGTGGAAAATTTTGGCAAAAGTCCTGAGACTCTTACTCCTGTGATAGATGAGGCTGTGTGTACGTTTGGTCACATTTGTGTCTGTATGATTCTGTTGAGAAGGAAGTCCATATGTACCTTATTCATAAGACTTCTCTGACTGGAAATGTTTGGATTGAAGGAGTCTTTGTATTGTATGTTCTCCATTTATATTAAACTGTGCAGTGAATATTTGAGAACCTCATTTCCCTAAGTGTTCCTTATATGTCTTTCAGCCTTGTAGCTAAAATTACATTTAGTTGTTTTGTATGTTTGTGTTTTAACAGTACTAGAACCTGTCTTATTACATCTGTATTCTTCTTGAATATTATGAGTTAATCCTAGTGTAGTCAGAGTGCACCTAATGATGGTTTGAAGAATGAAGTTTGCTTCATACTCAGTTTTGCCAGTATTTTTGTAGACTTAGAGGCTGTGTGGGATGTCCAAATCGCCTTCCAGCAAGTGGTGGTGATATGGTTGCAAATTAATCTGTCACTGGTATAAAGGTTTTAACTAATCTCCTAAGCTCTTTCTTATCTGTTGCAATATTTTTCTTTTTTTGAAAGCTTGGATACATGGGTATATGATGTTGTCAATGCTTATGATACTTTAAACTTCATAATCACAAAGTTTTCATTCTTTTGTTTCACTCATAAAAGATTGGCCTTTTACTGTAATAGATTATGCTTAGGTACCAGGTTAACATAATTTCAAACAATGTAGTTTCATATGATGGATTTGAAAGTAAGGTCGTTCTAGGTTTGGGCCAGAAAATTTCAGTTCAAACGCATGGGTATATTCGTGAGCCTTTTTCATGAAAAAGCTATGTTGAATGTGATACCAGCCTATTTATTTCCTTTATTTTATGCTGATGGGTAATATCAAATTCTAACCTTACCTGGGATTAATTAGCATAAAAATGAAGTATTTGGAGATGCCTAGTTTTTTATCAGGTGAATGATAGTTCCTAGATAAAAGTTCTTAGACATTTTAATTTTTCATGGTGGATGTGAGCTAAACAAATTTTTTATTAGTCCTTGGTGGTGTTTCATCGGGCTTCCTGGTTATTTAAATATTTTTAATGCCAATTACATGAACAAAATTGCTCCATCCCAATCATTAATACGTTTCTTTCATTGTAGGCGATGTGAAGCTTTCTAAAAGAAACAAAAGCCCTGCTTGGACCAAGAAAGTATATAGCCAATGATTCAGCATGATTCCTTTGTGTTCTCTATTTTGGATACCTTTCGTGCATACTAATGGAGTAAAAAATTATGGGTCAAATGTGAAATACAGGGATTTAGGGTAATTGATGCATAGTATTTTTTTTATTGGGAAATAACATGACTGAAAAACCTCAGCATACTGGCTCTAGGTTTTTAGCAATGAACTGAAGGAGTTCCTTTTATTGTTTTACTGTTCATCATTAGCTTACATACCCGATTCCATTTAAGAATTCCACTGGGTTAGAAGTGTCTGGACAAGTAAACAAAATCAACTTTGAAAGAGCTCTGACTTTGAGTGTGTAGTTATTTATTGACATCTGCAGCATTTTCTTTTCAAACTTTTGGATCTACAGTTAAGTTACTTTTAATGAATAAAAAGTAAAAGAAAAACCTAGTTTTTTGAAGTTATTACTGTTCATGGTGACTTTTTGCTTAATCCTGGAGGTGATTGGCTGTGTCCAGAATGTGGTAGAAGCCATTGTTTTTTACAATTATTGGGGATTAGTCATTACCATTTGCAGGAATTTTAGTTCTTAGACAGTAATGAGGTGTAAAAAATATTTAATTATGATTACTTGTAACTTTTTCCATCTCTATAAATTGATCATCATGAGGGTCAACTTTTATTTAATTGGGTATGCATAGTATTGATTCACATAATTATAGCTTCGGAGAACACGTATCTTTTGGTCGAGGAGTATTGTATATGCTGGCGTGTATTGAGTAGTTTAGTGGAGTGCATTGTTTAAAGTACATCTGAAGGTCCAGTTATTTGTCCTAGTTAAATTATTAACGACATTGTTGAAACAAAAGAGACCAAATTTACCTACCTTTGTGGAATTTGAGGTTGAGATGTCTTTGGCCTGGAGGAAAATGATTCTACCCAAGGTAAATAATATCTATAAATTCAAGCGTTTAAGAAATTCTCAACTGGTGAATATTTTAATTACATGAGGTTACAATGGAAAACTACATAGCATAGATAGCTGAATGCATATTAACCCTTTCTTTTCCAGCTTGTTCCAATTTGGGTGCTCTAGGGCTGCCAATGCATTTTGGTGTTACATTTGTTCCAGAGTTATAAATAGATCAGTGATATATCTTCTGAGATTGATTTGTCTAAGATATATGTTTGGAAATTGAATGATGAACTGAAATGCATTTTATTGATTATGAAGTTAATGATAATTGGCTTATTAATAAACGTGACCCAACCAATAGAAAGGAACCTAATGGCTGAAACCATGTTTTTGAGAATGAAACGTTTTGAGGTTGGTGACATGTAAAGAGTTTGTAACCTCTGCCAGTTGAAGTTATTTAAATAGTGTTGTCCACTAGATGCTGTATGTACATTTAAAAGAGGAAGATCTGTTGATTAAGAAACCATCAAGTCCCCAAAACTGGATTTATAGCCATGGTCACTTTTGTGAGCAGTCTCTTTTATACAAATGCTGGCCCATTCATAAATATCAACCAGTGTCATTATGAGGACACACGCTACTGGTAGAATACGGGTTAATTAATGCCTGTGGCTTTTTGGAAGACATTACAGTTAATAAGGATATTTCCTGCTTTCTTAACTTTCAAGTTAAATGTTTCTTGACATCACAGTTTTTTGGTGGCATCTTTTTGGTTTGATTTAATGAATTTTACTGAAAAAAGATTAGTCAACTCAGTTGTGGCATCCTTCATGAAAGACTAATCCCTTTTGGAATACTTGCATTCGTGTTGGATGAGTGCCTCCACCAAGTTGATTTAATAGCTTTAACCACAGCATCTTTGAGTAGTCTCAACAATTGGCTATTATTTAGACTTGAATAACAAGTATCAGGTAAAAGAAGTATATATCTGATACTTCAAATTTTAAATTCAGTGGGAAAAATGCCAGGTGGAACTGTAATTAAATTCTTTTAGCATGAAAATTTTCTTTTATTAGCCTAATATCATAATAATATTGCATTATATTTGTATACTTTTTTAAGGTTCTGACCCTTATCATCATCCAGTTTCGCCTAATGATATGTATTAAGAATGGAGTCTTAACTCTTTGAGGCAGCTGAGAGACACCATTGTTATGCAGATATATCCAATCTCATTTAGGTATTTGAAAAGATTTTGAAAAATTTTTACTGACACAACTGATAGAATTTCCTTTGCACCTCTCATGATACTAATGGTTTGTTTTGCCCCATAATAACAGGCTCTGTGTTGAAAAAAAATAATGGTGAAGCCTGACCAGATGAATGCAGCTTGTGATTGCCAAGGGCTGGGATATTCATGCAAAGTCTATGGTGGGATAAAGAAATTTCCCCTCAGTGTTGTTCCCCAGATCTCAATTACACCACGTTAATTGTCTATATGTTACCCCGTAAGGAAGTGAGAGACAGTTAAATTGTACATTTTATCAGTGATGCCAGTTGTGACATTAATGTGGAGCTATTGCTTCGTGGATCAATTCCATATTTAACTGAAGGTTTTGATAATGTCCCTGAGTTCATTTTTTAAATATCCAAGCACAATTTTCATCAGTGCTTTGTGTCATCAGGAAATTGTGATGCTAACAGTCACTTTAAGTTACCTAAGTTCTGCAGGAATTTTAAGGAAATTAATTAAGTTTGAATTGAGCAATGGTGTTAGTACATACATTAAGATAACAATTGTGTGATAAATGTTCCCACTTCCAACTTAATCTGCATTAGTGTGGTTAATGTTGGATATTATTTATGATTTGAAAAAATAAAATCTTGAAACGTTATTATCAATTTGAATTGTGTATATAACGAATTCTAGATAAATCCCTCTCTTTTTCTTTAATATAATGGAGATAGAATATAATACAAGCTTGCATTTATACCTCTGTATGTATTGTTAACTTATCATTATAACAAAATAACATAGATGATTTCGTAATGCTTCCAAGGCAACAGTGGCATTTGCCTTGACCATCACTGCAAGACTTCAGTTTCGGACTTGGTTAACAGGGAGTACAATTAACTGAACTGCACACAAAGTAGCAGAATATTTATATTACTCGACAATTTACATACACCAAAAAATGGAACCATACTGTAGTAGCAAACTATCAACGCTCCTACATTGATAACCTTAATTCTGGCTCGTAGGTGAGGCATCAGCCATGCTGAAGGTGTGTATGTTTCTCTCTCAGCAGAGAGCATTCAAAAGGGAGCTTCCTTTCTTCAACAGGCTCAGGCATGCCTGAATTGCTCCCCTCTTCTAGTGACGGTCATTTGATCCAATTCACCACCCTTAGACAAAACTTTGACAGCTTTTCACTTTGGATGATTGGGTTCCGTCCTAATGTCTGTCATCATCTGCTTCAGGGAGCAGTTCTACTGATGGCGAATTTCCACCCACTTTACTTAAAACAGGGCTTATCACTGTATGCATCAGCAAGTTGTGTGCAGCAGCTTTTACCTGTCATAATTTTTAGCCACAAGTTCTAGGAGCAATTTTCATAACAATCTTAATACAAGGAAGGTGGAAGTTTCACAATACCTAGGAGGGAAGTTGGGGTCCCATGATCCCTAATGGTTACCCATTATTTCTCCAGTATTATACAGGAGTTTTAAATGGGCTCCAACGTTTAAGGTTATGTCACATTGATAAACCATGGAAGCTGAACATCGTCCGGGGCAGTAGTCGAATTTGACCATAAGGTTGCTAGGCTGAGATGTCATCATCTCAGCTACAGCTGTCTAATTATTGCTTGAAAACTTATGTCAGGCTCACCTCATTTTCTTTTTGGGAGCCCTGAAATGTGTTACGACTCTAATGGTAGGTTTGATAGTAATAGTTTGGCTTTCCTTCTAAGATCAAAGTTCATCCCCTTATATGTCACATAAATGTTTCCACTTTGCTTGGAATGTGTCCTTCTCATAAAAGTATTAACATTTTTCTAACAATTACAACCAGCAATATATCACTGATAAATGCGATTGACTGAATAAACCTTTAGTAGCCAACATAAATCTTCAATGAATGGAATATTTTGCAAAGGTTGTTTATTCTCTCTCTACCACAACTATATGTCTCCAATACATTATGTTTGTTATTCATACTTGAAATCATGGACTTAGTTTTGGTTTTTGCTTCTTATATTGATTTGAATCTTGGCAAATATAGGACTTGGCCCCCTGGAGGCTGTGTCCCATAGTTGTGTGATAACTGTTTCATGTCTGGCCTGGCTATTAGCAATTGTGTTTTCAAGTATTCAAGAGTGTGCTCCATGGATAATTATCGCTGCCGATGTTTGTGGACTACCATTGTCCTCATGCTTGTAAATGCTGATGATATTGGACTCTTACGATTCCAATTACCTTAAATCCATTGTTTTCTGAGGTGAATTTATAGCAATTGAAAGTGGCCTTGTATTTATTTCCACTTTTCATTCATGAAGAACCATCTCTGATTACCACCAGTCTCTATATGATGTCTAGTCTATTATCCTGATTAAAATGCAGCAACTTGGCAAAAATCTTACTCTAGGCGAAGCATTCCTTGGTTTCCTCTAGGTTGCTCTCGATCTACCAAGCCTCATGCTCGAGTCTCAGTGAGGCCCCTTGGTGAGAGTGTACTAGTTTTATACATAAATGTAAATCGAAGTGCATATCAATAATTATACATATAAGTAAATTTTTATTGCTGAAACAAGAAAATAAAATGAAAAAACCATGCCATGGAATGCTTAGAAAATTAAAATACAAAGCAATGAACAGGGACAAACCAATCTTAACAATCAAGATAAATTTGTTACTAGTATTTTAATTTCAACTGAAAATCACACAGTCACAGATTACTTAAGAGTACAAAATAATATAAGATATAATACAGAACAACATATTTTATTAAGTCACATAGTTTATCAACAGAAGTACAAAGAATAATAAGTCTTAGAGAGATTGATCAAACATTCAAACTATAATCCATTTAATGGATAGCAATAGAAGTAGCAAATGGAAACTACCTTTGGCAAAATGACAAAAATTGTGAGACGCAATTAACCTGAGGCGACAGGTGCGGAGTCTGCTTCTTTTTTCTTAGACTTTTTTTTATTGGACCTCTTCCGATACTTCATCTGACCTGAAAAATATAGTGATAATGATATCTTAGTGAATGAAGACACCATCAGTAGCCCTGAAAATAATGAATAAGTCGGACACATAAAATTGGTATAGATGGAGGACTTGCCTCAGAGTAAAACTCCAGATGAATTCATTTCACAGAGATCAAAAGTTAAACATCTCTTCCCAGACTAAATCTTGAAGGGCTCTCCATAATACCAAACAGGTAAAGCTTAGGATTTCAAAGAAAGTGGCTCTACACTGACTCGATAGGTCAAAACAAATATGTACTAAATAATACAATTTTTTTATTTCTTTGGTTTGATAAATCTTGCTTTCACTAATGAAATGTGTTACCTATTGAAAACCACAACTGAGGTACAAAATATGTACGCGGATTATATGGCAATTATATTTTTAATGATAACATTACTCCAGCCATAGGAGCAGACTGCAGCGCCATTAGTATGGAACTGCTGCATTAAGGTAGTACAGTAAAACCTCGTTAATTCGAACCCGCTTAATTCGAAATACCGCTTAATTTGAAGTTGTGAGCTGTCCCCGGCAAGTGGTATAGGGAATTGCGTGCTAGAAGGTACAGATAATTCGAAATACCACTTAACATGTAATTCGAAGTCACATTTCGCCCCGTGACTTCCGATTTTATTGGTTAATTCGAAGTCGTCCTCGGCGGCGCATTTTACTAGGTTGGAAGCGCTTATTTCAAAGTGATTAACGTTGTCCCGCTCTTGAAAACAAACCTTTACTACATATCTATTTGGAATTAAGCTGTTCTCCACATATCTCTTGAGTAGGTACTTCCATTTCTCCGCAAAGGTCATAGACCGTGAGAGCATCTCTTAACCATACCTATACCAGGAATAGAACTCGAGTCATACCCCTTCTAAGTCTTCTTTTCACTTCCCCCTGCGTAACATGATACCGTTGCAGCTGCAACCCTTGGTAATTAGCTGGCTCATTTTTTCCCCGAATATCAAGTTACAAATGTCAGTTAATTCTAGTTGAGAGAGGCTCTCCTCCTCTCCATCAACCCTCCCTCCTCCGGCAAGGGACGGAGCCTCGGCGCGACTGTTACGCTCAATACAGACGACTCCGTGAATTACATTGGATGCCGTGGGCTGCAAACAGAGGCATCTGTTGAGAGAAGGCTGCGAAAAGCTTCCTATCCTGCCTGCTCTTAAGGGTCGCCAGCCTTCCCCTCTCTTCCCCAAGCCCAATAGACTGTTGCCTTCCCCCCTCTCACTCTGGTGCCTCCCTTCTCTCCGAACTGTCAAGGCAGATGATTGGAGGTCATAATCCTTGACGACCCTGACTCTGAAGGGTTCTGCACCTAACGACTTGACCATCTCCAGGGAAGTTACGTTGACCTCTTGGCTTATCAGGTGAAAGGAAAAGTAAGCTTTTTTTATCCACCTTTGCAGAGACGAGTATTGACCAGGTACAGTAATTTTAGCATTAAACATTTTAATACTCTGCTGTCATGTCACGTTAATGTTAGCGGCACTCGTATCAAACACGAAGAACTTAATAATGTGGTGGTAATGATTGAGCCCAGTGCTGTTTTTTTCTGTTAAATTGTTTTATTCTCCTAAGAAAATGTTTTGGCTTCATTCTCACTAATAGCCGGGCATTTATTCCTCCATTGTAGGTCTAAATAGCTATGAAGATTACCCTTATTGGTGAAAGACCAGTGCAGATACGTCTTCGAAAAGAAAACACAACGCACTGACTCTTATGGAGAAGATGAATATTCTTCGTGAGGTGGCTACTGGGTTGATAACAAAAACGGAAATCACAAAGCAATACGGTATTCCGCAATCAATGCTGTCGACTTACATTAAAAATCGCGATGCGATTGTATCACAAGCAGAAAGCGGAAAGGACGATGGCAGGAAGAAAAGAAATCTGGGAGCCAAGCACGTGAAGGTAGAGAGTGAGTTGTTGGATTGATTCTACCAATGTAGGGCAAATAATACCCCTCTGTCTGGTCCCTTAGAAAAAGAGAAGGCCGAAATGATCGCTCTTACATTAGGCGAAGAACTGAAGTGCTCCAATGGGTGGCTGCAGAGATTCCAGAAGAGGAATAATATTGTGTCTATGTGCGTGTCTGGAGAAGGCAAATCAGTGGACGTAGGTGCTGCTGAAAGGTGGCGAGAAAATGTCAAACACATTTTTCAGGACTACGCTCCAAAAGATATTTTTAATATGGATGAGAGTGGAATCTTCTATAACATTCTGCCGGATAGGACGCTCACCATGAAAGAAGAGAGATGCAGTGGAGGGATGAAAAGCAAGGAAAGGCTGACTGTCGCACTGTGTTGCAACTCCGATGGCACCGAAAAACTTCAGCCAATGATGATAGGAAAATACGCCCACCCTAGGTGTTTCAAAGGAATTCAAACCCTTCCTTGCGGTTATCGTGCCAATAAAAATGCTTGGATGACTACGGCTTTATTTCCTGAGTGGCTTACAAGTTTTGAGAGAAGAATGGCTGGCCAGAATCGAAAAATTCTGCTTTTAATAGATCAGTGCACTGCTCACAGCATTGAAGGGCTCAATCTAAATAATATTAGAGTCGTTTTCCTTCCTGCTAACACCACTAGCTACATGCAACCTCTTGATCAGGGCATTATTTATTGCCTCAAGGGATCGTATAGAAAGAACTTGGTGAGGTACATTATCAGGGAGACTGCAAGAAATATTCCCGTTCAAGACATTAGGAAGTGGAACGTGCTGGATGTGATGAGGAATATCTGCGCATCTTGGAATGAAGTTTCCTCATGTTATTGCAAACTGCTTCTGTAAAGCTGGTTTTGGGGAAGAAATGGCTTTAAACGTAAGTGACTCAAGTGAAGATTTTGACTGGCCTGAAATTCATGGTGAAATTGAGTGTCCAACTAATTTTCCAGAGTACGTCCGTTGCGGTGACAATGTAATCACCACTTTCAAAGAATGCCCCATTGAAGAGAACATGGTTGCTAAGTCTAGTGAAGTCGATGGCAACAGATGTGGGATAGAAGTGATTCGGATGGAGAAGAGGAGGCCTAAGAGCAGCTGATAAATACGAGAGTAACTCGTAAAGAGGCATTTTTTGCTATCTCGACATTGGAAATGGCACAATGAGAAAGACTAAATTCCGATGAAAATCTTTCCCAAGCCTTGAACATTCTGTGTAAACATGTGCACGAACTCCACGAAAAGAAAAGTAAACAAACGACTATAGATTCATAAAAAATAACTTTTGTAATGTGTTGTTAGGTAGCTGGTAGCTAGAATGGTCATTCAAACATTTATAACCATTTTCATTTCCAAAACAACTTTACCAAAAAAATCTTAAATATATTCTTTGGAAATATGATGAAGTTTTTTGCAAAATCATAAATGCCATTTTTGACAATATCGAAGTCAACCTTTGGTATTCCACTGGAATTTTTGGCTGACTCACAACATATGTATTATCTTACGGTCAAGGTAAACTTTTTCATTCCATTCATCTGAAATAGACGTGGTGGAGTAGTCCAGAGAGACGATCTTGATCCGTTTTCCTGGTTAAGCATGTGCATTATCGGAAAACCACCTCTCTAACTTACTTCGCTTTGATCCTCAGATTCCTGTGTCTTCCCCTGGTCGTTGGAGAGCTTTACTTGCCAACTTTCTCTGTATTCTTTTTATCATATATTTGCTCTTCTCCCGCACCTCTTGTGAATCACTAGGTACGAGAGGGAGAGGGTATAGGGACTGCTTATGAGGGGAGAGTTTCCGAAACTGCGTCATAATTTTTTCCTGGGTTTCCGTGCTCAGGGAGGGAGGGAGGGGAGACCCTAGCTGACCTTCAGTTCATGCTCTACGGCTCTACCGTTCTCTCCATCCAAAAGGGAAGAACACGTAATGCATTCTCGGAAAGCATGGGCACTTTCTTGACTGATTGAGACCCAGAACAGGTCCATGGAGCAGCACACCGATGGTTAGGACGGATAAGCTGTGCTATTAGGTCGTTGCACAGTGCTCCTTTTGCCAAGAACTTGGATTATGAAGCATGAAATGTGGATGCAGAAGATCGCCTCTTCTGTATGTTGAAAAATTATCTCATCAAATTTACTCAAGCTGACTGTAGCCGCGGTTCAATTTGTGTGAAGATCGAGGTGATTGATGGGTGAAAAATTCAGTGAGGCAGGAAATTATTGTAATGGACGTACATGGCAGGCGTTCAATATCTGCGGGCTGACACAACACGCAGCGCCGTTGTTGGATGTTGGAAACAATTGACAGGTGAATCATTGCATGCAGATTCATGCCCAAAGATCATTTTTTTTGTGCAATCGCGTCTAAAAAACAGCGTACTTCTCCAAATTATCATAAGTCGGATAACCTCGAAGTATTTTATTCTCACAAAATTTAAGAACTGTGGTCATCAACTACTCCGGATAGTGTGTATTCTGTGCCTGTTGATAAAAATGTAGTTTTACAATGATTTTCTAGAAAAGTCAGAATATATTTGTTTATTTTCGGAAAGTACGTTTAATTCGAACCCGGATAATTCAAAGTCCAATCTTTTTGGTCCCTTCAATTTCGAAATAATGAAGTTTTACTGTAATTTTCTGATGTCTTTCAGATTTAGATGATACGATTCCTGTATTTTATTTTGATTCAATTTTCCAAGGACTTTTTTTCTTCATATACACAGCTATAATCAAAGGCTCATACCTGCTTCCTCATTCAAATTGTGGTTATACTGCTGTAATCTGAGCAATCTTATGGGAGGCTATGATAAAATCTACATTGTAAAACTATCCAGAAACCCTGTTTTTTCATCTCAGTTAGTAGGACACACTTCCAAGATGCCACATAATAAGAACGGGGAAGACCAAGGAAATGGAAAGGCATAAATGGAGATAAATAAGAAGAGGGTGAAGGGTTCGAGGAAGAAATTAGTGGCGGAAGGTGGTCAACACAAGACTAAGGGTGGAGGAAAGGGGTGAAGAGGGAGGGAACCCCTGCCCATTCTATGATTACTCCGTTCCCTGTTAACCCTACTGGGGGCTTCCCTCTCTTCCCCACCACCCTCTCCCCTCCTTGGTGCTGACTACTTCCCACCTTTCCCTTTCTAATGACCATGCTTGCTTTTCTTTGCCCTCACCCCCCTTCTTATTATTCTCTCTTTTTACCTTTCCGTTTCCTTGGTCGTCCCGTTCCTTTACTCCCTCAGGATTTACTGGATTCCCCATCCTGCCCTTGTTTTTTCCATTCTTACGCTTCATAACTGGTGGAAAAAAGTTTTTTCCAAAATGTTCGCCAGGTGTGCTTTCCAGAGTAAGTGCCTACGACTGACTAGATGTGCATGTGGCAGGCAAAGTTTTGTTCGCTGCTCTTGCTGCAACATTTATCTTTGTTTTTGCTGTTTTTATGACAACTATCACCCTAACAGCTGCACCCCGCTTCCATCGACAGCAGAAAATAATTAAATGATTTTGATTTTTGTTGATAAAATTGGTAAACTTTTTTGTAAAAACTTAAGCACTGACATTTTCGGATGTAATAAACCAAGTCCAACACACTCCATCTGTTATTTTGTAACCCTCAATTTTGCTTCTCTCACAATATTTGTATTCCAGGATTATTCAATGATATGGAGGTATTCTACTATTCCTACCTTGGCAAATCAAGTTCTGGATCTCATTTTACGCGGCCTTTATCTCCTCAGAATGACGAAAATGTTGGCAAATGAAGTAGCAGGTGTATAAGTTAGATTATGTACTTAAAGCAGAGACTGATGTATATCATAAGCGGTCTATCACCAGCCCCCAGAGAGGCCATTTGTCATGAAAGATTCGAACTGGAGTGCGAATTTTGTGGTGTCACAAGGAAAAAAGTGAGGTGATATGATATGGTAGGATATCTTTGATAGGATATGTAACTCTGAGGAAAAATTTTTTTATGGTCGCGCATATGGAGAAGGAAAAATAAGTCGGCTGCCTAGAGCCTCAACCCACCAACCTTGCCCGTCCCAATCCATGACACTAATCACTACACCAGCTGTGCTATATGTGAGAAGTAGTTTTCCCAGCGTTTTTACACTTAGGGCAGATATTGTCTATTACAAATCGATTAATTACAACAAAACTACGGCATGTTTGATGAAGTCCCAGGCGAATTAGCATTGCCTTTGACATAGTAAATATGGCATTCAACTCGGCGAGTCCAGGTACGTAGTCTCCCCTTGTAAATATTAAATTAATTATTGCCTATAATTTCTATCTTTCAACTCACTTTTTGGAATGAAGGTCCCAGGCACTCTCTCTAATTCTTCTTGAAGAGGAGTGATTATTGAAAAATCAATAGGAACCCAGAGGCTTGAAAGAACTAGAGGCTCATCAGCAGTTGTATCCACCTTGTACTGTTCATGGAGGTCATACAAGCCACCACTGCAAAGAAAAATTTAAGTCTGATTACAATGAATCTACCTCACATATTTTTTTCTTCCTGCATTAAATTGAGAACTTGCACTTTCTCCATGATATTGAGAGCTTTATGGGTTCACATAAGTTTTTCTGCATTGTCATCACTATTTAAACATTAGGAAGCCATCATAAAAAAAACATCCAGCATGGCATTACACTGAATATGGACACTGAGAATGCTCAATGCCTAACTGGCCCCTATTTTGTGGGCTTGGAGGGTTGCAGTGAATAACATAAAATTGATCATTCACTAAGGTCTTGGAGATGAAATTTCAGGGGGCAAAATGGTCCTAACTACGGATAATTTATTTCAGGAAATTTTAACTCCTAATGTATGATGAGTTAACCATAGACATGGAGGCTCTACTGCACTGATAAGATAATATTTCCTTAAAAAAATGGTTTAATTTTTCAGAATGGCTTAAACCACCTACAGGGATTTGGTCACTTTTTTCACTCTCGGTACCTAAAAGTTAAAGTTTCTCTTCTGAGATCACTTAAATTTAGTAAGTGAGGTGCAAAATAAGTTAAAAGTTGGCTTAGAAACAGAGCAACTGTCCACTATGGAGGTAGTATATACAGTAAAATTTGTCCATATCTGAGGAAATATATATTCATGCAACTCATGAGATATGTGGAGAAAAGGGGAGAATTCACCATCTAACCATCCTTCCCCCTAGCTCGTTAGTTGCATGTATATAAATTTCCTCAGAGGTTGAAAATTTTTTTAACCTGATAATGCTCTTAACAGGTGAAACTGGCTGTGCAATGCAATTAAAAGATTTTATGGAATTTACAAATTTGCTTCTAATTTTTATCAAAATGAGTCAATTCGACTAGATAATGCTCAGCAGTATTCATGTTATCAGGGGCCAATTTATGGCGCAGTATTTAGAAACATTTTTCATTGGTTCTGCCACTTGAAAAGAAACTTCATGGAAAACAGAATAAGTAGTGATATACGATCTTGTCCTTTCTCGGCAAATTATATGAATAAATAATTCTCGGGCTTCTAGCTGAGTAAGAACTTACTCGGCTAGAAGCCTGAGAATAATTTATTCAGAATAAGTAGTGCTTAGAAAAATGCTTTGTGGACATGCCATAACTTAGAAATTCTCTGTTTATATGGGCCTAATAAGGACAAAACTGTGTTATTGCTCAGAAAACCACTATTGGGCATGGATACAGGTCATATTCACAATCTACATAATTCTTTTTGCATGGATCTAATCTCATTTTCGCTCAGCATAATGTTTTTGACGGATGGCCAATATGGTGGCAACAGTACCAACAAATTTAGGAGAATAATAATGTGCAAAGGCATTTGCTCATGAAACATTTTAACTGGATGGTTGACCCTTCAATCACCAACTGAGCATTCTCCTGAGCAGTGAGATGTAAAATAAAATTATTTCCCAAAGAATGTCCTAGGTATAGAGTAAGAATCTTGCTCATAATAAAAACTTAGAGGTTATTATGTCTGCTCTAAAAAAAGACAACTCTCATGGCAGAAATAAGATTCTGATATCCTGTGCACATATTTCTAAGCATATTACTGAAAAGGTCCACAAAGAGCCACTTATTCACTTACTCCAAAGTGCATAAACCACTGCAGTTAAAGCCTTTATTTTTAGAGCATGCAAAGATCTCACTTTTTAGGACGCACTTTTCTCTGAAAACCTCTTGCTGATTGATATGGTGGTCATTAGCCAAGAAATCAAGGATGAATTGTGTAACCTAGCCCATATTGATGCAACATAGTGAATATGCATTGCGCTCAAAAGCATTACTACTCAGCTGTTCAATATGTTTTTAAATATCTTCCAAATATTCAAACCTTAAAAGGTTCTACCATTTGGAACTCAATGAATATTATACAACCCACAGTATTACTGACTTCATGGAAATAGCGAAGTCATTACCTCAAGAAATCTAAGCAGATATTTTGCTAGATGAATGGAAACTGATGCGTGCATAACACTCTATTAGGGTCAGAATTGTGTAGGACAGATAACTATTAGCTAGTTTTTTTTTTTTTTAAGAAGAATGGATCTAAATATCCTCCATTTCCTACTGTTACAAAGGTTGTGGAAGCTGAATTTGCTGTTTCCCACTTCATAATTTATCCACTTCACTAAGAATTCTTAATCTTGACTGAACTATATATTTTTAAAAATATTGGCAACTTAATATAATTCATTATCTATTAGAGTTCCATCAACTTTGTCACACATTAGATTTTTGTAGCATTTCACATTAAATTTGTAGGAGAAGACACCAGGAGGTCCTCAATTCCACTCAATCAAGTTTAGCACTTGAGATGAACTTCATATAGCTAAAAAGTTCAGATTCCACAGGAAAATTTCCACCACCACAGGAATTCAACCCCAGCTCATGGGAATTTCAGTAAGTTCTTAATCCACCACAGAATCCCAATAACTCATCATACCTAGTATTGTGTATTTTAACAATGAGTCATTGACTAAGAGATACAAGTAGTTACAATCACTTTTGAACACCAAAAATATTGAGATGGAATTCTCAGGACTTTTCTAAAAACATAAATACCAACTAACCCACCTTGTATCATCGGTAGCTATATAAATATTTGCAAATGCACCCATTTTAGGGTCATGTGAGAAAACATACTCTCCTGGAGGCAAATCATGAAATGCTCGTAATGTAGCCTCTAGAGTATGAAGGCAACTGGAAGCTTGCACGTTGTGGTATTTCTCATCTCTGTAAAAATCCTTGGTTTCCTTTTGTTCTACCATCATTATGTCAGATGTGAAAGCGTTGATACGTGCTGAGAAAAAGAGGGAAAAATATGAAAGATTTAGTGCTTTCCCAGGGAAGGCTGTTGATAAGGTCCCCTAGGGATTGAAATATGTGAGATGATGAACGCCTGATGTTTCAATGACCTGCTCTATTGCCATCCCCAGGGTAATGGCCACTCAACTCACCCAAAGGTAAACCCAATTTGACTATGTTTGTACTCAAATTACTGAGAACAAAATTTAGATTCACCAAAAACAAGAAGCAGAGTGAAGAAGTATTAATAGTTATATGAAGGACAGGCCAAATACCAATGTGACTTCACAAAAACTAAGTGGACTGACTTGACTTACTAAGACTTATAAATCCTTAGAAAGCCAATGATGAGATATAACTGGCATTTTTCAGGCTTGAAATGAGGACTTAAATTTTAGAAATAAAAATTTTGCTGAAATGTGAACATTGAATGTTTTCTCATTCTACTGGTATATTTCAGCGATTAAAATATGGAAGATTGTAAAAAATATTAAAATGCTGTAATAAAGAATATTTTTAAATGATAAGAAAATACTTAAAAAGTCTATGAAACTAGGATGTAACAAAAAAATTTCACATCTTAGAGGGTTTAAATAAGAGCAGACAGAACATTGTCAATACCAACCTCGAATGAGAAATGATGATGGCCTCATTCGAAGGGACAACCAATCCTGGATCATTTCACTGACAGTGACAATTTCTGCTCCAAACTCAGGTTGAAATTCTAGCTTTGGCACAATGACTACAGATCTTCCTTTATTGCATTTAGATGCCTTTCAAAAGAAGTAAATAAGTAAGTACAGGAGTATATACTAACAAACAAAAGTATATGCAGAGTGAAAACAAAAACAAAGGGATATCATATACTGATATTCAAAACCAATAATGTTTCACAAATAGCTCAGAATCCATAAATGGTTCAAAAAGCACATTCAAACACTGTTCAGCACACAAACAATTCAGTTTTTTAATAAAAAATTAAAATTTTAGCAATCAAAAAGTACAATATATCCAGAAAGAGATACCAATATTTAACCCATGAGTACCATTTCTAGGTGAGTAAAAGTGAAACAAGGATTGAAGAGCCTCGAAACTTTCCTGTCTCCAATGGGAAAAATCTTTGCTTTACCACAAGGTAGAGAGGGGTTGAGTGTCACTTCACCCATATTTGAATAGTATCAAATTGAATACTGATTCAACCCTCAAATGTCCAAATTGTACCTTGATATTAAACAACTACAAATAATCTATTTTTTCACTGTTATTTGCTCTTTAGCAGGAACAAAAAAGCCAAAATATTGAGCTGTTGTCATGCAACTTTAATTTCTGACTTTGTACTGATGATATATGTTTTGTAAAAAAATAAAGCTACTATAACATGTCCAGGATCTAGTATATTTATTTATTAGTCACAAATCAAACCAGAGGAGCTATGGAGTTGCTTAGAAAGTAACTTCTGACGGATGATTAAATATTTTCTGGAAAATTACTTCAAGCATAAACACGTTATTTTTCTACCGATAAGTTTTTAAAGTTAGATGGAAATACACACTCCTCCTGGCATCTTTGAATTACCTACCTCAGCTGTAGTTGCTCGAATACCTACACCTGAAATTGTTGATAATCCAGTTATTTTGAAATAGAAAATCCACATGCAATGTTGCCTGCCATCACCTCCAGGTTGATTTATCTTCCAGACTTTCTTATTTATTTCAGTTTGAATTTTGCTAGTGTATAGGTCATCTCAAAAGCTAATTGGTTTTTCATTATTCCTACACTCCTTTAATCTTGGAGTACCGAGAAATAATTTTGACATTGTTCGTTGACTCAAGGAACACTTTGCTGCAACTAAAAAATAATGACACTGTTCACAAGGGAATTACTTCAGAAATAGAGATTTATCTCCCAATAGCAAAAATTTTGCTGTCAAACATGTCTACAATGTCTTCCAATTGCTTGAAGATATTCCAGTCTAGTGTGATTAAGTCATTATTGAAAATGAGGTTAAAAGCATCCAATGTTACTTCTTGCTTTGGCTCCAGAAGACACCTCATCACACGTAAAATGGGAGTTCAATTTGGAGGGCCCATCTCGAATAAGTCTATGTTGTTTAATATTTAACTGAACTTAAGCTTTTTTCAGCCGTTTGGTTGCCTTTCTTGATCATTTGCGACCTAAAATACCACAGTAATTTGCTACAAGATTCTTTCCCATTTGTTTATTGATAATGGTGTCTACAATCATTACCTTGTAACTCTACTCGTTTCTATATGTAATGCTACCAATCCTATTACTTATCCTTTCTCTCAATGGCTGCTCAATCTTGATGCAAATTTCGTAACCCAACTTACCTCCTTAAAAAAAAAACAATCATGCAACAAGCAAATACAACAACACATTTAAACACACCAAACACATGCAAATACATTTATTTTCAAGGTATGGCACTTTTTAAATTATCACAAGTAGTCAACTATTATTTGGAATAAATTGGGTATAATTTACAATGCAAACTTGAGAGGTAATTAGGTTAACAAATATGTTCTTATTCCTTTGGTTATATAAGACAAACAGGCAATTAGTTATTATAGGTTTCCACGAAGAGACAAAAGGTGTTCAGTGCGAGATTGTACAGAAGCAAAATTTTAAACTCTTTTCTTAAGAATTGGATGGCTAATTGGGTGAGAAAGTTTTTTTCTATTTGAATTATTAACTATTTTTCCACTTATCCTCCCCGGATCTCCTGCCTCTGCGTGCGGCCAGTCTTGTTCCCCGCTGCCGTCTGGCTATATTTCTTTTCCTCTCTCATCCTATCCTAAACTTCCACTGCAACTCAAACTACTATCGCTATTTCCGCTATCGTCGCTAGTGATGGCTTTTGACGCCAATTGTTCAGTTGACTTTGCAGCCATATTTATACCATTACAACCTAGTTACAAAGATTGAGCCAAGTAAAACATATGGGCTTCCTTCTTGTGCAGAAACAATGTTAAATCAATTATTTGGAGTGATACATAAATTTTACTAGGCATACACCAATCTTCAATAGCCGATATGTACGAGAAATTAGTAAGAATTGTGAGATGTCACGTAAACAAGAAACAGAAATGAAACATTACAATTACAATAAACAATGAGGATTACCTAAATTGAAAAAATTAGTATTCAAACTAATACAGATGTCTGCAGCTCTCAATGTCTCCATCCCTGGGAAAAGAGGTCACAATTAGCTTCTGGTGATATTTTTTAGTTTTTTCTAAGTTTTGTTAGTAAGTCTAGGGTTGGTATACCAAAGCCGCATAATAACTGAACATCTTTCCTTGCCTGCCTTAAAAATTTGAATTTAACAAGAAATAATTAGGATGATGTTTGATGAGTTAGAATGACTTTGTTTGTTTTGAAGATTATTTGATTTAAATTCTAATTTGTATTAATGGGGAATGGGGCCAAAGGTTATACTGTTTGAGGATTAAATGGGTGTGCCATTAGAATCAATTTAAGGCATCATATTGCGAGCATTGGGGGACTATCTCTAGGACAGGATTTTTCAGGTGAGGTGAGGGATACAATCAAGACAAAAGAAGAGAGTGGGTGAGAAGCATCACTTACAGCATTAAGCAACTGCCAGGCGAAGTCAATGCACAAATGCCACCAGTATTAGGAATGCATAGTTTTACTCTATCGAGTTTTCATCAAATGTGGATTAACCCAACCATGCATGAAACAAAACAGCTTGGAGAGCATTTGCGTGATCAGTGAGTGAAACAAAATAAAAACTAGCATTTTAAGCAACTCTGCATTTAGACACTCCTTTGGCTCAAGGTCCATGGCAGTACCACAGTATTAATAACTTGCACATTTATCATGTATTAATGTACTCAACTTATGATGTGTTATTCTATGTTTTCCTTATTCCAGAATAGATTTTTTCGACATCTTAGGTATTAATACTTTCCAGAATTACTAGTAGGCAAGTATTCAAGGATATTATTCACTAGGATCTACTAAAAGACAATACTTTAATGCACACACAGACAGGAACATTAAGAGCATAAAAAACCTCAATGTGGCTCAAATGGCACAAGTTAAGGGTAGCGCACATTCCAGTGAAAATCAGGAAAGACTTCAATGGATAAGAGACTGAAACAAGGTCGACCATAATCATCATTCCAGTTCAACATTTACACTAAGGAAATGATAAGGGAAGAGTGGAAATAGCTCCGTGTCGTAAGGAACACAGAAGGGAAGCTTAAGGAAATGGTCTGATGTGGTGATAACTAGGCATAGAAAACCATGGCCTTGAAATGGGGTCATTATATCACTGCTAAACATTATCATGAAACAATAAACTGATCTTCAAATGAAAATAGTACAAGTTTACTGCACAAATACCACTAATGTTTGCAGTACCTATTAATGGGCTCCAAATATGAAAAATTTACTAACATATTGTTTTTCTGCTCATGATACTGTATGGAATTGACACAGACATAGACAAAATTTTATCCTCAGAACGCAAATGAACCAGAGCTGATATCAAACAGACTGACCAGATTATGCCACATTTCTCAACAGAGAAATAACCACAAGAAAAATGCAACTTACTTCCTGAGCATCAATTTTGTACCGCATCAAAATCCTGTATCCTGGAATTGATGAATTCTTTTTCTTTAAGGTGAACAGTCTATATACATGGTTGTGCCCATAGGCAGGAGGAATTAGCTTGTAATCTGAAAGAAAATCCTTTTTCTCTTTGATATCAACAGGAATTGAAGAGCAAGAATCAGATTTTGGGCGTTCACGCTCTAACCATTTCTTCTGCTGCTCAAGCAGCTCATCCAATAAGCTTTGAGACCTTCTACCAAGTTTCGCACCACCACTTGCTCCTCTGTCATTCTGTTGGCCATTCACGTCTTTATTTGGAGAATTCCCATCTATGCTGATCGATTCCAAATTTTCATCAAGGTCTAATTTACGTTTTAAAGCAATTGATGCACTTGCTCTTGAATTATTATCTTTTGTACTGGCGATTTCCTCTACTTTGTGAAGGGTTTCTAACATTTTTGCCATACGCCTAGTTTTTGGTTTTAGTGAATCTTCAAAGGTGGCTTCATCGTTAACATCAATTTTACTGGATTTGGGAGACATTTTTTTTGAATCCTTAGAGCTAGATGCTTGACGATTCTCAGATTTAGCCTCATTATTCTTCTCTTCAACTATCGCAGGGTCATCAATGACCAAATGTTCCTCATCACTGTCAGACACACTCGCAAAACTAGCATCAGCATCATCATCATTTTTCATTACATTACTACCATTTTTCACAATGTCACTATCATTCATCTTATTGGGTGTATCATTTTGCTCACTCACACCACAGTTTTCCTCAGGAGCATTAATTTTATCAGGCCCCTGATTCAGGACTGCTCTTTGTTCTTTTGGACGCCTATTTTCCATGCCATTGCAAGGCTTTCCAACTGTGTTCCTCGAACAAGTTGGCCCATCCACACCAAAGCATTCAAGATCTTTTGTATCACATGAATCTAGTTTTATCGAATCTTCTACTTGTTGACTCATTTGCTGCCTCTCATCTCCAACAGACCTGAAAAGATAAGGTATACACAAACTGAAAAATGTGATTTCAAAGAAGACAACATAAAGTAAATATAATGAAGCAGGGTGACTATCACCTGTTTCCATAAGTTTTTGTTCATTTTGACATCATTACTTAACTTCTAATATATTGTGAGGAAAACACATACAAAACATGTGGCACAACATTAAATAAATTAGATTTTGTCAAGTGTATGATAGGAATGTCTTCAGATGAAAAAGTAAAAGAGAGATGCTACTTTGCTCTAGTAAGGCCACACGTCGAATACGCTGTGAGCATTTGAGACCCTGGTCATAAAAATTTAACCAAAAAAATTAATAAAATACAAAGGAAAGCAGCACACTTTGTTAAAAACTGCTACAAGCTTACATATAGTGTCTCACAACTTTGAGAGGGACTAAGGTGAGAGCCCAAGAGACTCGGAGGCTACACACTAGGCTTAGGTTGCTTGAGAAATTCAGAACTGATGTTTTTCAGAGTGACTCAGAGAATATTATCATGAGGCCATACTACATCTCTGGGTCTGACAGAAGCAATAAAATAAGAGAGATTCATTGCCAAACAGATAGGTACAAAAATTCGTTCTTTCCGTGCTCAATAAGCAACCACAATAAAAACTGAGCTCCACTAAATACACTTCCATAATACATGTCACCATTTCACCTCCCAAAAACTTATTCCTTTACACGGCTGGTAACCGAACACCCCCTGCCACGTGCCCATGCGGCGACTCGCAGGGTATTATGTAGATGTTGAAGTATTATCCAGTAATCAAACCACAGAGAAAGTAATCAAGGCTAAAGAGATGGTTACTATTACACTGGAGTACTCTTAGGTTTCAATTCATTCCAACTGAATAGAGAAAACTCAAGAAATGGATGGCAAAGGCATGACATAAACACTGGTTCTTGATCAGTTGAAAAGGTAAGCATTGGTGATCCTAAGATTTGTCCGAGTCCTGTGCTATGTGAAGCGACATCCACTGCTTTTTTGGGAAAGATTGATGCTTTATGCATGTTTGGAGCCTGATCTTGTAAGCGCGTCGCATAGCCATCCCCTCCTTGACGTGGTACAGAGCCTTGATTCCGAAAAAGACTGACAGGGCTCTGGCTCTTAGCTCAAGGGCCGTACAGAGTCACTCAATGTGTATGTTTGGCTGATCGGCCCATGATTAAGCCCAGTTTCATGCTAGTGTGCTCGGCTGCTGTATTTTGCAGTCGGGTGCCGGTGGTAGTATGATCCTAAATTGCACATTCTAACCAAGCAGCATCATTTCCTGTAGTACTTTTCTCCGACCAGATAAATGTTCTGCACTATGAGATCACCAGCATTATGGTCTCTCACAGCAGGACATGGAGGCTAATATCCTGCATGATGTCAGCAGAGACAGAAATCTGTTTCCGATGTCCCAATTTCTAGCTGCCTCCATATCTATGACTTAGTCCCGAACTCATGACACCATTTCCTCTTCTCCAATTCTCACCAACTGAAAATATTCCAACTTTGTCCTCTGTAAGATTAGCAGCATTCATTTATATGCTTTCCCCCTTTCCTCCTATGTCCATCACCACCCAAATATTGCACACAAAACACCCAATGCCTTTCTCCCTCCTATTGCCCGCTCCTTTTCAACACCCTCTCTGGGTAAGCACCTAGATTCTTACTACCCTCACTCCACCCTTTGCAAGCCTGGGAAAGAGAAACCATCGGCGGAAGAGAGAGAGAAGTATGAAATGAGAGCAGCGCGGTAGGCAGTTGTTCTGTTGAAAGAAATTAATCAGCATAGACATGTCAATAAATGTATTATGAGAGAAATGTCATTTACTTTCAACTTATCCCTGCCCTTCTCGACAGTGCCATGGTGGCAATACTACACCTCTTTAATTAGACTGCTGGAGAAAACCCCTTCCATCAGCCATTCCAGCAGTTGGTGATCAATCCTGAATGAGGACAAGCCCCACACTTGGTGCTGTCACTTAATCATTCTTTCTTGTGTAAGCCTGACTTCTCACTCAAGCAAAACTTTGGTTTCGATTAAGAATTCTAAGATTCACAAGTGTTAATAAGCAAATGAAATGAAATTTGGTAAAGTGCTCTCAAATATTCTCATCGATTTTTAATTCATGTTTGATAATTTTGTTTCTTGCAGCATTCTACCTCCTCTTGAGTTAGAAAAGATTTTCCAATTCAAGAGGGGTGTAGTGGCTACTCTCATAAGATTAAAATTGTTTGTATTTGACAACATTTTATTAACAAACAAGTAGTTATTTTTGTTTCTTATTACATTATTTTTGAATAGAAAGCACTGTTTTTCTTAACATAGAGCATACTTCTAGTACTCCAAATAAAATGAATGTGCAATATGCTGATCAAATGGTCTGAATAATTTAATCAAGAGCACCTTTCCAATGTACATGAAAAAAATTAGTAGAGTATAAGTAAATCGGCACTCACTCAGCTCTGAGGAGGTCTCGACGGTATTTCACCAGATAGGATTTGATAGCTACTTTATAATAACTAGATAATTTGTCTACTACAGTCATTTTTCGCCTTGGCAATGCCTTATCAATGAACACCACTTTTTTCTTCACTGAAAGGCCATTCTCTGAAAAAGAAAAAAGAAATAAACACTTCAACTGCCTATGTCCCCACACAGACTGATTACTGGGTGAAGGCAATACACACAAAATAAATAAGGCAAAATGAAAATGAACATGACTTTAAAAAAATCTATAATACAAGCATTGAAGCTGCTAGCATGAAATGAACATTAATCTTAGTTCAATTACAACACTAAATGCCTGACTAGTTGAAGGGGAAAAAGTTTATATTATGGATTTCATGAATTTTCAAATTCACAGCTTTGGTCAAGAGTAAGGTTCACAGAATTGGCCAAAGTACTGCAAGGTGGAAGGCAATGGAAAACCACCACATTAGCCTCACTAGATGGTACATTCCTGCATTCAACCTATGAGGGCAGATTTTTTCAACCTCCAATAGTCTATACATTAAATACAAGTGAATATTAAAAAAATTATTTTACTACTAAAAGTCATGTACACTTATGATTGCTTTCTGACATAATCACCTTGACAACTGAGGCATTTGTTGTACCAGCGGACAAGCTTTTCAATACCCTCTTCATAAAATGTTGCCGCCAATGAAATTAAATGAGTCTACACACTGTCATGAAGCTCCTCATTAGTTTGGAAGCATTGCCAAACCTCCCTCCCAGCCACTTCTTCAGTCAGGGTTGGATGGAAGTCACTCGACACTAGGTCAGGACTGTATGATGATTTATCGAAAATGTCCCATTGAAATTGCTCAAGAAGCCGTAGGGTTGCACCAGCACTGTGAGTAAGGCATTGTCATGGATCACGGCATTGTCAGTCAACACTTTTGGGACCTGACCAGTACAAAGTTTTTTAAAGCCTAAATCTTCGGCAATGATAGAGTACAGAGAAGATCTTGAAAATTACGGAAATTCCATACACAAAGCACTTATGGTGAACCTACGGTTTTCTCTAACCACTTCGTTAACTCGTTGTACAAGGCCGTCTGTAGCGACAGACTTGCGTCACTGACCCCCTCAATCATTCACATCAGTTTGGCCATCTTTAAATTTTCGACACCATTCACGCACAGCACCATCACTCATAAAGTTTGCTCAATACACTCGACTCATTTTTCGATGAATTTCTACTGCACTATTCCCTCCTGCTTGCAAGAATCGAATAACGCTTCGTAATTCATATTTGGCCGGAGAATCAATTGAGGCGGCCATGCTTATGTGACTACAGCTCAGCACAGACTGATGACTTAAACTCAGCAGTGACAGAGCGTGAAGAGCTGGAGATGTTCAGTTGTTGACTGCACACACCACCCGCCTGTCACTTGTCTGGTGTTTACGATGAGCGATCGGAGGTTGAAAAAAAAACTGCCCTCGTACACATGACATCGTGGCATTCTTACTGACAGAATATTCTGGAGGTAAAATAGTCCTCCAATTGGATCTCTGCATGGAGGCCACAGGAAGGGGTAAATCAGTCAGAAAAGACAAATACAGGATAGGGACATGGAAACTGAGATCTTCAGGAATCGTGAGAATGCAAGGATGGAGATGGAAAGGCCAGGATTGAGAAGATTCAGATGGTGAAGCAGGAAGGAAAGCCTACTCTCCCCATAATAGGGCATGTCTACATGCCAAAATCTAGACATAAAGTACAAGAAATAGAAGAAGATTACAATCAAAGGAAAGATCACCTCAGATTAAAGAAAGGGAAAGAGAACCTCATTATAATAGAAGATTGGAACACAGTGGTAGGAGAGAGAAATGAGTGACACAGTGTGGGAAATTTTGAACTGGGAACACAAAATGCCAAAGGAGAAAGACTGGTAGAGTTCTGCAAAGTGAATAATATGGTAGTCGCACACACCACCTTCAAGTAGCATCGGCATAGGAGAAACACATGAAAAGAGCCAAGAAATATCATCAGGTACCAAAGGACTGCATGCTGGTCAGAGTGAGATACAAGGACCAAGTGTAGCAGTGCAAGAGCAGATATAAATAGTGATCACAACCTAGTAAACACAGAGAGCCACATTCAACATAAGAATAAAAAAACAAGGACCAATGGGACTCAAAATGTTCGCAGAAAAATATTCACAAAACTGAATCTGTAGTCACTGAATTGGACTGACAAGACTAAGGTGAGACAGGGCCGACAAAAGTTAAATAAAGATAAACACAGCCTTTGACATGCATAATTTCTCCCACAAAGGAGCATATAGAGCATTAAATAAGAATGTGCCCTTAGGCGAAATACCCTGATACAATTTTGGTGTATTCTTGAACTAAGTCCATTTGATAAGAGCATCAGTAAGGTCTGTTTTGGCAGCCAGGGAAATAGAGGGAGCATTGCAGTGAAGTTATCTCGGGTCAAGGAGCAAGAGACCACTTAGTCACCATGCAGGTCTGAACACAAAAGTCTCTGAGAGAGGAGGATGGGGAAGTGAGGGGAAGTCTTGCTGCCCATGTCAACTGGCTTAGATATCCCAGAATTGCTAGTTCATGATTCACACCGAAGTTATAGGAAATCTTACTAGCGTTAATGGTATAAAAATAATCTATTGGAACAACTGTGGCTAAGCAAATTGCGAGCCGAGCGATGAGGGAGTCAGATCTTGGCACTTCATGGCTTAAAGGCTATGAGTTACATAGAAGGCTATGAGTCACACAAGGCTAAGCTAAAATTTTGTCACAAACTGTAAGATGGAGGAGAAAAGGGCACCAAAGAAATATGGGAATAATATGACTAAAATGACAGAAGAATAATATACCAAACATACAAGAAGCAAGTTTTCACTATGCAAATGACGGATGGATGTCAAATAGAAGCTGAAATTAACTTAGCAGTAAGGCAACGATACCATCTCTCACCAGTTGCATTCAACATGTACTTCAAAGAGGCCATAAGAGAAGCAGAAGAAATTGGACTGAGTGGAATAAAGATAAATGGAGAGGAAATAAATACGCTCCACTTCACAGTTGATATCACATTCATCGCCTGATTGCAATGACCTTCAAAGATCACTAAATGCTATGGACTGATTTCTCCATGTATACAACATAAAAATAAATAAGACAAAGGCTAAAATCCTCGTATGCAGAAGAGAAAAGCTGAATGTGGAAGTAACACTGAGAGGAGAGAAATTAGAGCAAGTGGATTCTATCAACTATTTCGGAAGTACCATCACGTGGGATGGAAGAAGTACAACACAAATCAAACAAAGAATAGCACAAGCTAAGAAAGTCATGGTAAAAAGACAACAACTACGCTCAAAGAATAAATGACTGCTAACAAGGAAGCAGTACATAAAAACACCCCTGTGGAGCGTGGCATTCTATGGATCAGAAGCATGGACCTTTGGAAAAGAAGAGGAGAGAAGACTAGAAGCTTTCAAAACCTGGTTTTGGAGGATGCAGAAGATCAAATGGACAGATACAATTCGAAATGAAGAAGCTTTCAGAAGAGTAGAAGCAGAAATGACACTGTGGAACACAATGGGTTTGTGAAGAACATAACTGAAGGAAAAATAGAGGGAAAAATTTGAAGAGAAAGGCTTAGGGATAAATGTATAGGACGAATAAAGAAGAAACTATATCAGAAGAGCCACCAGAAAGTAAGCAAAAGAGCATTAGACCTGGAAGGATGAGGGCTGCAGTTAACCAATCTTAGGATTGTACAACCAATGAATGAATGGCTTTTCAAAACAAATAATACATTTTTCCAGGGTACCTAGTAAAGTCTCTTGGGGATTCTACTGGCTTAATACTGAAGAGGGAGTTGCTCTGCAGGATGTCAGGAGATATGGAGCCTTTAACCCAGCTGAACATCCATTAAACCTTTCTTCAATGCATTAATCCATAAAGTGCATCTTAGTCATAGTATAAAGCAAAACATCACAGTGTCTATTCAAGTATCTACAACTATCATAAATATATCACACAAAATGAAAGTGATGCCTTAAACTAAAGTAGAGAAACTAACTACATAGCAATTAAGTAAATATTTTGTACAATATCATAAAGCCCTTAATCCACCTTTATGATGCACAAAGATTAAGAAAATTCTAGGTTTTAAATTAAAACAAACACCTTGGCAATGCCTTTATTTTTTGGAATAAAGGATAAAAACATGCCTTGTCCAGTGACAAAAATTAAAGTAAGTAATACATACCTAGCACACTAAATTCTTTGACAATGACAGGTATTTCCCAGGATTTATTAAATGGAGGGTAATTATCACAGATTCTCTTCACACCACTTGAAGATAATACAAATTCTACATTCATGTTATCAGCAATTATTTCAGCATTTTTATCTTGGCTCACTGAAAGAAACATGTACACAGGAAAAAATAAAACACACATTGCCAAAATGTCATTCAAATAATGGTTTCTTGATCAATGCAAGAAACGAATAATATCCTTTTCAATAAAAAAAATCTACTACCATATAGTAAAGAATGTACTCTTCATACAAAAATCTATTCACATTTGCAACTTGGAACAGGGCTAAAAATTGCAAAGTCTCCAATGTGTGGAAGAAATCTATCTGCAGACAGGAGAGGGCATTTCCTTGATCAGAACCTTGATCTCTAAAGTCTCCGTATTGACCACAGAGGAAGTTTGTTAGCCAGCACTTTCTTCTACCTAGTATTGGCCATTTAGTAACTGAGATTAATTATTATTATTAATCCTCTAGATTTTCACACAGGAAGGGTCTAATCTCCATCATGAATTCAACTGCCTTCTCACCTTGGTCAGCTCTTGTCCATAGCCCATGCCCTTCAACTTCAAGGCCATCCCTCCCTTCCCCCACTACTACATTCCAGTTGCCCATTGCTACTAGATTTTTCCTTCCAGGGACTTCTCAAATTGTCTCATTCATTCCTTTGTACACCCCATCCACCTCTTCCTTCCTATGGTTACTATAATGCATGTACACCTGTACCCATACCAAATTTGTCAGATGTATCTATATTTCTTATCATAGTACCCTGCCTCTTACCTGCTCAATGTTTACTACCCTCTTCCAGTACCATAGCTACCCCACATTGACTCTCATCCCATAGACTACCTGCCAACCATCATTCTTACAGTCTTCACTATCCCTCTATCTCACCTAGCACAGCCCCAAAGCATCTATTTTCCCTTTCTCCATTTTCTGTTTAGTATCTCCTAGTTTCCCAACCCTCACTATTATCCTTATGTCCCAAGTTCCTCTTCCTGTCAGTACTTAACTCCTCCTCTTCTACATTTGCTTCTTATTCTGCCTTGTAGCCCTCATACCCACTGATGATGTTGTTGCACAAGGATTTTGTATTATGATGAATGAGGAGACCTTGCCTCCTCCACTGCCTGGAATAACACCCACCTAAGTGGGCTTTTCCATGAGTGACTATCATAATCCAAGCAGTATATTAGATAGGAGGGACTCCCCATCCCAACTTACCAATGGTGTTTTAAACATGACAGCATTACGAGAACTACCTTTCATCTGGCTCATACCCTTCTACTTACCCAGCATGGGTGACCCACCCAGGAGCAATAATTGCTACTGCCTGTCCATCTCTAGGGATTAAGACCTTCTCAAGGTTGTAGTTCAAGGGAATGAGATATAAATATACAGTATCTATTTTTCTTTGTCAAATCAATTATGAAGGCATCAGATTTTCCACTATTCAGTTAGAGATTCCTATGAATACTGATAAATCTTAATATTTGTATGGAATACAAAAACATTTTGGCCAGCACAAATATATTTAAACAGACACTAGCAGCGCTCCATAATTCACTCATAAACCTCTCATTTTTCACATTCATAGACTCAAACCATATATCACTCTGGTAGAAACTAGTCAACATTCTTCATTAATCAAGCAAAGGGCATTAAAAGTCAGTCATATAGCATTGGCTAACCTCCCACCATTCCTCTTTCCATTGGGAAAGTGACATAGGTACATATTTCCTACTTTGAGATTGAATGAAAATACAAAATCAATGATGAAAATAAATTAATATAAATAAGATATGACTATTCTGATGATTCGGCCATTAGATAAGACATACATACGTATAGAAGAATAAAAAGATAAAAATGATATTTCATTGAAAAAATAAATCAAAGCTTTTATCAAGCGAGCTTAGGCTGAATATTGCCCATTCACAAAAGACCCTCCTGTAAAATTACCCACTTCAACACAAGCATTAAGCACAAACAATTTCAACAACAAAATTTTTTTACCTGGGCAATTGAAGGTAGTCAAGGTTGCTTTGTTGGCTATCTCCTCACTGATGATGGGATGTAGTTTCAAAATTTTTGTGTACATTCTCTCAATTTTTTGATGCTTCCTGCTCATATCCAAGATACTCATTTTTCCCTAGAGTTCAGAAAGATGCATTCGATAAGAACAAAATGCAATAATTTTTAATATAAGCACAAAGCAAAATTTTCTATTTTTTTGAATACATAATATACATTCATAAAGTCATGCTAAACACACAAGATCAAATTAAACACAGTATACATACATCTTTATTTCCCCTATACCATTACAACTAAAGAATTAGATACAATAATTTCACTGGAACACCTCTCATCAAAGATTACTTTCCTCCCCTGATTTGTTTTCCCTAGACATTTTCATAAAATACTGACTGATGTGCAAGCATGTGGCATCCTAAAATCCCCTCCACAAGTCCACCCAGGAACTTTCAAGGTGGAATGCAATCATAAATACAAATACTTCAAGGGGGCCTCGGGTGTAAATTTCTTCAAGGGGCTAATAAGAGAAGTGAAGAATAGAGAGAAATAATAAAAAAGTCAGCAATATGAGCAGCATGTGCATCATGAAGCTCTTTCAGATATGGCATCATCCCTTCCACATCTCCACTATGTGCAACACCCATTCCACACCTCATTAGTCACAAACATAGCTCATGAATGCAGCAGTGCTAAGGCTGGTGCACACTTGTACCCAGATTCATCTGCTACCCCCTACCAAAACACAACTGACGAACAGATACTCCAGAAAATCAGAGCACAAAACACTGTACCAACTCCATCTGTCACCATTCAGCCGAGCCAGAATTGTTGGATTAGAATATTTGACAGATGTGGGCAGCCAGTCCGGGGCAATCCCCAACTGGATAGTTCTGTGTGTCCACTTGAAACCTTTGGTATAACACACTTTGGTACATAAGGGCCTTGGAAACCCGCAAAACCTCAAAAAACTTTTAACAATAATGCCTAAATTTAGAGCTGGGCGAATACTTTGAAATCAAATGGAGTCGACTCGAATCAGGCTCAACTCGATTCAATTCACCTGCGAATTGGGATGCCTCTAAACCAAATGATTCAAAATATTTGAATCTGATAGCTTCGTCTTCGAATCGTTACATGCATCCAAACTTGGCACTCATTCCCAAATGGCACACTGTCCATTTAGAGGATATTTTCTTCATGGGACACAAAAATTTAAATGATCACAGTTTATTCTGAGTTACTCTTTGTGCCACTATAGATGTATAACCTAATGTACGGCTGTCAGGCAACGTAAATTTTCTCAGGTAAGGCCTCAATACCAAATCTCTAATTTTATAATTTCTGATGTAACTGAAAGATAGTGGCTGCATATGTTTGTAAGTGTTTTGAGTTTTTGAGAGAAAATTTTCTTTAAGTGATCCCCTGAAATATTGTGAAAAACTGCCTAAGCTTTTGCATCTTATTTAGATTTGAATTTGACTCACAAGCGAATTTATTTAGGGTGATTTAATTCTCTACCAAAATTTAAAAAAAATATAGTTTTGATTCGATTCAAAAATTTTTTGGGAGGTTTGATTCGAAATGAAAATCCCTAATTTGCACAGCACTACCTTAATTCGTGTCATTCCATTTACTGTATGTTGACATCAGTCTGGTCCTAAAAGAGCATGGAAAAATGTTGACTGCCTTTCATTTCTTCCGCATTTTGTGAACCGAATGTTAGGGACTCTCGTTTTCTGACCTCTGTCAGCCTACTCACCAAGCAATCCCACCACAGCAACTTCATAATGAGGAAATTCTACAGCTCTTATGACAGTTCTGTTCAAAAGAAGAGATTGTGGAAAAAGTCTTCAGTTTCCAAATTTGTGTGAGTGGTGAAGCACTGTTTAATGAGCCCACCTTTTCTAAATACAGGTGGAACAGTACAGGAAGTTACAGTGTTCAGTTACTCTGCATAATAAAGATCTATCATGATTACACAACTTTCATTTATCTCTGTTATCATTGTCTTATACTGCATTATACCTCATAACTTAACATTCATATTCATATACTTCAACATCACCTTCACAGAAGGAAAATCATGTTTGATAGTACACAGTTAAGTATCTCAACAATGGAGTTATTCCATCACCACAGGATCACACAATGTCTATGGGTTTGATATGAAATAGGACACTAACCCATCCCAGTGTCATTCATATTAATTCCAAATACATTCAGGAAAGGAATTATAATGACAACATGAATTGTCCAAAGAAATATTTTAAGCATTGCAAGAGATACTAGAAAATAAACCTATTTGAAGGCAAAATACACAGTATCAAATATTTTTTATATCAAATAAGATATAAATAAAGTATATGAAAGAATCATTCTGATAAGCCAAGTCAAATCAGAGTCAGATATTGTAGATCAGAATAGGCAAGAAAAACATCTGATTGATTGACAATATTCATTTAGTCATCATGATTGGGGGGCACACAAGAGAATCACAAAGATACTGGAAAGTTTCTTGTTCTTACCTTACGAAGTATTTCATCCTGAGGGAGAAAATCAAGTGGCTCTTTTGAATCATTTAAAACTAGACCTATGGTACGGTAAGGCCTGTAGTATCTTCGATACTTCAATGCATTCCTCAGCCGTGCCTGATGATAACCAGAGAAACAATTAACTGACAGAACAGCAACAAAGCATCAATTGAAAAAGTTTTCAATTTGAATTCCAACAATAATTTGAGAATAGTAATGAGTAAAATTAATTGACTAAGAAGAGGAAAAAATTACACAAAATTAATCGTAAACTACTCAAACAAAGCCAAATGGGCTATAAATAATCACAAAGTTAATTCCTGGTCATTATTAACGGAGGTTATGATTACACTTGGTTCAACAACTACCAAGTGCCTCAAAGGCCCAATCAATGTCGGACTATGACTAATTCCAATAGTTATTTATTGAGACAAATAAATTTAAAACAACTAAGGGACCTTGCTTTTGCAACGGTACAAATATGCCAAGGTCAAACTACACAAGGCAATTTCGGGGGCCGTCACTAGAGATGCAAAGTCGAAGTTTACGAGGTAAATAGTTCAACAAAGCGGGAACTAGGGAAACGTTGAGAAACAATGAAAAAGAAACCAGATGGGGTGTCGTAGGTGGTATCCCGTCATGAGCAGACAAAAATTGGCGTGGACAAAGAAAAAGATCGTAATTGGATGTTTATTATCAACGGACGGAGGTCATGTTGAAGGAAGGACACAAGTGGAAAAAGGATGTTTGCTTAAGATTCGGGGAATACGAGGAGGAGGAGCTTAAGGAAGTACAATGGAAAGGAAATTAGCCCGAGCTCGAGGAAGGAGTAACTCCAGATGCGACACGATCAAGAAGAAAACAGGAGAGGAGGATAAGTGGACAAAATTTCTGTTGATCGGGGACAATATAAATACATGTTAAACTAATTGTTGATGTTGACCTTGGAACATATACATAAATATATATACAATTAAAAAGAACTTGACAGGGGTTCAGTAAGAAGAGGATAGAAAGAAAGTCTTACTTTGGACATTTTGGGTCTTAACCCTTCTTCAGCCGTAGAGATAGTGTTATGATAGTTCAAATAACACTATCTCTGTGGCTGAAGAAGGGTTAAGACCTGAAACATTCATAGTAAGACTCTTTCTTTCTATCCTCTTTTTACTGAACCAAGTTCTTTTTGTGTTTGTGGCCAACTGGCGAAGTTAAGCATCTTTTTATAATGTGTTGAAATTGAATAAATGTTTTCTTTTGTGTTCATGCAAGAAATGATCTGTTTCTCTCTCAAGAAGCTAAGAATCCAGAGTAGTGCGGAACAAACCAAGGTAAAGAAAAATATCAAACCACGTACATTAATCTCTTGGGCAGCATAGTGATCAATTTAAAGACTGGAGGGAGAAGATTATTTCAAATGATATTGAAGACTTTTCGGGTTCTCTTCCATGTGTTTCCATTGTCGTAGACGACAGTGTCAACAGCATTGCAGCTGTCTTCTTCAGGTGACTTCAGGCTTCAAGTGACGATGCGTGTGAATGTGTCTGTCTTATACAGCCGGTCGTTTTCCCGCAATTCAGTCTGGTGCACTGTCATTGGTCGCTTTCTTTTCCTTAACAAAAATTCTTTTCCAAGCATAGGAGAGGGTGTAGCCATCTTCTCTGTTGATGTTTTCGGGTGTTTTTACGATTTCAATGGCCTCCCTGATGAGTCTGGAGAAGTAGCGGTTCTCTTTTGCTTTTAATTTAAGTTGTACCTAAGAGGGGCTGCACCCCAACTCTGAATTTGATAATTATGTTTGTAAATATTCAGTCACTTAATAATAAATTAGGCGAATTAGAAAGGCTCACAATAGATGAGAAACCTCGTATTATATGTTTGGCTGAGCATTGGATGAAAGAAGTTTGTGTAGCAATACCAGGGTATAATTGTGCATCTTCATACTGCCGCCCAAACCATGAAGGTGGAGGTGTAGCCATTTTTTGCAAGGATACAGTTGATACCTGTAAAATTAGTATTGATCTATCCGAAATGGTGGCTGAAAAACTTTTTGAGTTCACTGCTATAACAACTGTTGTGAATAATGTTGAATTTAGAGTACTTGTGATCTATAGACCCCCCATCTAGTTGTTTTGAAACTTTTTTGTTGAAACTTGACAATTTGTTATTAGAGCTTTGTCAAAATTCAAACTTAACACTATAAGTATAATATAAGAGTATAATTCTGGGTTATTTTAATTGTAAACTTTTAACTGATGGTCCAGCACAAAAACTACTCCAGCTCCTGGATTCTTATAGGTTAAAGCAATTAGTGAATGAACCTACAAGAGTTACTGTCAGCTCACAGTCCTTATTAGATGTGATAACTGACTTTGATCCTGCCAGTTGTGAAATCAATGTGTTTGATCTCTTAATCTCAGATCACTGCATGATTGTGTCAAAATTTAAACTTACATGTCTCAGTAATTTGCCCACAGCTAAAATGAAACGCTTTTTCAGTGATAATAATATTGATTCCTTTTGTGCTACCTTACTTTGTCAAGATTGGCATGACAATCATTCTGTCTCCAACTTCAATGATTGTTTCTATCACTTCTATTCGAGGTTTTTATTTCTGTTTGAGTGTGATTTTCCTATTCTTCCTGTTAAAAACAAATCAACACAGTGTAAAAAATGGGTAACTCCTGAAATACATGCCTTATCTTCTATGATAAAAGAAAATGCCTATCTCGATAAATACCATGGGGATGATTGGACTCATGAAGATTATAATATGTTAAAGAAGCATTATTAAAAACTAATTCATGAAGCAAAAAGAAATTACAATGATTTGAGATTGATTAATTCCAACCATGACCCTAGTGTTGCTTGGAAAATAGTTAAGGAGTCTATAAGTTGTGCTAAAACTAACTCTTTCCCTTCCTCTTTAATTCATAATGGCACCCTTACAAAAGATCATATGGAAATAGCAGATATCTTTAATTGCAATTTTCTTGCACATCAAGACTTAGTAGCCCCTGATCAACATCAATATGAAAACCAGTACATTTCTAGTAACAGTAATCCCCTTTCCCTCTTTCTTAAACCATGTACTGCTACAGAATTAGAAAAAAGTAATTGCAAAGGTGGATAAGGAATTCTCATCTGGTATTGATTATGTTCCTGGCCAGCTCTTAAAAGCTTGTAAACAAGAAGTCATGGAACCACTTTTGTTCCTGGTTAATCAGTCACTGTCTAGTGGAATCTTTCCAGATGCCCTAAAGACCTCTAAGGTTGTCCCTGTATTTAAAAAAAATGGAGATAGAAAAAATCACAAAAACTAGAGGTCAGTTTCAATTCTCTCTCAATTTTCTAAAGTATTTGAGTATGTATTCTGCTCCAGACTCACTGAGTTTCTGGAAAATTCTGATCTACTTTCTAACAGCCAATTTGGCTTCCGAAAAGGTAAATCTACCATAAAAGCTTTGTTCAATGCCATTAACTTTATTGTAGAAGAACTTAACAAAAAGATGAATGTTCTTGGGCTATTTTTCGACCTGAGCAAGGCATTTGATCTGGTCAATCATAAAATTCTTCTCAGAAGATGTTTAGGACTAGGCATAAGGGGCAAAGCTATTCAGTGGTTAGAAACCTACCTAACAAACAGATCACAGATTGTCATGATAAGTAATAGCAAAGGTAATTATAAGTCCAATACCTTACCAGTTACACGTGGTGTTCCTCAAGGTTCGATCCTGGGGCCAATTCTGTTTTTAATCTTCATTAATGATTTACCCAAAATACTTAATTCCAAGGAGACATGCATGATTATGTATGCAGATGATATAAATGTCCTACTATCCAGATTAAATGTCACTAACCTCATATCTGCAAGTGAAGTAATAATTTTGAGAGTAGTATATTGGTGCTTACAAAATACACAAAGATTGAACCAAGATAAAACCCAGATCATGGGATTGGGGAATAAAGACCAATGTAACAAGAATCTTCACCTAACACAGAAGGATCATGTTTTCATGCTGGCTAATAACCTACAATTCTTAGGTCTTCATATTGATCCGCAATTAAGTTGGAGTAACCACATGGATCACTTATGTAAAAAACTAAATTCAGTTTTTTATCTGTTTTGTGTTTTAAAATTCTCTGTCAGCCACAAAGTACTGCTTACCATGTACTTGGGCTACTTTTATTCCAGGGTCTCCTATGGAATAATTTTGTGGGGTTCATCCACCAGATTAACTGAATTGTTTAGAATTTAAAAAAAATTGTGAGGATTGTAGGAAATGTCCCTTTTAGGCAAACCTGCAAGCCCCTTTTCAACAAATTTAAAATCCTTACTATACCTTCTATTTATATACTCCTCATTCTAACTTTTGTTAAAAGTAACATCAGTAATTTTCGACTTAATGACTCGTATCATTTCCATGATACAAGAAAAAAGAGACACTTACATGTTGAGAGATCTCTCATTAACACCCACTCCAAGGGACCAAAGACAACGGCCATACAAATTTATAATAAGTTACCAAAAAGGATTAAAGATATCACTAGTGTTAATAGATTTAAAAAAGAAACATATGTATACCTTAATGAGAAATGCTTTTACTTTGTATCAGAGTATCTGAATGAGTAATGTGATTTATGTATTATAATCTTTGTATTTAACTTGTTCTATACATGCATTGTATGTCTCTGGATGAATAAAAATTATTATTATTATTAATTTTGCTCCTTCAAAATTCATATTATGACAAGGTCCACTCCAGGTGTGTTTGGCCAGAGCTGATTTGCGTAGCTGCCTATTCTTTATATCTCTTTGGTGCTCTCTCAGGTGGCATTTGAGAGCTCTCGATGTCTGTCCGATGTAGGATTTCCTGCATTCGCACTTCTCCTGGTAGACACCTTCTTTTGTATTATCTGGTACTCGGTCCTTGGCCTTGCAGAGGATGTCTGAGGTTTTCTGGACGCAGTTGAAAAGGGTGACGACATTGTATTTTGCAAGTACTCTGGCTATCTTCTCACTAATGCCGGCAACATAAGGAATGACAGTGAAGGCTGCAGGTTTTGGCTTATCTTTGGAGGCCCTTTTCAGGTACATAGTGTCTTCTATTTTTCTTGTTATCTTCTGGATAACTTCAGGCTGGTATCCATTCTTACGGAATGCACGGCATAGGAGGTATTTTTCTTGGCCGAAGGAAGATATGTCAGATATTACGCGTGCCACATAAAAGCCTTTGAGTTCAAGATTATTTCAAGACTGTGACCTGGGAAAGTTTACACTTTCCAGATTTAAAAGCCAATTCACATGTCTCCTTCACTCATATTCAGACTTAACATTACTGAACACTATTATTTTGAATTTGAAATGAGTTCTGCTCTAATTTTCAGACTCCAATTTCATATACAAAGTACATTAATTTACTTCTTATTTAAAAAATATCAGGTACCTTAATAAAACTAATACTTTATTACGACTAATGAAAGGGGACTTACGGATTAAAAAAACAACATACAAGCAATTCTAGGCTAAGGATTCATCAGCAGGTTTTTAGAAAAATACTGCAAGCTACTCTAGCAATTAAAATATGATTATATTAATGAGTAACAAACCACAAATTGGGTGAATAACTTACCTGCCATCGCTCATTAGCATATCTTTTAATATCTGCACTAATAGAGGAGTAGCGAGACTGATTTGAAAGAGCAAAATTTCTCAGGAAGTCCAAATATTCTATTTGCTCAGCAGCAACTTTTACTTGCAGATTCTGAAAACAATTTAAATTGACATGTCTTTTAACACATGAAAATAATGATTTAGCATCTGACATTATGGAACTGATAAGTACCAAGAATGAACCATTCTTCTAGCATCAGCTGCAGTGATTGTCTCCAGCATCTATCTTTTTCAAGCAGTCAAGTGCAACTGAGCCGCAGGGATAGACACGGAGAAGTGAAAGAGGATGAGGGAGCATTTTGGGCATCTGGACATCCCCAAAATGAAAAAAATGTAACATTAAAAAATGATCTGAAAAAGTTTGGCCTACAATAATCCCTTTACTTTTAAAGAACTGCTTCAAAATGCACCGTTATGATCGAGAAGTTAAAAAAGTTACAGGGGGCCAGATGGATGGGTGGATTCCCTGGTTGTTCAAACACCCCTAAAATATTTTCATGGCTAGACCATTGCATAGAGCCACCGTCGCAAAAACTTGACCCACAGTCCTTAATTACAATAAAGAAATATGCTAAAGGGATGAAATATGACATGAAATAATCACTCGACTCATATGTCAAATAATTTTTTCATGGTGAATGAGAATGACATTAGGTATACAAAAAGAAAATTAATCCATCCTCCTACCACCAACCTTGGCAGAAGTCCTGGGTGATCAAAACTCTCAGCCATCATGCCACATTATTTGTGATACTTTCTCAATAAAGAAAACCAACATATTTTTGGGTCATGAAAGGAAATGGCTATGGCACATACTTTATAAAAGGGACCAATAAAAAAGAATGAGCATAATAAGGTTGCGATCAACTTTAGGATAGAAAGGAAACATTTCATAAGCCAAAATTCAGTACATCTTTAATATCTTGGACAGAATTGCCAACACTCTTACTCGGGGGAGATTTCAATTTTTTTTCCACACGGTAAAGAAGATAAAAGATCTTTTACCAACTCCTTAGGATAGTCACCATTCATCACAATCATACGGTGTTAGTAAAGTTCCCTACAGCTGTGGCAGAAGTTGTGTAGAACAAAGAAAGAGAATAATCTCCCCAAGGTTGAAAGAACATGGGAGGGCAATGGAAGCACATCAGTGGAATACATTGCCAGATATTGCTGAGCATTCAGTCTCCAACCCAAAGATTACAAAATTTCATTCTCCACCAGTGTGAAGATCATTTAACACTTCTCAGATGTTTTTTGCGGTATCAAAATCAGGGTATCTACACTTTTAGCGTTTCAAAATCTCATCATCTTTACAGTAGATGGTCAAGTAAATTCTAGAATAATTTTAGGGAAAATATTATGGAAACACGCACCACTCTTTCTTTATTAAATAGCTACCTATTTCTGCATAGTTTCAAATCATTATAATTGATGGGAATAACTTCTTAGGAATAACTATTTTTTCTCATTAATTCTCTCATTAACAAAAATAGTTGCCGTTACAAGAAAATGTCAAAGATACAATGGTATATCGCTAATTAAGTACCAACAGTTCAAGTCTTAATGAAAAGTACAATCACAGTTTAAAGTAGACAACAAACTGTGAAAGTTGTTGCGAAACTACTCACTAAATTGTTGAAACTTCTAAGTATATTGAAATTAAAACTACACAAGTAAATAAATACACGCCTCGGCAGCACAAGAATAAACTGTGATTTATGTTAGGTTCCTTGATATTCGACAAAAAATACTCGGGCTGGTGTGACGGAAGAGCACATTCACTATACACTGGAAAATTGTTTACCTGATAAGCCTGAAATTCCTCTTGATCTTGCTGACTCATATACGGTGAAATTTTATTCGAAAACTTTTTCATGAGCTGCAAATATACTCGATGCTGATTGATAGTCAAACTAGAGGACCTGGGATAGGCCGAAAATGGCCTATAACGCCTCAGAAGATTGAATTTAATTTTTTGCTTAGGCGGTTGTGGAGGAGGCTTCTGCCACCTGTGATCGTCACCTGAGTCACTGCTCCAGTCCTTCGTGAATTCATCATTCAAAATTCTATATGCAGCGGAATAATGATGAAGGTAATCTTCCGATAAAAATTCCCTTTGGTCCTCTAACGACGAGTCCCTGAAAGTTAATATTATCCAAGAAAGATCTTGAAAGCGGAAATATTTTTAGGAATCGAGCTTTCAAATACAGCATCGACTCACCACTTAACGTTGAGAAGTTCTTCTGGGGGCTCATCTAGCTCCATATCTGAAGAAATTTTTCTTTGCTACTTTCAATTTCGCCGTGTGCCACTGGACTACGCAATGCGATGTTATCTTGTTAGTAGACTTTCTGAAAAATCCGAATGTTTTAAAATTAATCTAAATTCGGTCACGGTGACTTCATACAATTAGCATTTTGAAAGAGCCCTGAACAAAGACCGTCCCTCACTAATGCTCAAATATAATCTCAGAAATAATGCTATTGACTTCTCTATCCGAAGCCACATTCACATATCGTTAACTCTTCATTCCTGCATGAAACGCCCGCAGTTGTATAGGGTATATGTGAATTATTTCTCCAGTGTCTCTATCGCATTATCTCTTCCTCACCTAAGAATATAATCATGATATTTTCAACATCCATTTCCGGCTAGTACACCTCACCTCCATTGGACCATAATGGTCATTGCTATCAGAGGTTAATAGCAGCGGTATCATCGCAGATCTCGCATAAACCCATCAAAATCATTTTATTCATCATTCCTGCATCGTTCAACCATGAGTGTTCAAAACAAATTATATCACTTTCGTCTTGAATAAACAACTTTCTTTGAACCAGAGATTACTGCTGATTACTGCGCTTACGGGTCGCAATCGTCGGCTAGTCGATTATCCTATCTGATCCTATCGACATTAGCCCTCGATATCATAAATCGATTAATTTCAACCTCGTCTGTGATGCCATTATGGAAGAGGTTTTCCGTGTTACACACGCAAATGATTTGGAGCATCAGAAGCCGACAATGGATTCCTGCTGATAAATTATTGCTTGTAAGTACGACTGTCGGAGTTATAAATTCACCATTTGCAATGATTAAATTGCGCATTCTCTTCATTTTTTCTCTACGATTGGGTTTGAATAATGCTTGACCAGTAACGCCCACATCGGCAATAGAAATACTATGACATGAGTAGTGAATCATTCTTCCTAGGAAAAATCGTGACTAGAGTACCTTTTAAGAATAGAGATACTCCTATGTGGTTAATACATTCTGTGCTGCTCGCGGTTAAATAGCTAATTTTGTGTCAAAACGTATTGTGCTTATTTTGGTTTACTTTGATCAAGTTTCCTAAATCAAAATACTTGTGAAGTATGTGTAAGTTATATCATGCATGAGTTATCGTGAATGTGTTTATACACAACCGATTATTTTTATTTATCTAGTTGATGAAGGAGTGTTTTTGCGCATCGTATTCCATAACTTGGAGAAGGATCAGTGTTTAATAATAAAATGTGTTGATTTCATTTTCTTATATTTTTGTAGGCTCTAAAATGAAAAGATATTACACAGGCGTCATTTCAAGTCTGCACCAGCGGCTTTGACTCGGATTAAAGGTCAAAAATTTCCAAAATGGTGCACATACCGCCAGCTTATGCGCCAGATTTCTGGTGTCAGGGCTCCACCGATCCGTCGGTGGAGCTCAGCTGCCTCTTACCCAATGGAATTTTCATCCTTCTTGAAGTTAGTCGCACCGCTACCCTTCAGGAAGTCAAAGAGGTAAGTTATGGGAAAATGCTCTAATCATATTCAAATTTAAGTGAAGTATGGAGCAACGTTTTACTGACTGATTTTACTTGTCAGGATCTATGGGAAGAGGCAGCCAAGTATCCCTTACATTGGAGTCTTCATGGGAGCTCAGCCTATGTATTCTGTTTTATTAATAGTATGTGTGAAAAGGAACAGGTAATTGATGAAAATAGAAGGCTGTGTGATGTTCGCCCATTTTGTTGTCTTCTTCAAGTCATTGAAAGAAAAGGGGCGAAAGTTGAGGAGACACTTGACACGCAAATAAGCCATCTCATTGGAAAAGGTAGCCACTGATTCTTCTTATGCAGTATTTTGATACTAAACTAACGGTATCTTAAAAAGATTTGCAATGAGGCTAAATGTACATTAGGTTAGTCAGTTCATAATGTCGATTTGGTATTTTCAGGCTTGTCTGAATTTGATACATTAAAGAGTTCAGAAGTGAATGATTTCCGTTGGAAAATGAAAATGCTTGTTGATGATATTGCACAAGCCAGGCAACACAAGTCGTGGCTTGAAAAAATGCATTATCAGTTTCCACCAAGATTAGCAGCAACACCAGAACTACCTACTAATATAAGGTCACGTTTGCAGGATGGAAGTTTATATGTCTCCATAAAATTTGAAAATGCAGAAGTAAGTAAGCCACTTCTTTTTATTTAATGCATAATTTTAACATCTTAGTGTGAACAATGGTGTTGGGTGTAACTTCTTAGAAGTAAATTTGCTGTTGATGGAGAGGCTTAGTGCAATGTCTCTTGCTATTTCCTCCTTAAGATTATCTCCAAGGATTGCATACTGCAAAGATTTTTTTAGACCGACTAGTTATATCCTACCTATCAATGTGATATAAATAGTGTATTTTCGTATAAATTTTCAATATTTTACTGTTATTTTCACTATTAAACTGTAAAATGCCCAGCATATAGAGTTAAGAGGATGCGGTTTTGCTGGTTGCCTACATAAGAACTTCTCTCTTTCATTTTATTTTGGTAATCAAGCGATTTATGTATTCAAGATATTTATGCATTCTGTGAAATAGCTTATTATCTCTCTGTGAAATTGGATTTTTATCACTACTTTTATTTTCACTATGGGGATTTCTACAGATCTGGAAAATCAGGAATGGTCATATAGTTGAAAAATGGTCTTGGTTAATGTGAAGAAGTATGGGGATTTAATAAAATAAAATTATTTTTAGTTTTCACTTTTCTGAGAGTCATTTTAGAATACCGTGATTTGTATTAAGATTTATCAAATTGTCATACAAACATTGTACCATGATCTTCTACCAACTGTGGATAATGGCATTCTCCCATTTAATCGAAGAGCAGGTTAGTGAAGCTGAGTCGCTGTACGGCTTATGGCAGAGGGAATTATTTTATGTTTAGAGTTATCATGGATACATTGCTTATCTATTTAGCTCCAATTTGCCTAACCTGGCTGCTCTGGTCATTTTTAGATTCACCAGCTGGGTGGCAGTACAGTCTAGACTAACTAGACTAGTACTTTAAATCAGCCATTTTTTTACTTTTTTCTCTATTAGGTGATCTATTAAACATGTGTGGCTTACAGAATACGAAGATATGTAGAAGTACACAATATCGTAAAAACTTGCAGTTTGAGAATAAAGTCATGTGAGGTTTATGCCTGGTGTAAAGTAGCGGAAGGTTGAATCAAAATATTTGTTGTCACGTTCCGATTGTTCACATATCTATTTGGTTCCCCCAGTAACACTCTAAAATTGGTATGCCAGCCATAGAATTTTACTTCAATTGTGGTTGATCTCTGGCAAGGATTTAATTTTTCCTGTAAATCATCACAGCGAGTTTTTTTTTGTGGTTTTATTGGTTTTGACTTGTACCTTTGACGAGTGATGCTAATTTTTCTTGTTCTTTGGAGATTTCTCTTAAACCTGTTTCAATGATAAGTATTTCATTTTACATAGTTTCTCATTATTACACAGTATCACTTCCATCCTTAGGGACGAAAATTTCTTAATTTTATGTAGAATTTCAACCCATATGGCTTGCCGAACTTAGGAACAGGAGAGTCGACTCCATCACATAAACATCCAACCATTGCATTTCCCTGCCAACTGGAAGCCATGTGAGACTTTAATTGTCCAATTTCAATTGGAAGCCCAATGAAGGGCAAGGCTGTTGTGTATACATGACATAGCCTAGTCAGCCTTGGAATGGTCACTAAGACACTTTGAATTCTTGTGAATGATAATTTCAGGTATCATTATTTCGACTGATACGTTTTAATTTCCAATTAATCGAGATCTTTGTAATGGATGTGAATGGAGATGCTTCCCAGTGCATTTTAGGTAATCATCATTAAGACTCTTGGCCTAATATCCAGCAATTGCCAAAAAACTACTATTTAAATAATAATAGTCCACATACAGCAAAATTGCCAATTTAAGGTGTACTTGAAACAACACACACTAACTACTAACCAATTAAAACAGAGGACATAGGAATCAGCCTAAAGAAGAAATAAACAATTTAATGGCACTATGAGTTTCTTGCATGTGTTCCTTATCTCTTTGCCCTTCTGAAAAATCCATTAGGCAGCTGGGCCCCTTGAATCTCTGAATGAATAAGTTGGGGGCCTATTGTTTGCTTAATTGCAGTTCAAGGCCATCACTTCCTAGCACAGATTCAACGCTCTAGAACTCCATTTCACAAGCACATAGTATTCACTCCATGCAATTTAGTTTGTTAAGGGTCCACCTTATCTCTTCCAAGGCTGATTAAGTTGTTAAAATGTTTTGGTTGAAAAGGCTGGTTTGATCTTCTCCTTGGGGCTCAAATAGGTGATTCGGTCTAAATTTGAATACCTAAGAATGGTATTTATTTTTCTCCTGCTAGGAGATAGGGGAAGATACTCATCATGAGAATTTGTTTTGGCATTTACTTATGTAGGGAGTTTTAATGATAGTCTGGGAATCATTGGTTTGGGCTATTTGATTTATGGGGGGCTATTATGAACATGGGTCCGTATCTCACAGACTGTCGGAGTTTCCTACCGCATAGCGGCGCAACACCGACCCCTGCGATTATGAACTGGGGGGTCAGTATGGCAACGCAGGTCAGTGAGACAGGTTTTGGGGGTCGGTGACGACCAGTGCGGCGGAAGTTATGAAAGTATGAAAAATACCGCGCTCTTCACTCAGGGAAATGACATTAGCCAATGGCGAGCGTTCATAGCAGACAAATTCTGGGAGATGATCGTTTCTTAAAAATTTTGCGGGAATGGGTTCTCTAAATTATTCAATATTTGTCAAGTTTTATATTAAATGGGAATTACATAAGGTATGGTGGCGTATTCATTTTATATTGAAGATCAAATAATGTAATCGGGGCAAATGCTTCACTCCAAAATATTATTAAACCTTCACAATGCAATACACGAAGTTTGCCTATATTTGGGATTAATGTAAATAACGTCGATTTCAATTGGATGGATAACGAATCCAGGAATTAATTAAAATGATTAAGAAGTAAACTCAAGTAATTGTAAATTTAATTAAGGACCTTCAATCTTTGCTATAGTCGGGGCTTTAGGGTTCGGATCGGATCCTATCTCGAGTATGAAACGGGAAGATAAATCATCCCTTTCCCAGTTATCATTGCCTACTGATCATCTTTTATTACCCAGTCAGTTTCTACCTAATATTCATGTAGGAATGAAATGTACAAAGAATGGCTCTACCATTTCCACAGAATATTCACGAAACAGCTGATTCTTGAATGCTACGCTAGTGAACTACCAGCGGAATTGTGCAACAAGACAGTCGTACTCCTCTACATAGCTATCAATGAGATTAACAATGGGAAATTAGCTGTGAATCTGTCATAATTCAACCTATTAAAATATTTCTCGCTAAAATCACGTATGAAGCACAAAATGCACTGTTCTGCTGCCAGTACTTTGAGGGCAACCTTTTCACAGAAAGCCATTATTTCTTAAGATAAATAATAAGGAATATATATAACAAGGAAACAGATGGAAAGCAATTGATACAATACAACATTTGTATAACTACTTTCGACGGTATGAGCTATTCACAATTCTCCACCATCATAAATTCACATGAAAAAAGTCAATGACATTGTGGACTGTAGTAACTACACTCATTAAAAACCATTTCAATAATTTCAGTTCAGGTAATTCTGTGCGTTTAGATGTGGCTAAAAAGATATTGCCTCAAAGTAAGAATATCAAGCACAGGTAATAAGCAATGCCCATCCAAAACATGAATAAGATCACATAAGAAACAAACTATCACACAGCAAAGGATCAGAAAATCATTAGCACATTCACAAACACAGGAAGCTCAAGAACTGGTTTCTTTAGCATTATAATTAAGCGTACAAAAAACGAAGTTCTGATTCCACTATTAATTTAAATCGAAATAAGTTAAAGCATCATATACCTCGGACCATGTCAAATATTACAGCTGTTAACCACAGCAACACAGGTACACTCATAGAAGTAGGCAGGACCTTAAAACTGAAATATACTTCATTCCAAAAGTCTGACCAGCACCATTACATTATGAGGAAATTTACAAACAGCCTGTTGGCTCCGAGACAGGGGTTAAATGGTGAACACATCCAGAATCCTGACTTGGCATACCAAAGGATTATTTAGGGACCAGTTAGGGGCAGTAGTTTGTTTAACTGATAGTCAATTGTATAGCAAAATCGTTGCTGATATCAATCACAACTGTTTATATTATTTTTGGAATTTTGAAGTGGCTTAAATAAATACTCTATAGTCATTATAACGAGCACAGATAATAATCACTGCCCACCAAAGCCATGAACAAGATCACAATGAAACAAACTAGCCTACAGCAATGGATCACAAAATCACTATTACATCCCACTGACACATAAAGCCAAAGAACCGAGTATCATTAAAAACACAGAGAATAATGTACAAAAAACACTAATCAGAGGGCCACAAAAATTACAAAATAACTTCAAGCATCATACATCTTGCAGCACGTCAAGCATAACAGCTGTTGGGCATACCAACACAACACACTCGAAAAAGTGGGTAGGACCTTAAAAAAGAAATTCACTTCGTTCCAAAAGACTGACGAGCACCATAAAGCTATGAGGAAATGCCCAAAGAGCCCATTTTCTACTAGATATATGCTTTAAATTACGAACACATCACTGGGAATTCCAAAGACCAAAACACCATGGGATTAATAAGGATAAGTTAACACACAAATTCACTTGCAGGGGCAGTAGATTATCACATTAATATTCCGATATAATGACATAAGCATTGCTGATATCCAAGACGTCATTCACAGCTGTGGTAATGCAGATGATAATCAACGGGCAATTCCAAGCGACAAAGTGGACTCGGCTAATCTTGCCCAAAACTGAGTGAATGAAGAGAAAGGGCATTACCATGCATCAAAAACATTTTAATTAGGGATGGACCAATACCAGAAATTGCCGATACCAATTCCGATACCAATTCTCCTCCCCCTGATACCATTACCGATACCGATATTACTTCGTTCTAGGTATAATACAAACTCAATATTCCACCACAAACATTTTAAGCTGGCTTAATCAAATAAGAAACCAGATTACCGAAACAACCATTATTACACAGGCGAAGCACTAAGTTGAAATATTCCACAATTTACAATTGACTGGAAGCAAGATGGTGGCCGGTGCATTTTACGCATGCCAACTGGCAGCCAATGTACGCACAAGTATGCATTCCTGAGTTTGAAGTCTAATATAAAGAGATTGACTTATCTGACCTGATCGTTACAACAATGCCTTCATCTTGAATTCAGTATAATGATCTCAATGCTTCTGTAAACATGAAAGCAACAATAATTTTGTGCAATTTTTATTTATATCATATATTAGCGAAGATAGTGTGAACATTTTTCTAAGTGTGCTATGCAAGTCCATGGTATACCATATAGTTAACTTTGGTTAAATGAAAAGGTGCTCCATACCGCGGCAAGGTTTGGTATTGATGACTTTTAAGTATCTCATGGCTAGATAGACCTTTCAAAAATGCTATGTAATAATGTCTAAAACAGCATATGTGGTGAATCTGAAATTGTAGATAATGGAGCAGTTTCTCCGCAGAAGTGCCTAACTTGGCATATTCATGACAGTGAAGGCTTTTTGGGCTCCCTTCCATGTATTTCCATTGTCATAGATGACACTTTCAATAGCATCTCAGCTATCTTTTTCTGGTCAGAAGTGGCAATGCAGGTTTCGTATCCGTCTAATTTAGGGGCCTTTTTTCCCACCAATTTAGTCAGGTGTGCTGTCATTGGTTACTGTTTTTATCTTCTTCAAAACGCTCTTTCAGAAATTGGAAATGGTGTAAACATCTTTTCTGTTGATGTTTTCTGTTGTTTTCATGGCTTAAATGGCCTCTTTGATTTATCTGGGGAAGTAGTGGTTCCATGTAGTGATTAATTTAGCCTCCTCAAAATTCATGTCGTGGCAAGGTACACTCCAGGTATGTTCAGCCAGAGCTGTTTTGCACAGCTGCCTGTTTTTGATTTCCCTTTGGTGTTCTCTCAGTCAATATTTGAGAGCTCTTGTCGTCTGCCTGATATAGGAAGTATATTTTCTTGCGATCTACACTTTTTTCCTTCGACTCCCTCAAAAGTGTAAAAGAGTGGTTTTCACTGATTATCAAGAGAATAACTTGAAATATTGTGCCTAAAATCTTGACTGCTCTGAAGAAACTCCTTTAACTTAAAAGCTTCATCAGCAAAAATAAATACATGTGTAATGTCAAAGGAAAATCCATGATAACATGTAGGCATTAGTTTGAGGCGATGTAATAAATGTGTATATAACTTCCAGTTTAGATATGGCCATGGACATTTTTTATATTTTTAATGTGAATACTCCTCAATTTTGTTTGGAATGAGTGAGAACTTCTCAACACTGTGGCACTGTTTGGCCTGGCTGATGCTCTAAAAGACCAATTATTATTTTAATGTAAAAGTTTTTTCTTGCAAGAAGGCATTGAATATTCATGTGTGATTATTTTTTGTTTCAGTCTTCCTTCACATTCAAGGTGTCAACTTCGATGACCCCAAAAGAGCTCCTTAAAAAGGTCCTCAACAAGAAGGCTGTTACACATAATACTAAGGAGGAGAGAACACAAGACTATGCATTGAAGGTCTGGGGAAGGGAGGAATATCTTCTCGGAGGGGACATGCCCCTCTCAAAGTTCATATACATTCAGGAGTGTATTGCTTTGGAAGTGATCCCCATCCTGACTGCATGTCCATTTACTAGCATTATGGGTAAGTGGCTATCAAATAGATGGGAGTGGCTTAATGGGTAAAGCTGGAGTATCTCTCTGTCAAAACATTTAGAATAAATGTAATGCATTCTATTAGTCATTGTGGTTTATGCCGATCTAGGAAATATAATGTGTGTGCTCTGAAAATAGACTAATCAGTGTGTAGGTCTCTATGTTCTGTCAACCATTATGGTACTTTGAGTGATCAGCCCAAATACTTTGTATGGAAATTGATGGTTCTATTTCCAACCAGTGTTGTTAGAACTTCCTTTCTTGGTGTACTTATGCCTAGTTGTTTTTCTGGTTGGTTAATGGAATGAACTATTTTTTCAATGGACTGAAAAAACATAGAAAAAGTACACCGTGGTAACTCTTCATTGTTGTGTGAGGAACCAAAGTATGTGTGTACTCCTGAATGCTAACTTGCCAAATGGATAAGGATATGTAAAATGTCGTGGACAGAAACAAGATGTGTTGGATGTAAAAAGTATACACTTTCATGTTTATATTTTGGGTAGGTTTTTGACAGACCTGTTATACTTTCCTTTTCCCATCTTCAAATGTATCTTTCTCAACTTAAATAATTTGTTTACATAGTATTCTTCTTATTGATTGTCATCCCATCCAGTATATCTATCTTTTTCTCCTCCCTTGTCTATTTGTCTTTTTTTATTGACAGTGTTAGATTTCCTCTATTATTTTATTTGTAGAGCTACCTCGACACCCAATGGGTGGAAGGGGCTGACTAAGTGAGTAAGTATTAGATTACCTCTTCCCCTCATATGCTTATCACTTGTTCCACTCATGTGCTATGTCTCCTTATGTCCTTCAGTCATGTCACCTTTACCCCTCCCTTACTGAGTAGTTCTTCATTTTTTCCTGAGCTCAAGCCTATTTTTATTTTGCTCATAGTCCCAACTTTGACTTCCTACCGTTATTTTAATACCTACCATAAATTGAACCTCCCTCATTCATCATGTGTTGAAAATTTTCTTGATGTTAAAATGTGTGATTTTTCTCAATATTGCTGCCTTATGGTAGAGAAAATACAAGGTGCTATTGTCAAGTTCCTGAAATTCATCTGTAGATTAAATTACACCATGCCTGGGTCTTATTAACCGCCATAAACTTCGACATTGTTATCTTTAGAGTGACTACACTGCTCTCAGTGCTACTTTCAATTTTGAATGCCATTGAGAATTCCCTTTTCATGAGCATAATTAGCTTTGCTCATTATTCCACTTACATTTCCTCACTTTTCTCAAATCGTAAACTTTGCTACCTATTTTTCATCGTAGAGAACAAAAAGAAGTCAGAAAAGACTGAATCAGGTTCCTGTGGTGGATGGGGAATTCTAATTTTGTTTTTATTCATTTAGAAGCTCAGGACACTGCAGTATCTATGTGGCCTGTTGTTGACTTGATGAACCAGATGCCAGTGTGCTATTTTTCGAGATATTTTCCCATTACGTTCTCCCTCTGCCATCCTGGGACATTGTAATAGAATGATAAAAGATTTCAGACTTTCGCGGTAAAATAGAAGGACGGAAGGAAGGATTCCCGGAAGGATGTAAATCAAGTCCCAAGGGATGTCCCTTAGAAGGGCCTTGGAGGAACCAGTGGCCAGGTCATGTATTCCTTGTATCCACAATATCGGGAAAAATATGTAGAATCCTTAGAAGACATGGAATACAAACCATCCACAGGCCCTCCAGAAGTTATTCAGCAACCTAGGCAAAGTGAAAGACTCCTTAGGAATGAAGACCCCGGAAGTGTATCGCAATCCATGTGTGTGTGGTCAAGCTTAAGTGGGGAAGACAGGATGCACCGTGAAGACAAGGCTGAAAGAACATGAATGCTGTATCCGCCGGAAACAGCCACAGAAGTCGGCCATAGTGGCCACAGCCTTATCCATGATCATAGAGTGAACTTTGATGAGACAGAAATACTCTGCCGGGCCACAGGCTTTTGGGACTGTTTGGTCAAGGAAGCCATAGAGATCCGACTGGAGAAGAAAAAACTCATCCAGGAATGTGGTTTCCACCTAAGCCAGACATAGAAACCCATTCTGAAGTCAATAGAGGCAACCCGAGAACAACGAGCCAATCAGAAGAAAGCACAGGAAAATGGCTCAACTCCTGCCCTCCTGTAACCGCTATATATTGGAGACAATCAACTCATGGGCATCTCATCACTCTGAGGATGGCTGCAGAGTAAGCGGCTGAAACGTTGGTCACAGACCTTCTTACCAGGCTGAAATCCCAAGAAGCATGCACTTGACATTGCTCTTCACCTGTTGGAGAGGGAATTGAATATGGACTCTTCCACTCAGAAGATTACTGCCGTTTTAGTATTCACCCTTAAAACCAATTTTCATCACCTGTTACAACTTAGGAAAGGAAGTATGGATCATTTTCATTCTTTTACTAAAGATCCCTCCGACTTACATACAGTGACATATATGTTCATTGCTCTGCAGCCACAGCACGAGCTTTGCCATAACCTGTCTTACGTTGAGTTCTTCAGAAAAATCCTCTGGCATGTGCCATATATCAGTATGTTAATGTTGCAGACATCATGGACTGTCCACGTCTATTTTTCTATGATGGTAGCCTGAACAGCAGCAGCATTCTCAGGCTGGTTGATGGCCATCCTGTACATTCATCATCATTGACTAATGACTGACTCAGTTCAAATGTTTTAACCACTTTCAGGTTTATACTGGACTAAAGTATAGTCTCCAAATGTTTGCATAAACATTTGATGTGTTTACGTAATGGTTTTCCCTGGTTTGAAGTAGAAATTCATGCTTAAGTGCTGCTTCCTCTCATCCATCTTCATGAAAAGGTAATGAAAGCAAAATGTCACAATGCAAAGGTTCTCCCAAATAATAAGCATAGCCACCTTGAACAAATCCATGCTTCGTGGTACACAAAGAATATGTGAAGTAGCATGTAGCAGTATTTTGTCGTACTAGCCCTCGTTCACTCCAGGCATACAAATTTAAGGAACTTTTGGATTGAACTAGGTATCTGTTCTTTTGTCAAAGCCTGGATGGTGCCTTATGGTAGACAATTATTCAGAGATTAATTTATGTGATTTCATTTTTGACATATTTGTTGGAGCTGTGATGTTGCATTATAAGCCTTGAGCATTTGCTCTCCATGTTTTATATATTCTGAATATAGTATATAGGTCATGTTAAATGTGTTTTTTATCTGCAGTGGAAATGGACAACCTTTATGAGTATCCTGAATCTATAAAGAGTCATTCGAGGCCAAGTGCTTCCACTTTAACTTTGAGAAAGAAGGGGAAGTACATATCATCATGGAGTGTGGATCAACCTTTCCAATTTACAGTCCAGGCCATTAGCAGGTTAAATTGTGATGACAACCGTACTGTTGAGGTGAGTGATGTAACATACCTTGATGTTCCTGAATGCATCACAGTAGATCCTGCTGTTGAACGAAAGATGTTTAATATTTCGCTGATTTATGCTGTGTAAGCTTTTAATCATTGATGTAATTTATGATTGAAATTAAATGTGATTAATGATGCAAAACATTGTCATGGATCACAGACACTTTAAAGGATTAGTCTTTGGTTATCATTAATGTCATCGTTTGAAATCAATAAATGTCGAAGCAAATTCCTTATATTTAATCAGTGCATACTGACTGATCAATCTATAGCCAATGCCCTGACTGTTGTCCTTAGTACATGATCCTTTTTGTTGAACTGGTAACAAACATAAGGTTGAAATTCCCATGCTTTGGAACTGACTTTCTTTACCCTTGGCCGCATTTTTAATAAATAAATTTTAATGCTAAATGTATCTATTCATCCCTTAAGTTACATTCTTGTTGCATTGTGAAGGGGCAATGAAATTATTTGAGGCTCTAGTAGACATATCAGGAGTCGAAAGGAAAAAAAATAAGAAAGAGATAATTAAGGGAGATACAAGGAAAAAACAAAGGGAAAGAATTGAATGAATATAAATGAGGTGTTATACGCTTTGAAATGCCTTAAGTCATTCCTTGCCCTTTGTTTTTACTTTGATTTTTGCATCCCTCTAGTAAGCTAGTTTCACAAATTGGAGCATGAAAGTTTCTCGTGAAATACAAGTTCAATTTAATTATATATATGAAATCATACTGCCCATGTACTCAATTATTCTTTCTTTTAAATTCTAGGCTGTTGTTCTAGCTGGGATTTTCCATGGTGGGAAGAGTCTTTGTGAGGCTCGCAAGACTTGTGAGCATTCAGTTGTGGATAGTAATTGTACTTGGGATGAGGATCTCGTTTTTGACCTCTCAGTGCGTAATATTCCACGTGCTGCTCGTCTCTGCCTAGTTGTGTATGAAATGTCTCGTAGTGCAAAAAAGGTGAAGTCACGACGTGTGCAAGAAACAAAGGCAAGTACTTATTCCATAGTTAGTATTTTGCAAAAGAATAGTGATGGTTCATTACCGTAATGTGGTGCATAAGCACTCAATTGATTCACCTGTATTTTTCTTTTTTGGTCACCTAACATTTTCATATTTGCTTTTCATATTATCTTATGTCATTTGAGTGTTTGAATTATTTTATTAGTGTTCAGTTTTGTCCTAACTGGATTCACTGCTGCTTAGTTTCTTGTTTTGTTAGCCCCTCTGTCCTTTTATTTAAGTATCATTGGCTGTGAACTGTCTTTCATGGAAGAAACATTTTATTTTAATTTTAAAACCAGAGCCTGCAATAAAGAAAAGTTAAAATGAACTTTTTGTGCTGAATTCACTAATTCACTCACAGAAATTAGTATTAATGAATACAGGGTGTTAATTCTGGTTCTTCCATTGCTAGAAGGTAGGTAGTGCTAACTTAAATGAATCCTTAGAAGCAACATTATTCTTGCACATCAAGTTAGCAGGCATTAAAGTTTGGGGAATTTTGGTAGGTTAGCGAATGATTCCACCATGTAGTGACATAATGTCAAAAAATCAACTCAACAAGGAAGAACAAAACTAGGAGCAAATTATTTTGGCAGGCATTGATGAAGTAAACAAGTGTCATAAATTCAATAACAAACAGTTACAACTGGTATGGGTATATAAGTATATAAATAAGACTGATAGCTGTTTTTTACCTTATCTAAGTGGAAAAAATAAGTCTAATATCGAAGCCAATATATGGTGTTTATGGTTCATTTCTCCAGGCATATGGCTTAGCAGGACATTGAAATAAGTGATGTCCTAGCTATGAGTTAGCTGTGCGTTGGTGACAAATAAAGGAACCTGAATAAAATTATGCTGTTATTATGTAGCTAAGATGAACAAGTGACCATTATCCTAGCAGGTAATCAAATAGCTCCGAACTGCAATCAAATTCATAGTGACAGTCGCTAATATCACTACTACATGAAGGTAATGACTGCTAATAAAAACCAGAATTGACACCCAGGCATGCCCAAAATTAACACAGTTCTTTGTTAATTATATAAACCCATTAATTGTTAAATCAACACGATTACTCTGGGGTGAACTTTTTAGAGCCATGTTCTTTTCATGGGATTGGTAACCATCAACAGAAGGGTGCATCTATATGGAAGTGGTAAGATGCAACAATATATATATATATTTTTTTTCTGGGTCCTTGAGTGTATGGTGATTTTTCTTTACTGTGGTTTTGTGTATACTGAAAAAGTTTTTTTTACCTGAACACGGGTCCTTTTTTCCTGACCTTTTTCCTGACGGGACCTTTTTCCCGGGTTTTTTCCTGAAATGGGGTCTGTCTTTGATGCCTTCCAATTATGCCATTAAAAAAGTTGCCAATGTGGAAAATTTTGAGTGCTCCAAGGTATTATATCTTATGCAAATAACCCTTGGGTTTTCTTGCCAGTACTTCTGAAAGTAAATGGCCGTAAATTATGGCTTTTTTTTTAATTTGCAAGTTATTCTTTTATCAATTACACATTTTTTCCTCTCTTTTTTCAATTTTAGGATTTGTACATCATTCCATTGGCATGGGTGAACACCACTGTGTATGATTTTAAAAATCAACTCAAGAGTGGGGCAATGACATTATATATGTGGACTTATGCCGAGGATACCAATACAGATGACCTCCTTCATCCCTTGGGAACCATTGTTTCAAATACAAACGTTGATCATGCAACAGCTCTTACCATAACTTTCCCTAGGTAAAATATATTGCTTACTAAGCAAATTTCACTTATGTTTTAAGTTTTTAAAAATTGTTATAATTATTATTCTTCTTGAAGCTGATTATTCAAAGATTAGGTTTATGTAGTAGTTGAATGGTGAAAAGTGAAGCAATTATGTTTCAATTTAAAGGCAGCGATGAGTAACATTCATATTTTTCTAAAAAAATAGTAGATTATTAATTGGCTGGTGTTCGTTTTTGCTATGGCACCCAAATGAAATTGATCAGCTCATTGGTAGCCAAATAGTTAATAGTTGTCTATTGTAGACCAAGTTTTGCGTGGTCCTAATGTCCACAACTCTTCCAGGTATGGTCAAAGTAGAACAGTAATATACCCGACTCCGGAGAGGATGGCTGAGCACTTGTCCTCTGGCTCAGTTGCCAGCGAGGGTAGGGACGAAGGGGGGCAAGAAGAAGAAGGCTTAGATGCCCATTCGTACACTGAGGACGATAGCATCAGTGTTGGAGGAGGAAGTCTCTATGAAATTTCTCAGTCCCCGCCACAGGCAACAGTGTCTCCTCCTCCAAGCCTACCAGCATGCTCATCTCCCCTTCTGCCTTCTCAAGTGACCCAGGATCACATAGACTTCCTGAAGATGATGGGAGAGCGTGACCCCCTTCTTGAGATGCATGAACAGGAACGCAAGGACATGTGGGCCCTAAGAGAGGAATGCATGCGGCGTGCTCCCCATCTTTTGCCGAAACTCCTTGACTGTGTGGAGTGGAATGACTTCAGAGAGGTTAGTTCTAACCCATTCATGTCCCTTTACTTTGCATTGATATTGCATCAAAGAGTGTTAGTTCTCCAATTACCCTGCTCTTTTCTGAGTAATACGTTGACCACCTGCTGTTTTTGTTTTTCAGTAATCTGATGATATACAGTGGAGCCCATGTATAACGAAGTTGAGGGGGCCGGCAGTTTACTTCGTTATATGCGAACTTCGTTATATGTGGGCCCGCTCTTATGAATGTAGAGTTGAAATTTGAACCAAGTAAACTGATGTAATATCGCGGCTATTATTTTATAACCTCGCACAGGACAGAAAAAAAATCGTCTAGGAAGCGGAAGCATTTAGTAAAAAGGCTACCATCCGAATCGACCGAATAAACTGCTTTTTTTCTCCATTTCAGAGTCTGTCTCCTCTTCCAACTTCTAAAGAACATTTTACCAGAGATGCTCAAATGAACATGCTAATTCAACTATCTTTTGTACAGTAAAGATAGTGAACAGAGGAGGGGTTATTTTGTCGTCTCATATTCATACATTCACGAAATTCACCTATTTACAAGACGGATTTTTCAACGTGCCTCAATATGCATCAGAGAAATTTTCAGGGATAAGCCACCGTTTAGAGAGGTGTGGATGTCTTTCTCCTTGTGCCAGGCTACCATATAAATCCTGTTGAAATCGTGGTCACCCGTGGTTACCCGATGCTGACTTATCGTAAATGCACAATAAGATTTAACCTCGTATTGATATATATAATTAATTAATTACCTATCAATGCTAATATCTGCTGAAGGGAATAAGTGAAGCTCATTTTAGTAAAATTTTAGGGAGTTTTTTATTAGGGGCTTATTTTTTATTAACTTTGCTGATAAAAAGTGATAACCTAAACTCAGAATAAATGACAAGAAAAAGTAAATCACAGAGAAGAGCAAAACATTCAGATCTTATGCTTAAGAACCGTTAATTTTCATTTTTTTTTTTTTATCTGTCACTTTGATTTGCTTAGATTTCCCTTCCCTGTTGGCCAAGATTAATTTCTCAATTTGCTTTAAGGATAGTGCTTCCACATTTAGACCATACCATTCACAGGTGCGCCGCACAATTTGTAAAGAATCCAATGCTTCTTTTTGACATGGTATTGGATCTTGAATGTTTTCTGCTTCACTCAAATCTCTGCTCTCCTACTCTTAAGCAGTTGCACTGGCTTGACGGACACTTTCTACTATTGACTCTTCATTTTCAGGCTTACACGTAGTAAGCTGGTCATCTAAAGCGACAAAATCCATAAAACTGCCTTCCTTCTCAGGAATTTGACTCCAGAAACTTTCAACTTCCTGTTGAGTGTCCTTGTTAGTGACCATTTCTGCGGTATCAATGTCATCGTCAGAACTAGAATCATTGGATACTATTGACACATCATCCTTGCTATCGAAGAAAAAATCTGCGTGTTTTCAGCAGTTGACAATAGTCGCTGGTGATAAACTTTTCCACGTAGCATTATCATCTGGATAGCATTCCAGGGGCTAATAGCGGTAGATTGTTCCACTCGAATATTTGCCAACATCCGTTCAACCAATCGACACCTATACTGTGTCTTCTAGGCATGAATTATTCCTTGATGTAATGGCTGTAATTTAGCAGTTGTATTTGCAGGGAGAAATTTCACTATAACAACCATCAAGTTAAGAGTCACGTGGTGGGCAGTGCAGTTGTCCATGAGAAGTAAAATTGTGCAATGTTGTCGCTGCATATCATTGTCCCATTCGACAAGTCACTCTGAAAACAAGTCTTTAGTAACCCACGCCTTCTTGTTTCTCTAGTAAGCATCTGGCATATTCCGAACGACTTTCAAGCACTGTGGCTTTTGAGACTTGCCTTTGACAAGCAGTCACCGCCTGTCGCTTCCGTCCATGTTAGTACAGTACAGAATAGTTACGTGCACCTTGCTGTGTTTGCCTCCATGGCAAGGCTCACCCATAAGATGCATTGTTTTATTGATGATGTAAAGATGGCGTTAATTGATAAAACAGCCTGGTTTCATTCACATTATACACATTAATGGGGGCGTAACTTTGGATTAGGCTTTTGTTTTGGTTTAATCACTGTCAGCTTCGTCCACTGAACTGCATTCGCCACTAATGAAGTGGTATGCAATGTTATGCCTCTTTTTAACACATTGAGTGCGGATGTCACTTATGAGTGACACAGCAGGTGCAATCGAATGGCGTGTCTCACATGAGTGACGGCGGTCTCCTTTCCTAGCACGAGCGCTTGGAGCAGCCAGATACTTGCCTGGGCTGTTTTTCTTGCATCAGCCTCCGGCCGAGGTTTCATGTTGATTCCCAGAATCGTCCGTTTTTTAAATTCTTATTTTTTCTATTTTTGATATTACCAACAATTTTTAAGGATTACGCATGCCAATATTTCCTCTGAACTGTTTCTTCTAGTATATTTCTTTTATTTTGTTTGATGCAAATGCGCTTTATCTTGAATTCTAACTAGTTTTATTAAAAAACTTATATATTCTTTCTTTTTAAAAGTTTTTCTTGTTAACTATTTTGTTGATTTAACTACTTCATATTTCTGTGTTTTTTAGTTGATCTTTGAAATTTACTTTGTTGCTTTCATTTCATAATTCCATCGGAGATAGTTATTATCTGGATATCTGTGGGGAAATTAAGGTGTCTTCTTGTCTCTTTCATATTATTTTTGTTCAAGTTTTGTTCTAATTAAAGTTTTCCTTTGTTTAGTTTCAAATTATTTCTGGTATTTTCAGTGTTACTTTATACCTCGAATATCAGTAAAATATGAATTTTTGGGGATGTTTGCAGTCTTAGCTCTGAATTTTTGCAGAACGCTTCTTTCCCTTGCGGTAAATAATTCTTTTGATTTCCATTAGGAACAGATATCCCATTGCAAAGAATGCAGCGGCATCAAGGAAGGGAAGACCAGAGTTGGCTTATGAAAATGTTTTCCTCGGATTTCTACTTCACATGGGGAATATTCAAGTTTCTAGAATCCCAGAGTACTGGAAATAAATCTCATTTATATAGCATTCCATTTTTTCCACTACAAGTGGGAAGGGATCGGTTTATGATGATTATGAGATTGTTGCATTTTGTTTAAAAATTCCGCAGAGAATGAGCCAAACCCAACCGATATCGATACATATTGGTACATATCGATAAGGTGGTAGAAAAACTGTTGTAAGATTATTTGGGAGTAGGACACTCAATGTATATGGATAATTTTTACAACAGTGGCCCTCTGAGTGATGGAGTTGGCGTCATGAAGTGGAGAGATAGGAGCGAGGTGTTAGTGATTTGCACAGAGCATGATGCGAACTTAATAAAAACATCATCTAAGAGGGGTGAACAGAAAGACAAACCATCATGTGTGGTGGAGAATAATAAGTTCACGGGTGGGGTGGATCACCATGATCAGCTCCTTTCCAACTATGCATATGAATGAAAATCTTTTCATTGGTATTCAAATTTAGCTCTTCACATTTTGCAAAATCAAATTGTAAATAGTCGCATACTATTCAATAAGAACAGTGGTCTCGAAATGAGTATGTATGATTATCGGCATGAAGTGATAGTCTCTTGCGTCTAGTACAGCTAAAATATGTTCTTCACCATGTAAACAAACCAAATTCCATTTTCCTGACAACATTACGGAGGAAGTCGAAAAAACTGAGTGAATAAAGAGGCAAAGATGTAGAATGTGCTCATCCAAAAACATAAGGAAAAACTCCATCCTATATTGTCCCGCTTACCCAGAGAAACCAGCGATACCTATGTCTCAGACCATGTTTTGTGGAGTTTCATGAGAAAAAATGAACTTTTGATTGAAATAATCATAAATATTGTAATAATATACTATGGTAATTTTATTTTTATAAATTCTCTTTTTTTTTTTCTATTATAAAGGTTTTTTGCTAATCATGTCGCTGAAATTTTTCAGAGGTAACAGCATATTATTGTGATTATTTTTATTTATATAAATAATTAGAAATATATTGTATCATATAATGTTATTCATATAATAATGAATTTGTGAGATAGAAATTAACATATATGTATTTGAAATTCATAAATTTTTTCAAAACGAAAAATAAAACCCTACCATTTTCTTAATTTGAGCCAGGTAAATTCTATCTGAGGAACCAGTAACACTGAATTCATTGTCCATCTAGTGATATTTGAAAGGACCAAAAAGGGTACTTTGAAGAGTAGGGGAACAAATAAGAATGGATCTGACCATCAAGAAGCTGGTGTTTGAAGGTTGTGTGTTTCACTAAAATTTGAATTTTGTACTTAGAATGGTCATTCCGCTTCTTTGTTTAGACCACAGCTAAGGAATTGTGCACGGATAGCAAGGGATGGGAGGGATAAGGGGAGTTGTCCATCTTTCTGTCTTGAGTACTACGTGTCCATTGAAAAGCTCTGCTACTACCCGTTTCTCATTCTTCTGCCACAACCCGAGGCAGTATGCATTTTGCATTCAGTCCCTCTATTCCTCAACACTTACCTCCTCCCAAAATTCTGATTTCTACAAATTGGCCAAGCAGAGGGCGAGAGAATGGATGTACCATTGAAAAATTGACTGGAACACGAGTAGTCGGTAGTGGTGCCGCCAGTAAATGCGAAAGGGGTACGTTTTTAGTTAGGGACTGCATAAAAGGGAAAGATTTGGAAGAGAATGAGCCAATGAAATATTTGGAAGGACTTCATTATCTATGAACACAATAAAAATAGCACATCATTTTATTCAGTCCAGTTGTGACAGTAAAAAGTAAAGAATCCTAAGAGATAAATATTCTGAAAGTGAAACGCATCCCATAGCTGTGGAAAATATTATATCTGAAGAAGGGGCCTTGATTTTAGATAAATATTCCCATCAGAAATGCCTTGATGAATTAAATATGTGGATATGAAAATGTTGTACGGGTTGCATACGTGTTGCCATATCGCAGTGGCATGTGACTCCCATGAGTGACACATTAAAATTATCCGTAAATTAAAAAAATGTATATTTTTTATTTTTTTGTTGATATCTAATACTCAGAACACAATTAAAGATTGAAAATCAGATAAATAGAAATCAGGAACTGGGAAGGTACATCGATGTATCGATACACACTCTAAAGGCCGTATTACACGGGAAACAAAATTGCACAACTTAACACTGCATTAATTCCGTAATCTGCCGTGCAATAATTATTGCGATAACAAATGCGTGACTGCTTACACGGTGGTCGTAAGCATGCATTCATTTGTGAATTCCAGTCATATGATAAGTACGCTAAGAGCGAGTGTTTTGTTCAAACAGGAGATATACGATATTCTGTAAATGACGTTGGTGACATTCAGTGAAAAATGAGGTTGTGGTGATTGTGGGATTCTGTGATATTGACATTGAGTATCTCTCTCTGTGAGAGAAATAATGGATCAGGAGGAGGAGGATGAATGGATCATTGATTGCTGCAGAGCTAGCAGTAGTGGAAATTATGATCGGGGCCGCAGAGCTCATAGAAAGGCGTAACCATAGGAGAAGAGCCAGAAGAGCAATTTGGATGCGGGAGTGGATCCGTAGGTGAGAGGAGGGAACAGGCATTCTTAATATGGTCCAACAGGAGCTGGCTGTAGAAGACAGGAATGCCTACCTCAATTTTATGCGGATGACAGTGGAACAATTTAACAAGCTATTAAATATCTATATAAATAAATAGCAATATAAGTAACTGTAAATATCCTCCCACATGACGAATAACTGTAAACACCCATCGCTCAGGTTATCGAACCTGGTCGAACCTTTTCGTCAGTCAACTTCCCGTGAACTTAGATGTCGTTGATTCTGCGACCGCTCGATGGAGTGCTATTCATACAAATTGCAAGAATGCGACCACCGAATTAGAGCAGGGGCTATTCTGACATCTTGCATTCATGCATTCGTTCATGCGTTCTTGAATTTTGCCGCTTTACACGGTGCATTTTGAAATTCACGATTGCACATACATTAGCTTGTGCAATTACGTGCCCCGTGTAAAATGGCCTTAAGTGTTAAGGCAGTCCAACCACCCATTTCCTGGCTGGAAGTCCTTACCTAACGCGACCGCAAATCTCAGCACTTGTGCTTTCAGCAGTGGGCCAGTAACTGGAACATGGTGAGCACAAGCGTCACCGAATCACTTAAACACAGCATCCTCAATATCTGCATATGTAGAGCGGTGGATTTTTTTGCAAAGAACTCCAAAAATCACATGCTCACTAGATTTTTCAATTTTCTCCCGATTATTTTAATATTGTTGAGAAAGTCGTTAAATATCATACTTTTTTGCGACATTGGTCTTAGTCATTTTGTTGTCTATGTCCTTAAAAATTTCTAATCTAGTATTTAAACTTAACACTTTACTTCTAATGTTATCGCTCTCCATAGTGATCAATGTCAGGTGACCGTCTATAAGATTGCGTAAATAAGTGTAACGTGGCACTAGACGCAGCAGCGAAACACCAGAGACTAATCGATGAGAACGGAAGGAGCCGACGGCAGAGAAGGGCAGGGGTGACTAGTGAGTGGGGGTGGGTTTTGTTTTGTGCATGACAGGGGTGGGAGTTGCCGTGTTCTTCTAGTCTGAGGAGTTCAGGTGCTTAGGGAAGATTTCTGGGTGAGCATTCATGTGCGTAAATAATGGGATATTGATGAAGCTCTCGAGGTTTTATTGCCATAATGGCAATAAGGTGATATTGCCATGTTTTGCAACAGCCGAGAAGAGGTGTAGAATATAAAGGATATCTTGCCGAGTGACTAACTTCGTTATAAGCAGGACTCATTTCAGTATGCCTTCGTTAAAAGCGTTAAAGAAGGTTGCAGTGTAACTTACGCCAATGAGACGAAGTTGGACCAAGTGTTAACATTGTGTGGTGAAATGATGTCTCTGACCGGCAAACAGCGTATTTAACCCCAAGTAATTTCCAATGGGAAACAAAAATTGAGTGAATCCAGAATTCTTTAGTTGAGTGGATCATTCTGACAGTTGAATTATTGGGTACAGAGTTATTTTAATCCAACTTTGAAGTAATTTATGTTTCTAAGAGGTAGCTATAAAGCTATTTGTGGGAAAAATATCACGTTAAAATTCAGACCCATAGTCCCAATGTTCCAAATGCGGCGGAGGAAACATTTATGATACCGGCTGCGATAAAAAAATGTATTTTTTGCACAAAAATCCAATCATAGTCCAGGAAATTGATTTTTCTCTTTGAGAATATATTCAATTTGAGTAGTTTATATCACCTTCAGATTCCATTTACGCATGTAACTGTGTAGCATGCAAGTTTAAATAAACACGTGAGTGAACTTCGTGAACCTCCATTACACATGACGAAGACGATGATTGGGCTTTCCACATCTTCTAGCAGTCGTCATCTACGAGAGGTTTTGGTCTCTTGGAGCAACCGAAACGAACTATCCCCCTTTCATTCTCGCTCACACATTTAGCGAACAGAAGCCTGGGCTCTCCTATCACCATTGAGAATTTCCTTTCGCAGGTCAAAATTTTCCCACCGAGCATATTCTCCCTCATCCTCCCTCTCCAACTGTGGGGAGGGTCGTCCCATTTGTTTATTGCCTTCCCACACAGGGGGCGTGGTTCAACCGTGTTGTCACATAGACATCAACTCGGGACTTAGAAATTTTTCAGCTTCGAGGTGGTAAGTTTTTTTTTGGACAGGAGTGTACTATAACAAGCTATCAAGGAGACATTGTGTAACAGATGTTAAGGATGCAGACGAAACAATTTTTATTTGAAACTAGAGTAAAAATGCCAGAAATGTGTCACGGCTTTCTGCCCCTAAGTCCTGGGTTCGTGAGAAAATTGCCATCATACTATTTCATCCAAGTCAAATGCTTAACATTTCACACTCTCCTGCAGAAGGCGCAGCTGCTGTGGGGGTAAAGGCGTTAGTCCCAAAACTGTTATGAAATTTTGGTGCAGGTTCAAGGCTCACGGGTGGCTGATTTTTTTTCGGTCGAATATTATGCGGAAATCACGAAAGATGCCTGATTCCGAACGTGTACAACAGTAACTATACCTTTTTTCGTATTTAACCTAAAACCTGGATAACTCTGGACTCGTCGTTACAAAGCCAAAGTCATTTTGGTCCGATTGGTGTCATTTTATGAACTACTATGCCTCTGATTAAAAGTCATCCTAAATATTGCAGCATTGAAACGCGTATTATCATTCATATAAGTGACATTCAGTGTGTAATGTATTTGGCAACACTGATCAATGTCTTAATTCTGACAAGGAGCGCCTATAAAACAATGCTGTGATCCCTCATCATTCGTAAAAACAAGTAACTTTTTCATATCGGGACCTAGACCCGAGGTTCATAATTTCAAAAATTCGTAATTTTGTAATATTGTTTACTTTTACATGCATTTAGATACCCATTTGGTCGGGACTGAAGATTTTGCTTCGTAAAATCAAAGTTTCGTAATTTCGAGTTTCTACTGTAATAATGGACTCATTTCAGAGGACATGTAGATTTTTCTTAACAAGTGACAGCTGCTTGTAACTCACAGGTCTGTTTGAGAAAGAGAAGGTGTCACGTAAAGTATGAAAATATTTGTGGGTAAACACTTGAAACTTGTGATATGGACTTTTAACTTATGGTGTTGTGAATAGTAGACTTGTGTGTTTGATCAACAGAATTTCTTGAGTTATAATTGAGTGTACTTTTAATGTACAGTCTTGTCTCTTGTAGACTTATAGCTCTGAGGAACAGGGCCATGATATCAGCATTGTTTGCAATGAGTGAGTTTGCAATAGTTAAGAGATGTCACCTCTATTCAATACTACCATTGTGTACTGTATTGTGGTGGTTACCTTATAAAGTTAGTCATGTTCTCATTTTCTCTCTGATATAGCCCTATCAATTTCTCCATACTTCTGTCCCCAAGTTACCTAAGTATATTTGTAGTAGCATACAAATGTATATCTTCGTATGAGTATCATTTTGGTTATAAAAAAAACAGTGACTCATAATGAGAAATTTTTCTCTCAAGTGTATATAGCTTAATCCAAAATAATAGACTAATTTATGATTTCTTGGATGGAATAAGTTGTTGTCACATAATATTATAATGTCATAACATGGGTTGAAACTTAGGTCCACAGTGTTTATTGCCAATTAATCAGGCAGTTTCACATAGTACTTGTTTTCTTATATATAGCTGCGATCCTGATTTTTCTAATGCTATTTTTTTACTGTGTGCAAATAATAGTGTTATTGTTTACATAGACCAGAGAGAAGTAAACTACAGAAAAACACTGGTTTTTATGAAAACCAATATTATTAGATTACATTATCAAACTCCAAGGTAATGTAAAAATGTGCTTATAACATAGGTTAATGTCTCATAGTGTTATAATTCCATGACGCTATGGATGCAATTAGGTAGGGATAGCTTGATGAGTTATTCTGTGTGTGCATAGCTGTCAAACAAAGAACTTCTCTTACTATAATTAATCCAACAATTCAAATTAGGTGCTAAATTAAGTATCAAAACCGAGAACCAATGCTAAGGACCTAACTATATCTATGACGTATATGAATATGTCATGACTTATATAGTAGTACCTATCTTTTTTCTTAGGGCAAATATAATGGCTTTTCTTGGATGAATTTCCAGATGACTTTGCCATACTGTAGTACGGAGTGATACTTTTCAATCTGTTAATTGAGATAAGTTTTTATGCCATAAAACCTGACTCAACTTTGTCTTTATTATTCTTCCCAGGTTGCTGATGCCGTAATCCTTCTTCAAAAGTGGCCTAAACTTCCAGTGGAGAAGGCTCTTGAACTCTTGGATTATGCCTATGCTGATCAAACAGTCCGAAGCTTTGCAGTTCAATGTCTTGAGGATGTGAGGTAATGTGTAATTCATTACTTTCTCATTGAGAAATAGTATTTTGTTGGATGAGGAACTATTCATCTTAAATTTACAGTGGCACTGATAGTTAAAGAGGAACTTTTTCAAGTTTTGACTTAAACATGAGGATATTATACATTTGCATAAATATCTAGGTGGTGTATGTATAAATCTCACCCCGGCGTAACCAGGGCTCGTGGAAAATAATTTTTAATTGTGAGTTGCAATACGTATTCATAAGTCATTACAGCCTTAAGTATTGTGACTATGCACTGCAGCATTAGTTTTTATGTTGAACATGGCATTGTTTTGTTGAAATACAAAAGATTATTGTTTGAAAAATTTACAAAAAGAGGAGAGTATGAATTTCGATTTTTAAAAAATGAGGTCTAGAGCTGCTTTTTATTGGAACATTGCCAAGAATTCTTACTGCCCATTTTTGTAGTCTACAGAGGCAAATTAAATTATATGAGTGGCCCCACATTGCAATTCCATACTTCAGTCGGCTATGGATAAAAGCATAATAGACCGAATGAGCAGTAACAGTGTCTACTAGGGTCACAATTTTTCTCAGGAGGTAGCATCCTGAGGCAACTTTAGCTCATAAACGATCAACATGAGTCTCCCTGACACATACATATACAGTAGAACCTCACTTCTGAAACTTTCCGCGAACCACCGAAAAACGTTTCATAAGTGAGGAAGTTTCTCAACTGAGGTTTTATGGTAAGGGAGTGTAAAACCAAAAGGAGATATTTGCACCAATTGCAGTCTTCAGTTTAGAAAGGTATATTCAATTCAAAAGATTATTGGGCCCAATTTACATACAACTATACATATATATAATCAGTCGTTCATTCACTCAGACCGCTCAGTGGCAAATACATACAAATAGAGGTTCAAACAGAAAGGTAGAAAGAAAGTGGATAGGAACACAAAATTGACGAACACAATGGTGGTGTGAAGGTGTAATGATGGCCGATTCCAAGTGGAAAAAATTCGACTGGACGGAGAATCGAACCACAGACCTTTGGATTTCACGTCCAATGCTCAGACCACCAAGTTACCCAGTCTACTAAGATACCGTTGGAATCGGCGGGGGGTTTATATGGACAAACACTCCCCAAGGCATGACCTACAAGAGCGGCCAATAGATGGCACTAGGGCTGCTTTTCACCCACCAGCAGAGAGAGAATGACACATACAGAAGGTGAAATGAAAGAATAACTCAAGCACACAGACAGTGGTGAAAGATATAGAACAGGCGTTTCGGGGTACGCTAACCCAAGTAGGAAATGACCTGTTCAGGCCATACAATCAATCGTTCATTCACTCAGATCGCTCAGCAGCAAATACATACAAATATAATAATATAATAATAATAAACATTTATTGTCGTGGACCATTTGGTCCTTTAGACATTGATGAATGAACAATTACAAAGAATACAACTCAACGATCCTGAATAAATGTATACATAATATTACATAGACAAATGAGAATGTGTACATAATATTACATAATATATTATAATCCAACAGATACAACAGTCAATTTCACTTTTCATGTCAACATGTTGGAATTTAAATATAGGGATACATATAGAAATTTACGCTACAGAGGCTTTGGGCCATCTTGCTCTTTAACTTTGAAACAAGTTTAAACTTGAATATAGGTTCATACTGAAAGGTAGAAATATAGTGGACAGGAACACATAAAATTGACGAACACAATGGTGGTGTGAAGGTGTAATGATGGCTGATTTCAAGTGGAAAAAAAGTGGTTAGCGTACCCCAAAACGCCTGTTCTATATCTTTCACCACTGTCTGTGTGCTTGAGTTATTCTTTCATTTCGCCTTCAGTATGTGTCATTCTCTCTCTGCCGGCGGGTGAAAAGCAGCCCTAGTGCCATCTATTGGCTGCTCTATAAATACCCCGCCGATTCCAATGGTTTCTTAGTAGACTGGGTAACTTGGTGGTCTGAGCGTTGGATGTGACATCCAAAGGTCATCATTACACCTTCACACCACCATTGTGTTCGTCAATTTTATGTGTTCCTATCCACTTTCTTTCTACCCTTCTGTTTGAACCTTTATTTGTATATACATATATATAAATACATATCCCAAGGCCAACTTCAACAATTGATCCAGCGTGCACTAAGCTTTATGCAATCCATTAACAAAATTCTTCCACTTATCCATCTCCACGCTCTCCCTCTCAGTCCCAACACCACGCCAGGGTCACCTTCCTCTCTCTCAGGCTCATGGCACCCCGAATCTCTGGCCAACTCTTCCCTTCCTCTCGTCCTTTCTTTTGTCCACGCAAACCTTTCCCTTGCTCACAATGGGACACAAACCATAATATCCTCCACATGTGCAACACCAGTCCACACCTCACGGCAGATGGCCCATGACTCTCCGCTACGGGATATAAACCCTAACACCTCTCGAACATACGGCATCAGTCCGCTCCCAATGGCAGATCCCTTCTCACTCCCTCTTCTATTGTTCCTCCTCGCATCCCCCGTTCTCCTATTGTTATATGTTTATCACAAATTGGCATCCCTAGCTACAGCCCCCCATGTTGATGTTATTCATGACCTAAAGTTGACCTTGAGTATATTTACAATCTTACAGGAGAGTGAAACCCCTTTCAGCTGCCCAATTTGGTCTGCTTTGTTTCCTGGCTGCAATTACTTATTTGGAGGCTGGAAAATGAAGCCTAATAATCTTTTATACTCATAAGCAACACCACAAATGTTCATATTACCAGAAGAGAAATATAAATTAGCATTCCTGAACACTGTATCCTAGGTTGAATTTCTGGCACTTTGCCTCGGGGCTTAAGTTTTGATTCACACCTGGGAAATTTTGTAATGATGATGCTAAATGAGTGCTCAGAAGCCAATTTTTGAAAACATTTAGCTCATGAACAGCTGTTTTCAGGCAATTCATTTTGTGACCAGGAGACAGACCAAGATTGGGGATTGAAGAAATGAGAAACTTGAGGAAAGTCATGCAAATTGATAGTGAAATAATTAATCAAAAAACACAAAAATCTGAAAAATTTTTGAGATGTCTTTAGTCACGCTTTTCTAATGTTCCAGTGAGGAATGGTTACCGATTTCACATCTTGGAACATATTGACCATTATGTTTATTGTCAGCTCATCTTCTAAAAGCAACGGTAGTATTGCTTTATAAAAATCTGCTTTGATAAAAAGGTTTCAGTAACATTCTGGCAAGGAGAGTTGTTTCGTTGAGTCCATTTACTTTCTATGAAAATTTTTCTCGATGAAATTCCTCACACGTCTTACGGACAACCCTTGACTGGGCAACAGCGCTGGCCTTTCCCTTTCTCTTCTGGGCATGCTCCTGGCAGTTCAGCATGCTCTTTTTCTGAAATAAATGTTAATCAATATTGATGAACCAACGAATTCGTTTAAGATTTTATAAGTAGATTCATTATGATGAACTCGATAGCTTGAAGAAGATCCAAACGGTGGTTTTCAGGGATGTGCGGAACGGAAAATAATGCAGCCTTAATGCCAAATGCAGCAAAAATAATGCAATCAATAACTAAAATACTAATCCACTAAATTATATGAAACTTTATATGATTGTTAAGAAAGATCTTTGCTACAATATTTGTGAAGGAAATTCCGATATCTTGATCCGTGTTGTTATTACGAAGCTGTAAATGCGATGCATCCGTCCGGTAACCAGAAAAATGCGCTACTAGTCTGTTTATAATCACACACTAATCAAAATAATCAGTAAAAAGCTTTGATTTGGTGCACTTTATTTTAAAATCGATTGAGCTGTCTTTGAGATATTAGTCCTCTAACTCGGGTAACAGAACTTTGCAACTGATAGCAGTCCCATTATAATGTAGACCCCACGGATAATAGAAATGTAGTCCTTGTAGTATTTTATAGTCCGTGGTAGTCCCCTTGGTACAACCATCGCATATCGATCGTCATCGCCGTGTGTCGAGTTAACAAATGACAATCAATATGCGATATTTCACAATGATGATTTGATTGAAGTTGATTTTAATACGGGCAAATGAGAATGGATTAAGCTGAATTTTACCAATGTTTTGACCTCAATTGTTGAATTTAAGGCATTATAACTCAATATTATTTACCTTCTTATCTATGATAAGAGTTAATTATGGCATATCAACCTATGTTTAAACTGATGATGTTACGCTAAAAAAAAGGGTTCCTATGTGGACATTGTCCATGAGAGGAAAACACTTGTTCAACGAATAATTCACCAAAAAGTATCGTGAACATGTATGTCCACTATCCTAATAATAGTTTAATGACAAATGGGTGCATAATTGAAAGCACGAGACTGATAATCATCGTCGGCTAAAATTAATGTATGCCATCTTTCCATTGGACACCTCTCTGACGAGTCATATAAGTGAATTAAAATAATAATATTAAAATTTTTTAATACTCACATAAGGATTCAAGACCTTTTCCTAGAACTGTTTATTTAATGAAGTAGTAAGTTTTCCTAATTTAAAGTGCACTGCAGTCATATCACGGTATTCATGCTCCATTGACCTCATGGTGACCTTTGGGAGAGAATGCTGTAGCGTTTCTGCATTCACTCTTCAGTTTCAGAAAAAAAATGTTTTTGTTAGCATCCGTAACATCTGTTATGCCATGTCTCTTTGCAAGCTAAGACTATATTTAAATATTCATCATGTGTGTTTCAGTGTCTTAATGGATCTTACATATTTTACTCCATTCTACATACTTATCGGAAATTAAAATACACTTTGTATAGGTTCACTAGATAGGTTTATTGAGAACGACCATGGTTTCGTCACATAATGACATCTTCAGGTCATGTGTCAGGTTATGTGACGAAACCATGGTCGTTCTCAATAAACCCATCTAGTTAACCTTTACAAAGTGTATATTAATTTCCGTTAAGTATGGAGAGGTTTCACAAAGTTAAACTTGCAGTTATTAGTTATATCCATTCTACATGTCTAAAACTGTCAAAAGTGAGGAATCTAGAGATAAGTAGAAGTAGTAGGTATGTACAATCTTTGTCTTGGCCAAGTGTCTTTTGACTGCTATGAGAACGGAGTGAGGCTCAAAACCATCAAAATACTTCTCATTTTTACTATTCCCTCTCCCGTCCCTTGTTAATGGCTGGTGTTTTAAAACCCTCTGTCCCACACCCTTGCGGTGGCTTGCAGGGTAGTGAACAAGGGTAGATACTATTTGTAAAAATAGGTTTTTATTTTCAATGTAACCTTATTGCTCTATTTGTCTCATTTATCGTAGAGGCAATGCTTTCACTTAGGTATGTTTTATTAGAGTAGTTCATGAACTTTGATCATATGATCAATAATCACTGTGATGTCTCATAAAAATCTTTGCTTTCTTTTTTCAGTGATGATGATCTCTTATTGTACCTGCTTCAGCTTGTTCAAGCATTAAAGCATGAGTCATACCTGCACTGTGATCTAGTGGAGTTCTTACTGCGGAGAGCCCTAAACAACTCAAAAATTGGCCACTACCTCTTTTGGCACTTGAGGCAAGTACTCTCTTGAAATTTTAAAAGCTCTTTCCCTGTAAAACCACTCTTTCATACCTGAGTGATCTGTTGTGAACAATATTATGTAAACATATATGTATGATGCTCTTCTAATTGAAACATATTGTATTTAATGAGCATATTAATATTCATTTGAGAATTAAAATCACACAATTTTCTTTCCATAGTTTTCCTTTGGAGTATATGATACTTAATTTTATGAATTAAGTTGAAAAGAAGTAGAAGTTTACATTAAAATTTTCACAATCAATGTAAATTATTAGTCTGACATACTATCAGATATCAGATGACTTGAAAATTGATATTATACCTTTAGCTAAGAATGCCATTTATATGTGGTGCAAATTTTCCTGCAAAGAACTCAAGGTCATTTCAAAATGCTGGGAATTTTTCTACACTAGGAGGCAAATGATATTTTAAAATATCACTGTAATCAAGCAAGCCTAAGGGTCCATGGCATCATGAGAGACCCTACCATGGGAGAGATCTGACCCTTCCTCAGACTGGGTGGGGATTATCTTGACCCTTTGCTGCACAAAAAGCCCCACTTATGTTATGTGCCTATGGTCAATTGTTTGTTTATGCCATGGAATTAATTAAACCTTTCAGTGTGGTTGATGTGTTGGTGAATGCCCTCAGAAGTGCCATATGTGTATCTTAATTTTTTTATCTCTACTTTTGTATTCATGATATCTTCTGTTTCTAATAGTGGATACTCACTTCAAAATTCATATGATTACAAATTCGTCATTATTCCTAATGCAACAAAATGTTCTTGCTTTAACTTGAGTATGCTAGACAACAATGTATCATCATTAGCCCTTCAAGTGATGATATGTCGTCATGTGGCACTCAAGGAGTTAAAAAAAAATATTTTTTGCATTCTTAGCATATTAAAGCTGAGAATTGCATTCTCTATGTTGTGCTCTGTAAATGCTAATTTAGGATAGAATTCTAACATTAATGTTTATCGAGTTCATCTCCTCTTCGACTAGAACCATTTTTTTTTTAAATCTTGGTCCATCCACGGTCCTTGTTTGGTGTAATAATTGACAGGAAGAGTACATATTTTTTTCCCTACCCGTTAATGATCCTGATCGTTTTGATTTCTTGGTGACCAATAGTTTCATTTTATTTTGCCTTGATGCATTTGCACAGAACAATGCTGTCAATCATTCTTTCAAAGGTGTGACAGGGTGCATGCTTTTCTTGCTCAAATGCTAGGGTTCTTGATGGCAGACATTTCCAATGCAACCCATGGTTGTCAGCATTGTAAATCTGGTTAGATTTATTATGTTTCTCCTTCACATTGCTTTGAAATTCCTCCTGAAATGCAACAGCAATGTTGAAACCAAGTCGTTCTCCTTGAATGCTAAGTTTATGAATATCATGACTCAGTTTAAATCTGCATTTAATCCCAACTCCATGTGGAAAGACATCTCTTAATCTGTGACAATTGGACCTGAAAGAGGTTCGCATTCAGCTTGTCTCTGGGTAAATCATTGAAGTATAGCAGAGTCCAACTCTGTATGAAATTTTTGTGATGCTTTGAAGGTCTTGTGCCTCGGTCACAAATCCTAAGACTCAGTTATATTTTTATTATGATTGCAGGAAATATCGATATAGGGTAAGTAATCATTGATGGAAAATCGGGAGTTCAATGTACTTGAATGATTTCAAATCATTCAACTGAATCTTATGGAGGCATTATTTATGATAGCATTATTCCATTTGCAAGTTATGCTTCTAGTAGTCATTTCAATTAGTGCTTGAATTTTCTGGAACAAATTTAGAGCATTAATTTGGGACTGGGTGGTTTAAATATTAGCCTGCATGGTGGATACATGACATCCATGCTCCCCATTTTTGCGGGCATCTATGGCTTGGTATAGTTTAATGGTTACAGTTTTTCTATCCATTGAACTCTTCTTTGCTCACTTTGTGCAGGTATCTGAAAGAGTCAGTTGTCGCTGAAATCGCTAATCAAATAAGGCTTTAATGTCTCTAAATTAAACTCTAGACTGCTCTCTTTATGCCAGGTCTGAGATGCAGGTCCCCTCAGTGTCTGTTCGTTTTGGGCTAATTTTGGAGGCATATCTTCGTGGAAGCAAGCAACACCTTAAGAAACTTACCAAGGAGTCCGCTCTCCTGGAGAAGCTCAGGAGTACAAGTGAAATTTTACGCATGCGGAGGGGTGAGGGGAAAGAGAAATCGAGAGCATTCCTACAAGAGTATCTCAATCAGCCCCACTGTATGGAGGCCTTCTCCAATGTTCTCTGCCCCCTTGATCCCAGCTTCAGGTGCAAGAAAATAAAGTAAGTTAATTATTCAGATATTATCTTTGAAAACTGTGTTTTAGAAATTGAATTACTGCTCCAATGGTAAGCATATTTTTTCTTTGGGAATTTTCATTACATTTATAAAATGATATTTGAAAATGATGTTGAGGTTTGTAAAATGTTTACACTATATTCAGTGATTTTGTTGGAGTTATATATAAAATGTACATTCCTGTCCTGCACATTGTAGCTACAGAGGCACATTCATTCTTTATAATCTACAAAAAAAGCTCATTAAAAATAATTCTTGTGGAATCATAGTACAACTCTTTGTATAGCCGCATATTTGAGTTTAATTGGAAGCAATTATTGGCTTAAAATCACCATTAAAAAGCATTTTCCTTGACTGAAATCAGCATTTGTATCTTACAGTTGTAGTTAGAAGTGCTCTGCCTCTAAATATCTCAATTCCAGCTGGTTCATGTTACTAGGGGTCCCATTTAACCTGACCAAAATGTTGCCTTTGTTTGCATTTCAGTTTTCGTAAGAAATTTTACGTGAATATTACCTGTTCTATCAAGTGTGTAATATTTATTCAAGTGTGATATGTTTTGCACTCATACAGTTTTGAAGTAAAATGGAGTATAACTAGATGCATGCATTAAATGAATGTAATGGCAATTCTATCTGCTTTGGGAAAAGTAACTCACTTGATTATCCTTTTCAGACCAGAAAAATGTAAAGTTATGGACAGCAAGATGAGGCCTTTGTGGATTGTTTTCGAAAATGATGATCAGCATGCTGATGATATTTATGTAATCTTTAAGAATGGAGATGACTTACGTCAGGACATGCTCACCCTGCAGATGATCAGAATCATGGACAAGCTGTGGAAAAATGAAGGTCTTGACTTGAGGTAGGCCAGACTTCATGTTGAATTAACTCTGTTGGCTTAGTTTTCACTGGTTTAAAAGGTTTTAATATTCATTTAGAATATGGAAGGACTGCTGTACTCTTCCACCTGTGTATTTATTTATCATAGAACATGTTTTAGTGTCCCATAGGATTTTTAAGAACCAAATTACTGTGCCTGGGTATACAATGACTGCAGTTATTTAATTGTGCAATTATTCCTCAATTAACCATAATTCATTTACCACCATATTTTCTTTGACACCAAAAACCCGTTGTGATTGTATTCGCATAGAACGACATTTCCTGTTTTAACATGTTTGCTGAAGTTTGTGATTAAGTAAACTCCAATTATCATTGACTTAGTATTTGTGTACAGTAAAACAGTAATGGTTCATGTAAAAATGATCACAAGTTATATTTATGTTGCAATTTAAATTTCCTTTCAATTCCATAAATAGGCGAGGGATTGGTGCTGAAGCAAGCATAGAAGCAATCATATCAGATCATTAAAACATTACTATGTTGGATTATTCTTTTGTTACCTTTTCACAAGCTTCGTACCATTACAATCATACAGAAGTTTTCATCCTCTCCCTCCCAGTTCCTCACCTAGATAGTAATCCATGTTGGTATTTGTTTTGGTTTTATAAAGCCGATATTCTTTGATAATTATTAAATAATGTTTTGCCTCTACTCCCAAAAATTGCATGCATGTAGAAGCAGTGAAAGAATTGAGTGCCAATGTGCAAAGGAGTGATGCTTGATATGAGTTTTAATTTTTTTTGTTTATATCATACTTGGTGGAGATGCCATGGAAGGAGTTTGAAGTATGTAGAATTGGTTGGGAAACTGATGGGCCCAGTTAGATAGCAGATTTGCGAGGGATTGCAATCAGTGTTCATTGCATTTCAAATTCATTGGAATGAAGATTGAACCTAAGGGAATGGAAATTAAAGAGATCCTGTACTTATTATTTGGTGGGGTTAAATACGTAAGTGTAAGGTATTTAAGTTGTGCTGGTAGAGTAATGTTTCCAGATCTAGAAGACTTAATTGGAGGTGTAAATTTATTGGAAGTGATCTAAATAGAAGTACCAAAAAAAGAATATTTATTTTGATTTGTAGGGGTGTATAAGGCATGATTTGGGCTCGAGTGGGAGACTAACTTTGAGGTGTTAAAAATGATTGTGGAGGAAAGAAGGTTAGGAGGATAGATTTGAAGTAGGCAGAAGAATTGGTTGTAGGGTGTAATCAAAAGCTGCAAAGGATGGTTAAGGGAAATTGTTGGGCCAGAGGCTAAGTGTAAGAGGAGGAGGACTTTGAATGGCATCATTTAGGGTTGAAGATTTGAAGAATTTTGGAAGAGAATACATAATATGAGATGTATGTCGTGATTCGTGGTAGAATTGGCTTAGCTGGTCATTTTGAGGTAGGTAGGTATCTTGGTAAGGAGTATCCGACACCCTGTCAGTATTGCTGGAATATGTACTGGTGATGAAGGATGTTTTCAGGTGGCCTATGTATCTCTGTGCAGTTTTGTAGATATAACAAACAGTTATGTGTAATACTTTTTAGTAGTTATGAAAGATGAAGATTGATATTAAAATTTAAGAGGCAGCCTAAATAAACACACATATACTTCTTGGACTGTTTTCTCCTCTTCACCACCTTGTGGTTGCATGCAGTGTCAATATTTTGGTCCCTCCAAATTCATGAAATCAAGATTTTATTGTATATGTATAGTGATCAGAAGATCAGCAAAATTCTCATCATGGTCAAACGAGGCTGTTTAGGAGTGAAATTCTGGATGAAATTAATAATGTGTACCTATGAATTTGAATAGATTCTGCCAAATTTGGGTTTTATAAGACTCATTGAAATTTTGATTGCATCAAAATGGAAAAAAGCCTTTAATTGTTTAAGCCATGTATATTGCTATAGAATTTATGTATTCTCAATTTGGTGTGACTCTATCCTTTACGTTAATTAGGTGCTAAGTTCTTGTCACATATATGATAGTTTAATGGTTCAATTTTCAGAATGAATCCATATGGGTGCTTATCAACAGAGCATCGTTTAGGAATGATAGAGGTGGTGCTGCATGCAGAAACAATTGCCAACATCCAGAAAGAAAAGGGAAAATTTTCAGCTACATCTGCCTTTAGGAAAGGCTCCCTTCTAAGTGAGTCATATGCTAATTCACTACTTCTTTTGTAACATCTTATTGTGAATGTTAGTCATGTTTATTGATTGTTACTTTTTTTCTAACTTTTCATTGTCTATTCATGCTCATCAGATGCATGAATATTTGGTGTTGTCGGCTGTTACTAGGTGGAAACAATTCATTATAATATCATTGAATACACTTGATTTTTCCACAGTTTTTATTTTTCCTCCACTACCTAGGTTTTGACACCCAGGTCATCATCAGGTGACTACAGAAAATTTTTATCTCAGTGAGTATATATACACATACATGAGGAAGGAGCAGGTTAGGGTTTTTTGGGGGCAAGGAAGGTTGGTGGTACGGGAGGAGTGGGGGGAGGGTGGTAGGTGTTGGAAAGGTTTAGCGTCATGTGTCACATGAGGTCGTTATGATGAGCTGGTAGCCCGGAACAATGGTAGGTCTTGGAGGGGAGAACGGGAGGCATACAAAGTGTCGTTGACAATTTTGTTCTTCAAGCCCACAGTAAACTTGTCAACAACACTTTGTATGCCTCCTGTTTTCCCCTCTAGACCTCCCACTGTTCGGGCTACCATCTCATCGTAACGACCTCATGCGCCACACGACGCTAATACTTTCCAACACCTACAACCTACCCTCCCTCCCACTCCTCCCATCCCACCAACCTTCCTTACTCCCGAAAAACCCTAACCCACTCCTTCCTCATGTATTTGTATATATACTCACTGAGATAAAAATTTTCTGTAGTCACCTGATGATGACCTGAGTGTCGAAACCTAGGTAGTGGAAGAAAATTAAAAATTGTGGAAAAATCAAGTGTATTCATTGACATTTGTGATTGGGAGAGGCGTGCCAAAAAACTCACACACAAGATTTATTGGTTATGATACACAACTTTGTTTTTGAAGCTTATTAATGGTACATTTTATTTTTTAAGATTAGGAAGAATTATATAAGAAAGTTTGTTTGGTTGTAAAATAAGCTTATCATTATCTGTAAGCTCATTGATGTAAATCCTTATCGGGTTTCCATACCTGGATGGAAACCCGAGAAGAATTCACATCATTCGTTGGGAGAAAATTTTTTCTTACATGTAATCCCAATTATTGCTGTGGAATACATCTTATTCCTTTTAAGCTTTAATAGATATTATATGGGTTTCATGTTAAGCAATTATCTTATTTTCTTTTCAAAGCTTGGCTCAAGGAGCATAACCAGACAGAAGAACAGCTATCTAAAGCTATCGAGGAATTCACTCTGTCCTGTGCTGGCTACTGTGTAGCCACTTATGTCCTTGGTGTAGCAGATCGGCATTCTGATAATATAATGGTTAAGAAAACTGGCCAGGTAAATAGAATACTGGTTGTTATTCCTACATATCTCTATGTCATGGTCGACTTTTATCTCCTAATCCAAGCTTCATTTGTAATTTTCAGTCTCTTTTCTCATGTGAAAATGGTCTTACATACACATTCTGCCTGTTTAATTTAATCTTATGATCTCTGAATGAAGACCGCATTGAGTAATGCAGCATTCGGTATTAATACCATGTCACCACTATTTAAATCGTGGAATAAGTTATTTTATGGTTAACACAAATTCATCTTCAATTTCTGGCTGAGTGCTTTAGCCAGTTAAGCTAACGGGGCTAATTTTATGGGCTTTAAAGGAACACTGTTTCCCAGATTGCCACACACACATTGTAATGAGCAGTCCATAGGTTGCACTAGACACCGCAGATTCATATCATGGAATAAGTTATTTTATGGTCAACACAAATTTCAATGATTATTGAATGCATCTGGAAAGAGAATAGTTCTCCCTGTTCACTAGAATAACAGTGGTTTTGCATTTGCCAATTAAAAAATATGGTGAAATGTATTGTAATGAATGTAGCTAAATGTATGAAATTGTATACCATTCTTGTGCTTCATTTTATCAATTTTACTCTGCCATAAAACTTTAATTCCTTTAGTAAATGCAAACAATGCTGTGAATATTTAATACTGAGAAAGTATACCCTCAGCTGTATACTTTTAATGTTTATCATTACCTCCTATTTCTGTTTAAGTAATATTTTGGATGCTTATAGAAGAAAGTGGTATTTCTGATGCAGTCTCAACAAAATTCATTTTACTTTTTACTAATTTCATGTTACTTTTTCAGTTATTTCACATAGACTTTGGGCACATATTGGGACATTTCAAAGAAAAGTTTGGCTTTCGCCGTGAAAGAGTGCCTTTTGTTTTGACCCATGATTTTGTGCACGTTATCAACAAAGGACAGACTAAAAAGGAAGCCAAAGAATTCCAGAGATTTCAAGGTCACTGTGAAGAGGTTAGTTGATATCAGTTGTTCATTCAGCATATTTCCTTTTTTTTGTGGAGGTGTTTAAACAGTGGTGCCTGGGTTAAGTCCAAGCCTGCTAAATGGAGTGTCTCAGATTTGAGTCCTGCTGGTGTGATATTTCCACTGCTCAGGGCATAGGTGTATGTGTTTGTCTGTTGTTGTTATTCTCTCCATTTAGATTGGCCAGTTGTGCTGTATTTAAACTATTAAAAATAAATAGAAAAGGTGTTTAACTGATGATGTTAGTGAGAACATCTCAACTTGAATGAATGCTCTGGGTACATACCCTTAAAAGCAACAAAAAATATAATGTACGTAACATTTGGAATTGTTATAAAATAAATACAAAATGAATACCTTATTCAAAATTTGCATACAAACAGACATATTAATTACATGGTCATAAAATAACGGCAACATTAAAGTAAAAATAAATAATTTGATTACTGCTGTAACAGGTAACTATAACATTTACACTTGATGAATTAAAATGATTCAATAGTACAATCAAGTTCCAAGCAACAACATTTTGAATTGTTTTTAAATAAATGAAAATTAAAATGAAAAACCTAATACAGAATTTGCATAAAACAGACATCAATTACATGGTCACAAATATCGGTAGAATTAAAGTAAAAATAAATAATTGATTACTGCTGTAACAGGTAATTATGGCATTTATAATTGATTGATTCCACCATCCAGTCCAATTCCAGGCAAAAAAGTGTAATGTACATGTCATTTAAAAATGTTATTGAATAGAAACAAAAATGAAAACGTATTGAAAATTTTACATTAAAAAAGTATCAACGTTAGTGTAATAATAAATAATTTGATCACTGCTGTAAAAGGTAATTATAACATTAATACTTGAGTGATTCCACAGTCATACAGTTTTTTATTTTGTTGGGAATTGCATTCCAGAGTGCGGTAGATCTGACAATGAACGATCTATGGAACACTGTGGTTCTATGTGATGGTAATTGTAGATTTGATGAATCACTCTGTGGTATCATAGTTCTGGTTATAAGCGCGTACTGAAAGAGGTCAAGTAAATATTTCAGTGTTTTGTTTTTGAACCGGGAAAATAAAAAGATACATAGGTATTTCTGCCGAGAGGAAATATCTAGCCAGTTTAGTTTTCCCTATGGGAGGAAATGTGTTGATCCCAGCGTAGATTAAAGATGAATCTAATGCATGAGTTCTGTAACAGTTGCAATTTCAAATTTTGTTCGCTAGTCAGATCTCCAAAGGATAGAGTGCAATACTCTATATGAGGGAAAATTAAGGTAGTAATTAACAATTTCCTTATATGCCCAGGTAAGATTTTTTTCTGTGTTTTAAATTATACAATATACCATTAACTCTATTGGATACTGCATGTATCTGATCGTGCCATGTCAGAGTGTTGTTCATAATAATACCCAAGTTACGGATAGAATTTGAATAGGGAATTGCTATGTCATCAAGCTCAATGCCGGATGTTGTTTCAAGGTTAATCTTATTACTAAGTCTCACATCACCAATAATTATTGACTTGGTTTTTGATGCATTTAAAATTAAAAAGTTTTGTTTGGCCCAGTCCGAGATACCATCGACATCGCTCTGGATCTTTAAAATGGACTCATTAAGATCTTTCAATTGGCAGTGAAGATATATCTGAAGGTCGTCCGCATATAACATATATTTACTATTTTTGATTCTTTCAGGTAGGTCTAACATGAATGAAGAAGAAAAAAGCGGGCCTAAAACAGACCCTTGGGGGTTGCCTTGCTTTGTTGGTTGCCATGAGGATAGGTTTCCTTGATAATCTTTCACTGCCTGTTTTCGTCCATTTAAGTACGAGAGAAACCAGCTCAGGGACGATGACGAGAAATTGAGGTTTTTCATTTTACGGAGCAAAAGCACGTGGTTTACTCGGTCAAAAGCTTTACTGAAGTCGAATAATACAAGGATGGTCACCATGGAATGATCAATAGCCAAGCGTATATCATCCGTGACCTTGATGAGGGTGGATTGAGTACTAAAATTTTTCCGGAAACCTGATTGACAATTGTCAAGTTTATCATTTATTGTGAGGTAGTCAGTGACCTGGTCAAATAAAATTCTTTTGAGGATTTTGGAGACAGTGCATAGCAGTGAAATCGGGCGATAATCACCGAGAGAGGTCGGATTTTTGGTTTTGCCTATAGGGAGGATTATTGATGATTTCCATTATGATGAAAATGTGGATGATAATAGGGAATAGTTAAATATTTCCAATAACGCCAGAGGTAGTACATCACCTGCTCTAATAAGAAATTCAGAAGGAATATCATCGACACCCACTGAGTTGGACTTAGAGCAGCAAAGATATCAATGCAAAATGTCTGACGTAATATGCTTGGAATAAAAACTGTTATCAGTTACCGGGGTGAGAGGATCTAAGGAAGAGATCACAAAGTGAGTTATGACTGTTGCACGAGGTAATATTTACAAAGTAGTCGTTAAATTGATCTAATGAGAACTCGTGGGTTACTGCCTTTCCTGTTTTACATAATAGACCAAGTTGCCGAAGTTCACGCCAAACATCTTTAGTGTTAGTATGCACAGAGAGGGCATTGGAATAATGCTGAGGCTTTGATTCCAAGAAAAGGGACTTGATCTTATTTCTGCAGGATTTGTATTTTTCAAGGACAATAGGATTTTGTGAATGAACAAAAGCCCTTCTCAGTTTGTTTCTCTCTTTCATAAGTTTTCGAATATCCTCAGTCAACCACGGTGCTGGAGGTCTTTCCAGCAAGTGAGTGCGTTTCGGTGCATGCGTATTCATGCATTGTAGAACATTTGTAGTAAATGTATCACATTTGTGATCAATGGAACCTGAGGCAAAAACACAATTCCATTCCTCTGTGAGGAGTTCATTTTGATAACTATATAAATGCATCGAATCTTCTAAGATCACGCGATACAGTGGACAGAATGGGATGACGAGTTGTATAAAATTTGTAGGTAATATATATCAGATTGTGTGCCGATAGAAACAGCACAGGATATTGAGAGTAAGTTGTAACCTTATCCAGGTCATCAACAACACATAGATCAATGAGTGTATGGCATTGATTGATTGAATGGAAATATCAGGTGAAATTTTATGTTCTAATTTTTTGTTTTTGTGAAATTTTATGTTCTAGTGATCATACAATTGTGTGAAATTCACAGTGGGAAAATCATTTTCCTGGACTGAGAATCAAACCCAGATCTCTAGTTCCCACGAAATCGAGGGTTCTGGGTTCAATTCCCAGTCCAGGCAAATGATTTTTCCACTATGAATTTCATACAATAATTTTTTTGATAATTTAATATTTGGCTTGGTGTATTGAAAATGAAGATCAATCTCCAATAATGGCTAATTGATGGTGCCTCAAAAAACTATTGAAAATTTGAGCCATGTTGTGAAATTTTTCTGTTGGAGCTATCTTTTTATTTTTTTTAAATACAGTAGACTCGTTATTACGAAGTTCATGGGACCAAAAAATTGGCGGTTTGTAAAAACGTTGTTCGTATCAACATAGTTTATATATAAATATATATACTAAATATATATATATATAATAACAAGGAATCGCACAGGCACCAATGATTCTCATTGTCTTAAAGCACAAGTCAGCGGGACGCCAGACAGTTTTCCTCGAACGTGTGGCAGAGGCAATCACAACCCTCGTCTCAGTACCATCTCCACTCATGGTCCATGGCCAAATGTGTATTCACTTAACATAATTGGGATTAACGATTAAATTTAACCGAGACAGGTTTCGTTAGCTTTGCAACTTATTTGTTATTTTTTTAATTGCCGTAACGTTTAACTTTTAATTGATAACACTTTTGCTAATGATTAAATTATTCATTACTACCTAAATGTTACGTGCAATCCTTATGTTTCGCTTTGAATTTACCAATTTTAAACTGAACTTTATCTTTATTGATATCAAAGTTCTTGTATAATGAACATTCAAGACAATTTCTGAGCTTATATTTTTCAAGCATTCAACATATTGTCTCAATGAATCAACAACGTAAAAAACAATGGACCATGGACACAGTCCGGCGTACTACGAGATGGGGTGCCTAGTTACCCCTGGGACTTTCTTTTGCTTGCTTGTATTCCACTCAGCCGCAAAGGCGTGTTGGTTTGCTGTTCATGTGCGGCTAAATCTGCATCGTTTACAAACGACTAAAGTCTGCATCCATTGAAAAATCTTAGACGTGTAAGCACGGTTGAGTTTGTAGCGAAAGGGAGAAATACCAAATTTTATCATTCATAATGTTGGTGGAGTTTATTTGCTATGCCTTCTCACTGTTGAAATTTAAGACATGAATAACAAATTTTTCTCATCTAAACAGAAAAACTGACGTCTTTCTCTCCAGATGAGCGAGAGTCACAATTTCATAACATTTCAATGCATACGTACGATGTGTAGGGATTTTGAGGCCAGAATTTCAGTACGCACAAAGATACTTTTTCAACGATGGAAACATGATGCTGTAACTTCACATGCGCCATAGTCATTCCCACAAGCCTGGGCAGAGAGTTTCGCCAGGTCATTACAAAGCACTGATTACACTTCACCGATTCAGACTCGAGTGATTACCCTGCTGGTTGCTAGTGGAAGCGCTAAGCTGCCGCTGCCTGTGGGGAAGAGGGACACATTTCGCCCTCAGCACAGTCAAATTGGAAAGGGGGTTGGGAGCTAGGGATGGGAAAGGGGAGTGGGTAGAGCCTTGGCCAGGCCGGGAAGCTGGTTGGGGAGGGAGGAGTAGCCGGGAATTGTGCCGGACCCCCTATTGGGTGAGTGACCTTCAGAGGGACAATAGAGGCATGAGATGTTGGGTAGGGGTGAAAAGGAAGAAGAAAAGTCCTTATCTTTCGTTTCTTCCCTTTCACCCCTCCTCGACCTCTCATGCTCTCTCAGACTCCTTTCGAAGTGCAGTAACCCAGTGGGAGTTCTGTATCCTCAACCCAGTTAAATAGCTTGCGCGAAGTATCCATTGTATATATTTTAGTTCTCAAGCTCTTGGGCACAGTACATGTGGCATAGCTTCCTGATTTTTAATGCAGCGTCGTGAATAGCCAAATGAATGCTGTTATTTATGTGACAGACTTCGCAATAAAGTATTTTTTGTCCCTGTGGGGACCGGGACTAAGGTTCGTTATGTCGTAATTTCGTAATATCGTTTCTTCACCTTACATTTAGATACCCCTATTGTCGGGACCAACGATTTGGTTCGTAAGATCGAAAACTTTGTATAAACGTTGTTTGTAATAAGGAGAGTCTACTGTATATTATACTAATTTTAATTGATATTTACATTAGAAATGTGAAATCCAGAGACGAAAATCCATTCACCTTGACTGGGAATGGAACACCGATCAATTTCTAGGCTGGGTGCTTTAGCCAATTAAACTAACGAGGCATCCTGCTCCCCTGTATATTTTTATGGGCTTTAGAGGAACGAAGTTTCCCAGATTGCCACACATGCATTGTAATGAGCAGTCCATAGGGTGTGCTATACACCACATTATGTTAGATAAAGGCCGAACTTTGAACACAAGAGGTGTTCATTTTTTTGTTTAATTTGTATGCATTGGTAATTTTGTTGCTTAGGTTATGTAATATATAATACACTCTGACAATTGTGATCATGTTCTACTTTTATTTATACCTGTGCATCATGAGTCGTGGTATTGTTATTTGTTCATTGATATTTTCAGATCAGTTTTTTAAAGTTAAGGGTATTAAAGGGCGTAATGGAATCATTTTATTCATTAGCAGAAAGGTTCCATAAATAATATTGCCTACCAAATAACCATTCTAAAGGGGAAGCATTGTGGAAAAGTAATCAACTTTAAATATCCTCAATATCTGCCTGCATAATGATCGTGGATACCACTTTTTTTATATTTAATGTGATGATGGCCTCATGATGTCTCTTCCATCATAGAATGGCTCCTGAAGATTCCTATTGGTCTGCATGTAGTTTATATAATTTGAATAGCTGTGAGATATCCATTTGGCAAGTTCAGAAGCAGCCTTAGAGAATCAACAATGCCCTTGGAATTTTTTAAATATTTGTTCCTCTTTGCTATATGGTTATTGTATTGTCATTATTTGTGAGTTTCAGTGTACATAAATCATATCAAATAATGAATTAGGGCCCTATTATTGTCGGGGTTGATGAACAGTTCCAAATCATGGAGGAATTCTTCCAGAGATCTCCACTGGTTCAAGCTCTCAAATTGACCCAGAGTCTCAATATTGGCCGATGTTTTGATGAATCAAGCATTGAAATGTCAGCCAGAGAGGAGAGCCTGACAAGGTGAATAATTCCTGAAGAATTCCTCCATCAAGGCCAGAAGGAAAGTGTCAGATCTCATATGGTTTCTCAATGAGTGTATGTTCGGTGTATGTCAATTTCTTATGAATATAAATTTTGTTCTAATTCAATCTTTTGATTTCTCCAGGCTTTCCAAATTCTTCGTCGTCATGGTGGTCTTATTCTATCTCTCTTTGCCATGATGATATCGACTGGGTTACCAGAGCTGAGCTCGGAGAAGGATCTTGGTTACCTTAGGGATACACTGGTGAGAATCTTGATGATAATAATTTATTAAGGCAGAACTGGCTTTGAAACATGTTCTCCATTGTCATATTTTTAGTGTTTCTAGTATTTTCCAGCTTCAGGCTTGTAGGCATATGAGAAAGATGTTAGTTTTAGTCTCTTATTTCATAAAAATAAAAAACCCTCCAATTAATTATCAATATATTTTTTTGGTGAAAATGAAAATTGATATGGGGCACCTTCCAAAAGTTGTGCTCACTTCATAGACTTCAAAATGAGTGAAGGTTGGTTCGATCGTTTCAGAGACTGAGTTTCAGAGTACCTGCACTAAAAGTGTTATAAGGTGCAGCAAAGCTAGTGGCACAGATAGAGAAATGGCTGATTGATATTTAACACAATTTAATAAACTCATTGAAAAGGAAGGCTATTGTCCACAACAGGTGTTTAACATAGATGAGGCAAATGTTGCAGCGTATAGTATCACCACCCAATAGATCCTGTGAGATAATGCAACATTTCTCATATAGTCAGGATTACATCTATGATAATTCAAATTAAGGCTGTCATTAAACTTAATTAAGACAGTTTTGTTTACCAACTTGGAACAATGAGATCATACATGTAAGAATAACTTATTGTTACAGTGCATTACCTACCAATGAAATGAAATGATTCCTTGATGAATACAGCTGTCTTAAGATAACAAACCACATCAATGAATTTAGTTGAATTATAAGTTGACGTTTCTTGGTGAATAACAGGATTGTAATGTAATGGCTTATCTAATATGGCCTCAAAATTGACACTCCTTTTGACTTTGCCCTGAAATATCGAGAGAATCTGCATCACCGTGCCATTTGGTTTGCTGATTCACTGTACCACTGCATGAAGATCAGTCTTCAAGTGTCTTCCTGGATTAGCAGTGGTGGTATATAATAAAAGGGTGTAGTTAATACTGTGAACCATCCCTTTTCAAAGTGGATTCACCATTCAGTATCTAAATTTTCCAGAAATTAGCCATTTATTTTGGGAACTTTCTGTAGTGACCATGCACCCTAAACATCTAGAGCTTAAAATCTAATTTAAAAGAAGAAGAGGATAGTTGAGAAATATGATGAGGGTGCCCAAGTTGGCTCTTAATCACAGGAGCACAGTTATTCACAGTCTACTATATCAACAATAGTTAAACAGTAAGTGAAAAATTTTAGTGTCTGATAGATCCAACACTGCGAAAAGGAAGAGAATTTCCAAATTGGAGAGACTCCTGTTTGTGAATCTGAGGGAAGTTGAAAGGTGACACTGTTCCTACACAGTTTGCGCTCGTGATAGTCAAGCAGATTTTTGATGATCTAGGGCTCCTTCCATAAGTTTTATTCTCTTCAAAGACTTCAAAATGAGTGAAGGTTGGTTCGATCATTTCAGAGAATGTACCTGGCCTATAAGTGTTATAAGGTGCGGAAAAGCTAATGGCACAGAGAAACTGCGGTTTGATATTTAACACGATGTAATAAACTTACTGAAAATGAAGGCTATTGCCCACAACAGGTATTTTACATAGCTTAGATGGAGCCCTCTTGTGAAAAAATTGTCCGAAAGGACATATGTTACCAAGGAAGAGGCTTCCTTGCCAGGAAGGAAGCCTTTTTCTGGCTTGAGTGTTTGGTACCTTGGTCATTTTCACTTTTTCTCTCAGATTGTCCAAAAGAATGCGATCAACATAATAAAAAGTTATAAACACCCTCTAAATCATCATTACAAACAATATCCCAAAAAGCCACAAAAAGGCTATTATTACTCGTCCTTCCTGCATGTTTCAAAATGCTTAGACGCCATGAATGCCTTTACTTGAAAGCGCCTGATGAAAATCCGAAGTATCGAAAGAAATTCAGACATGAACAAATTAGACTAAGAATAATCACCACGTCATGATTCGCTTTCAATAAATTCCACCGTAATCACTCTATAAGTTGAGAATGATTTCAGCAAGGAGCATATTTCTTATGTGCTAATAGTAGAAACTGCACAATTCAAAGAAATATAGAGGCCCTAAATCTTACATTTCCTTGACCATTGCCCACTCACACATCGGCTATGCGTATGCCATTATAGGCCACTAGCAGGCCAGCCCCTAAGCTATCGACAAAGTCGGCTAGTTAGGGAGTGTGATGTCTTGGGGAAGTTGCGCAGGTTGCTTATCATTAAATTTTTAATTTAAATAACTCAGATGATGAGTCACGAGAGTATGGGAAATTTCATAGTAATTGTTTTGTCATTGTGGACAATAAATGTACCTAGTATGAACCAAATCAGGCATTAACACTTCATGAATGTTCCTTTTCAGATACCCCATTTCCACTGCAGTTAGCCAACTCTTATGTTTATCCTGCTCCTCTCAAGTTTCACCATAATGTGGTTAAGTCGATAGAACATTTTTGTACACCGTGACTGCTTCAGTTTGTAATTACCGAGTCCTTTGTAGGCCCCACGTTCTACCTACAACTTTCCTTCTGGTATTGGCACACCTCATAATCTCTTCCTCTATCCTTCCAACTTTAACAATGATTCTTCCCACTGTCTTCATCAAAAACTACTGCTTTGGTCATTGATTCATTTTCCTAACAATCCATTCTCATTGTTGCTTTAAAGAAGCTATCCTGGAGCTCCAGTAATTCTTTGTATAATCTTATTTTCTACAAAATTACTTTGGAAATGATTATTGTTGAAATGGTATATATTCATGTATACATTTTCAGCAAATATGGGGTAAAATGTCTTGAATTTCTCCTTTAAGGTAGTTTAAGCAAAAAATCATTTTACTTAGAATTCAATGAATTTTGTCTCATTTTAATGAAAAATATCTCACCTATCCAATGACAACAAAAATTCTACCCCATACCACATTACTTTCGAAGATATTTGCCAAAAAATACCAGCCCCTTTTACATGGAAAATGGTACGTGTATGCACTCCAGAGAGACATTACAGTAGAACCGCAATATAACGAAATTTAAGGGACCCAAAAACTATCAATTTCATAATTGTGAAATTTGCTATTGTGAAGCTAATTTTTTCTCATCAAACTACATACTCTGTAACTTCGTTGCTTGAAAATAAAGTACCAATCAAGTGATGGTATTTATTGTAATAACTACCTTCAGAAGTTATTATTTTTATTATAACGATAGTTAAACTATTACTTGTTGTAAGTCAGAGTCGAAGCTCTTATTGGGTCAACATCATGGAGACCATCAGTAAAACCAGTAAAAGACCACATTAAAGGTCACTATTAATATTAGCTGTCGTTTTCCGGCATTTTCTTTTGTGTTACGTATTAAAACATGTGTAAAAGTATGTGAATTGAATTTAACTAAACTATAAGTAAAAATATTACTTCATATGCTGATTCATTTATCCTTATTTGTCTCCACAAACTACGATTTCCATTTCCTTCTATTCTATTGTGTGTTATATTTCATTCGTAGCACAATAAAAACCAAAGTGCTTAAAGAAATACCTGACAATTGCATTCATGTTCTTATAATGTCGACAAAAACACCATTTAGGGTGATATGAAGTAGGTATATCAATGCTGTGGGAAGCCTGTGTATTCTTACTTACTCTTGAAAAAGACGAAAGATCGGCGAAATGGTTATTCACGTGATATCTAGGGAAAATAATAAATAATCTACAATAACAGAGGAGAATGAGCGAAGGATATAAATATGTTGACATTATTTGATAGTAATGCGAGCTGAAATCTTATTCCTACCGTTTGATGCAGTAAATCCCCATGTTAAAGAGGCAATAATAAGATGTCGAAGTCCCTTATATACCTGAAAAATGTTAAAAGCTATACATTTTTGACGAAACCTTGTTTCAACAAGAGAGTCTTGAAAAGTAAACAATGTGGACACGATGTAAGCTGGTGTAAACAAAAGCTTCCATCTTCACTTCTTCGTCTGCTTGCTTTCTTCTGGCATCAAAGGTTTCACTGGATGCATTCGGCCAAGCAAACACTACACTCGAGAACTGTGCCACTCGACACTGCCGGCAGTTTGCTAACCTAGCGCTTGCTTGGCTGAATGTATTCACTGAGTGCGTTTTGCCAAGCAAGCACTAAGCTAGCTAACAGCGCTACTCACCACTGCCCAAGGCCATAGATATCAAAGGCCAAGAACACTGTATAAGGACGCAACTCTTGATGCGCTTTCGATCATCTTTTGCTAAAATTTCTGTCGCAGGTTAATAGCGTTCCGGCAATTACCAACAGGTGGCACTGATGCAGTAATGCAGGATAAAATGGAAATTGGAGACTAACAGTAGTCAATGAAAAATTAAATAAGGAAAATAATGGTGCAATTGGTTTTTCAGTATGCTGTTTGGTTACTTTGTTAGTCGTAATCAAACTCGAGTGCACATAATTTCTGTGCCGACAGTTCGCGGCGAGTTGGAAGGGATGGCAGTTCCCGGCTGTGGCGTAGCTAGTGTGTGTGCTGCCCAGGGCAGCCCTGAGTTTAGCGGCCCCGGCCCCACAATGCCGCCCACGGCAGACCCCACAGTGCAGCCCCCTTAAAATGGCTCCCCGGACGGGCCGCCCCGCTTTGCCTTTCCACCTAGATAAGCCACTGCCTCGAACTTTCGTCAAAGACACATTTAAGGGAAAAAGAGGAAGTGTCAAAAAGCTGCCAAGTCGATGTCAATGGAGCCAATTATTCTCACCGGATATTATCCCACGAATGTTAGCGGTCTTGATGACAACCATGCACTCGCCTTCCTCTCCCACCTCTTCACTTCCTCAAGGATCAGTGGACCTCGGAGCCATTGACGAATGAAACTTCATTGATAATTGTGATGAATTAACACATTTTAGTCCAATAATCGTCAACAGTACACATGTGCAGTGCTTTCTAAGCCATGGAATTGTGAAAATCAGCGAAATTTTCGAAGGAAAATAAAGAAAAGTATGACACAAGATATATTTGGCGATTAATATGGAAACTGATTAATTTTGGCCACCTTCGCAATAGTGAAATTTTGTAATAACGAAGCTGTCTTATACTTTTACATGTAACTTTCGTCAGGACCGTAGAAATTCTTTCGTAATACCGAAATTTCGCTATATCCGTGTTTGTCATATCGCGGTTCTTCTGCATTTTCAAATTGAGGTATTTCTAACACTTAGATGTTGCAGAAAAACTAACAGCGTGTAGGTTGTATGTTTTCTCAACTATTTTTGAAAATTAATTATATTGTCACCACAGTAGGTTCTTGGGTATCACAAAAAACCTTCCATTTTGAAGGAGTTTCAAATGCACCTCGTGAAAAAAATGAGTCAAGTTAGAGACTTATTTAGATATTTTCATTTAATTACTTACAATTTTTGTCATATAAAACAATATTATTGCACCATCAATAATCTAATATTTAATTGATGTCCTACAGCTGGTGAAATTAAAACGTATAATTCGAATATGGTCTCTCTTATGACTAGTGAACTATCTCGCTCGGACTACCTTAAGTTTTTGGAATTCTTTTACCAGCAATGTGTTACTGAAATCTTGGTGATTATAATCTCTTTGTTAAATTTGACCTCAAAGTAGAGGTATACTGTGGATTTTGTGGAAATAAAAATCTAATAAGCTGGAAAACATGGTTATGTGAAATAAGTCTTGTGACAAATTCTGTTTGGAGCTAATTATTACTTTTGATTTCAGGTACTGGATCTCTCCAATGATGATGCCCTAACTCATTTTCGCTCTAAATTTGATGAAGCATTGTGCAATTCTTGGAAGACCTCACTTAATTGGGCCACCCACAATTTAGCGAAGAACAACCAGCAATAAAATTTTCTACGTGTGCCATTGAAAGTAATGTTAGAGTGGGTGAAAGTGGAAACTGCGAAACAAATTGTGATTCTGACCAAAAGAAGAATTTTGTATAGGAAAGTGTTTACATGGCCACATTACATTGCAAAATCCAGATATTCTAATCATGGTGATCCCTAAATCAATACCCCACCCCTCTATCCCCAAATCTTAATTACCTCCTATCAACGCTGAATTTTGTTACTGGTTTGTTATAAATAATCCATTATTGACCATGTGGCACTGATTTTTTTCCTTGAACGCACATGACTCTTTTCAACATGTACATAGTGATACCATGTGTATATGGTGTTTTTTGCATTATGGTGCTCATCACTTGAAAAATCCCATCCCATCCCTCCCTTAATCCTGGCACAAAATGTCTTATTTGGTCAAGGACAAACCAAATGGATGTCAGAGCATCTAGAGAATATTATTGTGTCTGACTTTCAACTGATAGATACTTAGCTGTGGTACTTTATTAAAGTTGTAAAACATTGTGCAAATAAGACACCGTTAAAACAATGGCAAAGAAAGCGGACTGTTCTTGCATGTGTCAGAGTGTATACGCCGTAGTAAATGTAGTTTGTCAGATCTTACAGGTCAATAAGGAAAAGTATTGGACTTGTATGACCATATGCTTTGTTATCTTGTGGCTTTAGAAAAAGGTTGACACACTGTTCTGTTAACAAACTGTGATTTGTATGGGAATGGGTTACTTGAAAAATGACAATGAGTTGTTTGAATTTCTCTGGATGCCATGTTTAGTCTCATTGTTCCACTGAAAGAAAAAGATTTCTGGCATTTCGATTGGGGAAGCAAGCATTGGTGCCTTTTACTTCCCGTGCCTAGTTCACTATGGAAATGCCTTTTTTTAACCCAAGTGATGTGCAAAGTTAACGTTAGTGAAGTGCAAAGAGATGTTAATAACTACAATACTTACATGAATATAATACTTATATATTTTTGGTATGGCTGAGAGTGTGCAACTACAATCATGGGAGGGTGCAAGTGTGCTTGAGGATCCCTCTCTAGATTTTCAGGGGTCTTCGAAAACTTGTGAAACCGTCCTCCCTAAGTCGGTACTATGAATGTGATTTTGATATGAATCATGTGTGAATGGCTTCTATCAAATTATTACATAAAATAAAAGATTATCGCAATTTTGCATCCTGGTTCAAGAATCAAGTTCAATCAGAGATATGCTTTGGTGGATGCTGGCTGTAGTGAAAGCATTTGTATACCTGGTACAACAACATTGTATGTAGCCTTATATATTTATTGAAATTGGATGTGGGGGTAAGAGGAGTTGTCAATGTTCCTACCAGGTGGATATGAATGATGTCCTCCATTTTGTCTGTTAATAAGGTATTAACTTCATCATGTTTGTGTACATGATACAAGATCTGTTATTTTTCCCTCTTGGCCTCTACGTGTCCCATATTTCAAGTATGTAAGTCTCATATCTGCTCCTCTGTTGTGATCAGAAACCATAATGTCATTTATTTCCCAGTATTTATTGTGCTTTCCCACCCTTCCTTATTTCACCTCATTCATGCGTTAGCAATGTTTTGCCTTGGGTTCACTGTGATAGTACTTCAATATAAAATTGAGTTTTCTACCATTTAAGCCCTATTTTGGCTCCCTGAGATCATTCAGGCTGATTTATATTTTTATTGTAATCATAATTATCAGTCTTATCTGTCCATGATCATCATTTCTGCATATATCCCTGTGACCTAGAGTTCCCTGTGACTAAACAGTTGTTTTTGCAAGTTTTCATTTTTTGAGTGAATGTGAAGCATGCATTATAATATTACAACTTATGCCTGTGTTTTATTGATCTTGTTCTGGAAGTTAAAAAGAGCATCAATTAATCTTCAACGTGCCCCTACTGTTCACAGGCCAGACTGTAACAGTCATTTGATATTATATAGTTTTCCAAAGATGATCGCTCATATCAGCAATGAATAAGTTCCGAAAAGTGTTTTTTTTAAATCTTTTCAATCTCCCATCTTTTGCTTCTATTTTGCCAGAATGAACGGGGATTTTGAATTATTTCTGAGCCATTTATTCCAAAGTTTGTTTGAATCATTATATCTAACTTGTAAAGTTGTAGTTTTGATTGTGAATTTTGCTTTCAGTCTCCTCAGCTCATGATAATCATCTCGATCCAATTCATTGGGAAATAGGTTATAGCAATGCAGCTATTGGCCTGTCTTCCTGAAAAATTTGATTTTCTATTACCTAACTTGCTTAAATGTAAATTAAGTAATGTTCCCAGTTGTAGTAACAGTTTTGTGATGAAAATTTTACATTCTTAGTGTATTATATTTTGTGGAGGAATTTACTGAGTGGATTGTAAGTTGGAGATAATGAATATCCAAAATAATTTATAATTGTGCAAGTAATGTGACTTTCTCATTCTTTTTGTGCATGTTAAGTACATAAATGATTGAAATGGTACTACTGCAGTATTACAAAATATGGAAATTTACCCCTTATTTTAAGACTTAAGTAGGTATAGCAAGAGAGTGACCTTATTTGCTCATGTAGCCCATGCTGTATCATCGTGGGGAAGAAACTTGTATGGTTTTGTTGTTTTTTCCTCTGCCTGTCTCTACAATTATCCCCTCTACTCAGATGTTGAAAGTCAAGAAAAGCATATGTTCTTTTCTGCCTAAAGCTTTTAGTGACAAGTAATATCTCTGCACTTGTGGAAATTTTTTTATGATAGTCTGGCGAGGGATTTTGAAATTAGTTGTCCATGGAAGTTGAACCGGAGTTGTTCCTAATCCTCCAAGTATGATTACAGAGTTCTCAAGTAAATGTTCATTAGTATTATGGTGAGACCGTAGTTGATTGAGTCAGGGTTGGGAGTAACAGGTTGAAGACAGACAGGGTTGCCAATTATTAACTGGTCTAGCTGAAGGTAGTGGATTGCAAGTAGTGGCAAGCTGAAGAAGTGGCGAGGGAAAAGAGGTGTCAAGATTTTGAAGAATGAAAGGATAAGTGGAGGATGAGAAGCTTATCTTGAGCTGTTTCTAAAACCTGTGGTATTATGAACTCCGCAGCTATCCATGAGACTACTATTGGTGCCACTGTATGTTTGAAAATGTATGGTATTTAGAGCTGAGAATTTTATTACTAATACATTCTTCAACATATAATACTGAAAATGGACATGATGTTCTATTCCTTTTCCCATCAAATTACCAATGTATAAATAATTGTTTAATAATATGTCCTACCGTGATGAGTTATTTAAACAAGCAGCATTTATGTTTGATTGAAATTAAGAGAGTATATTTTTTACTAATGTAGCTAAATTGTTAAAATGTGCATGGGATGTAAAAATTCATGTTATATTATCAGGTCATTTTTTCCCTGGAGAAGATAACAAAGTGTAGGATTACATGAGTAAATATGGTGCTATTTATGAGTCATCCTTTTCGTGTGGGAATGATATATGTGAGATAAAAACCTGGTCATTATTTAGTTCTAGGTGTGAATTTTGCTTTCATTGACAATTCAAAATGTGTTGTTGTATATTATCGAAGGCTTATTCATTATTATGTTTAAATATTTCCACACTGAAAGTTTTTCATGATCAAATGTTTATCAAATCTGAATTTGACTGTTTATTGGACATTATTACTCTGGATCCCACGTTAGACTTTAACTATAGTGTGATGGAATTTAAAGGGTGCCAAAATGTGCCAAAATCTCATACCTTTGGATTTTTCCAAGGATATTTTTTGCAATACTAGTTATTTTTATTTATTGCTTGGATTTATTCACTTGGGTAGTAGAAGTGAAGGCAATAAAATGCAACCATTTTCTTGTTATTTACCATTTATCAAATGTTCTGAAAAATATTTTGCAGCTTTTGCATATATTTTTATCTATTGTCAATTTTGGGGATTTTTTTCTTCATAATAATAATTCTTAGTAAAAAAGAAACCTTAACTAAAGGCTTAAGGAAGTTGTACCAAATATATTTTGATAAGAAGCTAACAATTTTTCTTTTGCTTATAATAAAACAACTGTAATTTATATAGGTTCGACCTTAGTATGCTGGGCACATCCAATACTCTACAATGGAAAATATTTCTCTTGCAATAGCTATAGTTTTATAATTTGGCCATTTGTAAAGTATTCATTGTTCTCCCTTTCATTGCGTTGAATTTTTGGAACTGCAGTAAGACACTTGTTATCAAAGAGTGTAGTTTTAGTTATTTTTGTCTGTAATAAAGTGTGCATGAGCTGAGTGAAAGAGCTTGTTGTAATAGAATTCAGAATAAAATTGTTTTGAGCAATAATTAGTTGCTGGTCTCCACAAATTTGTCAGTCCTTATAATACATTACAATGTAAAAGTAGGGTATTTTAGGGTACATGATTATGCATTCTCTGACTGTGGGATAGTTAAAGCATGTGGCTGTGTGATTGGTGCCTATCTTACCGCAACAAGAAAGTTTGGTAAATGTCAATATCTTTATGGGGTTTTTTATGTTCATGATATTAAAACTTAACTTCAGTCTATCTGATGGGTGTCCCTGTTCACCCCCCTGCTTGATTTGAGAAGACTTCACCTATTACTTGACATTACCATCAGCACTTGTCTGCTGTAAATCTTCATTTCATGCATCTCACACTGATTCTCCCAAGGCAACCAGGCCCAAACCCATGCATGTAGTTCTTACATTAGTTTCCCTAAGATTACACATGCTGAAGGCCAGAGGGCTGAGTAATTTCATTGATTTGTTCATCTATACACATAATCTGCTTAAATATATTGGTTTCTGTCACTGTGTTGTCTGTGGTTGAGGATGAATGGTCTTTTCTTGAAATCTCACTTCTAATCTACCGAACAAATGGAGTGAAGCAGTGCCTCGCCTAGCTATACCCAGGTTTTTAACATGTATAGCGCCATAGCGGTCCATAAGGACCGCTATGGAACAGGCTACTACGGCCGTGGCAGTCCATAGGGACCGCTCAGCATTTCACCGAGACAACTCTTTTATGGCGAGGGGACCGCTACTACATCACATATCAGAGTACGAAATGACCACTATGGCCTCAATGACTAGCATGGATAGCAGAGGTTCTGGAATTTAACAAGCAAAGGCTCTACTTTTGCAATTTTTTATTAGCATAGTGAAATAGGAACTTTGGAAATGGTGGTGTTGGTTTTTTCAGTTACATAGGTGACACTCATTTATTCTCCTGATAATCACATTTTGGTCCTTTTAAACAAAAACTCCTACAAAACATTCCGTCATTTTAATTTTGGTAGCATGAATGTCATTTTAATGGTAATTAGCAAAACAATCAATACAAAAGTGGGGGTTACCTTCACAGTCTTCACAAAATGTTATAACTTTTGGTACGTTGTTTTTATTTATAATACCCTTCTTTTTCTTGTTGTAACATCCCTTACAATATTTTCTTACTTTGTGGCTTGGCCCTTTCTTCTTTTTCAAAGAGTGAGGAATGCTTTTTTTCTTTTTTGGGATATAGTCGCTGTCTCATCTCCCTCAGCCTCTTTCTCCCGTGGGAACAATAACTGGTCAATCAAAACTTTCCTAAATACAGTTATGGGCATTGCACAATCATTTAATTTTTTATACAAAAAATGAGCATTTGCTATGCTTGTTCCCAGGAGTAATTCAATGGCTATTTTTCGATACCACTTAAAGGTTTTCCTTAAAGCAGACCCATAACTTGAAAGCTGGTCTGACAAGTCAATTGAACTTTTCCCCTTGTTGTAAGCTGATATAGCCAAAGGCTTTCTCACAGTTCCTGTATGCCTCTTTAACAGTTGTCATTTCGTTCCCGTGTTTGGTGGATAGAATTAAAACATCTCTCCGATCTCGCCATTTCATTATACATATCCTTCTGCTATTTTCTTGAGCAAATACTTCCCTGACTTTCAGATTTTTTTGTATCACACTTTTTGGGTTACCCTTTCTGGCACTCCGAAGTGTGCCAACTAGATGGGTCTTTTTGTCTAGTAGAAGATTTTCTAATTCTATGCTCATATAATAATTATCAGTGACAATAGTTCGTCCAGAATTCAGCAAATTTTCTGATAATTTCATCACTATTTTAGTTGGCACGGAAACTCTTGCATCTTGCGCTCTACCGCAGTACATTTTCATATTCCTAGTATTTCCTCTACTGGCGCACAACTTGTAAATTTTAATTCCGTATCGTTGGGTTTTTTGTGGAATATACTGTTTAAATTTAAGACACCCCCTGAATGGCACTAATGTCTCATCTACGCAAATAATTCCTCCAGGTGTGAAGTACTTTTGCCACTTAAAGATAAGGGAATTTATTATGGGAACAATTTTGAAGCCTCGATCACCATCCGGTCACACTTCATTATTGCTAAAATGCCACATCCTTAGTAAAATTTCAAATCTATTGCGCGATATAACACTCAATAGAATGCTAACACCAAAAAGCCTTCTTCTACACCAGTAGTGGTCAATTGTTGGCAAATCAACAATACCCATGTACCCTAGAATACCAATAAACCTCTTCATTTCCTCCTTCGTTGTAGGTTCCCATGCGTGTAGCTTGGATTGTTCTGCAACATCGCCAGTTGAAATTAGCATTTGCGTTGCATAAAGATTTGTTTCTTCTACCATTTCTTTGAGTATCTCATCATCTAGAAATAGTGAAAAAAAGTCTAATGGGGTCCCTTCAATTAATGCTGCTGCTATTTCTGGGGAATACCATGCTATCCCTCAAACTCAAAGTTTTGATTGCTATCTGCTAGAACAAATTTTAAAAATTGTTTATGATTGTTTCATTGTTTTCCTACACTAGAAATCCCCATTAAAGAGACATATATTTACCTGCAGGGTCACTCCAATCATTACTGCAGCCCGGACAAGCAGAAGATGAACCATCCGGATTTAGTTGATGGGTCGTCGTTAGAGGAATTTCCTCATTCTTTGCAGTAGCGGAACTAATCTCCGAATTTTCTGCTTCTGAGCTCTCATATTCCATACAAGTAGAGAACGTATCCTCTTCTTCATCGCTGCTGATTCTGAAATCTGGGTCTTGAAGAGAATCATCACTCGTAACCGGATTGTCTTCCACATCGGACTCTACAACCAAAGCATAAGTCAGTAATACTGCCATAGATATGAGTCATGTGAGCCCTGGCTAGTGACATCTTGTCACATATAGTAAAACGTAACAAACATATGCACAATAACTTACCTATTAAGTCTTGGTAAGATTTTCTGGCTAATTCTAAAATTCTTCTCGCTTGTTCACTCTTTTTGATGGTCACTCAATCCGCACACCCGGCTATATCCTGACTGACCTGGTATTGTGGAGAATGCCAATGGACATGGTCTATTACCTACTTTGGCACTTACAACAGCCATTGAGAATGAAATAAAATTTTCTATACAAAGTTGTCATTCACAACATCTAAAAATCAGAATTCGAGACGACAAAATCGTTTCTGACGGGCAACATTTTGCTTATGAGGTAGCCACAGTCATTAAAATGTTGCAGCCGACATATTCCACAAACAATGTCTGTAAGCAATAGGTAAACCCCTATGCTTATATTTTCATACAATGTAAAGCTTTTATACGTGGTTGGCATAAGGTTTAATATAATAATAATTATTAGCTTAAGACATTTATACATGTATAGCCTCGTCAAAATATAGCCAAAAAGTTACAAATTACAAAGTCAATAGTTACAAAAATAAAAACTACTTACAATCGAAATTTAAAAAAGTCATCACCCTTGTAAATGCAATTAATTGCAATATGCAATTTAGTATTAGTATATTTCTTATAAAAATCTTATTTTTTCTCAAAGGGCAAATCTCTTGCATGTATTGGTAAAAATTGTAGCATCTAATTGAAAACCTTTCAAAACAATTTAAAGTTTTACTGTATTTACAATACTCAGTTTAATATTATTTTTATTCCTTGTGTCATGATTATGCACAGTAGTGTAATCTGTATAAGACTTTATATTTTTAAAAATATACAATAGGGACTGGAACACATAAATGGAGGGAAGAGACATAATCTTCAGTCTGACGAAAAGAGGCTTGGTATGAGTTCTATTGGAAACTCCCGCCAAGACTACAGATTTCTTCTGTAGTCTAAATATCCTAGTGATGTTGGTTGGAGTAGCCCACAATAAGGTACCATAGCTCATGTGGCTGAGGTAACAAGATACAAGATTAAGGTAACAAGATACAAGGAAAAGTAGAGGGGGAGGGTTCCGTGAAAGGGTCATAGGCAGGTGATTGACATAGATGTAATTTCATCCAGTCTATCACCAAGACAAGTAAAGGATTGAGTTACAATTCAAAGAGGAATTACAAAATATATTACAATAGCAAAAATTCAAATAGTAACTTAAATAAAACTTTGTATATTCCACTATAGGTACAGGTAAACAGGTACAAAAATTCAAAGCCGATAATATCAAATAAACTACTCAACGTAAAAGAAATAAATTATGCCACGTGGACTGCCATGGCAACAGAAGTCCAATGAAGACCCTGGTTGCCATGGTGGTCCCCTGGGACCGCTAATGAAAATTTCAGAAGTTTTGTAAAAAAAAGGCTCACCAAAAATACATGCTGATTTGCAAAGTCCAATGAAGACCCTGGTTGCCATGGTGGTCCCCTGGGACCGCTAATGAAAATTTCAGAAGTTTTGTAAAAAAAGGCTCACCAAAAATACATGCTGATTTGCAAAGCCTCAGTCTTAACTTAAAAAAAAAAATTGGCCCTGATGGACTTCAACGAAAATTCATGATGGCGTTTAACGTTTTAAGAATCAATTTTAACAACCAAAGTTGAGAGCAATCGATGCATTATCTAGAATCTCTTAGGAAACCTGACTACTTTATTGATGATGCTTTCATCAACTTAAGGCATTTAAACTTTTACTAATGTATTAAATTCACAGCGAAAAAATCATTCACCTGGACTAGGATTCAAAACCAGATCTCCACAATGCACTCAATTTGCTTTAATTGTTTATTAAAACAATGCAACATCTTCCAAAGGTGAGATTAAAACTTACGGCAGAATTCTTTAGATGAGGCTACATTGCTGTATACTTTGAAGGAACTAGATGGTTGCGAGAACCTATGAATTAGGGGAATCGGGTTGGTGTGGTGGCTAGAGTACTGGCTAACCATATGGATGGCCAGGATTTAAATCCCTGCAGAGGAGGCTGTTTTTCAGAGGAAACCCGATCCCTACTTGAGTGTCTTGTGGAGGGTGCTTCAGTGCAGTACTCCATCTGTCGGATGAGACGTTAAACCATGGTCCCCTTGGCGCCTTTCATTAAGAGCAGGCTAATATCAACAACGGGTTTCTCTACACCCATCCTCCCTTACCTATCCCCTGTGGTGCAAATGACCTTAGCTGTTGGTCGCCTCTCCAAATATCCAATCAAATCTATGCATTAAAAAGGTCATTTTCTAAAAGTTACTTCTTGAAGCACTTTCATGAAAAACCATGAAGACTCCAGCATCCTTCTACATCTACACATCTAGTAAGAAATTGAAACCTTGAGATGTTTCAATTCTAATAAAGAATAGGAGATTTTAAGATTGTGCTTCAGCTGGTGTAAAAAATAACATTTGCCACTAACTAGAATAGATACCAAGGGTAAAGTCCACATATATATGCTTCGAGTCAAAGGAATGTTGGTATCCAAGGAGCAGTTCTGGAGAATATTTATTTTTCTAGTCTCGGAACCCAAAATCAATTTTCATACCCACACATTATTGTTCTATATGACTGTGTAATTAGCCAGGGTTGCTACAGGTCTAAAATACCAGGAAAAGCCATTGGAAATGATAATATAGTCTGAAAATGTGACTTTCCAGGTCTAAATGTGATTGGAATCAATAAGTGAAGAGTATCATTTTAGGCACCATCGGTTGGTGTGTGATCCTAAAGTCTTTAATGCCTTGTGAGAATGAGGTAGAGGAGCTCTTATTTTGTGTTTTGCAATTAACTATGACTCATAATATTAATTATTAGATTGGGAGAGGTGAATAGTGTCAGAAATGATTAAATTATCTATAATTCCTCCTCTGGTGGCCAACATGAATAACACTTGGGGTAAGCAAGCAGCTGATAATCCATCACTGACTTGGACAATGAGTCCGCCATCTTTCTGTGTCTGAACTATCCTCATCATGAACGGGATACAAAGAATAATACACCATCAGAAAGGAGGCCAATTTTCCCCCACAGATATAGTGGAGGCACTCTATTGGGAAACTTTTTAAAATATAAATGTTAACTTTTTTTGTTCTTTCCTTGTGCCATCTTCAGAATTCAAACTAATAAATGAATATGATATCCTAAAAATGAAAATTTTTACCCAGATAACCTGGAATTTCATAATATCTATTCTCTAGCATCCCTATAAATAAAACAACAAGAAACATCAAACATACAGGCAAAAATAGGTAAAAATACAACAGGCTTTATTATAAAATTAGGTCAATTATTACAAGTTCCACTCTTAGAAAATACACAATTTGTTTTGCCTAAGCATAAAAACATCTTCAATAGAAGTAATAATTTATAAATTATGTCTACATCAGCCATTGTGACTTCACAACTGTACAGTATGCTACATTGCTATACACACTCATTTTGAGAAATATTTCAAGGCAAATTCCTGAGCAACTTGTTTTGCCATATCAAATTTCTTCATAGATTCTTCTTTCGTCAAATTAGGGGGTAATTTTTTTTCCCGCATGTTAAAAATGAGACGTGGATCCTGACCTTTGGGTGCACTTCCACCACCTCGAAATATTTTTATTACTGGAGTTATCCATTTCTCTGCATTGAATGCATCAGTTGCTAGTACCTAAAAGGAAAAAAATTCCAATTTAAGCACACATGATCTCACTTTCTGATACCCATTTCTCTTGCTGAATAAGGAGTAGAAACCCACTAGCTAAGAACTCAAGAGTGATTCAAATTCATCCCCATTGGTAATGGCATAGATGAGATTGATTTGATTCATCAGTCTTAAATGTGCATAGTGAGACAATGATAAAACGAGGATTGATTCTTCCTGTAGACACTTACTGCAGTCATGCTTGAAAGTTCATACATAATGCCAATTTTCGATTGGAGGAAGTATTTTTGGGCTTCTCAAATTATTAATATTTTTGGGCTAACCAAAAATACTTCCAACAGGTTGGCAGGATTGGTTTGCACTGATGGCCGACTATACTACCATCATTTCCTGGGTGCCGAGAAAGAGGCAATCCCTGAAGATGATGGCAGCCTCATCGGTCAAAATATCAGTACTAGCCAAGCCATTATTCTGGAGAAAAACATGAGAATACTTCCTCCAATATATTCACTTAGAAAAATCTGATATCCTCCATGGAAAAAATTTACCATACCTAAGTATTAGCTGCAGGACATTTCATTGTTTTACATCATCATCATGAGCTTGTATCCATGGGTATCCCTCACTTGACACATTTTTGCTGTGACATGACAAGTCAATTGCACAGGCTTGTATCATGTAGGTTAGTGGAAAAAGAAAGGGGAATCCAAAATACAGTTTTATTTCATATTGGAAGAAGTACTTCACAGTAACACATTCACAGGCATCAATGTGAAATTTAAGCATCCCCACATCTCCATAACACTGAGCTCTATGGAAAGAGGCAAGAATCGTCTCAAAATGCACACTGAGCAAGACTGACAATTGCAATATAGTGACATCAAGAGAGGAGAAGTCCTCGGTACATATGCTGAGAATTCCCTTTTATTTGTGAAAACCCCACTGAACAAGTCCCTGACAGAGGTCTAATGGTGACATGGATAATTCCTTACAGGCTTAACCTTCGCTGATGTGAATGTACAACATATACAATAAGCCGAAAAGGACAGGTCAAGGAAAAGACGTGGAAAAATAATTTTGTAGAAGATTATAACAAAAGCGATTCAATCCCTTAAGGTAGTTTGAGCAAGACAGAACCCTAATCATAATGGAGACCATATTTGAATTATACATTTTAATTTCTGCAGCTGTAGGAAGCATGAATAAAATATTGAATTATTAATGGTGCAATAATATAATTAATTACAGAAATTCTAAGTAATTATATAAAAATAACCACTGAAGTCTTTAACTTTACTCATTTTTTCAGCTTGGAACTTTTGAAACTCCACAATAGAAGGTATCCTGTGGTCCTGTTGAAATTACGGCCATGACAATATGACTTATTTTCAAAAATAGTTTAGGAAATATACAAATTACATACTGTCAGTTTATTTATGAAATCTAGGTGTAATAAATTCCTCATTTTTTAAAATGAAGTCTCTCTGTAATGCATACTTGTGCCATTTTACATGTAAAAGGGCAGGTATTTTTCATCAAATATTTTGGAAAATAGTGCAGTAAGGGCTTGATATTTTGATATCTTTGGAAGGGTGAGGTATTTTTCGTTATAACTAGACCAACTTCATTAATTTCTAGGTGAAATGATATTTCGCTCGAACTACCTTAGATGGGAAGAGAGCTATTACAGACAGAAAAAAGACAATGGCAGCAGAGCCAGAATAATCTCTATGGTGTGTCCCTGAAAAAGGTTAACCTGAACAGAGGAATGCAGCCACAACTTTTGCCGAGGAGTACTCGTCAGATGCAACTGAAAATGAATGAATTTGGCCTAGCAGGCACTCAGCTAGTGAAAGGAGCTAATTTGCTGAGCTATGATTTTTCCTATGAATCACTAGTCAATTTTATAACTCCTCAAGGCTTTTATAGTTTTGCTTTACCGAAACGCATTTAGCATGACCACTTTTTAGGTAAAATCTCCAACGATAAGCAGGAAATATCAGTAATGAAGAAAAAACATCAAACTGCCTCATAAATAAATCATATAAGCAGCCATCTATTTCAATTTTTTTATAATCACAGAATCAACAAACACAGTTTAAAAAAGTGTTCTCCTAATACATAAAATTCACAATGAAAAAGTTATCTGTCCAGACGGGGATTCGAATCCACTATCTCTCAATTAGCAATACGTAATATAACCAGGTAAGCAACCTACATTTATAGCCTATGGAGAATTTCATAGAGGTACAAAGGATCAGAATGTTGTGACAAGTTATCATGCATTTGACGCTGCTAGCCATCCTTGCTTGGATGCACTGTATCACAGTCCATGATCTTGAGACACATTTTGCTAAGCAGTTAAAAGTGAGGTGTTCCCACTCAGTGTAAAAATCATTCGCATGCACTGAGATTTGAACATGCCACATAGATATTAAGTGGCATTTCAATCACAGTCTCTCATAATACACACACATACAACAGTTAATTTCCCCAAAGCCACAACAAAATTCACTCTAGAGGAGGACACTTGAGTTGCTCAATTGGTTTAAACACCAAGTAAAAATTCAGGGGTTCCAAATTAAACTCTTAGATGAATGATTTTTTCACAATGGCTTTTGACACAATCATAAGTCCTCTAGTGGGTCCCCTCAAAATGAACAGGTGGACAAAACAACTAAGTTATCACTCTATCCATGATATTATTATTATTAAACTTCTCTACACATCCACATAACAAAAAATACATTCTGCCCTACAAATAATGAAATTTGTACCAATTTACAAGTTATTATTTGGATGTAATAATATGTACACATTCTCTAAATACCTTAAGGCCATTAATACATTGAGTGAGTGTAAAATATTTTTGCAGTATTCCAAGTTCTTAAGTTCTTAATTTTTCTCACCCTGAGATTGTTTCTTCAGCATAGTTAGTAATTATTATAACAGGCTTATCAAAACAAAATATTTGTTTTTTTTATTGCTAACTTAGGGTCACCAAACGGGCTACATATAAATAAAAGGTTAATGAAAGGATGACAGGCCAGGTGGCTTGCTTGTCCTTCCCAACTCTCACAAGTCCATGTAAGATCACCGTCACTCATGAGATTCACATGCCAGCCACCTACAGTGAGTGTATCACTCATTAGTGACATCCACACCAAAAGTATAAATGCCTATTTACCTTTGGAACTACACAGCGTGCTTTCACAGCTCTTCTTTCATTCACAGCAGCAAAGATCAAGACAGGAAGATCTTTAGGGCAGAGTTTTGTAGCCATTTGGAGAACTTTGTCTGAGCTAGAACTTCCATGTTGAACACAGTGCACAAGAAACTTACAGCCATTGAGGGACTCAATTGCTGAAGACATTTCTCGCTCAATTCTCTGGTGGTCTTTGACTTTTTTATATTCCTTCAGAGAACTTTCCAATTTCCTCAGCAATTCTAAAGCATGGCATCGATCTATGTATGATATTGGGTTAGTAAAAGATTGGTCACTTATTCCTCCAGCTGTTTTAACACTTTTGACTTCTTGCTTGTAAGAATCCACCTAGAAGAAGTTAACAAGAATGATTACATGGCACGGAGGCTAAGTGAGTTTAATGGGTAGGGATTAACACAACATACATAAGGGGCCAACCCACTTTCAGTGCCATTTTTAATGCAATGGGCCTGATTACAGCCAACAAGACTCTAGTTGCAAAGTGAGCCAATCAGCCTGTGGAAATCTGAGTGCATAAATGAATATACACAACAGAAATGGGTTTAATGGGTAAGGATTAACACAACATACATTAGGGGCCAACCCAGTTTCAGTGCCATTTTTAATACAATGGGCCACCTGAGTACCGCCAACGAGACTGTAGTTGCAAAGTGGGCCATTCGACCTGTGGAAATCTGTGTGTATAAATGAATATACACAACAGAAATGGAACAGCATTAATTTTCCCAGGGGCCAAGTGCCGTTTGGACTGCCCTGCCCAAATGGGAAGAAAATTTAAAATTTATCGATAACCCCAATCTAATGAAATCTCTCCAACTGATCCTTCTGACCCAGCATTTGGGAACCCTCAAAACCTGTTTCGTAATCTCATCAGAGGCAAAAAAATATAAAAAACTGAAAATATTTAAAACAGCACAAAAAAATTAACTAAAAAAATAGCCCATTTCTGAAAAAAGACCCATTTTTATAATTCCAGCAATATGGGCATTGTTCGCCATAGGGACCCAAAGCTACAAAAGTATATAATTGAGGTGCTTCACAGTAAAACCAAGGCATTGTTCAAAGAATTTCACGACATTTCTTTCCTGAATTCAGTAGAATCCTAATTCTGAAAAAGTGATTTAATATGAATATTCTCCGACACCATTGCATGATAGCTGAATTTGACTGGAATCACTATAACTTCTTAAACATTATTTTGGAACATGATTTTAATATTTGAAAATTTACAAACCAAATGATTAAATTTAGCATCAATCATTCCATTTTCATCTTCAGATAAATTTTGTAGAAAGTCTTCCAATCTTTTCTGCAACTCTTCAATCCTCAATAATAATTGATTTCCTCTGGACTTAGCAGAAATTGCAGAGGACCCCGTAACTGCTTTTACAATCCTTGAACTAGATCCAGCTGACTCAACATCAACCAAACAGAAGTCCAGAATGTCTGTAGCATCAAGCACATGTGTTCCACAACATGGCTCCCTGGACCATGTTAGCAAGGCATCATTTCCCTTTACATTTTCTTCCGTAATTTCTGCTGTAATCAAGAACAGAAAACATTGGTGTTAATTTGAAGATGAACCCTCCCATCACATTAGTCTTTTACCCAATCGTCATATTAAGGTAACGTCTTAAATCAGATCAGAGACCTTTAAAGCTAGTTCACATCATTGGATAGCACCCTCAAGTTAATTTTATACCAAAACATCGAGATGGGTACAAATGGGAGTGTTTCTCAGCACATTGGCAGGACTGCTATCACAGTATCCTTGATTGGTAACAAGAAAAACAAACAATTGCATCCACCAAAAACCTTTACTCAACTATTACCTACTTAATGGACAAAGGTGCTTTTCATAAAACATTTGCTCAATGAATATGCCTATTTTTCCCTAGAGGTCATGGTTTTCGAGTTATGCACGAAAAACGTAAAAAAGTGACCTTTAAACGCCCCCCCCCCCTGCTCACCACCCACTGCTCAGGGGTTTTAGTGGGTTGATCCTGAGGCACGGCCCAATCACTGTGCAAAAATTTGCGACTACACGATTTTTTTTCCTCTAAATCGCCATTTTTGACATTCGTTGACTGGGCTAGAACTCAGGTACTCTCCATCACCATTCACATCACCAAAGATGCCATAACACTTGTCAAGTTCTACAATGCTTGGTTCACCTGATCGTTCCCTTATGTCTATCTCCACCTCTCGTCAAGAAATTTTGAACAATATCATATCTGCCCATTAGCAATTCAACCAGTGTAGATGAAATATTCTCAATTTTTCTTTAACATACATTCATTCCTGATGCTCTCTATATCCCCATCTCCATCATATTCAACATATTCCTTCAATCAGGAACTTTTCCAGCACATTGGAAAATTTTCTATGTACCCTCTACATTGAAACCTGGTTCAAAGGATAAAATTTAAAACTATTGCCCCATCAGCGGCATATTAAGGTTATTTTTGGGGGGAGGGAGATTTGTGGTTACTTTCTGGAGGTCTGCATGGTATGGAATACCTTATGACCAACATTTTTCCCGTAGTACCACATATTATGGGAGTGGGGCCAACCTCTCTCTTAAACCAGGTACAGTAGAACCTCAATCTATTGTTCTCGCATTGATCGTTTTCCCGCATCTATCCTTCGCCGTCTTCCGCATCCCGCATCTTCGCGTTCTTCGCATCCATCGTTTTTTTTGCCCATCCCCTTGAAAGGAGATTGATCGAGGTTCTACTGTATACCCATTTTGTCTATTACCTGTGAGCATATTCTCCATGATTGCATTCTCCACTTTTCTCACCCATAAACCTTCACCCTTCATCATCATTTCCTTTCTGGTCTCACCTGCCTCACTAACCTATCCAATTTTGTGCCATCACATCATTTCTGCCTTCAAAAATGGGTCCCAACTCAATACCTGTTATATACATTTTTTTTAAAGTATTTGAATATCTAAATCACACCCTTCTGCACCAACTTCAGTCTTATTATAATATCCATGGTACCCTGTAATCTGTAGTTTCTAACTTCCTGAATGCTTATCATCAGTAGGTTTCTATCACAGGAAACTCCTCTATGCTTGTCTTAATCACCTCTTGCATCCACCAGGACAGCCGTTTTCACTAAACACTCTTGGAAGATGATCTTATTGCAGACATTCTACCCTCAGGTTGTAACATTCTTTTATGAATGTATGACTGTATACTATTCAAATTATAGACATATGGCTGATTCCCTTAACTTACAGTCCTTCCTAATAGCCATTAAAAGCCGGTGCATCTAATGGAAACTTGTGCATTAATCCAGAAAAGTCAGCTGCGATTCCCTTCTCCTTAATATACACAACAATGTCCCCTACATATCAGCAAACCATCTGGCAGGTCCCGAAATGACTTAGCGGTCACTTTTGACCTAAATTTAGCATCCAATGAGCATATTACAGCGACTGTAATAAAGTCTATGTCTATAGTGAAGACTCTTCATCAAATGAATGAAATTACGGACCCATTTGCCCAAAAATTTATATTTCTTATGTGTGCACAGAACATTCTTGAGTAATGCTCTCCCAAATGATCAAGCGCATCCCCTTAACACTCATATTATTCAACTGCCCCCACAATTACTTTTTAGCTATTGCCCTCCCTTAGGTATAGCTCGCATAAGGAAATCCTATCATCTCTAGGCCTCTCACACCATCCCTAATGCTGACTGACTCTGGACCTTCCATCGCTACTCACCATTATAAACAGATCCTCCTGCTCAGATCATCTCCTCTCCTGTTTTTCCCTCTGCATACTAGCCTGCATCATCCATGATGTGAATCTGCTACATACACCCAAATTCTGTCTCTTTACTTCCCAATGATCCCCATTCTAGGGCCAACCTTTATTATTCTATACCCTGTTACCCTACCCTTGTCCTTTTCCATTCATGCAAAATCATTTCCTCTCAACAGACATGTACTGAGTAACATTCTTTCTTCCCCTGCCATCTAATTGTGTACAGTCCAATACCATTGTTATTTACCGTTACTACTTTTAATTAATTCCATAGATTTAATGAATTAGTTCATTAAACCAAATGTAAAGACCTTTGTTGTACTCTTGTGATATTTGGTACTTCACAAAATAAAATAAATAAATAAAACATGCATTACTTAATAATGCAGAGGGCACTTATGCACAGAGATGGTATAAATTCCAGTAAATTTTCTGTATACAGTAGAGCGCCGCTTATCCGACGTCCGATTAACCGACCGTCGGATTATCCGACAATCAGTCCCTCAACAAGCTTCCCTCTCTTTCCCCGGCTCTCCCTTTCTTACCCTCCCCTACTCTCTTTTTCTAACCCTCCCCTCTCCCCTCACCTGCTACCACTTCTGACCACACTTGTAGACAGTAGCAGACAGACAGTGAGTCGAATACAGTGTTAAAGTCAACAAGTTTGCTACTTTTTGCCGACAAAAAAGATTTTCCTGCAATAGGCAATTCAACAACACACATGACACTTGCATTATGGTGAGTCTACTGACTCTCTGCTCAGTGCTCAATTTATTCACGACCCGGGTGAGCGAGTTTATTCGGTTTATATTGCTTCCACGGAGGTTTTACATTTGTCAAGTTTGCATCGGCAAAATTATAGTTTTGAAATGAGTAATTCCACAGGAAAGAGGAAGCGCGTAGTATTAGATATTTCCGAGAAGTTAAGAATTATTGAAAGGGCGTCCAAGCGAGAGTTACCGATGAGTGGAAAAGGGTTGGTCTGTGACCTTGACTTGTTTACTTCAATAGCCGGTCGCTCTCTAGGCGGAAGGGTCAGAACTCTGAGAAGTGACTCCTTATCTCCGCAGAAGAGGCATGTGCTTTGATGAGCTGTAGCTTTGGAGGAATTTAACTCAGACAAGCTGTAGTCGTTCAACTTTGGGTCGGCTATCAGGACGGGCATTATACGGGAAGTTAAAAAATGCTAGGCTAATTTTACCGATCTGCATAGTCTCAGATTCCTCGAAATGAGCATAATATGTTGCGTAATAAACAGTTTTGCTGGGCAAATAGTAGTCAGGCATATAAAAACAGGACGCATTGTGTGTCAGAAAGATTCATCACTGAATTTTCCACAAAATGATAGAGCGTCTTCAATGCATGTAATCGACAGACATAATTTTAGTTGGTGAAATGTTTTGGAGAAGTAAATGGAATGAATGATTGGCTGTAAAATGTAATGGTCGGAAAATGAGTATTTCAATGGAATGTGCACTAAAGACTTGAAGAAACCATAGCGCTGAAACTAAGGGCAAAACTACTAGGATTGGGCTTCCCCCTCCATTACCACGTATAATCGGCGTTCTACTGTACTGTGAAAATGCTTTCCCATTATACCTTCTGGAAAAAATCAAGTCAAAAGATCTATCCCATATGCATAATATCCTCACAATCAATAACGTTTTATACAGATGATGAAGAAAAAAATTCGATAAAAAGGAAAAAACAAGTAGTTTTTATAGTTGCATGTAAATGTGTTGGATCAGTCAGCCATACTTCCCTTCACCCCAAGATGCTAAGCTAAGAAGTGCATACTTTATTTTATAGATCCAGAGGTTTGAAAAGCAACACTAATCTCTATGTCATAAGCAAAGCTTACCTCCAAGATTTAAGACACCGGACTTAGGAGAGACCATTACTTCAACAAGATGAATTCCACTTTCAGGATACACCTCACCAGGAACAGTGGAAATGCTTTCCAGTTTATTGCTTGCTTGGCTCATCTCATCCAGCAGCTGAATACCTGACAAGGTCTTTCTTCTAATTGGAGCCATATCACTACCAACAACTTTCCTCACCTTACTTTCTGCAGATTCTAAAAATTTCTGCCATGAAAATGCATTGTTATGCAATAGAGGGTCACTATTCTGCTCCAGAAGCTCATCTTCTGCAGATGCTTGAATTCCATAGACTGAGAACTGGTAGCTGAAGTAAGTCGGAGTCACTAAACTTGAGCGTTGAGCGATGGCTGGTACACTATGTCTAATGGCAGCACCCAGGCAATGCACCGCAGTGTGATTCATCATTGTTTTCACTCTCCTTTCTTCATCAATAAATAATTTGACAGCATCCCCCACTTGGAATCTTGGCCTAATTTCTGAAACTGTACACCCACTTTGGTCTCTCATCAAGCACCCCCAGTGAACCACATATCCACCTGATGCCTGAACATCTTTCACAAGCATTTTTTGACCATTACCTGAAATAATAGAGATCCAAAAAAAATGTGATCAGATTTTGACCTTAATAAAAATAGATGATAGATTAGAATATTTAGATTTTAAGTTAATACAATTAATTTATATTTTTAACTCTTCTGCTCCTATGGCAAATGATTTTTTACTTGAAAAACTTGAAACTCATTTTTGTAAATTTCAACTATTTTAAATGATCTGGTAGGTACCTTTCTGAGGTAAGATGAATGCTATTTTCTCTCAGAATTTCCCACCCAGTCAGATGTTATGCCACACGTGGAAATTCTGAGAGAAATTCATGATAAACTCTTTTTTTGTGGATAGTTCTTCGCTCCCTTTAGATATAAAAATTTGAAGTATGTATATGAAAAAATTCCAGTTCCTAAAAAATTCCAGTTTCAGTAAGTTTTATGAGAGAAAAAGGAAGGTTTTAAGAGAAAACTTATCTGCAAGCAGATGAATCAGCACCATGAACATTTTAACCCAGTCATTTCAGAGTTACTTTTGGTTCTAACGTTTAATTTTTCCCTTGAATTATGTTACAAGGCTAAGTTGAAAGGGCGTGAAAATTACATTAGTCTTGAAATTTAGGGTAAAGTTTTTTAAACATGGAGTTGTACTATATGGTATTACTAGGGATTTGTGGAGTCGATTCATTCCAAAATTGCTTTGTTTGTTTTCATTGTGAGCTTCCTCAATCTCGGCAGCTATAACTTTTGATAAGATCGACATCATATCATGTTAAGATCAAATGTATATTGGATGATGAGATATCACCTTGTCTGGTTCAATAAGAAATCAATAATAGGAGAATCAATGAACTTATAAAAAATCTGAACAGATGTCAAATATCTGAAACTAGAGAAATATACTTCTGGAAAGTTACAAGTTTTTACTTCAAGGTCTTTCTTTACCCAAGTTCTAGTTCAAAAGAAATTTATGATCTTTTTGGTTACATGTGAATTCTGCTCTGATGAACATGTTTTAGAACATTGGCATATCCTGGATGGCCAACTGAATCAAGGTCTTGGTCCTAGTATAAACGTGTTGTTGCTGGTTGCCCAACCTGAATTTGACGTGATCCGCAGCCTCATCCTCAGCAGCTCCCTCTACAAAGACATCTCTGAGACACTTATGACAGATCAGCTGAACTTTATTCTTAACCCTTTGAGAGCCATGTGACAAAATATCATTGTTTGATGAAGGTGCTCCAAGTGCCAACAACAATACATAGTCGTTGGCACTTTGAGCTGAAAATTAAACTTGCGGAGTTTTGTTGCAAAAAATTTAACACCACATTTTTAATCATTTAGTGGGAAGTTGAACATTTTCATGTAGAAGAACTTAAAAAAAAGAGTAATAATCAAGCAAATAGTGATTTCTTTTCTAAAGGCATGCAAAATACCCATGGCACTTCAAGGAATACCTACTGATAAATCAGTGGCACCCCTTGAAGGGCTAGGGAAGTTTCCAAGGATGCAGCACATGTCCTGATGCCTCCTGCAACACCAATTCAATTCCTACTCTCAGAAGACAACCTAACAAATAGTTCACTAGACCACCACCATCTCCATCTATGGAATCACAGTCAGAGAGTCAAGCAACCTGAGGAAGGCAATATATCAGCCCCTTGATCAACCATGGGTTAGTCATAACTTTTTACCAGCATCATTGTGAGAGACAATTTGGCTACCTAATTTTATAATGGTTACATAAAAAGTATATGCTCTTTGAGTCCCCAGTTATAAAATTTTCATTGAATCAATAAAAAAGTTAGTATTTATTGATTGAATCAAGTCTGTAGCTACAATGATTCACCCTACTCTTCATCCATGGATTCAAAAATGTTTGTTAAGATAGTAAATCATAGAAGCACATTTTTATTTACATATTTTGCAACACTAGTTAACAAGTTAGTGGTAACTTGCAGCAGTGTTGGTTTTTAGCAGCTCTCCTGGCTAGCATTGTATGGCATGTATTTCTGATCAACAAATGGCATATACAAATCCTTTTTAGCAATTAACAATCGCAGAATCAAGGAAATCTGGAGGGGACACCCTTGATGCAAAATTATACCTGGGTTGCTACTTCAAAGACACAAATCTAATTACACTCATGAAATGTATTTACAACTCCTCATGTAAGTCTCAAGGAGGAACTCAGTGCAGCCTCTAAGAAATTTAAAAAATTATACTGATCAAAGCAAAACAAACAGAAATGTTGTTAAAAATAGATACATATAAGAATGGAATTCATTCTTTATGTTGTTTGCATAAATACTCACCATTTACAGGGATTATAAAGCCTGAATCAGCAACCTGCCCACCAGACTCATGATAGAAACATGTTTGATTCAGCACAACACCAAAGTCATCTTGGTCTTGGATTTCAGTCTGCACATCTGATACCACACTTCCTTTACAAATAATTGCCTGAATCACTGCTTCAATAACATCAAACTGATACCTGCCCAATGAGTCCTTGCAGTAGCAATATTTGAAATCATCATTAGTAGCTGGTATTCCCATGGCACACAATTCCATAATTACTTTTGGGGATATGACATCTTGCACAGAACTGAGGTTGCCAGATTTCCTACTCCTATCTCTGGCCTCTTTTAACTTCCTATGAAATCCTTCTGAATCGAAGTCCATGCCCAAAGCAGCTCCTAGTTCACTGATGGTGCCTTCATTCAAACCATAAGTATCATACAATACAAAGGCTTTCTCGTCATCTATTTTCTGTATTCCCTGCTTATATGATATTTCCAGCTCCTTAAGGACTTTTAAAATCCCAGGAGAAGATTTTATGTCAATATGAGAGAGCTGAGGTCTTTCCAATAAAATTTCATTCCATTTGTTGGCTGAGTCTGAATGGAGTTTTGATAACATTAGGTCCTCATGCCTCAACACTGCTTTTACGCACTCTAAACGAGAAATTAATCCAGGGTAGGCTTCCTCCAAATTATCTGCAACCACAGAGGATAGATCTGACAGGAGTTTGTGAGCCTTTTCTTCCTTCAGGAACAGGTCCTTGCTTACTGAGAGGGCACGGCGAATTACTCTTCGTAAGCGGTGGCTATAGGAAGTGTTCAAAATAATTAATTTTCACCCTCACATAAGGAAATGAGTATTTTCACAAGCAAACTTTCCATTTATAAGAATCCTTACACTTCCACTGACTTTTAAGCACATCTAAAAGCAATGACTACAAACCAGCTTATCACTACATACTTGTGATCAGGTAACATCCCATCTGCAATGGCAACAGTAATCATTCTTGAGTGGTCAGCAAGGATACGATAACCAGTATCCAGTCCATTTACATCATCTGATCCAAATTTCCCACCATACTTCCGAGCACCTGTGTTCTAATGACAAGAGAATTTCTAATATATAATCATGTGTGCATATCTCATGATGAATTAGACATATAAAAACTGCTCAGAAAGTCTATCACAAACCATAGCATCAAATATCATAACTAGGTATGTTAAAGTGGAACACCCTGTGCATCACAATAAAGATTCACCACCAAATGTTCCTGGAATTGATACATACATACCAATCACGCCATTCCCTTCCGGGGTAGGCAGAGTCAGTGTTTCACTCATAAATACATACACCTAACACTGCTTCAATAATTTCCTCCATACTGACCTATCCTTGCAAACATCTTTTGCTTCATTTACTCCCATACACTGTTTCATACATGCCCTCCTGTTTTTAAGACTCCTAATATTCCTCCTCTTAAGAATCTCCTCAACCACATCCAACCACAACTTTCTCGGCCTACCTTTACCTCTCTCACCATTCATTTCACTCTTATATATCTGTTTCGTCATTTGACTCTCATCCATTCTCTCAACATGGCCACACCAACAAAGCACACTCCTTTCAAATATGTCCATCACTGGAGCATCTAACCCACACTCATTTATTACCCACTCATTCCTAACCCTACCCATCCTACTTTAGCTGCAAACACTCCTCAGATAACTCATACCAACAGCGTTTAGTCTACTCTTATTTCTATCCTGACATACCCATTTTTCACTACCATACAACAAAGTGGAGAGAAGTACACTTTTGTACACGGCGATTTTCGCTTCCTTAGACAGGCAATCATTCCTTGATATGCTCCACATGCTACCTACCACTCCTACCACTTTCCTTTCAGCATTCGCACGTCTCTTTATCTCCTCATCTATCCATCCATCTTTCGCAAACATCTTACCTACAAACACAAAATCATCCACTTTTTACAATTACTTCACCATTTGCCCTCATCACACAGTTATTCTCCCCATTCTCCTTATCAAAAACTACTACTTTAGTCTTGCATGTATTTACCCTCAATTCCATTCTCTCTGTTGATTCAGAAAACTAATCTAGGAGCTTCTGTAATCCCTGTTGGCCCTCTGAGATCAAAACAGCATCATCCGCATATAGGAGAACTCACACGTTTACATTTCCAATCACAACATCGTCATTTTCATTGGAATTGATGAAGGGTATTTAACACACATTAACAACAGAGATCGATATTAGACGGCAAAATGTTACATAGAAGTACATGGAATGAAAAATTGCCCGATAAACGAAATTACCTCATATCAATGCGAGAATTTCATCCTGGTATGTGCAAAAGACTTCAAGTGGGTATGGTGCTGAAACTAAAATCACAACTACCACACAAATGAACATAAAGAGATTATCCATTGCTTTTGGTTATCCAATTGGGATTTCCCTTCCATTAGGAGAGATAATCGGCGCTCTACTGTACTTTCATATGAGGCCAAGACAAGAATAAGCTAGATTCCTAGGATTTATGTTCCAACAACAACTTTCAACTTCCAAAACCATACCTAGCAACTACTTACCTTTTTCACATCCTAGTTCAACTCTGTGCCTTTGGTTTACTTATTAACATTCGCCACATGCCACCGAAAAATTATGCGCTTCACAAAATGAATCATTTATTAAGGCTATGTCAGAGAAAGAGAGGCTTAATGTATACATGCTTCTAAAAATAAATATCTTTGTAAAAATTTGAAGAAAGAACTGGAGGAGGAAAAAGACAATCAAATAATTAAGAAAAATACATAATTTATAACTGAGCAATAATTTCAAAGAGGATAATATGAGCCTTACTTACAGCTCAAATGTGTAATTGATAAGGGACTCAACATGGGCCAGCCTTGTTGGAACATTTAAGGATTACAAGGGATATTTTTCGGAGTATAATAAGGAACACGACTTACACTTGTGACAGTTAAAATGGAAGTGCTTTGATTTATTGAAACAGGAAACAATGTGTACACCAAATAAAAAAGGAATAACAAAAGCCTTGAGCAAAGAGAAACATGAGTTTCTGCACTAGAGAATTGGACTGGATGAAGTTTAGTGACCCGGGATCAAGGAGGAGTATTGGGTTTTTTATCCCGCGCCACTAAAGCATTTTGTGTTATTGGTATCGGCGCTGGTTGATGCTCAACTGTTGTTATTCCTTTTTTATTTGATGTACATATTGTTTCCTGTTTCAATAAATCAATCACTTCCGTTTTAACTGTCACATGCGTAAGTTGTGTTCTTTATTGCACTCCAAATATCCCATAGAGGTTGCATTATCAAAATTTAGTGACCTGTTTTTTATTTTTTACCAAAATTTAATAACCTGTTGGAACATTTAAGGATTACAAGGGATATTTTTCGGAGTGCAATAAAGAACACGAATTATGCTTGTGACAGTTAAAATGGAAGTGCTTTGATTTATTAAAACAGGAAACAATATGTACACCAAATAAAAAAGGAATAACAACACCAGGGTTGAAATTCGCTATGAAAAAATCATTTGACTTGACCGGGATTTGAACCCGGATCTACCACTTGCCGGTCAGGTGTGTTAGCCAGTTACACCACCAAGCCATCTTCCTTCAATAACAACAGTTGAGCATCGACCAGTGCTGATACCCAATAACACAGAATGCTTTAGTGGTGCAGGATTAAAAACCCAATAAGCCTCACTCTACATATGTAATTCTTCCTCTTTGTAATGCGTCTCTGAGCAACTTTGACGTTGAATTATTAAGGGATTGAATAAATATGCGCTGTATATACATGCTAAGTATTAAAAGATTTGAGAAAAAATAATGAGGTATAAGAAGCATTCCCAACTATACCTTGTGGATGAGATTAAAAAGAGGTTGGAAGATATCAGTGTCATATGTGGATCTTACACCCTGCAGGACAGAAGCAAGCCTCTCCAAACCCATTCCTGTGTCAACATGGTGAGAGGGCAAGGGAACCAGGGAGCCATCTTCACATCTTTGAAAGTTGCACATAAAATAAGAGCAACAAAATGAAAAACAAATACCACTACTTTAACAAAATATAAAAATCAACGTTAGCCATAATTTCACACTTTATTCCAATGATAAATGATGGCAAGCCATGTTTAATGTTTAAAGGTTTATTTAAGTTTAAAGGTTTCAGTAACGACTGTTTAAAGGTTTAATAATAAGTACACATGTTCCAAGGGTTGCATGATAAGAATTTACATGCCACATAAATACTAAATTTTGAAAAATTTTAAACAATATTACTACAATCCTCTAGCATTACAAATTGACATTGGCCACAATTTACTCGACAAAAGTAAACTACAGGCAGGGGTGTAAATCAAAATTTAAAAAATTAAAAATAGCACATCAAAATGACAGGTTTTTCTTATATGAAAAATGATATGGAATGTTTTAATCCTTCTCATGCTCTTCATAAAAACATCAGGTCATCAGTCAGACAAACATTCACCATGTCTGACAAATTACCTTTCAAATTGGATGAAGACTAAGTTCCAAAGCTCGATCAAATCAGGATGCCCAGCATTGACCCACTCAGCTGCATTACCTCTCCCCAAAAAATCATAATGAATCTCAGTGCAAGGGCCACACGGCCCAGTGGGACCCATCTCCCACAGGTTGTCCTTGGCTCCAAATGGCAGCACACGACTCTGTGGAATGCTGAAGAGAGTAAAACCCACACATAGATCTAAAGATGGGTAAATTACCGTGGTAATGTAAGGTAATTTTTTTAAACTACTAAAATTTTCCAGAAATTTTCACTATCTGGGATTAAGAGCTTTTTGAGGACATAAAAAGAAAGCTAAAACCAAAAGCAAGGGCCAATGGTATCTAAACCATTAGTACTGCCACATTTGAGTATTAATAACAAACATTAAAAAACAAATATGGCAGCCAAACACAATTTGGTGCTCTTTTGTTTGGCATGAGAAATTTTTGTTCAATCTGTAAAAACAATCACCCCGCAAATATTCCACAAGTAAAAATAATCCACCAATGAGTTGTACATGCCTTAATCTACAATTAAGATTGTATGAAGCATATATAGACTTGGTTTATTATAATTTCTTTTAAATATATCGGTGACAAAAATATCTGAGACAGTTGAAATATAACCGAAAACCACGGTAATTTTCAGGGGCTAAAGTAAATTACGTAAAATACCTTGGTAATATAATAAAATGACCACAGTAATTTTCAGAGGCTGCAGTAAATTATGTAACATATGCACCTTTGTAATATACAAAAATTACCATGGTGATTTTCAGAATGGCCCATCTCAACATAGAACACCTTCCTATTATTCCTAATTCCTCTCTAAAGTAGGGTCACTTTTACCTCATCTTTTATCTCTACGTCTTGAATTCCATTCATTCCTAATTATGCCTTATAATAATACGTCCTATTATTCCCAATTACTCTCTAAAGTAGGGTCACTTTTATCTCATATATGTTCTCTCTATGTTTTCTCTATGTTCTCTCTATGTCACCTCTATGTTTTGAATTATGCTAAACCAATATTCTGACTCTAAAATTGAAAGTTTTCGGTAAAATAGTGCCAGGAATATGCAGTGACCTAGCTAGGCCTTTGCGTCTAAGGAGGGGGGTGAGGAGGCATCAGGATATCCAAATGATAACGGTTCATTTTTACACGAAATAGCACCAATATACAAAAAATGAACATCAGATTCTTCAGTGGATAATCATATGCCACACACTTTCAACTATCAGTCTATTTGAGCATGAGTTAATTTGAGTATAAGTTGATTTGATCATCAGTCCATTCAAGCATGTGTCGAAGTCTTCTTTTCAGCTGAAATTATTGACTAAAACTTATGACTTGAGCATTAATCTACATTTTAAAAATTGCTCCCCCTTATTTAAAAGAAAAGAAAATTCTTAAAAGAGGAAAGGTTTTATATTGAAACAAAGACCAGCAAACATTATAAACAAATGTCATTCTATTCAAAAAGCCTTGACTCAATCGGCTGTGTAGATGTAACATCAAAGATATGTTTACCAAAGGCACATGAAATAAATACAACATATCAATTAGTATACTTAAGGAGGTTTAATAATAATACTAGGTATAATAATAATAGGTAATACTCTAGCATCATCCCAAGGATTTCATAGCCCAGTGTATTTTTGGGTTCATAATACAATATTTCTACAATACCAATGGCCATGTGAAATGGATGAATCTCAAAAATCAAAAGTACCAAGTTCATTTTGCATTGGTTGCTCTTTACATGAAACTTAAAGCATAAATCTACATCATTCCTAGGTGAATATCCTTTATGGTTTAAGAATAAAAAATAAATGAATAATTTCTTGCAGCCAATAGGCAGAAATACTGACCCAAAATAAGTCACCATAAGTAACAACTCAACAATAACTAATAATAAGGTAAGTAAGTTTTCATTTGCCAATAACAGTAGAAATTTCTTGACTTATACTCAAATATACTTTGAAACTATACAAGAATATTCTTAAAAAATATAAGTTTTCAAACCTCTCATGGGAACTATTTTTTCTAGTAGGTACCTTTCATAGGGAGCTTTCTGAACTTTTATTAGGCTCCAAAAAGTGAGCAGAAAATTCTCCCCATGCTGCAAAAATGAACACCTAATGCAAAATAAAAAATACCTAGTGCAAAAATGTAGCGGGCAGAAAATTGATAAAGCATGCAGAATCCTTGAAGAATTTACAAAATGTGCAGCATAATTCATTAAGCCTTTGGCATGCTTCAATGAATGAACACTTCCTGATCACTTTCTGCACACACTATAATGCTTCATTAACCTCAGGGACCCAAAGTTCCAACAACTACGGTACCAATACAGCAGTCAACAACAGGATTTAGGAGATTGCATAAACAAAATTCTCATTGAAGATCTTATGGTGTTGAGGAATAATACTACATCCAACTAATTTCAATAGCTATACACTTTTTAGATGAGCATAAGGAGAATCAGTTCTCATAACTTTGAAAGTGGATTGCTAATTTAACAATAATGGGACAATTCAAGAACATTTTACCCAATTTCAAGCCAAATATCTCTGGTTTCATAGTCTGCCTTGAGTCCAGAGTCATCTTGCCCACCATAGTATGTCACATATAATTTTTTAGGGTCCAAATGAAATACTTCCGTCAGCTGTTCCCAAGCAAATTGACATGCATCTTTCTTCAGGTGCATAACATGAAAATACAAATGAAATTTCATCATTAAAACTACACTACAGGGTGTCCTCAGAGGGGGGGAGACTACCAATAAATTATGGCAATTTTCAGTCATCCTAAAAAACTATAAAACTGTTACATCATTATATCTATATAATAATGAGCGTAATAATAACTATTATTATAATGCTCATTATATATGAGGACCCCAGAAGTCAAGAGGTCTAAGTAACAAAATCGTTGTTTTGAGAAAACTTACGTCAAAGTTGAAAATGTTTGGTACAACCCACTAAGTAGTTAAGAGGCATTACCCTAGATAGCATCACCTGTCAAGAAAATCACTTGGATCCCTTTACCACCTAAAAGATATATATTTTCACATCCCATTCCTGTACCTAACTTTTTTTTTTAATGTCACTTAGACCCCTTGACTTCTGGGGTCCATATATAACTATTATATTTTTCAGATCAGTGATCGGAGTGTTTAATGCTGCATTTGATAAATACGTCTAGTTGTTAAAATTGTTTTGTAAATCGCAAAATTCCCCCCCCCCCCCCCCCCCCCCCCCCCCCCCGGGATCGCCCCTGATTTGAGGTTTTACTTAGTTTATACACCTCTCTTTTGTGTTTGCATGAAATATGAATCCCTTTAGTTATCCAAGGGCAAGTATTAGAGGAAGAATTTCAGGTATTCATTTTTTCCATGGGGAAAGCTACATTGAAATGAAATTAAATATTTCTAGGGATTTTTCCGTTTTCATGTTCAGGTCTGATATAGCTATTACTTCCCCCAGTCTACAGCCGACAAAAGTATGTTAAAATGGGGAAGTGCAAGGGGAGTGTAATGTCGCTTCCAGATGGATTTTTTTTTGTGGCAACAGGTAATCAATATTTTGTGTTTAGTGTAACAAGAATGGTGTTATGGTCAGCAATGCCAGAGTCAATATTTGAACTGTAATAAGTGTACCATCTAGAAATATTTGGTCAACAAGCATTATTTCGAGTAACACTTTTGATTACTGCAACCAAGTTGAATGAATTTGTGACAGTGGTAAGTTCTATGTTTGCTGTTGAATGCTTAGGGAAATCAATATTACAATCCCCACAGATCACTAAGGGCTTATTTTCATTTTTCAGGATTACAACAAGAGTTTAAAATTTTTCTACAAAACTAGTATTGCAGAAATCTGATGACTGATACAATACTACAACAATGTTTTTACCTGGCAAACATATTTCAACTACTGAATGTTCAAAGACTTTTTCATAATTTAAATATTCACTGGGCTTTTTCTCCTGGGTATTTTATGCCCTTCTTGATTAAAATAGCAGTACCACCATTTTTGACATTTGTGCGACAGAAAATGCTAGCTGTTTTGTATAGTTGAAGAATTTCATACTCTGCCTCTTGCTTGGTTAGCCTATGTTCAGTTAAACATAGCTCATTTGAATCACAAGATTGAGAATTTTGAGGACGATGGCGGAGGTAGCCATTGAAACGTCAGCTAACAACTATCTAACCAGGTGGAAAACCCGAGAAGACTTAATTAGTATCAAACGCCACACTAGTTTTCTACAGTTCCATAATGAAATTAATCCAGCAGTATTATACCCTCTTCTTAGAGTGAATTCAAATAAATGTACCCACAAGTACCTACATAAAATTCTTAGGAATATCTCAAAGTGAGAAACTTGATTGGTATCACCATATTCATTTAATGATTTTAAAATGGCCATAGGGGCATTTATGATTAGGAAACTAGCTCAACCACTTCATTGGAAACACTAAAATTTGTGTATAGTGCCCAAGTTCACTCTTACTTGGTCTATGGAGTTGTTTCTTGGGGTAACTCTAGCGCAGCAATGAAGGCATTTTCCATGCAAAAGAGGTCTGTGAAGGCAATGGTGAATGCATCCATCAAGACCCCAGGAAGACCACTGTTAGGGAATTCAAATAATGCCTTTATCTTGTACATCTTTAAATCTGTCACTCCTCTTTATTTGTAAACCCGAATCTATTATCTACAATTTCGCATACAATGTCTAATCCATCTCAAGCTCCATCTTCCTGAAGAATGCAGTTCTGGGATGTCCTCTTGGTTTCTTTACTACGACTTTTTCTTAAAAATATGTTCTTTAAGCACTGAAAATGTCTAACAATAAGTACAGGTACAATCAGTTTTGCCCTTCTTTATCCTACTGCTCTTAACAATGTCTAATTTCTATCATTTCATCTAACACTTTTTCATAACTATTTCTTTCTACCCAGCACATTTTCGTCAGTCTCCTCCAAATCCATAATCCTATTGCCTCAAGCTTGTTTCTTTCTGCTTTCCTGATAGTCCATGTCTCACATCCATAAAATAAAACACTCCAAATTAACAATTTGATCAACTTTTTTCTGGCCTCTAAGCTTTTATGGTAATTAACTACTTCATTCTTCTTGTATTGAAACGTTTGTTTTTCCAAGGCTAGTCTTCCCTTGATCTCATTCTCGCATGATTTTTGTGGTTAATAATACTTACTAGGTAGCAAAACCACATAGGTGGGTCATCTAAAAAAGGGGAAATGGAACAATTGACAGGAAATTAGGATGTAAGGATAAGAACTTTCCAAGATCCTACCAATCTGCTGGTGGAATACTCACATGAGTGTGAGGTGATGAGGTCATCAATCATTCACCATCTACTTGATGTGTAAGACTCAGAACCAAGTTAGAATAATCACAAATGTTTCTTATCGTTACAGGGGAAAATAGATGCATTTTAAAGACTTTTGACATACCTTGAAATAGTCTCCAAAAGACCATGAGCCCAACATTTCAAAAAATGTGTGGTGATAGCCATCACAGCCAACAATATCGAGATCATTATGTTTGCCACCAACTCTAATGCATTTCTGACTGTTCACAGCTCTGGGTGCTGGGGGAGGGCTCTTGCCCAACAGTACTCCCTTGAACTGAAATAGAATATTAGTTTTCTCACAATATTACCAACGAAATTGAAATTCTTTAATAAACAATGAGAGGAAAAAAGCTATTGATAAAAAGTAATCATGTGCTGTGAATACCACCAGTGGGAACTTTAGAGAGTAAAATTGACCAGAGATTTCAAGGACTAAAGCCATGATCAAGCAGGTACAGTAAGTATTGCAGGAATTCTTCTCCCGTTCTTCATCATATCAGCCTCTCCACATTGGCCGACATTTCAGTGCTCAAGTTGTGTATTGTCTCCAGCGGTGTCAACAGCCCTGAAAACTCAAGGCATCAAACATCGGCCAGAATGGAGAGCGAAGTAATTATTGTTCGTTTCAAGGAAAATGAAACATAACCTGCGAAATATTACAAAGCATTCGTCATAGGCATTCTGGGGATATTACTAAGAGGAGAAGGGCAACACCTTTGGAGAAAAATGATTGAACATTTTACATCATAAATATAGAAAGACAAAGTCCAGGAAATCCTATGGGGCGGAGCAACTTCGCCTCCACTCTCCATGCAAGACATTGGTATTCGCCATGTGAACAGGAATTTTGTCAGGGAAACTGGATCAGTAGTATAAAATAGAACATTAGCTTGGCATAGAATACTACCACGCATTCGACATAAGCTGTGAGCTGTGAGCAGAGCATGTATTCCACACGGATAGCCAGAATGGTTGGCAACCACAAATTGTGATCCATTGGTCGGCCGCAAAATTCTATTCGGGGGTCTATCCGGGTATATTTTATTGCATATATATAGTTCGTATTATACCTATGTTAGAAATTCTCTGGAAGAGAGCTTTACTTTTAGCAAAATAGTTTCTCACCTGGTTCATTCCAGCATTGACGAATGTAACAGATGGATCACAATATGGAACTACAGGGCTAGACCTAATAACTTTATGATCTCTCTTACGGAAGTATTTGATGAACTCCTCTCGAATGTCATTCGTTCGTTTAAAACTTTCATTACGAGTACAACTTGAATCACTGAACACTCGAAATCGATGCCCGACAATAACACTTGAATCCCAAAAATCCTTTCTTTTCCGACAAATGTGAACACGACTTTTGAACGTCCGGAAAACAGTACATGGCGTAAGTATTTTAATATTTGTTAGAGACATACTTCACCTAGCAATCTTGTGCGAGAAATATGGGTACACACACAAGATCTCCAATTACGAGAAGTAGTGATAATTTTCCATCATTTTCAAAATTTCGATTACTAATAATAAACAAAAAATCCTGAGTTAAGTTCGTATTTACGATATTTACATTCGAACAGATTGGAATTTCTCGACTCATTTGTTTCCTATCCTTCACCATGCTGCCACTATAATGAAAACGGCATGCAAACGAACTTAATGTTATTGATGTTTTGGTGTTTAAAACACAGTTTGAATCAGTGATGAAATAAAGTCTTCCAGTGTGAAATGGGTACCTTGCTCCTGTTGGTTTCGGTGTTTGGGTTATTGCTGTCTAGTTCTCAAGCAGAAAATGTTCATATGACCTCTGTGTTCGTATTGCCGATAGAGCCGTCTATGTTCAACTGGACCTTGAATGGTAATACTATTTGCTTAACCTGAATAGGTCATTTTCCAATTGTTGCCCAATTCATGATACTCATTACTATTTACTTCAGGAAATGGAGACCATTTTTCGTATAGACCATCCCTTTTAAATGCTCCGGATCTACCTCCATGGATTCATTACGTTTACAGCAGCAGGCATCAGTCGGGATTTTTGTATGGAGTACCTCCTCGCGACCAGGCCGGTGTGGAGGTAGCATTTATATTCACCATATCAGTTTCTATGATGCTGTATATTGCCATTTCTGTTTGATTCTGGTGGAAGAAGTTTGCTTAGTAACGCCCCTGCTGAATATAGTAATGTTTGAGATGTCCCGTATTTGTTTTATAATTACTCGGGATAGACAAATAATATCTTATAAATTCATTACTTTTCCATAGTTCTTCAAGGTTTCTGTATTTATTCATTACATTCTAATTGAATATTTCTGCTATTTACAAGGTTTGTCGAATCGACTTGTCAGTATTATCATGTGCTACTCAGGTTATGTTAATGTATCCCTATTGAACAACGGGATTAGTTTTCAGCTGTATGTTAACGTTAAAACAGTTAAGAGTTAAATGTCAAGTGATCGTACCTTTCAGTTGCAGATAGTTGGGCTCAACAGAAAAACCTACGAAACACGAACACATATTGTTCATGTCAATGTGATAGAAAAGCCAGGTATGCTGTAATTTCAAAATATCTGTGGTAGCTAATGTGTTGCATTTTGGGGAATATTAATCCATACCTTCGTATGTATGATAGATCCTTCCAGGTTTGATGTTGCCCTAAAAATAGACAACTTAAACGTGGAGGATCTGTTTGACACTGCAAGAATGAACAGGCTTCTTGATGTGTTCCGGAAGAGGCTATGGAGAGAAAGCAGTCCTGATCTTCATCTCACATTCCTTGCCTCTGCAGTGTATCTAGGAGCAAGGCGGCCTTTACGTCCTTCTGAAGAAGAGGGGTTAGTGTATATTTTTGTTATACTAGAAAAAAATCCAGTTTCCACCTAAAAGCATGCTATTTATTTGAATTTTTATCATATATTTTTAATTTTAAAATTTTTATGCATTAAATATTCAATACTTAATGTTTCCAGTCTTAAGTTTGGTTATTAATCAAAACTTATTGTGTGGTTATTTTCACATTTCTGTTCCGTATTTACTTTACCTTTCTGTTTTGCTGGGAAACTGCTTTAAATGCATAAAAAGAAAGAATGTATATGTGCGCCTTTGGTCTGGAAAATCAAGGTCTGTGGTTGAACTCTTGTTCTAGGTGGTCCACTCCTCATAGCACTTCTCTATATGATGTTATTTCAACAAACCAATATATTTTGTATCTATCCTTCATGAATTTCAATATTTATTCCTCAATTCTCAGTGTGGTTCTCAGAGTTGGAAGTGCTCATCCATTTTCTGTGGCACTACTGGAGCTGCAGGAGGAAGTTAGACCTTTGTGGAGAGTGGGCCCTTCATGTCCCCGAGACTTTAAACGTACAACAGTAGACAGATTATTTAGAGAGGAAGGTTTTGCTCTGGATTGGTGTGCCTTTCGATTGGTATGTATATCCAAAGTCATCATCCTGATTGCTTACAGAAAACTGGTTTTAATATTTGCTCAACTGTTGTTTTTATCTATTTCTTGTGTAAATTTGTGCTTTTAAGTTATATAATGATATATTTTATTTAAAATTATGAATATGTAATAATTGTATTTTTAAAATCATGCATGTCCTCTGCTTGCTACCTCCTTACTTATAGCTAAAAATCATTGCTGAAAATTAAGGTATTTTCTCACTAATTTTTCTTCCTTGATCTGGAGAGTTCTTTCATTTTTTATCTTCTCATAATATACCTACTACAGATTGAACTTATTCTATTGTCAAAAACCAATAATGATAGGGTATGCAGAATGACAGTCCAGACATAAATTATACTATGAAATACCTTTTTTAGTCACTTTGGCTATTATCAATTACAGCATCATTTCTTTATGGATAGCTGATGATGCTAGTGTAATAATTTAGGATAAGGAACACACTTTGCCTTTATGTAGACTTTGCTAAGGCTAATGTGATGTATACATGCTCATTGTCATCAGGGCTAATGTTGGATTAAGTATCTTGTTGGGTTATATTCTGTTGCGGAGGTTAGATGTCATCTGATTGGCCAGAGTTTGGTACCTTTTTTCCTCTGGTCTAATTTGATTGGATGGAACAGAATTCATCAGCAAAAGAAAAATACCAGACAAAATAAGGCACCAAACTCTGGCCAATCAGATGGCACCTAACCTCAATGCCATACTATAGAAACCCAACATGAATCCTGATGTCAATGGCAGAGAAAGCCATCAAAATATGGGCTGCAATGGCCTTCTTTATTCGGCTGGAATTCCGAGAATAGTTCATCAGCTATCTTCACTGTGAAACACCCTAGTCCTGTGGAATAATATTGCATATATTATCTCACTGTGGAAAAAATGTGTAATTTATAAAAATGATCATTCTTATTCCTTTCCCATCATAAATTACCCCTTTTTGCATGAATCTGAGTATGATATGATCACAAATACTGGAATAAGTAATTCCTCATATACTTCACAGCTGGAGGAAGACTGGGATCGAGAAGACCCAACCAGTCAGCCAGGTCCATCTTTTCCTCGTCGCCCAGCTGCATCAGTTGGTGCAGCTAACTCCAAGGGGGGTCATGGGCAGGCATGGAATGGGATCATGAATGTGGGAGATGAAGGATTTGGTTTGAGGGAGGAGAGAGATGAAGATGTGTGGTTGGTAGTCCCCAGCAAACAAGGCGTCCCACAGCGGAGCTATGCAAAAGAGTTCATCTTTTCCATTCTAGTGCCCACCCTAGCACTTCTGGTCTTGGTTGTCATCCTGTCTCTGCTGCTTTGTTTCCACCATGAAGGCATGTGAGTAACCATGTACACAACACCACCTAAAGAGCCTCATTTATTGCTTATGATGAATTGCCTAGTAATGAAGAATAGGTGATTGGGATCAGAAAAGTTTTTTTTCCAGAAGGGAAGGGGAGAAGAGAAAGGGAAGGGTGAAGGAATCTTGAAAATTCTTGGGAAATGTTAAATTTGCTGTCAGCAATTAATGGTCACTAAGGCTCTCTTCCCAAAAATTATCCACCTAATTTAAACACCCTTAGAGCATCTCTCTGTGGTCATTTAAACCAAAAATCTCGGGGTACTGTAGGAAGGAATCTAATTTTATGAAACTACTGGAAGTACCTACAAACTACTACCATGGATTATTATACCTATGAATAAAAACATGGTATGCTGTCTCACCTGTTTTTAAGACATATTTTAAGTGTTTTGGTTAGTTAGGCCTGAAGGCAGATTTTGTCCCCAACTCACTGGAAACCATGTGAAAAACAAATAGTTATTTTTTGTGTATTGGTAATTAAAGAAAAAACTAAACTAATGAAACAACATAGCAAGTCTGTGATTATATTTGCCATTTGTGCACTATAAAGCATTCTCTGAGGAGTGGAGGATCAAATTGTAAGCTTATAATTATGAGAAACAATCCTCCAAATTATGCTTCCCGCCGAACATTTGTGTAACGTGGGTTGACATAAAATTAGGATAAAAGTTTCCCTCGCCTATCACTATCTGTAAAATGAATCTAGACACCAGATTTTGAGATGCTTTATCTTCTGAACTAGGCAACAGAGCCTGAAAAATTAAGATTTACATTAAATATTGTTTATTTATACGTTTATTGATGTGAATCAAAAATAACTGATCATCTTAGCTGACCTCATACTTAATTTTATTTGCAAAAAAGTCATGATATTTTTGTACATTAAAACTGATTGCCCATGCTTGAGTGATTGATAGTCTTTTAATTTGCATCCTATAAACTTTCGATTTTTAAGTGAGAAAACCAGGCGTGTTCTTAATATTTTGCTGGAAACGATTTCATTACATTTCTAACATATCATAAGTTGTAAAAAAATTGAGAAAAAGATTTAAAAAGTTAAACTAGATGTAGGAAGTTGATTCTTATTTTTATAGTAGAAACTCGATAATATGAAGCACGAAAATATGAAGTTTTGATTTTTCAAAGCTATATTGTTGGTCCCGACGAAAAGCCTATGTTAACCCTACAGTAGGCGCGTGAGCCACAGGGGTGGCCCACAGTGTTTCATTTGTGTGCCGTTTCTCATGCGATGGCATAATATACTTGTAAGTTTCAGTAGCTGCACATTATTATGTCCTCAAAAGTCTCACATGTTCGTTTGTAACAAATTAAGGGAGGGTTAGTATTGAATAGCGTGCGAAAGGAAGCCTGCATGACTGGGCCACAAATGTGGCCCACGCGACTAACTCTGTAACCTTTTGCTCTCGGCATTATTATATTATTTATATGGTATTTATAGGGCAAGGGCCTTGCCTCATTGAAACACCAGTTCCCGTTAGATCACTGAAGTTAAGCAATGTTGGGCCCGGACGAGGGACCACATTCATACCTTCCCCATGGCGATCTTGTCCCCTGTCTGCATGTGGCAGGCAGGTTAAACATGGGGTTGGCACAGTGGACCACTCAAGGTCTAGGTCCCCGAGCTCCTGTCGAAGGCTCCCCCAACTAACAATCTATGGTATTTATACATTATAATATAATAATCAGTTATATTAAAATTGTTGGATATTTTATATAAATTTCGTCACAATGGAAGTTAGATGGTCAAAATATTTCACGATTTTTCAACGACTTTGGGTTTTGTTCCACTACTGATTATAAATATGTTCCATAGTGGAATAAACCTAAATAAACTATAGATAATTGTCTAAATTTTATGCTTGTAAACATATTTGCAAAAAAGTTGAAAATTTTAGGAAATAAAAAATATTGAATTTGGGCCAACATGTGTGGCCCGCACGACCAATCATGTAACAAAATTTTATGTGACCACTGAAGGGTTAAATACATTTATTTATTTATTTATTTATTTAATAAGATTGTTCACATACAGCATTAGCGCCAATTTATAGTAAGCATATAACAAAAAAACAAGAAAGAGGACAAAAACACAATAACAGCATAACAATAAGCAACGAGAGCCCAACATGGAAAGGGGAAAATATTTAATTTGTTGACAGGTGGGATATCGCTTGGGTGGTGAAAAGGTTACATGCTAAATAAAAAGGATCGATAGTGTGGGGGAGTGAATTTAGAAGGGATGGGAGGCGAAATAAAGGTGAGCGCTTGGTGAGAGATATCCTTGGAATAGGCAGATGGAGTAGAGTATGAGTACGGGTGGATCGAGTTGGTATCCTGAAGTTGAAGAGAGAAAGCAGTTCAGGGCAATCAATGGTCGAGTTAAGGGTATTGTGGAGGAGTTTTAAATCCATTTTAAGTCTGTGGTTTTCAAGGTTAGAAATGGAAAGAGAGGACAGCACAGCGTTTGAGGACATATTACGGAAATGTGGGACTCTGTGCTTGACTATTTTGGCAAAGAAGTGAGAGATGCAATCGAGGGATTTTAGATTTGTTGGGGCTGACATAGACCAAATTGGGGAACAATATGATACTATGGGAAGGACAATTGTTGAGTAGTAGGAATGGAGTGCTATTGGATCTTTAATTTCTGTGAAGCGGTAAAGAAGGCCTAATAGGGACATCGCTTTATTTTTTACAGTCTGAATGTGGTCGGAGTAATTTAGCTTTTGATCGGTTAAAACGCCTAGGTCTTTCATGGTTGTCACTTTGTTTAAGGGAGTTGAGTTAATTGTGTAGTTGAAAGTCAGGGGTTTTGTTTTCAGAGCAAGAGTCATGATGCTGCATTTTCCAGGGTTTAGGTTAAGTTTCCAGGTATCACACCACAGGGAAGTTTGATTTAAGGCAAGTTGAAGTTGAATACAGTCAGAAGTATTATTAATTTGCTTGTAAATCTTGCAATCATCAGCATAGAGAAGGCAATGAACTTGGGAGGAAAGGAGCTGAGAAGGAAGATCATTAATGAATAAATTGAATAGATATGGCCCAAGGACACTGCCCTGGGGAACTCCAGACGTTACAGGAGACCAAGAGGAAGAAGCACCGGCGAGTATTACACGCTGGGTTCTGTTGGTGAGAAAGCTAGAAAGAAGGCTGAGGAACATACCATGTATGCCAAACTGTTGGCTGAGTTTATGAAGGAGGAGTGGATGATGGATGGTGTCGAAAGCCTTGGAGAAGTCAAGGTAGATGGCATCAAGTTGAGTTGATTTGTCTATTGCCATGACGGCGTGGTGCTGAAAGACGGCAAGATTTGTTAGGCATGATCTTCCTGGGAGGAAACCATGTTGCTGGGAAGATAAAAAGGGAGAGGTGAAATAGTAAATCCTGTTGAGAATAATACGCTCACAAACGGAAGACAGGATCGGAAGCAATGAGATTGGGCGATAGTTTGAGACATCATTCTTGGGACCAGTTTTATGTATCGGAATGACGTTGGCGCATTTCCATTGAGGAGGGAAGGTTCCTAAGGAAAAACAGCGATTGAACAAGAGGGCTAACGGTTGTGAGAGGGATGAAGCGCAGTTGCGTATAAATTTAGGGTTGAGACCATCAGGGCCAGGTGAGCGGTGGAGGGGTATTTTGCAGAGATATTGAAAAACCTCCCGGGAATCCGTTTGTATGTTGGATAGGGAATGATTTGAATCAGGAAGGAGGGAATGGATAGGGGTGACACTGTGATTGGAAGCATGCTGCAGGCAATCGGAAAAGAATTTTAGGAAGAGGTTAGGTCTCTCTGATCCGGCGGCATTTTTGGTACCATAGGAGAGTGCTTCAGGAATTTGAGGACGATTACGGCGTTGGTTGATAAAGGACCAGAATTTTTTGGGGCTGGAGGAAATATTTGAGGAGACAGTCTGCGCGTAGTTTTCGTAGTCACGGCGGATGATACATGGCGCTATTCGAAAATACGAAATTTTCGAAATTACAAACCTCGGATCCAGTCACCACAGAGAAACTGAGTTCGCTTTTACAAATCTTGGGGGAAATCACGTAAGAAAAGCTCTATGCTTGTCGAAGTAGGCTCCTAACAAATCAGCGTTGCCGAATATAATCTATCAATAGTCAAAATGCATGAATTTTAGTGCATTCATCTCTCACTAGTGCCTAAGTCACACATTTATCAAATTTAAGTCTTGGATAATTTTGATCTCGAGTGACAGGGAAAATGGTAGCTTGAAGCAATTTTTCCCTTCTTTTATTTTTGTTTTTACTCTTTGCTGCATTTCTATAATGTAAACAATTCTCTTTTGGTTATAACTCACATACCAACTCAATGCCATGTGCTGTTAGTGGCAACTTTTATTAATTGAGCGCATTGATGGGATAAAAATATGGGGAATGGGACTGGGATACCTGTCTCAGTCACTATCCTTAAAATCCATGGCTTCACTATGAATAAACCAGGGTTTACTCCAACCTTTGCCCATATTTCATGAGACAATAGAAAAAAACAGTTTCTAAGAATTTACGAGGGTATAGCCATCCCCGCGATTGATGTAATTTTGCATTTAGAATGGATTATTTCAAATTTGAAACAGGTGAATCAATAGGGGTAGTGGCTCAACAATATGACATTATAATGTATAAGACCTGTGATAAACCGCTAATACTCTTCAACCTGAAGAAGCTGTCATCTGCAAAATATCGTCCTATGAAATGTAGTTATTTGCATGAGTAAACCAGAAAAACTGAAATCGTTAAAATCACCACGGGAGCCTTCCCTTTGACTTAATTCCAAGATGTTTTTGGGTTAACTCCATGAAATTTTACTGGAACAAACTTTCATCCATGAATTACTACAGTGAATCTGTTGAGTAACCAGGCCTTGATACATTACAGATGATCTATCAGCCCTGCTATCCCTGATTTCAATGAGATAAATGACCAATTGAATCAGATTTCATTGTGATTGTATGAGTAAGTTTGAGTCCTAGGCATTTTTATGCATGAATATGACACAACATGGGCATGAATTGAATCCTGATGCACTAAAATTCAAAATCACCCAACATTTAGGAGCATCTAAGTATGGAAATACTACTCTGTGAGACACTTACTGCTATTATCAGGATTTACCAGAGAGAGGAATTAGGTTTCAGCCTCAGCTGCAGCAGATTTGTTCCGTGACCCCTACCTCTTCCTATGGTCCTTTAAAGAGAGCACTCCTTGCTCAGGTCTCCGAGGGGTCCCTTGGCCGTCTTTCACCATGACCTGTAAGAGCTGAATGTGTGGAATGGGCATGAACCAAAAACATGACTCATGATGCAGTGGCCCTCAGTCGGTACCTTGCTAGTAGTGTCCAAACAACATACGAGTGGCCTGGGATCTCCCCTTGATTGAGATTTCATAGGGAGTTGATCGTAAGTCTCAGAAACATGCGGTTTAGTAATCTGTGCAACAGAAGCAAGTTTCCAGCCAGAGAAACACTGGAGAAATTTCATTTGTTTTCGTGGGAATAAAAAAAAAGAAACTTGGTTACCCACTTTGATTTTATTTGCTACGATCCAAGTTTTGTCACGTCTTATCATATTCAGCTGAAGTGTTCATCTACATCTATGTAATACTGTGCAAGCCACCACTAGGGTGTGTGGCACGGGTTCCCCTTGAGTTAATTTTGCAAATTTATGCTTCAAACTGTTTATCTTATTTCGTTTTCATGATTAATGCTCCACAGCGCACTCAAGTATGAAAGGCATAAGTCACAGAGGGGAAAGAAAATAACTAACCAATGGAATGGAGAACGCTGGATCTGGAATATCTCTGCGATGCCCATTTGGGATGAAGTTTCTCTTTCACACTATTGAGGATAAAAAGTTCCCAAAATCATGGAGTGATTTGGTAATCACTTTTTAAATACGAGGCATTTCATTAGCTTCTATGTATTAGTTTACCGAAGTTGTCATGCAAGGATGCCATTGGATAAAATGGCATTCAGCATAACATGCGACCCGTGGCATGAAGAGATTATGCATTGAAGGATAAAAAAAATAATCACCTAATTTATTTACTGGATTAATGTTTTGCAGAATAGAACTAAAAGCACAAATCATAAAAGTGATAAGGGACTTGGTCATGAGTTAATGTTTCTTACTCGAACTTCAATGAGCAGTGATGCCGTTTCGCTTGAAATGAAATAATATTTGATCCCAATTTCCCATATCCTGCTGGCGAAATGGAAGAAACCACTAATGATGATCTAATAAGGATTTTTTCAAATCGACTGAGTTCTTTGCTCTTTTTACCTATTATTGAGTGATAAAGAAAGGGCGATTGGAAGCATGGTCATGTTAGCTACTATCTTACTATGTAGATGTTAGAAACATTGATAAGAATTGGATTGGTGAAGCGCTGCCATTGCAAGCAAAGGCATTTCATGGGCAGCAGTTGAAGCATTCGTTTGTTCCCAACGAACCGTGATCAGAGGTTCTATTTTCTTCAGTATCATTCTCTGCAACCTCCACATAAATATTCTATTTGTCCAAAAACTCTCAGCATTTAGAACCTGAAACTTATACTCCAAGTCTTATACTCCAAGCTGATAAAGATATAGAAAATGTCCAGATCACGCCCAATTTGTCGTCAAGCGATTAGTAATTGGAACTAAATAACATTTCTTCTCAAGTTCGTACATCCAGCAGACAATGTGGAAAAAACCACAAATAATTGACCTGTGAAGGATTTTTTTTAATGGATTAAGTTCTTTGCTCATTTTACCTATGATTGAGTGATAAAGAAAGGGTGATTGGAAGCACTGTTGGGCCAGCTACCATCTTAACTGAGTAGGTTTTAGATACAAATGTCTCTTTAAATGCCCATACCAGTTTCACCTCCTGATTAGCCACAGGTTAAGAAATCTAGTGTCTCATAGTAATGCAGAACTTGCTTTATATACGTATTCTAAACTGGGCAAAAATTTTGCAAAGAAAATGATTGCCTATTCAAAATCATTTGCATAGGGAACTAAGAGGTAGTAGTGATTTCACGATCGTTTGTGAGGTTTAGCTTGTGATATAAAGCTATTATTTCATAGGCTTTCATGAATAACAACTACAAATCATTTTAAAATGTTTCCAAAGACCAGAGAAGTCAGGGGGTGGGGGGTGGGGAAGGGAAATATTTTTTGCGATTTATTAAGAAGGTTCGAAAATGCGAAACTCAAAATTACGAAGTGCCAATTTTTCGGTCCTGCCTAATTCATATTATCGAGTTGCTTCTGTATTAATTTTGTGCACACTAAGGGCGGTATTCATAGACGGGATGAATAATCAATGATTGCTGAATCAACGATTATTCGTCAATCATCGATTATTTGATTTATGTATTCATAGACAGAAAACAATCTCCAATTCATGAATCACTGATTCATGAATCTCTAATTATTTGGGACAATCTGTAATTGGTGAATTACAGATTGGATGTATGTTTATTTTTGAGTGGTATGAGAAATTGAAGAGGCAAAACATTTTGTGGGTATCGTTAAATTTTTGTTCAAGTTGAGTATATAGTTTTATTAATTGCATATTGAAAAAGAAAATAAAAAATGGATTGGCAATGTTTTTTTGATAAAAATGAATTAGCCGTGCCTACATTAGAATTATTTCTTATGATTATTCAACGTTAATGAAGGCGTTGCTAGGGAAAATCAACAAACAGTAATCTCGTATTCCGGCAAGTGTTGATGAAGTAGCGGGTGCTGTTTAACGTCAGGAATTGTCCGACCACGAGTGTGGTCTCCTCTTTTTTCTATTCTCACAAAGAGACAACTGAGGCACCAATTCGTCGCCTGAACATCATAAGAAACAGGCGGCCTGATGGTGTCAGCTATTTGGACGGCCAAAAGATTAGTTATATGTTTCACAGTTCTGGACACCGTTGGCTGCGAAACAGAATTAGAAATCCCTACATATGTACGTAAATCACCAAAGAAGACGAAGAGTAGCAGTAGCTGTATTTATAACTGGTCATTACCGAAAAAGAAAATTTGTAATAAGTTATCAGTAGCAATTGATGATAGCTTACGAGTAAAACATTCGTGGAAATTTCGGCCGAGGTTAAATTCAGCATGAAGATTTTTTTAAATACTGCGTGATTAAAAACCGCTGTGATATATTTTTTTAAATTTGTAATATGATTTCAACAATTCAATATTGATGCCTAAGCGTAAAATCTCAAAGCAGTGAGCCACAGTAGCACAAGAGCAACTGTCAGTTCTCGCGGAAAGTGTCGATATATGAACATAAGTTCTAAGAAGAATATACTCGAACACTACGGGTTTTGAGAATCGGTATCCTCTATTAAACTCTTCATCTGTCAACACTCAAGTCTATTGTTACAGCAAGTTAGATTACGGGTGTTAAACAGAGATTGACGTTTATAATAAGCGGTCCATCACCAGACCCCAGTGAGGCCATTGACATTAAAGATTCACCCTGGAGTACGAATTTCGTGGAAAGTATCACGATAAAAAAGGCGAGGTGAAGTCATATGATATGATATGTAACTCGGAGGAAAAAATTCTCACTAGTCGTGAATATAGAGATGGAAAAAAAAACGGCGGCCGAGAGTCTCGAACCGCATATCCCTGACGTTTTGTAACCGCGACGCTCACCACTACACCAAACGTACCTGTGCTGGAAAGGGCAATAATAATAGTAATAGGCAAAGTCGCTTTGAGGCTGAGACGGGCGATGTGAGGCTCCGGAACAACCTAGCGAGAGTAACTTTTCCCAACTTTTTTATTCTAAGGGCGGATATTTCTGATTATAAACTGATTAATTACAATACAACTAGGATACGTTTGGCGAAGTCCAAGGCGAACTAGCCTTTGACCTCGTGCACGACATAGTAAATACGGCATTCAAATCGGCGAGTCAGGGTACGTAGTCTCCCCATGTGAGTAATTTGGATTTGTTGGATCCCTAATGTGTGTTTTTCGCAGCCTTTAGTGATACGCTTGTACATCGTCATCGGCAATCACATACGCTAATATATCCGAACGAATTTCCATTGCACGGAAATCCTAATCAGTTCAAGGTAGTCAATAATCCTAATCAATTCAAGACGTTCATCTAGAGTATATAGACTATTCTATGCCTTTAGCACCGTATAAAATAGTACAGTTGGAACGTAAAGTAATGTCGAGAATATGTCGTAAACAATCACAGAACTACCGAAGTGCAACATAGAAAACTCTAATTAATTACGGTCGAGAGCTTAATTCACGAATCAATGATTATTTGGCCAAATAATTACAGTTTGCTTGACTATGAATACTAGAACTATAAACAATGATTATTTGACGACTATGAATACATAATAATCAGAGATTGATGAATCTCTGATTCAAGAATCATCGATTGACGAATCACTGATTCTTTGACGACTATGAATAAGAAACAGTAATTAATTAGAGATATAATCATAGATTGAAACGAATCTGTAATTATTGAGGACTATGAATACCGGCCTAAATGGCTAGCTTTAGTATGGTGGGAGGACAAGAAGGGACCCGCATTTCCACAAGTAAGAGCATTGAATGAGGATTTTGGGACCTCTCTTTCACTCAAATTGGACTATGTTATTTGTCCAATTGGCTCAAGTGCAGGCAGTGCTGATTTCTTTTTCATCTGGGAAATTTGTTATTTTCCACGTGGACTACATAGTAAGTAATTAGGGAAGAACAGTAAGAATATCACAGCTTGGCTGATTTTTTTGAGTATGTCAACAACTGATTTGTAATGGCCCTATAATTGTTATCTATACATACAAAGACAAGGTTGCGCGTCTGTACCTTCAATCATTAAAGGGAAACGTTGATTAAATGTTATTCCCTTTGCTTTTATATGCTGTTTTTCCAAATTTTTAGTTTTGTGACAAGCATTCTAATGAGTGAAATAAACTCCTGTAACTAAGGAATATCTAGTCTCTCCTGATATTCCAGTAAGAAGCTATTTTCCAGAGTCAGGCTGGTTTTTATTGAAGAATTTGAACAATTCTTTGTTAATCTGTTCATATATCTGATAATAGCTTTGATAGTTCCAATTGGATAAAGTATTACAGTAATCTGATCATTGCACAGAGAGATTATGAAGGACAGTTGTGGTAAAAGTTTCCATGGTTTTTACATTATATCAGTTCTCTTGAGGTGTAAAATTCAAATTAAATACTCAAATTCTTGAGTTGCCCTTTTAGATCCTAAATATAGAATAGAATGGGGTATTTTCTTGATTGCCCTCCATTGTGTTTTGCACCAATAATTCATGTAACATTAGCTGTCATGTTTAAATTGGGGTATTTTTAATATTACAATTGTATGTCATTGTCAATTATATATTATAGTGTCTCTTTATTTATGGCATACAACATTTTTACATGCTCAGTTGGTGCTTAAGGATAAATCAAACGTAATTTGTTGCTGACTATTCTTGAAATTTTATTTTGTTATTTGTTGACATGCTATCTGTGCTGAATGATAATATCTCTCCTTCTATAATCTCTAGTACTAGTAGCAGGCATTGCATACTTGTAAAGCATTGTAAATATGTGAACTCAATGTTCTGTTTGCAAATGCTCATTAAATGTAATATGTAGGTATGCCATAAGTGTGTAAAACTACTTTTAATGTCGCTTCTTCTTGTAATTTATTTATGAAGGTTATAGCATGTTTTAGCTGAGTTATTCTCTACTTTCATTTATTTCTATCAAACATTGTTGCACCTTTAACACAAAACTCTTTCAGCAGTACATTTTGTCTTGCACCAGTTGTTAGTGTAACCTCAACTACCATTTTTAATGGTACTTGTGAATTACATTTGTGTCATCAAAGCTTATGATCAGTATTTATATTCTATATGTATGTAGTACTGATGCATATATAATAATTTATTGGTGTCTGTAGTGAGGAATTCCATTTCTAAAATTATTTTTTTTTTATTATTCATATTTTGGGTTGGCCATTATGCTGCTTATGTCTTTATATTAAATCTACTTAAGTCAAATATTTGTCTTATTGTATTTTCAAAAGTAGTTTATTCTTTTTCTTGAAGTACTTTATCATATGGAATTCCAACCTGTTGACAAATAAGTGTTCTTGTGCTCTTTTATTTTTTCTTTAAATATCTTCCCTTATGTTGGGTGGCTTTTCCAGGGATGATGTGTCAAGTGAATACTTTGAATCTGTCTTTGATATCTTTGAAGATTACTTGAGGTAAGGATGTTTTTGTGAGGCATTTATTTGAGTAATAATGATTGTGTGAAGCCAATTTGGTTATAAATTTTCGGAGTGGTTTTTTATTTGAATAATCACTGAATCATATCTTAAAATAATCAGTATTTGATGAGAATGAAGAAATCATGGAAAAGTGGTGAGACATTAAGTAAATCTGCATTTTTCATGCATCTTTTGTGAAGTGAACATACTACAAGATTGTGTCTTCATTTAACCCATTTTAACCTAGCAGTACTCTATGGTGGGGGAAGCCGGTATGAAGCTAATTGAAAAAGTACCCCATATGCATCATTCACGTGTACGGTGTTTATGTTTATCAGCTCCCATTGTAAGTTTTGAGACTCTAGATCACTTTGCTCACTGGAGCTGAAGCATGTTTTGACTTTAACGTAATATCTGAAGAGAGGGAAAGATTTTATAGCTGAAAAAGTCGAAACACGTTTAAGATAAGTAAGCTTCTATGGTTTTCCTTTTATATCTTTTGACGTGCTTTTTTTGTTTCTCTTAGTAAAAGACCAAATAAAGTGCTGTTGTAATAGGGCATTGGTATGAGTAAGCTTAGTGCCAGAAAATTAAAAGAATATTTGTGTTTTGCCGTTAGGTACCACTAAGATATTCCGGGGTCAACCCATGCTTAAGAACGGTATCATATGGAGAATAGAATAGAACCATGGAGACACTCCAATTTATTACTTTTACAGAGACATATGAAAGGTGTGGCTAAACTTTTTTTCTAGAAGGTATTTGAATAAAAATTATCAATTATAATTTATCAGTTTTTCACAATATGAAAATTACAACTTATGAAGCATTGGCTTTTTAGAGGAGAATCTAGTCGACGAATATGGGACAAAATTCACATAAAGCCTCCTGGAATGGCCATTTTGAAAGCTCAGTTTTTACAACTAATCAAGGGAATAGGCATTTTTGGTGCATAAATTACAAAAATAAGTTTGGATGTAGGTCTTTATTATTTCTTTCTTCTTTGAAATAGTGTGTTTAAGTCATTTTAAGTATTTCACTTAGAATGCCTCTTGGCTTTCATTCCTTAGAATTGAAAATCATATATTGTGACCGTCAAATAATTGATATAGCTCCATGTCTAATGAACTCCTTTTTTTTTAACGTTTTGTAAGGATAAGCATTACTTGTTATTGGAAGTTAGTATTTGATGCTGAAAAAGACTGCGCTTGTTATTTTCTGTATCAATAAAAGGGAAATAATATGCCCCATGCCCATGTCATCAGGTTACTTTTTGTCCTTATTATTGGAATACAATATAATTTATTGAGTCCAGATATAGACGTTAAGGATATCATGAAGAGGCTGGTGAACAGCTAGATCTGGAGTGTAGTATTGTATTGGGCAGAAACTTATAAACTGAAAAATGACAAGAATTGAATGCAGGCTTGAGACTTGGGTTTGGAGGAGGATGCTACAGGTGTGTTGGACAGAAGGAAAGACAAGGATGGTGAGGAAATGAATTTATTGAATTAGATCATAGAGTAGGCAGCTGGGAGGGATGATGAAGGGTGTTATATTGTTCAGGGCCATGACATGGGGAAGGATGTTGGGCAAATAGGGAAGGGGAGAAAGAGAATGGGTTTCATGGATGGGATGAAGAAGGGTAGGATCTGCACTGATATGAAGAAAGAAATGATAGAGGGAGTTAAAGTTCTTCGTGTGTGAATATCTGGAGGATTTTTTCTGACTGTCAATAAAACCTACCTTTAACCGATAGATTACTTAAATGAAAGAAAAAATTGAGTCCTGATAAGGCATTTTGAGATTCGCAAATGACAGCATATTATAATCCTTTCGTTATTTAACCATACATGACTTTTTCTTGCTGTGACAATGCCTTAGCTCATGATTATACTCCCTGAATTTCTTTTCTTTCTAATGATTTGTAGTACTTCTCACCTTTTGCTGTGGTGAGAATAATCTGACCATGCTTAATGTTCAATGCTGGTGATTTTTTTGTGCTGCATCAATGTTGTTGCTGTTTTTCCAAGTATAAAATATTTTTACTTTTAATTGTGAGCCTTCATTGTTATTGTTTTAATTGCCCCAAAGCTAATCAGAATTATACAGTAGCTTTAAAGTTTAAACGTTTTAGTCACCTAGCTTTAGATCTTTCTTAAAATGATTTGTAATTTGACTGACACACTTGACAGATGTATTAGCAGTGTTTTGTGTTGATAAAATTTCAGGGCAAATGATTATTTTTCATTCTGAATTACATATTTATTTGTGTGGTATTATGCATGGGAATTAATTTTTGTCAATGTTTTCTTTCTGTTCTTAAAATCATATTATCCTCACTAACTAACATTGGTCAGTAAGGGCAATATTTATAGTCATTACCCAAGGTTCTGCCTGTCCCCAGCAGGCCCCTTTGTCTTAAACAGTATATATAGTCACATTTCAGTCCCTGGGGGTCCTCTTAGCCTCCCCTATGTATGGCAGCAGATGCATGCTCCCCCAGGGTTCCCATTAGCTACAAATTTAAGCAATTGATAAAACTTAACCGTATCAAACCAAGTGTGCATTGCATAAAATTCATTACATTTAAGGTTTGGTGTTGATGCAATGTTTGTGTGATTTGATTTCAATCGATTAATATTTGATGTGAGATGAGTGGGAATAATTGGCAATTGACTGAATCAAAATTCATACCAAAAGAACATATACTTGAAGTTAACTTTTGGAAGTAAACTATAGCTAAGCCATATAAATAATATATAAGCAGATAATCCGCAAGTATAATATTACAACTTAATCTTAACTCATGATATACATTCCACCGTATAGATGTTCAAAGAGTGCAATCATTGAAACAGAGATACATGTGTTTTCAAAGGAAATATCCATAAGTATGACATGCCAGTCATTTTTAGTTAAAAATGATGTTACAGCTGGCAAAAACATAGAAAACAGTAATATTCATTTTATCTTACCTTGATAGTTGAATCTTAACCAAGGCAGCAGCATTCTGATCATTGTTGAACTCAGGCATACCCTGATTTTGTTTCTTCTTGGGACTATGATGTGCACCGTCATTTTGATCTTCAGTGAATATTTTAATTTCTCTACTCTGTTGCAGAATATATATTCTTTCCCCAATAGAAGCCTCAGCATGTTAAGTGACAGTTATTTTTACTCTTCAGTAAACACAAATACACTGACAGAAAGGCGACGAATATATTGCCGTAATGTAGCTTATCAATCGATATTGCAATGCTCTAACTATTTGTGTGCCCAGAACTATGGCTTTAATCCAATGAAATTGCCAAAAAGTTGAGCAGCGAATTTTATTTTCTGCCGTTTTCAGTCCTTAGTAGCCACTAACCATCCTCTACCCAGGGGTTCAATCAATTTCGACTCTAGGACGCACAATGCAAGGGGACCCGCAGCCCAGGGACCCATTGATAGGGGTTGATAAAGGGCTTGCCAGGTAATGACTATAAATATGGCCGTTGTGTTAGAACACTGTGTTTTTCTTGTGCTTTGGCTTTACCTTATCATATAGCAGCATTAATTTTTCTCAACTCATCATAGTGTGTACCATTTGTAATTTTCAGGAAATTAGGAACAACAGGATCATGACCACAGAAATAGCTAATGACATAAAAGATTAAAAACTGTTTTGCTTGCGTAAAGCAAATTTTCATCTGTCACAACTTGTTCATAAAGTCTTTTAGTTTTTCACCTAATTGTAGTAGATTTTAGTAGATTGTTCAATTCCACCTCGGATAATTATTTTCCTGTGCATTCCCCACTTCTGCTTTTAAGTGATATAACACATACTAAAAATGTGAATGAAACTTATCTGAGATCTCTTTAAATACCACAGAAATGAACTTTAGATGTACTTAGGCAATAGCATTCAGCTCTCAACTTAAGTTGAAGCTTGCTCTTTAATATTTTTATCAGGTACCTTGTTGTATGTGATGTGAGGAAGTAATCTGAGTTCATTTTAAGTCTATTGCGGCCTCAGATGATTTGCATAGGAGATGACCAGATGGAAGAAGTGAAGGAACTTGAAAAGGCTTTGTTGTAGTCTTCTTGAAGATATTGTTCTCATCATAGCCAAGTGGAAGGTAAGAAAACAGAAAGCCATAACACAGTGCTCAGATAAATTGAGGTTTTCCAGAGCTGTAGGGTTTAAGTTCATTTAATTCTTGATCAAAAGTCTGTATAAAGGGAAGGAAATCTTGAAAGAATCAGTGATCAATGTGCCATGGTGAAAAATGTGCAAAAAGGTAAAATGAAAAAAAAAATGCTGACGGCTCATTATGGAACGGAATGAAAGTGGCTTTCCAAACGTTCAAGGACTAGGAATGAATTGATCAACTCTTATTGCCCATAGGCTATACCTTATAGAGTTTGGAAATCAAAGCCACCTGAATTTCTGCTCATCAGTCTGCTATCTGTGCTAAATATTGGAAAGATAAGGCCAGTTGCTGAAAGGAGGTAAAGGGCTTGCTATTTTACCTCTATTTACTTAATCCAGTGTGAATTTCATAACCCCTGTCTCATCTGATGGAATTCTAACTACCTGATTAAAAATGGTGGCAAAATGGCAAAGTAATGACAACTTTAAAATTTTCTAATTTTTAGTCTTATGAGTGAATTGGCAGTGCTGGAAGAAAATTGTTTTTACTGAAAGTATTTCTTTGGGTTGATCGGATGAATTTAATTTTACTGTAGACTAAACCATTCCATGAAACCATGGTTTATTTGCCTCTGCTGTGATGGAAATTAGGAATTGTCTCAGTATGTTTTCTCCTCAGAACAAAATGGAAGATTCAAAGTCATAAGTCTGCCTGTTACCCATGCAACTCCAATTGAGGCAGCGAGAAGCAAAGGGGTGTAAGTGACAAAAGTAAAATGTTTAGTAATAGTAGTTCAAAGTTCACCGTATATGGAAAATTCTAGAGTTGACTCCCATTAGTTTTTTCTTTACAATTGTTTTCTACATGTATGGTTTTTAAAAAAAATGCAATTTCATGACTTCCTGGCAATTTAATATTAAATAGGATTTTTTAAAAATACCTTGCAAACACTTACACCCTTTTGCTTCCAACTTTGTAACTTACACCCCTTTGTCACAAAGCAATCAGCATACTTTGTTGATAATCGCAGGGTAATCAAAAGTAGACTACCTTTTTAAACATTTGTATTACAAACTTAGGAAAAATGTGAAAAAGTAGTTACTATAATTACACAATAGAACACACTACAGAGCACACAACAGTTCATCTTTTTACATTTTAATCTGTATCGTAAATCTTGCCCAGGTCATCTTATTCCTGATTTCTTTAATTTATTTCAATTTCTATCTAAAATTCTAATTCCTTCATCACCTATTGATGAAGATGTACCTGGTTCCTGGCCCTTTCCAGTTTGCTTGTCTGTTGACTTTTTACTGTTCCCTTTTTTCGGGCGTTTTCCAAGTTTTTTTTTCCTTGGCTCCATGCTTCAAGTTGAGATAAAAGCCATTGTAAATTGGAGGCAAAAACTGCAGAAGAGTTTGTAGATCTTTGTACTTAGTTGTTGTTATTTTTGGGGGTACTTTGTGAAGTGATTTCAGTATAAATGTTGTTGATGGTCGCCCAACTTTGGGTTTGACCATGGAATATTTTTCAAATTCAAGATCCTCGTTGAGTGACGTCTTGTAGAAAATGGTCAATGGTTCTTCCTTCTTCAATCTAAGCCACTTAAATTGGCTTATGCCATCAATACCATCTTTCAGATTTTCATTCATGGTTTTGGACGACAAGAAATCTTGTTCGGTCATCCTAACCACTTGAAATCTCCTGCTTGCACCTGCCACTGTATTTACCCAGTCATCTGGGACAAACTCATCCTGGAGTTGTTTCTTGGAAATTTCCATCAGCCCGAAGTCCAGGTCGCATTCCATATGAGAATGGCCAGGAACTAAAAACTTGTGGTCAACTGTCTCAAGACTCGTGTTTTTTACAATAAACATCCAAAAACGGGCAATAAACTGATTTGTATTTTACCCCCCACAGTTTCACTCAACGCAATAAGGTATCTTATTGAGGGGGTTAGTTGCTCTGCATATTTTCATAAGCATGATCCAATCTCGTTTGAACCTCTAGAGGCATCCCCCTCGTGCCACGTAAACAGTTGAGAATGGTTTTTCCCTAGCTTGTGTACATTAAGATTATAGGCCTACAGCTGCCTAGCATAATATACTCTGTTACAGGTCAAAACAGGGGTTGGCAATGTTTTTTGTAAGTCAAAACAAATTGATTTAACAATGTTCGGATTTTCTTCTGCACACTTCTTAGCTTCAGCTTTTGCAGCTTGAGCTTTATCCACTTTTCTTATGTGGAGCTATATTTTGGTTTTGTTTTCTTGGATCTCATCATCATTTTCACCGTGTTTAATTTTGTTATAAAAAAGATCACACTTATTGCAAGTGTCAGTCAGAGACTTTTTGAAGCTTAGATTAAATTTTGTGTTAAAAACAACAATAGAATGTGTCTTTTACTGGGTTCACTCCTTCCTCCTTACACTTTTTAACATATAATTAGTACATCTTGAGAACATTTAGATTTTATCAAGGTACCTCTTGCTGGGATTTATATTCCTTGAATAATGGCTAGTGTACTTTGGGAATGAATTAATGTGTTCTATTACCTTTTGCAGTACAGCTTCATCAGTTTTATTGCTTGGAACATGTTTTCCTCACTGATCTTTTGGTAAAACTCCAGAATTAGTCACCAACCTCCGTTTTATGACGTTGTTGTATCGTTTTACAGTTATATCTAACATTTTTATGAAAAACATCTTGCAAACCCTTTTACCCTAACTTTTTACAGAAATACTGACATTTTTGTGTTTTTCTGTATTTTTTAAGGACCTTTTAGGGACATTTTAATCAAGACATCCATTTATGAATGCTGTTTGCATATCCCAGGACTCAAGGGCCCTAAACTCATTGAAAACCTTATGACGATCATCTTCAGAAATGGTTTTGCTAGAGTACCTGCAGTTATGATCATACTCCTTGACAGATTTAGCTGGCTTTATGACTTCCCTTGTGCCTACATGTTCTTTACCTGAGTCACTCAGGATTTTTGCTCTTTTCCTTTTCCATTTATTTTCACACCTGACCAACCATCTAGTCCTCTTTTGCTTGAGTCTTCCTCCTTCATCTCCTTCTTCTTCTTCAATGAATGATGACGATGCTGGTGAATGATTTTCAGGCTCAAAATTTTTATCTTCATCAGTGTCATCCGAAGGATCTGAAAACCCAATACTTTTTAGGCCTAATAACACATTATGCTTTTGAAAGCCACAACACCCTGATATGTATCCTGAGATCTAATAAATAATAATTACCAACTTGTGGTTAAGATGATACTTTAAATAATTATTGGTTGGGTTAATGGGCAGTAGGCCTAGGCCTATGTTGAGTGTTTTAAAACCACAAGAAACTAAAAATCATTAAAGCACACAATAAAATAGCCATAAAACATATTTTTGGGCTTTAATCAGAAAACATTAATAACCTAAAATTGTTTTCAAAATGAACATATTATTGATTTAAATTTCCTTTAAATAATTTTTAGGAGTAGGTATTCATTATTATTAAGAATTTTTTCTTACCTGTACTTTCACTTTCAAGACAGTAGTCCATATCTTCAAATATTACTCATAATATTCGGTAAACCTCAGAACATTTACTAAAAAAGTGTGTAAAACAATGATGAAAATAGCATGAGGCAATACTCCACAAAAGTAAACACACCAGTCTGTTCAGTGGCAAACAGATGTAAGTAAACCTGCATCCTGCTACCAAACGAAATGGAGCTTTCATTTAGTAGTTTATCTGAATCATGCTAGGTAGCAGCACCTGTCGAGTAGATCACTAATATCTCTTTGACACCAAACAGATTAGAGTTTCCCCTAACATTTGCACTAGTTAACTCCAAATTTTATTTTTTGTCACTTACATCCCTTTGCTTCTATCTGCCTCAATTTATAATCATATTTGTGGTGAAGAGGTCACTAATGTTTACTTCAGAGTTTGTCCATTAATGTAGAAAATAATATTTATGAGAATTTGGAGAAAAATTTGACTTGTATCTTCCTCTCTGGCCGGTTTTGTTTATAAATAGTTATTTTCTTCCACTGGAGTTAAATTCTTGAAAATGAGTTCATATCATTCCATTATAATGTTAGGACTACACAAAAGGCTGCAAAGAATGATTATCTGGGTTACTATGGCCATTAAATTTTGGAAGAAAATTAGTCTTGGCTATCTAAAAAATTCGTCCCTTGGATTATGTAGAGAGCAATGTGTTATCGTTGCTTAATTTTCTCTTTAAGGCATGTTTTGCATGGCATTGCCCTGAGTTCTTTAGTATTCTGCACTTAAAAATGCTTGTGAGGTGCATGTGTTTTCATATTTTTAATTCTTACCATTCTAAATGGTTTTGTTTCTTATGGCAAATTTTAATCAAATACTTTTGGAATTTTTCTTTCAATTTTCACATTGTAAATGATTATCTATTATTAATTGAATCAATAAGTTATGTTTTGGGATTTTTTTGTGTGAAAATAATTTCTTTATAAACTCTTATTCATGGGAATGATTTTTTTGGCTAGAAGCAAAAGATTGGATGAAACCCCAGCTGTGCAGATGGTACAGTATGAAGCTGTTCACCGTGCCACTCGGACTCTGCGATCTCTCTCATCAAACAGAGCATCTCCTTCACCATCACTTGCCTCAAGCATGACCCTTCCGCTTTCTAGTTCTCCAAGGTAAGAGACTTTGAGCAGTGCTCTGTTAAGGTATCATATTTTGTACTTCAGGTCTTATATTAGTCCTAAGCGTCATGTAAGCTTAACTGAAAGGACTGGTTTAATTACATGTTTCACATCATTAGGAGTTGTGTATGATGTTTGGGTAATTATTGAAAACGTACGGGTACAGTTTGAATGTAATGGTATAGAAGCAGTAGATTTGGGTTTAAAATTACCGCCTAAACTTAGATGTCATGGATATTATTGTTCTCATGTTCAAATGGTTATGGACGTTAATACGTGTGATTTTATCCCCAGCAAAATGACTGGAGGTGTGTTGAATATTATTTAAAAAAGGTCGCTGTGGTTAGTGGCTATCTTGTATTACTGAATCAAGACTATTTAAGTGATGCCATTTTTGCCATGCTTTAAGTGAAGCCAAGTTATGGTATTTTCATATGTGGTTGGTAGGTCAAGTGAGATAATGCCATTGAATCATCTTGTTATTGAATTACTGTGGAATCTCCATTTCTTACATTATTTCTGATAGTCTCACCCTCCCAGCATACTCCAAATGCAAAGAACTTTTTTATACTTCCAAGGCCATATTTGTAATGAAAAAGTGTCATTCTTTACTGCTGGATAATTCGGTTGAAATTCATATAACATGGTGAGTGCAACAATAAGGTGTATTGGTGCTACTGCGCTGCATTTATGGAAGGATGTAGTAAGGTAAGCATTATGTTAAATTGTTTGGCTCCTCATTTGATGAGGAACTTGAAAAAATGGTTGCAAATTTACTAAATATGATGAGATGTATTTGTTCATAGATAAATTAAGCATGAAAAATAGCCTAAAGTATGATGAGGTTTTTAGAGGTCAGCATCCAAATGGCAAGAATAAACTTAGGAATTTGTTGAAATGGAGGTGTTGCTGCTACAGCATTGTTGTGATTCGGTACTTTCTAATTCTTTGTTTTTAGCTCTCAATCAGCCCCCTGCCTTCAAATGATTCATGAATGGTTAGCCTTCTGGGAGGGTACAAGGGGAATTTCCTCTTACCATCTCTCCAACTTCCTTCCCCCACCCCTTTACCACATGGATCCACCCTCTCTCCCAAGTCTCAAGTTCCTCTTACCATCTCTCCAACTTCCTTCCCCCACCCCTTCACCACATGGATCCACCCTCTCTCCCAAGTCTCAAGTGCCTCCTCAAGGGACAAAGATTGGACGCATTTTTGAAGGTGAATTGGAAATTGAACTTTGGAGGAATTTTAAATCTAATCTACTATATACTGAAAGTGCCATTGAGGTTATCTCTTGGCTAGGCAGGGGGATTTTAAGATGATTACTTCTCATGAATAGTAGTATTTTTGATAAATTTATGAAAAATCAGTCCTAAATGGTTTTGATTAAACCTCATGTACACTGGCTGGTGGCAGTTTTCAAGCATTTATCAAAGGCTGAAAGATTGGCCCCCAGTAGCCAGTGTTGGTAAGTAATCAAGTAAACGGATTACTTGTAATGATTACTTTTGCAGTAATTTGTACTTTTAATGAATACTTTTTACAAAATGTAAATTTTACTTGTAATTTACTTCTTAGGTGAAAGAGGAATCGTTACTTTCATCGTAATCATTACTTGCTTGTAATCGACGATTACTTTACTCGCTCCCATGTAAGCTTTAATTATTTTCAGGCAGCTTCGCTGGCCGCTAAACAAGCTTGAACAGGGAAGCGTTGAAGGACGTGTATCGCAATCGTGTGAATTGTCAAGTAGCATCCCCTTGCCCTCGTGACCTTCCGTGCAGCATTGCCAAACATACGATCCTGATCGCATAAACACGATAATTTCGTTTGCTGTACGATGTAGGATCCAGTAGTAGGATCGTACGCAAATTGTACTGTCTTAGTCCCTTTATAGTTTACTTTTATTCTAAACATTTTTTTAACAGGAGAAACAATCGTAAATCTTTTAGAAACAGATTGATTAGAATGTACTGTTCTAGTTCTACTTTATTATCTGTTATACAATGATAAATTAGGAATGTGTGGAGGAGTTCATCATCCCTCAGTTGCTATGTTGCAGACTGTCAAATCTTATCCGAGGTCGATCGTCCCACACGCTTCCTGTAAGAAAATGAAGATAGGTGTTCCCCAGTAAGGCGATTGCACAATCCTGTCTAGTGTTAGAGTTGGCTACACTGCTTCGGTGTTGCAACATTCTAGTTTGGTGTGATGTCGTGTGTGGTGCATGTTGCTGGAGTCAACGAGTAAACAAAGGTCCTTGCATTCGTTTCGTTCTGTTTGTATTTTACTTGTGGTTTGCAATGGATGACTATCGCTTGCCAGTCAATACGAAGGAATTTCCATTTCCTTATTTGAAGAGTTATTTCGAGCGTGAGGGTGAACAGACGGATTAAAACATTTCTGACAGGTGCAAGCTGTGCCCGGACAAGAAGTACCTGAAGTCAGCTTGGAGCACGACATCCAATTTGAGGAAGCATATACAGGTGAGTAACCTACATTATTTAATTTCAATTTATGTGCTTAGAAAAAAGATGACAGGGGGCTCGATCGTGAGGGATGCACTGGGCTATTAGTGGAGATGTGGCATGGCAGGATACTGGGGAAAAGGTTGATGGTAAATTTCTGCTTTTGGAGCCTTTTGTTGAGTTTTTATCATCCACAAGATATATATGTAGTGCAATTTAAATATAAGTACATGAAGTGCATAAACTGCGGTTTTTTTTAGAGTGAAAAGTTTTGTGCAACGTCTGGAGAGATGGCTTTCCGAGGAACTGGGGAACGAGGAAAATGGCAGAATTTAGGTGAGTGAAAGCAGACCGCATATTGCCAGGCATGGAGGACCAGTAGGAAGGAAAAAGCAGGCAACTCTTTCGTTTGGTGTGGCGACTCCTGTTACACAATCTACTCTTGACAGGCTTGTCCTATGTATGTACTTTGTATGTCACTCTATCCAGCCATTTTCGGTAGTAGACGAAGAGTCATTCATCAATCTGGTCAAGACATTGGCTCCCACTTGGGTAGTTATGTGCAGGAAAACTGTTGCTGTATGATTACGAGAGAGGTTCGAGGACATTATGAAAAAACTGGTGAAGGAGCTAGCTGAGGTTAATGCTGTTGCCACCACTGCAGACTGCTGGACACACTTCAATAGATTGTATTTGGGTGTCACTGTTCACTGGATTTGTACAGAGAATTTGGAGATAAAGTCGGCTATGTTGGCAGTATGGAGGCTGGAGGGACATCATACATGCGATGTCTTAGCTGCCACCATTGAGAAAGTACACTAGGAGTTTGGCATCCACAGCAAAGTGACGCTCTGTGTCACAGACAATGGCAGCAACTTTGTCAAAGCTTTCTCATGAGTACGGTTGCATGTTGTTATGCTATTGATGTGTATAATGCTTACATATATATAATACTGAGCATATTATGTAATGATATATTCAGGACTTTTGGGGTGGAAGTGGACGAAGTAAGAAACTAATCAGAGGCAGAAGAAGAGCTAGCCTTCGTTGATGTAGGGACTATCTTAGATGAAGGGGAAGAGTTCCAGTACAACTTGCCTCCTCATCAGCAGTGGGCTGCGCACACACTCAATCTCGTGGCAGTGAAGGTAAATGTTATTCACCTGTGTCTTTAGGTTAAGGAAACAAGCTCTCATGAACATGTCTGTGTAGTGTGCTTCAAAACTTTTTCATCATTTTTACACTCTGAAATAGTCTTCTCGCTTGTGCATGTTACAGGACAGCCAGACCGCAGAAAGTAATGCCACCTTGAAGAAGGTAGCAAGATCTTTGTTTTCCCGCTGCCAGTCTCTGTGGAACAAGCAGAGAAGCTCCATTGCAGCTGATCAGATTAGGGAAAGGTTCAAAAGGTTACTTGTAACACCCAGTGCAACAAGGTGGAACAGCACATTCGACAGTATCAAATGTCTGCTGTCTGCTATCGAAGGCTGTGGAGTCAATGCACTGGATGGACTGATGGATTTGATTGGTCTGCAATGCTTTCGACCAGCAGAGCTGTTATTTTTGAACGAATACATTGGGGTGAGGAAATAGTTATGTTAAATGACTTTTTACTTTAAGTATTTACTTAAAATCAAACCTGATATATTATAAACCATAAAAATACCTATGGTAAATAGAAATATATAAGTAAAAATAACCAGTCTGTGGTGTTTTGTGGGCTCAACCTTTACCTTGCGATTATCTCATTTCAGGTCATGAAACCAGTTACTGTGGCCCTGAACATCCTGCAGGCGGAGAAGAACATGTACATAGGGTATTTACTGCCAACTGTGAGGTGCCTACAGCGAGAGCTTTTAAAGATAGCTTATGACACTAGACTGAGCTTCTGCAGACCCTTAGCCAAGCTATTAATGGAAGGTGTAGAAAAGAGGTTCAAAAATACACTGGAAGAAAAAAACTTAAGATTGCGGCAGGCCTGATACCTTCACTTAAGTTTTCATGGCTTGTTGGGAATGCAAAGAACGAAGCGGTAGTTGCATTTAAGGAGGTCGTTTGCAACTCCAGCTTACCAGCAGCTGTCGAAGCCTCCGTTGAAAATTCTAGTGCAGAGGCCGGCAGTGATTAGGAATCGTTATTTTTCAATCTTCCCTCACAGGAGGATTTGGTGTCTCCAGCCCTGGAGGAGACACTTTCCTATTTGTCCTGCATGACAATAGATCTTTCATTGCTATTGAAATTTCCATCTCTGAACTCTCTCTTTGTTAACACGTTCAGTGCTCAAGGACGTTCTGGAACGTCCTGTGGGTGCTATCGGGTGGCGCAGGACGTTCTAGAACGTCCACGTTCAAGCCATTCTTTACGGCCGGCCAGCGGACTCAAGTAACTCATAAGGCAATTGCAATTTCACTGGTGTAATAGCTTAGGCTTCAGCCTTTTCTAAGGTGGGCTGCATTTTGGAATGCGATGTTTAGTTACATAAAGGTTATGTTTTAAACTTTTTCAATTTTTGTGGTTTGATACGTTAGATTACAAGTGTATCTTGGTTGTTTTTATCAATTTTTTTTCGTTTTTGTTCATCTGATTAGATTTAACAATATCGAAGTGACAAATGCGGGATTCAGATTAATAAAATATTGGCCTTTAACTAACACACCGTGTGTTCGAATCCTGTTGGGAGTGTGTATGTATATGTAGCTGTAATGTTACCCATATGTGACATAGTTCGATGTAACTTATATCGTTGGTGCATATAAATCAATCTATAAAATAAATTAAGATTTTTGAATCTGCAGCTAAATCTACAGCATTCTACAATACTTGGATATACTGTTTCTACTACTCTCGGAGCCACTGTTCAGGTGTATGGTAGGGGGTGCTATAGCATCTGCTCATGTATGTATTTTTCTACGTCCACAAGTTTTATTCAATGTATTCACACATATATTCTTTATTAACGGAATCTGTATAGTAATGAAGAAAAGCAAATAGTCACAATATAGTGAATGATATAATGTATTATTAATAATTGCAAATAATAAAATGTTAAAAAAATCTTTCTTTTGATGGTTGATTGTCAGTTGCTCCCTAATTTCCAATGTATTACAACGTCAGGTATCTAGTAACATTTATAATTTTTTAGCTTCTCAGGTGGCGATTTCGTTTTGTATTTATAATGTGGATATTACTGTTGAATTTTATTAAATTTTTACAATTATGTCTTCCACATATTGTATTTTCTTCGTCTTTGCAATTGCAAAGCCCTTTTTCACCATGGTCTCGTAGCAGATTGGCTATTCATTTGTCAGTGTATGCAAAAATTTTTTTGATAAAGAGGATTGAGTTTGAACTATTAGCTAGTACATTTATTGGATATTTCATTATTCTTCTAAAATATTGATCTTTTGATTTAATGAACTTCTTAGTGGTGCACCGCCAGTTTCACAACCACTATAAATGCTGCACATGCTAAATCAGCTGTTGTAAATTAAAATCTAAATGTAAAAGAATTAACTGTAATGGTGGAGTGAAAAAGTCTTTGAGAAACAAAAAAATTAATGCACAAGGTACTATAATCATTTCATTTTAAGTTACTCATATGTCAAATACAGGGAAAACCCTTCCCTGTGAAAATGAATGTAGTCAACTCCATTTATTGTTGTATTTTTAAAAATTTTCATTTTATTGTAGAACTGCCATTGTAGATAACTTGAAATCGTGTCATCCCTCAGATAGGTCCATTGTGTACATTGACAGTTGTTTATAAAAAAATCGGGGCACCCTTTGATGAGAAACTTCAACTTCCCTTTTTTACTCATGAACGCTTTTCTGTGTTCGACATTTCTCTTCTCAATAGTACTGTTGATACTCTACAACAGCTGATAAGGACAGTTCATGAATCGTTCCGAATGCAAATCTAAGAATGAATAATTCTATGCCATGATTATTTTGTTCAAAACCGTTAATTACTCTGTTTTCCCAGCTGTCTTCCAAGCTAGACGCCTTTCACCCCCGACTGTGACATTGTTCTGTCATGCACTTTCCTCCTTGTTACCCTCGCTTACTCCTCACCAAGGGATCCCCACTCTCCGTCTCCACGCTAGCTATTCGCCGATGCCTACCGTTCATCCACACCCAGCCTTTCTCCAGGCCAGCCCTAGTGATTCTGTCATTGCAAAACCTGCTCGAAGGCCTCTCCTGAGCTAATCCCTCCTCTCGCTCCACTCTTTACAGACACCCGCCATACACCCCCACCATCGGCCAACTCTCTCTGTGACCAGTGCGTGGTCAATGCTCTGAGCCCTTCCCCCATTCCTCACCCCATGGGGAGTCTCACACAACTGCCGTCAGCCCTTCGAACCCAACTTTTCTCTCCCCCTTCTGTCTCCTTCCATCCACTTTTCCTTTCTACCCAAAAATACTTTGCCAACCACCCCTAAACCGATATTTATATCCATGGATGTGACGATATATTTTCTTGAAGATAATTTTTCTGCGGTGTGGATACATTGGAATACCTTTGTCAATTGTAGAGCACTGAATATTTGGTTACATTATCCACATCTATATGAAATAGAAATCGCAAAATCGAAAATGCCAGGAGTGCCAAGCGAGGGATTAGGACAGACAATCCCACAAATTGCGTGGCTTGTGAGGGAAACCCGTAATTATGCGTTGTACTTTGCTTCATAAATTATCACAGGAACATCAAATACTGAAATTATGTAAATATTGATTGTAGTTTAAAAAACAAATTTCTATGCAGATGTATTTTTATGATTATGATTTTCGTCGGTAATTTTGAGTTTTCAAAATGACTGCAGAAATTTTGTACTTTTATGAACACAGCCAATGGCTGACTATGGTAATTCTCAATTAAAGATGCTAGCAATCCCTTTCCTGGACTAAAATTTTGTATTCAGTATTATAACGATCAAAATACGGAGCGAAAAGACAGTTGTACTTCCGAATGAGGAATTTTCTTCTGAAGTTTTCAAAATAAATTGCATTCTATAAAATGTTATCGATATCAGTGCAATATTTTATAATCGAGAGGATTAAATGAGTGCAAAGTGTAAGAAGAGTTTACAAACTGGATATACTCGTGAAATTATGAGCTTAACTGCAATTAAGGTTTGTTATTCATTTATTAGATGTAAAATCAACGCCGGGGAAATGCTGAAAATGCATGCAACCCGCACAACAATCATGCTGTTGGCGCGGGACGTTCTAGAACGTCCAAAGTTAAACAGTTATAATTACAACAAATAGGCTTCAAAAATTAAAATTTTTAGGGACATGTGTCCTATTTCATCGCGCTGAATGTAAATATGCAAAAAACTGAACTTCGTCACTGGAAAGGTATCACAATTTATGCCTTAGGGTTGAAAGGGTTAAATATAACACCGGTATTCCATCAAGTGCTCCTGTTAAAAGGCTATTTAGTGTGTGCAAGGAGGTGCTGTCACCAAAGAGATCAAGACTCAGTTATGTAAACTTTGATATGCAACTATTCTGCAAGGTCAACAAGGAAGTGTTAGGTTAAGAATTTGATCATCTCATAATTTTAAGGTTTGTTTTTAGTTAATAATTATTTTCTGTCTGTCAGGTATTTTTCATTTTGTACACATTAAAGTTGCATAATTTACTTCATCGCATTTACTTATTCACTGATTTACCTAGGCCTACAGACATTTACCTAGTGAAATTTCAGGCTGTAGCAATTTCTATGACTCAATTTTTCCACATTTCTACTGCACTATTCAACAGTTGCTGGGTGGTCTATAAAGTGGACGATCTTACAAGAAGTACTTGTAATTGTAACTGTAATTTTACTGATTACTTTTTAAAATCTGTAATTTGTACTTGTAATTGATTACTTTTTTTATAAAGTAACTGTAATTGAGCCCAGTTACTTTTTCTCAGTACTTTTACCAACACTGCCGGTAGCAAGAGGCTTAATTGTGTACTTTCCTCTATCTACTTGCTAATTAAGAACATTTGTGGTAAGGTGATATAGCCAGGTGAAGTTATTCTTTGCATTTGTAGAACATAACTGCTAGTCCCTGAATTTTGACACATAGTAAATGTGTTTTACTGCAGAATGTTTTTCTTAAGGTTATTTTTTTATCAACTTCCCTTATTATCAGTTATCACCTTACTGTAAATATATGGATCAAATATCTGTTTTCAAGTTAATTTCTGTATTTTTCTAGTCCTTATTAATTGTCTCTGTTCCTTCTGAGATGTTATTTCTGGTTAACCATTGGGGGTGTTTTTTCATTGCATTGCTCTATTTATGAAACTATAAAATGACATTGGAAGAATTTGTATTGCATTACAGTGGATATTTTCAATATAATTTTGCTGCATATCTCTGTCATTTCTCTTTGGTTAATTAATGGTTGTCTTTGTTACATGTTTACCATAGTTGATACTTATCCAAATGACTTATTTTTGCAGGCAGACTATGGAGCGTGGTCTATTGCATCATCCTAACCCACCTCCCTACAATAGCAGCACTGTGGGACGCTCTTAGGAGGCCCCAGAAGGAAGACTGTAGACAGATTTCTAGTTACTACTTAGTTTATCAAACAAAGAACATCAGTGTGCAATATTTACCAAAGTAGATACCAAAGACATTGTTACTATTCTGTAGTCAAAAGTGATGTTTGTGACCATTTGATGTTGAGAGTGATTTCATATCAGTTTATGTGATTTCATTGGTCTTTATTGATCATGAATATGTCTTAATCCTAATTCATATCATGGCATTTTATAGAAGATGAAATATTCTAAACTTTTTCTGGAAAAAACATTTTGTTTACATGAGCTTTAACTGACTAGCATGAGTTGATTTTTAGGGGACCTTCCCTTATGTTTGATTATTTTGAAACTATATCTTGAGTTGCATTTTCAAATTACACCAGATGTAATGAATGTTTTTACTTTTGTCATCATGTTAATTTGATTGCCCTTAGCCCCTTATCAACATACATAATTGAGACTTATTTCTGTTCCTGCAGCCATAATTGCTTACAACCTTAATTCCCTGCTCATAAGCACTCATTAAAACTTGCTCTTTTGTTCAATTTTTCCAAGGAGCAAGCAGCAGCATCAAACAGCACAATGTACTTTTTATATAGCATTTTCTGCTCTATATTAAACCATTCAATGTCTTAAATGCATGGAACACGTTGGACATCGTGTATTCCTCTGACTTGATGAGAATACTTGACAATTTCAGTATCAGGAACCTTCTCATCACATTGACTTGTTTTACCAGCTGATAGGTTGATTTTTGGACTGTCCCTACTCCAATCTTCCAATCTTTATTATCACTATCTTCCAATTTTTATACCTGTCTCCGCCTCACCTTGAGATATCATAACTTACATCCTCTTCCTTTGCCTTCTGCATTTGCCAAACCTTATCCCCTTTTACCCTCTTCAGCATGCCCACCTTCCACATCCATGGGATATCCTCTTGTTCTTCCCTTTTCTGCTCTCCTTTGCACCCCCAGTTTCTCATTTTGGTGTATAATATGGCTATGTGCATGATTAAAGATATTACTTGTTCAGGTATACATAATTCTATTGTTAAATTTCTCTGTGAGTGTTATCTTCCTATTTTTCTTGTTGAGGCATTAGTAATCCAAAGTAATTGACTGCTGAAATCACTTGTGTAAATGATTAAAACTTTCTATTCAAATTGTTGATGTTGAGTGCAGATCAGAGCACATTTGCCCACTGAAATTATGAAGAATGGAATGATGTGTGCAGGTGAAACATGGGAATCTGTTTAGTATCCTGTTGCCATGTAGCATTTTATGTATGCTCAAAAGTCACTGCTGATTATTTTGTTTTTGGAGATTGCGTATGTTCTACCTGCTTTAAAACATAGATAAAAAGTACTGTATGTACTTATGTTTTTGCCAGCCTCAAGTATTTTCTGACTCCTGATATCTCAGCCCAATGTCATACTTTTTCCAATGACTCATGCATTGTTCAACCATATTCAGCTTTTTCTATACTTGGGTGCACAGAATGCTAGGAAACCTGAAGAAAATTGTATATTTTATCTTGAAGCTTACAATCAACTGTCATTTACCAAATGATCTAAGTATTCAGCGCTGTTCAGTGCAATTATGTTCAATAATAAATAATGAAGAATGTTTTTTTTTGCCATCTGCATAATCTAGAGAAAAAAATTTAAGGTATTCCATTTTCATCTGTAAAATTGTATGCACAACTTGTGGCTGATGAAAACTATGCTCACACCTGTAAAATAGAGATATTGATCTCATAGGTCATTATAATTAGTTATTCGTAAGGCTGTAACATGATAATGCTGGCTCACATAGTTTGTTTGAAATAGTACAGCATTTAATCTTGATTCCCTATTGGTGGTTACAAGCACCCCCCTGCGAAAGGTATCTGGTGTTGTTTGCTGAAATCCAGAATTTCTTATATTGATAAATTTATGCAGGATATTACATTAACCCAACTGGTCAAGTTATTTCACTACGAATTGTATTCACAGGTGTCAGACCAGCAGTCATATCAATGAAAACATATAGATAAAAGTGTACCAGGATATATAATTCCCCTTATGTTTCGTTATGAGCCTAAGATCTAAATATTTCTACCATATGTCAGCCACTTTGATTCTAGTCACAAAAAACCAGCCCACATTACTCGTGAATCATCAAGTAAAAGTAATGAATACCAACTGAAGATGATGTAATAAACTCACTGTGTGTTTGCCTTGTGCTCATTCTTTGTTCTATGTATCATGTTAGAAGAATTATAGTTTGTTTAGGTGAAGCCCTATGGCCTGGAAAAGATCAACCCCTTTTTTGCGTTTAGATTTTAGGCATAGTCTGACCCCCAATTTTTTACCCGAAGTTTGGTCTACAAAGTTGGACTATACATTAATAAATGTGGTAATATTTTTATCACACATCTGTTTAAACTTTTATCCCTTTGAGTGTGGCATGACGTGATATCACGTCATGCCGCCCTAAAAGGGTAATGCTATTAATTTTAGGTGCTTGGCATAATGTGTAAGGTAAATTACACCAAGAATCATTATTCAATGGACTCTTAAAGTCAACTTGACCACAATCTGGTGTATGAGTATCTAAGTTTTTTCTTCTCAAGTTCACTTCTGTGCTGATCAACTCTGTTTTGATGTGATCTGGCCATGGTGCTAGGTCTGGAAAGAAATCTGAGGCAAATGCAAAGTTGGGCAGCATAGTCAGTGGCGCACCAAAGTGAATGGAAAGGACTGAGAGAACATTCTTAGGTTTGATCGAGAGAGTACCTCTGTGGTTCATTGGAAATAGTTAATGTGTGTTCCTTAATGCTCTTACAAACCACATTGCCTCAGATTTTTCCCCATAATACTGTTACAAACCCTATAGGTCCAGATTTTTTCAGTTAACCAAAAGAATTTTTTTCAAAATTTGGAGTAACAGGGTCATTGCATGGACTAGAAAAAAAACAACCCAAAGATTCTGCTTCCAAAGTCAGCATCAGAGTACTCATTTATGAAATATCATTGATTTTGTCTTAGCTATTCCTCCTGTACATTTTTAATCTTACCTTAATTCTTGGACTGTTGTTACTGGGAAATTTGTTAAGGAATCATACTCCAAATAAGCGTATTAAATATGAGCTTAAATGAGCAAACTGAAGATAAGGGTATCTTTTATGTTTGTGTGTTTCACAAAGGACTTTGTGGTGATTTTGACCACTGAATGAAAGATTTTAATTTAATGTTTCTTTATTTTTAAGATTATTTATTATACTGTGTGGAGCTGCTTCATTAAAAAATAAATGCACATTTATTCTGGAAAATTTAGTTTTTTTCCTCAGTGATATAGTTCATGTTAATTTGAATTCGATACTTTGTGATCCTACCTAAGAGCTTAGGATGGACTTTAAGTAAACCAGCCACTACCTCTGGTAGTATCTAAAAATAATTTGGTGCTCCATTAATAGTTGATGATTATTAGTAATAAAAAAATATTGTACGAATTCCTGCGGTACCTAAGCCGAATAAAAATACCATGTACATGTAATTTCTTATATTAGGTGTTAGAAATTATACTTAGAAAAAATTTACTAGCTTCAGCTGATGTGATATGTCTTGTGTCTGGTGGTATAGAGATGCTAACTTTTTTTTTCTGGGTCATGGCATTTCGATGAAATTATTTTTTGAAAAATGATGAAAAAAATACTTTTGAGGACTCCTCTGTCTGATATAACATGAGTCATCATTTTTCTCCTTATTTATCTTCTATATGTAACTACTCAATGGTGCATTCAGTTCCCTTTTCTATTGGTGAAGGTGAATTTCTTTTTTCTTAAATCATTAGCCTCCTGGTTATTATAGTAACTGTATTAAAGTCAGATCAGGGAATAGATTACAGCTGAACCCCTTGATATCTGGTGATAACCAGCAGGGGTAAAGCAAGGATTGACAGACCCAAATTCTAGCTAGGCGAGAAAGCTTCTGTCGTCAGATTGTAGCAAATAGAGAATAATGGCAGGGCTGTTAACTGGCCCCTACCTAGTGAGAGAGACCTCTATAACACAGGCATTGAAGATACACTGAGTTGCAGAATGTGCAATGAAGATGAAAAAACCACATCTGCTGAGTAATTATCTAGCAATCCCTGGGACTGAGAACCGTTACCTGGAAACTACCTCTCAGGAACCCATAGGCTTAAGGTATTTACTCAATGGGCACATGCTGCCCTTTGGTATGGCTATTGGGCTCCATAGGTGGCTTGCTCAATGAACTAATGGCTCTAGGTGCCTCATGGCCCTGAATAGGGAACTCTTTTAAAATACCTCAAATGTTTTTTTTTTATAGGTATATGTCATAGTGAGAAATCTAGGATTAATTTGGCAGGGTTAGTTGAGGCTGAATAAATGAGCCTTTCAAATAAAAAAGGAAATTTCAATTACTGATGTGTAAGGTTCTTCTGACTTGGTAGGTTAAAAGCAGTCTTGGTTTAGTAATTTAGGGAGGAGAACCACAATTAAGGAAATTTATGCTCTTTAGGATAGGAGGGTAGGTTTTAAGGGTAAGACTTTTGGGAAGGGTGAAGAAAAACCTGGAGTCAGTTTATTTTTTTGCCCACTTGTACAAAAAGGCTATAAAGATCAGTATCATACATGCAGTGCTCACCTTATAGTACCCCCGTGAGAATTGAGATTATTCTGAGTAGTTCCTTCAGGAAGGAAAGCCTATGGCCAGTAGGTACCTGAGCCACACTGCACTAACACGATCTCCTAACAGTCTTCCTTTACAGTGTACACAAACCTTAATGGACCACTGCTAATATAGCCATTATATGTAATATCCCATGCAGTTGTCTGAAGTCATAAGAGATATTGTCTGTTCAGACATTATCAAGTAACACTATCACTACGTTTACCAATCGACCTCTGATCAATTTGGCCGATTCAGCTTGGTATGGTAAACGCAGTGGGCAAGTGAGATCGTCGATATGAGAAGTGGGCTAACTTGACCTAATTTCTCTGCCAGTCTGAGATTTTAAATCGATATAAACCGACTAAAATCGATATTTCAATCAATTCCACATTGGTTCAATCTTGGTCTGAGTTCATATTGATCAGAGTTCGATTGGTAAATGTAGTGAATAATAAATTGCCCCTTTTATTATAACGACGATAGAGTCTACCACAAATTGGTGAAGTTTTAAATTATTGGTATGAAATATTGATATTTACTTTATTTTAGAAGCTCCAAAAAATAAAATATCTTCGCACACTATTCAGCACCACTTATTTATCTATGACAGTGAGCTCTCGGCATGATTATGTAATTAAACTTCTAAATATGTTTTTTAGAAACTGATTTAATTTTTTTTCTCGTGATATGAGTTGGGGTAATGCATTAAAGAGAGACTTGTGTTTTGAAAGTGTATTATACTTCGAACATATAACGATTGTATACTTGATCGAATGTTTCAAATGACCGCCATTATCATGAACGCTACTTTATTTTTCAGATTTTTCAAAAACGAGAAAAATGACGAACGACTTCCGTTATTCAAATTACGGAGAATTCTGAAGATGCTGAAATAATCTTCTGGCTAGTAAGCTCGGCGTTTTAATTGACTGGTATTAGGTGCCGTATTTGTTCAATTACTGACACTCCGGTAGTGATATTCTTCACCAATTATGAATGCACCGCCAACATTTGAATCATTCCTTTTGTATGAGGGTGAAAAAAAGTATGTATGTATGACGTTTGTGACTACGTGCATTTTTGAATCTTGCTTACGCGTATTTTTATCTTCCTTAGGATAATCAAGGAGCAGGATACCAAAGTTCCTAATGCAGCCATTTTCACCATAAATAAAGAGGATCATACTTTGGGGAATATGATTCGAAAGTAAGTGTATCATCCTTTGATGTTATGATGTGTCGAGATGGCGATGGTGTTAATGATGACTAAATATTATCGTTTTAGTCAACTCCTGAAAGACCCCAGTGTTCTTTTTGCCGGATACAAGCTACCACATCCTTTGGAGCATAAAGTTATCATACGTATACAAACCACATCCGATTACACACCTCAAGATGCTTTAATGAATGCTATAACGGATTTGATCGCTGAGCTATCGCTGTTTGAAGAACGGTTCAAGGTAAACTTGATCTTCTTAACTAGAATAGAGCCATACTACTTTCTAATTTTTCGATTCTCATTGCCGTATGTTTTGATTTCAGGAGGCAATAAAAGAAAAGAAAGAAGGATTAGATTAATGTGAGATGGCACCCTGATTGCATCCTAAAATGTTTTGAATTTATTTAAAAACATGGATATGTTATTCTTCTTACAATTGCTCGCCAAACATACTTATTGTATGGAAAATTTTTTAATTAAATTATTTTTATATCATTAAAACAATTGCTTAAGTAAGTACTTGCGTTCAGGTTTCTCCTTTAAATTAAGACATTGGAATCATGGCAGGTAATTAATAAAATTGATTTATTACTTTTACTAGTTCCAGTTAAATTAAGTTTTTAAGAAGTGGTGAACGCAGCAATGGTCTTTGAATTATCAGTATTACAGTTACCCATTTTTATTGATGCACTTATTACACCAATTGTCATTCAGAGACTGTCACTAGGGAGGAGTGTCTATTTTTATGTCACAATCTTAAGGAAGGGAGATGTGGTTGTCAATATTTTTATTCTTTATATCAGGTGGCTGTTTTCAATTATAAGGTCTCTGATTTCAAGAATCTAAAGTCACATTCCTGAACATGCCCCTACAATTTGACAAAAAAAAATTATTTTTCCTCACCTAATTCAGAGAAAAGGGCTCTGAAACTATCATTACTAACTTGCTAGAATCAAGAAATATTCTTTGCACTATCAGGGGATCACCACCGAATGATGTTACTCCATAGATATCTTGCATTTCTGCCCAGTGCTTCTTCGTATCTTTTTCTGTTTACACTGCCACCTTACAGTCCACACGTTATTCTGTGGCTCCTTCCTTTTTAACCAAATAGGTCATAGGTATAACATATTTTCATTCATGTCACAGAGAACTCCTTATTCAGATGAAACAGCTTTGAGCCTTTATCATTACAAATTTTATACTTGCTGCAGCCTAGAAATATTCCCTCCCTGATTAGGAGAGGCACCTCAGAATGATTCAGTATTCTACCCACTGATTCTTAGGTTTTTGGCAGTTTTTATCCTGCTTGCACATCATTCCATTTTGTCTTCTATGGATGACCCACCTTTAGATCTCTCTTGAATTCTGCATATCATCTCCTTTAGTTATTTTATCATGGATTCCTATCCTCTTCCTTCCTCATCAATGCTTCACCATTCCTCTCTTTAAATTCCCTCTCATTTAAAATGTGCTCTATTCATCTCTTCTGCCGTCTCCGAACCTCTGCCACTGCCTAACTCTCCTCTCCAACCATATATGAAACCTCATTCGTTTTTCTTGCTACCCACATCGCCCTCTCCTTATCCAAACCCTTATCTCAAATGTCTTGGATCTATGTGTATCCTCCCTTTGCAATGACCAGGTCTCCACCTCTTATAGCACCATGCTCCACATCAGTTTTCACCTGCCTTGTCTAAGTATCTCCTCTCAGACCCTTTCTCATCAGTTCCCTCAATTTTGAAAATGCATCTTTTGTCATTGCAATGCTACATCTTATTTTCCTACCACTGAATCCATTCTCCTCCAAAATACTACCCAGATACGTAAACTGCTCTGCTTGCTCTATTTTATGCTCTCCTACACATATATTCTGAGACACAATGGGTTTGGGAGGAACATGATTGAAGGTAAAATAGAGGGAAAAGTCCCCAGAGAAAGACCCAGGAATAAGTTCATGGACCAAATATAGAGGAAAGTGCATAGGGAAAGATACCAGGAGATAAGGAAACTAGCATTAGAGGGGGAAGGGTGGAGGGCTGCAGTCAACCAATCTTCGGATTCAACGACCAATGGTGATGACCCATATATTCAGCCCTGCTTTCTTGTTTCTGAAGAATCTCACCACTTGCATTTTCTTACAATTTATCTTCATGCCATACCTCTTGAACTGAACCTCTGATGTATTCCTCATTGACTGTAACCCCTTGACTGATTGACAAACTAATGCTTGATCACCTGCAAATCTCACTGCCTTATTCAGATTTCATTGTACCTGTATTCCTTCCTCCATCTCTCCTCATGCTTCCAGAACCTTTTTGTTGGAATACACTGTAAAAAGCAGCAGTGATAGTGGGTATCCCTGCCGCACTCCCCGTCGTATCATGGTAAATCCTGATTCTCCAATGGCTACCCTAACCTGCACCCTCTGGTTTGTATGAAGATTACGAATGAGTCTTCTCTCTCTCCAATCAACCCCTTTTCCAAAATCGACACCAATTTCTTGAACACTCCCATAAATTCCGCCCTATCAAATGTCTTCTCAAAATCTACAAAGCAAGCAAAAACATCCTGCTCAAGTTCAAGTTTTTCTACTAGTGTCCTCTTCACTCCTATAGCGTTTCACCTTCACATCCCTCCCCAGACCCCAACTGATCATCATGGTAGAATTTGTTTGCCTTGCTTTATAATTCTAAGGGTTATTTTGGCCATGTGGGAACTTTTATAGTCTTTGAGTCTGCAAGTTTTTGCTTTGCTCTTCTTAAGTATTGAATTTAGTGATGTATTTCTGAAATCCTGTCTGCTCTATGACCTTATAAATCCTACAAATTAGTGCTTAAAGTTTTCCTCTTCTGTTTTCCCCATACTCTTTATAAACTCTTGGTATTCTATCAATTCCAACAGTCTTATTTAATGTCATGTAGTGCTCTATCAATTTCACTATCAAGGATACCTGGTTGGATGCCATATCTTTCACTGACGTTTTTCCATTCTATATCAACTGGCTGGGTATTATTTCCATACCGTAGATCTCTTCGACATATTATTCCCACCTCTCCTGAATCTCTTTCTGCTCCATGATCAAGTTTCATGTCTTCTGTTATTGCTGCAATTCCATTGCTTCCCTTGCCTGAGAATTGCTTTATTATTGTTTAATGTGCATCTGATCTTCCTTCTTTCTGAAAATTTTCCAAGAAATCCATCTGTTCTCTTGCTTTCTTTGTTTCTATTTGGAGTCCTTAGCTTAATTCATGATATTTCCTTCTGCCGAACTCCGAGTTTATGCTCTTCCATTTCCATCTCTCCTTCATCTCCATTATCTTTCCCTCCGTGACTCATGATTATCTAATTTAATTGTATTTACTATGCCTACTGCTGAATTCCCCTCCTCTACAATGCCTTTTTTCAAACTTCCCCTATCATTTTATGCAGATGTCACTCCCTGATGTATGTCCATGATCTTATTAACCTGCTCTTGATACTTCTTTTTCAGTGCCCTAGTCAATTCCACTTTTTTACCCTTCCACCCATCCTTTTTGAGTTTAATGTGGCATTTCATCCCTAACTATGATGTGTCTCTATCAGCCTCTGGATAGGTATTTTTATCACTATTCGTGATTTGTTTCACCATCATATAATGTCTCTCCCGGCTTCTTCCATGTGTACCTGCATCCAGGGTGATACTTAAGCCATGTATTCATGATTACTCGATTATTTCTTGGGGCAATACTCTACCGCTTTCTTGCCATGGATATTTCTTACTCATAGCTGGAGGTGGGCCATTCTGAAAATTACCATGGTATTTTACGTAATATACCCCAGCTCCTGAAATTTATCATAATTTTTGGTAATATTAACCTCCGTCTTAGATATTTTTCATGCCGATATATATTACAAACATATTATTTGAAGTCAAGTCTATGTATATTTAAAACAATCTTAATAATTAATAAAGGCACATCTAACTCATTTGTGGAAAATTTTTACTTATGGAGTATTTGTAGGGATATCATTTTTAATGGTGCGAACGAAAATTTCTCAAGCCAAAAAAAGAATGCTGAATTGCATGTGGGCTGCTATGTTAGTTTTTTAATTTTATTTATTTCTAATGCATTAATGTAGCAATAGCAATGGTGCAAATGCCTTTAACCCCTTTCTATTGCTAATGGCTTTCCTATTAATTCCTCTAATAGCTATTAATTCCAGCAAATTAAAAATTACCAGAAAATTACTGTTATTTTTAAAAATTGCCATAATTTACCTCTTATGAAAATTCTGGTAATATACCCATCTCTACTCCTAGAGCAGGGATGGCAAACCTTTTGGCGATCGAGTGCCTAAGTTTATGAAGTAAGAGCATACTTGATCAACTTGCATGCCAACCCATCGAGTGAGATAGAGGTATCCCTTAGCATCCTACCAGCTCCGCGCGCCACTTTAGGCACACATGCCATTGGTTCGTCGCCCCCGTCCTAGAGCATCATCATCCACCTCCTGTCCGTCTCTTCCTTCACCCACCACCACATGCGAATCCCCCATAATACCAAGTGCTTTATACAAGGTGTTCTTTCACTTATTTCCTCCAGCTAATCATATACCCCATCTTCTTCCTGTATGATCTGAGGTGGGCATGTAAACTTGGATCATAACTAGGTTTGTTAGACCTGTCTTTAGCTCAGGGACTGTAATCTTAACACTCACCTGTTCTTCATAGACTACACTAAATTTTCTGTTCCTTGCGAATGTAACACTATGCTAGCTTTCATCCCCTCTGCTATATATCACTCTATGGTCATAGCTTCAATATTCCCCACTATCTTTCAATCTTACTTCGCTCAGACCTTTGATGTCTACCCCCAATCTTCTCAGTTTCTTTCTTTATATTCTCTAACTTACCCACCCTTAGCATAGTCCTAACATTCCCTGTGCCTCTTCTGAATTGTGCATTCCTCTTCTGCATCTTCTTTTCCTCTTCTTCAGCAATTGTCTCTATTTTTGTGCAAGGATTTCTTATGATTATGACCAAATGGGACTTGCTCCCTCTACTGCTGAGAACGACACCGGGCTCACTGTGCCAAGTCCTGTAGTTGCCTGGATTCAGTTCCATAAAAGAACCGCCTTAGGTATTTTTAATTGAGTGAGGATTCTGTTGCATTCTCAATATTGTTTTTTACGTGTCACCATGGTGTGAGGCCACCCCACTGGGATCAGATGCCTTTTGCAGCTGCCTCACTTTGGAACAGATGCTTCACTGACAACCATCTGTCTCCTAACCTTTGACCTATCTGGCATGGATGGCCCTACCAGGAGCATTTCTCCCACCAGTTCAGCTCTCGGGGTCATCAGAGTATACAAGCCCTTCCACCTCGACAAGATTGTAGTCCTCTTAAACCCTCAGAATGATATAATTATGTAACTCTCTCAAGGCCATATTTCACATAGCATGTAGTTGCACGAATTTAAGTACAGAAATTGCAGAAAGTGGGCACGGAATTAGAACAGGGGTTGCTTTCCCGTACCTTGTGTTTGCATTTGTGCAGGCATTCTTGTAATTCACTGCTTTATGCAAGACAATTTTCAATGCACATCCAACATATACATCAGATTATGCAATAAAGTGCCTCACTTTTAACAACCTTTTTTTCATTGCAGTACTTTGTCATATCTGTTTCCATTTACACTGCTACCCAACAGTCCACATGACATTATGTGACTGATTCCTTTGTAGCCCCTTGCAACACATGACTGACATTTTTTATTCACTATAAGAACTATATTTTCATCTGCAATCCTTGTGGAAATACTTGTCATATTGTATTATCTAATTCTCATTTTGTCTTCCTCTTTTTATCATGACTTTTCATTTTCCTGTCATGGTAGTTAATGTGAAATGAAAATCAGTTTGTCTAATAAAAATTCTGTCTTCTTAAGCCACTTCTCTTTATTTTCAGTGGCTTTTGCTTAATCAACTTCCCATCTCCTGTTGTCTCAGGTGTGACTACGTGGAAATTGCTTTGCATTGTAAATGATGAGTATAACTTTTTCCATATAAATTTATTACAACAAGATGACCTACAGTCGCCACGGTGAAAGAAGTCTGATGACAGCTCGAAAAGTGGAAGGGGCCAGGGAGCTCATAACGGGACTCATGTATCCTAGAGCCAATAGCTGAACACCGTCACCACCTCATCCCCCTACCGACCCTGACGACGTCACATACCTTTCACTTTTCAGTCTCCCTTGAGTCTTCGTTCGTGCGGTTTTCGGTGTCAAGTGCTTCAGTCTTTGGGTGTGTTGCGTGCATATTATTGCAATTGTAATACTTTCGCGATTAATCTATTCGTGCTTTTGGGTGTTCACTGTAGGAGTTTTTTTCTACCTTCGGCCTTCATTCAAGAGAATGAGTGGAAAAAAACGAGGTCGTGGTGCGACATTACGCTCGCGAAATGATCGTGTCCATCTACGAGTATTTTGAAAAAGAAAAGTTCAATGGTGGTTCTTTTCTTCTTGCTGAGTATCGAAGTATAATCAAGGAAGTGAAGTAAAATCAGGGAACGTAAAAATATATTACCTCCTATTTTCGGTATGTTATCTTGTAATAGTTTCATTGGTTATAAAGATCAAATATCCCAAATTCCGGTAACTCGGCTCCATGCGAAGACAGTAGCCATAGCGATGGCTCTCTCCCTAAATGACTTGGCAATGGTGCCCCCTCCTCCTCTCTCGGCCCTTCTAGCTGTCATCGGACTTCTTTCACCGTGGCGACTGTAGGTTTCAACGAAGCTTGTCATCGTCAGGTACATTAGTAAAAGAAGACATATGTAGTATATTCAGTCACTTAAAATTGGGGGAAGTAGAGGTGGGGAGGGAGGAGTGGGGAAATGGGAGTGTAGACATTGGGTTGAGGGGGGGGTAGGTGGTGAGAGGTAATGGTTTGTAATGTGGAGTTTTGGAGTGGGAGAGAGTGGAGAGAGAGAGAGGGGTTTGCTTGCTGAAGGGTCGAGTGGGAAAACCGGAGACAACTCCGTGACCACACTAGACTCCAGCGCGGGTGTGAGAGATAAGGAAGAAATTTTGAAGTGTCCCATGCAATGAAATGGGAGGTATAAGGCTAGGAGCAGAGATGCCCCCCTTAGGGAGTGTAAGTGTGGAAGGTCAAGAAGGGGGGAGTGGGAGGTATACAAAAATTCGTTAACTACCAACCTCCCATTCCCAACTCATCCCTCCCCACCTCTACCTCCCCCAATTTTGAGCGACTATAGATTGTCTTCTTCTACTAATGTACCTGATGATGCGTTCTTCCTCGGAATCTAGGTCGTCTTATTGTAATAAATCTATGTGGAAAAACTAAGTTATACTTTTCATTTACAATTCGCATCTCCCGTCCAGAAATCCCCTTCACCAACATCCTTCTCCCCACCACCCCCATAATATCTGTTGTAGTAGCAGCTTTCCCTCAGGTCTATTCACCTGCTGCTTCGCCGAATATCCCCAGCAGCTCTCCTCTTCTTACGCACCGTGCTTAACATGTCCATCTTTGACCATGAAACCCTGTCCATCCTTATCTACACCCATTTATTGAACGAGAGCAGTCTATTCCACCATTTTACAGGTTTTGGAACTATATAACTCCACACTCCTTACTAAGTGCCACCTTTGCTATGGCCTGTCTCTGTTTGCTACCAATCCCATTTCCCGCCCACATACTTTCCGTGAACCTGACGTTTCGATTTGCATCAAAAATTGTGTCGTGCAAGGAAGTGAACTGCAAGAAAGCCTGCGCAAATGCAACAGACAGGTGAGAAACTAGCACTAATCGTGACCACATACTAGCAATTCCTCCAACTACATGCCTTGTGTGCATTGGCTTTTAGAGAATGAGGAAATTAGATAGTCTTGCGCATTAATTTAGCGATTAGATTCACTTCCCTGATATACTCTTCGAAACAAAATAATATTGATGATTCTTACACCCGATGGGGGTCGCACTCTTCGCACCGTCGCACCCACCTATCCATGCGTCAGCCAATTAATGAGCACGATAAGCCGACGAGAGAGGCGCGAACAAAGGTCGACGTTGGTTGGATCAAAAATGTAATTATTGTAACCAGTCAAATTTCCTTCAACTGTCATCTTACTGTTTTTGTAATGTTTTTTCCAGTTTTAGATTTAAAAAATCAATAAGATTACTTAAGTATCATATTAAGTTTTAATATGACCATTTTAACACATCAATTCCCGATTCCAATATGTCACGTGATACGCGGACCAATGAGCTTCCATGACGCCAACTTTATCGAATTCCTTTGCTGGCTTACTGGAGGATGGAGTAGCCATTACAGTTCTTCGAGAAGAATAATTATTATGGAAGAGTAAGGTGTTTGAGAATTGAGAAAGTTTTTTGGAAATTGAAGTTTTTGTGATAGAAACTGACCTGAAAATTCAGCGTTTGGGTAAACACATTTTGCTCCGGACCTTAGAAGAGACCATCGGATCACCTTGAAGCACTACAATGAGAGTGGGCCTGTTATAAGAAAAAGTCTGTCCTCGAGGATCACCATAGGAAAAGTAGGTCCATAATACAGTATGAAAGATGGCTGTATACACATATATGGTCTGAACGTGATACGTAAAGCATCATTGTAAACCATTTGGGGCCGATCGATGTGCGAATTGCGTGTTATTTGTGTGTACAGTCTTACATGGGTACTTGTTAATAATTGTTAGATGTGGAGAATATGGCTCTTTTATGTCGAATGAAGACTTAAATTATTGAGGTTAACTTATTTTACTCTTCGCCGGCCATGAAGTAATGCAATTTTTTGTGTGGGATGATGCCATGATGGATAACTGTTCCTGGGAGACTACGTCGTAATAGCTATTGGCGTGACTCGGTTTATTTTAGGAATCTCGGGTCATTGAAAATCCACCGAAGAATCGTTCAATTTATCTTTTTCATAGAATTTATTCGCCTTTGTATATTGTTCGAATTTTTTTACCCTATCCTTCCTATGTACCATGTGCCCAGTAGTCCTTTCCGTTAGCGGCCATTTTACCTGGATTATGAGCTGATCATTTGGATCGATTTAGTGATGGACCCTCAGGTATAATATTGCCAGTTTATCGAATGTTTTCAATGCAGTACACATTGTGACCTTGGGTGGGTTACAGGTTCACGTGTTATTTTGTAACTTGTGGAAGCATGTGTATAGAGTTACCATTTGTTTTCTTAGAATGGTGTTGCCAATGGCCGTGACGGCTGGATCATTCGGATTTTGGCTTCTAAAGGGAGAGTATTAATGGATACACACATATATATATATATAGAGTGCATAATGCATATTTATCGGAAAGCGACAATTTAATTATTTTATAATGTGGAATAACGATTCTGCGAAGGATTAATGCGTTTGAGCGTGCCAATATTTCAAGCCCAGGTTACACAATACATTAACCCGTACGAGTTAATGTACGAATGCGTGAACAGGGAAATAGAACCTGTTCTATTTGGTTCATGCATTCGTTTATGAACTTCTACATGAACACGTACGGGTTAATGTATCGTGTAACCAGGCCTTTATATACGGAAGGGTATTGATATTCAGAATTTAACTCATCAATATGGCTGCTCTGAGTGAGACCAATATTACAAATGCTCAAATTTGTGACGAGGGAAAAAGTTTGTTGGGCTACGCTGGGAACCATGTATCATGCGGTGAATTTTGCATAAAATAATGAAATTGGTTGTTGCTCGATATCCTCAATCATTTTGTATAGTTTTGTTTATTTTCGTATCGTTGTCGAAACGCTATGGTTACAAATTGCTGTTTACTCAATTCGCCCTGTTGTATGTATAATTCGTTGGTAGTCACATCGGTCCGTGCCTCATTGTAATACGAGGTTATTGCTTCTTTTGATGCTCGAGTTTCGTTAAAGGCCGTTCCACAGTTATTTTACTTGAAGCCGGATTACACAATTCATAAACCCGTAGGAGTTAAATGTGTGCATGAACGGGTGAATGAATGCCAAATTTCACTGTTTTGTCGCTTTAACTTTTTGCAGTGCTGGAAGGCATGTCCGGGAAATAGTCTGTCGTTATTTGGTTCTTGTATTCAAACGAATTGCTCCAGTAACAGTGGTAGATGCGGAAAAATGTTTGCAGCCTCTATAGTTCGTTTTAATTGTTTCCTGTTGTGTATTTTAGAGATTCTGATTTTTGCATTCGACTCTACAATATGCGTTCATATAGATCTCTTGCTGCATTTGGCATTCTATCTGCTGCATGACCTATGTACTTCTTCAAGCTGTATACAGTAATTATTGACCTCTCTCATTGCTGACCTTAGTGCCTTTTGGTCTAGCTCCGAATTCATTCTGTTAGCGGTTTTAAAATAATGTTTAAGTGAATTTATTAGCTGAGCTTTCCTTTGGCTTGATTCATTTCTCTTCATATGTCAATACCACATGTACATTTCTCAACCTCGTGATGTATTTCTAGTGATGGCGATCCTTGCTATCTTATATTGAATAGAACTCCAAAAGTACTTTTCTGGCACTTGTGATAGCTGCCAATTCCATCATTTCCTATTAGAATGCTCCAGATGTGAAATTTTTGGCCTGAATGCAACCTCGTCCTTAAATAATTATTGTTTGCTATTTCTTTGTTTTCCTTTTGGTATAACATTTCTTATTTATTCATTTTCAGTATAAGTTGTAAATAACAAATCCCCTAGAAGAAAATTACACTGCTTTGAAAGTTAAGTAGTTAAGTGTACCACTGGGACCCCTAAGCAACTAATATTGTAGAATGTGTTTGTGTGAAGTGCTGGCATCAAAGAACTTCTGCTCTTAGTTCAACACTATCATATTACTTATAGGTGAAATTTATTTCTGCTTATTAATTCTGGAGTGAGATCATTTAATTCTGTTTTGCCTTCTGCTGGTCCTTGTTCAGGAGCACGTCTTATATTTGTGCAAGAAGTTTATATTTGTCTGAATGTAAATTAGAAGAAATAGGAAATGGTTATAATATACTTGGTTTGAGAACTCATTGTTTTAGAAAATTAGGAAAGTAATCACCTTTTACTTGAAGACTTACCCTCTGATCTGGATTAAGGCACTGATATAGGTACACCAGGTTTCTGGTGTAAATGTTTGTTGTTGGTGACATATTTGAAACACCCGAGGCCTGACAAAATTCCATAAATGAGGAATGGATGAGGAAACTTTACAGACTATCTCCTGCAGAGAAGATAGATATAACACCATCGAAAGGTAACAAGACAGAGAAATTAAAACACCAGGATCTTCTAGACAAACTACCATTCACAGGGATGTGAGCCCTATTCCATATACTTTTGATGGCTGCATGTCTAGTTGCTTCAACCAATGCTAATCTTAAGGGAAGAGTTGAGTACACAGTCTACCTATCAGATCTTTGCTGTGCAGAAAAGACAAACCTTGCGATTCAAACAATAGGATTTACAGTCCTGCAAAGGAGTCATTTTTACCTATGGGCCACCACCTAGAAATATACGACGTGATCTGGGTGTCCAGAAACAAATTGTAGACATTTTGTGTTATTTACACTTAAATGACAGTCCAGTGTTTATGCTACAATGTGAAGATAAATGCTTAAATTACGTCACCTTGTAGAGTCAATGTGGCATTTTGTAGTGTTGATCGAGGAACAAGGGAGTGCAGTCAGTGTGAAAGAAAGCATGTCTTTAAATCTTAATATAATAAAATTGGTTAAGAGGGGCTGTAAACTTAGGGGAAGTGGTGATGTTGGTGAAAGTACAGAAGTTCAAAATATATCAAGGGAGATGTGAAGTATTAGAGAAACAGTTTAGTGGCCATGACTTGGGAGATTGTTCTCCATCTCACCCAGACCTTGTGGGGTAGGGGGTATACATATTTTAAATAATTATTTTAGCTCCCTGCTTCTCACGGAACAGCTTATGTCTGATATAACAGATTGGGATCTTGGGTAATTAATTTGAAAAGGCCTACCCTGCCTTTATGGAGACAAATAATTTAAAAAGGGGGAATTTGATTTCTCTAATACACTGGCTTGAGAGTTGATTAGTGGAAGGATAATAAGTGTGAGCTGATAGTATTTAATTATCATGGTGCAAAAGTTGCAATTAGGTCAGAGTGCTGACTACAGGAAGAAAAGTTGGTCCCTGCCCTACCATCATGAAATGCTAAAATGATCATTTGCAGTGGTTATAAGGCTGAATGGTTAACAACAATGTGTTTGGTCATTTGGAAGGCTAACAATTGGTGACACAGACTTCTCTGGGTGTTGTTTGTAATGGAATTAGCATATTATTATCTAAGAAATGGTAAATTACAAGAAAAGCATCTTAAATTAGTTTTGAAAGCAAGTAACTCTAAGAATAATGGGAATGTCTTGTGTTAGAGGTGTAGCATCACCCTGTTCATGTCTGGTTTCTCCCCAGTCTAACAAGGGAAGAATGATCCCCTAAGAACAAAAAGAAGATTAAATGACCTGGTCACCGGAAAGTATTGTGCTTAAGAATGCACTAATGACTGTCCTAAGACAGAGCATGGTGTAGCAAGGGGTTGTTGTTGACTTAGCAGTATTTGGATCGTCATTCCTCATTTATGAGTAATAATTGTTCCTAAATTTTTTCTGTGAATGTATGAGCCTGGCCTGTGATACAAATGGCTCTCATTATGGAACTTCACAAGTTACATGAATGGTGTTAACTTCTTGTTAACATGAGAGTGAGTAAATACCTTCAAGTGGCGTGGTCTCACTAAATAGGATATCCGGAAGATGCAGTTGTAGTTATCTAGCCTACTTTACAAGATATTATCGTTCTTCTTGGAAAGATGTTGTTTTATCGGTCGGAACATACTTGTGGTTTATGTCCTGACATTATTGTTAGTTTGTACATGAAGTATTCGGAACAATGTTTATGTTGCAAACCTTTTGAATTGAAACCAGCTCATGAGTAAATAAGTTCGTACTTATTGGTGGTTACCATGTATTCATCATTTTATCACATTTAACTAGAGATTCCTTTTGCTCAGTATTGAATGCATAATATTCACGAATTTGATACTTCAACATAACATTTGTATGTTCTACGGGCCTTACAGATGCAAGTCTGGTGTGGTGCAGTTACAATGTGACATTTCATATGATCTCAACATGCATTTTTTGTGGGGATTTTGTTTGGTTTTTTACTCATTTAATGTGTTAGTGGCGTGAAGTGGCTTCTACAAACTGAGTTTTTCTTCAGAATTCCAGAATAGGTCATAAAAGTAATGGCCTTGAGGTTCTTCATGTATTGTATTACATGATGAAGTGAAACAGTTCAAAACTCATCTGTGTGTCATGTCATAACCTTATTGTGGCATAAACTCTTAATGCAGCTTTGGAATTCCATGCTGTTACCACTGGCGAACCTATGGTAATAATGTGGGTATTCTAGCTCGTCAAAGAAAGACAACATTCACACAACATTTGAATCTGTTTCTTCCAGAATCTGCCTCTCTTAATTTCCCTCCATCTCGCCCTCTCTTGACATTCGCTGAGACTTGGAAGATACGAGAACTAAGCGAGTGTCTAGGTGCTCAGTGCGTAAGAATCACATTGCTTTAGATGTAAGCGTGCGGTGGTGGTTAAGCGTATGTGTCATCCAACCATTTGGAGTCTACCAGCAGCCAGACTCCCAAGCCTCCAATACACTTCAATGCAATGCACTGTGTGGAAATATAGGCTACATTTCTTTCTCCCTTGCTTTCTCGGCATCATTAAATGCATGAAAGAGCTGAAAATATAAATGTTTGACTGAAATTATTTAGGGTATTCTCAGGCTCCTAGGTTACCCTTCAGCTTTGCCACTGGCCATTACTCCTCAATAGTTCACTTTCTTGTGATTCTTTTGTGGTAAAGTAGTGCAAAAATTAGTTCCGGAATGATTTAGAAGTTGCATAATTCTCATGGGCGATATTTGGTGTGATGCCTCTTATGTGCTCTGTAATGCTTTTTGTGGATTCATACACTTGTGGATTGTGCATATAAAGGAAAAATTTAAGTTGTGGGAAGCTCACTGATGGATCTTATACCGCAGCTTCCTTTCTGCCCTGAATTTTTTAAAATTTTGTTGGACAGTGGATAAATATAGGAAATTTTATGTAACCTGAGGTCACATTCTTTAATGACTGAAAAATTTTGAACATCTATTCCTAAATCTTTTACTGCAATTGGGCCAAGCAATCTTCCTATGGTGCCTATGAGCCGAACATACACAGCCAAGAATTATGCATTTGTGAAAGATAGTTTTATTGAATAGAGTACTCTTATGCCACTCAGCAGCTTAAAAAGCTTTGACAATAGAAATGACAACAGTTCAGACAGTTTCTGTATGAACTGTTGTCATTTCTACATTGAGAAGATTCTCTGGAAGCAATGGGTGCAGCAGTACCATCAATTAAATTTCAAGACACTGGCAGAGGGTCGATCATATTTTTGTTGGTAAGGTCCATGAGGGTTTAGCATTTCTCAGTATGGGGATAAATTATTATTTTGATTGAAGTCTCCAGTATTTATCATGGAGAAGATTACATGACATTGTTTTGATACTCTATCTTGGGCAACCTAAGCAACTTACACCATTCCTGGAACTGAGGTGAGTACTACACCATGATATCATGAGAAGAAAACTACTTGATTTGCATGATGCTACATTGAAGGAGCTGGGGCATTGGAAAAGCATAGCTGGAATTTTTCAGTGCTGAAGAGTGCCCTTTTTCTTTATAAGTGTCACATGATATGCGTTCTGTTGATTCTCTTCCTATCATGAAACTACAATGAACATACTTTGAACACAAAAATTATTTCAGGGGTAAACTAGAATTATGCATGTTTGTAATATGAATCTCAAGTTTTCTCAGAAGGTCCCAGGGTAGAATCAGAGCAACTGACTACTGAGGAATAATTTTCCATTGCATTTGTCCTAGAGGCTGTGTTATGACAGAATAAAGCTTCATTTTCAAACCCTTTTCATTTCTTACATTTTAGCCACACCAGGAACATAGTTTTGTATTCTGTTGGTAAAATGGGCCTCGGGGTTGGCTTGGGTCATTGTATTACCCCCTTTAAATATTTGTTCAAATGACGATAAGATATCTAATATCCTTTGTAATATCGTTTTCTGAGGAGTATGCCAGAGCTGTGGCATTGTAGTGCCTGAATTTTTTTAGCTCCTAAGTTGGTAACTTATATACACTATTCATTGGTATACAGCTTCAAAGGACCTAGCCTGCATTGGTGAAAAGAAAACCACCCAGCTTACACACATCTCTCTTACACTTGATGTGCCACACATTGAAGCAACACCCATAAGAGGGTGAGTAGCCCAGTCCATATTTTTTAGTCTTCGCCACTTTTGTTGTGAAATAAGGTTATTCGGTGAGTTGTGGCCGGCTAGTAATCCAAATAATGTGACTACTGTGTGTGCCATGGCTGTCTCTTAAGGAACTTTAATTTCACCTATTTTTTTCTACCTTCAGGAGCTATCAAATGGAATATATTTGCAGTAGAGTGTAGTCTGACCTCATTTTGCTAATTACTCAAGGTTTCTCTTTACTCTGGAACTAGGAATGCCCAGGATTTGTAGGTATCTGTAAGGATTGATATTTGTAATTTTTCAATCTTGAAGCTCACCACCAACATTGTTAATGAGCATGGCGGTTAGTTAACATAGTATTCTTAATGTGTAATTTCAAACTTACATCATGCACTCTAGTTTTGGTCACATAACAAAAAACAATACCCTTAGAAATTCTTGAAAGTGCAACACAGAAGCAGTCCAAGTACTGAAGAAAGAGAAAGTGCAAGAAATGTGGCAACATAACCTGATCAAAGGCATCTTGTTTTTTTTAAATGTATCTCATACTAAGCTTTGAATCACCCACATTAAACTAATTTCACTCAAAAATTTAAAAAAAATTATAGTACTGGTATAAAGTTTAACCTCCGATACTTGTGAAAAAGGTATTTCCACTATTACACATTAAGTAAAAGATCATAATATTTAAAAAGTAATAATCTGAATACAGTTCGAAGGCTTTCCTGTGAAGGATTTACTACTTTTCGTACTGAGATCTAAACTGTCGGAAGAATCACCAATATATGGGTAGACTTAATTTTTTCCAAAAGTTTAGGCTTGCAAGGCATGGCATTGTAAACTCAAGCTTACCACCTCGGAGCCGAAAAATTTCTAGGTCCTGAGTTGGCGTCAATGTGACAACACGATCAAACCACACCACCTACCCGGGAAAGCAATAAACATATGGAACGGAAAAGACACCTTCTTCGCCACAGTTGGAGAGGGGGAATAAGGAAAACTGGCCTGCGAAAGGAAATTCTTAATGGTGGGAGGAGGGCACAGGCTTCTTTTTCCCTAATGTGAGAGTGAAAGGGGGATGGCCCGTTTTGGTCGCTCCAAGTGATCAACTTCTTGTTGACGATGACTGCTAGAAGATGAGCCCAGTCTTCATCATGTATAATGGAAGTTCACTTACATGTTCATTTAAACTCTCATACTACACATTTACTCGCGTAAATGGAATCTGAAAGTGATATTATCTACTCGAATTGACTATATTCCCAAAGAGAAAAATCGATTGCCTGGACAAACATTCGATTTTTGTGTAAAAGGGTAAATTTTTTATTGTAGCCGCTATCATAAATGTTTCCTCTGCTGCGTGTGGAACATTATGACTATGCGTCTTTCAATTTTAACGTGATGTTTTTCTCACAAATAGCTTTACAGCTCCCTCTTAGAAACATAATTTACTTCTAAGTTTCATTAAAATAACTCTATACCCAATTATTATTCTGTTAGAAATGGAATCTGAAAGTGATATTATCTACTCGAATTGACTATATTCCCAAAAAGAAAAATCGATTGCCTGGACAAACATTCGATTTTTGTGTAAAAGGATACATTTTTTAATGTAGCCGCTATCATAAATGTTTCCTCTGCTGCGTTTGGAACATTATGACTATGCGTCTTTCAATTTTAACGTGATGTTTTTCTCACAAATAGCTTTACAGCTCCCTCTTAGAAACATAATTTACTTCTAAGTTCCATTAAAATAACTCGATACCCAATTATTATTCTGTTAGAATGCTTCTTAACCAACTTCCATCCACTCAACTATAGAATTCAGCAATAACTCAATTTTTGTTTACTGTTAGAAGTTACTTGGGATTATATATGCTGCTTGCCAGACACAGACATCTTTTTGTTACACAATGTTAACACTTGGTCTGACTTTATCTCATCGGCGTATGTTACACTGCAACCCTCTACTTCCTAATTTAAAAAAAAACTTAGTCGAGCGGGAGGGACTCAATCAAAATGATATCCCAGGGCAGCTTTCAAATATCAACTCCTTATCACAGTCGTTGGGTTGGCTATGTTGTTTACATCACATTTGGAAAATGGAGCATTGGCCACGGATTCACATCGCACGTTGTCTGCCTTGGGCACGCTAGGAAGGTGTTAATGCAGGGCAAATACATTCGTAAATTTTCCCTGCACCCAAATTCACCGATTCTCTGCATTTTATTCACCTTACAGAACTCTATAACAACACCAGAAGAACTTCATTACTCTATGGACATCCTCCCTAAATTCAATAATACTGGAATGTATGGCGGTCAGCTTTGAATATCAGTAACTTTCCTTTCGTAATCTTTATGAAAAGGGTATGGCAAAGAAAACTACTTCACACAATCCCTACGGTTATAAATAACTCAATGTCACTTATTTGACCATGAAGTGCTAAAATAATATCTTCAGTTTACTTAATTAGTAAGTTCAGCCTCCACTCCATTGTCCAAAATCAATTGTGTTGAGGCAACATCCTGTTGGCCCCATATATACATTTCTGGGAGAGCAAGAAACATTCTGCACAGAAGAAAACCCTTCCCACAACCCTGGATTGTGGAAAGGCTCCTCTCCTCTGAAAGTGACCCAAACAGGGCTGCGGTTTCTTTCTCAGCTGGGAGTGGGCATGTCGGAAAAGTGTTTTTTTTGAACTTTCCAATCATTCAGGTTGTTTTGGACCTCTGTTTCCTTATTAGTGAAGGAGAAAGGGGGCAGATCTGCTAAGTTAGACAGTGTCAATGGATCCATATCGCTATTGGTGAAGCAGCGATCGATAAATTCAAGAATACGAAATATCTCTGCATGCTGACTAAGAACTTGGTTAGCCACAGACTCTACTCTGATATGCCATTATCTTGACGCTTTCTGTTAGTATTTATATTTAAACATCGTTTTTTTATCAATTAGATTCTCCCGTGACAAATTCAAAATGACCCACGTCTTAAGATACCTCATTCGCAACAGCTTGAAGGCGCTGAGAGGAAATGTCCATTCAAAGTGATAAAATACTGCTCCATGTTGGCTATCTCTGGTCTCCATCATCGTATATCTTTGTGATAATTTTATCATCATATTCTTAAACGTTATAATGTATTTATGAGCTGATGTAATACGTATTGCATTTTATTTTGGTACATGAAAGATCTCAGTCACACCACCAAAAGCACCAACAGAAGTGCTCTGAATATGGATAACGTTGATCTGGCTGACATCTCTGACAGGATCACAGCAGAAGGGTGGAAAACGTTTTTCGTTTATGCAGTGCTGCTCGAGTTTTTAGGGGACACTATTTTCAAAATTACTCTGCCCCAACGTTTCATGTTCTCTGTTGGGAACCTCGGTAGACTGTGCTAATGCCACCCTTTGTTACCTTACCATTGATGCAGGAAACCCCAAAGAAAAAGCTGGAAATTTTATCTTCTTATTTTTAAAGTATATCTCCATAAAAAAAGTCATCTAATTAGGGCTTTACTGTGACTCATTGTATGTCAACACTAAATTTGAAGTGTCTTGTTTCCTTCGCAAAATGGTAAGGACGTGGCAAGGGCTCCATGGAATGCAGATGATAATGATGAACGTAGGAGACTATTAAGGGGGTGTATAGCATATTTTCCCATCTCTGCTTATCTAAGAATTCCACTATGGTACGCCAGAGGTAATACTGAGAACCCCCAACCTCGGTCCCCTGAGGGATCCCTCACCATCACAAACCATAGGTGAAAGAGCCCGGCCAACCACAAGACCGCTCCTCCCCCTCTCCAATTTGAAAACAATGTCGCTGCCTCCTTCCTTGCAATTCTTATGCAGGCCTCTCTAGGATGACGAGTGAAGGTGGCTAAGGGGCTTTCTTTCATTTTGGTGTGTTTACAGTTGACTAGGTTAAATTGGTGAATGTGCTATTACAACCAGTGTGGGCTTTTCACCACCGGTGGTTGTGGATGTTCATTCCATGTTTAATAGCATGGGTAACTGAAATTCAGCGAGAAGGAATAAAAATATGACATGGAGGATACAACCAATATCCTCTCAATTCCCTGCTCAAAGCTTATAAGCAGGCGTGAAGCAATTCAGGGGACTCTGCTAGACAAATTCAACTGCTGATTAAAACTTGAATGATTAATGAATTAATGTGAATTCATAATTGTATCTATTTTAAGCTACTTAATCCCAGTTTACAAAAACTTTGTCCAGTACGACAAAGAAATACTGTCAAATGATTTCCTTGAGGGCCACACTGTGTGGTCAACATGTTTTTATTGTCTTAGACGTCAACGATGTGTCATAAAATATTAAACTCAAATCAAAACTAAGTGTAATAGAATGATGCATCCAATTCAACACAATGCAAACCCTCCAAGCGATAACAATCTGCAATTAATGTCTAGGTAATGGAACCTCGATCGTTTGTTAGACAACGACTTGTTGCTATCAAAATTGTAAGTGTAAAAAATTATTTCTACATTCGATTTGAACCTCTTATCGCGACGCTATTAGACTTTCTGTGGCCTAATACAAGGAATACCCATCAATTTCAGCGAAGGTTTCCTGTGCGCCAGTGAAGACATGAAATGGGTATTTGAGTTCTGTCTTTCATTCCTGTAGCTTCCGAAAACTGACGATTTTGCGACTTCGTCTTCTGACAGACCTTTCTCTCCATGCCTCCCGACACTTGACTGGATAGGACCGTAGAACTGACACAGTAGACCCAACCCACCCTCACCCCACCCCAGAAATAATCCCTTACAGGTCAAAATTTTTCGCCATGTGGTGTTCCCTCTTGTCAGGTACGTTCTGAAGGTTTCTTTTCCTTCCAGAGCGTTACATACTTACCCGTGTAAGCATGGGGAGCTGTCACATCGACGTCTACTCGGCACTTAAAAATTTTTTTAGACTGGAGTACACAGTATGTGTGATATTTTGCTGGTTGCTGTGTCCTATTAAACAGTGGCCATTAGTAATCAAGAACTGTATTCATGCAGGGATTTGTGGCTAAAGATGATGCTGTGGTACTTCCAAGGCTAGTTTCCTGTGCTGAATTTGGTTTTATGGATAGTAAAAGGACTTTTTCTCATTGGTGGTGATAATGTGAGCTGTTTAGGATGCCCCTCTGATTGATTTCAGTAAGTTAACTTGTGTATGTTATAAATGGAATACCTCTTAGGAACTGATTGACTCCCCTGTGCTGCCTCAATTGCTCCCATGAAATTATTTATATGACCTTGCTCATTTGGGGAATGATTGACATTAATCCTTTTGTTGTCCATATGAGTAAAAATTAAACTTCTAAATACTTAACTCAGCCATGGATTTTCTTGGTCGATATCTGTCTTTTTATTCTCATGAACCTTCACTCACCCATCTTAAGCTGTGGTTCTGTGACAGGTTCGTGCAAAAAGCAATGAAAGTGATGGACACTTTGTAAAACAAATTTGGTTGAGTGCCAATTATCAGACATTCTATTATTCAATGATCAGCTTAACCCCTTCCCCATCATACCCTACCACTTAAGGTCATACTTGTAGTAGCGGGTGACTTCATTCTAGTCTACATATTAGCTGAATTTATTGCCCATGTTCAAGATTTTCCTGCTGCAGCCTTGTCATGTACACTGGAGACAGTGTTGCAATAGAGTGAGTCGCCTGAATCACTTCTCTCTTTGCGTGACCTGGGTGAGCCAGGTTATATTGGTTCTGTGATAGTTTTGTATGTACTGTGTTTCGTCAGCAATATTTGATTTAAAATATCTAAATTCTTCTGGAAGGAAGGAGTGCTTTCTGTCAGACATTTCCGAGAAGTTGAAGATAGTTGAAAGCATACAATTGAGGTCTTCAATTGCGGGATTATTACATGCCACCAAAAGTGGCATTGGTACAAAGTGTGTGGGAATTGGGGTGGTCAATCACTTTGGTTGGTTTACTTCAAGAGCAAGTACAAAGATACAGGCCTCTTGAATGCTCAAGGCCACTAACAAGAAACAACTAATCACTCCATCAGATACATATCCCTCGGTTTGCCTCAGCTTGCGGTGGTGAAATCACTGGAGGAGCTTTTTGTGTAATTGTGCAATAGCTACCTTGACGTTAGTTTTGTAAGTTAATAAAATCCTGAAGGAAATGCATAGATTACTCACAATGAATCACATGTAGGTGTACGGAAATGGAATGCATCTGAAAATAATATTCCCTATAGAATGTTCCTCAAATTGAAGTGTATTTTTTGCACTTGACCAACATTCGTATATCAGTCATTTTTCAGAGATAAATTGAATGAATGATTGGCTGATGAATGAAATCATTTTCAGGAATACAAGTATATCATCGTGATGTGCACCAAAAAAATATGAACCATGGCACTGAAACCAAGGCCATATTTACCACCAGAGTGCCCTTGAACTTGTTTTCTATGGCTTTTGATTATTCTATTATGCTTCCTTGTCTATTAGCTATTGGATATTATTGGATTATTATTGGATAATTGGTGCTCTATTTCATTTCTTACTTAAAAATTTTGTCAAACCCATTACAAAAAAATTGTAATTATAGGTATGAGAGCATCTTTTTGATGTAATACACCCTGAGGTTAGGTTTTCTTTCTTGAGAAATAAAGGTTCTAGGAAGTTTCTGATTACAAGATAGTTATGAAATACTTTTCTACTTGTTACCCTGCAAGCCACCACACGGGTGTTTGGCAGGGGCTAATGAAATACTCAAAAATTAACTGCAGTTTCGCCTTGAATGTCCTATGTATGGGTAAATCTTAGTTTTAAAGCTATAGGAGTAGCTCTCCAGAACGAACCAGCGTAAATGTAAATGGCTTTGATTTTATGCGCTAAGCTGATGACATCAGCTGCTGTTACAGTGTGATAGGCCTCTACTACCTCCCTGTCTATATGTCTGCTTTATAAATTCTTTGTTAATCGTTGATGTCCATTGAAGTGGATTCGTAGGTAGCCTATGTCTGCCATAGTCGAACACTGCAGGACAGGGTAACATGCTGATTGCTTTTGATATGCTGCCAAGCAGCCAACCTTGGGGCTGAATTGAGGAAGATGTGGTGGGTGGTATCAATTACAGAGCTAAAGAGAGGTACTTTCCATCATGGTCACATGAATGGCAGCTCTGCAATCCAAATTAATATTGCATGTGACCATATTGCAGGGTAACCTGAATTCGATTGGAGTTTTGGGCATGAGCATGACCACCCATAGTTTGCTTTGGTACAGCTATCGATGCATGACATTTGAGAGGAATGTATATTCAGAGTAATATTATTTCGATGGAAATATAAAAATAGCTTTTTATTATTTTTTTGTTGAGGGCAATATGCTCTACATGTGGTCATTATGTTGCACGAGTCTCAACTCATGGAAGTCCTTACTTCGCTAAGTTGTTAACTTACCGAAATGACACTATGTGAGAATTGAGAGGATACAATGTGAGATGAGGTTGGCTAATTTCAGTGTGATCTTACTAAGGTAGTGTCAGAAGATTGGAAAAGGTTGGGGGACACGAGAGGGTGAAGACTTTGAAACTACCAATAGAATCTGGTGTGTTGAAGGACTCTTGAGCATCACTAAGTCGTCGGGAAGAACATACTAAGTGCCTTTGGTTGCCCATTGCTGCATATACACATTAATCTCAATGCTGTTAAACAAATAATTGAAGAAAGTGTGCTTTCAGGATAAAACCAACCATTACATGAAGCATTTGGATGTTGAACAGTTATCTCAGTTACGAAGATTTCTTGTTTCCACTAATTTGGTATCTGTAAATTATTGAAAAAAGTCGAGGGATGGTACATCGTTGTGAGGAGTGCACATAATCTAAAAAGAAGGTGAAGATTAAAATACTTTTCTTCTACGTATGTATATGGTAAGTGCTTTTACGTATGCTGTGTATTGGATGGTTTCTTAAAGTACCAAAATGAAAACAATGTAACACTGTTTAAGAAAGGCAGAAATTTACCACTAAACAGTTGAAATTGCAAATGTGCCTCACCTTTTTTTCATCGATTTCTTCTTTTCATTGTTAACAATGTAATTTGGCCTTGTTGATGGAAAACAAAGCATTTGAGAAATATAGTTATTTATATAATGCTAATACCATTGCCATGGACTTGCTGATGATGAAGGGTTGTTGGAGCATAGTGATGAGCACAGCTGACCAAGTATTAATCTGGGCAGAGTTAAGTGCATCCTCAATTGAGGTTGTTAAAAAGGATAATGTTAGTTCAGAATTCTATTACTTGATAATGCACGTAGCTGCCGTACACATGATTTAAATTACTGTCTGGGTTTATTATCTTTGTGAAATACCACTGCTGGTGTTACCCAATGACCTGGGTCATATCGTGTCCTTAAACTAGGGTTATTACTTTTTCAAGACATTTACTTACCTTAATACTGCTCGAAATGATTATGCTGGGATGAAGGTTTGGAAGGGATTCTGTTTGCATCGGGCAATAAAAATATGGCAGCGTACCCGGAAGTATTATCAGGCGAATACATTTGTGGCATTTGGAAACAAACCCTTTGCCTCTAGGTTTTCAAATTTGAGAGATTTTCAACACATTCTGCAGTATGTGTTCAATCAAGATTTGAATGTCCTCAACCTGAAGAGTGGAGTGTTGACATGTAGATTTGATTGAGTTGGGGCACATAAGGTTGAATTAAATGATGATTATGGGAGACTTAGTATGGATTTTTTTGTTGCACTGACTCATCACAGCCAAAGGTTTGACAGGATTTTGAACATATAATACTGAGGTGGAAAAAGTTAATAGTATTCTGACATTTTACAGAGTTAAAATGGTCAGCATGGCAGTTGCGTATGCCATGTCTCACTATTGGGAGATATGGAGGGCTCAAAAATTAATGTAGGCCAGTAATGAAAGTCTATTTTTTGACCAACAACTGTTTAGTAGTCCTATTCTTTATTGCGAGAAAGAACCATGTCCAAAATTATAATGTTCACTTCTTTATGGCAACCAACTTCGAAAGCAAGGAATACAATGTTATGGGAGGTAAATGAATATTGAAACTTGAATCCTTAAAATTCTGTGATGGATTCGGTCCATGGAATCACTGATCAAACCATTTATCATGAAGAAGACTGTATAATATCCCTGTTTCCTCCATCTTCTCATCAGATTGCGGCTAGAGTTAACTCATTGTGCTGTATTTAGTAGCCCAGTGAGAGGATGATAATGTCTGTCTGCATGAAAACTTAAGAAGAGAGTGTGGTGTTTGTATCAATAGGGATATATTGATGGCCTTAGGATATTGTTGTATATGTGATTTCCCTGTATTCATCCTCTTAGAATGAGTAAATTGTGAAGGTTAAAGCATCATAGAAATTGGCTACCTCTGCCTAAAATATTTTGAGTGGATAATTACACCTTCTATGACTCCTATGATTGTAGATATACATGGTAAATGAATATTAGCTGTCAATATTATTTAAGTAGCTTTTAGATACAATGCTTTCACTAATCTAACAATTGCTGTATTAGTGCTAATGATATGATGCATTTTGATAAGAATTTTTTGAGCATCAAATTGACTGAGAACTCAGCAGCACGAGCTTTGCACAGGAAAATTTTGACTCATGCGATGAGTGTCAGAATGTATCTGACTTGGTGACAGCCTGTATACATTAGGCTCCACACAATTTCCCTTTGGGATATTAGTCATTCAAAGCTTTGATTCCGGGCCCTCCATAGTAACTGTTACCTCTGTCATAATCTATGGAAGCCCATCTTTATAGACATTGTATATTTTTTCCACGCTAACTCATATGTGTTGGAGACAAAGAATCATTAGTAGGAATAGGTAGGAATGGAAGAGAATTGAATTCAAATACTGATAAGGAATTTCAAGTGGGATCAATGGAAGGATAATTTTTATTGTAAATTATTGTCAGTAATGTCCACTTCATAGTTGCTGCTAGGTTCAGGCACCAACTGCTGATGTTGACCCTTGATAATCAAATATCCAGTGACAATGATCGCAAAGAAAAAGAGATTGCACACTTAATTTTATTGCCAAGTAAAATTTGCCCAATCTAAGTACCAACGTATGCATTTAGCCATTTCCGTGATTTTTTGACATATCATTAATTAATATATTTATCAATGCTTGTTTGAGAGCTGTGCTTTAGAATATCAACCAGTCATGTTCATCATCTCTTTTATTCTTGCTCGGCTATTTTTGTTAATGTATTTGAAAAAATAATATTTGTATTGATGCATTTAAATTGTGGGCTCATCAAATTCAAATAATGGGCTCACTGGTGAGTTGGGAATGGGGAATGGACTTAGATCACGTCCAGAAGCACACAACTGGGAGCAGTCCATCTTCAAACTTGAATTTTATGTCACTAATCCTAAACAAAACATTTGACACCGTCCTTCTTCCCCACAAGAAATTATATATTATTTTTGCTTATAGGAGCATGATTATAGATTCACCTGAGTCTTCAATATTCATTACAAATGCAGCAATTTAATTTTTGTATCTTAAATGATATTATAAATCAGTGGTCATTAAGCATGTCAATCCATAATTCGTAAGCCTATCCTGGGATGCAGTTAAGTGGCTTAGGAACTTTTGACTTCCCTGGGTAGGACTACAACGCTGGAAAACATCTTTACTCATAGAGGATTTTCCATCAATAACTCCCATATCATGTGATATTGATAAACTGAGCACCAAAGAATGGGAATGGTTGGGTACCATTTTATTGTTGAGCTTTGAGGCTCTACTGCATCACAATAAATTCATAAGGATTGAAGAATTGTGATTTTGATGATAAAATCTTTGGAAATCTCAGGCCTCCAATTGTAGCACAATTTGAAGTGTGGAAACTTATGCATTGAATTAGCTTCATAATGAAGTGATTATCATAAAGTTAGGATTATTTGAGGAATAGCATGTACACACAAGCAAAACATGTTAAGGGCAAGAAAAAGCCTAATGCCTATTTTGTGAAAGAAGCATATTCCCTCTTGTGTGTATGGCAATGAACTATGACACTCGCTAGCTCATTAATAAGGTAAACTATTGCAGAACTGCTAATAGAAGCTTCATAAATTTCATGAAATACCTTGGGTAGGCTCTGATGATCAAGAACTGACTGTGTGGCTTCGTTGTAATAGAAAAATCTGGTATGCATCGGTGAACCCAAAATGCAAATGGGTTGTCATGTTTGGGGGAGTGGAGTTTAAAGGCTGTAACTGATGTGTTCTTGTTCCAAATTTTCTTATTGTGGTGACTAGGTCAGAGTTGAGAATCCTTGTGCCAGGAGTTGAACATTTATAGGATAATGTTCCATACTGACCTCAAATAGCATATGTATTACTAATTAATCAAAGACCTCCATTGATCGAGCCTACTTGTTAGTGAGTTTGGATTTGCTTTGAAACGGCCTGGTAAATAGGGCAGTTTTATGTCCCTGAAGTAGTGGTCGCAAGAAAACTATTAGGCATTGGCATTGTGTTAATAACATTAGCAACACTTATTCAGTTAGATGTGTAAAGTTATTCGTCAACCTTAGTTCTGTTTTGTGTATATTTGGCATGGATTAGCTTAGGTGTTTATCCACTGGAAGGCTGTGCTTTGAGTTCAAACTTTCATTTATTTTTGTCTCATTTTCTGAAAATTGAAATGTGGTACTAACACCTTTCTTTCATATGCTACAATTATTAAAATCAATTAAAACCAAGCTGCCTTTAGTGATGAGGGGTACTCTCACATTATTCATTTGGCCCCCTATCGCGAGTCATTTTGTCTACATTATTTATAATAACCCCTTCCATAGTATGAATAGTTGCCTTTAGTCCGGCATCTTATTCAATTTCTAATTCTTGATTTCCTTATAATGAATAGTGGAGTTTGGGAGCTACAGATGATGGAGTATGTGATAGGTTTCTCTTACATTTAAATAATTCAGCTGAGGAAAACCTCAAGTTACATTTCCAAATCGAACTGTGGGGTAAACATACGTCTCTCTCTCTCTTTCCTTCATATCTCTGATATTCAAAAAGTATAGGAGACTCCAGGCAAGAGTGACGCCAACTAGCAGAGGTTTTCCGAAACACTACCAAGAATACTTCTAACGGTGAATGCATGCGAGTATCTTGAAATTGAAGGCACTATCTGGGCTTTAGCATTTGTATGATAGCCTATATAGTGACAAGCAGACTTTTGGTTGAAGCATTTGTTTCCCGATGCCTCTGGTTTGCAGGACCAAAGCCAAAATATTTATACACTCCTCATTCTAACTTCGATGCCCAGCCATCATCACCGACCCACATTTTAAATGCATTCCCCTTTAATATTTCAGCATCTGAGGACCCTTATAAATATAGTATAATGATATCCTCAAGTAAGAGATACATTTTCAGCTTTTATTCAGTCAGTCTCACACACAGGTTACGCACACCCCATATTTGCTCACTGCTTTCTATACCCTGCGTATCTAGCCTTCGCTTTTTAATATGTTAAAGTTATCCTCGGTATGTCGGCCATTTAGGAAATTGATGTCATTGACTCCAGCGCCGCCATTGGTGATTTGAGCATCCTATCATGGCCCCACTATTCTAGGAAGGTTCAAATGGTCAACCGTTCATATAATTCCAGTTTTGACTTCTCCATTGCTTGGTAAATAGGGGAGGGTGCATGATCCTTAGATGAAATGGATGACCACTTTGCTTGCTTATTTTGACATTTGATATTATGGCTGAAATTCAAGGAATGTACCTAGTGTTCAGTATTTAATTCCTTTGAAACCTTAAGAAAGTTAATATGAAGTGCATATTCAGATAGTTTCGTATGAAGCCATTTCTTTTTTACTGTGTTAGAACTGCAATGCACTGCTCTTGGACTCTTCTCCCAGAATTGTGGCAATGGTTAAGTAGTGCTTCATTGTAAGTGAAAAAGATATTGAATTGATGAGTTCAAGCCATAAAGGAGAGTTATTTTCTTTCAAGGGCTCTGGGAAGTTTTTATTAGTCATGAATATTTGCATAGGTATAGAGGCCATAGTGTACACCTTAGTAGTGGATTAAGTAGTTCTGGTGAAGACCCGTGGTACTAAACAGTGGACTAGTGATGTTTCAATATGCAACAGAGTTTTAGATGAAGAAGATATTTTTATAGCTTTCAGTTCACATGATCATACTTTGAGGACGTACTGCTTGACGGGATTTGATTCATCGTTTTTGCTAACACTGAAGCAAAATAGTAATTTGTAACTTGCTGTACTCAATGCCTTGAAAAAAGTTCTGTTTGCAACTGTGCCATAGCTGATAAAATGCTATAAATTGTAGTTTTCATAGTATTCACCATGAATTGATATTTTAGACTTTTATTTCTTAATCAGAAGCAAGAAATACTAACTCCCTTACCCTATGTGTCCTTTTTCCCAAATGATGGTAGCTGATCTTGGGTGCACTGGTTTGCCTTTCACTTTTCCAGCCAATCACAGCAGAACAGCAAGCCATACACTGACAGAAATCTCAGACTCCCTATGACTGCCATGCACTTGGGTCTTGGATGACTATGTTGCCAAAAATATATTGTGTGCAATTTAGCTTGTTTGTGCCAGTGTACACTTATTCACAAGAGCTAACAACACTATTTGCCCGTTTTGAGCCAGAAAGTGAGGTGAGAGGGGAAGCACCTTAATTGGCTACTAGCTCAGGGATGTCCTCTTGCCATGGTTTTGGAAAAAGGGTATAATTTTAAGAGAGAACCTTTAAGAGTCATGTAGGACTTGAGTGTTGAATGTGGGTACAAGAGTGCTAAATTGAGTGGTGTGGTTTTTTGGCACATCCTCTTGTGTTACCATGTTACTGGTCTTCTGCCAAAAGTATTCTGCAATTGTGATGCAACAAGGGGTAGCAAGATTAATTAGAAAGCCACAACATAATCTGTACTTGTCACAGGAAGTTGTAGTCTCCTATCTGCGTTGATTCATCTCAATTATTACTCTAGTGGCTTTGTGATTTTATAGAGAAATCATTCTGGATGCCACCTTGGGAAGTCTCCATTTTGATATTTTTAGCATTTTACATGAATTCTTTTCTATTTGATATAAGTGCAGTCCACTTTTGGAATAAAGGATAATATAGTTTCCTAGTTATTTGGTTTTTGAGCCTCCCTGATACTGGCTCAAATTATAATGTGGATACCATCTCAGGATCATCATTGGAGAAGTGAAAATTCTTATGGGAAATAAAGTCTTACTTACCATTGAAAATCTACATGAATCAAGTTAGCATGGAAAATTTTTAGTGTAAGATTCTCATGCCTTTGTTTTTGTCTGAACTTCATTTGCAACATCTTGTGCTGTCTGAATTGGCTTGCAGGTTGTACATCTTAAGAGAAAGAGTAGTGAAGGATATCCAAGATGAGTGTCATAATCAGGCTGCAGAATCTTCCCTGGTCAGCCAATGCCTTGGACATCAGACAGTACTTCAGGGGGCTTTCCATTCCTGAGGGTGGTGTCCATATTGTTGGTGGAGAACAAGGAGATGCATTTATTGCTTTCAGGTAGGTTTAATTAGGCAGGCTCTTAGAGAAGTATCCATGAGAGATCCTCTTGGAAATCAATCTGTCATTTGGTGTAATTTTACTTGTAGAAAAAAAAAGAAAAATAAAAAATTATTTATGCATATTTGTTTTTTTGGTGAGCATGTAGCTTCTTGGACATGGAGATTTCATCCGTGCACTCCTAACATGAAAAGACCGTAATTAATTCACTGGTTATGTTATTCAGTTTGTGCCATTTAACAATGGCTTCATTCTATTTTTGGAACTACTGAGAGAAATGCAGGTTTCATGGTGTTAGGTTGACAGTGGACTGAAGGTTATCATTAATTGTAGACCATTTGATAGTATTTATGCTTAAGTAGCTTATTAAATAAATCTTGTTATTCAAGACTTATATTGACGTAATTCAGTCAGGTAACACTTTCAGAGGGAATTGTATGATTAAATTAGAATGAGATAATGATACATATTTGGTGGGAATTGTTTAATGTTTATTTGATAATCTTAACTGAAGAGGCTGTATTTATATATGAAATTTTAAACATATAATTTAGAACACGAGGATTTAAATGAATGAAACATCCTATTGGTTAATAGAATAGTAGGCTATTCAGTGTCAAGCTCATGAAATTACTTTAAAATGTTTAGGTCCTAATTTTTTATTTCTCTGGAGGAATAGTATTATCATTTAATAAGTAAGGATACAATTGGAAGCTGGTCATGTTTTATTTCTACTGTGGAATGACCCAAGTACTTGAATCAATGAGGCACCTGATGCTGTAGTAATGCGAGTTCTCTTTCAGGGAATGTCTCCATTTTGGTTTCTTGGCCACAGAAAATAATTTTTTTGTAAGTGGTATAGTGGCATTTTATTCATGGACTCTATTTAATTAATCCATCAGTTTAAAACTGCAAACTATTGGCTCCTGTCATGGTTGAATTCCCAGGTACAATCTGCCTTCTAAGATTGTTAATATGTCATGGTGATGTGATGGATGCATTGTCTATCCAAATTGAATGAATCTACTTCCGGACACATCAAAAGGTTCACAGTTAATAAACTTGAAACTCTTCCAATATTGATTGTAAAATATTGTGAATGCTCAATTTAAAAATGTGTTGAGTTAAATACCCGTCTTCTTTTTATCCATCTAAATCTTAATCTCTAATCATAATCATGTTTTCATTAAATTATGAATCTTGGTTCTTTTATATAACCACTAGTATTTTAGGTCTTTACTCAAATGTAATTAATTAGCTTTGATGTAGAAATAAAAATTGAGCTATGATTTCAATTTTACATTGCAATCTTGCAAATTCCTTGAGGGCAGTAATTGAACCCAGGAAAAATTTTTGCTTTTTAATTGGAACTTTCTTACTCAGTAAAGATCTTGTTTTATTTGTCAACCACATTGCTGGTGGTACTGAAGGCTCATATCTTTACTTTAACAGTGCAAAAGTGCCTGTTTAACTATATTTCCATGTACAGTAGAACCTCTACCTTATGAACTCCCTCTAAACGAGAGACTCCGATGAATGAACAAATGCTAGTGGTCCCGCCAAATCCCTATGTGAAAGCATTAGTAAATACCTCTAATGAGCAAACTCCTGCTTTACGAAAACTCCTGATTAACAAGACGAAAGATTGGCCCTGACCTGAAATATTTACCTCTTCATAACGTATTTTGCCGAAAAAATTGTTAATATTGTCTATTTTGCTGTTTTAAAAGCAAAAAGGGCCAATCAGAGACTCTGAGAACTACTTAATCAGAAAGCACCTTCTGGTTCATCGCATTTCTGGTAACTTGCGTATGTGACTTAATATTAGCATGGTTAGGAAGCAGTCAGCAGGAATGTGCATCGGTAATCGCTGGTCAGCTTCATTTATCTTTGGTTCTGCAGCTGATATTTTCTTGCGGTCGAGTGCCACCATCAGTGTCATTAATTATTACTTACGAATGAGCGAGAACATGGACGAGTAATATAAGTTCCCAATGGCTGCGAGTTCTGTTGTATGATGGCAACCCTGTTTCCAATGTAAACCTGAGGATTTGGAGGTGGCAGAGATATTGTGACAACCTCCAGTTGCCCATTTCCTCATGTTCAAGGAGCTGCCGAATTCTCTACTTGCATGATGCGGAAAGCTGCCGCATTAGTTCCTCCTAATGTTTGCATACTTTCCTTCCTCCGCTGAGTTAATAACAATGTCCTCGGCCACGTACCAACTGTCGAGCTGGCTGATGACATCGAAGTACTTAGTGGCATCATGGGTAACTTCACTTAAATGGAGATGCCCCTCTAACAGGACAAACTACAGGGCTGATAACTCTGGCCAAAAGGGTAGGCACGCACACTTGTGCAGTTAACGGCACTATTTTCGGCATCCATCCTAACACAAACTCATAAAAATAATATTTAAATACACCTGCAGCAATTCTTTTGGGCCCAGTGGTAGTAAAAATCACTCTGCTTAATAAGTCCACAAATAGCTTTCTATCACGTCAAGAACGACAGCTGAGGAGATGCTGAACAAATGAGAAGGGGAAATCCTCGAAACTCAATTTATTATTTAATTTTAAGGCATTAGGTGACAAAAAAACCATTGTGGCGGCGTAGATCCTTTTTCCTCGTCAAGTTGCTCAAGCGTGCAGTGATAGAGACCCAACCCATCTTCCGTAGCGGCCACAAGGCGATCTTTCACGGAGGAACGGTGAAACACAAACAACCCAGCTGCTGTGGCTGCTACAGTGGTAGCCCTGCCACCCTGGCCCATGGGCAGTCAACTGTAGTTTGTCCTGTGATTTGTTGCTATAAAAATTACTCAAACGGAGTTCCAGAACAATTTCGTAATATTAATGTCCGCAGCTTATTTCTGGCTTAGTGAAAGGACAGACAGAAGGTTCTTCGTGAGCATGGAAGGATTACCTCCATGGCTATGCGGCGAAGTGGAATGCTGCAGGTGAATAAAAAACTGCATGTGTGCTGGCGACTAACAGTCTACTGTAAACGTTTAAGTTGAGCTTGGTTGAACTACCTTGTTCTCAGCCTAAGTAAGTGGTGGACACTTTCACGCAATCGTTAAAGCATTCATTCCAACCCGTTTATTCTTCTTGACTTCGGATTGGAAGTTAATGTTGACGCCAAACGTAAACTGGGCTTTAAATCCTCGAATTTCTTTCTAAGAGAATGGTAGAGATAATCTTTTGCGGTTCTCTGGGGATATTTTACCTTTAATGGAGTTTTGCTGACCACTTCCCCAGAAAATTAAGGCACAACACTGGGATATTTAATTTGCCCCTAATATGATGCAACGTGCAAATCACCTCCCAGATACAAACTCCCAATTTATGAACAGGCAAAATTTCGGTCCATTGAATTTCGCTATTAAGAGGTTCTACTGTATACTCTTTTGTTAATTTGGTGGCCTTCACTGCTTCATGGGCTGAAATAGAATTATTTTTAATGTACTTCTTCAGAATGTTTATGGCTTTAGAAATTATATCTTTGGAGCATATGTTGCAAAAAATTTTGCAAATAATATTTAGTATGGAACATTGGAATTTTGTCTCGTGAAAGTAATATCTGAACACCATTGCACACCGAAGCATGACCATCATAATTCCTCAAAATATTCAGCAGAAGGGAATATCCTGATATAAATTGATGTTTTGCCAAATATTATCTTTAAATACCATATATACTCTTGTACAGTCTGATTTATTGAGATAAAATTTTTTGCCTGAAGGCTGCATTACATGGTATAGTATATTGTCCGAATGAATGCGTGAACTCTTTCATGAGAAAAATTGTATTGTGTGAAGCAGCAAATAGTATGGTTGTCTGAATGACTGAATAGGAAATAGAACCTGCTCTAATCCCATTAATTTTCATGTACACTCTGTGACACATTCATTTCTACAATAAATTGTACCACTTAAAGTGGCTCTAAAAGTTGGATTGGTCAATCTTTTGATGGCTTATCTGATCTTATGATCTTAGTCCAAAAAAATGAGTTTAATCCTTCCCAGACCACAGGGTGTTATCACAGTGCAATATTCCAATCTCTCAATCTGCTGAAATCATTCATGGAACTAAGAGTTTATGGCTTAGCATTCAGTTGATGCTCCAAAATTTTATTTAATAATTTATTCATATTGTCAACCTGTATTTTGTGCAATGCAATGAGAATCCAAGTGATGAACACCTGGTGGTGATTTTTAAAGTCTAGCAAAAGGCTGGATTGGATATGGGGCTGGGCATTCATGAAACATTGTTAGAAACTAATGTGACATTATTACAATGAGAAAGAGGACATTATATTCAGACAGTAGCAGTCGAAGACCCCACCCAGTCCTTCTGGCAGAAAGAATCCTTGCATACAAGTCAATTTTGTGGGCTGGAGGCTTTGTGCAACTTTGTCACCCAGCCCTTCATGTTGGTGTCATTACTTTTGAGAAAGTTGTAGCACAAGGGCTACTGCCTGAGTAATGTGTCATTTGTTAAGGACAATTAGAAACACCACATTTTTCAACATTTTAGAAAGCAGAGAATGAGTTTTGACACCTTCCTAATCCCGCAGTAATAGCCTAATTATTATACATAGAGTTAGGTAATAATATTGTGGCTTGAAAATGTTGATGTAATTTGGTTGCTAAAGCCTTATTATTAGAGGCTCTTAAGTTTTTGAGCTGGTGTAACTTGAGTCTACATTTACCTGGTCTACACACAAGTCAATAGTACAAAGTAAAATTTTCTGGTTGAATAATCAGGGGCTGGACTATACTCTAGGTCAGCTTGTTCATGAGCATATATGGTATTTTAAATATGAAATATTTGGCAATATCTTAAAATAGCCCTTGTAACATTAGCCATCCTAAAAACTGGGATGTGGAGGTTTCTAGGAAGGAATTCTAGTGAATTTCAAAACCATAGATATGATTGAATCTGGAGCATTACATCACCTGGAACATTAAAAGGTAAAAATCTGAATGCTGTGATATTAATTTTGTTTTGTTTAAAGCAGCTGTGAAAATGAACTCAAGGTTCCTAATTCTATCAATGTTATTTGAAAGTATGTGTGTCCCACTTGTGAAGTTAATTTCTTTATTCCTTTTTCTCTCTTTTGGATTAGCATTTAAGTAACTAAAGTTACTTCAGATCCTCTTTGGCACCATATGGGTGAATCCAAATTTTCCTTGTCTTTTATTATCATGAGCAATATTGTTTAATTTATGTTCTAAAGTGAAGATATAAATGCAGTCTCTATTTATAATTAATAATTTTACCTAATGCCCTAAGACCAATGTCAAATTTTGCCTTTAAGTTTTAGGTCTAATATTTTGGCTCCTGCTTTTATCATGTTAATCCATTTAACAATGTATCTTTTGAAAATGTTGATGAGATATATAAATAACATTCCAATTTCCAGTGTCAGGCATGCATACATTTGTTTTTACTGAGCATGCCATTATAAAAGTGGATTACTGCATAAAAGCACTGTATCAGCCATATAAAGAAATAAAGCATTTAAGAAAACATTCACTGATGAAGAATTCCAATTTTGTGGTACTTCAAATGCCATTGCAAGCTTGGCCTGTGACCTGCCCAAGGGATGAGCTGAAGAGATTGGGAGGGATATATCCACAGTTGGCTTACTATCATCCTGAGAATTGTTATGAAAGCTATTCCATGGTTCAGTATGTGAGCTTCAAGAGACAATAAAATAATATGACTTTTAGAATCCAAAGGATTAATAACTAATTGTGAATAAGTTGCTTACATTGTAATGGCCATTATTTACCCCATGGAAGAACTTCTTTCCCCATCCTTAATTTTTTACTGAAGCTGATGATAGTCATCCATCATTTAAATGCACACGGATTAGTAACATTTTAAGCCTCAAACACATGAAAATACTTATTCACTTCAGAAACATAATTTTTCTGTAACTAACTTGCTGGTTGGAAAATGAGTATCTCACTTCATTGAAGAAAATAATTTCTGCAGTACACATTATCTTATCTGCTTCACTTTATTTTCCAGGTCTGTGAAATATCTAAAGAATATTGTTGAGAAGTGTAGGGTTTTTAGACACTAGTTCTGAGGTCACAGATAGCCGCAATCCTTATGAGTCCCATCAGAGAATAGAACTGTTTGATAAATAATTGCTCTTGTGACCTTCTTTTTCAACTAAGCAGTGACTTCCATGTGTAGAAAGCTTGGAATGTCAGAGCTTACGTTCACTCAAATGCATATTTTTCATTGATGATTGAGGTCATCTGCCCCACTGGAATCATGATTTGCTTATCATCAGGTTTCTTGGGCCCCAGAACCTCTGGAATACTTGAGCTGATGCCCGCTGGTCACCTTTCAGGTGTTAGTCAGGGCCATCAGTTACATAATGTTTTTGGCTTTCCTTATCTGGGAGAATTCGGTACACACTGCTCATTAATTAGAAAGATGTAGATACTATATTAAAGGTAGAAACATCCTTCGCTCACTCTGTATACATACATAGGCATCACTCATACCCTGAAAGATTACACTTGCCTTTCATTTATTGAAGAAGAATAAATACTTCATCTTTCCACTGACAATTGTAATCCAACAGAATTGAATCAAATTTATTCTGTTGAGGAGAAAGTACTAATGGTATTAGATATATTCTGCCCATCCTGTCTCAGGGTTAAAATGAAATTACTTTCATTTTAATGAATTACATATAATATTGTGTTACACAGGTTCAGCAGGAGCCTAAACATACATATTAATGATTCTATGAATATGTAAATTAACTGTCAGAAGTTAATGATTGATACTTAATTTTCTGAAGGTAACCATTATTAAGACGAAGGAGTTTAAGGAATATATTGAGCTCTTGGAGTCATAATTATAACCGTTTATATCTTGCATAATGCCTCAACCAAAATAGTCTTAGGAAACATCAAATATTTCATTTTTGGTTCTAAGATACTGGAATATGTACATTCAATGAAAATATATGGAGTTCATTTAATTCTTGTAACCTGTGCATGGATGTTGGTGGAACAGTATCCTGACAGCTCAGCAAATACATTCTGTTTGCGGAGAAAGGCCGATTTAAGGGAATTACCCTTTTGAATTCATTTTTCATCTTCGAGTCATCTCCTATCATGTTTGTTTTGAAAGCTCTTTCTAAAGGGTCATGAGTACAGAATATACAGAAGTTATTTTGACTTTTTACTTAATAAGCAATGGTCATAATGTCTTTATTGTATTTCTGGACAATTTTGGAAAATCACCTTACCTCACTCTTATTTACATGTTACTCACTCTATTTATAATGGGTTTTATACTCAAGTAAACATCCAGTGGATGTTCATTTTTGCTTATGATCTCTTCACTAGAACATGCACAGAGCAAGGAACTAGCACACTTAAAATACTCTGCCCATGTTAGACACCTGTTGAGAGAAGTCTGCATTGAAGCAGCCTTAACTGTTAATTAATGCAAATTATGTTTATTGAACCTTTAAATACTTATTAAAAGGTTTGAGATCCATGAATCAATGTCTTGGCTACGGCATCACTGATGTTCTTTCTTCTTTATTTTGAGTTACGACGATATCAATTCTTGCCTTTCATCAGTTATTGGCAAATCACACTCAAGATAACCATGAATTCAATGTTGTCTTAATAAAATGCTTAACAAGATTATGGAAAAGAGAAAACATTGTGTCATGTGTTTTCCTTTTTGCTTAGAGAGATTATTCTTACAATGAAATAATAACAATATTACATGCTATTGCCCTATTGGAACTTTTATGAGAATAGCTTGCACTATCCTGTGTATGCAAATTAAAGTGTATTGAGAATGAAGGCTTTACATGAAGATGTGTGGTACGAGAAGCAGCCTCTGCATTTGCATACCTGCGGCGACAATTTTCGAGAGATCTACTTACTGTTCAGCACCATATTCTGCTGACAACACTTATGAAGCTTTCTCCTGAACACGGAAATGGGGACTGGAATGCGCTGGAATATCCTGCCAGCCTCAGCAATTGAATCTGGGTCCTTGGCATGAGAAGCCAGTTCATATCTGTGTCACCTGTCTAGTCTAGACACTACAGTAAGAGTTATCATCTTTAATGCCATTTGATAGTATTGTCACTCCTTTTGAGTGAAAGGTAACCAAGTATAAGGAACTCACTCCACACAGCTAACGAGTACACTCCTCATTCTGATGGATACAGTCCTCAGGGACGGAAATGCTGTTGGTTAGCTCACTTCTATCTAAATTGTCAATTGTTTTGTATGAGAGTTTTCACTCATCTATACTTGGTAGCCAGGTAAAATTTGGGAATATGTCATTTTTCAAGTCAGTGTGCATGATTCTTAGGGGCTTTACATTTCATCTAAACACATAGATAAGTACATTCTTCTGCCATAAACTGCCTTACAGTAATTACGAAGTAACAGAGATACTCAGTCTAATATTTCATTCCATAAGAGTGAAGTTGGATGGAGTGCTCCTCTCCTATGAAGTGAACTTTTATCAGTATTTGCATTGGACTCTTCCTTCGGTTCTTTCATTATGCTTGAGTCATTTTTTATTCTGTCCTCCAATAAATATGTGAAACCAGTTGATTGAAATATTGGTAAGTTGGTGGTACTTCCATATGGAGAATAAGTTGTGCATTTGGCTTAGTATTGTATTTGAATATCTCATTAGAAATTAATTTTGATAGGTGAACTGCATTGAATCATTCCACATTCATATATATACTGCATTTTGGGTTTAAAAAATGCATTCTATTTCTTAACTTGCTGTTTCTTAGCATAATTGTTTTTCTGTTTTTAAGTAAAGGAAATATTACCATTACACAAGTGTTAGTGCAGGAGGATGCTTGTATATACTAGATAATTAAATGTGAGGCTGGCTTCTCTTACAAGAACTTAGAGCCACAGAAATTTCTGATTATTTGCCTGCAGCAGTAGTGCTTGGGCTCAAGAATCTTGCTCTTGCCACTGGACTTAACATCTCTAGCAATTATTCTTCCTATCCAGACTGTTTTAAGAACCCAATTAAACCACCTGTATTTGATATAGTTCAAAATTGATAATGCAAGGTAATTGTCTCTAAGAATACAATGAACTTTATCTTTGAAGATTGACTCAAATGCAAAACTTTTGTTGACTTCTGAAGTTCCTTATACTCCATGACTGACATTTTAATTTGGAACTGCCAGTTTTGTACATGCTGTAAGATTTCAGACAATTGTTTACAGAAGCAGTTATGGATTAGATTTAAAGACCTGAAGCACCCTTATTTTATGCATTGTTATTTAGTTCATATTCTTTTAGGTGACTTAATATAACCATTAATCTTATTTATTTCACTTTAAGAATGAGTAGATATGTGATTATTGTGTGTGCCTTGTGGAATATGGTCAATGCTAGCTTATGGCATATGGTAGCATTAAAATTTCCTTCTACTTATAGGGTTTTTGTTCTCAAGAAGTAGAATTATGATCAGGTTTACATTTTTCAGTAGTCTTCCAGTGATAATTGCATCACATTTGTTTTTTGGCAAAAAGGTAATATTCACCGTTAATTAAAGGTTATCAATTATACATTTTAGATCTTCTCACCTTCAGGTTTTATAAGCATTAGTACTCATTACTGGAGTGGACTCCATATGCCTACGTTGGCATCATTGCTTTCAGGTTAGGCAGTCGTTCAAAGAGGGTTAATGGTGTTATGGAAGTTTGTAAAAGGCAACAGAGTTGTTACAATATGTATGCTATAATATTTTGATCTTAAGTGGTGGTGGCCGTAAACTTGCAGTTTATCAATTGAGGCATAGTTGCCATGTCCCATTCCTTCTGCCATTTTTTTTTTCAATGTTATGCATTCATGGAAAGATATGGCTAAGTCTTCATCTGGCTGATATATATGTAGCTTTTCATGGAAACAAATTTCAAACTCCAGTGTGAAACTTCTAACTTAGGCTATGACACTGCTACTCAACAATCATTTACATGAAAAAATAATGTTCATGCTAGGCCTAATGCTAGCTGAAAATATAAAATGAACCAATTGGTACCTAAATAGACAGTGATTTCAGTAAACCTTTAAATGGATGTAGTTAAGAATGATGTTATGCAGTGTGTCCGAAAGTTACATAGTTTGAGAAGTACTACAGGAATAGTTAGGGATTTAGGTTGCAGGAGAGGGGAGGGGCACCTACCTTGTACCAATTTATGGTGGAGGGGAGAGAGGAGTGAGACGAAATCCTGTCTGGCTCTGGGTAGCAGATTTGGAATGAAAAGTCTTGCTGAGGGAGGGGACAGCTGCCACCCTGCCTCAACAGGCTACGCCCATTTATCCAGTGTAGGTGGTGAACTTGTGTACAGGATATTGAGGTGCTGAAAGTAGGCAATGACATGTGTGAGACAGGTAATATCTGTCCAAAGCTAGGAAGATAAGATGGTGTTGTAAGCAGGGAAAATTTCATCAATCCTGCATTACAATTTGTTAGGATACTTACCTAATTTTTTAAAGAAAAGTCTTATAGTTCAAGTAATTCTTAAGCTCTATCAAAATAAATTGAAAGTACAATGAGTTGAATGGAGTACACATTTGTTCCTTTTTATTTATGCTTTGTTATTTGGCCTAAAAATGAACTTTCTGCAGTTGCTACGATTGTACTTCTCTTTTTGGAATTGGTTTACAATTGGCATACAATTGCAATTACTATATACTAATGTTGACTCCTATTCCTTAATAAACTAATATTTTACATGCATTGCCCCTGTATTATATTATTTTTGTTAGAAGTTATCCATGAGTTAGTATAGGTCTGGTTGACTATCAGAAAACAATACTTCATCAACACATTACCACAACTATACCTTTAACAGTTTTCTTAAGTTAGGTTTGGTAGTTAAATCATCTTCATTGTTAATTACTCTCATTATTTTCTTTCATGTCTTACTTTAGGCTGTGTTAAGTTGAAAAGTAGCCTTTCTCTCAATATTATTCATAAGTTACTCGTTTAATGTGCATGTATATACTCAGAATCATCATCACTTTCTTCAGCTGTGGTAAGCTCTTGGTAGTCTTTTATCCTCATCCGTTTATATTTTTAGTGCTTTTTGAAGTGCAGTCATGATAATACATTGACAATGTGATATAAACCCAAGCTACACATCCGAAATTCTTACAGGTTTAGAGCATTGTGAAATTTACTGTCCCTGTGCATAAACCAGTTTTTGACCAACTTACTATGCATCCTCTTGGAGTATTTGTAGGTCAATGAGTTGTGACATAATCATTTACTATGAAGGAGATGCTATGGTGAGGGAAGCAATCGTTTGTGTTAAGAAGGGGTAGGATAATTATATTCTGCAAATACATCAGTGATTGTTTGGTAATTATACTTCTGATTTCATTATGATTAACAACCAACTCTGGCCCGATGATAAAGTTATATTTCAATTTTGAAAAGAATCTGGAGCGGATGATTAAACTATTTGTAGCAGTAATCAGTTTATAATGACAGCAGGCCATGGAGCAACGTCTGGGTCTGGAAGCTGAGCAGTATTTGGAGAATAAGTGTGAAAGTATGAAAAATCTCTGTGATTTTTTTTCTAATCATCTAGTGCATGAGTGGTAGTAAGGGGATCAGTTGCCACAGGATTTACAGTGCAGGATGTACAGGATTCCTAGCCTGACAGCTTGCTGAAATATTTCCATCTCCATCTGTCTTGCACCACTCTCCAACCCTAACTCATATACTGGGTTATAGTATGGGGTGGCACATCTGATCATCATAGAAAAACTAGTATTATGCTCTGTGAGATTGCACTGCAGCTGTATATTCGGAGGGTTTCATTCTTGGGGTGTAAGGTAAGTGAAAGCCACTCCTTGTACTTATATTCTTGTAGTGTTAGTGATACGTCATGCATCAGAATTCATTTGTTGCTGGCAAAGGTGGAAATGAATGAGGATAAACTAAAACTGCAAGTCTGAGATAAGAAGTGTTCACCTGCTGTTCTGCTGGGGTGTTTGCTCATTTGTAGACTCATGTAAAACAAAGATGGGTCAAGTCCCCTGTTGCCCAAAGAAGGTTTCATGATGTACATCAAATCACCAGTGGTTTGTAGGGGACAGTGAATATCATAAAGGTATGATTAAGAAACTAAGACCTGTTTGAGGCATTTAGGAAGAATCACTGCTGAAAGATAAGAGGTTTTGAGATAAAGGATTCAAGAGTGAACAAATGACATTTACAAAGAAGGTGAGGAAACATGGCACGCAGAACATAAATTAGGAAATTCACTACCCTGTAGACTCGTATGACATTTTTGACCAATGCTGATATCCATTTAAACCTATTTATAGGATAATGGCTCTGTTGTATGTGATTATCCTTCAGTTATCGAGTTGAACTAAAAAATTTATTCTGCTGGAAAGATAATGCTGCCCATTTATTTTGGGGGTTTATTGTATCAGCTTGTGGAGGAAGGTTCAAATTTGTGAAATGAATTGTGAATGTCTCGTTTCAAAATGGGTACATATTTTATGGTATGAACACCTCAGAATATGGATACTCATGTTTAGTAACCCTAGAGATGTCGTACTTAATGCCTCGTAACAGAAGTAGTAGCATTCAATTAAGGGAAGTGAAGCTTGATTTTGGTTGGAATGTTTGATGCTAGATTAATCAATTGATTACTAATTTTATCTTTAGAAACACCAAAATATCGATTTGATTGCTAATGTCGGAGAGAGAAAGAGGCAAGACTATTATACTGTAACATAAAAAAATCTGCTATCAACAAATCTTGATGGGGAAACTTGATTTATCTATGAAATTTAAACAATGGATTCACACTGCAAAGAAGAATAAGTACTTGCATCACCAGGAAACAGGTGTCATGATTGCACCTTGAATAAATAGATAGAAAAAGAGTTAATTTATGTTCCAAGTTACTTTAGAAAACTTCAAGGAATTGAGACCTGAGACTGTTAAGTTAGTAGAAATTTAGATACTTCTCTTCTCCCTGGGTTTAAGCAATCCAAGTAGTCATGTAGCATTTTATTTTCTTGATGAAGTCAGTTATCGCCATCATTGAAGAGGCCAATGAGACTTCTAACACGATACTCCAGTCTGTCTTACATGAATCAGCTCTTCCAAGGTATAAGGTGGGTGAGAAACTTAGCTGCCATTAACCTACTATTTACAACATGTGCTGAGGAGACTGCTTGTTTTGTCACATGGACTTCCATTGAAGTGCCCTTCATTTAATTGATGATTTAATGATCAAATAGGAATGAGAATGTCAAAGAAATTCGAGAGTTAAATATGCTGTGCCATCTTGGGAGCCAGTTCACTAGAGCCAATCAAGCGGCAAAGCCCAAGTAATACTTCTTCAATACTTCCATGTTCAGGTATGCGATAAACACATTCAGAATTCTGTTAATGGATGGTATTGTGATGAAGACAAGTAAGGAATTACGGAAGTTAATTGGCTCTGCGAATTATTGAGTTTTAGTTTATAATTAGACAAGTTTACAAACTGACCCTCACTATATAATGGTGTGTTGAAACTGTGAAGAAATTGATATGCCCTTATTTACTGGGCACTTATTGCAAGCAACAATGCACAAGTCTTTCTAAGTGACTTTTGAAGTCCTTATTATCTCTTGAAAGTCATAATGTTAGTCCCTCTAAATCTGAAAAAAGAATTGACTGACCCTCCTGAGCAGTTCTGAATTTACTGTCCCTTCTTATGCCCTGCTATGCTACTCAATTTTGGTATATAGTTCTGGTATCGAGTAGGAAGCTAAGGTACTCAACATAGGCTATTTAAGGATTACAGTCATCCCTGAAAGGGTGAAGTTGTGCATTAGCACGAAGTATGACTGCTGAATAATGAAGATGGTGACTTAAAACTGATCTGGTAATACACAGGTATTATTTCTTATCTCTAACTTCATTGAATAACTCCATTGTAAGATTTTTGTTCGTGGCATACAAATGAAAACAATATTCTGAAGCTATGCTAATTGTTTTACTGGCCTGGAAAGTTAACATTTTGAGGATACGAAACTACCTTTTATTTGACTTAAATATTAGTCATCTCAGCAACTCAGTCGTGGTACCTGATTAGTTTGGGGGTGCAATGTATGTTGAAGCGTCTGAACCTATCACACAATAATACAATTTAGTGTAAATTCAGTGCCACGTGCAGATATCAAATGGTGTTAAAAACCTTTTGCTTTCAGAGAGCCTGTTGGTGATATTGTTTAATATCATGGTATGCTTTTATTTAGGTATCTGTTGAAGGATCTCTGTCTTAAAAAAAAGCTTCATTAATCTTAATGCATGGATATTTGTTGAAATTAGAGATGGGACGTTCGAATAGTCGCATTCTCGAATTCCCTGAGTAATGAGCTATTTGCACTATTCGATTTTCGAGAACCCAAATTATTAATGTCACTCTCTAATATATTACACGAATCGACTAATGTTTTTTAAATTCGCTGTCATCAGTTTGGTCTTACGTGTTACAAAGAGTTTGGTCTACCAGATTTGGCTGGTACAAATTCATTTATTAATATTTCAAACAAAATTTCATCTTTCAAGTTAGGTGCAAATATATATAATCCATAATAACTTAAGGGGAATTTCATGAAAAAGCAAATGAATGAATTTTCAAATGCTAGCGAGGTTGGTTGATCCTTTTTTTTGATTCCTCGTTGCATGATGACACAATTTACAAATTCAGTTTTTAAAATAATTGTGATTTCTTTATTTAATTAAAGGTTTGTGATTAACGTAGTAAAATACTAGTAAAAATTAAACCTTCCACATTCTTAGTCTTCTTAAGATTAAACGCCCATGTAGTATTTGATATATGAGTGAGATATTCAAAAAAATATTAGATATTCCAACTCTATATTCGAATTCGAGAAAAATGCTATTCAACCCATCTCTAGTTGAAATAAAGTATTTTTCAGAATTTTAACTCCCTCAAGTAATTAAAAGAATTTGGAACGGTGGTTGGAAATTTCAGTCTGAAAAGGAAAGAAATGATAAGTAAATGATTTCAATTAAAAGATTAAAAAGGTGCTCATACCCTCCCCAGGGGGCACTGCATTCTTTACTTACTTCCTGACCATCTTAATATAATCGACTAGTTTCATAGTTTGACTACTGAGTAATTGAACTAAAATGATTGTTGCGACAGCAAAACTGGTCAGTGATAGTAAAACAGGAAAATTACGAGTGATTTATTCCTTGGCTGTTTCATTAAAAGGATTAATAGTAAGATAACCTTTCCTGGGGTATGTAAATCTGTGGGCATCATTAGGAAAACTTCCAATGTACATTTAAGTATTAAAAGTGGATTCACCACCCTTAGTAGTCTTTAATGCTGTAGTAAAAAGTAAAGGTGCACCTCAGGTGTGTTTGGAAATACACTTGTGTTTCGTGGACATAAGTGTCACAATAAGTATAACTTCATGGTGCATACACATCAGTGTAACAGGTGGCAGACATTTTATATTTGGAGAAAGTTTTTTGTAGATCTTCTAAATAGAGTACAAATGCTCTCATTGGCAAAATGTGCCATAGTGTTTCAAGAGCACTTCACCAATTGCTCTTGTATAATTAATGTGTGCTGAACAATTTTTAGGGAAGTATTCTGGGTAATGTTTGACTTCAGTGGAAGTGAGTATTTAAAGCGGAAGGTCTCAATTTTTAGTTTCTGGAACAGCAAAATACCTAGTGATCTTATGGAAAATGTAGCTATGGCTTTTTCTGATAAGTGAGAAGATGAGAGGATTAAGAAACATTTCCTCAGAATATTGTTTCATTATGTGAGGAATGGATATATTTTAGTTATTTAGATCATAATAAGGGTAGCAATAGCGATTACCTCGAGCAGTTGTCATATCAGAAAGCACCACTGGCTGTCTCACACATCAGTAATAAGTTCTATCTAATCTTGAGATTTCTGAGAAATTTCTTCTTCTCAGTGATTTCTAATAAATTTGAAAGAAGGTACACTGAGCCTTCCTTTCTGAAGCATGTTTAAGTGTTGTAGGAACATTTAACATATTAAAATAGACTGGGCTGGGTTTAGTTGCTCCTAATTTTTTCGACAACAGTTGGACATTCAAATGACACTGCATTTAGTGATTGTAGTCAGGTCTTTTATGTTCACATTGAAGTGCGGAGAGGATGGAGGCATCAACATGTAAGATAACATTGCCACAAGGATTTGCTTTGATAAATTGCTTTTGGAAATAATCAAGAGCAAGATTCCTAGAATACGAGACTGGCTTTGACAACAGAAGCTTACTGTGGGAAGTAAGAGTGCTGTCATCCATTTGGATGTCTTCTTCACAAATTGCTGGCAGTTTGTGAAGTAGGACTTCATCCTGGAGAGATATCTGCCTGTGGTGCAAACTGACTAGAGTTAATTAGGAGAACTGAGTGATATATGCTGTCTGAGATGTGTGAAGACAAAATTCGAGCAACTATTTTATGCTCTTGAGAGGCTTTGCATCATTAAGGGATTGGAATGCAGATGTATTAGTGGATTTTATTCCTGGAAGCTGTGCTGTACATTCTAGTGGGGAGTGAAAATGTTGAAGATAATCAGTGATGCGGTGATAGCAAAGCATCAAATATCGTAAGAATACCCAAAGAGAATCATTTGCTGGTTGTTATTTGAATCAGTGAAGGATTCAGAGTCAATCCTGAATAGAGGCCTTGAAAATGTCAGACAAGGGGTGGGCAACGTTATGAGCCTCTGTTAATGATGACCATGACTATCCAGTCAAGATCTAGTGATAGGGAGTTGAAAGAAAATGAATGTTTCCAATTAATTAATGGGAATAGCAAGGATATAGGAGTATGCACTTTCTTTGGTGCACTACTGGAATGGTGCATATGGCAATGTTGGTCAATGGTCCTTAAAGAATTTTATTTATATTTTCAGCATTAGTCATTGGATCAGCTCTTGGAGCTCCTCACAGTTAGTTTGAGGGACTCATTATGTCAAGAACTTATTTGTTATTCCTGATGACTTGCTTGTCATGAAACCATGCCATCTATGCCTTGCCTCAAAGCCCATTTTGTCTTGGGAAGTAGGATAATTTTTACTTTTAGATTGGTGGCATACTTAGTTTGACTTAGCAATATGCTTAAGTTCATGCTCATTTTTACTCTTACTGAAATTAAGCATGTATTTGTGAGTCAATATTTTGAATCATTTATTAGTTAAAAAAATCTTCATCCATGGTTCTCCCTCATTTTCCTCTAGTAGAGAAGAACTTAAGCCCTTTACACTAAAAAAATAAGTTTATTTTCTTGTGGTCAAAATGACAGTTCTGGATTTGCTTTAAATGAAGGAAAAGTATCTCAGGCTCTCCATTTTGAAAATTCTATTACTTTCAATTATCTGGGGATTTCATGGTACTTCTACATACATAATTGGTAATATTTCGAGTTCCTCGAGAGTTCTGAATGCCTTGATAAGATAGATAAGGTCAAGTTGTGTAAGTATGATGCAAAAGTTATCAGCAGCCTAAGCAAAGCAGCCTATCTGTGTTTATGCCCTCAGTATTGTATTTTGATTTTAATTCTTGGATCATGCCTCTCATTTAACTCCTCGAATGTCGATTTTATTCCTGGTATTTCAGAGTGAATGTAATGTCCAACATTAAGAAGAAAGTTTGTTGGTTATGTGAAATCACTATTTTTGTAATTAAGTACATTTGAGACAAAATTGGCTTGGATATTTGGGGAGGCATCTGACAGCTGAGGTCATTTGTTCCATAGGGGAGAGGTAAGGGAGGAAGGGTGGAGAAACCCGGTGTTGATATTAGCCTGCTCTTAACGAAAGGCGCCAAGGGAACCATGGTTTAACGTCTCATCCGACAGATGGAGTACTGCACTGAAGCACCCTCCACAAGACACTCAAGTAGGGATTGGGTTTCCTCTGAGAAACATCCTCCTCTGCAGGGATTTGAACCTTGGCGACCTGTATGGTGACCAGTACTCAAGCCACCACACCAACCCGATCCTCTTAAGACAAATTTAGGGTAGTTTGAAAGAGTGAGATGCTTCATTTATTGGCCATTCCCTAACAGTTAATTCTGAAGTTGTACATAGAATGCATTATCATATCATACCCGAAAGATGTTAGCAGGAGAATTTCTCAGAAGTTTTTGCCTTATGTTCTTCTTATGAGGCACGCATGAATCTCTGCATTTAAACTGAACTATAATGAACTGAATTATGAAACCTTTCGTATTAGTTGAATGAAAAAAATCCATTATTGGCCTTGGGTTAATCTTTCAATTAATTGAACTGCTTGGGTGTCTTCTGAGGCAGGAAGTAATTAGTTTAGGTTGCAGCTGAGCTGAATTCTGGGGAGGATTGGTTGGCTGTTAGATCTTTGGAAGAGGATGGAGACAACATTGGAAAAACTTATTTCTGTAATCATGCTGCGAGCAAAACACTTTAAATCGGTATTTAATGTTCCACATATGGCAAGGCAGAGTCATGTATTGTGACTCATTGAAACTGATCTTGGGTTGATTGAAATTCTGTTGCCAGTGATACATATTTACTTTGAATGGGAATCTTATAGTAGAGGGGACACCACTTCGATGCCTCTGATGTTTGATATAGGAGGAAATATACTACATAATTTTGTCAGGGGTAGTGGCAGATTGAGAGGGGGGTGGCTGCCCTTCCTCCTCATGTAATACCTGGTATTATAGAGGAAATGTCGGCCATAAGACATTCCAGATCCAAAGGTAATGGTCCCCCCACCCTACAAAAGTAACTTTAGTCCACTCCTGTATAGAGGTACTGAAACTTATTATCTTGATTATCTGCCAGATAAATGTTTAAATAGCAGTCAGATAAAATCCTCTTGATATTTACATTTGCAGAGCTCTTTATTATCTTTCTTTATCTCAGCATGCCTCCTACTCCTCTTCATGCAGTCCATAAAGCCTATTCTTTTCTTCCCCTTCCCAGATACTCAACATCCTCCCCTCTTTCACTACCTTAGGCTAACCCTCGCTCAAACTACTGCTCCCACCATATACTTTGACTTCTTATAATCTCATCCCTTTAACCCTTCTGTCCCTTCCCCAGTGAGTAAGTTTCCTTTCCTCACTAACTCGCGTAGCTCTTACTCATTTGTCTTCCTTTCTGTCCCCTGCACCTTCTGCCTCACTCTATATTTAACTTTTCGCTGACCTTTTCATTATATCCGTACCCAAGGGCCCCATCATCAGGTCCCTCCTATTGCTGAATGCAGTCTAATTAAAACAAAAATGGTGAGACATTATGAGAAGACACTTATAGAGAAAATAATTGTTCAGTAACCAAGGTGGATCTGTGCTCAGTAACTGAACAGGAAGTGTACTCATTACTGTATATTAATTGAAACAAACAGTACAGTTTTTAGAGCACAGCCACATTGCAATTACTATAGCACAGCTAAAGTGCAGTCAGAGCACAGCCAGGGAGCAAAGTGTACTTAAGTGTTGTTAACATAACACATTTACAATAGAGTTAGTACAGCACAGCCACATTCCAATCGACTGAATGCTGTCTCAGTACAGTCACCTAGGCATAATTACCTACAGTTTCCGGAGACAGAGAGACAGTTAACTGAGCATAGTTGAAGTTTTATTGATAATGCAGTACTGTGGTACAATCTTCTTCCTTTATATATACTATATCTCATTGCACTTAATGATGATGCCAGTATAAAATTACGGTGTAGGAATGCTTTTGCAAATTCTCTTCTCCTTACAGTCTGCAGAGAATTTAGATAAATTCTTGAGCAAATGTGATGTGCTTGCAAGCATAACTACCAAGACATTTGCATTTAACACTTTACATGCTGGGCTTTAAATTGAAGGTCCTCACAGAAAAACTGAGGATGTTACACAAAACTGGATTGTGATAGAAGGCTCTCTTAATTCTAGGTTAATGAACTTTTATTCAATATTAAAATTTATCTTGGCACTTTGTGGTCATATGTATGTCAACCAGAAAGACTGCAGACATACAATTACGTCCAGTTGCTGTTCATTAATGGTATTCCATGGACTCCCTCCTGGTATGTTCATCGTCCTTCTCAATAAGAGGGCATACCATTATATCCATGGCATTGTTAAGTGTGAAGGATACTGGGAAGTTCTTTAAATGAAGACAGAGATGAAACATACAACAATTAACTACATGGCAGATACATACGGATGTAAACATTTATGACATTACAAACAACATTAACTAAGTAAGTTATTCTTTGAAAGTTAGTAAAGAAGGAAACATATGATATGAATATTAATTCTCCCCTCCTCTCTCTTCAAATGCTGATTTCCTGAAATGATTGGAAAGTGAAACTGAACTGATGCTTTTCAAATCGAAATAAAAAAAATCATACAAGATATCTCTCTCCTTTCCTGGGAAATGATGAAGTCCTATTCAGCATTAGACATATTAGCAGGGGCAGTGAGGTGTGGTAACCCCCCATCCCTCACGTAATAGACTTGTTTATTTGAAGTTGTAATTCTAAAGGCCTTGTGGTATTTCCATTTTTCCAGTGTGTTGTGAATGGAGGTGCTTGGTTAACTCGGGATAATATTGCAATAAGTGAGATACATACTTGTTAAAAGTTGAAACAGGATCATATTTTGTGTATAAGAGAAGAAGAAGGAAATATTTTTTTGTGAAAATTTGGCTGAAAGATGAGAAAAGTTTTGAAAAATATTGGTTATAATGATAATAGAGTTAGGTGTCTCCAGTGGCATCTGAACATAGAAAATATCATTTAATCTGCATGCCCTAATTTTGACCTAAATTACCCCAGTGGAAGAGCTAATGAAGGAAATTTTTTGTGATAGCCTACTATTTCTTGTAATATTAAATACCATTCATGTTTTCTTTGAGTTGCAATGATGTTTGTCAGTGTGATACCCACTGCTGACCCTTAAATTCTCAGCCATGGTGTTGAAAGTAGTTGATAGCAGTGGCATACCTTGTCTTTATTTTTGAATGTATTTAGGACTTTACAGTCCTCTCTTACAAATTAACTCAATTTGACTAACACAAACATCCATGTCATGGGCAATGAATATAATACCCAGGCGGGACTCGAACCTGCGACCCTCGGGTTAGCAGGCGAGGACATTACCCCCGGGCTGGCAATGGTAGTCCATCCCCTTAAAATATTCGCTCAACATGTGTTGAAAATGATAGATATCACTTAAGAATTAGTATGTAAATGCCCTGCTAGTGACATCGATTGTTGCTATATGCAAGGTGGCAGCTTTTCTCAGATCATTAATTCTGCACATTTTAATGTTTGGTTTTATTTGACTCATAATACATAGCTCTAAGAGGTATGCCTCTAACTAAGACTAAATAAATATCAAGAAATATGACAACTGTGACATATATCAACTTAAAAAATGTATACATCTTAACATTGTCAACCTAACTTCAACTTTTTCAGCATTTGATCAACTCTTTAATTTTGCCATCTTCTGGAAGTACATAAAATTGTGAGAAGATACTTATTTGCTTTAATCCTTATAATATTTGAATTTATGTACAATCACATCTCTTTTTGACCAGCAAGCTGCAGGGTTTTATTCTAAACATGACCTCTGGCCTTTGTCTGAGTGACTTATAGTCTATTCACCAAAGAGTCTCGGGAGAAGTTCCTCCTGAGGCTTTTTTGACATAGTCCTGTTATTTACAGCGTCAACCTGGTGATTGCATCTCTTTGCATGCCTCATTAAAATTATCTCCCCACTCCATATCATCCAATATGAGAAAATGATGAGGCATTTTACTTGCACATGTAATACTCAAAAAACTTTCAAAGTATGCATCAAGTGTTAACAATTAACATAACAGAATTGGGCATTTACCTGCCTTTGCGAATCCCTTATTAATGAATGCCTATGCTGAATAATCCAATTAACTAATGTTGAGGAATTTCAATTTCTTGTACTGAAACACTCACAGGAATTCCACTTAAGGGTGCAGGCACCTGAGGACTTTGGTTACTCCCTCCAATTTAGGTTTCCATTTTCTAGCTGGTCCACACAATGGATTAAAAGAGTGCTCAATTGGGCTACAGTATCTAAAGCATGCTGTACCCTATTCGTCCATCATTGGGCTTTCCTATCCTCTCTTCTGATCATGTCATAATTGTGATAATTACTTCCTTCTGAGATTTACTTATATCTCATTACCATTCCAACTTCCTTCTGTGCATCTCTAATATCTGTATTTTTACCTGAAGTAACCACAAAAGATCTGCATTACTCATTAAAATGGAAAGAAATTCTATTCACCTTGGTAATCATCTTCACATAGAAATTGAGATGCCTATTCATCTACTGTCACTAACTAGGTAACCTGAGTTAATGCACCAAGCTGTAGTGGAGGTCTGTTACAGTACAGTTGTTGCTGCAGTACTGCTCAAACACAGTAAAGGGGCAATTGCAGTTGTTTTAATACCAGCACTAATACAGCACAGTTGCAGTACAGTTCTAGCACTATGATGCTGCACTTTTTCAGTATAAATCTCTCTATGGTACACTTCCTGTGCAAATCATCTTTAACTACTCAACCCCAGTACAGTTATGATTGGTACTGCTCCAAATTCTCAGTTTTGTACATTCTGGGCTAATTTAACAAACACACACTTAAGAGATTCATCTGGATGGTCGCTACTTGGACGGTTACATCGGAGATGCTTTTGGTGAGGACAGTTGTCTTCTGGGCTACCCTGAGGCGTGTGACGTCAAACCAGGTAAGGATGCCGATGATACCCATGTCTGACGTCACATGTGCCCGTTTACACTGGCCCCACTAAGAAGTCACTGCAAGGGCAGGTCGCACGCCATATGCCGTATTCATGGCAGATGTTTGGTGTCCTAACACCCCCTCCCACACTTCTCCGCGGCGGCCCTCGGGAAAGTGTGTAGATGAACGATTCTTTTGACGCTGTCCCGATTCTCTTCCAGCGTATTTGCTAATTGCCCACTTTCTTTTCCCCTCGTTTTACTTAAGTAAATAAATTACTGCTTTCTTCAGTGAGAGCCATCTCAATTTTATGTCTTACCATGTAATGGGAAATCCAATCGATGTGTCGAATCGAAGTGACGATGAAAAAGAGTTCAATCGAAACCTCGGCAAAGATGGAGTACCTAAGGCGGTCAGAAGCCCGAAAAGAATGTGCTAAATTCCTAGACATTACTATCTCATTCATTACCTACTTCTATATTTGAGAAGGCTTCTGGTGATCATCGCGTTGAAAGCCTAAGTAACAAGTTTCCTCATCGTACCGTACCGCCGTCGATGTCGGGGCCGTCAGGAGGCCCGGATGAGCAGTTGGCTGCAACGCAGGGATTGGAGTCCACCTCTTCAGCGATGTTGGCTGAGCAATAGTGCGCAAGGGGAAATGACGGTCGAAGTGTAGGGGATCAGTGCAACCTTCCCAATGTTGGTGAGAAGTTTAGATATGGCGGGTTTTATGCAGTCGGGCTGCTGGGGATGATGTCTCCCGGTTGGCCCTCTGGTATCCCGAGGGCACTTCTCCGATCCATGGTTCCGAAGACGCCAGAGGGCCAATCAAAAGACACCAGCCCGCAGCGATCTGCTTATCCGGGTCCAAGGAGGGCCCTGCCATCGACGATCCACGGAAGCATCACTTCGATCTTAAGACGTCCCCTGGAACGAGGACGAAACTATTGTTAATAATAGACATACTACGCGGTAGATCACCGGAAGCTTTCGTCAGAACCTAGTTTTTGTTTACAGAGACTGATCGAAGCTCGGCCTTTTGGCGAAATTCGAGCCTTTTAATTTCTCGGATGCTGTTGAAATGTGTCGCTTATTTGAATCTAAATCCCTTCTAACATCATCGAATGCCGAGAAATTATGAAAATATATATGCGGACAAATTGCTGAATTTTTTTCTGTTAACCACATAAACGCTAACTCCCATTGAACTTGGTAGGTCATAAACGGAGATGCATTGAGGATCTCTGCAAGATTTACTTTTGAAGAAAAAATTATTGAATGAATCTCAACTTGTGATGCTGCTTTGTGAAGAAATGGATTGTCGTTGGGTACGCGGCGAGTGGAAAAAAAGCTGAGAGTTTGAAGTAGTAGACTTAATGAATCTTGATCATCCGTGCAGTTATTCTCTTCGTTTGTGTTTAAGAATTAGCGACGCATGCCTTGGTTAGGAGATTAAAATTTGTTGCAGATTCTAATGTGATGATTCCGTCGCCCCACTTGATTCGACCGCTCGTGTAAAATGGTACAAAAAATTGTAAAACGGACTAGCTAGTGGCTGACGAAGGATACGTACCGATTAAAAAATTTCCCCGCGACACTCGTGATAGCCACAAAACAATGGTTAAACCCAAAAACATGTCAATTCGGAAGCTACTCACGTTTGAATTTGAAGTCCATTTGAGATTTTGTTATTGAGTGCTGGTTACCGGTCTGTCCCGACGCGACACACCATTGAGGCGGTTAGAACGGCACGACTTGGTTGACAGCTGTTATTTTTTACGAACCAATTTCTCCCGCAATTCTCAATTTCAATGCTTATTCTCTTCAATTACGTTTTCTCTGGAGAAGGGGAATGAAACTGAAGTTTTGCTCGAGTAATGAAGACTGCTTGTGCCATTACATTTCGTAAAACCTTGCGGCGATGGATGAAACATACGAACATCTCCAGTAACTATTGTTCACCACGGGTCGAATCTCGTTCGGACTCCACCGGTAAATTTGACTCCACTATGTGTTCAGTGACTGCTACTAAAAGCAGCGCCTCTGACTACGTTTCGGAAGTTTTGGATCGATAGTTGCGGGGGAAAATCGATTCGCCTTATACAAACGTGAAAGTAATTTGCTCGTTTACAATCGGTTGTGTTTCGTTGACACGCCCGTTGCCGCATTAGAAAGACATTATGGGGAAAAAAGGAAGGGAGATGTTCAGATGTACATTCAGTAGTTGCACGGAATGGATAAAAACTCGGTTAAAATAGTCGTGACCATGCTAAAGTGGATAATATATTATTATTCCGTGTTACCAAGAGATCAAGCGGTTTGTCTCGTTAGCTCTCGGGCCTTAATTAGCGTGGGCTCGCCATAATTGGCCGGTGGGATACAGCGTGTTTTAGTGGATCTAATGAAATAAATTTTTCTCGTGAAATCAGGAGTGTATGCAATTAATCCATGAAAATAACACGTGCTCATAACGTGATTTAAATCCAATGAAGTTTCTATTGAAAAGCCCGTCTAACCGCAAACCTGCACTTGATAATAGATTATGCTGTTTTTTTGTTCTGAAGATGTAACTCCTTGACGAAATTGGTTCGAAAATTTATTTTACGTGGAATTTGAAAAGTATATTTTTTGCGTCAAAAGGGAAAAATTCTATTATATAGAGCCAAAGACGACGTCTTTCTTTTAGTATATTTAAATTTGTGTCCTCTGGTGTACTAGAGAATGCCTTTAAAAAGTACACGAAGAAATTAGGAAATGATACATGACAAGCCATAAGCAACTTTTGATTGGCCGATGGATCAGCAATTTTGGCTAATAAGACAAGACCTGGTGAGAATGCTGACCTGTAAGCTTCGTTTTTTATTATGAGTTACAGTGCGGTTTGGCTGTGAATCTTTGACAATAAGGGCTCCATAAAAAAGATTGGGACTAATGGAAATGTGGACAAGTATAAGAATGATGAAAAGTAAACAACACCTTAATTTTTCTCATAGTTGAAGTGCATGTGGCATTATCATACGCATCTGACAATGGAGATATTAATACTGACAGACATCTTTGTCTCACCTCCAGATTTTCTTTAAGTTCGGCCAATATAAAAAAAATTAAGGTACATATAGAAAATTTTCGTGCTTTTAAATAATTGTGAATCACCTATTGTGTCACGTCTAGTTTAAACAAATATAATTAGTCAGTTCTGCTGGGTCAGAAAAAGAAGCTTGTTCTAGGTGTTAACAGCAACTGTGGAAAATGTCCACATAGAATCAACATTACTTTTTGGATACTTATTTGAGGAAAGTTTGCTAGTATCTCATGATAATTGATGCTCATTGTAAGACGTACTGAAAAGGATACTCGTAATAAATAGGATAAAATACGTAATCAAGTATATCCACATTGTACTCTTTTTGTGTCATTTATGAATTGTACAATATTCAACGATTTAGAACATTATGAATTTATTGATGAGTGGTAATAGCATAACACTTATGCCTGATAATCAAATGTCATTGATTCTAAAATAATTTAGATGGGTTATTCACCCCATTTGTCTCTGATATAATTTCTTTTCTAATTAAATTAGGTGAATTTATTGCACCCAATAATCTAGGTTTACCTCTGTAACCTACACAGTTAAGGCGTGTTTAATTTTGGAATCTGATGCTTTCATTTTCTCTGGGGGCAGATAAATTTAGAGTTTAATACTTCATGGGTGTTTGTAGATAAACTTGTGATAATAAAAGTTTTATTTAAATATTGGTGTTTTAGCATAAAATTTTTGTTTCTTGGGTATGGCATATGTTGTAAGAGTGGCAAGATACCTCAAAGCAAGAACAAAAACCACACCACAAGTCACCCAAATTATATGCTTGGCATAACTATATATATGTATGCTAAATGCAAGACCCAAACTTGGTGACTTAAGTGGTTCCTGGGGAGCAGGTTAGCCTCGAGAGTCAACTGCCTCATTAGACGATCGGTGGGCGGGGACTTCTGAGGTGAAGAGTCTCACATTTTGACCATAATTGGTTCCGATTTGACCATCACTGGTCCGGTAGGGCCCCGATCCGATGATGAACTCCGACAGACCACATTACATCCACCGTTAAAGGGAGTCGGTAGATACCCTATCCCAAGAATTTGGGTAATGGGCTTCACCAGTTCTCAACAGATGTGTGGTAAGTTTTCGCACAAGCGAGACTGATGGTGACTTGTCTAACATTGTTGGGGAAACCCAACAGCCACGAGAACAAGGGGGAGGCAGGGACCCATTGTTGTCCTTTTGGCAGCAATCCGCTTCGCGGTGTCGGCCTCCTAGTGGTTGTGCTTCGCTAACCCTTCCCCTTCCTTTACCCTTTTTCCCACTACGTAGCCGTCCCAGTGATAAGCGAGAGCTTCAGGTTGGGGGGTAGGTTTTTAACCCGCAGGTTGACCCGAAGAGCCTGCCTCATTAGACGGAGTGAGCTAGTCATGATTGGTTATCTTTGAATATCTTCCATTGCTAAGCTTAAGAGTACATGTGTAGATATTGTATTTGATACCACTATGACCTTAACCTTATTATAATTCCAACAGGCACGGATTAAGGAGATTAGCGCATGTAACCATGAAATCTGCATTTCTGCTGGTATAATATAGTATTATAATCAGTTTAATTGCTCTTTCACTGTGATGGAGACCACTGTTAGAATTTTAATTTTCACGTGAAGAAAATTTTATTTTATTTTTCTCTTAGAAAGGAGGTAATTTTAAATGGCCCAATTTGAGGTGAAATTATTTCAGTGAAAACATTCCATTTGTATGGTATGAGTTATGACTATGAAGCCAAAAACCCATCATCCCTTTGTCCATGGAAGCTTTTTGGAGCATAATTATTCTCACCATATCCAGAAAATGTCTACCAAACTATCTATTTTCTTCTTTAATACTATCTTTTTTGAATGTTAAATGGAGAAAGGCAAAGATTTCTAGAAATTAGTGTGTTCCACACACTAAAATTTTTCACCCTCTGCATGGTGTGCCTGGTGGACCTTTTCTATATGTTTCATTGTTTCTTGTTGTAGCACTGATGAAGATGCCCGACAGGCCATGATGTTGGATGGCGGTAAAATCAAAGAGGTGAAGATCCGACTCCTCCTGAGCTCAAGAGCACAAATGCAGAAGGTCATTGAGGTGGCAAGGCAACAGACAGTCGGGTTGCAGAGCTTCATGGGCTTGTCTCCTCTGACTTCTGCTGCCTCTGCCCACCCTATGCCAGCAGCACACATGGTCACTCATCCCATGGCCTCAGCTGCTATGCATGGCCAGACTCTTGGACAACCCATGGGACAGCCCATGGGTCAAGCAATGGGTCAGCCCATGGGTCAGCACATGGGACAGCCTATGGGTCATCCAATGGGGCAGCCTATGGGACAGCCAATGGGTCAGGCCATGGGCCAGCCCATGGGTCAGCCAATGCCTCCTGTAATGTTGGGTCACCCTGGTATGGGACCCATGGGGCCCACAGCATCTCCAGCACCTAGTGGTATACCTGGCATGGGGCAACTCGGTGGAATGCTCCCACGATCCGCGCCCACTCCAGATGTGAGGATGCAGCGCAGTGAAGCCATGGGTGGAGAGGTTCCAGGTCGTGAGGTTGGAGGTGGAGGTGGAGATCGTGACCGCAACGATCGCGGTGACCGTGGAAGGGACCGAAGTGAGCGCTCTCACTCCCGTGATGGTGATCGCCGTGACCGCAGGGATCGTCACCGTCGACGCCGTGACCGGAGCAAGAGCCGCAGCCGAAGTCGGGAGAGGGGAGGCAGGCGGAGAGGGCGGAGCAGGTCTCGTGATCGAAGTCGGAGTAGGGATAAGGACAGAAGCTCTAGATCAGAGAGGAATCGGGATAGCACCTCAGAAGATGCAGACAAGAGGAATTCTAGTGGGAGCAGCAAGGATCAGAATGGGGACATTGTTGTCGTGGCCCACTATCCTGCCCCAGGTCGACAGTTAGGTGGTCGCCCAGGCCCTCTATCACAGAGACCTGCAGCACTCTTGTCCCAACCCCCAGGGAGCACCAGACAGTCTCCATCTCATCCCTCCTCTCCTCAACAGAAGGCAGGACAGCAGCAGCAGAGGCCTCAACCACAGCCGATGGGCTCCAACCCATTGATGCACCAGGGAATGGCAAATGGTTCAGAGGAGAAAGCCCAAACAGGAGAGGCCCAGCCCGATTGGCCACAGGAAGCTCAGCAGCAAGGGGGTGCATCCAGGGGTGTGCCTCCAGGCATTGGTAACCAGGTCAATGCTGCAGTGCCGCGAAGTGCAGACCATCCTGGTGGAGTGGCCCCAGATATGCCTGGTGATAGTGGAATCGCCATGGGCAGTCACCCATTGATTCCAGATTCAGCATCTGGTAGCTACCCTGCTAATGCAGGCCCCAGATTTCCCCGCAGTGAAAGGTTTCCTCCTGGTGGTGGAATGGCTGGGGGACCAGATGGAACACCTCGCATGCGGCCAAGTGGTTGGGGAGGCCCACGTAATGAGGGATTCAATCAAGGAAGGCCAATGGGACACTTAAGAGAGGATGAGCCAAATGAATTTGAGGGCCGCCCAGAGATTTACGATGGCCATCAGGGCAGTGGAAGGCCTTTCCGGGGTGATGGACGGGATGCTCAGCATATGGAAAGGGGTGGAGGAGGAAGTGGCAGCAGGGGTGGCCATTTCATGGGAAGGGGAAATCCTTATTTTGAGGGAAGATCTCCCATGGACAGACGACAGTATATGGGTGGGAGAGATGGACCCTTGCCAGGACATTTTGAGGGAAGTGAATTCCATCGTGGAAACCATCCTCCATTTGAGAGGCCCTTCAGTAGGTTTGGTGGTGAGAATGTCCCTGATGAGAGGTTTGGTGACCACAAACCTTCTCAGAGAGGAAGAATGAGTGGAGGTTACTGTGTGGAGGTGAGGAACATGCCTCTTGAAGCAGGCTACAGGGAAGTGCGTGAATTCTTTAAAGGTCTCCATATTTCAAGTTCCGGACTCAAAGTGATCAATGACAATCATGGTAACAGGGTTGGGATATGTTATGTAAAGTTTGTGAAAGCTCCTGACAGAGAGTTAGCCCTCACCTTGAATGGTAAACTCATGCAGGGGTCTGCCGTAGAGGTGCTCACATTAGATGATGAGATATTTGAAAAAGCTATCGATTCTTATCGTCCAAGCAGAAATCCAGTGTACAATAGTGGTAGCAACCAGATTGCTAGAGGGGGAGAGTGCTTATCTTTGGTAGGCTTTCCACATTATGCTAAAGAACAAGATGTAATGAAAATTTTAAAAGACTACCCTTTAGTAGATATAGTGCTGGAGAAATCAAAAGATGGCAAAGGACGTGCATATGTGCAGTTTAGTACAGCGGAAGATGCTGAGAAAGCACTTAGTAATAAGTTCACAATGGACCAAAAGCCTCTGAGTGTTATTCGTTCCAGTACTGACAAACTCAATGAGGTTAAGAAAGCTCTTGATCTCATCAAGTCAAAGGGTGAGGCAACACCCCCTGAACAAGCAGCAAATGATGAAAGCAAAGCGAGTGATAAGGAGCCTGATACCGACCCTAAACCCCTCCCATCTGAGTGTGTCATCCTAAGAGGGCTCCCAGACAGTGCAAGTGACCGAGAAATCCTAGACTTTTTCTCCGATACAGGGTTAGTGCCTTTTAGAATACACATAATGCTTGACACATTTGGCAATCCTTCTGGTGATGCATTCTGTGAACTAGGCAGCGATGAGGAAATTGCTCGGGCTCTCACCAAGTCCAACTCACCAATGGGTAAGAACACTATAATTGTGCAGGCTGTCCCCGTTGCGGAGATGAATGAGGCGCTTGGAGTGACTAGCAAGCCAGGCCAAGATCCGATCCCAATGGAAATTCAGGACCGCCTTCACAATGGTGGAACTGGAGACCCCCATGGTCCACCTCACGGTCACGGGGGTCAGAGGGGACTCATGGGTCGAGTGTCTCAAGGCCTTCTTGGGCACAACCCAGCTTCCCTCAGTCCTGGACACCCACAAGGGGGAAGTTCAGCTCCAGGCTCTAGGCCACCCCTCCTAGGTCGGCACCCAATGTCGGGACCTCCTCTCATGGGCATGCGGGGTGTACCCCACCATGATAGTATGCCACCATCAGGGATGATGGGTGGACCAGGTCCTGATCTCCCAGCCGTGGAGGGATTTGGAAAGCCTGGGTGTGTCATCGCAATGGAGAATGTTCCCTATAAGGCTGGAGTTGAAGAAATTTTGGACTTCTTCCGAGGTTTTGATGTTTCGAGAGAGAATGTGATAAGGCGCTACAGTGATCAGGGTATGCCCACAGGTGATGCACGTGTGGCATTTGTGAGTCCGTCAGAGGCACAGCGAGCCCTCAGAGACCTCAGATATGGCAAGATTCGTGATCGATCGGTTTACCTCACATTGTTATAAATGTTTCATATTGTAAATATTCTTGCATAATGGACTCATAGACATTCCCTTAAAAATATCTCATTGTGTGTATGTGTGTATAATTAGTTTAGTTTGCAGTGAATGTTCCTTCATCAGCTATTTGTTTCATCATTGGGTTAGAACAATTTTTGAGTTATTTTTGTCTTGTGTTTTTTATATAAAATGAATATTGTAAATATTATTCGCTGAGCAATAATCCACAATTTGGTGGATTTTCTTGATCCCAAAAACTGTAAATATGCCCTTCAAAAAACATTAGATGTTTGACAAGTTGAAATAATAAACTTTTCAAGAATATATTGATTTTCAATGGATTGTAATAGTTCGAAAATAATTAATTCCTTTGAGCTCTTCCTTTCAATTATCAACAGTTGCCCACTAATTCCTTCAACAATTAGTTAGTGTTTGATTTTAAGTGTTATTTTCTACTGCCTTAGCTTATCTGCATTCGTGACTAAATTTTATGAATTTGTGTCTATTTAAATAGTTATGTGCCAACATTAAAATAGATGACTAGATCATTATTAAATAGTTAATTCAGCTGATATTATAGCATTTTTCATCAATTCAGAATAAGAACTCCACCAATGCAAGACAAGAAAGTGTGGTGAGATCTTGGTGAAACCAATAATGGATAGTTGTATCTAATCAAAACCAGCATAGCTAAATGTCTCTCTTACAATCACCTCATAGTTCATGAGGAAACTGTTGATGGAGCTAGAGATTTTAATCTTGTTGGCAACTTATGTTGACTTTGCTAATGGTAGTGGGATGGCCTACAACTTAATCAATTTATCTAAGAGAGAAATTTTTTTTTCACTTAATGGACACAGCCAAATGTTAAGTGTTTTTAAATACATGCATTTCCTTTTTTCGTCAAATAATGTTAACTTCTATTACCCAATAATGTTCATTGCTTTGTACTAATTAATAGCTCATCGATGCATGCTATGAGTCTTAGTCAACATACACCTATATCAGAAAAATGGGGATTGTCACAGCAGTAAATTTTACTCTTGGTGCCCTCATCTACAGTGCAGGACTTCCAAATAGGCCAGCAATGTATCAGGAGGAAAGGGGGTGCCTCAAGTTGTCGGAGTCATTATTTAATAATATGGAGTCTGGATTTAGAGTGTTACAGAAAATTGCATGAAAATTAAAAGCGGTAAAAGTGGAAAACTAATGAGGGAGGTACTGAAAAGTCTCTGGCTAATGGTGCTGCTGTCTGTACATCTGGTCGTGTTTATGTTACGTGATATGAGGTGAGCACACTATACCATAAGAATTAGGTTGGAAATACCTAAGTTACCATTTCTGTGACCCTTTTGCTTCGGTAAGACTTTTTTGAAGATGGAAGCTATGTTTGAAAGCTTTAAATGCCTTCGTCATTTTTCATAGGGTTTTTATTTTGTATGACCAGTGTTGTCACATCGGTGATATTAGGCTATGTCTTCTTAGGTAATCTTTCATAACCATACACTCCAACGGGGCAAATGCTTAGTACTTTCCCTTAACCTGCACTATTTTATTACCTGGAGTGGTGCTGGTTGACGAAAAGAATTTTGAGAGGGGGGAACTGCTGGATTTGGTGGAGCTGGGGGAATAGTTGTTAAAATAACTAGCGTGAGGAAATAATGGATAGGGAGTGGGGGTGACTTGTAATGCAGCTGTTGGAGGGGAGGGGTAATTGGAAATGGAGGGGTAGAACTGCAGGTCCTGGAGGGAGTTATGCTTTGGATTGTAGAACAAAACAATGGGCAAACTTTCAACATTTAAAAAACTTGAGCATCTTGTATGCTGGCAAAAATTGCAAACCGTTATAAGATGTCTAATGTTGAGCCTTCTTCATCAGTGTGTGAAGTCCTTGGTCGCATATGTCTTCAGGTATTTTGCAGAACTTGTTGAACTACACTCCTGGATGCCAGGATTAATTTCAGGGAGCTCTGGTGCTCTAAAAATTAGAAATCATATCCTGCCTGAATGGAAGACTGTCTGATGTCAAAATCATTGCATTTTAAAATGTAATGACCATTGCTTTAATTAATTTACATTGGGTAATGAGGTTATAAAATCGGTGTTGCATTTGGCTGCTTAGAATATGAGATTACCCAGGAATGAAAAATGGCAATTTTTACTTTATCTGGAAGGATGTTGGCTCAAGTTCAATTCGATTATTGCTTGGTAGTTTCAGGCATAAATTGGTGGAATTTGTTAACATTATAATGATAACTCGTAACTTTAAGATTCCACCTGAAGACGATGTTGAATGTCGAAACCCAGGTCGTTCCAAGTAAAGATATGTATGTGGAATCACAAAGTTATGAGTTATCGTTATAATAATATAAATTATTGCTGCTGTAATAAGTACACTGATTTAATGCATTAACACCCTGTGCTGACTCCTGCCAGCAGTACCAGCAAGAAATGCAGAGGGTATTTTAATAAAATGTATCATCTAAGGAAAATAATATTATGAAGTTATAGATTAAAATATCCATCTGCAGTTTTTTTATTGTGCATAAATTGAATTAGGTAATAATCGTAAAAGACTTACATTGTCTAAAAGATAATTGAAATTATATTAGTTGTACTAAAGTTGAACAATTTTTGCGCATGAGCTGATATATCGGCTGCCGCACTTAAGAGGGTTAAGACTTCTGAGTGATGAGTCAAATAGTTGAGTTGAACAATGAAATTCTAATCACTGGAGAATTACTGTTGGTATTTGTCTATTTAACCTACTAAAGCTGGGGCAACTTAAGTGACCTTCAGATGGATCTAGGTTTATAGGGTATGAATTGCAGCCAGTTGGTGGTGGTGGTTTTATGGTATGATTACAGTGCAAAATATGATTTGTAGAGAAATAGTGTTTGGCTCTTAATGGAAACATACAAGTCCAAGTTACTCAGGGCAGGACACTTCGATTTGTAACTTGATGGAGTCATTGAGAGATTTCAAGACACCCTGGGAGAAATAACAAAGGACCTACCTCATTGGATTTTGTTCTTCAGCCCAGCATTTGGCCTACCTCCAATCAGTTAACATGGCCAATTTTCTTTCTCACTTACCCAAGATCCTCGTTAAAAAACAATGGCTTTGGAACAATATGTTAATTATAGAGCGCAAAACTCTCCTTTTGATGATTGTTGTATCAACATTCTTCTGCAACTTTATACCTTGGCATGCCATGTAAATATTTTAAGCACACTTATTGAGTTGGTGGATTGCTGCCTCTATTTGTAGGTCAAATATTAGCCTTTCCCATACTTATGTTTCTCTCAAGTATGTTTGCTCCAATATTATACACTCCCATTCTTAATAGTTCACATTTTAGAAGTAATACCAGCCTTATTGCTAGCATTACTTCAGTTACTAAATAAAGCTTCATCAATTTAAATGACAAACTCATGCAATCACTGGAAGTATTCTTTTCCTCTCAGAGTTTGAGCTTTATGTTAACAAGCTCTTCCCATTGGCAGGATTATGGAAGACCTGTGTTCACAAGTGTGATGCACAGCATGCTTCCATCTGCCCCCTGGAAGTATACAACCATGACTGTCATTGGGCTGAAAGGGATAAGGGAGTGAGTGAAGTCTAAGGGATGCATTAAGTTATATTATACTGTAACCACTTTCAGACAATTCCACCATATTACTGAGTTTCTACACTTCTAACTAAAAACACTTTTCTTTCAGCATAGCAAAGTTGGCAAGGTCTGTGGTCCCAGGGGAAGTGTTCTAGAGGTGCCTTGCAGTAAATCGTTAATGAAGAGGCTTATACAATTCACCAATATTGATGTGTCAAAACAATTCCAAAATTGCCATTATTCCATCAAACTGAGAAATTATATTAAATACTGAACAATACAACCAACTGAAGCCTTCCATAATTCCACAATTCAGTAATTTTATTTTTCCACAACCAAACTCAACACCACCACCAGATTTCAATAATGGCAGGCTGGTTAAAATATAAGGACTTTCAAAACATAATATCTTTGACAGCTTTCAACTTTTAAGCTTTGATGATTTTTCATCTTTCGCCAAATTTTTTAAATGATAACTGTGACAGCAAAGCAGAAGAATCATCATCACAGCTTCTCTATTGGCCTTGTTATCCGTCAAGTGATGTCAACAACTAATTCAGTAGTGATGACTTAACAGATTCAAGGACTGCAAGGAAATGAGACTTATATGTATTCTGGTTCACCTAAAAAAATTCCCTGTAGCTTGTCTCATAAATACAAAATTAGATCAGTGAATTAGGATTTCAGATCACAAGAAAACCACAATGCTTATTTCATAAGTGGAAAAACATCAATTTTATTAACAGTAATTTGTACATATTTACAAATGCATACCAAAACAATAATATACATACACAATATACTTACGGCGATGAAATGTACATGTATTGATAATTGGCAGTAGGTGGCGACTTAAAAGTAACCTTCAATTAACACCCAGAGAACAAATGTTCAAGTCAAAATTATTTTTCTGAACTTCTTCCTTCAGCAGTGCTACATCCTCAGACTGTAAAAATTCATGTTCCAAAAAGGTAAGATGGTTTATTTTAGGACAGTTTTCAAGAACCTGCTGGATACCATTATAAGAGAGGGTACAACCCACATAGAGATACAATGCACTAAGATGCTTCAAAGGATTGATGAAAAAGATTCGACTCATGATCTTATCTAATAAGCTAAGATAAGAAAAATTTTGGAGACAAAGAGTTTTCAGCTGGAATGCATATGACAAACATAGTAATAGGATTATTTCTGGGTTCCAATCTTGACCATTCAGTTGCAACCCCAGAAGGCATGAAAAGGGAGGAAATTTCCCATCAAAACTCTGACCAAAATTCCATGATTGGACTTTAGCTGATGCTGGCTCGGGACCCATATTCTTTATACACAGACCCTGGATATAGGGACAGTTTCTCCCAATAGAAATAATATCTTTTGAACTCATAGCATTACTGGTATTGAGCTCAAGGTTGGTTATATGCTCACCTTTGACTTTCAACAAATTAAGTAAATTTTCTTCAAACTTGAATTGACACAATTCCAATCCAGAGACACAGATATTACTTCTTGATAAAGCTTGGAGAACCACACCACCTTCATCATTTCCACCTCTACCATCATTGATTTGTGAAATATTCCCTGTTGGCATACTGAGGCTCAGATACTGCAACTTTGGACACAAACGGGCAGCAGCTTCAATGTGGACAGGACTTGGATGAACATCACTCAGTCCCAGGAGATTCAAAGAACTTATGTCCTCCATACCCTCGGCAATGACAGAACCTGTGTCTCCATAGCTGATAAATTGTAGATTCGAAAGGGTTCGCAACAGTTTTCTTATTCCATTGTCAGTCATCATCCTTCCCACATAGTGACTACGAAGCATTTTGTTCATGGTGAGTTTCTTCAGTTTTCCACAGTGACTCAAATGTGCAAGCCCCTCATCAGAAACGAAAAACTTGAGTTTAAGGGCATTAAATGTACAAGCTTTGGCTCTTTTATCTTGTTCTAGGCGAGACACAATGTTGATCTCCTCTAACAATGGACAACTCTTCCCAATTACCTCCAAAATTTCATCTGTGCATATTAGATGGAGGTCAAGTGAAGTAATGAACGGCAGTTGTGACAGATGATCTATCCAAAATGGATCATCAATGGGAAATTTGCACCTAGGTGTGGCAATGTCAACAGAGAATTTTCTCATATTTCTGTGCAAGTGAATTGCTAACCGTATTCTATTATCTTGACGAAGGGAATGTTTCTCTTCACTTCTATGGTCACACAGATCGTCCAGCACTGTGCTTGACAAGTTACATGACAAGTATTTTTTCAACGAGTCCACCTGAAACTTACAAATGTCCTCGTCAAAATTCCCATACCAACTTTCGATATTAATGCACGCTGTCTCCACTAGAACCTCGGTAAGTTTCAAAGCAATTGAGTATAATGTTCGAGGCAACTTGTATAATGGCATATTTCAAATCTTCAGGATGCCCTGAAATATATATTTACACACAAAATGTACATGTCTATGCAGTTACTGTGCTCTTCATTTACTAATTTAACGGTGAAATCACAACCTCTGTAACACAACAAACAGCAAAACATAACAATCGATAATGCTGCCGATAGCCACTCGAAAGAGAAAAGACAAAATAGAGATAGGAAATGACAAGCAAAGTAAAGAAAAATTCATGCATATTTTCCCAAAGAAAAGCTAGTTGAAATCAGACACTGAAACCGAAAATTAAACGGCACCTACTTTTGTCGCCAATGTCACCAAGTCTGCCAAAGATTTTAGGTTATGTTATTATCCGGAAGGTTTATGGCTACAATCATTAATCCGTGCATACTGTAAAGTACGATGTTAGTGCTATGTAATAATTCAAACTCTATCAATTTGAATATCATACTAAGCCTAAAAACTACGTAAACACCCAAATGCAGTGATTACTCTAAAAGTAAACATTACATTTTATCAGTAAAAAATGAGCATTACTAGTGATTACAAGATGCATTGAAATTGGGAATGTGCTAGGAAAGAAGATGTATCGTCATCTAATAGTTACACATATGTAGCAGCTGTACAACAACAGTAAAAAACTGGGTGCAGGACATTGACCAGATTGACCAACACACAACCACACAACTACATATCACAATTCACGGAGTTGCGCACGGAACACGTCATTTGTTTTCAGGCAAATGACCGCGATGTTTAACAACGTTCTAGCTAAACTTTTACAAGTGTCAGGTCGAAAACTTCACATCTGTTTTCTTGGTTGTTTTCGAAACCGAATACTTTTATGATAATCTAATTGTATTAGTCTACTCTTTAGATTGAACCTGCCGCCCTATTGTGCTCTTTTAAGCCCGCTTTAACTACGGGAGTTATTCGACTATCATCAGCTTTAGTTATCGTAACCTCTTTACGAATAATACTCGACCACCAGGGTCTTTTATGGTGAAATTTAAACTCTCTCGAAAGAAAAAGTATTTAATACATATTTTAAGATATAAAATTGTCAATTGGGTTCAGTGAATTTCTTTCATTGTGGTGCACATTCGACAGTGCTGTTAAAAATTTACTATTTGTCTTTAATGGTCGGAATCGTCTAAATATTAAATTTTCCCCTGTAATTACGTCGCATTTTTATAAGTGTTTTCATTTAAATGCATTTCATTCAATTGATCCTGGTAGACGGAGAAACAGCATAAAAGTTACTAATTTGACTGCCGAAATTTCTGGCAATGTGGGCATATTGCATCGTACGTGGATAGACGTCGGACGTCTTCACGACGCATCATACTAAGCCTAAGCATCGTACGTCAGATCAACTATGAACAACGTTCGTAACGTAGAGATTTAAGGCAGAAATAATGCGTATTCCCCTATTTCTTAAAATATTGAATGGATCAAAGTGTTAAGAGTAAATGGATATCTATGTACTCTGGTTTTATTCGTAAAGGCCCGACTTTCTGTGCAGAGATGCAGTTGCTGACTACTTTAATACTTTAGTCGTACAAAACTATTATAGCTAAAATTTGTCATGCATATATGGAGCTCTCATGCTTGCGTATATTCTTTTCTATTCCATATTCAAAAGGTTTGAGCATGGTGACGTCTCAGATTGAAGATGGGCATGACCTTAGAGGAAAAATGCAAGCATGATACATGCGGTAAGTATGACCAAGGGTGAGCCTATGTTGAGGATTCGAGAATACTCAAGAGCCAGTTCCTTTTGTGCGCTCTTAAGCCATTCATTTTGTTTGAAGAAAAGAGATGTCTCATTTGGAGTTGGTTCTCTGACTCCTGGGAAGGTCTCGATGGAAGAATACTCCTGGCAGAAATTCCAGGTTAATAATTTTCATGTAGGACCTTAATGTTTTATATATGTTCAAATGGTTCAGTGGATTGTTCTGTTCTTAATATTTGTCTTCATTGGAGGACAGTAAATATCTGTATACACAGTATGCCTTCAATGATAGACATTTTATGTGCATGAGATGATAGTAGAGATGTAAAGGAAAAGCTAGCAAAAATGATTTTGGAACATGGTACTGTATGGGGCAGAGACTTGCTCATTGCATGTATAAACATAGACTTTAGGTGCCAGAGATGTTGGTGTTGGCGAAGGACGGAGAAGGTGAGCTGGATAGAGAGAAGGATGAAAAAGGAGTTATTGGACATGATTGGAGAGGAGAGGAAGCTGGTAGCGGAGGTTTGGAGGAGGTAGAAAATACATATGGAGGATATTTTGCAAAGAGAGGGAATGTTGAAGAGGGTGACAGAGGGAGAACATTGGGTTAGTGTGAAAGAGGATAGGAATTCTGAATGAAATAAGAAGAGGAAGATGATGAGGATTTGAAGAGGGATCTAGTGATTTTGCAACTATTGGAGGGAAAATGGAATCATTTGCCAGAAGTTAAGATACTAGGATAAGTACTGTACAAAAACCTACCTATCAGCTGGTAGAATACTCAAATGAAAAATGCCTCCAAGACAAGTATAGTCATCTTGCCTAAGTGGATGAAGCAATCAATCTATCCTCATCCTATAATATGTTAAAAAGTAAATTTTGATTAATGCTGTGGTATTTGTTTCGGAGGCACTACATAGGATAATGTCCAACCAAATGCTAAGCTCTTTTAAGAGCCACATGCAGATGTATGAGCCACTTCCGAGGGAAAATTAATGTTATGAACTGGTATATAGTGTCCTGTCATGATGAAAGATATTAGGTTTTCCCTGTGTATCTGATGAATAAAGGTCTCTTGGGTGTTCAAGTGGGTAGAGGCTCCATATCTTCAAAAGTTTCAAAGAATGATTTGCTCTTCATCTTCATGGGTTCTTGAATGACGGTTCTGGATGTTCTGAACCCCTGATGAAGAAGAGCAAGTCATTCTTTGAAATTTCATGAGATATGGAGCCTCTAATGCATTTGAATACCCAAGAGACCTTTCTCCTGTCATGATATTGTCTTTACTAGACAATCCTGATGGATAAGCTGTTAAATGTACTAAAATGTTAGTGCTGCATTGTATCTATCTGTTTCACTGCGTATCTCTCTTATCTTATTGTTTCCATCTGTTTCAAGAGATACAGCATGAGGTCAACATTATATCCTCTGCGTTGTACTGCTACTCCTTTGACCTAAATTTTTCAATACTCTAAGCCTAACATCTAGGAGTCTCTATAGGCTTCCTGCCTAATCCAGCCTCTTGCTTAGAAACCTCTGACCGCTTGAAGAAGTTTTCGACAGATTGTGTGGATTTCCTTGGTCTTTTATTTACTTGACAAGTTAAATCTCTTTGTGCAGGGTGCAAAATGCTCCTGGCATATTTGAGGTGTGTCTTAACCAGACTAACAACAGATCTAGGTAGCTTCTCTCCTTCACATTTTAATCAGAGGACCTTCTTGCTATTTACTTGATAAATCCTAGTTTCTTTAATGAAGCACAGCAAATGTGTCATGCATATTTCCTCCATGATAGATGTGTGGTCAATATGGTTCCCAGGTGTTAGATTTAAAAGAATCATTTTTATTTATCCTTATCAATTTATAGATGTGTTATTGGTGTGATATTTTTTGCTTAAGAAGTGTGCTGCAATGCATTTACCCTGTTTAAGTTTGAGCCTCCTTTCAAGACACCATGAGTTAACATTGTTGAGGTTCCCTGAGACTACTTCTATGTCAGCATTTGTGGTAATTTCTAGGTAGATGACAGTATTATTGTCTGCTAACAAAAATTTGCTACTTGCTCTAGAATTCACCCTTTCACTGAGCTGGATTATTATTCCTGCACGCAGAGAGATAGGCAACCCATGATGATACATACATGTCATGTGTAGCAAAAGGGATAATGTTGTATGTATACATATAAAGAATAACAAGGGCTGGATCACTCTACGCATGCTGGATGTCACTCAAGCCATGTTGCAACCAATGCCATTGAACTACTTTATGAATGAGTTTGGCTGGAAAATAAAATACCCAATTCATTATTTTTTCATTTCGCCTTCATTGGTTGTTCAGTCATATGTTCTCTCCTCTCAGTGTGGCTTCTGCATTCAGCCTTTCCCTGCCTCTTTGTCTCATATATTTTTATGCTGTATTCTTGGAGATCATGGCCCATTGCATTCAGTAACCTTTAAAGATCATTTTGATTCCTGCTTTGACTGCAATATTGTATGGCATTTTCCATATGTATCTCCTGTGCCAATTTTGCTTGAAGAGTGTGTTTGCTACAACCATATTCTTCTTATGCAGAACTCACTAGTCTTTTTCCTTTGGCATTTTGTTCGCCCAGTCCAAAATTTCCTACACGATGTCCCTCTTTCCCCTCTCCTACCTCTGTGTTCCAGTCGGTCATAATGATGAGGTTCCCTTTCCCTTCACTACTCTGAGGACTTCTTGCATTTGCTCACACACTTCTTATATTTCTTCTTCCATATGGCTTGACATTGGAATGTAGACTTGCACTCATGCCGTCCACCGGCTCTCCTTCCAGCTTCACCATTAGAACCCTCTTTCTTTGCTGCCAGACTGACTTCACTTTTCAGCCCCATTTTTTCTTCAGTATGATGCCTGCAATCCTCAGGTTGTCTCCTGAATATATCCCTGAATATCTGTCGCTCCAGTATCCATATACTCCCATCCACTTGATCTTACTGACTCCCAGTACATCTATTTCCCAGCCTGTCCATCTCTATCTCTGCATTCTCCAGTTCTCCACTCACCCCTTAACATCTCATGTTCCATGTCACTATTCTGCATTTGCCTTTCTGACTGATGTACCCCTCGCAAGTAGTCCCTACCCTGTGATCTGATTGGGTGACTATTTAAACTCTGGAATACTTGACTGGAAGGAATTCCATAACTTCATATATTGCAGGGCTGAATCCTCAATGGTGGCTAATTTGGTGGTTTTCTGTTGCCTTTCACATAGGAGTTCCTTGACCAATTCTCTGAACTTCTTTCTCACCTGAAGCAATGGCTGTTGATACTAGAGCAACTTTCTTGATCTGCACTCTGAATATTTGTTTCATTTATCCAATTTGATTTTAATTTGTTCAAAGGTTTTTTCGCGATAAACCTTGTGTCACAGGAAGAACAATAAGGGCAGGAATCATAAGGAAATGAAGTAAGAGCAAATCACATAGAGTTGATAGAACTTAAAGTAGTATTGAGGACTAACTCTTGCTGAAGAAATTACATTTTTTTTAAATTCTGTTAAATTCAAAAAGACTGATGGAAAGGAAAAGAAGAATGTTATTTATTCCCATTTTTAAGATGAGAGACCACCTCAACCCTGATAATCTCAGATGTAATATCCCTCTTAGCACTTTACCAAAAATCGTAATGCAACATATATAAAACAAATAAGGTAACTTGATAGACAATGAAGATTATCAACAAGGGTTCAGATAGGTAGATCCTACATTGACACAATATTCATTATAAGGCAGAGAAGGGATAAATCTCTGAAGTTCAATGAGCCATCTTATCTATGCTTCATTGATACAAGTATACCTTTTGACAGTTTAGACTGCTATGCATCATCACACTATTAAATTATTGGACTTAAAAAATTATGGAAACATACCTTACATTGTGCTGGAGTTGATAGCTGATACATCTATGGAAAACCAAAGTAAAATAAAAACAATGGGTTAATACTTCCATATCTGTATTTAAAGGAATATGCCTAAGACAATTGCGGTAAGTCCCTTGTTGTTTAATGAAAAAAATTATAAAACAGTTATAAAAAGAGAAGGAATATGAAATAGGAACATACAGTGTGAATATTGTACGTAAGACAGATGATGCAGGGCTAACTGCTGAGAATGAACATGGCTTGCAAGAATTACTCTACAAGTAGATACATTAAAAGTTGGAGAAATGTAAACTTGCAGATCTCCTAATGAAAAATATTCCTAAAGACCCAATTCAGTGTAAATTGGTATTCAATAATGAGGTAATCAAACAAGCTCTTGAGACTGAGTATCTGGAGTAACAATAACAAGCTCTGGGCAGACTTCAAAAAGTAGAAAATAATCTGAGGTAATGGAATACCGGAGTAGGTAACTCGATTATTCAATATGGCACTCTAAGTTCCTGCAACATGATTCAAATGTGAGAATATATCAGTCAGTGGAAAGAGCTGTACTGGCATGCACTAGAGAAGATGTGGGCACAAAATCATACCTAATAACAGCTGGGAGCCATGGGTAAGAGGAAACTGAGGAACACTGCAAATCACACATTTTTATGTAGGGAAAGGAATGAAGTTGAAAGTTTATCCATGTAAAGGCCACCAAAGAATGGATTGCTTTATCAAGGAAAGAAAAGAATGAATGCAAGAGGAAACTGTAAGACCTTCACTTACGGTAGTCGAGTGGTAGAGTGAGATTCTTCCCTAGTCCTAATTGAGACCATATTCAAATTATACATTTTAATTTCACCAGCAGTAGGACACATCAATTCAATATTGCATTATTAATGGTGCAATAATATAGTTTTATATGACAAATTGTAAATAATTAAATGAAAATATCTAAATAAGTCATTAACTTGACTCATTTTGTTCACTTGGCGCATTTGAAACTCCTTTGAAACGGAAGGTTTTTGTTTTTGATGCCTAAGAACCTATAGTGGTGACAATATGATTTTTTTTCAAATATAGTTGAGAAAGCATACAAACTACACGCTATTAGTTTTTTTTACGACAACTAAGTGTTATAAATACCTCATTTTGTAAATAATGTCTCTCTAGAGTGCATACACATTCCATTTCCCATGTAAAATGGCTGGTATTTTTTGGCCAATATCTCCGAACGTAATGTGGTAAGGGGTAGAATTTTTGGTGTCATTAGAAGGGTGAGATATTTTTCTTTAAAATGAGATCAAATTCATTGATTTCTCAGTAAAATGCCATTTCCCTTGGACTACCTTAAGTAAGGGAATTGTGAATATAAAATATGTGCATAAAAGTTATGAAAAACCATTCTAAGAATTAATGATGATGTACTGATTTAAAAGAAAATTAGCACAAATCCATATGTAAACTCTATTAGTGATATGGTACAGTTTTTAATTTGCAAAATATCATGTAAGACACTATAATATTCAAATATAAACGTATAATTCCTAAAAATCTTTCTGCATGTATTTGTTTACACTTTCGTTTCAGCACAGAATTGGTGCACTAGAAAAGAAAAAAAACACTTGCACATCTGATTTGAGGTGCATGTCATGCTAATTACACAATTATTTATGAATTGTGCACTCATGTATTACCAATAATTAACCTTTCCTCAGATTAAGTCTGCAGCACCAATTAGTCACACATCCCTATCAACGATGAGATGAAAGTAATGATAAGTAAATGCTCACTGCCTTCTGTCTTAACTTGATATGTATAAAAAAAATGGAATTCTCTGGGAATGAGCTAAAGCTAAAATAATATAATTTTTTAATTAGCTACAAAGTCTTACAATTTATGCATTTAGTATTTGTATTATGTATATATATGTGAAAGCAGTAAATTATTTATATCACAGATTATGGCAGCATTGTTTCACATTGGTCTAACATCCACATCGATAAAAGTGAACCTCGGCTATCTCTCAGAAAACCACAAGGTATTTTTTAACAGCTACTTTCCATGGTGCTAAAATTAACAAAGAATTAAGTACCAAGCAACAACAAATGTAGAAAAGTTAGATTTTGATAAATTATATAGATTTTTCAAATTTCATGACTATCCTGATTTTAATTAAGGCATTGTATCAAATTGCTATCAGATGAAGTCCATTATACCTAATGGACATGAATCACAGGTTTTGATTTTTCAGGCACCATGCAAGTAAGTTTTCAAGATATACCAAATGTGTAATATAGATGCTCCATTTCAATTCACAGTATCCCCACAGTTTCCAATGAATGAAACCTGCATGTTTCAGTATTGCACACACATCACTGGCATTTCTCTAAAGTATGGTAAACCACACACTGAAAGCTAATAAAATCCTGCACATGAATGGTCTTGGAAAGGCTCACTTCCACTGGTTGTCCATTTCAAAGTCTTGATTTTCTCGGACTAGTTTCCTTAATTTTTCCACTTTAATTTGATTTTCCAACTGTTCATTCTTAAGCTGGGCATGTTTTATGGACATATTAACCTGATGAAGTTCTGCTTCCCTCTTCTCCTTTTCTTTGAATTCTTTTAACAACAGATCCTTCTGCAGAGATAGTAATTCTTCTTTTGCAACTACCCAAGATCGTAAATTACGACATTTGAACAAATGCTTATGAGATGATTTACTACAGTCTGGTTGTCTTCTTTTCCTTGGATGGTCAGCCCCTGTGATAGGAATATGCAATTTTCAATACTAATCAAACTTTTGGATATGCAGAAATCTAATTTGCCATGACTTGATGTGGTAAAACATGGTTCAAACCTGTTGGATTGTCATGTATTCTGTGTGTTGGAGACCTCTCAGGCTGCATGTTCCGCATAGGATTTGAGTCAGATCTGCCATCTGGATAGAAAGCATTACAAAATTATGAATATCTAACAGAGACATTCATTTTCAATTACTCTATGGCTGAAATGCCAGTTGCTTACCAAGAGTTGCAGGTACACTGCTTCTTGAGAGAATCACTGGCTCATGGTCATCATCCATTATTACAGTAGGACCTATCACTATCCCAGCAAAAGAAGATGAAGAGAGAGTATTTTATCAGAAAAGGAGTCTGCTGACAAATAGCAATACCAACTGAAACATGGATATGGAGTATGCTCTTAAATGGTAGTGACACATGGATGATGGCAGCTACGAAGCAGAGGAGATTGAAAGAACTGAAAGCGTAGTCCTTTCAAGGAATTATGACAATCAAAAGATTAAATGAAAAATAAATGGACAAAAGTAAATGGTGCAATTTATTTGGGATGCTAAAGGGAAAATATATAAAGGAATTAAGTGGTTAACTTATTAGTGAACAGAGCAGAGCTGCAGAAAACCAATCTTTGACTAAATGACTTGGATGATGGCATCCAAAGCTTGATATTCTTCTGAGCTAGCTTTTTTTCTCACCAACCCATTCTCAACTCCAGGATAAAGGTTACAGCAAACTAAAGACACACTTTCAACCTTCAATAATTATGATAATTAGACAAAATTTGAGACTTTCCCATAGAATACTTAGGATGTCCAGCTCTTGGGTTTTCAGCCAGGTGATGTTGAATTTGCTGACATTTCTAAGGCATAGTCTACCATTGCCCTCAAGAATAATCCATGAGGATGATGGCAGACTATTCATATGAAACATTGCTGCAACTGAAAATTATCACCTGGTAGGAAACCCAAGGGTGCTACATTCTTAGGACTTATATATTGATCTCCAGTAGATTATTCATTTATTATTATAATATATTCATTAATACATAAAGCAAAGTTTCTCTGTCTGCCATCCCCAAATGTCCATTAGGAAATGTGTGTTTTGAGACCATTTTATTAATTTTCCATCTTCCATTCTTTGTCAGATTTAAATGAGAAATACTGGGTGCACTAAGTAAAAACGAATGCCAAAAAAGAAACTGGATGAGAGTAGACTGGAGATAGTAGATATGTGAGGGTTTTGAGAAGGATGGAGAGGATATGAAGAAGAGAATGGAAATGGAGTATCACAAGATGTGATTGGAGAGAATAATATATCATCATGGAAATCAAGAGGATGAAACATGCAAATATAGGTATTGGAAAGTAGGAGGATTTCATGGCAAGACTTGGATTTGAAGGCATTAAGCGTCAAAACATTATTTTAAATTTATTGTTATACTTAATGAAAGATGGTTGTTTACACATTAATATTTCAACTTAACATTTTCTTTTATGAATTGGAGATACTACTCTTAAAAATACTTGTTGATTTATTTTTTCAGCTTACTTTTACTCATAATGCACCTTTTTTATATACTTGAAAAGAGCGACAAGGAACCAGAGAATTGATTTCTGATATGACTATAAGGAAAAAGGGATTTCTCTGTGAGAATAATTTAAAGAGTAGATCTAGTTATGCTACACTCCATAAAGAAACACAGGACTGCTACTGAACTCAACGCGTTACACTTATGCTGGGAGTAATGGCAGTAGATGGCAGATGATGCTGTACGTTGAGCTGTTGGTAACATAAAGAAACACAGGACTGCTGAGGACCACATTTATTGAACTCAATGCGTTACACTTATGCTGGGAGTGATGGCAGTAGATGGCATATGATGCTGTACGTTGAGCTGTTACCAACTGCTCAAAACTGCAGCATAAGTGTAACGCGTTGAGTTCAATAAACGTGGTCCTCAGCAGTCCTGTGTTTCTTTATGGAGAGTTGCATAACCAGATCTACTTCCCTTATTATCTCAAATTGGGTGCTGATGACCCAAACTTGTAAATGTTATTGACTTAACAACACCTCATGTGTTTCACAATTGCCTCCCCTTATGCAAATTTTTTATGCCCTAATATATTTAAAAAACCTGTTTGTACATTGATTTTAGAATTTCACCATGCTTTACAATTCTGCTCTAACTTGATTGTCATTAGCTTTAAAAAGCCTTTAACATAATTTTTAGAGTAATAGAGAAATATAACATTCCTGACTCTGTTAGTGTCTCCAAATCCGGCCACAGATCATACTTGCAGGGCAAGGGAAGAAAAAATTGATGAGGTCTTTAGGATACAATAGAAAGGCAGAAAAACTAAAGAGTGGGGATGGAAGTAGTGGATGGCATTGCTAATTGTTGAAAAAAAGGGGAGTTTGGCAATTGTTTTCTTAGGATGTCAATCCAAACCTACCAAAACTTAAGAATATTCGGAATCACTCATATGAGACTTTGCACAGCATTGAATTTTCAAAACATTTATGAATTTGCCAGTTGAAGATTGTATATTTTTATGACCAAATCTTTGGCTGCATTCAGTAAGCCGGTGTTTTTGGTGTTTCTCAAATTGAAATTGACCAAAGCATTTTGAGAATAAATATTTTCTTGACCAAATCTTTGGCTGCATTCAATCAGCCACTTTTTCAATCCAAAGTGTTTCTCAGAATGAATCTGACTGGAGCATTTATGGCAGTTTTTTCAACATGTTGAATGCTGACCAACAACAATGGTTGATTTCCAGGTGCAATCTGATAGCTGACATGATATGGCTGTGGATGACAATTTTTGCCAGAGTTTGTATCCTGTACAGGCCATTAAAAAGTTTGTCACTAGTGAAAGTTAAAAATACTGGTATCTCATTGACATTAACTTCTCTCATTACTGTTGTAGGAATATTATAAATGCTGTGGCCTGCAGTCTCTTTGAGGGATGTATAAGAGCTGAATTAAAATAGTTACACCACCCACTTTCCAGAACTCTCTCCAGTGGAAGAGAACTCTTTTTGGAGAAGAGATGCTGAGTCACAGGTGAAGAAGACATGAACCTCAAGCAAACATAAAATGCAGAATTCAAAAGTTATGAGAGCCGAATTTCAATTTTTGTCCCTAAGTAATTATATTACAATGCAATTCCACAGGAAAAATCAACCCTGGTTGGCAAAAATGAGCCTTTAAATGCAGAAATGACCTTGCGACTTGGGTGTGCAATGAAAGAAATCATCTAACAGGATAAAACCTGTAGGCTTTGATTCATGTGAGTAAATCTTGACCTCTTGGAATCATTCTTTGGCCTAAGAGCAAATGAAACAAAGGCAAAAGATACTGCATAGGTACTAAATAATTTAATTATTGAAAATTAAGGGAAAGAATGTATTTTGTTCATTATTTTCATGGTCTCTAAACAAATGCTTATGATAATAAAATCATTCATAAAATCATATGGGATCCTAGACATAATATGATCAATCAATAACAAATTCAATAACAGTAACGCAAAAGTAAACTTGGTAAATTTCCACTGAGTTTATTTTGCTGACCTAGGTTTTGGCAACTTTTGCCACCATCAAAGTCAGTTGGCAGATGTTGCCATTATCATAATGACAAAAGTTGCTGAAACCTAGGTTGTTGAAATAAACCCAGGGTTCATTGTTAATTTTCACAAGTTGTCACCTGATACTTTAACCTTCATCTCGCAAAAAGGGAACCCATTATCTGTATGTTTTCATCTAAGGAATTCCAAAATAGTAAGATAGTGAAAATTAGGTGGAGCAGCACTCTATTTGATTTAGTTTTTGCTCATTGACGAGAGACTCAGGAGGTTTATGTCATTATAATGCCTCCTATTCAACCTGAAATTGAAGCCACCACAGCAGTTCACTGAATACCATCATTTATTGGTAGTTACAGTGGTACTTGGGAAATGACAGTCTCTTTCTCAAAAAGTGTTATTTTTTGTATAATAGGGCTCAGTATTAGAAGAATTCTGCCTGCCTCAATATTTTGAACCCAGACTCACTTATGATTTGATCCACTCCTTTTGCATTCATTAACTTAAGCAAAAACTGTTGAGTGCCAGCAGTCTATAATTTCTCGCCTTCATCGACCAGCTATTTGTCTCTATCAACTCACAGCCAGAATGAAAAACTGTAGAAATACTCTCTGGAGAAGGGAAATTTTGGGACTTGAACTCCACAGTTTATGTTGCTACCATGCTTACTAAGGATTGGATTGGATTTTTGGGAGGCAACCGACAGCTAAGATCATTTGCTCTATAGGGGACAGGTAGCAAAGGAAGGGTGGATAGAAACCCAGCATCGGCATTAGCCTGGTCTTAATGAAAGGCATCAAGGGGACCATGGTTTAACATCTCATCCGACAGACGGAGTACTGTACTCAAAGTGCTCTCCTCATGACACTCAAGTAGGGGTCAGGCTTCTTCTGAAAAATATCCTCCTTTGCAGGGATTTGAACCCGGACTGCTTGTATAGTTAGCCAGTTTTTTAACCACCTCACCAACCTCATCCCATCATTCTTACCAATATGGACGAAATGTACAAGCCCATGCACATACAGAGCATGTGTTGGTATAGGTGTATATTATCTAAGGCTTTTTGAGGGGATTAGACTGTTTTTGCTATTACTCAAGCTTCCTGCATTAAAAAGCTTATGTCTGGAATTCCAGTTATAAAGAAGTTTGATGAGAGCTAGGTTTTGATCGCTTTTTTTAAACAAAGTGACATGCCTTTAGCCAACCTTTCACAAAATCATATTTGCATCATCAGGGCTTGAGGTAAAAACTAATTTGAATACACTGAATATGCAGGCATTAGAGCATGCATGCTGTAGATAAAGGAATTGAAATCACTCCTGGAAAATAACATTTGTCTCCTGTTGAAGATTCATCTTATCAATTGGTTCTAAAGTCTGTTTCCTGTGGTTCCTTCTTCATATCTAAGAAGTACGCTTTATACCCCAGGGGCTAGCTTGCTTCTACACAGCTCCTTTGGGATCCAGGCCTGTGCTTGGCAACCAAGCTCACAAATGTGCTCAAAGTCACTCTTCACCAAGTTTCTTACATTCCATATTTCCTGTGAGCTGAAAAATCAATGGCAATGGATGGACTTCCACTGTGTACATAGCACACTCTGGAAAGCTTCAGCCATAAAATAGACAGACAAACTGGACTAGCATGCACATTATGGTGTCACCAAGGGTTAAATTCATCCTCTCAGCCATACCATTTAGAAGTGATGTGCACTCCACTGCCTTCCTTGAGAGAATACCATTTTTTGCCAGATTTGGTTGAAAATTGTTTGCAGGTACTCAATTCCCCTGTGAGTATGCAGCTCTTTCAATTTCTTCTTGTGAATTCCTTCTCCCACCTGGCCTTGACCTCATAAAAGTTTCCAATGCGTCACTCTTCCATGCAATTGCCACACTCATAACATATCTTGGTCTGTATAATTTATGATAAATCTCTTCCTCCTTGCGGTTTCTAAGTGGATAGGACCCAATGAATGGATTTCTTCCAGCACTCCAATTGCTTCCCTTTCATTGCTCAGAATTTTTGCCACTTCATTTTTTTCCAGGACAGAAGACTCAGAAATTCTCCATGGATATTGTCTTTGGGATTTTATCTCTGAGAATACTTCACAATTGCTCAAATCTAATGGCATGGGTGGCCTGGCCTGGTGTGCCATGTTACCATTTCCTCTGCTTCCTTCACCCTAGGAAAGTTTTGAGCTCTGGGAGGATTCCTTTCTACAAGCATAGCAGAAATATTTAGAGCCTGTAGGCGTGCCCCTCCACTGTTTCTGGTTAAGACCCTTTTTACTGTCACTTTCATGGTTCTCCTGTTGCTGTTTATTCAGTACCTTAGTCATCTTGAGGGCAATGTCCTGAGCATCTGTATTGTCTTGGTTCTCTCATTCACATTCTAACAAATTGTGTTTAGCCTCAGACATCTTTTGATGGCCAGCACACGGTGTATTAACGGTGATTTCACACTCTGGTGGTACCCCTGACAGGCACAGGTGTGTCGACTGTCTATATCTGAGCTCGAGTTTGTTGGTTGTAAATGAAGTAACTTCGTTATTCCATGTAAATTTTATTTAAGACGACCCAGGTTTCAACGTGGATCGTCATCGTCTCCAGATGATGACATACCAAGTTGAAACCCAAAAAAATTTATGCGGAATAACAAAGTTACTTCATTTACAATGTATAGTAAATTCCATGAAATCACACCTGAGACAACTGACATTAGTATATCAAGTTTGTTTGATTTGAACATTTGGTTGCAGTTCAATTTATGGTTTATAAACTCCAAGATGCTCATCTTACCCTTTGACTGTGAGGCCAGTACTCTGAGTTTTAACGTCAACCCATATTTGGTATTCTGCTCGAATTGCTCCTCCTAGATGATCCAGGTCTCCAAAACCTTTTCACTCTCCAAGATGTCACTCATCAGGTCCTCCCTGGTGGTCCTCATAATAAGTGCCAGAGCTGTTTAATTAATCTTTCTCCTACTCCACATCTACACTGCACTCAGGATGATGTCACTATCGTCCTCATATATTATTATGGCTTCCTTCCTGGTACAATAATTGTTTTCTAGCAAGTTTTTCTTGCTGGGTAATTTACTCAGGTGAGTTTGGGGTGGACCTCAAGCTACATACACTCTCTTAGATATTGGATGTCATCTTTTTACCTTCTCCAGCTGGCTTCTTTCACGCTGAGAAAACAACCAGATGAACAGCTCTTTCATTTTCACACACTATCCTATAAAGACTGACAGCATATGCCCCTGGGCCCACAACCCATCAAAGCCACAGCGTGTTTGGTCTAATGTCTGCATATTCTAGGCTGTTCCTGTTTTGAAACAGGTCAACGTCTCCATCTCTGCTGATATTCCAATGTATGAGTTGTCCACCATATGTGAGGAAAGCCTAAGATCTATCTTCTGCATATTCTGTGCATTCAAATAAATTTTTGCCTCGAGGCCAGATGATGCACATATAATTTGGATAAACCTTGGTAAGAGGAATTTTTCCCTGTTTAATTGATGACCAACCCTCCAAAAACAGCAGTTGAAGAAAGTTATAAAGGAGAACACACAGTATATTCCACACAGTATAAGCTATTAATGTCTACTATACTTGGATAACACTTCAAACAGCTTCATTTGGTTGAGATATCCAATATTATGGTGGGTATACCTTACTCTACATTGCATCACTAGTTTTGCTTATGATAAACATTCATTATTATCACATATACAAGAAAGTTATGCGTGGGTCCCATTGTAAATGAGCAACAATTGCTCTTTTATGGACCATTTGTAGTGCATTTATTTATTAAACATCTAATGTTACACTATGAAGTGTAGTACAGGCTATATTACCTTCGATTACATCATTGTCGTCTTCATCCTCTTCCTCTAAGGATACATTTTCTCCCTGAAAATAAAATATAAGGGTGTAAAAGGATTTTTGCTAGCACCATCTTTTGCAACCTTCCCATAAAGAAGTCTTAAATGCTTAAATAACTTGTGTGATCTAGGGCAATGGGCTCAAATAACTTTTAAGTAATTATTCTTACAAGATATTACTAGGTAAGAGGGATACTTTACAGTAAACCTGTGGCTAACTGTGGAGTTTATGCATCTTACCTGGTGCATTTGCGTCTCCAGTGCATCTGAAATTGAACATTATTCATTAAAAAAGATAAATATAGAATGACATCGTCCTAAGTGAATGCTACTGTCAACTCGAAATTTACCCATGGACTCCGTAAATTGAATGGCTGGAAATTCCTCAGCCGTCAGCTCCATCATCCGTCTTATCTTAGCGTACAAAGGATTAGATTTTTCTTTAGACGGCGAAGGCGATACGTCTCCTGTCTCTTGAGGGCTCATTAGCTTAGATGCTGCCTCTTTTCTTGCTTCTTTCTTTAGAGTTTCGTATTTCTGTTTCAGTTGCTCTGGGGTTCTTTTCTCAAATGCCGTGAAGTTGAATTCATTGGCGATTTGAAGCCATGCATTTTTCTAAAGGAAAATTACAACAAACCTTTTCACCGCTCTTTATCTCTTCATACTGAGACCATAGAAAAGGTTATCGTACTCACCTTTTCTTGCCACATGACGGAATCTGTACGTCTATTTTCAATTATATTCCGATACTTTTCCACGATGTTCACTAAAGTAATCGTGCCTTCTTGCGTAAAATTACTGGACCGCGCTCTTCTATTCATTATAAACGATTGACTTATCAAATGGGTTTGCCTTATATAGTCTACATGTAGACTCAAGTCGAATTTTTGCGCTACTGTAGCGATGCAGGATGAGAAAATGAAGATCCAAGTAATTATTCGATCCCAATTTTATTTATAATTCGATTGTATTGGCCACTTCCTTCATTAAGCGGTATATAAGAGCTGGATGACACTTCAATTAGATACTTCTCTGCGCAACAGACGGTTAACCTTAACTGGCATGCGTATACAGTTAGCTGCCACCTATAACAGTAAGACATGATCCCGTTCTCTTTAAAACTTCACAGATGTGAGCGAATATAATTATTTTTACTGAACACTTGCTCTATATTCTTACAATAGTTTGATCCCACCAAAATAATTCCATCCCCATAATGCGAGTCAGCACATCGGCGGAATTGAGTGGTAGTTAGCCATACCTTCCGTCCCTCCGTCGATTACCGTCGTGGCTAATAGATGGTAGCACTAGGTAACATTTCTCTCCGTTTGTAGTGGTATCATTTGTCCTCCCGGGATTTTCAAATGAAGTGGCCACACATGTGCTAAGAATATGTTAAACGTTAGCTGTCACTTTACGGCTGAAACTGGTATGCAGTTGGAGTATTCACTACCTAACTACTCTCTCCAAGGGGATCACTTATCATTTGCGTGTCGTCGTCAATGAGCCTTTATCTACATCATGATTTAACAACATTATATTTTATTAGGAGCAAAATACTGCCATTGTATCATTTAAAAAAATTGTATAGGTGATTAATTTACGGTAGATGTTCCAAAATTTGTGATCCACGGACTAAGAGTACAATTGCCATGATCTCACTATAAAAGTTTTTGTTAACTTTCCACAGAATTTTATTTAACCGACCAAGGTTTCGACATGAACTATGTCATTTTCAAGGTGAAAAACTTTTATATTGAGATCATGGCATCTATACCCCATTTCCACAAAATATCGCCTGATACGCTAAACTTAAGAGTAACATTGGTTACACTTTCCAAACTCTTGCCCCATCTATGGGGTTATTGTTGGCAGTATCATTGTTGTATTCGAATATTGTTAAACATTGTTACCACAAGAATGTGATGTCCTTTCGAAAAATTTTCCCACCATGTTAAAATTTTAGGGATATTGGTATGGAAAAGAGCCATTCGAAAAAACGCAACGTCAATGTCATACCTATAGTGATTGAATTACATGGGAAATTTACCATCTCACTGAAATTATTCATTGCTCGTACAATTAAAATGAAAAGACTGCGGTTATTGGTAGATAGATATGAATTAGTGCTATTAACTTTTCTATCCCGTGCTGTAAAAATGACCTGAAGAACTCTAAGTGATGAATCGTAAAAATCGATGTAATCTGTCAATAAATCGTAACAAATGAGAATTGGATATCTTTATCTTAAATAAATTAAAAAATAAATATAGTATAATCGATTAAATAAATCATAACTAAGAAAAATGAGTATACATATCGGATATTTTTATCTTAAATATCTTACTGTAGACTGAAGATACTGGGCGATGCGGGTCCCTTCAACCATTGTTTGGCATCTTATCCTACGGTCAATATGACTAGGCCCCCGAGTTGAGATTTGGATTAATGTCTAAATTTCAAGCCAAGCTGGAAACTCGATGGTGGCTGGTTTTAATCCCGCCAGAGAAATGAATTTCATGTGTGTATCCGGGTTAATGTCTCAGGTTCCGGCTTATGTTAGGGGACGCTTTAACTGGCTCTGCTTTAACCCCGGGCCTCGCTTCGTCACGAGACCTATGGGGATAGGGAGGGGACATTTCTCTTTAGTTATTTAAGATAAATTTTTAGAATTTGCTCTCTGCGAAAGTGTTAAATCGTAATAGAAATGCAAAGGAACTAATTCGAACTTAACTCCTCGTAAGAGTGTGTAGCTATTATACCAGTAAAAAATATTTCAAATAATTTATTTTGTTTGCTAATTTTTAAGCTGCGCATACTCATTTACAACCTTTAATCCGGCCCTTAGGTTATGTGGTATCGCACACGTGTAACGTAGCCATTGCGATTGGAGCTTCTAAAAATAGGGCTGTCAATAGTACCCATTTATCATGACATGCCAATGTTTTTTATTCATTAGTGACTGTTCGGAAGGAGTTGACAGTGTCCGAAATGTCGCCGTTTAAAATTTTAAACCTTATTCATAATATTGTTGGAACCGGAGTGGAGCGGCAGCAAGTATACACAGCCTAGTAGCAGCACTACCATATGGTTATACGCTTGCCTGCCAGCCGGAAATCTTGGGTTTTTTATCCGCTACGGTAATAAATTTTGCGTTGGCTTTGACCCAACGGTCCTATTTAGATTATGCGACATACAGTCTGTCCTGGTAGTTGGAATACCTAAAAACCCCATTCTAACACCTCTTGGAAAACCATTCAGCAAAGAGTAAAAACACTTGGGAAATGTAAAGACCTATAATGGCAGGTATGTTAGGGAAAGAGATTCCAATTGCCATTTATTTTTCGAAGAGTATTTCAAGTTCAGTACTTCGTTCGTCAGATGGGACGTGAAATTATGTAGTGTTTACTTGTGCCATGTGGTACTCTAGTGTTTTTCTCAAAGAGTAAGATAATGCCGACACCGGGTTTCTCTCGACCCCTACCTACATATCTCGATAATCATTCCCTATTCAACCTCTAATCTGTATATTCTGGCTGAAATGAACTTATTTGTCCGCGAATAGTAACAGTAATCGTACTCTTCCCGATTTAAAACCGTTACCCAAGTCGAGCGTCGGAAATAGTTCGGCCGACGGGTTATAGAGAGAGCTGCGGTGCAACCCGTCAGCGCTCCAAGCAGGATACACGCGAACTCCTTGGCAGAATGCCGCCAGCCCCACATCTCGCCCACCCAGCCTCCTTCCTCTTCGTCCAAACAAAAGTTTTCAAGGCTCTCAATTGCTCCACTACGGGCACAGACCGTGCACTCCCATTCCCGAATGTAAACAGTGGCCCTTTAAATTTGTGAGCCTTCACGGTGAAGTAAGTTGCAATTTGGAACAGTAATAAATAAACTTATGTATTTGATAGGACTCAAAAAAATAATTGATGATTTTTAAGGTAATTAACTTTCTTAGTTAATAACATTTAATTGTCATATATCTGTCTCTCTCTAACAACTATTTCACTATCTCTCTCTCAGTGAAAGGGACCAATCACAGCGCGCCGTCATGGGCCAATGAAAGCACGCAGTATTGCTTTGAATTATTCGAATACAAACTGATATCAACGAAAACATTGCTCTGAACGTGCAACGTAACTTTTTATGTAAGTTTTTTGTCTATGTGTTGTGAAGGAATCTCTTTTTTTTATGATATCGCTGTGAAAGTGTTCTACATTCCGGTGTTAAACTCGCCTCAAAAGTCTTCAAGATGACCCCCGATATCAATTGGAATCTTCAACATAAAAGTTTGGATGCGTGGTGCCCGTCTTGATTTTGTGTATGCATGTGAATGTCAGAGAACGTTCGCCAAAAATGTTTTCTGAATTAAAATTAATGGAAATACCATTCGCGACTGAGTGTGTACGTAATTTGGTCACCTTATCCAGTAAGTGGTGATGCTTTGGAAGAAATGTATGTTCCGCGATGGCTGTGAATGGACGATGAGCCGAAAGCCAGCTATTCTGCTGCACCTGGGACAGGTCAGTGAGCATTGTTACTTCAATACCAAGATATTTCTACTTATCTGGTCGGGAACCAGGAAACTTAATGTATCACTAGTTAAATCTTAGCCTCAATTAAATTATCGTGCTTGTTGTCTTGCAGGCATTGAAAATATGTCGGAAGTGAGATCTATGTCCGGTACTTCTTGGATGGCAACTCCAGAGGGGAGGCGTGCAGTACTTCTGGTGGGTAAATCTGTCAGTCTCCTGTTATTTCCATCGATTACCAATGGATTTTCACCAGTAGCCAAGATGTCTTGAATGAATGAATGAAGATGAAAGTTACTCTTGGTGAATATCATGATTACGTTTTACTTTTGATTAGTATAGGAGAATTCTGAAGATCACAGTTTATGATGTCTAATTCCGACAGCAAGGTTGTTTTTAATCTTATCACTTTTCAAGTGAATAACCATGATCATGTGTAAAGTTAGTTCCACAGCATTTGTTCTTCACTAATGTTAAATGCTCATGTTAAAACATAATGTTCGTGACCAAATAAATCAGGAGTACATTCATCGATTTTTTCTGACCTACATCTAGGTACTCCATATAATCCATATCACAATAACTTTATTGATTTGGCTTAGTATAGGTAGAATAATAGTCATTAAAGTACCTAGTTGATATTTTAACATTATCTTTTTTGTGCTCTGACTTCTGTTATTCAAACTCTTCCATATGTGTGCTACTACAGGTAGATTATGAAGAATGTCAAGATAAAGAATAATATATGAATGAATTACTTGGCTGTGGTTGAATATTTGAGTGTCAGCTGCTACAGACTGATCTTCTAATTCTCTGCAGGTGATGTGTGAATGAGCCACCTAATGCAGCTATGAAAAAGATAGCTTTTACAAGGTTGGTAGAATGTAATCTTTTATCATACTACTACTTATGTGCTACATTTTATGTAAGAAAAGTAATGAGTTTTTTTGCAAATTTCTTCTTTTTTCTTTATTTCTTCGTCACTCAGAGTTGAGCAGATGGCTGACTGGTGAAGTCTCATTGGTGTTTGAGAGTTAACTCCTAAGACTGAGAACTTCTGTATGGAGGGAAAGGAAACTGAATTTCCTCTCACGGGTTTTCCATCAGCTAGACTATCACTCTATGCAATAGGTGGAGATATTAGTAAGTCTTTTTTTATCATTGTTTACTTCAACCTAAGTTATCCCCTAAGTTTTTATTTGTCATTATCTAACTCTTGGACTTGCTTAACTTTTTCCAGATGTCCCTGGCTTATAGGCAAAAGCTGTCAAGAGACCTGACTTGCTCAGCTTCAGCAGCATCGAGGGATAACTTCGACAGTCTTCAACGACAAGCCTCTGCACTGTTATATCTTCTTCATGAGACATGGATTTCTGTACTGAAGCTCTGGAGGTACTATAGTCATTGCTGCACACTGATGGGGTTAAGTCTTTGAGACACTTTCCTGCTCCTACTATCTGGAGACACAATATCTGGTGATGAGATTAGTTATGTGATTGTGCAGATCAGTATTCTGTTTCATGACTCTAGCCATTAAATGGTTGCAACTGCAGATTGTTTTAACAAATCTAAGTGCCTCAGTCCACTTTAGTTTATAGATAAATGCTTGTTTAAAGCATGAGTTGCCATGCATGGTGATCTTACTGACTTGATTTTTCATTTCATACAGCAACAAATGTCTGAATCTCACGTTCATCTTTTCTGTCCCTTTCAAGGGATAGCTTAAATGATCACATGACGCGAACAAATTTAAGGATGGCTCCAGGGATAGGGATCCCTATCACTTTTTCTGTCACTGGGCATGTCCCTTTTTCCATCTCTGGAGGCATCGTTGACATTTAGTCAATCAGAGCGCATGGCTGCAAAGAGCGACTCTCATGCCATTCGGCTTTCAATGAATTGAGAGTAGTAAACAGTAAGTAAGAGTAGAGGGATGGAGAAATGGATGGCCAAAATGACCGTGTGATTCAGAAAATGATAGCTGAAACTATCATTGTCACTGTCCCTGAAAAGCTATCATTGGAGCTATCCCTCAGAGGGACAGAAAAAAAATGATTGTGTGATTCAGGCTTAAGGCTAAGAAATAGTGAAGTTGACACCATTTATTATGTAATATTCTTCATTCATTCATTCAAGTAATACATGAAAATTAAGTCAGCAAATGCTCGCCATAGGACATGACTCAGGAGCCTCCCTTTCTAGTATGAAACTCTGGGATAAGCTGTACTGCACTCTTAGAACAATGCCATTTGATTAGCTCTTGCATTCAAAGTGTGATAGATTAGGGGCTCTCTTGGATTTTTTGTGCACAAAAATCTCTTAGCGCAGTGTCCTTTTATGTTTTCATCCTTATGTACTTATATGCTGTTATTGTATTTTTGTAAGTTTTGATCTTGAGAGTATACTGTTTGGGGTTATGTCATCACATTGTTCTTTGCTTTAGTTTTAATTGTCACTGGGATTTGTTTTAATTTTTTAAGTTATCGTTCTTCTTTGTCATATTTTTACTTCCATCTTTCAAGCAAGTAAATTTGTTCATTGCAGGGTATTACATTGAAAATTTGCAGTTATGACTTGCTCGCTTATCCTTTTAGATTTTTGCAATTTTTCATCTTACATTATAAACTTCCTGGTTACATTGTTACATCTATGGCTCATTCTTAGATTTAATAAATTGTGTACTTTTTCAAGTTTTCACTGTACATTGTTCTTTTTTGTGATTTCTTTAGTCAAATTTTGTACTTTGCAGTGTATTATATGTTAGTCGTTGGCGTGACTGTTTTGAAAGTGCAACAATAAATTGGCATTTTTTATCTTCTGTATGTGTGAATTTCATTTCTATGATTCCCCTTATAACCCGTTAGAACGCAACCCGCATAGCAATAGTAGGTAGGGGGATGGGGAATGGAGGGGAAAGTGAAAGGATGGGGGAGGTAGGGGAAGGGAGAGAGGTTCAGGCACACGGACACCTGAAGCGCTGTCTCGGGCCGTCGTCGTCTGCTTGGCTGTCTTCATTTTCTAACATTGAGTGTCGCCACTGTGACTACGGGGCTTACGGTCAGCGATCGAGGGAACCGGCGAATAGTCGAAAACATCGTCTCTCGATTCTCCCCCGTGGACAATCCGCTGTCGCCGATTCCATTCCGACACGATCGCCGTACGAAAAAATAACAGACAACCCTGTCGTGGGAATAAACTCTTTCCAAGTTTTCGTCGTGTTTTTCTTCCGAGATCGCTGGGGAACACGTGCGTCCTGGGGGCTGACTATTCGGCCCGTATTTTTTTTCCGCCCCAAAGGCTGAAGAGTGGGAGGCGGAGTGAGTGAGGCGCGCCAAGTACTGGTGGACATGGCAGCGGCGGCCAAGTGGCTAGCCCTGCGTCTCCTCCTGTTGCCGCTCTTGCTGGCAGTCCTCGGCGCGCCCTCCGGGACCAGCGGCGAGGTCCGGGGATGTCCGACGCGATGCATCTGCTTCCGGACGACCGTGAGGTGTATGTTCCTGAGGCTCGAGAGGGTTCCGCCGGTGCCGCTGGGGACCACCATCCTGTAAGTCCTTTGTTTACTCTTACTGCTTACTCCACCACCGCGCTTAGTTTTTGACCATAACGACGTATGTTTTTGCTCGTATTTTCACCCGTCTTGGGGTAAAGGCATTTTAATTCTCCTCCCTGCTGTAAATGTTATGCATAACTTTAATCCCTCCCGGTTGAACTGTGGAAACAAAACTCCACTGCTATATTTCTGCGCAAATTAAAACAATGGTTTCCATCCGAGGAGAGCGATGAAGTGGTAAAACTATTAAGAGTTGTTGTGTGATCTTGAATCTGTACTTTCTTTTGTCTTTGTACTGTTTCATGTTACTACTGTTAGTATTGTTACATTTTTACTTCTTAACTGCTATATTTTTACTTGTTTAGAACACACTGCGATGAAAATGAAGTGCTCCTTAACCACTAGGCAAAAATATTAATGCGTATAAGCACCAGCCGCTGCTTTATAACATTAGATGATGGTAACTCCAACACAGGTTATCCTCTGAAGTACCTATATTACCCCTTAAAATGGATATATTTGTAGGTACTAACTGTACCTGTGCATTTAGTTAAGGTGGAATAAAATTATTATTATTAATTATTCCGCATCAGCGTTTTAGATCGAGGGAAAGGTATTATGATTTCCGCGCAAGCTGGGGTAGAGGCTATGTACTTGATGTGTTCCCTTATTCTAAAGCCCGCCTCTGCTTCTACCCTCCACTAACACCTACAACTTCGTTGAATTTGAGCCAAACATTGGAATTTTATCTCTATTCCACCTATCTTTGGGCATGCACTTAAATTTGCCTCCCTCGCCGTCGATGAATAACTTGTGTAATCAGGACGAATTGGCCTAACGCAAGGGGAAAGTATTAGGATTGGAGAGGAAGTTAAGGTAGGAGGGAGGGTCCGGTGCCCTATTGGCCTACTCTTGATTAAACACGAGGAGACCTCGAGTCAACGCCCCTTACAACTGAGGGAGCCCTATGCATGTACTTCCTATGCGTTTAGATATAATCCTATTGTTTACTTACCTCATTCGAATTTTATTATAATTTTACCTGCCTTTGGAAAATATATTTATACTATCCGCCATCATTATGAAAACCAGTCGCGTCTGGTACAAGCGAATCGGTGGTTAAGACCAGTTAGTTGTAAAGTTAATGTTTAAGTGGAAGGTGTAGTTAATGTTCTGTACTTAAAGTACTCTGATATGCAGTCGAATATGGGTGGGATTATCAATGTAAAATTTCTGCCTCCACTGTGACTCGAGCCAAGGCCCTCTGCCTGTAGTTTAAGTGACCGTGCCCCCCCGTCTCCACCGTCCATTTAATTCTAAGTTGCTTTTGTTACCCTGGTAAGCACTCTATCATTGAGATTTAATTCGCACACAAGGTCGTGAGGTATAGAGCTTGCAAGTATAGTTATGGACAGGTATTTTATCTTCTAAAACAAAGATTTCCAGAACTATATTCTCTTTGTTAAAGAAAAAATAATCATGTATGGAAACTCGAAAAGAATTAACCGTTACGATGAGCCGACTGTACGGAGAATAATAATAATAAGGGTACAAAAGCCGGACCACTAGTCTCCTTCGAATTAATTTATTATCCGAAGACCATACATGGTAAGATGCAGGTATAGGATTCGTCAGCGGTAGACGGATAGAAAGAAAGTCCTAATAATATGTTTAAGGGAGGGAAACCCAGGGCTCGAATCATAGCATTCTTGTCGGATAGGTAGGTTCATATTTGGAGTTGCAGCTTTGGAGTTGAAAATTTGGTGTTGCAAATTTGGAGTGTAGATGGAGAATTACACCGAAAAATTCATCTTCCCTCTGTACCGGCTTATGATTTTTTTCGAAACTTAAAATTGCTCGGAAGAAAAACAGTGTCGTGTCGAGTATTGTTGATACCTGTTCACTAAATGTGCATGCCGTGCCCTAAATTACAATATTGATTGGACTGTATTATGAGGCGGTAAATTTTACGTTGAAAGGCTGAAATGTAGCCTTTTAAGATGTGCCATCTTAATCCCGTGCTATTGACCTAATTTACCGCCTCAAGTCTCAGCGGTGTTTAGAAATGTACCTTGTTATGTTCTCATCATAGTTTTCAGAGAGGGGGTATCATTGAAGTAAGACCATTCGTCGAAAATAGTCTTCTATCTTTTGTAGCTCTGAAGAATCCGGAGAATGTGTTACAAAATCTTTCCCTCGGGTGGAAAAAGAAGTCATTCAGAAAATGAGAGACGTATACTTTTTTAAAAGAATAATTTTTTTGAATCTAATCGCAGTCGGGACGACCAGTTTCAACTACTGCAGGAATTGAATTAGCCAAGAATATATTACATACTAAACTCTCACCATGCATCGCAAAGTGACGAGACATGATCGATGTTATTTATTCCATTTCTACGTCCATGCCCATGAAAAACTTGGGCAGACATTTATTTTGAGTGATATTAGTTTATTTTTTAGGATATCAATTATTAATGGAATTATAAAATAAAAGAAGCAAAGGAGATATGCAAGGGGTGGAGATTCAGGAAGAAATATTGAAAGCAATTTAGTTTCCTTGACCTAATACTTATAACAATTGAGCTCTTTTAATTGTTCCTTCCCCCAAACGGAGCGAAGTTATGGGGAATGAGGTTCTAATTATTTGCTTCATCCACAAATTTTGTTTCAGTTAAGTCTTATTTATCAGTCGGTTGATGATTCTGTCAGCCTTCCATGTTGAACGAGATGCCCCCCAATCGAACCACACGCTATTAACTGTTGAGCGGAGGTGTCAGTTAGCGCTAGTATTTACTTTCTGACATTCCAGTTAGTGCTTAACCGGGTGACCTTCAAGTTTCCACTAAGGACCGAATGTAATATGCTATGGGATGCATTGCGTTTGTCGATTTTAATTATTTTGCGAGTGTTTCAGCTGCGAGTAGGTAGCTGTGCATCATATATTACACAAATGTTGACTTTTTTTGTTCCGGGCCAATGACCACTGCTAAGATCATAAAAACCTCAGTCTTCTGCACAATGGCAGAGATCAGTATAAGAGAAACATCTGACATTCGGAGTTGGATATCAGTTACTCTGCCACCTGCAGTTTTCCTGGTAATCAACAGGTACCATGCAGCTTTATTTTTGGATTTCATTCTTTTTTGCGATTTTTCCTCAGCCAGCATCAATCGAAATACTCAGGGGATTCATTTATGGGCCCATTAATGTTCATTTTGCATCAAAGTATAGTATATTGACGCTAATTTTTGCCTCCGTATCTCGGTGGAAACTATTCTATCCTGATGGCCTTACCTCTTCAAGCTATAAAGTGTCGTTTGGAAAATGCGCGAATCGTCTCAGAAGATACGCAAAATATGGCGCCGGAAATGACAAAATGGTAGGATTAGCAAATCCTCCCTTCAAACGTTGTTGATATTCTAATTTGGTTTCCTGAAGTTTAGTGAGGGAATTACTTAAGGGGGCTCACTACTTCTCAGATTCTCCTCGACTGGCTTCTCCCCTCCGAGACCTGAGTGGAATGGGAAAGTCCTAATCTTCTTGTCGAGGGGGGGAGTAGTTAGAGGAGGGGGTGACGGCAGAGGAGGTGGGGGCAGTCGGCTATATGCCGTGACTAGATCGCGAAAAAACACGAAACATGCGTTAGCATTTTAAAGTCTGAGGCCTTATAGTGACAAGCATAATAAAGTAGATGACACCAAATTAAATACCAAAGACCATTATGTGATCTTACGACGTGATATGTTTCTTTTAGTGAATAAAAAGGGCAATGAAGAGGTCTGAAAAATGACTGAAAAAGGTCACTGAAAACACTAATTATCATTAATATGTCTAGTGAAGTGAACAATGTATCTCAATGAAAGCTCAGATACATTCTTTCCTAACAAAAATGTGAAAACTTAAACTTCCTACACAAAAAAATAATAGGGTGACAATTAAAATAAAAGTGGTCTGCAGAGGCGATTTTAGCTGAGGTAGTGAGCCCCCTTAAGAGTTTGCCTTTATCTTTTCGTTGTGAATTGTATAAATAATGAAGACATTTCTACTCAAAGTTCTACTAATTATGACGTTGGAAAGTTAGCTATCGTTTTTATATTTTAATTTTTGTTAATACATTTTCGGGGATCGATTAAAAGTATTCTCTATTTCGTATTCGCATTTTAATTTATCTTTAGGTGTCCACTCACATTTTAATTTGAGTTTTATTTGGTCCCTTCCACGTTGATGCTTCTTGGTAGTTTCGCGATCTTCAGGCTGTAGGTGGCTTCGGATGCCAACTGGAATGCTTGATAAACTGTTGTCTTCCTAGATGAACCAACTTGAACTGCGAAGTCCCAGCTCTTAGCCTCATAATTACATTTCTAGTCGCGTCTCTATTGTAAGCGTAAAATGGAATTGACTTATTGCTTGTGCGATTCGCTCACCACCGCTGACTGATTATTCTTTTTAACTCTACTCATTATGTTTCTGACTTCCATTTGGTTAATATTATAACTTTAATAAACTAACCTATGTGCTTGGAAAACGTAACCATTTGATGGGCTTTCGTCGATCAGATTTTTTTTTTGGAGTTTCAAGATTATGAAGCAGAAAATTGCTCATGTAAGCCGATGCCACTCATCTAAAGTTCCTCATTCTTAGGAAATTCATCCCTTTGGAAATTCTGGCGGAAAATTCTTGCTGAAAACGTCTCATTGTGAAGAAGTATTGATGCTTAGCGTTAAATTTGGTGCTGGAAATCTGGGATTTAAGCGTGGTCCTTTAGGAGAGTGTTTGAGGCGTAACTTATTGGACATGTTTCATCTCTGTAATTATTTGAAGAAACAGGGAAAATTTTCCACCTATTTTAATAAACACCTACTCTAGCTTATACGCGTCATGTCATTCAGTTCTTTGCATCATTCTCCATTCTAGCTTGACGTTATAAGAAAGCCAATGAAGGATCGCCTTCTTTTGTCGTAAACGTTCGGTAATGGAAGTGGTGTTTGTGTGGTGGATAGAGTTTTGGCCTCAAATTCCTTGGGCACGGGTTTGAAATCCAGCCGTGGGTGCTTTTTCAATGATATCACTAATCACTATCCCTACCGGTTGCTGTGCGGTGAGCATTTTCGCTACACCATCCTTCAGATGGGGCGTGAAGCAGTGGACCCGTTGGCGCCTTGCTTTATGAGAGGGCTGGTGCTGACGTCCCGAGTCTCTCCACTCACCCTCATCTCCCTAAATAATCCCTACCTTAGCAGCCTGCCCACCTTTCCTCAATTGTTCCCAGTGGCGCGAATCATCTCGGTTGTCGGTCCCCTCCCTGAATAATCGAGCAATGTTTGCTTATCGGTTGCATCCCTCGGCCCAGAGCGACAGGAGGTCGTAATTAATATTTCGTCTCGATGTATTGCTATCGGGGCTCGCCCCACCCCGTCGTTGCGTCGTCTCCGTTTAGGTGACGAATCTTCTCTCATAAATGATCCGGGCGACAAATTATGCGAGAAAGGGGGGAGGGAGTGGTGGTGGTGGGGGGACATCGCTGGTGTCTCTCCTCACGCCCACCCGTGCAGCCGGCAAGTCTCCTCTCCACGCCTACCTACCCGCTCTCTCTCCCACGGCGCTGTTGCTGGGAAACGACGGGTCCGTCTCGCGTCTTAACGTCTGGTGAGGAGACTGGCTACTTCCCGAGTTCCGTTTAATCGCTAATTTTGTGCGAACATGATTTTTTGGGAAGTGTGGACGGAAAAACTATGATGGATAGGGTTAGGTCATGAAAGAATGTGGGTTGGATGCTCCAGTAACGGACTTGAATGCTCCAGTAACGGACTTGAATGGCGGGTGTAATTTGTTGGTTCGGCCATGTTGAATGAATGGACGAGAATAAAATAGGTAACGAAACAGATGTATGATTGTGTAGCGAATGGTGTGAGAGGACGAGGTAGAGCGAGAAAGTGATGGGTTAATTGGGTGAAAGAGGCTCTTAAGAGGAGGGTGCATGTGTTAGAAACAGGGTTAATTCTTGAAGCGTCGAGTATAAAGGCCGCTTTACGTGGTACATTTTATTGTGCAAACAAATGTATGCATCTGCTCTTTCATGAGGAAAATTGTACCGTGTAGCGGCAAATTGTATGATTGTCTAAATGAGTGAACGGGAAATCGAATCTGGTCTAATTCCATTCATTTTCTTGTGCATTCTATGATACAGTCGTTTGTACAATAAAATGAACCTTGTAAAGCGGCCTTAACGAAGATAGAACTCGGCCATTTAGGGAAAATTTTATATCAAGCAAACATTTGCGAAAGCGCCTGATCACACGTTCCCCGTGCCAACGCGAACTAACGTCTGCTGTAACGATATCGCAAATAGAATATTTACATGAACAGGCATAAGATAGTCCTTCACAATTAGACGTCTAAGGCGGACGAACACTGCAGTAGATGATCGGATAGGTATCTTTCCGCTCGTTGTGACTCATGGAACTCAGTTAAACTTTACAAAACTTCATGTAGCATTTTTGAAGGTGACTAAAGAACAAGACGCATGCATGGGTAGGAGAATATGGAAGAGTCTATGAAAGCAGATTCAGCTTTACGGAAATCGAGACTTCAACGTTTTTGACAGTGCCTACCCCGAAAGAAACGGCGCGCCGTCCTCATCGCACATAAATGGCATATAGCGAAGGAGGGAAAGTTGGAGCAGGATTTTTTTCTAAAACTATGGTAAGGACTTCATTCTTTAATTTGGTGTAAATATCCTTGCGTAGAAGTGCATTAAAACAAGTTTTTCTTCACTTTATGAAAAAAAACCCGCGAAAAAGTGTCTTGTTGGATTTTAATGACAAGTTGTAAAAACAATATGCGATACAAAATTTATATTTCACTATTTTATTTTAAATACACACTGTTATATGATATGTTTTAAAAATTCATGCAAGGTCATATAACCCGTCAAGAGCAAAAAATATTTAATAGTTCTCACGAACAAAAGGCAGATAGAAATTGTGACAATTTTTTCTAAACTTCAAAGATCTCTGCTGACGTTAAAAATCACTTAAAGCTCATATTATTTTAGAATATTGTAGTTTGGATATTGTACTTAAATAAACTACAAGTGCCTCATTTAAAATAAAAAGTGAAAAAAAAATCAGTCTCAGCCAGCTTTTTTCGATTTCAGCCCACTGTGCAGCGTCTTGGGCATGCATGCGTGTATGTATGTATCATTTGGTATTCTAGTTTTGGTTAATGGGAACTCACAAATGAGCGAAATCCCTTGAGGAAAAAAAGGACGGCAGTTTGTGGTCCTCACGACATTGCTGTAGCAGTTCATTTCGTGAAACGTCATCTTGGGAGTCGGGGATGTGTATGTTTATATCACTCTCAAAATTTTCTCGAGCAATCTTTGGGTGAAAGCCTGGGCTTGGATTCGGAAAATGATGCTCTTTCATCTTTCCACCTTTCTTCGCAGGCATTCGCTCCCGAGGACGCAACATTTTCATTATTTTACTGCTAAAATATCTCAAAACTTAAAACAAATATATCGCATCGAGTTTGTTTCGTGATTTTGTACGTTACAACGCTTTCAAAAGAATCATTTCACGAACTCTTCGCATCATTTTACGTCGATACATTACGTAGACGAATGCACTAATTGTAAACACTAAATGCATGTGTACAGATTTTATCCCCCTGTTTGGCGGCCATCCACTTTAGTAATATCAAGTCTTAATTTCCTAGATTTCCTAACATTTCACTTGTCAAATCACCCTCTTTCGACTATGGCATGGCTTGTTCTAATTTTCGTTTGCTTTCCAAGTTGTTAAGAAATGTGCGAATTTCCACAGAGAAAAAATCATCCGCCTTGACCGGGATTCTCTGTGGAAATTCGCACATTTGTGCATTGCGGGTGACTCCGTAAAAGTGAAACTCCGTGGCTAGTCCCGGATAGCTTAAAATTTGTTGTTAAGAAATGTTTGGTGTACAAAATTTTGTCGCATAATCGCCAGCCATAGATACTGCGCTACCGAAATAGGTACTTCCCTCCTCATTTGTATGACACTTCACGTCAACAACCTTCACCGGGATTGGTGTCTTTGTGTTGAATCGTGAATTTCGTGTTTTCGTACGTATCTCCTCATCAGGTGACTTAGATACGATTACATTTCATTGTTAGGCTTTTGCTTTATTATTGCTGTAACTCCCCCATTCCTTGACATTCCTTAGACTTTCCTTTACACACAACCGTCTACTTTCCCGCAATAGTATCTCTCTTGAGCTCCTCATACCTTCTGCCTCTCCGTATCAGCATTGGTTGTTCAATCCTAAGATTGGTGGACTGCAGCCCTCCACCCTTCCCTATCTAATGATAGTTCCCTCACCTCCTGGTATCTCTTCCTATGTATATACTTTCCTCTTTAATTGGTCCATGAACTTATTTCTGGATCTACCTCTGGGGACTTTTCCCACTATTTTACCTTCAATTTTGTTCTTCACACACTCACTGTCTCAGGGTGTGACCAACCCATCTTGTTCTTTTTTCTATGGTGTTCCATATGGTCCTCTCCTCTTCTACTCTTCTGTACACTTCATTTCTTATTTTGTCCGTCCGTTTTATCTTCAGCATCCTCCTCCAGAACCAGGTTTCGAAGGCTTCTAGTGTCTTCTGAGCAGCTTTTCCAATGGCCTCTCCGTTTGCCGCGCTTTATCCCTCATCTGTGAATAATTTTGTGGATATCAAAAGAGCCTAACGATAGCTGTGGTTATTTGTACCATCTAGGGTAAATTCTTAAAGTTGCTAAGGAAGCGTTATTTAGAGTAAAAAAGCGCCAAGGGGTCCGTAATTTTGGATCCCATTAGACGATGAACCTTAAATTTGAACTAAGAAATCTCAGCCTTTGCTGAGATTCGAGCACAATCTCTTGATGTGAGAAGCCAGTACTCTGGCCACCGCTCCAACCCAATCCTCCTCATATTATCTTGCATTTTCTTTCGCTTACCGAGTATTCGCTCCTCTTGCACCCTCTTCAGAATACCGTTCCCTCTCACTACGTATTCCGTCCACCTGTGCTGTCGTCATTGAATCTCCTCCGCAATCGTACATTGTAGTGATGGAAGGGCCCTCGCACTCTGATTACCCTCAGACCCCATTAACTGGCGAAAGCAATGATAGTTGCTTCCGGCAGAGACTCCAGTGCAAGGAGGCTCGAAGGTTGGAGACAGATGAGTGGTAGTGCTGCATCTTTACTTCATTAGGCGGATGCGTAATGGTGTATAACAGCAATGGATCGGCCTTCAAATTGATGGTATCATACAAAGACCGTTGTTGAGGACAGAAAAGGAAAACCACCTCAGCTGCAATTCCTATTGTTACCTTGCACTAAAGTCTTCACACCCTATTACCCCCTCCCGCATGGATGATACTGCATTTATCCACGCCTTAGGTTATACCTGTAATGTCCATAAGTGTCGTGAGTAAATTAAGTAAGTCAGCGGAAAATTACTTCAAAGTTATCAAGTCTTATTTTGCTCGCGGTCGTACTGTTTGATTTCATTTTTTCGTGTTATGGTCAATGCAATTCTAACTTTGCATTGACCAATATTAACTCTTATTTGAAATTCGCTACTTATGAGGGAATCGTCTTTAATGAAGCGTTCATCTCTAGTTTGTAATAGATCCGCAGTTAATTTTTACTTACCGGTACTTATTTCAATGCTAATTGTCATTTTCGATGTCACTAAGTTTCAAGTGACCTGTAAAGTGTCTCAACTGTCGAAACCTTGGTTGATCAGCAAAAATGAATTTCGAGATGTACTTGTAAGTAGTAATAAGTGTGTCGTTTGGGATGGACCGGTTCCGCAAAAATATGTATGAATCTATTTGTGGTAGTTATTTTTATGTCTTTTGTTCAAAATCACTTGAAGTTGATCGAATCATTGGATTAATCAAGAGAGAATTATATACTTTATTGGTATTTACACTTTGACCTGAATATTATGTATATCTGATTACTCTAATGAATTATAATGGAAAATTGAAACCGTCATGAGCAGACTTTTGTTCGGAAGTTTTGCGTTGGCGTTCACCTAGCATGCATAGAAAGCGAGCAGTTTGGAAAGTCATACGATATACGATGGACTTGAGGCAATGATTGATCTTCTGTAGCTCTCCACTCCACTCTCCTATCAGATAACCGTCTCATTCGTACACACTGTTGGCGCAGAAATTATGTGCACTCGAGTTTGGGAACAAATAAAAAATAACGAGAAGATCTACAGCAAAAACAAATCACATCATAATTTTTCCTAGTTAATTATACGTTATTTTATTGTAAAATTAAATTTTTAAAATGCATTTGAATGTTTTTTTTTACTACGGGTGTAACGTAAAAAGTACCGGTTTTTGACGGTGTTGGACCAAAGCTCCAATTTTGATAATTTCTTAACTAAACACAAGTACTTATATTAAATCGTATTTCAGTCAATGTTAGATAAATATGTTTGCTATATAAACTGTTAGTTTCAGCGTTTTATTTTTAACGAGAAAAAGGTTGTTATTAATTTTGTAAAATGATTGCATTTCAAAGCTGGGGCGTCGCACGATTTCGTTCTTGGTCGTGTCGCAATCCATATGGCGTAAACATTTCCGATATTTAACTGTCCAATGTATCAACTAGCGCGTTTAGTTTAAATCGATTGATTGATTAAATCGTCCCTCCTGATTTGCTTAGTGTATTTCATCCTTGGTCTTCTTCGGTATTTCCATTCCATTCATTTTCGTCGTTCCATTATTGTATTCATTAGCCTCCTAACATATTGAGCCTCAAAATGAGCTCAATTTGTTTGTCTCATCATGTCATCAGAGTTTTAATGATAGGTACCTTTTTCCTTTCCAACTCATCGCTGGATTTCTTCATTGGTGATTGTCTCTGCCTGATTGCGCTGCATCATTCTTCGTAAGCACCGTAATTCCATGTCCTCTACTACCGTTTGTTTTGCTGTTGTTATTGATCAGTTTCCGTGCCATTAATTGGCCTGCTAAATGTAAATTCTGGAATGAAGCGGTTCCATACTTTCTGGCTTGGATTAATCGCTGTAGCTTGACTTTTCTTTGGATATGATGCTTTCTTTGGCTTGAATATTCCGCTCCCCCTCCGTTTAATGTATGAATTGGACTTTCCTCTGCCCGGCGTGCGTCATTGCTCTTGTGTTTTTCCATAATACGGCAAATGTCATCGCATGATCATCCTAAATGCTGTTTTAGTCGCGGGGCTCGAATATTATTGAAGTGTATGCATTCTCTTCGTGCACATGAACGGGAGACTCGACGACGGAACTTTTCCAAGAAATTGTCCTCCGGTGGTACATATTTGCGGTCACATCCTCCAATGCTCTCAGTCAATCCTTCGGAAAAATAAGCCTTACTGATAAATAAGCCAATCGACCATCACCTTAGTGCATCACCCATTATCACAAATAATGTCGTCTCGGCTCAACTTCGTGGAACCTCATGATGTTGGATGGAGATAGAGCACCAAGAGAGATTGTGATTCAGGCTTCCGCGGGGCTTGGATGAAGGTTGAGTCTTCCGTTTTCCGGGGTTTTTGCCGTGTAGTTTCATCTTGTCTGAAGGAAGTCATGAGGAAGCCTGTAGGATAGCCGGCGAAATATCGTCCGCAAGACGAAACAACGTGGCGGAAACCCCGGAAAGCGAAAGACTCAACATTTACCAAGAAATATTTGTTGTAACTTGCGCAGAAATCCTGTGGAAGTTACGTAGTTTTTTCTAGGTTTTCGTTCTCCATTCGATGTAATTGAATGTATGCGGTTTGAGGGTGTTCATTTAACGGAAGTCTGATTGAAACGCCCTGAGAGGAGAGGGGTAATAGCATGAATCTCAGATTTGCAAACTATCTCGAACTCTCGGGGGATTTCATGAATTAAAAAAAGTCTTTTTCATTATCTCACTGAGAAATCGGCGAATACCTAATACCCACAACCTACCGTCCTCTAATGAATGTTCTTAATTGCTAATGACCTCAACTGAAATTTTATTCCGGCAACTGATGACCTTAATGTAGACGCTGCAAAGCCTACGGAAATAGTTGCACATCTTTAGATGGCTTTATCGTGTTCAAAGGATCAGTGTACTACTCTCCCCGTCTCATTTTTTGATCACCGTCTTTACAGCGGCGAAGAAACAGGAAACGGGCATTAAGCGCTGCCCTTCCCGGCTTTCATTGCACTTCTGGGGATCAGAGAGGCATGCTTGCCGAGTCACTCATTCCTCAGTCTACGCATGCACCGGGTGCATTGCACCCCTTTCCCGAATCCCTCGCTTAAGAGATTTCTACCCTAAGGGAAAATGAGGAAGCCCGTAAAAAGTAACCGAAGAAATTTTCGTGAGGTCTTAATTTGTCAACCATGATCATAATTAGAGAAAAAGAAGAATCTAGTCGACAATAGACCATGGTAGAGAATGCATACTAAATTCAAATCGGGAATAATGCGAATGAAAAATTCTAGAGATACTCTTTATCATGAATGCTATAAAATTATTTATGTTCTGTAGTTCTAAGATAGTGTTTCTCCATCTACTGTAATATTTGCCTAATATTTATATCAGCTCGAGAGAAAGAGACTACAAGTGTCCATTAGTGGGGCTTTGAATTTGTTGGGTCAGTTAGCAGAGAACGTGAACTATTCCCGCAATCATGCTGAATTTAAAATAATTTTATTTATTAAACTAATTTTGTTAATATCACTGTGTCCAATTTTTTGATCATGGAGCCGTACTCCTTAGGCATTAAAATTTTTTGAAATGAAAACTATTGTCTCATGTATATTCTGAATTCATCAAAGGCTCCACATTAAAATTAGAATAGTGTGGTAGGAATTAGGTGGAGTGCTGAAAGACCCTACTCCCAGCCCACAATGACAGCTCGCGATTGTTTAGTGATTCACTGCGCAAGGAATTTTCAGTTCCATATTTCCGATTCCTTTTTCCTTCGATTCCATTTTCCCACTCACCTTCGGTACCCTAAGACTCGTGAGTTTTTCTCGGTAGAACCTTCGATGTGGAACTTTTTCTCTAAGAATGGCGAAGAAAGTTTCCTCAAGCACCCTAAGGTCTTTCGGGTGGATTACAAGTATGTTCATCATTATTCTAGCCCTTCCCTCTTGGTGAGCATCTGTAATGCCACGTCGCCCGTTTCTCTTCTGATCCATGATTCGGGACGACGCCAATTGCGTTGCTTGAAGCCGGCACGGAGAGCGTTAAGGGGATTAGAGCGCGGTGCTCGCATCTCCGCTGCACTTCACCGCACCCCGACATTTGACCCCAGGCATTAAGGATCGCGTGTCGTCTGCAGAGCTGCCCATCATCGCTTCTGACATCATACTTAACTGGCACTACTCATTCGCACGCTTGAGTATGAGAGCCCAACGTGAAAATGCAAACTGTCAAAAAGTATGCAGAAAATAGTTGGATATCAAAACGATCGATAACCTAATATTCCTGTGTAATTTATCGATTTTTTGCCTCAACGTTATTAGTTTTGTAGCAGAATGGGCGTTCCCCTCCTGAGATGGAAACGTTATATCATTGCCATTTCTGGGGAAATTTATTCTTTATTTCAGGTTAAATTCATTTTACTACGCTATATGTAATTGTGCCCACTATTTCTTGTTTCATGAATTAGTTTTCTCCTATTTTAGTAGGCATATAGACCTACACCGATGTTTACATGCTTATAATTTATTGCTGACGCAAATACTCGTGTTACTCATAATTTTAAGATTTCGTCGATTGCATGTCTTGAAAGTGTGACACATGACGATGCTAATTTGAAATGGAACCACGGAAACTATTTAATTCCGCGTGTAAAATTTTCATTTTTGATTGATGAGAACCGGTAGGATGACTAGAAGTTTCTTGCACTACATCGCATTTTGGTTCTTCATTTCCCTTTCGCGGTGTGTTGCGTAACTTTTTTTTGGAATTGGTGGCGCTTGATGTAATTACACCTTCGAAAATGATGAAAACCTGGGATATATTGACCTGGGGTCTGTTTCTCAGAGTTTCAAGTCTGCAAGTTTCAAGTCACGTTACTATTTCACGAGGCGGATGTGTTACTCAGGTGTACCAAACCGAAACTTGTTCTAGTCCAAAAAATGGCGAACCTAATCAAGACAATATATAACTCGTATTTTGATGTTTACGATATATTTTCGGTGTGTACTTCGCAATATCTTAAGATAAAATCGTTTATTTCGCCGTATTTTTGGAAGGATGAGCTCTAAATGGTAGTTATTTATAAAACGTACATGGTAAGATATCATGTTTAGTTGGTTTGATCTTTAATGAACCACTATTAACGAGTTACAACGTAATATTATGACAAAACTCCATGGTAACATACCATATATTGACGTTTATAATATTTATCGGAACTTACAGTTCGTATTTCCAATTATTAATGATCATATAACTTAATGGAAACGAATGGATAAGTAGTTGCTTATTACTAATAAATTAAAGATTATGAAACATCAGGATATTTAATTATCTTCTCTCGACTGCTGTGTCGTCGTGAATTTTGCCCGAAAACCAAGTTACCAAGCTCAACAAAGTCGCGAGTTGACTTTCATTTGAATAACAAATAAAAAATGACCTGCGACGTTCAAGAGTCTTGTTTAAATTTTCATCGTTGAATGAAGAAGGACATGGTGAAACAGACCCCTGATCGGAATCTCCCCGATATCGTTGGAGTTTCAGCGCGCGGCGAGTTCGGGGGGAAGCGACGAGGGTGTAGAGGAGTCCGCCCTGACCATCCTCACTCTCCTTCGATGGTTGAGCTGCTCCCCATTGCCCGTCCCGTCACCATTCTTCTCTCTCTCTCTCTCTCACTTCCATTTCGGATTTCATTCTGTCACTCAATCCCGGATGACGAAGGTCGCGAACGTCAAGGGGTAACCGAGACCCGCATCATGACGGGAGCAAAACGAATCGATTCGTGTGCACCGGTGCAGAAACTTCGATCGGGGGGGAGATCAATGAATGGAAGGCAGTGTGCGTCCCCTGATTGTTGCTACGTGGCGCTGACATTAGTGACGTCAGCCGTCTCCAGGGGATCCGCCGTGAGTGCACCCCAGCGCAGCGCTTCCTGATGGTTTTATTTCAAGTCTGTTTGGCAGGATTACGCTCGACAGGATCGGCAATAGTGGGGTTAAGGGCGATCATGTCAAGTCCATGGTGCTCAGAGCGAGCCTCTACTTTTTCTATTCCATCAAGCAGCGTTCATAGCTTGGCATTATTAGCTGAACTTGGCAGAGCAATATTGCATGCTTTCGATAGCTGAAGCTGAAATATCCAAATACTCTAATTGAAACACTGTGTTGTTACCACTAATGTTCACCTTCTTTATCTGGTGCCCATGATTATAAACATCGAATGAAATGTTTTACTCTTTTTAACTTAGCGGAGTTCCATGTTGATTAGTAAAAATATATTTTGCATTCCACTGGTCAGTTCACAGGTCAATAGCACAGACCAACGAGGGTATGCTTTTTTGATGCTAGGGGTCATTTCCGACGTAATTTTGTGCGCTGAATCGGATTCTGCTCACGAACAATTGCCTATCACGTCAGAATTTTGAGATATTCTAACCTTAAAGGGTCAAAATGGCAATTTTCAGGTCTTTTTGAGATTAAATGTCTCAGAAACCAAAGGTGATAGAGTAAATCTGCCAACAAATTCCAAGTCTACGTATAAAATGTATAGAATACATATGAGGACCCCAGAAGTCAAGGGGTCTAAGTAACAAAATCGTTATTTTGAGAAAACTTAAGTCAAAGTTGAAAATGTTTGGTACAACCCACTAAGTAGTTAAGAGGAATTACCCTAGATAGCATCACCTGTCAAGAAAATCACTTGGATCCCTTTACCAACTAAAAGATTTATATTTTCACATCCCATTCCTGTACCTAACTTATATATTTTTTAAATGTCACTTAGACCCCTTGACTTCTGGGGTCCACATATATGACGCCTAGAAAAGCTGTTGTGTCCATAATCTGTATCTTATAATCCAAATTTGTGCACTCAAAATTGTAGTAGAGTTGAATATAAATAAAGTTGTTGATAGTTGCCAAGATACCTAATACAGGTTATGGTAACAGTAGTTTTTCCAGGTTTCATAGATGTTTTCTATTTATTTTTTAATGCACACTTCGAATCCGTTGGCTGAATTACTCTATCATCCTTGGTTTCTGATATATTCAAGCTCACAAAGAACTAAAAATTGCCATTTTGACCCTTTGAGGTTAGAATATCTCAAAACCCTAACGTGATAGCCAATTTTCGTGAGTATCTTCGGATTCAGCGCACAAAATTACGTTGGATAGGGCTCTTTTGTATCAAAAAAGCATTCGAGACCCTAAAATTTGCAGGCCTGTGTAATTTATAGCACATTCCGGATTTCGATGCCTGGCATTATCTTCAGGTGCTCACTGACACCTGAAGATGATGCCAGTGAGTGATGGTCAGTGAACATCTGAAGATAATGCCAGGCATCGAAATCCGGATTGCGTAATAAATTATTGACCTGTGCATTGACCAGTGGAATGTTAAGTTATTTTTACTAACCGTACAAACATCGACTCAGTGTTTGCTCGAGTAGCGGCATGCAATTTCTACGGCTGAGGTTCAACTTTTTTGTGGAATCAAACTCTAAGTCAACCCCTTTTTATCCGTAACGGCACGAATGACATCACCTGTTAATCTCCCCCCAATATAGTACTATCTGATACACTCGGTCATGTAAGTGACCTTCATGGGGGTCGTAAGTCTTTCCTGGAACTCCACGAGCCTAATGCGAAATAAATACCCCTACTTGAGTCTGTGTGAAGCCGTCGTCGATTTGTTTAATTGTCTCTCTGAATTCAAGCTCATCAGTGAACTCCTAGCGCACTTTTCGTATTTGCTTGCAACGTCACTATTTTCTCCTCGGCGAAAAAAAAGTTCCTTGTTCTACGTTTATCTATAGAATTTTTCACGCGCAGACGCAGCTTTTTGTGAAGGTCGCTACTTCCGGCACCTTAAAACGCTTCACGTGTAATGCTGATCGCTTTATTTCCTTGGCCGATTATTTGCCGTTGAGGCTATTGCTAGGCTGAAATTTTGCTGTCGACGCTTTTACGGCAAAGGTAACTGACGGTAAACGAGCAATAAAGTTTTTAACTTATAGATACATACTATAATTCGCAGTGTTTGCTATTTCCTAGACTAGCAGTCCATTCATTAGAAAGGGGGAAGCATATTTAATTAAGGTGAATGCAGGAGACCAGAGTATCCGAGATATTAGCTATTAACAACCAGCTGATTTAATTTTATTTCACCTTGACTTACATCGATATTTGAAATATTTTAGCGCTGTAAAATGAAATATTGAATAACCTCTACATATGTATAACTATGGTTGGAAAATATCCTGCAAAATTATTCCTTGGTAACTCTTACCGGAAAATAATGCCTCAGTGTGTAATTTTTCTAGTCCCCCTCATGTATAAAATGAATTATTTTTAGACTCCTGTCTTGGGTTCGGGCTATCGTCGGTCGTAATGTAGGATTGTTGTTCAAATCCCTCCTCCTCCACGGGTGCTTAGTATGTAGAAATTATTTTCCTAGTGCGTGCTGTCGTTCCAAAGTGTTCTCAAATATTACAGGGCCCAAAAGCGTCTAATGCTAAAATCGTTTATGAACTTCGCGAATATATTACTCGTAACAAGGCGGCGAAGAGAATTGTGTAAGATTGCAGGCGAAGAAAAAAGATACAGGCTCTAAAAGAAGTATTTCTGATAAAAGATCGCGCAGATAACTTTTTAGTGAAATGATCTTGCGAGATGATCTGGTTATGAGGTTGCTTTCAACATAACATTATTAACGACGTTGACGATAAAACTCAAAATTCTGTGATGATTGCCAGTTTACTTTCCCCATCTCAATGTTATTGACGTAGTGCCTTAATCATATGCAAAGCGGTATTTTACGATCCCCATAAGTAATATTAAATATAAAAATTATGTAGTATATGGGTAGATATTTAATTATGGCTTATTTTTTCGCATCTCATTCACCTGCGATCTAAAAGGAACTCATTGTCTTACTCAGGAATATATTGTTATGGACTTAGTGACTTTCGAATGCTGCCTGCGGGGAAACTATCATCGTTCACTTGTGTTTGATGACAACAGAGGTCTTCAAAGTTACTGAATATAAGACGTTTTAGAGGAGTATAGAATGAGCTAGTTCATCGCGCCAGAATTTTGAACAATTAAATCTCCTTACAAATTATCACATGTAATACCTGAGTGAAACATGGATTGAATAGGTGGAACGACGTTTGAATAAAATACAGCGTGAATTAGTGTTGAGTTTAAGTCAGTTTCGGAAATCTAAGCTAACCTAACTCTTTGAGTTATCTGCTTGTATTACCTTTAAAGGGAAACGTTGAAGTATATCGGTAGGATAAAGGCTCTTTATGAGTTTTACTTATAAGCTGAACATGATGATTTTTTTACTTTCAAGAAAATGCTCGTTTTTTATAACATGAGGGGCCTTCTATTCTTCTGTGTTTAGATGCTTAGAAATTCTTAAAAAGAATTAAAATGCCTGGTGAAAAGTATTGAAAGCGAAAGGAGATATTTGTTTTTGTTCCTCCCACCGAATGATTTTAAGGAGAGATATGAAATGGCACCACGATGCTAAACATCCAAAATTAGGCGCTAAGTAAAACAAAAGAACGCTAAAAGGCCACCACATAGATTTCCCACTCGATGGAGTCATAGACGTCTGAATTTTCTCAGACGCGCGGGGAAATTTATGGATGTCTGCCAGTTACGACTCCGTGAAAACGGGTTGGGGCTAAAACGATATACACTGGCGGAGGATATGTTTTTTAAGTCTTAAACGACATGCCCGACAGGGATCGCAAATTTTCTTGCTTCTCATCATTGAAGAACAAAAATTTCCTTTGATGGGGGACGCAAATTTCCCGGTTGCTCGTCATATTTCTTTTGATGTGTTCGTGGATGAAAATTCTTGTGACATCAGCAACATCCTAAGCTCCCCGTGGCTTCCTGTTTTCACGATTCTCGGCATCATTCACATGCCCTTATTTAGCTTTGCAGTGTATTATTCCGAGACGCATCAGACCAGTCTACGTCTTAATAAGAATATTTCAGGTCCCTTCCCAGTTGAGGGGCAAAGTAACATAATACATGAGAACTATGATAACATATTTATTTATCTTTACACTTTAAAAATGGTATTATAGATTTTTAAAAATTTATTTAGTTGTTGGCAATTTTTAATATTTCTTTACCACCACATTTTGAGTTCAGCGAAAGCGGAAAATTTATTCAATCTGTTAATTTTCCCCCTTAACTCCTGAGCGCGAAAGTGCTCGTCACTGAAATGGTCTATCCATTTCTCTTCACCTTTTTACCCTCCTCTCGTCAAATTAACTTTCATTGTGAAATTAACGCAGTCATGGTGCGTTTGGTGTGTGCGTCCGAATGAAGACTCAATGGTCAAAAACACCTCTAGTTTCGTTACCTTGGCGGCAGGAAAAGAAATGTCCAGGAAGGGAGACATCTTAAGAGAAAGAGGCCACAAGGCGAAAGATTTTGGTCCGAGCGTTGCTTGCATTTTGTGGACAAGAGCCCTTTCTATTCTTCACCAGCGTGTGTAAATGCTTGTGACTCCTCTCCCACGCAGGTGCCAGAAGACGCAAATCACCCAGCGAGGCCTGTGAAAACAAGTATATTTTTTTTAGTAATAGATGAGGAAAATAAACTCGTCAGCGAAGCGTAATCAATGGAGACCATTTATCGTTGAGGTGACTTGTAATTATCACCGTTTAGTCGCCAGTTTACTTAAAAATATTCGGGTTTAAAACAGAGACATGCGAAATATTTTTCCTTCACTGTTGACATTTTCCCCAAATTCTGTTCATTTGTGTTTTCTGTGTAATTTGTTACTCGTTTTAAATTGATGAGGGCCCGAAATCTCTTCTTTGAAATGAATGAGGTATCTCTCCTAGTTGTCTAGCGTTTTTTCTATGTCCCATTTAACTTGTTGTTGCTGGCTTTACAACCGATAACGAGAAGACTAATGTACTAACCGTGCATCTAAAAAAAAATAAATTTGTTTTTCCATAGTAAAAATGTGCACGATACATTTTCGACATGATAATAATCTTTCTCATCTCTATTTCTCCTCGATTTTAACCTATGAGACGCTAGATACTATGTAGTGCCTTCTGCTTGAGACAAAATGCAGTTGTAAGATACGGTAAAAAATACCCAATGCTGAATTGAGATTCCAATTCAATCCAGGTCTTGTGTTCTCGTGGCGCTACCGATTCCAACGTTAATTTAATATTATCTTTCCATTCTATTTTGCTTTATCCTAGTTTATCCTTACGTTCTATAATTATCTGGATATAATTAGAGTGGCCTGTATCAAAATCTCTTGATTGTGAGTTTTCGATATTATATGATAGGAAATGTTGATTTTAGTGTCTTTTAGTTTAAGCAAATGATTAATTTTTCTCTCATGGTGTGAAACTTAGGGATTCCTTATATTCTCACCTGATCTGTGTTTGGTAACTTTTGTGAGAATAGTAAGGACTTTAACATTTTTGATGAAATTATCATACAGCTGCTCAGAAGCGATGTTGTGTGTCGAAGTTGATGATTTGTGGTGTATGGTACTCTTTTCCTGTATCAATTTGTTCTGCTATTGTTGTTTTGAAAAAAATAACTCGTCAATTTTCAGTGTCACCGCTTGACTTAATTCATGAGGGGAGGGATGCATGATTTACTGGCCATAGTTTTCCCTTATGCATCTAGAATTTACAATGAATTTTGAGATTGATAATGCATGTGAAACGGGTTTCAACTGCGGTTCGATATAAGGGTGGTGGATGTATGTTTCCTTATTTTAGACATTGGTCTTCTCATGGGTCGTAATAAAAGATCCGTTTGGCGGCGTGCCATTGAATTGCAGCCCTTGGTTTATTGTCTGCATCTCAAAGGGATGGACGGCGCCATTGGTTATTGCAAGCTTGTCCGCTTCTCCTGCGATTCTGTCAGTTGAAATATGTCTCTGCCTACTACGCCGCGTTTAACGGGAAATCCTGGGTGTGAGCGGGTGATAAAGCTGACATCACGTGGCCACTAGGGGTCGAACTCAGGACTTCATCTCCGACTGAACCTAGTCATCAACATTCCTTTTGTGTCTTTCTATGGTTTTAACATTTAATTCTGATGCTGGCGTTTTGTGTTGTCTAGAGTTTTTCACATTTTTTATTCCTGCTTCATACATTCACATTCGCCTACATCTTATCGTCGGAGGATGAATGCAATATTAGGCTCTAAAGACAGTGACTAATATTTTTACCTCTTTGTGAGAGAATATTACTTCTTTGCATTGAATTTGTGATTTAGAATGTGTAGATGTGGAATTTGCGCTGTTAAGTGGAATAGCAAGAGTGGCACTGATGGCTTGTCGTTAGCAATTCGCTGATTTTATTGACCCCTAGTTTAATTGACCATCGATTGAAAATATGAGAAGCTTTTTTTTGTGTGTTAATCCTTCTTTTATGCCATTACTATAATCCAAGGTTCGAAGTACTAGGAGAATTAAGTTACGTGGTTACAATTATTATGCATAGGCCGTTACGCTGTTCGGGTTGCAACGGGATCTTTGGGGAACCTCCAAACGGGCGTAGATCTTTGTTTTGTATTCATTGGAGTCGGTTGATAAAGATGCAAGAATACGGATTTATCCTCGTTTGATACAGAGTTGTGGCATTAATAATCTTTCATAAGGATTTGAATGGGTGTCTGTGCTAGTCTGTATTTCATTGCGAGGAAAATATTTCTACCTATTCTTTCACTTGTCTCTCCACTTGAGAGTACAGTGTTACAACAATCAGAGCATTATAAATTTGCTTGAACAATTTCGTGGCGTTGGCAGACCTGTTGATAATATAGCTGATTTAATCATGACTCAGGTCCATTCGTAAAGTTGTTCTTAATTCCCTTTCATAATTGTTTATCTATAATTGTGCATGAAGCTAGATATTTCCCCACTCGTGTAAAAGTCGACCTCATGGATTACAGTGAGAGATTGGTGGCCTCTGTTATGGAGTAGAAATACGTACATTCGACTGTTACAAATTATGTGCATTTCTTTTTGGCTGGAGTACTTACTTGTGGAAATGAGCTCATTTCGGCTAAAAGTGCTCGTGATTCAGCCCATTAAATTATGTACCGTCATCCTGCACTTGCATTAAGTAAGGATGGTGATTCATCGTTGATGCGGGTTTTAAATATGCATTTTTTAAATGGATTACAAACGAATGCCGCAAGCGTAAGAAAATTCCTCGAAAGTAAAGACCGAGTCCCGTTTCCATCATGCCGTAATGCTAAACATTTCTTCGTTTTATTTTCCGGAGATAAATAAATGGAGGAAATTAAGGCATGCTAATCTATACCTTAAATGGCTAATATTTTGTTTGTTGGAGCGCTAAAGACTTCCATACCGGTTGACGGATTCTTACTAAGTTTGGCACTCATTTTTCTTTGGACCGAGATAAATTAAAAGGCTACATAAGAAAATCCCAAGGGGCACTAGAGCTTTACTGTCCCTTTTTTAAGCCAACTTCTACTTCCTTTAGAGAAACATTGTATTCGGTAGATAGGTTTATATTTTTGGTTTCATAAATTACGATTTACGGTTTTATAAATTTCATAAATTACGATTTACGCTTTTATAAATTTCATAAATATTATGTTTCACTCTTATTATATACTTGAAATGCTTTGGATAGGCTGACTGAGAGAACTAAGTTTTTAATTCTTGCATTTGATTTTCGTTTCTCTTAGTTTTTTCCTAAAATTTTATATTTTGCTCCAAAATCGTATATTGTTGCATTGTTGAGAAAGAACAACGTTTTATTTATTTGGTCGCCGAAGTATTAACTTGAAATGGAAACTTTTGAAATATGGCATAATCTTAACGAAATTTTGATTGGGGATATTCATCCCTCTGTAGTAATATGCCCTTAATGACAGCTGTATAATATTTGAAAATGAATGTCAAATTTGGAGAATCCTTTTATAGTGCAGCACAACAATTTCACATTTTTACTTCCTTCCCGTTGACATTCCGTGAGCACCTCGCTATGCCATTCAATATGTTTAAGGTTTGTATTTTTTTAGTTCATTGCTTAGCAATTTTTCGTAGATATTCGAATCGGATGAAAATATCCAGCTCATCAAAAGTAACTATATAGTGGGCATTATATTTTTCGTGAATTCACTTTACTCCTCGCGCGATTAATGTTAACTCTGGAGATTGCCCGGTGAACTTCATGCAGGAATTCTTCTCGGGTTCTCCACCGGGTTAAATTTTCCATATTAGCCGACGTTTTGATGTCGGAGTCGGTCATTGTCTTCAGTGCCTTGGGTACAGTGACCGAGTCGGATATCGAAACGTCGGCCAACGTGGAAATTTTAACCGGTGGAGAACCCGAAAAAAATCCTGCGTTAAGTGTTGAAGTAAGTTAAATACCGCATAGATATGTTTTGTCTAAAACCCAGCACTTGGTCTCGTGACCGCCAGGAGATTTCAACGGCCGGCGGATGTCCATCGGGTAGGCCAGGCGGCTCCAAGAGACGGATTTGCGGGAGAGAGGGTGGAAGAGTGGCCGGCGATTTGCTAGTGGGCGCCACAGCGTGCATGCACGTTTTCTTCTCATCCGAGTGCATCTTTTGTTTGCGATATGGTGCATTGCTCCGTGCTCTCCCGAGCCGTGGGGCGTGCTTGCCAAGTCGTGAGTGGTAAGGTGGTGGTGGGAGGGATCCCTCTTGGGAACGCGGGGGCAGAGGGCGGCCACCATCCCAATCTCCTCCCCTCAACCTCCGCCCCTCACGTCTCCCTCGAATGTCTTCTTGTTTGCGCGATCGTCTCACCTTCCTCGTTGAGCTAGCAACCTGCGCAAATACAAGTGCACGTTTTCCTCTCTGAGAGATGCATCTGATGCCGGCACAGGTTGGGGAGGCAGGTTGGTTTTTAATTGGGGGGATTGACCGGGATGACACACTTCCTTCTCCTGGGAAGGCATTTTTGAAGACTGGCGATATATGCCGAGGGTGTGCGCATTTAACCATTTTCACCATAGTCACAAATTTTTCTCGTGAGGAAAAACTAATGGTTTGAACACGTTTCTATGGATTCTCTTGTTTGTGGCATACTAACAAATTCCAATTCAAATGGACCTTACGGAAGTTGGGAAAATGTTTTGTTATTTTTAAAGTGTTTATCTTGAAAAGAAATATTGGCATTTGATTTCTGAAATGCCCATTTACTCTTTATGACTCTTTTAATAATATTATAGTTTCTAGTGGTATGTGAAGACTGTCTTTTATTGAGAGAATTCTCACCAAGATAAATAGAGTGGAAATCCTTTCTCTTATGGATGGGAGTATTTGTAGCTCTATAACATTATTGACCTCTGTAAACTCGTGAACTGTATATCTTTCCTCTTACCTAGTCGACGTGTAGGCGGGTGTTATATATACTCTCCATGTGGTAGAATCTAAGTGGCATTTTGCAGAAAACTGAAGGACGGAGCAAAGTACCCGAGAAAAAGAATAGCTGTAGCCGAGGAAGCGTTTTTGCTACGAGAAGGGTTTTGGTGAAAGTTGCCGTGCGAAAAGACTGGCAAAGGCTCTTAAATTAAGTGTAGCACGTGAAATGTGCTCTGTAGGAGAAGAGGACGACTGTACATTGGCATTCGAGAAGTGGATTCGGAGAAGGGTGCAGAGGATCTTCGTGGGCTATTGTAGAGGGCGATCGAAAGGAGTATTCTGGTCAAAATGGGTAAAAGTTGAAGAAGTTGTTATTTTAGATAACGTGGATGATGAGAGGAGGAATAAAGAGTTTAGGATGGGAATAATGTAGAATATACATGGTGATACGTGACAGAACCGATTCAGAATGGTATGAGGAATCTGAAGGTTGGGGATCAGGTATAAATTGTCCTTGAGATTATCAACAGTCATAGAGCACCTTGAATAAAAATGTTGGAAAGTTAAAATGACAGTATTTATTACTTTAAGGACGAATGATAAGAAATAAAAAAATGCGAATGACAATAGTCCCTTTAATCGCAATATTTTTGCAAGAATAATCATTTACCATGCTTGAGGAAATATGTTAATGGCTTATTGTCGTTTTCATTTGATGGAAGGAATCAGTGCCAGGAAATACGATTCATGCCGATCCCCACCAGATCCTACCCGAATGTCTACCGTCAGTATATTTTATATCCTCTCCTTTTCTACCCTTCTTCGACCCTCTCCTTTCCCCCGAAGCAGTAGCTTTCTTTGTTAAGGACTGGAAAATGCCGTCATCAAGGGAGATAGATTAATGGATGAGTTTGCTGTGACCGGAATCCTTTTGTGCAGGAGAAGAGCGAGAAGGAACGTGATGGATGACAGCCGAACAATCGCTGGGCGATGCGCGACGGACAGACATGGCCTTTTAACGGGCTATCCGTTTCCACCGTCATCGGATGCTGAGGGGGGGCTTGGCTCCTCCTGGGCGCATTGTTGCTCCCGCGCCCGGGGCGTCTCGACCCATTTAGGCCATCTGTCTGGATGTGAGGTCGAGTCATTGGCTTGGACGGGGAGCATGGGCGTGCGTAACGCAATCGCTGCCTCAAAATGACACGCGGTGCACAACCCTAAGTCTTCAATGTAAATACCTACCAGATTATTGCTAGGGGCATTGGCCGAGTCATACGCGTATGGAATGATATAATCAGTCTCACAGCAGATATCTCCTTACAAGGGTAGACCTTCATTCAAATTGGCTGAGCAATGTAATACTCCTGGTGTGAATGCTCACCCGCGGATGGTGTATCATGCCGTTCAAGTGAGCATTCTCCGAGTTTTTCAATTCTGGAAACGGATACGAAGCTATTGGCTGTGGATCAGTTTGTTTTTGTTGGTATCACGTCATTTCATTTACGTTAATCAGGGAAATTTTCCGTAAATTAGATAGGAAGATCTCCATCATGGAGCAAAAGTATATTTTTTCCATCCCTGTAACGTAAATCGTTCGTTTTGGCGGAAGAAACATAGTAATATCTGGGTACTAATATCTTGGATTTATACAAGGGTGGTGCGAGCTTACCAATATGTCGTACTTTTACTTTTGGCCGAATTGGTAGAAAATTTAAACCTTTAAATATTGGAATATTTGAAATATTCTCAGAATCAAGGCAAACTTTGTCCACATGCCTACCATGTCCTTGATAGCTCATATGTTTCTTGTTTTGCCCTATTTGCATAATTGTGTCCTGAATTAAGTAGTATAGAAGTTGAATTTAGCCAATTTATTTGGTAGTTTTTATTATGAGTGAGCATGTGAAAGCAATGTGCTTGGTGTAATTCTTCAACCAGTTTTCACTATCTTAGATCCCCGTCCATCTATCACGTATCTCAAGCGTAGACTGACGTTTTAATTTCGTCTAAACTTGTCTCATCTTCGCGAAAGATCTATAATTTTTCTCCCATGCATATATATCCCTTTTATCTCCTGTTTATCTTTAGTCAAACTGTCTTCTTCCCAAACCTTCTCGATTCATTTTATAATTATATAAAAAAAGTGGCTGTGGTCACTAGAGTTAATAGTATTTTAAGCGTCGACTCTGCGTCTTTCGTGGACCCAGAGGTGTACCTAATGGATGGCGGAAACGGCCCCCGCTGGGGGCGCGGCGGTATCCTCCCGCTGACCCCCAAGATAGGATAATTTTGAAGTGAACAGTAGATAGAGGATCTGAGAAAGTGAAAAAAGTTGGGATGGGGATGGGGAGGGGATTGAAAGGCTTCCAGTCCATTTTGCCAGGTGCTCCAGATACAATTACATGTACCAAGCAGGTTTGAATGGGCGATAACCAAGTATAGGGATATAATCAGAAAGACAATATTTTTATCTCCAAACATCGAAGTTTAGTCTCAATATTATCAACCAGTCAGCCGTTATTTCCAGTACTTGTGAAGAGAAGCCCACAATACATTTCCTTTCCCTTTCCATTCTGCCCTAATGTGGATTCTCATTATCTGGGAAATAATTTTTCTGTTCGTTGTCTACATCTCTTCTCTTCCTGCTTTAGTGTGAATGAAGTAGCACTACAGTCGATTATATCAATTCTCATGGTCGCCTCCTTTCTATTCCGCGACCTAAGGTAAAAAAAACGCATTTCATCGATACCTGATCTCGACTCAGCACCCCATTAACCTCTATGGATTGAAAGTTGGAGAAGAATGGAGGGTAGATGATATTTATTGTTCGAGGAATTAGGTTCCCGTCCAGTAGAGTGCATGTTTATGCGTAAAGCGTCCAACAGAAATAAATTCGTTCTCTGGTTGAAACTTCCTGTCAGCGTATAACTGCACAATGAGATATAAAATGGAAATTAACTGTGGACCAAATATCTTTTTCTGTTAAAATGAACAGATTGCGAGAAAAATGAAAACGTTCTCTTTCGATGCCAAGAAAAAATGAAATAGCTGGTCTGGGTGGCGGTGATGTGAAAGTCAGTGTTTGCTGACTTGAGATCGCGGGTTCGAGTCTGAGTGGTCATGCAGCTAGGCTTATGCGTCTCTTTAGTCAAAATATTTGATAGTAATTGGAGAAAGAAATGATGAATAAAGAAATTGAAATTATTATTATTATTGCTACTATGATTATTTACGAAACACTGGTAAAAATGGAACCTGCTCATGCACGCACTTTTTTGACGTACGGGAGAGTACATGGTTCAGTACTGTCTCTCAATTATCCAGGAAGGAGGGATAAATTAGGCGCCATCACAACGCGTAGACGAGGTAAATGCCACTGTAAATCCTTCGAATCAACCTCGACCGACCCTCATGACGTGGGAGAGGGGCGCATACTTATCTTTCTTGCCGGCCATTATAAGATTTTGCTAACCTTAATAACTGTGTACTGTAATCAGTAAAAGGTGAAACGTGACGAAAGACGAATCTCGTTCGGCTGCTTGTATCCACTTCACACTTTCTTATCTCTTCCCCGAGTATCTGGAAATGCTCCGTGGGCTTCCTAGAAATCAGGCTTATCCTCCGAGAACATTTGGCGTAACTACCGAAGCTCCGGTCAGGTTGAATTCACTTCCTAAGATGTGTGAATTGAAACTATTTTAGTGACGTGCTAGTGTGTGCCTAAAATTTTGGATTCTCTTCGAAGTTGTCTAGTTTTTGTCTCTTACATCATCGGCGCAAGAAGTAAGACACGGAAGCAGCAATATTCGTTTGTAATCAATGACTGGTTTTTAAAACAAATTTTCTCCGTAGCACTGGTAGTTTGGTCATGAATCACGTAGCCGAAGGTGGGCGACAAGGTTTGAGAGTAAATGTTAATTGGTAATATACTGTGTTTAATGCTCTATTTCTAAGTGACCTTGCTGACTCCGAAGTTGAGTGATTTCTTCAAAATATCGGTGGAAATTCCATGAGGTAGTAAAAGTGCATTTGTACATTTTGAGTGGTGTCGGAATGTTGATGGCGGTAGAGGAGAGAATATTGGCTAAGCGAGTAAAAGGAAGAAATGAATGAGTTACGTACTTCAAGGTGGACGAAAATGTTAGGGGACTGACTAATAGGTATGGGTCTAATAAAGAGTTTTTTAAGAACACGTGAAAGATAACCTCGCGTTGGGAGATATTTAAGTGGAGACTCACTGAAAACACGTAGTCAGTTGGTAGAAAACGTATGAGGAATTTTTATCATTTGTCTTTCAATCCTAAGGTTGGTCGACTGAAGCTATCCACCCATCCCCATCTAATGCTAGTTCCCTTACTCCCTGTTGGTCCCTCTTGTGTCGCATGATAATTTTCACTGTGAGTTGGTCCCTTCGCCAATATATAGTCTCGTTTCAAAATAAATTACAGTGCTCCGCTACCTGCTTTACAAGAGATGGTTGTTTGCACCTGCAAATATATGAGGAATGCTGATGTTTTTAAAACGCGACTATACAAAAAAAATTTAACCATCGCTTATTATAGTATCAGTGTCGAGTCGTTGCAATAAAACTCGCGTCTCTCACGCACCCCGTCAATTACTCAATTCCTGCCGCATGCAGCTCGAATAGCAGCAATTGCCGGCAACCCGACGTCTCCCGTCCAGACCGGTCCTCACGCGGTCGCTACATAGCTTAGCGTCATTGCCGACACTTGATAAATTAAAAAAAGCTCGTGGGAGCCCACTGGGGGGTTGAATGGTTTCTTTTATTCCGAGCGCCCATGCCAAGTGGGTCGCGTGGACCAGAGTATCCCTTGTATGGAAATTGAATCAACCATGGCGCCTTTCTCCTCCGCGAGCACCTCACGCTTGCGGCGTTGCGTTCACAAGACCGTGACCAGGCACCGCTCATAGGATACTCACGATGGAGGTAATGACCTATTATCATTTATAGTTTTCCCAGCTAGGATAGGGCTATTATTAACCTTTATGTTCTATTGTTATCGATTTTAATAATGAATCTTTAATTACTAAATGTCTTTCTTTACCGTAGCGTACTACTCCATGCCTTCTGTCCAACATTATGAGTTATCTTGTCGGGGGACGATCCAAAATCAGTGAATTGTAAGAATGTAGACCGAAGAAACTGATGGTTTTATTTTCAAAACCTCCTCAATATTAAATCAGGGGGGAAAAAGACCATTATCATCTCCCCTACCTCCCTCGACTGGGGACAAGCATTATTATCTTCCTAGTATTTCCCAGCATTTTACCATTTTTAGCAGTCTTAAAAATTCCTTAGCCCGTGATAACTAATTCTACCCACCTGCTTTCTCCTCCTAGTCTCCAACTCAAACCTTTCCTTTCCTCCCCTACATTACCATAACTGCTAGAGAATTAAAATTAGGGATACACTCCACCCCTTATCCCTTTGTTATCGTTACATTTTCAGGATCATTTCTGAGAAGATGAAGTGTAGTGATAACGAAATTAATATCGTCCGTGTGTGCCAAATATAATAACGCGCAAACCTAGCTACTTAGTTTCCCAGTTGAAATCCTGTCTCAGCCATGTGTGTTGAGTGTTTCGTAGGATTAACGGCTTATGTTACACTTTACAAAACCACCGTAAAATGTTGAACTTCTTACTCAAATCAACTTCTTCCTCGGAATATAGCCCTATGTAACGAGCGAGTAGCATTCAGTCAATTAATTAGGGATTTATAGATATATTAATTAATTATTTATAGATATTATTAATTAATTACATAAGAATATCTTAGAATTTTAGCGAGTTGGTCAGATGGTGCGATATAACTGTAGCAGTTTGAGCAATCAAAACCCAAATCTTCCTCTTTAACGGAATAATTCTCATGAAATTAGCGATAAACAATTAGTTTCGGGACATTATTGAATCTTGCACTAGGGGTAAGGTGGATAAGACTACGCACTTAAGCAATTTTCACCTGAAAATCTTTTGTATGAAGGTATACTGGAGCAAACAATAGCTCCATTTGTAACTTGACATTTATATTTCCATATATAAGAAACACAACAACTGAATTTTTAATATTTATCCAGATGAAACAAATTTAAAAATAGTCTACATTTGCGTACTCTTTGCCTCCTCAGCGGTTAAGAGTACGCAACCCGTCGGGTTAGAGTACTCACGGGAATATGGCATTGAAAAATACACTTGACTAGTTGAAATTACTACTTTGGAATATTAGATTATTTTTATTTTGTACATTCATCAGTTTTATTTATATAATTAAACTATAATATTGTGTGTTTGACTTACAGATTCAATGAAGTTATAAAATGAAATGAAAAACATGAAAAAAATTATGAAAAACAATATTTTTTCAAATAAAAATGCTTATGTAGGCTATTAGAGGAACATAGTCTATTAAATACGTCTGAATATGTGAATAAGAAAACACTATTATTACCTACAGTAATTAGCAATGATCATATAAGAACGCTCCATTCCCCTCATAGTCTGAACAAGCCTCATGCCATGTCGGAAACGTGTTCTTGAATCTTCCTAGCGAAGATGGCACTAAAACAAAATAAGAGTGCGAATTAATCACTAGGAAGTTTTGATATGGTTCAATCTTTCACTGAATCAGGGGAAAGAATAAAGTTGTCCATGTAACAGTAGGCCTACTCATGAAACTTACAGCTTTGAGTCTTTTCCTAAGGCTGCACTTTCCCAGTGCCTTAGCAACGCTTCGTTTGCTTTCACCTTCAGCAATTCGCCTTTGAGCTTCGGCCAACAGTTCTTCAGTAACGGTGATCTTGCGATCACTTGTCCTTTTGTATTTTCCCATGAGTTCTGAAACGAAAAAGAAAACATAGAAACTACTATGAAGAAACATGAACCGAAAATTATGTAGCGGGCAAGAGTACGTATCACGTGGGAGGGCAAGAGGACGCGCGTATTCTTGCCCTCCCGCATACTGCGTACTCTTGTCCGCCTAGCTCCTTGTTTACAAATATCCGGACAAAGAACAGCTCAGACTAGATGCGGCTATCTGACCAACGCCACAGCGTGACAAAGGAGTCCCTCATTGGCAGTATATTTCATAAAAACACTGGAAATATCCCACTAAATTGTCAGACCTTATCTTCTACACACAAAATATTATTGAAAATAGTATGAAAAGTTATAATTACCTTTTTTAATCAGCCAAAACGTCACCTTATCAAGAGTTGTATTCCCAGACACTTCGACACCAAATGGCTATCACATGTACTGGAGAACGGCTTTGCAGTGTTACCAATAGGACGAAATATCCCTGTGCGTACCCTTACCCGAGTGCGTACTCTTATACTCCCTTATTTTATGGCCAGGGTGCGGAGACGAAATTGGCTTTGGGAAGTGAGTAATGCTTGGAAGTCACCGTGGCACTTGTGCCATGCAGGTGATGTGACGTTGAGGGTCGGCAACTGGGGTCATTCCTCGTGGAGAACACGTCGCGACTTGTAAGGTTAAGAAGGGAATTCATGGAGTTCTTCACTTTCATTTCGACCCCAAGAAATCTACGTACCCCCTGCTTCATGGCTTGCGGTTCTGGAAGTAATTGATTTTAAGCTATTTCCTGGAGTGATTAGGAAGTAGAAGTTGTCGGAGTAGTCTGATATGGTGCGTGCTCATTTCCATGGTGACAGCTTCTGAAACTATGATCTTCGCCTGCAGATTTTTATTAATGACTTGCGGTTGCCGTTTTAATACCTTGAGCTGGAAGCCAACATTCCAAGGGTACGGTGGATCTCCTCGAGTTTCTCTTTCCTCATAATCTTTCTTCCGACCTCATAACACCTTTCTGTGGAAATGAAATTTTGATGGACAGAGACCCAGTTACTCAATAACTTTTTTCCTCTTGCATCACTGGAGGTGCATGCTAGGATAAGTTACTATCCTTTAGCGTTGTGATGGAACCAGCTTTACCATTGTATAAAATTTTCGTTAGTGTACGCCTCGCTCAATTACGCGCTCGCATTATTTGCTGTGGTTAAGGCTCACCAGGTACTTCGTGCTTGATATCCAATCTCATTGATGAATGATCTCTATATCTGTATTTCCCTTTGAGAAAATCTTGAAATGCTCGCACATCCGGTGTTGTTGCGAAAATTACGGTGCAGAATGACATCCACCGTTCTGTTTCAATAGCGAAGATAGTGGGAGTTGAGTGGTTATTGACTCACGGCGCGTGGGAAGGGAAGTAGTTTCTGCGAAGCCACTCATTTCAGGATCCTACCTCGGTGCCAATTCACCTTCTAACTCTAAAACACGGACGGAACATTACGGTTGCAAGTGTTGAAGTAGCCATTTCGCTATGTGCAGCTCATTACTGTCACTCGTCACTTTTTAGACTCGCGAGATTTGATTTCCTTCGTTTATTTAAGCCACCGAAGGCAATCTCGTCCAGTGTATTGATATCAAAGTGCATGATTACTTGCTTCCTCCTTTCCGTGACTTTCCAACGAGCGTAGCTCGGAGCTATGTTGACTCAGCAACTGTTGCCGCATCACCCTGCGACAATGGGATCGTAAATTCGTATCCCCCCGCATCTCGATAGCCAAACGGCGACGATCGGTGGGAGGGCGCGACGGTGGGAGTTTATTGTCCTTATTGGGTGCGCGGGATCGTGCTCACGTTCTGTGGAGTTGAGGTAGGTAATTGACCAGCCCAGAAAGTTTTGCGCCCATCCCTGGCGAGGATGAGAGTGATCTAATGGTGGATCTGACGGATGTTTAAGGAGTGGAAAGTATTAATCTTTTGATATAAATGGAACGGATTCTAAATCGGAAGGAGGGAGGCTGTCAGCGATGCTACAAAATCCAGCATGACAAACATTTATACAACTAACATAAAAGGAAATATCTGAGCGGACCATGTGCCAGTTGAAGGAAGAAGGAGGGAATCCAGGTGTCATCTTAAAGTTGATGGATTATTACAAAAAATTACCTCCAAACATGGGTGTATAATTACGAAAGGCCGCTTGGGTGATTTTATTTGAGCTCGACATCAAATCACGCGGGGAGTTAACGAATGGATTCATTTGACAATATGTAGATCTTTTTTTTAGCTAAAAATCACGAAAAAAATTAATTTCGTGAATTTTGAAGAAAATGGAGAAATTCAAGCTGTGAAATATTAAATTATTAGTGAATGTTTAAACATCTACGAAGTAAGAAAATAGCTATCTAGGGATACGGGTTAACCTTTTTTCGGTCGCTCGTTCATTAAAATATCACGTACATTTTTTGCCTCAAGTATAGAGGTAATAGTCTCTCAAGGACACGTTAGTGTCTAATTGAACAGTAAATGTACTATTTTACTATTTGAAGTGCTTTTCACAGACTTAAGAGCAAATCCTTCCTTTTTCCGTTTACAAATTATCGTAACATCAAATTTAGAATTAAATTCTCAGAGTTTTTGGAAATAGGTCCGCTGAAGGAAGGGTTATAAAATAAAGTAGCGCAGACTTATAAATCTCAAAATCCCAGAATATCATCCATGGAACCTTACAGAACACTTCCAAATTTCTTCTCTGACTCACAAAAAGATATTTAAAGGTAATAACCACCTACGGTTATGCTTCGGACTCTATATGGTAATTTATTTTAGAACTAGATGTAAAGTACACGTATCTAATTGAAGTCGCACTGCCTTTCGTATATTACTTCAGAATTCGAAGTACTTGGGTGCGGTATGATATCCGCTGAGAGGGAAAAATTCGTAGAAAGAAACATATGCGTGAAATTCATGATGAAATAAGGTTAGATGCGAAACAAACATGAAGGAATGACAAAAAGAGTCATTCTAACAACAATTACTCGGCCTGAGATGTCAGATTTGTTTTATCGGTGTCTGCTACTCGATTATGCATAGTTTGATTATCATGTGGAATTCCATTTTTTCCCGTTCATCAACGCATGAAGCTTTTTTTTCGTGGTCTCAATCACTCTCTCTTTTCGTTGGTGTTGCGGTGATGGAACTCGATTACTTGTTCGAAAAATTGAGCGTTTTTCTCATCCGACGGATGGATTATTGCAGTTGAAATTCTTTTCATGTAACACTTTAGTGGACATTGGACATTTGCTGAAAAATCTCCCCCACTGACCGAGTGTGAACCCGTGTCTTCGAGACGGGAAGCGAGTGCTCCGGCTGTATCACCGATCATATCCACTTTTGTACAAAATTGTCGGTGAAGAAAGTTCCATCAAGAATTTAATTCGCCATTTTAAGTACCAAGTGAATTGCTTGTATGTACCTTAAATGTTGAGGATACCGGAACTTGTCTCAATATTAACTTTACGGAGTCATCCGCTAGTGCACATTAGTGCGAAATTCCGTAGAGGAAAAATCATTCGCTTCTTCCCGGTCAATGCGAATAATCTCTCCTCCGTGGAATTTCCCACAACGGATTCTCCGAGAAAATAATTGAAGAAACATTAGGAGGGAATCATATCATGCTGTATTAGGAGGGAATCTCCCGTGAGGAGAACCAAAGGTGGCCAGTTTGGCCATGCATAGGCCAAATAAAGAAGGATTTGAGGAAGAAATATCAGGACGTATTAGAAATATTGAACGGATAAGAGAGGAGAGCTTCTGTGGACCAATGCTAGGATTGGAACACTGATGGTGATGCGGTATCCCGTAGTATCAGTATGCATCTTGTTTCTGCTGGCATACCTCCTCCTCCGAGCGGGTATGAAGGGTAGGTCTCGATGCGAGGAGTGACGCGTACGAGATGGAGGGCACCGTCCCGTCGATGGGACAGATAGGGCATGAAATCGTGATTAGCGAGCGCCGCCGCGCTAGCACGCATGAGGTGTCTCCGCCTTGGATAAATCTTTGTGACGATTGCGACGCTGCCAACTCAGATTCGATCCGGTTCATCTCGAGGAGTGACTGTACGGAGAGAAATGATCGGGTTTATGCCGAGGCTAAGGGTAGGCACTGACCTCCCACCTTCGACAGAGAGGGCCCGGGTTCGAATCCCCACATTGACGGATATTTAACGTTGGAATTCTCACCCGCCGGCCTCGGTGGCGGTGGGGTGGAATCTTAGCCTGCTTATCTACATTTACACATACTGAGGATACATCTTATTTTGAGGTCGAGGGTTCGACACTCGCTTTAGTAGGTTTTTCTGTATCCTGGGCATGGGCATTCGTCTAGTCTGTAATGAGTCAATAGTAAGAAAGTACTACATAATCCTACGTTTTATCTGATAAAGACGTAATTATAATTGAGGACCCCAGAAGTCAAGGAGTCTAAGTAACAAAACCATTGTTAAGAGAAAACTTAAGTCAAAGTTGAAAATGTTTGGTACAACCCACTAAGTAGTTAAGAGGCATTACCCTAGATAGCAGCACCTGTCAAGAAAATCACTTGGATCCCTTTACCACCTAAAAGATTAATATTTTCACATCCCATTCCTGTAACTAACTTATTTTTTTCAAAAATGTCACTTAGACCCCTTGACTTCTGGGGTCCACAATTATCCCTACGGCAAAGGTAGCTGTGCAATCTAGGTGTTGCACTCCGTGTGTTGAATGAGGGGTCCGAACTTCTTACATGTCGGCGGCTTTCGTTTAGAGTGGGCTCATACCGACGCCAGGTTTCACTTCTCCCTCCCTCCATTCTTCAAAAATTCCGTATCATCAGTTCCCCTCTTCTCCCCTATTACCATCCTACATTTACCCTTTTATCGCCGGAAGCACCTATTCTTATTGCACCTATACTTATAGTTCACAGGATCTCTCGTGGGGACATGAGCTTCATTTTCGCCGTACATTTCTCACGGGTCCCAAAGTACATATTATGCTTTATTAGGCGAGTCTTCCACTAAGAGGATTTGCAAATCATAAAGGTGAGAAATGAATTGTTGCTTTGGTGCTATCCCTCGCTTATATAGTGTTTTGAGCATGTTTATCCCCGTAGCTATTATAATTATCGTTCGTGGCAGGTAGTTTTGCGATGGTTGTTCATTTGAAATCCTTAAATTAATCTTCAAATATTGAGCCACAAGTTACCGTTTGTCCAACCCATAGTCATCATCTTACAGTACCAGGAATTCTGTCTTCTGTACTTATCTTGAATGCCACTTAAAATAAACGCCAAATGTTTTATGGTACTTGTAAATTGATTCAACGCCTTATTAGTCAATGAAAGCTATTTATCTATGATTTTTTCACGGGTGACGCGTACAGTAACCTTTTCTGATGTATGTATTACATTTTTTTAAGTACCCAGCATTATTTTTTCGTCGATGCCTTCCATCCGTTTTAGTTCAACCAAAAAAAACGAGGATATTCCACGGACTTCTGTTAAAATTAGCAACCCTCATTTTATGAAAAAGTTTTATGATTTATGTAATTTCATATTCCTCTGTACTGAATGTTTCCATGTGTCTTCAAGATTGAGAACAACTAAAAGTGAGGTCTCTTAAGAAAATCTTTGAGAACCAATCCTCCCTTCTAATTTATCTAGACTTTCCTGTAATCTCGTTTATCCTTCAATTATTCCTTCATCGTATGGAGAAATATATGAATCTATTTTTTAGCTCCGTGATAAAGACGAAGGTGAAAGGAGTGGGAGCGTGAATTTCTCAAAGGTATATTTATTAATGAATTGGCTTCCAAATTTACCGAATTTAATTAAAATTATTCCTCTTCATCGGTGGCTGTGTAAGATAGACAGTGACGGTACTATCTAAAATAGCTCAAAAAAATTAATCCTCGCTCTCTGCCCGTTGTTGGGTTGAGAGGAAAGGCCTTGAATGTATTTTTCAATATTTTCTGAGACGTCGCATCTGTAGCGCCTGATATTGTATTCCAGTGGTAAACATACCGGTTACTAAACCTCCTCTTCTTTTTTTCACTTCACGTGGATAAAATAAATCGCTAAGCGAAGAGACTGTCGCTTCTCTATTTCTGTATTACTATCGATACCTGCTTAAAAGCCCAATAAAGTATAGATGAATTTCAGAATATTCAAGACAAAATATATCAAAGATAAATTTACTTGAAGTGTTCTTGGCCCCAAATGAGGAACATCCGCTCGCGAGAGAGTGTAAACCTGGGGAAATTTTGAAAGAACAAAATCTCATGCTGGATAAAAGGCACTCGCACCTTTCCCGGGAACAGTTTCACCTTTAAATAACACGCTCCCAACCATGCCGAGGTAATGGAAGTGGGGAGCCGGCCTAATTGGAATTCAAAATAGCCTAAGTCGACAGCCTTCCATTAGGGAAGACCATGATGTGATCCTCTACGGTCTTCACTCCTTGTTCCAACAAAATAAAAGTTTTGGCTCGCTTCCGGTTGTTCCACTTCGGCAATTTCCAATGAAACTGTTTGAAAAAAACTTTATATTTTCACTCAGCGACCTTAGAGGATATTTTTGGAGATGTGGAAAATCCTTTCAACATTTTCGCCGTTAATCCACGTTCGTTATAATTCACTCAAGGAACGTAGGAGCTTCATTGCCAAGGATTATATCGCTGACACATTAAGTTAGTGGTATCTTGAGTGATTAATTTATATGCTACGAGGAGTGATTTTGAACTTTAGAAGACGTTAAATTTTCTTTTGGAAGTAAATGTGTAAGTTAGGAGTGTTCTTCGTTGACACGCTGATTTTTGACTTAAAACATAAACCATTTTCCCCTATGGAATCAAACGCGAAATATTGATGCATGAATTATACGTCGACTTTCGGCAGAAAGAAAATAAATAAAGCTTGAATGATCAGTTAGCAATCTCCGAGCGGTAAATCTGATAAATAGTTGAAATAAAGGCATTTAAAAAGTTACTTTTAACTATCGTGGCCCAAAAAACTTGTGCAGTTATGCACTATGAAGTGAAAAGTGGTCATAAGTAAAACCGAAGGTGGTGGAGTTAATTCATGTTCTGTTTAAGTACTCAAATATTTACTTCTTAAAATTATAAAAATACTCATGAGTTATCGAAAATGGCCACAAGATGATTTATTTTGGTTTCAGAGCGAGGTATGCCAGATTCAGTGGAAACATCTCGATAACATCTTTGAAAATACAGTTACATTACAGAGGGGTCGTTTCCGAGGTGATGCAACAAAACTCCGAACAACGGGTTATAACAATAACCAATAGGATATTTTGACCTCCTAAGTGTCTGAAGGAATTATTTTTACGGGGTTACCTACACATCCACCGTTGTTTCATTGGAGCTGTTTTTAAATTATGGCATTCCGGACCCGTCCATACGTCGTCCTGTCCTTGAGTAATTTATTGAATATCCAGTATCAAATATTTTCTGTTCCAATATTAATATCAATTCGGCTTAAGGACTCTAGACTAAAAGCTCTAATTCATTTGATCAACATTCAATCATAGGAATGGTGCTACCCTCTTTGTCTATTCCGTCGCTCTAAATCTTCGGTGAAAGAACAATTAGGAGTAGGTCGTGCTCTAAAAAATACTTTTCATCGCCACTTTGTGCACTCCCAACTTTTAAGCCTGAATCACTTAGTAATACTAGATTTTTGCGCCCAAATTTTATTATTTGGTGTAGCATTAATTTAAAATGAGATATGTTAATGAATTTTTCATGATATTTTGAGCTATGTTGATATGTTGATGAAAAAAGGATGGAAAAGTTCCCAGAGGAAGGCCCAGGAATAAGTTCATGGATAAATAAAAAGAAAGGTACATAGGAAGAGATACCAGGAGGTAAGGGAACTAATATTAGATAGGGAAGGGTGGAGGGCTGCAGTCAACTAATCTTAGGATTGAACAACCAATGAATAAATGTTGATGAATCATAACGAATTTAGTTGTCATTATTAGTTACAAGACTTGGAAAAGTAGCGTAACTTAGAACAATCTATGCTATCGGCTACGTGTTTTTTTGTAATTTTTTGCTTAATCTCTAAAATATAGTGGGATAAGAGTAATTTTTTAAATATTGTACCTGAAAATTTTATATATTTTGAGAAAAAATTGCTGCAATATATGTTGAAGTTTAAGAATTTGCCAATTTCTTATTGAGTAATGCTCTAGCTTTTATGTGTTATTGTTGCTGGAAGAGGTCGTTCGTAAAACTTAAGCGAAGAGTGGTTTCTTCAAGCAGCTGAGAGTTCCACTGATATTCAATATCCCCACTCATGGAGGGCATAACTTGCTGGATGCATCCTCAAGCGATGAGACGTCGCCGCGAAAAGCACCCGATGACGAATCGTTCCGCCGCAGACCGCCGACGTCCCCCATCTGGGGGAGGCCAACTGATCTAATCACTCTTGCGCCGTCCACACGAGCGCTCGATCGCTCCAATCGATGTCGGTCATGCGGAAAAGAATGCGGGGATAGTCTTCGCAGGTGCCGGTAAACACCAGGCAGACAGTAAAAAAATAAGGGATTGGAAAAGATTTCTTGGCTTTAGCATTCGGTTATGCGAGTTGTTTCACGCCTCGTCTAATTATAGTTTTTTCCTACCCGCGTGGGAGAGGAAGGCTAGCTGGCTCGTTTGAGCGACGCCGACGCAGTCTGCCTGACAGTCGGATGCGACCACCCACTGGGGGAGGGTCACATCCCTCAGCCGTATCGAATGCCACTGTTTTCGGTGCGACCTGAGGAGTTGGACGAGGTAAATAAAGGTTTTTTGTTACCGTGTTTTTTGCCTTCCGGTTCCGTCTCCAATCCTATGCCCCCAAAAATACTATCTATTCTTCTTGGGCTTTCAATCGTCACCTTTTCGCTCAGGCTTTCCTGGAAATCCCCTGGCTCCACTCATTGAAGTAATGAAAATAGAACGTGATGTAATTGGGTTACATTAGTGTAAAGTTAAATGAAGTAATTACACTGAAGAAGTAGGAATGTAGAAGTCAATATTGTTTGAACTCATTGTCCGGAAAACGTCATTTTGTCATTCATTCAGGTATCGTATCTATGGAAAGAAAGATGTTTTTACCATTGCACTTTTTTCTTCATTTGGGTTTGGTTTCAAATCTGTGCCTTCCGCAATGTTATTAGTTCCTTTAAGGATTTCTTTTGTCCCGTTTTCTTCCAAGCCGTTGACATATGGCCTTCACCATACTCATGCAAGCCTAGATAGTGGCCCTTGGCTTGGAAACGAATTCGATTATTGGCAAATTGGGTGGAGTGTTGAGGTTTATCAGATGAATTCTCCTCAAAATAAGACACCACTGACACTCAAATTGAATACTGAGAAATAGATTTGATGCTATTTGCGTTGGTCATGTGTTTGTAAAAATTAATGCTTTCTTACCGTATGCTTTCTCTCAAGTTCGGTTTACGATCCGTCTCTTCCAAGATTACCATCTATTCCTCTCAGGCTTACGCTTTAAAACTTAAGTTTAAATTTGTCTCAAAATCTCTTTGCTAATTTCATCCTTAATGAAATGAGGCATTAATTGAACCTAGATCAACCATTGTCGTATCGGATGAAGTATTGAGGCTTAATGGTAACTGGTAAGAGACAGGAAAGATTGTTTGATGTCATTCGAACAGGTTAATTATGCCTTTGGAAAAGTGCTCACTACCGCTTAAATGCTGCCTAAATTTTTTAAAGTTTATTTAAAACATAATGTTAAACTGGGTTGATTAAGTTTAGCACTTCAAATTTGTGGGAAGACAAGTAAAGCCTTAGCTGTTGGCACTTAATTGAGCTTAGGAAGATACTAATTCCTGAATATGAATGGACAGGCAAAGAGAAATAAGTAAATAATACATCAAATCAGTATCTTTGACAATAATAGCTGGGTCTAGCATTATAAAAGCAATAGGTTACATTAACTCGATGTTCAGTGAAAAGAGCCGTAGAAGAAAACGAAGTACATATTTGACTTGAGTTGAAATTGGTCCTCAACTGCTCATTCATTTGATGTAAATGGATACAATTTGTACTTTTCAAAATGTATAAACCAAAGCCGTTCACGATTTTCTCGCATTACAGTCATTTTCAAGGGTGAACTCCCATAAGTACTAAGTATTTCAAGTAGTACGTTTATACATCTATGGTCAGGGTATGTAGGATGAGCTTATATGGAGTAGTGTCATTATGTGATTAACCATATTGTAGTGATTTCTTCTACGGAGCTAGCTGGGATGGTTTAATAGAAAATTATTCATTAGATATTATTACAATAGTTCCTGCTGTCAGTTTAAGACATGGAAAACAATGGAGCTGAATCGTCGCAATGAGAACTCAGCGTTCTTTCCGCAATTCTTCGTTAAGGCCGCTTTACATGGTACATTTTATTGCACAAACAAATGTATCATAGAATGTACAAGAAACTGAATGGAATTAGAGCAGGTTCTATTTCCCGTGAAGTCATTCAGACAATCATACAATTTGCCGCTTTACACGGTACAATTTCCTTCATGAAGGAATTTGTTCATTCTTTTGTACAAGAAAATGTACCGTGTAAAGCGGCCTTTCAAGCAACTGCCTCTCTCCTTCCTTTTCACTTGGTCCGAAAATTGACTTCTTTGATTATTTTTTCTCTCTTCAGACGATGGTTTTTAAAAAGAAAATAAAAAGGAAAAGTGTTTTATCACCCTGATTTTTCATCAAAATGTATACAATAACATATAATTTTCTTACGAGTCATAACCGAAAAATATTGTACAGAGCTGCAGTAATTGATGAATTCAACATTTTTCATGTGAGATAACAAGAATAAATTTGTTACAAAGGTATTATTTGCGGTCTAACATGAAGCTGTTCCAAAAGGTTACGCCAGAAACGATTTAATTCACTCTTTTTCAATTGGTAGATTTACAAATTTCGCCCTTGGGGCACCACGGTTTTTCCTTTTCATGTTTCAGCAAGCTTAAAATTTTGGCTTGCAAGATGTATTACCTGTAAATGATTATCGCACTGACGTTATTTATCTCAATAGCCATTAATTTCTTCGTTCGTTTCGTGCAGGGCAGATGGATGCGCTCGAGGGGGCAATGGACCCAAGAGTCCTTGGGCCGGCCCGGAGAGCGTGTGTGACAGGTGGACTTCGCGGCTCCCCGTGGTCTTAATTCATCTCGACGTTGACGTCTCTTCCCCCTCCCCTCCCCGCATGAAATCCTCCTCCCTCCCCCTTTCTCACTTACCTCCACTCTATTTCCCCTCTCCTTCCCATATTCCTTCTTTCATCTCCTGTTTCCACCAGAGATGCGTCTGGGAGTTACCGAAAGGGCCCGTTGTCAATGCGATTAAGGGCCAATCACCCTCTCGGTTGGGAAATACGCTAGGTGATACCGGCCCTCAATTTTGTTGAAGTTATTTTCGCTCCTATATTTTTTTTTAAAGCGTAAAAATGGTAATCATCGCCTTGTCTCTAACTTGGAATAGCTTGCTCGACCCATGAGGCTTGAGACAAATTTAGTGGTTTACGCGGAGTTTTGCGCGATTCATGGTGGTGTTTGCATGAAAGGGAAATTTCTTCGCTATGTAGTCCATTTGAAAAAATATGTAATCACAATATTATATTTTTGCTAGTTTTGTCTAGTTATTACAGTATTTTAGATTTTGCGCATTGTTTTCGCGTCAATAATTTGAAGACTTGATCGGGGATGTTCTCCTCTAGATATTGAAGTTACAACTGATCAGTACACGCCAGTTCACTTTGGAGTTCATGAACGACGATGAAAGGAACAATGAGCTCGGGACGTTTGGTAGAATTTTTCTGTAACACAGTTGTCACGGCCGAATGTTTTTTAAATGGATGAAAAATGCTTTCAAATTACACTTTTAAAAAGATAAATTTTGTACCGCAAAGTAATTATACTACTTACTTTATCAATTTTTGACGCCTTTGCTGAATGTAAACGTATTAAAAACAATCACGAATGAAACCATCGAAGTTGTGTTCCTCTCAAGCCCATTCCTGCGCGTATCCTTATTCGCGCATCGTGTTGCTGCGCGATATCTTCCTTCTTACTGCAGAGACTATACATATGTGTTGCAGGTTCGACCGGGGAAATATAAAATTTCCGTTAATTTCACTGGCGTAATATTAGGAATGATTGCGCTCATGATGCTCTATGTGTTAATAAAGATTTTATCTTACTCGATCCCGATGGTTGTTCCTGTGAGGTTGGGTATTATCCCAGCCGAATGTGGATAAATTTTCACCTAAGCTGTAAATAGGGCTGTTATCTTGGGATATATCTACAGAATTTCTTCCCTTATGTTGAAGCTGGGGAATACTTAGCGGCATATTGCGTTATTGATAAATAAATTTACTTTATTGAGGGTGCCGTTCTTTAATCTAATGTTGTATAGTGATTATAAATATTTAAAAATCATTTGAATGGACTGTGATCTGAATCCTGATTCACCAGATTTTTTTGTTTAGAATTGTGTTTCCTTGGTTGGTTCTGCTAGCCCCGCAGTAATTTTAAAAATAGCATTAATGTCGAATATTTGGCTCTGTACATCTTGATGAACCCTAATGTTAGTAAACGAAAAATAAATTCCTAAGTAATTTCTTCTATGGCTTCCGAATGGGTCAGGTTCTGCATCTGAGCCGAAGCATTGATGTAAGTCTTCCATCACGAGGAAACGTTCCCCAATGTTGGATGGAAAGTTATCCATATGCTAGGTCGTGCTCTAGCAAAATATGACCGTATACAAGGCTCTTTCCATCCTCACTATCGCGATGCTCACATTTCTACATTCGTTCTCGAACAGAGAGCGAATGGCAGTAGAGGTTCTAATATTCGACGAATCGACAGGAATGAAGAACCTAATCCGTTCCGAAGCCTGAGAAGAATTTACAAAAACTTTTTTTTACTATTCATCGGGAAAAAATAAATATTTAAATCCCTTACATTCAATCATTATTTTTTACAGCAAAGAGGGTAGAATTATTCATTAAAAATTCCTTGTCTCTACTGGGATTCTAACCCGCATCTTCTTAATGAATTATTACTCTTCCAAGATAGCATCGACGTCCATTTGGGTATTCTTACATAATGCAGGCAATTTTCTTTCATGAACTTCAATCTTTCTGGTTAATTTATTTCAATGAAATATGAAATTGAATTTTATTCTAGTGTCCCCATCTCTCATCGTGCGCCATGGAATGGTTATTGAAAAAGATTGAATTCTTTGGGTACCTTTAGATTTTCAATTATCCGAATATTTCGGAAGACCGTGGATGGTGGTGATGTCCCTTGAGGCATAAAGAGGTTTGATTCGACAGAGTTTGTATGAAATTTGATTAAATCTGATTTCTTCGTCTCGAAACGGTGTAACATACCACTTTCTTGAACATTTTTACGAGGTGATTCCAAATTCCAACAGAGAGCGAAATTAGGTCACTTTTTATTTTCAAAACAAAATGAAGAGTTGCATTCGATTTGTAAATAGAAGCCGATTTTATAATTGATCCTGTTCTTCTACGCTTGCAGAAAATATTCACGCCGCGTATTTAATTGCTAATAGCTCTACAACGCACGTAGAAAGCGGATCAGTAACTTCATGCGGTATTTTATGGCTATCGTGTGCAGATATTAGTTCGAAGTCTTAACCATTTTGTTTCTCCAAACATGTGGTTGAGTTTTTTGTTAACCATATTGATGAAGGGGGTTGCTAAGATAGAAATAAGTCCGAGATCGCACGTCAATTCTAATGAATGCTTTTCAAAGGACGTCTTACTTTAAGCATATGGTATTAGAGTAGTATATGATAATGTTTTCTTGTGCACTAGGTTTCCCCATAATAGCAAAACAGAAAATGCATAGAAAGTTCTGCTTTCAATGAAAATAAAGAACAAAAAAATATACCCGGCATGCAAATCACAGTAAAAAAATAAGATTTTGTCAGCACCTGACAAATAACACTAAATGCAACAAATTAAATGTGATATCAGAGAAAGATAAGAAGAAAACTATTGTTTCACAGATCATTATGTAATTGCAGACGATACTGTAATAAGATACAGTTTTAGTTTAGAGACATATGTGCTCTTTATTATGATAATTAAATAGTTTCTTCTTAAACATAGACTGATAGGAAGAATTTTTTAATAGATAACGGCAAGTCATTCCAAAGTTTTGAGCTAGAGATAAGAAAAGATTTAAGCTAAGTATTTGTCCAAGGTATTGGTCGTAAGAGGCAGGAGGGGTCAGTCCTAGTGGGTTATTTGGTGTTAAATATGGAATATATTTGGCCTGGATTTTTATTGCAAAAATGGGTGAAGAGGAATGAACCAAATAAATAGGAATAGTTATTGAGAAGTTGACTGATCAAGAGGAATATACGTACAAAGGGAACACAGTGAATGTTTGAGAAATCTAATATTTAATGGATCACCACATAATGGAGGACTTCTGTTAGCCGATCTTTGAATTGTAAAACTAATGTAATGTGTTCTGGCTGAAAAATATCATAACTTCGTTGAAAGGCAGGAATAATTAGTATTGGGAAGCGAAAACAAATTTCTATTTTGCTCCTGAAAAACAGGCAATTCGGCGGATCGCAAGGGAAGTTAGGAAGCTGGAAAACAGCAATACCAACCTTCAACAGACGTTCTCCTGAGAATCATTACTGTGGAAGAGGACTTCGCGAACATCATTTGATTCCGAAAATTCTTCGGTTCCTTGTGGGCCTCATCAACATAAATTTTTGCCAACTTATCCGTCTTCGCTGCCCCCTTTCAATTTTTTCTTCATTTTCCGTCTGGTCACCAGGTCATTTTTCTTATCCCTTAACCGTTTCGTGTTGATGTTCATTTCCTTCCTTAAATGGGATCGTACTTATTAGGAGCGGGATGAAAAAAAATCCATTTGACCGCAGCCCGTTACGACGACGTATAAATATCGCAATACCGCCACCTCCATTCGATTGTGGCTTATTTACTTTTATTTTCCACATCTTCTCTACTCACCGCCAATAAACGGACTGGCGGCATTCGTTGGGGGCTCTCTCCCTCTGTCTTAAGGAATTCTTTAAATTCAAATGAAGGCGTTCCTCGTTTCGGCTCGTCCACTTGTTGCTTGCTCGCCCGGGTTGTAGCGGCAGACGTGACCGGACTCGAAAACAGTGCGAAACCTTTTCAACGTCTCAATAATGTAGATGTAATCTTTTCACCCAGAAAGGGGCGGATTCGCCTCATCGGCTAATGGCCAAACATCGATTTTGGTTGCTGATGCCGGGAGCTGTCCTTGATAACATAGGTGGACTCACAACGGGGCAGTTCAGTCATCCGATAGCACTTTCGTAACTCTGCATAAGGCAGTAATTCACTTCCTTGGCTGTTAATTATTCACCACGACTATAATTTTGCCTACTATCACCATGGAACTCTCCTATAGTAGTTGTTGGATATACAGACTATAAGATAACGTAGTATTTATCATTACATAGTTAACTGTGTACACATTTTCTTTAGAGGTGAAGAATTACGAATAGAATTTGAAAAATTCCTTGTCTTTAATAGGGTACATTTAAGTATTCTACCAACTGATTGGTAGGTTTTTGGACAGTACTTATTATTACGTCGTAATTCCTGGATGTATCATTCCTGATTACAAGAGTGGTAGTTGGCATATGACCTAATTAACTTGTGACCTTTTTCTTTCGGTAAGCTTCTACATTCATAATTATTTTCAATATCCTTTGGGAACTATGTTTCCAGCGTATGGAAGTTCTCCCCACTCAAATTGATTGTATGCACCTCTTAAAGACTGCCATTTCTCCGTATGCTTCATGACTGAAAAAATACAACAAATTGGCTGATTCACGGTGAGTCATGTCTAGTCTGGACCGTAAAAACATTCGTCCTCCTTGTAATGAGGCGTCACGTCTCTATCGGAATCCATGACCCATGTAATCCTGGAGCCCTGTAGTCCTTCTTGGGCCTCCTCGGCCCTGCCAGCAGTAATTCCCGTATTTCTTTCTCGTTCTACCTTAATCATAACACATATTGTGCTAGCGAAAAATCTCAATTTGTATGGCATTTTTTAGGTAGGCAAATTCCATCTTTCGCTCTGACGACCATTTTAAATATTTCTTCTTTTTCATCTCTCGTTGTATTCATGCGTGAATACGTATAAGTTGTTCCTTGAAATGGTGCAATTTAGCGGAAGGATCCCATACACGAAGGACGGAGGTTGGTAAAAGAGTAAATTCGTTTGAGAAGTGGTTGGGGGGGTACAGAAAGTGCGATGTGAGGAGAGAAGGACGCAGGAAGATGTGTTGAGCCTGGTAGGATAAGGAATGGGTGCTTGAGGATTCCAAGACGACGCAGAGGAGAAGAGTGAATGGAGCCGGTATTCCGCGACGATGGAGTGTTGAAAGCCACTGTAGAGGTGATGATGGCAGTTAGAGAGAGATTTTTCCCTTGTCTTAAAAAGAGTGTCATTTGTTTAAAAATTGAAGCAGTTGTGTGAATTATGAAGTATGTACATGTGGTAAGAATAATGACACAAAAACTTTGTTTTATTTGACGGAAGTTCTCATCATTCAGCAAAATGTTCATGTTTGAATCGGTAACTTGACTAGTTTTTCCATTTCCTTGGTACGATGAATTGCCTTCACAACCGAATGTTTTGTTTGAAATTTGATGTTAAGAAATAGGTTACCTATCATTTATTTTTCAATGTCATTGAGAAGACTTACTGATTGTGAGCTGAAGTCACTGATGTTTTAAAGACAAGCTAGTAATTCTATTCCCATCTTAACCAACTTTGATCGCTAGACTGCTTTTAATTAAAATTGAGCAACCGTTTTTCAGGTATTGTCATAGTTATGGCCGCGCGCCTTGTTTATATAGCACTGGGATTGCTTGTCCTCATTTAGCAATACTTGTCCCATCCCAGTTGAATATGATGATTTCAATCCCTTCCCGTGTATATCCACTACCGCCGTGTATTTGCTGTGAATCCATGTTCGATCCCTCCAAAGATTTGCATGTATAATAAACTAAATTAGATGGATTGAGTCTGGACTTAGTGAAAATTTACTATAACTTAAGTTAAAACTCATAGGTATATCTTTCCTCAGAAATTTATTGAAGTAAGACTAATTTTAACTCACCACTGTTGTCATGAGACACCATTTGGTCATCATCAGATACCATTTGTTCAAACTATTCGTGCCGTAATGAATTTTGGGGGCAATAATTATCGGGTTTTTACTTCGGTTAAATATGAAATCCATGATGGCCGAGGTGGCTGTATGTCGTAAAACCACATTCTACCCTTCGCCTTCTCATTCCCCGCTTCCTCCCCTTGTATTCCCGACCTTTATTTCCCTTCCACCGTCTCAAGGCGTAGGTGAGAAGGAAGGAGTGACTTTATTTTATAGTCCCATAAAGAAAGGGCGAACGGGGAGGAGTACGACGCCAATGGAATGACCGTCGGATAGGAGCGACATAGAAACCACGCGAAGGCGCACGAACGAATATTATGGTTGGGCAGTTATACGTGGTACGTGATGCAGAAACCCGCCTTGATATTTCCCTTCCCCTCCACCCTCCCCCCTGCTTAGTTGTTTCACTCGAGTCACCGCGTCTGAATGGATACATATCCCCTCAGCCCCCTCAAATAAGGAGCCTCCTTGCCAATGTGAATTCCAGAAACGGTCGGGAAAATTGAAATGTCAAAGTGGATGGGAAGCTGAAAGGTTACTGCGTGAATTTATGTCGCAGAGACGCTGTGGCGTGATTGTCCTAAGAGGGTAGGCGTATTGATGGATTGATAATCTAAGTATTATCTGACTCGAAATGTCTGGCTTGGCAGTTAAACGAGTCCGGGTACTTGCAAATTTATGCGGAGTGTCAGTGGATGCCGGAAATATTTTTTGAGTGGCATATAATAATTGCATTATATTTATTTTTACTTCAGAAAATTATTTCTTTCTAGCCCATGTGATATTGGGTGTTGTCGTAAGATTTTAATACATTGAATCGCATGTTGCTGGGTGTATATATTTTCTGATGGATTAATGAAGGTTATTCAAAGAGATTGGGGTTATCAAAGCCCACATGAGATGCAAGAATGAGAATTTAATAGATCTGTGTAGTTCAAATTTACATTTGGGAAGAGTAAATAAACTACATCACTCCTGTCACTCGGAAATTTATCTTATTCGCACATCTGACAGAGACTGCTAAGTAGTGTGGTACTTGAATTGCCCTCATGAGGCAGTCTTAGCGTTAAATGACGTAAAATAGTGTAGTACCGTGCACAGTTATTTAAGCTATCTTCTTTGTAGTTTTTAGGATTGTTTAAATGCAGCTTATTTGGCATTGAATGTGATTCATGGGTATGAAAGGTCACTGTATTATGCCTATCAGTCAGTTCTGCACTGTGAGATCAAATTGTTTTTTTAAAATAATTTTTCGCAGTTCCCAAATTTTATTACTAAATTAGTTGAAGCATTATTATTATTCCAGCACATAATGAGGGCTTAACTAAGAAATGGCTAGTTTTTAAGTCAAGTAGTTGTCACTTTTCGTCATAATATCAATATGATTCTATTCATCGTATTAAGCTAAGCATTTTAGCGAAAATGAGGACGCCGCTCCCAGAGCCACGGGAAAAAAAACTAGCTGTGAATCATAGTTCTGTCGATTTTACCGATAAATATTTCTTGGGATGAAGCGAGATATTGGATGATGGGATTGTTTATGTTTCAGAGAACCTAAATCAATTATAAGGCTTGAGAGGACAAATGTGCTCATAGCGTCAATATAGTCGCTTCGCAGATGAGTCATTTGAAGTCAAGCGGAAGTACACGCGTGACTTATCTAAGAGTAAGCGTGAGCTCTGATGAGAGAATACTCAGAAAGAGTCTCAAAAAATCTCAGATGAGAGTGAAACAAGAGTTATGACCTCATCAGTTTATGAAATTTCTCGACTCCCCTTTGTTCTGAGATACCACTAATAATGAACGTTCAAATACGTTTAATCGTTTAAATTTTATTGAAGTTCGTACTTTTCTGCCGACTGCTCGGACTATTTCCCATTATTTCAACGTCTTTTGGTTTCGTGCGCGTCGCCAAGTTCTTCTACTGCCTGGAAATTAAAATTGTCATTTTCAACAATGTTACATAGAGTACAACAACGTTCAGGTGAATGGTGGAGCCTACATAATTAATTCATTCGAACTACCTATGCGTACTCTTATCAAACTAATAGCAGGGAGTAGTAAAAGTACTGACATATATAGTGAAAGCAAATTAAATGATTGATAATGAAGTTGGAATTATTCTTCCTTAAGTGTCACTTCACAGAAAGTTTCAAAACTCACGGAGTTATGACAAGAATAAGAAGTCTTTTTATTATTAATTAATATGTTTTATCATAAGATTTTTAAAAGGCTCTATTGAGCTTCACATATTTGTCTAGGTCAAATCTTGTATTTGAGTTTTAACCTATTTCCCCATAACGTAGAGTTCTGAAATTTTGACCATAGATCCGCTTCCGGTAACAATACAGTTATCAATTTAATTAGTGACGATAATTAAATAGCATAATAATAGTATAATGTATATTTATAAGGCGTGGAAAATACTCGTATTTATTCATAGTTATATTTTACAATATGTATGAGCATAAAAGTTTGCTAACTAATCTTTGCCTGAAAGTCGTGGAACATACACATTCACATGTGTACAATTATATAAAATGCAATCTGCTTATATGTTACTCCTTGTGTTGCTATGTAAAACCGCTCTAGTATCATTGTGAACTTTACGAATTTCTTATAATAGTTGATTTTTCAATTATTATCTTATTTTACTTAATACTCCTGTATAAATCGGATAGTAAATTTATCGATAAACTTTAAAAGTATGAGTAGAAGAAATGTTGTACCATTTCGCCTCAATGAATGCTATATTTGGCCCATTGTTTTTGTCAAAACTTATGGCCACAGCTATAACGTCCCAAATATAACATTATTAGACCTTAGCATTAGAACTTAGTATTTATATTTCTAAGTACTAAAATTATAAATTTAAAATGTCACGCCCAAAGGTTTTATTTCTAATTGCATGCAGAACCGGGTGGTAGCTGGAAAACATTATTTTTTAAACTTTAGGGTTTATTAAACGATAGAGCGTGTTCCCGTAAAGAGTTTGTTTTTACTTTGCATTGTTACAACCTAATCTCACGGCCATATCGAGTAACCCAACTTAGCACCTCACGCTCCGCGGGTGGTAAGCATGCTAGCGGTGGAAAAACTTCTTTTTTTGAGGTTTAATAGAGAGTCAACGGATGCAGGATTTGCCGCATCAGGAAGCAACGCTGATTGACTATGCAGGAGCGTAAGACAAAACGCATAGCCAGCATTACGGCAAGCGTACATCAGCCAACATCACGAAGACCACCGCACGCGACCACCGCATTCGAATGTCGGAGAGAAGGAATTCCTTGAATCACAGCGGGTGTTTCGTTTGTCTTTTTCCATGGTAAAACTACATCAGCGTCTTACTAATAGAGAAGACGTCATCGCATTTCCTCGCGCACTTGTTCGAGAGATCTTGCCCACGCAGCAGAAAACGTCGGCTACTCGGAAGAAGGCTGAGCCATATCCTTCCGCCCCTCATCGACGGGTCCACAGTTTTCACCCCTTCCTCCCATCTATCCTCCCACTTTGGCTGTCACTCTATATTTCATTACTCATTTTAATACCAATGTTATATCGTGCGTAAGGCCTTTTAGAAAGAACTGCGAGGCGAAGCTTTGCGGGAGGCATTGGAAGAATTTGTAAACTTAAATTACTTTGGAGATGAGGAGACGATGAATGGTGCCACACTCTCATAATGCACCATGTTTTTTATTCTGAACCCATACTGCCGTATCTTGCCTCAGTAATTTATTTAAAAATTACCAAATTTGCGCGTCAGCTGGGCCTCAATTGAAGGTTTTTGAAGAATTATTTGCTGGGATAACAGTTGATGTTTGTTTTTATTTAACAATCGATTAGAGCACCTCAAAGTTGTAACACAGGATACATTTCCAATAGTTATTCGAAGGAAATATAGCGATAGACATTAATGGCAAAATGTTGGCTCAGGAAACGGAGGCTTAGTCAAAAGATAAGAAAGAGCTTTCAATAGTGATGCCTTGAAAGTGTATTTTTAACTTACCTCATCGACCTAAAATGCTTATGTCATTATTATGTTTAAAACTATCCTATTGATACTCTTTGTTTTCATTTTCTTGTATGTCTTTCGGTCTCCGGAGTAGAAGCTGGAATAACGTTTTTCCTTGGGCGAAATACGCTCATTGCATTATTTGACCGGTGCGTTGTTACCGGTCGGCTGGAAGTACTTTCTGGGGTACCATGGCATATAGGCGCGTTCTTTTCACGGTTTTCTTACATCTCAAAGATGAGAGACCGAGATAAAATATATAAGGGGCATAAAGAAGAACGGAAGCTTGCCTCGTGTGCTAATCTGTTGATCGTTTGTTGGTTGTGTTCCAGCGTCAAAAGTAACCGCTCGCCAGACCTTGCTCTCTTGCCAAATGGCGCATAAAATTTGCTATGACATTCTTAGATCATCTCAAGTTTCTGAGAGGAATGTCGAGTGGCCATTTATTATCTCTAGTTTGTTTCATAATTAGTTATTTTAATGGCGTGTATGTGACTAACGAGAGAAATCATGTCTTTAAAGTGGCATGAAATTGGTGTTGTCCCTTCAGTTTTAGCATGTGAGAGTTTAACTGGAAATACATCAAAATACTTGTACCTTCCTAGTTTCCTCACGCCCATATTTAAGTTAGAGTTCATTTCCTGTGAAATTAAATTATTGTGCTGGAGCGGGTCTTTTGCAGCTTCTACTAAGTCTATTAGGATCTAAGCGAATCGATTATGTCAATGTCCATATGTGAAATTGGATTCTGCTCCCCATAGATTGCTATCTTAAATTTTGAAGAGGTTTTAATTTAGAGTTTGCCATATCGTTGCTGCCTTCTTTTCCTATCTTGGGCCTAACAAAATGGTTATTTTCCTTAGTCGTAGGAGAATGAAGTGCTCGTAACAGCTGATTAATTATCCTTTTGCTAACAGTTGAATGCCAACGGAACTTCACTATGACGTGAAATGACTGGGCAGTGTTGGAGAATTCTCCGGCCTAAATTAGCGATTTCTCTCAAACCATGAGGTTTTGCTTTGCCCCTTGCTTTTACTTCACTCGATTTAACACACACCTCCAAAAATTTTTTTCTTAGCTTCTCTACCCTCTGGGCAATTATATGGCTGTATCTGTTCCAATCTAACCCTTAGATCGCGTCCTTTTTGAATAGTAAGGCGTCTAGTATCTATAGCTGAGACTATCCTTTTATTTTTTCAACACAGCCTATCGTTTAATTTGCTTGTCTATTTGTTTATTTGATAAAGAGGCGTCTCTCTCGACTGACATGCTTAGAGGAGCTATCAATCGATTCGATTCCTCTGCCTGATGTATACGAATGAGATAAACTTGTGCACCGAATCCAGTTTGTACACGGACGCTTCTGGCCTGAACAAACGATTTGGTATTTTTTATGATTCAATCCTGGCAATATAGACTCGGAATATTCCCAATATATGATATAAAGTGACATATTTTTTAATTTTAAATTAACCACAGAAATATAGTTAGGGTATATTTTTAGAGTATCTTCATATTTATTTTTTTCTATTGTATTCATGTTTTTCCTGCTGGAGTAGTTACTGCGTAATGCGACTGATGATTGAGGTATTTTCCGTCAGGATTTAGTTATTCATGTAAACTTGATTTGGGCAAAATTGTGTAAGGACGGACGGAGAAAAACTCGGGAGTCGTTAGTAGCCAACCTACTGTCATGAAAATCTTCTGTTGAATACACGACTTTAAGTTCTATTTGAAAGACGGAATATTGCCCATTCTTTACCCATTGCTAATGGAAATCGGGGTTACAAGGATCTGGTTTCTCAGGTCGCAAATTTCGGAATTCCAAACAAAAATCTAGGAATTCTCCATTATCTCCGTCATCTCTAGAATCTTCCGATGAGCTCATGTTTGGAATTAGTTCCTTATTAATAATTCTAATTTCACGATTCAAATAATCTGTTTCACTACGGTAAGACTTTCAGGAGCGTTAAGGAGTTAACGAGCCGATGGCGGACATAACAATTCAGCAAGATGAAATAATCAAACAACTGCGTTCGATTAAAAGTAACAAGTCCCCAGGTCCAGAATACCTGCACGCGTGCTCAAGGAGTTAGCGCCACCGATTGCACCAGTCTTAGAAATGATATTTAGCAAATCATTATCCGAAGGCAAGGTGCCCCAACACTGGAAAATAGCCAATGTCACACCGATATGTAAAAAAGGAAATGGAAGTGACCCCGGAAGTTATAGGCCTATATCGTTAACATAACTTTTACGCAAGATCCTCGAGCACATTGTCGTTAGCAATATTATGGCATTCCTGGAAAATCGTAACCTCTTACACAGCAGTCAGCATGGCTTCCGTAAGGGCAGGCCCTGTGAAACACAGCTTGCACTCTTCCTTCATGTTATCCTAAAATCAGGTGAATCGAATAAGCAAATCGACGCGATATTCCTTGATTTCAAGAAGGCATTCGACAAGGTTCCTCACAAAAAACTCAAATATTAATTGCAATCATGAGGAGTTAATAGCAAAATAGTGAATTAGATCAGTGATTTTCTCAGTGATCGAAAACAAAAAGCAGTTATTGATGGTTTTAGCTCTGATATGGTCAAAGTCACATCCGGTGTTCCTCTAGGAAGTGTGATCGGCCCTCTTTTATTCATTATTTATATTAATGACTTAAGTTCTTGAATTAGCAGTAAATTAAGATAATTTGCAGACGATACAGTTATCTACCGTGAAATGAGCGAAGACGCGGACTTTGACGCTCTGTCATTGGACCTTAACAACGTTCATTCGTGGTGTTAGGAGTGGGGGTTAGAATTAACTATCAACAAATGCAACACAGTTAACTTCCTGCGAAAGTCATCACAAAAATGCCATACCTATACTGTGGGTGGAGTAAACATAAAATCTTCAGAACAGTAAAATATCTTGGAATTAGTACCTTAACTTCTGATATATCGTGGGGATTACACATACAGAACATATGTGGCGCAGCATTAAATAAACTAGGTTTTATTAAACGTATAATAGGAAGGTCCTCGGATGAAAAATCTCGAATATCGAATACGCCACGAGCATTTGGGACCCTGGTCAAATCGATTTGACCAAAAAAATTAATAAAATACAAAGGAAAGCAGCGCGTTTCGTTAAAATCCGCTACGAGCGTACATATTGTCTCACAACTTCTAGAGGGATTAAGGTGGGAGTCTCCAGAGACTCGGAGGCTACACGCTAGGCTTAGGTTGCTTGATAAATTCAGAACTGATATTTTTTAGAGCGACATAGAGAATATTATCATGACTCCTCACTACATCTCTAGGTCTGACAGATGCGATAAAATAAGAGAGATACACTGCCGAACAGATTGGTACAAAAACTCGTTCTTTCCGCGCACAATAAGCGACCACAATAAAAATTGAGCTCCACTAGATACACTCCTATAATACATGTCACCATTTCATCTACAAAAACTTACACCTATACGCCTGGTGACCTACCACCCCCTGCCACACGCCCATGCGGCGGCTCGCGGGATAGTATATAGATGTAGAAGTCGTTTCTAGGATTAGCAAACACGATGTAAAGTGAATACAGCGTGGAGCAAAGGGCCACCTTTCACCTTCAAAACGGCAGGAAAACGATCTTTCCATTCAGATTTGACAAAAAATTCAATTAACCTACCGGAAAATGATTTGGAGTCAAGATTATGGACTTATCTGAATTGTTTGGCGTCCACTCGTATCGTAGTAGATTTGCATCTTTACCTTCTTTGTCACCTTTTTCCCCATATCATAAATTGTCAGATTTTTCACGGAAAATGAACGGCTGTGGTTCATTTATATCTCAATACTTGAAAATAACTCCTTGGAGAAAATCGTTTTACATGATTGGACCAGACTCCGGTTCTCCCAATTGCTGGACGTATGCATGTGGCAACATACGTTTGTGTTGTCCACTGCAGTTCATTCATGTTGGTAACGTTGGGTCAACTATCTCAAGAAATTGCTATCCTTTGTCTCAAGGTGGCGCAGACATATAAGTTATGATCATCGTTTGATCTTCTGCCAGTTGATCGGTACGTTTCATGGACAGCCTCTGCGACAATTGACCTACTTCGAGATGTGTTTACTTACTCCTCACTGTCTTATGAGTTCTTCTACGTACCCGTAGTTTCGTCTCTCTCACCTTCTGCCACCTCACCATACGTCCAAAAGTGCCTTCTCTCTTCGTCTTCCGAGCTAATTTAACTTTCTTCCCTCTATCATGTCCTTTGAAATTCCATCCCGTCTCAGTACACCTCCCATCCTATGAATCTCTGCCTCCGATCTTCTCTCCTTCCCCCACCATCATTTCTTCGTTTGTCTACCTCGCTACTTAGTTATCCCCTCCATTTTTCTCCATATCCGCATTATAATGTTCTAGAGTCTACGCACATTCTCTTATCATTGAGTTTAGCTCCATTGCTGTCCTGTACTGCTACACCTTTTCCTATGCATAAGACCACTTTGACTTCTGTTCCTTTTATTTGCTAATAAATAGGGACCGAGATTGATCGATTCTTTATTTTTATCACTATTCCTTGCCTGTGGTAAAATGTGCTTCTTCTCAAAATTAGTTTTTTTGGGATAATTGCATACATGTTAGGGAGAAAAATATAATTTTTCCCCATATTTACTCACTCTCGCATTTAACACTGTGCCATTTCTAGTCCAAATCGCAAAAAAATGGTGTGGAAATATAGGATCTTATTTTTCGTGTCGTACAGAGGACGCGTTTCTTTTACACAAGTAGCCAGACTGTGAATGAAATGACATTTAAGTTATTTCTCGGCGGAACTACCTTAATTTTCCTTGTATTCCGTGTCTCAATCACGACGATCCTCCCAAGAAATGAGCAATCCGCGCTCCGATCTTCCAGGACACGCCCTCTTCTCTCTCTCGCCCATTCCTCATCTCCACCGCTCCTTACTCCAACACTCCTCCCGCGCCCCTCCCCCGAACTTCCCCTCATTCCCTCCTCTTCGTCGCGGTGGAAAAAATCCTCAAAAACTACCATCCAGACGGACGGGGTTGATTTTCTTTTCTTCTCTTTTTATTTTTCCCTTCGAGACGTTCTATTATTAGATCGACTGACTGAACGCACGCACAAACTCTCGCGCGCCACCAGACAGTTGAATGTTTGGACGGGAATTCTCATATGGCCAAAACGAAATGAAGCGTACGACTATATAAATAAAAAACACTCGCAACGGCGTTCTGTGGAAGGCGGACAGTCTCTGATCAATCAGTTGCGTGGGAGGACTTTAAAAGTTTCATTTGCCTTGTCTACCCAGTCCTCGTGGACGTGCGATGCAAATCTCGGAGTCGGGAAGGGATCGCTGCCCTGTCGCTACCCCGCTGCGGGACGACGTCGCCTATACCTTTCAGAAATAAACTGTCCTGAAAAGGATACAATATCAGACTTTACTCGGTGGAAATTTTTCATTCCGGAATTAATTGCGAGCATAAAAAACTGTAATTCCCACTATTTGATCATGGACGATCTAGGTTTTGTTTGCATAACTACATCACTACCTGATGGTGTTCTTAGCAACAATACTGTGGCCGTCGTCAAAAAATATTGTGGAAATTGCCGTCTTGATGTCTCTTTAAATATGTAAAAAATGTCTTTAGTTCACCGTTCGTTCCTCGGACTAAATATTAGATTTGTTAGCTGATTATTTCCTTATTTTAGGAATTGGTGGGTGGTATGATTCGGATTGGGTATTGTGGCAAAAGAAGGGTGGAGAGAAATCCGCCTCAGGCAATAGCATGCTATTAAAGGAGGGGGCCAAAGAGCTCACGGTTTAGCGTCGGATGGAATTCTGCTCTAGGGACTGCTCTCCACTCAGCATCCCTGTAGAGATCTGAATTTGGGGGATAAAACCTCCGCCAATTCCATGATTTAAGCCCGGGCCCTAGGAGGAGAAGGCTTGTACTATTGCCACCACTGCTGGCCGATCCCAAGAGGTTAGGGTATCAACATATTGAAGGGTAGGAGGGATTAAATTTCAAGCTTTTTGCTTGTCAACGATTCGTGAATTTTGTACCACACCGAGGGAATTAAATAAATGTTTTCTTTTCAACCTGTGTCCTTCCTGTCTTCTATATGCAAATAGTCTTCAGAAAACGTACTCAGACCCTCTGGAATGTTACTCTTGCAACATTACCCACCCGATATCAAGGTTTAATTTTAGAAATGTGTGAATAATGTGTTTATTTTTCAGTAAACTGCCTTTAGATTACGAGATGTGTATTTCGGCATGAATATGCTCTGTAATATTCTGTGTAACTCTCTGGATCATTTCGCTTTGCTTTTACGTAGGTTAAGGCTTTCCTATTAAAGAATTTTGCCGCTAGTTCAACCCTTACGATCGTGACGCACAGGACTACTGGGCATCGTGATGCCCAGTAGTCCTGGCACGTCACGTAGATCACGGGCACTTCGAGACCTTGCGATTTAGTACTTTTCCGGTACGTATGGCGATTCGCAAGATATACTTCCTTCCCGCTCTACATCAGAATACGTTGAAAGTTGTGGTCCATGGTTTTTGTCGTCTATATTCCACCCCGTTGTTGTCATTGCTGTCACCGTGCTGAACATTGTCATACGATATAGCTTCCGGGATCAGTAATCGAACCGCAGACCTTCAGGTTGACAGGTGAACTATCACCTTACTATCTAGAATTCCTGATTCTAACAGCAATTTGAGGATCTGATGGAATGCCAAATTGAAAAGTAAAGGAAAGCAAATTTTGGGAATTATTCGTGTAACAGTTCATTAAGGATATCTCTCGAATCGTGATTCTGAGAATCCGCTGTCAACGAGAGCTGGTTCTGTAATCCATCGCAATAGTGTATTGTTAAAAATACGCTTTGAGGCTCATGGACAGTCTCTGCCTTAAATATAGCTCATATGGGTATCTCTTACATTCATGTAAAAAACATGTATTTTCCTCCGTGAAGTCCCTGTTCAATTTTCACATATCCTTACCCTAATCTACGTGTCTGAAATTCATTTGATTTTTCTTTTTTGCTCTTTCCTGGCCTTATGCCCTAATTTAAACTCTTCAATATGCCGTTATCTCATTATACGCTCAATCTCAATAATTCACAATGGCTGCCTCCTCCGAATTTCGGATTCCATACCCTCCTATCCCCGAACTTTTTCGTTGACCCTTCTTGAATTCCAGGTCATCACCTTAATTTCTCTTCACATATGCATCTTCAAAGCCTCCAGTCTGAGTCCATAGTATACCTGCCCGGTATTATTGATATTTTAATATTACCTTTGCTTAAACTATGCCTTATCTGTGCTTCAACCTTAGTCAATTCTTTTCTATCCAGTGCTATTCTTCATTATTTTGTGCTTCCTTCTAGGCCCATTTTCATGACAAATACGCGGTGTTTTCACCTGATCTATAATCGTATCACTTGGTCACTCATCTCTGCAAGTTCTCTTTTACTACCATTACTGCATATTGAATACTTTTCTACTAGTAAATAAGTGTATAAGGATGATATTAACATTTTTCGTTTTTATTCTACCATCAAAAGCTCAATCACTAGCATGATGTTCTTAGTCATGATTAAACCCTTCTTGTCAAACTTGCTTTTGAATACCATCACTATGTTTTCCTCACATTTGATTTAGGGTCACCGCAGCCATTTTCGGCGTCTGCATTCGGCTTCTCATATGATGACGGGGATAAATAGCCTATGTGCCAAATTATTTCGCCATCCCATCTTTACTTAATGCTCATGTTCGTGATCGTTTAAAGCAGCATTCCCCATTAAAATCTGCGCTGCCTCAAAAGATTTAAGACTGCATATCTTGGCCCTCAGCCGGTTAATTTTTTTGTCAAACTCGCCAAATCTACTTAGTTTATATTTATCAGACAATACTATGACATCCCTAAATATACCCAGGTACATACATTGCCATTGAAATCTGCCAGTTGCGGCTTTTGAATATCTTTTTGCACAGTCGTATCAAATCTCAAGGATATCATTTTTTCTCACGCTCTCTCCCAAGAACGCCTTGGCAGAAAGTCGTGAAATGCTCGGCATTACCAGTGATGCGCTGATCGTGCGTGCGACTTAAAAATTGATGACACCTTAATGCTTCTTCCATTCTCCTTTTAAATGTGTGGCCTTAAGTTGTTAGCTTTTTTATGGTAGCTAAACAAGCTTTCTTCCCATTTTAAGGGCCCATAACGCGAATTTCCCGTTCATCAACGAAAGTTATTTTTATTTCCTCTACGTGACTGTTCGGTTTTAATTGCCCGTAATACGATGCATCGCTGAAAGCAAGTGTTTACGTGGCTTCTGTGCGTGCGAGTCACCAAGTTGCTTACTCCAAGGACTAATGCCTTGAAATAAAGTGCAATTTAATTGTGCAAGATTTGTCGCTATAAATAATTATCCCGGAGTACTCTTCACTCGGTTGGGACGCTTTCGTTGGGCATGCGGGTAGAGTCGAAAGTAGCTTTTAGTTACGATCAGATTAATTTGATAGCTATTGAATAAATTGATGATTTAATGTTCTTGTTGAAGACATGCAATAATGGTTCTTTGATTTTTATGCTTAATTTTTGCCTGAAAACGGCGTTTTCGTTGGCAAACTAAAGAGGTCCCTTACCTCAGAAATTTATTACAACTTGATCATGGTTTCAACGCTAACCGTTGAAAATATAGTCGATCTGATACATTATGTAATTGATCTTGTAGTATCTAATGCATGAGTTGTTGAGAAAGCATTTCTTCACGAAACGATTAAGAATTTTGTTTTCTGATATGACTCTTAAATCGTAGCATAGCGGTGACGTAATTGATAGCCTTTGTAAAGCCAGATCCATTGAGGAGACGGGTGCGATATTTATGAGTTTGTCCGCAATATTGTAGGAATAAACTTTTCGCCAGTTGTTAGCTCCAAGTGTTGAACTTTTATTTGGAAATTACAAAACGCCTAAACTTATCTTTTAATTAGCTCCCTATATAAAGCACAGAAGATGTCTAAATAATTTATCCGGCGTTGACTGTTTATCGTAGGATGTTTTCGTGCTTGACGTTGCTTAATCGTTCCCAGTGAAAATCTTAATTGTGAGTGGACCTATCCTCTGTTTTGAGAAAAAAGCCATTTTATCCTTAAGACAATTTCTAATGTCCACACATATTTAATTTTTATGAGCTTACTTCTCACTGTCTGCCCTTTTGGTGTAGGGATGAGCTTTATCCCGTAATTAATTCTAAATCCTAAATATTTGCGGAAACATCCCAAGCTTGTCCTTTAATGCGATAAGTTCCCCCTGCAAAGCCCAGAAGGCTTTCAAGTTATTCTTCTAACGTAGAATGTTTATAGAAAGATTATTTCTTGTATTACTTAATTGTTGTATATGAAAATGTGGTGCATCGCTCGTTGCTTGCGAGACAAGCGCTCTATTTATTTCTCAGTATAATTCCAGATGTCCTCTGAGACATTTGGCTTCTCATAAGCATGAAAGAAAAAATATTAATGGCTTTTAGAGGGTACGAGTAGAAGTGTGCAGACATACCATGACATTTGTTGTCCGAGGTGGTAAAATTTCCTTCTTTGGTGTATGTTTTGAAATTGCCGCTGGCAATCGTCCCTACACGCCGAGGAATCTCAGAAGGCCGTGATTCAATCGTCGGTCCCCGCTATCAGAGTTTCTCTCTCTTTGCCTTAAATGTTATCGCTCGCTATCGGGTGGGTTGCGGTTGGAACTACTGCTCTTGGTTTACTGCGGAGCGCTGACACAGCGGAGTTATAATAGAATCTTTATGCTGAGGCAGATAAAAATCTCGGCGGTCGCATTCTCGTCCCGTCCATAATGTATAATACAAGACGCTCAGAGGAATAAGATTATTCGTTCTTACAGCATACGCATACTTCCACGCTGATCCGGTTGGGTTCGAAAGGATTCCGTATTAACGTTGGGGAAGTAGACATATGCTCATTGAATGCAGTCGAACTCAAAAGAAGCATCATGGTGTTCATACGAGGCATGTAAGTGATTAATATTTATCAAGGGAGTAGGAGGACGGTATGTGACGAATAAGTTCGGGAGATGTTTCTTCGCTTGCGCGAGGCTACATATCGAGTGCGCCGCGAGCATTTTGGATGTAGCAAGGGATTACTCAACAAGCAGACTAAACAAAAAGAAGAGAAATACCGCGCGATTTGTAAAAAAATACTACTAATAGTTAGCAGATAGTGTAACTCAACTGTTGGGAAGACTAAGGTTGAAGCCTGGGTTGGCTCAAGAAATTATTTTTCTTCTGGACATGGTCGCTTTTCAACGCCCCACTCGCTTCGTCCTTATATCCGAAATTCTTGTGAGGTCTTCATAGATGAAAATAAATAATCAGTTTATACCTAATTAATCGCACTGCTATCTTTGGTAAATATATCATTTTGCCGCTCATGTGTCGAAAACATTTTTCTATGGACAGGAATTAATCGGCGCTCTCCATGGGCGACCGCCGGGGTCGCCGGAGCTTAAGGCTGCGAGATACTTGGACATGACATGCAATTCTGGCGTTGCTAAAAGTGAAATCAGAATCACAAAAGTTTCCTGTTGACTCTGTGGCTCAATAGATAGTCATTAGGATTCCTTTTTCTCACGTATCATTAATGGTTACAACTACCACAGTTTAGGGCACCAATCTTTTAAATCATGCCTCAATATTCGCAGCTTCACACTCCCACTTCTCTTTTCAGATACCCTCCTTATCTTTCTTGGCTGGTGTCTTAACTTCTCCATTCTCATGTTATTTTGGCGGCTCATTGGGTTCATCAGTATTTAGACCCATCTGCTCAAACTGTCCCCACTCTGGGTTTTGCGGTTGAATTCGAACAGAGGTTTCATCTCCGTCTGCATAGAAGCCCTCTCGCCATTTTGAGATGTGTATCAAGGTGCCTGGAGCAATTTTTGTTTATGCTCAGATTTACGTGAAACTTTGCATACATGTTCTCACTAGTGATATTTCTGGATAAAAGTGAAAAGAATTACTAGGTATACTGTTTGGGCTTTGTGTCGATTCAACTCACATGTAGTCTCTTGGAAAATGACGTATGTTTCGTAATAATTCGGTTAAGTATGAACAGATTTTCTTCTGAACGCGACGTTTTATACAAATATAATGATTTATAACAAATTTCAAGGTTCACGGCGGTACTAAAAACATATTTAAATAGAATTGATACCAATATTTCTTTTACCACCCCGAAAAATGCAGTTATGAGTTGATTCAATTAAACGAAAAATTTTAAACTTTAATTTGTAAACCATATCCATTCCTGCATGTATGGTTAGTGCCAGAGTAAAAAGAAAACAGATGTACTGTGGTCGTAAATTTTTTTCGACTTAGTTGAAACATTTCAAAAATAAGCACTCAATGACCCATGATTACAGCTGCGGCCACCTTAAATGCGTGTGGAGAGTGGGGGGTTAGAGGGGAAAGGGAAAGAGGCCGCGCCGCCGCTGTCGGCTGACCATTTGGCCCGCGCAATACAATAATCGAAGTCACCGCCCCTCCGTCGGCTCTCGTTGCTTTCATTCCGCCCAGGCCATCACGATGGCGAAGAAGTGGATCGCTTGAGCGAATTAAGGACAAGTAGTGATTGCCCGCATGGAGAGAGAATGCCTATGGCGGAAGGTTTTTCCTCAATAATTTGCAGTCGATTAATTGGGTTGTGGTCAATGTCTCAAGATGAAATTTTATTTCCCTGGCTCATTTACCTACGACGAACTCCACCTGCAAGAGTTGGAGCGTGGAAGGATTTCGTGAGAGTTTTGTTCCTCCTAGCGGTTTTTGCGATGCATTTGCAGTAAAATAAGGATAATTTTGGGCAGTAAGTTGTTTGTAGATTTTTTAAAACAGCGAATTAAGTTTCGCTGAGCTGTACAGTGTACACTTTGTTTCTCCTGATTGAAAGTTGTGGTGTTACTGAAAAGATTATTTTCAGATTTCTTTTATAGGAATTCGAAATTTCATTACCTCTCAAACCCTCTTCGTGATAGTTTCTATTTAAAGCTAGGGTGCACGTAAATGCATGTTTTTACGGGTGATTATTTTTTCTTGTTATAGCAAAGCATTTAAAGTAAAAGTTTGTAAACGGAGAGTGTATTTGACTGCATCTTTCACTCCATTCCTTTTGTTCAAAAAGTAATAGTTTGGGAATAATTATTATAATTTTAAAATTTCGATTATAAGACAGGAACGGTATTGATTTGTGCCTCACGTTGAAATATGTGATGATTTTTTGGTATCAAAATGGTACCATCACATTAAGATTCTTGTCATCTATGTCGTCAGGATAAAATTATTCTATTTCAGACTAGAGATGATATTTAGCTGTTTACAGACTAAGTGAGTCGAGGTGATTATAATATCGACCATGTACCCAATTCATAAATGACCGTTGAACCCATTTCCCGGAACGAGATCTTCAAAACTGTTGTGAAAGGGGCATGATGTATGCGTGCTAGAATGGGGGTACGGCCATTTATGTATTTTCCGTAAGGCTATTGTGGAAAGCATCGACTTGGGGGTATCACAAAGATAATGTGCCAGCGGTTAGACATGGCATAATACTTTAGGTTAACTGTGGGTTTGGGTACTATAAGATTTCATGCTACACAAATCTCTCTCGAACTGTTTTGTGGCTACTTAATTGAGGATTAAGCGATGGACCATTCTAATTGCTAAGATAATTTAATTAACTATTGTTACGTCATAGTTTTTCTTAAGGATAATTTTTAGGTTCGGAAGCAATAAACTGTCCTCAATGTAAGGGTTTTCAATATATCTCATGATTTAATTAAATTTATTTAATTTTACTGGGATTTTAATATCTAATAATGACGCGTCCAATGGACTTAACGTCCGAAGTATTTAATGGGAGATGAAAGTAGATTCTCTTCAGATATTTTTTTGAATACAAGAAAATTGGAAAACAAAATGATTACGTAGGCTCTCGCGTTAATGTGCATTAATCATTAAATCAATTAGTAAAACCGATCAATATATCCTCCACTACGTCTATTACTCATGGAGTTGAGGGTCGAGGGTGTTTTGATCTTTGAACGTGAACCCACCACGGCGGTCTAGTTATCGAAGCTATAAATACCGAACCCACAACTTCATGCTTTTTCCTGCAATCTATTTTTGTGTAATCAAACCAGTGACTACATCCGCATTTGCAGCTTGGCCGTGGTTCGTGTGACACTTGGTGAACTGTCAGTCGGGTTTATCGCCATGGAGAGCAATTTTTGACCATTACTTTTGAAATCTATCGCGGTCTTCATGCGATTATCGTTCATTTGGAAACCCTATCTTATTAAGTATTTTTCTACCAAGTCTGTAAACTTCTGAATATCGCTTTGCGTAGCGTTCGCTATGTGATTAATGCTCATGGCAGGCATTATAAAATGGTTAAGTCATTAATTAGCTGCATTGATGAGTATTTCATATTGTTAAACCTTTTCTACTTTCATTGATATATAGAACTGGACTTAGGAGTGCTACATTCCTTTTTAATTATTTAAACAATAATCGGAATTGATAATTTTTGTCTTTGGCTGTAGACTAGTTTTAATGTCCATGAAAGAACAACAATTTGAACTGAAATTCGCACAACTTTTGCTCCATCTGTGTAAATAAGAAATGGGAATGTTACATAGTGGAAAATTTCATGGAAGTTCTCAAATGTAATTTTTTGATTCTCTCCCAATAATAGTTAAAGTTAATTAATGGCACCGGTGTCAACTTATTATAAGTTATTACATCTGCGGCATGTACTTAATGCCTAGTCCGTCCTGCATTAATATTTATGATCGTGATTATATTTTGTAATGTACTGGTAGAAATTTGAATCTGTCACCGAAGGCTGTACAAAATTATTGGCTGTATTAAAGTATTATCTATGATTTACTCGGGTGTTGTGGATAATTACTGAAGAAAAAACGCACAAATTTGTCTATAAAGTCGCTTTTAATAACTTAGTATGATTCAAAGTTCGCTGGCATCTGAAGTCACCATTCGGTTAAGGTTTTAACGATTAAGGGATTAAAGAGATTGGTTACAAAGTGAATCATAAAGCAAATAATGAATAGAATTCAACATACTTTTTAACAGACAAAAGATCATATTCCGCGTAAATTATTGATTGATTACCAAATAACTCAAATGAAATAATAAGAGTTTATATCGGTGAACTGTCGATGAAGTTTTGTTTCAGTGGATACGCCGTAATTATTCCAAATTTTTGTATAGTAATGCGATGAATCACAAGTACTGTATATTTTTCTATATATTTAAGCACCAATTTAACGCATCCGCTGCGTGTGTAATGCTTTATGGCAATTTTTAGTGCTCCCCCACTCGCTGGGTATCCCCCCGACGAATTCCGAATTCCGGAGAGGCATCCAGTATTCACTCTAGCATTTCGAAATCGATGCCGGGCATTTCAAACTGACATCTCCGTTCGCATCCGAAGGTCTGTTGTTTTACGTCCTCGTTATTTTTATCTCATTACAGTCCCCGCGTTACCAAGGAAAATCAGCCTTCCTCCTTCGAGTTCTTTCATCATTTCTTTTGAAAGCCGTACCGAGCGCCTTACTGTCGTGCACGTGCTCATGACCCGAATGTAATGCGACTTGGCACGTCCGTTGGCGCGTCTCGCTTCTGGGAAAATTTCCTCTCCCCCCCTCCCGAAAAGAGACTTTTTGCATCACCGGGATGCAAAAAAAGACATGTTGTGGAGTTGTAAACAGGAATCGATTTCACGTCATTCTGTTTCCGTTGTTTTTGACTCTTAAAGCTGGTAGGTTTCTTATTTTGGAGGATGGGGGAGGGGTTGGGGTGGTAGAGGAGGACACTGACGACTGAATACTATTCTGCCCTTCTAAGTCAAAAGACAGTAACTGACAAAATGACACATTTTGAGATTAGAGTTTATTTGGTTATTTTCAACATTGAGGATTTCAAAAAACTATACAATAAAACCGTATCTGTAGCGGTTTTTTCAGATATCACGTCCAGCGGTTACTGGCCTGTTAACAGTAACTACATGTCTTTCTCTCAGAGAATCTCATTACTTTTGCTCGCTTATTATTTATATTTATTCCGCCCTGTAAGTATAAGCATCAATTAAAGCTTGTAATCTCTTCGAATATGGACTAGATGTAGAATCGAAGACTCGGTGGTGAAAACCTTAGCATTTAAAAACTCAGAACCAATAATGATGTAGTCACTGTCTTTTAGCTTTGCAGGGGGGTTGTGTTTCTCTGTGAGACCCTATGTCCACTTGGTGTCGATGTTGAAGCCATTCTCGAAGCATTCACACGATCATTAAATGCGTGTAAACGTAGACCGTTACCCTGAATTGAAAAAAATAATTTAAGATCGCATGGTGTATGAAAATAAGAGTTAGCTTAGTCAAAAGCTTCTTGGTTCTGTTGGGATTTATGCAAAAATATCACCGCAAATATTATGAAATCAAGATCCTTATGTGCTAGTGATAATGGGCGATCGTTATCATGCGATGCAGTTCTGTATTTCATGATTTTTTTGCGCTATTATCCTCTTTACGGGAGGAGAAGGTGGAAATGCATCCCCATCGTTGCTGGTCACGCGCAGCGTGGTATTTTAATTTGATTTCCGCACTGCGGATGACGCACGGCGCCCGTCACCTTCCCTCCTGGGCTGAAATTACTGTATCTTTACCTTTGTGCTTTCATTGGTAGTAATCCTCTGCCTCTCAGTACTTTTGTGTGGTCTTGAGCATATACAAGCTGGGAAATTCTAGTTAATTTTAAGTAAAATATGATATGAGAATAGCCGATCCTAATTTGAGCTGGTTGAGAGATTCGGTTCTTGGGCATGACTTTGGGCGTAAGTGGACGTATTACTAAGTATGTTAGGGACTTACCCGACGTTGAAGATGGTATTTAAATGTGCAACGCTGAGATAAGAGAGTATGAGGCAGGATAAGAATAGGCATTGCGGATGTGTTAAACAGAGGTTGAGAATGGACCGAGTGAATAAAGAATTATCGTGAAGAATAATACGATTTATGTTGGCAACGCTGACTATAAACGATCAATCAAAGCTTAAGCACAAATGTGTGAATGCTATTATTAATTAAAAAATTAGTGCAATAGTTAATTAACTTAATAAAGTACCCATTCTTTAGAAAGCTGAATAAGTGCTTCATTAGGATTTCATGTAGTCTGAAAATCCCGAGTTTTGTGCTAGGAAAACCCAAGCTCTTTGCTTTCCCTTTTTTTACCTTGAAATTTCAAATCTGGATTTCTTCCGTCATCCATTTTCCCTCAGAAGTAACCCTCGTGTCAAGTTTATGGACACTCAGAATTTTTCAGAAACGTTTTCGTGGTGCACTAAATGCATAGAGGAAGATGCACGGGGGATGATGGAAAGAAAACATTCCGGATTTTATAGTTCCGACTGTATACATTCAGAGCAAGAGAGGAGTGTGGAAACAAATTCCTGTATCAAAAAATCATATGGAAAGGAAAATCTTAGGTGCATGTATGAAAATAATTCAAATTCAGAAAAAAATTAAGTTGATGGAAGAGCGCGAAGAAGAGCTAAAAGTAGTAGAAAAGCGGAATTTAAAATTATGTGGAGAGAGAAAGTAAGAATAAAGATGCAACGGCTCTCGGTAATATTTTAATGTTCACGTTTCGATCTAAAACTGCCGTAAAAAAATGATAGTATGAGATGAGCTGTTTTCCTAACAATCTGGTTGTATAAAGAGTTTTGTGGTTCTATCGCTAATTATATTAAGTGTAGGTACTTCCCCTATTTTACCTCGAGCGTGAGGAACCTATAAAAGAAATGGTTCATGTTTCCTCTTTCTAGTTTCCTGACCTTCATCAGAAATGTATGCGGATTCTCTCTGGCACAATATACCTAGGCTTGAAAATCGCAATGAAAAATCATTTGACTTGACCGGGATTCGAACCCGGATCTCCCTTTTGTCAGTCAGGTGTGTTAGCCATCTTCCTTCAAGACGGGTTCGAATCCCGGTCGGGACGAATTCGGCACCCCTGCGAGTGACTTCGTACCATATCATTTGTCTTTGCAATGATTGGAAATTCTTTCTTGAACATTTAAAATGAAAAAAGAGCTAGAAATGTCTCTATTAAAGTACCTGTTTTTTATGTACTTGAACATGCGTATTCTCGTCGACTTGAACCAATATTTTTGAACCGTTTTTCACGTATGGATGCATATCATATTTAGCGCCCGTTGCATCTTGTGACTCCGATAGAAGTGTATGGGGGTTAAAATAGGTCCTGGAATTAGTCACAGAACCTCGGAGGCAGAATACCATAAAGGAGAATTCGAGTAAGAGGGAGTGAGGAACGTGAAAGATATGTACTTCAGTCCCTTAAAGTTTTGTGGAGATGGATTGGGGTTGTGGGAGGTTTCAAGGAACATTGCGGCTTGTCGAGTGAGATTGGGGAAGTGGCTAAGGATGGGAGGGGTGAGGCGGGACGTACGGGGGGAGGGAGGACGGGAGTGGCAGTGTTGGAGGGGGGAGGATGGGGTGGATTGGCTGGAAAATGACATAAACCGCATCCAAGCGGACGTGCGTTCTTTTTTCGGACCTCTCTCCCTCCCACCCCCCACTACTCCTCTAACCCCGCTACATCTCTTCCACCCCCTCCTCCGCCGGGAAGCATCGTGTTTAAGTGATTTTGTGTGTCAGTGCATCGGGGAGGTGGTGGGACTGGGGATGAGCTTTTCTAAAAAGGACCGAGGCCACAAAAACTCTCAGACGAGCGTGGAAAAGTGTGGGGATTGAGGAATCATTCGATTTCCAGGATGGGCATTCATTCTAAATCCGCATACTGCACCGCGAGCCACCTTAGGGGTCCTTAGGAGGGGGTGAAGTTTCACCAAGCATCCACTGAATTGCATACTACGAAACTTTAGGAACTATATTGTACTTGACGTCTGTTGGTAGATTGAGCTCGGGCATCCGTACATTTAGATACCAGAGTTTCTAAAGTAAAGCAGGCCTATGAGACGTGATGTTAGTAGGTAGTGATTAATCCTTTCCTGGGGTGAATGGGGTCCAGTGGGTAAAGCGTTGCAATCCTCGGTTTAAATACGGAGGAACCTCTAGGGCACGTCCAGTTATGCCCGAGCTGTTTGATTTCCAAGTACTTGATGCTTCTGGGGAACCTCAGGCGCCAAAGGGAAAAGAACTGGCTTCCTACACTAATGTTTGGATTACGCTCGACGTTGTGCTCTATACTTGGACAGAGCCGTCACCACCACCGTCTGCCATCACTGTTCCAACAAACCTTCGAGTTGAAGTTTGAAGTATGAGGTGGAATTTGGAAGGAGCTCAGTTTTTACCTTTAAGTGAAGACACTTCTGGTTTGAAAACCCGGTAGTGAAGGAAAAATGAGTAACTGTTGATCATGGAGTGCCTTGTATATTGTTGTTCTTTTATGTTTTTCATTTATGTATATGTAAATGCTTTCACAAATTCAAGTATTGAACATTTTACGTTCGATTTAGTGAAGTGTCATTGACTGCTCGAGTAAATTGGTACCGCGGTGTATAAAACCATTCGGCATGAGAATGATATACGAATTCGAACGACATGATAAGAAGTGAATTGAAATCACTCTGTTGCTACATATCGGATTGATAAAAAACACCGGAATACAGGAGAGATCAAGTTCTTCCTAGGCCATGGCACGTTACAGGGCGTCACCTTGGCGTGTGTCGACAAACAGCTAATGCATGATCGTGGCCTCCGTTCCCACGTGTCAAATTCTTCCGCGCCTCCGCAGGGTCTCCGGGTTATCCCACGAGCGGCATCTCAAATGGCACGAAATTCAGCCACTACGAACATTGTTTTCCTAAGTGTTGGTATTAAATGTCAGTAGCCATGATCTTTGTCACTAGCTCTGATTCCATTCATTTTTTGTGTGCCTGAAGGTGGTTGGATCGATTTACGTTTATGTACAGATTTGCGGAAAACTTTTCATACGTGTACACATCAGTAATGTGTGTAGATGTGTAGAAAGTGAAAAACAATTGCGTGTTACTGATTTGTTTTCTTGGCAAATTATGTAATGACATTTTAATAAGTAGCCATATGTTTTTGGCATACAGTTAGAACTAATCCGATGAAATATGTACAGATTTTCTCCTAAACGCGAAAACTTACCTTTCGTTTTATTGTAATGGTCCCTATAAAATGGAGGTATTAAATTATCAAGGTAGCTAGCCGAATAAAAAAACACATTTATTTAACACACATTATTGACGATTTTCTTTTAAATTTCTAATTCCGTGACGTAAACCCAAGTCATAACAATGATATAATTGAGACCTAAATTTAAAAATATGATTCTTGCATCATTTTAATTACAACATGTATGGTTATTTCCGACATATATATTGATCTGCTTGGGTTAAGTGTTGTCCAAGAATTTGTTTCCGATTTACTTGAAAAGTTTTAGCAATTTACACTCTAAGAATCTTCTTGAGCTCATTTTTACTATAATTATTCCGAAAAAATATTTCCTCTCTTCATTTATTGTGAAATTTTGACTGATTTAACTATAATAATGATTATTTAATTTATATTCTTGGATTAGTACCGTGGAGGACCAAATGACGACATGGTCTGCCTTTGGTCATCTTGCCACTAGCCCTTGCGATGGCCCAGTAACTATTTTTTTGAAAAATTATGCAATGCAAATAATGAGTGTATGGCGAATTTTATGGGGAGGAATTACTAAGAAGTGAATTTTTTGTATGCACTTAATAAATAAAAGGAGTCATTTGTGAATAATATTCGGCATAGTGGGATGGGTAGCTTATAAAATTTGACGCCATGCATGTTTTCTAAATCCAAACATGCACAGTGCATGTTTTTTATAGACGATTTTCATTATGTTGAGGTATGCTTGTTATCAATTGAGTCATTGGACAAAGATTCTGGAAAGACTTTACTTCATCTTTTTTCCTCTTCATATTCCGTTGAAAGAATAACTCCTCGGCTATTTTCGATTAAAAAAACAAGGCTCAAAGCCGACGCCCTTTTCCTCATTATTCTTCTCCCTCCTGACTCGTTCCTGCTTTCCCCTAATTAACCACCTGTCCTTAATGATATAGATGGCCTCAATTGTTGAGAGCGTCCTTCGTTCGCCATTCAGACGGATACGAGCTAACGATCAGTTCTCACTGTCATTGATGCCACCTCGGTATTTTGCTATAATCACACAGACAAATGAAACTCTAAATGTCTCTTTCATGGATTTGCTTTTTTTTACCCCCTGTTTAGTGCCATTGGAGTAAGCGTTTAGTTAAAAAGAGGAATCTCAATAAGATCAAATAAGGTGTTCAAAATTAGTCGAAAATGGTTTTTGTATGTGAGTGTTACTGGTTTATTTGAAAAATTGCGATGTATTTCCTTCAGTCATGAAGAGACCAAGTGAAACTATCGACTATAAAATAGTACAAGGCAACTCGAGGCTACTTCTTCCATCGAGTTTATTATTAATACCCTACTATTCGTCTTAGTATATGTATAATATGTTAAATGCGATACCAAATTTATTCTTTTAGTAGATTTTTGGTAACATTTTACTAATATAACCAGAATTCGTTTCATAAATCAACATATAAATTTAACTAATCCTTTGGACTAACCTCCATACACTACATTAGAAAGTGTTTTTGATTCCACTTTTGTTCATTTATTTCATTTAATTATTTTGCCAAACTTGGATTGACTGACTCCGAATACTTACTTACTATAAAAACTTACGGAATTTATGAGAATGAAAACTTTTTTTGCTTATTGCATGTGATCTGCTGTTTTTATCAATGCAGGAAATCAAGTATTTGTGCAATATTGTATTTATTTTACGTTATCCACTTGTCGCAATCATTCCATGTGTCTTATCCGCTCTTTTAATTTTGGCTATGGGCCTCATAACTCCGGAAATGCCAAGTGCCGTCATTTGTATCATCTTCCTCGGCTATCATGAGAAGGGTCGTTCATAGTGGCCTTTGTGCGTAAATAGATATATTCATATGTAATCCCATTTCGCTGTCGGATTTCCTTCTTTAAAAAAATCACCCTTCGGAATTTACCACGCAGAACCATTGCAACATACCAATGCAGCGGAAATCTTCAGACAAACGTTATGAAGCGTGCTTAACTCCCAGGGAATCATACTTCAATAGATCGCATCAGCATAATTTTGCTCTCATGACATTTAGCTTTTGTGACGGTCCTTTTTCCTCTCCACTTAAAATCTGGTTTTAGCGAACAACAAAATCCAGCCGAGAGGGTCCAGTTGCTTTTTCTTTCGACTCTGTCCCTTGCCGAATTATTTCTGATCCGATAGCACTCCTTGGGCCTAACGCATATAAACGCTCTGCTCCAAGTCCTTCCTTTCCTCCCTGGGCTGCTCTCCGGGGCGTTCACCACATGCTGTGTAGTGGGTGGGTGGGTCCATCCATTGAAAAAAATGACGAGGGCCTTGGGAAGGGGAATGGATGGGAGGAAGGAAAGGGAAATAGTATGAGGAGAGGGATCTGAGGAGAGAGGAGGATGTTGGTGGGTGGAGAGGGAGGGAGGAGAAGGAGCGTGGGGGTGGAGGAAAAAAGCCTTGGGATTTAAAAGGCGTAAAAACTATGCACGAATGAAAGGGCGTTGGATGCCCATATGTGGCGATCTGGTTCCACGGTGTGACGTGCCCAAGGCGATTCCGACTTCAAGTCGGCATCGCTGGGTGCACGACGAGATGGTTGGAATAAGTACATCAAATGCGTATTTTGATCTTTTGATACAAAAAGTACATGGACATATTGAGTATTAATACTCGGCGAGGAGTTGTGGAAGGAAGTCATAATTTATACCACGTGAAACGTGTCCCTACTATTTTAAATATCATTAACGAAACGAAACATTAAGGGAACAAAATGAAGTTACCAGAAGTTGAGTTGTTTTATCCCTCTGTTTTCATTCTTAATTTTCTCAATCAAGTGGATTCACGAGCATGAGGACTGATGACTTCCTATGTACAGAGGTATATGGTAACATTTTATGATCCCAAATATTTTTAATTTGGACCAAGGAAATAAAATGGAAAGGGTAAGGGTACTAAAACAATTATTGCTTGCGAGTTAGTACCAAAATATTATTATTCTCATGGGAAAAATAGATGAATTGCTATTTACGTCCGAGTATTTTGGCGAAAAAATCTCGTTGTGTTTCATATAACCTTATTCTATAGGGAGATGTACTTGTTGAATATTTATCATGTACGCCGCTAGCGCACGAGGTTCAATCTCAGTGTATAGCCTTATCATCCCACTCATGGAGCTCAATGTGAATCTTGTATGTCTCTCAGTGCCCCTGAAATTCATTCGGAACTTCATCCAAGTCCACCTGCCAATCAGCCAACCTCAAGGGTGTGTGCCTTGTGGTGGATTGTCTCCGGACCTGCGCTACGATATGTTTTATTTAAGTTAGAGAAGCATAGTTAGACATGTTATGCATTTATACAGTGAGAAAAAGAAACTCTTGCCATGGAATGTTGGAACATCAAATTATGAATTATCCTGGGGAGACGTGCTTTAAGAAGCGTTTAAAAACGCACAATAGGGCTTGATTAAGACTTTCTGGGCTATCTTTCGTATAAATTATCTATCACGTTTCAAAGAAATTGAAGTTCCCGTTCTGCTTGCGATGAAAAAGATGAAACCAAGACATTCTTTCGGCAATCTAATTCCCTAATCTAATAGATATTATTTAATTGGTCTGGGTATTTCGGGCTTTCTTTTGATGCCATCAAAATAATAGAGCGAAACTTGATGGTTTTTTGCTAGTTCTATTGGAAATTATCCATGATAATTAAGTATATAATTCAGTAATTTAATACTTTTCACGTAAATTTTCCATGATCTAGAATATTTTTGATTACACGCGTTTTGATCTAACTATGCCTTCATCAAGTTCAGACTGGTCCACATTTTTACATAGCCACATGGGAACGCGTCGGAATGCAACAGTTCAAGTGGAAAATCATCTTCAACTCAATTTATTTATTTAAAAGGATGAGCTTCAGTCTTTCTTATAAGATTAAATTTATATTTTTACCTACGGTCCACGTAGCTACAGGATTATGATTTCCATCTAAGTTTTTGTATGCGTGATGAGAAATGCGACGTAAATGTATTATTTTTCACTAAGCTGTTCCTAAGATGTTTTACTAAGCTGCTGGCATTTAAGAATTGTTTAACTGCCTTGAAATCATCGCCGTTCCTCTTATTACCTATCAGCCAAACCAAGATTTAGGGGGCTTATTCTTGTGGCCCTGTCGTCTAGCCGATTTCCGCTTCATTATATTCGAGATTGCCGTGACGTGTCTCTCAACCAAATCCTGTCTCAGGTCTCTCGGCCTTCTCGATGAGAGACAGCCCGTGGACACGCGTAGGAAGTCAGTGATACGGAATGCCGGCTGCCGTCGGGAGTAAATGGGCGTCGGAGGAGAAATTTTGGGTACTCAGTGGATCGAGCGTGAGGGAGTCTTGGAATTTCTTCCCGGCGCAGTATAAAACTGGGATGATTAGAATCTGTTGGTGAACACTCGAGTGCTGCAAATAGATTGGATTTATTGTACGATAGCTAATACTTGTACGAAAGCCAATAAAATATGAAATTTTGCCGAATTCAGTGAATACTTCATTCTGAGAATTTGCCGAAAATTATGGCGTATTGATTTACGGTATGTTTGCATGCCTACAACAAAAATAACTGTCGCGATATCGTGACTATTTGCTTGAACATCATCATCAGTCAACCTTCACAAGATCGTGGAAAAGTTTCTCTGGTGTTTTACTGGATAATGGACTTCATGAATGATTATTAATCAGTAATAAGATCTGGAATGAAGTCCCATCGCCCGGTGAAGCACCCGTGAAGTTTTTCTGCATAAGGTTCACCGGGAAATCTTAGATCTTTTATTCCGAAGATAGGTTTCATTCAAGTTTCCTCTCCATACACCTATCAGATTTTCAATCTTTCATAAGTCATCATTTTATCTACCTTCGTCATTTTCCAGATATGCTTTATGCTTGTTTTTCCTTGGCTTATCTCCTCATTCATCACTACCATAATTGTTTTCAAGAGCCTTTCATTTCTTCCCCAACCCTACGAGGGACTTGTTAGAGCGAAGCCGACCATCAGTCCGGTTGGTTTCACAGCGGATTGGCAACGGAGTGGTCGCGGGCTCGGATCCCCATCGGGATTGGATGCTGAACTTTCGTGTAGGATTAATCCGTAGGTCAAGCGGTGCTACCTAATCTTAGCAGTTGGAGCGCTTAAAATGCAAGTCTGCTACTGTTCAAAGGAACGAAGCATGGCGCAGCCAGCCCTACTTAGCGTGGGTGGGTATCGGAAGGGTTTGAAAAAGGAGTGGAGAGGGGGGTGAGAGCCGCATGTATTCTTTCTCTCGAGTGTGCATGGGAATGACGGAAGGGCGTATCCTCATTCGACTGGCGCCCCTCACAATGTCCTCCCTCCCCGCCCCCTTGTCATTTCCCCCCTCCCTCCAAATCTCCTCTCCCCCTCCACAAGAACTAAAACTCCTCCCTCTCTCCTCCCTTGTGCCCGTCATCCGAAAACTCTTCTTTCAACTCGTGAAAAGTTTCCTCCGCTCGGACTGCTGACAGACGGGCCTGCTGACTGGCTCTCTGCGTTGCTGATTCCGGAGGAAAATTCCCTCTCCATGCGCCAGTATTGAAGATGAAAGCTCTTTTGTTTAAGTCGCACTTCTGCGAAACGCCTTTAGCCCTGGAAGTAGCTTCGATCAGCGTAAGTATTTTTTAAAAAATACGAATTAGACTCCGCGCCGCAAGTTACCAGCTATGGATGCATCCGTGGAAAAGTTCTTTGGTGATATTTAAATGCGTAAGTTACGTGGTAGACTTGGAGTCAGGAGCTCAAAATGCGGAGGTCACTTGACATCGCCTGAACCAAGAAAAAAGTAATAAGATAAATGTGCTATCTATTCCATAAACGGTATTCAGACCCGAAACCCACTAAACTTTAGTCTAATGCGTTAGAATACTACTACTGCCGTCAATATATCCATTACCTACATGTGGGGAAATGAAGTATAAGAGGATCCGTTCGAAATCTGAAATATTAATGCTTTCGACGAATTTTGGGGAGAGCGCGGCTAGCCACGGTGTTATGTTTACGGAGTCTCCCACAATTGCAGATTACGATAGAGGACAAATCTTTCGCCTTTGCCGAGATCCGGATCCCTCAGTTGGTCGAACCCTGATCTCTCGATACCGAGTGCTCTGGGTTCGTGTCCCGGCATAGGCAAAAGATTTTTCCTCAATGGAATTTCGCTCAGAAATTCACTCCATCATTTAAAAGTGGTGCTCATAACTAAGATTCTCTATATTTCACTTAGATGATTGTTAGGCTCGCTGCTTGTTTAGGTAGGATTTCCAATTAGGGAAGAAGTGATATGAGTAGGAGAAGGTATGGAGGTGGAGCGAAAGAGGATGACTTAGGCTTACTAAATATTTGAGATGATTTTTAGGGTAGTCCGCGTAGCGGGTAATAGATATATAGATAGATTTAGTTGCGGTGGAGGTCCCCCGAGGAGGACCTGAGGCACCTAGACCTGCTGGTCCTTTGTGGTGACCACCTTGTTTGTATCACCCAAAGAGACTGATGGCCTTGCTGAAGGCCAGAATGTCCTCAATGGGGATACCCCTAACTTCAGCTGGTTCCAGAAAGGGAGATCCGAGGTGCCTAATTCTAGTCCTCATCAGGGCCGGACAGTCACAGAGAACGTGAGATGTTGTCTCGTCCTCTTCTTCGCACCATCTGCATCTGGCAGAGTCCACCAGCTTCAGAAGATGGAGGTGCCTCATGACGTGATAGTGTCCAGTTAAGAGTCCCACTATCCTACGTAGTTGACTTCTGTTTAGCAAAACGAGTCTTCTAGCCAGTCCCGGTTTTGGTCCTTGAATCAGGAGCTTAGCTTGTCTAAGCCCCTGTGTGTTCTGCCAGATCTCAGAATGACGGGCAAGGCCCCACTTCTTGATCTCTGTTATCCCTGTTGAGGGTGCAATTGGGATGAAAGGCTCAGGTCCCGTCGGTGAGTGGTTTGAGCCTTCTTTAGCGAGTTGATCCGCTATCTCATTTCCGGTTATGTCCATGTGTCCAGGGACCCAGAAGAGTTCTACCTTTCCGAGACTATTCAGTGAATTGAGCGCATTGCGGCATTCAAGAAGTAGTCTTGACTTACACCATGGTGACACCAGGGCCTTTAGGGCAGATTGGCTGTCGGAACATATGTCAATTGGTCTGCCTTTGAGACCTGTTTCCTTTACGGCGTGGGCGCAGGTCAGCAGAGCATAGACCTCTGCCTGAAAGACCGTTGCGTATGCTCCCAACGAGATGGCGAGCCTTTTGTGTGGGCGCAGGCAATAAATGCCAGCTCCTACTTTAGCGGGTAATAACTAATGAAATGCGAATGCTGTCTGAATTATGTGCTCTAATGATGAAGTAATGTGGCCACATTTCTATGCTGGAACTGTGCAAGTTTTGGCTGTTGGAACGTAATACTGATTCTCTAAGTTTAAGAATCAGATGGATACCGATGGCTCCCTATTTTCTTCCGAACGCGAAAGGAAAGTCGGTATTTCACAGCCCTGGTAGCCGAAAGGCCGCGTATTCGAGTCTTATCTGGGGTTCGGGTGCTGTGCTTCTTTTAGGGCTGACTTCGTAGACCTTAGACGGTGTGATAGAACCATAGCAGTTGGTGTGACTGTAACTTCTAGTTTTTGGGGCGCTCCTCAGCAACCGTTATAGACGCGCGCTAAATTTTCCGGAACATAGGCAGACACACGTGCTTCCTTCTCGTTGCAGATTGCTCGTTGAATATTGCCCTCCATAAGTAGCGCATGCGTAAGTTAGACGAGAATACTTCCTTTAAGTGGCCTGCAAGCCGTGTGCAACATAATTTATTATCATTAAATTTTTGCCCTCCGCCAAGTTTAAGTGAAGCGTTAAAGTTTTCTTCGCTCTGCCCGTGGCATTTAATTCGCTCTCTTTGACACCCGTGCCATTCTCGTCCAGGGACGCGACCCGTAATAATATATTATCCATTTTAAAGACATGGAACCGGTGGATGTTTGTCTTCGGGTCTCAAAACGTCGACTCATCCTCGATTTGTGTTTTTTTTTCGTTACTCGTCTCCTAATTCAATCGCGTTTTCGTCCCCTTAATTTCGTTTGGGGGGGGGACGAGGGGATTGGGTGACGTCATATGATGGGAGGGGGAGATTACGTGAGCATTTGAAAAGCTGTGGGAGGAGGCGTCGAACGGACGGTAATAGAAAATCGGGTGACATCATTGACAAATATGTTCTTCTCTGAAGAGACGGGGGTGGTCTTTAACGCGTTTCTATTGGCTGAGCACGGCGAATAAATTGTTGAAAATTCACAATGCCTTCAGTTCTATCGATGAAATACGATGACGTTCGTTTCTTTGCCTTTCCATTTATGGCATTGATTGAAATATCTGATTTCCGATTCTGTTGTTTAATTTGTCTTGTGTTTGTGATTGACCATCGGTAGGGAAATAGCAACTGATTTCCTCTCTAAATATATAATAACTCTTAATTACGGATTTAAATAACATAAATTGTGATTGAAAATCGTCTTGATACCAATGAAGGTTGAAGAGTGGATATCCATTAAAGGTATTCAAGGTCACGCGAAAAAAAAACAAAACTATCTTTACAACATGGTCAATAATTTTAACCACCCTAAGTTATGCATAAGTATATTTGCAATAGTTCATACCGTAAACATAATAAAAAGTGCTGTCAATTAATAATGATTTGGTTATGGGTTGCTAGTCTTATTCTGTTTGGGCTGTTTTCATTTTTCCTAAATTTTATATCCTCATTTGCTTCGTTTAGTAACGTTTATCTGTTGTGAGTATTACCAAGATTTTAGTCTCTTTCTGAGCTTGTGCGGAGTTATTATCGATGCATAAATTCTCAATTCTCCTGAGGATTCGGAATCGCAAGAGCAAATGCCAGGACTGGGAGACCAGAAGTAAAAATTGAATGTAAAATACATAACAAGTATAAAATCAAAGCAAACTAGACTCACACTGCAAATGAACGACGTCCAAAATTTCAAAACTTCTCTTTATCCGCAGAAAATGTACGAATGGAAATGCAGGTGTTGGTATAATGCTCTGAAAAAGTGGAAGTATGCGCGTGTAAAGCTGTTTTCAATGTTCTCAGTGAAAGTACGATTATGGTTAGATTAGAAACAAAAGCTTAGGACACAGTGGTGATTCAAGTAGACATGCCAACGTCATATTACGGCGATTACGCTGTAATTGTACGACGGAAAGAGGTAGTGATAAGGAACGCTAAAACGGATTTAACTTTATTATTCCTGGAGACTGGAATGCGGTTGTGGGGAAAGTACTGGACAGTGAAACGGTAGAGGAGAATGTTTTGAGAAAACTGAACGATATGGAGAGACTGATAGAGTTCTGCGTACAAAATAACCATTATGTTACAAACACATTGTTTGATAAACACCCGCGAAGGAAGTACACGCAAGAAATTTCAGGAGATAATTCCAAATTGATTCTATATAATATATATGTCTCATGTCCAAGCCCTCATGCAAAGTCTGGGTCTGTCGGGTCTTCTTGTGGCAATTTAGCCTTGTGTATGCACATCCGGATGCTAAACTGTCTATAATATTTCAATGAAAGACAATTAAACTCCATTATATTGTGATAAAACTAATATGAAACGGGAGAGATAGGCTGGGGTCAAAGCGACCCATTAGGTACAATTAGGTAGAATGCTAGGTACATTCAAAACTATTGGAGCTATGAGGTTCATATTTTTACATTATATTCTCCTGCTAAAAAGAAATAAAAGCCAAGAAACATCCAAAATCTGGGACAATTCAGTCAGAAGTAATGGACTGTCATAAATAAAAAGGGGTCAAAATGACCTCTCTGGTCCATCTGGTGCCAAACAGCTAACATTATGAATAAAGATTTGGTCGGCGTGGAAGCTTAAGAAAAAGACATTGTCATATTTCCCAAGCATAGTTTCGGATAAAGCTAATAAGATCCGTGAGAACATTTTTTAAAAATTAGTATTGGCGGGTAAGGTAGTGTTTGCTGAATGTCAGAGACTTTCTTCCCGGTTTTCTACACTATCCGGGGCCTACCTACCACTAGTATATCATTTTTCGCCTCAGAATACTATCTGCCCTTCTTCATCCTGTCTATAAAACCTATTCTCTTTCTTCCTCATCCTCGCCTGCCCACAATCCTTCCCTCTATCACATTCTTGAGCAACCCCTCAACCCTCATTGCATCCTCCAGCTACCTACTCTGCCGTTATCGGATTTCATTCAGAAGTTTCCTTTCCTCGCCCACCATCTCCAGCACTTCCACGTTACTCATCCTCTCCGTCCACCTCACCTTCTTTGGTATTCATGAGAAACTAAGCATTGGGTATTTGAGCTCCTGGATTATGCTTCGCACACCGTGCGCGTATGTGCATGCGTGCTCGTGGAAACATGAATTTGTGCTGAGTCGTTCGCCCCAGATTACGGCCGATCGTCTCTTCGAGTCGGGAGTTGGGTGGAGAGGGGGCAAGCCTTCCGTCTTCGACCCACTCAATCTTTCGCAACCCTCGCACATTTGATGTGTCCTCTCTACGGAGTCAACCACATTACTTCGCCAACTATTTTTTTTCCGGAAGGGATATAATGGTCCTTTTCAACATGTATTTTATGATAGCTTCCGGTTGACGGGCGAGGGGTAAAAAAATTGCCTCAAAGCCCTTTTCCTTTGGATATAAAAATAGGCAGGAGTCCCGGTTGGTCTCGAAAAAATGATGGTATATGCTTACTGTATGCATCTAATTCACTCGTATTTGTCATTAATTTGAATTTTGTATTGAGTGAATTTAGTTTGTCAAATATCTTTAAGTAAATATTTATTCTGCTCCCATATTAGATCAGTGGCGGTGGTGGATCTTTAGTGTTGGCCGTGGCGTTGTTCGGACGCGTGTACTCATCTGAGCATTGGATTTGTTTTTACTGTGCGAAGTTAATTTTTATCATTCGCAATACTTTCCTGGTTATAATTTTTGGTTATAATTTTTTTTGTTATAACATCTGGTTATAATTTTTTTTGCCGATGAAACTGAAGTGGGAAACTCTCGGTTAAGTAGTTGCGGAAGACTTAGGCCTTAGATTCTCCAACGTTTATGGTTATATCACACTATTGCCTAAGACCTTATTTCTAGGGCATCTCTAAACGTCCACGTCCGAGGCGGGATTTGAAGCCGCGACCTTACGAGTGAGGCGAATGTACGATCTGGCTTATGCGGCCGGTTATTCAAATTAACTCTGTGTTATTTCTAGATCCTGAAGAAGAAGGATTCACGAGACCTAGGATCAATTTTCCATTTCTGACGCAGCAAAACTTTTCATCGTGGAAGTATGCCAAAAGTTTTCGGATCTGCGTCTGCTTTGAAATAATAAACCCAGTGTCTGGATCGAGGGCTCTCTCTACGAGATCAAGTCCGCCATTTTAATGATGTGAGGTTTAAATAATTCTTTTGTTGTCGAAATCACATGTCGTTTTTCAGTAAAACTTAGAAAAAACTTGTAGACCAAGTGTCACCCACTCTTCTTTGATCCTTAGTCTCATGATCGAGGATCTTGTCAATTTTTGTCAATAGTCATACAATCGACTGTTGAAAATTGTGGAAATTTTCTTCGGTTAATGGATGAGAAGTGATGAACAACAGCTTGTACTAAATGATACCTGGTAGAACGTTAATGAAATTCTTGGTGTTATAAATGTATAGGAAGAAATTTACAGGAAGAATTATCTTTTGTTTCTCGATGCAGCGAGGGCGTTGGATTTCGAGACTCGATGGACTCGCAAGATAGTTACTATTAAAGGAAACGAACGAACGTCTAGGTCACATCCCATGGTTCGCCTCTTTCGATCACGCCCTCTCGTCTTCGATAGGGCCCGAACGTTTGGGACCGTATCCTTACATGGGGCGCGTTTTAGCCCATCGGCGTGACCAAGTAAAATAGCGTTCTAGCGCCGTACATTCGCCATGTCGAGCGCCCATCCGGAGCCCAATCTGCGGGCGATGAAGGGCAATCGTTACTCTCCCGTCCCGTCACCTTCGTCTTCCCCGCTCTCAACAGGTGAGCGCCCTTAAAAGGCGCGTCCTTTTCCAACCGCGAGGCACTCCACGCCGGGTCTGAAAATTGGAGCGGGTCGGCCTGGATGACACTCGCATACTTTGCGTGCATCCTGGAGCGATTTGAATTCGGGTACAGATTAGCGGGCATCACGCCCCTTCGCCCACGCGGAGTTCACCTTTATTTTTAAGCCCGCTGTGTCCTCCCACCGACCCATTTGGAGACGAAAAGTTGGGGAGGGGTCTCCGTGTGGTGGCTAATACTTGAACCTGTAACATGGGCATGGCTCGTACGCCACAATGAAAATCCCCGTTTATCTTACCGTATATGGGGACAAACTCCTTTATTCAATATTTACCCCTTGAGTATCGCGTGACGATGTATCTTCACAAAAAAGGTGAACCTGCTGATCTGCTAAATTCTAACTTCGCCAAAGAACAAGGAAACACCATTCTCAGCCGCTAAAATCAAGTGTCTTTTACGACCCAGCTTAATCTGCGCATTCTCGAGTTAATATTAAGGTTAAAAAGGGCAATTTAACCAGAGTCAAGATCTCTAAAACAATATTATCTGAATTATTTAGCGTAGAGTTGTGAATTTTTACATATTCGCTATATCATACCTTCTGTGACGATGACCTTGTAAGTTAAATAAATTAAATAAAGTAAATTATTTTCAAATGTAAAATATGAAAACAAATTTTATGTCACCACGTGTAAAATGAATACCTAATGTTCAAAACTGAAATAAAGGATGGAATATTCATTCTCTGACATGGTTCTTTTTTTAAAAACGTACATATCCATGTAACGACACGAGACCAATATAGTCTGTTATTGCACCCGGAAGAAAGGAATAGCTATGTTTTGAGTGCCTCTCGACTCCTATTTCTGTATTCCAATTCCGTGTATTCATGTCTTAAATTATAATAACAGGGTATAAAGTGGCAAACACTATTGAAAAAATTATTTAGGAGTTATCTAAAGGGATGGCGCAGGGTTAATGAGAATACAAATGGTTTTTTCGGTTCATATGTTTCTTGCCTTATTTACGGAAGGCTAGTTTTTCATCGCTTTGATTGCTGCGCCCCGAATTGTAGAAAAACGCCTGTTTTTAACGAATTAATTGATATATAAATCAGATCAGATGTTGGAGATAGCCATTCGGCGATGAACACCCGATATAGAGAGGGAAGGAGCCGATAGACTCGCAAAAAGAGAGACACTCATTTTACTTTCGCAAGCTTTCAGACGACTCGGTCAATTTTCATCTGATTTGGAAGCTCATGCCTGCTGTGCGACCATTGCCTCTACGTTTGCCAAAATGATAATTTTAAGGGAACGGGAATTTTCGATCAGGCGGACGGCGGTTATAAGCTTCGCAAGTGCTTACCTTAAAGAGAGAGCGCGCTCTCCACTCAAGTATTTTCATAAAACCAAAACACGGCGATGTTTACGACATCAAGCACGGTAAGATATGCCTCTAGCAGGATTTAGGAATTGGGGTAATGAAACTATTTTACAATTCCTTTCTGTTCCGCATTTCATTTCTTTCAGAAAAGGATGAAAGGTTTGTCGTGCCTCGGACACGTATTAATGAGGCGCGCGTAAGATGATTGAGTAAATTTTTCTTTCGCCGACCTCATTCCTTTTCAAAAAAACAATTAAGGCTTTTAATTTTGGCGGGAAGGGGTTTGGAATTTGAACGGGCTTTCCAGGCTATATCGGTATTTTCATGTCTGCCGTCTCGAGCCAGAAGGTTTAATCGGACAACTTCCCCCGCTGGGATAATTACCAATTTCTTCATTGTGAATGCATGGATTGTTTTACTCGATGGCCAAGATCAATTCATTATCAATTTATGCAATTCGGTTTAATTGCATATTTAATAGCTTACATATATTCAATAGACAGTAAGTTGTAACTCAGTAGATAGCGTTGAAAGATAATGAAGCTTTAATATTTTTAGTTTAATATTTACCTTTTTGATCTACCGATGAGTTGGGTTTTGCCTTTTACGAGATTACTTGCAGATAGGTATAAAAAAATTATCGGTTTGCACAATGTAATGAAACGTAGAGCATACATCTTTGAGAGTTTGTGGCGTCGTGCCCTCTTCATCTACCTCCAGGTACATGCCCACTCATCCCTCTCTCCCCTTACCACCTTCTCTGGTCCTTAAAAGGCTTTCGTCTTCCTTGATGTACGACGTTTGCATCGAGCAGCGTCTTAGGACGTCAGAACCGCGAAAATACACTTCATTTACCGAGTCCCTTTACCGTCAACAAACCACCGTTTATTTTCGTTTTTATTCTCTTTTCGTTCTCTAAAGGTTTTTCCTTTCATCCACGGGCGACTGGTTGGGAGTCTCGGCGAGGAGGCGTGAAATCGGGAACCTCTTTTTGACTTGGCGAGATTAAAAGTCGCGTCGGAAGAGTAAGAGCTGTTGGAGTCTCGCCGAATCCCGATTTTTTTTATTTACAGACTCCCTCGTGAAGTTTCTTCAGACCGACCGAGACTTGACGACTTCTCGAGATGTTTGGAGACAGCATGCTTCACTTTCAGATAACGTACGCGTCGGGATAAAAATTATACGTGGCCGGTGCCATTGAAGTAGTCTGCCAGAAGAATTTATGCCAATGAGATACTGTTCCTCGTTGACAGGACGAGTGATTTATCTCGGTAAATCAGCATTGCCTGTATTACTTTTCCTAGATCAACCAATATGAAGAGATGAATCTTTGACCCAAAAGAATGTTATATAAAATTTTCTTTCTACGATCTTCGGGGTTGAATATAATGATAAAAACACCAGCAAGCAGTGTATCCTTTCAATCGGTCATGGTTATCAAAGGACTGTTTTTGAGATGCTTATTTTTATTGTAATTTTTTTCGTATTGTATTAAACTACTACGAGCGAAGAGAGAGAGCTATGCAGCTGATCCAAGAACTCTGTTTAGCCGCTAAGGACTCGGAGGCTACCTTGCAGGCTGAGACTACTTGAAAAATTCTGCATGTTTGAGGATGCATGCATTTCACGAATGTTTGAGAATGAAGAGAACGATATTATTTTATACGCATACAATATTTATAGTGCTGACAGCAGAGGTCATTTAAGATAGATACTATGCGGAATCATTTGTGAAAAACATCCTTAAAATGAAACATTAACAAATTCAATAAAAATGGCGTGGCGCAAATCCCGCCAAACCACTTAATATTGCTTTTCGTCATTTACCTCTACGAATTTCTTTGCCCTATTCAGTCTCCTTTTAATACGATCACAAAAAATACGTTACGTCTGTAACAACTTAAGTAGTGACCTAGTCCCTGGTTCCCATGCCCCTAACTTGTGTCTGACGACTGATTTTGGGAATTAAATTTGAAATAATCATTGCAATTTGGCTAATATCGAGTGAAGATACAAGGTCAGATGTCAAGTAAGTGGTGCGGAATGTTGCTGATGAAAATATTCCCCTTGAACTCCACTCGAGCCTGGATCTCTCGATATCGAACCGGTTTCCGGTCAAGGTGAATGAATTTTCCTTCATAGAGTTTCGCACTGATATGCACTTGCGAGTGAAAATATCGTGGCTAGTCCCAGTACCCTCAACATTTGTCAATTAATGGCCCGTGAAAACATGCTCCCTCCCCACCCCTGCCCCAGTCCTCCCAGGAAATACCCTCTCCTTTTCTCGTCATCTTGTTATAAAAGCAAGCTATAATACACCCTTGTACGAGCGAAACTCGGGTCGTGCGTCAAGTTTATGATTGTGTAAAATTGCACTTATCCAAATTCATCTAGGAACTACTTGGTTAAATTCCTCATACTTTAATAATCTAACCAGTTTGATGTAATAATATAATCATCAGAGTTAAAATAAATGTATAACTGGTATGATGATGTTATAGCATCAAAAGCAGTAATTGTGGTAATCATAGAGTTGAGTATTTCCAAGTGATGAAGTCTTTAAGTTGTCCACATTCCTCGAATTAATTTCGCCCACCATCACATTAATTCCTTGATGCAACAACTTTCAAATTCTCCATTTCTTTATGCTATGAGAGGGTAGGCGGCTTGTGGGCCTAAACTAATTACTTCCCGCATGTACCAGTGCAACGACGTTGCTTTTAATGCATCCTAATCGTAAAGTACATTTTCCACATCGTGAGAACCATTCAGCCTTCTGCACGCCAGTCTTGGCACTATTTTCAGTAGTTTTTTCATGGAGTGTATTTTAATGCGAATCGCTTAGTGTTATTTTCTGAATGTGTCTCGGTATCGGTTGTATAAAATCTATCCCCTCTGTAATAGCTAGGCTCCATTCTTTTATTACACTCACTCAGTGACAGTAGATAGACTTCCCTCTTAATAAATAACGAGTATGCTGACGAAACAAATAAATTTTTGGAAGGTTAAAGTAGCATTGAAGGGTATAGCTGTGCTAAGGATTCCTCCTTGAATATGACTAATGCGATGCCAGCATTTCAAAAAAAAAATACAAATAATTAAAGGGAAAGTGAAGAAAAGTCTTGTGAAAGTGAAGTGAAAGGAAAGTGAAGAAAAAATTAATTCTAATTCCTCATTCTTTAATTTTTTAAAATAAGGTTTACTACGAAGATTAAAAATCTGTTCGATAAAACGACAATTTTTTTATCAAAAATATAATTTTAATAAAATTCTTTTCTCTTTTTATGTTTTTAGTGACATGCTAACGTGCATAAATTTTAAAAAATAAGAAAATTAGATTTACAAAAAAGGTTCAAAATCTGTTCGGGGGAACAACTATTTTTTTATCAAAAATGTAAATTTATGAAAATTCCTTTCTCTTTTTATGATATCGTGTAACAGACTGATGTCTTCCTTATTCTTTGTGTGGTAGCTATCTTTTGATTCTTAGACTTCCTGGTATCATTTAATGGTTGCAGATGTCTCCTATTCGCTTTTCCACTTGTCTTCGTGAGAGTGTCTCATTGGGATAGTGGTGTCATATGGTCGTTAAATAGGCTGGGAAACTGGCGAAGGGACCGACGTTTCGGGGTGCGGGGGCGAAGGTCATTGGTCCTCCTCTGACCCAGTGATCCATAGTTGGCGGGGGGCGGTGGTGCGGGAAAGGGGAGAAGAGAGGAAGGGGGAGGAATGAGTGGAGATGAGCGGAGGAAGGGAGACGAGCTCTCATGGGCGGGCACACGCTCTCCCTTCCAGAACGGGGAGTTGTCTCCTTTGTCGTTAATGCAGCGACCTCTTTTTTTCGAGGAACGGACGCCGTGCATCGCATCTCCTTCCGGATATTCAGCGTGTTTTCCGCTAATGCGGCAGTGAATGTGCTCAAGTAGAATAAACCTAGTCACGGAGTAGGAAAGGAGGCGATCAGAATAGTGAAAGTTTGGGACGGGGAGAGCAGCATGGAACCGGTGCTCATGAAATCCACTACGCAGCGCCACCATAAGCTCGGGCTTCCAGCAAAGTCCTTGGCCCTACTGTTCCCGTAGTAATTATTACACTGGTTTCGATATGCTAGACCCGCGAAAACGAAAGCTTTGTATGACAAAATCAACAGAAACTATTAATAAATAAACTATGAAGATACTTACAATTATAAATCCAGGAAAAGGCAGCTATCACAGGAATACAGTACCTACTCCGTAAACCCAGTGTAGTCTACCGACTTCGTCGTGTCGTGTCGGAAGCAGAAGTCAAAACTTGTTTCGGCGGAAAGGTTTTTTTGGATGTACTTATTTTATACATTCTGTCGATGTTTTGAATGAGAATGAAAGAAGAGGTGTTGAATTTGATGGAGGAGGATATAAAGCTTTTTGAGAATGTTGGCAAGAGGCAGAAGAGGTAGTGGTATGGCGTATTTTGAGGCAACGAGTTTTTGAAAGTAGTGATGGAAATAGTTGGAGCAAAGTAAAAGGGGAAAATTAGAAAAGGAATTGGGATATTAGAAGATTTTAGTGAAAGACACCATTGGTTATGTACAGTTGAATAGGGTTATTGAAATTGATCAGAGAAGTGATGCGAGGTCGGACCGGCTTAGGATGGACCGAAGATTTGCGATTTGGAGAGAATAATTGGCCCCGAACTGCCATAGGGCCAGCCATTATTGCTAGAACACAATATGATGTTGATTTATTATATAACATCAACTAGCATTGGTCTCATATATTTGTGTGAGTAGCTCGCTTACTCGCCACGCTTCGATTGCTGCAGTCTGCAACGGAAAGCGTATCTTAACTCTGTATTGAAATGAGTTATAATGGAATGGAGTTAGCTAAACGGTACTTAACCCTGCCTGGAGTCCTGGAATACATCCTTGTGAACGGTTTTGCTACTATACACAGTGGGTGACGGGATGGAAAAATAAAACAAATACTATCGTGGGATTGAATGCCTTAGGTACATAATTGGTAGAAGTGTGTGAATAACCTCGAGTATGGAGGCTGAATGTGAGGTCAGGCTGGTCAATTTAGTGCTAAGACGAAAATTACACAGACGAAAGGTGAAGCGGTAGACAGGATTCTTGATGATACCACCTTTGTAGAGAATTGATTCGACGACTTGGGCCATGATGAGACATCGGCTGATCGCCACGGCACCTGATTACAGAAGTATTACTACTCCCGTAGTCAGATCACTTGTGGGCCTTATCGGAGGCTGCGCGTTTGGTCTTGAATATTGTGCTTCCCGCTTTTTTAAGTGGGCTACAACATTACATCCATCTTTGTCCCTTCTAATCTTCTGTTAATAGCTTGATTTCTTGTCTGCATTTGGAGCTAATCCTATTCTTATTTTTTGATTTGTCTTAATTATGCAAGACTTTGGTGGAATATAATAAATGTTTACTCGTGTTAGATATAAGTCTCATATATGGTTCCTTATGGATGAAAAGAATTAGAAAATATTGCCCTTTTAAAAGTTTTTGTGAGAGATTTATCATCGTGCTAACTTAAAATTTGTGGACGGCCCATTTTTCTATGATTTTTGTAGATTATTACCGTAATTATTTCACCTAACAGATTACAATTGTATCTAAACACTATTTTTTCACATGCCATTGATTATCCCACCAGTAATAGAGTGTCAGTATTACATTATTTTTCCACAGGTTAAGTACCATGTTATTCATCAATTTCTGAAGCGCTTTTTAATCTCTCTGTCTATCAATTTAGGACATAAAGAACGCTCCTTTTGGGAGCATCCTAGGAAACTCGAGTTGCATCTTTGCTGTAATTTTTTCCAACCTTTTCTCTCCTCCTTTTAGTCTTATTCAGTTTTTGTAATAACTTTTCTGTCATCTCCAACATCTGTCTTCGTTTTTCCTATTTTACCTTTAGACGGCCCTTTAATCTTCTGCCATTACGCGTCCACTTTTCTTTGTCCCTGAGATTTCTTCATATCATGGAGCACTGGTCTTTACCCTCTTGTCCTTCGCCAAGTTGTATCTCGCCTTATTTTTCCATTTGATTGACTGTGCATTCTTTACCGTAAGTCGAAGTACGCCTCCTTTTTCATCAAATTTAACAATACTCCCGCTCTCTTAGAGCATAATTGTAATAATTTTATATTGTACTGTTCCCAATCCTTTTATTGAATCGGCCCTATTAACTGGTTGTATTGTCCCCCCTATGTCCCTAGGTAGCATTTAAGTTCGATTAAAATTAGAACTCAACACCCGCTTTTCTTCTTACCGATAAAACTCGATCGCCGACCTGCCGTACATGTTTGCACCAATCCGTTCTTTTCTGCCAAGGATTCAACCAATCTATCTGATTCTCCTTCCATATTTTATTTGATGATTCATTCATCGTTGTTTTGGTGGGAAATGAAATGAAATCCGCTGTTTCTTTAAAGTTATTAATTCTTTATTTTTTCAAAGGTAGCCGATACCTTTTGCATTAAATTATCACGGAAAGCCGTTGGAGAAAGAAAAAGGCGTCAGCCAAATCTTTGTAGAAATATGACTACATATTCCGCATTAAACTTGGTTATTTTACTTCAGAGGCTCTGACATATTGTGTTCCAGGTTGTTGGTTGCTTTTTTTTCTGAAAGGTTTTATCGGCGAGGATTTACTAGTACCATGTGAAATTCCTGGCAAAAATTCCTAGAATACAGGCGGGTTAACACATGGAAGTTGACTTCTATGGAAGTGGCCAGTGTAGTGATATCTCGAATCTTATCGCCACTCTCAGGGATTCGTTCTGCTTACACATAACTTCCGGCTTTTTCCAAAAAAATGGTTGACGAAAGTAAACAATGCATATGGTAATTACGAAATTCGATCAAGTTTGGCAATAATGGCATTCGTGTATCGTTCTTTTAGTCCTATAGACACTCATGAGTTTCATAAATTTGCATTAATTACAATAATTATGCATTATTACGTTGAATGAAGTGTGTCGATTGTGACAATAATAACTATTATCTAATAAGAGGTAAGTCAGGAAGCTTACTTTGACACTTCTTTATCATAAAAAATATTTGAAGTACAAATAAATATTGACGTAAGCAACAATAAGTCCTCCCACTACTAATTTATTCGTTGTTTACATTATAAATCTCCATTTGCAGTCATTTGACCAAGATTCCACCGCATGCGATGAGATTTTATTGCAGAACGATATGCTACTTGCAGGCAAAATAGAAACAAGTCTATTTTCCGTGCAAGTATCAGCCTCGGTCGATTACCACCACTATCGACCTCTACATACCGCCATGAATACATATTATGGATTCGGATGTTTGGCATTGTTGCCTAGGCTACGTGTTGCCTAAATTTCCACTTTTAGTTCACCCAGTCCTTGGCGCCACTTCGATTAGAGTCTTTTCTGTTGATATTGTAAATAGACATAGTTAATTGTTGCTAACGTGAGACTGTGGTGAATATTCAGTAACGATCGAGGAGATATGAATTACTTGATGCTTTCAATAATATCTTGCTATTTTTTCTGATCTAAAAATAAATTTTTAAATGCTAGAGAGGAAATATCTATTACAGGAAATGTTTAAGAGGTTTATGAAATGTCCATCGTGTGCCGACGACGATGTTTGCCAGACTCTGATTCTAATTTGAATGCATTAAGCCCGTTCGGCTTAAATAAAGAATTTAGAATGCTTTGTTTAAACAGAACTTGCTTCGCACCAGGCTGCAAAACAGGGCATGCGTCTACGAGGACCCAAAATAGGAGACTTGGATTAAAAGGTAAGAATCTGTTCAAGGCGGCGGTAAGTGCATTCCTTTTTACCTACACTGTAATGATCGCCATTGGGAATACTCTTGAAGGTACCACATGTCCCTTGATCATATTAGGGCTGTTGAGTTGAACATGGGGTTTAATGAAAATATATGGAGATCCAAGTATTGGTCCAATGCTGTAGCGGAATCATTTTGGAACATTTGGGATGAACACGGGATTTCAAGACGCTTGTATATATAAATGAGAAATAATTTTACAGATGTATTTGAGAATGGCAGTTATCCAATTTAATCTTATGTTTTCAACAAATAATTTTTGTACTGATATTACAAATTTTTCATCCGTCCGTATCCGTCTTCTGATTCATTGAACCTTTTTCACCTCGCATTATTATTAAATTTCCGTATGTCGATATTCACGAAGTACTAAGAAGTTAATTGTGCATTTATTTAATTAAATTTTGGAGAGGAATTAAATATATCTGTAGACCGGACGATAGTAAAAAATGTATAATTATGTCCCGCGTGTAGTGCTACATTTTTTTATCCTCTGCATTATGATAACTTGTAAGTAAAACCAGTAAGACGTGCTTATTTACAAACTATCGACTGTATTTACATTTGAACTTCCGTCTTTCATCACTAGGCGGCACTACATTCCAAAAAGTTGTTTGTTTACGGAATTCTCGACAATAGTTTTTGGCGAAGAGATAACAATCCATAATATACATATATTCATGCCTACTGCCATGGACGTGCGTGCTTTCACATCGAAGTGTCGCTTGCAAGCGACTTCCAAGGTTACTGTGTCTTCTATGTGACTTCCATGTGTAAACCCGCCTTAAGAAGACTCTTCGTACCGTTTTGATAAATTAGCATATAACGATGCCGTCCGTGGTCATTCGGTCGATAATGATTCGTCCTAATTACCTAGAGACTATAAGCTTTAAACCCACCTCCGGCAGGTGTTCTGTTTTTCTTTTAAGAATCAAGGTCTTAGTTTGATTATTGGATACAGCCGTAGAAATTAGAGCGTCTGAAAACCAAGTCAACTTCTCTTCTTTGTTTCGATCGGCAAGGCAGCTAAAAATGACTGCGACTACTCTATAGTTTGCGCATCAATATAGTCGTATTCACACGAAGATTAGTTATTTGCTCTGGATGTCTTTTCGCCTTATTCAGGATGGTCTGAAGTAGGCCGCCCTTTGCCAACTAGAAAATGTGTGCAGTAGGCACTGATAAGCTTTTGCGTGCGACAATTAACATTTTGACGGATAGTGTGTCGTCAAATATTTCTTTCGTGAGATAAAAATTTCACGCATCTTCTTTCTCGAACTGAATAGACTTTAGTTTTTTAAGTCATGAGTTCATCACGATTCGAGGCGGTACTGCAATATCTGCAATGGTGGGGAGCATACCTGTTGGTAAAATTCAAATGAAGGATTCAACTTGATATCCCAACGACGCGGCGTGCTGTTTTGCGTCTAAGAGAATATCTTTTCTGTTAATGTCCCGTGAACCGTGAAAACTTTCCCCCTATGATGTGTAAACATGAGATAATTTTTATTTGCATATTTACCTTGATTTTTCCTTGATAGTCTCTTATGAAATGTGAATGACTGATTCCTCGGCTCTGTTTTCCATTCTTGATTTTTGAATTGTCTGTAAATAAAGATATTAGCATCTCTATATCTTAGATGAATGTTAGCTTGTCTTACATGAATGTTTTTTCCCAAGAGAGAATTCCCTTTGAATTATTTACCCTTTCAATCCATGCTTGGAACCAGCTGTGTTTTAAGCACATGATTGTAATTACATTCCCTTACCCTTACTACGAATCGGGCTGTTTTCTTATCTCCCTTCCTAACATTTGATTATTTTCTCACCCGTATGGTCTTGGTGGTGGGATTATTTGTTTGCACCTCTTCTCCCCCTCTGCTTGTGGAATTGGTGTCATGAGGTCGTTGGAGGAAAAACAAATCGCCTTTATATAATCCTCCAAATTGAGTCTAGATTCGAAAATTAAACGACCGAGGGACGAGAGTCGACGTTCACGATTGCAAGTGGTCCATTTGCGTGCCGACGAGGTCAACCATTGCAGGTTTCTCAGGTCCACTTCGTACGGGTATGGGGTAGCGGTCATATAACAAACAACCCCTCGTCGAGAGGTTCAGCTCAGTCCTCGAAGACAAACTCTCCACCTTGTGGTATGAAATTGATTCGGATCATGAACGACGGAAAGCAATCTACAGTATTATTTGTTTGGATGCGTATTGAAAGTGATTCTGGTCTACTCCAAGACATATTCAACTGTTTCCGTCTGAGAAAGCAGTTAGCCATTCCAGTATGCTCTAGTTTTATTCGAAAGTTGTCGTTCCTTCGTAAAGACTTTACCTCTGAACGATGAGATTGACCGGAGAATTAGGTGTATATATTAAAACCTTCCGGCTACCAATTTCTCTATTTATAAACCAATGGGCATTAAACTGGCTCCAAAATTTATTTATAGTATATAGGGGAAATTCGCGATAAAGGTGTGTTTAGCATCCCCATGTGCATGTCAATGCTAAGGAACGATAGGAATTATATGTGCCTTAAGATGCCTTTTTTGTAGAAAAAGATAATATTGATTTATAATTTGTTGCTTGGCCTAGCGTGATGGACTGGTATTTTACGAGATTTTAATCAAACGCTAGGAGAAGCGACGTACATTAACTTGCCAACTTGAAGGCCGTATTTCTTAAGTGTGCTGAAGTCCTATGATGAGACTATGTAGTAACACGGAGGAAATATCTCTCGTTGACCCATCCTTATGAAGAAGGAAAACAATTCGGTCGTTCACAGGTCTGACCCAGCTACCCTCGCATCAGCTGACCATTGGGCTAACTACTACATCATTTAAGCCTTATGAGTACTAGGTGATTCCCCTGCGACCTAATAGTCATGGCCGATGACAAATTCATTCATTATAAAAACTAGGTCATGTTAGGGGAAGAACAAGACGAATTAGCGTTCCATTTGAGCTCGTACATAGCATAAAAAATACCACATTCACATTAGCGAGTCAACGGGCGCAGTCTCCTCTCATCAGTTATATCTAACTCGGGAGACATTATTTGAGGGAGATAACATGAAAACTACTTTAATGCTTTTTATACAATCGCTGCTAATCTCGTCGGTTTTTCTATGAAGAAACACGCTTCCTACTTTTGATGTTCGTGCTAATAATCATATTTCAGTGTTTTATTTACCGTCAATTATAGGCGACATGTGGCAAATATTTAGAAAGCTATTCTTATAGATATTAATGGTCCCGAGCTTAAAAAAATGGTAGAGGCTCTAAGCGTATAGCTAGGGGATTTTTAATGGGCTCTCTCACGAATTTCATTCTGAAGTGGAAAAAGAAATGTGATGGCCTCTATGGTGAATTTATTCATACCTCATGGTAAATTTTCAGCTGTGGAAAGAGTTTGGTATCGTTATGTAGTTAGCAGAGTATCATCCTTGTGTCAGGCGTTAAAGGGGTGTCAGAATGAAATAGGTAGTTACTGAGTAGACGGTCGCTGTATACTTCTACTTTAACTATGCAGCCAAAACTATTAGTTTTGGCTACATATTTAAAGTATTAGTATATTCTTATTCTATTGGATGAACTTCGTATTTAGTTTTATAAATATTTGCAATATTTTTTCCCTTATCGATTTCCTCTGGAGTTCAAATCTCCTTGCTCTCATTTCAATGTTTATCTATGATGCAATCATATATTACTTACTCCTGCTGTTTGTGCCTCTTTGATCCTATTTTCAGCCTTCGCATGTCATTGAACAGTCTCAGCTAAGCGCGTTTCTTGTCTTTCTTGGTTTTATCCCAGCAATTATTCTTCTACTTTCAAGTCGCTTTAATATATTGATGTATTCCAACCGACACCAGAAATTCACCTCGATATACTGTCATTAATCTTCTGTGGATACCGCTGTTTTCTTTATATATTCTCGCTTTAAAAAAATAATTTTTGTTTAGTCACCAAAAGAAAATTGTTCCTCGAGCATGAAAGCAGGCGGAAGTCATAGATAGGCTTTTCTTCTTAAACTCAGAGAATTATACTAACCTCTCGATTGAACACGAGGCTGACGCTACATTCTTAGGTTATAGTATTGAGTTGTGCTTGGAAATTTAAATCTGAGCCACTTCGTTCATCTCGTATCGTCGTCAATGAGACCATAACATTCCCTTCAGAATTTTTTTACCCTGCATCTGAATGTTGTTATAATTTTGATCTTTCTATATCGAGATACACCTGTGTACTAAAGTCGCAATATGATTTCTTTCACTTCATTCCATCCACGTGTCTGGTACCTATTAGCTTTTTACGACCATTACTTGTTTTGATTGTTCCTGAATTGTTCTACGGAAACATTAAGAATTGCAAAGGTTGCCATTGGTTGTGCAACTTCATGCTAAATGCTTGATTTTGGCAATTTATGGACTGATCTCGCTTTAATTACCAATGACTGATTGTTTGTCTCGATTTAGCCGCTCGTTCTCGTGTATCCAGTAAATTACTATCACAAACCTGTACTCTGCGTGTTTTGGTGAAATTCCTGACGGGACTGTAAGATAGACACCAAACGCTACCTCCACAGTCTCCACAAGTGGATCCAAGGAACCGGTTGAGAGGCGTCTGCGGGGGTGGCTAAATTTACGGGCGTTGTCATTCCTATTTGAGACACGGTTCGTGCGGTGGTGGGAAACGATTTTCAAAGCGACTCGAGGAAGTGTCCATCCTTTAATTCCATCCGCTACATGCTTGTTCAGCGGGGTCGGGAGGTTATGTTCTTTTTTTCTCGGTCGTCGTCCGGAGATTATTAAAGGCGTAACGCCATCGCCGGGGTTTTGGTTTTTATCGTTGTTTCTTCCTTCTCGATCGCTCACCTCCGTAGGAAGGGGATTCGTTTTACTATGCGAGACTCGCCCCTTCCAACACCTTGTCTAGTCCATTTTAAAGACCGTATAACATTTGGATACGGCAGCGTTCGAGGTGGACGCCCCGCTGGCATTGGTGAAGGCGTAGACGCCACGGAGGGAGTGAACATCATCCACGTCTCGAAAGCAGGTGGTAGTGGCCACTTTCCTTTGTTTTTTCCCTATGCACACCGCTGCCTACGCGCTCACCTACGACGTCTCCTTTCGTTAACCAACTACATTCTTATGCAAACAACGCCTATTCTGCATATATTAATGGCATTAAATCCTGGCGATCGCTGAACTGTGAAATTTTACAAGGCCCTGGCCCTTATTAAGGAAGATAAATCCTGGAATAACCTATCCAATTCGTAAGTGTAAGCATTTAAAAGAGTCACGACTACTGCTTGTGTATTTTTCTGGTGAAAAATTGACGCGGTAGATGAATTTGTAATATTCTGAACAGTTTTTTTTGCCATTTTTGGTAGCATATGTTTGCAGAGGGTACGCGTAGGGTAGTAAAGAACGAGTTGTGTTGTATAGGAAAGAGTTATTCTATTCATAGTGATTTTTTACTAGGGCCTGGACCTTATTTAGGAAGATAAATACAGGCATAACCCATCCGTATCGTAAGTGTAAGCATCCAAAAGAGGTATGACTACTGCTTTTGAATTTGCTTAGGGGAAAATTGACGGGGTAAATAAATTTGTGATACTCTGAACATTTTTTTACCTGAAAAAAGATATGGTTGGCGCCAGCAGTTTATGTTTTACTTGGCTCGGTTTTATCAAAATTCGAAGGACTGCGATTCTAAGGTTTGTAATTCTTGGGATTCGAAATGTCTTCTTCAGTTTTCAAATGGAACTACCTCGGATTCAAATCGACTTGACTCGTATTTGAATATTTCGCACATTGTTATTGAAATAACAGTTAACTGTGACTCTGTTTTACGCGACCCTTAGTTCGGCGCTGAAATCATCAGTAGGTACTGAAATCACCACTGAATGAGTGGAACCAAATTTTCTTGAGACTAAAGGAGTATTTGGGTGAATTCAACCTCCACCACCGGTATTCTCTTTAAAATACTAGGCTCACCCATTGAACTGTGATTGGTCGTTGAATTGGTGGATGGAAAAGTAAAACCATAATTATTTCTGTTTTCAGCACTAATGACCAAATCGAATTCTTTCATCTGATACGGTAGCACCATTTATACGGTACGATTTTTAGCGTAATAATTTAGTTCGATTTCCAGCACGGAAGAGGTCACTATTTCCATCATGTAAGAGGTCACTATTTCTTCCTCTGTAAAAGTATGCTTTTAAATGGATGATAATAAGGCGGCGGTCGCATTCGAGCGGCGCCTGCTCCATCACTTCCGTCTCCGTCCTCCGCATATGAATACTATGTTCTTCCTCATCTGAGAAGGAAGCTCATGTTCGAGTGTGTATTTCTTGAATCAGTGTCTGTAACCGAGCGAGATTCTCTTTGCGCAGGATACGAGACCACTCACTCATGTGTTGGATGCTCGTTGAATTAAATGGGTCGAAAAAAAGTAACGCTCCGCGTTTCGGTCGTGTAAATGTCATGAGAGTGGTTTAATTAGACTGTCAGATCTCGACGCGAGCCTCGTAAAAAAGTGAAGAAAAACGACCTCTCACGTTTGATACCGCATGTTTCGGACATTCTTAGACTGCGGCGAGGAGACCGACTTGTTCTTTTCCTGATGACGGTGAAGAAGAATCGAGAATTTGCGGATTCGCGTTCCGAAGAGGAATCTTCGTTCTCTCGGAGTTCCGAGGAATTTCCTACTTGATGATGTCTATATATCTTTTCGCTAAGGCCATCTGTTTGATGGAGTTACCGCCCTCGTTAGCAGTCAAAGAGGAACCATTTTCCCCGGTTTGGATATTGCTGCGGTGACATGAAATAAACTTTATTTTTAGACTTCAACTGCGACTTTAACAGGAAATTCCATTCAATTCTCTAAGAATTTTTTCCTGTGTCACTTGTTGATTTTTGATCAATTTAAATAGGTTGAAGTATTGTTTTTCATGTATTGAAATAGGAATTGGAACATATGTTTCTGAATTATTTCTGCTAATTATTTTTTCCAAGTTATGTTGCATCGTTTCTAATTGACTCAAGTCATCGTAATGACAGTATTTTTTCTGTTATTCTATCGTTTTCATCGCACTACAGCCCATATCTTAATTGTTTGAATTGCGTTACCAGCCGATATCTCTATGTTTTTAAACGATTAGTTTTTATTTCTTTGAGTTACATGAGTTTTCAACTTTTCGTCAAATGCGATAAGTTTTGCCGTGAAGTTGCCAATATCATGGCCCACCGGTGATATAACTCTGAATCAGCGTTTAACCATGTTTACTGCTACGAGCGCGTGTGGTACGGGGTGCTGGTAAACCAACCTTTTGTCGTACTTGTTAGTAGAATGATGCAGTATCGTCAATTTCAGTTGTGTGCATTACCATGTCAGTTGTTGGAATGCTTGGCCTAGTCTGAGAAATGAGAAGTGGGTTCTGCAGTTTTTTTCTAGTTCCATTTTGAAGTTCATTGCACTAGGCATTGGCTTCTCAACAGATGCTGTGACCTAACGGATGCCAGTAAGGAAAATGCGAGAATTAGGAAACTTGAGGTAATTCGTACCATTCAGGTCAGTGGGTCATCTACGTAAGGTAGGAAATTGGGAAATAAATTGTCTTACAACCAGTTTCTTGTGTCGGGATTGGTATGGAAATTTGAAGAAGTGGAAGAACTGCCTGTACAGGGCTTAAATTCAAATATTTTTGGAATCCGCTTTTTGTTGCTGGAATTGTTCTGGTTTTTAATATGTCTTCCATCCATCCATTCCATGTCTTCTAATTTTATGTACATGTTCTTAGGCTGTTCTTTAAACATTTATAGATCAATTTCTAGGAAAGGATGTTCCTTTATTTTTTCGGTATATTTGTATAAATTATTGGTAAAGAGTTACTAAAAACCGCTGAAGGAATGATAGCCACTCGAAAACTTGACGTTGCTTATTTATGTAGAAGTTTTGCTACATCTTAAAGATTGATCTTGTAAGGATGCATAGAGTTGAAAATAGGTCATCGAAAAGCGGACTGTTCGTTGAGAAAATAAACACATAGAAGCCCTCAACTTAGTCCCCTGTTTACTGTCGAGAAGTTCCGTCCGACGAGGCCTGAAACTTTCTCAATCACGAGCGCGAGGAATGCGACGAAATCAAATCAATGTCAAAAACCAATTAAGTCACTCAGAGGAGGGGCTCACATAACGAATTGAACCAGTGCACTTGGCCGTCCCGAAATGGAGCAGGAGTGGGATGGAATGGGGAGGCCACGCTATAAGGCTCTACTCTTTTTTATCCCGCGTCTGCCCCCTCTCCTGCCATTTGGGTCCCCCGCTCCTGCGCCCCCATCCAGGAGACGAGATGCAGAAAGGGGAGTAGGATCGGCGGGCGCGCAAATAAATTTAGGCCGATGACAGATGGCGATCATCGCGACTCTCCCTCCTCGACATACGAGAGGACAGAGGCCGGCGGCGACGACTCTGGAGACTGTTATACGTTTTATTGGCCAGAACGCTACAGATGCCTATCAAGTGCATCGTAGGTTTGCTCTTAATACTGTCTCATTGTTAAACGTCTATGCAAAATAGCAGAACTGTCGGGAAGACGCTAGAATATGAGCGACGAAGGAAATAAGGTTGCTAGATGTTGCTAGAAAATAAGGTGTTGGCTAGATGGCTTGCTTCCCATCCAGGTGCTCCGGGTTCGAATTTCGGAAGAGGTGGAGATATTGAAGTGGAGGTTGGACCCCCGCTTGAGTGAAAGATGGAGAGCACTTCTTAACTCCGTTCTTCTTAGAATGGGGCGTCAAACTCTGGCCCCCTTGGCGTCTTTCGTTTAGAGCAGCCCACGCTGGTTTCACGGACTATAGAGAATCTTGATAAAGATGAATCCATCTTGATAAATCCGGTGAGTCAGTTGTATAACTTGCGAAAATTAACGAAGTTTCCTGGTGTAGTCGCCTGTTTGTCACACGTTGTACTGAACGAGTTCCCTCCACGATGGAGTCGCAATAGCACCCCAGCGCCTCCACTTCGAAACTAAAAACAAACGAATAGCGGTGGAAGGGGTTGGAATCATCAAATCGAGATTTTCAGCGCCATGTTGCCAATTCTAATCTTTTATCCGTGACTGGTTTCCTGCCTAACCTTCTTCTTTCCCCCAAATCCTCCCCTTAACATTACGCCCACCCGTCCATCTCGACTAAAACGACCTCAATCGTCGATCGCCAGTACAAACTACACTGCCAACCAAATTGAAGGAGTATACTTATATACATGATGAAGTATTCATTTGTCAAGGAAGTAACTCAGGGTTATAGTGTATAGTGAGCATGACCTTAAAAGAAGATGAAATAACCTACAGCGTTGCATGGTGTAGATACTTGGTCACTGTGGAAGGTAGGAGATGGAAGAATGGAGGATTTTGACGCGTTATTGTGAAGAATGATGGATGGAATTTGACTGATGGAGAGGAAACAACAGGAGATGGAGTTCGATGTGGAGGAAAGGGGGCTCATTGGAGAATTGAGGAGGCAATGGAGGGTGTACTCGAAGGTAGCGACAAAATGATACTGGTGAAGGAGGGAAAATGTTCCATCGTCCTTGAAAACTTGAGTACATTTACATTACCTTGCAAGGCACTTCATTTGTGTGTTCCCGGGGATATTTGGGTGAGCTTCGTAGAATAATCATAGTAAGAGGAATTTAGGATATTAAGAAGTCAGGCAAAAATACGAAAAATGTAAAAGGGATTTAGTATTTTAAATAAAGATATTCAAGGACCTACCAATCGTTTGATAGAATTCATGTGATGAATAATGTATGCGAGTGGAATATGTGGCGAATTCACAATCTTTATGGAAGTAGTAAACTATGTACGTTTAAATGCTTGGGCCAGTTTGCTTAAAATCGTTTGGGCGTGTGCATGCGGCATACCTAGGTGAGGTGTTAACATTCACTACATTTTCATCCTCTACCTCTTCCAATACCCTTGACTTGTCCTTCTTTTTCATAGCTGATGTCCTATCACTCTTCGACACATGTTCTTGCAGGTGTTTGCTTAGCAATATATACGTGATGTAGATGTAGATGAACTACATATTCGAAGGTTAATTGAAACATAGGACAATCGGGCTAACATGGGACACGGCGTCTCGGGTTGACGGCGACCCTCTCTCTCAGACAGTCGTTTACATTCCGGCGACCTTGAGAATCCCCGCGAGGCTAGACCGTTGGAGACTGGGATGGGGGAAGACGCGAAGAGTTCCTCCCTCCCCCAACCAGTGAGTGCTTCGCGGAGATTAGGTATTTGCGTACGTGCATTCTGAGTATGCACTCAAATATGATGTACGTGCGATTCACTTCGCGAAGTACGCCTACATTCGCAAGACATTCTCTCTCGCCGCCTGAAAGAATTCTCTCCATCCCGCTAAAAGTGCAGCCTGGTCTCGAATTATGACGGCATTGGAACGATTCTCTCACGATGCAGAAAAGGAATGCCTTTCTTCATGCTGTAACATTACGAGGCACTTTTATATCTGTAATCGTCTTTTTATGTTAGGAGCACAATTTCGTAGAAAGAAATATAATGAAAGTTATATTGTGGCAATATTCCATTTTGAGTGTGAAAATTCTTAAACTTGTTTATCACTAAATTACTTGGCGCCTGCCAGCTTCGCGTATTTTAAAGGAACTCTCCATTTAAATGTGACTGAAGCGATAACGACTGTATTTACGAGTTGTGCCATTTTCATGTTGGTGCCTACTTCCTTGTTATACGTTTTATAACGCTGAAATACTTCCCCACACAACTAAATGGAGTAATTAACGTGATTAGCGACTTCTATTAAGACCTTCCACCGCTGAGCCCGTCCTATGTTCTTTCACTTTTATTCCTTTAAAATTTCTACATTTGGTTATGGATTCGAATAATGGTTATGAATTCGAAGTGGCACGTAACTGTCATTACAACCTTACATCTTGGTGTGAATTTCACGAGTTATTAGTACGAGTAAAAGCTATCTATAAGTGTATAACATTCGGATTGGGGATGTGTGTATTTTTCATATTGTGCTACTAATTTTTCCCAATATTTCTTCTTCCAGGTCTAGCAATAAGTAATATATGTTGCCCTTTTCGGTTGCTATGTCATGCTAAGTTATGGGTTCATCAGTGTCTAAGTTTCTCAAGAGATTGTTCGCATTTTTTTTAGGAACATGGGTTTTTTTCTCTAAAAGTCGCCACATCGTATGAAAAGCTCGTAAGTTGCGGAGGGAATATACCTATTTTCATCTATGGTTGGAGAAAAACACATTTGTAGTGACTCTGGGTGACTTCTTACAAAAGGAACTCTTCAAAGCGAATTAAGTATTTCAAAATTCGTTCATCATTACTGGATTTTTTAAAGAATTTTTTGTATTAGTTTAAGACTAGACAGACATCTATGTATTAGAATTTTGTGCCAGCTTCGGTGGCGGTTGATTTTATTACTTCCTTGTAAACCTAAAGTCGCTTAATGAAGTACCATCTCGATGGCCGTAACTCCGCCTCTAAACATTGCGTTGTGCGTTCGTTTAAATTTATATTCATCAACAATCATTGTAGATGTAGGAAGTTAGGAAAATATTAACATACAAAAGGAGTACAGCTGATGCATATTTTATCTACAGCCAATACACAAAGTATTATTTCGTCATGCGAGAGCATAGCTGTTACCAACTTCCTCATAATTTAAAGTACTGATCAACGAAGGAATGTTTCTGTTTTCACACGGATTTTTTGAACTTTTACAACTGTTGGCCTCTTTATTGTTCCAGTTGAATTATTAAATTTCTCGCATCAGTGTCTAAATGATATATTTTCCACCGTGTATTACGTAGAGTTACAATTTACGCTTAATTTTCCGAACTTTGCGAGTGCGATTGAAAACTTTAGTTACATCGCTGCGATTTTTCAATTGCTGCTCTTGTTACTTACTGACATGTGGTTTCCCCTTGGTTGGGACGTTCCTTTCGTTAATCAGGATATTATAGTTCATGTTTTCAGACTCGCATATACAACTTTTCATCCATGCAAGGTTAAGTGACAATTTACTTTATTTTGGAGAGTATTATCGAAATTTACTGGCCGATTTTGGTTCTTAGTTTTTTGTGTCAGTGACTCCAAGATTTTCAGTGGAAAGAATAGATTAAAATTTGGAATTCATGATAGTTGATCTTTTATCAAAATGTTTTCAGTCCATGTTATTTATGAATAAGTGGAATAATATCAGAATCTGGTTTCTCTTGGAGCTGAACTTTCTCTACCTGTCATGGGCTGCCAATTTATTGCTAGGTTTAGAGTTCAATTTTAGCCCTTCTCTCCGTACTAAGCCACTATATACTTCAGTCTAGCTATCATTTTGTTTCTTAATTGATTGAATCATGGGTATCGATTTCTCAGTCACGTGGAACTCAACTTTTTAAGTTACATATTTTAAAATGTTCTCGGAGAGATTTATGAATACAATGTTTCACAGTATAATTTGCTAAATTTTCACCGTAAAGAGCTGCTGTAATAATCGGAGGTTAGATATATAAGGACAAATATATATGAAACGGAAGAACAGACATGCAAATTATAAACTACGGAATCGACGCAGCTGCGGGCCATGACGTATACGCGGCTGACAATTTGACTCGGATTTTCAACATCGTCCACAGGCAGCCAGATTTAATTTATGAGGATTATTTTCTCTATCGACAGCGGTTATATTTTGATCGGATGAATGGGAAAGAAGGGAGCCCTGTGGTTGCCCGTGAAAGACCACATTGTCTCCGCTTCCCCTGCGGGCACCGCTAAAACCTACAGTTGAAGGCCGCTATTTAGATATAATTCGTTGTCTCTGGCGTGACTTCATGGAATCTACTTAACATAATAAAAAGTAAAGAAAAATTTGTAATTCCACATAAATATTTATTGTACGACCTAGGTTTCGACGTGGCACGTCATCATCCGCTATTTAGAATTCGGAGAGAATTTGAAGATTGAAAGCATTTTGAGTGAAGACCTGATGGAAGTAGCGATTTTTTAGAAATTGTGCTCGATTTCTTATTTACTTGTTTAAGAGTCGCTCATGTTATCTTCTTGATATAAGTCCCGATAACCCTATATCTGGAAAGTAGGAATATTCCTCTAGTAATATCGTGCGAGGAGAGTGAAATCTGTTGGGAATCTGCTGATCAAAATATATTGCGAAAAAATATCTACTAGGGTACCTCCGAAGTGTGCATAACTTTCCTGATAGACTAAGTTGGGTATTTTAAAAGCTATCTGATATCCTCTCAAATGGGTGATCATCATGAATCATTCTATCCTGAAGGTCATTTTACATTATGCTAACTTCTGTGCTGGATATGGAACTAAATTCAGTATTGTACCGTGAATAGTCTTATCGTTTCCGATGAAAGAATCAAATTTAATTATCTGAACCGGAAACAGAAATAAGTTCGATAATTATTTTACATTCAATTCTTGAATACAACGACTAATCACGTGTGAGGCGGCGATTCGAGTGTTTTGAGAGAATACCGGTGTTAGGGTGCAATCTACCAAAATAATCTTGGAGGTTTTGTGTGAACTGTAATCGAGAAAATCTGCTCTTGAGACTCGCACAACTGGTTTACTGGGACTTTTTAAGAATATTTTGAGAACAATGCATTAAATATACCTTCGTTTATTTTGTTGTGTAGTGCAGCCAATGTTTGGAAAACACCACTGCGCATTGAAATTACCATCGTGTTAACAGTCTTTGCAGCGTTGAGTTCAAAGTTTCGTTCCTGATTTCAGTACTGATTTCAGTATTGACTTAAACGTCGTGTAAAACAGTCATTATGTTGATTGATATGCAGTCATCCACAGTACCTGCCCCCTGGTAATACAATTACACCCCTGTTGTTTTTTTTGGCTAAAGTTTTTATCCCTCGATCTTCCTAGTGGGACTTTACCTTGTCCTCACGAGGTCTTTGAGTCTTAGGGCGAGGCCAATTTATCTGAATTTCCTCTTCCTCACAGTGCGCCTTACGGTTTTCTTTTGTCATATTCGTCTCCTACCGGTCTCCATACTCCTCTTTTCACACATTATCTGTACATTTGTTCTTCAGCATCTGTTACTTTCTCCAGCTTGTGAAAGCATCTATTCTCTTTGGTAGGTATGAATGGATATGAAGTACAATGGAATAATTCTCGACATGCGTTAAAGAAATAAAATTGATAGTTTTATTCATTTTTGCTGATGGTAGGTTTGTCATCGTAATATGCCTTCCTTATTTCATACATGTGGGTTATTAAGTCCGAAGTTTAGGGTTTTAAATTCATATTTTGCGTCTTATACGTGGCTAGTTATATGAGCCCCGGTCTATCCTCCGACGGCGGGATTAGGCCCTTATTTGACAGCATTAACCGTTACATTTTCTGCGCCGCATACCACTCAGCTTCTACCTCCCGAGCCGCAGCCTTCGGACATTGTTTTCAAAAACGATTTATGGAGCGTCTTAGAATAGATGAGAGAAGCCTGACGGAATGGGGTTTCTATAGATAAGTATCTCTATTGAGTAAAAATTCCCTTAAACTTTCCCCCGTTCTCCTGAAGTTTATGCTGTCGATTGAAAGAATTTTTGTTGTTTATGACACAATTTGATGGTTTACTAGGTTAAAGAGATTTGTATGTAGGAGTAATAGTGTGGTCTCCTAACTATCTCTTGTGATTTTCTGAAATAACATTGCTTGATAGGTATTTTTTGAGAAATAATGATAGCTTGGCCAGTTGTAATGTCACTGCTTCAAGGGATATACCACTATTTTGAATTATCTGCCTAATAAATTGTATGCTAGTCGAATAACCCGAGAGAAAATATATAATGGGAGACGCAACTTTATTGACTGTTACGGTGCTGACTTCGGATGTTACAATGAGTACTTCCATGTATGCTTTAAGAGGTGATCAGGGTGACGGAATAACGATTGGCTTTCTGTATCTCACTTTGGAATCCAAAGCACAAAAATGCACGCAAATGGTAAATAATGGAAGGAAAATGGAAGAGAATGCAGCATAATAGAGACCTCGGTATATACTTCGGTTTTCACCCTGAGCGCGCTTGAACCCATCCAGAAGAACCTGAAGCAGAGACGCTGCCCCTTTTGTCTATTTAATTGCGAATGACGTAGAAATAAATTCTCGAGATGGATTTCATGTAGTGCGGTGCCGTTCGTACATAGAGCAGTGCTAAATTAAGCGGGTATTCCGAATCTATAATTACCTTGGATTGGATTGGATATTTGGGGAGGCGACCGACGGCTAAGGTCATTTGCGCCATAGGGGATATGTAAGGGAGGAAGGGTGGATAGAAACCCGGCGTCGGCGTTAGCCTGCTCTTAACGAAAGGCGCCAAGGGGACCACGGCTTAACGTCTCATCCGACAGACGGAGTACTCTACTTGAAGTGCCCTCCACAAGACACTCAAGTAGGGATCGGGTGTCCTCTGAAAAACATCCGCCTCTGCAGGGATTTGAACCCTGGCCGCCCGTGTGGTAGGCGAGTACTCTAGCCACCACACCAACCCGATCCCCTATAATTACCTTTCCCGACTTAATTTATTTTCTCCTTGTCTCGAAGGATGCTACCTATTGTAATAATATGTGAATAACAAATTCGATGGTCTCTTATGCTCGCGGAGCATCATTTTTGAGGAGATGCATGGTTAAAATTTTATAATAGTGGTCATGATATTGGGAATTGAGAAGTTAACGTTTTTTCCAAACTTCGACTTTCCAAGGATGACTTTTCGGAAATCATGAGAGTTGCAGCCCCCTGCAGCGGAGCGTAATTGGCGAGAAGATACCCCTATAGAGTATGGCGGCTGCTTGAATAAGTTTTTTCAGGATTCATAAGGTAAACCGACGCGGGAGAAAACATCCGTCAAAACCACTATAAAAGGCAACACATAAGTTTAACTCGATGAATTATTTCCTTCATATCTCGCAAGTGGCCAATTATAAATGTTTATTTCTTCCTTTGCTTTTTCCGAGGTTAGTTAAATAGATTAATCAAAAATTCTCAGTTAGTTCGTGTCAGTGGATTTTTATCGTATTTACCTATAAGTTGGATTATATCCTTAAAATGATCTTTATTGTCTCTGGCTTTTCGTAATTTTTCGCTTTATACGATCAGCCCCTGAAAATTTTCACTCCTCAGACGTCTATTTATTCATAGTTGGTACAAATTTATGTTTAAATACGCTAAGCACCTCATTGAGCGGGCGATGGATCAAGCTGCTGGTTCAGTGACTTACATATGGCAATGGTTTCCTAAGTTTTGGCGTTGTACTCTCATAAATTGGCGATTCGTGCATTCGATTAGTGAATTTGAAGGAGCGTGTGCGTGGCGAGTCAAATGTTCGGTGATTCCGCCTCCCTCTTTCGTTTCTTTGGAGTGCAGGGGCGACGGGAGGAGAAGAGAGGGGCTCTGAATGCACGGAACACTGACCAGACTCGACGGGCGAGCGTACGACAGCTGTGCAGGCGCATTGCATCACCACTGCTCATTGTCCCGTCCGCTCGATATCCCCCAAGCCGACTTTCAGCGTGCGAATGGACCACTCTGGCACCAACACCAGCGTTCTGGCGTGGGAGATCGTAAGAACTCCAGACTCTCAGATGGTCTCCATCCGCTTCGGGCTGTGCAATATTTAGATTTCATTATCGCCTCGACATGTAAATTTGAATTGCGGAAATGGGTAGTTCGAGGCATTCTTTGTCATTCATTCGTGGAATTTGAGGAATTCTTGCAATGTGCTTGTCACGCTTCGTGACAGTCTATATGAACCATTCACGCGCAAAGTCCTCCGAGAAAAAGAAATCCTCCATTTGAAGCACCAAATTTCCTGCAGGTGCCATTTAAGATGGACTGTGATTGTAACCTATTATTACTTTCTCGACCAATAAATTATAGATAATAATAAGATTCTTGAATATTTGGCCATTAATACATTCAAATCACAGCCAACGTTTCACCGAATATTTTGGCATCTTCAGGGCATTGAGATTAATGATGAACACTAACAGAAGGCTGGCTGTAAGATAAATATTTAATGACGAAATATTCACGAATCTTATTATTATCTAGTAACAGTATCCTCAGATCATTCGACAGACCCGCGAAATATAGCCTTTGGAATCTGGAATCCAAGGTAGCGAGTAATCTGTGCATTGAGCCGGAAATATGAAGGTCCATTGATCGATTCCGGATTCAGGTAACCCTTTTTCCCTGTTTACGTATTTTCGCCATACAGTCGATAGTATACCTAAGATTATTTCGGTTATTACCACCTTGAATCAAATGAGTGGCTCAATCAATTACATAATTGTGGTGGTTAACAATATGCGGATGTGAAGGCCACTCCGCAATAAATTTACACTTTTTATTTTACAATTTGTTTCTGCGTTGAATGCATAAAACTATTATGTTGCGAATGCCATTAATATTATGCATGACTGTGCTAATTCCAATTTTTCTTTCTTTTGCAGGTAAGTGAGATTTTGCAGCTTTGGCTTTGAAACTTGAAATCGGTGGGGGTGAGTTATGAGTTCCTATAATTAACCGCATGTCCGGGTACGCATTCTCGATGTGTCCTTATTTAGTGTCAGACAGCTACAAATTAAGATGTTAATCGTGGTGTACTGACATAGTACTCTTTTCGTCAGTGCTTCATGCGATTATTTTACTGCTTCAAATTTAGGATTTCGTAATTAAACTTTATAGGATAGAAAATTATCATAAATATATGTTCTCGCCTATTCTAATATTTCTGCGCGTTTGTTTTTTTTTACCTACCGTGTTGAAATATGAATATTTTCCAGTGAACCTTATTAAATAATGACGTCACAGCTGTAAACAATTGAAATATTCGGTAGATAGCGTATTCTGTGTGATGTCAGGACAACATATTAAAGAGGTCAACCCCTTACCAAGCATGTTGACGAGCATCGTGAGCCTCATGCCACGGCTATGGCTATTTATTTTCAAGGTTCATGAAAACTAGCATTGATAGTGTAAATAAATTCCCATTCATCCAAATTGTTGCAATGAATTTTAACGGTTGATGGCTCATTTATTTTTCCTATTGGACACATTGCTCTCGCAAAACTCTCAGTATGCAGCTTTCCGAGTCCAATACTACATTTTTGTTAGGATTCCCTACCGGACTTCCTTAAAAAATGTACTCTCAGATCAGTGTCTGCATAATCAGTTTTAAGTCGATTATCCTCATTGCCTGAGCGTTTTGTGCATCTTCGTTGATTTCGCCGTCGATCTGGGATATTGCGATCCCTTCAGTGTAATGGTCATTTAACATTCCTGATTATTTGCTGTGATTCTAAATGGAAAAAATAATGTCCCCCTCTTGCTTCCAAGGCGTGGTAGCCAGTGTGTTGAAAGTTGTCCTAATTACCGGAGGTTTCTGATTCACACACCTGTGGGTAAGTGCGCCTAAATCCAAAATGTGTGATTTAATAGGGAATTGATTTCGTGGCAGATCAAGGAACGGAACCGGCTTCTCCATTCCGACTCATTGTCTTTTTCCGCTCATTGAGTTTATCCCTTGGTGAACTTTATCCTCGTTGACGAAACCTTTGAAAACTCGAAGCTTTGGTCTTGGGTTACAGCTCTTTTAGCTTCAAACTAATTGAAGTTTTCCCGTGGCTTGCCGAACCGTGAATAATATTTTATTGACAAGCTTATCACAGACCATATTATGATCTACTCTCACGGGCAGTGGTTTCTCTGCCGAACTAACCTACAGTACGAGTGTCATCATCGACGGACTAGAAATGATATGTGACGGCTTTTTCCGATGGATCCTCCCAAAATAGATTTGGAAATTAGGAATACTGCGTAACCTAGCGGTCACCGTATCAGTCTGGCTATCCGAAGGTCCTTGGTTTGAATCCTTTGCAGGAAACCTGGCAATCACGAAGGCAGCTTCCACGTGTGAATGTTAAAGAAATCCTCCGTCGATACATTATCGTCGATTTTCTCTCACACGTCTTCAATATCCATTTCACTTAAACGTTCGCTCATGTGTATTTTAGTTCACATTCGGTCGCTGGAGAGACTCTCCGCCGTGATTCTTTCCGTTCTCGGGGTTTTCCTCCTCGTACACGGGCATCGGGGGAAGAACGAATGGGCGGGAGCTGACGTCTGGAAGACAATGCAGAGTGTGTTGGGACTTTAGAGGGGAATGAAGGGGGCGGGGGGGGCAGAGACCGTCTCGGTGGTGGTCGGAGGGTGGCTGAAAAGAAGGTGAGGGGCATGGGGCGCCGTTGACTCGGAATGGATGGGTGGCAGGGAGTGAAGGGGGGATGGAGAAGGGAGTGAGGTGGGAGTGGAGAGCAGGGTCACGAATCGGCTGTGGAGAGAGTGAAAGAGAGAGGATGATCGCAACGCTTTTTTCCGTCCTCCGTCCGCGCCGCTGATGCTTCCCCTCTCGGCGAGTGACACGCCAGACTCTCCGGAAAGAATTGCTCAAAGGAGGAACGGTGGAGAAGACTGCTCCTCTTCCTTCAAGGTCCCTGGAAGCAACCGCGTTGCTCTCATAGAATATATCAAAGCCTCCCTACTCTACCGGGATATCTTTTACTCTCTTCTCACTACTTTGTAGAGGTGCTCATTACATTACAAGCCAAATGGCATCATTAATTGCAAGTATATTACGCATAATATTTACCTGTTTTGAGTTGGTCAATGCCCTCTAAATCAAATAGTAATATTCATAACCTGTATAGACTTTGGCATTAGGTTCTCAACTTCTAAGTGCATAGATTTTTGCATCGCCTATAAGGAAAGCAGTCGAGGAAGTGTTGGATCTGTTATTAGAGGAAGTAAAGTTGGTGGGTTATGGCGGAGATTCACTGGAAGCAGCGACAATTGATGAAGGGAATACCTAGAAGTGGTGCATATTGGATAATAGTGGGAAATGTGTAGCAAGCGTGGAAAAGGGAGATAGAAAATAGGAATTTTGGATGAGATTAAGAGGTGTAAAATATACGAGGAGCTGGAAAGAGATGACATGATGGAAAATAACGTAGTCAGGAATAGTTGGAGACGCCCATGCTTTAAACTAAATGTGGTACAATGAACTACCAATCAAATGGTAGGACATTGGATGAAAACGTACCGTCTAAACTGAGGCAAAATTCAATGACAAGCAAAACTTGCTGGCGTGCGGTGGAATTCGGGCCAATGAGCTTTTGGTAATTAATTAACTGGGTAACTTTACCCAACAATGGCAGTAATCAATCCGAAGAGGTACCAAACGATAAGGTTATACATCTGAAATGTGTATGAAATTTTTCATTATATTGCTGGTATTAAGCGTCTGTTTCTTTAAATTGGATTGTTTTCAGCTATGATGAAGTTTCTCGAGGCATCCAATGGGAATTTTAGGAAATTGAAAACATTATGAAATTGGCCTGGGAATCCATTCCCTTCACTGTCTCTTCGTCCAAAGGTTTCTTCGCCTCTTGACATCACTTCCTCTCCTCACAAACTGTTCTTTTCACCGTGTCTGGGTGCGCCCTGTTTATGGTTCTAAACAGCCTTTTTTGAAAAGATTATGATCATCATTCGTGTGCTGTCTTGGTCTGGCCAAAAGACCGCTTTGCCCGCCTTGGAGGAGGTAAATTTGCCTCGGGACGTGCGCTCACGATCGTCGCTCGGACGTGTTCAACGTTTATGTTTGACAGCCGATGCTCAAGAAATACTTATTACTACTTTTATTTAGTAGGTTCATTACTCTCGGACCGAATCGTAGAACTTAGGCGTGGACGTGTTTCTTTGTACAAAATACAGAGCGCATTACGGAGATAACCGTTTCAACGTTCCCGAAATAAAGGTGGACGGCCCCGCAAGCGCTTTAGCGACGACATTGAGGAATTGTGGGCCGTCACAGCCCCCGCTACCACATCGCACGCATATTATGACTGAATTTACTCCGTCCTTAGGTAAAAAAATAGACTGGGCGCGGTCGAAGCCGCCCTCTGGCATAGCACCATTACGACTCGAAAATTGTTGGGAAAAAACGTTATTATGGCCTGGTATGAATTAATATATGGCTCGCTCCTTGGTGAATATAATCTTGAGAGATTTATGCATGGAGCAGTGTCGATATGTAGTTGACAGTTGAGCGCGTAGTCGTGGTAGTGAAATATATGAACATCAATACCCGATTTCGATGGAGTAATGTTTTCTTAAGTTTTCAAACTGTTCGAGCCGCGGCCTACCTATTGTTGACAGCCTTCTCCAATTGGTCCAGCGCTCCAGGGGCGGATTCCATTTCCGATTTGTCCGATGATACTTTTTATAGTCCGAAGTGATGATTTTATCAGGCTGTTTTCTTTGCGCTGAGTGAAATAAATCATTGTACAAGCCTCATGCAAACTCGCCAAATGCATGCGCTGAATGCTTTTCGTCCGAGACTCTCATGCGCGAAATCCTCGTCGGTTGGCTCATGAAAAGGAGGCGTAAATTGCAGCTACCAATTTCCCGAGGATTAATTCATGGTCTTGAAGACAGCACTTAAACGCTGTAGGATCCCCGTCCCCGGCAACCGAATAACAGCCGACCAAAGGAAGAGGAATATGCGGGTCAGCCTTGAAAAGAAAAACTTTTTTATAGGTTTTTGTGTGGCAAATGGATGAAGCGAGAAAATCAAGAGAAAGATTCTATTTCCTCTAATATTGATCAATTCTTTCCGCTAAAATATCAGTAAGACCGTAAGTAGGATAGGCTAAAAGTATTTTTAACCTATCTTAATAAGAGTGGAGTATTAGATTAGAGTCGAAGAAGAAACGCATAAACCTTCAAGTTCAAATTATAACTTTTGTCTTAGAGATTAGATGATCTAGAATAGTAGTATAAGCATACAGATAGGAAGCAGAGTTACGACTTCCAAGGAGTTACAGTTTAACTCGAATTCCGTAGAGATTAATAGGGGACCCATTTTAATATTGGTAGATTTCTTCGCTTAAGAGAAGCAAGGAAGATTCATCGACTAATTAATTTACCATCACAATTTTTAGTCTCAGCTGAGCCGTGGCGGTGCGCGAGCTATTTAGAATGCCTCAGATTTTCTATCAATCAATTGTTCTAATTATCAATAACTGTTTGCTCAGAAGCCGTTCAAAACTTAAGGGCCCCTTTTACCCCAGCCCCTGGAATCATTGGCCGGTTTTAATCGTATCGTATCTCGACTCGCCTGTTTATCCAACATAAAATGTCAATTCTCAACTCTTCATTCCTCTTACCCTCCTTAAAGGAGTCCAATATCCCCACCCAACACCCACCCATCCCCATATTTCGCAATATTTTCTTCCCCATTACTTTCTCCTATAGACTTATATGCCTCATTGTGAACACCAACAATAGTTTCTTCCTCAGTCAGATTTCTTCCACTAGTCTAATTACTTCTTCTAAAGTATTCTGAGAATTCTTTTATTATTATATTTTTTTAAGCCTTGGTGCAACACGAAAGCGGATGGTGTACAAAGCTCAGATACTTTGTACACTTTTCTTCCTTATTTCTTATCACCACACGCTCCAGCGGCATTTACACGGTGAAAATATAGATACTTATTGATGAAAATCAAGAAATAAGCCATTCTTTATAAAGCCATGAAATAAGGCTTTAATTCTCTTCCCGATCTGATTCCTTTCTTTTGCGAGATCTTTCTAAAAAGATCATGCACTTCCTTACCCGCCGAGTTACGCTTCAAAAGGGAGCAGTTCGTCTCCACCCTCGTTTGCACAAACACATCACGCCGTCCACGTTTTTACAGCCAATGATTGTGGATGTAAATGGGGACTTCATGCTTCTCTCGGCCGCTGGTGAAAATGAGTGGCATTATTTCGCGCGCCCTGAAGAATTGCGTGTATTTTTTCTCGCCTCCGGCCCTTCCATGGGGTGAGTTTTGTGAGTGCGTGCAAAAGGCACCAAGTAATCGGCCGTTACTCAAAAACGCGTCGTAAAGCACGCACGTGCGACCAATCGCAAGACTCCGAAAGGCACTTGAAGGAGTTGGTGTGAAAGAAAAAAAGTGAGGAAACGACTTAGTGAATCCGCGAAATGACTATGGTGAACGGGTTTAACGACGGAGTTTATGGAGATCGGAAATGAAGAGGGTGATTGGGAATTGGAGCAGCCCGCTCCCTTAATAGTGTTTCGTTTAATGAATTGCCTCCTTTGTATTTCTAATTGACGGCTTTATTTTACATCTTCTTTCTGTTTGTTTCCATTTGAATTTGAATGGCTATAGGTAATTATGGAAAATATTTTTGCAAAACGATACACGATTTTTAAAAAAGGGTAGTGTATTTGCAATGAATGTATTAACTATAACAACTCAGTTAAATGATTTTGGGTTGAATTTAAGGAAAATGTTGAGTAGTTACGGCCAGCTCCATTTAATATGACTGAATGGCCTCTGGCTGAATTTGAGCAACTATTGCTTGACAGTTCTATTGCTTGGCAACTGAAGCAATATAAACTACAGTATGGCAGTGCTAAAATGGGCATTGAATATTCTACCGTTGGTAGACCCTTAAGTGGATAAAATTTCCGGAAAATATTGATGATCGAAATTTCAAGTAATTTAGAAAACATAATTTCTTAAAAAACGTTGGAAATGTTCTAGATAAATCACTCGGCAATCCTGGGCTACTATTGTTGAGCGAGCAAGACAGTACCGTGCTATATCTTTAACCTTTATTCCGTAATACGACTGGACCATGAGGTGAAAAATGCCCATCCTTGTGAGTGCAAATGTTCATTAAAATACGCATCGTTTCCCCTTTAGGTAACCGATGACTTGAAGCCAATTCAGCGATCGCTTAAGAAGCTTCCCGTTGAGCGGCTCCCGCTAATAAGTCGTGATATTGCGCAATTAGCTAAATTGCCATGCGCACTCCTGGTAATCATGGGGCAGGCGGCTGATTCTCTTCCATCACTGAATCGCAATCTGATTCCTCGCTCCATTTGCGTAGCATGGCGTGCCATAAAGTCATTAATCACGTCCATCTTTAGCATCATCCCAGGAGCCCATGCTCACGGCCTTTCGGCCAGATTCGGCCGCGTGGCCGGTATATCAGCGCATTATCGCTTTAAAGCTGACTGAATGCCCCACCGATATCGGAAAGTTAGACAATCGTTCGTAATCGGACTCAGATGTCAGGTTCATTGGAATATAATGCTGGTTTGGATTGTTTAGAAGTTTTTGCCGAAAGTGATTTGCATTTAAGTTTTTCATACTCTTACGACTTAGAGAAAAAATGATTAGGTATTTATATTATGTCGCCGAAAATATTCTACGCTTCCTACTATTTTTTCGTGAATAGAACTTGAAGTTAACCGGTAAGAAAGGAAAGAAACGGAGGAAACTATGTGTTTTTTATCAGATCAGTTAACTTGCATGAAAAGCAATTTTGCCAGTTAATTTAGTAGTAATGAAATGAAGGCACCACCGATCTAAGTTTTCAATATAATGGCTATCCCTACAATAATTGATAACAAAATACGTCAGCTCAGTTGAAATGACACTGGAGTTTGGATCTTTGGGATGGACGAAGTATGTATGTATCAATATGTGTTTATCGGACAAAAGTCACCTTTATTAAATTGCTTGCGGTTTTCGATAACGATGGCATTTATTCATTGTAAGTTGTCTTTTGATGCAATACTGAGCTGAAGTAAGGATTTCACATTTGTTCTTGCCTCTCGTAGTTACAAACTTTCCACTGGAACATTTACTGTTAAAGCATTTTGATCTGCATAGAACAGGCTTTCTAACTGCGGACGAAAATTTTGTCCATACTTGTTTCAGGGTGTAAACATTTTTTCCTAAATTAATAATGCAATATCCTCTGCTATGCTGCGAGTCAATTCATTCACTTTGGTAATGAAAGGTTTAGATAGTTATGGCGGGAAGAATCTCACACTTACGGTTCCCACTGTGGTAGAAGATGGAATTAATCATAGGAAGACAGTAACACTTGTCACTATGAATAAACTCCACTTTCTCCGGCGAGATATTGTAGAACAGCATATTTAACAATGATACTCAAACGGTATCGTACTGTCTACCAAATTTATTTCAAACTCTTACAACACGTGTTTTAACGGTCTAGCAGTCATCATCAGGTAAGACTAAGACATCAGGTCATGTCTGTTTATGTTAAGATTAGTCTTACCTGATGACGACTGCTAGACAGTTGAAACACGTGTTGTAAGAGTTTGAAATAAATTTGGTAGACAGTACGATATCGTTTGAGTATCATTGTCACTATGAAGTTCATCCGGAAACAAAAGATTTTCCGCGATGAATGTGGCTCTATCTTAGTCTTGTGAGCCACGCAGATACCGCGAAAGGAAATAGTTACTCTTGAAAGATGCATGACGTATTCTATTTAATGGCTATAACATTTAGCTTTGTATATAAAATACAAATGCGCTCCGAGGGTTTTTCCATTTAAGCATCTGTGTCAATCGTCTGCTAGTTTTTTGTGCTTTCATCCTCATGAGTGAGTCAAGCAATGGAACTACGCCGCCACGAGTGGGTGTGAAACCGCAGAACTTCCAGCCTCGCCTTATTTGCCTCGCATTCCTCGTAAAACTGAAATTAAACTCTGAAGCATTCTCTTGGAGGTGTGCAACTTTGGAGTAAGAAGTGCGATCTGACCGGATGCCAGTAGGATGGTTTTGGCGTGTGTTGTTGCGAATGGCTATCTTCACTCTCAATAGACACACTTAATCCTTTAAATTCAAATGGAACGCCCACGCCAACCCTTGATCCAATATCTAAAATAATCAATGAATCTCAAAAGTTTAAATAAATTAGCATCATAGCCTTCAAAGTTGTCCCCATAATCCCGGCTACTGGCTCTTCAATCTCATAATGCACATTTTTAAAAATATTTTCGTAGGTCAACTTGGCTTCCCAATAAGTTTCCGGGTAGGAATTTTCACCATTTATTGATCCCGAATCCCGAGAAAAGTTGTCGAAGAAATTAGGAAAATTGCTCCTTTTACACGATAAGAATGATGCTGCTCATATTTTGAGAACATCTAATGGGAAAGTTCCTCTTAGAAAAGAAGCCACAGCTATGCTGTTATCTAGAGCTCAAGTGGTCCATATTTTAGTGCCCTGGGCCTCGAGATGCTGGTGAAACGTCATGATTTGAATCCTGATTGACCTCTATTCCCGAAGCTCTTACTCACCATACTTAATTTTGCGTCTTATTGTCTCATTTATCGTTTCATTAGTCTTGGACTTTGATCCTACATTTTCACTGCCTATTTAATGTATCAATCGATTCCGCATTGACGCCATTAGGTGTCAAATTAATGCCAATAATATTATGCAAAGTTGCTGCCAACACGAATATCTCATATGAAATGAAATTACGAGAACAATCCACGAGGAGTTAAAAAACTTTCAATCTTTTCATAATTGTTTTGAAGTTTTTTAGATAATCTTAGAATTTAGATTTCTTAATCGTGATCCCAAATGGTCAGGAATCCCCGTAACAGCTATGGCCAATAAATGCAGTCGGAAATGGGAAAGATGAGTGAGGTGGAGCCGAAAACAGCGCGCGAATCGTCGAGCGCAGAAACGATGTCTCTTGGAGAGCGATGGCTGAGAGCCCACTGTGACTGAGACTGAAAGGCGGAGCAGGAGCATCTCGTAGGAAGTGAGGACGGGGTGTGTTTTTTTTGTATAATGTCGGAGGGAGGAGGACCAGATGGGAGTGGGGGGCGGGAGGAGGGCAAGGGCCTCTCCCTCCCATTCCCTGCTCCTCCTGCCGTTCATCGCGGACGGACAGTGGGACGGTTTTGGGTGGGATGGACGGGCGGGGGAAGTGAAGTGAATAGGTGGAGGTGGTGGGGGGACCTTCGCAGCCGCCACCGCCGGTCGAGTAGGGAGGTCGACCACTTGCCAAGGACGCCCGTGTGCCGAAGAGAGGGGCGCCCGGCCCTCGGGGAGGTGGACTCGGAGGGCCGGCTCACTCTTGTTTCCTCCCCGTGTTCTCTCTTCTGGTGGTGAGCACAGACCTTTGATGATGAGGGGCGGCTGGGGTGTTCGGGTGACGTCTGGGTGATAATTTTTTTGATGGAGACGTCAAAGGCCGGGATTGTTTTGCCTCGGCAGTTGGGAAGTTCCGGCCGGATTTGAAGGAATTAACTTTTGCAACAGTTTCGAACGGTTCGCTAAATATTCGAATGGGATCTAAATTGGTTTCAGCCGTAGTGCATAATTATAATTATCCAAAATTTTCTAAGAGTTCAAATCGCGGCATGAGTGAACAAACATAGAGGATAATATCTCGGAAATACTCTTTGCATCTTACATCGGAAATATTTCCAATGTTTGGTTTGATTCAAATGAACAAACACCATTATTTGCATATCGTTAAAGGCCGCTTTACACGGTAAATTTTATTGTACAAACGAATGTACGAATTCCTTCATGAAGGAAATTGTACCGTGTAAAGCGGCAAATAGTATGATTGTCTGAATGACTTAACGGGAAATAGAACCTGCTCAAATTCCATTCAGTTTCTTATACATTCTATGGTACATTCGTTTGTACAATAAAATGTACCTTGTATAGCGGCCTTAACGTGTGACACTAGAGTATTTGACAGTATGTGACTAATCGACATCCTCCTGCTTTTGGTGGGTCAGTTTTTGCTGATTAGAGTCCCAGTTAACTGAGTTTCCGCGTTACCTGGGATGAAATTTTACGTTTTTCGCGTCATTTATTTACTCAAAAATTAATAAATATCCGACACCGAAAGGCCAGATTAGCCCCATATTGGAGCAATTTGCTACTTATAGATGAGTGCTAGGTTTAGCTTTGGGTGTAGCCTTCATTGATATTTCTGGCTAAAGAGTATTTTTTTTTTAATTTTTGGTTATTTATAGAACCTGGTTCAGTGGGTGTGGTACAGGAAAGTGTACTGGTGCCCCTACTCTCACCACCTGAATTTCTCTCCCATGTTTACTTTGGTTTTAAGTCCACATTGTCTCTTATAATCAATGTCCAATTTTTAATCAACTTCTTATGATATTGCTGGTTATTTTTCTTTGAATTATACTTATTTAAAATATTTAATTCGCATAATAGTTTCTTCCGTTGATCTATATTTTCGGATTCGTTCCTCTACTGGCGAGCTTCTTGCTCTCGCATGTGTCCCTTAAGTTATAAATAAAAGGGAGCTAAAATTTGTAAATTACTTATGTTTCTTCCATGTTTCCAGGTTTAAAGAAACAACAATTGCATACAGTTTAGTTTTGATTCCAACGTATTTACTATCGAACCCTATCATATTATTATAAAATCAAATGAGATTATAGTAGTTGTGTTATTCCTTCGTGTTATGCGTTGTCCTTTTCTACGAAAACGTGACCTCATCTCAATTATCTCATGCAATAGTTTACTTTATAAATTTCCGACGGGGTGAGAAACCTAAAACATTAAAGAAATAGAAAAACAAAACACATAAGAAAACATGTGTTAGCGAACATTGTGCGTGAGACCACGTTTTCCTTCTTTATAACTGATTGAGGTAATATTCCGGTTGGCAGCCTCTTAATAGAATCGAAAGTGGAACTGAATTATAAATGAGATGGTGTGATGCTAAATAGCGAGGCGAACATTTTAGATTCACCGGAATGAGATTCCGTGGGCGGAGGGCGTCTCGCCGGGAATAGCGGATATTTCCTCCCACCTCAGCATTCATACTTTTCTCGAGAAATTGGCATTGGCCCAGAGTGAAAAATGCTCTTGCAGAGAGGTCGAATGTAACTGCAAGAACTTAAATGCGGTTCTTCTTGCATAAAGACTGACATGCCTTCTCACTCTATATGAAATGCGAGTAAAATTCAAATGAATTCTTCTGTTTATTTTATGTTCAATATTTATCGCGAGTTTCATTCCATGTGTGTTGCCCATTCGCATCCATTTGTCATAAATATTTTGGCCAAATTCAATGACTACTCCTCCAATTTGTGCTTTTCGTAATTTTTAACTTGAATCAAGTCGATTTCATCATTCTGTTACTTTCGGTCACTCTAGTGGACTAGCGAATAAGGATATGATGGTATGTATAACCAGAGTTGTAAAGGTATGTGCACCTTTTGTTTGGGAAATAATAAACGTTCATGTATCTTTTCTCAATTATCCGGAGCATTCGAAGTCTTAGGCCCGGTTTTACTTTGGTTTAATATTTTCTTGGCATGGACAACTGAGCATAGTATTTATCTCCCATCTGTAATGCTCTCCCCAATGGAATGACTGTCTTATGTAATGTAAGAAAACCAAACTCTCAGTTAACTTCGAGTTAATGCAAAGGCTTCTTTATCTGGCGTATAAGGTCTACCTGGGATTATAAAAACACACCTGAATGTTGCGGGAAATAGCTTTTGAGCGATGAACTTTCCCCGTAGGTAGATTTGGCCAGTCACGTATTGAGTCTCGGCTTCAAAACTGAGTTCTGTTCTGTGACAATCATAACTCAAGAATGGGAAAGAAGTAAAGACTCCTAAACCAAGAGGTAAGTTTCTAAGCATCAGAAATATGTATTTCGTGACCAATTAAACCGTACTTCCGTCTGAATATGGGCAGTAAAGGCTAAATTTATCAGACTGCGTTAAGTTCTGCGACAATATTAAAGAATCATCTCAGTCAAATTTCCATCGAGCCCTTCTGGTATAAGCTCTATATGCACACGCTAGAACCCATATGTGCCCATGGAACGCCGTATTGAGTATTTGTTCTCTTTTGCTGCAAGGATCTAACTCCACATATCTTGTAACTTGCCTAAAGTACTTCACGAAGAAGTTTATTTGAATCTTATTATAGCCGTTTCGAAATGTAACAGCGCTTGAAAATCGGAATTTCGTGCGCTATGACGGAAGTACTGAGCGTATTTTGTATTCATGGCCCCTTTGTTTCTGGTTTTCAACCGTTTTATTTGTCGTACCATACTTGGAAATTTCCTACAGACTCCCTACTTTTATTTCGTTGTTTTTAAATCCAATACCATCAGCAAGCTGAATATCCTATATGACTAAGCGGATTTTTTTCGACGACTATTCAGCTATTGAAAAGCTATCTGCTTCCCTGACATTGCGATTTGAGTGATGAAGAAATGATACATCAACAGGTGGGAATAATCATCATTTCATGGCATAAGTTGGTTTTGATGAAAAAATTATCTCAGTGCAGAGTTCTTTCGTCTCAATATTTGTTTTAGATTCTCATTTCGTCTTTGAATGCCATGTGCCTTCACCCGTTTTTGCTATCAGTATTGCAAAACGTGGACGTAAACCAATTCATTTGGTCTATTTTCAGCCAAGTCTAATTGTTAACAATGTTTTAAAGCTTATTTCGTCTATTTAGCCGTGTCTGTTTTTTTCTGACGAAATTTGGCGCTAAAAATATGTGACCGACATTGTGTGATTATATTGTATGTGCCTGAGGTCCCTTGCATATCTGATACCGAGAGTTAAGGTGATTGGACCAATTTTCGTATATGTACAGATTTGCGTGAAAATTCGCATACATATGGTTATCAGTAAGGCGTATAGATAAATTCGAAAGAAATACATGTTATGGATTTGATTTCTGGGCAATTCAATCCTATTTTAACACGTAGCCTCATGGCAATTGACATATATTTCGAAATTATTCGATGGCATATGTACAGATTTTCTCCTTAGCGCGAAAATATACGTTTCACATAGTTAAAATGTTTCCTAATAAATATGCAGGTATCTAGCGGAATAAATGACACGTATTCAAGTACGAATTTTGCTTAAATTTCGACTTCTGCAATTCTGAAAAAGTCGAAGCAATTCTTGAGACAAAGAGTTTAACAAATAAAACATGCATAATTTATATAACAACATGTGTGTTTAATTCCAGCGTGTAAATTAATGTACTCTGATGAAAAATGTGTGGTTCAAAAATGGTTTTTCAACTTACTTGAAAATCTATCAAAATGTGCACTCAATGACACACGAATAGTGTACCACAGTCTCAGGGAGCTCTCTATCCACTGGGCTAGAACGCCTTGCGTCTGAGAGAAACATTTCCCTACAATTCCGCACTTTCTTTGTGAAGCTATACCGTTGTCAACATTTACGGTTTTCTTTTTCAAGAGACCTTCAAAATGTTATGCTGGCGTGTCTCGCTCCCACAAAGGTAATATTAATATCAGTTTTTCCTCGCTGTGGTGTACTTTGCTTATCATACTTTTTACTATGCACTATAACGCTTCCGATCGGTATTTAGTGTATCTATTCATGATGCCTTTGCAAGATTTGTGCTTTGACACTGGCGAACATTTGGTGACACAAACTGGAGAAATTAAATGTTTTTAAAAAACTGATATTTGAGGATGCTTTGTTGCCGCGTCCACGAAATCGTCGTGGCCGATTCCTTCCTGAATATGGCCTTTGTTGTGCCACTACTGGTTTTTCGGAGCACTTCGGTTTGAAACCATTGCTTCGATTTTTAATAAAAACGATGGATTTGTATTTTTCCTCGATATTACTCATGTTTTTTTCGACGGAGGTTTCTCAAATCACTTCCATTTTCAAAGACCCTTTATAATGGCAATTTGCCGAAAACCCTTGACAATGGTAATGACTTCCCGAAACCGTAGTCGGGAATAAATTATACTGTGGATAAATACTAGGCTATCAATCCCACTAAAAATTACTCCGTTTCACAAAGCTAGGGCTAAATCAGTCCCTCGCAATGCTTCAATATCAATACGAATGCCATTCATTGCCGGCGCGGGCCATGTTTCGGAGAACCCGTGCGCTCCCAGCCGCGCATACATCTCTCCTCCCCACCCGACAGCCTCGCGCACCTATTGCGGATTCCCCGTGGAATTTGTCATTCTTTTTTTCTTCCTTCTCCCCCTCCGATTCCACCTCCCTCAGGGTGACTGTCCTCTCCCACTCTCCTTCGCATAACTCCCTCGAGATGGTGTCCCTCCCTCCCGCTCCCATACTCCCTCCGTAATTCCTCCGTCCTCTCTCTCTCTCTCTCAAAGGTTGCCGGGACAACGCGTGAAGGCATTGGGCCTGCGAGGATGGAGAAATGGGAGATGAAGAACAGCAGGGGGGAGAGAGGGAGTGGGAAAGACTAAGATTAAGACGAGAGAGTATAAACCTCTTGAAGGTATAAAGGGTTTGGCGGAATAGTCGATGGGATGGACTATGGCCGAGATTAATGGCTCGATTAATCAGATGCTCCATGCGGGAGCGCGGATGGGGCCTGTGTGCACGCGGCGATTGATTAATTAGATATCCACGGGGGCGTTGAACCGCTCGCTCATCTAATCGATCTCGCTCCATTGAGCCGGGAGTGGGTTGGGGGGGGGGGTCACGCATCAATTCCTCTCCTCGCCCCCGCTGGCATTCGAATTTTCACGTTCAAGCGTACGTTCTTTCGAGGACGCGATTGATTGCGTGAAGGGGTCAGTTGGTGTAATTTTCATTCCCAACGCTTGTGCCGGATGAGCACTGGGTTCGCGCGATTAGTTTATCACTGGGATAAGTGTCAAGGAGCTTGTCTTTATTAACGCTGACATTTTAGCGCTTTCGGCGGTCAAATATTTTTTGGTGCCGCTTTCACCTTATCTGGTCCGCGTTCGAGTATCAATTATTTCTCGCATTTTATTATTTATGGGCATCGGGCTCTTAGGGTTGCTACAGTACCGGTCTCACCCAGTGGAAGTGGGCTCGATTTCCGATTGATTACATATAGAGTGCAGCAAAATACATTTTATAGCATTTCGTGACTTAAATTCGCACTAACGTCACGTTTTTCCGTGGCATAAGTAACCCATAATTACACTGTGTTGACGACAATTTCATTATTACTCGAGATTTCACTTAAGACACCCACGAGTTACTGACAACTCTTGATTACCAGAAGCATAATTTATTAAAATGACAGTTAAGTCCATAGTGCACGTTTTATTTATGCATACGAATTTAAACTGAATTTTTATGAACTTGAATCACAGTTAGTTGCTAAAACTTAATGTGTTGACTTCTTATGCTTAGACTCATTCCTTATCTTCAGTGTACACAGCTCAATTAGAAATATAATAATAATTTAATAATTGACGTATGGGAACCACCATGTATTGTAGCATTATAATTATAGAACACAAGAGACTAATATGAGTCACTTCTATTGTATCTTGTTCGAATAAAACAATATCTGGATTATAAAACTGGTAATCTTGGTTCAGGTGTTATAACTCATTGAATTTGATAAGATCTAAATGAAGTTTTGTTGATGGAATTCCTAGTAACGTCAACATTTTTATTTGCTTCATGTGATTGGACTCGAAGAATTTGATCAAATATAGATGAAGTTGACACTGGATTGACTGTACCTTCTACTATATCATAAACAACACTGGTAATTTTAGCTCGTTTATTTCAAATAACTCCGGAACTTGTTGGAAGAGTGTGTTGTAAATTATGTATTGCTAATATTCTCCCATCTATTGTGGGACAAACTTCTAGCACAAGAACAAATCGAGTGCTCATTTTCTCCGTTACATAATAGTACTCTTAAAGCTCTAAAAAAAACTTGAAAATGAAAAGTTAACAGCGGTAACTATATAGAGCTGATTGAAAATTTTGATATACTTAACTCATTCATATCATTGTTTTACCGCAAAGGACGGGGAATTTAAGTCACGCGAGCTATACGATACTCGTGACTAAAGTGACTCTTATCACACCCCGTGGTGTGTTCAGAGTCACTTCTCAAGCGGTCTAACTTCACACTATAATAATAAGCCACCTAAGTCACTAGTATCGGAATGTACTATGATTCTAGTTGCGTGAGCTAGTTGAGTGCTCAATTCCAGCGACGAATTTGTTATCACAGGAAGTGTCGAGGAGCGACATTCTTATCGAAGACATGTCAGCTCTTTCACCATACAAATTGTTTTCTATCGTGTCATTTTTTTCAGGTCCCTGTTTGTATCTGTAATTATTTAGACTCCCAACTTTTCTTTTTTTTTAATGAAAAAAAAACTCATGGCTCTTCGGTTATCCAAAACCTCCAAAGTATAAGTAACGGGCCATGAGGGTGATTTGTTTGTAATGCTAAGGTTGAACGAAAGAAAATCGCAGCCCCATGACTGGATTCCAGGTAGTATTTTTTGTTCATCACACGGGGAACCTGGTTTCCCTCGGTGGGATAGAAAATTTAACGGTAGACCCCATGGCGCCCTTAGTACAGAGAAGGCTAATTTCGACGTCGAATTTTTCTCTATTATTCCTCCATTCCCCAAGTAATCCACTATTTACCAATATATCCACCTATTCTATACGGCACAAATATCACTTTTCGGTCACCTCTCTAAATTATTACCTTTTCCTCGTTCAAATGTAACTTTGCACCATTTCTCTCCGTTTCACATTCGAATGGTACGTTATAGGGGATTTGATATTACAGTTACACCATGAGAATCAGCTCTAACGGCACTCAAAGAATATTTCACCGCTGAGCAATGGTAATATTTTAGTCTAGCGTGTCCCTGGAGATAAGGCCATTTTGCACCTACTGTCTATCGCTTGAGAACAGCCCTCGGCTGAATAAGATTTCTCCTTCAAATTCCAGCGACCCCAGGTCGCCTGCTGGTGCTGAAAAGTCGGTGCTGAAAAGTGATTATCCTGCGTGGCGAAGTTGTGATAAAATAATGGTAGCAAAATACTACCTGCCATTCAGTTATGGAGCGGCGATTGTCTTTCGTTCAATCTTCGTATTACAAACGAATCACCCTCATGGCCAGTTATTTAGGCTTTGGGGGTTTTGGATATCCGAAGAGTCACAAGTTAGTTCTTGAATATGTGCATGTCTGAATTTACAATCTTTCCCTCCTCTCATCATTTAAAGTAGCATTTGAGTTATAGTATTTTTCCAAAAGCTGAATATATTTATTCTGGAGAACTTAGAATAGAGGTGATAATTTATGAATTTGAATTGTATGTCTCCTGCAGTATCGTTTACGGAGAATATATCAGGATTACCATGGCATTTCAGAAGAATCCCCTTTTTCTATTTCTTGTTACTCAGCTGTCCGAAGCTTTTAGGGGGTAGCGTAGGAACCCCCATTCACTTCCTAATTATGTGCCGTTGTACGTTTTAACGTAGAAACTGCAGCGTTTCAATTCTCTCCTCGACATTTTTTTAAAATTATGTAGGCTACAAAAAGCCGTCAGATTCTACAGAACTTAGAAGATGTTTACTAATCCATGAAATCTTCTGCCCAGTCGTCCTATCGTATTATGGGCTAGAACATAATTTCCCATTCGTACTCTCGTCCCCGACACTCATCCGGTGCTTTTAAAAGTATTCTTAGCTCTCCCTAAAACCTTTGAAGTGCATGGTCTATGCGCAATTGGCATAACATCCTAAAAGCCTTAGCCTAAAAACGCTCGCTTCATAAATGTCTAGCTTCCGTCACAGTCACAATGCTTAGGCCTACCGTGCACCGCTGAAAATCCTTACGACTTCCGGCCCGAAGCTATTCTCATAGTTGACTCAAACTCGGGGTGCGGGCAATGCTTTTCGGAGAATATGGTATTTATGGTTGCCGGCTGCGTCTCACATCACTGAGCCGTAAGGATTTGCGCGCTGACATTCTTTGGGCGATACCTTTGGTGTCGTATGTGCACGAGGTTCATCTGGCCTCAAGGTTTTGCAGTATTTCCTCTGACACGCGTGATTTATGAAAGCAATCCTGCGTTTTACAAATTTCGTCTTCCTCGTCGAAATATGCATTGTGAGTACGTGTAAAACGATCCCATGGGTTCAATTATCTAAACGCCATTATAATTATCACATGCGTGAATAACAGATCATCGCGCGGTTTCTCTCATATATTGTATGTTTCACCACCACCACAGGATATTTTCCACGCAATACTTATCAAATGCGAATGGAATGTGATAACTGATTAATACTGATTTGACGAAACCATGCGATCCCATTGTTACTTTCGCAAACGATAATTATCACGGAGTGTTAAGCCCGTGGGTACAAAGTCGCTCTCTGCATGCCACCACGACTCTGTGCGGCTGGGTATACTTAGTTACAGAAGATACAATCGATTTGGTCGTCAAAAAAATCCTTTAATTCTTGACAGCAGCAGACAATGAAAGTGAACGAAGTTATTTGCGTCCTTAAGAAGAGTTTAGTAAGTTGGGCTTGTCAGGATTAATTAAGAGAATGAAGGATGTGTGCTAGCCTCGAAAAAAAGACATTAAGAGGCCCTCAACTTTCTCCTCTTATCTTACGGATGGAGGACTTCAATTTTATTTTTCTATCCACATGACCCTCGAACATGGATCGGAATTTGACTGAAATATTCGGTTTCCTCTGCTGAAAAAAACAGTCCTCGGAATGATAAGGTAGTTCTCTTGCCACTTCAGCCTCCCTATCCCCTTTACAAAAGCGCGCGATATGATACTATTTATAATATCTCTGAAATTAATGATGCAATCGTACATTATTTGTTTTTGGAGAATGGAATTTCAACGAGTATTCGAGAGTCATCTTGAAAATAAGATACCATTCGCATTAATGATAGCAGAACACGAACGGTACATATCTTATGCACCACCCTGAAAAGTTTCAAATCTCCTCAATCGATACTAATCACTGAAATTCGGTGTCTTCATTGTGCCTGCAGGACACTTGTGAAAAAGTTTACGTTGCCATAGCTCGATAACTAAGGGGTTGCGACCCTATGTTGACAGGACAAAAAATGCTTAAAATGACCTCCTCTACCTCCTCCCGGAGTTTCGAACTTTCCTCCTGAAACACCCTGTCTTCTTCTCAACTCGAAAATCGTTTTCACTCGCATATGATTTTCTTCATTTCCCCTTATTGGAGTACCCATTATCGCATTTAATAGATTTATTACTCTAGGAGGTTCATATTCCATCACGTTTCGAAGCTTTAATCTCCAATAACATCTATCTCCGCTTTCCATAGTACCTATTAATCTTTCTCACGGATTAAGCAAGAACGAAATAAGCGCTATTGAACAAGCGTGAATTCTTACTTATATTTTCCGCTTTTACCACGGTAGCAGTTATACTTCAGCTCTGTTGTACAGATAATCCCTTAACGTTGAAAGATCCACGAGGATGTATTCATTTTAGAAGCGTAAACCGTGGACCCGCAATCGAGAGACTATTGAGTGAGTGAAGGACAAAAAATGCTTAAAATAATCTCCCCTACCTCCTCCTGAAGTTTCGAACTTTCCCCTTGAAACACCCGTATTCATAGAGAATAGTCAACTAGTGACGTATGTCTCGTAAAAACAAGATTTCTGTGAGAATTTAGCACTGCGATCATAAGTTTGGTGTACCTACGGTTTATCTTGGGCGTAAAGAATATACATATGTATACTTAAATTGTAAATATTGTGTAGTATATTTTTCCTTTGAGCATTCTCTACTTGTCGTTGCACGACCTACCACAAACAAGATGCTGGATGAAATATTTATTTTGATAAATGCGGGCAGAGATAATGCTTTGACATGCTAAGGGCTTCATTTCATGGCGTAGGTTATCTGGTCGTCTGGGTATATGGCCTTGGGACATTCTTGAAAATTCGGCGATACTTAAAATGTTATGTATAATTGTGCCATTCTAAAAATTGGTTTATATTTAAGGGAATGGTTTAGACTGCAAAATTGCTGGAACCGTTCGGTGTAATTACGTATATTACAGCCTAATTTTTTGTTTGCGGTCCATCTGGAATATACTCCGACTTGATTGCCGTGCCTAAAATATAATTTCCTGCATCAATTCTCGGACCTCATTCTGTGCTTCGGACATAATTTACGTGCTCTGGCTGGGGAGAAGGCCTTTGCCATATTTGGATAATTGGAAGGGGTTTTATTGCATAATTATACCTGTTAATCAAAGAAGTAAAACCTTTTTGTGACCTAAATTATCCATTTAGGAAACTTATGAACCCAGAAATAGAGGTTTTTGTATAATTTTCAAATGAATATTTAGGCACTTATGCGCTGGTAAAATATCATGTTATTTTCTTTTAAAATGATTTATCATTGTGCATAACTATGTCGGAAGTATTATTATTATTATCATCAGTAGTGTTCTACAGGTAAAGGTAGGTTTTCGCCGATCATTTCTTTTACGGTTTTCCATTTTCAAATTTATCTTGCCTTATTAGATTTCGCTCCTCTACTCGGCCACTTCCTCTAACTGCTCGTAATGTCTGACTTGTCTTTATTCTTCCTCATGCGCGCCTACCTGGAATTCTACCTTCAAATAAAGTCTTTACATTCCCTCTTCTTTTATTATTTTGCACCCATCACCTCCGTATGAGAAATCCAGTGTTTCCTCGATTTTGAAAATCAGTCACTTAAGAGCATGGATAACTTAATCAATGGCGACGTGCCATCGTATTTATCATCTTTGGACTAATTATTAATAGTGGCCCTGAATGTAAATCGCGTCTTTAGTTGGACTTATTAGGTTGATTTTTAATAATATTGGGTAAATGAGTTTTTTATTTATGAGTTTGGGTGAAGAAGTTTCTTGTTTGTCGGGACTCGGGGAATAATGAGCGTGCTTTATTCAGATGTAAGACAGCAATACTTTCATAACCCTTCCGAATATCTGACTGTCGCTAATGTGCGCTATATCCGGGGAGAGATCATTAAATAAGTGCTGGAATGTCAAAATCTTGAGTATTCAGATTTGCTTGCTCCCCGCCAGAAAATAAATTTCTTCTCAGTTCCTTAGATTGGCATTACTGGCTGGTACTCAATTCTTGTGAATAGCCCGGTGTACGTTTATTAGCATTGGTCATTCAGACCCTCTCCTTATAAAGAATAATGTCGGAGGACAGGTCCTAAAATTACCCTCATATCCTGGAGAGTCCGTAAGTTTTGCTTACTGCAGATTTTTTCCTTTAGCAAGTGGTTGGGTTCTTGAACCTTTTTCTCTCGTGGTCGTGCATAACAAGTGGTGGTAGGGGTGTTTGGATTTTAGCGACTCAGAAAGTGGAGGTAATTTATACGTCAACGAAATAACTCTCCAGCCACTACCACCGCATGTGAAAGGAGGTGTTAAGATACCAGCTGTGAAAAAGGAGGTGAAAAAGTCTGTAATTGAGAAGAGTAGTCTTTTACATTGCTAATATTTTATTCTTTTTCTTTGATCGAGAAGTGATTTTTTTGCGTCGGAAGGTGAACGAACCCCCAATCCTCACGAATCCAAAAATCTTCTCATCTATTTTGTCATTTATTTACATTTTTTGTACTAAGTGGCCTCATTGATAACTCTCATTGATGCCTGGGCTTTGGGTGAGTTCCTCAAGTTTACTGGATAACTACGTAATTGGTATTTGTGCATTTACTTAATTCGGCTAGGATTGTTCTGGGAAAGTTTAGAGAGGGAGTTCATCTCTCTCTTTAATCTTCAGGTTTGGCATTTTTGATGCAATGGCGAGAGGTGGAAGCTGTTGTGAACCGAAGAGCATATATTGTTAAATAAAGCAATAATGGAATCCTGGAATAGCGAAAAGAGGGTAGCAATGACCCATCTATGCGTACCTGACTTTTAGAGTAGCAAATAAATATGAAATCTAACGATTAATCTTCCTGACTTTTAGTGCTTCCATACCAAATTTTGTGGTAAAGTTTTTTTATGGTTTGTGTCATTTCATTGTAGTTTCTTACGACCTTGCTGGCTTTGCTTTGACGTATTTTAATTTTTGAGTTGAAATTTTGTGAAATGAATCCAAAACGCTCACAGCTTATTCAGGGTAGGGTTAACTGCTGAGAAATAAAATATCTCCTGTCTATTTTAGTAACTCTGCCGAGCTATTTAAAAAGCTAATTTCTTCAGTGTAATGTGAAATGCACTTATCCTATTTTTTGTCCGATGTTATGATAACACATTAGCATTTTGAATAATGAATTTTGCATTAATTTAACCATTTTTAGTGCAGTAATAGTTATCGCTGTGGGTTTTTTATGGAAGCCACTCAACGTTGCTCATTTTCATATTTAATTCTTAAATACAAACAGAGCCAATATTTTTAGATTCCACCAAAGATATTCGGAATATAATACTTTTCCTTTTCAGTATTAAAATAATTTGTTATTTTTCTAAAAATTTCGGTATCCTGGACTTAGCTACAACTTAATATTGTTTATGTTTGTGAACTCATGTCATTTTTGTGTTTAAGGATGTATAAATGTTGCCGAGATGTGGTCCATAAAACACACCGCATACACCTTGGGGAGGCCGCATCCTTTCTGCCTGCCGTAGTGGAAGTTCCCTTGATTTTTTTGGAAATCGTGTCATTAATGAACATGTTGACATAAAAGAAGGACCCTCGCAGTTTGAGATAATTGTTGTAAAGGATAGGTTGGATTTACGGTGACTAGACATCATTAAATATCACGAAGATATTCGGTGGTTGTTTTGAACACGGGGTCGTTTTTTGCATGATTGGAAATTAATCATGCTGGAAAAAGTAGCCTAACCAATTGGTCCGAAACCTATTATAACCTGCAGAGTGGATTTATTGTGGTTTGCCGCTTTGTTTCGCCGCAAAGAACCCAAGTTGGTTGAACACAAAGCCGCAGACTTTATTTCCTCAAAGTGGATGTTTTTCCTATGAGCATAGTGTTTAATTTTGATCATAATTTAGTATCCTCCACTGCTCTTAGAGGTTTTCGGATTGATTCTTGGATGGAAACTCTGAATAACTTTGATATTTTGCAAGAGGCCAATGTACTATTGTGCCACCAGTAAACTAAAATATACACCAATTTCAGGTGTGTAATTGAGATTTTTTTTCATTTAAAACACTTCCCATGATACCAAAAAAGTAACTTATCTTCATAATAGTCTGTATTATTGGCCGTTTCTATTTTTGCTGCGAATATCAACCATTAAATAATTTTTCTTAACTTGCATCCTGTTAACCTGGTGAGTCAATGGACTCCATGCAGTATTGAAGAGTGATTGTGAATAACTTGAGTTAGAGCCATATTTTTACATCCGATGAAATGGTATTCTTATGTGCTTTTGATTAATAGTTTCGTAGATTATGACTGTTGAGAAAAGATATAGTTTGTGGGCGTGAGCGTTGAATCTTCGTATTCCTTTTTAGAGGCATTAGAAGCGTGACTTATTATTTTTTAACTTTTGACTCATAAATGTTCTTATTATTCTTTGGTACTTGATAAGTATTGGTTTCTCTAGTTGGCCTATCTACAAATTACGATTTCAATTTTATTATCCCGGATTCCTCTTCTTCCAAATAACCTCCTCGGGCCGTTTTCGGCGAATCAAATTTAGTCTTTAATGGCTTGCGAAATCATTTGAAATCACGATCCATAAAAGTCACATTATGGTGGATAAAACATTTATGATTGTCCGTCAAGCCAAAAGCATGTCTTTACATTTGAAAAAGGTATAAAGAAAACAAATATGCTTGATAAGTCCATCCGGAATCTGGACGCTCTTAATTCTCTCGGTCATTTATACTCACTATCGTGACTCGCATTGCTGCCCTCTTTACTCTCATGTTGAGGTCTTTAAACTGGACTTCGACTTCCGTTTCAGCTGTGGATCCATTTGCAGCCAGTTCAGTTTGCCTGGCAAGCATTTTTGGGTGAGAACTGTTGGTATTCAACGGTTTTTTTTTCATATTTTTAATTTTTTACTATCTAGATTTGTAATGTGCCAGTTAAGTAAATCTCTGTTTTATCTGAGACCTGATCACGTATTCAAGACATTACGAATAAAACTGGAATAGATTCATATTCAATCGGAGTTTTAAAAGCAATGAGAGATTTTTTATTTTAAATTAAGCAAGTAATCATGATTTAATTTTCTTGCTGCGTCGTGGACGGTCACTTATATTATACGATTACCAATGAATTGCTTAAGTACACGTTTTTTTTAATTGAGGAATGATCAAATATTATTAGTTTGCTCAAAAGGACCCCAACTATGTCTACAACCTTTGGGGTGGTGAAAAAAATCGAATCCATAGCTCTATGTTCGCGGGAGTAGTAAATATGAATAGCCATTACCTATCTAAACTCTTAGTGATGATTTGAATGTTTTTTTCATTCAAACTGTTATTGCTTGCCAATGTTTGAAAACACAAATAGCAGGGATAAAGAATGTAAGGATGCGGACGAGAGTTGTCCTCCTTCCGAAAAATATTTTTTCCTCTTAGGAACGAGGACGTGAGGCAAAAGCTTTTCGGCCGCTACCCGGCCAGAAATAAAAAGAGCGAAAGAATGGCGAGTCGGAAGGTATCTTTTCGACCGGTGAGGTAAGCCTTTTTAAGTTTCGAGTTTCGTCTGTTTGTTTATTTTTTTTTATTCTTTAAACTGCCGTGGTTACGGAGGTCACGGATCCGACCGTTTTTATTCTGTCATGTGTATTCATTCCTTGTTCTTTTTTTTCTTTTTCCGTTTGTGAGCCCGCTTCGGTGCCGGAAAAATGGTCAGGAACCTCTCTCTCTCTCTCTCTCGCGCGAGACATTGGGATGAGTGAAGGAGTAGAGGGAGGAGACGGACGATACGATAGACCTGAACCGCGTCACCCTAGATGGATATAAATTACGGCCCTTTACGCTCGGTTTAGTCTGCTGGCATTTGTCTTAGATAAGGTCATGAGGTGGTGTGGGGGGTGGGGGGAGGACGGGGTGGGGTCGGGGAAGTCGGAAAGATAGAATGTCAGTGCGGTGAAAGATGGCAAGGGAGGACGGACGCATGGCTATGAAAAGGATTTCGTGTGTTCCTTTGGTGTGAGTGCATGCGTGAGATGAGGATACGGGGATGTAAGACGGGGTGAAGGAGGGTAAGAGATAACCCCTCATTCTCGATCACATAAAGGATTGTGTACTGGAGGGGCGGTTTGGGTCGCGTCTGCCTTGGAGACCCTGAAGTGGAGCTGTTAGTAGGGATGATATATCGGATTTGTTTTCATTCGAGCTAGGCTACTTTCCTCTTCCTTGACTACTTCGTTTTTAAATTTAAAATACTTGTCAGGATTCATTTCAAAGCATTTTAAAAAAAATTTATCCGTCATAAATCGTCTTGTATGGTATAATTGTATTACATTATTATACATGCACTTTTAACCAACATTTATTCATTGTAAATCAGCGATTCCCAAATTGTGTTCAGTATACGTCGGCGGGTCCGAGCTCATCCGTTTATGGATGCGCGAAAAAAGTTCAATAGTGGCTCAAGTCTTAAGTAGTCGCTAGAACATAAATTATGAACACATTCAGAACATTCAGGCGATGTTGCGTGGGATTTGAACATTGTAGATGGATTTGAGAGTGTTTAATTTTCCACGAACAAAAACAACCCAGGTTTTAATTCTCCATTTCAAATACGTCAAATAAATGACTTAGTTCTATTCCACACTTTTAATTTTTAAAAACTCCTTGTATTCGGCCCATATGCCCCATGATCAAGGTGTCGTGTACCCTGATAATGGTACATACGTACCGAAAACATGACTTGATTTTATAAAATAAAAGTTTGGAATAGAACAAAATGATTTATTTAAAATGTTTGATGCCAAAGCATTCCACGTAGTGGCGCTCGGGACATTCTCCATCGTTTGTTGTGGCTCATCATCATTAGCCAATATTTTTCCAAAGTAAGGGGTGAAGTTTTTCACAATGGGTGACCAAAGGGGCAAACGAATCAAAAGATATTTGGAACCGCTGGTTTAGGCCTTAATTAATATGGCGCCCCGCTGAGGCGACTTTACGGGCGGTCGCCAGAGCCCTTCAGGCGTCCCTGACTGTTGGTGGTTTCGTAGTGTGCAGTCGCCTCCTTTTTTTTCTATTTTTGTTTTTTGTCCATGTCAACATTCGGCCGAAGCGACCTCCTCTGCCGCCGTGCCGCCCTCTGACTCACCAATGGAGAGCGCAAAACGTCACTTGTGATTTATCGCGCAGATTGTGATTTATAGCGGATAAATGACACATGTGTAAATGTTTCTCCGCCGGACTCAAGTAGTGACGACTGCCACTTACAAAAGCGTTGAGATTTTTCCCCCGCGGGCTCCGTAGCTTCTCCGCCCGCTCTCCCTAACCCCTTCCCCACAACCCCCTTGGCTCATCTCCGTGTGTGAACAAATGCCTGAAACGGCGATGTTGACCCGGCGATGCTGTTTTATTTTTTGCCCCGTGACTCGGTCCGTCTCACTCCAGTCGGCCTTTGTCCTGATGAAAATTTTTCAATGAGATTCATTCCTTGAATGGGATTGATATATTTTTTCATATCCATTCTACTTCAAGAAAAGGGGCTGTAATTATGCAGATTAGATTCTAACTTGCTATTTTTTCTGAAGCAATTATTGCAGCTGCTCAGGTGATATGGGCGGAAATGGGTGTAAAATATGATGAGTTTTTTTTCTGCAAGTCACTATTGTTATTATTATGAAAAACTAAAATGAGACGCAAATTTTTCCTGGATTTTAAATGGATAAAACTCAGGATCTCCCACCTTTGTTGCAGAATTATTCGCTAGTAACTGCAATAATTAATGACTATGTTATGCAGTTAAATAGAAATGGTGGTCAATTCCTCAGGCAGGAAAGAGTGTTAATTATGTAATTATTATATTTTAATCAATAATGGAGTGTTGATATTCGCAAACAAATCTTTTATTTTAGTATCTGACTTTTACTTTACAGTAGCTAAGACTTTCCATCATTATTTTATCATATGTTATACCAAAAGGTGCTAACAAATTAGACAAAAAAGGGGGACTTTCTCCTTTTTCTTCATTCATTCAGTCGCGATGGAACCAAATTTACTTAAAAAAAGGAAGCTTTTGCAAAGGAAAGGGAATTGATGCGGGGGAATCTGATCATGGGCCTCGAGAAAGATAAGTAAATACTCAAATCACAGTTGTAGCGCTGAATTGCTGGTTGGTTACTGGGTGGAACTGGATCCCTGTGGATGGCGGACGAGCGTAGACTGATGTATTTTGTGACGTGGAAGTGGGAAAGGGTGACATTAACATGATGAGCAGTGAGGTAAGCGAATGAGGAAGAATGGAATATAATCATTAAGGAAGGAAATTGAATAGATTAATGCAAGACAATTTTTAAGGGAGGAAAGGAAGTGGCAAAATGGATGAAGAACGTATTGAAGGGTTGTGATTTGGTGAAAAGGGTTAGGTATATCGAGGAGAATATTAAGTTCCTTAGTTCTGTTTTCCTCACTCTAATGCGTGGGAGGAAGGTTTGGAAGGAAGCAAAGAATGAGTAGTCAAAAAGGTATTTATGATTAGAAAAATAGATACTTTTGTGAGGTGAGCATGAGTGAAGTCCCTTCGTTGTCGAAAAAATACCGGGAGGAAATCCCATTAACCACTTGATAATTCTTTCGATGGAATACCAATTACGATTATTTTATGTAACACATCGCTAGTCTCAAACTATATAGCTACTAGCGCTATAGCACAGAACTAGATAGAAAAATGTAACATGTTGCAAAGAATGATGGAGGGAAGGGTAGAGAATGGGAATTTAGGAGGATGTAAAGGGAGATAAAAAATACGATGAGTCGAAAAGGAATTCTGTAGTGCAGAAATGAATTCCATTGTAAATTAAACTTTACGAAAGGCCACTCGCTTTTAGGAAAATGACAGCAAGGACTGTCCAAGGACGCATCATTCATTTGGTTGAATAACTATGACGGTGAAGACAAAATTGCTGTCGAGTGAGATAAATTAAAGAACCCCCGTCATAGTTTGCGTGTTGGAGAGCGGTCCTTTTTTCCCATAGTATTTCCTCTGCTTGTTAGCGGAAGGAAGACGACTCCAAAGCTCGTGTGTATCATTTGCATTCGTGGGCGGAGGGCAAGGGGGAGTGGCGTTCGGCGTGGAAAAGAGGAAGACCGAAATTGAATGGAGATGGATGGAGGTGATGCTGTTACGTGTAACTGGAGAGAGGTCAGACGCAATCGAGCCTCGTAACTTGATGGGACTTGAATTCCACCGGACGGGACAGAGAAAAATGGACGCCGGACACAGACAAATGACGCGCGGAAATGGGAAGGTGCACTCACTCCCGTTTCGAAACACTGAGTGCAACGTTTCCCAGCGCCTGAGATACGACTCGTATACCCTTGCACGTAACTGCCACTTCATTTTTTCTTCATTTTAATTTTCAGTAATGCTTCTGAATCCACGGCGTAGACTGGAGACCTTCTAGATGTCGATTCGAAGGATGGTGAGAGAGTAGGAACTGGTTAGAGAGAATGACGAAAGAAGAGCAGTTAAGGGGATTTGATGCTTAAAAATGTTAATGAAAAATCTGTAAAAATGGGAAAATATTTTGCGAATGAGCGTGGCTGATGGGCGACAATGCGGGTCCTGCTGTGAAAACGACGCTACCTGTTCGCAGCCCCGAAGAAATTGTGACTTCCTCCTCGGTCAGCACGACTACGAATATTTTAGGAAACCTACTTTCAAGAAAAATGTTTGAATTAACAGGCAAAGGATCATTCTATAGTGCTCACGTTTCTTGAATTTCACGTAGCTCCTCACTTCCGAGTACTGATCCGTCGAAAGTGGTCTATTTTTATTGAAAATATTGGGATTTTTTTCTTTTCTTTACTATCAACTCCATGATCAAACTTTAGCCCATTTTTTGTGTCGTGAATGCTGAATGGTGTATAAAGTTTGACAGTTTAAAACCGTGGCGGTAAAAACCATAGTGGTCTGAAAACACCTTGATGAGTATGTTGCACACCCTTACGAAGAATTGTGAATGAGATAATGAGATTCCAAGGAGACATAAGAGGTGGTTGCAGGATGTAATGACGGGTAGCGGGCTTTCAAAGGGCGTAATGAAGGGGAGAATATTGGGAGTGGGTAAGGAAGAGGTAGAGTTTGGGTTTTTAACGGCGTGAGAGAGTACAGGGGGTGAATAGAATTAATGGTATAGTTAATGATGGTGTTGAAGAGTAAATAGGCGTAGTTCACTGTTTCGTGATTTGCTTGGCTAAGAATATTCCGGTGGTTTGGAGTGGGGAGCTAGGCAATCTCTGTTCTATAGCGTACAAAGTTGGGGCAAACCTGCTTTAATGCTTATTTTCACACACGCGTGTATGCTATATTAAACATTGTCTCTTCGTAAAACCGTTCTAATGGAATATCAGATAAGTGTTGTAGGATGAAAGTATCTATTACTGAGTGTCCTCTCTCGATTCCTAGGAGAGTTGATAACGTTTCGGTGGAATTGCGATCCCGACTTGTTTGTCACGTGGAGAGCACTTAAATAGATGCTCTCCGTCTGTTCGATTGAATATGGAAATTGTTTGCCCATTGTCGTCTGTCATGATGAGCAGGCTAACAAGGTGTTACTTGCAAAGATGACGCTAGTTTTCTCATCACACTTCCTCCGAACCCAAAATAGTTCCCCTCATACCGTCTTACCTTCCTAGCCTTAAAGTCGCAAATGACTTCTTTTGTCGGTCTCTTATCCTGATAGCTAATAAAAAATTATTTTCTGTTGGAGGAGAGTTAATGATTTTCCGCCCACGAAATCAATCATTTCTCTATGATCACTCATCTTGCGTTGCTCCCATCTTTAACGACCCTCGGGTAGCATTACTGAGCTTTATTACTCATTATTACTCATTTATGCTTATTGCGTTAAAATTGGTTTTGTCACCCCTGGCCAATCTTTATGTTTCCTGAGTCTCATGAAGATTTTTTGAAAGGCCAATTGGCGGTTGAGGTCATTTCGAGTGTAAAATCAATTAAATTTACTCTCCTTACCTCATAACTTGCCCGAGGTAGGATTCGTATGCGTCACCTAACTGGCTGGGCAAGTCTGACACTAGCGTAATCAGCGCTCCTCGCAGAGACTGTCCATTCGCATGTCCTGAAAAGCTTTGCCATCCTAACATGTATTATATATTTACACCTTTGCATGTTTTCTCCCATTTAAAGCGATAAGTTAGGAGCAATACACTCCATATCTGTATATATTTCACCTGTTGCATCTCTTATACTTTGTGCACTACTTGCAAAATTTACTCCAGGTTTTTCAGCAGGAACTTCTAAGGCATCTCATGACGACTCCTCTGGACATGTTCGCATCGGTTAAATACGTCTTACTCTTCCATTTTTCAAAGTATGGTAATCTCACCGCTCGTGAGAAGAGCGCGCATCCGTTTATGTGAGCGTTACCCAACATTGTTTTGTTATAAACGTTCTCCTCCCCATGTAGTCCATTCTCGTTACTAACTTTTAAAGGGCTGGGAAAGTGCATTTACAGCACGATTTCCCTTGGAGAGATTCGAACCCGCGATATTCGGGGAATCTTTCGGGAAATCTCTGCACCCGTTGGGCTTTCCCTTTCGGATACCGGTTTGGTTCTTTCCTCCATGACGGGGATCGAGAAATCCAGAACGCCTGTCAGTTTTCTTGTGAACTCTTGTCGTAATATCGCATATTCCTACCCCCTTCCTTCAACTCATTGACCCAATCTCTTGCCCCTTTATGAAACATCGTGTCGATGTAATCTTAACCATGTTGGTAAACTTTTTTTGAAAGAAGAGGGCACATAAAAAAAGAAAACAGATTGGTCCGGGTGGATTTTCCGAGACGAAACTAATTTCAGATTCCCAAGCTTCGTTCCTTTTTTAAAAAAGTAATTTCCGCGGTGGCCTGCTTAGAAAAATTAGTTCTCTCAAAGCGATCCTACGCGCGTGATCCAGTGGGTGGCGATCCGTCTATCGCCGGGTGAAGGTGTCGTGTGGAGAGTAGGGTATCGGAACTTGGGTGCGAGTGAAAACCAATTGCAAGAGTGGACGATCGGCTTCGTTGGCCTCGATTTCTCGTTAAGATAAAACCCTCCCCACACACAAGACTAGAGTCTTTCCTCACCGATCTCTCTCTCTCTCTACACACTCCTCCGAGGAGGAACCTCTCGTTTTCCCTCCTCCACCTTCATCTCTTCCTCATCCAGACTTGTCCGTCTTTCCTCCCACAAGCAAACACTTCTTTTCCCATCCTCCTCCCCCTCCGAACATATCGCCATTCCCCGACAACAGATGGCGGGGCCTGTTCACCCTTAACGATCTCATTTGAATAGCGTAATAAGCTTGGGTTACGACTGTTAAGAAAAAAAGTAAAACATCGCGTTTTCCGTTACGAAGGGCAAGGCTTCAATTTTGCAACACGCACGGTTGACGCCCCAGCCACCCCTCGTCCCCCCCCCTTGCAAATCATTCGAGCCTCGCGGCTTCATGATGTGGTTCGGTTAAGTCAGTTTAGTTTTTCGATTTTTAATACCTAAGCCAATTATATGCATTACTCGCGATTTTTGCATGCAGGAACTGGCGAAGTGATTTGCGTGCTCGTCGTCATGGAGGAGGGTTGTTAATTGTGGCATGTTCACGTTGCAATTTACGGTGGTTCTCGGGTAGACATGTGTAATTTGCGTAATGAAAATGATTACTGAGTGATTTTCACACATTTTATATCCGAAAACCGTCAATACCGATACATTCTGACCGCTCGCTGCTGAAAACAAGGGCGAGTTTACCCGTTTGTATCTGGAAAAATATGTAATTTTTAATTCTTTTAAATGTATTATCGCAGCATTGCATAAGTGAAGGTACAAGGTATGGAGGAAATCTTTAATTTTTATCCTTGGTAGGATAACCTTTAAATAACAAAGTATAATATCTGTAGATTGCTCGTTTAAGTACTCATTTTCTGTAAATATATCCAATTTAAGCAAAATGTTATGTTAATAGATGCTAAGGCGATGTGTATAGCTGCTTAATGTTATAGGTTGAACAAAAGTTTCTCAAGGTGTAGATACAGTTAGTACTTATTTGTAGAATGCCAATTTTTTTCCAAGTCAATCGTTTAATATATGTACCTAATAATTGATTACTTACTTATGTATATTCTTGTATAATTTTGTAGGTAGACTATTTTTATTCGAGCCTTATTGCCTAGTCTGTGAACGTCTAGAACTTCATTGTGTTAGGACGTGTATCAGGGACGTTCAATAATATGACGGAACATGTGGATTCAATGGCAGACGAGCTGTTTGTCGAAATAACTGTAGTCACAGATTAAATCCTGGGAACGTATTTTATGGAACATACTTAAATTGATATGTACCGACCAAAGGCTGACTGCTGTTTTTTTTGGGTTTGGAGGCCAATGATGAAAAAGAAAAAATATCTATTTAGACGGAAATACTATTAGTCAGAAGACAATATACCTACCTGTTAGAAGTGGTGATTACTGTTGTGGTATTCACCCATATTTGTTTTCTAGCTATACTCAACTCTCCAGAGTAGTGAGGATCGATAGGTAAAGAGTTTTATTAATACAATGTTTCAGGACTCGTATCCCTTTATAAATTTCGGAAAAAGCTGGCATCCCTCCAAATATTAATCTATCAGCGACGAAAGATAACTTATTCAGATGAAACCTTCATGGCTTGATGAAGACGGATAAAGAAGCTTAAGATTATAGTTTGTTGGGCACGGTATGATACAAATAAATAGGACGAAAAATTAACTTTATTCCAATTTTAAAATAAACTCTCCGCCAGGAAACTACACCCATACCCCAATGGGTCGTAAACCAAAAAGAGAAGAACTACTCCCATAAAATGACGTTTGATTTTCGCATAGGAATTAAAGTGCTTCTAGTGCACTAAATAATCTTTGGCGTGACTTCAGAAAGTGCAGAATAGCAAATTTTGGTTACAAAACCTATTAGTTTTCCGCGATTACGTTTTCCCAGCAGATGCCTCATCAAGTTGAAACCGGCTGTATCAATTAAAAGTAACTGTGGGACAATACATTGTGGTGTTACAAATGCGGTTTCAAGTAGTTCTTGGCGAGCTTATCCTTCACCAATCAAAATTACCTTCCGGTTGAAGGTTGAAGTTTTGTAGCGATATGATTATCCATCTATGTTACTTAAAATGCATTATTCGGTGGATGGCATGTCAGTACCCCCGTGTTCCTCGATCAACCACTGCTCTCCTTTTAATGAAGCCAGGATCTTTGAATGGCTCTTACCCCCAAGACCTAGTTTCGGGGTGTGATAGTTTTTGTGGTGGCTGAAGTAGTAGTTGACTATCCCGATGGCACAGCTCTGATATTCGTGCCCGTTGAATTTCGATTTTTATTGATGGCCTCTAAGGTTATCACTTCAATATTGTGGTACGAGTGGTCTGTCGAATATCTGTGATTTTCGCATGGGAGTTAAAGTGTTGTTTAATTTTGTAACCCAAAAAGAGAAGAAGCAGACTGTGTGATGGAATTTCAATGCTATGAAGACGAATTGCAATTTTCCTGTAATAAAATTAATTAACTGCAACTATCCATGTACCCTATCATCTTCACCTGATAATGACGTATTACACAGAAATCTAGATGATGTATTACATAGTAATGCATCTACTTTATAGTGGTAAATTACAATTTTTGTCAACATTATGGGGCGTAAAACTGTTAAGCCCTTGGCACCTTTTTCCTGAGAGAAGGCTAATGCCCGCGGCGGGGTTCTCATGACCCTTGTTTCAGTCCCCACGTATTCTTACCCGTGCAAAGTTACCGTCCTAAACTTGTTGGCCATGATAACTTCAGTAGTTGGTCTCCTTCTTAAATAACCAATCAACTGTAATTTTTTACCTCCATCTGTCATCAATGTACTAAAAATCACTGTTTGCTGTTAGATATAGACCGGATAGAATTAGGGGGTTCGATTTAGTATATCGGTGACGCACATGAATGAATTCGCCATGAACATAAATTCGCCATTAAAATCGCCATCACTCTCTTTAGTGTGCATCTTTGCAACCGTGCGCGTGACTGAGTACCGTATAATCTGTGCAACCGAAATGATTGGAGAATTTACAATCGGTGAATATAAGTTTCGGAGCCATCAAAGACCGCGAAACGATTACAGCGAAATGGTCTGGAATAGTGACGGTGACGAATGTGTGACGGATCCGCCGCGTGAATTGAGTGGGCCGGGCGGTTGAAACTGGTCATGTCGCTCATATCGGAACATCGAACGCCCGCGATGGCCGGACACCCTCCTCCTGCTCGCAGTGCCACGCGCTCGGAGCGGAGCGGTAGTATGAAGGTGTGGTGTGGATATCCCAACCCGGAACGCTCTCCTTCCTACCTCGAGGCGGTTCTTATAGCGAGGATGGGCGTTCTTCTTCCCCTATGGTCATCAAATAAGCCGGTAATCGAACTGAAGACTACTCCCCTCCCCTCTGCTTGTAATCCATGAGCCTCCATAATGTATTCGTTGCGCACGCTTCGTCCCCCGCCCCACTTACTCCTCCCTCCCCTTCCCCCCCCCCCGCCCTGCGGTTCAATTCCATCGGTGACGCCATCCACCCTACCTTCTTTTACTTCGGGGAACCGCGCTCGTCGCTTCAGATCATTTCAGGGTTCGGCCGCGGATCAAATCGCCGCGGCCTTCGGAGTCGAGGCCCATCCTTACGCGTCTCATCTCCCCGCCGGGTGGTGATCGCACGCGAGGCATGTTACAGGACGTTGCGGTTGCCGTATTCCCTGCCCGCCCTTTCTTCTCTGTTTCCAATCGCCCGCCGCACGATGGGCAATGTTTGCCGCATTAACGTCTCCATCAGAAACCGCCGAAAGGGGCGTGGGAGTTCATTTGGGGGCGTACGGATGCTCCGCTGTTTTGATTTGGCTCTCAAAGGAGGGGAAAAGACTTTACATACCGTCAGAGGATGGTGAAATAAATAACCGGCTTACAATTCTAGGTCGAAGATTAATGAATGTACTCGAACATGTTTTTTTCTATAATTAATCTAACGGTTTACCTAGGTTTAAATTAAAGAGAGCGGAAAATCTGCGAAGTTTTTATCGGCGCAGGTCCTTATCTCATAACACATCTTCTTTCTTCACGTGAGTCCCTCATATACTTGCTACATCTCTTCATCCCAACCTTAAAGCCTATTATTTTTTTTGTTCAAGTCTCCGATTACCCCTCAGAACGTGTCTTACCTTAATTTGAACATATGATTGAGGATACTTAGCCAAAAAAGCGCTCAAACAGGAAGCTTCGCACATTAACCATTTACTTAACAATGGATAAATTCAATTATGAGAATTTCTTGCCACATTGGCTGATAGTGAATTATGTACCTTGATGTGATAATATCGACACAATCAATTGTTATAGTATAGTAATGTTAAAGCACGGAATATATGAAGCAGACGATATTGGATGCCGAAATAAGCAATTGCGAAGGAATGATGCGGTTTGCTCAAACCAGTTCTGGTGTGGAAAGCTGCAGCCTACCTATTTTCCGACCGATGATTACGGATGATAATGCGAAAAACTAGGGGTGATTAACGTACTAAAGTTCAAAAATTGTATGTCCTTGAAAATCATGTTAGCTGAATTACGATTCAATGTAAAAAAAACTATAAAAAAGAAAAAAACCATGCCTTTTACATTTAAGGGAAAACGTGTTAAAGTGAACTATTTGAAGGCACCGAAATGAGATTTATTCATAAATTTGTTAATTTGATCTACCCTTGCGTTAAGGTGGTTTCTCGTGGGGGTGATATTGGCCTTATTTGCAATCGCATGTAATGCGTTTCTCACGCCGAAATCGAATTGGTAGGATCATTTGCAAAATGGAGAAATAACGAAGCGATGTCTGATTTTGTTATGATTTCCTGGTTGAAAAAGCCTTTGTACTAAATTCATTCTGGGCTATATTTTGAAAGGTCTTTGAATCCGTGGATTTGATTCGAAAAAGGCGAGATTTCAAATGGTTTCTCCGTCCATGTGAGGTCTTTTGCGCACTTGCGCATTTGGGTACGGACGTCTACAATTAGTAATGGAACGTGGTACTATAATGTAAGCGCTTTACTTTAAACCTACTACTTACTACCGCTAATTACCGGCGCTTATTACCTCATCTAGCGCTCCAACTTATCCTGCATGGAGCAAGTGACCTCATAGTCGTACGTCGCCTCTCTTAATGGGTACCAACCGAGTGATTCAATATCACGCCGTGATTGGTCTGCAATTTGTTAAAGCTGCAGACATCAGTCATTGATGGAGTTTGGAGTGGAGAGATTATCCGATTGCCAGAATGGTCTCTTGTATTCAAAGCTCTGAACTCGCTTTCCAATGGAACTTGTCTGCCCTGACTGCAGTGCGGGGGAAGGGGGAGCGAGAGAGAGCAGTGAAACCACCGAAGGAGTGCACAAGACGTGTGTTATCTCGGTGAAGTCGTGCCCACCTCGACATCGTACCTTACATTTTTCTTTTGAGTGCGAGATATCCAGACTGCATGCAATTGGTTCTCAATGCACCGAGAACACCAAGGTGCCCGTCCTCCGGCTAACGGTGGCCGGTGTTGCCACCTATGTGGCTTTTCAAACCGGTCTCGGGGAATGTTTTTCGTCTGCCGCACCCTAGAAACTGCAGAATTTATGATGGGTTCCCTTCGCATATTTTTGCACGAGAGCACGTACCACACATTTGCTTTGATTCGTTAATTTCTTAGCGTTGTTTAATTAACTACCAGTCCAGGGATGGTTTTTATTTGGATCTGTTCAAAAAATATTTCGTACGTTGGTGGCGAACATCTCGTTCAAATATTGCTAGCATCGAAATTAGGTGAAAGACAGCTTTTCTTCCTCTGGTTAAATGGAGTAGTTTTAAAAGTGTATGAAAATGCCACCCCACTCACAAATGGGACGTTATTTTTAGCCATTAACATTCATCAATCCGAAGATTGGTTTGCTGCAGCTCTCCATTTCACACCATCATCAGCCAATCGTTTTATTCCTTTATGAGGCTTAATTGGTCGTAACTTTACTGCCGTTAAAACTGCCTATTGCGAAAATAACAATGTCATCGTGAGGTTTCGTTCATTTGTCCTGTTGAGTTTATCTTATCCTTTCCGCATTTAGCTCGCAGGCTTCAACCAACAACCAAACAACCAAATACAACCAAAACAGCATTTGATTTCATGAAAAACATCGAATAATGGTGTAGCATGTGATACTTCGGCACAACCGTGCGATAATATGTTATTTTTGCATGCGATAGTTACCTCGAAACGTCGCGACACTCCGAGAACTGACCCACTGGGCGTTGGGGAAGTTTCGGGTTCTCCAAATTCTAACATGATGTAGCACCTTATCACCTAAGACCCGAAATCCCGTATAATTCACTTTAAACTGTAATGAATTTTCTGCACTGAGCATCGTATGGTACAATCATTTCTCATTATCTTAGAGCTGTAAATATTTATATTGTATTATATTAAGTTATTTTTGTTTATGGGATGGATTTGAAATAGCTAATATTTGGTAAGTATTTTCGAGATTCTCGCAGATTAGTGAATAAGAGTATTTTATTGACTTTTCCATCTATATATTCTTGGATTGGCCCAATTTTATTCGTATGGGTGTCTAAGTATCTCTGTCTTCCCATTGCGGAAGCGGTAATGTCCTTAATCGCTGAAATCAAGCAAGTTAGTAATATTTTTATTGAGTGAATGTACTGTTCAATCCACGAGATTCGACGCGTATGTGTCATTATTCAGCTAAACTCTTCTGATACGAGTGCTTCTTACAATATATTGAATCGCGGTCATTCCATGGAAGGTCGTCCTTGAAGGAGGTTAAGTACAAGCTTTGTGTGAGTTTCCTCTTCTGTCTCGCGCTTTATTCATTCGGTCCCATGCGGTACTACGCAAATCTTGCTCTCAACGATGCGGAAGGCAAGCGAGGTCAGTTACGGCAACTTTAACAGGCAAAAAGGCGGAATATCCACGTGCCGCCCTCGGAGCAGAGTCGTTTGACGGTGAAGCCAAGTGTGAGAATCCCATTCAGTATGAAGACGTGATCGCCCTCCGGCATTCCTCTCCGCTTTCAGATCCTCCAACAACATTAGAGTGATGACGAAGCCACTCCTATCAATTTTACGGAGATTCATTGTCGTCGCGATCAGTATTGGCAGGGATGCCGTAGCTACGATGGAAGTCCGCCAAGGTTTACGCCAAGCGTTAAAAGCGAGGAGTTACGTGTTTTCGTCGATATTCCCCCATTCGTCTCGCTCATTATTCCGAGAGAACACGCAATCAGTTTCACGCCCCCAAAACCTGGGAATAGGGTGCCAGCGCACTGGTTTCCAGATACCAAGAGAGTTTGCTTGGACAACACTCGGACGAAGCCTCCTCATCTCCCTTGTAATAAATGAATTCTGAATGCTGTTGTTGACGGCGCCATCATGCCGTTTGCATGTAAATTTAATTAAGTTTTGGCTCACATGACAATTGATCCTCTTAAAAATAAAATACAAACCCACACACAATCTGTGCATACACAAAAAACACTGAATTGCATGTAAACAACAAATCAGTTTAAATCGCTTTTATCCCCCACGTATGTTCGTTGTTCACTCGTTGATAACCACCTTACGTCGCTCGAAACCACAGTAATCATCTCACTAACTCTTCCTTTTTCGTAGAATAAAACACTCATGAAGCACTACGGAGTACCACAACACGGTGTTGTAGACTAAGAAAAAATAATAAAAATGCTCAGTTTGATCCAGCAACGGTACTACACGTCGCATCCGCCAGCCTTAACAAAAGCAATTCCACCAGTATCTTTGGTATTTTCGCCTAAAATCTCCGTTATGGCTTCAGGTTATTACCCGAGGTGAGCTACTTGTGACAGACCGCCATATTTAGTAGCGCCTTTAAACAAGGCTAGAGAGTGTTTAAGAATCAGCTACTGAAATAGTGGCTCACTTGGCGCTGCTGAGCTTAGTAGCAGTCTATGAATACGATTTTGTTAGTTGGCGACTAGTTAGTTCGCTACTAAGCCGATAGTAGCTCACTAAGGAACCTATGAATACGGTCGTTAGAATTTTGGTTCTCCAACTGCTAAGGTCAAATGGCACTGTAAAACCTATGACCTTAATCCAGCCACCAACGTCTCAATGCCTGAAGCGAAATTCTGACCCTCGACCTTTGGGTTTCCATGGCGGCGGTACACCGACCTGGCTACCACTGACGGTTTGAAACTCTGTGATGATGTTGTTTTTCAACTTTTTTGGCATATATCCCCATGAGTATGTTTTATTATTTTTTCCTTGAACTTGAGAAAATTCTTTTTTGTAGTTATATCTCCTTCAGTCTTCCCGGGGATTAAGAAAAAATAGAATTTCGTGGACAACCAGAAGGATATCCGTTTTGTCAGGATAGATCATCGTGACTTCTCTCTCCTAGCTCCGTCGTTCTCTGGACATTTTTTATCTTCTTTGGCTTTGCTGTTCTGTAAAACCTCTATCTATTGATTCCCTCCGTCGTTATTTTTCAACTTATGATGCTTGAAAGAAATGAGATCCGAATGAAAAAAGATTTGAGGATGCCTTAATCGTTCAAAATATTTCGTGCTCTTTGTTCATTTCGGACTGGCCCATACGGCCGAAGAAAGTACCGAGACGACTTCATTGTATTTCCGAAGCCAATATTCTAGAATACTTCTGTTGAGCATTGTAATTGATAGGCACCATACCTTTTATTAGCTAGGATAATTTCTAGATTATCCTCGACGACTTGACTCTCTACTCGAGGGTCTGACGGGTTCGATCTAAATTGATTAAGTCTTCTATTTGGGAGCGTCGACGCTCGAGGATTAATTTGTAAGTACCCACTTGGGTTTACTGGGTGCGAGGATCGAAATAGTGTTCTACCACTGGCTTGTGTTCTTACAGCCTTATTTTTGTCGATCTTCTTGCTGACGCTGTCATTACTTCTATGTTTGCGTCTGACATCTGGGTTAAGGTTTCCAAGCTGGAGTACGGTTTTGGAGGTAGTGTGCGAGAAAATAGTGTGCTGGAGTCCTATGATGAAGATAACACGGAGGAAAAAATCTTTTATGGTGACTTTCTTTAGAAGAAGTAAAAAAAAAATTGGGATACCAATAGATATGAATCAGCCACCTTTGCCAAGCGAGATTGTAACGCTAACCAATCAAGCGGTTTGATCTGGCGTAGATTTCCCTGTATTCTTATAGACGCAGCAAATATTACCGATTACAAATTTATTCATCTCAAAAAACAAGGGAATATTAGGGTTTGACCAAAACGAATTAGCGTGGCATTTGACCTCGTTCACGATGTAAAAAAATGCGGCATTCTCATCTGCGAGGCAACGTACGTAGACCTTCCTCGTGAGTAGTGTAAATTTCTTATATCTCCCTCAATCATTGTACTTTTTGCATATGTACTTCCCGTGAATATTAAAGCCTTGCATTTTAATTAATGTCTTCATTCACATGACACATTTTTAAGTAGCAAAGAATTTCCAAATGAAATCATCTGTATAGGGGAGTTATCATTTTGGAAGAGCATTTAACGAAAAATAAAGACAGGCACTATACTCGTAGTACCTACTGTCCTCGGTGCAGACGAAGGATACCATTAGAATCGAATCCAGTTGAATCAGTCATTTTCTCTTCGAATCGGAAAGAATCTCCCCAAAGTATTAAAATCCAATCATAACGGTTTGTGTAAATTATTTTTCGAACATAAATTTCCATATAAGTTTACGACTCGAATAATTGAGCTCATGCAGGGTCAAAGTAATAAAATTTTGCCAACCTTTAGTGTATATTCGAAGAAAAATCACTCAGACCTTGTACCTGAATATGACCACTAAGCGTCTAAAAAACGTGGTGCAAATAAATGAGGACTGTAAGAAGTCTGTTTTCAGTATTTTTAAGAGTTTCTTAGAGGTCGGCTCACATTTTTAATATTTTACATAGTATTATATTTTTGCTGGTCAACTTCAGGAAGAATTGTTAAATTCCCAGCCTCCCTCCGGCTGGATCCAAACTGCCCTACGTCTCCAACGCTTTCGTCGGCCACCCGTGTCTCGGAGTAGAAAGGTCAGCCCTTTCCCTCGGCATGGGGTTTGCCCGTGGCAGCTGCCTTCTCGAAAAACGAAAGCTGGACGTATTTTATAAAGCGTCAGCATAACTCAATTATATGCGTCCAACTTTTTGAAACGTCATTCGATGGACGTCAACGTAAAATTTACCTTGTGCAAAATTCATTTACGGTTTGATTTGAGTCAAATAACTATCAATCCTTTTTCTTAGATAAATTTACGAGTAGTTTAAAAATAGTAAGAGTCTTTGATAAAATTCTCGCTTGCCGTGAATGTACACTTAATTTCGTCGATAGTAAATGCGAGCCATCAGTACTAAAGACAAGTATTATTTCATTGTATTCATAGTTTTTTTTGTAAGTAAACAATCTCAGAATTAGATTTAGAAAAAAATTTCAGAATTACAAAATTAGCCCATTGTTTTAATATGTTTTCAGTTCATGTTTTGCTTGCGTTTTATAAGATGTTACTTGATATTGACATTTCTACCGAGAATTTACTTGTTTCCAATTCCCACAACTTTCTTAGCATTTCATCACCACTTCGTTCATCACCATCACCACATTCATCTTCGATTGTCTTCTTTCATACCTAGATAATCCTTCTTATCGTTCCCTAAAGTTCAATAATTGAACCATCCCTCATCCTCTTTCTTCTGAGGCTAAATGTCGACATCATAGCAGATAATGTTCAAATGTCTGTGCGTTGATCCCCTATTTACAATTCTATTCCTTGGAAATCCATGATTAAATGAAAATTTTCTTCTCATGTAAATTCTCAAAAATTAATTTTTTTCTTAAAAGGTTCTCATTTACACTCATCCAGTGACCGGAAATATATGATTCAAGATTACGGCGGTTAAAGGATTTATTTTGTGGAATTCATCCGTCATCGAGGAAATAAAGATTACTTTGCTGAATCAACTAATGATTTAAATTGAAGTGATCCGTATTTGGACTTTTTATATCATATTCAGATCCCTTGGGCTTCCAAAAACTCAATATCATATCCTCCATGCTTCAAGGCACGATGTTAGAATTTTATTCTACCATTTCAGCTATCCTTCTCCTTAAAATTACAAATATTAAGTGCTTGCTCATTAGAAAATTGCTCTTACATTGAAAATTAACGGTTTCAGGCCTCACTTCGTACACTTTTACCGAAGTTAGTTGTGTCCGTGATAATTCTCCATTTAAACCGTTTAATTGCTACCCGTGTCGACTAAGTCACATACTGGCTGAGTTTGCTCCTGATGATGACGTATTGAAGTCCAGAAGCGTAATAGTAAAGCAATTCAATTGGAATTTCACCATAGAATGGATTAATTAAAAATAGCTCGTAACGGTCCAATTTATGTCGCATTTGGGGGGCCTCCTTTACTGCGCTACAAAAATAGCGCGCCGGCGGCCTGAGAGACCATATTTTTTTATCGGACCCTAATGCTCGGAACAAAATCGGGCTGAAACCTCAACAAGTGGTATGCGAAACCTCCTGGCGGCTGGTCGCGGTAATTGCCTTTTTAAAGTTTAGATACTCAACGCAATTTTCCCAGCGCGTGTTCTCTCCAGCACCGCCCCTATGGTCTATACCGACCTCCTCGGCCGTCTGCGAGTAATTCGCGTCGCTTCGTCATGGCGCAAGGAATTCTCCAGTCCCGACGCCAGGCAGACCCTCCAAATCACTCCCCGCACCACGACTGGTGGCTGCAGAGGTGACCCTTCCCTCAGGCGGTCAACCTCCGCAGCCGGTCCAGTTCACGGCGGGTTGCTATGGCCTTCTTCTGGCCATGAAAACTCGGGAACCTTTCTAAACTGCGAAGAAAGAATTAGAGGAGCTAATTGCGTGACTGCTTCTCCGTGAAAATTCGTATGCCTGTTGCTTGTCGTTCAGTTATGCATTGAGCTCTTCACAAAAAAATATACTGAAGTCCTAATTTTTTAACTGTGCTTTCAGACGATCTAACTTGAACGAAAAACCTGGTTTTCTGAAGTGTTTTGTACATTCGACGGGACGCTGATTTTGTTTTGCATTACGCGAAAATTTTACCGCGTGCAATATGTGTGAGCATGTGTGCAGTATGTTTTCAACTTCACTGGGATGTAGTATTCTATGAGTGCTTGAAAGCATTATCTTGTTAAAATTTCATGGAATCCATGTATCTTCGCGATCACCTAAATAGTAATTGTTGCCTCTAAGGAGGGCGAGAATATTTGAAGTTCTCCATCGCGAGTAAGGGAAATATTATTTGGAGAATGAAAGGAGGGTGGAAAGAATCGACCATCTCTTAAGCAACTGCCTATAACGGTTTTCAGTTTAAAGTAAAGTCCGACGTAAAGGGCACTGCAGTTGACATGTTATTCACATAGAGCCCATGCGCTAACGGAAGAATCTTTTTCAGAACCGGGGTCATGTACCTGCACCCTAGGAATGGGAAGAAAGCACAGTAGAGTGTCGATTATCCTGAACGATTGAGGTTTGAGAGCGTATGGATGACTGACTTTTGGGATAACCGACCATTGATGGTAAAAAATGAGAGTTTTTTTAATGAGTCGTAGGAACTATTAGATACAAAAAACCGATCGATTTCCGATGTTGTTGCATTTCCAGCACCGTACTCCTGAGCTTAGATTGACCCACAAGCACCTTTTTTCAACTGCTCTATTATTTCTAGTTTATCGGAAACAAATCACAAGCGTTTAGACAACACTGATAATAGCATTAGTCAAACGGCACAGCAAACGACAGTACGGTTTGTCCCAGGCAAAAGTTCACGCGTTAGTGCCCGCGAAGTCTAGTAACGAGGGCCGGTAGGCGGGTGGAACAGCGATCTCGTAGTTTTTGTTGTCTCACGAGTTTCTGTTAACCGACGTTCCGGTTGACCGGCATTCAGGTAATCGAAGCCCTACAGTACTCATAGCATAACTGCAATCCTATCTCTATGAAAATAGATCTGTCGAATGTGGTTGCAATAATGCATGATTAAAGCTGATTATTTGCGCCATTAGCATCAGGCGACGAAGAAACTACTGTCCTAAAATTCCTGACTATAATTGGCATCGCTATACTGGAGAAAGAAAGGGGTCGGTGGAAGTTTGTAATAACCGTGTTTACCCGTGTTTCAGGTTTCTTTCAAACATCATGCAAAGAATTAAATTATCAGATTCCTTTTCAGTTCACTATAACACCATCGCAAAACGCAAGTTTTAGATATTTTATATTAAACAATTTCGTAATAATTTTATTCATTCATCCACCCAAGCTTATTGAATAATGACTATGATTTATCTACCAACCTGTTAATTGCCACTGTCTTACCTCGACCCGTTGAAAAATAGTGTTGTGGAAAGAGTTTTAGCTTGGGTAATCGGAGCAAAGTGCTTGCACTCCAGTCTTCGCGATTCTTATTCCGTCATGCAATATTCATCTCACAATCAGTAAGTCGAGCCTTCGATGGGTAATCCGAAGGTCATGGATTTGAAATTTTCTCCCGGAGCGAATGTTAGCTACCCAAGGATCATTCATAATTAGTTTCCTTAGCTTGTCTTGGTTCTTTATGGTCCTTTACAACTCATCTGTTGAGTGAACCCGACTGGTGTCGATGTTAGTCTGAACGAAAACGCCATTTCTATGGTACAGATATCGGCCAAATTTTGGACCAATGAGCGACATTCATCAATGTAGGCTACCGTCGACTCGATATTTCTCTCCTCTCATTCCTTCCCTCCAGGTCCACCGAAATCGGAAATGTACCCAGTTTTACCTGAAGTCACAAATTTCCATGTAGGTCAATCGCATCCCCTAATAATTGCTACTAAATTTTCGATTCTTTTTGGCCCTTTTCCTTAAATAATGTCCAAGGTTGTACTTTTCCTCTGAAATTTGGAGACCGATTGGACTTTTTCTCAAGAACACCCCTAAAATATTCTTCCAATTTACTCCTCCCCAAATACATACCACGGCGTCGTTATCCCGCCTAGGCAATTTTCAATCAATCCTACCAACTTGGCTGAAAAATATCCAAGTAATCAGAATACATAATAATAAAAATAATTTTCATTTGCCTAGAGATCTGGTTCATCAAATGAACAAGATATAGGGCACGTCATACATACATGTTACACATATTATATACGTTTTAGCTTTGCACTTATAGCAAGAAGTCACAAAATAACACTGTGAGCATCTTCATTGATGTATTCTTCAATATAATTGTACACCATGTACTGTAAATATTTTCTTAGTTTTGACTTAAAGGCATCAATGTTCCTGATTACTATTATACTTACTAGTAATTTATTTACAATATTATGCTCATTTCTTTGGGACCCACTTTTGCAACGCATAATTTTATTTCCCTCGATCTTTCTCAGAAAGTGCTTATGGAGTTTAAGTATGTTAGATTAGGAGAGCGAAAAGTGAAGAGAAACTTGGAGGCGGCAGAGTGAGCGGACGAAACATGTAAGGGGTGAAGAGGTGTTGAAGGCAGCCATAGAGGGGAGAAAGTTAAGTTAGCAGGGCAGTGAGAGAAAAAGATCTGGACGATAGAATGGGAGGTTGTTGTCGAGCTTTAGATAGTGTGTAGAGGTACTCGCGGCTGTAGAAGATCAGTACCTACCTTGTACCTTCTTGAATATCCATCACAACTTAGGCCAATCAGTGGTGGTGGTTAATGATAATGCTCTCTCCCATCTCACATTGAAGTAACTATTTTCAGGTTTTTTTCATTGAACAGAACTGGCTAATCATAAATTATTCCTTGCATACTCGTACGCATTACTCGTAAATTATTCTTGCGCCGCAAAGTGACGTAGTGGTTGGAGTTGCGAATATTTTTTACTCGAACTTCCCCCAGTTTTTCTCATGTGGTTAGGCCCGAAATTGCGACCGGAAGCATTCTTTCAAAAGAACTTCGTAATTGATTCTCAGAAGGACGGAAACTTCGAGAAAACGTGCGAGAAAATCATGGCTCTTATGGAGTTTGGGAGTAGAGGAGGTCAAATCGCTTGAGGAAGGTGTTCAGAATATCCGAGAGAAAAATCGCCTCAACGCTCTTGAAATAATGAGTCTGAACTTTGTTAGGTTGCTTCAACGTGTACAATTAGACCATGATCTTTTCCTCCCCACAAGTTTTTCAGGAACAATCTTATCGATGAGCTTAATTTCCTCCATCGCTTCTCAGATGAAGTTCTCTTTACTTACATTTGTAAGATAGATTTGTTGAGACGGGCCATAACTAAGGTTATTCGTGCCATCGTGGGCAGGTGAGAAGCTTGGTAAGGGTAGGGTTATTAGAAAAATAGAGAAATAATTTCCTATAGGTTTGGTAGAAAGAACCTCGTTTTTCCCGGAGAAACCCGAAGCCGGCATTAGTCGAATTCTGAAAGGATTTAAAAAAATTTAGGCGGAAAAAATGGAAAATTACAAAAAGAAAGTTACAGAATGGCGGTTGGGACATTTGGCTCGACTGTGACGTAGAACTATATTTTTCCCCCAGGAACGTTTGGTAATAAATAACCCACCTGTGTGGAGAGGTCATTTTGAGCATGCATATCTACTAGTAGTTATCCCTTTCTTGTTCTTCAAGTCTTACTTCTGAACCTCATATTGAAGTCTCTTCTTCGTTCAGCTGATACCTTCACTTCTGGCGAAGAAGACATTAAATAAAGAGACCATAGTGGCTGAAGGAAACTGCGGCGCCTGTCGTACATTTAGTCGCGCTTGGTAACTTGGGGACAGTTTATACGATGAAGAGCGTTTCTATATCCTCTTAAGAACGACGATCGGGTTGTTAGAGCGACCGAAAGGCTTCCCGAGGCCCATGAGTATTAGCTCCGTTCGGTAGTCACCGCTGTAATCCGAATGCCAACCACATTGAATTTACGCTGTATTTCCAAAGTATTGCAGCCACACACACATACACGCTACCCTTTCAACGAGATTTCTCTTCATCATGGGATTATTTTGAACAAATTCCTAATCTCTGGGTAGCGTCGAGGTGGGTCAACCTTGTACCCGAACGAGCTCGCATCCATTGACTCAAATCTCGCCCCTCTCATGCACATTTTTCATCCTTAGCGGCGTTCTTAATGAGAGGGACGCTTTCTAACCCATTGTTGTTGATCCCCAGCACCAAAGATATTGTCCCTAATCTCGAGTAACTGCCAGTCTTGGCACAGATGCCCGAAAAAAAATCATTACTTCCTGTAACCCGCTCATAATTGACTATAATACGTTAGCCTTTTTGAATGAGAGTCTGACGCCATTGTTCGTCGAGGAAAACCGTTGGGTGCCATTACTACGCCTTTTCTCGACTTGAAATACTGCGAGACTTTCAAGAAACTTAGCTTGTCTGCTCAAATAGATTATCTATAGCTATTTATTTGTGTGCATGTACCTACTCACATTTGCGAACATTTCCCGTTCTAGTGGCATTGTACGATAACAGATTTTGAAATCGTGTCCTTGAAACATAGAAAAGCATTTCTTTGTGGTCGTCGAGTGCCTCCGTAGCACATAACATATGACGCTGATGCCTTTCTTGCACGATATATAAGAAATGTGGTTCTTAAATGCGACTCTCTAAAGGGAGGGACGTAGTTAATGGGTACCGATAAATACTATTCTCCCGTCTTCCTTGTAATCACCTGATAAAGTCCAAATTGGAGAAATATTCTGTGATTATGTTCGGGCTACTCCCGATCCCCATTCATTATTTATGATCAGAGATAAATTCTCCCGATCAAGAAAGATATTTTTAATTAGGCGATCAGGGTTAGGTGCAATAATATGCCGCAGAGTTTCAATACATTCGAAATAGTGACATATTTCGATATTTCCTTTTCTAGTGATGCTTTTGTAGTTTTCCTTATCCCAATGAAACCTTATTACCCACCTAAGAAATTTTAAGGATATTATGAGAAATGATGAGAACACACATCTCATGTGTACTAATTTGAAAATTGTCTGTTACTATATCCGTAATCAAGATCATTTTGGGTGGAATGCAAAATTGGTCCGATAAAGTACAAATTGTAGTTTGATATCGGAATTCTCTCCTGGGTTCCTGCGAAGACGCTGGTATCATATTTCATAATGCCTTCATTTTCATCCCAAATCATCCCAGCTTATCGCGTTACTAAAAGGTAATTATCTAGGCTTTTGAGGATTTTCTTGCGTAAAAATATTATGTTTTGGTAGAACGAATGATCACGCTCTCACTTTGTATGCATGGCATTGGCTTTATGTTTCTTACTAGTTTTAGAGCCTCGTGACTGTTATCATGGGAGATTTACGGCCGTTCGTTAAAATTCGATGCTGAGTTCAAGACACCCGACCCGCTTCCCGATGAAACAATCTCTTCGAGGAGACTTATAACTATTTATAGCAACATGTTTCAGGTTGTTTATGGCGGACACCCTAAAGCCTCGCCTATCTACTCTACCCTTTCTATTACCTCTTCAAAATTCAGAACGGAAACCTCTCGTAAACCCTTTTATGCGCTGGTACACCGAGGTGCTCGTGGCGGCAGTACCTACATATTTTTCTTCCCTCTTTGGTAACTACTGTGCTTTTTTTCTTCAGCTTATACTACATCCATATCCCGAGACACCGAAAGTGCATTAAGTTCATGGCGAAAGGAAAGGCTCGACCTTACTTCAGCTGCCATCCATTCCTCAGATGGCGGCAAGCTGTCACTCATTCTGGCGCATGTGTTAAAACACATACATTCACCCTTTTGAGATATAAAGGAGGCGTCAAAGCTACTCCATGTGTGGAGTAAATGCGGAATAGGATTGCATTATCGCGGTTAATATCCGTTATTAATACCATTTTGGCCTCCCTGGCCTAACAAGAAAAGTAAATGATGTTGATGTGAAAAGAGTTGGCGTTCAAATACTCATCACTTACTTTTGGTCGGCAGCCAGCTCACTAGAAAGCGACTTAAAATACGTGCTTTCATTGGTTGGCCAAAATTCAGGAGTGGAAGCTATTGCCGAGGCGTATTTAATGGAATTCATGTGTACATGTTGTCTCCATTTTTGAATAAATATGCAGCACTCGCCAGCGACAACTACGGGGCCCAACTCGATTGTTGCTACTAGGTTTTCGTGAGAGTTCATGTCTTTCAAACACCACTGACCCGTCCGTGGGTGATGAAGCATATGAAATACCTTCCCTCGGTGATAATTTAAGTCCTTGGCTAATTTTTTCTGTAGAGTATTTATCACTAGCTCTTAGAGTTATACTTAGTTCTATCATCGCTTGGGGCATGTCTGCGGCTCTATAATTACGTCACATTTCCACTGCTTTTTCTTTGGTTATAATTTCATTAAATGTATTCTATACCCCATTGCTGATTCGTTTCAGTGCTTTTCATTAACTCGTTACATGCATTAAGTGTATGTATTTCGATGGTTACTAACTTCTTCCGTTAGTTCTGCTAATATTGTGTGTGTAGCACCATTCAATTGTCCATTATTAGTTCAATTACCTACGAATCTGATATAATTATAACTAGCTTTCTTTCCTAATTTTATTTCGATATATTGGTGTAAGGAATATATGTTTTCTGGCACTATTCTTGAAAAGTCTAAAAATAAAAGAATCAATAATCCACCTATCGATTTATTTTCCATCATTGTTTTTTTTTGCCGTTGACATCCCCTTTCTTTTTTTATGTTTTAAGAAGAGAGAAGTCCTTCATTGTAAATACTGTCAAGAATTAATTGTAACGACAGGAAGAATGAGGAAAATCTTAAGGTTATTTGCGAAGTTAAATGGAGAAACACCATGTCATCATCACCCACGTTTTGTGTGATTACTTTAGATGGGAGTTTCTCCAATTGTTAAAAAATGGATGAAATGGGAAAAAATTTCTTGCTGAAAATTCGTGAAAAATGTTTTATTTCCCTTGGAAAAAATCCACCATTCGTTCGTGAACAGGGCTCGATCTTTCAGTTTCATCGTTGGCTTCATTTAGGCAGAGTGTGTGGATGGTTTCGGATCGGGGCCTTGGTCTTATCCCTTCGAGGCTCCGCTCCCTAAATTTCTTTCCTCCCCTACGGGCGTTAATAACGCCCGGCGGTTTTCGTTTTTTTTCCCCTCCTCGTAGTCGCCGTGTAGTATCTCATCTCTCTCCGCGGGCGATTGATGCTTTCCGACAGACAGTCGATAAAAATGTTTCCTGCGGGAATTAACATAACTTGTTTGAGTATCCTTCAAATCTCCCTCCCTTCTTCCTCGCTTGCTTCCTCCCTTATCGCGGGCGTTTCTTGTCGAATGTGTCACGAAAAAAAATGACGGGCCGTTATCATCTATCCTCGAGTCCCTTCTTCTCCCGCGCCACCAGGAAGGCCCATAAAATGAATGGATTGAAAAAAATGTGTGGAAAAATAATTGCGTCACTGCCAGGAAATATATAATGAGGAGAAAGTAAGTGAATAAATGCATACCTATCTGTATGATTTCCTTCAGGGACCTTGCCGTATGCATTTGTATTGCCGTGTATTGACACGCTAATGGTTTGTTGCGAGTAATTGCTGTCGAGATACCCCTCTACGAGAACGCGTATCCTGCAATTTAGTTACTCGCTCTAATTGTGTCGTGAAGTACAAAAGGACGTATGGACCACGATGGGGCTGCAGTCGACTGCTCTTTTCAGTTATTCTATTCAAAATTACAGTCGGTAAATCTCGGGTGAAACTGGTCATTTCACTTCCCGGGTTATCTTTTATTTCGTTTAGGAATCTCCCTTTATCGGTTGATCTCCTCTGGTGATAAAATAATGGTAATGTTTCAATTTTACTCCGGGAGATAGCGCAATGATGCACCAATGATTGGAGGGAAGCAACTCTGTTGCCAGAAGAATCCTCCTTTGAAGTAGTCGATGAAGGATTACGTTTGTGACCTCAGGGTGAGGCTAGGGACATTTTTCTCGTTCTTAAAAATCTCCGTTCGTAATTGAAAAGAACGTTTTAATAGAAACGCTACAAGACAACTCTGTCATGCTAACAAAAAGGAGTAGATAAGGCATTTTATCTAATTTTATTACATCCCAACATGTTTAATTGTTGACCAGCTTCAAAAATGCACTGCATTTCCATTGTGAACGTAGCGATTTTTATAAAACCTGTTAGCTCTAATTTATGAACGACTCCTGTTCGCTTCCATTTCTGTAAGGCTATTCTTAGTATCTAAGTATAAAAGTCTCAGTTGTACGATGTCGCCGTCAAGGAGTTGCTAGAATTTGTAGTCGTTCCATGTGTGATGAATTGCATTCTTCGAGGTCAACTCTTTTCCACATTTCATAGTGAGGGTTAAAAAAAAATATTTTCCACTATATTAGTCTTATGGTGTGATATATCTATAGTAAAAATATCATCAAAATATATTCCGCTGGTGTTGTCGCAAAGCTATTATCATATAAAACATTTTACTCGGTAATTATTATGTTATCCCTATTAATATTGGATAATTATCTCTCCAAAGAAGGGATGTGAAATATTTGAAAACGGAATTTTTTATTATAACCTTTTTGCACCACCTTCCGTGATTTCTTTACTTGAATATATATTTGTTTGGCAGTTCCCCGATTATCAACGATAAAAGACTTTAAAAGCATTATCTTAAACGGATTAAGAGGATTTAAATTCTAATGATTATGGGAAAATATAGGTACACTAGTGTTGTTTTTGCCTCTTACAATTTTATTTATTGTTCAATGTTATTTATTCTCTAAACGAAACAAAAACATTTCATTAAGTTTATATGAACCCTCTTATTTACGTTTAAAGATTCTGAAAACGCACTTGGATAATCTGCTCTTAGGACTTAAAACAAACCAAGGCAATTGGCTAGCTATCCTTGGATGCTCAGGTTTGTGGCTATTATTTACAACCTAATAACCAATTATGAGGAGCTAGAGCCTCGTTTTGCATTTCACCTATAAAATAGTGGATGACGGCATATTTGAAATGATCTGAACTATGCTTAAAATGATAGTTACAGAAAACATCGGATATATAGATTAATTTTTTTAGAATTATTTTCTTATCACAAGCAAAAGTATTGATTCGAAAGAAGAGGGAAGAATAATGTTGCTTTTGGCAATGAAAGAGGCATACAAGTTATATTTTATAGCCTGTAATGCAGGGGATGATATACTGACGGCCATTTTGGTGGAGAGAATGTGGAGATGTGCAGTGGTTAGAGAAAGATAAGAATTTTGAATGTATTGAAGATAATGGGATGAGAATTTATCATACTGAAGAAAGAGAGATTGTGTGTAAAACTGTTTGACCATTGCAGGTCCTATAGGATAGGTACAACTATCCAAATTACTCTTACCACTTGAGCTCGAGTCACCAATCAGCTTGTTCATTCCGCTTGAATTTCATATTCCTAGCCATATTTCATGCAGAAGGAGTGTTTGGAAATCAGCCAGCTTGTATAGCCATCGCTCCAGTCAACATTTCGGTCCAATGAAAACAATTTACTAATAATTGTAACTAAATAGTTACAAATAACTTGTAAATATTCTTGGCAGCATTAAGGAGGGATCATTTCTTTCTTTTTGCACTTTTTGAGTTTTCCAGACTCCAGACTTGAGAACTTGACGGTATTTATTCTCATCTCCATCTCCTAAAAAGTATTTCCAAATGGCTTTTTTCTTCCTTATATCACTTGCTCACGTATATATATTCCAAAAGTGCGAATATCACCTCTGAGCAAATGGCTCCACTATGATTCATAGCGTCCGCCTTGTGCACCGCCATGAATGCGCGTTGTCATGGCGACGAGTGTTTCGTGTAATCCTTCCATGCCACTTAACCCCCGGACCATTATCTCGTGTCATTTGTCATCCCAGGACCCTCCGTCATGCTTGCTTTGCCCGATGCTTCTTTTCCCCCCTCGTCGTTCTCTTCCAACTCTGTAAGGGTTTTTTTCTTTTGGATGAAAAGGATTTACTCTTTAGCTTCACTTCGCGTCGCAATGCTGATCGTTTCGCATAGGCTGTGGGAATCAGTCGACGAACCTTGAAGGCGTGAGAGGATTGAAAGAAATGAGACCACCGTGGCCCAGAATTGAAGCGATGGAACCACTTAAGCAGCTCCTAGCGTAAACTGATTTATATGTCATGTTTTTCTCGTATTTGGATCAGTCGTAGATAACTGTGTCCGTTAACTGAAAGCGTCAGCAAAATCCTATATTTTTTCACCAATAAAAATTGAAGAATATTTAGACCCAGAGGAGTGATTGGGTGTGATATTGCTAAAAAATTTTCCTCTTACTAATAACATTGTGACAAATAGTTTATGTTAGAAGTGGATGTATCATTTTCTAAACCGATGCGATGAATTGTTGAAATTGCTTAAGAATATCAATGCGTGGGGTTGGCAGCCTCGCAAACTGCTACGGTATAGTGTGTCCCTTGACCTGGGCAAAGTAGTGTTCTGCGCAAAGGCCCCGAAATTAGATGGTCCGAAGTTCGATTCCTGATCCTCAAGACACATCTTTTCCTTGGAAATTTTCAATGTTAGGAGAAAACTTTTCCGGAATGCGAGATACTTGCATATGTATGTACCTTCAGATGTACAAATAACAGCTATTATTGAAGTCAAAATGCGCTAGTTCTATAAAATGACCCTGAAGCCGGTTCCTTAGGCTACAAAACGTGTTCCTAAAAACATTAATTTGATTAACACATTTAGTGCCTTACCAGTAACTAAGACAACGTGTCTTAGTTAATGGGACTCACAGATGACATATCTGTGCAAGCACTGCATTTCAAATGACAAAGTGAAAAATCTCGGGCATCTCAAAGTTTTGACTCTCGAGCGTACTTTCTAAAGGGGTAGAGAAATCCAGTGTTTCTTCGTCGAGTGTTTCTTGAAAAGGGATATTTCTCACTTATGACGCGGTTTTTACGTGAATGATGTTCAAAATTGTCTCTCAAAAATGGGAACATTGAAGTTAATTCTTCTTCTTACGAGAAACCAATTCATATTTTGTTCATCCAGTGGAGTAGTTCAGGAAATCCCGCGAGAGTCTATTAAATTGTAACTTCCCCCGCTATATTTGTCTGAGAGCAGCATCATTAATTAGTCACCAGAACTGTCGGAACTCACGATTTGACTTGAAAACCAATTGGTAAAACTTTTTTTCGATCTATTTTTGTAGTTGTCAGATTTTTTTATCACCCCGGCTACTCAATTCTTTAAACTCGTGAAATTAGTCGACTCCATAAACTCCTAACATAAATTGGTTAGAAACATCTTAACCTCCACAACTCTCCAGAGAAGAAGACAGGGAAGAAGAGGTGCTGCTCACAAGTAGATGTGAGTTGAACTCCAATGTCGATTTTTGAAAATGTATTTACGTTGTGTTTAAGATGCTCAGCATGAATAAAATCGTACCTTGCCCGTGGCAAGAGAGGTTTTTTCTATATGATAGTGTTCTCGTAAATGGACGAATGTTTAAAAAATTGCGTCAGATAATGGGTCCGTCGAATTTAAGTGTATTTAGAGTTGGTGAGCCGATAACATGGGTCATTTTCGCAATCGAGGATATGTGTGGTTGGTTTTGAGGAAATTGTTTGGGCAATGTAAGAAAAATGGAGAACAACGCGGCCTTGATATCACCCTACTTCTGAACAAATTGGGCGAGGGGTCCTCAATTTTTAAGGTGATTGGAGCACACCTCACTCATTTACATCTGTTTGTACAGTGGAAATAACGAAATATGTGTAATGTAAATTATGAAAATTTTAAATTTAAAAGTTTCGTCTAATTAAAGCATTGTTTTGATTTGAGTTTACGGCGCGGGATTCGAAACTTCGGCGAAACTCATTCAGCAAATACGCGTTTTTACTCGGTATTGTACCTTGACATTGGCTAGTAATTATGATTATAATAAAGAACATATTTTTTCTCGTTTAAAGAAAAATATGTACCTACATGTGTAATCGAGTTATTTCAGAATGCATGTCAAATGTCACGCATTATTACTGTGTACGCGTATTCAAAGTTTCACGGAAATCTGTGCAATAAGCGAAAATCGCTCCAACCACCTTATGTCCAACCCGACGGGCCTAGTGTTGCTGTTGAAGAAATCTCCCCGATAAATAAACCCAAAAAGATCGGGATTCCATAACAAAATCCCCGTGATTTCCTGAATTCGAATCCAAGCTCTCTGGATGAGAAGGCAGTATTCCAGCCAGTATACCAAACCGTTTCACAACTGATCTAATCTGTTTTAATAATGGGACGGCGTTTTGTCATGAGTGCAGTTAGTGAGCGAAACGGTGGTAAACTTCTTCGAGGTAAACTGTTTCCCTAAAAGTTTTCTAACCTTAAAAACAACGCAAAAGAATTGGATCGCGTCCTTTCTAAAATGAAGTTTCAGCAATGAACCAATGTTTTGCTACTTTGCCCTGTTTGGAGATTCTCCCGCTATTTTTACCCCAGGAACCTGCCGCCTGACCCACCCACGAATTCCAGTGGCTTTTTCATGCGTGGAAGAGCATGACGAATGTGAATCGTGGTCAGGCAGGGAAGGAAATGTTATTCTCTGCCAGAATAAAAGAAGAGAAAAAGAAACTTTTCTCGTCCCCAGAGGTATCTTACGCGCAATTAAATTCGGGCAACTAAATATTCTTAATTTGAATTCATGGTTCATTTAATATGCAATAGTAAGGAGTGGATGATTTTCAACGGAAGGATTCCTTTACCTCCACACCCTCCATCAATTTGTCTATTTAAGGAACGAGAACCTGTTGCACAGCGACCGTGGACGGCAGTGTGCTAATTTATTGAATTCATTTACATCACTTCTACCCGTCTTACCTTCCTTTTACACTTCTTAGTTGGCTGGGCTTTCATTTTCAAAATGAGTTCTTAAATTCCACCCCTAACGACCAGTGAAGAGTAACTAATCGTACATTACGTAGAAACCTAGGCATCTCGTGAAGTCAATTATTAACGTGAAGTCGAAAGTCATGAATAGTAATCAATGGAAGCTAACGTTCTATAAGGTTTAATTATTCATTTTGTCTCTTGTCATGGTAAAGTGACGTGCGAAATTGAAGTTAAATACGGAGTTAGAAAGGAATACGACTAGAGAATGATAAGTGTATGAATACTTCCAGCTTTCCTTACCTTCGCAATAATAGGAAAATCTCTGAAGGTAGTCGAAAAGTGGCACTGAATGCAACACACGCCATTGCTTTGAAATGTATGGATTACTTTCGGAAATTTTTGGTATTTATACATTAATTTGTCTCATACGAGGTTTTATTCGACGTGTGGGTGCCCGTGTGCCAGGTCGTAAATTTGACATGAAAGTATTTTCGTTCGTCGGCTTGCGGTCGGAATTAGTTTAAGGAAACGTTTATTGTAAGATTGATTGTTTCGAGCTTATTGTTTTACATATACTTCGATTGATCGATGTAAAGAGCATCTTCTTACCCTTAGACCTATGGTTTGTATCCGTGTTTATGCTTCAGGAACACTCCCAAGGAAACACAAGTTTTATGGCAATCATTTCACAAAATTCTTGTGATAACCTGGTATTGTATGTCCAGAGTCCTTAGTTGGCTGTCTTGATGTGATTCCAATCGCAGTAGCCTTGGCCCAAGCACTGGGTGAGTTTAATCTAAAAGCCCTTCGGATTGAGTGTGATTTTGCTTAAGCAAATTGGATTTGATTGAGCTATTATAGAAACCCAATTGATAGTTAAGTACATTCATGTATGAAGAGGTTGAGGGCCATTTAGGAAAATGGGTTTGTTTAAAAAAAATCACTGGTGCGTTGAACGGGAAATTCTTCAATGGAGAAATGAAAGGGCTTAGAAGTCAATGCTTTAAATATCGCCTTGTCTTCTTTTGCAGAACTTCTCTGCATGAATATGTTCTCTAAAACGACAGTTGCGTTTTTGGCTGGCGACATTTGGGTGATAAATTAGTCTTTGCGTAGATCTATATTTGATGTTGGCGTTTTTATATTGCATTGCATATTCATTTGCCAATTATGCCATCTTTACTTCCTCTGAAGGTTGAAAAAAAATTACTGTGAAATGTTTGCATTCCCCGGTATAAAGCTCCCATGAAAGCACATGATGCAAAAAACGGGTATCCCCATTCAATGATGTAGTTCAGTATATGCAAATTAACGAATGGAAAATCATGAGCTAATCCAACCTCAAGCATCTCAAGGCTTCTATCATCGACAACATCGGGCCACGCAATTCGGCTGTTGGTTTATAGTTTCTTACCTTACATCCGGTCAGTGAGATTGGCTGGCCCGTGTCTTAGAAAAAATAGACATCTTCATCTTCTCCTTTTGAATTGAATACCCGCTCCGGGCGCTTCGGCCGCTGCCGCTTAATGTTCCCATGTCAGCTGATTCGCAATGTGTTTTATTAGTGTAGAATGATGAAATCTATAATGTGCGAATCGAAAAGTCTACTGCAAGTAATCCTGCAACGCCTGTCGACCAATCATGAAGCTCTCAACCATAAATGCTGACAATTGAAATTTTTGCATGTTTGTACCCGTTTTTGGAATATGTAGGTATTGTATAAATGCATGAAGTGCCGAGCAGCAATTTTTTATTACTACTTCTCTATTTAGCTATCTCTTATGTTCATGAAAGGTATATTGATTGAGCTACCGACTCCCACCGATTTGTATTTTTATAAATATCTCGGTTCGAGTTATCTATCGCTAAATAGTTTTTTCTTAGTTCGTAAGATTTTAGTGAGAATCATCTAGCTTTAGTCCCTATTAATCTTTAACAGAACACTGGTATGTAGAGACATCGGCGATCAAGGTTATGAATACCAAAATAACGAAGTTACTTCTTACATTTCCGCTGTTTTTGCAAGCAATGTGTGCACTCTGTGTCTAGATCAAGGAATTGTGATTGAAGAAAAAACACTCTAATAATCTATTCCAGCACTTAATTTTTTAAATGTACTTAGTTATCTGGAAGGGACGTAAGAACCAATTTAATCGCCTTTTCTTACCCATTTCGTGAAAGAGCGAATGTTTCATAACTAATGAGATCCGAAATTTTAGTTTACTCGAAGGCGTCATAAACCGATTTTGTATTGTCAACAACTCTAAAATCAGCAGCTCAGGGACACAACCTTAGGTTTAGGTAACGCACGCACTCCACCTTTTATCTAATCCTGCCACGAAACAGCGGAAGCATTAACTCCCATGCAGAAATGTCGTCAAGTGCTTTGTATCGCTTTGTGAATGCGGATGTGCCATGGTTGTCAATGGTGTTGCAGAGGTGAAATCGGCGTCATGGATTGTGTTAACACAATCACTATAACTATTTCCATGCTCACAATAACTATTTCTATGTCCATGCCTCTTTCAATTAGTGATCGTTGCATGGAATTCGTGAATTTTTCATATCCGTTGTACATGCTGGCAAAAAAGTGTCTATCTCTTTATCTTAAACAGGATTCTGTGTTACCTCCCTATATCTCCTTAAACTACTCTTAAAATGATCTTAATATTGACATAAAAACCGTTTTGTAGGAGACAATTTTTGCGCAGTTTACTGTTCAAAAACTGCGAGAACGTGGGGACGAAATTAGACTGAGGCTGTTGTCATGTATTTTGCTCGTACATTCACGCAGTCATTTTAGCAAGTTCTCACTTCGCACAACGTAAATTTTCTGCTCGCCTGTCGACACAACCGACTGCGCAATAGAGTGCCTCGTGTAAAACGGCCAAAATAGTAGTAGTGATGGTAAGGACCGTTTTTTATTGGCATCAAGTCATGTCCATTTTGTCAATAAATTGGTGAAGGGGCTTATTTCTAAAAATGAATGATTTAGTTAAATTAATGTATTGATTCGTTGTTAGTTTTCTATGCTTTGGCGATGGAGATTCATGTATTTCCTTTGGCTGAGGGAAGTAATCATTAGGAAATCATTCTTCCAATGTTCTGCATATTTGGTACCATTGATCTGGTTGTCATTGACCGCCGAGTGTTCTAAGCTGCACGTAGAGGGTGTTAAAATATGGTTGGCCAAGCTTTCAGGGTACATTCTTCGTACGTAGGAGAGAAAACTGTGTTGTATGGATATGGGTCCGGAAACGCTATATGCCCATACTAGAACAGATTAGGTGACATGTAATGCAAGATATGGACCAATTCCCTGGCATCTACGCTCTCCGAACCTAAATCCACTAGACGTCTATTCGTGGGAGCATTTCAAAGCTCTATGTATCGAACCCCGGTACAAGATGCAACGAGTTCGTGCATTTATTGTGGAAGGCTGTGAAGCCATTCGCCGAACTACCGAGATACATCAGCGCATCCGGTATTCAATACGACGGCGGGTCGATGCATGCATCAGCACTGGAGGAGAGCATTTGCAACATTTCACGTGTTGGTACGTACTATTCCTGTGTGTTTCCCACGGTTAATGCTTTATGAAGAGTTGTAGAAAGTGAGTTCTAACTGGAAATAAAATGTTTCCGGACCCATATACATGTAGCATATTTTATCCATGTACGCATGAGGAATTTATCCTGAAAATTTTGCTGTAACTTCTTGTTACACCCTGTATTGAAGGGTGAGGTTTATCATTTGAATTTACCAATACGTAGTCGCGATTCTACTCTCTATCCCTACCCGCCTTCTCCGCTTGCATGAATGCATGTACCAACTGGCGCGAATATTTCTTGGATCCGTTCTTCAAGTGGGTCACTCCCGTCCTGGCGCCCGTCGAGTCTTCCACGCGGCTCCTTCTCCCGTCTCTCTTTTGGGATTCCACGGCCCCCGGGATTTTTTTCGGTGGCATTCCTGCTCCGTGCGTCGGACGCAGCGCGTGCCCCGCCTCCGAATGCCTCCGTATTCCCGCGTACGGGCCCGGAGTGCGGGCGGCGGAGGGTTTCCAAGGCGAGATGGGTGGCGCTACCACTCTTGGACGTCTTTTGTTAAACTTCTTTGACGGGCGCCGAAACTCCTTCGAATGCTTGATGAGGAGGAGGGCAGTGTGGGAAAAAAAGGTTGCGAGGGGCTCCGAAAATGTCGGCCCCTTTCTCCCATCCTCTTGCCTTTTAGCATTCGCCGAAAACCATTCGAAATAAATTATTATTGCGCGAACATCAGCATATCAAGCGTTTCGCATCGGCTGGGGAGTGATTCATGAAAGCTATTAATGGGGAAACGGCCTCATCTTTCCCTATTCAAAGTCTTGGGCGGCGGCGTCTTTACACTAGCCATGCCTTGCTTCCGGAGCGTAAAATAAGAATTGAGGAGACTTTCAGTACCTCCTTACAGTGGCCGTGGTTAACGTGAAGATACATTAAGTCTCAAGGCTGATCAAATACCTACTTAGTTTTCCATTGAAATGTTTTGATAATGTTGTCAATTTACTTGTGTGGCTTGAGAAGGAGGGTATATCCCTAACCTGAAACCATCGTGCTTGCTAACGTGCCGCACACTCGTATGTGCATTGTCCTCCAACGTGTGTCTTTCATCAATAGAACCTGTAATGAAAAACGCTCTCTTGACTTATAACATTCTTAGCTTGCCTAGGAATGAAGATAATTATAAAATATTGCAGTTAAAATCTTAAAAAATTCATTTAGGCAATAGAATACGGAATCAAACGAGATTCATTGCTCTTGGGAGCACGGTATTTTCTACTGCTCGTTTTCTTCAGTGGAAAAAATGTGCTGAATACCAACCGGTTAGGGGACTTTTATTCTTTGCGCAAGTAGAATATATTGGGGTTTCTATCTTTGATAAATGGAGAAACTCGGTACATCTGAGGCTTATCTCTTGTGTACTGTATTATGAGGCTTATCTCTTGCGTACTGTATTATGATAGGAATGCGTCGCTCTATTGTCTAACGGATTATAACTATTCGATGTTTGTGGAGTATAGTTAGTTTTGTAAATATCGTTAGTTAGCGTCACTCAGTGAAGTTACGATCCCCTACAATCACGATAAACAACAGTATTTTCAGCATCAGCGGCCCTCTTATGAAGCATGAGGTCTACGAATGTTCTATTTCGGTATGTTTCAACATATCTTCGTCAAAGTGAGCAAGACGACCGCATTGAACACTTTCAACATTTATAAGAAGCATTAAAATACTAATGGAATAAATAGAAATTTCTAAACTAATAAAAGAGAGTTTCAGTAGCTCTTTTTTCTATAAGAATCCCTCGGATGGTTAAAATTGAAAAGGAAAATTTCTTTGAGGCGGATATGTAATCATGATTCATGAAGTGAGCGTAAGCATTAATTCTAAGCCTAAACAAGCCCATGACTTCTGCTAAATAATTATTGTCTCGATAGACACTCATGCAATTTCTAATTATGGTCTTCTTGGAAGTAAAGTGTATTTAGGATAGCAGGTAAGACAGCAAAATTGCTTGCATCACCAGCACACGTGTGAGGTAGCTTTCCCGGAATTCACAGCGAAAGTTATGAGAACTAGACGGACGTAAATCATAGGAGATGGATGGACTTAAGCCTGTTGGAGAGAGATTCCGCGTGATTCTAGACATTACAAAACAGAAATCCAGGCATCATCATTACCTTCGGGATGTAAACGGCTTGAATTGGATGAATACAAACCTACCGTGGTGCAATTTGTCTCGAGTTAATAATGAAAAAAATTACCTGCATCGCGGAATGGGTTGAGACACCTGGTCTTTAATTGTTTTTAAGCTTGCAAGATGACGGGACGACTTTCAAGGAAGATGCAGCTCAAAAAAGTTATTGTATTCAGCGAGAGTCAAGTTTTGCCATTGTCTTAATCATTAAGTCTTTCAATAATTCTTTTATTCACTTTCACAATTTATTATGTCGTCTCTTCTGTCACTCCAATTAATTTGAGGGAAGGAAAAAATTCATGCCTAACCTTCTATTGTAATCTCCTTGTTGCTGTACGTACTAAACATGGGAAGGATCTTAACTTATTCGAAACCTGACCGTGGAAAGAGCAGATGATATTCCTATGTACATTTATAAGCCTCATAAATATAGAATGTCTCCATCATAGTTAAGATTCAATATTTCTATCATAGTGAGTGCGTGAATCGAGGCTTATATTTGTTATCCGCGTGAATAATGATGCGTTTATTAGAAGAACGTGACAGTAAAAGTTAATGTTCTCCCAGCTGTGGAGATGCTCATTTTTGGCCGAGTTGAACTGTAAGGTCCTTTGGAAAAAATACTTTTTGTAATTTTTTTACGAATCTCTTTAAAACTAACGGGAATAGTCTCCAATACCCATAAAAGCGAATGATATTAAGATCAACAATAAAAAAATCATCGATATAAATGCTCTAGGGCTGTAATTAGTCTCTGCAATGATCTCCGAAGTCGCTGAAACAATTCTGAAAACTGAGTGTAAACCAGATCACCGTGGTTGGGCAAATTGATGCAAATTTTTTCTACTTGGTAAATATGATGCGTTTCACGACTTAAGGTTGCTCTGGTCTTAAGGTCACTTAAACCAAACTTCTGGAAACTTGAATATGCCATCTTTGAGGTGAGTTTTACGTACACACTTCTTGTTAGATGAAAATAAAATTGGGTTTCGAGGCAAAGTTTATTGTTACTAAGCTTTAGATGTGGAGATTTTAACATGGGCTCTTATGTTGATTGTTCATTTTGCAGCAGAAAAACATTGTTTTGAACGTGAAAACATTTTCAAGCCACATATTTAAAAAGGCGTTTATTAGAAGCGAAAAGTCCTGGAAAATTGAATAAAAATTAAATATAAATACCTCTTTCCTTACCTCCCATTTATTAAAGTTATTTTCGAATTACTGCCGTGATTCAAGTCAAAATACGTGAGTTCCTTGCAAACCGTGCTGTAGTCGGCTCATATGGCTGGACAATGTGGTCATTAAAAAATATTCGTTAATATTAATAAAATTCGTGGAATAATCTGCATATTCTGTGCGTTAATTTTGCTCTCAATATACAACCCATTTCATCAGCGAAAGCAGGATTTGTTTATAAATAAAAATGTGTTCCTTAGTGTACGTCTTGACTCACATAGTGAAGCCGGAGCCACCTTTCCAGCCAGGTTTCTCCTTTCCGATAGCCGCGAGTGTAGATGAGGCATCGTCTGACTCACGGCGTGGCAATATTTCTCGTAGTAGCCGTTTCAATTTTCGGAGCTTCAATGGGCCGCGGACGTTTCACGTTGCCCACGACTTCGAGACACACACACTTGCTAACTCTCATAAAAGGCAATTGCAGGGATTGAGGTCAGAGCGGCGCGGCGGCGGCGGTCGTACCCCGGACCGCCCGAATTCAAAACAACCAGAGGCTCACGATCAAAAATTAGTCAGGCGTGGAAATGATTGCCTGAGTTGTCCAGGGTGGAGCGCGGGGAGCACAAAACTGCCTCTTCCAGCCGGGAAAAAAAGAGTTCTCTGTTTTAAACCACGGGCTATTATTTTTAAAGCCAGGATTATTCATGTGCTGTGTTGAGCGAACGCGTATCCATATCATTCATTAATGGCGTGTCGATGTCAGTTATAGACATTGGATGCCATTAGTAACATACAAGGGATTGTTAGAAGAATTAGTTCGAGCGGGAGGGATGATCAGAAACCTGGCTTACGGTATGTTAATCCCAACTGTATTAGTTGGAGAAATTCCATATTTTTTGGGCTTTCAATTCAGTGAAGACAAAATTCCATCAACACAACTCGTTAGTTCGGGACGTAATACAGCTAAAAGTCTTGCCCCAAAATTGGTGCCTCAGTAAAGGAAACTGCTGATAGAAAAGAAAAACTATGCAAATTCACACATTCAACACATTATGTCATCTTCAGGTGAAGATGACATAATGTGTTGAAACCCGGGTCGTGCATTAAATTTTCTCTAAGTGGAATTTGCATAGTTTTTCTTTTCTATCGTGGAAAAATTTCACTTAATTCACCCTGAAACTGTATGGTTTGTGAAAGGAAACTGCTGTTCAACTTGATCAATTCTTACCTATTGCTCATAAATTCTCACGCCAATATAGGTATTGTTAGGTCTGGGATATGTAATGATTATTTTTCTTCTACCTAACAGTCTGACCAGATGTGTCTTGTATTTTATACGTCATTTGGTGGTTCTTGTGTGAATTGTAAGTTTATCGCATCGCTGTGATGAGCAACTCCGTCACCTTTATTGCAATTCTTCTTAAATTTCATACTTGCTGGAATTAAATTAGTGGTTGGTAACAATCTGCTTAAGAGCTGCAATTTTGTGGGCCGTCTGGAACACTTTGGACAAAAGCTATGCTGATACATCTTTTCTTGAATTTGAAGTTATTTACTACTAATGGTTGGGTTGGATTACGGAGATATTTGTGTCATCGGAACAAAAATTTCCTCGTATCAGATTCTTATGACACGGACATCCTTGTTGTCTGTTGAAATGAGTGTTGTTAAAAAGACTGAATGAAAAATATATATTTTTTGACGAGAGGTAGTAGTAACCCTGAGTTGGTGAGAATTTACTTGAATTCGTTCATTCGAATGTTCATTGCGTGGGAAATTATTAACAATGCTACGAAGTACTAGGTGATATTGCGTTTTTTATTTTAACTTTAGTACGTTATCCTATACCATCATTATGATTGAGATATTTTCTTCATTGTGGTGGTAGAGATCTAAATATTTTATCATTTATCCTTTCCCGTGTTGGAGAGGAGAATTTGAGACCCTGTTATTAATACTTAATTTTGCGTAAATAGGAATGGATAACGCCGAATGCCGTAAATTTCTAGCCATTGCAAAGATAAATTATTGGGAAATTATAAATATGTATAAGCAAAAATAAATTAATGTGGGAAATACAATTAGACTAACAATTAGAGGCTTTAAGTCTCGGCTTTTTGTAGCACAAAAATCGATCTTTTTCCCATATATTCGAGGTTTTCAGGATTAAGGTAGTCCGAGCGGGATAGTTCCCTAGTCATAATAGAGACCATATTCGAATTATACGTTTTGATTTCACCAACTGTAGGACATATGAATAAAATATTGCAATATTAATGGTGCAATAATGTAGCATGTGATAGAAATGGCACGTAATTAAATGAAAATATCTGTTTAAGTCTTTAGCTTGATTCATTTTTTTCGCGCGGTGCGTTTGAAACTCCTTCAAAACGGAAGGTTTTTTGTGAAACCCAAGAACTTATTGCGGTGACAATATGTTTAATTTTCAAAAAAAGTTGAGAAATCACACAAACTACACGCTGTTAGTTTTTTTACGATATCTAAGTGTTAGATATTCCTCATTTTGTAAATAATATCTCTCTGGAGTGCATACACGTACCATTTCCCATGTAAAATGGCTGGTATTTTTTGGCAAATAACCCCAAAAGTAATGTGGTAAGGGGTTGAATTTTTGGTGTCATTAGAAGGGTGAGATATTTTTCTTTAAGATGAGACCAAATTCATTGATTTTTAAGTAAAATGATATTTCGCTTGAACTACCTTAACAATCTAGAAATCAAAAGTCTTTGTAATAGAGACAAAATATATTTTTCCAGTTTAAAATGAACTACCCTGGTGGAAAAATAAATGTTTTCTTTACTTCAGCGTTCTTTTTTATCTTCGTAATCTTGAAAATTATTTCATTCAGCTAGATATTGTTTTCCATATCTTCGAAGAGGAGAAAAATTGTTTTAAAGTTGTCTGCGAAGAGGAATCGTGAATGATGCGTCCAGAAAATTCACTTACTTTTCCAAGAATTGAGAGCGTGCCTCTCAAAATGCACATTCAAGAGTGAAGGAAAGAGATGACATCAGAACCAAAAAAGAGCGCTTGGGCACAACCCCTCTGACGGACAAGGTTGAAAAATAAACGGTGATCCTTATTAAATATTTCACTTACACGCGTCAAGCCTTCATTTAGTGGCCCTGAACCGCTCCCGACCAATTTCGCTTTCCCCAGCGGCGAAATTTATGCATTTCTCCTTGGAAATGAGCATTTAAGACCCGAATAACAGTTTTTGTGTTCTAACCTCTGTGATGCGAATGGAGGAATATACGAAAGTCTACAGCTTGCGTATTTAAATCCCGTCGTCATTTGGTTTATTATTCTTTCTCCGTGTGTATTCTCGTGATTCATCCTGCGTGCACCCTGATGCCCTCAATCTTACGAGTTTTAATTTTTTGCTCTCCCATTTGTGCTCTCTTTTTCTTCCACCATGTTTCTTTTCATTTGTTTTCAATGGCCCTACATTACAGAGGCTACGGAAACGGAAAATTAAATCTCTAACTGTTTAGGTTGCGTTATCAGGGAAACACCTGAAAATACCGCAAAGTTTTTAGCTTATTTATTGCCAACACATGACGCAAATCCATGTCACAGATGCGGAAATATGGCTTAGTATAAAACCATTTTTCGTATTTCTTATCACTTATTTGCTTTTAGCGAGATCTTTAACGTAGTATTTTTGCACCCATCTTCAAAATTGCCTTTTTCCTGGAATGAAATGTATCTCAATAATTTTCTTGCATTTAATTCGTTTTATTTCCATTCTTAAAATTATATTTTCTGTTTCAAAAACACCGTAAATTTGTAAGCCAGCCTGTGTTTTGGGTAATGCCATAAAATCTGACGAAACTGTTCGTGGTTAATCACCAGGTTTTGCTTCTGGGATCTAATGAAGATTTAAATGAAGTGTTATGTACTTGGGTTCTTATATGATGCTTTTCCAATTACTGTATATTTAACTTGAATTCGTCTCTTTTACTCTTCTCTATAGGCTTTTTTTGCACCCACTATTTTTAGTTCCTCGGTAGGATAGTATACAAGAATGAAGAACATTTTCTACGTATTCATTTCTCTGTGAAGGACATATTTGAAACCCTCGGAATATTACTGCAATGGGTTAAATCAGGAAATTTAAGAGTGAATCCGTAAACCTTAACGTCTACTTGTCGTCATGAACCCCTGAAAGTGAAAAAATAAAACAAAACGACACAATAACTCCATTTAAAAAGATATTATCATAACGAAATGGACGTTTTAATTTTAACGGAGAAAATGAGACGCCTTGCTCCCTTTCGCACTTGCGTGTGCCCCGCAGCGACGAAATGTCAAAGCTCGGGATCCTTTTAATTTTGAAAATGATGACAGGATAGAGTGCCTCCCCTCCCACCCTCAGACGCCATCTCGACTGTGACCGTTACGCGTGCGGGGGGGAAGGAGGTAGAAGGTGACGTCACCGCGGCTTCTGCCGCAGACGCCGAGCCGTTGCATCCAATCGTGAGATAAACCTTAAATTGGTTTTTATGTCCGCGAGAGAGGCGGTGTCATTGTTCCCTCATGGTGTGCGTCTGTATGTATTCTTAAAGGAGAGTTCTATTGTGAGGGAGAGTAATGGTTGAAGTGCCCTCGAGAGAAGGAAGGCGCGTAAGCGGTGCATTCATTCGGCACCACGTGCCCTTTTGAATTGGGTGTTGTTTGCGTAATTAGACCGCGCGCCCGTCATCGCAGTCCCTTGGCTAAGCGTTGGGCACATTTAATTCCATATATCGTGGAGGCGGATATGACGGTAGGCATTTCGATTAAATTTACAGAGAAAATATTCGAGTCGCGTTATTTCTTACAATTAGTGACTGAGATAGACTATAAGAATAATGGAACCATTCTCGTGGGATTTTTTTTCCCTGTTTTTGCTACCGTGAAATCAGTAATAATTTTAAAAATATATATATTTTAATCATAGGCGTTCTTTGGGGTTGGCAGTTGCTTCCTCAATATTTTTAGGAAAAAAATCCAAATGTTTCGAACTCGGAAATGAAAAATTTACCGGTACATATTCGTTAGTTTGTTTAAATTATCTCAATGAGCAATTAAAGTCAATACATTGAACATTTTAGGGATAACAGAGATAATTAGCAATTATTCTGCGGTCGCTCATTGCTCTCAAAACGCTTAAAATCTCCCTCTCTACGCGGATTCCCCGGGAATCTCAGCCCCCTCAACTCAAAATTCTCAAATTACGCCCATTTTTGTAGTCACAAGTATTAATAAATATATCGGAAACCTGATATGTGCATAGTGTTTGGGACGATGTTTTTCTATTGCTCGATATTGTGGTGACAAGTATTTTTAATGTCTCGAATACCCGATTTATGCGTATTCCTAGTTCCAATCAGATCATGTAACTATTATATTATATGCCAATGAAGAGTTATGCTCTTGAAGTCGCGTGATCATTCCGTATGTAATCTATTTCTCGCAATTACGCTACCATTTAGATCCTGAAATTATCCTTACTAATTTTCCTTCATGCCTTTCAAATCTATAATTAAACCTTTCCTCCTGATCGCGACTATTTGCTATCGTCCAAACAGTTAGGGCAATAAATATGTCTTTTTGTTTCGTTGAACCATTCAGAAAATCCCGTGATTCTGTTGAAGAAGCGAATTAATGAGCTTCGATTAGAATTAATAGACTCAGAATAGATATAAAATCAAAGGTCGGTTCTTAGATACTTTATTCTTGGCTCTCTCCAGTCTATGAAACCATTTTAGTACGAGATGCACTCTGTATCGGTCAAGATGGAAACCCCTGATCCAGTTTTAACCACCGACTCAGTAGACTCCGCTCGAATCTGGATGGCTGATGGTCCATTTAGTTCCTAGTGTCCTTGTCCCTGTGTGCAAGTGGCACACGGTTGAGTGCGAAATAACGGTAATTGAGTACAATATTCAGCCAGGAGCAAAGGTAAAAATGTATCACCATCTTTGTATGTTTTTTCTTATAAATTGTTGTCTCACTTGATGCCGAACACTTTTATGTGACGGCGGCTGTGACTGAAAACATCCCTTGTCCGAGATTGCCCCGCAAATAATGGTCGCGTAATCAGTCAGCCTGCACTCGAGCATTAAGGCGAGAGCGAAAGTTATTTCCACGGCTGATTCAATCTCCCGCTATCCTCTCGCTCCATGGAGTCGCTTGCGGGGCACGGCGGGCTGGCTACGGGGGCACATTTTGATCGTCCCATCAACGCGGGAGTATAACGTACGTCACGCACCGCGTCCGTCTCGTGTCATTCCCTCTCCCGACAATGAGTCATGATCCCTTCGCGGCGTTACTTTGGTTTCTGTCACCGGCGACGCGTTCGCTTGTTTTCGTTTTCGTCCGAGACGCATTTCCCGGGTGAGAGGAGTGAATTTGTCTCTGTCGTCCTTCATTTGCAAAGTACTTTCGCGTCAGTGACGCAAGGCTTGGCGGGATTTTACGAGGGGTGATGGTCGCGATATTTATTTTAGGACAGCTGTCTTTTGTTACGATTCAGGAGAAAGTTAGTTTTCTTTAACATGCGGGGGAAAATCGTTCGAGGAATGTCATATATATTGACCTAATGCCTTGCAAGAATTTACATTTGTCGCTTTCGGCGTGCTCTTCATTCTTTTGAGCTGAAATCCATCTCTTCTTCCCTCTTCGTAACCTCTTTCTTTTTTCAGCTTTGCTTTACGATGGTGACTTCCTGCCGTGAGAACTGTGCGCAATGCTGATTGTACGTAATGAATTCTATTGGTTTTAGGTTTTATATTTGTTTTTCAATTGTCACGGTTTTATGAGGCATATCCTAGAGCGCAACAAAAGGAAACAGACGGCTTTCTCTGAGCGAATCCTTGGCACAATATGAGTCCACAATTATACATCAATTATTTTAATGCTACAAATTTATAAAGAAAAGTTTTCGTTTGATTCTAGTGTTTTTTTCCTCGAGTTAGCAGCATTCCACTTAAATTACTCGTTGATATCTCTTTCTTTTGGATTTTGGAAAGCCGACCCAATGGGAGGATAGAATTAGCGAGTGACGACGAATATCATCTTTGGTATCTGATATAATCGGGGCTGCTGTACATTGATTGAGAAATTAATTCCAGCTATCATTCCTTAACTCACGAGGTGTCCAGTCTTTATAAATTAAAACGCCGGGAATAATTTTGATGGCAGTTTCACATTTTGATGGACAGTAGTTTTTTTGTATTAGTTGTTTATGAGTAGGATTACATTTTCTTTGGTATCACCAAATGCTTTCACTCCATAAATAACGAGTTCAAACATAATGCACTTTGATTTTTCTTATGCTTAACACCTATGATTTTGCATTGTTATGCTAACTTAGTTAATCACTGCAATGTTTGCTACTTTTCAGTGGATTTATGATGAATTCAAAGTTCTTGTCCGAATTCCTGAAGAATAGGTCCATTGGAATTTTTTTAAAATATCGTACTATGCCTGTATAATACACGGATATCCTTTCAATCAATTTGGAATATTAGGAATGAGCCTGACGAAAATGGATTGCGAATAAAAATGTGGAATGGTATTTTGGGTTGATTTGCATTTCCACGGCTGGAGTTGGAATGAATTAGAATCTTCCTAAGTTGCCTAACCCGAAAACTTTCTCGGTGTCCAAGCGTCCGGCTGCCTATTCCTTCACTGCGGTTCTAAAAATACGTCCCACTGACAAATGGGAACTCTTAAATCATTGCTATAACTTGAAACCAGCGCTGAGAGTTTCAAGGAATTTCTTTATCCCTTGCGGTCAAAACAGGAAACGCGCTACGCCTCGTCCGTGTCTCATCGCAGAGTTTAGTATTCTCATCTACGCATCGCTTTATGCCCACCACAGGTGCGCGTGGCGATTGGAGATACTACACCAGGTACCAAAACCGTTCGTAAAACTAAAGCGTGCTCGCTTTATGTACAGTGTGTCACAGCAACTCTTCAAAATGGCACGGTAATATCAAGAAAAAAATTACGATTCTCAAACCGTTTTCCTGTATGAATCCCGATCAAGTGACTTCATTCAAAGTGATATCAGATCTAAGTCGCGTGTATACGGAAAAACTTCGTCGGGGGAATACATAAGGACATATGTGGAAAAATTGCTAGCAACTATGTGGTATGCAATTAGTCCTGATCATTTCATGGAGATAATTTAAAAGGTGCACGTAATTTAACGAGATTGATCACTTAGGATACCATTTGATTCTTCCCCTATTTTTGACAAAGAATCAGGGTGGATATTATGAGTATGAATTTATTTCTAGACAAAGGAGGCTTAATTTCCGTAATGCATAAGATGGTTGCAGCCTTGGAATACTCAGATTATTCTGGATTATTTACAATAATTCGTTCTCATTTCTCCTTGAGGGTAACACGCTGAAGTTTCCTAATTCAATCTTAATATTTATGCTTTACATCTTGGTATTTTGCAGCGTGTCATGTAGATTGCTATCATAAACACCCATCCGCTCTCGAAGAAACATTACCAATGCTACTTTTGGTACTATAAATATTGCTCTATCCCTATTATCTACTTGGATATTAAAATAACTGCTATTAAGACCTGTTAGAGGAACAATGATGACAGGTCTGCTTCCAATGAATTGTTATTTAAAGTGAGCTATTAATTTCCATATAAGGTTCAAACTACGGTAGTTTTTGAAGTTAGCAGTAAGAATTAACTAACCTCTTGGGTTTGAATTGTTTTGGGATATTGAAAATTGGTCTTTTATCAACATCTAGCCGCTAATAATCACTCCTAATAGGGCGCATACATAAATGATCACCAGTTCCTGGAAAGTACAAGAGAGCAGACGATGTATTCTCCAACGACAATAAGAAAAACTTTCCTCATTGGTTCTAATAGCTATTTCATTTTTATACCTCATTTTGTCATTCTCCCCTCGGCGCCTTCTGACGTCCGTTCATTTCCTTTATCACTTTTCCGCAGGTCATGCCCGCAGAATTTATGGCTTTTATTTTTCAGTGTTTTCTCACGAGTCTTTCCTTTTTCATTTCCCATCTTGCATCTCATTTCAATCCATCCAGCCACCTTAATAGCCCCATTTTTATCGATTCTATTTGGCTCTCTCCTCTCCCGGGAAAATGCTCCATTATTTCCCTTTTGTCTCCATATTAAATTAGGTGAGTTATCTTAGAGCAGCTCGGCGCTCTCTTTGGGAGTTAAGTAATTATTTGAAGAACTTTAGTATCCAAATTCGGCTTGGAAGAAATCATTTGACTTCCGAATATCGAACACTGGTCTTCCAGATACCAGAAGAGTATGGAAGTTAATTACTCCTCTTAGACATCTTATTTGAAGGCGCATTTCCACGGGCGCTTACGCTAATTAATTCAGCTTAGCTTAGGTCTACAAAGTATCATAAGAGGCGTAGCCGGTCCCTAATAAGCTTTGGACGTGAAAGAAATGCGTGAAATATCCATGTGTCATCTTCACGAGGTATCTTGTTTGATCCTACTCCATCTCATCTTTGGCAGTTCTTCTACCCCAATAAGAGTTTTAATTCAGAAATTCTCAAATTGACTGCGGAAACATATTTGTATGGACTGTGATCCGAACGCAGAACCCACTAATTTGCCCTTAGCTTTTGCACACATTTGATCTATTTTGGTGCCTTCTTCCACTGAATATTTAATAGCAGCTATAGAGGAACTAAACGTTTATTCAAGGTATGTATGTATTCGGCACTCAGCGACACGAAGCAATTGCATTCGTGCACATTGGGCCGCCATCCTCGAGGTTCTAGCTACATGTGTACTCACCGTGCGTTAATCCAAAACGTCAGTCACTCCAATCGTATTCACTTTTGTGGTGATACACGAACGCGCGGATACACGTAGAAATTATGTTTATGATTTAAATAATTGTCTCTCTCTCTCATCTCCTTAGCGGTTGACACCTGTTTTCTCGAGCTTTGAATTCGTCATTAACAATGCTGATTAATCATTCTTAGTAACGCAGATACGTTCGATTTCTCCATATTTCCGCGTTCTCCTTCTGATTTGCCATTGATCAATCAGTGGGTTCCGCGCTAGAGGTTTCACTCTCATAGTGCCTTCGGGCTTTCTTTGACGGCTTCCTCGACCTCCACTAAGCGCTCGTTCGCATATGACTCGGCTCGAAGTATTCATCCGATCCCCTTTTCTCTCTCTGTCAGCCAAGTCGGGCAAAACGATCTTGGGGAGAGTTTTCGGGGGTGGGGAGGATGGAGGGGGTGGGTGGTCGCTCCGCAGCCCGTCGATAACGTCCGTTCGATCAAAAGATGCCTTTTAATTATCTCTCTCTATTTCTCACTCGATCCACAGAGCCGCCTCTCTCTCTCTCTCCGCAAAGATCAAAGGACGCGGCCGTCGGTCGACATTAAGGAGGGAAGCGGCGAGAGCGCGGAGCCGATGATCATCGCGCCGCTGCATGGCACTTTCTGCCCCTTCCCCTGACGGCCAGGGCCCGCGAAAACGAGGGCAATAAATAAGGAACCTCCTTTCGCGGGTCTTGGTCGGGGGCAAATCACTTGCGCGCCGCCGTACGCCCGAAGAGATTGACGCCACGAGTGCCCTCGCTGGAAATCTTCATCCGCCTCCTCGTTCACATTACTCCCGACGCCGGTCCAGATTTTTAGTCCGGTTCGTCCTGACGTAGCTATTTCCATCGATTTTCTGTCTAGTGAGGTAGTGATGTCAGGCTACGCTGGGCGCGGCGGGGTCAAGTCTTCGCCGCCTCATCCTGAAGTTACGGGTTCTAGTCCTGCCTAGGTGGATTTTTCAACCTCCTAAGGTTAACGTGCATGTTTTGTTGATGGCGGGTCTTTAAGGTGCTACGACGGCTAAGACAATTTCAAACATATTGCCTGTCACTTGTTGACGTGGAAGACAGCACTGGAATGAATAAGATAAATGAAATGCACAGTGAAACCTGCCCCTGCAGTCACCGCCCTTAAGCGATCACCTCTCTAAGCGGCCATTTTTTCGGAAATGGAAAGAATTTTTAATGTGAATATGCACTGTGGTCCGGTTTGGACCAGTCGTAGAGTGTTCGACTCTGGTTCTGAGGATCGCAGGACCAAGCGACGGAAAAAATTTTCCTGGCCAACCAACTTTTGCACGCTACCCAAAATTTGACCCCACTACTGAGAGGCAGCAGTCCCAGCAGAAGGCATTGATTGCGCAGATCGGACCGGTATCAACAGCCACAGCTTCGGGCGAGAGAGAAAGTTCACGGAATCGATCGGGGTACTCCGATGTGAATGACAGCGGGGAAATCACCACATTAGTCTTCTATCTAACTACATATGACGTGATGGCATTCCTCCTAGTAAAATATTCCGGAGGTAAAACAGTCCCCCAATCGGATCTCCGGGTGGGGACTACTGGGAGAGGTACATCAGTCAGGAAGGACAAGCGCAGGATAGGGACATGGAACTTAGGGTAACTAGTATTAGATAGGGAAGGGTTGAGGGCTGCAGTCAACCAACCTTAGGATATCAATACATATATCCACTGTGAATTTCCTCTTCTTTCAGCGGTTACCTCCTTAAGCGGCCATTGTTTCATGGGCCCAATGGTGGCTGGTTAATGCAGATTTCACTGTAGGAAAGGTTTAGGCCCTGCGATGTCCTCTATTTAGAGCGATGCAATAAGATCATACAGCTCTGTCTACCTTCCCACAATGAGCACTGCTTGGCTCATCGTGGGAAGGCCGAGGAAAAATTGAAACCCAAAACTCCTTGGTGTCAATATCGTCTATCTCCACCGAAAACGATATGTTACTTGAAACTTTTGGCCGAGCTAAATCCCTCTCTTCCCAACAAGCTCCCGGGAGATTTAGCTTTAAAAAATTCTCCTATTGGGAATATATTCTCGGAAGTCCTGCTGAATTTTTTTTCCTGCAAAAATGGGATGCATAGATTATTTTGACGTTTACTTTTTCGTTAAAGGATGCCCGGTGAGATTTTATTCACAAAGGGATGAATTTTTTCAGCTACTGATCGATGGAAATCGATCGACGATTACGCTGATTTGAATTATTTGTACTAGTGGAAGAAGGCCGCTCGAAAAATCCGGAAGAACGTCTGTTGTTAAACTCGTCAACTTACGCCAAAGTAAATAATCTAGAATGATTGCTAGGCCTCGGAAAACTCACACGTCTCAACACCACGGACTTCACCAAGAGAAACTTAAGCATCTTCGATGGAGTAGTATGACGTACGATGCTTTGGGAACGCGTTGGGTGAAACTAAAGGATAGATGGTTTGAGCCTATAATGTTCTGGATGGATCTTCAATTCCGGGAATTATCTGAAGCCGGTGTATTCGCTAACGCATCGGTCCAAACCATTTGTGATTTCGTATCGCAACAGATGTGAGCGCGGACGAGGTCGGGTGGAATCACGATTGTTAGCCGTTTCGCCGATCGTCCTTCGCGGCCAAATTGCCTCAGAAATTTATGCACTCCCTCCACAGTTGTTTACGTGATTATGAGGGGGGTGTCCGAGCTTCCCATTATGCTCCAAGAATTGCCCCGTGATGAAGACGTCGTGAAGGCCCCATTTGTAGGTTCGACAACATTTTTTTTGACGAAAGTTCAGTGATGGAGAAGGAACGCTTCGCGAGATCACTTAATCATGCCTCATTTCTCCTCTGGTTCGATTGCTTCTCAGATATTTGAATTTGTGAAGTTGAAATCTATATGGTAATTGCTTATTGTTAAATTCTGATTTTAAGCTTTATTCTTATCCAGACAGCATCTAACTTCATCTTTTAAATGATTTTATTGAGTTTTTTTAGGATTAAAACTATCCTGAAATAAGGATTCTTTGTATTTTTGCTTTATTTGAGTTTTTTTGGTAATGACGTCAAATATGGCAGGGCCGTCGTTTTGGAGAAAAATGTATTCCTGCCAATTTTTCAAAATTGTAATATGATTATCAGTATATTTTTGGCTAAAATATCGTCTTTTATTTTGTCAGCATGTTTTTAATAAGAAGACTAAATGTCCTCTGCATCAGTTAATTTTGAATCATACTTACATTCTTATGGAGTAGATGGGATGATGCGTAGATATCCTTCGGCGTTACCGTCACTAATTACTAATTTTATATTGCAATAGAGGAAACTAGGTGGATAGTGGTGCGATTCTCATAGTATACAGTATTCTGCTCCACCTATTGAAACATCAGTATCTTAATGTTGCATACTTCTGGGTGGAGTATTTTGCCTTTCATGGAATATTAAATAACTCGCGGTGGTTGCCCATAGTCCATAAAAAGTGCGGAAATAATAAAACTATGCAAAAATTATAGAACCATTTAAATATTAACCCCGCGCATGTTTACTCCTTGCTGAGTACGGGTTCTAATGACTGCTCTTTTTCTAATTGTATGTTCGATGAAGTATAGTATTTTACTAACGGACGTATCTTTGGACATTAACAAATGTGGAAATATTTATTATTATTTAGGTAATTGTTATTCTCTTTCTATACTATCGGCGATGGAAACCCTTCAATTTACTACTAAAATGCATAAAAGTGGTCTGCTTTTCCTCTTAGACCCTAAACTTCGTCCTACATTTTTTTTAGTTTTAAGAGAGAAAATAAACAAAGAAAGCGTCAATTCTGCACTGAAGAGAGTTTTTATCGTTTCCAGAACTCGTGGGCGTCTCGAAGACCTTGTGGAAACCTTAAGAGAGCATTGCTGGGTTTTAGATTCTCACGCAAATATTGCAGAGACGAAACCGCACACATTTTTGACATCGACAAGATAAATGGACTTATCGAGGGCTGAAGTCGTCAACTCGTCGTGTTGACCACCGCTGGTTAGATTTAATGTTCGATCGTTCGCCTATCGATCAGTTCTTATGCTCTAAATATGAGGCCGCCGGATCGAACTCTCCACTTCGCTATTCATCGCTATTTTCGGCCTATGACCTCACTCTCCTTCCACCCCCTACTTGCACCAAAAATGTTTACGTTCCGCACCTATTTTTTACCCGGCTCAGAAAACCTTCGGCGCGATCTAATTTTGCTGCCTATTTTTTTCGCTTCTCCGTCCTCGTGCGATTTACCGACCAAAACAAACAGATGAAGATCGCGAGGAAACGTGAGCAAAGCGTAAGAGTGGTGCGAGTTTTGGCGTGTTGATAGATGCCTCCGTTTACTAGTTTTATCGGTTCCGTTGGAAGCTAATGAGGTCTTCTTTTCCCTCAAACTTTGGTTTATTAATATTTGGGAAAGCCCCGAGATACGTTATGTTGAAGAAAGGAGGAGGTATTTTGATTTCTTCTGTCATGGGGAGCGGAAGGTTCAAATGAGTATGATCATTACTATCGAGCGGATAGATTTAATGATTCTTTCTTTCCGCGCACCATTTCGATTACTATAAAAGTAGATCGAGATACTAGCTCTTTCGAAACCCATTAAACTCATCGTCGCTTTCCTCCCTGAATTTGTTTTTGCTGCACCCTCCCTATTAATGCCTGGTTTCCTTCTTGGGGACTCAAGAAAATTGTTTTACTCGGAGGCGGTTGCTTTTCATCTCCCCCCTACCCTTCCTAAACTCTAATGAAATTTTCTTTTATAAGAACAACTATTAAATATTTCGGAAGTTCCATCTCGTGGGATGGAAGAAATACAACGGACATCAAGTGGAGAATAGCCCAAGCTAAGAAGGCGTTCATGGAAAAAGACAACTGCTGTGCTCAAAGAGGATAGGACTACAAACCAGGAAACAGTAGGTATGTGAAAAATTCGTGTGGAGCGTGGCACTCTATGGATCGAAAGCATGGACCATCGGAAAAGCTGACCAGAACAGACTAGAAGCCTTCAACACCTGGTGCTGGAGGAGGCTGCTGAAGATAAAATGGTGGGAAAAAATAAGAAATTATGAAGTGTACTGAAGAGTAGAAGAGGAAAGGACCATATGGAATACCATACAGAAAAGAAGAACGAGATGGATTGGATACACCTTGAGACACAATGGGTTTGTGAGGAACATAATTGAAGGTGAAATAGAGTTAAAAGTCCCCAGGGCAAGACCTAGGAATAAGTCATGAATCAAATAAAGAGGAAAGTACATAGGAAGAGATACCAGGAGGTAAGGGAACTTGCATTAGATAGGGAAGGGTGGAGGGCTGCAGTCGACCAATCTTAGGATTGACCGACCAATGAATATTAAATATTATTTCCTCATAAAAGTTCTAAGGTCAATAATATAGCTATTATGTTGCAGTGAATACAATCATAAAAACCAAAGTTTTTTCCGATTAAACCTTCATGTGCCAAATTTTCTAATCAATTCTTATACAAATGAAATGGTACGAAGTCACTCGCACGGGTACATATACAACAATGGATGAAATACGCGGTGAAAAAAATGGTTTGACTTGACCAAGATCGAATGAATTTTTTAAGGATGAAGTCAAATTACTTTTTCATAGTGACTTTCGTCCCTTGGTGCCTTAATTTGCCGTTCACGCTTCGGACGCTTTCGTGGTACGCTCGGCCCTTCAGCCACCCCTGGGTGTCCTCCTCTGCCACCTGCCACTCTAATTCTTATGATTACTCGCAGGATTTGAAATAACATTGTATTCATCAGAGGCTTGAAGGTAGATTTCCTACTATTTTTTAATCACTTGTACGAAAATTAAACGACAAACTAGTGCATTAATTTATGAGATTTGACTCTGCCAAAAAATTCTCCAGTCAATATAATGCATTGATCGTAAAATGTCATATTCTTGGAGAAATAAAATTATATGGCAATATGGGAGACTTATGGCCAATTCCAACAGCTTTAGTGTTGAAACAACTTGCCTGTCACTTGCTAATTACCGACTCGAATTTTCCTCCTTGTCCACCTTGCCCTCGGAGGCAACATAGGGCGTAGCAAACTGTGGCACGACCACAGAGGGGAAGAAGAAAGGCAAGAGACCGGGCTGAGGACTTCCTTTTCTCTGCCTCGCCTGTGCTCAGCTTGCACACTCCCATTCGGAATCACGGGTAACAAATACTGGCCTGATAAATTCGATGGCTTCGGGCGTAACTTTGTGAAAATCCATTATGAAATCAAGAGTGAAACTGACTTTGTAACTTTTCACAGATATTTTTATTTGCACTTATTTTTTTAATACTGGCCTGTGTTGGTCTTCGTTCTTTTTGTAGCCGGACGCTGGTGGTTCGCGCGGTATATAGCACTTGTGTTGCAGTTTTCTCATTGAATATTTCACTATCGACTAATTTGTTAAATATTTATCATTACGGCCGTGAGAAGACTTTGCTAACTTTGGCTAATTGATAATATATGGATTATGGATAAAAATGATCATAATATTACCATAGAAACTACGTGACATTGAAATTCTAATTCTATCTGGAAAACTGTAACTTTTGTTTCATCATTACGGAACAGTTCCAATCGTCAGTCAGTAAACGATTTTTGTAACACAATGGGCCTACGCGGTTTCACAGAAGGTTCATTGGAGGAGGAGGACTTTTTCATCGCATGTAATCTCACCAAATCGTGCCCTTCTTCTTTACTGTGGGGCTAATGACATTTGCTGTTGTATGTCATATATCCAGAGGATAATAATTACGACGAAAGAAACGGTAACTTTTGTACATTTTGAATTTGTATTCAGAGCTTATAGTTGCGCTGCTTCATCCTCATCTGTTGTGATTGGCACCGTTAGTCGCGGATTTCGATGTGAGGGTAGTTGTATAATTTAATGGCGTGCCAACGTTCACTTAATCGGCGTTTGAGGTTCAAATGGCCTCCAAACCTTTCGATGATCTCCAAACCTTATTGCTTTGGTGTTGGGATCAGCTATTTCCTTTGAACCTTCTTGTGTTTTAACTGGAAACTGTACTCAGAAAAAATACTACCTACTTAATAGTTTTCTCGGGAGTGCATTTAGATGTTCTACACAGATTTGTTCTCGAGGACCATCAGTAGAGAAGCTGGAATCCTGAATCGCTGGATATTTTCTTTCTTATCCCGAAAACAATTGTAAATTTGGTGTATTAATTGTAGTTATAACGGTTTTGTAGTGATAAAATACTTTCATGGGTAGAATAATTAAATAAAAAAATAAGGCTAATGTGAACCCTGCCAGAAACAACCAATATTCTGCGAAATAATTTCATCAGGCCAGATGCGTCTCTTCATGCGTGCCTTTCATCACTGGTTTTCTCTTGCTTCACACTCATTGGTGACTCATCAATGGATCCCTCTAAACTAATCTGCCTGTAAACATTTCCTCTGTCAAACTGTCAATCATATTACATTCTCTTTCTCCTTCTCTCTTTTGCTTTCCCGAAGGAATGGCGTGGGTTACTACTCGAGGGAGTAAGAAATTAAGTTTAAGCTCTTATAGTCAAAGACTGCCGCTCGCTGATAATTCGCTATTTCCCTCATTTCATTTGTTTTGTTTTTATTTACTGCTTTCGTTAACATTGTCAATGTAAACGATGGTTTCAGCCCTCACTCGGTGGAATTCCTTGATATCAGGGATAGAAGTAATAAATCGTAGATGTAGAAGTAATAGATCGTAAATTAATCTTTTACAATGTGGAATTGCGAAGTCAATCCTTCTATCCCTGATTTTCAATGTAATTTTATTGCTGTCGCTCATGACTCCTATTATTTAGAGTGTTTTTAATGATCCCCTGAAATTTATACGTTAATAAACTTGACGACATCAGGCGTCAATTTGTAGAATAATTTTATATTAGAATCCATATTGCAAAGATGCTTAATACTTTTCTACAATTTTTTAATGTTTACATTGCGTTAATACGCCAATTCTTCTGAGATTATAATTTTTACCTGCTTTTATTGAATTGAACTGGGAACTTACTACTTTGAATGCATTTGAGTTTTGATGTACATGTTAATCTTTGCCGTATATCCTGATCCCACTCGGCTTTATTATCAAAGAAAAATCCATTGTCTCTCTATTTCAGATTGCATAAATATACCGAGGGTCTATTGAACAATATCGTCTGCTAGAGAAGCAGAAGTAATGAAGTTGAACGGTGTGTTTTTTTAACAGTTCTCCGTACGCATGCGCAATTCGTCTGGTTTCATCTCTTGTTAGCGGGGCGCCGGAATTAGCCAACGCCATCGTGAATCTTGATCTGACTTGAAATCAACATTGCCACTGAACACTTCCCCTCTTTCTCCACTCAGTTTTCTCCCTGTTGCCAAGTTCTTGAAATGGTTCACCTTGCATCAAGAAATTCCTCAACAGATGAAAAACTTTAACTTTTACTGCCGACAAGTTCAGCGATCGTTAGAGATCATTGTTCGAGGCGGAAGTTACTGTTTCTCAACTCATCATAGATATATTCTTAGAATATCCCATTTTTGGCATTTCCTTACGTGTGATAATCAGAAAAGATGTGCCTTTTAATACTCAGACTTAATAGTTCTCCTACTGCCGTAATTTTCCGGTAATAAGACGTTTGCGAAAATGCAACTGGCCCACGTAACTCGAGTGCTTGTGTGGCATGAAACGCGGGGATTTACGAGAGGCTATTTCTCCCAATCCCATCCTAATGTTACGATTCGGCTTCTACGGGTGAAGACTTTGTTTAATCTATTCATTGGCCTCATAAATCAAGGTTGCCGACATAATCACCTCCCTATCATTCTTGGATGCTTTATCTTGAACTTCCGTTGATTTTATCATAGCTTTTTTTAGTGACATTTTGAGTTTTAGAAAGGGAAATTGATCGTTTCATAGAATATGTACGATTAATCAAATGCAAATTTCTTGTAAGATGAAAATTCTCTTATCATTAATATCAGGGGGGGAATCTGGCTTTCCATACTCATGTGTACTGTTTTCTCTTTTGAATTTGGATCCTTTGGGGAGAAAATGTGATTTGCTTCAGATAAACATTATTATATGACTTAAAAGCGCCCATTTTTAAAATTTGATTTTTCAGAAAGTAATATGAGTTAAGTATGAAGGCGCTGACCCCTATAGTTATCGAGTTATCTGGAAATAACTGCAAAGAAAACGTTGGCGAGGGAGAATAGAGATGCAGTCGGCTTTGGATCTTCCCTTGGGCTTTGATAGCAAAAGCAAAAACTATGTACTTTTGTATGTAATTTTATAACTATTCACTTTCTAGTATTTTATATTTCAGCAGGTTAGTCAAGCTATGCGCAAATGCAGCTCATTCTTTTAAATGGATTATTGGAATAAAGTTGAAATTGCCAACTTCATTTGAGTCGCTTTATCGCGAGCCGATCTTCAATTTTTTGCGCAGCGAAGGATTCCGTGCGGAGAGAGGATGAGCGACACGAGGCGTTCAATTGTCAGGGAGCAATTCCGCGCGGGTGCGCGACCTTTATTGGTTTTTCTGCATGGGCGAGATAGTATTAGAAGAGGGATCGGGAATGAATAGCGGATGAACTCGCGGCCCTTTCTCGGGGTAACCCGCCGCCCATCCCGAAGTACTTCCGGTTCTATTTTGCCTCGTGGGCGGGCCGCGCCCTCTCTTCGCAGAGATTGGCCTCATCTGTTGCGACCGCCCGGTGGATGGATGGCCTACCGTCGGCGAAAGCTCGCCTACGCCTCTCCCTGCATCGAGCAGTGGGGGTGGGGGGTGTTGAGGCGCTTTGGGACCAATCGCGCGACAAGGATTGCTCTCTCTTCTGCAACTGCCTCCCCTCACCTCCCCTTCCCCTGAAGAGAGGGGGAAAAAAGAGCGATTTCAATTATATTGTGTGTGCTGTACTCACTCTTCGACCTTGTGTCCCACCCCTACTCCTCCCCTCCCTCCACCCCGCACACTGCATCTCCAGAACCCTTTTCACAGCGCCCTGCCGCATTCGATGGGGAAATTGGTTTCATTTCTGCGGAGGGGACGAGGCCCGGCAAGATAAATACAGGTGACACTTCGGGTACCACCCAATTAGATTTACACTGGTTCCCACCCGGTCTGATATAGGCAATGGCAGTGATGGTGGTGGTCTTGGATTTTTGGTGCTCCAAGTGCTGAGGTTATATTACACTGTGTGACCCAGGGCGATAAATAAAGCAGTTTTAGACTTGGATGATAGGTGCTCCGAATGCTATGGTTATAACGTCCCGGGTAACCAGAGACCGCAATCCTGGTACAAACTCAACAGCCGTGCCCGAGGCAAGATTCCAACCCACGACTTCCAGACTGCTGGGACGGCGGGTTTTAAACGTGACCATCGTGATGGGCTTTGAATACCTTTCAGGTCATCAGATCACTATCTGGCGTACTTGATTAGTGAATGAGGTGCGCGTGAATAATGTTTAATAATGGTGGAAGTACTTTTCAATACTATGCGAGATCCCAATGCATTAGTTTCAGTGTAACAAAAAGATGTAGTGAAGGGTATGAAAACAAAAAAGGTAAGGAACTGCTGTTCTAGTCGTTTGCCTTGATCGCATTCGATACTAAAAGTTAATAAATGAAACTCGCCTTTTTCACCGAATTTATTTGAAACTATCCCATGGTGAAGTTGCTACAATTATAATTACCTGTTTTAGGCTGCTTATGTCACACACAATTGATATGTGTCGCTAAGTGGGCTTGGTATTTTTCTTTTGTAAGGATGCATTTTCTAGATTGTCGTTGGTGGGACGTGACCTTTAGCTATTGATGGGCTGTATAAGTCTAACCTTTTATTGCCCCCGGGTACATCAGGTGCATACAGGGGTTTTCAGATGCGTAGCTGTTCTGCTTTGTGGTGCCCAGGAGATGCACTTCAAATAGAATTTCCTCGCCCGTTGTTTAGCGCGCTTTTGAGAGTGACCTCTAAGCTTCCCTAGTTGGAAGTGAAATAAATGACATCTATTTCTCACGACGCCGCTTTCCGCTTCGTCTGAGGTAATCTCCTCCTCTTCTTCCTCTCTAATTCATCCCTCTCTCGACCCACCGAACCCTAATAACAAATGATCTCAGCCGTCGAGTTCCACCTACAATAACTAGCTAATGACAAATGTGGCAGCTTTCACGATGCCCCTTTCATCCTGGATATATCGATTTAAATGGAAATAGTACCCTAATGGAATGTAATTGAGTCTTAATTACCTGTACTTCGAGTCGTAATGACTATCTTGTGGAGTCATTAGCTAGGTGGAAGGGACTCGTTACCATATTTTCCCTAATTGCCTATTCTCCTCGTATCGAAGACATTTACTTTATTCTCTTTGTCCATTATGTGGCTAGTTATTACCCGGACATCATCATCGTCCCATTTTAATTTCTATATTGCATTATTATCTTTCACTTTGACCTATAAAAAGCCTTCAGGATCTTTCTTACTAACCCCGAGTACTGATGAAGTTAGCGCCTTTCCATCTTGGTACTCACTCAATTTATTCCGTAGTGGTTAGCTCATTTTTTGCTTCCCATCAACGGTTTTAATGACTCGATCGTACTTTTACAACTCATTCTAAACCCTGCGTCCCTCAAAGTCATCCAGCAATACATTCCTTTTATTGGATAATCATTTTAATTTTATGAATGGCTACCTGAGACTATTTGTCTTGAAGTAGAAAACCTTCTAATAAACTGTCACCTAAATTTTGGGAGCTATAATCCTTTAAAAAGTTGAATATTGAGGGAACTGTGGGTGAAAATGCACTATTTACTTTCACTGAATCAGGTCTGCTTTTTACAGTAACAATTTCTGTGAGGTTATGAGCAATATTATTATACAAGCAAGCTATACATCCTCTCAAACCTTCCGTTGTCCATTACAACAATTCGGAACGCAATCTGTTTAATCTTGACTGGTTTACATACATCGATGTTGGATGATAAATTAAAATAAAGATATTTATGGAGTCTAGATTTGCTTAGTGGGGAACCATAATTTGCTTCTCTGACTAGATCTTCGCTACCTGGGTAGGGTACAAGTTCTTGTCGCATAATCGCTATGATGATTACCTGATGCATAGGAATATGGCCTACTGTACCTTCGTGGTGGACAACAAATTATTAATTATTGAAGTAGGAAGTTTAACCGTAGACGCATTGGTATAATTATGCATGTACTTAGGTACCTACTCTCGCACCACTTGGCCTTGGTGGCTTATCCGTGCTTATTTGTAAGTTAATCTGTAGGCCCACTCTGAAAACTTGATCGCATATTATAACGATCCATGAAAAGGAAATTTATCTCCGACCATCTGCCGTTATATAGTCGTGGATATCTGTCTTTTCAAGCTAAGCTAGCATTGAAGGTGATTTGTCGCATATCAAAACTCAGAAAAACTGTTTGAGATAGTTATACAGTGAGTCCTCGGTGTGCGTCGTTTCGATTTTCGTCTGCTTTACGTCTGATTCGATGTTACGTCCTTGCTGGCAAAGGTCGTCGGAAAATTTTTCCCTGTTTAATGCTAATAAAATAGACCGTATGAGCATATGCTTACGTTTTTGATGATTGAGACAATCATCCTATCTGAAATAGCTATTTTTGCCTGGATAAAGGCAAAAAACGAATTTTGAAATTAACGCCTTGAATTATCGCGGGATTAAAGTGGTCAAAATATCTGGATCCGTTTTACGTTGTTTCGACTTACGTCGCTCTTCTTCTGCACGCATCTCCGACGTAAATCGAGGACTTACTGTAACTGATAATCTTCATGTTTCGTTTCTGCTACAGTTGATCCCATTTGTTAGATAGTAATTATCTTGATGGGTAGAATTTCGTTCTGTATTTGGAATATTCCTGAAGGAATTGTAGAAAAACCAAGGTCAGTCCCATTGTAATGAAAATCGCGGTAGTAGAACCAAAAAGGTATTATATGGGGTTTAACGGTCCCGCAATTTCCTTCGTGGAAAGCCAAAGAAGTCAGAACTACATGAACCCATTCCAGACAAATTGTTTCCCGCTTCCCTGCTTTTCCACGATGAATGATTTTGTCGTAGGTACTTGGGGTAGCGACCGACCACTGAGGTGATTTGCTCCTTTGTTAAGGTAGCGTTATTTATAAATGTGCAGCTACACCTGGCGTTGGGAACAGCTTTCCCTCGGCGAAAGACACCGAGTGAGCATACCCATTAAGTTTTCAAGTGCAGTACTCCATCCGAGCGACGGAGCACCGCAATTGCCGTGTTTTACTCTAACAATAAGCACCCAAATAGGGATTGGTATTCCGTTGACATTCTATACAATCCCAGACCTCGACCCGGGCCCTCGTGAAGTCTACCATCGTACGGACCAATGTACGTAAGATAGTAGTATGAACGGGACATTATGGGCTTTAGAGTCCGCCAGCCCAACCTATGATTTCGTCACTTCTTCAATTGGTGGCTCGGGTTTTCTTCAAAGGTGCTCTTTGGTGATTTTGACCAATTCATGTGTACATTTGAGTTTCGTAACAAGAGGTTTTTTACGATATAGTGTCGTTAGCCCTACGCTCAACCCCCAATCTGGAGGACCAGAGTACTTCTCTTCGTCTGGCCTATCCCCCTTGACCTGTCCGGCTTGGGTGGCCCTACAAGGAGCTTACGCTCCCGCCGGCATAGCTCTCAGGTTTACTTAGGCACACAAGCTCCCTCATCACAACAAGATGGAATGGTTGGATGATGTAGAGGTTGATCTGAGAAAGATGGGAATTAAAAGATGGAGAACGCATGCCGGGAATCGTGATGTCTGGGCTAACATCGTCGGAGAGGCCAAGGCCCTACAAGGGCTGTTGCGCCGAGGAGTAAGTAAATAATGTGTACATTTATCGTAGATTTAAATTCTTTTTTGTGAATTTTGGAGCATACGATGTGGTCAAATGTTATAATACCGTCAAATTCCTCCTATACGTCGCGCATGTTAACCCCTGCGCTGCCACTCGCGGGGATACCTGCAAAAAAATCGCGGCTATTAAGAGAGACGCGCTAGGATATACCACACAGCCTATCAATTATCCAGCCGGTCATATTTGATTCTAAAAGCTGTAACCATTGTATATGAATAAGTTCTATTTGATTTTTTCCCTGGTGATATTAAATAGGTTCAAAAGTACATGAAACTAAAGAAATTTTAACTAATGAGTCATTGCTCTCATGTTTTTGGGGAAAACGCAATCTTCAGGCACCTCTGAGAACTAATCTGATGTGGTAAAAGAGTTCAAACTCCTAGTAACGGAGCGAATGGAATGATTCCAAGTTTTATGCACTCCTAGTAACGGAGTGAATGGATTCTTTCCATGTTCTATGTAGCCAAATGTTCGAATAGTGATTATGCGTAAATGAGCTCTTTATGTGCAAAATTCACACCCCGGTACCATTTTATTTTCCGTCGCTCGACGCGAAAGGGACTTAGGGTCGCCAGCTTACCTTTCAATGAAATCGAATCATTGAATTTGCATGGGACATTCCTCGAAAGGTAGTTCCCTCCTGTTTATTTATGCATATTCCTCGTCCTTTTTTGCTTCCATTAGTGGATTTTTACTGCCGGTTGAAGTGTTTCGAGATGAGAGCGTTTTGTGGGGGGGAAAAAGACCGCTCTCCGAACGTATCATTTGGTGAGTCCACTCCGTGTAAATTGCCTCTTCCGACACTCCTTGACGCTCTGCCTCCTCGTAAATTTCCTCAGAGATGGTTCTTAAAGGCAGTTCTTTTTTTTCTCGCGGCTTAATCTGGCGCAGTTTGATGCCTGGGTAGATAGGAACCACAACTGGCTTCCAGCAAATTCGGAAATCACTTCGACAACTGCACGTTAAATAGTACCAGTTAAAAGTGCGTTGCATTCATTTTCGCAACTTCGTGTCAACAAAGAGCCCTTACTCTCATTTTCCGTGTAATGCCTGCAGGCCAATTAGAACTCTTGCTCCCACTACTGCAGTAGTAATATCAAAATGTATGTATGCATCCTCTCCATGATATTTAATCGTCTTTTGCTGGACTCACGTTGTCGCACATTGATAGTCGGCACCAAAATTTCTTTTGTAAGAAATCGCTAGCATTTTGCGGAATTTTTCCTCGAATAAATTGTTCAAGAGATTGCTTGTTAGAAATCAATGCAACCCATCATATTTTCTCATTTTTATGAATACGGTTGTCTATGTGATTAGGAAAGTGGGTTATGAATAATGGGTGCCGAGATATTTGTTTGTAAGGGCTATTTACGGAGAAACTGTATTTATCCGCTACCTAAATGCTAATAATCAAGAGAATCTGTCCATCCGAGTTATTTAGATATGTATTTTTTTAGGGCTCTGAAACGCCTTTAATTATATTAAATAGTAAACGATAGTTGTCATTACTGTTTCAAAGACATGTAAAGATGCTTGTAATCCAGCCATGTTTTTTGTGACTGCTTTTTTAATAGAGCGATCGAAACTTGGTGGCATTCGCTTGTGAAAAGCAGGACGGAAAGGTGAGGAAAGCAAGTGAACTCAAATTCACTGCTAGTGAGTGCCACCAAATTGACGAAAATTTCTCGGGTTTCCAGCCGGGTCAGGAAGGCCATTACTGCCAACGTTTTAAAATTATTATTTGCGGAGATGAAAAATGCAAACAACGAATAAATTAGTAGGATGTGGACTCAATGTTGCACATGTCAATATTTATTTGTACTAATATGGAAACATAGTAAATCTTAAAACACAAGTTTTAAATATTAAAGAAAGTAGAGGTAGCATATATAACTGCTCCAACTTTGAGCATTTACATAAAGAATTATAGCAACCTCATGGTTGATACGCTGTAATAATGCACATCAAATGCAATTAATCAAATTCATTTCGCCCAAAATGCCTCTGGTGATAGAATAGCGATATACGATCGCAATTATAGTCAAGTATAGACGATTTTAGAAATAAATATATTCACTGCTTGTAAGCAGAGCAATGCCCTGGCAGCAGCGATACGATTTGGGATATCGCTAAACTCGCTTCTTCCATAGAGTGAGTTAAGGCGGCTTAAGGTGACGCGACCCGTTTCACGCAGTCGGCTGGAGAGGATGTTCGTTTCTCATGCCAGTTTCTTTTTCAATCTTTCTTCTCATTTCCCTGCTGCACGTGGTGTGGGGTGGGAGAGGGTGTGTATCACACTCCCTCGCCATTCCGCGTTCTCCCGTCCAAACCCCTTTGAAGTCAGACCTGCCAACGAGAAACGTTTGTAACCGGCTCTTCCCGTCGTCTTCAAAAGGCGCGATTAAAGTAGTGACTGAGATTTTGAACAACGATGGAGTTTTTGTTACTTCTTTGGTGGGAGCGCCTCGTTTTTATGTCTCTATGCCGTATTTAAGGCTTCCTTGCCAAGTTACACGACTTCAGTGGCAGCGATCGTTACTATTTGGGGTTCTTCGAATTGGTGGTTGGTTTTGGTGTGTCCTTTCCGCTTTATTATTATTCATTAGTTTTCTTTGGTTTCCTGATGGAAGATCTGGGGGCAGACAATACTGAGTGCCCAGAATTCTCTCGCTTACCTCAATACCAATACAATTCTTTAGTTTCTTATTTTACTTGAGGAAGTATGAAATTTGTTTTTGGAGTGAAAACTTCTGTAGCGGACCCTGACCAATCATTTTTTTGTATGAAGAAAAATAAAGAAACTGGCGATAGCATTGGAATACGTCACGCTTGTTGGGTCGTAGTCTTCTTTTCTATTGCACATTGAAATTGAAAATACCGGTCGTACGAAGTTAAAACGAACGCCATATGATAGAATATAGGTAGGAAATGTTTTACTCTTTCAACCGAATTCCATATTCCTTTAGAATGCTTGAAATTTTTGAAAAACAAAATATTCGTAACATTGCTCCAAATTACACTTTTTTGGTGATCAGATGACCGACTGTAAATACTTATTCTTCGACAATATTGTTGAAGAAGAGTCTCATAACAATATATTGGGAAAACATAGGCCTATAACGAATCAGTTGGGAATGATGAGTAGCTTTTGCCGTAAGAAAAGCATAACCTGAGTGATTGGATAAAAAATTAAGACGCTCTCAGGAAAAATAGGGAAGTGGAATGTGGTTGCATGAATGATGATAATATAGGCACCTGGGCAGTAGCATTAGGTTGGATTGCAGTATCCTATTTTCCATTGTTAACGACTTAGAATAGTAATTTTCACACAAGGAGTTATGGCCTATTTATTTACTGCTAACTGATGCAGAAATTGGGGTTTCGCAGTAAGATCAGAAATAATATCATATCATTCGCCGCTAGATCAGAAATATGATCTGACAGATGTAAATCAACAACGTACACTCGTTAATTAGATTTTTGAGATCAGTCTATTTATTAAACCAATATAAACCAATGATTTAACTTCATTTATTTAAGTTTTCGGAAGTCCCCCGACTCCTAGTTTTTTCTTCTCCTCTCCTCCTAGTCTTGTGTTCTTATTTCTTGCATCCATTACGTCCCTATGCATATCACTGCCACCTGCTGCTCCTAGAATTAAATTTTCTACCCTTTTAACGTTGCATTTTTAGATTTTCCCTGTTTCTCATCGCATATTCTGGGCTTCGCAACATCGTGGACAGTCAGTCTTTTTGAAGGCTATTCACCACCTGCCGACAGCCTCCATTAATTCTTCTTTCCTGAATCCCACTTAATTGAACTCCAAACAATTAGATCTTTATGCCGTTAGGTCGCATTTTCATTGCTTCTCTATTGACGGCGTAAGATAAAATATAGAAAAATATAGCCCATGTCCAATATTGATTGTCCTTTTACTAGCAAAATGTTGCTCGACCGAATTCTTGGAATCCTTTAGCAATCTCCAAAGGTTCATTAGTTTCTCAGTAATTAGGGAAACAGAACCTCATGGAACTACGCAGATAGTTTTTTTGTTCGCTGTGTAAAATTTCATTTAAATATATACTAAATTTTGCTGAAGCCTCCCATCACCGAAAAGAACTCAGTGTCATGTCAGGAAGTGTTGTTGTTGACGTGTATATCTTTCCCATACGTCGGTATTATTCACGTACCGTCGAAATCGGACTCCCTCCATTAAATATTTCGGAGCTAAATGCTGTCATCACTTAATTATTAACGCTTGTTAGCTTTTCACTCGTATCATTGTCGATTAGCGAATTGTTGTTGCTGAAATCAAAAATTGATCATTTATTCTCACTCCTTTGAAAACTTTTGCGCCCGGGGCTGTCCGTCTTCTCCTCGGATTTCCTCACGCAATGTCTGAGATAAAATCCGAGCTAAAGGCCTTTTAACGAGTAGGTAGGCGCCTCTGGATGTGATTTCCTCCCTACTTTTCTCTTCTTCCCTCATTTCTCTCGGCTCTGTTGAAATGGTTTCCGCGCGAATAAATTGTCTGACAATCCATTAGCATCAGAACGAAGGCGGAGGGCGTTTATGTCCGATTTGTAACTGCGTACGCTTCTGCTCACTTGGTGAGTCAGACACGCAATTTTCATCCGTTCGCTTGGTGGCTATTACGAGAACTCACGCGGAAATGCTTTCGTCTCCGAAAGTTTTCTCTCGTCGACTGCTGAAGAGCCGTGTAAACGTGCATCCCGAAGTTTTGTGATATAAGAGGCATTGGGAGGATATCAATTGTTACTGGGTTATCCGTGAGGAGAGGAAAGGTTTTGTTATTTTCAGAGTTGAGTTGTTTTATAAAGGAAATTGTTGTAGGCTAACTTGGTGAAAATTATCAATCACGGATAAGTAAAATTACTTTGCTAACTCTATTTGTGAGAATTAATTGTGATGACCCAGGTTTTGACACTTTGTGTCATCTTCAGATCGAGATAATAAATTCTCACAAATGGTGTTAACAAAGTTTGTTACCTTATTTTCTCATCTGTGTTAAGTTATTAAATTCATCTGTGTGTTTTTTTACCTTTTCCAGTTACACTCTACCACTCAAAAAAATGCTATGGTAACCATGGGATAAAACTATTGTATCATTTCAAATTACAAGTGTAATCATTTTCTGAATGATGCTTTATTGTTTAACTTACGATCAATCTTGATTCCATCAATGCTTCATCATCATTATCATTAGCCATTAATCCTAACACTGGTTTTCTACAGTTCTTCATTCCACTCTCTCTCTACCAACCGCTTATATCCTATATAATCATTTACCTTAACGTCCTTCTAGATTGGTTTGTTTTACTTCATTCTGGATCTCCCTCTAGGATTCGTCGTATTTATTTCTCCTTTCAATATCGTTTTCATTCGACTGCAGAGTCGCAAAATGAGCCGATAAGTTTGTCACTCCGGAATAGATCTCATTATGCTTCTTTTTTCTCCAGCTCCTCGTAGGACTTCTTCGTGTGTCATTCCTTCCGACTATTCAATCTTCATCATTCTTCAGTAACGTGACATCTCCATTGTCTCAAATCTCCTTTGCTCTTCTGCTTTTATTGTTCAGGCTTCACTGCTATATGAGAGCATGTTTAGCAAATGTGTTTTAATAAAGTTCTTCCTTACTTCCTAGTTTGTGTTTGCAGATTTCAGCAAACTCCCCGTCTCGTGGAATGCCCTCTTTGCTTGGACTATTCTGCTCGCAATGTCCGTATCGCTTCTTCCATCGCGGGTGATCCTGCTTCCCAGGTAACAAAAATTCTTCTGCTGGCGCTAGTTTTTCTTGTCCAAGTTTAACGTTGATTCTGACTTCTTGATTTCTTCCATAAACCATAACGGGGTTGTCTTAGCATTAATACTGAGGTTTGTTTCTTCAGAGTTTTTCCCATTCAGGTCAGAGTTCTCCTTAGATCTTCTTTCTTCTCAGCTAGAATTACTATATCATCAGCCAAGCGTAGCCTATTGGTTTTTTCTCCATACCATTGTATTCCTGTTTTCACTTTGTACTCAATCTCATGTTTGACTTTTTCAATGTATATATATGAAAGATTATCGACGAAAAGGTCTATCGCTGTCATATTCCTTCCCTCACTTCTGCTTCCTCAACATTTCCACCACACTTTCCTCCTAACAGCTCTATCAAATGAAAAGAAGATCAATCGGCCGCAAGGCGCGTTTTTTATCATTTTATAGAACTGCTGTCCTTCCTCTGTTTCCCAGTTTTTATCTTTTCATCTGTCATAGTTTCGGTCCAAAGCTTCCCTTGTAATCTATGGCTTCTGATTATCTGTTTTCTCCTCTTTACCTTCTCGTCGGCAGTATTCATAATTCTTTTCTCGATCTCTTGCTATCTTTCATCAATTGATCCCGAGTCTTTTACATCATCTCAGGTTGGTGTATAGAACTTAGATGGGCCAATCTGTGTTCTGTGTTCCTCAGTCTTTCCACTTGCCAGTGTTTCATTGATCTCTTTATTTTTTAAATTTACATTGACATTTCATCGAGACCATATTGAGTCACCGACAATATTCGCAACAGTATATCTCAAGCTGTCCTTTACTTGATTCATAAATCGCTCTTTTGTTAATATATAGCCTATTTGAAATCTTCTTCTGTCTCCTGGCACTTCCCACGTGTATCTTATTCGCGGATGGCTGCCAAATAGCGTGTTTTTGATGACATGGCTATTTTACTAGAAATTATCATACTTACATGATTTATTTATTTATTTAGGAAAATTTATTACTTGTATGGACAAAAATAATTCTCTTTTGAATTTTTTTGTAAAAATTTACGATCGGCACTAAATGCTTAGTTCAAGCGAAATTTCTATACATACTATTATAACTGTCGAAAGAATCTGCTACCATGTCCGTTTTCACAAGCCTAAGCGCTAAATAAGTCGCTGTAGTGCCATTATGCTCATTATATATTTACTTGAACCAGATCAAAAAAATTCTCCCAGGTGATAAAAGAAGACAAGGTATCAATCAAATCAAATAATGTAACCAGGGCACTTTCAATTTGCAGTTTTCATTTCTACCCAAAAAATCGTGCACTTCGATAAATAGTAAGGTGTGGTTAGTTTCCTATTTTATTCACTCCATAACCGTCTACGTCTTTAAATCGTATCGTATTTTGTGCCACTTGAGACACCGATGACTGTTTCTAAAACTAAACATAACATTTCAGCCGGAAATGTCAATATTTGTTGTTATGAAATATCCACAAAATATCATCTATCCTCAATTATTCAAAGGATGGAGGATATTTAGTGGACGCCCGTTTAAATTGTTCCCACGGTTAAAATGAGTCGATTGCGGTCCAGAAGCGTCAAAAATTTGCAAGGACCTCCGTACTGCACGTCGTACTTCACATTTCGACGTTATAGATAGCGCCTTTAAAATAAACGTAATAGTATGGTGAGGTATTTTACTCACTCTATCATCATCTTTGTTGCATCGTAATCCAAGCTGTAAATATACCAATAGATTAAAGATTGCCTATTTTAGTTTAAGGAGGTTGCTTTAGTTTTAGGAGAATTCCCCACACTCATGCCCAATCAATCAATTAAAGGATAGAAAATATTTCGGCGCCTCCGTTTTGTTGTTCCTACAACGTAAATGAGTCGATCGTGGTCTGGCTGCGGCAAAAACTGTTCAGGATTCCCGAGCTGCACTCCCTTGCGCCTTCTTTCGGCGCTATAAATAGCGCCACTTCGATAAACGGCGAGGTGAGTTATTTTGTTTTAGCTTTTCTTTCTTCCATTTTCCGCCACATGAACCGCCGCCGATTTATTTTTATTTTTTTTTCAAGAGGGGGCGTGATATTAGGTACGGGTGGTCACGGAAATACACCCGCCTGCACGCACGAACGTGCCCTGAGGCATGGATGGAGAATTTTCTGAGAGATATAGAAAACGTGCCTGGAATGAAATCGATTCGAATCGTTCGTCATAAAAATCGATTCACTCCATAAAATCGTCACGCTCAGAGTGATCACGCACCACCCAGCAGACGGCCTCGAGGGCGCTTGTTCCAGGGGGTGTTTTTGGCACCAGGCGCTGCTATTTATGCGTTAAACGGAAAGATTTTCTTCGTAAGCGTCTGTTTCACGATGGGAACCTTCGGATGAGAGAAAATATAAAAATGTGCTCTGTACAAGTTAATGAACTAATGATTTGGATCACCTTTAAATCCTGACTAAAAAATATATTTGCTGTTTTTGGAATAGATACGGAAGACAATGCGCGAGAATTTATCTCAAGCCGGTGAATGATGGAGGTTCGGTGGTCTGTTCGCAACTGGTATTTTGAATATTTTCGAGGAGGGAGGTTGGAGAGAATATCCATTACCCAGACTCTTCTGCGACTAATTACGGTCTGCGACTAATTACGATATCTTTGGTATTTCACATTAGATGGCATTTTACTTGGGCTTAGAACTGTTTACCCTATTCCCCCTCGATTGATACCAGAGCACTATCAACTGAGCCATGACGAATTCAGCATAGCTTCAGACAATTGCAGAATAATTTATGTCGCGGATTATTTTCATTAGCCATTCACAGATAGAGGCAGGTACATAATAACGTAATAACACTTCCGCCTACTCCACCACTGTTGAAGATTCGTATTTGTACACACGATTTCCTTCCTTAGCTCTGTTAACTTCCTATCTCTCTTCGTCCATCATCCCTTCCCTGCTTATCAAACACCATTCCTTTTATCGCGGCCCAGTTCTATCTCCTGTTTTCCTCAAAATGCTCTAATTCCTCTCTGTAGAACACCTAGCTAGCTAGCATCGTATTTTTTGTAGTATTATCGTCGTACTCATTAGGAGAGGGTGATCGGGGTATGAGAGGAGTATGAGGCTATTTCCTCCATGAAGGTCCGGCGGTAGAATGATAATTGAGACTTGGGAAATGGAGAAAGGGTGGAGATATGCCTAGGCAAGGGCCTAACCCTCAACTTCCCAAAATATTTTAGCAGGTGCTTGTATTTTGACGGTACATTAGTCAATATTTTGTATTTTTGCCCTATAAAATACATGTTTTCATCCCTGCCATTTGAATGGTCTCTCAACCGAAGAGTGTGCCCATTTAAGAATGGAGGGATAAACATGATCTATTGACGATTGCAAAGTAATGGACGAATACTTCCTCATTGGGAGTAGAGGGCAAGTGGAGCCACGGAGGTCACGGTTACCCTTCCCCTCCGACGAACGGGGTGTTAAGGTTGATGTGCTCCTCATGTGGTACCCACAGTCGGGGTTGGAATTCAACTAATCTTCTCCTCTGTTGGGACTTGAACCCTGACCTTTATATTTGACCATGTAAGGCTGGATGAGCGGAGAAAGATGCCCACGTAGCAACTCCGAGGTGCGTGACATTAGTGGGGAGTAGGGGTGGGGGTAAGCGAGTGGGGGTAGGTTGTAATTGTTGTACCTATCATCTCGAGGTAAAAAATCAAAATCTACGAGATATTTTTTTACTTTCCTACCTATGACTAGTAAGAGTTCATCGTTACCTCCTCGGAAATTTCTCCTTCGGCTACTCAATCTATTTTTTGAATCGGACCCGAAAAGTTTGAAATAACCCCCCAGTCACGGAAATTCAGCCGATATTAATATAAGACGTACGTTTAAGCATCATCTTTCTGACTAAAATGATATGAGTCCCCTGTTTTCTTTATTCAGCTTCGCATATTTGTCTGGAGTGAATAAATATCCTCTTTTTTCTTATGTTGGCCTTATAATTGCGAGTTCATGAAACGGGAAACTGCATTTCATTCCCTATCTTTGAGCGGTTTAATACTGCACAAAAGAGCGTTATTTTACAATAACTTCACTGCAGGGCTTCGGACCTCACAGCAATTGGCTTTCTGTGGCCCTTCAACATTTCATTGTACGGATGCGTTCTGTAAAATATGCATGCTTGAAGTTGGAAACTATACTTTTTGCCCATATTTCGCTCGAGGACTTTGGGCATTGGGTTGGCGCAATGATTATAATACTAGTCTATTATACTGAGGACTAAGACTTGTATCCCGCCAGTGCCGCAGATTTTTCAGTGGTATACGGATCCCGACTTGGATGCTGCGCGCTGAGCCCTTAAAGATCCCTTTGTACCTCAAAATCCGATATCGACATTAGCCTGCTGACAGTAATTTTACTAACAGCAGGCTAATGCCGATCTCGGATTGATCTCAACCCTTCCTCCTTACCCTTAATCATCTTCCTCTTACAAACTTACCCAATTATCCCCAATGGCGAAAATGACATCAATTTTCGTACCCCTCCCCATATTAGCAAACCACACCATCGTGCGCTCTTCCTCACGCCATCACTTCTGGAATTCTAAGCGATGTTTTACACGACACTCACTGAAAATGGACTGTCGAAAAACACACGTGACACATGACTGAAAATGTAACTCAATGTAGCGAAATCCGAGTAGGTTAGTTACTAACCTTTTTCGGATGATCCGGTTCACACGATTCAACTCTTCATTTTGATGTTCCTCCGGTGAATGCGCAGCAGCCAATGTACGTAATTGTTTACATTGCTCATGGATGTATGAATGCCGCTTTTGCATTTTACAAAACTCAGCACCAGCGAACCATGCGATCAATGTTTTTGCAGCAGCTTTCCTAATCCAGCCTTTGGATACTCACCACTCACGATGTCACAAACCACATGATAAAAACAGTATAGTTGATTCTAGCTCTGCCTAAAGTATTTCTTTGAAACGCTCCAATCGCCTGTGGCAGTTGGATGCGGGACTTGGAAGTGAAACAAGTCGTTGTGGTAATTTAGAATTTCTCGGGTTCTTCCCGTGTTGAGTATATCAGTGGACAACCACTTCGCTGGCATTCTAGTCGGTATCATCAGGTCCGAATGTTCTAGAGATTTGTTGACCGCTATATATTGGCTCTAAGTAGCTCCGCGACAATGCAATTTTGTTTCACGAAACTCGCGCCATTTTAGCGAGCGAAACGCTTATTTATCGTATTGTCGAAATGGTCGCAATGTCAGAAGATTCTCGCTTTGCTACGCTAGCAAACGCTATTATATCACCGCATTATGATAGTGTATGTAGAGACAGAATAGCCTCCCAGAGTCCTATATATAGCGTCAAACAGATCTCTTGAACATTCGGACCTCATGTTGCCGATCGGAATGCCGGCGAAACGATTGTCCACTAATACGTTGCGACGCTGGAAGAATCCACTGAATTCCAACCTACAGGAAAACCGCGGAAGCCTTCATAACAAATACTTGTAGTGCTTCTTTCTGATGTCATTGCTGAAAATAGAATTTGACGCATTCATCGAATACGATCATGCCTTTTAAACGATGCGATTTTAAGTTTGCTGAATGTCTCCGATTTTCGGTACTAAAATGAGTGTCATGTAAAACGGACTTTAACCGTCTCTTCGGAATGAGCTACAACTATTCTAGCCATTAAAATCATTCGACCTCCATTTTGTTCGAATTTTAGCGAACGCGGTCCCTGAATCCGTCCGACCGTCCGCTATCCCTCCCCACCTCGTCTACTCCGCGTCGGGGACGAAAACGTGAGACGCCGGCGTTTTCGTGATCTTGTGCGGAAAATTGAATCGCTGAATGGAAAGGAGAGATGTCCGCCGAAGAGGAGAAATATGACGCCCGGCGTGAAACGGAGAGAGAGGGATCTCGCGTGGAGGAGGAGAAGTGGGCGGGAGGAAGAGAACGGGGAGGAGAATGGATGGAGTCCCTTTTGGAGGAGGGAAGGGATGGATGGAGACTCTTTTGGAATGGCCTGCCTCTAAATTAAGACCCGCCGGCTCCCGCGCTAAGAGGCGGTATGAAACGTTTATACACGCGCGCATTCTTTCTACTTTATTATTTGGTTGACGTTTCTAATGCCCGGAGAGCGGCGCGGATAGCCCAAAAGATGAGAGTGGAGAGAGGAGGGGCATGATGAGGAGGAGCAAGAACTCCTACAACCCCTGAACTCATAACTCATCGACCCTCTGGTGGCTAAAATGAGAAACCGCAATTGAATTCGCGGCCGTCTTCAACGCCCGGGCGCCCTGCGAAAACTTTTTCAAGTCCCGAATCCCCTTCCCGTTAGCCGGTGCTCTTCTGGCGCCTCTCCTCCTACAACTCCCCCGCTAGTTCCCCTCCCTTACGGTCAGGGGGGGGGGGGAAGGAGGGTATGTCATTGGCAAGACGTAGAGAAAAATCGGCATCTTTTCGCCCGCCTGCAAAGAACGATGACCCTCCGGGTTGGCAAGGGGGCTGTGTTCGAAGCCATGATTCTGAGGTCTTAACTAATAAGTAACGTGGTACAACTACCAACGGTTTGAGATTTTTGGTGAGTTAGAACCACTCGAGTGTCAAAGGTATTGTTTATTATGTTACGATATTCAACTCCATCAACAATATTACCGCGATAAAAACTCGAACGGGAAGGCTGCGTAATATTTTTACAATGGATTGGAATAAATCGTACTCTAGAGCCCCTCGTAATTGTACCACGAGACTCATTACGTGGTACATCACCAAACTGTTCTAGATTATGGTGAGTTCTGCCCTCACGAATGGCTGACCTAAGTGTGTGACTCCTGGATTGCATGCTCAAAGTTATTGCGAGTGGTCAAACACAACACTCCAGGAGGGCAGACGCCCCAATTCATTCGACCGCCTTAGTCGGGATGGGGATAGTTTTTAGTGTGGTGGATCGATTACTGGATTCAATTGTCGGATTCGGCCACAGTATGTTTCATTTTTGTGCATGGTCCCCACGCACTTATGCCCCTTTTCGGACGTGCACCCCTCAGTGGACTTCTGCTTCTGGACTACTAACGACGAGCGCGTCAACAACGCCAACTCTCCATTCGACCCGAAAATGTACAATCTTCTCTTCGCAGTGTCTTCTTGCCGTGCCATTTTCTCACCAGAGAGGCATGATTTATATGGTAGTCTGCGCAAGGCAAATTTCAGCTCCACGGTCGCGGTCCAGGGACCAAAAGTCTCAATTTTGCTGGCTGATTCAGTCAGAAAGTCAAGCCCTGGTGCTCCAGCAGTGAGCTGCTACCAGGAAGCTCACATAATTCTGTACCCCTCCATCTTGACCCTAAACTCTAATCCCCCTCGGCTATTCCAGCATATGGTAATTCAGTTTTGGCGGAGATCTGGAGCAAAGCACGCCATAACATATTCTTGTTGTAAAATATTTCGTAGCGAGCGGTACTTCGTCCACTATGTCATGGATTTTAGCTGGAAAGTTTCGTAAACAGTTGGATTGTATTTGCCACGGTGCAGTGGATTGATTTGTTATTTTTTCTGGTGCTGCAGATATATTTTATGGTTTTTTGTCGTTGGTCGACCAGGTTTTTTTTCCGTGCTGCACCATCATTTCTCACCTGAGCTTTGCAAGAGTTTTCGATGCAAGAGCGGCACTATCGGAAATAAAATCACATTCGACCTCCCGAAAGGATGCGACATAGCGGCAATAAGTATGGATTCGTTCGGACCTCATCTTGGACTTTTTCGTGAAAATTTCCCCTTTACTATAGCAGTAACAAGGCTGCACGGACCAGGATGCATTCCAATGTGCTATTCGTAAGGTTTCGTAAATTTTTCGTTTGTTACGTGAGTTACAACAGATCTCCCATTTGCTGAGTTACACGAATGTTTTGATCGCAATAAACCGAACCATTAGAGCTTTCTAAGGTAAGCCGTGGAACAGCTGGCAGATAATCGTTAATGATTGGTATTACCTCAGAGACGAAATTAACATCAACTATTATGTCTTTTGGAGTGCTCTCCTTCGATACGTTCTGAAAGTCAGCAAGTTGGTAACAATACGAAAGTAATATGTATCGGGCGGCCCGAGCACCAGCCTGATGTCAGAGTTTCCACTGAAATTGAAAATGATATGAATATCCCCACTTCGAAGCCATCCTCAATTTCAATTTCACGTTGTGTTTTTGGTGATTGGGAGAGGCGATCGTCTCTGCTGGTCTTTTGTACCATTAAGGTTTGGGTGATCGTGACTGGATGGTATTACTTAACTCTTTTGGGAGAATGGAGGAAGGGTGGAGAGGAATCACTGTAGTCGAGGATCGAACCAGAGAATGAAAGGGTGGCCAACACACTAGCTACCGTACCTACCCGAATTATATATATTAACAAATGTATTGCATTGTTTATATTTGGCTTAATCATAGTGTTTTTGTGGCTTTTTTTGACAGAATTATGAAAACGATGTGAGCCATTTTCCGTCCGTCAGTGTGTTGCCTGTAGTAGTTTACTACAAGTGGCGAAACCAACTTCAATTTTCTATTGCTTCCAATCTTCTCTCATTGTAAGGAAGCACAGTTTGTTCTATTGCCACCAATTTTCGTATGTATCACTAATTCAATGTCCATTGCTTTGTGAGCTCGGCGTGTATTACTTGAATGCTGAAGAAAGATTGAGTGTTTTGGTGATTTGGGGAGGCGTTTGACGACTATGTTCGTTCGCGTCAATTGGATAGGTGGGTAGGAGGGCAAGGGGATGGGAGGGTGGATGGATAGAAACGCGACATTGGCGCTAGACTGCTCCTAACGAAATCCGCTGAATGGTCCAGAGTTTAGCCCTCTCCACATAGCACCCAGGTATCAACCACCCAAGGGATCAGTACTCCTCTGAAAAATCTCCACCTTCCGATTGGCCCCCTAGTGGATATCAATGTTTGACTATTCATTTTCGTTTGATGAATCAGTGGCTGGCGGCAGAAGAAATTTTTTCTGGGAAATGGTGCTTTGAGCCCATCATTTGTGGAGATTTTGCTACTAAGCCAACAATCCATTCATTAATCTTGCGTGAAGGTAACTTAAAAGCGTTGGTTGGCGATGTTCACTTGGCTCTAACCTCGGGAGCAGAGATCACGGTGGTGAACTCTTGGAATACATCACGCTCTATTTACACTCCCTTCGTCGGTTTTTATGTCCCTACTACTCTCTTTTTAGTTTAATCTCCTCAGTTTACCATGTTTTATTGTTGTTCAGTCCTTTTGCTTGGCAGACAATCTCGTATATATTCTTTCCAGCTCTGAGGCTCCCGTCTGATTTTTCCAAGATCTTTTTATCCTCCAGATCTATCGATAATCAACATAGGTTGTTACTTACCGTCGGATCTAGTCTCTCCTAATCTTTTTAACTAAATATTTTTCACTTGCTTGGCAAATGAATGTATCTGGCCGATAGTCACGTTTATTCACCGACGCAAAAGCTTTCTAATGCTTGGAGCCGAATGCGAAGGAGGGCTATAAGTGCCTACTCTGCCACAGAGGCCCGTTAATGTTCAGAAAATATTTCATGAGATATATAGAGGAAAGAGCTGCAAAGCATCATTTTTGGTCGAGAGAACATAGGTCGTATATTATTGTCAAGCAGCTCCATTTGAATTTAGGGATGTGCGTATGTGTATCGGAAAAATATGCACAAAAATCCAATAGCGCTGGCCAAGAAAGAAGGGGCGCGTGAAGTATAAGATGTCTGATAAAGTATAAGTGCAGCATTTGTCGAAGCATTCTAATTGCACGCAAAAATGGAGACTACATGCTGCAATCCTATGTTGCAAGTAGCCTACTTATGAGGACTCGGCTTTCCCTTCACTCTTCCTACCTGCCTGCCTTGCCTTAGTAAAATCTACGATTTTACAGTGTGTTAAAACGGTGTCAATTGCAGGGCTCATTAATTTCTTGTAACCAATAGAAGACGAATCAATGCCATACGGATTAATTTGAATACTGTTAAACGCTGCTCGGAGCTTCATGAAGTGAAAATAAATTTCAAATCATAAATGTTCTTAAAGGCATCGCTGGATTTCTCAGCTCTCCGACAATCAATTCAGGGGTTTGCGGTTTCTCCAACTTTAAATTAATTCCCATTATTCTATTCATTCGGTTAGCTGGCTTGAGCCACTCTCTACATTTTAATAGAGTGCATCCGTAATCATCTTTCGATGCTTAAATCGTTTGGTGAAGTTCTCATTTATTCTACTGTCTTCAGTTATTTGCCTAACCTTCTCGTCTGCGTTAAGCTGCTTAGTGACACGCCGGACATGAAATGGTCGTGGGATCGAATTCTGCCTCCGGCGTAGCTGAGGTGTTTTGCAAAATTACCTTAGTAGCAGGAGTGTTTAGTATCCAAGGGTGCTGTGACTTATCCGTTGCTTTATTCCTATTCACTGGGAGATTTGCTTGTCAATTGTAACAATCATAAACAATGCCATATATGCACTTGTAATTTGATTTTAAATCTTTGCTAGATGGAATACCGAGTCGATGACTTTGAACTGGGGGAAGGAAGAAGCTGCTGGGATAACGTTTTTTATCCAGTACGTCAGGAGAAATAGTCAACCCCTTGAGAAGCTGCTGTGACAACATTTTTTATCCAGTACGTCAGGAGAAATGGCCAATCCCTTAAGAGTCTGCCCTTGATTTTGTTGTGACGTTATAAGGAATATATTGTTTTTCTTTATGTATAGTTTTGTTCGTGTGCTAGTGAGTTTTTTCATTGTTGTTTTGTGAGTCGGCTGTGTGGGCTTGTCCACACCCCCGCCGCCTGGGAGATTTGTGTTTCCCCAGAACAGCAAGCGAACGAACTCCGTCTCGGCTCATGGCCATTTTTTTCTCCCCCGGAAATTAAAAACTGAAGAGACGAGTGCTATTTTTGAGTAGCTATTTTTCGTTGTTTTAATTTAAATGTCTTTTTTAAAGACGCTTGAGAAATGTTCTGTACCAAAAGATGAACTGTTTCGAATCGAGTGATGGTTATGGGTCGTTAAAACGGCAAATGGTACGTATCGAAGCCTGCGTATGTCAGTATGTCTTTTTCCGTTTATCGTGCATTTATTGTCCGAGGAAGAATCTTTGGTGACGTCTTGTGAAGTCATAGTTGGCAGGGTTTTCATAATAATAATCCCGCTGGGAAGAAAAATCGGTGATCAGGAGCCGAATTGTTGACGATTTTTCCGGATTAAGCTCACAGCTCTCGTTCTCAATCGCTTGCTAGGCCCCCACTCCAAGGAGAGCTGTATTAATGGCGTAGTTTGGTACTATTTTTCTTGAAACATAGTCATAGAGTTCCTTTTAAATCAATATTTTCCTCCAGTGACTCCCTATTTGGTAATTCGCAATGAAATATGAGCCAAACAATTTTAAAACGTATTCATAATGAGCGATACAAAATGAAGTTTTGTAAACAGTGAGTGGATGTTGATGAGTGTATAGTTGCGCCCGAAAATATAACGGAAATCCTTGCGTGTAGTCGTTAAAAAAAATGTTCGATTTTTTCTCCCACACCCAATTGTATTGCTTTTACTAGTGTGATTTTAAAACTGTTTCTCGTGTTTGATATGTGGCAAGGGCCGCTCAATTCTCGGAATTAACGTTCACTTCCAAAAAATTATTAGGAGAGCTCGAACTGTAAACCTTGATGATGTGGCCTAAAATGAAAAATTCTAATCATTTTCACCATTACTCATTAAACCAGGCTCAGAAGTTAATTATTTGCAAGAGTATATTTTTCATATCCTCATATTATTTATGTAAATGTCTTTTTTCTTTTCTGCTGAAATTTTTGCCTAAATTTACTTGAATTTTCCATATTTTAAGATCCTCCATTTTGTTTTCCGTATTTTAATATCATCGTTTTTAGTGTACCGAATTTTTGTTTTATTTGGTAATCTTTTAATCGTATTATTTAGTTAAAATCACCACAATTGAACATGGTTGTTAAATGTTTTTTTCATTTCTTTGAAAAGTCTACTTTTCATAACACATATATTTGAACAGCCGTGAGATATTAAATACACAAGTTACCATAAACCCAACGCATTTAATAGTATTTTCTCTTCTTTTCTCGTATTATCGTCGGTAGTACTTTAAAATATTTACATTAATAGTAGTTAAATCTTTTATGGAATTTATTTAATGTTAAAATGAGTAATTATTTGTTGAAAATGCTCTCAGTTAATTATTTGTGTTATTTAACTTCCGTCGCGTGCATACAAAAACTCATGCCATTGAAATGATCCCTTCTCTTTCTGTCAATATCTCTGGTATTTGTTACGGAAAACTCTTTTCGCGCATAGCTTTAAAGTTCGTTTATATTTCGTATATACCGGTCGCTTCCGAAAGAGGCGTTCCGTTGATCAAATAAACGAGGTTTATTTTGTGAAAAATATTGATACATTTTCAAACAAGTTGAAAAAGTGTCTGTTGATTTTGTTGTCGGTTCGTAAGCAGTCGAATGTTTGCTGTCGATTTCAAAAGTGAACGTAAGAGTGTCCACAAAACAGATGAACTTCCGGGCCTCGATGTTCATATTTCCCCAGAAAGTTTTTGATACACTGTAGGAAACATATATTACTCTATTTTTCAGCACTCGGCTGATATAAAGTGGACGATCTAACCTCCCCAGCTTGCCTTGGCGTTCCCGAAGTTTACTTTTCCCCCCTCTATCTTTCGCTTGTAGTATTTACCTTTCCCATCGTCTGTGAGCAAGAAGTCTATATCGAGGGGAGGACGCGAGATATTTTTAAGATACGGTCAAGTTAATCCGTTATGTGTCCATATTCCCATTCCCGCATCTTTCTGGAGACACACGACTTGGCTCGTAGCGTAATAGAGGCCACGGAAGATTAAGGACGAGCGCTCTATTTAGAGAAGAGCCTGATTTTCGTGGAGCTGAAGAAAATTAATGCGGCGATGGCGGCATACAAGTAATGAAAAATATTACGTTCGACGAGAATCCTTTCAAAGATACACAGATCGACGTTTATTTCCGACTTGCACTCAATTGAAAAAACCTCTCATAATTTATGAAGGGAACTACTCTGCCGCACCCTTTATGGCCTCTCCTTTTCATAATTTTTTACAACTTGACCGAGCTACAATAAATTAGGTCAAGTTAGTAAAGGGCACGATATAGTTTATTAAACATATCACCAAGGTTTTCTCTCACACAGTCATTAATGAGGACTTGGTAATTACATTTTGAGTCAAAACATTGACACGTTCAAAAACTCAATTTACGAACCACGATAAGTGTACTTCAAGTTTATGAAGTGAAGCACTACAAAGTTACATCTTAAAACATCAAGCCGGACTATTTTTTTTTGTGACAGCGAAAAATTCTCGAGACAGAGTGAAAGCCCAGTTGGGAGAGCGTGGGGATATTGATCATGGTCCGGGGTTCAAATCCAATGTAATATTTCTAGGAATCAAATCTTTCAGAGAATTCTACGCTGAAAAATGAAATGAACAGTAGGTATCTCTCCGTCTTTTCGCGTAATATTTGAAATACTGAATCGCTCTACACCAACACTTACTGTGGGTGCTTGGTGTACTAAAAACCTGCCCATCTAACGGACGTTCTTACCTAAGACTTCTATCGAAATGTTACTGATAGCATTTCTCGCTCCTGTCTGTACGATGATGTCTGGACTTGTAGTTTGCCCTTTCAGTTCCAAGCCACTTTTTGTTTGTATAGATCGAAAGTGCCTTATTCTATTACATGGGTTTGTAATTATTAAAACAAATAATCGATGTTAATGTATTAAGTCAGTATCATATTTTAAGGAATTTACAATAAGCATTCGGCATGCTCTTCTTAAGTTATGGAAATAATACATGGCAATATGGAACTCTTTTATGCTAATGTAAGTAATAATTATTAGTAGTCCTTAGCAATAATTAAATTACCATATATCGTCAATATACGCTTCATGCGGAAGTAGTTCACTGTTATACATCGTCGCGCCAATGGCCTGAACAGGTTGGCTTAAAGTCGTTTCGATTGAGTTGATAGGATTTTGCATCGGATATTCAGTGTCCCTTTTTCATCACTTTGTCGTTTGGAAATCTACGGAGAGAAAATATACGAAACACTACATTTTGAATGAATATTACCCGCGCTCTGTATTAATGTGAAATAACACAAATCACATCGCGAATAATTTCGCCGTTGATGCACCTCAATAACGTATCAACTATCACGCACAAAAATCACACGATGTCAATACTGATTCCGAGGAAATTATTTCCACATAGGAAGGCATAGAAGAACTAAATTAAGATGAGAAAATAAGGGAAAAACTCATGGTACAAACGATTTGGGAATCTTTTTTTCCAGAGCTAGTCTCGATCAAAAAGCCGAATTATTTGGACCCGACAAGCATGAGTTGCCAGCTCATGTAGTTATTTGTATATGTGGAACTATTTCCAATCAAGCCTTCGAAATTGATGATTAGCTTTCCATTCCAGCTTGGATGGGCAATTCTAACGTTTCCCAGCTGCTTCCAACGACCTTTTTTTCCGGGCAAAGAATATATTCCGTGTGGGCATTCCTTTTCGAGAATGGAGAAGAAATGCCATGAGCGAAGACGAAGTAGTGGTGGGAATCGCCTGATTTCCGTGGAAAATTTTTTTCTCCAATCCTATCGTCTTTTTGAGGTAGCTCAGAAATCTAAATTTTGGTCGGTTTGTGACGTTGTTCATTTTTATGACCTCACCAATCTATTCCTAGAGATAGATGGACAGAAGTTATATCAAAGATATTGCATTTATTCGTAATGAGTGTATCTAATAAAAATTCATTTCCTTTTGCCTTAGAGTAATTTCTTCAATAGAATATTCAAGTCTCTTACTGTTCTTTCCATGCCATAAGATGTAGGTATACTTTGTAAAATGCTGCTCGAAGTCAATGAGATTCATTTTCTTAGTAATGCTAAAGCTCTTCATTTGTTTTCATGGAATCTATATTTTTTGCTGCCTTCTCAGGCCATTATTATTTTTTGCATTCTCAAAGGATATTTTTAGGAATTACTCAAAATATGACTCCTCCGTTCATACTCACAATATAGTGATACCCGTTGGGCCAAATAAAAGATTCTCAAAACCCTTTGGCTTTATAAATGGTTCTCAAGACTTGCCCCAATGGATGTATAAGTAATAGCAAAATTCTCTCCGCGCAATTCACTTTCATGCACACTTTGTCGCTTACTATCAGTACATGTATTATGCATGAATATATTTCTAAGAAATATGGGTCCCCGTTCGCATGTTAATGTGCAAAGGACACGCAATTGTCTCTCACCATGGTTACGTCATCGTTGGATCGCAACTTAAGTTCTTTGAAGTAATCAAAGAAGCATCTGCCTTCAATTCCTGCATGTCATTTGCGGTGCTGAATATATACTATTTTGCAGTTATATTCAATAACAATTTTCCAGCAGTAATTTGCATCTTAAATGCTAGTCCCTCTTGTCTGTATGAAATGAAAGGTCTCTGATAAATATTTACATGGAAAATTGTGAATTGCTAATTTATTTTAGTGTGAAAATTAGAATATGAACTTGTTTCCCTGGTATTAAGCTCCCAATATCGTTTTCGAGCTGTTAAATACACGTTTATATGAAATACGTATGTCATGTATTTGATACGTTTTGTATTAATACAGTATATGATTTCATGGTGAGGGGTTTACTATGTACTACGATAATGCCCGGAGCTTCTCTTAAAATATTCATGCCATTTTCGTTCTTTCATACATGAATACAAATTGGTCCCAAATCTTTTTCATTTATTTCCTTCCTAATTTATTATTTTCCTGTTCATTCATGATGCATTGTAGATTTTGTTGAATATTTATTAAAACTTCAATGCCGGTAGTTGAATTATTTGGTTTGATGTGTTTCCCTTCCAAGTGCGCAATCAATCAATTGTGCTTAGTTTTAACTCACAAACTGAACGCAGAATTCCTGTTGGAGTCGTATGTGAGCGTTGGATGTTGTATCTTCCTTTAATTCCTAGCGGTTGAAAAAAAAATGTGCTTGCCGAAATTTGTGCTGTAGTAATTTTACCCGTTCCTTGAACATAATTGTCCAAAAAAACCTCTTCTTAAAGTATACCACTCTTTGAAGTTCCTCTTTCAATGTTATTAACTTTTTCTCCAAGCGAATGTTTTCGTTAAAGTTTGAAAAAGAAAATCCCGTTTGAAATGTGGCAAGCCGAGCGATGTAGGACCCATTTCTACACCCTTGGAAATGGTGAAAAAATATTCTGCCCACAGTATCGTAATGCGGACGCATTCTGAAATAAAAAGGTTCCTCCATGTATTTCGATTGATATGAGCGTAGCGTTGACTGACATCTGATCGAAGGTAGCTGGTGTTTCAAGACCGAGATATGTCGTGGAGCTGTAAAGTAGCTCTTGTTGATGAACTAACAGTTTCATTATTCTTGAGCCTTTCTTGCATCGTGTGAAATTCACAGTGAGGACCTCTAGGTCCGAAAACCTGTATGAAATTCCCAGTGGCAGAGGACTCCTGGGACGTCTGGGAGCATTTGGGCAAGATGTAGTAGGGTCTGGGTTCGAATCCCAGGCCAGGCGATTGATTTTTCCTCAGGAGTTTGTCAAGAGGTAATAAGGTACGACGTGGCGACGGAGTAAAGTCCTCGCCTGCTAAACCGAAGGACGCGGATTCGAATTCCGCGTGGGTGGAATTACTCAGAGCATGTGTGGGACCACTCAGAACATTGGTCTTTGCGTTCGTATGTTGTTGCTGTTATTCACCTGATACAAATTGACCAATTGTGCTGAATTCGGGGTAGTAAACATATAATATTGTTCCCATTAGTTTCCTACCTCCCAACGGCTCCTCAATCCTTTTTTTGTTGCTGTTATTAGGATGGCAGGTGAAAACTGGAGTAGTTTGCCCTCCCACTTCCCGTGATTAGGTTATTAGTTTGGCATTGTAAAGATTTTTGAGGAGCGGAGGATGGACGGAACCCTGGAGACGGATTTTTATTCTGCTATTAGTGGAGATCACCTCGGTTTTTAGTGATGTAGCTCACATACGACGGACATAGGAATGCTTTTTGAGATTTCTCCTCGTAACTTTTGAAAAGGAGTAGAGCTGGAAAATTTCATCATCGAAAAATCTCCAATCGCGTTATGAATTCTGTCCTCTCTGTTTTTCTTACATCTGCGACGAAATTCTTCTCTTTACATCATTACCTAACACCCTTAAATGGCGCAATTTACATCAGCTGTCCTTCTCCCCAAAAAATCAACCACCCAATCATTACATTCGAGTCTGATTTCAAAAGGCTATCGGGTCAGCGTGTGGTTTTAAGAGTTGTGCTTCAGCTCAGATGTTCGCCCTTCGATTGTAAAGATAATCTTCGCCTTCTGGAATATCCTCTGAAAAACTGGAGATTCCGCGAATATTTGTTCTGCTCTGTATATTGCTCTTCGAGTGTTATCGTAGTGCGTCTTTTACCTCTACCAACGTATGGACCAGTTGTCGTAAGCCAAAGTCGATGTGGGATTTCGCGTTTGTATGCGCGCAGCTAGTAGATCCTAATGTAGGTAATAGATCCTAATCCTACACATCTAGCGAGTTAACTCTAGCGTCGTGGGGGAAGCAAAAGATGGAAAATGATAGTACCATTAGGCCATATAAATGGAGAATGGAATACTGTTATTATATTTGATAAACAGGAAGGAGTGTCTCTTGATTTTGAAACTATTCCGATTATTGCGAAAGGTCTCGTGGGTGCGGGAATTCTAATTTCGTTTGAACTCGAGCGCTCGTTGCAATTCCTGGAAGGGGACACAGAGTTACGAGAGTAAGTGCCAAGTTGTGGGATTGCATGAAGGCTAGTTACGCTGGTATACACGTACAATGGCTGGGGACGTTGAGCGTGAGGGATTTCCTTCTTCCTTATCCTCACACTAAATTGAATGACGCTATTAATAGACGGAAGGCCCGCTTGGCGGCGCTCTGTTCGAGTGGTGAGGAAAGAGTGACGAGGAGAATGGGGAAGAGAGGAGGGAAAGTCTTTTTGAATGGAGCAATTTTGATGGTCTCTTTCCCACCTTCCCCTCTTCTCTCCCGTTTCCCGAAAAAAAAGAATAAAGATGCGGAAAAAAATGCGGGGAAGAGTTAGGCGCGTTGGTCTCTCGGTCGGTAGGCGGAGGAAAACAATTGAATGGAATGGTCCGTGTCCCCGCCAAAATCCACGCTTGGATTTCCTCGCATTTTTTCCCGGTCTCAAATGACCAGAGGGATCCGCCCACAACTCTTGGTGGCCAGGGGGCGTTCCCTCACTTTTCTCTACCGATTAAAGGAAGAAAGATTGGTTTTCCCTCTTCGTCCGAGCATTTTTTCTCGCTCGCAGTACTCCTCATTTGAGGTACTTTTACGACTCCTTGTCACTCCGTTGATCTAGCAATCAATTACGAAACATACTTCAGCTATTAACGGTGGTCAAGTTACAAATACTTCCTTGGTAGTGACTTGATTGTTTTTTACTCCACGCTGGTGTTTTTATTCTATAAATTACTTGAAATTTAAGGGATGGCTAAACATAGCCTATAAATAAACTTTAGGGGAATTTGTGGCGTAATATTTTCAAGAACGAACATAATGGGCAAAAAACCTTTTTTACTCATAGAAAAATGAACTAATGTTGTCGGTAGAATGTTATTTTCCAATTGATATCAACTTTGAAGAGGAACCTATGAATAAACAAATTAAACAGCTACCGAAATGCGATTCTATTCAATTCTTTTTTTTTGCTTTCAAAAGTGTGTATTTATTAATAACAAAACATATCGAAATTAATACATTGAATAATAGAATATTGCATATATAATTCGGTTCTGCCAAACCTCATAAAGTTTGTCGGCAGGTTCCATTGAGTCATCACTACTTATTAATTGGCCCCACAAATTATTACATATCAATGCAACTAATATACTAATAGTTACCGTTATATAGTGAAATTATAAAGTCAAATAGCATGTATACAAATTGGTTTTCAATTTATATGTTCAATTACCACATGAAGATATCACCAAAATTATATATATGTATCTCATTATATAGATCATTATACTTTTCAAACAATTAATGTTGTATTGTATGGGACATAAATACTACTCATTCTATTATTTTGAGTGCCGAAGATAACATGGGAAGGAAGTCTAAAAAAATATTGAAGCATGAATAGTTTCATCTGCTAATCTGAGGTCTTATATGTAACCATAAAGTTAAAGCATTTGGTGGAACCGATTTGAGGAAGTCCTGTACATCTTACGCACAAATAATTTTGAATTAAATGTAGGTTTTTAGAATACCCACGAGGAAGTATTTTTTCTATATATTTTGCCAAATTTCGGTGTATCTCTTATAGCATCTGCCGTCTAAAATCTCCCTGGAACGACCGAGGCGTAGACAGAGGTCAAAAAGCGCTGAAATACTGTCGGTCCTGTTTTTATTGCGGGAACTTGATTCCTTTCCTCCTTGGTTAAGCGACGTTTGCTGAGGCTCCGATGAGATCGTTTGTTGGTGGAGAAATCGAGGAATGGAAACAGTGGCGCGCAGTCAAGGTTCCTTTTTTATGCCAGTTATTAGGGGGCGTGTTCGACCACCCACTCGGAAGGGTCTTGGAAAGCTATCGAAGTTAACCTCCACAATATGGCTGGTGTGGAATTGGCCCAACTTCACTTCAAACACCGCAAATCGACTTAACAAACAACACGAGAAATTATGACGTCACTTATATTTACTTTAATTACGCCAATCTTGAGGATGCTCTGGAATGTTGGATCTGCAATTCTGAAATAAGGACTGGAATAAGAGCAATTTTAGTGCGCTGTACTCGAAAATGAGGTCAGCCGGTGACAAACGTGTTTCATTTAGCTGCGAAGAGCCACCCGATTGACAAAAATTGGGTTTAAGCTTTGAAGAAACACTAATACATAAAGGATGATTCTATGAGAGCAAAATATCGAGAATATTTGGCAATTTTCTCGGGGAGTGGTGTTTTTATAGTTCAAACTGTGATGTTTTAATGTCCTAAGTTGAGTGCCCTTTTTTTAAATTATTACAATTGAGCCGTTGGAAACTTGAACGGTATCAGGCAAAATTGCCATTTTTTAAAAAAGGGGCTCGAAGTGGAATAAATAGAAAAGGAGCCCTAATTGCTGCTTTCTGGTGAAAAAGCGCTGAAAGTAGACTAACATTACGCACGCACAAAACGGAATGCATAGAAAGAAATGCTTTTGCGCAATTAACTAAGTGTGGCAAAAACTGACTAGCTCTACTTATTCTCCCAATGCCTCAAATAATGGAATATGTATCATTTTTGTTTGGAGAATTCGTTAATTTAAAAGTGGTGTCCTGCTTCTTACTGAAGGAGGAAGTCTCATGCCTGCGATTCAAAGCATATGACAAAATTATGCGTTGTTCTTATTGGCTGGACAAAAGAGAAGTAAAATGATTTTTATCTCCTATGTTGAGTCTGCGCACCCTAATATTACAGTTGAATGGTTCAATGAGGATGGTTTAGCATTTGAACACTAGAATTAAAATTGATCATCGAACTGTCAAGGAGTTTATTCCAATAATATGTCGATATTCGTGCGGTTTCGGATGCGTCTGAAACTTTGGAACGCAAGAAAAATTGGTGGATTAACAGTCGTTGCTTACCTTTATCTTATCTCAATGGAAGGCCTCATCAGAAGCCATGGTCGTAAAAAATTATGTTGGACAAAGAATTGAAACAGACATTTCCGAATAGTTTTAAGGTACTCTGAGCGAAATATCATTTTACTTAGAAATCAATGAATTTGGTCTCATTTTAAAGAAAAATATCTCACCCTTCTAATGACACCAAAAATTCAATCCCTTACTACATTACTTTCGGAGATATTTGCCAAAAAAATACCAGCCCTTTTACATAGAAAATGGTACGTGTATGCACTCCAGAGAGACGTTATTTACAAAATGAGGTCTTTCTAACACTTAGATGTTGTAAAAAACTAACAGCGTGTAGGTTGTATGTTTTCTCAACTATCTTTGAAAACTAATCATATGGTCACCGCAATAGGTTCTTGGATATCACAAAAAACCTTCCGTTTTGAAGGAGTTTCAAACGTACCGCGCGAAAAAAATGAGTCAAATTAGACTTATTTTGATATTTCCATTTAATTACTTACAGTTTCTGTCATATAAAACAATATTATTGCACCATTAATAATCCAATATTTAATTGATGTATCCTACAGCTGGTGAAATTAAAACGTATAATTCGAATATGGTCTCTATTATGACTAGGAAACCATCTCGCTCGGACTACCTTAAGGTGATCCACCTGCTAAGGTTCTGTGGGACTATCTAATTCTACAATTAAATCGTATGATAATACACCCATTATCTTGGCGAAAATTGGACCTTAAACTTCTTGGATAGCCAGCAATTTGCGTCGCTAGTCTGAGTATTATGGTCCACTTCAGTAAGTTATTTTATTCTTTTAAAAATATTGAAGCTGATATGGACATTCCTCCTCGAGAGAGAATCCCTTGAATAAACTTGTCAAAACGGGCATTTTTGGGTTCTAAATGGACCGCCAGCGACCGTTCCGTTTCCTAATTGAATAATACCTATGTTGCTGAGAGAAGGAAGAGTGGAGCATAAATTATTAGAAGCGAATATTCCCAGATTATCAAGTTGACCTTGGACAGGCGTAAATTTGTGGAACCATCGCATACTAGACTGGTAAAAGATCTTGGTTACTTTTTCACTTCCGCTAGATTTCATTTAAAAGGTACAACCACGTTTTCAACATACGTATCCGATGAGTTTTGCGTTCCGTTCCATTTGTCATTGGATTGAAGACCAAGTTTGCGACCCATACAGCGTCGTACTCCGTATTATTTTTCGCCAATTTAATCTTAAGGTGCAGCTTAAATGATTCGCGAGTTGACTTTGCGGAGTTTTGCGAGAAAAAACATGTTTAATTGAGTAAAATTCAACTTTTCGCCGCTTTCATTTTTCGCCACGCTGACCGTTTTCGACGCTTTCCCGTCGTTATTATGCCATCCTCTTTAAATTGACGGTCCGAGCTGCATGCTATAAAAACCAGGGTAGAATTCACAGTTCATTCGTTTAAGTTCATCTGTACGTATCTGATAATCGAAATTCTAACTGGGGACTTTATAATTTCTCCGTTTATAATCAACTATAAGAGTACAAACGGCCATTTTGCATTGTAGTACATACTAAATTTTGGTAATTTTTTTCTATTTTCTTACTTTCTCTACCCATTTCGTATTCGTTAATAATTCGTAGACTATCTGTCCCTTCTACCGGCTGACTATGGCATTTGCCCACGTGGATGTTAAGTCTTTGGCCGGCCCTGGACACGGAGTCACTGTCACCGCAAATGGCAAAAATGACAAATACCCGAGTGCTGATGAGTGATCAGGATTTGACGGGTGAAGAGTCGGAGAATCCGGACGTTTGCATCGACCATCGGCGCGAATCGTTTCCCCTCGAGGCTTGCAGCTTACTATGGACACGGCCGGCCTTGAGGGAGAGAGAGACTCCTATATAGTATATGGAGAGTGTGTATTCCTGTCGCTGACGCTTCCGAGCAGCTGCGGAAATGGAGCGTGGGGAGAGTGGGCGGTGAGAAGGAGACGTGGAAGGGTGGGGTCGATTGAGGGTTTGAATGGAGGGGGGGTGCAAGGGGATTGTAATGGGGGAAGAGGGTGCCAGCCTCCTCTTTACCGTGATGATGCGTGGCTGCAAGGTGAAGTATTCCGTCCCCGAAATGCACCTCAATCGGTCCAGTACAAACCAATCATTACATCTGATTGTGAGTGCATTTCATCCGATTTTCCATTTAATCCCACGTCCCACTGCACAGTTACTCTGATAATTCTTCCACTTCAAGATATCGCACTCAATTTATCGTTCGATTACTCTTACATCCCGTTCTCTTCTCTAGTTTTTTACCATTGTATACGCATCGGTGAGTTCTACCCGCTTTCGTACCTGTCTTCAATTACCATGGTACAATTGGTACTTACTTCCTATAGTGTGTACCATACTCGTTTCTCATCACCTATCGGTCAGTTGAGGATGATGGCGATTGATCACCTGACCGCTGTTAATAATGTGGATTCGGTTGGTAGAAATTGCTAGAAATTGAAATCTTTGAAGGTCACTAAACATAATGGACCAAATTTTCCAAGATTACGACATAAATATGATGAAGACAAAAATCCTAGCATGGGGAAGAGAGAATCTGATTGTAGGAGTCACCTTGAGAGAAGAGAAATTAGAACAAGTGTCTTCACCTATCTCGGGAGAGATCTATCTAGAGTCTTCACTTATCTCGGAAGTACCACCATGTGGGATGGAATAAGTACAACGGACATCAAGTGGAGAATAACCAAAGCTAAGAAGGCTTTCATGGGAGAAAGGCAACTGCTGTACTCAAAAAAAGCTATGACTACAAACCAGGAAACAGTATGTGAAAACATTCGAGTGGAGCGTAACACTCTATGGATCGGAAGCATGGACCATTGGAGAAGCTGACCATAAAAGACTAGAAGGCTTCGAAACCTGGTGCTGGATAGACACTGGACAGACAGATAGGTGAAATATACACGTTGATAGACACTGTCTCAGGACTAATTTTGTGGAATCAAGTCATTGACAATGCTTAATACTACCCAGTCTAAAATTTTATACCGACCATGGTTTCAGCAATTCACTTCCATTGAAAAGGTCACCTTTATAATGGCAAACAATTGCTGGCACCATGTTTTGTATTAACTTTTAAAAGTAACTTTATTCCAAAATATTAATGGAAATAGTTTGTTTTTAACTGATAACATTTTTGTTCGACTTATACCACGGCTGGATCTTATTTCATATTTTTCTTGAGAGAAATTATAGCCGAGTAATGCGGGATTTATGCGGTAGTTAACATTTATGGGTTATAACTTTATATAAAAAACACAATACATATGTTAGAAGAGCGATTCTAGATATTGAATAATAGATACAGAAAATTGATCAGTGCCCTTTATTTTTATTAATCTCTTCATTACTCAGAAACAGAAACCTCGAAGTTTGCCTGTGGGAAGAGTGGCCAAGAAAAGTATATCAATGGCCAGTAGTTATACTACTGTGTCTCCTTTGTCGGTTGATATACTAGTAGCTTCGTCCTGCCGGTGATACCACTAAATATGTCTTCGTGACTCAGAGGTGCCGTTGAATGTGATCAATCACCGTGGTTTGTTTCTTGGTCATCGCAAATAATGAGAGCATAGGCCTCGAACAAAACAGCCATAGTGAGCGCTGTATTCAGAAAATGAGTGGTGGAAAGTAATGGCACCGTCAGAGGTCCGAGTAGTCGGGGAGTAAATTGCTCATTGTTTCTTTCTTGTAAATTTCCAGATCCTAAATCCTATAATTCAGCTCCACTAAATTTATGTGTTTGTTATTTAAAATTTTCTCATGGGATGTCCTTAAATGATTTCCGTGAAAATCCAACACGAAGAAATATCGTGAATGTGTTCCACGGCTGTTTTTGAGAAGTTTTTCCATAGAAAAACAAGGGTTCAAATTTTTACACGCTCAGAAATAGAAATATTTACCTTGAGCTGTAAAAATATCGGAAAAGAGAATCCTCTTTAGGTACATATACTCAATATTCCGGTCTTCCCGTCTGACACCAGCGAGCATATTTTTCTCAGATCTTATGACGACACAAAAGCCTATTCGCTGTAATGTACCATCTTTTTGTCACAGTCTCCGAAGATGACTTAAATATCGTTAAAGCCAAGAGGTCATCGTTTTAACTTAACCGTTTTCTAGAGCATGGAAGACGAGGAATTTCTTTGAGTACTTAGAAAAAATTGGCGCCTGGAAGATCCATTAGGCAGTTCTTTTGATTTGGGTCGACTGTTTTAAATCTCCCACGATATGTACTTCTCTTTGAAAAATTTGTTCATGAAGTCATTCTAACAAAAAGAGAACTGGAATTATGAGGTCAACTCAACCTCTAGCACTTGCAACATTACCCGTCTGGGAGTGAACCCACGATCATTATCCTTACAGCTTATATGAAAGTTACGGGGCATTTCATGTACAATTCGGAATAATTCATTGCTAGAGTTTTTTTATCTGTATAAATGAGATGATTACGTCAAGAAATATTAACCATTATAATTCCTCAACCCTCCTTTTATGTTGTGATATAGGAGTATCATGCGCTTATTTACCATTCCTGCACTTTAATTCAATTACCCTCCACTGGGCTATTGGCAGAGTTCTAGAGTAGCTTTGTTCAACTTCTCATATTGCCATGCCCCACTTTTTCCAAAATCGCTTATGCTTGGGGTTACTTTAAAATATACTTCGTTGTAAGATTAATGGCTCTTTTGAAATATACGCGATGTATACTCAGCCAGAAAAAGTTGTCGCCGAAAAATCACTGATTCATATCGTAAAATCGTTGGTTATACCACATAGAGCCAATCGATGTGATTTTCTGATGATGATTCGTTCAATTTATATTCCAAAATCTTTATTAAATTATTTTGCCTTTCTTGTCTGATATATGATAAACGAATATGCTACGGATGAGATATAGTTTTAAATTATGAATTTTAACGATTAAGTACTGATGTGACTTTCCATCAATTTCCATCAAAGCGAGATAGTTTTCTAGTTTTACGAGATAGTTATCTAGATTTAAGTTTGATCTAGAACCTAATTGAATTAAAGTACAGTGGAGGGTTACGCTTTTATACAGAATAGTGGAAAGAACCCTTAATTTGTAGAGAATTGAAGATTAATAGTTTCTAGGGAATAAAGCTGTATATTTTTTATGGAAGAATGAAGCAATTTTGAAAAAGAAAAGGATTTTTTTTAAATCTCTGAATTAGCAAAGAAACGAAGCCATATATTTTTCTCACGAAATTTGACATTTTTATTCGCCGTAAATAATACGGTTTCCCTCCCCATTATCATTCATCCTAGTCTTTTCATTTCTTCTTTTTTAGATGGAACATTCCAAAAAACATCTCCCTATTTACTTGATATATTGCCTCCGTTACCTGTCCTGCGTGTTTTCATGTTCTGTCCCCGTGTTCGGGAACTTTCTTAGTGAAACGGTTCGGTCGGTAGGAAAGTGGTTTGAGTGCACCCATCGCCGAGGACACTGAATTCCCGGGGAAAGAATTTAAAAGAACATGCTTTCCCGAGTATCCTGTGTCAGTCTTTATATCACTCAAGGGGACGGTGACCACACAATTTATCTCCCCACCTCGCAGGTTGACAAATATAAAGATTCCGTGTAAGCCTGCGGCATTCCTCCCCCAATTCTGGGATACGTGTCTTCTAGAGATTGTTACCTTCGCCCTGCTTCATGCAAAATTTTTAAAAATCTACAAAACTGAGAATATGATTCCAATTTGATTCACTACTCTGATTTTGCGTGAAAATGAGAATCCTATATTTTCCTCATACTATGCGGAAAGTTGACCCTACTTCAAGGACTTGTTCAGAGGCCCACGTTCATACATTTAATTTTTTACCCTCTTGGGAGAAACGTGAATGTGAGAGATTCAGTTTGGTATTCTAAACTGGCTCGTTTTTTGACTCATTGGCCGCGAAGATGAGTCAGAGGTAACGTATTGCCGGTTTTTCCTTGCTGAATTACTCGCTTTTGTGCATAGGTGTATTTTGGTGACTAAGAAAAATAGCTGGTATCCCATCACAACTAGTTGACTGTTGATCTTTTCGGGGATTTCGAGTTCTTCCCGAATCGATTCGGATTGTCTGATGACAATTTTTCCGTGTTCTAGTTGGTATCAACAGTCTTGCGATACTTAACTAAGATTTTTCCTGCCGTGTATGGGCTGCTGGACTGATCTGCCCCTTAGTAGCATCTCATGATGCCCATCGGATTTCCTCTGAAGCCGTCAGATTTCAAGATAAAGCGACGCGAGTGGAAGCTGTGAGCTTTCAAGCCGTTATGATGATAATGCAGGTACTTTCGCATCACATTAAACTATATGCATGTCTTACTTTGCTTTTGCAATGAGAAGGTCACTGAGAACGGTTAACAATGTGCTTACTGAGCATTCTTTCTAGCCAAAATGAAAATCTGGAGGAATCACGAAGCTTCAAAATCCATATAGCCAGAAGTAATTTTAAATCGTATTTTTCATCAATAAAAATACGCGCGCATCCAACAAATAACGTGACATAAACACCCACAAATATGAAGCAGAGGTAACCTATTGCTGGTTTTCCTCGCAGAATTAATTGCTTCTGCACTTGGATTTGTTTTGGTAACGAGATGAAAAATCCTCCCTGGCTAATTTACTTCTACCTCAGGACAAGCTTCGGGAGCGACAAAATAATTTCATCAGTCGGTAGGATTCTAACCTTCGCTCCCAGAAGTAATATGATTTCTAGTCAGACGCCTTAACCACTCGGCCACGACTTCTGCAGGTGATTGGAAGAGGATTAACATAACCCAGCCGCATGTGAACCTGTTGGAATCTTGAGCTGCCTTGAAGTTTAGCGGGGCAGGTTTTTCATTTAATTTTACATTTTCGAATGTGGAATTTTGTTTACAATTAAACGTTGGTTTTCTATTCATAGTAGGCGTTCGTTCAAATTGAGTGTAAGTCATTCTTTTTTGTACCCTTCCTGTCTATTCGAGCTAGTTGGTGTTGTTAGGGAAATGGAGCATCCAATCTAGGAAGCAACTTAGGGAAAGATTGACTCATCAACTTGCACCTTAGTTTATGCGTTGCATGTCATTCCAGAGAATTCAGTGTGAATTTGCTTTTTAATAACTTCCCTCTTATAGTAGTTTAACGTGTCTTGATATCATTTTAATTTAGAAACAAACCAAAACCCCCGCTGCAATGCCCCGCTGTTGAAAATATATTTTAACTTTTATTCTTGTTAAAAAAAACTAAATATTTCCTTTGCGTCGCTTCTCTCAAGATCTCTCCTTTCCGTCTCACCACGTGTTGCCTATCATTCGTTAAATTTGGAAAAAAATTATGTCGCGCTCAATTTTGATTTTGATTCAAACACTTTTGAATACAATGAAATATTTTCGGAACGCTGCCGTGCCAGGTGCTCGACCGGTGCCGTGATCATCTCTACCGGCCGTAGACCCTAAAATCCTTTTCGTCCGTTGAATCAGCTGTCTTTGGCGCCTCCCAACCAAGAAGAAATTTTCTGGACCTCGTTTTTTTTCCTGCCGCCCAAAAAAATTGTGAAGGATGATTAGAAACACGGTGGCTGGTAGGTTAGAGAGGGGAGGCGGGAGAGAGTGAAAGTGGGTGGAGGAGTGGGGCAGGGGATGCGAGGAAGAGATGAATGAATTAGCGTGGGGAAGGGTGATGGGAAAAAATGGAAGTGTGACAGACACTTCGAGGACGAAGGAGGAGAGAGTGAGAAAGAGAGGCTTGGATTGTTGGAGCCAGAAATATTAAAATGAGAAAATGGTGGACACCCATTGCTTATTTTAGATAATACATTGTCGGGGTCTTGACCCTCCTTAGTGAAGATTTGTTTTCCACAATAAGAAAAACCAAACATTGCTCCGACGCACCTGTTTTCCCTCGACGGAATGTCTACCCATTATTCAAATAAAATACCTATAGGATTGAGAACCGCTCCAGTCAACAATTAAAAGAATATCCCTAGCCTTCAGAATATTTAAACTTTTCGGAGAGGAAAAGGCCATTTCGAAATAGTACCGAAAATGTGAAAATTTTCACGTATTCTCTTGGTCACCACATTGTTTAATTGACAACTTACCCATGATATTCACATTTTTCACCCCCTTATTTTTCATAACTTCGTGAGGTATATACTTTGCGAGATAATTTTTTCATTTTGTTTTCACTTCTTTGAGCCGATGATTTCCATTAAATTTGCAATGATCATAATTCAACCAATAAATAAAACCGTAATTTTAACATTGTCTTCAACCTCGTGGATTGTGTGTCACCTGGCGCGCAAGTGCGATTACTGGAGACATTTTTTTTCAAAGTACTTAATGAAAAGTTTTAGTTCCTTGAGATATATTAGAAACTCTTACTTTGCGAGGACGCTTAGTAATTGGGTCAAGTACTCGGCGCGAATGTTTTGGATGTTGGTTTAAATCCCTGATCATGGGGAATATTTTTTTTCATAGCGAATTTTAATTTTTTGCTAGTAGTGGAATTCTTGGCTCTGAAGAATCTTCTATTTCTGTTGATAAACACGTTGCCATAACATATGAGAATCTCACGCCGGTGTCTATTCTTAAGCTTATAAAATTTTCCATGAGCTTCATGAAATTCTAATATGAATTCATGAGTTTCGTTCAAGGTAAAGCACGGTCTCTTAAGGTATCCAAGCTAGAATATTTAGTCAGTTTTTTTTTCTATTTTTCACCCCTTCCCAATTCTGCATTAGTTTTTGCAAGTACTCGGAATACCGACGAAGTGGATAATTTTTGCTATGCAAAGGATGGTATTTTTAGAAAATGTCTGTGAGGAGTCTATATTGTACATAAGAGAGAAAATCTCTCAGCATGCTTTCTACCAAATATTTCGAATTGAAGTGGGGATTTTACGCCAAGATTTACGACCCCATTGCGTCAAAGGATTTGCTATTTATTTTAATCTCATTCGGAACAGTCCACTGACCGACACTTTAAAAACCTGCTTCATTTGTTCTCGCCTCTGTTTTCTTTCTGAACGGAAAGAATGCGGTGCCCCTTGCCAAAATTTTGGACCTGATGAATAAAATAAGGCGAAATTTTTCGCCGTCTTTATTTATTTCGCATTTGTCGACCATTTTTAGGAACCTCACTATAGTTTGTTCTCATGAAGATGAGACAGTCGTGAGGTTTCATCCCCAAGTGCAACTATGATGACCTACGTCTCTCTCTTCTGCTCTACAATATTTAACGGTGGATGTTGGTTCCAATTATTTATCCTCAATCCTGTTCTAGCGGTTTGGATAAGTTTAATATATTTAATTTAATAACGAGAAATGGCAGGTGAAATTGAAAATCAGTCCCTAAGCTTGAGAAAAAGTTTTTAAAATGTATGTCGTTGTCCGGCAGTAACTTGATCATCGTGTTAAAAAATGTATTCATGAAATTTTTAACATGATGGCAAGTATATAACCTAGTAAACACTGTTCAGGTCACCTTGATCTCTTTCATGGTTATAATTTCACTACATGAAGTAATTTAGGGCATGATGGGCTGTTATTTCTTAAGTTGAAGACTTCCTCGGGATGCGACGAGAATAGTATGGGAGATCGACGAAAAGGAATTTCTGGAACGGAAAGAATGCTCAAGCGAGGAAGGAAAAGAAACTGGCACGAAGAAATAGAGTGGGAGAGACTAAAATAGCGTCGAGAAATATTTTGCGAGAAGAAAGAAAACCGAAATTTCAGAGAAATGAAACATCTTGAGAGAAGTAAGTAGCAAGCGATTCCTTTTTCCCCCACCTGTTGTACGGAAAGAAATCAGTCTTAAGGGTGGGGAAAAAGATGAAAACCGACTGCTGAAATAAAGGCAATAGTTGAGAAAAAGCTGTATCCACCGTGAAACTTTTAACTCTCGTCATCTCGTTGACTCCTGCTGTTCTAACAATCAACTGTTTGCATTACCAAATGAAAATTTAGTAGGGGATAGTTTTCTTATTAAAAAGATTGAATTTTTCTGTATGCAAAAAAATGAACGAATATTTCAGATATTGCATCCTCATTGATAATCCTGATTTATCTGTATACTATAGCTATTTTGTCACCATGACTTTTTTTACTATTCTTTGCTTGAATGTCCGTTTTCTCTATTCGTGAGACTTGTATTTTTCTCTCCGTGTCGAACCGTTCCATTGCATTCAAATTCTCTTCCAGTCCTGCCCGCGGGAGAATCTACAGGAAAAAGCCGGGAGCTGCAATAACCATGTTGATAATACGCCAGACATACAACCTGAAGGTCGCTATTTCGTTTCTCGCCCTTAGTGGATGATATGTTTTTCTCTGGATAAAGGCCTTCGCATAGATTTTACGATATAACCTTAGCAGTTGAAGCACCTGAAACCGTATAATCATACAGTAATTTTTGGGGGTTATGGCTATATGTAGTCCGAAGTCGTGTTTATCCTCGGCTCTTTTGATTTTTGGCACTATTTGAGGGTCTCTACAACTACCCGGTGTTTGTCACAATCTCCATCATGAGGTGTACTACTTGAAGACCCGTGTCTGTCTTATTTTTCAAATCTTGAATAAAGAGGCTAAATCAATCCTGGAAGGCTAACAGCTGCTGTGAGAGATGCGACTCTTCTCTTTATAATACACCTCATTATGGAGAGTGGTTATCATTGAGTAGTTGCATTGACTAATGATAGACTTCATGGCAGAGTAAAACTGCCTAGATATCAGGTGCAACTAAGAAATCATTTTTGGTGGTTTTCTTGACAGCCTCTGTTGCTTTTAGGTATTTGTAAAGAAGCTGGCCGTTTTACCTTGATGTGTACCTTAATTTTTTTACCTTATATTTTTAATTTTTACAATTGTGGGCAATTAATAAAGAACAGCTAAATCTTTCTCCTATGTTGTGACGATTGTTTGTTGCTCTGAAATTTAATGTCTCAGACGTGACTGTGTGAAATTTCCAATGAATACACATGGAAATTAAAGCAGTAACTTTGTCGTTTTACATAAAAATAATTATGCAAACGACTTAGATTTCGACTTACGACATCACCATACCTTTATGTACAATATTTTGTATATCAAACCACAAAATTTAGCATTTCTTCATTACAGACTTTACGTATATCGATGAAGCTTTCATTTCAGTATAAGGTCGCTTGAGGTGCCAAGGACGTAAGCCGTCGGTGCACCCTTAAAATCCAAAACCTATCTACCAATAGGAGTAGTTTTTGCCTCAAAAAAAGCCTCATCTTCTGCAAACGAAAAACGCTCACCATAGCGGCGGCAGTCTCATCATCAAGTCCCTCCGTGGCCACAAAGAGGGCGGTCAGACAGCGGTTGGATCCGCCATTCATTTCACTCCTTTTTTTCGGATTCGCGGAGTGAACTACTCGAGCGCCTCGGGCAGCAGTTTTGAGTTGTGTGCGTGCGCGGATGTGTACAAAAAGAGGGCGAAGCTCTCGTATCCCGCACACCACGGCGAGATAAAGTGGAGAAGGGAGTAAGATGGGAGGAGGAGTTGAAGAAGGGGGAGAGAGCGTCTTGCTTACGAAATGGGGGCCATGCGTGGAAGCGCCTGTCATGAGTCATTAGGGATGATTTGGTGCCCCCATGAGAGATCTCTCCCTCTCTCCCCTGTCCACCACCCGCGTATATATCCTTTCCATTCCAAGTGGAGGGATGGTATGGGAGGGGGGAGAAGGAAGTGATGGAGGGTCAGGGATCTGCCACAGAGGGTCCCTTTTAGACCCGCTGGAAACCCTTCATTGCTCTAGTGGAGCGGAGGAGGATGAGTGGATTGAAGTGAAACTGAAACTGCATATTTATTCTCCCCCGTGGACAATGGGTCCCTTAGACCGTGGCCGGGGCCCGTCGGAGGCAGCGTGCTCGAGTGCACGCTGAAAATGCTCCCCGGGGGAACTTTGAGCCTCGCCGCGGCGCGGCGCGCCGATTTTCGTGAAGGGTTTTAACCGGGATGTGATACCGTCGATGGTCCGTCCGGAGCGCCTATAGCGCCTTTCTGGTTTCGCGTCTTTTGTACGTGCTGAAGAGGTATTCTTCGCCGACAAAACATGTATGCGATACACTTTAGCGCCCTAAAGGCATTGAAAATATTGATTGACATCCCTGCGTTCCTCTGCTATTTCGTGCACTATTAAAAAGAAATGGCTTTCTTTCCGCGTACGCCTCTGGAGAAATTGCTCTTTTATCATTATTTCAAATTACCGGTCATGAGAGTGAAAACCATATTCTCATTATTAAAATTTTGTTTGGTGCTTTAAATCACTAGTGTTGATTGATCAAGTGCGCACTTTACACGGCAGCTTTGAGTATTTTCACTCTGAAGAGGTTTGCGTTTTGAATTGCGATAATGACTACGCGAAAGAAGGAACGATGATCCCAACCCTAATCCCAAAATCAGTGTTCTATAGTTCTTATATCAGAGATTTCATGGGCCGTAAAAATACGGAATAGTGACACTCAGTCAACCTACGGATCTCGATGCCATCATGCTCGTGAAATTTTATTTCCTTGTCAATAACGGTGTTAATAGTTTCGAGAATTCAACATTTGCCTAAATTCAGGCTGTAGTCCAACGAACTATACTCAGCATAATGTATGTTGAAGGATGCCCACTGCATGAAATATCAAGGAATCAAGTTGTGATGACCATCCTAAGGGCCTGGATTCGAATCTTGGTGTAGATATTTTTCATTGTAATACGAAATCACGTACACCTTAGCACTGACATCTGTCGACCACTGCTACTATCACTATATTGCAAAGAGCATTGACCATTTATTTTGACTGCGAGTACTGCTATCGTTACAGCTGAAAACGTGGTATATAATTTATTTACGTTTTATTTTTATCTTCATTTGATTTTAAACTCCACTGACAAGCTTCTTCGGTAAATCGCATATATGGCTATGTAAGGACTGCTGTCACATTCTCCAGCGGAAAATCGTGTCAGAATGCCACTGAGAAATACTATCGAATAAATATAGCAAAGATGAAGTGGCTAAACTTAGCAAAGATATAGTGACTCCTTTCCGCTCAGTATTGCAAGACTGTTGTGATGGACGCCTTCCTTACCGCTTAGGGGCTACGTGAGAAAAAGGCTTCGTACCAAGGTTGTCTTGGATATTTTTCCGTGATGACCTCCGCTTCCTATCGCTCTGCAACGACTTTGAGCTACGATAACTGAGAGATGAAATAGCATTTTATTACCTACTCTCTGAAACGTTTTTGAAAGTCCGACAAACAAAAATCGATCGCGCGTAACATTCTTCTAGGTATATCGGAGTTGAACCCGGTATACTTAAAAGTCGTTTTTCATTATATTTATAATACTATATAGAAGTAATTTTTTTGTCCCGGTATACTTAGAAGCCATTTTTTTCAACCTTTGATCGTGGAAAGATCAGAGGAAACGATCTATTTTGTGTTTTTTCTGTGATAAATAGCAATATAGTGAAACATATGTCTAATAGATGGTCAAATGCGTGACTTGCCATATAAATTTTGACATTTATGGTTGAAATAACCTTGAACTCTTCAGATAGTACTCCACCTCACTGAATTAACATTTGTATTGACTATATGATTAGTATTGTATTAAAAATGTATTCTGGGTGAAAAGGTACAAACTTTTTTTAACCATCTGCGTCTTTAATCTTCACTGAGTTAAACCTATAGGCGTTTTATTTATGTTTGTATAACTGTCTACGATTACATGTTTATTCTTGTCCAACCCTAATTTTTAACTTTTGTGTCATTTGCAGGGACCTGAGGTTTAATAGGATAACTGAACTTCTTCCGGGAGAGTTTGAAGAACTGAGTCATCTTCATACGCTGTGAGTAAACGAGTGGATAACTTACCGTCAAACACGAAACTTGATTGGCTGCCAGCTTCCTATGGCAGTTACCTTACGTGAAATACCTTGCTCCTCTTTATATTTTTGAAAGATTATCAATTGAATACTTTTTCTCGAGCAAAACATTGTGACTGCTTCAATTGTTTTACAACATATTGTTTAGGTGGCTCAGGGAGAGGCACTATCTGGCAGGGAGAGCCAGCATATCTACCTAAGAAATATCTTATGGACGGAAAAAAACTCATATTTTTCCATCATTTTACTATGTTTTACTGAAATAAAACTTCAACCATTTCTCATGGGTAGTGAATGATGTACCTAGTAATGAGTTGTTATAAAATTTCGTAGAATAAAGCCTCCTACTATACAGCTAATTAGACCATTTGAGATAAAATTGTATTTCTTTTCAGGTTACTCAATAATAACCACATATCAACAATCCACAATGGAGCATTTCGAGGACTTAAAAATCTTCGATATCTGTAAGTGTATGTTAACTTAAACTTGAAAATGTACTCTACTTACTTAGTAATTCTTTTTTAGCCTGTGGTAACTTAGTTCCTCCTAATTTTTTAATGCCTTTCAGGTACCTTTACAAAAACAGGATTAGAGAAGTCAACAGCAAAGTTTTCCAAGGCCTTTATCGTCTCGAGCAATTGTGAGTTTAAAAAAATATTATTATTACTTGTGGTTACTTCAGCCCTCTAAATTTAAGTTAGTATATATAATATTCAATAATGATTTGAATACTAGGCTAAACTAAATAGAATGTTGTAAAGCGTAAACAGTCTCAAATCACGAAAAATAAACTTGATGTCCTCAACTAACGAACGAATAATTTCCAGCCTTGTTTTGTAGCAGTAGGTAGTGTTTTGAATTCGCCCCTAGCCTGTAATTCTATTCTTGGTTTACAGACGTAAGTTGATTTTCTCAAAACCCTTGGCCCGTTAACATAACTTTTTCATGAATTCATTGATATCCCACTCTTTATTTCCAAAAATGCACAGAGCACTTGGCGGTATTTTACAGTGACGGAATCTTGTGCACGATACCTCCTGGCGCCGAAGCATCCTCCGAAATAATCTCTTAACCCGTCGAAGATGCCTCCCCATGCTTATTCCTCATCATCTCCAGCTGAGAACTGTCAGTTCTTGTAAATACGCGCTAGAAAATCTCACTCGAACTCTGATTATAGATAAGTGCAGCCCTATTTTCTTCCTCTGAATAAAATGAAATGGCGGTGGAGCTGAGGCGATCGCCGCAGCGGATCAAAGAGGATAGGAGGCAACGAAAATGTGGCGCTGTAGAAGAATTATTTAATCTCCTCGGTCCTGTCGTATTGTATACAATATACAGACGTTTGAATTTTTTCCCGCTCAACAACGCAAAATATTGGCAACGCCACTTGCTGATAAGTGGCAGTATCATTAAGAAGCTTGATTCACATAAATATTAACTCTGCAAACATGGCTTACAACGCAAAACGTAAGTATTAAGAATTTTCCAAAAGTCATGCTGGATATGTCTCGGGACTGAGGAGGTTAAAGCAAATTGTCTCAGAGAGCCATAAACGAAGTCTTACGGAGAGTTTGGGAAATATACAGGCAATGAAAACTCTCTGAAGTTTAAGAGACTAGCTAATTGAACGTTTTTAGACTGTAAACTCTCCTGTTACCTTTAATTTAATGACAAACTCACGAGAAGAATTACCGGTATGATTCATTATATCGGGAAAAATATTAGAAGTGTTTAAAGGAGGAATGGTGAAGGAGTGAAGCGGTTAGTTGAAAGGTCACTGAGTGGGTATCTGCGGTAATCATATCTTCGGGTTTATTATTGCTGATGATGAGCGAATTTATTAATCGAAAATTGATCCATCTTGCCTTGAGAGTGACTGAAACATTGTACAATACCCTGGTGTTTACAACAGGGATGAACTAACTGTTTGTTGGAGTTATTCCCTTCCAGGTTCTGTGATGATAAACTTAAGTTTTAATTCTTGTCATTTTCCTTAACTTTATTCCATTTATTGCCCTTAACGATTGCATGGAATTTTTGAAGGCCGTTTTTTAAAAGATTTTGTTTTTAATGCTTGTCAATCTTGATTTTTAATTGACGCACCATTTTAAGACTGCTTTACATGGTAAATTTTATTGTACATACGAATGCGTCATAGAACGTACGAGAAAATGGTTGAAATTAGAGCAGATTCTATTTCCCGTTCAGTCATTCAGACAATCAAACAACTTTCCTTTTTACACGATACAATTTTCCTCGTGAAAGAGCTCGTGCACTCGTTTGTACCATGAAGTGTACCGTGTAGAGCGTATTTTGAGTATTGCAATGTGTTTTTCAATCTCTTTTTATACAAATAATTTGCTCCAGGTTTGGACTCAATCCCACTCTTTGTTACTACGGAAGCATGGTAAAATGCAGTTTTCGTCCATCTGTTGTGATTTTGGCGTTGTAGTTTCAGTTCTTCAACGAAAACTGGTTCATTTTTTAAACTATTTTTACCCTTGTTTTTATCCAGCCTTGATTACAGTGGGGAAGTTTATTACTGAATTGTTAATTGCACGTAATATTTAAAAAAATTTTATTGTAAAAAATTGTTGAGGTGAAAAATCTTTTCAACGATTTTTTTAATTCTTGGCTTAGATTTCGTCCTAAAATCCCTTCTATTCTTTTGGAAAAATTTACTTCATACTCCAATCTATATTCCTATCCTATACTTAGGTGTCGGGTACCCGTCGTCATTCCTAATTCGTCTCCAAGAATTTCTCAATCTTTTTCATCTCTTTCGCTTTCACATTTTTTCGATCGCTCGGTAAAATCTCAACGGACGTTGCTGAGGGAATCGTGACTTCCGTATTGTGAAATTGAACTGTCTAAACAATGGATGACTAAAATTTTCCCTTAAAAGCACCCAGCAAAAGAAGCAAAACGATTGGAAAATTGGAGAAGTTACCCTAATCAGCAGTCATTAATCCTGAGGCTGGTCTTCTACAGCACTCAATTCAATTTTCCCATCAGATAAACGTTTTATTCACTCATCTTCACCATGACGTCTTTCATTATTTGCGAGATGTTTTCCACCCTTAATCTTTCTCTTTAACTCGTCTAATTTATTTCTCTTTTCATTTTTGTTTCCACGAAGGTGCTGAGTGTCTTCTTCCCGGTAGTTTTTTCGCTAGCGTCTCTCCTTCCCAACTCTTCGGAGGGCATTTTTATCGGTACATCCAGTGGATCTTCATAGTTCTTCTTAAACGCCTCATTTCCATTTTCTCGAGTCGTACTTGGGTTGGAGCTTGCTGTTGTCCATATAATTGAATGCTGCATGTGAATAATTTTATTACCCCGGAAAGCCGGAAATGTCTTCCTTTAACCCTTAACTACTATCGTGGTTTTTGGCCACGTACCTCGGGTTCTATCCTCGAGTTTTTTTGACCCGAATTTTCGAATTGCTCGTAAACAATAACCGTCACCCGCACTGTTTCAAGTTCAATTGGCCTGCTCCCCCCTCCCCCATAGGATTACATTGCGGCCAAGGTTGCTGCGAGCGACTTTTTTATTACTACAAAAAAGAACAAATTCAAAAAAGACGGGTCTGTTCGACCGGTCATCTTATTGTCGGGTCAAAAAGGACCCGACGATAGCAGTTAAGGGTTAAGCATTAATTCATTCAGAGGAAACTTATAAAGTGCATGATTGTTTATTCGAAAGAGTCGTACTACAATGTGGCGGAAAATTTGTTTGTAATAGGAAGCAAGATGAAATAAATCGATTCCAGTTCTAATGAATGTATAGAAGTGGAAGATGGGAAATGAAGACGTGCGTATGTATCTACAATAGATCCTTTTGAATCGACCCCGGAAATTCCCGGGCAGTGACAGGGAACCCAAATTTCTCTTCTCATTCTATCGAGTTATGGCTCTGCGTCCTTTTTTATGACACTTGAGACCTTAAAATGAGCACCGCATTCTTCTTTACGAAACAAGCTTGATCGCAGTCGAGCTGGGCGCGTGTTTCAATAAAATGTTGTGAACTTTGCAGGTATCTTCACTACAATGGGATTGAAAAGTTGGCTCCAGGGGTTTTCAGCGGTCTCAGACGTCTGGATCGATTGTGAGTATTGACAAAGAGTTGCTAGATAAAGATAAGCATCCTTTTTTGATTTCATATTAGGACTGTATTGATGATTTGCTCCTGGCAGCATGTATTACTCAAAGTTATCATATATGATTATAGTTTTCTTTGATTCCCAGCATTTCACTGTCTTAAATGTGACCGTCAGTTTATCAAATTTTCATGTTTGAAATGTTGATCGAATCGTTCATATCATTCAATTAAAAAATGTTTTGTGGTAAAAATCTAATGTTCGGTTCATTGAAAAGTATTAATTGAATGATATCGAAAGGAGAAATTCTGAACATTTTTATCGACACTGAATTGAGTGGCTCATGACTAAAATATACCTTGCATTTTCATAGGTTTCTACACAATAATAAACTTCAGAGGATACCTGTTGGTACTTTCAAGAATTTGGACTCCATGAAGAGACTGTGAGTGTAACATTCATAGATTTACGTTAGAAGACTGATTTTTTTTCATTTGGAGAAAGTGGAATGAACACAAAAGTTTTTCCAGTGATTTCTTTACTGTCTCTTTCTCTGAAGAAAGACCCCGCTACGGTCAGATTTTCAAGCTTCAAGCTTAAAATAGCCCTTGGTTCATAAACTTCAAATGGGCGCTGAATTCAAAGTTGGAATGCCTTCCGTATGAAAATAGATCCTTAATCAAAAGTTATTTTAAGACAAATATGACAAGAGAAATAATATTTTTTCGAGACTTGGTCTGTAAATTTCTCTACGAAGTTTCATCACTAGTCTCTACGAAGTTCTGAAAAACCCACTGGTCGTTCTTGTAGCATTAAGCCTTTTTAGAGTTTATTTTTAATATCACTTTCCATTATTTACGTTCTGTCCTTGCAGACGGCTGGACAGCAATGCGTTGATCTGCGACTGTCAGTTGATGTGGTTGGCCAAGATGCTGAAAGAAAGTCTGACCACTACGCAGGCGGCCGCCAACTGCTACTCACCGCCAAACATGCGAGGGAAACCACTCATCATGGCCACCGAAGAAGACTTCCACTGCAGTTAGTATTCCATAGTCTCCTCTTACATGACAAGACAAAATATGGGCATTCTATTGGGTCATTCAGCTACACATTTCACCCTTATGCATAGAGTTAAAAAGAAACAAGTGCCATTTATTTGCCCCTAGATTAAACCATTAGGCGACGAAAGTGATGAGATTCTCTTGAGGGAAGAAGGCAGGTCTGGATATAGGAGAATGGTTTTAATGGTAGGAACATTATATGTAGAATTTCTACAGCTAAAGAAGCTTATCAAAAAGAAGGGAATTAATGGGGGGGTCTGAGTAGAGACGTAAAAAAAGGATGGTGAAAACTCTAATATGGAGCGTGGCACTGTACGGGTCGGAGACCTGGTCATTGCAAAGGGAGGATGTACGTTTGGGATGTGGGTGTGGAGAAGGGTGGAGAGGGTGAGCTGGTTGGCCAGAAGGATGAACGAGACATTGTGGAAGAGGAGAGGAAGCTGAAGGTGAAGGTTTGGAGGAGGCAGAAGAGATGAATGGAAGACGTTTGGAAGGAGAGGAGATGCTCAAGAGGGGAGGACACGGGAGAGAAGCGAGGAAGAGGAAGAAAGAGGATAGGAGTTCTGGACGAAATAAATCACGTATCGGGGGGAAAGTGGTAAGAAATGCCAAAATTTAGGATGTTAGAATAAGTACTGTCCGAAAACTTACCAATCACTGAAATAAATTAATGGAACTTGAAAATCTCAGATGAATTTTTCTTAAATATTTTTGCGGGCGATTAATAGTTTTCCTGCAGTGAGCTTTGAAAAATGGTCAAAATGTACAAAACTATCCTCCTTCTGACCTTGGTATATTTCTGGCCTTGGCAGCAAAACCTGGGCATGTCAAGATAAGCATAAGATTAGGGTAAATGCACTGAGAATCGAGTCCTGTGAAGTGTTTGCGGTATAAGTGAGATGGATGGAGTTAGGAGTGAGCGGGTCATGGAGGATCTGGGATGTATCCTCCGGTAATGGAGGAATATGAAAAGAATGTGCTTCTTTGGTTAGGCCATGCCAAGAGAATGGACAGAAGCCGAAAAAACGAAACGCATACATTATATTATAGTGAATGGTGTGAGACGAAGAGGTAGACTGCGAAAGTCATGGTTGAATGTGGCGGAAGATGATATAAATAGGAAGAATATAAGGAGTCTTGAGAATATGAAGGCGTGAACAAATCAATGCATGGTTGAGTGAGAAACGAAAGAGGTGCATGGATAGGGCATTACGGAGGAGGATATTACAATTTAATGACTCCGTTTTTTACCTCGTCTACTCCGAAAAGTTATGGCGTGATGGGTGAGTCTGTATGGTCTTTGAAAATTGAACTAAAAGAACCTATGGCCGTGCGGCTAGAGAGCTCATTCAGCAGCTACATCGGCAGTTTCATCTCTACATATGTTTTACCGCTTAATCAAGGCCTGCGGATGGGTGCGCGGGAATAGGAGGTAGCGGTGTGGCTTGCTACAGTGCGGCCGCTTCCTTACCTCAGCGTTGACACTGCCGTTACGGCTCCTGCGTAAGTTCTTTATCCGCTTCCTGACTGGTAATTCTTCCAATTTTTAAAGTTTTATTGCAGAAAATCTATCAAACCCTCGCAAGAATTTCTGATGGAAATCCGTCTCAAATTATCACGCTCTGTCCAATAGTATAAGCAATCAACTTGTTTCTTTTTTACATCCAGAATACTTGTAGATTCCATTGGGATGAGACTTGTGGAAAATTAGGATTTTTTGCGATGAGAGATAATAGTCCTTACAAACAGGTTACTGAGAAGTTTGCTGTAAGCTTCCAGTTAACAAAAACAAAGAATCTACCAAAAATTATTTAAATCTATCATCTTAAATCTATTCTAAAATTTTGTTGGGAAATAATATTACAGAATCCGTGAAGAATTATTATTAATCAGGCATCGCGATCTATATCTTTCAATCTTTATGGAACAGGTTGATAGATTCACTAATAGTTACGTTTCTCTAATTTTATGACATTCTCGTCATTTACTTGAGTATGAAATATGAATAAACTCTGGATTACAAGAATTAATCTCACTTGCGTGAAATGACTAAATTAGCACCTCAGTTGCCATTGCACTCTCGAATGCTTAAACACAAATATGCCTCTAAAATGAGTAATTGCCAAAGTTTGGTACGGATACGGCCATACAGCTAGGGGTGCGATACTGCATGAATAAACTGCCGCGGGGTGCATGGCTGGCAACCCAAGCCTCGTAGAAATGGTTCCCAAATAGTGAAAAGAGATCTGCGGGTTGCATAATCAGCAGGAAACTCCCCTGAAAGAAGCTATGACGTTTTCTGAGCGAAATGATGATTGTCTTCCCCCTATATCATAATCATTTTATTCCTGCAATACCATTTGACACCTTCCAGACAGCTTAAGATATTTTTGCATTCAATTAGTATATTTTTAGCACTACTGAAGTCCTGAATGCTCATAAAACGTATGATAATTCAAATAGCTTGTATGCTGTTTTTAATTGAATGCAGCCATTTATAATTGGATGCTACTTACAGTTTATATCTTTAGAAGACTTACCTTTCACTTGAATTACTATTTACTCCTTGGATTGTCCAGTGCTGATAATTTGTCCCTCGATAAATTTATTGGGAAACAATTGGTAAGCCTTCAGAAAATGAATGCTATCAAGAGGATTAATGGCTACATATTGAAGAAAGTCTCTCAGTATCTTTATTTTGGGAGTTCAGTTTTATGAAGCGTTATGAACATCTTATTTTATTAAAATATCGTAGTGTTTAATATTTGTCAATGATCACTATAAAAACACAGAGCAGTTAGTTAAAAGTCTCTTAGAGCTTATGAGTAATTCTCAGTATTTACCAAACATTCCATAAGGAATATTAAGTGAACCCATGGGCATTTTAGAATGTATGCATTTTCATCATGAGTAATGATGTAATTTTGACACCAGCTTTGCCCAATGCCGTCTTCTTAAAAAGAGCAAAGATATAATAGTTTTATAAGTTTGGAAATGACCCCAGTAGGTCTATTTTTCTTTTTCCAGCACATCCTACTCCATAGATGTTATTCACCACAATCTCACTAATTTCACATTCCTGCAGGAAAACCGATGATCTTGCAGGGACCAAATGACATTGAAGTCTCCTTTGGAGGAACAGCATATTTCACTTGCCAAGCTGAGGGAGATCCTGAGCCTGATATTGTCTGGATGAAGAACAGGTGAGGAATTACATAACACCCTTATTGCTGTTCAAACATTAACTGCTTCTATTCATTTTGGCTGTAGAACAATCACTCAATCCATCTTCATTGAATTGTTTGGATGAGACAACATGATGTCAGAAAATTCTTTAAAGCAATTTTAGGCAACTTAATGTACTTCACTTGCCAGAATAAGATATATTTTATTCATATATGTTCAAACAAAGAATCCCCAGCTGAGCTGATCCACAGATCTATAGTAAGACATTAAGATAAGCCAAATATACAATATCTCAGTGGTTTTGCATGAAGCTAATCCTCTTAACTCTGAGAAACAGATGACAGTCACTTTCTATCATATTCGATTTAAGGATTTCCATTTATTTTTTGGAATGACCAAATCATTTTTATTTTGAATGATTAGATATTTTTATCACTCATATGTAAACACAAGACTGACCTTATCATACCATCTATTCCTATAACCTTACTTAGTATGCATTGCAACTATTAATGACCTAGGAAATGTTGAATGGTCCTTTAAATTAGGTATTTTGCGATCCCAAACAAATGTGTAGAGCAGACATGAGTTTTACTTTATAAAGTTAAGTCCGATACTTCAAAGTTCTTCTAAATAGTTTTCCAGATTATTGATATCCATTCATCCCTAAGAATGTAAATTTATCTGGTAGAGTTGGCCACTTTCCCATCTCTGCCACTGCTGTTAACTTATTAAAAGATTTTGCATAAAGTACTAAGAAGTCACTCATAATTAATGTAACCTAATCCTTTGGTGCATCGTCTAATGAATGATCTATTGGCACAAAATGCAATAATGACTAATATTAAAGCAAGTCAGGAGTACAAATTATTAACCTTACTTTAGTAGCAAGCTACTTTCCCTAAGTACCCTGAAATGGAGGGCCCTATTCAGGAGCACTGAGAAAATGAGACCATTAGGACTTTCCTTGGAAGTTTGTGCCTTCAAATTGGAGAGTTACCCAAATGGGGAAAAGTTGATGGTTAAACACGTATAATTTTGCTTACAGGCATTGTAGCAAGCATAGATGCATATTTGATGCAGTGGAATGGTTAAGATAGGGTGAGATATTGTGCAGTTTCACATTTCGGCAGATTATATTTATGTCTTTGGTCTTAATACCCATCTCAGCCAGAGGTGGTTTCTAGTCATGCTGCTGCAGAACTTACATAAAAATATGGACTACGGTTGACATATGTCAGTTTTGATTTTATATATTAGTCATCATGAGTTTATCCAAATCATTCCTTATGATGGTAATGAGTGCATACTTAGTACATTAACTGCTTGCCAAAGTTTTCAGCCACACAGTGGTGAAGAGAGCCCCCACTTGCGACTATCTTTGTTCTCACTCATGTGCTTCTTATATGTGCAATATGTATGTCTTTCTGCTCAGTGTGCCAACAAAAACTATAGTCATCCATTGCTCACTGTTTGGCGGCTCAGCAATGAGCTAAGCCTTGCAGACCCTCGCTATTCAACGCTAACCGATGGCACTCTGATGATTGAAAACGCCGCAGTGGAGGATGCTGGTGTCTACGAGTGTATGGCCAAGAGTGCAGCTGGTGAAGCCAAATCCCGTTCTGCAAGAATGAAGTACATTCAGCCCAGAGGTATTCATAAATTATGGCCCATTTGCTTCCATTCATCACCGTAATGTTTTTGAATATGCCCTCTACTTTGAGAATCCTTGAGGACAAAGTATTACTCATTTAAAGAATTTTCTAATATATTTAGAAACCAACAAATACATTTTTTGCAATCACATAATTAAATACAAAGGCACTTATTTGTTAAAAAAAATTATTGATATTTTACCTTAAGTGGTATTTTTAAAATCTCTGCTTATTCTTTAATCACAAAAATATTCTGGAGGAGCAATGTTATCCATGAAAAATTTTTCTCTTTCTATGATAAACTGCCATGTATTAACACTCCCAGTGCAATGGGCTGGTATAGTGGCTAATGCATGGGTATTGTTCAACTTAATAACACTGAAACAATAGCATTAATATTTCAGATGATTTTTTTAGAGTTATCATTTTATATACTTTTGATATTGAGATTATTTATTATCATTTCATTAAAAAATTCAATTGTTAGATAAGTGTTGTGTTACCCAAATATGTCATACATGTGTACATTTTTATGTAGGATTGTAGCATGTTACTTTTGCCTACACATAGAGGTGCCCATCCTCCCCAATTCTGATGGCGCATTCCCCCCTAAAACCAACAATCCCCCCCCCCCTCCCCCCACTGGTATATAGCTACTTACTGGGTTATAATTTGATAGCCTGTCCAAGGTAGTATGGAGTAATGCTGAGGGGAACAGAGGATTCTTGAAGTTTTTTTTTATTATTAGCTTCACAAAATCGTTTTTGACACTTTTCTGGCAATAAAATCTTCAATCATCATACACGTTGTAGACCACTGTGATATCCATATTTTTAGAGTTAGTTTTGAGGGTTTGGCTACAATGATTTATGACTATTATGATAGTTTATACCACATTTTACAGCTACATACAGCTCTTGCAAAAGCTTATGATGTTCGGATGTACGGCATTTGTGTTGTCCGCATCATACAAGTTCCATTTAAAGAGATGCACTCGTGCACGGCACAAATGCCATGTCTTCACTTTCCCCTACGTCCCTTTTCTCTACCCTTTCCACCAAAATTTACCCCTGCACGACGTCTTCTTCTGCGCATCACAATGCCATAAGCTTTCGCGAGGGCTATACCAGTGAAATGTGCAAAAAATAAGGACATCTAAACAAACCAAGCCTTTTAAATTAAGATTTGTCTTTAATTAAATGGAACCCATTTACATCATTATTCATAACTCTTATTTACAAATTATACTGGTAAAAAACGCAAATAATAACAATAAAATAATACAGATAAAATCAGTTCTGGTGGTGGTGATACCATTTTGACTACCCTACCCTTGATGTCCTTTATACAGTAGTAGTTTTTTTCTCTGCTCACTTGACATAGCCAATTTTTCTATAATTTCTCTATAAGATAAGGAAATCCAGAAATATTTAATAAACACCTATGAGGCCCAATGAATCCTTTCTTGACCCATTGATCCAGAAATCTTTGTTCTGCTATATTAGGATCTGTACTTGGACCATCAGGCTTGTTGTCACAAGGATCTTGGGTGTCACTTCTGTCATTATTTTGGCTCAGACTCTCATCACTTAAGCTCAGCACATCTGATAAATCAATGCTCGGGTAGCTAACTTGTACAGTTGACTAAATACATTAACTTCTTCACAAAGTTCTTCACCATCGATTCCATAATACTCGTGCAAGTCACTGACGAGAATCGGCCTTAGAGTACTATCCATATTTTTAACAACATTGAGTAAACCTTCATGGGAAAAGCAAGTCATTTGTTTGGCAATATTCAGAAAACTTTCAGGAAACCGATCCTGCTGCTGAAGACTTAGGGAATCAAGGATTTGAAAGTACACTTCTGATCTTATTTTCGCTTATTTTACTTCTGATCTTATTTAGAATTCGTGTACAAATATATTGTAACCTTTTCCTTCATCCTCCTCTGAAAGCAGGTGCACTCGTGAAGGGAAAGGGGTGGGGGTGCTTGATGTCAATATTATTAAATATTATGATAAACTAATATAGTTTTACAATTAAAAAACTGAAAATAGCATTATTCCTTTATATCTAGCTCTGCTACTTTGCCTAATTTCATCCCATCACTAAAAATAAACTTACAAATAATAAGAAAATATTTTTGTATTGAAAGTTTCATATGTAGAGACAAAGTTACTTATCGCAGGGGAGGAGTGTATAAGGGGTTGAGACAAATGCTACAGTTGTCGACTAAGTGGAAGTGGGGGTAAAAAATCTCCTTAAAAGGTAACGTGCAGTGTATGCATGATCCATAAGTCGAAGCCTTTTGACTGTACTGTGATGTGACCCGTGGGCAGATGCTGAGAGGAGGGGGCGGGAATAAGACTGGAGGGATGCTGAGTCAGTTATGCTACTGGGCTGCGTTTGGGGATCTTATGGTGGCCTTGACGATGGCACGGTGTAGCATCCAAGGAAGAGTATAGAGAGACGCAGCCAAAATAAAAGAAGCTTTCGGCTGGCTGAATGATTCTCTACAACTGCAGGATGTTTTACTATACTACACTTAACGCTTAACATTCTATTATCATTATAACCTTTTGCTATGTATATAATTTACTGTAAACGGGTAAAAATATAAACATTTAGTGAGTTTCTTTATCATTTTAAAAATCCCACCCAAGTTTTTTTATCCCCCCCAAAAATTTTTTTTATGGCACAACTTGTGCCATACATCCTCCCTGTGGGCGGCCCTGCCTGTACACGCACTACCTAATTTGAATGTTGAATTAAAAACAATGCCTCACTACCATAGTAATCTGGTGGTTGATGAAGAATCTCATGGGATATTGTGAAGAATTTTTTCTCTCTAGGGACAACAACAGTAAATACATTATGGGTGAATTTAACGCAGTCACTTTTTTGGATTGATTTTTTTCATCTCGGTAATAATATTTTCTTAGTATAAAAATCAGGGCTAATATTCTTCCATTGATAATACTGTGTCTGTCAATGGTGTTTCATATTTTTTACGGGACCCAAATTTTCAGTTTACATCAAGTCAATGCAAAGGCTGTATCACATCATAGTTAATGTTAACCAGACATTGTAAAACCTGACCTTGTTATGTTTATGAAGCTATTCCACTATATAAAGTGGGTATGTATCTTTATCTCAACCTGCAAACTGACAGCACAAAGGTCATCCTTTATGCTGATGATGCAGATGTTCTTGTCTCATCTCCATAATTCCAGAGTACGGTTGAGAAAAGTGAACTACTTCTACAGTGCTTGAGTGATTGGTGCACCAATAACTGTTTAAATATTTATGTCCATAAATCCCTAGCAATGCACTTTAATATTTAAATTAAATTTTAGGAGGAAACATCCCACTGGGATAAATCTTGACCTGAATGGTCATCCCTTGCATCAAGCCCGTGATACCAAATTCTTGGGACTTTCATTCACAGGGAATATTTCGTGGGATGAGCATATTTGTAACCTGCTTTAAAGTACTAAGCTCTAGTAGTTTCTAAATATGTTTCATCAGATTCTCTGTTATTCCTGATGTTCTATTAACCATATATTATGGTCAATTTTATTCCCCCATTATTGTTAGTAGGTATCATGTACTGGAGATTATCACCTACCTCAATTAAACTTTTCAGACTAAAAAAGAAAATAGCATGCTTAATGGTCTTTGCTTCATATAATGCCCCTTGCCGACCCATTTTCAAAAGTCTCAATATTCTCCCACCCCCCTGTGTGTATATTTTTTCCATCATCCTATATGTCAAGTTGAATTACAGCGAGTTCCCCAAAAATTGTGATGTCCCTAACTATTATACTTGTAGTCATGATGCCATTCACTATAAGTATGTCAGGACCAAACTCGTCTTCCAAGGACCTAAAACCCTAGGGATACACCTGTTCAACAAACTGCAGGCCAGTTTGAAAAATTGTAAAAGTGCTGGTTCTTTTAAAACAAATGTAAAAAGGTTTCTAATATACAAACTGTATTACTCCGTAGTGGAATTTCTCCGGGACAACAGTGTGTGAAATTTTGTCTATGTATTTCTGTATTTCTTTTGACGAATCCTATACCATGGAATATTGGTCTTTGGATAATAAACATTATTATTATTGTTTATAATTTCAGGTAGTTTGCAAAATAACATAACTTTGAAAATCAAATAACTAAATTATATACAATGACTAGGTCCTCCTTCTTCAAAAGACTTCTTTCATCAGGTCTGCACAGGTCCTACCTCTCTTCTACCCTTAGAAAACCTCTTCTCTTTCTTCTCCTTCCCAGTCTGCCTTATATCCTCCCATCAGTCATATCCTTCAGCATATCCTTTCTAGTCATAATATACTCCATCCACCTCTACCTCCTCCTAACCTCTTTTAGCAGCTTCCTCTCCATACCAACTGTGGTCATTTCTCCATACCTGTCATTCCTCATCCACCCTCCTTCCACTTACATCTAACACTCAACCAATTCTATCTCCTTATAGACCAGAATAGGAGTAAAAGTATGTCCTGACTTTTGAATTTTTGACAGGGGCACCAGTCTGATAACTAAGATAGACAGGAGCACTATTGGAACCACTGTCTGAGATTTCCTTTGTTATCTCTTTCCCTATGGCACAGAAAGATTTATTGTTTGGTTTCTTTCACTTGATTTACATCTTCTCCAGATGTTCCACCAGTTTTAAATGAGTTACCAAAAAATGTCACTGTGGTGACTGGAGAGACGGCAAAGTTTCACTGCAAGGCTGATGGAAGGCCCACACCAGTGATTTCGTGGCATTTTGAAGGACATCCCATCAATGCTGGAGGAAGAGTAGACATATCAGATAATGGTGAGAATTCCTCAAGGTTAATTCTTTTATACTATTTAAAGGAACTATTATAATTGTTATAGAATTAAGTGGAAACTGAAATTAAAGTTGAGGACTGATGTGGTGCAGTTGGATAACATTTTCTATTTGTTTATATCTTCCTGAAGACACAACTTATCTGTATAAAGTGTGCTCACTGATTTAAAATTGCCATTTTTTTTATTCAAAGAGCATATATTTATGAATGTCGTGTAATACTACCATGTAAATACGTATCAGAATGATTTGTGCATATTACATGAATGCATTATAAAATAGACCACTTTTTTCTTTGCCTGTTTTTTAAATTAAAGTTCATACTTAGTAAATAGTTTAATTTTATCCTAAACTACAAAAATCTCTTTAAAAATTCTAATGCAGTGATCAAGATGTATGCATTTGTAACATGACATTCTTCGTATCAAAAATTAGATTTAATGAAGAAATACATTAATTTTAAATGGAACAAAGTGAGGGATGGGTCTCTCAGTACACATCTATATTTTAGAAAACCACCAATATATGGGCTTTGTGATTCTAATTTTATGAATGATAGGCTTATCTCCTTGTGCAATGATTTAAATGCAGGCTTTTATACCATGAGTTACTGGATTTTAATTTAACTTTCTTGACTCTGGAGTTGTAAATTTTCTGTTTATTTATTTATTGGAAAAAATGCATATATGTACTTTGTTCACCACACACGGCTTTCCTATGTTATATGCCCAGACATTTGATTCCTGAGTTCCATAAATTTAGTGCCAAATTTAATGTGGAATTTATGTGGTCAAAGTTCATTCTTTGAAATTGATATAGCGTTTGAAATATTTTGACTTACTTAGGTACTTGCTTACTCACCTGTGAGTCCTATTGAGGCGCAAGTCATTTTTGATTGAGGTAAATCAGAATTATTTCAGAATTTTTCTTTTTACAGGTTCCATTCTGAGAGTAATTGATGCCACTACATATGACATTGGGAAATATATGTGCAGGGCAGCCAACTCTGCTGGTTATAAGGAGGAGACTGCATATCTAACAGTTCTACAGGGAGGAAGTGCTCCAACTCTGCTGTACACTCCTTATAACATGGATGTACATGCTGGGAGTACAGTGGAAATGCCTTGCTATCCTGATGGAGAGCCAAAACCAATCATTTCTTGGACTGTCAATGGGAGACCTACTCCTGCAGATAGAAGACACAGGTGCTTGATATAATATTTATTTGTTGACCCTTTCTGTACCGAAATATTTCAGTTTATTATTTTGTTTATGTTTTGTTTTTAGAGGATTTTTTCCTTCAAAATCATAGAGATTCAGAAAAAACACTTATACTATTATGAATATTTTTTAAATTGTTTATAACCTTTGATTGGACCAAATTTGACACAGTGAGCTTCAGTAAATGAGCAGAGATGACTCCAGGGGTATCTGTGTGCTATATTCATGACACCTGACATTAATGATAAAATTCTCTGCAATATAACTGTATGACACTAAACTTTATATGTCTCTTTGCAAGTTGGCAATTTTATCAAATGATACCCTGATGAATCCATCCTTCACCTAGAATTTAAGCACTTTAATAATGAGGCCAAAGTAAAATAAACATTATTGATATGAAATCAGAATGTTCCACTAACTTTAAGGTTGCTGCCTGTGATACCTAATGGAATGCCTCTCGTAAACTTTGTAGATTGAAGTGAATTTCAATTAAAGGTAGAAGGACTTCATAGATTGAAATGAATTTTTTTGTCCCTTTCAGTCATGCTATACTGCCACACTACATATGTCATTGCAGTAAACCTGTTTGAGATATTCTTTAAATGTTGGTTTTGCCAAGGAATTGTTTTTATATTAAGGTATAGCAAACTACAAGGGTTGCCAAAAAAGTAATGCCCCACATGTTTTTCTCAAAAACAATTTATTGTGAAAAAATTATACATCTATGAAAGAATGATGTTTTATCTACTCATCTCCTCCTCATCATCTAAAGTAGTAATTGGTAAAGTACTAAGTGTCATTATTCAAAATTAATTAACCCTTTGAGTGCAGCATGACGTCATATCACGTCATGATTGTCTTCACGCTGGTGCTGATGGCGTGATATCACGTCAAGGATGCCATGAGTGTTCCAGCTTTCGCTAGGGAACTAACTATCACTTGGCCCCCTAGTGAAAGCTGGAACACTCACGGTACCCATGATATTATATCACATCATCAGCACCATTGTAAAAAAGCCATGACGGGATATCACGTCATGCTGCACTCAAAGGGTTAAAAAGAAGAGACATTATGAGGCAATTTACATTCTTTCTCGTCTTTAGTTTGAGCCAGACTGGTATTTGTAAGTCTAGTCTTGCAGTCTGCCCTCTGTGGAGACCAAAAGATTGGTCAAAGCACTTAGATGTAAGATACGGTAGCGTTGTGATAACCTGATTAGGCTTTGGGGTCAATGGAAATGCGTCTCTCAATGACTGTTTCAATGCATTGATTTCTGTTATGTGGGAGTAAAAAAGAAGTGGGGTATTCATTTTCGTCCAACCCTCATACAATTATTAAGAAATTTTTCTCAGTGAGAATGCTTGGGACTAGTTACATAAAATATCAGCACTTCACCAATAGGTGTCTCTATAACCAAGAACTATTCTTTGCAGGAATATAAAGTGAAGTGAGTTTTAAAAATATTTATTGTTTCATAATTTTTTTCCCAGAGTTTCAGGGTCTGGGAGCTATTACATCTACAATGTCTCAACATCTGATGCAGGAGAGTATCGATGTTCAGCTACAAATGCCTATGGCACAGTGCATGCAAGTGGAACACTGAAAGTGCAAGGTATTTTTCTTCAACTATAGTTGGGGGCCTTAAGAATTAACTTGATATGGGTGCTACATACTTAAATATGTTTTGAATAGAGCATACCAAAAATGTGTTACTTAACGAGAACATTATCAGAACAGGATAATTGAAAAGTCAGTAATAATAAATATTTAGAAATTTAGATTGTTTAATCATTATAGCCTTCAAACTAACTTTTTATGTAAATCAAGGGTAACAAACCTGAACTGAGCCAAAAAGTTAAGCAAAAAACTGATATTTTTGGTCCTAGAGGAACTGAACCTATACTTAATAAAAAGGGCTTTTGAACCCCAAGCCAAAAACCTATATGTATTTCTTTTTTACCATTTCATTTATCTTTAGAAGTATATGCATAAGACAAGGTTTACTAAGTGTTCTATAACTTATATCAATTCCTTCGTGGTCATACCCAGTGGTGATTCTGTCTAGGCAGTGTTACTAATCTGGAGGAAGAGATCTCTGGTTTTCTACTGGGTAGCTGCATCATTCATAAGTGACGTTTTGATATCCATGTTTGCCATATTCTGGGTTCCTTTCTGCAGTCTTAAGGATGATGCAATTAATGAAATTCACACTAAGATGATGGCATACTTAGTCCTGATGCATTGGTATCGTAATATATTTAAAGAAAGACTTTTTAATTGTTAAATGAAGCTGGAAATTGTTAATTTCAATAGCTAAATATAACCATCTCAAATTAATGTTTAAATTTAAGTTATTCAGTTTCATGTACTTATATATGTTGCATTGTGTTTGCAAGGGGATATTTGTTTCAAACAATGCATTATCAGTAAAATTAGATCAAAAACACATTATCAGTGAAAAAATTCCTAAAATTCATTTGAAAAATAATTGAAGAGGTTTAGTCTGGCTCACTGATGGTAGCTGATCACTGACGCTCACTGATGGTAGCTGATCACTGGCGCTCACTGATGGTAGCTGATCACCAATTTTCACTTCAGTTTAGTATCACTGGCGTGATACTAAACTGAAGTGAAAATTGGTGTTTAAAGTGAACCAGAGCAAAACTAGAGCAAGAAGAAATATGGTATGGGTTCATGGCCCATTGATTTGAGCACACAATTGGGAATATGATGCATGTTATCTTGTTTGGATATTTTGTTCCATGAATACCTCTGTGGAATTCAAAATAGAATATTGGGCATAGGTTCGAGTCCCATGCGAATGATTATTTCTGTGTGAGTTTCACTCATTCTAGCAAATTAAAGTTCATTCCTAGAGAGTGGGGCATAATTATAGAGATATTAACTCTCCTTTCCATAAAACTGCCACAGGTGGTAGCACGATTAGGAATCCAGGAGACCGTTATGTTCAGGCTGCATTTGAGGAGGCTCGTCGATCGGTAGACAAGGCTGTGAATGGCACTCTAAATATGTTAAGGGAGACAAGACGTGGGCACTCAAGACCATCCCCAGGTGATCTCCTTAGGCTCTTCAGGTATCCTGGACCTGTTGAGAGAGACCTGGTCCGTGCTGCTGAAGTTTATGAGAGGACTTTAGCCAATGTACGCAGACATGTGGCTGCTGGGTTGAAGCTGGACAATCCTGAGGGTGAGATATCTCATGAATATTAATGAGAAAATATCTTTGTTACACCTTGTCTCATTGGCTGGTGTTTGAAATCATTGATTTTTTTGTGTTGGTCATAAAATATATGATAACTTTGAATAAACCAGTCATTAATCACCCATCAGAGCCCATGTCTACATCTTTGTAATTTTTGACCCTGTCTTATTGAATGGGGAGGGTGACATTGGCATAAGTTATAAAAATATCAATAATCAAGTTGCATAACGTGATAATAGTTAGGGGTAACAAACTGCATTTTGATATTTGCAAATGCAAACGGAGAGTCCACTATGTTACATACTGTTTTCTGCTTAATGATTGTATTCATGTATACTATTATTAAATAGATGTCTTTCTCTTAAGCTAGAAAAATTACACAGTCATTAACTATAGTATTGTTCGGTTTGATGTGCTTTGTTAGAGCAACCATTGTAATAAACCCTTTTATTATAAATAAATTACACATTAGTCTTATAAAATGCTGTAAATACTCTTTTAAATTTTCAGAATTTTCTTATGAAGACTTGCTGTCACCACAACAGCTTGATGTCGTGGCTCGACTCTCTGGCTGCATGGCACATCGTCCCTTAATCAATTGTACTAACATGTGCTTTCATGGAAAATATCGAACTGCTGATGGAACTTGTAACAATCTCATTCACTCAATGTGGGGAGCATCGCTTACTGGTTTCAGAAGACTTTTGAAACCAGCATATGAAAATGGATTTAATCTCCCCATAGGTAAGAATGATAAAAGCATTAATCATTGAAGTTCAGAGTATATGTATGACCCTGAGTGAGCCCTGACTCAGTTGCTTTCTCATCCCTTTGCTCGTAATGTGCTCCATGGAGCCCTCGGGGCTCTATCCACATCAGTTGTTAAGATGACAAAAATCACAAAAATTAATTTGATGCTTTCATCTGGTACTTTTAAATATTTTTTTAGTATTATATGTACCTTATGACTTATACTTCTGATTAAGTATAGCATGTAATAAGCCTCATGGACCATAGATAGAACTAACAAAAAATAGTCCTTTGGGCTCTGCAATAAAGTTCAGCTTTAGCTCTGGCTCGTGGCAGCTTAGTTCAAGCTCTGTGGATGAAAAATTTGAGACTTCTGATGTAGACAATGCATAGAAAGTAATATGCGAGCATTCATTCATTCATTGGTCGTTCAATCTTAAGATTGGTTGACTGATGCCCTCAACACTTCCCTGTCTAATGCTAGATCCCTTACCTCCGGGTACCTCTTCCTCTGTACTTTCCTCTTTATTTAGTCCATAAACTTAATCCTGGGTCTTCCTCTGGGGACTTTTCCCTCTATTTTACCTTCAATTATGTTCCTCACAAACCCATTGTGTCTCAGGGTGTGTCCAGTCCATCTTGTTCTTCTTTTCAGTGTAGTGTTCCATATGGTCCTTTCCTTTTCTACTCTATGAGACTTCTACTTCTCCTCTAATATGTGAGCATTAACTTACAAAAAGTAGTGCCTGTTTTGAAGTTATTTGTTGTAGTATTCCAGAAACAAATGAATGATCGAGAGTTTACCTTTAGCGCACTGCTGCAGTGCAATCTCTGGGAAAATAGAGAGATGTGTACCTCTGACAGCAATGCTAATTCTCATGCATGAAAAAATAACATTTACCTCAGTCCATAAGACTTAGTTGATTTGAAGAGGCATTTCCAAGAAAAAATTCATCTTGTGGGCCAGGAAATATGGTTCATGGACAGCATTGGATGTTAAATTTGTTTTCAGTATGGATAAATTCTTCTATTGATAAAAAATGAAGTAAGTAACACCTGAAGCAAAGTGATTCCGTCTAAGGAAAACTAGGCAAGGCAGGAGAATGATTGCCACAGAATAGTGGTCATTTTGCCTAACTAGCAAAAATAAAAAAATCTTAACAACCAATGATATAGATTTACCAATGTCTTTTTTCATCTCAAAGTCTGTGCTTGGGCTATTGAGCTTTAAATTAAATAAAAAGTTTACCAAAAATTGTCATAATCAGCAGCTTTCTTCCTCAAGGATGGACCAAATCAATCAAGTATTATGGCCACCACAAGCCCAGCACCAGGTTGGTGTCCACTCAACTCATCAGCACCAAGGAGATCACCCCTGATGATAGATACACGCACATGCTCATGCAATGGGGTCAGTTTTTGGACCATGATCTTGATCATGCCATTCCATCTCTCAGTGGAGAAAGTTTTGAGGAAGGAGTAGATTGTAAGAAGTAAGTTCTATTTTATAAGAGGAAGGCTTTGCATATTGTCATGAATTCCTAAATCAGGATTAATTCTGATTGATAAGTTATTTAAGAATGTCTTCTGGGGCAGAGTCAGAAAATATTTTCACCCAAGCAAACTGTTCCCCATACACCCACTCACTCAGGGTACCTTCCCATTTCATTGTACCCTCCTATTCCCAGCCAAAACTATAACGAGAATAACTAAACTTCAAATGAATTATTGATTCCCAAAAAATCATGTTATTATCATTAGTTAAAATCATGATGTAGTTATAAATATATTTTTAACCTTCATTTGTTTTGGTTTGACCTCAATTTGGCACCCTCTCAGGCAGTATCCTGAGTGGTGGCCAAGGGTGGTCAGTGCCTCAAACAACTCCTAAATACTTCCTCAGTAAATGTTCCACATTACAAAGTGATGATCACAAAATCTTCTCCAGAGACATTGTTCATGGAAACAATTGAAGAAGCTCCAAATTGACTGTGTAACTTTTTCAGAAGAATTTTCTATTTGAGTTCATCCAAGTATTATAATTTTCTATGAATAGCTCCTTGGATTTATGGTGGATAGTGAATATGTATCTGTTGCTCAGCTTAAGTAAATTTCAGGACTTTTGAGGGTCATTATTTTTTTGTTTAAAATGATGAGTATTCCAAGTTATAAATGTCAGTTGAATCTATCTTGTCACAGATAACAAATTTTACTACTTGTAAATTTTGATGATTCTTTCAAATTCAATTGATTCATTACCATATTCCTTTAATTTTAACAGGTCATGTGAATATGCCTCTCCTTGCTACCCAATTGAAATTCCTGTAAACGATCCAAGAGTCAAACATAGGCGTTGCATTGATTTCATTCGAAGCAGTGCAATTTGTGGATCTGGCCATACCTCGGTCCTATTTGATAAAGTTTTGCCAAGAGAGCAGATCAACCAGTTAACAGCGTACATTGATGCATCACAGGTGAGAGCCAACTGAATGAGTAGTCCACCAAAAGTAAGAGGAAATTATATTGCTTTTTTCCATTGATTTTTCTCATCTGGGTCAAAACACTGGGGAAGTTGTCATGATGAAAGATAATTAGCCAAATGTTTTCTATAAGTCCAGGCAAAAATAGAGATCCCTGGACGAATCAGTCAGAAGCAAAGAAAATATGTACTTGGAATGCAGAGCAGCTTTCAGGTAGTAAGGAAGATGCTGTGAGGATGCCTAATTAAGGGACAGAAACAGTATTTTCTTGCACATTTATATCAAAATGCAAAACAAAAAAAAAACAATGGCATTTTAAAAACCATAATGGTACCATTCAAAAGCTACCTATCAGTCACCCCACAGCCCAGGGGGTCTTATTGGTGATTCAGGCTTTGTTGAATGCCCATGCACACCATTGCCTCAATCTTTACAGAAATCATAATTGTTTCATAAGAGAGGATCTTCTTCCTTTAGAGTACCTTCTGAGATTTCTAGACTTACTTTGTAAATCATTGGAACCATTAAGTGAGTTGTGTTTCCATCTATTTGTCTACTCTTCCGCTCATTTTAAAGATTGACATTCCGTTTTTAATCATGTTGGGTCATGTATAAAATTAAGAATTCAACATAGATACACAAACAGACTTTTATTTTGCACTTTTAGATTTTCTTATTCTTGACCTATACTCCTGCCCTTATTTTCTTAAATCCTTATGTGATTTTGATAGATGCATTCTTGATTGGCAGGTTTCTCTGAATTAATCCATAGCTATCAGAATATTAACTACTGTTTCTCATTTGATTTTTGACTTACTCAGTGTCTTATATGGAAAGTAAAATATATATACATGCATGTCTGCAATATACATGCATTGAAAATTATGAACGGATGGTTTGAACACAAATCAAAACATAAATACATGTGGCGAGAGGAAAACCGACAACGATATTCCATAATAGACTACGTTATTATGAAAAAAGAGACCAGACTGAAAGCACAAGACGTTCGAGTATACAGAGGTGTGGACTCTGGAAGTGATCATTACTTTTTAAAAGCAAAAATTTTGTGTCCACAGATAGCAAAGTACAGAAGTAATAAACACAAACATGAAACCCCTGATAAAGCTCTTACAGCACAATATGATTTAGAAAGTCTGAATCAAGGAAGTGCGCGAACCTTGTACTGAAACAGATTAGACAATATACTAAATATGGATATGACAAATAAATCCATAGAAGAGTTACATGGTCATCTTGTGAAAGCTATTCACACGGCAGCTAAAGAAGCTTTGGGAATGAAAGTGAAATATATGATGAATCACCAAAGCTGGTGGAATGAAGAGTTAGAAAGTTTAAAACAAGCCAAACAAGAGCTTTACAAGAAATGGATTAACTCAAATGGAACTGAAGATAGAATGCGGTATAAGGAAGCCCAGGCAAAATTTAGAAGACAGGTATTGGAAAATAAAAATGAAAAGTGGGACGAAGTACGTACAAGAATAGATAGCTATATAGGAGGGAAACAATCAAGGGAGGCATGGAAGGTACCAAAAAACCTATGAAAACAGAAGATGAATGGACATTTTCTAAGCATAATACCAATAGACAGTTTAAGTATCTACTACCAAGATTTGCTCCAAGAAAATATACCACAATACAAGGAAACAAGAAATACCTATCAAACTCACGAAGAAAAATTAGAAATCTCCGAGGAAGACGTACTGAAGGCAATCAGAAAAATTAAGACTGGTACCTCCCCTGGACCGGAAAATATTTACATTGAGTTGGTGAAAGAACCATCAAAAAAATTACTGTATCTACTAACGATGTTAATAAATGAATATTTAAATGGAGAAAATCCCCCAAATGACTGGAAAAAATCATGGATAGTATCAATTCATAAGAAAGGCCCAAAAGACCAGCCCAAGAACTATAGGGGAATAGCAATCACCAGCACATTAAGCAGAATATACGGTAGAATATTGACGCAGCTCATTGATAAAGAGTGTAGGCAATTTGAAAGTGAAGAACAATCCGGATTTAGGGCAGGACGCTCAACAATAGATAATGCTTTTTGTTTGACACAAATAATAGAAAAAAGGAGAGCTACTGACCGAGAAGTGCATTTCACGCTCATTGATATCACAAAAGCTTATGACAGCGTACCTTTGAAAAACCTATGGGAGGTACTTGAGGCAACAAACATAAATAAATCTATCATAAGGGCAATATAGAAACTTTATACATAATCTACAGCTCAAGTGAAAGTGGGAAACAATCTAGGAAAACCATTTAAAACAAATAAAGGGCTAAGACAAGGATGCTCTCTTTCACCTAGCCTATTCAGAATATATCTCGACAGTGCCCTTAAACAATGGAAAAGACAATGTGCAAATATGGGCTTGCCTGTAGGAGACAAGACCATATACACACTACATTATGCAGATGACCAGGTAATTCTAGCCCAAGACAGAGATGATATTAACTTTATGTTTAGAAAGCTAAAAGAAGCATATAGTGCATGGGGATTGGATATCAACATGCACAAAACTAAGTATACATATGTGTATTGGAGGAAAAAATGAAGACAATATGCTTGAGGATAGCAATGAAATAGTAGGGGCGTGTGATTCATATGAATATTTAGGCATAAAAATACACAGCAGTGGAAGGAGCGCAGAAACGATTAAAGATAGGATTAATAAAGGTAGAGCAACCATTAATATGTTAAATTCAATACTATGGAGCAAAGATATATCAAATAGAAATAAAAGATACATATACAACACCATATTTAAAAGCATACTTACATATGGAAGTGAAATATGGCAAATGAATGTGAGTGACGAAAAGAAACTTGTAGCTACCGAAATGGACTTCCTCAGAAGGGCAGCTGGAAAATCCAGGCAATAGGTAGACAATAATTTACTTCCTGGTCTAGATTCTCAAAAATGAAAGGCTCTGACTTACTCTTAAAAAAAATATTGGTTAAAAGTAAAATTATTTTGAAGGAGGTATACCTGTTCAGAACTGTGAACAGATCTAAGCAATGAAGACAATCATGTAATGACTAAAGACCATTATTGTACTATCCACTTTATTTACGTGGTACCACTGTTATATGAAGTGGACGGTACATTATCAGTCTTCAATCATCACAAGATGCTGTTCCACCCTAGATAGCCTGACACTGTCGAATCAAAGAAAATTGTACTTGTAGATGCTAACTCCAGTGATGTTCCAAATAAAACTTAGCAGATGAAGTATGCAATTACCATCTGTACCAATGCAAAACCTGTAAACTTGACTTAGAAGGAAAAGAAAAGCCCTCAATGAGGAACCTTAACACTCTAAAATAACCTATTTTGTTTATTTTGTCCATTTTTTAGGTGTATGGGTTCACCGAAGATTTGGCAGAAGATTTGCGTGACTTTAGGGATGAGTGGGGTTTGATGAGGACTGGGGTGACAAGTCGAAGAGGAGGGAAACCTCTTCTCCCATTTGCTGGTAATCAACCAATGGACTGTCGGAGGGATCCAACTGAGAGCAATATTGGTTGCTTCCTTGCAGGAGACATCCGTGCGAATGAACAGGTGAGGAGCATTTTTGATTTCATCTCATGAAATTTTTTAATGAAGTAACGTATATTATACAATAACAATACTATGTATCCTACTCCACTATTACCTCATGATTAGAGATGGGTAAATTACCATAATTATAATTTAAGGTAAATTATGGTATTTTTTAAAAATTACCATAATTTCCCAGTCATTTTGAATTTTTTCCAATTAACAGCTATAAGAGAATACAATAGGAAAGCTAATAACAATAGCAAGGGGTTAAATGCACTTAAACCATTCTTATTCCTACTTTATGCGCTAGAAATAAAGAAAATTTAAGAACAAAAACGGCAGCCCACACGCAATTTGGAATTCTTTTAATGGTATGAAAAATTTTTGTTCAAACCATTGAAAATGATATCCCCACAAATATTCTATAAGTAAAAATATTCAACAAATGAGTTGGACGTGCCTTTATTAATAATTAAGATTGTATTTAACATACATAGACTTGACTTAAAATATGTAGTATGTATATATCGGTACGAACAATATCTGAGACAGAAGTGAATAATACAGAAAATTACGGTAATTTCTCAGGAGCTGCGGTAAAATATGTTAAATACCATGGTGGTTTTTGAAAATTATTGTGCTAATTTTAAGAGTCCATAAGGGCCCATCTCTATGCATAATACCTACTATAAGTTACCATGACTATGTATTAATTCTTTAGCCATGTTTAAATATCACCTCATAGTAATATAAAGTAGGTCACTTTTTAATTTGTATCCATTTATATTCATATTACACTGTCTGCTACATTCTCAAAGTGAATTTAATATTTTTATTATGAAAAGTTAGATGCACCTTTTCCATTGTTTGTGTGATTATAATGAGTGTAAGCATAAGTTAAAAATAAATTGTTTGCCCCTTCATAAATCTTTGCTAACATGTAATTTAAGGTATATATTTTTAATCTGAGTTGAGCAAATCAGGAATTTTTACTTTGAATTAAAATCAATTGGATCTCTAAAAAATGATTCTATTACAATTAAAATTCACTTGGTGTATTTTCAAAGCGAATCAAATTTAACCATCCAGTGTAATGTATGAATCTATGTACTTTTGCTGAAAATAGACTATAAAAGTTACGCATTTTAAAGCAGTGATTAGAAGATGCATCCTGCATATTTGAGTCACTCTAATAATATGGTATTGGATTGGCAGATTTGTTGGCAAATCAAATTAATCTTTATCGAGTCCATTTCATTTGATTTAGAAGGTTTGGCACCTCTATGTATTTAGTTTATAACATAGCCACTTTATGTGAAATTTTTCGGATAATATTTTTTTATATTTTTATATTTTAATTATCATTTTCTGTAAACACATTTGTTGAAACTGGAATCAGTAGTTGCATAAAGGGTAGGAACTTTGAGATTTTAATGGTGTAAGTTGTGTTAGTATGCAATACTTTTATTTTCCATGCAAGGAGGTGTGACTCAATTTTTAACTACAGTAAGTCCTCAGTATGCGTTGTTTTGGTTTACGTCTGATGTGATGTTACGACTATGCTGACAAGGGTCGTCTGAAAATTTTTCCCGGTTTAATGCTAATAAAATAGAGCATACGTACATATGCTTGCGTTATTTGATAACTGAGACATAATCATCCTATCTGAAATAGCTAATTCATCCTGGATGAAGGCAAAAAACGAATTTTGAAATAAATGCCTTGATTTATCTTGGTATTAAAGTCGTCACGAATATTTGGATCCGTTTCACATTGTTTCGACTTTTGTCGCTCTTGTTTGACATGCATCTCCGATGTAAATGGAGGACTTACTGTGCATCATAAATATATCTAAACTGTATATATCAATTATAGAGAAATATTTTATATATATAGTTAATAAAATTATTTCTGCTTACCAATTTAATTTCTATGGGTAAACAGGTTGCACTCCTAGCCATGCACACACTATGGCTTAGGGAGCACAATCGCCTAGCAACAGAACTTAGGCATCACAACCCATCTTGGGATGGAGAGACTATATATCAGGAGGCCAGGAAAATTATTGGTGCCACCATGCAACATATCACTTACACCCATTGGCTGCCCCATATTGTTGGACCCAGTGGAATGGATTTGTTAGGGCCTTACAGAGGCTACGATCCAATGACTGAGGCTTCAATATCCAATGTTTTTGCTACTGCTGCCTTACGTTTTGGGCATTCCCTAATAAATCCGGTGCTTGAGAGGCTTGACTACAACTTTAGGCCCATCCCAGAGGGTCCACTCCCTCTGCACAAAGCATTCTTCTCACCATGGCGACTGGTTGAGGAAGGTGGAGTGGATCCCTTGATGAGAGGCATGTTCTCAGTTCCAGCTAAGCTGAAAACTCCACACCAAACACTCAACTCGGAGCTGACAGAGCGGCTGTTTGAGGTGAGTTGACATGTATAGATGTTTTCGTCACATCCTTAGCAATAGAAGCCACCTTTTCCCTCATAATTTATTAAACAGAAGCCAAGAGTTTCAAGTTGCTCCCTGATTTCTCTCCTGACCATAATCTGTAATTTGGTGGAAGTTATTCGTCCACCAAAATGAGAGAGAGAAAAGTCAGTTCATTAGAAGGATATACTATGGTTCAGTTAGATAGATTGTTAGTTGGGGGAGCCTTCGACAGGAGCTCGGGAACCTAGACCTTGAGTGGTCCATTGTGCCAACCCCATGTTTAACCTGCCTGCTACATGCAGACAGGGGACAAGAGCATCACGGTGAAGGTATGAATGGTCACCCATCCAACCCTCATCCAGGCCCAACATTGCTTAACTTCAGTGATCTTATGGGTACTGGTGTTTCAATGGGGCTAGGCCCTTGCCCAACTATGATTCAGTTAGTGTATGAGCCATGAATATTTGCTATAGTTTTGCGACGTCTTACTAGCTTTTATTTAGGAAAAAAAGTACATGCTTCCAATAGGGCTATGAATTTATTATATTAATCAATTAATGAATTTAGAAAAAAGGTTTATTTATTTTGCAATACTTTAACTACAGTACCGCATTGAGAAGCTGAAACTACCTCAGAGAAAAGTTACCTAGATGGGTGCAACATGTTTACAGTTGGTGTAGATAATCGTTGGCAGGATTCCACTGAGTGTTTGAAGTATAAAATACTAAATAAAGTAATCATGGAGCCCTACACATCAATGTCCACTACTGATAATAATCATACATTAATCCAAAGATTCTTCAGGGAAATGTTTCTCTTTTTCTGTGATTTCCCACATTTCACAGGGATGAGCTTGCTTGTAGGGTTTTCATCAAATGTATCTTGCTGGTTATAAATCCATTATATAAACATTCTGAAAAACCAATTACTGAAATACTATTCAAGTGAGTTATGCCATGGAGTAAGCAGTAAGATTACTGAGATGAATACCCTACTTCTAAATGGCAATATTTTTAACTTAATATTTTATATCAAAATAATATCATGTCACAATTATAGGGCAAAGATCATCCTAAATAGTCCTTAGAAAATTTAGATGGTTTCGAGCACCTGAAACCAAATATAAGCAAGAGTAAAGAACCCTTCATATAGGATATTACCGAAGGTATATTACTAAAGATCAAAGTCCCACAGCGTGTTTGATCTCATTTTAGTAGGTCAGTTGCACATCCAATAAGGATCCATGCCCAATCATGTCCAGTTTGAAACATCTTGAGATATCTACAAAATCCAGACCAGTTTAGTGCAGTTACAGACCAGTTCCCAAACTGATATTAGTCTTTCAGAGTAGTTACAGACTAAATATTTTTACCTGGGATCTCTTAATGTATGAAATAGCCGTCAAAAAATGCATATGATGGATTTTAGTCTCTATTGAGTTGCATAAATAACATCTAATGAAAGCTTTTGAGGCTTCTCAGAAATGGAGCATTCCATTAAGTCATTTTTTCAGGCTGTAAGGAGACATTTTTAGGAGAAAACACTACTAAAGCTCTTATTTGCATACTCCGACAAAAATAAATAAATGAGTGGCAATGAAAATAAGAGGTATAAATTATAAAACACTCACTCAGCTGCATTGATAACTTCCCCCATTTCAGGTGGCCCATGAAGTTGCTCTAGATTTGGCTGCAATCAACATCCAAAGAGGCCGAGATCATGGATTGCCAGGATATAATGAATACAGAGAATTTTGCAACTTGAATATTGCAAGAACATTTGATGATCTAAAGAATGACATCCGTAATGTCAAGTTGAGGGAGAAGCTAAAAGACCTCTATGGGCATCCAGGTATTTATGCTAATAAGAAATGTTTTCTACTCTTGAGGACCTCTGTGTGATATTATTTGCTGTTCCATATTTATTTATCAAGTTCTTCAAATTACTCATGCTCATGGTTAATTTTGATGGTTTGTCTGTCCTAATTATAATTCAATTAAATTTTGTTTATTCTTGTTAAGGTTTTTGCAATTCTTTTTTCAGCATATAAGTATTGCCTAAAATATTTGTTATCTTCTCTTATTAACTTCACCCACTGCTTTTACGAACAGGAAATGTGGATGTCTGGGTTGGAGGAATCTTAGAAGATCCAGTCCCTGGTGGTAAGGTCGGGCCACTGTTTCAATGTCTATTGGTTGAACAGTTCCGTCGACTAAGAGATGGAGACAGGTAAAAATTTATTGTTCATCTTAAATAAGCTAAAATTTAAAGATTTATTATAGATGGTTGAGTTATACTTGTTTACTGGTAGCAATTGAAATGCCATAATGTATGGCATTCCACTATATGAAAAGTCTTCGCTGTTTTAATATTTGTCTTTAAGAAGTCTTTTCCTGATGGCCACCTCTCAGCAGTCCAAGAATTTTATTGCTATGGATGGTCAAGCAATTAGTAAATACTTAACATTGCTATCAAAAACAAGAGTGTAGAAATGTAATGCATCCTTGGTTTTAAGACATAACCAGCCAGTTAATGTTCACAATCAAATAAAGAAGCATGTACTTATTATTCAGTCAATGTATTTTAAAGAACTTGAACTGATCACAGCATAGAGCACTTACCATATTAGCCATAATTTAGTGCAGTGTTTTTTCTCCAACTTATATCTTGAAAGTCATTTATGCTATACATTTGAGTACCTAGCAAGCAAGTGTACATAAAGAAACTCACCAGTGGAGAATTAGAAGCTACTGAGGGTGAATTAAGTGTCAATGAGAGGGCAAATATACAGACAAACCACCAGTAAGAATGATCGAGGAAAACTTGGCTGCTTTATCTCACACATCTTTCAACTTTCCTCTCCTTTGCATCATGCTCTTCACAAGCAAGTTCTCGCAAGTTTTACTTCACCTACGCTTGCAATAAAAAAAATAGTTATTTTTTCTTTTTCTCCTCGAGAATTTCAGCATGTCTATTTAATCATGCTACATAGTATATTAATAGGGTATTCGTGATATGATTTTAAACTATATGTAAAATTGAAAGAAATATCCATAGAAATAATATGTGTATGAGTTATAGCAACAGAAATACAGTAAAAGAGGGTCTAGGAGAGAAGAAAGTTAAGATTGGGGAGATATTATAAGAGAAAATGGTCCTCTTTCTCAAAATTTTATGGCAAATTGCATGAGAAGGCACCGTATTTGGGGTCACTTTATATTTAGGCTAATACAGTACAAATCCTCTCTTAAGGACTCTGTAATACTAATCTGAAATCTGGCATTCTTGTTAATCATTTTTGTAGATTCTGGTATGAAAACCCAGCTGTATTCAAGCCAGAGCAACTCCTGCAAATCAAGCAATCTACCCTGGCCCGAATTATCTGTGATAATGGAGACAACATTACAGAAGTGAATAAGGATGTCTTTACTTTACCAAAGCACCAAAATCCACATTTTGTTCAATGCCAAACTCTGCCAGAAATCGATTTAAGGTTTTGGACTGAATGTTGTGATGGTAAGGAATATTCAACTTGTGACCTCCCTATATTTTAAATCAAGTATAGATATGAAGTAGAAAATTTTATGTTATCAGAAAGAGCTAGTCCTTTCATCAAGTATGATGCCTGAAATACTAAGTCTTCAACAAAATTTTGCAGAATTTACAGAATGAAATGTGACATTAATATTTAAAGAAAAAAAGGAAAAAATAATGAAACTCATGAGTACATATTAATATTGTGACCAGTATTTCATATTTTACTGTTCAAGCCTTCAATATAAATGAAGTATGAGAAGGCATGTTGAATACTGTGAATCATGCTGTAAAAAAATTAGCATAAGCTTACCAGAGTTGGACTAAGATGTAGCAATCACTATTGAGGGGTTTGAGGCAACACTTCTACAGGAATTTTTATATTTAAGTATCATTGTCTTAAAATCATACAGGAAACAAGCATCCAAGTTACAACTTGTACTATAACCTTACGTGCAGTATTATGTTTATCTCTCTAGATCATAACCAAAGTTATATATTTTAAGCATAGGACATTGTCATTAAAGATGGGAACAATCAAGACACTATCAATTGTGGAATGACAACTGTAAATATTTAGGACTGCTAAGAATCAATAATCTATGAAAACAAAATATTGTTCACCTTTTCATTACACTTAGTGACATTTTTCCTGTTATACTTCTTCATAAATGAATGTTAAGATGAATAACTTAGAACTTATTAAAGTGAAGTGATCTTCAATTTGCATGAGAAAACATTTATACAAATTACATTTCTTAAAAAAATGGTTACATCAGTCATGTAATTTATTAACAATGGAGCATAATCATTTTGTAACCTAATGCAAAAATCTTGCAATTTATTTTCATTGTCTCTCTAAGTAATTTTAAAATGGGAAGTTTTACAGTCAAAGCTTTATGGTCACGATATTTTTTACTGTCTTATGATGCTCATTTGAATAAACGGCTCTGATAGGCTCACCACCTTGCCCAATCTTCCCTCTCACCACTGCTACCGGAGCCCTGGCATCGTATTCCTATCAGCTAGGGCAGTCAGTCGGAGTCAGTCTCTCTTAACTGAACCGAGTACGAGTTTTATTGCGTGCATGCAGCTACAAATGGCGACTGGGATGGGATGTCTATCAACTTCCAGATACTGGTTTAATGTGACCTTAAAATCTCCACATATCCTGATGCCACCATTAGCCTTTAAAACAGGCACAATAGTGTTAACTCCTGTACAGGGCTCTGGTAGCAGTGGTGAGAGGGAAGACTGGGCAAGGTGGCGAGCCAATCAGAGCATATATCCATATGTAACAACCCACATACATACATATGTAACATGTCTCATTATCAAATATGAGCATAAATGTTAACATGTCAGAATACAAATTATCCTAGCTTTTGTAATTGAAAAAATATATTTTTTTACATATTCATACTTATCACAGTAGATTAAATGCCTACCTTGAGAGCTATTTGTGAAATTTTTTATGCCTGAGAACTAGTTACCATGTTCTGCACGATACCATTCTCATTAGATATCATTTATCAAATACTCTTATCTGAATATTAGGCCAGTGTGTAATGGCCTTTAGATTTTGATTGACCCATATTCATACTTCTGGGTTCTATTGGGAATTTCACATGTATTGAAATGGTAAAATGTACCTTGAATAAGTACCTGTAATAAGAGCACTAGACAAAATCAGTATTTTGAAAAAAACTTAATGGAGCCAATGAAATTATAGCCTTAAGTTTTATTTTAGCCAATAAAAGCATTCATAAATTTCATCTCTGGGGTTGATTTATTCTTGAGGTTTTAACCTTTAGGAAGCCATGTATCATCTTGTAACTAAGAACTAAGATGAGCAACTGATGGAAAACAAAGCATTCTTCTTTACTGTTTCAATCCCATTAACATTTCAAGACCATGACATCCCAGGAAGTGAAGAAAGGAAGCTGAAATATCCGGAAAATGTATTTAGAATAAGTTTGACAGCAACAATGCCATCACTTTTGGTATTCTCTAAATAGTGTAAACAAGAATTTTTCTTTCAGGTTGTGTTGATGGAAAATACAAAAGTTATGGCGGAACAATTTCGGGACGTCAGCGTCGCGCAGCTCAGTACTCATTTCCTAGTGATAGGCCAAAACGAAATGCTCATGTTATTCACCCACACTCATTCTCAAATGTGACTGACAAAACATCATATGACCCTCCCATTGGAGAATTGGACACTAGAGGAAGTGTGAGGGAGAATATGACATTGATGGATGTAAATGATGAAAGGATTGAAGGACTGGAGAGCATGTTAGAAGATTTCAGGAAAGAGATGAAACAGCTCAAGAAGAAGATGCGGAAACTTGAGTTGCAATGCAAAGCAGAAATTCTGGCTGCAACTAAAATATGTGTGGAAGAAGGAGGAGCCATTAGAAAGCATGGACAAACTTGGATTACCAATGGCTGCACTAGATGTTCTTGCAAGGTAAAGAATAAAATCAGAACCTTTTTGACTTTATATGTTGTGGTACAGTTTCTATTTCACACATTTAAGCCTTGATCCTTGTCACTGAACTCAGTTTCAAATATCTTTGTGATTCAGAGGAAAGACATCATTAGGCAGAGTTGGGTATAATTAAGTATAAACCTGAAAGCATCAATCGGTTTAATTGGTGTTCCTTAGTACAGTGTTACCATAAAGACAAAAAGATCTAATTAGATAATCTTAACAATAGCAATCAAACCAAAGAATAACGCTAAACAGCCATTACTGAAATAAATTTACTCTCTCATACATTAGAAATATCTTCTCCTTCCTAATGGGACTCCTCTACTTCTATAAAATGACTCTTCATTGCTGGTAAACACCTGTGAGTCTTAGTCACTAAGGTTTTTGAAATGATTGATCACTTGATTTAACTTATGTTATATCCAGTGTAAATATTATTATTTAAATGGCTTTGACCATGATAAAACTAACAATAGTAATGCTATATTTCTCTCAGCTATTATAGTTTCAACAGAATTTTGAGCTTATATATTTCCTATTCTGCTCATGTCCTAAACCATGCTGGGAGCTGCTACAATAATAATAACACTTGTTGTGCATATCATTACAATCATTCTTTACCAAATTATTTTAAATCAGCACCAATGTTTACTGCCATTGTATAGTATTGGCTTTGCTTTGATAAGTAAGAGGTCACTCAGAGCAACACAGAATACTTATTGACACACTGTCATGCTAAATACTGAGGTTATTTTTAATGCATCGCTTGTGGGTCCGTATACTCTTGCATACATCAAAGATTGCCTCATTGGAAAATATAGAAATTCATCATGATAGAGAATTAAAATTAGACTTGAAATTTTAATAATATTTTATCCTCATCATCACATTGATAAGACATTACCCTACATAGCAGAGGTATATGCCAAGAATAATCCTGGAATATTCTCACAGGGATATTGGAATATTCTCACAGGGATATTGGAATATTCTCACAGGGACATTGGAATATTCCAAGCATGTTCTCAAAGTTCTCAGAATATACCAGGAATATTCCCAGTATATTCCTTATGTCCGCCCTGTAGCATATGCTGGGAATGGACCGCGGTGTCAAACCCACGACCTACGCATCAGTAGCACGATGCTCTATCCAACTGAGCTAACGTGCCTTTGTCAATATTCCTGCGGGATATTCCTGGGGACTTTCCTGGGATATTTAAATATAAGGAATATTTAGGGTAACATTTTCATCAAACAAATTTTAATACTCTCTTTTCATTTTGAAAAGTAATGACACTAACTCATAACAATTCGTCAAAAAGGGAAGAAAATAAATGGCCCAGGGGGAGCATCAAACCCACGACCTACGCAACAGTAGCACGATGCTCTATCCAACTGAGCTAACGTGCCTTCTGTCAATAATGGCAAAAAATATAGTATATCGTATTTCTAGACATATTTTACTCGCCTTGACAAAATCGTTAATATGCTGAATATATTGTGACAGCAGATTCCATGCGGCTGAATATGATAAAATGGCCACAGCTAATGTACGTTGCGATAAGTTAATCCTGTGTCCTTTCTTTTCGGGCCGGATCAAAATATGTTCCAGATTCACTAGTCAAAGAATGCAGGGTCAAAAGTTAGTCGGAGTAACTACAGTAAACCAAAAGAGTAGTCCAAAATGGGAAATGCGATGGGACGAGATGGCGTAGTGGGTCGTACATTCGTTTGGTTCTTAAAACTCCTAGGCCGACTTTAAAGAATATTCCAGGGACATTCCACTATGGTTAGCAAGGGTATATAAAGACGAAAGCCAGGGTAGAATATTCCAGGAATATCCCAGGAATGTTGGCAGAAGGATATTCTAATGCGATTCATTTGAGAACATTGTACGAACATTCTATAATGATCCCAAAGTCCCTGGAACCCAGGGATATTCCAGGAATATCCCAGGAATGTTCACAGAAGGATATTCTAGTGTGATTCCTTTGAGAATATTCTACAAATATTCTATAATGATCCCAACATCCCTGGAACCAAATAGGTATATTGAGAATCAAATTAGAATATTCCTAGAATATCCTCGGCTGTTCGGGACAGTAGACCCTGGCATTACAGTGGGTTTGCTTTACAACTGATTCACTTCTGCGTGCAACGATCTGCATACACTTCATGATCTGCATGCAATTGCATGCAAATTTCAAATTTTGATGATATTTTACACCAAAGTTATTACACTTTCCTTAAACATTTTAACCCTTATCTGTAAACGGATGGCATTTTTGATGATAGCAACATATTAATATTTATTGTAACATGAAAACTGATCCCGAGTCTGGCAAAATGCTGGTTCACTTTACCGATGGTCCCATAGAACAGATTAATATCATTTAGCAGGGATTAGCTGTATCAAAATAAAAAACATTCTATACTTTAATGAACATATTGATTTTCATCTCCATTTTTATAAAAACTTAATTTAAAGTCGATTCCTTTTTTTCCATACAAGGCAACTTGCATTGATATAGAAAATAGTGGTTCACTGCCATAAAACATGAGTTTATGAATACATTAACAAATGACTGAAATGTCCCAACACTTGTTTAGCTAGTAATGTCTTGGATTACTAGTTACTTTATCTAACAAGGGGCAAAGCAAACTTGTCATTCCTTTTGGAATTACTATCCCTTATGGTATCCCTTTTCACATCATCTGTACAGAACCCTGTAAAGAATCTAGCAGCATTTTTGATGGTGTCCTTTATTGTAAGTTGATATATTTTGGCAAGCCAAAATTGATTTCTACCGATAAATATTGACTTTGTAAACAAATTACTTTTAATATCTGTTTTTTTACTTGTACCCCTACTGTGCACCTGTGTAAATCATGCCTTAATGACATGAAAAAACTTTGAATGGATGATATCCAAATGTTCACATGGTATTTTTATGCTAAAACTGATACATAACATTGATCAAAATCTTTCACCATGGTACAAGATGGTTCCAATGCCTGGGAAATATTTTGCAGTTTTTTTTGCAGGTTGCCATTACCACTCTGTAATAGGGATGTTGCGATATCATCATGAAGAGAAATTATCGAGATGATGACAAATGCACAAAACTCATGTCGAATCCATGAGCTAAGTTTTTCATTTCTTTTTAAAGTGCACTATGGTTATTCATGCTCGGAAATACATTAACTACCCATTTGTGTAGTGGGTTGCTTAATGCTCTACCCAAGATGCGTACTGCCATTGATAATGACACCATTATGAAGACATAGAAGAATGATTTATGTTTATGGCATAAACATGTGGAGTCATAAACATATGAATTATGTTTATGACATGACATATGTTTATGACATAAACATAGAAGTAGTATATTTATACAGCAGCCCATAAGATGCATTGTAATTTTTTGGGTTGGATTTTTGAAGAAATTATAATTATAATCAACATCCATCGATGTAAACAATTGACAAGAAAAAATGAGAATTTCAACTCCATAAAATATTAACTGTGTTTAATTTTTTTCTTGTGGAATCCTATTGACAAAACCTTACAATTCCAACCACAATACAGTGCACAGTGAAAGCAAATAGATGGGTATCTTTGATGACAAAGTAAATCTGATGCATGAAATGTAGCCAAACCCTCCAACCATAAGATGCCTGTAGAGTTAATATCACATTTTCTTGGAAAAAATAGTGCTGCTATGGGATGGGAAATATGGTAGATTTCCTACAACTAAAGAATTAAGGTGGTTCAGTCACCAAGTTTCGCCAGTAGGTATAGGTTCTCTTTAAGTCCATAGCTGGAACTGTACAGCATATATTTTAATTGTGTCCCTCCCTTCATTTCAGGACTCCAACATTGAGTGCGCAGCAGAAGTCTGTCCAACTAATCCATGAAAGAGCCTAGGGCAAAGAAGGAAACAACTGAATCCTGGTTTAATAATGTATTATCAGAGTGTTATTTCAGCTCAGAGTGTGATTTCAGCTCTAAAAGAAAACAACAGTGACTCGACATTGTGTGACTGACATCACAGGACTCTGAAAACAATCTTTGAGCAAACATCTACAATGATGCTATGCTGGAATCTAGAACAATTGCTGAAAAAAATGATTGACACAATGGGGAAGAAAGGCTAGATTTTGTCATTCCCTGGTCATTATTTTAGTGGCATGACTTTATTGGCCAGGACTTGAGTGTGCATGTGATCATTAGGTCATTTCCTGGGGTGAGATGAGTTGAGAGGCTTGGGTGTACAGGATGCTGCTGAGGATGTGATTAGATGACAATGGCCTAATTTATTTTAAATCCAACAATTTGAGCAGTACATAAGAGATGAATGAAAAGTGTAGGTAGACAGGACCCTGAAGGTGTCTACTCACTTATCAGTTTCAACTTGTTTAGTTTGACAACTTTGATTTTCTATGACTGCAGTTGAGGCAAGGAATTAGGTGAGTTTTTGATGTGTTCCAAAGTGTTCAGTTTAGACACCATCTTCAGCAGCAGTCACATTTATAGCCTAATGGATCCAATCTGCACCTAAGGTTTTATGAACAACTAGTTGAAGAAAAACCTATGCTCCTGCTGATACTTGTGTGGTGCTTAATTTATCAAGAATGTGAGTTAAATGATCTAAATTTGAACTATGAAAGGCCTTTTTGAGTACCATGATAAGGGTGCCTTTAAAACTTGTATGTTATAAGACTGCTAAAACACTGCCATTATAAGAAAGCTGCCACATGAAATTTATCCATTAGTCCAGCATTTACAAATGGAAAAGCTGTTCATGATCACTAACCTCTACTCATTTAATTTTAAACTACCCATGGCTTCTAAGTTTATGCAGTGAAGATATGGTGAAAAGTAACTGCTGCAACTTGAGAAACCAATGTGATTTTTCACTAACAACAAGAAAGTTACAATAACAAAATTGACCACTGCAATGCCCACCACTTTATGTGTGAAACTTAACCCTTTGTGTGCGGCATGACGTGACATCACGTCATGGTTGTTCTTACACTGGTGCTGATAACGTGTTATCACGTCATGATTATTGTGAGAGTTTCTTTCTTTCAATAGGGGCCCTAGGGAAAGTTCTCTAGTGAAAGCTGGGACTCTCACGGTACCCTTGACATGATATCATGTCAATAGCACCAGCGATGAGACAACCATGACGTGATATCACGTCATGCCGCACTTAAAGGGTTAATAATGAATCTGATAACATCAGACAACATTATGTCCTTTTACAAAATGATTTCTGATAACAACATGCAAAACATTACCAAGAGGATGAAATGTTGAAGAATTGAAGTACTGGTTATGAGAGACAGTTTCACTATGTGCAGAAGACAAGTGGCATCTCAAGAGAAAATATTTGCTGAGATATGCAAATGCCTAGGAAATATCTTAAACTTGTGAAATAAAATGCCAGTTCATCCCTCATATAATTTATTTTCGTAGCGTAAGTGCCAAAAGTTTTAACAAAAGATCTTCACCAGATTAATTATGAACTAACAATTCAGTTTTAAATCTAAGCTGTCATAATTAACAGTCTATTACAAAAATAAATTAGGAAACTTAGTAGATAGTACTATCAGGTACAGTACCTTATCTATTAAAACCTATTTTGTGCTATTCATACGTACAGTGTATACTCCATGACTGACAAGGATTGGGTTACCATATTTACTGGCTGAGAAGATGCATAGACATGTAAGAGAGACCCTAGTTTTGGTCACAGTATTAAAAAAAATAATATTCTTTCTTTTACCCTTCGATATTGTTTAGGATGTAACAGAGAAGTGGTTTTGCACCAAATACAGGAATAAGTATGAGGACAACTAATGATCCACAACATCACTGAGCTCATTTTCACAAACATCTCATTGCAAGATTAGCATTGAATTGATTCCAAAAAGGAGATATTTATACAAAATATGATCCTAACATTGACCTTGTGAGACAGCATGGTTTTCCGTGGGTTTATACGGGGAAAAAGCATGCCTGATACAGTGGAAAATATTATATTTTATCTCACCACTCACTAAGTAATAAGATCAATCAATAAATTAACATATATAAACATTTTTTTCCTTATATTAAATTTTGAATTTCATTACACTTATGATCTATTTTGGGTAAACTACTCCATATTGCTGGGTCAAACAACTTTGTAGTAACTTAAGTAACTTTAGCTAAGAAAAATTATGCCACCGATCATCTTTTTCCAGAAACAGCAATTCCAAACTTTGGTTCATCAATAAAAAATCAAATACTTACATTATTAACTTTCACTAGACCACAAGACTTCCTTTACAGAAAGACCTGACTTACAACTCGAGGTATATCTTTGGGAAGGTATAAACCTTATCACATATCATTTCTAAAATACTGAAGTAACAACGCATGGTAACCTTAAAATATTTTCTCCAAGAACAGCCACAAGACATCCCCTTTGCATCCAAACTGGAAGGAACTTGACATCAGTGCATGTACTGTACTGACATAAAATTAGCTCACTTTAATTTATGAGGAGGAATTTTTCCCTTGGATCAATTTTCAACCACAATAAGAAATTCAAGTTTTTTATCAATGCCCTCAAGCATTTCAAACTCAGCAATCTCTGCAGAATTAGAACTAAAGTTATTAAAGTCAACTGTGGGTAATTTTAATGGTTAATTGGAAACCTAGATACCCACATTTTTTGACATGAAAGCCAGGAGAAATTAAAAATACTATAAATTCTGAATTATAGCATGTCAGTTTTCTTTCCAATATTTTGCTTTAAAAGGTACAGCATTATTTACTTTGCCACTAATTAATTCAAATATCTCTGGCAATATGCTATTCATATGAGATGGCATAGGTACCATGATATTTTTCAAACCTGACAGCAAACCAAATGAAAGGATCATACCCATGAGTCCTACCATAAGTTTCACTTCAAAGAACGTAGTCCACCAAGAGGTTATCCTGAGGCTCTGGCTGATGACTGATTGTTTAGACTAGGTCGCTGTATACCTGGTAAAATTGATATGGATTTTAAGATAAAAATATACTATCTCAACACTTCATCTATAATTTATCTAAAACAATATTTCATGACTAAATCAATTATCCTATAAATTTTACATGTGACCCAGTAGCAACAAGGTCACCAGATGCTTTTTTCTTTATATCCACTTCTAAGAAAGCCATAGTCCTTCCAGCCCTCGTTGTTTTTGCATCAATTAGAATCTCTTCTCCTTCCAAAGCTGGTTTCAAATAACTAAAACAAAAATAAAAAGCACAAAAGTTTTCAACCAAAAATATGATGCATAAGCAAGTAGATACAGAGTACAAATTTATTGCCAAGTGTAAGGTGACTTACTTGATGTTCATATTGACAGACACTCCAGGAGCACCTTTTCCGTGAGTCATTAATGCAAATGTTGATATGGAATCTACAAGTGTGGCAGTAAATCCCCCATGCAAAGTCCCTCCTTTGTTAAGATGCTTATCCTCAACCACCATTTCCACAAGGCAACGACCCTCTCCGGCAGACACTACTGTGACCTGGTGAGACAAAAATTGATGAGTTTATCAGGAAATATGAGAATGTTTACGTAATACTGGCTACATGGCACCAAGTAATTGATGTTCAGCACATAGAAGGAAAGAAAGTAGAGCATGAATGTTATGAATCAAGTATTTTGACTAGAGCTCATTCAGTTAGGAGGAGGAAAATTACAATAATAAAAAAACCACTGGAATTTGGTAAGTAGGATTGGTTCATTATAGGTATGACAACAGCTTAGGTCATAAGCTTCTCTCACAACCCATATTCAATAGGGCGTAAAATTACAAATCACAGTTTTTATTTAAGAGTTTAAAACTATGACTTCACACCAAGTTACTTAGGGTTGGAGTTTGAAAAACTGATATATTTTAAGAGCTTCCATGCAATCTGAAGAAAGTCTTATATCTTTTAAGAGCAGTGGGTCATAATTGGTCATGTCACTAAGCCACTTACTACATCAAACCATATTTATCTGTGTGACAACAATTGAAGCACATAAACTCAGTCTAGAATTGACATAATGTAAAAGCAGGAATAGCATTTCAAATTCAATAGAAATGCCACTTTCCTTTGATCATACTGAGGTTTTTTTGAAGTGCTTGTCACTTGAGGAAATTGAATAGATATGTAAATGCTACGGCAGCTGCACAATTAAAATTACTTTGTGGGGGCGAGAAAATTGAGACCATGATCAGTGAAATCAGAAGGACCTAAAAATTGTCAAACATGGATAACTACAACGCAGTTCTTTAACCAGCGATACTTGGCAGTGTGTGGGAGGCCTAAAGCATTCTCATTAAAATTATTTTTTTCTCTCTTCACATATTCTCCTGGGGGCTAGTTAAGATCTGGTCCCTGATTTGCCTTAGATTCAATGTCCATAGAGGTTACATATTGCCCTCATAGGTTTGATCATAGGGGTTTTGAGAAAAAAAATGCAGCTCGGATTACGAGGTTGCAATTTAAATTTGGCCACATGCAATCAGCCAGTGACCCTATCTTTGTACCAAGAAAATTTATGCTAAAATTGAGCTTTTATTGTAATTCAGTTTTAACCTTTAAGATTAAAGTATCATTAACAGTTGGTTGATGAGTTAAAAGTAATACATATAAATATGTTATAGCTTAGGTTTCAAGCTTCCGTTCGATTTGTTTCAGAGCTGATATACTCACTCTACGTGAGTGCATGGTAGTACATAGTAGTACCATGCGTGAGTGGGAAGGACCCTGCCAACTCCTTTCATTTTTTGCAGATAAGAATAAGAATCACTTCTTACTATACAAGGGGAATAATACTTCAGACAGCGGTCAACATAATTTTAAGACTATAACTATACTAAAACCAACTGGTATTGATTGGCCATGCCAGTCAGTTCATATCTATCACAGCAGCATTTCTTGTGGGCTAACTTGGTAGTTATCCATCGGGTCCCATCGGCTAGCAATCGCCGAAAATAATCCTAAATGTTACTGACTACGGTTAGTTGGTACAAATAAACCGAGGGCTGACTGACTATTACCACGTTAAATTAAAGTGCACACGAGCCAACAGCATCCCAAGGATATGCGTCGTAACAAATGTATACTCCATGAGTAACTATCAACTAAAGCTCGACGGCAAATAATGTAATAACGAAAGGATTAAAAGTCAACCAGGTATTTTTCACGCGTATATTAGTACCTTCTCAAGAAGTCTATCAAAACCTCCACCTTCACCGACATACTTTAAAATGTTTTTCACTAATGTAACAGTGTTCCCTTTTGCTGAGGCCATAGCAATTAGATGACAAGCATTAACGATTCACTTTAATTCATACTTCCGAACGCCAATAATGACATTGCATAATTTTCCCCCTTCCTCTTTCTAGGACATACGATGATTCACCAGTCTACGCAACTTCACGCAACTTCACTAAAGAAAATAGGACACCAGCAATCTTAAGGGCGAATGGTACAGACCGTACAGACCATCGGATTGGTTCCGTGATTTTAGCCCAAATCTATCCCAAGATCAGGGGTACCAAAATAAATATGGGTCACTGTGCAAAGTAAGAGTATTATATCAAGAGTAGGGTAATGCCATTCAGAGTGACCGATTACTTAGGTTACAAATATAAAATTATTAGATAAAATGTAATTCCCTTATGTAACCCACGATCGGAGCTGGATGATGAGAAACTTGCAAGTTTTCCTAAAACGTTATTCAGCAATTGACCTAAAGATCGAAGATTCATATTAAATTACAAGGAAGAGAAAAACAATGTTATCGCTGAAAGTTTAATATTATTTTAATAACTACTTTCACAAAAAAAGCAACTAATTAAAGTCGCGGGGATTAAATCAGAGATATTAGGTATCAAACTAGTAACTGTTTCCAAAAAAAGGAATTCAGTGACTGAGTGGGAGGTCGGAGATTATTTTTTAATTTTAATTGACAACAGTATTGAGTGACTTATAAGTAGGTCGGAGATTCATTTTTAATTACAAGGAATACCAGCACATTCATGTCTCTGAAACTTTAATATTATGTTTATAACTGTCTTCACCTAATAATGCTTCTAATGAAAGTCGCGGATCTCACCCACGTTCAGAGATATAAAATGACACACTACGAATAACCAGAGCACTGCTCACAAAAGTGAAATGTTCTGCATCAAGGAGAACATGAAATTAGCCGTTAGCACCATACATACAATTGCGTATCCGCGTTCAAAGTCACTTCTATCTGGAACATGCTGGTGTGCGAGGTGTAATATTGATTTGGTTTAAAAGCTATCTGTCCATGCGACAACAATGTGTGATTATTTCAATTGTCATATATGCGCGGATTTAAAACGACCGTCCGGTGAAGAGCGCGCATATATGCGCGCTTCATGAGAAATTCAATTTCTCAGTGCGTTTCGTGCGTTTTGCTTATAGATGCGCGCTCTTTTTTCTATTGCCTTGCTGAAGTGTGCTGCCACCTAACGATTTTCGTAGAACTCCGTAATGCCAGTCTTACTTGCTGTACATGACTCCCAAAATAGTGAAAATTGTGGTGCAAAAAAAGTCCCGTTATTCCTATCTTGGGTTTTTATGGCTCCTTCAGTTTGAAAGCAGTGATTCGCACAGTCTGGTATTCTTGCGGTGTTGAATCTTCTGGAAATATACAGTAGTTGTTGCAAGTCCAGTGGGTCTTACTGTAGTACCTGAGGTTTAGGAACTTCTACCTTTGCTTCGTGAATTTCATTGCTTCGAAATCGAGTGGAATATAAAGTGAAGTTTTTTATTTCACTCACCACGATGGCAAAGAAGCGAACATTGCTGTCTGAGGAGACTATAATGCACGCACTTAGTGAGGATGAAGTTAGTTCAAGTGACTAGAGTGACGACTTCTCTGAAGAAGGAGATACCCGCGTTTTTCCTGGTAACAGAGCGGGAACTAGTGGTATTTCGACGTGTGGTGTGCTTATCACACAAACAGCGGAGGGAAACATATTTGTGTTGCCATAAGTGTGATGTGCCGCTGTGCGCAGAGTCATGTTTCTACAAATATCACACGGATTCCCTATACTGAGGAAGACAAAAAATAAATTTCAAAATTTCTATTCATAATCTATTGAACTCTGAAAATATATTTTGAAAAATATTTCAGGATTTCGGGAGAATGGATAAAAGATTGGATTTCGATGACAGGGGCAAATATGCAACCACCCAGTACAATGCCTATGACGTAATGATTTTCTACAAGCATCGCCTGTGAATTTACAACTTTCTTCTTCAAATGTGATCTATAGATCATATTTGTATTACCGAGAAGCCAAATAATCATTATTATGTAAAATACTGCTCCAAATTAATGAAAAATCGATAAGTTGCAAAAGTAGTAAAAATGTAGAAATTTTACAATTAACTTGCTGAAATATGGCCAAAAAATTAACTTAATAAGTATATATTTTTTTAATATTTCATAATTATATTATATAAATAAATCACCAAAATTTCAAAATGGCACCTTTTAAATTCGCAAAGCCCCACCTAGTGATGCATTGGTGAAATTTTATCGCCCACTCAAGGGGTTAAAAGGACCTGCGAATGCATCTCCACCGTTACCGCAGCAGAGTGCCACATTTAAGTATTAATTAAAAGGACCTACGAATGCATCTCCACTGTTACCGCAGCAGAGTGCCAATTTGAAGTATTAATTAAAAGGACCTACGAATGCATCTCCACCGTTACCGCAGCAGAGTGCCACTTTTAAGTATTAATTAAAAAGACCTACGAATGCATCACCACCGTTACCGCAGCAGAGTGCCAATTTGAAGTATTAATTAAAAGGACCTACGAATGCATCTCCACTGTTACCGCAGCAGAGTGCCAATTTGAAGTATTAATTAAAAGGACCTACGAATGCATCTCCACTGTTACCGCAGCTGAGTGCCACTCTAAGTGAACCGGACCTACGGAAACTGCTACCTCAGCAGAGAGCCGTATGAAAAATTTAATCCTACCTTTTTATTCCTTTAACCCTTATGTATATTTTTAGCAGGTTTTTTCCTATTTTTAAGGCATATAAGCATAATGAACATATCCAGGTTTAAATTTCCATGTCGACCTTGGAAACATTTTTATCGACGCACTTAATATGAAACCAACGAGAGCAAACGTCGCATGCTATCCAGGGGTTATCTCTCTCCTTCCCTCCACGATCGTAAAATCGGACAGATATCATTTGGATTTTTAAACCCTTCAATAATTATGTTCATCATTTTCTCACGATAGCAATCTGCATCTAACGCGTCCACAAAACTCACGTTCGACGCCAATGTCTCCACGTAATAGCTCACGAAAACCCCACAGTTGTAATAATCATGCTGAGTCGGATATAAAAGAGTTACATTATCCAATGCTAATTGCCCGACCTTCTCCTGTCATATTTGATCTCTCTCTGTAAATGATTTAAGAAATTTACGAAAGAACCATTCTTCGTCTTGGCGGCAACAACCAAAGGGATCTACAAACGAGAAGGTGGCATTGACAAAATTCGAGTAAATGAGACACCAGTGATTCCTATCCCTGTTATAGATGAATGTTTGTTGTAATGAACCTCCGACCTCGGAATCAGTCACTGAATACGGTTTTTGTCGCAGTTACCAGTTGATCATTTAATATCTCTGAAAGTCGGTAAGATCCGCGACCTTCATTAGCAGCATTATTAGGGGTGGATAGTTATAAACAATATATTAAAGCTTCAGAGACATGCATGTGCTGGTATTCCTTGTATAAACAAATGAATCTCCGACCTCCGAATCAGTCACTGCAGTACGGTATTTGTCGCAGTTACCAGTTGGTCATTTAATATCTCTGAAAGTAGGTGAGAGCAGCATTAATAGGGATAGACAGTTATAAACTATATATTAAAGTTTCAGAGACATGAATGTGCTGGTATTCCTTGTAATTAAAAATGAATCGGTTCCGTGTTTTTTAGCCCAAGAAATCTATCCCCTCCGAATCATAGTCACTGAATACGGTTATGTCGATGTTACCAGTTGGTCATTTAATATCTCTGAAAGTAGGTGAGATCCGCGACTTTTATTAGCAGCATTATTAGGTGAAGACAGTTATAAACATAATATTAAAGTTTCAGAGACATGAATGTGCTGGTATTCCTTGTAATTAAAAATGAATCGGTTCCGTGGTTTTAGCTCAAGAAAATCTACCTCCTCCGAATCAGTCACTGAATGCGGCTTTTGTCGATTGTACCAGTTGGTCATTTAATATCTCTGAAAGTAGGTGAGATCCACGACTTTTATTAGCATCATTATTAGGTGAAGACAGTTATAAACAATATATAACAGTTTTAGAGACGTGAATGTGCTGGTATTCCTTGTAATTAAAAATGAATCGGTTCCGTGATTTTAGCTCAAGAAAATCTATCCCCTCCGAATCAGTCACTGAATACGGTGTTTGTCGTGGTTTCCAGTTGGTCATTTTATATCTGTGAAAGTTTGTAAGCGACCATAAGTGACAATAGTATCAATATATAACGTAAATGCGGTGGTATCATGTTGTATCTGAATGTTGGTAGCCCTGTTTTTCCTGGGATAAATTTTCGGGGCCAAGGTAATGGAAGTCAACGGTTTCATACTTTTATCATGGGAGTATGTAGATTGTGGGGAAATGAAAGACTCAGTTGTTTGTCGGGCAATTGCGTGATTGCGCTACTGATATTTCAATTTTCCCGCGAATTGTGAAAAATATCGTAGGCACCAAGACACCGTGTCGAAGTAATAGCACAGAGCATACTCTGTGGTAATAGTGTGAAGTTTTCGGTAATTTTTGGAAATTTATTTCACGGTTGAATTTTTTCTCTTCCTATTCTGTTTTTAAGTTGAAAATATAGACGTACACCCTTACATTGCATCACGAGAGATCTCCATCGTTAATAATTACAATTTTTGCTCGACGAGGTAAGGAAAATGTTTTTTTATCAGTTCGAATTATTTTCTTAGAAGCATATCTCTGGATAGTTGTCATTAGGATCATTTTTTACCTGCCCTAGTAATGTATGCCAGCTAAATGGAACAATTTATTGAGTGGATAAACGTTGGTAATTTAGCAATTTATGCTTCTCAGTAAGTAGAATGTGCCAGAAAGAAGGGTAAAGATTTATTGATGGTCAAAGGAAAATTAATAGGTATTGAGCATATTGGTATGTACTTTATCAAATATTTTAAACTTATCTTACTTGTTTTGTTTTACTTACATTCCTATTTTTTTAATAATGGCAGTGAGCATATAAGCTAAACATTGTTTTGTTGATGTTTTGATGTCACATGAACTGTTCATAATCATGATTGGTCGTTCAATCATAAGATTGGTTTGCTGCAGCCCTCCATCCTTCCCTATCTAATTCTACTTCTATTAATCCTGATATTTCTTCTTTTGTACTTTCTTCTTTATTTGTCCTATGTATTTATCCCTTGGCCCTCCTCTCAGGAGTTTTTCTATTTTTCCTTCAGTCATATTGTTCACAAACCCATTGTGCCTGAGGGTGTGCCCTAATAGTAAGTAATTGTCTTATGTGGTCTACTTTTCCAAAGGCCTATGCTTCCGATCCAGGGAGTGCTTTGGTCCATACAAATGTTGTTGCATGCTATCTCCTCATTTGTAATCCAATCATCTTTGAGCACAGTAGTTACCTTTTCATAATGAGCCCTTTTTTGGCTTGGGCTATTCTTTGCTTGATGTCTGTCCTACCTCTTCCAATCCCGGTGATGGTGCTTCTGAGGTAGGTGTTGGAATCCACGAGCTCCAATTTCTCTCCTCTAATTGCGACTTCTGCATTCAGCTTCTCTCTTCCACTTATTATGATTTTAGCCATTTTCCTATATTATTTTTATGTGTTGCTTTGTTGGAGAACTTATTCAGCGGCATTAAGTGACCTTAGAAAAAAATCGCGGTTTACTGCTGACCACAATATTGTCTGCAAAGCAGAGCATATTTATGTTTTCTCCGCTATTATTTTTCCATTCAATTAAATCTCTAGTGCTTCTTTTATCGCCTCCAAGTATATGTTGTACAGTGCTAGTGAGAGGTTGTATCTTTGTCTTCCTCCTTTGCTAATTTTAACTCTCATTTGTCGTCTGTCTCTTATTCACATGGTGAGGACTTGCTTCCTGTATAGTTGGTAGACTATCCTTGTGTTGTCGTAATCCATTCTGAGTTTTTCCTGCTGCCCAAACACCTTGTTCCTCTTAGCATTGTCAAAGACTTTCTCCAAGTTGACGAATGTCACACTGAGTGGCTTGTTCATATTTGTCATTTTCTATGTCATTACTTTCAGGCTGAATATTGCTTCCCAGACTTATCTGTTCAAATTGGTTTTTTGAGAGGTTGTCTTCAATGCTACTCTCCATTCTTCAGCCTGTTATTCATTTGAGTGTTTTTGATGCTTGTGACACTGGACTCAGGATTCTGTGCTCCTCTCATTTCTCCTCCCTTGTCTTTTTCTGTGTTGCATTCATTTCACTCCTTTGGAAATGCTCTGGTAGTCTTCTGCTTTGTTAGTTATCTTTGATTATTTCGCATAGGTTGTCATTGGCTTAACTTCCAAGCGTCTTGATGATTTCTTCGTTGATGTTGTCTGCTCCAGGTGCATTGTTTTTTGTTAGCAACTTCCACTGCTTTGTTGAATTCACTTTTCAGTATGCCTGGGCCTGGTCATCTTCATCCACCTCACACTCATCTTTCATTAGGTTTTCTTTTAGTGGCCTTGGGTGGAGTTCTTTGACATATTGCTACCATCTTTTCCCTACATCTTCAGCTTCTATCAGTATATTCTCATCTGCATCCCCAATGTTGTTACTTTTTGTTTTTCTCTCTTTCTGAAGTGTTTTTCACTAGCTTTTATGTTGTCTCAGCAGGGGCGATCCCAGGAATTTATTTCGGGTGGGAGGGGGGGAGGGTAGATAGACTACCTCAGTGATTGGAGTGTTCAATGTTGTATTTGATAACTACATCTAGTTGTTGAAATTGTTTTTTAAAACCGTAAATTTTTGGGGGTGGATGTATCCCCATATCCTTTCCCCCCCCCCCCCCCCTGGGATCGCCCCTGTGTCTCAGTGTTCCCCTTCTATTTATTTTTGTTGATTTCCTTGCGGCAGCTTTCAATCCAATCCTCATTGATCTTCATGAATTCCCATTGATGACTTGATTCCTGAGCTTCTGCTGGAGGGTTGCCTAACCTTCATTCCAAGGGTTCTTGTATTTCATTCTTTTAAACCTAAGTTCTTAAGTCTGTATTGTGATCCATGGCTTCTTCATGTCAGCTCTCTTGCTCACCAGTTGCTCTTCAGCTACTTCTACAATTGTCCTCTCCAGCTCTTCTCATCTTCCTTTGGTGTCCATTTCTCGTACATTTTCTAGTTTCCAGTCAATGACTGAGGAGAAATTTTCTGTTACTTTTTCAGCCTTCATTTTTGTGTTCCATCTTGGTTCGTGTTTTATTATCTTAATTTTCTTATATTGAAGGCAGCTCTCCATGGGTACTGGGTTGTGGTCACTCCATTGAAATTCGCACTGGGATACCTCTTACACTACTTCTATAGGATCTTGTACCTGACTCTGACAAGTATGTAGTCCATTTGGTATCTGGCAATATCTCCTGTTATCTTCCATGTGTACGCCGATGTTGCTTGAAGAGTATGTTAGCTTCTACCATATTATTATCATTGTAGAACTGTATTAGTCTTTCTCCTTCGATGTTCCTTTATCCCAGTGTGAAATTTCCTCTGCTACTACCTTCTTTTCCCTCCTACCCTGCGATCCATTCTTTCATTTTAGGGGTTGAGGTTTTCTTTCCCCTTCACTGCCCCTAACACCTCCTCCATTTGTTTGAGCACTTCTTCTACTTCATCTTCCAAAGGGGTGGATGTCGGCATGTAGACCAGCACAACCACAAAGAAAGGCTTCTTGGGATTTCATCTGGGTTGGGAGGTCCATGACCAGCGTTTCAGCTGCTTAAACTGCAGCCGTCCTCAGGGTGATGAGATGTCAATGAGCGGAGCTGTTGCAAATTTGGGACAGCTCCACTCATCAGCAGTGTAAGTGACTGAAACACTCGTCATGGACCTCCCAACTGGGATGGAATCCCGAGGAGCCTTTCCTCATTCTATTCACTGGGAAAACCTGAAATCTTTTATCAATGTACAACCATGATAACTACAGGTTTTCTTTCCATAAATGGTTATTACCTGTGAACAATTATAGGGTTTCTCATTTTTTCTTTCTTAGGCATTTTGTCACTGGTTGTGAGGTAAGAGAATAATTCTTGCTTATTTGTATTAAAAATGCTGTATCCAACCTATTTCTTATTACTTTTTAAGTTTATATCACTATATTTACAGGGACCAGTCCTATGGTTTAATCACAGTGGTAGAAGTTATATTTCCCCATTGTACAATGAATTTTACTGTTAGTTTACTCTTAAACATATGAAACCTCACTGCTTGGAAAGCTTTCTTCAATTCCCAAACTATGACCTAGAAAAAACCTTTCTTGATGTAACTATTCCAGGTAAAAGTTCTAAGATATTTCTGAAAGATTTTCTCCCAAACAAATCATTTGTTACTTCACTTAATTGAATGTTTCAGTTAATGGTTTGAAGCTGTAGTAATTGAGTGCTATTGACTAAAACCTATGCAATTTGAGTGTGGAGAGGAATGTAGATGGTAAGCTGGGCTGTGATTCAAACAGATGTGGTGGTTTTAGATGCTATAGGGAAGGAGAGAAGCTTGGTACTGGAAGTATGATAAAGTAAATAGGTGAGGTTGGAGGACATATACAGAGGGAATGGAGTATTGAAGGAGGTGGTAGAGGGGGTAATGTTTGACACACTAGAGAAACAGGAAGAAGAATAGGGCTTTTGGAAATCTTGAGGGGCGGAAAATTGTATGTGAAGCTCGAGAGGAATTAAATGGAGGGAATATAGATAGTCTTGAATTGGACCTTCAACCATATGTATACATGTGGTGTTTAATGTGAACACCATCCATACGACTTACTGATCAATTGGAGGATCACTAAACGATAATGATGTACATCCTTATGCAGTCATCTGAGATGAATATGTTAATACTTTCTTTGTTACATAACATTCGACAATCCCTCCCACCAAGGAACTATGTACCTGTGTATGTACTTGTATTCAGCATTGGACTGATTTCGAGGACTGGTAATTTGTCCTGACAGGATCCCAATGCATGGGCGATGCGCATCTCGGGTGGCATAACTGCAAGGATTCTCACCTTCCATATGAAAGACCGTGAAAAAATTTAACTCTCGCCTAATCTGTTTGTTTTCGGGCATTATGTCGCAATTTAATGACGAAAATATAATTCTTGGCCTGCTCATTGCGTGTGTTAAGTTCGCCGACGCGAAGAATGGCACATCAAGATAGCCACTGATAATGAGCAACTGCGATATGCTTCTCATTAGAATAGTCAGCCGGTTTCCTTTCCCTGAGGCAAGAGCCGTGTTCTGTGAAGTTAGCACTAAGGTATACGACGATGTTCTTTGTTGACCATGCTTTTTCCAGTTTACTTAGCTCGGTCAAATCTTTATCTATGCCTGCCAGCTCAACGGAGATAACGGTTCTATTTCAAAGCGTTGAAGATAAAACGATGCTTAGAAAAGACGGATATGATGCGCGTAATTTTTTGTCAACGCACAACACATTCTACTGTAATTCAAATAACCGACCGAGCTGGAATTCATAGGTGAAGGAAAAGTTATCGAGGAAGGTGCACCATGGTGCTATGTTACCACTTAAGATATATAATATGCATTCCTAGCTCTCGAAGAGCCTCTTTTGTTACACTCCTTGTGGTAGTATATGCTACACACAATGCTGACGAGATGCTATCGATATTTGCCATAATGGATATATGTATAGCTTCTTATATTTCATCTTTTCTTTTCGTTTGTTTGTTAACTCTCATGGGATGCATTCTTAGGTGGGGAAATACCTCATTACATATGTAGTAAACGAGTTTTACACTTTGGAAAATACAATGGAGTCCCCGTGTTCGCGGGTCACTCGACTCGGAAAATGGAAGAAAACTCCCAAAATAGTCGACCCGATAGGTTTGTATACCGTCGGCGAAAAAGTGACGTACACTCGGGTTTGGATTCCGACTAAAAATTAACTAGAGAAACCTGTATGGAATAAATTTCATCAATCTTAATTTTAAAATGTGTAGCGTTAAGACACACTCAGCGTTTTTTTTACGAGGCACCTATGATTTCTTCATCGCTATAAGAACAATAAAATTGCCGTTTTTTTGCGTATTCTTAACCGCCTCTTTCTATGGAATTCCATGAAGAATAAAACTGAACTTTGATTTTAATGAAATATTTATACAATGGAGATGAAACATTTTTCAATGCCTTTTTCAAATTTCAGCTCCTTATAATACGCCGATAAATTTTCTTACAATTTTATAAAACAACTTTACCTAATAAGCTAAAGTTACCTTATTAGATTGTGTTTTCCCCAAAACACAATCTTGGTCTCGTTTATGAAGCTCTTTGCAGCCGTATTTAAAAACAATCACCATCATTTACTCATACTGGAACTCACTCGTTAAGGCATAATATTCAATGGAATATCGTAGGTGCTTAGCGCTTACGTGGGCTAGCCGTATTTGCCATTTGGGAGGTGAACGTCGGTGCAGCGATGCTACGGATCCACGGCGTTTGGAGGCCCCAGATGACTTGTACCCTTACGTTTGTCTGCTGTCAGTAAATATTTTCAATTATACGAATCTAATTTATGGATCAAACTTTCCGTTACGTTAAAAAAATGGCGAAACCCAATGAAAATGAGTCCTGAGGACTACTGGAGAATTGCTAAGACTCGCGCAAAATCCTTGACGATCGCGAGGACTCACAGAGATTCATTTAGCCAGTCCTGCAGATTTGTAAAGAGTCGCCGAGTCTCATTTTGGGCATTTCATATAATCCATGAGACTCGCAATGAGTCTCATGGATCCCATGAAAATAAGTCATGAAACTAGATAATGAGCAAGATGAAGGAGGCTAATCAAATTAGAGCCCAGGTCTTTCTGGAGACATTTGAAAAACTATTTGATGACCTTTTATAATGTATTAATTGATTTTATTTTCTGTATTTTATAACTTACGATGTTTTTGTTTTGGATGCAGTCAATTTTTGTTTGGTTTAGTCCATTAGAATCTTCAACAGTCTTTCAAATGTACCAGGCCTCGCAGTCTCTCGCAAGAATTCGCTGGGACTCGCGGGGAATCGCAAACCATCGACAAAAAGGAGGACAGATTCCCTCCGGGTCCTCCATGTTGGAATCAATGCAAGTCCTAATGGGACTCAGAGATTTTCATTGGGGTAGCATTTAGAAAAACAATAAAATAATAATACTGGGATGGTATTTCCAGTCTGTAGTTATCTGGCTTCATTTAAATCATGGATAAGTTATCTCTCGTTCATACGTAGTGTTCTTAAATACCACAGTGTAATAATTATGGTATCCAACGTGAGCAAAGGGTTCCTGCTGTGTTCTCATTTCCTAATTTGGTGATTCTCTCCTGAACTCCATCCTGAAAAACCATGCAAAAAATTAAGTTTCGCAGTAAGATCCCAACGGAAAACTTCGCAAAAGTTAATGAAAATGATAAGCTAAATGAACCAAGTGAAGATAAAGGACCATAGAGGTCAAGTGGGCCCTATCCCCACGAGTTGTGGGCAACCCTTCCCCCCCACTAAACCCCTCTCCCCCCTACGCTAGAGGGGCGACAGCTTAAATTTGCAGACCTCTAACAATCAGCTGGGGATGTTTAGATGTTTACATGAATAGGGAAGGGAATAGAGAAAAAGAATTGGGAGCACTAATGGACGGGAAAAGGAGATGTGAGAATCGTGAACTGTGCTTGGAAGATAGACATTCTAATGTTATCTGCTCTAGGAGCGCTCTATCTGTTCTTGTTATCGGTACCTCTCCTCATTTTTACCTTTTATATACTATGAATGACTAGTTGAGGAGAAATAGTATCCTCCTGCTTATTATTACTTTGTCCTGCGGTTTCCAACTTGTAGCACGCGTACCCAGGGGGAATGTGTGCTTAGCAGTTTATGGGCCACCAAAAAAAAACTTGAATAATGTTGAATTTTAGATTGAAATGATTGAAATAATCAATAATATTTTATCACATACGAGTGGTACAGCAGTTGGAGATGGGTGACTAAGAGTTTAAAAAAAAAGTTTTGGAACCGCTGGCCTAGCTCATCTAAGTCTTTGACGTAAATGCTTCTACTATTTTCCCTCCAAATTTCCAACCTGTAAATTGCATACCCGCAAATTATATTATGCAAATTGATAGTGTTGGCAAAGAGAAAGGAAGTGATTAGGGGTATCTGAGCGAAAAAGCAGTCGGCGGGCCACCAAATCGCATGTTGGTTGGTGAGGGAAGAGGTCTTGCGTAGAAGAATATGAGTAAAGGGGTGCTTAAATAAGGAGGGGACTAAATGATATTTGGAGAGGAAATTCGAAGGCGGCAAAAATAATGGAAGGGCATATACCTACATTGAGATGGGGAGATTTGACGAAATCCGGAAGGGGCAGTGAGAAGACACTTTTGGCTCATACTTATCCGGCCAAAACGAGATTGGACCTTCTGTTGAACTTACGATAGCCGTTTAGTCAGAGTACATTTTTAAATAATTGGTTATAACTGGATATTGAATGAAATTAATGTAGATACTTAAATTAAAATAACGAAGGAGTGAAACTGCGATTATTCATTCAAGATGGACGCTGAGATCATTGATAGCTATTTGATTAGTCCAGCATTACTTCGGGAGATATTTTCTCCCCCCCTCCACAATAAACGCATTTTATAGCGTTTAAAACTGCCAGAGGAAAAATGGCCACCTTGACTGTGCTTTTAATCACAGGCTTTCTAGCCCAATGTGCAGCCCACACCCTGAATCTACGATGTGATAAATTTGTCTCGTCGAACCCCGCGACAGGAATGTCACATGCGCGCTATCATGGATGTCTTACGTTGGACACCACTACAGCTAGTTTCCATCGATTCTCCGAAAAATTGCTTTCGAAATAATTGTAAATCGAAATTCTAACTGCCTTATTTATTTTGAACGTGCAAAATTGGCGTCCTGGGTAGCTAAAGATACATGGTTTGATTCCCAGTCCGGGAATCCACTTTTCCGTAAACAAATTTCCAGTGCAAACATGCATTACAAAAAAACTCTTCACTCGTAAAAATCGCCCTCAGAAGGAATCGATACCGGATATGCGATAAGCGATTGAAGCAAGTCCTTATTGGAAGAAGTTAACTCGATGAGATTTTGGGCGAAATACAGGGTTTTAACTATGGAGCGAGGTGTAGAGGGAAGAAATATAAATCATTGGAGTACAGGGTCGGCGAAAGCTGGAGGCAAGCGGATGCGCAGAAGGCAGCATCGCCTACGGGGTAAGTCTATTGGAAGGGGTACTTAAAAGTGAAAGACACGGATGAGTTGACGAAGAATATAAGCGAGATAAAAAAATCAAGCACACAGCTACAACCCATACACTCGCATTTGCTGGTTTTTAGAGAAAAAAACAAAATTCACTAATTACGTATCTCCCACCAGCTCATGAAGGGACTGAACTTAACGAGATTAAAAGGCTTGATACATCCTCTGTACGTCCTTGATAAAATTTTAATCAAGGACGGATCATAAATATACCGTTATTGGAAGAATGCCAGTGATGATGAAGCGTGGATTCCAAGTAATAAGTCGTGCTAATGGATGTGGAAATAATGGGAATGTAATGCGTTAAATGAGATGCAGGTTACCTAATCTTACTGATTCGAGGTTGTAATTACCAGTTACATCCATCAAAAGGTGAATGTTACGCTCAGAAATTATCTGCATCGCTTTGCATTCTGGAAAACAATAGATGATTATGAAATAGTTCTCCGTTAGCTAACGGAAGCTGCAGCAAGTTACAACGTTTACCTAAGGATCACTAATTTACGATTCTCGTGGGAGTTTATTTTTCATTTTTTGCGTCTGAAGTTTAATCACGCGTAATAGTAGGCATTTCATACACATAGTATGCTACATATGGGGAGTTAAAAATGCTGCTCTCATTAATACGTACACATAAGCTCGAACGACCGGACAACCTAAATCATTCTTGACTTCTGAAAAATTAACGAGAGCGTGTATGAGACTCCGAAACGAAGATGGGATCAAAATGTAGGAATAAAACATTTACACTTTTGCTTCACATCAAGGCCTTGCTAACTCTTTAAAAATGGATGCCTTTAGGGAAAATGGGATGTTAAAAGAACAACGTAAATTATTAGGAAACTCGCGGTTAATAGATTCAAACTGACAAAAACAATATGATATTTCAGTTGTTGCTGTAAACACTTGAACTAAATATATGTCACGTGATAAGTTTCAATGGGATTCATTTCAAAGAAGCGAAAAAATCAATACTTTTGATAAATATGAGATGTACTCAGGCTTAACTACATACGTGGAAATCCATTATCACTATAATGGAAAACACAATATATAATTTTCATCTGGATTTATTTTCAATTAGCCTCTATAACCAGGTTCAACTAGTTTCTTTTTTTAGTTTCTATAAGTTGCCTGACAATGACGCCATTGCGTTGAACTAGTGGAACCAATGTAAATCTTGGTGGAAATTATACCTACATCGTGTTTTTACTGCAGTGACCTCATTGAAACTATAATCCCACAAAATAATGCCTTACTGTAATTTCGCGAGATCGACTACTTTTCACTATTCATCGCTTAACAATTTGGAAGATAAAAAATAAAAAGATGTGTACATGAAAAAATATTTTGAAAATAACTCCAAAGGCCTCCATCAACAGTTTTTATTACTATAAGAATCAAGTGGAACCGAGATCATTCGTGTCCCCGGGATCTCTATTTTCTATTTCTTATTTGTATTTTGATATTCCCTAAAATGACCCATCAAAGATTACACGAAAACCATGTCTGAAACTGGGCTAAAACTCGCGATCTTTTGGTCGTTAAAATGGTGGAGGTTCTATGAACTTGACTAACCCTACCGTCCTGTGCGTTCAATTAATCATGTTCATTACGCTAACCATAATGAAAAATTAATACTATGTTCTGCTGCAGTTTTATTTAATCGACCGATTTATTTCAACGTCCATACTGTCATTCTCGAGATAAAATAGATCTTGTCGCTTTGATCGAGCACTTAAGCCAGCACAAAGTGTTTTTTTTTTACTGATGGTGGATATCACCGCGAAGTGAATCCTAAATCTATGAATCTAACATCGACTGGGTACGGATGATAGTTTAGAGAAATTCAATACCCGCGACGCCAGAGGGCTGATGGCAATACGGGTTTTCCGGGTACGCAAATTCTTATTTGTCCAGTTTCTCCCCGTCTTATCTCGAACGTCGGCTCGCAGAAGCGACTGCGAAGGAAGCAAGGACTGACGTCAGAGACCGACGGCGCTTCCCCTGTGCCCGGGAGAGGAAACGAAGGATTTCGATATCACATTTCAAGTTATATCCACCACGGCCAGGTGATAAGATCCAGCAGCATTATGAAGATGATTTTGAATTACTAAGGACAATAGAAGACATATGTTTTATTCCAAGGATTCCGCATCGAACAATATTGTCAACATTTCAGCAACATCGCACGCAATCTCTGCTGCTTCCGTCGCCCTTGATATTAGCATATCCGCTTTAAATAAAAGCTACGGCTTCCACCGTATGATTTTTACTTGTTACAGTCTTATTATTGCGACGATGGATTCGACAAGCGATGACATTATCAAGGCTGTAATATTACTAAAATGACAACATTTGTCGAAACCACGGTTGGAAATTAAAAAATGTGGAATATGTTGAATACAAATTCATTTCGTAGCATCGACATTGTTTCCCCATCTGTATTGCAGTTACTGTTTCCTTATTTAAATATCACATTGAGTATTTTCATCTCAAGTCATGATCAACCCTACTCTTTGAACGAACATACATAGGTGTCTAAACGTCTCTATTTTCCATAGGCTTATCTTAAAACTAGTGAACTCTTCTCTGTGCGGCGGATCATGATTGACACAACTGAAGTAGCCGAGTCACAATCGTGGCAGAGTGGTTGAAGTGGTTAACTATTGATCAGAGGATCTGGACTAAAAATTCCGGTCAATTTCCAGTAAAAAGTCCGGTCGGTTTCATAGGGAAAAACTTTGAGTTACTACTGACCCGAAGTTGTATGATTTTCATTGAACCCGAACTCGCCAAGTGGGAATTTATTGGCGACTGTAGGAAAGGTTATGGTCCTCATTCCCTGATGGGCGCATTTCTCACGCCGCTTAGTTTGGCAAGAAGTTGAATCTTCTTTATCATAGGTTTAGTGCGGTGATAATTCTATACCTTCGACAAATGAACGAACGGCTCGAAAGCCAACGTTTTCTTTAACGACTTTTGTCACGACTGATTGAAGTGCAGGAAAATAATTAAGAGCGTGAAGATTATTTTAGAAATAATGCCTATTTAGGTAAAACACTCTCTTGGCTTGGATAAAATGCTGAGTAGAACCGCATAACGGGTTTGGAAACTTTATGTTGGTAGGATAGTTTGAATTTCTAGTCTGACATGAATATATCTCGCAACCCTGAGGCAGGTTTAGCATTATTTTCTCTCTCTATACTTACCAGATAGAAACTAAGTCGTACTCTTGGAAAATTCTTGAACAACTTCCTCGGCCGCGGAGAGTTTGGAGTCCTGTTGACGATCAGAGCCTTAAGAACACCTACCATATTTTTCATCCATAAAACAATGAAAAATGTAGTAGAAATTACGAATTATATTTAAATCATTCATATTAAGTGTGTTAAAATGATTGGGCACCCGTATTCACAGAGAAATAAAGTATACGCCGACTCTCATAGTAATATTTGATGCAATATTAACCATTGCCATTAATTTTTGGAAATTCCAAACTAATATAAAAGTGGCGATATTTTAAACTGAACAGTTATAAACTCAAAGCACGCAGAAACAGAAGTAAAATGATCAAGCATGAGTGGAAGACTTGAGTTTTCTAACATAGATTTACCAAGACAGCGCGGCGTGTTCATATCTCGCCATGAAGTGGTGATGCGCGCACCACACTGCGGCGTAATTTTTAGTATATTAGCGATTGATTGCACCTCAGATTAGTTAAGCGTGTCGTGCAGCCCCAAAACCTGTGGACGAAAAATTAGCCCTCTGGTAAGAAGAAAATTAAAAAATTCCCTCGACGCCAAGCTTGAAATGGCTCAATTTGGAGCTTAAATTTAAATATTGTTAGGTATTTCATCATTTCAAGCATCAAAATTTGATAAACTCAAAAAAAACTTAAAATTATACGATTTGAAAAAGAGTTTGCGGCTAAATCGGTTGTCGAGGTCGCGTTACGTATTGCCTTATCCTTAGATTCACCTCTACATATTTTACGAAAATCCTTTCGACGGCAATTAAGTCCTCCGTATCGTCCCCAGGCGCTTCTTGCTTACACTTTGCGAAGAGAATTCCTAAACGAGGATATCACATTGGAAGGTGATACAATAGTCCAACTTCTCACCAGGAGGTCCTCCAAGGTTTTCCCACTACTTTCTTGTCGGTAATCCGTGATTAGGTGTCTCGCAAGTATGTCACCGGATTCTCGTGCACTGATGTGGAAATCGTCGATTTAAGGAATAAAAATCCGTGGAAAAAAGGTGACGAGCGCAAGTCTCGTAACTCGAGCCGAACGAACAAACTGCTTATAATTTTAAGTTCATTCATCCTGCTCAAGTAACTAGAATGCGACGTTCAAACAACCGGTGGATTGGATTGGTGTACGATGGCAGGAAGGCGATGTGGTTACACGATCTACTTTCCGCGCAAAGCACCGAATAACTGAAAGCAAGAGTCTTGGCTGGCTAGCTCGGCAGTTCTGAACGGGGGAAAACTTGAGAATGTGATGCGCGAGATACAGCATTAATTGCACGCTCATTTAATCACAATAATTCCGAGACTCGCCGGGTTATCAGTCAAAGCAAACAGGCGCACAATGAGCTACTACTACTATCTAATGTTCAAAACCGTTACACCTGTCTCGCCTCCCTCCCGTCACGAAATTTATGCGCGCTGCATCTGTTTTGTGTTGGCACTGCGATAAAAAGAAGAGCAATCTCGGGGAGACAATGCAAGACGGGACTCCAAGAAGGCCGTAAATGTGCCGTCTTCGCCGGTGACGTAACCTCCCCCAGTATTCAAACACTTCGTTTGCTTCTCTGCATGTCACGCGCTGGAATTTTCGAAACGTGGTTGATGGCAGGCCCGCAGATAGACATTTTTTGGGACAACCACGTTGAGAATTCCATGGTTAGGACAGGAGGGAAATACAAGAAGAACCTGCTACCAAAATTTTCAAAAGCATGTCCTGACCATCTTTTAACTCTTTGTCACCAACTTAAAATGCATGTTTACGATATGCATGTACCCGCGCATGTACATACGTGGCAGATACTCCTAATTAGAAATGAGGCTATTTTATGGTCACTCGTTCATACATTTGCGCAGTTTTAGGTGTTCACACGGCACAATTTTAATTGTGAACGTGTTCATTCATCTACTCGCGCAAGTTCGGCATCGTGTGAACACGGTCCTGTTTACGAAAATTGTACCCTTTACAGTTAAGATATCATAGATCTTGTGGTATTTGACCTTATGAAGGTGCAGAGGATAAGTAAATCTTACTATTTATTGACTAGCAGGACCAAGGGAACGAGAGTTCCCTAGGAACATTCATTATTCTTCTGCTCTACCTAATCCTAAAACTTATTTCAACTCCCTGATCTCAAACTCTCCACTAACAAGGGCCGCAAAACTCTGTGATACCTTAGGATTCGCGAACACATCGGAGAGCGCAGAATAAAATAAGAACTGCATATTTTATAATCGCGTGTTTCGCATTGGCGCAAGTTTACGTATTTAAGCGTAAAAATGAATTTCCGACTTTTTTTGATGCCTTTTGTGAAGTGTTTATGAAAACTCCGATATTAATCGTTGCGATACCGACCTCATGATGCTACCTGTAACGGCGGCGAAACTGCCGTCCCCGAACAATATTCACGCTAAAGATTTCCAAAAATAGTATCGCCCTTTGAGTCGGGTAAACAGGGCAACTGCCCAGGTCGCCTTCGAGGGGGCACAGGGGCCCGCGCCCTCGAGGGCCCCGAATCCGGAATTCAGAAATCAATGGATGGAAAATATTACGATAAAATCTGGTGTCACCGTCAAATTACAATCTCTATCCCTTGATAACATCTACTTATTATTTTACAATAGGAAAGCAGCTTTAGACGTAAAATAAAATGTTGCGATGTTGCATTTCCTTTTACTGATTAACTGTGATAGAATCAAGGCACAATATTCGGCTGGAGCTGTATTATTGCTACGTGTGCAAAGAATTTTCCCCCACAATGTATCTCAATCTGCGATTATTTGTGTGGATATCTTGTCGTGGGCCACGCCCATAGAATATATAAACTAGGTGGCATGAAATTTGGGGCCCTTATTAATACGCATAGCAAGTTTAATAGCTGCATAGTTGTTTTTTTTATTGGAAACATTTTATAAAGTAAGGGCTGGTTAACTTATACCACAAAAATTACTTTTACCATAAAAACCAATTCATTTTTAGTTCAACTGTCGAAGGCTCTACTTTGTGGAATAACATTCTGGTGGGTGAAAATGAAATACTTTGTAATATTCTACTGCGCAGTGGAATATTACAAAGTATTTTATTTTCTCCCAACTAGTTCACATTTATTTTATTTCTTTATCAAGCATGTTTCCCAAAATGAGGGGCCCCCACATTGCGGTATTTTTTGATCCCTTGCTACTCTGCTACTTCAACTGAAGCTTTGTGTCAATGATAATTTTATTCTGATCATTGATCAAATTTTTCAACTTTCACAGCTCAGTAGATTGTGTCGTACTCCAGGTCTATTACCTCTTGACCGATTTTCATATGCACCAGACGCCCAAATACTTGTCGATGACATGAAGTTTTCACATTATACAGAATCAAAAGGTTCCGCCGATTTTTCATTTTTTAGCTTTGATTTAAATTTAAATGTAAAACGTTCGTCAATCCTTCAGTGGCTATCTTTATTTGGGATGTTCTTTATCTCTCTTACAGCGTTACTTTGTTATATTTCGTCAGACGGAATCGAACTCCTCCCTACCTACCTCGATACAGATGACATATTGGTAAGTCAGTCTCAAATTTGTCGTATTGCAGTTTATAGTAATAAGCACGTTCCATCTAATGATGCATGAGTTACACTGTTATTAATGCCACGCATTTTGTGGATGAATGGAATTTATTTCAGAATGCAGTCAGCGACATTCAAATGAGCGCTTAAACTGTTATTAATAAAGCTTTTAATGAAAAAGGTTTGTCATTTTAGATGTTATTATTAAAATGGATCCACCCATTGACTGCGTGCGAACGAAAAGCTGAATGACACTGAAGAAGGCTGAAGAGTGTAATGTTTGCTGCGAGATGAATACGAAAATCACGAACGTACACCTGTATAATAGGAACGAACCGATCATGTATTTACCGGAACAACTGGGTATACATGTTGTTGACATTACACACAAATGATCTCAGATGACCTTTTAATCTAGCAAAAAAACTGAAGGCAATAACACCATTTTCTCTTTCCCTTTCGATCACTTACAGGTAGCCTAGTTACTTTCATGGTGAAGCGGTGGGTATTACTAAGGCTTTAGTCTCCTTAAAATGGACGAGGCAGATAAAGGATCGATGTAGAGACGAAGCAATCGAGCAAAAACTATGAATGCTCTTGAGACAAGTGCAGCAACAAAGCACCATGCGCTTATTAAGCACTATTTCTATGCCACGGATAAAAAAATAATTCTGATAAGTATACGAGTCAAATACTCCTACCCTGCATAGTGAGAATAAAAGTACCTTGTGTTTTTGATAACCTTTTAGCGTCCATTCCATGCCCTCATATCATTATAATCGTAACATTAATTATATGCATGTTTCAGCATCAGTTTGATGCTCTTCCTGTTGTATTTTGGGACCAAATTCATCTGAAAATTCAAGAAGAATTGATTATATAAGTTAGGGCTTGAGTGACCATAGTTTTAGGGCCAAAAACCACAGTTGAACAGGCCTGCACAAGTCATAGTTTTCTGGTGCACCACAAGAGACAAGCCCCAGGGGCGGCCAAAAAACTTATATTTTCCATTATAAGAACCGCTCGTCCCGTTCAAGCCCGACTAGCCTTACAAGCTATGTATTTAAATTAATGGTATACGATTGCGAGTCTAGAAATTAGCAAAGCATCAAAAATAAATCTGTAGCAACACGTTAAAATGTCGCTGATGAATTTTGATTCTGAATGCTAATGAATTACAACATCCGCATAAACATCCATTCATTCATCGATTTCATTTGTCCTTCAAACAGTCTAAAAATTGCAATATTTATAATAATTTTGGGAAGAAATGTTCCTACGTAGTAACCGACCCAATAATCTTTCTATGACTGCACTGACATCTTTAAGGAAAAACCTGGATTTATGTGACTTACCGTATCGAAGATAGCTCCTTGAGATGTAATACCAGACGTCCCAACCGTTTCTATCATAATTTAATTTGAAGTGGAGATGACGATTGTTGGATTGCTGCAGTGAACAAAATGCCAGCTTTTCATTCCGAGAGCGCAGGTTCGAATCTCAGTAATGTTGGATATTTTTCAGGGGAAACTCGACTCCTACCCTATCCTTCCTTGACGGCACAAATGGATCTCACAGAGTTGAGCACAACACCTGAATGCAACTATGAGGGAAAAACGATAAGGGACCTCAGAAAAATAGATTATTATGGAAAAAATGAGTCGAGGCCTTTTTTTGGCCTCAAGTCAATTTTCAATACCTAGTAATGTGAACCATTAGATTCTGAGGGGTATGAGAGACGTCTGGATAATCTAAATAATGCATACGTATCCATCCCGCAATTTCCCTTCGGGTTAGTCAATTTCAAATAATTTAGTTACAACCGTTAGCTCTAGGAAAATTGGTCGCTCTTAATAATTCCCTCCGTTTTATCCTATCCTTACAAAACGCTTTCGCTACTCTTACACTCATGCATTGCTTCATACATCCTCCACTCCTATTCTACTCTCCTATTTTTAAGACTCGTAATATTCCTCTTCATTGGAGTCTCTTCACCCATGACTTTCGTGGTCCATCCCTTCCTCTCCCACCATTCGCTCTACTGTAGAATAGAATAATAAAAAATAGAATAATAAACTACGGAGAGTGACTAATTGGGCGATGGAAAACTGGTGGAAAGGGTTATTCGAAGAAATAGAAATGCTACCGGGAGATGGGGAAGTTGGTGCACCATATGCTAAAGTGAAAATGGTATCGGGATGTAAGAAAGAACAAAACAGGAAAGACAATCGAACCGGAAGATATCCAGAATATATGGAAAGAATACGCGGAATAGCTACATGGCGGCGGAAGTAAAGCTTAGCTGAATATATGAACCTAAACATAGAGGATAAAAGAACCATGGAAAAGGATAACCTCGGGCCGGGGTTACTTGACAGCGAAATGAAGGGGACATTACGAGATATGAAGGCAAGAAAATCCAGGGATGTAAATAACATAACTTCTGAGCTACTGAGTACTCTATGCAATGAGGGAAGACGATCCTTTTTATGAACTTATTCGTAGGATCTACGAGGAAGGAGTATGGCCAAAGGATTTCGTGAAAAGGATCTTAATACATATTCCAAAGGATAAGAAAGCTAAGAGGAGTATAGGATAATTAGTTGATTTTCTCAAGCGACAAAATTCGTGCTGAGGATAATGAACGGAAAGCTGGAGAAAGCAAATTAATACTTGGGCGATGACCAGTTAGTGTCCAGGACGGAGAGAGCTACTCAGGATGCGATTGCGGTGATGATAATACTTATAGAAAGAAAAATAGAGTATAATTAGGATGTTTTGCATGCCTTGTAGACTTTGAAAAGGCGTTTTTCAGAGTAAATTGGGAAAGACTAATGCAGATATTCGGGAAAATTAGAATAAACTGGCGAGATAGGAGACTCATCGGAAACCTATATGTGGCCCAGAGAGCACAGGCGAGGGTGGCTGACGGTGAATCGGGATGGGCAGTCATAGGTCGCGGGGTAAGGCTAGGGTACCCGTTGTCGCCTTTGCTTTTCAACAAGCATATATGCTGAGGAAATGGAAGGAGACCCATGAGAAGAGCAAGATATGGGAATGAAAGTAGGATGCCAACTTATAGATTCGGTTAGGTTCACGGACGACGAGACGATTTGTCGATCTTCGAAAGGATTGAAATCCTTCGTCGACGCATTTTAAAAGGCTCTATGGGACAAAGAAAGCGAGGTTGGTGCATTTTCATCCGAGGATGGAGATTGGAAGTACTCCGATGACTCTCTAGCTCAGCGTTACCACTTGGTGTGAAATAAACCAAAGAGGACAATGGAATTTGATAATTTGAGCAATATATTCAGTGTTGCGTCCTCATCTTGATCGAACCAGTATGGAGCCTTCTCGGAGGTGATATTCCATAGGAGAATAATCCATGGAAAATTAAATTGGTCTTAATGTGAGGGGCGATCACCTGTCAAACGTAATTTATATAAGAAAAGCTAATCCTAGAGTGTTCGAATTTATTTCGGTGAATTATTTCGCTTTCTTCTGAGATTTTTATTGGGTTGGAGCCTCACCAAGAGTGCCTTTTCACCAAGAAAACCTTTCTCTTGCTTCATCCTTCTATAAATCCTCTCATTTGCTAACGCAAAGCAGGCTTGCATGTGTAGTTATAAGACAAAAGTTATTATTGCAAGTTCACGTAAGACGTTATCTAAAGAATAAGTCTAAAACCAGTGGTATATTTGAAAGGTTGTATAACCTAGCATTTAAAAGTTGAAGAAAATCGTGCCATACTCTTTTCGGAGAATATAGTAGTTACAGTGATGAACGGATTTTTGGAAATTGGCATGTGGGGGTGAGGAAAGTATGAGGAAATAGATGACTGGAAGATCTTATTTCATGTATGGGTGCTTCCAACTTGTCGGAACCCCTGCCATGTGGTAATTTTGACACAATGGAATATAGTACTTTTTCGTGCTCAAAGATGTGCGTGTGTTTTTAACCTCAATTAAGAGATTTACTTTCGGAACAAATGATTGATAGGATTGATATATCTACGTCTCCTTTTGGTATACCCTCAAAAGATGTACAAAATCGTCTTACCTATACGTCTCACCAGGGATATACTCAGCGTCTCCCAAATAATCCACTGTATTTTTCTTCAAATGCTTTAAGTATCGGCCATTTAATACTGGAATGAATGATACATCAGAATTTTTTCCGTACCCTTTAGGGTATTTTCGGAAAAATCGTCATAAAATTGGTTTTGATAATACTTCGTCGTCTCAGGTTCATATTTCTGAAAATAATAATTTCGCGTGCCCGACAAATGTATGCCTTTCTATTTGAGTGTAGTCTCCAAAGTTCGGAATTTATCTCGAACCAAGATTCAGAAAAGTAAATCATTGCAGCAAATTTTTTTACCGACCTTGAACATTATCCACCATAGCTCGTTTCCTCGCTAATTACCTCTACTTAGCTGCTGATTAAACCGAATACAGCACAGGATTTGAGACACAAAACAGGAATTCAAATGAAAAGTGCTGTTTCATTTCAGTCATTGAGTTGTGTAACTTACCACGTGGTAGTATAAAACATAATATCCCTCAATTTATATTCACAAGAATGAAAACTTTTTCTTGATCGTCCCTATGCTCATTATCATTTTGCAACTGTTGTATCACGGTTCATAAAAACCGCTACTAAGAAATTCGACTTTGTTTTGTCGAGGACGTATATGACAGGGAATGTTTGTAAACAAGGTGATTTTACCTGACTCTCTCTGGCCTCCCAGCTGTATTCAGATATATCCAATACCTTTATATTACCGGGTTGGATTTTCTCATATTATACTCGGATGAAATGGGATCCATTACAGAGTATTTTGACGCCTTCAACAAATTTTCCAATAGGGAGTCGTCAATACAACTCAAACTGAAGGCATTGTGAGTAAAGCGTCGATAGCAGTAGTAACTTTACATGCTTGTTCTTTCTTATGCATCTACATTTTTATTCGTTTCAAGGGAAAAAATGTATGCGACACGGGCTCCAGATTCAACTAAGGAAAAAAGAATTACAGCTTACGACGAGTTGGAAAATGATTTGATTAGAAAGCGAATCGAAACTTTGGGACGTAAGAACGCGTATTCAAGGAACATGTCATTTCTGAAGGTGCCTTACATTTGTATATACTTCTTAGGGTGTTTTACTCCATTCGCTCCTCCTGGCTTTAACTCATTTGGTATTGCTTTGCAGGAGCTAAATGTTGCGGAAACACAGCTCCGTTTGATGGCATGCTTTTGCCCGACGGACTTCTACCTGCAGGCATGTAAAACTAAGTTTATGAAAATGAAATCAGTAATTGATTCAGAAGTGAAAAGCAAAGAAAAGCCTTTCAAGAAGAAGACCCAAGTTTGTGTCAAATGAACTTTTAATGCCTGTTCGTTCAATGATCTCATTAGAGGGCTGCACGACTTCGCCAGTATTCGAGAGCCTCATTCGTGTGAATTTATTGTGTGATTCATTGCTTCTGTTGAGTATATACATTTTGAGGAATGATTTGCGCGGTATGCAGTTGGGTGGCAAGGAAGTGGTTACCCAAGCAATTAATGACATTTCAAGTAGTGTCTTGTTCTAATGATCCCTATTATTTAATTGAGATTCCTGCCTACCACGCTGTTACGAGCTATTTTTCAGAGGGAAAAATTATGAACATTTACCTACAGTATTTGCGTTCAACATTTATATAATGCTGTAATTTTGCATTAATTGCTTGTCAATCATAGATTAGAGAGTGTTATGCCTCTCTATTAAGTTAAGCTCCAATTTCTGCTAACGAGTGGAAAATATTTAGTCGATGGGGTAACATACGTCAACCTTTAATCTAGACGAAACTGAATGTTGCTCGTTCTTTAGCACAAATTCTCCATTAAATCTATTTACTCAAGATGACTGGTGGCTTAGAAGATTTCAATTAGGCTTCTGTCACAGAAAGAGATAAATCTAGTTGTATATCTATTAACCTTTAATAATAACCTATAATCTAGATGAAACTGAATGTTGCTCGTTCTATAGCACAAATTCTCCATTAAATCCATTTACTCAAGATGACTGATGGCTTAGAAGATTTAAATTAGGCTTCTGCCACAGAAAGAGATAAATTATCACCTATTTTTCGCCTGTGACATTAATAAATTAGTGTGATCGAGTTTTCGTTGCAAACCAATCGCAAATTAATAATATACCTTTCCATTGACTTAAGCTCCCATTTCAGGTCATCAGTGGAAAATATCTTGTTGATGTTGTAACATGTATCAAGCTTTCACCTAGATAAGCCTGAATATTGTTCATTTCATTGCAGAAATTCTCTATTTATACCATTTACCCAAAGGGACAGCTGACAGGTAGAAGTAAATTAGCCTCCTATCACTTTAGAGAGATAATTGGAATTCCTCTGCCAAGGTTTAAAAAAAGCTGAACTAATTGTATTCATTGAGCGTAACTGCTAGATCTTTTCTCAATGCTTGAGAAATAGTGACAGTGATGCCCCGAAACATCTCACTTACTGGTATGTATTCACGATTGACCCAATTCTCTGGTGAGATGTGACATGTTGTGTGTGCACTGTTTAACGTCAAGTTGATGACCCCTCGAATTTACTCAGTATGTTTGCAAACAAGCTTTGTATATTCTCCAGTGGAATGTTCAAGTCTTGAATAATTACTTATTCTTTATTCATTCTACATCCTTCCTATAGTTGCTTCCTGTACTATTTATGGAAGGGGATGAATAAGAGTTCAGGAAAGACACTTTATTCCAGTTTTTGTAACATATCTCCAAATTTAATGCAAGCAAATAGCATTATACAATAATTTTACATCTCTGTTATTTCTCCGCTAATTTGACTGTGTTAAGTAATGCTTGTTGATTATCCTATACAGATTGTGATGTGTCCTTAGATAAATTTACCATGTACCAAGGAGTTTTTGACAGTAATTTCTGGCTATCATTGCTGTAGCTATGTATATATTATTGTTACTTATGTGCACCATTGGGAATTTAATAGAATACACAACCATTTCATGTGACTTGCTGTTTCTTTATACTGCTTTGAAATACAGTGAATACTAACAGATGTGCACATTATATTGCTGCACATGTGTGAAACCACATTGAATCTCCTCTCTTATGAAAGCACTTTATGTTCTAGGAACTTGGACCTTTGTTTCTGGAATTGCCATGCTATAATAAATAAATTGACTTATTTGTATGGGCATAAGTAAATACTATGTCAGCCATGTAAAAGAAATTAACTTCCTAGTTTTGTAAAAAATTTACAATGAGATCCACCACACTTGCTGCATCATTTAAATGTAAATGGTGTGTGCCGGGAATTTCGTGAAATTCAAATTTCTCAGCTGACTCTTTGATTATGGACAACACTTCATGGTAATACTCTTCTTTGTCAAAAATCATCCCAGGCCTAGCCTTGATATTTAAAACTTTGCATTTAATACTAGAAGCAAATGCCATTACACTTTCTTTGCTTAAATGTCCTAAACCACCAACTTTCACCCGAACATCTCTACTGAAGTGATATCCTTTACCATCAAGTGATTTTTCCAACCCTCTCTTCATCAAAACATTGCACGAGTCTTCTGTCAGTGAACCCCTGTATGCAGTTAGCACTAGGTCAAGTGCCTCCTCATATGTGTAAGCAGGTAACGCCTTATCCAGTTTTTTTTCATAATCTAAAACCTTGTCAACAGTTGCACTTATCCCTTGCACCATTTTGTCATTGTCTTTTATCACAGGACTTGCTATATCTATGCAGATTAAATGTTCAACTTCATTAGGGTATGATCCAGCATACATGAACCCAATACCACCTCCAAGAGAGTGGCCGAGAATTGATATTTTATCCCATTTATAATGCTTAACTATACGGCGTATTACCACCAATCCATCCCAATACAAAAAATAACTCTGTCCCACTGGAAAATGAGAAGATTTACCATGGCCTGGCAAATCAATCGCTAGTAAGCTCATCGTTGAAGGTAAAAGAGGAGCCAGGTTGTCAAACGTTCCAGCATTGTCTTGCCATCCATGAAGAGCAATAACTGGTTTCACCTGGCGCGGGCCCCACCATTTCCCTGCAAAATGAGGCATTTATTGTTGCGAGTTAATACATATTCGGGCATGTACCTCTTCAACGGGGATAACAAATGCTTACCGCGAATACTACCCCATGGCACCGGAATTTCAACTTCCTCGACACTAGTGGTGCTTGAATGTCCCTCCATTGCCATGTAGTACCTATCTTTTCGGTTGAATTATTTTATTTTACTAATACGAATACTAGAGAGATACCTTAATGATTCAACAGAGATAAATTTCCTGGCCGCGATAATATACACAGGTATTGATAACAATTTAGCTAGCTAACGACTGAAGTCATTGCATGGGTAATCTGGTTGATCGCTGATAATCACGGTGCCAATATTTTGTCACATCATTTTTTCTGCACAACCGGTGTTGCCATTCCTATTACATTTCGATACTTCTTTGTTTTGTAAACGTTGCAAACGCGGCTTTGACAATTTATTTAGAATTATTTTTGGAATATTATTTACCTGGCATTTTTATCATTCCAATTTTGAAATTTATTTTACTCTCATGTTTATAGATACACGGCCTTCGGCGTGTAGGCCTTGAACCTTATCCATCTGTTAATGATGCATGTCAACGTTTGTCCCAGTAAAAAAAGGTGCCCCGAGGATATCGTTTAATCGCCTGTAATAAGATGTTAAAAGTGGGCCCCCTCATCGGAATATCGACCTGATGGGAATATTCTGAAATTAATGCCATCAAAAAAATCACCGGTGGATAGAGCGTTGCGTTGTTGTTTAGCGCTGCTTTTGAATGTAGCTTGTTATTTCTCAAAAAGGAAGTGAAGCGTTATTTTTTTCTTCGGTCTTCGAAAGTCGTGGGGAAGATTTGCGTGGAAGGTGCATCACCGCTATAACTTCAACGATTTTTGTATCTTTACCCCGATTCGTTACCGCGGTTGTGTTTTCAGTTTAGCGGAGTATAAAAATGAGCAGTTTTCACAGTGATGCATGGGGAACCTGGAAGTTTAGTAATAGCTCTCAAAAACAGTTAGAGTCATTCACAACCCTCTTTAAGTGCCAGTCGTCGCGTCCGAAAGATTGTATGCATTTGAGGAGTAAATCATGGCGCTTTATGTTGGACAGATTGAAAACAGAAAAGTTTCAGATATTTAGTGGTGTTTCTACGGTTGATGTAAATGAAACCGAAAGGTGCTTCCAAGAACTTAAGGAAGTTGAACCCGAGTATAAAGCTAAGCCCCTAGAAGTTAATGATTCCATAGCTGATTTAAATCATGAATCCGTGGATGACGTGTCCCGTTCAACGTCGGAGTTGAAGGTAAGAATAGCCATGAATTACCTCCATAAATCATTTTCATTAATGCCAATGAATTTGTTCCCATTTATTGTCCTTTGAACCGAGGTAGTCGTTCTAACATTATTTATCTAATCTGCCGCTGAAATCTCAGGAATCAATGGCTGATGAGGAGGATGAAGTTCCAAAAATTGCTGGTGAAATTTGCGACTTTCTAAAGAAAGAGCCAATGCCTGGCCTATCGGCTAAGATAGAAGGAAATGAAGTTGTGAAAATCCTACAAGCCATTAAACATGATTTATCAGATGAGGAAAGTGTGGCTAATCTTTTGCTAAGTTTGTGCCCTCCCATGGAAGTAAACATGCTCACTCAAAGCAGGTGGGCTCCAGCTCTTTACCAGCATGTTATTTTACCAGAGGTAAGTATATCACTGCTATCAATAATACTGACCACCTGACAAATTTTACTTGTTTGGAATAGTTATTAATGTTGCATTCTGATGACACAATTCACATTGTAACTTGACATGTGAGTCAAAGGTTTTTAATAACAGCAAGAGACAGAAAAAGTGAGAAATTATGTGTCTCAAATGAAGGAAGGGAACTTTGTTTCTAGAGGCTGCAGGTATGTATCCAAGAAGGCTGTAATGCACTTCTTATTTGAGATGATGGGGCCCCCAGGGAGGCCATCTTTGTGAATCATGGAAAAGAGGTAGGTATGTGGGGCTTTGAATAAGGGAGAGGGGGTACTGTTGTCTGACTGGGGGAGTCCATTATCTCTCGACTGTTGAATATAGAAAGTCATGAATGTCTGCTTGAAACTCCACATTTGGATCATCTGCAAGTGGTTGGAATGATGAAGCGTCGCCCAGTTGTTTCATGGCATCAGTTTCAAGCCTCCCTCTCTATAGTCACCACATTTGATCCCTTAACTGCCTCTTGGGTTTGCAGCACTTGTAACTGAGGAATTCCATGCAGCTGATGTTTGAAGCTGGAATAAGGGAATTGAGAAATGCTCCCTTTTACTAAGATTGAGTCAATTGAATGAAAAATGCTAAAATCTTAGTCAGAACTGAGAATATTGTAAGAAAATAAAATTTTGCATCGCAAATCCTCATTGAATGGTAGAACTTACTAGCTAACATCACCCATATTGTTTGTCAGGGATTAGTAAATGAAGTAGTGCAGAGGTTTTCACTCGGCACTGACTGTGTTTGATGCTCTGCTGAATTCAATATACTTAATTTCTTTTTATAACAGATCTTGGGAAGGACTTCTCCTGTGCCACGTGTCCTCTCCTCGGCCATTTCACTGCTAGCGGCAAGTTCACCTGATGCCTGTGTACAGCTTCTCTGCTTGCCTCTATTGCTCTCGTCAAATGTCCTTAATGGACCTGCTGACTTGATGCAACCTGCTATTGAAGTGCTGATGAAGATCATGGAAGAATCTCTTCCTCCTCAGCAGAAGGCTTCCTTATTTAAGTATGTCCTCTTCTCTATTTAAGTATCTTTGTTTGTCTTCTTAACTTCAAAAAAATTGCTCGTGCTAATGTTATCACCTTCAAATTTAATGTTAATTATGCTGGAAAAACTCTTTCGAAGTTCAATAGGAAAATTATCAGTCTTCTCTAGTTGCATAGATGACTGTAGCTAGTGCAGTGCCCGAGTTATGTTCCGGTATTCGCTGAGTCGGGCAAAGTCTACTTAAGTGGAAATCTCTGTGGAGCTATTTCTATGGTCTGGATTTTATGGTCGATGCAGAGAAATTCTGGGATAATTTTAAGTGCCATTTCAAATAATTTTGGGTAAAATTCAAGAACTAAGTGCATCTCTTTAATTAATATACCTTAACAAATGTTAAAACTGCCTGAAAGTTACACCTTATTTTCTAATCAAAGTGCTAACATTACATTAAATGGGAATATAAAAAATGCATTGATTTGTGTAATCATCGTATCCTAATGCTAGTGTGTAAATACTGATTACTTATATTAATTTATTTTGTATTTCTGTAGCAATAGGAGCCAAAATTCACATAATTTACTCATAACTAATTTTTTTATAATATTTACCTTGAGTTAATTGATGGCTATGGTAGCTTCAATGATGCAGCTTACAATCATGACAGGATAGTAGAGGATTGCATGCACATCACTGGAACTTAAGTGCCCGCGGATCACTAACAAATCCATTGGAATGCCTATGTCACACACACTTACTTAAGCTTAAGCAGACACGTTTTCATTCTCTTACTCGGACGTTGAACACTACGCAGTTACATCACCCTTAACATCAGCTGTGGACGAGGCTGCAGGCACCAAGAGGGCATAATTATTTTCACGATACGTGCAGGCCTCATTGTTTAATTGGACCAAGTCCGTTGAAGATAATTTTGAGGCAAACACATTTTTAGTTCTTATATTCCTCCTGTAAATCTTCTGTGCTCATTGTCGGTGTCCTCAAGCAGTGCTACCTTTAAGAGTTAAAGACTCAAACTTTGGACTTTGCTGTCACTTGTTAGAAAAAATATGACTAGCCATCCTTAACAGTTGTTATTTAAGAAATGAAAAAAATTGACTTTTCTCAATTTTACTCTATGCCTCCTCATTGAAGATATGGCTTCTTCTTTTGGCCTGCCTACCTTTGAAATCCTGTTATACATCTGAATCCTTTTCCTCAAGTTTTTCCACTGCAGTGTTGATGAGTTCATAGATCTCTGACCAACTGGTGGTTGTGAAGAATTGATATTGCTCACGCAAGTCCTTTCTGGGACTTGGATCACCATTTTTTTCTCCTTCTCCTGCTCTACATGGCCTAACTCAATCAGATGCATATTTTTCAATTCCTCACAGAAGTCTTTTAGCTCCTTTCTATCATCTGCCTCCCCTTCAAGATCGGTATGAGCTTGATCGAAGACTGTGTCTAGCATGCATTGAAAATCCCTCTAAATTGGTGAGATCAAGGTTCTTTTTTTATCGCTGTTCATGATTAAGCCTGTTAGAAATTCTGAGGTCGGTGCTATATATTTTATTGCATATTTCACATTTTAGCTCTTCCAAAACTGCAATCATGCCATAATACCAGTGTCTGGCAGCAATAGTATAAGCCTGTATTGCATGAGTAATACACTTTGATACATGCGTTATCAAAACACCAAAATATTTGAGATGAAAAATCAACCTAGGCTATCAATTAAACTGTACAAGTGTGGTGGGTGGCAAGGTATCTTGCGAGAATTTAAAATCTAAAATTTTTCTTGACATATTTTAACTGACTTGTCTTAAATAAAGGGTGGCTGTATGCACTCAGCACCCCTAGCCTTGGGAGCCACGTTTCCCGCCTTACTTGCTGCATAGTCCTTTGATCTTCTCATTCATGTTATTAGTTCTATAGAAAGCTTACCTGCAGCATTGGTCATTGCTGCGAATCTTATTAAAGCTTTAATGCTCCAGTTGTTTTCATGATCTTTGGTAAGAATGTTATTAATGTTAACATTTTCCTTATTTTTTCACAATAATATTTGGCTTTTTTGTTTCATTTTCCAACAGCATATGAAATAAACCTTGATCCTTCTTTATTTTGGTATTTATGGAATGTTACATGAAACTCCAAAAGACATTAACAAAAACCTTTCAGGGAGGAAAATTGGGTGGAAAAGGGTTAGTCATGGAGTGATCTACGGTGTAATAAACCAGCACTTGGGATTCAGTCAACAAGTATGACACGTACACACACACACACACACACACAATATATGAACGGTTCTCTCACACTCTACTGGCTAGTGTTTTTCCAATGTGGAGCTAACCTGATTCAAGAGAAACACTAATCGGACACTAAAAAGTATTTGGTCTATGGAGATTACTCTAACACCAGGGACCAACTTACCGCTGGCACACTACACCACGTTTGGTTGCTCACGAAGATGTTAGACCCGCTTGCTAACTCCATGAAGGGCACACACACTCACCTACAATCACACAGAACAGAAATAAAAGGAAAATAAATAGCTTATCCCACAAGTCATTGTAAAAAAAGTGGGTGGTTGAGAGATTTATGAGGTTTGTAACTCATACCAGGGAACCACTTAACAGACAAAAACACACATTCACACAATTCCTGAACAGTACTTACTCACTCTACCTGCTAGTATTTCTCTGACGTGGAGCTGATACTTCATTCAAGAGAAACGCTGGTTGGACACACACAAATGAGAGGTTTCGGGAGATTTTCTCTTATACCAGTGACCTATTTATGGCACACATGCTCTGGTTACAGTATGTGACTCCCGGTGTTGAAACATGCTCACCAACTTCATGAAGGGCCAACATTCACCCAAAAATTATGAAACCAAAATATATACTGGGAAATAGATGGCTTAACACCACAAGACAATAGGGAAGGGAATGGGTGGATGGATAGCGAAAGGTTATTACATACCTATACACGTATTTCAGTGTACTGAAGGAAGATTGTCACAACACAAGGTAGAAATGAGAGTAGGTAGGAAAATCTGGGAAATATATAGGAAGGAAACAAACAAGGAGTTTGTTTGGGGGAAGAAGAGGGAGGTGAAAGGAATAAAATGGTCAAAGTTGGCCATTGGTGGGGGAGTGAGGAAGAGGGGGAGCGGAAGGATGAGTTGTACAGAAATGGTTTAATATATGTAGATACATTAGTTGAAATTTAAAAGGGAGAATAGGAATGAATTATTAATCAGCCCAGCCTCGCTGTTTAGTAGTTGTCCTCTTCTTTTGAAAATAAAAATCCTTTTGTAGGCATCTAATAGATTATTGGGTATTTTTCTTAAAAGTCTGTGATTTTCATGGGTCATGATGGCCTGTTGTAATCAAATGTTGAGCAATGCTAGATTTATCAGGTCTGCTGTGCTTGTAATGGGAAAAATGATCTTTATATCTTGTTAGGACACTTCTGTATGTGTGGCCTATGTAGGAAGCATGACAAGAACCACAGTTGATTTCGTTAATACCTACCCAACTTTTCAGTTATGGGTATTTTAACTTTTGTGTCCCCCCAAAGATGAATAATTTTATTGGTATTAGAGTAAGAGATTTTGGAGCCTACACTCTTGAAAATCTTTTCCATGCCCTTCGTTAAAAATCTTATTATTATTACATATAATATATTGTTTTTATGGAATGGATTGGTATGTGAACCAATAAGCAACATCTAGTTGAAAGAAATGCTGAAGTGTGGTCTTACCCAGGACCTTAGGATGCTAGAATAAGAGACTAAAGTCCACAGCATGTATTGCTACTTCTCAATTTGGTTGAGGAGATTATTTTTCTGACTAACTCGATCTGTGATCCTTGTCACATAGTTTTGTTTTGTACATGAGCAAGTATACAAACCCTCTTTTTCAGTGCATTGTATATATTATAACCCTTTTTAGTGGGTAATACATGTTTATTATAATGTTTTAGCATAATTTTGTTCATACATATTTGAATATTCTCCATTTTACAAGAGCATAATTGTATTTCACTTTGGTGTAAGAGCATCTCTTCTCTGTTTCAGTTAAAAATTGTGAAAGTTTTACTATCTGAAGTTCATTCCATAGTCAGCCTTTTCTGTAAAAAAAATTTTTCTCCATTTTCTTAAGTGCTAAGCGTTACTAGGAGTGATTGACAATGCATCAGTATGGCCCTATTATCTGGATATTGTGTTTTATTAGAGCTGCGCAAATGCTTTGAAATCAATTCGAATCAACTTGTATCAGGCTTAATTCGATTCGATTCGCCTGCGAATCGGGATGCTTCAAAACCGAATAATTGGAAATATTCAAATCTGATAGATTCATCTTCGAATCACTGGATGCATTCAAACATGGCGCTCATTCCAAAAATGGTGCGCCGTCCATTTAGACAATGTTTTACTCACGCGAAACCAAAATTTGAACGGCCACATGTTATTCTATGCTATTCTTTGTGCCACTATAGATATATTCGCTTATGTACGGCCCTGAAATATTGTGAAAATCTTTATTACTTCAACTGCACAAAAGCTTTTTCATTTTCACAAATGAAAAAACGACATCGTTTCCTTCCACAGAGTTAAATCAGTGGAAGGAAACGATGTCGTTTTTTCATTTGTGAATATCAACTTCCACATAGTTGAGCCTGTTACCATGGAACTTTTTCATTTTATTTAGATTCGAATTCGATTCGCAAACAAATTCTTTAGGATGATTCGATTCGTTACCGAAATTAAAAATAAGCTCGATTCTATTTGAAATATCTTTTGCTAGATTTGATTTGGTTCGATTCGAAATAAAAATCTCTGATTCGCACAGCACCATGTTTTATTGATTGTAGATGGAATTCTATTTTTATGGTGGTGTTAGCTCTAAATGATTCTCTTATACCATCTTCAAGGGCTTTCTACAAAGAGGTGTTGCACCAGAGCAGAGTCGAGGTTCAGGAAGAACTTTTCCCATTGCTACAAACAGTGGCAGAGAGTGAAGGGGCATTCAGTGGTGCTGATCCAGAGATGCTATCGAATTTGATTGACTGGCTTGAGATGTGTTCCCAGGACTATGCTTCTAGCATCAAGTTCACCAAGTATTTGGTGTCTACCCTGAAGGGTATGGTTCAAGATTTCAACAGTCTGAAGGGGGGGAACACCAACTATATAGGTGCAGAGGGGAAAGTGAAATTGAGGAATATTGTGTCCCAAAACAAGACATTTTTGAGGAAAATAGCTGAAAAGTCATTGGATTCCCTTGCATAAATTTCCTGGTTTAAATACCTTTGAAAAACTTTGTTACCAGGTATTTGTGCTGGCTTAAAACAATTTATGCATCAGGGAAGCAGTTAAGAGGTTTGCCTTCTGTGGAGTGGTTTTGGGCTGAGCATTTCTGTGGCACTACTATTAGGCATCTATGGTGAATTGAATTTTTGTTGTCCATTAAATCATTTATTTCCTTCAGTTTGTCCTTCAACCTTCTGTGCTGTTTCACCCAGGTAATATTTATAGTACTTCTTTTCCATTATTAGATAATATCTATTGCTGGTCAAATATTAATTTCTGTTGGAATACTCAGTTATGCTTGGTCAATCATTTGTGCCATTAATAAGCCTTCAGCCGACCATCCTCATACTGTGTAAGATTATAATACCTTGAGATAATAATATATAGTGTTGATTATTTGCATAAGTGCTTTACTTCATATTATAGTAGGTATAGTGTCAGAAAAATGTTCAGGAACAAAATTCTCCACATTCAGCAAAAATTTTGAACCATCGTGGAAAAAACTCAACATGCGTTGTCCATGCAATCAGCAAACATTACCTCTCTTCACTATCAGCAACTGTGTCACAGCTAAATAATCTATTATTTTCCCATTTTTTTAGGGAAACCTTGTACATATTTATTATTGTCATATTTTTTGTAATATTTTTTAATAAATTTTTCTACCTTTACTTGTATTTGATGTACGTATGCTATCTAGATACCCTGTTTTGGGACATGGACCAGAGCAGAGTGGCAGTGCAGGAAGAACTTTTCCCACTGCTACAAACACTGGATGACTATGGAATAAACTCGGTGGCTGTAGGTTTTAATAGTGATATGCTTTCAAGGATGTTATTTTCCTTTTATCCTTACTTCATGAGTTACCATTTTAAATTCTACACTTGTGTGTATATCATAGCAATTTCCATTCTTCCAACTAATAATACTCAATCTTAATTTATCCTCTAATAATGCAATTAGACCAGCTGCATATTGTTCAGAAGTTTTTGAAAGTCATGAGATAGTAGTCATTTTGCATAGCTTTTTTGACATTTGTTTATCTTTGATATTTTAAACTTATCCTTTGCCTATTTTCATGCTAAATATTTCCTTGCAACATCTTCCGACCATCTTCTTCACCTCCTCATAATCTCATCCAAAGTTTCTGTTTCCTCACCAACCATACATACCAATTCCACATTTGTCTGTCTTCCTGTCCATAGCACCTTTATCTTCCTTCACATCTTGAAAGCCTACAGTCTGTTCCTGTCTCCTTTTCTCTCCGTCAATTTTTCTTCCCCTTACAACCCTACATTCCATGTTAAATTCTTCATCATCCTCTCCTTTATGTTATTGTTATTCTCCATTTAGTATCTAGTCTAATATGCCCTTTTTCCTCTAATGTACTGCCAGAGTAATTAAATTGCTGTACTTGCTCCTGTTTGTGACCTCTTACTTAAATGACCTACCTCACTTTCTTTGCTTTACAGTACCTTTGCTACCCTATGTTAACTCTTATCTTCCCCACTTCAGATTACACTGTAGCTATAACACCTTTTGTTCTGACTATCCCTCGATCTCACCGATCATAGCCCCAAATCATATATTTTCCCTGTCTCCATTTCATGTTTAATACTATTCACCCACCTTAATGGACAGTATGTCATAATTACCAGGATTCAATACTATGTGGTTGATTTCAATATTCAGGGAAATTATAGTTGGGTATGCTACACATACCCATGCCCAACAGTGTTTTTAGTGTGACTATATCTCATGAACTACCTTTTGTCTGGCTCATACCCTTGGTTCTATTTGTCATTGGTGGGCCTACCAGGAGAATGCCAATCACTTCTACCATTCCAACTCTAGGAGTCATTAGAACTCAATATCCTTTCCACTGAGTTAAGGTTGCTGTCCAAGAGAAGAGAGACATTCTATAAACAGTTGAGATGTTCAATTTTATTGGCAGAGGTTACTGTTTACCGTGGATGAATATTTGAGTGGTACCTTGATAGCCTTTTTTGGAAAAAAAAGACATTTCAGACTTTGGATATTTCTAAGGTACTTTAAAAAATCACAGTTGTGCATATATGTATACATATCATGAAAGTGGAAGGGACTCATACATTCAACTTCATTAAAACAGAGAGCTGCTGCTAGGTTCTTATTTGCCTTATCAATGTGTAAGTCCCAGCTTAATTTGGGACCTAGAGAAACATTAGAAATTTTGTGCCATTCATATTCATCGAGGCAGATTCCTGGCTGTGTACATGGGTGCATATGTAAATGATAGGTCATAGTTATGGAAGAAAAGAAGTTGATAAGGTACCTACTGAGAAAGTGGTGATCGGCAGGTAATGAGAAGTGCATAGTCACCATTGCTTCAATGTTTGGATGCCCCAATTCTCTTTAATAGGGTTGTGGAAGGTGAGAATTATTGAAAACTTTCTTTTTAAATCTTTCTTTTGTTGCAGGATTCATCTTTCAGGCTACTGGCTCAGGATTGGCTTTCCTATGTTTCTGAGAGAAGTTTCAGATGGTTTTAGCAGTGAATGTAAGGAGTTTTAAAACACTAGAACCAGCCATGTCATAAACTTAGGGCAAGTCAAAGGACCAAGGAGACATGCAAATATGAAAAATTTCAATGAAAAAATAGAGCTTAGACTGTTATTGAAGCCAATGCCTCCTAATTTTGCTCTTAAGTACTCCAATCAATCAAGCTACCCAAGCATTGTCATTGTGGTTTTCAAGAAATCTTAGAGGGAATTACCAGGACTTTGATCAAAGCCCTTGTGATGAAATCGGGAATATTGGATTGTCTTTCAATCCAGTGAATGATTTTTCTCTCTCTCAATTTCTAACACTTTTGCAAGGTGATTGGACAGGTGACAAATAGTTCACTGTTACAGTAAATGTTCCTTCTTGTTTCCAATACTGATGCATTATTATTCAATGAAGAATATAGTCACTCAGTAAGACAAAGTTTTAACATGTTTGGGTTAGTTACTGTTACCATGAATGACAAATGCTCTTTCAATCCTTATGGTACAACATTAACAAATATAATAAAGCAATTAAAATGGTGCAAGTTAGTGTTAATCTGGCCATATATCATTCCTATTGGCTTCCCTGGTGCAATCTGCTAGCTTGGTTGGCTATTAACTGAAAGGTTGGTGGTTTGATCCCACCCAGGAGTGATGCTTATTCACTGGTACAAATGGTGGTGAGGTCTAGTAGAGTCCTCTCAGGATATGGGTGTCCATGTTTGTCTATTTCTTGTTCTTGCACTTAACGTAGAAGGCCACTCATCTTGTTTTCATCATTGTGAAAATAAGTAAATATTCATTTGTGTGGTCTCTTGGTATTTTTACTTGGTTGGTAGATTGATGAATATTGGTTGACTATGTGCCAAACTGAGCCTTCTCCTGACAAATTTTAGTTGCTTCATGCTGCCTTGGACATAGATGGCTGGATCCGTAGAAGAATGGTTATGTGTTCTGGTTTTTGTTTGTAAGGTATTATGTGAATTTAAAGAGTGAAACGTCATTTCTATTAAATTGAATGGCTTACTTAGATAGCTTTGAGAAAAGATAATTTGAGTTTACTAAATTATTTTATGATTTTCTATCACAGATTTTTGCATCACATAATTTAATCTTGCTGAAATAAATTATTTTGGTTTGAATGGCTGTTGAAATTTTTGTTCCTGCAGTTGTATCTCCCATGCAATCATTGTGGATTCCACCTAACCCAGGTAATATCAACTGAATTAATGTCAAAGCTATGTTTTATTGGGAATGCAGATTTAAAATAAGAAGGAAAGGAATCTCAATTTTTGATTAAAGAACTAGACAAGCTAGCCAAAATAAAATTAGTTTACCCATGGGTGGAGGAAATAAAAAGATGTAAGAAAATTCGAAATATTAATACGAGAGAGGGTTCAGAATAATATCTAGAGTCCAAATGAGGAAAAACTTTAGTAACATTATTAGTATTACATACAGGAAATGTTTGGGAAGGTACAACTGCCAAAACCATTCACTGTGAAATATGTCTGGCGAGAAAGAATAGTTATAACTGAGAAAATTAGCAGTTGGTCACAAGTAAGAAATGCAGATGGCAGAAATTAGTAAATGTGGTTCAACACGAGAATTCTCAAAAAATTTAAACAAATTACATTGAAGAGGGGTCAGATTAAAAAAATAGCCCTCTAATCTTAAGTCATTGCGCTGGAACTCATTTGTCACGGTTAAAGCTTCTCACTGGTTTCTAATGATGCTATCAGCTAAGAAACAATGCCCCCACGATATCCTGTTTCAAAGTTACCTCCTTGAGGTACAGCGCCATTGTGTGGCCAATGTCTGACGTCAAGCTGCGGCGAAAATCAGAAACAATTTCTCCGTGAAACCTTCACCCTTTGAGCCCTTTTTAACCCCTTAGTCGAAAACACCGAGACCCCAAAACGATAGAAAAATTTCTCGACCGCGAAAATCGGCGATTACCACGTGGAAATGGGCTGCTCAGGGTCAAAAGTGGCTGGGGTGTGAGAAATTGGCAGAGATGAAAGTCGGTCAAGGTTACCTCAAGGGTGGAGAGAAGACACCATGGAGAGTCAAGTGGGTCGAAGGCGGGAGGTGTGGGGGTACCGATATTACTTAGGAGAAATCAAGAACTTAAAGTTCTAGTGGATTTGAGGGTAAATTATCGGAGGGTATAACTCCGCAACCAGTTTACGTAGAGGCGTGGTTGAGGCCTCATTTAAGAGGTAATTGAAATTACAACTTTATCACGGGGCTGATGGGCATATAAGCCTGTAGCGGATGAATAACATACGAATATTCTATCTATTACTTCAAGTTTGAGTAACTTTCTTAAAAATGATGGTAGAATTTCGTACAAAAAAGGTGTGTGATAAGCAGAACGAGCGTGATGAGATAAAACGGGAATTATGAAGGTATTTCAGCATTAAGAGTATTATTCATATTTAATTACGCTCGGGTTACTCTCCCAGCGCGGTTAGGTAGATTCAAGGACAGCAGAGAAAGTTGATCCTAGCAGCCCGCTTCGCTCGGTGTTGTTTTGATTTCCACCTCTGTAGATTTACATCCCGTTCCTATTTTGATATAAAATAGAGCAAGAAACTTAACTAATTTGACACTATATATAATTATTAGTGAAGACTTACAATTAGCGTCAACCACTCGCACGCATTTAAAATAGCTAACGTTTATTAGATTGTAAAATGTCTCTAGAGTCTAAGTAGATTTCTATTTCAACAGGTAATTGAAAATGCAATTATACTACTTCGATAATATGCGTCCATCATTTCATTAATGAGCAATAGTAACAGAAAATTAAAGTAACCGGCGTACAAGGTTGTTAAATATTTTTCTTCCGATGCGGGCAACTAATATCGACTTCTAAGTTTCTCAGCCGCACGCAAGGCTATTGGCATCGACTTGCCAGGGAAGCCATTAAGATCCGCCAGCAGTCAAAAAAACTTCAACAGAGACGCTGGCTTCCATTCCTGGAGACCCATCATGAATACCCTTAAACACATACGAGAAGGCGGGAAAACTCGCACACGCCATAACCAATCAGATGGCACCTGAACCTAGTGCATAGAGTATATATACCATATATACCGGCCAAAATGAAAAACACGGCATCAAACCCCTGAACATGGAGATCAAGTCGATCTCCGAAACGTTGGGACCTGTGGACCCTCTTACCTGGTGCAACACCCGAGAAACATTTATTCCACTTTTGTCCTTAATGCTGCCTAGTTGCGATTCGCGAGTATCCCGCGTACAGTAAAATTTGATTAAAATCCTGTGAGCTCAATTGCCGTGTAATCACATCAAGCTTGTTCTGTTTAATTTGAACGATTTTTGTCCGAGCTTCTGCCATCAATTTTTTAAAGCCATTTGCATTAGTAGCTAACTAGGTAAGCACATACTTTTTTAATTCCCTGATGATGATTAAGATGGAAGAAGACGGAATAATGGTAGTTGGAAATGCATGTATTACCTTGATAAGCATGAGTTCATCATTACGTTGAATGTGCTTTGACAAGAGAAAAACTTCAAAGCGACCGCACGCACTAAGTTTATCGTTTGTTTAAGTTTGTTCAAAATAGGTGTCTATTTATCAAAACGAAGCTGATGAGATTAAACCAGGATTTCAGAGGTATGTGAGCTCGTATGTTAAGTTCTTTACGCTCGGGCTACCTCCACTGTAGTGCTGTCCATTAGGCTACCTTACAGCGCTGTAGCGCAGCGAAAAGGACGGCGGAGAAGGTTGATCATAGCGTACCGTTTCCCTTTGTTGTCTTGATTTGAACCTCTAAAGCCTTACATTCTGCTGCGCTTCTGCAAACTAAATTGAGGCTTAAAGCATGACATTTTTACTGATAATGTTATCGCAAGTTAAGACCGAGCGTCAAGAACACCTATGCCGGGGGTGGCGAACCTATGGCACGCGGAGCAATTATTTCGGCACGCGGAGCTGGGCGGGCGCTAAGGGACACCTCTATCTCACTCGATGGGTTGACAGGCGAGTCGAGCGAGTATACTCTTATTCCATAAACTTTGGCACTCAATCGCCAAAAGGGTCGCCACCCCTGTCCTATACCATCAAAATAGCCAATGGTTAGTGCATTGAAAAGATCTCATCGAGACCATAGATCTATTTCAACAGGTAATTGAAAACGCAGTCATCTCACCTTTATTACAGGGATTGTTTAAAATTTTTCTTGAGTCTTGGTGTTTTCCACAGAGTGGTTAATTAGGGCCCAAAGTATTTGCGGAGAAACTGGTTCGGATTTTCGCCGCAGCCTGACGTCAGACATGGGCTACTCAATGGCTCCGTACCTCAAGAAGATAACTTTGAGACAGGACGTCGTGGGGGCCCTGTTTCTTCGTTGATAGCATCATTAGAAACCAGTGAGATAATTTAACCGTGACAAATGAGTTCCATCGCAATAACTTAAGGCCAGAGGACCGCTTAAAAAAATCTGCCCCCTTTTAAATGCATATATCTCGAGTCATATCTACCTTTGCCACCTCTTTTATTATATTCTGCAATTATATTCAATAGGAAAATATTTCTTTGGAGAGGAGCCTGTAATGTTGAGATGTAGTCTCTAGAGAACTATAATTAGGTTTTGCTGAAATTTGACTGCTACATTTAAGCAGATCACACTCAGAACATTTGTTCAAGATTCCCACCAGTGTAAGGTGGCTTTTGCTCAGAATAAATATAAAAGCTCTCAAAATAAATAGTATGTACAAATAAGCAAGGCTTTATTCCAAGTGTCCCCAGGCACTCAAAACACAATACGCCACAAATAATACAAAAAACAAAAAGTAATTAACTTCCCCCTGGAGGTTTGCGATAATTGATTCTAGAACGGGTCGAAGGGTAAAATATGCCCATTGCTCTCCAAGAACATCATGCATGGTGAAGAGCCTCATCCTCCATACCCCTGCTATCTACTTAACATGACTGATGTACACCTGGATGGTCGATGAAAAGGGAGGTGGTTCTACATGCAAAGGGAGACTTCAAAATTACTAAATTTTAATTGTTTTTTTAACTTGCCGGCCCCGGTGGTGGCGGGGTAAAGTCCTCGACTGCTATTCCTGGGGTCGCGGGTTCAAGTCCCGCCTGGGTGGGTTTTTTGCCACCCAGGGCATGGATGTATGTCAAGTTCTGTTGGTCCAGTCCCTGGAAAACCTGATGACAGGCTCAAGAACCTATCGGGATTCCGGGGACATACGGGCTAACAGAATCGTCCGGCAAGTAAAAAAAAACCTTAAGGGAAATAAGTTGATGTTTACATTAGATGTTATTTAAACTTCATAAACTTAAAAAAAATTTTCCAGTCCAATCAAATGCTTCTTTTGCTGTGAATTTTGGGCTATTACAGCCTCAAATGGGATTTCATCCATCATAAAATCAATGGTACATACATACATGTTGTAGGAGCAGAGTCGCTGTTCTGATAAGTACAGGGATCTCAGGGAGTTCAGGCGTGACTTCGTGGAAATAAGTCATGATGCAAAGAACGCTTAGTATTTTTCCACAATTTATTTTCAATGTTACCAGACTATATATACTTTGATGTGCAACCGAAAAATTTGTACCAAGGATGACGCCTTTGCTTCAAAACTAGTTGCACTGTTGAAAATAAATTGAGGAAAGTGTTCTTTGCAACAGAGATCTCAGCTTGGAGAACTGGTTAAGGAGAGCACAAGCCACCTTAAGGTAATAACTGCCAATGATACAACAACCTCATTAAAAATCAATTCAGGCAGGTACCTACATATCAACTTTATCACTTACCATTCAGCATTGCAGTAAGCTGGAAAACCAATGTTTGATCCCTATTTTTCACCACTGATCATAATTTTCCAGAGCACAAAGTAAAAAATACAAACTAAGAAAGAAAATATTACTCTTCAAAAAGTGGTACTTCTCGCTTATTTTAAATTGTTTTTATCATATTTTTGGCAGATGTAAAATTCCATGGCAGCCATAATTATGTATTTTAATACTAGAAGGACGGCAGGGATAATTTGACCCATTTTCAGAATTCAAATTAATTTTTCTCTATGTAAAATATTTCTAAATTTTTGAAACTTTTTTGCTTTCTTCATTTCTACCTAAAATTTGATAAATTGGCATAAATACATCTCTAATATTTTTTAGTTATCTTTTACAAGAGGTTATACCTAAAAGGAGGGCTGAGAGTCATTTGACCCACAACTAGTTTCCGCAGTGTATCTTTATATTCCTCTTAACCTTAGGCTCCTAATTTTTTATGAAGGTCTTTTTACTCAATGGTGTGGTAGTCCAGTGGGTATAGTACTTGGTTGTGAACCAGAGGATACCCCGTTCAGTGCCGGGTGATGCCTCTGGACACCCATATCAAAACGTAAGCAGAGTGATCATTATTGTACCCATTCTTTGGGGAAACCACAAGTGGCAAGTAAGGGGCACCCCTCATTACTGTGTGAATTTCACACGCTAATGGTCTCTTTCTATTGGTATTTTTTTATTTTGCAAATCCTTTATTATTCATCCTCACCCCAAAAATCAATTGTACTCCCAATGATATGTGTATCTTTATCCAGCCATGTGTCATACAGCCATGGTTTACAGGCCTTAATCGGTGCGAAATATTATTGTCCCTCAACCCCACATCCTCTTCTACAGTCACATTCAAGCACCCCAGATTCTACCACACCAAGGGAAATTGCTCGGGATGGCAAGCATTGATTCGACATTTTGGCAGATCCCACCCCAGTAGGGAGACTCTTGAGGCAAAATATTCTGCATTTAGTACCAGACTTGTCAAAGAAAACCAGACATTGTATGCCATTAGGAATATTCATGAAGTGTCAATGTTGAGGATGTTCCACTTGTCTATCTGCATTTCTGTATTGTGGGAAAACTTAAGAGAGGCCATCACATCAAGCATGGGGTGAATATGTTGCGATGAGATTGACTGAGCCAAATAAGAATTCGGGCATAAACGTTACGTGCAATAATTATTTTCATCGATTCACCTGGCTGAAAACTAAAAAAAAAAAGAAAAATTTCTCTTATCGAAACTATAAGAAAAAACAGGCAAGACTTACCTTCTTCTGTATGCATGAATACTGAAATTCATTCAACTAGAATACCTATTCAAAAACACCCAATGTCATACTCTCACAAATTACCAAGCAAAAAAAGGAGAATGTTCTTATACTAAATACCATGCATTTAGATGTCACGATTTCCGACACTTATAAAAGAAAGCCATAAATCATCCTCTTTCACAACAAAAACGAAGTGGGAGTAGATGCTATGGACAGCATGTGCTGAAAATATTCCACCCAATCAGCTGCCAGGAGGTGGCCTGTTCACATATTGTTCCAATTACTGGATGTGGCCTCGATAAATAGCTGAGAGTTCTACAGGGAAACTACAAATTGTAAACTGAGTCACAAGAAATTTATCCAAACATCAGTCGAACGAGTGACGGGAATCTCATTTCTGACGGAGCCTTTACATTCATGCTCAACCCAAACAAACAAATCTTCATAAATTACCACATCCACATCCCAAAGAGCAAAAAAGAGGAAAAGGAATTATTAGGAATAGAGAGAACTTCAAAAGAAATACGAGAGCCCACATGCTATTTTCGTTCTATTGTTGGTATTGAAAAATTTTCAAAAATTCATTCAAACTGCTAAGATGATATCAACAAATATTCCTCAAATGAGTTGTCTTTATACATATATAGTTAAGAACCTATGAAATATATTGCTGCCTTACTGTCATACTCTCGCCATTTCCTCCCAAACTACTACTTCAAAAGCTTCCTACTTCGAACATCCTCTTTCCTCAATGACCAAATTTCTAAACTCCATGCCCCACATAAATCTCTTATAAAATCTTGGAGCATATGTGCAGAGGATGATTTTAGGACTTGGGAGGGTCTATTACCAACAAATCAGTCACTGTGGGTTATTGGACCGTAGCTGTGTACCTCTGATTATACATAACTACACTGTGGATATAGTGGTTACTTTTCACCTCCATATCTCAGCATGTTGTGAGTGGGGGCTTGAACTTCATCTTAGTAAATGCATTTCGTGACACTTATAATGAAAGAAATCTCATCAATGCCACACCTATAAAAATGGAGGGACTATATGAAATACATAGCATTGATTAAAATAACTAGGAATCACATTAAAGTCCCAATGAGGAGAAAATACACCCCAAACATAAATGGTCCAGAATAAATGAGATCAAATTTATCAAGTGAATAGTAGGAAACTCCTCTGAAGAAAAAGGTAAAGAAATGTCATGTCAACTAGGTCAGGTCACATCTTGCATATGATCCTAAAATTTAGGGCCCTGCTAAGAAAGATTGGATACACAATATACAAGAAAGGCTGGAAACTTCATTAAAAACTATAACAAAAGATCACAGCTGATAGACTAGGTTGATGGCGTCTAGACTTGGGAAGCTCCAAGATTACTTGAAAAATTTAGAGCATGACAGTATTGACGTGATGAGGACATTATTGTAACCCAGCATGATGTATCTATAAGTGATAAAAGTGACAAAACAAGAGATACCTTGCTCAACTGATTGGTACAGAAATTCCTTCTCCCTGTGCACAATGTGTGACCACAGCAAAAACAAGGCGAAACTCTGGGGCACTCTGCTATCACGCATTTTATCTTCATTCATTACTTCTTTCAATTCCTTTTTCCCACTCCTGCACTTTCTCACAGCTGTTGTCTTAACAACCCCTGCCTCATATGTTTGCAGCAGCTCATGGGGTAGTATATTGGTGTAGAAGCCCTCGGATATTATTGGTCAGCCAATATTTCTTTCTTGAGAAAATTATTACTTCTCCCTCTCATGATTCATAAGTATCCATGGCAACACAAACTAAACTGGAGAGAATCAGTGAAAAGATAAGCTAAAAACTATGGAGCTTTCTCACAATAATTCAAGCACAAACACTGCTGCATTAATGCTGAAGTAAATCATAATCTTGAGAATTTTGTTAGTAAATCCTTTCTTTTGAACTTAAAGAATGATGCTCACAGGAGTTGAAATAAAAGACTCAACCTGGTGCCAATTCTGCAGATGATTCATTCCGAAATGAGAGACTATGGTCAGCTCACATAATCTCTTCACTCATATTAGAGATAATTGAGTCATAGTTATTATTTACAGAAAAAATCTTTAATTTCTGACTAAATTTCCTTTTCAAGGTACAAACTGTCATAGTGGTTCAACATAAAACACAGAAATAATAAATTACAAATTTTTGTGATTTGCATTGCATGCATGTGATCTTTGCATTATATGGCGATGATTTTTCAATCTAATAATATTTCTGTTCAACATCAAATGAAACTTTAAAAAATCAATATCAATATTTTTTGTTTAAAATAAATAGTAACAGCTATTGGTCATGAAAGTCAACCCATTTCAACAAATTAAGAATTCAGAATGCCCCGAAGACAATTCATGATCATGATTGCATTGAACTTTCAGTGACAGGACACATAACAACAAAATAGGTTCAACATAACTTGAATTAATGCCATGAGAGGCATTATAGATTCAACAAAATTCAACTCCAGCATTTGAGAGAGGAAAACAAATTAAAAGCATATGGTATTAGAGAGTAAGACGGTATCACAAAATGTCACAAAAATCATGCAAGGATTATGTCGCACACATATAAAAAGTGGAAAACATCTTACATGGAAAAATATGACACCACAAACAACTATGTCACTACTCTGAAAGGAATAACTTTTTCACCACAGATCTGGGATATTGAATGGCCAGCTGAGATTTTATAATCCCTATGGAGGTGCATGATATTTGACCTAACGAAAAAACAATTAAGAAGAAGTTAGGGAATGCAAAAAATATACATTATATAATTTTTCCCACAAGAAAAATTAGTCAACAATCAACAGAAGGCATAGACAGGAGGTAATCCATTTACAGTTAGGCTAGTTACTTAGGCAAGAAAGCTATATGGACGCAAATCATTTTTAATACTGAATACATATTTTCAAACAGAAAATTTCAAATTGGCATCCCGATTCAGCCAAATTGGATCAAAAACCTAGATCCATCATAGTCTGCAGCACAAAGAGAAGGAATGACAAAATGAACAGCATCTCTACAAAAGCCAAACCATGTACATGCAACAGCTGAAGTAATAAGGGGAGACATATTTCTATAATTAGGTATGTATGTATATATATATATTTTTTTTCTCTGTTCTTCTGTCGGCAATTCACTAACTCATTTAGGAGCTTCCACTCTGGTAAAAGTTCACACACTATGAAATACAAAAATAAGCTATTCTTTTAACATCCCAGTATCATAAACATGATAAACTCTGATTAACATTTGTAAAGCACAATTAGTCCTGAGTTGAACCAAAAATATATGTGTACGCATATAAGTTGATAATTGTATTTCTTCAATGAAAATTTGGTACTTCAGCAAATCAAGCAAGAATTAAAAGTATCATGAACAATTTGTTCCAACAAGGAATAATGAAGAACAACACGTATCAGATACTTAGCTCAAGAAAACAATAACAACCCTAGGATGACTAATATGGAAGAAGAATCACATTTCATAACACACCATAACGATTCATTAATTGACTTGAATTCTTGTAAACAAGAAATATATAAAAGGATTTATTTTATAATGCCTCCTTATTTAAGTCATTCTAATACCACAATGTAATAATTCACCATCTAAAATATATTAAAAACTCTAGAGGAATGTTGCACAGTATAAAAATAGGATATCATAATTACCCTGATTTCCTTAATTGGACCAATAATATCAGGAAAAAAGGCAAGAAACAATAATAAAACTTTCACCACATGGATGTTTTCTAAGAGTGGAGCTTGGAGCTTCAATGATGGGAATGATTCCATCTCATTATCGTAGGAGATTGATTCCCCAGCACTCAAAGAGACACATGCATTTTTAAGAAACTAATTCACTTTACTGTCATGGCATCTCCAATAGTAATATCTCCATGTTTGTTTAGTCATGGGTTAATATATATATTGGAGAGGAGGTAAGTAAGTCCTTAGAGAGAAGGGGGTGGAGGCTCGCCAGACATCATCAGGTACAGAGTCAACCTTAAAAAACAGGTCAATTACATATCAATCGAAAATTAAGTCGCAAGAAACACAAAACCAAAGAGGATTGAGATCAGATCCATTGGTCATATATAGAGAAAGAGTTCCCTTTTCGTTATAATAAGCCACCTAGCATCATGTGTGTTTGTGTAAATAATTATATATATGCATGTTAAGTACAAAAAACCTCATGTAACACTTTTCTTTCATAGTCACTGAGAACGATGGGTTGATGAACTAGGTGATGATGATGCACACGCCAGATTTGTCGATGGAGTTGGGGCAGAGGGAGATGGCGGAGGGATGGACAGTAGGCTTAAGTGTTGCTGGAGTTGGACCCTAGACGATGGTGTGTTGGATGGAACACCTCGACCCACTACGGCATCGGTGCCCGTTGAAGAGGACGGTGATGATGGTGAGTAAAAGAGCAGTTGTGCCTGGTGCTGGGACAGTTGAAATGGAATCAGCTCCTCATCCTGTCCCTCTCCACCCACTCGGCTCAGCCTCCCACACCGGTTTGGCACCTGCTGCTGGTCCGTTATCGGGTGATGCACTATCCCCATCCCTCCAAATGACCCCATGTGTTGCTGCTGTTGAGTGAGGTTGTGTTGATGGGTAGTAGATGGATGGGCCTGCAGTGGTCAACAAAAAATTGGGGTGAAACTCATGTTTTAACTCCTTTGAATCAAGGAGAGCCCAACCTATAATGGACATACGTCATGATGTAAGCTGTCATAAGATATAATGTATTGTCCTATGTCACAAGGGGCAGTCGTATGGGACATGGTGAAGTTTCATCCTGACAGCTTGTGGGAGGCAAAGTGTCAACCTATAATAATTTCAATACTTCATAATACTTCAATTCTACAGCCAGCGTCAGTGCACTTACATGGTTACATGGCTATGTCATCCTCATGACTTCATTAGAGCCATTTCAGAGAGGTGACATAATCACAATATATCCTAAAAGTATACTTAATGGAAACAAATGAAAGTCACATATGAGGTTTATAATTCTGATGTTACCATAGAAAGTTGATTTGGTATCCTGCATGTGAGATTGGTGTAAAAAGGTTGAAGTGTATGCACGGTGAAAACTTCCTGGAACATATAAAAAAAGCTGCATGTTGCCATTTATCTAGCACAGCTGAGGGTTCATCTGCTCTTGAGGGTAATGTTAAGTGACTGTAAAGTGCTAGGGCCACAATTTTTGGTGGGCACCAGATTGACTTTCTGACACTTCAAAGGCTACCTCAACTGATCCCCACATACAAAAAGGTTCATGTCACAAGTTTTTTCGATGCTTTCTAGTAATATGTGCTCAATTGAACTTTGTCCAGGCTTTTTGGCAAGTATTGGGCAGTCATGAGTAATTTTACTAGGTGTTTCATAACCTACTTCTAAAACATCAACAAAAGTGATTGTCCATTACCACTTTTTGTTTTTCCGTACATGGTGACAAGATCTTTCGTTTGGCATTAAAATCACACACTAGTAAATAGGAGTCACGATATGTACAACAAGGAAAGTTTTTATTGCTCACGCCCAAAGGGACTGTTAATAGCAGTGGTCCGCCACCTGCATCTCTGAGGCCACACTCATCGTAATCATTTACCAAATCAAATGTAAACAGATTTATTTTACAGGGAGGCCACTCACTCAATATAGTCAAGATAATGTTTATTTATGGGTTTTCAAATCTGAAAATTGCTATTTTTATGGCTTTGATGGGGTTTAAAGTGGAGTCATTCAAAATCATTTTTTGCCAAGCATCATAATTTAATAAAAATACAGTCATACCTCCTTTAGTGCAACCTCCATTAGCCTGAATCCAATTAAGTGCAAAATTGTCTGTCAGAGACACTTTTCCAAATCAGGCAACCTGAATCCCTTCACTTCCCCAACCTTGAGACAAACTAATCACAAGTACCAACTAAGTTCCTCCCACATGACACCTCTTTACATAATTGTAAGCCTTAGTTCTTCTCATTTTCACAATTTTTTTATAGTAAGCCTTTAAGTTAAAATGACTGCCTACATTTCAGAGTCAAAATGCCATTACAGCCAGCCAACTGGTGGAAGTAATGTATGTCATCTCTTACACAGTATGGGAAACTGTTGAACCAGGGAATGATCATGTCTCTTGGTTTGGCAATAGGGCATGCCATACTGTGGAGGATGTACATCTTAAGGAATTTAGTGTGCCAGTCAGTAAACTTGTACGTGATTGTGATACAGCCATAAGTTGCACAAAATCAAGTGAACCATGGCTGAAAAAAGTTGGACAGAGAGTGAAATAAAGAAGTTTTCCGGTAAAAGCTCCAGCATTAACCTGGAACAGAAGCTAAAAGAGTCTGATACTTCAAAAATAGCATGCATCAGAGAGATATTGCAAGTATATTTAAACTAATCACTTTGATGAGTGCCAACATTCAGAACAAAGTTAAAACTTTAAGGTCATTAGCAATATCAACTACAGCAAAATAGCTACCGCATTCAAGGCGTTCATTACTTGAAAAAAATGGAAAAACTTCTACTTCATGGATTAAGGTATTTGATTTTTTATTTGGAAAATATTTTATGATTTTTGTCCTTTTTTGCTAATGGTGAAAAAAGAATTCCTATCATGCAAACTATGACAATCAGTATCCCTTGAATAAATAATTCTACCAGTTTGCCGCAAGATGTCAGCTCACCCAAATGAAAGAAAAATGGAAAATTGCTTCTGGAAGGGAACTTTAAAAGCATTGGAATAAATTTTTACATAAAATGAAAACAAGCATCTAATCCTTTCAAGATAGTTGTAGTGAAAAACAACTATAATTCTAGTAAGCTGTTATTTGAAATATATATGGTTTCTGGGAATTCTGCTTCCCAGGATCTATGATGCCAGAAACAACACATCGCTATTCTCCCAATCTTATAATGGTTTCATTTCACGCAAATTCAATTATCCCAAAGACCTCTAGGAATGCATTCCTTATGCTAAACAAGGCTTGACTGTATGTGGAGGGGAAATAACTAAAATCCCAATAAGGTGCATTTATTTCAATAAAATGTTAAATTTATGCTTCAAACAATAACATTCAGGGACTGAATCAACTTACTGCATCCGACACTCACTGAAAACTTATTCAATTAGCCATCATTTCATTTTTCTCAACATAGATCCTAGTGCTGGAAATAACTCCTAAGATATGTCAAGGAAATACAAAGGAAACTCAATCTGAGCACCATTAGATCATTAGAGACAGCACACAATACAAAATTCATAGTAAACTGCCCTGATCTATTCCCAGAAAGACAACTGAATTTTGTACAACCACAAAGAATGATAAAATAATCAGGGGACTACAGATACCCCAAGGTTTGTATATGAAATTGATGCCTTTTTCAGTTATCAAAATTTACTGCTAATTCATGATTCTCACAGTTTCATGGCCACCCTGATTATAATCACATAACTAATCAACCAGTTACTGTGCCAGAACAGCTAATCCTGCAAACATACATACATATCCTTTCCGCTTCTGGTATCCCTGATTTGATTGAGTGGACTGATTTGGCGATATATTCATGTCATAATATACTCACTTGCACTAGGGATGAAAGTCATATTAAAGATGAAACTTGAACATAGGCAGCATTACTATGTCTGATGTCACATGTCTGGGAGTTGCTCTGGGGACAATTTTCTCTGCTGAGGGTGTCTGAGTGGCTTTTGACACTTATGGGAGATCAGCTACATCAACTGTAGATTAGGCTGTTGGGTGAATATTACCAAGGAATATTATTTAGCCAAATAAAACTCTTTAATTTCACAAACTGCGACCAGAGAAAAAGCCTGAATTAAATGCAGCAGACCTCTGAAATATGTATGAGAAAATGACTCGTGCTTTCTCACCACATTTGGTTTTTCAACATTGCTACAATATTTCTACTACAGAAAAATAAACTGGTAACTACAAGTCTCCTAAGGTCAGAACGTAATATGTCATTTACGGAATACTTGACTACAAAAATTCAGGGCCAGTAATTAAAACAATATTTTTCTGCCACAAATCACGAAGGGATGATAAAACTGGGTTGGGTGAAACAATTATGGGTGGTTCCTAAAAAATGGCAAGAGGCAAGAAGTCTGGGTCAAACACTGCCATTCAGGGCAGGCTACAGTAATAAACAGCTAGTTTAAATGCAAATACACAAAAAATAAGAGAATATTCATAATTACTAGTGGGATCCTAAGTTTAACGTTAACCATTAAGAGACTAGATGTTACAGGCTGACAAATAGTTTTTTCATCATGATATATTCAATTCTTCAGGGAAGTACTGCTAAATTGGAATCTGCTAAAAACAAGATTTTTACATTAATGGTAGAACAAGTACTGCAGGAAATGAAAGAAAAACTGGAGAATCAAACTGAATGCCAATGAAAAAGGAATCCCCTCCTAAAACAGGAAGATTTCTATGCCTAATAAAAATTTTTCTCAAACTACTGCATTACAACTATGGTATACCTATTATAATGCCAGTCAGCCAGGAGGATAATATATTTCTTTGTAAACCCAAATTTCTCCTACAATCTTAAGGTATGATATCCTATCTACCACACTTAGGACCACTTTATTTTTGACTGAATTATTGCACAATATACAGTAGAACCTCTACCTTACGAACTCCCACTAAACGAGAGAATTCGATGAAGGAACAAACGCTAGTGGTCCTGCCAAATCCCCATGTGAAAGCATTAGTAAATACCTCTAATGAGCGAACTCCTGCTTTACGAAAACTCCCGATTAACGAGATGAAAGATTGGCCATGTCTTGTAATATTTACCTCTTCATAACATATGTTGCCGAAAAAATTGTTAATATTGTCTATTTTACAGGATTTTTGAGGTTTTAATAGCAAAAAGGGCCAATCAGAGACTAGTTAGACTAGCGAGAACTAGCAAATCAGAAAGCACCTTTTTGTTCGTCGCATTTCTGTTAACTTGCGTATGTGATATAATATCAGCATGGTTAGGGAGCGGTCAGCAGGAATGTGCATCGGTGATCACTGGTCAACTTCATTTATCTTCGGTTCTGCAGCTGATATTTTCACGCGGTCGAGGGCCACCATCAGTGTCATTAATTATTACTTACAAATGAGCAAGAACATGGACGAGTATTATAAGTTCTCAATGGCTGCGAGTTTTGTTGTATGATGGCAACCCTGTTTCCAATGTAAACCCGAGGATTCGGATGTGGCGGAGATATTGTGACAAGCTCTGGTTGCCCACTTCCTCATGTTCAAGGAGCAGCCGAATTCTCTACTTGTGCGACACAGAAAGCCTCCTTAATTTGCACGTACTTTCCTTCCTCCGGTGAGTTAATAACAATGTCGTCGGCCACGTACCAACTGTCGAGCTGGCTGATGACATGGCAATACTTAGTGGCATCATGGGTAACTTCACTTAAATGGAGTTGCCCCTCCAACAGGTAAAAATACAGGGCCAATACAGGCCAAAAGGGTAGGCGTGCACATTTATGCGGTTATCTGGACTATTTTCGGCATCCATCTGAACACAAACTCATAAAAATAATATTTAAATACACCAGCTGCGATTCTTTCGGGCCCAGTGGTGGTAAAAATCACTCGTGCTTAATAAGTCCACAAAAAGCTTTCTATCACGTAGAGGACAACAGTTTCGGAGGCGCTGAACAAATGAGAAGACGAAATCCTCTAAACTCAATTTATTATTTAATTTTAAGGCACTAGGAGACAGAAAAAAACCATTGTGGTGGCGTAGCTGGGCCTCATTTTTCTTCGTTGAGTTTCTCAAGTGCATAGTGATATAGACTTCAACAAACCTGCCATATTCTGTAGCGGCCGCAAGGCGACCTCTCGCGGAAGAACGGTGAAACACAAATAACCCAGCCGCTGTGGCCACTACAGCGGTAGCCCCTCAGAATAAGTATTATTTACTCTGAGGGTACCCCTGCCACACTGGCCCATGGGTAGTCAACAGTAGTTCGTCCTGTGATTAGTTGCTATAAAAATTACTTAAACGGAATTCCAGAACAATTATGTAATAATAATGTCCGCAGCTTATTTCTGGCTTAGCAACAGGTCTGCCAGAAGGTTCTTTGTGAGCATGGAAGGATTACCTCCATGGCTATGTGGCGAATTGGAATGCTGTGGGCAAATAAAAAACTGCACATGCACTGGCGTCAAACAGTCAACCATAAACGTATAAGTTTAGCATGGTTGAACTCCCTTGTTCTCGGTCTAAGTAAGCGGTGGACACTTCCACGTTATCGTTAAAGCATTCATTACAACCTGTATATTCTTCTTCACTTCGGATTGGAAGTTAATGTTGATGAAAATCGTAAACTGGGCTTCAAATCCACGAATTTCTTTCTAAGAGAACGGTATTGATAATTGTTTGCGGTCCTCTGCGGATATTTTACATTTAATGGAGTTTTGCAAACCACTTTTCCAGAAAATTACAGCACAACACAGGGATATTTAATTTGCCCCTGGAGTGATGCAACGTGCAAGTCACATCCCGGATACAAACTGGCAAAATTTCGGTCCCTTGAATTTCGTTATTAAGAGGTTCCACTGTATATTGCAGCTAATAGGCATGAAGCAACATCGCTGTTTCACATTCCATAGCTGAACGTATATCTCATATTGAAAACATACACCTTATAACAGTAATAATCAGTCACTCATTAAGACTTACCCGGGATGAATCAAGTAAGACCCTGGGAGATGGGGGTGGAGGAATAAACAGCTGAATGGTAGAGGGATTGGGGGAGTGGGCAGTTGCAGATGGAGATGACCCACCAACTCCTGTCCCGATGGTTGTACTGCTCACAGTGCCAGCTGCCACACCACCAGGGCTGTAAGGCACCTGTGCAATGGACAAAAACCAAAAATGGTCATCAGAAATTCAGCAACAAGAAATACAGTAAAACCCCTTTTTTGAGTTTTTCAAGGGACCTTAAAAAAAGTGCAAAAAGCGGGAAAGAGTAAAAAGTGGGAAAAGGCAAAATAAATAACTTTCACTGATTTACACACTCGAGAAAGAGTAAAAATGATATCAGGAATGGAATAGTAGTAAAAAGACATTTTTAAAAAAGTAAATGATAATTTTCTATTTCAAATAAATAAAAAAAATACATTATGACTTCATCTTTGCACAGTATCTATTAAGAGCATTGGTAAAAAGTGATAAAACCACTTTACAAAAAGCACTGTTCAAGTGACTGTAAAGTCAATTGAACAGTGCTTTTTTCTACGTAGACCCAAAATTTTAATGATGATGAATAATTAAAAAAATATGTTTAAGGCACTACTGTAACAGATAAAACAAAAAATACATCATGACTTTACCATATTTACGGAATCTTTCAGGAACATCAATGAATACTGATAAAACACTTAACAAAAAACACTTTTCACATAACTTTAGACCCAACATTGATGTTTCAATGCTTTATTAAAATACCATTTTATAGTGAAATTAAAAGTAAATTATGTTCTCTTAAACAAAAAACATGATGACTTTATCATAATATTGCACATAAATCTATAAGGAACATAAATGAATACTGATAAACCACTTTACAAAAAAACTTTTCAATTGTCTTTAGACCCATTTACGTTGAAATGATTAATAATATTATAGGAAACAAAATAAATTAACATCTCATTTTGTATATGGGCTTAAAAAATAGATGGCAGAAACAAATTCTTTTGTCTGCAATCAATAATTTAGGAACGGTTGAAATATTTTTACTGACATCACATCTATTTAATTAAAAAAATCTGAAACTTTTGAATGCTTTAGCTTGGAACGTCTATAAATAGTATACACATCATTTTCAACTTTATTCAAGTCTTCCAGGGTTTGTTCACAACACCGTCCTCCTAATAAATATTTCCTTAGGGTCTGTACAGCACACACAGTTTCCTTATAAGAAGGTACAAGTACTTCTTCATCCTCTGAGCTCTCCTCTGGTTCACTCTCCTCCATGTGGTCATTTAAAATTTCATCCACTGTCTGTAGTTGAGTGGTCACAACACAAGAGTCTACATCAGTGAATTGAGAAAATGAACAGTTACCTCTAAATAAACTCCAATTCATGTTGGAGGTTTCACCATCATCAGTCACTTCATCTTCATCAGGGATTACTACAAAATTCTTGTCAAAAAATCCTGCCTTTTTAAAACAGCAATAGCAGATGCCTTGACCTGCTTCCAAGCCCATGAGATTAAATGAATGGCTTCAAGCACATTTTATTTGACGTCCTTTACATTCTTACCACAATCATGGAGAGAGGTTAACTTTTGAACTACCATTTTTCTATAATGAGTCTTAAATGAGTGAATTATGCCTAAATCTAGCAGCTGGAGTTCACTGGTGCAATTTGGAGGAAAAAATTTAACTGTACATTGCGCAAGGGTACATTTGCAGGATGGGCAGGGCACCGATCAAGGAGCAATAAAATCTTCCTGTTCTGGGACCCCATCTTGGCATCCAGAGCATGGAGCTGCTGCTCATAAATTTCTGAAGTCATCCAAGCTTTTGAATTTGCTGTATATTTAGTTGGTAAGGTCTTAATGTGTTTGAAGCACCTTGGATTTTTTGACGTGCCAATCACCATTGGCTGTAGCTTTTCACTCCCATTTGCATTTGTTATTAATAAAATGGTAGGTCTTAGTTTACTATGTTTCCCACGATGATACTGCTCCCCTCTGAGGTATAGTGTTTTCACTGGTAACACATTAAAAAATAATAATTTTTTGGATCATAGTCTTCGAGCAGTTTGTGAAGTTTGCCTCCCTTCCACTTATTTGGAGTGTCCACGTTTACGCTCGCACCTTCGCCACACAAAGTCTTGTAAACAAGATTGTGCCTGATTTTAAATCTGTCCAACCAACCATTTGAGGCTGAGAAATCTGTAATACCCAGTCCTGCAGCTATGTGTAGAGCTTTCTCTCACGAAATAACACCATTCACAGGAATGTTTGATGACCTAGCGCCAATGAACCATTCCCTTAATATGCCTTCCAACTCTTGATAGTTGGAATTCCGTGCATACTTTCGCTTCTTAGATATATGCCCGCATTCATTTGCATGTTTCATCATCACTTCACGTCTTTTCTCAATGGTATTCAAAGATGAAATTGGCAATGCCAGACGTTTTGCCAGATCAACACGGGTCCCAACATTGTTTATCAACTTCTTCTAATATTTTGATTTTTTCCTCAAGGGATAGTCTCTTTTGTATTTTGCTTTTCCACTTCCGTGTGCGGTATAAGCTGTCATTGACAGAAGACATTAAATTTTCTTCCTCAAGCGTTACTTTTTCCGAAAGAAATCACACGTTTGATGAAGTTTGTAGGTATTAAAATGTGGTGCTCGTGCATACATTGGAAAGGTATTATTCAATTTAATACTTCAGTGTATTCTCCTATACATTGTAATGCAATGTATTTTCTAGAGCCTTAATTTTTAATACTTATGTATTGTCTATTGTCATTTAACATTGCTATCTGTATTGTTAATTTCTTTTAAAATAACTTGCAAGAAAATGCTAAAAGGGACCACCATCCAACCCGTGATCATCTTCAGATCACATGGTCTTCCAAGGCTGCTATTCTGAATCGAGCGACGCTATTTCTGGCTAATGCTATTCCTTGCTCCAGAATAGCATCAGAAGTGATTCTGAATACGATGCAGCTATCCAAGGCATCGGTTCCGTAATGCTATTATTCATCCCGCCCCTTTGGGTATGAAAACCTTCTGGTACAGTAATTGGAAATTCAGGCAGCCAATGACGAGTGATGTTTACGATTTTCACAAAAAGCTGAGACCTTTGCCATAGATGCCATGAGTCTGGTGCACGAAAGAATGTTTCAATAAATAATCCAACTAAATTCATTCAATGCTGTCTTCGGATACTATTATTATACTTTATTTTGTTCTGCATTCATCAGCTGATAGATAACTCTCTGATAATTTTAGATTTTGTGAACGGGATTTCAGTTTAGAAGAGTCTGGTGATGTTTGTTATGTATATCTATATGAACATATTACAACTACCCGAGCCGGAAAACAATTTTAATTCCTATAATGATAGTTCACCTCACCATCGTAAAAAAGCTTATTGTTTTCATGTATCTTTTAGGTTAATTTTTTAACATTTTAACTTCCACAATTTATTCGAGGGAGCGGACGATGTTTGGATACATGAGACATGCATGATCCAGCATTATCTTCAAAGTATACTTTCATTTGAAGTTATCATTGGATTTGTTACCAATAATAATTTAGTATTCTATTAAATTCATCAACTGATAGAAAACTTTCGGAGAACCTGTGCGGTGAACGGAAATTCAGTTCAGAAAAGTTTTGCCACGTTTGTTACATATTGACATATAACGGATTACCATGCTGAGAGAACAATTCAAACATGTATAATTACAGTTCAACTCAAAATTGTAGCAAAGCATATTGTTTTTGCGTATCTGTTGGGTTGTTTATATTATTCTCACCACTTATCTGACTGAGCAGATGACGTTTGGATGCATACAAAGTAGGAATAATGATTTATTAGTGTATCAAGTGATGTGATGGTAAATATCAATTATTGGGAAATTGGGACCGTTGGGAAATGTGAGGTTGGAAATGAATGTGAATATGGTAAGCAATATTCTGAGCCGACTGGTTTAATAATACAACGGAAATGTTAGATACAATTCTTTATGGAGGGAATGAATACTCATCCTATGCGTGTAGAACAGGTTCTTCTATTTTACCTAAACTTGATATCCATGGCTGAGAGAAGGGAAAAATTAAGCAATGCAAGAATAAAGCAATGAGACTTGGTCGAAAAAAATACCAGACTACAAGGAGAGGTACGGGAAAAGGCAATGTCAAGGAAGGTTTCCATTTTCATGCTTAAACTCAACTTGGTTCAGTTTCAAATAAGTTTATTCACTTTTCCTTCCCGTCCAGCTTGGCACATTTGCCTACTTTTTATGAGAAGAATTTTTTATGTTTACTGGAATATACATATTGACAAGTCAATCCTGCTAGTATTTTTATGTTTTTAAGAACACTTTTCAATGCATATTTTGCTGAATCCTCGTTAGATAACATGTGTTAAAGAATCAGGAGGCCTTTTCACTCGAGAATAGCTTGACGCAATTAGAATAACGTGGGGATCAGATTGTCGCCTAAAACAGCATCGCTCCCAGGCGTGTCTGCGTTCAGAATCACAAATAGCGTCGTCAACGCTATTCTTCCAACCAAAAGCGTCACGAAAGCTATTTTTGGCATATAGCTGCACAGCTATTTCATTCAGAATAGCAGCCCAAGTCTTCTATTAACGAGTAGATGTAGTTCATATTTCTGCCACTAAGTGCTGTGTGTACTATCCAGCCCGATCCTGCCCTTTTCAAATTCGTGATTCAAACAGTTCGTATAATTACCACGAGATGCACTTCAGCCATAACATAATGAACATGAGCTAAATTTCTGCTGCTAGACAAAGTTGCGCGATGATTTTTTACTGTTTAATATGCGTACAACTTTGAATTAAGAATTGAAAATTTGTGGTAATCGGGTATAAAATGGTGCAAAATGCTGGAAACTGCAAATGGACTAGTGTCAAAACGAGGTTAAATATACATTGGAAAGATAGGAATTTGGTGGGACCCAAAAAAATGGTTCAAAAAGCGGGAAAACGTAAAATCCGGGAACTCAAAAACGGGGTTCTACTGAATATATGACTAGTTATACAGATTGAATTGGAGGCAATAGTATCTTAGTAATGTTATATTATCGTGGATAAAAACATTTTTATCCTTGGCAGGAGATTATGTGAGGTCATAATCAAAGTTGGATTTTACCACATGATTACATCTTCAAATATCTAGCAATTTGGGAATATCAATGGGCTAGGACAAGGAAAGGACTTATTTTTGGTCTGGAATGAAATAACTTTGTACTTTTCCACACGGTTTACTATCCTCAACTGGTTTAAATGCAATAGCGTCATTTTCAAGAGGTTACTTAAGAGATTAGAGATTTAGTAACCTTTTGAAAATGACGCTATTGTGTTGAAACCGGTTGAGGATCATAAACCGTGTGGAAAAGTACAAAGTTATTTCATTCCAAACCATGGAAAAATTCCACAAAGTAAGTCCGTCAACGATTAATTTTATTTCTTTTAACCAGGAAAGGACACCCATTTTCCGTGAAATTAGTAATTTAGTTATGTCCAAGACACTTTAATAGATCAAACAGCGTTTCTGATATAAGATTTAAACTATTCATTTTTGATTTGTGGATATATATTTTAGTTCTATTATGGTAGTAAGTCAAACTTGATTTAAAAAAAATGGTAAAAAAAGAGCATCTACTTTTTCTCAAATTTATAAAACTAACATTATGTTATGATTAGGAATAGATACATATTCCAAACAACAAGGTCCTGTTTCTTTCAATTTGACAACAGTAGTTAAAGATTTCAAACATGGTATTCAAGCAGCCTCATACAACAGGAAGCCTTAGGAATATCATAGAGTAATTGGAGTTTGAAGTCTCCAATCAAAGCAGGGATTCATAGATTTTTTAGTATATTATACACCTTTTACCTTTCATAGATTGGCAAAATATTTTAGATTTACATGCATACAAGTAAAAAAACACTGGTCCCAACATTCAGTAAAGAGTGCAAAAATTTATGAATGAAAGTAACAACTGTTAGGCATTTTGTAGCCGTGGTGAGAGGAAATATATTTCATTTTTTTATAACAGCAGTATCAGTGCCTACATTAATAATCTAGGTAAATGTAATATGTTGAGTATTTAGAGGGACTGAAAGGACAGTCTTGGCAGAAAGGAGAGATATTTGAAGCCTTGAGCTCAACATTCATGATGTCACTATAGTTTTGAGTAGTACACCCAATGGCCATGGTAGTCAGCTAACTCACCAAGATAGCAAAAACAAACAAGGAAAGTTATGGATCTGGGAATCCCAGACCAGGCGAATGATATTCTTCACCTTTTAAATTTGCTGCAATTCATCCACTTGGGCCAAATGTTACAGCAGTTAAGCAATGCAGCTGCTAATCAGTTACAGCACCATTTCAATTTCTCTCCAGAATGTCAAGACAGGTCTTAACTAGAACATTAGAAACTATAAACCATGATGAATAGTGAAGTGGAGGATAACCTGGAGGGAATGCATCTGGGGGTCCTGAGATGAGATCATGTGGTGTGCTCCAGTCGCAGTGGTGTTGTTGCTCCCACCCCCATCCTCAGTCGCCTCCATTGGGTAGAGGCCATAGCGAGCCATCACAAGCTGCTCTGACACCCTCCTTAATTCCTCCTGCTGCTGTACTATGAGGCGTTGCAGAGCTGCATGCTTGCGCTGCAACCTCTCCTGCATGGCACTCTGGGCACACGTCATCACGAGATGGTGGGCTGACTGCTGCTGTTGCGACTGCTGCTGTTGTTGGTGTGGAGGGGGCTGTAGGGCCTGCTGCATGAGAAACTGTGGTGCAGGAGGGTGCTGTTGGGGCTGGAGGGTTGGGTGGTGCACGCCTTGTGTCTGGAGCATGGGCGTCGACTGCTGGGGGTGTGTCGTTTGGTGTTGGTGGGTGGGCTGCTGGTGAAACACCTGTACAACAATGGGAAGAATAGAATCATTTAAAGATGATTAAAAGGGAGAGGGATGCCTAGAGGCCACGAAGAGGGCTGACATTGAAATAAAAGCTTTAATTTTGCTGTACCACATAACATTGATAACATATAATAGCTATGCCATCATCATCATGTGAATGTTGACAGGAAACACAAATACACACAGGCTGTTTCATAGAAAATGTACATAACTTCAGGCAGTGAATGGGTATGCAATGCCAACTATTTTAAGCCTGATGGAATGGGGCCACAACTCTTTTTTAACGGAAAGCAAACATTTTATCAAGCACATTTTGAAGTCACCATAGAAACACTGAAAAACTAAGGAGGCAGTTACCCTTCATTCACCTCCCATTACCACTACAACACTTAAAGCTTTCCTGACTCTGGAAGAATGGCTAACATTCCCTAAACAGTTATCTGTGGAATTTGTTATCCACATTAGGCCCCAGAACTAATTAACTGAGGACACAGGAAACAGGGAGCTCACTGAGCTCTGATTTCACAAACTCTACATCATACAATTTCAGCTAACACAAACAGAAGTTAAAAATAAAGTGAATTTTCTTTACAGAGAAACACAGTATTGCAAACTTTTTAAATAGTGTAAAGACTAAGGTGGCCCTACCCATAAATATCACTTTATATTCCTGAACTTTATATTGTGTTCCACATATTGAAATATGAGCTTCAAAGTTTCCTCAGGTATCAAAAATGGCAGAGTTTACTGATAATTTGTTCACACTGAATGTGCACGAAGATTTTTTCTATGAAATTTTGAGTAAAATATTGGTTGTCAATACTAAGAAGGCTATTTTTGAGCACAGATAATCACCTAGAAAGCCCATAGCGAGGGGAGCAGAATAAGAGAGAAAAATATGCAATAAAGCCCTAATATTAGTTACACCCGTAAAAATTTCTCAATATTAACAATTCAAGTAAAGTTTTTATAAATTCAATAATCTTCCTTTATGGAGATATTGTTACAACAGTGTATCACAACTGTAAAAGTCTACATAATGCAAATCACAATTCAACTGCATCATACATATTCAAAAACATGCAAACAACTTCGCACATGTATTCAACAATAGTACCATGAATTTCTAAAAATGTTTCACTCTGATATTAATTTCCTTCTTGATGAAGTTACTACAGCCAAAATGTCATTATGAAACCCAAAATACATCAAATCACATCAAAAAAAATTTTTCAACAGATTAAATCTATAAATATATTGAAATAAGACAACCAATGTTTAATATTTGAAGCTGAAGCAAAGGAAATTTACAATAAGAGAGGAGAAATTAATAGCTGACCATATTTTCCTACCATAAATTTGAAGTTATGGTTTACTAGGACTTGACTCGTGTGTGTGCATAATAGGAATAAAAATTAATAATAATTGACATTAAAAGGACTTAGGAAAATAAATCAATCTTCACCTTTAAAGAATTAACTTAAGACATTCAACATTCATCAACCAATATTAAAAAATGCCACTAACATTAAGGCCTCATTCATTAGGCCGTGTTACATAAGGAATGAAAAAGTATACCAGCGTATAGTATGCTTAACAGAGAAATTCCATACTGTGAAATGGAAACATTTTGGGTCTCATCAATTTCACAACTAAGAGACTATAGTGCAGATATTATGTTTTATACAGCCAATAGTATCTCACTCCTGGTGAGAGTTCTCAAGATACAGAAAAAATATGCAAGAATTAAGTTTGAATGGAAAAAGATGTCTCTATTAACTTCCACTTCTACATTCTGAACATATTTACCTCAACGGATGACACAGGCATAGAGGGGTGGAAGGCAGCATTTGTGGTCACACTATGTGGGTAGAGTGGGGTTAGGGGCAAGCTGGCAAGAACGGCTGCTGCCGGGATGGCAGTCAAGTATTGAGGTTGTTGGGTGGATGACTGTGGGGTAACCTGCGGCTGGATCTTTTCTCTTCCTCCTACTTGCTGGCACGTGGATGATCCATGAACCACCTGATTCTGCAGCATCTATTCAAGAAGGTGAGACCACTATATATCACACTACATATGCAAGATCACTCGCCTAATTTTCAAAAAATCTTACAATCATAAAGCATAATCACATGCATCACAAGGAGTACTTCCAACCAATAGTATCAAAAACTAGGTAGAGTTTTAAAATTTTCTTCAGTTTTAAATGAGTTTCATTTTTCAAAATATTGAGAAAGGAAAAAAGATGCACAATAAACCGATTTAAATAGTATATTCAAAATTTGTGGACCAGGAACAGAAATGTCAAACTTGATAGTCTCAGAGAGATATAAATTTTATGCAACCCATCTTTCAAAACATAAGCAGAAGAAAAAACAAATGACACGATTAAAAAAATGTGAAAAACTTACAAATTACAAAGTACAGGGTTTGTATCAAAAGTATTGAGATCAAATTTGGAAAAAAATATATTGACAATATTGGTGCAAAAGATTACAATCCTTCAAAGTAGGACTCATGGGCATTGACACACTCCTATAACAAGTTGTCCATGTTTGGAAGGTGCCCTAGAAGTTCTTATCCTGAAATGTCCTTCAAGCAGCATAATGAAGCCGGTCTGACCTCTGCTATGGTCTCATGGCATTGTCCTTTGACGGCTGTCTTCATTCCGTGGAACAGGAAAACTCCACTGGGGTCACATCGGGACAGAAGGGGGCCTGGGGAAGCGTTTCAACACTGTTCCAGGCCAGGTAGCTGCTGACCACGAAGCTGGGGTGGCTTAGCACATTGTCATGATGCAGCATACAATTGGCGGCAATGTCTCATCTTACTTGGTTGACACTTCCCTTCAATCTTATCAGCACTTCCACACAGAAAACACCCGTGATGGTCTGTCCCTCGGACACAAATTTGTGGTGGACCACACCCTTGCTGTCAAAGAAAACAATGAGCGTGGATTTGGCCCTTGATCTGCTCATTCAAGTCTTATTTTGTTAAGGGGATGCTGGCGTGTGCCATTCGGCACTCAGACATTCTGCCTCAGGGTCACACTCCAAAACCCATGCTTTGTTGCTGGTTATCACATTGTCCAAAAACTCATGGTCTATTTAAACACATTGCTAAAGATCTTTGCAAACAAGCACAGTTTTGCCTTAAGTTGTCTGTCAAAACTTTTGGGACGAGGTTGGCACAGATTTTCCTCATTAGTAAATCTTTGGGAATGGTGGTGTGCACAGTCTTTCTATCACTTCTTACGTGGTCTACGATCATTTGAAAATTTCACCGCCAGTCTGAGATCAACACATCACACACACTGCGCATAGTCCTCCTTTCTGCTCATGGACGGACATCCTGTAGGGGGTTTGTCTTCCACACTCTAATCAACTGTCTTTGATGCACCCGTGGCATCGCAAAACAGCATCTTTTGAAAGGCTTTCACTTCCGAACACTTACTGAATCATTGCCAACGTCCATTGCTGATCATAAAGAATGAGAGTGAAGGCAATTTTCTGCTTAGAAAAATTTTTATTCGACCTTGGTTTTGCTGTACTACAACATCACCTGGGGGGCTATGCTCAAAATTTTCCTCGTATGCGACTGAAGGTTTTGTGCGGGTCACGTGGTACGAAGTCGCACGGCTCGGAGTTTTTGGTATGCTCGAACCGTGCGGGAGGAAGCCGCACGGCAAAACCGTACGGCTTGGGAGCTGCACGGTTAAGGGCGGGTGAGATCCTAAACCGTATATGGCTATTGTGTCAAAATGGCGGCTGCAATGCTTCGGCTTGAGCTAATTGAAGCTTTGGAGGAGGAAAAGAGGCCACAAAGAGCCATACGTCACCGTATATCACCATTTGATATGGATGATAGGAAATTTGTGAAACTCTACTGCGTCACGATGGACGTCGGGAGAGAATTAATCGACGGTATTAGACCTTTTCTCGGGGAGGCTTGTAGATCGTCTGCGCTAACGACTGAAACAAAGGTAATAAAAACTAATTTTTCAGACGAAAAGCATTGTACTTAAAGTAAAACTGAAAACATAAAATTATTGTACTTTGCGCTCCAATCTGTGTACCTCAGAGATGTACCTCGTAGAACACGATTCATGACAAACTAATATTGTCACAGTATGGATGTTGATGAGTAAATTTCGTGTTCATTTACGTATATGTTACTGTTATCCAATTTTGAAAGATGAAGTAAATTTGCCTTTGGCAATGTTTTCATGCGCTGTAAAACCATTTTACGCCTTATTGTAGGAAAATCATGGTTCTTATACAAATAGCAATGTTTGTACTTAATCATTAAAATATGTTGCATGCTTTTTTATCTTCAACAAACTCCAAAAGTTGATTCTTTTGTTCCGCGTTGAGTTTCGCCATGGTTGATCTTCAACGGCATTGCTCGCCACTCGCATTAAACTTGCACTCGTAAAAACTACAATGTACATTTCCCGGACAAACTTTGAGTCACAGCCGAAGTTGGCTGTGATTGGTTTAGGGTTCGTACTCTGTGACGCATAGCAACGTTGCCACATCGCACCACCCGTAATCAGTCTCGCACGCCTGAAATGATGTCGCATACGACCTTCAATGTTTCAAGCATACCAAAATACCGTTAGCTCGCGAACTGTGCGATTTCAGCAACGGGTCATCTAGAGCGTTCGACAGTAAGTCGCACGGTTTCGAGCATAGCACCCCTGATGATGTAGTACTTCATAACTAATAATAACCACACTCTCCACTGAAAATTTATCTAAGTGGAAAATTGCCTTAACTCTCATTCTTTATGATGGATTCTTTCCACCACATCAAGCCTGATACTTCTCTTTTTGTCCATAGCTAATTTTCTGAGTCCCACACAGACTTTATGGCAAAACTTGATAAAACTAGCATTTTTAAGCTTCAACTCAGCCTATAGAGTGGTACAATATATACAGAGGTACAATGAAACGAGGACATAAAACCACACAGAAGCTTGTAAGCGAATAATGCCAGATGCATATTGAGGCTGACTTCTCCCGCTATCCAACCTGAATGGAGCGAGCGTGTGGAGACATATAGTAGCATCAGAAAAAATAGGCCCCATTACATTTTACACAAACCCTGTAAATGATTCCATGGAGGATAAAGAAAATTATGATATCAAGTACTCTTCACTCTCTTTCGAGGGATCTGGATCAAAGGTGCACATGATGATTTGCTAGATAACACAGCAAAGCTAAGCAGTCTCCTCTTAAATGCATATGAAATAAGGGGTAAAAGCTTTCAGCCAACAGCTACAATTTACATAAGTTAAAGAAGAGAATTCACAGCTAAACATTAACAGTTACATTCTTGTTCCTCATCTGCTACAAACCTGTGAGTGATGGTGTTCAGTGGATGATACAGAGGGGTTTGCTGCCAGAGAAAGAGAGATTGGGGGATTGGAAGTGGCTATACTAGTCACTAATGTCAGCATTTCACCGCTGTTTATGTCGGCACACATGACGCTCTCCTCTGTGGCCTCTTGGAGCCTCCTGCTTTCTTCACCAGTGTCCTCCACCCCAGATGCATCACACTTGGAACCGGACTGAGAGACATTATGCTGCAAGCGATTCTGCTGCAAAAATAGAAACGGCAATGCTGTGAGACACATCTTTTCAACCTCAACAAACCACTGAATAAGCCATTGCAAGGCATGAGACACGGGATTTTAAGACACCAGCCAGGAAGAAGAAAGGGAATACGAAAAAAGCATTGAAAGAGAGAAGGGATAATGGGTGAAATGTGAGTTAAAGGAGAGTCTGAGGCACAGTTTCCTGATGCCTGGTTTATCATTTTCCCAGTTTATCAACTCAGAAGGCCACAATCAGCCACTGAGAATGTTCTTAATTTATAATATAATTTATTTGCCAGACGACAAGTATTTTACATAAATTGTATGTGGCACGTCAATTAGGTGCTAAACAATTTGAATTCTAAATATTTTCAATGCAAGTGATGAGGACCCCCAATGGAGAATGCTGTAAAGTAAATGGGAATAAAACTCACCATAGTATACATGTAACATAACCTTCGTGGACACAGTGGACCTAATAGACCTAATTAGGAAACACACTGAGCTCAGTTTAGTAGCTAAATTTTTAACATACCTATCCCAGGAGAGATGAGCATCAATATTCAAACCTAGGAACATAGTATTGTCGACCTGTGAAATACACGCTCCATTCAGATCAACACTGACCGAGCTCATAGATTTCTGAGTATTTGAGAAATAAACAAGCTGAGATTTGTTTACATTAAGGTTTAAACAATTAGTAATACACCATGTATATACTTGTTGAGATACAAAGTTAGCAGCAGTATGTAAACCAGTGACATTAGAGGAGGATATGACAAAATTGGTGTTGTCAGCATATAAACTGGGTTAACACCAGCTGCAGAGGAGACAAAGTTGGAGAGGTCATTTATATACTTAAAAAACAGCATTTATATACATTAAAAACAGCAGTTCTTGGCAACTAACCAACAGTCTAATGTAAAGGTTTAACTGTAGATATATATACCTGTAGGTATCTATAACTGTAAATTTATTACAGAGAATTCAGGTGAAAAATCTGAATTCTCAGTTAACTTTGCAAACATAAACATGCTATGCCACCCCATGATTAACTTTAACAAGGCATTATAAACCCAGCCTCTATATGTATCTATATTTTCATTAAAGTAATCATTGATGATTTGAAGGAAAAAAATATTTGTACTTCTCTATGTATCTACATCAAGATTTAGTTCTAAACAAGAAAATTTTTGGAGAAAAATAATTTTTAATGCAGGTTAGTGTTTGAAGTGGTCAGTTCTTGCCCATTGGGGTCTAAGTAAACTCGGATGAAAAAATTAAACACTTGCAATGAAAGAGCTATATTAAGAGTACCATGTAATTCTGTAATCCTTTAAAGAAAAAATTTGCTCTATTTTGCCAAATATAAAATATTCAAGTAGTATTTAGTGAAGAGAATGAGTGGAGAGTGTAATTTGGGGGTTTGAGGAATCCCTCCCCTACTGTAGCACAAAATATGCAATTACATTTGAAAATTATGAGTAAAAAAGTGAGTAACACTGGGAAATGCAAATAATGGCAATAGAAATAAGCATCAGCTAAGTGGGAAGGCACTAAGGATAAAATGCAGTTTCCACTCATGGATGTGAGGACAAACAAAACTGACAATATCTCCGCACATATGTTCTCCTTTTCTCAAAAGCAGTGCCCAACTTACCACCGAGGATGACAGCGAAGTGACCTGAGAGTAGACTGAAGATGAATCCAGCCCCATTCCTCGTAGCTGTTCCCATGAATCAGGACCACGTAGCACCCTTGAGCTTGGCTTCCCCCGTCGAACTAAAATGGCAAAAATTCATGATACAATTAACTCTCAGCCAAACAATGATGTAGGAGAGATTATAGTATTCAAAAATGCAACATATAAAAATTAATTTGATTGGAAGATGACACAAAATTACTTCCTGCAAGAGAAAGTAGAAATGGTGAAAGGCTAATACTTTCTTCAATCGATCTTTTAAAAAAATTATACATTTTGTCCCACCCTAAAATTCAAGAAAAAAATTATTTTATCTGCAAACTTTTTATCTCGGGCTAAAAAAGGTTAAATAGTATCTGGTTATAGCAACAGGTCCTGCTAGAGTCATGGTTATCGGTAAGATTCATTGTATTCCTTTGACTCTATATTTAAGTGACCACATAACCAGACATTGTATGACTGGCTCTTTTCCAATTCAGTTTCTAATAATTTAATTTTACTGAAAACAACTCTGAAAATCAATAGGTCATCATTTCAGACAAAGCAAAATAGGTTTTGAGTCATCTATATTTAAAGAAATAGATCCATAACAGGTGCACTAAATGAATGAAAGATTAACTATTCAAATGTATAATACCAAACCATATACATGAACTCATAAACAATTGAAGAAATTATAGCAAAAGGATGATAAGATTTAAATAAAAGCAGAATTTTCGAATTCTGTGTAAACAATAATTGAAAAGATATTTTATACAGCCCACAAATGCTATGAATTAAACAAAGCATAGTCAAAACATTCATTCATTTATAAAATATTCCTCCCTTTCCAGACCAAAACTTCATTTTAATTGACTAAGCTGGCCATGTTTTTCTAGTCTCCACATCCCACAGACCTAAGACCTAAGAAAAATGGATAATGGAATGAAAAATGGATTGGAAAAGTTTTTATGAACACACCTAAACTACTAATTACTTAGAATTACCATCAGCAATATAGCCCAGTTGCATTTTTAAGACAGAATAGTCAGAAATTTTTATCACAGGTTGTACTTACCTCAGCCCACCTTATGCTAGGGTCACCCAAGCTCTAAGCCAACCTTATCATTTGATATGGGATCAGAGACAAACGCTTCCCTGATGGAAGAGACAGATGACCAGGGGCATTGGCTAAATCTAAGCTAGACAAGCATGCTACGAAATGAATCCTCTCCAGGAAAATTTTTAAGACCCCAAAAACAAAATTAAGTAGTTGATAATGCTTGCATACATAAAATGCCTCATATGTAAAATTAATAACTAAAGATGCTATTTTTTCACAAATCTAAGAAATTCAAATGAAATCTTAGAAGTTAAAATTTATTTTTTTTGAATGCCTTGATAATAGTCCATTTGTGGCAGCATTTAAAATAAAAGTAAAGCACTATAGAGAAATAAAATGTAAGTAAGGAGAAATGATGTATTTTGGACAGAGCTCAACCATGGTTGGATACTAAGGGAAAGTTCCTCAACCAAAAATCACACACCTCTTTGATCTGATGATGTTTTGTAAGACCACACAGAAGACATTGGAAGTGGGCTGCCCTCTGGGTCTGCCTCCTCGTCAATGTTATTCCTGTCTCTCCCGCTCCTCCCTATTCTGCTGTTGCTGTCATCTCCCTTGTTGCTGTCTGTCCTTCCCCCATCCGCCATCATCCCACTTAGTGAGCCCTCCTCCTCCTCATCCTCTTCCACCTCGTCCTCCACCTCATCCTCCTCTTTCCCTTCCTCTTTCATCCTACCGATCCCTTCACCCTCCTCTACGTCGATTCCCACTCCAAAATTGGTCCCCCCACCTTTATTTTGCGATGTTTTCTTCATCTGCTTCAGCACATCTGCATAACTGTTAAAGGGAAAAGAATAACAGGGCAAAACAATCATTGAATAATCCCTGGCACTTCTGAGATAAGTAGTTCTCTGAAATCAAAGTCTGGCATAAAAATGCACTACTCTGATCACTCCACAAATATGAGTTTCACTTTGATGAGATAACACCAAAAACTGCATATTCTTGTACCAGCCTTGTGTACTGTTCAACTCCTGATTTTTTTTCAGCCTAAAAATAGTAAGTTTTCTTCTTGTATAGTCTGACCTAGAAAACGGGCACTTGAGTAACACCAGATCAAAAAATTGTTGAACCGACCAACAATAGAGCATTTGCATTCTTACACACATTTTACAGAAGTAATCAGGCTACTAATAAGGGATTAGAAACTAGTCAAACCTCAGAGTTGCTTTTTTTCCTATCTTCCATCTTAAAAAAAAGGCATTTCTAATTTTCATTAACAGAGGATGTAATAGTTGGGCAGTTGCTCTTCTGTGCTATAACTATCTAAAAACAAATGGTTGACGAGGCCAAGGTCACTTCAGTGTTAGTGGGTGCATGAAACCAACCATGTGCAAAGTCTCTCTCAGCCCAAAGACCTGTTATAATATGGAGCAAGTAGGGTATTTGTAAACCATCATCCAAATATTTTATATTCCATCAAAAAATAATAATTTCCTGACGAGAGATCAAGACTACCCCACCCCATACTCAATCCAGCCTTTTATGAACCACAGTTCTAAAGATTGCCACCAGATGTGAGCCCCTTAGATTATGATAGGAATATGCAAAAAACAGGCCTATCTTAGTAATAAATCATTTAATTAAAGCCACCCAAGTCTACTGAAGATTATGTCAAATTCATTGTTCAGCACAATAATTTCTGTGGATTTGAAGATTGGTATACTGCACTGCGGAATTAACCTGTGGCCAGGGAAAGATTATCATAATTTTTTTAGGCACACCAACACTTTTATTAATAATCAAACACCTAAGTTTCTCATCACCAAACAAAAGCCTATAACTGAGTATTTCAAAGGCAAATACAAAATGAGTGCAGTGAGAATAGTTTTTTTTGCATGTTGACAGAGGAAAGAGGACACATTTAAACCCATTGGGCTGAGGTCAAAGGGAGAGGAGGGATGAGTGGCAGGGATAGTTTGGAAAGGTTGACCACTGGTATGAAAACACCAGTAAGGTTTGGAAGCATACAATACTCCATGACAGTTATACTACAATATGCCATTTACTCCCTAACAGGTTTTGAAGAGAATGCATGATACTCAATTAGTCAAGTCATAGAAACACTTATTATGTGTTTCTGGCATGATTATTTTGGTTGGCTGTGGAAGACAAGATAGCAAGCATGGGAAAAGGTTGTTCCCTTATTATTGCAGATGCTCACCTGACAAGCCTGTGGGTGCACACAATGAACTCTGGCTTTGAGTTCCATTGATGATATGTTATGTAAAAGTGAGTCTGCAGCCATATCCACTGCTGTCCTTTGGTGAGAAAGCGGTAATAGCAAGAAGTTCCTTCACCCTTCTGCATCACTACACATCAAAGAAAGAGAGAGACAACTCAGTAATATAGACAATATAAGGTGATATAATTAAATTTAAACATTATGTATTGAATCCATATAATTAGTAATGTGAATCTCGAAGTGGTTATAGAATAAAAAAAATAATGGGTATGTACACAATCAATGAATAAAACTTAAACTACGTATTACTGAGCAAGCAACAATGAGCATTACATTTGTCAGTAAGGAAGGACAGATTGTTTTGGTTCATCGATTATCAGTACCATGAGTTCTTAAGCTTAGAATAGAAACAAAAAAGAAACCATACCAAAATCCTCAGTGGGAAAACCACAAATTTCTACCTCAAAAAATAAAAAGTTAACCCATCCAACACCCAAACTAAAAACATTTTTTCATTGTATGGAAGATATCATGGCTCTTATTACACTCAATTCAGTTTCTGTGCAATATAATCCTGTTTTAAGAACACTATCTCATTAACCTACACCAAGGTAAAATATTTTACCACAAATCCAAAGTTTTTCAAGGTACTTCAACAAAATTCTGACTTTTCCAAGACTTTTTTAAATCGAGAATATTCCATGACTTTTTCTGGTTTTTCAGGGCAGAAGACACCCTGAAATTTTTCATTCTCTTCAACCATCTCGCATACAAACACAACACCAAGGAAGAAAAATTGAAATTCTAGCAGTACACTTACACTTCTCATGGCAGCTGACCACTTGGTCAAGATCATCAACGTGATAGTAGTCATAGCCTGAAGTTCCCAGAACTTCAAAGGGCAAATATCCAATTATTGGAGGAGCTCTGAAAGCCAAAGAAAAATAAATAGATCATCCAAATGATACACTTAAAGGTAAAACAGTGTTTTAAAATTCACTGTCAAGAAAAAGAGTAAGGAAATTTTGAAAACATGCAGTGTCTGTCAAAGCAACAATAACTCCCAGTGAAAGGAGTCAACCATTTGTGAAAAGATATGAACAGGGATTTCTGAAAGGGATGAGCTGGATTCTACTGTTGGTGCAAAAATTATGTAGACACTGATCAAGTTTGGACACTGATTAAAAATGAACCATGGTACCTATATGATTGCGAGTTACACCAAATTTTAGCTTGTTTTATTTTGCATTAGAAGTGTGCAAATATTTGAAATTTTGAACCGAATCTAATTTATTTTGTTCTACGAAAATTTTGAGCAAATCGGCATCTGCAAAGCTTCAAATCAAATATAAATTAAAGTTACAGAACTTTTTTTAATTGCTCTTTTTTCTTTTTAAATATGCATAACTCGCATTATTGGTGTTAATGGCCATACTGGGCCATACAACCATTGGAGCATCAGTATAGTGGATGTATTCATGATATTATATGTTCATGGGCGTAGTATTGCTGTGTCGAGCATAATAATTAAATTTTATTATCATTGTAACGAGCATGAAATGCATACTCCTTTGATACTTAAAACACGAGCGTTCTTACAGTGCAAGGTTTGGTAAATTTGCACTTTACGGTCCCCAAGAAATTTTTTTTTTCGATTCCTAGAAATCAGTATATTTCAATAAAATTTTTATGGAGGGAAGTGCACACAAGCAGACCTTCTTCAGTGAAAAAAGAAGTGACTTAAGTGCGGAAATACCGTTTGAACATGGGAGGTGATGCTATCGGTGGCCATATTGGCTATTTTCCAGAGATGGCGCAATGATCGAGGGACTTTCACATATGACATACAGTAGACCTCCACTTTACGATGGTTTCCACTTATGATGGGTTCCACTTACGATGGATTCAACTTACGATCTCAGCTGATTTTGCGCACGCTTTTAAAAATTTCAAATTTTGCCGATTTTGTTTCCACTCGTACAATGTGTCATCCATTCATAATACTAAGCCTTATTTGTTAACAAAACAAATTTTATAGCATTGCAACATTTACATATTCAATGTTACTATTAATTAAAAGATGCCGGTGAGGTTAGGACAAATGTTGCGATGTGCTACCACAAATCATCTCCAACGAGATATCGCAACATTCATTATGTAGTCAGTATCAAATATATTAGGAAGAAAAATAAGGCTTTCATTAGTCATTATACATACAAAATTTTACCATTGTGAAATTCTATAAAACGAACACTTCACCCAAAGAGTAACTTCATGTTCGAGCGTATTACCTACCAATGAAGTGATACGATACCTTTAATGGATATACCCGTAGCTAGGTAATAAATCAGGCAAATGAAGCGAGTCGAATAATTGCTTAACACTACGATTAATGACAGGGTTGTAATGTGATGGCTAATATGTGTGAATATGCTTCGAAATTTAAGTCCCTTATGACTTCCTTCCATCCACTACCAAGAGATGCAGTGTCACACTGACATCTGGGTGACGTGGGTGAAGAAGTGCGTAGTTCATACTGTGCATCTCTCTTTTCGAACAGCATTTACAGCCCGATTTACACCCGGTAGGGTTACTAATAAGAGCTTGAAGTATTATGCCGTTATTTGTGAATTGGTAAGACATTTATGATACTCGTTCCCTCTATCTTTTTCAGATGATAGACTTGGTATTTGGGAAAAATTTTATGGTATAAGCACTGGAATCTCAAAAGAAACTTTGAATGAACTAGAAATGTATTTAAAAGAAGATCTGGCACCAAGATCAACCGATCCTCTTTCATGGTAGAAAATTAAGGGTAGAGATAACAAAATACTGTGCATTATGGCCAGAAAATATCTAAGTATTCCAGGCTCCGAGACTTCTAGTGAGAGTCTTTTCTGCAGCAGGAAATGTCATTACAGACAGTCGTGGAAATTTAAGCCCCACTCATGTAGAGCAGCTAGTATTTTTACATGATAACTTAGGAAGACTGTGAAGTTTTTAACATCTCAAAAGCATTTTATTTTTTAGTAGTACAACTGCGTAAAACTTTGAAAATGAATAAATATAAAAAAAAGCAAATAACTATATGTATACTCTACTGTCTCTTCTTAGGGGTATGATACATATATTGTAATTTAATGAAAGAAGTGTTATAATAAATGTGACAAAAATACAGAAATAGCTGCTTTCAATACCAACATGTTAATGAAACAAATTTGGATTTAAATTCGAAAAGCATACAAATATTAAGTCGATTTGAATCCGATTTGAAGTGAAAAAGCAAGATTCACACATCACTATTTTGCATTTAACTGTGGTTGCCGATTATTTTTACAATACACTGTCGATTTTTTATTCTGGTGAGAACAAAAAAAGTTCCGGTTTTTTGCCATTTTCGACCAGAACACTCTCTTTGACATTTAATAAATGAGCATCAGAATAACAGCGAGGATAGTTGACCCTCGGTTTAGCAGGCGAGGACTTTGCCCCGCCGGCCCCGGTGGCGGCAGGGTAAAGTCCTCGCCTGCTAAACCGAGGGTCGCGGGTTCGAGTCCCACCTGGGTGGGTTTTTCACCACCCAGGGCATGGATGTATGTCAAGTTCTGTTGGTCCGGTCCCTGGAAAACCTGATGACAGGCTCAGCAGCCTATCGAGATTCCGGGGACATACGGGCCAACAGAATCGTCCGGCAAGCAAAAAAAAAAAAATAGTGAAGAAACTTTAAATAAACTTTAAAGAAAGTTTAATCGTAATGAACCTGTAGTATTGTGTAGGAAAAACATATTTAAATGTAGCTTGAAATGTTGTTCTTTCTAATAAGTCATAAAAAAGTTATTAACAAGTATATGAAACAACTTTTTCTTGGTTATGAAATGTAGTAGACACAAGATCTTGGTCTTGTTTTAAATCTCTTTACAGCAGTATTTAACAACAATTACCATCGTAAACTCACATTGTTGTGGGCCGGACTCGTTACTCATACACTTCTTCTGTGCATTGCCGCGAAGTGTGAAAACAATCGATGCTCTTTTCCTGAATTTTATTTCAGTTAGCAATTGTGCTATTTTAAGCATCTAACCATATTCCGTATCTTTTACTCATAAGGTACTTTTCGCGATGCACTGAATTTCTTCAATGTGCCAAAAGAGATTCCAAGACATGGACTTTCACCACCCCTCTTGCGAAGACAGCCGCCTTACCACTGGATTGAGCACGCTAAAAAACTTAGTTGTTTATTAACTCATTTAAAATCGATATCACAATGTAATGATAAGAACTTTTAAGGCTGCTAATGACTCATATGCCATGAATCATCTTTAACCTGCTTCGCCTTTTAACTTTTAAGTGTAAAGGTTTCCCATTGTCAGCAAAATACAATTATCAGGGGTCCAGACTACTAAGGTTACGTGAAACAATTTGAGTATCTTATTCTAAGATTTTATTCTAAGGAAAAAACAGAAGTCATATGCAAGATAAGACAATAAACTGCAATCTCCACAATTCCAGGACAGTGCTCTCCCATTGAAATTACTATGTATACCGAGGAAAATCCCATGGTAATGGTTAACTAAGTTAGGCACTGATTATAAAGCTTAAAATTTTTGAAAGCCAAAAATCTGAACACACAAATTCCTACCAGAGAGTTTAAGCTGAATGAGTGTAACACACAGTAGGAAGCTCAGCACATAGATATTTCTTTTTTCATGAGCATTTGTAGGAAATATGAGCAAATACTCTAGGAAACAAAACTATTTTATGATAGCTTATCATACCTGTGGTCAAGGAAAAGGAATTTCCACTCTAAACTGTGCCGTGAAGTAAATTCACACTTTGACAAGTCCACAACAGATACTTCGCGAATAAGCTGCGGTGTCTGTAAACGTCCAGTTCCGACAAAAACTTGTCTGAAAGAGTAAAAATACTGAATAAGTAAAATATAGATGAACTAAAATTAAAATGACTAAAAAAGTGCACCAAATTTTCTCAACACACAAATATGTTCTCATACAAATGCAATGCAAAACTAAAAAAATGAAGTATGAACATGGAGGTGGCAAGTACAAGAACAAGAAAAATTAGATGGGCTGGCTACGTGTTGCCAAATGAGCGGGGGCACTACTAGAGGAGGTAGGCCTGGGAAGACAAGAAGAAAGATGACCTCCTGGAGGACAGAGATGAAGATGGTTGGATGGAGTCAAGTCAGACATCAACCGGCTGGTGGGGAATAATGGATGAAGCAGCGGACAGAGAAAGATGGAGGTCACTTGTGGGCAAGGCAAAATCCCGGCTTGGGTATAGATGGCCAAGGGAATAAGAAAGAGTAAGAGTAAGCTTCTGAGCCTCGGCATAACCATGATGTAATCAGTTAAGTCTCTTCTATTTCCATATGTCCTCCTTACAAAAGACGAAGTAGAGTATATTATGGAAAGTAAAAACAAAATGTTTAATGTAACCACAATCAGTCCAATTGGTAATTACATATGTCTTACGGCATTTTAGCATGAAATATCAAGCACGTTGCAGTGCATGTAGCATAATTTATAGAATAGGAACTCCTTCACAGAAATCATGATTATGCATAGGTACAATTTTATTTTTTTTTTAAATTGAGAATTAAACATTGGATTGAGGTACCAAATTTCACAGAATATAATCCTATTTATTCATCACAAGGATCTTGTTGTTGTTACTACGTAAATGCTATGCAATTACAGGAGGGTATAAAACACTTCCAGTCTCATAAAAATTGCTACATTTGACATACTTCCTCACTTGATGTCTCTTCAGGGTACTCCCTGACTCTTTTCATGAAACTTCAAATGTCTACCAACTGTTTCACCCAGAATAGCAGAATTTTTAATATGTTTAGAATACATTGCAATTCAAATAATAAAGGTTTGCATGCAAAAAGTGTTGAGTATTTATTTTTATGCATAAAACAAAGTTTTAAAGCACTTATGGTGGATAAATCAGCACCATAAAAGTTTTAGTGCAACCAATGGAAGCCAATACATCATCAGCTTGAGGATCTAACAGTAAAAACTTTCATAAATACATGGTCCACAACCCCCACATTTTCACACACAAAGACAATTAAAATAGAAAAAAGTAGAGAAAGCATTAATAATATCCCATTGAATTACACAATATATGAATATAGAGAAGTCTTAAACTCACTTTCCATCACCTCCATCGGACTGGTACTGAGAGAACTTTCCACTCACAGATCCATCATCTTCAATGTCTCCAGTATCTATATCAGATCCTAAATGTAAGAAGACTAATTAGAGAAATAGGCCAAGAAATACACCTGGCAAGTTTCCAATGACTTTTTAATCCAATTTCAATACCTACGAATCAAGCTTAGCAGGGAAATTTTACCAACAGTCAAATGAGAGCTGTTGGTTTTTATATTGTCCAAAAACTTATTACTTATTATACCAGTAGGCATAAGGCTTAGTAAAGAATTACCATTGGCAAAAGACACACCAATATAATGATAAATTGACTTCTTTGTAAATGGTGGTCATTCATTTAACACAATATCATATAGATGAATTTTAAAAGACTCGATAACAGCATGATTATAACATTATATATTATGACCTTTGCACAAAAAATTCCACCATAATCTAGACTAATGCCAGCACCAGAATATTGAACAGATTTAATTCAAAATAGTATTAGTGAAATAATACAGGATCTAAAAACAAGACAGAAGAGTGTCATTTAGGCATAGTACTACATCCTCTTACATGATGTTACTCTCAAAATGAAGTTAGAAAGGTAGATTAAAGAACTGTAGTATCATATTTAATAAATACATAGATCTTACAGCCCTCTTACTCACTTATACAAATGCAGTACTTTATTGTAGTAAACGTAATTATGTACCATGGTCAAGTAATAACTATTCAAGAAAATGATAAAGCAACAACAGAGATCTAAAGTTTAACAGATCTACGTGCGTTGATAACCAAATATCTACGGCAATAAATATAAGATTACTCTATGCTACTTCATACCCAAATGCAGATGCAAGATGAAGATCTATCAACTGACATGAAGGCACAGTAAATAAAGAGGTCCACTGAGAGATAAAACACATTTAAAAGGTTAATCAATTCAAGCAAAATGTCAATTCAAGAGTAGGTTAGAATTAAACAGGGAACAATAACGAGTCAAATATTCTTGTATCAGAACATGTATCAAATAATCTATTCTAATTCACACAGTTAACTGAAGCAATGATGATAAAGCTTAAACTAGATCATTAAAGCACACTCCTTTCTGCTTGAGGTGCTTTGAAAGTTAACAATGAGTATTCAGGATGACAGAAGGAATTGGATAGCATTAAAGATCCTTGGACAAAAAAATTACAAATATTTCTACATATTAAGTCAAACTAATTCTCTTATCAAGAGTGCAACAAGCACCTGTGATTAGCATAGAATGTTTCATCAGTAAACCAAACAATACATGAAGTTAAGCCACATATATCAATTGCTACAAGTAAACAGGTAGAGTACATAAGACGGCTACTGGAGCAAATGGGAGAGTCATTAGAGATTCAAAAAGTTACAAACTTCACTGAGGTCACCACCAAAATATAGACCAAACATGTTCTACATCAGAGGAAAAAGCTCCAACTACCAGAGCATAAGCAACAAAAGTGACATTGTACGAATGATACACTGTGAATCTCCCTTCTCCCAAACAACTCAAAACCAGAGTAAGACATGAATCCTACAAAACACACATCCCTTCCAGTGCCAATGCAGCTGATGTCCTAACACCATCTGTCACGAGCTCATGGGGCTTATTATGTGATTCTTAAAAAACATACGACCTTAGCTGATTTTATGCAAGAATGCTCAAAAATATTTTAGGATTGATTGATTGTGAAAAAGGATGAGTAGACCAAGACATTCTTCGAGGTTCAAAACATTGTTAGTTTAAGGAATAGGACAGCAAGCAGAAAGTAGTATAGATTTAAATAATAGTCATACCTAAGAAGGGAAAGAGGCAAGAAAAATGTAATCTAAAATTTTTTCAGGAACAAAAATTTAGGCTAGGCCTGCCCAACAAGAAAACAATATAAAAAAATTGGTGCATGAATTCCTGAAGTAAAAAAATGATACTCCACAGATACACATATAACTTGACAGACATCTATTTGAGTAATGTTGATCCTACATTAATGTAGTTTGGAGCTACAATGAAAATCCTACAATCGAAAAACACTTAAAATGATAAATAAAACCAAAGTCAAGGAAAAACTTGTTTAAAACAAATAAAGAGTAAAACAATATTTAACAAAAACATTAAATTAAGGAAGTAAGAGCAGGTTAGAACACATCAGAAAACATGAATGGCAATGAATGGAGCCATGTGCGCTGATAAAACATTTGGTAATCTTTTGGTCAGTAGTAAGTAGTATTCACAATAGTCATGGCTGAATGTTGCGTGTATAATTATCCATTTTGTTCACAACACATACATACACTACACAGGTTTACAGAGTAATTAAAAACTATATTATCCACATCTGATACATTTGCAAAAAATGAACACACAAACATTGCTGATGTCATAATTTTGATGCAAAGTTTTTTTATTGTCTAGAGCCAATCAGATTTATTCCCAAGCTATTAACAAAGGCACCACTTGGTGCATAGGGTCTGAAACAAATGACCCAAACCAAGTGAGCTGTAGTGAAGTGGGCAGTACCGTTGAGCAAATAAAAATGCCTTTGCTATGTCTTATATTGAAAAGGATCACAATTGTGTGTTGTCATCTTACTAGCAACTATTATTTTACTTTAATATAAAATTTTTTTAAAAATCCATCCTTTATACACTACTAATCATTACTAATAGGTAAAATAATGTACATATGCAATATAGCATTACAAAATAACAGTTATACAATAAAAATTAAGCATTTCGAAGTCATCATTAATTTTATTATAATAAGATTATTTTTAATATATTCAGCATATACATTTACATATAATTAAAGTTATACACTGGTAGTATTATCACAATTGTATCAAATTCAGAGTCTAAATTGAACTTCAGCAGTCACAAACATTAAGAAAAGGTGGATCCTCTGACACACCTATTAGAAAAATACTTTTATCACACAAATATAATTAAATAACAATTATAATCAAATTGGACTAGGACTGGAATTTTAACTTTCATATGTTCTACATTTGAACAGGGAACATTGAAGGTTGAAACAGGGAAAGTTGAGAAACTTACTGCTTGCATTAAGACAGCAGAAGCTTCAAGTTATTTCACAAGGAAAATTATCAAGACCACATGATAACTATCATAACAAGTGCTAAAGTTTTTTAGGCTAAATAACCAATTCATATTTTTAAGACAGCATTTCAGATGATTTCACCCCATCCTACACCTATCAGTTTACAATGAAATTAATGTTAAAGGACATCAAAGATAACAGACATGTACACAACTCTATATTCTGCCATTGTAACTTACATTACAAAAACTATCAGTCGACTTGAATTTATAAAATAATAAAATAATTTGCAGAAGTGCTTGGACAAAAATATTTGACTCAACAGTATCTTAAATAAGACAAACTGGTATATTTAAAGAATACAGGGTATATGCCTGAATTTGTGAGCATAACCAGATGCAATAGTTGAATTAGAAGAGCATCAGATGATGACCAGACTTGATCACTCAACTATTAGAGTAGAAGAGAAGCAAATACAAGCAAAGATTTCTGGTGCAAGACTGCCTTCTTGAAAACCACTCCAAAAGTAAAACTACGGCCAAATTGAGAACTACACAAGTGCTGCCAAGGTTTCTATTTAATGCTGAGAAGATTAGTATTTAATATTAGGAAGTAATTAAAAAAGTGTCTACAATAATTATATGCATGAACAGCTTAAGTTCTAACTTGTTCCTAGATGTAGGTAAAAGATATAGAAATTGGAAATTATGGGCATGATTAGAATGCTACTGTGAACATGCATGGTGAAGGCAAATTGAACAATAAAGAAGAACTCAACCACCATGGTGAAAAATTATGATGTCTTCCTTCAGAGCATTCATTGACCCACCTCTTTAACCACACAGCTTTAAGCCATACTTGAGAGCAGTAGCTCTTGATTGGTGGGGTGTATCCCACTCGAAGATAGGGCTTGAGGGCTGTCGAGTGTGACACAAAGTTCCATGGAAATTAATATCAGTACATTTATGTTCACGTACTCCGATGAGTAGTACATACCATTTAATGATGATACAAATGATAAAATTATTTCAATATCCACTGGTGTGAAAACTTCAGGAGACTTCCAGGATAAAGAGACCTTTTTAAACAAGTAACAAGTGCTGCAACAAAATTATTACCTAAGCTCAAACACAAAAATACACATAGGCTACAATTTCCATGATCTACTAAGTGTTTCAATATACACTAATACATAAAATGTAACAGAGCATTACATGCTATTTCACCCCATCCTCTACCCATCAGTATGAGATGAAATGTTTATTTAGAGTTAGCCATTTCGTTTTATTTACCAAGTATATCATTCTATAATATTTTAATACTCTATTATTGGAAAAATTCTATTATCCCTTGTACAGTCAATGCCTCAATTTATTTCAAGGAATTAGGGATGGATCAGTTTCCCTTTTTTTCAGTTCCAGTTTAGTTCTTTGCCTCTGTTCTTATTTCTGGTTCTTAATGTGGTACTTATGTCGCATTGGTAAATTTTCAATAAAATTGAAGTCTATTATTATTAGAATAACACATGATGTTATCTCCACCTAATTACATCCATAGAATCATAAAATATGATGAGACAAAACTATGCTACACATTTAAATAATTAGAGAATGCAGATTGCATATTCTCTTAATAAGAAGAAATAAAGAAAAAATAGGAACAAAAATACAATAGTCATCATTAGACTAGGACTGATATCAATTTTTCCGGTACCAAACCAATACCTTGATACCAGTGGCCGATACTGATAGTATTATTGGCTGATACCTTACTTATTTGTCCCAAAAAATTTATTAAGCACTTCCTTTCTCGTGAACCAAACTCAATGATCCTAAGTATGATATAAGAGCAATAAATGAGAGAAATGACATTGTGATAATTCTTTTATTTTGCTACTCTTACAACTAATCACTAGAATTAAATTTCAGACTCTATGTCCTCTAGCATTTGTAAATACTGATAATTCTTTTTAAGAAATATGAGCTACTGAACATGCTCAGCAGTAAAGAGGGTTCTTCTATCAGAAACCATTGCACCACTCATTGCGAGGATGCCAAGGAACTGGCAACATGACGTCATCAATTCTCAACACGAAATTTCATTTTGGCTCACAAGTCCTGGCGTACACGTGACACGGAGCCATAAAGGCACCTTGTAGCAATAAAAACAAATGAACAACACATTGAACAATCAGTTGCGTAGTTGGCGGGATATTAGAATTAGATCTTTTTAGACCCTTTTCACCAAACGAATACTTTCGAATAGAAGTATCCGAAAAAAATGAATACTAGAAAATAATGAAGTATTGGGAAAATGGCCAATACCCGATACTCGCTATTGGTATCAGCCCAAGTCTAGTCATCATCTCAGTGACCTTTAGCACCTTAGTCAGTAAGCTTCTATTAAAAAAGGCACTTCTGAACATTCCTACAAATAATTAAAAATGTTACACTTTGGTATTTCCTATAAATATTAATCTTTAAAAATGGCCAAATAAGCACATTTCTTAAGTCATTTTTAGTTATGTGCAGCTAGAAAAAAGATACGCCATTATTTTTTGTGCTTATTTAACTTGATTTCAATTCCTAAGGGGAAGTAGTCGATGAAGATGGACCTTACAGAGATCTGCTGGTACAATTGACTAAAAAGGTTAAAGACTGACGGTGCTGGATCTTCAACTGGAAATGTTTCAGCCATAGTTGCTACTTGACCAGTGGCAAGGGGCTCACATTCAACTTCACTTAATTCTTCCTCATGGATGGCACTCAGCTTTGGATGGGTGGTCACTAACATTTTCATCTTATGTAGTAAAATATTCCATTTCTTTGGAGAGACTGCTGAACTAGAGAAAATTTATTTTATGCTTCTTCTGCACATGCTTTTTTCAGGTTATAAGAGGGCTCACATGCACCCCTGGATATCAAGGAATAACCAATATTGCACTTAGCATAAAATTCGAATCCTACATCTACCAGGAAGCATTTCTGCACTTGGTATCTGAAGGCATATCATGGGAATTCAGCTGCGCAAGTAATTATTACAGCTATCAGTCTAATGTAGGGATGGTCGGATCGGATCTGCGGATCCAAAGATCTGCAGATCTTTACATGGGATGAGATACTGATATCGGATCCTAATATTACAGTAAATCAGATATGCATCAGAGAGTTTTAAGCGATTGAAGTGCCGGCTGTCGTCGGCTATCGGCGGCTTTCTGCCGAACAAATAGAATGCTGTTGATGTACTTCATTCGACAACCGGCTTTTGCTGAATGTAAATCAAATTCACCCTTTATTATCCATCTCATTATTCTCAAGAATCAAATCTCAAGATGTGGCATGACAACAGTCATTGCGTAAACGTGAAAACACTCAAGGATTAGTATTATTTTGGCATCGACGTTGTCTTTATTTTAATATTTAAGTCTAACATTTTTAAACTTGATGTTTTTTATTTTCAATAAGGTCTCCAAGGCTTAATTTCTATTATCATTTGTGAATTGTATAAACACTTGAATACATCCAAGGATCCGAAAATAAGAACTGAGATCCGGGATCCGAAATGAAGGATCCGGATCTGGATCCGAAAAAAAACCTGGATCTGCCCATCCCTAGTCTAATGTAAAAATATTCATAGCATTTCACATGTTGATTGTGCTAGGCTAAAGCCAAGCATTCAGCTGGACAAATAGGAAGTACTAATTTCTCTGTTATTGTTTTTTACGATAACATAGCATGATTGATTTTAGGGTATGATCATGATTGACTAATATCTCAAAGACGGCTCAATCAATTTAAAAATGAAGTACACCAAATCAAAGCTTGTTTATTTCTGCGTTTAGTGATGGTAAACGAAACTTTTTACCGTTTACATTGATTTCAGTGTGTGCTTAAAAACAGAATTTTAGCACATTTTCCGGGTACTGTAAGGATGCATCGCATTTACGGCTTTGTAATAACAACACTGATGAAGATATCGCAATTTCTTTTACAAATATTGTAGCATAGATCTTTCTTAACAATCATACGAAGTTTCACATTATGCAGTGCATTAGTATTTTAGTTATTGATGAAATTGCAAGACTGCGTTATTTTCCGTTCCGCGCATCCCTGAAAACCTCCGTTTGGACCTTCTTCAAGCTATCGAGTTCATCATCATGAATCCACTAATAAAATCTTACATGAATTCGTAGATTAATCAATATCGACTAATATTTATTTTGGAAAAAGAATGTGCTGAACTGTCAGGCGCATGACCGGAAGAGAAATGGAGAGGTGCACGCTGTTGCCGTTCTACTGCCTAAATTACCCTTCAGCCTCAGTAATTTCATTCAACATGCTCCCTGTGAACCTACTTCTAATAGTACGTGATATGGCTGTAGAGATGGCATTCATAGTCTTATGGCCATGGTCGTTCGATATCTCAATTCTTCGCATCTTTGAGACGTTTTTCTCAATCGGAAATTCTGTTGCCTAACGCCCGAGAGATCTTTGAAACAAATCGTTGCATGGGTAGGACAAGCTACGCAGTGCATTGGCACATGCAAAGAGAGAATCAGAACTCTTTTTACTCCCTCTTATAGGAAGCTTCCTCCACTTAAGCATTAATTTAAAATATCGGATCCAGATCCGATTTTTTTCAGTGAATTTGGAGCCGATTTCATTATCCGGTGAAACGTAATAATATCCGCGGATCTTTGGATCCGACCATCCCTAATTGATTTCCTTCACCAATAACTAATACCTCACCCCATCTTTGACCTTGGTGACATTCATTGACAAATAGTTACACTGATTATTTCCATCCTTTTAAAAGATTCTGCTTTCTAACATCACTTTGGAAGCCTCCATGGGTCCAGGCTGCTGCTGGTGTAGGCTGATTGTTAGTCAAGCATAGGGACTGATACATAATGCCAGCTGCCTTCAAAAATGGTGTTTCTCCACAGTCTATTTCTTATTTTTCATACACATTATCATGACCACTTGTTTTTTGTATACAATCTAAAGGCATGTTTACTTGATGCATATACCCACCAAAGGGATGAACAAATGTCTCAAATTAGAACAGGAGTAAATTTAATGGTGTAAGTGTTCACACAACTACTCATGCGGGTATATACATTGAGTGAACATCGCTTGATAAATAACCTAGAAAAAGCAGAGTCACAGCTATGTATCAATAAACACAGGTACTACTTGAAACTGCCTCATATTATAGGCTATATACACAGCAGACATACAGTTCTACACGTTTTTATATAATAATAAAATTTTGGAGCAGCAATTCATTCTCTTCCGGTTATACAATCATCTACTACCCAGGGTAGAGTATAATATGCATAAGAGAAACTGATTCTATACTACGAGTCACCATTTTTGTAAATACCAGCATGTTTCCCATAAAAAAATATACGCATTCTTATGCTACCACAAATATACCTGTAGTTACCCACAAACATTGGATAATAATATTGATATCAGGTTTTATAACCATAGCCCCTAGCATCATGGAAATAAAATAAACGTGACAATAGTTCTCATTGACTTAGACTGTGGGTACCTCACTTTTGTGGCTACCTTGGCTTTCAGGTACTTTCTATTTTTGAAATTAGCTGACAGTCATCAGCCACCTTATACAAGTTGAACCTGATTAGAGTCCCTGGAGCATGAAAAAGGCTTCCATTTCATAATCTAAGTAAGTGCCAGAATATACATACAGAGTAATTTGGGTATCAGTGGAATGACCTAAAGCAATGTCCCATGCACAAATGAAAATTTCTGCATTATGTTGTGTTATAATTCATGAATATTATACGGGGAGACTCACTTCTACACAAGGTAGGAGTAATGTATGATAAATATCAATAAAAAACTATAAATATGCAGGAATTTCATAATTTACTAGAGTTGAATGTAATAAAATCAATTATGAAGTCCTCTTTATGTTTGAATCTAATTATTTCGTAGGAATTTTCAAGCACCTAAGTACTACATTTCACTAGGATTTATAGCAATGACTCCAGTTTCAGTGAGTGAACAGGTTTCAAACTGGCTTTCATGCAAATTATTTGGAGACCAATTTTTTTGGCTTTGGCTCCAGTTCCTAACCCAAGAACTGCTGTAACTGAGAACTGATGAACGGAACCGACCCATCCATTAAAGGAATGCATTTCAGTCCATCAAAAATTATGAGGGCTATAACAAGCAAGGGAAAGTAGGGTTATAAAGTAATTCTTGACAAAGATGTGCATAGAAACTGGCTAATTTTCTTATGTTAACCATTTTGGCACAATTGATGGCAATGTTTAATCCCACATAATTGCATAGACATCCAGAACCAATGAGGAAGGGGGTGTGCAGTAGGGGCAATTGTTTCTAGCAATCTGATTAGCGCAGAAGTGAATCTGCACAAAACAAACATGAGCAACATGAGGCTTGACTTGATTGATCCAACATAATGCATGCTACGGTAAGAAGTGGAAGTAAATTCACACAAGATTAAAAATTGACCTAGTTTTACAATTACATATGTATCATATTTTTTTTGAATGACCAATTAATTTAATCCCACAACACCCAATGTGACAGGCATTTCTGGGAAATAAACTGACAATCCCCACGCATTTTCCCATTGGGATAAAAATTATATGGAAGAAAGATAAAATTTATCTCATGAGAATTCACAGTGATTATTATATTCATTTCTTGAATATAATATGTAAACCCATGTACCATAATGGCACAAAAAATGACATATTACTCGTTAAATAACTAAGTAGCACAAAAAATGAAGCACACTAGCTTGTTTGCATCTTTTTGATTGATTTGAATGAAGTCAAACTATAGGATTCAAGCTCAAAAGTACTAACTTCCTAAGCCAAGAAATCACAAACTGATTCCATTACTAACACTCACCATTGGTGATATTCCTAGCATGTAATTAAGATATTTGTCAAGATACAAGAGCAGAGAAAATTCAAGTAGTTTTACAGCTTAATCTAACAAGTAAATCCATTCAGTTGAAACCTATACTTACTGAAATATCCAACAAGGCGAACAAACTCATACGCAACTTCCCCACTAATATCGCTGTCACCCCGTCGAATATGGCAAGTAAACGATACTTGATTTTCTGTAAAAAGAGCAAATATTTCACTATAAACATGCATGAGAAATATGACTTGAATTGTCACATTTAACTTTAAATCGTATAGATATGATTTTGGATTTTTCATATCATACACAATATAAAGAGGTATTTTATCACTTTCCATGACTTTCTTCTGAAAGTCCAATAAGGTGCCAAAATTGCTTGAGAAAGGAATCACAGCAGATCAGAGCTAAACACAATGAATGGTTGAAGCACTAATCAATACAGTCAATCTCCCCATTGATTAATATTTATGCAGTGCACAGTCACTGAATAACTACGCTTCAAAGGTGAGCTGATTTTCCCAGAAAGAGTACCTCACATAAAAGCTATCCGACAATAAGATGAACTGCATACAGAGATTTAATAAAAAGATCATAGGTTATGTTAAGGTTAGTTGATGAAAGACAAGTTCAAATTGTTATAGGTTAAAATACTTCTACTTATCACAGGTAAAACAGCATGGTCAATCAGTCCCTGATATATATGCATAAGCGTACACTAGTTCAATTTTTTTGGATCAAAACTCATGGCTCTGGAGTTGAACCCTGCATGAATCATACAAGTAAGGATTTAAAATCTCAGCTACAAAAATGTTCCATGCCTTGATTCCTCAATTGAAAAAGTGGTTAGAATATTGAAGTTGGCCGGGCAAAATAATTACAACAAGGGAGGCAAGTCTTTAACTCATTTCTCTCCAGAAAGTGAGAGAAAAGAGACTGATGAATATAAACTGCTCAGCATTATTGTAATGTTGTAAGCAATGGAATATGAAAACACTCACTGTTAATTGATTGTTATTAACAAATATCAAAATGAAATATCTAGGCCATAATGAAGTTCTAGGGTTTCCAAGCATGAGACACTTGGATTGAACTATACAAATGATCAAATTATAGGTAAGTGTAAATGGTCCATAATACCCAGTTACATGATTTCATCAAAATGATTAAGAAGCATAATCACCTTTATCCTCCGAGTAGGATTCACTTTGGTTTCTTTCCTCATTACTCTCAAACACAGACACTTTCACAGAAGGGGCACGAAGGAACTGGCAGTAATGGTTGGAGTCACTTTCTTCCCTTTTCGTTAGGTTTGTCAAGTGTGCTGCTGGGGGGTTTTGAAGGAGACGCCGCAGTTTGGGCTTGTCATGGTCTGACACTAAGTCTAAGAGAGAGCTGTGCTGCTGGAGCAGATCCGAAGGAAGGTGTCCCAGTAGTGATGTTACACCTTCTGATACATACAGAATCCTCCCTGAGTTTTCTGAGAACACTATAATGAAGCCATCCAAGGCCTGAAAAAAGGAAACACTATTAATACAATAGAGAAAAAATAAATACAGAATTCATTGGTTATGAGCGATTCCAATAGTACTTGATGCTTAGCTTTGACTGATAACCGTAAGAAGTTCAGTCAAATCTAGATCATTTAAATAAGCAAATGTAACCGCCATCAACATAATTTCTTGGGTCCCATTATTTGAGAAGAAAACCAAAATGAATTTTTCCATCCTTTTGGACAACTGCTCCACCTTCCCCAATACAAGCACATGGCTCCAACCACCTGACAAAGTGATATTTCTCAGTTTCTACTGATGGCAACTCTCCACTTATGCAAAAAACATGGGCAAGTAAATTCTGACAACTGTGCGCTGGAATGTGAGTAAATTCATGATAGGGATAGAAAAACTGAAAAATTCCTCATCCACAGGATTCATTTGGAAAAAAATAAGTCTTCAGCCTGGAGGTTGGTGTATGGTTGAAGATGGAGCTTACCAATGCCTATTAAATAGGCGGTTATTTACCCAATAAGCCATGGATCCATAGCATATTCCAAAAGAATTTTAACACCACAATTCAAAACATCATAAATGATAAGGTGCTGATGCCACAAATATGTACAAGAAGTAGGACTGATTGGCTGCATTTCATAACTATTGAGCTACGAGACGAAATTCAAGGCAGAATTTTCCAAATGTGCAAACTGGTGTACCTAGCTATTATCTACCCCATAACATTACCAATTGCTGATGAAGGCAACAGAAAGATACAGCTTTTTCATAGGTGCAAGGGGAGTTGAGCCACTTGTTTGCATTAAGCTTATTAGCCATTTTCTCCCATCACCATATGATGAATCCCAAGGATATTTAATAATCCAATGTAGGTAGTTAATACAAAGTAATATTACTTTATAGAATGAAAAAAATATTCCCAGTTGATGACCCCTATACACTCATTCATAATCAGAGAAATACATCTCAATACAAATGGCTGGAGGACTAACCATATCAGCATAACTTCAGCATGTCTACCAACGAGAAAACAAGATTGTTTGAAATTCACAGACAAAAAAAATCATACGTCAGCACCAAGAAAAACAGAACCTACGTATCCTGACTTCGCACCTCTACCTCATAAATGGTGCCTTACAAGGTCATCCATTCCTTCTGAGCCTTTTTGGAACACATATCAATAGCCAATGGTCAAGTAGCTGATCAGTTTGCTATTTAGGCTTCCATGGTCAATGAAGGAGGTTAATCAGGCTTCGGACCTACAGATGCCAACTGGAATTATGGTGGAACTGTGATATTTTAAGATGAACGAATGCTGGAGGTACCCAGAATCCTCGCTGACAGCTTAAGACTTGTTGCAAGTTCCAAAGGCAGCTCCTAGCTCCAACAGCATGTATTGTACAGGTTTCCAGATTTCCGATCCACAAAGCTGGAACAAACATTTGGTTCTCTAGGAGCATAGGTAATTTTCTTTCTAATGTGAAATGTTGGTAATCTCCCTATGTCCTACACCACTCACTTTTCCCAAACCTCACTTGGTTTGACTTCCTCAAGAGCTTGAAAATATAAGCATAGAAAATTCCTCATGCTCCATGAGAACCAAAAGTTTCTTCCAGTTTAGCGGATTGGTAATCCGGTCATCAAAACAATGAATGCAGTTGGGGCAAGGAACTTCCTCTGTAAGGAAAACTCTGACAAAATTTAACCAAGAAGCACAAGGTATACTTTGATGCAAGCAAAAGTAAAACGAACTCATATCATATAGAGAGTAAATATGCTCAAATCACAAGTGAATCTATACATGCCTAATTGATGATAAAAATCATGATTTGATGCGAGGTAGCATACTGACCACAAAAAATTTATATGGAACTAATTTTAAGGTGGCGATTAAGTGTAATCATCTTGGTATTATGGGAAAACTTCTGAGACATAATGACTACTGAAACAAAAAATGAAAGTAATGATGAATAGGAGGAATTAACATGGCGTACCAAGGATAAAATAGGCACATTGACAAAGTTATGAATGATGTCTAAAAAGAAGCTGTTGAGGAATAAACCCAACATATGTAAATAAACATGAGCAGAGGCTGAAGCAAACAAAGTTTTGAACCAAAAACTACCGATTATGATCTATACCTTACACTCCATTAAAAAATCAAGGAGAATAGTAGGATATTATCAAATTTCCTCAGATGGTGGGAGTTTTCAGTTTTCAAGGAGGGAGGCTAGCCAGTTCAAGTACTTGTGATCACAGTAAAATTGCAGGACTTCCGTTCATATCCCTGCCCAAACAGAAGGTCTTTGAATTGAATTTCATATGCTTGTGATAACAATCAAACCCATAAACATGAGTAACATCTCAAATATAAAAGCTAAGTAAATTCATGTAACAGCCTTTTGCCTTTATACTCCACCAGAATATAGTACCCCTTAAACAAAAGGCAAAATCACCAAGACATTGGTAATTTTGTGAGGGTACAATCACCAAAGAATTGCTTAAGCAAAAATAACATTGACGACTTCTATAGGAAGAGACCACATTATAATAGAATACATAGGAAAGACCTTTAAAAATCATCAAAATCAATGGCTTGCCACTTGTCTGAGGCAGGTCTGTCATTATTTGAATAGCCATTGACTCAGGGTTTAGATACAAAAGACTTAAAAAGACAAAAAGCCATTTATACAACAAAGATTTTTATATTGATGATGGAGGATGCCTTGGCAAAATCAGCAGGCTAGCAATGAATTCAGTAAACACAATAGATAAACTAGGATAATATCAAATGTTATCTTGACAAGACTCAATTGTAGTGTTTTTTGGAGTTGCAACAAATTATAGAGATGAATAAATAACAAATAATTTCTACGGGAATAATAAAGATGTCCACTCAGGGCATTGCATATGTAGATTTAATTCACAGTGAAATAAGGTTCTGAAGCAGCAGGAAATGTTATCAATACACAACACTATGAGACAGGTTTGTAACAATGGATCTAAAATAATTAACTCTTGAAAAATATTATAAGGAAATACCTACGCACATAGTTTACAACACACTGAAGCCCCATACAGACCAGCACTGCATCTAACATAGATATCCACGTTGACACCTACCTCTAAAATTAGATGAGTGAATTCTTCATTAGAGAGGAAGGACGGTTTCCAATCTTCTTGTATTTCATGTGCTCTGGAACGAACGGCTATTTCTAAAGAAAACAAGAATTTATTCTTAGATATTTGCCTTAAGGCTAATAGCAGCTTCCAGCATGACAACAGATACACGAAATCAGAAAATTTCGCATTTGCTGATTAACCACTTTATTAGAGGTAAGTATATGTTCAGCTTGATAATAAGAAGTTACTCCACTAATAAAAGCTTCGATAAACACATGAAATAGGCATGGTAATCTTACCATTATGATTTTTTAAGAAAGAAATGGTCGACTTCAACACCGTAGACTTGTCCATCTTTCTGCTAGTAGTGGATACCATCGAACTCAGCTCATTTATTAGCATATTAAACTGGTCCCTTCTTTTCTTCTCACTGAGATTTCTTGATTTCCTGTACGAGGGAAAAGCCCACAATGATTAGTTAAAAGGCTGAATATTGAGTTAAAGAAATAAGAGAGCAAGAAGTGTTGTAAGTCAAGATACACACCGCTTTGTATCATCTTTGTCGTCAATATCATCGTCCATGATGTCACTGACATGAAAAAGGTACACATCGTTATGAAAATATTTCACTTTGAATCCATCAGTGAACTAGGAATTATGATATCCAAATTAAGATTCAGATTTATCCAACTAAGAAATTTTTTAAAAACTCACGGCAACAATTTATGGGGTACAATAGGTTGGAACCAGAGGCAAACTATACAATTATACACTTTGATCGTTTCTTAACAGACATCATCGTGATTAAATGATTATTTGTAACTAACCTGCGAGTTAAACTACGTTTGAGGTACCCCGATGACATGTTTTTGCATTCTATCTTCACAGCAGAACAAGTACTACAAAATGTCTCAAAATCAACATTTGAAGCGAAAATTTCCCAAAAACTTTGAGGTTTCCATCGTGCTCACACACAAATCCAAGCATCCTTATTTCATAATTACCATAATCAGCATTTCCTCGACTACATCACCCAATAAACACTATGAATACTTTCTGCTTGCGCATAATGAAAGAAAGGAGAAACATTAGACGCAAGTAGATGCAAGCGCCACCGTGAAGCCGGAAGTGTAAAGCACCCTTCAAAGCGTATGGATATTTATTGACGTTATTGACTTACGGAATGTCATGTAATACTAACGTAATTATCTTATCGTCCAGCTCGTTGGTATCCACAATCGCAAGTGCTACACTTTCATTTCATGTCACCGTTAGTGGCTAACTGATGCACGCTTACTCGTCCTTTGCATTAGCAGATTAATAATAGAATAATTTTAACTGTAAAGATAATCTCCATCAATATAATTCAGTGGGCCAGAGTGGTTATCTTCTTTAATCGTATTTTCCTCTTAAGTGATTTGGTGATGATGAAATAGGAAAATTAATGCAAGGTGAGGCATAGGAAACCGAAGTAGGCCACATCGTGCGTGGTCTGCAAGTTTTGGACGGTAGCGGATGTCGAATGTGTTATTGTGTACGTATTTTTGGTGTTGCATTACCAGTACTTTTGAAGTCAAATTTCGATTCCTTGGGACCATTTAGTTAGTTAAATAGTCGATATTCCATGAATACTCTGTGATAGCAGCGTAAACTCGCTGGCTGGTAAAGATCTCGAGATGCCTTGTTCAGATTTTCTTAGCCAGCTACAATGAACGTGTCTGAATTCGTACGGTTACTTTGGCGAAAGACCCTGAATTAAACACTAAGCACTCAGTGCAGGCGAGGATGGTAATCTTCAATGAGCATGAAAAATGTGAGCGATGTGAAGTACCTATCTAAGTATATTACGGCTGATGTATCATTTATCCATTAATCTTCTGGTTATTACTGTTTGAATCTCAGGCTATTTGTGTTTCGAGAAAGGAAATGAACCTTTGCGATGGTCACGATGAGCATTCTGACCTCTTCATGGAAGGTCAAGTTTAGTCATAATAAATACGAAAGAGCGTATAGGTGTTAAGAGCGTTCGTGAGGCTGTGCAGTAGTTGCCGCTTGGTTCACATTCTGAGGTGTCTGACTAGACTAAAAAGCTAACAAATTATTTCAATTAGGTGTCAAGGATGTATGATGTACCTGGTAAAATGCTGACTGGAAGAAAATCAGAAGAAGGGCTTGCCGAACACTATCCTTCAAGGTTCATTGTTAGTTGAGAAGAAGGACAGAATGAACTGAGCTATGTAATTTGTGGAATCTCGATGGAGCTGATGAAGGTAACTTAAATATTAGGAATGGGTGCATAGTTGGTCTGGGGTGTTTAGGGACATTAATTGGCTTTCAGGAGGTGCTTCCCCTCATCTCCCATAGTATTTTTTGATTGGATTAAGGTGGACACCCTAAGTATGGGCCCTCCTGATATGAAGGCCAACACAATAGAAATTCATGTATCAGGTTGGAGGGGAGTTGGTCCTCTTCTCTGGTCTCAATGGATTCTCTGGAAGACCTAATTCTGTTGGAAAATCTCCAAGCTAAAGTCAGGTCTGGGGAGTCCAATGCCAGTACTTGAAATTTTACTACATGAGTTGTCGCCTTAATTTGAGAATTATGACCAAGATCAGGTTTAGGCATTGAACTAATTATTACAAATTTTTTAAATTGATGCTAATATTAGAGTTATCAGATTGAACTGTGACGAAAATACCTCTTATGGGATAAAGTTATTTTATGAATATGAATTTTAACTGAGGTCGTAAAGAAAGAAAAAGTTTACCTAAACTAAACTTTCCTAAACCTCAAGACTCAAAATGATCGCTGAGAGGCAGTGGTGCCCAAAAATGATGGAATGAGAGAGGGGATGTGCACTGCGACTGGAAAGGTGGATTTGATGGGTGAGGATCCATCTCACCTGGTAATTAGTGCCATGGCATGTTCAAATTCTTATTGTTGGCGGTAGAGGGGAAGGTTTAGTGGTTTATTAGGCTATCCTCAAGTCGTAGAGTCATACATTCTAATTACTTAATATCTTAAATTAATTTTCAATTTCCCCTCATTTAAAAAATGTGAACCCAACAATTTGTCAATCACAGCAATTCAATTCTGAAAAATATAATGTCTCCAGCATTAGACAGGCCCCCGCTAGTAGTCAGGAATACAACTCTTATGTAGGGGAGTAGCAGGAGAATGTCACCAGCCCACATTACCTGCAGGCCTATCAGATACCTTGGAAGGAGATACCGCATTAGCTTAAGTGGTACAAGCAGTTGACACTAATTTGAAGGGTCTGGGTTAAAATCCTGGTTTATGTAATTGATTTATTCCCTGAGAATCAAGGGACTCCCGGCAGATGGACTTGTGGTCAAGCTCATGTTAAAATTTCTGTGTTCTTGCCTCATGCCCTTTGTGACTCCCTGCTTGGTCACAAATGGCTGCGGTACACTAACAGTGAAGATTAGACCGTCTCATTTCCCAGCTACAGTTTGTGGAAGTCACTGTTTTTATACTACGAATGATGACAAAGACCTCTTTAACGTGGAGATAGATTTGAATTTAATGTATTGTGGTTTATTCAACCAAGAGTACTGGAAAATTGTCCAGTGGCACCCTCTTTTCCTCACTGTCCAATTTCCAGGATTTTCCCTCTATTGCATGCTCAAGATTTTCACTGATAAAAAAAAAACAGTCTTTCTTTTCTGACCCCACCATGAACAACACTCCATTGCTCTCTATTCCCTTGCCATAGAAAGGATCTTGACACTGCCCACATCTATTTGACTTCATCCAAGAACACTCCAAATTGTTTCATGGTATGTCAACTTCAGCAATTTGTCTTGAAGTAATCTTTTCTGTAATTCAATACTCATGCCACTGTTGGGGAAGTTATCCAGTTTAAAGGCTGTGTCTGTTAATTTAATTGCAGTCGACCCTCTCTTACCTCAGTCGTGCCAGTTCAATTCAGTGACCATAGTTTCAAATTCATAAATCACAAGTTTAACTGCTTGAAATTGATGAAAGTTTATCATGTTCACTGCTGGGCTACTGGGAATAATGACTAGGCCCATTGAAAGAAGGGAGTGGAGAGCAACACACTGTTACAGCCATCGGGCCAGAAAGATCCTGTTGCGTGACACTGTGTCACAGTTAGCTGTGGCCCTGTTGAGATTACTGCAGTAAACTGCTACTCTCTGAGCTCAATGACTCAACGATCCGCTCTCATGCATCCCTGCTTCATAAAGGACAGTTATTTTTTCTAAGGGAGAATTTAATTGAAACACAGGTACTTTGTCAAGTTGAGTTTTCTTTTCCTATTCTCACCATGTACATAAAACATTTAAAAGTCACAACTTGCAAAGCATATGAAAGTTGCTTTAAGTAAGAAAAAATATAACATCAATGATGAGAACAATAATATTAATGATAATTCTCTCATATATATATAATGCACAACAATATGACTGTAAAAGGAAATATTAATTTGCTACAGGACACAAAACTGTGCAATCTTCTTGCTGAAAGAGCAAAAACTCATTTGTGGTGCCTTACTTGGTCTACCAGATGAAAGAGAAAGTCAAAAGAGTGTTAATTTGACACATTTGCGAGAAGTTGACTCAGTACGGATTGGGCCAACTACCCAGAATGAAAATCCAACATTTTATAACGGTGAATAGATCATCTATAGTATATACAATAGAAAAAATTTCCATTTTAACACACCTGTGTAACAGTTTCCACCATCTGGAGTATGATTAACCCTGCTTCACATATAAATATATATATATTATGTATATATACCAGCAAGTTCAAACAAAGAATGTGCATAGCATTCACCCCCTCAAACATATATTCATACATCTAAATTCAATAACAGAAAACAATTTAGATTTATTTTCAGTATACCTTGAGCACTCCGGGCTTCTTTTTATATTTTTTCACTAAAACAAAACCTAAGGACACCATCTGCCGAACATTAGACCCATCACATCCAATGTTATGTTTAAAATAAAATAGCCATTTGGCAAAAAACTTGTGAATAAGAGTCAATAAGAACTCTATATCTTGGAATCCAGCCCATATGAAATATTTTGTTTCCAAAAAGGGATTAACAAAAATATTAGACATATCAACAATATTATTGCGACATTGCCGACATCAAAAATTCCTTGACTTTTCAAGGCAAAATGTTCACTGGACATCTTTAAACATATAAGTGGTAACAACAAGTTTCAACCATCTTCTGAATAGTAAAAAAACCATATATATATTCTTAGGAAAGGTCTGCAGAACATTGTCAAATCATCAGAGGGGGTGAGAAAAAGAAATGGAAAGGAAAAGAATTTCAATAGCATGTATCAGTAATTAACTAGTGCATTGAAAAGTCTTGGTGTCGAGACATTGAGTGAATGTCATTTCATGGACAGCTGCCAGTGATATGCATTGGTACATTTCTAACGTTATTTCCCTTCTTTATGAGGAAAAACACTAAAGAGCACCTGCGTCTCTTAGTAAACTATTATTATTAGCAGGATGAAGTGCTCCAACCTCCATTAGTCTCAGTGGAAGAAACTGGAGGTTCTAAGAGTTATTTACCTAGTTACAAGGAAAGGACTTCACTTAGACAATGGACTTTCTGTGTGATTGTCAAAAGGGAGGCTACTTGAACATCTGTTATGACTATTGTTTCTAAAGCAGAAATGATACTCAGAATTTCAGGATCGTTTTACCATAAGCCAAATTAGTGCACATTCAATAAGCTTAAGATTTCATCAAATTTGTGGTGCTTATGGAGCCAAAATGAAGTTACTCGAAAGCATCATTGATATCTAACATTGCAGTTGTAGAAATTGTATACAAGGAGCTCTTAAGATACTGTTCGAAAAATCTTATCCTAACCCATCCCAATTTATCAATCCCTATCCAAAGTTTCCAAATTGACAAAGATATTTCAGTTTGTACTCTATGAGAACACAAAAAGAAAATGATAGGCAATGCAACATTACATCACCATTATGCCTTCTGCAGATAACCTTTCTATAATGCAGGAAATGGGAAACAGGATTCCCGCAATTGTTATGGTAATTACTTATGAGTCACAAATTTGCTGCCTTTGCCTAACATAACCTGATGTTCTGTGGAGGAAAAGCATGCGTGCATATATAGGTACATACATACATAGGCATATGCATATACGCATATGCACACACACTTTGGTACATACAAGCACACAAATATCCATATCAAGAAAGTCTTATCATCTTCCTGCAAAACAGCACGCCGCACATTACACACACACGCAGAACAACTTTGCAATATGTACTTCTTTTTTTACATGAACACATTGTGATGGAATCTTTGAACATGCTCCCTCTTTTGATATGACAAAAGTGAAATACATTCTTGTCTGATTTAAGTCTCACAATCTTTTCACAACATCAAAGGAGAGTTCAACATGACTTGATGAACTATCCTCAATATAAATATAATATTATCAATATTTATAATTTCACTACACCAACCAGTAGCAAACAACAATATATACTACCTTTTCTCAATGCCTCAACAGTAAATATACACCTTCAAAGAACAGATGAACAAAAACAATATGTATATTAGTACATAAAAACAAAAAGATTTGACCAACAAACAGTCCACTTAGAGATTTCCTCCCATTCATATGATATGTCATTTTTTATAAGTTTGCCCCATGAGTTTCTTAGCCCCACTTTACTCTCTCACAACCATATAATTGCAGCCATCAGGTCGCACTGCATTATATAGTCTCAAAATGGAAATGCCAACTCTCTTGAGACAGAGGTCACCATTTGAAAAATATTGCTTTGATAATCTGTAAAGGGGGAGGAAGGGCAAAGGAATATTGTTTGCCGATCACTATCTTATAAAGAAAAATTTTATAAGTAGGTGATCAATCAGCACTAACCATTGAGCAAAAATGATCGTTGGGCTACAGGCTAATGGATATAGGATATGCTGGGTGAGTATGATGTGGTGCAAGGTATACAAGACACAAAACAACCACACACTAACAATCATATACAGCATTTGTTAAAAGATACAGTGGTCCAACTTATCCCTCAAAAAGTGAGGGACATTAGGATCAGTTAATAGAAGGCCTTGGGTATTAGTATTACATAATTATATGAGTAGGAGATTCCTCCTCAAAAGGAGTGAGCATTTGTGAAGTTATTTATGAGGAAAAGTATTCTTGCACATATATGCATACATGTATCAGGGTACAATCTTGTTTGCCTCCATATGCACATGCGCAATCATAAGAAATCAAATTGAAACTCACTGCTATTGTTGAGATTTGTCCTCTTGGGGATATGCTAGGCAAGAAATACTGTTCTTTCCCTTCCATTCTTTGTACTTAAAAGGCAAAGGTTGCCATATGCTTCATTCATGCCCTTTCCTGTGCATGCCAAATGATGCAGTAGTCATAAAAAATTTGCTATACATCTCTTGCATTGCACATTACTTTCCATGAAAGCTTTTTATTCAACCTCATGAATTCCTACTTTTTCATGTGAGATCCTCTGACACTTGCCGAATTAAATGGACGAGGTCTATTTCCCTAGAGCATCCATTCATTTCTCCTCTTTGCTGGTTTCAATAAGAAAAAGTTCCAGCTCACAGTAGAAAAACTAGCGTCAGTAAAATGCTTATAAAGTCAAAGTAAATTACTAGTAAATAAATAAATAACATTTCTCTGTACAAGACATGCAACTTGCAAATGTCATCAGATATCATCAATCATTACGTTGGCAAGCAGTTTTATAACAACTTAATGCCTTAAGAGAGACTTAAAGCGAAGCATGATTCTTTTTCAAATTTTTTTTTGTTCTGAGGATTGAGACAATGGGGTCATGGAAAGAGACAGAGAGTGCGGCCACTGCCCTTGCTATTTCTCCGCAGAATAATTACGTTTAATCTATTCCTTTACGCTTTCTATTTACTGTCCATCCTCTTCACACTTTGGAATGTCGAATATTTCAGCAAAAAGCGGTGGGAGATGTAGCCGAGCCCAGTTCAGACGGAACCACTCAAGGTGCAAAGAATGCTTGGCACCCAGACTTCTCAGCTCAGGTAGTTTGGAGAGCACCGAGGAGAAGAGGAGGGGTGGGCTGTCACCACCAATTGCTATCCCTAGATCTCCACTACTCCGCCTGGTTAACTGCAAAGAGATACAGTTCATTAATTCCACAGCAACCACATACATTTCTAGTAGCTGACTTTGTTAGGTTTTATTAGGAACACTAATATGTAAGGGACACTAATATGTAAAGAATGACCATAGCTAAAACTGATCTGAAAGTTCTGAAGCAATCCATTTTAGATTTACTGACATGGACTGAAAATATTGATATTGAGCTATCAAACTCAGTTATCCCAAGAGTGTGCTTTCACAGCTGTTCATTGATACTGCCGTGGCTTTTGAGTTGTGCTGCCTTGAGAGCATATTTGGCTCAATATTTTTCTTGTGTTTCAGTGAGGGTCTTCAGGAGTGGAGCCATTGATTCTCTGTGAGGCAAGAGAAATGCTTGACAAAATATGCTCCCAATGCAACAAAACTTGAAAGCCACATAGTAGGTAGCAATCTCAGTAGTCTCAAATATTTTGAATATTCTCACTTCTCTCAACCAGTACCCCTATCTTTTCTTTTCTCAAGTCAAACCATGCCATGGATGATATCCATGATACTTTGTTTTCCTTTGGCAGCTGAGAGATGAATGAAGAGAGCCACAGTCTGTTCTCTTTGGAACATCTAAGACTGGCTGCAAAAGTAAGCTAGCTTGGCTCTCTTCACAGACCCATTTGACAGTCCATTCCATTTACCGTATTTAGTTGAGCCCATCAGATTGATGGGTTAACATAGGGAAAGACATCTTAGTTCTTTGGTAATTGAAGCCACAAGATTAATTACTTGTGAAAAGGATGTGGGCAGGAATTTCTTGATGGCACCTGTGTGCTCATTGTGTTTTTTGTAACCCATAGCCACCATGGCTCACATAATTCCCAGGTAAGTTAATAAAAGTACTCTGTATTGAGAATTAAAATTACTGGGATTTATTATTGCAAGCAATGAGCTGGCAATTTTAAGGTCAAATACTGATGTTTTCATTTATCCACTATTTTGAATTTTCTAATTCTTTCAGAGTCTGTTGCATAGTGACTTAAATTGCAAAGTTTATCAGCAAGGTATGTTCATTGAAACTCATCAATTTAAAAAAATATGCAGTGATAGAAGAGAACCTTGTGTAAATGATATTTGTTCACATCACAGAATGGAGAGTTTTGTGCTTAGGGTAGCAGTTTGTATCACATACTTCCTTGGCCTTCAAACGCACTGAGCACAGTAGGGCAGCATTTTTATGCTAAAATTAATAAGTAATATAGATAATGAGTGAGTAATAGTAGTATTTAATAGTAAATAATTGAATTACTCATATAATTATAGGACTAGTCAAAGTTAAATTAAAGGAGGGAGATGGTGCCTTTCCTTAAAGTACCGCAACCCACATTACTCATGGAGTGGCATACTTGGGTACATGCATGGATTAATATAAACCGGCTTAAGCATTAAAAATATAACAATTCCAAAACCAAAATGTTATCACCACCTACTAATCATAATATCTTAACTAGACAGGTTATAAGACAATATGATACTTATAATAATACTGGCATGTTATTATTAGGAGGTATCTCGAAATGAAAAGTGCTTTAGTTTCATACAAGCTCAAGTGGTTTACTTTCATCTATTCCGAAAAAAAAAATTATCAATGGCTTTTACAACATGTAAGGGGGCTGTATTTCACTGTTTTTGAAAATTTCTGGACACCTAATAATGGTAATGACCTAATAATGGACACCTAACACAAGGACACCTAATAATGGTGAGAATTTTCCAAATATTAAAAACTCGTACTAATACTCAAGCGATGAACTATTTCCTTGAAGAAGGTCTTTCCAAATCAAATAAGGGCTGTCAGCAACTATATACTTAGCTACAAAGAAGCTTGTTGGCAAAGAACTGGCACAATTATTGACTATTAAATATTTCATAAATGCATCAATTAGTTGCTAAAAACAACCAAACACTTACTTGAAGCTTGAGGGCTGCAAGAATGCGATCATGAGCATGCTGGATATGTTTGTGACTGGTAAGGCCTTGTCTATCTGGGCACAGTAATGTTGATGCACAGAAAAGGCCAACTTCAGCATCAGAAAGTCCCAGGCCAGCAAATGATGCACACCAACTCAGGACACATGACACAAAATCAGACTGAAAAGTACAGATAAAAGGCTAATGTTTAAATGATGCTCAGGATAAGGATATGGGTTGACCCTACAAAGAAATCTCTTCACTCAGGAACCTCAAGAGTTAAAAAATGTTTACCTCTGCATTATGAGACTGGAATTACACCTCAGTGTAGGCCAAAATCAATGGCCAAGTGATCATACCTGACAACTGAAATTATTTTTCAGGCCTGGGGTTTTAGAATGAGCCCCCTAAATAATCCCTGATTATAGGCCAATAGCTAGTGGCCCCTTCTCCACAATGATAATACAGTGTTAAAATTTCTAAGTATCTTACTGAAAAAATGCATCATTGTAGCTATTCTCAATGTGTAGCAACCACACTATTTCCCTGAGCTCTGTCTCAAGGCCATGTTTTCCCTGGATTGTAGGCAATTTTATATGATATTTAAATGAAAAGTGTTGTCTTTATGCTACGTATTCAGAATACCAGCACATTTATACCCTTTAAAAAAATATGATTGAAAAGAGTAGTTTAATGGTAACTATAAAAATCCTGAGAGCTTTTATTGAAAGCAGCTAAGTAGTTATTTTGTACATCAAATAGCTACTATTAGGAATTTTTAATAGAAACTACTTTTAGTTAAGTAGTTTTAAGAAATTCTGGATAGTGTACGATTAAAAACTACTGTTTTTTCAGGCATAGTAAGGATAGGTTTTAATAGAGAAATTAAATTATTAATCAGCACATGTGAGAATATTTGACCACTATAAAATTACGTTTCAAAAATCTTACTTTATTAATCAAAAATCAATAATTCCATCAAATCGTGAAAATTAGAGCACAAAATATTAAAACCTGATCAGGTTAAAAGGGGTTGATGTTGTAACAAGAATTTGAGTTTTTTTAGGAGCTAAATTGAGTCCCTTTTCAATGCATTCGTGCAGGCTAACAGACCTTCTGGCAGGGCTTTAAAATCAGTAGCATCATGATCTTCAATTACTCTTTGATAGCATCCACTATCTCTCATTGACTCCTTACTTTAATGCATTCACTGCACCAGTATTTAATTTTTCACTATCCCTGGTCCCCTATCATTATGTTTGCTATATTTATGTTTGATATGTTCCTTATCATTATTACCATGACATGAACTAACCATGAAATGTATAATTAAAGTAATTTAATAGCACTGTCCCCATTAAGAATATACCTCTGTGCCCCTTCAACAGAAAAAGTGTAGCTATGTCCCTACTGTACAAAAGATATCAGTGAAACAAATATGTGTGAACATGCATGGCACATTGGGAGAACAGGACAATGCAAATACATAACCATGCCTGGTACGTAGAGGGCAAGCAATGCTTTAAAGCAATACTTCTAGAAAATTTAGTTTTTTTTACAAAAAATAAATATATCCTGACCTCATTTAAACACTTAAACAATTGGCGGTACTATTTAAAAAATCCAAATGAAGAATTCCCAAAGTTAGTAAAAAATTCTTTGAAAACATAAGGGTCTTTTAAGGTAGACATGAACCATTTTCACAGGGTCTAAAAAGTACGTTGAAATGGTCTGATGAAATTTACAGAAATGGTTCCAAAATTCAATGTTTTTTTGTCGGTACAATACAGTGGAACCTTTAAGTACAATGTTTAACCTGTTTAAATTTTGAAGATAGAAAAGGTTTGACCAACTTTTTATTTGGTTATGAAAGCTGAATGATATATTTGGTACATATAACAAAAATGGGAGTTGGTAAATGAATGAGTGCTTGAATTATTCTTTACCAAATGCACAATCAAAATATAGAGATACTCAATACTGAAGTCTACAAGTTCAGGGCATATTATGGCTCAGCAGAAAAAGTTGCACTTTTTTTATTAGCACCTCAAGATGAACACTTACATCATACATCATATCCATTTGATGGCGGGTGACAAAGGTACCATCAGAAAATGTCAATGTGCCTTCCCTGGGGTTGACTGTACGGGCCACATGTGCCAGCCAAACTTCAAAGAATCCCACTTTTATCAGAATTAATTGGTCATCCTGGCCAAGATCACAGAAGCCTGAAATTTCAATAAGTAGAGAATACATTGAAATATTTTCCTCCTTTGGAATTCAACAGAGTAAAATTACTATAAAGATTATTCTAGTACTTATTTATACTCAAGAACACACCCATGAGAGAAAAAAAGAAATCATCTCAGGTTCCATGAAACTTCTCAGGACTGCTATCAATCTTTCCATTATGATTGGTAAAGGCGATTTAAAGTAAAAACACATGCACATGGCTTGGCAGAGTCAAAAATTGAAGGAAAAAAGCTATCCTATGCTGCACCACACAATGATTAGAAATATGAAGAGTTCAAGGTTCCAGGTGTTAAATTAAGGAAGTTCACGATCTAAAAAAAAATTATGTATGTACTTTTCCACAATTTTTTTGATTTGCAACTCATTTCGATGTCTTACAACATCACCATGAGCTATTTACTTGAATTACAAAGTTGAAGATGCAGCGACATTGGACTATTTAGTGCCAAGCATATTTGCACTGTTAGGGAATAAGAAATAATTTCCTACATTTCATGACATCAGAAATATGCAATTATATGTTTGGATCAGAGTCACTGGAATTTTAGATCCCAGAAATCACTAAAGATGAAATGAATCTGACATACTGCCAATGATCATTATTTCAATCAAGCATTCAATGAGATGTGGAGCAGATTAAAATGTGGAACTATAAAGCATGATGACACAGGAGTGTTCCTCAGCAATTAGGCTCACAGTCTGCCATATTGAATGAATCAGTCATGAAATTAACACACTATAGAATGTAGGATATTGATTCATGAAGTGTTGCAGAACCATCATGATTTTTCTAATCTCAAATAAAGCAAAGGTTATTCCTGTAAAAATGCAGAAATTCATGTAAATGAGTGGGAAGAAATTTGCAAGGCAATGATACTGAGTTGATCAAGTTTCACATAAGAAACCAGTGTCAATTTTGGGTTCTAGGGTTACATCAAATCTCATCTGTGATTTACGAGAAATTTACACACAAAGAAAGCGCACTACAGAAGCTGAACCATCACTTAATCAGGAGATCAGTGAAATGTTGGTGACCAAATTGTCAGGAGAGGAAGGGATGGAAAAATCTCACCTGGTACCCTCTTAGCAAATTCCACGACCCTCTGGACGTTGGGTGTGAGGTGGGCAGCGAACACTTGCCATAGCACTACCCTCTGTCGCTCAAGTGACTCGCACACGGAGGATGCCACTCCCTCCCCTTCCTCGTCCTCCTCTCCCAGGCCCCTCATGCCCTGCTCCATGCCCGTGCCCAACCCAATCCCCTCGCCCACCACACCCTCGCCCTCCATCCCGACCACATCATCCTCCTCTGAGGCCATTCCCTCCTCCATCTCCTTCTTCAACCCCGTGCCATCAATGTCACCCTGCAGAAGAAAACAAGTCATGGAAATCGGGTCAGAGGGATAATTTCATCATTTGAAGAAAATTAATTTAATCATTCCACAAGTCTGCATCATAGAGGCACTGGAAAAAGCTAGTAGAGAACAATTTGCAGACTGAAAATTGAAGGGAATCAGCTTCCTAAGCAGGGGAGGCAAAGCTGCCCCTACCTGGAGAAGACAATTCATACCAAATGTGGTATATGAAGGCAGACAGGATGATGTCCTGCTCCCTCTCCAACAGAAATCTGCAGCTATGGATGGGTGTCTTACCCTCCCCTGACATAAATCCTAGCTATACCCATGGTCAGAAATGATGTGTGATGACAAAATTTGAGCAGTTATTTTAACCCATTATGCTTTGTTTTGATTTTTCAACTCACAATTTTCAATGGATCAACATAGTCAAATATGTTGCATATGCAAGTCATCAATTTATCGACCGCCTTATTCTATTTACATGGTGGCTTTTTCAAGAAGAAATCATGACTGTCAACATATTTGCTGCCTTAAGCCATAGGATATTAATGGTATCGATGCACTTGGCCAAAATAACCTTCACATAGTGGACTGTAAGCAAGAGGAAAGTATATATATAGCAAAGAGGGAGGTGACCACGCCCTTAATGGGTAAGCAAGAGGCCTTCAGTTCCTGTGTGCAGTCATCCTCATTTGCATTACTTTCCATGACTTCAATGCTCTGGTGGCAACTTCCACAAAGTTCTAAGATATACATGTACTCAGATATACATAATTATATTTCTACAACAAAAACGGAATCTTTGAGTGCTTCACAATATAAAAATGGGCCTCCCTATATGTTGAACTGTATCTAATAGTTTATACATGGTTGCACTTTCATTCACATACGTTCTGTCATTAAACCCGGAAAACTGTCATCATAATCAATAATGCAGATGATCAGATACTAATAGCCCAGGACCATGATGACTTTTCTTACACAGCACAAAAGTTAATTGAAGAACATGAAAATTGGGATCAGGGAATAAATATCAGGAAGACTCAAAATATGTGAATTGGAGGATCACAAGAGAACATAGTGCTGGAAGATGGACAGGAAATACATTATTGCCAAGAATACAACTATCTGGGTGTTAAAATAACTCAGAATTGAACCCTGAGTGACGTGATTAAACAATTTGTAGGGATATCAAGACGTGAATGAATCATGAATGAGAGAGTAAAAAATATAATAGTAGTCACCCATGTAACAGTTGATTACATTAAAAACAGCATCTTGCGTGGTATGATCACATACAAGGTATGACGAATGAGAGATTACCTAAGCAACTTTTAACATGGAGTCCACAAGGTAGAGAAACATAGGAATGCCCAGAATAAGTAGGAGAGACGGGATACAAAAGGCAATCAGAGAAAAACAGTTAAGAGAAGGCCTGTGGATGAATAGAGAGCAATGGTGGTTAGGCATCGGATAACGTCGTAGAACGTTATGATACCGATTATATGTGTATGTATATATATTAATAATGTGTGCTCCACCTTGATCCCCTGCTGTCCGCTTATCCTCTGCGTGGTGACTGGGCTTTGTGCATGGCCCCCTGAGTTGGAGTGTGGGGGCACGGTGAGGGGCCTCCGCACCAGACCCCTCGTCCTCTCCTCCGTGTAGGCGCAGTGCGATTGGTGCGCCTGAGACACGGCCGCAGCCAGCAGCGATGCGGCGCTTAGGGCGTCCATTGTCGCGGGATCCAGCTCCATGGCGCCCAACACGCCGCCGTCGATGCCGACGCCGCAACCACCAGAGGACTCCACCTGCGACGGATAGGTCAATCGCGTCACATTAATGCAAAAATGTGGTTTCGGATGGAGAATAATCCACACAGTACTTTATACCACTGCTGTCGGGAAAAAAGATTAGCCGATCCAAGTTCTTGAATGAAAAAGTCACAAGTAGAGAATTCAGACGTTAGTCGACTCCTACTGCACAGCCTCAACCAACAGCGGATGTAGAGTCGATTACGCGCCGGCTATACACTTCAAATGCAATGGGTTCCAGTCCCGCCTCCAGCATGGATTCTGGGTCCGGGTCAACGTCTTAGTTTAAGCTCGTCTATTATTACTGCTACAACTGAATCGAGACAAAAAAGTTCCTGACGCTCGGAGTGTGGCCTAATTTTGTTTGAGCATTCCATTTCTCGGTGCAAAGAAATTCGGCTTTGAATGCTATGAAACAATCAGCTCTCCTGACTTTGGGTAACATCTACATGAAAAGTGACGGTTTCGCGTATGACTCTCTTTATTATGTAGCAAATAGCAAGGGCAAGCTAGATTTGGTGAGCAGCTCAGAAACCCCGCAGTCATGGCATCCTCCCCAGAAGCAAAACAAAATCTTATCGAAGTCAACATACCTAACTCTCATCATTGATTCAGAAGCCAGCTGGATTGGTGAGGGGAAGTAATTTGCCGTCCTGTTTAGAGATCATTGACTGTCTTGATCGCATTGGGCCTCTAATCTCAACGAGAAGCAAATGTAGTGAGTGTGAAGATAAGTGGGAGCGGGAAGCATCATATTACAACCGTGCGACGAATTAACCAGTTCTCACTCGATTACTGAAGTAAGCACCGTTGGAGTCAGCTCAATTGAATCAGAAACCGCAGCAGTGGAATGGGTGACCGTTCTCGAGTGCTCTTGTCTCCGATTTCAAATGACAGGCAGTATGTGTGAAATGACCTTAACATCGGAAGCACGATAAACTAAAGCAATAAAGGAAATCGATTTCTATTCTAAATAGCTGCGAGAAATTTCGAAAAATTGTATCTTTTGAAACGATGCCCAACAAACTCCACAGAGATACATCGGAGCGAGTTAGGTATTCGCAAAGAGAAATGTAGCCAGTAGCCAACGAAACGTTAATCCAGCTGTGGGAGTACATTATCCACCGTCCAACTCCAGGCACCAGACGTACGCACATCGGCCGATACGACAGAGGTAACCGCGAGGAGCACGGAGGCGAGCGAGCTTCCAGCTTTGAGTCGCGTGCGCCAGTTCCAATCATTTGCCAACGCCGCGCCGCGGCCAACCGACCGTGGCGAGATCAAACAATCCGATCCGCTTCGCAAACCCATGCGTACGACGCGAGATATCTGCCGGACGAGCACCTTGACTACAGAGCGGAGAGACCGTCTGTCCACAGGGGATGGAGGCAAACCACACTCGACGCGAGTGATGATACAATGCATTCCGAACGACCTATTTAATTAGTAGAGCCGAATATCGACTGGCCACGGCTTCAGCCGGGAACTACTGCGACTATGCATTAGTCAATAACTTGAGTAGGGTGGCTACTGGCTTCCTATTTCCAATTTCAAGGAGAAATATCTAAGTTTTCAAGGAGGAAAATAAAGATGATCTTCTCAAAGAGGCTGTTTGGTTAGTCGCTGAGTCGTCTACTCGACTTTCATATTCTTTTAAGTATCTCCATAGCATATCCTGAGCAAGGTATAATCTTCCAATTCAAATGAAAATGATTTGAATTGGTTCAAAACAAGGGAAAAGCAGAATTAAGTCCATCTCAACTTAAAGAGTATTTAATGCAATTTTTTACCGATCTTAACTTGACAGCTACGCATGTAGTTGAGGTATTTTACGCTTCCTCTGCGTGGAAAATTCAACGGAGAAATTTTATTTGACGACCAACAAACATTCCTTTATTCTAGCATGAGCATAAATGAATGAAAAGAGGATTAATTGCGAAATAAACACACCCATTCAAAGAATAAGCGATCAAAAGTGGCCAAAGTAACGATTTCATAATGTGACGTGACAATAAAAGGGTCTCTCAAAAACTTTGTGCCGAACCAAGATCGTGATTTTGTATAATTACACCGGAAATATTCCGCAAGATAATAAAAAGCGAGGAAAATAAAGGAGAAAATCCACTATTACTTTGAAACCAGTGAGCGTTCTCGATTTTTACCTATTAGGAAGTAGCAGTTTCACGGAGCATTACCGTTGTGCAATGATTTCATGCAGGGATTACCATTCTGTAAAACATATTTTCTCTTTGTGTAACTGTATTTTAACGAAACGATGCTATATAATAACGAAATATTAACTGCTAAGTTCGGAGAAAATATGATCAATTTAAAGGTAGCAGTACGTTAGAAAGTTCGTGTGGAGAGTCGCACATTAAGAATCACATGGACCATTGGAGAAGAGAACCAGACGGGAATGAAAGCTTCTGAAACATGGTGCTGGAGGCGGATTGATGGTGAAATGGACGGATTAGATGAAAAACGAGGAAGCATATTGAAGAATGGATGAGGAGAAAATTATACGGCGTCCTCTATGGGTAGAGAAGATTAAGATGGATTGCCCACACCCAGAAATCAAGGGTTAAATCATAAATAGGGGATACACTGGCAGCCACCTCATCTCATTAGACATTACAATTAGCTAAAAAATTTGGCTATGCGCGAAAAAATTTGGAGCGAAGACCCTGGGGAGACTCACGTCATTAGGAGGGAGACGACAGGGTGACGTAAAGTGACGTGAGGGGGAAGTTGAGATGGGTCAAAACATATCGTGTCCTTTAAAACCTTACGAGGACCTTGTTGCGTTGACGGGTTACGTGACCAGTTACCCCAGTTACGAGGGTTATCGACGGAAGCCAAGGTGAGCGACGAAGGACGAAGGAAGAGCTTAACGAAGGTCGGCTGGCTTTCGTGTCCCGTGTGGGGACGAGAGAAAGCAAAACGAAGCTGGGGAGAATCCTTACAGGTGTGACACGGCCGCAAGGTCGTTAATGGAAACAGACCTGTCCACTCATTCATTCAATCATTCAAAAGGCTTCCGAAAGTCTTCGCGCACGACTTCTCGCCGCTAATAAATCGATCACTCGCCGTTTATTACCCACCCTGCTCTGAGTGCTATCCTGATGGCATTTTAATGATAGCGTCAAGCATATACATTCAGGTAATATTCCCACGATCGGAGTTTCCAATAACAATCACTATCGAAATTTCTATAGATTTAAAATACGTACCATTAAAAAGTGAGTTTTCAACGATAACTTCCTATCAAAAGGCCACACTCAATTTTCCATAACTGTGCCACGATGAGTACTGAACGATCCCGTCCTAAGCGTATATACTAGAACTATTTTCACTAACAGGGTTTTCAGGAGCTGTCATTATTTCCTCCTCACATATTTAGGGATGGATTCGAAGGGAAAAAGGGGAAGTAGCGTGTGTTAGCGATAAATTCCCTCCTTGAGATCGCAAATTTCGTTCTCTCAAAACAATTATTCTTCCTTTCTTTCAGGCTGATTGAAATGTCTCTCCTATTCCCTTTTTGGAGTTTTTTTAGTTTAACGAGCTTCAAAAAAAAGCCACTGCAAACTTAACTGCCTGACACTTGCAAGCAGCATTGGGGACGAGCTGGACGACCACTCGTCCAAATTCGAGCCTACGCCAACGTTACTTCTGCGATGCGACTTTGGTAATGGAGCGAGGACCGGTGTTTACATCGCGGTGGGCCCAACTAATATTGCAAGTCGGTTTGATTAATTTTATCTTTCTTCTCCCTCTAGCAACCAAGCAGTTTCCTTAATATCACAGATCGAGTGTCCCTAAGCACGTACGCTTGTACGTCTGTCAAAGATGCATGTATGTTCTGGGGATTTGCTTTTATTATAGCTAAAAAAAATTAACATCCATCGTTTTGTGATCCAGTTCACCAAATGGGTTCCTACTTTGCAAACTAGACGATATATTATGTACATGGAGGTCGGAGAGCGGCTGTTATATAAACATTTGTGCAGTCGTGTTTGGCATACAGAGGGTTGCATACACATACAGGATATTTATAGAATTCGTTCTAGACATTAGGTTCCTGTTGCAGTTAAAGCCCTTGTACGATGCGCAATTCCTCTCTGATCCAAGGAAATACATTATGGTATTAATAAAATTATGTAAAACGATATTCAATCATGCTATTTTAAACATCCCCCACTGTTTTCCTCCTGTGTGATGAAAGAGGAAGAAATAGGAATATTTTTACGGTTAACTGCTTTGTTATTTGATTTTTCCACCAACACAATATGTAGTATTTTGGTTTTTTGATTGAAACATTTTCAAAGGTCAAAATATACGTGTTTTTGTGCCATTGTTGCATCGAAAAGAAGGGCAGTTTGTCTGAAAAAGCTACAAGCAGCTAAACTGGTCACAAAAAAGTAAAATAGATGCATCCAACATATTGCTGCCGAACAGGTTTCCCGAAGACTACCGTGGCAAATAATATTTTTCAGGCCAGGGAGGAGAGGCACCGATTCGTGTGGCATAGAGAAGTCTCTAGGATTGAGGAGAAGTTGAGGTACCTTGGGGATGGAGGGAGACATCTTCCACCTCCTAGTAATGCAAATGCTGATCACAGAGGCTTCCACATCTTCTTTGTTCATTTTTTTTCTCTCTTCAACAAGTTATCCTCCAATCATTAAATAAAAAATAAAAAAATAATTTTCAGGATACAATTTTATCCAAAACTTGGCATTTAAAAAAAAACCCGAAAATTTCCACAGCACATTATCGAAGAATACACATAAGTAGAAATTATTTGGTGGTGATTATCTACCATGAAATCATTAATAAATAGCATTGACAGAAAGAAAGGACATCAAAACTGCAACCTTTTTCACAGCAATTTCCAATACATTAATACTGCAATTCAATTCGAGAAATGCATTCTAGAAATACAGAAATCACTGCTGGTAGTTAATTATTTCCCAATTACTAATGTACAAAAGTTACCAGCTCAATTGATGACCATCAATCTCATCTGTAACTTCGTCCAATTGCCTTTGTAATACCAATAACTTAGGAATAACCAAAATCTAATGTAGCCTTTGCCAAGCTTCTAATGACGATAAAAATCACATGGTTTACCAAGAGAAAAAAGTTCGAATTTTCAGTTCTGTGAAAGTTAGAGGTGCATCGTATCATGGACCCGCCGTAAAGAAATAATATTTTGGGAAACTTTCCATCCATGTTCCACGCGGTATACGAACTCACGACTTCAGAGCTATCTGGCCAGCATATATTTCATGAGACCATATTGGTCGCCATAGTGCTATGATGATTTCTCTGTTGCTCCTCATATCCCTTTAATGAATACCCAATAAAAAGGCTTAATATCAACTATGAAACTGCAATGATTTCTCGAAAAAGTTTCCTTCACTAGCTACGTCCACGTAAATACAAGCAAACTCCTCGCGGGTAACGCGACACAATAACTTGAATAAAAAGAGACAAATGAGTAGCACGAATAGCAATTCGAGAACATTCCACTAAGTGATGACGCAATAGAACTACATATCTCTTTCAGTATTGATCGGAATTACGCCTATATCCTGCTTGTGTGCTACGTTATTGCGCCGACGGAATAGCGTCTGAAAACGAGGCAATGTGGTACAAATCGGGTTTCAGAGAGCTAAAACCCTTAACTTCTTGAATAAAGAACTTTTGAAATCAGTAGTACCGCTTGGACGGAAAAATAATTGAATTCAAGCTTGTAAAGACTCCGAGATAATGAGAATCGTATGGAAAGATTTTCATCTCTTTGTAAGATCTAGAAAAAAGTATGACGGAAGGAATACTTAGGTCAAGGAAAAAGTTAAGCTGGGTAATGGAATGAAATCATCTTGAATTGGGAATATTAGGGTCTAATTCTGTAGCATTTGAGATTGATTAAAACAAGAAAATAACGAAACAAGATACGATGTTCCATTTCACCACCCTATTGAGTAAAATTATACGAAGTGGAAGAAGGCGCGGAACGGTTCTAGAAAAAGAGGCATGTAAGGAGTAAAAGTACATGGAAAGCTGAAGCGTTGTAAGAAGCTGTTTAAAGAAATTTTCATCCTCACAAGGGCAGAGGATAATATGAATCAAATACTCCAAATACTATGTGACTCTTGGCAGAAAGGGAAGGTAAAAATCACCACGAGTCTATTGCAGTGATAGTCAGTAAAAACTTTAAGTTTCCTACTAATTATATTGATAATAAAATCAACAAGAATTAAATATATCCATTACCATTAGATGATGCACTCTGTCAAGTCATCAAAAGATGATAAGATCATTCCCTAATAAGCAGAAGTAGATTATTGATGCTAAAACTCGTGGACACAAGGTAAAAGAAAATAAATACAGCAGAGGCTGAAGAGATACAGTTCAGGCAATGAACGTAGAAATACCTATTACAGATGTAGGAATATCAAGATTTAACGGCAGAGGAAAAAGGATTGGTGAGCGAAAAATGGGAAAGACTAGAAAGTTCGATTGGAGATGAATTCAAGTTGAGCATACAGTAAGAAGAATATTAGGAACGTGAGAGCACTACGAGCATTAGTTGGTGCGTATGTGAGGCTAAAATTGAAAAAAAAATTGTCAAATGGAATAGGATCGAGGATCCAAGAAAAAATAGCCGGGAATGAGCAGTAGGTGTTATAGGAGCAGTCTTTTATCAATTCAAAAAAAATAAGCCGTGTTGCGAGGGTGATCTACTGATAAACGTTCCGAGTAAGGACGCAAAATAGGCGAGTATGGAGTATCTATCAATAAAAAATAGTAATCAAGAGGAGGAAAATTAAGTGGATGGAACCAGTAATGAAGAGATAAAGAGATGGTGAAATTCGAACAAGATTTTCAGGCTGTTGGAAAAACTTAGGAATGATTCCAACGACAGAAGAGTAACCAAACAACTATACAAGAAGCAAGTCGTCACAATGCGAATGAGAAACAGAAAATAAATTGAAGCTAAAATTAACTGAGGAGTATGAAAAGGATGCAACCTCTCACCAGCACTGTTCAACTCATACTTGGATGAGGCAATAAGAGAAGCACAAGAAACTGGATTGAAGGGTAATTCGATTAGCGGAGGAGAAATAAGCATGTTCCACTTTGCAGACGATAGGCAGAGTAGGCTAAGGGATAGACAGATTCGAGAACCATGGAGTCAATCATATGGATCCATCGCCTAGGGTTATCACCTACAGTAAGTACTGCTATCCTCGATAATGGAAATGAAGGAACTTAGTTATTCCCAAATTAAAACCCTCAGTAAAAACAGAATAATTCACTACCCGGGTTTCGACACCGGGGCGTCACCATGAGAATCCGAAGATCATCGTCATCTTCCGAAGAACTGCCGTCGAAAACTGGGTCATGTTTAATTTTGCTTTGTTAAACTATTTTTGCAGAAACTAAATTTATTTCTCTGGTCAAAATGATTAGTAGATTCAAACTAGAGTACTCTCCAATCTCGTGTCTGCGCAGAACTGTTTAATCTCTTTAGCGCTGAGCGAGTTCCAATGACATTTGTAACGTCATCTGCACTTAGCAGATATAAACAACTTCACTGTAGTTTGTTCGCGTTACTAAGTACGCTAGCAGACAAAACTTGATATGGCGGGGAATATCGTGGTAGCAGAAAAAGTATATCCAAAATTCCAATCTTATGGCGATATGTATTCGAGAAAAATGTACAATCAATAAAAAAATTAAATTTAATGAAAATTTTAATGTTGTTCGCCACTTTGCAAACTCAGCGTAGATCGTTCCAATCGTCGATATGAATGTACGCTGGTATTTGAAAGCGTTTCGGGCGTAGCTACTGTGGAGTTATTCTATTTCCATTACGGTAAAAAGAAAAACTCAAGTAAATTTCCACACTCGTTGAATGCGTATCAACCATGGTGACAACGCTTCGTGTGATTATCAAGGTTAGCACATTAAAAGAGTGAGGAAATTTGCTTCAGAGTTTTTATTCTGCACCATTATAGTGCGCTCGTGTGTTCCCATCTGCTACAATTCGCGCTAGTCAGCGCAGGGTGATTGGAGGGTAACCCCTGTCAAACGATGGCTTTCCTGCTCACCTGTTGCAGCTGGTCGCCGGTGGATGAGGGTGTGAGGGTGGCGGAGGGAGGAGGCGCGGGCGTCGAGGACACGACGACGGTGGTGGAGGAAGCGACGGGCGTCGCCGAGGACGCCGCCACGACGGCCGACGGCGACGGAGAGCACGACGAAGTCGACGAGCAGGACGACGAGGACGAGGAGTTGTTGTTGGCGGCGACCACGGCCGTCGAGGAGGGACGCTGCGGTTGCTGGGACTGCACTACCGTCGCCGCCGCCGCCGCGGTCTGCTGCTGGGTCTGCGGCGCTTGCTGTTGCTGGGTCGCCTGCTGCTGCGGAGGCTGCTGCTGCAGGGGCCTCTGGGGGGTCTGCTGCACCAACACCGTGCACCCGCCACCGGTCTCCTCCGGGCCCCGGTCCCTCGAGCGCTTAGGGACCCGACCGTATCTGACCGCTGAGGGCGATGAAGGAAGAGGAAGAAGAAACGATTATTAGAATGCAAGACTCGTCAATGCACGCATATTATGTTTTCAGTGAGTCAGAAGTACTTCCACTATCTTCTCCTAGTGAGTTTTGACAATATAGAGGCGTCATTTATGGAGGACAGGCTAGGTTAACCTCCCACTATATCGTCCCTTCCATTAGTTATAAAACTTTTACGAGAGGATACATGATAAATGGGTAGAATTAAAATAGTTAAAAACTGCATTCTTGATTCTGAAGGTTGGTATGTTTAGTATAGTTCAGAGCTTGTTGAGATAACCTCTCGCGAAAGCTCTTGGAAGGTGGATGCCCAGAACTCTCGGTTACGGAGAGAAAGGGGAGGAGTAGAAGTGTTTAAGTATTCACCTCTTAAAGTCTATGGTTAGAATTTTAGCCACACTGCACGCAGATTAGTCGAAAATGTCAGGGGCACACAGCTGCTACTTGTTGATCCCAAGCTTTCGGAAAGGGACCCTTCCCGTACCATACTCTTCATCTGGGCATTATCATAGTGCTTTTGCGTAGATTATGCTAACCCAACCACGAATGAATTTCACACATCTGGGCATGGGGGACCAGTTACTTTCTCTGTGTAGCGCGTTGCCCCTCTCTTCCCAGAAAGATCTGCTTCCCACAAAATCACACGACTAATGCTCAGCGGGACTTTCCCGAAGACATGTTTTAGATTTGAATCCTGGACCTACGGCGAGCAGCTCAATTTTCATTCCACTACCACGTCAGATTTGTAACATTTAAGAAAACAACGTGGGAACACTTAGTGATGTTAAAATATAACAATTTTAAGCTTAAGCTGAACTATTAGTGAATTCATTATAACTGGTTAATTATTGCTAATAAGCATACTTAATTGTTTAACGAAAAGAATTTCTAGAGCAATATAAACCACGTAAGATGCACATGAAAATTATTGTTCCTCTTCTCTGTGATATAACGGAAATGAATCTTGCCCTCTAGGTTTCATCTAGCATTAAATTCGAGTCTGAATAATTAAGTTTCAGTAAAGAATAAATTCATTCTTGTATATTTGCACAAGTGCGATTTTACAAGGAAAATACGTTATCTGATGACACGTTATAAATATAATAAATGTAAAAAATGTTGAATTCCGTTATAAAATTTCCACGAAAGCATACATTTGAAAATCCGTTCGGAAAATACGCCATTGTCCGTAAAAGTAAACACACAAAATTGAATATATTTGGCAAATACGCTGAAATAAACAGCAGAGGCCTGTTTGGTCGGATCAAATTCGAAACAAAGGGAAAACTAAGGAGATACTGAGCACGGAGAGGGATGTTTAGTTCGCCAAATAACGTTACACTCCGAGCAATTATAAATTATATCTGCACAGAAGAATTCTGAGGAATAAAATTCCCAAATAAGCCACATGATTCAAAAGAACAAAGCTAATTTATACACTTTTTATCGACACATTTACAAAGAATGAAGGAATATTACGTGAATACTGGAAAACGCTTCGTTCAGTGAAGTCATAAGTTGATGTCACTTGATTTACAGAGACAATGAGAGATTCCGACAGCGCATTACACCAATATTAAGCACTTAAACATTATTATCATTGGTCGTGCAATCCTAAGATTGGTTGACTTTAGCCCTCCATCTTTCCCTGCGTAATGCTATTTTCCTTCCCTTTATATTAAATACAGATTGTGCCAAATTTTTAGGATTATTATCCGTATTTAGTGTTAGGTATTAAATAACATGGATATGTGTGTTTGAAAATAATAGTACAACGCTATGATATCTCAAGCCAGACTTCTTACGACATCTACGGCAAACGAACCTGACTAGGTTACCCACTTTGCCGGGCCAAATATTATAAATTATTACATGTATTTGGTATCACAAGCTAATAAGCATGGATATGTACATTAAAAAAATAGTAGTGTTATGATATCGCAAGCCCGGCTACTTATGACATCTACGGCATTCGATCCCGACTAGGTTACCCACTTTACCGAGAGCGTTATTTCGAATATTGACGTTACATAGTAAACGTCACAAATCAAGTTAATTTATGATCTAGCTATTGTAATTACTGTATTTTGGGTTAGGTTGGGTTGCGACTCGTTAAAATCTTAGTTCACTAAGTAGTCACACGAGATAAATGGCAGCCATTAAGAAAAAAAAATCTATGGTTTTAGTCACAGTACACAACGATCCCATAAAAATGGAAAATTTCCAAGTTAATGAGAATCCTTAGAACATAGAGTTTTGGAGATTTACACTTACAATCTCTGGACATTCCAACGGCGAGGCACTTCTTGAAACGGCAATACTGACATCTGTTGCGATTTAATCGAATCACAAGACATTTCCCGTCTCGTAAGCACCTGTACTCTATTTGCTTCTGTATGCTCCGCCTGAAAAAACCCTGTGGAGGAAGAAGATACGTATGAGAGTGGGTTTTCAGCAGAAGTTGACATTACATACACAACATTAAATGGAGCAACACTGATCAATGGGTATTATCAATTAACATCTTAAAAAGTTAAGAAGCTAAAGAACATGGAAGGCGAAAATAATACAAATAGAATTTTGGGATTTATGCCAAAATTTTGCAAAAACCGAAGGTAAGCAGCGAAAATAAAATAAGCTAACAATAAGTATATATCTGAGACCTCTACAGAAACTCAATTTTTTTGGCTCATATTATTCACTAAGGGCATGTTCACGATGCTAACAATAATTTTCAGAACAAAATGAATTTTCTTTTCACGGGTGCATCACAATAAAGACCCACTCCATTTCACGAGAATATTCACCACGCTCCCTCTCCTCTTTCAGATTTGGTTTCCTTTAATATGCCGTATTGAAAATTCACCATGGAAAGTGCCCAGTCGGACGAATAAGAATTTATTTAATGTTTCTACAGAAATTTTCTCATAAATATAAATGACGAGACCACTTTTTCCACGTAACGGAGCAGTTCTTTGTTCACAAACATTCGGCCCCAAAGAGTCACGAACACTTATTCAGAATTGAAAAAAAATAAAATGGTGACGAAAAATGAGCCCAAGACCATTATTAATTTAACATGAGTTTTCAAATACGGATGGTACCGCACTATTCTTACGGTTTATATTTCCTTAAAGGGATCAATTCTACTCAACTGTTGGCACCGCGCTCCAAAAGATGAATGGACCACACTCGAATGGCTGAGGCGAATTAAGTGGATGAAAAACTCGGAGATAATCCACAAAATCGCGCATGAAACGATTAAAAGCTACAATTGACGGGTTTTGCTTGAGTGCGATATTTTCAGTATATGCGGAAGGTTGAGAGAAGGTACGCTTAATTTTATAAACTCAGTCATGTCATGTTGATGTCATTTAATATTACATGACATAGACATTACAAACGATTACTCGTTTTATTGAACTCATCAAGTGAACTAAACCAACTGGCAGTTCTTTTATGTTGTTTAAAGTAGTTGTGTTTATGTTGTTTAAAGCGTTTCAAGTTTGTGGTCGTGTGAGTCAAAACAATGAGAAATTAAAGCATAAAATTAGTCACAGAGAGTTAAATCTAAGCTTTCCGTGTAATAATCATTGCTTTTTCTCTACTTCAGGATAAATTCAATATTGTTACTATGACAAATTTTAAGCTATCCGGGACTAGCCACGGAGTTTCACTTTTACGGAGTCACCCGCAGTCACCCGAGTCTGTGGAAATTCGCACATTGTTACTATCTTAAAATGTGGATTTATCAGCGAATCGCTGAAAAAAATTACACCGCAAAGCTCGAGACGATTGCCGCGCCGATTTTCGTCGAATTACCTACAAAACTTTCCTACAAAAATTTGAAAATAATAAAAATATGAAAAATTCAATAGCTCACTGCCTTTTTTTACCTTTTATTTTCAGGATAAAAGAGCCTCTTAGTTTTCCTTATTAATGAACGGTCAATCATTAATAATTTGCCTATCAGGTCATCAAACTGGCATGATACTAAGGCAACAGATTTTTCTCCAATGCTCTGCCCTTCTACTGATTTCTACATCTACATACTACCCTGCGAGCGGCCGCATGGGCATATGGCAGGGGGTTAGAACACCAGCCGTGTAAAGGTGTAAGGGATAAGGTTTTTGGAGGTGAAATGGTGACGTTTATTATGGGAGTGTACTAATCGGAGCTCAGTTTTTATTGTGGTCGCTTATTGTGCGCGGAAAGGAGTTTTTGTACCTATCTGTTCAGCAATGTATCTCTCTTGTTTGATTTGAGTACATGTAATGGTGAATTGATTACGTGGAAAAAACTGGAATGAAATGAAAATATCTGATGACGTACTCATCAACAAGACACTACATTAGATATATACCAGGAGCAAAAAATGGAAAGTGTGGTGTCACGGCGAATATCAATTCCTTTAAGAGTGATTCTCGGTTTTTCCGCGACTCAAAGGCCCTCAAGTAGGGAGATAAGAGGCCCGTGCCCGTGTACATTTGGTTTCCATCCTCTGATACGGACGAGGAGAACGCCGCCTTTGAATTGCAACGGCTGTTGACGAGTCCCTTACTTCCTCATTCATTTTTCCCAACCCGTCTCCTCCTTTCTGTCGCTGGCCGCCAACGATCACACACTCTCCTCTGTTGACACGCCACTAAGCAGCGTGCCATGCTACGGAAAACGATGATAGCCATGGCGCGAAAGGAACGAGAGCCCCAACCAATCGTCAGATTAAAAGGAACTTAAAAAGAAGAAGAAGAGGAATCGCAAATTAGGGTAGGGGTAGGGAAGAGTTAATTCCGGCGAACGACCAATTAATTAGCCAAACAAACGAGGCTACTAAGTGACAGCGGAAGGGAAGGAAGCGCCTGGAAAATTTAATTATGGCCGCCAGCGCACACGGATATTTTCCGCGTCTTCTTTTTTTTTAGACTCCTCCGCGCGCTCATCTGGGTCGTGATTACACGGGTGTTTTCGTTACAGACTGCACGAACGGCGTAATTGAATTCCACAGCCGCGAGGATTCTCTTGCAACTTGCTGGTTATGTATTGCGCGAGGGGACGGCGGCAATGCGCGCACACGCCATATTCCCACGCCTCTCGATTAGTGTGACTCTGGGCTTGGGGACTTGAAAAACACTTTTTGCGAAAAAAATGTAAATTTATCGCGATGCGCGTAAAATAATGGGAATTTTCTCATTTTTTTCATAATCCACGGATAAAATTCCCGTAAAGAGGAGATAGCCTACTTAATGCTCCGAGAACATTTACACGGGGTATGGCAAGAATAATGAGATTACTTCAGGGTGCAGATGATGTACAGCTATTCAAACACAGATGATGCATTTGTGTTAGCTTATCTGAAACGTGCGATGGAAATAGCAGTACTGCCATTATACAATAGTCAGCGCAGTAAAAAATGTCTTCAACTTATTTGAAAACTCCCAAGGGTAAAAGTTTCTGAGTCAACAGAGCCATTCAGCGTTCAAAGGCTTTTAGAATTTTAAAAATCCGAAAACTTTTTTCTTGACCTAATTTTCGACGTTCTACATTTCCGACGAATAAGAGGACTGTTTTCATATAGCAACTTTACTTACGCGACCTTGTATAAATAGCACATTATTTCAAGGCATGATAGTTGGCTGGTTTTGCTGTTAAACTATTTGGATAAAGGTCAGGTAAAAAGATTAAACATCAATAAAGTAGCAGGAAATTGCGAATTTTATAAATCGAAGATAAAATTTTAAAAATATTTAGGCCACTCAGAAACGAAGGGAAAAAGAATTCGCAGCATTCATACAAAATAGGGAGTATAAAATGATCTTGTTAAGATTCTGCATAGGAAATACTTTTATGACATGTTTAAGTAGATAAAGAGTCTAAGAAATGTTTAAAAAGTGTGCAGAAATGTATTAAACTATTTCATGGAATTTGGTTTCTCGATAAAAACACACTTTTCCATGGTTATAGTGTCAGTGCAGCTACCCTGCAATACCACTCGGCGTATGAATACCTACCACTTAACTCTTCACGACTGTGAGAGGCTAAGTTGCGCTCACTTCTTTATACTTAATGATAATGATTTAAGTTTGATTCTGCTCATTAGAGTTGCATGAATAAAATTCTGTGAAAAATGAATCAAGAGGCAAATCCACGAAGTAAACGTCTCATTTTCCAAAATAAGAGAAAAATCTAAAGTCCAACAAGAGTATTTAATTACTAAAAAATACTTGTTTAAGTGATAACCGCAAGTCAAAAGCTTTCAAAGCAAAATAATTTTAATGGCTTGGCCATGTCGCAGGAAGACGCTGGGTGCAAACACTTTATGTAAATTCAAATGATTTCGTAAAAGAGAAGACGAGGGGAGCAGATTAATCATTTAAAGTTTTAACAGATGTAACAAAGGGATTTTAGCTCTACGGGGTGAATACGGAATCACTGGAGTCGATGAATGATAACATCTTCATTATTTCGCACCTTTACGATACCATCGTTGCTCGGCTACAAATTCGTTTAAACCTACCATTGAATATGACATGCATATGATTAAGAATAATATAAAGTTATTTTTTCCTCAAGAATATGTAGTAAATGTGACGATCTAGTTGAAACAACTTAATCCTTGACGTGCTCCGTTGGATAATTAAAATAACGCCCCATTTAAGGAGGCATATTTCCGTTTATCACGTTTCAAAACGTTACTCATCATTTCTCTTAACTCGGAACGATCTCATTTCATGTAATTCCTCAAATCGTCAGCGAAAGAGGGAGAGGACGGATTAATTATGAATTCATAGCGCGGCTGGTGAGGAGGGGTGGAATCGACTTACTCCTACATTTTTTCCCTTATTTTATCGAGCACACCCACTTAACCCGCAGCTGCAAAAACTCTGTTAACCTACTTTCTTAAGATCCTCACACAAATTCTCTGCCTTTGCGTTTCAATCTCTCTAAATGCCCTCCGAAATTCTTTCACCCCAGTTTTTCACAGTCTCCTATCTCTACCTCTCTACATGGGAGCTCTCTATCTGCGGGAAGAGATATGGATTTAAACTGGGGGGGGTAAAAAACAGTGAATTGATTAAAGCCGACGTGCAATATTGCATACATTCATGCCCGCGGAATACACTATGGAGATCACATTCCAAAAATAGAGGATAACATATGGAGATAAAAGTTACACGAGTAACTTTTGCATTTTTCAGATTGAAATACGGCCTCCTAACTATACCTATGTAACAATATTTTCTTGCGAAAATATTACGCGTATCCTAATGTATATGTAACCACACACACGGAGCGTATCTCAAGCTTGTGGCTTCCGCTGCTGAGTAAAATGTTCAGTTGATAAATACATCCATTCCCTTCTGCCAGCCTTTTAATCGAACTGTTTCGATATCTCAATTTTAATCGAACTGTATCGAACTCGATTCTCTAAGTGAACATGAAATAGAAAGCTTGCCATCGATAGTTTATTCGACACGTTTCTACGCTAGCAAAACGGTATAAGGGTAGTGGTATGAGGTATAGCTACCATTTAATTCCTCTCACTTCCAATCTTTGACGAATATTTGATTTAAGCTAATGTATATCACGCATATTAGGATTTTTATAATCCAAAATGCTTTATCAGCGTTGATAGCAATAAATATTAATAATATATCAGAATGGACGAATAGCTGAATCAGGGTTTTTTTCTGGAAACTTCGTAAAAATGATAACCACATTAAAAGGGTAGCTTTAAAGCATTAAAAATTTATGCTTTAAACATTAAATAGCTAAGCAATGAAGTTTTAGAAAACAAGAATTTAGTAAAATAAGAGGTTCAATTTTAAAACTGTTCCAAGACGAAATACGAAAAGATAAAAAATTCCGGTCTCTTTACCGGGAGAAATTCCTGAAATTAGGGTATGGATAATGTTAAATTGAGCTTGAAAATACTTTACACGTGATTTGAATCTGCTCGAAATATTTTGATGGGGCACTTATGACTGCGCATATAAAACGCGAGTGATCAGGAAACTGATGACATATTTATGGACAACACGAAAGTTTATGAATAACACAGTAAACAACAACGTACCCAGGACAAAGAAACTGGGTTATGTCTATATCTTGGAGCAGTTTCCGTGAGAAATATCATGGGAATAATATACAATCACCCTGCAATCCATTTTGAGAGAGATATATGTGGAATCGGCATGTAAAAAGATCTCTGTGTGTGAGAGAAAGGAAAAGTATAAATTATCACCTCTGCCCTGTACCAGGAGCTGCTAATTAATGGTGGAACTTAGCACCAGAATACTAATTACTGGGCCTTTTCCCAATTGCTTTCTTAAAGTTTCGAAACTTTCAACAATCAGCTCAAGTGTTTTAGTCAAAATCAACAGGTTCCAACGTATGCGGTTATGGAAGAGTTCCCTCATCTGGGGTCTTAGGCATTTAATTACACATGTAGATCTCCTGTGCGAAATAACTTCTCAAATGGAATACTAAGGGTAAATACGAAAATATTTTCTACGTGATTATCCTTGATTTGAATCAACACGAAAAGTTTATAAAATGGAAGCCAGAATTGAAATGATCTAAATGGCGACTTATAATTAAAACTGCCATTGACATTTGACCTTCATTGGGCGGCTTTATGAAAGTGTATGCTACAATTTTTTAAATAATTACGAGTCTAAATCTCCGAGAACTAAAATGTATGGTGTAAATTCTATTCTCGGATGGTTATTACTTACAGGGCAAGTTTTTGGAGGAATCCTAAGCTATTCGATCTCACTATAGTACCATCAAAACTCATGTGGTACAGCACGTACAATAGCATTAAATCTAATCAAATAAATGGGTAATGAGTAATAATTGTGCCGTGAAAAACAATAATACAAATGGGGAGCTGTGGAATGACTACTATCATGTATGAACTAGCTTACCTCGACAGAGATTCGCGATGGCTTCTGAAACTGGAATATAACTGCTTAACATCGGTTACAAAAGCTAAGACGAATAGATGTAATAAATAGCTCTTCAAAAGTACATAAGAAAAGTTCCCGGGACGGCCCTTGCCATTGGAACCTCTTTCCGATTTTAACTAGTACTTATGTAAAAACCATTTTTAGTTCCAAGTCAGTGATCCTGAAATTTCAATATCTCCAAGTGCAGCTAAAGCTCATCATTTACTGCGCTTCTGGACAGACTCGGAAAGCTCCAGTCCCTGACTTCGTTATTATGCCAAACAAATCATAAAAACATGCACTACAAAGTAGACAAAAACATGATAAAAGTAGAAACCAATCAGACCCAAAAGGTAACGGAAGAATGCAATAAGTAAAAATATAAAAAGCCTCTAAGAATTATTAGTATAATATAAAATATAATACGGAATCAGCACCAATATTTCTTGAGTCGCATAATCTGCGGTATACAAGTGATCATTAGGTAGCTTCTGGTAACTTAAATAAACCTATCTATTTGCACCTTTTCTTAGCTAAGTGAAGTTTATTAAATTTTGACCAGTTCAGATTCAGAATAAAATATGAAATGCAAGAAGTATTTTCAACTCTTGAAATACCGTACTTTTAATGCACTGTTGGCTCTTTAATACTAACGGCATTGTAATCAATTTCTTGTACTGAAAATTGAGCTCACACAATTGATGTTAACGTTACACGTATTTCGGAAGTATTTCGATGGAACTTTTACTCCCTTTGACGGAGCTCGTGAACACGCAATGAAATACGACGAAGCAGAAAAGTTTTGCGTATTCGTTTTAATGGGTATCTGGTTGATACATTAACTTGAAAGCAGCCATAATTGAGCTTTAAAAGCACTTAATTTTCATCGGAGGAGGCGAAGGTAACTGAAAAATATGCTAAAATTGGCCCAATCTTTGCGGCCCCACTTACTAGTCCCAAACTCGGGCCGTAGATCTCGGAGAGTTTCTTCAGGTAAGTAGCATGCGAAGCACTTGTCTCTGAATTTTTCCTTCAGATTTGAAGGTGCTTCATACGCATCGATTTCAGCAAAAGCCACCACGTAGCTGCCATGATAACCGCAAGGAAGCATAAAAGAATAAATTAACCACATAAATTGAATCGTCTTCGGCTCTAATCAATCCTTATGTTTTAGTGTGCTTGTAACCACCTCAAGACGTCCAACTAAAAAGTCACACTATTACGATCTCTATGTAATTTAGATCTGTAGGATCCGATAGTTGTTACTACAGACTAATCGTACAGGCTGAAATATATAGGCAAATATGCAACGGAATTATGACAATGTATTTTTTAAAACGTGCTTTTCATTTTCTACTTTCAAGGAGAAGCGTTTTATTCTAATGAGATGGTATAGTGAATAGTCAAGATTTGACCCAAAACTTATGCCAGACGCAGGACCACATATGCATTTTACAACTAGAGCATGATTTTAGCAGGCACATTGACTTGGGAAATTCCATTGCGTGAATGGAATCCGAAAATGGAATGGAAAGAAAAACAAGCAGAACTGTTTGCCTCTTGAATACTATCGGAGGAAAATTTAGGTTGAAGTGAAAAATTTTCATTATTTTGTTGATTATTTCTGTTTCTAGTATGACCTCGGTATATTATACATGCAAAAGACAGCACGGACAGCAGGACTCTGCCACAATGAGTTGATAGCTTAAAGAGTAGATATAGAGCAAATAAGACTGCAGCGGGGTAGGTTAAAAGACTCACCGTCTCATCTAGCCCAGAAAAACGTGCACGCAGTCATGGAATAAATATTATTCGCAAAGTCCCTATATGGGGAAAAGATCCCATAGAGTAAACAAAATTAACTCCACCTACGCCTATAGAACAATGACAAATAATCCTCTTGTCATGACGAGTAAAAGCGAGTGACTATGAATAGCAAACGCTTTCCTTCCGCGACTAAGTCACTCACTCAAATTTCTAACGGAGCCTTTCGCCCTCATTTTTTAAAACCGCTACTGGCCTTTGTAGTCGAGCAAAACAGCGAACGAAACTAGTTTCCCACGCCATCGATTTAGTGTTGCTGCGACATGCACAACTACATACGTGGGGCCGTCATTATCAATAGGAAGGCCGGGCAATTGGCCAGGTGAATTTTTTTTTCTGAGAAAAGAAGCTGGCTGCCGAGCAGATATATGGCTCTGAACAGGGGATAGGGGAACATATTCGCGGAGCGGACTGCACAAGCAGATAATAATTCTTCGAGTGAAGCCACCGGCTTGTTTGCCGATCAGGTAACCCGGAAGTTACGGGTTCGACTCCATGTTCGGTCACATGAAACGTGATTGCCGGGCCGGGTGCGCCAGCGTCGTTTCCGGAGCAGATCGTATCGTGAGAATGCCTCAACGGCTAACTTCGCTCACGTGACCATTCAACTCAACCCAATAAAATTGATTTCAGAATGGGAATGAAAAAAATCAAGTCGACAGTAACCATATGAATTAATAACCGGGCATTAGTTAGAAAAATACAACCATTTTGCTAGATTTGCATTCTGAATGAAGATGGAAGTGGTGTGAGGTACTAGGAGAAAAGCTTTAGCTTTTGAGATTTCATCGACAAGAGAGAGCCGTCGGTAAAACCATCAGAAAAAGATCAAGGACCTATTGCTGCATGGGAGGGAAACATGGACCTAGATTTGGGAATAGCGCACCGAACGTGACTGGAAGCGTTTGAAATGAGGCATTGGAGCAATAAAGCAAGTTAGACTCAGAAGAAGGCAAACGAAGACATGGGTGAAGGAAAGTTGCTTGAGGTAACCGAGCAAAGACAAAGTAAATAATGGGAGCAAGTAACAATACGGTTGAGATATTGAAAGCATCTTAAAAGAAAGCTGGGAGAGATTGAGGAAGGATAGGCACTATAATGCAATGAGAGAGAGACATTCTATGCATAGTGATGAATAAATAAATAGTGTTAACTAATCAGAGGGACCCTGGCAATGGTGATATGAGTGTTCCAATGACCTTCCATATACATAAAGTGTGCTCATTCAATGGTGACTATATTTTGGTTCACACCATAAAAAAGATAATTCTAGAGTCCTAGCATCCATTTTCCTCAAAAGCGGTAATGATAACATTCCAGATAAACCAGCAGATTTCAAAGTAGAGAGGCTTAATACGTGTGTTCGAGAACATAACGTAAAAATTGGAGTGCCAATATCAAGAATAAAGTTTTTCTTAGGACAATACTGGCCGAAAAAAGACACTACGTTAATTTTTCATTCCAAAATATTTATTGAATGTATTTCCTCCATTTAATCATCCTTTTTTTTCATTCTGTCGCAACCTTAAAGCAATTTCAGAATATTTCGCTCTTAGCAGACCATTTCGATTACATTTCATTCTCCTTCCTTATTTTTTCCAAAGACCCTGCTTTCCCGACCGTTGATCACTTTAATATTTTTAATGGTCTTTTGAGAACATAGATGTATCCTGGTAGTACCAACCAAGCGTAAAACCAAACTTTGCGGGATATGACAAAACAGGTTGTTCATTTACATTTGCACAATCTTAATATCTGTTAATATCTCCGCGACGTTATAGATACAGTTTTGTGCCGGATAGCAGGCCTAATGAATAGTCACTGAAGGAAGCGACACTGTTTACTTCTTCAGGGAACTCAAAAAAGTGAAATCAAGGCTACTGTAGAACTATCAAACCACTGAAACATTCGCCTACCGAGAAAAAATTGTAATTAGACGAGAAGTTGCGACTGCAAATAGACTGGATCAGTATAAAAATGAGTCAACCACGAAAGCACCAACGAAAAAGTTCGTCCCAACCTTTAGAGCGCTTAAGTGTTTTTTTTCCCTCAACACGATGAAAACGATGGGAAGCAACCGCAGCGAAAGGAGTTTTGAAACAGCTTTTTTCGTACCTCAGATGTTCGTTAGAAGTGTCTCTTCAAGCTTTTCTCGGAGCACCGTGGGCTGGATAAAAATAATTTAAGAGTTACAATGCAGCGAAGTCCAACATTTTTCAAAGACTGACCTCGAAAGTTGAGACTCCGCGAAGAAAATCTCTATAAATACTAAGTGCTGACGGTTCACAAAAAATACGCGGATTCAAATGGTTAGACGATTATGGCAGCTGGATCCGTAACGAAATTATATAGGAATTAATGCAATAAAATTGATCAATAAACTACTTTGAATATTAATACTCTAAAACGAAATCATCATCTTTACCCATAAACGTGAAAACTAGAAAAAATATTTAAATAATTAGGTACAATCGATCAATGAAATTATATCCTTCATTCTTCATAAAAGCAACACGCTATGCTGCCAATGCTACACAAATGACGAATATATTCCGCATTACGGCCATGGACACGCAACGTTTTTATACCTGTAGCATGAATCCAATGGGAGTGAGAGTTTAGAATACTCACGGATATAATGGATGTAGTAGGGATATCAAAAATGTCAGAAACCTGTCTGAGAGTTATGTTTTCTGGGTATTTATCAAGTACCTAGGAAAACATGTGAGATCGCAAAATTTTGAGTGCATTTTTCCACTCATCTAGTAACACGGTGTTTACCCAATGCAATATATACTACTCCTGCAGGAGAAAAAGAGAATATTTTTTAATATTGAGGAATATTCATGGTAAAACCCCGCGTAAGACGTAAAAATCACAAATAATTGTTTGATCTAGTAAAACAGAGCACTATAAAACGGTATTGTACTGATATAAAAGTCCCATTCTTTGATTTGACCAATCAAAAAGTATTAAGAAACTTTGAGAGGAAAATTAATACTTTATTCGTAATTTACTTGCGAAAGAAAAAAATTTTCACCTTATTTAACATTCAGAACAGTAAAAAACTGAGCAAAAATTGAAGATAAAAGCAAATATAATTATTATAATTTTAATTTAAAAAACACCTTGTTAAGAGAGAAGGTTAACCAGGAACGGATAATAATAGAAAGATTAGTTTTTGGACGCAGCCATTGACCTCAGTGCAAATAAAAAAACCGCCAAAACGTACGTAAGTAAGGATGTGATATTTATGTGATGTGATATAGACGAGTTAGAAGCATCAACGTGAAAACATTTCATTTGCTTGAACAAATTTCCTAAAAAAATGACAATTTGCTTTTTGCGCATATTTGATTGGTACTTAAGTGAAGAGGTGTCCGTGAAATCTCTAGCAGTCGGTGGCTTGAGAATGTACAAAAATATCTCCAAGACCATTAAAAGACTTGCTTTTTAAGGTAGTTTGAGCGAAATATTATTTTACTTAGAAATCAATGAATTGGGTCACATTTTAAAGAAAAATATCTCACCCTTCTAATTACATCAAAAATTCAACCCCTTACCGCATTACTTTCGGAGATATTTGCCAAAATATACTAGCCCTTTTACATGGGAAATGGTACGTGTATGCACTCCAGAGAGACATTATTTACAAAATGAGGTTTTTCTAACACTCAGATGTCGTAAAAAAACTAACAGCGTGTAGTTTGTACGTTTTTTCAATTAAATTTGACAATTAATAATATTGTCGCCGCAATAGGTTCTTGGATATCACAATAAACCTTCCGTTTTGAAGTAGCTTCAAACGCACCGCGCGAAAAAATGAGTCAAGTTAAAGACTTATTTAGATATTTTCATTTAACTACTTACAATTTCTGTCATATAAAACTATATTGATGCACCATTAATAATGCAATATTTTATTGATGTGCCCTACAGCTGGCGAAATTAAAACGTATAGTTCGAATATGGTCTCTATTATGACTAGGGAACTATCTCGCTCGGACTACCTTAAGTCGGTTTCACCCATGAAATCTAATAATCTGAATTCAATGGAAGTGAATTGATGCCTCAATGTGTATCTCTAGCACGGCATCGTTCTACTGGCACATTACTGCCGATTTCTTTTAAAAGAATAATATAAACAACGGAAGCAAAATATAACTTCGGCTTTTTCGGAAATCGCCCACTTTTGGCAATCGATGCGTTCATTCATCTCCCTCAAGTTACATGAACATTCGTTTACTTCAAGTATTATCATAAATTACAAAGATATAATATCAAAATAAAATGTAATAGGCTTCAATAAAGTGTAGTTAGTGTGAGAATCATTTTTTTTCATTTATTTCAATTTCAAATCAGTTACAATTATACCATCTTGTTGCACAATGAACCCTATTTTTTTCGGCCATGAAATCTGATATTCTGAATTAAATGAAAGTGGTGACTGTTTACAAAATAGTTAATTAAAGAAATATATCCTTTTCCTGCATTTTAATTGGTAGGTTATAATTTAAATCCACGGTAACCGAAATGTGATCATGACGATGTAAAGTGATTTCATCGTAAGATCAATAGGCTACTCGCACGGATGTGGTCGATAGTAAAGCGATTATCACCAAAATTCAACTAATTACTAACTACTTGGCCTCTACTGTCATAGAAGGTCGTGCTTACACATCAAAAAGTTCATTTAAAGGTTGCTGTTGTTGCAACTTCAATCCGCAAATCCTCCTTCACGCCGTTTTTTGGCTTCAGACGAATCGCTATCTGGTGCCATCTCGTATTACACTGCCATTCTCTCGAACGGGGCCGAAATTTTCAACGTGGATAGTGAAAGATGGCAGAGACATGGAATTCTCTTTCCTGGAGGCACATCTCATAGCCAAAGACGAACTTTAGCGCTGTCTGTTGCCAACATATGAATTAACGAAGAAGAAAAGGTGATGGTGGATGTGAGTGATATACTGATAGGTGTCAAAATTCAGGAACCTATTGCCATCAGGTTGCCATACCTAAAAATGTACCAAATATTCAAAAGCTTCCCGTTCGAAGGGAAGATATTTGTTTGGTTGAGAGAGACATCTGTGAGCAACACCATGGTTTAGTTTCCATACCCACTAAAGTATATTTTAGTTTTTACAATTTCAACTGACTCCTCATAACCGCTAAGCCAATTTAAGCATTGGACAGTTGATTCCCTCTGCCTATAATTTCACTTATGGCTAACGGGCTGTTCTGGTAGCCATAAGCAAGCGGTAATCTTTCGATATCGTCCCAATACCGGGCACTTATCCAGAAGCCGTAACATGAGGTAGATACAAGGTGAAATGTGGGAATCATAACGTAGATGATTGAGAATCCGCCTCCACCGTCTTGCGTCTCCGTAAACTGCGGAATAACACTGAGCACTGCCATGCGACGATTCCAATTAACTACTGCTGCCTATAGAATAAGTACGGCATGCATATGCGGAAGGATTTCAAATTATTCGAAGAAATTAATATCGAGCCAACGCTTAGGTATGCTGTACCGTCTTTTGTTTATCATGCATAATAAAAGAAATTGTATGCAGAAAATTTCCCCCTTAAGTTATGCCATTGGAGGAAACAATAAGTAGCCTTTGTTTCCTCTTGAAATTGTACCACTTAACACCCTGAACTTTGGAATAATTTCAAAGACTGTGAAAGCTCTCTGAGAGTCAATCTTCACCCTGCTGTTGATGGTTATTCAGAAAGAGGGAAACCCCTGCGACTTGTTTTGCTACTCCTATTTCTATATCACCCTTCAAACCTTTAGGAATTTAGGTTTTACTGTTTATGTTGCAGCCAGGAAGTAAGCATGAGACCAAAGAATTCTCACATAAATCATTTAAAAAGCGTATCTCTGTAGTCAAGCCTTTCATCTGTTATAGAGTCAGCGGCCAACATAATATCTTTCGTAACATGATGATGCTCGCACGAACTCACTTTTTCCAGGAAACCTAACTCCTGCGTGTGACCTCCCTGTCCAGCGGTTTCCATCAGTCTCTCTCTGCTATTTCTGTCTATCGCTTTCTTTTTGCCAGTAGCACAATATTTTAAGCGCAAAACGGATTCTCTGAACTTGTTTCCCAGCTAAACATTTTGATATTACCATACTGAGTATGAGGTTCCATCACGCAAAACGAATAAGGAAACGTTACCACTCACAACTACGCAAAATCGATACAGAATTGTTTCGAGAATAATTATTGTGTTGAATGAATTATTCCATCCAGTGCAGAGCTGGAATTAAGCATGATTTGGTCCTCTGGTGTCTGTGATGAACGTCGAGCATTATTCACGACAAAGCGAAGGATTCTGAGAGATGAGTGTAAATGGGACCACTGGTGTTAGTAATCTGCCGCACCAATTATTGTCTGGGTCCGTTCGCAATGCAGCTGCCGACTAACTAAAACGCTATATCACCACTCAGGTCTGCGGCAAGCCCATAGAATCATACGCGATGCGGTTGGATTAGAGCACGAATGAATGAACATACCTGTGGCAGGACAGGGAATTGAATTCTGAGGGCGGGCATAACACGCACCCACGGCATTGATAATTATCGCTCCACGCTGAAATGAAGATAAGCTATCGATTTCATGCCGTAGTTTTCAGAATTTGTTTCAAAATAATGATACAAACTGAAACTGAATTAATTTAGAATAAGTCGCATTAATTCTTCGGGCCGATATTGCTTGTCGTCACTGAGCACCAATCGCAAAACGAAATTTAAAAGGTTTAACTTCTGCACTATACTCTCGGACAAAATAACTTTAAACCCTCGACTTTCATGGATGAAGTTTTCCACATGCTCTGGTTTTAACATTAGAACAATACCATCCTCCTATGAATCTCCTCATTACGGTGAAATCAGAGTGAGTTGGTGAAATAATAACCTGCGGAAATGAGTGGTACCAAGTTAGGCCCATCAATTTAACGGTGTTTAAAAAAAGTTACGTTCGAGGCCGCAGCTTTAAGGTGGCTCTGGGTTGACGGCGTGAGTAAGATAAATACTTAGTTACACATCTTAATTTATTCAGCTAAAAAATCCTACTTTCGGTGATGACATGGATGACCAATTTAAAACCAAAATTAAGGTTCAAAATTCACAAATCATTCCACGAACTTATTTTTAATTACCTCATTTGTCCAGCCCATTGAGGTATGTGGAGAGGGTATTACGTAATCAAACTGAAGCCTGACAACTGAAACAACAACCATGTTGTTTGACCCTGCTTTCACCTTACTTTTCTATGGATAGCACGATGGTATGGACTAATTAGCGGATGTAAAGCCAGAATATCAACCGTCTGTCTGATATTTAAGGCAAGTTACTCTTAAAACATACATTTGCTGTTTAGTGTGATGGACTCCACTCAATGTCACTCCGGAAATGGGGATGATTTTTAATTTAAATAAATAAAATACGTACGGAGAATCCACATTACAGTGCATGCTGATTTCGTAATCGAAGTAATCGATGGGGGACATGGTAAAATTGCAAAATTTGTACGTTAGCTCAGAAGCGCTATAGAAAACGAGGGTCAACGAAGATGGAGGACTGGCTTCAGCTTCTAGCATTGGCCAGCATAGCAAGTGCCCACTCCACGTACCTCAATAGTCCAGCTATAGCAGCCGACAGCAGCGCCATTTTCATGGAATTACTGAATTTTGACGTTAAGTACGGCAGTAATCCCCTAATAACTCCATAAAACCTATTATCCATATTTTATCTCATACTCACGACTTTTCGCTTCTTATAAGTTTTAATTAAAAGCTTGAATATGCTTTCTCATTCAAATGGACATTTTTCTGGTGTTACCTGAGCATTCTCCATACGAGCCCATATTAAAAATCTCTACTTTTACGTCTGAATTTCATTGAAGCTAGCCCGTAAACCCTATTCTATTTTCATCTCAGATTATAAAACGTACTTCAAAGGTGCTTCTTCTAAGTTTTCAGAAAATCTGGAATAAGTTATACTGAAGCCAGATCTACCTTAGCTGTATATAACTGATAGCATTCTTGGGTAGCAGCTCTGCTGAAAAAATCCACACCTCCGTTTCATTCAGTCTCAATTACAATAGTTCAGTTTCATTATTTTGCCCTCCTCGCTCGGTTGGATAGTCGATATATTTCCTCTAGAAGGTTCCAAATCTAAAACGAAAGGGTGGAAACACTGACTAAAAATGGATAGGAGGAAAAATAAGGGAGGAGTAGGCAAACGTCGAAGAGGCTAGAGGGGAGAGACATGGGGGGGGGGGGGGAAGCTTTTAGCGCGTGACAAGCGCGGAACGATGAGGAACATCTGTAGGCTTCGCCTTGTTTATTGCAAATCCCTTTTTTTATTCACTTTTTTCACGACTGCATTATTTGCGCCATTTCTGAGGGAGCGATCCAAGAATCATCGCCTTCGCGTTACCCCCACTCCCATTCCCTCCTTTTGTTCTCCAGGTAGACGATTCACTCGGCGCGCTCGATGCTCATATTATGGAAATGGATGGCCTCCGAGCCGATAGGGTGGGGAATGGGGACAGAAAAAGGTTGGGAATTCCAAGAAATTTGCGAGTCCCGGGCATCGCCATCGAATCGACCCTCAGAGGATTCCAGGTACAGGGGAAGAAATATGTATATAAAAAAACGCCCTCTTTTCAAAGAATAAAGATGTGAAAACAATGCGAAGACTACCAATCTATACCACAAAATTCTAGCAAAATCGATTTTTGGTTCGTTAAAATACCGGGGAAGAACTGTTTTTGAACTCGTCAAGTAAATGTTAGCTGGACGTGCACCTGAGAAATGACGAAAAACGGCCTCTAAATTACCAAATAATCACCTAACTGGTCCTCTCTTGACGCAAACATCTCGGAAAGTAAACAAAATAGGCAAAATTTGGTACTTAAATAATGGGAAAGGTTTTCCAAGCATATTGGAATCCATACGAATGCTGAAAGATAACACCAATAGAGAATAAAGTCAATAACAAGCATATTCATCTCTTGAAGCTTATATTTGCCATATAAAGGACACCCCTTATATTGGCTCGAATAAAGAAAACAATGCAAATATTACAGATCAGAGATTGAAACACCGAAATTCCTGTTCCATTGATTTTTTTTGTTCGTCAAATTTACGAGGAATATGGAGAAAAATCATTTTCGTTCATCGAGAGCTCATCTCATCATAATCAGTATAGATATTTTCGAGCTTTCAATACCCTTTATACACATTTTAAAGATTTTCCTGGGGTTCATTCATTATCCCAACCTTCAAAACACTGTCAAATGGATGTAGCTTCAAACGTTCTCCTGATTAAGAGCGTCTTTCATCCACAACTCAAAGGCTCTAGAGATTCCTTTCCTTTAATATTGGCCCGGGAAACACAAAGCTGATAGAAGAACTCCTTGCAGAATAACTTGAGAAAAACAAACACCGGTGTGATGAAAAGAGTGTACTTTAGATTTTAGTCGTCAATGGACAAGATGATACAATAGGTCTTTCATGCGTCTTCTTTGCCTGAACGCTCTTAATTTACGCGATCCGAATATATACAGATGAAGCAGAAAATGTTAACTCGGCATGAAATTATAAGAAATAGTATAGACAATAAGGGTGATTTTTGCGTGCAAGTTTCCCAAGAATATGTTTCTGCTATAAATGTGCAGAAAGTCCGAACTTTTCTTTAACGCAACTTCCCACAGATAAATTTTCCATTTTTTCGATCATGATTTTCGAAATCCTATTGGGTAACAACCAAATCTATTTTTCGATTCTGATTCAAAAAGTTATATAACACTAGTTTGAGAAAAACAGGTTACTTATAATTACTCACTTTATATAGTTACTCACTTATAATTATATTTCTGTAGTTCAACACGGAAGTACAACATACACGATTTTAGCTGTCAAAGGCTAAGGTGATAGAATAGGTCTTTCTAGCGTCGTCTTTGCCTGAATGTTCTTAATTTTACGCGATCCGAATCACCTGAAAAGTCACTCATAACCAAGGAAACCATTTGGATGAACAACTCATAATGAGAGTACTAAGAGCAGAGATTAAATAATTTCAGATACACTACCAGCAGCCTCAGGCTGAAGAAGTTGTCTACTGATAAGCCAACAACATAGGCAGGAATAGAAAAAAGTGTTGAAGCGATGTAGGTATTATTTTCACTTAAACATCGATGCGACCCTGAAACTATCCACCAAAACGAATTAAAAATTTACCAGATTCCTTCTTTTCCCGTTACACAGCTTTCTCTTAACTGAGACATCACACAGTTTACTGATATGGCCATTATCTAAGGGTAGATTAACTATGTATGGGTGCTCAATCTGACAGATTTTACTTAATAAATTGAAACGGCGACTATAATCTTGTATCATCTGCCTTCCCAAAGGCTCAATGACTCAATCTAATTGGCCATGGAAGAGTGAGAACGGTTAGCAATATAAAACAGCCACGTTTGAGTTTTCTTTACCCTAATTACTCTAACAAATACAGAATAGCTCAACTAAATTTAGATGAAAAATCCCACCTAAAAAAATTGCGGTATAAATATGGTGACGATCTTGAAGGCCTAAAAAGATTCATTCCAATTCTGTTCGCGTAGACTAAAATAAAGTGATCCCCACATTCAAGTCAACTGTAACTGAAGTATGCATGGGCCCAGAAATATCAAATCAGCCTCTCAAATGACGGGTCCGCCATTTCTCTTCCCTTCACCTCGACGTTTATCCCCGTCCACTCTCCCACCACCATCGCCGAATCGCTGCGTGGGAGTCGCGACTCTGAAACTCGCCACTTTTTTCATTTTTCGTATTTTCCTGAGTCGAATCTCGTAGCCTTTCCAAAAAATAAGGCGGTTGGACCAATCACCGAAATGCACGAAATTTTATTTCACCCACGATACGGAGGGACCAGCGCACAACGTTATCGTATTTCGACAACGTCCACGGAGGGCACCGGCGTTATGACATTTTCCTGAAGGAAAAAAATGTTTCCTCCCGTCCTCCCCACCTTTCCCGTCCTGAGCGCGACCCGTGATAAAAAGAGTACTCCCGTAAACTGGGACAGGAAAGAAACTGCGCCGGAAGGATTACCGATGTGCTCGTCGAGTACGAATGACGCTGGACGATACAAACCGCTGCTAGGGTAGGGTATTCCACGGAATTTGTTCGGATCCGAGATTTTATTAGAATGCATCTTATTGGTTGCTTCTGAATCAAATGAAGAAAAAATGTCTGAAAAAAAATTCCAAGGATTCTGCGAAAAATTTTCACCACTTATTTAGAAACATAAAAAATGGTAGATAATATTGTTAATATTATCTTAAACTTAGAGAAATAGTTTAGATTCCGGCCGCTATAGCCAACTAATAGTATCGGTTGATGGTGGATATTTCGATTCATTTTCATCCGGATACTTCTCTTTAAACAAGTTTTATAGTAGTGAACATACAGAGAGAGAACAGGATAATTTTTTCGAGGTAAATTTATTAAAACGCGGATTATTACAATTTTTTTATAATTAAAAACCTACAAGAGATGATATTTACGGATTGTAGGTAAAAGGAATTGTTTCGTCTCGCACTCGATGTTAAACGTTTGGGGTTACAGCCTATAGCTACACAGTCCACGGAAAACAATAAAAGTTTATACCAGAATGAACACCGCTGCAATTTTAACTTAGACACACCGTCAGCTTCTTCAATAGCTTTGAACACTCACACATATCACTCAGTAAGTTTTTCAAAAAAGAAAGTTTCATATACGACGGATGATTAGTGTCAGCATTTATTTATGGCTGATAAACAGAGAAGAGGATACTTAAACGAGGTGGAGAGGATATACTAATATAAGAGTGTGATTACAGAGAAAGAGAGAGAGAGTTTCCGCCACGATAGCACGGAAACCATGGATCCTTTCAGGTTTCAAATGCGCAGAGCACTCCCTGAGTGCTTTGAATAATGCACCTCTCCGTGTGCCGCTTTGGATACTATGACGCCCAACATAATGACCGCAAATTGTTCAGAGGAAGCTAGCCGCTGCGAAGTGCGCTTTGAAGTGGAGCACATGCGAGCCACAGAGCGGACTTAACATGAATACATTTGCGATACGCCATCCTTTAACTATGCACTATTCGAATGCAATACAGGCTTTTTCGCCCGTATCCTACCGGTCTCTATTACCTATATTGATGGTGGTCCGCAGGACTCCTTATGATCATCGAAAAATCACATGTTGGGCGTAATTACATTGTAAAAAGTCATTCTCTGCTAGCGTCAACCATATAGTATCAAACCAAGCAGTGCGTCTAGATACTCTATTACGATCCTTTAAGTATGCCCTATTCGAGTGCAATACCCGCTTTTTCTCGAGTTTCCTCCCAGTCTCAATTGCCTAGATTGATGGTGGCCCGCAGGACTCCTTACGGTCACCGAAAAATCACACAGCAGGCGTAATTATATCAGAAACATCATAAAAAGTCATTCTCTACTTGCCTAATCTAATCTAATCTACCATACTAACTAATCTAAACCTAGACTAATCAACCATAAAGTATCAAACAAAGCCAAACAGTGCGTCTAGATACCCTCTGAAATAAATCCAGAATGACAAATGTTTTTATTTCACAGCCTCAAAATTCCCGAAAGAAATCCACGCGAGTGAAACATTGAGACAAAAATGGTCCAATTGCAGCATGACTCGGACTCTATATCAGAATCTCTCAATAGCTGCGAATGTCTGCACTCTAGTGGTATTCATAAGCTGAGATTTTGCGCGGGTGCGACGCCACAACTTCGATACTCACAGGTTAGTTTATTTCTACACCTTGAATGAGTCCCCAGGTGACGAACTTGAAAAACATTTGAGCTGTTCTCTCTTCTTTACCAATAATTTTGTTTATCGAGGCAGCTTGATAAGAATTCCCTCAGTCGTACAAACTCGATTCGGAAGACGGCTATATACTGTGAAGAGCTGTTAAGGCACCAAAACTGTTCAACCATTCGTCATAATACCACGTGAATCTAATTTTTGAAAGACGTTATTTGGAACGATTTACAACGCCTCATGCCATCAACGAAACAGGAATTAGAATTTTCAACTAATTCTGGCCAGAGAAAAATCCATGAGTTAACGAGAGGAATAACATTTTAAAGATGCATTCCTTTAAGTATTTACCGCGCTAGTTATCTCTAGATAAAATTTATTTTCCAATTCATTATATACTTTATTTAGGTATATTTTTCTTTCCTTATGCTATATACCCTAGTTTTCATTGTTTTCCAAAATAAATAGCATCTTAATGTCAGGTCAAGGCTAATGGAAGTTTATATCATTTCCTCAAAGTTTTTGCCGGTGTAAACTCTAAGTAAATTGAAATACGTGCAGGAAATACCGACACTTAGAGAGTAGTGTAATTGTAAAATGTAATTATATATGCTGAGATAATACATGTGATATTCCAAGATTTCATATCGTCGAAATTTATGCGAATGGCACAAGAGGAGGGCACATTTTATTTGGTAATGAGTGGTCAACTCACGCAGGTAATTTCTACGTGAAAACTTTCACAAAAATGATAAATTTATCCTAAAAGATCCTGGGGCTCTATTCATATCAGATCAATTTCATGGTTTTCCTTATATGGAGATGCTATCTAGATTTTCCGTTAGGATTAAAAAAGTCCTGGCCTTACCTCTGCTGCTTTTTATGGGGTTTTTGAGGAGGAAGTGGGATGGAGTTTTGATCGAAAAAGACCTATTTGAACCCCCAACCAGTTCGGATTCGACGTGATGCATCAAGTGCACGGATGACTTGAAGCGAAGTACTTGGAAGAAAACGGCGACCATGATGGGTTGGCCTCTATTGGATTCTCCTCAGGAGAGATTGAAATGCAATAACGCGGTAGGTGGACGGGAAATGAAGTTATTGAGTCCTCCGAGTTCCTTCAACGAATGCCATTTCCACCAATGCCCCGGAATTGATAAAATTATTCAAGCGAACTGCTTTGATCGTCTCATCGATTGACGCGTTACACTCAAAAGGACCATCGGCTTTGAGTCCAAATACCTACAATACATCAGTTATTCGAAGTTTTTATTTCTACAGAGAGAAGCATTATTTGGTTAAATACCTCAATGAACATGACTGTTTAAGTTTAGAAAAAAACAAAAAAATTCAGGTATTTTTCAGGTTTTCAAAGTTTATTGCCAAATTTTAATTTTTTAATGTCTATAAACCGAGGAGCTAAATATTTAAGAGAGGTAGAGACTGGTGAAGGGATAGAGCAACGATATCAATATTATTTATCAAAGAACACCTAATGAACGGTGAACGCTGAAAACATTCGTAATCCGTTATGAAGTTTGTGCATTATTCCGTTATGTAAATCTATTATTATCCATTGTTATTTACAATTCTAAATATAAAGAACGTAGTTCATACCTCTGTTATACTGATACGCCTGAAATACCACATTCCCAAGCCAAAACTAATAGTAAATGAATTAGAATGGCATTTATTTCGCAAGGAAAACTGAAATAAATGGTTTAAGACCAGATTCTTATCTCCATTCAAATTCTTTGGGATGAACACTAGCTCACTTTATTAACTGTTTTTTAAGTGAAGCCTTGACGACGTTATGTTATTATTCTAAAAATTACCAACTTTTAGAGTAACAGATACGCTTCCTTCTATATCGTAGTATATTTTTCGCAAATGTCGTCCTTCAATGGCAGCTTATTATAAATTTACAGTATTTTTTAAATTTCATTCTATCGTCATGAGTTTTCTATGAATGAGAAATGATCGAAACGTCATTTATATTAATTAGTGCGAGACTGCACCACTTACCTTGACCACCTATCTTAATGGCAGAGGTTCACAGAGGTAATAAGATCAACATATCGACCTTGACCCATCAATTACTTCTTATTTTTAAGCGATGGATGAATTTAAAGGTATTTTATCTATATTATTGTTTGTGAAATATTTCTAGAAGTCTATTTCCAATAAAAGCATAGCAAAAAATTAAAATGTTCTTTTCTGTTCATCCTAAGTTTCCGTACAATTTTATGGCCCTGCAGAAAACTCTCGTCAATTGTATCTTCGAGAATCATCCGCAATTCCGGCTCATTGTTTCTCTAATGTATCCATTCGTTGCTAGCTTCTACGCGCTAAAAGTCTCTCATCAGGTATTTACAATCTGCTCCAGGGGAATTGGCGCTTCTGACTGGGAGGAAAGGGGGAGTAAATGCGGAAGAGAGGCTCGCCAAAATTATCCTTGACAAACACTTAATCGTAACAAAAGGCGCCGTGGGGACGGCATTTTAACGTCCATCCGGGTACTGCATTTGAGTGCTCTCCTCTTTGCAGTAAAGCTGGCATTGGGATACCAACAACAAGTTTCCGCCACTGTTGGAACACAAACCTGGGTCTCACGTCTAGCCAGTTATGATCTGACTGCCTAAAATCGCTTTGATCTGATGAAATGACCTGTTATTAGAAACAGTTGCCCACAGCTATGCGATTTTTATCACTTACCTCCAAAATAACATGAGAGATTCACATTCTGCCTTGGAAATGCAGAGAAATTCATTCCATGAAAATGGAATTAGCCGAGTGATGAGAAAAAAGAAAGCGGTTGCTCAAAATATAAAAATCACAAGCATAAGAATGGACTGTTATCTTAGTCTGGAAGATTAACACGACTGATCCCTCTACTTCCCGTTTTACTGCGCCTTAATGATCGGAGTGAGAACACTACAGCCATGATGAAAGAATAAATCGTATCTCCTTCTACATTTTCCCAGCAGATTTTAGAAGAAATAACTCCATGGGACCCATAAGTATATGTGTGAACCACCAATAGACCACGTTGCATGAATATTAACCTTTCTTGGCGATTAAATTGATCACTGCATATATTTGCCCATCAATGGGTTGGAACGAAGGGGGAATTTAACGAAAATTATGAGTACCATCTTAATAGTCGGCTGGCTACATCAAGACTTTTTAACCTATAGGTAGTCAGCTCTTTTTACTACGAGCACTATCCTGAAAACACAGGACTATATTGAAATGAGCACTATATTGAAAACACAGGAGATCCTTGAATAAAGTGTATGGTCGAACAAGGCAAGGGGATTACGTTTCGATCTTTGCATTAATTTGCTAATGACATTTTCATGACAAATGCTTCAATAGCAGCGATAGAACAATTAACCTTTCGAGAGTACAATTAGACTAGTAGTTTTTAATATTTAAATATAACTAGCGGAAGAACCTTTAATTTTAATATTACCTGCAGAAGAGCCTTGAAGGACTTAATGTATTACAAGCACAAGAACCCTTTTGAATGAACCTCGACCAGCAGGTCGTGGGACTTCAGCCTTACGCATTAAATACGGAATGGATATTTAAAATATTCCCAAAGGATTTCACATTGTTAATATATTTGCGTCGAATACCTTTCACGTAAAACCTAGTTTTACTACATTTATGCGTGCCATGAGTAGTACACGTACCTGTTCCGCTGGTAGTGAAGATGCTGTGCTCGGGGGACAGTCTGGGACCAAACGTATTCTAGCATTAGAAGAGCATACACGATCGAGAAAATACCAAATCCTTTGAAAGGACAAATATATCAAAATATAATCATGTGACTTTTACGCGCGATTAAAATCAGGAAGCATAAATCCTTTATTCAAGAATTAAATGCACACCATGCGAGTGAAAATGATCACCAAACATAGAGTACCAGCAAAAATTACTAAAACCCCTCCTACATCGGTTTAAACCATCGGCAAACTGATATAAGTAATCTTTAGGTATAGATGCTACATACTTGTAATGCTGTGGTGCAAAAGTGATGATTATTCCATTGAATTGGAGAGCCTTAACAGTTTCCAAAATATGCATTTTAGCCAAATTAAAGCCAATAGATTAATCAGTTACCATGGCCAAAATTATCAAGGCCAATGAGCAGCATTGCAGCAGTGGTTTACAGCTAGTTATATTTACATCGACGTTTGCGAATATTATTCACAGAACTATTTATATTTACTCTATACGATAAGTAATAATAGTAATAAGCTACTCCATAGAACTTTACACTCAGATTTATTTGTCACTCTCCCGATATTGACTTACTCGGTTAGTATTAAAATGACAAATTTTAAAAATGGAATTTTTTAGCACATGGATTTAATCCGTTCAATTTAATCAGTAATTTCAAAATTCCTCGAGGCAGATCCGCGGAATACTGAGTGCAACGTGCTTTGCCTCCTGAGTTCATCTCGCACAGTGAATGAACGAGCGCATGACATACAAGCGAGCGATTGGACGTAGATAGCGAACCCGTAACCCTGACATTCAGACACTGGAGCTTGCTTTCTTCCATATCTGTGTCGTTCATCGGTGACGACCGTTGATGCTCATTTGTTTCGTGCAACACAACAACACAACTGACCCACGTCTCCTTGAACTCCGCGTGACGATCGCTTTTAACGGAACGCCACCGCTTAAAACGGTCGTCTCGCCGCGTAACATAATTTTTGGACCAAAAACTGGTACGACCATAGACTAGACGCGAATTCCAAATTGTTGAAACGCCTTGATGCACGTAATTTCAAGCTTCGTGGTTCCTTTTCGCGGTCATTGAATTTCAGTAATTAGACGCGTTGATGAGATTTTTAACTCTTTCATGAGATTCCTCTCATATTTTCTGAAATTTCGTATTTATTTTTTCGATAAAGCAAGAGCTTGAGATCAATTTATGCCGCAGTTTGTCGAACGCGTAAATAATCCGAGAACAAAATTTCCACATGTGAGTTGATTGCGCTATGAGCGTGTTAGATGGACTCCTTTAAGACGAATGGAGCTCCATGAGTGATAACAAGCGGAGGGATAACTGTCCAATCATCTACTGCAGTGTTCGTCCGCCTTGGATATATAATTGTGAAGGACTATTTGATTCCTTTTCATGTATATATACCTCTAATTGCGCTACCGCCACAGCAGACATTGACCCGCAATGACATGATGAACGTGTGATCAGGCACTTTCGCTATATTCTGTTAAATATTAAAGTTTCCCCAAATGGCTGCGTTCCACCTTCATTATAATCGACGCTTCGGTTATTTACCATTTCTAACATGCACGTGCGAGTGAATTTTCACCATTTTTCCGTTCATGAAAGAGAAATGTATGTAAATACCTTTGGATTTACCAACTAGTTCCTGAGTTAAGTAGCTTCATTCAGGATATTATGATGTGGACGTCTACTTACCATTCAAAACGAAATTAATGTTTTAGAGGATAAAAAATTGAGTTCATTTATAACCTAAATATGCCACCACGAGATTATTCATTTTTCTGATAAGTAGCATATTTCATAATTCAATTTATTAAAACACCTAAAGAAGAAGAGTCTCCACAAAATAATAATATCTAAAATTCCAAGTGATTAAGAACATGTAAGGCATCAAGACTGATAAAGTTTCTCGCGTCATTTTAATTTACGCGACCGAGTAGACTGGTATGTAATAACCGGTTTCCGCTGGTGGGAAACAAAGACTTAAATCCTTGTCATCTAAAATATACAACGAAAAAGTTTTCACTTGAACTAGAATTTGAACCTTTATCCCAATAATTTGTTACGGCTGCTTTAAGCAATTAGGCTATCTATGGTAGACGTCCTCTTAAAGGAACCCCATTTTCTTGCGCAATACCAATCAATCCTTTAATGTCGCGAATTACTCGTAGTCGTGCGCCAGGCACCACGGTCCACGAAGTTGAGCCACTTTTGAAAACAAGGGTGTAAGACTCAGCAACGGGAGTCAATGCATTTGAGGAGTAACTTTCGCAATGAAAAAAACGAGATGCACGCAGAGTGCATCAGTCATAGATCCAGTTCTGGCGAATAATCTTTTACATTGCGAATTTCGCACATTGATGTGTACCTTCCTAGCGGTTATTTCTTGCTGACGTTCAACCTTAAGTAAAGGCAGGGTGGCAGCAAACGTACTCTATTAAACAATAAAGGCACATTTTCCCGTGACCTCGCGTGAAAGGCCCCCATTCAGTGGGGATGACTTTTTGAAGGACTCCAAACTACTCGCGAGGGACCTCTATTCCCCAGCGGTCAAATCAAAGGCCCGCAATTGTTCTTTTGGGCGTTCCGTTTCCTTTGCTCGCAGAGCCCGAAAGACTTCCCTTCGTCCGGCCGCAGTGAAGCAAGTGGAGGAAGGGGATGCTAATGGAATATTAATGATCCGATGAGTCGTCACTACATTCAACTGCCCGCTGGTGGGTCGCGGACTCACACATAGTGAATGCCCAAGTACAACTTCAGTCGAAACCGAGCTTAACCATTTTTCTACCGAAGGAAATGAAACACTTCCAAGCAGTCATTTGAGCATTTGATTAATGATATAATGAAACAAACCGCTATTCTGACCGCGTAATTTCAAGTGGTACAGGACTTAATGCAACGTAAAATGCAGGGGAGAAACTTGCCTTCTAACGACTTAGAGGTGGGGAGACGACAGAAGTATTCGCTTCAATAATTTGCAAAAGAAATAAGCAATTATTAAAATCGATTGCCTTAGTCCCCCGGTCGCAAATAGGGATTTGATTTTTCAATGAATTTTACGAAAATCTTTCGTGAGTTGATATCCCTGAAAGTAATGTATCACCAATAATATTACTCTGATGGAATAAAATGACCCCTTGATCTTTAAGTAGCACAGCAGGGCGCATTCTACCAATCGAAGCATAAAAACTAAAAACCATTCTGAAGTTAACCATTGAGTGATATTTTTTACTACTTCATAGCTTTCGAGTCAAAATGCTGATTGTTATGAAAAGGTTGAATGACTACCGTGCCAAAATACTTATAAGTTTAATTTTACTAATCTCTATTTTTCACAGAATCATTTGTATTGTAAAAATTCCTTCCTCGACCAGATGGGGTCAATGAATTGACTTGCTTAATTGATGAGACCAAAAGAGAACCAAAATGTTGCAAAGATCATTTTAATAATTAATTTGAGCTACGGGTTCAAAATTGGAGAGTTAATTTTAAACCCACAGTAACATTTAAATGTCCCATTTCAAATTACTTTTAATACACAACGCATGAAATAAGATATGTCAAATGACTGAACACCATAGATAGGGGTGGTTAACGTACCGGCGATGGAACTTCTCGCCAAACATGCGAGTGTTACAGCCAAAAATAGGCAGGAGTACAGCAAGGACTAAATTAAGGTTAAATGTACTCGATTGTCATAAAAAGGAAAAATTGATAAGAGATCTTGGTTTGAAGCGCTAAAATGTGTATTTTTATCGTTCGGGAAACGATTTTAATTACAGCTTTTTATACACCTTTAGCAACGAGAGCAATTTAATGACAATAAAATAACGGAAAGCAATAAAATGCTGCTTTATCGCAGTTTTTGGAGCAAAAAGATAACGATCTGAAGGACATACAATATGATATTGCCCCATTAAGACCATGGATGCAGTGGGTTCATGAAAATATGAGCTACCCGCGAGTGAAATCACAATAAACAAAATTACGAGAATGCTCCGTGAATTTATCGAATATATTGGTAAAAAATCCATTCCAAAGCTTAAAGGTGTAATTTTCTCTAACTGCGATGGATGAATTCCAATATTTCATTTAAAGTGAAACAGAATACAGAAGTCTCACTGAGAGAAATTAGAACAAGTGGATTCTTCCCCTATCTCGGAAATACGAGGGACGGAATAAGAACAACGGGCATCAAGCGAAGAATAGTACAAGCCAAGAAGGCGTTCATCGTAAAAAGACAGCTTCCATGCTCAAACAAAATAGGACTACAAACTAGGAGACTGAATGTGAAAACATTCCTACGGAGTGTGGCACTCTATGTCACAGAAGTACTGACCGTTGGAAAAGGCGACCGGAACAGACTAAAAGCCTTCAAAACCTCGTTCTGGAGGAGGATGCTGAAGATAAAATGGACGAGCAAAATAAGAAATGATGAAGTTTACACAGGAGTACAAGAGAAAAGGACCAAATGGAACACCATTCAGAAAAGAAGAGCCAGATGGATTGGACACACTCTTAGGCACAATGGCTTTGTGAGAGGCACAACTGAAGGTAAAATAGAGGGAAAAGTTGCCAGAGAAAGACCAAATAAAGAGGAAAGTTCATAGGAGGAGCTACCAGGAAGTGAGGGACCTAGTATTAGATAAGGAAGGATGGAAGGATGAAGTCAGTCAATCTTAGGATTGAACGACCAGTGATGATGATCTAATTTTCAAGGTAAGATTCCTTGAAAATTTGTTTCATTTTAGTCATCTACTGCATTGTTTGAGCCTAGTTGTATGTTTGTCACCATTTATGAATTAAATATTTATTATGCCGATTATTTACATATAACTGTAAGAAACACGTCAAGGACTGCTCAGCAATAATAAAAGAGGGAAAGGAAACTAAGCAGTGAATCATGACATATACGGACTAAGCCCACTGCGACGGATGTCGCGCCCAGCATAGGGGGAGGCAAGGCCTCCGCGGTCACCATCACCATAATATTTACATTTCATGAGACAAAACACCAACTCTTCGAGAGGGCACCTTGAAGAAGATCTAAAATGACGTAAAGAGTGCCGGGGAGAGATTGATGGGCTCGTTACGATGTGTTACTTTCGTGAGAGGGGAAAAAGGCGAAGATTTTACGGGAACATGGAACGTTATGTAACAGCGAACTTGGGTTTTTGGTGTTCGGGCAGTCAATATTTTGTACCGCATCTTGTCGCGTAAGATCTTAATCATAAGACAAGCAATGCGAGCCACGCCAAAAGCTTGAGTCAATCTAATCGATGTCATTGAACTCTGTTTCACATGAAATGGCGCTTCGAATCGGGGGAAAAGGTATGATGATGGAAGTGGAAGGTAGCGGAAAAATGTAAGAGAACCCCTTTTACCGGCATTAGGCTGCTTACAAGAAAGAGTGGCGAGGGGAACAAGGTGTAGCGTCTCATATGACGGACGGAGTACTGTAATCTACGCGCACTCCCCACTATACCGGCGTATGGATAGGGTTGTCAGCGAAAACATAACATCCACCGCCAAGATGCGAACCGAGAGCCCTAGTGTCGGAAGCCAATGCTCTAACCACTACGCTAATCAGTTCTACCAAGGTGCGCACTCGCGATGTTTGAGTTTCCATGCCAGCGCGTAACTAATCTGGAGCCTGATACTGAGTCAATAGTAGCTACGAATCCATAAGGAATGCGCGTCCAAAATGTGCACAGTTTTTCTATACTCTGAAGTTGGAACTCAAGGTTCTTAGCTTTAAGAACCTTGGTCGTAACTGAGCGCAAATCCCGAATTGGCGTTTACTCGAGAACAGTTAAATGAATGTAAGCAAACTCCTCGCAAAAGTTACATCTATCACGACACAAATCAGCGAGGAGAAAGTTACGAATGCTTGATTATGTGGACAATACTAACCCAACGACGACTAGAGTGTATACTGGACGCACTTCTTGGGTATGCGAGTCAAAGTTACGAACGCAATATAGGGACCAGCCCCACGTAACCATAATCGACAGGGGCTTGACGCATTTTATAGGCGGGCCCGAGCGGATAAAACAGGGAATCACGTTAGAGTGCAGGCGAGAATACTGGATTTCCATCTCTAGGCTCCGGGCTTGAATCTTGACAGTTGACGAGATTTTTTAGAGGCATCTCCTGGTCCCTACTTAGGCTTCATGCGTAGAGCACTTCAAGAGCTTAATTACTTCGTTCATGAAATGGAAAGTAAATCTTTGAACACCTTCGGCCTTAAGTCTCTCCCAGGCCGATCGCGATGCCTAGTTTCTCTCCACCCTTTCTCTATTCCCCAATAATCCATGGCATTTCAGCCAAAAACCCTATACAAAATGTCACAAATGATCTTAGCTGCTGGTCGCCACCTTATGAAATTACCTATGCTATGAATAAAACCAGTATTATGTTATCTTTCCGGACTAATAAGAGTAGACGTGAAAATAATGAAGAAATCAATAAATTTCAACCGGGAGAACGGAAACACTCTTACATACACGTGGAAGGTTGCACCGCATCAGAGAACAACCAATTAGGGCGTTCGGAGAACAAACTGACTATAAGACTGCCAATCACAAAGCTCCTGGGCATCCACCTATCCCGGCGTATCGCGATCAAATTTTATTTCAACCTGAAGACGCCTCCAGGATGTTGGGTGAAATTTCGTCCGACGAGCAACAAACACGATGGAGTTTCCCGAAAACAAGGGAGCAATGAATAAAACCGCCAGAGACAAGTCTGTCAGCCCCTCCAGAGCTAAGGAGAATCTTTCGTTTTTATTCTCTTTCTAGGATTCTTTTTTTCCCGCCGTAGAGCGCCAACAGGGAGGCGGAGGGAGCACGCATGCGGCGATTGCCACGTTCGACGGCGCGGCATATAACAACCTCGGGGCGAGCCAAACCAGTCGCCTTCCCCCTTCCGCCTCGCCCTTCCCTCCTCCCCCCCCCCCATCACTCAATCCATCTCACGAACCGCTATCTCGATATTTCCGTCGCGTCCGTCCTCGCCCATTACGTTCCTCTCTCCTCTCACCACGCTCTTTTCCTCTCTTTCGCAGCGCATGTCCCCTCCTGCCTATCTGCGTCCACCTCCACCACCGGGGTTATCGCACATACACACACACCGCGCCCGTGTACGCGAACAAGTGTAGCAACATGGAGAGTAATGAGGTGAAAGAGTGACGAGATGCATGGCGAAGACGCGAGTGATAGGGTCGCGTTGGCAAGTCGTTTGCGCGCCCGAGGTGCGGAGATTTCACAATCATTCCGTTTAGTTTTATTGCCTTTATTTTGAAGGTGTTCTCCTCCAAAACGGTGGTGCAGTTAAGGAGAGGCATCAAATAGGAGCAAGAATTGGCCCATGCAACTCCAGGTTTAACCGTTTTGCTACGAAGTTCGTTTGTACGTACATGCGAATAAATACTTTCATCCGCTGACTGTAAAGTTTGACTTCATCCTACGCTCTCAAGAAATATTTGCCCTCCACAGCGGTGATCGTGAACATACCCAGAGATATTGTATCTATAGTGGTAAATTTACCTCCATGCAAAATGATTATGGAATTTCTGCGGAAATCATTGAATATTGTTCATACTAATTTAAGCAAAAGTGTTAAACATTTTTTAAATACTTGAGATATATTGTGAGGGAAACAAGAAATCAGTCATTGTAGTCATGGGGTTAATGTACCCTTCCGTCGCAAGCAGAAGATTTTTTTGAGTAAAACTTTACAGCCAAAGCATAAAAGAATGAGTCGGTTTAATCAGTGAGGTAATAACTCATCAAGCTCGACAAAGAGGAAAATTTACCGTCCAGTGTGCTGATCCCAGCAGCTGCGAGGATTCTTTGCACGAAGGTGAGGAATATCAGGAACTGCACTTCTCGCTAGTGATCTGAATATGCGATAGCGACGGATCAGCGATATAGAATATGTTCTAGGAAACGACTCTGGTCCCCAAAGCCCTGAGATTTTCTCCCCAAAACAATATGATAGTCTTTTAACGATGTAAGCTACATAGTTTTCTGCTTTCATACTTTTTGCAATTGATGATTCAATTTACTTGAATTACATTATTGAAAAAATAGGTTGTTCCATATGAAAAATTAACTATAGCCGTAAACGCACCCTTTAAATCGATTCTACCGAACTACCGGCATTCTTCGAATAATTATATTCCTCTTCTGCCCTCAAAATAGCGTAAATAATCTAATTAGTATCCATATTGAAAAGAATACTTCATAAAAGTAATAAGGCTAAATAAAGTTATGATGAATAAATTCATTGTTCTTTTCTAAAATTATTTTATAATATTTCTACAATTGTGGAAAAGTACACAATATTACCTTCAATATGGATGCTAATTCTAAGGTCTTCCACGAAGTGACGCCTGATACCGACAAATTGACTTGTAAATAATCTCTGCAATCTATCATGAGTGCATACATAAAAATTAAATCAATAAATTCTTAAGTCTACATGTATTACAATGCTATAGACGAAACCGATAACTCAGTCGGTGTATCCGCAACCACAACCTCCGCCAAGGGTTTATCACATTCACACTCTACGCGTCTATGTCCACAGCAAGAACAAGCGTAGCAAAAAAAGAGTACTGACATGAATGAGAGAGAATGGCGAAGATGCGAAAGAGAATGTTGCGTTGCTTAGCCTCTCGACGTGTCCGTGTGATGCGTAAATTTATTCATCATTACTTTATTCAGCCATATTATTTTTATAAAGCGCTCCATTAAAATAAAAGAGAATGGAACATTTGAGTGGAGCAATTACTCCACCCTGTCCCCTTTAACTGCCCCACCACCCTAAGTGGAATAGCTTTTTGATACCCAAATTAATAAGCACAGTAAGCGCTTATTATTTAATGGAACAAAGGAAGTTGTCCAATAAACAAAGGAGGTGAGATAGTCGAGCGAAAGAGGTTATATGAGACGATATGAATGACTTTAATTAGCTCCAAATAAGTCCACGATAATAATGGAGCACATTAAATCCGAGGTCACATTACGGGGTACGGAGGCAGCTTCCATTAAGCTGGTGGAGCATCGAGCGTAAATTCAGCAACTCACCTCGGAAAATAATTCCCCAAAGTTCGACAGACATGTCAAGAGTTTTATTCCTGTGGCCAATTTTCCCAGTGAATGATTAATAGATTTTGGTATTAGATAATCATCAGTTTCTTAGCTGAGGAGTTCGTATCCCTCGTGTCATCTCCAGTAGTTTCATTTTAAACTTGCTGCATCTTAGCTTATTTGCCAAATGACTTTTACTTCGACGTACAGCGAGAGTTGACTATTTCATTTTCCATCATAACTTTTCATAACTAGGTCATTTCCTATTCTTCAATATTGCGCATAAACCTTATTCCTTCCTTAAATTAAGGGCAGCTTTAGGCAAATAAAACATGACAAATGCACCGACCTATTACCTAATGACGCTATGTTAACTAGATCGTCGCTGGAACATAAAATACCAAGAAGAGGATATAGTTTCCTCTAATGCGCGGATACAATGCCTTGATATTAAAATACAATGCCTTATATACACCCATACTCAAATTATGAAAATACTGCTGAATACAAAAGTTTTCCAGCTGGGAAAAGAAAGCTAAGTCAGCAATTACAGTCATCGATAAGAGCTAAGGCTAATAATTCACTGTCATTTTTCAGAGTAATATCTCAAAATAAACTGCACCATTGAGCCTAAAATTATTACCTTGTTACTAAAAACTTATATCTTCATCTACAATTGTATGCTTTTGTTTAAAAGTCACCCCAAAATATAATTTAGTTACTCACATATGATATTATGTTTAAACATTTAGAATCTTTTACGTCGATGTAGTTTTCATTAACAAATAAGAGACTGAAGTAAGGTATATAAACCATAAACTCCAGTAGAGCTATCTAATTCAAAACTTAGCATCTTTCACCTCACATCCTTTTCATCTTTATCATTTAGTGTCCGCAGGCTCCTCCGATTGTTTTTCACCTTAACACTTAAGTCATCTATCACAGCCCTCTTCGCTTCTAATTACGTCTTTCATTAATTTATCTGCCTCCTGTTACTCATTTCCTTATAACTCACAACCCAGGTGGTGTTGAATAGCTCGAACCTTCCGAGTGGTAAAAGAGACGTGCTAATAGGAGTTATTTCTCCTCTTTGGGACAACCTTATAGGGACAAGTACGCGAATGAGGTGAGATGATGTGTGGATCCCTCAAACATACTCGAGTACATATATCTTGTGCGAAAGGTAAAAGAATTGCATTTAGACATATTCCATTTGCTACTGAATCCCTAGCCCTTGGGGGAGCAAAGGAGGATATTACTTAATAGCCAAATAAATACCGTTCTAATATCTAATCTAACCTAATATCCAAATGTCGGCCCCGGTGGCGGCGGGGTAAAGTCCTCGCCTGCTAGCCCGCAGGTCACGGGTCCCGCCTGGGTAGAATATTATCTGCCCAGGACAAGGGTACGTGTGTATGTAAACTGGGTTGGGGAAGAGGGGACGGTTCTGTCCCATGCAACCCAGGATAAACAAAAAAATACAAATACAAATAAATATCTGTTCTATTGTAAGGGATTTACATTCCTAACATTTTTCATAGACTACTAGGATTCATTTGTTCTTAGAATATCCTACTTTCCTGAATGGAGTGAAAAACTCTTCCAGACTCACCAGGTGGTGTTTAAGAACCTTATTTCTTTCCCTTTCCTTCCCTTTCTTTCCTTCCCTTGGTGCCTTTCGACTGCCACCGGTTACCTTTATTCAATGGAGGACCAGGCCGAAAGCCTCTCCAGTACAATGAGGGTGCGAATTACCCAAGATGAACTTCACTGCCATAAAATAACGGAGTCTGAGAGAAGGGAATAGCACCACCACCGAGGGCTGAATCCGGGACCTTCTGGAAAGGCAACCACACACTCAGTCCTACGCACAACAAAAGCCTTGCACTCCACAGCATAAGAGGAAAACAATACATCTATATCTACTTTATAACGTTCGAGACGCCACGAGGGCAAACGGTAGGGAGTTTGGGGACATATTCTCTCCCTAATGTATCAGTGAATACAAAAATACAATCAAAGTACGGATCCAAAGGGTTATTAGACAATTGGGGCCGTGAAAGAATTTTTCTTACGTATTTTTTCTCTGTTGTATTGCAGGATACAGCACTTAAGGCTTTTTTTCAAGCTATCACTTTTTGAATGCAGGAAACTCGATTGAAGACGATGATCATTTCATCTCAAGGCCTTTTTAAAAATGGTTAACAAATGGATGAAATAAATCTCCAATGACACTGAGGAATGTAATAAAATAATATGCTTTGCAACACCTTAATATTTTTAGGATGGTTTATGCTATTTGTATCAGGTTGTAATGTCATATTGTAGCAAAATATGTTTGTTTGAGAAACGTTGATCAATGGAGTTGTAAATTTATGTTACTAACTTGCAAATCATAATGGACTTCCAGATAAAAGTGGCCTGTTCCATCACTCACTTTAAAAATAACCCGCATAAATTTGAAATTTGCTTAGTGACCATAATTCCAATAATGAAGCGAGTTTAATCTCGATTTCGTCTAGTACCTACTCATAAATTTACCAAGCACAAGTCCTATGCCATGTTTTCCGAGATCTTAATGTTCTAACCGTCCATTGAATGCCGTCTAAATTGCATGGGTGCTCAGCCTCCGCTCAGGGTTTTAATGAAATCACCGATTGCAGGAGGGGAAAAGCGGCATTGAAATCTCTCACTTCAGTTGTCTTCTAATTCTAATTTTAACCAGGTTTACGACTAAAACGAAAACTTAATTTCTTATCGAGGTGATTTAGAGAGAATTTACAGTAATAAGGAGCGAGACCCATCTTCATGACGAACAGAGCTCAACTGCGGAGGTTTGAGAGGGATACAATAGGAGAGAATAATGAGAGGTCATGTGCTAATATAAACTCCAGAACATGCGACCACATTGGAGAAAATTCCTTGAAGAGAAGTACAGCTTGAATTCGAGGAGAGACATTGACTGAAATGTATGATATGCTAGGCACATTGAGTCGGAGAAGGTAAGAGGGAGACACATGAGCGAAAACTTATAAAACGGGAGGTATGCACTATTCCAAATATAAAAACGTCCGACCATAGTGGACAATATTATTTACAGCGGCGCTTCAAGAGACGTGAAGAGTGAAATATATAACAAGCTAAACTCATCCTGGAGAGGGAAAGCAGTGTGGGAGGAAGGTTAGAGGAAGACAGGAGCGAGAAGAAACGCAGAGGTGGACGAAGAGGAGGTGCAGTCGCTTTTACCTTTCCAACCAGCACCACCACCACCTCCTCGCTCCCTCTCCATCCTCACTTCAGTGCTTCGCACACGCGGTCAGATGACGCGGAAGTTACAGCGCAGAACGGCATACCTCCACCTCCTGTCTTTCCCTCCCTCCCTTATTGGTCGTTAACCTCTCTCTCCCTACTCCCCTCCCACCGATCCCTCGCAATCCCTCCACACAACCGCACGCTCCTTTCCCACCTCCCTCCTCCGCCCTCTCTGTCCTTCTTTTATGCCCACGACGCGTGTTCCCGTGGGCTGCTTCTCCTGCTCGCGAGGGGGAGAGATAGAGAGTGAGTGAGTTCAAAGCGAAATGTTCCGTTAACTTCGTCTTCGTCTCCACCTCCTCCTCCTCTGTCTTACCATTTTCTTCCTCCGCCCTGTCCCTCCCCTCTCGCCTCCTCCCTCCCTCACTCCGATCTCCTCCTCACCCCTCCCTTCCCAAATCACGGTCGCCACCCCCGCCCACACAACTCCATCCCTATCTTCCTCGCCCTCCCCTTCCCCGTCACTCTCTCCCATCTTCCAACCCGCCTCATCGAAAATCCCCCTTTGGTTCCCACCCTTTCTCCGCCTTCTCTTCACGAAATCCTCCTTCCTCCTCCCCCATCAAACCCTCCTCACTCTTCCTTCTTCCTACTCATCTCACCTCGGAGGACAGAGGAGAAAAAGTGCTCGCAAGACGAGGCTTGGTCCGAAGTGAGTTTGGCGAGATTGTACATATATTTCATCGGCTGAAGCTTGGGGAGTGCGTAGTCCTCTGAGATCGGTTTCAATATCGTCAATATTTACGAATTCGTGAGAACTGTAATTCGGTCATCATCACCGTCGCTAAATATTCACGAATCATTCTCGTAAAAAATATTTCAATCCACATTCGGCCAATAAATGATCAAAAGAACATTTAAAATCGTTACCTCAAGTTTTATCGACAGGAATGAGAGCTGGAAATAGCCTGCAACACATCACCTATTGGTGATAACTTCTATAATTTCTGCCAAAAATGAGAATTGAATGGCTTCCAATCCTCTTAATTTTTTTTCTGCACTAAATATTTTACCAATGGGAACACTCCATTTTTTTTGCTAACAACATACGAAGTTAGAGGCACGGGAAGCATTTGAAGGCTCTCCTGAAGTATCTCCCGTTTCTCAACCTTCTTCGACTTCTCTCCTCCTCCTTTCATGAAATCGCCCTGCCATTTCTCTCCACTTTCCCCCGACTAACCACGCACGACCGAAAAGAAGAGCACACATGAAGGCCGGTCTGAATTGAGTTCCGCAAGTAGTACAGACGCGGGAATAGTTGCAAGTACTGAGGTCCGCTTCAATATCGACATTATCAACGGCTTTGAAAGGACTGAGCCCTGTTTCTACATTTACCGGCAGTTTACTGAGGCTCGCTCTTATATTAGCGAGATTTGTAGAGGTTTCACAAATATCACGTAAATTATAAGACTGACGCCCATTCAGGCAGATGGAGAGGGCGCTTGCTGTCGTGGCCACTGCTGGAAGCTGCAACATAGGTGTGGCATGCGCGCCATCTTTGTTAACCCCGATAGTTCTTTAGCGCTGACGGGATAACGCGCTAATTACGCAATTTCACGACGTTTTCCATCAATAACTCACCAAAAATCAGCATGCATTTACTTCTTCAATATGCATTCTCCTCACGTAAAGTTTTTTCTTTTTTTAAATTAATTATAACTCTCATTTCTGGTGAAAAATATAGTAGAATCGAATAGAATCCATAGCATTAAGTAGCCAATGTATGTTTCAAGAGTTTCTTGCCTTGAATTTCAAACAGATGATGAATAACCCAGATATACATCCGCTAATTCGACCATTACCACGTGCTAGCCAAGTGAAAGTAAGGAGAGAGAAAAGTAACCAATATGGTAGTTATTTCGGTTGTCAGGCTACCGTTTAATGACGTAATGCCATCTCTAACCACCTCGATGGTGACGACGGGCTACCAAACAAAGACAAACATAATTTCAAGAATTTTTCGTGAACGAGTAAACTTCTCGCACACACCGACCAACACGCGCAAAATATTTGGCATTGCAAGCGATAGCACTCCGACGACTAATTTGCAAGATGTATATTTGAACTAATTTCTTGGTCACGTTTCGTAAAGCGAAATGGCAAGTTTAGGACAGAATATAATAAGAGCTTCAGATGATTGTTTTTTGAAAGCAGAATATTCCAAGGCATAAAATGCTTTCAATGACCCGCATAACAGCGCCTAAGACTATTGAAATCGGGATTTCAACAAAAAAGACGAGATAAATACGACCACTACATAACATAATAGACCCACTTTTTCAGCGAATCAGCTGGAATTGCAAATTTTAGTGCAGTCTTTATACTCTATGCCAGAGAATAAAGCACCGGACAAGGGGCCCTAAAGCCTTTGTCATTCCATTATTTAAACAAATAAATTTACAACAATTTAAAACCACTTTGACGTTCAGGTGATTTCAAAATCACGCCTCATTAGATCGACAAAGTTCCTGTGTAGTATACTGAATATTAAGCATGATTACCTAATGAACACCGCTGACTTCAGCTTAAGTTGCCTGTCATTCATTTCATTTGTACAGAATAGGAGAAAGGAGGCTTTCTCCTTGGCTTGTCACCCGGAGCACTGCATCATGAAAGGCATATGTTTCGGTAATGCTTTGCCTAAGGGCGGTGCCTAAGTGTACGATATGATCGGCTACGTGCATCCACATAGCCCAAAGGAGTCCAAGGAAAATCGATCGAATTATTGGGAATCTGAGAATCAGCAAGGATTATGTTCCTTTCAATAACTCAGGAAATGAGAGTAAGCGAAATTCAGAAATCCGCCTCGTAGCCAATTATCGACATAAGCAGGAAAAATATCCCCCATCATTCCGTGTGCTGGACACACGATCCGTTCGCCTCGGTGACTTGTGAGTCCCTCCACTACACTGTATTTATTGCGCACACTATGAGCACATAACGGCATAAATAAAAATAATATAGAGCGGTTTTACGGCATAGCACAGCCCTCCTTGCCACTCGAGTACATTCATCCAAAAACTCCTCTTCCTTAACGCGTCTTTTGCTTCTGCTGTGGGGATGGGTATCACGGTCGTAAGACATAACCTATTTCTCCAATTACATGCACCCGTTAGCAGAAATTATTTCCAGGTAACAGTACTTAAGCCATCCAATTAGCTGAAAATTAAAGCCGTATTATTTGGGGACATTAACTATAAAGCGTAAACGCTCAAATGGGAGAATGGAATCGATCTAACCCGCTAAAAACTGACCACGTAATTTAATTATCAAAGTTATGCACAACTTGCGGAAAATATATAAAAATTAGCTACAGACTGATTATCACTCAAGTTCTGGAACTAAAAATAGAAGATTTGCAATAAATACTTCGATGTGACTCGAAGAGGGGATATAAGAGCATTGCTTAATTAACTTTATCCTTGAAAGAGAGACTAAACCCTCTAGGAAGGCCTGATGTGTTGTTAAAGTTAGCTAGATATGATGTCTACAAATATAATCACAGCATACCAGAATAAGCTGAATATAACCTGGATACCTGAAGAAAATTGATTTTGACCAATAAAATTACCACCATCTGTATGTAATAGTCCATTGCTTGGATATTTCGTAAATATCAAATCTATCTATTCATCTAGTTCCCATGAAGCAGTCACTATCTTATTTTATTGAACAACAGTCAAATTTTATGCATTGTGGGTAATGGTGGGTAGTACACTTTTGGATGAGATCAAAGTATCCACCACTTCAAAGATATCGTCTCCAAGTTATGGCAATCGCAAAGGATAAACTTTGACAACCCTCCATCAGAAGAGTTATGAGTCGACTGAAGCCAGGGGTAACCGTTAATGAACATATAAATTAACGGACTGTTGAGATGGAGAAAAAGGTTTATTAGAGGAGACCAAATCAAAAGTATGTTTTCAACCACTGCATTACTTTCCCGGTCATTAGGTAGGTCGACTCCATGAAATATATCGCATAAAATCAAACAGTGCCAATGAGACATAAACACTCGCATTGAAGAGTGGTTTATGATCGCTAAATTGACCTACATGAATAAACAAGTTTATAAATAAATACATGATCACCAGTATCTCTTGGATTCAACCTCGCCTCAAAGCAGAGTTTAATTAGTGCTTGCAATTCGGCAGAGGCGCATCATGCCCATAAAAAATAGAGAACACGATGACCGCTTTGAAACGTTTTTGTACGTGCCAAATGACCGAAGGAAAAATAAATGAATATAAGTACACCTGGATATTTCGTCGCTAAAGTAATACTATCTACTAGTCTTGGAGGTCGAGTTGGCGCGGTAAAATGAGTCCTCCAGGCCTATCCCGAGGTCCAGGGTTCAAATCACACCATTTGAAGACTTTTTTCCATAATCCTCCTCTCCACTGTGTGCCATGCAAACGGAATTTTAATACGGTATTCTGTCAGTCAGATAGGTGGCGAAACTGTTGGCCCCTTTCTGCCATTGGCTAAAGCAGACCAATGAGGGCAACGACTGTTACTCCAACCTTCCTTCATTACCAAAATAGTTCTTCTTGTGTCAATCATTCTATCTTCCCTTAAAATGAAGATAATGGCACCAGTCGTTTATCCCACCACAAACTATCGCTCCTACCATAAGCAACAGATGCAAGTAAACCCTGAGAGCTGGCTGAAAAAGACTCGGAAGGACCACTTGACAAAGAAAAGGACCATAAATGTACTTTCATTGAGCCAAAACAATGAAATCGGCTATTCGCTAAAGGTTTTGTATGAAGAACGCTCACCCAACGAAGGATCATAACAAAACACATTTAAATCACTTTCGCACAGACTTAACGAACTGATAATGGATCAAAATTACTTCGTCAACAAAACATCTAGCATGAATGCGTTGGAAACAAGGTGGTGTGATTCGGAAGCAATATTTTAACTAGTTAACATAAATCGTCGTAGGTTTTATGAGTCCAAATGGAGAAATACCTCCTGTCTCAAGTTGATCAAACGGAGCGTTGACTCAATAAAATATTAGGAATGAAAATAGATTATCATTCTAAAAGACCCTACGTCCTACTTAATTTCATAAGCTGATAATGGCTAGGGATTATAACGTCAAGGTCTACCTTTCACGAGCGGATAGGGAACAAGGAAGTGTTGGTATCATGGCTGCGAGAGGAGTGAGAGGGGAGGTGATGGGGGAAAGGACAGTTGGCCTCCGCTGGCAGGCGTCCCCTCGGCGGGGAAGCCGTGCTGTGGCCCTCCTTTCTCTCTCTCCTCTCTTCGCCTCTCCTCCAATACTTTCTCCAGACTCCCTCCCTCTCTCTTTCTCTTCTTTACCTCCTCCTTGTGCCTCCTCATCGCGATTCCCTCCCACGGAGTAGTCCCGCCTCCTCCGCCCGGCGAGGAGATCCAGCGAGCGGCCACATCTTGAGAGTTGCCTCTCTTTTTTTATTTATTTTCAAGGGCGGAAGAAGAATACGAGTCGACGGAGATGGAACACGAACGAAAGTGCTCACTCGTTCGTGTCAAGCTGGCGAAAAGTTTACTGGGTCCGTCACTCCTCCCACGACTTTCGAACTTTAGACAAACTTAATCGTTCGATGTGTCATTCAGTGTTGAGATTATGGCGTCTTTTTATTAGGTTCCCAAAAAAGACAACTTCGTGGAGGCGAGAATTCTATAGGATCTGTGTCACCAGTGTATTCGGCAAGTTAATATTTTATGCAGTTGCGATCCTCGTTTCCTTGCTTCTTGTCCCTTGGGTTTCAAACAACCCAGCGTTTGATGCGTAATTTAGTGTCGAGATTTTGAATTTTTTTCTGTTCCGGGAAGGACTAATTCATCGAAGAAAAGTTGTGTACTTTTTCTTCGATGAATTTGAATTTTATATACTTTCAATTCATTTCTTTTTCACACTTTTTGAAGCTTTGCCTTTCCACTGACTTAATATTTGATCTGTCACTCAAGTCATATTACCATAGCGTTTTCTTGTTCTGAGAATGACATAAGCATCAATATGACAGATTCATACCACCTGTTTCATGTGCGTACAGGATAAATCATTTAAGGCAGATTAATCCTTATTTTCTCACACTTGCCCTATAACTTTACTTCGACAAGATTAAGCGTTTTATTAGTCATTCAGAGTTGAGAGCAAAGTTTTTCTGGCGCCGAGAGAAAGTCATTTATGGAAGTGATAGTTCTATTCAATTTATTTCACCTGCGCTGAGAGAAAGCTAATTTATTCTGAACACGTAATCCTCTTTCATAATTTTTTCGCCCGTAAATTGACTTTCTACAGCGTATTATTCTACGAACTGGCATTCGGTGATGAGATTACAGCAATCGTTATCGTAAAATGAGAAAGGTTACATAGAGAAGAGAGAGTTCTTAGCTGTGTTGTGGGTGTATATCATTCATTGTTAGTTTTAGCAAAAAATTTTTGTTTTGCAATTATTACCATTGTTTCCTTACATTATCATCCTTAGCTTCACTAATTTAAGTATTCTATCAGTCGTCAAACGTGAGAGGGCGTTTTTTCTGTCCTTTGAAAAAACTCTATTAAAGTAACTCTATTGAAGTAAGTTCCATACGGCTTTTTCACAGTAACAGACTCCGCAACTTGAAATTTCAAGCAGATGATAGCTTGTCTTCCAACTTGCATGGATGGTCAAACTATCATCCAGAGTTGAGATTCTAGCACATTTTCGTTTTGAGAAAGACAACTTCAACCTAAAGGTCTTTAAACACAATGTGGATGCATATAGTAAGTTATTTTGTCTGATAACTGAAATCAATTTTCTACCTCTTCTTGACCCTTAATTAGACTTTCAACTTCTAATAACGATCCAATCCGGTCGGAAAGTCCGATCTTTCAACGAGAGTTGAGATTACGGTATGTTTATGCCTAGAGAAAGACAAATGGATCGAGAAACAAGCTGTGAACTATTTAAATATTGTATGATAGGTTATTTAGCAACAAGGCTGTAATCTTTGTATTCACAAAGTTGAAACCGCTACCATGGGAAAGCATTGGGCGCAATTAAATTTTGACCTTAGAATTGAATTGTTTCAATATAAATAAATCAGTTGAATACATGTCGAGTGCTAGCATCACTACGTAGAACGTGGTGACGCATATACACCAGCAAGAGCAGCCTCTTTTCAAGGCAGACCCGCGAATTCTTCTATACACGGATTGTCTATGTGGGGATTCCGTTTCACAAAGAAATCCCAGAACTTCACAAATAGAGTGAGAGAAAACGCAAGCCGTAAATGCAAGCAAGTTTCCAAAATTTGTGCTTTCATAATTTAAATTTATCTCCACGTGCGCAGCTTTGACAGATGTTAAATGAAGACTAACTTATTTACAACAACTAATTTACACCTAATTACCCAACACTCAAACAAGAAACAACTAATTTACACGGCTTACATAATGTTCAGCCGTCGTTCCACAAGCAGGAACATGCTGAATTAAGCTAAATCAGAATGCACTTACCAGCGGGAAAAGGTTGCCTAGAGAATGATAGTTTTATCGCCTCGAGGGGTTTCTTCCTAGATAAAACTGAGGTCAAGCAGCCATTAATAGAATAAAGATCTAAGCTGATATAAGAGATCTTCAAAAGACACATGAAACCGAACTAGACACTTATCGACAATTATGAAATTACCAGAAAACATGCATTTATAATAATAGCACTAAGCTATATGTTTGAGCTGACTAGATTACGTAAGATATAGAGTAAACAAAATTTTTCGTATGTCATTGAAAAATCACATTATCCCTGTCATTGAAAATCCTGAGGCAGATAATAGGGAACCCAAGAGCATTGTCATGAATCATTGGGAATTATCGAGCGCTAAAAAAACCTGCTCAAACATAGCGATAAACATTAGCCAGCAAACTAGCCCACTGCATATTGATTTAAATTTTTGGAAGGGTAGAATATAGCCATTAAGCACTAGTTATTATCCAAATGCGTGAAAAAGAAGTATTTTTTCACTGAAATTTTGAGTTAAATAAAATTAATAACTACGACCCCTTCCGCCTTGTTATCAATAAATCTATTTGTCACAGGTTGTCTAACTCTGTGCAAAAATCCAAAGTTTAAAAATTATGGTAAAGACGTAGAAAACGGGGGAAATTATCTTTAGAACTTCAAGCCGTCTTCTCCCAGCTAATCAATTGCCATCCGCCGTAAACTTAAACACAGATATCGGAGGCGAATCAAAAAAGCATCTTTTTTTGGACTTTGCATTATATATTCTTAGTTATGCGGAAGAAAACATAAGAGAACAACGCATTTCTTGCATATATTTCTTGACATACCGTGATATCTTTAGTGAAAATTGCAATTCAATATTGAGGAGTGTATGCCTTAAAAATTAAATCGAAAACATGAGGCCGGGTCGTCAATGGTGATGTAAAGTTTGCAAAAAGGTGTATTCTAACTCGAAAACTTTGTGGCTAAAAGCACGACTGAAATAAATGTGATCTTATTTGATCGGATATATGGCTACGATGCGAGCGAAATCCTGAGTTGGCGTCGCACGGGTGGGGGCCCGTGACGACTGGCGGTCATTTAAGGCGTGGGCGTCAAGTTCCGTGAAGAACGTCTGGCGACTATTCTGTTTGCTATGTGCTAGCGCGCAGATTTAGTTCCCAAACAAGAAATCTCGTCTAGATTAGTTCAGCCAAGCTAAACATTGACTTTATGCTCTAATTATTTTCGGAAGAAAATTAAAAGTAATAATTATAGTTCACAGTAAAATTTAAGATAATGCCCCAAACTCTTCGAAAAATCAAAATGAATAATAAGAGAACGCATCACGTCAAAAAAAGCGTCTGGTTAATCATAGATCAATGCGACTATGCTTCTGGTATAACCGGCAACACCTCGTTCATACTAATATCGTACGACGAAGAAACACTGCACTTATACTTCTATTGTAAATTCAGCCTTTCTCTCACCTCAACCAGGGCATCGCACCCTTACCTCCGCGGGGGCAGCGTTACCCTTACCACCAGGACATCGCGACTAACAAGTAAAGAACAAGAACGAAATAAGGAATGCCATATTCCTATGAAGATTTGAGGCTTTAGAAATGTTATTTTTCAGTCGAATGAACCATTTCTATGCATATTCAGTAAAATAACATCATCTGCTTCACCTAAATGTATGTCCTTTTTTCACTATCGTTTTTCATGATTTCCGGTTTTCGTTCGCGACACCAGCGCTACAACAGTACAGTGACAGCGTTCGGATCGATGGATTACCATGCTATGACGTCCATTCACATTACGAATTCAGACTGCCGTTGAATGTACGATTTTAGCGCGAGCGATTTAATGCAAGAGGGCTTCGGTAGCATCGCAAAGTCTACGTAGTGAGCGTCGCAATCGACGACTAAAGCATCTCAACGGCCGCTATCACTAACTTACTCAGAGAAATGCACATAAAATCCACAGTTGCTTCCCAGATGTAGCCTCACCCGACCTTTAAAATACTTTTTGAATCCAGGGAAATAAAAGGAATAGGTTTTATGGAATGGATAAAGAAGGGAGGTACGCACACAGAGACAAATATAGAGTTTCAAATTTATTTAGAACACCTCCATTTTCGCCTAGCTTTAGCAGTAGGCTTAGATCTCCTAGATTCTCTTCGATTCGCCTAGCTTTACCAGTAGGCCATAATACTTTCGATCTGTCGACGCGACTTTAAAAGCCACACACTTCCTCACATTTGGCGAAGCATGACTCATTGAATTTATATCCCTTTTAACGGCGCTGTCTCTTAGCGGGGAGAGTGTTTGGCTACAATCCATTGGGGAATTCTCGTGAAAATAATAACACGAGGTAAATAAATACTATGATTTTTTTCGTGCAAGTATTGCATGCCACTATCGCCCAAGATATTAACTTTGGGATAATATTAACATTCGGGGAGGGTGAGATAACTCGACAAGAGTGATTCGATAAATCCATGCGATTAACAGGATGAAAATTTTGCATGCAATAATTATCACGTTTCGAGAATTGATCCCCGTATCAAATACATACGACCTTTAGATATTTCCCAAGAGACGCTCAGCTAAACCGAAGCCGAGGAATTCTCCGAGCACAATCTTTCATGGGAAACTACAGGCGGCACGGGGAAAGGAACTGACCCCCGTGCTCTGACGTGCGAATTTCACACTCCGTTGAGCTCATCACTTGGTGAGCTGTAACCTCACCTATCCAACCCACCATCGCATCGTGCCGAAGATCGCGGCGGTCGGATATTGCCTCTACGACCACTTTTGAAGGAATTTTAAATTGACTCTCAGCTTGAGGAGGAAACGGGACCCCGATCATCTTTTATGAATATCCCCACCCTTTACCCCCATGGAATGAGAATCGAATCCGGCTACTCAGCGTGGGAGGCTGGAATAAAAGCAATCCCCAACCCACCGTCTCCTGAATCTTTTCTCCTCTCTTCTCATCCATGCGTAGTCAATCCCCTTTAAGATAACTCCAGCCCTCATCTTGTCCCTCATACTCCAAGCCCACTCAGGGGAATCGGGTCGGAGTGTTGGTTAAAATGCTGACCTTCACACTCGAGGGCATGGGTTCGAATCCCGGCAGTGGAGGAGATTTTTTCCAGTGGAATCTTCATCCTTCAATCAGGGTGCTACGTGGAGAGAACTCTTTTCTTTTTTTTAAAAAAGAGAATTTTTTCGTCCGTCGGATAGACATTTTTTCAAAGTGTACACGGTGGCATATTTTCCTAAAGTTCGACACAGGATTTTTCTTCATCCTTCCACCATTCCCAAAAATGTTTCTTCCCTCATTATCTCTAACGCAAAAGCGCCAATCACCTCAAACTTCGGCCTTCTGGCCAAATATTCAACCAACCAACGGTACACTTTTAAAGGAGTTTGAATCGACTCACATTACAGTCTCGTCTCGATTTCAACTCGGGGAGAAACGGGACGCTGATCATCTTTCATGAAAATCACCACCTTTAACCTTCCACGGGATGAGAATCGAATCCGGCTCCTCGGCGTGGGAGGCTGACACAAAAGAAACCCTCAACGAACCAATCCCGAACCATTCCCTAATCTTCCTTCTCTCTTCTCTCCCATCCACGTCCAATCTTTAAAAATCCCCAACCCATGACGCGACGCGTCCCCCATAACCCCATGCCTCCTCCCCCTTGGCTCGCCCGTCTCTGCCAATTCTCCCTCCTTCACCCCCACCACACCTACCCACCCCCAACCCTCCCCTAACCCTTTGCCCTCTCCATCCCGTCATCTTTTCCGACACTGGAAATCAAATCCGCCCACCTTAACGCGTTCTCTTTTCCAGCCACCCCCACGTTCCTCCTCCTCCTCCACCCCCCACCGCAAGAAGAACCTCCTCCAAGGCGCCACTCTCCTTTCACCCAAACCCCTCGCGTCGTCAAGAAGAAGAAGGATGAAAGAAGGCTAGAAGAGGGAGGTGACCACAGAATGGAAGGAGAAGCAGAATTTTACGGAGGGAAGGCATACCTATCCGATACGCTAGAGGCCGGCGCCACCTCCATCACTACGCGAGGCAACCAGCCAAAATTTATGCCTCTAAAATAAGTTAAAATATTTCGTTTGAGAACATTAAAAAAATTAATAATGTACGTAGCCACGCTCGCAGGTGCAAGATACAGAACTCGGTTGAGGAAATTTGATGTGATATATCAGGAGGCGTGAGCAAAGCGGCTATAGTAAAGGGTGTTTCAAAATGAATATTGGGGTTTTAAGGCAACTGTAACTGGTATTTCTTATCTTGAAAGCTACAACAAATGCTCTTTCCTCTACTGCAAGGAGATAAACCAGAGAACTTCATTTGGCAACAAAATGGGTTGTCGCCTCACTGGGATAACTCAGTACGCGATTGGTTAAACGACGTTGCACCCAACTGCTGGATTGGCCGCCAGGGGGCGGGTGACAGGGCTTGTTTCGCATGGCCCCCACGTTCACCCGATCTGATGTCATGCAATTTTTATCTTTGGGGGTTCATAAAGGATCATGCGTATGTGCCTCCGCTACCAGCTGACCGAACCGACTTAAGAAACAGGATTGAATCAGTTGTTGCATCAATTACTCCAGACACACTGAACAAGGTATGGGAAGAACTCTCCTATCGAATGGATGTGTGCCGTGTGACGAATGGTGCTTTCATTGAACACTTGTAGGTAAAACAAAAACTCTGTAAATTGCTCTTTCAATTGATGTATCATTTATAATTGTAAATCAAATGGTATAAATACTACAAAGCCTTTAGAAACCGATATTCACTTTGAAACACTCGGCACAACTAGCATCCACACATAACCCTGAAAGCCACCTCAAGCGTGAGTGGCAGGGGAGAATTATCATCAACATCCTCTAAAATTCACCAGTAACTTCCACCTACATGCACTACACCTTATTTATGCCACTATTGCTACAGAAACTATTTTTATTGGTGTATTTTCAACTACGTAACGGTGACATAGACGGTATACCGATGTGAAAAAATGTTTTCGCCTTCAGGATATTCGTCTTGAATTAACCTGACTTGGCAATTTAGGTGACTGGCTCAAGTGGACAAAAAAGGGATCTAGGATGGACAAAAAAGAGAACAAAAAATGCTGCAGCTGGAGTAAATAAGCACCAGAAAATGTTTACGGTCAATATGGGCTTTTACTTTCATTAAACTCACGCCGAGAAATTGGCGCAAGTTAACAAATTCTCAGTTCTACCTTGGATGCAATCGTTGAATGTCAGCATTGTACACCAATAATAATTTACTTTGAAAAATACAAGAAAAATACGAATATTTTCCAGACTTTTTGGTGGTGAAGCAGCCTACATCAGTCGTTTGTTCCTGTTTGAATAAAAAAATATATTATTACGAGCCCCATTCTTCTTTAAATTTGTTTCTATACTATTAAAACCATATTTTTATTCGCGAAATCTCACCAGTAGGTATACAGAAAATTAACCATCAAGATGTATTTGCTTTTGTTTAAGTTAAAAGTCTTATGATGAGGTATTCTAAACCGAAGATTAGGTTTCTTAAAGCATGTTTAGAATATTACTTAGAGATGAGGGGAAGATTCTCATTGGAGGTTTATGGCTGGAAAAAACCCAACAGAGAGGTATATCTCTCTATATGCATTGGCATTTCACAGTTACTAAGTGGTACCAAGTTTGCAATATCATATTGCATCTTTAAAGCTTACTGAAGAAGGCCCTTTTCCGCCAAAAGGTTGTTCACGCCGAGTTTTTACCTACTTCCTTCTTTAATATTTTACTCTTTCATTTTGTGCCCGACGTCTCCATTTTCGTTTTCGCGGTATTTATATTTCTGTTAGCCATCCCTTCTATTTGGAACCACTCGAAAGAGCGAGGAGAATATAGAAAAAATGAGCGTCGTAAAGCAGAGGAGAAGCGCAGCGGAGGGGGAGGCTACCAAGAGGGCGTGGAGGTGAGGCAGTCGAGGAGGGCGGAGAAAGGTATGATATATATCAAGGAGGAGGCAGGAAAGAGAAAGATTGAAAGAGAGAGAGAGAGAGGGGGAGAGAGGGGGGGGGAGAAAGAAGAAGAAGATTCCCTCTTATACCCAAGACGATTCGACTCGCCAATAACACAGCAGCACGCAGAGGTGGGGAAGGGGAACCCGAGCGAACCAGCCGAGCCCAGCCTCTCCAACACGCACACCACCATCTTCATCCCATCATCTCCAGCCGGCCACGGAGTCGAGAGGCGAAAAGCAGAAAGGTTTTCATTTCATCCGCTCGCTCGTCTCCTCCACGGTCCTTTTGTCCTTCCCTTCCCCTCTCCACGATCCTCCATTCGCATCCCTCATGAAAACAATTAAGGCCCGTGGTTACCACATCTCAAAAAGTGATATTTCAATGACTTAGCGTCAATGGAAGCTTCGTGTCACAACTCGGATATAAAACCCCGGTAAATGGCGATGGTGTTATAATTTTAGCCAGAAAAGGGATGCTATTCAGGGATAAAGCGTTGTTTTTACTGACTCATAATTCCCAGTTATCTTTTTCTTAGTAAAATAATTCACCGAATCGTTAAAACACAGATGCCCGCATGAGCAAGGTTCAACGATATGCACAGGAAATGCGAATTTTTCTGAGATCATTTTTCATATTGTATTTAAATCAGGGACTATTTAAGTTTAAATCACGGGTATCGGTCAAATTGATACCTGAACCATTTGTTTGAACCTTTCGTTAATGAATTAGCGGGAAAGCCGAAAATCACTCCGAATTGGCATAACTAGATATCTTGATTTTTCACGTACTAGACGCATTAAAAATAATTTATTATTCATTAACCATGTGTAAAACTTGGTTTTCTTTGTGCGCAGTATAATTCAATGGGAAATCTCATTGACTCTAAGTTTCTAAGATTTCACAGGAGGGAGCATGTGAGAAATTTTGCTTTCAAGTTTCTCTTACATTATAACAAGTGCCACAGGGTAGTGGATACGCTGTCTTATGTTTCATTATACATGAGCATTCTTTACGCATGATTTTGTGCATTCTCGTGGAAAACTATTGGCTTGCAAATTAAAATTTTTCAGCAGCCACTGCCAATGATTTTCTCTTATAATTTTGAGGAATTTATTGATGGACAAGTTTCCCGTTGGTCGCATTGATAGCAATACCACGTACTAATTACAGTATTTATCGCCACCATAGAAAAACATATGGGAGTGAGTTCTAATGGGACGCTCCATACGGCCGTGGGATGAAATTAAAGTTGAAATTTGACTACAGTTATCGATTTATCGCCCTTGCAGTTTGTTTTTTTAGGTTTAGAAGATATTTTACATTTTCTTTAATCTTCGGCATTAGTTTGAGAGACGATGAAGGAAAAATAATTACAAAAAAATAAAACAACGGCAAAATTTTCTGCCATTCGCAATTTGTAACTCCCTGCATTTTTGAACGTTCCTCCTTATAATTTGAAATTCTATCACGACCCATAAAATCTCTCTACCAGGTATTTCCTCATTTATGCACATTTTCCAAGATTTTGAATTTTTCTCCATCGACTCGGCTTAACTTTCATCATAACATTTCCCCTCCGGTATCCTCATTATAGTTTCCGCTGACATTCCCTATTATTCACGGAATTCTCCCTCTAGAATTCCTAAAGCTTGGAACTTCTAAGAAACTGCTATTCGAGCAAAATATTTTGCACCTTCCGCCACTTGAGCTGAAAATCTGTTTCATGCGATACTTGACCCAACTCAAGTTAGAGGATACTCGTCAGCATGATGGCTTTCCAATATCGCGTAACATAGTGCCAGCATGCTGACTAACAAGCACATTCCCTATTACACTGGCTGAACTACTAAATTGATGTTACTGGTACTGGTGAACTAGTTTCTTACTGGCTCCCAGCAGGACTTAGTAGCCTTTGACTAATCACTGTTATAGACGCTGTGTGATATAAACTTTCAAAAATCAGCACCATCAACGCATCTTTAGTGCTACCAGTAATTTTTAGGCTACGGAATCAGCAATTAATAAATGTTTCAATTGCTCAAAAAATAAATAGTCTCCTGGTGTCATTAACTGCTTATTGGTTATTAAGATTTTAAGTTGGCGTACGTTAAGGTAAGAATTAAAATTTGTTACTCCAGCCAGCACAGGTTCAATATTAGCATTAAATCTTATAGAAAGGCTCCAATCACACTGTATTCCGTCCTCAATATAGAAGGCCAACTAGTATACTAGATGTTGCGCTGCATCATGTATCGTGGAAATCAGGCTTAAGCACGTCCAACTGGAGTCACACAAAATTTTACTGAAACGTTTTCGGATAAAAGATAATGTTTCTCCGATTTTGACCAAATCACACTTTGATCGTCTCATTTAATGTTTTAATAATTGGGCTGCTTTTTGAGGTAAATTTTTCAAGCAGCCTCCTTATCATTTACTGCATTTTAATAAACGTTTCGAGGGTCACCTATGCTCTCAGATCCTGCTTACAAGCTAGTTACAATGCATTCTATTCTGTTTTACAGGGATTCAATTTTAACTACATAACTGCTGAGACTTAGACACAAAACGCAGCCAGCTTAGAAACAGCATTCCCATGGAATTCAGCTATATGGTTGAATTGACAAGCAATAATAATTTTAATAAGTTGGACTTAACTTTTATAGAAAGTCTCTAATCAAACACTTTCCGTCTTCAATGTTAAACTGCTGAGAAAATTGGGACTTATAAGTCTAAATAACACTAAAGTGGAAATGCACGACTCATAGCAGCCACCTCCTCCATATTTCCCAAGAAAGGATATGCATTAAGCAACGGCTATCGTACTTCCTAAGACTTTCGTAGTATATAGCGTACTCCACGTTTCAGTGAAAATTTTCCCACCTGTCCCACTCTTAGAGCCAAGACTGGTATATCGGTTCAGCCTTTGAAGCGTTGCGCGCCACTCATCTACATGCACAGGCTCTTGCAAAGAGAAATCGTAAAAGCTCTATACTAAATTAATATTTGATTTTTTTGTCGTTTCGGTTATGGAAAACAGTAATATTAATAAATAAACAGAAACAAGATGGTAAAAGCGACCTTCAGATGTAAATGTAAAATGTTACGGTCTAATTTTGTACTTGTTTTTAAGGATATACCTTATGCACAAGTCGCCCACGTCGTTTTCAAAAAGCTTCCACTAAAAGAGCCAGTACCGAGGGAAGGAACAACCAGAATAAGTACTACGTAGGTGTAGGGACAAAGGCCTGCCACGAAGGAAACACCGCTTTCCACTTGATCTCGGAAGTGAAGTAACGTTGGACTCTGTTCGAATTCGGACGGCTCCTGTTCGTTCCCATGAATCCCGTTGTGCCAGTATACTTGAGGCATATAGAGAGTGTTAAATGACTTAAGATTCTAAGCACGTCACACTGAATTACTACCGCAGAATTACCAGACGAAAGCGGACGTATCCGCAATGGCTCCCATCTCATATTCGTCGCAACTCTTAACGCGAGCGAGCATACTACGTAAGACTCAGTTCCGCTCGTGTGAACCGGAGAAAGGGAATCCCCGTCGGAGGTGAAGTCGACTCGGCCACTCCCAATCTCACTTTCTTCTTTTCCAACCCTCCCGACATCCAACAGCCGACGCCGTGGACTTTCACGAGGCGGTAAGTGCATTTTGAACTTCTGTATCCTTAGGGGTGAAGGAGGGAGTGGGAAGAAGACTAACCGGCGACGGGACACGGTTCATAAGAGCGGAAGCGTCCCCCCCTTCCATCTTTCTCCTCTCTCTCTCTCTCTCACCGTGCAAACTAACACCTTCCTCTCCCAGCCGCCAGGGGGAAACTTATTTCGCTCACCTTTCCCTCGTGCCCTCTCGGTCACACCCAACCCTCGGAGAGTGTGACCGCGAGTCGAGTGAGCGAATTCACCGAATAGTTTACACAATCACGTATTAATTTTGCGTCCGACACCACTTCAAATGTATTTTCCTTCGATCTTCCAGTATTTTCATTATACACCGAAACCAATCACGGCTGAATTGGAGGAACTGTTCCACGATGAAGGTAAATTGGATGTTGCAGTTTCCCGCAATAGACAAGTTTCTTGCATGAATAATTTCGAGATTATTATTACGTCTCGATGACTTTTTATAATGACTTAGTGCGTCAAAAATAGTCGCATTTTGAACTAATTTATTGCGGAAAATTGCATCATCTGTTTTTGCTTTAGTTTTTTTCAATATTATCAAGGCGAGGTATTTACTTTTATCAAGTCATTCACGTTGAAGTATTTTGACATTCATCCTCCATTTATTTACTAAAACACGGGGAAAGTCGATAAATGAATGACGAGTTGTTGTTCGTTTTGTCCATTTATTCAGACAAGTTCATCAAAAGCTACCCGTGCTCGACATATTATACGCCGCCACCAGGGTATGCCTGCAGAGGAAGATACATCAACAGAAGTAGCAAAACGCGCTAGCCTCAGATGAAACAAAGGACCTGTTGGCGTCAACGAGTCACCGGCTGGATCGGGTTGGTGTGGCGGCTAGAGAACTGCTTCCCCAACCGAGGGCAAGGCTGAGATGCAGGCAATATCGGCGGATTTTCACAAGAAACTTGATCCCACCTCGGATGCCATATTGAAAGTACATCAAATCCAGGCCTCTGTTCGTCTAATAGCGCTTTAACTGTACTCTTATCGAAGATAGGGCCAATACCGACGCCAAGTTAATCACTATCGTTCCTCGATTCTCTAAATAATCCTTACCTTTAACCTATCCTTGGTGGTGTAGATAAACTCAGCTGCCGGTCGCTACCCTAGAAAAATAACCATCCAGCTGTCATGTAGGTATTTGGACCCTTACTATGCAAGGGAATTTCCTAACATTACTTTTTCGTGCATTCGAAACCACATATTCTTTCGGAATATCAGCATACCACCTTCAGAAATCTATTTCGTTTCCCTAGCCTACCATATATATCGTCGATAAATGAATGAGGGTTTGAGGATCCAAGTCCAAAAGTTCCGAGTTCAAACCTCGCCGAGTATGCTACAGCCATTACGTGTGGCATGGGGACAGGTGTATCATAGGAATTAACAAAACGTTCCAACCCATCGTGAAGCTGTGGTGGGCAACGTCGGACGCTAGAGGCTCACAGCAGCTAGTCCTACACAATGAATTAATAACAGCACTCCTATTGCATTGGAAATGGTACCCAATGGTGGTTCAAGACTCTTGAAAAAAGTTTAAAAAATTAACGAATTTAGAACCCGGAACCTAAGGGGAGAGTAATAAATCTATCTTTTTTTAATTCTAAATGAAATATGATTCCATCATGAGTGCTCGTACAACTTAGATCCTTCAGTTCGACTCAATCGACTCAAAAATACGCAAGAGACAAAAACGAATAATATATGACGTTGGGGACACCTTATTACACAATTAATTCAATAATTGTTACCATCATTAATTTTTCTCACCTCAATGCAAGACAAAAATCAGAGGAGAGTAACACAGGGCCACAAAATTCATCGCAGTAGCAGGGAAATTTTGCCATGTTTTTGAACAGAAAAGCAAAATTCCACTGAATATTTCAAGTTCTGAGAAAATATTCCTTACACCAATGCTATAGTGATAGGTAATAAAGCGTATCCTTGCCTATGTAAATATTATCATTAGGCAATTAGAGAGCTTATAATCGACCATAGAACACAGTAAAATTCTCATGACGTACATTTTAAGGGTTCTGCATGTTATATGCATTGGCAGTAGAATGCTAGGCTGTTAATTATTCCCTAGTATACACGAAAAAATTAGATTTAGTTATGGTATTAATATAATATTCAAATTAGCTTCAGAAGAATAGATTCAGCGAAATACATAACATCTGCGGTAAGACATGAAATATCAATTTGCTCCACCAATGCATAGGACGGTTGTCCTAAAGTATGGTAGAAATGAGCATATCGGTGACATCACACAACCCTTACGGTTATCACCATTTTTTTCAGTTCCCACCAGAGTAATCATTGGTCTCACTAGGGCGTTGTTAAGAGGGAGGTTTTTCATTGCCTTTGACTGCCTGCAATCGGCAACCGCTGTGTTCGGAAACTGATTTTTTTTAAACCGCTGTGTCAATTTCCCGACGCGAGGGAGATGGAGCGCAGTATGGGCAACGCGAGAAAAACGATCCCAATGAGTTCAACGGGTACGCAATATCACACTCCCTTTTTTTCCAACCGCCAGGCGCTGTCGAAGGGAAAAACATTCAATTGTTGCAATAATTATTTCGGACTGCGATGCGACAATTTTGATACTGCGTTGGTCGCGCGAGTGTTCTGATGCATTTTAGCAGCGAAATAAAGCCATCCCCGCTGTCGGAGGGGCGATGACAAAAAAGGGACGAAAAGCTTCACATTGTTGCGCGACACACTCGGCATATTTTTTGCGAGCTTGAAAAATTGATTTTTCTCTTTACAAACTGTTGAAAGCTTTCGTATCGCGGCATTTTTATCATCGTCAGCCCGGCAACGAATTCATCATTCCCTGAAAATGTCCTTTACAGCAAGAGCACCAAAAGATAAATGCAATAAAAGCAAGTCAACGAACGAAAGCATGCAAAAATATCTCTCACGAGCGTTCTAAAGGTTCTCCATTTGAAAAATTAAATAAATCCTAGCTCGTAAAAAAACATATCAATCAATGCATAAAATTGTCCTTGCATGGTGTATATTTTATGAATTCCGCAGCACAACCATAATTGCGACTTTGAAAAACAAGTTTTGTACAACTGAACGGCAGAGCAGACTGAGACAAGCCTATGCATGCTATCCCAGTTATTTCTCTCAGTCGACAAACTAATTTCCCAGTGTTGAAATAAATAAGGAAATGTACATTCATCTGCGTCGTGAAATTTTAATTCTGTTCAGTCATTTTAATACGGATGACGAGTACTTCATTAGCCAGTAAATGTAACTTTCCAAAAAACTATGTTTGCCGATTCGATTTTTAATATTTTTTTAGATTTCCATGATTTGAAGAATTTTTTCATTCCAAGCAAAGGCAATAATAGAAATTAAGTCAGAAAATTCACTCTGAATATCAAACAGAGGCGAACAGGGAAGTGTAGGATTAGCGTGCATTTTTTGCCATAACTTATCTCAGAACTAAAATTTTATTTCTCATTTCCATTTTCCAGGAAATATCACCCCGCATTAACAGAAGCATGTGCACTATATTAATATTGAATTATGTTAATGATAATGACTATTTTGCATGCTTTGAACAAATATTCCGAATGTTAAGCTTTGATGAGCACTTGAACTCTTGAATTTCATCCGTTCATCCGGACGATGAATATTTAGGTGGAATATAAGCCACAGTGAGTTTCTGCACTTGATTGGAAGGAGAAGGCGAGATAGGTAAGGCATAGAGTTTAAAGGCTTACGACATTCAATGGGGCAGGTTAAGTTGGCAAAACTACAATTATTCTTCTATATGGCACCGTTCGTAAAAATCGGTCTCCGCAATACAAAAATAAGTAATTAAAATACGTCTTTTAGAAACACAGGAGTTATATTAGTTTTCAAAACAAGGGATGTTTAAAGCTGAGTGAAGAATGCTGTCGTTAGACAATAAGTTCAAAACAAAGATAATAGCGATACCTGATTTACATGAAAAGGGCAAAGAAGAAACGTTCGGGCTGCAAGGTAAAGTATCGGCGATTCATCATCATCTGGTGTTCTGCCTGCTGGCAGGTCCCGTACACCACTGCTGTCTCCATCCGCTTCTGTCCCGAGCTTCCTTCTTTGCTTCATCATAGCTGATGTTCTTCACCTGATCCACCAATTTAATTCTTGTCCTTCCTCTCTTTTTTTCCTTCAATTGAACCCTCAAGTGACACAGTTATCATACTATTATACTTGTCCCTCTCATCACATCATCGGCGATTGTCTAGCTTTAATAGTGTGGCATTCGTATTTCTGTGCCACCGAAAATAAAAGATCAGATTATTTTTCAGAATAGAAGATGATTCAGGTATTTTTTCCAGAAATACGAGGAATCTTTTTAAGTTATTAACTCACCTACTGACAGGACATTTATATGAAAAAAATACGTTCAGGAAAGGACTCAAAGCTGAAATTGCAGTGAATAGAAATCACACATCAAAAGAACCAAAAAATGAACATAATTCGCTCATTTCTGACCTTGGGTGGGCGTGAATACCTAAGCCTGCGGATTTACTCTCGAGAAGAGACAGTCGCAGAGAGAGAGAGACGGACGCACGCACCGAGATACGTACGAAGCACATGAAATGAGAGCAATAGAGAGAGAGGGAGGAGGGGGTAAAATGAGCGGAATCTTTTCACAAAGAGGTTCACTGACGTAACCGTAAGGTGTGGAGAGGGAGAGAGGGAGAGAGAAGGAAAGTAAGAGAGTGACACCGGAGATTTCTGGGAAGTCAATGGAGGGACATAAACAGTTAGGATTCGTCCGAGTGGGAGGGAGGGGGGGAGTGAGATAGAGGAGTGCGGGTGGTTGGGGGAAGGAGGATAGTGGGTGGGGGAGGAGGAGGAGTTAGAGAAGCGGAATAAATCGAGGGGATGGGAGAGGTCACAAGGAGCTAGCGAGAGAGGGAGGGGTAGAGAGTGGGGGGGAGAAAGAAAGGGGAGGAAGGGTTAGTGAAGGTGTCCACGATAGAACATGGAGTGAGGTGGGAGGACGGCGCCGGGAGGGGAGGCGTAAGATGGTAGAGGAAATCCAGAGTGGAGTGAGAGCTCAAGAGGGGAGAAATAGCAGCAGATGGCAAGTTGACTTCTTCTGTTTCTTTTGAAAAGCGCAATTTTAAAGAATCTCACTTTACGTGACTCCAAAGCTGGTCAAATATTTATCGAATGCAATTTTATTGCGGTGGAATCCAAGACGAGCCAAGGGGTGTGAATGAGGAGTAAAAACACGCCCGTATGGGTGAGACAAGAAAAACTCATTGGAAAATATTCGATGGCCGACGAATATTCATTTTCAAAAGAAACGAATCAACATTTTAATTTTGTACCGAGTGGTTACATTTTGTCTTCTATGCTTGAAAAGCACAGATCAAAAGATGGACATGGCAGAATATAAGGAAGAGCTGTTTCTAATAAAGTAGCATAACATAAACGGTAATAGAGTGGTGAGTGGTCACGAATCGACAGTTTTCGGATAGTTGATTAGTTTAATAGATAAAAGAAAAATAAATACCTGGGTAATGACTTCCAAGCATTTAAGATAATGATATAACTCTAACGGCTTGGTCCGATCGATAAGATCAAGTTTCACTGCCGTTTCAAATTCTATGTCATTTCAATTTATGTTTTTACCTAGAGAATAATTATTTATATGAGTTCATGAACAGTATGCTCATGGACTAAAAAATAAACACTGTGATAAATATAATTTTTTATGATGCCATTAAAAATCTTAGTTGATTGTTTTTTGTTGATTTATACGAATGGCAACCATTGAAGTTGTAACTATTCATTTTTTAACATTTTTCTTAGATCCGATCATGAACATCCCAGTCATGAGCTCATATCAATAATTACTCTCAAGGTGAAAACAGTATTGTAAATTTCTTATAGGTTAATATAAAAATGTTTTCCCAATTTATGCAATCCAAACTTTACCAACTCAAATTTCGAATTCAATGTGTACTAGTTCCATGCACCTTGTCCGGGGAATCGCTCATCGAAATTTTCCATCCATTTCAGGACTGTTTCGATAAAAGAAAAAAAAACGCCAATAATATAACTAGATTTTCTCATTATCCGCTGTATAGATTAAAAAAGCATTTGTAACTCAAGATGACCAACTAAAATTAAGTAAAATGTCATGATGGAATCTGGTGAATTTTATACTTCAAGAATTATGCTTAATTCTTTTCCATTTCCTTGTTGCACCGGCTCATTTAACTTGCCAAATCTGCTGTTTCAGTTTCATGATCCATACTTGGACTCAACTGCAACATAAGGAATACTTAAAAAATATGCTAACGTCAGATTTTTAAAATGATTTCGTAGAAAATGATTTCGTAGAAAATGATTTCGTAGAAAATGATTGCCTACTATACTACAGGATAGTATTTATAGGATTTCGGAATGTAAGAAAAGAATTCAGCATGTATTATTTAATAGTAATTCATTAGGTAATAAAGCCGCTCTTTCTTGAATGAGGTCTGAACGTGAATGTATATGAATAAACACATAAAAGTACATATATGGAACTTCCCGCTGGAGCACCGCTTTAAAGTTGAAAAGCATTTACCGGGAGCTTACAACTCAGTAGCACCAGACTGAGAAACTCCAGAACAGTTGGATGAGATGGCATAAGATTTTATCTTAAGATAAAAATTAAAAACAACATCGGAAGGAGTTAGCGCAAAGTGTTATCGAAACTCCCAGTTTCCTTATGAAAATGGAACGCATGAGGCGAAAATTCTGAGCAAAGTATTCTCCAACGCGTGCTTACGAGGCAGTTGATTAATTGCTCAAAGATTGTAGAGATAATAGACGAGTTTCCGACCGTTAAAAACTTCCGAAAGGAAACTCTCGGCGCAAGGCTCGCGGGCACACCAGTTTCCAAAATGCCGTAAAACATTCCGATCCCAGCAAGAGCCATAGAGTCAACATCTGATAGGAAAATTAACTGCGTACAGAGATACAGCTAACGTATTGGGATATTTTCCATTTTCTGCAATTAACTAACACTCGCGGACACACCGCAAAAATAGATTAAATGGCATAAGACTGCAATGACAGCGACGAAAAGTCACGGAAACATTGAAGTATTTATATCGAGAATATCAACACTAACTTATTATTCATTTTTATCCAGCTCTGGGAAAGCTAATTCCCACGTATAACTATAACTGGTCAAGAGGAGCTCTTCCAGCTCTCCTTCTCCGTCAAGTAACAAAAAATCATGAAAATGCATGTATAATAATAATTATATTACACTTCATCAATTCTGAGGTTTATACACTTTAATCATTGTAAGCAATTTGCACGATATCCGAATTTATATCGTAGCTATGTGTTTCCTTGAAAAATACCCAGAAAGGTTATACTCGGTAGTCGATATAGGAAAATCATTTTCTGAATGCATCACGCAAAATGGTTCTCGCATCATAGTTCGTAATATGAACACCTACAGAATCTTTTTTTTTTAAATCTTACATACCTACAGAATCCTTTCCCCTTTTGATTTACCCAACGTATTTCGGTGGAATCAATAAATACTGACCTTCCCTTTTCTTCGATATTCGTAATAAATATATGGACTAAATTTGAAACTAAACCAAATTTTCAGTTAAGTACATATGAAACAACATTTAAGAAATAAAATGGCTTAGGAAATAAATCTTGCCTTAAACAGACTTAAGATTAAACTCAGAATGCCGTAAATGTAAATTTTCCTTTATTTTTAAGATCCGAGACATTTTTCCTGATGTCATTTTCGATTAGGCTTCATTTTGAAATAGTCTTATTCATCAATCCGTGAAATCGTCTACTATCGTTTAACGTTTCCCTATTGGCAATTAAATGCACTCTTGTGTAGCTTTCTTCCATTCATGTGTCAGCAAACTTTATACTACCCACGATAGCGGTTCTTAGGCAAGATAATCCAAAAGGAAAAAGGAGAAAACCTAAAATGCAAATGGCTCGTATCCTCTCTGCTCCCCCACTGTGAAGAAACAGACTTTTTGCTGGAATGTCCCTAATAATAATGAGAAGGATTTAAACGTTAATCGATAGCAAAAACATGTTTTTACGGAAATATTTTTGCTGAGAGATGAAACATACAAAAAATAATTGGTAATGAATAACTTCATGATGGCAAACGTCAAATATAAAACGTTTCACAAATATTACACTTAATTACTCTTGAGAGATTTATTGTCTTCTCAAAAAACAGCCACATTTTGAAGAATACATCTCCATTTTTAATAAATTGTATTTATAAGGTTACAAAGGACATTAATGCAAAGCAGGAAAAAACGCTCTTTATTGCACGAGAAGGACGCCGATGAGCACAGGCTATGTGTGTTTAGCGGAAATTTGCAAAAAAACTCAAAGGCATTCACTTGGAAATCCCTTTTGAAATAATTAATATGCCGGCATTCACGAACAGCCACGGAAAAACTTATGTGGGTAGGGAAATAAAATTCCATTAAATTATTCTCATTATCTAAAGCAATTCACGTTATAAAGTTTAAATGGCAAAAGAATAACGAGGGACAAAATTATATGCCTTAATTAGGTCGCACACACATAACATCGGTTAATGTGTTGAACGAAAGAGCGCTTGGGTAATAGATTCATCCATACTTCTTCCATATACAAACATCAAAACAAAATTCCATGTACAACAAGATCTAGATACATAACAATATTTCAGCGAAATCAAATGTCCCCAATATCTTTTTTTTTACATTTCACGCAGCACCCGGCAAGAATATTTGCTTACTGGCGTAGCCTTGATTTCTTTTGTTTAATTACCCAGGCTGGAGAGGGGAGGGAAGAGCCGCGAGGGATAGAAGGCGGACGCGAAGCGTACTAAATTTATTCTAATCACACAACCTTCACCAAACTGACAAGTTCCAGCATTTTGACTGTCCGTACCGGAAGCAAGGAACTCACATTAGGTTGGAGGGGAAAGAGCAGGTAAGGAGGAGTAGTGTTGGTGAGAGATATAAAGAGGAGGAGGCGTGGAAAGAGGGGGTGGGGAGGACTTTGGGCCGTAGTAGTGGAGTGGGTGAAGTTGCGGCAGTGGATGTAATCAGCCAAGGATGGAGGCACAGTACAATGGCCCAAGGATGGAAGAGTGGGGAAGGGGGAACGGCTTGGGTGGGGGGTTTGAGAGGAAGGGATGGGGGAAACAAGAGTTAAGGGGAAGGATCGGTTGGATGGTGCTATTGTATACACACGGGCACAAACGTTAGGACTTGGGACAGATGGTGTTCCTCTCTCTCTCTCTCTCTGCTCTTCTAAGCGCATAAGAGAAGAGCCCAGCAGTAGCAGGGGGGTGGTAAAAGGCGTTTCTTTTGAAATTGCTGAATTAATGTGCGCGCGGTGGGATCCTTGCGGTATCCTTTATGAGAGAGAATGATAAAAAAAGACTAACACACTCGCCCACGTCCCCTTGAGCATCGAGCTAAAGCGAAGAGCTTCAGGTTTTTAAAGAAGGGGGTGGGGGATCCTGGATTGAACACACCTAAGCTACAGTTGCAGGTCCATTATGGTGAGCCGAAAGTTCTAGGTACTCTGGGCGAATTCAACTCAAATTATGGTAAACACGGACAGGCGACAGGTGTTAATGGAACAGAAGCTTCCTGGCAAACTTTTTGTAAGCTGAGAGAACAGGATTCGGCTGACAAGAAAACTCTGTTCATAAATACGATGAAAGCCCAAGAAGAAGAAATGTAAGGAAAATAATATATCCACTGCATACAATGATATTTATATGGTACACTCAACCACTTGAATCGAATAACCTTAGTTCTCAGTCATATTTAAATATATAGGTTTTCCAAACGTTAACCCCCATACAGTACCTATCTCGCTGACAAGGAACGCTGACTTTCTCATTTCCAATAACTGTCACTAGACAGCTGTAATTTCTTTACATTTAACAGACGTTTTGGGGCATCTGATGACTATTAATACAACAAGATTACTGTGTCTTATACAGCTTATGAGAAAATATTACATTTCAGCAGTGATGAAATGATGTACACATCTTCATCTGGAGAGGGTTATAAAATTGATGGAATAACTATAGAGGGAAAGCAGTTGACGAAGGCCCTAATACAACGAAGTGTTTCATAAATCTCAGGCAAATTAATTATAACTCAATGCGTGAAAAAGGAATTGAGTGCAAAAAATTCATCCATTTTCACAAAAAGGTTGACACCAGATATTCTAATTTGATGTTAGAGCCATAAATAAAATTGAAAATTAAAGTGCCCTAATAACTAAATCATCGTTACGATACGTAGGGCATGAAGTGAAGGCATGTTGGCTTTAGGTTCAGCTGAGTAAAAGACAAGCTATATTGAGAGAAATGTACTTATCCTTTCTTCTCGATATATAAACATCTGATAAACTACAAAGATATCCATCAACATGCCATCACTTCATGTCCTACGTATCGTAAAGATGATTTAGTTATTAGGGCTCTTAAACTTCCAATTTTATGTATGGCTCTTTAACATGAAATTAGAAAATCTAGTATCAAGCAATTTTGTATGAGCATTGACCCACCTCCGTAGTCCCAAATACTCTACGCATACTAAAAATTGAACCAGTTGTGAGGAAATCAATAGATTTAGGGGTAAAATGAATTATGTGCACTCTTCTATCGGTATGGCGATGTTTGGAGGGTCGTCAAATTAAAAGCCGTTTCTCATTCATCACGTCCCCAATGAATACGTAGGAGTACGCCTAGGCTGGTGCAATTTGCGTCTCTTCTACAGTCAGAGTACAACGCAAACAGTTCCCATGCCTAAGGGGATCGATGAAGCCATTATATGATTGAGAAGTCAGGATGTCCTTCAGGAAAGAGCGAGTAAGAAAACCAGGCATAATGCACGCTAGTCGAACGCGTAAGATATTAAAGGCGAACAATGAACTTCATGACTGCTACGCTTGGGGATTGAATATTGCAACAACGGAATCCGGAACAAAAAGCGCGAGGCTAATGCAGTTTATTTGCATGTCTGTTTCAGGTGCTTTATTCATGATGTCTAGTTTCACGAGGAATATACGAACAAAAGGCAATTCATAAGATGCGTGACTTTTATGAATATTGCTCTACCAGTTAAGAGAATATAGACATTGGAAAAAAGATCCTTGATGAAAACTCTAAGGGATTTGATTTTAGTTGAAATTCATTTCGACTGATTTACCACCATTTCAGGAGTCATAGCTATAGCAGTTCATTTTCCAATTTGACCTTCTAAAATGATTATTTCACTACTGATGCGTGCAAAATTTTCAATTTCACTCAAGAAAAAAATTACGTGGAAATGAAACAGATGCCGAATGCAAGCAGATGAATAACGTAGACTTAACCTTTCATGTATGTACCAAAACAATCCATTTTCTGAAGACACTAATAACATTTTACGAAACCCGACATGCTACGGTCGATCAGGCAATAAGAATAAAATTAGGGAACTAGACTGCAGAACAGAGATGTTTAAATTTTCATTTTACCGGGAGCAATAAGAGGCCATTACAGCTGCCGTTGAGACTTTTAACTAGGCTAGTCGATAGGCAGTGTAGGTGGTAAGTTAATTTTTATCATACGTGCTGGGGAAATGCCGTATAGCGTGAGTGTTTTCCGTATCAATTATGCACTCCTTGCGTTATTTTCCATACAGAACTCGTGAGCGTGCGGTAATGAAAAAAACGCACGCTCAATTATATCCCTCTTACCTCTGCTTATGGGTTAAAAAATATTTCATCGAAAACTACTGGGCTGTTATTCCTGAGATTTGGTACTTAAAGTTTCTATTGTATGAGGAATCCATTGAATCAAATGTCCCAAGGCCGCGAGGACCACAGGGCCTCCTATAACCTCCTGAGACCCTAATTTATTCCCATAATGAAAGCACTGGAATCAGTGCAAAGGTTTCTTTATTTGATTTTTTCAATTATTTTCAATCGCTATTCAGGATTTAAATTTTCACTAACGGATTATAGAAAGAATAGCTTATTCAATTCTTGCAGTTGATTTTTTATAATCTCTTTTTTCGTTTAAAAATAATACCGTTGATGACAAAATTATAAATTAACTCTGATTTCTACAATACCATTTTTCCTTGGTAACCCGACCAATGGCTATTGACGGGATATTTCCCGCTTGTTGTGTTTTTAACTGCATGGTATGATTCCGAGTACGTAACTAAGGAGTCACGGGGCACAACCACGAACGGTTGGAGATTTCAGTGAGTTTAACCTAGAGGCATTGTATTATCAGTTTAACCCACAAGTATGGATACCTTGTGTGTGATATATTGTTTATGGTGTCTTAAACTGCGATATTTAGCTCCGGTAGCAATATTTAAGCGAGTAAAACTCGCAGGGGTAGGTTGCGTGAGATTTTTACGAGTGGTTTCAAGACAACAAAACCTCGAACCCATCGTGATTGTACAACGTGACTCCTTAGTTACGTGCTCGGAATCATTCCAAGTGGTTTCAAACACAACCCCTCGGGGCGTTTTAAGACTTATCTTTTTATATTAAAATGAGCAACATTTGCATAATTTCCACACACTAATCATAAATAGTGTGTGCAACTTGCTCGGATAAGTTGCGAATGGTACTACTTGGGCGGCTAGTCGCACTCGCTTCGCCCGTGCGGTCAAAGCCGCCCGCGTATTATATGCAACTATCCCGCACTCTTTACATTATGCACTATTACTACCTAGCGCCTGTATCTTTATCTGTCACCTGGTACTAAAATCACGTCGTACACGTTCACGGTATAATTGTGTATCTCTGTCAAAAGGTGTAGTTGAAAAATGCATCAGTACAAATAGTTTCCCAAAAAATGGCGGTATGTCGGTAGAAAAATGAATTTTGGTAAAATGCAGGTATTGGTATGTTTTTTGTAACGCACCAATAGTGGAAGATGTAGCTTCATCCACTTTATTAGGATACACTGTCGTAAATATCGCTGATATCACATTCAAAGCCACACACCTATGAGGTAGCTTGCAGGTTATAATGTAGATGTAATAAGCTTCATCGTTACCACATATGCGTGGAAGTAAGGAAACAATTTATCAAAACCTACATCTGGAGCATGTTTCCTGATGGCAGTGTGACATGGACGATGACTGCTGCAGAGAAGAAAAGGTGGAAACATTTGAAATGTGGTGCTACAGAAGAATGATAAAAATTAAATGGATAGAAAGAGTGAATTATGAGGAAGTCCTCAGAAGAGTGGGAGAAAAGAGAAGTCTTCTGAAAACCCTAAGAAGAAGACGGTACCAGAACCAACTTCGGCCACATCATGAGACATTATGGACTGATGAAGACAATAGTCGAGAGACAGGTCAACGGGAAGAATGGCAGAGGAAGGCCTCGTTTGAGATATATAGAGCAAATGATGAAAGGTATGAAAGAGAAGAAATACGTAAATATGAAGAGATTGAGTGGAGGGCTGCGTCAAACTAATCTTAGGATTGTTGATTGATGATAATGAGTACCACATATTGCTCGGGGAGTACAAAGCATTCAAAATTTCCTCCAGTTGATGCATTAAAAGTATATTTGCCGTTTTTTTTTTTAAAGTTGATGTATTTCGCGGTAATTTTACCGAAGAACAACACGTATATCACACCGCCTAATGCATTTGAGCTTCCACAAAGTAACTCTCCACCCATGACTACCGTGCGTTCTTCAGCGGCGGATTGCATGCGCAGGATATTGAACCGTTATTGGGCAGTCAGAGGGAGGCGTCGCACCCAGCATTCCTCATCCCCCGGGCGCATTTGTAAAGGGAAAAAACGGGGCCATATACATCTCATCCCATCAGCGGAACAATTATTGCATCCGGCGCGCGGTACAGTGACACGAGACCGGTCACAGTTCGTGGGCGGCAGAAAATTTTCGGTCGGCCCCCTCCACCTGGTATACCACCCTGAGAACATGTGCATCCATCCAGGCGACGTCTGTGGGCTGTCTGATGCACACTGCGGGATCATGAACGCATTCTATCTCCGTTATAATCACCATGCGATTAAAATTTTATGGTTCCGTAATAGAAGAATTTTGACGTAGTAAATTAAAAACTTTCCACGTTAACTGAACCCAGTTTTCCATATCAGAGACAGAAACCATTAAAATTAATTTGAAGAACACAGGATTATTATTTTTAATACGATGGGAATGCATACATACTAAGTAATATTGAAAAATTGTAATTTTCCAGAGTTTATTTATTCCTCCAGCAAATTAAAAATTGATAAAACGACGCCTGCAGATACCTCATCAAGGTGAAACAGGTCTCTTAAATTATAAAGGGTGGAAAGCAAATATTTTGGTCAACAAAGTTGACAGAGAATTAAGGTAGTTTGAGCGAGATATCTCCGCAGTCAAAATGGAGATTATATTCGAATTATACATTTTAATTTCAGCAATTATATGAAGAATGAATTAAAATATTGCATTACTAATCGTGTAATATTACACTTTTATATAACAGAAATTCTAAATAATCAAATAATAATATCTATAGAAGTCTTTAACTTGACTCATTTTCTTCACGCGGTACGTTGAAAACTCCTTCATAACGTAAGGTTTTTTACGATCATAAAAAGATATTTTGTTATCTAACGAAGGATGAGATATTTTGCTTTAACCCGACACCAAATTCATCGATATCTAGGCGAAATGATATTTCGCTCAAACTACCTTAAAGGACACAAATCGGATCGTGAATTCATCTCTCACAGACAGAGGACGGAAAGCGGAGCCTAGCCTAACCTCCACGGCAAAGAACGAAAGAAGAACAGAGATATTCCTTTAAAAAGGTAAATTTATTAATTTTATTGCTGCTTTCAATAATATCGCCTCGTAAGAGAGCTGATTAGTATCAAATATTGAAATTAAGCCTCTACTCCGATTTTTATGATGGACATCCGCTCTTCATTTGCTCTGCGTGGTGAGTACAAAGGCAATAGGTACGGTAACTAGCGATTAATTTACCAAATGAAAATTGAATCATCAGCGTTTTTGATGGAAATATATAGAGAGCGTATGAATTCATTCACCAACACGTGAAATATGATAAAAAATATACGGAGAATTTCCAGTACAACTAAGTTTTTCATTGAAAAGAAATGGGAAAGATGGTGTCATAACTTTCTAGCACTGGCGTTCACAGTCATACCGCTCTAGCCCATTCAAAACTATTCATTAGAATGGTTTGCCATTTAATTGCAAAATTGTTACAGGATTGAAATAAGAAGAAGACATGATTTTTTTCTCGTTCTCATAGTTCCATATCACTGAGTATTAAAAAAAAATAAAAACATACGGAAGCGTGATTTTTTAAACATTATTAGTACATACATTGCATTACTCACTCCATTGCAACTCCCTCCATGTGGCATCCATGTAACTCGTTCTAAAAGCACATGGGTCATATATATTTCGCGTGGTTAGGCCATTGCGGAATATCAAAATACCGCTTGCGAATGATACCGCCATTTTAACGGTAAAAAAGTGCAAGTCATTAATCATCGATTACCCTTTGGCGCATATCTCGCCTAATGACACCGGTTCTCTTTCGAAGATTTGAATTACAAGGAATCATAACGTATAACTGTGACTACTTCCGTCACTTGCACAACCGCGAGGCTTTTAGAATCATTAATTATGTCTTTTCGATTGTGAGACTGGAATGGATGAGGCTAAATTTTATTTTTTGAAGTTTTGAATCATCATCGATCCGAAATATAAATGTACCAACCGTTATGATGCCAGTAATCAGAGTTGTCAATTTAATTAATTGGATTTGAGAATATCCTCTCAAGTTTTCAAGGGCCATTTCTCATCCACCGGTTATGAACGATTACTTAATCAGTAGTTCTTACTCGAGAGAATCATAGAACATTACACAGCGTGGTCTCGTTGCAATACTTGCAATGAATGGATGGCTCACTATCAGTGACGTTGGTGGCAGTACGCTATCGCGGTTTATTTTGAGATGGTCAGAGTGTTTATCAGAAAAGATCATGTTCTCTTCCATGACAAACTTGGCAAGCAGCCTTAGGGTGTTTACGAAGTGTTGCCACCATTGAGACCTATAAAATCTGCTGTATTCTGTAAGGTGATCATTGACTTCTTCCTTCCTATCCTGAAAACTCTGTAAATGGTGATTGGTTGCCAGAGGCACTACGCCATCCAATTAAATTTTATCGATGTAAATGAAACTAACAATACTGAATAAGAGATCGATTTTATCCAGGTATGTAATTCTTCAAGTACTATAAAATAACTGTGAGATTGCAATAATTTAATATTGCGGATACATCAGGCATTTATTACCTCATAGGGTTTGACTTAATTATCATTTAACTATTCGTAAATCTTTAACTTTTTCGGATTTTTCTGACGATTAAAACCGGTAATAAGTGAAGTGATACGAGACTCCAGGGTTTACAATGTCTTATGAAGAAAATACGGGTTATTGAACAAAAAAGTCGTTCTCCGCTCACCAACACAAGTATTTTGAGAGGAGATTAAGGATTTCAGTGCTTACCTTGCAACCCTCGCATGACGTCACCCCGTAGTGATACCCGGACGCTTTGTCTCCGCACACCTTGCAGGGGACAAAGGACTTCGCGGGCGTTGAGCTGTTCGAGTCGGCTGCAGCGAAGTGTTGTTCTATAGGGAGGAGAAACAAGAAATGTATTGTAATAAAAAGAAGCTTCTGAAATAATATTTACTTAACTGCGTTAAGCATTGAATAGCAACAATACGTCAAAAAATATGTTACCATTTGCAAAAGAAATGGCAAACAGACCGTACGAGGCATGATGTTGCTCGCATGATATTCCATAATTAATTATTTTTTGCAAATTGGGCGCAAAATCATATCCTGGAAAGAGATATTACACAAGGAATTTATTTGGATGAATTATTGAGCCATTTGCAAGAGGGCGTGATGCCGGGTGGCAACGACAATGCTGAATTAATATTATTTAGTTTGTTAACATTAAATTAATAATATATACAATTAGTTTTACCGTTGAAGAAATGAATGAGCCACATAAATATATTACATCTAGTTACAAATGTACCAGCAGAAAACCTAACTATCGACATGATTCACCGAATCAATGAAAGCTTAAAAAATCATTAAAGAAAAAGATTTAAAAAATGCAATAAAGTTTCGTCACCAATACATTTTTCATTTCTTCTTGAATAAAAAAGACTGCATTCTGAAGCGAATTAGGTGCAGCACAAAGCTAGGAACATAGTAACAGATTTCAATCTGTAACCCAAAAATGTGACCTTTGTTTTTATAAAACGAAACTTCTCCAAATGCGTCGACTTCCTGGCGCGTAAAGGACACCTGAAGGTCACCACAGTTCAAATAGGGCAAAGGTCAAACAATCGCAAACATATCTCAGTGATTTGTGATACTATGGACTCATTTACATTATTAAGCGTAGTACATGTGATGGTGCCACCCACACCTTTTGGAATAAGAGCTAACATAATTCATTTCACCAAAAAATATGTTGTTCCACAAAATTAAGACACATCAAAGATCCTCTTGCTGGAAAGCAATACCACCCACTAATTACAAGGTATTGGCTATTGTTCAGAGGTATCTCAGGGAATAAAAAAGGAGACAAGAAGAAAGAGAATAGCTCATCGTGTTTCAACCTACGATTATTACCTCGAAAACTATATCCTCATCATTGTCCTGGAGCTCTCAATCACCATATTTACTACAGGAAAACTTTTAGTCTATCTAAGCTTTATAAATTTGGAACCAAAAATTCAATTGGCGAGGAGACTAATTTTCAGTTTGCGTGGTGTGAGTCTATACCGTTAACTCTCCAAAATACGAGACGTCAAACAATAGGCTGCAAGTAAAATACACCTAATTAACTTAAATAGTAATACCTACTCGAGGATACCCTCGAATTTCAGCCCTCCCGTAGTAAATCTTTCTTCACTTTAATTACCCACGCCATGAGATGATATCAGCCATTGGGTATCTGAAGCATCTGCACCTGTAACTGATTAACACCCTAGCCTCATTCTCTCATTAACCGAGATCTCCTTACCGCAAAGATTGTACTCCATGTAGCGGTGAACTAAGATTACATCATTATTGATACATCATCATACGAAAGGTAAGTATTCTTCTTCAGTAAGGGCTATCGTACTTATAATTACATAATATCCCGGGAATTTTCTCTCACGTTTCCCTTCCGGAACTACCTTTTTAATATTTATATCTATTAGATTCTTTGAATCTTTTACCTCCGTGTTAAAATCTCAGCTCTTCTCCGCTCTTCCCCATAATCCATATTCCAGCCTCTGTAATCCATTTTTCCCGTTGGCCTCGTTTTTTTCTTGCTAAATCCAAAAATGACTCACTTTTTTCCTTCTCACTAAGCACATCTCTTCCATATCAATCCACATCCATTTCCCCGAAACCTGCAAGGTACGCTCATCCTCCTTCCACAGACTAAATTTCCAAAAACTTTTTCGACTTTACCTAAATTCATGTAATTCTTAAGTCTCCGTTTATCAATTCCATCAGTCTTGCCTCACACCTAAACCCATTCCCATCCAGAATAATCCCATATACGCAAACAGTTCCACCTGCACTAGTCTAAGCCCTCCGGCCTTATTATTTAGTTTATATTTCCAATTTCGAGGGAATATCATTATCTCTGTCTTATTGTGAGCAATTTTTCTATTTCTGGGGTAGGGTGAGAGTTGAAAACAATTCGGGAGGGATACCAAGAAATAGCGATTTATGCACATGGCGTCTAAAAACAGAGTGGAAATAAGAGAGGCTGTTAACAGTTCGGGGAGCATTTGCATCAGATTGGAACATGAGAAGGGAGGAAGGGAAACAACATTGAATTGGGCATAAACTGTTCAATCAAACAACGCCCGAGTGTTTGGCGAACATTAAATCACACTAGCGTTTGCTCACAGCTCTCCTTATCCAATTAGTGGACCTCGTTATCTCATTACATACGTCAACCGCTTCAACCATCAGAAATTCCCCCGACGCGCGGGCACTCATATTGGGATTTCGGTGATATATAATGGGGTTGCGGCCTCAATTTACACTCCCATCCACCCCCTCTGGGGAAACTTCTCCGGAACACAAGAAATGTATCCTCACGCCTATGAGCGATATCCACGCGTGGAGTGCATGCGGCGCCAATAATGAGTGTCTCTAAGCATTTGAGTCTCAATCATTGACGAGGAAGATACAAATATGATTTTAGTGTGCAGAGTACAATTGTGTCTGTACAATCGCTTAATATTTTTTAATTTATCTACGCCCCCAATCGCAATAATTCATGCACATGTTTCGGTATCGATTATCCGATTTCTGATTTATCGAGGCTCCAGATTATTCAAATCATTATGTTGTCATTGTAGGTCATATATTTCTTGTTCTGAATGAAACTGACCCAATTATTATTGTACTCAACATGCGATCATAAACAACCCCGTTTCAGTTTCATGTGTTTAAAATAAAATGGTCGTACAACTATCTATAGGCCGGGAATTTGAATATTAAATGATATAAAATGTAAAAAAACAACTCCAAAGGCGATGCACCATAAAATTGATCTCTATAGCCATTTACATAGCGGCTAGGAAATTGTGCTCAAGACATCCAGCGTAAGAATATAGCCATGCATTTATCTTCACATATGAGGGGACCCACAGGACTATTTTATTCTTGTAATGTGACAACCTAAAATACGAGAATTAAAGAAATATATCATTTGGTCGTCATATATGGCCGCAAATATGCCTTCCATACCATCCGAGTTTTTCTCACCTGAGTTGACCTCAATCCGCATTCACTAGGATAATATACATTGTAATGTACTTAATTATCAGGACTTCGCTTTCAAAATCAATTTTCCATTGAAATTAGATCCGAATTATTAGTCTCAATATTATGCAACGTCCGCCGCGGTAGATTGGTTTCGCAATGTATCATAATGCATGTGCAATGGTGTCACCGGATGCGGGCTCGAATCTAGCAACGGGATTCGATCTTTAATTTATCCTCAAATGATGATAGGCCAGAAGTCACGAATTCATCTTAGCTATCGGAAAACAAAAAAGATAACCGCTACAAAAGAGTACGACGGAACCAAAATAATAAAATGCTATTCGTCATGGGAGGTTAAATATAACCAACAATGAGAAAATCTACCACAATTTGTGGAGAAATTGCCTAGCATTTTTATTGCTACAGTTCTCTTTCCTATTTGTTATAGAAGCTTGAATGTAAAAATATTTTGCCATACGACCAGCATACATTTAAATTTCTAGTCTTTACAGCTTTTGTTATATTTTTATTTTCCAAAGATTAAGGAATTTGGTTTTCATAGTTTGACTTTCATCTACGATTGATAGAAAAAGGCTCCTGGCCACTCGAAAATGTTTCCTTGAGATGATTCCAATGAAAATCTATAAAATCCTTTAGATATATGAATAGTATAGTTATGTCCCAATGATCAAGTCTCACGCATTTGATAAATAGTTATCCTATTTAATAAGTATCGTCAGAACCCATTTTATGCTTCATTCAACAGAAATCTGGATATGAAGTTTGAAGGATTCCCAATAAAAATATTTGCTGGCTACTTGACCTTAGCTGAGTTCCCACTCTACTCCACACACCGGGGTACAAGTAATTAAGGGTACGGAAGTTCTGCGAGTAATTTAACCCTCACGAATTCCTTCACATCACGCGCCACTAGCAACAACAGCCAAAACATATCTCTTTTTTCGTCTTTTCCATCCACAATGCCTTTCTTCAATTCCCTTCCCATTTTCATGGCTAAAATACTAGCACCCCCTACCACACGCCTTTGCAGTAGTTCTTTGGGAAAAATGTAGACATTTACCAAGTATACAGAGGCTGCCTTAAAACATGTAAACAATGCGATCTGCGCCGTAATTTACTGGCCTTTCGCTTGACGTCACTTACGTCAAGATTGGACTACTTACAGAGGGATTAAGGTGGGAGTCCCTAGAGACTCGGATGCTACACGCTGAGCTTAATTTGCTTGAAAAATTCAGAAATGGTGTGTTTCGGAGCGACACATAATATTATCATGACCCCTCACCACATCTCTAGGTCTAACAGAAGCGATAAAATAAGAGAGATGCATAGCCGAACAGATAAGAACAAAAAATCGTTCTTTCTGCTTACAATAAGCGACCACAATAAAAACTGAGCTCCACTAAATACTATCCCATAATACACGTCACAATTTCACCCCCTAAAACCTTATCCCTTACATCTTTACACGGCTGGTGCCCTAACACCCCCTGCCACACGCCCAAGCGGCGGCTCACAGGGTAGTATGTTGAACCTACAAGACTCAAAAACGACATCTAGATCTACATTGTAGATCTAGATGTCGTTTATGAGTCTTTTTAAATATTTCATGTAGTCATCATTATAATGAATGTTGGAATCATTAAAATAATGCTATTACAACAGATAGATCACCGAAATGAATAAGAAAATGGCATTATTTATCATTCGTGTCTCTATATATTGTACTTATATGCGGGCTTCTCCATGAAGTAGTTAGTGACGTTACAGTGGTAGTGCTGGCGCTAGCTGCCAATTCGGCAATTCGTAAACAATTCCGATTGAGGCAACCTATATATTCAACGGACCTTGGACATTTACCATGGTCATTCACCATTCATAATGAAATCGGATTTAAACATACATAACCTTCTACATTGATTGCGATCCCCACAGGTATGAAGCTGATGGATTGCGCTCGTCAACCACTCTCTAACGGTATCTACCGGCACGATATGTCGGCTAGGACATGCACTCTTGATCTTTAGAAAAGAATTGTAAAGACGGAAGTGAGGTACACGCTGTTTACGGAAAGACATTTACTTATTACGTGGTCATCCAACAACTGGGAGGCCACACACAATCTCATGAGTATGACATCTCATCGTTCCGGAGGGCATGACTATTCCCTTTTCAATTCAATGGCGACTCGCATCGCATCAGGAAGAGCGAAATGAAACATAACGGGGTCTAATGCTAAAGCACTCTCTCCGATTTTGATTCACTTCACAATTTATCGCTGTGTTACGGAGCGAGGTTGGCAACGAGAGACTAAGTGTGAATTAAGGCGGCTCTGGCCTCGGGTTCAATAACAAAAAACATACTGCAGTCTTTCCCCAATCATTAAATAATCAACATTACTAGCTTTTGCTTGCATTACTAGCTTTTGGCGTTCTACTTCAACGAACAGAGATTTTAACACGAGTTCCAAAATGCCCATCCAGTAGCAAAAAAACCCCAGGTACATGTTAAAACGAACTTCTGTTTTAAAGATAAGCTGCGTTTAATATGACCAATCATTTTCTTCAATAATAGTGCGAGATATAACTTTGAATGTATAACGCTGGATGCCAATAATAAGACTGGGAAATTTGCATTGTTAGGAAAAACGATCAAATATTAGCCCACACTCTGCGATATAAACTAGTTTAATTTTTCGTATCATTATTTTTCCAATCACAATTTCCAATTACACATAATCAATGGCTGACCGCTGTAGCCTGGTTGATAAAATGCCAGCCAGTCAGTCCTTGGGTCGTGCGTTCAAATCCCGTCTAGAGCTGGAATATTGTTTTCATCATGGGATGACTGATGTCTACTTTAGAAAGGCAGATGAAAACAGTCCACTGCTGACATGAAGGTTATGAGATTCTTCCGCCCTTACAACGCACGTGGCCACACAGATAAATAAGTAGGTAGCCGGGCATGGATGAATATAATAATAATATCCTCTTTTCCATGAAAAAATTCATTTCCCTAATAGAATCAATTACTAGAAAATCAAAATAAATATTTTTGCATGTAACCAGCTCGATTTCCTTTGAAAAACTTGCTACTCTTCTAGCAATTTGATTCAAAATGCAACAGAATTAAATTATTCAATCCTATCTTACGCCATAGTGGCGGCTCGGAAGGCATATCATTTATGCGTGTTACAAATAATTCATCCTCTTTCTCGGTTCCATCACTCTTTTTCCTTAAATGATGGTGTACGCAATACCCAAATCACTAACTCATGCCGCGATTTGAAGGGTTTATTGTAAGAATTCGACGTTGACAATCACAGGACAAGCACACGCGAGTTTGACTCATTATTCTATTTCTGTTCAGCCTCAGCAGTTTTCATTGTTAGATAACCTTCTTCTTTGCGCTCTCTCAACATATTTTCCTCCTTTCGGCAGTCCTTGGTTAACAATTCAGTTTGTTCATAAATTATTACATATTTTGAAGCTATGTCAATATGCCCAATTCTTCGCTATGCTGTTATTATTCATAGCTCGATAGCTGCAGAAAAGCATTTTCCGAAAACATTTCTTTTAACCACAATTAGTTTGTCTCAGGCCTAGAAGAAATATGAGACAGTGTACTTTAAAAAGAGGATCTAAATTACGATCAGAAAATAGCAAAAACAACAGCAAATAATATGAAATTCCTATCGCTTGAAGATGAACTCCAGGAAATGAATGTTCGCAAAATGCGGTCGGGGAGAAATTATGACGCCTACCTTTCACTTCACGCAATATGATAATAATGGCTGGTTAACACCGTATCGGAGGTATGAGGCATAATTCTTTTACTTTAGCTACTCGCTGCTCAGGAGAGGGAATGTTCAAGAAAAATAGTAAAATATATGGGGATCCTGCTGTGAATGCAGCATTGTGTGAGCCCAAAAAGGAACACAGAAATAACAATGGCTTGAAGCATCGCTGCATTTATTTCACAAGTGATACCTGTCGACAATATTGAGTGAAGTGGGGCATTTAAAACTTATTACAGTGTTATATGCTCCATTAGAGAGTAAATTACTTTAGAACCTGCAAAAGTGGCTTCTCCTTCGTCAAACTCAGCGTCTGCAACGCAACCTATTCATATCTACCTCGTTCAATAAGTTGATGAAACTGAAACGAATTGCGAATATGGAACAGGATATTTGATACTAATGTTCTTTGAGTGTGATTTATTTAAATAATTATCCATCACTTTATAAGCCAACGGCTGATGAATAAGCAACGAAAATTAATACCCCATAAATGCTTAATTTTTTACATTTTTGGAATCATTGATTGTTACATTGGTATCGTAACAAACTGAATACACTCAGAAATGTCGTCATTAATATTATAATATTACTATTATTTAATTCAAGGATGCAACGTACGTTGGTAGCATTACCTACCATAATTTTTTTGCCCAAGCTTATCTCCTAAAATACATTGAAAATCTGTCATTCCGAAAAATAGGCACGAATTTTCAGGACAAAATAATCCATTACTTGGACGAGTTCCACAACCTTTACTCGCCTGGACTGCGTGTCCCTTCCTTACATGACGGAGATTTTCCTGAGATTGCAATTTATCCACTTTCGACAGCTGCTTTCGAGAAGATAAAAAACACAGCTTTGGAAGGGGAGGAAAAAATGAGGCAACAAAAGTAATCGACAAACAGCCGTAGTCCTCCATCAACGGTTATTCAACATGGCGCTGAGAAGTTCGACCGATGTCTGCATTTTAGGTAGGATAAAAGTCAAGGAGTAAATATTATTGAAGTAGATACTTTTCTACCCGCAGAAGTTGATAGCTCTCCCTTCCACTTCCCTATTTGCTAACCGTTTAATTCTTCATTTCGATAACGCTCACTGTCGTTCTCAATCCTAGGTCTTCCTCGATAATTTTGCCTGTTCATTTCTCCCTGCATTGGCGTTTTCAATAGACTCTTATGTATCAAAATGTGACGAATACGGTAGAGATCGATAATTTTGCAAATAGATAAGCTCAAAATATATAAATACTAGATGTAAAAAGTATAATGTTGACAAGGAGGGGGAATGAAAGAGGGAGACAGGGATCGATCCGTGGAGTCACCCAGACTTAAATCCCTCCGCATCGCAACCGGAGACGAAACGGAGGTTGGCCGGACGCCGGAGCTTTTAACGCCCGGGGAAATTTGAACGCCCGGCGAGAAGACGAGCGAAAGAAGGAAGGGTCGGCCCTCCTCCACCTTACCCACCCTCTTGATATGGAAGGGGAGAACTCTTTTGCGAACGGGAGATTACGATCGCTGCTCCCCCCGCCCCCACCTTTCTCCCACTCTCCCTTCACCCGCGTCCTCTTCCTCATGGGAATTCTTCAATCCAGAAACCCCTCCACACACTCTCGGAAAATCGCTCCCCCCCGCCCCCACATCCACCTCCCCACTCGCCCTCCCACCGTCCCCTTTTCCTATCGTTTTTATTCCACCTCTTCCTTTCCCTTCATCCCCCTCTTCCATCACTTATCCTTCCTTTCCTCTTCCTACCCCCACCACGTAAACGGAGCGAGTCAAAAAACCGTTAGCCGCCCCGGTGGATGTTGGTTGCTTCAATGTGGGGGAGGGAGGCGGAAGAGGGGCAAGTGGAGAGGGGGACTATGAGACAGAGATATAGGGGGAGGGTTGGCTAGTGGAGTGGGTTTGCTGTATGGGTGGGTTTCATATCGGGTGGGGGGGGGGGAAGTCGGTCGCTTGGTGGGATAAGGTGGGAGGTGATGAAGAAGAAGATTTGTGGAGGAGAATATCATAAGGGTAGGGTTGGAGATATGGATTATAAATGGGCTTGTATAACATGTATAGGGAAGGTGGACAAGCATAAGGAAGGATCCGCGGTGGATGGATTTTTTTGTAAAGGTGCAGAGAACGACCGTAGTATACGGACGACTTAACGTGAGCGCCATTTGGGAATCAGCGGAAATCTCTCCCCAGTTCCAACTTAGAGGTGCCGTTGCATGTGCAAATGTATCAAGATTTCCATGAAATATTAGCCGAAAATTTACGATGGCAATGAACACCGTTCGTATCTAACGCTTAAGCAATTTAGCTTAGCGTGCTTCGAAGACTGATGCCATTTTTGCCTTGCGGCCTGCCACTAGCAGACAGGTAGAAAAGCATTTGCGAAGGAAAGGATGATCACCCATTTGATTCCTGCAAAGAATAAGGGTGACTGATTGCGGTGATAGAGAGAGAATTAGTACTTCCACTGTTGCTCAAGAACGAAAATTTCAAGAGCCTTCTACATATTCTAAAATATGAATCGCTACTTCTCCTTATCAAGGCGAAAAACGCAAGATTTCAGTATTGCCAGCAGTGGAACGGTCTGAGACCTTATTTGAAAAGGTTCTCTGCCTCTTAGAGGGCCGATAACTAGAGCCCTCAGCACTGCTAGGTGTATTCATTTCCTGATAAGCGACACAAACGTCAAAATGAGAGATATTTAATAAGGATGAGGGGTAGGACTCTCCAATAAAATGTGAAAATTAAGAGTTATTTTCCAACTATAGTCGGCGGGAGTCATTTTATCCAATACATGCAACTGGTCCCATTCATACAGCACAGGAAAGTCAAGTAATAGAGCTAAATAGTTCCAGAGAACATACTTGGGGTTGCTAAGGAACGAGAATGGCGTGGGGGAACTAAGGGGAAGAGAAAGTAGAGGTTTTTGTAGGCGAATCATGAGGAGGGATATAGGATGGAGAGGGGAACACGCGTGGGGCGAATTTACAAGCTCCCCCTACTCCAATCCGGCGAGATCCCTTCCATAACCTTCTTCATTTTTTTCAGCGAGAAGGCGTGGGACGCGGCGAGAATATAAGGAGGAGGTGGAGATTGATACGGTTTTAAGGATGGGCGTCTGGCCATGTGGCGATGATCGAAGAGGGAGGGTGATGGAGGCTCTTGGGCAGAAAAGTGCAAGAATGCAGGGAAAAATGGGCAATCCAATCGGAAGGAGAACGCTTTGGAGAGATCGGTTTGTTGCGAGTAGAGCTATAGTGCTGGCTTCAAATCCCGAGGGCTTGGGTTCAAATTCCGGTCGTGGAAGCGAAGATTTTTCAGAAGAATCTCGATTTCTACTTTGCCATACTGTGGAGAGGACTTCAAAGGCCACAATCCGCCTGATGGAAAGTTGAACAACAAACCCGTTTGTTCCTTTCTCTAAGAGTACGCTAATTCCGTCACCTGGTCTCTCTCTATCCTTCCACCTTCCCCAAAATGACCCTTTTCTTACTGCCCTTCCAATCAATCCTTTTAAGCGGAAATTGTATCTCTTGTCGGTCTCTTATCTAAATAACCAACCAGGCTTCGTAATTAACATAGTGATCAGAGGTAAATTGTGATATGATTTAAATATTCTTCTTTTACATGCTGCACATTTCCTCCTTCGAAAATTTTCGGATAATCGAGTCATACTGCGCTTATAAAAGAAAATGCAGTCGTGAGACTACAGAGAACGATTTTCAAACGCATACATATAAGCTTTTAGATTCTCTCGCTTCGGCGTCCCCAGCTACGAACAGGCGACACTGGGTTTCCCTCCACCTTTAATCCACTCTTCCAAATAGACTCACCCTTACCTATCATTGATGGTGCAAACGACCTCAGTTGTCGGTCGGTAGAAGAAGTCTGCGGTTAAGGAAGATGGAATAAGAGAGAGAGACGAGAGTTCTACATGGAGAGGGACGCTATTCCGTAAAGCCATAAAGGAAATGCGGCACTGCCCGCGGGGCCATGAGAACTGGGTGGGTAAGAGGGGGTGGAAAAAATTACCGCTTCAAGTTTCCGAACTATTTGGAGTCGGCAAAAGAGCCGAGATTCAGAGAGAGAGAGAGAAGAATGAGAAAGGGGAGCGCCGGGCGGGCGGTATTAACGGCCGCTTCGCGCACTCACCAATCAACTCCAAAACTCCTCCTCGCATTTTAACGTCCCGTGAAAGACGTCAGCAGAGCGGTCCGAAAATAAAAAAATGGAACAAGAATCTGTAAGCGAAAATAAATTTACGACTCTTAAGACGCGAGAGGGGAGGAATGTGCCACCGCGAGAATCCGTTAGCTCTTTCCTTAACGATACCAAGGATTTTGGAGACCCATGGAAGTCTGAAAGTCTTGAAATATATACCCCAGGTAAATGGAACCGAAAGAAAAGAATCCGATGGCTAGTCGAAAAAACCCATGAGCTGGAAAAAATTCAATCCCTGAGCGATTCTCGAGACTCGCCCAATGAATTACGGAAACAAGGCAAAGGAAATGCCAATTCATTCTCTGCCATTTTATATCATTCGTCAAACTAAAACAACACCACCATGGAATGCTAAAACGAAAATACCGATATTAATAATGCTAGTGAAGCCGTCATTGGAAAAAATTAGCCAATATGGCCCAATCCCATTATTAAATCCAACCTGTCGTACCTTTGCATGAAGAGGCAACATTCTCGCATATTTGAAAAAGACAAAGAAAATAGATGTTTATCACAATTAATTTTTGTGCTGCGAAACGTGGAATTTACCCTACAAGGATAACCTACAAGGAACCTTTTTCTTATCCTAGATATCAGTTTGGTTTTTAGGTGGTATAGTTTCACGCATATTTATTTCAACTTAAATGCTTGTATGGGGTTGCAAACCTTTTCAGGAGAGAATGTAATAAAACAATATTTCAAGTATTAACTTTTCAGGGACGTTATCTTCCAGTTTAAAGATTTCAAATGTAATAATTTTGCACTGCGCGCAGGGGAAGTACAGAGGGGCACGCTGGACTCAGAATAAGTACTTCGGAACAATAACAACCGATGAGTGCTGCAATCGAGAAAGTATCCAACGCCATAAGAGTTGATAATTGTACCACAATAGGGAGGAAATAATCTCCTAGAAAGGAGGAGACGGGTATTATATAAAATATAATGCCTGGCTTCAAAATAAAAGTCTTTTTAGGTTAATAAAAGGTTTTCTTGTAATTTAGAATTTTTCTGGTTCTCGCCACGTTGCAGCATATTCGTGTATAATCGTTTCGCCGGCATTCCAGTCAGCAAAACGGTTCTCAATTAACTTGCTCATTGATTCATATTGAATGCGACCGCGATGTTGTCATTCAGCGTAACTGCAAAGGATTACAACATAAAAAGAAGCTAATGTTGTAAAAAATTGTTAGTGTACTAACCGGGAGGATAAGTGGTTGCGAAAGGGACGACGCATTGGGACGCTGTAGTTTTTCACGATGATATCCGGACTGAGTCCCTTGACACTGGCAACCATCTCCACATTGAAAATCAATTAAAATTTGGTTTGTGGTTACGGGCTCCGTGAATCACAGGAGTTAAAATTCAAGCCTTCCAACACCGTCTCTCCATGAAGTTCATCCGCAATGGGGTTTATTACGAAGTGAAGTCTGTAGCTAAACTCGGTCATACTTACTATTCGAAGTCTTCGTTGATGGTGGCAGTAATTGATAATGAGGTGGTCAGACCTAAAAGTCGTCCTCAACATCCTTCGAAATAAGCGCTGCTAACTTCATCCATTCCAGTAAATTCTTCATTTCCTACGGGTTTTTTCTGTCAGGAACAGCAAAAAAACCTTTCCATTCATAAATGAAAGCTAGGGGTTATTGATAACAATGCTATTTCTTTCATCATTTGAAAGTCGTTCTTACATGTCTTAGGAGTCTCAACCGCCAAAAATTAGGGATTCACTTCGTTGATCTTCTCATGCCTCTGCTATATTATTATTGCATTTCCAGAGAAACTTAGAGAACCAACAAATAGCATGCATATTTTCACAGGAATGTCAATAAAAACGGGAGAAGAGTGAACAACGAAAGATGATGATGAGAATTCCAGTTGTGTGCGGCATTCCTTTAAGCTTAATAATATCAGAAGAGTTCGGTTGAGTCAATGAAAAATATTCCTCAAAGCTCAACGGAGCCGAATTCGATATTTTATTTAGGTTAGATCATTAATTAAAAAGTAATAAAGAAGTGAAACAATACATTTTTTGGTGTAGATAGCGCTCGCAAAAACCAATCGCTAGTAGACTGACTGTCGCGATAATGTCTCACGATTTGATCAGAACCAGCTCCGTTGACTGCGTAAACAGGAAAGCCATCTATGTGTCTCATTTCCGCCTTGGTCCTAGAAAGGAAACGGTCGTTTGCCTGATCGAAAAAAAATTTTTTGGCATGAAATGAATTTAAAATCCTCCTTTTGAAATACTAATATTAAAACTCTTGTCTCGTGTCTCTCCCCTTTTTTGATACAACCACACTTCTCATTCTGCAGCTCAGCGTTAAAAAGCGGGGATGGATTTATGACCACAATGGCGGGAAGAAAATGATGACTCATTCCTAGTATGGAAGTGATGTCCGACACGACATCAATCTCCCACACACTCTCGTCCCCGTACGTTTTAAAAGTATTGCGTAAAGTCGAAGATGGTTCGCATCTCTGGCGGAGCGAGAGCTGCGTACACGTAGAAGCGAATGTACCCTGCGGCTACGACAAAGCCTGCAGTGTTTACTTTCATTGAAAAGCTAGAAAAAATGCCTTTAATACGCTAGTGATGCCGCACTTTCAGTCGTACGCAAGAATATTTAGCATTTTTATAGGTGCTTAGGACAGAAAGCAAGAGAGAGATTTTTTCGAGTATTAGATACGATTTATACAAGGCACTTCAGTTCTGTGGGAAAACTACAATGAGGAAACACGAAAGTCTAACCGAGTACTTAGATCAACTAGGATGGCAGTCCCTATCAACTCAGTGAAATCAAATAAGATTAAAGCGACTGGAGGTGGGCCATTGAGTGAACGTGTTGATACATTTTCAAGTTAGTTGCAATCAAACTCTCGGACCACGTTTCATTTGAAAGCCTATACTTATGCGTTTGAACTCACCACACGTATAGTAATGAAAATGATATAAAAATTGTATTTTCAAATGTTATACATAATTGGTGCATATTGTGACTTGAGTTTTTGGCGCAATATTCGAAATTTAGACGAAATTATACTGAAGGAAGGTTTTTTCTACTAGTGAACACCTTAATAGTTGTTAGTCACACTCATAGTCATTAGAAACGCATCATACCGCCTTTGGACTACAATTGTACATATTAAATCGAATTATTAGGAAATATATGCCATGTATCTTGATGATTCATGTTGAATAAGTATTAAATGACCAAAAAAAAACCGCTGATGCAAATTTTTTTCACTTTCATTCATAGATATCAATTGTGACAAAACGCATGCAAAGTTTTCCGCAAATCTGTACGTAAACCAAAATCGCTCCAACCACCTCAAAACATCTGTAAACATACAGGGTGCCGGGCTAACATCTAGCTCTAGATGTTTCTTTCGACTTCAATTCTGAGTTGAAGTAAGGGAAACTAGCAATAGGACAGACAGACTTGATTAAAATATTTTCCCTCGCAGACCTGGCGACCTCAAAATAACCAAGCAATCCACATCTAAATTTAAATACAGTATAGTATATTCACTTATAACATTTTTATGGGTAACAATAACATGAGAAAGAGTGTCATGACATCCCCTGCCTCACCTTGTGACGTCTCACAGGATAATATACGGGGAAAAATTTCGCGAACCCCAATGTAATAAGGTTGAATCGCAAAAAATGACAATATTAGGGATTCAGGTTAAAGTTGCCATTTTTCCACGACCAATAGAAGATCCCAAATCTGCCATTGGGGATGAATGAATGGATATCTCAGTGGTTGGAATATGTTTTTGCAATGCTGTTAAAACATATTCCAACCACTGAGATATCCATTCATTCATCCCCAATGGCAGCTTTTGGATTCTTCTATTGGTCGTTTTCTATTTCACTTTCATCCGTATATTTGCGTCCAATGTGCAGTTTAAACCTGCAGGTTTGGTGATCTAGGCGTATCCATCTATAATACTTAGAACACCATTTCTTTGTGAGTGCCATGCAACATGCACTATCCTTGCAATACAGGACAGTAAATCATGGTGGTGAAAGAGGCCAATGGAAAAATATCGCGTATGGTACTCAGGTGGTCCGCTACTTTAGCTACTAGATAACTGTTAGAACAAAATAAATACAGTTAGATAAATATTGATTATATATCAATAATTGATGTCCTATTTGCATAGCAATTGTTGCTTTTTGCAATGCTGTTAAAACTACTAATGCCGATTATACTACTGATTGAGTTTGCCATTTTTCCGTAAAAAATAAAGGTAGCGAAGGCTTTTATCTAAGCAAGAAATATATGTTGCTCGGCGTGCACCTATCCTATATCCAAAATTGTTGTATCCCTGTTCAAAGCTTTTCATTTTTTTGGAAACCAACAAATATTACGATTTCGCCTAGCATGCCAGATTTACGGTATTAATAATGTTGACACATGCCTGTAAGTTCTCAACCTAATTATTATTATTATTTTAACTCAACTTCTTTGAAGGTTCGAAGCCACGTAGAAGCAATCCTCATCTGCGACGTAGTACGAGCCGATTCTTGCATTTTGACGCAAAGCATCACTTAAATTGGCAAAAAAGGAAGAGCCCATATGAATGGCGGTGGTGTACTATCACTGTGAAATTTTTCGCCCCAACATTTAGTCATTGCTAGAAAAATTTAAGGGGCATCAAAAGGTAAAAAGAGTTAAGGCCGCCTACTAGTTGATGATGTCATCGTGCAAAAAAAGAATGCCGCTATAATAGATATAAAAACACGCCTCGCTGCCAGCGTAAAATTAGTTAAGGTCGACGAAGAGTCGTAGAGGTCGTGAATGGGTTAATTAGAAAGTGATTAGACCCTTCTGAGGGGTATAATAACGATTAAGTACAGTAACAAGGTAAAGAATGAGATATTTAAGATATGAAACAAAAAAAATTACCTTTTAGGAAAGGTTTCTAAAAATCTCCCAAATAAGAAAGAGAATCTCCGCGTAAAAATGCTACTGGATGGAAGACCGTCGAACTTACAATCTAAGGAGCCCTGAAACTCATCCACGGAACGCTTCAGTTAATTTCGAGAGCGACAGAAACACCAATGGGACAGCCTTGTCGGCGCCTACCTCAGGAATGCGAGCAATCTAACTTTTACTCACAAGGGAATACTTCTCGCAATAAAGAAATACTTACGGCATATTTTTTTCCCAATCCATGTCAAACACACAAACGATGTGGTAGGTATGCAGTCACGCGCACGAGCGAAAAGATATTCACCAAAAAAGGGTGAATTTTGCCTTGAAAATCATTTGACGAGATTTAGAGCCCGGATTTTCCATTTGCTGGATAGGAGTAAGTAATAGTCATTTATACCACTAAGCCAAGGCTCGGAAGATATGGGTTCGGATTCTGGAAGAATGATTTTTTCATGTCGAATTTTACCCACTTTGGTGTTTACCTACGGTAGTGTTATGGACAAAACGTGTCAAGTTTTCCTGACATGAGAAGCGAGCTGAAAAACCAATGTAGACGTTTCAAAGAAATTAACGTTTCGGAAAAGAATAAGACTCAAGAAAGCTAGAGGAATGAGACTTCAGAGGAAATAAAATACACTATAATTGCCCTAGGTTGATCCACCTAAAACCGGAAAGATAATAGCCAAAGGATCCTAAAATAGCATTCATATTAGCTCAATAGTGAAATATCTCTCCCACCAACACTCAAGACGGAAGTGAAAAGCCTAAGGAGTTATTTATGATAGGAATAAATGGAAAGTTTTTCACTATAACGGCTTTCTGAACTTCCCAGCCAAGTAGAGTTAATTTAAATATTTACCGGGAACTTTGCTACTACTACCAAGATAATTGCTAATTAAAATCTGCCGACACTGCTTTAGGTCCTCAATAAATGGCAAATTAGACCTCAAGTTGCGAAATCTGTTTGATTATTTAATACGACGTCATGGCCTATTTATTAATACAATAAGCCCATTATGAAGTTTTAGAAGTGGATCGCTATTAGGCTGTAAGACAAATTAGATAATGATCATAGGAGTCGGGAGATAGGAGACCGAATATACTACTGATTGAGTTTGCCATTTTTCCGTAAAAAATAAAGGTAGCGAAGGCTTTTATCTAAGCAAGAAATATATGTTGCTCGGCGTGCACTTATTCTATATCCAAAACTTTTGTATCCTGAAGCTTTTCATTTTTTTGGAAACCAATAAATATTACGATTTCGCCTAGCATGCCAGCTTTACGGTATTTATAATGTTGACACATGCCTGTAAGTTCTCAACCTAATTATATGTATTATTTTAAACTTTTACAGTAGGTAGTGTATTCCATGTTTTAAGAAAATACCCTCGTGGTCTCACATCCATGAAATGCTACGCATGACTTCATTGATCCTGGTAGATATATTTACCAGAAGTAATATTATCTCCAGCTTTTTTATTTCAAGTTAATATTATCTCCAGCTTATTAACTTACTTTAATAGGTAGATGACACTTATATATAACAATAGAGACTATTTGCACAGTGAATGTGGTGAAACCACATTGAAAAAAATAGATCTGACATGTCATATTCGGGCTTATCTGTATTCCGACCATATGCTGTGTTACATGAAGCTTCCTATGGAGAGGCACCCACGAATGAAAACTCGAATGCGATATATTTAAAGCTGAAAGACGACCAATACGGGTGGATGGTCACAAGAATAAAATTTTGAGACTATCAATCGTCCGGATGTGATTTGTAGGTTATCGATCGTCGGACTGCGAGAGGCCGGTATCTAAAATTACGTATAGCATGTGTTGAACAACTATTACTCCAGCAATGCATCAACAGCTTGGTCAATATCCAATCTCCGATACTCACGATACAAATTGGAAACTAGTCCTCGGCATGTAGAGAAAATTTAATCATTCTCCTAAGCGTTTATCAACCGAAAATCTTAATGGATATATGCATTAAAGTTAACAAATCGACATCCAACTTAATGAATGTACAGAGTATTTTCATAGGATAGGTATCAACAGTGCGGTCATGGCAAACAATTCCCCAATCATCTGCAAATTGACGTACCAATTAACAGAGAAACGCAAAAAAGTAGTAGATGAGTTTAATACCGATTTTTCAAATCTATTTCTGGGTTGATATTGATACATAAACATTCTACTCACCCTCAAAGTCATAGCTTTTAAATTTATCGCGAAGGTCATTCATTATTTCTTTTGAATAATATGCCCTAAACAAGCGTGAACTTCAAATGAAATCAACACTAATAAATGACGTCTGTTCAGAAACGAAAACGCACCCGTATGTTCAAGGCACGATCAGGTATAACGAAGGAGACCGTGCTGGTCTCTTGACTGGAGCAACGGATTTTCATCGAAAGGGTCTAGGTTTGGATTCCGACAGTATCGAAGATATATCAGGAGAATTCCCATCCACAATAGAGCCACGTTATAATGTTATCTATTATAGTACTCTTTTTGCCGAACGGGACATTAAAATGCGGTTCTTTTTTGAGACAATCGTTAAGTGTTTAAGCTGACGCTAAGTAAAATATCTCCCTAATAGCGTAGATAGAAATTTGTCATGGGGGAAGATCGATCAATAATTTCCTAATTTATATTGCTTTTTTCACAGGGGCATAAAATGTTGTATCAAACTGCAGAGAGAGAGAGAGACGTGGTTGAAGACACGTTTATCCAAAAAATACGACGTGCGCTATTGATGTTATTAGGACTTAAACACTTCAAGTGCTCAATGATGTGGAGTTAATGAGTTTAGATCCAAAAAAATATCTGGAAAACAATTTTCGGTCGCCCATGACTTACCGGAAGCTAAAACTATGTCCATGAGGGGGGATTGATCCCTGTAACCCCCCGAAGTTACAGCTCTCCACTGTTCCCCTCTACCAATACCACACTCACGTATCTTCAATGGTGCAAATGACCATAGCCATCTGTCTCCTTCTCCTAATAACTACTTACACTTAGAGTGCCGTAAAATATTCGTCCCGAAAACCATTCAGAATTTCGCTTTAAATCCAAACGTCGTGCAAGAGGTATTGCTCTCCGCCCCGGGGAATACAATATAGCGGCGTGACGGAGAGTTTAAGGAGGAGTCGATGGCGAATGAGATCCCAACGGGTCGGACCCAAGTGGTAGAAGAGAACAAAAAGGCGGAGATAAAGCCCGCACGGATTAATATTCCCGGGATGGCATTGCAATCAACGAGCTAAGCGTAAACAGATGGGGAATGGGGGGGAGGGAGAGCTTTTTGGGGGCGTCGATGGGGAGAAGGGGGCACGAGTTGGAGAGAAGAAGGGATCCTGGGTTTTAAAGAGGGATTTGCGAGGCTTCCCCGTGGCGAGGAGTGGAGGCGAAACTCTGCCGTAAGACCATTAAAAAGAAACGCGCTCTCGAGGAACTCAAAAGGGGCGTGAAAAAGTTTCGCCCCGGAAATATAATGCGATATATGCATATACATCGAAGAGGGATTGCATTCTTCCATTGGGGGAGTAGTAGAACGCCGTGAAGAGGAGAGGCTGTGAAGGGAATGGGCGGTACTTGGGCGTGGATCTGTGGACCGGATTGAGTGAGAATGCATAAAGGATGCTTTGAGTGAAGCAGGAGATGTCGAAAAGCGAAGGGTTAAACGTGCGGCTGAGAGGCAGCTAGTAGTAATATAAACTAACGATACGAGAGAAGAAAGGAAAAAGTAGGAAACTCAAACAAGAGGAGCAGTCTTTAACTTAGTTCAAACCAAACATTATAAATAGCACCAATACACGATTGCTTACATACTATCAAACGGAAAGGCAATAGAATTTATTTTTATAGAGCACCACTCAAGAAAAAAATAAAAACGAAACGATACACTCATCTCCGAATACACTTCTCAATTATTTTATCTCTTAATTCCTTTCATTAGTTTCCTCCAATTTTCCTGACTGGCGTCCGAACATCCCTTGCCACACACCCTTTCAGAGACTTGTAGAGTAGCATGCAATTACTTCAAATGTAGACCCTTTCTAATTTTCCTGAAAACTGCTCAGGATAAAATTTGTCGGGCTCAACACACTAAATCCATATCATTTCTTCTTTACAAAAAGGTTTTAAAAAAAGACGATAAATTGTTAAAGATATTAATGGAGTAACCTTTAAAAATGAATTCATTTTTTTCATTTTGAACATGCATTTAAGATATACTAACTGAAAAATCTAAGAATATAAGTTTATATAATTTAGTCATGTAATTAAATAAATCAACCATATAATGCATAATATTACGTCATTATTTTGTACCAATGTCACGTTTTAACCAATGGAATGAATTTATTTCCGTACACCTTCCTCATACAGATAAATGCGATTGATTATTTTCCATATTTTGAATCTAACTTCAATATCTCAAGGGTTACTAAAAGCTACCACCAATCATATTCCTCTCAATCCGAAGGAGACGCAATATAATTATTACGAATATCAGAAGAGGACTGGAGAGGAAGTAAAATGGATAGATAAAAGCAGATATAACTGCAGATTTGATAGAGAACGAAATATATTTAATAAACCCTAAAAGTAGTAACACTCAATGAATGCGGATCAATTTCAATTGATGTAAATATTTTTAATGGTAGGTACTTGAAGAACGCAAAAACGTCTGGCTAAAATCTAAAATGGCATGGCTTAAAAATAAATACTGATCATGATGGAAAATAAGTGCATTGATCCAACGAATAACAAATTTAGCCTCCAAGGAGTTAATACGAGAAAAAACTGGAGTAAGTGGACCCTTATTTTCAACTGATGAATTTCTCGGATGAATTGCTCAGATTTCAACTTTAAGCCTTTTACATTGCACGGCAGCTTAATAAAAAATACGCTGTAGTGTCTCCTAAATGTAGCAATATAGCTAAAAAAGTGTCGTAAATAACATTTTCGGTTTCCACTGACTTTTATTTATTAAACAGGCAAAAATAATCACTAAAATAATGCAATAAAACACTTTACGATATTTACGGAACAATTCAAGAACACTGAACATCGGAGATAACCTATTAGGAGAGGAAGGCACTCGCTTTCACCAATATCTAACGTTAAAAGGATGTGTTTGTCATCTGAAATTTGGTCATGAGATTTGAGTGCAAAAAAATCATTTTGGAAACACCTTGGAATTGTGAAAGAATAAAATGATCAATGCATGAGTTAAAAGAGATGCTGAAAATACGAGGTGTTGCTCGACAGTGCGCGGAATGAAAGACTGGGGTCCGCAATTACTGTTCATCTTCATTCGCGGTATATGTTCGCTTGTTATTGTACTCGTGGCAACAAACTTCGTTGATTTACGTCCGGCAAGGTGATACACAATTTCTCGGCGGATGTGCTTCGTCGAAAGAACTGTGGGAGCGTTAGCGCAAGGATAATACTCTATAATTCACCATGCGGACGAGTGCCAGACTGCGCCATGTTTCAATCCATGAAAGAGAAGAGTAGAGTGAGAAATATGAAAAAAATGGTGATGTGACTATCGCCATATCCTCTTTTTTGCTCTGTTTGTGACTGGAGCAACGGGGTGAACGAATCCTTGAAACCATAATTTTTAAAATTTCTCTCGTAATGACATCATTTTCCGACCTAACAATAAAATGCCGGGTCTGGTTTGATTTGTAGATGGGGAAACTATAGTTGCATACGAAGGACCCACCAAATGCACCGCTTTTCATTCCCCAATTGCCATATTCATGGAAAGGAAGGCCTTACCGGTTTTTCTAACACAATCATAATCATAAGTATTGTAGGATAGATTCGATATTCCTGCACTATTCAAAATATTTTGCGTTGGTTAATGCACACCATTATACCCAATCGTGAACTTTTAAGAAGATAGAACTTTCTTCGGCATGTCCAATCGTAATAATCCTACTCGCGGCACATCACTCCCAGCGGTAAGGGAAACGAGAAACCGCAAGTCCGCAAATGTTAATTTCACGGATTCGCTTAACTTATAGAGGAGATGGCTGACGTTCACAAAAATGTTTCTCTTGCAAAAATGCTCGCAAAAAATAATTTGGCCCACTGCACACTTTGAGGAGGCAATAAGCCTTTAATTTCACGGACAAGCCAGTCTTTGGCAACAGAAAATTGGATGAAAACAAGCTTAACTGAGTAGTTCATCTATTCAGAGAAGGCTAGTTACAAACATATATATTAAAAACCGACGCTTCCTACGTCCAATTGACTGCCGCGGAAATTGCTAGTGAGACTCATCTATCATCATTACTTGGGCATGAAGTTCATGAATGAAGAGCAATAAAGTAATTTTCCACTAGTAAAATATTTAATGCAACCTAGGTTTCAATGCACTACAGCATCATCTGGTTGACTGAATGTCATTGATTGAATAGATTTGATTATTAATGACATTTCCGGATTTGCGGACTGTAAAAATAAACATGTGTCAGTTTTAATCACAAAAGGTTTTTTTGTATGAGCTTAAGTCGAAAAATGTATAAATTACAGCAAAATTAAAGGAACATTCGAACGAAATTATGTTTACGTTCTTAAAACAGATCGTCACATAGACATCGGAAAAATAAATGATGTGTGAAAATATGGCCTAATAGACTGTATTTAGCGCAAGTAATTAATATTCATGCATCAGGTACTTATCCAGTTAATTAATGGCACATTACGATACCTATATTTGTAGAACTCTAATTCAAACACATATTTTGGATTGCAAGATTCCAAAATCACCCCTCCGATTACGGAACACTAGTCGTCCCATCACTGCTATTTGCTCTTGAAATGTCCCCAGCAATGTAAATTAAGGAGTAATAATGAATTCAAAAATCTAATAACGCTCTAGTATATATACCCTATTCCGCCCGGAGCAAGATATCTCTTGTGAACGCCAAACATCTCTGAGCGTATTTCCAGAAGTGAATTAGCTAACCATATGGAGTTCAAAGAAGCAGAGGACACGCAAGAATCGCAGAAAGGGGGAAATGGAGATAAGTGAACTTTCTCTAGGTACACGTATAACTCGTGGCAAAAAGTAGCTGGATTGATTCTAAGGATTAGGATCTTATTTATAACAACTGGGTGCCAAATAGAAACAAAATTAGTACAGCATATAATTCATCAAATCATAGGAGGACGCATTAGCAGGGTAGTGTGCATGTCTGACAATCTAAAGGTCGCGAGTTTGAATCCCGGTCCGGGGGTTTTGCTAATAGATTCAAGCCGTAAGTTAGTCGGTGAGATATAAAGTATTAGAGGAACATTATACACTTCCATGAAAGTTCATCCACAAAAGTCCACACAATAGTAATCATAGTAATACGAATAAGTGTAATGCTTCTCTATTATCAGAAAACTAAAAGAAACCAAGTACGTGAGAATGCAACCATTTAACTCCCAAGTTTAACTAAAAACTAATAAAATGGGCGTTTTAGAATGAAAAAGGGTATAATATTACACCTTATTTTTTAACAGCAAAAAAGAAGCCATAAGATTTGCATATATAAAGAGATGGAAGAGGTCAAGCCAAGCAAAAAGGCCAGATGAGAAAACATTCAAGGTTGTGTAAGAAGCTACTTAAAATGCCAGAACGCTTTAGAATAATTACGTTAGTTTTACTTAGATACCGTCAGACGAGCCCTTGAAGATAGCAGAGTTTCAGCCACCATCTGCATATATGCTTTAGAAATATGTAACAGTCTAAAATCTTAATCAATTGCAACTATTTCGCGAAGATATATACTGTGATGAACAACCGATCCACTTCTTAACCAACATAAGCTTATCGGCGGATTGAATGAGGCACACTTGAAAGACAGAATGTTATTATGGCCTTCCTGTTTCTCAGAGGGGACAATGGATGGAAACATTCACGTGTTCACTAATAATCGCTCATCCATGCATGAAAGATAATAATGCACACAAAAAGGTCAATAACAGAAAAGGCATAGAAAATAAATAAAAGATAACATCATGTCATTCGGGAAGGAAGCCTGGATTCAATCAAAAGAAAGGTACACAGCATCGAGATTCGAACGGCAGACCTTTGGTTTTTCAGGAAAATATATTTATCTCTTCGAAGTGTTGTGTGTAAATGTATGGATGTGTGTAGGTATCACTCAGAGTCATAAAATACAGTAGCCGCAGGGGTGGCAATCAATAATAGAGTGCTACAAGAGGAAACACGCCAATAATATTCCAAATTTTCAGTTGAAGGCACATCTCCGTCTAGTATAGCTCGAAATATGTAAATATGCAGTTTATATAGATATTTTAAGAATGCGTGGGGAGTCTCTGATATGTGCAGACTGTGAGGAATATAGCGTACGGTAAAATGGAGGCAGAGCGAAAGATGGTGAGAGTGAAAGAAGAGGCGGAAGACGTGTAGATGGGAGAGAGAGAGAGAGAGAGAGAGGAAGAGAGGGAGGAGGTGGGGGAGAAAGCAGGAGAGGAGAAGGGACGATGGGAAAAAAGCGAAGGTGGTAGGGCGTGCGGATGGTGGGAGGGGAGGTAGTTGGGGGGGGGGGTGTGGCGGAGAGGTAGGAGGGGGAGTAGTTGGGGAGCATAACCGGTTCAACGACCACGCCATCTCCCCTCCCTCCCCCCTCTTCATTCCACCACGTTCACCTGATCAACAGTCGGCCACTGAACCCTCTTCTTCTTCCCCTCCAACCCTCTGGTTGCCCCCTCCATCCCCCCTCCTCCTCACTTCCCACCAACTCCCTCCCATCCCCTCTTTCAAAACACATCACTCCTGCCACACGAAAATCTCATCCGCCTCAAATACTCCCATCCCACCGACTTCTCCACGCAAACAATTCCCCTCCAACCATCAAAATCTCTTTTATGCAAGAGAGGTTGAAATACACTGGAGGCCATGTCTAGGAGATTTTCGTCGGTCGGCTGGTTGGTTACTCGGTGAAGCGACCGACAACTGAGGTCATTTGTGCCACTGAGGGGTGGTTGGCATTGGAAGGATTATTTGGGGGAATGTAGGTACAGTACCAGATGGATTGAACACACCCTTGGGAACAATGTGTTTGTGAAGAACATAATTGAGGAAAAAGAGAGGGGAAAGTACCCAGAGGGGGACCCGGGAATAAGTTCATGGGCCAAATAAAGAGGAAAGTACTAGGAAGAGCTACCAGGAAGTAAGGGAACTAGTAATAGATGGGGAAGGGTGGAGGGCTGCAGTCAACAAATCTTAGGATCCAACGACCAGTGATGGATGAATAGTGTAGGGAAACCCAGCGCCGGCATGGGCGTTGTCCAAAGGAAAGGCGCCAAATGGGTCCAAGGGGTCAAGTGTCCGCAGTTTAACGTCATCTCCGACAGACGGAGACCGATACCAAAGCGAGTCTTTACATTTATCATATAGGAAAAGAATTCCACCGAAAAATCCACTCCTGCATGGCCAGGACTTGAACCCGAGCCCTTTGGACATGAAGTCTCTACTCTAGGCACCACACCAGCAATACCCCATTTGTCTTCACGCCTGACGATACCTATGAATCGTGAAGTTGGGACGAAAGAAAATATACGTACTTGAAAAATCAGCAAATTTATCTCTCGAGAGAGTTGTGTGTGTATGTAATTTTTTGGTGGTATTCGTAAGGGGAGGGGCAAAATATTTCGAGATAATGGTGGAAAGAATCGTTCTGAAAAGACATAAAAGGGAAGTGAGTTGAAATACACCTCCTCGACCGCCTCAAACACTCCTCTCCAGCCCAACTCTCCCCCACGCAAACATATCCCACCCCACCACACCTTTCCCTCTTTTATGTCTTTTTGCAAAACGATTCCCCCATCCCAATCTGCCTTGGAAACTTGCCCCAGCCTACTGAAAACTATCGAAAAAAATTACATACACGACCCCCTCGAGCGAAAGGATCACATTTAATTTTTTTATCCTTCGACCAAACATCACGTTTCGTAAGTATCATCAGGCTTCTTCTCCGGACTCTGAGACACAGTTGATGAGTGATGATTCCGTGGAGTGAGCGAGGGTCTGCTTTTTTTTGGGCGACGGGTGACCGCACCATCGCTTGTTCCGTCGTCGTGGACTGACTGTACATGAAATGTACTCGGACGGACAGGAGAGGATGGCGTCCACTGAGTCCACTCCAAACCGCAGAGATAAGAAAACCGCGGTCATCGGCGACTTCATCGGTGGAAGTGATATCCATCCACGTGCCATCAACGCTTCAACTTCTTTTATTTTGTTGGAGGATGGCGATGGTACTTAGATAAATAGCCTTTTCTCCTCTCCCCTAGACTTCATTTCTTAGCCACCACGGGATTATTGAATATATAAGCGAGAGCCTGAGATTAAAAACCCACGGAGAAAATTAGGAAAATTGACTGCAGAACCGACATTTGAACGCCATTTTTTCCATGTACAATAAGGGACCATAATAGTTGCGATAGATCAGTTCTATGAAACTTTAACCCTCACGAGGTAGAGTATGTTTTTTAATTATTCTGAATATCCTACCATCATTACTTACAACTCACCGCGCAAGAAATTTCCAGCATTATTTAGCTTTCTGCATGGTTTAGCACCTTGTAGGACTATTTATCAATCGCAGTAATAATACTAACCATTAATTATATCATAACTATTGTTGCATGGTAGCATGTTAGTCTAAGTAGCACTCTCCTAGTTTCTGGTCTGACCACGCATTGTTATCATGACTGATTTTGGCCTGTGCCTAGCGGCCGGGAGAAAGTGCGCGATTCTGATTTGAACTGGGATGAGTGCTGAATGTCTGGTGTGGAATCACCCTGTGCCAAACACCCTTGCGGTGGGTTGTATTTCTTAGATGTAGATGTTAATATCCTCGCAATCAGTAAGGAAATATCATAATAATAGAAGGAATCAAGGGATTACACTGGTCGCCAAGAATTGAAACCGATATTTTTCTCATTTATGTATCTTGAGCCCTCACTCTTATGTACTCAGCTCTGCAAACTGAGAAAACTACGTAGGGACTGAATACAATATTTACTCTCCTCAGTTCAAGTGACGATTTACGTCCAGGTAAAGGTTTGAATTAGCTCACGGTCGATAAGTATTACTGTATCCTCATCGAGGTATTCTTCAACCTCATGGCCGAACTAAAGAGAGAAGTATCGGAAAGAAATATTCCGACCCCGGAAAGGGTAATACTAAAGAGAAACAAAGGCCCATAAAACCTTCCCTTATTTTCATGGTTTCATATATTTTCACTCTTGTGACGTGCGAACTTAATTGACGTCCGTGAAAATCCGTGCAAGAGCAAAAAAAAATATTAGATATCCAGGACCCAGTCCACCCCCGTGATCACCGTGAGCCACCCCTGAATTTTTATCAGGATTTCCGGGAACCCATCAAGTGGAAATACAAGTTCTCCACTACGATTCATACGTGACATAAGATATATCCTGACTTTATGGGTGATTCCCAAACGCAACGGTAGATTCAAACCCTCTCTTAGACTCCTTTAAATTTCATAGTATGTAACTAATAGATTAATGCGAACTGATACAACATCCGAGTCTTGTTCTATTACACGGAGGCAATAAATAAACTTTCTTCGAAACACGTATTTCCTGGATTTTACCTCCTTTTAATGGACTCGCTATTACTAATTTACGTCAAAGACAATTCAACCGTGACATGCGCCGCGGCGTCTCCCATTAGCCTAGAGGATGTGTAGTCCGTAAGTGCCAACCTTGGAATGAAAATGGCTTTGAAACATAAATATACAAGCAAGAACCCAACAAACTTTGTATCCATGCTATTTAGAAAGAAGTGGAGTCCCAGAAACTATAGTAATAATAAGAATTCACGGGAGACAAACTCACAAATAAAAAAATATTTCATAGAAAGTATTTATGGGATTACTAAGTGAAAATGCAGAAGCATTATATTCCTATGATAAAAATTAGAACTTTAAAATTTTTTCTTTTCAATATTCAATACATATCTTCACCTATTCTAGGTTTAATCGCTGCTTTGGGACAGTTATAGAGATGCAAATTGGGAAATTAGTTCAAATGATCAAAAACTTCAATGGGGATGTTTGGTAAGTATTTTAGATGGGAGGGAATCAATTATTTGCTAAATAAAACAAGCTATCCAATCATTTTTTGCAACGGAAGCATCCATATGCATCGTATATCTATGCAGCTACAATTCTTCTATTAATTGATAGCACTAAATCAAATATCGCTATGCAATTAGACAAACGAATTTACCGAGAAGCCAAAGAGATACGCTACCTCCGTTTAAATGAAATGCTTTATATTTTCTTTCCTTTCTATTCCCAAATTTAGGATCATTCACGGCCAAGAATAACAGAAAAAGACAGTAAAGGGTGTGCTTTCTACCCTGGTTCATTATGTGTACATTAAACTTAAGAGGCTTCGGGAGCTTTGAGGAGCGAGAACCAAGAAAAAAAAGCAAATTCAGGTGTTCGCTCACTTTTTACGATTGCAATCATACATGAACCTTCGAAGGAATACTTTCCCGAAACCTGCAAAGAATCTGACACTCTAGAAGACGCAACATGGAGGCGAACGAACAACTTCCTCCTCTTCGTCTAGTTCCTCTCATATCTCATCCTGTACCAGTTACTTTCCACTCAACTCTTGATGAAGTAGTGTAAGACATTACTGAAGTGGGCTGTAAAAGTTCCATGATATCAAATTTGGCTCCATCTAATTACCCTCAAGTACTATATGATGAGAAAAATAGCCATTTCAATTAAAATATCGGGACTAAATTGAGGCATTCCATGAAATCAGGCTGATTCTGGGTCCGTTTTCTGAGCTCACTTCTACACAAGTAAATCCTACTCACTCACTCAATCCCCCTCTTCTTCAAATAGACACTGGAAAAGGTGCACATGACCTCAACTTCTAGGCGACTGCCCCAGTGAACAGTCGACGCAAAAATATTTTCCGAACCCTAACAAAATTAAGTCTAATAGATTATTATCAATATAAAATAATGAAATTAGGTTACCTAGAAGACGTGAAGGCATGACGAGGTTTTGAACGTAATTTATACTTTTCTAGAATATTGGGTTTTGAAACTTCTTTTGATACTTAATAAAAAAACTGGTTCGATAGGGAGCCTGGTAATTTAATAGGCCATTTAAAACTTTTCAACAAATGCTTGAACCATAGCTGACAGAACACTGTGCATTTTTGCTTTCCTTTCGATAGTCTAAGTTCTGCATGAATGCATGTATTTTCACGATCAATTAACACTCGTAGCACAGTTCTACACAGTCGGAGATTGGTAACCAGAACACAACCACGGCTAAGCCACGACACATTCATATACAACATATATGAGGCTTTCCAGGCATAAAACCATAAAAATGGCAGCCATCTACCTGGCATCATTCGTAGCGTGACCACGGTGTCCACCTCCTTTCAGATGTACTGTACCGCCACGCCTAGACGAGCCTCAGCTCCACCCCGTCATCCATGTGTCATCGAGCATATCTTCTCAAAAGCTCGGTATTTAAACTGTCAGGCGGGTCCGAGGTGTTTATCGTTCGTCCAGAGGTCACGGTGACGGACATCCACCGACCGAGGGAGAGCGCAACACCCCGTAAGGTGGCCGCCAACGCGGTCAATGTCAACAGATGACCGTGCCACTCAAAAGCGAGACGTCGAGTCCCTGGAGGGGGGAACGCGAGCGGTGGCGTGTGAAGGTGTGAGTACGAGTATAAGGGAAAAGCGAGGGGGGGAGTCGGTCCCCATGAGTAGGTAAGCGCGCTGGGCGATGCATTATAAATGTTTCTCGATGAGAGCGACGCGACTCCGCGACGGGTTTTCGTTAACACGCTTTTGCCCGCCGGACAACGGGAAAGGGGGATGAAATACTCGGTGATGGGGCGAGGGTATGGGCTTTACACTTCACGTTGTGCCACAGGTGACTCAAATACAATAGAGATATCATAGCCAGGCTGGATTTCATCCGCGAAAGCGTGTGGGTGTAAGCAAAAAATAAAAGCTGAAGCTAAAGATCTACATCATGCACTGGTAACTACATCTATTGCACACCTCATTTATCACCCTCTTTAATCCCCCGAGAATTTTTCTTCTATTTTCATCCCTTCTCATGACAGGTGTCCTGACATCCCACATCCACGTGCCCTTGCGTTGGTTCATAAGGTAGGAGTAAAATTAACCCACCACAGCGACAAAATAATAACGGTATAGCAGTTGAATACATTGTTTTCCTCGCGATCGATAAGAGACTATAATGGCTGCATTTTGACTTAGAAGTAGGTTGGTTGACAGGTAGTGTCGCTGATTTATTCAAATGCCCCCTAATGCATGTGTCTAAATCTGCCAAACAGTGCTAGCACTAAGTTTTGCATAATTCATTCATGACTCTTGTGTCACGTTCTTATAGTTATATAACAGATGATTTTAGTAGTTTCTGTAGCATTTGTAGCACACCGATAGTGTGATGCTTGTCGGTGAAAGTTAATTTCTTTGCTTCATTCTAGTTGATGATATTGATAAGTCACCCCCTGCCAAACACCCTTGTGGTGGCTTGCAGAGTAATAAGTAAAAGTAGATGTTGTCTTTTTCATTTCGATTTAATTCACTTCGAAAATGGCGTTTGTACCATCAATCCCACTTTGTACGTGGAGTACCTCAACGTAAAGATGTGGTTGAGTAAAAGAATGAAAACAAGGAGACAGCCAATGCAACAAAGGCGAAATAAAATGTCATTAGCATTTTAACCGGTCTTATACGAACTTACTTTTAATGGTCCTAAAACTATCAAAAGTTCAGTTGGACTCTGTAGAGTAGATGGGCAGCACCGCTGTGTTTTGAAATTCTTACTACAACTTTTGAGCAAATAATTGTATTAGTTTATCTCGAAATTAGCCTTTGATCAAAGTACCTCAAAATACTTTTATTACCGCCACTTACAACGCAAAAGTCCTTTTTCACTATCATAATCAGACACTTTGGCATTCGGATCACATTCATATACGAACGCGTACCAACAAAAACTGAGATCCCCTTTTTTTCGACGTCATTGAATAACACGTGGGAGTTTTTTGTTAACTACACGACGATCACAATGACTCTCAAAGCACCGTAAATGCAACACAACATTTAAATCTAATCATAGAACGATTTGAAACTATAACCATTAAAAGAAAGCTTGGCATTTTGAAAAACATAAGACACTTTTACAGAGGCTTGTGTCTTGGAGAAGCGACCCGCTGGAGTGAGCATTCCTCGGGCATAGCGCAGCTCTCACAACCTTTCAATGCCACCGCTCCCGTTTGATAAGTAAGCGAGCAATAAACTCGGCGGGGAAAAGGACCGGAAGGCCGCGAAATCAGACGAAATTTTTCCCAACATCCGAGCGGAACGCAGCAATTATTGTTGCTCCGACGACGAGTCTGCTGCGAAGGCAGAAGCTCGAGTCACACGCGGAAAGCCTGACCGACGCAAAATGAGAACGCCACTGCTTTGAAGATGGGCCGCCCTCCCGAGTGTGTTTAAACGCTGGAAGCATGAAGATAAGACCGGATCTCGTTCCAAGATACCAAATGTTTTCCAAGGGTATGCACTTTATCTCTCTGCATTCTGGAGTCCTCGTGATTACAAAAAAAAATGTTTCGTCGACAATAGGCTAATGGGCTTCGTTCTGGGAGTCGCTCGAATCATTTCGCAAGCCCGGTTCACGATGACCCGATTGGTAAGTGCCTACGTTTGAACTCTTTTCATCTACATCTAAATCCATTTCCAGTAATTTTCGGGATTTTCAGGTCAGAAGTTCAGTTTTCCAGGCCACGAGTCCAGTGAGAGTGAGTCAACGAGGTGTAAATTTAACAGTTCAATGCTCTGATTAGTATGATGGAAGTATTTGCATCAGTCCTGCTAAAAGAAGGGCGGAAAAAATATAAAATAGGTGCTGCTGCGTTTATATATGTTGCCGCTGGTGTTTTGGTCGTGATGTTTTGAGTAAATAAAATCATTCGTTAAACCAGCCTATTCTGTCGTTGATGTCTCTCATTTCTTAAAGTTAGTCTGGGGTCTATCTCAACTACTCGTAATTTGGGCTCAAGTTCTCATCTTTATGTCATAAGACGTGATGATTTCATCCCTGGCCAATCAGAGCGATAAATATTCAGGAGGCGTCATGAGAGATTATCAACTTGGACAGGGGATATAGGTTTTCTGAGCAAAAGGTATTGAGATCTGCTGCACGATTCCTGGTGAGGACGGATTTTTTCCTTGCCGCTTTTTTTTTACGCGTCATAAGATTTTTAAATACAAGAGTATTAAAATAATTTAAACATAACATTGGCCATTCCTTTTTGACGAAAATCAAATTCATGTTATACCACAACTTCATGATTGTCCTCATCCGACAAACACATCAGGGCAGGTTTCTTTAAGGTTTTTTCATTATTATAGAGTCCAATGCTTCATTCAATGCATGTCTAAAAATTGAAGATTTATATTCTGTAGAAATAGGAAGCAGATCAGATATTCAGTAATGGTTTTAAGCTATCAGGTAGTAGGGATCTCCTATTTAATGCTCTATACCAACGACTACTTCAAGTCCTATGGTGGTTTAAAATCAAAGACATTTCGGACGCTAGGCTAATAATTGATCCACAAGGCTTCTCCTCTGAATTCATAGTGAAAACTTCCACAATGTATATGAGAAGTTACGTTTGATACAAGAGGCTTACTCACAGTTTTCCTAAATCGTTCGTTTACTCTTGCACTTCCATCAGAGGCAGTTATATTTCTAACTCTTTAATTTCGAAAGTGATTGAATTAGCAATTAACTTCGCCATTTTAATTAATCTGTATTTAAGTTTAAAAACTGAATCTCTTCTCATTCTTAGAATATTTAGGCGGTACAACCCGTTTTACAGCATTTTGAAATGGAGTATGCCGAAGCCCGTCATGTGTCCCTACAAAAACTTGACGAGTGCAAAATATTTCATTTTTTATGAATATCTGCACTACAAACCCAGAATCGACATTATGAGAAATGTCACAACGCAAATAATTTTCCCAGATTTCACGTATTTACGCTAACATTTACTCTAAAGCCTTGATTTATTGACTATTTTCATTGTTTTTCAGCGTAAACAGATAAAAAATATTCTAATGGTAAGCTAAATGAATTAACAGGTTGTTAACCACTCGCGGCCCTGGATTCATTCATGGCATTTTCAGCACAAAAAAATTCACACGACCAGCTTTCAGGAGATTCTTCGCTAGTTCAACTCCCTCGTGATACAAGTACAAGGAAATGAACTATATATCTTCACTCTACCCTTTCAATCCTGCCCGTCCATAATGACTTCTATTTGGCATTTCATACATAAAAAATGCATGTAATTCAAACGCAACACATAAAACACAATTGTGATTTTGAATGATTGGGACGGTACCATGCCTCTTTTGCTATCACACCCTACGAGAAAAAAGAAGCAGTTTAACCTCACGGTCCAGGTGGTAACGTAAATTACTTTACTTGGCTTTTCAAATCAGCCGTTGCGATGGGGTAGCCTAAAATATCCGTAGTATCAGAAGTAGACTCGGGCCTCCTTTGTTAAAAGTTTTCTTTTGATGGAATAATTTCGCAAGATTCCTTGGCTGTTCAAAGAACCACCAACTTTTCACTCATGATTTATTAACCAACCACGAATCTTTCCCATTTTTTGTAAATCGGTGATCAATGTTTCACGGATCTTCTTTGAATATTATCTCGCGCTACTTCTAACAATTATTCATTGTTGATAATTCAAAATTTCTATTTTTAGCAATGCAATTACGTCGAGTAAACTGCGCTCTATACTTTTTTCACCAAACCGAGAAGGAGCATTTCATGAATTTTAAATCTGGGGCTTGTGGCAAAGAATCATGTAGGAACATACACAACCTACCTATGCATTAGGGAAATCCCATCCAGTTACGACTTAAACCCGCGACCTTTGGAGTATCAGATGAGTCTTGCCAAGCCACAGAGGCCAACGTGCTGCCAAAATTAGGTAGTAAAAGCGGGATTCAATGAGTAATTACATTCATGGGGGCGCGGTTTCTGCCTGCTAAGGATGCCCGAACGAAGATGAAAGGCGACCTCGAACGACCGAACGGAAAAGAGCAATTAATTAGAATTTTTTTCAATGGTACAGCTATGTAAATATGCTCGGGAGAAGAAAAGGGAGAGCACCTTCCTTCGAGAATCAACCGGCTGGGATATTTGCGCCCTCTCCCGAGCAGACCCGAAAGACCGGCCCGGCGACAAATCTCTATAATTTATCCCTTCCGCCGCGGGAGGGGAAGAACGAGGAAAGGGGGGGGAGGAAAGAGATTTCTCCATAAAGCCCTAAAAATCCCGACGGTTTTGTGCTGCTCGGAGCTGGGAAACGCTCTCCTCCATCCCAAGTTCAAGGTCATCCACCCTCCTCCGCGGGAGTAGTTGTAGCTGCTTCTCCTGCTTCTCTTCCGTGTTCCGTGCCTGTTGTGCTGCGACGGGTGAAGTGAGCGCTCACTCGCGGGAGACGAAGAAAGGGGAAGGTACGCTTTAGGTGAGACCGCGGCGGCCGGAGGAGATGACAGTGGCCGAGTGCTATAAGGCGGAAGTTGGATAGAAAGCGAGAATGATTTCAAAGCCTTAGCTGCACGGAACATATCTGATTGTCCACATTCCATCGATCGATATGCTGGGATCAGTGCCGTCCCAAGGCGTGGACGAATCGGGCAAAAGCCACAGTAGTAAGGGCCGCCACTGTCCACATTGTATATGAATATGAAAAGGGGACAGAAAGTATGAAAATAGGAGTGTAAAATAGAGGAGGTCAGGGTAATAAACCGTGCCTACATAAAACAAGGCTAAAAAACACCAATGTTGTAATTCTGACGCCCAATGTTGAAGTATACTAAAATTTATATTTATATATTCCACTTAAATTATTCATTAACTTGCCTAATAAAATATCTTCAGTACAAAGTGGAGCCAGATTTCTTAGCAATCTAAGAAAATGGTCTTTTACACAAATAAATGTAGACAATATTCTTCACTGTTAAAGTACCTATCACTAAAAATGTCATTGAGATCGCTAAGTAATATTAATTCATAATTTCCTAAATTGTTACTTGTTTTATATTGTTCTACTGCAAAATGCATAAATTCCATAAACTTCCATATTTATGTTATATTGAGCGAACTTTTGTGTAAATTGAAATGCCTATAAATATATTTCTACGTCGTTTAATATACTGCTGCTGAACACAGCGTAATCAATGGATGGCAACCTGAATACAGGTCTCTTCGGTGTGCCTAATTTCACTAATATCATTGTTTAATGGATCATATTGCACACTTTAGTGAATGAAATATAATAATATTATCATTATATTACTAATTTTATTTAAGTATTTCCATCCAATTTTACCATCAATCGTATATCGTAAAATAACTGAATCTCATAACTAAGTTCAACAAAGAGCACAATGAAATCTTCACAGAAACAATAACCTTTATTTGCTTTCTTGTCATGAGCTCATTCAAAGGAACAGTGGTTATAATTTCACTACAATAGACGGTTGAAATTACACCTATACACAAGAAGTAGGTTCAACATCAATTATCCATGTTAACACTCTTCCTCATAAAACACGAAGCTTAGAGGCAACTTATCAATTGAAAATTAAGTTCCACACGGAAATGGAAACTACAATGACAAGGGAGACGCTCTTGAACGCCAATAAAATTAATTCTTCTGAGGGGCGGCCAAATAAAATGTTGTTCACACCAGTAAAATAGTTTTGGTCGGCCCTGGCTGGGACGAATAAAAAAGCGAAATAACCAAACGCTGATTGTGACGAAAAGTAAGGCATTGTATCATAGAACTGTTGCATAATAGAAAATAAAGTAAATTACATTTATCCACAGTTAATATTTATGTCCAAACCTATAAATTTCTATAAAATGCATCGCCTTCAAGAAGATCATAACCCTCCCATTCATCTTTGCTCATTTTACTATTCCACTTATTTTACATCATTTCCAATATCGGCATCTTGTCCAGCAGAGGCAAGTTAAGATGAAAGAAAAATAAAAAGCGGATCAAACGCTTTTGAACTGTAAATAACTTTTTCACGGCAAATTTTCGTAGTTCATAAGCTGAGTGTAACGCAATGCCCCTTCATTGAATGTTAACATATGTCACTTTTTTCCAAATAAAATCAAATTGTATGGTTGCGAACAAAGGCATTACGGGAAGAATGGCTCACCGTATTCAAACTCTGACGCCAATTTTATAACCAGCTGTTAAGTATTCTGCGCAAACACACACAGGAATATGCTTTAGAAATTTCGCAAAAAAATACCGAAAAATTCAATCCCGATTTTCAATTTTATCAACACTATCAACTGGTTTATTGTTTAAGATAAAACAAACAGGAATTCATTAAGCAAATCGTAGAGTAAATACGGTAAGTTTTTTTAGATTGCTGATCAAGTTGTGGTATCTCATCATCACAACATAGTATTTTAACGCGCTCTTCCAGAACTCTCATATCAATGGGAGTGTTGCGTTAAATACTAGGAAAGTAATTGGAAGATCATAAGTCAACATTTCTGTGCTTTGCGTAGATACGAAAAGGAAAAATCTCCATGTAATTGATGTCTTAGTATTATACATGCCAGAAATTTTTTTACTAGAATTCGAGAAAATAAATAAATCCTGTCACTTGATATAAAACAATTCTGCTTTTTTCTCTGCCATGCGACTGTGTTCCAGCATTGTGACAAACTTTTAATCACCCCAGATAATTTCTTCTTCACATCTGGAGACTAATACCTATCAATGGATAGATGCAATTTTTCGTCACCAATGCCAGCGTTAACATAATAAAGCTACTGATTTAGCTCTCCAAAACTCCAAATCACCACTAAAAGCTCAAACAGTATAAGCTGATTTTCATAGATGATTTCCCAAGAAATGAAAAGGAAAATAAATCTCTAAGTGATTAGCATAATTTTAATGCACGCGAGCAACAAATGGATTGAAGAATCTCAAGAAAAAAGGCATGGATGAAAATTCCATAACTCTGGCAACGGCAGTTTTAGCCTTCCTATTTCCCCGGCTAAATTTATTCCATCATTGCGCCAAACTTTCCATTACTCCATATCACTATCATGGCATGCATGTAGGCAAGTGAACTATTATCGATGGACAACTGCGATTTTCGACCGTGAATGCCGATTTTAGGATAATGACGCACATGATTTAACGTTTCCAAAGCTCCGCCAGCCAAAAACTTCACCAACGGGAACTTTTATTGCTGGATGAGATATATAATTGATGCTGTGGCTTCCGATACCTGCAGAAATGGGCGTGGGAACATTATAAAGAAATTCAAAGGCGCCATTATACGATGATTGATTGCGGCAAAACCTTTTTTTAAATCTTCCTTTGGGCGCGTCGCACGAAAGCGCTTCTTTCACTTCCTGCGTGCCGCTGGGGAGGCATTATTTATTTTATTTTTCGGGTCCAAGTAAAATGGCCTCCTTTACGAGTTTATAGATGATCGCTTGATTGGTGGGTTGAAAAACGACGCATCGCATCGCGGACGCTTAAACTCTGCCAACCATCCACATTTTTTATGCGCAACCTGATACGCGAGTAATAACGAACTTGCGGTCTCGCATAAACGTTCAACGCATTACCCATTAAGGTGCATTAGAACCGCAATGGCTCCCTTCCTTTAATTGCGGGAAGAAGACATTTTTCATTGGATGCGATAAAATACTGAATGAATCGCGAGCATTTAAAATCAGAGCCCGAGAGCATTTTTTGACTCGAACCGTTAGAGTGGCTATTTTTCAGCGGTTTCATTTTTTTCAATTAGTTAATAAGGCAGCGAAGAAGGATGGAATTATATTGGAAATATTATTCCACCAAAGCATAATTTGCCGGATTTTCAGTAAATGAAAAATGTAGTCTCATCTTTCGAAAAACAATGCGGACAAAGGCGATTGATGAGATTATTCGATACTTTACCGCTAAGAATTTGGAAAACCGCTTCCTCAAATCCACTCTCAGTGTTATTGAGAGAGAGAGTCACCGTCAGGTCTGTTTCTGAAGATTCCCCTTTCGCTGCCATTACCACCGCCAACCACTCTAAGTACAGGAGTTGTGGTCAATTAATGCGGCATGAGAGATTATTTTGAACTTCATAAGAACGAAATATAGGGATCCTGTTGACTACTAATATTTAAATGTCAAAATAGCATTTAAAATGCAATAGTAGAAAGTAAATAGCAGTTGTAGATTAGACAGTGCCTATTTAAAATTGAAATTTCATAGAGTTAGAGGGAAACAAATTTCTGCTAAATATCGACGCCAATTCATTAGGGAGAGAAAAGGCAAAATGCATGGGAAATACGTTATGGAAGAGAGCTGCAATTGCTAAGACAGAATTTTAAGAGGCGATTCAGGGTGAAAGTTAATATGCCAAAACTGCAGCCTTCGTCACAACGGTAGGGTAGTGTTACGCAAGGAGATGACGCTCACTTGATAGGTAACTAGCCCTACTGTGACTGAAACTCATATTATTCTCTCACTACTGCCTGAGATTTCCGAAATAGGACCACATAATAATCGATAAAATTACGCGCCTCGGCCTCAGACTGGATTGATCGGAGTCGACACCCGGATGTGGAACCGGGGCGCTTCAAGTCGAGGCTTTCCCTAAAACCGTTCCTTTACGTGAAGACTTTTATTGAATGTATAGACAAAACCTCTGGTCGATTTATTTGAGCCAGCATGTTGATAAAGGTTGACACCAAGAAAAACCTATCTTCCCCCTAAGCTAAATTGTGCCAACTCCACCAGCAGGACGGATACGAGAGACCATTACCATCGATATCGCAATATAGCACTATTCGCAATGCAATTATGTCTATCATTACAGTTAACGTGGAGAAAACAGCCTTAAAGTTGACAAGCACTTATAATCTTAGCCTAAATATCAATGATTACCCAATGCTATTAAAAATTAAGTGGCTTATAGCTGACGAAGCAATATTGTTTGGAAACCAATAGTTCAGCTTTCCAATAATTTTAAGACGTGGATAGAAGGAAGCTTCTTTGAATACCTCCCCATCAGATACGCCACATACTTTTGAGGTCAGGTGGACTTCAAGCAGTGGTCGATATTTATATCATTACATGGCGATCAGAGTGGTCGAATCTCATAAGACATAGCTGGTCATCATACAGCTGATTGATTTTAGTAGTTGACTCAAATTTCTACAGTTTATTGACGGTATTAGATGACTATTGCAATCCAGAAGTCTATTGAACCTCTTATTGGATGGGTTACCATTCTCACACCTCATATCACACTGTTGCTGACGAGTTTTCCCAGTTACCCCTTGTTTCCTTTTATCATAGGTATTCTGCCAATCATGCGACGCGCCCATGAACAATCATTGCTATAGTATTCCAAACTCCGGGAAGTCTCCTCTAACCTTTGTTTCAGATACTATGTTTTCTTCAATGATAATCCTACTAAATGCTTGAATATTTTGTATCCCGTTGTGCCACCCATAATTCCTTTTCTCTTACCTCCCAGACTTAACATGCATTCACCCCTCCATCACGTACTTAAGGATATAGTGGTCTCTTAAAGTCCTACCACCACTTAATCTAAACTAAGTCCTTTTCATTTCTCTAATTAGATTATTTTCCTCTCCTACCAATAATAAGACGTATTTTTCCATTACGTCAGAATTTACAAGTACTTATTATTCATTTATAACGTCTCATTTAGATATTCAGGGCAAAATACGCAAAAGTAACATTGCATAATTTAGCCACAAAGGATTTTTCCTCTCTAATAGCTTCAAGAGATTCAGTGGTTCAAATAGGACCATCCATCTCAGCTCCTGGGGATTTACATGGAAGACGGATAGGACGATAGGTAGGACGGATGTAGGTATGGCAAAGATAAGTAGGTGAGCCCGAAATCAGTGTTACTTCATGTAATATTTCATGCAATTAAAGAATTATGAAGAATTGTGAAGTATAAATTAGTATTTCTGATGATTTTTGCTTCATGTGGTTAGCGAACTGGCCATCGAGCTGGTCTTAGATTATGCACCACAGTACACCTCTAATGAGAGAAATATAACATCTAGGCCATATCTATGAAAAGGAGGAGTACCGTAAATGTTGCTGTATTAAAATACCAGGAAATCATCATAGTTTTTAGACACAACGGGGAAAAACTCATTCGAAACATTTGTGGCGCTGCATTAAAAAAAGTACGTTTTGCTATGTGAATTGTTGAAAGGCCTTCGCCGGAAAAAGTTAAGGAAAGATGTAATTTCACTATAGTTCACCACATCTTGAGTATGCCGCTAATATTTGAGACCTAGCTTAGAAATGGAGAAGTGAAATACAGATGGGCAGGATATGTGAAACACACATGTATGAAGGAAAGCCGCAAGCTTTATTAAACTCCGCAACGAGCGAATGGAGGGGATAGAATGACAAAATTGATAGCGGCTATAAAATCGGATGCGACACGCTAGACTAAGATTGCTCTAAAATTTCAGGTCACGCGAGTTTCGAAGTGGCGTGGAGGAATAATTTTAACCCCGCATTACATTTGTATCAATCACAGAAATGACAACATAGTAGAAATAGGAATACACTGTCGGACAGATGGACAAACATATCATCTACAAAAAATAATGACTGAAACAATAATAGAACGAGGACATTAAGGGACATAGAGAGGGAAATTGCTATGCTGGCCAAAGCTAGAAGCTGAAGCCAGTCCGCCATCTTCGTTGACCCTCATTTTCCTATCGCGCTTGCGGGATAACGCACTAATTTTGCAATTTTACTATGTTTTACTCAGTAATTTACTAGAAATCAGCATGCACTTACTTCTTTAATTTGGATCCTCCTTACGTATTTTGTTGATTTATTAAAAGTGACATCATCCGCAATCTCGATTTAAAATATTGTTAAATTGAGTAGAACCCATAGCACTAAGCAGCCAACTTTTGTTTTAAGAGTTTCTTGCCATAAATTTCAATCAGATGGTTGATATTCTTGATGTACACCCGCTAATTCGTCCATTCCGTCGCGCTATCTATAGGAAAGTAAGGGGAGCGTATGGTTAAACAATATGCCTGTTATTTTGGTTGTCAGGCTTCAGTTTGATGAAGTAGTGCCCTCTCCATATACCTCTATGAGGAACACCCTAATCGAAACAAAATTCGTTTCATTTTTTGTCCTATTAATCGTTCGTTATGACCATCAGTACAAGGTGAGAGCAATCTTCCCTGCCTCCAACAGGGCAAGACACTCCTTTATGGCGAGGACTGTTTGTGACTGGAACAATTTGCACGGTGAGGTATCCAACGAATATCCTATGAATCTTAATGTGTTCCAAGAGAGGATTTAAGCCATATGAAGGCATAAAACTACTTTTATGTAATAATTTATTTCAATTACTGATTGCGTGATTTATTTTTCCTGCTTTCTTGTTTGCTAGCTTACGATTTTTATGTACGTTGATCTTGTACCCTTTGCCACCGGAAATGTAAAATTATTACTGCAAATGTACAATAAAATTCTATTCTATTCTATTTTTCTTTCTCTCACACTCTTTTTCCCCACTCCCTCACTTCATCGTGGCTCTTGCTCTAACATCCCATGTCCCTCAGGTGGATCGCATATTAATACGTAGTTATAAACTGCTACTACGATGATACGAGAAGTACCTAAGGACCCTCAGGTCAGAGGCTGGAAACTCGGTTCCACTTTTGATTGGTGGACCATGGAATATGGCGGAAGTAATGAGAATCGCGAAAATACAACGAAGAGCGGCATAAATATTTGTAAACGTTGCTTAATACCAACGTAACCTGTATATTTATAAGTGTTATTTATTATTAAACATTACATTAAATATTTAACAATTGAAAATAATAAATCAGTTATTTTAATAATTCATCAATAAACTATTTACGTGGTTAATTAACTATTTGATTAAATTAAGCACCCAGAGCAGACCATCCAACATGGCTGGTGTCCAGTCTCAGAATTGAGGGTCTCCAGTATTTTGGGCGAGTCAAATACACCAGGGGGAAGACGGATAATAATACCGGAAGGTATATTTCTTTTCGCATAGAATAAAGAGAAGCCGTATTTAAGAAGTTTCCACTACGACTGTGCGAGTCAAAACAAATACTAAATCCCACCTATTTCTTTCAAATGGTTTTGAAAATCCTGCTTTCGCTGATGGTATGCTTAATCTATATAGATAACCAAAATTAAGGCACAAAAATTTGTGATTTTCCACGAAAATAATCTTTGACGAGAAAGTAAAGGAGCGATGTTATTTGTCTCTCGTGAGACCTCCCTTGGTGTACGCCGCTAGTACATGGGGCCCTTACGAAGGAGAACTAGTTTTAGATACCTATAGATCGAATACAGCGGAGAGCAGCAAGATTTGCTAAAAACTGTTACGATAAACATAGTAGTGTAACTGGAATGTAGAGGGGATTAAGGTGGAAGCCTCTATCTGATCGATGGGAAAATATATATATTACATCTTTTACGAAAGTTTAATGTGGACTATTTTTTGTCGGACGTTCAACATATTTTGCTAGAGCCAAGCTATTATAGTAGAAATGTTCACAGGCATACGATACAAGAAATTGATTGCAGAACCGATATTTTTCAATTTCATTTTATCCACGTATAATAAGAGACAATAATGACTACGATAGATGAGATCTAGGATACTTTGGCCCTCACTAGGTGAAGTAGGTTTACTCACTAGTGCTAAATATCTTAACATCATTATTAGCAACTCACCCCGCAGGAAATATCCGGCATGATATAGCTTTTGCATGATTTGTGCGTTATTTTACCATTCATCAGTGGCATTAATGATACAACCAGTAGTTGAATATTAACTAGTATACTGCATGGTAGCATGTTCGTCTTCGTAGCACTCTCCTAGTTGATTGTCTGACAGCGCATTTTTATCCTGACTGCTTTTGGTCTGCGCCTGGCATCCGGGAGAACGTAAGCGGCTCTGATTTCAGCTGGGATGAGTGCTGCTTGCCTGGCGTGGAATCACCCCGTGCCAAACGCCCTTGTGGTGGCTTGCACAGTATTTTGTAGACGTAGATATTTTTTATAAAAACTTTTTCATTCCTATTGACGCCAACTGCAGCGGATTTACCAAAATTTTACTTCAATGCTCACTCTAATTATTTTAATTTATCTTTACTACCCCGGACGCAGCGCATTTGATCAGTTAAAGTCGGGTGAATAACTAAAACAAAAAAAGAACACAAACACTCATGCCCTGAGTGGTGAAAACTCCACCCTGGCGGGACTCGAACCCGCAACCGCAGGCGAGGACCTTTCCCCGTGGCCACCGTGACGGAATTATCTAATAACTTAAAAAATAAGGCGGAAAGACGCATCTGATTTATTTTTAATCAATATTCCGGAACTTTCCGTTCTTTGAAAACAATGTTCCATAACAATAGCATTTATATTAGATAGGATAATACTATTTTTCTCACATTTTTCCCATTTTCCCAATGAATACCATATGATTTCCAGTTCCACTTGCGAGAAAATCAGCACGGAAAGGTAACATGTCGTTATACATATCAAATAGAGGACGTATTATTCTATAATTACCCATTTGTAACGCCTAGCTGCATGATAGCGCTATTTATTAAGATAGTTGGTACACAATTTCCTTAATATAATTTATTTTTCCAGGCGGAGGAGGAGAAATTTCAGTACACACGTTCGGACTCGTTACGCGTCTCTCTCTCTCTCTCTCTCTCTCTCTCTCTCTCTCTCTCTCTCTCCCTCTCTCTTTTCTTTAACAATTAATCTCCAGCAAAACAAAAACAAAAAAAAAACACTTTACAACGCCGAGGTACAAATAAAAACCATAAACTCATGAAACTAATTTTAACACGAAACATTTTCACTTAATGCAAATAGCAAATAAATAATTTAATAAAACATATCAAGCGAACACACAAACAATAATTAACAGGAGCAAAATAAACAGGAGCGCGGCGTTACACATTGTATGAATGAAATGGCATTTATGTCCTTCCTCGTTGTTACCACCTCAAACCTACGTCCTAACAAGTTCGAATTTCTGAATCGAGATTCCTAATGCTGGAGCACGGGGAGAGTGGCCGAGAGGGCTTTCTCTATCGAGCTTTTCCTTCGCCTTAATTTCGATTCGAAAACTTGTTTCTTCGATACAATCACGACAGAAGGAAGGGAAAGAAGACGTTTGGATTAACAAGTATTGCTCGACGGAATGCAACGGGAAACATGGAGAAGATTTCAAAAAAAGATGTTATTTGTATCCGACGGCAATCATTTAATGCCAGGTCCGAGGGCATGAGAGAAGGAGGAAGAGGGAGAGGAGAGGGAAGGAGGATGCGAATCCCGAACGAAGGCGAATGGAATGGTGCGAGTCGTGGGAGGATGGTTTGGTCCTCGAGGGAAAACGAACACTCGTCAACTTTTTGAAATAATAACTTCAGCTAAGAATTATACTATCCGTATAATCGCAGGTCGTGAGTACCACATATCTTTATCGGAAAACAGGATGTTTGCTAAATATCCATCTCTAATGGAAACTTTTTTAATAGTGAAGCCTGGAATCATTCGTTGCGCTTACTCCAAAAATAAGAGATTGGATTCAAGACATAAAGCCATGCTTACTGCAACCGAACGCATTGGGTCATCACCTCCATGCGTAGCATTATACAAGAATTACAGCACTTCACCAGGTGAATAGTTGGTCCTTGGACCTGCCAATAACTTCCCTTGCCTAAAGTCCTTCTCTAGCACTTCTTACATAAAATACCCTTCCAGTATTTAACTCCATGAAAACTCTTTGTGTATCTTGATAAATCAACGAAAACCCTACCGGCACTATAGTTTTATGAGTTCTGTACAAGTCCAAGTCCTTCTCTAGCACTTCTTACATAAAATACCCTTCCAGTATTTAACTCCATGAAAACTCTTTGTGTCTCTTGATAAATCAACGAAAACCCTACCAGCACTATAGTTTTATTTATGAGTTCTGTACAATTAGTAAGAATAAACTGAGATAATAAGATCATAGAGCAAAATTCACTCCGTAGCCAAAATATCGTAAATTAGAAGGATTGAATATCGTAGTCAAAAGGGTTGAATAGCAGCTTCAAAAGGATAAGCTGCAACTGTTTACGATTTGATTGACAACTCAAGCGAACCCGTACACCTTCCTATCCAGAAGGGCGAGCTAAATCATCCCTAAGTAATTAAGTCATTGCAATCACAAGGAGAGAACGAATGAAAAAATAAAAGTACCTACACTGAAGGACATAAGAAAAGAGGGCCATTTGAATTTATGTTTCCATCAAGAACCTATTGATCGTTCAATCACGTCCCCTTCCAGCTCATGTCTTCATCGTCATCCGTGTTTCAATCCTTGAATACGGTAATGGCAACCATCCATTCGTTTCTGTTCATAGATAATCGAGTACTTCCCGGTTATTTTTTCTTGTCATTAGTCTTATCTCAATTCTCTTAATATAGCCGATGCCCTTATGACTGGGTCTACCTCTTGGGATCATCCCTTTAATTCATCCATCTGTTATATTTCTCGTGAACTCGTTTTGCATCACGGCGTGAACATTCAACCAGGAACACTTTTTTCGTATATAATCGGGACAAAACAAGAAAGGTCCGTTGCTTTAGGGATATATTGAAACAATTTGAATTTATTGGTGTTTAAATTTGAATTCTGCCATCAGAATCAGGGTCTTGTGAGAGCTATTTTCTTTAACAAAGGTTCCACTATTATTTGATTAAGCGTTATTCAGGTATAGTCATCCCCATGTTCCAGTTGTACGAATACAATAAGGTATTTAATCCCAATAAATAAAAATCCTCTGACATGAATACATCTGCATGTCTTGCACCCCGATTCAGCAAAAAGCTTACGATGAAAGGAAAGGCGAAAGCGAGGTAAGAACTCGTTGAGGTCGTGAGGCCATCACCGGCGGAATCGGGTGGCCAAGGCGTAGACGTGAGCACGGAACAAAAGGTATGCCGATCGCACGGGACTCGCGCAGGTGGTTGGCTCGTGAAACTTCCGGGTTATAAAAGCGAACAACCCACGCCACTACGCCTTTCATCTTTAAGGGAACTTTTTACCCCGTTTATTCCCTGCTTGGCGGACCTGCTGATGAGGGGTTTTGCTTTAGAAATTGAATCTCCATTCTCAGTCGATTCAATCCCCGAATGAGATTTCTGAGTGCATCCGTTCTTCTCCATAAAGCAGGCCAAAAAAGTAATGCCGGATAGAAAACGGCATGCCATCACGTTTTATTATTTTGCACTTAAATCGTCCTTTGCCACAAGAATGAAAACGAATAGGACGAAGTTCAAAGGAAAATGAATAGCAGGGAAAAAACATAAGCAGTAGAACAGTTAGAGTGTTATGATTGCGTATCAAATACAACCTGATTTCAAATCAGTTTTAAAGAGAAGAAAAGAAAATATTAGCAAGAATTGAGTAACCTATGATACCACTTCAAATAGAATCCGAGATATATCCGAGGACAGAATCTGTTGTATTATAACATAATGCATCGCTGAATGTAGCTGGCCGTATCTTTTTTGTTTAAAAGGTCAACAAGGGATAACAGGTAGAGCTCTTTGCGGCTTTCATGTGGGTTTGATTGTTTTCTCTAGCAGGCGTTTGGCTGACATGGAATCATTGGAAGAGAAGGACACTGAGGAAAATGAAGCAGATAAAACAGGTTCTGCAGAACTACAAACCGGCAAAGCGAATAGTTTTTTTTTGCTCAAAATAGGCTTCGATGGTGAATAACTTTTCACATGCATAATAGTAAAAGCTAGTCTGTTTCGAGGAATACTTAAAGATAATCAAGTTAACTTCAAACTTATAGAGCACTTTGATGCAAAATTTTAATAAAGGAATAAATATACTTTTTTGGCCACACATACAAACGTCCGAACACTCTTCCAGCAAAGTATTAGACATGCCTTTACCGCCATGTTAACAATCTTTTGGTACTTTAAATAATTACAAGGCTACGGTTCATCAAAATGCCAAATTTATGCTATCAAAAGAAATATTATGGAAGAAAAGAGCCACTGAAAAATCGACAGGGTCTGTTGGTAATTTTTCTCTCACTAAGGTCAGATTAAACAATTTAATATGGAATCTTAATCAAAAGCATTACTCGTAATGATCTCAATAGACATTCTTTGAGTGGCTGCTCCTTCTAATATCTAGCGTACCATCACTAAAAAACTTCAGTCTGAAAAGTTCAGGAAGGAAGTGAAATTTCTAGATAAAACTTAAAGAGCAATTATTTTGCAGTAAAATTAGCGTAGCCGATTAAAATGAGGCACAGCAAGAACGAAACGAAAGACCTAATGAAAGCTTAAAAGAAAACATAGTTAATTTAATCGCATATATCCTTTAAAAAGTTGGCTGTCTGGTTGAGGATACCTATAAATAAAAATAATTGAAGAGTGGCTAGAATACATCATGAATTTAGTTAGAGTAGCTATAAATCAACACTTCGAGCAACTACGGTAAAATTATGAAATTGGCAAAGAAAAGGCGTAGAAAGCCAATCAGCGTTTGCCAACTTCTCATCGATCGTTAAAATTCCTATTTAATAAGGGATGAGTTTGGATGGAAAGGCTCGACGGAAGATATCGTGTGTGTCCTCCCCAGGTGGGTAATTATGAAACAACATCAAAGTGCCCATTAAAGGAGACAATTTGGAGGCTAGTGATTTCGGAACCCTAAGTAGAGGAATTAATATTATCCCACGGCGATGATGAAGAGTGGTTCCACCGATTGATTACAAATTTACTCATTAAACCGCATAGGAAGCACTTCAAAATTGCATCAAAATATGAGAGGTGTTCTCTACACAGAACAATAGTGCCATTATATCATATTTCCTGATTTACCCAACACAATGAGAATGCTTTCTTTCCACTCTAAACGAGAATCATGATACACTCCGTGTTCAAGTCTATTTAAAAATATGTACCTAAAAATATCAATTATCCATAAAAAACTTTCCACAATCTCTATTTTATGAATATCTATAATTTCTTCATATAAAATCCGGAGATTCCTGCAATATTGAGTGGAATTTATGCATGATGCAGAAATGAAAAATTTGCAATTATCCACAGAAATACATTTCTTTTAAATTTGTCACCTAATGATGATGTAAAAGCGTCGAAACCTAGGTCGCAGTAAAATTAATTTCTGTGGTCAATTGCAATTTTTTTTCATTTCTGTACAATTAATTCGTTTCCCAACGTTATCCAAAATTCCTAAAAGACACCAGGGTTGAAATTCGCTATGAAAAAAATCATTTGACTTGACCGGGATTCGAACCCGGATCTCCCAATTGCCGGTCAGGTGTGTTTTCCCAATGATTTTATTTTATAACAATATCATATTACAGTACATTCATTAGCAATACAGGGCAAAAAAAGATCCGCTACAAAGACACATACATTTATAATGCATTTATGTTTAAAGTATTTTTTAGACACACATGAATATATTTTTCATATTTTAGTTTTTTTATCTCTTTTTCACATAAAATACTATTAGAAGACGTTGAGCAGCCATGCCTTTTCATGCTCTGAGGAGGGTAACTGTTTATTTACTATTTTAATTTTATCGATAAAAGCTGATCGTATATTTTTCTGACCTGTTTGACTTTCCACGACAGTTGCTATTAGTTCTGTTAGGATTATACTTTTCTTGGCAGGAAACAATTTAAAATTTGGTGTTAACAGACTCTTTTCTCCAATATCTCCATCTCCGAATGTGTCGAAGTGTCTAAAAATGTTTTTAATTATTTCCCATTCCTTGTTTGGTCCTTTACAACCAAATATTTTGTGAACTACATTGTCTATCCTTCTGCATTTAGGACATACTGGGCTATCGCAAAGTCCAAGTCTGTGTTTCATTTCTCCCGTTACCATACAATCACTGCAAATTTCGTACATTATACTTTTTTCCTTGATATAGTGTTTCAACTTTGCATAATTTGTCCAAATGGTTTTTTTCTCGGGTTTTTAAGTTTTTTTATTGTTTTTTTTTATTTCCTCCTCATAGATTTTATTTGTCAAGTGAAGTTTTTCACCTGTCGCATATTTATTTTTCAAATCGATTACCTCAGTCAGTACATTCCTAAAATACCTCATTATTTTGGCCATCCACAGAGCGCACACCATTAGTGTTCTCCTATTGTAATGTCCTTCTTGCAAAATTTCCGCTACTTTTTTCTGTCTATAATATTCGCTTTCATTTTTGAATTAATTAGGCTGAGGCCACCCAGTTTAGGAGGAGCATACAACTTATTTCTCTCCACTTTCTTTATAAAAGCATTCCAGATAAATCTATTTGCTATTTTAATTATCTGAGCATTTTTCTTCTCCGGGAGTGGCCACACATGGGCCACATACCACAGTAGGGGGAATAACATTGGATTTATAAAGGCTATTTTTGCTATTAATGGCATTCGGTGATCGGAGAAGTTTGTCAGATTCCATTTTATTATATTTCTTGCCTTATCCCAGTTTTTTTCTACAATCTGAAAATAATTACTTTGCCACCACAGGCATAGAATTTTTATTTCACTCGTTCGGGTCCATCCGTGAGTATTTTTTATTTCCTCCCCATGTATGTGTAGAATTTTAGATTTCTTTCTATTTATTTTTACCCCAGCTGTATCAAAGTGTTTAAATGTTTCATTTATTGTGTTTAACTCCTTCTCGTCCTTAATAAATAAAGTTATGTCGTCGGCATATGCTACACCTGTATACTTTTTCCCACATCGATGGACCCCTATTCTGCAATTTTCTATTGCTATAAGGATTGGTTCTAAAGCCAATGTATACAACAACATTGACATAGGACATCCCTGTCGAACCGAGTTTTTGATTAGAAATGCTTCTGAATGTTTTTTCCCGATTTTGACGATTGAGTTTATTCCTTAATACAGTTTGAATGATTTAAATTACACCACCAAAGGCGAGTTTCGAGGGGGGAACATCTATTTCGCATAAACCCCCCTTGAAGGAAGATGGCTTGGTGGTGTAACTGGCTGTAAAATATATTCATATATTCATGTATGTGTCTAAAAAATACTTTAAACAAAAATGTATTATAAATGTATGTGTCTTTGGAGCGGATCTTTTTTTTTGCCTTGTATGCTAATGAATATGATATTGTTATAAATTATATGCTAATGAATATGATAATGAAATATGATATTGTTATAAAATAAAATCATTGGAACAACACACCTGACCGGCAATTGGGAGATCCGGGTTCGAATCCCGGTCAAATCAAATGATTTTTTCATAGCGAATTTCAACCCTGGTGTATATGCACCCGTGCGAGTGACTTCGTACCACATCATTTGTTAAATGCAATGTTTGGAAATTCCTTAAGGAGTTTTCCTGCCCAGTTCATAGATATACAAGATTTAAACGCTCCTACCGCGCATACATCTACTTGACACTTGAAAGTAATTTACATAAGTGTTTGGCATAAGTGCTATTTTATCGCTTTATTGCCTATGCTACCCTTAACTCATACGAATTTAGTATTCAAACTATTTATTAGCTTTTCTTTGGATCCATCATCCATAAATAATCATTTTATAAGGGCACCTATATTGAGCTGCGCTGCAGATCATTCCTTAAGTTCAGCAAGCCCTTACTGCCCGTTTATAGTTTCTCTTCTCTCTAGATTTTTCCAACATTTTATCTCTTAAATAGGCTTTCCTCATCAGATACCTTGCAATAAATTTCCATGGAAATCATTAACGTTCTGCAGTATATCTCTACTGGATGACAGTAGCAGGGGCCGAAGGTGTCGTGTGCAGTTCGCCATTAGTTTAAGACACCAGCATATAATTTATCGAAAGCTGAAATGCAAAATAGATAAGTAACCTTAAAACCTAAACTTTAACTCAAAGATATCTATAAGATCAGAGTTAAAAGATGCAGTTGTATTGGGAAAACCGGGATATTTCAAGTCTCAGACACGAAATCATAGTTGCCACGCTCATAAAGCCCACGATTATAGTCAATCCTTTTCCTAAAGATTCTTCATTACAAAATAAATAGTATCAGTTCTCAGAACTTGGAAGTGAAATATTGGGAGGAGGAGAGCATTCGCTTCGCCATTGCTGCAGCATGCTAATGAGTGGAAAGTGTCCAAGGTGACACGAGAAGTTTCATTAATTAGTCGGTTAATTGGCTTGAGGTACCTCGGGCGACGGGGAAGAAACAAGTTTCATGAGACAGATATTATCACACCGGGCAAGAAACGCTGTAGCATATGGCGTGGTACGTCCACGCTTGTTCATGAATTCAAGCTTCTCACGGGGACACGTTGATGGACATAAATGATTGCCGAGAAACTTGAAGCGGAAGGTTAAACGGGTGACACTCGTGTCTCCCTGACGCTCCAATATTACCTAATAGCAGTGTTTCTTCCGCCTTAAAACGTCGAATTTCTTCGGGTATCACATTTTGGAAGATAGAGTCAAGGAATTGAGAATCATTGTCAGACATCCGAGAACTGTATACATTTCATGGAACGATAAATTTACTGGAAATTATTTTCAAGGCGCAACAATATGAGCAGTCGCAGGAAATAACTTGCGACATTTGAGTACAGTCGAATCATAAGGCTTTTTTCTCTCCTTAAACGTTTCTTCTTTTGTATTTTCTAATTCGTTCCAACGTGAGTTGAAATTTCCAGCGGGAAATTTCAACGCACAATTTCGAAATAAGTATTAAAACTGCCAACCAAGACCATGATTATGAAGAAACTAATTTCAAGCGTTCGTAAAAATCACCGAAAAAATCTTGACTGCAATCCCAGTCCAGGTGAATTATCTTTTCATCGTTTATTTCACACGGTTATGTAACTCAGCAGAGGGCCACTGTCATAAAAACTTTGATTTCGTCTAATTTAAATCTAATTCGTCTAATTTAAATTAAATAAATAAGATATTACGACATAGCTCAAAAGATGGCTGAAATCAGAAACAGGAAATTCTAATGATGGCCTGTAACTAAGATTGTGGAGAGAAATTTTGGACACACTTTTTCATCAAACCAGTCGTAGTACCAGTATTTGTACCAGTCTTTCAATGCAATGCAAATAATAAACTCCTAAAAAAGGGAAATTTCGCCGTTTACCTAAATAAAATTTTGAGAGCCAAATCAATCCATCTTCGGCCATTTTGAACAAAGATTAATTTTGTCTACGAATGGATGCATGTATATATACAGACTACATGACGCACTATTCATGCCAGCCATTTTTTTCTGGTATTCTGCGGGGGCTGTGGGAATTTCGAGAGAAAACCTTTTGTACACACAACACGCTCAGATGCCGACGGCGGTGAAGGATCATAAATTATGGTCAGATCTGATGGGCTTCGTACGGCGCGATAAACGATACTATAATTCGCGAGCGATATCCGTCCGCATCGGAACGTGAGGGGAGCGAGTTTGGAGAATGCAGAGCGCGGAAACTCTCCTTCCTATCGTGCACCCCACGTCCAACATAGTATACGCAAAATTGACGATAGAAAAAAAAGAACGCCTTCTAAGAAAATTACCCTGACATAGTTATCGATGATGCAAACTCTGAATCATTACATACAGGGCCATGAGTATGGGTGAACCAAGATTTTTAAAAGCGTTCGCAGCCACTGAAAATCTTGCCACGGCGGTAATCAGTATGTGTATCATTAATTGCGGATATTAGACGAAAATGACAAGGCGCAAAAGTTTCTGGAATTCGATTGAATACTATCTACATTTACATACTACTCTGTGAGCCGCCGCATGGGCGTGTGGCAGGGGGTGTTAGGACACCAGCCGTGTAAAGATGTAAGGGATAAGATGTTGGGAGGTGAAATGGTGACGTGTATAATGGGAATGTATTTAATAGAGCTCATTTTTCATTGTGCTTGCTTATTGTGCGCGGAAGAACAAGTTTTTGCACCTACCTAACGATTTTTTTGTACCATCGAACATAATTACGGTATTTACGGTGTGTTCAGTGTGGTGGATAGGTACTCTCTTCCTTATCCCGAGATACCGATTTCAATTCCAGAAGTGGCGGAGATTTTTTAGAATAGTGCCGAACTCTACTTCGGTACATGTGCTCTACCCTGGGACGTAAGACTATGGCATGTGTTAGAGACAGCAGGCTAGTGCCAACGCTGGGTTCCCTTCCCATCTCGGTCAATTCCTGAAATAATCCTACGTTAACTAACCCAACCCACCAGTCCAGGGTGATGCAAGTGATCACAGCTGTCAATGCCTCGGTTATACACCAAAGCAAATAGCTATAGTAGAGGTCAGTCTTCCGTGGATGTAGCATCACTATTTTCGAAGCGTAGCTGCAATGGCTCCTTTCTTCGAGGGAAAATTCACATGTCATTTACTGTCAGCTATGCTGTCAATTCACATGTCATTTACTGTCAGCTTGCTGACTTCGACGGTGTGTGAGAACTCAATAGACGATTTTCTGGAAGGTTGTTGGTGGAGATAGAGGACCCCAGAAAACTCATCTTAAGTTTAAAACGAAATGATTGCTATCTATTAACACACATATATCTTACGTCCAGGATTATCTATCGGTATCTGAGCTAAATGGCTTGACGATATCAATTGTCTCCATTATATTTGAAGTGGTTCGCGCTTCAGATAACATTCCAAGCTTTTCTGAGAGCGGACATCAAAGCTTATATTTTATTAAACATCTGCGGTAACCCAAAATTAAACAGCGACGGAGTTCATAAATGAAAATGTGAGTCAGATAATCATTTATATCAAAATTTTCTACATATAAACCACGAGTAATTCAAGTGTTCACCGGTAGTTTATAAAAAAAGAAGTAAAAAAAGTGACACAGGATAACTTGAAATGAGACAATTAAAAAGGATATCAGGTAGACAACCGACTTCTCTTTAAAGGTGTCAATTCTTCTTTAAATATTAGAGCTTAAGGCATCGTTTCTTAAAATTTCCTTCGGGGCATTATACGGCAGAATTTCCTGATATAATGTTTATTGGCAATAATATGGGAAAAAGTGACGCTTTTTTTTCTCTCGCAGCAATGAATTTCACAATTATTTAAATTGATGAATATAGAAGGAGAATAATATTATCGATAAAGAGCTCGCAACGGTCCGTACTTTAAAATATATGCTTCTATTAATCTTGTAATAAGTCTTAGCTTCATTTATATCTAATTCTCCTTAAGACTTTTTGCAAATTATTGTCAAAGAGTACGTTTTCCCATTCATTTACATGGATACAATATTGCTCCTAATTGGGCTTTTTAGACCAGAACCACTTAAAAAGAAATTTAAACTGAGCTTTCCAGTAAATACATCACTGAGTACCAGCAATTTAAACAGGTGAGCTTCAATAGAATCCACCAATCCATCTCCACTGATACGAGATGACCATCTTTCTGTCTTCTTTCAAATGTGGTTAACTATTCAATAAAAAAACCGTATCGCATGGAAAAATGCAAAACGGATAGCTATTGGAAGATGCACCTCAGCCGATCTCGAGGATTTGGAACAAAAATCACGTACATTATTCCGACGGCAATTCATACGCGTCACATCTCTAGGGACTACCTCCGCCATTGTCTGCAAGCGCGCACACTTCACCTCCAGATTGGACGCCTGCCGTCGAAAAAGACTTCCATTCCTCTAGATTGGAACTTCTTTTTCCGACGCTCGCCTATTTTATTTGTTTCTCCAAAGTTCTCATTCATCGATAGCTGGGCGACGTCTCTATTCCAATGTATCTGGTCATCACGGATTCCTGCAAACTTTTCTCTCATCCTTTTTGCTAAGCATATAATTGGAAGGTCCTCGGATGGAAAAGTCAGAGAGAGATGCTACATCGCTATGGTTAGGCCACACCTCGAATACGCCGAGAGCATTTGGGACCCTGGTCATAAGATTTAACCAAAAAATTAATAAAATACAAACAAAAGCAGTATGCTTCGATAAAAAATGCTACGAGCAAACATATAGTGCCTCACAACTTTTAGAGGGATTAAGGTGGGAGCCCCTAAAGACTCGGATGCTACACGCTAGGCTTAGCTTGCTTGATAAATTCAGAACTGATATTTTTCAGAGCGACATACAGAATATTATCATGACTCCTCACTACATCTCTAGGTCTGACAGATGCGATAAAATAAGAAAGATACACTGCCGAACAGATATGTACAAAAACTCGCTCTTTCCGCGCACAATAAGCGACCACAATAAAAACTGATCTCCACTTAATACACTCCCATAATACACGTCACAATTTCTCCGGCCAAAAACTTACATCTTTACACGGCTGGTGTCCTAACACACCCTGCCACACGCCCATATGTATTATGGGTATTATGTAGATTTAGATCCTAATATTTCTTGAATGTATGTGTACGTACTGACCCATATACACACAAACGTTTACGTAATTTTACGCACCAATGCCAAGGTGTACACGAAAACTTCGATCCACACACGCGGAAAAATATTTTACTGAGACGGATCGAGGTTCTCTCTCTGTATGTTTTCCATTGAAAGAGTAAGTACCACCGAAAATGTCCCACTGGTGCAGTAGCAGTCGCAAATGGAGGTCGAAGGAGAAAATAATCTTCCGAGGCCTCGATTACATAACTTTGCGAGCGTAGCTCTTTCCAGTTGAAAGTCGGGTACTCGCGTAGGAGATTCTTCCGAAAATGTAATTTTTATTTGAATAGGCTGGAACCTGAGAAAAACATGATGTGTCGGGAAAATAGACGATAGAAAACTTTCTGGAATGCAGACCTTACTTGGTGGTTCATCTCAATGGGCGTGGATAAAAAATAAGAAAAAGGAATAAAATATTACATTGAGCGCCATGCATTTAGGGCATGCATCCAATATTGGCACTATACTGAGGGTTTATGTTGAAAAAAGGCATTAAAATCGTTCTTATCCCTATGATAACAACTATAATTACACTCTCAACACATAAGTACTAGAGGGGTAATTTTGATCCCTTTTTATTTTAGATCACTCATTATTTCAGATTGATTCGTTCCAGCTCTCGCATGTTTCTTGAATTTTATTTTTTAGCAGGAGAATATAAGATGATACGATAAAAAAGAACCTCATAGTAGCAATAGTTTTTTATGCACATTACCTTCAACCTATTGGTACCAGAGGGGTCATTTTGACCCCAGGCTATTTCCTCCTTGTTTTATTCGAGTAGTGTCACATTTGAATGGAGCTTTATTGTCTTTCGTGGAGACATAATAGGCGGTTTGGCTGGCAAACGTTAATGTGCAAGAGTGACTCACCGTACGAAGGCCCAACAGACCCGGACTTCGCATGAGGACTTCGACCCGGAACAGAAGCCCCGAGTCCAAGTCCTCATGCGCAACATCCTAAATGTTGAAATAGCAAATAATAGTACGTTAATATAAACCATAATTCTAAAAAAATAATTAACAATGATAAATAAAAGATTTATGAAATAATTTGCATGGTAGTCAAATTAAATAAGTCAGTATTCCTTTTGGAAAAAAAATATTTATGAGGTATCAAATTGAACCTTGACGGTACCATGCCATCAAGTACTTCTGTACTTCTGGTGTTAATGAGATTAGAGGGGATTCTGGTATTAATGAGAGGCCAGTTTGGATATTTTTTGATTACGCTCAGAATCGATTTAAAAGCACACAAATTCAGAATTTCAATCTAGCATCATAATTTTAAGCTTATCAGGTGTAAGATACTATTTTCTACTGCCTACCTGACTTAGAAAAGCATATTTCACCCCTTTAAATAAGCATATTCCACTCTTAAGGTAGTTTGAGCGAGATTATTCCCTAGCCATAATGGAGACCTTTAATTATACCTTTAATTTTACCTCCAGTAGGAAGCATGAGTAAAATTTGACATTATCAGTAGTGCAATAATATACTATTATATGACTGAAATTCTAGGTAATTAAATAAAAATATCTACATCAGTCTTTGGTTTAACTGATTTTTTTCATGCAGTAATTTCACAATTCCGACAAAACGGAAGATTTTTTGCGATTCTGAAAAAATTACTGCGGTGACAATATGATTCATTTAAAAATATAGTCGAGAAAATATACAAACTACGCCGTTAATTTTTTGACAAGACCTAGGCGTTAGAAATGCCTTGTTTTTAAATGTCTCTCTGGAGAGCGTAACCTACCATTTCCCTCGTAAATGGGCTGGTATTATTTGTCAAAAATCTAGGAAAGTAGTTCGGTAAGGGACTGATATTTTGGTATCTTTGGCGGAGTAAGAAATTTTCCGTTAATATGAGATCAAATTCATTGATTTCTGGGAGAAATGAAATTTCGCTCTAACTACCAGTAAGTCAATTTGGGAGGGCGTAAAATGTGATTCTGGACAGATCACCGGACTGGGTAGCGTAACTGTCCAACCCGCCTCACTAGTGACTAGGAGGTCTAGGTTCGATTTCTAGTCTAGTCGGATATTCTTTTTTTCCACGGCAAAAATCGATACTCCTCGATATAACTCGTGGGTGGGCAGGAGATCGGCCGATCCTGCTCTCCGGCGTCGGCGGTCGGGAGAGCGGGGATGTTTCAAAACAGCGTAAGATTCGACGTCGAGGAAGAGAGGCGCGGGCGGATGTCAGGTAGTCCGGATGCCTCGACATTGAATCGCAAATGGGGTGAATACGAAATCTCGTCGGCGGGGGAGGGCCCGCCCGGCGAAAGACTCTTGACCACACTCCAAACTGGGACTTGGGACCGACATCAGCTGTTGTTGACGCCTCGAAGGAGAACATGAGCAGGAAGGGCGAGAGGCGAAGATCAATGCATTCATGCCCGGCAACGGGGAGCCCTTTAAAAAAGTCCCGAAAGGATTTGAATGGAAATACAGGAGATTCGTGACCAAGAACGCAAGGTCTCTCTCCGCGTGGCCACCTCTCCCCTCCCCTCTTCCGTGCCTCGGATAAATTTCAATACAAGATCCTTCGTCTTATTCCAGGAGAAGCTGCATGCTGAGACGAAGACGTCAAACGAAGGTCTTTTAGGAAGAAGAATCAGGCCAACGCTGATGAAATTGCCGACTGGTTCGGCCGTTTTTGGGGGAGCGGGAAATGATTTAATCACAAAACCCATATGCACGGGCCACGGATTTGGGACATTAAATTGCGTCTTTATGCACTCAAGCCTGTTCTTTTCCTTATAAAATATCCAATTAACACTCTATTTTTAATAGTACAAGCAATGCCACAGTTATCACCGTGTTTTCAGTAAAAATAACCTTTTCAAGACGACCGATTTTGCCTTATCGGCTTCAGTGCATCTGGACCACAGTACCGCAAAATAAGGTTTCACCTATTCTCTTTTTGATCCAGTACGTTAACCTTAAGAGTAATTAAACTCGGCCGACGGAAAAATCCTACGTGACCCCTTGCTTGGTCGTGCACCGAGCCGTGAGGGATTATCAGGGGAACGACGACACTATGACTCGATTTTAACATTAAGTAATTAATATAGCTAAACTTTACACCTTCAGGCGTCACTTTGTGGAAGTATTTTATATTCGAATTCATATTGAAAAAAGTATTGTACTTTTCCACCGTTATTTTTCGTATGCGTGATACGTGTTTTCAAGCTTGCTGTATTTTCAAGCACAATTGTTTCCGTGAACAATTGTGCATGAAGGCCAAGCTGCAAAACGCATTATACGAATACAATAAATAACTGTGGGAAAGTACAATGCTTATTTTCAATATGAATTTGAATTAATTTAGCTCTTAAGTGCAACTATATATTAATATATTTCTGCTATTTTCGTATGATGACAGAAGAATACCAATCACTTTCCGCTTCTATCACCCTATGAGTACAAAGGACTGATGCCTACTTCGACTAAATACGGAGCCAGTGACTTGGCCAAGGACCGTATTATGCCAGACGAGTCATAAAACAGCGAATTCAGTCGCTCGTTCTTTAACCTTTATTTTATTTGTGATTTAGAATGCAACCGTAATTACCTAGCGTCAGAGGATTGCACGTGCTGTATTCGCAGTCACAATTTCGCACCAGTAAGCACTGGCGCCGTTTCCGATGCACATTAGTAAACAGAACGAAATTTCAAATACAAGAATAATTGAAATTTCATGAGGATTCGAAAAAGAAATACTGAATACATTATGTTGACGGCATAATTTTAATAAGCGCATGTGCTTTTAAAATGGAGAGATGTCCATGATTGCAATTCCATATGTGAATACTGTAACACATAATCATGAAAGGCAACAACTTTTAATGAGATAAATAATAAAATTCGTCGTCGTAACGCACTGCGATAAAGATACCAGTAGAGCGCCGCATAAAACAATCCTTGAATCGATTACCGGTAATTTTAAAGCCTCATACGCATCAAAGCACCGATCATACAAGCACTTTTCACTGAGAATTATTAGGGAGCACTTTTGGCAAAAGGTCATGCACAAAATATAAGGTAAATAAATTGACATAGAAATGTCGTAGACAGCTCGTTACATATTTTGGACATCTGTTTCCGTTGGACCTTATTCCTATTCCAAAGCTCATTTCCCCATAAAGCGGCAGGAATCGAACCAGCGTCAATATCTCTATAGTTCCCTGGATTTTCAAAAGTTTGTCACGCAAAACAATTGTGAAAATGGTGTTTTATTTATTTCTCCACAACTTTGCCACTAAATATAAATTCTCCATCGGCATTTTATGGAGCACATAAAGCTAATTTCTTATTCTGAATTCTTTACACCGATATCCTTGTTAAAAATTATACTACCATTTACAGCCATTTGCTTGTTCTGCAAAGAATATTATCGTTTGAATTACTTGTCTGTAACTAAAATAAAACAAATAAAAAATAACCAAGAAAAGAGAGCAGTGGGAGATGAATTTATACATACCTAAACTAATTATGGGCTTGGCTCTTCAACAATTTAGAGACATCCTGCAAATCATATTATTCCTTTGCTTCGAATAAATTGATGAAATCAGCCACTGGCCTACTCATGAATGTCGGATAATATCAATTACTAACTGCAATTTATGTCATCAACATTTATGATTGACTGAAGCGTCTATATTTTCGCCATTTTTTACTCTGTTTCTATCAGTCATCGCTAGGAAAAAGACAGCGGGTACTGATGCAACATATCAAATTAAAATATACGGAGAGAGAGGAGTTGATATGGGCGATATGGGCACAAGCACATTTCGTAACTGAAAATGTTGTTTTGAAAACTTGATAATATGCCAATAAGATAATCCAGTGAATAATACTTAAAAAAAGAGCTCTACAGTAAATTACTGAACCTTGTAACATTGTTCTACAGATTACGGGTTTAGGACAAACGCTGGAAACAATCGGGCAAAAATAAGGACATATACTTAATTTTCACAGTATAAAACACGTCGTTTTATTCCTTCAGTTCTCAGCAATATCCATCATCTCCATGCCATCAAAAAGCAATGTTATATAAATTTTTCCACCTCCAATTAACCATCTTTACGCTAAATTCGTCCTCCTCTCACAGCCTTCCGCAAAATACCACCTACGAGGTGTGTGAGAAAAGTAATGAGACTGGCAACACTGCGGGCAATCTGGCTACGTCGTGTCTACCGGCCTGTGCTAGACCGATTTGTTTATCCCTTCCACTTTCGCAGTCCGAGTTTCAACTCCGTACAGCTAACACATGATTTTTGACAGCGCCATCAGTGAACTTTTTCAGTGTTTTTGTTGTGTGTTACAAAAATGGAGCATCGGAATTTAGAGCAACGTTGTGCAAATCAAGTTTTGTGTTAAACTTGGTAAATCCGCGAGTGTGACTTTTGACAAGTTGAAACAGGCCTATGGGGAACATTGCTTATCAAGAGCACAAGTTTTCTGCTGACACAAATCATTTTTGGAAGGCCGAGAACACGTTGAAGATCAACCTCGCTCAGGGAGACCTTCAACTTCAAAAACTGACGGAAACGTTGAACGTTTGAGGGCTTTTGTGAGATCACACCTTCGTTTAACAATAAGGATGATGAGTAAACTGTTAAATTTTCAACACTTTCACCGTAAATCAAATTTTGACAAACGATTTGGGCATGGGAAAGATTTGTGCCAAAACGGTGCCGAAAAACCTCACAACTGAACAGAAGGACAATCGAAGAAACGTGTGCCCCGTGTCACACGGCCATTTCCATCAGTGAATTTTTGACCTCAAAAAGCATTTCTGTTGTTCCTCAACCCCCCTATTCACCTGATTTGAGTCCTTATGACTTTTTCCTTTTCCATTGATCCTCATTTGATTGATGATTGAGATTCCTCATCAATTGAAACATGTCTTAAAAGGACGTCATTTTGAAAATCTGGAGAACATTCAAAAGACTGTGACCGACCAGTTAAAAGCCATACCAGTTGAAGACTTCCAGCGCTGCTACCAAGAGTGGGAACAACGACTCCTCCGGTGTATAGCTGCCCAAGGGAACTACTTAGAAGGGGATAACATTGTTGTTTGAAAAAAATAAAAACTTGGTTAAATGAAAAATCAGTCTCATTACTTTTCTCACACACCTCGTCTCAGCACCTTTACCATATACTTCTACCCCTTAAGAATATTGACCACCAATGCTTCTCCTCGCCTACCATTTCTATCACTTTTTTGTTGGTATATCTCTTCCATCAGCATAAAGTAAACCACCTTCCCAAAACAAAAGTATTATCTCAATGAGCCTACCATGGGCCGTACCTCGAGCAGTTTAATTTTTTTCATGAAAGCCCTGGAAGCCAAGAAGGTTGGCAACTTCAACTAGAGTATTTGATATTTCGCAACCTTGAAGATTTCTTCTGGTGTATGTTGGGATTCGGCAATATAAATGTACTCTGTCTTTGTTACTTACCATTGCAATGAATAGATGGTCATACATTATTTTAGTCATTTTCAGGTTCAAGTTTCTCCATTTTGAATATATATTCTATTAAAAAACGATCGATCTGTATTATTTTACTTGATAATTAAGCCCCGTTATCAAAATCAATGCCACATCTTCACTTCCTTTCATGGTAAGGGATGAGAAACTGCAATGGGATAAGATAGCTTCATTATCTCATAGAAGCTCTAGCTGAACAACGTGCTCGCCTATTAGTGATTCCGAATATACGTTAGCTACTACTTACTATTCAGAATACGTAAGCACCCATAATTGGCACGTTCATTGCACAGGTGAGTAAAGAACACAAAATATATTTGCAATTATTTCGCTAAATTGCTACCCATACAGGAAGCCTTCATGGCTGCTAAATACCATATGACCTTGTTCGTGTTGTCTTAGGCTTCAGCGGAATAAACGAAAAAATAAAACAGGCTCCACCTGTTTGATATATTGAGCTAATATTTGCGCAAGGAATTTTCTATTCATTTTGCATCAAACTGGGGGCGGCATGAAATGCTAAAATGGCTTTGAATCTTTTTGCCCACCCTAATGGGTAGTGTTAATTGTGAGGTCCTGAGTATATCAATCGTATGATTACTATTCCAGCCAAAGTTATTCCAGTATTGGAGAGGGTTGACACTTGTTCCAGCAAAAATACACATATTATTTATAAAGTTGAAAATTTAAGGTATGAATTTGGTTTCTGGATGAAAAAATTTAAACCAGCTTCCCGATTAAGCATAAGAAGTATTTCTGAAAAAAAGGGTATTTCCTGAGTTAGTTCTGCTGCTTCCTTAAAGAGTATGTAGGTAGGTTACGAGGTATTATTAAGGGGACGGACTGACACAGAGACTAGAGAAATGGCATAATTGTCCGAAGGTTAGGGTTGAAGTCCTGGCAGTGACGGATATTATTCAGTGGAGTGATCCTCATCCCAACGTGAGTGGTAGGTAACTATTCAGAAGTAGGCTTTCGCGGGTACAGCAGAATGATAGCGGTGAATTTCTTAGCGCCTTTTGTGGATGTGATAATGCCGATGCAGGAATCCTTTCCATTCTTTCTCAATTCCATAAATAATCACACCATTGGCACTCAACCTAAACATCCTTAGCTCAATAACGCCCAGCGTGATCATGTAACCAAAGTGACCATTTCATGTTCTAAATTGCCCTACTTACAGCATTCGTCGAATTGATGTATTGCCACCTTTGTAATGATATATCGACAATACTTTCTCAACTAAAATCCGAAATGTTTTAACGATGTAACCGTAAATTTTTATGACATGGCTTTACCAATATAATGGCCTGAAAAAAATTCCGGCGTCACTTGGTTGACACCACTGGTCGATCGCCTCCCTATGAGACCGACCACCTTTTCTGCAATAAAACGAAATTTTCTGAATATATGGCAATAAAAAAATATGAACTTTGTTCTACAAACAAACCGCGCACTTAGCCTTATATGCGACCGAACTGCTGTGGAACTTCAACAATGCCGAACACGTGGAGAATGGGAGAGGGAAGTATTCGGAAGACAGGAGGGAGAGCACGGAAAGGAATCACATTGCATTACCAGTCATTTCGAGCAAGTTTAGAAAGACCGGTAACGACGGAAACACAGACCAAATAAGGGATGAGGAGATGGGGTCGCAATTTGCATGGATAATGCGGACGAGAAGGGGACGCGGACAGGTTTATTCGGATAAATAATTTAGCGTCAAGTCCTTCAACTCCGAAGCCGGACGACGATCGAGTGTGGATGTGCGTCAATGCAAATGGAACGAAGCTGAATTTGCTGATTTACTGATTTTTCCCAGGTAAAAAGTGAACAGGGATGCATGGCATGTTGCGTTTCGGAAGAATGCGATCGTACCGAAGAAAAGTATGCTTCTCGGCACTCATCTACTATAATGCTCATTAACATATTACTATATCAAGTACCCATATGAGTAGCTGGTCGAGAAATTCGTCCCTAGTACTTCCTAAAAGTAAGAGTAATCAATAATAAACTAGAAAAACAGGGTAACCGAACTTGAGCAACAGGCTCAATGGAAACAACTGCAGGAACTGCAATTATCTCAATCAATCAATACACCCGGGTTAAGGCTAAATCGACCCAAAATGCGACTGGATGATTACGACTGTAGGAATAAACCACGATCTAACAAAATAATTTCGCATATCATCGGAAAAATGAAAATTACATTGAAAAAACCTTCATCTGCAACAAATTAATCATCGAAGTACCATCGCGAGAATGATGGCAAAATTAACTGTCATAGGACAATTTTTTTATAATCAGTGTCTGATGCAAAGTACAGTAAGACATATTTTACCAAAATTAAAACCAAAAGAACTAATTCAAAAATTCATTTCACTTAAAAATTGTCACGGAAACAGAAGGAAGACCTTGAAAACACGAGATAAGAGCTAAATCCTAATAAATAAAATTAAAAATGGCATTGGTGGCAGACTTTCCAAATGCCATATAGGAGAAACGAGACAGAACGGAACTGGAATATTGCATATTTGAATATGCACCTCCCTGAAACCGTTTCTTACCTTCCACTACCTATTATTATAACTAGAAAGTACTGCAGGAAAAATGATATGAACCCCAAATGAAATGTCCAGTATTCGCATAAGAAAATTGATTCTAACGCAAATAACCCAGAGGCGTCTTATAAAAATGGGTATGTTCTGAAATGCACTAAAACTGTACACAGATTAAAACTGAAATTCTCTTCTGTAAATCTGATGTCTGTATGTCTGATGTAAATCATTCTGTAAATCTAATGCTAAATTTGTCCTGAACTCTATCATCATCCAAATTATTGTGACTAAAAAAGCAAGATAATTTTCCTCATAATAGCGGATTCCATTTCTTCCACAACGTATTTCACAAAAAAAAACGGTCATGGCACAAAATAAACTAGCATCGAAACTTAATATTTTGTCAATTTTTTATACTGTGACTTGAATACAACCACTTTAAAGGACCAATGAAAAGTGGATCGGAAAAAAATTATACTGTTGTGAAATTGTCACCTGAAATAGAAGAAAGAAGATGCCTCCGCTAAACTAAATGGGAACTTAACCAAGCAGGGGAGAATTGATAGCAAATGCTATATAGGAGGATGATAAATTATAATTCAGAAAGGTATAATGGCACAAAAATATCCAGCACTCTCGAAAACTGCATAGACTCTTAAGGAACAATCTTATGACTATTATTATATCATCACCATTACTCGTTTTACGCGGAAATCCGGTTCATGATTAATGAAGGGCACGAGAAATTATCGAGTGTCTGAGCTCAATTCACAGCAACTCGAATTCGCGAAGTTACGCCCGAGTCAACAAGTGCTTAAGATCAGGCCAAAAGAAAACTATGCGGTCAGAGACATCCGTTGCGGTAAGGTTAATTTCATCTTTCCTTGCTGTTTGACTGTTTTTCAAGGTAAGGATCGTTAAGTATATTAAACCTCATAGAAATAACTCTGCTTCTCTATATTAGGAGGAAGCAAAAGCTTTGCATTGCCAATATATGCCAATATTTGCTGAATTAACTACCTTGTATATTACATCACCGTTATGAGATTACAATTTATAAAGATTTGATTCGGAAATACTTTGAAGGTAGGAGTTAGTAGTTACCACATGTTAGCTTCAGTTGAATAAAAGGAGGAAACCAGGATATTCATATTAATGGCGAAACGTAGCAAGTTTCCCTCTACGGAAATAAAATGAGTGTAGGATTACGACTAAGCATGAGCAGAAAGCATGGAAAAAACGGCTGAATGCCAGGTTGACTCGATACACGAATTGTTCAAATGCCGCCCAGTTCTATTCAGTATTTAACAAGGGGTTGCTCTTGATTTTTCCGTGGGGGAGGGCAGAATTAAACTAGTTGGCATCAATTTCACAGATTCATTCATGGAGGCATCAACTGGGCTAGAACTCGGAACCCTCACGGTCTTCAGCTGGACTTTCGTACCAGTGAGGTAATGTATCCTCTTCTTCTGAGATTTTGCCATAAATTTATGCTTAATCTCCGAAATAAAACGGTTGGTTGAGTTAGCTTCTATATAGCCAAGAATTAACGTAAATTAAGAAACTAGAGAGGCCATTTTAAGAAATTCAATCTTGTTTTGTGATACTCCATGCTTCGGTCTACGGAAGGAATCCTTGCTTGCGTAACTTACAGTGAGGCTGAGAACGAATTAAGGCGTGAGATTTCCAGCTTACAGGAATCTTTTGAATAACATGCTATGGGTGCTTTTCGTGTTAATGTAGGGAAATCTCTAGATCCTCTCCCACCGAAAATCTACCGAAGAAAAACATGGGTGTGCTAGAAACCACGCGATGGAAGTGAAAACTATGAGGATTAAAAAATTTGAAATTGATTAATTGCATTAGATCACTAAAATACTTTGAATTATCTTTCGTATCTTCATTCGTTATAGAATTTAATCCACTTCCTTCGGGTATAATTTATGTACCCACGGGATACACTCAATACACAGCTAATATTCTTTATTATGTCAATTATATATTAACGAAGACACTTAAGCAAAATATCCTTGAGACAAATCGGGTGTCACAGAAAAAAGTAAGAATTCATTAATTTAACAGACACTCCATTGGAACGGAATCTAAGGCGCAAAAGAAATAATTAAGGATAAAAATAATTAATAAATGATTAATCTTCATTTTACCTCTTAAGTCCTTCTAATATCCTTTCCTCAAACATATTAATCTTACGCATGTATGATCTCGGAAACTTCAACAACTTATATAGAAAACTTCGTAAATTAGGGGCGGAGTTTATAATGTTTGCCTGCAACAAGATGCGTTACCAAGAGGTGCGCAAAGGGAGCGTACATTTGGCAGCGGATTATTCACAAGGGGAATACTGTCAGCTAAAGTTTGAATCCAAAGAGATCTCCTGGGAGGATGAGATTGAAACTTTTGAGACAATTTCGATCAGGTGACTAAGGAGTCATGTGGTACAAGGGTTCAAGATTCGCGAACATTTGGGATCCTGATAGAAAAATTTAGCTAAAAAATGTAATAAATTACAAAGAAAAGCTCTGAAAACTCATTAAAGAAAATTCTTTAAAAACAGCTGCGAGCGAACATATAGAATTTCTTAACTTATAGAGGGATCATCTTTGGAGCCACTAGAGACTCGGAGGCTACGTGCTAGACTTCGCTTGAGAAATTCTGAATAGATATGTTTCAGAGCGACACAGAGAATATCATTTGACATCGCACTAAATTTATTGGTCCGAAAGAAGCGATAAAATAAGAGAAATACATTGCCAAACAGAATGGTACAAAAATTCATTCTTTACACGCACAATATATCACCATAATAAAACCGGAGCTCCCCTTAACTATATCCATAATATACTTCACCATTTCACCTCCCAAAATCTCATCCTTTACACCTTTACACGACTGGTGTCCTAACATCCTCGGCCACACGTGCATGCGGTGGCTCGTAGGTTAGTATGCAGATGTAGAGATTTTGGTGTATTTTAGCCTCTCAAAAATAATGAATAAAAATCCATGTATACATTCGTCGCAAAGATCTTACGCGCAGCCTTCCCGATCGAGTATTTTTTGCCGGAATATTGTTGATGAAGTTAAATATCACGATTAGGGACGGGAGTACATACATATCAGAGAGTTAAGTCATCCGTCCATGTGGTTCAAAAATACCAAAATCTCGAGCCGATAGTTATCATACCACACGTTACTTACGTGATTGGGGTTACCTCGAATAGCTCAATCACAAAACCCCTGGAAAGTCATCCGGGACCCTATGTCTGCATTCAAACGCTCTACCAAGTGGGCCCCCAAGACTCCACCGCGCATAGCATTAACATCTTAATCAATTCCGGGCGCGAGAATTTTCCTGATTTTTTCGATCACTTCCACGGATTTTCAGCGCAGCGCCCGATCCGCCATTAAAATTGCTTATCCCCTCTGCGTTAATCGTTAAGAGGCAGGCTAATGTCGATGCCGGGTTTCTCCCCGCCATTACTCCACACACACACACACCCTCCCCTCCCCGATCCTCACCACGCCCTAATTACCCAGCTGAGCTAAATGGCGCGTAAATGACCTCGGGTGCCGTCCCAACCACCCCACCAGAACTTCCCACAGTTTCGGAACACAGAATAGAGGAACGGAGCTAACCATGATGAATGGGCCGTAATTGCAAAGCCCGGCAGGTTTCGTTTTCGGGCACATGGCCGAAAAGTAAACCGTGCCGAAAAATGCCTCTTGTGGTTCTCGAGGCGGCTAAATGAATCTAGTGCAGGGCTGTAGCCGCTGAATTCGGTCCCTTTGGTTGAATCACAGAGACCTCTCGTCGAGCATATTGTCGTCAGGCATGCTAATTAAAAGCTGACTTTTATCGTTCTTTTCAGTATCTTTAGACTAATAGTTGTTGATTGATTGAATCATCACATTAAAGGAACTCATCGCTCCAATTCAATAACGCCACCATCCTTTTTCTAAAAACGCTAATGCAGTATCATTGCAAAATTTTGCACTTCAGCGTGGATGGGAGAATTATAAAGAGCTTACATTTTTTACACTTTATTTTATATATTGTATTGTTGTGTATTTTAAACACCATTTTCTTCTTGGTATAAAATTTACTTATGAGAATGATTTTGAGCCTTATGAACTCCATATAAGCAGATGGAATCTCAGACATCTCAGTTATTTAACCATGAAACGACAAAAATTCACGCGCAATTAAAAAACAAAACGTACTAAAACTTTTATATGTAACCTGGCGATCATTAAGCATTATAACCACTTGGAATTTCTAGAAATGTTCGAGGTTTATTTTATATAAAAACGTAACAATGGGTTAAAATTATTCTACCTTCTAAAGAGCTACTAGTATAGGCGTATCTCCACCTCGGAGGTCTGTTCTACGAGTGAGAAAAGTCCATTTTTCTTAGTAGTTATTCAATACTTAACCCAAATTCAGGTAAAGGGCAACGGTACCATTCATCGAGCCAGCCCTCGTTTCTCAAAACAGATGCATAACGATTAGCGCAAAACTTCTGCCTATATGAGGTGTCCCGAAGACACCCATCCGGGCTTGAGCAAAGCATTTTCGACGAATCTCTATAGAAAATCCAAGATAATGTAGGTCTCAAGCACTACTTCTGTCTTCTACCAAACCACATAAAGGAAGATTTTGTGGCCTCCAATGCCAACACCATCAGCTGTAATCATAGTATTTTTTACCAGGTCGGCGGCAGGTGTGAAGACGTTTTTACAGCGCTATAAATTCGTCGTAAATGCGTCTCCATAAAATACGCAACCACTCCTCACGTTACTTTTCAGTCAATGGAATTAATTTTTGCAACTTTAGCCTGGAGAAAGTTAAATATATGGCAACCACAATTATTTTCTAACTGATGAAAAACCCGAAGACCGAATTTTAGTCTCCTTCAGTATCTCACTTAGCCTACAGCCTGAGGACAGTAAACCCTTCTACACCTGAGTTTAATTCGAATATATCCATATAAACGCAAGACGTTTGGGATGGGATTTAAATTAAATAAATAGGTTAACGTATATTTATCATATGTGCTGGGAAAATGCCACATAACGCGGTAGTTTTCCGTATGCTAAATGGTGAATTTTGAACTGCATGCGTTATTTCTAAAAACACACTCGATATCATACGTTCAAGTAGAAAGCGCACGATCAAGTCTCCAACCTCAGGATATAGGTTTGTAATTATTTTCTCGAAAACTACCGAAACGTTCCTCCTGAGATTGGGTATTTAATGTTTGTACGGCGAGAGGAATCCACTAGACCAAGGGCCTCAGAGCCCGTGTTTCACTTCCATGTTAAAAGCATTGGAATTAGAGCAGAAGTTTCTCTTTTTGCTCTTTTTTGATTTGAAATCTCGATAAAGGGTTCAGATTTTCAGTATTGGCAAAAAGAATGAAATATTTAATTATTGCAATTCATTTTGTGGCACACTTCGTTTTCGTCTAGAACTTACGTCCTCAATGACGAAAATATCCATTTTCCTCAGATTTCAACCATAGCATATGTTTCCTTAGCAAACTCAACAATAAAAATTTACGGTAAATTTCATCGGTGTGTCTTTTTTCTTCTGCACCCCAAAGTGATATGGGTAAAAAAAATAAATGGTGATTTTTGCAAAATATGAAACAGAATTTAACAAAATGTAAACGTATACCCAGTAGTGTAAAACAAATTAAGGGTGATTAAGAAATGGCGACTGGCGAAATGTCGTACGCGACGAATGACACCCTTGACGAAAAAACAAAACACGCGTGGAAAGAGGAAACCTGCGAAAACTACTGAGTGGAAGCTAATGATCACAAGTTATATACAGTATATGCATCTAAGCCGACTTATGTTAAAATTAGCCCAATAATTATGAATATTAACGGGTTAATTACCGCCATATGGGTCTTCGAATGATCCCTCAAAAGAACGTATACATATATATGCATAAACCACGTGGGTTCCAGTGAAGAAGGACGGCCCATCTAAGAGATTGGAAGAGATTTGTGGGAAAGAGCGAGAGGGGAAGGGAGACATTACTAGTACAGGTTCATCATCTCGGGTGGGAAGCGGACGGGGGAAGGGGAGGGTCCGACGGGATGGGGGTGGGGACGGGAGAAGACAGCGCCGACGGCGGGGGAGGAGGGAAACTACCCACCAAAGGAGAAGGAGGAGGGGTCTTTAACCTCCACAGCCAATTACATTTGAAACCGCAAGCAGCCAAACCGGCAACATTTTTATGGCCCTTTTTGATTTCCTCCTTCCCCCTCCCTCCCTCCCGCCTCCCCCTCCCTCCGTTGTCTTCCCCTCTAACTATCTCTCTCCCTCCCGCCCCACTCTTCCTGAAACACGGTGCTTTGAACTCATCCCTTGGGGGGCTCCCGGCTTCTTCTTGCTTGCTGGTTGGTGCCGAGGAGGAGGACGCCATCTGAGCGGCCTTCACGCGCAACGTTTCCGGTATTTATTCCATTTTTTTCGGATTCTCTCTCCTCTCTCTTCCTTTCACCTTTACATCTTCCAGCGCTTTGAGATGCTCAACTCTCAATATTTCATCCCTGTGTAATAAAGATAGAACTCGCAATTTTCCACTGAAAAATAGATTTATTTCGACCTAGGTTTTGATGTAGTAGGTACATCAACATCAGGTGATGACAATATAAGTACTATATCATGATTACCTGATGATGACGAGGGATATCGTAACCTAGGTGGAAACAAAACTTATTACTAGCGGAAAATTGCAATATCTGTCATCCTTATTTCCACATTCACGATATCTTGCCTCTCACACTTCTTTTTGTTCGCACCATTGAATTAATTTCGCATCCAATATAAGAGTACAATGCGTCGCATATCATGAGAAATTATATCATACTGGGGTGCAATGCGATAGATCGAATAGCCAGGAAGATCACATATTATGATGCGACATCACTGGCATGTCGCAATCGAAGAATTGCATTGTAGAACAGCTATAACACCAACCTAGTATGTTAGACTGAGCACTAATACCGCGCATGTACTGCCATTGTACGTGCCCGCGTGACCAATCGGAATGCACTCGCATTACTTCCTGTGATTTCCGTAATCTTATTTCCATCCTGTCCTCTTCAAGATTCAAAGTGATGAAGTAAAAAGCCCTAATCATTGGCTAAAGAAGAATTCTCGTCTATCAGTGGTAATGATGCACAGCTGAGAAGTTGTTCTAAAACAAATGTGACTCCTCCCGACAAGCTCTTCAAAAAAAACGTTTTCATGAGATGGTGGAGTCCAATGATTAGTAAAACTCAAATTGGCATCATTTGTGTTCACCAATGGGCACCGAGCCGAAAAAATTTCATTTAATCCAACATTGTTGCATCTTCTTCATAATGCTCCTCCTGAGCATCTTCAAGATTCTGAAGACGCTGAGGCTGCGGACTATGTTGATTTCATTAATCATTGCTTTGCGAAGTCGCTATGTTGTTTAATGTAACGAAGCTTAAAAATTTTATGAAGACCCTCCATTTTACTTCCATTAGCTATGGAAACAGTTATTTCATTTCCATTTTAATTACCTTATTAGCCTAATCTCACGTTTTTTTTTCGATTATTCTCCTATTTTCTGGCGCTTTCTACACACCGTTTGTGAGGTACTGCTAGGACCTAAATGTTTAGGTGGCACAAACGCATGTTATAATAGTGTTTTCCTCTTGATGGTAGGCATGATGGAAGGTACATGGGTAGTGTGAACGGCTCTTAAGCCTTCTAAATACGACGGGAGAGAATTAGGGAGGAAACCAGAGAATAAGGGGGGGGGGGAGGATGATGGGGAGGTCCCATTAGGGAGGAAAAAGCAGGCTCGGAGGTGATTGTGCCCCAACGCTTCCTCCGAGCGTCCATTGGGTTCCACGAAATATGAACCCTGTTCGAAAAAATCGTCGACGGATGAGGTGAAGTAACGTTACCTTGAGATTGACCACTTAAAGAGTGGCTAAAAAAACGTGTGGAGACGTCTTTAATAATAGAATCGCCAGATTACCTTAATTCCTGAACGCGATTTCTCATTATCAAACATTCCATCAGGCTTCAGTCTAAGACTCTCGCAGCGGTGATATACGGGAATGCTATTTTTTCCAAGTTATTTGGTTTCATTCGTGAATCATATGTATTTAAACATCGATTAATATCCACTTCAGTATGAGCCTCAAGTAATGGATCAAAGGTGGTACGTTCCGATCATGGCTAAATCAAAGAATTATTGGTATTGGCAATAACTTCGGGGAATTCCTTCATAATGAAATTGTGAATAACTTATATTTAACTATGTTACTCTTAGTTACTCTAAGTAACTCATAGTAACTCTTAGTAATAACTAAGTTATTTATCATTTCATGCTAAATCAAAGATCTGAAGTAGCATTCTGCAGTGGATGTGAAAAGTAGCCTAAAAGTAGGTAATGCAGGAAGCTGGAGAACAGTTGAAAAACTACTAGGTAGCATTCTTACATTTCATCAGCTTGATATCGAGATGCAATGTTTTCTTCTATTAGAAACCACCCTCTAATTGGCCAAAAACAGACAAACGAGTGACACTGATGAGATTTCAAATCTCAATGCTGTTCAGATTTTGCATTAACGCTACAGGTAGTGTCATCGAGGAGTCGCAGATATTCATAATTATTGTATAATTCACGCAAGGTTAATTCTGATACAGAGTTTCCTCAAAGGAGTGGGCGGACTACCGAGAAAAGTAGGGATCGTTCTACGTTACCTCTGCAGAGAATACAAGCACACATCATTTATGAAACCAATTGAAAGGCACCCTACATTAAATGTAATTTCAAAGCGTTTACATTTTTCGTGCTAAGGACTGTGACTACTGGTGACGTGGATTGCGATAGAAACACAGCAACGTTCCTCCAGTCCAACGTCGAAAACGGAAGCTTGCCTTTCATTTTAACCACATGAAAAGGATATTAATATTTGTCCAAATTAAAAAAGAGCCTTTGCCAATAGACAGGAGGATTTATGTTATGGAGTGCAGGAATATAGAGTATTTTTTAGAAACTCTTGTGTGGGAAGGGGTGTTTTTTTTGTGAAGGGAGAATGTATCAAATTAGTAAATGAGAGTTCAAATGCTCAAAAATTAAATTAGAGATAATATTTGATTCTTACATGAGAAATCGGAAACAGCTAAAACATGTTATAATATTTTAAAAGAACATAAAAAGGGAGCTTTGTTTTTAACTCGATAATTTATGAAAATTTCAAAATTTTCGAGGAATCACAAAGGAAGTATTTAATGAATTATCGAGAACGCACGGGTGCTTCTTTTGAAGTTTTTCCATGAAAAGTTGCCAGATAATGATCCACGGGGAGAATTAGCCAGAGGCTGACAAAGAAATGACTACCATAAAGCCCATTGGATAAAGCCTTTCTGTTCGCCGAAAAATCCATAAACTCATTCGCCGGGACGCTAAGAATTATTTTTCAATCCCCCACGGTATACCGTATACCTCGGGGCAACACTTGTATACTGAAGCGAAGGTTCCACTTATTATTAATAAAAAATATTCATGCATGAAAATGAGCCATCTGTACCACATTTACAAATAAAATCAACCTTTTCTGTATGCCCACCATATATCTCGATTTGCCATCTCATCTGTACTGGTGACGTGGACTGCGATAGAAACACAGCAGCGTTCCTCCATTCCAACGTCGAAAACGGAAGTTTGCCTTGAATTCAGGAGCGGACAGAAACCACAAACCGTGACGATTCTCATGTTCCGAACGCCCACAGATGTGGTGCTAGTGAGTAGCAACTAAAAAATTTGGAGTTTGATCATATACAGAATCCTGGGGAAATCCTATCCAGTTCATCACCGCAACTTTTTTTCCCGAAAGAACCAGACGGGAAACTTATAAGTAGTTTACTAGGGCACCTTTCAAAAGATCACTTGAAATGTGAATTCGCATCATTAATGGCCGGTTGCAAGAACATTTTGTAATGGAATCAATCGTTAGCTATGAGATCCATTAAGTTATAGATCACATAAAAATATTCGGGTTGCAGGAACACATCTGCTAGTTGCACAACGTATTTAGCAATAGTCAATACCTTCGAATATTCGATCTAATCTTCTACCGCCGGATATAATTTATGAAATTTTAGCCTATGCATAATTGCTAATGTATATAATAATTAGTCATTAAGAGTATTTTAACTGGTTATTTGTCTCAAGACAACTCTTTTATCGAGTAATTAAGTCCCGAAGCGGTTCATTGCGCATCCGCCATCTTGGCTACTTATGGAACTCATAAACTCTTATTGAATGGTTGCCATGACTTATGGGTCCCATAAATTTATAGAATACATATGTGTCGTTCCTGCAACTGGCCATAAGCGAAGCAGTCACAAGGAGAAGTGCAACAAATAACTAAATCCCTGCGCCTCATTTCTCTATATCGAAGGTACCGCTGTCTCGTTTTTGGTAAAATATTTCATTTTTCCATTTTTCTTAGAAATGGTTTTTTGAGATTCAAATCCGAATGAAAATAGATACTGTGAGTGAATTGCACCAATAATTATTCTCAAATTTTCTGGCTTGCTATGGCGGGAAAGGAGAGGAAGCTGCTACAGGATATTAGGAGAAGGCAGATTAAGTGGAGGAAGCAGGTGATAAGGGACGAGGAAATGCTTAATGTTATTTGAGCGACATACCAATACACATGAAACTCAAGAAATTTGGACGCATGATAAAGACAAAAATATTCACTTCCCGATCACACCAAAATACCATCCAGTTTTTGCAATTCTTTTAGAAATATTTGCTTAATAATTAAAGTCGATTTCCATGGAATTTGGTTTGGCTATGTGCTGCAGAAATAAATTCTAAAAAGATGAGAAGGATTGACTCTTAATGGGCATCAAAAATATTATGGCATGTCCTTGGTATATTTTTCAATTATTTTTTAAATAATTTTATAACTCGCCGCATAACTTTTCCAGAAATCACAATTAATGTCTGATTGCAAAGGCATTTTCAACACACGGCTTTATGCAAATAAGTCATGAGAAAATCTTAGCTAAATAAGTATTTTTAGTTGTCCAATAACAAAGATTTTGCGACGATAATGTCACTCTATTTTCTTCAATTATCTTTCAAGTGCTTGTAACGCAAGGCAAAATTCAAACATGGTCATTAGATTATGAGTTGAGAAAAATCTCGCAGAAACTACCTTTAGGCGCTGAAAGACGGGAGAAAGAAAAGACGCTTTCAAGATAAGATAGAGGAAGTATACGTAGCAGAAAAAGGAGACACTGAGAGAATAGAGTCCTCCATTACCAGAAACAGATGGCAATTCATTCATCCAAATCAAACTTAATCGGTTGATTTATCTAGTAATAATACGAACACCAGATTCTACTTTCCTCTCTATCTTGTATTACGTTGGCTCAACTTTTAAATTATTAATACTTCCGACCAAGATATCAATTTCTTTGAGCAAATAAGCGCCCAACAGATATACAGATGAAATTTTAAGTCGTGAAAACTAGTTTTTAAGGTGTAAATTCAAGGATGTGACATAGAGTAAGGCCGGCAACAATAGCCCCATTCCATGGATTATCCAAAGACTCCATTCGCCAATAAATAAGGAATAAATTTTCGTTGGTGGTAAAAGTTTGAAAAGTTCGAAACTTTTGATGCGCTCCTATCTGTATTCGAGAGTCAAATGAATAGTACTTCAGTGAAGGCAATGTGCACACTTAATGGAATCTCAAGCATACGACTATCCTGCATGCCTGCCATGCATGAAACTGAAAACCTTTGGGCCATCTCGCTCCAAATACAGAATGATAAATCAACGGTGGTCGTAAGCACTTTCATATTTGGATGATTCTCAAATTTTGAGGATAGTGAGAAGTAGACTAGAATCAACAAAAATAGACATTGAAACTAGAAGAGCTATCATCGAGCTGTGCTTTAAAAAACATACGAGCACTACACCACCAAGAAGTTTCAAATGCCCGCTCAGAAGCCCTGCAAGCAAAATAAATAAATGTGAACACTCTAAAGCACTCAAATATAACTTCCTCGACCAATAAATTATAGATAATCAATTGAATCTTGAATAATTGGTCCGTAATATATTTTACTCGCAGCCAACGTTTCGCCGAATATTTTGGTATCTTCAGGGCTTGGCAACAGAAAACAAGGAGACAAATATCAGGTAATTATACTAATATTAGTATAAAATTGAGGAACAAAAATTTATCTACCATTGTAAGGTAAATTTTTTTTCCCTCAATTTTGAACTAATATTTGTAAAATTACCTGATATATGTCGTCTTGTTTTGTGTTGCAGAGCCCTGAAGATGCTAAAATATTCGGCGAAACGTTGGTGGTGAGTAAAGTATATTACGGACCAAATATTCAGGCATATTTTTATTAACTCCTATCCTGAATTACGAAAGTCTGGAAGGCACGTGGTGAGATCACAGGGAACTTTGAATGAGGAAGGATATTCTGCAAGTTGGGAGCGGTGATAATGACACGGGACGAAGTCGTTGACTCAGCGGCAAGTCTAGTGTCACGGCCGTCATGCAAGAATTAGAACGAAAGTCTTTCGAGCATGGGATGGCTCTTCTCCTCGCGGCCGAGCACTTCCCGCGGAAGAGAGAGAGGCCTTGCGCGAAGAAAGGAATAGAACAGGAAGGCCGGGAACGTGATTCACTTCCCAAACGAACGTGAAAGAGAGCAAAAAACGAGTGAAACGTCAGTAGCAGATTCATTAAGGGGAAGAACAGGTACATTATTTCGTACATTCCTAGTGAACATCCTGAAGACATACGTGAAGAGTGCACGACTCTAAGCAAATCAGATACGAGGAAAAAGTCCCAAAAAGACAAGGAGGGTAAACTTGGCACTATAGGCGGCAGCTGAATATCAGCTGGACGGATAAAATAAACGCACAGCACGTACACACAAGAGTAAAGGAAGAGATGGTTAAAACTATGAGACGAAACGATTTATGAATATTGCATTCCTGCCGTGTAATCGAACCCGACACCAACGTAGGTGTAACCCAACGCTACTCAATACTAAGGTAGCTTGCACGGTACTCCGCAGATGTAGGTGTGGATAATAGAGAGCAAAATAGAAGGCAAGGCCTGTCAAGGAAGACCAAGGGACAGATATAGAGACCAAATCAAGGTGAATGAAGGAGAGAACACTGGGAAGTAAGAGGTGGCTATCGAGATAAATGAGAGCATTGGGTAGGAAGGAATAAAGGGCTGTAGAGAATAAATGTTCGCTTCGAAAACTCATTGCCAAAGAGCGAATATTCATCCCCGTTTCTGATTTCCCTCTCATCACGCTGGAGCCGAATTTGGAAATATTTTCAAAGTTGCCCTCCTATCAGTTCAGAAAGTAGAGAATAATCCATTGAAATTCATGGATACAACCAAGTGGGATTCTACGGCACATGACGTGGGCAAATACTCCCGTGCGCATTCTAACGCTTTCGTTGATTGTACAGAGACCCACCACGCAAATTACAAAACCATGATTTCGAAAATAAAAGGAACAATAAAACCAACCCAGAGAAGACTCCCCAAAGAGCGTACTCCAAAATACTTCTCGTATGCCTCTCATTACATTCCATCTACAGAGGCAAAATCCTGTAGTTAAAAGAAAAACTGAGGATAAATAACGATTGTACGAGTTAAATAAAAACTGATTTGCTCGTTGCGTAAAAAGTTCTCATCAGCCGTGATGAAGGGCAAGAGATACGTAATGCATATGATAGAAGTGTTCACAATTTATACCTAGTCAATCAGCATTTGTCCCAAATCATAGTGGAGTCCATAGAAAGCTTGCTAAAATCTATTCCTTCTTGCTCTTTCAAAAATTTCTTCTGCATTTCCGTCGATGAAAGTTGAAGTAAGTCCCATTGAGCTTAGTGGATACGACAGGCGATTGGAGATTTTGAGAGTTGTTTTTTTGCGAAAGCGAAAAGTAGATCGCGCTGCCTTCGAAATACAACGCTTTAACTTAGTTATTAACATCTGTTCCGTAATCAGATGATTCCGATGTTACGCAGGCCTTGGCCAGTAATTGCAATTTTTCAAAACAAGGACGCATAATTTACATTTTTTACCTACGTAAATATAGATTTCTTTCCATTAAGTCTAAACCTTCGCAACACTTTCCAAAATAAACAAGGCGACAAAAAATGCAGCTTAAGAACTTTTTAGGCTCTTTAAATTCAGTTATTTCCTATCTCAAAGCTTGAGTGATGGCCAATTTATAAGCCCATTAGGATTCTAACGATCTACAGGTGCAATCACCAGTAGCGATTTTTTCATGTCAAGCTCGGTCTTCGATATCCTTCACTACAGCTCATCTAGGTCCTACGCAGGTGCTTCAGAGGAATCAATATCTTGTCCGTTATGATCCCCACAGAATTATCGGGGAAATTGATAATCCATGAGCTCAACCCTCACTACAGGAAGGGTCATGAATTTTAATGCCCAAGCATTTGGAGATTCACCCTCTTATTGCTTTAAGCATTCCCACTGAATCTCAGTGAGCGAGTATTTCGAAATGTGTCTCAGCCCAATCGGTGGAGTGCGTTCCGTCGGTCCTTATGGTAATCAAAAGGAGATGATTCTTAATAATGCATGTGACCTTACATCGGGCTTAAGTTTGAGCTTGTTGAATGAGTGGGAGCAGCTGGTTGAGAGGGTTAATGTAAAATATTTCACATCCAGAAATCTTTACCGCAAAAAGGCTCATTAAGGCGCGGTAATACTAGCTTAAACCACTTAGTAATAAGATATGACAAAGAAAATTGTTATAGGCTTTACTTGATGGAAATTATTCATCACGGAAGAATTTAAATAACCTTCTTGACTACACTTATAAGATTTTATTGACACGACTCAGGTTTTGACACTAAATGTCACATTCAGGTCACTTGAAGGTGACACAAAGTGTAGAAATCCGGGGCATGTCAGTAAAATCTTACAAGTGGAGTTAACAAAAAGTTATTCTAATTCTTCCATCTACATCTACATACTACGCCGCGAGCCGCCGCATGGGCGTATGACAGGAGTTGTTGGGACACCGTCCGTGTAAAGGTGTAAAATATGAGGTATTTGGAAGCGAAATGGTGACGTGTATTATGGGTGTGTTATAAGTGGAGCTCCGGTTTTATTAAGGTCACTTATTGTACGTGGAAAGGACGAATTTTGCTACCTATCATTTCGGAAAGTATCTCTCTTATCATATCCCCTTTGTTGGATCTAAAAACGTAGTGTGGCGTCAAAATGATATTCTCTGTGTCGCTCTGAGATACAATAGTTCTAATTTTCTCAAGCACACTAAGTCCAGCGCGCAGCCTCCGAGTCTCAAGCGGCTACCAACCTGATCCCTCTTAAAGCTGAGGAACACCACATGTTCGCTCGTGACAGTTTTTAACGAAGCGCTCAACTTTCCTTTGTATTTTATTTATTGTTTCTATAAACCTTTCAGTCCACGGCCCCAAATGATCGCGGCGTATTCGAGGTGCGGCCTAACCAGAGCGAAGTAGCACCTCTCTTTTATTTCATCATCCGAGGGCCTTTGATGATAATATTTAAATTAAATATTTCTTTGTAACGTGGACTGTATTTATATCAGTATCATCCCACCTTTTCAAGCTGTCATCAAACTAAATCACTATGAAACCAGATGAAAAATACCTATCCCCTGGTGCAACTTCAAAAGTTAACAAAGGAATAAATAAGAGGTATATTCGGTTCAAAGAATGCATTATTACCACATGATTGAAAAGTTAGTGAAAGTATTTTTTCTGCAAAATATCCTGACCGTATTCCATGTTATCTGAATGTTTTTTACACATTTTATCTCATTTTTTATTATTCCCCACAGTTCATCAAGAACACTTTCCGAGGTCTGTTTTCTTGATCAAGGAACAGTATGAATTTAAAATTACTGATATTTACCGCCGCTTTCTTGCATCGCACCACTGAAATAGAAAATTTACCTGATATGCTAGGTTTCATTTCAGGTTCAACAAATAGGTTCTCAAAATATGTACTTTAAATCTCGATTTCTACTGTTCCCGCAGTTCCACATTTCAAGAGCATTATTATATCATGAAGAGATACATCTGGGTATTAGTGGCTCCAGTCATCAAGCATCGGTAAAAACTGGTATGTAAAAAATACCAGTCATAATTACCAATTGATTCATTTAGAGCCAAACTGCATCAGAAAAGGCAAAAAAGGCACTGGGTTTGTGAGGACCATGGGTGCCTACGCAGGGATTTTTTGGGTGTGGGGGAAATTTGGAAAGATTATTTTAATAACAAAGGCGGAAAAATAGATAAATAAAATTTAAAAATCTGGACTACGAGCGAAAGAAACGTAATTTGAGGAATTCTAAATATTATTTTTGGGGAACGGTGGATAGATTCGGAAATATTTTTTCATGAGTAAAGGAAATAAATAAAATATAATGCATAAACTGATACAGGATAGGATTTTTGGGTAAAAATAAAGATTTTTATTCTAACTTATCATCCTATCCTTTTTTAATATTACCTTTTAATGATACTATCATTTAAAGTTATTTATTATTCAAATTTAAAAAAAGGAAGCCGGCAGGAATATCTGAATTTTAAAGGGGGGAATAGGAATATTCTAGGTCTTAACATATCAGAGTGAAATTATAATGAGTATCAACACGCTTTCAGCAATTCATCAAAATCGAGTATTAGTAATCTAGTAGAAAATGAATTTCGATCAAACTAACTGCGTTTAAATATTGTCGCAACTCTGAAGAGCAGCCAAAACGTTTCCTCGGGTGCATTTTGCAACCAAAAAATAAAATATCAACAAAGCATTAACTTCCTCTAAAAAGTACGCAGTGAAAATTTCTGAGATGAGTGTGAGCGTTTCTCATTGTTTTACTCTTTATCCTTAAAACTTACAATTCTGAATCTGAATGAATTATGAAATAGAATATTTTTAAAGAACTATTTCATCATCACTTATTTAATTTTAGAGATATGACGAAATGTCAAGACGCAATAAATGTGGCAAATGACCACTCCAGAGCGTTCTCAGAATTCCCAGTGATTCCTGTTCCTACCATGTAATGATATATGATGGCATCAGCGAATGACGTGGTTCATGGCACATCACAATTCCTCACGAATCAAGTGGGACAGGAAAGTTTCAACAGTTGCCAAATATTCGATCGAGGTAAAACAAAGAACACGGTGACTAGTCAGATGACGAGAGTAAGTCAATTTTGTTGCCTTGAGTTGGCGCGCAGTCATTTAAGTGTGATTTTGTGTAAGCAGGATACAAGGGGAGAAATTAGAACTATTGTACGTAAGACGCCTTACGGCATCGCAGCCATGTAATATAATTTTCATGATTAAGATGCCGTCAGAGCTAGTCGGGCGAATCAATACCAAGGTTTTAGATAGGAAATATAATTTTAGTGACACACTCATTGTCCCGAAGTCCGTTTTACATCAGCCTCGAAATTGCATAATTTGAAACGGCACATTTTTCTCAATCTGGCGTGCAATGATTATAGAATTGGGGGTATTTTAATTCTCAGGGGCGTATTTTGCCATCTCGCGTAAAAGTATTCGCGCATACGCAATTCACCGCTCTACACGACACAATTTGAAATACAAATCAGATTGCACAATTACTTGCCCCGCATAAAACGGCCTTAAGAATCAGGTGAGTCAGCTGAATTAATATACACACGAGATGCATGCTTATAAAATTGTCAAAATTGGACACTGCGTTGAAATGTTTGAGACCAAGAGAGAAACATTGATTTGAGGGAATTACACAGAGAAAAAATCATCCGCCTTGACCGGGACTTGAACCCAGACCCCTCACTATACTGGTTAAAGCACTCGGCCGGAAATCGAGAGGTTCCAGGTTTGAGTCCCGGTCGAGGAGGATGATTTGTCCCCTGTGTAATTCGCTCAAATCCGCTACCTGCATAGCTTAACTGGCTAAAGCACTCAGCTGGTAATCGAGGGATCCGGGTTCGAGTCCCGGTCAAGGCGGATGATTTTTTCCCTCTGAGAAGTTTCGCACATATGCGAATTGCAGGTGACTCCGTAGATTTAATACCATGGCTGGACCCGGTACTCTCAGAATTGGTATTGTTTTGGAGCTTTAGCTCAATTTTTTCTATAAACCCGCTGCGGCCTTAAACGTCGTGAGAGAAGTACTTAAAAGTGAGCGCGTGTACGCTGCCGTCCCATACAGAGTTGAAATCATTCCACAAGCACATCATGCATTAAGGGGTGGAGTAGGGGAGGGAAACTCGTTTAAAATGTAGGAGAGATCCGTGTTGAGGGAAAGCAAATTCGGAAAGCAATATCCACGACAGTGGCTTTGTAAGCACGACTTCCTCTAATGTGCTACAATGTAGACTTGAGGCCTGAACATCTAGTTCGCACAAACCCCCCTCGAAATTCGCCTTGAAGGAAGATGGCTGGGCGGTGTAACTGGCTAAAACGCCTGACCGGCAACTGGGAGATACGGGTTCGAATCCCGGTCAAGTCAAATGATTTTTTCAAAGCAAATTTCAATCCTGGTCTTACTGGCGTTACTTCCAATGTACAAAGACCAGGTCTTTAGACCATGCACAAGGTCTACGTACCTTGAGAATGACGTAGAAACGTAGAAATCGATCGGGAATGATTATAAGTGTGGAATTTTACTAAATGCTTCCTTAATAATGGTTACTTATCTTTGTATACCAACGTAGTTAGATCATTTATTTACTTCACAAAATCTCCTAACCAAGCCAGTATCTAACCATGGCTAGATTTTGATCCAAGGCGAACCTTTGTTAAACAAAAAACTAATTTTGCATATCATTAAAAAAAAGTCTACTTAGAAATGAAACAAGTCCACCCGTTCCACGCCGATGATATTTTGGGTATATTTTTCGTATTTCTGTGACATAGGCGTGGAATTTGTAAAGAAAATAATTTGATGAGCTTAAGGTACCCTCAACATTAACATTTAATGTTGGTGATCCTTGCCTTCGACGAAAATAATTTCTCTATTAGCCATAATGAACTTGAAATTTTGATACTGAATTAATCAGAAAGTGGATTGAAATATTTGTAAAACAACGGCACCCTTCATAAATCACCCGCAAGTATTAAGACAATAGAAAAATTGGTTAACCTACTATTCATCGCTAAATCATAACGCAAACACTCACGCGTGTCAACATTTTTGGAAATATCAATTATTTATCTGTACACCTCTAATGTTTCTCATTTAGTAGATGGATCCTGGATGGCTCATAAAGTCGATTCAACAGGTATCTGCCATTCGTTGAACCTGATTGTTTCTGAATTGTCAGGTAACGGGTAAACTGAGTTTCTGGAGCACTTATCACACATGTGACGCGCCTTGAAACCTCTTTGAGTGATGCATTCTTCACTTTTAAGGCACCTGGAGGGGTAGATGCGAGTGCAGTAAAATATTCACATACAACAGCCCACCAATATATAGCTATCGGCCAGCTCAGCAGACGGGCGCAGGCAAGAGCGGATGAGCGCAAGTAATACCGTGGCAATTCCGTCCAAAGAAAAAAAGACCTCATCTACTGCTCATCAACACACACGGACGAGTCACGTCACAGGTCCTTCCCTTTTGCCACCCTCACGGCTCCATTAGAAACACTCCATTTGGACCGAAATGGAAGAAAAAATATAATAAAAAAATAAGTGAGGAAAAAAAGACGCTCGCTGGGCGTGAAAGCGGAGGTGGACGAGGGAAAAAAGACGATGGAATTGGGCAGCAGAACAGAGAGAGGAGCACTCCCGGCGGACCCTCTCGCATAAAAGGATTGCTGATTAAACGGCGGATGAGGAGGAGTGGGGGGGAGGCTCTGGGCCTCGGCTTTGGCCCATCGACGAACGGAGTCGTGCGTTCGAAGGGGTGGTGCGGAAATGTGGCGATGCGCAGGGCGAGTTGCGAAAGGACGGGGAGGCTTCCAGGACGGGAATGCCAACTTTCTCGGATGCTCCAGGAAACTCCCGGAATATGGCAATAAATTTCAAAATCTCCCACCTACCGCACTAAAAATAATTTATACCCGCTTACTATCAAAGGTTGAGTCGTGTATTACGCATTAATTTTGTCAAAAAGGTGTTCATGGAAGGAGCACGGAAGAAATGGTGTAGTGTTCTGAAAGATACTCTACACATTCTACTTGTAGAGTGGTTACGTGATTTAAAAATCATTTTTGAAATAGCAATGCCAAATTGGAAACCCAGCGCTCTGCTGTAACATCCATATTTATCAATCTCTCCATATCTCTGTATCGCCTGTATCTCCATATTTAAGTCTAAGAAGAAATTTCATCGAAAAAGCAGCTGTAATGCTATTTGATTCTGTCTTTGCTTTAGCACTTTGTAGCGATCATAAGAAAACACTGATTAAATGGGGTCAAATAAGAGAAAAGTATGTAGTTCTGTCTAGATTTCGGTGGGGGTAGGTACTGGTGCCATTTCTTCTACCGAGATTCAGCCGCTTCGTTTTCTGACAAATTTGTCAGAAAAACAACAACGCGGCTTAACTCCGGACGAATAAATGGTACCAGAGAGTTATTTCTTAGACCAGGTGATAAAATATCTAATCAAAGAATGATTTAAAAATTTAAGTCGAAACAGTAGGATTCTCCAAAAAGCATCATGTTGAACTAAGAAAGTATTTTTTCAACTTCCCCGGCAGCACTCCATCCCATAAACATCCATGATAATCTAGGAGTGATTCCCATCAGATAAAATCAATAAACGTGGATTTTTCTAGGAATTAGGTATCTGTAGGAATTACCACTGTTCAATTATTTTAAAGAGAAACTCTCATCTTGATTTAAAATGTATTTCAGTTAATTATGATAATCGCGTCCTAAAGAAAATTTTCATGAATCTTCTAACATCATCTCACTTCCAATAGCATGGAGAGAAGTTGATCGCATCAAAAATCAATCATCCTCAATATCGAGGAATGCACGTCATCCAGTAATCGTAATTACGCTTTGAACCTAATATTCCTGAACTCCCTATTCCAGGAGCACTCTACTTCGACATTTTCAAGAAAACAACGCTTGAGCCTTAAAAATCTTGATTTAAACATCGTATTTATTGATTTCCCCGAAGATTGGACGACTAATTCCGTCATTATTGAGGCTTGTAAAGGCTGAGACCTTCCTGAGTAGAGCATCTGGAGTGGACACATCCTGGAATCAACTCTTAAAAAGTTGGCAACCCTGGGTGGACATCAAACAGGACGGCACAGGAGGTTCTGGCCAAAATGTGACGTCCTACACAGTCGAAAGAAGAATGGGAGGAGGAGGAGAAGGGAGAGGGTAGGTGGGCGGCGTGGGTCGCCGCTGATGGACGGGCGGGCTTTGAGCCGGGGAGGCCCGCGCGGAGCGAGGCTTTCAAAAAAGCCGAAAACCAATTTCCCCCGGGATCCACCAGTCTGTCCCTGTTGATGCATGCGAAGGAGTTCTCTCCTCGTTATTATGTCCATCGGCATGCACGAGGCGGAGTAAGTACGTCACATCTGGGTCTAAAAACGGGCCGGTAGGAGAAAAAGACGCAACATAATAAATTTATGCTGATGCAGATACAGGCTGACCACTAGCATGAGATGCACTGACTCGAGTTACCTTACCATACAGTGAAAGAACCAAATAGCTGACATATTTTCACCTCTCCTGACTCATCTAGGTCTCATCATTAATTGATTGCCGATGATAGTTAACTTTCAAAATTTTTAACGCGTAAGATAATCACAGAAATTAAGTAACTGTAAGCAATCATGATAATATAGATATTGTAATATAAGTACTTTCTGATTTGGAGCTTGCAAAAATCCAAATAATTTCATCCGCGTAGTATTTACTCAAAAGTGAAGCCACGCAATGAATCCCCTCGTTATTAAAAAAAAATTAAATTGCCACACCAGTAATACTATCTAGCCGCCGATAGCAATTTACGCTCCCTCGCAGCGATTCCTACACAACTTGATTACTCAAGAATTAGTCGAAATTAGTTCAACTTGATAGTATTCATAAAAATTTCTTGTCTTTACTTCTTGACGTCTACTTTTTACTCATTTCTTGAGCCCTAATACATTCAAAAAGATCGCAAAAAGCAATATCAGTACACTCCCTCTATTTATATTTGCTAAACACAATAAAAATAAGATTCCTCGAACTGCGATCTATGATAATTATATGAACTTACGTGTAATCGTCTATTTCACGACAAGATTTCTTCCTTACCTGAAACAGATATAAAAAAATATTAGAAACACAGCTAAGGTGAAATAAAGATAAATTTTTTCTTATACAAAATTGTTCACACACAATACTGCCGCTGTGGCATCAGCTGAATGATTAGTCTTCCTGAACAGAGTGATCTTCTTACTCGCTAATCAAAATTAGAAAAAAAATATTCTTGACGGAATATTTAAGAGAACATAAAGCCATAAACATTAGACTAAATTTATGAGACAAGATAATGCATCAAGTTATCGGGCAAAAAAAGGTAGCATGTTGCACATTTGTTGAACAAACGGCTCCGATTTCTACGAATGTGCAATATGCTGACGTCTTGATCTCAACTTATCACTCAAGTGGAAAGTTTTAAACTCCACAATTTACTGGATGGTTGATTAATCGATTAACGTACGGTTGATGAAACTATTTTGAGATCAGCTAATCGAGGAAAAATCAGCCTTTTAGACCACTATAACTTTTAGCCAAATTTCTCGAAGTCATGTAATTTTCAGGTAGAATACTGGAATATCTAGTATTATCAGTGGATAAAAATAAATGGATAAACGATAATTATATATAAAATATAAATAAAGACGTGAATCATATGCAACGTGTACCACGTGTCTGCAGTATATCTATCTATCAATCAAAAACACCGTAAATCATTTATTTCCCCAGAGGGAGATCCCTCTCTGCCATTTAAAATGACAAAGCCGACGATAATCAGCAAATGAAATCGTCCGGCAGCAAAAAAAATGACATTCGGGTGTTATTTGAGGTTAAATGAATGTGGAAAGTAGTTGCGGGAATTTTCAAAAGGAACACAGCAATGACGCTACAACAAACCATTCACGAACGCGCGGCTGACGGCAATGGAAACCGAGAGGTGGGTATTTACCTTCAATTTGGATTCCGGCTTTTAATTACACTCACGCTTTGTTTCCCGGTGCATTTCTCAGAGGCGTATGTGAAAGGGGCCATGCATTAACAACTCTATATGATTTGTGACCATTTTTAAATTTCATTTTCATTTCCAACCGCAAAAACAAAAGAATGTGTTTACAAACCTCACACTCAGAATGCATCCATTTCATAATTAAGAACATCACATTTATTTCTAGAGATGTATGGTATTCGCTGAGAGATTCCCTCAAGTCTATTGCAATTTTTTACTTTCCTTAGGTTCCCAAGCTTGGTCGAAAATAGGATATATATATATTTCATTTGAGTATTCTACCACCCGAGTAGTAGGTTTTTGGATAGTACTAATCGTAGCGTCCTGATTTCTGGTGTATTCTCCTGTTTTTACTCCTATGTATGACCCGCCATTATATCCCTCTTAAAATTCTTATATTGTCTTCCTCTTTTAATTTCGTCCAGAGTTCCTTTCAGATCCCTTCCTCTTCCACGCCTTCCCAGTGTTATCCCCTATAATACGCTATTCAACATTCCCTCTCTTTTCAAAACTCCCTCCATCCATCTCTTCTGCATTCTCCGAACCTCGGCCACCAGTTTCCTCTCCTCTCCAATCATATCAATTATCCATCCTTCATTGATTGATCCTCGTTCGTCCTTCTTGCCGCCCAGCTCACCTTCTCCATCCTTCTCCAGACCCACATCTCAAACGACTCAAGCCTACGTACACCCTTCAAAATGACCAAGTCTCCGAGCTCCACGCTCCATATTATAGCATAGCCCGGGAAAAATGAATGCGCGCTTTATTACCTTTAAGGCTATCCCAAAATATTACATATCAACAAGAGCTACACGGAAGATTTAAAATAACAACCGGGTGGGGTAAGTGTCAGATGAGAGCGGAAATGATTGAAAGAACTTCTCTCAGAAAAACATGGCGTGACATCTTTCATCGCGAATACGTCAGCATGAAGCTTTCATGTAAAATATAAAGATGAGAGACAATCGTCCAATGTAAACTTGCAAAACATTCCACTCAGACGACAGTAGGTTCAATCAAACAGCCAATGATAAACATCCTCAACATATTGTTTTCTTCATCAAGGAGCTCGTTCTTTTTCGGACGGGGAATGCATAAACGAAATCACGCAAACGGATCAGAAATGTCACCAAAATCGGTTTAGGGTGGAGATGATAAAATATTGAAGTTACGACCATTACCAAAATAAATTACTTTTTTTGAATCAAGAACTTCCAATGAACCAGAAAGACATTCATACAATATCACTCTAGTATCACTATCTCAGAGTAAACTCATTATGAATACCCTGTCCTTATCCTTTACCTTAGTTTGGACATACAAGGCAAAAAAAAGATTGACATATGTGAATGCTAACAATAATCATACTATGAATCAATAATGAAGAAAACATTCTTAAATAATCACATAAAAACTATCAACTAAGTGACAGGTACAACATCCATATTTTTCATATATAATCTGGCTGGCTTAAAAGGACTCACAGCCTCCTTTGGAGGTAGAGTGCAGAATGATGTCCTGCACAGATTGGTTTGCTCATGCTTACAATCTAACACTTATGAACCAATTTATGAACACCAATAGTGTTCACGAGAATTAATGTGCATGGGTAGAATTCTCAACGATAAATCAACTTAGTCTTTATGTCAACCCAAATTAAATCTGAAGAGAAAGCGAGAAGAATTCAGCCGTTCCGCCAATATGCTCTACTTGCCACTAGTACTAACTCTTATAATCGCTCCTTGCTACCAGATCGACACTGAGGATCCTTTTCCGCTTTATATCAAAACCAATCGTAAATAAATTATATCTTGCGAAAAAGGAGATCTTTTCTTCCCTTATAACCATGTATTAGTTACACAAACGAGACGCCGTGCATCCTAGGCATAAGGAAAATAATTCACAATGAGGAAAAATTCAATTTTTCAACTCATTTACGAGAAATACCACCTTGGGTGAAGACAGACGACAGGGATTGAAGCAAACGAGCATTCCGATATCTCAACCACGCCTCCATTTCACTTCACTTGTCGGGATCAGTAATCACGAAAGACATTTGACGAGAAATCGAGACCGAAGAACAGAAAATAGTGCCTCCAAAAAGAATATCGAACGGGTCCCATTGGACCATGATTTGTCGTCTCCCATTACGCAAACATTTTGGCGTGAACACCCTCGAGTAAACGAGAATTGGGTGTCACCAGCGCAGCAGAACTGAAGTGGGTTCGTATTCCTCAATCTCAACGGTTCGTTTACTTCAACTTTTGTGAAGGAGCAACATAATTTGTAGTCATTATCACCAGAGATGATTCCATAATTAAATATAATGACATCTACTTATCTTCCAAACCTGCTGGCGTCTACTTCCTCATGCGTTATCCTCCATTCCGTTCATCTTTCCCTCTTGTTCTCCACTACACTCATATATAAACTGCTACATCATTTCCTCAGTATTCAAGTTTCAGCACCTAACAACGATGATTATTTCTCTTTCGCCAGAGGACGCCACCTATGCTAACGCTATTTCCCTCAAGAACAATTCTACTAAGCCAAGTTCATTTAAAATTAAACAGAAGCAGCTTAATCTTTCTTACAGTCACTTAAGGTAGTTTGAGTAAGATAGTTCCATAGACATTATGAAGACCATATTCGAAGTTTTAAGTTAACACCGTACGTTTTTATTTCAGCAGCTGAGGAACGCATGAATTAAATATTTCATTATTAATGGTGCAATAATATACTTTTATACGACTGAAATTCTAAGTAATTAAATAAAAATATCCACAGAAGTCTTTAACTTGACTCGTTTTTCTGACGCGGCACGTTTAAAACTCCTTCAAAACGGAAGGTTATTTGTGATTCTGAAAATAACTTCTGGGGTGACAATGCGATTTACTTTAAAATAGTTGAGAAAACATGCAAACTACATACTTCTAATTTTTTAGGACATTTTGGTGTTAGAAACTCCTCATTTTTTAAAAGAAGGTCACTCTGGAGTGCATGCACGTACTATTTCCCTTGTAAATGGGCTGGTGTTTTCCGTCAAATACTTGGAAAGTTGCTTGGCAAGGAGGAAATATTTTGGTGTCCTTGGAAGGGTGAGATATTTTTATTTAAAATGAGACCAAATTCATTGATTTCTAGGTGAATGGCTATTTTGCTCAAACTGCCTCAATTGCTCGAAATTTACTCAATTCACTATTTAAAATTTGGATTTTTCGTTTTCGAGTGTAATAGTCTAAATGACTCGACGAATGTCGAACAGGGGAGTCAAATTTTATAAGAAGGTACCTTATTGACGAATTGGGCAAGGGCCTAGACTCATTGAAACACCAGCTGCCGTAAGATTACTGAAATTAAGCAATGTTGGGCCCGGAAGAGGGTTGGATGGGTGACCATTTATACCTTTGCCATGGCGCTCTTGTCCCGTCTGTATGTGACAGACAGGTTAAACATGGGGTTGGCACAATGGACCTCTCAAGGTCTAGGTGCCCGAGCTCCTGTCGAAGGCTCCCCCAACTAACAATCTATTGACGAATTCAATGCTTAATTTTATTACTCTCTAAGATTTCCCAGTATACTCCAATGAATATATGCATTCTCCAAAACTGAAGACGAGGAATTTTTACATGGTTGCTTTGGCACGTTTACACAAGTAGTCGAGCGCTGTTTCTACGATGTAGCGTAAACATCGAGGCTGGACTTTTCAAAATTAATTTTCTCTTCCTTCCTCTTCTCCTCTAGATCCACATTTTTAAATCTTCTTCCCTTCCCCTACACGTGCTTCCACTTAGTATATCCCCCAATCGCCTAGCATCAGTCTCCGAATCTCTGCCACCCATTTTCATTCCTTTCCCACCATCTCGAACACTTACATGTTCTAATCCCTCGCTACTCAGCATACCGTCTCCGCTGTCCTCCACCACTAGATCTCAAGTCTCCAATTTACGCAAGTTTTATTACGTGAACACTAAGTTTTCTACCCAATTACGCCGTGATTCACGCTCATGTTTCACTGATCTTTTCTGCGCGTCCGTAGTAAGGGTTCTTCCCCATTGATTCCCTCTTTTCCACAAAATCTTCCTCAGACAATGCTATTCTCCCGTATGGATGAAATAAAAAGCTTTGTAGTTCCCCAAAAATTAATATAGCTTTAAAAACGACCAAGATTTCGACGTACATATGTCATAATATCCCTTGGGAAAGCGAGACAAAAGTGACTTCCTAATGTACCAAGAGTTTGTCACGACTACGGTGGACTAGAGCATGGGTTTGGGGGCGAGTGGGATAGGAGAAGAGGGTCTGTAGAAGGGCAGGAAGGGAATGGGGCAGCAGGACAAGGAGGGAAGTTATACATTAGAGATGAAAGCATTAAAATCAAACGACTCGTGTTCGCACAGAGGAAGTTAACACCTCCGAATTTGTAATTTTCACCTTTATCTTCTTGCTACTGAACTCACTTTCGTCCAGAATTCAGTGTCCAAAAATGAGAATGCATTAGAGACACGGGAAAATCCTGGGTCCGTGTACTTGTAGCGGAGAAGGAGAAAGAAGGAAGGAAAGAAAAGAAAAGGAGGCTTTTAGCCAGCCGGGGGAGGTTGGTTGGCGCTTAAGCGAGACCGGAAGAGGAATCACTCTCCTCCGGGTCCCAATCGATATGTACACCTCCTCTCCCGCGCAACACCCCCCACCAAACTCCCCCCTGCCTGCCCGCCTCCTCACCACCCCCTACTCTCACCTGTTCCTCCCTCCCACCTTTCTTCCCCCCTCCATTGCCCCCCTAACTCGCCCCCTCCACTCCGCCCCGGCTAGCGAGGAGAAAACCCTGGGCTTCCTCCTACTGTGGGGCAGTGCGATATGACGATTCAACGCGTTCGACATTCGGGAGATATCGCATTGTGATACACATCGCCTGGGATGTGAAATGTTACAAATCGCATTCAACATTCGGATTGGCGCACGGACAAACGTCTTGATTTCGTGAAAAATATGAAAGACGCCTGGCGTTAAAATGTTTGCATCATAAAGGACGCAATACAGATCGCACATCACAAGATGTCGCATCATATTGTATCCCATATCTTGTGGCCTATGGTTAAATTAATTAATTGGTTACTTCATGAAATTCAACCGTGAATTGTCCTAAAAATTAGAAACGGAAAACCAATTTTTTTGAGATATAATTTTATGAATATTATTAGTGAAGAGCTTACACTAATTACATTAATCATACAAGCAATTTATCTCTAAATAAAATAGCTTTTAATTGATGAAATTTAACATTTATACCATCTATATTTACAGATTTAATCCGCGGAAGATGACGAAGTGTTTTATCCATTATGATTTAAGACAACTTCCACCAAGTAAAACCTGAAGCAGTTGCATTCATAGCAAATATTCATTGCCTTTGAAGCTTGTGATATGATATTCTCAGCAAATCGGATAAAATCGTATCACATCGCCCGATATCGCAACGCGATATTTCGTAGAATATCGCATGCCACACCGCACTTCCTCCCTATGGAATACCTTCCTCTTTCTCCCTCTCTTCATACACCTACGCCCCCCAGAGACTTCCGTTTCTTCCCCTCCAAAACTTCTCCACCCCGGCAACGTATACTTCCCCGCCCCACCATCCCCTATTCCACCCCCTCGCCTCTCGTAGCCTCATCCCCCCACCCTCCCTCTCGCGAGAGGCAGCCAGCCAGCCAGGTATTCGCCAATGGGATGCAGGAGGGGACCATCTCGCAAAAGCAGGTGGCATCATCCCCTCTCCCACAGCCTCCCGGAGACAGACACGCCGGGTCCCTTCCTTATTGGGCCGGGACTTCTATAATCAATTTATTCGCCCATTTCACGGAGTGGGGATGGCGCGCGCGGTGGGTGCAAGAGTTTTAGATGCGCGGCCGAGATGGGAGAAGTGAGAGAGAGAGAGAGATGGGGTTTTGTGCGGGATGGAGAGTTGGGTACACATTTAGAGAGGGGTTGGGGGTGGGTGTCCCCTCTATCCCGCGCCCCCCCCGACGCGGACCGACTCCTCCTCCTCCGAGTGACCTACATTTATGCACATGACGATCAGCGGGTGGGCGCGGGGGTGTATGCCGGCAAACGGGCGGGGGAGGGGGCGTACTGAGAAATATAGGGATGGGAGGTGTATGTATATCGATACACTGGAGAACACGGTGCATTACATGAGATATATGTATTGATAAATATTCTGCGACTTGACAGCACCCAGAAGACTACAAAGGAATGAAAAAGGAACGGGAAATATAACTGAGGAAGGTTTTATCAGACAGCCAACCGAAGAAGGATGGTGAATCATCAGCTAGAAAAACAATCTTTTGCCTTAGGATTTTTTATTGTGCTCCCATCTTCATCTGGCATCGAGGATGGAAATAATTGAGGAGTGCTACGTACCGTGAAAGATTATTCTCAGATTACTTATATAAAATAACTGCTATGAATAGGTACATGCATAACATTTTCCGATGAGAGGCTATATTGTCACATAAAGGTTTAGTTGTGAATCTGCCAAATGTCAGTATTCCAAGAGAGCTAAAGAACCCTTCAAACGCATCCCAAAATCAAGAGCCCCTTTCAATGATGCACAATTTACAAATAACATTCTCAAAACACATATGCAAGTAGATAGCAGTTTGGATGAACTAAAACATACTTATTCGACTAATGTGAAAAAGGTTCATTATTTTTTCAGATTCGTAACCATACCCTTTTCGTGGCTATGTCCGTATGAAAGAAGCATAAAAGATTTAGACAGCCAACCAGCCAAGTGAGGAGGATAGAGACTCATCAGCTATAAAAAAACTTCTTGTCGTAGGATTTTTTTATTGCGCTCCCATCTTTATCTGCCATCAAGAAAGTAAATAATTGAGGATTAGTAGGAATCGTGAGTGATTATTCTCAGACACAATTTAATGGTAGATGAAGGAATTTAATCCATCAGTTGAAGCCTCTAAGCGAGAGTCAAAATGAATTTTATTCATAAAGGCTAATTTTGAAAAAGTGAAATGACGAAAAAATACCGTGTACTGACTGGTGAAACGCAAATGATACTGGTTATACTGGAACATATACAGCAAAAATCATCATCTGCATACATTATTCCGAGGAGTGGTTTACAGTATTTCTCCATTCAATTAATTTTCCAGCTACATTAACACTTATTTCCTTCGTGATTTATCATTTAGATATCCCTCAAAATTTGATTAATGTTCGAATTTCCACTTTGTGCATTTGTGCATTGCGGGTGACTCCGTAAAAGTGAAACTCCGTGGCTAGTCCCGGATAGCTTAAAATTTGTTGATTAATGTTCTTCATTCTTTCCCTTCCTCGGTAATTTTTCCCATTCGTAACATCTTTCACTATTGGTTTTTATGAGACTTTTATGCCTCAAATGCAGCCAAAGAGTTTGTTTCTTCTATCACGCAGAGTTCTCATCAAGCATCTTGTTTGCTCAGCCCTTCTTGAGGCTTCTCAACAGCTAATTTTCTCCATACGCTTGATATTCGTCATTTTCTATAACAATATATTTCCGTTTATTCCTATTTCCTTTGCCATTCAGCAGTTATCACTCAAGCTTCACTACCATTTTATCGGAGATATTTAGCGTGGGTTTTAACGAATTTTTTCCTCCTTCCTAGTAGGTGTTAATATGTGATTCTTCTTCTGATAATAGGTTTGTTTCTTAGGCTATTCAGCTACTTATGCTGGCTCAGCCGTTCTTGCCTCTTCAATCATCGGTCATCCATCCGGTAGAGCAGAATTTATCCACCTGCTCTAGCTTTTGCCGACCGAGACTGACTAACAGTGGCATATTTTTATACATACCCATCCCTACTGGTAGGAGAGAATGAACTGAGGATAAAAGGATAATGGGGATAAACAGAGGGGTAGAGAACCTTTTTTCGAGGGGACAGGAAACATGGTTTTATGTCTTTGTGGCGATTTAAATCCCTTGCGCTATGTTGTCTGATTTTGCCTGGATGCCACTCACGGCTCCGCGGTATGAGAAGGCGAGGACGGAAACGCATAACAATGCGCCGGTTGGCGAGTCGAACGATGGGGACCACCTTCCATCCAGAGCACCTCGTATCCGCACGCGCCGACCATCAAATTCTCCCCGTGGTAATAAACTTGGGCAGGTCTGATGCTTGCCGTGTGTTTACCCCGTAGATGCTTAAGGAGAATAGTAATACGGCATCTAGGAGCACGAAAGTGAAGACTGTTAGTTTTTGTGGAAAATATTCACCATAAATTGAAATCACAAGACAATTTTCTAGAAATGTGACATAAAATGCTAAGTGTTTTGTAAATTATTTTCTATTCGCGTATTTTTACGTAAATTTTCAGGAAACTTCGACATATTGCGGACATTTTGAAAGACTAAAGAAGGCAATAGATGGCGTATTGGCTTATAAATGTGACGAATGCGTATAATGTGAAATACAATCACATCAGTATTTATTAATTTTATTTACATTTATTAAGTCATGGAATCCTTCTGGTTGGCCCTTAATCAAATAAGATGTCGCAGCATCGCCGCAAACGTTGCCGAGAAACCACACTTTTTAAAAATAAACTGCATGACTGACCCTCCAATGTGTCAAATCTGGCATTTTAATGGCCTTAGAATTTTAATGTGTTAGTGCTCTGAATGGTACCTCCCACTCTCGTCTGTCATAAATGATGTCCAATATTTAGAAATTCCCTAGTTGACATTAGTCGTGAAATGACTAGTCCGAAATGATTAGATTCCGTTAGGCAGAAACTGTAGTAAAAAAGTCAATGTTACTGCTGTGAGAATTTCCCGAGAACTTGAATTTTTAAATTTACATACTATTTAAATACTCTAAACACTTGAAAAATGTATTCTTTATTTTTTTCAATGCAGTCCCAAGTCATCGTCTGTAAATGGCATCCGTATCCATTCATGCAAAATCCTTGTGCCTACCACAATCATAACGTCATCGAGAACTAGGACATTCTGCAGTAAGTACCTTTAGTGTATTTCAATCCTATAGTTTAGTGCATGTTGGTGAAGGATATGTGTACATTATATTGTGTTTTTTGATGATGACTCACCCCCTGCCACACACGCTTGAGGAGGCTTGCAGGGTAATATGTTGACGTAGATGTAGTGAAGATCATGCATGAAATACACCGTAAATTACAGGGGTGACTGCGCCGTCATCCATGGACATCTCTCACTCCCATGCATTACAGCAGCTTAATTCCAGGCCACTTGAGTAACGGTAAATGCTGGTATCTCAACTATATACATTATCTAAGAATCGATTTAAAAAAACCAGACTCTGTGCCAATATGAGAAGGCCTTTTTATACGCCAAAACAGGCTATGAGTGCTTTTTAGAAGAAAATCATATCGTTCGAGTGGATACCTTCCAGGAATAAAAATATTTTAAAATATAAGCCAAGTTTCGCTATCATTTTCCATGAAGTAAGGACTCTTGGAAATATTATCAGAAACATTCCATCCAAATTAGCCTAATTTAGATCCTACATCTTCGCATGAACGGGAGTGGCCCGATGTCAAACCCGAGGAAAATTCATTTTTAATATTTTCCTGAAAATTATGCACAATTTCTTACTCTACATAATGATTTATTTTACGGATGAAGGTTTAACTACAAAAATTGAAATTTTTAAAAAATATTACCCAAGTTTTGCCATCATTTTCAATGAAGTGAGGACAAATGTCTCTCTTGCAGTTATTATTAAAATCGTTCCATCCAAACTCAACCTAATTAAGATCCTACACCTCCGTAGGACGGAAGTGGGATGATGTCAACCCGAGAAAAATTCATCTTTAACATTTGCCGGAAAATTATGCACAGTACCTTACTCAACGTAATGTTCTTTCTACAGATGATGATTTAAATCAAGTATGATGCTAAGCCCAAACTTTCTCAAAGCTTTCACTGAGTCCTCTACAAGATCCAAGTAACCAAAAAACAGCACTACATGGATTTGGGGTAAATGAGACTTTACCGGTATTTGAACGGGATCCGAACAGGATTCGTACCCGGAACTCCAAGCCGAGAACTCCTCTCACTGGGCCAGGTAACCCATTGCCACTGAGGAAAATTATAGTATGCATCATTGTCATGTTTATCGATAAAAAAGACACGGTGGCCTAAATAGAGGGCTGAGAAAGCAATCATTTACGTGAGGGACGTGTTAATGAAGGGCCCTCACAATGGTCACCGCCGAGCTCATCGAATGAAAAACCTCAACACGTTGCTTCGAGGAAATAGTTTTCGGACCACGCAAATAACGACTTCATTATTTTAAATTTAGGGTTCTTCACCTTTTCACCCTCGCGAGTTCATTTCAATAGGTCCTTTACATCCGCAATCACGAAAGAAAAAGTCATGCGATCATCTGATGAAAACATTTACCGTTGTGAGGCAGCAACCCCACGCCTGTACGCCCGCGTGACGCACTCCCTGGGGAGGCGTCCCCATTGTTGAAGAACCTTTTTATTATGCGGCAGTTACGGCGGGTTTTTTTGGTGAGTCAAAAGCTGCACCATTTGCACCACAATCATTTTGCATTTGGAATGAAAAATTTGGACCTCTCATTCGTTCAGTGAAGTTGCTGGTAGACTGCAAAACGAAGAACATTTTTTGCTCATCCGAACATAATCTGTAAACGACGCAAAGCTGTTTCATAGCAGAGAGATTTAAATCAAACATGCCTACAATTTTCAAGCAGATTCTTAAATTCAACAGAATAGCGTTTTTAAAATTTTTTATGCGGTCACTCTTACCGCCATAATTTTGTAATGAGCAGAAGAATGTGAAGCTGTGATTTGGTAAGTAAATTTCCAGCTTACATCACGGATTTGTTTATCTCTCTAAAGCAATCTCAACCTTCCACAATTCAAAACGTACAGAACGCGAACGTAATCAAAAACTATAACTTTCACTCCTCCAACTTTCTGCCCAAAAAAGTTACCACTACCCAAACTAAAAAGCTTGAAAAATCAACAATTGATGCAAGTAACCTAACTTCTCACAATAAAAAGAAAAAGCACAGAGTATTTACACCAGACTTGTACACCTAAGTCAGGCGACCATTGTCATCATAGGTCAATAATCGATAGCCCAGATAAGTTATACTCTGAGTTTGTTCAAGAAAGGGGCCTCCGGAATGTCTGTTTTAGATAGGATCTTATTCTTTGATCTCATTACCAGCACCAAACCCACATAAATAGGAACTGGACCATTACCTTGCGATTTCACAGATATAGTGTTTGATTTTTGCTACTTATGACATAAAGTTTCATCAAGACTTGAGTTTACAAATAGTTGAAACAAAATGTCTGTACTTAGATACTCACTTCGATATTCCAAACGATTATCAATGCCTTAAAAGCTAAGATACAAGACCTAGATATGAAATGGATAATGATAAATATATAGCCTCTACCTAAGTTACGTTTGGTGCATATGGCAATTAATAATGACCGCTACATTTAATTATCCAATCTGGAACCACTGCGCATAGATAGCACCTAGCCTTTATAAATTGAATATTAAATTTACAACGCAACACTTTCGCTTCGTTTCACGATTATCGCTTTTCGTGACGACGCGTTGAATATTTAATGTGAAACAAAATGGCTGTACTTAGATACCCACTTCGATATTCCAAACGATTATCAATGCCTTAAAAGCTAAGATACAAGACCTAGCTATGAAATGGATAATGATATATATATAGCCTCTACCTGAGTTACATTTGGCGCATATGGCAATTTATAATGACCGCTACATTTAATTATCTCATCTGGAACCACTCCGCATAGATAGCACCAAGCCTTTAGCAAACTGAATATTACATTTACAACGCAACACTTTCGCTTCGTTTCACGATTATCGCTTTTCGTGACGACGCGTTGAATATTTAATGGAGTCTAATGAACTCAATTTCTTGCCGAATAATGTTCCCTGATTGCCTAGGAGTACTTTTAATAAGATCTATTGGAAGAGGACCGTTAAAAAAACGTCAAACGAGGACATATTTACTCGCGTGGGACAGAAGATTTTCTAATTGACTCCCCCAAGTAATCACGTTAACTAACCTTATCAGCTCAATCACCGTACATTCCTCCTTAATGGGTTTTAGCGAGTCAAAATATTTCCCTGATTAAGCGGCGGATCCGTTAAGCAGGACAAGATATTTTAGCGTAGGAACTACAAGCTACGTAAACTGGGGTCGAATCAATAATAGCCTGACGGGTAATTCACTCTCCTCGTTGCCGCATGGGGCGCTAACGGCCGAACAAAAAACTCACGCATACGCGAATGAGAGGGGGATGGTAAAAACTCTGCGAATCAGGATGAAATACGGATGGTCAGCAACAAGTTGGCAGGCATTCATCACCACTCTGAGAGAGCAATTAACCAGCTCTTTTCCACAAGAAAGAGGATACTTCTGCCGAAATATAGAAATCTGAGATGAAGCTGCCAGAATATAATTTGATAGTTGATGATAATTTGGCATGCGACATCGTTTAATGCTCCCTAAAATATTTCCATACAAACGGATGGAAATTTGATATTAGGCGCTGAAATTAGAAGCCGAAACCTTTCTATGACGACAGATGGAATTGTTTCCGTTTGAAAGGGAAAAAGTTTGGACGAAAAGCTCCAAATACAAGAAAATAGATGAGACAGTAGACGTCTTGAGCGTTTGATGAGCCGGGATAAGATAGGAAGTCTGAGGCCTCGCTCGATAAAATATATTAATACCTTCAAGGTTTCCATTTGAATTAAAAAGAGAAAAATTAATGACTAGAGAAATTCTCCCTTTGTGAAAGGCCAATTATATTTTTCACCATCAAAGGAAATTTACTGACTCAACGTAAAAAAGGCTCACTATCAGCCATGTAAATTATATTAGTCGACGACGCATCATATAGAGGGATGTGATGTAATTTTAATTAGGATTCTCTAATGCAGTCACAGATGTCCAATTGAATACAATATCACATTGAAATTGTATCGTCCCATATGGGGAAATCTAGGAGTCATAAACGGGTTAAGGATACAACTGGTATAAACATGTAAATAGCGTGAGTTAACTGAATTCGCTTGGATTGGAGTATATAAACTCTTGTGCACGTGTATGTAGATTGTATGTTCATAATTAAGGAGTTAGTTCAAATATATTTCTTCATTTTGGGCAGTTATTCAAAAGGTTAAATCATAGATACATTACCGTTTTGTGCAAAACGTGTGACCACTTTTCAAAATAAATTAAATTCGATTTTCAGGGCAGAAAATAGAGAAATGAATTTTTTTACTCCCTTCAATTTCCCCCAATCGTACACATGGGAGCACTTCTATTCGTAACAAACGGAGGTAATGAATTCTAGATTACTTGGGAGGGAACTTATAAGTCATGAATTCATATAACATCAATATCACTAATACAGCCCAAAATACGGAAAAAAAACTATAGTTAGAATCAGGAAAAATGGAAATAAAGTATCTATGGAATCATCAACGAATGAAATATTGACTTTCACTCTTGTAAACAAAAATCAAGAAATTGCACGCTCTAGAGCTGCAGTAAGGAGGAAGCTAAAACTATAGATAACTGACAAATTTTAAGATATCGAGGCTCGTCACGGAGTCTTTTACGGGGTCACCCATAAGTGCATACAGGTGCAACATTCCATAGAGGAAAAACAACAGGCGAGGAGGATGCTTCGGTGGCTTGAATGGCTAAAGCACTCGTTCGGAAGTCGAGGAATCAGGGTTAGAGTTCCAGTTTAGGTAAATAATTTTCCTCTGGATAATTTCACATGAATGGATAACAGGTCAAAGGGCGAGCTTAATCCAAAGGCGGAGGCAAAGTTCACCAATCATCAGTTATTCCAATAAATACGACTCGCCAATTATCAGAAGACTGAAAAAATCTCCGAATACTGTCACCGTGTTAATTTTGTTGGTAGCTGCTCAAGTTTAGCTCATGGATCAGTGAGCGAGCACATCAATCAGAACCATATAAAATCAGAAGTACATATTTGATTTCTCACATTGCCCAAAAGGAGAAAAGGAATCCTCACTCGGAGTGGTTTAGTACGATAACTTTGAAGAGAGAACTAAATTTTTTATTTGAGAACTAAATGTAACAGTTGTCGTCATTCGTTTAGAGCTTTGTGGGCCAAATAAATAGGATGACAATACCATTTAATTACCTGAGAAGCTAACTTTCCGCCGATTCCGAGCTGATAAGTGAAGTTGCAATTGATTCATTCAATATTTTTTTGAAATAATATAAGTCATAGTTTACATAGGGTTTTCTTTGAGAGGAGTTCAGCCTGAACCGTAGTACCAACGAGAGAGTGAACGGAGTAACAGAATTTGAAAGCATGAGTGCTTTTGTTTTTGCTCATACTTTCTTAATGTGTAAATAAGTACATAGCTAGACGTTAAGAACAGATTCCAAAAAAGGTTCAATAAAGCGTACAGCAGGAGATACGTCAGATCGTTCCATCACTAAAATTATGCCAGGAAGATTTTAACCATCTCTTCTCCTGCCTTTAGAGAACTTTCTTTATTATAAAAATTAGACGATTTTTCAGCACAGACGTCAGTCTTAAAACTTTTTTTTCGGACAAGGGCTTCGCATCACATCTGGATTTCCGGAAGTAGGAAGTTTATCGCAAGGGCAATGGACTCCGACACTCATGCCAGCGGAAATGAAAAGCGGAATAATTCTTCATCCATCCGTAATTGGTCAGGAAGGACCGTACAATCTGCTTGAGTGCAAAGTACTTGATAGCCGAAACACAGTTTTTCTGCCAATATTTCTTTGACTTTCAATAATTACAATTTGTAACGGGAAACTAGGATATTCTGAAGAAGTTACATGCGACGTCCGGATCCACCTGAAAAATGTGCTGAACTGCTCTGAAGAAACTAGGTTTTGTATGAAACAAATCGTACAAAGGTTCTCGGGCGAAATAGGAAAGAGTGATGTTACTTTTGCTCTATTGAGATGTAAGGCCGAGCACGCTGTACGCATTTGGAACTCAGTGGGGGAAATATTAAATTTGTGAACTCAAAAAAGTGAAATGACTAGTTGAGTGCTTCGTTAAAAGCTACCACGAGCCACCACAAAGCGTGGCACAGTGATTACAAGGACTTGACATGGAGCCGCTATGGACTAGGAGTTTATTGGCAAGTCATAGGAGAAAAACTTAAAAAAAATTAACGGAGGATATTTATTTTCCTCCACCGGGAATCAGCGGAATAGGAAATATGGCCGAGTTGGTTATGGTTAGCAGTATATATCTTCGATCAGACAGAAGAAATTATCCTTTCAAAGGCAAGACTTTACTTACAGCTTAGAAGCATAATAAAACAAAGCAAGGCATCAAAATTGATCAACATCTTCTCTCCAATCCTTCCCTCCCGAATCCCATTCATTATTCCCCCCGCGCTTCATGGCTGATGTCGGAAGAACTTCTGCCACAATCTAATGCGAAGGTTTTCGGGATGGAAAATTATAAGCCTAACGCAACAAATAGGATAAGAAGTAGGAATCACCATCACATCGTAAATTTATCATTACGTGGATAAATATTATATTAAGCCTTCGAAGAAAGTTTGAACCCGATCTGTTATCTGACGGCGTCAAAAATATTTTATGAACCCCGACGGACTGCGATCGATTACATTACAAGCATGAAATTACGAGCTAGACTTGCCAAACAGACAGATTTACGACGTAATTTTCTACCAGCTGTTAGAGATTGCAATAGCTGCTATTAAGACTGGCTCATTAAACCGTTCGGCTGGTAGAATTTATAGGTAGCTGAAATGCTAAATAAATATTTTTCTGATATGCTGACCAGCTCAAAGAGAACTCTTTTAATATCTAAAGTAATTTGTGAATACCGTATATGCTACCAACTAATCGATATGCTACTAAGGGGTATATCTCTATCGTGGCATTGAGTGTGCCGCATCACAAGTGAAAATCCCCCCCCTGCCATGTACTCTTGAGGTGGGTGCTATTTATGTGCCGATATAGGAGGGGCAGATTTTTTTGACACCAAGAGAGGCTCATATCAAACGGACAGAGAGAATTACCAATGAAAAAGTCCAAACAAGAGCTGTGGGGAAAATACAATCGATGAATACCCTGTCGAAGAAAAAGAGGCAAGCACATTGGACAAAGTTTTAGACAAATCCGCCTGCTGATAACTTCAGCAAAGCCTGCATTAAGTGACCACCACGGAACCGGTGATATGATGACTACATCAGGAGGTAACAGCTGAAAGGAGGGAAAATTTGTATTGCTGATACAGTGAAAACTGCCTCCCCGGCCACCTCCCTTAAGAGGTCTATTCTGTTAGCAGCCTATTTTTTCGGGAACGGAATGAATTTCTCATACGAAGAAATAAGCAAAGAAATTTTTCCCTGATCTCATTAACTCATGGTTCCGGTGGTGACCGCATAGCACATGTTTCACTATGTGTATGGGAAATTCATTCCGTTCCCGAAAACATCGACCGCATAGAGAGGTGACCGCTTATAAGGAGGTGGTCGCGGAGACAGGCTCTGCGGTACATTGAAAGGAACAACTAATGGGAATAATGACCGAGGAAGATCACGATTGAACACCACGAAGCAAATTTTGAGGGATTTCAAAATGAGAAATTACGAGGGAGCAAAGCGTTAAGCTGAGAAGAGAATGGAATGGGCAGGAGCCGCAAATCAAGCTTCGGATTGATGAGTGTTGTTAATGATCGCGAAAGGCGGCCAGTACCTGAACGGAAGGAAAATGAAGGTGGGTATCCGCGTGTTTCTTACGGCGGTTACACACACATCAGTGGGTTACCAGGGAGTTGGGCAGTATTGACGCACTCGTAGGTGACCGTTTGAGGATGTAAGAATCGAGGGGGTGGGCGGGGACCGAGTGAGGTAAACTCTAGGAAATGAGGTTCCCAGGAAAGCCAAGGGGGGCAGCGGAGCCGGAGAAGAGGAAGAAGGGCGGACTTCCTCCCCAAGGGGTCGCCAAGTTGTGGGCGAAGAACGACGTGAAGTAGAACGCCAGGGGTGGGATTACGGTTCATTCTTTCGCGTTGTCGCATGCGTAAACCAATACGCAAACCAGTTTTTAAGGAAGGTGCTGACAGTTACTATCATTAAAATGTACTCGATGAATTAAAACTAGTGAAATAAGGCACATGGAAAAATTATAAGAATGACAATCACGTATTCACTATCAATTAGTATTTGGAAATCGAATGCTTGTTGGAAGATAAAATCGAATCATTCAATGTACATTGCAAATGAATACAGGTAGGTTCAAGGGTAGATCCTCTCTAATTCCCAACGATTATGGAAAATTGGTATTCACTGGTTACTTTAGATGCTTGTTAGATCATATATTCTCTACAATTACCTTTCCAAGGGATGAGATACTTCTACACACGGTTGAGCTGATAATGAACTTCCCAGCACTCTTCATTGAACCGAAATGGCTGTGCATTCGCCTCTTTTCCAGCATTATAACTTCCAAAACGGTATTCAGCACCCCATTTCCCTTTTTCACTTGCTCCATCCACCTAATAAGCAGCATTTTGTATTCCTCTAGCAATGTTCTCTTCTCAGTCCTTCTCTCGGACCATCTAGCCTCTTAGAGACCCAATAACTTCCCAGGGATTGAGAGGATGAATAAGTGACTTGGTCTAAATCTAGCTGCAATATCGACTTACATCTCTAGATTTTTCTATCCATCTATCCCACAAATCTCGGATAAAATATGACGTTTCACAAACTATTTATTCACCTTAGCAGAATAGAAAAGTATTTTATGGATGAAGTCAGATCTGAAGGCAATAAAGAAGTTTCATTTCATTAAATAAATCTAGGGGAAAATTACGACTGACTCCTAAATTATCAAGAGGAATTTCCACATGATATCTCCGGAAAACATCGACTTCCTAAGATCTGATATTTTCCCAGCATATCACCTGCACTGCTTCCAAACGAATCTTTCCCTCCAGACACGGTGGCATGCTTTGAAAAAAATTTGATTTTAATTCCCATCATGCCAAGAAATATTATTTAGCTCAACGCCAGCACCAGACTATACCGGGAGGTAACTATAGGTATCAGAAATAGAGTTTAGGCTCAAACACTAAGAAAGAAATGAGAACAGAAGAGGTAGGCGCATTACTGTAACGGAGCCAAAAATACCGAAAATATCGGCATTGGATTTTATCGGAAATACTGTTGTGGCCCTAGTACAGTGAAAAAAATTAGAATATAAGTGGGTGGCGAGCCACCGTAACGGGCCAAGTGATACCAGAATATCAGCGGGTGAAATATCGGTATCGGATCGTATCGAAAGTACTGGTATCGGGCCCGCACTTAGGCACAAAAGAGAAGGAAAAAGTGGGTGGGTGGGGAGCGAAGAGGAAGTGAGGGAAGATAAAAAAATGAAGAGAGCTGAATACATTTCTTACTCGCGGGAGACGAAGTTCTCCATCGATCCTTTAAAGCTTCCTCCTTTACCCTCCTTCACCTCCCCCCGCCGCTCCGAAGAGCTGCTCCCTCTCCATATATACCTTCCGCTCTATTCTCACTCGGCTGCTTTTGCTCCCATCTCCCTCTCACGCCACACCGCCTCCACAAACAATGGCGAATGAATAGAAAGCCTTAAAAACACGAGAGAGGAGATCGGTATAGCCGCGGAGGAAGCGGGGAGGAAATAAAATATAAATAAACGGACGCAAGTATATCTCTGTGTGTGTGTACATATATATTTTTAATACCTCCCTCTCACTCCCTGGTGAAAAATACGGCGGAAAACACGGTTTCAAAATGAAAAACCCGCGCCCGGCGTTTATCTGACCCAGAAGACGCAAGAACATGAATAAACGCGGGGAACAGGGGAGGAAGGCGGTGACGGAGTAGAAAGACTGAGTGTGGCCACGGGGAGAATTCAGGCCACCATAGAAAACAATTTAAGTTTCTATTTTTTAATATTTTTAGGTCGACATCGTCTTTCCATTGTGAAATTAGTTAACACCTAAGCATCAAATTTTTTTAACAGTGTACCAAAGGCAATCGAAGCATTTCGATCGCTGTAATAATGCTATGGGACAATGAATTTGCTGGAAAATCAACCGAAAAACAACAGTAGGACGGATCCTAAAAGGAAGTACGAGGGTGCGATTGTTACATTAAAAGATTAAGTATGATGTAAGAAAGAAGTGTTACCAGGGTGTGAAAGAATTATTTTCGAACAGAGAAGAATAAAGGGCTGAGTTAACCATACCTAAGATTGAAACTGATGACGATGATAACTAATCTGTAACTCAATATTTTCGCAGTACTAAAATTTTACTAACAAATGCTATGAAACTGCGAAAATTACACCACGGTGGATTTTAATTTTCCATTAATAAATTTTATACTTCCACACCATTCAGATGCTCCACAAAGAAATTCGCCACGGGCAGCATTAGGTGCCAGCATCAAAACAATAGAATTTGGAAGCTATTTTTAACAGGAATATTTTTTCATCGTTGATATTGGCAATTATATAAAAACTATCATTTTACGGAATGTATTGGTCATCTAATTGGAATCATTCGTCATCGGTTAGTTCATCGTAAAGCCCGTTTTACGCGAAGCACGTTATTGCACAATCTGATTACGTACGAACATGCATTTCAAATTGGATCGTGCAAACCGATAAACTGCATGAATAGATGCGCGAATGCATGAGCGCGAGATGGCAAAATAGCACCTGCTCTAATTCAATAATTATTGCCCACTAGATTGGCTAACATACCGTTTTAAATTGTGCAATTCCGTGCCCCATGTAAAATGGGCTTCGGGACAATGAGTGTGTCACGAAAGTAATATTTCATATCAAGTTCTTAGGTATTGATTCGTCCCACAAGTTTTGACGGAATCAAAATCACGTAAGTCATTTTACATGGCAGCAAATTTGTAAGGACTCTCAAATACAGAATCGTGAAACACGCTGAATGGTTAGGTTATATTAATGCATTACTTCAACATTTGTGTCGTTCTCAGAAACTCGTTTACGTTTTCAATTGTACCTGGCATCCTTAGAAAAAATAAAAATTTCACTCTACCACACTTCACGTATGTGGCATATTTTGGTATGAAAATGGCTCAAAGTGGATGGTACTGAACCTTGACTTCCATGAAGACATGACTAAAATCATAAAAAATACAACTATGCGTAGCATATTTTATTTTAGAATTGGATTTCAATCAATATAGTTCCACACTATTCGGATACTACGCGTTGCAGTGCATCGCGTAAACACCTAATTGCAATCTCCTTGAAGAGAAGGAAGAAATCTTGTTAAGCTGTGATTTTTCCTCCATGATAGAATCGATCGATCGCATCTCAAATCTGATTGATGAAAAACAAAGTGAGGGGAAGTGTTCACACCGTTTCAGAGAGAAGTTTTTGTTTTCTGTCTCGCGATGCATTTTTCTACTTACAAAGTGCAATATCTAGCTTTCTTCTCAAGCATTCTAAGCTTCAAATCGCGAGTTAATTTCATTAGGAATGACCAAGACGAAAAATGGAGACAAATTAGGCTGGGACCGTAAAACGACTTCACCTGATGCGTGCATGCTATGTGTAACAATCACAATAATGAGTAAATATATCTATACTAAAATTCTGACCCACCACACACAGTCATAATTTACCATTTTGGATCTTGGATTGGATCTGCGGGGTCTAAAAGGGTCGTTATGACCTTGGAAGGACGAGGCCCTTTTAAGGACGGAAAGGTTTAGAAGGCTATTCGGATCCAATTTAGGGCATCATGAGGAGAATAATTGAAAGAAAAGCCCTTCATCAGGAACGATGTTCACACGTTAGCCTCCTGTTCTGATTGCTTCACCTCCGGCGCTCATTATCCCTAATCACCCTTCACCGTTCCACGAATCGTTGAATTCACATCCAAAATCGTTGAAATGATTCGATTTGCGAGAGAATTATATCATTAAATACGACATTAGATTATTTTTGCATCTTTGGGGTCACAACTGATTGCCAGTTTTGCAAATTACATTTTATATATTTTGTTATGTTTTAAGCTTTACTGAGATAGGAGGATCTTGTTTTTCGCACAGCGGGACCCACTGGGCCAGATCATTAAATAAAGTAACGAATGTGCGCTTCACTCAGCGGAAATGATCCATTTTCAAACACTGCCTGGAGCTGTATAATTCAACTTTTTTTTTAATTAGTAGGAATTTGTTAGGGATAACTAATTAATGGACCCCTGAATTCGAGAAATAGCTGTAATTTTCAATATTTTCAAGTATCCAAGTGTCGTTGTTGATTTTTTATCAACCCCAAAATAGACTGCTATCAGCTACGACCAAATTCCGTGAAATGATAAAATAGAACAAATACACTACGTTCGTTTGTTTAAAATTTAACTAGTTGAACCGGGAAAAAGTTTCAGAAATCCGCCTACAACTCACTTATATAACAATACTCATTACTTTACCGTAAGGAAAGAGGTAGGACAAGAGGGGAATTTGGAAGGCGTGATACAGAATGAGAGATGAGCTTGTAAATGTAAAATAAATTTCAATATAACTTAAACAGTGATTTATGAAAGCATTAGTTTTTGCAGAAGAGCGAGCGATTATTTCGAGATACGGATCTATGAAGAAACTGTCCTCCAGCCTTACACTATTGGTAGGATATCTATAGTTATGGAGATTACATACATATTTTAAAACAATTCTATCACACGTTCACTTTGATTTACAATTATAATACGTTTAAAAGCGAAGTGGTTTTGAAATGCTTAGATTCAGTGCGTATTCTATGGTCTTGCAAGCGATATAAAATTATTAAACCCGCAAAGGCCCGATAATATACACGAGTAAGCTACGACAGAAACTCAGTATTGGTCTCGAGTGATCGCAGACATTTCTAATGAATCTTCCTTCAGATCAGATCCCCTCAACATGTATCTTCTCCATTCTTAACTTTTATCCTCCTCCAATGAGACTATTCACGGCCTCTATCACTTGTGTGTGAGGGTGAATCGGAGAACAGGGCTGGAGGAAGACGAACATTGTTCTCGTGAAAGCCTTCTCGGAAAAGGACGGAGTCAGCCGAAGTGTCTCTCCTCTCTTTTTTATCCTTCTATCCTTTCCCTTGTGAGCGCCATTCCTTTTATTTCCGCGTTTTTTTTGTAAGAGTAAGAAGGCGTTTACGTAACGTTCAAGTGCATAATGACTCAAAGAAAATAAACAGCTAAAACGTGAAAGCAAGCATTGCCGCTGAACTCTGACGACTAAGTTTTCATGCTTTCACGTAATTCATGGAGGCGGTAATTAGTTGAAATTCATACTCGTTTTAAATAACAAAGAAGATAATTATTAAGTATTAACAAACAACAACAGCGATCGTGCTGTATATGCGACTTAAGGGACAACTTTTGCTGCTAGAATACCAACCACTCACCTGGAATTTGCTTCTGTTTGGGGCTCACCAGGGAAAGGTAGATGAATTCAGCCGGCTTAATAAGTTAAACGAGCACGTAGGAACTCACTATTACCTTATGTACAAAGGTAGATATCAGCCTCTGATATACTTACATCTTAAGCTAGGTATAGGCACTTTTTAAATTTCTTCATGGCACTTCAAGAGCTTAATTGTCTTTACTATCATCCACCTCAACCAAATATTATTAATTCGATTGCGCCCTTCAGTAATCCATTTCCCTCAATTTTCCATAAAAACTTCCTTTTCTTCACTTAACCATCTTCATACTTAACTTCACCATCGTCCTCCTCAGCCAAATATTATTCATTTATTCATTTTAATCCCGGCATTATATAGGCTATGTTCCTTCTCATCAATTTTTCGCAGGGCAAGCATGAAATGCCTCAGATATCCTTTCAATCGTGTCCTAGGCTATCTTTCAGGTATTCAATGATATTAAATTATTTATGTTAAATCTTTAGGCTTCTTAATCATACATATTAACCAAGCCTTGGTCTATCTAACATATTATTGGCCTACAATGTGCAAATTGGATCATAGACTGTTCTACTTTTCGTTTGCTGAAACGTCATTAATAGAAAAAAATTTCAAGCAATCATTCATGAATTATCATGGAGAAAAAAATATGAACCAGCCACACGATAGAATACCGCTTCCAAGAATTAGTTAGCTTAAGAAACAGATAAGAAGAAAAACAACTCCACTACCTCAACAGAGTAATTAAGATAGAACCTTTAATATTTCACAAGAATCACGTACCAGTTATTTCCATTAACTTTGTTAACTTTTAAGTAACCTTATGCTACTATTAACAAGCCTTATCCGTGTGTTTTAATGCGAGATTGTAAGTTGAGAGCTAATACTCACAGCTTATCAGCATTAGAATTAAAATACAAGTAGTGTTATTACAGCATATTATAAAAAATTGAGAAACTTTAGCTCCATTAGCGCGGGGTAATTGGATTTGTTTTAATGCAGAGACGAGCCTTTCATCTTGTAAACTCTATGATGGAGGAAGGTTCATTCATTCGTCATTCGATCTTCGAATTCCGCGGAGAGGGTCTTTAATAAAGATCTCGGAGTGAAAAAAATAACGAACCAATTACAGGATGGAAATTTTTCTGGCGGGAAAGAACGTGATAATGCAACAGATCTCTCGATAATTTGCTCATCTCTGACTACGCGGGACGTGAAGAGGGAAAGGAAGGGAGGAGTGCGGGGGCAACAAAAGACGTAGGAAAAAGTGGCGCGCATGTGATGTGGGGACAAAAAAGAAGAGCACAAGGGTGCGTCGTTGGCAGAGAGATTTTAAACCTCTCATTTTGATGAGGCTAAGATGAGGGATGGAAACATGATTTTGCATCGATTACCCACCCACCGCCCTTCTGAAGCAGGATATTCATCGCCACCCACCGCCAATGCCTACGCGGAATTGAAATTCAAATGAGGCGAGGAAAAAAGAGCCAGTTTGAGGGGGGCGGACAAGGATGTTCGATACGACGAAACATCGAGTGAGATGTTGGCAAGATATCGGTGAGCGATGTGGAGACAGAAGTAAATTTGACTAAACACTATACTGCGTAACGTTTAAGTACCCGAGTACCGAGTTCAGCTCGGTAAACTACATAAATTATTTTTTTAATCAATGGAAATTTTTTTGTATTTTATACAATTTTTTAACCATTTCATGAATATTTTATTATAAATTAAAATCTCATTAAAAACGGCTTAAATATGTTTTCTCGGAAATAAAAAAGTAAAAATGTTTATTTCCCTGGGATACCACGGTTCATTATAATAAGTGAAATAAATAAAATATGGTTACGGAACCAGACGAGAGAAACCGATTTAGCCGTCTATAATTATCTTCTTGGGATTTTGGCCCTTTAATTTCTGCATAAAACAGGTTTTCACAGATATGGAACTATAGCAATAGACCCCTTATACATCAAAACCCTGGAATGCCAACATATCGGATAGTTCGGATGACCATTTTCTAATAAAAATATTACATTGAACATAAATACATGGTACATTCATTGCTCGCTTTAGAGTACAGATATGTGCGATAAAATACGACGCCACGACGAGAGTAATGTACTGGACGATATTTCGCATGAGAAGACACTGTACGATATAATGAGACTCTACTGCAAAATTTGCCGTGAAACTGAAAACTTATCTTCATGATACATTCATCACATTAAGACGCATGATACTGCGCGTTCTTGTGAAAAATCATTTGATAAACGACGACTTATCATTATTGGTTGTTCAATCCTAAGATTGGTTGACTGCACCCCTCCACCCTTTCCTATCTAATACTAGTTCCCTTACCTCCTGATATCTCTTCCTATGTACTTTTCTCTTCTTTATTGGTCCATGAACTTATTCCTGGGTCTTCCTTTTGGGACTTTTCCCGCTACTGTACCTTCAATTATGCTCATCACAAACCCAGGGTGTGTCCAATCCATCTGGTTCTTCTTTTCTGCATGAGGTTCATTTTGGTCCTTTCCTATTCTTTTCTTCCGTACTTCATCACTCCTTATTTTGTCCGTCCATTTGATCTTCAGCATCCTCCTCCACCACCAGGTTTCAAAGACTTCTAATCAGTTCTGGTCTGCTTTTATAATGGTCCATGTTTCCGTTCCCTTGAGTGCCGCGCTCCACACAAATGTTTTCATATACTGATTCCTACTTTGTAGTTCCATTTCCTGACCTGAAGATGTCATTACGTGACGAAACCCGGGTCGTAAACAATAAAAATATTAGTGGACCATTACTTAAAAGTTTTTGATTTCCGATATGGAGAGGTTCCACAAAGTGAAGCCTGAATTTATTAGTTATAGATCAGTTTTCTTTTCAACACGGACGCTTTCTTAGCTTAGCCAATTCTTCGTTTGATATCTGTTGTACTTCTTCCGTCCCACGTGATGGTAGCAATAATATGCGATGTACTAAATTGTATGACACAATACCGTGCAATTCAATAGAAAAGGTCATGTGATTCATTACGATACCGCGCCATTAAAGACATCCTTACCGTGCTCGTTTGGATTATCGCTCGGTATCAAAACGATTCGAGTTTCATGTTATATGAGGCGATATTCCCATTTCACATCGTGACACCGGGATTTGATAGTGGCTCAAAGTGCGGGATTCGATATCGGGGGGCTTCCACATTAGCCGCGAGTTCAAATCTCGGCGTGATTGATTTTTAACGATCCCGAGCGTGGGCGATCGTGTGCCTGTCTCTTTGTAGAAGGCAAAGGTCCTCGAGGCCAGTTTCCGGAGTCGTTTTAAAATAATAAAAAAATTTAAACAATAATAAACTATCATCGACGCTCTCGTGGTTCCAAATTTATATAGAAAGGCAAATTTCAAAAATGGCAGAAGTCACGGCTCAATGGGTGGGAAGTTTCAACTAAACGTCCCATTTTTCTTCCTGGCCGTGAAATTGCCGTCACAGTGTGCAAAGGTAGGTCGCCGCCGTTTTTAAGAGTGGACTCACGCGAAAAACCATTTCCAGCCACCCATTGGACGGAATCCGCGGAACAACGATGTGTTTTTTTCGCATCCCGAAGCCTTTCAGATTCGCGGAATGGAGTGGAAGGGGTGTGGGGTGGGAAGTTTAACCGAACGGGACGATGGGAAGGGTGAGGAGAGAGAGAGAGAAAGAAGAGGGAGGGAGATATCTCGAGCATATCCAATTTTGGAGGGACTGCTGATAAATTAATGGAGACGCAACACTCACATTAATTGCTAAGGCTTTTACTTAAATTAGTTCACCATCATCGGATGGACGAGTACGAGGGGAAAAAAGGACTTGTTCCTCCCCGTCTCACCTCTTTATTTTCGTTTCCCTGCACGGAAAAAATAAAGAAAAACCGAGGGAAACGTACAAACTGAACGATTCGCGTATTTATCCCCCAGCCCATCCATGTCCCAATGAGAGAGCGTTGGTCACCGAAACTACAGCCAATTTTTCCACACTTTGACAGTAATGCTGACGAGTAATAGCTGAGAAGTCTAGGCAAATAACTTGCAAATGGAAACACCAACCGAGAGCTCAGCTTTCAATCCAAGTGAGGGGGATTCATTTCTCGTATTGTACTCTCCACAGGGGTACTAGACCACACCGTAGCACAATCCGAATGCTTATTGCCGCGAAGTATAGAGATATAGGTTGTTCCAATGAACAATAACTTCTGACGAAATTAACGTATTTAATGATTTTTGAATTGTTTTAGTGATGGAAAGACGGTAAGTGATCGGCGGAGGAGCAACAGGAAAATGTCCAAATTATTGGTATTACAGTTAAATTCAATAAATAAAAATCATTAAAGCTAGACTCAGCAGCAGCTAAGTTATATCTCGCCATGTAGACCAGCATCTCCCAAAACCTATCTTCCCCCTATCGTTTTCTGGCAACTTTGTCCAGTACCCCAAAACGTGGGCGTTAAAATCGTAGACTACATGACAAAACTAGGCAATTACGATAATTAAGTTAATTATAATTAAACTAATGTGCATTTTGAATATACTATTCAGGTAGTTTAATAATCTCAGGGCATGTATATATGGTACTGTTGTGTCAGGACCCTTCTGCCAGCCCTCCAACCCCTGCCGCCCCTAGTTTCTTTTTGCCCCCTGGATATAAGCCCCGCCCTCTGAAGGCAGTAGCAACGAACTAATGATCTATATTAAGACATTAATCATAAGGAAAACGCCTCATCAATGCCTGTGTAGGGTTTCGAACCCGCGACCTTCAGTTTACACCTGCTACAAATCTAATATTGAGAAGATGTCTTTATTTGCGGCTAACGCAGAAATACCTATCCTAGATTTGTTTGACTGAATGATGGAAATTTATCGCGGAGTCATTCCAAAGACAATAAAGACCGATTGGAGAAGTAACGGAGGCAATTGATAATTTCGGCGAAACGAAAGGACGATGCCTGATACCACATTATGAATCCATGACTGACACATACAACGCAAGGAACACAACGACTATTTCAATCCGAGCCATGTTATTTTGCAGGCACCTGAAAGATTGTAAGAGACATTGTATTCCAATAACGATATTACCGGCACAACCTGTTTTCAATCCCGGCCCGTGGTTAAGAACTGGAAAATTGGCTAGTGATGGTACGAATGCTGGTATTTTATTTCCTCGGCTGGATGAGATGGATTCCATTCCCCTGAACGAGAAACAAAATAACGGGGTAAGCCGTGTCCAAAAGATACGCATTAGAATCTGAGTGATTTTATCGCGACCACTACTTCACCGGCGAGACGACGAAACCCCCGTCGTCCAATTAGAGTCCCGGGAAATCCCTTCACTCGTCTGCCACTGTGAGATAACCATTAGCTTAAGATGAATGACTCGAGATTGCATTCCACCAAAAATAATTTCGCGGCCAGCGCAATAAAATTATGCGAAATTATCACTCGATTGGTATGATGAATTTCCGAAATTTTGTACGTGTTAAGCATTAGGTATACTATTCCCCGCATTTTTACAAGCAATACTAGAATGATATATCATACGGTCCATAAATTTTTCCACTCAGGTGTTCCATCCATTCATCCAGTAATTTGAAATTTGAAAAACCCACAAGTCTACACTGACTCTGAGGAACTGGAAACGTGAATATGTAGTACTCTGCGAATTATTAAACTGGAGTTGGACAAAGAAATCGACATTGTGGCCCAAGTTGGGAAAACAACTCTTTCATTTATAATCGAATCTCTCTGCTTTGCAAATTCTCCTCTCGCAAACGGCGAATGAGTGTCATGGGTATTAGCATCATGTAAAAATGGAATGGCGATCGGGATGATTAATTGAAAAAAGATAATTGACAATTTAATCAAATATGAAGGAGAGAATATAGGAGCTCGTAGACGTACCTCATTCTCAGTTAGCGAACATAAGTCAGTCTCGGTTCTGAACGAAAAGTTTGAGGAATAAGAAATTCAGAGGATTATCTTCTACAATAATAATTATCCCTGCTTTTTCAACCAATTCCACCGGAGATACGGACAGCCATCAAGTACGGGTGAAATAAATAAGATAAGCGTTTGAACGTAGCTAGGAAATTGAGTCTTTGGATTAAGCACCAAATATCGATTCGCTCTCAATTCCTCCTCCTCCTTTTCGTCACGGTTCCTCCGAATCGAGAGGCTCGGTTGGATCATTTCCATTAGCAGGCGAGTGTGCTGTAAATGTGTTCTCTAAGGGTACTCAATCGAGCAATGGAACCATTGTCAACACTGAAGTCGGAAACACCATCTCAAAGCTTTTGCAAACGCTTGCAGCGATGGATCAAACAGCTAAACAAAGAGAAACCTGAGATTCTATGATTGTGTAGCTGGAATTACCACTAGCCACCTAATCGTACGAAAGGGAGAAAAAAGAAGGCTCTTTTCGAGACAAGGAACCAGTCTAAAAATTCGAGACACAGAATTTGTACAGCTGGACTTGAATAGCAGATCCATTAAATTTTTATCGATTGATTCGTCCTTTGTTCACATGGGAGTAAAGCAATTCCTCACTTTGTCACAACAAGTACGAGATTCACTACTGAAGCTTGACAGCGGCCACACCATAGCCAACTGGCATACGCATATTCCGCCGTAGGAACAATGCTATTACTGATACCCAAGTTACCCAATATTATGCCTTAATAAACATTCCCAAGCACCGTCTGATGTCCAACAAATATTTTTTTTACCTGAACCAAGTGCATGAAATTTGGGAAGAAGTACGGGTGACTTTTCAGTTGCCTGAGTTGCACCATAAGAGGTCGTGAAAATATTTCATAACCTTCACATTTTACAAGGAAATAATTGACGAATAAGGAGCAAATCAGGAGGGATGAGCCCTTAGCCCTCATCTTTTCGCTCCGGTGTTTGATGTTCTAGTTAGAGATGTTAAACATTAGGCACCATGAAATATGATGTTTGCTGATGGCATTATGATTTGCGAAACACTTAGGGAAAAATTGGAAGAAAAACTGAAAGAATGAGGGAGGGTGTTGGAGCATAGAGGAATGAGGAGATGCAGATCTAAGAGAGAGTATATGGATTTAAATAGTGTGAAGGGAGCAAGAGTGCAGCTTCAAGAAGAAATTTTACTGGCGGTATCGTAGTTTAAATATCTTGGTTCGATGGTAGAGAGTGATGGAGGGCTTGAGATTAAAATGTAGAATAGAATCAGGAGTGGATGGAGGAATTGGAGATAGATTGGCAGGCAAGAAGTACAAGGCAATGGCGAGACCAGCAATACTGTATGGTGCAGAGACATGCCAAACGCAAGAGCACAAGAGAGGGAGCTGGACGTGGCTGAAATGCGAATGTTAAGGTGGATGAATAGAGTGACGAGAATAGAATAAGTAATGATTACATCAGAAGAACAGTAAAGGTGGCACCCATGAATAAAAAAGTGAAAGAGTATAGTTTGAGATAGTTTGGGCATGTTAAAAGAAAAGATAAATGTCATGTAGGGAAGAGGGAAGCTAAATTAAGTGTGGCAGGGAAGAGGAAGAGCAAAGCTAAGATGAAGAGATAAAGTAAATGAAGATCTGAAGGAACGAGTGTGGAGGAAGGAAGAAGCCTTGAACCATGCGAAGTGGAGGATAAGACTTTAGATGGAAAATCCCAATCCCATTTAACTGGAATAAGGGAGAGTTAGAGAATAAGAATAAGGAATACGAAGTATAGGAAGAAAGACTGAATATGAGGTACTCCAACAGGTAAGATCACATCGCAATGTCTACAGAAGATAATAATCCAGATACAAACACAACATCCAATAATGAAGCCCGAGGCGCTATTGTAACCAGCGACCTTTAAATTGACTGGCTGGTACGTTACCAACTTTACCTTCATAGGCCTCTAAAGGAGAGGCTCACCGCTTTATTACCAAGGTAGGCTCGGGGCCACTTGGGACACGAGAACAGACATAAAAATGCCAGTTGACAGATTGATGAGACGCAAATTTTTATTGTTCGGCCCTCTCGAAATGCATCAATTTACGCACGTAACAGCGTTTACACAAGTGAACAACAAAGTCCCTCTTGAAAAACCACAGCCTCTGTTAGGTAACCAAAATATGTGGGTACAATGAAATGTGGCGAGTCATTTGCTCCTGAGAATTTTTCATCCTTCTTACATCATTACAACGTATTTTACATCGATTACAATTAAAATGTTCCCCTATATTCCTCATTGTAACTTCAAATCCAGGATAAACCAATATTTGGCAATGCATTCATTAATACTATGGCAAATTAAAGATTTACAGTTTCTTTTTTCTTAGGAAAAATATAATTGGTAGGTCAACCAGCTCAGAAAAATATTCAACAAAAAAACTTATTTAAACTTAAAAGCTTATGGCTATGAATATAACATTGGCAATTGTTATAAATTGGTTATCTATTTAGGCTAAAAAATATGTGGATATAGCGTGACATTTACGTGAAAATTTACCAAATTATGATCATAGGAAGTTAATCTCGCGCGTAAATCCATGCCAACGAATATAGACGGAGGGAGGATTGCTGTATTGTAAATGCTACACGGGGAAATTTTTCAAGTATTTATCCCGCATCGACTCTCAAATTACGTCTATTGCGCTGGACAATGATTGCAATTGTAAAGAAACAATGTGGTGCATTCACAAAATACCTGTATAATAATTAATTCTCAAGAATAACGTTTGCAATATTATCCTTATATGATCCTTATCTTTGCGATAAATAAACTGTTTCCAAAGTGTTGAAGAATAACTATTGCTCACGTGAGCTTGTACGTGATGTTCAAAGTTTTTTCAAAGAAAGACGTTACCAATACCACCGTTCGTAGAGATGCTACTGGAATGAAACGTACCCTTAGCGCAAAATAGTGATCGCAGCGCCACGACTCAGACATCAAAGGTTCACTCTGCTTTTGATTTGCAACCACATATTATCTAGAGATATCTTTTCGACTGGCTTCAAATTAGCTTTTACCCGTCGGGGTTCCATTTTGAAAGGGACATTTAGCTCCATCCTTTAAAGCCCAGGTACTTCAATAAAACCTGCCTCTCTTTGAGTCAGTAGGCTACTGAGCTTTCATGTAAATTCGCTAATAACGTCCGCCACAGTGAAACAGTACAGCTTTTATTCGAAAAGCATTGACTCCATCCCATTATCTCCATTTCTGCCCACTTTAATGATTACACTATATAACAAATAAAAGCACCGATAAGACCTTTATTTAATTTGCTCGTAAATATAATTTCAAAGGCAAGGCATTGAACGAAATGAGTTCCAAAAATTAAATTGAATAAAGTTTCAGGTGAAACCTTACTACAAATGCAAGGACAATCAAGGGACATTCAAAAAGCAAATTAGATTAATAGACTTTAGGCCTGAATTAATAATCGCTTTTAAAAGAAGTTCAAAGAAAGATGAAAGAAAAAATTACCATGACCATATATTTTTTTACACTGGACCCAGAGACCTCGACGTATTTAACTTTAAGGGAAACTGCACGGTCGCTCATTTGCAGTTGGTTCAATGAGCTTGATACAGATTTCTCGCGCAATAAACACCTACTCTAACCCCTAAAGTCTACTTTAGGAACTTGTGAAATAGTGTTTGTCTTTCTGAATCGGGGGTAAGGATATATAATTTCCTCGAAAGAAAAAGGGAATGAAACCACAAGGAGGAAATTTTGGGCAGGTTTTTGGGGTTATCCAGATTTGGAACCAATGTTGAAATGTGAGACATCGCTCACCGACGGCAGGACCTGGAAATTGCTCCCTCAAAATGAACAGAGAGGAATAAAAGTGGTTGAAGTAGCTTACAAATAGATCCTTGAGCTTTCTGGAAACTTGAAACCACTTGAAAAGGAATAGGTCTCGTAGTCTGATATGTAAATTTCCCTCTCCTTAGGGCTAAGTACCAGATGAGCTCATTACTTAAGTACTTCAATTAAGTCAATAGAGGAATTTTTGTCTAATCGAGTAGTACAACTTATAGGCGAGAATTCTACTCGTAAAATTAATACATTAAATTTCTGAGCAAGAGAAATTGGATACAATATTTGCATGTGCAACATTGGATATGCTCCTTGAGGCCGTAGATAATATTTATCTCGTGCAAAAACTGAAACGAAGCTTTGGGTTGGTTTATGACGAGATTAAGGACCAAAACCATTATTTCCGAGGAATCAAAATACAGAATACAATCAGGAATCGAATAATAAGCCATCGGTCGGTGAATACGGAAAGTGGAACGACAGCCACCAAGCGATGGCATAAGGAATTCCTTCCATATAATATAATGCGAAGTAAGGCATTAGAATTATTAGAATACCACTGCGAGCGATAGCAGCAAAATCTCTTGCTTAGAATCAATGAATTAACAAAATGTACTGTCTCCTCAATCTCCACGGAAGCAAAAGGTTGCGGATACGTAAGTATACCATAGTAACCAACCTACAGGGTTGAGTCGGGTGAGTGCCAGCATTAGGAATCCTTCACAATGAAGGAAAAAACACCTGGTTATGATTCCTCACTTTATTTGAAGCAACACGACCAAGCTTTCACAACATCATGCCATCATCAAGTGATAACCAGAGTGTCATCGAGTAACGCCGGAGACAGTATCTTATATTAGGAATCCTTCCTTAGAAACAAAGCAATAACGAAATTCACCATTTACCCATTACCATCTGCGTGGACGCAAAAAGCCGCGTATAACTTTCAACAAATACGTAACAAATCATTGGCTGAGAAGTGCGAACTGGAGAGCGGCAGCCGGGAAGCGATGGAATTAGAAATACCTTCACAAGGAACAAAGCAATAGCGAAACGCACCGTCCCTCTTAACCGGCAAGCCACCCTTTTGCCGGTGCGCACGATCTCAGTGGCTCGCGCATCCGTTGGTCCGACACGGCATTGGCGAGTCTCTCTCTCTTCTCTCGCCATCCCTACCTCAGGTTAACCACCCCCACCCCTCCCCACCCCACCCCCTAACCCATAACCCTTGCCTCGCGTCCCCCTCTCCCGCTCCAGCGTTCCACCTCCTCTCCCCACCCAACCAAGCGGTGAGTCTCCTCTTAAAAAGGAATCCCATCACTCCCTAGAGAGGAAAGCCATCCCTACCTCCATTTCACCCTCCTCCCACGACTCGCCCCTTCCCACCCCCGCGCGAAGGCCTCATTCTCTCCTGCGCCTCCCCCCCTCCCCTCACCCTTTTTCATTCCTTCCTCCTCCTCTCCCGCGCTGAGCTCGGAGGAAATCTCACATTAAGATGAGGCGCCCGGCCGCCCGCCCTTCCGCGGATGTTTCGTCTTTGGCGCGATGGCGGTGAGGCGAGCGCGGCTGCTGCGACGACAAGAGGAAAGGAGCGGTTGAGAAGAAAGAAGGGGCTAAAGAAGAAAGGTAGCAGACGGCTAGAGTAGCGAGAGACAGGTGTCACATTCTTATCTGGTTTAGTTGGCTATCCGGGGTGGCGGCCAGCAACTTAGTAAATGGGTGCCATTTTATTAGGAAGGTTGATGAGGAAATTATTATATTGGGAATGTAGGAAGGGCTGAGAGTAACCCCCAAGCATGTTTAAGAAGTAAAATACTTAGGTAATTCCACACATTTATGAATAAAAAACGTTCATGGTTTCGGCGCATGTGCACCATTTTCAAGGTGGTGCATATTCGACGAAACCATGGTCGATTTTTTGTTTATAAATGCGTGGAATTAACCAAGTATTTTACTTCTTAACCATGGTTGAAGCAAATAATTTCCACCAAGTGACGCCTGAGACCTTCTTAAACGAGAGATAGCATGAGCACCAAAAGGCGCCAAGGGCACCGCACTCAAATGTGGTTGAACCGATTTTTTTTCTGTGCAGATTTACGAGAGCCTCGGCATACGCGTTTTTATGAATTTTGATGGTCCTTTATTACCATTATAACAGATTTTTCTCTCAACTCATTAATAATAACAATACATTTCATAAGGGTTTTCAACAAATGCGAAGGGGTCACAAAAAGTTTTTAAAAAATGAAAAACTTTTAAATGTGATTTCAGCCTAAATTACGAATATCGCGCAGGAAACTAAAAGTCAAAATATTATTTAATTTAAGCAAAATTGAAAAAAACTACACTTGAATCATTTCCTTAAATTCATATGAGGTGAATTCCTCCATATACACCAATTTACTAAAGGACATATAGTTTTACCATTTTTCCGACTTATTAGAAATTTTTTGAAAAAGTGTAATACATGACCTACGGTTACCACTGCAACCACCATAATGACACATAGTAATTTTTTATTAAGTATTAGTGAAAGATACAAAGTTTCATGGTAAACTGATACTATTGCTCCTAATAAGTAATCATGAGCAAGGAAGCTAAACGTTACCCCATCATCATCATCAATTATATAAATCCCAGGATTAGTTTGCTGAAGCTTAAAATTAATAGTTAACAAAAATCGTGATGTCTCTCCAAGTGAGTGAACTGATGATTTATATTAAGACAAAAATCATAAGAAAAATGCTTCATCAATGCCTAAATAGTGATTTGAACCCACGGCCTTCATTTTACCCCCGTCGGAGTGTCAATAATGTGGCTACCCCTTTCACAAAATCAAATATGGAGAGGATATCCTTATTTGCGGCTTACTTGAGCAGGGAAATCGATTTTTACGCAGAAATACCAGAAACCGGATACCAATACCAGATGTCTCATCGAGTGAGCCAATATGCGTAGTTTTATATAAAAAAGAGAGCAATAATGTGGAACTTACTCCCAGGTTTCCAGTAACACGAGCCAAGGCTATTCTTTTGTCAGACACCCCCCACGATCCCGAGTAACGATCGATAAAATTACTGCGTGTATAGAACAAAATAGTTCGGAGCATTCCACAGCAATCAATGAGAGGTTATTAACTCTGAAAGGAAATGTTCAACGGCAGATACAATTTTAGGGTAGTATTCCTCTATATTTACGAACACCTGATTTAAGGCTTCAATACCTCACCATACGAGCGTACATTGATTTAGCATTGACTTTTTGGATACACTTATTGAAATTCAGCCAATTGGTTTGCGATACTGGCCTATTTTGAAGACACTTATCTTTTCCCTATCGATATCATTGATACTTGAAAGGTAAAATATCATTGATTATCGTTCATACTTAATTATAGCTTAATCATAGCTTAACCAAAGATTCATTCCAGATTCGAAATCGGGACGCATATCTCACATGGCATTTTTTAACATATTCCTGACAGGCTAAAATCATGGCGTTTATATCACGAGATGATAATTGATAGAATAGCCTTGATAGTCAAAGAGATCTAATTACATCAGATATATTTTTTATATAAATATCTCCTGCGTCATTCCATTACAACCTGCGGGTTCCGTTCATTTGTTTTAGCATAATTTCTATTTTTTCATTCTACAAGAATCCCATTTTTCCCTTCCACCTTCCCAACAACGGGCATAAATCTTTCTGGGTGAGTTTTTAATCTCCAACTACTCTTATCATAACCTCAATCAACCACCTTTCCTCCTGGATTTTTTCTCATTTATTCACTCCAGACACAATATGCAGATAGACCGTCAATACAGTCTACATTACCTCCTCTACTTCTTCTCAACCCTTAATTCCAATACCTATAAGTAGTCTTATCCTAACCTTTTTTCCTTCAAATTTTAGGATAAGGCACCAAATCACTCTGTATTACAGCTGTTACCGTTAGTTATTATCTCACAACTTAAACTTGTCATAGTATATTAGGCTTTACTTCACGACTTTTTCCTTACTTGGAAATATAACGAACGTAAAAGAAAGCACGGGCATCATTTAGCTGATAGAGATCATTCTAAAGAGAATTGTCGCGAAGATACCTTCAGAAAAAAGTCAGACGTCAAGATCATTTAAATTTTCAAGCTAATTCCTTCATCTGAGCTGGAGATGACTCAAAACGCGCGTTGATTACGAAAAATAAGAAGAATAATCATTGTGAGCAGCCAAAAATATCGCAAGAAATTGAAAAGAATTCAACTAGCTGAGATCAAAGAACCTAAAAAAGATAAATGGAAAAACAACAGAGCGATACAAGAAACGGACAACTTTGACGATGTCAACGTTCTACGGCGAAGTGAACGTGGGAGAAACTGAATGTTGAATGGAGGCTTCACCTCCCCGATCGCAGATGTCACCTTCAACTCACACACACGTATGCGACCGAACGAGAGATCTGTTCAAGCAGTTTTTTATTTACAACTTAAATTGCTCCCGACGTTTTCGATATTGGAAAAAACACCTAAAACAATTCAAAGGCGAATAAAAATATAACACGATTGGAAATTGAGGACCTCTCCAAAGTTCGAAAAAAACTTAAAAAAAACAGCAGTGAGCTCAGTGGTCACTCCAATGGGCCTTAAACAGCAATGTACCACTTTGAAATGTTATCTTCCCCGATAAAATACCGACGTTAAGATAAATGCTGTGGAATATAACTTATTTTTACACATTAACTGAAAAAAGACAAAACTATGCCCATCAGTTATTCGGGTCCTTTAACGTTGTTCCTAATCCACTAACTGAATGGTAGGAGACGAAGGCATTTTACCCGAGGTGCTATCGAAAATAGAATTCGGCAGAACTTCTTTCAAAGGTCACTGTGGAAACAAAGAGTATCTCCCTATTCAAAACCAATTTGACGCTATCTAAAAGCATTTTGCTCCTCTGAATATCTTCGGGATATGAGCGTAGGTACTTTTATGGCGCATTTAGACTCGGCCATTGATGGCGTTCCAATATGAGAAGGAATGAGTTTTATCACCAAGAGAAATTTCAACCCGCACGATCGCGAAACACCTTGGAACACGAGAACTGAAGTAGTAGGGAGAGAAAATAATCCCACCAGAAGGTCCGGAAAAATATCTGGCAGGCATCCTACGACCCCATTCGCCTCTTGCATTGAACGTTCTCCCGACTCCACATTCACCCAGCTTACAGATAGAGAATGAATTAAGTTTCCTATCCATTCTCGCATTTTTTACATCCCTTGAGAGAGCAGACTTCCTGGAAACCCAGCATGGAGATTCGGCAAAGACAATATCCCGCTTCCATCTCTTTCCTCTCTGCGAATCAATTCCCTAAAGTGGAGTAAACAACGCCCGACTCCAAGGACCGCCCATCTGAGCAGAATCACGATGGGGAAGGGGAATGGATATTCACATCTCAATAAACTCGGCCAGGGGGAATTCATTATTCTTGTGAGCGAAGAAGAATATGCTTTCGCCAGGAATTGAACTCGGTTTTATCAAGTGAACCAACAATAAGACCCTAGTTTTCTTAGAACTTGCCGACTCCAAATAATAATTGAACAAAAAATACCCAAAGATTGAAATGCTACTGGTCACAATTAATCTACTCGTGCAGATCAATTTTTTCGTCTCGGAAAAGGTTGCCTAAAGTTAAGGTAGCAGCAGCAAATTTTCAATATTTTTAAAACGTTCGAAAAGAAATAAGGGCGGAAAGGAGAATTCCAATCTATAGAATTTTAATGGACAAGATTTAGTTTCCACCCAAATTTACATGAAATCTGCATCACTAGACAAAGGAATGAGTGCCTAATACCATAGAATAGAACTGCCATACTGGTGTTTGTGAGCCTAATCTTTTAAAAGTCAGCAAAATCGATCAGAGCACTCAGATGTAAGATAAGGTTGCGTCGTTATAACCTGATAAAGCTTTGCGACCAATTGATAAGCGTCTCTTAATGACAATTTCAACGCATTGATTTTTATTATTAGGGAGTTAAAAAAATGGGGGGAATAACTTTTTGGCCAACGCTCGTATGTTAATCTTTACCAAGGATTGGTGAAACATGCTGTGAGCCAATTCATTTCTGTTGTCTTAAATGAATTTGAATACTCTTAGAAAGAGAAATATCACCAACTCATTAATGTTTCACATCGAGGAAGTTGAAGTGAAAAAATTATCTTGAAAAAATAGTAGCTGGTTGGTATGAGAGTGGAGTGGAGAGTTGTAGCTAACCAATCATCGGAATGATGACTAGTACTGATCAGATTAATGGCCAGATCGTCATCGGATGCAACGAATACGGCCTAAAGATGATGTAAGGAAACGCAAACATGTCAGCGTTGATTGAATCTAACACTAAATTGCTAAGCAATCAGCAATTAATGCATTTGAAAATTAATTGCTCTCCCCTTCCTACTGAGAAAACTACTTTCCCCACAAGAAGAGAAATTAATCCTGATATCGAAATCACCTTAAAGCGCTTTCATTTAGCGGGAAGGAAGGAGAGTCTCCGGAGAAAATGTAAAAGAAGAGAAGAGAGACGAGGAACAGAGGGATTGAGGGTGAACAAAAAGTATAAAGGTCCTCCTAAAGTAATTCTGGCCAAGAACAATGTTTTATGACATAAAAAATTATTTGATTTTACATTTTTTTGTTCTCCTAACAGCGACGAATTTCTTTCATGGGGAATATCCTTTAACGCGCCATTGCGCATATCGAATAAGGAATAACATGAATGTCAAAAACCGTAATTTATTTCCTAAAATTCAAGATCAAAACAAAAATTTTGGATGAAACTAGCTACTGAGGGCTAGGTAGCAACTGTATCCCTTTTATAAGTCTTTCTAAAATTCTCGACATGACATTGGGGAGGAAAAGGATGACATAAACCTGAGAAATGCTAACGGACGTGAACCGGAATACATGAAACTTTAAATATATTTTTTAATAATCTTCTAACAGCAAAAAGTAATATCTTTTAACAAAGTTATTAGATTAAAATTTTCAGGAAAATAATACATTTTAAAGAAGCAATTTTGAAACTCGGATGGAATTTACATCACATTTCTGAAACGATGTCGGTATATAATAATAATGTTCTATCGCTCCGGCAGAGAATGCTTTCAACATAATATATTTGGTTAATTCGGGGAGTAACTTAAAGTAGCTATGCAGGTAAAGCTGAATTATGGCAACCAACGTTTACAGAATGGGTTGTGCACACATATATAAAGGAAAGACAGGATTTTGAAATGAGAGTACATGTATCAAATAATATTACAGTTATCAGAGAAAATCCTCTAGACTATCTTTAGTAAACCACCAAGATCGTATATTTTCATTGTTGTGCTTAGGAATTTGGAATTATAACATGAAACAGGCAATAAATTAGACACATTAAGTCCTATGTACAAGAAACGTCGTTTGAATAACGTCAGGTTCGGCCTGGGTAAGGAAAGACGTGATTTACATTGGGTATAGGGATATATCCTTTCCATTCATCGGGATATATTCATTCTCACGCTACATTCCAGTGGAAATCAAAGGGGTTCTCATTTGGTGAGTAGCAAGAAGACAAAAAGCCAACGTCTGAAGAAAATGAATAGTGGAGGAAGAAGGGAAGAGACGAGGAAAAAGAGGAAGCAAAGGTGAAGAAGAGCGGCGGGAAATCATCAAGAGGAGGGAGGTGAGTGGGTGGCCGGTTTGGGGGAGAAAGAACAAGGGAAATATAGAGAAAGAGAGAGATAGCTGGAGGTTGAGAGGGTGAGATGGGGTGGGGAGGTGGGATATTATGCCGGAGTGCAAGTGGTCGAGAGATGGGTTCCTGCGAGGGCGGGACTCGGGTGTGGGTGGGACGGAAGACGGGGAAGCGAAGCGTAAGTAGAGGAGAAAAGAGAAAGGCGGTGAGGCTGGCGAAAGGTATACGATAGCTCTCGCGAGGAAGATGTGAGTTGGATGGACGGGCGTCAGACTTGGGAAGTTTTCATTCTCGAGTCAAATAACTTGGCGGAATAAATAATTCCATGCGATGATTAGCGCTGAATTTTATTCACACGAATAAATGTAACGTGACTAAAACTTACTATAAAACAAATTAGCCTCCTCATTGACGACTAGCGGTTCACTTCGGTGAAAAACTTTCATGAATCGTTAGCAGAAAGGTAGCTAAAATATATCCACCACCTAACCACAAACAATTCGGAAAAGTGTTCCTGGGAATGAATATCCTTAACAACATCTTGAATGTATTTCCGTCGCGCTAGAAGATGGATATTTTGTCACTAATTACGAACCATTCTTATCACAAACCCAAGTGCAAAAGATATCTAAAGATTATCACGCAGAAATATGCAAACACACAAGTCAAGAAATAAGTTACCAACATTTTACATTAACCGTGAAATTGCCGAGGTAGACCTTTTACCCCAGCCATGGAATGATTAAATTATGATGGGAATTTTTAATGAGCATTTTTATTATCAATTCTGACATACCGAAGAAAATCATGACACAAAATTCTAGAAAATAAGATCGGAAAAGAATAAAATAACCATGCTCACTTCATTTTACACAAAAGACTGGTTAACAAGAGACAAACGGATGGAAAAATCAACACTAATGACTCAATTTAAAAATATATAATTCAGATGCATTCCAAATTGTGTACATACCAGCTTGGGTATTCGAAAAAATTTTTAAACAAATACCAGCAGCTAAAATTACCTTCCATTAATCATGTAACATACTACTAATATCGAGGTAATCAATCATACCATCGAACACGTTTGAAGTCATGATACACATTTGCCTTAAACTCAGCCACTGATGGCATTCCAATATGAGAAGGGATGAGATTTATCACCCAGAGAAATTTCAACCCGTACGATCGAGAAACACCTTATAACACTGGAATTGAAGGAGTAAGGAGAGGAAATGATTCCACCAGAATGTAAGGAAAAATATCTGGCAGGTATCCTACTATCCCATTCACCTCTTGCATTGAACATCCTCTGTAATGCACACTAATTCCGCTTCCAGTTAGAGAATGAATTAAGATTCGCATTCATTCTCGCATTTTTTCCACCCCTTGGGAGAGCAGACTTCCTATTGGAATATCATACCTGAATCTTCATAGTTGGTTTCCCAAAAATTCTGCTTATTGGTAACGTAAAACATCGTTAAGATAGTGTTTCACTTACTTTCACGGCCAATCAAACCGTAATAGGTTTTTGGCCTCACCAACAATTTTACGCTAGCTTTCTCTGTCTTCCATCGCCGTTTTTGAGCTTCCGATCTTTCTTATGTCATTTTGGATTATGTTTCACCACCTCGGATAATATCCCGTTTCCATCTCTTTCCTCTAAGCGTTTACAAAATACATTCTTGAAATAAATAGGTGATTTATTTTTTTAAATATCAAACAATTTTGGTGTCGTAAAACATTTTCACACCAAAATTGTGTGATTTTAAATAGAAGAAACCACCTATTAATTTTGGTGTCATTAAACATTACCCTACGTCTACAGACGAGAAGAAGAAATAATGCTAAAAGAAATTTTAAAAGACTGAGATCGAGGAGGTGAGAGCAAGTCCAAAATGACATAAGAAAGATCGGAAGCTCAACAGAGGCGATGAAATAGAGAAAGATGGCATAAAATTGTTGGTGATGTCGAAAGCTGGTGTGAGTGGCCAAGGAAATAAGTAAAACATTTTCCTAACGGTAATGTTTTTTTTATTATTATTTATTATTACTATGTTTATTTTATGTTTACAGAAAGAAGTCACCTGTTAATATTTTGGTAAATGGAATCCATATAGATCTGGAGAGCCATAAAATCATATAAATGTAGAAACAGGCTTCTGATTTGGCCCAAATCCTCAAAAATAAGGTAATACAATATTGGTGTATATCAATGCATATTTAATCACCACCTTCGCTAACCCGACGCCTGCAGATTTAGTTTTGGATTGTTTCACGAAATAATATTCCTCCTCCGATTTTATTATTTCATTAGAATTAATAAAAGGTATATATTTATAGAATTATTATATTATTATATATTATTACTATAATTAGGATTATGGATAGAATACTGGACAAAACCCATTCTATATACAAGGCGCAATATTAAGAGGGAGCAGGAAAAGGTACTGAGAAAAGGAACGTGATTTTCTTCACGCATTTCAAGACATGAACATAATTCACATTATCCCCCTTTTCACACTAAAATTTACTTTTTAAGATAAGATGATTGCCTTGCAGGAGAAATTATCCCTTTTTTGTAAAACTATTTCTATTTCAGTATGCGGTCAGAACTGGTGTCACGCGGTGAAACTCCGACACTGTTCTCGGAAAACGGAGTCAATTTCCTCGGAGAGGAAAACTTTTATATGAAACAACATTGTTTTTACATTCAACACAACAAAGGCGCCCACACATCATCAAATTTCATCGGTTTTGGGCTTGATTATCGGTTCTGGGACCTTTCTAATTCTCTCCGCCCACACGGATACCGGAGGGAATAATAGGGGATAACTACCCGCGGCGAGGGAATAACAAATCACGCCCTGGGGGCGTTGAGGTAAAAGTGAAAGCAAAATGATGGAAGGATCAGCTCTGTTACCGCGTTTTACAAATAAAATTCGCATTCCAATTCTCGCAAACGAGAATGCTTATCGAAGTGAGAGAGACATTTTTCGGGTACTGTTATTTCCTGAGAAACTGAGTGAACGGTGTCTGTGTGGTTACCGAGAAGGAAAATAAATAATGTCCCCTAATTTCCCACGCATTTAAAATATTTACATTCGAAAGTAAAACCTGGGATCGAAAGCAAACTTTGTGGAGAACTCAGATTCCACTCCTCCGCACGCTCGAGATGCTTCAGCACTCGGCGGGACATGTTTTCATTAGCATTGCGACCACACAGCGCCGCCGTATATCGGCAATTAAGGGGGTTCTATTCCTTCGCTAAAAAGCCCGCTTCAGAAATTTTCCTATTTTCCATTTGTAGCTTTAACATAGCAACTCAAGACTTGCAGTGTTTCCCTCTTCAGATGAAAAATCAGAAGACGCTAAGAACCGTATAAGTTTCTCCAAAATAGGCTTTAGGTTTTTTATAAAATAGCGAAATTTCCCATTTTTTGGAAATATTCCGGGAGACGTTACAGAGGCTAGAACATGGAAAGAGTATTTAATAGTCACTCTAAGGGAAGGTCGGTCCGTCAATTTAGCATGCCATGTACAACTATTGATGATGTTTTCGTCCTAGAGCCCGAACGAGGAAGGTAGTTCAAGCCTTCAAATTCATTGCTCTCTTTGCTCGTCTCCCGAGGAAGAATGGCGAGAGATGATGTCGCTAATGAAGCTCGTGGCCCGTTACTTAAATGTTGTCACTTTCTCGGAGCCACAAATAATTATACAAACCCAATAGACGGAAATAGTTAACTTTGAGGTGGCTCTGAAGTATAGAGCCACAGTAATTAATAGACTTTGATTACTTCCTAATGAATTCGCACAAAGTAGTTATCGACGGTTCGGCAACGATGGATGGAGAGCCAATGTAAAGCAAAATAAAAACCAAAAGCGATGTTTCAGTGAATTGGAAATATAAATACTCAAGGCGAAAGGTTTCGAGCATAGAAAAAATTAGATTAGCAGCTCCTCTGTATATAATCGGCAACTCTTTCTCAGCAAAATCACTTCACCCCTGAAGACGCTGCAACGCGGGTGAAAAATTGGAACTAAAATTCTCAAGACGCAGTTGAACTCGAAAACTTCGCCAGTACCGATCAACAGCTGCTAAAGTCTACACTTAAGAAAATTTAGATTTATTTGTCACAGCAACCACTAATCGAGATAAAGTATTCAGATGACGATACACATTGTGCTGTGAGAAACTGAGCGTCTTGGTACTTTGTGGGAGGGAGAGGAGTATCGATGAGCTTGATAAAGCTTATTACGATTACCCAGAAGATATCAATAGTATAGGAATGTTTTAAGGAGAGGCAGTACGTCGGTGAAGTTTGGATGATAAAAGCCGCCGAGCAAAGAAGTCTGAACTGATGGAAATGCCGTGCAATCAAAGAATGATGAAGATCAAATGAAAGGGAGAATAACCAATATAAAAGTCCTTCGAAGAGCTGAGAAGTAAATATTATAGATGTCAAGTGTTTGAGGTAGAAGAGACAAACTACTGCATACATTATTGGTCATATAGGCTCTTAAAACGAGAAAGCGGGGAAAATAGATTTTTAAGAACCACCAAAGATGGAATAAATCAGACGAATCATTAATGACGTTAAAAGTGACGGGATGAAACGGTTAACTGAAAGAAGAACGACGTGAGAGCATAAGAATACCAGTCCTCAAAGAATCTATAAACATTGGAGATAACTGATCCTCGTGAAAAATTATGGCCACATTGTGCAAATGAGCTGGTATTTTTATGCACAGAAATGAAGATGCAAAAAAAGCTTAGATACTATTGAACACTGTTTCAGATTTGAACGTTAATAACTAGATGATACAGAACGTCAAATCTTAAGAACTATCAAAAGTTGTAAAATTCAGCATTTTTCTCCTATTATGAGATGTGTAAAATTACCAAATACTTATAAACATCGTCCAAGGAAAAACAGAAGGGAAGTGGAGCAAAGGAAGAAGAAGAATTCCCTGGATGGACAGTTTACAGAAGTGGTTTTACTGGAGCTCCACCGCACTTTTTTAGACGAGGGACAAATAAACATGAAATAGCTATGATGATTTCCAATATCCGATAGGAGAGGCACCAAAAGGAGAGGGAAAATTAGATAATGAAAGGTGCAACATGACCATTGTTGTCCACGTAAACTACGATGCCCATCCCATATAACGACGCAGCATTCAAATCAACTTGCTCAACGCAATCACGCGTGCACAAATGGCTGCGCTCTGAGGGGAGCTGGCTGAGGAGGAACAGACGGGTCTGAGGAGAGATGAGCCTCGGTGGGAGGAGTAGGATGTAGAGGGAACGGAGCATGCTAGAGGGTACGGAGAGAAAGAAGAAGAGTGAAGGGAAGTAGTGGTGCGGGTAGGGGGGTTGGAATCGGCTGTGATGGATATCAATCAGGTGGGCGGAAGGAGAAGGATGGATGGTTACGGCGGGGAGGGAGGGTCCATCGGGACGTGGGTGGGTGGGTGGGAGGCTAAAAGGGGGCTGAGGGGGAGAATTACAATGTAGCGAGAGTGTGCGGCCGGCCGCCGGGAGACCAGACGGGGGTGATCGAGGTATGGATACGGTGAGAACGGGGAAAGGAAAGAAATGGGACTGATCTTGGGCAGGAGAGACTTGAGTATATCGCGATGTTGAAATTTCTACACCTTAATGCGGTATTCACGCGACATATCTCTGTCCACACCATTCTCTTAAGGGGTCATGCATAAACTACGTTACCGTTTTCGGTGATTTTTACACCCCTCACCTTCAATTAAGTTTAGCGTATCAGAAGGTATTTTGTGGAAATGGAGTAAGGATGCCATGATCTCACAATAAATGTTTTGTTCACTTTCCACAGAGATTTATTCACCGACCACGGGTTCGACACGGACTGTGTCATTTTCAAGGTACAACTTTCACGCAAAGCAAGCTTATATTTATATATTTGTAGGGTGGGAGGGTGTGGTGGAGGGTAGGGATGGAATGACGTAAAGATAGAGAAAAGTGACGCAATCAGAGGAGAGAAGGGTTGATGGTTTGCTTGGAACAGGCTGTCACAAAATGGATGAGACAAGTAACATAGATAACAACAGCGATGAATGTTCAGGTACAAATAATCATTAACAACCGGTATATTTTTGTTTTTACATGCTGAAGAAATTTCGTACCGCTCCATTAGCATTCATAATATACACGTATACTACAAGTATATTTTGGCTGTAAGAACCCAATGTAATGGTCATTACCACCAGGCCAGAACCTGATTGTAATGCTGTAAATTAAATAATTAATCAATATCGAATTATATCGAGATGAAATTATTCTCAAGATGTGTAGCAAATCGTATAATTTTGCATGGCACAGATTACCAGTGAACATCGTGTGTTTTCTAAAATTAACCAACAATGACTTATAACACATCTTGGTTATTCATACACATTAAGATAAATCACAGGAGATAATTCTTATTTGATCATTCGCCGGCCAAGCCAATACCCCTACAGCCCGATTTTCTTTGATGTTAATAAAATTAAACAGGATGACAGAATTCATAAAAAATATCATGTGCACACTCTTTCAAATAATTATAATTCCTTCAATTTCTGAGTGGAAACCCAATAAAAACCTTCATGCCGTAACTTTTACTGTGGAACATATTCTGAACAACCTAATTATATTATAACACGTATAAGAGATATTAATTCATACAGGGGTCTTCGTAAAATGTATGGATTGATCTTCAATAGTATTTACAACAGTAAACGATTTGTGCACTAATTCATTGATTGGTTGAAAAAACTATTTTCTTCTTAAAAATCCCAAAACGAGTAGTAACCTTTGTCATTTTTTAAACCATTATATGTCGGGAATATTTTCTCTGAAGTGGTCAACAGAATTGTAATTTTTTTGTGATCGCAGAGAATTTTAAACAGAAAAATTCATATGATGCAAAATGAAGCTACCTCAATTCGTGCTACTGTTGAGCGGTAGCCACTCATTTGGCTTGATATTGCTGGATTCAGCCGTTGATTAGCTCTAGGTAAACTAATTTAATACTACTACCTAATATGGGCTACTACTATGTTAGCTGTCCGAAGTTGTTCTTTTTAAGGTTCAGTGTTTTAACCAACGCTATTTTGTATATTTAAAATATTTATTTCGGCAATAGTTAAATGGATAAGCTAAAATGAACAATAATGATACAATTCATTAACAAAAAGACAATATAAATTTAGCTACACTGCGGAAGCTGGACAACTGGTGACAAATTGCGAGAAGTAAAAATATAGTAGATTATAATTTTAAAATTCCTCTTTTGGTTAGCTGAAATAAAAGGAAAGAGAGTTTTGCTACTTATAAATGAGTGAAATGCTATAGTGGTAGGAAAAAATCATTACATGATACTCCGTTCGATACAACTATGCGATACTTCGTACACGAGATGTTAGCACAAAATCGATTAATGCAGCAAGAAATCGCATCTATTGAATAATATCATATGATTTTCTATTCTGGTGGTTTTAAGTGTCAATGCGATAACTTATCACGGTCGTAACATCAAAGCATGAAAAAAATCCTTTTGAAGTGAAATAAATCGGCTAGAATTTGGAGGGGAGGTCGAAACCACTCTCACCCTGATTCCTCCTCGCAGAGCCAAAAATAAACAGCGGAAAGGGTAGAAAGATGAACGCTTTCGTTCCAGGAACTCTGCCGAGAAAATCTCCTTCCTTACGTGCCCTTCGCATCCCCTCGAGGGGCGGCCGGATCCGGAAAAAGAAGACTTGCGCCACTTGGTCGATTTAGTAGACACAATCGATCGGAATTCTTCTTCCGGATAATAGATTGAAAAAAAATTCTTGAAAAAGCTCTAAAATATGGTTGGTTAAGCAACTCATTAAGTATCCTGCAGTAATAAAACCTGAAATTCAGCAATTTCGCCAGATGAAACTTAAATGAATAACTTAGTAAGTTTTTTTTAATTTTCAAGCGTTGTAAAAATAATCCTCGGCGAGAAGGTAAAGAAAATATGACTCCTCGTATAATTGTGAGCTTTCAGATACACTAAATAGTGCTGCTTTCGGATTCGGTAAGGAATATTGGTTGAACAGGTAGTGGAACTTGATGCAAGTATGAATGATTTTTTTCAGTTAACAGTGCGGAAGTTATTGGAGTCGTGTGTGTGGTCAAAAATAGTGACAGAACATTCTGAAGCAACGATCGTCATAATACTATTATGATGCATTCCCTTGAGCATGTTTACATTTCCAGGACGTATTATATTACGGCTATTCCATCTGCAAAATGCCGAACTTACGAAGGAATTGTTTACACAACGCAGTGCTGATTATTGCAGAAATTTTGACATCCCTCACCTGCATTCATGTAGGCTATTCTTTTGGAAGTCAATGATTATGGAATGCACGAGAATGAAAATTAAAGTCGAATGAAAAACTAGGCATGGGGAAAATTGCTCTCATTAGTTCCTTCCAGTTATTCGGTATTTACAAATGCATTTTCCTGTAGACTACAAGCTGGGTCTTTTGTCACTTTCCATGTCCAGAGCTTAAAAGCATTCATCGATATAACCACATCTACACGGTAAGCACCTCGAAGAAGACATTTAAATAGGAGTTATTCCATCGCCTTACTGTCATATACACAATTTTGGCCGACGGATAATATTATTAGTAATAATAACCCATGGCTTTTATTTTCAGGATTTAGGATGCCACAAGAAAACAAGGTAAGTTTGCAAAATTAAAATATGTAGTTGACCGTGAATAGTATTATACCCATGCAGAATATCTCTGGAGGCTAAATATATTAGCAGAAGCATTAAAATCATCTCCCGAAAGGCTGAGGGGAATTAAATTTCACCCTAAAATTCACTCCCGAGCTACACAAGGCCTCAGCGTCATTTTGTGATTTTATGATTTCCATTAACGAGGCGGTAATTATGCAGCGGAGCGATCGTAACTCACAAAACAAAATTAATATTGCTAATTAAATAAACGCCTCCGGCGATTTGGGAAGCATAGTGGGATGGGTGATACTCTGTCGCCATCTTGGCCTCAGCTCTCGGTGGGGAATATGCTGCCCTACCTAGCACGCCCATCCCATTCCCAAGTCATCTGAGTTGGATCAATGGGATGTGCATGGGATAAAAATGCGAATTACGTGGTTGACTACTCAACAAAAAGCGATCTGCATTTGGTTTCGTAGCACGCAAGTAGCTTTCCCATAGGATGACTAATTATCGCGCCATCATACACATATCGTACGACCTTCATTGCAAGTTCCTACCTAATAGTCGTAATCATTCTGTTTCAAGACTGGAGTCCACGAAAAACCTATTCTCTGCCCTCGATGCTGTAACTCAAATAATTTTGTTAGAAGCAATAGCAAATTTCTTTTTTCCTACAAATATCATTCAAAGGACCATATGTTGGGAAACAACAGGATTTCAACGTTCTCTGTAACATGGCAAATAAAAACTGTAACGAACAACCCTGCTTCAAGGTGTAATTGCTGTAATCAGTAATATGCCGAATATTACTATCTAATTTAAGTAATTTTACGAGAATATGGCGGCACTGTTTCTCCTCTTTGTCGTCGGAATGCTGCATCATTGAATTACTTCTTTAACTAGTGGCTCTAGAGCTTAAAACGGTCTCTACAACCGGGAGCTACTAATGCCGGTGCTTCAGTGGCGGCCGCGGTTACAAAGGCTTTTATTCTGATCCTCCTCACTTATGACAACAAAGGGAATATTATATTTGTCGATTAAAGGAGAGATTATAAATAATGATCATTCAAAGGTCAAAGACTTGACGCCCTTTCTTCTCGTTAAAGTGTAGAATGTTGTCTGGCTGAAGTTTAAGCACTAATTAATTAAATAAAAATATAATCAACCATAAGCTGCAAAAATCAGTAGGCAAGGGAGTCTTTATGGAGCGTGGAAGAGATTAGAGAGGTTCTTGAACAGTCTTGATTCACTCCGACTTATTCCAAGAAAAGAAATTATGCAACAATATGAATGAAATACAACATTTTTCGAACTAAAAAAGCTCTCATTTATCCATTATTACGGGAAAAAATAATTACATAGAATACAATGGCCTACAAACTACAAAAGTACGTCCAACATAAGTAATTCACCTATCACTGAGATGAGCATTCTGTGTTCATGAGCAACCATCAGATTTAAAAAAAAAATCGGAAGATTCCGCCAAAATTGAGTGACATTTATGATGTTCACTATGAAACTGTTTTTACATCATCATCAAACGATGATGATGTCAAAACATCGAAACCTAGGTCGCCGTAAAACTTATTTCTGCGGATATTTGCAAACTTTTCATTTCTGCATTAATATTCAATTGCTTAAAGGTTTAATGATGTTATCACCATAATTTCTCGACCACCTCTAAATATACCTAATGATAGCACCTTATCTACAAGCATAGCACGGCCCTTGAACGATAGCGAAATGCAATGAAACAAAGGCAACATATACAAATGACACCAACCAACATTTTATTATGGCTTGAAAACTTATGGAAGTAACTGTTACAACGAAAATAGTATCGTACAAATGTGATTATGAATTCAGCAAAATGAAACAATTTCCATTAAATAAGGGAAAATATTAGCTAAGCGCGGCATCCTCCCACAAAGCACAACAACGAAGATTTGATCGACGAAAAGCGTAACTTATTTTCTCTTTCATAAGAAACTCAGCCCCTCGTGAAGGGAAACTACTGACGTTGTATAACCCCGATAAGTTTCGAATTGAATCAAAGGATCCAACAGTTTAAGCTACAATGGCTTTGTCTCGAAGCAGGTGAGTCAAGTCGTTCTAGGAACACCACCATTGATAAACACTTAATGCGGAGAATTAAGCCCCCTTTCCAGCCATAATACTCCAAAGTGAGTCGGCGGGAATAATGGTATTACGCCGACATGTTGAATCAAAAGCCGGTCTTTGCGCATCAGTACAAACATAGACGAGCAGCCTAAGCACAATTACAAGCGAGACATTATCACGGCACAGCAATAAACGTAGTGGGACGTGGGCGTAAATATGGCGAACAACAGACTGGCAGAGGAAATCGTAATCCAGGGTGGTAAAAGAAAATAAAATTTACGCGTTGTAATGGAATAAGTCACTAGAATATTTATTTTGCGCCGTGAAAATAAAATTATCCACCGCAAAATATTTCACGGCAATAACTAGATACAAATTACGCAGTCGCCGATGCATTCAATAGTTCCTCCTATGATTTCAAAAAAAGGAATGGTGCATACAGAATAATCGAACAATAAAAAGACATTTTGATATAGGATGGGTACATGCTCCGAAACATATTATTGAAATTATGAGGCTACCATATTAAACAATAATACATTAAGTAAACATGTCTCATGACTGCCGCAAAAACTAAGTATATTTTTTGGAAATTCTACCTCGCATAGGTAATACCCTCAGTTTAATCAAAAGAATCAAAATGATTAAGAAAAGAAATATGCGGAAAGAAGTACAAATGGAAACAGAGTGTATTCGTACAAGTAAAATATGCAGTAATTAAAGTGAAAAAAGGCGTGAAATATGAATCATAACATTTGAGCTTAACGTATTTATGCATTGAAGTCACCCTACGGACAGTCAAGTTATCCAAGAGAACAGGACAAAACAGACCAAATTCGCGCATATATTCAATGATTATGAGGATAAAAAACTTACTAAATTTTAGCTAGCCTTCAAAAATTCCAACTTCGTTTGGATTCGAAAACTTTGGCTACTTTTTGTCGGATCAGCGATATTGATGCAGTTGAAGGTAGGGGTGGGAGTTAGAATTACTGACTGTTCTTGATTAAAAATAAAATTTATATACCAGTAAATTCCTTAAGTATAAATTGAATTACAAACAGCACTAATCAAAATTGCCATAGATATTCGGTTTTGGAAATATTCGGAATAATAGCACCTTTAACGCACCTTAAATAGCGTATATGGTTTGATGATTTATCCATTATCCGGCACTATGTTATTTCAAGCAAAGAATGCAGCACTTTAACTTATTTGTCCTGAAATAATGCCTTCCTTCTTATTCCTCTCCACGCATTTATTAAATCAGGAAGAACTGAAGAACAAAAATATCCTTCAGCCCGAACTAAAGTATGACGTTACGAAACATACAAAATATATTCCTTAGGAAAAAATGACAGGCATGCGCACTTCTCGGGCAAGGAGAAAAATACTAAGTATCATTTTCCAAAACCCATGATGGCTGCTGGCTTTCGGGCATCTTAACAGATGCAAGATTCAAGAACTAGGCCAAGGTCGACATAGATAGCACCTCAAACCAGGAATACCGTCCTTTCTCACTCTGCGTTATTGACTCCATCCGATTGAATTCCAAAATTCTCTTTGATGAGCCCCAAGATTCTCTAAATAAGTTAAGATCCCCAAGTTCCTGCTGACACAGCAATGTCACCGACACGTCAGTCGGAGAATTCCACTGAATGCACAACTTAGGAAATTTCAACAGAAATATTTGCCATGAATTCGAAACAGATTTATAAAAAAATCGATTCCTTATGCTAAGAATCATATTATTCGCTCTTCTGATGGCTTATATCTCCTAAACCACAGATCAGCTTTTAAAAGCGAGGCAAGACTTAACCGCTCTAAAACGATTAATTTCGCGGTGCGCGGCAGATATACCTATTTGATATAGTTTTGGGTATTCATTCGAAGAAGTTAAAAATACCCGTTAAAAATATAAAAAACGACACTTTGAAACGGAAAACCGGTAGAATATTACGAACCAAATAAATAAGTCACAAGCTAGCCACAGTATGCATATTCTGGCACACACGATCACTATGAAAACAAATTGATGCTTGAGTCTGACATTCTTACAGCTTTCTGATCACGATTTGCTCTAGACGTAATTTCAGGTTAATTCGCTATAATCCAGCAATTAAAGAGCAGTCAAATTTGAAGAATTTTCAGAAAAGACGAGGGTATTAAATAAGTAGTTTAAATAAATAGCGGATATGGATCACAATAATATTTTAGAGAGAGAGAAAAGTAGGACTCTACGTTACAGGCAGTAGTCAAAACTTTAAACCAAACAAAATGAAATGAGCACTCGATTCATTAGTAGGGCTATGCATCGAGGAACGCTATTAGGGAAAAATAGGAATGAATGTTAACAGAGTTTTCAATTGCAAGGAAAAGTAAGCGAAACATCATTATTAAAGGGAGCGACAAAAACTGCTAGCCTCAATTTTCAAAATTCACGGTCGATAGACCCCAGAGCCAATACGGGTCACGTAAATTCTATTTATCAGATGAGATAATAATTTTGAGCTACATTTATCAGGGCGAATATTGACTAATTTGGCGGAATACGTGGTGGCAGCTATAAAAGTGAATAGCCATTTTAACATCGTGGAAAATGTACACACATAACGGCTCCTTCGCCAGAAACCAGCCCTCGACCACACAAGCATACGTTAATTAGGGAAATATTTTAGCGTCGTTATTTATGGTTCATGAGATGATATCACTGACGGACATTACAGTCCCAAATGGTCGCGAAATATTGAAATTTGACAGTTATCGACCCAAAAAAGGCCATTTTTTGTCTTGGTAATTATTTAACAATGGTCACTTCGAAGAAACCGACGTAAATTTACAGGTCGACAAGAGCCAATTGAGTTTGATAACAAAAGGAAAGCCAAAATAGATAGTTGGGTGATCTTAAAGACCTTTACGTTCTAGCGATGTCTCGAGTACTACTTCGAGAATATGATTCGTGTGAGGGTGGCTTAGGAGCAATAAAAACATTCGGGAAGGCAATACAGTCAAAGGAAAGCCTATGGTTACCCGGAAAAACGACAGTGTTCATAAATATTTCATTTTAAATAGCGTCAAATAAACCCAACAGATCAAAGTAAAAAATATATACATATGGTTTCGTGTTTTCGTTAACGTATAATCGTTTATGTCTTTAAACTTCTCTCAAATCTTTGATAAATGTTCTTACTCTGTCCGCAGATAGTCAACAAAATATACAATATCTCCAGCGTAGGGCTGAATTTAACTTCGCCAAACCCCCAAGCAATTTTAACGACAGTCTTATTTTCTATATTCAGGACGAAAAAAATATCGACTGCAATTGCAGAAAACGACGCGTACAACCAATGAAGATATCACGGCATCAGTAAACCCTCTCCACTGGGAATAAACAATAAAAAATAACAGATAAAACAATAATAGAACCTACCACTTCTGTACTGCGACTTATGCAGTCCTTTACTGCGTTAAACTAAACAGAAACCCCTCCAAATTTTAATAAATACTAAACAAAAAGCCCTCCCAAAGCAAGTATTATATTCAATAAACCGATTTTGTTGATGGTCAACTCAAAATTTCATGCCCATGGTCGGTTTTTTCTCTCCTTCAAACGAAATCCGGTATCACTAGGGGAATGAAGGCTCGCGAAATTTCGCGACTCATATTGCGAAGAAGACTTGAATTCAACGAGCGAATCACGTTTTCGCGCTACAATGACAGCATGTGCCCAAAAAATCCAGCCGGGCACTGGTTTTCCCAACTTGTTTTTTCAGTTTGAGACACGAATATTTTTTAATGTCCGTGCTAAAAAGAGCTACAGTTGGGAACGTTAAGACGTCCTGAAAGCTGGCGAGCGGAATGGTCGGAGGAGGGTGAGAGGGGTCACGTGGTGGAGAGAGGGAGGGAGGAGGGGAATGGACGAGAGCCGACGAGGGGAGGGCGGCCAGGGGGTGGGGCGAGGAGGAGAGGGAGCGAGAGATATAAAGAGAGCGGAGAAAAGATTTTCGATAGCTGGCGATCGACCGATGATCCCCTCGCCGCGTGAGGCGTATGCTACCTTCGGCGACGCCGAGCCTTTTATAAAAACTTTCCAGCGTTGCCATTTCAGATCTTTCGGTATTAGACTCGATGATATTACGCCAGCTTTACCAGAATTCATGATGCATGCGATACTTTTATGTGCTGATACTCCAAGCAATGCATATTTGATGAACCTTTAAACAGACGCCAACATTATTGTCATTATTATTACTGATATGACAAACAAGAATATGTGGGTGGTAAATATTTCTCAGGCCCAGAACTCTGTTGTCCATATTTCCGTAATTTCGCCTGTTTACCCAATGACGAGACGGTTTAATGCCTCATAAACGGAATAATACATAGTAAAAACTGAAGTTATAAGAAAAAGGTATTGTTGTTTAATCCGATGCTCAGTTTTCAATTAATTGATATGATATTCATGCGTTAAAAATTACATCAGTGGATATGTAATGTATTCAACCCATATGCTCGTAATTTTATTATATTTTTTCGGAAGTGTTACCAAACCCACATCTATTTTGAGTGAATGATCGGATATTGAAACGATCAGTCCGGAAACGAGAGCAATCGAGGATAATGACGCATTCGTGGCGCCGTAATTGCTGGTTCATGTCTCGAATATGAAAGCGTAGTTAATTAACTGGTATCGGTTATAACTGATTACAGTATCGTCACCAAAAACGGATCTAAGGACGAAATTTCAGAGCTCAACATCATCGGAAGTTGGCTAAATTTGGGTAACAAGATTAGACGAGGACAAACAGCTGGCACTTAAGAAAACCTTTTCGCAAACGCGTGGTTAATTAAGTATCACCATTATTTAAATTGAAAATTGCATCGTAACTAAAAGTGGAACTACGGAAAACATTTCAGATCTCTACGTTTTCAGAAAGTAAGTTAAATTTTAATTACAGGGTTCGACCCAGACAAACAGGTGAAACTCAATGAAAACTTTTAATAAGGAAAATACCGAGTTCGTGCATCTGTAATTACGCAATTATTTCAGCTATTGATCAAAACATTAAATAAGAATCGAATTTATTAAGAGTGATAGTATCAAAATTGAGCTCTAGTTTAAATGTGACTCTTAAAACGTTACACACACAGGCAGCCATTTTCTGGGTAGTGAAAAACCCATCAAGGTGAGACTCGAGTCCTCGGTCGAATGTTCGCGGACAAGAAATTTTCTCCATCTTCAGGGAAAGATAAGAAGGATACAATACAGAGCGAGAAATTGAAAACAGATTAGATTCTCCAACTAAAACCTTGATGATGGTACTCGTTACAAAAATATGTGAAGGTTATACAGCTCAGCAAATAGAGTTCTAGATACGACGTCCATTTACAACGTGCTGTTCTTGTAAAAGAACATCTAGAACGGATTTAGCACAACAATACTTAAACAGAACTGCAATATACGCGCGATTTATACAAGCTATGCTTTTCTATTAAACCTAATTTATCTTATTTTCCCATTTAAGAGAGCAATTTTTGTCGAATTAAAATAAGTTATCATCTCAAGGTAGTTTCTGCAGACAATCGTTTTCCCTGTCGATGTTTACGGAGTCTCTTATTCTCCAAACAAGCCTTACCGAAATAACTGCATTAAACCTAATATTTGGTCCCAGTATCGCCGCATTACTCTCCCTTCTGATGAAACCACTGAAAAACCTATTTGGTTCATCAGCTCTATAAGAAGATGTGTCTTTTAGACATTTCTCAGTCAAAATTCATAAAATAAACCTTAATCCTCTTCTGCTGCATTGCATATTTCCATTAAAGTTCCCCAAAATCGGTGGGAGCCGCAATGTTACTCAATAATGGAGATCAACAGATACATTAGATATAGTCCATTTTATTTTCCAATTACGATACATGCTTCGGCGTATTGGGTAGCCATAGTTTGGTGCAGAATTAAAAGACGTAAAAGGCACATTTAAAATAAACCCCTTTCCTTAAGTTTTACTATGACCAATGTGTCGTGCACAATTAACTTCCACAGCAAACTGTCAACTGACAAAAGCCTCTCTCGGAGCGTATGGCGCATTCAGAGCGAAACACATCGAGGGATAAATGCGCCCCGAGATTCTCATATGCCGATTCCGAATTCGAGATGGCGATGCGATTCAAAACCCCACCCACTGTCACCGCCCTCCACGCGCCCCTTACACGACTCAAGCCTCCCCCTCCTCCTCCCCCGCAAACACTTCCCCACCCCCTGCCTCCAGCGAGTCGGAATCCGAATAACAATTACATCGGAGAGGGAGCGGGGCGGGAATGGAGAGAGGTGGAGGGGGGTGGGGCAAAGTGTCGGCAAAGGTGAAAAGGGTAGGAGGAAGATTGAAGGGTTTTGGGGGGGTGGAGGGATGGAGAGATGACTGGGCATGCCGCGGGGGCCTTCCCTCCCCAACCTCCTCCACCCCCGCCCGCCCCCACTCCCTCCCTCTCACCGAACAACGCCTCTCACTTCTGCTTACAGATTCCTGCCAGCCCCCCACTCTTGAACCTCGCCCCTCGCCCGACCGACCCACCCTCACCTGCGCCATCTCGGTAATTACAAAGTTAAATCCCTCCCCCAATGGGTGCCAGCGTAACCCTCCAAAGTCAACTTCCTGGAAACTGAGTTCTGTGTATCCTCCTGACCACCTTCTTGCAGTCCGGCAAGTGTAATGTGGAAAATACACAAAAAGAGCAGTTTTTGGCACTCAGGAGGTGAGGAGAGAACGGTATTCGATAGATAGGTAGGATAGGAAGCGGAAGATCGACACCGAGGTGCCTTGACAACCCATAATTGCGGTTTGATCAGGTTATTATTATTATTTTAGAATTTTTCACTTCTCAGCCTTTTTAAGGGCTGGGAAACATTCACCTGTCCCGGGTGCAAGACACCAAAGGGATTATGCTCAATTATTATTATTTCTGTTCTTATCATCCAACCCAGGATAAATAATCCTGGGTTGGATGAGACGTTGGATGGAGACGAAACCGTCCCCTCTTCCCCCAACCCAGTACATACACAAACACCCATGTCCTAGGCAGATAATATTCAACCCAGACGGGACTCGAACCCGCGACCCTCAGGTTAACAGGCGAGGACTTTACCCCGCCGCCACCGGGGCCGGTTAAGACAGGCGAACGGCGGTGAAGGCAGTATCATTAGGTTTCCACAGCTAATTTTGATGGTTACCGACAGCATTACCGTCAGCGTAGCTGCTTGCGTCTTCAGGTCGCATATATTGCCAGCAATTAAAAACATACGGTCAACACATCCCGCACACCACTAACGCCTTTGCTCTAACTAAATACAAGAGTCATTCAGGTTTTGTCATTCAGAGGTTTTCATTGACGTCTGAGTGTCGAAGCCGACGATACATTCAATGAGACGTGCGTCAAGAGCTGTTCCTCCTTTAGTATTTGAGATATCGGAAACACTTGACGAAGCAATGCAAGAAAAAATGTGAGCGAGTAATGAAATAAATCCAACATGACTGCGAGCTTAGCACTTTGATGCCCAAACTAAAGGTTTTCGTTTTCCAAATTGACCAATGAATTCACGGTCTTAAGTAAAATATTGTATTGACTTAGGTAATTAAATACTTAAGTAAAAGATTGGAAACAAAAGTGACAGTCAAGTCCTCCAGGCATATAAAAGTAAGAAAAGAAAATTACATGTGTCTTTCATATAAGCGGTGATTTTTAACTTTCAAAAGAATAAGCGTTAATACGCTTTATACCAGAATTTCCGATCGGTTACCCAGAGACAGAATTGACTTCGTTCGTAGTATAATAGTTTCGGTACGAATGCTTATCTCAGGTCATATTTGCATGTTCCCGCTTCGAAATTTATTATTTGAAAAATATTTGAATGGCTCAAATTTTACTTTGTTCTTTGATAATTGACCCAAACAACAGCTACTGCGCGTATACATGAATGTATATCCCTTATGTTATCGTTTTTTCCGCTGCTTGCAAATATACTCGTGGTTGTGCATCTTGTAAGCAGCCACAGGAATACACAAAACTTTTTCTCTCAGCATTGCACCTCTTTCTCAGTACAATTTGACTATTTAATCTTTAAAACTGGAATAATGCATTGATATATTCGTGGTTACAGGTAAGAAACGCCACAACGCCAGACCCAAGCGGCTACGTATGGTATTTCTACTGTCTATAAAAGCCGAGAGAAGCGAGAGCGCGTAAATTCTTTATTATCCCTTCTGCCGTTGCGAGGGCGTAGCACTAGTTCGCACGAGTAAGAAATCTCCATCCCCGTAGTAGATATTTCATTTCAAAAGAATGGAATAACATTTTACCCCAAATAAAATTAATCCTTATCCCTGCCAATGCTGCCGGCACGTAAATTTTCCACGCTATTTCAACCGACTGAGTGCATTTCATAAAAATTCTACACATTTTTTCCATGAAGTTAGTCATGCGATATTCGCCACTTATCCCTACGACACTTAACCCACTCATATAATGTTCAAACTTCAGGTACTCCGATGCCGAGCACTCTCATGATGGTTGTTCGCAAGCTTTCTAAAAATTTTCGCCACATCATATTAGGATTCATTAAGGGACAAAAAACGCCTTCAGCTACAAATTTAGTAAATTTTCACTTCAAGAATACCTGCTTTGTTGAGAGAGGAAAAAATGAAGAATCAGGACTGAAATAGATACGGGACAGCATTTACTTTATTAAGTTCACTAAATATTAACATGTAGAATCGAAGTATTGATTACAGTTTAGATGTAACTTGGATATGATAGATGTTTGCTCGGAAATTGATGATAAACTAAATATGAACAAATAAAAAATTAGGAGCATATCCTACTAATATCGTTTTTTACACAAACACCTTAAATACAAACATTAAAGAACTGATTTTCCTCGCTTTAGGCAATTTCAAACCTGAAAATTTCCTCAATTTTTATTTTCTGTTTCACCGCACGGCTTTGCAGTCTCTCCAATCCAGAAACGAAAACCCTATGGCGCCAGTTCTCCATCCGTAGCCATCCCGAAAAACGTGAGCAATTTCGGGATGGATAGGAACCATGATGACTCGGCATGAAATGCCCAAGATCTTCGATATTCCTTAATTTCGCATCCTATCACAGACAGAATGCTTTATCATGTTTCTCGGTAATGATCAACCGGAAGAATTGTACTGGGGAATAGTGATTTGATTTTTTGAGACTCGGCGGGATTAAATCTTTGTGCACAATACAGACGTGAAGAGGCTGTCAAGATCCGGAACATTAGTGTCATCGGCATGGAACCAATGCATCGATACGCGATAATTTATTTCCTATTACGTGACTATATGGCAAAGTCTTAGATGACACATCAAAATAATCCCATTAATCGAATATTATTCCACCCAAAGCTTGGCTTTTATTTGATAAGGTGACATCTTCACGAACTAATCTTTGAGATGAGAGAAATTTGCAAATTTCTCCAAGAGAAACAAGTTCTTTTTCACGTTCCTCGTCCAGTTTCCTGCGATACTGTGCTTTACAGGAAAAGAATACCTCTGGAAAGTGAAACGTTTAAGATCCCTCTGTATATTAAAACTCTCTCTTTCCTGAAACCCAGAAAAACCTGTTTTCTCGACAAATGAAAACAAAGTGTTATAAACTACAATTACACGATAACGAGTAGTCAGAAAAAAGTAGGGATGGACCAATTAACACTCTAATTAAAAAAGCATTGCATTCGAAGTTTTGATCATTCATTGAATCACAAATGCTGAAAGAAGCATATAACAATACACTTCTCTCACTGCAAATTTACCGATTGATATTTGAAATAAACTTATTTTATTTTGTATGACGTAACTCTACTACATCGCTACAACTACTCCTATTTTTCCAGTTAAATATTCCACAGCACAGAATTAGGCCTGATAAGCCTGATATAAGCACTGATACCAGCTTCACGACAATCCTCAAATTTGAAGATACCATAAGATATAATGGGTAAAATTAAAGGAAATTGAATTACTTATTTTCAAAAATTATTGTTTCATCTGCCACCTTCAACACTTTTTTCATTGCACATGCCTTCGAAGATACTAAATTTAACATTGGAGCTTTCCTATGATCATCATGGATAAGTATTGACGTTTGAGAGCACATTAACAATACTGAAATTGGCTTAGGTTGCCTGAAATAGCATGGAAATTCTAACTAACTAACTTTTGCAGCATAATATAAATACCATCAACTTCGGCTGACAGCAAAGTGGATTGCAAAAGTCATTTAGGCTGTTGGGTGAATAAAACCATACTGTTCGTAAAACAAAACCACAGAAGTTAAGAAAGTTGACGGATAGAATGAATGATGAAATAAACTAAAATGCTTTGCGCCAAATTTGATCATTGACAGCAGGACATTATGAAACTACTATAACTTAAATTTTGAATTCCGTGCTGTACCCAAGTCGAAACATTTCTTTAATTGAGATTCATTTAAAAATATGATTCTTGCATCACTCATATCACATCGTACACTCATTTTTCCATCGTACACATAAAATCTGTACACATAATTTTTTCACTGAAGATGCGTTAGACATTTCGGCGATCGCTTAAGAGTGATCAACGAATGCGCACCATTTTTTTGTTAATTAAAAAATGATATAAGTCCTTCAACATATGAGGTGGTTGGAGCTCAAATCGTGAGTTGAGCTGAATGCACATTTATAACTTTTCAAATAAAAGCTTCTTATTCCCCATTTTGCTTAAGCACATTTATAAATACGATGGAAAAAACCACACATGTAATATGAGTGATGCAAGAACCATATTTTTAAATGAATCTCGATTTAAAAAATGTTTTGACTTGGGTACAGCACGGAATTCAAAACGTAAGTGATAATGGTATGTAAATACGTGTTATTTATTAGGCACGATACTTTGATATCAATAGGGAGCCACAAAAATTATACGAAACGTTTGTTTTAGTGGTTAGGAGAACATCTGTACACAAGCCGTTGAATAATTTAGAAATAAATGAACAGTATCATAAGGATACGTGTTAAAATAGCATTCAATTGCCAATAAACCAACTCACCAACATGTGATTTTTTCGCTTTTATCTATACACATTACTTTAAGGTACAAAAATGCAAAGTTTCACGCTAATCTGTCCATAAATGAAAATTGTTCCAACAACCTTAATGAACGGAATCAATTTCACACAAGTAGACAATTGTGCGGTCTAAATACAACACTCGCAAGCCCTTCAGCGTTTCTAACACCACTTATATTTCCAGGATTTCTTAATACCATCGAATAGAGTCCACGAAAAATAGGGGCATAAATCTATTGACCTCATCCGTTGACAAAAACAAGTCGAGCAAGTTCATGCAATTATTTCCTTAACTTGGGATGCGGAAGAAAAGCAGCTTATGTTGTATGGGCCCTGAGGTGGAGAGTAGTTGAGAGAAGGAAAACTCGAGAAAGGCGAGCAAAAAACGTATTCACGGAGCGGCTGAGGCTCGAAGGATGGCCCAGAGGCACTCCGCGGGCGCCTCAAGAATGCAAAAAGAAGACTTGCAGCGAACGCCTTGGACGACTGCCATAAGGGCGAGTTAAAGATGCGCTGACGACGCCTACTGGTGTAGAATCGTGATTTGGGCTCTATTCGGAAGAAAAGGAAGGAGAAAATCGCTGCAGCAATGGTACTAATTTTCAAGGAAGACTATTACAGGCAGTTGACGTCATGTGCACCATTGATGTTGGTTGAAATGTTGGTGACGGTAGTCGATTTTAATGGTGGGGAATGAGTGGAGAAAAACTCTGCGTCGACATCATTGTACTCTCTACGTAACGCGCCATAGTTAACGAAGCACATCCGATAAAAGCGATTACCTCACTACGCGCCTGAAATATTTTATCTACGAATTTACACTCCTTAATTTCTGGCCTTGGATCGTAATTTACCAACTTACGAACGTCTATTACTATCTTTAAGAGATGTGCTCCCATGGTGCGCAATACCCGTAGTGCAAACTGCTAGGGTTAAAACCCGAGACCTCTGGCACCAACTTAATTTCCATATCACCTCGTCTCTGAGAAAAATATCTTCATAGTGCATATTTTGAAGACTCAAGCGATCAGATGATTCGAACAGAAACATCACTGATAAATAATAACAGAGTAAATTCCACTAGTACAATATTTATTTCTTACGACCTAGGTTTTGCTTGTTACAGTTACATCATCATGTTACAACTGATGATGCTGTAGCATGCAAAACCTAGGTCGTAAGAAGTAAATGTTGTATTCGTGACATTGCTCTTTTAATTTATCAGTGATATCCTTACAGTAGTCAGTGGCTCCAAGCCAAACTTCACAAAGATAAAAAGACAAGCAGCCCAAGGGGATTCCTCGAGAAAGAACACGCTGACCAAAAGCTAAACATGTATACCCATGAAACGCAAACAACACGAAAAAACAAGCACACAAATTGCGCAAATAAAAACGCATGTGACTACATTAATAATTGGGGAGAGGGGTATCTCAAGGATTGAGTCCGTTCGTTTGGCCTCGGGAATGGGTGGCCTGTGAATGATACTAATGGCCGCACCTACGACGTATACCAAGGGAAATAGTGGAGCCAAAGAAAGGTAGAAAAGATGACATGATAACAAAAAACTCAGCGGAATTAAAAATGTATAAAATAACGACAGCATTTGAAAGTCCTACAGAAATCCCGCGATTGGTGTTTATTTTTGATTATTTTATGCCTAACACGCTCGCTGAAGATAGAAATATGATTTTGAATTGACGCCTGCAGAACTGACGCCAACAGAGCATAAAAATAACAATTTTAAGCCTTTCTGGTAAGTTCTCTTCATACCAATACTTTCTTATAACTCCTGGTAACTATTCCCGCTGAAATTGAGCTTCATCCAATAGGGTTAAGGTGAAGGCCGGATACAAGTTGCGTGGGGATCGCAACGCTTGTCACACACGGGTGGAGTAAACCCGCGGAGTCTCTTTCCGAGCCGACCTTGGGCGAGGTCAATGTGACACACGGCAGGGTCAGTGGAGGAAAACACGGGCTTAACCACATTGGAGTTCCTCTCCTGACCTTGCAGTGCTCGTGCAAGACACGCCGTGGGCAAAGTGGTTACCAGACCAGCATTCCAAGCGTTTAAATAACCACCCCGCCCATTTTTAAATGGTAATCTTCGGTTTCGACTGACGACACGTTTACATTATTCGAAAGCTGTCGAGAGAAGCATGATACTGATTCATTCATGAAAGCTAAAATTGGTCGACGTAATTTCGAATTATTTAGATATTCTGATACTAAAGAGGCCCTCAGGTCATTGAATGCAAGGTATGAGATACAAACACAGAAGCATTTTTTCTCAATCTAGCAGTGGAATGTTTCTACCATTATTTTCTTGGAGTGAAATACATCTTAAGGACACCATGTATTAACACAAATTTTATCTTGCAGAGTTAAATTCCTCAGCTCATACCAGAAAAATAAATCTACGTCTGCATGGCTAAACCAGTGTCTGCTTTAATTGAAGGATTGTAGTCTTACAAGGGTACGCCAAAAGAATGAAAAGCATTAGTAAAATCTTCTCGGGTTTGGCACCGGGTAAGGCTATTAAAGGCCAACGTTTCGACGAGAAACTCTCTCATCGTCATCAGGGCTAAGACTGATATCAGTTAATCAGTTAATCATTATCAGTTAATATCAGTCAGACAGTTATTAAAGGCAAACGTTTCGACGAGAAACTCTCAGTTCATCAGGGCTAAGACTGATACCAGTCTTAGCCCTGATGACGATGAGAGTTTCTTGTCGAAACGTTTGCCTTTAATAGCCTTACCCGGTGCCAAACCCGAGAAGATTTTATTAATATTATTCGCCGGGAAACCCTACGACCTTTCAGTGAAATGCATGTTTCTAATTTTCTAATTCAATCCGAAAAACTGGGAAAATGGATGTGATGATGGACTATTACATCCTTTCTTTCGAGGGACTAATGATAGAGTCAACATTACCAAGAATGTTGGTGATGGTTTAATTTCCTCACGTTTCAGCAGCCGATTTCATTAAGTTTCAAACACTCCTCGAATAAAATTTTCGAGTGAAAAGATTGGGTGTTTCATTAATCAACGCCTATTCCACAAACACTCGGAATAACTGGCGTCGAGAGAAATGGGGGCGTGGACTTTCAGATCAATCAATTTCCTGAGAATCACTCCGAATGATTACAACGATAACTCTTTTCCTAATGATATATATCATACGTATGCCTCTAATACACTTCAATAAAACAATTAGCTTGGAGATAATATTAGCAAGGTAAAAAAACAAAAAAATTCACACCACAGCAGTAGGTATTATTCATTCCTAGACAGAGGAAATAAGAGTTAAAATTCGATCAATAAATCCAATGGAACCAATAATTTAGATTAGGATACAGACTTAACTACCAATCAAATTATTTTCTGAAGAGTTCATCTATATCTATATTAAACCCTGAAATCCGGAGAGAACGAAATAAATTTTAAGACATTATGTGCTCGTAATCGGAAAGGGTTTTTGCATTAGTGTGTATTTTAATCCCCAATGCCGGCATAGTTGGTCGCAATTAGAATTAGTCCCCATCAGTCTACCTTTCTCGTCAATTCCTTTGAATTTGATAGCGTCTGACCTTTGAAAAACAATTATGACGTAGTCGTAAATTAGGAAGTTATAGGGGAAGATGATGTTGAAATTTCCACAATTGGTATTATTTTCACGGCAACTGTTTTAGCACGGCTACATTATCGAGTTGAAAGCAGCTACATCAAGAAATGATAACCCCTGGCAACGTAATCAATCACACGAAAAAATAAACCAATAGTTGAAATTGCAGTCTTATCCTCTGCTATTATTTCCTGACAACTGAAGATTTTCGCGAAATAATGTCTGGGATCGATTTCTTATCAATATAGCCCTTACAAATTTTAACCCTAAAATATAATCTACATTCCAAATCTTCAAGGAAATCCGCGATTACACGCATAGTCCCACCGAGGAACCGGCCAATCTACCACCATAGACTCAAGGGGAAGTTTAGTGCATCTTCAACCTCACCTTGCTTGATCGCCAAACTTCCCCCGGCACCCGGAGAAGAGACGGCCGCAGCCGGAGGTGGGGGAGGAGGAGGCTGCTGTTGCTGCCCGCCACCCCCCACCACCCCCGCCCCCAGCTTGTTGAGCATGTGGGCGTCGAAGAGGAGGTGGTGGGCCGGGATGGACGAGGGTGCTGGGGACGGGACCGTGGCCGGAACTAGGGCCGGGTGCGCAGGCGCCATCTGCGGCGCTGGGGGCGGTGGGGGTGGAGGCGGTGGCGGTGGAGGCGGAGGCGGCGGGGGCCTCTGCTGGGTCGGGGGCTCTGGTGCATCGAAATCGCCGCTGTCACCAAAGACCATCAGCTCCGAGTGCAGGGCCCCGAAGGGGCCCTGGTCAGGGGGGGTGTGGTCCCCCACTGGGTGGTGCAGGTGGAAAACCATGTCTCTCTCGTCGCCCTCCGCCTCCCTGCCCCCGCCGGCCCCATCGTCGCACTCCTCGTCCCCTTCATCGTCGTATTCGTCGTCGTCCTCGTCGTCATCCTCCCCATCTTCGTCCTGGAGGTCTCCTTCGGGGCCGTCGTCCAGGTCCTCACCTTCGTGGCCCTCGGCGTCCCCGCCCCCGTCCAGCCTCGCCCTCCTAGCCCCGGCTAAGCCGCGCCTCCGCTTCCTCCGCTTCCCGAGGCCCCTCCGTCCGCCCCCGCCGACCCCACCGATCCCCACGCCGGGCGCCGGTGAAGGGTCGAAGAAGCTCAGGTTGAACTCGGAGCCACCGGCGTCGAAGGTGACCACCTCCTCGTGGTGCGCGGCATTGCCGGCAGCTTTCTCCACGGGGTTCGACGAGAGGACCCCCAGCCCCGAGGGGTCCACGAGTTTGAAGACGTCCATGGCGAAAATGGGCGCCGGGTAATCCGATCCGAATATTCCGAGAAGATCCGGTTGGTTTCAACTGAGGAATGGCCAGCGTTCACTTTAGCTATTCCAGACTACAGGCTAAAATCGGTGGGTTAGGGTCCTTAAAAAAATTAACAACTCACTATAATTGAGTTTCTTCCGCACGGGTGAAACCGGAGGGAGAGGGCATATCCAGTTCCTCCGGGCGTTATTCCGGTACAGTCTGGAACACTTCGGAAGTGGTATAAAGGGAGCAACTGGTGCAAACATCCAAGGATTCACGTATACATTATTTAATTTTCATTTAATATTTAACACGTCACTCTTATTGGCCACCGATTCTTATGGCAAAACGAAAGGATAGTACATTTCTAGTTTTTCCGAGTAAAAAGTGGATGCAGTCTTAAACACTTTGGAAGAATTGCACGGTACGAAACACGCGTAAATATTTAATGAACCAGGCATGCCTAACTTTTTTTGTCCTCGCAAGGGGGTTTAACTTTGGGGCTGTCTCAGGTTTTTCAGGAACTGAATCGAAGGCGAAAAACTTAGAACATAACGAGGAAAATACGCCTTATTTCGTTCCCTCAACAGATGGTTAGCACTGACTCTGTCTTAGGTTTTAATACACTCATTCATCCGCGGAATACAACAAGAAAAAGAACAAGAAAACAATACCCTCCTCACACAGATGACATTGCATCCAATCCCCAGGACACGAGGTCACGAGAACGAGTGAGGATGCTCCTTTTTCTCCGTGAGAAGGCCATGAAGGAGATCATCGGCACGTTAAATAGGGAAGCAATGAAAAATCAAGGGTGGCAGTCGAGAGAAAGATGAGACAGAGCGAGGGAGAAAGAAGAGAGAGCGAAAGGGAGGAAGAAATGAGTTCGCCTTCTTCCCGCTTTCCCCTTCTTCCTCCCACACAGCACTTCAAGAACACTTCGGGTGAACTCTTCGGGGACGCAGAACACACGAGAGATCAGGCCCGTCCGCCTCTCACCGTCGCACAAACCAGACGGGACACACCAAAAAACCACCACCACCATCCACCGAAAACACCAACATCCATCCATCCAAGCATCCACGGACAGCCGACCGACTACTACTCCTCTCTCTCTCCCGGGAGACTCCAACGCACGCAACAACACGGAAACCTTTCTCCTCCCTTCCTCTCTAGCCGCGCCGCCAGAGATGGATGAAGAGAGAAAGAGGAAGAGTGAGTGAGAGAGAGAGGGGAATGTGTAGAGAGAGAGAGAGAAAGAGAGAAATGGGGTGAGTGAGGGATCGAGAAGAGGGGAAGGAGGTATGTGAGTGAGAGAGAGAGGTCGGCGTACCCAGGCCGCTAGAGGGGGAGGGAAAAAGATGAGGGGGGAAGGGGATAAAGGGGAAGGCGGGAGAGGGGGGTGGTGGTAAGGTGGAGGAGGTAGGGAACGAACGACGTTTTGCAGACGACGGGTGCGAAGCAACACACAGCGCACACAAATCTCCCACAAACTCGAGTTCGCTCGCTTGCTCGCGCACAACTCCACATACACGAGACAAAACTACCACAACTCGGAACTTTTTTCGAGTCGAATCCTCAGCGACTCGAAATGAATTTCACGCCAGCATGTGCATTTTACACTCCACGCAGATGGTTAGGTCTACTTCCTTCAACTCGAAGTACATTGCTTGTAAACGTTAACTTCATGCTAGATGCGCACTTAACAGTGTGCGTGGAGGGCTAATTGACTCTCATTACTGACTCCATCCGCACACACCAAAACTAACATAACTCGAAATTTTTCGGGCCGACTTCCCGATAACTCGAAACGAATTCCATTTACTCACGCGTAATTAGCCCTTCACGTAGATTTTCAATCACTGTCCTATAAATCAGAGTATTTGTTAATTAACTTTAACTCAAAGTAAATGTTATGCTTGATTGGGTACTTAGCACTGTACTTGCTGGGATAATGAACTCTCTAAATTTGAAATGAATATTATCCACGCCGAATTAGTCCATATTGAATATTACCAGAAGCTTATAACTCGTTGAATGCCAAGTAACTTTCTACAACCGGAAATTCATTTCATTCTCGCTTGGGTACCTTACACTGAGTTAAGACAGGTATTTGACTCCCTTTCACTCAAGACAAATGTCATTAAATCTGGCATAGTTCATACTGTTTAGTCTGCTATGTTACAGATGACTTTCTACAAACATCCTGGTGTACTTTCCATAGCGCGTAGAATATTACTTAACTTCCTATCACTCGAAATAGATTGCACCAATGCTAATTTACTTATTTTAAGATGTGTGTCAGTTAATTTTCTTTAGTTCTGAAATTTATCTAGGTCTCATGACATTTTCCTGTTCCGGATACACTTCGATTCAACCAAGTTCGACTGTGTGAGCGATCTTCACATGGGCTCCCCTCTGTCACTATCTTACTCTCTTAACTTTCCTCCGAATCCTTTCTCTCCTATATTCCAACCTCACTCACACAGTCGTCTTCCGCCGGGGGCGGCAGGGGATGCGGAGAGAGAGAAAAAGAAAAGGAAACTAGAGAGAGGACTATTCACTCGGGAGCGCACGGCTTCACAATCGACAGTCACAGAGGCGAGGAACGGGATCTCCCGGTCGGGTGGTGGGAGGATTCACAAGGGCGAGCCATCCGTGCAATCTCTCGATTCCCCTCCCATACCCCTCCCCCACCGGCTATCTGGTCTCTCTTTCCACTCTTCCTTCCCCTCCTCTCTCCCCCCCCCAACAATCCTTTTCCCCTTCACCGAAGACGTTGAGTCTCTTTCGGTGGACAGCAGCGAAGAAGAACAACCCTCCTCTCTTCCTGGATCCTTCCTTATTCTCCTTCCCCCCCGCCGCGACGTCCTCGTTGGTCTTTGAAGGTGAAGGCTCCGGCGTGAAGATCCGATTTCGCTCACGTGAGGAAGGCTTGAGGGATTCCGTGAGGGATGAGATCAAACTCCCTCTGCTCCCGGAAGGTCGTCACTTTTCGTCAGCGATACCATGATGGAGGACGTCCCTTTAACCTCCCGGAAGATGACACCTTCACGTACACACACAGGTACACAAGCGATACTTTTCGTGAGGCAGCCTATTCGGAGGCTTGGAGATGTCAATGCCCGACACTCTCACCATCTATTTAGAATGATTTTTTCGCTCCAAGGACCTCAAAAGTCTGCCATCCAAGACGTGAATGACCAATAGCACCGCGCACGAGTTTCGAAGATGAAGTCTCACTTGATTCCATTCTACGCCACCACCACGCGATTAGAGCCCTCTGGTTTTGCCTACGAAGGCAACCTTCCCACGTGGGAGATGGTGAGGAGGCGCTCTCTAGGATCGGCCTTCCCCACGTCTTCCCTCCAACCTGAAAAATTTTTACTACTATGATTCCTCTTAACTCTCTTCAGCAGGAAGAGGTGTTCGTTTGTAGACGGGACTGGAGGCTCCAGAAGGAATGAACGGACGGCTTGAGGGGGGTAAGAACGTGGGGTGGCGTCTGCTTGAGTCGACTCTCTTCTTGAGCTTACTCCTCCTCCGTAAGTATATTTTCCATGATGTGTCCTCCTTTTCCACCATCTACCAGGCATGCTCGATAGCGGAGGAACTGAAGACTCCAGAAGGAATTGATGGACTCCTGGAGGGAATGGAGCTACGAGAGTTTGCGACAACTTGCGTCGACTTTACCTCAGTCCTCTCCTCTCCACTGCAACGATTTTTACTGTTGTGAGTCCTACTTTTACTCCCTCCAGCAGATTTTTCGTGGGAGAGGGAATTTTTGCCTCCAGAGGTAATGAAAAGACTCCAGTAGGGGCAGTAGTAATGATTTGAGGAGTTGGCGCCTTGTTGTGACGACTATCTCCGTCCTTTCTCCACAACCGCGAGGATTTTTACAAGTCTTCTCCCACCACTCCCTCCGCCGCCCCATAAGAGGTAGGGGATTGTAATCTTCAAAGGGGGAATGGATAGACTGTTAGAGGGGTTGAAGCAATGAGAAGGAGATGAGGTGGCGCCCGGTTGTGACCACTCTTTTCCCCCCGTCCTCTCTCGCAAGGATTTTTACTACTACGAGTCCTCTCCTCCTGTTTGATACTCCCTACGGCGGGGAGGTGAGGGATTGTAGGCTCCAGGGGGAATGGACGGACTCCTGGAGGGGCGGTAGATATCGGAGGGAGGGGAGTAAGACGATGAGAAGTGAGGGGAATGCAGCGCACAGGAGTGGTGTTGGTCGCTGGGACGGCGGCCGCGGTGGGACTGGCGGAGGAGAGAAGAGAATGGGCGACGGCAACCTCGCAGCTCTGGGAGATACTCACACTCCTCATCCTCATTCACTCACTCCTCCCTACTCCTCTCCCCCCTCCTCCTACTCACTCTCCCCTAAACCCTTAACTTCCCCCACCCCCATTTCAACCAAACCGCCCCTCCATCCCCACCACCACCAACACCACCACCCTTGGAAGAGAGCAAGCGGTACCGTAGTTGCGCCCTCCCCATACCTCCCACCAAACTCCTCTCTTTCTCTTCCCCACTCCATTGCCACCACGATCTATCTCTCTCTGGTTTTATCTCCTTGTCTCCCTTTCTCTCTCCATTCCTCACTCACAAATCTCATAAGTTTCCTTTCTTTCTCCTCTTTTCCTCAATACTAGCCCACAATTTCCACTTCCGCGCAAGCATAAGGGGCCCGGGACAGACAAAAATTTAATCCATGAGTTTAGTTAAACTCATAGAAAAGCCGCATGTTTCGTTTAAAAACAATTCTGAAGAAGCAGAAAATGTGAAGAGACTCTTCAGAGAGACTGAGTTGGGAGCCACTAGAGACGCGGACGGCTACACACTACTCTTAGGCAGCAACAAAAATTTATGCCTCAGTGGATTTTCCGGTCAAAACGACTCCGTTTGATCCGCTCGCCAGTCCATCAACCAAATCATTTCCACAAAATTTTTCTTTACTTATGAGACCTTCAGAATTTTCCTTACATGCTCTATTCATGGTCATCCAAAGGTATTTTTTTTCCATTTTTCATTTCTCCAATTTTTTGTATTCGGCAATTCTATCGTAAAATGTGCACTTAAGAGTTTGTCTCTTTTTCTCCCTAGTCGTCATTATACTTCTTTTCTCTATAAACCTTCGTAGGATCTTCGAAGAAACTCTTCCCGTCTATTTGATTTTCATTATTCTTAGAAAATACTACATCATTATGATCTAACGAGAGAAATTCGCTGCCGAAGACTAAAGTTCAAGAGTTCCTTCTTTACGGGCATTATACATTAATTGCAACAAAGTATAGTGAAACACAGAATAGTCCTAATACGTATCATTGTCATACCTCCATCTTCCCATTCCTTATATCATACCTTTTTATCTTACAGAAGGTGACCTAATACCCTCCACCACATACCTAGTGATGACTTGCGGGATGTAGATTTAAAGGAGCGCCAGTCCTTTAAGAGGGAAAGAGAGGAGACAGGGAGACGCGGACGACGTGGAGACTTCAACGGAGAAATGGTAACAAGTAATGACATCCGAGAGTGAATATAAAGAATCATAGAGCGAGAGAAAGAAGTGCGAAAGAGGAAGGTGATTATGCGACCTCCAGGGCCACCTCCCGCACAACATCGCCTTTCCTAGCCCACACATTTGTGAAAAAGTGAGAGGATTATGTGAGGGGATAGTAGGGCGAATACATCACTTTCGCGATAGTGACCCTACGCCACATTTTGTCTTCTAAATTGCAAAAGGATAGGACGACACGCCGGTGGATGAGTTTGTCAGCTATCCTGCAATAATTCTCTGCACTCTTACTCGAGAAGAAATCTGTGAAGTGGATATATCTCACGCGAAAGATTTTTTTGGCCTCCGAAGGTTTCCAAAGGCTAAGTCTTTATTATTGAACCAGATGATGGCAGCAAGACGCAACCATGTAGTTTCAAGTATATTTTGCAAAGTTATTTTTTCATTTGCTATGAATACTACCTAACTCCAGGAAGTAACGCACTTCTCGGAAAACTACTGAAACATTTGGAGAGATGATTAAGGAAATTCTAATACATTACTGCGTTATCGGCAGAATGTGTAGGCCGGGGATTATTGTCCCTCAACAGCTAAGGTTATACCGCACTTTTGAAAAATCGCTCCTTATAGGAACATCCTACATGGATAAAGAGTGATTCGAGTTTTGACACTCAAGAATCAATCATTGACAATCAAGAATCATGACACTCAAGAAGATGCAATCATTTAGCGTACTAGTTCATGTGCAACGAAAATCAGGGCAGAAATTAAGACTTGCACCGCAATTTAATACGACGGACGTAATAAAATCGAATACTATACAATAAAATACAGTGTTTCGAAGCATGAGTATATGATGTTTGGAACATTGCGGGGCCACTCGTATCAAAAGTATCAACCTCATCATCAACCGCAGAAAATATTTGTTTCAACACATTGAACTGTTGCAATAACTCCATCGGTGGTATACCGATGGAGTACAGTTCTTTGTGCTTAATATCCGCACTTTCAAAATGTAGCAACAGAGCAGTCTAATAGCAAGTCCGTTCATGTTATGGAGAAAAAACTTCATATGCATAGGATTGCGTCTGCACTCAATCATCGATGGCACGAAATCTCCTGAGCATCAAAAATGAAATAGAAGCACGACACGTACGCATGCACGTCAGGCGTCGGGTACCTATCGAATGCAATTCAATTTTTTTTCACGCACCTTCCTCTTTCTTAGTCTGCTCCCTCCCCTCCCTCATTTCACCGGAATTTCATTTCCCGCCCCGGAGGAAGAGTCGAAATGGGAATTTTTTTGGCGTCAGCGCTTTCGGCCTTCTGCCCCTCCCCGTCTTCTCCCTCGTTGGCCGTGGCGTGCTCGTTTGGTATAACTCTCCTCCGGTGGAGTTGATCTTGGCCGTCGACTTCACGGATTCCAACGCGGATGAGAAAAAGTACTGGTGGAACTGATGGCGATAGAATGGAAACAGTAGAAAAAAGACAGTGCGTTACGCGGCCTTATTTACCATTGGCTTAGATCGAGCAAAGAGTCGGTAGGAATTGTAATAAGAGTGCATTTACGTCAGAAGTTATGAGGGCCGCCCATGTCTCATTCAAGAAAAGATTTTTTTTTCAATTGAGTACTAATAGGAGAGCCATTAGAGTTTGACCGTGTAAATGAAAAGTAGATATCCCGCAGTCTTAAGAATTTGTACTCTTTGTATGAAATAATATTGACGTACTACGTATATGCACTATCTGATTTAACTATGGGTAGACGAGGAGTATTGAGTTGACGCATGTACCCACGCTTTGACCAGAATTGGTCCGAATTGACCCTCCATGGGTCCGGTGGCCCCTGATTCGATGATGTACTCCGGCAGACCGCACGGCGTCTACCCGGAAAGGGAGCCAGGGAGACACCTAATCCCACATCTTTGGGCAACGGGCTCTTGCGGTTCTCAAAGATGTGCGGTAGGTTTTCACGAAAGCGAGACCGACGGCTACTCGTCGCACGTTGTTTGGTTAACCAAACTAATACGAGCACTTCGGCGAGGCGGAGGCCCAATTGAGGTCCTTTTGACCTCAATGCGCCTCATTGGTGTCGGCCTCGAAGGGCCTGTTGGTTTCGCTAACCTTCCCTTTCCATCCCTTCCTTCCCACCTCTTCCTTGCCTCGGACATAAGCGAGAAGCTTGATTCCAGGGCGGAAGTTGTAATCCCGCGGCGAGAGCCGAAACACCTATCTAATTTTCACTGTAAAATGTAGTAAATACGAAAAAAATTAATATATGATTTTATGCGCCGGAGTTTCTGTGTACAGTATTGACCATATTTGCTCAGACTTTCTAAGAAATCCATCAACAGCTCGAATGAATTTTTAAAAACGACCTCTCGGAGATAATTCTTTCTATCTCCCCACCAAAGAATAATTATTACCATTATATTCTTTACCATCGCATATGGACATAATCAGCTCACTATGTTTGTTCAGAAAATTTTCTCAAAGAGAAAGTTAGCCGCAAAATAACTTTTTATTGATTTAAATTGGGAATAGATTCAAAGAGTAAAACAGTCATGCAACCATCTCCTCTCTCTTTCACAGCCGACATTTATCTTCTCTCCATCATCTCGCTGGAGTAAACTTGTTATCAAACTACTTATCGGAGGGACTTAAACATTTTTTGTGGTAGGGTGATCCTCCGAAGTCTCTCGCGCCCACATCAGCTGCCTTACGAGGTGAGATTCGTAAGGAACAGAAGGAATAGGGTGGAAACGATGTGAATAGGTTATATCGCAGAGAATAATTTATAATCTTACTCAAAAGACTAACATAAAATCCATGATTTAGGCAGGATTTCAACACACGACCATGAACCTCCAGAAGAGCGACTTACCTAACCAGCAACCACAGATGTTTCATCTGAGCTCGGTATCTCTCGCTGGAACAGCATTACAAGGAATAAATTCGCCATTTTTACTTTTTTAACTGTTCATTAAGTAACATTGTACAATACTTTGAGTATAGATGATTATAAAAAATGGCCGATTCAAACGGTGATTTGATCATTCAGCACAATTAATTTCAATATTTATCATCGCTCATTCTTCGATTCCGTTTATCGGATTAATTTAGCGGCTTGACTCGTTAATTCCTAATTCAACGGCTCATATTTAAAACCCGGTGGTGGCGGGGTAATTCCGAGGAAACTTAACCTTTGCCATTATGATAAAAAAATTGACATCTGGCTGGGACGGAAAATGGGTGGGAAAATACGGTGTTAAAAAATCCAACATTCTTCTGACTAACGTTCTAATCGGAGATTTTATTGGGCTGCTTAAGAAATAAGTAACACTTTCCAAACCTCACATTAACATTTGACAATTACTCGGAAGAAACAAAATCATTTTCACCAGTAAGTTGTTTATAAAATAAGCTTTGAGGTGGCGCATTTAATATAATGCTTACAGCGCGACAGCCCTCAAGATTTGGCAAATTCATCAGCACATGACGATTGGGTGAAAATGGGCCCAGGGATAAAAAACAACGTAACGTTGACATGGGAATAAAGTACCAGTATGGGGTGTATGTGCTCCCATGTAGGGCTGCAGCCATCTTCTTCAGAGCGGTGCACTCGATGGTAGTGTTGGCGGTTCCGCCGACCGGCTGGATGTTAAGGGAGATGGATACAAGACGAGCGCCCCAGCGTGGAAACTTTAAGGGGCGGCGAGACGTGAGAACGCCGGAGTTCATCGCGAAAGAGAAAGGACGTGTAATAAAGACGGATCGAAAGGGATTCGCGCCCACGGAGTGGGAAGTTAGTCCTCAAGGGTAAGACACTCCGTCTCGGCCTTCCATGGAGAGGAGTGGGAGAGGGGTGGACGTCAGAAATCTGACCGTGAAATCATAGGCGTGGATGGGTGGCGGTCAAGGCGAAAATAGGATATAATGGGGGCAACAGAACTGCTGGAAAATCGACGGCATTGTGGCGCTCATTCACTCTAGCACAAAAAGAGGCCAATAATTCAAGTGGATGGGGACAAAAGTCAATACTCAGGCTCTCAAAATTTCAAGCTTTCTTCCCTTAGAATGAAAGGACATATAAAACTCTCAACACTGTACAACATATATCAAGCAAAATAGGCAATTCGTTGGTTTTTCCAAACATGGATTTTCTGTGAAATTGATTCGACAAAATTTTAGTCTGACAAAATTTGATGGTCTTACTCCATACACTTTATCATAAGGATGAAAATAAGGCAAGGGTTCCTCCACCTCAAAGCATAAACCTTGGTTCAATAAAGTATTAATATAAAGTGAATTGAAAGATTCGACAGATTCCAAATTATCAAAGCATTTCTTTAAAATAGTTGTTTATTATACAAACTAACACGTCGTTTTCATGATAGATGGCTACGAGCAGGATAAGTAATGCTAATCATACGTATGTAAAAATGTAATATATTGCATTTTTCCAAAAGTAGCTGGATTTTCAAACCACAGGAAACAAAATCTAACGATGGGGCGCAAGGAGTGGGAGGAAATGCGGCGATGATTGGGTAAGGTTTCCCAAAATAATTGATAGGAACTCCTGTTAAGAGCAATTATGCCAGATGATGATTAGAAAAGCATGGGATGAGATTATGGTACTAATAGCCCTCCAAATGTGGACGCTATCAATGGAACTGGAGGAAAAGAAGATGTGTCGGAATAAACACATATAAGTGAGGCCGCATTTTATATTGATTTCAAGCAAAAGGTTATTACATAAATCCTCAAAACCTCACAACCGCAAATAAAAGAATAGTAAAATCTAACTTCATACGCAACGGTATTTGAGACATTTAAAACATCGACAAATTACAGCGCCCGTTGCTGTACAGCAATAATTTAATATTTACTCGGGGAGGAAAAAACGAATGCTTTTTAAACAATCGCTAAAACATTACACTAATTCTTGAATGTATATTAAAAATATGAATTCTGTAAAGCGCTTCGCAGCGATGAAATTTTATTCAAATTATGGGAGTGGACGAGCTGGAGCTGCTGCCGCGAGGGAGCTCAATTGATCGTATCAGGAAAGCTCTCGGTCATTTAAAGGAAAACTCATGCAGATCGAATTGACAGCAGAGAAGGCAGGAGCGAAGCCAGGGGAACGATCAACACGTCTCCGAGTCCAGTACGAGATATAAATAGTTGCAAGACCCGAGAAGGTTGAATAAACAAAAAAATGAAATTAACCTAAACAAGTCTGAAAGATAGCATAAAGAAACCTGCAACATAGGGAAAGACACATTCTCAGATTTCACATTAAGCCCGGGTTGTAGAGGTTCTACTAATCGTTCATCTTTGATCGTTCAATCCTAAGGTTGGCTGACTGCAGCCCTCCCTATCTAATGCTAGTTCTCTACCTCCTGGTATCTCTTCCTATGTACTTTGATCTTTATTTGGTTCATGAAATTATTCTTCCTCTGGGGACTTTTCCCTCTATTTTACCTCCAATTATGTTCTTCACAATCCCATAGTGTTTCAGGATTTGTCCAATCCATCTGGTTCTTCTTTACTTATCGTTAGTCGAGGAATATCATGACGATTTTAATGGAGCTAAAAATCGTACTTGGCTTTGCATTGGGCTTATAAAGCGCTAACCCACTATGCAATATGTGTACCTTTAGATGAGCTTCCTTAGAACTGGTGAAAAATATTGACACATTGGTAAGACTTTTCTGGCGATTTTCTGGCGACACCAAAGCACTGCTAAAAGAGACTGTGACTATCAGTACAGGATGAGATGGATTAGGATTGGTGGATTGTATCGAAGCCCACTGACGTGAAATGATCACACTCAGTAAAATATTAGGGGAAAATCAAGATGATACATAATTTTCTCCTCATATATGGAACGGACCTGGTTGTAAGAGCCTTATTAGTGGAGATACACCTTGTTATGCGTCATTTTCACAGATTTATGTTATCCTGTACCATCAAGACTTGGGGTCACGTACGTCAACTACCGCGTCGCCATGTATGTCGCTCAATGCCGTTTGCTCCTCCTAATACCACTTTCATATTCTACGAAATGTCAGCCAATTTGCCACCTTTTGACGTCAAACGGGCCATTAATCGGTTGCGGAAGGGTTGACACCTATACCTGGCAGCGGTACTACAAAGATGCGTAGACCAGACATTTTTTTTAGGTCGGGAAGTATTAGGGCAACCAGATAGGGTCGTTTTCCAGTCGAAAGTTGAAGAAAGGAAGAATTAAAAACACTGCCATACATGCATTTTTCACTCCATCACACAAAATAAGATGACCGCAAATAAGAGGTCAAAATCACATGTCGACGCGTGCATAAATTTGGAGGAAAGGGTTGACTAGCGGAAAGCACGAACTAGTAGTCTCAGTGGATTCGCCGACGCCGTGCACAGATAGTCGCGTCGGAAGCCTCCCCATCCTCTCCCACCTCACCAGAGGTAGGTACCCAGCGAGCAAGTGAAATGGCGGAGTCTCGAGCTAGACAACGAGTGCGTAGGGTAGAGCGGGTGAGGAGATAGGAGAGGAAAAGAGGAGAGAGATATAAAAAAAACGAAAGAGGGACGTGGAAGAGGAAAGGAAAGGGAGAGCTCGCCAGAGAGGAAGGAGGAGAAAGACAGGAGTGGGTGGAGGGGGAGAAGAGAGGGGGAAATCTAGAGGAGGAGGAGGGGAAGTTACGGAGGGGAAGGCAGGGAAGGTCATTGTACCCTTTCCTGGTGCTTGCTTCCCATCCCCTCTCCCCTTTACATCCCCCCCTCCGATTCCTGCCTCCCCTCCCTCGCATCCATCGCCAAGGGGATGGAGGTGGGGGTGAGATGGTCAGGGGAGGGGGGAAGGGGTTAAGAGGGAAGAGGAGGAGGGGAGGTGGATGTTGAAGTTTTTCGGCGTGAACGTCATTCCCTCCCCTATTTCCCCTCACCATTACACCCCTCCTTCTCCCGACCAACACATCCATTTCCATCCCTCCGACGATGAACGCTGGAGCCTCCAGGTATACATAACATCCCACCGCGAGGGAAGAGGCGGCCGAGAGCCAGCCAGCCAACACTTCGCTGATTGGACTGCGGGAAGAGGGATGTATATTCCAATCTTATTGGAGGGACCGGGATGGCTAGAATTCTGGGTTCCCGTGCTGAGCGTCCGGGTTTAAACCCAAGGAAGTTTTGGAGGTATTTCTGCGGCAATTTTCAAGCCCCACTCCATTGCTGAGTCTAAGAATTTGCCTGAATTAACCATAAGGAACTTCCAGGATAAATATCTTCTACAACTTCAAAACGGAATAGTTTAAAAGTCTATTCAGCAGAGTTAAAAGTCTACCTTCTGTATTTGATTAACTATCCCTATGGAGAATGACATGCTGAATACAGGTTGTATCCCTCATAGACCAAAATCGACGAATTTCTGAGAAAAAGGAGAACATAAATGTCATAACTGAGAATTTAAACGAGATTGAATGAAGGATTTGGACAATTTTGATCTGGCGGATTCGGTAATGTCATCTTATGCCAATAGCCCAGATTCAAAACCCAAGGAAGTGGTAGACATTTCTTAGGGCCAGACCGCATTTGAGTATAATTTACACACCACATTAAGGGCAGAACTCCATCTTAAAGATGGAATTAAGAACCGTAGATGATAATCTTGGATCCTTTTGTTAAGAGAATAGACGCCAGGTTTCCATCCTCATCTAGCTTTTTCCCGAACACTCATACCTAATACTAAACTACCCACTTATCCTTAATGGTACAAATGAACCTAGGAGTGGGTCGGCCCTCCCAACTCCCCATTAACTACCACTGCCTTCGAGGGGTTATCGCTCGCGAAAGGGACTTGAAATAGACGGCTATCAGGTGGGCTTAGGTAGAATGGTACCTCTTTATGTTGCTCTCCCTCTCGTTTACGCAAAGGAAGTAAATAAGGGGGAGAAAAGAAGAAATAACCTTCATGGTGTTGCATGGTATACCCCTCCTTCCTCAACGACAGCCTTCGCCGCTGCTTTTTTTTCAAATGCGGTTTCGATGTTTCACGGCTAGCGTAGGAATCACTCGAGCGAAACCAAGAGGGGCACAGAGATTCCCCCCCCCGCCCCCCCGAAGGTTTTGCCATTGTTCACTGCGAAGTCTTTCGGCATCTGTGCTAATCTACATGCGACATCTCGAGCTACCATGATTATACACGTATCACTTAACGATTCCATTAACCGAAACTATTAACACTCTGGGCTCTCCTAAGCCCCAGCCATCTTTCACGCACTTAGTACAGTCCTGATGTTTTAATTGCTATTTTATTTTAAGTAGAGCCAAAAATATAAATGAGGCGGAATATTTTAGAAACCTCATTGTTAGCTATATCTCCACGTAATGTCTAAGTCTATGTACTTCCTAAAAATAACAACGTGGATCCTTTTCTTTCAGATGTATAAGTATACCTTTTTATCTTTATTATTTTTTTAGCTTTAATTAATAGGGTTTTATTACTTGCTATTTTTATGAATATTTTTATTTTAGGAGCACAATGAAATAGACTTTAACGGCTGTAATTGGGGTGATTCTAGTCAATTAATAAATAAATAAACTACCTTAGACATGAATTCTCTTGCAAAAAAAAATGAAAACAAAATCCAAAATGAAAAGCAAAATCTGAGAGAGATTAGAAGACGAAGTTACGAACGCAAGATGACTTACACAGTACGTCACGTACAATTCATTGTCACGTCCTCTCTGCACCTATAAAATTACCAGTGTGATAACATTCTTTTAGATAAGTTGAAAATGCAGGAAATATACAGTGAATATTCCACATGTGTTCACCATAGTGGATTTCGAGAGAGCGGAAGTCATATCGTCGGTAATACAAAGGTTTTTTCGGTGAAGGGTGACTACGGCTCCCCCTAGCACTAAGTCCAGCAGCGCGTGAAATCACGCACCTACAGCAAGAGGGGAAAATACTTTCGCAGGACGGTCTATTGTTCCCAAAGGATTCTCGCGTACCTAGAAAAGTTATTCCTGCTGAGTATGGGCGGTGGGTGACTGACGCGCAAACCAGATTCATTGCGTTCCGGTCGCAAGCCGCGATATCTCTCCGACTACACAACAAAAGACATCTTATCCGCTCGGGGGTACGCATACACTCTCCCAAAGTAAAACTAATGGGAGTAGCTGTAATACATTCCGCTCGAGACTCGGTGTTTAAACAAAAAATGAAAAGTTTATGCATCGGTAAACTTTGCGGTTACACTCCGAAAAAACCTGTTGCGTCGAAAAAAAATGCGAAATTTTTCTGTCACGATCGATCCTTGTGAATATTTTAGAGTTTAATCTCCTAAGGACTTTGACTAAAAAGCGTTATTGTTCCTCAATGACTCATAAGCCATTATTTTATAATTGAAGAGCAACGTCTACAAGGTCGCCTCATCCATTTACGAACGAAAAAACGACCATATAATGCTAACAATCAATAGTCATATTCCATTTAATGGCGTGAAAAATCTTGAAAATTTCCTTCCCAATATTTCAGCTAGAAGGATATTGTACGCCATTTAAGGACATAGATATAACTCTGGCGTTGAAGTCTCCGTATAGGAAATTACATCGTAATGAGCCCAAAACTGGAGGTGATTGTCGCTAGAGATCATAAGTTTGAGTGATCAACAGCCACAAGTTAAATGTTCAAGGACATACACATACGCTATTTTCAAATACTTTCATGTGTTGCATTAGAGGCGAATGCAAATGCAAAAGCGAATGAGGAGGAAATAAAACGTGGCGGTGAACACGCACAATGAATACGGTAGGCAGAAACTAGTAGGGAAGAGAATAATCTATCTGGTGGCCAAGCGCACACATTACGCAATTATGACTCACTGCTGATTATCTTTGATGGCCCCTGACCATGAAATAACTGTTGTGACTTCAATTTTTTAGAATGATAAATTGTGATTCTCAGTGCAGCAATTTTCACTCCGTTTTAATAGCTGTCCGTCCAAGGTAGCTCATGAAAAGTCGCAGAAATAACTTTTTGTGCATTGTACAGAATCAACCACCATTGTGCCTCACTATAATTTCGAATTCCGTTGGTGTAGTCGAAGGCCGATAATTTTCGACTGCCATCAAGTGTCTTCCTACCTATCTATTCTTCCTCAGCCAATCCTCAAATGGTAATCCGAAATGGCGAGACAGATATACAACTAGGGGCGGAAATGTTCCATTCCCTCCCAGCCGTAGATGAAACAAGATGTATATCCTAACGGTTTATCTGGCAGATTACATATTAATTTTGCGAGTCGACAGGAGCCATTTACCACATCAAGCGGAGAACCGAAGTCTTTTCATTAGAGCTGTGAGCAAAGGAATGTTAGATATCAGCATAAAAAACAGTGCTTATATCACTCAATTCAGACACTAACACATTCGTAGAAGGAAATGGATGAGTTAAAATTTATGAGCTATTGTTACGGCAAACCAATTTGAAATACCTCAGGTAATATTTTCAGCGTAATGAGGACATGCAAAGGGAAAAAAAGCATCAATTAAAAAGATATTACAAATTTCACCTTTTAACTTGAATGCTAAGATTTTTATATTTTCAAAGCGTAATTATTGTATCACTGACTGAGGACGAGAATATCAATGATCATTTTTAAGTGTACGAACCACATAAATAGCAGCGAACCATCAGGTAATAAAAGATATATTTCAATTATTCCTCAGCCTTTGTCTCCCCTGAGCACCTAAATACAAACTTTTTCAGAGAGGCATAAAATAAGAACCCCCTTGTAATGAATTAAGAAGTAAATTATAGGGAAGACCTCTTCCAAAGGTGTAACGTCCTCTTACACGGAGAATTTTTACATATTCTCAGATTAATCACATTATCTTACAAACCTATTTTGCAAATTAAACTAAAGATAAAAGGAAAAGCATGAAAAATTATCACTTTTTTATCGAGATGTCAAAGTTCACAGAGGCATCTTCAGCTGCAATGATTTTCCATCACTAGTAATAGACTATCAATGGGGGTCAAGCAAATTTGTATGCACAGATATTTATAACAAGACCACATATAAAGATATTCACAACAAGGCCACAGATACAGATATTTATAACAAGGCCATACTTTACAATTGCCAAAAAGTTTTCACGCGTAACATTATTACATAAAAGAATTATCGCAGCAAGTTGAATAAGTCGCAGCACTTAAGAATGCAAGTACTAGCGAGAAACTTGAGGAGCTCTTCAAGGATCCATTTCAAAATTTCATTTAACCTGTGACCACTTAGCAGCGAGCGAAGTTCGAGAGAAATTCTCAGAGGGAGTGTTTGCTTTTCCGTGCCGATTGAAAAACGAAGGCTGCCACGTGAATCACTGGACACGAAACTCCATTAAGAGCACAAAAAATTGAGCGAATCTGAACCTTACGTATGCCGAATTAATTCCTCTGCCCTCCGCAAGACAACCTGTTACGCGAGCAGGCGGAAGTCGAGTGAAAGGCGAGCGGGAGTGAAAAAAAAAAATAAATTCAGAATCAAGTTTGGTGCACCGACAATTTGTTCTGAACAAGAGAGCTAGAGCAATCAAACCAGAACAGAGAAGAGACCAGCCACAAGAGGAACAATATCGAACCCGATGCAACACATCTTTGCGAACTAAAGAGAACTTTTATTTCCCCCCGACACTTCTGAAAGAAAATACAATACGGATAACGGTATCGTATTCCGATTAACAGAGAGACGAAACCAATTCCCTGCTTGTACTCATCCACAGCACTTCGATTCCACAGGAAATACAAATAAATTCCCGGGACGTCTGGGGGAAAACCCAATCCCGAAAACCAATTCGAGTTTTATTCTGATAGCCAACATTCTCCAAAAACCGTCACGATTCAATTAAGCAATGCCATTAAATTACTTTGGCTAACTTCCACTTCGGTTTTGAATCTACGGATCGTGTCACGGAAGTGACCAAGCAAATTCTATCACTCGATTCCAATATCTGTACTCCTAGGCACTTGCCATGGAATCGAAAATGAAACATTATTCTCAGAATCAAAATATCTCGTAATTACCTTTATTAAATACTATGCATCTCAGCATTGATAGAGATACTCGCTAAACGTACCTTGGTATGGTTGAAACTGCCCTCGATATTACAAACATTCATCGGTCAAATATAACGGGAGAAACGGAAGAACAACAATAATAACTAAGTATTTACATGAATTTTTATACCTAACTTGTAACACTAAAATAGGAAATATTAATAAGTGTGCCGCTCATAAGAAGCATAAGCTCTCAAAAAATAAAACGACTGATTTCTCGATAAAAGCATCCTTATAAAAATTTATACCTTTCAGTCATTATTTTCTAACTATGATTATTCGTTTGCAAAAATATTCATTTTTAAGGAGGCTCCTGCTTTGCTTTTTCTACCTCTGGTTGCTTCAGCACCTCAAAATGAAGTCAGTTACTCAACGAATTCACGTCTAATTCAATGTTTTAATCCATTTTCTTCTTGCTCCTCATGAAGGTACTGAAAAAATTATAACTAGTTGCAACTATAGGTAATAAATAATGTACCATTTCAGTCAAAAAAGGTGTTTTCACATTTACGTCAGCTATATTGTAGAAAAACATGATCCATTTATTGCCGTTTTACTCACTGTATGATTGAATGAATCTCCGATTCGCAATGAAAGGAGGAACTTCGTGATGATCTTAAGATTAACTAGAGAATGCAGGCTTGGTGGCAGATTTATGTCGGTGAAAAGGTATTGTACGCATGCTATTATTATTCGAGTTCCCAATTTGGATGCTTAAAAAAGCTTTATAGCGCACTGTAAAACGCGCCGCGCATTTTTAAACGCACAAAAGTACAGCTCTCTGTGCAATGAATCAGTCAAATCCAAATGAAATGCATGAATAAAGGCGCGGAAAATTAAACGGCAAGGGAGAAAGGCAGCAACACCTTTTCCTCCTCTCGCCTCGTATTTATAGATGAAACAAGCAAACAAACAATGAGAGAGGTGTAAAACCTTTTTTTTTTCAAAAATCTCCACTCTCCTCCTAGCCACGAAAGGTAGGTGGGTTGTTGAAGGTGTATTTATATATTATTCACGTGCATGCATATGTGTAAACTCCCCAGTCTTTTTCTCTGCCTCTCCTTCAGCCCCGCCTACGACGGACGCGCGAGCAAACTTCTATGGAGCGCCGGTTTTATCGGAACTGGCGCTATTCCTCATCGCATCGACGCTTTAAGCATTAATTTATTATTCCCATTCCACCTCAGAGCCAGCCAACCAACCTAACCCCTACTTCTCCTCCCCCCCTTTAGCGCCACATACTACCCTTCCAACTCAACTTGTCCCTACGCAATCAAAAAACTTTAAGCTTCCTCTCCTCTTGAACCACCACCGCCTCCCTTCCTACCTCCCTCTCCCCCGTCTCTCATCCCTCATTCCCCCTTGCTCAGCCATCATATTCCCCTCCCCTACCAACCCACCCACCCTCCCCCCTCCTTCCCTGTCGAATCCGTGTGAATGAACCTCTCAACCGGTTTACCCAAACCCTCCCCTCCCAATGTTCCCTTCCCCTTTTCACTGTCTCTCCCTCATCCCCCCATCCCTTCCACTCACCCCTTCCATCCATTACCCCCACTCCTCTCTCCTCCCTTTCTCCCCATACCCCCAACCCACCGCGGCTCCCGTACATTCCTGCCCCTATCTCTCCTATACCACTTGTCTTACTTTCACATAAATAATTCGTTCGCAAGTACCCTTATGTATACACATACAAATATGAACGAAGTCTCCCAAAGGAAATGTAGCAATCATCTCGCGGAAACTCATAAATTACGCACAGGGTAATAAATATTTACGATAATCCTATCTTTTGGAAACAAATTTCGGCATAAAGAGTCTTTCCCTCCATTCAATTGCTAGGACGTACAAACAATCAAACCGCTGGTGGTCACAAGTTCAGCAATGCGAGATTCAATCCATATGATTTGAGGTCTTCTTCATTCTACCACCACTGAGATCGAAAGAAACGCTTAAAATGAGCAAACACGACGAAAAGAGGGATGAGAGGAAATCCTTGCGGTAATAAGAGTAGAGCGAGGAGGTTAAAGGGATTGAATGTGATGAACAAAATAGGTTAATTTAGGGAGAGTGTAGAAATGCATCGCTCAAAACAGAAAATTTGATTGGTCCGGTAGTCGAACCGGATCTCCAGACAATTTGAGTATTGTAAACGTCACGTCAGGTGGATAGCCGACGCAAAGTCGAAAGGCCCGGATTCCGGATATTTCAATTTCGCGTCGGATTTCAATTTTTCTGGGAGAGAATTCCGCATTGCCATAATAATTATTCCTTACCTGACGTCTGAAAGGCACGGGTAAAATATCACTCTAGAGCATTTTCGCCCAGGAGAGTATTGGAATATACACTTCCGAAAGGGTAATTCATATTTTAGTCAAAATAAAGTGACAGGAGTGAAGAGTTCGGAAAGTAATGGGAGCAATCCTCTTTCCATATGGTCTTCCTTCACCTTTCTGTTACCCTCATCCTCTTTCCCTACCTTCTTCGCCTTCTTAACCACTTGACTGGCGAATGAATTTTTCAAAAAGCTCATATCATTTGGGAAAATTTTTTTTTGTATCAATACATTTTTTTAGCCACAGTGAAGGGAATACAATTCTTATCATATTTTGTTTTTATCTTTCAATTTTACGCATTAATTTTTCATAAAATATCAACAATTTACATAATATTTTTAATATTCAGTTTTTGCGTGATAATCTTTGAAACATGTGTTCAGGCGGAAAGCCACCTCACAATCTGGGCAGCAGAATTTCTTTTCCCTCTGCTGCCCTGCTTTGAACCATACTACACATCTTAACGTGGGAAAAGTTTTTTTTTTGGAAGGTGTGTTCGAGTCTACAATGTCTCTCAGTCAGCCTAGTAAGAAGAGCTATTTTACCTACCAGAGGTTGACTGTACTTTGAGGTGAAATGCTCTGCCTAAGTGATCATAAATGTTACACATTTCCGCTGGCCGGTTATTTTTTGTAAGTTTCACTAGGCATAGTGTCCCTCCCGGAGAAAATATTAAAAATCCACTCAACCCGTTTTTCACCCACTAAAAAAATAGAATTTGATCTCAACCCAGCTGCGTTTGGAGGAAATAAATTGCTTTCATGACAGGTGTCCTTTTCACTGGAGTAGGGACTCATCAACCACTATTGCTGCTTCAGGGACGTGGAGGGGCAGAAAACCACTCTTTCATGGTCTCCAAAACTGGTATGATTTTGAGAAGTTTTTGTTGGGGCAGTCATCACTAAATCTTTCATTGTCCACAAAATCGAGAAATTTCAGCGGCAGATGAAATCTTCTTCCCGTAAAAACATACAGCACTTTTTCTTATTTCTCCGCGAATTATCTCCTACACATCTTCTCCTGAGAATCACACCCTCCATCTGTGCTTGTCACATCTCGAATGTACCCGCGTTTCTATGAGTGAGCTTTCACGTACTCCTATGAGATGATATGTAAATAAGTTGATAGCAATTAGCGCAGACTGGTAAGTGCCGTCCAAGTATAGAGGTTCCGCAAGGGCCTTTGATTTAGAATATCCGTACTCTGCAATGAATGCGTGGAATTAATCTCACTTGATTGAGGTTCACTGCCATTGTGCCTCTATTCCGTTCGAACAGTAGCCAACTAATTTATAAGTCATTGTAATCAGGTTGAACTAAATTCTTAACCAAATCTGCAACAAGATGTCAAGAAATTTTAAAATGCGAGATAAAAAATTACTAACTAATGACATTGAGGATGCCTGAAAATTGGCCAAAAATTTAATAATAACTTTAATAGTAATTTTTCGCCCAAGGGGAGACGCCCATTTTCACGACAATTGCAATGTAAGGCACAGTGTACGAGCAAGAGGGCGGAAAATAATGAATTTTAATTATAGTTTATATTTAGAGCTGACGTACAAATAAGAACTGACTGAGATTGACGCCGAGGTAATTTTCCTTTTTAAAGCTAAAAATCTCTATAGTCATGTTCGCCATTCGGGGAGATTGGGCAACATAGGTAATAGGAAATCTTTTTTGATTCTGCGTATCGAGAAGAGGAAATTAATACAGCCCCAACCATAGTATATCATCAAATATTTCACAGAATCACTACTTTTTCAAATACTGTAGTATCGGAGTAAATAGTGTTTACAAGAAAAGTCACGATGAAATGAAAGAACATCGAGAACTACATAATTCGCGTCATCAGGGTTATCGGATAACTTATATCATGATACGCCCTGGCGTCAATAACTTCAAAGACTCGTACATCCAGCAGCCCAACCGCGATCAAGAATATTTCTACAGTTTCAGCGTATCTAGTAATTTGAAGCCAATTTCTTGTTAAAACAGGAAGTATATGAACCATTGAAACGCAGATTTTCATCGATTGGTTTTCTTTTCCAATGTGATTGAGAGCGCAAAGACGTGACAACTGTCTCACGACATTAATATTGGCCCAGATTGTCGGCCGCAGAGAGAAAAGAGAAACTCCTCATTCCTCAGATGTGCGCATGACAATAAAGCAAAAAACAATACAACTGGGCGCAAAATCGTTGCGATGAAAAGCGACGGATAAATAATTTACGTGAGAAAAGTCCTTCAAGCAATAAAACACATATACCACTCAGCCTTAAACTCCTGCAAATATTATTGTTACTAAATAAATGTAAACTTTACCATACTTCAGGTTTTTACGACATTTATATTTCTTTAATACTGAGAGAAAATTTGGCCAAAAATAGCAGGCGAATTAATGCAATTGCTTAGAAGACGTGGAAGAAAATTTATACGATTTAGAGGAAGGGTTGTATTGCTCTCATGGACTCTATATGACACAATGAACTGAAAGTGAGCAGTCATCGCGTGAAACTCTAAAAATCATGATAAAATACAGGTTCCTCAGTTTTTTGTTTAAAAATTGATTCTCCTCCATCTATATAATCCTATTCCATGCATGGATCGACGTAAATAGCAATTAAAATGTTTTTCTCCAGAGTATTCTAGGGGGGTTACAAGTTAAAGAAAAGTTACAAACAAACAAAAAGAAACAAGTTAAAGAAAATAGCCACAAAAGGCATCTATAATTCCCATCCAGGCAAGGACCTTACAGCCAAATGGCATAGAATTCTTTGTCTAGGGAACATTTCCCAAAAAATCTCCAAGAAATTACCAAAATATAAGGTTTAGTTGCGCACTACAACAAACTGAACTTGAGAAACCTACTTTCTAACATAAAGGACAGTATACCTAATAGAGATAAATGTGGAGTTTATAGGTTGAGATGTGAGTGTGACGCGGTGTATGTGGGCCAGACAGGCCGAAAATTTCAAGAAAGAGTGAAAGAACACCAAGCTTGTGTCAAAAACAAGAAGACGACGACGCAATTTGCGAAACACTTATTAGAACAGAATCACAAGAGTGACTTTCAATTTGAAATTTTGCATATGGAAAATAAGGGTTACAGATTTTGGACGCTTTAGAGCAGTTGGAAATTTTAAACAGCGTACGCCGAAAAGAAAATATTTTTAACGACCTTTTGAACACCTCCCACTCCCCCCTTCTAAACATCCCGCTACCCCACCCCCTCAAACCTCCCAACCCTCCTTAAGCTTCCTCCCACCTCCTCCCCTCCCCTCTCCTTCCCCCTTCACCTGTGATTGGTGTCAGTGTTTAAGTGTCAGTACAGAGCTTTCCCCCCCTACCTCAGTACATCCTATTGGGTTCCCTTCTTCTCCTCTACCCATTCCTTCGTCCATTGAGGTTCCCTCGCCTCCCCCTCTCCTTTCACCTCCGATTGGTCATGTTGTCATACAGAGTTCTTCCTTTCCCTTCTTACCTTCAATACCAAAGTAAGTGTATCCATTAGGGTTCCCTTCATCTCCTCTACCCTTTTCTTCGTCCAATGGGGTTCCCTTTCCTCCCCTACCCCCATCCTTACTCAACCTATGGCCCTCTCCCAAACATAATTCCACCTTCCATCCTCACCCTTCCCACATCACCGCCCCCACCTGAGATGATTTGTATAAAAATGTGATGGAATTGTAGAGACATTACCTCAAGATGACGTTGAACGTCGAAACCCGGGTCGTTTCAAATAAAAATGCGTGGAAAAACAAAGTCAAGTGTTATCATTACAACGAAATTATCAAGTACAAAGATTGTTCAATAAAAAGAGCAGAGAATTTACAACGCCTTACGACCATCTAGGGAAGCTCCTAATAGTTGTCTCTGAGAACAAAGTCTTGGAGATTATTACCTGAGTAAAAGGTGAGTGACCAATTAAGTTATTACGTTAATTTACGTTAACTAACGTAATTACGTTACGTTATTACCAATTAAGTGATTAATTAATTGCGTGTCACGTGAGTGACCAATTAAGGTGGTGATCAACAAAGTGTAGTGAACCTACCGCAAAAAAAGCGCATCTTCAAAAAATACAATAGAATGAAACATCAACATCTTCAGTACAATTTCATCAGGATAAAAATGTCTGAAAGTAAAAAAAAGAAAAACAACCACAAATTCAAAGCCCCTAAGATTTAAAATATCACGAAAAAAGGGATCCTTGTGTGCATTATCACACATTTCCTCTGGTGCCACCAGAATGGCTACATTTAAAAGAAACAGACTACTTTAACATAACAAGACTGCCGATTTCAAAATTCCAATCAGTACAGCTTGCCCATCATGGCGACTGGGTAGACTGGTTTTACTATCAATTCAACTGGCCTCACCAACATTACCTACGGCACTGTTAAGGATGAGACGCAGATGATTTGCTTCCCGTAATTTTTAACTTTCACTTAAATTTTTCCCATCGATCGTCAAAAATATCAATCCAAGGCCATATCATAACAGATGAAATAGTAAGAAGTGGACACGGGAGAACTTTCATGAAATAGTAAGAAATGTATACTTTTCTTAAATAACAAATAATGGCAACGTTATGACAAACCACTGTCGAGAAACGGCAAACTGAAAATGGGAAAGGAAAAGAAGCGAAAAATTCAATTTTAGCCTTTCTTCAGGCATTAAGAAATAATTATTCCCGAGCAAATATAATTAAATTCTGCAGCTTGGAGGTAAATTGGAGATAAAATGAACATAGATTTGGATAAAAGGTAAAGTGGATTATTTAATTAACTGAATGAAAACATAAGTTTTTGACACTCAAAAACACAGGAAAAACGAAGGAATGATTGAAATGTATTCCAGAACGTTCTTTTCGACAACCGATGAGAAGCTTGCATGATTCACCTACCGTTTATTTTTCCTCGTTTGCTTCCTAATAAATCACTCAGACATGAATAGGATACCCGGAAAAATCCAACTAATGGACGAAGGCTTGAGCTGGTAAATCCATTTGGAGCTGGTATCATGGAAAATTGTTTTCACAGTCACCTCCAAATTTTGAACGTTAATCCGTATTTCATCATGTTTGAAGATTATGGCTAGGCAAATTAATCTGCCTTCAGTAATCCAAGTCAGAGCAGCGAATCGTTATTTCGCTGAGTTGTTTACCATCTGGTGTCCCAGAGTAATCCCGCACGTTTTCAATGAAATACCGATCGCCCGGGCTAATCACGCAGCTTTGCCTCAGTCCGGCACAAGTTTACACCAGAGCGTCGAATCAGCACTTTTAAAGAGCTTCATTGACCCATTTGACACGAAAATGAGATTCACTGACAGATTACAACCGCTTCAAGTTACTCGTTAATCTGACGGGGAAAATATTGTCCAGTATGTCAACGAGTTACCAGGTCAGAAGAAGCGAGTAAAACAGAATATCCTCCGCGTGGATGCGGGCAATGGAATTAACTATAATGTTTACCAAACTTATCTTAAACGCTGACAAAATACGAGACATATTAATGAAAATTTACTTTTATGTCTTTCCAAACTTTTTGTTAAGTTCATATTTGCGAAATGAAGAGAATAAAGAGAACATGAATACCATAAATGCAGCTCGAACAATTATTGACCATAGAAGACTATTGAGGAAAAGGAAGCAATAGGCAATCAGAATTCCATCTCGAATTGAACTAATTTCCTCCAAGTTATTGCAAAAGTAGAATATTCTCTGCCGCTACAAAGTATTTGGCTAATTTTTTCACTGTATTTTAATTATATATCATGTTGTTGTGACAATAAAGGAGCCCTGTCTTCGGAAACTACGGAACAGTAGTAAAACATTCGTCCTTTGAACTGAATACGCGCCCGCAGCCTTAACATCTACAAGGATGATTAAATTGTACCGACGAAACAAAAGAAGAGCGAAATGTGCTATGATAGCCAAAAAGAATGATTATGGTAATGAGAAATTATGATGAATCTCTGGCTAAGATGCATGGAATATAGCGGTAGTTCCACGCAAATGCTTCATTTAGGGTAATAATAATGGAAAATTTGACTGGATTTCAAAGTAATGACAAGACTATAGCACATCATGAGGCATAAAAATATCCAATAGGCTTGAGAAAATATATTATGCCAAGGCCAATCTCGGTTGGCTTGCGGATGGTGCAAAATTGCAGAGAATCGGGGTCCGGTTGGCACAGGTAGGAGCGCATCTTTAAATGCAAAATTAAACACTATTATTGTTCTGGAGGGAATAATTGCGCAATATTACGTCACACCTAAGGATTTTTGTAATATTAAAAATAGTAAATAATCACCATTTGACACTATACCAAATAACGTAGGTGCTTGGTCAGCCATGTCAATAATTTCATCGAGCAAGAGCATGATATGATGCATGGCATCTTTTACGTATCTTTCCCTAAATTATCAATTTACCGATATTGGATCTCTCCTTTACCCTAGTTGTAATTTTCAAGACCTAAAAAATCCAAAACTCCCACTCATCTCCACCCTCTACGACTCTTAAAGAACACTCTTCTCTCTACCGTCTTTTTTAACCTATAGTACTCTCAGTACATCACAAGTATAGTGGTAACAACTATCCAAGATTGGGGAATAGGGAATATATTTGTTGTGGTAGGCTGAGTACACGATACTTGTTCAATCCATCAACATGGGCGAAGCCATGGTTTATGCTCGGGTGGGGAGCAGCTGACCCTATCTACGCCCCTGATTGCGAATATTTTTCAGGGAAATCTGATTCCTTACTTGGGTGCCATAACTTCTGGTGTGGTACACCTTACGCCGAACAGGAAGTTATCCGGCAATCCTCTTGGTATCTTTCGCAATAATTTGGCTAATGCCGAAACCGGGTTTTCCCTACTCAATTTCCGTTCACAAATAGTACTACCCCCTACCAAAAAATCCACCTTTGCTCCATTGGGTGAATGGCCTTAGTTTTAAGTCACCTCCCAAAAATTGTCAGTTAAACAACACGGTAGCATCCACCATATCATAAGCCTCTAAAGAATGGCTTTTTAACTGACTAACAGAGATGCCGTCACTCACATTAAAAAAATGCGGTACGAGGGTCACTACGAAAGTTTGAGATACACAAAAACTAAGAAACTTGAAATAATTTTGATAACTGTATTTTCTCAAAATACTTACCACGAAATTCTATACATTTTTGCATTCTCGTAAACCGTTTCTCAAAACAGTTTTCCACTCATTTTCCACGAGTGCTGAAATTACATTTTTGTGAGCTTCAACAGCGTCTTCTGGGCTGGAGAACCTTCTTCCACTCATGCGATTTTTGGGTGTAGGGAACAGGAAATAATCACATAGGGCCAGGTCAGGACTTTAAAGTGAGTGAGTCATTAGTTTAACCTCTGTGGACTCCAGGAACTGAATTGTAAGGTTGGCCGTGTGCGCAAACGCATTGTCATGGTGCAGAACGATTCCCCACAGTCCTGTCTTCCTCCACCGTTCTTGAAGCTTTCCGAAAAATGTTGGTAGACATTCTGTGGTGTACAACAGAGCAATAAGTTCTTTGTTCTTCCAAGGGAACAGTTGCAACATGACCGCTTTTGGAGAAATAAGTTGCGACCACTTTCCGAAGAAAATTTTCCGTCGCTTTTCCGACGCTTCGAGGCCTCTTCAGTTTTGTTGGTGGATGTTCGTCGGGAAAATTCCATACTATCGACTGGCGCTTATTTTCTGGATCGAACTAATAAATCCACGTTCAGTCAACAGAAAAATGTCAGAAACGCGCCTGGAGTTGCCTCTGTCAAATCTTTTCAACATGTTTTCGCACCATTCAACGCGAATGAGCTTGTATGCCTCCGTCAAAGTGTGAGGCACCCATCGAGATGAAAATTTCCTGACTCGAAGATTTTTGTGCAGGATTTTGGAAACTGCCGGCGATGCAATCTGTGGTGACGCATCAATGTCCTTAAATGGCACACGACTCAGCTCAGGCGAAGTAAAAGTTTCATCGGGTGTTCCCCAGGGAAGCGTGATAGGCCCAATTTTATTTTTTCTCTACGTAAATGACTAGAATACAGTAGTAGAAAATAGCAAGCTCCGTCTTTTTTCCGATGATGCAGTAGTGTATAAGGAAATTAGAAATGAAGAGGACAGTCAGTCTTTAGCTAAGGATTTAGATGCGGTAGATGATTGGTGTGATAGTTGGCAGCTAGAATTAAATTTGAAGAAATGCACGATAATGAACTTTTATAAGAAGAATGGCTTTCCCCGGAATAATTATTGCATCAAAGAAAAAAAAATATCTAACGTAGAATCTATTAAATACTGAGGCGTCACCATCACTGAAGACATGTCATGGAGGAAACACACCAGGGAAATAACTAGTGTAGCAAACCGTAGATTAGGGTTCGTAAAAAGGTTTCTAGGCAAATGCGATGAGAGAGTACGAGAAAGAAGCTATTTTACACTTGTCAGGCCTCATTTAGAATATGCCGCTAGTATATGGGATCCGTACGAGGAAGGTATGATAAAAGAATTATAGCGTGGCAAAGGAGATCCGCTAGGTTTGTTAAAGGCCGTTATGATAATTGTATAAGTGTTCGAGTTTAATAGAAGAACTAGGAGGGGAATTACTATCAGAACACGGGTTAAAATTTAGGTTTAACCTGTTAAGTAAATTCGAAACCGATTTGTTCACAGATGACGTTAGATATATATTGAGAACCCCTGCGTAATATTCTAGGTTTGATCATATTAAAAAGATTAGAGAGATAGATTGTCGTACCGATAGATTTAAAATGTCATTTTTCCCGCCTACCATAAGAGAGAACAATAGGCAGCGTAGCAAAGGGATAGGTAGGTGAAATATAGTTAGAGTAGTCTGTAGTGCATGAGGCATGTAATAGCGACAAATAATCTCTTTCTTATTATGTAGATACTAACCATCTAGCTGCATGTGACCCTATTTTCTAGCATGTCTCCATTAAATATCCTAGTTGCATGTCAATAGTGCATGTTTGGTGATCTTCACCCCCTGCCACACACCCTAGTGGTGACTCGCAGGGTGTTACGTAGACGTAGACGACTGTTTTCGCGCACCAGTTTTTCCACAGCGGCGATGTTTTCCTCAGTCAGTGCAGTCGCCGGACGCCCGCTCATCTCCTCGGCTTTTAACGAAGTTTGACCTCTTCTAAATTCTTGGAAACACCGTAAAATTGTCCCACGAGAAGCAGCAAGGTCCCCGAAGGCCCGTTGCAAACGATCAAAGCTTTCAGATTCGTTTAAACCACTTACAGAAAGACAGTCTATCCACTATTACCAGAATCTTTCTGATACAGTAGAAAAAGACTCATCACGGAAGATGCCTATTACATGACACACTCTTGTCACACCAGCATACAAATCGGACAGTGACAAGTAAGTGATTTGAAAGGGGATGTGGAAAGCTGTGTCTAAATATAACAAGGATTAGTGAAATAAATAGAAATCACAAAACCAATTAGCAGCATTTTCTCATTGTTTGCGTGCGCCGTAAGAGAAAACAAGTATAATCATCTGTCCACACAGCCAATCATGGAATTGCGGTAATTCATGAGAACGAATTGCTGAACCAGCATATTCGTAAAGTTAGTACAATGATAACTCAATAAATAAGAGTATTATTTCAGGTGGAATTGTCAGTAACGTTCATCCAATACCATAACAATTACCTAAGACAAACACCAATCCGCTCCCCAATTCGTTGCATTTTAGAGTCATGATAATTAAGTTTAGTTCAGACTGTCTTGTATAAACTTACATCACGTGAAAAGGAGAGGTATAAATTAAGTAATAAATAACCTAAATAATTAAACTTAAAGGACTAAAATCCATTTGAATATAAGTGAATGATTTTGAAGTAAACACTCTCGATGCTGTTGTTCTTTGCTTTATGATTACGAAAGCACTAATGAGTTTTGCAGGTTTACGAGCAAGACAAGCATACATGTATGTTCCCCAGATAAAGAACCTCAGATCATGTGATACACTGAGGGGGCTCAGATCGTTCGAACTAAACCAAGAATTATTAACCGGATAAAAAACTTCATACTCACCCAAAAGTTAATACACCCACTGACACGATTTAAGAGGATATCTTTTCGACCCAAGTCTACCTACAGATGACGCATTTTGTATTTTTTATTGTATTTAAGGTCTAACGGATAAAAAAGCTGACTTCCACCGCTCCATTTGAAGAAAGAAAAAAATACCTGTTCGATTTGAGATTTGGTTTTTATGAAATCCTAAATAAAAAGTTCTCACCGCTGAATACCCAATCAGTAGGTATTTAATTAATTATCACAACGCCTAGCAATAAATCACTCCATTGTGTACGAAATTGATCGGACATGGAAGTAAGTTATACTGAAGAGCTCTACTCTTTCAGACTATAATTAAAGTTTGATTAACTAAGGAAATGAATACTTGGACGTTTTAATACAAAAACACGACGTGTTTTATGGCTCACGACGCTTACACGATTAAATTTAAATCTCGATTCATTTCTGTTCATGAAAAAAATTTTTCAATATCATGATCTATATGAGTAGTATATTATCGAATGTTTAACTCGAAAAATCTTACAAGCATCACCAAGGTTTGTAGATAGTTTGCTTAAATGCTAAAAAAAATGGGCATTGAGAGTTAGGCGAGGACCTCTAATAAACACTCATTTTAAAATACCTACTTAAAAATGAACAAGCTTAAGATAAAAAAACTACATTCGAAGTTTGTTTACATATCGTTTGTTGACAACCAAGATGTCAGAAAACAAATATATTTTCAAAAATCTTGAAAATGGCATATAGACGCAGAAGAAATGGTCGGACAATAATAATACTTTTTTGTAACACACTGGCATTTCTTGTTCCGCAGCGTCGAGATTGTTTGCAAAAAATTAAATCCAGAAATCTCTTCAGTAATTATTTTATAATTATGTATTCTACCGGTAATAAGTAGATATTTCTGGAAATTCATAGAAGATCCTCCCAGTTTCCTATATTTCTATGTTTTGTTTGTTCTTTGCTGGTTGTCTATACCATCTACCTCTAATATTTACTTTTTAACTCAGCATATGATCCACCCTTCTTCATTCCGTCCATAAAACCTATTCTCTTTCTTCCTCCTCCCCATGGCATGACGTGATGTCACGTCATGTCGCACTCAAAGGGTTAATTTTTGGGCAACCCTAGTAGTAATGTAACATTATGAATAACGTTCACTGGAGTGACAAATATCGATTCCAAAAAGAACAAAAAAAGCCGCAGCACTACCATAGGGGAGGCAAAACTGGGCGAAACTTGCTTATAAAGAAAATAAAAACTGCAAGAGGAAAGCATGTAAGAGCATCAGGATAAAAGGGTCGAGAGTACTACCAGAGATCCACGCATGAGTCCTACGATACCACTCCCTCTTCAGCAATGCTTGAATTGCCATCAATGGCTTCAAAATATTCACTGGCGAGTGTCATCAAGTTTACTTCTGCCGATATATTTGTAAATCAATAAATGTTGCTACCATAATTATGATTCAAACGGAGATGTTTAGGGTATGTTTGCTGAGGAGAAAAAGTTGGAGGTAATATATGTGGATGGAGCATTGTGAGGAGCAATTAGGAAGACAGAACTTGAAATAAAGTACGCTGAGTAAGCGAAGAAGTTCCCTAGAAATGGAATATTTCTAATGGAATGAAATTATGATAGGCATAACTACGCCCAACAAAAGAAGTGACGAGTAAAAGTCGTGCCAATGGAAGCAGAAGACGCGATAGGTGTATATCTACATAGATTTTAACCTTTCTTTATCTAATCTCATGCGGATGTCTGAAGTATTCTTATTCATACTAAATGAAAGACTCAATACTCTTTCAAAATTTGATGAAGGTGAAAACTTCCCCATTTCAATTTCACGACAACTGCACAATAATATAATCATGCACCACAGGCTGACGAAAGTTGTCGATCCATTGAAATACCCCACTGAAAGTGTACCGAGCCTTTCATTAGTCGATGAAAGCGCACAGCCTTCACCAAGTCAAATCTGAAGCAGTGGTTTTTAATAGGACGATTCTTGATCGCAAAACACGTCCGTTTCATCGTGGGAGCATTAATTTCATCCCACTAAGTATATCAATCTTACTCGCCGCCGTAAGTCTCATCCTTGGTCTCCACATCCCTTGATATAATATTATGTCGTCTTGTCACCTCTCTCTCTCTCTCTCTCCCTACCTCCGCATCCACTCAATAATCCCCTCACCAGCCCACCTCCTTTGAAAAGCCCCACGCCTCCACCCCCTACTCTTTGAGAAGAGAGAAGGAGGCCTCCAGCCCCTCCCCCCTCTCTCCCACTCCTCACCGCCCACAGGACTCTCCTCTTCCTTTATTCCCCACCTCTCTCCACTCCATCTCTCTTCCTTCTCAGCCGGAGCAGTCACACGTGTAAGCCTCCCAGAGAAGAACAGAGTTAGAGAGAGAGAGAGATGTAGAGGGAGGAGGGGTCGACTTGGCAACGCCGGAGAATTTGGCAAACCCGTATCCACCTCCCTCCCTCCCTCTTTTCAACCCCCTCCCCGTTTCTCCTGCTCATCATCATCCCCTCGGCTCTTATACACCCCTCCTGCTTTATCTACCCCTCCCTCTCTCCCTTCTTTCCTCCCTTTGCCATCTCTTCACTCGCTTCCCCTCCTTTCCCACCGTTCGTCCCATCCCTCCTCAACGCCACGCATTCTCCCACAATCCCCTCCTCTTCCTCCCCCATGCCGAAAAACCAGGGAGTTTTTTGCTTCTTTCATTTGCCGAGGGAAAATTTTTTTGAGAATTTTCGACCTCATCAACTGGAAGAGCCAAAAAAAATATTGCAAACAGAGGATGTGTGTACACTAAACTGCATCTACGTTAACGAAATATCCGGTCGAGCAGCTAAGTGTGGCTGAAAAGGTGGGCAAATAATGGCTTTTAAATCATCTAGTGAAATGACACCCATACTTTACAACTAGGTATTTGAATCGAATGCCAGAAAAACTCCATTGGTTAAGGGTATACTCCTCACCAAAATTAAATCAAACTTCTGAAACGTGTGACCAAGTCTCATGTAATTTCTCAAACTTTTTTCAAATCCAAAAGCGTATATGCACATAAAAGTCTTGGAGGCACCAGAAAAATATAAAATTTATAATATCATTTCCAGGCAGTTGCCAATAGCTGTAGGAGGCGTTATAAGAAGCACAGGAAATGGAATAGAAAGGAAGTAAGGTAAACGAGAAAGAAATCAGAATGCTCCGTTTCGTAGATGATATCGCAGTCATAGTAGGCAATCGTGATGATCTTTCGAGATCACTGGATAAAAATAATCAAGCACTGTTAGAATATAACATGGTTATAAATAAGAGAAAGACTAAACTATTAGAGCGCGCAAGAGAGAAGCTAAATGCGGATATCATACTAAGAGGAGAGATATTAGAGCAAATGGATTGCTTCTCCTACCGCAGAAGCACCATCACTTGGGACGGATTAAGTGCAACGGGTATTGAACACGGAATAGCCCAAGCTAAGAAGGCGATGGCGATAGAGAGGCAAACACTATCCTCGCAAAAGATGGGACTACGAATGAGAAAACGATATCTGTAAACATTCGGGCGGAGTGTGGCACTCTATGGATCGGAACATGAGCGGTGGTGCAGATCAGAAAAAAACAAGGAGCTTGCACAACCTGGTGCTTGAGAGGAATGCTGAGATCAAGTGAGAGGGGAAAATAATAAATTAAGAAATAAAGAATGAGAAGAAAAGAAGAGGGAAGAAGCATATAAAACTCTATACAGAAAAGAAGAACCACATATATTAGACACACCTTGAGGCTCACTATGTTTGTAATTAATATAATTAAAGGAAATCGAGATAAAAGTCCCTAAACGATGGTAAAAAGGAACAAATTGACTTAACAAGAGCAGATAAGAACTTACTGATAGTAAGGGATCAAGCGATAGATGAGAACCGTGGAGGGCTACCGTCAATCAATCTTAAAATTGAACGACCAACGTCAGGCAGAGATTTAGGAGCAGTGTAAAAAAAATAGAGATTTCGAGGAGCAAATGCAGATTCGGATGATCACCTAGCTCTGATGAAAAGTAAGTGGAACGTGAGAGCATCGAAAGGGGCTAAGAGGAGTGATTCGTTGAGCTGGTGCACAAGGGAGTCATCAAGGAAATGGACATTGTTGAAGAGAGAGGGGAGGACATAAAAAAGGTATGACAACACTGGTAGAGAAAACAGATCAATGGAAACGAGAAGGATCAAGAGACTATGGATTACCGAAAAAATTACTAGGGTATTTGAAGAGAGAGAGCAGTGGAATAGCATGAACAATGAAATAGGCGGGAGAAGGTTCGAGTAATTTAACAATAAACTTCAAATAGCGCGAAGGAAAATTGATGGAAAAGGCAATGAGACGATGTTGAAAAGCTATAGCTGTTGATGTAGAAAAGTTAAAGATGGGGCAAGGGGTGCATTACACGATAGATTAAGGAGAGATGGATGATGGGTAAGCGGTGTAGAGTAAGAAAGAAAAGAGGTTTTATGGATGGGTTAAAAGTAAAACATGGAGCAGTGGGTGCATTACTCGATAGGTTAAGGAGGGATGGATGATGGGTGAGCGGGGAAGAGTAAGAAAGATAAGAGATTTTATGGATGGGATGAAGAAAATTAGGACGGACGTCGAGTTAAGCATGAAATAGTGAATGAAGGCAATGGCCCTCAGCAGATGAAAAAATCATTTGACTTGACCAAGATTCCAACTCGTATGTTTAAATTGCCAATCAGGTAATAACGCCAGTTAAACCACCAAGCAATATTCACCCGATTAGGAGTTTTATGCAAACTTAGAGTTCTCGTGACAATTCCACGAGTAGCACAAAAGATGTGGTCATTCTAACTCCGCTGCTGCGAGGGATACGCGAAAAACAAAAGACCCGGGTTCGGATCACGGTCAGGTCAAATGATTTTTCCCCGGTGATTTTCACCGTCTTTGGCGAATATCTTTTCACCCGTTCGCGTTCCTGCGTGCCATTTCGTTTGTGCATTCCGCAATGATTAGAAAATTAGTATAGGCGTACCCACTTCCTCCTCAACCTGTCTTCCAATGTATATCGCGTCTAATGGCAGTAGGCTGAATCGTGAAAAAATATAAATAGCCTACGAAGTACGCCTTTTTAGTCATTCCCGTGATTCGGAAACTTTGAGTTTTGGATAAAAGCCAATTTCACCAGCATTCGGATAGACTATAATCGAGTTAGATTCGTATGTTATGCATATCTCTAGTGCATAGTGTCCAGCCTTGAAAGATTAGATTATAAGAGGAACCGAAGGGCAATGTTTTAAAGTACGTAAAGGCGCAAGTAGAACTCCAAAAAATACCCGATATTTGTGTAGTAGCATTGACTAGATAACACAGAGGAGACATTTATCACACGATGAAGCACATTCCGACTTACTAGTTCTCAATTGTCACATGAAAACTTTTCCTTCTAGAAGAGGACCATGTTTATGTAATGGATTTCCTAAACCAAATAAATAAAGCACGCTATAACCCAGATCCATTAGGTTTATCGAAGACGCTTTTATGAGTTATTAAAACATTTACAATTTCTCATATACTAGCTCATCATCACATTACGCGAAGCGCAGTTTCTAATTTCCTTCAGGTCCATGAGAACATCCAGCAGATTGTGAGAGGCTCAAATCAGAATGTATCAACGTTGAATTAGAAAACAATTATCTTCATAACTAACGCTGGCCGGTAGTAATGTACACGTCATCTACTTTCTCATTGCCCCTACACTTCATAAAATCTCCCAATCGCGATTTGCCATATTTGATTGATCACCATTCAGCCGCAGGGTAATCAATCAAATAAGTCAACTCGCGAGTGACATGAAGTAAATTCAACTCATAGAGACATGAATTGATAGGGTGAAAACAAACAGAGAGACATTGAATAGGTAAATTGTGAATCAGAGGATGTAATATGATTCAGATTTAACCGTGTCTGCCATATGTAAATGGCAATAGTTTCTTGCCATCGAGTGGGAAAGGAAATATCAAATATATTCCATAAAAAAACTCAAATCAAAGTTCAGAAGAATAAGATAGACAGTTGATGGTGTGGTGTTTATTGATTGATTCTGCTATTTGAGCAGCAGTCCTTTACTGAGAGGAGGATTGAATTGAGGTATTTGAGGGAGAGTTGAAATCCACTACAAGAAAATGGCAGTAGTTACACTGGCTCTTAACTTATACATTTTGGATCAACAGCAAGCTTAATATGTACATATTTAATGCCAGCAAGGTACTCGACGAGTGGCTCAGAAAGCTATCTGTCATGCCCTTTTTACGGGCGGAAAAGTAACAAATCGTCGCGAAATTCAACTCAGACCTGGAGGGCTATTTTTGCACTTGGAAAAACAGCCAGAGATGGAATCTATAACAGCAACTCGGTTTATATCCTTCATTTCAGGTAAATAAAGTTAGTGCAACGAAAGCACTCCCATGACTTCATCACCCACTATCCCATAAAACGCTGTACAGGCGATATATAGTGCCTACGGACTCCAAAAATTGCATCCAAAACACGTATTATGGCCGCTAAGCAATAACGTCGGGGCAGTTTACGGATTGAGAAGTATTTTTTTTCAGCAGGCAGTCACTGTCACAATAAAAAGAGCATTTCCGTAGAATTCCATATAAATTATACCTATTACTTTCATAGCAACTAGGGCTTAAATAACTCTTCGGTTACGTTTATGAATACATAAAAATAGTTTAATAAAACGCCCATACAATATAGTTTAACTAACAAAAAAAATAGGGAGAAAATCTTCCATAATGTTTTTAGTTGCAACGTTCTTTTTTAACAATAGAAACCAACCCAATTTGTGATAATTGCAATTGACTGCAAACAGCTCAAACACGTCTACCTAATCCCTCTCATGAACTGATTGGAACAATTTAATGATTCTGTCACGTAGGCCTGAGTAATACCATGCGTTGTTTCACGTAAAAAGCATTGAACGGAAAGAAAGATTCAGACGATTTAAATTGACTTAGGGCAACAATAACTACAAGTCAAACATGAGTAAAATCTATAACTTAAATATTTCTCATTTAACCATTATGTATTATAAACTTCATTTCACGAAGATAGTTTTGAATGCTCATTTTTCCTGTGAGTATTTCAAGATCTTAAAAGTAAAACAACCATAAATAACAAGGCAAATAACTCGCATGTTCATTAAATACTTTTTACGGCAAGGAAAGCAAAAAAAATACTAGAGTCCCAAACTCTTTTAGCACTACAAACTTATTGGGGTGGATACGGATCGACATAAAACTCATAGACGCATATGTACCATTCTCAATTTTAATTTAAAGCCAAGTATCGTAAATATACAATTAAAACTACGCCAAAACGATTAGAAACGAACGTTGAGTAAAAAACCTTCACTTAACAACATCATCATGATAAAGCATCGAGAATAGGGTGTAAAGGGATCGCGTTTACAATGGGAGGGAATAGCAAAAATAAAAGGAGAAAATATTGAGGGGAATTTTGTGGGGAAGATTGAAAGAAGAAGAGATGAAAACGTACTATACCATCAGAATAGAATAGACAACCTTCTCCATCGGTATTCGAACACAGGACATCACAGATGGAAAGCCAGGACTTAAGTGCAACGGTAAAGATGAGCGAGAAGATTGGACGCAGGAGAAACTTCTAGGAGAATCGTGAGGAGAATTCCGAGTGGGTAGACAGGGGACAAACTCGCCTGGATGTTTTGAGAAAGATCGGAGAAAGAAGAGGTAAAGGGGAAGCAATGCAATCAGAACAGAATGGTGAATAACGGGGGATGGTATGCGGTAACCAATCTCTGGGATTGCGAACCAAAAATCAAGACTTGCATGAAGAGGGAGAGCTCACTTAAACCCACCGAGGAGCCGCCTTTAAACACGCCCGTCACGACTGAACTCCCTCTCTCTCTCCCCACCAAATTCCGATTCCTTTCTTCCTCATTCTCTTTCTTCGGACCGAAAATATCACACGTGTGTCAAGACCACTTCCGCAAAGCCCTTTCCTAATTCCTCCTCCGGCACATAATGGCATATATATGTATAAGGCTTCCTCCCTCACCCCATCCACCGTACGCTACTTAAGAAAAAACAGCACGTACTAGCCGAGTGCGGCTCGAGCCCCTTGCCCTCCGCCGAGTTCTCACGGAACAATGCCACCGCGGCTGAGAAGCAGTAAACGTCTGTTTCGACTCGATGAGTGTCATCTGCCGGCTCTTCATCAGAGACCCTCACGGAGCTTTTAAAGCGGGACTTGTGCTTAAGAGCGGGTGGTGTGCACATCATATCATCCTAGACCGCTTATCAACATCTACACGCGACCCTGCGATCCACCGCAAGGGCGAGTGGCAAGGCATGCTATGGACACAAGCAATGTAAAGGGAAGGGAGTGGGGAGTATGAAGGGGAAGAGGTAAATTTCATGTCAATGAAGCTTCACATTATCGCGCCTTCTTTCTATTTTAATCACCAATGGTGCGCGGAAAGGAAGAATATGAGTATCACTCCGGTCTACCTCTAAGTCTATTTGTCTTAATTTGTCGCCTCTATCAGTTCTAGAGAAATAGTGAGGGGTCAGAATAAAATCTTCAGTGTCACACTGCAACTCGCCTGATAATGATATGATTTCTATTATTACATATCTTTAGGGTGTGTAGATAAGAGGTATCTAATTATGGGGCAAGAATAGGGGTGAAAGTAGAACAATATGGCTAAAATTATGACATTAGAATAAGTTCTCTCAACCAATAAACTCAACAATCTACCAATCACCTGAAAGAATACTGAAATAAATGAAAAAAGATACATACTAAGGTAACCTAAAGTTATAGTCATAACCACCAGGTCAGCACCTATTTGTAATGCCGGAAGATTAATTAATGCCGGCAGTTAAAATTAAATTTATAAAATAATCATAATATTTAGATCTAATTTTGGATTTCGAATCGTGCAGAGCTGTTGTTTATGCCTCAGGAATTGGTAAAGACGGCCAGAGCTAACCCTAGCTGATTAACCAACTGAATTCCAAGTCTACAATGGGCCTCGTAATTCAAGGAAACGTGAAATGACAGACTGGTATTTGCGATTTTATACAAATATTCGTTTTAAGTCAACGAACTAGATTTCAACAGATAGCATTATCTCAAAGTAAAGGCTTCACGGAAATTTCGCAATATGTTAAGACACCCAAGTTCATCTGTAACAAGATACCCTCTATCGACAGTGGGGAATTCTACATTTTCCCTCCAAACCAGAATGCACGAATGCTGCGTAAAGTGAAAAGGCAAAAGAGTATCTGCATGACGATAAGATCAAAACGTCGAAAGTTAGGCTATCGAGGTAATAAAATATATTTAAGAGGAAACAAACTTAAGTTTGCCATTTCATGATAAAGCTATTCCATAAATAATCAGAGAGTTGACTAAAATTTAGACTAAATCTTTTTCGTAAGTTCTCTGCCGATGTATTTTCTAACATTACGGCCTCAATAAAATTTTAAGGAAACCGAATGATCATGGTAGAGTACATCATGAGAATAAAATTAGGGAAATGGTTTGTACAAGAGCCTGGTTGAAAGTCTAATTTTTCCGCTATGTGAGACCATAATAGCTGATATTTCAAGGCTCCACAATTAGGTTTTTCGATAAAAAGTTGTGGCTTTAGATAGAAACTAATTATTAGGTTAATCTGCCAGCATACTTTTATATCTACGCCATGTATACTATTCATCTATGAAATGCAAAGTTGTACTTCGCACAGCACGTACTTTGTACAGCACAATTCGCATGTCTCCGTATATGCATGCCTATACATAGCCATCCACACTCATAGATTCTATGATATTAGTGTCATATAGTGTATGCTATGTGAGTGGAAATTTGTTTCTGAACTGTAATTGATACTATCTATAACCAGGACTGGGCAATATTTCAAATGTTAGTATTTTAAATTACGTAGTCGAAACACATGCGTATTTTGTATATTATATTGCAAATACACGACCAGAATCTATCTCAATTTTGTATTTTGAACTCAAATTTGTAGTCTTTTCTCGTTCAAAATTTTACAAAATGCAATAGCAAAATACATTCGAAGTACGTTTAATCGCAGATTTTTTAAAATTATGCTTCGAAGATTACTTAATGAACAAGTGAATGCAGTGCATACGAGAACGTAGAATTTTCATTCTGTTTCAATTTCATTATATCTAGACTTGAATCAAAGCTAGATTGATTGAAGCGGAGGCGACAAACTGTGCTAAAATTTCCGCGCATAACTCCAACTAACGAAGTGAATATAGAGCGAGAACTTCACTCCACTACTTGCAGTGCAGATGCAACGACAGCAGTGACGGTACTACTAATAATATTGGTTTGCTGTTGAAATCGTGGAACAATTCGGAAGAGGGTGTATTATTGATAATTGCAGAGAGAGTACTGAGGAATCATTTGGTCATATTAAATGGAAAATATTTTCATATACCTACATATACGTTAATCGTACCGAAAACCAAGATATATCGATCAATTGCGCAAAATTAAAGATAGAGTAATTAATCGTGCATTGAAATCAACTAAAAACGTAAAAATACTATAGAAAGCAAGGTATTTCTTGATAAGCAAGAAAAATATCAACTGCAAAATAAAATACGAGGGAAAAGAGACAAAGAAAAGAGTTGTCATAGTTGCTCAATGATACCCCATCAAGATTACTACGTTTGAAACTACTAATTCTTCCTTATAATACCTATTTTCCCGCGCAAAGGCCACGAGAATAGTTTCTATTGAAGTCACTCGATATTAACAAGCTATCCCAGGTCCATCTTCTCTTTGATTAGGAAGAAAAGCCCACGTTTCCAAGTCCACTTACCATCTAATGCCACGGCACTTAGTTATACTGCTGCATCAATAAAATGTAAACCATGTATCGTTTTAGAGCTCTTCATTTATGCCTACTCTACAAGGGGATCTTGGGGTACCTTTACATACCATAATTTTGGGACAGGTTATGTTACACGCAAGAGTAAATTTACGTTGGAGAACTATACATTTGCTGGAAAAGAAACGAGAAGTCAAACGGTTGGAAGCAAATGGAATACAGGAATGGGAAGGCGCAATCAGTAACAGTCGTTGGGCTAGTTACCGGATGTCATAAACTGAAGGGGAAAGGAACTAATTGTAAGATCGTAACGAGTTTCCTCTACCGCTGGGAAGATTTTAATTAAGTCCGAGTACCACGAATGATATAATCCTCATATTTCAGCTTATATCTTCTTAAGAGCGACGGAACTTTCCAGAAAAATCCTTATTTTAGTAGGCAAAATGATTTAAATCGGTCGAGTGTACTCCAAAATTATTCCAATAGATACAACGCCACATAAAGATGCTTAAATTGCAAAATACACTCAATCTAGTCCCTTTGATGTTAAAAGATCGTTAAACCCAATACTCATGGAAAAGTACGAAAATTACACTTTAAAACTATCATTATGTACAAACGATTTTAAATAGTGATTTTTTACGGGTCTCCGTTTTAGGATTCATTATCTAAGCTCGTTAGAATGAATAAAGTTACTTTTCAACCGCACTCGAAATAAAATTCAGAAAAGCCAAAATTTCGATGTAATATATTATCTTCAGGTAATGACGCATAAAATCGGGTTTTTGATCAGGTAGTTTTAAATTGCTACATAAATTTAGCTAGCTTTAGGTAGCTGCATATATTTAAGCTGTAAAAAAGGAGTCTATTTATTTTTATTTATTCAACTTGCACAGCATTATGGCTAAGCCAACGCCATTTGCTCTAAGTTCGTTTTCCAGTATCGAAAGCTTTTTGAGCGTTCGAGTTGTAGCCCGATCCTAATACATGTACTGAACATCCGAGGTATAATATCGTCATATATTCACTTTGGTACCCAAAAGTTAGGTATCACAGTAATTTGCCACATGAAAATATCATAAAATGTAAGAGACAATCGAAGAAAATGAGTAAATTTTCCCTCACCTAGTTTATGATTAGCATAGTCTGGCTATCAAGCAAAAGGCTCATTTAACAGCCTCCAAAAATGAACCTTAAATGATTGCGACAACTATTCCCTAAAACGCACCCACAAATCACCACTAGCCGATTGAAATTTGTGTAACCCGGGTTTGAAGCGAAAAATATCTTATTCTGCGTCGACTGATAGTAAACTCCCTAGTTAAAAGCTGATTTCGGTCGGAATTACTATGAAATGAGTGGAAAAACGGTTCATTTTCCGTTCCCAATATATTCATTTCGTAATGATTCGATTGCAAATGCACGGATTTTTTTCTAAACTGAGTAGGTATATCACATTTCTTTTTGTTAAAATTGTTACTTATGAATATCAAGAGGTCACGCCGAGTCCATGATTTGAATCGAACCAATTTCGATTCATTTTCGTCTAAATTTCGAATGGCGCGCCGAAAAATCCATCAAAACAAGTTTCATAATATTAAAATGCAATTATTTTCCCATTTTCATCACTTAGTCTATGGCGAGTCTCAAAGTATAAAAGGAGTTACTTAAATAAAATGTGGTCGTGAATGACTGACTCGTTCAATTCGAACGTAGCAATAGGAAATAATTTGAGAAAAATTCTATAGGTACCTAATCTAAATTTGCCACTTTCTTCTAATTACTTCTTGTTTAATTCGATTTGTCATCTCAAAGCCTTTTTTTGAGCACACAGCTACGTGGAAAAAGTTTGAGCTATCAGTTGCAAAGATGTTTGGTAGTAGCGTATTTTTCAAAACTCTCCCACAAAAGCATTCTCATATGGTTATTAATCCATAGCTGAAGCCAGAGCTGGCATACAGAGGAACGCAAGGAAACTTATATTTAACTGGAGATGTAGCTTTGTCGTACCGTTCTGTTGGCTCGGTTACAGTTTCGGTAACATATACATAAATTAAATCCAACTTAAGAAACCGCTCGATATTTTGATCGAGTTCCCCACGAATAAAAAACAAAAGTAAAGCAGATATTTATCATTTGTATCTTGAAATCTTCCTCAAAGCTCTCTCCTGAAAATAATTATATTAAAAAATTCAATGGTAATGAAAGGATCATGTGATATAAAAGGTGGCATCAAAATACCTTTGTCATGGCCCTACCACACAACTCAGATCAGTCGCTGAGTAACTTCAGTGAATTAATGAGATGTAGCTTCTTCCTTTCATGGATCTCTATGCCTCGCGTGTAAAGCCTTATCTTAAATCGTGGAAACTTTATTCGAAATCAATTGCTCGAAAGTTGTTGTGGAGCTGGTTTCAAGAATACGCACCTAAGAATATTCTGGCAATGAATTGAAGGAAATTAAAACACTCGAAACGAATAGTAGACACAATTATCAAGATACGTATTAAGGATAGCGGGTTCCTATGGGAAACTTGAAGTTAAGGACATTTTTTGAGAATATCACTGGTAATGTAAAATAAAACGTCTATTTATCTCTCATGATGCATGAAGTATGCATAACTTCGGAAAATTGTAATTTTAATGACGGTTTTGATCTTATGTGTAACAGCTTCAAAATGATTAATGATAGTCAACAGAGACTAATTTTAACCTTAATTACATGAAGAATATCTGTGGAAGTTTGGCCGATATAAAAATATACCGTGGATTATAAAATGATCTAGACTCAATATGAGAGCTACAATAAGTAACAATTTCCGTAGTTTCAAGATAATGGATTACATTCACTCATTTAACCAGCCAATATTTTCATTTGTACCCCCCAACTTCCAGCGTTCACCGTACCACTTCCGTCTTGCCTCTTACGACTATTTCGAGTAATTTCACCACATAAAGTACCAATATATTTACAAATGAGGCTCTCTGCCTTCAGATTCACGCATATTATGTTTGAATGGAATTACCTAATACCACGACAAGGTATCGAAATCTACTACACTCACATATCAATAATATCTCTAAAAGGGTTACTATAAGATTGAGTGGCTTTTGCCCATCGGGATTTTAATTAAAAACTTCATTGCTTTTGTGTAAATTTCTCAGGCTCGCCACCCGGTGGCGAGACCGAGAAATTTACACAAATGTTATTCGCCGGGAAAGTGTAAACTCATACATAACTTCATTGCTATTAACAACCAGGGAAATCCAAAGACTACTCAATAAGGTCTGAAGTGCAAAGCAGAAATGTTCTGAAACGAAAAAATGAGCTTTTCACACGCGTCAAAAATGTTTCATGGAATACTCTGCAGATGATATACAATCGTACAGATAGATTGATAATTGTCTTTTTCAAGGCGACATTGAAGTTAGATCCGTCCCTCTTCCACCATGATTTGGAATAGATCAACGAAATCATACGACACATCAATGCCGATTATCAACGACGTGGACCGGTGAAAAATTATATCACTCGTCTAACATAGTGCCACGAATATATACAGAATAATTTTCAAAGTTCGAAAGGACCAAAAGTTGCCCTAATCTACCCAGTCCTTGCAATCCACAATCCACCCTGACCAGAGGAGCAATAACCCAACATGCAATATTGGGATACACGTGCGTCAAAATGCTCACATGTCATTCTCAACGAAGAGTGAAGCCGTTCCTGCTCGCCGCTTGTCAGGACATGAATCACTCCAGCCTGATGGAATGGAAACGCTTAAGCTTCGTGATCACAGTAATAATTAATGCCGCAACTGAAAATAAAGACCACCTCACAAGGATGCTTCATTGGATTATCACTTAATTTTCTCTGCACTACGCCCATGGAAATTCAAAACTTGGAAAACCAAAAAACAATGCATTGTCATGTCTGTGTTTTCCAACACATAAACCTGACGTGGAAAAAATACAAATCGGCAAAAGAAACTATTTCCATCCATCCAAGTATTTTTAAACGCAATTTCATTGGGTCTTAAACAAGGGCACTTAAAAATAAGGTTTTTACCGCCACAAGAAAGATAATCAGCCAATCCATATGTAACGGATGCTATATTTATGTTTCATTAAATGTAAATATTCTTTCAAATATTTTTAGAACCCCTTCAAGAGCAGAAAAAGCTAATTATAGGGATGCCTCAAGAAAAATGGCAAGCTTAGGGTCCATATTTGAATTTCTGAGAGTACAGGAATTAATTATGATGTGTAACGGACGTCACATAATTAATAATAACAATAATATGTTTATTTGCCAAGAGATCAGTTAAAAAAGGATGTAACTGTTGCGGTGGCTAAAAAGGCACGTCAATATAATCATACACAAGATAAACAGGTACTAAGATAAAACAAGATCATTCAGCATATCATGGACAATAAAAAATCAAAAATATGTAACAAAATGTTACGAAAGATTCACAAGAAAAGAAACTATTAAAGTTTCTTGGTGGCATTGTAACTCATGTATTCTACAACAGAATAATATTGCTATTGCAATACAAACTCTATTAGTATGGCCTAAAGGATGTTGGTACTTCGGTTTTTTTTAATTCGGCAGGAAATTTATCATAGAGTCTTATTCCCATCTCCTGAGGGCCAGATATCCTCCTCTCGGTTTTAATAGTAATAAGGTTTTATGCCAACACGAACTCCTCTTTTCCTCGGATTTGATGGATGTAGTTAGATTAGATATTATTTGGATGCGCCAATAAAACCAACGTTAACGGTAAGATAAGACGTACGGTCGTGTATCTTTTTGAGTCAAAATTTAACTTATCTGTAGTTGAAAATAGTGCTGATATGGAACTCTAAGGCTACCAAAAATGCTACGAGATCAACTAGGCAAAAGGAACTACACAGCCATTGGGTTAAATTTGATAACGTTTCATATATTCACGAATTTGATACCCGTTTCTAGACTCGGTTTCGAGGCATATTGTGTGTTTCCTGAGTATTCGAATTGAACTTCGAAACGAAAAATAAAAGAAGCAAGCCTTCTCAGTATGGTGGACATACAACATTAGGGTAATTCAGAGACTGAAATTATCGTACCCATTCATAAAACATGGTAAACATGCATTTCATCATGACTATCAAGTTCTAATGTGTAGTAATTTATCTCTCCCTCGTTCGGTGAATAACTATTGATCGGATACAGCAACCATCCTATCAATTTGTACACAAGCGACTTGATCGGTCTTAATTCATTTTCATGGACTTCAAAGACCAACTAGAATGTAGACTCTTCGCGTGACACCAACAATACTTTTCGGCTGAGTGTTACAGAACGGACTTTCCAATTCCTACTTCTGAATTTTTTTCTAGCGGCGGATTATTTCAGTGAGTGCTCTTTAAGACAGGGGATGTAAACTCGAATGCTCAATACTCACGTTGCTAGTTCTAATAGGCCATAGGCGAGAAAACTAAAATTCAGACTTACCGATTAAATTGGCATATTATTTATTTTATGTTTTGGATAAGTCAGGAAAAGATGTGATATTACCTCCCTAATTACGTGAGCGTAAATTCTTACAAAATCGAATCTCACGCAATAATGTGGGCAGTCACAAACTCTGGGAGTAAACTGCTTTCTTTCGTCTTCCCAATGATCCCGTCTGCCTTCCCTTAATCTTATAGACTCGCTTCACACGACTTTATTTCAGGGCCATATCGTTCATAAGACTTTTTCCAGCTTCACCTGGTGGAAATTTATGATGCCACTCGTAATAAAAGATACTTGGTTTTATTCCACTCTATTTAATATAACTCAACTCGACCATGGTTTCGTTTCTTTTAGGCCCATATCGTTCGATGACTAATATGTGGGATTTAACACCCTAGGTTCTCGGGATAATCTTACAGAAAAAAATAAGCACAATAATGAGGTGAATTTATTTAATATTATTATTAGTTTTTATTAGTTATTATAAATTGGTTATTATAGATTAGTTATTATAAATTGACCTATCCGGCAGTTGAGAAATCTGACTGGCATTTGTGCAATTGAAATTAAAAAGAGTATTGGAGGCATCATCAAATTAACAAAATTATTAAAGATATAGCAGTGGAGCTATTGTCGAATGATACATAGTAATAGACATAGTAAATGTAATATGCATGTAATAATAGATATTGACTAATAATAATAGGCATAATGTAGTAATAGACATAGCTTCATACTCCCACAAAGGTTCTGGTGGCTCTGTAACGTTCACCGTCGTTGTTAGACTTCTAAGAGGTTTTTCCGAAAATATATATGACAAGGAGCAATTTACCGTGCTTTCACTCCTAGGCACAGCAATACGTAAAACGCAATATTGCTTGGATTATTATTCATACGCCATTATTTTGCAGAATGTTTATTGTGGAGTACGGTTTGATTTGGTTACGAAAATTGGAAGTAACTGTACCGCATATTTCTCTCATAGCTCATTGAAGTGAAGAGTTATTACTCGGTTAATTCCTCAACATTTACCACACCCTATAACACTAGACAAACCCTTCAAATAAGGCTAATAACTCATTAACCTCCTCCCCCATTTCAATCGATTTCGCATTAATAAACCAGGCGATCCGAGTCGGCTGGCTTGGAACGTTTAGATCGGTCCGAGTTCATATCGATCTGAGTTCGATTGGTAAACGTAGCGATACTAACAAACCTCTAATTATAGTCTCGCACTGGACGGCTCAAACATATAACGATAAATACAAACGGAAAAAGATATTACGATTGCAACAAGGAACGTTTGTTGGATAGGAAAAAAAGCTAAAGAACTGCAATTGGGTCTCCTTGATAGAAAAATAGTCATGGAAACATGAGAGATGAAAAGCACATGGACAAATATGTTTTGATACACTCAGGAGTAGAGCAACACATCAAGCGTCGGCAGAGTTAGTACTCCTCATAAACGGAATGTGGACACAACGAATCCCCTCATACAACTAGATAGATGAAAGGACTATCAAAATGTTCATTACTTACGCAATTAACGGGGTAATTACAATTTTTATCACCAATGTCAACTACTAATTGCGTAGGATGCCAATCGTCTTTATGCCTAAACAATTCCAAATTCTTCTGAACAAGGAGTAATTCAATATAAATTCATGAACTGTTATTTTTCGCGATACGATACCAAAACATGTCTCAATTTTCATTCTTATAATGAACAGTATTGGGGACTCCGTCTTACATGAGGTTTTGGGCTTACACTCTATAAAATCAGTAGCTATTCATTCATTCATTGGTCGTTCAATCCTAGAATTGGTTGACTGCAGCCCTCCACCCTTCCCTATCTAATGCTAGTTCCTTAACCTCCTGGTATCTCTTCCAATGTACTTTCTTTTTATTTGATCCTCGAACTTATTCCTCGGTCTTCCTCTGGGGATTTTTTCTCTATTTTTCCTTCAATTATGTTCTTCACAAATCCATTGTGTCTCAGTGTGTCTAATCCATCTTACTCTTATTTCCTCTATGGTTTTCCATACGGCACTTTCCTCTTCTACTCTTATGTACACTGTAAGTAACTATAATTTTACATATTCCAATAATAAGTTTGGCTAAAAATAATTTGTGACCATGTCGTAAAAGATTAAATAAGCAAATAATGTCCGTGCTAGTGAATTAAGCAAGAGAAAAGAACCGGGTTGGCGTGGTGATTAGAGCATTGCACTGGCTTCTCATACCAAGAACCCACGTTCAAAGTCTATCGGCGACGGAAAATTTTCAGGGGAATCTGGGTACAATTTGCAGAGCACTTCGAGTACAGAACTTTGTCCGATGAATGAGACATAAAACTCTAGACCCTGTGGCAAAACTCGTTAGGAGTAGACTAATACCGACGCCGAGATTTTCTCCCCTCGTCCTCTATTCCCCAAAACATCCTTCCCTTAAAAAACCTCCTCATCTATCCTTAACTTCGCAAACGACCTCAGTAGTCGGTCGCCTTCCACAAATAACCAACGAAACCAATTTAGGTTTGAATTTTTAATCTGAAAGCAATGAAATTCAAGCGAGGATTCATGCAAAGGGAAATTCCTTTTTTTAGGTAAAAATCACGCTCGATCAAATCTAAAAAAAACGCGCGCAATTTTTGTAGCATTATCCTAGCGTTTCGTGTGTTGTCTGACTATATACATATATTTCCCCCAACCGCCCCTCCGAAAGTACTTCCACGAGAGGGGTGAGATGGGCGCAGGGAAGTAGGAGGGAGGAAAATTGGGTCGAGAACCTTTAACGATTTAAGGGAATATATAGGTCAAAGCACCGGGACTGAGCCGGGCGAAAACGCAAGCCCTGGATGCATACACGCTAACGTGCACTGATCTTAATGACTAACGACGGCGACACACACACTCCTTTCCACTTATTTGCCAGCTGCTACACACAAAACTCTCGAGCGACTGAACGCTTCACTTGACTCCAATTTCTTTCCCTTCCTCCATCCCTCGCGCTATTTTAACTTTTATGTGCGCACAAGCCGTCGGGCGAATGCGCAATTTCCACGGAACGTCAGACCCTAAAGCCTCTATCTCACTCCATACATCTATCTACATCTATCTTCCGACGAACGACCGCGGGGGACTAGGGATCCAAAGCGCGATTATCTTCTGGGCGACAACGGATGCAATTCCCGACGATTCGGCGAACGGCAGTTCACTGCCGGTTGGCGTCAACAGCGTGGTCTCGCATCCCGGAATGATCGTCCAAGTAAATCTCAGCCTTCATCTCTTTACACACTCCATTTTTCTACATAAAGTACTGAAAATTTGGTACAAAGTATACACTTGCTTCCACGAATATTAAATAAAAAGGCTCTGTCATAATTCTAGGAGATAAATGACTCTAGTGGTTCAAATATCATCTCTCAAATTATAATGACAAGCAAATAATTATTTCTAGTATCATACACACATGCAAGTTACGCCTGTTTCACGGAATCATTTTCAGGATCAGGCTTGAATCTTTCAGTTATTTCATCTAATCATTGAATTATACGCACTGCTTAGTTGTAAGGCTCTTCATTTTTTGGATTTCTGGAATTATCCAATCACTTGATTTATGCTTGATTTCTTATTTAGGTCATGCCTAAACTATACGAAGAATATGATTCAGGCTTTTGTGGGGCTTGGATGAAGGTTGAGTCTTCGGTTTTCCGAGGTTTCCGCCGCGTTGTTTCATCTTGAGGACGATATTTCGACGGCTATCTTGCAGGCTTCCACTACCGGTTCCTGAGGAAGTCTGTAGGATAGCCGGCGAAATATCGCCCTCAAGATGAAAAAACGCGGCCGAAACCTCGGAAAACTGAAGACTCAACCTTAATACGAAGTACATTTGTTTGAAGTGAATATTCTAATCATAGTACATTTACTATTAGTTATTATTATTTGGAATACAATCCCATCCTTAAATTCCCCATTTGGTTACTGAACTTTGGGCAGATTAAGAATTAATAAGCATTTATACACTTGGTTATACATCATTTCTCTTCTAGTTTCGATGCATGGCAACATTTCCCAAGAAATTTCCATTCATCATTCTGGAATATATCCACCACATATCAGTTCACACTATCACACATCACACTTCAGGTAGTTTTTAACGATTTCCTATTAGCTGCTATCCAAACTTTACTGACTGCTAATATTATATAAACTATTCGGTACACAGCCACACGGGCGAAAGTAAGACGTAACGATTAATCGCAGGTATGCAACATAAAAGGATAAGTGGACTTCACGCAGATTTTTAATTTCCTCTCAAGTGCGACATTTCATTATGCCACCTAGCCATGTTCTTTCGGCACATAATCACACGTTGCTATATCTCGCCCCCGCGCGCATGACTGCAAACAATTTCATGCATGCAACTTCTGCGAAAAGTAAGATTTAAAACGTTGGTTCTCTTAGCCCACATGGCTTAATCAGCACAAATATCATGCCCTAAAACTTAGGGTGAAAACGGAAACATCTCATTCCCATTACTATCCTAAATAAAAATTGCCAAGCACTGCCATACTGATCCCATTCCCAAGCAACAAGTCAAATGATTTTTTAAAGTTTAACTCTTACACTTATGAGAGTAACATAACCGTCCATTTACTGGCTATTCAGTTTCACTGAAGCACATTTTACCACTACTCATAGAGCATGAATCCTCGCTAGGATTTCATTGCTTTCAGGTGACAAATTCAAATCTAAATTGGTTATTTGTGGAAGGCGACCTTTTCCTGTTGTCTTTTATGAAGTTAATAATATATGACAATGTTAGTAAGAGGAGGATATTCTTGTGGAAGGGAGGAAGAGTGGAGAAAATTCCAGCGTCAGCATCAGTCCAATCCTAACGAGTAATGCCACGAGGTCTGGTGCTTAACATCCCATACGACGGACGAAGTTCTGCACTCGAAGTGCTCTCCACATTGAACCCGGATTCCTCTGCAACATTTCCGCCGCCGATAGATTTTGAACGCGGGTCCGTGATATGAGACGCCATTATAATAGCCACCACAATCCTACTGCCCCTTATAACGTCGAAAGTCCATCATTTTATCCTTCCTTTTCGGCACTTACCTTGCATTCCCTATTCCATCAGCCCCTTCCACATCTCGATTAACTCTCAACCCCTATTTTTGCTGCCTCTTCCGAACCCTCGCCAAACGCTTCCTCATTCTTATCTCCCTTAGGCTTTCTTGTTTGCCTTTCTGACCACCTAATTTACCATTTGACGCTACATGAACATCTAATAACGTATTAAATAAGTTTTTCGTTTCATTTATCCCAACAAAGACTACAAAAACTAGTACTTTGTGAGATGCTGCCAATGACGACACGCGCAAAAACCAATGATCAACATGGCAAAAATACTCACAAGCGGAACTCAATGCCACAACTTTAGGTTTAGAAGTCGAAGACTATTCCGCTACAACTAAGTGAGGTAAGGCATTTCGTAGGACGTTACATCCCGCCCAAGTGACGGGCAGTTAACTTTAAAAGGTATTCGAGAAAACGTTAAAACTAAGCTACAGCCAAAATAATTCCAGGTAGGATTGCGAGTATAACGAGTATACTAACGAGTATAATATTCGGTTTTCGTCATTATTTAGACAGTTCAGTTAATAAATAACTGAATCTGGTTTTTTAAGCATATATTGGAAAACCCGATTCTCTCCGATAACGTGATGCTAACTCACTGTTTTTAGTTACAAATTTTTCCTCACTAGATTAAGTCATAGGTTTATATTGATAGAGTATTTTAAGTCAATCAGTAATGATGACAAGACATATAATGAGTGAAAAAAGCGAGGCTTGTGCAGCGCTGTGCTAAAGACTAACCTGGATCATGAAACTTTCTTAGCTGATGGGAGAAACACGGCACATAAAAAAATCGAACTCTTTTAGATCAATAGCCGTAAAATTGAATTCCTCTTCTGCCACGAAAAGAAAACAGTCGGTGGCAAAACACTGCTGAGAATAAGAAAACAGGTAACCTAGACTAGAGAAAGACCAGGAGGTCTTGGTGCTAGAATATGAGGAAGTTTTTCTTTTACAAAGAAAGCACGACGCCAAGCAGAGAGCGCAAGAGAGGCAAAAAAAGCATTAGCAGAATGGAGCAAGTGAGCGAGGCTCTCTGCCGGAGGAACGAGGGAAGAATTATGTAATAATGGCGAGTAGCAGACGCCGTCAGAAAGCAATTCCTGAATTAAAATATATGAGCCCCAATGCACTCTAGCAGATGCTAAATATGTATGAAATGGTGAAATGCAGCGGTATGATGAAAGGTGGAGCTATCTATAAAACTATGACACAAACATTCTTACTTCGAGAAGATTAGAAGATGAATGCTTACAATATTAAGAACAGTATATGAATTGATTCGCGTGGCGACATAATATTTCATTTGGGGAAGGTTTTTGAGAAGGAAAGAGAACTTAATTAGATGGACAATGATTGTATTCAGACCTGCCTTTGCTCTTAGGCTATTGAAGTTTTGCATGAACATTGTATTAGAAAATTAACGAATATTTTATTAGAATAAGGCTGGAATAAATGTGTAAACATAAATAGAGTGCATTTTTCAAATTATCAAAGCGAGATTTTCCATTTCTACTTCACCGAAACATCTTGAGTTATGCTGCTAAAAGTTCCTACGCATCGATTTTTGCATTACACTACGTATTACGAGGTTGAGTTTTTATTCGATTTGGAGCTATCACTGAACAAATCCGAGTAAAAACGTTCACCTGGTACCGTTCAATCAGTCGTTTTTACGTTAATATTCTCACCGTTAACTTAGACACACATGTGTACGTAAATATGAAATAATTGGCACTCGCTTGAAGGGAGCAATATATTTCCCATTCCTCCATGCTGGGCAATATGCTAGGGCATATTTCATCGTCGAAATGACATACGATTAAAATATCCATCATGAGGTCCTGAAGTAGACTGATGTCAATCTTCCAATGCTGAATTGCTGATTTCATTACTCAAAAAGCAGCTCGCTCACAGAAAGACGAGGGAAACGTCGAGCCAAGGAATAAATTACAAGCAGGCTAACTCTAAAGCCAGTATCACGGCAGCCATTTTTTTCCGCAAACATTTTTATTCTCTCGCAATTTCTTTTATTTTGCCTTTCATCACTTGTTATTCGTGATTCGTCCTTGGCCTACATTCGTTGTTGTATCTCCTTTTTGTAACTCCTCTAACTCCTATCTTCATTAAATGGCCCTCTCTTGTTTCAATCCCCTCTTCCCTCTGTCCCAATAATAATATCCTCCAGCCTGGCAAAAAACTCTTCGACAAAATCTGAAAAAATCTGACACAATTCTTTGAGCAATGAAATCAGTAGTTGCACGTTTCACCACAGCTATTTTTCGGTTGTGCATAAGAGCATTCTCTCTTAGCCTTCTTTCTATTTCAGTACTTTGCTTAAACGATTTGAAAGTAATCAGATAATTTCCCAGTCATAGAAGAATATCATAAATAGTGGAACTTTCTCCATTCTATTGATAACCAACAGAGCCACGCCCGTAGGGCTCCGCGCGTGTATGAGTTAAATTTTTGACGAAGTTCCATTGCACCAATTAATGATGAAAAGAACCAGGTTACAGCTGCATGCCGAAAAACGCCCAGGTAAAGTTTCCCGGTAATAGCCAGTCCAGTTTTCCGAAGGAAAGTTCTATGATAAAATGATATAAATATTGATAGTGTGTATTAAAAACTTAGTATTCAACCAAACGAAGCTTACCGCGAAATGATTTTCAAAAATAAAATGGTATCCTTTAAAAACATTGGCACTGATTTCAACTCAGTTCTTATGAGAGTGAGACGGATTTTTCAAGGAAATGGCGAGTCGGCTATCAAAATCCATTCATAAAGTAATTAGGGTATAGTTGCTCATTTTATCGCCTACTTAAATGTTCCAAAATCACATACTAATGAGTTAGAATTACCAGAACGCATTTTCTAAACAGTGTAACCTATGTATAGACATTCCGATACTAGGAAAATAACTAATGCAAAATTAGCGAGATGATTAATATGTATGCTTTGGTTAGAATATACCAAGCAATACTAAAACGGGCTAGATACATAAATTAGGCGGGAGAAATAAAATTACTGAAACGTTACTTGAAAATATAAGTGAAAATCCCTGATGTGCCAATGGAATAAAGTCGGTTATCAATCCTTGAGAAAATTGATTTACCAAACACAGTTTATGAATGAGACATAATCTTGGGCAGTACCATATGGAAACTTGCAGAGGAATGTATTGATATTTTTGGAAACAAGAAAAAATTATTTCTATTCCCGACTTGCTCATCATGGTCCCGACATCATCATCCCGACTCTCTCCACGAAAATTACACAACACATGCAACCAAATTACTGGTATGAGGGATTGCAACAGCAGGTAACATCAAATAATTTATTTATGACATCCATTCTAAGTAATTAGAATTTTGTTACAAAACAACTTTTATTTCATCTTAATAACGTCTTATACCATTAAGGTAGCCTTTGCGTTGGCGTGACGTTAACTGAGAGGAAATTGTTAAGCAGATACTTCTAACAATCAGTTAGCTGATGTCAGTGTAATGGAGCTCATCAATGTTTGGTATCACATTGAGATAATGTTCAGCTAGACGTCATGTAGTCGGGCCTTAAGGTAGTTTGAGCGAGATAGTTCCCTAGTCATTTTGGAAACCGTATTCGTATTATTAGTTTTAATTTCAGCAGCAGTGTTACTCATGAAGTAAATACGAAATATTATTGATGCAATAATATACTTTTAATTACAGGAATTCTAAGTAATCAAAGAAAAATATTTGTTTTTAATTTGACACATTGTTTTCACGCGGTACCTTTAAAACTCCTTCACAACGGAAGGTTTGCGATTCTGAAACAATTACTGCGGCGACTATGAGAAATTTAGAAATTAGTTTAAAAAATAGTCGAGAAAACATAAAAACTATATACTGTTATTTTTTAAAGACATCTAGGTGTTAGAAATTTTGCGTATATAAATAAGGTCTCGGCAAGTAGTTCGGTAAGGGGCTGATATTTTGGTATCTTTGGAAGGGTGAGATACTTTTCTTTAAAATGAAACCATTTCCATTGACTTCTAAGTGAAATGATATTTCGTTCAAACTACCTTAAGCGACTTTATGGCCAAGCGAGGAATAATATTTCGGCCTTACCGGTGAACCTCACGGAAAGAAAAGACACGGCTACACTAATGGGGCCTTGCCGAACGCAGTTGTATCGAATTTGAACACTTAATTTTGTTCCCCTTGGTGGATTCAACGGCGTTAATTTGCTAACAGCATGATTCTCTCGGCAACCTTCACGTACAACGACGATTCGAGGTCAAGTCGCTGCAGCACAAAGGAGCACCTCGACTGGAAATAGCAGCGAGCGCCGCGGGGGAATCGAGGAGAGAGAAGAAGACCATGCACTCGTTTATTTTTTTTCCCTCTCTCCACCCGAGGAATCCCTTTTCCTCGTTGTTTCATAAAAGGTTCCGATCCAAATTAATGGAAACCCTGCCCCACATTTACGGCATAAAATTTTACTCCCCCAGCATCGCGGGGGAAGTGGAGCGAAATCAGGACCGTGCGCCGCGACTCTTCGCGTGGGAATGCGGAATCGCGCATCGCAGCGGTTACGCGCGCCCACAGGGCTCGCCAACCTCACCACGAGAATGACTCTCTATAGAGTTTCAATCCCTAAACAGGCCACGTGCTGTAAAAGCCTCCAATTTACATCACGTAACACCATGCGATCCTACATGTGGGTGTGAATAAGGAGGTGTTAAGAAAAACTGGTGTTTATTTTTTGACTGGAAAGGTGTTCCATGAGTACTGTATTTAAATTCATGAATATACATCCATTACCCATTATTATATACCAAAATTTCCATCACGCTATTCTTTTTCGGGATGTTTGCTGTCAAAGATCTTTGTTTAGATAGATGTTAAACAAGAAGAACTGGGTCTTTTTTTTCTTATTACCTTCACTCTGCCCCATCCTTGCACACTGATTTTGCTTTACTGCATTTGTCAATTGCCCCACACTCTCAATTCCTCGAGGATTTTTAATAGTTTACTCCTCTTTAAGTGCAAATTCCACAGAGGAAAATATCATTCACCGCGACTGGGACTCGAGCCCGGGTTCATCCATTTCCGGTATAGTTCTCAAGTCGTTTAAGCTACCGAGACGTCCTCTTCCCATGTGGCTATTTTTTTGCGGGTAGCTCCGTAAAGGTTATGCCGTGGCTAGTCCCGGTATTCTCAAAACTTGTACTCTTTAAGTGTTTCCTATACAAGATTCAGTCATTTCTTCCTCGGTCCACCCCTTACTCGCACACCAGTCACTCCTTTATACTTAGTCTGTTCTGCTATTTTAATCTCAACCAAGCTCTCGACATAGCTAAACCAAATAAGTGCACGATTCTTCCATACACTGATGAAACTAATCAACATATATTTATGACCCACTCATTTCTAAACCCATCCCTACTACATTATACACTGCAAACATTTCTCATGTACCCAAATTAATTTCCATTTTATTCCATTGAGGAACAATAATTCCATGGAATTCCTCACGTACTACCCACGATGTTAATTCCAGCGTTCATAAGCATTTTTCATATCCTCATCCATCCTACCATCTTCCGAAAACATCGATTCAAGGAACACAAAATGGTACACTTGCTAAATTTTTGCACCATTCACCTTTATGATACATTCATTCATCCCATTATGGTCGTAACGAGATATTCACTGATTATTTTACATTCATAATTATTATGCGGTTAGTTAATGAGTTGGGCAAAAATATTTAAACCAATCCTGGAGGATTTAGAACCCAGGCTATTTTTGAATTTTTTTGTAAAGATAAAGGTTTTCCACGCATGCATAATTTTGTTGATATTTAAGTTATGCGTGCTTTTTGATTTGAAGTGCCCTGAATTTTGCGAGAAAACATGGAAAAATACCATAGAGTATGTCCCCATTATTTTACCGGAGTGTTCCGATCGCTTGATGCAGCAAGGGAACATGATTACCTCTCATGCGTTAGGGTTAAACTAGGGTCCACTAAACCTTTCTAGAGCTCTTCATTTCACATTCTTCACTTTTACTGAATTCTCATCTAATTTTAAGCAATACCGAGTGATATTATGCTAATTACCTGAACGTTTATAAAAAATCAAGTCGAATCCCTTAGAACTTCATTAAAATCCCCAATCAACTTATTATCCTATAGAATGCAAGTACTTCCTGTATAATCAATGTGCGGCTTTGACGATAGGTTTAAGGTGTGTGAGAAGAATAATGAGCTTCGATGTATGTAATGTACTCTGACCTCATTCATGACAATTACCTCCAAATTCTCCTTTCTCCTTAATTAATCTTTTACACCTTTTCTCCTTCCTCAGCTAGCATTATATTATTCATTTACTCGATGTTTATTACGTTTGTAACTTGAGTTGTGGTGTTAAAACGCAAGATAAGCAAATAAATGAATAATTTTTATTTTTTATTTTATTTTTACTTTAAAGAAAGAAAACCACATACTGCAAGGGTGCCATTTTATAGCGGCCATTTAACAATACACAAAATTAATGACATATACAAGCAATTTAAAAAAAAAGGATACAAGCAGGCATTTTGCAAATATAAAAAAGAAATATAGGGGAATAACCACTTAGGTGAAATATACGAAAGAGAAAGGCTTATAAAGGATTTAGATGAAAGTGCAAAAGGATCCATGTAAGATGGGAGGGAATTCAATAGAGAGGCGGAAGAAAAGAGAACTTTTAGTGATCGAAAGTCTGGCAATGGGCACGTGGAGTAAAGGGTGAGAACGGGTGGGGCGGAATGGAACTTGGAAATTGATAAAGGAGAGCAATTCAGGGCAGTCGATGGTGGAATTTAGACTATTATTAATACATTTTAAGTCTGCTGTGATTATATGGGTGGGGAGATTACGGATGGAATGATAGGATACAATAGCCTTGGTGGACATACTTGGCGGACATTACGACACTGTGGTAATCTATCCTGAACTATTTTAGCAAAGAAATTGCAGACACAATCCAGCGATGAAAGATTAGTTTGAGAAGAGTTAGACCAGATGGGGCAGGAATAGGTAAGAATTGGAAGAATAATGGCAGAAAAGTTCGAAGTGCTCAGGGGTCAATTATTTCGGTGAAACGATAGAGGCCTAAGAGGAACATTGTTTTAGACTTAATTGTTTCTATTTGTGGAGAAAAATTCAATTTATTGTCTGTAATAATTCCAAGGTCCTTAGATGTTGAAACACGTTTTAGCAAGTGATTAGTCACAGTATAATTAAATTCAAGAAGGCATCATCTTTAGGGAGATAGACATCACACTGCATTTGTCCAGGTTTAATTCAAACTTCCAAGCATCGCACCAATTGAGGTCTGGCGTAAGGCATCATGTAGTTCATGGCAATTGGAGGGTTTTTGAATGTTCTTGAAAAGTTTACAGTCAGCGGCATAAATTAGGGTGTGAGCTTGGGAAGAGGGTATTAGGGAGGCACAATCATTAATGTATTGATTAAAAAGGTGAGAACCAAGGACACTGCCTTGAGGAACCCTAGATGTCAGTGGAGACCAAGGAGACAAGACGAGAAAGAATAACCCTTTGAGTTCTATTGCTGACGAAGCTAGTAAGAAGATTTTAAAAACTACCAGAAATGTTAAATCGCTCGCTGAGTTTTCTCAGAAGTCAAATGATTCTGTGTATTTTACCCGAGTAATTGAATTGCACGAATTCTTCCACCGTTAATATTCAATGCTATATTGAAACATACCCACTCTTCAGTAATCCAATGGGAAGTTAAAAAAAATACGATTTCTTACGATGTCATTTCTCTGTTAAATATCAACAAAAGAATTAGTTTGTTCGAGTTTTAAGCGGAAAATACGCCTAAAAGACCGCACCTCCCCCTTTTATTTCTCGTATAGCAAATTTATTCGACTCTCTTCTTGGGTTTCACTCCTATTTCGCACCATTGCTAAGGTGTTTCACACAATTATCTTGTGACACATGAAGTACCTAAATGGAATTAACTTCATTTTCCAGCATAACCTTCTGTAATAAGGAAAATAGACAAAAGATAACACGATTGGATCACGAAAATTATATGAAAAAATAATATAGGTAAGTTTAGCATATTATGGGATCAACGTATATAAAAAACAAAAATGACATAAAATACAAGTATAAGAAGCATTATCGCATTTGGGAGTGAGATACAGCAGATTAAAGTGAAAACAAAAAAGCACTTATTTTTACGGGCTTGGATTACTGGAGTTATGCTATGCAGGGATATAATGACGGGAAAGAATTTAAATTGGCGGAATTAGAATTATAGTGGGAGTCGGACATACAATTGACGATGACATCAAAACAAAATAGCTTGTGTGGTACGGTCACATACTCCATATGCCAACCTAGAAATTACCATAGCAAATTTTAACATTGAATCTACGGAAGTAGATTAAAGAGGAAGTCCCAGAATACGCTGAAGAGAAAGAATAGAAACTGCAATCAGAGGAAAGCAGTTACCAGAAGGCCGGGGGACAAATAGAGAGCAATGCCGGCAAAGCATCGGATAACGTCATAGCACGTTAAAAACCGATTATAGATACATAATATAAGTAGAGATCAATTATAAAGAAGGCATTAACCCACTCCTATATACTATTGCGTCTCTACCCGATCAACCACCTTCGCCTGAAAGACGAATATTGTTTTTTTTTACGTTCATCAATCACTGGCATTATTAAATTCTCACGGGCGTCCACCCACCTAATTAACGGAAACCTTTTTTTCAACCTTTTTCCTCGCCACAAAATCCGCGGAAACGTCATCGGAAAATTCCTCGATTGCGTGCAGCGTTCTCGAGGGGAGGATAAAAAAATCCCCCGTCCTTTCTCCCTTTCTCTCTTATTTTCTATATCCCCATACCCATTCTCTCGTCACCCCAATTCCAGCTCGCGTGTTAGGTGCAATTTGCGTTGACTGATGCTGGGCTTAACCGGGGATGAAAGTGGTCGCGGGCACCAACAATGACCGAACCACAGGTTGGGGAGATGAGGAGAGAGTGGTAAGGCGGGCGGGGGGAGGGAAGGCAATAATCTCGCGGGAGCGACCCGAATTGACGACCGACCGATGGCCGGCAAAGGGATTCCCCCTGTACGTTTCCCCCTTTGACCACCCTCGCAGGCCATTTGACAACCCTGTCTCCTCATAACGGACGCCGCTCCTGTCGCGGGGGAAGAGTATCGGCTCCTTAATTGAGGTGGCAGGAGCGATTTTTGTTTACGCACAGATAAGCGTGAAAACTAGCATGCGTGTTATAGAGACATGACAAAGTGATAAAAAATTGCAACATACCGATTTGTTTTTTTTTGGCAATTTTAATCCATTTTCACACGTACGCTTCTTGCGCATGGTAAGCATTTCGCGTTAATTAGAAGAAATATATAAATATTTTCTTCTGAACGCGATACCACACATTTCGCCTCATAACAAGAGTTTCTAACAAGTATCAATATGTTTCGCCGACAAAAAGCAACTTATACATACAGAATTTGCGCCTAAATTTCATTCATAAAAGTCATAACTTGATTTTAATTATATAAAAAAATGTGAGCTATAATTATTGAATCATTTTCACTATTGCATGCATGATGAGTTCCACCGTAAAAACAGGTGTACATAAATAATATGTGGTGATACAATTTCTTTTTGACTGCCTTGAAAGATTAAAATAAGCACTCAAAGACCCACGATTACCCCTCCAACCACCTTGAAAACATACGAAAAAATGGTTCCATATTATTGGCCGAGATGGTAGTGTCCCTCATTAGTCCAAAATATAATAACAAAATTTTACTTCAACTTTTTAGAGGCGCCAGTAAATGTTTCTGGTTCTTATGTAACGACAATTTCTACAACGAGCGACCGATATTTGTCAAAACTGATGTTTAAATTTGGATGAGATCGTTTCGCATGTGGGCAACCGTCTACCACGGTGGAAACACCGGTTCCCTATCAGGCATCGAAGTTAAGCATCGCGTAGCTTGACGCGACTTGGGAAGGATGATCCTCCTATTCGTCCGAATGCTGTTACCCGTTTCTGCGCGGGGCAGACCGTACATGTAAAACGACCAGTGTCGTCGTAACACGTTAAACTGTAATACTACCACTACTACTACTCGCATCGCAAATTACATTAAGGAAGGCGATGTTATTTCGTGTAAGCACTACCTTATGAAGTAGTCGACAAATCCATTCTACACTCTTCCTTTATAAATGTGCCATCGACTTGATAAACCTTCCTTAATATTGCTCATTCTTACTAATACTCCACAACGCTTAAGGATCCATGATTACCTCTTTACAAGAATAAGCCAATACACAAGATATGCCTCGTACTGTAAAAAAAATGTCTGTGGATTCACGTCAATAGACACCCCAGACATGAGGAAGAAGACGCAATTTCATACAGCTCACGTAAGACACAAATGTCGCTTACTCAAAAATAATAGAGCAAAAAGCATTCAATATTCGAAGTGAAATAAACTGTAATGTCGGAATACCAATGATAAATAGTTAATCAAAATATGTGTAAAATTCCCAGTCACTAAAATCAGAATTGGCCTTGTGTGCAGCACCTAATTAAACTGTCACTTGGTTGTTAAAACTTTTTAAAAGTAAAATACAGGGTCGAACACGTGGAAAAGGCTCGGATGGCAAACAAAGTGCAGTAGTTCCATCTATAAGAGCCAAGGTAGGCTTACATAAAGACAATGTTTCAATTTTAGGTGTTGACGATATAATTGCAAACGGTTTCAAATGGAATTTGACTGCTTCCAAATCAGTAGTTGAGTCACTGAAATGTGCTTATCATAGGTTGCATTAAGCATGGTGTACTTAGCTTGTAGTTTGAAAAATACGTGTATCAGAATGGCGTTCGTGAAATACCAAATTGCGAGAAATGTCGTTAGCTCACTCAAACGATTTCGGGTGTATCATTCCATGATAACATCAGAAGCCGAAATAAGTGCCAATAAAACGGTCTGCCGTCGAGAGAAATGCTAACTCCAAGCATTAAAACTGAGAGTTTAGGTAAAGTTGTAACTTACGTGCCGCCAGCTGCGACAAAAATCACTTCATTCAGCTATTCTTACCTGCAAAAAAATTGAGAACTTGATTGAGGATGAATGATCCAACTAAATGTAGAAATCCAATCACCACGGCCTTCGTACATTTTGTGCATACATACAGCGGGAAATTTCAAAACATCAGCAGAAAATAATACTTTCCTCATCATCATATAATCATATATCATAAGATAAAATAAGATACTATCTTTAAATTGATTACTGCAATACCAATTATTCACCTTTGGCCGTCGAAGCTGTAATTAAGGCCTTATGCAGTCCACAAAAGTAACATTATGTAAAATATGACAACCAAGCAAAATAGGCATTTAAGTGGCATGCGTTTACTGTTTTTACGGCATTGATAATAGGAAATTGACTAAAACAATTAATTACTTAACGGTAAAAATTAGTCTTATTTTAATTATGTACATAATTATACTTTAAACTAAAATATTGTATCCAAATAAAAACGCCTAATTAAGTCAATGTTTAAAAAATATGCATATCCCAATTACCTCAATCTCTCTTTGTATAACATTTGTTTGTTCCCCCTCATACATGATACAGTGGAAGTTTCAGACCTCTTCAATTAAGTAGTATCTTTTATTTTAGGAACGCGATAGCTGTTTTCTCAAATCGAATAGTTTCTTAGAATTTCTTTGCAAACATGTCAATAAGTACAAGCAGGGTCAATTAAATTGTCGTCTGTTTCAAATAAATAATACAAAAATACATACTTATTTCTATAAACAGCGCAACATACGATCTCGTATTCTAGTCAACATGGTGAAAATTAAATACCATCAATTTAAGCGAAAAGAATTCCCTTCAGACCAGATACGACATTTCGATTTCGGCTAAAGACTGAATACGACATTATGTTCATCATTATCATTGAAATACAATCCTAGTGTTAGTTAAATGCAGATTTCTTCCCGTTCAATCCTATTTCTTGAGTATCTCTTATTCACTACATTTACCAATCGAACTCAGATCGATTTGGCCGGTTTAGCTCGGTATGGTAGATGCAACGGGCTAGTGAGATCGATATGAGAAGCGGGCTAACTCGGTCCACTTTCTCTGCCTGTCTGAGATTTCAAATCGCAATAAACCGATTCAAATCGATATGTCGATGGATTTCGCATTGGTAAACCAGGCGATCTGAGTCGGCTGGCTTACAATGTTCATATCGGGCCGAGATCCTATTGATCTGGGTAGAAGGCAATTAGAAATGAAGAGGACAGGCAGTCTTTAGCTAAGGATTTAGATGCGATTGATGATTGGTGTGATAGTTGGCAGCTAGAATTAAATTTGAAGAATTGCACCATAATGAACTTTTGGAAAAAGAATGGCTTTCCCCGGAATAATTATTGCATCAAAGAAAAGAAAATATCTAACGTAGAATTTATTAAATACTTAGGCGTCACCATCACTGAAGACATGTCATGGGGGAAACATCAGGGAAATAACTAGTGTAGCAAACCGTAGATTAGGATTCGTAAAAAGGGTTCTAGGTAAATGCGATGAGAGAGTACGAGAAAGAAGCTATTTTACACTTTTCAGGCCTCATTTAGAATATGCCGCTAGTATATGGGATCCGTACGAGGAAGGTTTGATAAAAGAATTGGATCGCGTGCAAAGGAGATCCGCTAGGTTTGTTAAAGGCCGTTATGATAATTGTCTAAGTGTTACGAGTTTAATAGAAGAACTAGGATGGGAATTACTATCAGAACAAAGGTTAAAATTTAGGTTGAACCTTTTAAGTAAATTCCAAACCGATTTGTTCACAGATGACGTTAGATATATATTGAGAACCCCTGCGTATTATGCTAGGTTTGATCATATTAACAAGATTAGAGAGATAGATTGTCGTACCGATAGATTTAAAATGTCATTTTTCCCGCGTACCATAAGAGAGAGCAATAGGCAGCGTAGCAAAGGGATAGGTAGGTGAAATATAGTTAGATTAGTCTGTAGTGCATGATGCATGTAATAACAACCAATAATCCCTTTCTTATTTTGTAGATACTAACCATCTAGCTGCATGTGACCCTATTTTCTAGCATATCTCCCTTAAATATCCTACTTGCATGGCAATAGTGCATGTTTGGTGATCTTCACCCCCTGCCAAACACCCTCGTGGTGGCTCGCAGGGTATTACGTAGATGTAGACATAGATCTGAGTTCGATTGGTAAACGTAGTGATTGTGTCCTCCACGAGTACGTTGAACAGTGGTGGTGAGAGGTTGCATCCCTGCGTCACTCCTTTGCTAATTTTAGCTTATATTTGTCTTCCGTCTCTCACTCGCATTGTGACGACATGAAAACCCCAAAGTGTTGACGCACCCATGACGTTGAGCGAGAGGGAAGGCCAAGTTGGGCGAGGATAGTCCCATGTGCGTGAACCTCGGTCGCCTCACAGCGACGAGCTTCGAGGCCGCGGGCGCCGAGGAGTTCGCGGAACGGCACTAGTCTTCTGTTCTCTCCCCTCTGTTTTCAATCCCCGCTCGCTTGCATTTCCCGTCCAATTCCGCGATGCCGATTGTCGGTCCTCCCGCCCCTCCCAACTCCCTCCATCACGACATTCACTCACGCCTATCTCGTACCTTGGCTCGCCGTGATGGTTGTCATGAGAAATGATAAACAAAAAGAAATAAACTCACTCCCCGCCGGATTACTACTTCAGTCTGCTTGTTTGCTAAATTACAGCTGTAGATGGTCTGAATAAAGAACAAAAAATGATCCACAAAAAGATGGACGGATTTGAGTTTATAACAACACGGATTATTTCTACGCCACTCGAAACTTCGCACGCCTCCGAATTCATGACCGTGGAGTTCAAAATAGGAATTCCAACGACGGCAGATCGCAGCTAAATGTATTCGACTGAGTTTCGATTTCAAAAAAAAATAAAAGAAAAACCTGACCACGTTATGCAAGCGGAAAACTCAGACATCTCGAACGATAATTTATTCTTTCATCGTAAAACTATGGAATTTAAAAAAGGTTCCATTTGGACTTCTTCCGTCAAATAAATTCACAACAGGGGCTGGCAGTTTGGGTAGACAGATCATGCTAAGTCTCGAAACATAAGTTTCGCTCCGGCCAAGCATCTTTCGCCGTTGCTACAGGTGAGTCAATACCGATCAATTTTCATCCCTTCTTTGTTTATTACAATATACGTACCAAATAGATACTTTCCCTCGCGATTAACATCATCATAAATAATTAATTTGTTTAGAAATTCATCGCTCTACAATCTAACCCGAGATAGAATTACCGAAGACAATATTATGGACTATGAGTAGAAAGCTCTAAATACTGAAGAAAGGAAAATCCAAGAATATCGCTTAGTTCTTCACGAACAATAAATAATTAATTCCAAAAAAACGTCATGTTAATATTTGCTCTGATTTTGTCGTGTACAACGTTGAATTTCATAAGATACCAAATAATTCTTCAACAATGAGCTACCTTGTCCAAATAATAGAGAAGTATCGTCTCTCTCTTACGGGCAAGATGTTTCAATTAACACTAAAAACACATGATATACTCATTGAATTCCATTTTGCACAGGTATTTTTTTTAAAGATGCTCAGGTTATAACTTAGTCAATCTTGGTAAAGCATTGGGTGAGTTGACATGGTGTGAGGAATAAAGAAGAGGGCTGAGTCGTCTGTCGATGTAGCCACAGCATAAATTTTGTTGTGCAACCGTTATGCCATTGTTGACCATTGAGGAAATAAGTGCGATGGGCCAACATTTTTTCCACAGCATGCCAAAGGCTGTTTCGTCCTCAGTAGCAGCAGGTCGTCGAGCCAAGTTTCACAGATATGCACTTTGGTGCGTCAGAGATGAGGAAAAGTACTGGCGAGACGTAAACCTAGTGCAATAACCAACTGCATTGACGCAGGAAGTGAGCATGGAAAGAGGGCATTGCTTTTATATGAACCTAATAAGGAAAGCAGTAAAGGGATTGTTAAAAAGTTGTGTCATTTTACCTGGAGGATGCAACGAGAACAGCGAAGTCGAGCGTTAACGTACAAAATTGCTGCGGACGTAAGTCAGAAGGGAAAAGTGGAAATTAACAATTCATGCACGGCGCAAGAAACAGCTGAGATAGTATTCCGTTTGCTCAATGCATGACAAAGCCATGGAAAGATGAGAGACAACCTACGACTACTTGACAAACAATTAGAAAACTTTCTCACCAATAATTAACCCAAATATAATCGCAATCTGAGGCCATACTTAACCAAATATGAATCAGTTGGCTCTTTATTTGCCCAGTTAGATCTCAAAATGAAATTGAGATCCAAATGAGCCATGATTTCGAGACAATCTCCAATTTTACCTGCTGTAAATGGTAAAATAACAGCTTGAAGACTTCGTCAAACTCGACCCTAGACGTTCAAAATAACACCCGAGTACCAAGTTTTCACCGGATTACGCATTAGATTGTACTTAAAAGTACGGAGCGATGTTATTAGCTACGGAAATTAATGCGCTAAATGAGATAAATGCACTAGAATCATTAGTTTTTGTGATGTAATATGATTCTGTTGTAGGGGAGGGGTAATTATCAATGATACTTGCTAGAAATTCGTAGCGATAAATTTTGGCATAACGCTGTATCTCACAATTTTCGAAGTTCACATCTACAGTAAGAAACGTAGAATATGATAAGCAAATAATTCCGTCGGATCAAAAGAGATAACAGGCAAGCCTAGTGATGCATAGCGATTTAGTTATGCATCACTTGGCGAAGTTTATTATTAAAGCTATTCATTAATTTAACTTTACTCTGGGAATAGGAAACAATTTGATCTGAGACCTAATATAAGGGAGAGGAGTACATCTATAAGATTAGCCCAGGGGCAGGAAAAGGATTTACAAGAATTAGCAGGTTCCTTCGGAGAAGCTGAAAGGTCATGAGTTCAGGCGTAGTGGAATACAATGCTGATTTGACTAGCGTCAACATGTTTATTAAAGAAATTGTTTCTTAAGGTTTCGTAAAGGGAAATACCTAGTTTAAAAAGTATTCTTTCCTCCAGCTAAATTTCATGTAAAAATTACGTCAGGAAATCCTGTTATAGTTTATGATAAATAATCCATTTTATCTTTTTATTGACCTCAAATAGAAGTCGGCGAAACTAAGTTTCTTTTCATACCATCATAATGGAGAAGTTTTCTCAATGTTCTCATAAACATTTAGTTTTTAAGGCTAAAGAATATATTTTATACTAATTCACTGAAAAATTTATGTGACATTTAAAAACCTGCGTTAAAACCTGATGATTTACCCGTCCTTGTCAATATTATAAAACATCGCAACAATATGCTATACCCTTGAATGAGACAGAGCACAATCGTCGATAATACTATGGTGTACACTGGGTTCCAACAAAATCAACGAGTTAGAAACAGCTCACGTTACAATCATCGACAATCGAGTAGAGGACAACTACATGGGATGAAATGCAACGGTTTCGGGTCGGTACAATGGCCCAAATCTGAATGCACCTGGTTCGAAACCTTGTGATGCCGGGGATTTTTTTTCAGATGAACCCCGATCCCTATTAGAGTACATTGCTATGAGCATTTGAGGCATATGATGCCGTTTGCTGGATGGGAAGTTAAACTGTGGATCCCTGGGCGCCTTTCATCTCGATCTGGCCAACGCGGAAGTCAGTATCACTAATCCCCATTTGGGAAAATTATCTCAGTTGTTGGTCGTCTTTGCTGTCCCAGCCCGTCATTTTCTGAAATGCACCCCTCCTCATAATCAAGCTAATGGACATTAAACCGTTGATTGTTCAATTATTTTCACTTCTATCCTCACCAAGCACAGACAAAAGCATTGATCGTCACCTTCATATCTGCATCTACTGTCGGCGCAGAAATTATGTGCACTCGAGTTTGGGAACAAATAAAAAGTAACGAGAAGACTTACAGGACAACTAATCACAACCACATTTTCCTTATTTAATTCTGCATTATTTAACGGTAAACTAAAAGTTTTAAAATGCATATCAATATTTTTTACTACGGGTGTAACGTAAAAAGTACCAGTTTTTGGACAGTACATGATGCCCAGCGCGCCACCTCGAGGGAGTGTGGCAAGAAGGAATATAGAACAACTCCAACGAAATAAAATTCATACTTGTCCCATCTCTGAATTGTATAAAATAATCAAGTCGGCATATTATTACCAAGGAAAAGCTGTAGGGACACGGTTACACAGAAAAGCTGTAGGGAAAAGGCTGCGCAGAAGGATCGGTCGCGGAGGGAGTAAAGCCACGGTATAAGTCTATACCTCAGTAAGTTTGACCGGACCTATAGCATGAATTGAAGGCGTTTTGCACGCTGGGTAGCCTAAAATAAACGAAGTCACCTAATTACTCGGTCACTCGCAGGGAGCGTTTTCCAGGAAGTACGCCCTTTTGATCCTAAAATCATTCACTGCGCATCTGCCACTAACTTTTGCGTGGGCTTCAGCCTCAAACACGTTCTACATAGCTAATTCTCGACTTTTTCCGCTTCTATCGAAATTCACGGCAAATTTAAAAGTTTCCTCAGTCACATGGCTGAGTGCCCCCGACTCAGTTCCGCGAATACAAACCTCGTAGAGGGTAATAAAAAGCGTTCTCCCCCCTCTCACCCCGAGGCAGTGTGACTCAAACGTGCATGTCTGCGCGACAAGGAAGGAAAGAGAGCCAAGCACCGAGGCTTCTACACACAACGCGGTGAGGTGATTCACGAGGCACAGTTATATGGACGCAAGCAAACCAGAGAGAAAGAAGGAGAAAGAACAATAGAAGAGGATCCATCGCTTGTGGGAGACTCCACACAGTTGCATTGCTCGAGAAGATATGGAGAGATTTGAATGGTGTGACGCGGGTGGGGAGGAAGTGGTATGAACGCACGGTGGGCGAGTGATGTGCCCGTCAGGAGAGCGAGTCGGGACACACAGTCTTCGTCACTGGAGCAAAAATAGCTCCATCCGATGACAAGAACGTTAAAACAAACCAAGGAAGTCGGTAATGCTCCAGGGAGTCAGAACTGAATCAACAACTGCGCGTGGTCTGCCGTGTTCATGAAGATATACCGATATTACCAACACAAAGTGAATTACCACCGGCACCAAATGGAGATATTGTTGCTTGTTGGTGGGCTTGACATGGACAGAAGTGTGGAATTTAAAGTTACTGAGGGATTTCATTTTAATAGCTGCCACCCCTCTCATACTAAACGATCCCTCCCCTTTTCCCTCTCTATCCGTGGTCACCGAATCTGCAACAACCCCGAATCCCTTGACCTTTTTCTCTCTAATCTCCACCAATCCCTCCTTCGCAGAGGCTACCCTGAGCGTTTTCTTCAGAAAAAAATCCTACAACGACCCTCTTCTTCTAAATCTCTCTCTCTCTTAATAAGTTTCCTCATGATCAAATCTCCCTCTGTACCACCTATTTCCCTGGAGTTCACTCCATCCGTCGCATAATCAAAAACCTGTACCCCATCCTCTCTGACAACCTTACCACCTCCAATATTTTCCCCCGCTGTCCTTCTCTCACCTTTAGACGCCCCCCCCCAACCTCTCCACCCTCTTTAAAATTACTAAACCTCTTTCCAAATCAATCTCCAGCACTACTAAATCCCTTCCGACGCCTTGTAATCGCCCACGTTGCAAAACTTGCGGCATCCTTATCACCCAGCCTCTGCCTGATAAATTCCTTGCCGTTCATCTTCCTTCCGTCCCCTCACTCTCTTGCGTTTCCCATAATGTTGTTTATATCCTCCTTTGCCAAGTATGCCCTAGTTTTTACATTGGTTTGACTACCACTCCTCTTAACATCCGCATGAATGGCCACCGCTCTAGTTGCAATGAACCACCTTCTATTTCTGTTTCCCTCCCTGCCGCCACCCACGTTTCTTCCCACAACTCCACCTTTAATAATATTTTTAAGGTTGGTATTCTTGCCTCCCTTCCCCCTTCCTCCTCCCCACTCCAAATCAAAGATCTTGAGTCCTCCTGCATATATTTTTTCCAGGCTTTCTCTCCGCCAGGACTCAATAAATCCCACTTCTTCTTCTATCTTAATAAACTTCTTCTATCACCTCTGCCCACACTACTTCTTCCTTTCGAATTTCTTCCACTTCCCGCTTCCCGCCCCCACCTTTCCTCTCCCTCCCCCTCCTCCCCTTCCCATGTCCCTCCCCTCCCTCCCTTCTTTCCACCTCAGTCCTCCCTTCCTTCTCAGTCCTCTACGCTCTTGTGACCAAGGTGCTAGTGGCACCGAAATATCAAGAAATTTTGTGTGTTCATTTTTTTGTTTCTCTGTGCTTATCATCTGCCTTCCTCTGGCAAACTGTTTATATATTCGTCACTTGAGTGATCCTAAGTGAATTTGAATAATTGAAAAGATATTGAATAATATCAGGTGCAAAGCGCAAAAGCATAGGGCATCTGAGTGTCAAGATGGTGCAGTAGCTTCAGCATCCCTTGGGTATCCCTTCCGTGAGCCCGAGTTTTAATCTCTCACGGCCGGTGTGAGCGATAAAATGGCACATAGAGATTTTATTTCTTCAGTAGAATACACATCGCTAATAGATTGACGAGTCGAATACTATCCTGAATGAAGAAGCCCATCCACTAAATCCTTCAAAATAACGAAATCAGACGTATTCCGCTCTCCGACCCAAAGGAATACAAAGTATTTTTTTTAATACCGGGGTAAAAAAGTTTCAGCGAATTACGTCTCATTCAGAAACCGTTCCGATGAATAAAAATAAACTTTTGACCAGATTTCATCTTTTTGGCTGTCTCAGACCAACTGTAAATAACTTCTACTCCTATCTGCCTTCATTTTCCCAGTGTATACGCCACTTACTAAGCCCGGAAATCCGTAATTAACCATGTAGCCTGCCAGGCCAATTATTTTCTGAGGATATATGAGATGAAACAGTTGTGAACACTTTGCCTTTCCACTTCATGTTACATATCTCTCATGAACACAAGATCCATTTTGCGTTACACCAAGTGAACAGTAGATCTTTGAACAGAGCATGCTTATGTACTCCATAAGAAAAAATAAACTTTTGACCACATTTAATCTTTTTGGCTGTCTCATGCCAAATGCTAGACCAGGTACATTGAATCACCTATGGATCACCTCACTTTCAAAACAACTTACTTAAGGAAACTGGCTTCATTATTAAGGCGAAATCATCAGTTCCGGTCACGATGTGATGTCGCCTTAACAATTAAGCAGGTCAATTTAGGATAAACCATTGAGAAAATTACAGTTCATTACTCCAGCGGACGAAAATAATGAATTAGGGTGCGTTCAATTCGCTAATCGAAAGATATTGGTTCTCACCTAAAATTATTAAAATACTCCAGTGCACCATAGAATGTGGCTTCATAGGTGGGTGGTTTTGAAATATTACCAATTACCATAAATATTATCTCCACATCAGGTCTATTCTTAAAATGCTCGTACCTTTTCACCATTTTAATATCGTCCAAAATTCCTATCCACCTCCTTCCTGAACCGCACGTATTCAGAATTCTTCCTTCGGTTACCCATTTCAGCACGCCCACACCTCTCATCATGCATCCGTCCATCTGATCTGTGTCCTCCGTATCTCCGCCACCAACTTCTTTCTCCCAGCCAACATCTGCAGTACCAAATGGCTACACTTCATTGCCATTGAATTAAATCTATCCATTTTAAATGATAAAATTAACTTAGTTATTCCATTTTTATTTATTCAAAGACGAACAAAGTAAATCTCACCTAGTTACCTTAGAGACGTCGGAGTAAATCTGTTCATTTTTCTCCAGACTCTAACCATAGTTTTGTTTACCAACTTTCACCAATAAAAATGATGCGAGAGGCCGTGGATGACAACAAATTAGTCTCTCACTCTCGAAGAATAAATAACGGGGTCATGAAAGGGAATCAACATTTTTGATTACATTTCAATATGCGCGAAGTTTCAGGTTAACATGCAATTTGCCGGAGAAATTCCGCTCAACCGTGACTGATGAACGAGATTACTTGGAAGTGGTAAATCGAGGGACACATCAAAACATAGCGAGATCACAGAAAAGGTAATTAACAGACAATGTCATGCGCCACAAAGAAACAATCATGTTCGTCAAAATTAGCGTGAACCTGGCTCACCTAAAGGGAGCATGGTTTAATAACCTAAATGGAAAACCTCCAACAGAAATTTATAGAATGACGTAATGCTCTACAAGCGATTATACAGAAAGGAAACACAGGTATTCCACATACAGGAAGAGCTAAATGAGGACGAAGGGAGCTTTGTTTTCTAAATATGGATACTCATCCACTGAATACCTACTAATTTCAATATAATAAAACGACATCGATAATGCTACTTTGCTCTGGATAGGTATCTCGAATGGGCTACGAGCATTTGGAACGCTGGCCAGAAAGATTTAACCAAATAAATTAATAATTACAAAGGAAAGCAGCGCGCTTCGTTAAAAACTACTACGAGTGAACATCTAGTGTTTCACAGCTTATAGAGAGATTAAGGTGGGAGCCCCTCGGAACTCGGAGGCTACACCCTAGGCTTAGGTTGCTTGAGAAATTCAGAACGGGGATGTTTCAGAGCGACGCAGAGAATATCATCATGATGCCTCACTGCATCTCTAGGTCTAACAGAAGCGATAAAATATGAGAGATACATTGCCAAACAGAGAGGTACAAAAATTCGTTCTTTCCGCAAACAATAAGCGACCACAATAAAAGCTGAACTCCACTAAATACACTCCCATAATACATGTCACCATTTCACCTCCAAAAATATAATCCCTCACGTTTTTACACGGCAAGTGTCCTACCCCCCCCCCCCCATCCACACGCCCATACGCCGACTCGCAGGGTAGTATGTAGATGTAGATGAATAATCATTCCCTTGGGAAATGTCACCTCGAATACCACAAGTGCTAATGATAACTGCCAAAAATATTAATGTATGAATGAATGGAAATTTCTTCAATAAGTAAATTTTTATTTCGACTGGCAATGATGCACCTCAAATATCACAAGCGGGAGATCCGATTTCGGATCCTGGTGAGGTAGATTTTATTACACGTATGAGATTAAATTTCCATCATAGCGATGACTCAGCAAATGCAGCTTATAGAGGCTATGGTAAAGGGCATGAATTTCACATGCTGCAGGAGTGCAATTATGACAATGAATACAATCCCTACATAGCGAAAATCCATCATCTCTTAGTTAATAAATCTTAGTCGCTTTCAAAACGGCTTACTTAAGGCGACTGGCTGCACATATTAAGACGAAATCATTTGTTCCGGCCACGAGATCATGTCGCCTTAGCAATTTAGCGGGTCAGCCTAGGATAAAGCATTGAGAAAATAACATTTTATTACTCCAGCAGGCGAAAATAATGAATTAGGGTGCGTTCAACTTGCTAATCTAAAGATATCGATTTCTTACCTGAAACCTTAAAACCATTTCTTATCTTAAATCAATTAATAAAATGCTAACAATAAACATCCGTTTCACAATTGCGCGCGAATTCACAAAACATATAATACAAATAGCGTTAATTATTTCCCATAAGTCAAATTCACGGAAAGCTCGTATTCAACAAAGGTTTGTTAAAAAATATTACCTTCCTTACTTTAAGGATCGTCTGTGCAACACCTCGACTGATTTCGACGGCCGGCCGGGACAAACGAGAAAATTTTAAGTAAATTAATGGATATTGCGACAAATTCTATACCAAAGTCTGCCGAGTTGGATTTTTATAACCTAAACGCATGCATGGGAAATATACGTGGAATACTTGGGACCATATAACTTATTTCAAACCAGTATCTCCGCGTGATGACGGAGTAAATGAAGCATGGTGAAGGGATATGAGGAGGTGAAAGAATACGGATAGAATGAATGACTACGAGGCGATAGCATTTTAAAGACCATTAGGGAGAATGTTTGAAAAGCTGTGAAGAGAAAGAAAAAGATCGCTTTATTTGTTGGAATGACGGGGATCAGGAAAAACTCTAAAGTAAATAAAGGGGGAAATTACAAAGAGAAGAGAGACATCAAAGGAAATTAACACAACTCACCACGACCGATATACCGCAATCAATGAAAATAGTCGGATCAGATAAATAGATGGTTCACTCAGAATTAAACCAACTTAGCCAAGACCTTGATAATCTTAGACTTCACTTTTTGCAAGTAATTCGCAATTCGCAAGTCCGAAATTTTTTCCCCGGAAAAACTCTCAAATAGTTAACAACAGTCATGTATTGTCGAATGGAACTAACAAGTTCGTGGTTATCACTTCCATCAGCTAATTCATTCATTGGAACAGTATTTAGTTAGACGCGGTCTGAAGCATGAGGTCATTTCGCACCGTAAACGCCATTCGGCCGACGGTAGTCCCTGACCCGATATCCTATATACATTACCCTCCTCGTAATCATTTGAACTTTAGAAATGAGATTATCATTCCTAGAATAGAAGTATATTCCAACCCAAAAAGCATCCAATGGATTTCAAGGCAATCTGATGCTGGACAAGCTGGACAAGCTGCACGTATTGGGGCGAGGACCTGGAAGTATTGCCCAGGAGTGCAGGGTGCATTCACCCTGTAGTCCTTAATTTGACGACGATATGCATCCAATTTAAAACAACTTTTTTGGTCAACCAAATCTCTTTAATAACAGAATTAATCACAAAGACTACAAATTATATATTGCATGTTCTAAAATACATAGTATAAGTACGATAGCACTACAGCCCAGAGAGTAAAACTAAGGGTCCCAGGGAGGTCCCGGGGGTAGATCACCAGGCTATGTCGTTATCACTAACCAAAACGCTATCCGCTCTCTACGGGCAATTCTCACTGTTCCTGTCTTTAGGGTACACTCCAAAATATAAAACAAGTTATATATTTCACCAAACAAATCTTGAAGAAAGATGATTACATTTTCAAATGAGAAATGACGATTGGGCGAATGCACCCCTTGTGGATGACCGCGAATTGCGATACCGAAGAAGACAAGGACTGTGAAAAGCACCAAACCTTAAGTCTAGTGTCACATGCATCAAAATCACTCACAAAAACAATAAGCCGAAAAATTCAAAGGAAAATTGAAGACATACTCTCGGAAAACCAATTTGAATTTAGGAAGAATAAGGGTACCAGGAAGGCCATACTCTGCCTGAGAGTAATAGTGCAGAAAACAATACATGTGAACAAGCCATTGTACGTTGCATTCATGGACCTAGAGAAAGCCTTCGACAATGTAGAGTGGAACAAGATGCTCGGACTGATGGAGAAACTCGGAATGGATTACGATGACAGAAACATTATCTACTAACTATACATGAAGCAAGTTCTTATTATGCTAATGAGAAACAGAAGTCAGGCAGAAGATATAATTAACAGAGGAGTAAGACGAGGATGCAACCTCTCACCAGAACTGTTCAACATGAACTTGGAGGAGGCCATACGAGAAGCACAAGGAATTGGACTGAGCGGAATAAAGATAAGCGGAGAAGAAATAAAAATGGTCTGATAAAAAATCCTAGTACGTGAAAGAGAGAAATGCGCCCCATACTCGATTCCGGGAGACACCTATGATACTTAGGCAAGAATCTCTCTGTGAAACCAGGGAGGCACATTTATTGATCCTAACCCTCATAGATAACACCGACTTTGCATAGAATACTTCGCTTATGTAGCCTGTAAAAGAAATTAACTTCCAATTAATTTATTTCTCACTTCTTATTGGGCCCCGAACCGTTCTCAACGCTTAGTCGTCACTCTCAAAGGGATGACATTTTTAACCGTGGGGAGATCTTATCAACACTCGTATTAACATAAAAAAGAGAGATGCTAAGGAAATAGTGGCTGAGGTAAATAAAAAAGATAATGGACATAAGGGAATGTTTCAGTGAAATGGATAATAAGCGTCAAGTAATCTAAAATTGGTCTAGGAAATAGGACAGATACGAGATACAGAGGAGCGTGAAAAGTTGGTGTTAAATTATTTAATCATTTCATTTCCACAACCTTGGATTTAGAAGTAATTTCCAAATTTTCAAGAAAATTCAGCTATGCAGCTTAGTCAGTAGTATATGTCAGTATGTTAAATACTGAGACTTTTTTTTTAAACTGCCGAGAAGTAAATCCCACGACGTAAAGCCGACAAAAGATTCAACTTTGGATTCATCAAATCAATCACATAGATCCAGTGAAAATCATTTCCTTTCGAAGGAACGAGGAAGAGTACTATCTTTTGAGTACATCGATTACTACCTTTTCAGTACTTTGAATACCTCTTTCAATAAAAAGTTCAATAAAAATTTTAAGTATTTATATTCCACGACATGCTAAACAAAAGTCCAATATAATCTATCTGGTAAATTCTTAAACCCTCAATGAATTCACAACCCCGGGTAATTACAGGTCTATTGAAAAAATTCATCTCTTAACAATGCAACTATGGGCATTCTTCACGTTTAATACGCCCTGCATATCCGGTCTCAGGATGGCATACGGCTTGTCTTGAAAATATTAGCGGTATTACGGACACGGAACCATTGAACGAGTAGTTCTCCGTATATTTCCTGAAATACTCTGTATGGCTATTTCCCTCCATGTTGAGTCAAAGATGATAATAAAAAGAGGAGTAATTCCCTGAAATGCTAACAAGAATAAAAGCAAAAGCGAGTGATCTCCACTTGCATCATGATCATTCAGCCTTACGTTCCACACCTTACATGTATATCAACATATTACCCTGCGAGCCGCCGCATGGGCATGCGGCAGGGGGTGTTATGACCCCAGTCGTGTAAAGATGTAAGGTTTTGATAGGTTAAATGATGACGTGTATTATGGGAGTGTTATTAGTTGTTTTTATGGTGGTCGCTTATTGTGCGCGGAAAGAATGACTTTTTGTACTTATCTGATCGGCAATGTATCTCTCTTATTTTATCGCTTCTGTCAGACCTAAAGATGTAGTGAGGCGTCATGATAATATTCTCAGTGCCGCTCTGAAACACTCCATTTCTGAATTTCTCAATCAAGCTGAGTCTAGCGTGTGGTCTCCGAGTCTCGAGAGGCTCCCACCTTAATCCCTCTAAAAGTTGTGAAACGCTATATGCTCGCTCGTGGCAGTTTTAAAAGAAGCGTGCAGCTTTTCTTTGTATTGGTTAAACATAAATGACCAAGGTTCCAAATGCTCGGGGTGTATTCAAGATGTGGCCTAACTAGAGTGAAGTAACATATCTCTTTTACTATTTCATCCGAAGATCTTCTTTATATACGCTTAACAAAACTTAGTTTCTTTAATGATGTGCCACATATGCTTTGTATGTGTGGTCTCCACGATATATCAAAAGTTAAGGTTAATCCAAAGATATTTAACTGTATCTGAAGATTTTGTTTACTCCACCCACAGTGTAGTCCGTACCTTAGTAATCCCCACCTGGAGATCCAATCGGGGTACAATTTTACCACCGGATTATTTTACCCTAGAAATACCATCATGCCATATTATGGTGAATGCAAGGCGGTATCTACCATAGAAACTAATACGGTGCACTCCCGTTGTTTTCCATGTCGGAGTAATTTATATTTCTCTTTCACAACCTACATAATCGAAATATTCAATGAAGAAGTCGGTGTAAGTCGATGAGGGTTAGGCTCACCAACTGTGCCTCCCTGGTTCCACACCGGCCAATGCCGTACATATCAATTTCGCCCTCAGTTCCGGTAGTTTATACTGGACCGATCTTCTAAATCTGCGCCATAAGCGCCTTCTGCTGAGACTGCAACGTCTCGAGCAGTGGAGCCAGTTAGTTGGGGTGGAATGTAGTGTGTAGAATATTCTCGTCCTGTTTCAGATTAATCCCATTAAAATTTTACAAAATCGGGAAAATGTTAGCCTACTCTTGGTCAACAACCTGCGTTCATCAGATTAATAATCAAACATGTCCCACCTCGGCCCCCTTAATGTTTGCATAACAGCGTATTGATTCAACCGATTGAATCCAACTCATTAATATCATATTACCCTGATAACCTTCCACATTTGAGTGTTTTTCAGCTCTGCTATTGTTTTCATCAAAAAGCATTAAGGGTAAAAATATAATTGAGCACATAACGACGGAATGACCTTATTCGTACAAAGAAGCCAATATCTGGTTACAGCCACAAAGAGCGGGCACGGATGCGGGATTTAGGTATTTACCCAACACAGACGTAAAAAACTGTCGCGACACGGTGATGAATCAGATCAAAACCCGATTAAAGTGATGCATTCGCGGAAACTCATCAAGTGATTTGCATTTAAAGAGATCATAAACTTCACTAATCAAGAGAAGCAATTAAGCAGAACGAGAGCACTGACACAATGCATTCGATTCTCAGAGGAAAAAATGTCTACGTCACACGATGAGAGGAAATCTGTATTCCGAACCTTCAAAATTCTGGATTCTCTCAACGCGGCTTATATATAATTTGACGAAGGATCACTGGAGTGACGACGCATGAGTATATAAATGCCGCAAGGAGGCGGACAAAAAACATAGAAACACGAAAGAAAAAACACAAAAAAGCTCCTGATATTTCGACGATGAAGCGCTCATCTTTTCCGAAGAGTTAAAAAAAAGTATATATATATATATATAGTGCATGAGTATATGAGTGCATTCTCTGTGTGACTGAAGAAGGGCTAACACCCGAAACGTCTCCAAGTAAGACTCTCTCTTTACTTTCGTCTTTTTACCCCCTGTAAGTTTCCTCTTTAATTGTGTATATATATATTTATATATATATACATATATATTTATATACATATATATATATATATATTTATACATATACATATATATTTATTTGTTTAACAAAACTCTTGTCAAAAATATCAATAAAATGGAAAATGACCTTATTAAATCATTTCCGCACACCGAGACTTATGGGTATGCAGGTAAATATCAAATGTAAGTTGCACTTCATACATTAGACAACATGACTAATAGTAAGGAGGCTAGAAGAGTGACAGTGAATTTAAAACTTTACCTATGAATAGTTTTTTATATGGAGCGTAGCGTTGTATGGGGCAGAAACCCTCAAAAAGGAGCATGGGAATAGACTTCGGGCATTTGAGATATGGGTGTGGAGAAAGTTGGAGAAAGTGAGGTGGATGGAGAGGAAGAGTAACGAGGAAGTGCTTGAGATGGTGGGCGAGGAAAGGAACTTCTTCATGAAATTTGAGATCGGCCTAGTAGTTGGCTGAAGGATGTAATAAGGGTGATGGGTTGCACAAGGATGTGATAAAGGAAGGATGTTGGGCTAGCGGGGAAGAGGAAGGAAGAAATAGGTTTCATGGACAAGACAAAGAAGGGTAGATCGTATACTGAGGCGAAAAAGGATATACTAGAGCGAGATATTCCCCTGAAAGTGTTGAAAACTGGGAGAAGATTCTCTGACATTCAACAAAACCTACCTTAACGGGTAGAATACTTTTAAAAAATAAATATGTTTAAATGCATTGTTTTCTCCAAATTCAACCAATCTGGAGTGAATGGATACATTGAGGAATATAGGAAGAAGTATCGGAAAGAAATATTTGAAGCAATAAATGACAAAATTTGCGACATTTGCTTGTTTCGCCCGTCTAATAATCGTTACAAACAACAATAAGACATTTCCTAAGTGTGTATATTGAGATCCTGATCTGTTGCATTGTAATACTGAAATTAAAGTTTTGGTAACGAATTTCATCGGTTTTTGAAACTACAAACGGATCAACTTTTAATGAAAAAAATTAGTCTTCACCGGTTTTTGAGCCTTGATCGCCCTTTAAACCACCAAGCCATTTTCGTGTTTCAACTAATTGACGTACCAGACAGAATTCAGAGATCCAGGTTCAAATTCCAAATCTCTCGATACTACCCGGGCAAGTCGAATATATTTTTCAGAGCAAAGTTCATTCCTTTGGTATGGTATGTCATCTTTTAAGTTTTGAGGTGATGTGGAAAAATCAACATTCTAACTAATTGGCAGAAACAAGCGAAATTGTCTCCAGAAAGAGAGGTTGTAATTGGCTACTTAATTCCGCTGTACAATTTTCATATGACTAATGTTTTCTACTCGTTTTCGTTAAGCTCAGTCTAAGCAAAAAAGAAACAGATCTCAAAGGATAAACATTAAACTTAATAGATTGAATAGGCAAAGTTAGAACAAACATGCGTGGTGAGTAACTTAATCATCTAACCCAGGACATCATTTGAGTATTATTTCATAAAAAGTACTCTAATTAACTGGCTAAAAATTTAAAAACAAGACAAAAAAGAGATGCTGCTTTTAACATAGTAACGGTTCAAAAAGCTTCTACGGCTTTCGGTAAAGGCTCCACGTTTGCTGACGATTGGTTTACTTTTTCGTAAGAAGGACATTAATTTTTATGACCTCATTCTGAAGAAAAAAAAATGGAAAAGCAATTTATGTGCTTTGGTAATTTAAAAATTCCTAATAACCAAAAGCCTTGAAGTAGCACCTTTAACCTCATTATTCCTAAAGTCATCAACTTTGCGAAAAAAATACTTCAACTGATTAAATGGGTATTCCCTTTTTTGTTTTATGATGATGGTACTTCTAGCAGATTTAGTACCGAGTTCCTTGTAGAAATCCAATTTCCTCGTTGTCAGAAGTGTGATACATATCTTTTTGAGGGTTTTAGCCCGCCTTTGCCTGAGTTGATGCTCTCCTTTTATCCTAATTTCCGCGAAACTCCGGTGCTTTGCAATTTTTCCTGGAAAAAATGTCCGATGACGCAACAGCCCTCGAGGTATCTTTATTTTTTCATTCATTAACTCCGTCTACGATGGAGAGCCAATTCTCACCAATTAAGCATTAATTATGCAAGCGCCTATGCTCATTTAAAAGACTCATTCCTTCCATTTGTAGTCAATTTTAATCGTTATCTATTCGATAAATAAAGAGTTTTCGTAATATAGCCCAACAATCCGTGACTGCTTACTCTATTTCCTCATAAATGACCAACAGAGTATGCCGGTTAAAGAGTAATATCCAGGCGGTATGTAAGCAAGAACAAGTAATGAAATGTTTGGCTTATTTTGTGGGATCTCAAGATCGTATGATCTAAGGAATTCTCCTCCCTCACATTAAACCATGTTACCGATATAGTAAATGCTGGAAATATTATCAATTCAAATTGATTGTTATCTCCATAAAAACAGAAATGAAACCAATCACAATAGTGCGTTTGGCTCGAGTCTACCAGAGGTGAAATTTTCAACATTCGAAAACCTATTTTAGTCGCAGGAAGTCGACACCAACTCAAGCCAAATCCCTTGAAAGTCCGCAGCTCCCTACCCCCTGCTAAAATTGAATTGAAGGATAATTTTCTAGAATCCTCTAACTTAACTCCTGAATGGGACCACGGTAAGAGTGTTTCAACCATAATTTTTTCTGCAAAACCCGAGAAAACTTTCCACATGCCATTCGCCGGGAAAGCACCAGATTTTTTATCAATCTAAGCGTTCTCCAAATCTCTAATACTTATATTATTTCATCGTCAGATTAAAAATCCTGACCAATTACAATAAGTCTATACTTCCGCTCAAATGAAAAATACTTTGATTAAATGTTTTTTTAAACTATTTATAAACATATTTTTGAGATATTTAATTGTCCAAGAATTTATAAACTACCAAACCTTTGCCTGGGACTTTTTAAACCGGGTTTTTCACCTTTCCCAATAGACATTTTTTTTGGAAACTTACAAAAATGAAAGATCTGGTACTAGAATGGAGTAGTAGTTAAATTTCAGACAATAATAAAATGGCTCCAGCTAACTTTTATTTTATCATTGGGGGAAAAATCAAATAAATGACTATTTTATCAGTAAAAAATGGACAACCTTGTTACAATAAGTTTTTAACTATACAATTAACATATTTTTTGCACATAGCGTGCATATAGCGTGAGCGAAATTTATTCAATTTCCAGAACGAAAGTTCTGATCTCCGGATGCTTGCAGGATTTTGGAACCTTCTGTGATTTTACCGCAACCCTGCATAAATGGACTTCGTGAATAAATGAAAACACTGTTATTGATACAGCGTTGTAAATACGGACCCCTGTACAAAAGACGGAGCAGGTTAAAATTTATAGCCATTAAATAACAGCCTCCAGGAAATGGATTCCAGATATTTTACAGAAAATATTTGCTCTTTACGGCCCACTAGCACATTATCTTCATTGTGTGAATTTAATTGTCCATTCAATCGCAATTTCTAAACTGATATTAGAGCATTTTTTTTAAAGATGTTAAAACACTTTTTTTAAAAGACGATATTAGAAATTTTTTTGAAAAGACGACGACAGTACCATTAGACATATTAACCATGAAAACTCAATCCCATTGTAAAAGTTGGGAGACACCCTCGAATGCTCTCGTCGAAGTTGCCGCCCAAAGCTCTTGCTGGTTTCAAGGTATGCCGTGAGAGGCCATGACTGCACGTGGTGCATGAGCTGCCATGCCTGGAGGGACGGTTAACTTTCCGCGCAACGAATATATATTTGAATGCAAGATTTCACTAATACTCATGCATTTCGACTGGTTTATGTTGTTAAATTTTACCAAATAAAATAATTGTTAGTCGCTCTGAAGCTGTAAAAATATACCATGTGTCACGCAGCCGAATGTCAGTCCACTTTTTTAAAAACACTTTAACAAATAACCTATCTTTTCAAACCATATAATAATACAATACCTTGCAAGTTATATAACATACGATGCATAACTGAGATTTCAGAATTTCAGGGAGTTGTTAATTCGACACCAGTCAATCACTCTCTTCAGTTTTTTATTCTAACTCGCTGCGACTGATTCATAAAATGTTGGTATCTTAATTCATTAAAATATATAGAATCAAATTTCTAAATAAAAATTTTAAATCATCATTCGTTAAAATCCATTTTTTCTAGTGATTCACGTTAAATTTTTACCATGACTTATATGGCATAACCTATATAAGTACACAGACAACTAATAAATTTGTAATTTATTAGTTATGATTATGGTCGGTGAATTAAGTGGGAACCTGTATTATACTTATTAGACACATGTACTTTTATACTTACAATTTATTATTTACTAAGTTATTTTAGTCAATTAAATACGTTTATGAATTATTGCGGACAATATTATGTAAATTTCATGGTTTTTGACCCCATAGCACTTATTTATTTCTCGTTTTATTGGCTTCATCAAAAAATTGATTAATTTTCATCCGACCATCAATCAACTGATAAGTCGACTGTATTTCGTTCTAATTTACACAAATAGTAAATTTAAAAAATCAGACGGCCTCATAGCCAAGTTCTGAGTTTTTCGTGTGACGTACTACCGTCTTTGTCGCCATGACTTAGTTCTCTGTTTATTCAAGGTATTGAACTGATAAAAAATGGTTCAAGGGCTATTACTGCTTATCTAACTACACATAAGAATCATTTGATTCCCTGTCAGGAATCACTCCATTATTCCTACAATACAATATCTCCATCTTAAACGCCTTATGCCTCCTCCTTTCTGTTGCCACGTCTCTCTCTATTTCTACCTCTATTGACCTTAAAAATCTGTCGCTAGTCATTACATCCTCCAACCAAATGCTGTTTGACACTCTTTTGCCTCCTAAGATCTCCTCGGTTAATCTCAACCGCGATTGACATGACTACGTTCGTTTTCTTACCCTCCAAGCTTTTCTATTCCATCCTTCTTCGAAATCCTTCGATCTACGCTCATTTCCAGTCCTCAAAGAATACGTTTTGGAACCATGAAACGCTTGGAAATAAGATTAGTCTTCTCAGAGCAATTACTTACAATACTTCATAAACAGCGTAATTACCACTCGAGAGCAGCATTTGTTTATTGATTTCCTGTTTTCCTAACACTATGAACGAGATAGGTATTGGAGGAAGAATGCATAAGGAGATATCTGCGCAAAAGAGAAGACGATTCAATTGCACAATCTCAGGTATCACAACCTCTTGTGAACTGAGTTGGCAGGAGAGGCAGAAAGGAATAAATACTAAGGAAGACCACGATGGAACACATCAATCACAAAGTGCCGTATATAAAAATGAATACTTGTTAAGGAAAAAAGCGATTTACAGAAAGGAAATTATAGTGTAGAGCTGCAGCAAATCAATGTTGCAAATGAGGAATGTGATGAAGAGGGATTATCTCTGAAAGCCTTTTCACTCCGAGTTTGGTATGTTGTTTAACCGCCGCACAGGCGCAACAAAAGAAAATTTTCGTCCAGAGACTTTCAGCTAGTCTGTCCAAAATGAAAGGCTCAAAATAAATATTTTCGACGTTGATGCCTCTGATGGTCCTGCTCAGAGCCCACTGAACGCAGGAGGACATTAGGGAAATGCGGCATATAGGTGGGGTAAAATTACTTTCCCCACCGCCACATGCCACCATTACCATAATTTCTCGCTTCAACCCTTCGGCAAAGTAGCGAAATATCCATCGACCCGACTAGTATGGATAAATTTACACGCAAGAGAAATGCGGCGAAGAGCGAGGAATATCAAGGACATTTTTTTATTAAGTGAAGCGCGGGAACACGGAAATTCTGCCATGCGATGGCGAGTATTAGATCGGCGAGGACGGAAATTGCACAGAACTCCTTCAATCTGCGGTGCTATGGCTTTCCGAATTTCAATACCGCACAGCGATACACGAAGAGATGGTAAAAAAGATAGGCCATAGTATTTCATACGGCATGATATTTGATATATGATTTGGTTCATCACCTTATGCTGCTCAACACTCGGTACCGTACATCGATTTACGTAGTTATACATCGCACATAGAATATTCTCATAAATCGCACAGAAACAAAAACTGATCGATTTTACAAAGTGATATCACATAAAAATGTCATCCTGTGATAGGCTCATCACGAAGTAATGGATATGGTATTATTCTGTACACCACATAAATTAAACAATAGAATAATTACGCAAAAAGCGCGATTTTCAGCTTCAAAATATATCGGAAGGTGTATTATATGCATATCGCACTATTACGCAAGACGCACATCGTTATTCCCAAAGTCGAGTAGTATCCATTACCACATGAAGACGCAATTAGTCAACATCATTGGTCGTTTAATCCTAAGATTGGTTAACTGCAGCCTTTTACCTTTCTCTATTAAACTATAGTTTCCTTACTTCCTGGTATCTCTTTCCGTGTACTTTCCTCTTTATTTGGTCCATGAACTTGTTCCTGGGTCTCCCTCTGGGGACTTTTCCCTCTATTTGACCTTCAACATGTTCTTCTCAAACGTAATTAGAGTAATGTCGCAAATTGAAAACTCAAGGTTCCTGATGTCACGTATCCCAGAATGTCAAACAATAGACCACATCAAATAATATCTCTCGCAGAAAATCATGCGTCATATCGCAATGCGATATCTCATGAATATCTCAGCCGACGAATCGCTATGTGCCACTGCCCTACGGGTGCGGCGCCTATTTCCCAGCAATCTGAGGAGGCAGAGTGGAGGGAGCGTCTATTTTGTCCATTGGAGCGTGAAGAAAGGAACGTGGGAGGGAGTTGTGGTTTGAAATCCAGAGGGAAATATCGGTCGGTTGAGGAAAAATGCCGACGGCAATCGTCTGCCGCGGAGTGTTCTGCCGTGAGATTGAAAGCCCCAAAGGCATCCGTGCAACGTTTTGCATACTTTACCTTGTATTTTATTTTTCCCCTTAGACAACGCTCTTTATCCTCGCTCCCACCGGTAGATTAGTGGTTGCGCCGATAGAAGCCGACGGTGTGAGATCTTGCATTCGATAGGTGGGTACGCGCTAGTCTATAGATGGCATTAGTCAAACCTAATCAGGAATAGTTGGAGAGAAATGAACCGAGAAAATGGAAATCGACGTCCTATCATTATAAGCGAGTACAACAATAATTTTACCACAGCGTAAAAAAATCTAAGGTCCGGATTTATAAGGTGTGGTTAACGCAGAGTTGATTGGATGTAAACTGACAGCGTCTGCATATTATATCAGACTTTGGGTAAGCTGAAGTTAGCGTTCTCGATGGGGGATTGAGTTAGAATTGATTTAAATGCCAAGGAAAATAAGTGATTCAATATTATAAAATCAAGTATAAGTGGAATATTCAAACAATCGGAGATCAAGTGACTGTGGGCTAAATGTAGTAGTAGGTGAGGCCAATATAAAAAAAACGAGATCATGTGTACTGATAAAGAAAGGTGGGTAGTAGTGCAGATTTTCTTTGATCGCATTGCGGGACCTCTATGGGGACTGAAGTAATTCAGGTGAGAAACCAGGCATGTTGTCAGTAATAGCACAGATTACAGTAATAACTTCATGATTATAAACTACTCATGACGAAAGGAGCCATGGAGTCCACGGCTTTAGGACCCATCTAACTGACCAGGTACTGCACTTGAACAGCTTTTCACATAACGTTGAAGTAGGATTGGGACATCATTGACAAATCTCCACCAGCACAGGGATTTGAACGTGAGCCCACAAAGATGGGGAGCCATTACTCTCGGAAGACTGCCAATCACCAGAGAACCTGCCCAAGGTGATGGATACGCTGGGCAAAGGCAAGGCAAACTTCCTTTTATTCTAAGCAAATATCATTGCACAACACATTTCCACGAGGTCAGACGATTGAGTACATAAGCAAGCAACAATTATGAGACTCATGGCCTAATATTCGCGAAAAATGGGGGAATAGGTGATAAGGCTGAGGGGCATTCTATAATACCCTCTGAGCAAAGTGAGTAGAACAAGCCGATAAAAGATGGACAGTCTAGGGCTCTGTGAGCAAAAGGGGACTTCTTACAACCATATGAAAAGTGTACCGCAGTGCAATTCTCTAATACATGTATAATTTAGCACAACTCTACAGGTTCAATATATTTTTCACGCCCACCTTCCTGCGAAGGCGTATCCCTGCGGTGAGTTTCGCCTCGTCAGGGATGCAAGCCTGTCATCTTTATACCGTTCCAACACGAGCACATAACTTAATTTTTGGGATACTCTATACATATAAATATCTTCCCATCTTTGTAAAAATTTCGATTAATTTTTTGTGCTCCTATTACTCAGATAAGGGGTTTAAATAAGTGAAAAGGAGCTTTCTTACTGAGTCTCTATCTTGTCCAAAAAAACAGTAGGAAATGGTTAAGATAAAATATGCGAGGAATGCAGTGAGTATATGGTATTATTCGAGGGTCAGGTAAATTTTCCTCTCTGCTGTCTTGCGTCAAAAAAATGAAAATAATTATTCAGTTGATTGATCATTCATCTAACCCACGTTCTCATAGTTCTAATTTACAGCAAGCCCTTAATCTTGCCCTCAGATATTTACAATATATTGCCCTAGCTCAAGTTACTTTCATCATAATTGGAAACGAAAACAAGGTTCATAAACTTTCAGCGGTTATGTAGCATAACGAAGTTCCATACGAGATGTGAGCGTGTCTCTTAGGTGTTACTCAATGTACCCTTTATAATTCCATTGCTTTTTTTACTATTGCTTTTTATTTTCAAACAAGCATGAAAATATTTAATAAATGAAATCAAACTCGGTTCAACTTTGTTGAGTTCCATGTTAATTAGTATAAGTAACTTTTACACTCAACTAGTCGTTCACAAATCAATTTATTGCACAATCCGGATTTCGATGCCTGGTATCATCATCAGGTGCTCGAGCACTAAATTGATCTGTGAACTGACAGTGGAGTATAAAAGTTATTTTAACTAATATTTTCTTTTTCCTAGTCGCTTAGAATATTGGCAGTAATAGATATCTGATAACAATGCTTTTTATCGGTCAAATAAAAATTAGCAATCTCTAAAAAATCGCGAATCGGAAATGTAATTGGTTAAACCTTCAGACTAAACCAAATTCATAACGTGTTTCCATAGCAGTTAAACATAATCTTATCCAAAATATAATCATGAACGAGCCATTACAGATGAGCTATCCAACGTCATTGGATTTTAACTTAACTTGGCGTATTTCAGGTGGGAGAATATCAGATTATTCTCCTTGATAAGGAAGAAGAATATAACACAGATATGTAAGAAAGTTTGCCGTATTCTGTGACAGAAAAGTATATCCACAAAAGTAGATGTTGCCAGTAAGCTAACGGTGTTCAATAAATACAACATAACATTGGCTAATCATTTCCTAAACACTGTTGTCTATTCATAGTGAATAAATATTTTGAAATATTCCGGACATTTATTTAAATGATACGACTCCTTTCACCACTCAATAGAATAATCATGCTACTCCTGATTCTAAATTTCTGTATTCAGAACTTGGTTTATTAATAATTGCAGGCAAGAATTAAAGGATCTAATCAACCGAAGCACAGTATCCACAAAGACTACTGATTTATTCTGTTTAACAGCCTATGGCTCCAAGACTTACTTCGCTTTCATTTAAAGACAAAAAGTTACACGGGAAGCTCCAAAAAAATGAACTCTTCCTCAGGCCTATGAGCACACAATTTGGGAAAGAGGGAGTGAAGCTTACGACATCATTCGACGTCTCCGAAAACTTCTCGACGACAATGCAGAGCTTCCAGGAAACATGAATGAATGAATGAATGAATGAATGAATGAATGAATGAATGTTTATTGATGCTCTGGGAAACCCATAAGAGCAAAAAAGAAAAAACATATGTACAGAAAACATTCTGCTCAAAATACAATAATTATGAACTAAGCATAGCATAAATAAAAGAGCAATTGAAAACAAAGGTTCTTACAAAAATAAAATTAATCAACACCAAGATTCTTACATTTCAAAACAACAGTGCTACTATTTTAAATATTCATACAATTTACTCTTAAAAGATTCCGGAGTGGAGGAGAATTTTATTGAGGGGGGTAATGAATTCCAAAACTTGGATGCTATAATCGGGAAGGAATTTAGGTATTGGTTGGTACGGGCTTGGGGTATGTGGAGAAGGTTTAGGTCTGCCCGAGTTCTTCTGACGGAAACAGTAGTTCTGAGGGTAAATAGGTTGTAGAGGTATTCAGGCATATGAGTATGAAAGAGGGAGAACAGAAAAACATGGCACAAAGGAAAAAAAGACGCCGAATATAAAAGGAAAAGTTCGGATTCGAATTGAGACGGAACTCCGTTGTGTAGAGCCCATTTTAAATCTGTCTGCAGACATTGGATTCTGGAAGGAAAATCGTGGAATGTTAAAAAAAAAAAAAAACCATACGTAGTCGAGATGAGTCCCGGGAAGCCATAGACGAGGTACCACGGCTCACGTGATTCGAAGCAGGTTTCCTTCCAAGGCGCAACAAATTCACTCCTCCCACCCACCACCAACTCGCTGTGCAGATGCAGATAGGTGCAGGCGTCAAGCGCATGCATCCTAGAACGCTGTAAATGTGCTTACGGCGGATATAGCGGAAGCCAGAACGAACGTTTTGTTCCAACTCGGCGCTTTCGAGGACGCCGGCTTTGACAAGCGATACCTACCGCTGGGATCGGGAAATGGGGTGGGATCGACACATTTCCCCGGCGTCTCATAATTGCATTTTTTTAAAAGCAGCCTTGTGCCTCTGTCTTGCTTACGTAACTTATTTGCTCGTAAGAATAAACAATGCCAAAGACGGCATAAAGTTTTTAAAGGGCACGATCCTCCGAAACCTTCGGACATGTTCAAAAGGCTCGAGGTGGCGTCATCGTCGCTGTAACCTGGGGCCATATTCAGTAAGGAATCGACGCGGTCGAACCTCGGCAAATCCGTGGATGTGACGTCGAATTCCCCGACAAATCTCAACTTTCGAATGCTCCCCTTTGAATTTTACGCGGCTCTGACGTCAAAATTTCGTCACTGTCTAGACTCGAAAATTCCGAGGATATACAGAATAGACCCCCTGGAGTTTAAGTTTTTCACTCCAAAGCCATGCGACGAAGAGACTACATACGTTTTTCCTACCTTCAGTGAATGATAGAATTAAATGACAGGCAACACTGAGAGATATTCACTACGACGCCCCTAAAATTTGTTTACCATCAACATTTGACGTGTTTCGGAGCCTATCAGAGGATTTTAGGGTAATAGGACCGTCAACTTCTTCGGCAACACAGTACCATACCTGCTTAAGGTTAAACTTTTGTATTTACGCCCTATATTGCAACTAAAAGAAGACTTGTCCTCCCATCGTAAAATAAGATCAGGAATGAATTTGGCACGTTTTTTGACACACTTGATATTTTTAAATGCCCTCCAACTGCTTATGCCATATAGCCACGCACAAGATTAGACCATAAAGATGAGTCTCCATGGAGTTACAGATTGTCTTGTATCCCAATATGAGTGATTTCGGCGATTTTCCGAATAGACTGCCTCCAACTATTGACCTATCTTCATTAAAGTATACCAACCGTAAATATTCTCGCTCTATAGGCTAGAATGATATGTCAGGATAAAATAATCCTTTTATCAAAGGTGTCATATTTATTTAGGAATATTTAAATGGAAACCAATACACCTCTGCTGACCTTTAAAACTAACGCTCTACCCTACCTCCTTATAAAATTTCCTTCTTCAATTTTCCGCGCATCCAATCTCCTTGCATCCCACCTAGAGCCTATTCCCTTCCTGCCGGTCTTCCGTTCACTCTATTTCCTACACTCTACCAACCACGGCAGTATGGCAGTAAAACTTCAAAATTAAACTGTTCATTTGAAACGCGAAGCTTATTTAATATTTTATGGTAGGTACTTTATTTGAACCAGAAATTGAGCAAAGACAACATCACAGATAATGTTGATTTTTCATATAGGAAACAAAATAATTGCGAATTATAGGATAGTTGAGTCTAGAAAAATACGGAGCTAGCTTCCTTTGCGGCAATCAATTGTAATTCTTTTCGGACGATGCCTACAACAAAGATAACAGACGCCAAAGACTTAAATGGATATGCTCGAAATACAAACGTCTTGGACTCTGGGATAATAGGATTAAAAATTGCTTAACTTTTCCAGTGATATCCGGCAAACTTCAGCGGGATATCACCAGAATAGGGTCGGCATACCTCTCTCATAACATATATATCATGTAAAGCTAATGAACATGGGTTACGTGTCTGGAAACATCCTCACTACCAAGCCTCCAACGATCACATTTCATAGGATGTAAATGAAGGGTCCTAATTAGGAGTTGACATTTGAGAGAGAGGTGGCCAACTAAAAGACTTGTTTGTCAAGAGCCAAAAAATAAATGAACTTTAACAAGCAGGAGAAAATAGTCATTGAGCATGTATACATGGCACAGAGTTAGAAATGAAAACGGATAACTGATCGAGGAAAAAATTGGCATCGTATAACAACTCCGAACGAAATTTGACCAAAAATGTACCAAGAAATTACAACCATTAATTGATACAAAAATTATAGATCCTCAATCTGAAAGATTTTTCTAGTAAGATTTTGTAAGTAACATTGGCCAAAATTACTACGATTATTTCTGGAAATCGCCTTATATTGAAATCAACGTTCATTTCGAGCATGCGTATTTTCCACTAGGTCACGCCTGAGACTGTCAACCCGTAGGAGATAGGCTGTTGCCAGTCATTCCATTTCATCACACTGATGCGTCAGTAATGATGATGACCACGCCATTAATATTGCGGCAATACCACCAATTTTTATATTAAGACGAAAATTGTCGCGATAAAGTAATCCAATTAGGGTTCTGACAATGGTAGAAAACACCAATGGTTAAATGGGAAGTTTCAGAAATCGATAAATTCGTCATTGGAACGCTGAATGGTTTGGCTGTTTTTGATCAAAAAACAAGTGCTTCTAAGTATTCCAAAATTAACTCTCTCAACGAAAAAAATTGTCTAAAGAATTCGCACTAATAGCGTTTCGGCATTACGAGTGAACAACATGGATAGACTAGAGCATTTTTTATTTTTCCGTAATGTATGTTCACATGATGTTTATACCACCAGACAGATCGGAATAAAATTTGACGATAAAATCAGACATGCTCAGGAAGTAGTGAAACAGAAATGGTTAAATTACAACCTTATTTAAGAAATAGCAAGACATTTCGTCTTAATGAATAGTACTCAGTACATCCTCGTCCAACTAATTCTCAGTGGTGGACTTGAAATCTTGGTGAGTTTCATATCTTTATTCCGTTGTCAAACAAAACAACAAGCCTTTGTACCTCCGTTTCCTTTCCTTCACTCGAGAAACATGGTTGATTTCCTAAATACTAAGTAAAATACTGTAATTTTTCATTTAGAGCTCATAAATCTGGCTACGATTAACGATGGACACACTTTTTTCGGGAAAAAGTACGCTAATTGTATATAACTATTCCAAAAAATGAAATGATATAACTTGTAAACATCATAGTCGATATGTAATGCCTGATACCAGAAATGCTCAGTGGTACGGCAAACTCTCACGTATTAAAGCAATATAAAATTTTCACCTGCTTGAAAGAGAAAAAATAAAAACAAGCAATCAAAAGTCAAACTGAGTAAACTCTCGCTGCTTCGACATGATTTAGTTTATTTTTATTTTATTTAGGTTTAGATTATGAATGGGGTAATGCGAAGGCTGGAATAATGACTATCCATTTCGAGGTTACGGTTTCTCATTTCAACAGTGGAGGAGGAATTTTCACCGGAATCCCTGTACCTACACCAGTGGATGGGAGTGGAGAGCACTTTAATTGCAGAGCGGCATCCTTCGCATGAGACAACAATGTGGATCCCTCGGCCTTTTACGATAAAATTAGGCTAAGCCTAACGCCGGATGTCTCTCAACTCTTTCTCCAAATCCATTGAAAGAACCTCCCTCCCCCTTCCTTAACGTTCTGCTCACCAATCCTAAATTCCTCTCCCATCAGCTGCCTTCCCAAAGATCCAATCAACCATAGATGAATATCACTCGAAAGTCCCTAAGGGTATGTTTCAGATTCATGACCCGTTGAAATGAAAATTGTGTGAACTCACACCTGTATGATGTTTCCCTTAGCCGTAAGAAAACATGTTTTTTAAGGCAACATCGGTAACTTCCATGGACCGCGTTTAGAGGAAAGGGGAATATTGATTTTAAAAATGACGAGCAGAAATTGAGTTTATATCCCTCTTGGGACGCCACCTTTCGAAAGCTTGGTGAGGTACAGAGATTTTTCACCTGGCATCCACTCTCCGCCAGCATTAATGTGTTGGCTGGAGCGGTTTTCATTTACGTACAGATTTTTGTGAAACGTCGCTTAGGTGTACTTAGTAGTAATGTGCATACATAAAAGCGAAATAAACATCATATTACCGATTTTGTCTCTTGTTAACTTAATGCTATTAATCCTTGTGACTCTTCACACACATTTTTTTTTTAATGACTCTAAATGTAGAGATGTTCTCCAAAACGAGAAAACATACGTTTTGTATAATAATAAGGGTTCCTAATAAATAACAAGGTCCTTTGCCGAATAAGAACCACGGACTCGTTTAAGAACATACGTTTTTCTCTTAAATTTCGAATTCCGCACGATAAACCCAAGTCATAGAAATGCTTGAATCCAAGTGAGAATTGTAAAATATAATTTTTGTACGACGCATATTACAATATGTATGGTTGATTCAAGCGTAAAAATAGATGTATTTAAGTGAATTGTGGGCTAAAGATTTTTATCCACTTACTTGAAAAGTTATTAAAATGTGCAGAGCATTGCAGACTCAAAGACTCACAATTGGCGACCCAACCACCTCAAACAGAGGAATGGAGGAAATAATGCCGTTCTCTACTCAAACATCTGAGCAATGAAAGTTGTCAGGAAAGCTGATCTCGGCAATTCGCGAGGGAGGGAAAATTTGTTTTCACGCCAACATTTGACACCAGACCTGAAAATGAAATCTTCGTTACTGTTACTTCGAACTTCGGCTGAAACTACCACATTCCCTGCATTTAAGCCGGAAAATGATTTCCTCAAATTTTCCAAAGAATAGAGATCAACTTCGGCAAGAATAAAATGAAAATTTGTGATAAAAATCATTTCCTGTCAGTAGAGCATCTAGCATTTCCTGTCAGCAGTAGTCTTCGACCAAATTTTTAATATTTGGCTTGTATCTCTGGAGATAGAGAAACATTTATAGTCGTATGAGTTTTAAACGAATTTGAAATCTTGTATAACGAAGCAATCGCAGCTAAAAGGTAATTATATAGCAGTAAAAATAAATAAAAATCGTCAATTTTAGACATTTAGCGCTTTTTAAAAAATCTTCACGTAGTTTATTACAGATTCATTACCTTGAAATCAGAAGCCTTTTATGTACACCATGGTTTAGTTAACTTTACTTTTTATTGAATTTAAAGGTAAAAAAGTTACTTCCCATCGTATTTTATCGAGTAGCAATAACGTGATTTTCAATAAAGAGTGTTGTAAGAATAATAATGCAGGATATCATTCACAAAGACAAGCACACCTAGAAAGTTACCTGAACTGGGCAGTAATGCCAGTGTGAGCACAAAAAAGTTTGGTATTGGCTCTTTTATGTGGGCATTCAACATATTAGTATAATAAGTGACAAAGCATTCCTTGGTAGACTATGAAGTGGTATTGGCAATGCAAGACAGTTAACGCTCTGGGGAAGCAAAACTTAGGAAAGGGTACTCTCAGAAAAAGTTTCCGAAGTCCAAATTGCCTCCATCACTCAGGAGAGCGCAATGCAGTCAGTGTAATCACTTGTACTACTTCAACAAGTTTAAAAAAGGACGGAAAGTCCAACCCTACGGACCAATTGAGGACGAAGAAGATTGAAGTAACCCGTGAAATAAATACATTATAAACTAAGAAGCCATAGGAGTACGCTAGAAAGGTAGAAAATAACAGAAAATTTAATGATAACATTTACAATACCACATACTTAAAAAACACGACCCGGGTTGCAACGCTTAAGCGTCATCTTCAGGTGTTTTACAATGGGTTTACAATGTCTTATTAACACGCTTGTTGGGGTGGGTGATTGGGGTAGGGGGGGGTTAGCGATTAGGGTGGTGTGGATGCGGGTTGAAGGTCAGGAGAAGTGATTGGCGGGATTTTCGGTGGGGGGGGAGGGCAAATCTGGAGGCGGCTGTGAGGATGGGAGATGAGGACGAGTTAAGTATGTGGTATTGAAAATGTTATCATAAAATTTTCTCAAACATGAAATACCACAAATTTACAAAGGAACTAGTAGAAAATTACGTTCTGATTTGAACCAAGTTTCTCCAAAATGTTGTATATATTGACATGAAAAAGTAAAACTCAAAGTATTAGATTCAATACTTAATATATAAACTCTCAAGTAGCGGATAGCAGAGAAGCTGTACGGTTCAAGAGGTCCTTGGCATCGGAGAGCGATCAACCGGCAATCTGTACTTTGAAAACGCCATCTTTCTGCTCACACATTGCTCAGTGGAATCAAGAGTGTAAAATATGACAAGTGATTTTTTTTTTAATAATGAAAACTTCTTACAGCTTACGAATTCACGTATAAGAAAATTTACATGTAAAAATAGCATATAATTTGTTAAAAGCCGATAAATACCCTGAGGAAGGCAAAGATGAGTAAATATCCGCCCAAAAAAAGAAATAAAAACAGAAACATTGGTGACTAGCATAACTTTGGCGATGATTGATAACCGCATTTATGTATGTTCATGATAAGAACTATGAACTTACTGTGAAAAGCGCATATGGCGCAGATAATACAATCAGATCAATCTTCAAGTCCAGAACGTCTTCAATCGCCCATTACACATCTTACAAACATTTCAGAGCACTTAAAAAGGATGCTCACCCGGCGGTCCGAGAACCTCAAAAGCTAAGAAGTCGATGACTTTTCACCAAGATATATTGTGAGTCACCTATGCGTTTTTGCAGCATTAAGAAACATCGTAACGTCACTAAACTCAGCTATTCTGTAGAAATTCAGCGACGAATGGGTTTTTAAGTGGAATATGAAGGCTTATCCAAACCTATTACAAAGGAAGAATCGGCAACGAATTCCATTGCGTAACATCACGCAAGACGTTAGAAACGTGTTCCAATTGTTTCATCAAACGGAACAGACGGAACTTCAAACTTTTTGCTGCCCACGAAATGAACATGTTCAGAATATTAAGTATTACTGTTTGTTATTGCTAAAAATATAAAGGTATCTCCATATTTTCATACTTCAATCTGCGACCCAGTTTCAGAGTAATAGGCGGCGAAAATGGGAAAGCACTTACCCCATTCACTGAAAGAGCCAGACCGATATTTATGACACCATAAATCTCTTCCACCATATCGCCACTGCTCGGCATAGACGAGCCATATTCCACACCTTTCTTCAAGACGATCTATTTACTCAAGTCACTGAGGAAACACGAGAAAATTTGCACAGTTCTAGTCGCATTCACGGGGCTTGGTGAAGAATTAATTCTTTCTAACTGTACACGCACTAATTTTCCCTCAGTCCAAAAGTGGCACATACAATCACCGAGGACGCAAGCCACACTACCATCGATGGAATTTGGTGTTCATAAAATATACTGCGTGGACTACGTGAGGTCTTCACTGTGCTTTCTTTGTATCCTGACAAGCGTACCATCATCATGACTAAAAATTATTTGAGTTACTATTTTTTTCACTGGCAGAAAAATGAACGTATAATGAATGCATCTTAATTCCACTGAAAACGTTGTCGTTCAGCCAACCGGGCAAGATTTTTAATTATATTCCTTGGACTTATAACCCATCCGTAACCTACATTTGCTAAAAAGGATAGGGACCGTGAAAATTTACAATTAACTTGAGATTCAACACGACAGTGATGAGTTCCTTTTGTAGAACCCATCAGAAACATCCCTCAGTCTTTTTCAACCGATACTTCACTGTCACTCGATAGGTTTACAGTGGCCACAAAAATTACACCAAAAATAACTGAGCTAGCTGGTTAAAGGTGGAAAAAAACTGGCATCAACATGCCATTAATTTGATACATATAGCAAGACAGATTTATGATGGTTTGTCACGAAATACCATACTTCGATAAAAAAAGAGCGTGGGCCGCTCTAAAATACTTAACGGAAACGCGACCAGATTAACTAACTACAACAGCTTCTTCACCCTAATTTTGAAGACATCTCGAACACACGGATAGAATACTTTCAGGATACTTGATTCTGATTCAACAAATGAACGTTTGATTCATGAATTCCATTGAAACAGTCGCACAGAGACAATTGGATACGGGAGATATGAGAATACAGTGCGAGTATAAGAAAAGAAGGTTTCGTGCAACTATGAAAAATTAAGATTAAAGGCGGACGGAAGAGTTCCAGAAGAGTCGAGAAAGGGAAACAACAATGTAGCTTGGTCTGATGAAGACAATGAGCTGGAAAGAGCTGTATGAGCGAGCGAGAAAAGAGAAGCACAATGAAAAGCAAAGGATAAGGAAAGATTGCGGATGGATGATCAATGGTGGAAAGTCAGAGATGTGAGAGAGCCAGAGGATTGAGAGGAGAAAGTTTTTCTTTTATTATTCGTTGAGTACTTGACATGTTCTTCACTTTGTGTAAACGCCAAAGAAAACAAAATCAAAAAGCATCCGGAAAATCGGATCAATTTCAGCATGAGAAATATATCTTTTCATAAAGAACAAAGCTTTCATAAAATTGAAATGAATAAGGCACATTTGACTTTGACAACATTGGGCAGTTTTCCTGATAGAGAAGGATGACTGAATAATTCGATGTCCATGTTAGGTTAAGCATTTCCCCCAACTTTCCAAGACAACTGACACTGATTTGGAGAGACATGCTTTTGAGTACAGCAGTCATGGTCATGACGTTCACAGCTGGGAAGGAATAAGCAAAGATTCCCTTTCATACATACGTGTGTTTAAATATAATACATAAAATTAATTTTCAATGTTTTTTATCTGAAGAACAAAAGGCCTAAAGAGCTCCAAAAACGATTTGTGATATATTAACCTGGCAGGTATTCTGTGTAACATAAATAGTGATTTAATAAATGAGGTGGAGCGATAAATATCCAGACGATTGCAGAAGTAGCTTCTTCCGAATAAGAAAAATAAAAACAGCCAATTGATGGGATGAGTCTCCAAAAAGTAAAAAAAAAGTAGAAGTTTCTCATGGTAATTCTCTGGTACTTCCAACAGTGGCCTTACTACCATTTACCAGTCGACCTGACGTTATATAGTCATTTCCGGATAAGGAGAGGTGAATTAGCACAGAGCAAGGACTGAATGGACAAAAATAGCCATGAAACTGTGAGAATTTAATAAAATATGCTAATTAATCACTCAATTCCAGATTAACAGAACCTTATGATTAAGTAGGAGAGACCAAATTAAGGATTTCTTGAGCGAGATAGGATGTGACTGGGAGGAATGTTTAGAGGCATCGATACTTGCAAACAAAGCAAAGTACAAAGTCTGGTTGAAGTGGTAACGGTCAATTTCCACGTTTCCTCTCCGCGTACATCCCTTAAACCACCTCCCAAAATCTTATCCCTTACACCTTTATCAGGATGATGTCCTGACACCCCCTCCCACGCGCCCATGAGGCGGCTCGTAGGGTAGTATGTACATGCAAATCAACTTCGTCCCAAAAGAGTATTTAGGGTAAAGCAAAGTATGTACTGAAGGAGGTAAGTTTTAGGACACAGGTGTGCATGGCTTAAAGCAGAGAAAAGGGACCAGTGAGATTTAAAGAATTCTGCCCAATAAATTAAGTCGTTTTCCTTAAGAGATCCAGAATGAAAATCAAATATGACCCACAAACTAAATATGTACGGTGTGCAACCAGCATGAATTGGCACGTCTGTCACCGACAGAAAAATGCGACTTCTAGGAGTGCTAGCCAGGGGATGCTTATATTTATTTAGTAAACTTGTGAGAAATTATTTTTTATTCTAGTTTTGCTCTTTTTATATCGAAAAAAATGACCAAAAATCTCCAATCTAACTTAATGTAGACATTTCTCAACTTTGTTACTACGAAATGAATTTCAAATCACATTAACTGCATGCTAGGAATCGACTTATATTTTAGAAAACTAATAAGAATCTAAATTAATATGACTACTTGTACCTTTCGTGCAAATACCCTTATTGAATTTTGAAAAATAATGCTTGATACTCCTATTAAATTGTCGACGATATTTCAAAGGAAACTATTTTTTGACCCGGGAAAATAATACCCTCACAGAATATATATTTATGACTGAATATATTACTTAAATTTAACAGAGACAGGGGCACTTCGAGAAAAAATCAAACACTGCGGCTAAACTTAATCACTTATGAGTAAAAACAGACGTTATTGAGAGGATAGATCTAGGTCATGAATATTATAAATCAAAATAAATGAACGGTGATATTTAAACAAAATAGATCAGTCATCTGGGAAACGGTAACACATGGTAATTTCCATAAAAAATTTCAAATCCTCAATGCAAATGAAAATAAATCGGGAGAAATTAATTCTCACCATGCTACATTGTCACTTAAAGTAATGTGTAAATGAGCGCGTAATTTTCTGAAAACTTATTCAAAGTACTTTGAAAAGGACTACTTTTAAAAGGATGAATTCAAAACGCTACGATGATATTGTTTCTATAACATTGATATAATTTAATTTACAGTAGCTCTCCAACTTGTACGGGGCAATAAATATATTTGTTTATCGTTCTAATATGATTTGATACTTTCAACAAAAAAAGAATACTTACGAAGAAAAACAATATCACGACGATACTCTAATTCCCAGAATGGTTAAATATAAATGTAGCCCGTTTTCGGCGATAATGCAGAAATTATCACTAAAAAGAATGAAACGTAAAAACTAAAAGCATTTCAAAAGGATAGATTTGGTTCTTCTTGTGCGATAACACATAAATCGACATCAATCTTCAATGCTAGAAACACCAATAAGTACGTTTTTACGGCTTATAATACAAGTTATAAACATGAGAAGCGTAAATAAAAAATCAAACCACCACGCCAATCTGTTTAATATATGAGATGGCGGCCCATTTTCGGGGAAAATGCATAAATTGTTGCTTGAGTGGTCTTAAATAGGAGCGATGTGGTGAGGGGTGGTGGGGAGGGGGAGAATAGTGGTCTTCCTCCCACCCAAAACCCTCTCCAACGTGTGGAGCAGGCGGGAGTGAGAAAGGGAGAGGATATTATGGATGCGTGAGGCAAAAAGCACGCATTTCCAGGTGTATAAATGTGAAGGGAGTCGGGTAGGTATGTATACATGTACTCTAATATATATAAATATATGTTGGGGCTGAGAGGGTTGTTGGGGGAGTTGTGAGAAAAAGGGGAACGGGGGGAAGGGGAGAGAGAGAGGGAGAGGAAAAGAGGGGAGGTAAAAGACGTGGCAACACCGCTTTAATCAATCCGGCGAGTGACGGCGCGGAACACGTGGCTCCTCTTAGGCGGCAGAAAGAGAGACTACTTCCAAGTTGCGTGCCGGGGAATGTTATACGGGCAGTATATATAGGTGGGCATAACACCACCACCACTACAGAGAGAGAGACAGGGAGTAGGAGAGTGGGAATTGGCAGGTAGTGGGTGAAGGTGGAGGGTTTGAGAGGTAGAGAGGAGAAAAAAAACAGATGAAGGCTGGGAGAAACAGTCTCCCTCCAACACACACACACGCACCGACATGCACAAGTGCGGTGGTCAATATAGTACGCGCCACCTCCCATCGTGTTCAGTCGGGGAAATGTTTAGACATAAACTCCACGACCAGAGGTTTTATCCTCACCCGCTTCCTCCCCACAAAATCCCCAGAAGGTTTCTGCAGCGATCCCCGCGCTCTGAAGGATTAAAAGCACGGGTCCCTTTCTTCTCCCGAGTAAAAATTGAAGAGAACGTTCTTTTGTTTATACATACATATATATTTTTTTCTGACCAAGTGAGAGCTTTTGTGCGAGACAACCAGCCTGCCCCACTGATGAAGCTCTCCCATCTCCCCATACGTTTCTTTTTTCCTTCTCTCCATCCCTGTGCGTGCCAGGATACAGCTTCCTCCTTAATGAATTGGGTGAAAAGATGGAGGTGGTTTCGTTAAACGAAGACATCAGCGTTTTAATTTATGCGCTCCGCGTTTTCTCCCTCTGAAACGGGGATGTGTGAGAGAGAAGGCGCTGACGGAAGGGTTGATGTGAAGATGAGCTCTTTTTCTCAATTTTCTCTCTTCAAAAAAACTTAAGCAGAGATGCTTAATGAGTACATCAACCGACGCATTACACTAACCAGCATAGCTACTGACGATTTTTCTTCTCCGTCATCCCACGTCATCAAGCCCAGCCGGAATTAACTGTCAGTCTTGAGATAATACCGGTCTGTAAACTCATTCCGAGGTCATAATTCAATAAAGTATTTCGACAGTTACGAGTGAAAGAATGAATTTTTCAATTTGGTTATTATCTCACCAATGAATAGTCTTGCCATTGAGCCAATTTTTAAGATTTCGATGAATAACGACGAAAAATAGAGAGCGCATTCTTTTTATTGAATTGTAGGACGAGAAAATAGATAACCCACAGGCGACGCACCAGTCTGGGAACCCAAAGGCTTATGGGTTAAAAATCAGATCCGGTCACAGTAGATAATGTAGCTGTTAAAATATTTAGATCTTAGGACAGACAGCACGATATAACCTTAGCATGGGGGCAATAAAAATCAAAATAGTATTTAACGTCGTAGTTGAAGGTACCCATTAAGCCTGGTGGTCGGCGTAAAACGTCGTAACGGTAAGGAATGGTATCAATCCAATCGTTCATCGGGTGATGGCTCACACAATAAGCCTATTCTGAGTAGGATATGACACTGCTGTGGCAGCGTTAATTCACCACTCATCTATATTTTACCTAAGAAATATCCTATATCTACCTCTTCGGAGGAATATGGAAGATACATCCCGTTTCATTTCGCAGTTTCCCTCTATACTCAAGGAAGGGTAGTCACTGAATACAGAGAGTAGCAAAATCTATGAACGAAGGGAGTGAAATGTCATGCCATCACGAGCAAGCACATCTGGCATTATGATAAATTAGTTTGTTTCCGAAACTCCTGTGGCTCATGCATCAATTTACACCCAAAGAGTAATTTAGGCGACGTGTATTTAACTAACAACAGGCGATTCGTACCCTTTTAGAATGTTTAAAATCCCAAAATATATACAATTATTTAACAGGTAATGCCCATTTCACCGATGCTTAAGTTTATGGTCGTAAATGGTCATTCATGAAATACAAAAATCCTGCACATGGTGAAATCTTATGTAAAGTTATCAGAATCAGTTACCCTCCGACACATTTTTCTGGCGTAAAAGCGTAAAATCAAATTATTTTTAATTCATGAAAAAATTGTGCTTATTTCTTTAAGTTGAGAGCTTTCCGAGTTGCAATCGTCTCAAAGCACCGAGAATTCACCCCTTGCTACTTCATTTGGCAGTAATCAATAAGCATTTACGTGAACAGAAAATTCCAAACTTTGAATTCTTTCCATCAAAGTTACTTAAATTATAAACAAGATACATTTATTTGCCTTATTAAATCCCACAGAAAGGAAAATACAAAAACTATTATCCATAACATAGGATTCAAAATTGTAGTGCCTACTTTCCCAAAGGAGACGCTTAGTCTGATACTCATTCTGAAATTGAACCCGTAAACACCGTACTTCCTTGTCACTTAGCTCAGGAAGCCAAATTCACATTCTTCAGCACACATAATAAACAGACTTCCAGCAATGTACTAATAAATGAAAATTTGATATACATTTCTTTCTATCGTGTATAGTAAAAATTATGGAAATATTTGCAAACTACTTCCTTTCCGGCACATGTCTTCCATTAAAATGCAAATCTATACCGCAAAATACTAAAATTCAATAAAAAATTTAACTCCCAGGCTACCAACGTTCTACGTTTTCACTTATATTGGAAAACCTATTCAAACGATTCTGGAACGCAACGAAAATAAAAAGAAAAACCAAGCCATTTACTTCCAATACATGAAATATCTAACATAGCGACAAGGTGAAAATTTAGAAATCTTGGCTTAGTGATTTTCTTTATAAAAAAATTCACTACGATTCGATCCAAAATTGGAATAGCAAACTCGATACCCACTCCCTACCTAGCCATTTACTTCCAATATATAAATTCTAACATAGCGACATGATAACAATTTAAAAATCTGTGCCTAGTGATATTCTTTAAAGAAAGATGAGTACCCTAAACCTAAATTCACAACGATTCGATCCATAATTGGATTAAAAAACTCGATACCCACTTCCTAGGTAGGCACTTAACATGGAATACAACGCCAGTTTATTCTTGAATGCGGATAAGAAACCAACACCGAGGAAGCTCCAGCCATTTACTCGCTCGCTTTTACATAGGAAAGCGGGGAGCGATGCTTTCTTTAGAGTAAGAAGACCCGCACACTCCCCGCCCTTGGACACGAGTCGCATGCGCGAGGAAGTGTCCTAGTTTGGAAAAATAATCGCGTGGACCGTCTGCTCCGCTCCTCAGTCCACCCAACTGCCTCCTCCTCCTCCTCCCAGGCCTCCCTCCCACTCGCTCTCTCCTCCGACTTATCATCCACACAGTCTCCGATTCCATAATCCTCCCGCCTTAATTGCCACGAATGGCACGAGGCGGCGCTGAAAACCCTTCGGGTTATTTATTGGCTGGCTCCCATTTCCCTCCCACACACACACATACATAACATCCCCTTTTCCCTTCTTTCGACACCCACCCCCCCCTCTCGCCTCCTCTTGATCTCCTAACGAAGGCAACGATTACTTCCTTCGGCACCGTTGAAGGAGAGCGGGGAGGAGGGAGTGAGGAAGGGATCGTTTGATCTGCTGATTACACAATGTGCATTTCAAACAGAGCGAGGACGAGGGAAAGAATGGCGTCTGAAACAGAAGACGACTCCGGAGCGCAAGAGAGAAGTGGGTGGGGGACGTTGAGGGAACGAGAGGGTGACAAAGAAGACTCGGCGGTGGTGATGGTCGGAAAAAATCTCACGCCGGCGACTGAAGTGAAGGTAAGGATGAGACTCAAAAAAGAAGGCCATCACGATAGTCTTCGTTCGAAGCTGGAAAATTTACGTCCACTGCTGCTGTTTAGTAAACCGTACAACCTTTCTCGTCCCTTCCATGTGCTCCTGGTCAACAAAACTGTTGACTTTTCCAATGAAATCCAATCATTTCCAAGCTGCGACAAGCTACTCATCTGTATCGTTCAAGATGACGGAGGAGGTGATGAGGGACGAGGGATGGATTTACATCCTCATAAATTATTCGGTGATCCTCAGTAAATTCCAGTGGTAATAAATGCTATGACAACGGTCATAGAGAAGGGTGGGAATGGGATGAGGGAAAAAACGAAAAACGAATCGTGTTTTTAAGGGTAAGTGCTACACTGCTTATGCTTAAGCCATCAATGACGCGCAGGAAAATGAAAGTTTTTGCGCTTATTCATTTGACAGTAAATTCCTCATGTTTCGTCATTTCAACCATTCTTAGAAGTACAGTGCGGAGTTTAAATAATACCCTCTATTTCATACGATTTACTTGGCATTAAATTTTGAGTAAATCTAAATAATCAAATGTTTTTTAATATTTCCTTGATAACAAAATTCGGAGACATATAGATCACCCACTTCTCAGTATGGAAAAATTAATATGGTTAAAGTAAAGACAGACTGTTATCATAAACGATTTTCACGAATGTAATTACGTTATAAATACCAAAGAGTTTGCTGTATTTAAGTGCGGAGAGAGAATTTTTCGGCTTATTCAAGCATTATCAATAAAATAAGTGTAACCGATAGTGCTTTTACGCTCTCGTGATGAAAAATCAGCTGATTTACAGTGAAAAAGATGAGAGATAATCTACAATATGCGGATTGGTGTGCAAAAAGTCTACAAGATATGTTCACATTTTATGAAGGTAGAAATTCGTAATAGTTTCCATAGCATTTGTTAACAGTTCCACGAAAAATAGATGGCAACAAGGTTACGACCGACGTGAAATTTGTAACATATTTCAATGGACAGTGCATTCATCAGCATTCTTGGAAAAGTTAAGCCAAAATCTACTCAAAGACCGTTTCCCGTAAAAGAAAGGATTCCGTTTGATGGAATTCAATCACCTCCATGACACAATAACGTCATCAGCGCTAACATATCGTCCAAAATTTTCAGTAATTGAAAAATAATGAGGAAAATGAATGAAAAATTCGAAGAAGATTTAAAAAATAATTTTGACGTGACGCCGAGGAAACACACGAGGAAATAACTGCATGAACTCAATTGTTGAAATGAGAGCTCAATAAATTCCCAAGCTAAGCCGGGCGATTAAGGATAATCCCACCAAAATTACAGCGACGCCTGATATAGGAGGGGCCATATGCCTCAGTACTCAGCTGGAATTGGATAAATAATGAGCGACAAAAACGCAGGTGAGTCAACAGCAAGAATCATAGAGTGGCCCATGGCATAAGGGCGACCGTTTTCTAACCAGAACAGTCTTGATTCGCTCGTTGATCTCTGTTGGAAATAGATGTTCCGAATTGAAAATGATAGATTTGGTTTAAAATGTGAAAATCCATCATGAATAAAAGTATACACTAATAAATAGTGTTCACAGAATGTTTATCCGGGTCAACCGGTTTCATTAAACGATAACCTGACAAAGACGAATTTTCATTGAAACAAATTGCGCCACAAAAAAATTCTGCGCAAATTGCACAGAGGTATCGTCATGCAGGTACTCATCTATCGTTAGAAAAATAACTTTAACTATTATTATTAGAACGGAATAGTTAATAAATAACTCTAACAACTATTAGAGTAGTTTTTCTATTGCATCTAAGGCAAACTGGACATGGAAATAAATTTAACGATCTCATACTAATTTCTTATTCACTGCAGTTTCTAGTAGTTACGATTTATCTATTAATTTCTATCGAATTATCAAATAGATATGAACCTGGTTTTATATCCGATAACAATATAGTCATAATGATTCCACAGGATAAAATAATGTATCCCATGGTGCAGTGACTGGCACGAGGCATAAAATTCCATAATTATGGCAATCAGAAATAACCACACGTTACCGTGCTCGAGGACAATATTCCTTGCCAATTGTAAGCAGAGAAACCAAAATAAAGGTAGATTTAACAAAGAAAATATAAGTGTTATATGTTAAAATACACCTATTTTTACGTATGCGTTCCTCAAATTGTGGTTACTTATTGATTCAGCAACAATAATTAGTTACGGTGTAAAAATTATAGCTCCAAAAAAATTAAACTTGAATAATTAACTGTTAAGTAAACGTACTGATTTTTTTTAGAAAAAGAGGTCAATTTTTATTTTTATTGAAATAAAATTCAAGCTTCCACATTTTATCACGAAAACAATCAGCATTAATGGTCACAATAACACTGCGCCTATGAAGATACCCATGTCTCTGCAAATCACACGCAACAGTCTCGTACGCCAAGATACGTCAAAATGAATAATAGCTATGAAATAAGCTTGATCGTGATCGTTGTTGAGTTTCAAATTGGATGCCCTTCTCAGAAAAGGAAAAGCTTATCGCAATTAAAGGAACCTCCACAAAAAATATTTCATGATAAGAAGAGACAGTAATCCTTTCATTTCCTCATACCGCATTCTACGCCCGCAGAGAAAGTTGTAGGACAAAATTACCAGAGCGGCAGATAAAAAAAATACAAGGCTCAACACAAAATGCCAACAGTACTTGAGGAGAAGGAGGAAGACTTCGCTGCGATAGATGCGATGATAATGGGCGTGAGGGAGCGACAGGAAACCGAAATGGATACAACCACTGAAGCACAAAGACACGAGAGGAAAAGAAGAAGAGGATCGGAGAGCATAGAGGAGGTGGGATGCAGGAGAGAAGAGGGGGGCGAAGGAAAAACGGACGCGTTTTCAGACGTCATGAGATGCCATCACGCCTCCAGAAGAGCAAAAGAGGGAGAGAGAAAAATGGAAGAGGAGAGAGAAAAAGAAAAGAATGAGAGAGCTTGCAGAAGGTTTCAAATGAGTGAAAGGGATACAGCGAGGCATAGCAGCGGTAGTCATCGAGGCAAGTGCTCCACACGTGAAGACGCTTCCTTAATTCGTGATAATGAAAATATGAGAGCGGAGTAAAATTGAAGTGGTAGTAGTATTCATTTAAAGGGGAGGGAAGAGAGTAAAAATAGATGGAAATATAGAGGAAAATTGGTTCATACGAAACTTAAAATTGTCACACAGGAATTAGTTAAAACAATGACGGGCGTGTTAAGGGTAAGGTACTTCATTTTTTTCCACCTTTCATACTCAGGGATCCTAGAAAGAAATAGTGGCTAGCTAATCAAATACCACCAGACCCTTCCAAGAATGGTACATCATTTGAGCAAGGCAATGAAATGGAATTGTATTCTATGCTCACTGTCTGAAGACGAGAGGGGTTGCCGGGACCTGTTGAGGAGTGGGTTGTACTCACACATTTGACCAAAATTGGTCCGTTTTGACCCTCCATTGGGTCCGGTGATCCTCACTCCAATGACGTAAGTCGGCAGACCGCACGACGGCAACCCATAAAGCGAATCAGAGGGATACCTAATCCCAAATATTTGGGCAACAGGCTCTCTCAGTACGCAGAGATGTGCGGTAGGCTCAAGCGAAAGCGGAGCCGACGGTTACTCGTCTCAGTTGTTTGGGGGAACCAAACTAAAACGAGCACTTCGGGGAGGCGGAGGCCCTTGAGGTCCTTTTGACCTCAATCCGCCTCATTGGTGTCGGTCTCGAAGGGGCAGTGGTTTCGCTAACCTTCCCTACCCATCCTTTCCTTCCACCTCTTCCATATACTCGGTAATAAGCGAGAGCTTCAGACCGGGAGTGGAAGTTGTAATCCTGCGGCGTGAGCCGAACCGCTTGTCTGAAGACGAGTAGGGGTTGACGAGAACTACTGAGAGGAGGTATGCACTCACGCTTTGACCAGAATTGGTCCGAATTGACCCTCCATGGGTCCGGTGATCCCCGACTCGAGGACGTACTTCGGCAGACCGCACGGCGTCAACCATTAAAGTGAGTCAGAGAGACACCTAATCCCAAATACTTGGGCAACGGGCTCTCTTGGTTCACAAAGAGGTGCGGTAGGTTTTTCGCGAAAGCGAAACCGACGGTTACTTGTCTCTGTTGTTTGGGGAAACAAACTAATACGAGCACTTCGGGGAGGCGGAGGCCCAATTGAGGTCCTTTTGACCTCAATCCGCCTCATTGGTGTCGGCCTCGAAGGGGCTGCGGCTCCGCTAACCTCCCTACCCATCCTTTCCTTCCACCTCTTCCTAGCCCCGGTTATATGCGAAAGCTTGAGACCAGGGCAGAAGTTGCAATCCTGCGGCGGGAGCCGAATCACTTGTCTGAAGACGATTGGTGAGTCGCTTTTTGATATGTTGGAGGATTTGGACTCCCGAAAGATTTTCACCTATCTATACCAGGCTATTACCACATATTTTGGGGCGAAAATCGAGTATAAGGCGAATAAAACTCAACACAAAAGTCTGCAATTCAGTTAAATTTTAAAATAAATACGGTAACTTCCACAAGGATTCAAAAACAAACGACTATACATGAAAGCGTAATTTACAGCGCTGGAGACACTTATAAAAGTATCAATGATTGGTAACCGCAAGTGTTAAAGTATTTTTATAATTCTTTTTTCAGTGTTTAAATCAAAAAACTACTCTATTGTATCCTATAACACATCAAGATTAATACCGAGACATGCAACAGCAACTGCAACACCAAGAAGTCGTACTTACTTCAACGAAGAAATACAGCCGAACTCCTAGCGTCAGACACGCTAAAAATGGTAACTCTGACAAGAAGCAGCCATGGCGACTGCATCAGTTTCAATATAAAAGTGTTTACTCCAGCGAAGATATATTGCTGGAACATAATGCAAAAATAACGACAGTAACCAATTCAGAAACATTTCAAAATGCCATTCTTTTTCAATGTTTTAAATATTTCTTTAACAGGAGAGAATGGGATGGATCCCCGTTGCAGAAGGAACTACAGTGCGCCATTTTCTTGAAGAAAAAAGAGCTAAACTCTATGAAATAAATCATTGAACTTCTGACCACGGAGGCACTGAAGACGTTAGTCCTGAATAGGAACCAGTGCGACTGCAATAACCGACGCGAAAGTGCTAAAATAACTCCAAAAATCAATACTGAAAACTATTGAATTCCATTCCTTTCAATTTCCCTTCCACTTCCATTTTCAGAGAGCCATAAGACTGTCCTAGAATTCGAGACGAATCCACTATGGAAGATTCAGATTCTTTGCATGTATTGTAGAAGAACCTCATCATTGCCTTGAAAATAAAAGATTTGCCTACTTCGAGGGAAAAATGTCAGCTAATCCCTAGCGTCAGGGGCGCTAAAAACGCCGCCATAGCAATTCCAGAACTGTGAAACGTCCATTACACACCATAACCATATGTATTTACTATACTTAATAAATTCCAGTGCGGCAACTAAATAGGCTAGAATCACTAAAAATGTCCCTATTAGTCAATTGCTAGTTTTAAACTTGACTTAAAATATTTGAAATAAAAAGAACATTAGAAAAATACTTGTACCACGCGTTACACAGGGATGGGCTGGACACTGATTAAGCGATACGGAAATATTCGCAGAGTTTCACGCCTGGTTTCGACGAGAGACGTGAGAGTTCTTTGAACTGAGCTAGAGTGAGAGGAGGTGATAATCATGGGTCTGAGATCAAGAAACATCGCCAATGATGCTAAACATCGCGCATCGATGACCAGCCGCTGAGATCTTTTTAGCTCTAGTCATTTTCTTCAATGCTTTCAACAATAAATTATTGTACTGTGTCCTAAAATCCTCGGAGACAGCCACAAAGACTGATGCAGGAAACACATCGGAACGGACCAAAAAAATAGCATCGATGACCCGTCGCTGAGATTTTTTTGCACGAGTAATGTTTTTCAATGCTTTCAATAGTGAATTACAGCACTGTATCCTAGAATCCTCGGAGCCTGCCATAGAGACTGATACAGAACCATTACCTTCAGGGAGGAAATAAAACGATCTTACTTCAACGCAGAAATATCTCCGAGCCGCTAGGCGCACTGAAAACGGCAGCGCTGATTAGGCGACACGGCGTCTGCATCAACAGACGCGAGCGAGTGCCTCGAAATGAGCGAGGGAGACAGAGAGAGAGATCATTGTGGATGCCTCCGGTCCCTCCCTCTCTCCCTCTCTCTCTCTCCACCCCTGTGTGTTTTTCGCCATTCAGGAGGAGGCGGAGGAGGAGGAAGAGGTGGGGAATGATGGGGCGCCGAGGGTGGAGGGAAGGAAATGGTGAGAAAGGAAGGAAACGCGAAAAAGCAGGGGGAAGTGGGGAAGGGGGGGGGGCTGGTGGAAATAATTCACTTAAAATAAGAGCGTTCCCGGCGGAGTAGGGAATATGAGCGACTGGGGAGAGGCGAGGCGGGTGAGGAGTGAAAAGATTGAAACTAAAGGGGGAGGAGGAAAAAAAAAGAAAAGGCGAGGAAAGATAAAAGACGAAAAAGGAAACAGCATAAGCAGGAAGCGGGAAACAGCTTTCCGCGAGGCGAGATGAGTGCTCTCTGAGCGATGAGCAGGGATGATGGAAAGGGCGCACGTGAGCTCAGTGCTCTCTCTTGCCGTTCAATGAAGAGCTTCGACAAATTGGGCAGCGGCGCAAAGAAAGCTAAGCCGAAGAGGGCGAAAATATGGCTTTATGGGGCTAGTGATGGCGCCGTAGACGATTGATGCTAAATTATGGAAGGCCAGAAGCTAGAACCGTCTCTCAAGAGTGAATTTACCCATGACTTCGGGTGAGAGGTATCACGTTGCGAGCTTTCTCACAAGAAAATTATTCCATACGCTCGAGATAAGTCATCCGATAACAAATGGAATGAAAACATTTTTTTTCACCCACTGAAGGACTTCATTAAATTGCATGAAAGGTTTCGACGCATAATCATTATTTTCGAGTGAAGAGAAATGGGGGTGTATGTCACTGAGGAAGGGGAGATAGGAGGAATTTTCGTGGAAACATAAGCTCGGAGAGAGAAAGTGGGGTTAAAGATAGCATTAAATGAGGGTAGGTTAGTGGAATATTGAGTGAGAAACCACTATAAAGTAAAGCGGCTGAGACATTCTACAAACAATCCTTGCAAGAGACACCTACACCAAAAAAAGAGAATGTTATTTGAATACGATTAGATCCAAATTCAGCACTTGGATGCTAAAGTTGTTAGATAATTAAGATGAAAAAGGAGATCATGACGGTTCATTAAGTCAAGGAAAAATGGTATATCATGTCAGTTTGCTTATAGTAACAATACTTTCGGATTAAGTTCAGCTACCGCGTGGACTTTGCGATGGTTATTCCCGAGATTTTTCCATGATGCCCGAGTCTACATTCAACGGCTTAACAACACGCATGCCGCACGTCGTAACTACACGCATGTCTAAGAATAATTACTAATGTATGTAAGCAATTTCATTTAATTAAAGCATAAGTAAATAAAATACATATAAATTAATGAAATATATTAATATGAACTAATATTTCTTCAACTTTAAAAAAATTAAGATCAAACTGCTGATGACAAGTAATTATAGCTGCTGTTAACTTCATAGCTGCCGCTTATTAGAGTAACTTTTGACAATGTATATATATTTATGCATATAAATCATTATTTTTTTATAAAATTCTGGTAAAATCTCAAATAATTCAATGTTTTGGTAACAGCCAACTCCGGGCTCTAAAGAAGAGCAGGGATACATCTTTAAAGTAGTGTTTTCTTGAATTCCTGAATTGACGAAGTCTCTTCCAAATAATACTGAGGATGTTCATCTTAAGTTTCACAATTTTCTTGAAATAAAGATCTTAAAATGTTCTTTAAGTTAAAAACGTTACCTAACCATAAATTGCTACCTCTGTCGTAAATTTAAGACAGTTCAAAAAAGAATTTCATCGGACATGAGCTGTCTTAAGGCATATTATAGTTTTAAATTTTCTGTTCTGGGGTCTCCGGATTTATGTTTTATCATCTAAATTGGAAATATTTGAGTTGAACAAACACGATCTCATGAAAAATACGATAATAGTTTCTTTACAAAATACCAGAAACCGAAAATTTAAAAAATCATTTTTCTGTTTAGGTAGAGGCCATTTCACAAAACGGTTTTTCCCGGATCCGTAAAAAAACGATTTCAGTACATTTCCCAAGGAGCAAGTTTGTTAAAATATTAATTGACACATCAAGTAATGGCATAGTGGCGAAGCTGCGAATCGATATGTACAAAGCGTACATATCGATTCGCAGCTTCGATGCGATATTTCCTGGATTACCCGTAAATCCTCTTAGGAATGGTGCTCTCGCTGTATCATAACTACCTTCAAAATTTAATCTTAAAATAAGAATCATTGAACAATGAGATATTTTTCACGTCTACGAATACCATTTAATTTTGGGAATGAAAATGAAACTGAGGAAAGCTGTCCTTAAATGTTTCTGTGGAAAGGGTACTTTGTGAGGGAAATATATTGCTGCATGATTAGTTCGCACAAATTTGGAAATGTCAATCCCCATTAAACTGAATATTATTTTATCAAGACGCCCAATGGCGCTCAGAGGAGCAGCATTGAAAACATCCTTGTCTGAGAGCCGGCAGCGATCAGACATTACCAGTAAGTGAGAGGCTGAACTAGGGTGAATAAAAATGAAATTCTGACATTTAATTATACATTTATCTGAAGATACGCACGCTGATGTTATCATCACCATGCTCCCCCTACAAAATCAGTAGCGTGGAAGGAGGACACGAAAGTTTTTGACGAGAAGAATTTTTACAAAATTCCGTAACAACAAATCGCACGAATTGACAAGTTTTACATAATCTGAATTTGAAAAAGAGTGATGATTTAGAGACGTAATAAAGAAAAACGAATTTTTTACAAGCTAATGGACGAAATATATATTGTTAAATAAGCCCCAATTAAATACCATAAATTGATGAAAGTAAGTAGGCTAATTATATTTCCACAAAAATACATAAAATGTCAAATGTTTTCTAGCATGCAATTCTCTGCAAGTAGTTGGACTTAGATAAAAAAGAAACAATTGAAAAGCAGACACTGTACTGCTTTGGTGGTGGCCATGTCCTTAGAGTACATTCTAACCCAACGTACACAACGCATATTTAACGCAGTCAGTAAGGCCGATTTTACAAAAGCACATATATCCTTAATCTACACCAATATACTGCATTTTAAGCTGTCGTAGAGACACGTGGCTAAGAATATCGAGTTAAAAAGTTGTGGAAAATGTGGAAAACCTCAGGAGTAGAACTCAACAACCAGACTGTACCGAACGTGAAGAGTAGATAAGTCATACCCTAAGCTCTTGACTTTCATTGAAACTCCTCACTAAACAATTCCGTAGAGCTGACGAGATGGCATGCTCCAAATGAGAATTTTTCACGACTTTAATGAGGTATAATTTATGATACCTAAGCACATTCCTCAGTTTTCGTTCCAATGACAAAGCTTATCTTCATGGTACGTTACATACGAAGAAAATATAATTGCCAAAGCGCAATGTCGCGTTCATAGCACATGCAAATGATTCCAAGCCAAATCATGAGGTTTAGTGAGAAAGTTATGGGTGAAAGTGGTGGATATGGAGACTCTGGAGAGGAAGAAAATTAAGTCGCAGGATAAGGAGACCGTGTACGAAGCAACTCATGAGGGTTGCATAAGCAAAAGAGATATGCAAGGATAGAGCATTATGGAAGAAATCATTTGACTAAACCAGTTTTCTAGGTCTAACAGCCATTACAATATTATTAGACCATTCGAACCCCAAAAGGGAATGGCGTAATGGGATGTAGTATTAACTTTCACTTTACGCTTCCTTCATTCTCTAAATAATCGCTCCCTTACCAACCGAGCCACTAATCTTCAACGGCACTAATGTCCTCAGTTTTCGGTCGCCGAAATGCCGGAATAACCAACGCTGAAAGACAGCAGTTTTTTTATGGAGGATGCTAAGGATGTCCAATCCGACGTTAGCAATCACACTCCCGGCATATGAGCAAAATTTTTATTAATGTATTTATTTCAAAAAATTGTTCACATACAGCAGTAGCGCCAATTTATAGTGAAACAAATAACGAAAACACGAAAAAGGACAATAACACAATAACAGCATAAAAATAAGCAATGAGAGCCCAACATGGAAAGAGGAAAATATTTAATTTGTTGACAGGTGGGATATCGCTTGGGTGGTGAAATAGTTACATGGTAAATAAAAAGGATCGACAGTGTGAGGGAGTGAATGTAGAAGGGATGGGTGGCGAAAAAAAGGTGAGCGCTTGGTGAGAGATATCCTAGGAATAGGCAGATGGAGTAGAGTATGGGTGCGGGTGGATCGAGTTGGTATCCTGAAGTTGAAGAGAGAAAGCAGTTCAGGGCAATCAATGGTCGAGTTAAGGGTACTGTGGAGGAGTTTTAAATCCATTTTAAGTCTGTAGTTTTTGAGGTTAGAAATGAAAAGAGAGGACAGCACAGCGTTTGAGGAAATATTATGGAAATATGGGACTCTGTGCTTGACTATTTTGGCAAAGAAGTGAGAGATGCAATCGAGGGATTTTAGATTAGTTGGGGCTGACATAGACCAAATTGGGAACAATATGATACTATGGGAAGGACAATTGTTGAGTAGTAGGACTGGAGTGCTATCGGATCTTTAATTCCTGTGAAGCGGTAAAAAAGGCCTAATAGGGACATCGCTTTATTTTTTACAGTCTGAATGAGGTCGGAGTAATTTAGCTTTTGGTCGGTTAAAACGCCTAGGTCTTTCATGGTTGTCACTCTGTTTAAGGGAGTTGACTTAATGGTGTAGTTGAAAGTCAGGGGTTTTGTTTTCAGAGCAAGAGTCATGATGTTGCATTTTCCAGGGTTTAAGTTAAGTTTCCAGGAATCACACCACATGGAAGTTTGATTTAAGGCAAGTTGAAGTTGAATACAGTCAGAAGTATTATTAATTTGCTTGTTAATCTTGCAATCATCAGCATAGAGAAGGCAATGAACTTGGGAGGAAAGGAGCTGGGAAGGAAGATCATTAATGAATAAATTGAATAGATATGGCCCTAGGACACTGCCCTGGGGAACTCTAGACGTTACAGGAGACCAAGAGGAAGAAGCACCGGCGAGTATTACACGCTGGGTTCTGTTGGTGAGAAAGCTAGAAAGAAGGCTAGAAAGAATTATCGAATCTACCGCAGTAAAGGAGTTAGGATGTTGTTGGATACTGCCTAGAACTCGCAAAATTGAAGATTATATTTCCTCAGGTAAAATTTATTAAAAAACAAAACAAAAAATAGAAAAGTGGCCATTAGGTGAAGCAGTTCTTCAATCGGCTGAGTGTCAACTATAGAGCGAGAAACATAATTCAAGGAAAGATATAATTAGTTACATAAAAAGCTAATGAATCTCAATCGAGTGCATATAAGTGCGCTATCACTGCAAATATTACATTATTATCTTATGAGGGATGCTTAATTTTCCACTGGTTTATAGCGCACATGGGGACATAAACATAAAGGAAGCTTTGAAAGGGGTCGGCGGTACAATGGTAGGACGAAATCAACTGAAAGCCATCAATGACGTAGATTATCAGACTGTGATAGCCGAGGGTGGAGAGGAATAACATAGAATGGTACAGGAGATCAAGAGGATGGGAGAGAAGTAAGGATTAAAAATTTATTTTGAAAAATCGAAGATAATGAGGATCTTTTAAGAGGACCAAGAGATATATATCAAGTTAGAATACAAGCAAATCATGCAAGTGAGGTTATTTAAGTACTTTAGAAGCATATTAGCCTGAAATTTGACCCGTACACAAGAAATTAAGAGTAAAAGTGCTCGGGGGAAAAGTAGTTTTCGAAATACTTAGGGAACTCCTGTCAACTGGAAGCATCAAAAATAATTTCTAGAAAAGTTTGCTAAGTGTTTTGTATTAACCAAAGTTTTGTGTGGATCAGAAACGTGGACAATGAGGAAAATATAAGACAATTACCTAGAAAGCTTTGAGATATGGCAGTGACGAAAAATGGAGAAGACACGATGGTCAGATAAGGACAAAAATGAGGAGGTACTGAGAAGTGAATGTAATAATTGTTCGGGTACATGGCGAGTACAGACCCAAGATTTGGCTACGGTATATCGATGACACTTTTATTATTTGGACGCATGATCGCCAGAAGCTAGAAGAGTTTTATCATTACTTGAATATCATAAATAGCCACATAAAATTCACCATTGAAGTAGATACAGACGGGAGGCTGACAATAGAACCTTGGGACATGCCGTTTATAGAAAGCCTACGTCGACGAACCGGTATCTTCATGCTACCGTGTACACTGCACTGTACATTTTCATTCTTATATGTTCTTTTTCTAATTCAAGTTGGTTAGTATTTATTGTTTGCCAATTGTATAAACCATTATTCTTAATCGTATTTTGTAAGGATAGTAAGAGGACAAATTTCTTAAAAAACTTACATTATTAAAAACAAAACAATACCAATGTTTCCACCTCAACTTAAGTAGTTTTCATTAAACCAGATAGCCTCAATGTCTGTACGTGGTGTCACCCTCGATTGGGATAATAGGTCAATGCGCACAGAATTTTAACATCGTATTCCTGAGGGCACTTTGCGAAGCACTAGCTATAAAGTTCAGAGCGATGGTTCATTTTATCATTCATTCGTGCCGAATTAGAGACAAGTTTTGTGAAATGGAATTATGGCACGTGGGTTTCAAATCGCTGAAACTTGGGTAATAAGGAAAGAGGATGGCGATAGATATCAGGAAATTGACAGAAGCAAATCGCGCCTTAGATGAGTTTTCGGAAAACAAAATACTTCTTGAATGTAATTTTCTTTCCGTTGAAGGTACGAAACGACGAACAACACCAGCGCGCCGTAGTTAATCAAAGAGAGACAATGCCTGGCGCATCAATAACGTTAATCGCCCTGTTACAATTACTGAAAGAAGACGATAGCATAAAATTAAAAAAAAGTTTAGATATCTGACATAGCAAAAGTCAATGCATCAAATACCAGCAGTACCACCACTTTTCCGGAAATAAATAAAACAACCATCACGGATCGTTTTTTCTGAGTATCTTGCATAATGGCTTCATCAAAACTTTCATTCTATGCATTGCGGAAAATACAATTTTTCACGGATAACGAACGCTTGCCCGTTCAAAAGATACAATAATTTTAGGAGATGGGCTACACAATACAAATTGGCCGAAAGAGATGTCCTTAACTGCCCTGAATCATTGGTGAAGAGATGAAGAGAAGGAAGGGATGTAGGATGAGAAACCATTGCTTGGTGTCTCCTATTATTAAGGGTAGCATCAAAAAGCTTAATGGGCTAACCCCTAAAGTGATCTACTCTGATTTCATGAGTGGGGGAATCATGAGTGGGTAAGTCGATAATCTAACAAAGGGTTTTATTTAGACGCATACACACGCATAGGCGAAATTATTTTACACTCGAATTTTCAAATAAGCCAATTAACTTCGTCAATGAGACGGGTTTCATGACTTCCCTCAACAGATTCGGATATCACTTAGTACCGCAGGCGTCCTCAGAAATTTTCACGGCAATAAATGTTTTCATGAGCATTAGGAAACAATTTATACTGGAAATGTAACATGTACAAATGGAAAATTACAGCCAGTGGATTCCTCCACCTATCTCGGAAGTACTAGGTACTACGAGGGACAGAAGAAGTGCAACGAATATCAAGCAAAAAATTGCCCAAGCTTAGAAAGCGTTCAAGGTTAAAAGACCCTTGCTGTGTTAAAAAAATTAGGCCATTAAACTAGGAAACGGGATCAAAAATGCTCGAGATGCAGCCTAACTAGAAAAATTCACCATTACCAAATTCTGTACTAATTTCCGCACTCTATTTGACCTTAGAAGAACCGGACATCACCGCAAACCAATTAGAACCGACAGAGGTCAATTTGACCCCTTAGAAATTTAATTCCTATATGGAAATATGTTGTATTTAATTGAAATAATACACAAATTGTTATGAAAATACTTTTTAGTAATCATTTTGCATTATATTACAAGAATACACGTTTATATCAACGTACTTCTGTTTGCCATTTCAACGTAGCGCATTAGGACTTGGACCCAGGACTTCTGCCCCGTTTTGAAGTCCTCATGCTAAGTCTGGGGTGGTCTGAGTCGCGCGGCGATTCACCCCTATGTATTAACGTTCACCGGCCGAACTGTCTGCATTATTTCAACTAAAGCAATAAAACTCCATACTATTTTGTAATAATGGCCGGTTGCCAGAACATTTAGTGATGGAATGAATAGTTATGAGGTCCATAAAGTTAAGGACCTCATAAAAATATTCGGGCTGCATGAATACATCTACTAGTTACTTAACATACTTACCAATAGTTAATGGCGTCGAATGTTTGATCTAATCTTCCACCGCCGGATAATAGTTATGAACGTTTAGCCTATGAATAATGCTAATGCACAGAATAATTAGTCTTTAATAGTAAAGAAACTGGTCATCTGTCACAAAACAACTCTTTTATCAAGTTATAATGTATCCAAGCGGTTCTTTCAGCATTCGTCATCTTGGTTACTTATGGAACTCATAACCCCATGCCATCTTACTAATATAGAAAAATCAAGTGGTGTCTGTCTGTTACTCAATCACTCATAAACCACTGAATCGATTGAAACAAAATTTGGCAGGAAGATACTTGATATATCTGGTTCACGCATAGGCTATAGAATAAAGGTCTTGGGGCCCAAGAAGTCCCTCAAGTGGGCCCTTTTATCGCCAAAAATTGACCCTGGAAGATAATTCTTGCCTGAATTAGAAACACGTAAAATATACCTATGCTGAATGTACAACAATCATGGGGTCGTAAGTCACGCTGGGGCCCCAGAGGGCCCAAGGTTCCAAAAGAATGCTTTCTTAAAAGCCTCATAATTACTGAACGAGAGAACCGATTTTAGTGAAATTAAAGAAATTTTAAATAAATTAAGACTATAGCGAAGGCCCCTATGCCCGTATTGGGCTGTCTGGTGACCCCAACGTATTGGGCTGTCTGGTGTCTTGTGTGTTTGAAAAACTCAAGTCTAAACATTTTGATTCAAATGCAGAGGTTTCTCTTTTTGCATATTTTAATTAGTTGTACTAAAGATAGAAGGGAATGGTTTTCACCATTAAATGTATAAAAGATTATAGTTTCTTATTTTTTCATTTAATTTTGTTTTACGAATACCATTTCCCTATAAATTGCGTTTTTAATTTCAAAATCATGAATTTTACTTCTGTCAACAATAGGATATTTCCTTGGTAACCGTGGAATTAGCATTAGCTTTAGAAGGCAAATGGGACCTTTACAATGGCGGCTGGGTTTTACATCTAGAGATAGGTATTACAGTGGAAATCAAGGCCTTATACTAAAATGTTGCTAATTACGATATTTTCAGGAATATTTTTGCCTAAAATTGGCAAAATTCATTTCAAGTTGATTAATTTAAGTTGGGCCCGAGCAAAATAGGAGAATGCCACAATATTATATTAATGCGGAAAGCCTGTGGAATGCAAATAGCCTGTATTTATGTTTACATATGTTACTGAAAAAGAATTTTGAAACACGGTAAACATAATGTAATGCGGTTTTCATCTGCTGAATTAAAAAATAAAACTAAAATTATATAAAACAGGAGAATGCCATGATGTTATATTAATGTGACTAGCCTCTGGAATGCAAATAGCCTGTAGTTTAATTTCTATATGTTACTGCAAAAGAATGTCGAAATTCGGTTAGCATAATATAATGCGGTTTTCATTGGCTGAATTAAAAAATAAAACTAAAATTATAGCTGATTTGCCTAGATAAAAATACACCTCATAAGTGACTCGAACCTACCACCTATATGCCCTGTATATCTTTCATACCCCGTTGAATTTCAACGGATACCTTTGCTAGTAAGTTATAAAACCAATAATTTTATCGAATGTTTCTGCAACACTTATTGAATGGTTGCCATGGCTTATGGGTCCCATAACTTTATAGAAGACATATATGTCGTCCCTGCAACTGGCCATAAGAGAGGAGAGATAGGTCAACATGACCCCTCTGGAATTAAAAGGTAGAAGATAGTGAATACTGCAGAGAGGTGCTTATTTTCACGTCATATTTTCCTGCTAGAAATATAAAATTTAAGATACGTGCAAGAGCTAGGAAATTTAGTCAGAAATAATGACTTGCCAAAAATGACTTCTGGTGTTAATGAAATTTAACCATGGTTACGACACGTTGCGTGATTGTCATGGTAATAATACCTTGCATATATGTGCATTGTCAAGGTACAATTGATAATGAGACGTGTCAAAACCAGGGTCGGTTTTTAGTAAAAAGAGGGTGGAAATTACCAGATTTCTTTCATTCGTATCAATTTGGATATGGAATACTTCCACAAAGTAACGCCTGAAAGATTCAAGAATATGAATATCAGTAGAAGTTGATCATCCGGGGGCATAATTTGCTCCTGTCTTTTTCTTCACCAATTTTGCACAAAAGCAACTCCCGGTGGAAGAGACTCGGAAAGAGACACGCATCTCATCCAGATGTGAGTAGGGGAGGGCGGGGGGGGGGGGGAGGGATCGCTTAGGGTATTCGCTCCCTGGGTAGGGAGATTCCTCCTCGCCTTCGCTCCTCCTCCATCTCCCAGCGTGGGGACGTGAGCTAGATTAGGATGAAGGAGGAATATAAGAGAGTGGGGGGACGAGGGGGTGGGGGGTTGGGTGGCAAATAAAAGGCACACTCCCCACCCTCGTCTCACTTTCCTCTGGGGCATAAAAGGCTTCCCACCGAGCCACGGCGACTCATCCCCACTTATTAAATAATGCCGCGAGAGGATGAATACATTTTCCTCGCCATTATGATGCAGGCAAATATCTTGTTTTTCTTTAACCATATTTTTTCCACTAGTCGGATGGAATTATTTCGTCAATGCAAGAGAGAAACTATGATACTTACAGGTCAGGCATGCATATGGAGCAACAGCCAGTGTGTTCACAGTTAACTCTCCCATGCTTTTCTCACTATTAAGAATCGCTTAAAACTTGAAAAACAAAGAGACTCATACGCCAATGGATGTACATTAATTACTGGAGCCTGGGCCTTCCGGAAGCCAGTTTAGAAGGCCTTAAATTTTAGGTGCTTCAGCCGATCGTGAATAATAATTCACTTCCTAACATTTACACTAAAACACAATATCCACGAAAAGATAATATCAAAATTTTTCGGGTTGCGTTCGCGTATGTTTTTGAGAATACAGTTTCGCCAGCTATCCTACTGGCGTCCTCAGGTGTCAGCAAAATTGTGCAAAAGAAAACTTTTGATATCGTCTGATCAACACCGCGGAAACCTGCGAACGAACATATCCGTGAGAAGACTTTCGTTAAGGGACTTAAGATAAAGAATGTCATATTGTGATCGGAGATTGGGTTGACATGGTAGCTAAAGTATTAGCTTCCTAACCTGAAGTCCCAGATATGAAACCCGAAGGGAGAAAATACACTTCGGTGGAATACCGATACAAATTTGGTTGCCGTGTAGAGAGATTTCAAGTACAGTGTTCTGTCAGCCGATTGGGATAAAAAAATAGCCCCTTGGCGCCTTTTGTTGGAAAGGTTCATAAAAATCCTTTTCATTTATACATTTTTCATCACTCTCCAGTGAATTATAGTTCATGAAATTTTAATGAATTTCTAAATTTATTAACTCTAACTCACCACATGGCGAAGAATAATTTTTCTTTAGAACAGGTATCTTGTAATACAAAACGACAACACTATAGCAAAAGCAATAAAGACAACCGTTGTCAACAAGTAAAATCATATCTCGATACAACGTGGAAAATTTTGATGTTCCGAGCTTTTCCAACGCTTATCTCAGAAATAATACTAAGTGTGGATGAACGGCGATCAGGTTCAAGACAAACATATTATTCGTTTGCGCTTGCAAAATTGCATAAAATTAAGCGTTTGAATTCATTACAAGAAAATGCCTTTTCTTCCATTAGTTTTGTCCGCACCAAAATAGCATCGATCGTTAGTTATACGAGGTGTTCAACACACGCATATCAACTTTCAAAGATAAAAATATGACATAATTTTCCGAAACATTACTCAATCGACCCAAAGCTTGAATGGATTCAACACGAAACTCTCAGTACGCAACGCCAAATAGGCATGTAATATTCTTATTTTTCTTACGGCCGACTTGCTGTAGCACTGAACAGATCAGCGAAAACTTGGAGCCAATTACTTCGCCCCCCGTTCGAATCGTGTGCGGTCCTTGTAGCAAAGAGTGGGGAAAGATTTCTGGCCACTACTGGACTGAGCGAATTAATATTAGGTTAAGCGTGGTTTCTAAATCATTTTTGTGGCCTGTCTTGTCACTTGAGGGAAAGATTGATTAAAATATCGCGATTTTTCTTCCCCACGCTTTTCGGTCAAAAAGGGGGTCCCTAATTATTGCCCTCCATATATTGGATAATTTTCCGAGGCATTTCTAAAAAAACTGGAAAAAGAAAGCAAAACAATCAACCTTGGCTAAAATTAGATTTAATAACATCCAGCCCCATGGAAAAAAATCTATTGAAAAGTTGAAACGGGTTACACAGTAGCGTGGAACGGGAACAAGCAACCGAGTCACGTGACATGCGGTAAAAATTAGGTAATTTTAAAAGCGAATACCTACTTCAAAAAGAAATTTCGATACTCAGTCACTTACATCCTATATCGATAGCGAAAAGAAAAGCATAGTTAAATATTTTAACAATATCCTTTCATCTTACCATGAAAAAATGTTTGTTAAATAAAACTTAGACCAATATATAAATACATGTTGCACATTAAAGGACGCTTTTCCAGCGAACTGACTCGTCATCAGATGTCCGAGGTATAATTCAATAAACCAAGTATATAAAATGTTTCATTTTATGTCATCAACATATTTTATGCCGTACCGGTAGCTGAAGGGTCTTGCTTAGCCTTAGGTTCATTTAAGAGCCCATGTTCTGATCCTGTGATCTTGGATTATTAAGAACCTTTAGGTTTATCTCTCGCTCAGAATTATTGACTCAGTGAAGGCGCTATGCATGCAATATTTATGCATTTAACATGCCGTGGAGCAACAAAGGTCGCGTTTTGTCATCTCCATTTCTCATTATAGTATAAATATTATGGATAATTGAGAATATAAAGTCATAGGAGCCAAATATCCTCTCCTGAGGAATGCTTTTTACCGATTTCAATAAATCGTTGGCATTCTATACTTTTGGACTCCCTCTTTATGCCTAAGACGTTTTTGCAGTCATTTTTGAACTCATTACTTCAATGATTTAAATTGGAAAGGTGAAAGTTACATTAACAAATTTTATGCCTGTATTTTATCAAGACGGGCTTCAGAAGTTTTGGAGTTAAAAAACTCACTTTATCTTTAAAGTTAAAAACACTTTATCACAAGTATACCTACGTTCCAATTGTTCTTGCCATCTCGTGGGAATTAGATAATCCAAATATTATGTTTACTATAGCATAAGTCCCAAAAACATAGCACTTACATTGATTTTCTTTGGAAAAACAATTGATATTACATAATATGACCGGAACTAAAAATAGCTCCTCAGAAAAAATATAGTTCTCGAACCAGTTACCAAAATTATCAAACCAGAACGGTATAATCTTAATTCACTGCATAAATTGACCGCTATTCATTTGTACTGATAAGACATTGTCACAGAGTCTGATTAATTTCGATTTTCGCTAAGAATGATATTATATGCCCTATCAACCATCTTTCTTGTGCTCATAATCTTCACTTTATTCTAGAAATTTGTAGATGCTGTTGAATATACAAGGGTATTACGGTAAAAAATTTCCCCAAATCACTATCTAGATCAGTAGCACCATTCTGTGTCAGAGTAATATGATATCCTGTCTCTGCTTTCTCATTCAAGATGATACGTCATCATTTCCATGACAAAGAGCAATAAACAAATTAAAATATTTATGAAGGCTGTGCAGTATTACTAGTAAAGCAATATAACGGAAATCGGCAACAATTTACCTAACTCCCGCAAAAGTGGAACATTCACTGCAAGGTCGCAAAAATTAACTTTCAAGGTTATTTGGCATTCTTACAACTTCAAGGTCTCAAAGCTAGGCGACAAAATCTTCTTCCTCCCTTGAACATGGACTTCCTCACCTTTCTCTAACTGAGCATGGGGGAGTTTCGAGCAGATGGAAAGCACGTGAGGTACGAGAAGCCATAGTAGAGAAGGAGAAATAGTGAGGGGGCCACCAGCTTGTTTGTGAAGGCTAGAATAAACCACGCACCACCTCAGGGTCAACTGCGACGTCCAAGCGCAGCTGTTCATTTCCTTCCTCTTATTTCCTTCCGCGAGCTGCGGGTTGGAGTCGAGAGGATTTGGGAGTTGGAAAAGTTCCTCACAATGCTCGTTCTCCTGTTAGTGGCACTTCAGCGTGTTCTGTCCGATGACGAATACGTTTCCGCTTCAGATAGGAACCTAACAAGTAGCCCTGCACTATGACATTTGTTCATTCTCCAATGCTGGAGCCGCTATGGAAAATTCAATCCTTGCCCAAAAAATCAGTAACTTAAGTACATGATTAAAAAACTATTATATGAGCACATAATGGGAACATCTACAAAATAAAAAGGAACAAAAAATTCTCCGAACCCCAACACCTGAATATGAATTTCTCTGTTTCGAATACGTTAGACTTAAATTAAGTAACGAAATAGATAGTGCCTTCCAGTACGGTAACGTAGAACCTATATAGAAGCTGGTAATTAACATGTTGGCTCACCTGGTTTGGTCATATTGTTTCGTTGCTGTAAACCTTCTACTTTTAAATTTAACAATCACAGCTCTGCATTAAGCAGAGATATAATCTAGATATTGAAAAAACATCTTATGATAGCGCAAGGCAAGTAAAGGGAAAGTTAGCCAAAAGTGGTAAAATGCGAATTAGCGATAAGACTCGCAATATTTTACTTGCTTAAGGGACTCATCTCTTTTCTGAATAGACCTGTGGTCCAAATTCAATGAAAAGGACAAATGAAACAACGGATCTTATTATCGGTTGGTGATTTATTCCAGAGAGGAATATATCATACGGTTACGTTGACCATAATGCCGCTAAAGAAGAAGAAGAGTATAATTCTTTTAGAATTGATATAAAAGTAATTCATTAAATGAGGAAAAAGTTTCATTGAACAGATAAGATAAACAAGACTCCCAGGACTTCAAAGATTAGTTGATTAAGCTACTTTCATTTCTCTCGAAAAGTATAAACAAAACTCCCGCGCGTACCAGTAACATTATTTGCCTACGACACACTATAATACAGAGTAAAAACGGAGCTTACTGTCATGCAATTTGATGGATGTATCGGAGAGATGAAGGAGAGGGTATTTGCAACATGTACAATTCACGTATACGTAACGAAACACTCACTGGGTAAAAGAAAGTAAAACAGATTTTCATAATTTGACAGCGATTGCCTTTCTTCCCTGGAACGAAATGAAACTAAATTTTCTAGAAAAAGGTTTTTTCTTTCATCTCGTTAACAAAGCTACATTTACTTCCGCCGACATATTTGAGCGTAATATGCCAAGCATACGCCAAATTCGCATTATGCAGTGCGTTTATGGTAAATCAACCAAAGTCAAGAGTGATGGAGGACATTCCCGAAATATTTAAGCTAGGAACTGCTTGTTTCCGAAAAAAATTTTAAGGCACCAAGAGCTAAGCAGACACCTATGAGAGCTCAGAATATAACCCATAAGCCATGAGAAGCAAATATTTATTCGCTGAATACAAGAATTCGCCATTAATAAAATTTGTTGCTCTTAACAGGATGTAGGCTTACCTATATGAAGTAAAATCGAAATAAGTGTTAGTTGCATAATTTACGCATCATATACAAGTCGCTTTAAAGTGATTACGGCTTTATGCACAAAACTTTTTCTATATAGTTTAATAAATTCTAAGTAGGTCGGCGAAGGCGAAGGAAAGCAAGATTGTGGAAATAGAAGAGAGGAAAGTAATACTTTAAATAAAGTTTGCACAATAAAGCCAATTGGTCCTACACATACAAAAGAGAGCAATTAAGGCTAAAGCGGGGGTAAAAGGAATAGGTCACTAGAAACCAGAGGTTTTAACTTGAACCGAACAGTACATCGGCAGAGTAAAGCGATTCGGATGAAATACGAGACATTCAGGAAAATGCCTTAGGACTGATGCATAGACTAGGGGTTTGTCTCGTCGAAAACAAATCGAAACACTGATGGAATGGGCTCAAAATAGTCCCCTCTGTTCCAATCATAGATGACGGTTTACTCTTCCAATATAGTGGGTAAACAAAATAAAGGCTATTACGAACGACACAAAAGTGATAAACTCAGCTTAGGTTTTTACCCACGATTCATGTTTCATAGAGAAGGAAGTTTGAATTTTTATATATCTTTAGGCGAGCCAATTCAAGGATTGGGAATCAGAACTGTACTTTATTCACTACAAAGGGATTCTAAATATAATGAAAGGTTAGCATGCAAAACGCGGTTCAACTAAGTAAAACTGGAATCCGTCAAATGCACACGGGCATAATTATGAAAGTTCCTCTTAAAATAAAAACAAACTATTGCTCCTTTTTACCGCGGGCAAGAACTTAAATCCAATTCTGCGAACTTTTTTAAGTAAGGGAGATGACAACTTCATAAAAGAGCTCTAATATAGAAAACAAAAGACGAAAACACTCGGTTCACATCAAGCTAAACTTGAATTTTCAAAACTTAACTTAAGAAGAAATTAAATGAACGGCGAGGATCACCGAGGAAAAAATAGTATGAGATTTGAAGAGGGAAGAAGTTTCATGAAAGCTCTAATGAGACGAATAGACCAATTCACGGGGAAAATTTTGCTAAACAATGGTTTACATAATATAATACTTGAAGGAGACATGAATGGAAAGAATTTCAAAGGAAAACCAAGCATATATTACGTCACACGCAAATTGATGAGGACGTCAAGGTGAAGGATTAAGTAGAAATGAATGGAGCAGTTGGCTGGAACGAGAGCGGAGGGGAGGAAAACAATCATCAGATTGATGACTGCCGATGATCACGTTGACATGGGGAAATCAATTGTTGACAATGTTAAAGGCGATACTAGATAGAGAGTACCAATATCCACGACGACGATACCAACCACTGCGGCTTTTATCACCGTTACGCTCATCCCTTAAAGAAGCATGCAAATGCAAAAGCAAACCATATAACCCACGCTTTCCATAATTTAAATCTTATTTATCATAATAACTTTTTAATGAATTTTCTTAGCTTTACATCTGAAGACCAAAATGTCACACCACAATACTTCTTCCCCCGCAGAAATTTCAAGAGTGTTACTTAAAAACTTGACGAATTTTGACGTTAAAATCTTAATTGCCCAAAATCGGAAAAACTTAAGAAAAGAGCCATAATGTTTCCCAAGTACTAAACCAATTTCATCCAGGCTTAGATTATTTCATTAAAAATATTTTATTTAAAATAATTCAACTGTAATCGATAAATATACTTGATAAGTCGGTGATGGACGCAACCACACAGGCCAACGGAGCAACTCTGCACCCGCTTAGACTGGAGTTGGCACCTCTGCTGTTGCGTCGATCACTTCGAATGAGAGAGTGAAATTTCGGAGAGAGGAATGCGCGTGGGTTTAGGTATTACATTTGACGAACGGAAGGGGAAGGAGGGAAAGGACGGGGGGGAAGGATTAGCCCGTAGCACAGCGGCTTTCCTTGGATCTTCGAACACGTCACATTCATTTCACCACCCCACTCTCCACATGCAACGATAGACTCCAGATTCTTCATCACCCTTCTCTCCCGCAGGTCTTCTCCTCCTCCTCCTACCGACCACCCCCTTTCTCCTCCAGGGTACGACATTCGGGACCCCTTCCCCCAACACCCTTCCTCCCATCGCCAATCCCATCTCTCCCTCCACCGCCCGATGCGGCATTAATCTGGGCAGGGCCACTAACTAGCGGAAATCTGACAAGACTCCAATCGATCCGCTGGTAACAACATCCTCCCAGGGCCCGAAGGAAAATCCATGCATTTTGGAGGGAGGGCGGAAATCAGCGTCTAATGGAGCAGCGTCAGAGCTCCTCCCCCCTCCCACCCACTCGCTACAGAATGCGCCACCTTCCCACCGAGAACATATTTTCCCGACGATTAACAAATGAATGCCGCATTCTGAGACCCGCGCACGACAAGCCCCACCACCCAATTTTTCGACCGTTTAGGTGGGCGAGAGGTTTTAGAGGCTTTTTGCACTCCTCTCAGTACTCAGTCACGGATGATAAGTTGTTCGGGGCAGTATCGAAACCCATAAAAGAGTAAACTCAAACGGTTGAATCATAACTGTAAAACCGAAATTAAAAATGACATAACCTCTAAATTATGACGCCAAGGCCAAAAGCTATTGCCAATCGTATCCATGGACACAAAAAAAAGGATTTCTCAAGAGGAGAAGACACTAATAACAAGGGTAGAAGTAACAAGAAGCATATAACTATCTCATAAAAGGTACTAGAGGAGAGCATATGGAAAAAATCAGATAAATCTGATTCCAAAAAAAGATAACAAAGTTGAAAGGTACTTCTGCAGAGAAACAAAGCAGAGCAAGAGTCAATCTCTGAGGAAAAAATAACAACGACAAGCCAGAGAATAAATAAACACTGCCGGAAAAGGTAGGAATAATGAAGAAGTTGTTAAATTGTCACCGAGAGATGACTGAAAAAATACGAAAGATACCATGAACATGCGGGCGGAAAACACTCTTCGATGTAAAACATTTGCCTTCTCCAGTCATCCTTCAAACTTATTCGTCGTTCCCAAAGTTCTATGCCCATCGTAACCATTTATTGAATGGCGAAAATGTTTCGTCCAAATTTCAGAGCCCAGAGAGCTACCCGATTTATATAACATACTAGGTGATCATCGCCAAAATTCAAACGCTAATATCAAGAAAAATGTAGCGTATTATTAAAGACGCGCGGTAAAACCGTGATAATGAGCTAGATGAAGAGATACCTATTTGTTGGCCATCGCTGGAAAGCTTCGGTCAGCTCTATGGAAAACTCTCTCTTGAACGATCGGGCTTAAATTGAAACTTCACACCGCAAACTTTCTCCATTACAGTATTAACTAGCAGTTGTGTGATCACTTAAGCTGGGCCAATCACATGATTTCGGATACATTAGCCTAATGAACAACTGGATGACAGCGGCGGATGCCGAAAGCGCGATGAGACAACTTTCACAAAATTGATGCACAGAAGGAATATGAATACAATATTTCTCGTTTACTTTGTGATATGTCTTCAGTCCGCAACATCACGACAGATAGCGTGGTTGTAGTAGGGGAAAGTTCATTGGTGAAGCGAAAGATAATGTGCGCATTTACGCCATTTATTATGAGAGAGTCGTCCGGTATAGGTAGGATAATTAGGAAGTGAAGAAAAGGTGGAGGGAAATCTGGCGCTAGCACGTCTGCTCTCAGTGAATGGCCCGAAAGGATACATAGATCCCTTCAGCGGACGGAATAGTGCAATTGAAATGCTTAAACCAGTGGCTCCTAACCTTTACGACTCATAGAACCTTTATTAGTGTTAAAATATGTCAACGACTCTATACTTGTGAAAAAATTAATAATCTCAAATATTCGTAAAATGAATAAGTAAAATTGATTTCAGCCAAATTCATGGAACCTTTGGATGTGTGGCTTGCACGTCACGTGCCACGTCTCTGTTGGATACAGTTTGGATATCGCTGCTTTACACATTTACGCCTGAGGGGCGACCGGGAGAGTCCAAGGAAAAACCTGAGCCACAGACGGGTTCTAGCATAGTGACCGGCGTGGGAAGCCAGAACTCTAGCCACCATTCCAACCCGATCCCCCTCGGTGAGTAGCTCTGAATCCTCGCACATCACATCCACATACTGCCCTGTGTATCACCGCAAAGGTTTTGGCAGGTGGCATTAGGACACCAGTCATGGAGAGGGGATGAAATTCTGAGGAGGGATGGGAAGAATAATGGTATCCCTGTTCCTCTCTTTATTTATGGCTGGTGCCAAAACGCCCCCACCCTCGCAGGGTATCAAGTGGATGCAGATTAGGAAGGGGACAGAAAGCAAAATGGGTTTTGACGGATTTTTTTCCAAGCTTTGTTTTGATGTTAATTAATGGTCGCTTGGAGGAAGGCATACTTACACAGATTGTTCAACAATATATGCTGATTGTGTATCGTATTTTTTTATATTCTTTCATTAGTATGTGCGTTTTTAGTTCTATGTCATTCACGCACATAGTATACACGAAGTAAAATATTTCCCAACAGTTAATTCAAAGCTGGAGCTATTCCAAAACTGGTTATGCATATCCTAAAGGGATAAGCGCTTTGCTAATGAGTAAATGTTTGAAAAAATGTTTCGACTATAGGTTAGTTAAACGCACGAAAATCAGCAGGGGATCGGGTTGGTGTGGTGGTTAGAGTGCTGGCTAACCATACGGACGGCCAGGGTTCAAATCCCTGCAGAGGAGGATGTTTTTCAGAGGAAACCCGATCCCTACTTGATGTCTTGTGGAGGGTGCTTCAGTGCAGTACTTCGTCTGTCAGATGAGACGTTAAGCCGTGGTCCCCTTGGCGCCTTTAGTTAAGAGGCTAATGCCGACGCCGGGTTTCTATCCACCCTTCCTCCCTTACCTGTCCCTTATGGCGCAAATGACCTTAGCTGTCGATGGCCTCCCCTAATATCCAATGCAAGCCAAATTCTGCATGACGAAGGAATCGTGGCAAATATACTGCCATTACACGAGTGATGTAACTGCGAGGGGTTCTTTAAAGCCAATTTTGGCACCAAAGGGGTACGCTAGCCGAAAAATTCTGGGAACCGCTGCTCTTAAGAAACAATGTAGTCAATAAAATTATCCACTATTTTATAAGTACATGGTATCACCGAAGGCTTCTAATATTGCGGCGCGCAGTTATAACATTATACGCCTAAAACGTCCCAAGCCAGGTTAGTACCTCGTTGATAGAGCAAGGGTGGCACTTTGGCTTTTTTGTTATTAAGGACGCGAGGTAATTTTGGACAAATTACCACCAAAGTCCAAAGGACACTCAGGATAATCTAAGGACAATACAACTCAACGTAATGATCATACGATAACTTGTAATTCTCCGAAATTCTCTCAGAATCAGAATAAGTCTCATCAGAAAAAAGATGACAATTACTCTAAAAAACACTTAATTATAAACAACCGTTCCTAAGTGAAAACATAAAGCCAAGTGCTTCACAAACTTCATTTGTAAAAATAAATGAAAAATTAAAATTTAAAATTGGGCACCCTGTTGTCCTAGGGGTGGGAAATAACCCCTAAAGGCGGACGAGCCATTGAGTGGCCAATGGCATAGGAGGCAGAAGGTCACGTCTGTAGTGGGAACCATCGGTGACCTACTGTACACCACGCTCCAGGAACTGACAATCCCTGGTTCTAATTTCCCAGTGGAAACACTGGACTTACAAGCTCATAAGCAATCATGACTCGTGCAAGTAATGACAATAATACCCCAGGTGCTAACCAATCTACCCGTCGACAGACGGCAACCAGGAATTCGGAATCTGGGGAACCTGTACTTTCACGATCACAGAAAAAGTCAGAGTTTTCTGGCAAACTTTCACATAAAACACCCACATACATTGGCACCTTCAACATCAACACATAAATCCAACCGGGAAAATTGCATAACCTCACATCAGAACTTGGCAAACAAAAGATACTGATACGGGCTCTACAGGAAACACGCATCACAGATGAAGACACGGTGGATTACTGGAACTACCGCATATTCAAAAGCAAGACAGAAAAAAGACTCACCAAAGGCGCACCAATTTTGGGCACGGCATTTATGGAACAAAATGATTGTCGACTCCATCAAGGAAGTGACCCCCATAAACAACAGACTGATGACAATGCGCATACAGTATGCTAATAAGAAATATACTATGTTCAATGTACATGCCCCTACTAATGGAGGCAACAAAAAAGATCCCAAATCAACAGGAAAATTCTGGACAACACTAGAGAAGGTGATGGCCAAGGCCCCAAAGAATGACATCAAAATTCTACTTGGCGACTTCAACGCACAAATTGGCAGAGAAAAAATCTACCAGAAAACCGTGGGAAAATTTCCTGCACACAAATTCACCAACAAGAATGGCACAAAACTAATCGAACTCTGCCAACAGAATAACTTGAAGATTATGTCCACGTCTCTCAGAAAATCTCCTCAAAAACAGAAGACTTGGAGATCACCTATTCAGGGGATGGGCGAATTCCAGATAGACCACGTGGCGATCTCATATCCAGTGCAAAGAGAAATCCATGACGTCCAAGTCCGGAGAGGAGCAAACGTTGACTCTGACCACTACCTAACACGAATTAAAGTTAAATTCACCCCAAGAAGAATCCACCGTAAGAAAACACACATTCAGAAATTTGACGCGAATAAGATCAAAGAATCTGACGTAAAACAAGAATAGGAGAAAGAACAGGCCAGCCCATGGGAAGAATTTTGCACAAAAATCATGCAGAAAGCACAGTAACTAATCCCCCTGAAAAAGAATACGAAACATCCGTGGTGGGACTCGGAATGCGAAAATGCACTGGAAAGACGCAAGCAAGCATTTCAGGAGTACAACAGAAAAAAATCCCCGGAAAGTCAACAGCTGTTTAACGAGACTAGAAAACAGGTCGCAAAAACTATCAGGCAAACTAAGAGGAAGTATATGAAGGACCAACTGGAGTCCATAGAAGAGAACTTCCGCAACTATAATATGAGAGACTTTTACAAAACTTTTGCAGGACAAATCCGAGGATACACACCACAAAATCTGTGCTTCAGAAAACAAGATGGAAAATTAGCACTGACAAATCAGGAAAACTGTTTAGTTCTAGCGCAGTATTTCTCTGATCTTTTCGATTGCCCCCAACCAAGCACAAGATTTCCCAAAGAAAATTGCACCGACATTAACCCAGAATCACCACCACCAACACAGATAGAGATCCACAGACACATACAGAAACTGAAAAATAACACGACTTCTGGTGAAGATGGCATCAATGCGGAGTTACTGAAAAACCTAGGGCCAAAATCACTACAGGAACTCACACAAATCATTGGGAATATCTGGCAAACAGAACAATTGCCAGACGACTGGAAATGCGTTCTTATCCATTCACTACACAAGAAAGGAGACAGAACAGATACGAACAACTACAGACGAACGATACGAACTACTCCCTATTACAAGTTCCCCACAAAAATCTCTCAGCATGTCTTCTCCTAAGAGTACAAGAGCCACTAGAACACAAAATTGGCGAGTACGAGGCAGGCTGGTCACTCGTGTACAGAACAAATCTTCAACCTGAAAGCAATACTGAAATACAAAGCAATTAGGAATGCCCCGATCATGTGAACGTTTTTCGACTTCAAGAAGGCGTACGATTCTATCGACCGACAATCTTTATACAATATTTTAGAAGAACAGGGACTCGATGCAAAAACACTGCGATTGTTCAAACAGACATTGACAGATACAACCTCGAAAGTAAAATTTATGGGCGAAATTTCTGAACCTTCCCAGATCAAAACTGGAGTACACCAAGGAGATGGGCTATCTCCACTCCTCTTCAACTTAGTCCTGAACAAAGTCATCAAGCAGTGGGAAAAAGAAATGAAAAACCAAGGACATTGGAAACCAACACGATTCGGATTACCCAAAGATGACGTAGAAATTGCATTCCTAGCTTTCGCTGATGATATAGCCATACTCGCAGATAATGAAACAACAGTAGCCAAACAGATAGAAGTCCGCAAGGAATGTGCAGAAAAAGTCGGCCTACATATCTCTTTCGAAAAGACCGAATTCTCCTGCTCAAAATTAGACAACGAAGTATTGAACACAAAATACGGAAAGATAAATCGAGTCACACATTTTAGATATCCTTGAACCCACAGGAGGAGAGAAGATAGCACAGAAGACTCGATTACAGAAAATGAAGAGGGAATATGGCAAGACATACAATATATATAACAAGAAATGCATTTCCATAAACACAACGATCAGGCACTACAACACTGTAATCAAGCCAGAGGTTCTATATGCAAGCGAAACTCGTACGCTTCATATAAAAAGACATATGGAGAACATACAGAAGGAAGAGCGAAAAATCATGAGGAAAATTCTCGGCCCAAAATTAACAGAAGAAGGGTATAGGCTGCACTCCAGGAAAACTACGGAGAAGATGTCCAACCTAGCGGCGGATATCAGAAAAAGAAGACTGCAATTTTTCGGACATATCAATAGACTCCCACCGGCAAGACTCATTAAAAAGGTCATCGCATATTTACAAGGTGTCAAATCAACAATACCATGGTTGTCACAAGTCAGAGGTGATCTAGAAAGAGCAAAAATAGACCCTAAGGAAATTGAAAACAGAAACACCTACAGAAATAAGATACACCAGTGGAACGTAATGCCAGAGAACGAAGTCCCAAAGAAACCACGGACAAAGTGGACGGAAGAGAGAAAGAGATCACGGAGGAAGAATCAGAGTAGATTAGAAATAAACTCAGAAATGAGTGGTAATGCTTTGCGTGATCCAATAAAAAAAGGGTCCATAAGCAACTAATAATAATAATATGATGTAACATCAATGGTTACACAGTCTTCTTAGTTAAAGTGTGCCAACCATTTGCGTAAAAATTGACTGAAATGAGTCAGGACTCAAGAGTGTGTAACTGAACGTTGTGCGGGGCGGCGAATATGGGGAGAGGGATTCAATTCTGCCGTGGCGTTACCTATAAACAGGTAATACTTTCCAGAAGCTAGGATCTACACAAAGCCGATCGACTGCTAATACGCTCAACTAGTTAACAGAGTACGGCTTCTTCTCGGACTGGGACATGTTACTGTGAACGCAAAAGCATAAAATCTTAAAATGTCCTGTCCGAATTAGTTCTTGTTTATAATGAAGTATACTAGTTTGAAATTTACTGCACACATACTAAATGAATCGCAAAATTCAGTAACTAAAAGTTAATAACGGACTCAGTGGCACTGGATAAAATCATATCAACCTATGGTTTTAACTAATCGATATCACTTGAGAAAATAATAATATTCTTCAGACTGTTTGTTTGACTCTCATAACATTCCAGTTTTTTGTTAAGATTATTTTACTGTCTGTAAGATCAAAATTAATCCATTTGTGAAAAAGCAACGAATGAAGCCATACATTGTTCTTATCCACTCGTACTATATAATGAGCAATTAACAGAATAAATTGGGAAGATGAAGGAATGCGCAAAGATATGCAAAAAAGACATAGCAAAATTATTCTCTTCACTGGGAAGCATAAGGATCCCAATATAAATACAGGGAGTAAATGGGGGCTATCCAAGTAGCTCAGGAAAATATTTTAGTTCTCTATTGATCAGAGACATGAGCAATCGAAAAAGGTGAGCGGCATAAAAAGGAAATTTCAATACGTGACGTTGGAGACGAGTAAAGCGGATAAAATATTCAGATTAAAGAGGAAACGAGGGAAAAAAGAGAAAAAGTAAAAATCGTCTCTTCTCCTGGTTTAGGAGAAGAGTAAACCTACAAATCAATTGGGCAGATAAAGACAGAAAACGAGTAAAAATAAGGAAAAGAATATGTAGGAGACCGTTTACGCGAAACATTAAGCCGAAAAGTCGAACCAAAATGATACAGCAATCTAGGTGAATGGGTTAAAGGCATAAAAAAGAGAAAGCAAAGCCCTGCAAAAAATATCAAAGAACACGAAATAATTTCAAGTATAAAGAATCGTGAGAAAAATGAGCTTCACTAATGTAAAATAATTTGTATCGTTTATGTATAAAATAAGGATCAATTGCAAGCATTCTTCCGAATGAGGCATTCAACATTTTCGTGTAGTAAGAGGGAAAGAAATAGAATAGAAGCTTATGAAATGTGGGTGTAGAGAAGGATGGAAGAAGTAAGATGGGTAGATAAGATGAGAAATGAAGAGGTTTTGAGCAAAGTAAAAGAAGGAAGATCGCTCCTAAAGGAAATAAGGAAAAGGAAAGGAAACTGGTTGGGCCATGTGATGAGAGGGAAAAGTATAATAACTGTGGCACTTGAGGGTTCAATTGAAGGAAAGAAAAAGAGAGGAAGGAGAAGAATTAAATTGGTGGATCAGGTGATGAACATCAGCTATGATGAAGCAAAGAAGGAAGCTCGGGACAGAAGCGGATGGAGACAGCAGTGGTGTACGGGACCTGCCAGCAGGCAGAACATCAGATGATGATGATATGCTACCAGGTGGGCCCATCCAAGTGTCTGTAGCTGAAACCATTCATCAAAAGGCTACTAAAAAAAGGACTTGAGGGAGGGGTTTGGAACGGAGATCAGTGATCGGAGATATTATCCCAGTTATATTACGCGTATTATCCCAGAACTGTCGTATCGCAATAATCAAATCGTAGTTAATATATACAGTAAGGTAAGAAACGATTCTCCTAACTTCTGGAAGATAGTGAATTTGTCTTAGTTTTTCGTATATTGTTCTATTAAATCCATATGAGTGAGTGTTTAGAAAGACGGTGAGGTTATAGTTGGGTTTTGCGGTCCGGGGCATTTGAGAGGCATTAACTTTTCAACTAAACTTAACCTTACTGTTTTCTCCGAGTCTTTGGTGGCTATAAGCCCGGTTCATCAATTCTTTTAGTCACAAAGCGTCATTTTCGACTCGGATGCTTAAGGTTCTAAACTAATTCATTACGAGAAATTGTCAAGGAACAGACAAAATTAATATAAATCACTGCATTTTGGCAGCTACACATTTCACTTAACAACAATACTCCATGAAACGGAGTGAATTGAAACATAAAAGAACAAATTGGAAGCTCACTGCAAAGCCAAATATATGCGACTTCGAAAGACAATAACGAGTTATTTAATTCATCTTCAGTCGGTTGGTGAAAAATTATGTTGTTGCCTATTAGCATTAGTAAGTGTTCCTGTGAGGTAACTTGTTTAAGTATTTTATTTTCACTATACAAACCTTTCACCTTTTCGATTGTAAAAATGAAACATAACGTAGATTGTATTAAGATAAAAATTCGTTTTTCGAAGTGGATTTTTAAGGATAAAAGTAACTTTCTTGATGGATAGCCAGTAATATAGAAAAGCAATTTCCAATTTACCCCCAAGAGCATGTGATGATGTTACGTGTGGCCATGTGCGCTTTATTCGCGCTGTTGGAACAAATAAAAAAAATATACATTGGGAGCCATACTCGCGAGATGTGAAAAAAAGCCCGTCTCAGTTGTTTGTATGAGAGCGTGTTTTTGCACCAACTGGAGAGAAATTGAGTGAAAAAATAATAATGGCCTTCCTTCAGAGAGGTAATATGCCACAAAAGGGACTTGCGCCCTTGCAGGAGCCATCCAGCCTTTCGTCTGACCTGAATTACTGCTCCTACGGCCGCCGTGAGATGAGAAAAGTACCCCCTTTGCCGTGTAGGTACCTAGGTTGGGAAATAACCTGGAAAACGGGATAGCGCCACTCCCAACTAGAGTATATCCCCCGTGGAAATGGAAAGACGAAAGCGATTCAAATCGATGAGTCGATTCAAGATCTTTTTTCAAATCTCACAAATCGATTTCCTACAAAGTTCTCCATTCTCAAGCACAATAGAAACATTCCAATAGATGGACACAATTGTAATAACTGCCTGAATAAAATTGTAGACCCTGAATAATCCCAAATGCAAATACAAAAATCTACAAGTACACACGGAAATAATATATGCAGCATATTGAATAATATTCTTCATCTTTAAACGTAAAGAAGTTTTTTCTTTTTTGAAATAAAGTGCCCAGCGGGGGACTAAAGAAAATGGAATACATAACACCACGGAATAGTTTAGATCGGAGGTTCGGTAGCAAGGTGATATTAAGATTTAAAAGGCATTACATGAGTGACCACTCACAGTTCTATTTCGGCAAATGTAACAGCAATCCAAGCGATTGGAAACATTTCATTCTACATATAATGAAAATTTCTGGATCGCTTGTTACAGTCTTATGCATACTTATCTCTCGATATTATGGTCCGATCTTGTATACACCATACATAGCAATATTGAGAGTGGAAGTGAGGACAGTTGTGGAGAAAGCAATTAGTAGCGCATGCCGACGGGTATAATTCCGGCCCGGCAACCCAAATGTCTCGGGTTCGAACTCCTACCACGTTATAACTGTTTCGTCCGTCTTAAGATTGACAGATGGGAGTTATATAGCACGAAAAAATCTCAGTAAAAGAAGCTTTTCGAGCCCAAGTCCACCATTACCTTTAGAGAAAAATGGGGGGGCAAAAACCTTTTTTGGCGATGAAATACAATAATGGAATACCTTCTACAAATATCAATTGCTCCGTGCTAAGTTATGGAATAAAATGAGTACTATACGGTCATTTCACAAATTTGGGGAACCAAGAGGAAAATGCGCTGATTTAAAAACGTCCGGTGAAACGAAATGTTAGACGGATGGATGACCGACAACCGGCTCAGGAAAAGAAGCACAGAAGCCAAAAGCAAAAGTTAGTCTGAGGTTTTTACTGCTCTAAATAGTCCCTAAAAATGCTCCCATCCTCGCACAACTATTACTGAGTGTTCCCACGATACAATAAATTGTATGATTAAATCGTAGTGATCCCCTTAACGGTGTTTGTCAACAATCATTGTCTAAGGATGATGGAACTTAGTCGTTTCATTGCACAATTAAGTTTCACCAGCAGCTCCAAGCGGAACCGTAAAATAATGCTGCTGAACGAGCTCACCACACTAAGACAGGGAGAAGTTGAGACACGACGAATATCAACATAATTTATGGAAATGGCGAATGTTATAAGTTGTTTACTAAATAAATAAGGTATTGTCTTTCGTGCGATTCCTTTACGCTGATAGCTCTGGGTCTCTACCTATATTTTACATCGGCAGTATAAGGTTGTAAAGGTGCAAAGGCAGTTCCACCAAAAATGACTTATTTATATTATATTCGGGAAACTAATATAGCAGCATGTTCTCTGTTTGAATTTAATAATTAAACTATACCTTCCCACGAATATTTTTTTCAAAAAGATCTAATATTATAGGCAAGGAGTTATGTACAAGAATTAGTAAAGTATGTGGGAAATAATTTTTCAGTGAATTATTAGTGACATCTCCCATTTGAACTCTTCGTAATAATCGAATATCCCATTGAATGGTTATAAAATTCCGACATCTTTGTTTTTTAATCATTGACAAATAACTCCAGGAGCAGAATTCAAAGTTCCTTAGTTGGGATGAATCCGGAGGGAGACAGGGCGATGCGATCAGCTCCTATTTCTATTAATAATTAGCATAAAAACATGAATGTTACATATTAAGCATTTTATATCTTATTTTAAATTTTTTTAAACTAAAGAACTTCTTCAAGAAACGTAGTATTATTTAAACAATGCAAACGAAATTATTTATGCCAGCATTTGAATTGACTTACACAGTGGCAATGGAACCTTCCCAAATCCTCATTAAAAAAATTGAGCAGACGCAAAAATGGTACCTACTCGCAAACATATTCCTTTAGTGAAATCGAGCGATTAATAAGTCAAACCGTCCAACATTTAATGGGAGACAATGTTAAAAATAAAGCAAATGAGAACTTTATGGGGTGGCACATGACCTATGACAGTTGTGTGTTGTGCACAGACGACATCTACATCCCGAGAAACGAGAGTCGGAGAAAATGAAATGAAATTCCAGAGCGACACACGTTACGGGTCTGAATGAATCGGCGCTCGGAATCAGAATCCACTTTAAGGAGATGAGATTAATCGATTTCGTCCTTTTTTTTGGAAATTTTGCGGAAATCCTCACACAAAGAGCAATCGCATTCGGGCGGCGCGCGGCAGCCACTGAATTCAAATCGCTCATCTCGCCGAACCGTCGAAGAAACACGAAGGGAAAAGATCGAAGACAGTCTCGGAGTGGGGAAGAACAGGAGGGGCGGGGGGGGAGTTGAGACCGAGGGGAGTTATGTGGCACGGGAGAGAAGAGGTGGAAAAAGCCATAAACCAGAGAACGAAGCCGAGCTCCTTGCGCTGCAAACGTCGGCTTCGGTGCATAAAATACACAGCAATCGAGGTGAAACATTATGCAGGGGAGAGAAAAGGTGGGGGGAAAAAATAATAAATGGCCTCAGCCGTATTGCGAAATCAATTTACTCATTCCGTAAGTTATCCTTACGTCCCTTGGCTCAAGAAATGCCTCATGGCTTGCGAGTATATTCAACAAGAAGTATCAGGGGAGTAATAGCAGTGAATTAGGTCTCGGAGCATCGCTTGCCGATTCATCTTTTTACAGCAAAGGCCGTGCTAACTTGTCAGGATTCTTTTGATTTTTGACCGAGAGGGCGCAAGATTCTGCAACTAGAAAAAAAAACATTTCCAGGACAAAGAATATTACAAAGGATGAATGACCAATCGCGAAGGAACTAAAAAATATCTTTATTGGCCAAAAACAACTCTCACGAACTACATCTCGATAAAATGGGTTAATTGTAAAAGTTTAGGACTTTTGATCGCTTTTCCACAGTAGGGAAGCCAGAATACACCGCCAAAAATAAACAGCATGTATTAGAACATGAAATTATGCAACGGTGAATGTAGATTAACTCCACTAATGCAATGTAAAAACTGAATCACACATTTCGTACGCATTGCTTGAAGGTATTGTCCATCATTATTTGTTAAATGAAACAATTGTAGCATACTTCCTCATATTTAGAGCACGATCATTCAAAGCAAATTACTTTGACTCATGGATTTCGTGCGCGGGGCTCGAAAGTATTGCCCATTTTTATTTATTAAACGGTAATGTTTTAGCAAATCTTCTCACTTCAGGAGTACAATCATGACAAGCCGTGCATGTGTGATTTTTTGTGACACTATTTTCGCGTATCTAGCGATAAGGAAGACTGATAAGATACATTTCACATAAAAAACAAAGGGTAAAATTCGGCATGAAAAAAAATCACCTGAGTTGGCCGGAATTCGGACCTGGATCTCCCAATTTCCGGTCACATGTATGTACTAGCAAGTTCCATAGTGTAGCTGCGTGCAATAGGGGTCCCCGGGTTCGAATCACGGTCAAGTAAAAGAAAGTTTTCATGATTAATTGCACTCTCGTCTGTGTATATCTTAGTGCCCTAGCGCGAGACTGCGTACCACACGACTGGTGCTGTCGCAGTGACTGGAAATCACAGTTGAAAATATCACAGCACTTCACAGAGGATAGAAGAAATCTGCCAGCCTCCATCACACTAAGTGAGAGCGAGAAAACCAATATATCAGTAAGCTGACATGTGATTTTCAATGGGCAGCTCAGGTTTACGGGAATAACGCGCTACGATGAAATTCTACCATCGATGACATAGATTATCATATAATTGTAGACTCGTGCCGGTTAAATTTATTCTTTATCTCGTAAATATTTTCCCCACATCTAGTATTTTGGGGAGAGACAGCCAGATAAAGCAATTGAACCGTGAATAAAATGGCTGTCAACCGATTACCTGCTATGATAATAAAAAGTTTCGCGTCTGGAAATAGAAAATTAAGTGAACCACAATCAGATAAAGGGACTAAGATTCGATTGCCTATGTAAATGAATGAAACTGTGGAATATTGAATTGATTCCATAGTTTGCAGAGAATAAATGATCTAAAATACACTCGATTAATACATATGAGCAAAAAATACAGAAAAGCGAAAAACATCGTGTAACCCTTGCATTACTTGGACCATGAATATATATTATGGATTGGGATCTCGTTGCCAAAAAGTGTTGTCTACAATCCCAGTAAACAAACAGCTTTTTGGAAAGTGGTTCCGCCTAGTGATGAAAGACGGAAGTTCAAATGTAAATACAGTCAACAGATTGTAAATAAACACGGCTTACCGGTTTTACCATGAATATACATGGGCTTTACTTACAATTAAACATAATTCAGTGGGCAGTGGATAAAAAAATGTAGTACTACACGCGGAATGTAATTATATACATGTTTAGTATCGTCCGGTCTACAGATATATTTTATTCCTCTCCAAATTTAATTAAACAAATGCACAATTAAATTCTTAGCACTTCGTGAATATCGTGAATACGGAAATTTAATAATAATGCGAGGTGACTTCCCAATGGCCATCATTGCAGTGTTGGTAAAAAGGAATGCACTTACCACCGCCTTGAACAGATTCTTATTTTTCAATCCACGTCTCCTATTTGGGGTCGTCGTAGACGCATACCCTGTTTTGCAGCCTGGTACGATGCAAGTTCTGTTAAAACAAAACATTCTGAATTCTTTGTTTAGGCAAAAAGGCTTAATGCATTCCAATTATAATCGGAGTATGGCAAATATCGTAATCGGCACACGATGAACGTTTTATAAACCTTTTACACATTTCCTGTAATAGATATTTCCTCTCTAGCATTTAAAAAGTAAATTTTAGATAACAAAAATAGCAAGATATTATTCAAAGTATCACGTAATTCATATCTCCTCGATCGTTATTGAATAGTTACCACAGTCTCTCGTTATCAACAATCAACTACGTCTATTCACAATAACAACGGAAAAGACTCTAATCGAAGAAGCGCCAAGGACTGGGTGAACTAAAAGTGGAAATTTAGGCAAAACGTAGCCTAGGCAACAATGCCGAACATCCGAATCCATAATATATATTCATGACTTGGACCAACAATGAAAACTATTACCGTTGAATCGTCGATTGAAAAGAACAGCTTAATAACCACAAAAGAATAAGCATAATGAATCAGAAATGTCTAAGCCCTAAATACCTACTTACCTAAGACCTAAATACCTATGCTCCAAAAGTCGTCTGTACATCACTCGCTAATAGGTTAAACCAGCAACAAGCACTTTTTCAAAGGGAAAAAATAGGAGTTAAAATAAATCATCCGCTAAAATTCCAGACTCGATCTCGTCAGCAATTTAGTCTTCCAAGGGCACATGTGTATTTCCATCGCACGATTAGCATCGAAGATCGTTGTGAGATGGGACAGATAGGACCACAAGTGACCCCATCCTCCTCAAAAGATTATACTCACACTAGCATCCCATGAGTCGAAATTTGAGCTCGCTTTGTCACCATGCAGCGAGCTGATGCCTTGTGAACACGTCTCCTACCGATTGAAGCGGAAGGTAGATTACGCCTTCACGAACGATTGTGAAGCCTTTTTTTAAAAGTGTAAAATTATCCACCTCACGTAGATGTAGCGCGCAGTTGGTACACTAGATATAGATTAAATGCAATCCTTTCTTTTGATATAATTTCCAAGTTCCATTTTCCATTAAAAAATCATCGCGGTACTGCAATATTTTCAATAAATTGCAATAAATTCCCATACCATGTCATACCCGTATGACCTGAACAACTGATTCATTCATTATGGCAGAGTGCGCATTATAAACAGGTCCAAACCATCCCCATGCCATCTATCGAACCGTGTGGTTCCACCTATTCTCCTCTTTAAACTATGACACCTCCCTCATAAATCGTGGCCGTAGGGAAGAACTCAAACAGCCTTCATTTCAATCGGGCAAACAACGCGTTAGTAAAGCGAACGCGGGCTGCGGAACGAGACATCGCGAGAAAGAGAGAGAGGCGCAAATCTCGAGCGAACGCCCTTGGAGCGAGCGAGCGAGGGAACAAGACAATCCTCGAGGAGCCGGAGAGGAGGATGTAGCATTAAAAAAGAACGAAAAATACGAAAAAAAATGAAAATACACACACAAACACAAATGTATACCGTGTCTGAGCACAAGGGTTGAAGCGCTGTTAACGACGAGCTTGTTAATTTCTTTTTTTTCTCCGGAAAAAAATGGCGGTGAACGAGGCCGGAGATTGGTCAGGAATGGAGGTGGGGGTTGGGAGGGGGGAATAGGGAAGTTGGGGGTGGAAGGGATGCTCTGAACAGAGGAGAAGAGGAGTTCCGAGGGGTTGATTTGCGGCATCGCCGCCGAGAGCTAGGGGAGGGACGAACAAGTTTCATCTACATTTGCAAACTACCACGCAGGATGACACCAAGGCGTGTGGCAGAGGAATGAGTAGGTTTCGCGGCTGGAGCAATGACTTCCGATTCCATAAGCTGGGGTTCAAACCCCGTTAGTGGTGGAGATTTTTCATTGCAATACCGATCCCTACGTAGGTGCAATTAGGAGAGAACTTCAAGTGTGCCACTGCGTCCATTAGATGGAACGTTAACATTGTGGTCCGCTTTGCTTCTATCCTTGAGGTGGTTGGACCGATTTTCTTTTATGTTCAGACGCGTGAGTATTTTCATACGAGTACGATGCTACTATACAGTTCTACTCAAAGTTTTCCATGGTCAAGGTATATTCCTCCACGCAGAGTGAAACTATCAATAAAAACTGATAAGTTACAAGGAGTTATTGAGGAAGTGCGCAAAAATGTATAGGTTTCCCATTTAAGATTGCCTTTACAATAAGTTATGATGGTTATCAAATGTTTTGTAAGTTTCCGATCCCACATCTTCAATCGGCAACCCAAGAATAAATATGTTTCCAGCGAAAAATTAGAAGCAGAAGGAATCGGAAACAGAAATCAAAATAACTCAGTTTTGGTAGCAGAGTAGGTAAAATATAGCGTTCACATCAATGAACACAGAAATACAGCCAAATAAAACATCCGATCCAGCAGATTACGTGAACAGTGTGACAGCTTAGGGAGTAAAAATCAAGCTCCGATTGTCAAAACTATAAACGCCATCTTTTGTGAGTTGAAAGCATGTCGATGCTGAGAACGCCCTTGATTTCCGTGCATTTGTCCATAAGACTATGTAACTCACCAATTACATACTTCTTAATGTAACTCACCTCATATAAAAATATTCTTTATGATGTCTTTCAATTTTGCATTAACTTCATCCCACTTCCTATTAAACTAACGGGTGGTATATATCTCCTTCAAAGCAATGACACGCTCAACGTTTACTTACATCTACACCCATCTTTTTTTTCAACGTCATGTATTTCTTACGATGGGAACGCCAATGATTGTTAATGTTAATAATTGGAAAATAAGTAATATCCAAATCTCAATATTGTTTTTAGTAAAAAATTGTGTTAAAATTTTGTTAGACACTCCACTTAATGATCCTTTAAAATAGGGGCAACAGTTATATTTGACAAGTATGTTTCTTCAGCTGATAATTTTTCAACAATAAAGTTATCACAAGAATCATTCATTAGCACACTACGTTTCATCACTCTTTTATTACTGTTAAGATTTTGTCTCTGAGCAGATTCGGTGTACTCATTCATAATAAATTTCATCCTTATTGAGTTCTTTGATATTACATGGAGTTAGAATAAAATAGTTATTTGAATTAAAAAAGGAGAGTAAAAAAATCCTTTTTTTATTATACTGTTTAGAGTTAAGGCCCGATAATGGAAAATATATGCGTGGTTAAGGAAGTTTGAGCAAAATATCCATATTTTCTCTAACCTTATTCAGTGCGTCTTGGATATAAGAATTAAATATTATTGGGGAGAGCGCACAGCCTTGTCTTAATCCTTCCGTATTACTGATGCTTGTTGCTCATTTCTTATTTTAGTAACTGCAGTTTCATTTATAAACAAATTCCAAATTATTTTTCTGTCTCTATACTCTATTCCACATTTCCTTAGGATTTCGAAAATTGTTGACCATTTGACATTAACAAAAGCTTTCTCAATGTCTATAAAGACTAAATGAGTTTTTCTGCCCTTCTATAGTCTTTTTTCTAATATTGGCCGTAGTCCTAAAATAGCTTCTCTATTACTGACACCTTTTTTGAAGACAAATTGATCTTCTGTCAAAACACCTTCGGTCGTCTTCATAGATTCCTTAGCGAGCTACTATCGGCTTAGTAGTGCACTAACTAGTCGCCAACTAACAAAATCGTATTCATAGACTGCTACTAAGCTCAGCAGCGCCAAGTGAGCCACTATTTAAGTAGCTGATTCTTAAACACTCTCTCGCCTTCTTTAGAGCAGCTACAAAATATGGCGGTCTGTCAAAAGTGGTTCACCTCGGGTGATAACCTTAAGCCATAACGGATATTTTAGGCGAAAATACCAAAGATACTGGTGGAATTGCTTTTCTCAAGTCTGGCGGATGCGACGTGTAGTACTGTTGCTGGATCAAACTGAGCATTTTAATTATTTGCTCTTAGTCTACGACACCGTGTTATGGTACTCCGTAGTGCTTCATGAGTGTTATATACAACGAAAAAGGAAGAAGTAGTGAGATGATTACTGTGGTTTCGAGCGTCGTAAGGTCGTCTTCGTCATCTCGTTTCATCAGTGCTATGCCTCACAGCATTATAAAGTGCATAAATCATTGTGTGTATTGACTGTTTTTGAGGGTAACAATACCATTTTTAAATTCTTCGGGCCTTAGTTCTGTTCATTTGTGGTTTTAGATCGTTATCCTACGAGAATACAACCCATTTTAAAGAGTTTGTCGAGGAGGAAGCCTCGTAAACAATTTACAGGTGCATATTAGTTTTCGTGACTACTGCATCGAGTGAGGTGCTTCAGAGGAATTAACTCGAGCATATTACCGTTGTGTTGTCGTAGAAATATGTCTTACATTGATATAAAGACTTACAATTGTTATCTTATTGAATAGCAATGATTTCGTTCAGGAAATAATTGTGATTGCGTGTCTGTTTACATCATAGCGCTGGTCTGTTTACATTCTGCAGTCAATTTCTATTTCGTTTCGTTTTTGTTTTGGTAGCAGAACGTTGTTATGGTTCACACAGTGAAAAAAAAATTTCTTTCAGTGCTTCATCAGTTTATCGCATCATATTAGATGTTTTATCTGCTAAGTGGATAAGTGAAATTAGTTCCGTTTTACTTAAAGTTCAGAAAGGATTCGTGAAGGGACAAATAGGTATTCAGATTAATTAGATACAATGGCCGCTGTACCGTGTGCATGTTTGTTTTTCGTTTATAAAATGATGGTTAGGGTGTGAATTTGAGTATTGTTACATTTTCTGTATAAATTACAGTTATTATCCATAAACTAAAGGCAAACATTTTCATTTTGAGTTTTTTTTATATTGACGGAACGGTGAATACCTTAAGAAAGTCCTGTGTTTGTTTCAATATAACTGATGCCTTAATTGGATACGATTGAATGGAGTAAGTTAAACTTTGATGTGGTGAAGCTGCAGTGTGTCCAAATGATTTTATGAACGATCTTTACAAATTTGTGGTGTATTATTACGTGTGGCAAAAAATAAAGTTTGACAAGCATGTATTCCTGATTTTTCTATGCAATAACAATCAACGTTTCTATAAGATTAGTCGGAATTATGATGGTAACGCTAAAATATGGGGAAATTAGAGTGTTTGCCGATAGCGCCATCGTAGCAATATTGATGCATGATGTATGATTTCACGTACAATGAAGCCAATGGCAGTGTTGCCAGGCGTTGCTTCATTGTTTCTAGGGCAGTCGCTACCTACAATTCTGTGCTCCGCTACGATAGTGGCGATAGTAGCATATTAGTTAGTTAGTAGCTCCGAGTAGCTCACTGGAAAGGATCTATGAATACCAATTTTTAGTATGCGACTAAGTGCTTTTAGTAGCTGACTAAGTTAGTCGCCTACTAGCTCCTTTAAGCTGAAATCTATGAATACAGCCGCTTCTATTTATCTTTCCATTCGGTGTAGTTTGATGTTGGAGACAATTTTTGATTCATGGGATATTAGGCTTATTGTGCAATACTGCTCACATTTCTTTGCTCCTGGCTTCTTCGGAATGGGAACTATCACTGTTTTCACAATGTCAGATGGTAATTCACCTCTTTCGTAAATTCTTTTTACAAGCTTAAACAGTCTTTATTTCATCAGTAATACACTTTTTTTAAGAGTTCTGCTTGTAAGTCATCAAAACCTGTGGCCTTGGTATTTTTTAATTTCTTGAGTGAGTCCATTTCAAATTCCTGTCTCATTACAGTAAAACCAAGATTTTTTTCTTCCACCCCTTCTCTTTCTCTTGGACTTCAGTTTCACCCAAACTAACACCGCCAAAAATTGAAAGGACAAAACAAAGGTATCATGTAACAACACATGATTAGTTTCATTGGAATTAGGGAGCGTTAGGGGAGTATTTAACAGATAATGGTGGAGGAAGTCTCACCGACCCAATGTAACGCAGATTGGCGGCAAAACATGTGTTCAAAATCCCGGATAATACGTAGATGAGAGATAGAGTTCCTGCGCATGAAAATATCCATTGGTGACAACACTTCCCTCTGTATTTTCTTTGCCTTCCTCAGGTAAGTAGTGGCAATGGATGGTTAATGTCCGTGACGTACAGGCTTGTCTGAATGTCGGATGACTCTGGTTCACTGAATTGGTTGCTGGATCATCTGACTTGAATATTTTTTTTCCTGAGTGGTAAATATGTAACCCAAGTTGTGATTTCGAAGCATTAAGTTTGGTTGATCATTATTAAATTAGTGCATGAATGAAGGAATATGCTGGGATTGCATCATTGGAAAGAACATGAAAATTTTGTGTTTGCAATACATACCCTGGCGAATATTTTCCATATAATTGGATAACTTGCCATACCATTGGAAAAATGGAAACTAGAGATAAATAAATTACGTAATGATTTCTGAAACAACGGAAAATATAATAATATATACTGCTACACTATAATTCCATTTTAAAATTGGACACAGAAGCATTGGTATCTACAGTCTTATTAAAACTTTACATGGGAATAATAAATTCCGATGGTGGTGGGTTATCATCAATTTCAATAGCAAATGAAGTCTAACAATGAGCAAAATAGGCTAATAGTCGAATGGAACTTGTGGGTCAAATTCAACCATGAATTCAACTTAGTAATAAATATTCCATTCAAAATATTCAAAATAAAATTCAACTTAGTTACAAATAATTGAGTTAAACATGAACCTGCCCAGCCTGGGGAAAGATTGTACGATTCGTAAAAGAGATTGAATTGAAAAACGAAGAGGAAAAGAGCAGTTGGATATTTTTAACAAAAATTTCTAAGAACAGTATCAAAGTTTAGATACGGGTAACGTGATATTGCATCGGTATATGGTATTTCCGTTAACATGGCATCAACGAATGCAGCGAAGGAGTGGATAAAAAAGGCAAGAATGCATAATGATAGAAGATAGAGCTTAATGACGGGTGAGAGAATAGAGGTTTTAGTGCGGCTTTTCCTCAAGGAAAAAGCGCAGATGAGGAATGAAAAGCGATGAGGTTGCTTGTAGGTTCACTAGGGGAAGGTTCACTAGGGAGTTCACCAGGAGTTGATGAGCAATTTGTATGAAAAACAATAGGTACATTACAAACTTTTTTATTTTACTTCAAATGGTTTTACATGCAACCACTTCATTTTCAAGTAGAATAGAGAAATCACTTTAAAGGCCTTTGCTCCCATAATTTCTACTTGAAAATGACGTGAATTCATGTCGAAATTGGTTACAGTAAAATAAATAAGCGCGGAGGGTGCCATATATTTTCCAATCAAAATGAATATCAAACCAAAGTAGGTATGACTCAATAAAGTTAAATTTTACCGTCCTCAAGAGTAGTAAATGAACTTCAGAAGAAGGAAAATGACGAAACAGTAACAGAAACGAGCAATTAAAAGTGAAGAACAGTGAACTGATTTCACAGTCACTGACAACAAAATAGTCCCTCTGCTATCTCATCGTGAAGATAATGAGGAAAGGATGACGCCGAGACAAGCCGAGACAAAATCGAACTTTCCTGTAAATCCGTCCATCAGCTGATTCTGAAGAGGGTTCCATTTCCCATCCACCGCCTCCACCTTTCCCCCCTCCCCCCAATAGATCGCCGAATTCATGCGAGGGAGAGGGCTCGCCGCTTGCACTCCTCCTCCCTGCGCAGGAATACACGGGACACCACACTCGACGAGCATAAACATGCACTGCACGAGGAAAGAGAGAGGGAGAGAGAGGTAGGGTTTGCACAAGACGCTACCGTCGAGGGGGAGGAACGAGAGAGGGGGAAGAGGAGGAACGGTGAGGGAGGTGTGGAGGAACGGTGGGCTACTCTGGAGTGGGGAGGGGAAAAAGTAGGGGAGGTGGAGGAGAGGGGGTGTGGGAGGAGAGATGGAGAGAGGAAGAGGAGGGGAGAGTTTGGAGTAAAGCGGGGGAGGGGTGGAGGCAAGCGAGTCGAATTGGCAACAGCGCATATCGACATTTTGGTCGGTGCCGAAATGTGTCCCCCATTTACCGGGACAGTGTGGGGAGAGAGAGAGAGACAAGAGGAGAGAGAGAGAAAGAAAGATAGCGAGAAGAGGAAAACTGAGGGGAGAGGCTGTGAGGGTGGGGAGGGGGAGTTAAGGAAAAAAAATAAAACAGCCATTAAAAAAAAAGCCGGCTGGCGAGGGTGGTAAAAAATCGAATGGGGATTTTTTTTATTCCACCAGGTGAGCGAGAGGGGAGGAGGAGTAGAGGGAGAGAAGACGGCGTGGAAAACGCAGAAATAATGAAAAAATGAAATAGCGGCATCGGAGGAGAAATTTCACCTTTCGGTGAGTGGTGGTAGCAAAAAGATCGCCTTGGTGAAAGAAGGTGGAATACAGAATAAAATGCAGGTGAATTAAAAACATCATAAAAACACGCACACAAGAACGTGGGCGAGAAAAACTTCGATGGACGGCTCAATTCTGATGGGCGAAATTGGGACCATTTCTTTCCTTGCCTCCCCCCTTAATAAAGAGGATGAAAAATATAGGTTAATTAAAAAATAAACAATACAACAGACGGGAAAACGGCGTAAGAAAATGTGGTCAACTAAAATAAACAAAAAATGATTAATATAAAAAGATTTAACAAAACAGTGGCAGTAAAGGGGAAATTTTGGATTTCGGAGTGTGGTGGGGACAAAATCTCCCCTGAGAAACGGAAGGGGGAATGAAGTTTTTTTAAATACAGGATGTTTAAAAAAATGAAAAAAAAATGATAAAGGCATCCACCATACAAAAACTGCGACGCACGACTCAATTCCAAAATAGGCGAAATTGGGACCGTCTCTTGTCCCCTTCCCTTACGCTTTAAACAGGTTTACGACCGGAAACCGGGCACAACAATGCGAACGACGAGAGAAAGGAAGGATGAGGGGAAACGATGAAAAAGCACAATGCCGCGGAAGAATGGAATTAAGATCGAAGGCATTGTTGTGGGATTTTATTTGACGACAAAAATCAGGCAATAATTGTGTCAAAAAGGAGGGTAAAAAATACAGTTTGAGATTTTTCTTGAAGAGGGAAAATAGAGGCTTAAAAATCGTTTGCGTCAATCATCGATTCTTGCTTTCTTCAAATCTTATGCACGCATTTTGATAGTTTTTTTTTCAGAGAGAGTAAGAACATGCTCAGCAGACTTAACAGATCCATAATGGTTCCTTTTTTAATGGTTGAATATTTACTGGCGCTAAAACCTGAGTTGCTAGGTTAATACAAGTACTCATGCTGCAATCACATAATTTTAGGCGCTCCATGAAAATATCTTTAGAGACTCAGTACGCCCAACCTTTCTCTATTTAATCTATTGCTATTCAAGTGTAGGAGTGTACAGCAAATTGTTTCTTGAGTCGTTTCCCTTTCTTACACACGAACTCCTACTTTTCAATTCCGTTTGCTATGACCGGAGCATCGGCAAATTGCCGTTCACGACCCTCATGAGGCACTTCATTTTAGTAAATGGGGACTTGAATTTATAATAAAAATGAAAATGAACAATCATAAATTAATTCATAGAATTTTGATGAGTCATTTTCATATAAGGACGACTTTTTTACTTGATAATAATACCGAGTTAACATATTAACATGAAATCACACCTTACTTAATATTTTTCTTATTTTGAAAAATATTTTTGGGCGTCCGCTACTTTTTAACTGGGCTTAAGAGACAGGTTTGTTTTTCCGTCGGAAATATTTTCCGATGCCATTATAGGTTTCATTTCAGCTTATAATTTGAAAGATTTTTATCGACTGCGTTTAGCATTGAAGCAATTTAAAATTTACATTCGCTTCGTTGGCCACTGCTCGATAACATTGGCAGTGTTTGGTAAGAGGAAGAATAATAAACTAAAGCAAACGCTACGAATGATCGGATTTAAGATCGAAAGAATTGTTGATTGGTATTTTTCAGAACGAAATACGGTGGTAGCAAGAGAGCAAGCAAAGATGAGATTGAAAGAGAGAAAGAAGGGAGAGTTTCATCTCAAAGAAAAAGAGGCCGTCGGAGAAAAAAATATTTTCTCTTTTCAAAAACCCCTCAGAGATAAACTAATCGCACGCAATTTGAGGTCGAATGGCTTGTTTCTTCCTCCACGAGAATTCTGGAGGAGGAATGAAAATTCCCAAATAGAAGGGATACGTGCAGCAGAATGCCCCAAAATAAACTCCATTATGAGACTCTTGACGGGAGACACTGGGACGAACGGAAGCGTATGCGGCGATCTCGAAACAGTTTTGGAGAGGAATAAATAGGATTTATAGGGTCGTAAAAATCTAATCTGGGTAATCGCAAGGGCTAATTATGTCAACAAGAATGTAAGGAGAAGTGGCAATAAATACTCAAGCGGAAACACCGGATCTTGTTCAATGATTTCCGTCGTGAAGGGGTTGAAGGGAAAATAGGCCAGAATGTACATGTTCAAGGAATGGAACCAGTTTATTTTAGCAAAAGTGACTGCGTGGAATAGAGGAAGACGGAGAAAAGCAGAATGGAAGACGATGGGATGGAGGGCTTGAGCAAACAAATTAAAAAATTGCCACCCGGCGACGTAGCAGATATATGAAAATGACAAAGTAATGCATAAGGAAGTAGCAGTAAAATGGCAAATTTCGCGGGAAAACGAAGACGCTTTTTACTTCCGGGCTCAAAAAAAACACTAAAACCGTGTAAGCCTTTACCTCACTCAAACAAATGGTTCAAATAGATAATTCATCAACGTTAGCATTCAAGAAGCGGCATACTCATCAAAAAGCAGGACTGTTTTTTATTTAAGGAAAAGTTGTGAAATGGAAGGAGAGGAAAACAAATTTCGGGGAAGATGGCGAGAAAAAATTCCAAATAACATTGTACATAGAAAGACTCTATCTATCTATCTATCTAGGAGATCTAAACTTTGATCTATTCATTATCATATAAATAAAAGGTACTTGGTGCTTCCCTCACAATCCAAAATTACTATCTTGCACTAACTCTGTGCGATTAAGGACCTTCATTGCAAGTAGAGTCGCGAGATGGAGAGAAAAATGTACCATATCCGAGAAATAATATCTGGCCTACATTTCATTACCTAAAAATCAGTAATTCTTCAATAATACTCCATGGACATATTCCTTCGGCAAATAGATTATGAACAAAAACAGGCATCCGCCTACTACCATTCCAAATTTTGATCACTCTAATCACTCCTCTTCTACATAAGATGTTTTTACATTAGTAAAAAAAACTCTCATAGTAGTCTTCATCTCCCATGGACCCTCCCCAAGTTTAGACTCAAGCCACAAAATAGTCCACTAGAAAAGCCTAAAATCTTTCAATTTACGCTATCGTATTCAGTTACGTCACGTAGTAACTGGGCCCATGTTAAACATTCGTTTTGTGTAGGTAAGTACGAAACTATAATAAGGGAATGTGATGAAACGCGTTTTCAACTTGAGCTACGGAAGTTGCCGGCTGCTTGTTGATGTTTCCCTTCGCTAAGCGTTTGTTTTTTTTTGGCGAGCTTCTGCCAGCAACATGAAATGTGACCCAATGGTCGCGGTTTCCAAAATAAAGTTCTAGCTTTCCGACATCAATTTTTGTGGGTAAATGCATTCTCACTCCTCTTTCAAGAGTTTCATGTGAACTTCACTTAAGATATTAAGCCGTGAATTGCTCATTCAGATGAATCAGAAGCTATAACTGTAAACAAATCATGACGTGTTTAAACCTTAGGATGTAGCTTAAACCTACTGAGATCTGCAAAATAAATTCATAGCGGTAGACACACGAAGGCGGTGAATATGAAAATATGATTGAAGAAAATCAAATGTGAAAGACGCAGGGGTGAAAACCATCACTTGATGTCGTACCTTGGCCTGGTGCCAAGTTTCGCCTAATTGAGGATAGTCTAACTTCACGAATTCATAAGCGGAGCGGATATTCTGAGCATCTTTCCTGACGCGAAACACGGCTCTTAAACGGTCAACCCAGTGAATCGCTTAATGTTTGAACTCGCCTATTTAGGGGCTTAAAATATCAAACAAGAAGTTAGAGGCGTATATCTTTCCCTCCAATTTTTTTGAGTAACAATTTTTTCCGGCATAATTATAAAAGGAGAAAACGACGAGTATAGACATACTTTGGTTGGACTTTGCATGCTTCAGTAAATCTTGGTGGAAAGAAATCAGAAATAAAATTTATCAGTACTATAATACACCGACACAAATAATGGAATATCTAAGAAAAATGCACTTCCGGGGGAGAAACTAAAAACTTGAAAAATTCAGAAGAAATACAACAAAAAGGATTATATAATTGATAAAAACGGTGGCAATGCCTTTATAAAAGTTCACAGCATCGTCATCATCCTGTTTGCCCGCACGCCTTCGTTTTTCTTCTTTTCCGTCCATCGGGCTTTCTTCCTTCTCCTCCACACTCTAATCACAAAAAATTGTCAACGATTCTCGTCCTTCTGCATCAGAGTCCGCGTTCCTGCTCCATACAACCCTACGCTACGTATTAGACTCAAAGCCAGTTTTTATTTGCATTCTTACGTAAGGCCCTTGTTATTAATTCTTTCACCTTAGTGATAACCTCCTTCGCTAATTCTCTCCTCCATTAAATAGCCCACTTTCTTCCAACGAACTAAAAAAATGCTTCACGCGATACAGTTTGAGCATATCTACTTTCACAAAAAGCCGTGATTTCATTGACCTAGCATAGTTCATTCAAATAAATAAAATTCCTCCTTATCACATTAATACAGTTACAAAGCAATCAAAACATACAAATTTTAGCTGTGTAAAGAGCTCTAGTTGACCCCTAGGCATTTCCCTATTGATAGGATCACCTTCAGAAAAAATAGCAATATTGTCGAATTAGAATGCTATTATAATTGAAGGTATGATCTGTTTAAGTTCTCATTATTGATCTCCATTGCGGTCATTCAGCACTTTTTTTAAGAATCCACCAATGAATAAATAAAACTCTGTATTTTGTCACTTGGTTATATTCCATGTTTAACAAATTTCTTTATCCATAAAACTTTTACAATACCACATAAATATGGTACTTTTATCGGGTCGCTTTTAACTTATTCAGCCAGATTTCAAATCGGCAGTTAGCACATAGATATACTGTGAACTTCCGTAAAGGAATTTCCCACGTTTTTATCAATTGTATAATCCTTTTGGTAGACTTTTAATTTTTAAGCTCTATTAAGGTGGTATTGTAAAAGTTTTGTGAATAAAAAATTTGTTAATCCACTACTGTTTGTAATCCTACTGCTGATATTAATTAATGTGCATAATAAAGAAGTACGAATCTAAAACTAAACACATCGCTGCACATGCGCCCGTCCTTGAATTCACACCTACCCCCATGAAGAAGGCATAAACGCATGGAGAGCACTTATCGGGAGACTTCCTACATTTCGGGATTAAGGCAGCCGGGAGCAAGCCATAGCGCGTGCATTTATGGGCGAATGGCAGAGCAGCGGCGGGGGAAGCTAGGAGAGAGAGAAAGAGCGCATAAGATGTGGTGGGAGAACGGTGGGTGGGTAATGTGCAAAGGAGCGGTGGGAAGGTAGAGGGGGGAGGCAGGGGGAAGGGCATGGTTGGGTGGGGGTGGGAAGCGCGGGGGACTCGGTCGGAGGCGGGGCAAAAGTAGCGAGAGGAGCGCGGCGGTCAAATGTGTGGCAGATCGAGGGTTAGGTCAGGGAAACCTTATTTAAGGAGAACGGGGAAAGGGGTTGGGGGGGAGAGAGAGAGAGAGAGAGAGAGAGATTCGTGAAAGGAAGGGGGTGGGGGGAGAGATAAGTGGGCGGGGGAGGGGGAGTAAAACGAGAGTGGGAGGCGGTCGTGGGAGGAAGCGGTGGAGGTTTATTTTCTCGAGGATCGCGGAGGAGGAGGGGAATCGAGGCAGCTGGCTGGCATAAAAGAGGGTTTCAGGGCCATGGATGAAGGGACGAAGGAGAGAGAGAGTACACAAAGGCGTGCTTTCGATGACGACCGCTTTCGCGAGTCGAGACAATACTGCCCACGACGACACCACAATATCGCCGATAATGAAGCTCTACTTGACGGGAATGTAATTCCTTCCTCTCGCGCATTATTATACATTCCACGGAAAATTAATTGAACCCTTGTTCTTATTTGTATCCCAGTTTTTTTTCTCGCTTCGGCGTATTTTTTCTCATTGTTTCAACACACTCAAAATCTGGATCCAAGCAAAACAACTGGAACTTCAACGGAAATTGAAAAAAGTAACTGAAATAAAAGGAAAAGGTTTTCCCCGAGCACATATACGCCAAGTTAATATTTCAAATATCGATGACTGTTCAGCATCCTCTGCTTTCAGACTTGTTCAATTATAACACTATAGAATGGCTGATTTTGGCGTGCACGGTGGATTTTTTTAGAAAAAATCTTAAATCATAATTTAGTATTAGCATATAACTACGGCCACTTAACACAAAGAGTAGAACAGTATGCTAAATTGTAGCATGAGTAGCTTGAAAACCCTGGAAATCGTCTTGTGAGAAGAGAGTCCAAACCATATTAACAGGCTCCTAGTATTGATTTATTTAGTCTTATGGGCTCCCAAAGGTATACTATGCTATTCCCTGTACTATTACCTTTGCAATGTCTTCAAAGTTTCTCATATTTACTCACTTGCAGCTGGTTACAGTTGTACTTTTCCCTCGTTTCGCCAAAATGGAGAGAGAATTACAAAATAGTTGAAAGTGTTTGAATTTTTATCATCCATAACAATGAAAAAGAAATTATTTAAAGAAATTTAACCTATTCATATTAATACGTAATAAATATCTCGGGTAACTCTGGAAAGGCAACTTTTACAACCTCACAACTCAACCAACCACTGTTTCTACGGGATATATCGAAATTCTGACTACTCATTTCCCTATCACAGCGGTTCCCAAACTATGGGTCGCGAGAAGGATGGTCAGTCAAACTATTATGTGATAAACTAGACGTAGCCTACGTCATACCATCTTAAGCTTAACCAGCGTGCGATACAGCATCGCCGCACCCCCTCCCCTGCTAGTCTACGGGGGTTGCGTCGCGGTAAAACAAAATGTAGAGGGTTAAATAAAATATATATGCAGTGGGTCGCAAAAAATGTCCAACTCTTGATGATGGGTTGCATGAAAACAAAGTTTGGGAACCGCTGCCTTAGCTAAATACACAGGGAAGAGATTCAATGAGGAAAAACGGCACTCAGAATTATGAGACTCCATAAATTTCATGTAACTTTTCCGTGTTCCCAGAATGAGTACGTATACCAATTAGCATTTACTTCGTGACGATGTCCCCAGCGGAGGTAACTTCAACATTAACTATGTTTCACACAAACATATATATTTAAATAATCCATTCAATTTATTGAGTGCTTGTCTAAGGAAGCGAAAATTGCCGTGTAAAAAGTGTACTTCTTCCCATTTTTCTATATGGTAGTGAAACATGGGTATGTCAGGATAGACATAAGAGTAGACTAAACGCCGTGGGTATGAGTTATCTGAGGAGTATTAGCGGCAAAAGTAGGATGGATAGGGTCAGGAATGAGTGGGTCATAAATGAATGTGGGTTAGATGCTCCAGTAATGGACATGTATGAAAGGTTTGTGCTTCGTTGGTTTGCCCATGTTGAGAGAATGGATGAGAGTCGAATAACGAAACAGATATATGAGAGTAGAATGAATGGTGTGAGAGGTAAAGGTAGGCCGAGAAAGTTGTGGTTGAATGTGGTTGAGGAAATTCTTAGGAGGAGGAATATTAGGAGTCTTAAAAACGGGAGGGCGTGTATGAAACAGTGTATGGGGGTAAATGAGGCTAAAGAGGTTTTCAAGGATAGGTCAGTATGGAGAAAATTATTGAAGCAAAGTTAGATGTACAATTATGTATTAATGAGTGAAACATTTTGACTGTGCCTACCCCGAAAGGGAACGGCGTGATGGGTATGTATGTATGCTCTTTTCGTGTAATTACTTCCACACATCATCACCGATGATGGCTTTATTAATAGCTCGGCTCAGTGTTCCTCTAAACTAATCGCTCAGTTCCTTCAAAACTTCTACATGTATTATTCACTGAAGTCCCAAAACGTTTGCACATGCTTCAAAAATTTTATACTTTGATATAGCCTTTGAGATTGAAAGATTATAAAGTTAAATTACAACATATGTCGATAATTCATTGAGTGAGCACCAGATTATGCTTTAGATGCTAAAATAAGTGTAGGGAAGGAATAGATTATTTGTAGCAAGTAAGAGACCTGTTATTCACCACCGGAAAATAATATTCGCCATTTAATGCCAGTGAGAAATAATACAAATTACCGACATAAAATATTATTACAGTAAGTTATGAATAGAAATTTTAGTCAATTTACTCGGTGATTGTGAATTCACGAAACAGTAAATCCATACCGGGTTTCAGAACAAGGACTTCAGTAAGAAACAAATTTCTACAATAAATACCAGGAATAGAGGTTGGTTAAGTGGTGAGGCTGTTAAAATCACTCTCCAGAATGTCCCGAGAAATTCATTATGCATTAATATGAATAGGTTAACTTTCTCTAAATAATTTCTTTCGCATTGGTAAGGACGATACAAATTGAAACCATCGTTCAACAATTTTTCTCTCTCCGTTTCGGCGAATAGAGGGTTAAATTATATCTGTAACCAGCTGTAAGCGCGTATATATACGAAATTTTGAAGAATTTACCAAGATAAGAGTAAATGCGGCAGCATGGTATACCTTTAGAAACCCATGAGACAAAAAAATACTACTAGGATCCTGCTAATATGGTTTGAACTCTCTTCTCACAAGAAGATTGCCAGAGTTTTCAAACTATTCTACTACTCCATTGTTAAAATAATTTCCCACATCCAGTACGTGGGCAACGACCTACACAAAAGTTTTTTGCAAAGACCCACATAAAGTTTTTTTGTCGATTTCAAGCCAGTTTATTTAATTCATAAAGCTTATTCACAATCCAAAAACTCTTTCACCTTCTTCCAGTAATTTCCTTTTCCGTGTTAAATTCATAAAATAACCCACCAGGGAATTCGACGGCATTGGCACGACCGCCAGGTTTAGAGATCTGAATGATGCATAGAGACTCGGACCATTTTAGTATTTAATAAAGGTGATAATGCATTCATTTTTGCGCTGTTGGCAAAAAGAATGTATAAATATTAACAAGATGCCGTCAAGTATTGAAATTTCTCAAGTAATTAAAATGGATAGGGTATACTTAAAAATTATTCACACCGGATTTTTGGGAAGTTAAATATTTACGCCGTTCATGCTTTCAATTATTCTTGAGCAAAGAAAGTGCTCGGCAAAGAACACTCTTATTTTTAGTGTGACCATCGAAAAGCTCCAAAGGGAGGTTACTGACTTCAACTATAACGTGCTTCAACAGGGTCATTAGCTCATAAGCTAGGTCCCTGTGTGAAAATTTATGTTTTATTCACGAAAAGTGACCCCATGTTATAATGACTATTTCTTCATTTAATTTTACGAGTAAATACGCTATTGTTAACGACAGTACAAGGTATTTATTTCTACTAAAACGGCAACTTGTATATTCCAAACGATAACCATCTCTATCGCTTTATTTTGAATTTATTGAAACTTTATAAGATAATCTATCCCAAGAAAAATCAGAAAAAGGTAAACGATCTTGCACGTAAATACCAGCGTATAAGTTACCAGTTTAAGGTAAACAATTATTTTTCAGAGCATTCTTTTTCCTTGAAATTAAATTATGATGATTAAATAACAAAATTAAAATGATTGGTAAAATGATAATTAAAGTAAAAACTGACGTGTACCTTGATGGTAGCCCAAGAAAAGGATTCAAACACCTTGTGACATATGGTTAATATTAATACAAATTAAAATCAAGGTGAGTAAATAGAAATGTGGATGACATCAATATCCCAGTTGATCTGATAATATTACAAAGAAGAACATAGAGTGAGAATATTATAGCACTTTGAGAATTCAATTCTTTGAGACGTATGTACGTGGGGATAACTTGAGAGCCGACTAGTTGAAAACCCACATAACCACTTCCACACATTTCCTCTGGAGGGTTGGTCTTCACAAAATCTATTTATTATCCTCTAGCCGCAGTTTCGCTATAATATAGAAGATGCAAAGATAAAATTGGGTAACTTCAGCCAGTGATGATGAAATTGATTATTTAAAGACCAACCCATCAAAAGAATTGTGTGTACGTTAAAGTCGCCAAAATCTGCTTGCATTAAAGATAACTATTTTATGACAATTACAAGTGAAGGTAACGTGGGATGAAAGGGAAATGTAAGGAGAATATGACTTGCACTCCGAAAAAAGTGAGATATTTAAAAGGAAATTTAAGGATTTATTTAAGGAAATATTTAAAATTGGGGATGACGCCGAGAATTCACGAGGTAATACGATCGGTAAGCCGATGAATGAAAATAAAAACTGACAGAGCACATTGAAAGTCACCTGAATTTGCTCAGTGACAAATGAATAGCTTTGAATGTAAACGAAGAGCGTTAAAAATGTTACCCTTGCAATATACCGAACTTCTATAAACCGAATATTATTGACTTGTGTGAGAATGTTGAAAACTACGGAAGATGAGTGGAAAAAGAATTTCAGGACGCCGATCTTCCGACTCCAACCACCATATTAGAATGCCAAAGCTCTGGACGAATGCAATTTTAAAATTAATGGCCTCTCGGCAGAACTTTATATTCCCAGTCACTTAAAGTACGACCTCAAACGGACATGTACGGATGGCACCAACTTTTCCCGAACTTTCTTACTTCTTGAGCTTTAATCTAAGTTTTGATGGACCAGCTTCAGGAATAAGAGCCAGCAGAGAGAAAATCTCTTCTTGGGACGGTGTCTGCAAAAAGAGTGAACTCGTCAGCTATTTAAAGTAGAGAGAATTTCTCTAAAAATGAGATCGAGTGGTTCTATAGACCGAAACATTCCCACCAGTGTCTCGTGCTTGCCCTCAGTGAGGCTGTAACAGGCTATTCAACCCAGTCCCTGCCGTAATTGATTGTTTCATTAACCTGCTGGTATTTTTGGAAGGAGGCTCCACCGAGAAAGGACAAAAATGTAATTTTATTATACTTAAGGAAAAATATGTTAAATATTAACGACAAAATATAACTCTCCCGTGCATATTAAAATATTAATATAAAAAAATGCATCCGCTTTCGCTATTTTATTGTTTCGCTTGCTGTATTAAATGTATGGAATGCTAGATGCTATGTGAGGAAGAGTGTTTGGTATTTTCTTGATTGTTGAAAGGGGGACGATTATTGCAAAAAGAAAACTATTTATTAAAGAAAACACCACTTTGGTTTTTATTTTATATTAACTCATGGATCGGTTATTTCAAATGATTTTGTTTATGAGTCACCAAATATAATTATCTGAAAAATCTGCTTTTATTAAAGAAAAAAATATTCTCCCAACTTCATGTGAACTTCTGTAAAACATCCAACCTGAAATTACATGGTGTTCAATGGGAGAATGGAAGAAACACGAGGAAAATAGTATTTTTAAAACTAAATGAAATGCCTTTTTCATGAAAAATTTTTACAGAGGCGAAAATTATTGGTAAAATGATTAAAAATAAAATAAATGCATCTAACCGCCGTTTTGAAGTTATTAGAAAATTACTGCGAAAATTCAGTTCAAAATGTGATAACAGCTTTAAAAAATGGCTCCGCGATCTGCGCCAATGGCTACAAAAACAAAATTCATAAAAAATATATTCGTGGAATAATTGGTATTTGTGTGCCTTAATTTTGGTTTGCAATAGCTAAAACATTCCATTGGCGAAACACGGATTTTTAAAACCACGTTAAAAAAGTTGGAAGTTTTTATGTATTTGTTTTGACTTAGGGTAATATGAGCGAGATAGTTCCCTAATCATAATGAAGACCATATTCCAACTATACGCATTGATTTCAGCAGCTGTAGGAAGCATGAAATAACTATTGCATTATTCATGGCGCAGTAAGATATTTTTATGACTGAAATCCTAAATAATTAAATAAAAATATCTATATAAGTCTTTAATTTGACTCATTTTCTTCACGTGGTACGTTTAAAACTCCTTTACAAAGGAAGGTTTTTATTACTATTCTAAAAAAAATACTGCGGTAACTATTAAATTTATTTTTAAAATTGTTGAGAAAACATGTGAACTACACACTGCACATTTTTTGACGGAATCTTGGTGTTCGAAATTTTGCGTATTTAAAATAAGGTCTCTTGTAGTGCATACACGAACTATTTCCGCTGTCATAGGGAAGATATTTTTCGTCAAAAATATCGGAAAGCAGTTCGGGAAAGGGCTGGTAGTTGGGTATTCTAGGATTGGTGAGATATTTTCCATATACATGAGACCAATTTATTGATTTCTAGATGAAATGTTTTTTGCATAACTACCTTAAACAGCAAGGGTGGAACCTCCATGATAGCAGGGGAGATAACTCCAGAGTTTATTCGTCTTGCGACGATACTGCGCGTCGCGAGTAATTGAAAAATGGATGCATTAAAATTTCGCAAGAATAAAGCACTCCTGTTGTTTGCGCGGTGATGTTAACTTCCGAAAGTAAATTTGACGATCCCAGCTTAAATTGACGAAACCAAACGTATTTCTTTAGTCTCGCATTTTGCTTCCTTGTTAGATTCATGGAGTCCACAGATTCATGCTAATTAGCCTTAAAACAGCCACATAACTGTAGGCTAGGAGACTCTACATGGAGAACATTTGAATACAGGGTGGTTTCACCAGAAACCGCATCTCAACCTTCCAGCGATACATGTCGGGGTTTTGGATGGAAATATTCTTTCAATCGAAATGATTAACATAAGATTTCCCTATACTAACAAATACAGTTTTCACACGGTTGAAACTCGAATTATAGTCATAACTCTTAGAGTCAGGGTTGACCAGAGTTAACCAATTTCGTTTTTTTTTTGACTGAACTGAGGGGCTCCACATCGCGGTTGGAATTGCGTCGGGTTCCTTTTGCTCCAATTTATTCCGCGTTCTTCCGTGCACTGTTCTAAAAAGTAAAGTAATGTTGATCTACTTTCCAACAGTCATCATCGTGTGTCGTTCATACCTAATATTGATTTATTGCAGCCCTCCATCTTTTCCTATCAAATGCTACGTCCTTACTTTGTTGTAGCTCTTTCTATGTACTTTCCTCTTTATTTAGTCCACGAACTTATTCCTGGGTTTCCTATTGGGACTTTTCCCTCTATTTAACCGTCAAATATGTTCTACACTAATTCAGTGTGCCTCAGGGTATGTCCATTGCATCTGGTTCTTCTATTCTGTTTAGTGTTTCATATTGCCCTTTCCTCTTCTACTCTTCTGTAAAGTCATCATTTCTCATTTGTATTACATCATCCGTATCATCCTTCAGCACATGGCTTCCAAGGCTTCTAGTCTATTTTTGTCAGTTTTTCCAATGATCACCAGAGTATTTCACCAAATATTTCAGGGTGAAATAAAACGTTTTCGGCCTAATTCTGCAGAAATTTTCAATTGGTTGACGATTGTTATTTAGAGCATCAAATGATTAAATTGGTCAGCCTTGTTTCACACCTTTTTTCACTAATAGGCGGCCGTAGGGGTGTCGTAATATATGTGTTGCAATAATGAGAATTATTAATTCCGAATGACTCATAAAATTCTGTGTTCACTGATGCAAGAAAAGAGTTCGAATTAAACGAATACCCAAACATTCTCCAGAAGAGATATATAATGGAGTGAGACTGATGGAGACGGTTTCCAGATAATATCCTCATAGCCACAAGCGCTAGTATTTATTTCCATCCAGCATTTTCATAATGGATGGAGCAGCTTAGCAGATGCTACGCACTATTGGTCCACCGAAAAAGATGTGCTTGCTCAATCTTTAATTTTAATACAGTAGCAGTGGATGACTCATCTGTTGCTCTCCAATCTGTTCATGTAATAGTCTGTATGGTTATCTTCCATTTATAAGGTCAATAAAATTAGTGAATGACCCTTACAGCTCCAAAACTCAGACGTATTCTGCTTCTCCTTCCTCATCGCTCTGTATGTAATAATCATTTTGGCTAGCAATAATTTCACAGCTTAAGATATTAACAACACCTCAATTTTGTAAATACACAACTACGGAAAGTGGAACCACCTAGCATCGATAGTACATTTATTTAAACACAGTAGTTTTTAAAGGCTATATTCTTCGACACGGAGGATACACCTTAGTCTGAAATCAGGATATTTTCCAGGTGCCAAGTCAATGTAAGGAATATCTAACGCTCATTAAGGTAAGGGAAATATTCGACTCAATCGGTGAAAAATATATTGTTTGAGTACCTACTTGAGAGTGCTTTTAACATTGAGACTGAAGCTCACAATAGGGTACCTATATTTTTTTACAATGAAATGTATCGAAGGTCAACTAAGACAATCAAAAATAGTTTTCAGACACGATGCAGGGAATAATTTAAAGGACCAGTTGCGGCCAACAAAAGTAATTAAACTTAATTACTTCAGGCTAAACGTTTGCCGTCGCGTGATGAAGACATTTAATTACCCACAATCCTCAAGTTAAGGATACGTGCACAAAATAAAAAAAACCACGGACCGAGGATAATTGACCCTGGCGGTCTTCTGCAAGAATTAAAGGGTTAAAAAATGAATAATAGATATTCCCAAGCATTTGTATTCATATTTATTCCAGGGTGTACGTGTGAGAAAGAATACACACACACACGAATTCGCCCACATAAATAAAACATGGCCACATGCACGTTATCCTGGGGAGGAAGAAAACCACAGCTTTTTACTTTCGTTCGTTTCGCCTGAATTGCGAAAAACCCTCTCCCGCTCGAGACCTGGAATAATTACTAGCTTAAAAATGGCGGTGGGAGGAACAGCAGTTGGAAAAAGCTAAAGAATGGGCAGGGAAGCTGGACGCCGCTCGGAATTAAAAAAATGACGAACAAATTTCGCTATCCCGGAATCGTCAGGAATTATCTTAATTATCAAAACCACTACATCTTTGTTTTTCTCCCTTTCTCTCTATCTATCTCTCTCTCTATCTATCTCTCTCTCTATCTATCTCTCTCTCTCTCCTGCTGAATTTCACGGACCGTAGTTGTGGGTTTTCGCGCGAGCAGATTCGTGGTCACCCCACCCGGGCCCGTATTCGCTCCCGGCACACTGCCATTGTCATCCGGAGAGGGAAATGAGGGATAAATATTGAAAGCAGGCAAAACTTACACTCTTTTCTTTCTCGTAAGGGAGCACTTGACCCAGCTTTTTCGTGCAAGATATATATATATTTTTTTTTCATTCTTCTTCTCTCCTACCCTGAAGCTCTCCTACTCCCGCTGCTTTTTCCTCCTCCTCTTCCTCCCCGCTTCCTTGCAGGGCTCCAGGACCCTCAAACCACTCTAAATCCACCACCGACATCTCTAGAAAACATTCAAACACTCCGGAGTGTTTCGGATTCCAAAGGCCTTCTCTTTTTTTACTCTTTTCGGCAGAGATTCCTTAAATTCTTCCAGGAATACTGAGGCGAAACAATGGTCGCAGATTTCTTTGATGCCTCACCGTAGTCATTTCTATCCATATATATTCAAGATAATCACAGAGTTCAACAGTGAGCTAAAATCCCACTTGTATAATATTTTAAGAACGAGTTCAGTGCATCAACTCAGTTTTGGACCGGTTCTATTCGAGGGCACCAGCGAATCGGACTGTATCGTATATTTTAATATATAATATATCGGACGTATTTCAATTTGCTACTAAATGTAAGTTTAGAAAGCTTTCATTTCCGTTTTATACATTTGAATCCAAGGAAATGGATATCTATTTTCCGGGGACTAATACAGGCGCTCCTTGCATTAAATCTGAATATTTTTAAAATTATGCGCCTTACATTACGATACAGATTATTCACAAATTTGTGAAATCATTTTCATCAGACTAAATCTAAGATAATTCTAATAACAATTGTTTCCATGTATGTAGGTATATCAAATGTTCTACTCAAGGTATTAAGAGAGGAGTGATTTTGTAGAATGCTGCTGAAATTATTTCTTCTGATAATGGTTTGACGATTTGTGAACACCAAACATCCATCTCTCTCGTCACGAGATGTTGGCCTTAGGGAGAAAAATGAAGATGGGTGATGACGTTTAAGTGTCCTTAGAATCTTCGTAAAAGTCGAAACTTTGACTTTTCGAAAGAACTACGAGGTTTCCTCTTGAATCACAATTAGATATGTCAATGATCATTGAATGAGGATTTCCAAAGAAAGTACTACAACACCTTATAAAACTGCTAGCGGAAAATGGATAGTACACCTTACATCTAAATAAATATTAAATATAAGCTCTATCAATGCTCTTCATAAACATATTTTACCTCTTCATTCTAAATCCTGGCCCGATAAAATATTACAGTAACCCAGATATTTTCCACGTGAATCAAAGCGCTTGTACTTAATCCTTAAAACAGAACTACTCACTCCCATATTTCCCTTTGAAGATCGAATGATACGCAGCACAGACGAATACAAGACTATACTACAGGCACACAATTTAGTTTGAGTTGGAGAATACACCTTCATTGGACTATAATATCTTCCAGTGAGGTTTGAGATGGTGAATTTAAATGTCGATGGGACCGGACAAACGGGTGAGGGACGAGTCGTGTCAGTTGTTAGCCTCAGAGAAGGAAGATATCGACTGAAATTTGATGGAAATTAATTTTTTTAACTAACAAAAATTGTATAATAAGAATTATTATTCATTAGTTTGCTGTTTTATTTGCTGTTTTATTAACTATTCGCACAATTGTGGTGAGAGACTAACTTGAAAAAGTAAAAGTAATTTTCATTAAGCCGTTTTTACACTCTAAGCATTTTCACTAAATGCTCGGCTAGGTTACGTTACTTATTAAAACGCACATCTTTAAAATGAGAAAACCGCCATGATTCTAAAAAAAAACTTGGTATATCCGATCAAACATGATTTTTTGGCCAATTATCCGCCAATATAGTAATTTCCAAATCCAGTTTAGGTGTGTTTTTACTGGAATTAGAGACATCCAAACATCTTCCTGAGTCCGAGAATTGAGAAGATCTGAATGTAAGAGCATTCTATTCAAAGCTGTATCATTAGAGCTCAATTAGGATTAAATATATATGTAACTCATAGACCTTATATTTCATTTAAAGATATATAATCCACACCAATGAAAACGATGCTCATGAAAACAACTTATAAAGGCAGCACTCTATGCGAGAGTAATGGGCCGAGATATATCTTGACATTATATCATTTCTCTTCTCACCTCCAATTGTTCCGTAAATGAGCGATAGATATTACATTGTAGTAAAAACAAGCTAATTGCTTTTAAATATTTCACGTAGCTCTGCCCTTGCTGTCATGAGGCAGCAAAACATTATTAAATGCGATTCAGAATTCATTAATACGGAAAAGGAAATAATAGAAGCGCAAACTTGATGCTCAGACAGATAAATTAAGAGGCAAGGATGGAGGCCCATAATTCCGGAAAAGGTAAATACCTCGTAATTTTAACCTTGCGGGAGAAATTAAGCGATGGCTTCATATCATCAGATATCACCGCACGTTTTAGGAAAGAAAGGATTCACAAGGAACGTTGGAGCTCTGGAGAGTTTCGATATCGCCCGAAAGATGAGACACCGAGAACGATATAACGTTACATACATTTCTATTAAAAAAACAAGGGGGCTAAAGATATTTTATGGTGAATTTAAATTGAATGCAAATATCAGACAACTATTAACGCAAGAAAAATATCTGCAGTCCCACTTCATGAACGTTTTATAAGTGACAAATAAAATGTAGATAAACAAAGGAAATTCCAACTTTTATAATATCGGGAAAGAGAAAATTTGTAAAAGAACACAGAATTGAAATTCTCAAGCTAGAACAATTATCAAATAATACCTTTCCTCTAATGTTACAAATAATTATAATTTTAATGAGGGGAAACATCCAGCCTCTCATTATTTGCCATTGCTTCGATTTTTTTAGCTCTGGCGATCATAAATATCCTACGTGATGGTCGCTTAGTCGTTATCATTAGTAAAAATATAAAGAGTGAACATTAGTATACTTTCACCATATCGGGAGTGAGAAGAGACTGGAGTCCACGAGATAATTTATGACGCGTAATATTAAATAGAAAATAGGGTCTCTCACTTTGATTTCAAAGGGTACAATACTCCCACCGCCTCTTAAGTAAATTATAAACGCCATAACGCAGCTGTACGCGCCACATTTATCTCTTTGAGCAGTTAAGTTTAAACGCCGCACACACGGGCAATCTGAGAAAAGAGAGTGGTAGTCGGAGGCGGGTGGTTTGCATGGCGTCAGACGCGGGCAGAACGCATACAATGGGTTGGCTCAGACGAAATCCGATAAATACAAATAGCAAATGGGATGTATCGCTCGTTTTCGAAGCGACACGCGGGAGTTCCTCGAATAAATTTTCCCCATGCTCATTGTACGTGGATATTCTCCACCATTCTCCCGGACCGTAACGAATCACACACACCCACCGCTCGCGCCAACACACACACAAACAACCGCTTGAGAATCTAATTTCCGCAGAATCGCTGCGCCCCGGAGTCTGGAAGGGTTGCTATCGCGACCACACATCTCCGCGAGAGAAGCCGTTGTCATTTCAGCCCTTCCCTTTCTCTCCACCCGGGGAAAAATCTTCCTTTCCCCACCCACCCATCGCAAAAAGACCACTCCCTTTCGAAAGGATGAGAATGGCATGGGAGGAAGTCATTTCGGTCTCTCATCCCATTGCCCTTTCCTTCTGCTTCCCCACGCACAGTTACCTTCCTTCCTTCCGGGAAAAAAGACCCTTCAGAATCTTCACGAGCTTTTCCACCAACTGAACAAGGAAAAGATTTACGCGTTACATTCTGCATTTAAACTCCTGTTACAAACAGTAAACGGTACCGATTAAGCGGAAGGGCCCATCTAGTAATTACTTACATTTGCTGTAAAATATTTTTTAAAAGGAGCACTAAAAACAGGCATATTAAAACAACAAAATAAAGGGATTCAAACATATGCGGAATATCTCATCATTATGCGGAATGCGGAAAATCAAACATCATGCGGAATATCAAATAAATCATGTAAAATGAACCATGTACAAATATACTTCAGAAAATATTATTCATTTCGACCAAGGTTTAGACAGCTTACGCTAGATGATGATGTTGTGAAATTTAGGTCGAAATATATTGTTTTCCGGTGTTAAACTTTTCATGATTCTTTTTTCATTACCTACTTCATTTATTAAGTACCTCCGTTTTATAAAACTACTTTTTCGTGGGCCTACTATTCGTAAACGACTATAGAGTAAATGGTTAGGATTAACAATTGAGAAATACAGAGAAGAATATTCGGTGATGAAACTTATAATGCTAATATATGGAGTAATTAAGATGAGGAACAAATGAGCGGGTTCATATAAGCTATAAGACTTTAACAAATTTTAATAATATTAATAACTTTTTAAAAATAATTTACTTTAATCAGACAGATAATCTTATCAAGTACGAGCATTACAAGCATTGCTGAAGCTGTGGAAAATCGTAATATTAATGAGTGGAAATGGTTAGCATTGAGTTCATAACGAAAGTAATCAAATTTTCCACAGTATTTAAAGTAGAGTGTTTTAAAAGCATCATTCATTTTTAAGAAGAAGAACAATCATTTTATAAAATTAATACGGAAAGAATATTGGGAACGAACAGAGGAATAACAGTGGTAAAAAAAGAATATGACGCATTCCATAGAGATGTGAGATATACCGCTATGATGGAAGCCCATATTTGGAATAGTAGCAGTCATAACCGGCTTAATATTTCAAGTCACAATAATTGTAATCACACAACTATCAATTACTAGGTAACCAACTATTTCAATGTCACCACTCCTAGAGCGACCTAACTGTGATAGAATTTAATCGACTAAGCTATGATGCGTAGGAAAAACTTAGCGCTTCAGTAAACTCCGTGCATTGTAAAAGATTTATTTCTAAAGCTAGCCTTATCTTCGGCGATCGTCACGCGCGCTTAAGGAATGATATGCTGAGCGTATTTATTCCAATGAGAACAAAGGAAAACCGATGAGCTAAGATATAAACACCAGAGTGATATTTTTATTACTCGACATATCACGTCATTTCTCATACGACTCGGATTAATATCAGCCCGATAGTCGTATTCATTAATCACATCAAAAGGATAATATTATTTTATAAATAATATTTCGAGGACGAATCATAATCATTCCTAAAGCTATCAAGTGAAATAAACGTAATTTATGTAGGCATATCGTCATTACGTCGATTTCGCGGTGAGTGATATGCTACGCTTATTTGCCGAAAATTGCAAGAAATAAAAGTAAAAGTAAGTAAGACGACATTTCGAGCGTATACTCGGGATCAGCAGCGACACCAATCACGAACAGCTGATTTCCATCAACGATAGCAATCAAAGTAAAGAATCACAGGTAATGACGAGGAGCAGTCCGAGGAAGTGATCGGAATGTCACAGTTCTGCTGGTCCTTGGTACTTCACAAAGCTGTCTGTGTACTAGCGCCTATCTTTTTTTCCTCTTCTGATCTCGCTCTTCGTTCGTCGGTGAAAAAGATCCTCGGAGCCATCTCATGGACTACTCCGCCGGTAACTCCTTGGGGAGTTTGTTGACATAAGTACTGCGCCGGTCCCAGTGTTATTAAGACGGATGGGTACCTTGGTGCTCTAAGCATCCCACACAACTTTGGAAATTCCGTAGCTAAATTCCTGGGAAAGCTGATTTTTTTCACTTGGAGTCGGCCACCGTTCATCATCACAACACCTTTGTGCTCGTCAATTTTTTGTTACCCATCCCTTTCTTTCTCCTTCCATCTGAACGGAATCTGCACGTGTTGGAGTGATTACCAACACAGGATTTTTCTTGAATACTCTCCGTAACTTTTACAGAACGACTTTAGGACGGAGATTTTGAAATACTATTCAAGTCATTAAATGTTTTCTTTATTATCATTATTATAGTCATTGATTAATTAAACTGATGTTAGCCTCACAAGAGCCCGTATACCATAGTCTATTTTAGATTTCATTTGCATATATTTTCCTCTCCTTGAAATAAATTTAAAGGTATTTAGTAGATTCTTATTGTATCTCATTCTACGACAAGTAGGAAGAAATCCAAAGATCACCCGTCCACCATTATATACACAGTAATCTCCAAGAATGCACAATTATTACCAGCTAATAATTACTACATAATTAGTCACTTCGAATCTCATATCTAAAATCAGTATTTTTTTAATAAAGCTAATTTCAGTAAAATGGAATCATATTGAATCCATTTTACTGAAATTCAGAAGAAAGAAAAAATGCTAATGGCTATCGAAGTCTTATACAAGTTTTCTAACTAGTACATTCGCCGTCATAGCTTATTGATTTTGGATAATATTTTCATAAAAAGCCTTAAGCATAAGATAAATGCGTTAAAGCGTCTGAAAATAACACTAAAAGGTTCAACACAGTTATATGTGCTTTCTACAAATGCTCAAGCGTTGATTTTCGTAGGCGCAAAAAACCTTCACTGTATTCCCAGAGTCTGGAGCTTACGGGATCCCCACGTATACCTATATAAGGTCTTGTAATTTATCGTACCCATTTCATGTACGAGGAAATGTGATTTTCTAAATTTAGCCATAAATTAAGCGTAAAATAGGAGAATTATGCGCCTATAAATCCGTGAAATTGGATTCTGTTCGGATACAATTCGAATTGCGATTTGTTCAATTCCATTGACATTTTATTAATCACTTTCCTGAAGTAATTAACAGCATGCCATACAAAATCTATGAATTCAATCAATCTGAAAAGATGACTAAATAAACATAAGAAAACTCAATACTACTAACGTTATTTTCGAAATTAATACATGCATAGTATCTTTAGGGTGTACTTCTACACTTGCAGCGAGGATCAAATTCAGCTCCAAATTCTTTGAGAATGCTGGAATATCTATAAGTAGCAAAATAAAATACATAAATCATTGAATACGAAATATTTTCAGCCTTCATCCGGCACAAAAAATTATCCGGAATCCAAAAAACTATAAAAGAAATACACGATTTCCATAAAACAGAGCAATTAATCCTTAATGTGAAGAGTTTCCCATTGCTTCTAATCTATTACAACGGCCCAAATATGTTCGAACAGTCGCGCAAAAATAATTTCCTCAATTCCAAATAATCTTATACATATCTGAGCTATCCAGATGCGTTCGCACTTCGCCATTGTCCAATAAATCATCGTATTTATTCCATAATAGATCTTCTGAATAAAGATGAATACCCTCGACCCGCCATCACATTGATGAGAATAATACCGTAGAATTGATTCCTGAAGTAATTAACAGAATAATTATTACAGATTGGCTCGGTTAATTAAGTAGTAAGTCCACTGCTTCAATAACATTTTTATGGTCGCATTAATTTTTTTCCCGTACGATCTTCCGTACGCTCTTCTTTTTGAAAAAGTAATGCTCAGCTGTATACTTATTATCCCATTCTATTACATCGCCGACAAGGTCATAAATCTCACCGAAGCGAAATCCTTTAAGCAAAATATCCTCGATTCATTTCTGTCTTAGCAGTAACGTCAGTCCTCTTGCACGTCAGCGTGTTGATAAACAAAATGGGGGGGAAGGCCGAGGCCCTTTCGCTTTCAGCCTGCGGAATCATCGCCGGGATTCAAGCATTTCGCTCACAGGATTTGGCGAAATACGAATTAGCAGAAGGTGGGCCTGCCTGCTGCCACTTCCACTCCTTCACCCGCCGCCCCTCTCACCCCCACCGCCCCCCAGACCTCAAAAGCAAGAGGGAGAGAAAGAGAGGCAGTGACGACCCCCCAGGCGATAATTTAGTTCGCAATTTTTTTCTCCTTCCCTCCCCGCTCTCGTCTCTCATTTAAACAGCGAAACGACCTCAGTTCTCCCGCGACAATTACGCGTCACTAAAGCGAGGAATTGGAATTCATCAGCGTTCTCACTCTCTTTTGTAAGGAGTGGAAGGAACGCGCTTCCAAAGCTGAGGAGTTATAAGAGGCAGAGGGAGGAGAAGAATTCGAAAGAAAAGGAAACAAGGGACAGAGGACGAGATAAAGTGGGAGATGGTGGATAAGAAAACGTCAGAAAGGAAGAAGATAAGAAATGCTTGATGGGTCGGGAAGCCGTAGTCATCAAAGTGAGAGAAAAAAAAGAATTTTTTTTAAATCGAAAACACAGAACTCCGTAGATGAAGTGGTGAAGATCACACGGTCGTAGGTTGATTTGGATGTTTATTCAGATGACCATAACTACGATAATTTGCCCATCATGGACGGGACGATTGATCGGTAATAGTAGGTTTTTTGGGGAATATATGGAGGTAGAGAGATATCTGGCATCTGTATTGACATACTCTAAACGAATTGATAGCAGTTTGCGATGATCAGACATAACATCCAGTATAAAACATCAACGGTGACTGGACATTTATCCATAGGATTTACTCCTCTTTTAAATATCCATCCATAATTTTTTCGGATATTCACGAAAGTTTTTCAGATATTTTCAATTTTTTAGGCACCACTAATTCCCTTGCAATACTGCGGCCGAGTTCTCGGCCACTGTCCTCATGGGGATTGCATGGCTCTCTACTATATAACTTGACTATGAATTGTTTTTTCGTTTCTCGCTAGACACTGAAGGCTCAAATATGAGAGCCCTTAATTATCCCAAACGCTTTTTCGAAGAAAATTCCATAATTTGATGATACACTTCCCAGAATTGAAATTTTCTTTTTAATTAGGCTCTATAGTTGCTATAATTTTACATACTGTGAGGACTAATAGATCATTTAACGACTCCAGTTCCATCATCCTCTGAAGCGTCATAGCTCACCTTAATGGTTGCTTTTACCGGTGACCTTCCAACTAAATCCCGATGAGAATTCCTAGCACATACTATATTCATCCAGTTAGACGACAGTATTAAGACAGTTGTGTGAAATTCACAGTGGAAAAATCATTCGCCTGGACTGGAAATCGAACCCGGATCCCTCGATTTGGCGCCGAGTGCCCTGTGGAAGAAGACGCCTGGGTAGCTGAATTGGTTAGAGCAACAGGCGCGAAATCGAGGGATCTGGGTTCGATCCCCAGTTCAGTAGAAAGATTTCTCCACTGTGAATTCCACACAAATGTGAGATCATTAGCGGGTGACTCCGTTAAAATTGCTGCGCGGCTAGTACCGCGGTTCTTTAAAAATACAGTATTAAGTCAATATCAGCGTGCCTCCGACAAGGTCCCACAGACAATAAAATGACTCCACTTAGGTTTGAAGAGGGTGTGTTTGGAGAAGATTCACAGGGATTTTCGCATCTAAGTTGGTCATTGGAGTAGGTAATGGACAGCAGTAGTCATTTGTCCCATGCTGATTAGGTTCGTAAGTCCTTGGTGCAAAGGATTATTAGAGGAATGGAGGAAGGATTGAAAGAAACTCGTCGTAGAAAAATCCCCCAAGCCTACCCTCAATTAAATGCCCACAGGAGTTCCACAGTTTCAAGTCCCACCTAACGGACACAGAAATAAACTTGAAGTTTTATTTAATGTCATCGAAATCTACGGATTGAGACTCCACTAAAATACCACCGCCACAGTCAGGATTCGTACCAGAGACTCCGGGAAGGGAATACGACACTCTAAGCACCACAACAGCACGATCCCCACCACCTTTGAGTTTGATGAAGGGGAGGAGGATACGTCAGAGAGGAAGGAGATAAGAAACGCGTGAGGAGGAGGGAACACTTTTTTAAAGCCGGGAGTCGTAACAATAAAAAGGAGCAAAAAGCGGCTTCTTGAAAATTGAAAACAAAAGGACCGTGGAGGAGAGCAGGCGGCGAGCGAATGGGAGGAGGTTGAGGGAAGAAAATGAGAGAGCGAGAGGGTCTGCGAAGAAGAAGATTTGATGCATTATATTACGTGCCTACCTTGAGGGGCGAAAGGGGGGAGAGAGAGAGAGAGAGAGGTAGGGTGCGGTAGTGGAAGGAGTGAACGGCAAAACGGGAGTCGTATAATAATAAGGAGAGATGGAAGTCTTAAAGAAGGAAGATGCATGGCGCGCGCATGGTAGAAGGTCTGGAGGGTTGCTGCGGGGAGGTGGGAGGAGTGACGGAGAGAGTGAGGGGGTAGCGGGAGGCTATTGTGTGTTGCTCGCGCTATCAGATTAATCCCCAACCCCTCCTTTTATACCCCTGGGATATCCACCCACTGAAAACCCCTACACCCATCCCGTCGTTACCCCCCAACTTCCCCACCATATCTCCAGCTAGTCCTCCCCACACCCACAAACAACTACACCCTCCGCCCCTTCCCCTGCCCACACCTTTCCTCTCGTGCCCCTCCGAGCAACAAACACCCTCTCCAAACCCCTAGTGTGGGAGGGGGGGATACCGAGGAATAAGGGGTATCGCGTGTGGGGGGGGGGTCGAAGGATTGGCGGCAGGCAGATAGGGGAGGGGGGGTTGAGAGAGAGGCAGATAAGGGGGGAGGTAGGTTGGTTTAGTGTCGTGGTTGGGGGAAGGAGGAGAAGAGCCGCCTCACTCCTCTCTCCCCACGCATGTTCTCTTTAAGTTGCTGTATCGAACCGTAGATTGTGGGAGAGGGGGCGGGGGTGGGATGGGGAGGAGGAGCGGGGGGAGGGAGGGAGAGAGGATGGAGGGGGAGGGGGGAGAGTTAAGATGGAGGGGAATGTGAGGGAGGCAAAGCGTGGGAGGACGCCTTAGAATTCGAGGGAGAGAGTGGAAAATTCGCGCTGAAGGGAAGGGGCGAGATAAATTTCACATTGCAAATCACACGATAATAGACGTCGCACTAAAATGCGGGATGATGTGTCATTAATCGAACTATAACACATATCGAATTACATCGTACGTCTAATGATTTCGCATACAGAATCATATATCGACTGTTATTAAGTACCTCATAACGTTGGGTATCACATACTTTAGAACATTTATCGATATCGCATGGGTTGGCAGAGTAATTACTTGCATCGTCCAAGGCAAAAGAGAGACACGACGCGTTACATTTTGAGGGTTATTTAGGGATTTCAGATACGTGCACGTGGCCTTGGGCGATATCATAATGCCGATTATCAAAAGGCTACACTAATTTTTTAATCTCTAATATCGCGATAAATCGCATGTTTCGAAATGTACGTGTGTAGTACGCAATACGGAATATTGATAAATGACACAAATCTCAAGAACTCGCACCTCAATTGCTGTCACACGATGAACAACGTCGCATTGAACTGAATTGTAAAAATACATAGTAGCTTCCTTCATTTCTATACGACTATGGGACCGATGTTGGCTGTTATTCCATCATCAGAAACACTGAGGTTTTGAGAAAAGTGAGACCTTCAACATTTGAATTTACTGCATGTCGATTAGACAACGCCGCATGATATCTCATATCTATTGATCGAAAAACGTCGCGAATAGCGTATATTTTGACACGGAGTGAAGATTATTAATTTGTCATATCGCGCGATGACGCCAATCGTGTAAAAATGTCGACTGTCGATAGATTCCACACAGCCTATCACATCGCATAACATCACAATGTGGAGCCTTACACCACACGGCAGTTTATACTGCAGTGCGATATCTTGCAAATGTGTCGAATGTGGCAGACAAAGCATCGCAATATCGCACCGCCGTGGGTGCGGAAGGGATGAAGAAGGGACGACGTCGTGGGAGGATGAGAAGAGGGGAAGGAAGGAGGGACGGGTCCTTAAAAGGACCGGTATTTTTTTCTTACGAGTGGAAGGGAGAAGATGAGAGGGTTGGGAAAGAGTGAATTGTTCCTTTTTATCCCCCCCCCTCACCTCCTCCTCATCTTATTTCTCTTTAAAGGGGTTGGTGCGGCCGTGGTGGTGATGTAGGAACGGTATCAGGGAGAGGAAGGTTTCGAGGTTCCCCATCCTTGGATTTGGATTTTATAGCGCGGCTCCGGAAAAGGAAGCTAACATAAGTCGGAAACCAGGTTCTTCCTCTGCCAACAGTCAAACGTTTGCTCAGGCGCCAAGCGAAAAACACCAGCGTTCACATGCTCATTAACATTCATGCATGTAAAAATCCTATCAGCCGTTGACGAGTGCACAAGAACTGAAATAAACTCGCACTACACAGCGACCACATTTTGTCTTTCTATCGTGGAGGTTTTGGAAGAAGGGATGAAGGAATACGGGATGAAGATAAATTTAGGAAAGATAAAGGTGATGTCAGTAAACTGTGAAGATTAAATGAGAGTGGAAATAGATGAAGGCATAATAGAAAAAGTGAAAAGCTACAGGTATTTAGGAACTATGGTAACAGATGACTGGAGAAGTATTGCAGAAATAAAGGGAAGGATAGCAATGGCAAAAGAGGCTTTCAACCAAAAAAAAACTTATTGTGCAGTAAAAGCCTGGAGCTAGAGCAGAGGAAGAGGCAAGCTAAGTGTTACACATGGTGCATTTTCATGTATAGATGTGAAGCATGGACATTGGGGAAGAGGGAAAGAAGCAGAATAGAGGCTTTTGTAATGTGGGTGTGGAGAAAGAGGGAAAAAGTAAGATGGGTGGATAAGGTGAGAAATGAGGAGGTCATAAATAAAGTGAAGGAAGAAAGATCGGTCATAAAGGAAATAAGAAATAGGAAAGGTAACTGGCTGGGTCATGTGATTAGAGGGAAAACATATAAACAGTGGCATTAGAAGGTTCAGTTGAGAAAGAGAAAAAGAGATGAAAAAGAAGAATTAAATTGGTGGATGAGGTGAAGATCAGCAACTACTATGAGTCTAAAGAGAAGGTTCGGAACAGAAGTGGATGGAGACAGTAGTGGTGTACGGGACCTGCCAGCAGGCAGATCACCAGATGATGATGATGATCGCGGAAAATAAAAACTAGCCGCGAATAAATACGAAGAACAATGTGGTATTTCGCAAGATGTAATCATGATACTCATTCAGAATATATTTCAAGATCATTGCACTAGAAAAGATTATAGGATATTGATTTTCATTGCTCATAACTTATTTCTAGAAGCTTAAACTTCTTGCTAGGGCCAATTGAAATAATTTTTGCTAACAAATTTTACTATTAACTATTTCCAAGATAAGCGAGTAAATGTAAAAATATGAATCACTTCAACTTGACTTTATATGGTAGTAAAACCAGGACCCTTGGGGATGGAGGTCCATAAATAATTAGGGGTGTTTGAGATGTTAGCGCAGAGTGCAATAATGAAAGTAATACCACGGACACAAGGAAGACAGTTGAAGACATTCTTCATCTGGTAGGGAAGAAGTTGAGGAGTCAGGAGGAACTCAGGAGGAGGAAGAGCAGGAAAATGAAAAAAAAGTTAGAGATAAAGGATTATTGAAATCTGCTGTTAAAGTATTAATGTTGGGATAGCGGAGAAGGAAGAAATGATATGAGTCTTGAAGTAGAAATGGTGCTCAGTGTAATTGCGAAAAAAATTCAGGAAAGGCTTCCTAGAAGGATTAGTACAAGCAAAATGGTGCATAAAAAACCTAGATTAAAGGGATCAGTCGATAAGTTGGCCTAACTCTTTATTCCCCATCCCGAGAATCCGGGTACTCGGGGCGGCTATGTTTGATATTTTCCACTGAAATATCGATCCGCACGAACGAACTACGTGTAGAGCACTTAAGTTCAGTACTCCGACCGTCGGTCGGTACGTAAAACTCGGTAACCCTTGGCATGTTCAAAAGCGAGCATACTAATGCTGTAGCAAGGTTTCTCTCCACCCTTGCCGTGTTCTTTAAATAATTTAAAACCATGCCGGCCTATTTTAAACGGTGCGTATGACCGTGGTTGTCCGCCGGTATCCGCCCCTACAAATAGCCAGCCAATCAGCCAACTGCAGCCAGCAGTACAGCAATAGTATTACCAATAACATGATTCTGATATCAACGCTAATGGTGGAGGGCAATGCTTACATCGCTGTGAGACCATTCGGGAAAGTAATCACTGTCGGAAGAAAACAATTTCGCCATTACGATCAAGTTCACATCTCTGGAGATGTCTGGGAGGTAGGGGAAAGAGGCTCCCTTAGGTGATGAAGGGGGGACAAGGGAGTTGGGAGAACATACGGGTTGTTTTGGGGGTACGAGTGTGGGGAAAGGGAATGCGGGGAGAATATGGTTGGTGTGGGTTGAAAGAGGGGATGTAATGAAGGGGAAAGAGGGAGGAAGTTACTGCCGCGCGGGAAGGCGGGCCCGGAGGAGGAGAGAGCGAGAGATGAGAGGGGCTGAACCTGAATAAGACATGGTATGGGAAAAGCAGGCGGGAGAATCGAGGAGGAAGTAGAAAGGCAAAGAGAGACGGGGATGGGAACGAGAGGGAGAGAATGGGGGATGCGAAAGGGAGTAAATCGGAGGCATGGAGAGGAAGGTTGAAGAAAAGGGGTGGAACTCAAAGAGTTTGAGCCGTGGAAATACGGGTAAGGGAGGAGACGAATGTCACGGAGGGGAGAATCCACCGCGGTGAAGAGTTGCAAAAGAGATGAGATAAAGTTGGAAAAGGCATGAGAGGAGTAGAGGATGGCCATGGGAAAGATTTGCTAGGCTTGGGAGACACATTATGAATACGTGAAAGGGGTGATATATAAGGGTAAGTAGAGGAGACTGAGGACTAACGAAAATAAATCGACATAAAACTCGCTCTCGGCATTCAAATTGAAAGGGAACTGGAGAGAATCACATTTGGAATCAAAATAGCTTCAAGAAATAGGAAAGAGGCATAAAAAGTAAGACAAAAAACATTGTAAGAGTCGAAAAATTTGTGATATATTGGTTTTAGGGAGAGCACCTAAATTCAATTGAGTGAAAGCGAAATAAAAATATATGAACAGGGATTTCCCAAAAATGGAAAATAAGTTGGCACTGAAGCAAGCATAGTTACAAGGATATAAACCAATAAAGCTTGGTTCTATATTGTCTGTTAAGCGTCAACAATCATGTGACCCAGCTATTGCATTTAAGCGAGACTAAAACTAAAATCTCAAACTTTTTCGTAGCACATTGCACTCTCGGTTTATCAATGTGAACGTTATCAGTGGTAAAACGTGCCTCATTAGACCATCAATCCCGTATATACTAAAACAGATATAAACCTGAACCTAAATGTGGAATGCTAGGAGATAATATAATGGATATCTGTCTTTTTTTGGATCTAGTCTGACTAAGGTCTTTAATTTAAAACTATAATTTACTTGAACGTAAAAAGATTACACAAAGATTTCCACACGACTATTTATTGTCTCTAGAGTGGTAGTAGCGCTGAAGCTTCTTTTCAATAATTGTTTTTCTAGGTATACATGTGGAATACTTAGCAGACTCTTTTCATAAGCTCCACACAAGTTCAAGTTCCACTAGGTAGAACGTTACAACTCAAATCACCTTTAAAAAATTGCACTACTTTACTTTTTTCTGTGTTCACACCCAAAGCAAGAGAAAAAGTTCGTATCAAAATCAACAAAAGTTAAGACGCTGAAGAAGAGATCTCAGGAAGTCAAGCTTTCAAGCCTAATATTGGACTAATTTTGGAGGTTAGGAAGATGACATAAAAAGAAGCAAGACTTAATTGTGAAAGATCGTTGGGTGGATTAGAAACGGTCGTAATGTATGCGGTAGGAGAGAGTTGGATGAGGTTAAAAAGCAGAGCACCGGCGGTGAAAGAGATTAGAAAGATTATGGCGAGAAAAACGGCTGGTGGCCTAGATTCAAAGCAGTATAAATTACACTCCATTGAGCAAAAGCGTAAACAGATGATAATCATCGGAAGAGCCTAGACAATTACAGAAACATAAAAAAAACACCTTAATTCCTGCCATGAATGAGCAAAGTATCATCTCTCACTCATATCTTACTCAGGCTTCCGCGTATTTGGACAAGAAAAATAGTGTAAGCCTTCCTATGAAACAGATCACTTAATGGAGCTTTTAGATAATAAATGAGGTTACTCAGCTTTTGTGTCTCATTAATGATGAACTAGTTTCAGCGACGTATTTAACTTCTTTCGTTAACACAATATATTACTCTTATAGCGTTTCATTGCAGATATAAACGGGTCATCCAAATATAAATGCATACTTAAAATAAAATAATGCAATAAAAAAATTAAGACACATCTCCATTAAAAGACCGAAATTTTGGTCTCAGCGTTGAACCATGTCAGAGAAACTACGTCAAGTGTAGCAATTTGTATTAAGAAGCTCACATCTACAAATATACAAATATAGTTAAGCCACTAGCACACAGAGAAAGCAGAATAGAACCATGCCTTAAAATTCATTCAAGTATTCAATTGCTTGAAGATATTAAAAACGCCGTCAATAGTATGGGAGTCATCTATCATTGTGTAGCTGGTTAGCTCGGGGGTTGCAAAATATTCGTCTGATGAGGAGAGAGTGGAATTTCGACACAATGTTTTAAAGATAGGTAGTGAGCTTTAGAGCTGGCCACCAATAAGTTAAATCAAGTGTTGCGCTATTGTTTAGAATAAATAAGCCAGGGCAACACGAGGCTAAGTGCTTCTCAACGCCATTCTAAGCCAAGTAAAGGTGACTGCGTTAATTACACAAATGTCAACTGATTCTACTTGTATTAAACAAGCCCATTGCCACAGTGGGTTCCTGGCGCCCACGCCGATCTTTGGTATTAAATTCGTCATGCATTACCTTAAAAAATAAGGACTCGACGGATAGCGGTGACTCAGATGTTTTGCTATACCATTCAATCTGATACTCAGGTGGTGTAACTATACAGCTACAGAAAGTATTTTCCGCGACAGAGCATCATTTTAGTTCAAAGTAGGTAGTTTCGGGTTTAATCTCGTAAATGGAGATCGTACCTGAAATTACTTCGGCTGGAGCATTTGCTTGGCTTCACTGCGAGTCAACGTAGGATGGGCTCAAGCCTGCATCATTTTCTTAGCTTCACTGTGAGTCAACGTAGGATGGGCTCAAGCCTCAAGCCATCAAGAGTAAAAGCCATCATGCAGTCGCTTCTTTCAACGATCAATTTGTAATTGGACAGGAAATTCTGGTTAGTAGTAGGGTCATCCCATATGACCAAAGAATTAGTTATCTAACTGCAGAGTATAATTTTCTTCAAAGTAGTGCAAGTCGTAACAATTAACTTAAAATTCAAGTAGAATTGATTCACGTACAAAAAAATACTTTTTCAACCTTACATCAGTTTTTTTCAATTTCATGTTTGATGGTGTTTTAACACAGGAAATAGAGATATTTCACTCTGAGAGACATAATTTAGAATGTGGTAACCAATGGTTGAATCTTATATGTATGTTGTATATCGCCCATCTGTGTTGTTCCATTAGTATTTATGTATAAATGAATCCCGTACGTGACACAAAGTTGAAATTTAGCAGGAATGCAGGTCGTGACCCATTACTTCCTGTTGAATAATAAAAACTGCTATTAACAATTTTACACAGTTTTTTTACCCCGTATTGTTAATTTTCAATCATACACGTAAAGCATTAAGTTCGGCTTAGATGCTTCAATGTTTCCATTTTTAACTGAGTACTTTTCTCCAGATACCTGATAGAAACTTTTTGGTACAAGTATTTAATTCTTTCACTTCAATTTCTTATATGCCACGTTTATCTAAAAACCAATGAATTTTTAACCTCCGAAATGGACAATTATTTTGGTTCCATTTCAACGATAGAAAATACAATAATCTTGGCAACCTGAGTGTTGGAATTACATAGATATCCTCACTGTAGCATTCACAGCCTATCTTCAATGTACATGGGGTGACGGGTTAAGAGTGGGTAAAAAGACTTGCGGAACTGCGATAAAGCATTGCATTACCTGTTAATACTTACCTTGCTTACAACCTTAGACAAACTATGTAACATTAAAGGATTTGATTCCATTTGGTACATCCTGAAATATGAGATCAATGATATCAATTTTGTTGCTTCAGCTTTAGTTCAAATTAACTCCAAATCCAAATGTTGATTCGGGAAATATGTATTTTTCATGCTCACGACTTAGGCTCGTTGAGCCTGACGGGAAAACAATGGCGCAGAGCGCGTGATTACTACGTGGCATGCATGGTCTCTCACGTGAAGATCTCTCAGCTCAAGGGCATTGATGATGTTAGCAGTGGAAAATGGAGCATAACATCGAAGCAGCTAAATTGATAAGAGCAACCAATGCGAAATTGGGTAAACTTGCATTGAATTTCAGTACAGGCGGGTGATTTGTTTCTTCGCAAATTTCACACAATAGCGGACTCTGGTTTGATTTTCATGGCGGGAAAATCTGTTTTTTTTCCATTCGAGTGCACACACGTAACTTGTGACCGACTTTCGCATTCCCTTCTTCAGGCCTTTTTATTCTCCCTCATCTTTATTTTTTGTCTTTTTTCAACCCTGTAACAGCTCTTTTCGTTAAATCTTCAGGTAGAGGCCCTCTTTTCCTCCTAAAGATGGTTGGTTTCTAATCTTAAGAGTGTTCATCGTTAATTCTCCATCCTTGCCGGAACCATTTTAATAATTTTTCCTGGGTTTCCTGGGAGATTCTTTTGCGCTTGCATAATTTTTATCCCACTTTCATTCGCAAATCTCAATTTTTTGAGAATCCACATCCTCTTATGAAACCCATTTCTACAACATTTTCGATCTCAAACTCCTTTCCTCTATAGTAACAGCATTTAAGGGGCTAGAATTACCAAAATAAATACCAAAATATTTTTTGCGTTAGAAAAGTGAAAGCATCAGCTGAGTTGCATAAATGTCATTAAAAAACTAAGATGAGGAGTTGGGTAAAACCTCAACTCAGCCCCTAAGTCGCGCAATCTTGCATATATTTCCAAGACTCTTACCACTCGATTAGCAAAGTTTCCATCGAGTACTTCTTCTTTCCCTTATAGAGGGAGCCACCTCTCAAAACGGGAAATTGGCTTCGCCGAGATTATTAGCAATGAGACCACTAAAGATATGGAGGGGATGAGACGAGGAGCTCACTGCCGAAAATGAAACGACTTTTCTTTGGTCGGATCCGGGATAAAAATGGCATCCGCTACGAGGGAGAGGGACGAGGCCGAGGGAAGAATTGAAGGAGTTCGGATTGACGAATCGGAGAAGAGATATGGATGGCCGCAGGGAATGAGGGAGGATCACGCCGGGTGATTACGAGGTGGGGAAGAAAGAAGACTTTTAGAGTGGAGGGAGATATGGGAATGGAGAGAACGGATGATCGCGTAAATGTTCGCTCAATTCATGACGAGAATATTTACCCTGAAAATCGGAGAAAATGGGAATGTGAGAACAAGGAGAATACATTGGGAAACAAAATTTTACTGCCTCGCACACAGTGCGGATGACTATGTATACGTTTCGAATCCTCTGAATTGTTCGTTACAAGTGCAACAAACGGGATATTGAAAGAATAATTTGTATCATATAAAACAATTATAATGATAGTTATGAAGGCTTCCGCGGTTTACTTGTTATTTAAAATTGTTATGTCGCTAACGGAGATTAATCACGAAACTAATTTCCGTGAGCCAAGAATTACTTAATTCTCGACGAGATACAATACAGGTTACAACTTTCGCCATGCTAGGCTCAGACACGACTCGATAACCGGAGAAGCATGTTCACAATTCGGGCGTTACATCTTGACTGGCATATCGGATGGTTGCACTGCATTCCACAACAACTCACACATGCGCACTATTAACGTCAATTTAGATATGCGCACAAGCACACACACTTTTCTCACTACACTATGTTACACATCAAAAATATTTCGGGTTCCTCCCGCGTTGCAGCATATTCATGGACGACCGTTTCGCTGACATTCCAGTCGGAATGGTTTGGTCCGAACCTTTGAATCTCATGATGCCGACTGGAATGCCAGTAAAATGGTTTCCACTACTGTATTTCAAAGCAGGAGGAACCCAAAATATTCCTAGTTTCAATTTTAACGCCTGCTTCCTCCTGATGGATTACAGTAGATCCTCTCTGCTGTTATGAAATAAGCATGAGGCTAGATGGAAGGCGAAAATATAAACGTACTACATTTGTTGAAATTAGGCAATTATGGACAGGAAATGACCATTCGATTAACCCAATGCCTTATAATATTTTCCAAGTCGGACAACAAATTTCTTGATAAATAAAATGGAGTATTATTCTGGGAAAAATAAACAATAAACCTTATTCGCCAGAAAAGGCTTTCCTTGATAAATATTGAGCATGTCACATCTGACACACCATGACACGTGCATTTAGGGCAGTAAAACTTTGAAAATTGAATATGTACATGTCTGATAATTATAACTAACAACGACTCTACATAGGGTACCAGAGAGAGAAAAAAATTCCTTCATAGTGAACGAGAATATTCTCCAACAGCCTGTAACCTAATATCAGCCTTGAAAAATACAGAGCACACCACTACTTTGGCTGAATTTTGCCTCGATCCCACACTGAGGTTCAAGAAACCGAAATATTGGTATGATCGAAATGTGACCAAGGGCGCAGTAAATAGTTACTTTCACGGTTAGATTAAAGCAAACAAATAAAGGTCAAAAAAGGGGAAAAAGCACTAATCCTGAGTAGACATAAGACAATTTTATTGTAATTGGCGCCAGCAGGTGAGCTGTCACTGCGATGCATGCTGTGAAGAGTACTGCTCTGAAGGCGATTCATGAATATTTAAAGTGTGATGATCAAAGCAATTATCATATAAAGTTTACAGTTCACGTTTCGTACAACTACACAGCTAGAAGATATTAGAAGCCGTGCAAAATAAGCGCGACGTGGAATGAGGATCATTCCCGGTAAAATAATGTAATTAACCCAGAAACAAGTTAGTTTAAGCATAAAAGTACAAGAACAGAATTTAATGATGTAGAATAGAATGTATAATAATCGCGTGACATATGCAGTATTATTGTAGCAAAGACATACAGCCCAGAGAGCATAATAAAAGAAGAGAAAAACAATCAAAAAAGCATTCATTTACCGGAGGGAAATAACGACTGGATGTCAAGGCAGTGATCATACGAAGATTTTAGTGAAGACCCCGAAATTGAGTTTAGCTCTATGTAATAGAGAAACTTGAGGCCCGGTCATGATATTTCACTAAGTTTAATGACGATCGTACTTAAAACTATTCGGCTCTAAAGGATTCTAGGGGGCGATATCAAGAAAAACAACGTCATACTAATCAATTGAAAAGTTCAAATTCCACACAGTTCCTTCAGCATTTAAAATAAAAAATAAACTTGACACGGTACGATATCAAAGAAGGTTATTATGATGGTGAGCCCAAAACCATGAAACTTACTGAATACATATGAAAGAGAAAGAGGATTTCAAGATAACAATTCTGGGCATCATAACTCCTTGAGCATGGTAGAAACGGAATAGAAAATAGCATACTCTATGTGACCTTCGAGAATATTGGAAAACACTCGACGACGTAGAAAGCCTGCTGCTGAAATATGAAAGCTCGGTTTAAATAAGTTCTTCGGCAACCTCTCACCGTAGCCTCAGTGGCATCACATTTTCCAAAGAAAATGCATGACTTTGAAGAGCAACGTTCTCTTTTTCAAATAACTAAACCTACTCCAGGCATTCTTTGGATAGAGATATACACACAAAAGCCTCCGCTAGTTCTTTTAATTTGGAAAGGGCATCCACAAAGAAAAAAATACCCACCCGTGTGTATTGGGAGTAGCAAACAAAGGGTGCGCACTGGAGACAAAGGTTGCTTTTGATAAGAAATACAGAAGCTAAATAGATTGATTCCATGTAGGGCAAAGAAGATTTTATTTAATTAATTCTTCATTACTTCTCGATGGGCCTTACATCATCAATTATTACACTACACCGAGATGTAGTGGTGCCCAGGTAAAATAATTCATGAAATTTATATCACACAAAAGAAAATAACTATCATTTTAGAGCTCATAATTGTTTGATAAACAATAAAGGAGCTATACATCCAGTCAATGGAAAATAATCGATAAAAAGCCTGATAAGGGCAAAAAAAGCCCGAGGCATCGAATACTTGCAATTATTTATTATTTTTTCCATTATGTATCAAATATTTCATTATTTGAATTAAGTTTTTCAACTACTATTAAAGTTATTATATCAACAATAAAACCTACCGTCCCAGTGAGTCCGTATGTCGTAGTGACATAAATGGGAAGAACAAAAAGCAACAACGGAGTGAACGAGAGCTAAGTTCATTTACTTACATGTTGGACGCAGACGCTTTGAGCACAAGGGATCCCTTGAGGATGGCGGTTGGGTAGGATGCGCGGTACAAGCTATTAATGCAGACCTAAAGAAGGATAAGGAGGGTGCGGGTAAAGCGAGGAAGCAGACCGGCAAGGATTGGGTTCTAGTAAGGACTCTCCTCAGGCTGGCCGGACCTTCTCTCCTTATACCCAAATTAGGGTGCAAAGTTCGATCAGAGGATGGCGCTGGGGGAGGAGCGGGGGCGCCATCGCAGGATGATCTCACACGTAGTCCCATTACCGCTCCCATTCCACCCCCATACAACAAGTACACCGCATATACCTCCTATAGTGGTGGGTCGCAGGCAACGGTATCAAGGTAGTCCTTTTAGATGGGAATACTCACTCGAGTATCGTAGTGGAGTGAAAGCGAGCCTAGGGTTTTACGAGGCTCTGGTTTCTCCAGTGACGTACGTGCGAAAATGTGTCTAAACAGACCTATGTACGCGTAATTGTAATCAAGGAAAGTTTCTCGTGGGCCTGGTACAGTAATAGCTGGTAACCTTGCATGTCCTTACAGACTGATGTACCCCTCCCAGTAGTCCCCACCTGGAGATCCGATTGGGGGACTATTCTTCCTCCGGAATATTTTACTGGGAGAAGTACCGTCAAGTCATATATAATTATAATGCAGGACTTCATCTTCTAGGGAGACTAATGTGGTGGTTTTCCCCTTGCCTTCATCATCGCAGTACCCTCATGAACTTTCCGTGAACTTTCACTCTCGCCCGAAGTTGTGACTATTGATCTCCTTGATCTGTGCCATCAATGCCTTCGCTGAGACTGCTGTCTCTCAGTATCGGGGTCTAATTCGGGTACCGTGTAAAACTTGGTTGGCAAGCCAGGAAAATATTTTTCGCCACTTGCTCTCGAAACTGCAACCCTCAAAGCGGGAGCCAAACACGGTACCACTGGTCTAAACCGGACCCCGAGCCTGGCATACTCAATTGAAAATTACTGCGCAGAGTCAAAGAATAGCCGCGGACGGCCGAAGCCACAATGGGCAGAAGAAGTCGTATAAGGTTGACCCATTAAGAGATTGACATGGCAAAATGAACTGGACAATTGGTACTTGGAATGTGAGAGGTGTTCACACATGGAAAAGAGAACGAGACGAGAAGAGAAAGAGAAGAGAGAAAATGACATGGGAAAGGGGAGTTTCGGGGAAAACATAGCTTTCCCCGAGTGAGAGAAACGGGTAGAGAGGTGCTGAATGAAAAGGCTCTCAGTTTTCCTCGAAACTCTTCTTTTACACTGTCATTTTCTCCATCCACAGGTGCGTTACAAGCCACTATTGCAACTCTTCGAATAAAAAAACCCAGAGCTATCTATGGGATACTAACTCGTGTTCTCTTACTAGTATCTTATCTTTCAGATTGAGGATCAAACCTTAACTTTGACTACCATGCATACTATCTTCAAATCCTGACCACATTGTTAACTCAATGCTTACTCCTGGTGAGAGAAGAATTGTACAAAGTGACATGAATGGCTGGGCTGGTGTTAAACGGGGTGCATCAATGATATTCACAATCTTCCGCGGCTTATTTCTATTTATACTGTCACATGCCTTCTCTAAATCCAAACATGCAAATACACTTTCTTCAAACTTCACTTGGATCATTTTGGAACTCCAATATCCACACTCTAGGCAAGTATGTCTCAGTAAAAAGTCCCAATTCAAAACTGCTGTTGACAGCCATGATGTATTATCCTAAGCTTCGGTAATTTTTGGAGTAGATTTTTCAACCTAACGACTCCTATGTCCCCCAGAGATGAGCTTTTCCAATATGATACAATGCCTAGACGACTGAATTTCATAATCTTGCATAATTGTTTGATGAAACGTATATGGGAATACATCAGCACGCGTGAACGACGATGCATTGAGCAATGAGCACAGGTGAACGGTTTGGTAACTTGCCAGTAGCTAGAATTCCGTCCGTATGCAATAGTCACGCCCGAATGTTTTGAGTATAGTTATCGCATTAGTTCAAATGTGCACTACATTACGTAAGATTTATGCCAAACAGTAATTAACCCTCTGTGGACGGAAATTATGAAACACCAGCATGAAAAAAAATATTGCTACTACATTAGGTTTTTAAATGCGCTATTTAAGAATTTAAAAAAGTGTAATTTATTTAATAATAACACTTATTTTGAAATGATAAGTATTTGTATTACATACATATAATTTAAAATAATACTTTACATAATAGTACTTACACAAGGTATACTTCAACATTACCTTTATAACGTTCCTTTTTTAAACTTTCCGTATATATTTCAGAGCTCCACCAGGCACGCAAATGTCAGTGAATAGCGTCATACATTCATCTATTTAAATATTTTGACAAATCGTCTAAAGGGACGAAACTTATCACACACTTAATCCGATGCATTACAATTCTGTCTAGAGCAGCAACTAAATGGAAAAGACTCTTAGAAAGAAAGATATCTCAATGATTTTGAAACGTAACAAATGTGACCCGCTCGTCCATAAGGGTTAAAAACTTTACGTAATCCTAGTCTGACGCCTCTACTGGAAATCAGCCCAATAAAATAAATGCTGGATGGGATAATCAGTCTTTTTATGGTTTACCGCACATCCGCTCTGCCCACGATACGTTTTAAAGTCGGCTATCTAGTTTGTGTGGGTCTGAAATGAATGGAAAATAAGTGCGCTGTTGTGTTGAGATTTGATCTGTGCACTATAGTGAATACAAGGGCGCAAAAATACGGTAAAACTTAACCGGAGGAACTCATCCGCTCAGCCTCAATCCTAAACGGAACCGATACGCGTGGCTGGCTTCGATACCGTAAGGTAAGGGATGATAACCATTTTTCGACCCGCCAAATCAATGCAAATCTCGCTTAATGGCAAACGAAATTGTCGACTTAAAATATTTTTAAACTCCAAAACCGTCGGTCAAACGCCCGGCCTTTCCACCCGCATATCCCATCACGTATTGCGCCCACTCTAAATGTAGCCGCAGTCAGACACGTCCAAAAACGAACGGATTCAGAATGGATTGGAACGGAACGAGCGAAATCCATCCAGAGGTCGCTTGAGGAAAAGCCAGGTATCCGAATTACGTCTGATTCAGGTTGTCTGTTTATTGCATTCCCTCTTCCATTTGTATTTTACATCGAATACTCTCCGGGAAAAATAAAACTATTTTTTTTATTGAGAGAGATACATTTCAAATTAGTTTACAGGAAAGGGGAGGAACGGTATTTTTTCCATCAATTTTTTATAGAAATGTGGCTTCCATACATGTAATCAACTATTTCCGTGATGATATCTTCCACGTTTTAAAATATCTGATATGTTACTGACCCTACGGCATTTGACTACTCTCCTCTCTCACACACACTACACGTATTTTTAAGTACCTAAACGCCTCTCCTTCTTTTCGTCTACCTACGCAAAGTGACGAGGCTAAACGCCATTACCGCAGCCTTGATGGGAATTACGATTACATCAGTCAATTTCGACCCCAAACACTTAACGAACCCACGTTTAATGGAAAACAAGGATCGTATTTTCGTGGTTAGCCTGCCTCGGGAGCTGCACCTCCGACCATCCGCACCGCCTACGTTACATCCCAAGTCTCGCTCCGAGGATCTTGAAACGAATTCCGTCTATCAATTAATACCACTTTCACGCGAACCACCGAACCCGGTTAAAGTTCCAGCATGTTTGGATTACCCCCTGCCCTAATTTCCAATCCGAGGTACTCGCAAAAAAATGCCGAGGCGTAACGAAAAAAATAAAACGCTCACATCTCGCTTTTTCAAATAGCATTCGCAACGCGAGAGAACAAGTATGTTAAATAAAACAAATGAACATAAAGTGTTTTTAAAATACTGTTCCACCATTGATTTTTGGATGGCTAGAACTGAGACTAAAGACCAAAATAGGCGGTTATTTAATACACCCATGGCAAAGGGGTGCTATTTGAATCCTTTGCCTGCAAATTCAGATGAAAAGATAATTTCGGAAAACTGTGCACTTGACTGCACTTAGATGAGAATACAAAATAAGGTTATGACTGCATTAATGAACAGTATATAATTATATTCCACCAATGAAGGAGAAGAATTCAATTTCATCGTGAAAAATAAAATTGTAATACAACACAGAATCTCCCTCTCGGCTGAAATGAGGAACGATCCGGAGAAAAGCATACATTTCCTACGCAATAAATGGTAGGCATTGTGGCTGTGAATAATCAGCTGCCTCAGGCGTGACTTCATGGAATTTACAATACATTGTAAATGGAGTAACTTTGTTATTCCACATAAATTTTATCTAAGACGACCCGCGTTTCAGGTCACCTGATGATGGCGTACCAAAGTTGTTTTAACCCGATGATGACGTTTCACATCGAAATCCGAGTCGTCTTAAATAAAATTTATGAGGAATAACAAAGTTACTTAATTTACAATTGAGTTAATAAACCAAAGCAGCAGAAAACCAACGACTCGGCGTGTTCCATACACATCCGGTTAACAAGCGGTTTACTTATACTTTCTTTAAAGCTTTTGAAATTTCCACGAACAAAACAGTCACTTTTTGTAAAAGGAAAAACATTAACGAGAAAGAACAATGCTTATGGCTGTGAAAGGAACAGCTTTAATAACTTAACCATAGCATTCAATCACTTTAACAGATTACAGCTTTCGCAGGCCATATAAATGATTAAACAGATATCCTATAAAGCGGAAAATATCCTGAAAAAGTTATTTTAACCAAGGGTTTCCTTAATTTCATCATGGGAAAAACACCAGCCGTGGAGGAAATTATTTAGCAGAAAACGTTTCCAGGTTTCAACTGTCAATCGTTAGCCGTCATTTTGATAGTGCTCACACTGACAGGAAACTGAATAATGTACGTAAGAACTGTCACAATACTTTTCCTTTTGAATCCCCAAACATGGAATGCCGCAAGGCTTCCATTCATCCAAGAGTTCATCACCGCTCGCCGGATAGCTGTTGACGGTTATTTTTTTTCGACAAATTGAGAGACTCAGCATCGACCTCAACTCGTGCTCTTCAAAAATAAAAAGCTCACCAAATATGCAAACGAGGAGTGAGTGAGCGAGAGAATTGGAGAAAATAAGGCATTCCATCGGCAGCGACGAATTTATCAATTACGATTCCCTCGCTTCGGGCGGATTGAGCCCTGGTCATGCGCGTCGATGCAGCACTCAAACAAACTACACCCCCAGAGCACGGCGGGGCGAGATCAGAAGCACTACTCGTCGCGGGGAAACACAAAACTGGAGCGTGCACGTCACAACGAGATATCTAAATCAATATGAACGTCATTAAGAATCCTCAGCATAGTGCGTGCGGTGAGGAGGGTAAAAAGAGCTGACCTGACGGGGTTAGAGGGGGAATATCGGACGGGGAGAAAACACGAGGGGAATGGAAGGGAAGGAGGCAAAATATTTACGTACGCTCCAACTTAGTAATGAAAGCTCTATAATTTTTCGTATTCCACGGAGGTAATAGAGGATTTCACTATCGTATTTCAGAATAATATTAATGGTTGAGGGCATAACTTTGTGGAACATAGTCACAGACATAACGAAAATAATGTTTTCGTATATTCCGCATGTTTATTGCCGACCCAGTTTTCGACTGCATAGCAATTAGTATCAAGGTTTTGCTGTGCAGTAAATATCACGATCAAGATCTTGCTGTGCAGGTTCAAACAATCATTATCAATGAATAAATTTCAAAATTTGCTTGGTACTTGGTATGATGTCGCCTATGCGACGAAACCAGTCGACCAAGAATAAAAATCTGTGAAAGAGTACAAAGCAATTTTGAAATTTATTCAGAATTGATTTTCACAAAGTGTAGCCTGTCATCATCAAATTTAATCATTACCAAGATTTTGCTGTGGAGTCGAAACCTGGGTCGGCAATAAACATTTAAAGTGTGGAATATACTAAGATATTTTTTCGTCATGCTCAGATCGTATTTCAACTTTCAGCAACAGATTCCTATTTGTTTAATTAATCGGTTGGTTAGTTCTTCGGGGAGGGCAACAGACAACTGAGGTATTATGTGCCGTTGAGAGCGATAGATAAGTTCACAGGTTAGTGAGGGAACGGAACTGGGGTACAATTAATATGATTATTGGTGTTTATTTATACTGGGCTGGATGAAGCGATACCGACACCTCCTAACCTAATAAAATTTACACCAATACCCAAGTCCAGAATGGAGAAATATTGCACTAAGACAGGACTCGAACCCGCGACCCTCGGATTGGCAGGCGATTACTTTACCTCGTCGCCACCGGGGCCGATAGGATGAATGACAGTGAGAAGAGAAGCCCAGGGTCGATTTCGGTCAGGGACGCATTTCTTCCAGAAAACAAAATCAAATACAACGAGAAAATCTCTTTTTCAAATTATTAGTCAATTTCAAATTAGGAAAGGAATAGAGCAGATGTATTGAAGTGTTGTAGAGTTATGCATAGTGTTGGACTCCCATTCCGAGGACCCGAGTTCGATTTACATAAGTGGAGGTTTTTCAGCGTAACCTCTATTCATACTTGGGAACTATGCTCTTCAGGTATATACAATACTCCGTCTGAAAGACCGTAGGCTTATCAGGTGAATCTCATGGATTAAGTCCTATCGGGTGTCGGCTATAAAAAATCTTACCCGGTTCTACGCCCGAGAAGAAGAATCATCCAATACTCCGACTGACGAATGGGGTGTAAATGTCGAAAACTCTTGGACCTTGACGTTAAGAGTAGGCTTGTGCCGATGTTTCCCAGCTGCATTTGTCAACTCAGTTCTAACTACATGGAATGCAACGAATCATAGTACCAAACAATATCAAAATGTATATAATTTCTGAATGAGCATGAATTAGAATTTTAAATGTTTATTTCACGTTGCTTTAGCAGTCTTTCAATCGTTTCATATTCAGTGAGCACTCATGGCACCGTTGACAATCGTGAGAGAAGTCGAAAAATATAATTTGAAAAAGTTTTCCCCGTTGGATACATTTATAAAATTTTCAATTTGATCGAGTTTTCACGCTAAACAAGCATACAAGGACTTTCGAGCACTTCCACTCTGTAATGGGAAGAATCGTCATGACCGAGTGGCCGCGTACTATTACGCCTGGGTTAGTCATAACTGATCATTTTATTATACAAAAAACTCCACCGAGCGTCCAATCGCCTAGGAGAAGCATCGAGTACGAACTAATTCGCAACTCAATCTACGACTTAAGGTTAGGGAAAAAATACAAATTGTTTCATAATTTTAAACACTATCTGGCAATTTAATTATCAATTTACTGGGGATTAAAATTCGAGAAGTTTGCTGTACCTACAGCTACTAATGTTCATGAAGTACTGCATCAGATCTCATAGTAGTTTAGGGTAAGGAGACTCATTTTATTTCCCTATCAAGTATCTGGATGCCGCAATCGGTCATTCGAACTTTCTGGAAAATTATATGCAGTTTAATAACTGGGAAATGGATGCTGTTAACAAGGATATCATCAGTCACTGAAATAATAAATCGAAAAAATTATTAAAAAATAAATTTTTGCACAATTTCAACTGTTTATGCTGATGTAAATCTGAACCAAGCACAAAGGTAGTAGTGCGGCAGATTACACGTATACTCGTATCTAAATAATAACTTTAAAGATGAAACTCAATAGAAGAGGTGATGATAATGCAGTCACTTTTATAAAAAAACAAGAAAGCCGATTTTTATCTCGTATTTTCTAAATATGAATCTGAGAAAGCGTCTATTTATAGTCCATCTGAACTCAGCGATATGTCTGCTATTTACCTAAACAGCAACTGGTTATACGCCAAGTGCGGTGAATTTTCAACTAGTAAAAGTAGCATAATGTACTGACACAAGCCGACACGTGTAGGACATTTTTGGCGCATTATGTGGACGACTTTGCATTTATCCAATCCCACAAAAGGATTTCTTCCTCACGACCCGATTTCAACGAGCTTCAGTAGAAAGCGGGTGCTGTAAAAAATATATATACACGGTAATCCCATGTACGAAAGGATACCAAGTTATTACAACAAAGCTTCATGTCGTTGAGCATTGGGAGAAGAAAATTCCGGTAAGTTCGGAAAGGAAAAATAAAGTTTCCATGGCTGCCAGTTTCGCGGCACGACCACGCTAACAATCGAACTTCACCAAGGGAGGACAGAGAAGTTTTATCTGTTTGATCATTGTGTCTCCACCCCCTCCCACTCCAACTCACTGAATGAAAAAAATTCTTCGAACTTAGGAGGAAACTAGTTTTAACAGGAAAAGAACGGGAAGATACTGAGTAGCTGTGTAAGGATACGGGACGTTAAGCTCCAAGAATAGTGTTCCGTTCGCTCCATCTACGTAAAAACCGTCGTAGGATAAGAAAGCAGTGCGAACGCGCGTTGGTACAATCCCGATTTTTACCTCCTTAGATCCCAACATAGCAAACTTATTACGGTAAGCGCAATCCGCGCGGGGCATTTATCAACTTTGACGTGTGAACGTCCTTCACTAGCTCCCTACCTCCATAATCATCGGCCATTGCTTTTCCAATCTTGTTTCGAATCACTCTACAGATATTGCACAAATAAGAAGGCTGCTGAGGTGATTATTAGATTACACAGAGGTTGATGAAGATGCCACCCGGATTGCCTGCTAAACTGTCAAATACCAAAGAGGACACAAAAACGTTGGAGTCATCTCATACATATTTGAATACCCCATATTTAACTCTCCAAATCTCCTCCTCACAGCGCGCCGCGGCGTCCAAAATCACCACGCTCCACCAACCTCTAACCCTCATCCCCTAATTTCTCTCCTCAATGCTCTTATACGGTCCTACGCCCACTACGATTCAGAATGATGCATCACTGCACTCAATGGATGACTCATCATGAATTTTTTTATGCTTTTAGGTGACTCTCATCAATTCCCTTACCTAATCAACCGTTTATTAGAGTAGAGCTATTCTTCTCCTTGTGTCTCAACTACCATAGTCAGTTTATTCCAAAATGCTGCTCGGGTATGCTCGCAAATCGCTCCACCAGCATCCGTCCACCTTAGGTGATGGGAGCTTCCCAATCAATGTGTTGCTTCTAACTCAGATCTGAATTGATCGGCATTGTTCACCGCATGCGAACTATGATGAATGTAGCGCATTGTACACCCCCACTGGTAGACATGCCAGGCACACAATAATCCCGACCAAATAAAAATTGCTCATATTGGATATAATATTTAGCTCGTCATCAATACTGTTCCACGATCAAAACTTACTCGTGCTCAAATCAATGATTCCCTCACCCAATTCTGTTCATGTAGCAGACTAATTTAAACGCCCTCTTTCCCTTCTACATTCCACTCATATTCCACTCTCATTTCATCCCTTTCCTCCAGAGATCGGGGAATAATAAGGGTTTCGCTGGTCCCGATCTTCCCTTTTCCCTTTCTGTCTCCCATCCTTTCCTGAACTCCATATTTACCTCGCAAAGAGGGTGCCCGCCAGCGCTGTTCTTCCTTCCGCCAGTTGTATTAAAAAAACGAGAATTAGCTGCGGAGAATGAATGCCAAACTAACGTATTGCATTACTTTTCCTCTCTACCCGGGGAGAGTGAAAACGTCGTTATGGGAGGAAGGAAGAAAAGGCACCGGAAAAGGGAGGGGATGGACGAAACCTACGTTTTTATTGCTTTCGGCGTCTGCGGGGTTTTTTCATACGTTTTCCCTTCGCCATCACAGCTGCCAAACCAACCAACCCCTTCTAACGTTCCTGCCTTCCGAAAGGATGCCGACAAGGAGAAGAGGAAAAAAAATCTTCCATTCTGGAGACTGATTGCTGCCACCTTCTCGAGGAAAATACAGCATCTCCACCGACGACGAGAGACGGGTAGCTGAGAGGAAAAGAGACGGAAAAATGATGGTTGGGGAAAAAATTTGGCACGAAGATCTGAGATGAAAGGATGGATTCCTTCGTAAGGATTCGCGGAACCTTCGAAGATACCCGTTCTTAATAACCCCTGGGAACGCCGACGACCATTATTGCCGAAAATGCAATAGACGTAGTAAATGGTATCCCACGTAAACTGAATGAGGGCAAGATAACCTGAATAACATTGGAAGGATTGGTCATTAACACAAGGTAACAAGCTAGCAAGATCAGTATGGACAAATATTCAAAATATTTAATTCCTTTACAGAACAGTTTTGGGTTAGAACAGTCAGCTAGTAAAACTATATGAGCCATTTCAAAGAAATGTCAACATTTTTAAGACAAGGTGCAAAAATATTGATAGAAAGATTTATTCTATGAAACCTCTTCGAGGATTCATTCAATAAAACATTATGTTTGTTGGTAATTATTTTCCCCAATCCAAATTTGTAAAGTGGAAGGTTTACTTTGGATGAAAATAGTTCGAATGACGCTGGCAATCTGAACGCATATTACCAATAGGAATATGACGAACTTGTAACATTTCTTCTTCATTATACTATGCAATTATCAAGGATAGACACCCTTAGTACTTACGATTGGAAACTTTTCATTAGCCAGTCTCAACACCAGCAGTCATTGATAAGGGGAATGATATGCAGCACCCACCCATTCCAATCTCTTCTCAGCTAAACGTCATATTTCTACACTAGTTGTGCTGATGTGCTCCATTCTTGATCTTTCCGGCTATTCTTCCTATCATATATCCACCCACTACTGTTTTACTACAGGATGCCGTCATGTTTCAGAATATGTCCCATAATTTGGCATTTTCCACTTCGGAGAGTTTTCATTGACCGTGGATAGGTTTATATTGGTAAAATATCAAATTTATACTCTTATACGTTATTTACGCAATGAAAACATATCGAGGATAGGTACGCTTTGCAACATCGATAGGTTCATTACCATGGAAGAGCTAGTTCACCTTTTATTTTGCGGCTTTATTGCCACAGTGGCCCCGAAGATTTTCAATTCGGAGAATATTCTGAATGACAATTGCATCGCACTCATGGCGTAGATTCGCGTGAAATCAATGCCAATAGGGAATTGGATGACTAGATGTTTCGATGTAGCGCAAAGCTTTCACTAACACCATCATAGATTGTAGCTGAGTAGCTGGTGGAAATTTAAGAGACAACGGCTCCTAACCCACCTTTTATGAAGCAGGGCTTTGAAATTCTACTCTCAAAACACCAGCTACGGAAAGAATAAATACACCGCCACAAAAACTGGACTTGAATTTCCGCTAACGAAACGAAGGGAACAAAAACCAACAAGAGATATTCAGTTACTGACGCTCAAAGGAGAGCCGTAGGGTTAAAGAGACTCACATGATGTTCATTGGTTCTCTGGGACGCAAGCGTATCCACGAGAAATAACATTCATCAGCGTAAATTACTTGTGATAGGTGAATGCAATAAAATACACAAAAGTCAAGGAAGATTAAATCAGGGATGATAAACCTGGTCACTGGTACGAGTGAACGCTTTATGAACGGGTATTGGAGCGTGCGATTAGTTTCCAATGCATATTCTATTTAATGGCTGGCTAATCTACAATCTATTAATAAATATTCTAATCCTTATGAGGTAAATGCATTGAATATCACTTGCTGACAGCCAGCAGTTAATTATTCAACACAGTAGCCTGCGGTCTCTGCGGGATTCCAAATGACTGCCCAAGTAGTAGCAACAATCAATTAACGCCTACGAATCGTGAAGTTACTCTCGGATTAGAGCTGAGCCCAACGTCATGCAAAAAAGACCTTGGGTCCAATTGGGGGATTAACAGCGCTAATGAGCCATGGCCCGACGTAGAAACTGCCCGTCAAAGTACATCACGATATTCATCACTAAATGCAGAATACAATCTACAGCAATAAGTAAATGTGTGAATTTTTAGATGATTTACTTGAACTGTATAATACATCAAATTCTCCATGTTGTTGTGACAGTGAAATTCTAGACTGCCACATACTAATTAGAATTTTTATCAACGATTAAAGTAAAGTAAAAAAGAAAAAAAAGTCCCCTTGAAGACACGCTTATACTCCAAGCCTGTAACTCGAAGAGTAACATTTCCAGATATTAGAATTATTATAAGTTATAAAATTTATGGACCCATTGCAATTCGCAAATTTTCCACCCTACGAAACTCTTGCTAGCTTCTTAGGTATCCGTCACACAAAGAACCAACAATCCTTATGCTTGCCTTCAATCACTCCATCGTTATTCAATACTTCCTGGGTTCACCTTTTCTCATCATCACTCGACAATCTTATATATGTTCGGCGATATTGCTCACATCCACTGCCATGACAGAATACATCAGACATCACCATTTTGCCAATTTTTTTACCGCGGAAACTTTTAATTCTTTCATTCTCATCAGCCCTCCGAACCGAGTCAAACGATTCATAAAATAGTTTGAGCGAGATAGTTCCCTCATCAGATTGGAGAAAATGATGCAATAACATACTTGTATATGACTGAAATTCTAAGTAATTAAATCTAAATATTTATATTTAAGTGTTAACCTCGGCTTTTTTTTCTCGCGACACGCTTAAATACCCTCACAACGGTAGGCTTTTTTGTGATTCTGAAAAAATAAATTCGGTGGCAATATGATTTATTTTCAAAAATAGTTGAAAAATCCAAAAACTTGCAAATATTCAAACGTAACAGGTTAAATACGTTGAAACGTACCTAAGATCTAGTTCCCTTGTATCCGCTAAAAATTGCTATGAGAATTAGGAAGCCTGGATAGCGTAGTGGTCCTCGTGGCAATTTCAACCAAACAACTACACACTGGTCATTTTTTATGAGATCTGGGTGTTGTAAATTACTCATTTTTTAAAGAAAGTCTCTCTGGAGTGCACACACGAACTATTGTCCTAGTAAAAGGGCAGGTATTTTTCATCATAAATCTCGGAAAGTAGTTCGGTAAGGGGCTGATATTTGGAGGTATCTTTGGAATGGTAAGACATTTTTCTTTAAAATGACGTTAAATTCACAGATTTCTAGGTGAAATGATATTTCGCTCAAACTACCTTAACTTCAGCGAATGATTGGGAATGGGGTTTCTATCGTGGAAGGCTATTGTTCAATTGTCTCTTGTTATAATAATTCAAAGTATGCCATAAAAGTGAAGTGAGGTGGTGAGTTTCAAACCCTGCCAAGTGACTTTTTGAAAATTTTAAGAATAATAAGAAAAACCTGAAACTTCTATACTATTTTGCTTAAAAAGTTCAAATTTGGGGAACTCATTGTCATATGTAATATCTGTATATATTCAGAATACTGGGAAATCTGAAGCCATTTCTGCCAAAAATGTACAGTATTTTATTTTTCAATTGTCAGTTTTGAAACTCAAATTGCACGGAACGCTGAAAAAAACTATTGTCATTTTTTAGAGCAGTTACAACTTGCATAATTAATGAAAGAATACTCATCTATGATTAAGCGTTGTGAAAAAGCAAATGATAACTTAAGCTAAGGATTCTATTTAATATCTGTTCCATAGGTCTCGTAGGAAGCATGGACCATTGGAAAAGCTGACCAGAAAAAAAGAAGCCTTTGAAACTTGGTCCTGAAGGAGGATGCTGAAGATAAAATGGGCGGGCATAATAAGACATGATGAAGAGTACAGAAGAGTAGAAGAGGAGAGGACATATGGAACACAAAAGAGATAAGAAGAACAAGATGGATTGGACACATTCTGAGGCACAATAGGTTCGTGAAGAACGTTATTGAGAGTAAAATAGAGGGAAAAGTCCACAGAGGAATACCCAGGAATAAGCCTATGGACCAAATAAAGAGGAAAGTACATAGGAACAGATACCAGGAGGTAAGAGAACTAGCATTAGAAAGGCAGGGGGGAGAGTTTCAGTCAACCAATCTTAGGATTAAACAACCAATGAATTCTTGTTCTTCAATAGGTAGGTACTACTTTACACAAAACCAATGTTATAACTCACTCCTAAAGGCTTGTATTCACAAATTTTATCACCCTGACAGATTCTTATTTCAATTTATTTTGTTGTTTTTAATTGCATCGGGTGAATACACCTTTCAGGTTTACAAAGGGAAAACACGAAATCGTTTTGTTCACGTCGCAGGTTTTAAAACTCACCCCAATATTCAAAGCCTTATATCATGGCAACAGGTTGACTGATCCGATATTACACTTCAGCACATGACAGAGTCTTGTATTGTTAAAAGGATAGTATGCTTATCTCAATATCGTTAAAATTATCTCACGGTAGGTTTGGAAACTCACCCTCTCAAATTATTATGACGACTACAACCACGTCTCAAGATGTGTAGGAACCGCAAAATCTACATCATTGCATTAAATCTCGTTTTCAGAACGCCGAGATATTTATTTTGATTTATTTACTTTCTTCCACCAGTGCTCATCCCCTACCGCTCGAAATTGAAATCTTCTCCAAAACAAACGCTCGGATGCTACCCTATCCTTTGATATTACTCTTATTTTACTCTCTTCAATTGTTTCTGCGAGAGATTAAAAAAAACTCATACGAAGTCCCGCCTTGGGGGGACGCAGATCTTAATATTCATGGTAATAAGACTTATGAAATCGTATTGTTCGTCAACAAAGACTGCGTTTTCAATTATCCAACTCCTTCGCAGGGGCATGAGGTGGGTCCCGGGATAGATGTAAAAAAAGCGGGACCGGCGGGGGGGGTTGGGTGGATTGTGAGGGAGGTGGTGGGTGAGACCGCTGAAGCGAGCAGGTTACTCAGGAGAGAGGGAAGGTCCTTTCACGTCGCCACGGCTGAAAAATCAAGATATCCGGCCTCTCTCGGCTTAAAGCCCCGGAGGGTGGCCGCTCCCGTAACTTCCTCCGAAGTTTTCATTCGTCTTTTAATTCATTTCGCGTTTTCCACTAAAAACCTCATAACTGCCCCGGGGACCTTCGTCGAAGCATGAATTCCTGCATATATGCATGAGGGAAAGGAGACGAGATAGTACATTAGCCGCCTCCACGAAAAGAGCATGACGTGGCGGCTTCCAGAAGAAGGAAGAATTCTGTGGCAAGGGAAAGAGAGAAGAATTTAAGAAGTAGTATTCGGTGAAAAAAGTTTCAGATGAAAAGTCGGAGGAAAAAGTGGCAGAATTCTGATACTACGAAAACAGGATCAACAGAATACATAAAACAAAAGAGGAGTAAAGCATTGGAACGAGGACTTGTTTGCTGAAATCAACTTCCTTAAATAAACAGTCAGCAACATGGCTGAGGAAAATAAGTACAAGTAAGAGACAGAGATAATGCAAGAGGAATTTCAATCAAGCAACGGTGAAGATAACCGTCCATCACCAACAGCCGTGAGGGCTGATATCGCGTAAAGAGAACCTATGGTTTGCACGAGTAAATATCCCACGAAACTTGACTCATTTTAGCTGTCGCTTATAGCCATCAGTGGCAAAGAATTCTCTCTGAAGTCCGCTCCTTTGATGCACATGTATTCCACTGGAATATCAATAGTTCTACTGTTTGGAATTATCCATTCACTTAATGATGCACTGGAAAAAGTACAATGGACTTTGGTTAATGCTCCTATTAGCAGAGATGCCTCGTGACTATTACAAAATTCATGATTTTTATAATAGTCATGAGGATAGGCAATTTTATGATAGCTAGGACTGCGCTCTCATTAAAACGCAAAGGTGGAGCCTTTGCGATCATTCTGATACAAAGAGTGTTACAGTTTTATCAATCACGATAAGATTTAAAGGATACTCTTGTTACAATGAAGCAACGAGTAGTACCTATATTTTTAATCACCCGGAGAGGAAGTATTTGCAGGATAGAGTTGTACATTTTAAAAACTTACGACCGTTTGATGACAGAAAACATTATTTTCACTTCTCCTTGATATACTTAAGCTGATTCATAAGAAATATTATTTCTATAAAAGGTCAACGCAAGCTTATTCACACAACTTTTCACGAAAATTAAGCCTCGCCGACATGTTGTCGTGGAACTGAGAGGAAACGCTCGGTAAGAGTAGGAATTTACGTAATGAATACATATATTTTTGTCCAAAGTTATAAGCAATTACAAAAGCTAGTGACATAGAGTAGACACCGCTGCTATTATTTTTTTCAAACCCGAGTGAAACTGAAAAACGTTCATGAAAGATACAGAAAATAATGCTCTGAATCGTAAAATGAAGAATTTATAAGCCGTGAATCTCGGGCAGAAACCAAAACAAAACAGTGACCTGGAAATGAAATGCCGTCAGATTAAAATTTAGAAAACACCAATAATTATTACAAATGAAAGATCTGATGCATGATTCCCAACAACGATAAGCTTTTGAGATCACTTCATGACTGGATGTTACCTTTTCCGAAAAAATAGAGCGTGAAATTTGTCATTAACAAAATAAATCCAATTAAAAAAGAGCCTAGCTCTAACGGGGGTGGTTATGGGCGGAAAAGAAAGGAAAGCACGATAAAATCTCTCGAAATGCAAGAAACTCACGAGAAAAGAGGGACAATCCCCCACGCAGTCATTTCAACTTTCAAAAATAGCGTGTCTTAAAACAACAGCACTCATGGAGAGGAATTATAAAATATTGTTTTGCTCCAAGGGCACGTACATGAAAAAATAATTTGAACACATCCGTGAGGAATACGGTGCGAAAAAATGATGTAGCTGTTGAATGAAAAAAGGGATTGATATGATATGGAAGAAACTTTAGCGAGACAAAATAACGACTAAGGATTGAGTACATGCAAAAACATAATTGAAAATAATTCCACTTCGACACTTTAACTTCTAACCAAAATATTTTTGGCATTATTTAGAAGATTTCTTCCACGATACCGAGAATTGGGAATATGTAATGAGGACCATAAAGCTTGTCCCTCACATTCGGCCTACCAACTTAACTGAGCTACATCTGTCAAATCCATAGCATAGAAATTCAGGCACACAGATAAATATATTGGCACCTCTCATTGGCTCTACTTGCTTCTTAAAACTGATCCACAAAATTAAAAGGAAAATATTAAGAGCTGATTTAAAGCTCGTATTATTTTTGCAGTCCTATATTTATTACCCAGACATGCATTTTAAGGGATGTTTTAAGTCTATGGATTCATTTCATATCCATGACATAGCGGACCAATCTCTTTCAAATTTGCACATTTTTGCGCGGAAAAGTTTCAACCACCTCAGCAGAATCTAGATAACTCATACCTGGCACGATTTTTCCCGAGTAAATTTTGACTGCATTTCGTCGGTATTTTTGCCATTGGATCGTGCTGCATACGAGGAAATTCGAAACTCGCAGACACAGAAAATATTTGCACAAAAATGGGATCACAGCAATCCCGATGGGTGTGATTTAAACCCTTTGTATTTTCAAGGTTTATTTTGCATTGAAGGAAAATAGCAAACGTATCATACAGAACCTGTATATATATTTTTCACCACTATTGTTCATTTCACTGCAGAGTTACACTCATTGTTGCTTGAAATTTTGAATTTAATGAGTTACGGGGTATAATTATGACGTTTGAAAAACGAAGAATTATGTTTAGAAACAACTAAACTCAGGCTCCTAGATTAATGGAATTGACGATACGCTTGACCTTCCAACTTGCAATCTGACCGGAAAGAGACTCCGCAGACATACACATGCCAATGCCTGCTATCAGCCTTGAACCTCAATGTCGACATAATAGGTTTCTATAGGTGACTATCTCATTTTCCCTGATACCCCAGGGAGCAAGGACCGCCCCCTGCGGCCCCAAAGCGAGGTATTGAATCCTCTGGTGGGGCGAGTGGGGGCTAGGCTCGGACACCTCAAGCGCCTGCCCTCCTGCAGAGGGGTGGCGGGGGATAGACCGAAGTCCCCCCATGTAAAGTCCATGCACGCATTGCAGGCACAAGACTCCACCCTAGTCCCTTCTAGCGAGGATACAACCACTAGGAGGCCGACACCAAAGGAGTGGATCGCCAGAGCCGGGCTGGCGATGGGCTCCACTCCCCCCTAGTCCCAGTGTTTGCAGAGTTTACTCTGCACCGTTCGACTGGATGCCGTCAGCTTTGCTTGCGCGAGTGCTTACCACACGTCTTGTTGAGAACCGGTGGAGCCCGTTGCCCACATAAGTGGGATTGGGTATCCACTAGCTCCCTTTTCTGGGTAAAGGCCGTGTGGCCTGCACCGTTTAATAGGTAGGTAAATGAATAATTTGCAGACAAGAGATGCCGGAGTACCAACTCTTGAAAAGCAATCAAAGTATTTCCGCCTTGTTTAATAAAAAAATAATAGATTTTTACCTGATTTTCCCTCATACAATTGATTTAGTTAATGAGTTCAAGCGTGACTGACGTCTGAAGGTACCCCGTGTCTATTGAAACCTTACAGGAGGCAAACCCATCGTTGAACAAGCTCTGCTCTTCACTATTTACCACAGTAGGATACTTACCACGGCAAAACTTACTTAAACTAACTTAAAAGCAAAATTTTTCCCATATTTACAGATTTTCTCGGAAATGATAGAATTAACTTGGTTACATTTCAACAGAAACTTTTCAGAAGTTCTCGGCATGATAAACGTTACTTTAGGGAAACGTTCCTTGGACATTGAACTCTTTGCTTAGGAATAGTTTGGTCGAGCGAGGTGGAAAAAAATGAAATGCTGGGCCTGAAGACTATCCCGAAATCAAATATAACATCGTAAACTATCTGCACCAAAATGACGTAACTAGTGGCGACCGCTTGGATGCAAGAGACATTCTATTAATCCAAGGTTATCATGAAAACGCCTCAAAGATCATCGACTAAAAATGTACTCCTCATCATAATGAAGGCTATTCACAGAAAAAGAAAAAAGAAAGCGTAATGCGGAAATATCAATTTTTAACAAATGTTTATCTTATTTCTCGGGTACAGAAAAAGAAATACCCAGAAAATCGACACTAACCTATTCACTAATTTTTCTACTCATATTCCTTCTGCCCCCTCCATTAATGTTGATCTTTATAGTGATAATGATGACATAGACATCAGTATTCAGAATCAAATCAATTGATTCTGGCGTTCTGTTGTGGAACAACGAGAAGGAATAACCCATAATACAAACGATGTACAGTTCCACTCTGTTTTAATGCTTTCTTCCGGTTTCGACGTATACAGACAACAATTTGTCTTGAAAATGACGCAATTGACGTCGAAACCGGTAGATAGCATTAAATCATGATGGAACAGTACATCGTTTTCAGAATCAGTATTCAGGCTCACAGGGAAACACTTCAACGGAGATTATAAGGACCAACTGCACATGGCGCGCTTAAAGAGTGACGGCAAGCCAACTGGGATTACCGGCTCGAATCCTTTCGGTTCATGTTACTCATGCATCCATACTCACGCAAAGTGGTTTTTCTCCCTTGACCTTGACACTAAACCTCACCACCAAGCGTTTCTCAAATACCATTTCTTATTTCCTCCGCCGCATAGATTTTTTCATTCTTCAAGGGAGACCGCCAATGCGGCCTACTGGCACTTCTGAGAATTCATCACCTCATAATAAACCGTATGCACGCGAAAGTCCTCCCAGTCGTCATATTTTCTTTCTTTCAAATAATTGGAGATAGTAAAATGTTTTGATTAATGGGCACTTTGAAAAACGTTTTGAAAATTCCCCGGTATTCAATCTACCATCAAAAAGAGTGAACGATTATTCCCAGGCTGAACGCTAGCATGTAGCTGGGAAACCAGAAAGTTTTTAGGTTTAGAAAAGGACTATCGCCAAAAAATATACCTTTTCCCTCGAGGAAGACTGATTTTTCACACCAGGGAACCCTTGGTCCTGCGAACCAAAGTAAAAATGTGCTTCCTACAGGGATCAAGGTAGGATATCTTAGAAAAAAATTAGTAACTTTAAAAAAAAATAAAAATCTGCGGCCTCGCTGACGTAAAACAAGGAAATGTTAGCATAGGTATTCCAATGTTAAACTCTCGGATTTCAACTCCGTAACATCATAAGAAACAATAAAACGCACTTGGCTGGAAACATCAAAAAACTGTTCATTCATGAAAGCATTCATAAAATTCTCCCCGATGAAATGTTCGAATTCTGTGAAATAGTATACGTATATGTATTAAGGAAAGCATATATAACTTAGTAAAGCGAAACGTTGGAAGTCAATATTTTTTATTTTAAACAATTATTGTGTGACTGACATCATTTGCAATGGACTCAATAAAAACTTGAGATTCGGCCATTTAAAGGCAAAGTGCTACCATTTACTTCTACTAAAATATTGCAAAATGCAGTACTATCTGAAGCATTTAAAAATAATCAGGTCAAGATGCTCAAAATAAAACTGAGCTTGGGAATAGCATTACCAAACAATCCAATGTCACTCCTGTACTTCCACGCAGTTCAAAAAGGAAACTAAATCCTCGGCCGAGTATGCCTGAATAAATAAAAGATTCCTTGAGCGTAAGATAATTGGCAACTGACACGTCCTTGGGATCCGAGCATGCGGTTACTAATGCCTAATCTTTGACTGCTAAAATCGCATAAAAATCCCATAAATCTCCATTATTTTGGCGGTTTGGAGGGCGATTGAGCAGAGGTACTCGACCTTGCCATAAAAAGATTGACAGGCGGAGACTTTTCCTCACCGCCACTGAGGCCAGCAGGTTTTGGTTGCAGCAGTAGTCTTTTAATCCTAACATGACTCCTACACTTAATTGATCTGTAATATTCAAACTATACCATTATTAGAGTCATAAAACTGCTCCTAACAAGTGGAGGTTGATATTCATACGTTACATTATTTATTTTTTTATATTTGCAATGTGGTTCCTGTGCTCCAGCAATTAACTTATAATCGGAGAGAATAAAATCGCCGTGATTTCAACCAATATTTTCGGGGTAATAGAAAAAAAGATGACACGGAAGCCCAAACTGAAAAATTAATGGCCACCTCAAGTCTGCAAATCCTTCTTCGCGAAACAGCCATTTTCTTCGCGGTCTGCTTTACACGAGGAAAATAGCGCCAGTTATCTATGGAAAAAAGGTAATTAGTTCTCCCAGAGTTTCGAGACCATACAAGCCGCGAGGCTCTAGGTCTAAAAAACCAGAAGGGCTTAAAAAATAAAATTATTCAAGTATCTAGAATTAAAAAAAAAACAGATTTGGCGCTGGGTCACGGTTCTCTTAGAAGTGCTTGAACTACCATATTTATTCTCTCCGCGTCATTCCACAAATCACATATAAGATGCAAAACAATTATTCTAGCTCATATTTTACAACGACTCTACAAGCTTTAAGGCTTAATTGGAGCTATTTCTTGAACTATCAACTCACTAGTTGTAACCGCGACAAGAACTATTCCTTCTGCAACTATTGGAATCAGTAATAATGTTTCAATCAGCAGTAATTTTTCTTAATGAGTATTAATAAGATTTTTTGGTGACAGTATTAATACTGTCTGAATTTCCCTCACAAAAGTAGATGAAAGCAGTCTGAAAAGATGCTAGTTTTCTATATTGACGCAAAATTCACGAATATTATCACATTCACATAAGTCAGGTGATACGGAAAAAAACATGAAAACAATGTATCAATAAGAGATTCACTAAATCAAAGATTCATAAAATGTCTCATATGTAAGTGAACAGGAAATTTAAAAAAGTTAACTTCAGAAGGAAAGAGGACAACTTATATTGTTGCCAAGAAAGCAATTGTATGAGGAATTCAAAGATCAAAAGTATTCGATTCGATTTGTATACTTTTTGATCAACGACATCTAACGACCACTTTGAACTCAATAAATCTTTTAAAAATTTTAATGGGACTGAAACTATTTTAAAACCCAATTACAATCATAGAAACAAGCGAAAATATACTTTTATTATCAGCTAAAACGCGAAAAAAGATGAAATGATAGTAATATCATTAACTGGCGATAAAGAACTCGGTTTAAGAAGTCATAAATATCTGTTTCTTGGCACTACATGTCTCGCAAAATCTTCCAAAAATCAATGACTTCACGCACGCAATGGAAAAATGTGATTTTTTTGCATCGAAGCAATATTCACGTTTAGCCTATATGTAACCACATAAAACGCACGAGCTTCCGCTGTACGCATTTGTGAATGGTTTTCAAAATTAATTTCAAGCTGAGAAATAATAGGTTTTTAATTTAAAAGGTGGATTTATGACGACATTCATCAACGGAGTTCAAATAATTAATGTGTTGAACACCTAAACCTTCAAAATAGGAGGGTAGGTTTGCCCGAAAACTGTCGGATTTGGTATTACGAATACATCTCTCAAGCGCGCATGGGCAGATATCAAAGGATGGCATTTGCACTTAAAAGTGTAAAATCCCATTAAGGGAGGTTGTTTTCCCCAACATCCCTCGTAACTTCCCTTCTGCCTCTAACATGATAATCCTATCTGCCTGCAGAGTTAAGACGCCTTTGAGGTCCCCTGTCAAGTACAGGCAACGACGGTGCGCAACTCTCCCACCGCGGGAGCACAGGCGGAACAGGGAAGCTTACTCAACCGTGCATTAACGATTGACCCCCTTTTCTTTGGGATTTTAATTCTTTTCATGCCTAGTGCTTTCAAGGAAAACTTTGCGTCCGTTTCTTCCTTGAATGTTATAAAACTGTTGTTACATCCACTTTTCCCAACGATAAAACTCCTAAATTGCGATTTCTCGGCATCGCATCTCACTCGCGAAATGTAGCTGAGCCTCGGATTTCTGGTGAAAATTGAAACCGCAATTAAAACGTAAGACGGAAAGTAGGCCACTCGTTTTTTTCCCTCCACCTCGTTATATTCGGAACTTCTGTAGTACATTTCTTTGAGCCAACTGAGAGGAAAAAATATCTCACTGCTACCTCGAAATAAGTTCTACCGACACGTCTTCTCCTTAGCGTGCCCCATCCGTTTGACGATGGTTAGAAATCACATTGGCTATCATTAGTTTATTTTCAGCTACCCGACATTAGCGCTTATTGTTTCTAACCACTAACTGAGGTTTAACAATAAAGACGTTCATAGTCTTCTTGGATCCCATCATCCATTGATTTTTACCAACAGTCATCCAAACATCCAAACAACCAACCAAACATCCAAGTAAAGATTTGAGGCATCCCCGGTAAATTGTGTTGGTAAATTTATATTTTCAAGACAGCCGACGTTTCCGTAAGAGTAACAAATCAGGCAAATGCGTTACACCGGCATATCAAGCCCAAAATATTATTATCATCCGAACTTTGGCAATCCCGAAGGCATTAATTCAATGGGTGGTCAGAGAAGAATTCATCATCATATTATCATATGTTTCGGGTGGTCTCTTTACATGGTTAAAGATATGCAGTTTCCTTATTTTTCCGGTATGTATAATTTTTCATTCGTTGTTCTGTTAATGGCCTCTGTTGGTGATTAGAACCACTCAGATAATCTGTATCATGTGTTGCAGACTCAAGCTACATTAATTACCTACCCAAATAAGTCCATGAGCCTTATAGTTTTCAAGCATTTATTGTAAAGCCAAATCTATTATTAACTTGTCTAATGAAGGAATATTTTTGACATAGCCGCGGTTTGACCAACCGGCGTAATATGTCAGATGACGAAGACCGTATGTATGTTTCCCCGTATGACCGTATGTCATTTACGATTCATCCGGAGGCAGAGTTATAAACAATGGAAAATTCATCATCAGCAAGAAAATTCTAGCTCGCAAATTTAAATTCACTAATTAAGTGCCGACGAGAAAGTTGGCTATTACATGTTAGGTAATGAACAATTCCAATACATCATTTGGCTGCTTTAGGAGAAAGATTCACCGAAGAACAATACAAATTGACCATGCATACAAATGTCTGAGTTAAAAAAAATAAAATGAAACAGTTTATGATAAAAGGGATGTTCCTTGACTTGATTTTTTAAATAAATAGATTATTTTGAAATAAAAATGGATTAAAGGACTTCTTATGACTCAAAGATAAAATATTATTAAGTTTTAAGTGTAAGTGCCGACATCTGGGCATCATGTTCACATGGATCTATTATCCATTAATATTACTAACAGAGACAACACAACACTTCCATGAAAATGGTGCGAAGGCTTCCGCGGAGCTCTGTTGTATTGCCATCAAAAACAATAACGCGGTGAAATCCCAAGAAAAATGCAGCCTACTTTCATGAAAAATATATTAGAAGTGATAAAGCGCTCTAATACTTCCAGTATCTGAGCTTATAAAGAGGTACCTAGATGTGTAATTAACATTCTCACTGGAAATTTATGTAGTACCATGCATGATAAGGAAAAATATGAGGTTAAGGATGCAATTAACACAGCAAATATTTTTGAAATCGTCAAAGTCAAAACTACCACGAAAACCTCACCGGAGGTATGGTAATTTAGCGGAACATAACGATTAATACCACTCTCTGCAAACTTCAAAGTTAGTAAAAATATGCATTAACTCATAGCTCATCATCAACATTTTATTATAATAGATTATTCATTTTTTCAAGAGGTAACACGTGCTTTTGAAACATCAAACAAAAAAGTTACGGCATCTAAAGGTAGGGTAGTCATTTTTCAACTGACAATCGAGACAAATTGGCGCTAATTCACTCAATTTTTTCCCTTTTAAGATAGAATAGAAGTACTTTGTATCTCCATTGCTCAGTGTGTTCAGTCATTATTTATATGCCTCCATTTTCTAGACTACCTTCCCGATTAAGGATCTCTATAACACGCAAGCGTTATCCTGTAGTTAAATATTCGTTGCTTGCTTCGATAGTAGTAATTAAAAAATTGAATTTACTGGTTTAATATGATGTAATTTAATTGCAGAAAATAATTATGAACTCCTAACTATGAATACTACTACTAAAATCTCTATCTGCCGAGTCCACGCTAATCAAACCGTGAATAAACTGGAGAGGTTAACTATGCCTTTAAAAATTCTAGTGAATATGGAGCATTTAAATTGATTGGAATCTCAGTTAATTCATTATGTAATTTCCAAATGTTTACAAAACTCTAAAGAGAAATCTTTTCCAATGCGACAAAGATCAAAATATATTTTCTAGGAAATACATCCAATCAGAGCAAAATAGGATCGCTGGCGTCCTATCCGAACGGAATAAACCGGTCAAATTGAATGTTTGCGAGTCAATTTTAGCAATCATTTGCAAATTGACGAGCACGACTGGTAGAAAAAATATCAGTTTGCTATGTGAACACATAAATGGGACTGGTGATAAAATAAGACGAAAGATCTTATATCCTCAGGAGATACAATTTTCCAAAATGTCTTCATAAAAGGACCACGTAGTCCTCCAACGAAGCCTAGTGAATCTGCATCACCTGTAATAAGTTTGTACGTAAATGGTTTCTGAGCTCACCTGCAGCGTGGCCTGGAGGTGCGGCCGCAACGTTGGTGTTGTTGGTGCTGTTGCTCCTCACGGCAAGAATGCACCCCGGGCTGCTGGCCTCCAAGGGACTGGACGGCTCCGACCCGGAAGACGACTGCGACACGGGCTCCAATTTTATGGAACTGTGAAAAGGTGCGTAGAGAGGGGACGTTGATGTTAATAAACGGGATCAAAGTACAGCACACAGTGGACGAGTAAAATGCCCGCGAAATAACAGTTCAACGACGGGAAATGTATGGAGTTCAACATACCGTGATAAAATAAGTAAGTTGAAGGTGAAATCAAATAAATATAACAAAATACTACAGAAAATACCATTGGAAAGGCTGACCAGAAAAGACTAGAAGTCTTCGAAACCAGGTGCTGGAGGAGGATGCTGAAGATAAAATGGACGGACAATATAAGGAATGATGAAAAGTACAAAGAGTAGAAGAGGAAATGACCATATGGAATACTATACAGAAAAGAAGAACCTGATGGATTGGACACACCCTGAGACACCATGGGTTTGTTAGAAACAAAATTGAAGGCAAACTAGATGGAAAAGTCCCCAGAGGAAGACTCAGGAATAAGTTCATGGACCAAACAAAGAGATAAGTACACAGGAAGAGATACCAGGAGGTAAGAGAACTAGCATTACATAGGGAAGGGTACAGGGCTGTAGTCAACCAATCTTAGGATTGAAAAACCAATGATGACCACCGCAAAGAACAGATATAAGGGCCCCAGTTGGGTGTTGCCATGCATACGATCTGCTAGAGAATCTGAGTTTTACGGAAGGATGCGGTGCTGGCTAATTAGCCATAGCATAAATGAAATGCCAGAAATATTCGGATCACGCGAGTTTCAGCAGAAACTGAGCACTATATTTATCCTCACTTGATATGTGTTTAAAATAAACCTTTAAGAAAATAAAAAAGAAATGCTCTCGACTAAAGAACTTTCTTCCCATGCATAATTCAATGATACTCATCCACAATTGACGCAGTAAAAGACACTTGGATACTATACCCACAATACTTTACGCCATGATCCGAACGTATGAACCAATTACGAGGTGAGATTCATGCCCATGACACTGGGATACAATGCGGAGAATTTCCGACCTGACTACGAATACATTCATCGCAGCCGTACATTTACATTTAATATGCATAGAAAATGTATCATTTGCTTTTTAATGATGAAAATTGATGGTATCGTAACGAGAACATAATGGCAGAAGAAAAAGTCTCCACACTTCACTTGGGCGAAATAAATAAGCAAACACCACGAAGAAACAAATTTTCCCCTTTTGATTTAAAAATTCAAATCAAAGTTTCACCAGAAAATTTCCTGAAAGTCAACTCTGAGGAAATTAAAAAGCACAAACAAAATTTAGATGGGCAAATATGCTTAACATGATAATTGTTGATCGCGCAGTTTGCCTTAAACGGGGTTACAAAGTATTCCATTGGAGGGCAATCACCATATAAAGCCAATCACGGGAGATCTCTCAAATTATATGCTTTCACGTTCAACATTGTTCAATTTCCCTCTCTCTCTCTCTCTCAATATACTACGCATCAAATTCACCAATTTTTTTGCTACAATAATATCAATGTTATCGACCGGTACAGAACTTCCGATACTTTTATCCGAGTCGTAGTTATATAGATTCTAGGGCTACGTAAGGAAAACTCTTACAATATTGATACGATGATATTTTTGATCATTAAGAAAATAGGCAACGACACACATAGCACACGATATTCATGAAGAAAGGGGATATGAATAAAATATTAAACTTATATCTGTCACTGAGAAAAAAGTCATAGAAATTCTAGACTTATAATTTTCACTTAACGGGCACCATTTTCGTAATAAATGATTGAATAAGAAAGAGTTGGCCAATTGGAAAAGAGCTAAGAAAGATTCGTTTCCTTCGACTGTCACTTAATATTAGGGAAACAAATATGGTGACCTCCTCTTTGCAATGAATTAGACTGGAACTCGCTCTACAGAGGGATTAATTTTGGACAAAGTTTTAATACAATAACAAATTAATATTGAAAGGCTGAAATATAATCAATGTTGATTTTATTCACAATATCCATGTCACACACGCGTCACCACGACCCACACATACTCTACTTCACGAAACAATCAAAGAGTGTTTCATACTCGATTTATATGTAACTTTAATTGAATAAAAAATATAACTGGGTAAACAATTTATTCATAGAAATTACCGGGGACTTATTCATACAGCGTTTCAGATGACAATTTTCCTTTAGCTCAGAATACCATTTTACCTGGCTCAAAAATATAGACAAACAGCAGCATAAAAATTCTAAATACTCACATAGAAAGGTTAAATGGATATATGCGATAGAATAAAGCCAAATATCAATTAGAAAAATACTATTTTAAAAACAAAATAGGGAATAAGCCGAAGTGGAGTAATAATAAAACTAAATGAAGAGGGAGTGCAGACCTGAAACACGTTGATTAAAAACTCCAAATGGATTGCAGTTTGTGAGAGCGAATAAATAAAGCAACAAGTATGGTAGAAAGATAAAAAATGCGTTCAAATAAAAGCGTAAACAAGGATGGGAAATAAATATTAACGTAGAATATCAGGTAAATGCAGGAAGAGAGAACCAACAGGAGGGTTCCATTTGGAAGAAAAATTTCGAAGGTAAAATATGATATGGAGATACATAAATGAATCACGCACGAAACAAATAAATGCCATGTAATATTAACCCTGAGGGAAGAGGTATTCCATTATATTGATTTTACACGGAGGATACGAGGAAACACATCGGCTTTTGGTCCAAATTTCTAGGAGTTGATAAGAGACTTGATGTACTTACATTATCCGATAGCTCAAAATATGTAAAGCCAGTAAAAAATTTGTTTATTTATTTTGACATAATTTTCGCCTTAATTCAACCAATAGAAGCCATACAAAATTCCAATACCACATTTTCTCAAATCATTTCACCGACCATCATTAGTGGTCCCTAAGATTGGTTGACTGCAGCCCTCCACCCTTCTCCATCTAATGCTAGTTCCCTTCCCGCCTGGTATCTTTCCCTATGTAATGTCTTCTTTATATGGTCCGTGAACTTATTCCTGGATGATCTTCCTTTGGTTACTTATCCCTGTATTTGACCCTCAATTACGCTCTTTACAAACCAATACCATTGTGCCTCAGATTGTGTCACATCTATCAGGTTTTTCTTTTCTGTATATTGCTCCATATGGTCCTTCCCTCTTCTACTCCCCTGTAAAGTTCATCATTTCTCATTTTGTCCGTCTATTATATCTTCAGCATCCTCCTCCAGCACCAGATTTTGAAGGCTTCTATTCTTCTCTAGGCAGCTTTACCAATGATTCATGCTTCCGATCCATAGAGTGCCACGCTTCATACGAATGTTTTAATAATTTTACCGATATAGTTTAATAACATGGATTTACTTTCGAGATATTTCCATTCTTTTTATTGTTTGCCAAGTCTTCTTACCTAATGATAAATGATGAATCTTATGAGTACTGTAACCTGTACTCTTAAAACTTGTTTCCCTGTCAAATCATAAATTAAGTAATTGAAATTAGTCTTGATAAGAGTAAAAATAATTATGTGTCCATATTTCAAAATAGGTTTTCAAAGCAAAACGAAAAATAAAGAGGTATTTCATTAATTATGAAATTCTGAGTTCACATTTTTACATTTAAATGCAAAAGGAATCTTTAATTGGTAACGCTTATTCATAAAGAATTGCGTTAAAAGGTTGAGTTTAGGATTTATTTTAAAGTAACACTCATTAACTTAGACGCCACGCGTGGCAGGTAGGTATCATAAAAAGTAGGGATCGAAATTATCAGCCTCCAAAAAAAAGACGCATAACATGGCGACCAAAGTTGGAACACTGATAATAATATATTGATTTGTTGCGCTGCTATTGCAACGCAACCCGAATCGATAAAAAACAATATCGACTATTATTCATTAAAAAAGCCATATGAAGTAATTCGTTATAACAACGACGCACTTTGGCAGCTAAGTCCCTTTTCATCCTTTCCCTACGCATTTAAATGATTTTGAAAGAAAAGTAAACAAGTCCATAAGCTCGCCCGTCGACCCAGATGATATGAAAAGCTTCAATCATTTCCGAAAATGGGAGGCAGAAACGGCAAACAAAACTCTAAAAATTTTCCTCCGGAAAGTAGAAACAACGGCAACTGCTCTTCTTCCATATTCCCTTCTAAAACGTTTTTTTTTATGATGGCCTCCCAAAACGAGCGATCGCGGTTTTGCAGTACATATCTCCCTCCCATCTTCATCGGAAATCTGTCATACGGAGAGAGAGTTTCCGACGTTTTTCTCCCGTATAGTATACATTGATTGTTTTTAAAAAATAAAAAGTCGGTCTCATTTTCCCTTCCTCCACTCTAAAATGTACGGGCGTGATGGATTTGTCGGCGGTAGATGAGCAAGAGAATCCGCATTGATCCTCGCCTTCAGGGCATCTCCGCTTTAGTGAAGCGAAAAAACGACGAATTCAGTCGGTACAGCGACTGGTGATTAGAAAAAGTACGTCAAACCATTTCCTCCTAATAGCTCAAGACTTAGCAATAGTCATAATCACGAGTGCTTCAATCATAGTATTGGTTTAAAAAATACCTCTATTTCACCATATCTCGCACAAAATGAAGTCGCAATTGTCTGAATATTGATATCAATTACACAATACGAAATAAAATTAGCAGTTACAGCACCTTTAGTCACATAATATACCCATTGAGGTAGATGGAGATGACATTACGCCATCAAACTGTAGGCTGACAACCGAACTACGAATCATATTGGTTATCCCTCCTATTTCCTTCATTTCCTTTGGATAGCACGACGAAATGAACTAATTAGTGAATATATAGTAAGAATATTCACCATGTGTTCGAATTTTAAGGCAAGTAGCTTGATATTAGCTAATGGGAGCTATGGATTCCACTCAATTTTACCATAGTTTTCACATGGAATGTAGATTGTTGTTAATTAAAGTATGAAAAGTGAATAAATTAAATTAATAAATAAATGTAAGGAGAAAGTATATTAAAGAAGTAAATTCATGCTTATTTCTTATAATTTATCGACGAAAAACGTCGTGAAATTGCTAAATTGTCCGCCAACCCGTTACCGCTAAAGGAAAATTGGGGATAGCAAACATGGCGGTTAGGTAACACCCACCTTACAGCTTGTACAATTGGCCATAATAGCAAGTACCCTCTCACTCTACCTCAATAAATATGCCGCAAGTTCAACGTAGAAAGTTTATTATTTGCCGCTGAGCGGTCTGAGTGAATGAACGAACGATTTCTCTCTGTGTGTATCGGCAATTGGAGGAAACTCAGTCAATAAAATAAAATAACACTTATATTATACAGATATGAAAAGTTTAGATATTAAAAGGCACAAGCTGATTGCTTGGAGAAAGATTAAATAAGAAAAGTTTCGTCATGTCTAGGAAAGTTAAAGCAGATATCCATTGTCGCTTAATAAGTCACCATTCAACTTTCACCAAGAAAGTTTATAACAAGAAAGGTGAATGGTGACATTTAACTTTCACCAAGAAATTTGCATGGTGACTATGATGCTTATGGTGACAGGTAATCGAGCTGTTGAGAATACACCCCTCTCATTTTATGGGTCCTGTTTGACCCTCGATAGTGGAGGATGTTTTCAATGGATACCTGATCCCAACTCCGAGTCGTGTGAGTACCACTTTGACGGATAGGACGTTTTGTCTAGGACACCTCTCGCCGGGAGCACGCCAATGGAGACGCCGAGTTTCTCTCCAGCCCAAACCCTTTTTCCCAAAATATACTCCCGTTACTACGGAGTGTTAAATATGCTCCGCAGCAGGAAAACAATCTAAATCCCACTACAACCCTAAAATCTACAGCAGAACATGAGATCAGTTTTCAAAGTGCTCATGCAATAGGGTTGAATACAGAATTATAACTTGTGCAGCAAAAATAGGAAAATTTGGTCAAATGGCATCTCAAGACGACATTTTAATTGTAACTGTAATAACTGTCTTTATTTACAATTGCCAACCAACGGTGTCAACTTTGTGGAAAATCATTATAAGACCGCATGTTAAATGGCTTAAATAAGTTTCGATATCTAGTCTGGCACCTCAAAATAGTTTTCAAATCTCATAATAATGAGCTGAAGTCGATTATATCATAAATATACAAAAGATATTGACTGCCAAATGGATAGATTTAGCATGACCCTTCTGCATACATCAAGGGATCGTTGAGATTTATTGCTAATGGTGGTTCCGATATGTATCCAAGTTCGTTTCTTCCTCTCCTCGCAAGCCTTTTTTATTTTTAAAAAAATCTGATGACTTCACAGAGATCTGGACTTCTAAAACTTATTCATGCGCACTAACGACGATTTGGATCGAGAACTTTCAAAGCTTCTGTCGTCGATCATACTTCATGAAAATTCACCGGACTCCCGGCCTTTAACTCCTCAGATGGCTAGCAAAAAGTATGAAGGAATAGCTGTAGCATTAATTGCGCGTCCTTTTTTCGAGTTCACGGACATTTTTATGGTAATGAGATACCTAATTTGAAGCCTAAGTCAGATTTAAAAAGTGTTTTAGGTACAATCTCTGCAAAATATATAGCTTATGAAGTTACACTACAGTAATATTGAGTTAAATCCTGAAAAAAATGTGTGACCACGGACTTTCATTATTTCTATGAAATTCCAAATTCCGCAGGCTCATCCCGTTGGAAACTCGCATTTTCAGGAAAAAAATCTGAGTGAGCAAGAGGAAAAATAATGTAGACATTAGTTCTCTGCTTCTTTTCAGGAAAAAATAATATTCATTTTAACAATAGATGTTTGAGCAAAGGTACTTTGCTACCGACACAAATTAATTAGGAAATCTTACGAATGTTTACTAGGATGAATTCATATCATCGTTCTGGGAGATAAATATATCAAAATTTGGCCCATTCTTTGTTAATATGATAAGGCTTCGTTTTCATCGACGCTATCGCCATTGACAAACTGATGATCAAGCAAAAGAGTGCCGGCTATCGCCTCTCGGGCATGTACTCATGGAGTACGGAGCGCTACAGAATGAGCCTTTGATATTACCGCAAATGAGGGTAACTTATACCTTGCAATGCATACCATAAAGAAATACTACTTACCCAGATAGTATACCTGAGCCCTCTATAAAAACGGAACATCTACGAGTCGATGAATATTCTCCTTGGGATACTTAACTTTAGTCCGGGGAGCGAGATGTAGTGCGTGTTTGTCAGTTTGACTTCAATGGCAGCGGACTTTCATTTATTTCTTGTAAAGGCAGCTGGACGACTTTACACTCGTTACAGTCCGATTTCTTGAAAAAAGACGTAGCGTATCAGTTTTTCAAACAAAAATTATACGGTATTCACTAAAACTTGTCAGCTCATTATGTTTCAGATATACGAAAAGATAAATAGACGATGGGGCTTTGGATTCAGATCCTAAATCAACCAATTCCTCTCGCAAGCCTAGAAAATACGGGTAGTCAAATGATATCCGAAATTATTACCATTACTTACTCATGTGTTGATACTAAGTAAGTACGAGAGGCAGATATAGCAGAAGAGTGCTTAGGCTTTGGTTGAACGATTTTGATTATCACCGATATTCAATTCAAAAATTGTTAATTGCTTTGGGCATTTCGTTAGATTTCGTTCCGTTTCTTTACATCAGGCTAGAAAGTACCGTTACCGTTGGGGGCGATGCAATTTTATGTTTTGGATATCAATGATTTGTGCTGGTAGACCTATGTCAAGATGTGGTATGCCCGGCTACAGGCATTTTTAAGAAAAATACTGATATTCTGACTTCATAACTCAAAAAAAGCGTTTCACTGCTGACCAGAATCGAGAATTTCTGTGAATATATTGAGAGAAAGGAGAGTAAACAAGAGTTGTTCTATTTGTGTTCTCTCTGTTACAGGAATAACCCGCTGAAACGAAGAAATACATCTCCGAGTAAGCGGAAAGTGTTCTCCCCGTGGAAGCAGAAACGCACTGGGGGAAATCAATATTGGGTCCACAGAGGCACTTTCTACCAAAATACTCCCATACCCTAAAGTGAATTTCTACCTTAAACAAAGAAACAAAACTTTGATAAAGATTTTTTTTATGTACTTACCAGATACCACACGCATAAATGCGTTCAAACATTTGCCCTAGACTTACGTAGCCTAGAGGTCGAGAAATAGTGATCACCAAGTACTATCCATGAGTACCTACTACTTATATTAAAACAAGATCCCTCGGCTGTTCTGGACTGTTGAAGAAAGTCATTTTAGTCCATTTCTCCACCCGTAGAGGAGGCAGAAGGAACAAATTTGAGATTCACTTTCTAGCAGCTAGATCTGAGAAATCTCTCCCCGATACTTTCGTATCTGACTCATGCAGCCTACAGGTCGGGTAATCTTCACTGGCACCTACAGCACGAATGCCAGCACAGAACTCCATATTTTCTTCGGAAAAGTAAAGCCATTTCAACCCATTGCTTTTCCAGCAGAAATGGAAAAAAGGACATAATACTGATATATGCTGTCGAACAGTTAGGTGTGAGAATCCTTTCACCCGAACACCATTCGCAAGTAAATGAAAAACAAACAGCGACACTTATTTTCCCGATGTGAAAGAGTTCGTGTGAAGCGTGTCACTCGGAAGCATAGGCTATTGGAAAAGTAGAACAGAACAGACATGGTGCTGGAGGAGGATGCCGAAGATAAAATGGATGGTCAAAATTAGAAATGATGAAATGAATCAGATGGATATGACAGATCCTGAGGCACAATGGGTTTGTAAATAACGTAATTGATGGAAAATAGAGGGAAAAGTCCCCAGAGGAAGACCCAGGAATAAGTTCTTGGATCAAATAAAGAGGAAAGTACATAGGAAGATCTACCAGCAATTAAGGGACTTAGCATTGGATGGGGATGAGTGGAGGGCTACAGTCAACCAATCTTGGGATTGAACGTCCAATGATGATGAATATTGCGTAATATTCTCTGTCCTCTCACTTTCTCATGAATTATGTCCTGGTACCCTCTACAACACACCCGCACTGTCTTGCATTAGTGGTGCCAACGCACAGCAAAAACGTTCGAAAACTAATCTCTGCCTTGAAACAAAAAGAAAAAAACAACTAAGATGGCGCTGTTCTTGGAGTACCTCAAAATAACGCCCTGTTAATACCATAGCCATAATGCCATAGAACGGGGTAGTTTCGGGACAACGTGTAATTTTCAGCTTTTGAGCTTCCCAACAACGCTATTTCTATTTAATTGGCTCACAATTTCCGCTACTTCAGCCAGTAATCCAGCCGGTATCTGCTGCGATCTCGCGGATCCACTTGAAAGCTGCCGCTCGACAGTCACCTGACTATAGCTGACTTGCTCCTCAGTCCTCGATTTCAAGTTTCTTTACTGCTCCGGAAACTTTCATGCGCAAGGGAAAAACCGAGCATTCAACAACACCTGCAGGCATGTATTTTGAGAGGTTCATGTTTCGAAACCTATTTTCTTTTACAGTAGTTTTTTAATATGTGCATGATACTTTATAATCTCAAAATTGTAAATAATCAGCCCTGAGTGGGGGAAATTTGGGACTATCACAGAGTTGCTCTAAAGTATGCAGTCTGATTACCTACATTATGTTCTCTTTTTCTGACAGAAAGCGGACCAGCCAGGTCAAGAAATCCCAAACGTGCTCTTGGAACACGGACGCACAAGGACTATCCAGACTTAGTTTGGACGATGCCTTGAAAGCAGCCAAAAACGAAACTTAGTCAATTCGGAAAGCTGTATTAAAATATTGAATTCCAAGTCTGAACCTAAAGAGCCAAAAAAAACACTCCAATTACTACTCGAAGGATGAAATAAAGATGAAAGTAGCTGATCAACCGGCCCAAATAGTTTGGCCTATGGGGCAAATACAGTGTAAATAAGCCCATAGCTTATAAGGTGTAGTTCACTTTTCAAACTATCTTATTTAAGTTTGTTGCAAAAGTTTTAATAATGTATATATATTCATTATAATTAATCTTCAATTATAGTGAAACTAGCCTAACTTTTTTTATTTTCAAATGATTTTCCACATTCAATTTGGGTTACAAATTAAACACAGTAAGAATTCCTGTCAAAATTATTGTTATATTTATATAAACGTTTATAAATAAACTACCCATGGTTAACATTGGGATAAATTGATTTCCCTAGCCTTTAAAAGTGAAAAATAGAACTGCCTACAAGTTTCACCACATAAAGGAGTAAGACCGGGACGACAGCAGAAGGCATCTATAGCAAAGTTATCGCTTGTAGATTAAAAGCACATCCAAATTTGGAAAGAGAAAAGTCAAGTTCATATAAAATGATGATATGAACGAAATAACTTAATATATTCGAGCAGCAGACAAAATCCTGAAAAAGTGTCCAAAAGTTACTCATTCTACCCTAAATAATATTCACGCATATCCATTTGTGCCTAGCTGACGTAGCTGTTTGGTAGAATAATCTAAACTAGCATTAAGAACTACAGGAAGATTGAATTCATAGCATGCTCTAGACAGGCTATGATATTTTAGTCACTTGATAGTGTTAGAAAACAGAAAATTAGAAAATAAAAGAGAAAGCATGCCGATTAGATAAGTACATGGATTCCTTCACCCAACGGTATATTGAAGATTATTTCAATGATAGATCGATACACTTATACTACAAAACACATCTAACAATCGCTATCCTCTTATAAGTATTTTTTAATCCTCTCACTTTCATCCGGGCTGCTGTGCAGCGACCTCCTTCCACACTTTCCGATGTTGCCTCCCAGACGACGTAGATGTTCACTCCATGGCAACACACATTACGCATTAAGTAAACAATTTTCTCTCCGAAACGGAATCAGAATTGGAGAAATCAATACCGCGCCAATACAGGAGGCACTTACGACCGAAGTACCCGAGAATCCTTAAAGTGAATCTCAGCCACAAAATAAAAAAAAGAGGAAGACCCATCTGAGATGGCGCCGTTCTTGGCGTAGGTATCCCCCTGCTAACACCTCACGCATACACGCACTCAACCCTTTGCCCCCTTGACTTACGCAGCTGAGCCCCTTAAGAGCTCACGCTTTACACTCCCAACTCCACCTCGTCTCACCCACCCACCAATCAATTCTTCCCCTCCTTCATCCCGCCTCGTCCTCGCCCAGCGCCCCTCCCCCGTTCCCTCGCACGGTTTATCCGAGAGAGCAGTCGACCACCCACCTCCTCTCCTCTCTCCCCCCCGTTCCCGCGGCTCGCCGCTCCCTCCTCCCTCCCTCAGCGCACACATCCTCGCCAAAAGGGGTAAATCCCTCGATTAAGGGGTGGATTCGGGGAGCAGGTGAGACGGCTGAAAACAGCTGGGTGCTTCCTTCTCCACCTCTTGCCTGCCTACCTATTCATGCACCGTTTCTGGGAGGATGAGGGAGGGAGTCATGGTGGCTTGGGGAAATGTGACCGTAATGTTGATTCGGGATGGATGATGGCGAAATCTCGGCAGGTCAAAATCGAGCTCGTGCTGGATACCCATGGCGTCGCTCTCACCACCAATCGAGAGCCAATCCGCGGCTGGCCATTTTCCAACTTGCACTTCACTTACTTTTTTTGCGCGTATCACTGAGCCATCGACGTATTATTTTTTGAAAATTCATTTAGATTTTCACTCTTTTTCTCCTAGTTAATGCATAGTTCATTCGTATGACGACTTTTCTTCACTATCTTTCATGCGTGCATACCAACCGGGACGTTCCCTTTCTGGCGGGGCACATGATAAAAGAGCTTTAATCTCTCTGTTAAACATGTATAACAGTCGCTACTTTAATATTTCCCCCATACTGCAGTAATTTTCAAGCCTATTTTGATTCAGTTACACTCATACACGACCTTATATAGTAAAATCTCCTGATATTCCTCTTCTAAAGAGCGTCTTCCAACACATTCACAAATGAATATTGTAGTCTGACCCTTCCTCTCACACCATTCACTCTAATATCATGCATCTGCTTCGTTATACGGCTCTTCCTTATCTCAACAAAACCAAACCTACGAATCACACTCCTACCATACAAGTCCGTTATCGGAGCATCCAACCCACATTTATATTGGCCGACTCATTCCAAACCCTATCCTAAATCAACATGAATCATATGGGGTCTTTACATTATAAAAAACACAATAATTAATAAAATATCACCATAATTATAACATTTAAACAACAACAGATATAAGTTGACATTTTCAGAAAAACTATTAAAACGACTAATTATTGGAAAAAGATGCTGTGATATTTACCCTTAAAAGATCGCAAATTATCAAAGGTTTATAATTCACAGTTAACACACAAAAAAGCACAGTTAAGATGGGCTACTTATACATAACGTGGTTCTAGATTAAGGATAACCAGGGGCCAGGGACATAATTCGTTTTTTTTTACAATTAGAGATAAAGAAGTCAAAAGATAACCAAAAAGGGTGTCCGCTACGGAAATACGGAATATGGTATTATAAAAAGATCGAGACCTTTTTCGTGACACACCCATTTCGAAACCTATCCCTCCTGATTTCACTACAATCGCTTCTCAAGTTCGCCTTGCTCACTTTATTTAACCAACTCTTACACATAGCCTGGAATACTCAAGTTTTGATGCCTCGCAATAAAGTGGAAAGGAGTACAGTTTCGTTTGCTGCATTTTTCCTTCCGTATATGACTACTTTTCACAATATAACAATTCGACTTCAACAGCTCAAAAGTCAATTAAAATACCACTATGCTGTATTCTCAGAATACGGCATGGGAGAATCGAGGGCTAAACGCCAGAGCTCTACATAAACATCCACGTTCTACGCTCCGAACTGTCGCAAGGGCGTGCGGAACGAGGTATTAGGACACTGCATGCTACGTACCCTTGAAGTTGTTGAGGAGTGAGTATTTTTTGTAGGGTTAGTTTAATTAGTTTCCCAATCCGGGCTTGCGACAATCGTGAATAGTTTGCAGGAGGAAATCGTTCTTAGACCCATCTGTTTGAAGCGAATCATTGACGAGTTAATGTCAGGAATCATCCAAATAGCTTGAATTTATTACTGACAGTAATAATATAACTTTTAAATTACAGCATAAAGGGAGGCTATACTAAGAGATAAAACTATAATTTAGACAATTTCGGTAAAAATAATTGTATTACCACAAACAGAGAAAAACCCTAACACATAATAAAATGTCTTCCTTTCTTTCCATCTCCCTTCCCGACTCCCTATGCCTTACCTTCCCCTTTCCATGGCTGGTGATCTAACGCCCTCCCCTTGACATACGCCTTCGCGCTTAGTCAGTACATAAATGTAATGTTATAAAACGCAACAATCCATGATTTCATGGGCGATATGGGGTTGACTCATACCAATTATTAACGCTAAGTAAGGTTGGTGAGATGTGAAACCACTGTACCGAGATGTCCGTGAAGATAAACCAAGGAGGATTAACTGAACTTACTCCACGCAATGACTGCGATACGTGGAGGATAAAAAAATAAGTATGAAATACACACTACGAGAATACATATCCTATGCCCACGTGACCTAAATTGCAATGTGCGGCTACTGATGTCGAGCTTTGCCGCACCGCGACTCCACATCGATCACTCTCGCACAATAGGACACACTTTCCAGAGGTGAAATGCATAAATAACTAACTGATCCCACTCGATGAAGACTGATATGCAAGCTTCGAATGAGCTATCAGAATTCAAGAAGTTAAAGAATGTGATGGAAAAAGTAAAAGCAACATTAGTGCGCCACCAAAAAAGATATATGATATTTTTACAAAATATAAAAGAGGTTAAAGTTCTGCACGGGGAAGGTAAAGAAAGGCCGATAAAAATATTAAAGTTATGAAGATGAAATAATATCAGCTCATTGTATACCTACTTTAATGATCGCTTCACGAATATTATCTGAAAGAATTGACATTTTATTAATTAGCGTGCATTTGAGACCTAAAAAATATCCATCTAAATGAAAATATTTGCAGGCACTCGACTGTGAGGTAAGGAGGGAAGAACATCTGGCAGCCGACCACATGGTCATCAGTATATAAGAGGGATAGTCCGCTTTTGGAGAAACCTCACAAATAATTCTCGAGGGGTGATTTGATGGGAATCGAAACTTAGTAGAAAACTGCAGGTGACCCAAGCACTGGACCTGTTAATGTTATACCAAGCCTGTATCACTGAAATACGCCTCTCGGTTTTATAGGAGCAGTGTACCGTCAATATTTACTACGGTTCAATTGGGTTGTTCAACATATGAGTGAAGTACACACCTACCCCAACTGACTCTCTAAGTATATCGCGTCATGTCTACTAAAAAAAATCATGCTGCACTCTCAACAAAACATTAAAAGGCTAAAAAAACCGTCTTCTAATGCTTTCACGTCCTACCACAGGGATTTCACCATTCAATCCATGTTAGTAATTAATAAGCAGCACTTTCTCTTTTGCATTTTAAAAACTATACTGGTATTGCATATTAAATCAAAAATTCTAAATACCAACTCATCTTCGGCATATAATTCATCGAGCTTATGGACTAAACGGTTGACAGAGCCTGGCGTTTTAAGATTCCCTCAAAATAACTTTATATACGGAGTTTCAGTTCAGGAGATCCGTAGAACTTTGAAAAACTATGAAGGTTTAGTCTAAGTTCTAAAAGATGTATCATTACCCAAATATTACTCTTCTTACTGGTGTTTTTAGCAGTTTTGCAGGACTCCAACCTTTAACTAAGCACGTTTGTCATGAAATTCACTAAATCTCCAAATAAAATTCAGTAAGTCACGTGCATGAATGGGTTATGCCATTATTACACCATGAGTCATAAGTTCTAACGGAGGGATACATATTTACCAAAGCATTCAAAGTGTATTGAACAAATCACTTATGTATTTTATTCCCCATTTGCTTATTTTCCTAAGCAACCACTGAGTAAGATTCAAAGTCAGTCGCTAAGAAAAATAAATGAGAAATTTTTGGATATGATGCGATAAGAAAGGAAGCGGACAGAAGAAATCCAAGGAGGCAATGAAAGACGAAGATGTACGCAGAGGTAAAGACATTATCAAGAGAGTTAAAGGAGGAGACTCGGGTATGCGTAGATGAGGAAAGAGAAGAAAGTGAATTTTAGACTATAAGTGGGGAGGCAACATACCCGGAGTTGATGAGGGCTAAAAATTGTATTAACGTCCGTTCTGTTGAAAAAAAACTCAATAAAAGGAATTTTTATGATTCTCCCATTTTATGGGTAGAGCCTTTGCGACAAAAGACGGAGGGTATCGTCACACGATGCCGTCACAACAGAAAATTATGAGACGTCAAGCCCGCACTTGCTCTTACTCCATTCGACAAACAGTTATTAATGTATTTAATCGATCGATCAATTTATATCCAATCGTAAGCTACCACTGCCATACAAAGTCAATAACAGCCACACCACTATGCCTCACAGTCATGGGCCTCTAGCCCGTTTTGCCAGAAACTGTTGTTAGATTATTTCAAATGAGCCCAGCACTGACGGATAGAGGCTAATGATGAAACACGGCATGATCGCGGTTCTTAAAGACGAGATCATAATTATTAGAAGCCAATGTAGGTATAGAACCACACAGGACGATCTCTACTAACTATTTATACACGAATGCACTTATGATTAGAAAATAAATTGGTAGGGAGGTATTTCCACATGAACTTAAGGGTGCACAACCAATCGTTCAAATTTTGCCACGAAGAGAATTACATCATTACTATTTTGACCATGAAATTCAGTTTAATTATTAAAGTAGGTGCCAGAGGATAGGAGATGGATAAGAGACACCCATGAAGGCAATAAAAGATAAAGATGTATACAGAGGTAAGCAGAACTTCAACCTTTAACTAGCCACGAAGATATACACAGAGGCAAGATTCACTATGAAATGAAATAAATATGGATGTCAAAAAATATAATGAAACGGAAATTAATATCAATATTTAAAAAATAATAACTCTTCATGATTTTAGAGTCTATCAAGAGACAGCGTATATAAGAAATTATCCGGACTATATATAAGTCATAAGAGATTATCCGGATATCAAGTGAACCCTGGAAGATATAAATGAAAATGTTTTGGCTAAAATACAAACAAAAATAATTTGATTAAAATGCAAACAGGTGTATCAACACGCTTCTATTATCCGAAAAAGAGGACTTATCAGTATCTTTAAAAACAAATAAAATATTTAAAACACTTAAACGTTTACCTGAAGGTGGGAGCATATGACAAATAATCGAGCGGTTCCAACCTAGAGATGGAAGATAAGGTTACACACTAAACACATTTGAATAAGGAAAGGAAATATTGAAAGCAGCAATGTGGAGGAGATTCCAATTGTATTTGACTGTCTAAAACCACGTCTGAGTTGAGAAGAGTCAATCATTGAATTCCTGACAGCTGAGGTAGCTTTTCAAACGGTCATGAGCCCACATGAGGCCGGGTGGATTCAGCAAAAAGGAGAGAGAGGATGAAACGACCTGGATAATGTTGCCTCTTACATTTAGTTCCAAAGCAGAAAAGGATGAGTATACAAAGGAATAATAATGGACAGATGGCGGGAACACTGAAAATGGACGAAGGAAAATTACAAAGAAAGCCAAGGAGATGCTTGCTTAAAATCAAAGCCATTTGGTAGAATCCCTGGATTTTGTAGAAAGATGAAAAGAGTTTTAACGGAGAAAAATATCCTTAAGATCGAGAAATAGGGTAAAAACGAAATAAAGATAGAAATGGAAAAATATTATACTTCATAATGAAATAAGAATGATTCCACACTTTACAGCAAACAATGACCCAGGTTTTGGCATGTCATGCTATTTTCTAGGAGATAAAAGTGACGTTGAAAATGTAATTATATGCCTAAATCTGGATTGGTGTTATCAATGACGATTGGAATCAAACTTACCCATTCCTTATGAATATCAAAGGTTTCCACAGATTAATACCGGAGACAGTGTATATAAAAATTATCTGGATTATATGTATATAGGTTATAATAGATTATCCGGATATCAAGTAACCCTTGGAAGATATGGATGAAACATTTTTGACTAAAATACAAACAAACGGGCAAAGGGAAGGCTGAAGCAGCCTTAGAACACTAAAGGAGCGAAGACCAGATGGAACCATATACGGTATAATGGAGTGAAAAGAATAAGATTTCCGAGATAAAGATCAAAAAGAATTTCAAAGGGCAGAGCCAAAATAAAAGTTGTAATCGGATTAAGCTTCGTAATAAGAAAAGGAATAGATCGCCAAATGAAAGAAAAATGCGAAAAAATTGCTGGCCAACAAACTTTCATACTAATTACGGATTACGAGAGAATATACAAAATATTCTCTGAAACATAATGTAAACATTAGTGGTGATTTATACGTGATGAAAAATAAAGCAAGAATGTTTTTTATGACTGAAAAGACACACATCAAGGCCAAAAGATTGAGATTAACTTTCTGCAGAGCAAAAAATTGAGATTATAAAAAGGGGCAGAGGGCTCTTTCACCGTTTTTTCACAACATATACCGCGAAAAGGGAAAAAATGTGGCAACGGATATGATTGAAGAAATTTCTTCAGTATCACAAAAAACTTTCCGTTTTGAAGGAGTTTAAAACATACCGCGTGAAAAAAATGAGTCAAGTGAAAGACTCATTTAGATATTTTCATTTGATTACTAATTTGTCAAATATATTGTTGCACCATTAATTATGCAATATTAAATTCACATGTCTCACAGCTGCAAAATTAAAACGTATAATTCGAACATGGTCTTTTTAATGCCTGGGGAACTATCTCGCTCAAACTACCATAAACCGGCAGACCTGATGACGGAGAATTCGTGAGACAAAGGTTACATGGATATCTTCAAATTAACATGGTTCTAGTTTCAGGTGGATAACGAGAGGTTAAGGGGATACTTCATTTTCTTTACTCCGGATAGTAATAGATAAAGAAATCAACAGATAACCAAGGAGAGTGGAGTGTCTGTTGCGGAAATGTGGATTCTGGTAATGTAAAATGGTTGAGTGTCATGTGAGATCTATAAATTATGCCGTGAGGGTCCCGCTTCAGAAAAAAATCGGTATGTTGGGAGGAATAGCGTTCAATCACCTAATGTTACATACATACCCATCACGCCGTTCCCTTCCGGGGTAGGCACAGTCAAAATATTTCACTCATTAATACATAATTGTACATCTAACTCTGCTTCAATAATTTCCTCCATACTGACCTATCCTTGCAAACCTCTTTTGCCTCATTTACCCCCATACACTGTTTCATACACGCCTTGCTGTTTTTAAAACTCCTAATTGAAAAAATACATTTATTGGGAGCTCATGTCACAACGTCATTTGATAATGATAAACAGGATTGGATACAACATGCATAATCCTGACATAAAATATTTTATCAAAACACTATGCTAGATGCAATATCAAATAAAATACACAAATGAATTCGAGTCTCCACAGGGATGAACTATCCAGGCCCGGTTGATCGATAACCTATCGGTGATAGGCTGAGTCTTTTACAGGTGAACCATTTATCGCCCTCGGGCATTATTTTGGTCATCATTTATACAAATATTATTTCTATCAATCACATGTGAAATGCCCTTTGGGTGTTCTCATTTAAGCAGGAATATGAAATATTTGAAACGTATTAAAACTATGCTCAATGAAGAGAGACAACGAAGGATCTCAGATTTTCCCGGCGTATCTGATAGATAAAGGTTTCTCGGGTCTTCCACCGGGTGAGCAGGTCCATGGGGCCCAAGGTTTCGGAAGCTGAACCCCCCTGATGATGGAGGACAAGTCGTTCTCCGAAACGTTGGGCCCCATGGACCTGCTCACCCGGTGGAAGACCCGAGAAACCTTTATCCAAGAGAGACCACGTTTCCCTTCCAAAACGAGGTAACTTGTCAGGTTCCACGAGCTTAGGTTTCACTCGACTTTTAATCGTTATCGGTTTGACTACGACTTGGTTAATTGGCATTGTAATCGGATCGAGATAAAATACAGCCAAGGGAAGAAAGACACGATCGAACAAAACGAGAAAATACGAGTCACAAAATGAGAGCGAAAACTCACTCAATAACTTTAAATTACTTGACGAAGAATAGGGGAGGATAACCATTTTACTCATACCCCACGAAGCAAACCAGGATCCGTAGTGCGCTATCTGGATACAAAGCCTCGCATAAAATTCGCTTCTCAATCGTAAGGTCAACTTCTTCCCGAGTGGAAATTTCACTTATTGCCCGGCTTCCGTTTATTCAGTCTTCTTTTTCAGCCATTATACCTCGGTATGTGCACACATACTTGAGTTTCGGCTGACCCGGATTCGGGGTGAGAGCCAGCTCGGGTTCCCAGGGCTCCGCAGGGAATTTTTATCTCTCCTAGGCAGAGCATAGATCTTCACCATGAACCGGTTAAGTAACGAACAACACCACGCTGCCACGCCCCCCCCCCTCCTCTCCAAGGTCAATAAATGGATAGAGAAGAGAAAACAAAAGAAGATCTGTGAAAAAAGGAACAAAGACCGATTCCAACGCGGGAGTCAGAAGCGAACTGGATCACGCACGCCGGGTAGCGAGTGTGAAGGGATACGGAATCCATTGTGTCGGGGAAGCAAGCAGGGTTGACAACAGTGAGAAGAAAAATTTAAAATAAAAAATCGAATGACAAACTAAAAGATGATACACTGGATTCTAGATTATAAACATTCATATTTTCACCGTGTAGTTCTACCTATGGTGAACTATAATACACAACAAATAAACTTCACTGGACGATTTTAGCTCTCAGTTAAATGCAATCCGAACGTCATAAAAATGAAACTACATCTTAACTCCATCCATAAATTCCATAATTTCGTTCACATAAAACATGCCACATTAAACTTTAAGGTCATAAACAATCGGAATACCGATTTTAATACAGGAGATAAAAATTACTCAGGGAAAAATGTATCCAATGCAGCCTTTGTTTGGTGATTATCACTTGAAAAGTAGATCTTAGCATTTGAAGAAGCTCGTCTGTTATAATGAGCAGACACTACCACGTGGATACACAGTAGAAATCTAATATCTCATGTCCGTGGGAGAAAAATCAATACAAATCCAAGCATTTATTTAGCTCGGAGGTGGAAACAGCCATTCAGCTACGATCATTTTATGATAGGGAGAGGGGCAAGAACTCCAAGAAAAAGACATGGAAAAACAAGCCAGAACGGCTGCATTTCGGCGAATATTTACCTGTCTTCCGAGAAATTGGTGGGAGGTTCTAAAAATAGGGCGGTGAGATGGTAACTAACCACAAATACTGGCAAATGAAAAGACGATATCGAGCGTGGGCTTTTAAAATATTCTAAGGCATAACCACCAATATTGGCGGAGCTAGAGGTAATGGTTTACGTGAGATGTAGGCGTTTTGGGAAGCCTCCATAAAACGCGAAATCGCTGACCATTCTGCTAGACTTATAACATTCCAGGATTTTGAGATCTTGCCTGTAAGGAAAGTAATGCGTCGGTTTCTTACTAGCTATACCGGCTGGGATAGCTACACATCCAGCCACAAAAGAAATGATTAAAAGACCAACTTTTTACTTAGCCACGTGAATTTCATCGCGGCTCGAATTTGGCTGCAATACCGGTTGCGCCCCTTAAAAATCACGGTTATCGCTAAAACCATGACTGAAATGAGACAATATCAGCAAGGAAAAGTAATGAGTTTGTCTAAATATTTTAGACAGTGCTCTTCCACAAAGTTACCCCGGAAGTCCTAAAAATAATTCCAGGCTTGAGGCTGAGAGTTCGCCCCTAGGTGACGCGGAACATTACACATTAAAATACAAGAACCGTCTCTAGCTGTCAGATGAATAAGGAAGCGCAGGTAGTCAGTGTTTCTTTGCAATAAATTAGGGATAACGTGTTCACTTCCTGTTGAAGAAAAAGCAGGTTAAACTCCAGACCAGAAAACGAGGGCCAATGAAACAGTCGTCAGTTTTCCCTCAACTCTTTTTTTTCAGTAGTTTACTTCTTCAGTACTTTTTTTCAAAGTATTTTAATTCCTCAGATGAACATGTCAAATTAGAAATAGGTAGTGAAACTGCTAAAACACCTTCAGTAGTAGTAGCATGTAACAAATAGTACGAACTCGATATTAAACGAAAGAACAAGAAACACATCATCAGAGAGAATATTGAGAAATAATATTTGATCTTCAATCACACTCGCAGAGGCTACTGTAGCAAGTTGATCTGTGCTGTGGTGTCTACCTCTCACTAATTTATGCATCTCCAACAAGAAATTAGGTCATATAATTAGTTAGATGAATAGAAATTGCTAGAAATAATCAAGAGTATAGGAGAGCCACGTAGAATAAGAAATAGAAATAGACTCAGCATTACAAAGCAATGTAGATAAGTAAAAACCCTCGTATACAACGCGCGCATTATTCTTCTGCGAATAAATTTAGCAAAATAATTTTAGTTTATGAGTGATCCTTATGAGTTCTTCTGAAGACTAAAATTCAAAGAACTCTTACTTCCACACCACACGCCTATCAGCTTTGAAGAAAATACTTTCCACTTCCTCCATTCGTAAGCCTATGAAAAATTACTATCGCAAAACCAATATGAAGAGCGAATTTTCACTGATAATTGCTCGCAATAACTCCCAAGGGAAAATACCAGCGCCAGCAATTTTTTTTGACGAAACGAGGCCATTAAAGTCGTTCAGCTTAAAACCACAGTCATTCAGGAAACTGGGAAGAATCTCGACCTAGTAGCACCACATTCCTCTACGAGACAGGTCGCCGAAAATAGGGTGGATGAGGCGGAAAATCCGCCAAATTGGCAACACTGAAGTTGTACGAGGAAAGGGAGGATAGGGAGAGGGAGTGGTTAGGAGGGGGGAGGCGGGGGGGAAAAGGGACTAGTCGGCAAGTTCTCAGGGTTGAAGGGGAGTAGAGAGGCGTAGGGGATGAGGGGGAGGGGAGGCAATGGTGCGGCCAAAGACGGGAGCCAATAGCAGAGGCGCTTTACGGCACACAACGTCGTAGTAGTAGAGGTACCTAAGGCGGGGGAAGGAAGAGAAATTGGGTCGGGATTTTCGGTCCTCCCTGCGCTGCGCTGGCGTGGGAATGGGAATGCTCTCAGCGAAATAAGAATGCATAGCGCAGGATAGGTATGGACGAGTACGAAGTGGAAGGGGATAAAAACGGGATATGGAGAAGCAGTACATTAAATACCTAATGGAATAGAGAAAATTCAACGAACAAGCGATACTGAACCACAATTGGAGGACCGGTCCGTTATGACTGGAATGAAATCAAGAAAATTCGCTTTAGTTCAATGGGGTAGCATTTGCAAATTTCTCTCGAGTACTTGTCTCTTCAGGGGAGTCAAATACGTGTAATCCATAGCAAATTGCTCGTAACTCTTCCCCACCATTAATCGTACTGTACGAACACTCAAAAATTTTGCTCGGATTCAATTGATCAAATCGCGGATTTTCCCAGAAAATTTAAACCAACGTTACTTGGGAAACGATATTTAAGCTATTAAAATAATAAACTAAATACTAAAAAATAAAATAATTTCGAAGAACCTTAAAAAAATCACTTTTCACAAACTAAGGCGATATCTGATAGATTCCTATATACAAAACAGACGTTAAATTACCATATATATTTTTATTGAGGCTCTATATTCCTAGTGACTGAATATAATTAATATTACAAATATCATATAGAAAACAATATAGGTTTAAAAACATATACTTAATAGAAAAATTACCATAACACCTGATCAAATATCAGTTTCTTTATCTTCCTCATGCCCAAGAACGCAGTTATCTGTTGGATTCTTGATTGGAGGCTACGTCCGATAAATTACAATAGATCATTCATGATCATACTGCTACTACCCATCTCATTGCATGTAAATGTTAACTACGATCCGAGTCGTATTATAGATCGTATACGATAATAAGCATTGACAGTAGCTATGTACCGAAGTCCTCCCTTCTCTGGAAAACTGGGTAGCAATATTTAATTACAAGACATAAGGAAAGAGAGGAATTTTTTTGGACAGCTTAAAACTGAGAAGTACTGCATTAAGAGCGAGTTTTATTTTGCCTCCAATTGTTGACCGCAAGACGTCACAGCCTTTTGGTTGATTTGATGTTAACTTAAGAGTTCGGTTTTGCACCATACTGTCGGAAAATTGCCTCCAGCGTTACCGACAAGAGAAAGTATAACCTTCAGGATGTAACAACGAGAAAATATAAACCTGGAGATTATAAAACCAGGCATCCATTAGGTAAACAAATGTCTTCGCACTAACAGCATACTAACAGGGGGAGACGTAAGAGGCGTTCTAACACGGATTAGAGTGGATTAAGATGGAATAAAAGGATAGTGGAAATTAGGGGAAAAAAACGAAATAAGGCAATGGTACACTGGTAGAATTCGAGGAAAGTAACTTCGGGAGTTAACGGCTCTTGGCGAGGTCGAAGGTGAACAAGAACATTGTTTTACGTAACAGCACGGTAATTCAATTTAACTCAAAAACTAAAGGCATATAAATGTAAACGAGGCCTAAAACGATGAATTATTTCTTTAAAGTAGGTGTCAATATTATGATCGATTCCATGTATTCGAAGTTTTAGAAACACAATTACGCTAATGAACATTCCACGATTTCAAACGCAGTACTTGCTAGTGCTTCCCGCTATTTCGACTGGTGAGAAGTTTGTCTGCTTCGCTACTTCGCAGCGGCAATGGGCAAACATTGTGGACTCTTCTGATTTTCCGTAACTCAAACAATTTGAAGTTAGCTCGGAAGGAGATACGGATGAGGTTAAGGAGAAAGAGAGGAAAGGACAAAGGGAAAATCATAAGAGAAAGCCCTTTCAGCAAAGATTGAATGAATAATTAATTAAACATGATGGAGTTTCTTAACTTCACCACGGCTATCAAGAAACACGCTCCATTGCAGGAGTCGGCTTTATAGAAGAGCAATAGCATTCAGCAGTTGAAGAACGATGAATTAGATAATAACTTCAACTGTCTAAATGTGAGAGATACACTGAAGATGGGTACAAATATCAGCAGATAAGTACAAGTATTCCTACTTTTCACAAACCATTAATGTCTACAGCAAACACTTGCGAGAAGTGATGTCGTCAAAACACACGCCATTTTCCGTCCTTTCTCACTTCAATTTCCTTTTACTAATTCCACCCCTTCCTTTTGGCTGACGTCAAAACACACCCTGCCACACGCATTCGAGGAGGCTTCCTTTGCACCTTGCTTGCAACAGTCTTAGCAGACAGAAGGGAAATTCTTGGAGTGTTCAATACCATCATAATGAAAATTCTGGAAAAAAGTCTCTTTCATGGGACAATATATTTACAAAGTTTATTTTTTCCTTAGATAAGAGACCATGTGGCTGTTCCATCAAAGAATTTTATCTTACCGCCAGCGCTTGTTTTTTCAGTCCGATGGGTGACAGCGCAGGGTAGAGATCTGGCAAGTGACTATCGAAGCTGTGTTCAATTCTCCTAAAACATTTATGTTACATTAAACATTCATGATGAAAGAAAGAGAGTACTCTTCCACACATTTACTCTAGCGGCACGGTGGAGTGTTAGCAGCTTTATTAAATTTACGGAAAATTAGAGCTTTTCACGAATCAAAAATATCAATAACTTCCACCCGGTTCAAGCAGGAGGAGAACTTAAATTATTATGCGTTAGATTTTTTCCAGTCTCGTAAGACTCTTGGAATAGATTTTTCAAATATGTTTGAGTACTGGTACCTCACCATATGTAAATTATTAGAGAACTCTTGACTGTATCTCTTCTGATACTGATGACTTGTTTGTTTTGATGAGGAGTTGGTGCATCATCCCTCTGCGCTGTAGATTGATGCCGTTAATTAACGCGTTTGGAACGATGCTACACTTTGTTTGTGCAGGTAAGCGGTGTTGACAATTTCGAAGATGTTGGTAGGAGAATTTGCTTCCAAGCGCTGCCTCTACCAATGCAGTGCTAAGGAGATTTTGTCATCAAACGTTAGGAATTTATTGCCAGACGTTTGAGCAATAAAACTTCTATTTATCATAAAATAGAGGGTCCGGTTTCAATTTTCCAATGGTAACTGGCAAATTGGATAATTTTCGTGAATACCGGGCAATTTTCCCACTAAGAATATCAGCAAGTACCACATTTTCTTTTTATTGATAACCTTTCAACATTCTGAATTCATTTTTTTGCAGCATGAAAGCAAGAGGCCGTCTCAAATATTCAACCATTTACATTTTTCTGCGATGATGACCAATCGGCAATCACAGTGAGAGACATGACTATAATTTTTTTCTCGCTTCATACCGATTTCCAAGCACAAAAAACCAGCAATTCCATTTCAGTTGACTCTATTTGTTTCAACTCCTTTTGTATCGTTGTCGAACATTCTGACCCATACAACATTGTAGGGACAGCCATCGCCTTATAGAACTTAATTTGGGTTTCTTTTCTTGTTTTGATGTCATCATTTTTTCATCATTGGTCCGTAGTGGAAATAATACTAGTGTTATTGGCCGGTGATTATTATTTGGGTCGGTTAAGTGGACTCTTTCCCCTTTCCCTTTCTAGGAGCTCTTTCTCCACTCCCCGAGAGATAACCGGGAATATGTGTTGTCCCCCTCAAAATTATTAGGGAAATGTTGCTCTAAAGGAGTTTCCGCTATAAGTAAAATCCAGGAATAAGCGTTAAAAACCGGCGTGAATTTGGTTGATCGCGGGAAGCCATTGCAGATTAAGGAATTGGATGAATGGAATTTTCTAATAAGCCGAACTGCTCTTCGGCGCGCAAATTCATTAAGAACGCCTTTTTGCTCTCCATTATGGGATGCTATGATTGATCTGTTGGCAATGGATTTGATGCCTGCAGACATATACAAAGAGAAAACACACGAATGCATGCTTAAGAAAAGAGGAAAAACAGTTTTTTCCATCTGGAGGAGATGGAAACTCGACCATGGATATCCAGGTCACAACACACTTATCTCCAACACTACTCGCAGACAATCAACTGATTGGCATTTCTATACAGTTCTCTACTCGAGCCAAAATAAAGCAAAATTAACGAGCACTGGTAATAAATAGTAATTCTAACTGATTGGTGACAGTGAAAATGAATCTGGGAATGTTTTCAGATGGGAATACCGACTTCCTCATTCATAACATGGGAATCCAACACCATGAGTCTACATTTTATATTAAGACGTAAATGATAATATATAATTGATAAATTAGAGAGGAATAACACAGAACTAAAGAGGCACAAGTCTCCTAAATACTGTATACAAAATATATAGCAAAATAATTAATACTAGCTACAAGCTATCTCCGATTATATTTTATTAGAAGAACAAGCTGGCTTCAGGAAAGGAAGATCTTGTATTGACGATGTTTTTACATTAAAACAAATTATATAAAAACGAAGAGAATTTAACCTTGAGACGCATCTAGCATTCATAGATCATGAAAAAGCATTTGATCGAGTAAACAGAGATATGTTGGGGTCAATTATGGAGAGAAGAGGATCCTAAACACTTAATAAAAGTTACTCAGATCCTATACAAAAACACCAGAATTGTGATCGATACTGAGAAACAGATGACTCAAGAAATTACCATTAACCAAGGTGTTAGGCAGGGTTGCAGTATGTCACCAACTTTGTTTAACCTGCACATAGATGACCTTATAAGAAATTGGGAGGAAGATAATGTGGCGCCAAGCATAGAATTGGGACCCTCTGAGTATTTAAACACATTGCTATTCGCTGACGACCAGGTTATTATTCAAGATAGAGAGGATAAATTACAAATGGAGGTTCACAAATTACACCAATTGAGTAAAATATATAGCCTAAAAATTTCAATAGCAAAAGCAAAAACAATGGCATTTTTAGGAAACAATCCAATAAGAACAAAAATTTTTATAGAAGGTCACTCCAACAGGTATCCCACTTCCAATATTTAGGATGTGATATAACTTATGAAGATGATAAAGATATCACAAATAAAATAAACAGTTTTCAGCGGAAAAGTGGGACAATAAGCAGAACTTTAAAAGGCAAAACAAGAAAAGAAACCCAAATTAAGTTCTATAAGGTGATGGCAGTCCCTACAATCTTGTATGGGTCAGAATGTTGGACAACGATACAAAAAGAGCTTCAACAAATAAGAGTCAACTGAAATAAAATTTCTTCGAGCAGTGAAGGGGTTTACAAGAAGAGATAAATTAAGGAGTACATCTATAAGAGAGGAATTAGTGGTTCGGGCAATATCAGATAGGTTGGTGGAGTACAAAAATAAGTGGAAAGAGCATGTACAGCGAATGCCTAAAGAGAGGTTTCCAAATCAGGCTTTGGAATGTAAGCCATCAGGAAAAAGGAGAGTTGGGAGGCCAAGGTTGAGATGGTGATGTGAAGCCGGAACAGGCTGAAATTCTAACCCTGGAAGGAAGACGAAGAAGATGATAACTTCCCATGGGGTGATATAATGACTCTTAAAGTAAACTTCGCGTGCTGATGCAACAACATACGAATATTGGTCAATGTTAGCAATGAATTGCATAATTGTAGTTCAGCAGAAATGGTTCTTTGGATACGGATACATACACTTTCACCAATGAGCCCGATAATTTGGAGGTAGCTCCATGGTAAGGCGTTGGAAAAGGGTTTTACCAGCTATGCCCGGAACTTATTGGAATATTGTGGATGACGAATGACCATTAAAAAAATCAGACATTGGGAAAGGCCTACATCAGAAATCCGCTATTGGAAACCTTATCAGTTATTCATGATTGCACCCGATTTTCGATAGTAACCGATTGTCGATAAAAGTCGATTTGTGGATCTTTTTGTGATTGGGATTGTGGATATATTTTTATGATTGCTACTGGTAATACATCGCCGATAAATGTTTTTATTTTGCCTATTTCCGCATCAAATTGCAATATTCGCCAATTTTTCTCCTACAAATTATTACATTTTTATGAATATTTGCTACTAGTGATTAAGCCACATATCATGCAATTATAGACAAGAAGTAAGAAAATGCATGTACTTTCCATCTTACTTCCCACACCTTCCAATTAAAATATATGAAATGGCCATAATTAATGAATTACTCACCTCTGTTACCATATTTATAGTTCAGTTATAAACTTATAGGCTTAATAAACTTTCTGACCCCCTGTTTATGCGTACAATCAAATAAAAATTGCATATAAACTATCACACAGAAGTCTAAACTTATTTCTTACTCGGTGGAAGAGATTGCTGAAATGGAACCGAAGCAGTATGTTCAGCACCCGTGCGGAGGCACTGTCTCCAAAATATTATTTGTTAATCCACATTTTACCCTTTTGATATGGCGGAAGAATATGTCACTTCGCAATTTGCCACACTTTAAATTTAATTGACCGGTTTCCTTGCTACAACATCATAATCAAAGTTCGAGTCGAAATATTCACGAAGTTACTTCGCCTATCATTACGTTAATATAGCTTCAGACATTATACGTGTTTAGGGACGCTAGCACGAAATTTTGTCTTCTCAATAGGCTTTCCATTATTTTTGACGTATTTCTAGGTAACAAAGTGAAAGTATTAACACTCAGTGCTGCATGATAGGCAGCAAAGCTTCTACATTAAGCTTACTGCTAAGAAGCGTTGGCAATAATGTATATCAGCAAAGTCGGTAGCCAAAGATAATACTTAAATCATCAGCAAAGACAGAAAATTAAACACCGTATTACGGTGTGACGACTACATTCATTCATTGGTCGTTTAAACCTAAGATTGGTTGACTGCAGCTCTCCACCCTTCTCTATCTAATGCTAGTTCACTTACTTCCTCATATCTCCTCCTATGTACTTTCCTCTTTATTTGATCCATGAACTTATTCCTGACGAAACGTGTCAGGGAATAAGAATGAACTGTGAAATAAATGAAATATTGGAAGATAAGGATATAGTTAGGTTCTCCAAGTCATTGTGACTGTCATGGTTGAGCCATGTTGAAAGAATGGAAGAGTGCAGAATGACAAAATTGTTAATTAATAGCAAGAAAGAAGGGAGTAGGAGGAGAGGAAGACTACGCAAAAGATGGCTACAAGATGTTGAAGAGGACCTGAAGACGATGGGGATTGGCAGATGGAGAGAGAAAGCAAAAAAGGAGAACCGAATGGAGGCATATAGCTGAGGAAGCAAAGGCCCACACCGGGCTGTAGAGCTAGGGAAGAAGAAGTATTTATTCCTGGGTCTTCCTCAGGGGACTTTTCCCTCTATTTTACCTTCAATTATGTTCCTCGCAAACCCATTGTGTCACCGGGTGTGTCAATCCATCTGGCTCTTCTTTTCTGTTTATTTTTCTCGTCTGATGACTACATAGGATATTCAAAACGTAGTAAGCACATGCAAACGATAGTTTACGACAGCCAATTGACTGGAATCGCTGATCGATGAGAACTCGTTAAATTATACAAGATTGGAGGTTCAGCTACTATATTAATTGATCATTAAGTCTCAGAAGCCAATCACCAGCAAAAGTTTCGACGGATAACTAAAAGAAAATTTTAAAAAGCACGAATTGCCATCAAATATCAACTTCTGCAGAGAAACTAGTTCGAAATTACAAACTTTCCACTCTTTAAATGTGATTCTGAAATTCACCTCCGTACCCTCCGCTCGCTTTTTGGCCCGGAGTTTATTCATAGCTCTCACTGAATGAGAGAGACGGATGTGCGTGCCATGAGGTCGTAAATAATCCATAACGATATTTAAGCGGAAAAATGCAATAAACACATTCGCAACTAAAAGGGGAAATTGTTTCATCGATTTTCACCAGTGCAATGCGTCGGAGGTCTAAATTATATCATCCGTCCATTTTCTGAGGAAACATCACGAAACTGAATCAAGTGACTTCGTCTTGTCACTCAATGTGCTGCCTTGCGTATTTACCTCGACTCACGAAGCAGCTGACAAAATCACTCGGGCTATTGATCAAGTCACGAAATCGGCACAGCGACTTCTTTGACAGCCAAGAAAACATGTTTACCAAATCGTTCACTCTTTACTTCTGATCTTGGTAATCTAGAACCAAGAGCACTGATATTGAGCGTTTGAAGAATGTTGCATTGAAATCAAAATGCTTCCATAACAGTCAAAATCGCATTTTAAAGTAGAAAAGTAATAGGATCGTCTGAGAATTACCAAACGTAGAAAAGTCAAAAAGGTACTAAAAAAGTAATGGAAAAATAGAACAAAGACTGAAAAAATATTTGCTGTTATGAATTCCAGCATCAGATGAAGGTCATTGAGGGGATATAACTTGGAAGTATTCACGATAGCAACGATTATGAAAAGCCCCAACCCAGACAGAACCCTACGTTGAATACAGCCAGCATTTTCGGTCTCCATTATTCAACCAACAGAATGCACACGCCGGAACAGGAATGAGAAGTGAATTTATCTGAATTGATTTAATGTGACAATATATTGTGAGCTTATAGGTGGCGTAAAATAATAGTCATGCCATCATTCGCCATCTTTTTCACATTTTGCTCATAGAGCAATTAAAATTATTATTAATCATTATTAAACGCGATAGGGGATGGTATATAATGAGAACATTTTTATGGCATAATAATGCCGTTAACTCATAAGAATTCTAAGAAAAAAAATTCAAACGGTGGAAGTAAAACTGAATGAAATTAGATTACAACCAAGTATACGCACCAAACCGCCATAGTATTGAAATAATGCGCATGACCATATATGAGCTGAGAAAACTAACTACTAGAAGTAAAAAAATCTCGGCTAATCCTTATCTTCAGTGACTTATTTTCACTATTCGGAGGCATCATCAATGAAAAACGTATATTTTTACAACAGAAATATAATGGTAGGATTTCTCTACCGCTTGGCTAACGCAGATGGGTTCTCACATCCTTCACCGCGGTATGTTATTTAACTGATAAAGCAGGGACTTTGGACCCGCAAATAATGCATTATGCATAATAATAAGTCGATCGGTCTAATAATGCATAATGATAAGTCGATCAATATGATGAATTGTCATCAAATGGGAGAAAAAAGCATGGACAAGTTTGATCCCTGCTTCATTGCGATAATGTTCAATCCTATTGACGAAGGACTGCACTTCGAGGGAATCTCAAAATAGGACCCAAATAAGGATTAGATTTCCACAGATTACGCCCGTCGCGATTCAAACGACTTTTGGGTAGGAAATTAGTACCTATTCCAGCCATCACAACAACCCTTTGTCCAGGAAATCCATGACAGGTTCATCCATATCCATAAATATCCATAAATAATACAAGTTCCTTGGGAACTTTGTGGTATTCCATTTTATTAAATTCTCTGAAAAAATCCATGAAGCGATTAAAACCTGGGATTTTAAGGTGGGAAACTAGTACTCCAACATCACAACAACCCTTTGTTCCGGAAAATTTTTTGACTCTTAAACTGGTGTGGGTGGGGGGTGGGAAGACCCATTTGGTTGGCTAAGCAGGTCCTTTCTGCGAAAAGGGGGGCATTTGGGTGGACGACTGCTCCAAGAGAGAAAGGGAGGGCAAGACCTAACCTCAAATGCTGGACGCACAAATTTGAGAGTTTCTTATTGAGAGCTGCCCGGTGCGTACGTTTTTGTAATGTTGCACGGGAAAAATAACTCTTTGTATCAATTCCTCTCAAGTGAGTAGCTTGCTTTAGCTGGTTAACTTTGCAAGAGTAAAAATTTGCCAACGTGCGGTAATGAGTAAGGACCGCACGGGTAAATGAAATGGAGAAGTTACATTGGAGTATTGCAAGCGAATGGCGGCAATCAGGATTCAGACCAGAGAGTGGTAATTGAACCGTGAGGCCATTAGGGGGGATACCCAGGCCAAGACGTGAGTTAAGAAACTCAATATGGCATGTAAGGGATGTCAGTTTACCGAGGTGATATCCCAATTGATTAGTAGTCTCCATAGTGACACAGAAAATAAGGTTGTAAAAATAAAAAGGAAAGAGTGCTCAAAACGGTTAGGAAAGAGTTACGAATGAAAAGAAGTAAGAAATTGCATATAAATATATTAAAGAAAAGGAAATAAATTCAGAAATATAAGCTAGCAACAAGGCGTTGAGGTTGGGGAGGGATAGATATATATATATCATTGGACACTCACAGAAAGGCCATCCATGGCGTCACCGGTGTCCACTGCTCTCTGAAGCTTTCGGGTGAGAACCCTTTCTCCGTATCCCCTCCTCTTACTCCTCCCTCCCTCACTTCCTTCCAACCAATCACTTCCCTCAAAAACCAACCACACACCTAGTCAGACCCTCTACCCTCAACTCGAGTGTGACACTCTTCAGTTGTGATTCTCTCCCGCTGAGGAAGGGTTCTCACCCGAAAGCTTCCGAGAGCAGTGGACACCGGTGTCGCCATAGTAAAAAGAAAGTCTTACTGGAAACGTTTCGGGTGTTAGCCCTTCCTCAGTCACAGAGAGAAAGAGTCACAGATGTTTCCTTTAGAGTCACAGATGACATTCCTCAGTCACAGTGATTCTCTCTGTGACTGAGGAAGGGCTAACACCCGAAACGTTCCCAGTAAGACTTTCTTTCTACTCTCGTCTTTTTACCCCCCGTAAGTTTCCTCTATAATTGTGTTTGTGGCCATTTGGCGAAGTTTTCTATTTTGTGTGTGTGTGTGTGTGTGTGTATATTTTCGTACCAATTTGGATTGCAAGCAAAGTTAAATATACGGCAGGTAACATTTCCTGATGTGTATACATACCTACGTAGAATATCAACTCTTTCACCTTGTAGGAAATAGGCCTCGTTTTCATAAACGCAAAGAAAGGAAGACAGGTGTTACTTATGATTGGGGAAGAAATGAGATTATGGCGGCAGGAAAGGAGGTTAAGGAGTACAGTGAGGGATTGTGCGATGCTGAAAAGGGTTATAGAGGGGAGGATGTTGAAGAGAGAATCCGTCGATTAGGAATCTCTTCCGGATTAATGGGAAGTAAAATATACGAAGAGTGAAAAGGGATTTAATGATGAAAAAGAGATATTAAAAAAAAAATATGTGTGACGAGACATTGATACGTCGAAACACAAATACGTCGGGGATGTGGCTCAGTGTTAGAGCGTTTGATTTGCATGTGAAAAGTCCCTGGTTCGATCCCCGGTATCTCCAATACCTTTGCCCGTCCCGGTGGCGATGGGATTAAGTCCTCGCCCGCTAAACCGAGGTGGTGGTTCCCAGTTTCACCTGGTTGGAATCTTCACCACTCAGGACGTGAGTGTACGTGTTCGTCTGTGGCTGTTATTCACTTTGTTTAAATTGGCCAACGGTGAAGTATTCGGGCAAGTTTAAATAAAATAGCTAAATAACTCAATGACAATAACGAGGGCGCATTATGTTTTAGGTGCAACACCTATGATAATGAACATGAACTAATCCGTTCCATATAAACATAACTGTCGCATATCTCCCACGTATTTTAGGCTCAAAAAGAGAACTTTAAATTCATCTTCTGACTAAGATATCTCTATCTTCATTACTAACTGTTATTTTCAGCCACCTAACTGAATGCCAATGTCTAATCTTCACTCTCGGGCAATTTTGGGGAAACCTACCGCGGTTTAACTACTTCATAAGCATGCCTTTTCATGAGATGATAAAATATAGTTTACAATAAGTCAGTTCTTGAACATCAAATAGCGTGAAAAAAGAGAAAATTAAAACAAGAAGAAGAACATGTCACGTCGAAACTAACATCTCCTCGACTCCAATGGCTCTAGTTCAACTATAAGTGAGAATAAACATTCAGAATTTTGCCCCAGCTCTATAACATTTGAACACAAATATTAAACTTATGTTGCAGGGTATTAATAGAAAAATATTCCTCGGAAAGAATGGACTACAAAATGCCTGTATTTAGAAAGGGAAAATTAGCAAAAAAATAAGCATGCTAAGAAATAGTAGCCTCACCTCAATAAAGTACTATTCAGCAGATACCTACAGAATGTTTATTATTGAACACTTGAAGAATATCGAAGTACAGGTTTGTTCTTGTTGATATTTCGTAATGCGTAGTTGGCTCCGTAACGAGATTCACAGACGTATGATGCTCTACAGAGAACTAAATGGAAACGAGTAAAAAACAGTCTACATCTTGATTAACATACCTCGAAGAGCCCCCATAATGCGAGGCAGAGGTTCTGCCCCTTCCATTGTCCAAAATATCACGCAAGTCCAGAAGTTTGTGCTCACGCTATGTCAATTCATGACATTGCGTGAGCATTAATCTGAAAGACTGGACTAAAGAAATAAAACAGCATAGCCCACGATTACACCAGAGATTCCGTATCTAACGACGCAGTCGTCTGTGTCGGAGAAAAAGTCGATTTCCTCGCCGCTTCAACGTCCGGATAACATTCATCGTCTTTCCACCGCACGTATGCCAACAACCCCGATCTGCTTGCCTTTAGGTAATCTACACAAGAGTAATCTAGAAATTTGCTTCAGCCAATAACACGAGACTATGGTCTTTTAGCACTCAATTCCCACAAACAATCAGCCGATGATGCTATAGTTATCAGGGAAGGTGAGGCACCACTAATATCATTACCTACGTAAAGATACGTGGCTTGAACGGTAATGGAGAAACTTGGCGTCAGAGATGAAGCACTCAGACTAATGAACTTGAAAATACAATTCTTCTTATCATTTTTAATATGAGTGCCTCTCATCAAATACTTCTTTGGCTAGTGCTGTTCTTCGCCTCACAGCTTTGCTATTGAAGTCAGTTTCCTCATAATGCTACCTAGAGATGTAAACCAGCCCACCAGCATACTAAATAAAATCACTATGTATTCTTCCACAGATTTATTCACTAGTACGACACCTTTCCCCACACTGTGGCATAATCATGTGTGGCGTTCTTCGGTTAGGGTCGTAGATATCTATCCCTAGATCGAAGCGTTGGTAAGAGGGAAGGGGAGGTGAATGGAGTGGAAGGGGATGGGGTCGTGAGAATTTTTGAGTGGATCAGGGAGGAAAAATATAAGAACGGTGGTTGTAGTTTGAGACAGCTTGATTACTGGTAGGTGGATGGGGAGGAAACGGGGAAGAAAGGAGCAGAGTGGTTTAATAGCAACTGCACCGCCCCGGACCTGGTACTGGAGGAGGAAGAGTGGGAATAGGGTATTCAAGTCATTAGGACACGTGAGGGAGGGTGAGAGACGGTTTGGGGTGAAAGGGAAGCCGGAGGGTGTGGTATCCTTAGTTGGAGGAAAAGGGGGTGGCTGGACAAAAAATTGTTACACAGCTGTTACACACATTTTCAAATTTTCTATGTTTTACAATTACTAGAATTTCTAAAGCGTCCATTTTATTTCCTTTACCTACGGGATGCAAAAGCCTAGTGATGAAATCACTGTTGTAACCCCTCTTCAAAAGATGCTTCACAAAATTGAAAGGTGTCCTCCAATCGGAAGCATCTTTCGTTCTCTTTTGCTCTTGTTTGAAGTGCTAGGCCAGTCCGACCGATGTACACCGTAGAGCATCTCGGCGTCTTGCACTCCAGCTTATTCAGGCTAGACTGTTCGAGCACTTCCCTTATGTCTTTATCCCATATGAGAAACTTCCGAAGGTTACACTGTAATGGGCTATCTTCATATACGGGGTAGCAGGTTGGCTAGCCTATAAGAACTGCTGTTTATGAAAGGCAGCTGATACAATTTCTGGGAATGTAAAGGCTGGGGGGTAAGGGAAGTTAGGGCTGGGAAGGTTATTTGTTTTAATTTCTTTTGCAGTACTCTATCTAACAATTCCGGCCTGTAGCCATTACAAGCAGCTATTGCTTTAATTGTTGAGAACTCAATATTGAAATTCACCTCATTACACTAATTAATACCAAGTGTTTTTTATTCAGCATGAATATAAAACACTTCAACCATGTCCAGTCTGATAGAGTTAAATTTAGTCCACCTGCACTAATAATGCCCTTCAATTTGGGAGTCTAATCTCGCATAACTGGGAGAAATAGGATAAAATGAATTTCGATCGCTATACAAGGAAAATAAAATGGAGAAGAGTAAAACCTGTTTTATTAATGAGCACAAGACAGTGATACTTCGTTCGAAAAACATTCCACGGATTGCAAAGCATCTCAGGAATGCGGGACTTCCAAATTCGTTAGACATAGACTCTTTGATTTTCACTTATTCATTGCAAATTAAGGGGAGAAGAACACGGAGTAGCAACGGTAACACAAAAAGTAGTATCAACGCTAGTAGTTTCAATTGGTTGGTAGTGGCGGGGTAGCATGGAGAATAGGGTAAAAGGTTACGGGAAACCCAGCGACAACATAAGCCCGCTCCCAAAACAGTAAGCCAAGCCAAATACAGATTCATATCTCAACTAATTTCAGAAGAACAGTCCTTGAAATTTCCTTCTTACAGCACATTAATAGGTCATCAGGATTTCACAGGAAATTTTGCACCACTGACGGGATTTTATGGAGATGCAAACCAATCTGATTCCGTCATCTTTTAGAGGAAAACATTGCCATTTCATAGTTTCCTCAACCTCCAGGGTTTTTGTGGCGTATCCGAAGCATTACATTGGTCTTCACCATGAGGAACGCTTAGCAATTCCTTTCACATTATCAGCAAAAAAATACCATAATTGGGCGGCTCCTGCGGAAACGTGAGCACAGTGAGAACACCGACCGCGGATACCATGTGGGAAGTAAAAGCTGCCCTAATGAACGACTATGGGCACGATAGGCAGGCTCATTGACAAAAAAGCCCAAATACAATTATTCTCAGATTACCTTGGACAGAGCTTGAGCCACTTAGGCTCGCAATAATCCGATACTCTGTCGCAATTCGATACCCAGGTATTGCATTAACTACTGTCGTAGTCTAAAAAAGGAAATATTTATTTGATAAAGCGCTATTGTTGCAATAAATAACCAATAAATATGGACTTCTCATTTAGCGGTATGACAGAAAATTTATTTCTATTAACAGTTGGATCCCGCATTTTGTCCTTTCGCATTGCACGAATTTCTCTTTTAGGTAGTTTGAACGAGATAGTTCCCCAATCATAATAGAGACCATATTCGAATTATACGTTTAAATTTTACCAGCTGTGGGACACATGAATTAAATGCAAATGAAATACTATATAACTATTAATGGTGCAATAATATAGTTTTATATGATAGTAAGCATAAGTAATTAAATGAAAATTTATTCCTTTCTAAGCGAGGTTCAGCTTCACTGCTTTTTATAAATACAAATTTACTTTATGTCACAGAAAAGCATCTAACCTTGATGAAGATAGCTCTCCTTAGGCCTGTTTCATCTTCCCAATGGTCACACAAACAGATTCACCAATTTACACAATATTTAACAGCACAAGGTCTCTCTGAATTTCCCCATTCCTTGTTTTGAGACACACCACAAAAACATTACATCAATTATGACGAAGTCAATCATCTTTGTCTCGAAGTGACTAACCAACGAACCGGGTGAAGGGGAAACCCGCAGTTGCGCCATATTGCTCAAAGTTTTGCCAGTATAATTACTATTCAGCCACACCTAGTATTTATCAGTAGGGGTACCTTAGGACCGACGAAAAATGGGAAAGAATGTTCATGCGGATTATTCAGTAGCATTAACTTGATAAATTTTCTGTACTATCATTGCATCCCCTATTGTGTTGCAGTATGACCCTCTCTAATGGTAATTTATAAGTGAAACTCTTCAAATAAACTGGGGAATATAATTTACTTATTACGAATAAAATAAAATATTCCTGTTAGTGCGTGAAATTAGATAAAACTTCGAGTTCTACAAAATAATAGCAATTAGCTAGCAAAATAATAGCAAATTGCACACAAAATAACTATGCATGTAATTTCAGGATTTCACCACCGTTGATCAGGTAATAGAAGTGGAATCCTCGGCTTACACTTTCACCAATATAGGAGGCAATTTGCACCATGATGAAGCGAGAAAAACTGGGAAACATTAAGGAGGGAGACAGAAACTGTTAAAGGGATTGCTGAGTCCATAGGAGGAAGAAGAGAGGATAAGATGAGAGAATAAGGTACTGGGAGATACTCAAAATCATGCCGACGGTGGAATAAAGAGAGAAGAACTCTCACTAATGGAACCCCAGATATTGAACTCTGAGCATAAATTTTTTTCACCGAGCAAGATGACGACCTACCATGAAAAATTTACTTGCCAAAGAAGGCCGTTACAATAGGAAGAATATACAACCGCCGAAGCAGTAAGATCCATGCGATGGGACGCAAGGGAGTGCCAGCCTAATCTTCACGTTCGCGCTAATTTCTTCTGGGATCCGTGGGCTGAATTTTTCATAAAATTACGGTATAAATGCTGCCGCCGCGCGAAGTGCCGGACTTCACGGGAATACAACAGGGGGTGGAACATGGATCGATTCACATTATCCGGAAGGAAGAGAAATTTTTCACTTAACCAAAGGTTAATTTGAAATGAAGAAAGTTATTTCATTTCAGACCCGAGGAATTTCTGCATAAAACATAAGGTCTTAATTTCACTGGAAAGTTCTTTTTATCCATCCTACTTCCGGAACTCCTGAATCAATAGCCACATCATATCCAACTAAGATTACAGACAATTATCACAGTACACGACATACATGTAACACATAAAAACACATAGAGCTGATTTATTGCAATTTTTTGAAAAAAATACAATATTAATACTTTTATGGCCGGTTGCAAGAATATTTAGTTATGTAATAAATAGTTATGAGATCCATGAAGTTATAAATCTTATAAAAATATTCGGGTTGCAGGAACAAATCAACTTGTTACATAACCTATTTACCAATAGTTAATAGGGCTCTTCGAATTTTGTATCTAACCTTTAATCGCCAGATAAAATTGATGAAAGTTTATCCAATAAATTATTGCTAGTGCACTTAATAATTAGTCAGTAGGAGTGAATAAACTAGTCATTTGTCTCAAAACAACTATTTTACCAAGTAATTAAGTCTCCAAGCGGTTCATTACGCATTCGCCATATTGGCTTCTTATGGAACTCATAATTCCATGCCATAAGTTATGAAACCAATACATTTATCGAAAGTTTCTGCAACACTTATTGAATGGTTACCATGGCTTATGGCTCCCACGACTTTATAGAATACATATGTGTCGTTCCTGCAACTGACTATAGTACGGAAAAGGAAGAATGGTAGAATTAATGAAACTGCGAAATTTGGAAGGTCAACAATCTATTACTGCCCGACAGTAAATCGACAGAATTTTAGATTATGTTGCATTGTAGTTCGCATATGGAATACTTATAGAGCACAGTGAAAGAAGCATTGCGTAACTTAAGCCAGGAAAATTACAAAGTGCTGTAAAACTACCTTTCGTTTTTTTCATGTTAAAAGTTTCATTTGAATAGCCATGAAAATTATTCCATGATACAAGTATGTACGTCTTCTTCCGCATAAAGATAATACTCAAAAGGTACAGATTTAAAAGAATCAATTCCAAGAAAATATTTTCTTGAACGCTTAAATTTCATATCTTCCAGGGAGTCCAGCATGAATCAGAAAAATCCTCAATGAAAAAATAACTCTATAAATTTCATAACAGCACCAATAAAACTATTTGAAAAATAGGGAATAAACGGATAATTATCCAAATGTGAACTAGCTCCGAGAAATGCTCCACAGCGTGAAAATAGAGATACATTTGGAAAGGCTGAAGGCATCTTTGGAAGGCATTGATCCTGAAGCATAAGATTCATGGTTTCCGGGTTTTCCTTCATATTGGACCACTATGGTGGCATGCTTTTGCGCAACCGGCATACATTATGCGGGATCTCACGTATTCCCACCAAATATACAAACTGGAAGGAAACCCATAGACCTACATCTTCACTATATAGCCAAATAAAATCAAGATAGTGCTATTATTTCCCTCTTCTCTAAACCTAATCCTTGCATATTTTTTAACAATTTTATAACATAATGGGAGGGAAAAGTCCTGATAAATTCCCATTTCTTTCAGGACGGCTTCAATCACAGTTATACAAAAAAAAGTGAAATCCATATCCTAAAAGTAAGACAACCATCAGCAATTGACTGTGCCGCTGGTTGCATACCACGTTATACGTACGGGGTCTCTGACTCTGGGTTGGTACTCATTAGGGAAAAGAAAGCTGTTAAGAGTAAGAAAGCAGAAACGTTAAATGTTACACCTGCACTGCCACACCTATCACTTTCCACTATTTTAAAGCGAAGCAGACGAGGATCCTGGATGAATAGGGGTGGGTTCGCAAAGACGCCACTCCCTATCGAGGTAGGCTAAGTCAAAAACCTTAGTTATTGATGAGGATATTTAGTTTCTGTAGTTCTGGTCACTTGGTTGAAAAAAAACTCAATCAGTCTTTGCCGACGTTACGCCAACTAAATTTGACATCATCAGGGCTAAAACCATTTAGTGAAAGTTGAACAGGAGATTAAAAGGCATTTAATATCAGACAGTTTTAAAAATCGTTGTAATCTCCTGTTCAACCTTAACTAAATCGTCTAAGCCCTGATGATGCACATATGATTGACGAAACGTCGGCATAGACTGATTGATATTATTCCAGCTAAGAGATCAAAACTCCAGACACAAATTATTCTCATTAAAAAATGGTGGTAGAGGAAATAAGAGGATTTAGTCATTATTGCTATCAGGCATGAAAAACTCACATTTTTCAATTTCCTCCACTTATCCTAGCCCTTGCGGGCCTCTTCCGCTTCTCTTTACTCATACATACCCTCACACATGCTCTTCTTTTCTTATGAGTCTTACGTTTCCTCTACTAAAGTCTCTTCTACAACATTCACCCATGTATTTTGCAGCCTACCCCTTCATACGACACCATTCACTCCACTATAACATATTTGTTTCTTATTCGACTTTCATTCATTCTATCTACATGGCCTAACCAACAACGCACACTTCTTTCATACACGTGTCCATTACTGAAGCATCCAACCCTAATCAAGAACCAACGCCGGCCCCGGTGGCGGCGGGGTAAAATCCTCGCCTGCTAATACGAGGGTCGCGGGTTCGAGTCCCGCCTGGGACTCGCATGAATGTGTGTCAAGTTCTGGAAAACCTGATGACAGGTTCAGCAGCCTATCGGGATTCCGGGGACATACGGGCCAACAGAATCGTCCGGCAATCATTAAAAAAAAAACAAGAAAATTAACATAACAAGATAATTAACATTGAACAAGAGCTCTAAGGTACGCGGCATGAGACAACGACCACCTAACTCTCTGTGCGCAAAAGGTATGAGATAACGGCGTAGGACTGCGAGCATTCATGCCAGACGTATAACAAATAGAAAGATGTAAAGGAACTTCGACACTCAAAAGGCTTCACACGCGAGAGCAACCGACGCGCTAGCGAATGCCGATATTTTTTTTTCGTTTTCTCTTTTTCATTTTCCTCACATAGGTGTCCCTCTCTCACGTGGCCGTCATTGACGCATGCTGACGTTTGCACGCAAGCTTGTCACACGTGAAATCTACGCTTCCTCCTCACGCGAACGACTGAAAGCATGAGTGTGATACCGCCTGGAAGCGATGAGGAAGAGAGAAGAAAATGCCATGCATTGACGCTTCATTACTCACAGAAAAATTCAAGAGTAAGAAGTAAAGAGACTAGGCTTAGCGGACATCCGATTGCAAACACATCCACCAAAAATTATGGCAGTTACAAATCAACATTAGTTCTCAAAATCCATTCATGAACAATTAGGGAAATGTCAGTATTCTCTAATAAATATAGCTAAAATATTCCTGCGACTTGGTCTCAACTCATGGAGTATAATTTTCCTTTTTAGAGCCATTAACAGGAGTCACGTGTGAAAATCAAATTAGTAATAAATAATCACTTCAGGTATGATTTTTTAAATTGTTTTCTAATGATATCTTTAAAGGCGTTCCCACTTCATTTTTTTGTACATATGTTCTTCAGGCAATAAATTTCTACTCCGAATTTTCCACATACCACCTACCATGGTTAGAACAGTATTTGGCATTACCAAGTTTGATCAAGAATCCTTGATTATGACAGTTACTAAAGAAACAATGGCCGGGAATGAAGGAAAGTTGCAAAAATCAAGTAAAAGTTTACTGAGTAAAGATAACTTTATAAAAAAGAGAGCACACGTTTAGGTACTCTCATGTATTGATAGTTTCGGTAACAGTACGATTTCAAGGCAATAATGATAACCACTGGCTTTCATCTTTAAGGTTCCAATACTACGAATATTACTTTGTAACCCCAGATAATAGGCGGATTAATTATTCTAAGCAACTGGTTAGCATTTAATTTCTTCTCAAACGACTGACACTCAGCCAAGGATTGCGACAATATTTTAACACTCTACGCCTAAATTTGTAAGGTAGCAAGCTTTTATGTGCAATACATTTGCACTAAGTAATTCCAACCCGTCATCATAAAAATTTTCATTATTTTTGCCATGGTGGCGATGTAGCCGATTAGAGAGATTGAAAAAGAGTGAGAAACTTCAAACATTTTATTAAACAAAAGAAGTATTGCACTCTATTACATAATAAATGTTTGACAAAATCTGAATTCCCGAGAAAACGTCTAAATATAAAACAGGGATACCCTATAGTTCAAAGCATTAAGGTTAATGTGACCTAGAGGTTACTGGTTCTTAAGATTAGTGAATTCGGCGATGAAAATTATATTCCAACTTATGGAGGCTTCCTGATGGAGCTGGGTTCTGATTGATATATATAAAAAAAAGAAAACAAAATTTTTAAAGAAATTACGTTCGGGAAAATTAGATAAAAACTTGGGAGAATAGACTAATCACAACGTAGCCAACAGAAACTCAGTGCGGAGAAAACCATATAAAGTTTCCTTCCGCCAAGAAAACTATTCAGTTACCGATCGTTGATTTCTTACAACCTGTTTCCTTTTATCAACGAGCCACGCTACACAACGAAATCAGCAATTGGCTTCCTTCTCTATTTCAACATGCAGCCAACAAAGAACGCATCAAGGATTCGTCCTTAGAGGCGGCCAAGTAAGAAGATATTCGTATTTGGATAAAAGTCTTAGCATATGTAAATATCACGGAACCAGCCGCAATATAATTATATGGCACCCATGGTGAACATATGTAATTAGTACGTATAAAAGCGCAGCAGCCAGACTGGTAACGCTTCGGCCTTGGGTCTAAAGATCGCGGGATCGAATCCCATCTCGGGCATCTTTGTTTACATTCTCATAGGATTACCAGTGAGAGCATCTAAAACCAATAAGACTAGGTACCTTAATTTTCAATTTTATGGTTGGCAAAGTGCGTCCTTTGATCATTATCTAACTAAAGCCCACTTCATTATTTCCAAGGATATGGCCTTTTCCATATCTAATCTCTTCGCTCTTCCGATATTTTTGTCATGGGACTTACCATCTTTTTCCTGTCAAGAATTTTTCTAATCAAATCAGTATGTATCAGGGAGCTAGCAATCCAACGTGCCCCTTCTATCGCTCATGTCGCTCCATAGAGTCCTTTCTTCTTTGGCAGTCCTGATTAAATTCTCATTTCTCACGAAGACCGTTTATTTCAGCTGTAGCACTCTATTAAAAACCCGGGTTTCAAGGGTTTCTATCGTTTTCTGGTCTGCATTTCGTACCACTTTAACTGAAGTAGTCTAATTCCGGAAAATCGACACCACATAAACCATGGGAGTTGAGACGTAATAATTGAGGAAGGTTAACTGCCCACGTTACAAACCGCAGCCAACTGAACAGCTATTTTCAATTCAATCATAATGGCTCGGAAATAGATCGGTCTCCTCAGTTCAAACTTTCTCTCTCTGGAAAACCCTTGCGGTCTTAATGGTTCCAGTGGTCCCAATCCGTCACGCTCCTCACGCAAACGAGCCAGGGTCGCTCCGAGCCCCCGGGTCTTGCGAGCGCGGCCCACCCGGAACACACGCTCTGTCCACCACCACGCTCGCACCGAAAAAGCACCCGAGGGGAGAAAGGATATGGCAAGGGGTGAGCGGGAGGGGAGAAAAACAGGGCGGACGGTACCTTGGCGAGCGTGCGCACAACGCTAAAGGGAGGAAGCATCACGCGGAAAAACAAAGGCCGCCCGCGTTCTCCACACACACACACGCGTAACTGTGGCACGCAGGCTCCGGGAAAATGAGGGAGTGTTTTCCCTTGGCTACCCGGCGGGCTCCCTCGGAGAGGGACACCGTGCTTCCTCGGGGAAGTGGCGGCGCGCGGTTTAGTAACAGAAATAGTTACAACAGAATAGGGACGGATTAAAAAATATGCTGAAAATCTAAGAAAGAGACTGTTGTCCATGTCTTCTAGAGGAGATATTGACGGCTTTTTCAGAAGGACTAATTGAAAAAATTAACACGTACGAATGAATACATAGGCTGGCAGAATAAAAATAGGACGCCTTAATGAAAAAATAGGAGTCAGAAAAGGTGTTTTACTATAAGAGGTGGATAAAACAGAATAGAAACAGATAAAAAGATGCTGAAAATCTAAGAGAGTACTGACCATCTAAAGAAAAACTTACAAAAAACAGAAAGATCGAGTTAAATAGAAACTAGGCTGCGATAAGCTACCTTGGACGTTGTACAAATATCTCAAATAATACAATAATTTCTTCAGCAACAGTAGAAGTCCAAATCATGAATCATTTTTATGACATTATTCTTAGATAGTCTACGATTTATGAAAATGAAAACATAAAACAGCGGTGCATGTTGATAGGTACAAGATAGTATTTTACTGGACTAGATTGAAACGCAATAAACCCTCGGTCCGCTTATCCTCTCATCACAGTTACATACCAAATAGTGAGACCATTTTCACGACATTGTTTTAGAGTTATCCTACCTATTACGGTAATAGGAGGACTGGATATGGAAGAAGGATAGATAGATTACCTCTCCATTAGAGGGTGATAATATTATCACTTTTTTCCACCAAACGCCTTGTCGAAGTACACTGTTAACAGTAGATGCGTCATGTAAAATATTGATATATTTACAATTTTATCACCATAGTTCGTCTATGAAGATAGGACTGAATTGCAATATAAGAATACCCATCTCCTTACGGTAAATAAGGCAACTAATATTTCATATTAGGTGTATGCTACTTCTGTTTGCTAACCTTCCTTCCTCCCTTCATATCGTCCACGATGTCTATTCTTGATCCCCTTTTTCCCCGAATACCCAAGAGTATTCCCTCTTTGACCTCCTTCAGCAGCTCATCAACCCTAATTAGTTTCCCTGGCTCTACCAACCCTTAATTTCCTCCAGCAGTTTCCTTCCCTCAACCACTATACCGAGCACCTCCTCGTTCGGTCTCCGCAGCGTCCATCTCACCTTCCCTACACTACTCGAGAAACGCTCTTAATATGCCCTTATCCTCTTCCTCAGCGTCCATTATTCGGCATCGCACAACACTATTCCCCACATCAGACTCTTCATCAGCCTTTTTTAACAGACTTACGTAACATACCAGTCAATTTCTATTCTATAAGTAAACTTTTCACTCGCTAATGCTATTCTCCTCCTAAATTCGTTGCTTTTACGACAAATTCCTCCAATATACTGCACCAGTAGTTAAATAAATGAATGTACTCAAGATCTTCCCATAGAAGTTTCAGTAGCCTAGCCTCATTTTTTGAAAAGCTCATTCTTTGGTGTTACCATGATTAATCTTCATTTCATGTTAAAGTTGAGCACAAAATGAAAAGTAAGAGGACGATAAGCACACAAGAGTGGCAATAACTTACCTATCGTAAGTAGATGTTCTTAAGTAAAATCCACCTCATAAAAACACTCATATGACAATGGTATGTGGAACCTGCTCAGAGATAGCCAATGCTGAGTGAATATGAATAGCAGCCCAACCCAAAAAACGTATGTGACAGTGAATAGAGAGCCTCGAAATGCGATGAAAAAATGAGGAAAGATATGACAACAGATGTAAATGGATAAAGTAAAATGAAAACAATAAATGGACGCGGTCAAATGGAGTGAAACACAAGTTCACATAATTAAATTCGAACGCAGAAATTATGCAAAAGTAAGAAATAAGTAAGAATTATTGATAAGAGAGAAGAGTAACCATGATTTTTTAATAAATGAGAGGAATTTAGAAATTATATGAATAACAAAGGGCCCCAGGAACCAAGAACGAAATCGGCCGTTTTCCCTCTACCGCCTGGGGGGGCGAGGGATCCGAGAGCGCTGGCTGCTCGAAAAAAGTCACAAACAAACAAAGGGAGGCACAAAGGAACCCTCTCCTCCTTCTCCCCACAGAACAAACGCAAATGGCAAAGCAATGCACAATTCTCAGCTCCCTTAGATCCGTAAGTTCCCCGGAAGAATTAGTGGCCGTGTCCAGTCCGGGAGATCCCATAAACTGCAAGGGACATCTTTAGTTCAAGCGATGAGCCTCAACTATATCACAATTGAAATAAAGCCAAACGCCCAATTAATAAGGTTAAAAATTAGTCGGCTTCATCTCAATCCACCGCATTTTTATTCACTACGTTAAGGTAGGAAACAGTCGTAACAGTTCTCATTTCTTCGCCAAAATTTCTGGGGCAAAACTTACTTAGCCAAAGTGAAAAAACCAAGACCATGAGAAAAATTTTAAAGTTCCCCGCGGGCCATTACCGGTAGAATGAAGGTGTATTTCACGATTACTGATTGAAGCCCATAGACTATAGGAAGATCGGAATGAAAGTATTTTCCTTGTTCCATGTTATTATTTCCAACTCTAGTTTCAAGACGGAATTCACGTAGACGGAAATCAAATGCTGAGAGGACATAAGTCTTTTTAAGGAGACTTTTTATTCGAATTGAGTTACTTAAAGAAAACGGTTGCATCTTGGCACACGTCATAAACATATTGGAGACAAGAAGAGGGGAAGTCTGATAATAATAATTTAAAAGTACTTTGAAGCGCGTTGATGAAGGTGGAGGAGTAAAATATAAAGTCTCGAAACAGCAAGACCAGAAGACAACGACAATATAGACGGAAAATCACTCAGGGATAACGATAGCATGCTAAATAAACGGACTAACCAAGCAATCAATCGTTGCAAACAAAAGTGCGACATTCCACAGAGGAAAAATTATTCGCCTTACCGGTGGAATTCCTCTCTGGAATTTCGCACTTATGTGCACTTACGGGTGACTCCGTGAAGGTATAGCCATGTCTTGTCCCGATATTTTCAAATTTATCGTAATGCCATTGCAACCACTTCTCTTTGTACCAAAGGGCATTATCAAAAATGTTCCCGAATTTTAAAGACCGGGCATAACAACCAGAAAAATCTTTAAAAGGACTCACTAGACTACAGGAAAAGAAATCGCATACAGGAGCAAGAAAAGAATAGCGTTTTATTGTTTGTCATACTAATGATACACCGCAATTATGGTTGATATTTTGGAGCGTAATCTTAGGGGAGCCAGTTTGCAATAAAACAATCGATATTCGGCTGAACTGAGGCTTATTTAGGAAGCCGATGAACAACTGAGGCCATTTTCGCAATTCAGGGTAAGTGGGTAGGTATTAGACGATATGATTATTTGGTGACTGGAGGAAGAGTGGAGAGAAATCCGGGGTATGAATTGGACGACTATTATCCAAAGGCGTCAAGAGGTGCCCAGTTTTACGCATTATGCAATGGAAAAGGAATTAAATTATAAATGCTCCCCACAAAAATCAAGAAGGGATTTGGATCCCACTGATCAATTTCCTAGACATAAAAATTCAGAGGATTCGAACACGGTTCCTCGGAACAGACAGCCATAGCAAGAGCAACCAAATCAAACCGTTTTTCGCTTTTGTAGGTTTTCCGCTAAATTGGCCAGTGAAGAAAAGAATGACTACGTTTTATGATCCAACTATAAAAATAATATCAGATTTGAGTATTTTAAATCAATCATCTAACTATTAACACGATCATGATTCAATGTCTAAGCATGTGAATGTGTAAGGCTGAAGAGCGTTGAGGTTAGAAAAACTACTAGATAAAAAATTCGAAGGACACCGCACCCTGGACCATATCACTCTTACACATTTTTTGCGCAAGATAAGGTGGTAAATAAAACGAGCTCGTTCCCCACACTCATCAGCGGAACAGCGTGGATGGATGGATCTCATCCATTCACATCACAAGACGCTCCGAGGGAGAGGAAAAAAACGGGAAGTCCCGTAAGTGCGTTCCCTGATATGATCTCTCCAGGAGAGGAATTGGTTTATTCTTTCGGTTCCCGGGGATCAAAAAAACGGAGTTATCCATAAGAAGTTGCAATTAATCATCTACGAGGTGGTTATGCCCCACCCTACTGGGTCCCTTTCACTTCAGACCTCACGCCCGGATAGGATTTTCGACAAGAGGGGGAAAATTAATGCGTAACAAGATCTTTTCTTACCTCTCTATCTTCGTAAAAGCATTGGGGAAAACGGGCATTGATTTACTGGATTGGCTACTACATTTTTTCATTTGAAAAGATGAAATACTCTTATGACTTAATAAATTTAATACTTACATTATTGTACTTCGTCCAATATTTGGAAAAAGACATGACGTAGGTAGCGTAAAATATTCGATAAAGAAACTGCAGGAGCTCGAGAAAAATATCATTAGCCCCATCCCAAATCATCGCCTCTTGTACAAACGCAAACATCCGACTAATATTCTCAGTAAAATGTACATTTTCTTCCAGAATCCTAGCTACATTTTTGCCTGCTATACAACACGCACACCTACTCTTGTTTGATTTTGTCTTTTTTTTTCTCGTAAACCCTAAAAATTGTCTTTCAAATGTTTCCTCATCAATTCCCTGACGCATTGACAGGGAAAGTAATCGTTAATTGACGCATTGTGTTACCTCACGAGCTGCCAAACGTCCGGTTATTCAAAAATTCAAGTGCCGTTTTAGACACTCATGCCAATTTCATTTCTGCCAAACACTACCCAAGCCCACAGCGTACCATTTTTGTCGAAGATAATGGGCGTGAAGGACACTTTCTCAATCCATGTTCACTGAGATTCTTCATCGGATATCCACATGGTAAAAACTATATTCTCAGGGTCAGTAAGAGAATAGGGAGTGTAAAAAAGTCTGGTAACAACGTTTATCACTTTTAGCCTCCGTAATGAAAAGTTAAAAAATTAGAGAAAAAATCAGTCCTGAATACAGTTAATTGAGCTGTTTCGCAAAAAACATTAATTAATCGATATGTTAACATGTATAAGAAACAATTTCTACAAATATACGAAACGCAGGATGAAACAAAAAAGAAAATTAAAGTAAGGAACGTATAGTTTTTTATCAATACGACAAAATTAAATATTTCATTAAAAATTTTCCCATGCAATTTGCAGGATCAAACTTATGAATTTTCAGACGCCAAAGAATACAATCCCTGTTTCTCCGTACATTAAAAATTATTTTCTCCTAAAATTGAAATTACGCCCATAAGAACAACTACAATGTTGAATCGAATGTCAATAATTCGCTCCTATTTGTGCACGGCCAGTACATCTTAACGGTTTTCACGGTGTACAACGAAAACCTTATATTGACGAGATCCAGGAAAATGTACACGATAAATTGCATCTGTGCATCCGTTACGCCTTCCAAGGATGCTTTTGGCTCGAGTTTCATATATAGAGCGACAATGAATCGACACCCCGCAGTCTCCACTCCCATCCTCCTCGTCCATTCTTGAGCCAAAATGCATGAGCGGGAATGGTGTCAGAGAGAAAATATTGCTTCAAAACAGGTGTTAAAAAGGCGGAACTGGAGAGGTAACAAGCAACTGGCGAACGGGTATACATTTTTTTCCTATGTTAAAAAGAAAGATACAGGAAGGTGAGGATAATATATACCTCTTAATTTTAATGTCCACGCGAAACTTCACTTTTATTAGAGTGAATGTAACAACCATTTTGAAAATAGTCGCGTTTTTTACACCATTTACATGCACCACACAAAAAAGAAACGAACGATCGACGAGAAATTATAATTAGATGTTCGAAGCGCTCCCATCCGATAAAAAAAGTGGAAACTATTCCAGAGCGGTGATATATTATATTACACTTCTAAGGACTTCGGTAAAAACAGCTTTACTATAGCTTTGCCAGACAAAGTGAAACACTATTGAGATGAGAATAGCTAAAATACCACAAATATACAAACGTAATGATAGCGTGGGAGGACAGAAACGTAAATGTCATCAAAAAACTGTACGTACAATAGAAATGACACTCTCAGAAAACGGAATGTCTTCAAACGATTAAAGGGAGAATAATTACAATTATCACCTACGCAATGAGCAACACTCAAATCCAACTCCTGCACCTTCATATCAAATACTTCTAAAAGAAAGACGCACTGATGTACCCCAGTTTAACCGCAAACGCACATATGGTAATAGGAGTACGTGATACCAACCGTTACCAATCCCTAAACGAAGTCTAAAAATTGGCTAGTTAGATGTCTACAATCACTGCAATAAGCAAACAGGTATAGCGACGGATTGTATTTTGACTTACATTGGCCATTCTATTAAAATCAAATACTCCGAACTCCAAGGAGGTAATTGGAATGCGACAAGACGGTTGAATCTTCTTTGAAAATTTTATATCTTTTATAGTCTAGGGGAAGAATGTCGCGGCATCTTTGAAGCAAATAAGACCACGCTCATCACTAATGCGCAAGCGTCAAATCAGTAAAACGAATCCAAACTGTAAAAATAAATCGTACAATAACGGTAACAGCAAAACATAAAGACAAGAGATGAGTTTTCATCAACTAATTATCTGTCACAAAAAGGAAAAATGAGGGATAATATGAGTAGCTTTAAGTTTAGGTCAAAGCAAACTTAAACCAATTTTTGGCCAGCTCTGGGTCTATTGTCTGGGTCTAATCTTTTATTCAAAACTCCCGACGGAATTGTCGCGTAAACCGACTGGATGTCACATTGGCGATAGAAAAAAAGTCAAATCGAGCCGCAAGAGCCAAAAGCAAAGAGAAATAGCGGGAATTTTAACAATTCCACATCCTCCTCAAGGCTGAAACCCGGGTATGATACAAGACTATGGTTTAAGTTGGTATGTTCTACTAATCTGGGAGGCAATACTCCATTAGTCTTTCAGAAAACATCTCGAGTGAAGAATAATTTCATATAAGTGGACCTCATTTAATTAATAAGGTAATAATTACGCCAGTTCTCAGTAGTGTTCATTTCATTATTCTTCAACCATGATTCCAGGCCTATACTATTCATATGTCAAGGAAAGCCATCAAAAATACAATAACACGGTACATTCCGATCGAGTTACATTAAGAACTTTAAGGAGGTAATCTGAATAAGATACCTAAAAAATGCAATCCAACCTCTCGATAGGCGATATCAGATAATAAAGCAGGTAGATTTGACGTCATGAGTCACAACCCATGAATGAATTAAGGACTCTTAAGGAAAATTAAGCCATAAACAAATTCACTCCTCGATGAAGAGCAGAACTTGCTGCCAACAATGACGCGGGTTACTTTGGACATGAGTTAAACGACCTCTTCATAAACTTCATATTTTTCTCAAAAATTCACTATAATTTGTTTTGTAAAAATATTCTTTATTATTAAAAAATCAATCGACCTTAAACTCACACCCATTTCTCCTAGCGTTATATTTCTGACGTGAAGAAAGCCATCCAACAAATTAAGAATACCAGAAAAGTTTGCAAATATAAAACCTCATTTTCTACACTAAGCACTGTGTTGCCCTTGTTTTTAGCAACCTCATTTCATAACTAGAATATATTTAAAAAAGATACGTGGAATGAGAAAGCACTTTAATACATTCTATTGAGCCGGACGAAGGGAAGTATTCTACGAAAATGATAACACATGAATTCATCCAGAGGAAGAAAATGTCTGCGTCGTTCATTAATCTAGAGAAGCCAGTTGACTACAAGGAGTTTATTTATATTTAATCAATAAACAAAAACAGATCGTTGCGCATTCTAATAAGTAGAGGAAGAGGGAGTATCTATATCCCCTAAAGCCTAACGGTATGTTCTAAATGAGACCTCACAGACGCAAAATTGTAAACCTTTAAAGCCCTTTCGTTACATTCACATACAATGCAGAAATTACAAAGGTGATACGGATATTTTTTTGGATGTGTTCATTTCAGAAAAGGTGCGAGTGGCTCCTAATTATAAAATGGTTTTCCTAAAAATCTGGTCATACATTCTTCACTTCCTCTTGGCACCTTTTCGCACAACCTGGTGGATACTCTCTGGATTGAATCTGAAACAACATTCCGTGTCAGCAGAGGGGCGGCGGTACTGGCGCAGCAAAAGCAACCACGTGGAGGTGACTGGCACAGAAAAATACATTTTCCTGGTTTTCGATATTTTCCTGCAATTTATTTTTTATATTCTCATGGTTTTTTTAAAGCAAGACCATATTTTTTACTGTTCTTCTACGCATCATTAACTATTTTATTTCAACCGGAATTTGTGGGCATTAATGCGCTTAAAAAATAAATTTAGCATGGTATATAGCAACACTCGAGTGTGCCTTATCGTTCTAATGGAATTTCTTGATCGGTAACGGTAATGACTACCTTCTCGTAGTTCTCTTTTCATCATTAAGTTGTTTGAAATGCGCAAAATCAACTAAAATGCTTCAATGATGACGTTCTAACACAGGAATCACCGATTATTTAAATGAAACTATAAAAAAGGAACAGTGTCTTCTTGTCTAGTGAAAGACGCCCCAGACAGTAAAATTTAAAATTACTTTTTTCTCGAAGAGCTTAGGTGAAATCCTCCAAAAGGTTCACCGAAGTTTAACTTAGTCGTCCGCTGTCTTACAATCCCCTAGTATAATGTTTCAATAACACTATGACCCGTGTTTTCCGAATCAATCTTTTCTGTCGAACTGAACATCAAAACTCAATACTATACCGACAAGTCTCGCGTTAATAAGACAATAATAGACTTTTTTGCACAAAATCACAGATTCTTACACTAAATCACGCACGAAAGCAAAAAGAGAAACATTCCCCCTCTGACTCCCCAGATCTATAGTCAATCCTAATGGTAGCCCTAATGTCCAACGAGCTTTTCGTCCATTTGAGGATGGGAGGGGGCAATTCCTTAACAAGTCTCTTTACTTTTTCTCCAGAAAGTTATCATACCCATTTAATCTCACTACCTGGGTTTCGCTGGGTGTGTTCCAAGGGCCTTCTCTCGGATTTGAACTCAAGACTTCCGTTCAGCAGCCCAAAACACTACCTCCTGGGCTACCGCGTCAACAATGACGAATTTTTCCGCAAAACTGAGCACCCCACAGAACCTTGTTGGAATGTTTTCGATAAATACCATAGCAACAAAGAGTAGACTCCATTTCATTCGATTATCTTCGGACGAGATAATATAAATAATTGACCACATGGACGGCTACAACTTTCGCACCACGGCCACCAAAAAAAAAGTAGACCTTTCTGAAAGATCGTGATTACACTAGTTTGGCCAAGATACCGTGAGAAGAAATATTCCTAGAAACTATTCCTCCGATTGATTTTTTCTTTTATTTTGTGCGACGAAGCGAAACACAAACCCACCTAACACTCGGTATGGCCCCAGGTACTAACCACTTAACCCAGATATTTGAAGCACGACCCATTGTTCCACTCCGGAATTTCAGATTTAATAACTAAATTGGCTATGTTGTGTGCAAAAATAACTATGTAGTACCACAAAGAGTTTCCCAATGGTAAAACCTGGTACTCTTATCTATCATTTCAATCCGGATAATGCCTCACATAATAAATTAATGGCAGCTGAGCGAAAAATACTAACTTTTGGATTGTATCATACATTTTACACAAGTTAGGCCGGGCGCTCTTCCTTATATTACATTGTGTACACCACGTCAATATAGGCCCCGCATTATCGCTACCACCTTCCTCCAACCTCGCGTGGTAAAGCGTACAAAAGGCCTGTTCACGTAACGCATGTACCCAAGCAGTTTCACACGTGAACGCATTTACTGTATTAGAACAGTGGCTACCCTATGGGCGTGTGTTCATCCGGTCACCCATGTTTTTGGGCTAAATTTTGAAGATGCATTCATTCACTCATGAACCCGCGCGGGCGCGCATGCACCATGCGAACGGCCTAAAGACGAGTCATCCGGCCATCCTGGCTGCACCACGAGAAATGAGCGTGGGTTCACGATCCGAGTGAACAGGCCTTAATTTCATGAGCCATCCTGCCATATCTGGGAGCCGTACCTTGAGAAGATCGTGGCGCCCTCTCCTCCACCTGGGGGCGATGACGAGTGGGAAGAGGAGGGCGGCGAGGGGACGCCGGACACCGCCGCTGCCGCCGCCGCCGCCGCTCGGCCGCCCCCTCCTCCTCCGCCCACCTCCATCCTCCCCGGCGAACCCTCCACCGCCAACAAACTCCTTGTTCTCCTCCCCCGAAGAAGAGCACTCCTTCGCCGCGGGCCACTGCCGGCCACCGCACCTCCTCCACGGCCCGCACTCTTCCCGCTCCTTTCTTCCCACCGGGGAGCGGCAAGGCAGACGCACTCTCATCCCCACACGCTCACCTCGTGGAGGTGTGGGGGCCCACGCCGCGCTCCACGGACCGGGGAGGGGACGAGAGACCCGGGAGGACACGGCCCCACCACTTGTGCGTTTAAAAAATACAACAACAAACGACCGACCTCCTTTTACTACGACGTACGCCTACTTTCAACAAGCAAACTCCTATACTCCCTTTTCCTTCGACGAACTGGACCGGACCGACGGATCGGAGCACCAAAAAACAAACACGAGCACCACGCGAGCACCAACCGGACGCACCAACCACCGCGACTAATCCTTCTCTTCTTCCACAACCGAAACCGCCGCCGACGCCATCCTCGGGCAAATCCGTGTAAACCTAGAGCTCCGCACCGGTGGATGGGCAGGATCCCATCGTCGGTACCTCGGGCGCCCGTAGCGTAGGGGCGTAGCCACGCAGCGGCGAGAGCATCGCCACGACGAAATAAACACGAGAGAGAGAGAGAGGTAGAGGGGAGGAAGGGATTTTTGTTACAGGTCTGTCCCGGTTTTATAAAAGGGCTCTGATTCGAAAGAGAGGGGGAGGGGGTAATATTTATCCACGCACGAGGTAAAACGAACGAGAGGGGTTTTCCGAAAGAAAAACAAATCGGGCGTGGGATTTCCAAGTAGCGTCTCGTGTGCTTGTGTGCAAGTGGGTTTATATATAAACATTTACAAATATATTTATATCTTCCTTTCCTTTCGTATCCCTTCCTCCCTCTCTCTCTCCACCAATAAGATATGTATTTAGGTACGTATCCCAAGCTCTCCTGCGGGGTTCAAGTCAACACACACTAGAAAAACAGCTCGTCCTCCACACACAACACAAAACAACCCCCGTTCGACAAAGCACGCCCTCCGTCCCGGCACTCCGCCGTGAAACTGCTGAGAAAACTCAATCTACCCCTTTTACTCTCTCACCCTCTCTCTCTCTCTAACTTACTCCAGGGAAGGAAAATAGGGGGAGGGAGAGAGAGAGATATGGTAGGGTAAGGGGAGGGGTTTTTCCCAGGGTGGAGAGGGGTACATAAGGGTATGAGAAGGAGGGTAAAAGGGAACGAGAGGGAGGGTAGGGTCTCCTGGGAGAGGGGTGTGTGGGTGACGTCACGGTTTGAACGGATTCGGCGCCGTGAGCACGTTTCGAGGGAGAGTGAGGGGAGGGCGTGGAGTGGGGTGGGAGGGTGTGGAGTGGGGTGGGAGGGTGTGGAGTGGGGCGGGAGGGTGCGGGGGGAAGGGTGTGGACGGGGAGAGGGGAAGGAAAGGGGGAGCGTGTGCATCGTCGACAATCGAACGGCGAGCGGTCTCATTCAAAAAGACAAAGCCAAGCCAAACTCACTACCTTTTCTGGTTTTTCACCCGGCACTTTAGGATGCTCCCCCGCGAAACGATTTTTATTTCGTCCAAAAAGAAGAAGTAAAGATATTTTGTTGTATATTGTAACATAAAATACGACGGATAGCCAAAGAAAAAGCGGTGATCTAATATAATGATAATCTACCAGCTGCCAGCAACACAATCTAGCAGTCACAAAGCATTTAATAGAAAAGATATTTGGAGAATTCTTTCATGGCGTTGAAGCATGAACTATAGAGGCATAGGAGCTAGGGCGATTAAAAACCATGTAAATGTAAAATGATAATAACAAAATGCCAAGAGAGAATCATCGCGAAATGATTTTTATTTCGTCCCAAAAAGAGGAAGCCAAAATATTTTGTCGTATATTGTAGTGTACAATATGACGGATAGCTCAGATAAAGGCGGAGATCTAACACAATAAGAATCCACCAGCTGTCAGGAACGCAATTTTAGAAGTCAGAAAGCATTTCACTAAAAACAAATATTTGAAGAACTCTTACATGGTGGTGAAGCCTGAACTGCAGCAGCTTAGGAGCAAAGACGATTAACTGCCATGTAAATGAAAAATGATGATGACCAAATTCCAGGAGAGAATCATCGATACAGGAGTAATCGAAAGAGGGGGATAAAAACTATCAATGAAGGAAATAAAGATTGGTTGAACATATTCTGAGACACAACAACCTATTGAAAACAGTCGAAGAGGGATTAATGCATGGGAAGAATCAGAATATCAAGGATGACCGCAAGGATGGATTGCATCAAAAAAAATTATTAGGAACGTCAAAGTGAAGAATTATGTAGCGATGAAATGATTAGGTGATATGAGTTGTGACTGGAAGCAGCATCAAACCAATCTTCGGATTAACAACTGCCGATGGATACCTACAGAAAAACATACCCTCTATTTGATAACAACACCAAATTCAAACTGTCCACAATATGTTTTCCAAAAATTGAAGTTATGATGATTAGTTCAAGTATTACGAAAGACGATTTATGCCATTTTTGACCTCTCCCTATGTAAGAAAATGTAAACTTTCCCCACCGCCTCTCCCCATTAGTCTTACGTAAGACGTTAGATATTTGTATCTACTCCTCGTTAAATGCTCGATTTCTGCTTTTTCATCTATTCACAGAAGCCATTGTACAGCTTTGAGCACGGGAACTCGCACAAATATGCAGTACTGGAGTGCCACATTCATTGATATTAAGAGCAAAACAGTACCACAGCTGATGAAGTTATGAATAATCACAGGATATTCGGGAAAAAACAAGATATTTGGAAATTATTCAACGTTTCAAGATGGACAAAAATCTTACGTAAATTGGTTCCAAACCCCCGGCACCTCTTCTTCATAAGAAAAAGTAAAATGACCCAAACCCCCTATCCCCAACAACGCCTTACGTAATACTTGAATGGCCCCATATAAGGAGAGAAGTACGACGGGCAAAACAAGATAAAAAATTTGAGAATAAGTATGACAAGTTTGGTCTAACCCAAGGTAAACTTCGCTGAAAGAAAATAAACGGCAATCCAAGAGGAAGCAACACTTTTATAAATAGAATGGGAGGACACGAGGCGAAATTTACATCGAATGATCATGGGTGCCACGCACGGTGTACAGATAGGTCGGAGGAAGATAGGAATCAACAAGAAAAAAATGTGAAGCAAAAGATTTCAATGGAAGTGTTCATGTGATGTTGATGTTTCGGTTTAAGGTGTCGAAAATCCAGTAAGATCCACGAGGCTATCGATCGAAAGTATTTTTATTTTCAGGATAGATCTGATTATATAACTTAATTCATTTTTGGAGCAGTACCCAAAACAAATGGTGAGTTTATTCCCCAGAATAAGCTTAATGGATAATTTGTAGTTTCAGGAACTATTCATCACGAAATGATGGCATTTTCGGTTGAACGTTCCCAGAATATAGACCGAAGGAAAACTAAGAAGAAAAATATCGCCAGGAAATACTTCAATTAGAAATAGAATGAAACTCTCAAGGGCCCAACAAAATTAATTAGGCAATGTTTCCTCTCATTCTTGTCATTTGAAGCATTTATTTCTTCTATTTAAATTTAATCGAAATCAAAAGTACGTTGCCTTGCAAAGAGAATCTCGCTTAAAGATCTGAGTAATAAACGGACCAATAACGACATCAAGAAATTAAAACCGACAATCATTCTATCCTCGCCATTTGAAATAATTCTCGGGAGATATTTATACATTTAATACGGGGAGGATATTCCGATAAATGAGAAGGGCTTTTAAAATTAACTTTAATCTCGATAGCATCGAATTAATGGCGTTCCACCGCTGCCTAAAGTCATTGTTTTATGCTCGATATACTTATTGATAAAACAGCGAAAGGTTCATTAACTCCAAAATGATCCTATATATCCAACTATTTATCGCAAAAATTTAGCAAGAAACGGTTTGGGGTTATAGGCGAGAATGGATGAAACTTGAGATAGAATACTGTCTGAGGCGAGAATCTGCAACGCAAGTGAGTCATATCAGCAAAAAAAATTGATACTAAAATCATACATTTTAAACACGAATTAACCTCTCATGGCAAAAAAGATAACTATTAAGCTTAAATGATTAGTCTAAAAGAGACGTAAAATCGTTAAATACCGGACAAATCTTCATCGGACCAATGTTTTAGTATTTCCCCTTCCAAGCACGAAAAGGCTAAAAAGCATAGCTTTCTCGAATTCGATCGATAAAATAAATAGAAGAATGATACTATGACTGTTTCATTAAAAGTGTATCAAACAATTCACGAAGAACTGTGTTCAGGCCACGCAACTAATCCTTCAGCTTTCTGATCAACCCAATCAATATTTACGAAAACACACCATCCTTTCATTTACAATCGATGCGTATACAGAATTTTATATCTTCTATACTATTACCAGAGTACTTAACACGGGCGGCCTTCTGACGGATTTAACGACAAAAAAAACTGGACGCTCTTAACCGCTAATCGATGAAATGCACAGTAATTGGCCCACTTTTAAGTAGGGCCCACGCCAGTTCCCGGAATTTCCTCGGTGATAAAATATTCACTACCAACGATTTGGATACGCCGTGGGGGGGGTAAGGGCCGCTCAGACGTGCTTGGCTGGCGAAAGAAATGGTCCAGAAAAAGACAGAAACCGCTTGGAAATTGCAAGTCGAGCGCTTTTTATTGCGGGAAAGAGGAAGGAAATCGATAACACTTGACGAACGTGCAAACATCAAAGGCCCCGCTGGGAATAGGACGTTACCTCTTTTATGCCACTTCCTTCAAATTATGCTCGGAGAGGTTTCCTACCGCGATTCCACGACATTTCAACTTTTCTACCAAGTCACGGATTCTAATTTCATCGGAAATTCAGAATATACAAGAGTAAGCCTACCAAGACTGGGGACGAGGCAATTATAGTGTTCGCCTTTCAAATGGAAGCGAATTTCTGATATATTTTTTCAAATCCTCGGAATCGAATTTCTGATTCTAATGTATTATTCCATAGGTAGGGAGTACCTACTATTAGAGATAGCTATTAGAGTGTATTTCCAACAATCATCAACTCAAGCTTAGAAATAAGGAATCACCTCGATTAAACAGATTTTTTTAGCACACTTCTACGCGACAGCAAAGCCATGACGCAGAAAAAGGGAGGCACAAGTAGTTTGGGAGAAAATAAGAGTAATTAAAACTCTGAACGGTAGAAAAAGCAAACTTCATGGGCACACCCCTGAGACTCGAGGCCCTCTTGATATTAGTACTGAAAGAAGAGATGAATGGGAATAACTATCAAGGAAGAACAAGATGTATTACGAGGTTTGTTCAAAAGAAACCGGACTTGCTTCGTAGCGCGAGAACCAACCTACTAATCAAGCTCAGGGAAGCAGCAGGTTCAAGTCTCCTCGCAGGGTTAAAAAAAACCTATCCTTCGGTCTGAAGCTCTCGCTTATCACCGGGATGGGTAAGTACTGGAAGGAAAGGGTAAAAGATGGGAAGGGTTAGCGAAATACAGCCACTCGGAGGCCAACACCATGAGGCGGATTGCCGCAAAAAGGACGACAATGGGCCCCGCCTTCCCCTAGTCCTCGTATCTGTTGGGTTTCTCCAGCAACGTTAGACGAGTCACCGCCAGTCTCGCTACCGCTAAGACTTCCCACACATCTGTTGAGAGCCAGCAAAACCCATTGCCCAAATTTTTGGGATCGGGTGTCCGCCGGCTCCCTTTTTTGGGTAAACGTCGTGTTGTCTGCCGGAGGTTCGTCAACGGATCGGGGCCCCACCGGACCAATAATGGTCAAATGTGAGTCCCTTCACCTCAAAAGCTCCCCGTTTACCCATGCTCAGGCAAGCAGTGCCACCGAACCAATGAGGCATATGGAGCGCTTGCTATAGTGGCCAATGCTAGAAGCTGTAACAAGGGCGTAGCCTATCCGCCATCTTTGTTAACCTCGATTTTGCTTTAACGCTTACGGGCTGAGGCTCCAATTTTGCAATTTTACGATTTTTTCCAACGATGACACTATAAATCAGCATGAATTTACTTCTTAAAAATTCATCCTCCTTTCATATGTATTTTTAATTATATAAAGTAATAATAACCCGCATTAACAATGAAAACTATTATGAAATAGAGTTTAATCCATAGTATCGAGTTGCAAATATATAATTCAAGAGTTACTCGCCATAAATTTCCAACACATGGTGGTCATTCTTGCTATAAATCCGCTAATTCGTCCATCCCGCACTATTATCCAAAGGGAAGTAAGAAAGGAGCAAGGATAACCAAGATGGTTGTTATTTCGGTAGTCAGGCTACAGTTTGATGATTTTATGCTATCTCTACCGCAATGCACCTAACCTTCGGTAAGAGAACACTGAAAATCCGTTTGCCTGTGGTCAACGATAAGAGTTTTTTGGTTACTTTAGTAAACACATATCGTCATGCCCGGTCACTACTTAGCAAAACAGATACAGGACCTTACGGTACGACGTGTTTCTGTCAAAATTTTGTAATGAATTGGGGAAAATTTTACTGAAATGCGCTGCTGCAGCAGACTTATGAGAGCTGTACGGACGGCTCACTGTCTCACGAGTGGCTTAAGGTACTTTGAGCAAAATAGGTATCATTTTACCTAGAAATCAATAAATTTCCTCTCATTTTAAAGAAAAATATCTCACCCTTCCATTGACACCAAAAATTTAATACCTTACCACATTCCTTTCCGAGATATTTTCCAGAAAATACCAGCCCTTTTACATGGAAAATGGTATGTTTATGCACTCCAGAGAGACCTTACTAACAAATGATGAATTTCTCACTCTTAGATCTCGTCAAATAATCAGCAGTGTGTAGTTTGTGTGTTTTCTCAACTTTTTGAAAAGTAATCATATTGTCACCGAAGTAAATTCTTCGGGATAACAATAAACCTTCCGTTTTGATGGAGTTTCAAACGTACCGCGTGAAAAAATCGAGTCAAGTTAATAACTTATTTAAATATTTTTATTTGATTACTTAAAATATCTGTCATGTAAAACTATATTATTTCCCCATAAATAATGCAATATTTGATTCGTGTGTCTCACAGTAGGTGAAATTAAAACGTATAATTCGAATATGGTTTCTATTATGATTAGGGAACTATCTCGCTCGCAATACCTTGAGGTAGTTTGAGCGAGATAGTTCCCAAGCCATAATGGAGACCATATTCGAATTACACGTTCTAATGTTAGCAGTGATATGAAGTATGGATTGAATATTGCATGATTGAACATTGCACGCCGCAATAATATACTTCAAAATGGCTGAAATTCTACGTAATTAAATAAAATATCCGTATAAGTCTACAATTTCACTCATTTTTTTCACGCGATGCTTTTGAAACTCCTTCTCGACAAAAGGATTTTTTACGATTTTGAACAAAAAATACTTAGCTGACGACATGATTTATTTTCAAAAAATAATTGAGAAAACATACAAACTACAGGCTGCTGATTTTTTGACGAAATGTAGGTGTTATAAATTCCTTATTTTTTAAATAAGGTCTTGAATGCATACACGTACCATTTCCCATGTAAAAGGGCTGGTATTTTATGGCAAATATCTCGGAAAGTAATGTAGTAAGGGGTTGAATTTTTTGTGTCAAATCAAAAGTCGATATTTATCATTTCTGTAATCATCAAATGATGACGACTATTCATCGATATATCTATTACGATATTGATATATGATGATACATCCCATGAAAACATATTGATGGATATCACAAATTCATCACACAAGGTCAGACTATTAAACAAGAAATAAAATTGATTGTTTCAGGCATGACTTCGCGGAAGTGAGATATATACATTTGACTAATAAAACTTGATACTTTTCAAAACTTTATTTAAGACTGCGACCGGTTTCACTGAGGCCTCTTCAGGCACAAAACGAAGCCTCAACTAGTCAATTTCTAAAGAGAGAAATTAGTCGATAAAATTGGGGGAGCTTGTCGAGATGGTGGAGGAGAGAAGGGGAATGACTGAGTGAGAAAAACCGAGAGGAGTGTTTTTGAACACATGTAGCACGGCTGTGGCCGAGAACTATTGGAGGTTGGGTAAAGATTAGAATAACAACCACCTCAGTCTTACCCACAGGATGTAATTGGGAATTGGGAAAGGAAAGAAAAGAAAGGGGATCGAGTAAGGACAGTTATGGCCAATTGCAGGAACGACACATATGTATTCCATAGAGTTATGGGACCCATAAGCCATGGAAACCATTAAAGTAGTAGTTGCAGAAACATTTTATAAATTTACTAGTTTCATAAATGGCATCATAACTTTATTATGAGCTTCTGAGCTTCATTATGAGCTTCTGATAAAGTTATGAGCTTCATAAGAAGCAAAGATGGTGGAAGCGCGATGAACCACTAGGAGTTTTAATTACTTGATACAATAGTTGTTTTGAGAAGGAATCTTGAGAATGAACCGCTAGGAGTTTTAATTACTTGATACAATAGTTGTTTTGAGAAGGAATCTTAGGACAATTATGAGGGCTGGGGAAGACAGAAAATATTGGACAGGAGAACGGCAAAAGGGACATACATGTGTTGGTGTCGAGTGAGTTGGGATGGAAATATCGTGGAGACTATTTGAATGGTATTAATTGGGTGATTTACAGAGGTGTAGGTGAAATTCAACGCGGGTTATCAATGAGAGAATATTATCATGACGCCTCACGATATCTCTAGGTCTGACAGAAGCGATGAAACAAGAGAGATACATTGCCGAACAGATAAGTACAAAAAGTCGTTATTTCCGCGGACAATAAGCGACCACAATAAAAACTGAGCTCCACTAAACACACGCCACCATTTCACCTCCCAAAACCTTATCCCTTAAATCTTTACACGGCTGGTTTCCAAACACCCCCTGCCACACGCTCATGCGGCGGCTCGCAGGGTAGTACGTAGATGTAGATGGAAAGAGCTTTGCATCGCGCGAGTTTTTGTGTGAATTTTGGTGATTTAAAATTATCTATTACACTATACAATATTATGATTACACAAATAAATGAACAAATTAATAACACTACACAATTACTCAACTCCTCATATAATGTAGACAAATATGATACGTATTACTATCAAAACTCCTTGACCTATCGACAGAAGTTAAGTTATTAGTATTCGATGCTTGCAATGATGAGAAGAATCGTACCTAATTTTTTTTTTTACTGACGTAGATCCAGGATTCCAAGGAAATCTATCTCACTATCTTTCTTTATGAATAACGGATTCGACATGCCTTCATTGGAACTGCATATTGTCAGATTAAATTCTAATGTTTCGCTATCTCGCACCAACACAGAGAATTATATTATTTTTCACGTATGCAATAAATATGCACTAATCTTACAAAACAACGACCTTATCGCTGTGAACAGTCACCAAAAAAGTATCTCCACAGATTGGTATAGCTAAGTAGTAACCTCATTGAAAACAGGCCACGTACATGCCATCTTATGATTATTAAAGGGATACTTCTGGCCCTTGGAATCATTCGAGAACATCAAACCTGTGGCAATTTTATTTTGTTTCATAGCACAACACTTGACGACTTATTATATCCTCCGTTAAAATCACATCCATATACAGTATAACCACTCCACTCGCACGTTTGTAAATACTATGCCAAAATTGGTTTTCGCTGCTCCAAAATATATACCTTCGAGAAAATTTTCTTTACTTTTAAATCAGATTTCCATTTCTTCCCCTGCTTAGCTGTAATTTTATGAAAACTTAAAAAATTTAAAAAATAAAAGAATCGAGACAAAAGAATCTCGAGTAAAAGAGGAAATGCTAAATTTTCAACATTTTCCTCTGAGATAAAACAATCCTTTTAGATGTAAAATCACATCATCAGATTAAAAAATCTTGGGTTAATCTCGTACTAAAGAGAGGTCTCTCTGAAATTTTCGGAACACCCCTCTATAAACGGTAAGTTGTTTTTGAAATGCATGAAAATTCTTATAAATCGATATGTCGAAGTCGCGGAAATAGCTATTCTTTTAGCGGATTGAGTAACATGTTAAAACAAAGATCGATACAGATGGATGGATATGACTAGGTACAGAGAGGTATAGTTGGAAATATAATAGATGGGCAGCACGCTACCTCGAATCGTGGGCCACCATCTAAGGTTTTCTACCATCACATCAAAGGTGCTAAATTTTCATTATAATGAGTATGTTACTGTAGACGTTACACTTCTCCCAGAAGTACAGCGCCTGTCCGGAATTTTCCAAGAAAGGAATCAACAGTAGTCAATCTAAATAACATGTGCCTGACAAGTTGAATAACTTAGACAACGGGAATTAAAAGTTAAAATGGGCACCTTTAATAGGCATAAATCAGTACGTCTGGCCATGGATACAAAGAGACATGGATTTTATTCCAGAACAGATAGAGACAAGTAGTTTAAAGTTTACCGGCGTGAGATGCTAAGTAGCTCTATTCGGGAAGTCCACCGGGTGAGGGAATCCATAATTGCCGACGTTTTCATGGCCGACTCGTCCATCGTCTTCATGTCGTGACTTCCTTGGTTTCGAAATATCTAGGCCAGGCAGGTGGGTCAGGAGGCTCCTGATTCATCAAAATCTTCCCGCCTTTTTCTGACCTCTCGGATCCTCCTGAGCACCGGTTTCCAGGCACCTTAAATGGTATTCCGTGTCTCTGTTGAAATCTATTTTATGTAACGCACCAAATTTATTTTTTAGTCCAATCCTAGTTCAATTTAGTTTATCCTACAACCATAAAAAGATTTCGACCAATTAGGAGCTTCCTGACCCGCCTGCTTGGCCTATATATTTCGGAACCAAGGAAGTCACGACATTCTGCCCTGAAGACGGTGGACGACTCGGCCATCGAAACGTCGGCACTTATGAAGTCTCTCACCCGGTGGACTTCCCGAATAGAGATAGAGACAATAATTGCAGGCATCGTGATCGCCTAGTGGATAATTTAAAAGAATAGGAGGGTAGCCTATTTTTGGGGCGTCCATTAATTACGTGAGGCGTTCTGGGGGGGGGGGGGGTCGAGCCGAATCTCACCTAATCTCACGTGGGGGAGAGGGGGGTCTCGGCAAATATCACGTAATTTTTTTTCCGCAAGAAACAGTGTAAAATTGCAAGAAAACTGGGTTAAATAAGTAAAACATGTTTCTCCACTTCAATATGGCTAAATCCTACAAAATAATATTTATCGCGGTTATGCGAACGCCACAAAGTAGCACAGCGGCCCCTCGATTGTTTAGCCGCCACCGGCCAGCCAAACGCGCGGCTTGAAGAACGCTGCGCGTACTAGTATTTAAGACTACTAAGAACGGCTCGTTCTTACATTAGTAGTCTTAAATACTATCTTAACTAGTCATAAATAAAAATAATTAAGCAAATTATTTTTTTTATAAATCCAACGCAATCAAGCACATAGTTATGTATTTACACTAAAAATGCGCATTTTGAAAAATCTCACGACAGATGAGGGGGAGTCGGGCCAAATCTCACGACATCTCACCAAGGGGGGAGGAGGGGTCAAAAAATTGTCAAAATTGCCTCACGTAATTAATGGACTTTGTATTCATCTTTTTAAAAAGCTATACTTTCATGAGTACTCCATTATCAATTCGCTTCACCGGCATCACATTAACCGTAAGGTAGGCATTCCACAAGGTAACCCACACACTGTTACATTTGAACTTATTTAAGTTGGTTGGACCGCGAATCGTGAGTCATTGAAGGCACATTTAAATAACCTTTCAGGGGGGAAAAAATTCTTGGACCACATTTCAATAAAGTACATCTTTTTCCACCACAGAAATTATCATGAGTTATGTAATATAAATGATTCAAGTATTATACTTCAAAATTTTCGCCTCAATTAAAGCATTGTAATGACTTGGGTTTATGGCGCGGAAATCGAATTTAAGCGAAAACCGTATGTTGATACGAGTTTTTTTTACAAGTCAGGATATGGTGAAATTTATTAGGACTCATTTTATAAAGATGAAACTCATATTTTTGCATTAAGTTTAGCGTATCAGGCGATATTTTGTGGAAATGGAGTACAGATGCCATGATCCCACAATAAAATTCGTTGTCCACTTTCCACAGAATTTCATTCACACCGATCAAGGTTTCGACACATTCTATGTCATTTTCAAGGTAACCCTAAGTAGTTATCAGCCCTTGAAAATTACATTGCTTATGTCGAAACTTTGGTCGGTGTGAATGAAATTCTGTGGAAAGTGAACAATAAATTTTATTGTGAGATCATGGCACTTATATTTTCGCGTTGAGGAGAAAATCTGTTCCTATGTTATAGAATTATTTCGTAATATTGTCAAAGTCTAAAAGGCTACGCGTTAAAATAATTAAATTGCGCATGCGAAATTGCACACAAATCTGTGCATGAATGAAAATCGATCCAACCACCCAAAGTCAGATATATTATTTCTGTTAACTAATGATCCCAAATATATTATATGCGAGCACATAACACTTAATATTCAATAATAAAACAGCAACATAATTAAACAAAAAAATGCAAATATTTTTACTCTGGTCTACATTATCAGAGGTTTCCACAGTTGGCTCTTTCGTGAAACTCAAACATGATACACCAGGGTTGAAATTCGCTAAGAAAAAATCATTTGACTTGACCGGGATTCGTACCCGGATCTCTCAATTACCGGTCAAGTGTGTTAGCCAATTACACCACCAAGCCATCTTCCTTCTAGGCAAATTTCGAGGGGGGTTTATGCGGGTTCGAATCCCGGTCAAGTCAAATGATTTTTTCATAGCAAATTTCAACCCTAGTGTATATGCACCCGTGCGAGTGACTTCGTACCACATCATTTGTTAAATTGCAATGTTTGTAAATTTATTTCAAACATGATAGTTGAAAAAATTGATAAAATTACGATCATGCAACAAAATAAAATCTAGAGAAAGATGACCACGGGGCCTTCCCCTCCCCCTCGTACGTATAATTTAAATGTCCTCGAGGTGCTTACGATAAAATACAAGCCCCACCCACTTTACCCTGATATGTACACGTTTAAGAGTTCCCTCATCACATCAACCTTTCGGTTGAAGACAGGTGATGAGTGCTACCTAGTCATCAACCATACCTTGGACTTCAAATTTAATGCGGTGGAAGGAATTTCACGTTCCATTGACCACTAGGGTTGAATTGGTAGGAACAAAACTCATTGTAGAGTCATCCATGTCAGATGAGTCAAGGGGTAGGAGCTAGACGGAAACCCCTGGGGAATGGCAATAGGAAGTCCACCTGGCTATTCGCTCTGGTTAGGCCACTCCTCGAATATGCCACGAGCATTTAAGACCCTGGACAGAAATATTTAACAAAAAATAAAATACAAAGAAAAGCTGCACGCTTCGTTAAAAACTACTACGAAGAACACACAGTGTTACTTAGCTTTTTGAGGGATTAAAGGTAGCCGCTAGAGACTCGGAGGCTACACGCTGGCTTAAACTGTGCTTTAATTAAAGCACTCTCATAATATACTTCACCATTGCACCTCCCACCGTCATCACAATATCTCAGCGCTAACACAAGGTCAAGGAATACGGCACAGACCAAGAGTAAGAGAGGAAACAAGCCGGAAAATAAGAAAAATTAATATATTAATTGTTTCAAATTTCTGTTGCAGTATTTCGACATTATTATAAATGCAATCTTTTCGAAAAGTTCGATTATAAAATTTTATTGCAGTTCCATGAGAAGTATGACATCGATAGTGCAATAGGACGTGTTCGATAGCAAATATTGAAAAATGTATGCACAGTGAAGTGCGAAATATTCCCGGAACATAAAGTAACGGCAAAAAATTGTGAGTCTAGCCATAGTCTAGCCTTATGATCAGCGAAGAGTCTCACGAGGAGACACCGCGAGACCTACGGTGAGGTGAGGCCAAAGATTTAATTTTTTTGCGACTGGGGATAGATGTAGAAAAAGGGTGACTGCTTTTTCTCCCATAGACCCGGGTTCGCGAGAAAATTGTAGGTAACTCGAGAATGAGGCTCATCTTCAATTCGTCGCATTAAGACATGTTCACACGATGCATGTTTGCCTTGCAAGTATATACGTTGATAGATAGATGCATGGACAAATTATCTGTATCATAACAGGAGCTTTTTTATGTCCACGAGTTCATGCATTGGCGCAATTTTGGGAGTAAATACGATGTAATTTTAATGGTGATTGTTTACGCATCTGCTCATGCGTAATTAACAAACGTTTTACGCTCGTAACATAATTATTTGCCGTGATGGTGTGGGTTAAGGCATTGGGTGCACAGGATTCCATTGTAGTACAGGATCGTGGCCATACTGCATAATTTATTTTTTTGTTTAATATGTTTCAGAAATAAAGTAGAATTCCCAATCCCGAACAGGTACAACCGTCACTGCATCATTTTTAACTTTCTAACTATTACTTGGACTTTCAACTAACCCTTCTAAGAGCACAACTAGTAGCAAATTTTGGGATTCTATAGTTCGCCTGGATTTACACTTAATAGGTGGAAGGTGTGTCGTTGGCCGCACATTTTGTAATCCGAGGATACATTTTAGGGAAGAGAGAGAGCTCCGATCGGTCATGAGTCTATTTGAAGAGTGTTAACAATAGATAAAGATGTAATTTTTATCGTAAAGCGACGTATTCACTTTGAATTTCCTAGCAATTATACTCGAATGCTGATATTTGTTAATCAACTTTTCGCTCACCGTGAAGAATTTTCTGACGTGAGAGAGTTAATAAAAGGGTATGTAAAAGCAGAGGTTTGTGAAGAGGTTCATTTAAAACGGCGTATTTAATGTAAGCGAAACGTGGATCGAAGGATCATGGAGTGTTTTCCTTGCACAATCAACCAACGCGGTTGAAAACCCGGAAGACCCTAATGTTCGACAACATACAAAAATGGTCGTAAATTATGTTACCCACACGAACAGCGTTCGTGCAGATGCAAAGCATCTGGTGACAACTTTATTAAATGCGCTTATTGTGGAGTCATTTTTTACTTAACATGCCTATGTGATATCATTTGAAATCATGCCGCATTACGCCGTGAACGTAAGATGAAATCCCTAGAGTTTCAATACGCATAACAAGGTAAAGAAAATACTGTGTTATCATGCCCTACATTTGTAATGAACTGGAATGTATTAACTTCCTCTCTCCCGAGGTCCCCGTTTCGATTCCTCAAAATGTTACAAAAATAAATGCAATGACAGGTAAAATAGTGGAAAGAAATCCTATAGTTGCAATTTTATCGCGAACCCAGGTGTATGGGAAAATCTTACACTTTTCCCACGTTTCTCTCCTGTTTCAGAAAAAAGTTGTGTGTCGTTAGCAGCCTAAACAAGTCTCTACAGTGTAAGAAGTTCTGACAATCTCGATGACATGAGACTTTAAATTAACGTATATGGTTGAATTTCGCTTCGGTTCGTTTACTTTGGAAGCGGAATTTCCATCGTTGATAGCAGCGTAGATGTTTGCGTGCTTGAATCCATTGAATACTCCACCGTTCTAGGCGTAGCGCTCCTGTCCTTAGTCCCCAGTGACGCTGCCCGGAGTCCCCGAGACAACGTCGGGCCCAGTCGGGCCTGCCACCGCTGCGGCCTCCGAATGACAGGTGTGACGTCAGACCTGCCCGATCTGACCACGCCCCCCTTTTCGCCCGTTTTTCGCGCCCTTGGAATTTCGACAACTTTGAGAATGTATATCTCGGAAACTAAGCGTTACTCACGCCTCGGGTTTTTTGTGTTGGGCAAGATTCATCATCCTCTATTACCTCTATTTTTTTTTTTAAACCTGCAAGTTCTCCATTATGAGGGCTGGGTAAGCTAGAAAATATTGAACAGGAGAACGGCAAATGGGAACATACATGTGTTGGTGTCGATTGAGGTGGACTGGAATGATTTGAATGGGAACTATTTGAGTGGTACTTCAAGGGTGATTTACAGAGGGGTAGGGGAAAGTCAAAGCGGGTTATCAATGATATTGAATGCAAAATCGCGGGAATATATGAGCGACAAGATTCTAATGGTTGAAATAAAAGCACACCCAACAAATTTCATAGTTGTCTACACTACTGAGTAGAGAAGAAGGCTTTTTGACGTGCCTGTTTTTTAAGAAAAATTACCCTGCTATCCAACTATCCTACATAGCTGTCGCGAGCAATTCACCCATGAATTTTATGACTAATAAATTCTTAATTATAAACTTCTATTTTGTATTTAACTGGGTAAATCACGGTACCGCGACAATTCCACTCCTAATACCCATGCTTTCGGCGTTTCAGATGCACAACTGTACAAATGAATGTGGCCGATTGCGCACTTTAATGGCTTCAAATTTCTCCGGTGATATCATTTCATATGATTCCAACAATTCACTTTTTAAATATATGTGTCCAACCTAAAGTGAGCATAGGGACGAAGACGTCGATAGCGTGTATGAACCATTGGAAGATACACTTAGAGAATTCCCCCAAAATCCCTACTTCCCGTGATAAGAAAAAACCTAATAGTGATAAGGAGATTGCAATGCGAAGGTAAGGGAAGGTAGGAATGGAAATGAAAAGGGAGATGATGGGATGGAGAGTGAAGTCAGTTTGGCAGTACAGCGAGAGGATTCTGATGGTGAACCTGGAAGGGGAGCCTACGGACACCGTGATACTGCAGGTATACATGCCGACGACTAGCCATGCGGAAGAAGAAATAGAAGTTAAGGACCAAATTGAAGAAGTCTTCGGGGTAGTAAAAAGGAAAGACAATCCCATCATAATGGGAGACTGGAATGAAGTGGTAGGAGAAAGAAAAGAAGGAAATAGTGTAGGATATTTCAGATGTGCCGAAATAAATGCCGAGGAAGAAAGACTGGTAAAGTTCTGTAATGATAAGAAAATGGTAGTAGCTAACACTCGGCGTAGGAGGTACACATGGAAGATGCCAGGTGATATTGCTAGATACCAAATAGACTACATACTCGTCAGAGTCTACAGAAGAATAATGTAACAACTATACAGGAAGCAATTAGTCATAATGCAAATGAGAGACGGAAGACAAATAAAAACTAATATTAACAAAGGAGACAACCTCTTTCCAGCACTGTTCAACATGTTCTTAGAGGAAGTAATAAGAGAAGCGCTAGGAATTGGACTCAGCAGAATAAAGATAAACGGAGAAGAAATGAACATACCCCGCTTCGCAGATGATGTCCTAGTCATAGCTGGAAATTGTAATGATCCTCAAAGGTCTCTTAAACGCAACGGATGAAGTTCTTCAGGAATACAGCATGAAAATAAGGCGAAGGCTAAAACCATAGGATGTGAAAGAGCTGAATGCTGAAGTCACACTGTGAGGAGAGAACTTAAAGCAAGTGGATTCCTTCAACTATCTGGGAGGTATAAACCATCACGGGGGACGAAAGAAGTATAACGGACATCAAGCGAAGAATAGATCAAGCTAAGATGGCGTTACTGGTAAAAAGAAAATTTCTGTGCTCTAAGAAGATAGAACTAAAAATAAAAAACAGTATGTGAAAACCTTCTTGGGGACCGTATCACTCTATGGATCGGAATCATGGACTACTGGAAAAGCAGACTAGGTCAGAATAGAAGCCTTCGAAACCTGGTGCTGGAGAGGATGCTGAAGATAAAATAGACGGACAAAATAATAAGTGATGAAGTTTACAGAGGAGTAGAAGAAGGAAGGACCATGTGGGACACCATACAGAAAAGAAGAACCAGATGGGTTGGATACACCCTGAGGTAAAGTGAGTTTGTGAAGAACATACTTGAAGGAAAATTTCCAGAGCATTTGGGTGATAGCGGAAGGCGAACATTTTTCGATCTCATTTACAAGATCTACGATTAGTGAATATGGGCAAAGAACTTCGTGGGAACACTTTTTCTCCCGAAATGGAAGAAAGCCTCGTAATGCGAAGACTACAGAACAATTAGTTACATTTTACGCAAGATAAGAGATGTACTCATAAGCACAAGTACATGGTAGGTGGTAGAAACAAATTACTTCTGCTGTGATGCCCAGTTAGGATTCAAGAAGCGGAAGGCAACTCGGAAAGCAGTTGCGGTGATGAGGACACTTGAAAGAAAACTAGAGTAGTCCTATAATCAGGGGGTTTTTGCTTGTTTCGTTGATTTTGAAAAGGCGGGAAACAGAGGGAATTGAGAAAAACTAATTAGTGTACTCATTTAAAATAGGAGTAGATCGAAGATATAGAGGACACAAAAGTTATCCGTACATGACACACACGGATTAGAAGAGAATAGCTGACGGAGAATTGGGTTGGGTAGTAATAGGTCGTAAGGTTTCGGATGCCCGCAATCGGCTTTGCTTTTTGACATTTAAGCCGAGGAAACGGGACGAGGCATTGGAAGAGGTAGATGTGGGAATAAAAGTAAAACAACTGGTGATATGATCGGCTAGGTGGATGCTATGATCTGGTGGATGGGCGTTGGTTCGTCGATCGTTTTATCATGTAAGGAATAGCAGGTAATGGCAGCTGCATTACAAAATCAGTGCGTGATATACGTAATGAGGAGCAATCGAGAGACCGAGGCAATCTTACGAAAGATTTTAGTTATTTCAATATCACTTAAGCTATCATTTTTTATCATTTAGATGGGCTAAAAATCTTATATTATAGGATTACCACCGCGGCGGTTAGCTGTAAATTACGAGAAACTGTACGCGGACATATAATCAATTCATTTCGTTTGTTCGGTCTGAGATATCGAATTTGTAAAGAAGACATGTTTTGCGAGTCGGACAGTCTGTGAATCGTGGAGTCTCGAAAACCGTCATCGACATCCAACTATACATTTTCATCTCTCTAAGTTCCTTCAGAGTAGAGGTGTGTCGTTCATGAATGAATCGTTCAGAATGAACGATTCAGTGGCATGAACCGAATGAATTGAATCTACGCTTTCCACTCGAATCGTTCAAAATGAACGATTTGATGGAAGATTCAAATCCGCCGAATCCAAATCGTTCAATATGAACGATTTGGATTCACATGGATTCGAGATTCACATGGATTCGAGATTCAGTTGGATTCGAGATTCAGTTGGATTCGAGATTCACACGGATTCGAGATTCACATGGATTCGAGATTCACTAGTGGATTCGGTTCATTCGGTTCATTATGAACGATTTAAAGAACCGAATCATTGCCACGAATCAAATCCCATGAACCGAATCCACAAAATGAACCGAAATTCCCACCTCTACTTCAGAGGGCCAATGATTTTGGAAAAAATTAAAAATCCGGAGGGGGTGAGGTAAGTTTCTGCGGAGCTGGTTTTGGAATTGCCTAGATACTTTTTCTCGATAAATGGTTACGAAAATGTATGACAACTTACGTAATGTTGGGAGGGGTGAGTCACGTTGCGTTGTCTTATCTCGAGGAGGGATCAAAAGAGGCAACCAGGGTTACGCAATCGCGGCACCAGTTTGGTTGCCCTATTTAATGTCCTAATTTTATGGGAATCGCGGAGACCTCAATATCCATGAATTACTGGAAAGACCATGTTCGACAGCTTCAACAGCAAATTCTCAACGTGAATTTATCTTCAATGAACTCCGTTGAATGATCGAATGTAAGGTCGCATGGAGAACACAATGTGGAGACTACCAAAACTACAAAATTATATTACGCTACTTAGATAGGATTGATATTTGGGGAGGCGACCGACAGCTAAGGTCATTTGCGCCATAGGGGAAGGGTAAGGGAGGAAGGGTGGATAGAAACCCGGCGTCGGCATTAGCCAGCTCTTAACGATAGGCGCCAAGGTTTAACGTCTCATCCGACAGAGTACTGTACTTGAAGTGCCTCCACAAGACACTCAAGTAGGGATCGGGTTTCCTCTTATTAACATCCTCCTCTGCAGGGATTTGAACCCTGGCCGTCCGTATGATTAGCCATTACCCAGGCCACCACACCAACCCGATCCCCCTTAGGCAGGATGGTCCTAGGAACTCCACAGATGGTTGGCCATCACTACACGACTTGTGGAATCACAAAAAAATAAATCACCAAAATAATTTCTAGATAATTTTTGAGGATAGAAAAGTGTTCGACTTACTTGCAGTTTCAAATAATTTGACGTAGCCAGTCTTCTCACGAGCAACGTCGTCATCGCTGACCTATTAAATTGACGATGGCTTTCCGAAAAGGTAAGTTTTCATGCAGAATAGATTCACCGGTTTCACTCCCCGCCAGTATTAAAGACTGGAAAATAGGAGGGAAACTGAGTGGCTTGACACACTTCCTCGAGGTTCAATCAACGCGCAGTTCGTAATTTAGAGTAATAAAAGATACCTTCATTGTGGATTCATCAAACAACGTCGGATACCTTCAGTGTTATTAATTATAACTCAAACATTCAAATACAACAGCAAATCGACTAAATTACCTTCACCGTTTGAATCGTTAAACAAAAAGAGCGCGATATTATAGTCGAGTTGAGAGCCAAAAAAATTAATGCGCAAATCATTGCGCGGCAATTAGTTTCAGTTGAAAAATTGCAGATGGTCCGTCAGGTATCAGGTCAGATGTTTCATGTTCTGTCCTATTTAAAGAATGATATCATAATGCAACAAGTAGGCTTGACTAAGAGCTTCAATGAGACCCGCTTGGTGAAACTTTCGTTCTCTAATTAAAATCTAGTAATTTTATTTATTTGTCTAGGTACATAATCTGCAACCGAAAGAAATACATACCTATCAAATACGCAGTTTTACCGACCCTTGCATGCCAGAAGATTCTTGGCGAAAGAGGCAAATAATTGTTGAAGAAAGTCGTTACTTTGGTACACATCAATAAAACTGCGTTGACTCATACCTTGAGAGGTACACAGGTTGGCATTCATGTATAGGTTTGAGCATGCATGTACTACTATGGTTAAATGAAATACAGCAGCATGTGTGTTAAATAGGTGCTTTAAGAAGTAATTTCATCACAAAAAAACCCTGAGAAGCATGTATTCTATATTCCGAAACCAGTAACTTGCCGCTTTTGGTGCACTGGTTTTGATTAATGAGGGCAGCAAATTAAAGAGACATTCTTAAGGCAAAGAAAAATTCTAGACATATCTGAGTATTTTCATGACATCTGTATGACAATTGCGTCATATGTAATAAGAAATGACAACTATCACGGTCAGGGAAAAATAGACTTACATCTGTGACACACACACATTAGACTCAGCTGTGTAGATTAACCTCTTAAATCTAAAGGATAATTTTTTGTCAATTTTTCAGAATAAAATATACACAAGGTGTATCTCATCAAGGCAGCAAAATATTGTTGTAAAAATTAAAAGGGCTAGGAGATAACATGAGTCAGCAAATAGTTCATCATGGATATCATGTTAATACTCAATCCTATAATGAAGTCTTTTGCTGAATTCATAGACCATGTGAAAAGATACAAATTTTAGCTTTTCAGATCTGCCCATACAATGCAACTAAGGTCTATTTCAGGGTTTTACTAGAAAAGACTTGAATTCCTCACACTTGGTAGATGGGAAACAAAAATCTTGACCCCAGACATGGAAAGTGTAATTGTATCCAGGTCAATAAGGCTAATGCTTTTGCAGCTCAGTTGCAAGAAAGCAAGTTATATAGGTAACAACAAGAAGCTATGAAAGTTACAGTCATAGGTGAAGGAAAAAAACATCAAAGATCTACCATCTTCTACATGGCTATTGACCCGACAGCCCATGCCACACACAAGCTGAAAGTAAAACATTGCTCTGATTCATTCTAAATTCAATTATGGCACTGATTGCTCCAGGGGTGCATATAACAATTCAATGAACTGTTTAAACATGCAAGTCCAAATCATTATACACAAAAAGTCTCTCCCTCCTATCCATTGTTTATAATTTAAACATACTACCATATCACTACTTGGACTTTACCAAATATGAAGATGTTCTTCTTGAGAAGTAGAGATGAAGAACGTCTATTGACACACATGCATGACTCAACAATGAAAAAATGCTTCAAGGCTACCAAAGCCAAATATAACTTCATTCCTAGTTTTAGGAGTTTTCATAACCAGCAAAAAAAAAATAATTTCCTTAGAGAGAATTTCAAAAAGGGAAAAATCCTGGTAATGTTTGAAATAATGATGGTTATTCAGAATAGAAATTCTTATCTATAACATCCAAGAAATCACAACTATGCTGAACAAAATTGTAAAAACTCAAGATGCCTTCATGAAATTTATTGTAATAGCACTCATTACACAATGCTATATTTTTTAAGCCCTCAACATATGGCTGTGTGTTTACAAGTAAATGTATGTCAGTTTAAGTATATGTAGAAGATACAAAAAATCTTATAGGACAAAAAGTGAACACATCATTTCAGGAAATTAGTATCTTGTTCTCTAGCTTTACAGGTATGTCCATATATATGTCCATAATCCATGTAGACACCAAACAGGGGTGGATACGATGAATCCAACCTGGGTGGGTTTTTTACAACCCAAGGCATGGATGTTGGTCAAGTTCTGTTGGTCTGGTCCCTGGAAACAGGTGGTACGAGGGTTGTCAACTTTCCACGTTGGAGGGATGTCTACATATACAATGGTCGACATGACACAGTGGGAGTGACATCACGGCACACTCAGTGTTGAGAACAGTTGTGAGGACGTTGTTGGTGGTCAGTGCAGCCCGCTCGGTGTAGGCTTGGCGCAGCATGCCATGGCCCAGTTTCTCAGTTAATAATCCATTTCACAGTTTTTTCAGCAAAAAAGTCTAGATGGACAACAGGGAGAATGGGGGGGTCCAGAAGAAGTCTAAGTGTGTCCAAGATGGGAGGGTCAAAAAGTGGCCTATTTTTATCCATGGGGATTATGGACAGCCCCTAAATACATGTCTGGATCAGAATTATGGATTGTCATGTTTAATGTATGCATGGTATGGTCAATAGAAACCCCAGCTCAAGTCTACCTTAGAGGTTTTCAAAATTCATTTGTACTTACTGTCATATTGCATTAATAAATTAAAATTTAAAAAATGCATATTGTAGCCTTATCACTCATAATGACAGAGGTCGTCCAGGTAAAATGAGGAAATAGTAACCTAAGAATTGCCTAGAATTTCTATGCACATGATATTTTATTTTAATTATTGAAAATAGACCATCACATTTATTTTTGCAATTTAATTCCTACAGGTAGTCCTTCCCAAAGGAGTTATCTTTAGCAGAGTAAATATGTATCAACTTAAAAATAAATAAAACGACATTACAGCATTAAAAACTAAATAATCATAGCTCTGGCAGTCCAGCACACCTTCCCTGGAATTTTTGGCAGGGTAAAGGTTAGAAAAATTCAGCATGAATCAGGGTCAGATCAGCACATTATGGTCCCCTTGTAAGGATTAGCGGAAAGTAAAAATTAAAAGAAATATAGGTAACTTCAAAGATGAAATTATATAACTTAAAGGGATTACAAATGAAGGAAAAAACACACAACTAAGGATGAGAATAACCAAGACCAGCCAATCCATATTTTCCATTGCGAGGTTTCACAAGTTAGCTATCCAACCATATCAGAAAATGTGATTAGGGCTTGCCTCAGTACAAGGTTCTTGATCTAGCAAATAACTTGTCAGAAAAAATTTGAGTTTATGCTATAGTATTACAAAACAGTCAGGGCATATTCAAGACTCACCAAAAAAATTACTGAATAGAATTGGTGATATATCAATGGCGAACAAGGAAAATTCCAGATTGAAACTCTACTTGTCATTCAAAAAAGTCATTCTACTTGTCATACCAAAATAAAAATGATTTGCTGGATCAAAAAGTCCTGTTTATGTGAAAAGGAGGCAGTATTGACCTCTTCAAAATTAGTCATCAGACTGGATTCCACAGCCACTATTATTTTCCTTCTTTTAGCTCCCCAGAGAAATGTATCTCAGGTTTTTTTTCCAATGCATGAATGGTTTTCAAAATTGCAAGCATACCCAAATCAGCTTGACAGGTAATAACCATTCAATATCAAAACTAATCCGTTTAACAGCTTCTACATGACATGCTTAATATTTTCACTTTATCTTAAGAATGACATACTTACCATTATGCTTGACCATATATGATGTTCAGTAATATCATTAGGTAAGGCACACTAATACCATCAGGAGCGCAAGTATCCTCATCTATGAAAACATACCAATCCGAGTATTAGCAAGAAAAATCTGGAGTAGGTATTTAAAATGTTTCTCTATAATAATCCTTTTTAGTCATATCAATTACTAGTGTGCTGCATTATCCTTAATGTTTTGCTGTATTGTTTTCTCCAGCCCTATACTCAAATTGCATAAACCTTGAGTTCGATAACTTAAAAACAAGGGTATAAACTCAAATGGGTGTTCAGTTCACAAAGTTGCATTAGATAAACCAACTCAGTCTCTGCAGAAGAAAATTGAGAAGATATAAAAAAGAGATAATTAAAGGGCCTGACCTTTCTCTATTTCTCATTAAATATCTGTGTTACACTATATTTTGGTACATTGACAAATTCCAGAGCCCATAGAGCCTGCATAAGATGTAATGGCATTCTCAAACATTTCTGTTATAACCGAAGTTTACATGTCAAACATTTATCAATAGTGCAAAATTCACTGAGATTAATTTTTTTAATTGACTGGGATCCTGGTCATGGGTGATTTTATTCAACAGTATTCCAAACATTAATGCACCTCTTCAACAGGTGAAGCCTGCTTAAGTTTAAAGCCTATGTTATTACACCACAACAGTTAAGAACTTCAGCAGAGGGTGGATTTGAAGGGTTGAAAAAAATAAAGAAGACCAATAGTAGCAAAAATTAATATTTTCTTGCAGATATTACAACTTTCCAAATGGATTTCAAACTTTTGCATGATTTCACCAGTGAAATACTGAATGAATCCTCTCAGACTGATTTGTATGACAATAATTATAATAATAATATCACTTGAGTAACTTCACAGATTTAAATAAAAGCTTCCAACTGCATACTGGGTTTCGAGCTCTGATTTTTCCTTGAGGCCGATTTCAAACTTCCTCCACGATAAAGAATTAACTAAGCACGCATCAGAGGCCTTCCCCAATGATGCACCCATGCGCACAACACAACTCACAAAAACACACACACCTCTGTAGCACTCATGTTGCCAATATACCATGTCACTTGCAACACACCACACATTTACACTAAACAGACTGTCTCTTCATTCATTTTTCCTTTTTTTTCAGCCATCCTATATATTCCAGAAACAGGAAAGAATTCATCGTTCACTGACCAGATCTAAAGGATAATCATTTTTTTTCAATTTTTCAGAATAAAATATACATAAGGTGTATCTCAACGAGGCAGCAAAATATGCTTGCTTGGGAAGCAAGTTTGCAAAGAGCATCGATGTTCGATTTACACATCATCCACACCATCAACCATTCAGCCATTCATTCGATTGAAAGTGCACATCCTAAGAATGGAGAGTGCAAGCCCCCGACAAGAAGAGGTATTTTGGGAGAGAAATGAGATGGGGAAAGGCAATTGACACCATGAGGGTCTCATTGAGGGAATCCCAATGGGTACAGGGAGATGAGGAATCAACTGTTTTAAAAGCTGTGTTGAATTACATACAAAAGAAGGGGAATCAAGAGATAGAATTAAAAGCCTTTCCTTCACTTTCACCCAAAAACCTCAAAAATATGCAAAGAGCAACGGTGTGGGAAGTGGAAATGAAGAGCATGTTTATAACCTCTGTGTGACTATTGTTTTAGACCCTTCTACCGCCCAAGTGGTGTTCCTCCAAAATTAAAAGATGTCGGCACAGTTTGCTGGTGGAACACATAACCTGTAATCAAAAACAAAAAAATTGCACATTATCAAAGATAGACACTAATGCAAACACAAAACCACTAACATTTATCCACACCATCCATTCTCATCACAATGACAGCAAAATGTATGATTATTGACAGAAATTAATTATATGCATGCTAATGACACCTCCCATTGAGAAGAATATGAATTTAACCTAGTGCTCAGAGAAAACCCAACAGAAAGGCTAGCCCGAGTTATTAATTTACAGCATCAGTCTTTCTTTAGCCAAAGCTAAAGCTGCACAACTGCTTCCAAATTTGCATACAAAATCCATTCAAAGATTCTGCAAATTTTAAGATAGAAAAAATGCAAGAGGCACACATGTATCACTAAAACGGCTGAAAATGAGAGCTCCTTACCATCTGATGAAGAACAAGAGCTAAGCTAAGAAATTCGCACATTTAGGTCAAATGGAGTAGGCGAGACAAAAGCATACCCAAGAATTTGACACACTCAGAAAACAAATTTCAAGCTACTCCATATACGCATTGGATAACTATAACACAATACATATATAATTATTTCAATGGTGCTTAGCTGAAAATATTTTTGGTTAGTATGAACACCAATATAAAATCTTAATTTTACTAGCGAGCAAAATAAGAAAATTCCAACAAAACTATGAAAAAAAAAAGGAGTTCAACATTAAGTGGTATTGTTTAACACTTTGAGTGCAGCATGACATGATCTTACGTCATGGTTGTCTTTATGCTGGTGCTACGTGATTATCATGTCAAGGGTACCGTGAGTGTTCCAGCTTTCAATACTATCCATTGCAAAATTCCGTCACCAGAGTTTGAAGACTGATATCTCAAAGATGGCTAAATCGATTTTAAAATTAAGTACACCAAATCAAAGCTTGTTTATTTTTGCATTTAATAATGGCAAACAAAACTTTTTACTGTGCATATGGATTTCAGTGCGTGCTTAAAAACAAGAATTTTAGCGCATTTCTCTGGGTACCGGACGGATGCATCGCATTTACGGCTTCGTAATAACAACACGAATCAAGATATTGGAATTTTCTTCATAAGTATTGTAGAAGAGATATTTCTTAACAATCATACAAAGTTTCATATTATTTAGTGCATTAGTATTTTAGTTATTGATGAAATAGCAAGACTGCTTCATTTTCCGCTCAACACATCCCAGAAAACAGTCGTTCGGACCTTCTTCAAGCTATCGAGTTCATCATCATGAATCTACTTATAAAATTTTAAACAAATTCGTTGGTTAATCAATATTGATTTACATCTATTTAGGAAAAATAGAGCGCAGAACTGCCCGGAAGAGAAAGGGAGAGGCGCGCGCTGTTGCCCAGTCCGAGGGTTGTCCGTAAGATGTACGTGGAATGAAAAAATGCGTTAAAATTCTGATTTTAAGCACACACTGAAATCCATATAAACAGTCAAATGTTTTTTCTACCATCACTAAACACAACAATAAACAAGCTTTGATTTGGTGTACTTAATTTCAAAATCTATTGAGCCGTCTTTGAGATATTAGTCTTGAAACTCTGGTGACCAAATTTTGTGTGGATTGTAGGCCCCCTCAAGAAAGCTGGAACACTCACGGGGTACCCATGACGTGATATCACATCATCAGCACCAGCATAAAGATGACCATGACGTGATATCACGTCATGCTGCACTCAAAGGGCTAAGGTATTGGTCAATACATAAGATGTTGGGAGCTGCTTTACCTTTTGCAGTTAGACTTTGAAGAAAATGGCCTTCAACATTCACAATGTTTCTATTGCAGAGGTTGATTACAAGGAAAATGAACTACAGATACACTACAGGCATCAAAAATTTTACAGATGATATTAACAACAGATTCCAACCATGATTTACATGCAAAGTTTTCTTTCTGAAGAATTTTATTCAAGATACCTAGCTGACTATAAGCAAACATAAGCAACTGATGGTTTTAGAGAGCATAAAGATAGCATAAAAATAATAATTGGACAAAGACATCAGCCATTTACCACAAATCAAAAAAATAAAATTTTCCTTTTAAATCATGACACAAAGACCCTCTACCCCTAAGCCACAGTCAAGAAAATGTCACATATGTTCATGGCGATAGGTCCATTTTAGCAATAGTTGAAAGCTAAATAATTCGAAAATGAAACCTTAGATGCTTTAAGTGTGTAATATTTTTTTTACAAATTAACCCTAGGAATCAGGAAAACATTTATGTATGCAGCATTGGCTGCTACAGAAATCATTAACAATAATAGAAAACCCAAAATAAAGGTGTACACACATTAAAACAATATCATAAATAACAAATATCAACAAAAAAAGAAAATATAAATACTCCAATAAAGTTAGAATTTTAATTTCTTTACAGGTGCAGCAGTGAGACAGCAACATAACTGAAATGTGACTATGCCCACAACTGACTGAGCACATTACCAACTTCCTTGAAAAAGATGTGTCCGAAAACAAACACAACATCAGCCTGAAAGCATTACACAAGAAATTCGTATTTTCATAGGTATCAAAGGGCCAATAAATTTGATGCTGAACGATCTTGGGTCATGCTTTGAGGAATCTGCAATACCTTCTAAGAAGGCATTGGTATGGGTCAAGCCGGCAAGTAGCGACAAAATATATAATGCTGGACATTGCATTTTTCCGAGCATCACAACAGAACCACAGATAAATGCTCCTCATTGTTTCAAGAGGCGCTCCCCACTGCCTGATGGTTAGGGAGCTTCAATACCACATTAAGACTTAAAAATTAAGAAAGCAGTTATGACAGCCACCAAGTCAAAGTTATTCAGCATAGGTTCCAAACAAGGTGCCGCTAGCTCAAAATTTTTATTTTCTTCCTCTAACAACAGAATATGTAACAACCATATTCACCTTCACAAAAAATGAACCTGATTCAATTATTTCAAGTGACTCAGGTTTCAAATCAGCAAATTTTAATGAAAGACTAACCCCCTCTGATTTAAGGCTGGAGAATCACGTCACATTAATGCCCCACAAAACTCTATAGGGTACAATACCTTATCATTAAGAACTAATTATTAGGTTCATATTAATCAGATCTTTTAATGTTGCTTGTGTACTAGAAAAATTTGTCTTCCCTATCATTATTCCAAATTCCTAAAAAAACAGCTTAGCTTTGTGAAAAAGGAGTACATTTTACAGTCAGCATCAGTGCTATATGTAAGATGATGCCAAATTAATAAGTTCTAAAAGAATTAATTCAAGATATTTGAAACTGGAATAAGGAACAATAAGGATTTTAAACACATGGGAATAACATGCTAATTGACGCAACTTGCATTAACAGGCAAAAATAGAGAAATTGAATTTTTTTAAAGCAATTGAGAATTTAATATGCATCCATAGCCACAACTTATGTACCTATCAGAGATCAGCACTACAGAACCATAAAATTAATGTTATTATTAATAATAATCTAATGAAAATAATGGAGGCTTAAAATACATTGGTTACAAAAATAGCCCATTATTGGAAACATTTCTCGTAGTACATGACAAATTATACCCACTTATAAAGCTTTGGAAGAAAAAAAGCAAGTTTGGCATAAACATTTGACATGACCAAGCAGAAATCTTACATAACAGAATTATAGTCTATCTCACTACAATGACAAATATACTCCACTGATTTGGCAGACATAAAATCACATGCGCAAGATACATACCTATTACACACAAAATGTTGGCAGTATCTCAAAATTTAGATTGATAAAAATCAAACAACAGACATTTCCTGATCTCTAACGTCTGATAAAGAGTAGTTTTTAGAGAATATCCTATGACAAAAAAAATTACCTCCACTCTGTTCTATTCTCTTGCTCTCAGCAGCTGCTTTTCTTTGGTCTGCCAGGAGAAAAACTTCCTGCAATGATCTTTGCTGTTCCAGGGTCAACTGTGATGTAAGTATCTGGTACCAAGATGGATCATTTGCCTGAATATCTTTAAAACAAAGCAAGGGAAAGGAACACATTAATCATGGAATGAATGATACAAACTTAGACATAATACTCCTAATTTCCTTATGAGCGTGATTTTGGCTTTAACCCTTTCGCTACGAACGTTGGATACACAGTAGAGCGCCGATTATCCGACGTCCGATTAACCGACCGTCGGATTATCTGACGATCAGCCCCTCAACAAGTTCCCCTCTCTCTCTTTCGTACCCTCCCCTACTCTCTTTTTCCAACCCTCCCCTCTCCCCCCACCTGCTACCTCTTCTGACCGCACTCGTAGACAGTAGCAGACAGACAGTGAGTTGCATACAGTGTTTAAGTCAACAAATTTGCTACTTTTTGCCGACAAAAAAGATTTTCCTGCAATAGGTAATTCAACAATGCACATGACTCTGTTGCATTATGGTGAGTCTACTGACTCTCTGCTCAATTTATTCGAGACCCAGGCATGCAAGTTTATTCGGTTTATATTGCTTCCGCGGACATTTTACATTTGGCAAGTTTGCATCAGCAAATTTATTGATTTGACATGAGTAATTTCTGTGGGAAAGAGGAAGCCCGTAGTATTAGATATTTCCGAGAAGTTAAGAATTGTTGAAAGGGCGTCAAAGGAAGAGTCACTGGCTAATTTAGCGACGGATTGTGACATATGAATCACTACAGTGTGTGATATTTTAAAAAAATCCAGCCAAGTTGTTGAACTACGCACTTCAAAATCGGATAGCAAGAGTAGACACGAGTGCACGCGAAAAGGAGGTAAGTAGCGTCCGTGGCCCCATGTGTTCGGGAATAGGGCTGGTCGGTGACCTTGACTTGTTTTTCTTTGATAGCCGGTCGCTCTCTAGGCGGAAGGGTCGGAACTCCGAGAAGTGACTCCTTATCTCCGCAGAAGAGGCATGTGCTTTGTTGAGCTGTAACTTTGGAGGAATTTAACTCAGACAAACTTTAGTCGTTCAACTTAGGGTCAGCTATCGGGTTGGGCTTTATAAGGGAAGTTAACAAATGCGAGGCTAATTTTACCGATCAGCATAGTCTTAGATTCCTCAAAATGAGCGTAATACGTTGCATAATAAACAGTTTTGCTGCACAAATAGTAGTCATGTATATAAAAATGGGACGCATTGCACGTCAGAAAGATTCATCACTGAATATTCTGCGAAATGATAGAGCTTCTTCAATGCATGTAATCGACAGGCATAATCTTAGTTGGTGAAATGTTTTGGAGAAGTAAATGGGAAGAATGGTTGGCCGTAAAATATAATGGCTGGAAAACGAGTATTTCAGTGGAATCTACGCAGAAGGCTCAAAGAAACCATGGCGCCGAACTAAGGGCAAAACTACTAGGAAAATGAATGGATTATGTTTTTTTCGATTATCCAATTGGGCTTCCCCTCCATTACCAAGAATAATCGACACTCCACTGTATACAACAGTAGGTTTCCTGACCGGGGAGACGAACGCCGAATATATCAGATGGAGATTTTCCAACGGAAACGAACGAACGTCATATATATCCGTCTCTATGCTCTCCCCCTTTCTGGCGCTCGCAGATACTCCGCTTCTTCGTTTCGGGATCCAACGCAGTGGGGGTTAGGCCTTTCCCTCAGAATCCGGGAGCAGGTACCTGGACCCTTCGTCACATTATCACTTTCTTTGCGGCTAGGGAGCACTGTCATATGATTGTTTATTCAGTGACTTTGCTAAATAAATATTTGCTGCTTTCTCAAAAAATATCAAATCAGTATTGAACTCCTTGTCTTTTGGTGAGCGTTTACAAATTTTAAATGAAGTTCTACCATCAATATTCACTAACATCTTAATTTCGATTTTTTTCGATGTTTGATAATGCTTAACTGGGATGTTTTGTTTCATAATTTCTTCTAGTATACTTTGAACTTCGCTCAAATATTCATTTTATTGATTTTGTAAAAAGTTTATTTTCCAGCGATTCGAATGCTAATTCACTAGCAACCTCTGAAATAGTAGTCCCTGCTGTCACAACATCATCATCAGAATCAGGACACTGGTCTCCACCATCACTATCACTTCGAGTCAATAATTCCAATATAAGCTCATCGGTACTGAATTATCTCTTCGCCATATTTTAGCCATGGAAAACTACGAATTCAGTGTCCGAATCAGAGGTGTCCGAGTTTCTCACGGCAGAGAAGGAGAGGTACTCAAGCACAGAACGAAAACTTCCAACTACTGGAGCCACTAAAGACTGAGACAGAACTGAAGAGAAACTTTTTTCGAAAAGCAATTTGGAGATACGAACGAGAATGAGAACCAGTTATTCTGAGAAAAACTTAATTACACCGATGGATACTATTCCAGAGAAGCTCCACAGGAGTATTGTATACCCGTGGTGGAGTGAACTTCCCAAACAATACCATGGAGGTCATAGCTGTGGTAGGTAATGTGCTTTTCTGAGAAAGAAATTTTAATCTCAGCTAATGCATTTCAAGGAAATATATAATTAATGCGGTTTGTCGAGGCCATACTTGGAATCAAAAAAGGGTATTTCAGGAGCACATATTTTTACATTGGAATTTGTTTATGCATTGAATCTGTAAATATTAATGGTAGTTTCGTTTAAAATTTGTAAATGCACTGTAAAAAACGAGGAATTCATTTCAAAGTCAACAGTTTGAGAGCAAGCAACAAATAAAAATGTAGTAAAACCAATAAATAATGAAGTAGTTGACCTCGAACCCATGCCGCTGGGAAGGTTATAAACCAGTGAAGGGTTGAGCTTAACTGTCCCCGGAGTACGAGATAATGGCAAGGTCCCTGCTGGGAGGGGTCAAAAAAGGTTGGAGCTGAGTGGAGTGTGAACCTGCGAGAACTCTCTCAACGGATGGTGTAAAAAAATGGTCCGTAGAGAGAGGAAGAAAGTCTCTCTTGGTGCTCAGTTCAATAGACATGCAGCAGAGAATTCCGCTGTCTCGAAAGGGTTAAGCAAACATGATTCATTATACAACATCATTCAACAGAAATAAATTTCACTGGCTCACAATTCATTTCAATGAACCTATAATGCGCCATGTAATGTCTAACGTATCCATTATAGGATAACATCAACAAGCTGCCCCTTATTACGGAATAAAAATTGGCCTTTAATTTAGCCTTAAATTAGAAAATGTCATACATGTATACCCATCACACCATTCCTTTAGGGTATGCTAAATGAGAGAATAATTCCCAGTAACAAGCCTAGAAAGCAGATTCAATAACACCCTATACAATACTCTACCTTTGCAAACTTCAATTTTGCCACGTTCATGCATCGTCTCACACACACATTTGTTAAGATTCCATATTTTCCTTAGGTTAAGTATCTTCCACCACATTCACCCTTGACTTTCTTTGTCTATTCCTTGCTCACACTATTCACTATAGCATTAGTCTGTCTAATAATTTAACTCTTACCCATGCTCTCAACATGATTAAACAACAAAAGTCAGCTCCTTCCATTAATACGTACACTGGAGCACTTATTTCACTTACTTTATTCACCCATTAATTCTCATATATATTCAATATATCTTTTATAATAACCCTATTTTTCCTTTCACTGCCAACATCCTTAGACAACCTGAACTATTGATCTATAATTTTAAATTAACTAACTTAAACAGTGAAAATATTATATTTGCTATTTCTTGACCTCATAAACTTTTCCAATCAGGAGTTTTCGGACTAAAAATAAAGGATCAGAATTTTGTCACAGGCATTATACCAAGGTTCATTAGCACAATCATTGCATTGAAGAAATGGATAATTCGTACCTCAATGATCACAGTTAAATACATTTCATAGCCTAACCATTGTAGTGATGGTGTTATACAACCCAATTATCTAACTTAATAAGGCCAAACTGCAGCAAATAACTAAAATGACCCCCTCCAAAATTTAATAATACTGGAACTTACTTTGCAACACCTCCTTAAACACTACATATTCATCCACTACACAGTTCTCTTCATCCAGGGGAGTAGTATAGCTCTCAAGGGCTGTCTCTTCACTGGGATCATATTCCTCGTCATCATCATCGTCACTATCATCATCCGAATCCTCATCCTTCAATTATAGAAGAGAAATATAATTATAAGTATGTAACAAGGAAAAGAGTTCAGTGCTTAATAGTCACAAACATGTTACTCTAAAAACCAACATGTTCATTAGTAGGATTTTAAGTAATCTATCAAATATCTTTATCATGTAAAATAAAAATCCAGTAACTCTGATACTATCAACAAGAAAAGTTGCAGTGCAACACTTAGGGAGAAAGTTCTTACCTCAATTGTGGCGACAATGTTAAATGGGCTACTGGTATTTGCTTTGGCAACACGATCCTGCACCCTTTCCAAGTAATCTGGTCCTACTTCATCAATTTCATCCTCATCACTATCAAGCACCTCTGAAAAATTGACAAAAATAAAAATTGGTAATGAAAGGGTCACTGATGTAGGAATAAAAACAAATTGACAATTGGGCATGTATCCTTCTCAGGTTCTCCACCAGGTTAGATTGTTCATATTGGCCAGCTTTTCAACGTCCACCTATGTCATCATCTTCAACACACCCTAATTTATATCAGTCTGACATTTAAAATTATGCCAATTTAGAAAATCTAACCCAAGAAAACTTTAGAAGAGTTATAGCATGAAGTTTGTTAGAAAAGCACCAGATCTTAAAAATGATAATTCTTGCAAAAAACATATATCCTGCCTAACAATTTTACAGCTGGCCTAACTTTTCAAGATGCAAAATACATTACAATGGAACAACAATGAAAATTGTCACAATGTTCATAAAAGCACCAAGACGTTACCCAGCTACCACCAAGAAAAAAGTTCAACTAAAAAAAGAAACAAAACAGGACCTTCAAATTTTGTGTTAGATGGTCTGACATCTCGGGTATCTAGTCAAAATGAATAATGCTGGAATTGGTGGAGGGTTTATATCAACAATAACCCTTAACAGTACACTCTAAAGAAAGAAGATATATGGTACTCTTTCATTAAAAAATTATCAATACATTCTTAAATAATATTTTCATTGTAGCCTGACACCATACTGTAATTAAAAGGAAATTCTACATCTATTGCTAAGGTCGGGACATGGCTGAGTGAAATGTTAATTATCAAACTTACGATCTTCAACATCTGTTTCCTCAGCCTCTTCCTCCTCCTCTTCTTCTTCCTGGGCCTTGGCTGCAATATAAAATACATGCTTTAGAGAGGAAAATGCACACATGGATATTCAAAGTATCATTCAGGTATTGGCACCTGCCTATGGCACATACCTTGTATCCTAAAATAACAAGATCTAGGCCAAGCATAAATGCTTTAATGCACTTTTCACAGAAAATATTTTTCAAGGTAGTGAATAATTTTCCAGTAAATGCCATGAGGGATACTATTGAGCACATTACTAACAAGCAAAGAATACAGGGACACCTGTTCTACTTTATCCAGAGGTCAGTAACATAGCTTAAATTTGCATAAAAATAACTAGCCTGTCCAATAGATTATGGCCACAAGTAGTACAAAATGCAGCAGGTGGCAACAGATGTTAACAGAGAAATGCATAGAAAAGCACGGGGACAGTCAATTTGATATTTTCGTTGGTATCCAAGGACAAATACACTTGATATGAGCATTGAGGTACGGGCAATACCTTCAGAGAAAGCACTGGTATGGGTCAAGCTGGTGACTCAATGAACTATAAAATGCTGGATATCATGTTTTTGATGCATGACAATGGACGCTTCTCATTGTTTCAAGAGGCACTTGACACTGCCTCCAAGCACGATGAGAGGATTATCACAACTGTACTCATAATGCAGACTGGACTGATCATTCATAGCACTAACAATTAGGCTTCACCTCCTTCAAGACAGAGTTGCAGACAACCACCCACAAGCAAAACTGCATTCAAGCTTTCTACAGTACACCTTACGTAAACTGTAACCATAAGGGTATGCGCATTACTGCATTGATATATGTAATCTGTAGAAAACTACAACATGTTCATAACAGTGCTCTGACTCCAACATGCCGACATTGTTGCTGTGTATATGACGATGGAGTTGATGCTTTCCACAATAACATTTCGGTATATTGTAACCAGTAAGATGAACAATTTGTGAGTTGGGATTAGGTAGATGAAACTTCAACTGGAACAGAGTTTTCATACGTACAAGTCAATACTGGTAAGTGTAAATACTTAGGCAATGCAATCAGATGAAGTCAAGAATATTGCTTCAGATTGTATGAGAAACACTCTTTTCTTCACAAGTCCAGAGGGGAAAAAACACTGTCTATAATTTGTGCTAATATGGTATACCATTTTTCCAACTTAAAAATAATGACTGAAAAATATTAATGAGCATTTTTATAATAATAATTTTTTTTAATAAACAACATTTCCAATAACTCAACTCAAATCTTTAGTTGCTAGCACATCCTTTGTAAAAGCCCGTAAGGACGGACAGGACCACATTGCTTATTACAATATACTATGATTCACTAATCAGACTAGATGCCAAATATTTTCGAATCTAATTACTAGACTGAATATTGAGTAGCTAGCACATCAATTGTAAAAGCCTACATGGATGGGCAGAACCTCTCATCATTGCATTTCAATGCATTATGCATCACTAATCAGACTTGAAGGCAAATACTTCAAGGGAATATCAATATTTAAAAGCTAGACGTTATATGGTTAAAAAAATATGCTGATAAAATTGACACACACAGTGGTCCTATTTGCAGAGAATTCGGGAAATGAACTCACCAGCATATGCCCTTTTCAATCCATCAAAGAGGAGAATGAGAGAGGGGATGATTTGCGATGCACATTCTGTCACCGCAGTAGGTCTGCACCCAGGGGTGTTCACCAATGTGCACAACCCAAGTACACAAAGCTTGCGATCATGAAGACTGAAATAATGAAGCACAGAAATAAAAGTGAGTAAAATCTTATGTCCTATTGCCATAGCAATGATGACACTATTTTAACACATACATTACACATCATATTAAATTATTATCAAATTCAACAAGACCAAAAAATTTAAATATTTCATGACATAATGAACTTGGATAAACTATGATTTGAAGAGACTTGTTTACAAGAGGAACAATCATTCTTGATTTTGAAATCCTCATACACACTAAGACGAAATGCCCACCAATCAGAACATGCAATTACTAGCCCACTAATTCCTACTCCGCTGGGAATAAAGGATTTCTTATTTAAAATCCTATTACACACCCCAGAAAGCAGTCTGTGTCATGGATCCACTGCTTGACGAAGTGAGCCGTAACGGTGCCAGGGGGAGCGGGTGTGGCCGCTGCAGGTGAAGAATCAGATGAGGGCAAAGCTGGTGTGGAGCCATCACCGCCTGGTAATGGCACAGACACTTTGTCAAGGGCATCGAAGAGCAGGGAGGGGTTATAGTAGAGAGCAGCAATTACGACTTGAAGGCACATTGTGCGGAGCTCTGAAGTCTTCACCTCCCTCATCAAACGTGTTAGCACAAGTTCCACAAAAGATGGAATGCACTGCAACAAAATACCAGAAAAAATAGGTTTAAAAACAAAATTCAATTAAGAATAACAACCGGTTTCATGGTTACAACAATTTATGAGTCTCTGATGTTTTCATCCAGGTTAATGGCCACACAAAATTCTGATAAGAGTAAGCTGTCAAAGTATCAGACTTAGAGGCACTGATCCAGAAGAAAACTGGCAAGACCTTCATCAAAATGCAATCACTTTTAATAATTCCATGTATAAGCAGAAGGTATTTAATATAAGAAAGTATCAAGTGAGAGAAAAAAACATTGAAAGACATCCTAAATTCATCCTAGATAAAGACAACCAGTTTTACATGAAAAAAATTGATTTGTTACTCAGCCAGATAACATTAAGGCATAGTCACACTATAAACGACAAAAATATTTTCTCGTCCTTACTTCAAAAGGAGTATATTATTTTTCAATATTCAGGGTTGCTACAGACCAGAGATTATGGAATTCCAGGGCCTCTCCAATTTTCCAGACCTAAATTTTCATTTTATCTCAGTGAAAATATCCATTCCTTTGAGCGAATTATAGAGTGGGTGCTAGAGTAGAGGCAGAGCACACTAACGCGTGAATGGGCTAAAAAGATTCCTAACAAACTGAATGCTACCACTATTGTTCTGTGGAAAATTGGCTTCTTTTCTGATGGCATATTATTCTGAAGCATCATCTACAAATAGGTAAATTGAAAGGTGGAGGATTCTTCATCCTAGTTGGTGACATTACAGGACACATGCCATCACCTCATGTTATTCATGGTTGGCAACCAAACTGAGGCAATTAAATTAAATCTGCAACCAACGGAAACATTCCACTTATATCTCTTGTTCTTGCCATACTTAGGGACATAATTGCTGAACACCCTATACAGCCGATGGTCTACAGTCCAATATAGATATGATTTTTTTGTATAAATTTAATACAACAGATGTGCACTTGGTCCCACGATAGAAGCATATCATAATAGCTTTTGGATTTAAGATTTGCTAACAAATCCCTTAGGACCAAACAAATAGAACATGCTAGTAAATTTCCACTCGGAAGTATGAATCAAACCAGTGAGATTAGGTTTCAGATTACCAGGCATAAGATGGCTGACGTGAGAGTCCCATGCGTAAACACCTTATATTTTTTGGCACGATTTAATTTTTTTTAAAGTGATTGATTATGGATACAAATACACTTCAACATACAAGTGCCACTTATCTTTAAATTGAGATGTTTAATTAAGCTGTATGTAAAATAACTTTGAATTCAAGACAAAATTCAACTGTATCCAAGTTCAACAGTAGGAAATTATACAGCCAACCACCAACACTGCCCCATTTAGGAAAAGTACAAAAAATCCTACGCTATCACACCAACAGACACTGCCTGAAACAATAGACCTCATTTACACAAAAATATCAGATTCCAACAAGGATAATCAAATTTCGAGATATTTATTTATTTCTCAAGACTGTCAAAGTTCCCCAAGTCCATATCAACCCTAGTATTGAATAATTGAGCTTTCACAAATAATAAACTAAATGATTTTCTAGAAGAAGAATAAAATGCTCAAGAAAATTTACAGATAGAAGAACAGGAATGGAGTTTACTAAAACAATACTTGAGCCTTAGAAAACAAGGTTTTGGTAAGGTGCCCATTAGAAATATTCATGTACATCTATTTTCTGGAATGATAATGCTAAAAAACCCTCAAAAACGAACACACACATCTCAGGAAGGATTTGCACCATTAAACACAAACGATTTATTAATAATTTAATAGTAGTATCAATTAAGCAAAATGGGACCATTTTATCAAGGTTAAAATTCACTAACCTGATCAATTTGCCCCTTACACTGCAGTATTATCACCTCTAACAGTTTAGCTGCATGACACTCAGGATCTTCCCCTGCATCACCTGTGAGCACCTGTAAAAGAATAACCAATTCAATTCTGCTGAATATATTTCAATCACAAAACTGTATTCTTACAGGATACAATGGTTGCTTCAGCAAGAGTAAATATTTTGTGTCCAGAAAATGCAAAATTTTCATACAAAGCAACAATATGAAAATTTCATTGAACTATTGCCTATTTTAAACCTGGAATTCCAGCAAGATACCATATGCTTACAGCCTTGCACATGTTGAAGATTGCCAAAACATGGTTTTCATTTGATAGGAAAGCTGGAGTGTCGACTGTGACATAATTATGTAATGCAGGCATCATATCTGTGAAGTAGTCAAACCCATCCTTTTGGAAGACATTATACATCATCTCCAGCACTTTCCACATGTCAGGCGAAACTGATTTACTGGTCAGGTTATAAACTAGCGACAATGCTTCTTCATAAAATTCTGCCAGAAGAAGAGAAAAAAGTACAATATTATAAGTAATATAATAGTAACCATATTTTTCCTATGCTAACTCATCAGCAATAACTTATGGTACATTGAGTGAAAGATCATAAAAAGGAACACTCAATTGATACATACCCATTACACTTTGCGAGAAAATAAGCCCAATGACTTGTAGCACAATAGGCTGCAATTGACTAATGATAACAGGATGATCTTCCATCACTGTGAGCAGGGTTTCTACTGTATTAAGAAGGCCCATTGCAGTAATGGCCTTCTCGTCACTTCCTTCATCAGTATCCATTACTTTAGTAAATGTGGCAGCCTAGAAAGAAAAATTGTCAACAAATTAACAAGGACAGACTTTGAGTAAGATGAATTTAACATAATAGTGAACTAACAACCAACAGCACACATTATTAGATGTAAATGTTTGCCCAATAATTAGAATAAGAGTGAAGAGTCTATAGACTTAGAGAATTTTTGGCAAAGGTCCACCACAGGTAGTAGTTGGTGAACAAATAATAAATTTTGTATGCTTGCTTACACACACAAAAGGAACAAACATGCCAAGTTTCACCAAAAAAGAGATTATGGGGGTCACGATGTCGTTGAACTAACATGAAATGACCCTGGATAGAAACTACTGGATATCAAACACCACACGATTCTTTTCACTAATACAAGAATCAAGCCAGCATGAGAAAAACCAGGGCTTAGCAATAAGAGAAGCAGCTCATCATTTAATTACCAAAACATCACAACTGTAGTGTATTTACATAATACAAAGCACTCGGATATAAAAAATTACTCACCAAGTGTTTACATATGTCCAATGATAGTGACATCAGCTGTTCTGTGTATATACACACTATCTTTTGCATTACGGTGGTTAAGTCATCATTTTCAGTTTCTCTGATGATGTTGAGAAGTTCTAAAGCAATTTGTTTAATCTGGAAAAAAATACAGCGAGATAAAAATGCTTAAAGCCACAGAAGACAACACACATCATACTGGACCAAACTTCAATGAAACCATGTGAGAGCAATCATATAAAAATACTTGCTAAGCCAAGAACTCAACGATAAGCTACATCATTTCCTAGAGCACAGTGTATGACTGCACACAAAACATTATTTCTATCTACAGAGAAATAACAAGAACTTGGCAAAAGCATTTGAGATTCCAATGCAATCACTTCATAGCTACTATTCCTATATCAGGTACTCCAGAAAAGTTATCATTTCGACATCACATCTTACCAGGGAAGTATTATATAAATAAAGAATTGTTACCTGTGGCTCAAGCAGCTTCTTAGCTCTTTCTTGATTTGTCAGCAACATTTGCATTGCTACAGCTGCCTGTACTTTCACTGGAAGATCCCTATCGGTGAGCAGTGCATTGGTAGTTAATCTTACAGCTTCAGCCAGCATACCCTCCTGCCTAAACTTAATCTCACTGAAGTAATGTAGCACCCAACAGGCCTAAAATCAAACCAAAATATTAGCTTAATAATTTTGAATGTGGAAGATCGCTAACCATGATAAATTACTTCAATTGAGTTAACCTCCACTACCCATCATGAGTTGATGAGCAACTACTCCATGAAATCTGCCAACAGTTCATTTAAAGGCAAAATAAACTATGCATAAAATATACAACACATCTTTGCCAAATAAATGTTTGTGTTTACGTCAGAAATGAAATATTCCCACTTCACTATGCCATCTTAAAATACAGCTCAGTGAAACATGGTTGAATGATACACCCTGTAAAACTCCATTAATTATTTTAAAACGTTTTATGTTAAAGTTTTCCACCGAGTTATTATACCAGAATTTTTCTTTCGAACAGTTCACTTTTTTAGTCCACTCACACTTCATTACCACACCTGAGACATTTCAACTTGAACATCTAAAAACTTCCACTACCTCATGCACGTATTGATACCTTGGCATTCTGGGCATATATGCCTTTCACAATTCACATTATAGCAAAAAAAATCTTTCAGGGCCATTTCAATCTCAAATCATGCAGAGTGACATTAAAATTGCTGGGTGACCATGTTAAATTTTAAAATAACAATTTTGTGTTTAAATAAAAGGTTACAAGTTCATGAAAAATTAATTCGGGATAACAAAAATGGTAATTTATAAAATGTCTTTAATAGGTCTACAACATCCTTTTTCAAGAAATCCATGATAGTCACCCAGCACCCCCTGCATGGTTTGAGATGGAAATGGCCTCAGGGATAATACTTATCATAAGCACTTTTGAAATATCTTTGCAAGTTATCAAAAGGCTTAAGGCTAAGCCTGTTGCATCAAGATAGCAAGAAAATCTGCAGCAAGATTACAAGACATCATTAACAGTTCCTAAGTTTTCTCACAGTAATTTTCCCAGTTTTAGCAACAATGTGAAAAAAAATTTATTAACATTTGCTTTCCTGAATATTAATCACATAGAATAGTGACAAATTCAAATTTCTACTGTAGTACAGTAAGTCCTCGGTATGCATTGTTTCGATTTACGTCTGATTCGATGCTATGTCCACGCTGACAAGGGTCATCTGAAAATTTTTCTATTAAATGCTAATAAAATAGACCGTATGTGCATATGTTTGTGTTTTTTTTAAATAACTGAGACATAATCATCCTATCTGAAATAACTATTTTCTCCGGGATAATGGCAAAAAACAAATTTTGAAATTAATGCCTTGATTTATCACGGGATTTTAGTGGTCACGAATATCTGGATCTGTTCAACGTTGTTTAGACTTACATCACCCTTCTTCCACACGCATGTCCGACGTAAATCGAGGACTTACAGTAAGAATTTTCCAATTCCTAACCCACTTGTAATTAAATTAGTTCAACTAAAGCACAAAGCCTCTGGTTACTTTGTCAAAATGAACTTCAGGACAGCATTTGACTAAGGGCAATACTTCGTCATTTTATGGATCACCTAGGTACTTTACTTCAAATCATAGTAACAAATAAACCAATTTTCCCACCAAGAATCCTTCTTGTCCATCCACTGTCTACAAGTTACATTTAACCTCATTTAACATTTCGTGAAAAAAGTAGTGAACTGTATTATTGATACTTAATGATCTTTCCAAATTGATAACTCATTTTTCTCAATTGGTGAAATCCATAACATGATTTTCAATTGCACTGTACATTAAATAGCCCTATTAACCAATTATTAGATTAAGGTATGTGTCCCAACAAATTAGTACTACATCAGTTGACATCAGGTCATGATAAGATCGATGTTAGTTTGAAACAATGCACAAAATATAGTTTCAACAGACCATTCACATACCTATACCATTGGTAAAAATAAAAAAAAAACATCCAAGTTAATGTTGATAGAGGTTGAAAAAATTGGAATAGAAAAAAACACGACTTACCCTAGCTCTCATGTGACCATGTGGGCTACTGAATTCTGGAAAAACATACTGGCAAATCATCTTGTCCATTTGCTCCTTGTAGAATTTTGTTTTCAGGAGAATGTCAGCAAGGGTCCCAACCTACACAAACATTCATATGAAGTTTTAAAAAATTAGGACATATTGATACAAGCATTCCTAGATGTTTTACTCCTAAAATGGCCTAAATTCATACCATGTGCAAAGCTCCATCTTTTTGCCTAGGATCAGCATTGGGTGAAGTTAAAACTTCCATCACAAAGCCCATTGTCTTTGGCAGCATGCCTTTCCTTTTCTTACATGCTGAATGTAACAGGGTCTGAGCAGCAGTTACCGGAGACACAAAATCTTCAAAAATATCTACAAAGGAGAAACGCTCATAAGTTGAAGCCCTAATATACCTTTGGGGATCAAATTATTGGATACTGCACACTAACCAAAGGTGACCCTAATGTACTCATATGGGTCTGAATTCCACAGCTCTTCATCAGCCTTTGAGTGGCTGAGCAAGGGAAACAGAACATCTTGAATGATAAGAAACATGTGAGGTTTCAGGAACTTCCAGGAATGAGCATGGCTTACACTGAAAAATAAAAATGAATATGATTGTACATGACTAACACTGAAAATAAGAGCTTACTAATATAAGCCATCTAGCCAAAATGCCATTTGAGAAGCACAACTGCATTTGTAATAGGAATCAATTATTCAAAACTAACTATAAAGATAAAGAGCAATGCACATAATACATGCTAAAATATAAGTACTTACGCCAAGTTAATATAGTTGAGTGTTTGGTGCACAACTCTTGGAGAGACATAAATTTTATTTCTATACTGATCTAGAATTTTCAGCAAAACCTCCAGGATTCCACCCGAAAACGTCACCAAATACCACTCAGAAAATTCTTTATATTCTTTGGTAACTTTGCCTGGACTGCCGTATCTATAAAAGAAACATATTTATTAGAAAAGATAAAATAATTTCATAGCACACACCATAAAACTAAATACAGGAGACAGAACCATATTTGCTGAAATTCCATTTTCATTCTTGAATAAGGAAAATAGAAAAATGTGCCAAGGACTCGCACAAATGTATCTGCAGCGTAATGGTTGGAAATATAAATGAGCAAATATTGAATGCAGATGATGCAGCATTGCTCACTGAAAGCTCACTGGAATTAAAAAGAGTTCATGGATAACATGGCAACATGGAGAATGGGCTCGATGAATGCATCAAAGATCAAAATTAAGTTTTTGACAGTGAAACAGGAGAAAATTATTGGATGAAGGTTGGCCATAAAGTAATACCCTACATTGTGTAAAAAACTCCATAACAACAGAAATCAGTAGGTTGAAACGGTCACTGAGAGAAGCCTCTCCATTGGTTGCTTTGTCTTATTAGGTTGTCATGACACTACCATATCTTACCCCCTAGTGCTCAAACTAATTTTGTGGATTGTAGAAGACAGACTGTAAGATTAGGCTAACAAATACCAGTCTGGCACAAAATAAATACATGAATAAATGTAAATTTCTAGGTAATTCCTCTTCTTCTCTGATCCATTTTGAATAATGGCACAAAGAAATTTTCCACACTACTACTTTGGACATCGAAGAGGCAATTTGTACAGCGTAAACCTGGCTCCATGACCAGAGTGAGGACTGGTACTTACAGGGGATACATGACCTAATGAATCACTGGAGGAAGGAAATAGAACTACAAGGAGATTATGTGGACAAAGAGAGTGAGTATATAAAGCATCATTCTTTCAAACGTGAAAATTTCATTTTAGTAGATTAAAGAGTTTGTGAGTTAAATGTGAGGCATTATCTTTTGGGCAGCCCTAGTATAATTAGGAAAAGAGATAAAGTAAATGAATACGTAGACAATTCTGTTTATCTTGACTAAATGCTAGTGAATGCTTGCTATCAGGTGTGCAAATGCCAGATGGAAAGCTGTAGGTAGTACGCAGAGCTTATCCAGGAATGAGTTTTTATCTAGGGTGGCAAAAATTGCCATACACAAAAGTGTTCTCCATCTGACATTGTTATACCACAACAAAACCAGGGTATGTAAGGATAACCATAAGAGTAGGGTAAGTGAGAATGGAGTACCTGAGAATTGTTTCCAGGAAAATAAATAGGGATAGGAATGAGCTGGAGATGAAGTGGATTAGATTCTAGAGTAACAGACACATATGAAAGGATTGAACTTCACTGGTTTGGCCATGTCAAAAGAATGGAAAAGGGTTGAACTACTGAAAAGGTATATGATAGTGGCAAGAAAGAAGTAGATTGCAAAAAAAATAGGTGAATAAGTTAAAGGGACTCTAAAGACAATGGATATTAGGAGCCTTAAAGATAAGAGCACACACATGAAGCAATGCATAAGAATTAGGGAAGCAAAAGGGGTTCGCAAGGCTAAGGCACTAGAGAGTAATATTATTAAAAGCAGGCCATTTTTCTAGGACTAACAACAATCATATTCATTGACTTTGCTAACCCCTAAAGGGAAAAGCATGATGGGTATGTGTGTACCATGAGAAAGCTCAATTCAATCTGAAGACATGAGGATTCATATTATGAATTTTAAGACAAGCATACATCACTGACTGACCCTATAGCAAATCCGCCCTTTAACCCTTTCGAGATGGCAGAATTCTCTCCTGTGCATGTCTACTTAACTGAGTACCTAGAGACTCTTCCTTCCTCTCTGTATGGACAATTTTTTATGGTATCCGTGAAGAATGTTCTCGCAGGTATACACACACACTCAGCTCCAACCTTTTTCGACCCCTCGAGTGGGGACCTCACCATTATCTCAGACTCCGCGGGCAGTTGGGCTAGACCCTTAGCAGGTTAACGACCTTCACTGCGGCTTGGGTTCGCAGTCAACTAATTGTTCAATTATTGATTTTAATAGATATATATTAGTTGCTTGCTCACAAATTGTAAACTTTGAAATGAATTCCTTGTTTTTTAATAGTGCATTTACAAATTTTAAACGAAACTCTACCATTAATATTTACGCACTCAATGCATAAACATATTCCAATGCAAAAATATGTGCTCCTGATATAACTGTATTTGATTCCAAGCTTGCCCTCAACAAACCGAATTAACTATATATTTCCTTGAAATACATTAGCTGAGATAAAAATTTACTTCTTAGAAAAGCACATTATGCATCACAGCTATGATCTCTGTGGTGTCGTTTGGAAAGTTCACTCCACAGCAGGCATACAATACTACCATGGAGCTTCTCTGGAATTACATCCATTGGTATAATTACTTTTTTCTTGGAATAAAATATTCTCATTCTCGTTCGTATCCCCAAAATGCTTTCTGAAAATAAAATTCCCTAACTCTCTATGATACTTACCTTCTAGGACACTTGCCTTCTAGAATATCTGCCAAATTAGGTCTACTTTTCAATCTCTAGATATTCCTGACACAAACTTCAGGGTAAACTTGAGCGTAGATTTATATGGGAAATAAATATGTAGTAAGATAGCGTAGTTCACCCAGCATAAACTCTGTAACATACACGTAAAATTATTTGGCTATTTGATAAACTGCTCCAGATCTGGTAGAAATGACACATTGTATCATTTCTGTAAATTGAAGTAAATAATTTATAGCAGATCAAAACCTTTTATTCATAAACGAAGCATGTATCGAGCAGTAATATTCGAAAAATATTTACAAGCTTTCTTTAACTATATTCACTAAAAGCACACACTTGATTATTTTAGCACAATGACGATATTCTCTCGTAAGAGTTGCATGAAAGAATTAAGTAAACAATGTTTCACTCAAGAACAAAACTAAAATAAATAAAAAGTATTTAAATGAAGAATGGTTTGTCCTCGCGGATCTTATGGAGCACTCGTGAAATAAATAGTTCATCAACTTGCCAAGCAGAGAGCCACAGCGCGATACTAGAGGTATTCAAATTTCACCCCTTAGCATAATTATTTGAAATTCAAGATCACGAATAATTTTCAGTATTCGAGGTATTAGAGTATTCACGGATGGTATTCGCCCATCTCTAGCAAAATGGCATCATCCTAATAACCAGAGAAAATTCAATACTATATGGTCCTCAAGTACAATCAATCCGACATCAGATATATAGCAAACATCCATTGCAGAAGGTAGAACTGAAAACACACTGTGTTTCCGCAGGCAGGCAGATATTTCACCTTATTGATACAGTAGAACTAAATCTGTACTACAGAATGTTGCAAGATACAGTAATAATGTTAATCATTGCATTAAGAGTTCAAGTATTGAAAACTGAATTTGTTTCATTCCTCAAGAAGCCTTAGCCTTGGAGCAGCAACATATGATGGCACAAATGGAGCAAGTTGTTATGGAGTACTGCCTTTAGTGTTCCGAAATATCACCTCTAAAACCTAGCAGACCCTCCTTCATGAAATACATGCAGGCCATCCTTCATGAAGACCAGTAAATGAAGTTTCTTGAAGGTGGGTGTCCCAAATGCTGACATAAGGCCTCATACATAGCAATAACTTATACAATATTGATCATTGCTTATGCTATAAATGGTGACACAAAAGATGAGGCATGGATGCAGTTTTTCAATGCCGAAACAACCAGCATTTTCCCCCTAATCAATCTCACCACCACCAAAGATATTATGGGTAACCATTAGTAATCATAAATGGTGGTGGCCATGTTATGGAACAGCAAAGACATAATTCTCAATCACTGAGTTCCAAATAGTCGTACGGTGATGGATGCACATTGCCTCCTCATAGACTGGTCTAACCTAGAGGCTTTTTCATAAAAACAACCTCAAAGTATTATTTCACGATTTCTATCCTCCTGAACTTCCACCCAGCAATTTTTCCAATAATGAGGGACATTCTGCTGCAGCACATTTCTGAGTCTTATACTTGAAGCATTCTTATTGGCCTTGGATGGAAAGCATCAACGAGAGAAATGATTACATATGTAAGAAGATTACTTAAATGTGACAGAAGGATTTCCGGTAGTTGGAAGTAGTTGTTTGTCAGACAGAAATTAGAGAACTTTAGAACACCAGACTCATATGGTATGACTGCACTACGTTAATTAACTGGAGTTTCAAATGCCCTGTTTAGGTTTGATCAATCATCAAGTCATTAAGACCCAAAACATTATCATAAGCCTTAGGACCAATTAAAGAGCACCATACATCCATCAACTAATTCTCATCACCCAAGCAAGCATGCCAACCACTGCACAGTTACAAAGACAAGAAAATAAAATAAAGCCATAAATTAAAAAATTTATACCACAGATGCGTCCTTCTAGAAATTGAATCATTTATAACTATCCCTGCCCTAAGTGGAGAAAAATATACCCAGGTGAGACTCAGACCCACCAATGAACTTAGAGGCCTATTCCTGACACCAGGGGTCAGCCCTATCAATGAACACAATTGACTTCTGAGGATGGTAGCAGCCACAACTTAATGCAACAACACCAAAACAGCAGCCATAGTGGCTTAGCCCAGTCCCAGCAGCAACAGTCTGCTAATCCAAGGGTCATTGATTTGTGTCCTGCCGGGGTTGAATATTTCCTCACTCAGGACATTACTGTTGGCGTACAACTCTAGTTGATGTTAATGAAAACCCCATGTAAAACCAATTTTGTGCAGTTTTTAGGGAAAAAAGAATAAAGGCATTAAGTCTAGTCTACATTATCCAAGTCTTAATTTATCTACTTTCTGTGTTACTCAAAGGACATACCTGACCACACCATTATAAAGCCAGTAACACAGGCATTACAATAAAGTTGGGTTGCTTTATCAGAATTTCTACTCCTTAATTTGTTTGATCGAAGAGTTCACTAGGGGATAACATTCCTGCACTTATTTTAAAGCTGAAATTGCATGAGATATTTGAAAAAAGAAGTAAAAACTGCAATTGAAATATTGACATTTCATGGAGGAAAAGAGAAATAAAGTTTATTCTTCAAAGTGATTAATAGGATGAAAATATTTGTCTCACAATGTCAAGGTATGAAATAGAGCTTACTTAATAATTTGCATTGATGACCCTACCATATGAACCAAATTATCGTTAATTCACCATGACCTGAGTCCACATACACTCGGCTAAAGGAGACTAGTGTAACATCGAGTGACCAGACAAGAAAATCTTTCAATAGTTACACACCTTTCAAACATTCGGTGCATTATATGCAAAGCCCACTTTTTGCATTTCCACCATGGAAGATCCACACGGTCATCTTCTTCTATTTGGTTCGTTTGCTCTGGAACTGGTCGGTCGGCAATTGCTCTTACTATTTCCATCCATTGTGAGAATGCCTCTCTTGATATTAGATCCAAGGGCAATGAGTACTGGTAAAGGAATATAATAAAATTATAAATTTTGACTGGACAGAAAAACACAATGGCCACTAATAATCACTCATTAAATTAGTCTTAAAACTCCTATTAGTTATCCTACGACCTCCCACATACGATAGCAATTCTTATGTTGCCAGAGAGGAGATCTATAATCCAATATTCCCTGTAGAAATATCTCCACCTGCCAACACACAAGCTGAAATTTTCATACACATTCGTGCAAAGTTTTGTATTTTTAATAACCTTGAAATGCAATCAACTTGTCATGATTTAGTGGATTTACTATATTTCAAATGTTTGAGATAATAATTGAGCTGGAATAAAAATATGTATTAAGATTTCCTTGGAAATTTAACATTACCCAAAATTACACACATCATGATAATCAGGTTCTGACACTAAAAGCTAATGCTGTAAGTGTTAAGTAAGAGAACAATGACACTCATCTCAATACTGAACATACTAATGCCATGACTTTCTAAGTATATCTCAATATTTCATATCTACAAGTAAACCATACATCACAGAGACAATTCCCAATCTTGACATATTTTACAAGAAATATACCAAGCAAATAATAACATACTTCACCTACCGCATATCAACATAACAATTAAACCACAGATATGTAAAAAATATGAAGTCTGACCTGGGTTAGTGCAAAATAGATCTTCAGTATTTGTTTCTGCAGTAGGACGGACTGCTCTGATGGATCAGGAAGGAGTCTGAGGCACAGCTGGTATATCATTGGAAAGAGGAGGTTCATAGCTTCATTCAAGGGGGCTCTTTCCCCTGGTTTCTTGAACCTAAAATTACATAACAGTCATACAACAGTGTTACCTTTACCACACCCAACTGAGGTTCAAGCATGCATGACATGGGACAAATTCCAACTCAGATTCTGGCACTGAAAAACATTTTAAAACTGATCGACCATCCTAGCCCCTGACAAATAGGATGACACCATCGTGTATCGGACTGATCAGGACAAACCAAGTTAGGTGAGGCAAAAGACAATGATAATGAAGACTTAACTCTTATTTTATTAGTTAAAATTAGTCCGAGTCATATTTCGTTGAGCAAAAAGGGAAATTTGAGGTATTATGGTCGTATTTTCATGCATTAAGCTTACCATCCAGGGCTTGGCAACTAACAGAAGGAAACAAATTACTTCCCTTAAGTGGTTTGCACATACTTCCAATATCTTAGGTATGTTCATAGTTCACAAATTACTCACTCAAAATTTTTGACCAACTGATAGAGGCAAAGAAGTGCTCCCGACCAACCCGATGCATCAGGGTTCTGAAGGTAAATACTGATTTTGTCAACAATTTGTGTCCACCTTCCAGGAAAATCATGTTTGACAATGCTGCTCACACAAAGTGACAGCTGTGAACTGAAATTACGACAAAACACATGTTCTAAATAAAATTCACATAATATAATGCACATTAACAATAAGGCAATCTGGGTGAAGTAGAACTGCCATTGAAATGAATTCACCACCACCTATAATAATTACCGAATTAGATCAGGTGAATGTACAACAGCATCAACAATTGCGTCCCGAATCATTGCGCGATCTTGTTCGTGTACACTGAATGGTATAGGCTGTCCTGCTTCCACAGGTTCTTTTTCAGCCCAATGCTGGGTAACCAAATTCTTCAAACATATCACACCTAAAAAGGAAAATGTGCAAGGTCTAAGATTAAAACGAAAGATTTCATCACAAAGAAATGAAGTAAGTTTAATAAGATTTTGCAGATGAAGACCTCACACTACAGAATTAAAACAACAGGACATTGAAAAACGGAAGTTGTGTCCAGTATAATGAGCAAGAAATATACGCCATTACCCTCTAATTACAAAGTTAATTATCAACCAACAATCGAGTACCAAGAAGTACCGATCATTATACCCGTAGGGATATGTATATCCCTACGGCGTTCATAAATAAATAAATAAAGTACGATAATGGAGGAGGAAATAATCTCTCTTGCATGAATGGCAATTCTAGCTGTAGCACTAAATGCTACATGAGATGAAAACAAGATCTCTCCGGCAATTACCATTAACAATTACGACAATTTCAAAACGCAAATCCGAAAGAATAAACAACAGTTGCATAATTGGTAATCGGAGCTCACTAGAAATATTCATCTTACCGGCTTGTCGTACAGGCATATCCACATCTGCTAGCATTACAACTTGCAGTAATGAGGGGGCGAACCCAATTATCTTGTGAATCTAGAACAACAAAAGTTCAACCATTAACTCCATTTCGACACGTATCAATTACAGGCGGGAATTCACTAATAAGACGCTCAACATCAAAATTGTACGATCCAGCAATGGACGCACTACATTCCAAGAAACAAATTTCAAAGGTAATGGCAAAGTAATGTCAGAGAGAAAATAAAACAATGGACAATTATAGTTAACCGTGGCTACTTAAATATGATAGTTCATTTCATGCATGTGAATGGCCACATGTCCATTGCCTTACTTGATTAAGCTGCTCTTCGGCCTGCTGCCGTTGATTTGGGTCAATTGTAGCTCTTAGAATTTCAGTAAGTTTTCTAGTATCCATTTCTACTCTAGAATTTAACGACTAATGGGAATAAAAAACAATAATTTTGGTTTAACTTGCTGATTCAAGAACCCGGCTCGTCAGCCAGAAATTCTATCGTTCACGTGATTCGTCAATAACATGGCGGGTTTCGAATGTGGCGAATTGATAATAATAGATATTTGGTCCATTAATAATTTATGTATAAATAAAATGTGAGTTTAATTTACAAAATAAAAGAAAAGTAATTCCATATCACATGTATAAAATGAGTAATTTTCGATTTTTATATCGACGTTGCGATTTCTTGTGAATTTTTTTATGGAGTTTCAATTGTTTAAGCTACTCGGATTCGGCAAAGGCAGCACAAAGCAAGTTGTTAAAAAACAAATGAACTATCGATGCCGCCTACAGTATTTTCCGCATGCATGTTCGCGTAATGGGGCCCCAATAACCACGTGTGTTGCACCGGATTTTCGAAAAATGAAAGTCCACATTAGTTGTGAATGAAAAGTACTCTGTCTTTCAGAGGAGGGTAATTATTTTTTCTGCTCCTAAAACGGGAAAGTGCCCTTACTCCCACGAACATGAAGAATAAACCTACAAAACACAAAGAATCTAACACGTTTAGAGTGAGTATATGTATCTAATTGAGTAATCGTATTTAATTCAGTTGTCGTTTGTGTTTACATCTTAATTTCTATCTTCTAGTTCCTACCATTCGCTGAAAGAATCGCAGCTATAGATGTGGATATATTTCACCATGTCGATCGCAGACGTGGAGTAGAAGATGAAGGAGAGAATCAAACGTTTCTTTACCTTGCTCTCGAAAAATGGACTGTTCTGAACTGTACCGATAGCTTTTCAGACTTTCGTCGTAGCTTCTTATCTCTTGACGACATTGAAACGCTGCCTCAATTGATCTTGAATTCTAGACTTGCTGCAGTATCGCTCCTGAAAAGCCTGAGGAACTCGAATTACCTCTCATTACAACCTATACTAGAGTAAGTAGTGGCTTAATGGGTAATACGTGATGTTTACCGATATTCATTGTCCTGTAATTTTATTATTTTCCTTCTCTAGGTGTGTGGTTGCACTGGCCAAAGATCTTCGGCATGATTTTTATGAATATTTCCCTGCCTTTATGGTACGAATTATTAATATCCTTACTGCACCCATTCCTCCTGAAGGAAGAGGCCAAAAAGAAGCCGAAATTGCGGAATGGTGCTTGTCATGCTTGGCTCATTTATGTAAAAATCTTTGGCGGTCAATGCTTAAAGATTGGCAGTATGTTTTTGGATCTCTCCTATTACCTCTCATTTTGGTGGACAGGTCAGTCAAGACGAAAGCGAAAGATAGGTCACTCAAGTCTGATGATTGCTCCACAAGCAGCAACGGTGAAGATCGTCTCGATTCTTCAACTCTTGAAACTTGTGAAATCGTGTGTAATATGGTGGACTTGGCCTCTATGGAAGGCAGTTGCTCGGAAAACGCCGTCAGTCAGAATCAACTTGCGTCGCAGCGGAGAAGTCTGGAGGTAGCTGAAGCTGGCCTCCAGGAAAAACTACAGCTGAGAACGCCCCCCGAATACGTCCGTGACTTTATTGTACAGAGCTTCGCCTTCGTTGCTCGCAAAGCTAAAGATAAATGTATTTTTCTTGAGTCTGTTCTGACGGCCTTGAAGAAAAACACGTCGGTAAGTAGTAGCCCGCAAACCAATTTCTAAGGTAGTGTAGTGTCTTTAAACCTCTTGATTTTTGTGTAAAATGTATGACAATGCCATCTCACGCTTTTCTTACAAGCCAGTACTCCTACTCTTAAGTTTGAGTACCTCGTGGATTGGTTCTCTTCGTGGCTAACTTGAGGAAACACATGCCTATTTAGTCCTCGTTAAAAATATTGTTTGGTTGTTGTAGGTGGGGGAAAGGTGTTTGGGGTCAATACTCCCTCCAAAATTGTTATTTTTTAAAGATGATACTTAAAATGATACATAAAGATGATATATAATAGGAGAAAGTTATTAGTTATTTTAACTAAGAATGGTGGTTTCGATTATACTTCAGATTGAATAACTCCTTGAAGAAATGTGTATAACATATGAAAACCTTTTTTAAAAAAACTAGATTTAGTATTCTTTGAGTTTTTTTCAATGCTGCAATTCTGAAAATATTGACTTTTACACTGCAGTCATGTAACTGTTGCACTCTCAACTGCTTAATACACAATTTTGCACATGGTTTTCTAATATTTACAGCCCCCTCCTCCTGCTGGACTGCTTGGGCAGTGAATTCCTACTGGATTTTGCAATATTAATGTTCTGAATGTTTATAAGCTGGCAGCTATTTACAAATTCTCAGAAAGTCACTATTCCACAGTATTCATTATCTTATGGGTAATGCAAAATGTACATACTAAATGAGGTATCATTGAAATATTGCCATTTAATAGTAATTTTTTGAATAATTCCAGAACTTTCATATTGATTTACATACTTTACCCTTAGGCATCAGGTTATGGAGATCGAAGTCATCTGCATCAAAAGCTAATTTATGTCCTCTAGCATCTGTTTATCAGACGGAGGGCATTTAATCATAGTGCTGCCCCAATGCTCAAACAGTCATGTCAATTTGTGTGATTATTCCAAGATTGTTGGCCATCCATATTCTATACATAACGCTATAATCACACACAATCACAGAACGTAAAGTATCTAAGTTAATAAATCTTGGTTATCAAACTTAATGAGTCAGATAAAGGCTGTGTTCACTTGGTAGGGTAAGTTTTGGGGTGGCTGTAGAGGCTTGGGAACTTTGAACCATTAAGTGAGAGCAAAAGTTGAGAGAGAGCAAAAAATGCAATAAGAGGCCATGAGACATTTTATAAAGTTTGGGAAATTTTTAGGTATCTACTAACCTACCATTTATTCCGTGGAATGACACTGTTGTTGTGATTAAATGGAAGAGAGATTAGTTGTATAGTGATAGCTGAAGGAAAAAGGAAAGGAAACCTATAAAGGAAAATTTTAATGTATTTTGGAATAATGAGTCCCCTGGCCTTGTGTACTGTGTTTTTATATTATGTGATACACATACTTATCTTATGTGGTCATAAGTTAGCGCTGATTCCATCATTGGAGTGCATTAAGTGTTGATCATTATTGTTTGCATGAATAATATTTTATGCATATTTTTTTCTTCTACTCTGTAATTATTTTATTTGTAGGCCATACCAAGAACAGGACAGCTTTTGGCGGAGGTGATGAAAGGTGTTCAAGGCCGCTTCCATAGCTGTGCTGAGTCAATGCTGCCACTGCTTCTGCAGTTCTCTTGCAAATTTTCTTGTGACCCCTCCGACCACTTCTCAGGAGACACGGAAGAGTTAGCAATGGAGGAAGAGAAAAGTATTTCTTTCCAGCTTGTCAAGCACACTTTGATCAATTTGTTGTCAATTGTCACACCAGAGAAGGAAGCTTGGCTACTCTGGAAATCACTAATTGTGAGTAAATTCATTTGTTATGAGTGTCTTTTGTATTGGTGGTTTAAATTTACCTTTGCTTCCAGTGGGCTCTTTCATTGGCATTTAATGCCTACGCAAACACTGACTCCAATGTTTACATCTGCCAGTATTTTACCTTCCCCTCTTTTCTTCCCTTTTCATGACTGGCATCCTAACCTAATAAATTCAGGCTCCTGAAACTTAATGTTCGCAGTCATGAGAACCCAATATGCTGAAGTCCCTCATGGGATGAAAATGTCCTATCCAAGGTTTCTGGTATTTATAGCCCTTTTCGGAAACTATGCTCTCTAAATTAATAGATGTATTAAATACTTTCATTTCAATTGTTGTAATTATTCTAGATTAAGCATTTGTACTTCAAACTTGGTTCATAAATAGACTTACCATTTTTATGTGAATGAAAGCAAATGAGAAGTATAGCTCTTGCAAGATATCCCAATTGAATTCTTATAAAGGAGAAATGAGGAAGATATAGTACCAATGTGGTCGGTATGGTGCCTTGAGCTCTGGCTTCCCATAGCTCTTTAAAAGGACTCTTGCAACAGAGGAGATTCAATTTAATCCTCCCTCCAATCCAATCCCTCTTTTGATGCTAGATGGAGAGTACATCCTCCTTCCTGTCCGCCTAGTAGTGTAAGTACTCCCTCCATCCAATTGGATGTAAAGCAGTGGACCCTATGGCACCCATTGTTGAGAATAAGCTTTTTCTTTCCACCCTTCCTCCATTCCTGAACTTTTTTACCTACCTACCCGGGACTGATGTGTTGGTTGGTTATTTGGGAATGGGACAACTGAGGTTGTTTGCACCATTGAGGACAGGTGTGTAGCTAGGTAAATGAATTTAAATTGTGGAGAGAAACCTAGTTGCAAGACTAGCCTACTTTTAAAAGTAGGTGCAAAGGAGACAGTTTAATGTCTCATCCAGTAGATGGAGTACTGCACTTTAATGCCCTCCATAAAACACCCTATCTGGGGTTGAGTTTCCTCTGACAAATATCTGCTTCTGCTTGGAATTGACCCCTGCCATAGGAGTGATATGCCAGTACTCTAGCCACCTTACCAACCTGATCCCCACTGATCTGTCCTTAATGGCACAAGTGGCCTCAGTTGTTGGACACCTACCAAATACCCATTGTTATAACCCATTAATATCCTTTGCAGAAGGTCTCTGAATAAAAATTGCTTTGATTTGGGAGTTTGACTCATTTTATTTACAATTTTACTTTTTTAAACTTGAGGTGAAAGTTGGCTGTAGAATATCTTATTTTATCCATTAAATATCATTGTCTTTCAAAATTTTGCCTTTTACTACATTTGGTAGTACTAATGAATTTTTGTTTTGTTTAGGGGAGGAAGTCGTGCTTGTCTAAGATAATTCCCTAGCATATACCTTTCATGGACTTGTATTATCAGATATTTTTTTCATTGATTGTCAAATCTGAAATAAACAATATGTATTCCCTAAAAAGTTGAGTTGTTTTTTATTTATAGTAATTTGTTGATTTATGATTTTATGTACCATGTTTGTGACGAAGAAATTATATCTATCCCTCACTGAATGTTTAAATATTTTTTTAAAGGACATGGTTCAAAAATGCTCCTCAGAATATAAGGTGAAGAAGGATGAGAAATATCTTATCAACCTGAAACGCTCCATCACTTTCCTGCACCTTGCTGTTGACTTCAACCATGGACAATGGTTACTGTCAGATATCAAGCAAGGAATCTCTTCCGTTAAGCAGACAAACATTTCACTCTCCAATCAGCTTGCCAGTGTGCTTACTGCCATACTACGAATACCATCATTGCATGAAGGCATTGCACTAAATGTCAGTGAGCTAATTGGATCAGTGTTGTCTTCACCTGCTGTGGCCCAAGGAAAATTCAGGTTGGAGCAAGATGTTGCTGCCAAACTTGCTAACCAAGTAAGCATTTTACTGGAACAAAAGATCATTACCATTTAGGATTTCAGAGCCGGTAGAATGAGAAAAATACTTCAGTTTATTTTTTATTGGGGGAGGTCACGTGTGAGTATCATACACATTCTTTAAAAAACAGCTATTTGTCACTTATTTCTCCTGCGTTATTGTTTTCTGCATGTACATTACAGCCATTTTGTTATATATGTTGTTGTCTTGTTTTATATTAAAGTAAATTCAATCATGAAGAATTGTCATGTGGAAATTCTATGTAGAGGTCTAATTGCTGTCTCTATCAATGAGGAACTGATGAAAGCTGTTCATTCTTTTCACACCATATTTCAAATGTTTATGGATTTTGGTAATTCATGGGAAACAAGTCTTTTGAGTTTCCCTTTAGGTTGGTTATGTTTTCAGACTTAGCAGTAGGTTACCTTATCTGTAATAATATGGTGCCCATAGTATACCACTAAATTGGTGTAATATTTTTACAATATGGCTGTGGCATTGTATCAGCCACTTGCTGGTATAATAGTGAACTTTTAGGCTTAAGGATTTCTAGGATTTATAATAGGAAGCCCAGTAAGGGTGTGTGTTGATTAGGGTGGATAATACCTCTTCAGTACCTTCTAAGCTACATCTCATTTTTGTGCAAAAGTTATTTCATCTTTGCACACTTAGGAGAGGCAAAATGCATCAACTCATTCCACTTCTGTTGGTTTCAAAATTTTGCCTTTTACTACATTTGGTGCCCTCTTCAGCTCAAGTACAGGTGCCAAGCCAAGGTGGCCACCTTGTGGCCGAAATACGCGTATCTGACACTCACCCTCGTTTGTTTCTGTGTGTTTTTCTTTGACCACGCTCTTTTTGAGCAATTTCTCCCAGAAGTTGGACCCGTCTGTGTGTTGTGAGTGAGTGATTTGAGTGCGTGTGAGTGTGATTGTTGTAATAACCAGGCATCCTTAGTAGGGTCCCATTAGCCCTATGAAGGATATCAGGTTATAACCCAGGCATCCTTATCAGGGTCCCATTAGCCCTCGAAAAGGATCCCAACTGGGTTGAGTGTGTGTGTCTGTGGTGGTCACTGGCGAGGAAGTAACATTCCCGTAAACCATCACAGGAGGGTATTCTGGTGGAGAGGCTGTGGTTGGTCCCTGCTGTGGAAACCCCTTTCCCGCAAACCAACACAGTAAGTGTATTTGTGGTTACATGTTTGACGAGTGGTGCCATTTTTACGGCTATTGGAGAATTTTATTTTTATCTATCTAGAGAGGCCGTAGAGCTCAATTTCCTTTGATTTAATCATTCCACTTCCTCTACTATGATATGAACAAGCTAACTCTGAAGTTCAGGCATGACTTCATGGAAATTAATCTTAATGCAAAGAATACTTTGTATTTATCCACAATTTATTTTCAATTAAGAGCAAGCCAAATGGTATTGCTAAAGGCAACAGGAATCATATTCTGTATTGAATGGGACTGGATTTCAAGAACTAGCCTGAAAAATTCATTATTTCCAGGTGCTGTTGTATCACCATGCTGATGTTGTTCTTAAATTTGTTAGGAGGACTGTTAATTTTTCTGGATTTGAAACACTCATTTTACCTCATTTGATGTCATTCTGCTCAAAGTATAGACAAAAAATTTCTGGTAAGTAGCAGTTTCTGCAATGATTTATCTGCCATGTTTGGCTGTACCCGCTAACATAGCTTTCTCATTAAACCAGCAAATATGTGCAATGGCCCTTTTGGTAAAAGTAAGCCTAAAATTTTGTGCTTGAATAGATGCAACTTTTACTCATGCATGAAAGATCTGCACTTAAATCTTAGTCAATGGTAGCCACATAAAGTTATTTTATTGTAATGGTTTCTGCATATTGCCATATTCGGCCTTGAAAAGCATTTACATTATTTGTAGCCAATATGATTTATTCATGAATTTTATGTATTTGCTATTTGCTTTCCTGTCAGATGATACAGATTGAATGTATATATTGGCAATTTTTTCAGAATATATTTATCTTTTGGATATGGTTGTATCCCAAAATTCAGAATTCGATATTTTCTAAACTCTAATACTCTTTGGTATGATTATTTGAAATGGAATGCATGGACTATATATAAATTCTAATCTTGCCAAAGTGTAATAGAATTTTGAATGGATTTTACGTAATGATCCAGCAAAAACTTGACATCCTTGAATTTTTTTGGGTCTAATCCTTTTCGTACTTATTCTTCATGCAAATCTTTAGATGGTTCAGGTGTTGGCCAAGGAAAAGAGGTTTTGGATCTGCTAGCCTGTCTCATTTTGGAAAAAGCTCCTCCATGCAAGGCTGGTGGCAAGAATTTGAAAGACTGGCAGCAGTATCCTCTGGATTTCAAGATGTCTTTGTAAGTAAAGAAATTAGTCACAGACAGAAAAAAATAATGTTCTGACATTTCTTTTTAATATGAATTTCTATTGTTTTCAGTGGACAAAATGACATAAGTTTCTTCTGTAATTTATTGGAAGAGACTCTGTCCTTCCCTGCTCAGAAGAACTTCTCTCATCTTGATGCATATATTAGCACTCTCATAATTTTGCCTCACTTAAAGGGTGTCAAGGACATGAGTGAGATCTTGACTGCATCAGTCAATTCATTATTCGATATGTTGGAGACAGGTAAAGAATGTGAAAGCCTGAAGCAAGAAAATATACTGTTTCTTCTCTCTGAGGCCTTGATTACCACAGTTTTGGTGAAAGATGAGGGAGGAAGAATATCAAGACATATACCTCGTAGAAAAATCCTTGGAACTCTGTTGCCATTTGCCATCACAGCCAAGGGGTTACCGGCATTGAGAGCTGTTGATGTGTATCTCTCGGCTGTAATGGCAGATGAGACTATGGAAAATAGTGGTGTTGAAGGAGAGCTTCCACTAATTAGTGACTTGTACACTGCCCTTTCTCCGAATCTCTCCTCACCATATAGGGAGGTAACTATTTATTTATCTCCTACTTATTCCCATATGGTCTTATTTTGGTGTAATCTGTCCATTGGTGACTGCATGAGGTGGCTAGTAAAATGGAAAATATATATAGAGAGTTGTATTATGGACACCCATTAAGTCGTCTGTATTAATATTAGAAAAAATGAGATTGATTTTATTTCTATTTTGTGTCCTTAGGTCTGCCGTTTGACTTTGAGTATACTCCAAAGTACAGAAACGATTGAAGCTTGCCAGAAGAGTGATGCAGGTATATTTTCTGCTTGCCTTGCAGCTGAAGAGGTTCCTCTCACCATCCATGATTTCAGACAAAAAATTGGTCTGCTCGAGGCTCTAAAGTCTGTGACTAATGCCTCATTCCCATCATTCAGCTCAAGTGAGGTGAAGTATTATTGTAAAGGGCATGTGACATTTCTCTCTCTCTTTCTCTTTGTTCACTCCTCTGTGTGAATTAATACCTTTTAGTAATGTGCACATGCCATTGAAACAAACTATTGCTAACATTAGGGTCCTGTCTCATATAATATTCCAGGCAATATTGCGGTATCTTCTGGGGATCCACTTTGCAAACTTTAAATTGCTTTGGGAACCCACCTGTAAATTAATTGCATCAATTGCTCGTGAAAACCCTAAATCATTTTGGGAAGTATTCGTACATCAGCTGAAGTTATCAATGGCCTATATGAAAGTTGAAAGTGGCTGGAAGGAAGAATCAAATGAAATAGTTCGTGCTCTACAAATGGCCAAAAAATGGGAAACTTATCATCAAGGAAGTTTTTTGTCCAATAGTAAGTATGTTGTTCTTTTTCTATTTCTAAGTTCATGTTTTATTCTTACCTACCTGTGTAGCATGTATGTATTATATGTCTATTAAACATAACCTGGAGGAGTTTATGATTTGATTCAGCCCTCATGCATTGTTTCAAGCCGAAGTGTGGCTATGGAGAATTTTCTCCTCTTATCATATAAGTGATGCATTCCTACACTTCATTATAATGTCTTTCATCAATAACCTCAAAAGCATACCATAAATATAGGCTAATTTCACTGTGATTGTGGTTATAATAATAATAATACTTTATTTTTCCCCTGTTGACAAGTACAAAATATGGTACAAAATATAATAAATCATGTAATTGTATAGGGTACGTCAAGAGTATTTGCAAAAAAAGGATATTAAATAACACCAATATGTACATATATCAGTAAAAGATGTCATTAAAATATTACACTGAGCTTATGTAATCATTCACACTATAAAAACAATTTTCATTAAGGTACATAAACAGTTTCTTTTTAAAAATAGTTAATGATTTTTCATTTTTTAAACTCATGGGTAGCTTGTTATACATTTTTATGCATACAGAGCGGGGACCTTGGGACATCATTGACATATTGGCAGATACCACACAAAGATGTTTACTTGTCCTGGTTGCATGACTATGTTTTACATTGTTAGATGGAAATATGGTCAAATTCTTTTTTACAAAAATGACTGAGTTATAAATATAAACACAGGGCACTGCTAGAATGCCAAGGCTCTTGAAAATTGGTCTACAATGAGCTCTGTATGGCTTATTACACATAGACCTGAGCAATTTCTTTTGCATAATAAAAACATTGTTTAACTTAGTAGAAGACCCACTACCCCAGATTATTATGCCGTAAGATACAATAGAATAAAATAGACCATAATATAATGTTTTTAAGACATCCATACTAACTGTGTGCTTCAAAATTGAAAGAAGATAGTACACTGAATTTAATTTTTTCCTGAGTTATATGATGTGATGGTCCCACTTCAGGTGTTCGTCAAAATTTATTCCCAAAAATGTATAGTCATTGATGACTTGACAGTTGTTTATCATGGGATTTGAAATACTTGAATCAAACTGACCAGATTTAGCAGAGAATATCATGGCCTGTGTTTTTTTTCATTAAGAATGAGGCTATTCCCATTGCACCACATGCTCATGTCATGAATAATGGATTCACCCAAAGCAATCACATCTTGAAATGACTTCTGAGACAGCACGGTGCTCACATCGTCAGCAAACATGACACAATTACTGTGAGGGTTTACATGGACTGAACTTGGTAGATCATTTATATAAATGACAAATAAGATAGGACCCAACACTGATCCTTGAGGAACACCTTTATCAACTCTTAGTGGTGAAGAGAGGTAGAAATTGCCATTTTCCTGTATAGCTACCCTTTGATGACGATTTTTGAGATATGTTCTCAACCACTGCTGGGCTGTGCCTCTAATACCCATTTTTTCACATTTGTATAAAAGTTGGTCTCTCTTAAGTGACGAAGTTGGGCTTATCCCAATCATGATTTGACCTACATAACTGCCCATCATGTGCCTCATCACTGAGTGAGTGCAAGAACATCTAATTGACATTAACCTCCTCAGAAATTTCACTATTAAAGTGGACTGATGGTATAGCTCACTAACATACCTGAACTGGCTGTTGAAAGATGGTTAAAGTGGTTGGGGTGGTGTCTGGTCTAAGGATTTCCTTATTTCTATCGTTCATATTCAAATTTAGGTTGTGGTAAAGGTTTATCAGTGGTATCCAGATTCCTACTTGGATGCTATGACGGAGAGCATTATAAGGCCCAATTTCATGATGTCTTGTTTGTGTTAACCACCATGATCAATTTTTATAAAATTAATTATTATTACCACCATTATTAAATTAATCAAATTAGATTAATTTAATACTCACTGAGAGTTTGTTGATACTGTTGAACTGTTGTTGTTGTTTTTGTTACTACTTTACCAATGAATTGAATTTTGACAGTATCTCACAAGGTTAGCTGAGACTAATTTTATTGAGGTATTTTGTAATGTGTGTGTTAGGTTTGGGGTTCTTTGAAAGCATAAACTGTGTGGCATCTGCACTAGTCGGGTACAAAAGGGAATTTGTCGTGGTATAAAGGAAGTCTGATGCAAGCTTTCTGTGGTAATCATCCAGAAGATACCTAAGACTATTTTCAGTACAAAAATAATTGTCTTGAGCTGTTAGATATCTGTAATATTGATTGGTTAAGAAATTGTCAAGTTGGATACATATGATGTGTGATTCAAATACAGGTGAGAGGGTAGCCAACATTATGACATTGAGGATCTTTACCTTGTTATTTTTTTTAAATTCAATTTTATTTGCATTACATCAATTTTACATACCGTAATAATAATAATTTTTAGAGTAATTGAATATAATAATGCTAATTAAAAATTCTTAAATATATACAATAGATCCTGAGGATAATAACAGATATAGTCCTGCTAAGTGTATGGCTTGTCAGCAGGTGCTGTTTTTAATTAATAAATAAATTCACAATATTGATCTGTCAGAAAAGTTGTCAAAAACCTAAAATGTAATCAAAACACAAAAATATACACAAAGACTCAATTAAAACATTAAATCAAATAGCATAAGTGCTATAGTTTTTATTTAATTAAACAAATGTAATCAAAAGTACAAATGAAATTTTTTTATTCATTGATCCGTCAGAAAACATTAAAAATATCAATGAAAAACCTAAAATGTAATTGAAATACATTAAAATATTACATGTCAAATCACAGCCATCTATGAAACCTAAGGAGTAAAGATGTATAAAATAAGAGTGAATTATAATTTTCAATAACTTCTTTGGGATAGTGGTGTATATGTCTCGAGTCCCATGTGCTCTAATGCTCTTTTTTTTTGCTTTGCCAGGTGAATATCTCTCAGAATGGTACTCTCAGAGGTTTACTCTGCGTGACTGTCCTGATTTTGTTAATTATCGTGTACAGCTTTTAAATACCATGTGTGAAATGGTAGAGATTTGCGAGGCAAAGAACAGAGACGTATCGGAATTATTTCTTTCATTTTATCGGTAAGAGTGAAGTTTTTTTTACCCTTAAAACTTTTTAGTGACTTTTTCATTTTAAAATGTTGTAAAATATGTATTTTTTGGGCAGGGATGAATTTTTAAAATCTGATTCAAAAGTTTCTCCAACCTGGGACATAAGAAAAGCTGAAAGTGATGTTGATATTGATGAAGAAGGGGAAGAAACAGAGTTGAATGAAATGGAAGGAGAGAATTTTCATCTAAGTAATAGAACATCTACGAAGTAGGTACCACATTTAATAATGACAGCTCCATCTTGTGATATCTGTACTAATGTGTTTTTTTATGAAGTTTCCGTGATTAATCAACTTTCTTCTAATTTTAGGACCATGATATCATTTTTAAAACTGCTTTCAAAGATGAAAAATCCAAAGGCTATGTACAGAGAACCTGAGCTAGCCCATGTGTATGGGGAATTAATCTCCCATCGCAATGCAGAAATACAGCTACATTCTTTAGACTGTTTACTGACTTATCGATGCAAAAGTCTTCTCCCTTACAGGTAAGAAAACCATCTTCCCCTTTTTTCCATTTGGGATTTTCTTATGGAAATATTGTTGGCTCCCATTTTTGAACTTGCTAAATCAGGAAAGATCATTTTCATGCCAATTTTTGGCTCTAGAATGTTTGGTTATTTGTATCATAGTGTATTAGTATCACTCCTGCAATGCCATAAGTTTGTTGCTGTTGTTGGAAATGGGTTTTTTTCTTGATGTCCAGAATCTACTTTTTTAAATGGTTGATGAATATGTTAATCAATGAACTGGCTTTGAACCGAGTACAGGTGTATTGGTCATTTATCGCAATAAATGATAATTTCAAACAAGCAGCTGAAGCCAGGATGTGAAAGTGTATTTTATTGGCGCATGATATCTGAAAAACCCTTGGTTGTACTTGGAAAGGATGCTTGATTTTTAAATGAAATATTTTTTCTGCGAAGTCTCCCTTAGAAGACCATTGTCTCCCTGTGCATGTCCACCCCCTTTTTTTATTCTTTCATTAATTCATTAATCTCATTATCAAAGCTGAAGTTTCCTTACTTCACATCTTTCTTTATTCTTCTACCTCATTTTAGCCATATTTCATCGCAACTAACAGCTCTTCATATAGTCCACGTATTATTTTGTTGTCGATAAATGACTCTCTGACGAGCGTAGTTGTAACCAGTTATCTATTACTAGGTAACTTTTTAAATACATTTTATAAGCCTATGAAGCACATATGCGGGCTGGTCTGTAAGCATCCTCTTCTCTTGGGGAATGTAGGGTAGTGGGGGAAGCTATTTTTGCCCAGTCTCTCAGGTGAAGCATCTCTCATTCATCCATTAGTCTTGAAACTGAATGGTCGTCATCTTGGAATTCTTGCATTTTCTCAAGAAAGTTGAGCAATTCTTAGAATCAATGTACTTCATTGCAGTGAACATGATCTCTGCTGATGTAATCATAAGAAAAGTTTGTATTTTATATCTACCTTTGTTATTATGAACGTTCTCCATCCTCTCTCTTAGGGAAAACCTTTTAGGGTTGATAGATGAGAAAAAGTTAAAATCAGAAATCAACCTGTTCCGGATTGACAAAGAGAGTGAGTTGGTGAAGGAGCAGCATCGGAGCCAGCTTATGCCTCTTGTAATGCAGTAAGTTATAATATCCCAAATGGATTAATGGATAGATTTATGATAATCACTTAAGACTGTCGATCATTTTAGAATAGTCACTCTTATTTTACAAAGTACAAAGACCTATTAATATGTATTCATTGTACTTGACTTCATTTCGTATTTCATTTTTGACCTTTCTATTTCACATTTGAGCCGTCTTAGTTGTAACTTGAATAATGATCATGGAGATAGTGGAAGTATGGTATATTATAATAGTACTGCTAATGTAAAACACGTTGTTTCAAAATATTAGTCATGACTCAATACTATCCTGTCATGCAACCCTTTGAATGTAGGTGGAAATCTTTGCATTATGACTAGTATTCATTTATTTTTTCCTGGGACTCTTCTCTGTTACTTAGTTTCATGTATACTGATCAAAACAACATGTACATATTTGTGTTTTCCTTGCTGTAATGATTAAATGTAGTTGCCTAGAGTTTTTAATGTGGATTTTATGAGAAATTGTATGTGGAAGTGAAGAGTAAAAAATGAGGGAATGGTTTACATTTGTATATTAATAAATATATATACTATGCAATTCTTTTGTCTAAAAGTGAAAAAATGTAAAAATTTTATAAGCACCTCTATAAAAGAGAAGCATATAACATGATGCATTATTATTTTTGGAGTGCTTGGAATGGGCACTGTGATATCTGCTAGATAGTATCTGAATTTGCTTCTTCTTTTTGAAAACTGTGTCGTATCTTACTGTCCTCTTTTATGTCTTTCTGAATTTATACAAGTTTTATGACTAACATTGGTTCATTGTATGCTCTAGGATCTTGTATAGCAAAATGCAGTCTGGGAACAAACGGACAGGTCATCAACGTCGAGCTCTTGTCTTACGTTTCATCGCAGGGTGTCATGATAATGAAGTTGTTATGTTCCTAAAAATGGCTTTCAGTTTGCTGATACCATATATTGGAGGTAATTGCTTTTATCACTTACTTTTTCTAAATATTTTCTTTTAGTCTTAGAAATATTTTGCTGATTTCAGCATTCATCTTGGTTAAGTGTCAGGTCCTAAGGTATATATTACAATAGCATGAACATCAATCTGAGTTACTGCATTACTGGAAATGCCAAGAGGTGTATTACTTTTGATTTAAGGGAAATTAACAAAAGCTGAATGGAAAATGACCTGAATGCCAATGTATTTTAGATTTCTTTCTGTTTAAAAAAATGTTTAGGTATTTGTGTTGTATGCACATGGTTATTGTTTGAGAGAACCTTAATTTTGACTAAAGAAAATGGTTCCTTGATGGAGCCTACGGTAACTCATCGTTGATTTCTATGCATGCAATTTGATTCCAACTACATATGCCATTACTTCCATTTTTAATGTACAGAGGTTTTTAAAATTAATATAACAAATTAGGCAGAGTCATGCATTTTAAGAAATAGACTTCCCTTACTACATTATTCTATGTATCTCATATTGCTCCTTTATCCTTTCTTTTAATTCCTTTCATTTTGTTATTTTTTTAGATTATATTGTTCTTCTATTAATGTCATGCTTAACATTATATAAAGGATTGAGTCTTACACATCAGACTACCTTTATATGGAATTTATTTGTTATCTATCATCTATTTTTTATCTTTCAATGATTACAGAGGCTAATTGTGTAACAGTAATGTTTTGACATGTACATATTTTTAGTCATTACCAATTTGTGTGGGCAACAGATGAAGATTTTCTTCTTATGCATCAATCAATTGTAAATTTTCAATTGCAGTTTTCTGAATATCATGGTGAGAATCTTGAAATGATGGATGATGATCAGAGTAGAGAGCTGATTATTTGCTCTATGATATCTGCTAGATAGTATCTGATCTAAGATTCTCTCATATTTTCTTTATTTGGTGATAAATGTTACTTTCGTGGTACATAATATTTAATTGTTGTAGTTAACTTCATAAATTTTGCCTTAGTAAATTGTTCACACATTATTTGTTTCCAGATGCACATCAGGATGCAGCTGATATGGCTCGACATCTGAAATCCTCAATCTTGCTGGAAAAAGCTGTGCATCCTAAACGGCTTCTCAGCACTTCTAATCTTTTGGTTGTGGTTGTTGAGCGTTTGGGAAGTCTTCTTCTGTCCATGACTCCAACATCGACCACTCAAGTTAAGAGTGAAGCCTTGGAATTCCTGCTTCGCTGCCTTCTTTCCACCAATGCCTTGATTGCAGGGGAGTATGCGAGGAGGGATCTCATCCACCCCTGTCACTTGGCTTCCTTACGTTCTGCCAGAGTAGCTGCTCTCGCAGCAGTGACCACTTTTTTTCGTCGCCTAGACTATTACCCATGGTCTGTAACAACAGTTGATGGGGATAAGTGCATGGGAGATTTGGAGGCACTGTTTGAAACAACAGTGTGGCCTTGGCTTGATCAGCTACCAGTTGAAGGAATACATAGTCCCACTGCACTCCTGAAGTTAATAATTGTTTGGAGTGAAAATCCCAGGTAAAAGTTTATGTTGAGTTGTTTTCAGTGTAATGTTTTTGCTTGCTTTGTTACTTATACATGTCTTATGTTGTTTCTTTCTTGCAGTGTTGGGTGGTACATAAAATAGATCTAATGCATGATTTATTTGACTAAGAAAAAGTAGTGGAAAAAGTTGTCACTGTAGTGTCATTGTCTATTCAAAATAGTGATATGGTCAGGATTTGAGGAGTCGATCGAAACTTATCAAATCCATTGATTTGAGATTCAGTCAAATCATCCTAAAAAAATTTGAACCTGGATGGTGTCGGTAGCGAATGTGCTACATCACGTTAAAATCTTATCGTTCAAAATCTCGCCTTTGGAATTTAATCATCTCCAACTTATATTACTTCAAAAGCACTGATGATTTGCAAATTTCCACGGAAAAAATCATCAGCCTTGACCGGAATGTCAGTGGATAGTCCCGGATAGCTTAAAATTTGTCACTGATGATTTGTTTGTAAATTTATTATGCCATAGATAAATACGTATGTAAGAGGAGATTTTATGATTATCAGCCGTTTTTAAGTTTCATTCAAACTTTGGCACTCTGTGCATGTTTGCGCAACCCATGTAAAATCCCATTGCATCACTTCCAAAAGCGATGTCTGCTCTGCAGATCACCCTGCCATTTTTTTATTGTGTTTGACTAGGTCAAATAAATTTTCTTCCTCTCTCTGATAAATGGAGTTTTGAGTTGTAGAAAAATATACACCTAACCTAGCATGCCTCGTCAAAGATGACCTTTTTCACACTGCCAAAGTTGTTATGTTTTCGCTTGTTTTTGTTGCTCTATTGTGCCATGGTTTTGAATCACAAACTGAACGGTTAAATTAAGCCTAATTAAGCATGCAGAAGCATAAAATTGAGCCTGGTCCTTCCTATGCATTAATATAGGAGTTATTTGGTTCTGAAAGTGGATTAAATTTTTTAATATATTACTATTTTTGGGTATGGGAAAGTTTTTATTTAGTCAAATTTTGAGAAATTTAGGTGGTTGTCTCCTTTCCACATCATCACATCTTTCTGAAATCTGGGAGTCACAGTTTAAAAATTTATGTTGTCTTTTTCAGAAGCAAGAAATACCCTCTGTTTTGTAGATTTAAAAATTTCCAACTTTTGTTCAACGGTATTCAGTTTATGTAACCTACATTTATTTTCTCTGGTATCTTTCATGTCATTTTCATGTTTTCACTCATTTTTGGTATAATGAATTGAGATAATTCAGAAAAGATACAAATTACACCTTGCTTAAGAGTCTGCAAATTGCCTTGGTCATGTGTGTACTGCTGAGACTCCCATGTGAAACAGTTAAATGCTTGTATGCACCAACATGTGAACTGGTGGGCACCATCACATGACATTAAAAAATATTACACATCAACTAAGTCCCCTTAGTCCTAGTTAAGCATACAGAAGTCAAGGAAGAGATGTTTTTTTCAAATGTATGGAAATGCAAACTGTGGTTTAGTTGAGTCCGCAAAATTTGAAGACCACCCTTGATTTGGGATTCAGATAAATTTTTGATTTGACTCTTAAATTCTATCAGATGCAGATTAACTACATCAAATGTTTGTGCTGTGAAGATTATTTACTCTTCCAAAGTATTGAGTCATCACCTTTATGGAGAAAACACTATTCAGTGGCCACATTTATGAAGATTTATATTTGCATATTTTAACATTCTTCACCCTTTTAACTATGTTCAGGGTGGATGTCCTCCAATTTTGAAAGTTTTGGTGTAAATTCTAGCTTATTGTAAATTATGGCAGTTGTTGTCTTCACTCTCTCTCTCTCTACCCTTTAATTATCAAAAGCCAACATCATTGTGATTGTACATATTCTAAAAAACAACATCATTAAATTTCAAGCTGAATTATTTTTATTTAACCATCAAAATAAACTAAACTTTAAGATACCTAAAATATCTGGCTGTAATGCAAAAGCAATGTCTTTGTCATAGTCTTTGTGACATTTTTCAATTTCAATGCAACTGATTTGATTAACTATTTTATGTGGCTATGATTAATGTGAGAACGCTGAGGAGGTTTCATTGATCACCTGTTTAATTAATATCAACTTCCTGATTCTCAGATATTACCCTTTGCTAGCCAAGCAGCGTTTGCATCCAGATGGGAAGTATAATTCAGTAATGCCTGCGGTTATGAGTTTGCTCAGTGGGAAAAAAACCAAGGCTCCAGTTGTAAATGCTATATTGGATATTGTGGAGAGGCTGATGACTTATGCCTCCCTGAAGGAAACTGGTGTGCCTATGGAAATTTCTGAAGAGAAGGATTTCGCAGCAGAGTTGCCACCTCTGGATGTTGGTCCTATGATTGAATTGCCTGAAGAAAGTGCCAGTAATTTACATGGTAAGGGTGGAATACATACAATTCTGAACCGCTATAGAATCTACAATGAGATAACATAAACACTTAAGAAGGTAGGAGCTATATTTATTTAAATACCAATTGGTATGAAATTCTACAGATTTTATATATATATTCTGTAGATTGGAGTGCAAAAAATTGTATCACACCCTTTTGTTATTTTTTGGCAATTTAATGCTGTTTTAGTGTTACCTAGTGGCTCTTGACTTTTTTTTGTAGTAATGCGAAGACATTAGTACAGATTTATTTCGCATCCCTTTCGCTCCCAGACTCATGCATGTAGACCTGAGGGGTTCTCAGGACTGAGAATAATTTTTTGGAGAGTAAATGTTTGTACTCTCAAAAGTCTTCTCTAATGCCCTTGATTTTCACACAATATGAAATTAGTTACCTTGATGAGGTAAGGATGAAATGATCTGAATGAAAGAAGGAAATGTAACAAGTTAATATGTATTAACCATTACAAACAAAATGATTTAGTTGTCATCAATTCCTTACATAACATGACTGATGCTATTATCACACAGTCTAGTCTGGTGGGCTTATAAATTTTAATTATTTGTATTAGGTCATTCTTTGCAGGGAATGTCTTACCCTAATTTTTTTGTAATAATCACCCTCTTTTACCTGCAATTTATCCTTCTCCATGTATTTTTATCTTTCAGTTTCTCACAAGTTGAACTTTGGGAGTAAGTTGATACTGCCTCATGTCCCATGCATCCTGCAAGTTCTTACTCAGCGTTTCCGGGCTCTTAAAAAGGGAGGTTCACCATCAGCGCGAGACTTGAGAGTACTCTCACAGTTGTCTGAGTTGGTTTGGGAGCCAGAAGATAGTGATGCCTTGGTTACATTAATCCTTCCTGTTGCTGCTCGCAAGGCGTCACTCGGAGCCACAGGAGAACAGATGTGCCAGTTACTGACAACTGCCAACAACCTGCTTCGTAATGTTCCATACCCCAGGAAATTCCTAAGGTAAGCTTAGCTCCAGCATGTCATCAATGGAAAATGGACTAAATTTAGCCTTTCTGTTTTACCCTATCTTTATGGTTGTTAGATGTACTCAAGATTAAATGTCTTGACCTAGTACGTTGTGGGGAGATCTGGACAGTAGAAGTATTCACTAGTCACACATGCCTTTGTCAGGTTGCCCAGATCTGACCTACTTCTCTAGTTTAATATTGGTCATTATAATTGATTTAAGTGGTAATCAAGGTTCTTAATAGTGGATATTAGGTGGATACCAGTTTGGCTGCAGCTTATTAGGTAGGTTTGGTGAAGAGAAGAAGGTATTGGTGGTTTGATGACTGATGAGGAGTGAGAAGAAGTCCCTTTTTATTGTTTCATTCTGAGGGATCTATTGCCTTTGTTTTCAATGGTATATTTAGTTACAAGAAGTTTGGAAGAACTCCCCACCTAGAATCCTTTTCAAACATCTTTGTGACTGAGAAGCAGACCTAAGTTTTTTGGGGGCTAGGGAACTTCGCACGTGACTTTGTGAAAACCAACCAGGATGAAGTAGGCAGAGCCTAGCCTTTCAGAAATTCAACTGCTCTCAGACCTCCGTCGTGTACGCTTCACGTTTCACTTAACTGTGTTGCCAAACCTCCATTGCATTTTTTGCTTGTTGTGCCGTGATGATCTTCCTTCAATCTAACTTTTTACCCACATTTTTTTATTAAGCTAATGCCTTTCCTTCTTCTCTGCATCACCCCACTATCTTTCCTTCATGTAAGTGGATTATTCTTGGCAAATATATTTTCCTTAACATTCATTGGGCATATTTTTAAATTTCACATATATTTTATTAGTTCTTTATTGATTTGAGACCATATAGCATACAATTTGTCATATTTTAGCCTAAGGTCATGGCAAAAACTCTTCGTCAATCACGGCAGTAGTCAGAAATCAGCAAAATTACTTTTTGTTTGGACTCACTTTAATCAGCTTGATTCACAGAAAATGAGTGAAGCATTTGTTTGTTAGAGTAATTTAACTAATAAAAGTTATGATTGTTTTCGAAAGTCCACTTTTGAGTCACTGACCGAACAATCATGCATGATCCTTCCTACGACCCATGAGACTGGTCAAGATAGGAGTCCGAGTGTGGAATGATTGGAACCCCCAGCCCTGGTGGCGGCGGGGTAAAGTCCTCGCCAGCTAAACTGAGGGTTGCGGGTTAGAGTCCCGCCTGGATGTTTTTCACTGCTCAGGGCATGGATATTAGGGTGTTGCTTTTTTTTCTCGGATTTTCAATTACAACCTCTCAAACTAACCAAGTGACATGACATAGGTGACATTGCACCAAGTGGATATATTTATTCTCTTATGTTTAAACCATGTATTCGACACAAACAATCCTTTTTCCAAGCACACACTCACCAAGTTTTCACCATTATCATTCTCTCGGGGGTCACCAAAAGGCCCAACCTCTCGCTCAGATGCATCCCGTCTCACTCCAACCCACCCATTCATGTCACCTAGTAAAATTATTCTCTCACCAGGATCACTTTCATTCAAAACCTCTCTCAGTTTTTCCCAAAACTCATCTTTCACACTCACTCTCCCCATCCACTGGTGCATAGCATGCCACAATCACAACTCTCCTAATACCTACTTTCATGAGAACCCAGAGCAATGTAGGGGATACTAACTCGTACTTCCTTACTAGCAACTTAGCTCTCTCGTTAAGAATGAGTCCTACACCTTGACTGCTGTATACATTATCTTCAACTCCTGACCACAATGCCAGACTACATTAGACCCCTGCTTTACGATGGGTTCAACTTACAATGGATTCGACTTACGATCTAAGTTGATTTTGGGAGCGCTTTTTAAAATTTCGAATTTCTCCGTTTTTGTTTTAATGTCGATAGTTTAAAAAATTGGTTTAATAATATTTTAAATAATTTTAATCCAGGATATTTCGTATGCATTGGCTGTGTCACGTACACTGAATGTATTGGCCCTGATGCTCTTAAAACCGATTCCTCATCCAGAAATAATGCCGATTCAACATACGATGGAATTTGCTTTACGATCGGTCCTCCGGAGCAGATTAATATCATAAAGGGAGGGTCTACTGTACTGCCATCTAATGTAACAGCATCCTGCCCCTTACGCTTAGTTTCATATACACACAAAATATCCATTCGTCTCACTTTCATTTCATTCAGCAACTCATGCTCCTTTCCATACACTCCTCTCACATTCCAAGTAGCGAGAGTCCAGTTTGTTTCCAGTCCATATCTCAATGGGCCAACCTCATGGCTTCGGCTGTCGGAGGCAACATTTTGACATTTAGCAGTATGTTGTAATAGAGTATGCAAGGTTACCAGCCTTCGCAGTACCTGCACCATGTGCAGCTTTCCCTGCTAATGGTTACGGTGCTCTACCAGTCAGTTTTGGCACATTTGCGCCAGTATGCCGCAAGAGAAACCAAAGCATAGTAATATCCTAGGCCCGCTTTCCCTATTCTGCTCAAGCTAGGAACCCTTTCTGAAAGGACTACCTTGAGAGCCAGCATTTTGTTGCCCGCGACCTACCACTAGGAGGTATATGCAGTGTACTGACACACCAGATCATCATAGGAAGTAATCATAGAAATGATCAGCATCACCTTACTAGTCAATCTAGCTATGTCCGTCTGTCTGTTATCTAATTTACACTTCTTTTTAATTTACTCAGGTCCATAGCTCCACTTTTCAGTACTGTGGATGGACGTCCTGCTAGATCTATCCTTTGTGAAATACTTGACACTGTGGCTTCCAGGAGTGACTCTCTAGTCAACTTTTCTGCCAATGGAGAAATCAGTGAGTTAAACTTTGCATGTTTCGTTAGTAAAAACCATTTATATAAGACAGGGAATTGATGTACTATGATCAAGTGTGTTTAATTAAATACTAGGTATATATTTTTCATGTAAAGCTTGCTTACACCTAAGGTTTTTTCTGAAAAATTTAGGTTGATTTGCAGGTGCAACGAGAAGCAACCGTCTGTAGAAAGAGGGGGACTGTTTTGGTTCCTCACCTGAATCTTTGGTCGCGAAGGGCCCAAGTGCCTTCCTGCAAATATTTGGTTACCCTTTGTGTTCTGTGGCAGTTTACTGAACCAGATGTGTGCACCACTACAATTCCATAGACTCTTCAATGAGACAAAAATAATCATCTATGCTTTCTTGTAAAGAAAGACTAAAAAAGCACTGACTATGTCTCATATTCAGTTTGGTTTGTTAATCAGCACTTGAACTTTGCAAGCTGTGTATTTTGCCCTGCTATGCCTTGCCATCATGTAAATGTGTATAACTGGAAAGTTCAAATGCTCAATTTTTTATATTTCAGCAGGGATATCCTAAATTTTGGTTCCATGGCAATTTTACCAGCTAGGGTTGTTTGATATTAACTTAATTTTATTTACTCTTATTTTAATGAAAATGAAAGATCTTAAGGACTTATCCAGCCCTAATTTTTTGTTTCACTTTTCTTAGCTATAAAAAGGCACATACTGTCGGCGCAGAAATGATGTGCACTCGAGTTTGGGTACAAATAAATAGTTAACGAAAAGACGTACAGAAAACCTAACGACACCATCATTTTTCTCATTCATTTCTACGTTATGTAATGGCAAATTTGAATTTTTTGATCAATTTTTATATTTTTTACTACAGTTATAACGTAAAAAGTACCGGTTATTTACGGCGCGCGGGAAAAGCTCCGACTTTGACACCTTGCAACTCTAACACAAGTTCGTCAATGACAACTATATTCCTGTAAATGGAGGATAGATATGTTTTCTGTAGGTTGTGCGAGTTTCAGCTTTGTATGTTTCATATAATCAAAGTTATTATTAATTATTTAAAATTATTGCATTTCAAAACTGGGGCATCGTAAGAATTCGTTCTTGGTCTCGTTGCAATTGGCACATCTTGAACATTTCCAATATGTTATTGTCCAAAACATCTATAAGCGCGTTTAATTTAAATCGAGTGATATTTATAATGGACGAAGTAAGAGGTCCCGTTCGGCGAAACGCCTAGCCGAATCGGTGCTGTGTTGCCGCGTTCACCCGCTCGGGCCCCCATCGCTCGGCGCCTGCCTAAGCCGGCCTGGAAGGCGGCCGTGGTTAACAATGTAATCACATTCCTTACCCTTTCTCTCATTCTCATTTGCAAGTTATTTTTGGCGATGATTCACGTGAGGTATTTAGTCATCACTCATGAAAGCAGTGGTTTATCACGGCCATTAGCCTACTGTGCACGATAGTATGCAGTTTCCCTCAAGATTTTGTGGAGTGAACTACACTGAAGATGCCTCCGAGATCTCTGTTTTCAGAGAGCGAAATCAGAATGATTTTAAGTGCAATTTGTTTTTTTTAAGTTAGAAGGTGAGAAACTTGAAGATTAGCGCTATCCAGTCCACCAGCGTGTAGCCTTGGTGTATCGCTTCTCTCAGTGAAAAGTATCATTGCAGCACAGGGAGAACGTGAGAGAGGAAAACCAGGGACCAGCGAAGAAAAGAAGACCATCGGCAGGGCGTCCATGCATGCAAATTGATCAATATACCGTCGGCGTTATTCTAAGATCAATCCACGAGTTTTATATCGAAAAATTATTTCCAACCATTGAAAAACTCAGAGAAAAATTGAAAGAAAATGAACCGAGATTTCCAAAAATATCGAATTCCAAGCTGCGTGATATCGTGAAAAATATTGGATTTTGCTTTAGGAAATTAAATAAGAAGCCCGTTTTGATGGAGTCGACGCCCATTGCTGCATCTCGCCACAAATTTCTCCGAAGAATACGGCGACTGAGGAATGATGGCTACAAACTCTTCTACACGGACGAGACATGGTTCGGCGAACACCACTCGACGAGGTATGCTTGGCAAGAAAATGTACCTGAATGGCAGAATAGCGGATTTTCGAATTATGATCTATATCGCGGCCATCTTCAAGAAGTTTTTGGTTAGCGAGGTGGTTTCAAGATTCCTTCCGGCGTTGGTAAACGCGTAATTATTGTACACATAGGGAGTGAGAATGGTTATTTAGAAGGTGCGGGTTTATGTTTTGTTGGGAAGATAGGGACTGGTGATTATCATAAGGAGATGAATTCCCAACGTTTTGAAGAGTGGTTTAGGAGGGTTTTAGCTGTAATGCCAAAAAAATCAGCGATTGTCATTGACCAGGCTCCTTATCACACAATGCAGGATCCCGAAACAATAATTCCAACAATGGCCTGATTAAAAGTAAATATAATCTCGTGGATGATAGAATGAAAGATTCCTGTTCTTGAAGATAGTGGTAACCTAGAATCTTTTACCAAAGCCGCGCTAATCAAACACGCCAAACCTTACTTCAAAACGCCCCAAAAGAAACTTATTACCAAGGAGTTGCGGCCCGATGTGGAATTGGTGTGGCTACCGGTGGCACATTATGAGCTAAACGCAATCGAGTTGATATGGGCGTATGTTAAGAATAAAGAGGCAAAAGTCAATCGATCAAATGCTGACGAGAAGGGAAACGGGGAAAATGTGTTTCGAGATCTCTGCGATGAAGCTCGACACAGGTTCTGACGATGGCACGAGGTGTCCAAACCCGGGTCTTGCTAATGCATCTCAAGTGGATTCAATAAATTCATTTCATTTCTCCGTTATGGATAACTTGCACAAATTAAAGCCTGCAAACCTTTCCTTTCCTAACACGGAGCTCGAGGCTGCGCCGACCGCTGGGGGCCCGAGCGGGTGAACGCGGCAACACAGCACCGATTCGGCTAGGCGTTTCGCCGAACGGGACCTCTTACTTCGTCCATTATAAATATCACTCGATTTAAATTAAACGCGCTTATAGATGTTTTGGACAATAACATATTGGAAATGTTCAAGATGTGCCAATTGCAACGAGACCAAGAACGAATTCTTACGATGCCCCAGTTTTGAAATGCAATAATTTTAAATAATTAATAATAACTTTGATTATATGAAACATACAAAGCTGAAACTCGCACAACCTACAGAAAACATATCTATCCTCCATTTACAGGAATATAGTTGTCATTGACGAACTTGTGTTAGAGTTGCAAGGTGTCAAAGTCGGAGCTTTTCCCGCGCGCCGTAAATAACCGGTACTTTTTACGTTATAACTGTAGTAAAAAATATAAAAATTGATCAAAAAATTCAAATTTGCCATTACATAACGTAGAAATGAATGAGAAAAATGATGGTGTCGTTAGGTTTTCTGTACGTCTTTTCGTTAACTTTTTATTTGTACCCAAACTCGAGTGCACATAATTTCTGCGCCGACAGTAGTGTTGAATATTTTGGTGATATAACCACTTTATTGAGCAAAAGAATAGTTTTAATTTCAAATAGACCATAATAATTAATCTTAAGTTAGTAACGTTCTCATCAGGTACCTTCTGTTTATTTGAGTCAGTTTCTCTGAGATAATGGTTTTTTTTTGTCTTATATAGGCGATGAAGAGGAGATGGAGAGGTTATTTGCCCTAGAAGACTTGAAAAATGCATCAAGGATTTTAAAATCTCTTAATTCATGGGACCCTGCTAGACTTGAAGAACCCGACTATGCCCGTCGTCTTGACACTTACAAAGAGTTGAAGACACTTAGGGAGAGTCAAATTGAAGGCGAAGCAAAATTTCCTCTCATGCTTGGCATCTTGATTGTTCATAATTCATTCCATGCCATTCGAAATGTAAGTATTTTCTGTAAAAGGTTTGGATGATATAATTTATGGTATGTCCTTAACTGGAATATGTGTTTTAGTATTGGTGTATTTGTGATTGGTCATTAATTCATCTTCAAATGAAGTGATCAATATACTATGAGTAATATTAGCTTGCTATTCTCCATTAAGCATTAAATAGCTACATAAATAGCTACGTGCATTTATTTATTAGTCTTGGTAATATTGTGTTCTTTATCGTAAAATCCTGAAAAACTCATTATTAGGAATTTTAAAAAATGTATGGTGTTTTCATTCTTTGTGTGCTTACTCTTCTTTTGTTTAGTGTTTTCACTGTTGACTGTTGTGAATAAAAATACCAAAACCTTTCCAGGATAAGGATTTGTCTCTGAGAGAAAGTGCTGGATATTGCCTGCAGACATTAGCTCCATTGCTAGCCATTTCATCGTCATCCAATGGAGCATGCAGAACTTTAGTTATTGGAGGGACAATCCTTGCCCTAATAGCAAAAGCACTTAAGGACCGTAAAGCACCAGATTCATTGCATCACGATGCTATTGGTACCCTGGGGGCTATGGTAACTATATGTCTTTTATAAAGTTATCTTTGTTGTCTCATTTTTTTCTTTTGCTGCTATGAGTATTTGGTGTTTTGCTTGAGCTAAAAGTATTAGAAATAGCTGTACAGTTTATTTCGTGCAACTTTGTAGCCTGTACAACTAAAGGAAATGACTTAAAGTTGAGATCTTCTATAAAAGAAAATAATGTCCTTGTCTTATTTATTTTTATTATATCCAGTAAAATGCAAATTCTAAGGAATTGCTTATTCTGGGTTTTAATTTACTTCCTAAGTAGTTGCATCCATTAGCAAATATACAGTGATCATAGCGAACAAACGAAACTGTATCAGGCGTTACTTGGTGGAAGTTTTGGATATTCATGATGAAAAGATACAACTAACCAAGTTGTATCTTTTCATCAGTGATCATAGATCTGAGAGTTCAAGTAATAATAATAATGTTTATTGATCAAAAGTATTCAGGAAATACAAAGACCTCGTCTAGAAAAAGTTCCAGTGTACATAAATATACAAAAGGCACAAGAAAAATATACATTATTACAGTTAATCATCTGCATTTTAGAACACAATGTCACAAGTATTAAGCATAAAAAATTCACCAATAGAATACAAAGCTTGTAAGGCTAGCCAGGAGTGAATCACATTCTTGAATTTTGTCAAGCTGGTCATTATGGCTGCAATTGGTAAATGGTTAAATAGCCTGATACCTAAATTAGGCAGGAAATGTTGAGTTTTAGATAATCTGCATTGATTAAGGGATAGGAAATTATTATTTCCCGTGCTGTAATTGTGAGTAGCACATCTAGTAGGGAAGAGATCAAGTTTATCTTTCACATACATCAAAACTCTGTACCCATACATACTATAGACAGTTAAAATTTTCAATTTTATGAACAGTGGGCGACAGTGTTCCCGAGATGGGGACTTGGTAAGTATTCTTATAGCCTTCTTTTGCAATAGAAATACAGATTTAATGTAAGGCGCATTCCCCCAAATATTTCCAAGCCATATTCCAAGTGGCTGATAAAAAAAGCGAAATATATACATTCAATGAAGTCATGAGGGACTATCAAGCATAGCTTTCTTAAAATAAAGAGAGCTTTGGAAAGCGTTTTATTAACCTTAGTTATATGATAGCTCCAGTTGAGTTTGGTATCAATGTAAAACCCAAGAAGTTTTGTTGGATTCTGATTGCCTGAGCCGAACTTCAGGCTACAGATTAGCTTTTGAGTTTTTTCCCTGCTGAGTACAAAACCATTTACTCTAAACCAGTCATCAGCCAATTCTAGGTGATAATCTGCACTTCCAGCAGCAGTGGTAGTACTTTTCTGATTACGTGAGGTTTGACTGAAGGGGAGTGAAATATGAAATGGGAGAGGAGTGAACACAAAATGGGAGGCCGTGCCGGACACTTCAGTAATCTACTCCCTAGATCACTCTAGTCGGACTTCCAAGGGGCCAACCAAGTATTATGTAAGATGTTTTTTGGGGAAGGGGGTTGGGATCATCTCACATTCGCATAAGAAGAGGGGGGCAGGTTGAAACATTATACTAAAATTGAGAAAGAAGGGTGGCTCAACGTTGCTTGAGAGGCATTGGAAGGAGTTTCTCAGGGGGAAACAAATTCGTTACGGCACTGTTTGCCTCCATAGTGTCGGAAAATAGTTGAATTTTCAGCGAGCAAGGGTCCACCGTTTTAACTATTGCAACCTCTAAAATGAGTAATGATGGATGTTCTTTATGTATCGTATAGAAAAAAGATGTCGCCAGTGGTTGACTATCTTCGATTTTCAAATACATGGCTAAGAAGTGTTTTTGTTAGCTAAAATTCAGGTAAGTTTCCTCACTAGCCCAGAGGGATTAAAAATTTTCTTTCGCATCATGTTTTGGAATGATATCTTTCAAGCCAAATAAAGAAAACCCGAAGTCAATATCTTTAATAGTTAACCCGTAATTGAGTGATACGTTAATAAGGGTAGGGTGAAAATGAGGCCTGAAACGCTCCCCTTTGCCGTGAATACCATAACGCCTTGATATCCGCATATTTAGAGTAGTGGATTTTTTTTGCGATGAACTCCAAAAGTCACACGCTCAGTAGATTTTTCAATTTTCTCCCGATATTTAAATATTGTTGACAAATACTAAGTGAAAAATCTTACTTTTTTGTGACATCGGTCTTGGTCATTTTGTCATCTACGTCCTTAAAAATTTCTAATGTAGTATTTAAACTTAACACTTTTCTTCTTATTTTATCGCTCTCCATAGTGATCAATGTCACAAGACCGTCTATACGATTGTGAAAATAAGTGTAAAGCGGCACTAGACGCAACAGCAAACCGCCAGAGACTAACCGACGAGCATGGGAGGAGCCGATGGCAGAGAAGGGGAGGGGTGACTAGCGAGAGGGGGTGGGAGTTGCCCGGTGCATGACAGGGGTGGGTTTTGCTCAGCACACGATAGGGGTGGGAGTTGCCGTGTTCTTCTAGTCTGAGAAGAGGACTCTGGTCTGGACAGATGATTTTTTCAGCTGGAAATTTTTGCAACCATTATGTGGAACAATTTTTGCCTTAGATTGGACTTCATTGTTTCCAACCAACCTTTGAGGAGGTCAATATTTTGATTTCTCTTTTGTTTCAGGCGATAATGCCTCTAATTGCAATGGGGAAATGAAATTAAGGAAGAAACATAATGGAGGCTATGTCTTGTTGTTGCATTCGTTATTTGTTGAATATGAATATTTAAGAATGCTTCTATAATATCATGCATTTTCTCAATGCAATGCCTTACTCCTCAGGTTCACCAATGCCCCACTTTGCACCCATTGCTAAGAGATCTTTCTCGTCTGGCCTCTCAAGATCCTGAGGTTGATTTCTTTGAAAATATCAGACATCTACAGCTACACCGAAGGGGAAGGGCTTTAATGAGGTATATGCACTATTTTTATCATCACTCCACTAACCTGACTCCATTTTATATTTTAATGTTAATTTTGATAACTTTCAGGTTTGTTCAAGATGCTAAAGAGAGCCAGAAGCCGATGGGACCACATACACTCACCAATATTATACTCCCCTTGAGTTTCCAATACCTTTTCAACCCACGTTATGCCAAGAACAACAGCTTAGTGGACTCAGCAATTGAAGTAAGTATCATTGCTTTTTTCTTCATTTTCCTTCGTAAATAACCATAAATGGTTCAACCTAAAGACATTTCAATATTCAGATGCAAATTATGTCAAGACAGAACTTAAGTCTTGATGACTTAAGGTGCGTTCCGTTTCATGTTCCAATGGCATTGATGCGGTCCTGGCCGTTCTGTTCCACACACTGGAGCGCTTCAATGCGATCTCGATGGGGCCACACATCGAGCATAATATGCGCTCCAAATGCACTGTGGAAAAGGTGGTGCAGTTCATGCGATGACGTAATTTTGACGGTTTATTTGTTATGGTAACACATACGAAATGGAGAAAATTGATGAAATGAGAGTCTGCAGAAGCTAAAAATAATAATTGTCTGTTTTACATTCCGGTTTCCACTATGGTTGTGTTTCCTTTCGGAAACATCTCATCAACAACCCATAGCAACAATTCGCCGTCACTATTCAAATTTTCCACCCACTCCAAAGACGTTCCATTTCACTCTTCCACATCAGAAGCATCATTGCGAGAATGAGAAATGGACCGGTCACTGATGCAGTGGCACATCATGCGATTGGAGTGTGAAACGAAACGCACCCTTAGTGAAAGATGACAAAAGAATCTTGCATTTTTAATTTTGTCTATTATTCATAACTTATGATTGAAATTAAGGTACTGCAAATGGTTTTCAAATTATCAGATGTTGTGTGTTGTGATCTTGAGATGATCAAAGAATCAGTGGAAATGATGTATAATTTACAGGAGAGTGCTCATTGTGAGCTCAGTGAAATCTGCTAGATAGTATCTGATCCACTGTTGTCTCTGATGAAAGATTCCTTGATTTTAATTCCTTTTTTGTCTGATTTCAAATAAATCTTCTCTTCTGATGATGGTAATCACAACACAAGTGAAATATTAAGCCTTAGCTTGCCTCTTATGTGTTATTTCGTCATCAGTTATAGGATTTATACTGCTAAGGAGAGTACTTAAGTCCAAGTTGATTTTCCCATTTGGAACCTGCATGTTCCAGTTTTCTCCTTCTAACTTTTATTAGTATATTTCATGTTTCCCCATTGCCTTTCTTTTATTACGTATTTGTATTATAAGGATTGCTATATTTTTTGTGTATATTTTTGGAAAACTTGTATTTTATTTGTACGTCATTGTACTTCCATCATGGATGGATCGACCTGTGATTACACTTATCCATCAGTCATTAAGAGATGTTAAGTGAAGATTTCAATCAAATTTATTTATTCCCTTAAAGGCTGTTGGAGCTGCTTGCCACTGTTTGCCATGGCACCACTATCAGGCAATACTGAAACATCAGCTTGTGCGTTTACCAAAGGAAACAGTTGAGTTTGGCCGGCAACCCATTCGATTAATTGTTGCAGTCCTGAATAATTTCCACTTCAATCTGTCGCGAGCTGACAAGGAAGATTTGGAACCAATGGATGAAGAAGTTTCAACGACTGATCAGTCACCTCCACCAGAGAATGAAGGCTCTGATTCAGCCCCCAAAGAAGAAAGAATCACAGATCCGGAAAGGGAATCCATTCCTTTGGCCAGTGTTGAGGAAGAAGAAGTGGTGGAAAGTGAAGAGATCATTGGAACAGAAGGAGTGGAAGAGGAAGATTTGGAAACTGCCGAGAAGAATGATGCTGACCTGAGTGAAGGTGATTTATCTTCACTGAAGATTTATAAATTATATTCACGTGTAAACTTAAAAATATCTTCAAGTATAAGTCAAGGTCATTCTGACAGATGACAACAAATGTAGATTCGAGTATAAGTCAAGGAGAAAAAAAGCTGGATATCCTTGTTACATGTTAGTAGTGCAATATTTGTACAATAAAATTAGCCTTGTGAAATGAATTGATACCATAGAGAGGAAAATGTGTATTAGGTCGTGGTCGGTCCTAATATTAAACTTAGAAGTTGAATCTATTTCACTTCTCATCAATTACTCTCTCTGGCTTGAGTAATTGTGATAAATATGGTTTTATGCAGCCGTTACCCAGGAATATTGACCCTAAAATAGTTATTTTAGTGACTTCAATATAAGTCGAAGGTAGGTTTTCATTATCCAAAAAAGGGAGATATTTCTTGACTTGTACTCGAGTACATGTAGTATGTTGGAATGGTTGTGCATTAGCCTTAGGAGAGTTTCATTACCTGCTGATTGCTTTTTTTTTTTCAAGATAATACATGGAGATATTTTCCATTTTTATTTATAGTTGTGGAAGTGAGAGGTACTGTGGAAATGATGTATACTTAAACAGAGGAGAGGTCATTGTGAACTCTATGAAATCTGCTAGATAGTATCTGATCCACTTCTCTCTAATGTATATACACCATAGATTTTTTTTACATTTTAAAAATTCATTTTCAAATTCAAGAAATTCTGGCTGTCAATTTGAATGAGTTGTGTGGATGTAGTAAATGCATTCAAATGATGATTTATTTAAATCATTAAGTGACTCATGTGTGATGCCGCAAATTTCCTCTGCAGTAATCAGCTTTAAATAACAGTAGTGTTGGTCATCTTTTCAATACATACTTAGATCCACCCAGCAGAAAAATAGGCCATAGTTGTATTGCAGGTTGCATAAGGACTTATCCGAGACTAGTATTTGTCTCAAACAGCGTCATCAGGAAGGGAAATTGGGGATTTAAAAAAAATAGTTAGCGAATGGCAAATTCAGCAAACTTTTGTTAAATACTTGTGCAAAGCTGTTCACTTATTTTTTACCTTTAATTTGCTGATTAGAGGAATATTAACTTATCATTGTCTATTTTGCTCTGCTAGTTTTCCCCATCAGATATTGAATTTCTGGGTGTTTTCCCTATTCATGTTCATATTTCCTCTCACTTTGATTGATTGATACGAGTGATATTTAATTTGAAATAGAGGCCTTTGATCTTTGAATATGTATGGTAAGTACTGGCTTGCTATTGGAATTTTTGTTATAATAATTGTTGCTGAACCTAATGACTACTTCATCATTATGATTATTTAAGCACAGGATTGACATTAAATTATGTAAAGTGTTTATTAAAAGATAAATCAAAGATAAAGAAAAATCTGAACTAAATTAATATGAAACCTGGTACAAATTTTGCCAGGAGCCATTCATTCGACAATTGATTAGCAAAATCTATTGTTTTGAAAAACTGAGAAAAATTTAGATTTCACTATGCCATATGAAGTCTGAAGTTCAGGCTTGAAAAGCAATTTCTTTTTCACTATTTCACTCAATTAAATTTATTGCTTGCATGGTAGAATTGGTTATGTCTTTATTTTTACCTGTGCTGATAGGTATAACTGCCTTGATCGTTTCACTATATTGAACATTTCTCTTTAATTTGTTCCACTATGAAAAGATGTATTCTGGTTAGTTCCTGTTTTCATTTCATCTGCTCTGCTATCTATGTATGTATCTCTTTTCTGCTACAATCTTGGAAATAAGTATCCATTGGAATTAGTTTCTCAGATTATTAAATTTGATAGCTATTAACTAACATTGCTAATTAACCACACTCAGTGAGGGGCAGGTGACCTACACTCAACAAATATTATTGACCTAGTTAGTTTTTATATTCATTTTAAGTGCATCCAGGTTTCATTAATAGGATTGTGTGTTTATGATTGCCTAACATTTAAATATTACAGGGTAGTAAAGGAGCTGTTAATTTGCTAGAAACTGAAGCAGTAAATGGAAAGTTCGCTTTGTATTATTCAATTGAGCATATTTTATATGGTATGAAGCATTATGTATGCAAGAAAAATTTTATTTCCTAAAAATTCCATGTCTGAAATTGGCCTAAAGGGAAGTGAGCTGAGCTTCGGAAAAAGGGTAATATGTGTAACAATATTCCATTATAGATACATGGTAACTGAGTACTCAAAACAAGGAGGAAGCTTTGATATTGGAAGATTAGAGGAGTGGTGGATAATTCATTAGTAATGGCATAATGCGGCATTAATTGTTGGAGCAGATTAATGATTTGCTAGACTGAGTGGCCATGGGTCACAAAGACTTTAGGCAACTGAGATTGAGGGAAGGGACTTTGTTTGATCATTGTACTGGCTTAGAACAGCCAATGTTTGTTCTCTGGGGCAAAAACCTCTCAGGATGGAGAGTACAGGAAGGAAGGAGGAACAGGAAAGTAAATGAAAATGGGATAGTTTGCCCCTACTATCCTACATAGAGTAAGAAAAAGCCAGTGGTTTGCATATTATTGTGAGACTAATTTGCCAAAAATTTCTCCTTATTTGCTTAAGAAAATTGCTATTATTTAAAAATTACAGTCTCTAAATAAGAGTCCGGGAAAGGTTATTTCCCTTGCCTAGCAACTGGACTTTTTAGGTTATGGAGGAATACATTGGGTATTAACCAATGGCAGGTTGTTTTGGTGCGTAAGGTCTTAAAACATGTCTACCACAGGTATTGAGGTCGAGCTGTAGTTTGGAGGCTGCTAGACACTCAGTGTCTCTATACTTGTCTTTCATTACTTGAAAAATGCTAATCACCTGAGTTTATACATGACGTGAATGATATACAGTAGAAGGCCATGATTATGAGGGCAGCCTATAGCGAGAAGGCCATGATAGCGAATGATTATTTGGCCATTGTTGGTCATAATGTTGCATAAACGCATAAACATTTAAACAAACCTGCTGGGGTTATGCATCCCGGACCCTATAGGGTCATTTGTTGCACATGAGACTAGGACAGGTATACAAAGTTTCAGTAATTCGTGAAAACCTTTCACTCAGAATGGAAAAACGAACTTGAACGGAAGAATTCCAAAGTTTTATTTTGTATTGGCTCGCTCGTCACATTATATTGTGACTCCCTGGTCTTCGAGGGGGAGATGTGGGAGAGTGGGGAGTAGTAGGAGGTAGAATACTAAAGAAAAGGGATTTTGCTGCTCACCATTTCAATGCAAAAACGAGGCCAGAAGTGCTTCGCAACACTTATTCAGGTACGCTTGATCCTGATCTATTTCCTGAAGTTCGCTGTTTCTAATTATGAGTGTTGCAATGGAAAAGAAAAGAAAGCCCCTGGATTTGGCTAAGAAATTTGAAATCATTCATGAAGGTGATAAAAAACACCAATAAAACGGAAATCAGCCGACAACATGGTTTAACTTCATCCACCCTGTTTATAATTCTAGAAAACAAAGGTAACATTACTGCTGCCTTTAAACTCAGAAATGCCACCGGGAGTAGTAAGAAACTGCGACTAGAAGAAAATGTTTCATTAGAATCAGTCTTATTTGAATGGCTTGCCCTGCAAAAAATATTGGAGATCCTATTAGCCACTCAATGCTGAAAGCAGAAGCTGAAGAATATGCAGAACAGATGAACAAAGAGATTTTATCACTACTGATGATGTCTGTTAATCAATTTAAAATAAGGAGAGGAATTTCTCTTCACTGCATTGGTGGCATAAGTACTCATGTGAATTCTCAAGCTGTGGAAAAATGGATGGTCATTCTAAATTCGGTAATGGCATCATATGAGCCAAAGGGAGAAATTTGGTTAAGCACTGGTTTAAAATTCCCTCATTTTAAAAATATTATTTTGGAACATTAATACTAATTGTTTCCACCTATTCAGGATGTGCATAATGCAAACGAGACTGCTCTATTTCATAATTTTCTTCTGGAAAACATTGGCCGTGAAGGGCGACTAGTGCAACAAAATAAACCTGTTTGTATTCTGTAAATCAGCACATCCTCTATCATTTTGCAGACTGCGAACTATTTCCTGCACTTACGAGTCCAATACCAAAGTGTGGATGACATCGCAGATTTTCAGCAGTGGTTTCGGGCATTTGATGCAAGAATTGGGAGGAATAAATAGGAAAGTCATGCTATGTGTGGATCCCTGTCCCCGCACATCTCATCGTTGTTGGCACTCTCCCACAATTCCAGCAACTAAGCTGCTTCCAATTCATTCAGTCGACGTCTTTGTCTTCATAGCATAGCTCGCTCTTAACCTCACCCCTGTCAAAACCTGATACTTTTTCTTGGGTTCCCCTCAAGTGACTGATGGTGCTAAATCATTCCGCAATAAGCAGAGGCTGATATTTTCTTCCCTCTTTCTTGGCTCGTATTTCACTTTGAGTGATTCTTTGACACCACCCGGTATCATCCGAGGCTGTAACTCTGATACTCGCATGCTAAATGGCATCGTGGACTGGGCAACTCTGATGATGTTGGTAATTTGAAACCTGTGAGTCATATTAACAAATTGCGGAAAATTCCTTACAATTAATGATTTATTCTTCAACTGTCACAAATTACTAAGTAGCTTCGCTTACCTCGTAATTATGTGAAAAGTAGTGATGGGTCGATTCCAAAATTTTAGCGATTCCGGTTCTGACATTTCGATTCCGATTCTACCAATACCGATTCCATCGATTCTGATGCCATAGGCTCCATGAAAAATATCACTTAATTCCAGACAACAAGACAACCACGTAAAAAATTATTCCTCTGTGAAAGAATCAGTTAACAAAAGCATCACTCATATCATCACTATGTAATTAAAATATAATTGTTAATTTCAGAACAGAACATACCTGAAAAGTGGTGTTATCTCATAGGTATTACTTAAGAATATTAACACTCATGTTTAAATTTAAAATAAAAGTGTCATCTTTAATAGCTATCTTTTATTGAAAATATCTGATCATTATCAATAATGTCTTACAAATTTAGTCTCCCTTTACAGATTTTAAATTTTTGCTCAGAAAGCAAAGCATCTTCACTCTGTCAGGATCAAGCCTGTTGCGTTTTACATCACATATTTTTCCTGCTGAACTAAAAAGTCTTTCACTGAACACAGTGGATGGCGGTATGGCAAGAAACTTTTTGGCTAATACTTTCAGCCTTGGGTAGGAGAAGCAAGCCTTCCAGTATTCCCCAGGGAAGGAATTTGGTGGTGCATTCATCTCTGATAAATAAGCTTCCACTTCAGCTTCAACAGTATTTGCTATGGTGTCTTTGGGTACCTTTCCAAACACATCACTGTACCTTGACCATATACCTGTCACAGGCTCCCTAGGCTGAATTTGCTCCTCCAGATGTGGTGTGCCACTGCCTTCAATCTAATTTGAAAAAAAAATCAGGAAATAATACAATTTTTTTAATACGAGGCTTCACTAGGTGCAATTACAATCACCTTACCTGCTGAATTTTTTTGGCTTCCTTTATTAGTGTCATCTTTACAGTCTCCAAATGCCTTTGGTTAGAAAATGGCTCCTTCTTCAGCCGGGGATCTAATATTGTTGCAAGAGAACAACAAAAGTCATCTTCTATATTCATGAAACGTTTGGACAGTGCTGCTAACAGGTCATTTTTTAATCCTTGCAGGCCTGAACCTGTTGGAGGGGGCTTCTTCAATTCATGTTCCAGTAAATGCACCAGTGGAATTACCTTTAATCAAAATAACATTCATCTTTTGTGAGGACCAATAATTATACCATAGAATGCAGAATTCAGAAAAAATAAACAAACAAACGAGGTACTTTGAAATTATCAAGGAAATGATTCCACACTATCGACATTACAACGCTCAGTAGAAGTCGATGACAATGTCGTGCACCTAGAAAACGTATGTATCTTTAACGTCACTACGGGACTACGGCATGGAAGAAACGGTCACTACGCTGATTCGAATGTGTTTTGTTTTTACGATTACATGGCGTGAAAATTCAAATGACTTTTGGAAGCACGGTCGTAAATAAATTTGTGGTTTGAAGTACTACTGGAATCGGAATCGATTTTTCACCTTGGTAAATACTCATTTTCGATTCCGATTCTTGGCATAGAATCGAGGAATCGAATCGACCCATCCCTAGTGAAAAGGCAAATCTGTCACCTACATATCCCTCTCACACAAATGATTGCTGGAAAAAATTAAGTTGACATATTTGTGAATTTGACACTGCTTGTTTGAGAATGCGGCCAAATTCATCTGCGCAGGACTCTTTCTGCCAGGAAGAGATGGGTGTAATCTGATAGGTTCACTCCCACTTACTTCTGTTTTCATCTCAGTTACCCTTGACTAGCTTATCTTTGATCCAGGAGGCATCCACAAGTGAAGGTAGGGTGTGGGCCTATGTGCTGGGGGGAGTCACACGAAATTTGAGTCCGAGCTTTATGATACTTATTGAAATAAGTATTCAGAATGGTTTCAAAAGCAAATTACTCATTTGTCATTAGTAAAATGAATAACACTGAACCATTCTCGTCTCTCTAATTATTGAGCGTAATATTTCCGGTTTTCCTTCCTGTTATGCCAGTGCCATGTTGATGTAAAGAAATATCATTAGGACTACATATTACATCTGTGTGGACATTCATGCTACGATTTCCGCCAACAGTCACAAAGGATAATCTTCCAATTGGTGAATGAGGTGAAATAGGTGTCCTAAGTGCGAAGTACCATATAGAACTCTTTCCCGATTGTGTTGGTTGTGGTTCTATTGGGAAATGACCATTAGAGGTTCTGTTTTGACCCATTATGGCAATACATTCTCAGTTCCCGATAAACTTACTGTGATTTCCTAATTTTTATAACAGTAGTGATTTTGCACTACTTACATTTATTAGTTAAATTTTTCTCAATCACTATTACCCTCCAGAATATCAACCACTTCCCTGTTGCACCTTCAATCATTATATACATGTACGTTCGATACCATTTGACAACGATATGCCATATTTTTCTGGGGGTGGTTCAATGGGGATTTCCCTCCAAATGTCACCAGAGATCTTGCAGTGTGTGGAAAATTCAGAATACAAAAAAATCAGATACTAGTTGACAATTTTTCCCCGGTAAACTTTGAAATTTCATTAAAGTTTTGAAGCATTAATGAAAACATTGCACCGCATGCCCATTAGTTTAATTTTGCCCTGACTTGATGTAAAAGATTCAAGGAGTTAGCATTGCAAAAATAGGTGGTCAGCTATTATGAGGGCACGTATTAACAAGCTATTTTTCGAATTTTGTGTGAACTCACTATAGCGGCCTTCTACTCTATTTTTTTACCCTGCACTGTTATCACTAGAACTAATAGAAACAACAAAATGAGAGAGATATACTCTTGAATTGATAGGGTCATTTCTACCCACTACTAATGTCTATTTCACAACAGGAGCAGGGCACAGATACTATTAACATGCAATTTGATTTCATCCTTCCCCTTTTCCTTTTCCTTACTCTCTCCTTTCTGCATGGTTAGTGTCTTAATGCGTCCTGCCCCACAGGTCTCTGGTGGCTCACAGGGTAGTGTCTGGATTATCAGTATAAACTGCCTAATGATGTCATATCAAAGCCATCATGGCAGTAATTCATATTCAGCCAAGCTCTAAGATGTGTCCTTTGAAAGCATTTTATAGCATAGTTTTACACATTATTACTGATTATTGTATATATTTCTTAATCACCTTAAATTTTTCAATTTTATGATGGAAAATAATTATTACAAAAAAGTGTTACTATCGTATATAATTATAATTTTTTAATATAGTTCCAGCTTGGTCTCAGGAGTTGCTACTTCCACCATCAGCTGCAAGAAGAGCTCGGAAAGCTTTGTCTAGTGTGTTGCTACCTCGCTTGCATGCTAGTCTTGTGGCTCCAACAGAACGTGACAGCAGCCACAAGCTGAACAGGCGTGCTGGTGGTGCTGTCGGGGCAGATGTGTCTGGAAAGGAGACCAAAAACAGTAAAGGTCCAAAAGATGAAGAAGAGACTCTAGTCATGAGGGTTCCAATAGCATTGGCTGCAGTCAAAATGTTGCAAAGGTTGCCGTCTGACTTCATGGACCAAAATCTCTCAGGGTGGGTGTTTTCTGATGATTATTCTGTTACCTTTCTTCAAAATATTTCTGGGAGGCATACTACATCCTCCTAAATAGCTGTCACTTGGGTATGTAGCTGTGGGTGTTAGAATACCAACAAAAAAAAGGCAGAGTTGAAAAAAGTGGGATCGATGAAAGAAAAATTATGGGAAGAGTTTTCGAATGCATCAGTGTTCGTTGCATTTGTGTTTTGGTCATTGGAAGTGCCCTGGAGGAAAAATTCCTGTACCTCTCTCTGCTACATTGTTGTCTCTGCCATACTTGCTGTTATTTGAGTTGGAATTTTGTTCTTTGGCCAACCTTTTTCTTCATTAATATTTTACCTCTGCTACATTTCTTCCCTCCTTGTAAGTTAACAGTGGGAAAAAATTGACTTCATACAACACTTATGGCATGCTCGGATGCTGTAATCGCAGTCGGGCCCCGTCGGTCCGTACTGTGGCCTAATCCTTTTCCTCCCCCCAGTAAGGTACTCGGAAAAAGGTACATTACCAGACTGGCTTACTGGCCTCCCTTTGCACTTGTAGACGCTTATAAAAAAAATTTAAAAAACACTTATGACCATTATTTATAATATTTTGACTTGATCAAATCTTAGTGTACGATACTATGCAGGTATTTTTAATTGTAATTCAAGACTAATTTTTCAGCATATTCTATTTCATTGGTCTTTATTTGGGTAATGCATTATTCCTTCTGTTATCTCTTGTACCGGATATGATTACCTGGCTCTATTACCATTGACGTGATATCAAGTAAACATATTCTTGGCAAACTATTACTTGTACGAGAATTCTGAGAAGGGAAGTAATTGGGTGTAAATAAAGTAGGATTGTTTAATAGCAGCAATACACCATTGGTAATAGTCCATATGATAGTGTTTTAAGCTGAATAAAGGTATGTATTTCTATCATTCCTTGGGCCTAAGTATGAAGTTGTACGTTATGTATGCATGAGTCAATATTTGCTCTTCCTTTACAAGACATTTGTTTAACCATCAATTATATATGTGGACCCCAGAAGTCAAGAGGTCTAAGTGACATTTTGGAAAAAAATAAGTTATGCACAGGAATGGGACGTGAAAATATAAATCTTTTAGGTGGTAAAGGGATCCAAGTGATTTTCTTGACAGGTGCTACTATCTAGGGTAATGCCTCTTAACTACTTAGTAGGTAGTAGTTCAACATTGGAGCACAAGGGGTCCAATGTCACTAGGATCCCCTTACCACCAACCACTGCAATTGATTCTATTGGAGGAGGCAGCCCCGTTTGCAGTGTTAATGAAGAAGCTTTTCATCCCGTTCTTGATTTAAGATTAGTTGACAAGAGAGGTTAACTTAATTCTGTGCTTAGTTGTATTTGAGTGCTCTATAAAAGTTAATGATTTGCTTAAAGTAAGTACATCATCATAAGATTTGTGTGTTGGTATTTTACATATTTTACTCTTTGGTGCACGGTGTACATATAAATGAGTTTATAATACGATGAAAGCTAAGTTTGAATAAAAACTTTTAACTTTATGTTGGGCCAGTAAATCAAATGTTGATACTTTGCTAATGCATTGTAAGTAAGTTTTAGCCATTGGAAAATAGGAGTTCAAATTCATTTACCATATTTGTAGCATTTTTTCTGATGTAGAAGGTTTATGATAACTGCCAACAGAACCTAATTCTTATGGCATCACCTTTGTAGAGTAACAAAATCAAGGGAAACTGCCCCACAGTTTCAGATGCTGTACCAGAGATGCTATGCTCTCAGCCTACTAGAAATATCATTCAGTGATATTTATGGAATGTAACTATATATGTACGTGGTTTTGAGTAGCTGATGCCAAATGGCTTCATTTGTCAAATAGCATCAAGCAACTTAAGTTTAAATTAATCCCCAAGTGGCTTGATCTTTCTTTTTGTTCATCATTGTTAATTGTTTGCTTATTTTTAGTGTATCAATTTTTATTTGAAATCTAATGGTGAATTTAGTGTGCATATATTGTATTCCTGTGACAAATAAAATGTACATTGCAAGAGTTGTTTTCATATTTATATGCCCTTTGTGCATTAACCTTATTTTTGTGATGTCTCCTTTAATTTTCAGAGTTTTGTTGAAGGTGTTGGCATTTCTCAAGTGTCGTCTGGAATCTGTGAGAAGAGTTGCGAGGGAGACTCTGGTGGACATTGGCGTGTCCCTTGGTCCCAGTTACCTGCCTACCATCATCCAAGAGATGTCATCCCTTCCTACCAGGGGCTATGCTTTCCATGTCCTTGCCTTCACATCTCATGCACTTCTAGTTTCCCTGGTACCTCTCATGGAACAAGGGGATATGGATAAATGCTTACATGACTTTGTGGAGGTATATATCCCTTAATAATTTATTGCCTGCCTGTTTGCTTAAGTATTGAGTAAAAATAATATTTATTATTGTTAAGGTTATTACTAATATAATCCATGAAAATCAATCCAAAATTCTGGGGAACATGGCCTATATTTTTTACAGTGTCTGCCAGTTTTTTTTCCTATGTACATGAATGGTTGTCTAGTTCATGTGTACATCAAGGAAAGGAAATATACTCTATCTTAATTTCCATATGACCCATTGATTCTTCTGTGGGTCAATTTGATGTCATTCGAGGAGCATCATAAAGATAGAATGGCAGCCTGGTGTTGTGTTTCTTCTTCCCATTTTTTAGCTTCTTTTTCTTCTTTCCTTCCTGTGCAAGGGAGACCTCTTCATTGGTTAATTGCTCCATTGATGTTGTTTTAATCACTTGTCTGTTACACCTCAATGCTGTAAACTATGATTGCCTTGTTCTATGTCTCCAGCTTTTAAACCTTACTATTAGTGATTACTGCCATGTCTGTGGAGCTGATAAAATTATGGGTACTTTTTAATTGCAATATTAGTCCATAGGTCAATTAAGGTCATTAGGTCAAGTATTTTATGAAGTGTAAGTTGGATTGACCAATCAAACCTATTTTTAAGTATGGGTGTTCTGTTCCAATGTGATACTATGCAATCTTATTCTGTTGGCTCGGAATCAGTGGTCAATTAATAATTTCACACCATTTTGATCATTGAGGGTTGGGTTGGTGTGGTGGGTCGAGTACCATCTTCCCTTCCTGAGGTCTTGGGTTCAAATTCCAGGAGTGGCAAAGATTTTTTGGAGGAGGATTTGTTGAGTTTTTTCTGATCCAAGCTTCATTTATGTGAGGAACATTTTGAGTGGAGTACTCTCTCTGGATGGGACATCAATACTGTTGACTGTTAGTTCAATGGTAATGGCATGTTTCTGTCCATCCTTCCTCATATAACTCTTCCCTTACCCACCTCCCCAAATAACTTACCAACCAGTATCATAATGAATGTAAATTCTTCTTATTTTTCTGAAGATCTAAGTTTAGGAATATGGTATGTGTAATTCTGCAACATTCTTCATTATCCTTCCTTTCTTCTCTGGACAAATAAGATGCATGTTGCCCAAGATATATTAATCAGTCTTTGTAATTCATTGTGTGTGAATTTTTAATTGTAAATCAAGAATTGAAAGTCTTTGCCTAATTATTGTATGTGCTAATTGTGCATCTTATCCTTTTAATGTTGATGTTAAGTTCCCTGGCCTGAAAATCAAAAGAAATTCTGTGCAATGTTTACAGAATTGATGAGGACATTCATAGTGATGCATGATCATTTTAGAGAGGGATTCCCATGAGGAAACCTGTGGACCTTAGAAAATGCTGCTAAATTATGTGAAATGTTCATATATAGCTTCTATGTATCTTTTCTAGATTTGTAAAGCTGATTTATTTGGGATAACATCTGAAGAAAAGGAAGTGACAAAAATTACTGCAAAAGTTTACGAAGCCCGCTCCCATAAGAGCTATGATACCTTCTATTTAGTGGCCAAAGTAATTTCAGAGCGATGCCTCATTGATCTCATACAGCCTTTAAAAGAGGTAAGATAAATGTTATTTTGTAGTGCTTCTCAGTGTGATACTTTGCCTTTGATTCTAGAGATCATTTTAATAATGAAGTGCCTGATTTATTTCTATTTTTTTCTTTGATACTCAGTTTTTGGTGTATTTTCACTTTGGTTTTTCTGCACTTTGAGACCTGCAAACTCGCTTTACTCATTGTCTCACACTCACTCTCTCCTTTTCTCTTATGTCTCTGAAATTTTGAATTTTAGAAAATAATTGAATTACATGTAAGGTCAGCTTTTTTTGGATTATGAAAGATGAGTGTTACCTGTCAGTCCTCTAATGGCATAAAAATATTACTCTCCTTTTACTCTTCCCATTCTGTACTCTTTTTCCTTTTCATTCATCTGTAAAATACATGGTTTATTTTACATTAAAGCATTTTGTTTGCGTTAAATATTTTTTCCTGCAGCAGTTGAAATATTTACACAAATGGGGAATCTCTCTGAAAATTTTTCCTTTCATGAAAATCTCTTACATTAAAAGATGCAGAATGCAGAAAACCATTAATTCTTCACATACAGCCAAGGAATAATTTCACTTTAAAAGTCATTTGATCAGCTTGTGCTCAAAATAGCATGCTGCCATGTTTGATGAGCAATGCATTAGAGTTCAGTGATGCAGTTGTACGGATAACTCCTGTATACTGTCGTATGCTACACGTCTTTTGAGTCAAATATAACTTCGTTCTAATGCCATGTAGAGAAATGTAACGGAAAACTTAAAGTTCCATTTGAGTGAGCTGTGTTTAGTCCTGGCTTTGGGTTAGCCCAAAATAGGCAATCAGGCTTTCGTAATTCTCTTACTAGAGATATCACTATTAGTAGTCACTCATCCAAAGATTGGTTTGCAGCATCTCTCCTCTCCTTTCTCCTCTCTACCAACCATATCATTCCTACATAATTCTTCATTTTGACTACCTTCATGATTTGCCGGATGTAATCTATTCTTGTCTTCAGAAATTAAATTAAATTGAGCAATATGTTAGGAATCCACAAAGGTTAATGACTGATTTAGCAGCTGAGTGTCATTTCCATGGGAGTGACATGGAATTTGCCCGGATGTGTACTTCACATTTAAAACCAGCAGCCTGCTTGACAATATTAAACATTTGATAGCCGGAGCTTCAGTTAAGCTTTGTTACTGGTGTATAGATTGTGGTAGCCATTATAATTCCCTAGAGTCATAACTCTCCAATTCCAGAAGTGAAGGTTTCACTCTAACCCTGAATAGTGGCAGAAAGATATGAAAAAATTATCTTTGGAAGTTAATAATTTTCTTATAAAATGAAATGATGATGATTGGTCTTGTTTTTCAGGTTTTGGACCAGACTCATTCCTTTAAGTTTGTGAAAATCACCAAGGAATGCCTATCCCGTGTGGTCAAAGGGTTTGTGGAAAATAAATTCCTTTCTCCTGCATCACTTCTGGCCTTTTCCTTTGGCCTACTGTCTAAGAGCATCACTGCCCTATGGCCCTCTTCACCAAAGAAACAAGAGAAGCAGGTAGCTAGGAGAACAGCAGGTGCTTATGCTGGTGTAAATGGCAAGGCAAGTATGCCTTTAGAAGTCCCACCGGATCCTTTTCTCATTCCAAAAGAGCCGAGGAAAGTACGCAGTAAGGTGTCGGGAGCAGTGGATCGAGTAGGTGCCCAGGCCAATGCCCATGCATTGCTGGAGTTTGGACTGCAACTGTTGCATTTGCTTCTCAAGAAGGAGCAGATACGATGGAGGAAGGGAGTTGGTGTTGGAGATTTAATGGCAGCATCTGATGAGACCCAAGTCATGGAAGTTGATGCAGATGAAGTCAAGGAAAAGTGTGAAGTGGATACTGCCATGTTGGACCCATTGGTTCCAATTATCTGTGAGTGTTTGGAATCTAAGCATGCCAAGGTGAGACACTTGCAGATTTTCCTAAAATTTTCCTACCAGGGGTGTGATTGTTTCTCCTTAACATGTGCACTCTCATTATCAATATATCTTATTGCACTCACTAGATTGAAAATATGAGCCTCATCAGTTGTTTTAAATCTCTACTTTTAAATTACTGAGTGCATTTTTAAGTGTGTCTGTAATCACTGCCCTTCTACAGTGTTTCCAACAATTGTAATAACAGTGCAAAGAAAGAACTGTGATCCCACCACAGGTACAGTAGCCATATAAGTAGATTTTCAGAGCTAATACATTCATGCATACCCTTCATGCAATTTGTCTTTAGGGGTAGTCTAGTTTAAAATTAATTCCTACTAGCAGGCAGCTAGCCTGCTCACTCCGTGAGCAGGGGTGTGTACCCGTGTAGCTGAAAGCCCTGGGGCTATAGGGGCCAGTGTCCTAGTCTAAAAATAGCTCCTTGGTGAAAATGTTTTTTTTTTTAATTCACTGTTCTCCTATGTTGTTTTTAAAGCCATTTGAATAGGAGAGCACTGTGGGTTTCTTTTGTTTCAACCTTTAAACTCTTCCACTCTCCCTTTTGGCCTTTCTCCCTTGTCACTGTGTTTCCCAGCATCTGGTTGTTGCTACCACAACCTGCTATGCTATGTGCAACAATCAGTTACAACAAGGACATTCCCTAAGTCAAATGTGTCTGATTTGTATAGAAAGTGTTGAAGCATTGTTTGCTGCTTATTGTAGCTATTTGTAATTGTTTAGCTTTAATGTGTGTCAGACAGTTCATAATTTTAATAATTTTTCATTAATTTTAGTTTTCATTAATGATAAATGAAAAGTAAATTGTATATTGCCTTAAAATTTCTCTTGATTGCTAATATTCAATTCCATTTTTTTCAGTTAACTACACTTGCTTTGAATTGTTTTCGATTAATGGTAAGAATGGACCTACCATCAATGGAGGACCACATAGTGAAAGCTGCTTCATCTGTCTATTCAATTTTGCATAAGTATGCTGGGGCAACCTCTGGTGATAATTATAATTTGGCTGTTTCAGCATTCAAGGTAAATACTTGACCACGTTTGAGCACTACCTTATAAACATAGTTCCTACTACTCTGGTGCATTGCTTCAATTTTCCAATTGGGGCATGTATGGGAATATTTAGTACATAAACAAGTTTCTAAGTTGAAGTACTTAGTAATGAGTGCCTAGTACAAGCATTCTTCTGAAATGCTATTGAAGAATAATAATTTCTTAAATAACGTATTTATCACCATATTTATTTATTCATTGACAATATTAAATCCTAGTTATAAATGGGCATGAGAAATTGTAGTTTTCATCATCAGCTGCAGTATTGTAATGGTGGATTTTTTTTATTTTCATCATTTGACAGAAAAAATTGATTTCTCGATCAAGTATAGTTTTTTCAGCATTTTAAAGTCTAGTTTGAGTAGCATATTCGTGAATGTAATTAATGCCTAATTACATGTATCTGATGGAATAGCAAATGAAGTGCAATTCTGTAACTGATAATGCCTATGCTACTGTGATGTAGGGTGCAATTTTGGAATTATGTAACACCCCCCTGGTTCTGTAACCTCAGATGGTGACCTCGTAGCATTATTTGGGATTGCAGAATAGCACCAATAATAATGTCAGCCTCTGAAGTGTGTTATATCTTATGGTTGACTTCTTTGAATGTATTTCATGCTGATGGATCGTACTGTCTTTTGTTTTTTTCAAGATGCATCAGAAATGGCTAAATGGGGTTTGTAGTTAGCGGATTTAACTTGCAAATGACCAATTTTTTGGAAGAAGAGTATTACTTATCGAAGGAATATGGCATTTTTTATTATGAAATAGCCTTTTTGGGATAAAAGTTGAAGATTTTCCTATAATCCTTTTCTGATGCTCATTACTGTTCTTCAAGTAGATAATTGGTTGTGGTGATTTTTTTTTCATTCTCCAGACAGTTGCTATCCTTGTCCGAAATGTGCGCACACTCCCTGTGACAGAAGATCATCTTAGTGCTCTCCTAACATATGTCTCCCGTGACCTTGACCTGGGGGGGGAGGTTGGTGTGAGGTCTGGCGGTTATGGACCAGCAAGGACCGCAACTGCATTTGGAGTGCTCAGATCAGTGATTGCACGAAGGTTGAGATCTCCTATTATTCCTTCTCTCATGAAGAGGGTTGCCAAGCTGTCTATCTCAGCCCAGGCATCTCATGTACAAGCTCAGTCTCGTCAGGTAATTCATTTTTTTACTTATGTATTTTTTATGTATATAGTCTTGTAATGTTTCCAATTTAATATGGTGTATGGCCACCTGCTTTGGCTGGCGTAGGGCGCAGAAAAATTTTTTTGGGTGGTGATTAGAAATTACAGGTGCTGCCTTTTGCATTATGGCGAGTACATAGTTGTCTCATATCTTCCATTCTCAATAGTTTCATGTGAATTGCATGCATCACTTGATTCTGGGAATTATTTGGGCCAGTTTGGCTAGTTATTAGGAAAATGGACTCATTCTTTGGCAATAAATGATTGCTTATAGTGTCTGAAGAGCTTATTTATGATAAAGCAAGCAGATTTTGACTTCACAGCCGAACACCTTAGGCCAGCTAGATTTTAGGTAGCTTGTATTTGGTATTCATGCTTGCTGCAGGGTATCCTGTATTTAGAGGATTGTTCAGAGTTGGGGTAACTATTGCATACAATTAAAGACCATCCTGATGTTAGCCTGAGTCTACAAAAGGATGACCTTCAATAATTGAGTGCAGTGTTATATATTGCTGAAAAACAAAGGGGTCCAGTGGTGGAAGATGAGGCACATTCTATCAAGAGAATTTGACACTCTTGTTGCCATCGTATTTTAGAAAGAAGCACTTCAGTTTTAAAAATATATATATGTATTATCATTTACTATCCCAAACATTACCCGCCATAATAAATGTTTTGCATTTGTGAGCATATGCACTTTTGAGCTTGAAAAATCCATAGTGACCTTAATTCATGTAAAGTGGTTGTCTCCTGTTCAGTTCCATATTTGTAATCCTTTCATCATTATTCTTTAGGTGTTCCTGCAATATCTGATGGACTATCCTTTGCATAAAAAGAGGCGAGAGCAGCATGTGGTATTTTTCTTAGGGCAACTGAACTACGAGCTGTTGTCTGGTCGTGAATCAGCCCTGGAGTTCCTATATTCAATGATTTCTGCCTTTCCAGAGGTAAATCAAAAAGTCAGACTACACACAAGTATTTATGGTAGTTATTCATAATGTCTGACTCTTATATTATGTATTATCCACAAAATATAACTCACATGTCCCAAGATCTTAGATATTTCAAAACTGATAAACCACTTCATTGAATGTTGCATGCTTGATTTTTTTCAGCCAGAAGTAAAGAGACATAGTGGAATATTGTTTGTATCATTGGGTGCTCGCTTGGTGGATGAAGAAGTGCCTGACTGCAGACGCCGTGTTGCTGGTGTCATTAAGTCCCTGCTGTTGCGTCTGCCTCATCAGTCAAGGGACCAACTCTTTGATATCATAGTCATATGGATGAAGGATTCAGAGGTATATTCCACCTTGCTCAGTTAACCATTAATGGGTTTCACTGCATGGTTATATAACAGGGAGGAGGTTAAACTTGTTTTATTCTTCTCATTTCCATCAGTGTCAGTTGAAGTAATGCTTATGATTCAAAGTTGATGTATAGCTGCTATTAACCATTAATATTATGGTTTCATAGGTTTAATTTCTCTGCTATGACCTGTGTTGAAATTCTTGGCTTTGACATTCTCTTTGCTGAATAACCATCCTATTCCTTCATTTGATATTTAAAATTAGAAATCCTAGTGCCCTGAAAGTGGATTAAATTCTGCATTTGAATTCAAAATATCCAGTTTAATTTGAGTGAAAAAAATGAGCTAATAGCCCGTAGCATAAATTTGAAGTGCTTAAGAATAATTATTTATGCACCATATTTTATTCCTTAAGCAAAACTTACGGTTTAGTGGAATCTCACTATTAATAAAAAAAATTCACTTCTTGTATTGGTGCAACCCAGTGTGTCAGTACACCGAATATACCTCCTAGTGGTGGGTCGCGGGCAACGTTGTGCTGGCTTTCAAGGTAGTCCTTTCAGAAGGGATCCTAGCTTGAATAGAATAGTAAAAGCGGGCCTAGGGTATTACTATGCTTTGGTTTCTCTAGTGGCATACTGGCAAAAATGTGCCAAAACTGAGCGGTAGAGCACCATAAACGTTAGCAGGGAAAGCTGCACGTGGTGTGGGTACTGCAAAGGTTGTTAACCTTGCATACTCTATTACAACTTACTCATAACAGTCACAGAGTAGCCTCGGATGGCCCAAGCCACGATGGGTGGTGCAAGCTGAATAAGGTTAGCCCATCAAGGTACAGACACAGCAATACGACATGGACTATCGGTACTTGGAATGTGAGAGTAGTATATGGAAAGGAGCATGAGTTGTTGAAAGAAATGAAAGTGAGGTGAGTGGATGTTTTGTGTGTATGTGAAACTAAGTGCAACGGGCGGAATGTTGTTACTGTAGATGGTAGTGGTCTGGCACTGTTTATCAGGAGTTGATGATAATGTGCACAGCAGTCAAGGGGTAGGACTTATTCTTAATGAGAGAGCTAAGTTACCAGTAAGGAAGTACGAGTTAGTATCCCCTAGATTGCTCTGGATTCGCATGAAAGTAGGTGTTAGGAGAGTTGTGATTGTGGCGTGCCATGCACCAGTGGATGGAGAGAGTGACAGTGTGAAAGATGAGTTTTGAGAAAAACTGAGGGAGGATTTGAATGAATGTGACCCTGTTGAGAGCATAATTGTACTAGGTGACATGAATGGCTTGGTTGGTGTGAGGCGGGATGAATCTGAGAGAGTGGTTGGGCCATTTGGTGACCCTCGTGTGAATAAAAATGGTGAAAACTTGGTGAGTGTGTGCTTGGAAAAAGGATTGTTCGTGTTGAATACATTCAACATAAGAGAATACATATGTATACTTGGCAAAGGGGCGATTGTAAAAGCATGATTGATTTTATTGTGTATGATGAGAGATTGAGAGAGTTAGTGTGGGACACACGAGTGATGAGGGGTGCTGAATGTGGAACAGACCACTATATGGCACTCCCCAAAGTGAATCTGGGCCGAAAGTGGGTGCCTAGAAAGAATGTTGCGCGTAAGCAGTTGAGAGTAAAAGTGGAGTGGTTGCTCGACAGCGAGGTAAGAATGCAGTATGGTTGCATGCTTAAGGATGCTCTATCCTTGAAGCAGAGAGATTGGGATGAGTATATCAGAAACGAGAATGTGAATGATGCGTGGGAGTGTTTAAAAGGAGTGATTGTAGAATGTGCTGAAAGTGTAATTGGAAAAGGAGTGGTAGGAAGAATGAAAGGTGATGCTTGGTGGAATGAAGAAGTGAAAATTGCAATCAGGGAAATGAAAGAGGCATACAAGAATATGATTGCTACCAAATCTGAGGAAGAACATACTAAGGCATGTGAGATTTACAGAAAGAAAAAGAATGAATGCAAAATTGTTGTGAAAGAGAGCAAAGAAAGAATGCATATGGATGGAGCTAACAAAATGCAGAGTGATTTTGAAGGTAATAAAAAGCTGTTTTAGAAGTAGGTATAAAGGGCTAAGATTGGTGAAGGCAGGGGAATGAATGCGGTAAAGAACAATACTGGAGAGATCATGTACGATGAGAGCAACATCAGGGGCTGGTGGAGGGAGTATTTTGAACAATTATTAATTAATGTTGTAGGCATTGAGGATGAGCCTTGCAAAGTAGTATGCAAGAATGTGGTGATGAAAAAGGAGATCAGTGAGAATGTGGCCATAACGGCTGTAAGAGTATTGAAAAATGGGAAGGCTGCAGGCATAGGTGGGATATCCAGTGAAATGTTGAAGTAAGGGGCGTAATTTACTCATTTGTTGGCTGTGTGAACTACATAATTCATGCTTACACGCTTCCATTGTTCCAATGGATTGGAAGAATGCAATCATCATACCATTGTACAAAGGGAAGGGAGGAAAGACCGAATGTAATAATTATTGTGCCATTAGTTTATTGAGCATCCCGGGAAAAGTGTTCAGCAAAATTGTGAGTGAGGAATATTACTTCAGACAGAATATGGGGTGTGCAGTGTGGGTTTATGCCGGGGAGGGGATGTAGTGACTAGCTTTTCGCGCTTCAGCAAGTGATAGAAAAATGTATGGGCATCAGAAAGAAAGTTTGTTTGTTGATTTAGAGAAAGCATATGGCAGGGTAAATAGAAAGAGGTTGTGGAAGGTCTTGAAGGACTATGGAGTAAATGGGCTGTTATTGATTGGTCTGATGGCGATGTAGGATAATAGTAATGCAAGTATAAGAGTTAACGGGGTTCTGAGTGATTGGTTTGTAATAAATCAGGGTGTAAAGCAAGGATGCATAATGTCTCCATGGCTGTTTAATGTATTCATGGATAAATGTGTTAGAGACACATGTAGTGAAAACAATGGTGTTTTAATTGGAAATGTATACGAGCGAGTTCTTCTATATGTGGATGATGCTGTTTTGATCTCAGACAGTCAACAGGGATTACAGAAGCTCCTAGATAAGTTTTGTGAATCAAAAGAGAGAATGGAATTGAAGGTAAATGCGTGCTAGACTAAAGTAGTAGTTTTTGATAAGGAGAATAACTGTATGATGAGGGCGAATGGTGTAGTAATTGAACAGGTAGATGATTTTGTTTACTTAGGTAAGATGTTTGCGAAAAATGGAAGAATAGATGAGGAGATAAAGAGACGTGCGAATGTTGGAAGGAAAGTGGTAGTTAGCGTGTGGAGCATATCAAGGAATGAGTACTTGTCTAAGGAAGCGAAAATTGCTGTGTACAAAAGTGTTTTTCTTCCCACTTTGCTATATGGTAGTGAAACATGGGTATGTCAGGATTGACATAAGAGTAGACTAAACGCCGTGGATATGAGCTATCTTAGGAGTATTTGTGGCAAAAGTAGGATGGATAAGGTCAGGAATGAGTGGGTCATGAATGAATGTGGGTTAAATGCTCCAGTAATACACATTTATGAAAGGAGTGTGCTTCGTTGGTTTGGGCATGATAAGAGAATGGATGAGAGTCGAATTACAAAACAGATACGTAAGAGTGAAATGAATGGTGCAAGAGGGAGAGGTAGGCTGAGAAAGTTGTGGTTGAGGAAATTTTTGGAGGAGGAACGTTAGGAGTCTTAAAAATTGTAGGGCATGTATGAAGCAGTGTATGGGGGCAAATGAGGCAAAAGAGGTTTGCATGGATAGGTCAGTATCGAGGAAATTATTGAAGCAGAGTTAGGTGTACAAATATGTATTTATGAGTGATACTTTGTGACTGTGCCTACCCCTGAAGGGAACGGCGTGATTGGTATGCATGTGTGTATTGGTGAGTTGCATTATTAGAAAAGCAAAGATAGGGGAAACTTGTTATTCCCGTTACATATTATCTTTCCAAAGCTAGGAAAAAAATGAATCCTGGAAACCATTAGATTAGAAAATATAAATCTTTAGCTTCCTTTATCTTTGGTGCTATTAAATTTTTTGCATTATATATACTAAATACCATCAGTGACCATTGACCTTGGCTTTTGCAGGTGACACACCAGCAAGTTGCTGCTCAGCTGTGTGGCATATTTGTTTTGGCCGAAGGTAATGCCTTTGCTGTTCGTCTCAGTATGCTGATGCCATTGGTTTTGGACCAACTGCAAAGTTATAAACCCAAGAACACTGATGGGGAGTCCAATGGTGTTTTCAAATCAGTGTGTAATGTGAATTCCAGTGTAAATAGTGAGCCAGGAAAGTATGTCAGAATGCCTAGTGGTGGAGTTTCTGAACAGTCCGATGCCTCTGATGATGAAGTTCACAGTGCTGTTGACAATGAACCTGGTAGGTTTGTGAAAATTTCTCATGGGGACAAGGTCAACTCAGATGGCGAAGAATCAGTCAAGAGTCAAGACTCTGGTGCCAGTGAGGAAAACAATGAGATTGAAGAAAGTGGAATTGTGCTTGATACATGCCAAGAGTCCAAAGGTCCAGACTTGGCTCTTCATGATTTTGAAGACATGGATGAAGCAAAAGATCCTCATATGTTTCATATTCTTCAACTTATTCTAAAAATTTTCATGACTTGCCCTGAGACTCTGTCAAAGCTACAATGGAGAGATTGCACAAATAGAATTGCAGGTTAGTTAATTTATAATATTGGTGAATTTTGTTGCACTGGTTATGTGGTGGTTAGATTTTTATAATTGGATTGCCACATTTGGTGAATTTGGTTTTCTCATTTTTAACATTTCAATTGTCTTGAGACACTTAGATAACTAAAGTTATATAAATAAATAACTCATGTTCATTAAAAATTTTCAATTTCATTGTCATGCACTTGATCTTTAGTATAGTTTAATTGTAAATTAATAATAAAACTTGACATATTATTCATTTGATTGATTTTTCTGTTTATATGCAAAGAATAGAATACAAGGAATGGTAGTTCGAACGATTTCACCTCAACCCCATCAATTAATGCTCATAATGATTTCCATTGCAAATGTATAAAATGGCAAAATTCAGGAATATAACTGTACTATGATTTTATCTCCATAAGATAATTCTACTAAACAAAATATGTAGCAATGACATAGTAATTTAACAAGCTGTATATTACTAAAAAGCAACTGGCATCATAGGAATTTTTCTTAGTAAATTTTGTGGCTATTAAATCACCCTTTGATATTAATCCAGTCCCCTTTGTTTACTATAAATATTATCAGAAAGTAGATATTGGTCTCCCCATTCACCTTTATGTTCTGAACACTTTCAGTTGTTGCGCAAAGTCTGCTTGCTCATCCCCATGAATGGATTAGGCTTGCATCTTGTCAGATAATTGGTGTTGTGTTTGGTGCAACTGATGCCGTACAAGTGGCTTCAGCTGCCTTAAGAGAGAAGAAAGAGAACTGCTCTTCTGCTGGAGTCAAAAGCATTGATGGATTGCCATTTTTTATGGTGGGGGTGAAAGCGAGATTGAAGTCACTGATCCTGGATCTTTCTGCTCAGCTAAGTTCTAAAGGAGTAGGATTGCAACTTGCAGAACAAGTAAGTGTTGCTTAATTTGTCAACTTATTGTGTTTAGAGATTGTATGTGTACTGCACATTGTACGCTCATAAAAATATATCCTAACTGCCTTCTTTGGGCTTGGCGACATGAGATTTAGGTCTAAAATAAATGGGATATGAATTATAAATCTACATGCAGTCAAGTTAAAAATGGCTACAGCTACAAGTTTATGTCGTGATGGGGAAGAGCTTGAGGAAATTGCATAATTTGAACATTAAGTTTTGGGATGAGTATAGTGATATGTCAGTTGTTATTAAAAAATTTAGCACCCATCATGTAACTCCAAGTTAGGCCACTTAATGAAATTTTGCAACATTTACTTGTCAGCTGCTCTCTTGTCAGCAGGTTGTGCATTCACTAAATTGCATTACCTATAGGATGGTAAAGGGTGAAAATACCTTTCAATGCTTAATAAAGTTGGTTGTTTCCGGCAATACTTTGTGGAATTTGCTAAACATTTTGAATGAATTGGGTAAACTTTGTTTTTCCATAATGAATTTGAATGACTTATGACCATGGTTTCAATGATTAACGTTATCATCAGGTGAAGATAATTTAGTGCAACAACTTGTATACTAGAGAGAGTTGGAAGGGGACTGTAGAGGTGTGGGGGAGGAAGGTGGAGGGGGGAGTGGGTGAGTAGGGTTGGGTGGGGGCTTCCCAAGAGGGTGTGCGAAGGTAGGGGGGTTAATGAAAGAGGAAGAGGTTGAGGATGGGAGTGCGGGAAGTATGCAATAGATCATTTACAATGTCACTATTAGCATTCACAGATTTCAAAATTTCAACTTGCTCGAGAGCGTCTAGCCGGGAGCCTTTACTTTACTTTAAACAATGTAATATTTTTAAGGAGAAATCACTTCCTTGACCCTTGTGCGGCCCCCGCTCTCCCCTCCTCAACCTCTCCCTCTTCCATTAACCCCCTACCTTCGCACACACTCGGCTCCCCCTCTTGGGAAGCCCCCACCCAACCCTACTCACTCACTCCCCCCTCCCTTCCACCCTGCACCTTCCTCCCCCACACCTCTACAGTCCCCTCCCCACTCTCTCAAGTGTATAATTTGTTGCACCAAATGTATCTTCACCTGATGATGATGTTAATCGTCGAAACCAGGGTCGTTAGACGTTAAAATTCATTGTGGAAAAACAAAGTTTACCCTATTAATTCAAAAAATTCAGTGCATAATTTAAACATTTAAAATCTGGGTTTATCCATGTGTACTCCATAGAATCTGTAATCTACAATTTCATTTTAAATGATTCGCTGAAAATATTTGTTGGCTGTGTTACATGGTTTATGTGTTAATAGATTCAGGATTATAAGATGTTTAATATTCATGAGTGTTAATCAGTTAGTATTTAGTAGTTGAATGCAGTGTGTAAAATCTTCTTATATTCTTCTTTGTTCAAATGTTTCTAAAACAGTGCATGATGAAGATTGTATTTTCCATAATAGCCAGTTGCAAGTTTTGTTATTGTCTGTCAGCAAATAGAATTGCAAAATTTATGGAATATATAGAGGGGTAATTATATGTTCAAATAATGAACTCTTGCTAATGATAAAGAGTAAAATCTGCCCACTACTAATTGTAATTTAACTTTTTCAGAAGCTTTTTCTATGAAATTTGTGTAAATGAGTTGAAGAAACATACTTAGCCTTTTTGTTTTCATACTATATTTGTCATGCCTTTTGTAATTAATTGATCAGATGTTTAGGAAAGTATCACTCATGTAAATAATATCCTGGTTGCAGGTTGTAAAAAATTTAGTATTTTTGGCTCGAGTCCTGAAGGAAATGGAGAAAGAAGAATTAAGATCTAAAAATGCTCATTCAAATGAAGAGGGAAAGAAAGACAGCATAAACCTTCCTTGGATGATGCGCAAAATGAGAAGCATTATCAATTTTGAAGTGACTCAGACTCCGAATCAGACAACAGTGGTAAGATTGGACGGCAACGTGATGGCTATCAAATTATTATGTATGCTGTTAGCATCAATTTCTATGTGCTTAGCTGTCAGTCCATAATGTCTCTGGCTGATGAAATGGCATATTTGCATAACTTTTGCTTTTTAATTGATTTGAAAGTTCATAGACAACTGACCAAAGAACATTTAATGAATATTTAATTGCCATGATATAGCTGGCGTAAACCATGGTATCTAATGCAAACCCATGTAAATTTTTCAACAATAAATATTTTAGATATATATAGTTGAGAAGAGCATCGAAAAGCTCAACATTAAGTGATACTAGTGGTGTTATTTCGACCCTTTCATGTTAAATTTTATTTGGTTATCTTAAATCATAATACATATTTGTTTACTAATTTTCATATCAAGTATGTTTTTGCTAAACTGTTCCACCTCATTATATCCACCCTTATTGGTGTTTTGGTCGTGAATGTTTTATGGTAATAATTTATCAATAACTTCTTCCATAATCTATCCATTTTTGTTCCCTTTAGAGATCTGCCGTATTCAAGTGGCTTGCTGCAGTTGCACTTGACCTTTCCATTGACCCAGATCATCTCCAAAGTCATCTCCATAATATTCTCGGGCCTGTGATTCGAGAAATAGAAAACAAGCCAGTTCAAGGTGGAGAACCTAGATCAAAGGAAATGAAGGAGCTTAGGCGCTTGGCTCATGAAGTCAGTGAATTGATAAAGGAGAAGGTTGGACTTGAAGCATATGCCACGGCAGTGAATAGCATCCAAAGGAGGCTAACAGCCAGGAGGACAGAACGTAAAAGAATTCGGGCGCAAGAGGTAAGTGTCGTTTATATTGATTGTAATTTCAGCTGGATGATTTGAAATTCTAATGATAGTGTTCATACAGTTTATACATTTCAAATGTTTTACTAAACAATTTAGACCATTAGAGTTTGAAATCTGGTGGAGTTGTAGCTTCGTGTGACCCGTGTAGTTTTCACAGAAGCATTTAAGTAAGAAATGCTGTTAAACTTGGAATCAGCACATATCTGTGAAACCCCATACTCTATGCCCTGTTTGTTTGTCACACCTAGAGATGGGTAAATTGCCATAATTTTCATGTAAGGTAAATTACCATGGTAAGCTCATGCCAGGTTCCCCTCAAACGTTCTGGGGTGCATTACTCAGCCCACGCATCAGAACGGGTGGCTTGTAGGATTTTTGAGCGTGGTAGGTACTTTTAGGGCTAGGGAGTAGGTCATTCAGTGGAATTCAAAATTATACACCCGACAACATTCTCCGAGTAAATTCGAGTAACGTTAACCTTCATTGCCGAAAAAACTTAAGAGAAACACAAATGAATAAATGTTACTTCCATAGTGAAAATAATTCCAATACATGCTCTCTAACTGCGAAACTTCAAAGAAAAACTCGCTTCTCAGTGTCTTCAGAGAACATCATAAAGATAATACACAGAATCACAAGAAATATCAAACTGACAATCATCAAGCTAAATGTGACATAAATTTATTAATAGTTAATTTCCGTAGAGTAAAGAACAAACATGCCAAAGTTGAGCATATATTTGAAAGCGCTGATACAGTAATTGGAACAGAAAGCTGGCTTTCAGAAGATATTAGTGATAGCAAAGTTTTTCTGACAGGATATAAAAAAAAGGGATGGACCAGATAAGACTGGCGGCAGAGTATTTTTAGCAGTTAAATCGCATTTGATAGTTCCGAATAGTTCCGAACACAAATTAGACAACAATGAAATAGAGATCGTATGGTGTACTATTAAGCAACATGTCGCGTCACGGGGCCGTTGTGTCCCGCCCGAAATGCAATTCATGCAGGGCCGGAACTTAGCCTTACGTTTACAACGAAAAATAATAAAAGAAAAAAAATGAGGGACTGGAAACCAAATCTTAAATAAAATGAAAAGGAAGAAATGAAGGGGGTGGAGAAGAAAATAAGGAAGGGATTCCCGCCTTACCTTGGCTTCCGCCGAACTCTGCACCCCATGCGTCCGTCGACGACTTGTTCCTCGCCAGAACTTCGGCGAGATAATTATACCTTCCTCTTCGCCTTGACACAGGCGAACGAATGCCTTCCTGTTAGGCATGCACTCTTCTTCCTTGGCTTCTAGAGCCCTCTATATGCGAAGAGGAACAAAAAACAAAAAACCAAGGCAGGCGGGAAAAAAGAAGAAAGGAGGGAAATTCAACTTAAAAGAAAAGAAAAACATAAGGCTGTTCCGGCCCGAACATACCGCCCACCTGAATTTAGAAAAAAAAATTCATCTCTTTATAAAGAAAACTGAAATAAGCTGTATTCTAAGTCCTATCCTAAGAGTTGGGTTTGGGATGCTACAGCTTCACTTCCAGAGGCCCATCTGGAAGACTAACTACGGGATACAGGTTAGGCCATGGATAGGGAATTAGAAGGAATAAGAATGTTAAAACCGAAATTAACGCGCAACTAGCGAAAAAACAAAAAAAAAATTGTGATTGAGGCAATGCGGAATTAATGAGCCTGCCGCCCACCCTGAGGATCCCTTGATCATCAATAATAGGAGAGAGACGGGCAAAAGTCGAATGAAGACACTTGTTTCGAGAAATCGAATGGAGGACATCCTTGAAATGACATTTCTGAACCAGTTTTATGATGAGGTTAAGAGATTCGGTCCATTCAGATTCCAAAATAAGAAGATTGGATGGTCGCTGCACTCCCTTACAACCAGAGATAAATCTACGCACAAATACAACTGTTCGTATTAATTTCAAGTAGCAGGAATACGCCTTCATCCAATGACATGAACATCCCTTTTCATCTTGGATGGCCCCTGCCCATTGCGATTGAATCTTCACCTCCGGTAGATCATTGGCATATTTACTTTCCGAAGGTATAGAGGGCCACTTTGATTCATCCTCCCTTAGAAATTCCGGACCGGACCAATATAAGTCACATAGCAGTAACTGATTTGGCATCATTCCCCTCGAGACACAATCCGCTGGATTGTTGGATGATTCAATGTGTCTCCACGAAGAACTGGGAATTGAAGCCATAATGTGGGTGATTCTGTTAGCAACAAAGGTCTTTAATGAATGAGGTGACATTCGCAACCACGCCAACACAATCTGAGAATCGGTCCAAGCGTATATTTTGAGGATCTGAAATCTTTTGTCCAAAAAAGATGACAAACGGGATAGAAGCTTAGATAATAAGTACGCTCCCAATAACTCAAGCCTTGGAATAGATAAAGTTTTCAAGGGAGCAACTTTACTTTTAGCCGCAACTAGATGAACATTAATTTCTGATTCTGCGACCGTTCTTATATACACCACCGCACCGTAGCCGCGCTCCGATGCATCACAGAATCCGATCAGCTGCGCCTCTGAAGAAGACCGGGGAAATATATATCGAGGAAACTTTATCTGCTGCAACAACTGACTCTGCGAGACAAAATTATCCCATTGATTCCTAATGCCTTCTGGAAGGGAATCATCCCAAGATAATTTTTCATTCCACAGGGATTGCATCAAAACTTTAGCCCATAAAGTTACGGGAGACAAAGCCCCAATCGGGTCAAAAATTCTGGCAATGTTCGAAAGCAGCTTTCTTTTTGAATTGACCACAGCATCAAAATTGACATGGTAGGAAAAAGTATCGGATTTTGGTGACCAGTACATTCCCAAAACTTTTAAAAGGCAAACATCGCTCGAATCAAAATTTAAAATTGATACCCGTTTCTCCTCGGGAATATGACTTAATAATTCCGGAGCATTGCTTGCCCATTTTCCAAGAGAAAAGCCTCCTGATAAAAGCAAGGAAATTAATTGCTTTTGCAAATTTAGTGCCTCTGAAATCGAGCTCGCTCCCGTGACGATGTCATCAACATATGTGTCATGAAGAAGCACCTTTGAGGCTAAAGGGAAATTTTGTCCTTCATCACTGGCGAGCTGATGTAGAGTTCTGATCGCTAGAAAAGGTGAAGAAACAACTCCGTAGGTCACCGTATTCAATTCATAATCCACTAATGAGGACGATGGATCCTCTCGGAAGACAACGTGTTGATAGGTGCAATGGTCGAGATGTAACGATATTTGTCGATACATTTTCGCAATGTCGGTAATAAACGCGACCTTATGCGTCCTAAATCCAATTAAAAGGTCAAAAATGTCCCTTTGAAGTTTGGGACCAGTTTCTAAGACGTCATTTAGTGAATTACCGAGTGATGTCTTCGCCGAGGCATCGAAAACAACACGTATTTGACCGCACTGGGAAGCATCCTTAAACACGGCATGATGGGGCAAATAATACGATCCGGGACTCGTAGACCTGGACATATGTCCCAGCGATTCGTACTCGCTCATGAATTTATGGTACTCGCCTTTTAACCGCGAGTTCCTTGACAATCTGCGCTCCGTGTTCATCCAGCGCGTGATAGCATATCCATGAGAATCTCCCAGAGTGGGAGGATATGCCTTAAATGGCAACATAACTTGATATCTACCGTCTGGCATACGACGATGCGTATTTTGAAACCCCACTTCGCATTGCACGTCTTCAGGTCTCGGTCGAATTTCGACCTCCACTTCTTCCACCTCCCAAAACCTTTTCAGTTGATTGAGAAGAAGTGTCTCCCTCTTACAAATAGCCAGCGAAATTACCTGAGAAGGATTCTGGGGGGCAATGATTGGATAACTTCCCATTATAACCCAACCGAACACAGAATTCATAGCTATCACATTGGCGTAAGACAATGATTTCCGCCCTCCAAGAAGAATCCTAGGAAATAAATCCATACCCAATAACATTTCTACAGGGGCCGGTCTATCGAACTCGGGATCTGCGAGACGCAAATGTGAAAATTTTTTGAAAATATAGAGCGGGAGAGGAGTTGTTGGAAGTTCATTTAGGACCTCTGATACTACAACCGACTTCGTAGTGAGTACTGGGGTTGACGTATGTCTTGGAGATAAAGAGCATAAAACTTGACCATGGGGTTGCTGTAGTGGAACATGAGCTAAGCCAAATAGCTCGCCCTCGTAAGCAGATATGGGTAAGGATAATCGCCTTACAGCCGAGGATGAGATAATAGATAACTGCGAGCCAGGATCAATTAGAATTCTAATGCGTTCCCACGCCCCATTACCAGCCTGAATCAAGGCAACCGCTGTGCCTAGAATAGTCGAATGCTGCCGATCACTCCGAGTGCATGACGATATGATAGCAGGGGGTATGGGTGAGGTGGTAGATGTTTTTGACAAGGAAATACCCTCTTGACTATCGTCACGCAATCCGGTGGAAACCTTTCCTGCGTCCTTCGCGCCGACTGAGTTCCCGTCTTCGGCAGAATTATGTAAAGACGTGTGGTGATAGCGTTTACATCTTTGACAGCGCATACCTCTTGCTTGACACTTGGGAGCCCAATGCCCCGGCCTTAGGCAATTGAGACATAGCCCTTTTGAACGCACAAAGGTTGAACGTTGATGACAACTCATTTCAATGTAACGTGGACATTTAAATAAAGGATGCAAAGAAGAACACAATGGACAATTATCACGTTTCTCTGAGTAATTAGACATCCTTGAAGAGGCTTCGTTGGCTGAAACTGGCAGAGAAAATTTAAATCTACCTCGAGAATTCGTGGAGGTAAATTTAGAAACCGTGCCACTTGATGTTTGCAGAATTTTAATTCTTTTCTTTACAAAATCAATTAGATTTGTTACAGAAGGGAACATGTTTCCACTCAGCGATCCTTCAAACTGGGATAATATCTCTGAATTCAAAACTCGAGCGGCGAAGCGGAATAAAATAAATTCTCCCAAATCTGGAATATTCAGGGTCCCTAAGGCCGCATACATTTCTGCAAACGTTGTCACGAATTGTTGTAACTCTGCTTGATTATTAGAAATTTCCGGAAACGACAACATTTTATCCAAAAATGAAAACCCAAGAATGCGAGGATTATCATAAAAATCGTTTAATTCTCTCCAGGCGGATGCATAATGAGCTTCGCCAAAAGGTACAGAGGCAATTATTGCCAATGCCTTGCCTTGGAGAGAGGATTTAAGATAGGAAAATTTTTCAATTGCGGATATATCATTCCGGTAATGCACCACCGATTTAAATATATCACGAAAAGCTGGCCATTCAGAAAACGACCCCGAAAACTTCGGAACATCAATGGCTGGGAGTTTACATTTTTGAAATGGCACAGGGGCTTCCCCGTCCACATCACTCGTGGACGCCCTCAATCCATCAGAAACAGACAAAATAAAATAATACTTCTCCTCGAACTCCTTTGCCAAAACGGAATCTATCTTATGCACGTCCGCGCGATTGCAATTATTGCAGTGCTCAAAAATTGCCAAATTTTCATCTAAAAAACCACGATAAACCTCCTTTAGACTAGAACACCTGGCAGAAAATACGCCAACATTAGGATGCTCCCTGACTTGCCCCTGGTATTCACTCAACTGACGTGCCAAATCATACGCGACCGAAAGAGTGGCCTTGGACTGGTCCCGTTTGAATCGCAGAAGGGAAAGACGCGATTCGAAATTCTGTCTCGTGGTTATTACACTTTCTGTCATAATTGCACTGAACGCTCTAAATTAATTAAAATAGAATAAAGCCTAATGATTTCCAAATGTGGTCCCGGGTTTCGGCACCAAAAAATGTCGCGTCACGGGGCCGTTGTGTCCCGCCCGAAATGCAATTCATGCAGGGCCGGAACTTAGCCTTACGTTTACAACGAAAAATAATAAAAGAAAAAAAATGAGGGACTGGAAACCAAATCTTAAATAAAATGAAAAGGAAGAAATGAAGGGGGTGGAGAAGAAAATAAGGAAGGGATTCCCGCCTTACCTTGGCTTCCGCCGAACTCTGCACCCCATGCGTCCGTCGACGACTTGTTCCTCGCCAGAACTTCGGCGAGATAATTATACCTTCCTCTTCGCCTTGACACAGGCGAACGAATGCCTTCCTGTTAGGCATGCACTCTTCTTCCTTGGCTTCTAGAGCCCTCTATATGCGAAGAGGAACAAAAAACAAAAAACCAAGGCAGGCGGGAAAAAAGAAGAAAGGAGGGAAATTCAACTTAAAAGAAAAGAAAAACATAAGGCTGTTCCGGCCCGAACACAACAAAACAATAGAAATATACGTATATTCATTTTACAGACCACCAGATTCCAAAATATATGTTACAGTAGATTCTCCTTAATGCAAACAACATTTTTACGAAGTTTTCATTCTTATGAACCAAATCGTTGGTCTCGACAATAGGGGTATCTAAATGTATGGTAAAGAACGATGTTACGAAATAACGAACCTTAGTCCCGGTCCCCACAGGAACAAAAAATACTTAATTACGAAGTCTGTCACATAAATAATGGCATTCATTTGGCTATGCACAACGCTGAATTATAAATCAGGAAGCTTTGCCACACGTACTGTGCCCAAGAGCTTGAGAACTAAAATATATAAAATGGATACCTCGCGTAAGCTATTTAACTGGGTTGAGGGTACAGAACTCCCACTGGGTTACTGCACTTCAAAAGGAGTCTGAGAGAGCATGAGAGGTCGAGGAGGGGAAAGGGAAGAAACGAAAGATAAGGACTTGTATTCTTCCCTTTCACCCCTCCCCAACATGCCTCTATTGTCCCTCTGAAGTTCACTCTCCCAATGGGGGTCTGGCTCAATTCCCGGCTAATCCTCCCTCCCCAACCAGGTTCTGGCCTTGGCTCCACCCACTCCCTCCACGTCCCTAGCTCCCAACCCCCTTTCCAATTTGACTGTGCTGTGGGACCCATCAGGCAGCAGCAGCTTAGCGTTAGCTAGCAATCGGCAGGGCAACCACTCGATTCTGAATCCGCGAAGTGTTATCAGTGCTTTGTTATGACCCGGCGAAACTCTTTGCCAGGGCATGTGGGAATGACTATGGCACATGTGAAGTTTCAGCATCATGTTTCCATCGTTGAAAATGTATCTTTGTGGGTACTGAAATTCTAGCCACAAAATCCCTACTTATTGCACATATGCATTAAAATGTTATGAAATTGTGACACTCTTTCGCCCATCTGGAGAGAAAGACGTCAGTTCTTCCGTTTAGATGAGAAAAATTTGTTAATGTCTTAAATTTCATCAGTGAGAAGGCATAGCAAATAAACTCCAGCAACATTAAAGCTGTATCCCAACTCGCCATTTAGGCAGTTATCTCGGCAGATTTAGGGAGGATGCCATCTTGAAGTGAGTCCCAACTCGTTAGGCATCAAGAGGGAGCGGAAATAGCTAGCTTTTTAGGGTGTCGGATTTAGGGTAGATGGAGTTTATCCTAAATGTGCCTCCATATTGAATTTCCCAAAATGCAAAGTGCTGCATGTGCCAGAGAAAACATTCATCATAACCATTTCCTCCCCCACCTACAAAAACAACACATGACTGTTGTGTGCTCCTAGAGAAAAAGTTACCTACACTTCAATTTGAAAATGTCGACATATAGCAAAACTCAGGAGAACTATCTGACACCTTAATGAGAACACAATTGAGACTTGAAATAGATGCGGGCTTGTTGTAATATGAATACATATGCATCACTCAAAATGTTAATACGTAAATAAATAATTTATAAAATGTAACAAAAAAAATGCAAAAATCTGTCTAACCTTTTACGAATACTTAAACAAGTCGCTATCTACTATTAGAAAAATATATTTAAAATAATTAAGTAATTAGCATGTATATCTGATGAAAACTCATCATATATCACTCAGCAGCCACGGCCAATATACGTTTTCGATAAAAGAAATAATTGATGTAAAAGCACACTTCCCGTAGTCATAATCAGCGTTACCTATCCGTCTTTTTATAAAATAAACAAATTTTGGAGGAACGATAAAATTAAGGGCTGAATGATAAATATCAGCAGGTAAAAGTGGATTGACATCAATGGGAGAGTAAAATAATAGATTAAACCATTAAAATGCCACATATTACCTAGGTACAGTTGAACTTCACGGTTGTACGGAATTAACATGAAGATTTTCGTTATAGACTGGCAGGAATTTGGCCGATTTTTCTCAACTTTATTTAAGTTCTGTTATTTCATTTCATGAAATCGATCCGATACCTTCACCGGGTACCGAAACAGCCATGCGTAAAATTGTAACCTTGCATATACGTTTTGTCAAATAATGATTTCTTAATGAGGTCAAATAATAATTCCATATTGCTGAAGGAATCGGGCGGGACCACTCACTAACTTGCGCGAAATCAAATTTTCCATAAAATCGATTTACTAATATCTGGAATTGTACTGTATTAATTTTGCTGCCTTGTAATTGTAGAGGCAGCCGAGCAGTTTTTCACTTGAATTAATCTCCCAGCTGAATTAATTTTCCGGCTTGCGATGACTACTACAAAAAATAGCGTGATGCATGATTTTCGAACAACAAATTAGACTGTTTGATTTCACATCTTTGCGCATAATTTGATTGTTATTTACACCTCTGATATCATTGCACAGCAGGGCTGTAACACACAGAAGATTAAACAGGTCAAAAAAGAGCAAATGGATATTTTTTGCGATGTTTATATAAAAAGTACGTTGATACGAACAAAGTTATTACGAACCGCGGAGTTTTTAGTCCCATGAACTTCGTAATAACGAGAGTCTACTGTATGTACAAATTAGAAACTCAGTTATGATCATTTACCTTGAGAGACAACAAAAGCATAATAATTATCGGTGGAGATTTCAACCTCCTGGCTATACATTGGAAAACCAGTAACGTTGAAACAAGATCATGGAAGTCTGATATGAGTGAGGCTTTACGTAATATACTTTCACACCACTCTCTTACTCAAGTTGTAAATGAACCTACGAGAGGTAGTAAAACAGCTCTTTAAGTTAGATCTTTAAGCTGTTAGTCACCCTACTATTATTAAACACTTCGATATCCTCGAAGGCATAAGTGATCATAAAGTAATTTTTACGACTTTGAAAACAGCGGTAGAGTCCACTGTAAAATCTAAACGGAAAGTCTACTTCTGCGAAAAATGCGATTACATAAAATTTGGAGAGATGTTAGAAGCCTCATTGATGAAATTCGTAGCCACAATGATGGACGAGAGCACCGAAGTATCATGGAGATATATTTTGGAAATAATATGTAAAGGCATCGATAAATATATTCTGCACAAATTCAAACGAGATAGTAGAGAACCTCGTTGGTATAACCATGAAGTACAGCGAGAGCTCAGGAGACAAAGGCAATTACACAACCTATATAAAAATTCTATTAAGTCTTGTAACAAAACAATGGAACTTACGGCAAGAGAAATTTATGTTGCCCAATGCTCAGAAACGGAGAAAATCATGTGCACTAGTTTACGAAACTTCAAGATAAAAATCCTAGGTGAATTTCTATATGAAAACCCCAAGTCATTATGGTCTTATGCGAGAGAGCTCCAGGGTGAATCTTCGACAGTAGAGTCCTTATTGGATACAAACGGCAAAATGGTCACCAACGGCATTGATAAAGCCAACTTATTAAACCACTACTTCGACAGTGTATTCACTAAGGATGACAAAATATACCATTTTGGCATTCTGAACGTTAACAAGCCAATGGCAGACATAGCAATTCAGTAAGATGGAATAATCAAACAACTGCGTTCGATTAAAAGTAACAAGTCCCCAGGTCCAGAAGGAATACCTCCATGCGTGCTCAAGGAGTTAGCACCACAGATTGCACCATTCTTAGAAATTATATTTAGCAAATCATTATCCGAAGGCAAGGTGTCCCAAGACTGGAAAATAGCCAATGTCACACCAATATTTAAAAAAGGAAATAGAAGTGACCCAGGAAATTATAGGCCTATATCGTAAACATCACTTTTATGCAAGATCCTCGCACACATTGTCGTTATGACAGCAATATTATGGCATTCCTGGAAAATCGTAACCTCTTACACAGCAGTCAGCATCGCATCTGTAAGGGCAGGTCCTGTGAAACACAGCTTGCACTCTTCCTTCATGTTATCCTAAAATCAGGTGAATCGAATGAGCAAATCGATGCGATATTCCTTGATTTTAAGAAGACATTCGACCAGGTTCCTCACAAAAAACTCATTTATAAGTTGTATTCATGCGGAGGTAATAAAAAAATGGTGAACTACATAGATGAGGGACTTACTCAGTGATCGAAAACAAAAAGTAGTCATTGATGGTTTTAGCTCTGGTATGGTTGAAGTCACATCTGGTGTTCTTCAAGGAAGTGTGATCAGCCCTCTTTTATTCATTATTTATATTAAAAACCTAAGTTCTCGAATTAGCTGTAAATTAAAATTATTTGCAGACGATACAGTAATCTACCTGAAATAAGGGAAGACTTTGAAGTTCTGTCATCTGACCTTAACAACTTTCATTCATGGTGCCAGGAGTGGGGTCAGGAAAATATTAGTAAATGCACCACAGTTCACCTCTTGTGAAAGTCATCACACAAAAGTCATACCTACACCGTGGGTGGAGTAAACATAAAATCTTCAAATACAGTAAAATATCTTGGAATTACCTTAATTTTTGATATATTGTGGGGAACACAAATACAAAACATATGGGGCACAGCATTAATGAAACATGGTTTTGTTAAGCATATAATAGGAATGTCCTCAGATGAAAGAGTAAAAGAGAGATACTACTTCGCTCTGGTTAGGCCACACCTCGAATATGCTGCGAGCATTTGGGACACTGGTCATAAAGATTTTACCACAAAAATTAACAAAATACAAAGAAAAGCAGCACGCTTCGTTAAAAACTGCTACGGACGAACATATAGTGTTACACAACTGTAGGGGGATTAAGGTGGGAGACCCTAGAGACTCGGAGGCTGAGAGGCTAGGCTTAGGCTGCTTGATAAATTCAGAACAGATAGGTACAAAAACTTGTTCATTCCACGCACATTAAGGGACCACAATAAAAACTGAGCTCCTCCAAATACTCTCTCATATGACATGTCGCCATTTCACCTCTAAAACTTTTACATCTTTACACAGCTGGTGACCTACCACCCCTTGCAACATGCCCAAGCGGCGGCTCGCGGGGTAATTTGTAGATGTAGAAGTTATGGTGATTTTCAAAAATTACCAAAATGTTCCAATAATTTATTATTTTCTGAAATGTATAGTTATTAGAAGATTTATTAGGTAAGTTAGTTAGAATAGTAAGGGAATAATGGCATTTAAACCATTAGCCACTTGACTGGGGATGACGAGATATCTCTTCATGTATAAGTGACATTTATGTGGGGATGATGAGGTATCTTGTCATGCTCGAATTTGCATTCTCCCATTTGGGCATGACGAGATATCTCACTGGGAGTTTCTTATGTACCTTCCTTTGTCCTTCAAGTACTCTCTTTGGCCAGCAGATGGCAGCTTCAGAGAATATTTCGTCAGAAATATGCACTCTCGCCAGAGCCCGCACATGTATTTAGGGGTTGCATAACGACTGCTGTTCTGATGTGTTTCGTTACTTTGGTAAAAACATTTTTACCATTTTAGAATCAAAGGCAATCATTGTGATTCCTTTCTCTCCAAAGAGCTGTGTGCATTTACTCATCATTTATTTATTATATAGTGATTTCCATAGGCATTTTGTAATACCATGTCATGTCACGGCTCAAGTTTGCAGTTTGCTAATATATTCTAAAACCAAAGTAGACATATAAAACATTCAATGTCATGTCTGCAGCAAATTGATTCAGTACTCGTAATTGCATCTTTATTCACTTTTTTGAATCACCACATTTACCTTTTTGGGAAAATACGAGTTCGGAAGCCATATCTACGGACCTGCCCATGGTCAGAAATTTCAAGGGAATTTCCTAATGCATGGAGTCTAGTCTGAAAGTATCCCTACTCTGCCCACGTCAATTTCTCCTCCAATAGTGTGAATTAGGCGTCTATCTACTTCCGTTTGCCGCGGTTTTTTACTCCCTGTAAGGCATTGGTCCTTGCCGTGCAATCCCCAGCTCCCACCGTATTTGAGACAGAGAAGGGCAGTGAAGGGGCGATAAAAAGGGGATAAAGATTCTCTAAGGAGCCTTGCTCTAAGAAAGAATAGCAGAGTGTAGCAGCAATGAGTAAGAGAGATAGAGCGGCAACGCTGCATGCTCATGAGAGAGCCAGTCATGGCTGGGCGAGGGAATTTCCCGGACAGTGCATCAGTCGTGGGGGGCTCGTGTACTTTCCCACATCAAATCGCCTGATTCCAGAATCCCTGCAGGGAAAGGGTAACCATTTTATCTGTTCGGCAATTGTGGAAATTATGCAAATTTAGTGCATATGGTAAGTGTGAACAGCCAGATTTTGTGGGTAGACGGTAATAAGAAAGTCCGTGAAACTGTTGAGATGGGTGCGAACTCGTATTGGATCTTTCCAGTCCCGGGGAAAGCACAACCTCGAATTGATTTGGAGTGTTCCATCAGTAATGGCAAGGTAGTAAAAGAGTAAGGCACACTTGTCTCTCTTCCAATGCCATTCGTATGCTCCTCTGAATCAGCAGTAAATGAGGAATCAGAGGAAGTGGAGTGAACACCATCCGATCCTCTGTCATGGAGCTCGCTCAAAGCTGTGTATAGTCGATTCGATTTTGAAGGCACTCGTGGCATAATGGGACAGTTTGAGAATAAGGAGGATATTTTAGAGATACATCTTTCAAAACATTGTGGATTTGTGTGGCTTTATATCCGAGCTGAAAAACCTCCATGCAAAGCAGTTTCTGGACAGGAATCCAGATCAAAAACCACACTCAAGGGTGCATGGGTGGAGTGAGTCAAGTCCTAGTGAAATAAAGCATTGGAGTTTCTATTATGATGGGAATTGTACAATAACCAGACTATCACAGCCGTTTTTCAAAACAGGAGAGCATCTCGTCTCCATACTTTCGAAAAGTATTTATGGAAAGATTTCATCTGCTGCTGAAATTTCTCGATTGTGGACAGATGTAGTGACAGATTTGAAAGATGTAGGGGTGACTGCCCCAACAAAAACTTCTCAAAATCCTACCAGTCTTGGAGCACATGAAAATGTGGTTGTCTGCCCTCCACGTCCCTGAAGCAGCAATGGTGGTTGTTGAGTCTACTCCAATGGAAAGGACTCCTATCATGAAAGCTACTTATTTCTTTCAAACACAGCTGGTTTGAGATCAAATTCTGTTTTTTTATTGAGTGCGAAACAGGTTGAGTGGATTTGTAAAATTTTCTCCAGGAGACACACTATACTTTGTAAAACTCAATCAAAACGCGAGCACCAATTTCAGTCTTAAAGATATTGTAAAACACAAAAGAATACGCATGCACCAATTTCAGTCTTAAGTTCATAAGGATATATTCAATTCAAAAGGTTATTGGGCCCAATTTACATACAACTATACATACATGTATACTATATAACCCAAGGTCAACTCTAATAATTGGTCCAGCGTGCACCAAGCTTCATGCATTCCCATTAACCAAAATTTCTTCCACTTATCCAACACCGTGCCAAGGTCACCCTCCTTCTCAGGCTCGTGGCACTCCGAATCTCTGGCCTCTCGTCCTTCCTCTCGTTCACGCGAACCTTTCCTTGCTCACAGCGAGCCACAAACCTTAAGGTCCTCTGCTTCCGCGGCCGCAGTCCGCTCCTCACAGCAGATCCCTTTTCACTCCTCGATACGGGATATAAAAACTATCACGCCTCTCGCCCACGCCGCGTCCGTCCGCTCCCAATGGCAAGTCCCTTCTTACTCCACTTTTCCCTATTGTTAACTCTCTACCTTCAATTGGCGTCCCTAGCGACGGCCCTTGTTACCTTCTCGCGTCCCGCTTTTCCCTATTGTTAACTTTTTACATCCAATTGGCATCCCTAGCGACGGCCCTTGTTACCTTCTCGCGTCCCGCTTTTCCCTATTCTTAACTGTTTACATCCAATTGGCGTCCCTAGCGACGGCCCTTGTTACCTTCTCGCATCCCGCTTTTCCCTATTGTTAACTGTTTACATCCAATTGGCGTCCCTAGCGACGGCCCCCCATGTCGATATTGTTTATGACCCAGAGTTAACCTTGAGTTTATATTTACAACTTTACAACTTAGTGAAACTTACAAAAAAGAACCAGCCAGTGGAAATGTGTAACATTTATGATCACTTAGGCAGAAAATTTCACCTCAAAGAACAGTCAAACTCTGGTAGGGAAAATAGCTCCTTCTCATACTCATTACCTTACTAGGCTGACTGAGAGACACTCTAGACTCCTACACAACTTCCAAAAAAAAACTTATCCTACATAAAGATGTGTAGTGTGGTTCAAAGCAGGGCAGCATAAGGAAACGAGATTCTGCTGCCCAGATTGTGAGGTGGCTTTCCGCCTGACCACATGTTTCAAGAATTATCACACAAAAACTGAATTTTTGAAAAAAAAATATTTGTTATATAAATTGTTGATATTTTATGAAAAATTAATGCACTAAATTGAAAGATAAAAACAAAATATGATAAGAAATGTATTCCCTTGAGTGTGGCTAAACATTTTTATTGATATTAAATAAAAATTTCCCCAAATGAAATGTGCTTTTTGAAAAGTTCGTTCGCTGGTCATGTGATCAGCATTGCCACATTTATGTATTAGAAATGAAGAAAAATGATAAACAAACCTGGCAACCCACATGCAGCTCTGTGTTCTTTTATTTGGTTTGAGAAATTTTTGTTCAAACTATTACAAATGATATCCCCGCAAATATTCCATAAGAAAAATATTCTATGAATGAGCTGGTTGTGCCTTCATTTATTATTAAGATTGTGCTAAATGTATATATACTTGACTTCAAATAATATGTTTGGAATATATTAGAATGTAAAGTATCTGAGACGGAGGTGAATATTACCAAAAATTATGGTAATTTTCAGGAACTGCTGTAAATTACGTAAAATACTATGGTAATTTATGAAAATTACCACAGTAGTTTTCAGAATGGCCCATCTCTTACCCACCTCTTCTGTTGTGGGTGGACACCCATACACCCACTTATGCAATACAAGTTTATTTACTTCAAAAAATAATTAAATGAGTCTCTGATTACATTCTATAATTATAAATGCCTTAAAATGCAGATACTAGAGAGATGGATTCATTAATGTGGGAAAAATAAAAAAATGGCATTTTTAACTCCCTCTGGGTGTTAAACACCCCAGCAAATGCAATATAAGGTTTAAAAAATGTTTACATGTTTTGATAATTCATAGCTAATGTTATTCAGTTTTATTGTCTGCTTGACTTCAGAGTTGTAGAGCTAGGAGAAAACTGCTTTGATTGACCTGAAATAGATTTGTTGTGACCTTGTGATTGGCTGAGCAGGATTTGCTTTGCTTGTGCCCTTTGGAACCACACTAATTTAATTTTGTCCCACTTGAGATCCAACCCTCATGTACAATCAGTTGGATGAAATGCAAATAAGAGTCCAAAGACTTTTTGTAGTACAGGAAGTTGAAATTTTTTGGCCCCTCAAAATTGATTTCTGTATATGACATTGTGTGTCATAGTCTTCTCTCATTAACAAGTAGCTACAAACCAAATTCCATGGAAAATGATTGCCCAAGATTTGCTGTGAAACTTAGTGTCGTGCTTCAATTCAAAGTAACTAATTTGTCTTTCCTTTGAATAATATTTGCATTCATTATGTAACAGTGGCAGATTCTTTTCGTGGTCAATTTTTTACTCAGTGCAGTTAAAAAGGTGAATATTATGAGTTGTAACTATCAGAAGACTGTACTAAGTCTTTAATGTGTGGTTCAAAAGACAAATGTTGCCCCTGTCTGCAACTCCTTACATGTAGTCAAATTTTCCATTGTTCATTTCCAGATATCTTCAATGTGGAGGTAGGGTAGGGTCTTCTGTAGTTAGTTTGTTCTTAATTTTATTTTTTTTCCTAGCATGTTTTCATTTAAAAGGATTGGGACAGTTAGTGATACCCTAGTCAGGTTAAATAAAATGTAGGAGTTGACTTCTGTATGAGAAATTTTTTATTGTTTCCTTACTCATGAATGTTTACTGTAATATACTTAATCCATTTTGCCAGAAAATGTTTGTGTGACAGATTATCATTGTTAATAGGTACTTCATTGTTTTTGTTAAATGCATTGCTTTACTTTGTAGGCTGTAAATATGCCTGAGAAAGCAGCTAAGAGGAAAATTAAGAAACAACAGGTGAAAAAGCAACTGAAGAAAAGAAAAATCAGCTTGATCAAGGGAAAGAAAATAAAATGAAACTTTCTATAAGGGGTAGAGTTTTATACAAAGTATTTATTTTTGAGACAAATTTGTAAAGTGTTTCTATTTGTAAATAAAATTTGTTTTTTAAATATTCTCTTGTTTACATGCTGTTTATTTTTTATTTCCCCTCAGTATTTTTGATAATCATTCATTGTGTGCAATAATGTATACAAGATGGTTAGTAACAAGTTGTCATACTTGTATGCTCAAGTGAAATAAAATTAACGCAAAAGATAGCAAAACTTGATTGCGATCCCATTCCACTAAACATGTTTTGGATGGATGATACATCCCAGAAATGCTCCACATTCATCCAGAGTGCTTGCTTTAGGGTAATTCACTATATCCATTTCAGCAATTTGGTAATGAGATTTACTCCAGTGTCTTGGTACTGTGCCAACAATATTATCATCAAATGTTTTCTACTGGTGATTTCTTATGAATCACTATAAAACCCAATATTTTGAATGAAGAGCTCAAAAGCTCTCTGGTCAAGTTCTTCCTAGCTTCCATTATTTTGATGAGAGACACTCATTGTCATCGGGGATCCAGGAATTCAATACCAATCTTCCACTTTCTCTTCCTGATAAACAATGTGCTGGATGTTCAGCTAGTCACTAATTTGTTCCATGCTATTTTTCTTTAGTGCCATTTTCTCTCTCTTCGCTGTTCTCTGGCTCTGTTTGATAAAATAATCCCATACCTCCAGAGCCTGAAGCCAGGTCCATGTTGAAATTTTTCTGAGAGGCAGGATCTGTATAGCCTCTTCAATGCAATCCCAATCTTGTATCCTGTTTTTGGCTAATGACTACTAGTCCAAATGTTGGAAGCTATGGAGAACCTGATCCAGTGTGAAACCTACCAGCTCATATTTGCGAGGAAAGCTTGTCGTAGTTAAACCCAACATTTCTGTCGTCATGACCCCTATGCAATCTCTTTCTGATAGCAACCTTTCTACCTCTCTTCTGAAAGGCTTGCACCCATCTTTCTTATTTATATTATTTGGGTTTAAAAAAAATGTTCTTTTACGTCTTTGTTTTGGCATTATTTTGTCATTTGTGTTATTTATCATATTGTTATTTCAGTGTGTTTTTTATTCTAACATAGTTACCAGAGCTTCATTAAGTCAACTGATGTTGGCCAATGTAATCCATTCATTACTAAGGAGAATTGATGTATCTTAAGGATTGATGGAAATTGAAGTGCTCTTAAGTCAAGGTATACCTATTATTTGTTCGAGTAATTTTACACCTTAAGAAAATTGTACATCAGATGAAAAAAAATTTAAGTACCTCACTCTTACTCCTGGATAAGAATGCCTCTTTTGCTTCCTCTCATAATGTCTTCTTAGGGTCATTTCATTGCTGATATCCTAATGTTAAAGCACATCTTCCACTTTCATATTTTTCAAGTTTTCAGTCATTTGCTGGTGTAAGGTAATTTTACATTGCATGTTCCAGTCCACTTCTGGTGCATTGTTGTAGTTTTTATTCAATAGGCAGACCGAAAATATTTCTTTATGTTTTTGAAAAACACGTTTTGAGCCACATAAAAATATAAACCTAACATTATAAAACATCGATTTTATCACACCTTGAAATTTTCTCTAAACATTTCTTTTTGCGCCATTGTACCATGGCTTTGCACCACAAATGTGAGGAAGATTTAGCTGATACTTCGTAAAAACTGATTTAGGAGTTTCTAGGTTCTAAATACCCATTCAATAAAAATATGGGAGAAATTAAAGTGCACTGAGATACGGTAATAGAAGTTCATGAGGCCAAATGCTAAGAGGAAAGATAGATTCTTTACATATGAAAATATCATTATACACTAAATTCGGCTGTTAGATTGGCATTTACTCGAGTCAGGGTTGGAATCTTTGTTGCACCATTTTGCCGTAAATTTTAATAAAATTTCTCATTTTTGCATCTCCAAAACGCTCTAATGTGCTATAGTAATGCACAAAAATGTTCACAGCCAGAAAATTTTTGTGCATGTTAGTTTTCATTATAGCCAGAAAAACAGTAGACAAGAACACACGAATAGATCATATTCTTGTGAAGTGAAAGTTCAGGAACAAAAAGACTAGAATTGGTACAGACATCTGAAAATTACTTAATGATGATGAAATATAATCTGAAGTTAAAGAAACTGAAGGTAACTCAGTCCCATATGACCTTACTAAATTTTTGGTGGAAAATCTGAAACAGTACGCAGATAAGAAAAATACATGAGATTACATACCAATTAGAAAAGGGCCTACATAGACTGCATAAATGATACTGACAGAAACCCATCATAAGGATGCTGTGTGTCTTGGAGTTAGTCCCTAAGTTAACTGACAGGAGGAGGGGCAAGAATGTAAGAGCTGAAGATTAAGTGCAGTATAACATAATAAGGAATGATACCAGTCAGAAGACAAAGTAAGCAAAATATGACTGAAAACTAAATAAGAAGGGCAGAACTATATGCATTTGATGCATGGAAAGATGGAAGCTGCCGACAAGAATTTCATTTATCATGAGAAAGGGACTTAGAGAAAACAAAGATTGAGCAAAGAGGGAGATTCCTAAAGCAACTTGAAGCTGGAAGAGTTCTCGACAAAACATCTATTATGGAGGAGATTATGACCAAGAGGACAGTAAATAAGACTAGTCTAGATCGAAATTTAATGCACCTCAATTTGTATAGACTAGAAACCTCAATTAGGGTAAGGCTCCTGGAACTGAGATATAGCTTAACCCAAGCTTCACGAAAAAATTGTGATATATATAGCAGATTTAAATCACAAGGCTCACACTGTGAGTCTAATACTGAGTATGTGCATCAAAGATATTAAAATGCATCATTCAAAAAGAATATAATATAAAGCAGAGAAATTGCAGAATGAAGGATTAGAAGAATTCCAGCATTAGTTTCAGGAAAAAAAGCAGCACGTAAGATGCTATTCTGGGAATCATTCTCCTCTCAGAGAATATAAATGGAGGTTTATTTTAGATTTTACTGCCTTAGTGAAATTTAAAGAAGTAATTTGACAAGTTGGATGGTGCGAACTCCCACAGAGGAAAAATTCATTCACCTTGACCGGGATTCGAACCTGGATCCATCGATTTCCGTCCGAGTGCTTTAGCCAGTTAAGCTACCGAGACGTCCTCCTCCCCTGTGGATTTTAGTGACCTTTACGGGACTAGATGTTCTCGGCTGCTGGACATACAATGTAAAAACCAGTCGCTACTGAGTGCCACTGCCCACGAGGAAAGATCGTACTGAATGATCGTACCTTTGAACACAGAGAGGCATTCACTCTATTTGAGAGATTTTATAATAAGGGACTAAAGTTGGACTGAATGGAATTCTTTGTATTATTACGGACTTAAGAGTAACTTACAATGGCAGTGGAGACATCAACAGCCTATATGAAGCCCAGATAGTAGTTATTGTGGATTGCAAGATTACTATTCCCTTTATATTAATTTTTACACCATGAGAGTGGGATATAAAGTCAAAAGAAAAGGTATAGGCAAGCTTGTACACAAAGAAAGAGCCCACATGCTATGTTTTGCCAAAGGTACACCTGTTGCAGCAGAGACAGAAGATCTTAAGATGGCTCATCATAATCTGGAAATACCTATGAAAATTCAGCACAAACGATAAAAAATACAAAACTAATGTGATGGTCTGAGGAATAAGTCACGAAGGAGATGGGTATAAATGGGGGCATTATAAGCTGAAAGTAGTGGAAGAATTCTGCTGTTAGGGATAGAATCACTAATCATGGAAAAACCAAATAACCAGAACAACAGTATAGGCATAAAAAGGTAATGTATCAGAAGAAAAATCAAACCATGAAGAACTCAATCCTTTCAGTATGGAAGCACTTCATCAGGACATATCCGAGGTAACCTTCTAAATGCCAGTGAGACATAAGCAAGAGAAAATACTGGGATAATATGGCATGCAGTGTGACAGTAGGATGAATAAATTCAGTGGATCGATAGATAAATAAATGAAGAGGTATAAGTACGCTAACAAAAGATGCCACAGAAAGGAATCTCACCACAACTCTGAAGGAGGGACATCTTGACAAACTACTGCATAAGAGTAATTTTAATTGGTTGAAACCTACGTCAATGCCACAAACCCTCCCTCTCAGCTCTCTCATTTTTCCCCTCCTCAAACTCTCGGGGGTAAAGGGACCTTTCTCATCATCTATTGCAGCTACGCTAGCCCTAGTTGGTTAGGCAGTCATGTGGGCTGACCCTGGAAGCAGTATCAAAGCTGGGGCCCTGAACTGTAATGTCAAACGAGGTGATGGAGAGACCAAGATGTCGTAAAAATCACCATCACATTTGAGGGGCAAAAGAGCTTGAGGCTGTAACTCTGTCATGCTACCTGAGGACCTATTCCTCACTCAGGAGCAGAGAACAGATTGATTACGAAACTCCACCCTATACTCCAGCACCCATCCCAGTCCTGTTCCATATGCCATACCACAACAGAAGGCAGATCGCCTGCTTGTAGAGATGCTACATCTGTATTCTGTTCTGTAAATAAAAAAAATACATTTACCCAAAGGAAAGTCTTATTCAAAATTTTTGTCAGGGCTTATTCAAAACCCAGAGGGCAAACATGAGGACTCCAGTCCACCTATGATGGACGAGCATCAGCATCATGAGACAATCTAATGTCATATTTTAAGAAATGAGTTTCAAATGATGACAATCCTGAATGAAGAGTACATGATGAATAATATACATGGAGCCAATACAGATTGATAAGGAAACAAAGAAATATATAGAGATGAAGAAGTTAGCAGGTAGAAGCATTCAGAGGAAAACTGCATCAAACCAACCTTATATGATGAATAGGACAAAGGCACAGTTTTGATGTAACAGGAAGTTCACATACCTTGCTTTATACGTTAAAGTTGAGCTTTCACATTTAAAAATATGATTCCTCTGAAAAACAGAGAAATGCAATCTCAGAGGAAACAAATCCACCTTTCTCAGCATGAGTGTATAGGCTAGGACCTGAAAGTTTGTTTCAGGGCATAATTAATTGCCTATGACCAAACCAGGATTCCTCTGCCTCATTCAGGCAAAAACCAAAAGCCTCAACACCACACATCTACAGAATATCCCAATATGCTGCTTTAAACTTACGGAAAAAACAGATTTCCAGGCTAAATTAACATTTTTCCAGGGTCATTTTCAATTTCTCTGACTTTTTCAAGTCTGAAGCAACCCTGAAAAATGCTTAACAAAGTCCTGAAGCATAATAACTGAAATCGGGCGTTTTCTATAAAAATTGACATCAAGGAATGGAAAAAAAACAAGGAACAGATAAGTCACTGGTACAAATTCTCAAGGGTTTTATTTACTTTAAAATTTGATGCAAGCAAAGTTTGCTGATACAAACTTTGTATAACCATTCACACTGATTGCACTAATAATTCAATCTAATATTAAATTCATACAAATTCACTGGTTCTAAAATACATCAGCAGTCTCAATACCATTAAAAATAATTGTCGGCAATAGATTAATTCTTGTTTTCCGAACTATATGCAATAAAACTGCCAGGTATTCAAGTTCTGCATAATAGTATGTACACAGAATAACTTCTTTTTATATGCACATTCACTCCGCTATGGCTCACGTTATGACTACCCTTATTTGGTAGTAATATTTACAGGAATGTACAGGACACATTATATGTCCATCTACAACATGGTGGCAGTTGTAAAAACAGCTGATAATTTATAGACAACCGTCTCAACAGCTAGGGGTCACATAAAATAACAAATTTCTTGTTTCAAAATCAACAACTCAGCAGTGACCCGTTTTTCTCTGTAACCAGAGTAGAGATTCTATTGAATAGAGGCGGCAACAAATAATGTCGCTCGTTGTACCTGGTGCCCAATAACATATATTGGTGCTGGAAAAGACATACAAAATCCCTAACTCTTTTCATAGGGATCATTTTTTTAACAGTTGCATAACCTTAATTATGGAATTTTGGGTAAAAAGAGATAAAACACATGGAGTAGAAAAGGACAAAATGAACCCATTTATCTTATATATTCCTTGGTATTTTAGGTCCCTTTTGATATAAGCTTTGGTTTATGATTCGCAATGTCATAATAATATAAACGTTTCTTCTCCAAATCTTTCAAGGCAAGCTAAGGTGAGTTTTTAAAAGCATAGCTTACAGTGTCTGAAAACATATAAAACTTTTTAATATTTACAAAACTAAGACAAAAACTTTTAACAAAATTTTAAAAAATATGTAATGTACTTCATTAAAAAATATGAAATTGCATACAAGCTTGAAGTTTTAAAAGTATATATCTGTTGGGCTTCACTCAATCAATTAAAAAAGATAAAATATTGAAACAAGTGGGCTTCCCTAAACAAAGGAATATCTTTGGTATACCAACCACATACTCTCAATGGTTTCTGTTAAAAGAAGAGCACTTTTACATCCAAGATCGTGGTCGGTTGATGGTATCAAAGGCATGTTGGTAGCCACCTGGATACGCGGGTGGAGGCAGGGGTGGTGCAGCCCCTCTCAGAAGCAGCTCCTCCTGTGGTATGTGGGCGTGTGAGGAGGAGGGGTGCAAGTGATGGGCATGATATTGTTGGTGGTGATGATAAAGGGGATTAGAGGGATCGACAGCAAACGGTGCAGGCCCCCCCGTTATGATACTACCACCTGACCGACTGCTACCCTCCCTCGGCTGAGCCCCACCCTGCTGAAAGGCCAACATGGCACTCCCAGTGCTTGTTGAAGACCTGTGGCCATTGCCAGAGGGTGGGACGAAGGCGCGGTGAGGGAGGGAGGACAACCCGGTCGGGGGGTGGAAAGACGAGGGGGCGGAGGGGGCCAGGAGTGAGGGTGGGGGTGGAATGGTGGGCGTGGGAGCCGTGATCGAAGGCTTAGATGTCGTGGCAGATGGAGAGGATACGGTAGTGGGCGATGATGTCGACAGGGGAGGAGTGGGTGGCGAGGATGAGGGGACAAACTGAGACTTGGCTGCGTCCAAGTGGTGGTGATGGTGATGGGGTGCGTGATAGTGGGGGTAGTGGGGTGAGAGGGGGAAGGGATACGATGGGAGGGCTGAGCCAACAGGAGTCTGCTGCTGTTGCTGGGTCGTTGGGGACTTAACCATGCTTGAGGGGTCAACAAAGTACCCCGAGCCAGGTGGGAGGGTTGGTAGGTAGTGGTGGTGCGGATGGAAGTCCTTCTCAAATGCAAGGCCGGCGGCTGCGAATTCAAAGGCACTGCTGGGCTGCTGTTGCGGCTGCTGTTGTTGGAGTCCTGCCACCCCACTCTCTGGGCTCTTCCTGAACTGTTGGAATCCAGAGGCGGGAGCCGTGTGACCCTCAGAGGGCGGCTGCTCCACCTGCCTAGACGGAGCTGGTGGTTGCGGTTGCTGCTGCTGGCTGCCCCGAACTGCTTTGGACTTGCGGGCGGCCTTTGTTTTTGTTGCACGGGTAGGAGCTGGTGGCTGCTGTACCACTGGCACACTGCCTGTGAGGTCAAGGACTCTCCTCTGCTGTTCGACCACATCTCGGTACACAATGATGGGCTCCACAGATCTTGAGGGGGAACCAGGTCTTAACTCTGCAGAATGTGGAGGGTGTGTGTGAGGGGGATGATGCAAGACACTTCTTAATGGCTCAGGCTTCTCAGGGTGCTGTGGATGGTGCTGTGATAACTCTGAATGATGATGATAAGGGATGGGTAACCTCTGGAAACCCTAGAAAAGAATTAAGAGATGCAGTATGTCAATGTGAGTACTTAACTGATACACATATGAAAAGATTTGACATGGAAGCTTGAGTATTAGCTTCCATTCCAGAGGAGCCCAGATTTTCAATCCAACCTTCGGGGAGATATTCTCAGGAAATGCATATTTTTATATATGTGCCATTAGGGGACTATGGGGTATAACTCCATGGAGTGGCCATTAGTCCTTATGGTAGTACAAGATTTGTAAGCATGGAAAATGGAAAAACAGAGACACAGGTAAAACAGATCTTTACACCTCTACTGTGATTTAAAGCTCCAATAGCTGTCACTCACAAAGGGGCTTGTCCTATGTCCAATTTCAACTCTTTGCACAATATCTAAGTCAGCATAGGAAAGTGACCCGAGGCAGAATTATTCCAAGCCCACACTACTTTTGTAAGGCAGACAAAAGTGACTCCATGAGAGAGAGAAAGTATCAAGCAGATGGACACAAGAATCCCTGCTTCCCTTGAACTATTGAAATAACTGTATGCAGCAAAAAAGAGCAAGCAACTAATGCAACAATAGATAACTTTTGTTTCCCCCCTCCCAATCTCTTTTGCCAATTCTCATTCATAGTTGATGTCGAAGCACAGCTAGTCACATACCCTTGTTACGGCTTGAATGGAAGTATGAATGAGAATCAAACATTGAGACTAAGATTTATCTTCGCTGAACACAAGTTCCATTTGTCCAAGATTTCTTAGATTATAAACAGCACAATTGAGCAATTAAAATTATGGAAAGGAAGATACAAATCATTGCTAAAAATTTTTCATGAGTTTATGATACACTTTATTTTTCAAGGAATAAATGATTTCCTCTATAGTTTAAGACTAGTATTGTCATTAATTAGGCATTATAATATGAGGGCTGATTAAGAAAGAAACAAAAATATCCCCTACGTTTCCTTAAATGCCAATTTGTAGCCACTGTTGTATTTAAAAAGAGTGGTCTTCCTCACACACTGCCAGTAAGTCACACTGCAGCAAGTTGCCTAGACTCATTTTGCAGTGCTAATAATTGGTGAGTTCTGGTCGTGTTACACCTGACAAGAATGAAGGAGACATGAGACAAGTAGTACCTGCACAGCAATAAAATTTAGCTTCCATTTGAAGCATACAGCCTCAGAAAATGATTAAAAGCTTACACAAGCCTATACAGAACATACTCTGCCTTATTAAGTGTCTCCAGAGGGTTTTAAGAAAGAAGGTAGGCTTACAGAATTCTAGCATCACTTCATCAGTTTCATTATTAAGTGAATATGAATATAGCTGATGTAATAGTTCACAAAGATCGAAAACAGTATGGCAACTCAAAGAAGCTCACAGAATTCCATCAGGTACAGGCCACAAAAAACTTGGTGCCCCTAAATGTGTAGAACAGCAGCGAGTGGAGGGGAAAGTGCCATTGGTAGGGGAACCTTGGAGGGGAGGCAAACTGCTTTGGACAGAGGCAGGTGGAATTCCCAACTGTAGCGCTGCTGATTTTAACTACATATCTAGTCTCTCCCCTACAGGGACACGCGCTCAGAGGTATTACATTGTAGGATGCGATACAAAGATACATGTTGACATATTATCTTTCTAGAATGTTTCATCAATAAGTTGCTTCAGAGTACTCACCTATAGATAGAAACAAATATACACCAACTAAGTATGAAAAAATAGAAATAAGAAAACCAGTTATCTCTAAAAATATTGTTCTTTATTAATGCACAAGCTGATATATCTTAGTCACTATCAACGTCCGTTTCACTTATTTTCAACTAAGAACTCATTCATTATTATTAAATTGTAATTCTAAATAATCCCTTTTTAATCCATTACAAATATAATTTTCTTCCTCTTCTTTCGCCTCATTACACACTTTTTTCCATGCTTCACAAGAATTATTTCCATATTTTTTTTCCACAGGATTTTTTGTCATCGCACTTAAAAGAGTCTACCGACCTCCTATACTATTCCTCCTTTTTTCAAGCAAATCTATCCTCATCCTAAGCTATTCTAATATCTAACCTAAGAATTGAATAAGAAATGAATAAACTATAAAGCTACATAACTAAACAGAAGGAAACAGCAAAAGTGGTAAGATTGGCAACGAGCGCATGTGGTCCCGAGTCAAGTCCCGAGAGAGAATGGCAACATGTACTGATACCCCCGTCAAAAGCCACTTCTTCAAAAAAGACTTACCCAGGCCAAAAACCGGCTACTGCACATGGGCCAAGACATTTCAATTGCACTTTAATTCACTTACAATTCGGCATGATTGTGTACAGCTGACTCAGGTTTGTGCTTAATGGGTTCAATGTCTTTTGATTGCAGAGCATGAGGCTGTTCAAATGGACCAATGTCATGAGATACTGCATCTGTTAGCTGTGGTTGAGATTCTTTCCTTGAATCATTTTTCTCCCATATGGCTGGTCATGACGAAGTAGTGATAGGGGTATGCTTCAAATGAAATTATAATTTGATTTCCGTACACTGCTCATCTCATGTCACCTTCATCCTTGTCAAACGAACCACTCAAAATTGAGAAGAACTACTGCATAAATATGTAGCTGAGTGCGACTAACAAGAAGTATATTAGAAAGACCACTCTTTTGTAACATGGCAATAGCAAAAATATATCAAATAAGGAAACTTGGGATAATCTTTCTTGAACAGCTCTCATAGCAATGGTATTGTAAATTTTTGGACAAATATTGCAGCAGCCCAAACAGATTGAGAGTTCCATAGGGTGGTTTACTAGATTAATGGAATAGAGGCAGGTGGTGATGGGATACATCAGATTGAACATGTTACCCCTTCATAGCTCTGCAGTAAAAAACAAAATGAAAGGCGGTACGTGTCCCAAAAACACTGACACAGAAATACAAGCAATTAATCATAAATAGAAACTATAATCAGGTTACTTTGTGTAATTAAGTAAAGGAATAGGCTAAAAAATGACAACTCCTACTTTGATGCAGTAGTTTCACCTAAACTATACATGTTAAGCTAATGTGCAACACATCTTTATCATAGTTACCATTTTTCCTGATCCATAACATGCACTGCAATTATTCCAGATAGATTTTAGAAAAAAAATATATCTACACTTGGATCATATGATACAGGTTGATTTTAGATCACATTTTCCAGTCAAATAAGTGTCTTATAGGACAGAAAACACGGCAATTAGAGAGAGTCAAGAGGGTCCTCAGGTGAACTGATGTAGAAAGACTCAACAGTCAACTATGAGAAATCACTTTTTGGATGAATGTGATTCCCAAAATATCATATAAAGAATGCAGAACTTATGGCAGAAAAATTCTATCGAATGCATTGATAAATACTCAGACAACTGATACAAACAATATGTAATTGCTTTCATTGAGGTAGATGGAGAGGGTGCTTGCTATGATGGCCAATACTAGAAGCTATAATGTGGGCATGGCCTATCTGCTATCTTTCAACCCTAACTTTCTTTAAGTGCTAACGAGCTGACACACTATTTCTGACACACTAATTTTGCAATTTTACAATGTTTCAAATCAATAAGTTACCAGAAAGCAGCAAGCACTAATTTCTTTAATATGCACTCTCATAACATATATTATTTATTTAAATAAATCAAATGATCTAAATTTCTGGGAAAAAAATACGCTAAAATCCAGGAGAATTCATACCACTAAGTTAACATATGTTTCAAGAGTTACTCGACTTAAATTTCAAATAGATGGTGGAAAATCTCGCTATACATCCACTGATTAGTCAATGATGTCATGTTATTCAAAAGAAAATAAGGATAGAGCCGGGATAACTATTTAAGTTGTTATTTTAGTTGTGTGGCTACAGTTTGATGATGTAATGCCCTCTCCATCTATGTACCTCAAAGGTTGCATCAATTAAAATAAAATACAAATGCAGAAAAACTTACTGATGGTGACTGTGTTGACTGGAGATGTGCGTGAGGGTACCCCGGTAGGCTGCCTGGTGCAACATAAGGCGGTGGTGAGGAAGGCAAAACTAAGCCACCAGCAGCATGTTGCACCATCGCAATCTGTGGCTCTGAGGAGTGATACGACCTGCCTGCAGGGGAAGAACACGTTGGTGCCACAAGTACGGATGTACCTGCAACTTCCTGGGTTTGGGTCGTAGGGCCAGTGACTGCTGATGAAACAGTCCCAGCAGTCACATACAGTCGTTTCTTCACCGGGAAGGAGGTAGATGCCCCACTTTCTGGGTAGGGGGAGGTTGCCGACGTGGATGAAGGCGGGCCATATAGTGTAGTGACAGATGATGTGACAGGTGGATAGATGACAGGTGATGGGTACGTGGGCGAAGATGGGATGCCCCCCGAAATCGTGGAGAAGATGACACTTGGTGTGGTCGTGGGGTAAGACTTTTGCCCACCAGGAGAAACGGATCGTGGGGGTGGGGGAGATGGTGATGATTGCGTTGCTGGAGGAGATGATGCAGGACGCTGATGATGGACTCTAGCCGCTACTTCTCGATACTGATCAGTTAGGGGTTTACTCGTGTCGTAGAACTGCATGTCAGAGGAGGATGACTGCAGAGGTGCTGACGATTGGGGGAGGGGAACTGTGGACGATGGCGTATGAGTCGGACTAGCCTCCTCAGCACCACCACTGCTTCCGACAGACCCCACTGACTTCTGAGAGGTGTCCTGGTAGAACCCTACACGGATCGTCCCATTCACCGGGGGGAACGGAATGGGCTGGGGGGGTACAACCGACGAGGCAGATGGTGAGTGTGAGGGGAGCTCCACTAGACGAGGGGAGAGGGCAGGATCAACAACTTCTGGACTGAAGGCAGAGGAGAGGTCAGACACATTGCTGCTGCCTGTGCTAACATGCCTCTGTCTGCCAGAATTTGAATGGGGAGTCCCAGATGGTGATGGGGATGGTGGCTCAGGGTCTCCCTTCCCTAATAGTCCAACATCTTCCTCCTGCAGGAGGGACTTTTTGGGCTCTTCCAATACCTTTGCCTCCTCTTGTTTAGGGGGGAGCTTTTCTGCTTCCTCAGGTGCTGCACCACCCTTTGTCTCCTCAGTTCCCTTCTTTTTCTGCCCTTGTCCTTTTGGTGCACCAAAGGCTTTGAACCACGCACTGAGGTTGGGGGTCGGACACCCTATTTTCTTCTTCACTGTCTTCTCTTCCTCGACTCTTTCCGTGACTTCCGCCTTCTCCTCCTCCTGCTTTTCTTTACTGGCAGATCCACCCACTGGCAACACTTTCTCTTCTTCCTCTCCTTCTTCCACTCCCTCATCTAAATCCTTCTTGGCCACCTGTCCAAATGCTATGTCTCCCCTCAGAACCGACCCAAGGCTCAGTTTGGGAGTGGCCTCTGAAAGCTTAGTTGAGGGCATGACCGTAATGTTGCTAGCTCCCACTGATCCACTACCTCCTGCTGACCCATCGCCTTCCAAATTGCCAGGGCGACCTTGTTTTAGGAGGTTCCCCTTGCTTTTTCCTGGCTGTAGCCTCTCTATGATGGTCCTCTTTGGTGCTGGGACAGCAGCAGTCCCACTGGAGCCTTGGTTTGGCTTCCTCTTATCAACCCTCAGCACTTTCTTATCTGCACCACCAGCAGCAGCCTCCTTCTTGCTGCTGTCCTTCTGCTGCACGTCTGCCAACACTGGATCACCCATACGAAGACTTCGACGATAATCAGTCTCAATTCCTTTACCAACATGCTCAAATTCCTCAGCACTCAAGATGTGAGAAGGTGAATTACTGGCAGAAGAGAACTCAGAGAAGCGTGGTGTATCATCCAGCCATTTATTGATATCCTGCAATGAATAAATGACATTCAGACATAGTACACAGAGAAAGTTACATACATATAAATACTAGCTACATATAGCTACATATAAAACAACATGATGATTCATGGCTTTTAATGGATAATACCATACCCCACATAAAAAAATTTCACATAAAAAGTAAATATCTACACTAGAATACATCAAGAAGACAATTCAAAACTGTAGACTTGAAATGCACACTTCATCAGCAAACTTATAAAAGGGGAAATATTTAATGAGCCACAAAAGAGGTACGAGGCATTGTAATATGCTTAACCAACAAGTAAAATCATTAGCCTTTTGAGGATGGACCATGAACTCCAAGAAACATGGATCAAGGGCCTAAATTAATGTCCAACTCATAACTTAAAATGGATGAAAAAATACAACAAATCAAGAATCAACAATAAATAATTTGTATTCTCTCAACTAATATACCTATGTCAATCATTTCAATGAATAGTTACTGTAAACCGTTCAAGGAGGAGGCAAATTTTGAAATTTATCATGTTTTGCAACATAAGGTCAAGATGATAAATGAACATGTTTTCTTGTCCATATTAGTTTTAGCCTATTACAAATATGACTTTAGTCACACTACCTTGAGTGTCTGCTCTGTAGCCTCTGCAAGGGCATTAATGGCAGCTGCATTTCGTACCACACCAGTTTGCTTCTTTATCTTGCTCTTTGCCTTTTTGTTGCTCGTCCCTGCATCTTTCTTCTTTGTACTGGTGGCCACTGTGCCTCCCTCCTCCTCCCCTTCTTCTTCAGTTGCCGTCCCCTGTGATGCCACAGACGACGTCACTCCCCTCCTCTCCTCCTCTTCCTCCTCCGCCCCCAATTCCTCCACATCCTCCTTCTCCCTCTTGGGCACCTCCTCAACCTCCTCCACTGAGACAGCTGCACCTCTCCGGCCCCTACCACCTTTCCTCTTCTTCTCCATCCCCTCCTCCCCGGCCTCTGATGCTTTCTTCCTCCTCTTGCGATGGCTGCCATACCTCTCCTCCTCACCCCCCTCACCTTCTCCTCCCTCCTCCTTGCCCCTGCCACCCTCACCCCCACCTTTTGCCTTATTCTCTTTGTCTGCCTTGCCTCCCCCACCCTTCTTCCCACCCTCCTCCCCACTCCCCCCCTCCTTGCCCTTCCTCTTCTCCTCCTTCTTCTTCTCCTGCCGTCGCTTTTCCTCCCTCCTCTCCTCTCGCCTCTCAGCCATTGCCATCTCCCTCTCCTTGCTCGCCACCTTCTCCTCCGCCTTGATGACCAGCTCTTCATCCACCAGGCTCGAGTCATCCTCTACAACCGTCGACAGAGGGACCTTGCTTTTTTTGCCACTCCCTGTCCCCTCGCCCTCAACCTTCCCCCTCTTCCTCCGTCGACCTCCTCCACTTTCCACTGGCTCCTCCTTGATGACTGGTGGCTGGTGCTTCGGCTTCTTCTTCTTCTCCTCTGCTGCCTTCTTCTTCTCCACCACTGGCTTCACCTCCTCCTGCTCCTCTTCTTCCTCATCCTCCTCCTCTTCGTCCACCACCTCCTTCTTGATCACCACCTTTGTTTCCTTCTTCACACTTCTCGGAGTGTAAGGGGCCACTTCCTCTTCCTCCCCGACTGCGCCGCCCTCAGCTCCAGGGAGGGAACCCGGTACAGCACCAGCCGGAGGCGGGAAGTCCACGGCCGCATCCTCATCAGAGGAGAGGTCAGACTCTAGGTAACGATCAGCTGCCCGCTGGAAAACCTCCCTCAGGTTCTCTACCATCTCTGTATACTCTGCAAAACAAGTATAGGAAACGTTCTTAACAAACCTGAGCAATAAGGCAAGTCCAATATCTTTCAATTCCAATTATTACTCTCTTTTATTACAATGGCAAAACCCATGCACAACAAGCCTTGACAACAAGAATAACTCATTAAATAAAATGTTGTCATAAAAAACAGTACAACTCCCAGCATATTTCTTGAGATGAAGTCATAGATTATTGGCTATAAGGAAAATATGACATGGCCAATGGAATTCCTGTAGATGTAATCCATTTAAGCTAATTTTCTTTAACAGTCAAACATCATCGTTCATAAGAATTTCAGCTGAAAAACAGTCCTGCCATAGTTAAAGAAATACTTCGATGCTTAGCAGAATACCCTTAAAAAAACTAGGAGAGAGAATAACATGCTAAGAATCTGTCATACGTATACACTGTGCTACAACAAGAAAGACTGTAAAGAAAAAAATTTAATGCTAAGGTTGAAAAAAAATCAATGATCCTACAAACTAATATGATATACATTATTACTCTTAAGTCAGGAACTTTGTAGAAGTAGCACCAACAAAAATTATTGAAATACAAACATTGCACAAACCAAAGAGAAAGATTGACACACGCAAAACATACCATTATCAGAGCCATTATATTTTCGGCAATTTTCAACTATCAGCATGAAATCAGCTTTGAAATGTGAAAAGGAGAGATAATCCCCAGCTTCCAACTTCTCCTCCATCCTCCGCAGGTGCATAGGCTTCCTGACGACTGCATAATACCTTGGAGCCCACTCTTCATCCACAGGGTCGGCAAAAGGCCAGGCATCTTCATGTGACTTCACTCGCTCCAATATTTTGTGTAATCCAGTCTGCAAGTCTTCATCAGACTGGCGAAACCGCCTACAAATGAAATTTGGCATTAAAAGACTAAAGCAGGAAGCTTAAACACAAGTATGGACCTCCCTGCATCACAATTATTTATGAATATGTGTACATTAAAATAAGGAATAGACATATATAAACCCTAATCCTACCCATTTGATGATGTAACAGTACGCTTTTCTACTTATCTCTTAAGCTACCAAAATAGCTGACTCATTGATACCTATTCCTCTGCATTCACAACAGATCTAGAGGGTTGAACTTTTCAGGGGTAATTCCCCATAACCTGAAGAGTCAGGAAAAAATGGATAACCCATAAATATGGCCCAGGGTTCCACCACTTTGCATCTACAGTCATAGTTGCTCCCATTCTATAAATCACAGGAAATAGGTATGAAGCTACACTATGTTTTCATGTGTTTTCACTGGATGTAATTTAAACTTAATATGAAAATTACTGGATATACGATGCATAAATAAAAAACTTAGCAATTTAAAAACATTTTTTTTTTAATTTATGCATCATGCATAAGTTCCACACAATTTCGCAGGAATCCTCGGATTTTATACTGAATATATCTTTCATCTCATAATATCTCATTCCCTAATGCCAATATCTTATCTTTAATGAAACCATAAACAAAATTGACAATCAGAATCAAAAAATCAAACTGAAACTATGAACTTTATCAAAATGATAAACCCTCAACTCTCTCAATTTCAAAGACTAAGAAATTTAAACAAAAAAGGTCAATAATAAAACCTCATCAACAGGTTGATTAACTTTAAGGTGCATGAAGATAATACATACACTTGTGAAGTCTTCAGTTTCCTCCTTGAGGCCTGAATGATGATAGGGCCGGTGGCCGAGGAAAGAGAGTTGTTTGTCTGTCTCCCTACGGGGAGACCATCCTTGGATGCTGCCTCGCCCTTCCCTCCACTCCCTGACAATGCGCCTGCCCTCCCACTGCTCCCCCTTCCTCCACTCTTGTGTCGGTCTTTCCGCTTCACCCTCGGGCTCTTACGCCTCCGACCACGCTCGCTGACATCCTCAGAGCTGCTCTCACTGCTGCCGCCATCCTCAACCTGAGGCTGTGACCCTATTACTATCTTCTCGTTAGACATCTCCGAGAGACTTTTCAAGAAGGCCCTTGTCACTCGCTCTTCCCTCGCTAAGTAACTTTGGAATAGTCTGTGCAATGAAAAGGATATGAAAATAATTGCAGCTATTGACTAAGAAAACTAATAATATCATAAACTATTGGCTTTAGCAGATATTTATCAGGACGGATGGACAAGAAGGGATTTCCACTGGAGCTAAAATCTTGTTTATGGAAAAATTACTAGCAAAGTAATTCCAGAATAAGATTCTTCATGGCTTATTGCATGCTTCATATTATACATTGCTATCAGATCTTCTAATCCAAAAATTAAGAATTTTTAGATTTTAGCCTTTTTATGCGACCAACCTATATTTATTTCCTAATTGTTTCTTAGATTGCTTATTCAGCTTGAGGAGAGTTAGGCAACCCGCATATTACATATGCATGACAGGCAGCTTCCAAATTATTGTGAGCTGAAACAATGTCATTAACTTTCCTTAATTACAAAAACAGAATTTTCATTGAAATCCAACAACAATAATGTCAATAAGAACAAGCTTCATGGGCAATATCCAGTTGACCATTCAGCTGGAGCTAGAATAGCATATGATGCAGCAATTTCAAAGATTTTCAAACATGGAAGAGGCAAATCCAATGTACACAGTGTATGCCACAAGTACCTACACCACTCAGACAGGATTTCTAGTGGCTATTTCCAGTTCCCTAATTGAGCCACATGAACTCCAACAGTGGAAACAATCAGAATTAAGCAGGAACCCTAACATTCCCTATGCAATTGGTTCAGAAATAATGAGTGTAAATTCCAAAAATAATCAACTACAAGCTAAGTACACCCCATTATGAATAGTGTTCCCTGCCTTTAGCCCTTAGTGCATGATCATATCACTCAATCCTTCACAGCTTCAACAGTCTATGAGATATGCACCTCAGGCCCCTAGCATTCCTTGAGCCTACAATTCAAACTGGGAACCACCAGCTGAAGAATCCTTTATCATGATTCCATAGACTGGTAATGTATACCTTTCACACAATGCCAAAAATGAAGGTTAGCCATTACAGCTGAAGAACTAATGGAGAAATTCCAAATAAAAAGTCATTTTCCCAGACCAGGGCTCAACAATAGGTCCCTCATTCTCATATTTTACCCAGTTAAGCTACTGTTGTGCCCTCCTCCCCTGTGTATTATTTTTGGCTTACAGGAACAAGTAGTTCAAGAATTCCAGACACACACACAATTTTCAAATCAATCCAAAGCATGCGCTTATCATCACAGCAAGATTGAAACAAAACATTGAACATGATCAGGTGTTCATCTTCTTTGATAACTAGTTGGAATACAGAAATAGCTATGGTATTACTTTTACAGAGCAACCAGCAAAGGGCACATGAGAGTGCTGGAGGAAAACGAGAACTCACCTTTCCCTCTCCTCCTCCCGGGCCTTCTTATCTTCTGGGTCCTCTTCTTCCTCATCTTCATCATCATCCTCAGAGCCAACACGCTCAGACCTCTCACTCTCCATCTGAGCAAAACTCTCCTCCAGCAGTTTGGCCATCATTCCCTTGTTGGCGTTCCCCTTGCCCACCAATTTCTCCTCATCCTCCAACATGGCAGCCTCCTTTTGCTGCTGCTTCTTAAGCTTCTCAATCCTCCCTGATGTCCTCCTTGGTTGGTTCTCCTGCAACCGTTTCCTGCAATGTAACCCCTCGCATCAATTCACTGAACACAGCAAAAAATACTTACAAGATTCTTGACATAAACTGAGTCCCTAGTCCTCTTTTCATTAAGTACCAAAGATCACTTTTACCCACTTGAAATACTGAGGGCAAGTGTCACCCATGAATAATGAGTGAACCATGATGAGTTAGAGCTAGTAAGGGATGGATATGTGGGTTTTCCAGCAGAAATGGTTTTTCCATAAGGAGGATGATGACACACACTAAACAATTTTGACTGAGATGTTTCACATTCAGTCATTTATACCTGGCTAATATAAGAAAAATTGCATGTTATGTTATGCATTCCACAAGAGCTTGCTAAACATGGTTCATTGCTAAATGCAGTTCCAAAAATTTAAAAAGTTTTAAAGAGCAACAATGACTGTATTCACAGCATGTTTCATGTTGTGAGCCACTGTAAGCAGTGATTGAGATAAACTTCGCATGAGGGAGAATGAAATCCGCAAAATCGGTGCTCTGTGCAACATTCCAGATTCTTCCACAAACTTAAGATCATAGAGAAGTTGAGTTTATTTTGTTTAAAAAAGAATCTATTAATTTACTAAATTTATCACGGAAGAAGAAAAACAACCTTTTGTTTTGTTGCAAATACTCATTTTTTAAATATATATTATCATGAAATTACATATTTTCATTATCCATGATGCTGTTTTGTTTCAGATAAAAACACAATACATGAAATAATTATTTTGATTATCTCCAGCCTAAGTCTAATGAAACTATTATCCAGATATTGCTGTTTCACAGGAGACCAATAAGACTTGGTTATGGAGAAATAAGGAGAAGTTGGAGAGGGGGAGGACAGCCAAGGAGTATAAGGAATGGTTGAGGAAGGAAGTATGTTACTTAAAAAAATTCAGGAGTGGGCAGATGGCGGTATCCTAAGAAATGATGAATATTGAAGACCATAATGTAAGGAAAAATTTTTGCAAGCTAGGAGGTGGAAAAAAAAGGATGAGTAACAAAGGTGTTGTGTAAATGAAAGAAAATTGGCATAATAAAGAAAGTAACTGAGTAAGAAAAATAGAATATTAGTGCAGTCTATTCATTGATAAACAGCTTCCTGGTATTTCATTAAAACCTTTTTAAAACTGTAGAATACCCCAGCCTATACTTCCATGCCTTCAAAATATCTGACTGAAATTGATAATTATATGCTGTTATAACATAACTGTTTTAGAGTAGAGGCATATTTCACATCCCCTAGTCTTTATATTTTAACAAGATTCGACCATATACATGCAACATATTATATAGGGCTTCAGATACAGGTGGGGAGTGATTACTTGGCCTCATCAGTTGTCTTTTCCTCACAACCCGGTGCTGCGATAGAATCCATGAAATCACAGTTCAAGGAAAAACATTGTTCCAAGTCATCTGCTCCATACCTATTGAGTTTCATTGATCCTGTCATTTCAGAGCTGTGCACTTCTTGTGATCCTAGTAGCTCTTATATTTCTCTTGTTCAAGAGCTGTTTCAAAGTGCCATTTTAATTCATATTACAGAGTGGTCAGCCCTACAATATGATTAGCTCTTATCTAAACTCACATCTGTGACAAAATCACAGTTTTTTTCTGAGCAGTGACAGGGTTGGAGTTGTCACCTTTCCAGCTGTGACAGAAATTTTTCCATTTTTATTGTATAATCCAGAGTAAATAACCACCAAACTATACAGTCAAAACTTCCACATGATATTACACATCAACCACATCAATAAACCAAGAACTTCTCATCCATTTTCATCAATATTAGTATTAATCAGCAAATCATAGATCACCATATCCAATGTATAATTTGACATCAGCACAGATTTTCCAAATGACTTTTGGCTTTATCCCAGAGAAAAATAATGAATTTTTATGGAACACTCATACCTTTGGAGTCTTTCTTTTTCAGCAAACAGACGTGGAATCTCAGGCAAGAAATCCTCAGCCAATGTACGGTGAAGGGCTCTCTCCTCTGCTGATGATGACCCATGCAAGCGCTCGGTAAGAGCCTCCCAATCTCCTTCAGAGTAGCATACCACCTAAAATATTTCAGATGAACACATGTGTTATGAAACTAAACAATAAAATAATTGTTTTGCATTTCAAAATATGCAGCTTTGCAGCATATGTTTTGATTACCAAAAAGGATACTCTCCTGTGAGTCGCTGCACTCTTCAAATCTTTACAAAACAAAAACATTTTAAGACAAAAGGACGAAGGGCTGCATTCCCTGCGTCCAAAAATCAAGATCTTAAGTCAATTAAGCGCATTCCACTTGAGAAACTATGAAATGATTTCTATTCAAGATGCTGATTTTTTATGTTAAACCAGTCCCAATGCAAATACGGTCCTTCATTATTTCACATTCCATGTTATGTAGATACCATCAAAATTTCTTTACAGCTTTGAGCTTTGCTTAGGGTTAAATACTTCCCGCAAATGAAAGATGCAGAAAAATTGATGATGAAAAGATGAAAACCATCAGAAAATAATAAAGGAAACATCAATTTCAATTATAGGTAGTTTTTATCCATGATCAAATCAAAGAAGCTTAATGCATTCAGGCCATTTTACATGAGAGATTTAACTGGATAGTCTTTTGCATGGCTGAATGAGCAGCAATATGTGAATTGTGTCAAGCAGGGACTCACTTGAATCACAGCACAAATGCTAGGACAAAAGATGTGAAAAAGCCCCTATCTCTGAACCCATCCCTAGGTTCTCACATCTTTAGTTCAACAAACTGCACAATTTAAGGCCTTGAGTAAAACTGTCTCCCTCTATGATTTTCAAGGAACATGCTATCAAACCTTTCACTAGCTAGTAATAGTGAGGAAGAAAATATAGAAGCTTGCTAACAAAAGCAATTGGAACTGATGTAACAAAAGAAATTCAAATGAAAGAAGCAAACTAATACCAAACAATTTGCTTTAATCAGCCATTTTGGGATGTGAATAATAGCAACAGCAGATGAATTAACAATGCATAAAAATTTACATGAGGCAGGGATAAATGGAGGAGACTTGTGTCATAAGCATTTCAGTGACAGCATGATAAACAAGACATGGCGTCAGCTCTTAAATAAACCACCCTTAACATTGTCACTAACATTGGTGAAAGTTTTTTTTTGTTTTGCCGGACGATTCTGTTGGCCCGTATGTCCCCGGAATCCCAATAGCCTGCTGAGCTAGTCATCAGGTTTTCCAGGGACCGGACCAACAGAACTTGACATACAGCCATGCCCTGGGTGGTGAAAAACCCACCCAGGCGGGACTCAAACCCGCGAGGGTGGCAGGCGAGGACTTTACCCCGCCGCCACTGGGGCCGGCTTGATACACTAAGTGTGGAACATATTAAAACAAGGCCACTTATCTCAGTTTTAAACACAGAGCTTACAGTTGCTGGAGAAAGGCTTCAGCAAATCAGGCAAAAATCCACCCAGATTCCAATTCCAAGTATATACTTTCAAGGGCTTAACACTTTGAAACCGAGCATCATCTATAGATGATGCGTCGGACTCCGCCCAGGTCCGAGCATCATCAATAGATGACGGGCAGCTATGCCTGGCAGTGGTGGCCTTGATGGTTCATCGCTTTCCCTATGCTTAGTGGTCTCGGATCTTCACAGTCATCGCAGTGCCTTCTCAGACATCGTGCTGCACCCTTCGGTTCTGGTTCCGACCTTTCAATTGGTGCCGGCTGATTCGCAAAGTACATCAATTTTTTTGCAAGGTAAATTTTACTTACTTTTGTTTTTGCTGTCATTAATATGTTTTCTACTGCTACTCTTTGATATTTTTATTCGCATATTCTTTTCTTCTCATCCTGTGTTTCATTCCATCGAGAAAAAAATTTTTGGCCGAAAAAAATTCATCCATTCTACAGAAGTGGAAACAGCACCATCTTGGAAAGGGATTGCAAGGTACGAGTAAGTTTTGGGTTCCTAATGAATTTTTATTCTAGTCATATTCATATTAACTACAAAGGAATGTTATATTTATTAATTTTAATATAAAATGGTAACTTTTACCCCGAATTTCGAATAGTAAATAATAATGTAGCCTTCTCTGTGGGATGTAATATCCATTTTTTTTTAATTTAGAAAGAAGCGCTCCACCCGTGTTCGCTCAACTTCGACTCAGAGAAGTGCATCTCCAGCATATTTGGGTTATTTTATTTTTGGCATAAATATTTAATGTATATTATGTCTTTAATGAAAATAATTATACTTTATTTGCTTTCATTTCTCCTTTGATGCCAGCCAAAGTGAAGAGAGGGAAGAAGGGAGCCCCAGTGGTGTAATCCCACTGGAGGTAATCCGGACTAAATGAAAAAGAGGTGAGACAATTTGTATGAGTACCAACACAGGGATAAATGAAGATGAAAGACAAACGGGATGTCCTCTTACTTGGCATTGAACTCGGGAACGAATTGGTCAATGTTACCACAACCAGGGTAACATTGTCTAAAAGCCTAAGGCTGTTGCCATGTACAACATATGTATGGGGGGCATTGACTGTGTCAATCAACTCATGGCATACTATCCCTATGATCACAAAACTTTCAAATGGTTTAGGAGATTATATGCATATAATGCTTCTGAATTCCTATATCCCGTATCAGAAGTTTAATTCGCAAAAAGAGAGCTTGCACTCATATAGGTTGTCCATCATAGATGCCCTTGCCAAAGGCCAAACGAGAGTGAGTTAGCCCGTATCACGGGACCCTTCCATGATAGCAATAGATTCACATTTTCCGAAGAATTGCAAAAAGAGGAATGATAGAAGGATCCAAAAATTGTACAGGCAGTGCTAAAGACTGGGTAAGAAGAACCTTTGGCCCCGATTACACCGAAGAACCTGACCTCTGCTTGGATACTTGCTTTCAAGACTACTACCATTGATCCCCTTCCAATCCTAATATCTTGCATGGGAATGTTTTTATGTTGTAATATAATGTGTAAATATAAGTATTATGAATATTCTGTAAAGTGTTTTCCTAACTTTTTTACTATTCGCTACACTCATACCGACTATAGCATTTTTCGGATATACTAAATATCATTGATAAACTACATCGTTGAGCATTGCCAGCATTTCTGTTTGTTGTTAGATTGTGTGTTTCAATAATCGATATCCGTTGCGTATATTTGTTTATTTGGGTATGCTTCGTCGGCCAGGCATCTCCAACTGGATGAAGAAAGACCCCACACCAGAATGAATGGGAGTTGGGGGTGGAAAGCCTTGCTCTTCCGCTGCAAACAAGTCCCATTCTGCCCCAAAACAGCCCCGTCTCCATCCTTGGGCATTGGGCTTTCGAGTAGCATTTACTGACCCTTTTCCATAGAAAGATATGCCTACAACAATAGAACCACGCCAAATGAAGCCCGAAAAGCCTTCACCAAAGTCTCTATGACTCCGCAGAAGAGTTCTAGAGCAAAGTATCCCGCTTTCAGCGTGGACGTGAAATTTCATTTTTCTCCGAGTGTGTGCCAGGAGGCGTGTGGATGTGGTCAACTGTTGGGAAGGGAGGGGGGGATGCGCATTTGACATGTGTTTGTAATAAATCACGTTTTTCAGCATCAAAGTAATTCTTGTACGCTATTTAGGACAACTAGAGACACCACAATTCAAAAACCGTGCAGCCACTCACCCAAGCCATCCTAAACTTGATGCACGCACTTGAGACTCTCTTTTGGAAGAATGGAAATATAGCGATTATCTGACAACTCTCCTGAAGGCAACATTGCATACTCATGGACAAAAATTAACAAGGAAGTATTAAAATCAGATTTATATCTATATAGGTCAGTGAAATGAGTTATATTTTAATAAAAAAGCCTAATAGATAAATAAGAAAAATTTAAAAAATTAATTTATTTTTAAAAATTTAATGCAATATCTTTGAATTTATCTCCCTTCAAATGATAAAACATCCCCAAAAAGAAAGAATACAGTATATTATGAAAAATACTGTAGAAAAAGTTACCGTGAACGATTAACGTAAAAATGATATATGCGCCGGAGCTTTTTACTTCCCCCAGATCCGAGCATCATCTATAGCTGACAGCAAAAAAATTCGAAAAAATGCACAAAATTTTCAATGTAACGACTTATTTCACTCATCACTGGTGTAACACTTTTATACCAAAATCTCTAAAAAAAAATTTTCAGATAAGTAATGGCAAAGTTAAAATTTTTACCTTCGGGCTGAAAGTGTTAATGCAAGTAATATCTTCTTGTTCAATAATACATTGAGTTTTTTTAAATGAACTATTACAGTGCAACACCAACAACTTGCAAAGACGTAACATCTATGTGGCCACAAATTTGTCATAATATAGGTATATTAAATTTAACTGGTTAAAAACTTGCTGGCATTTCTGACAATGCTAAAAAATATCTTCCCTCACCTCTACATAATATATATATAACTCCATAGCACAAGTGAAAAACAGAAAATATGATTGACCAAAACTCACCTGCCACTTGGCCCCATCTCCTGTCCTGGCCCTTAAGACTGCATCATCACCATCCTCATCACTGACAACCTCCTCATCATCATCAGCAGCTCCCTTTTTCTTCTTTCTGCGCATTCTCTTCCTCTTATCATCCCTCACCTTTCTCTTTCTGTCCTGAACACTTTTTTTCTGTGGATAAACACATTTCATTTTTAACATTGAATTTCAAAAGTATATGACCTTTGACCTTAAAACAAATATACTACATATATCTGCATATCCGTAAGGGCCATGATTTAACAAGGAATCCATTAAATTTGTCACACAAGCAAATTTAAAGCCTTGTACTTTAATCTGGAGTCACTTGATTGTGATACTAATTTGGGAATTTAAAAAAAAAAAAACAAACAAATGATCATTTACCTGGACAGGGATTCAAACGTACATTCCTAAATTTGCAATGAGGCTGTTTTTGGCTTCATTATTACAATGAGTGAGTCGTTAGATGCAACTCACTTCATTAGAATCCACACTATCCCATTTTTATTTTTTGAACTATTTTTGCCAGCTGGCCATCGACTAACCATTGACAATTTAAGAGACAACACTGGTTGCATCTATCGTTGATAACACTAGAGTCAAGGTTACACAGAAGATATTCTATTTTATACATGACTCTAACCAAAACTAATGCCCTAATAATAGAGAAATTGTACAGCCAGCCCTCATTCTATTCTTGCAATAAATGGTATGAGTTTTAGTTAGTGAAACAAAACAAATTCTCACCAGTTTTGGATAGTCCTCTCGATACAATCTGGTTCCATAGAAATACCAATATGCTGAGTTGCCTTCATCATGACCTAGAGGTTCAACCCTTAGGCTGTCTGATTCAAGATTCTGTAATTTATAAAAAGACAGTTGTCAGATGATTAATTAGTTTATAATTAGTACAAAAATTGATTATTCAAGACTGATAATTAATCATTTAGAAATCAAATTATGAACAGAAATGATTTTAGGTTAAATTTTCTGGTTATCATGATTTAAAAATAATTTTTTCCCACACCTGAAAAGAGGTTTTCTTTTCATTCTGACATGACAACAATTTTGAACTGTTACAATGGTAAGAAGTTGGACATTGACACCTACATTTTAGCTGCCCATGCCTGAGGTAGCAAAATCACATGAGGTGCAAATTCTACTTCCCCCTAGTTGCACAATGTATTTACAATTAAAATACATACTTTCCATCATATGCATAAGAACCTATGCTAATTAGGTACTTCATGAATATGTATAGCCAGTTATTTACTCCCATTTGTGTACACATTTAAAAAAATAACTTTTATACATTCACTATGTGGATTAAGTGTAATAATTACATTAAGATCACCATAACATGGCTTAAAAAATGCTGAAAGCTATTTGCAGTATCAGTTGTAACTCGGAGGAAATAGTAAAACACATTGAAATAAAAACAATCATATTGAACATTATAATTGCTTTCATACCAATATGCAAAAAGGGCATTCATAATATTTGGAGTTGAATATAAAGAGAGTGCCTCGGCCGATTTTCATGAAATAAAGGTCCACCATAGCCTATTTTATTTTCTGTTGAACAGTTGTAATAAAAAAATTTTCATTGCATTCAAGATTCTGTTACTGGCATGACAATGAAAAAAGAGACCATTCATTGAGGTTCTAGCAGAAATTGCAAAATTTCTTGGATTACTGCTATGTAATACAACATTCTCTCAGCCTTTCTAAGTGGTCAGAAAGTTTTGAATATTTATCTTTGTTTGTTATAGAGCTGATGTTAATTTTGGAGAACAACCAAATTCACATTCGTATAGATGGCAGGGATCTAATCACAAAACTATAGCCTTCTTTTTGTATTCAGAATTACAATCTCATCAATAGGTGATATCTAATGGCTAGGTAGAATATTTCAAATTTTAGGTTAGTCAAGTCAAAAACATCATCTGTGAATCTGAAAGTGTAGATCCTGAAAACCTTTCTCACTGAAGGGCACACCTCTTTATAAACATGTTGACAGAACAACTAGATCACTGGCCCCGGTGGAGGCGGGGTAAAATTCTTGCCTACCATACCGAGGGGCACTGGTTCGAGTCCTGCTGCAGTGGAATTTTTGCCACACAGGGCATGACTGTTGTGTTTGTCTGTTGTTGTTCTCATACACCCAAATTAAATTGTGACATATAAAGTGATTAATTTGGGGAAGGAGTAAACATTTTAAAGACACTTTTACTGAGGGCAGGATAGGTTTTTTTATTATATACTGCTACACAAGACACTACATTTCGAAGGATTCTTACCACGGGGACCAACACTGCAAAGTTTGCCTCACTATTAAGGAGCCAATGAGATGGTAACAAGAAACTAGAGCTCTTTGTTTTATAGAAATCTCAAATACTTCTTACAACTAATGCAGTAAACACAACGGCATGGATGACTTCTAGTACTTTTGAAGGACAAACGCATGCCCTTGATGCAAAGACTTAGGGCCCCAAGAGAAAAATCATTTTGTTATTTGATCAGTGCCCAGCACACTGTCCCCTTGAAATAGAAAAAAATTAAAATACATATTATTTATTCCTTTCAATTGTACCAGTTAGCTAAGGCTGCTGGATTTTAGGTATAATCCATTCAAATTAAATAAAATTATGAAACATTTGGTTGATTTTGCATCAATTTCCTGCAAATTAAGATTTTTCTAGATTTACATTTTCCTAGTATTAACAATCTTTTCCTTTGTCCTCCTTAAAAGTGTAAAAGAGGGGTTTCACTTAACTTACTTTACATTGCTTTATTTAGAAACCCAAGAGCCTTTCACTGCACAGTGAATATCTTCAGGCTCAATTAATATCCTAATTGTTCTGTCCTTAAACTTTGGTACCACTTGCCCTCTAGTACCACCCAATTGCAATTTTACTTTAGTGCAAAATGCGCCCATTTCCCTTATTTCTGAAGCTTTAACATCCCCCTGTACTGCCAATTCCACCAGTTTTCCTTCGTCCAATTGGTTATCTGCCTGAGCTGATTATTTAACCCCTTGTACTTCCTCTTACCTGGGTTGGTGTTGATGTTTTTACACTTCCAATTCTCTCCTTCATTTTCCAAATCATTTCTCCATAAACCAAAGCATCTTTATCCCTCTTGTTTCTACTGTTCCTTGCTTCTCCGCTGCTCTTACAATGCCTGTTTTTATATTATCCCATTTTTTCTTGATTGTTTCTATTTTCTTTGATTTAACTTCGTTCCCATCAGCTAGCTCCTGGTATTTGCTCCATTTTTCCCTCATCAAAGCTTCCAAGTTCCATCTCTTTATCATCCAACAGTTACAGAGCCAGTTGTATCTAACATAACGATTCATCATAACTAAATGACGATTTGTGTCTGCATCAGCCCCTAGATGGCTGTGACAGTTCTTGACACTGTTCCTTGCCAGTGTTAACCTTGATATCTTAGAAGCCTGGAAGGAAACAAGTTTGCTGAACTTGCTTGATCTTATTACCCGAGGATTACTCCTGAGATTAGAATGTTAGCTGATCAATTAAAGGTGGAATATAGATATGTGAAATATTGCGATTGTGAATCAGCTAAAAGAAGGCATCAATTAAAGAAGAAATGTTTTGCTAAGCTAATTGCAGATGGTACAAGAAATTACCATATCGGTAGAATTCTTGCTGCTAGCAATCCTATTAAGACTGCTTGGGAGATAATCAAAGAAGCGTCTACTCCCGACAAAAGTAATTCTTCTGAACTAACTCTTATCTCAAATTATACAGTAATTTCATCACCCGTAGAGGTAGCCCACTTATTAAGTAAACATTTTGTTGACAATGTTACTCAGCTCACCAATCATATGTTGTGCTCTAATATTGTGTCTTCTACTCGTGGGCTATCACAAATTCCTAAAACCATATTTCTCTTTCCAGTCTCCGAAAAGGAGATTGGCCAGATTTTAGCCAAAATAAGTTCAAAATTTTCTTCAGGTTTTGATGATATCCCTTGCAGTATCATGAAGGGTGCTGTTGCAAATCATTTTCTAGCACCACTTGTCCACCTAGTTAACGTCTCCTTTTCATCTGGTGTTTTCCCTCACCAGTTAAAAACTGCATAAGTTCTCCCTCTGCACAAGGGGGGTGATAAGATGGATAAAGATAACTACAGACTTATATCCCTGGTCTCTGTTTTTTCAAAGGTCTTTGAGTATGCAATGTTAAATAAACTTTCTTCATTTATTGTGAAACAAACTTTTCTCAGCATGGTTTCTTAAAGGGAAAAAGTACTGAAAAAGCCATTTATAAATTTATTGATCTAATTCTTCAGGGTTTGGATGCACATATTGAGACCATAGGATTTTTTTATGATTTAAAAAAAGCTTTTGACAGTGTTGACCATGTAATTCTGCTGAAGAAACTGCATTATTATGGAATATCTGGTGTAGCCAACGATTGGCTGAAATCCTTTCTTTTTGGTCAAGCCCAATTTGTTTGCATAAACGACCCTCTTCTAAGGTTTCCTCAGAAAAACACACATTTCCAAAGGTGTACCACAGGGCTCAGTATTGGGCCCTCTACTTTTCTTATTATATATTAATGACCTTCCTACCCGTGTTAGAAAGGGTGAAATAATTATGTATGCACATGATACTAATCACCTCATTTCATGTGCCGATAATTTGAATGTAGTTGCCCAGCAAGAGGTCAATAATATGTTAACCTGGTGTACTGATAACAGGGTTGTGTTGAACAGAAAAATATCCTCGTTCATGCTTTTTCACGTATCAAAACAACTTGTTTTCTTCCCCCTTGTTGAAATTAGATTGTAAATCTATTGCTATGTCTTCTGTTGCAAAGTTTTTAGGTGTGTATATTGATCATACCCTGAACTGCGAATCACATATTGATTTTTTATGTTCACGAGTAGCAAGGAGCTGTTACCTGCTACATAGAATAACTCCGATCACAAGCTTAAGTGTTGCTCTCTCTGTGTATTATGCATGTATTTTTAGTCAACTAAAATATGGAGTCTGTGCATGGGGTCATTCCCATCGAACAACAAGACTGTTTAAACTACAGAAGTGGGCCATAAGAATTTTGGTCGGTGTAAATAAATACACTAGCTGCAGATTATATTTGAAAGAACTTAACATCCTAACATTCCCATGTATATATATTTTCCATACAATTATGTATGTTAAAGAGCATCATCTGGCTCTTGGATTGCCCTCGAACAATGATGTTCATTTATACAATACCAGAAGAAATGGTGATTTTAAAGTGGTGTCTCACAATTTAGTGTCCTTCACAAGGCAACCGTCATATGCAGGTTGCATATTGTACAACAGTCTCCCTAGTGAGATCAAACAGACTCGTAGTATTCCTGTTTTTAGAGAGAAATTGAAAGAACTTCTATTGATCAACGTTTTTTACTCTATCAATGAGTTCTTGAATAAGTTATTGTATTTATGCATTGTTTCCTTTGAAGGTGAGGATTTTTTTTTCTCCTTGACTTGTCCTATACATATGTTTTTTATGTCTCCGGGACCAATAAACTACTTACTTACTTAGAACATATGCATTGAAAGAAGAGAAATGCCACAGAGGAAAATTAAGTAAGGAGAGGCTGACAGTTCTCTTGTGCTGCAACGAGAGTGGAATTGACAAGCTGCAGTCTCTTGTGATAGGCAAATCTTAACACCCTAGGTGTTTCCAAAAATGTTTGAACCTTCCCCTGCCAATACACAGCTAACCCTGCAGCATGGATGACCACATCAATTTTTGAAAACTTTTTGAGAGGATTAGATGCCAAACTGGGCGGCAAAAATTGAAAAGTTTGCTTTTTGTCGATTCCTGTGCTGCTCATCCAATTCATACAAGATACCTCAGAAACATCAGGGTCGAATTTTTCCCGGCAAACACAAGTCACCTTCAGCCCCTTGACCAAGGCATCATCCAATGTTTCAAGCAAAAATATAGAAGACTGCTGGTACAAAAGAGGCTGGCCACCTAACAAAAAGCTAAGTGGAAGATAGACGTTATGCATGCAATGCGCTTCGTCAAATATGTTTGGGATTCCGTGAGCAAAGAAAACATCACCAGATGTTTGAAAGCAGCTGGATTTAGTCATGTGGGGTATTTAGTCATGTCATATTCTGGGTATTAGATAGTTAGGAAGAATTCTCACCCCACTTCCAAATAGTGTTTTTCACATGACACCATCACAGGACTATCTTTCGCCATGCTCCTACACTTTGACCTATCAGACATGGGTGGCCCAACCAGCAGCAATATTAATTGGTCCTGCCAGTCCAGCTCTTGGGCTCATTGAAACGTCTAACCCCTTCAACCACATCAAGTTTGTAGTCAACCGGAAGACAGGCAGTTATAGACCATAAAACCAACAACCTAAAAATTTTCTTCAGGTAGCAATACATACATATTTTTAAGTTGAAATGAACTAGTGATAAATTAATAAATCTGATAAATTGTTCCACCAAAATATTTTTCTGAGTGCCCATTAATATTCTAACAATCAAGAAAACTGAATGGTCAATGGCAAACATTGGCACAAATTCTCACTGGCTACTAAGCAGAGAACAGTCCTTGCATAACAGAAAGGAAATCAATGCAACGAAATTCTAGTTCTTTTCAACAGAATATTGTGGATGCATTTCATTTGCGGTTACCTTTGTGCTCAGGTAATTCCCATTTTCCAAAATAGTCAACTGCCATCAGCCAGCTAATGCAAGGTCAATCTGATTAGAACCCCTTGAGCATAAAAAAATGCTTCTCTTTATTAAGTTAGTTCTACAAAACAAATAAGGAGATTTACACGAAGGCAAAAGGAACTTCAATGAGAGCTACTAACATTTTCTGAATTATATTTTGATACAATTCACATAAACAACATAAAGGGACTCACTTCCACACAAGATAGAGATAACCTAAGACATTTATCGATCATAAAATGTTCTTTTACGTAGTATTTCATCACTCATTAAGGTTGAATGTAATAAAATCAATCAGATAGTGGTCTTTAATGAGTATTGAATATCACCAGGTTTTAATGCCAAGCCTCCACTTTAGGGAGTAAATAGGTTTCAAACTATGTAAATAGGTTTATATACGAAACTATTAAATAGATAAAAGGTTTTTCACACCAATAATTTCTGTGCCGATTCCTTTCAGCTTCAGTCCCAATTCTGGTTCTCAACTCAAGAACCGGTGCAATGGAGAAACTAACAAACCCATCCCCAATCTTTTTGCAAGCAATCTGATGAAGCCCATTTGAAAAGCTAATTAGTTTCATGACAAATGAATGAGAAATCTGATAATTATAATCAAACAGATATACAGAAAGGAGATACCATGAGTAAAGGAAAAAGTACACTCAGCTAAGTGTTTCTCGACATACTTTCAGTAGATCTTGAACATCATCTGCATCCAGTCGGAAGTCACACAGAGCATGGAGAATTTCCACTTTACTTCTCAAAGGCAGGAACTGGAAGTCTATGTCTGTGTTGAATGGATTATCTCGACCATATTCCTGTCACAAAAAGTAATGATGGTAGAATGACATTCGGATATGAGTACTGGCCCCTAAACATACTTTCCATTAGCATGTGCTGAATGAGTTTCAACATAAATTTCCACGCTAACTGGATACTCAATTAGCTACAATGACTCATTTGTAAAAAAATGCAATATTTTTAGTATAAAAGAGAAGTTTATCAAAATAAAGTTAATTAAGAAAATTTCTCACTTAACAAATTATATAATATATAACAATATGCTATGAATAATAAATTAGGTCTAAGAATTTAATAGTAGCAACACACAAATCTTACATGACCTTAAACTTATCTTGGAAATTGGGACTAGATTTCCATTAACACTTACAGTGCGGGCATAAATTTCGAGTTCATATTCAGTGGCAAAATTCTTTTTTCACTAGTTTCAAGTTGAATTGACTGATTCCCGTACAATTATGTCCTATAATCAAATTTCTGTTAAAGTTTCTTATTTAATTAAAAAAGTTTTTCTTCACTGCTTAAGCAGTCATTCGCCATAGCTTATATGGCTACTTAGGCAACCCGTATTACATATAGTATTTTCCTATCGCTGTCTAGCTCGGATGGGATTATCTGCGAAATATTATTAATTCTGTTTAGAGAAATGTATTTGAGTATGACCGATTAAGATTTTAGCCCAACCGTAATTACAATAGACTTGAATATAAAATGAAAAATACTAATTGGTTTTCCTAACAATACCTATCGAAATATTGTATTTCTTGAATTGTGGACCTAACTTCCAGCAAAATCGTTGCTTTCTAATTATTTGGCATCTAAGAAAGACAGAGAAGCAACACAAAAGAAATACCAAATGTACACTTATTCGTACTTAACATTGTTTATTTATCACACAAGGCGTCAATACAATAAAAGAACAACAGTAACAATACTTGTTTTTTTAAATATTGACCCATGAAGAACACTTCTAAATAATAACAAATATATAAAAATTTTATATTAAAAAGTGATTTATGTTATTTTATGTATTACATATACTTTGTTTTACACTGAGGACACGGCACTTAGTTTTACAAAAAATTTTCACAATAATATCCGTATTACGCGAAAGGTAGTTGACAAAAAATACAATTTTACAATTCATTCACATTTACAGCGTACATGTAAATTAAACCATAAATTAGCATTTTTAAGAATTAAATTTCTCTATGGAAATCCATAAAACATGGCCTAAGGCAGAGCCCTGGCTGATCAGGACAGTCTGGGCAATACGTTGTGATACTTTTCCTTAGCCCACTTTTGTAGCAAACGTGACATCGCTTCTGCTGTCTCTTGTTCCCCACACCCATTGGAAGGAAGTCCGGGAAGCGCATTTGTGTGGATCTAGGGGTTGAGGGTCGTGAACCACGGGAGGGAATTTCTGGCAAGAGTGATTTGATTATTTCTAATCGGTAGTTATATAGTGAAATTTTTTGTCCACTGTGACGACAATACCAAATGTAGCTGTTGATTAGCAGCAACTGGAATATATGTATTCCAAGCTTTTCGTACCATTTCATGGTTTTGCGTTCGCAAAGGTAGTGAGCCATTAATTGATCGAAGTGATCAATACCTCCCATGAAATAATTATATTTTACCACTGCTTCCGGTTTCGATCATACTACCCCACGATGATTCTGCACATCAAGAAGTCGGCTGCCAAACTCGGTGCTAATCATAAATAAATCACGCTTGTCTCTCCACTTGAGAACGCAACCCCCCTTTTCGTTCCAGGCGTGTGTAACCTCACCTTTGTTTATCTTTTTAGATAGCACACTGTAGGGTTACCTTCCCTGTTGGCTCTTAGAGTCCCGGTACAATATACTTTATCATCCAGGAGTTCTTCACCCAGTTTCACAATTGTGTAAAAGTTATCAAGGTACACGGAATGTCCAATTCCCTTGAACCTTTCCAACAATTTGTGAACTACATTGTTCATGTGCCCTGAACCACCAACCTCCTTATCCACAGATCCAGTATAAATTATCATCCTCAGCACTAACCCAGATGGTTCTGTCAACATATAAATCTTTATGCCATACGTATGCCGTTTTCCAGGCATATATTGGCAAAAGACAAGGCGCCCTCTCCACAACATCATTGACTCATCTAGGCTTAGTTCTTTGCTAGGAGAGTAGATGTTGTCCATATTTTTATGAAAAATATCAATAAGTGGCCTAATTTTATGAGGACGGTCCTCAAAAGGAGGCTCATCTTCTGTGGGCGTTTTGGCAAAATGCAGGGCTTGCAAAATACCCTGAAAGCGACCACGGGTCATGAATGCTGAAATACATTTTATATCGAAAAGATACCCTTTCCTCCAATAATCATTCAAATAATTGATTTTAACAGTCCCCATGTGGAAGAGGAGACCGAGGAACACTTCCAACTCCTCCTTCGTCAAATTTTTCCCCTGAGCAATACGAGCTCGTGGTCCCGGGATTTGCAAAAGTATCTGCTCAGCCTGTCGGTTCGTTTCCTCAACAATGAGGTCGCAAAATTCATGGGTGGCCAAAAGATCAAAACAAGCCTTTGGACTATTGCCCTCCGGAACAGTCTTCAACCCAGGAAAACCTGAGAAAATAATGGGAGGGTTGGTGGGCTGGTCGGCTCCCCAAGTAACGGGTCCCTTGGCAGTGGAAAGCAAAAGCGGAGTTTGAGGGGATGGGGTGGTGGACAAGTGCTCACGTGTCCCTAAGACATGCTCTCCTTCGTCTCTATCACCACTTTCCTCGCTCTCTTCTGATTCTTCTCCACTCCATTCCGTTGACGAATCCTCGTCATCTGTAGACAGCCCCTCTAATAGTAGCTCCTCAACTCCTTTCTTCATCCTCAACTCCGTCTTGCCCCATCTGTGCCAGTCTTTTCTTTTTTGGGAGTGTACCTATGTCACAAGAGTAAAGCACTTCATGTAAGTAGTCTTACCAGTAAATAATTCAATATCTCTTCTTTTAATTTTAAAAATAAAATTAAATAACAGTATAACTTGAATTGCCTAAAAGCCGTCGCAAGGTGTGAAGCAGGGGATAGGCAACATGGCAAGGATGATGAAGTTTTAGGTGGTATATTCCAAGAGCTTACCTGAGGCAGAAGGCCTAGGGTTTTCTTCCACATGTTGACTGACTCTGCGCAGTCCAGCCATTCCTAAGAAATAAGAAAATAATCAATTTGACTCGTGCATAAAAAGTAAACTAGTAAAAAGAATTCCGCGGCATTTCTGAGGTTTTATGCATTCTCCTTTGAGCAGTCTTGTGGGCCGCATGTAAAAATTGGCATGGCTATGTGGGAAGCAAATACCGGTCTATCCACGGGATAATACAATAAATTAATAATTAATGCCCTAAAGTTAAGCAATTTATTATCTCCATAAGGACTCTCATTATCTAAAGTGTTGAAGTAATTTACAGGTAATAGTTGTGCGGAACGCATGAAATTGTTTCGGTAGCGGCAGGTTGCCGACCCCTGCCTTAGAGCATTAGAAATGATATTGCATTAAATTATTTAAATTCTGTGTGATATTTTCCTTTGTATTCGTTAGCTTGGGATGACAATGGTGTCGCTGACTATCCTGATAACAGCTACAATTTCAATGGTTGAACTGTATCGCTTGCTCGATGGCTAGCGATAATGTTGACACCAAAGGCAAACGTGTCTGCATGAGGAACACGACACGGACTACAAGTAAATTTTAACTGTGCATAAGCGGCCAACAAATTAATTGAATTTATTTATCATCAAAATATTTTCTATTTACAAATGCTCAGTCACACTATGAATCACAAATGTGGCCATTACGAGATGGTCAAGAAATTATACTGAACACATTTCCACTCAGAAATGATCAACAGAACAAAAAAGTGCATAAAAATTAAAAAAAAATACCTTCAGAGAATAATCCAAATCCGAGAATGAAGGAAAGACGAAATTTTTGCCTCAGTCTCCGGCAATGATGTCCTTAAAAAGATCAAACCCAACATTACAAATAAGAAAAAATACACTGAAAAAAATTGTTTGCTAGTTTAACCCATAAAATGCCATTTTATGCAAATAATTTTAACAGAAATGCCCATTTCAGATTCATTACCGTATTTACATTTATATTACAACAATATACAATTTAAAAATATAAATAAAATGAAAATTGAAAAAATGAGCATTTAAGAAACCATTTGATATTGTAAAGAAATCTTACCTTCAATATTCACAAGCTGGCAAAAAAAAGAGTGATGGATCCAGGAACGAATGCTTCCTCAACGTCGCCAGGGGTTCAACTGATGACGACGGGCCGAAAAAAGAACCCTACGCGGTGGCTAATGGGTGGGGAGAACGAAAGAACCGTTATATGCCGCATGACTGTATAAGCAGTCACTCGCCATGGGCTGGGAGGCGGCATGACTGCTTAAGCAGTCATCTGCACAGAAAGTGTTAACTGAGGTGCTTCACTTTTTATCTCTTCAATCTTTAGAGCTAAGTTCAAGTTGAATGATATAAATCTTATCAATAATTACAACTCTTATCTCATAAATAATAAGGTCAGGTTAAAACATGTAATGGTCATTAATTGAAAACATTTCTCACTTTTCCAATTCCTCTATAGAATTTTTTTTGTTTCAGATTATAATCATGGCTGTTTGTGAAGAATTTTGATATAAATTTAAAAACATTTTTTACTTCTCAGGTACACCATGACAGGGTTTTGTCAGAACACTAATATTAGGTATATTACAGATTATGAGCCACACCAAACCAGATTTATTATTTAGCTGAAATAATACCAAGTTGAAATGTCCACAAAAAATATGTATCAGACTATGATTTAAACCCATATCCATAACCCTATTGTGGGTAAGGTGTGTTAGCAAGTTTCACTATCAAGCCATCTTAGTTCAAGGTGAATTTACCAGAGAGTTAATGGCAAGCAGATTTAACACAATCATCATAATCACAAGGGCATTGAGTAGTGAATGGTCGAATACAAGATTAATCACATCCAAATTTGACTCTCCCATTTCTATTGTATCTCAAATATCGAAACTTGAATCCTCCTTTCCCTTTATTATTATCTTAGTTCCTTATCGTATCAAATCCTCATTTCCTTATCACAATACACAAATAAATGATAACAGTATTAAGCAAATTCAAATCCAATTTAACACTATGCTGTAGATTTATGACTCCATAAGTTTTCCCATAATTTAAAATCTATTTATTTGGCTAAAAAAAATCGTAAATCTGTACAGAAATTTGTTTCACAGTAAAGTATATTACTTTTGCAGTTATGAAAAAAGACAGCTATTTGAGTGAACACAACTGAATTTTTTTTACATATTCTGGTGCAATCTTAGTAATTTCCAATGAGGCGTTTCCTAACATTTACTAGTATATTTTGACTGAATCTACAGCTTTCTGCTGTTTTTCTGGCTAAAATTGAAAATTTTGACCAGAAAAACTGCATAAAGCCCCCCTGGCATACATCTACAGCTTCGGATGGGCGTCTTCTCCCCCCCCTCCTGCCCAGCATACATCCTGGCTACGCCCATGGTGCTGCTGTCGGTGCAAAAATTATATAGACTCGAGTATGGACACTGATTAAAAATGAGCCATGGTACCCACACGAATGCGAGTTACACCAAATCTTAGCTTGTTTTATTTTACATTTAACTATGGTTGCCAATTATTTTACACTTCACTCTCAATTTCTAATTCCGGTAAGAACAAAAAAAGTGCCGGTTTTTGCAGTTTTCGAACAGAGTGCTCTCTTTGACATTTAGTAGTGTAGAAACTTGAAGTTTAATCATAATGCACCTGTAGTATTGTGTAGGAAAAACATATTTAAATGTATCTTTAAACGTTCAGTTCCTTCTAATGAGCCATAAAAAAGTTATTGACAAGTTTATGAAACAACTCTTTCTTGGTTATGATAAGTAGTAGAAGCAAGATCTTGGTCTTGTGTTGAAGTTCTTTACAGCAGTATTTAATAACAATTACCATTGTAAACTCACAATGTGAAATCGTTTGCTAACAAGTAAATAAACAACCGAGTATTTTAGTGGGCTCAAGCCAGCAGCAAGGCCGCCGTTTTCACGAGATGGGTGGTGAAAATTTGAGCCCTACTGCCACTTGCGGGCCGAAGCCGTTACTCATATGCTCCTTTTGTGCATTGCCTCAAAGAGTGAAAACAAGTGCTGCACACACTCTTTTCATGAATTTTATTTTAGGTAGCCATTGTGCTCTTTTTAGTGTCCAACCATTTTCCATCACCATTTACTCATAAAGGCCTTTTCTCGATGCACTGAATTTCTTGAATGCATCCAAAGAGATTCCAAAACATGGATGGCCCGCAACCCGCAAATTGCAGCAGCGCTCAAACTTTCACCACCCCTCCCACGAAAACGGCCGCCTTACCACTGGCTTGAGCCCGCTAAATACTCAGTTGTTTATCAACTCGATAAAAATCGACTTCACAATGCGAGTTTACAATGGTAACTGTTATAAAATACTGCTGTAAAGAGCTTCAAAACAAGACCAAGATCTTGCTTCTACTCCTTTTCATAACCAAGAAAACGTTGATTCATAAACTTGTTAATAACTTTTTTATGGCACAATAGAAAGAACTGAATGATTAAAGATACATTTCAATATGTTTTTCCTACACAATAATACAGGTTCACTACGATTAAACTTCAAGCTTCTTCACTATTAAATGTCAAAGAGAGCGCTCCGTTCAAAAACTGCAAAAAACCGGCACTTTTTTTGTTCTCACCAAAATAAAAAATCGAGAATGTAATGTAAAAATAATCGACAACCATAGTAAAATGTAAAATAAAACAGGCTTAAATTTGGTATAACTCGCATCCATGTGGGTACCACGGCTCATTTTTAATCAGTTCATAACTAGAGTCTATATAATTTTTGCACTGACAGTAGGTATGTATTTTTCACCATTTACAAACTTCGTCTTTAGAAAACAAATAGAAATATTTTTGCTCAACCGGTAGAATAAACTGTAAAAATGGCAGGCACAATGATCTGTGGCATGTGCGCTCGTCGACACACAAAATGTTCAGATTCGTAAGGCCCAATTCACATGGACGCGGATGATCCATGCTATGCGTGCAAAGCATCTCTTCCTTTCACTTTGGCGTGGACGACACATGTCCACGTGGGACGCAATCCCAATTGTGTTGAGGTTTCCAAATTGGAAGGACCTGCTTTGTCCGCACAAGCCGTCCGCGTTCATGTGTATGCACCAACCTGTCTCTGTGGTCCGTATGTGAGCGGACGGACCAAGGCGCGGATGGCTCCACTGCGTGAGGACAGTACGCATTCATGTTAAGGCTTCCATTTCTGCCAATGGAATGTAGTCGGCGCGCGTAGCGCGGATCTTCCGCGTCCATGTGAAACGGGCCTATGGTTATGAAGGCGGCATAACTCTTGCATCGCTGCAATTTTTAAATGAAACAACTACTTACTATAAAAGTTTCCGCTGATATGTATATGATACTACCTAAAGAACGTTCACACAAAAAACCATACTCAAATGATAAAATGTCGAAATGATAAAATACAAGGTGAGATTTCGTATGAATTTACAATGGACGAATAAGAGTTTACAGCGCATATGCCACCTGTACAGCCAGATTCGAATTCATTTGAATCCTGACTACATTACTTATACTTTCACCAAATTTTTTCCTTTGCTCTTGCGTGAAAATGACATTCAAGTGTTAAGCAATCACTTTTCGAGGTCTCTTATTTTTTTATTTCAACGATGTTTTTCGCAGGTTAGTTATATTTCTAGCGAAGTCTCCAGAAGTGTTAACAGCGACGTAGCGCATATGCCACCCGCAAACCAGATTGGATAGAATCTCTTTTGGAAGGATTTGATAATATCTCGAATTCATGGATTCGATTGAATCCTCAAATCCTGACCTCACCACTAGCATATAAGTTTGGCCCGACTTTTGAATGATGGGAAACTGGAATATGAATGCTCCCTCAATGTTTTTCATTGATTGCCAGTAAAATATGCAATCATAACTTTTTTCACTTGAGGCTATGTAAACTAATGATAATAGCATAAAGAATTTTTTTAAGGATTTACCCGCAACATTTGAGGAAATGAGATAAGTGGGCTGCATAAGCCTCTTCTGTTCGGTGGAGTCCACTCGCCACAAGAACTAATGACCCCACCTTTGTCCCATTGGTGATTTAACAGAAACGGCATGACATTGACTTATGACTCATCATAAACACATCAATCACATCTGTCCTATCTCCTCATTTCCAAGGCTGGTGTCTAACATCCCTGCTAAGGCTTGCAGGGTAGTGAGTAGATGTAGATACAATATGCAAGCCTGTTTGTAGACATATACTCTAACAAGTCCCCTAAAAGATCACCATAGGAACTCTCCTAGTTGATATAATTTCTTTAAAGACAAATCTCTCCTTGCTGGGAAATATGCTATGTATTGTGTATTGGAATTAATAGTTCACTAGAGTCACTTCAAGCTTAAAGGTGAACACAACTGCGTTGAATGCAACATCAGTGATGAGAGGCCCGGGATGAGTGAGCCTCATGAGTTCTAACAGGCAATACTTTGCATTCTTTAATTCTTAGGGTATTTCCAAAGAACTACGGAACTAGCCACGCAGTTACTTCAATGGAGTCACCTGCTAGTGATCACACAATTATGTGAAATTCACAGTGGAAAAATCATTCCGCTGGACTGGGATTCAAACCTAGATCCCTCGACTGAAATTAAATAATTATTTGCCAACCTAAGATTCAGAGGAAAAAGCAATTACTCTAATGTATTAGCATAACATTTACAAATTAAGACTTCACCTTGACATACGCACATTATGCACACCAAAATTAGGAAATAGTGTTTTCTTCGGAAAATAGCAAATACAAGACAGAGCCTTTAATAATGTAGTAAGAACTAATAACAAAGAAGACCTATAGGAAGGCATATGACATATTTTCCGTTCTTTGCTCATATAAGAATTCCATGTCAGTAGGCTGAGGGGTACACTGGGAATGCACGCCATCATTCCCATTGTGGGACCCCAACCCTCACAAAGAAAACAAGGATATTGGAACGCTCCTCCTTTCCTACCCCCTACTGAAAAGAGAGTCGCTGTCCTCTCACCATTCAATTCATCTGTTGGTCTTGCCAGGAAGACAACCCTTTTCCATGAGTGAAGGTGGTGGAAAGGAATTTGTTTCCTTTTCCAAAGTTTATTACTCACACTGCTGTTTGTGTGTGACAGAGTTTTCATTTGAACCCATCACTCCATTCCATTCCTGGTCTAGGGATTGGATTTTTCTCTTTGAGAAGATGGCCTTTTCAAGTCGTTAATAGCATCTCCAAATTCCTCTAACACATTCTACAGGGTAGCATACGAATTCAAATAAACATGTACATGAAATTCCTAAGATGTGCTAGAAGAACTTAATGACATTAAATAAATATATAGTTGATAAATGAAGGGAATGATTTAAAAAATTGATTTAACTCACAAAAAAAACTTATTAACCTACCACAGAACCAATCATGGTATGAAAGTAACCATGGGGATTTTTAAGCTATAAGGAATTCCAAAAAACAAAAATAAGCCAGCTCTTCAAAATAATTGAAATGCTTATTAAACCACGCATGAAATAAATTTAAAAAAAGAAACAAGCTGCGGGGATGAAGACAAAGGTTTGGCTTTTTGTGTCCTTTGATAGCCGCCATCAACAAGAGGTCTTAGAGTGCCTGAAATGAGGCATTCCCCTTTCATTCTCACCCACACATTAAGTAAACAGAATCCTGGGGTCCTCCCCCTTGGAAAAATCCTTTCACAAAATTTTCCTTCAATGCGTCTTCTCCCTCGCCATCTATGGGGAGGAAGGCCCTTGATCCGTTCTGTTCATTTATTGCTTGCCAATGCAAGGTAGTGTGCTTCAACTGTGTTTCCACATCAGTCTTTTCTCGGGACTTGGAATCTGAAGATGTGGCCAGCATTGGTCACGAAATGTCATCTCCAAGATAACGCAACGCAGAAAAACCCGAAAGCAATAAATTACCCACACTACAGCGCTGTGAAAGCCTAAAGCAGCATCAAAAAATGTTTACAGGTAAGAAGAACTATCCAAGGCAGTGGCCATCCTACACTGGAAGTTTAATTTGTTATTGTAATTGTAATTGTAATGTAATGGTGCTTTCAGGCATAACTTTATAGAATTTGTGAATATAATGATGAGAACTTATAACTTTGTTTTTCCACATAATTTTATTCGGAACAACCTCGGTTTCAACGTTCAACATCATCTTCAGGCGCCTGAAGATTGTGTTGCTTCTTGACCATCATACTGGAAGACGTCAAAACCTGGGTCATTCAAAAAAAAAACATGTGGAAAACAAAGTTATACGTTACCATAATTTTGTTATCAATGGATAACCAACGACAACAGTCAACCACATCCTATGCAGAAATGTCTTTTCAAAATGCACTACATCACATACTTGGCTACCATTTTTCAAATTCAAGGTGAAGAATGAAGGGGAAATGAATGAAGAGAAAAGTCTACCCAAGGTCAAATAATATCACTCGCTGAGTGGGAACATGATGCAATTACCTACTTCATCACTCGTAAGGCATTGATTTCTCAAGCACTATCAAGTCAATGATATAGGATGAGATGATGCTATAAATAAAGGTAGTCATTATGAAATGAAGATATTCTAATACTTGAAGTAACTTCTACAGTTAAAACCCAGGTTGAATACCATTGCTACCACCACGGCTTTCTCTGCCATCATCATCAGGGCTGATGAGGGACCAAGGATCGTGCCAGGTTTACATAGTCTGGCATGGAGGTTAAGTCTCATCTGATTGGTCTGAGTTTTGTGCCTTTTTCTCCTCCGGTCTTTTTTATTTGTCGAAGGACTTGAACCCATGTTTTGCTAAGGGTATACCCTTGCATCTCTGTTCATAGTCTTTTCTACTAGTATTATCTCCATTGCCTCTTTGTACCTGGCACAATCCTTGGTGCCACATAGTCCCTGATGACAATGGCAGAGAAAGCCAGCAAAATGTTTGCAGCAATGGCCTTCCTGACCCCACTGGAAAACCTAAGAAGACTTCTTCAGGCAGGTTCGTCGGGAAATGAAAAAAAACTCCTTCATGTTAAACAATTAGAACAACAATACCATAGGTTTAATCAAATTTTAACCAATGACAGCATATTGAACAGCTAGGGAGGGAAGGTCTAGGAAACCCATGTATCGCCCAACTCCTTCCAAATGTTACACATACAATCTCTAACCAAAGCTGAATGGAAAGTTCTTCAAAAAATTATTCATTTATCACTGTAATGTATAACAATTCACTCAATTCATGCTTCACATATGATGAAGCAAAAGATGTTTATGACATATGTTGGATTGTTTTTCAATTAACTTTTAAACACAGTTTCATAAATTATGATCCAATTTTATGTTTTTGAGTAGATCAATAAAGTTGAAAACAAGACACTTAATAGTTATTTATAAATGATCAATTTGTACTGAGCACCTAGAAGTTAATATATAAATAATGGGATATCAATGGCATTAAATAATAATCAATACAAAAAAATTAGTCAATTGTTGATAATTTTGTCCAATTTTTAATATATGGGGAGTCAGGAATGAAGAATCAAGTGTAAGTGTATGATTTGCATCTTGGGCTATCATTTTTTGTTTACTCTTTACCTTACCCTAAGAACTGCATATCAATTGCATCACTATAATCTGCTGATCAAGTTATGTTTAGCTCTAGTTCACTTTAATCATAATAATACTTTCAATGTATTCTTTTGGACATGGTAAGTATTACACTAGGGTAAATAAGGGGCTGTTAGAATGACCAAACACTATGCAACGCGAAAAAAAAACAAGGAGCTAAAACACCACTTTTGTCTTTGTAACGACGACTCCACAAAATAGGGCAAAAAATAAACTTTCCACTTAGATGTGGCCAAAATTTGTATTAAGATCACAAAAAACACTTTGCAGCTAATTTTATAATCAGCAGATTCCAAGTAATATTAGGTCTTAAAGCAACAGAGAGCATTTTCATAACCCTAGATGATGGAACATTGACATTTGTGTACCTTATAGGTAGTTTTAAAACTCATGACTAACACCAAAAGAAAGTAATATTGTACAAGTAATGTTACCTTGCATTTCTGTCTAAACAATCTCCGCAGAAACATCTGATAATTGAAGATCGATATACATCCCTGAGCCGATGGGACACAGCCTGCCAAAAGACGAACCATCAGCTCCTGCAGCAGAGAACTGCCACTGTCTTCTGCTCCGTCAGTGAGCAATGCTTCCTCCAACTCCTAAACGAAAACCGTATAAGTTAATTTTTCATTGTCAAACAAAATTAAGCTCTACGGCATTTACCGGTTTACATAAATCCTGATAAGTAAAACTCCAACATAACCCAAATTTCAGAAGTATAATCAAGAACTAAGTTACATGGAGGAAACATTAACACTTAACGTCATTGACTGACATCCTATCAACCTTGTGGGGCTATTACTTGAAATGAAGATGAAGGGGCCACCCATAACACAGAGAAAAGAGGGAAAGACATTCATCAAGAGAACTGCTCCAATACCACAACTTTACCTCGATGTCGAAATCAAGAAGGTTGAAAGCTGCCCGAAATAAAGAGCAGAAATGAGCAATACTTGGAACCTCCCACCATGATTGTATATCTGAAATAAACAAACAAAAATTAGTTGTCAAATTCTACGCTAAAAAAAGACTAAGTTGTCAAAAAGTCACTTATGAGTAAATACTTCGACTGCGGAGCGAAAGCGTCGACATATTAACCCACTGTTGGAGAAAATATTTCAATATTGATATGAGTGGATATAACGTGCAAGCCCCTCATAACGCCAGTTCAAATGTGACCTTAAGACGCAATTTAAGGCCTAATACATAAACTTCAATAAATGTACAAACCGTCCATTTGGAGAACCCGTCTTTTACACGAAATTGGCAGGTCTTGGTACTGAAAAACATCAAATTTCTTCTTATGTTTGGGTCATTTGAATCAGCGGAAGTCCATTAAATCCGGGTTCTTGAAACAAATGAAGTACAGTCATCAACATTTACGTCAAAATAAAGACTTAAATACACACTCAAATTAATGCATATATTTACTTTATAACCATAATGCCCCGTCGTAATATTCTAATTAATGTCTTCAAAAAGCAAATAAGTATCTGATAATTTAATCAAAAGCGTCTTACATTCTGAAAGCCGTTACTTACTCATAGTTGTTTACTTATTAGCTCAATATGTAATTAGAAATGGGCTAAATTCGATTGCCTCAATGACCAACCATTTGTTAATCAGTAATTTGCTATAATCCACCTCAAAACGTTCAGTTGATTCCACCAAAAGCGACTCTGGCGTTGCCGCCATTGGAACCCTAGGTATGAATCCGTATGTTTATGCGAATGGGTGCTTCTTTTCCAGTCATAATATAATTTCGCTGAAAATTTTAATTTTCTATGCAGTTTATACTGTATCTCAATACTTCAATAAAGTCAACATTTCAACATGTTCAAAGTAATCTGTTCCTCCATAGGTCGTGGTCAGCTATCATAGTAGTGGCGAATCGCGAAGAAAATTACTAAAACAGTTAACACTTTCGGCATAAAATTTATCTTCGTTGTTCATACACTCTAATCCAAGCCTAAACTAACTTCATTTTCCCATGAATATGGTAATTTCGGCGTAAAAATCATCAGGATGTTAACCTTCTTTTGACCGGATGTGACAAAAGTAATCGTGAGTCAACTAGTTATTAGGTCCGTCAGTTGTGTGAATATGTGCTTGTTATGTGGATATTAATTTAAATTATTTATTAATACGTACGTTTGCCTAATATTCTAATGCCACATCGCACCCGTGATTGAGCTATAACCACTGTGTTATAATGCACATCAATAGGTTGTTGTTGACTTAATGTAGTCATTTTTTATCATAAGAATTGTAACGTAATGTTTGGATGGAAATATTTATCAGAAGCCTAGAAGTATCATCGCCTAAGTTCGCATTATTGGCAAATAAGCAGGTGTTAATGGGAAGCCAGCTCCCACTCACCCAGAATAATTCGTCCGTGTTGAGCAAGATCGTGACGAATGTGCTCTGACTTAGCTAATTGTCATTGAGAGATGCAGAATGTTTGCAATGCCAAAGGAAATCTCGGCTATTGGTAAACTTAATTGATAACCTACGTATTTTGATTCTCATTCTGCTTCATGTAACATTCTGATTGTTGATTTTATATGGCATTCTCATTATCATTTTACGATGACCTAGGCAGATCAATTTGTGGAAACTAAACAAATTATTTTTTCTGCAACATCCAAGCCGGTTTAAAAGTAGACATGGAAACTGATGAAGTGCTGGAGTTTATAGTCAGCAGGAACTGGGACATGCCGAAAAAGCGACAGCTTATTCAAGAACTAGGTAAAAAACAGCCGCTGGACGCGACTGTTCGTTATCGAGTGCTCTTTCTTGCTGTGCAGTGGCTAGCATCGAGCCCAAAAGGAGCAAATATTGTTGTTCCTTTGGGGGCTGAAGTGATAAAAGCATTCGGATGTGGTCACCCACCGCTGTTAGCCTCTTTGGTGAAGAAGAAGCTATTCAATGCCCTCTGGGCCATGGACCAGACTGCGTATGCTGAGGGGGATTTCGATCGACAGGTAAGAAGGACATTCAAGAAATTCATTTGGATGCATTTCACAGTTTACTAGTTAGATTAGGTTATAATGAGTGCATTGCGAAATGTCCAGTCTTGTACTGTTGTAGAACTACAAAGAAAAAAACTGTTCGTTTACGAATGTAAAGGCACCTGAACTCATTGGGGTAATTTTTACATACTACTTATTTATTTTGTGAGTTTGCTTATGCCAATCAAGATTATGTTGTTCTGTGCTCTAGGGTTTCAAATACTTGCCCATATTGACCGAGATGCATTTGTGAACCATCGTGCCTGTTACTTATAAAGGTAAACTCAGTGTTCCTTTGCTACAATCTTTCTGAAACGACTTGTGTTTATCTCTTAAATTTTTATACCGTCAGCCTCGTCGTCCCAATCAAGCGAATTGTATCAAAACATAAAGCGATATTCTCTAGTTCCCCTGTGCAGTCTCATTCATTGTTCAGTTGTAAGCAATCTTCATTTACGATGTAATAATGGGCTCGGGGCATAACTGTGGAGAGTTTGAAGTCACCCATTGTTTTGCTACGCTGCAAAATATCCCTCCGCACTCTTTTACTCTTTGCGCTTGTCAATCCAGCACGTGTATATCTCTCTTCATGCCCATTTTCTGTTAGATCTGCTGTTGCCAAAAGAATTGTGTAGTTAAAGTTGCGCTTCAAGCCATCACAACCTTTTCATAACGTTCAATATCAACCATTGTTCCTAGTGCAAAAGTAGTCTCACCAAAGTTGTCACCTATTTCCTGCTTGGCTGGGTTGTATGTGATGTTGCATGTCTTCAGTAAGTACAATAGGGTTTTTTAATATGATACTGCGATAAAGGTGCGTAGGGGATCATAGCACTAGGGGAAAGATTTGGGACAGTATTTATAGTCGCCACCCTGCCCTTTGTGGATCCCTTCTTCAAAAACTATATTTATGGGTTTTATTGTTTGATTTCAGCCACTTCCCTACATCTGATAGATGTGTTCCCAACATCTGATAGATGTGTACCTCCCAGGGGTCGCTACAGCTAAATCATAATGTATGTGATAATCGACTCTCTAAAGTATTTATGTAACCTTGAATTAATGAAATCTAAGATTACAGACCGGTAGGTACGAGTTGATATAAATGAGCAAAAACTTACATGCATTAACTCATTCCACAAATATTCATATATCGTTGGTATATTACTTTGTGGCAAACTGAGTTCTGTTTTTAATTCGATCTATCAGACAAACTGTAAATAGTGATGTGCTGTTGTCAATCTATTATGGTGAGTTTTATTCCCAGGTCATGTTCAGTATTCTCTTCTGGGGTCCTACTCCCAATACTGAAATAATATTTCAAATTCAAAAGAGGTGTCTGCGGCTGATAGGTGAAGCTTCTCTCCATGTTCCATGTCGCCCCATCTTTCAGAAATTTGGTATTTTACCTCTTTCCTGCATCTACATGCTCGCTGAAATTATTTGTGCTAATCTATCTAATGAATAATCTATCCAATTATACCACCAACAATGACTATCATAGTTATTATACAAGGAGCTCTGCTGACCGCCTCGAAATGCATGTTAGAACAACAAATTCAGGTTACGCCCCAATGCATATGGGCCTTTTACTATATAAATAGCTTCCTCGTGAAGTTGAGAGTGCAAAGATGATGGCCCTTTTCAAATGTAAATTACATTGTTTTTTATTGAGAAATTTGTTTTACTCTTGTCAATAAATTTCGCTTCACGAAAGGCGCCAAGGGGACCATGGTTTTAAGTCTCATCCGGCAGATGGAGTACTGTACTTGAAGTGCCCTCCACAAGACACTCAAGTAGGGATCAGGTTTCCTCTGAAAAACATCCTCCTCTGCAGGAATTTGAACCCTGGCTGCCCGTATGGTTATCCAGTACTCTAGCCAGCACACCAACCCTATCCCCAATAATGAATGGATCATAGATAGGAGATACTTGTTATGCTTTAGTCAATCATTTATGGCTTTCTGAATTGATTCAGTTGAATACCAATGAGAACATCTGCTCTTTAATTTTATCATTCATATTAATTCTACTAAGTATTCTTATTTGCATTGTGACTGACAAGGAATTCCAATTTTTGTAACCCATCACAATTTGGCGGTACCCTGTTCCTTGATGTTTACCTTGGTCATTTTCCTACCCCTGTTGGTGCAAAAATAAATAATTTGATAACAATTTGCAGCTTTTCTTGAATAATTGATAGTTCACTCTTCATATTGTGTCTCTGTCAAATAAGTTTTAACCCTGATTCATAAGTGTTAGAAAATAAAAAATGCAAATTAAAAATATTAGCCCTGCAAATTGTCCCTCTGGTCATCACATCTTATCTACATTTGCATACTACCCTCGCCACAGTGTGGCAGGGGGTGTTAGGTCACCAGCCATGTAAAGATGTAAGTTTTAGGGAGATGAAATGGTGACGCATTATAGGAGTGTATTTAGTGGAGCTCAATTTTTATTGTGGTTGCTTATTGTGCGCGATCATATGTGTGGAAATAGGTTGTAATTAACTGAATTAGATAACTTTTAAAATTGCAATGTATTTCACCATTTGGCTGTAAATGATGTTGAGAAACTGCACCATACTAATCTTAATATTGAAGACTATAGATGTTGGTAATTGAGCTTCAGGAAGAGTCGCGCCCTTCAAATGCAGGAATTTGTAAATTTCATATCCTTATCAGACTTATTTTGTGGAAAGCCTTAAATTAAGTCTTAGGCTTAAATTATTTCTATTGGAATGAGAACATTTTGTTTAAAATTTTTCGAGCTCATATCCCCATAATCACTAGATTTATTGTTTCTATTGAACTTCTCCTGTTTGTCAGGGTCAAATCTTGTGATTAAAATTTAAACTACTTCCTGATAATAATAATAACATTACTGCTATTATACAGATTGAAAATCCTTTTACATAAAATAAAAAAATTCCAATTTCAGAATGATATGAAATACAGAGTTAACTACATACACAGATTTATTTACCATGTAGTGAAATAATAATTACATACTCATTTAAAATAGCAAATAAATAAGTACTTACTGCTGAACCAAAAAAAGCATGTAAATCTTTGTGTAAGAGTCATAGCTAAGCTGTAAAATTTTTAAAAAAATACATTAATAGAAGAGTGAAAAATATCGAAATTATTCCCAAAATAATTTTAAAAGTCTCTCATAATTCTATAAATAGGCTGATTAAAAAATGTAATTATTGAGTGCAAATGGAATGAAAAATAGATTATGATAACTAGTGTGTAATAGCTGAATACTAAGAGTACCCAGTGATTATAAATCAGGACGTGTGACCTTATAATGCAGAATTGAGTGTAGAAATAAAATACCAGTCTGATTTCTTATGAAAGAGAGAGAAATTTAAGATTGCTAGAATATTATCATACTTTCCTGAATCTGTTTTGATTTTAAATGTATATTCAACTGTAGTAATGTCATCCAGTGAGTCAATTATATGTATCATCTTAAGATCGTCAGCATAAAAGAGATGTTTAAATGATATAAGATGGACGCTTAAATCATTGAGAAATGGTAAAAATAAAATATGACCGAAATGTGATCCCTGAGGAACACCTTTCTTCCATTTTTTTTGTTATAATTATACTTTATATTTATAATAATACCATTTATAATAATATTAATAGTAATGTATAGTGACCATTAAATCAATGTGCATGTCAAAAGATTGAGAAGAATCTAAAACAACACCTAAATCTGATTTACTATACACTCAGTTAAGAGTCTTACCAGATAATTAATAATCATTAAAGTATAAATCTTTTAGTTTATAAAAAGTCATCAAATAGAATTTATCAATGTTCAGTTAGTGAACATTGATAAACGCAATGACATAAATGACATAAAAAAGTGTCAATACAATAATCACTTTAAATAATGACGATAATGAATTTATGTTATAAGTCTTCATATGAGGTGATGACTACAACCACTGTCATTGTATAACAATGTCTTATTAGATGGCAGTATCTCCTAAATTTCCCTTCTGTTCTTTATGAGATATTACACTCATAATGATCACACACTGGTAATTCTTGCTTTGTAATCTCAACTTGGCTTAAGTTCTTGACAAGACAGTTGTCTGTCTAATTAGCTCATTACAAAGAGTGCTGTCACCATAACTGAAATATATCCAGGAAAGGTGCTGCCTTATCTTATCATTACTTTGATTACATGTTAATGTCTCTTGATTGGTATGTGAGGTGAAATTGATGGGACCCAAAATTTTTCCATTTCACTTTATTGAATTTCACTTAAAAGAATATTGTACCCTATTATCCTTACATACTAATCAGCACTAATACCACCATAGTGAATAAGTCTATACAAATAGTGAGTTATGCGGATGATATAAATATCCTTGGATGATCAATCTCAGCAGTAAAGGAAGCTTTTGGGAACCTGGAAACTGCTGCTTAGAAAGTGGGTCTAAGGGTGAGTCGGCACAAAACTAAGTCCATGAAGCAAAGTAATGACAGTCAAATCTGTTGAGTTGTTGGACAGATTTGAGAGATAAATACAGCGAAGAATATACAGGCCTGTGAACTAGAGGGAGCATGGATAATCTGGCACAACAATGAAATATATAGCCTGTATAAAGAAGCCAGCATTTCCACTTACTGCAAACTAATGAGACTCACAAGGGCAGGGCATGTCCTGCCCATTGGAGTCTCATTAGTTTGCAGTAGGTGCTGGGCTGTAGCCCAATCAAAAAAGAAGATGATTATCCTTATGCATACATATATCTGCAGTTAGACCCTCAAATGAAACAGACTCTAAACTTGATGGCATTTATCGATTTATATGAAATTGAAGAAATGGGATTTCTGTGGTTTCTGAATGCTAATATTGTATCCCATTGATTAATTAAAGGTTCTAATCCTTAGACAAACTCAACATCCATTTTTCAGTTGAGATTTGAAACTGACTATTAGACTAGGGCTGTAGGGCCCTTGATAAAATGTTTGAGAGACTCTTATTTCCCTTTGTCTCATTTTTGTAAATATTGATTTTCAAATTTTAATGTGCGTAATGTTTCCTTCTGTGAACCCCTTATGGCGTTACATCTTACGCAGTGAGTTGGCTATTTTGCTTTCCACGGTCAGGTGAGAACTTCATTGCCCATTAATTGCCTCTAATGTTTTCTCTTTGAATGCATTTGCCTCATATACTCCTGTCATTTGTTCATTATTCAGTGATATATGAATATGTTAGCTAAATTTTACTAATTGAATAGATTGATGGAATGAAACTTGAAGGAGGTACCTTGTCTTCAACGAATAAGAGAAAGAGATGAAGCTTTCTGCTCATTATTCCCTCTATCTCTGCGTTAGATTAATTCCTATTCCAAAGAAATCTTTCTGTTATTTTTTTTTAATCTGACTTCAATTTTACTCTAATTTAAATAAGTACTATAAAGGGAAAAACTTAATGAGTTATTTGTAAGAGAAATATGGAAATTTTAAATTAGCTTAGCACCCTAAGTCAACCATTTTTGAACTTCATTTTTTTCATTGGGGAGCTGTTAAACCTGTGTTGCTTGCAGGCTAGAAAGATATGCTGAAGTACAGCGTATTGTCTGAACTTGAAGATTGAGACTTCACTCATATGAGATTTATGGCAGTTGTGAAGCAGCGAAATATTGAAGTAAAATTGTATGGCTGCTGTGCCAATATTTGAGTGTTATCAAGGCAATTCAATTGTTTAAGGAACATCACATAAACTACTTCTTATCTGGCACCTACCCTTAGAGTTAGCTGTCATGGGTGTCCGTACCAAGAGCAATAGTGATTGATCCTACTAGTCCATCTCTAGGGGTCATTGGAACGCATAAGCTCTTCTACTGTGTCAGTTGTAGTCCAAGGGAAGGCTTCTTTGGATAGCCTACATATGGAAAATAAAATATAATTATTTTCAAAGATAGGTGTTCTATGTTCAAGTGTTGGTTATGATAATCAAATTAACATCATTTCATATGAATTAATATAAAATTTATTTATTTAAAATGAGATGAAATTCTGATAAAAAGGTTATTGGACACACCCCCCTTTCTTCTAGTCTCTAATATTAAATAAGATAGTTTGTCTTTTTTAATATACATACCTGTACCACCTAATGCTAGGAAAAATATTCATGATGTAATTTTAGATATAGATGGAGAATAATAATGATAAATAATTATTAATTTAATAATTATAAATAAATCATTATATATTTCACTCTGTACGTCATTTTAGTAAATGATGCATTATTTTGAAAAGCAAAAAAGTGTTAATGTACCTATCTTTCCTGATGGCAATGTTGGAAATGCTATATTGTACCTCGGTTAAGAGCTTAAGCAACACGCAATGGAATTGTGCCGTACATACCTATATTCATTCCTGGGTACTAGCGAGGAACTCGTCTAAAATGGCAAACATACCCACATAGTTAGCAATTGCCCAATGAAGGCATTGTTGTATGATTTTGTGAAATTTCCTTCTTGGTGCTGTTGATCAAGCACTATGACTGCACAGAATATGCTGAATTCAACCCGTATTACAATTAAGCTGTTAAAATTTGCCATGCATTGGATCATATGCTTGAGGAAAAGAAGGCAAACAAAGTTATTTTACATTTAAAGCAGATGAATGCGAAATAAATTATTGATATGAGGTGGAGAAAAATGCCAACGTTACATTTTCCATTGTATTAATTTTTAGTGCATGGTTTTGATACACCATGAATATTCTATGTGCTTGATAGGGATGAAAATGGCAAAAGTACTGACTTAAAAATGATAGTGAGAAACGAATCAATTAATAGTAAAAGTATTTATTTGTCCAGTGGTTTGGTAGTACAAATATAGGACACATCAAGACAAGCACGTATAAAACAAAGAAAAAATTAAGGATGAAGAAATTCATTGTCAGAGTAAAACAAATTTCTCAATAAAAAAACCATGAAATTTACATTTGAAGAGGGCCATCATCTGTGCCCTCTTAACTTCATGAGGAAGCTAGTTATGTAGTAAAAGGCCCATATGCATTGGGGCATAAGCTGAGTTTCTGGTTCTAACCTGCATTTGGTGGAGTTCAGCAACTCCTTGCATAATAACTATGATCGTCTATTAGTGGCATAATTCAATAGATGTTCTTAGCACAAATAATTTCAGCGAGCATGTAGATGCAGGGAATAGGTAAAATACCAAATTTCTGAAAGAGGGGGCAACATGGGGCATGGAGAAAAGCTTTACCTATCAGCCTCAAGACACCTCTTTTGAATTTTAAATATTATTTTAGTGTTGGGAGTAGGGCCCCAGAATAGAATACTGAAAATGTCCTGGGAATAAAACTTACCATAATAGATTGACAATAGCACTTCATTATTTAAAGTTTGCCTGATATATCGAATTAAAAAACAGACAGAACTCAGTTTTCTGCAGTGTTTCTGAATCTGACCATTCCAAGACAGATGACTGTCTAGAGTGACACCCAAAAAGGAGGAACAATTATTCTGTGGAATAGGGTTGCCATTTATATTAACAGAGATAGTTGCTACATGTTTATACTTATTGGAAAAGCAAAATAAATTTGATTTCTCCTCATTGAGAAGAAGAGAATTTTTATTACACCACTCTTGTAGGCAGTGTGCAGCATCATTAGATTTTATAACCAAACCTTCAATAGAGGAAGCAAACCCTAACATAGCATACAATATTGGAAGTACACCTGGTATAGATTTGTGCATGTCTGGGAGGTCATTTATGTACAAAAGAATTAGTACTTGGCCCAAAACAGAACCTTGGAGTACACCAGAGTCAACTTTTTTCTCAGGGGATACAAAGTTGGCCCCAAACATTGTGAGGACAACACTGTTGCCTTTCAATAGGATAGGACTTATTCCATCTATAATCTGTTCCTCTGATACCGAAGATCTCAAGTTTTTGCAATAGAAGATTATGATTTACTCAGTCAAAGGCTTTTGAAAAGTCAAACAGTAGAATTAGGGATTCTTGTCTGTTATCCAAGTCAGATAATAATTTATTAATGATGTGGTAAGTGGCAGTAGTAGTGGACCTTGATTTCCTGAAACCATGCTTGGATGTGGGTAGTAAATTTTTGGATTCCAGGTAAGTTATAAGACGAGTATAAAATGCAATTTCAAAAATCTTTCCAAATTGATTTAGTAAGGAAATGGGCCGATAGGAATACATGTGTTGTCTACTGCCTTTTCCTTTGAAGAGAGAAATACATTTAGCAAATTTAAAAGAACTTTGAAACTCACCTACCTGTAAAGATTCATTCATTGAAAATAATAAGGGTAGTTTAATTGCAGGAAAAGACTGTTTTATTCTGGCTTTTGGGATCCCTTCAATGCCTGTCATGAACTTCCTGCGTAGATTCTGGATAACTGTTAGTAGTTCTAAATCAGAGCAAGGATAAATAAATAAGGAGTGACAGGGGGTCATTGCTTGGGCATGTTTCTTCACTAAATATGAAAAAATGGGCAACTTCCACTGAGATAAAATTTATTCCGACCGGTTTCGATTTTTACAGCATCTGCAGGTGAAGCCTCAGTACATCAAGAAAAACGCAAGTGAACATCAAGTAAAACGTACTGACATCATCATGTGCCGTAAAAGTCACCTGTTGTAGATGAGGTGGTATTGGAATGTACAAAGCTTTCAGAATACAGTAGCGCTTCAATTATCTGATCAGTGGATTATACGTCTATTATCCCGAAAAAACCCCACTCCCTACTCTTCCTTTCTGTCCCCATATCCTTCCTCCCTCCACACCTACTACAGGTGTTGTTTGCACTCGTAGCCAGCGGCCGTGCTCAAGTGTGCAAAAATTCTACATTTTTTTGCCCGCATTCGAGGATTTCCTGCGGCAGGCAGTTCAATTGCGCAGAAGAGAGTGGCACTATTGTGGGTCTCCGAAATCACTGTCCAGTATTTGCACGACCCAGGGCAAGCGAGCATATATATTTCTTCCGTGGACGTATTGTATTCACCAAGTTTCCTTCAGCAGTATAATAGATGAAAAATGTTGAATCCTTGTCTATTTATTACTCTGCAATAAACACTCCTTATTTTGCTGAGGGTGGAGCAGTATCAGACGAAGTATTTAACCTTTTCAAAGGAACTTTGCTCCCATGAATTTTTTATCAATACTACTGACCATAAACAAGGTTTCTTCTAGTAGACATGTCCTCCTCCAAACTCAATTGCATCATGGTCACCTCATGTTAGGGAGGTCAGTGAAATGTCAGGTAAAATGGGTTGGTTGTCAGGGAAACTGGTAACAGTAATGCCCCCTCAAGTGAGTCTGCTCTCATTCTGTATATTTCTCTTGCATCCACCACCTGTCCAATAAGTGTCAGGGTACTATATACACAATATTTGAATATGGAAGTAGTATGTGGCCAATGAATCACTCATGCCGTAAGGAGTGAATAGAAATGATTCAGAGGATATTTGTTAATGTACTTGGAAAATTAACATATAATATGGCAAAATTTCTAACAACTGGGATTCACTGCTTTATCAACTCGGCATTGCAATGTAGATATTTTATTTTTGTTAAAATTATTAAAGAACTTGATATCATGCCCAAGTTAACACCAATTAGAATACCAAGTTTTTATACTTGCTGTACTGTTTTATTTTATAAAAATTTTTGTAGTAATAACTAATTATATGAATGTCCTCCTGCCAGAATGATGTGTGGACAAATGAACTCCCAATGAGCATTGATTTATTTTATGTCAATGTTAGATGATTGAAGAAATATTTAATGAATTGTAGTGAAACATAAAGACTGAAATTCACTGATTATTAAACTTGTAAGTATAATCATTTTCCTACCAATTTATTTTTTTGTAACTTAGTTTCTATCACATTTCTTGTGTAATATTTTGTAACTTTCTGTTTTGATCTCATTTATTTATCATATAGTTCGAAAAGTGCTCAATTATTCATGAATGTATTTATTACTTTGTGTGCTACTTAATAATTAGGAGACTTTCAAGTACTAAGAGTCAAAATCCCTTACTTAGAAATTCCTCCCTCAGATAGGTCATGATGGGTTAAAAATGAGGGTATGATTGGGAAATGGAGGTCAGTTGGTCAACCTAATAGTGTCTTACCATCATTAAATTTTCTTCTCTTTCAGTCTTCTTGTTACCACTCATGATTCCTGAATGTGAATCCTGACACCATAACTCACTGAAATTCTATTTTACAAAATTAATTTTAAAATACAGGTTTTCATGTGTAATTATTTTGGTGAACAATGTTGGAATAATAGGCATAGGCCCTGAATGATGAGAATACTTTTAGCATATAGGGTGCTTACTGTCCTTCAAGTCTTCATTATTTTTATTATGACTTGTGAACCACTAATTAACATAAGTTTAGATGGATGAGATTTCCTCTACTAATGCTTTCTTCAGGCAATACCACCCCAGGATTACCTCTGGTTACCTATCCCCATGCAAGATTTCACCATTTAGCTTGACATTCATCCTGCCACTAGTCAAAAGTCCAAAGCCCTTTTCGTCTTAAGTCCAAAGATCCCCTCTATAATACATCCCTTCTCACACCACTACCTCCCTTCTCCCAAGGCCTTCAGTATCTTCTTGTCCTTCATTACCTTCTTGTCCTTCATTACCTGCTTGGTCTACTTTGCATCTGCATCCCCTCTCTCTGTTTCCTGATCGTCCATACCAAACTCTTCTGTATTTTTCTTTCTGTCCAAATACCCTCCATTCTCTTCAGAACCCTTATCATGAATGTATTCAGTCCTCTCACATTCTCCTTCCATAGTGCTCTTGTTTCTACTCCTTATATCCTACATGCCACGTTTGTCGTTACTAGCCTTCTTTGCATCCATTTTTGAATCACCAGCTCTACTCTAAGGTCACTGGCTGTATTTTTTTACCACCAGCTATGTTTGTCGGTCATCAGCTCTATCCTACTAGGGAACACCTGTAACTCTCTTTTGGATAGCTTATATGAGTGTTAGTTTAATTCTCTCACTCTATCAAAGACCCAGTGGCATTTGCTTTGAGGCATCCAAGGCTACATTTGTGTCATCTTTAAATTTTGAAATTCTCCCTGTTTATGTATTTATGTTTCCTTGCCTTGGTCTTCAACCTTGTCTCAGTGGAAGGGCTTATGTGTTCCAGTGACCTCTATAGCTATACTGGCAGGATCAACTATTGCTACTGGCAGGATCAACTATTGCTCCTGGTAGGGCCACTCATGCCTGATTGGTCAAAGTGTAGGAGCTAGATGGAAGGTTGTAGAGAGGAGGAGTGCCGGTGAAAATGGGAACATGGAACATTTGGATCATGATGATAGTGGGGAAGCTAGAAAACGTTAAACACCAAATTGAGAAAGGGAATATGTGTACTTTCTAGACCTGTGCGCTGATGGAAAAACTATTGGCTGCGGACACCGGCTGGAAATAGGGCGGCGCGCCAAGCTGTTGGTTTTTACTGGCAGCGGCGGCATGATTGGCGGCGTAATTCATCAGCCATATTGTATCGTAGCACATTGCCATATTATGGTCTAAAGTATCATGTATTTCTTATTAATAAATATATTCGTATATATATTTATTAATTTAAATGGCATATATTATATTTATATATGTTAATGTCATGTAATAACGTAGTTTATTTAATTTCTGCTTACTTGCGAGAGAAATGATTTCCCATTATAAGCATTTAAGCAAATATCATCTCGAAAAACTTTAAGAAACCTAATATTTCATTTGTACTTTTCTGCATGACCAGTCCCAAATGCAAATGTATTGTTGTTAACAATTGTGTCCATTTCACACCAAAACATTCATTAATATTTTTTTCATTTATGATGAAATAGCACTCCCACGATTATGTTTGTATTTTTCTCATTTGCTACGATCATCTGTGTATCTAGGTGAAAGAGAGACAAAGAGCGAGAGGTATCAGATTGTGGGGAAGGGAGTTTCACTTTTCCCATTATTGCATGAAAGCTCGGCCTGAAATATGTTGTCCCCCCTTGTCCTCCTCCTTGGGTTCCACAAATCGGAATAACTTTTTATTACCGTCGTCCTCCATTTTTCGAAGGAGACCTCTAACCCTCAGTACCAATCGTTCCAATTGTACCCAAAAACTTGTTGTATCCGGGTCAAGATCACTTTTCTCCCTCTCAGGTAGTCGCAGATACTATTTTGTAACCCTCCCATCATTCACGCTTCTAAACTCTTTCAGCAAGGTCCATCACATGTACTTTAGCACTCGGTTCATCCTCAGAGGAACATCTCTCATGCTTTTGGTTAATTATCCATCAGATAATATAACATAGCCAAACCCAAGTAGGGATATTCTGGTCGGTGAGAGGGGAATGCGAAGGCGCTAAAGTAAAAAATCTCGGAGGACTGAGGCTGAAAATATAATTTGGTATACCAACCCTGCAAAAACATGCAACATGCTAAGTACTTGAATTGATGTGCCAATATTTATGAATATCAAGAGACTGAGTTAAAGTTCTCTTTTTGTAAGTTACAGTTCCAACTTAAAGTTTAACAAACATTCCAAGATAAGAAAGAAATAATATTTTTCTTGTTTCAAGCTCTGCTGGAGGAAAGCATTTTCATATATCACCACTTGGATTCCCCTGGCTCAACCATTCAGTACATTCTTTCCAAAGTTACTTAAAAGAGCTCTTAAAATTTTTCTTTTACAATTACTTCGGGGGAAGCATGGCCCCCGGAGGTCGTCATCTCACCAAACCCTTGCACAGCAACGTCAACAAGTACATTGAGAGATAAGAATAAAAAGATGAGGATGAGGAAAGTAGCCATGAAAATAGGGACTTGGAACGTCTGGATAATTATGAGGGCAGGGAAGCTGTAAAATGCTAAACAGGCTATGGAGAAAAAGGACATAGATGTCTTTGAGCTGTTAGAGGTGAGATTTAAGGGCGGTGGAGACTATAGGAGTAATAGAGGGCAATCTAGAGTGGTGGAGATGAGAGTCAACGTGGTGTAGCTATAGTATTGAACACAAAAATGGGGACGAGGGTAGTAAATGTTGAACAGGTGAGCAACAGGATACCAATAGTAGAAATATCTTAGGTGGGGATACAATGGAAAATGCCGGGAAACACTGGGAGATATCAAATTGATTACATCATGGTTAAGCAAAGATTGGAGAACTTTGTCAAGAACTTACGGAGCCATCCTGGGGTTGATGCAGACTTAGATCATAATCTTTAGTATAATTAAATTTTATGTAGATTTTGGTTGTAATGGCTTAGTTAAACGAGGAGGATAAAGATATGAAACTTGAAAGCTTCTGAAGGGGAAAAAGGAGGGAATACCAAGAGATGGTGGAAAGGTACATAGGTGAATCCAAGGAAATAGGTACAATCGAGGCAAAATGGGAGAATATTAAAACAGGCATTGTAAAAGTGGCTTAAAAAGCAATAGGAGCAGCGGAAATGAGGAGGGTAAAGAGGCTGTGGGTTACGGTTAGGTCAAATAAAACGAAGCTTCTCATCAAATTTTGAGGGTACAAATTTGAAAAAGTAGTACATAAAAATTACTAAGACAGTTCGCTAGACGAAAATGGGCATGGCAACAAAGATTAAGTAGGAGAATAGCATTAGCTTAGTAGGAGTTTAAAAACAGAAGAGAGCTGATGATGTGGACCTTGGATAAGGATGTAAAGAAGCGGCTAGCGAAGAGCTTGAAATAGAGGGTAGTGTTGTATGGAGCCGAAACGTGTACCGAGAAAGGAGGACGGGAATTGGCTGCAGGCATTTGTGATATTGGTTTGGAGAAGAATGGAGAAGCTGAGTTGGACGGGAAGGCAAAAGACCGAGGAAGTGCTTGAAATTGGGGGCGAGGAAAGGAAACGTCTGAATAAATTCCAGGATAGGCAGCGTAGGTGGCTGGATGAATTTATAAGGGGCGATGGGTTGTTTGAGAGCATGATACAGGGATGGATGTTGGGTGAGCGGGGAAGGGGTAGAAGGAAAATGGGTTTAATGGATGGGATGAAGAAGGTTAATTCGTGCACTGAAGTGGAGAAGGAAATACTTGAGGTGGATAGTACCCTGAAAGTGTAGATAACCTGGAGGAGATCCTCTATCTTTCAACAAAACCTACCTAATACCTGTAGAATACTTTTTAAGAAACCTTTAAAACATCATACACAAAGCTGAAGTATACTTGCGGAGGTCACCCACCGCCTGCTGGGAGGGGTCGGACTAGGGTTGCTGAGGGGGACAAAGGATCCGAGCTGAGGGGGACAAAGGGTCCGAGCTGAGGGACAGTCAAAATGAGTGACTTTAATGAGCTCGTAGTAGATACAGAGTTTCTGCTGCCTTCACATTCAATACCCTCATGCCTCAACTTCGCCTCAATTAAAGAGGCGTTTAATTTTGAATCATGGAGTAAAACATACATATTTTATACAGTGTACGAATTAGATTTTCATCATCAATGGTCTTTCAATCCTAAGACAGGAGGGGCAGATAGGCTGCATCTTTTAGGGAAGTTAATGCGGTGGTTTCCCCGTTGCCTTCTGCATCGTGAACTTCACTCTCCTGAAGCTGTGGATGTTGATAGCAGTCCGATCCTCTTGATCTGCGCCATTGTTGCCATCTCGAGACTCTGAGACTACACTCTAGGCTTAGTTTGCTTGAGAAATTTAGAACTTGTTTGTTTCAGAGCGACACAGAGAATGTTATCATGACGCCTTACTACATCTCTAGGAATGACAGAAGCGATAAAATAAGAAAGATAGGAACAAAAACTCATTCTTTCCACACACAATAAGCGACCATAATAAAAACTGAGCTCCACTAAATACACTCCCATAATACACTTCACACTTCCACCTCCCAAAACCTTATCCATTACATCTTTACACGGCTGGCATCGGAACACCCCCTGCCACATGCCCATGCGGCGGTACGCAGGATAGTATGTAGATGTAAATGAATGCCTTCTGCTGTGATTGCTGCCTCTTATGTTAGTAGTGGGGTCAGATGGGGTAGTATGTAATTGTTGGATTCCGGAGTCAGGAAATTTTTGTCCGTTGCCATTAACTGTTACCACACTACGTAACTGTAACTAGACTATTAACTGCACGGATATCTGTGTAACTGTGATGAGTAATATTAGGCAAAATAATAAAATGCAATGAGGAGGAGGCAGCATTGATATATGTATACAAATAAATTATTCATTCACTGGTAGAGTGGTTTGTAAATGGCCACATATGACGGCATATATATTGCTGGCATAGGGGACTGGCAGCACTAATGGCGGCGTACTGCACACAATTCATCGGCGGCGCGGTGGTGCACAGGTCTAGTACATTCCATAGGGCTGTGCGAGATATGCCGTAACTGGGTATTCAAATGGTAGGTTGAAGATAAATTATTGTGAGGGATTAAACATAGCGTAGCTGTGGTATTTAATGTAAAATTGGGGAAGAGGGTCGTAAACATTGAACAGATACAATAAAATTGCCACGGGAAAAAAAATTTTTTTCATGACAATGTCAATTTTTCTCATGGCAATTTCATTGTATTTCACCACATTATTCACGGAAGGGCTGAATACTTTGTATACAGAGCTAAAGGTGGATTTAGCGCTGATGTAGGATACAGTTCTCATGCTGTGGCTTCCTTGAAGTCCATTCTCCCCAGTATTGCCATCTTTGATAGACCGCAAGGGCTTAAAACCTAGTTCATATGTATCCTTCAAAATTACCATGAGGATAGGAAGCCTGGATATTATAGTGGTCCGGGTATTGGCCCGGAAAGTCAAAGGTCTGTGGTTCATTTCCTGGTTCAGGCCGTTTTTTTCTCATGGTATATTGCTTAGTATTCCACCACTGTATTTGCGGCAAGCCTGAGTACTTTGTATATTGAACAGATGAGCGACTGGCTGCTTGTTAAGTAAAATCACAGGGACAAATGACATTTTGGCCAAGTTGTACATGCATACAATTTACCATAGGGAGGAATAATTGGATGGGGTGCATAATCCACTAGAAGAGATAATTAGAGAAACCTTGGGTAAGAAAACTTAAGACTGATGGGTGCTTGGAATGCAGTGGTGGGGAAAGGGAGAGATAGAAATGAAGTTTTAGGGTGTGGACTGGGAGCAAGAAATGATCATGGTGAGCTGAGAGAAGTTTTGTATGAAAAATGCAGAGGGACTCGGAGAGATATCAAATCAATTATATCTTGGTGAGACAGAGGTTTACAAACAGTATCAAAAACTCATGTAGTTCTCTAAGGGAAAATGCAGTCCCAGATAATAATTTTGTTCTCATAGTGAAATGTGAAGTCAGATTTTAAAGACTTTGTAAAAGCTGCAGGATGAATGAGTGGAATTTATGATCATTGGAGAAATGAAAGGAGGGAACACTGAGTTGATGGTGGGCAGGAGCCTAAGTGAAGACATAAAATTGTGAGGAATTATTCTCTATCATATTTTTTAACCCATGAAATTTCTTATTATTCTTTCCAGGTTGAAATCATTAGTGTTACTCATTGGGTATTGAGCCAACTTGTTGGTGACGATGATGGTGCAGCATATGAGCTGTCTCTCCAGGTCAGATCTCAAATGGCAACATTCCTTAATCGATGCACTCCATGTCGCCTTGGCCCTGCATTGGCTGTCTCAAGGCTTATTAAACAACACCCTGCCTGCTTATTTGCAAGGGATCATTATAGCAAAGGTTTGTGAAAATGTCTTATTCATGTATTTTAGTCCGTAGTTTTATGACTTGTGTTTGTTTAGGCAAAAGCTAGAACCATGACTCTCCAGAAGCAATGTACAGGATGAATTTTTTTCTTTTCACAATTTTCAAAATATTTGAACTCAAATCTTTGAATTATTGCCATGCTTTTCATGAATTGGCCCCTGGAAATCTTTTCGGGGCTCAAAATGTGTTCCTTTACACTTTTGATTCCAGTGAAATTTTTCAATATTAATTCATATTATAGCATGCATCCAACTTAACTAGTGGCACAAAATTAAAAAACAATAGAAAAACAAAAAAAGCACAAATATTGAAATATGTACTCTCTTTCACACTGACTCGGGGTTACTGCTAAACTGTACCGTGGAAAAAATATAGAAGCAGATGCGTTTACAGTTTTCTAGCTGCGTGACAAGAGACTCGTGATGTACATGAATGGCCTCCACCTCAGTGCAATATGTAACATGTCATATATTCATATATGAGGACCCCAGAAGTCAAGGGGTCTAAGTAACTAGACCATTGTTTAGAGAAAACTTAAGTCAAAGTTGAAAATGTTTGGTACAACCCACTAAGTAGTTAAGAGGCATTACCCTAGATAGCAGCACCTGTCAAGAAAATCACTTGGATCCCTTTACCACCTAAAAGATTAATATTTTCACATCCCATTTCTGTACCTAACTTATTTTTTTCAAAAATGTCACTTAGACCCCTTGACTTCTGGGGTCCACATATGTTATCTGCACTGAAGATAACCAAGTTTCCCAAAATTCAGACCTTGCCCAAAGAATTTCTCATACCTTTAAATATGTAGAACATGCGTACATCTTTTATGGAAATTGATTGCTATCAATTTTTTTAAATTTACTGTAGCAAAAAATTTTTTTAGCAATTCCCTAAATAATTGATAAATTAACTGGAAGAGTATTCTATCAACATGCTGTTAAGTACATTACCTATATAATGGATAATCACATCCAAACAGTCCATTAAGAAAAAATTACATTATTATAGCAATTGATGTATCAAACACACTGAAATTGGCTGTTGGAGACATTTTTGTATTAATAGGTATGTGACGTACATCTATATGAAATGTGCATTATGTTTGAGTTTCATTAACTAGGACGGTATAGAAAGAATTATTATCCTCTTGGAGGAAGTGTTAACCTCTCCTTTAATCACACATTGCTGAATCCATTGTGAAAATGTCTCCGAAAAAACACTGGGGGCTATTATGAACTATCCATACTATAACTATAACCCTATCACAACCAACGTCGGTGTTTTTGTATGGTCTACATTGTAACTCCGACCCCTGTGATTATGAATTGGGGATTTGGAGAGTCAATGCTAGTTGGTGAGACACATCTGGGGTCAGTGAGGCCCAATGCAGCAGAAGTTAGGTTAGCATGATAAATATTGCAGATGTGATTGTAGTCAATGTCAAGCATTCCTAGCAGACGAATGCTGTAAGATGCTCTTTTCTGACCAATATTGTGGGAATGTATTCACTAAATTCTTCAGTGGAATTACCTAGTTTTATATGAATTTGGAATTATATTTGGCCTGGTGGCATGATCATTTTAATTGAAGATAAGATAATGTAAGTGGGGTATAGTCTTCTCTCCAAAATGTTTTGAATCCTTGGTTATGTGATATGCCAAGTTTGCCTATATTGAGAATTTTATGTAGGATTATGGTTTCTAAGCAACTTGTGTGCTGGTCATCAGAGAATTGAAGTATAAATGCGGCCTCCATTGGTTTCTTGGTTAAAATAATACTTTGCAAGCAATAAAAAAATATTTGTATCTCTTTTTTAATGATTTTCATCCTAATTATTCTCAGTCATTTCATTTGGCACTGTTTTAACTCGCATATTAAACTCTCATTTTAAACTTCTTCTGACACATAGTAACATGAACTGATAATGAGGTAAGTATGAGTCTTTTTATTTTGCTAATTAAACAGATTTGAAGTATCTAAGTCTATTTGTGATTTCAGATGACTGGAAAGTAACTTTGAGCTGTTTCAATCTGCAAAGGCATTGTAAATTAGTGTAATTTAAACAAGCTGCTAAAGAAATGATTTTATTTTAGACTATAAACATCAGGAAAACATTTGGAAATGATCTAAGAAGGGAAGGCTGGAGAGGGCAAAAAGTACTTTATACACCTTAAGGTAGTGACAGTGACTATTTGGAGAAAAATAATTTTTCATTGTTCAAAGACGTAGTATAAGAATAGAAAAACTGAATGATACATAAAGGCTGTCAAACCAGATGTTTAATACTCAAACTATTATTATCGAGCACAGCTGAAAACAAAGAGCACTGAAATACCCCTAATATATGTATTTACAGTAGTTATTAAAAGGTACTGTTGCTGAAAGGTAATTAAGGTGAGGTGCACACCAAGATGATGTACTTGAGACAGTGTATCTAGTGATGGGCCTATGAACATGTGTTTGATTTTTTTAGTGTTTCTTCAAGACTAATGTGAGAGGTAATTTTTCTCATCTGCATGATATAAATGAGCGAGTGTGTCGAGTGATGGGCCTATGAACGTGTCTTTGACTTTATAGTGTTATTTTGAGACTACTGTGAGAGTTAATTTCTATGATCTGCATGACATAGATGGGCTAGTGTGTCGAGTGATGGGCCTATGGACATGTCTTTGATTTTATAGTACATATTACCTCTGACAGCTTTGAGAGGTAATTTCTCTGATCTACATGATATAGTTTAGCCAGTGTGTCCAGTGATGAGGAACATGTCTTTGATTTTATAGCATTACATCAACACTACTTCAAGAGGTAATTTGTCTTATATGCATGAGATAGGTGAGCCAATGTGTCCAGTGATGGGCATATGAACTTGTCTTTGATTTTATAGTGTTATCTCAGACTACTTTTAAGAGGTAATTTCTCTGATCTGCATGATTATAATAATAATAAATAATAAGAAATAATGATCTAGTTAAGATGGTGTATCTAGTGATAGGCTGATAAACATATCTTTGATTTTATAGTGTTACATCAAGACTGCTGTGAAAGGTAGTTTTTCTGATCTGTAGGATAAATGATCAGTTTAAATTCTAGGGAAGTGAATGACCATCAAGTGAATCACAAAGTATCTAATGGAAGCAAAGTGACTACCAAAATTTTCTTTTCCTTTTATCCATAAAAATTTGTTGGAATAATTAAGGCCAAGAATTAAATGAGTTACCCAAAATACCTAATTTTATATAACTATTAAAGATTTAATGAAGAATATGGACTTGACTGATATAAGGAGGAGTACCTCCTTACAGTTGTCTGAGATAACACTATCCAATCCAAGATATGCTCATATACTTCAATCGTAGCAATCAATAAATTGTCTTCACCCTTTGCATTCACCCTTTGCATTCCCCCTCTGTGTTTATCATCTATGTTCAAAATAGAAGTGTCTTTCATATAATTAGGTTCCTCAACAGTAATGTATGTAACATGAGATATCCTGAAACTTATGTCCTCTTCTAATTTTGTCTCTTTAGCCTAAAATGAAATATAGTTCTGTGGATCATTTCTTAGGCAGTTAAACAAGCTTTGCCTCATTCAGAAGACTCCCAGGTTTATCTTCTAGGCTACAGGGCTGTTGGTCTTCATTTTAAAAAGTCAAATTTCTAAGTATATAGTGACCTTATATTTGTACTATTCTAATGTAAGTAAAAACTTATATCCATCTCTTCAGTGTAAACAGTGCAAGGTTCATTCCCATGGGACAAAAAAAGGGAAGAATATTTATATGCCACAAAACCATCATTACTAAGCATCAATAGTACTTCATAGTAGCCTCTTGGCTGTAGGAGTAAGATTTTCTGCTATTTTACCTGATTATTTGGAAAATTGGGTAAATAAAAGGACTTTTAAAAGAAATGTTACTAGTCAGTAAATGAATTATTATAGCACCAGTATTTGTGATCATATATATTTTATAATTTTGACAACTCCAATATCTACTCAAATGTGTGGATTCTGGACCATAAAAATATTATTTTTATGGACATCACCTGACATACTGGCTCAAATATACGAAGTAGATTTGTAAAATTGCATTGCAGCAGCAGGACTTTGTAATAAATATATTTGAATTCATTAATGAAGGTTATGCAAGTTGCACTTGGAATTTTGACACAATAATCTTGTGCAAATACAATATTAAGCTAGTTATTTATAGCATTACGTCAATGAAAGATGAATAGACATCTGCTGCTAAAGCTAAAGCATAGATAGCTGCTAAAGAGTGTAAATTAATTTATATGCGGTGGAGTGAATAGTAGTCAATTCGCTTAAGACACTACTATTGTATCTTGCAAAGGAGACTGAGTGTGACTCCTGTGACAATTGTAGAAGGATTTCTTGCAGTTTATAATTTTATCTAATATTTCTAAACATTGAGTTCAGGTATGTAGGTTAATACATCTTACTAAAGGTTAATTATCCATATCTATACTGTCCTTGTTGATGAAACTCAAACATTAATGATGCCAAAACAACACCAGCCCCGTGCTTGTCGTGAGTTCTTGTCTCCTTCTGTAACCTGCATGATGTCATGGACATACCAACAAAAATTCGAATTGATGGACTACATGCTATTGTATGACGTTCACTATTAGTGCACTCTCGCCTGCATTTTGTTGCAGCGGCAGAAACACGGAATGCATTTAGGCTATGCAATTTTAGTATTAAACTGGAGTATTTTGTTCTAGTTATTGAATTGATGAAAATTATGAAATTGTAGTATAATTAAACAAAGCTTTAAAGGATTTTATTTTCTCTCAACAACATAAAATATAGCATTGATGCTTGAACGTGACTTGTTACTCTATTTTCATATCAATGTTCAAATTGATTGTATAATCTGGTGTCTGCGCATCCCTAGCTATTGGAATATATTTTTTTCCTGTTCAGCTAGAATTGGAAACTTGGGTGGAAGAGATAATTGCTCCACAAAAGGAGATTCCTCTCATGATATTATCCAAGAAAAGTGCACAAATACTATGTTGCTGCAGTTCTGTATGCTTGTGATGGTGTGTTGCTTACAAAATAGTTTGGCACACCTTGGGTTGACATGCCAACAAATCACCCCTCCTATGGTATCAGAAAAAGGCTTTGAAATAATATTTTCCCTAAAACCTATAAAAGCCTTAACTTTGAAAAATGCTCTCAGTGTGCAATCCTGCTTGGTGCAATCATGAATTAACATAAATTTGCTCATCATTCTTAGTTTTTATTGTTCTTTTTTAGACAAAATTTTTTTGATTGATTCCTATGTAACATTCACACAACAGGTGACAGTAGCAAAAACAGTGGCACATGTGAGCAAATTAATGGTGGAAAAAGTGATGAGGGTGATGAAGAGTTGGAGATGAAGGTGTGTGAGGCACTGATCAAAAGTATTGCACTGCTGACCATGCCCACCCCTGATGTGATCAACCTAGAAACGTTTGCTTCACAAGTGAGAGAGGTAGCAGAGGGTGTGGCTTTGATATGGCGACGAGGCCGACCACCTGCCAAAGGAAAAATGGCCAATGGTTTCCATGACGAGGAAGAGAAGAGGGTATTCCGGTGTCTGCAGATCATCCACTCTCTGGTGTCCATGCCAGGTACTTATTTGTTTGTCCTGGAGTAGTCTTTGGAAGACAATGAAAATTTTCATTTAAATGTACCGTTACACAATACGCACTTTTATAACTGTGGCATGAGGTTATTGTCACAATTAAATTTTGTTTCTATTTTTAACCAATGGTGTACTTTCTTAAATCAAACTTTCTTGTGTAAGTTTTTAAATGTTATAACTTGGTTGCCTTAATTATTTCAGGTAAAGAATGGCAGGAGCGGTGCCCGGCTTTGGCATCGGTATTGCAGCTAGTCCCACTGAGACTCATACCTGGAGCTGTTGCTGGGGTGCTTGGCACGGGGCCTGGGTCTAGTGGGAGCGGAGAGGGTACAGTTGCTGCTCTGCTCTGCCACCTTCTCTGCGATTGGCTGCTTCGATGGCCAGGGGCTACCAACTTGTCCCACTGGGTGCTGGCTCTCCTGCAGGGTCTTGCACCTTCATATCCAATCAATGCATATTCTTCTTATTCAGCCCATGATACTAACAACAACCGTAGAGTCAGTCAAGCAGCTTGTGAATCACGTGTCAGGATACTGATTGCTTTGACGCTAACCAATATCGACAAGGTGAGAGTTTTAAGAGCCATTAATTTCATGTCATATGGGTTTTCCAGAATAATCTGTGGAAATCTGTTATTAATGCTGTCAATATTGTTATTGACATTGTTGGCTGTATTAACCCTTTTAATGCCAGGTGTGCAAAATTTTGTCACATGAATTTTGAAAATATTGTCGCCATATAGGAAGTGCAAAACTAAATTTTCATGCTTCTGAATTTGCATAATTTAATATTTAATTGCCTCTTGGATCTTTTACAATAAAATTGCATGATATAAAGTACGTCCAATAATACTAATCATGTCGTATAACAGAGTAACAGAACACGAATTTAAAGAATGTCACAAGTTAAATAGTATTAAAAAATTCATTCACAGAGTAAAAAAGCTTTTTGCACAAATAACTTCCCTTACTGGGTGTATCACTGGGTGCCCAGTGATTTTCTCTGAGACCAATTCTACATAGATTAAACCCAGAAATAATCATCAATCATCATTGATTTTAATTGATAGTTAACAATTGATGCTTCATGGTTCTACTCTTTAAATAAAAAAAAAGTTTTACCTTACTGTTAGTAGTTCAATCACTGGATACCCAGTGATTATCTCAGTGACCAAATCTTCATTGAATAAATCGTAAATAATCATCGAATTAATAATTTCCATTTATAGCTTTGACTCGATACTTTACAAAATACTATTTAAAGTCTTACAGCTGTTATTGCACAGTATTTCATGATAAAATCGCCAATTATTTCAAGTCACTATACCCAGTGATTTTTGGACTCTTAGCCAGTGATATTGGTGAACTTTCCTCACTTGGGGAATAACTGGGTGCCCAGTGATTTTCCCAGTGCCCAATTCTACATAGATTAAACCCATATATATTCATCAAATTATTGATAGTTAACAATTGATGCTTCATGGTTCTTCTGTTTAAAATTTTAAAAATCTTATCTTACAGTTTATAGTCTCAACCACTGGGTACCTAGTGATTATCCCAGTGACCAAATCTTTATGGATTAAATCTTAAATAATCATCAAATTAATGATTTCAATTAATAGTTATGGCTGGAGACTTAACAAATACAGTGTTGAAAGTCTAAGAGCTGTTATAGCGTAGTATTTCATGATAATCTGGCCAGCTTTTTCAAGTCAATATACCCAGTGATTTTTTGATTCCTACCCAGTGACTTAGGATTAATCCTCTGACTGGGTTTATCACTAAGTTCCCAGTGATTTTCCCAGTGATGAATATGCAATTGATATATTTAGTTTCAAATTTAAAACTAGTACTTTTAATCAAAAGTAGAATAGTTAAGCACTCCAAATCAAACATTTAATATATTTTTAAATATATAGTTGACAGTGACTTTCCAGTGACTTCCCAGTGATTTGGTTTGAAAATTAAGAATCACTGGCTTAGTCACAGGCTGTTACTGCCTGTATCCCTGGACATTTTCACCAGGGGTACTATGTCTATTAACCTTACTAATTGTCTCAGCTGCCACCGATCCTTGCTTTTTGAAATTGACTTGACACCAAAAATTATGAAATTTTTTAGTTCTCTCTGTGTATTTCTAGAACAGATGTAACAATTAGGAATGATACTTGTGCAACTATCTGCCTTAGAAAAGTCTTTACTTACAGTGCAGTAAGCATCTATTTCTTTTCTTTATGTATTGTTGTACATATCTTTGCTACCTAGGTTATATATCTTAGAGGCTTATGCGTTATGAATTATTTTTTCTGCCAGCCTCTGTCATTCGAATGCTATGACCCATGTGAGATATTATAAGAGCCATGAATATTGATGTTTTATTTAAAATTTTTAGTATATGCCTAATATTTTGTAACGTTTCCTTTCCAGTTGGTAGAGGGGCTGAATGACCCATCGCTATGCCAATCTCTTATACCTGTTGTATCCCATATGCTACTGGGCTTCCAACATTCACCTGAACCATTTTTGAGGGTAAGTGTATGGATGTAAGCATTTGATTTCTTTTAATTTTAGATTCCAATTAGCAGTACACCCTGGTTATTCATTGAAAATTTTCTGTTATGAAAGGTACATGGTATTTTTCACACATGCAATTTATACAAAACTAGTCAACAGCCAGTTGAATCTCTGAGCCGATATAAAGACACAACACATTGAGCTATATTTCATTTGGTTGTGATATTTTATGGTCAAAAATAGTGAAAATGCACTTGAGAAAAACTCATAAAAAGGATTCATCCTCCCTTGTGCATCCTTAAAGTTTTGCAGGATTTAATTTTTCGAGTCTGGTTCAGGATGCTTCATATGAAATAAGTGCATTGCGGTGGGTTGCACATATCCTTCTTCTTTGAATTGAATCGGTTATCTGCTATATTTCTGTAATAGATTTTGTAGGTTTTGCATGTTTTTTTACTCTTTGGAAGTGGTGCGGTAAGCATCCATGAATTTAATCGTCAAGTTCATTCTTGTTTCTAATATGATTGTATAAAAAAAAACTGTTCTATTTTTAGCAATGCAAACTTGCTGTTCTAAAATGGGGCTACAAATAGATCAACTATTTTCCCTTTCAATTCATAACTATTGCTGTGATTTTCAAGGGTTTGGTAAAATAAAGATGACTCTCACAGAATCAGTTGGCTTGTTAAAATTTAACAGGAAGAAGTCTAATGATTGTGTAGTGTAGTAATTTACTTCTTTTTATTATATGCTGGCATGTTACAATTATGATGTTCACGCATTGTTGGTGAAATATTAAATGTTCTTATTTTCTTTGTTTTTTCATAGGTTTGCCCTCATCTACCTCCGCTTTTATCCCGCTTGAGAGAAGACCGAGAAGATGGCGTCCCTGGCAGTGATGAATCCTTACAACAACTTGTTGACCTTTCTTCTATGCTTCTGTTCATTCATGGTGGGTCAGATCCAACTCGTCAGAATCTGCGGGAAGCACTGGAGGTACGTGAGGGTATTTGGTTTGTCGTCTGTAATAAGTAATCTCATAGGAAGGAACTGTCATTTTAGGCATGCCTGATAATGTACCTTGATTTTAATTTATATTATTAAGTAAGACTTCTGCTGTTGATTGGTATAAAAATATTACTAGGTCATCAGTCATTTAATGAAGATGTATCTGTTTAAAAATGATGAATTTTAATGGTGAAATGCACTGTCTAAATTGCTGTGCGATGGCATCTCTTCACAAATGTTTTTAATCTTAATTTCCTCCTGAAAGTCCTTATGAGGTTTCACTCATAATTAATTGGAAACTTGGTGGTAAAATAGTGTGTGCTAAACTGGTGAGTGATTGGATAATAGTTGTTGAGCTTAAATTAGACCCAATGAATTTAGTAAAATTCCAGGCTTTTATTCCTTCCACAAATCATTGAGGGGAAGAGGTAGATGAGGTATATGATCAGCTGGGGTAAATAATTGGTAGAATACCTGGTAGTAATGGGGGATTGAAATGAAGCGCTGGGTACAGGAAGAGATGGGTGGGAGGTTGGCGATTATGGGCCAAGAAGGAGTAATGACTGAGAAAGCACCCTTGTCATAGGTACTCTTGGGCAAAGGTGGGATATTCAGATAGGCTCCAGATAGATAATATTATGCTTAGACACAGATTTAGGAATAGTGTTTAAATTTTGCATACCTATCCAGGGGATGATTTAGACTCTGATCACAACGTAGATGTGATGAAATATATTGTTGAGATCCATAAGATAAGATGCAATAGGAAGATATGATAGTGGAATATAGAGGCATTGACTGGGGTAGTGAAAAAGAAGTATCAAGAGCAGGTTGGTCTTAAAATCTTAGGTAAGGGCTATGGGGTGAGATCAGTGGAGGATCAATGGGGAAGTTTGATAAAAGGCATTATAGAAATGGCAAAAGCAATGACAGGCATAGTAAGAGCTAAAAAAATTAGAAAACTGTATTTCACAAAGAAGATAATAATAGAGATGCACGAGAGAAGGAAATGTGAGAGCATAACTTAGAACTTGGCTAGAGAACATACCAGTAATTAAACAACTGCTTTGAAGAGATACTAAGGAAGCTAGAGATGCTTTGTGTAGAGATTGGGTAGATTCCTGAGGGAAATGTCAACAAGAGGGAAAAACAGATACTCTAAAGATGAAAGTAAGGAAACTGATGGCCTCCACAGGACTGTGAGCATATCCTTTTTAGCTTTTTCAGAACTCTTTGTCTGGCATATAATCATGTTTCATCCTGTTAAATCTTCATTATATGTTAATGTTAACAAAATTAGTGTATCACCAAATATAAGACTGTGGTCCCCTCAGAAAAGTTGAAAAAGTAATCAGGACCTGACTGAAAGAAATAGAAAAAATTGCTTTTACTTGATAGGGTTTAGCAATTGTCAAAAATTGTAACTAGTGGGCTGGAAACTTCTTGATATGTTAAGTTATTGTTTTTAAAGAAGTCTTTACACCTGCTGTTCATTCCTTGTAGGAGTGCCCTCTGCCCAGTGTAGGAGTCCCAAATCATGAATATCTTCTTCGGCTTCGCTGGATACCTCTGACCAGCCGAGGGTTTAGCAGCTACGAGTACACCTTGCCGCCACAAGTACCCAATGCTGACACTTCAGGTGGTGAGTGGACCCCTGCAGTTTACCGAACAGCTGCACGGGCTGGCCATGTTGGACTCTCCAACCTTGGGAATACTTGCTATGCTAACAGTGTTCTTCAGGCACTTTTCATGACCACCAGGTTTGTGGAAGTCACTTTCATTACATCACAGTTCAATTATTTGTGTACGTATATGTATAGGTTGAATATGAAGATTCTTTTCCTTTAGAGAATTAGTTTCACCTCAGGTTCCCTAATTCCTTGAGGTTTTATTTTCCAACGCTGGGGCTAAAAATCGAATCAGCAGATGCTTTGCTATGAGTGGCCATTACCTTTTTTCAGTTTGATGTTGTTATGCATTTCATTGGGACATGGAGGTTTGAAAGGGTTCAGGCTTTGAGCAACAAGTAATATAGTTACAAGATATTGTGACAGTTCTATTCAAATTCAAATAAATCTCTCTGTGGACTGTTGTAAAATTTTGTATTATTTTATACAGCTCCATTGCACAGAGAAGAGTCGATACAGAAAGTATTGCTCTTTGATTGTGTCTTGGAATGTCAATACGTTCTGCAAAAAAAGTGTTACTATTCCAAATTTTATGAAATGACAACTTTTCTTTGGGTTTACCTGTGCACTCCCATATTTTGTTGTATGGTGTAGTCGGTCTTGACCTTGGTGCAATAGTATAGAAAGAGTGGGAAACATCTGAATTATACAAAAAAGTATTTTAAAGTATATCCCAATTGCACCATTCCATATGTTATATTACTGTCTATATTCAATATTTCAGTTCAAGAAATGAAAGGATACCTATTTATATTCTAAAACAAAGGCTAGCCAGCTCCCCCCTTTTATCAATTATTTCTTTATTTCCCTCAAGGTTTCGCCGTCGAGTTCTCCTCTCTTCAGCCACCATCCCTCCCTCAATTGGAGCTATGTCTGGGCCTTCTATCTGGGGAGGGGGGGCAGTTGGCACATGGGGCAGGGTATCATCTGGTGGTATCCCTCCTCCCAAGATGAGGCCAGTACTTTCACAACTTCGCCTTCTGTTTTCTCTGCTCTCCCATTCCCCGAGGCCAACACTTTCTCCGCAGTCTATTCTTGCTACTGCCCACATGGCAGGTGGTCATTTTGAACCAGGGCAACAGCATGACTGTTCTGAATTTATGTGGTAAGTTACTTCAATTCTTATATGCATGAAGTATTATGTTGATATAATTATTTTGTTCTGTATGCTATGATAACTGGTGTGTTATTTTAAAATTAAGGTGCTTATAAATAATGTGCTCAAAAATTGTGGCAAATGACACTGATAGGACAGTAGTTTGCTGTTTTTTAGTTCTCCTTTCTTGACTTTAAGGCAGACCTTTGCAGTTCTCCATCTCACTGGGAGCACTCATTTATAAAATTGTGTTTCAAATATTACACAGTACAAGGGCTAATATGTTTTGACGCACAAAATGTTTTGATTGAGTGTAACAAGAATTCAGGCAATGTTTCTCACAGTGTTAACTTTTCAGCTATTGGTCAGCTAGATATTATGGAGCAGAATATTATTTCTTTTCTTGGAACTATATTGAAATATAAGGGTGACATATGTCCGTGGGTCTCTGTAAACATTGAAATCTGTGCAACTGAAATGTATCAGAACAAATTCTGACGTTATCCAATTTATTCCAAAGCAAAAGATTCAATAATGTACTTTCCGTAAGCATATAGGTCATAGGTTAATTTTTCTTATACTCAAACAAAACATGAGAGAATAATTATTGAAATTTACTGTGAAGAAAATAAAGTTGAAGTTGAGGTAATGATCAGCATATGCTATAAATATTCCTCTCATTCATAAAAATTAATGTCTCCCATTTAAGCTTTATTCAATTCATCGTATTTCTGAATGACAAATGGGTTTTAAAGCAGGATGTTGTTCATGGAAAAGACAAGTTAAGAAGATAAAAATGCATTCAAGCTAAGTAGAAAAATTGGTGGGTAATATGTGTGACTTTAAACCCTCATGGAAAAGTTAAAATGGTCAGCATGCAGTAAAGAGTTGAACACCACTTAAGTCAAATACCTCTCAATTGATAGGAAAACAATAGAGGCCAAATGACCCCTCACTATCCCCTAGGGCATAGTGAAATTTCATTTTAAAAAATGAGGATAGTGTTAAATACACTGTTGATAAATGTAGATGTGTACCATCTGCCTTTCTTCAAAATTCAATTTAATATTGGTGACTTGGAAATGAAAATTTCCTTTTTGGTGTATTGATGCTGATTTGAATGCATTGTTTTCTTTTGAAACAGCAGATCTTTGATGATAAGTTTTCATTCATAGTGCATAGTATTGCCTTGAGGAGACTAATTTGAAGATGATTGATTTTGATCAAGATAAGGTTTGTGACTTCCACAATTTACTCAGAAAGTTACCACCCGGTTTCGGCTGTCAAGCAAGTCAAGTCTTCAGGTCCAGCTGCCTGAAGATGGTTTGGCAGCCAAAACTAGTCGGTAACTTTTAAATAAAACACAAACTCTATCTTGATCATTATGATGTCCATCTACCAGGTGAAGCTTCCCTTGGCGATATTATTATGATTGATTTGTTACATTGTTAAGAAAAAGTGAAAGAGTAGAAACATTCTCTTGTTTAAGACTTTCCATGATGAAAATTTTACAACCAGTGAAAACTAATGATAAATTTGATGAAAGATTCTCACAATATAAAGAATCTGGTTATATCCCATTTATAAGTGATTTAGTGTGGCAATGTCTTCCTTTGCTCTGAGTGAAGTCGGTTTCAATAATTGGCTCATGTTATATATTTGTACCTTTGATATATTTTCATAAATAAGATGCTCTCAGGTCTCAAGCATCCCTAAACCATTTGAAAATGTTGTTCATTAATAAAGTTAGGGCTATGTATTTCCACATATTGATGTTTGCTAACTGTTTACAACGATATCAGTCCTAATTAAATTTTGATTCTTAGCGTTCTTATTTTTCTTCTATTCATATATAAGCTGATACTAACTTATTTTCCATATGGAAAACTTATTTACTAAGTTCTTTAAACTTAGAGGAACTTGGGCATCAAGAAGGTTTTTCAATTTTATCACAAATTTTCTCTATCATCTCTGTTGGAAGTCATTTTCCATAACTAGACTTAGTCTTCAACAAATAATGCTTATAAATATTACTCCTATTCTTAAGGCATCCTCCATAACATATTATGATGTATTGCCTAAATTCAGCTTAAAAGTTAACAGTAATTTCATATGTGGTGAGATAAAAAATTGTACAATTTTTTCCTCCTTTCTTGGATATTCAGCTTTTTCCTAGATGCACTCCACGAGCAAGGCAAAGCTTATGCACAGCATGTTGGAAAGGAGGTTGAGGAGGAACTTGAAGAGGAGATGGGCATGCTGAGGCTGGGGCCCGATGGAGAAGGTGTAGAAGAGGGAGGGGAAAGTGAGGAGAGGGCGAACAGCACTCAGGAAGAGGAGGAAGAAGATGAGGAAGAGGAAATGGATGAGGATGAAGGTGAAGAGGAGGGAGAAGAGAAAGGGGAGGAGGAAATGCAGGAAGGTCAGGTGGGGATGAAAAGGTGGACCACGGAGGAGGACTTGTCTTCATCTGAGGGTCGTCGCCTTCAAGCAAAAAGGAAAGCTCTCTCTCTTGCAGAGTTTTCTTCTGTCACTGCGACTGAAGCGGATTCCGGTCAGGAAGTTGATGAGAAGAGCTCAGAGGCTGCTGAAAATGATGGGATGGTCCAGTCAGGAGTACAGGCACTGAGCGACTCGCATTCTGATTCCACAGACAGTGGAATCCAGTCGGTAGGTGAAGAGGATGGGGTAAATGGGGTTGTGAGTAGTTCAGGAAGCACCCAAGGGGGTAACCCTGAATCAGAGAGCAAGACTGGGAAACCACAAGTGGCTGATTTGGGAAAGGGTACCAAGAAGGCTACATTGTGGAGTGAGAATGGGGATGCAGTAAAGCTCAAGAAAGAGTTCAACAGCATTGTCCAACAGGAGTTTGGTGGAGTGGCACATACCATGCACCAGTGCCTCAGCTGTGGTTCAGTATCAGTTCGAGCTGATCCATTCCGGGATCTGCAGCTGGCTTTCCCAGAAGACTCAGATGATGCAGTAGGTGAGAGTGCTCAGGAGAGCAGGGGATTCATTGGGCCACAGCTCCCACAGCACATGCTTCCACTTGGTGAGGTTAAGACTGAAGAAGAGAAGGAAGAGGAGGATGGATCAGAAAAGATAAAGGAGAAAATGGAGGTGGAGGACAAAGTTACAGCTGTAAAGAAGAAGCAGCACAATGGTCCCTGGGGTGTGAGTGATCTCTTGGGTCATTACCTATCTACTGAAACTCTCCGAGGTGAGAACCGTTACCGTTGCACCAAGTGCAAAGGCTTGCAGGATGCCCGTCGTTCTGTCAGTTTGGCCTGGCCTCCACCACGCCACCTCCTCCTTACACTGAAGCATTTCCGATTTGACCGGAACACTGCAAGGCGTTCCAAGGCTCTCCGTCCCCTGAGGGTCGAGCTCAGTCTTGAAGTTCCTGTTGCCCTCTCGAGGAGTCACAGGTCGAATGCAGCTAAAAGAAGGAAAACGAGGAGCACCCAGGCCAGTGAAGATGGTGAACAGAAGGAGATGGAAAGTGGAGAGGAGAAAGCTAAGGTGGATAACGTGAAGGATTCCAGTGATAAGGAAGGCTGTGTCCCATCCTGTTCGAGTGCTGTGGATGAAATGCCTGTGAAGGAAGAGGGAAGGGAATCGTTGAGCCCTAACTCAGACTGTGAGAAAGCCAAACCGGATTCTGTTGCGGATGATGGGGAGGCATCTGGAATCAATCAGGACTCGGCAGAAGGGGCAGGGGGTAGTTTTAGTCGACGTCGCCGTAGGACGGGGAGGGAGGAGGAAGGAGCTTCAGTAGGAAGAGGAGAGAGGGCATATGTGGAGGAGAGGAAGGTCACATATCGTCTGTATGCTGTGATTGTGCACTCTGGGTTCAGTCTTGATGGTGGCCACTATTACACATATGCTCGTAGGCCTCTTGTTAATGAGGGTGTGGAAGGAGAAGAGGAGTGGTGTATGCTCAATGACAGTCAGGTGTCTGCCCAGTCTGGTCCTGAAGGCTTTTCAGAGCCAAGTGGTCACCGTCCCCAAGATACCCCGTATGTCCTATTTTACATGCTGGAGGGAATGAACAGCCCAGGTTCTCCAGACTGGTGGTCTTTGCCAGTTGAGCTGAGGGATGCGGTAGAAGCAGATGGCTCGAAATACATTCGAGAAGAAGAGGACTGGAGGTGGAAGCACTCAAACAAAGGTCGGCCTGGTGGTGGTGGAGGTTTCAACAGAAGAGATGGTGATGATCCGCCCCCTAGTAGTTGTGGTGGTGGCATGGGAAGTGGTTTTGGCTCAATGGGAGGCCATTTTGTTTTTTGACAGAAGAAAAGCTGTTAGAAGTCTGTTTAAAAAAATATTCCAAACGTGACACAGTGGTGTGAGAGGTTTTTTGAGTCGAGAGTGGCTCGTGAGACAGTTCCACGCGTTGAATGGGACCCCTTTTTCTCTGCCCTTTATAAGGGTGGCTGTCATGTGATTTTAAATTGTAAAAGTTGTTGATGCAATCACTGTGTGCATGAAAAAGTATGGATAACATTGGGAAGCGTATTTATTTCATAAAAAAATACTGTGTACAGCTTATTTTTAATGTGAAACTTTTGTTGAAGTTGTTAAATATTTATCAGTTTATGATTCATAAAATGTAAATATTAATTCTTTCAAGATTAATTCTCTTATATTTTTTCCTCTGAAGTGTTTATAATTTGATTTATGAATTCTGTGTAGTGAGTCTTTCATGTTATCTTTAAATATTTATTGCAACAATTAAATATTAACCAATAAACCTGTTGTTTTGAAATTTATGTTGATATTTTCACCAGTAACCCCTTCCACATATTTTTTGGTATTAAGATATTTTTATTTTGAAAAAGAAAATGTTACTGAGACATACGTAGATATGAAGATAAGAAGGTTTTCAATGGAATGGTCTTAATTTTCAGTGAGCTCTTACAGATGTGAAGAATCATAATCAGAATAAGTAATGTACTGGCATGGCATTACTACAACATATATTTATTATATGTATATGTGTTCTTCGTTGTTTTAATTGGTATGGATATGTTGATGTGGCTTAAGTGTTCTGCTGCATTTGGGAATTTTTTCTCCAAGGACCTACTCATCTTAGGGTCACTGAAGAAACCACTTCATAAATAGTCATAATAACCAGAATTTTTTCTTATGTGAAATTCATTGTTTGTGTGTCACTGCTATAGCCAAAGGTGGATATTGGGTATAAAGTAATTAAGTGGTTCTTTTCAATTGTCCATTGGATAGTTTTCATGAATTTTCATTTCACTACTAGGTCAGCTATAGTTGTATTAAATACTCAAAAGGTGTTTATTCATAATATTCAATTTGCTAATTGTAACATCACATTGTGATAAGTGCATGTATTAATTTTTCTGACATGTTTCAACGTTACTTTCAGGTCATTTAGTGGTAGTAATTTATTTTAAGGCTATGACAAATGTATAAATCTTCCATAGATGAGTATGTAGAATATATTTTTTCCTGTGGAGCTGGTATGTGTTGAAAAAATTTTCATGTGGAAACCCAAAAAAGCTTTGTATGAAATCCTATGGGACTATTTTTAAGACTTGCCAATTAAATTTTACAAGTCTGTTCAGCCATTTATACGTGATGCTCTGTAACGTAGAATATTTATAATGCAGTTGTGTTCATTGCTTCCATTTTTTCAACTGTTAAAATTATTTATTTCTGTTCATAGACTGGAAAAATAATGAGAAAATATTCTTCTGCATTTCCTGTGATGTTATTGCATGTGTTACGTACTTAGAGGAAAACTACATGAAAGATTTTAAAAAATTGTATTATTTGTTATGTATTTCAACTTGCAAATTTTGCATAAAAACATTAAAAATCAACATTTGAAGTGCATAGTGATGTTTTATTTGTATGATCCACATGTGAGTATTCATGAGCATTTTCTTTTGGATAGCCTGACATCAGTCCCTCTCAGTTAACCTTTCTCAAAAAACTTTCCCTCTCAGAGTTTGGAATTCAAGTTAATTTTTGACTTAACAGACTGCGGAACTTTTCCTGAGGAGTAAGTCTAATGTGCACTACCAGCTGACAATAATTTATTCTCTTCCCTGTGCCAATATCGGATGAGTCCTGAATATCTTACTGTATGATTAGCATCTGCCCTGTTATGCACTGGAACCTTATAAAATTCATTGGACAGCTTTTTTGCATGTTGGGCTATGCTTGCTGGCTTAGCTAGGCTCGATTGCCGAGTATGACAATCACCCTCATATGTGGCACTCAGTAGTTACCAGCATTCAAATCTCTATGAATGACTTTTGTATTCTGGGTGGTTGATTGTTGGGAGGGATGCCCAAACCTGCTTTACAGTGGTATTTTTAACATGAAACCATCACACGGAATTACCCTTTGACCTATCTGGTATGTGTGGTCCTCTCTGGAGCTATATTAATTGCTCCTACCAGTCCAGCCTCATTGGAATGTACAAGCCATTCCACTACATCAAGGTTGTAGACCAGGGGAAGGGAAAAACCTCTGAACAACGTTACTCACATACTGCCGGAATTAAATGCCCAGTACCTGTGTTGCAATTCTTGTGGAAAGAATCTTTGGCCAGTGATAGCTTGGGGTATGGGACAGTCCTTGGTAGCATACATTGAACTTAAGTAGTGATCATTCATTTTTAAGAGAAGTGTAAGAAGAGAGTATTAGAGGGGAAAAGTTAATTAGTGAAAACAGATTCATATAGATGGTTTCATGGTGTGCTTTTCAGTTTGACAAGGGGTGGCAGTTATCCCAAAATACTGGATGTGCACCTCATCATTATAATAATACATACCAATCACGCCGTTCCCTTCTGGGGTAGGCACAGTGACAAAACAAATTTGTACACCTAACTCTGCTTCAATAATTTCCTCCATACTGACCTATCCTTGCTAGCCTCTTTTGCATCATTTACCCCCATACACTGCTTCATGCATTCCCTCCTGTTTTTGAGACTCCTAATATTCCTCCTAAGAATTTCCTCAACCACAACTTTCTCAGCCTCCCTCTCTCACAATTCATTTCACTCTTATATACCTGTTTCGTTATTCGACTCATTCATTCTCTCAACATGGCCATACCAACGAAGCACACTCTTTTCATATATGTCCGTTACTGGAGCATCTAACCCACATTCATTTAATTTATAATAATTACCTAATTATTTAGGGGTTGCATGTCAGATTATGCTGTCTGCTTTTTCAAAGACCAGTCTTAGGTAACAAGGTTAATGAAAACATGGAAGTATACTGTGTTTATGACAGACATTTAGTGGAGTGGTGCCCGTAAGGGAGTCTTGTTATTTAACACAGTTGGATTGTAATACATGGTTGGCCAGTGATCACTTTTCGTTATATTTTAAATTCATTTTGCTGCAGAAATCCTGATAAAATTGATTATCTATCCCCAGTGGTGTGCCTCCCCCAGGCTCTCTGATCCTCCCATCATTCAATATGTTATTCGAATCAAACCTCACAGCTTCCAATTTTCCCAAATATCTGGAATCCCCCCCTAAAAAATAATTACTTAAATGGTGTGCTTGGTACTTTCCCCACTTATATGGGCTCCACTATCAACAATACTGGACCAGTACCTTTACACTGGAGTAGCTAGCAGACTGGCAGATTAAGGGGCAAGGGAGCATTCCACCTCCCCATTATTCCAGCTAAAATATAGGAAGGTACTCCAGATCCCCAAACAGTATAAAAATCCATTCCCTCGCCCAGAGCAACCTTAATTCACCACTGCTGGTTTTGAGAAATTTGAAAACTTTTGGGAACTAATAACTGGCTATTATCTTTTAAGATCTCAATGATTATCCAAGTCTGAATTTGGTTGGCCTATCTATGAACAAAACTAATCACTGCTTTCATATTATGGCATCATTTTGTATGTGAACTTTCAATAACTTAAAATGTGTTTGGTGTGTTCTACTTGCATTAAGTTGAAAAAAAATTACCTAAATTATGCTCGTAGCTATCAATTGCTATTGGAAAAATGTGAAACAAGGAAAAAGCTTAATTCTACATCCCCAGATTGATCTTTATTAAGTCCTACCCAGATATTTTCGCTGGTACGTGTTTGGGGGAAATGTTTGCTGAGTTGCTTAGTCTCAACAGAAACATGTCATTTTGATGTTTGAGTAGGAAAAAGTCTACTCATCAAACTGAGTGATTTAATATATTTCTTTCCAGTAGAAATGTTAATATAAAGTCATATTGCGCGCCATTCACTTCTCGAGCGTCATGCGCCGTCCTGTCGTCAAATATCGGAAGAGGGGGAAAATAGGCAAACTAGGTCCATAATTCGGACCGACGATAATTCATTCACAATTTTGGGCTTAATTATTTATGTATTTTCTCCATTGGAGCCATAATTCCACGTATTAATTCGCTTTGAATATCACAATAGTCAACGACAATGCATATCCCATGCAGTGGGATTATCACCACAGTTTGAATATCTATCTTTCCATTATACCCACTTATTAATAGTGTCATCGGGGCCCACTGAGGAATATTAATGTATCCGCATGTGGCATATCAAGGTGCGTTAGGAATGTGAGGCTATATCAAGTCTTTTCAGTTGGTAACGTAAGTTAAATGATCACTTTCGATAGTATCGTTTTGGAAAATTTTGGCTGATTTGGTCAACATTTCACTGGTTTTATTTTCGTTTCTTCCGCAATGTGTGATGAACTTAGATATCTTATGTGTTATGGATGACCAGTAGAAGATGACGTTGAATTTATACTCTTCCAAGCTTGGTAGATCAATCTATCGGTCTTACGAAAGTAACAGGCTTCAGGGTATTTGTAAGGATTCATTATTTTAGACGTCTGGTTAATCAAGACCAGTTAAATTGTTTTGCCAGGGAGGAATGTCTGTGATAGATATAAAAGAATTCTTCTGGGAAGTGCATACTTTTCGCGGCTGAAATGAATATTTACATTTGGCAAGAGTATTTTGGTAAAGTTGAAAATAATCTGGCGGACTATTTGTCGATTTAGACCGAAATTCAATTCTGACTTAATCAAAATAAAGTAGCCCAAAGTTGAAATGCGTATAGTGCTTTTAATTGGCAAGTACTTTACAAATATACCCGAGACGAATGTCGGAAGTGTCTGGGATGGGTTTCGCTCTAGCTGTCATTGGAGGTTACATCCTGACTTCACTGTTATTTTTTAAGTATCCAAATCTTATTCATAAAGTGAAGAAACCAAAGTTTAAGTGCAGGCATATCAGCCATCGAGGAGGTAATTTTTTCTCCTTTTTTACCTTTGGAGTTTTAATCATTAAATAGCAAACGGAATATTTGTGACTTAACTGATTTTGGAGTGAAACATTTTTATGTACCTTTAGGCGCAGGAGAAAACTATGAGAATACTATTCCGGCGTTTCAGCGGTAAGCTCATAATTGGTTTGTGGCCTGTGTAAATATTCACCCACTTACTGTTTCTTATCATCTAATGGTGCTTTCCAGTGCTGTAGACCTAGGAACTGACATGTTGGAATTAGATTGCCACTTAACTAAGGATGGAAAAGTGGTCGTCTCACATGATTCTAACCTCCTTCGCTCAACTGGTGTTAATGTAGACATTTCGGAGCTCGCTTACGCGGACTTACCCCTCCTTCGGACCGAACTGCCGCTTGACTTCGATCCAGGTAATTAGAGTGAATTATCAATTAAACCGATCGTATGAGACTGGTTCAAACATATTTCCCGTGGTATAGAATTGTCCATAACTTGTACTCTAATGGACTTTTCCCAAGCTAATTTTCCCTTACTGGTTAAAATTGAGACGGGCTTTCCCTTTAAAATTTTTTTCACTGATGACCATGTGCACATTATCTTTCCTAATTTTGTGACATGATGACTACTACTTCTCTGTTGTGTCGGCGTCAGTTGCTCCTAGAAGGGAGGACCTAGTTGTTCCATGACTACCTCATGGAATAATAAGGCTACTTACCTGAGTCATACTTGAAATAATCTTAATTTGGCATTTTCATTCTATCTTAAATAAATGTAAATGGCAAAGGATTTAAAGGTAAGAACCTACAACTCTTTGCCCCAGAGCTCCACAGAGTGAAATGCTTCCCTGTTACGAGTCTAATAAACATTTCCTGTACTCCCCTGTACCAAGCCTTCTGGCTGCTTCTTAAGGTGGAGGTATGCATCCCTTCTATCTTGGAACCCAACTTAGCAACCACACCAGACCCTTTTTACTGTTGCTGGCCTAGACCCTCTTAATCATTAAACTCCTCTTTGGCAGCATGAGCCCACGGTCAATGGACTAAAATTTCTGTACCTATTCAAAACAAAACTTTAAAATAAAATATGTGTATATTGATGGATTAAGTGCATTATGAGTTTAAATTTTCTTCTCCTAAAATTGTGGAAACATTCGCCATCCTCCTTTTATATCCAGGCTTTTGCCCGGCAGTGCATATGTTGATGCATATGATATATATTCTATTTGTGTGTGTTGAGCTCCACTCTAGAATTTTGTTTGCATTAATGCTAGTATTTCATGTGGAATTTGCTCTTGAAAAGCAGAAAAGGAAAACATTTCTAAATTTACATCATTAGAGTATGTGACAAATATTTGTTCAGAAAAAACCACTGCAAATAGCAGTAGTAGACCATGAGGAGAGGAAGGTGAATGAGGTGAAGGGTCAAGCTGAGTTGCTGAGGAAAGGGCCTGGACTCTTGCTGAGCAAGGTCTCAATGGGTTACAGCATGCCAGGGTTTATTTTTTTGGTGGTGGTCATTCCCCTTCACCTCACATTGGCTATAGTTGGCACTCATTCTTTTGTTTAGAAATTCCCCATTGTGTATATGCAGCTTACAGCACAAAAGGGTTTTTAATGGTAAAATGGGTAAAGTGACCTTATTAGCCATTGCTAATTGTAGCTAAAAGTTTGTATTACAAGGATGAGGAAAGAGCAAATGATTTGCAGTTTTTCAGTTGTGGGCATGATGGAGAAAACTGCTGGGAGCAGGGCTGTCTGGTTATATGGCTAGGCACCTCACTTTGTTTTCATTTCTATGATAGAGAGATAACATTTGCACAAATCATACGAGCATGGTGTGGTAATTTTGTTTGTACAGGCCTGTATGGGTGATCCTCTGCAAAATTCTTAAAAACCAGGAAAACTGTGAAAATCCTCTTTATAGTAGTTGTGGATCTGAAAATTTGTTTGCCACCTCTGTCTGCTCTTCCCTCAGGGTAACATTTTATACATACATAGGAACTTGAGGTGGGAATCAAAGTAGGAAGGCATCTGATTAAGTTGTTAGATTCGCGGATGATCAGGTGTTGGTTAGTGGATCTTTGAATGGACTGCATGCTTTGGTAGATGCTTTAGAAATGCAGTGCAGGATATTCAGAGTGAAGATAAACCATTAGATAACAAAAGTAATGAGATTCTCTAGGACAAAGAAAGGAAGTTTGGTCATTAAAGTTGGAGGACGCAAACTCGAACAAGTAGAGCATTTAAATTACTTAGGCAGTATGCTAGAAGAAAACCGACATAGTAGCAAAAACATATGGAAGAGAATAGTGCTAGCTAAGGACACAGTATTAGAAGGGAGCTGATGATGGGGGCCTTGGGTAAGGATGTGAAAAAGAGACTGGTGAAGAGCATTGTGGGGCAGAAACATGGATCCTCAGAAAGGAGGACGAGGAGAGGCTGCAGGCATTTGAGATGTGGGTGTAGAGAAGGATGGAGAAGGTGAGGTGGACAGAGAGGAAGACTAACTGGGAAGTGCTTGAGAGGGTTGGTAAGGAAAGGAAACTTCTGAATGAAATTCAAGATCAGCAGAGTATTGGTGGCTGGAGGATGTAGCAAGTGGCGAGGGATTGCTCAAGAATGTGGCAGAGGGAAGGATGTTGGTCAAGTGGGGAAGATGAAGAAAGAGAATAGGTTTAATGGGCAGGGTGAAGAAGGGTAGATGGTATGCTGAGGCGAACAAGGATATACACAGCAAGATAGGCCTCTGAAAGTTTAGAAAAACAAGAGGAGATTCTCTGACATACAACAAAACTTACCTTAACCAGTAGAATAATTAAAAAAAATAGTAACTTAAATAAAACTTTGTATACTCCTCTATAGGTTTAATAACATGACCCGGGTTTCGACACTTTGTCTCATCTTCAGGTGACACGAAGTGTCGAAACCCGGGTTGTGTTATTAAACCTATAGTGGAGTATACAAAGTTTTATTTAAGTTACCATGCATTACTTCCACAAAGTCAAGCCTGGAACCATTTCCTTTGTTAAAAAAAATAGTTTTCTATGAAGCTCCCTTTATAATTTGCCTTGTGTATTTGATTCTTGGTCTTCCTTTCTCAATTCTTTCATTTCATTTCTCCTTCCAATCCTTTTTTCTGGAGATTTTGTTGATGTAGAATTCATCCCATTACTTGTCTCTTCAATGTTTAATTATATATCTTTTTAATATTGTAATCTACCAGTTAAGATAGGTTTAAGTGGATGAAAGTACAAAGCCAGAGGACCAGACCTTCCTACGTAATCTCAGCCAATGTCCTATCTCTCATTTTCCCATCCATAAAACCTATTCTATTTCTTCCCATTTCCAACATACCCAATATCCTCCCCTCCCATCATGATCATCAGAAACCCTTTGTCCATCCACACCTCTTCCAACTTGCATACCTTCCAAGCTTCCACTCTGCCTCCTCGCATTCTACTTATGAAGTTCCCTGTCCTTGCCTGCCATACAGTAATTTTATGGCCTCCATATCCATACCTGTACTCAAAGATTATCACTCACTCAGTGCTTCCTTATTTTTTGCCTCTCCCATCTTTTAAATTACCCTCCTGATGACATCAAGTCCTTCACCTCATCTTCCATTTTTGTTGCTAACCAAGCCATTTGTCATTCCCAAATAAAATAATTTTTCCTGTTTCTCCATGTAGAAGCATTATTTATGAATGTACTTAGTTATGGAACTATGCCAATGAAAACATTTTGTCAGGAGCAGCAGCTACAAGAAAATGTCATGCAGCAGTGGAATCCATTAAAACTTATGCAGAAAAATGGGTCTGAGTTGTGCCTAAGAGTGTATCTTTCTTTTCCTGCTGACATTTATGCATATTGCTTCCAATTTTCAAGATGGTAACTGAAATAGTCAACATTTTTGCTCTTCAAAAAATTATGTTTCCCGATAACTTAATTAATGAGAGGAGTACGAATAAAATTGAAGACATAAAAATTAGCAAATTTTATTTCATTTCTATAACTGGTAAAAATATTTTTCTATCTTAATTTTTTGGTGAGATGAGGCATCTTAGCTGGTACTGTTTTGTAAGCCTATTGATTGATGGCTCTCTTCCATGCGAGGGACTGGTATTAATTTATCGAAAGGAACTGCTATATCGATCCAAGCTTTCTCATTGCAAATTGCATGTTCCAAAAGTAATAACCATCCAGTGATACCCAAATAGAGATACTTTTGTGAACCAAATTAGGTAAACAATCCAGCTGCAACCAAGACCTCAGGCAGTTATTAAAGTGATGTGTATGGTTTTAAATATTTTCTGCCATGAAGATCTTTTTATAACCTGCATAAACAAAATGTTTATTATGAAATGGCTGTAAAAATTATCTTTTTAAAAGAGGAATCATTGCTCTGTCTCAAAAAGTAATGTGTTTCATAGCAATCCTGTTAAAATACATACACTTAAGGTAGGAAGAAATAGAGATAGGTAGATAGATCTGGCTGAGGTAGATAGGTGACTGATGCACCTCTGGACTAGTTCTTAGTTCTGCATCAGCACTGAAGGTTTTTCTGAGTTCAAGCACTGTGTGGTGGTGGGATGTGAAACAATATAATACTAAGTGGCATTATTCGAGTATTGTAGCCATATCACCTTACATTTGCTGTTGTTCCTGTGCATGTTAGTATATTTCTTGTTTGTGTTTGATGATGTTCATAACATGGTTTTAAATGTTTGTCCAAATAAATGGGGTACTGAGGTAATAATTTAATATAATATTTTGCAGGGAAAGTGTGCTTGTTGCTCAAGTATTTGCTGCTTTATGTGAGTTTTGTCTGAAATTAGAACATTTATTGCAGATAACACTTATCAAGGCTCTGGACGTCCAGAGGAACGTAAGATATCTTTGCTGGAAGATGTTTTCAAATCATTTCCGAATGTTCCTATTAACATAGATGTTAAGAAAGATGATGATAAATTGATTGATGAAGTCTCTAATTTGATCACTAAGTACAAACGAGAGGAACTGACTGTATGGGGTAACTTCAATGAAGCAGTTACCTTAAAATGTTACCAAAAAGTGAGTTTTTTTACATTTTGATGTATTTGTACCATTAGCAGTGATGATGATGATTTGCAGTGATAGATGGGAAGGCTACTAATGGAGTATCTGGAATAATTATGCTCTTGTCAATGTTGAAGTTTCATTTGACGGAGAGTTAGGTTTTCTTACAATTGTTACTAATGAAAATTGATGTGGTTTAGTATTTTCTTGCTATTAGAAGAAGTACATAAACAATTACATTTGCTTCAATGGCGTTTTATCTTCTGTGTTTTGATGATATGATGTAATTAAGTAAGTAAGTTCATGTAGATCCTTCAGATCTGTCTGCAGCACTTAGCTTCAATGAAGCAGCCCATTCTCTAAGACTATAAGTTAAATATGTTAATGGTAACACTGTCATATTTATTATGAAGTCTGTTAAACCAAAAAATAAAAATTTGTCAAAATTGTCAGACATTCATTCAGTTTTGAATCAAGTTCATTATTCATCAGGTCATGCAATTAGCTAAAAAATATTTTGATGATCCCTTTTTCACCACCTACTCTCATTTACGTGCTTCCCATTGTGTTAATGATCCATTTGATAATGATTAAGTTTTTATCTCTGGTTGTTCTTGATAATGGGTGGCAATGACTATGGTTCTTTGATTGAATTTTTATTAATACTCTTAGATGTGTGTTTATTATTCAATTTATTGAAATGGTGAATTTCAGAAAGAATTTTTAGTGAGTACTTTCACTTGCCTAAATATATTGCATTATAAATTCATACTCCAAAAATTCAACCAAAGCTTCCGATGTTAACTTCTCTGTTCAAATAGAGCTATCAGTTGAGAATTCTCCATGGAAATAAAATCACAAATAGAGGCTTCAGCTTTGTGGAGGTCCAATTTTTAAGATAAACGAAACTTAGTAACTTTCACCATTTATTGTATGAGCAGTCCTGATTTTGGCTGATAAGCCAACATCAGGTACTAAATAGAGCATTTAAGCCATCATAGTATCAGTTATGATAACATAGTTTTAAAGTTTGACTAACATAAACATCAAAGTTACATATTACCTTTGAGAGGTAACCAAAAGACTCGAATAAGACCAGAAATCAAAGTCATAGAAAGCATGAAACTGTTGTATTAAGATCTAATTTTCTAAGAAAAAGTTTACGTAAAGATAGGTTCACTGTGAGAAACTTGCATGTTAGGTATAGATCTGTTACTGTAGATTTCTACGACTGGTATTAGCCTATTGACTGAAATAGGTAATTATCGCAGAAAATTCTGTGGATAGCTAGGCTTGCTGTTAGCATTGGTTTACTCTCGATGACAACTAATTGGTCAAATGGCTGGAAAACTGAATTTTTTCAAATTGTACCTCATTTATTTGAGAAAGTTCCCAGTTTTTTTATTACAAGTAGGAATTAAACTCTCTACCCAAGGCTGTTAGAGTCCGTAGTCTTGAAATTTGTCTTGCAGTTTGTACTCGGAAGTAAATAATTGGAATTACTTTCGTGAAATTCACCATTTACATGTATTAGATACCAATTAGTAGATGTAGTTTAGTATCATATATTGGTGCTATTATTAAAGTCTTTGTGGTGATGGGATATGTTTTGAGTACACTGTTTCATTTGTAGTTGTGTATGCTATTGTCTCACTCCTGCTTGTATGTGTTATGTTTTCTTGAGTGAATAGAAGTTATGTGGTTGTAGGCAGTATTTTATTTTTTATCATATCTGACGGTGGATTGTGATGATGACTGTGGTGTTAGAATTGCTTAACTAACCCTTTGAGTGCGGCATGACATGATATCATGTCATGGTTGTCTTAACGATGGTACTGATGACGTGATATCACGTCATTAGTAACCACGTAAGGACAACCATGACGTGATATCACGTCATTAGTAACCGCGTAAGGACAACCATGACGTGATATCACGTCATACCGCACTCAAAGGGCTAACCATATATCCTGGTTCGTAAGATGACCCTGTGTATTGCCTGACCTATGATTTTTCAGCCAAAAATGATGTTTTGCTATGACTTGTGTATGGTCTGACAGGGTAATTTACCCTTGAGTTAAACCTGCTCAAAATTTTTTGAGCCTATTAAGAATAGAGCTTCTGCAGCCAAATTATGTCCATCTTTTCTGTTCCCCATGCGCATTCTTTATATTATTTATTTTGTATTGTTACTTTGGTAACATTCCCCTCTGAGTCCTCGGTAAGCATTGGGTTTCATTACCGTCATAATGGCCGAGGACTCGAGAGGGATTTGGCAGTTCTTGCAGCTACGTCCTACGCCCATCAAATTGGTGGCTACGCTGCGATTGGGTCGTGTGTACGGAGTAAACTGAGGGACCCAAGTATTACGGCCTTCTGCATGCGAGCTGCAAGTGACTCCGCCTGTACCACGCAGGACGGATTGCACTTGATGCTCTCCAGCAGTGAGCCCTTAACTCCTCTGAGCACACCTATGATGAGGACTACCAGTTTAACAGTGTGTCCTGGGTACATTTGCCAAAGCTTAAAAAGCAGGTCTTGATATTTCGTCCGTTTCTCCGCCTCCTTCGCATCCATGTTTATTTCAGCTGGGGCCGAAAACTCTATCACGAACATGGAGCATGAGAGGTGGTCTAGGAGAACGATATCAGGCTTGGTCGCCTCCAACTGCCTGGTGGTAGAAAAGGAGTAATTCCATTCATTTATTATTGTTATGAGACTATTATTATGGGATTAGGTATGTGTCAAACTTCAGAAGTAGATTTTATGCTTCCTGCCATCTTGAAATGGTGTTTTTAATATTCCTCAACTGATGACATATTTGTTGGGAAGTTGACCTCTATGCCATTACTTTCTCTAAACTAATGACACCAACAGCATTAATGGCTGGTTGACAGGACAAAGGTCTCTTTAGTGTGTTTGTAGATGCACGAAAGTTACTGAGTGAAAGGAGTCTCTAAGCCAAAATGCATGGGTAGAATATTTGAAATCATTGTCTGAAAAATCATGTCCTCTTTCTCTTTCTAACAATTTTGCATAATTTTCTGACAGTGTGACCTGGTTTATCACCACACCACATATACCTCCTAGTGGTGGGTTGCGGGCATCGCTATGCTGGCTCTCAAGGTAGTCCTTTGAGACGGAATCCTAGCTTGAGTAGAACAATAAAAGAGCATCTAGGGTATTACAATGCTTTGGTTTCTCTTGTGGCATACTGGCAAAAATGTGCCAAAACTGAGCGGTAGAGCAACATAAATGTTAGCAGGGAAAGCTGCACGTGGTGTGGGTACCGCAAAGGCTGTTAACCTTACATACTCTATTACAACTTACTCATAACAGTTACAGAGTAGCCTCGGATGGCCCAAGCCACGATGGGTGGCGCAAGCTGAATAAGGTTAGCCCATCAATGTACAGACACAGCAATACGACCTGGACTATCGGTACTTGGAATGTGAGAGTAGTATATGGAAAGGAGCATGAGTTGTTGAAAGAAATGAAAGTGAGGCGAGTGGATGTTTAGTGTGTATGTGAAACTGAGTGCAACGGGCGGAATGTTGTTACTGTAGATGGTGGTGTTCTGGCACTGTGGTCAGGAGTTGACGATAATGTACACAGCAGTCAAGGGCTAGGACTTATTCTTAATGAGAGAGCTAAGTTACCAGTAAGGAAGTACGAGTTAGTATCCCCTAGATTGGTCTGGGTTCGCATGAAAGTAGGTATTAGGAGAGTTGTGATTGTGGCGTGCCATGCACCAGTGGATGGAGAGAGTGACAGTGTGAAAGATGAGTTTTGAGAAAAACTGAAGGAGGTTTTGAATGAATGTGACCCTGTTGAGAGAATAATTGTACTAGGTGACATAAATGGCTGGGTTGGTGTGAGGCGGGATGAATCTGAGAGAGTGGTTGGGCCATTTGGTGACCCTCGTGTGAATGAAAATGGTGAAAACTTAGTGAGAGTGTGCTTGGAAAAAAGATTGTTTGTGTCGAATACATGGTGTAAACATAAGAGAATACAGATGATTTAATGGTAACATTTACAAAGTCTTGCAAAGTAGTATGCAAGAATGTGATGATTGAAAGGGAGATCAGTGAGAATGAGGTCATAATGGCTGTGAGAGTATTGAAAAATGGGAAGGCTGCAGGCATGGATGGGATATCCAGTGAAATGTTGAAGTGTGGGTGTAATTTACTCATTTGTCGGCTGTGTGAACTATATAATTTATGCTTACAGGCGTCTGTTGTTCCAGTGGATTGGAAGAATGCAATCATCGTTCCATCGTTCAAAGGGTGGGGAGGAAAGACCGAATATAATAATTATTGGGCCATTAGTTTATTGAGCATTCTGGGAAAAGTGTTCAGCAAAATTTTAATAGAAAGAGTGAGGAATATTACTTCAGACAGAATATGGGGTGTGAAGTGTGGGTTCATGCCTGGGAGACGAGGTAGTGACCAGCTTTTTGCACTTCAGCAAGTGACAGAAAAATGTATGGGCATCCGAAAGAAAGTGTATTGTGCATTTGTTGATTTAGAGAAGGCATATGACAAGGTAAATGAAAAGAAGTTGTGGAAGGTTTTGAAGGACTATGGAGTGAATGGGTAGTTATTGAATGTTATGATGGCGATGTATGATCATTGTAAGGCAAGTGTGAGAGTCAACAGGGTTCTGAGTGATTGGTTTGTAATAAAACAGCGTAAAGTAAGGATGCGTAATGTCACCATGGTTGTTTAACCCATTAGCGACCAAGAATTTTTTCCTCCCATAATTCATATATTTTTATTTCTTGGGCACCAGAATCAACCCAGTAATCAGAGAAAAATATTGTTAAAACTCCTGCGTGAATTTGTTAATAATAGAGGGGCGGGTCAATAACAACCTGCTGGCCACAAACCCCATCAATGAGGAAAAATATTGTTACTGGTAGATAGTAGACAAAATTATCACCATAAGAATTATTATGGGTAAAAAATTTAACTTTATAATGGTGTTTATTAATGAAATTAAGGTAAATATTCAGTTAAAATTTAAAAATTACAATCATTAATATTTTTAAATCGCTGAAAAAATAAGTACTTTCTAAGCATGAATGAAACTTACACCAATATTGCTTTAGAACAATTTCCTTTCATTTATTTTTCTCTATCGTTAAAATTCTATTTGTTTAAGCAATCATCTTATTCAAATTTTACAAGGAGTATGAAAATAGTCTCCAAATTTCATATTTTTGTGTGATAGCCATCATGCACAGGCACATAGCATCAACGGCAACACTTCACAGTTTTGCTTCTGCACACAGCGCATCAACACCCAACCTGCCCTGTAGCAGTTTAACGTTAGGTAAAGGTAAAGACGTAAGGCCTGGGAAATAGGAGCACAGCTACCAATGTTGCTAGGGGCAGTACCGTACTTTTCGAGGATACTTCGAACGATGGTCCCATTCAGTCATTATGCAAAGATATTCATTATCGCACAAGTGTAGATATTTAAGTACATATTTCAAAACATCTATTTATACGCATGGATTTAGACCATGAAGAATTTTGAACATCATCTTAAGATTCCCTGTACTTTTGTCTACTGAGCATTGGTACATATCCTATCAATAATACATTGTATAATAGTAAGGTACAGTATACCAAGAAAGCAATACATTTCTTCATTGGAAAGCTGAAATTGGGGATTGTTTTTCTGTGATGTATGCATTACTTACCTTACAATATTGGATATAAGATAGGAGAAGGAATTCACTTGCTCTTATTTCTCTCCTCTCAAGGTGACTTCTACATTCAGCTTATGTCTTAAGCATACTAGGATTTTAGTGTTCGTCTTATTTATTTTCATGTTGTATTCTTGGAGAACTATGTACATTACATTATGTTTCTCATTTGCATTATGACGACCTGTTTCCTGTATAGGAGGTAAATTATTCTTCTGTCATCATAATCCATTTAGATTTTTTCCAGCTATCTGAACGTATTGTTCCACTCAACGTTGTCGAAGGCTTTCTCCAGGCCCACGAATGTGACATACAATGGCTTTTCCACATGTATTGTTTTTCTACCATTACTCTTAGGCAGAGTATGACCTCCCTGGTACCCCTGTTCTTCCTTAATCCAAACTGGTTATCCGAGAGGTTTTCTTCAATTTTCCTTTCCATTCTTTGGTTTATTATTCCTGGGAGTATTTTTGATGCATGTGACACTAGACTCAAGGTTCGATGCTCCTCACATCTCTGTCCTTATCTTCGGTATTGCAATAACACTCCTTTGAAAGTCCTCTGGAAGTGTTCCACTTTCGTAGATATCCGTAGCTTGGTAGCTTCCATATTTTTTATTATCTCGTACAGGATATCCTTGGCTTTATTTCCAAGCACTTTGATAATTTCTCTGTTTATGTTGTCTGCTCCAGGTGGTTTGTTTTTCATGAGGTGTTCTACAATACCCCTCCTATTTTTAGACGGTAAATTTGGTCTCAAAAAGGTAGACTATAAACGAGTATATATGGTATAACTTCTGAGGATCTCAATTTTCTTTTGCCAGGAAAATACTTTTGCATCATCCCTTTTCTTCCTAAGTTGTCCCTTCCCTGGTTCAGCTAATGAAATTGTGGACTACTCAAAGACTCTTCAGAATATTATTAATGTGTATACTTCTGTGTGGATGCAATTTATTCTATTAGGACATTTTGAAAATGTATCTCAGCTGAGGCTTGTGGTTGTTGGTTGACCTGGGAAGTCCTTTCTATGTTTCCCTTTTTCTTGTAATGCTGATATGTACTGTAAAACTTCCTTGTGACAAAGTCTTCAGGACCAGAATAGTGAGGAGTTCGATGTACCAAGGTTTGTAGTACGAAGGTTTCTTGCGGTTTGCATTGAAGTTGGAGAATCCGTCTGTTATATCACAATCAAGGAATTACTTTGCAATTCAGGAATATTAAATAAACAGTGAGAGGATGTGCTGAGGAAACAATCTATGAAATCATGAGGACAATCATTGCATTCTGGAACTAAGCTGATGAAATAAGTTGAAGTCTTGTGTACCTTTGTGTTCAATTCATTAAGTAGTGTTCACTTCATTAACCCACTTAAAACAGGTTTGTGTATATACATTTTAACCCAAATGATAAGAAATTAAATCTGGATTGCACTTTTTTATTTTTGTGGAAAGTGCATCGAACTGTCAGTAACAGTTGTAGTAATCAAAGTGGAATCTTATTTTCTAGGCAACGCAGTTCTACTGTATGTTAAAAGAAAATAGGATATTTTGTAGTTGGAGATGATTCATCTTCCAATTGAGGGAAGTGAAATCAGTACGCATTAATGCACCTCAAAACTTTTTTATTTCTACATTTATTGATGCGCATTCAGAATATTTTTACTCTAGATGCTCTTCTAAGTAATTTTACCAGAAAAATTCATGATTTTCAGCCAGGACAATGTTTGTGCCTTTTGAGAAGTTACAAAATTTAGACTGTGACAAGATCAATATCTATATTTGCATATCCGAAATGTTCGCAGATGATTGTGCAGGGGCCTTGTCGACCCAGTTATGATAAATAAGAAACTCGATCTTATTTCAATTGAAGGTTAATTTAATTCGTGCTCACCAATGGACGAGCCACGCGACGAACAACCATCGCACGCTCTCAGAGCTGAGACACAACTGTGTAAAAATGTGAAAAACCCAGGGAATTCTAGCATCACCACACTAAGGACCGAGTGGCCAAAAAGGAAGGGTCACTGCACTCTTGGCCGATGACGCCAAGGAATTCCCAAAGCCTTAAAGAAAAGGCAGGAGGACCATATGTAAGTGGCCGAGCAAAAGAGTTTAACAATTAAGTCCCACCATACCCAGCCCTCTGGTTGGTGGCAGGGGCGGCTCATTGCCCACGCTGCCAGGGACAAGTACATGGCCCAAACAATCTATGATAAAAACTAGCAGCTTTTGCTAACTATGAATGTAAATCTGGCTTTCACACCTCAAAACTGGAAGATGCAACAGTGGAAAGTAACATGAGACTAAGCCACCAAACGTGGTTGTATTGATTTTACATGCTGAAAACGATGACTTTTTCAGATAAAATTGAGTGTATCTACGGCAGCACAAATTTTACTCACTTCAATTAACATAGAAATAATCAAGTTTTGAGGTGCAATTTACTGCTTTGACTTTGGTTTCTTTGTTTTGATGGCATAGCATCTCAAACTCCAGTATTTCGATTTCTTTACAGACAGTTGCATATTAGATTCACAAGACCAAATATTTCTCATGTTTATTAGAAGTTATTATGTGGCTTCCACCTATATGGGTAGTAAGATGAGAGAGGGCAAATGAAAGTTGACTCAAGAAAAGTTGCCATGTTATTTATGGAGCGTGACTACTGTTAGGCATCAGCCACTATCATCGTCTGCAATTGATCAAGTGTATTCAGTTAAGATCATACTTGATTGCACCTGCAAAAAAGTACAAGTTGCAGCTCCATTCACCTAGGGATGTTTTGTAAAGCTCAACTGCAAACCTTGAGGATCTTTTTCATCACTGATTAGAATTCATTCTTTTTATGATGTGTTTGATACTAGACTTCCCATGAAGACTAACCAAAATGAAGTAATTGAGGTATTTTTAAGTAAATATAACTCACTCTCAAAATATCACTCTTATGTTTGTTTGCACATATTGGATTATTGGTATATGTGCACCCCAGTGGGCTGGGAATGGCCATGTTAAATCACCTACAGATCACCTTGTGGGAGCAAGGTGACTTGATTACGGACTTCTCAGTCTTTAATGTAGCTGCATGCAGATGCTGACCTCCATTGTGAGTCACTTAAGCCAAATTAAAATTAAACCATCCTTTCTTCTTGTGAGCCGTAAGCAAAAAAAAACTCAGACCATACTGTGTGATGAAGCAAGAACCCACTAAAATGCATAATAAAACGAGACTGCCCCAGGTCACCATACCTGAGAGCAATGGTTTCCAACCTGTGGTAGATTTACATTTTACCCTGTGACAACCATTATTTTCCTCTGATGCCAATCTCCTCCACCCCAAACATGCCATGATCTAATTCTTCTATTGTCCATTACATGGTTTTTTTTCTTTGAGCAGCCACCATCTGCTTATTCTTTCCAAAGATAGCTTTGACTCACTGGAAGTGTATACCCACCATTGGGGAAATCACACAGCAAAAACAGATGAAGGCAAAACATGAGGACTCCAGCCATGTAAAAGGAAGTGCAAAGTACTTGAGGGAAATGTATGTCAAGATAATGTCCTAGTGCCTTGCCCAGTTTTTGTTTTTAGTCAGTTATGGTGCTGGGGATGACGATTTTTTTCCTACTTTCTTTGAACTATTTGAAATGTGGTCTCGTAGTATCCTGAGCACCCATTTGTGTGCGCACTCTATCAGCTTTTTTTGTGGTATCCAAGTGAAATAATGGCAGGCACTTGAAGTGCAGTCAGGATATAGAAATGGAAAATAGTTCTCATATGCAGGGTATAACTTTGGGAAATGGGTAAGTATGGGGTGTGCAAATTAAGAGATTGGGAACCACTGCACAATGGGCTGACATTGAAAAAAGCTGGCCAAAATACCAAAAATTGATTTTTTTCAGTTTGGAACTTAAAATTTGTGATTCCTTTTATTGGTCCAAATGATGTATGATTTCATTTTTCATCATTCTGGCACATCAATAATATGCAAGGGTTTAAAGTTTAAAAAATGTGGAAAAATGCTGGGATTGTTGTTATCGAAAATATGGAGTGGCTGCTGAGTGAAGTGGAGAGGCTGCAAAACCTTCTGTAGTTGCTTTATGGAATAAAAAGTGATATTATTTCGCAGAACAGACCTTTACCTTGTAGTTTTAATTGTATTAGAGGGTTAATTAATCTGTCAGTAAAAGTCTTTCAGGATTTCTGTTGCATAGTCACATTTTCATGGACAACAGTTTCGGTAGCATTACAGCTACTTCTTCAGGTCTAAAGTCAGTCAGGCCTGTAAAAGGATGTAAAATCTGTTAACTAAATGCAGAGCCCTATTTTACATTGATTTTCTGCTTTTTGCTGGAAAAATATGTCACATTTACCCAAAAGAACCATAAGTAACTCACATCACAAGATTCACTGAAGCTTCAGGAGTGAAAATCTGTTGAGAAACTGTGACTGTCTGAGTTACTGACGATAAATTTGATATTTTGATCGCATGATGGAGTCCAGCCTTGCACACCAGCTAATTGAAATACAGTGACGTGGTGAGTATCACCATATTCAATGCAGCCATGGACTGACTTATAGCGTTTTTCTAGATGTATATGTATCTTATGAAAGACAGTCGAAGGTGCTACAATAGTGGTTTGAAGAGAGAATCTATTCTCTTTCACATTGACTGGAAGCTGAAGCTGTTTTGCTTTGGATATATTCAAGGTGCTAACTCTGGCATTTCATGCTAACATTTAAGTCTGTGGAAGGATAGTTTAACTTCTGTGGGCATCATGAGGAGCCCATTGAACAACTACCTCTGCAGCCTCTTCATTTTGAAGATTTTCAGCAAAACAAATCCTGGCATTTTTTGCATATTTTGTGCAACTTTAAGACCTTGCATATTGTTAAAATGCAAGAATTATGAAAAATGAAGTCATACATCATATGCACCAAGGAAATTCACACCATATTACTAAAGGAGAGTCACTATGTCAAATTTCAACTCCCAGGCTGAAAAAATCCATTCTTGGTATTTTGGCCAGCTTTTTTCCACTTCAGCTCCGTGTGTGCTGCCTTAGACTTCTTATTGAGGATCTAATTGCCAGCATGATGCCAGCAACTGATGGTAATTTATGCTTTCTCTGTGAAATTTCTGATGGTAATCAGAAAGAGAACTTTCTTGATATCTAGAAAAGTCCTTCTCTTATACTGGAACAAGAGCTGGTGGGCAAGCACTCCCATTTTTGACCCATTAAGCTCTTTTGCCAGGAATGATGTGAACCCATGAAATGCAATTAATGATTCCTCACCATGGAACCCCCTTGCAGAGAGGTCTACGTCATCCATGGTCCCATCTGACAAGAGCATGGGATTAAGGGTGGATGGTGTATTTATGAATGTGAGGCTGAGGCTGTGAAAGGTTTTCAAGGGATGGTACTCATCTGAAGGTTTCAGCTAATCTTTCATTGATGTGAGTTCTCATAGGGAAACGAAGATTATAAAAGTGCTTTCAGAGCAGGCTATGTGAAGGAAGTGTGTGGATGTATTTCACTTTCTGGTCATCCTGGGACCCAAGTTAGTGGAATATTGAACCTCTGGATTAAGGTTATATTGACCCTTTGTCTCTGTGCCAACTGCCTTCATGACCCTCATTTGCAGTCGACCATTACTTTATGCACTGGATTGAGTAATACAGGGTGTGTTGTGTACTCTGATATAGGCTCACATGTGAATTCTTTGTGTCCTGATGGAGAATGTGGGAATAAAGTGATGGGAAATAGTTTATTCCATCCTTCACCGATACTTATTAAGGGTATTCTGTGGTCATTGCTAGATAGCACTAGTACCATGCATGATGGCAACCTGAGGACCTCTCAAGGTAGTGGTTTATGATGAGAAATGCTTCTCCTATTATGAGTGTCATTGGAATTCCATCCAATCCTCCCCTTGGAACTCTCTAGTGGTGAGGAGTCACACTGATGCTTCCGGGGGGGTTGAACAAAACTTAACTCATGGTTCCAGAACGGTTCAGAGTGGGGTCAGAGAAGGTTTTGGTCCACATTACTTAACTGAAAGAGGAATGAAAATCTTGGAACAAAAGTGGTTCCAGTACAAAAGTGGTATAATAATATTCTGAGTGAAAGCTCTGAGGAACAGAAAAAGGAACCAATCTGATTACAGATCGGGCTTGGAAAGGTTTCATTCTCACCTTCCCTTTATGGTCTTGAAATTCATAATGAACATTTTATTGACTTGCATTAATTTTTTTTAAACCCCTGCAGCCATGTGTATAGGTATAGTTAATAGTATTTTTAGGTATAGTTTGGGGTGCCAGTGTAGGGGTGTCATCTTTTTTAGTAAGAATGGAAGGCTCTGGAAAGAAAGTAGCAGTTCAATGCTATGAATGAGAAAAAAATAATGGCGATGGAGAAATTCAATGTATGTTTTGGAAAGGAAGCACTTAAACATATGTGTGTGTGAAGCATACCTACCCTTTTATGAGAGTAGGGCTTAGAAGATAACTGAAGCAGAAGAAAGAAGATCATAAACAATATTCTCCTTTTGAAGAATGATGAAGATCGAATGAATGAAAATAAAAGCCAAAGAAGAGTTCCTTCAGAGTTTAATAGGAAGAAGTTTAATTAAAACTCTGCAAAAAGATTGAAGTGAGCTTAATTCTTCACATTGTGCCACAGAATAGCCTACTGAAAATAGTATTGGAATTGATTATAAACTCCTAGAATCATCAAGGTAGACCAATGATGGAATACCTGAAGCAAATTATGAGGCTCTTAAGAATTCAGAATTATTATGAAAGAAAATGGTCTGTGGTAACAAAAGTTGAATGCATTGCTGCAAAAAATCTATCATCAGATTGATAACTGTTAATGATGAAACTGTTGTATGGCAAGCTCGTCAAAGATATTACAGACATGACAATGCATCATTAGCTTTGTAGTAGTCTTTAAAGGTGAATCGTGGGCACTTGAAAATATAAGACAAAAAAGCTGCTGATAAAATTCTGGAGCAAAATCATATAATCTATGTCTATGTATATCTATGTCTGGGTTGAGTAAAATACAACGTGGAGAAAAAGATCCTACCTGAAAATAGGTGACCTCCTAAGATATTAAGGATTTATTGAATGTCTACTAGTTCAATGGTCATACCACCTGGGATGAATGGAGTAGCACCATGTGCAAAGATAATCTGGAAGCCTGTTGAAACTTAACACTTGCATAAAAATAGAAAGAGGAGTCAACTGAAGAGGAGATGGAATGAGTAATGTGTTTGAGGGTAGTAGGAGATTAGATGTGTGAGGGTAAGATATGATGGTGGAAGACCAGAGATATTGTAGGTACATAATTTATGGTCTTGGAGGTAAAGGCTCTATTCTGAGAAGAGGGAGGCTGTTGTGCTTTTAGTGATAAACCATCTATTATCTAATGTTATCCAGATTTTATGATACATGTATAATGGAATAATCTTCAATGTTCCACGACTTCAGTCATTCATACATCTTGTGGGTGGTTTATCCATTTAGGTTTGCTTTCCTCAATGGTTGATTTTCATTATTTAACATTTTTATTTGTGTGTAATCCTCTGTAATTAATCACATCCAACCCAGATGTCATGGCTGCCTTCATTATTAACATTGGTATCAGCATAGATTTTGGTAACAAAATGTGATGCATTTATGATTAATGTATGTTTCATTGCATGGCATATTGGATTTTTATTTGCTTTTTTATGTGGAAATCCCAGTTCAAAACCACATATGTTAGAAAGTGGGAGGCGATCAAAGCATTATTTGCACATACTGCTTTCGAAATTCAACATGTGCATAAGTCTGAGGAGTAATTATGTCCTTGATAATTATCATTGGTGTAAAATTGTTATCTAAAGAGAATTTTGAAAATTTTACAGAGGGTAGGGTGTTGAAAGTCCATTACAGCAGCTTTATCTGCCTGAGGAAATTAAAGGAAAAGAGAAAAAGGAATTCTTCAACCACCCTGCCCCTTTTTTTGAGCATGACTTAATTTTTTTCAGTTGGAATGTTGTCTTAGAAAGGTTGTGTTAGTATATTATAAACAGATATGTCTACATCTGATTTTCAGTTGTGTTACCTACTTTAATTCATGTGGTGAAACTTTTGTAGTGTGTCATTTTCAATGCATGGCATACCTTGTCTGCGCTTCTTTCTCTTGAAGGTAACTTTCTTTAAATTAATTGAAACGTGTTCAAGGTTGATTTCTCATATGCAAATTCATGAATTAGTTGTGCAGTAATTCTATGCCAAAAGTCCTCTTTATTTACTGCCATTTAACAGAGAGAGTAAGTGGGAGTGTAGCATTGTAATTGGTAATTCCATGTTATCTGTTTCAGAACTCTAAAATCAACCTATTTTTCTCAATGCAAGGGGTAATGCATCTTGTTTTACTGTTATATTCTGGGCTTCTCCCTTTTTTTCCTTTGAAAGAAACACACTTGGAGATTTTTCTGCCCTCAATTTACCTCAGGTGAGATCATCAATTCCTATACTATAGTATTATTCCCAATGAAATCTCCTACCCTTTCTCTAATATTGGCATGCATTACATCCATTCAGGCTACACATCAGTAGGGTTACCAATGTATCTCACTTTTTAGGATCTAGCTAACTGTTGAAAAATCTTAAGTTTTTCTTACAGTTCTTGGGGTAATTTGGGAAGTACTGAATGAATGGGATATGTTTTCATTAATTACAACTAAGTGTGCAGTTCTTCCTGGTTGTATAGAACATCTCTTGCAATGGCAACTTAGCTTTTGTCTTTCATATAGACTGATTCTTTCAGAGTTGTTGGTACGGCACATCACAGTCAAGGGTTTTTTCCTATCTGAGCCATATAGCAGTGAACAGCAAAAACAGTTGAATTTGGAACAAAATTTCTTAAGCTAAATAATACCACTTTTGTGGTGGATGGAGATTTTAACTTTCTCTCTGCTTAGGATTAATGGATTAGTGGGACAAATTCAATGAAGCAGGCAGGTATTCATGCAGTTTGGAGACTCGTGAAGCTATTTTTGATAACCACAGTAAGCAGAGGTGAGGGCAACAGTAGGTTATTTGAACCTAGATTACCCCACAAAAATAAATATACAACTACAGTCCTTTCCCTGCCGCTCCCCCCTTACATAAATCCTGGCTACCCCCATATCTGCGGTGCTACTAACCTTGTAAATTGCTGGGCCTGAACGTTATTCCTCAAAAATAGACTTGGATGAAGTGATTATACTCATAAAATCAGGAAAATGTTCTGAGTATATTTTACTATTTAAAAAAATCCTGTCCAAAACCTTGCACATCACTATGTGGAATCTTTTTTTTTCTCGGCATATAGCTTACTTAAGGCCCAGCATTTTACCAAAAAGTAGTTTTACATCAGGCCCTTGCCAAGTATCGAGCATTGAAGGTCATCACCACCTTAGTGCGCGGTAGTTATTAGAGGTAAAGAATCTTAATGTAGAGGAGAAGAAGTTAAAATTTCCATTTTTACATGAATGGTGCCATTCACTGAGTGTACTACTTAACAGTATAGCAAACAAAAACTTTTCTTGGGAAAAGAAATATAATGTAGCATGCAATGATAGAAAATATTTTACATATCTAGTTGATGTTATACATTTTTTTGCCTTCCGTATTGGATGTATCAATAATTATTTTAGGCTTTATATTTCATTTACCAGGGTGTACAATTGAGAATAAAGTAACCCTTAGCCCTTTACTTTGGTGACTTGTCCTACAGTTTGACTTGTAGTTAATTAATGTAGTATGATGTGGTTACCTGTAATTCAGGTTTTTTGTTTGAGTTGTAAGTTATGAGTCTGTAGAATCCTTAGGACTCTCGTAAGTTGGCTGTTTTCATCATCCAAGACAATCCTTCATTAATTTCTTAAAATTCCAATTGCAGCTATGACATGTTTAGTTGCTAGTGAAGTTTGGCATTCCAGGATAATTTCATTTCTATCAGTTATGAAGTAAGAAGCTTACAATATAGTTACACCTTGTGCCTGTGGGCTTTAAATTGAGTTTTCCTGGGCAATGAGAAAAGTTCATTTTCTTTCAATTTGGAATTTGAAATTCAACTGGCAATTAATAAGGTTATGTTTTTGTGAATCACATTCATATTCTCTCATGTTGAAATATTATTAATTTTCAATCAGCCTCAAAGAAACTAATTCTGGAGTATGGTGGACAACTCTGGCCTGAATCAATTCATTGTCATTGAGTTAAAGTTACAGACAAAACTAAATACTGAGTGAAAATATTGAATGATACTTCATACCTCTCTACTTTATACTTGAGTCACCCAGTCATTTTTAACTTGTAACTCCAATTATCAGTTAGACCTTGAGTGATGGGAATGGAGGTTGCTTAAGCCATTCTTTCTCCTCATGTATGTTTGCTTTAGTTTTGTCTCAGCAGAATTGCCATACTGTAAACAATTCTCTTTTGTAAGATCTTGTCTCTCTCTTGGTTCTCTTTTGGTTAAAATTCTTCTACGGTGCCACAAATCATACTCACTGCTGTGTGCTCGGATGGCATGGCAGTTTAAATTCTCATGCGTGCTCAGGGAAGGAAATAGGCAGGGCTATATGGAAGACATCACAAATTATAATATGAGAAGTTTTATTTTAATGGGCTGAGTCCCTTACTCTTATTACCAATGATTAGGTGATGAAGAGCACATGGGCGACTTGAAATAAAGTTGCGCTACCTCATAACCATGTAGATGTTAGTAACATATGCCCATCTTTACCACCCATAATTGTTGTTTCTCTCTATTGACTTCAGAGTAAGAAAATAAATATATAATATTTTCACAATTTATTAATTCACAGTTTGGAAATGAGAAACTCCTAAATACTAATTGTGAAAAATCTGGTCATACTGTCATTTTATATTCGATGTTCCACTGAAAATATGATAATCTATAACCCATCCAAAAATGAACATTTCCATCCAATATCTTGAGCTCAAGTACTTTTAAAAAAGCAAAGTAAGAAATGTATATATGCAGAATTCAATTCTTTACTTATGGGAGTAAAAGTTAGTTAGGGTCATAACAATGCCATCAAATTGATTTTTGAAGGTCTAACTGTTTTACTGGAGATATTGGGGTATGACCTGCATGTGTGCCAAGCTTGGTAGTCATATCTTGCCAACAATGCCTTGTAATAAAAGTTATAAAATGATTAAAAATTCACTAACATTCTGCCAATTACATTAGATTATAGATATAATTGCCAATAAATTATTGATTAGATAGCCAATAGGCCAGAGAAACTGAAATTATGTATCATAATATGTTTAAGTTGTGGATATTCTATATTTAACAAACATAAATGATATCCCTGGAAGATTCATTTCAAAAGTTTTAACCTCGTTAAGTAGTAGGGATTTCTGTTTGCTTTTGGGATCAATGAATTCAAACTTAATGGTCTCATTGAGTTCATACTACTCTTATGCTCTTTGAGAAAATATAGCTGAAGGTTTTTGAATTGCCAACATCTGATAGGTCTTTTGAAACATCTGTTGCCATTGCATAATCATCTACCATACACGAAGACAAAAGATAGATTTAATTGACTTGTACTGTTAGAAATGGAGCCTTGGTTAATAATCTCATTGCCAAGAATACATTATTTCATTAATTCAGAATGATCTCCATTCCTCGTATATGTTCGAGAAAACTACCAAGTGTAAGTTTCAAGTGGAATTACTTGAGAAAATGGTAAACATTTTGTTTTTATGGGATCAGTTAGGTGAAGTTGTTTCAAGCTCAATCATTCATTTCTCAGTATATTTCATGTAGATAATTAATGCTTAGTAGATCACTCAGCTATAGCATTTCTTGCTCATATCTCATGGTATGAATGTATGATACAGTATGAATTTGTGTATAATTAAAATGCAGCATGTGCTGTATCAAACACTCATAACTTTTTTCTGGCTAGTATTTACCTATGTGAATTTGTTTACGGTACAATTTTGAACAGAAACATGGGCAGGAACTGATTTTCGTATTATAGTTTCTTCTTAATCTTTTAACCACAGTAAAAATCTTTCTAGAATCAATCCAAGATAATAGCACAGTTAAAATATGTTGATTTGCCTTATAAAGAAACTTAAATTAAACAATTTTTCCTCAATCATATGATTGAAACAAGGGCCACCATCATGTATTCCTCAGTCACATGATTCCATTCCTCAAGCACCATTGGATGTGTTTAAAATTGAATGATTTTCTGTCAACTGATCTATAATCTTGGATACACTCTGTTAGCTTGCGCAACTATATGGATAGCACTCTTGTATGTATACTTGACCACCTTCTTCCCTTTTCTATTCCATCATCTTATTTTATGGTCCATCCTTTCCCAGAGATAGTCAAATATGGTTACCTACTTGGATATTATTCCAGAGTGGGATCCTCCATTCCATGGTAATTGGGAAAGGGTTCATTTTCCTTAGACAAGGTTTACGGCTTGAGTACATTGCTTCTGAATACCTTCAATCAGTTACCTTTGGTGGGAATAACTTATCTTGTGTGATGGTGTGATTGGATGGATTTAGAAGTATACACTAATATAGTGACTTGGTGCATGTGTGACGAATGTGGTGAATCAGCAAGTATGTAGGTAAATACACATTTATGATATTACACCATTATTTTTTGTAGAATTCTTTTCTTAATGTACCTTTGTCATTTTCAGTGTACAATAATTTTGACCCTATATCTCAGGTGGTCATTCCTATGTACGAAGTGAAGACTACGTTGCAGTATGGGGCAGAATCAAATAAAAGATACAGAGAGATGAACAAGGAAATTATAACCATAATGAAATGTACTCGGCCTATGTATTGAAAGATAGGCAACCTATGGCAACATATACTTGTCACTTGATGCAAAAGAATTATTTCCCTTTCATTCCATAGTATTTTTGCTCAGTTTATTAGACAATTAATGCTATTGTATCATTCCGTTGAGATATAGGGAGAATGACTAGGCATTTGTTTTTGTGTGTTTGCTTGTTTCCATAATTTTGTCATTGGAAATCATACTGTATTTTTTCTAGTGCATGTGTGATACAGTGGTGTTCATGTGCCAATCTAATTCTCAAAATTTTAAGTGGATGGACCTTTGGGTCCTTTGAAAATAGGTTATTTGTCTTTTTGAGTGCATCCAGGGATTTTAAAGCATATCTCATCATTGAAATTTCTAATGAGTAGGTACTTATTCTCCTAATTTTTACTCAGTACAAGAATCCCTCATTAGTACAAAAGTAATATTAGGTATAAATTTTTATGTGTTACGTGTGTACTTACCTTATAGATGTCATTAAGCCTTCTTTTTGGAATTCCGTAATTATTATTCTTTTGTAATTAGTTAATTAGTATATTTGAATTTTTTAACTGCATTATGGTCGTCCAAGTATTTGCTTAGGAATCATGATATTTAAAAAACTCATGTTCAATTTGAATGCTAAGGTCTCTCGTAATGTTGTATCTAATTTAAATTTTCAGTTGCTATATCTCACCTTTTTAAGAATGAGCAATAAAGATATTTCATGCTTCTAAGATACTTCGACCTATGCTTTAGACTGCTTTAATATTATCTCATATCATATGTATTGTTAAAAATGAAAATTTAATTGCCTAATATAAGTATCTTTTGATTTTCTTTAATCCCAGGAAAAGGAGCAGCCCAAGCGCTGCATATCTTCCATTTCAAACACTTATGGTGAGGTTGATTGACTTCATGGTGATGAGAAAGTCATTTTTTGAGCACCTCAGCAAGAGGGGAATACAGGTAAAGACTTTATTTATTTCTCCCCGTAGGTATTTTTGCTGGGAGATCTAGCTGGTATCATGCCTTGAGTACTGGCTTCTCATTCAGAAGACCCTGGTTAGAATCCTGGCAGTGGTCAAGATTAATCTGATGCATACCATTCGCTAGATATTTCTTTATGGAGAGCACTTCAAGTAGCATACTCTCTCTGTTGCTTAGCAAGTTAAACTTCGACTCTTATACAGGGCAACTTTTGCTGGGAAAGAAGGGCTGGTTTATATTTGGCATTTCCTGACATGATGCAAATGGATGGTGGCATTTGCAAAGCTGGAGAATTAAAATGCAATGAAACCTAAAATGATTGTTAGACGTTTACAGTGCCATTGGTTGATGATGAGTGAATTTTGCAAGGCCAAATTTTTCCATCACGCTGCATCAACAGCAGGCAGTCTGAGGAGAGCTTTTTTTAAATATTAATATAATTTTCATATCCAGATTGTCCCATTGTATTTTCAACTTGAAAGTGAAACACTACCAACGTTTTTGAAGTATTATGTTTTTGCATGTTTAATACAGGTGTGAGTTATCTTGAATACTAGTAAAATTATTTAAATTGAAAATTGGCCTGGAAAACATGGAAAAGTCATGGAAAGAAATATGCATAGTTATTTGCTTTTCATAGTCAAATCTAAGTAATAAGTATTTAATAAAGGTAAAATTATTGAGTATTACTCAGTCATTAAGGAAAGTGCTTTATTCAAAATCAGATTGTTTTCCGTAAGTGAGGAGTACCATTTTGGGCACTGCCTCTATTTTGTGTGAACTTATGGTTTTTAGTATCTTGTCTGAATGAGGTAGTTGGAACTCTTATTTGATGTTTAGCAATTTTTAACATTTAGTTCCAGAAGTACTGGACTTGGCGGCGTACCTATTGGAACCAACCGTGGTCGATTTGAAACCTCAGAAATGATTTGTTTATTATAGGAAAATTGATGTTTTTATGAAATAATATGCAAATAGTTTCAAAAATATCTTTTATTTATTAATTAATATGATTTTTCAAGAATGCAGTTTATATCAACTAACTTTAATTAGCCATTAAAACATACAAGATGTCCATTAGCGATCGCAAGGGTTAAGTGACATTTAAATGATTACTATTACTACTTTCCTTTCTTTTGACATAGCATGAGAAATATCGTTCAAACTGTTAAAATGATTGACCCTGAAATATTCCTCTAGTTTAAATGATAAAAATATTCCACAAATGTGTTGTTCATCCCATTATTTATAATTAAGATTCTATTAAATATGTATAGACATGGCTTAAAATAATCTGTACGGAATATATCAATATGAATAATATCTGAAATAGAGATGAATATCACCAAAAATGAGGGTAGTTTTCTTGGGTTGCGGTGAGTCATGAAAAATATTACTGTAATTTTCAGAATGGCCCTGCTCCAGGGAGCACTGCTTGCAGTGAGACTTACAATGAGACCTCAGGCTAGGGTTCCTAGTGAAGTCATGGTGATGGTGATTTTCACCTCTTTCCACTCTAGCCTTTTAGCCCTTTAAGCAGTTTGGTTTCTCTGCCCTGCCCAATCTCTCTCTTATATCCCTCTTAGAGATGGATAAATTACTGTAATTTTCATTTGAGGTAAATTACCATGGTAAATTATGGTGATTTTCTAAAATTGCCATAATTTTCCGGTAATTTTAAATTTCTGCCACTAACAGCTAATTTAAACAGAGGATGTAATTAGAAAGCCAATTTGCAATAGCAAGAGGTCGATGGCATTTAAACCATTACTATTAATGCCTTAGAAGTGAAGAAAATGTAGTAACAAATACGGCAGCCCACATGCAAGTCTGCATTCTTTTCTGTATGAGAAATTTTGGTTCAAATCGTCAAAAACGATAACCCTGCAAATATTCCACCAGTTGAAATGTTCCGCAAATGAGTTGCACATGCCTTTATTTATTATGAAGATTATATTAAAAATATAAAGACATGGCTTAAAATAATATTTTTGGAATATATTGGCGTAAAAAATATCTTAGGCAGTGGTGAATATTTTGGAAAATTACTGTAATTTTCAGGGCCCGCGGTAAATTCCATTTAATACCATGGTAATTTACAAAAATTACTGTGGTAATTTTCAGAATGGCCCATCTCTAATCCTACTTCTCTTCCTCTCAATCCTTTCCCCTCCTTCCATCCTCAGCTGCCCCCCTTCCTTATTTTGCCGGTGCTCGGATCGTACCGTTCTGGGGTGCATTACTCCACCCAGGCATCAGAACGGGTGGCTCATAGGATTTTCGAGCATTGTAGGTATATTTTAGGCTAGAGAGTTGGTCAATTAGTAGGATTCGAAAGTATAGACCCGATAACAGCCTCCAAGTAAGTCCGTGTAACGTAGAATAGAATAGAAAATAGTCTTTATTGTTCTGAGACTTTAAGTCCCCTGGAACATAGAAAATAAATAAATACATGCCATAAAATAAAAGATTACAAAAAACTAAGCAATTTTACATAGGTAATCAGTCATGTTTCTCTTGAACATTGAAATTGTCATAGAGGTTCTAACATTTACAGGTAAACAATTCGATAACTTGCAGGAGGAAATTAGGAAAGAGTGCTCAAATAATAAGGTATGGAATTTAGGGACTAAAAATAACTCAGTGACACGAGTTGATCTTTTTCCTGTATCTACATTACATATAAAATTTTCATACAAATAGGTGGGGTTTTTGGATTTCAGGACCTTGAACACGTGTACTTGAACTACTTGAACAATTTGTATTTATATATTGTTTCCTTTTCCTGTTTTTTTTTTTTTTCTTCTCCTTGACTTGTCCCATACATATGTTTTTTATGTCTCCGGGACCAATAAACTACTTACTTACTTACTTACTTACTTACTTACGTATAAAGCCTTTTGCAGTTTTCTGCGTTTATCCAATTTCAGCCATTTAATTTTTTCGTAATAAGGCGTGATGCGTTCATCATAGCGGATGTTGAAAACAAAACGCAGACAGGCGTTTTGAAGATGCTGCAGCTTAATACACAGTTCTGAGTTAACATCTGAGAAAATGATTGAACAATAGTCAAAATATGGGAATACCAGAGTTTGAACCAGCTTCTGGCGAAGTGAAATTGGGAGCAGATGCCTGAAGTGCTTCAATTGGTATATAGTTTTATACACATTGTTAGATATAGCTTTAATGTGCTCCCGCCAGCTCAAGGTGTTATTTAAATATTTAAATGTAATGTAGGCATTCATTGCCGAAAAAACTTAGGGGAAGTGCAAGTAAATAAATGTTACTTTGACAGCGAAAATAATTCCATGTGCTCTCAAGATAACTGTGAAACTTCAAAGAAAAACTCGCTTCTCAGGGTTTCAGAGACCATCAAAAAGATGACACTCAGAATTACAGAAAACAGTGAACCAACATTCATCAAGCTAAAATGCAATATAAATTTAGTAATATGTAGTAAATTTCTGTAGCTCAAAGAACAAACATGCCAAAGTTGGATATACATTTGAAAATGCAGATACAGTAATTGTAACAGAGAGCTGGCTTGCAGGGGATGTTAAAGATAGTGAAGTTTTTCCAACAGGATGTAAAATCTATAGACATGATCCACCAGATAGGACTGGTGGTGGAGTATTCATAGCAGTTAAATCTTATTTGAATAGTGCCGCACACACATTAGACAACAATGAAATAGAGCGCGTTTGGTGTACTAATAAGCAGCAAAACAAAAGAAATATGCATGTATATGCTCACTTTACAGGCGACCAGATTCCAAAATAGATGTTTTGTACCAATTAGAAACTCAATTAACCCTTTTGTGCCGAAGCCTTTCGAAGAGAAATGCTTTCCCTGCTACAAGCAGCATGAGAATTTTCTTTATTCCCCGGACCTCTCTTGTGGCGACGAATCGCTCAGGTATGCCTTTCGCCAGATTTGGAACCCCACCCCCAGCTGGACACTGTGCCCTTCCCCCGGGTACCCACGTCGTTCCCACCCTGCTGTCCCTTCACAGTGGGACTTCCATCCCTTCCCTCGGCACCCATACTCAACCCACTGTCTCATTAGCAGATCCTTTCACAGCATGTGATTTCAGTCAACCTATTGCATTCAAGTGGTTTTCTTAAAAAATCACTCGTTGCAAACTTGATAGTATGGATATCGGAAATGAATTCTTCTTGTTTTCCCGATTTTATAAAATTTTGAACGAATTTCTAGCGGTAACATTAGTGATTTTAGGATATATATCTACTTAAATAATGTGATCAGGAAATTTTCTGAATCTCCTCAAGTCGTAAAAATAAAAACTGTGAATGAATACATTGGGTATGTCAATTTTTTAACATGAATTTCCAATAAGTAGAAGCCAGCTCTAATCACCTTAAGTTATAAAACACACCAAGTTATTACAAATCATTTAATCTTTAGAATAACATTATGAAGAAAACATGATGGAAACTTTCGATCCAACGAAAAAAAGGCAACTCCGTTAGTATTAGAGCTTGAATTTCGCATAAAAGTTGCCAATGCTTTGCAAAAGACAAGGAATTCATTGAAATGTTTAAAATTTTGGAATATTCATCATAAATTTATTTAGAAAAACCACTTCCCAACAATATTAACAACAATGGACATGAGCTGAGGGAATGGTCACTATTGGGCTTGTAGGTCGGGTGGAATTGCCCAGGAAACGTTCTTGCATCCTGCTGAGTTGAGATGCGAAAGGGTGAAAGAATACCCTTCCCAAATACCTCGGGGGCGGTCACTTTCCCACCCCTCGTGATTGCTATGGTGGACATTTGTTCTTTTGCGTAGGAAAATATGCATGGACTATAGTGGTCGTCCGTTCGTTTGCATATGAAAATCCCCGACCACCATAGCTGACGCTCAGTGCGAAAGGGTTAATATCATTTACCTCAAAAGATAATAAAAGCGTGATAATTATCGGTAGAGATTTCAACCTCACTGCTATAAATTGAAAAACCAATAGTGTTGAACCAAGTTCAAGGAAGCGTGGTATAAGCAAGGCCTTACTTTATACACTTGCACACCACCCTCTTACTCAAGTGGTAAACGAACCTACAAGAAGTAATAAAATATTAGACCTTTTAGCTGTTAATCACCCTACAATGATTAAGCACGTTGATATCCTCGAAGGCGTAAGTGATCATAAAGTAATTTTTACGACTTTGAAAACAACAGTAGATTCTACTGTAAAACCTAAACGTAAAGTGTACTTATTTGAAAAATGCGATTGCGTAAACTTCGGAGAGACGTTAGAAGTATCATTCATGAAATTCGTTGCCACAATGAAGAACGAGAGCACCGAAGTATCATGGAGATATTTTTTGGAAATACTATGTAAAGGAATCAATGAATATATTCCATACATTCAAACGGGATATAAAGAACCTCGTTGGTGTAACACCGAAAGGTGGAAGCTCAGGAGAAAACGGCAACTACACAATCTATATAAAAATTCTATTAAGTAACAAAACAACGGAGCTTGCGGCGCGAGGAATATACATTGCTCAATGCTCAAAAACAAAGAAAATGATGAGCACTAGTTTACAAAACTTCACAAAAAAATCCTCGGTAAATTACTAGATGAAAACCCAAGTCCTTCTGGTCTTACGTGAGAGAGCTCCAGGACGAATCTTCAACAGTAGTCTTTATTGGACACAAATGGCAAAGTAGTCACCAACAGTATCGACAAAGCCAATTCATTAAACCACTACTTCGAAAGTGTATTCACTAAGGATGACACAATACAAAATTTAGACATTCCTGACTTTAACAAGTCGTTGGCTGACGTAACAATTCAACATGATGGAAGAATTAAACAACTGCGTTCGATTGAAAGTAACAAGTCCCCAGGTCCAGAAGGAATACCTGCATGCGTGCTCAAGGAGTTAGCACCACAGATTTCACCATTCTTAGAAATTATATTTAGCAAATCATTATCCGAATGCAAGGTGCCTCAAGACTGGAAAATAGGCAACGTCACTCCAATATTTAAAGAAGTGACCCAGGAAATTACCGGCCTACATCGTTAACATCACCCTTTACCCAAGATCTTAGAACAACTTGTCCTTAGTGACATTATGACATTCCTAGATTATCATAACTTCTTACATAGTACAAAGGAAATGGTTCCAGGCTTGGCTTCTGTAAGAACAGGTCCTGCGAAACACAGCTTGCGCTCTTCCTTCATGATATCCTAAAATCAGGTGAATCAAAAAAGCAAGTCGATGCAATATTCCTTGATTTCAAGAAGGCATTCGACAAGGTTCCACACAAAAAACTCATATAATTTGCAATCATGCGGAGTTAGTAGAAAAATAGTGAATTGGATAAGGGACTTTCTCAGTGATCGAAAACAAAAAGTAGTTATTGATGGTTTTAGCTCTGATATGGTCAAAGTCACATCCGGTGTTCTTCAAGGAAGTGTGAGCAGACCTCTTTTATTCATTATTTATATTAATGACCTAAGTACTCAAGTTAGCAGTAAATTAAGATTATTTGCAGACAATACAGTTATCTATTGTGAAATAAGAGCAGATGCAGACTTTGAAATCCTGTCATTTGACCTCAACAACATTAATTCGTGGTGCTAGGAGTGGGGGTTAGAATTAAATATCAGCAAATGCTCCACAGTTTACTTCCTGCGAAAGTCATCACACAAATGCCATACCTATACTGTGGGTGGAGCACACATAAAATCTTCAAATACAGTAAAATATCTTGGAATTACCCTAATTTGTGATGTATCGTGGGGAATACACATACAAAACATATGGGGGAAGCATTAAAGAAACGAGGTTTTGTTAAACATATAGTAGGAAGGTCCTCAGATGAAATAGTGAAAGAGAGATGCTACTTCGCTCTGGTTAGGCCACACCTTGAATTTGCCACCAGCATTTGGGACCCTGGTCATAAAGATTGTAACCAAATGAGTTAATAAAATTCAAAGGAAAGAAGTGCGCTTTGTTAAAAACTGCTACAAACTTACATGTGGTGTCTCACAACTTTTACAGGGATTAAGGTGGGAGCCCCTTGAGACCCGGAGGCTACATGCTAGGCTTAGGTTGCTTGATAAATTCAGAACTGATATTTTTCAGAGCGACACAGAGAATATTATCATGACTCCTCACTACATCTCTAGGTCTGACAGATGCGATGAAATAAGAGGTGCCCTGATGAACAGATAGGTACAAACACTCGTTCTTTCCGCGCACAATAAGCGACCACAATAAATACACTCCTATAATACGTGTCACCATTTCACCTTCCAAAAACTATCATCTTTACACGGCTGGTGACTTCACACCCCCATGCGGTGGCTCGCAGGGTATTATGTAGATGTTATGCGGGTCCATACGAGAGCTGTACATATTTGCATATTTAATGATAACTTTTACTTAACCACAAAAAACGCACATAAAAACATGGCCGGGGTTTCAATACATAAGTACCATCTTCAGGTACATAAGTATCATCTTCTTTTATGTGTGTTTTTTGTGGTTAAGTAAAAGTTATCATTGAATATGTCTATTGAAACATACCACCAAGTAAACAAAGATACTGTTTTATTAGCTGTATTTGCATCCCATTCCTCATGTCCTTTTTCTGCTCTTTATTTTCAGACTTATTTGTGGGTTCTGAACTATGAAGATGAATTTAAGGCTGCATTTGAAATGGGTGTCACGGGAGTAATGACAGATTACCCTACCAAGCTGAAGAAGTTTCTCACGGAAAATCCTCAGTACGACTGATTGTAAATGATCTGATGGGGATGCAGAGATTGGAGATAATAAAAATTAAATTTATGATGGAGATTTGTAGAGATTACACCAAATGAGTATTAATACATAGCTCTTTTTTTAAGGAATGAATTGACTCTGGTTGTTTTTGGCCATAAAGCAGGCATTAATGGGCGATTCTTTCCAACTTTAGGAATGATCTGTGCCAAAGAATGAAGGTGATTTGCTGCCTTGGCCATTGAAGACCAACTCGATTAGTAGGCTTTAGTAGATTATCTGTATTTCACCACAATATTCTGTCCTTGTTAATTGTCTTATTTGTTTTAATCCTGCATAAAGATATATTTTTCTGTTACATGATTCTTTGTTACCTCTGAACTTGCACCTGTAAACTTGTTCCAACTGCGTACATTCTCTTCTTGGAATGCATTTATGTCCATTGTAGTTTTAGAAGCAGTTCCTTACCTACTTATGATCTGCACTGATGTTGCTTTTAGCCCTTGAAATATATTTTCAAGTGGAGCCAATTATATGTTATTTAAGATGTATTAAAGCATTGTTGATTTGTTACCAGATTTTATTATAGTTATCTAGTGATCATTGGTTATATCATATTGAATAAAATATGGTACTTATGTTAAGCAATTTGTGTTATCTGGGCAATCTCTAGAAGAAATCTGGCTGCAGGAACTGCCTCACAACAAAATGTTAGGATCTGTGAAATGTGTTCCTGCAATAGGCGCAACGTCCAATTATTTCGAAACAGTATTATGTTAAGCCTTTATTGTTTGGTTTACGTATGTCTCATACTATAAAGATTAATTTTCTGCATTACCTAAGTTAATGTATAAGATTTACCTATGTTTATCTTAATCAAACTGTAATCATCCTGCTTGGAAGATGTCCCTTTCATTTCCATTGTTGGTTTAATTCTACTAGATAACTGCACAAAATCTTAAATGAATCTGCACAGATGGTTGTATTAGGATAAACTTGTTTTAAATGTATGCCATGTGTTTTCATTGTGCTGTAATTTAATTCAATACAGTTTTGTTGCTTTCATGTAAAAGATTTCATTTTATTAATCATTTGAAAAACATTCCTGAAGTGAAGTTAGTATCTTATTGCTGTATAATAATTGGCATGGCAAGAACGCCTTGTTGTCTACACTTCATCTGGAACATTTTCCTTGTCAGAAAGGACCTAATATTATGATAACTCATAACTATGTCATCCACATATCTTTATCTGGAACAAACCGGGTTTACATGTTCAGCGTTATCTTCAGGATGACATTAACCTTCAGGATCGTCACCTGAAGATAACATCGAAACCCAGGTCGTTCCCAATAAAGATATGTAGAATCAAGTCACGAGTTATCATTATAATGTTAACAAATTCTTCCAAGTTACCCCTGAAACTACCAGTTATAGAAAGGACCTTTGGGGAACGTTTTGTGGGAATGGCTGTTCATGCTACCCAGCTGATTCTTTACTGAGCTGGAAGTAAAGTGAATCGAGTCTTCTTCATTATAATTTTGCTTTCTGGTATTTGCTGATATTGAAGTTTGAGTGAATTCAGCATCTGAAAATTTTATCACAGTAGTCAACACTAACCTGCAAAACACTTAGGTAGTTAATATGGTATTTCAAATGAAATGAAGTATGCAGGAGAGAATTTAGCGTTAGAAATTCTGAAACTCTTCACTAAAATCCTTGAAACAAGTAGAATGGAGCACAGATATAACAATACCTATGTTTAGTAGAGGGTATAAAAAAATCCTGAATTATGCTGATGGGGCATGAAACCAGCTAGCAGAAACTGAGTTGCACTTATTCCTCCTAGCATCAAAGAAGTATATAATGGCAATATCAGTTAAAATACCAAATACTTAACAATACCTGGACAACCTTGATGGTGTAAACTGGCAACTGATGATAGGCTTATATAATAGGTAATGAAGTTTAAATATCTGGTTGTGGAGATATCAGGCTCCAGTAATCAATACAATGAAGCCTATATGCTAACAAAGTGAAAGACACCTCTGGATGCCTCAGAGATAATGCTGGAGTAATAAACATGTAGGTAAAAAGCATGAACATTTATGATCCAACCGACCCATCATGACTTACTGAAACATAATAAGAACAGACACAACCTTAGCTGTGAGCCTTCTCAGAACCACTAAAATGAAGATACTGTGACCATTAGTACGAAAAGCAGAAAAGAGAATATGGAATGAATAGATACCTAAAACCTGCAATGTGGAAGATATTGTAAACCATCGGGCAGAATGAGAAGATGTTTCTCGAGAGACAATGAGGAAAGAAAGCACATGACTTATGGATTCCCAAGATTGTATCAAGCAGAATTCCAGTGGGTCACGGTCTGCCAGGAATGCGTACTAAGAGATAGTTGGAGCTGTCCACCAAAGGGCCACGTATAAATATAGTTTTTCTGATGATACAGATCTAAGGGAACAGAAGAAGTAGCTCTGTGCAAAATAGTTTTTGCTATAGCTAATATTGTTGTGATAAGAATTGTAACGTAAGCAAGTTTTTCCATCATCTAGGCCTAGTGAATACCCTGGTGAAAATTCCAGTTGAATCTATGTAGAAGGAACCAACTAGATTGAAATGACTTATGGATTCCCAAGATTGTATCAAGCAGAATTCCAGTGGGTCACGGTCTGCCAGGAATGCGTACTAAGAGATAGTTGGAGCTGTCCACCAAAGGGCCACGTATAAATATAGTTTTTCTGATGATACAGATCTAAGGGAACAGAAGAAGTAGCTCTGTGCAAAATAGTTTTTGCTATAGCTAATATTGTTGTGATAAGAATTGTAACGTAAGCAAGTTTTTCCATCATCTAGGCCTAGTGAATACCCTGGTGAAAATTCCAGTTGAATCTATGTAGAAGGAACCAACTAGATTGAAATGACTTGAACTAGATTTAACTTTGTTATGGCCGATTTTTGTTGGTTTTAACTGGAGTGCTTCAACTGGAACTAACAGGATTCAACTAGTTTATTTCAGTCAGTTTTAATGGGAGTGAACTCGAACTAACATGCCCCACTTATGTAGATTTAACTGGACTTAAGTAGATCCTACTTGCATCAAAAGAAAGCAACTAGAACGAACTGGCTTGGTTCTAACTGGAATGAACAAGAGAACCGAATATTTCAACTAGAACCAACAGGTTCTACCTGGTTGGTCTCAGCCAGTTTTAATGGGAATAAATTGGAATCAATAGGCCTCATGTAGAATTAACTGCTCTGAACCACCTCTTACTTGCAACTGAAGAAACTAGGACAAACTGACTTGGTTTCACTGAAATGAACTACAGTGATCAGCCATATCTTAACCAACTGCAAATTTAACCTTCATGACAATTATACTAAAAATCTCTGCACTAGAGCACATGTACTTCACCATGCTACCTCAGGCTTAGTTAAACGGATTGAAAATAACATAGTATTTTAAGTAATATCTATTCTTTATAAGAAAAAAATACAATTATTCACATTAAATTATCTTTCAGACTCCTTCCTAAAATTTTAGTTAATGTCCTGAATCTTGGAGCAGATGTAGTGCTTAACGAGTTTGGCCTCACTCGCCACCAAAAAGTCATCCGACCTCTTCCACTCCAAGTACTTCACATAGTAATTTGTAATAATTAAAGTAATGTCTGCATTAAAACCACTTTGATATCACTGCTGTATTGACACATCATGCTATAAGAAAGTGGCAATTACCTGTTATTGCATTTATTTTTCTAGGTGTAAGGGGTGACTTCGGTTTTTCTATTCATTTGGCACCCCATATTGGCAAAATGTTGGGAATGAGATCAGAACCAATGAGTAGCCAATATTGGCCAGCCCATAGGCAGCCAACATGGGCTACCCCATGAAACCTCACATTGGCTATTCGTTGGCACCCCATATTGGCTATTCATTAGTACCCCATATTGATGTTGGCAATGAGATGATAACCAATGAATAGCCAATATTGGCTACCCCATGAATCCCCAGGTTAGCATACCTGTAGACTCCCCACATTTATGTAGGGTTTACAGGTACAACTGGATTAGTTACCCTATGAGACCCCAAAAAATGCAACATTTACAGGTAAAACATGACATGCCAAAATACTGTGAAACCTAAAATAAAATTCAGACTACTAGGGGTACTAAACTACTACTACTCATAGTAAGGATGAAATGATTGCAAAACATGACCTGCCATAATACAAGATGATCTTCCGTGACTTCAGGTGCTATTAACCGGGTTAATTATCATTGGAGTCATATCCGAAGTGGATTCCCCAAATCTAAAGAAATTGAAAGATAGCCAAGGACATCAGGGCCAGTCACATCTCTAGCACATGCGTGGTATATCAGGTCATTGCTATGATTACCTTAATTAAAAGTTGACAAGAAAGCAGTTTGAATGGCCAACACATATAGAAGGTTGATGTGTCATTGCTCTGTCAATGCCTACTGAACCACAACATGAATATGCACATAAAAGTTTGGCAGTTTGCTACTTTCAGCTGCTGGCAAAGATTTGTGGATGACTGGAGTGCTTTACATATCCTCCTCCCCATTGGACTGAGACCGCTTGGGCAGTCTCCTATGCCTGTTATTGTCCGACGACTCCTCCACGTCAGACCTATACAGGCCACCCTTCTCAAATTTTAGCCCTTCCTCATATTCCCTGGAATTTATTAAATTTATTATTAAAAAATGAGGCAATGGTACCTTTACCGTTTTTCCATTTCTGCGACTCGAGTTGGACGAGCATTGCTTTTATCATGAAGTTCCCTTTGCAAATTGAATTGGATGGTGACGGCGTGAATGCACAATGCCGAACTACTGAAGAAATGTAAGTTTTTGTCAGTTTTCCATAGTATATTATACATGAAAATTTAACTCTCCATCTCGATTTAAGAAACTGTATTTACGTAATTTTCACGGTTGTTATAAACTTGTCCAAACTTGTATTTTTAGCCAGGATCTGATCAGCACATCCTGCTACCAATAAGCCAAAGCTTCAAATAAGTAAATTTGTGGAAACAGGACTGAGGCTTGCAGAATTCAAATCGAGAGGGAAGAAGAGTGCAGTGGAGGGGGGAGAGTGAAGTAAGAAGAAGAGGAATTAAGGAAAAATGCCTGTTGGATAAGGTTTTGTATGATTAAGACGTCACATAGCTGAAATTTTGTCTCGATTGCATCGGAGACTAAGAGAGGATCGTACCTATTTCTGATGAGGGGGGGGGTGGTTAGAAAGAATTACTGTGATGATGTCTTGGGGTATTTTAGGGCCTCTACTTTCATTTCTGATGATTTATTGCTGCTGTTGTTGATTTTGCAAATTTTTCCAAAAATGGTTCATATACTACCTTCATTTATGTACCATGTGCATGCAACTATCAGCAATGAAAATGAGTATTTTTGGTGCAAAATATAACCTCATTTGGGAACATACATACATGATACATAAAGCTAGCCTTTATTGTCTTTGTATTGTGCTCATGGATATTTTTATTTTTGATATGATGACTCAAGTAAAGGATTTTTCATAGCAAATGAAGAAGTTTTTCCCAGCGAAGGGGAATGAGGCTGCTATGCCAATGGGAATGAAGAAATAATTTAGTAATTCATCAAACAGCATGAAAGGGTTCATTAAAATTTGTAACCTTTGGAATTGCCAATAAATTGTGTTTTTGCCAAGTTCGCATTTTCTTTCCAAAACAACTTCCTTAAAGAACCTATAATATTATTATATTAATAACTCTAGGTATGCAGTAGTATTACAACTTTGACCTTACAACCAGATTTAGCTTTAAGCTCTTGGGAAAATGTGCTGTTGTTTTCGGAATGAGCTATTTCATGAATATAATAACAATTAGACCATAAATATTGATATATATTCTTATGTATATTCATGATTTTGACCATGCCAACTACTTTATCGGTTTAATGAATCCATTTTTTTTATTTTCCATTACATTGACATAACTTTCCCCTATAAGGTTCCCTGTTATTGCTTAAGTAGACATAGTAATTTAGATTCTAATATCTGTGGGTTTCTGTTGAATGTTTTGATTCAGCAGATATGCATGAACAATTTCAAATCACTTCCCTTCAATTTATCCTTTTTTTAGTATTTTTTAGCATTGGGTAACTTTTATCCAGGTATTTCAGGTCTCTCTGAATTATGTTCTCAATAGTGATACCAATACTTATTTCAGCCTACTTCTCAATTAGTTAAATAACTCCGTACAGGTCGTCACAAATAGTCTTCATTGGTGCACCGAATTTGGTCTCACATGACAGAATAATTTCAATAAACATGTTTGAGTTTATTGGTATGTGGATTTAATATAATTTTCTTATGCTGGGCCGATGTCGGCTTGATGCCGGGCCTATGTCGGCTTGTTGCCGGGCCTATGTCGGCTTGTTGCCGGGCCAGTGTCAGCTTGATGTCGGGCCAATGTCGGCCTGACGTCGGGCCTACATCGGATGTTATGTCGGTTGTAGTCCGGTTAAATGTTATCATAAACGACGTTGGGCCAATGTCAGCTGCCGATGTCGGGCCGACCTACAGCCGACATAGGCCTATGTTGGGCCAACTTCGGAATGCTACCTGGGATATATTTTATAGATGCTTTTGCATATGAAAAAATTGGTGTGTCAATTGGACTCAGATAATTAAGTGAGCCTTGAATATATGAGTGGGAAAGCAATCAGGAAAACTTGAGTGCTGGGGTATAAAATATTAGTGTACTCTTATGATTAACTATCATAAATTTAGTTGGGTATCTGATATTGAGTTTCATGGAGTAACCAATGTGGGGTAACATGGGGTAGCCCATATTGGGCCCTTATGGGCTTTCATTGGCAGTCCATGGCCAATGAAACCCAACATTGGCATATTGGCCCAATATGGTTGGCTACTGGGGTACTTTTACTATTTCCAGTTTGAGCAAGTTGATTCTAGAAGCCACATTTTCTGTTAAGAACCATTTAAATCCAGTGCCTTTCAAGTCTGATTCATTCCTACTGATTCCAGTTAAAGCCAGTTGTCACTCCTACTGTATCTAGTTATACCAAGTTGATTCTGGAAGATGCATTTTCTATTTCAAACCAGTTAAGTCCACTGCCATTCAAGTCCAGTTCATTCCAATTGAATCCAATTCCAGTTATCACTCCTTCTGTATCTAGTTATACCAAGTTGATTCTGGAAGATGCATTTTCCATTTAACACCAGTTAAGTCCACTGCCATTCAAGTCCAGTTCATTCCAATTGAATCCAATTCCAGTTATCACTCCTTCTGTATCTAGTTATACCAAGTTGATTCTGGAAGATGCATTTTCTAGTTAGCACCAGTTAAGTCCACTGCCATTCAAGTCCAGTTTATTCCAATTGAATCCAAATGACCTATTTTCTGGTCAATACCAGTTACTTCTGTCTCTGTTAAAAACTAGTTATTTCCCGTTCAGGTATTGTCAGTTCAGGCAAATTAATTCCCAATCTCTGGTTGCTTCGGGTTATTTCCCTTAATATCCAGTTGAAATGTTTTCTAGTCCAATCCAGTTGAATCCAAATCCAGCTAAAATGAATTGATTCTGGTTCATTCTGAATACTGGGTGTTATGCATTGAGTATACCTCATAGGTCAAACCAGTTGGTTCCAATTGGAACTTAAGTTATGCCAGTTGGTCCCCGTTCAATGTAGTTGAGAGACAACTAGATTCAACTAGAATTTTTCACCAGGGTAAAATAGGTAATTTTTTTTTCCTCAAATGATGTTTTGTCAATGGTGATCGTATAATGTATGATTTCAACAACTCATATGCCTTATGTGCTGGATATCCCTTACATGTGCTAGCAGTTTTTACCCTTTCCAAAGGCAACAGCCTTTTTTCGCAGTACAACAGTATTTTAATTAAAGATCTGATCCTTGTCCTGTCACCACACCCATTTTTCCAGCTGATGACTGCTTGAGCTCTGATTGTTGCACTCTGTTGCCAAGCCTTAGTGAGAAAGATTGCCACAAATAGATGGAGACAACTGGAGACTCAATATGACTCACCATTGGGAAAGGGATGTGAAATTGTTAACTAATACCTCTACTTTAAAACACTTAACTCGGAGAACATAGCGAAAAAAGTATGGGGAGATGGAAGGAGGAACAGAAGTTGATGGAGGAGAGAGGTAAGGTAAGCAACTAGCCACGCATCAATAGGAAAGGTACAGCCGTTGGTGACGAGAGTGACAAAGGTGGAGGATGGTAAGGCAAAAAAATAGGACATGCTGAATCGTTCACTAATACCGGGTATTTTTCTCCTATGTGGGTTGATGAGAAAAAAAGGCTCTAATACAGCATACACGGTCACGGATAATAAGAATTATATAGTCCGTGCACACGGTACACGCTAATAGAATATTAGAGTCAACTGTTTGATATGGATAGTTGCGTTGTACGGCTCGAAGACTTGGAAATTATGGAATTCCTCATTTAAAAATTTAACCTGCTTAAGAACTGGTAAGAACAAAGCCACGGATAATATAAATATTTCTAAAATATTTGTATGGTCCGTGACCCAAGCTGTAATCGCTTCGCAATTGTTTCGCCATCTTTGTTAGCTCTGGCTTGTCCATTTTGAGGAGTGCGGAATTCGGACCAAGAGAAAAGACGCCTACGCAAAGAATTTCAATTCACTTTTATGTTACGGGACTGGAGAAATCGTCCTAATCTGCTTTGCGTTGGGGTGACCGGTTTAATACCCACGTTCGGCGGAACTAGGGGAAATATTTTATCAAATCATTGGCGTATCCAGAAGATCGTGGCTTGCGTGGTAAGTTGCTGAAATATTTAATTATTGATGACTGTTTCAGAGTTAAGCATCAGAGCTTTTAATTGAGTTGTTTTAATGTAGTGTTTTGGGATAAATTGGGTAGTTTTGACGCAATTACCGTGAACAATTCGCTTGATGCACTTTGCGAATACAGGTAATTGAGTAGGCATTCGTTAGGCAGGAACAGTGTTTGCGATTGATAAATTTACGTTGTGTCATTTCTCCCATTTCTGTTTCCTTCTGAGCCGTAATTTAATGTAATTGTCGGTTTTCCTCTTCTACGTTTTAGTAAATTGGCGCTTTTCGACGGTAGTGTCATACTGATAATGAACGTCGCAGTTGAGATAATACTGTCCGTCGTCAGGGATGCATTCATATCAACTAGGCCAGCAATATTTTTGCCCCTTCGATTTGCTGGTATTTTAAATTTACCGAAGAACCTGTCGTGTTATAATTGGTGGTAACTGGGTCGTATATATTTCAAGAACTGCATCATCGTTTTTACCCCTCTAGCTCGGGACAATAACTGCTATTTTCTTTTAAACATGATGCCGTATGTTCACTCGGCAGCTCGTAGACAATCAGTTTCGGAGTATGTCAATCCTCAAGGATAACATTCTCTTGTGCTAATTCCTCGTATGGGATCGTATGCAGGGTTTCCCTGTTATTTTTAAATTAATAATTAACGTCTGCTTTGTTCTCAACGACGGAAATTTTTTCTGGGAAACTCCCGCAAGTGATAGAAAAACCATGTTACCTTGAGGTAGTGCAGCGAATGCTAATTGGAAAATGTTAGCAACTCTCATGTGACACATCTTCGTTTTGCCTTTCGACGGTGAAATGCTATTTACCTCTGTTCAATTCATGTGCGATGCTTTTTGATGGGTGAATGAGCAAAATCGCCCTTGATCGAGTTAGTCTGAAGTACTCTTTAGATTTTGGCGCGTTGAAAGTGAATTCGCTTCAATTGCTCACGATTTTGTTCACTATTGTTTGCTAGCGAATGTTGGGGTTTATTTCAGCTCTAACATTGTTATAAATTTTTAATGTCGCGTGACTCGGAGCAGTAGGTCTCTTGCCTTTGTCGCCAGCTCGAGTGCCTATCTTAAATTCGTGTTTGCCACAAACTTCTTGCATACTTACCACATTATTCCATTGATCTCTTCCCACATACTGACGATTTCACGCTTGTTATGTGTTCGACTGGTAGTCCTGTTAATTGGGAGTGCTAAAAGATACATATGCAGTTTTTCCTTCGAAAGTGTATCAAGTAAACAAATTAACTCAACACATAATTGCGCGAATGTACCAGAATATGCCCAAACAATACCTCGTTCTAAAACTCTGGAATTGTTCTCACTAGTTTTCATGGATTTACTCGCGCGGGAACTTGCTTTTCGTGTAAACGTGCCCTCAGTTATCCCTTCGCTAGATCCTAACTTGGCTCTCCGCGGTCTTTAGCTTACTCTGAGAGAGCTCTGTATGAATGTTAGGATGGGGTCGGTTGCGCTTTGAAATGGAGAGAGGCGGTCAAAGGAAGAGTAGCAGCGGTACACGACTGGTCAGTGCACATTATTCATAGTAGAGAAGTTAGCACAGGCTGCTAATATATTAAGTCTTTCACCTCATACCTGATAGATGAGTTGTGTGGCAATTTTTTTCTTTATTGCTTAGAAAAGACTACATGAAATTTAGGGGTATGAATTTATTGAATCATGGCTACTAAATCGGAAAATGGAAAAATCGTGTGTTAAGAATGGACTTTCCTTCAAAGAACTGATGGTGGAATGAGGAAACTGCACTCAAACCTCAGACTACTCCTGGCTGTGCTGAGGACCTTAGTGGCACATGCTTATTCTGCCACTCTCATCTATATTGTGCAGCATTTCATTTCCAATGTGTGGAAAAATTGCTGTACTCACATGCTCCTATCCCCCATGTTATGTTCCTATTGTCTTATCTTCTCCCATTAACTCTCAACAGAGTACCCAATGCACAGATGAAATTGGAATTTAGATTTGTTATTGGCTTACAAGAAGTACTTGTACTTGGTGTTGCTGAGTTTGAAAATATTTCGACTAAAGTGGTGTGAGCAGACCATTGACTATAGATATGAGTAGTGGTGTGAGTTGATTATTGACCATAGGCTATTGATTTCAATTTTCAAACTTATTGAATGAATGTTTTTTGTTCTGACTCATTAGTTGACATGATGTGAAAATTGATAAATACTTAAGTTTGTGTGAAGTACTTCTTCATCCCTTTTACCACATATGTACTTATCTATAGTAAAATATTAGTGTGGTGGGAGGAAAAGTTAGCAGGGCAAAAGGCAGAACTGTGAGCAGGAATATATGCAGGTGGATCTGGGGCAGTGAGAGAGGAGAGTGAATTTAGTGGAGGCTGAGGTTACGGGTGTGGGGGCTGAGTAGTGGCTGACCTTGAGTTAGAATTTTATGAAGCAAGAACTGCTGCAAGTGTGGCTGGCAATGAGGCGATACATGGGGTTGATAGCCACTAGTATTAGTTCATGGGAAAGTCTAGGCATAGGATTTGTAGGTTTTAGGTTAAAGATCACAGCTAAATTTCTAGAAAAGTTATAACTCGGATAATTTTCAACATGGGAATAAATGAATGGATTTCATTCTTATTCATTCGTGCTCTGTCACCTTGTAGGTCTAATCAATGTCAACTTTGAGTTTAGTTAGATATGTAGTAATTTTGTCTTGGCAATTTTTGTGTGTTTCCTTTGTGGAAAATATTGCATGGAGACCAAACCATTTAAAGTTCATTGATTAAAAGAAATTATGGTTTTGATTAAGACTGCTTACTTGCAGCAACAAGATTTTTCTCTTTTTTAGTGAAAAATTACAATAAAGGATGAAATAATTAATAAGGTTGCATATCAGAGTGGGATAGAGGCCATAAGTACATTACTTAGTATGATTTGTGTAGAAAGAGAAATGACATAAGACTAGTGTCATCCCTGAATTTTGATCTGAGCCGTAATTTATCCGAAAAATAGTTGTTAACAAAATCTGAGACCTAATGATCGTACATCTATAAGTTGCATTAGGAAGACAATGTCTTGAAGAAACTGGAAACAGGCCGCCTCTGAGAGTTTAATGGCTGACTTAATGCTAGCACAAACTTATCCTCCTGCCTCTGCCCACTTCCTCTTTTTTTTGTGAGGGGTGTGCATACTTTGCCATCTGCCAAAACCAAACGACAATAGACTTGGGCCTGCAGTCAGTGCAGTTGCAGCCCACAGCAAGCTTCATGCTCTGGGAGGAGACGGACGGAAGCCAGCGCATATTATTCTTCCTGTCCTCCGTCCGCCTCCGACCACCCATCTGCATCCGCCAAATATTCTCGACCGACAATAGCGGGTGGAGCAGATGGAGACAGATGGAGGCCAGGAGGAATAGTATGTGCTAACTTAAGGAATTAACCGTATTTCAGTGACCCATATATTTTGGGAGGGAGGAAGTGGACGGAGGCAGGAGGATAAGTGTGCGTTGGGCTTTAGAGTACAAAAATCCTGAGAAATTTGCGATTTAAGTGAGCAAGCAGCCCAATGAGCAGAATGTGGAATGAATGAGATCAAATTATTAAGGAGGAGAAATAATGTTTCAAGGAAGGAATGGAAGTCATGACAACTTAACTTAGAGAGATATTGGAAAAATTCCCTCAAAAGATGTGGATATTTAAATTATATGATATAGAACTTATTGGGATGTGAGACGTTCAAAACACTTGATCCAACCAAAGAAATATCAATGTGCAGGGAAATCTAAGATCATTAGAATTACCATTTTATGAGATCATAAGTTAAGATACCTTAGTTCAGGGGAGAAAGCAAAGTCTTGGGTGTAAATCAATGGATAAATAAAGTCAAAGACATCCAAAAGCCTTGGTTAAGAGAAGCCAAAGTTAATGTGCTAGCAACTAACAGATGACAGGTAGAATCTTGAAAGTGGGTTGATTTGAGTGGGCAACTGATCAACGTAGAATTGACTGAGGTCAAGAAGGATATGAAAGCTCTGTTCACTGCTTGAGGAGATAAAGCAAAGAAAATGGAAAATGTCCACAATCATAAGCGGTAGCCCAAGAAAAAAATAGAAGATTATTTCATTATCTAAGTAGCCTTGTCAATGAAAGCCAGATTGGAAGAAGAAAAAATTGTATCACTTTTGATTATAGGTACTGATCACTTCACTACTTAACCAAATGAGCTTTAGGATGATATGCCATTTTGGAGAGACAGTTAAGCTCAACTGTTATCTGAGCTTGTTTAAGTTAGTTCCTCTAAACCAGTGAAATGAGAGAGAGAAGGATAATATCCTGAAGTGTGAAAATGTGAAAAGCAAGGTCATTGAGTGATAAATGTTATTTGAAGTTAGTCAATTACATTCTCTTGGGAAGAGAGGCTGAAATTTAGGGGAGTCATTCAGTAAGTTATAAATGTGGTATTCCTAGACATATTATTGGTTATGGCACTGCTGATTAAGTTTAGGAGGGGATAAAGGTCGGGGAATATTTGGAGTTTAGGTTCAACAGGACCAGCCACGGATAACTTTATGATGTTACCCACAATGCATTAATGTGTGAAATTCCTCAAATTGCTGGTTTGGCAGATTCCACAGATGCGCATTGCAGGTGACCCAGTGAAGTTATCTTTGGCTAATCCCTGGTGAACCTAAAATTGGTCAAGAAGAGGATCACCTGTTAGTGTTCAAATTTGGGACTTTACCTCTCAGGCTGTGGTGCTTAGCGCTTAACTTGCGACTGCTTGTTACATTGTATACCTGGCAGCCTGGATCACCTTGTCCAATAAAGCCTACCAAAATATATAGGGGAAGAGAATACCTCTGTAACTCAACAGGCTAAAACACTCAGCCGAAAATTGAGGGATCCGGGTTTGAGTTCTGGTCAAGGTGGAGACAAGAAGCTGCTGATAATCTGAGAAAGGGACGAGCCAAACTTAACTATGTCCATGTTGAAAGGAGAAGTGATCACAAGAGATCCGAAGTTAGAGAACGCATTATCATCCAGGGATTCCCCTTGTGAGGGATGTCCATATTAACTATGTCCATGATGAAAGGAGAAGTGATCACAAGAGATTCGAAGTTAGAGAATGCATTATCATCCAGGGATTGCCCTTGTGAGGGATGCGTGAGAAATTTGAAAAATAGTACCGGTTCCTTATGTGGTGGGCATATAAAGTTTTGAAGAATGATTATACTTATTGAATCACATTCCCAGGTACAAAATGAAGCAGACGGTGTATGACTTAGCTTTCCATCTACATACTATCCTGCGAGCTACCACATGGGCATGTGGCAGAGGGTATTAGGACACCAGCCATGTAAAGATATAAGGGTTTGGGAGGTGATATGGTGTCGTGTATTGTGGGAGTGTATTTAGTGGGGCTCAGTTTTTATTATGGTCACTTATTGTGTGCTGAAAGAACAAGTTTTTGTACCTCTCTGTTCGGCAATGTATCTCTCTTATTTTATCATTTCTCTCAGGCCTAGATATGTAGTGAGGAGTCATGATAATATTTTCTGTGTCACTAAGAAACACACCAATTCTGAATTTCTCAAGCAAGCAAATCTAGCATGTAGCCTCAGAGTCTCAAGGGGCTCCCACCCTAATCCCTCTAAAAGATGTCAGACACTATATGTTCGCTCTTAGCAGTTTTTAACAGCGTGTGATTTTTCTTTGTATTGTATTAATTATTTTGGTTAAATTTATGACCAAGGTCCCAAATGCTCATGGTGTATTCAAGATGTGGCCTTACCAGAGCAAAATAGCATCTCTCTTTTACTCATCCGAGGAACATCCTGTTAAGCATTTAACAAAATCTAGGTTCTCTAATGCTGTGCTGCATATGTTTTGCATGTGTGTTCCCCATACAAAAAGCTTTAGTGTCTAATCGATGTGTAAAATGGAAAACACTGTCCCAGGACGAGAAATTGAGGCCTCTGTGGATGCTTAAAGACCTGTAGGAAGTGCTGCTGACTGGGCAGAATGATCTTTTTAATTCCATGTTTACAATACACTTGTTCTTAATTTTTTATTAATGCGGAATATCAAGTTAAAATGGATAATCACGAGTAGGAATATTTGTTGGAGTGCACTCATCTGGATGATCAAATTGTTGTGTTACTTTTGATATATGCAATTTTTCTCAGTTTTCTTAATGGTAGTCATAAAATAGTGAACCAAGTAAATAATAGTTAGTGTAATGAAGAAACAAATTGTTTTATAAAGATTGGTTTGTTGAAGTGGCAAGACATTTCTCTTTATTCTTAAATAAAAGTGTTAAGTCATTTAATAATGTTTATTTCATCACACGATAATGTTTTTCCTTTTTGCTAAAAGTGGTTGAAATCTATTAAGATCGACTTCAGTTAATGCTCTTCCTAACTAGGCTCTCCTCAACTATCTTCCTAACTCTTCACATCATCTATGCTTAACTTTATTTTCCTTTTACAAGTTTCGTCTTCCAGATTTTGCTAGGCTTTTGCAATTTCTCAAGGTTTATCATTTCCTGGGTGCTAGGTGAAAAAAGATAGAAAACAGTTTGTGATACTTGTGTGTTTTTGAGAGGGTAATGAATGATGCAAAATCTCCTTTTCTATTTCAGAAATATTGATGTAAACTGTGAAGACTTACTTGTCAATAGAAACCTGATAGAATGTGTCTACTGTAAAAAGAGAAGCTAGTGAAAGTGACAAACAGTTAAAGAAAATGGAAGAGTCCAATGTACATGGTGATGGACAAACAAAAAACAGTGAAGAAAATGCAGATGTGGTGATGAAAGAAGTAGTTGAAAATGGTGGTGATTCAACACAGCCTGCAGACAAGAGTAGCGAGGGTGAAAATCTGGAAAATGGTTCAGATAAGAAGATAGTGGATGGTGCTGACAATGGAGGGGAGTCCAATGAGACAGTGGCTGAGAGTGGTGTCTCTCCTGATGATACTGATGACTTTCCTGGCATCAAATCTGAGCTGGTGGTATTGGATGAGGTGGGAGAGTCCAATGATGGCAAGGAAGACAATGGTGATTCATCTGCTGATTCCAAAGAAGGCTCAGATGCCAATACTTCCTCTGCTGCTGCAGGTGGAGAGAGCGATGCCAAAGATGTCCAAAAAAAGAATATAGATGACCCTTATGCTTATGTGAAACGGGATGATTTCACTTCAGAAAAGTATAAGATTGAAATCAGGGGCCTACCAAGATATTTTGGATTTGGGGTGAGTTTTGTTTTATAATCAGATTTAGTTTGTAAGGTGTGTCAGTGTTTATTAGTTGTTCTCTTCACCATAAGTAGAAGTATTTCATGTGATTCAGACAGTAATGTAAATTTTTAAACTTTCCAGGAGTTAAAGAAGTTCTTGAATGACAAGCTCAAGTTGGCATCCCATAAGATGAAACCAACTAAGAATAGAAACCAGGGAGTGTTTGTTTGCTTTAAGAATGAGGAAGACAGGCAAGCTGCAATTAAGACAGTGAATCGGACTCCTTGGAAGGGGAAACAACTAAGTGCTGTGGTATGGTGTCAATGATTGGCAAAGTGATTTTCAGTATTTGCTCATAATGTGAATTTCATTGAGTATATTTTTCCTACTTCTAGTCTGCAAAACCAGCTCCTGATCCTCTGGTGAAGAAGAGAAAGCTTGAGAATGAGGCAGCGGCAAATGACAGTAAAAAGCCCCGCATCAGTGATGATGAGAAATTGAGGAATTCAACTACTCCTTATTGGAACCTCTCATATGATGAGCAGGTATGCGAGTAGTCATATGCTGCTGAGGGCTATTGGGGTAGAAGGGAAGTGATGAAACGGGAGGAATAATGTTAGACTACTCCCTATTGTTGATAGACATCAAGGAGTCACCCATTTTTATTTTTAGATAGATGGTAGTCTCAACTACCTACAGTAAAACCCCTTATTTGTACTCTACTGGGGAATCTTGGATTAAGCCGTAAATAACGGGAAAATTCAAATGGCCGGAAGAGAAGAGTGTTCCATATACAGTGTAAAAACCTGCAATATTTGATGCTTTGCCAGATCCATCTAGGTTGCGGAATGAGAATTACCTTGTTTGAAAACTTCTATTAATTTTTTCCCTTTCCAAGCAAGGTAAAATTTACATTCCAAAGTAATGAAGGAAAACTTGACAATGCTTGAGAATCTTAACTGCTTTGCTGTTTGACAAGTGATAATTGCTTTCTTCAAGCTAACCGAAACGTTCTTTTTTAAATTTAATTTTCGATTCACAGTAATATTTAAAATAAAATGTGAGAAAGCAGGTGGCAGTGAGGTTTAATCCTCGTAGTTCATGCACTTTTCTTTTTTATTGTGAACTGGGTGACAAGCCATTTTTATTCTTCATGATTCCAAATTCTGTCCGAAATAAATACTCTCTCTTGGGTGTTCTGACATTGGGTTTAATTTTCTAGTAAAATTACATTATAATAATATACTTATGTATTAATTTCTAAGCATGAAGGTGAAAATATTTCCTTGGTTCATTGAGATTACGAGTTGAAGTAGCTTTTCGTTTAGAGTCCATGTATTGTAAAATGTTGTTTACCATGTTCTCTAGTGGTTTTCTCTTAATAATCTAGTACCTATGACTAGTTAAATTTTGACTTTTTTTGTATGTTATGCTTAATTTATTAATTGTTTGTCAGATTATACATTCAAGGGTTGCATTCTAATGGCCTCTTTTTTTTGTTCGTCTGTATTTTCCTTAGCTCAAGAAGAAGTATGAGTATGTGATGAAGATTATGGGCAAGCTGGCGGAACAAATTTCGATTGTTAACCCAATGCTGTCCGGTTGGATGAAGAGACAAAAATCAAAGTATAATGGAATGGCATGCAAATTGCTAGACATAAGAAGATCTCCTGTCTGCGATGGTTACAGAAATAAGTGTGAATTCACCATTGGTATGTCAAGTTCTCTTTAGTGGTGCACTAAAAAATGTTACCATAGTATTTGCTTCCATTTCATCAGCCGGGTTTAGGGCATAAGAAGCATATGTTTAAAATATCAAATGGGCACAGAGGTTGGTGCAAGCAGGATATTGCTTAATTAGTGTGTTAATGGCTACAAAGAACTTTCACGGGTGGTAGGCTTCTCTAAAATGGGGCCTGCTGCTGCTTCAACTCATAATCATTTTCAATGGTGACAATGGGAAGGAATTAGATTAAGTGGGAAAGCTGAGCATTAAGTGTAAGGGAGGGGTGCTATCCTCACACACTGATCTGTATTGTATTCCCTCAAATTATTTATATAAAACCTGAAGACGAATCCTCTAAAAGTCACTAGTCTTTTAGGAAGGAAAAATGAATTGGGGCCGCATTAGGTGGCTCTCTCCATGATGTAGTAAATGAAAGTCTGTATTCACCTACATGATGCTGAGGTTTTATGTTTCCCCAAATATTAACCCACAGTTCTCATAATGAAATGCCACAGTATAAACTAATTCAAGAGATGACTTGCCTCAGTGTTTCCCTGTCTTTAGTTCACTCAAGCCATCAAGTAGGGCGCATAATTTGAAAATTGCATGTAAGAATTTGCTGATATTTATGTTGAAGGAAAACTTCATGGTGGTATTGGAGAGGTTCTGGCTACATACTTTTTTTTTCGAGGTTCTCCTTGTCCCACTAGAGTTAACCTGTGCCACTTCATGGCTGAACTCCCTGTGTGATAGGTCAACTGTTGTTGTGTCCAGCTTCATTTTATGGAAGTTAATCATGAAATGTGATATATTTGAATGGATCTGATGTGTGAAGGATAGCCATATTTGTAAGTTTATCTTATTTTGGGTGATGAATAGTAGTTTTCCGTTAACTGGTAAAAATAGTTTTTGTAGTAACCTAATCCTGTTTAATAAAACTAATAATATTCCTACCATTTAGTTTACCAGGTCCCTTTAACAATTATAAAGCTGTTAAAATGGGGGTGGTCCTGTGTTATTGGCTGTTAGGAGTGCTTATTATTATGGTTAATTGTGTCCATCGAATCATTTATGTCTGATTTTTCAAGTTGGTGTTAGTTATTATACTTCTTTTAATTAATACCGGCAGTTAATTCTGAGCTATTGAAGAATCCACCATTCATCATAATTGGAATCATATTTTCCTGTTGTCATTTTGCAATTATCATGTAATACAATTTTAAGAATGTGGAAAGAAGAAGAGTTTCTCTTCACATAGCCTGTACTGATTTAAATAATATTTACTTAAAGGACATGTGTTCTATTATGAAGGATTTTAAACACTTAAAAGTGATATCTCTGACGGGGAAGAAGACTCGCACTTGGATGTCCAGGAAAGGCTTCTGAATAATAATTCTTAGAAGATACATTTTGATGTGATGAACTGCAATTACACAAGGAATGTGCTACTGTCTCAATGCCTGTGGTGCTGAAATTCTTTTATTTTTTTCCTGAAACAAATGGAAATTGTGAGAAAATGGCAGTTTTCATCATGTTCCTTGAGATACAAGCTTCTATTTTATGGGCCTTGTGGAAGATTTTGGCAGATTTTAAATGGGAACCACACATATGTCCTTTTAGTTCCTGAATGTGTTAACATGCCATTTTTTACTTGCTCTTCCTGCTGCTTATATCTGTAGTCAATTTGTTTCTGTAGTGAAGGTACTACTGTCAATTCTGAAAGGGAAAATCAAATTGACCACTCGCAAATTGCACTTGTGAAATGTGCAGAGGAAATGTATTATTGGCACCCCCCATCAATCCTTGATGTCTTGTGGGACTACTTATGGTCATTAGAAGGAGATCATTTACTAGTTCAGCCATTATGGATTTGAAACAGTGGTGGCTAAGGATGTTTTTTGGCCCATCATGCCCGCTTTGCTATTTATGCAGCTGCATTAGTCAAAATGTGGTGGAAAAGCCTATTAAAGCAGAAAAAACCAATATAGTTTCTACACTTCAGTGAAACTTTTACTGTAATACATTGTGTCATCTTCAGGAATATAAGGGTGAGAACCTTACTGATGTTAGTGTAAAAACAGCAAAATGTGTTTTAGTGGAAGCTTCTGTGGACAGTGAAAATATTTCATTTATTTAATTGCAATTATTGATTTTTTAGGCTCAGTGAAGCATGTGTTTGCTTATTGAGAAAACTGCATAGAAAGGACATTGTTTAGTTGAGGATGTTCGAAGATACTGTTTTGGTTATTCTTTGGAGCTCAAGGTTGACGGAAGCAGTGAAAGAAGTTGCAGTTGACAATTTTGAAGTAGAATCTAGACCCTTCTGCTATCATTTTGGAGTCACTGTGAATTCTATTTCCTCAAGAAGTACTGAGGGTTGGCATTAATTACACAGTTTATTGTGTACCTTTTCCCTCTAAATAGTCCAAGCATAAGCTTTATTCAGAAAATTAACTCTGAAGATTTAAATGAAGGGGTGTGGAAGTATTTTGCAGAAAAAGTACTACTTGCCAGTTGCCTATTTAAAAAATGGTTGCTCCTTTTACCCTAAATGTTTTCTTATTTCTTCAAGGATAGCTAACGTTGTAGGTACCATTGTGAGACTAGGCAAGGCCTGATACAACTATATCCAGACAGAGAGTGATTTTTCTGCCTCGCAAGGCTGCTCATAGTGAGTGTCATTTTAGTGCTCACTTTTGAGTTCATGCCAACCAATAGTATTCATTCAGGGAACATTCTCTTCTCATCTCGCTTCAAAAGCAGCACATTTTTTTATCATTAGCTCCATCTGTAGAATTGAATTTTAGGAGAAGGGATTTGGTATATCATTTTCCTCCTCCTCAGGAGTGAGAGATTAAAAGACCTTGGCACCACTTGAAATCTTCAATGGTGTACGGCACTTAGGATTTTGGTTTTTTACCATAGTGTTGGGTGTATGCTAAACACTGCCAAAGTGTCCGGAAGGTCAGTAATCTTTGACTGCTGCAGATGTTTCCTGGAGGCAGAATCATTTCTCTCTCAGAAATGGACATTCAAGCTGGTGCTTCATTTGATCCATGATATGTTTCTTTGCATTTTTATGTGAGATATCTTCTTTTGGCTCTCTGTAGCTTTGGAAGTGTGTTTATGTTGGAAGTATTAAACGTTTTCAAGCTTAGCTTAGTGGAAAACCATTGTTAGCCAAAAAACTACAATGTTTTCGTTCACCAGAATTGATGAAGGTGCTACTGGTTTCATTTCATTAGTAACATTATGATGATAGTTACATTAATGCATTGAAACCAGTTGTGTGTTAATTCTATTGAAAAAATACATTGTAGTTTATTCTTATGTTATGTAACTTGTATTTCCGTGCTTGTCATGACAGTTTTGAGGAATGGCTCTTCTCTTTTGTGATTTCCATGCCGAAGAATGAACAAGTGAGAATGAGTCCCGCGAGTATGTTACAAATGTGGTGTTAGGGAGGTCGGAAGGTATATTGCAGAACAAATATTACTTCATTTGGTTTCATGAATTACTGGGGTGCATATTTTCAGTACATGGCCATAAAACATTGGATACTATTGAGCAAATTGTAAAATAAATATCTCAGAGAATGAATCAGGTTTTGATTTTTAGTGCTGTTGCTGGCATCAAATTCCTTAACAATTTTGTTTGCTTATCTTTACTACAATATAAACCTCAATCATTTTTCCTCTCACTATAGGTAGGTACTTGGTTTATGGAAAGTTTTCAGTAGTGATATATAATGTGTAACATCTCTTGAAATGAATTTTAGTGGGATGTATTTTAATTGGCAAAATATTTGTTCATTGTAGAACATGTAGAGACACAGAACTATCAGCAGCTGACTAGAATTCCAGAAATGTAGAACAGCCATCCATATTTTTCCTCTTTTTGTATCTTAAATTTAAAAAGACATCAAATGGATTTTGATTTTTCTTATTGAATTAATGGTAATTGGATGTGATACATACCTATCCTGGCTCCTAAAATTATTAATTTAAATTAAATCAATAAATTAAATAAATAAATAATAAATAAAATAAAAAAAGATAAAAAAATATTCTTTAAATAAACTTTTTTTTTGATCTGTAAGTTTTTTGTGATAGTAGCTTATGAAACATCATGAATTCACAGTCCCTATATAATTAGATATGAATTCTTGAGCTGTATTGTAATATGATTTGGTTCTTTCCTGGCATATGATACTAATTGAGTCTTCTTGGGTTTTCCACCAGGTTAGGTAGTCGGCCAACATTTCGATGGCTACCTCCACCACCGTCCTCAGGGCAATGGCGGAGGTGGCATCCTCAGGGCAATGGCTACCTCCGCCATCGCCCTGAGGATGATGCCATTGAAACATTGGCCAGCAACTATCTAACCTGGTGGGAAACCCAAGGGGACTTCATTATATAGTAATACATTTGAAAATATGGGGTCCAGAATTTTGAAGTGGACAAACAAGCTGTGGTGATATTCCTGCTGTATTATGTGGCTGGTTATCATAGCCTGTAACAGCCCTTGATAGCCTATTTTAACAAGCTCGTTTAGGAGTTAACTTTTTTAGGAAGGTGAATTTCTTGTTGAGGAATTGAACTCGTGGGAAGTTAAGTGATAATGTAGAAACTTAAAATACGAAACATGAAGATATTAAGTTTTTCTTATGTGAAGGAAAGTTGTTGGTTCTGACTAAAAGCCTATATTAAATACATGTCACTGTTCGAAAAGACAAAATTCTCGAAATAACAAACCTTGTGCTTGGGCCCCAAGAAAGAAGGGAATTGTTTTTTACAAACCATGGCATATAAGTGAATCAGCAAAACTTTTTGCAGTTGTAGACACCTTACATTGTATTGCCAAACATGATGCATCAAACGAGTGGAATTCATGAATGATTGTGTAATTATCTCTTACAAGTGTTTGAATCACCCTGTCATTTTCAATGTATTAGGCTTTGTAACAATTAGACCCCTAGTGATGAAGGAAAACTGTAACTGAAGGCATTGCTTCCACTACTGTTTGGTCATTTTTGTTTTGACTCTTAGCAGCAATATGTTAATCATCATGTTAACTCTTATCATGTGAACCTTTTGGTGTTCCACTTGTCTCCCAACACCCATGAAGTGAAATGATTGTGAAAAGATTCAGTTTGCAAAGATTGAAAATGATAATTTTATATAATCGAGTAACTTTTTAAATGGAACAGAATCCTTAGCGTAAGTCATATAAGTGAAGAGAGATGTGGGAATGCTTCTAAGTTTGGTTCATGAACTTCAAAGGGTGATGTAGCATCAAGAAGAACTGGATCAGTGATTAGCTGTCATTAGAAGCAAAGACATTTCCTGGGTAGTATTTAAATTGCCTTTCTTGTGAACTAAATGTTTAATATAGATGACAATTTCTCATACATACTTTTAGCAGTATATTCTCTTTGGCGTTATTTTCCACGATTTCCACATTATTATGCCACGTCCTAAAAATCTTAAGATTTAGAACGAAAAATATAGCATGGTCTAAACTGAGGGCAAGGTGGAAAATATGCCTAATGACGCCGTATTTGTTTTCATGCTTGGAGCTATGTAATACATTGCTTTGAGTTTGTATATTGAGCTGACGACATAGAAGGCACGGCAAATTATTATATGTGGAGGTTTATTTGGAAATGAGCTGAGTCCCTAGATCTTAACATCTATAATTGAGTGATACAGAGATGACAACTTGGAACGCAGTCAAGATGACTTCAATCGTAACTAACTACGTAAATGTTAGTAACAACTGCTTTTCGTAAGAACCCATAGTAGTTACTCTTCTCAACTGACTGTGGATTAAGATTATTAAATTCTTACGCCGCTTATTTTTATACAGGCTTATGTTTTTAGATGCAATTTTAGTTATGTATACATTATCTAAACTGGATTAAAATTTTCCAATGCCGTGATTTCAGACTTGAAAGCTTTTGCGTAGGGAGCTACATGGTAATGGTTATTGTAGAATCTTTTGTTGTATAAACTTTTTTTTGAAGGGTGCTTCACCAATAATATCCAAAACTACTGTCGAAGAGTTGTGTGTGACTGCAATTGTTTTGGGAAACAAAGAAAAATTCATTTGCATTCTTATTAATAAGGTTCAAAAATACAAAACTTGAAAATGCGAAGTACCTATTTTTTGGTTCTGCTGACTTTATATTATCAAGTTTCCACTGTACATAGTTAGCCGTATTTGAGAGAGTTTTTTATGCTAGGTGATTATGGTGTTATTGTCCTGCTTAGGAGCTGGTACAATATCATGTCTTACCCTGAAAAAGACCTTGTTGGATTTGAAACCTGCATAGGTGAACATTCTGTGCTTCCTCTGTACATTTTATTAATTCCTAGGTAGCTAAATGAGTTGCATGAGTATGGAGTGTATGGAAAATCACCAAATTCTTTTCCATTGCTGGGATCCAAACGTCAGTAACTTCCTTGTAATTTTTTTGATGCAATCATTTGTGCATTTGTGGAAGTTGACTGACATTTCTGGTCCTCTGCCCGTGGCATAGGTTTATGGCTATTGGAAGATGAGGCCGTTGCATGCTTTGGCCTTAGGTCTAATCAAAATGCCAAAGTGATGACTTTTCCCGGCCTTGGAACCCTCTGCCTCTAGACAAAGAATGGGCCCTAATTGGGCATTTATCAATGTCTGTGGCAGCTAATTGTTATTGAGGGATCTCTCTGCTGAAAATCTTGCGGTTGAGGCCCATTTTAATCTGTGCCATGTGCACCCTCAACGGTTCGTAAGTCATGCCTTATCAGTGTGTGGCTCCAGTTGGGGCACTCACCCAGTCTTTGCGGTGACCCTGGTAGGCATATCTTACTGCCGCATTTGACTTTTAAGCCTTCCTCCAATGCTGATAGCAGAGGCGCATGCCCCGAGCTGGCAGAGGGAGCTTTCCTGTGAAGGTGGATGAGGCAGAGAACATTTTTGCCTCACATTCGCCTCCACTGTCAATGTCTCACTCGCCCATCAGGTATTAACGAGGAGACAAAGCAGCGGATGGTTGGATTTCGCCTGGGTAGCTACGTGCAGGGCCATGTTGGTGTTGGGCCGATCGACTCCTTGAAGCACATTCCTCAAAGAATGAAGGATACTGTCAAGGTACGATTATTTATACTAGATCTACGATATCATCCAGAGGGGGGCTCGATACCCTTAGAAACATATAGCTCTTTGTGTGTGGTGTGTGATTTAAGTGTGGGAAAGAGAGAGAAAATGATAATTGAACTTATTCAGGTGTTGGTTGGCTAGTCAGTGGATGGATGCTTGATCTAATACAACGGAGGACATCGCTGTCCTCACTAAATCTCCATCCCAAATTTCACGAGTACACATTTTTAACACAATGCTTCACGTTATGCTTTCATAATAATGTGCGGTCTTAAAAGTTGAAGGGTAGTGCTTATTTGCTTCAACTGTATAAATTTTAACCTCATAACCTTATTAGTTGATTATTTGTAGTTTGTGGTCATGCATCTATTTTGATTTCCAGGGTCTTGCACCTTTAATTTTTATATGTTATTCTCTAGGTGTGAAGATGAAAGAAGTTGTTGCTGATTAAAGTTATCAGGTTGAGCATTTTTTGTTTGATCATATATGGGTCTTTAACTTTTCTCTGCAACAATGTATTGTGAAACTATTGCTGAAAATTTCAATTGTATTTTTTTCATAATCAAGCTTTGCCTGTGTAATCTCTATGATAAATTAAATATTCTACCTGTTTGTTTAGCCCTTTAGTCCAGTATATTAATATATTATATAATACATTCGATGAAAATTAGTGTGCAAAAAATTTCAAGTCTGAGGAATTCTTTTATGGAGATTACCATAGCCTGTGGTGTATACATGGAATATTCATCTCCAGTGAAATATATCATATCCCTGAAATGAGTGAAAGGGTAGCTGATGATTAGAGGTGTGTATGTGATGAAGGGTTCACATATGAACCACATAATTTTCCCTGATTAAGAGTGTTTGCTATATCTGGTCACTGCCAGCAAATTCCAGGTAGTGGGTATGTGCTTAAGTGGTGATGACTTCTTATGTTTAAGGTTTTACATTTAAAAAAATAATTTTTTCTTCATCAATATTTTAAAGATTTAGGTTCATGTTGCCTTTTCCTTGTGGAAAATAATGGGTTTGGGTTGTATTTTGAAGGTATAAAAAATATTAAATTCACATTAAATGCTTAAAAATGTAAGCTGATGTGTTAGCTGTTGGAAGTTAACGTACATTATTTGAAGGCCAGTAGTATGGCCTCATTGGAACAAAGCAGTTTTGTGTCCAAAGTAAATATTGTCTGTCCAAGAAAATATATGGTCAGTCTGCTATTACTCTGACAAATTTTCATCCCTTCAGATTTCTCTGAAAATAGGGTAAAATAGTCACCCTGCTGAAAAAGAATCTTGGTTTTGAGCCAGCTATAAGAATGAAATAACAGATGAGCTGTGACCATTAATCGTAATTGTGATTTTTACTTTGCTGGATTTCTAAGTTAATGCTTCAAGTTATTGCAATTAAAGTATTATATAAACAAAATACTAAATTAGAATTTCTTAAGTGCTGTAAAACATGGATTGAAAATCCATTATTGTGACTTTTGTACTCATGAATTTTTCCGGGAGTTAAATGATATTGGAAATTCTGTTTGATGAAGTCACAATTTTGAGTAATGGCTGTAGTTAAGATGTTAATTTGATTGTATTCAAATGCTTGAGTGGTACACTAAGTCAAATCACAGTAAACAAGGGAATGCTATGACTTGCATTCACTCTTTTGAACGAAAGTGACAATAATTTTGTCATATTAGTGCCTTATATTACTTAGGAAGTCATTTTTTTTCGTATGCTGTTATACTGTAGTCCATGAAATGTAAGGTTGAAGTAATATCATTTCCTGTTTCTTGCTGACATCATTGTTTTCCAGAAGGAATTAAACTATTATTAAACCATCCTTCGTCAATACTTAAAGCAGAAACTACTTCTCTTCATTCCGTGCTGCCTACGCTAAGTATGATTGTCGGAATGACTGAACATGAAATAGAACCTGCTCTAATTCCATTAATTTTATTGTACAATTTATGATACATTCGTTTGAACAGTAAAATGCACCATGTACAGTGTCCTTAAGACTTCTAAAGTCCTTCACTTTACCCCGTATTACCCTTCAACTTTCGTGATCAACCCCTTCCTCTCACATTCTTTCAATTATCATGTACCTGTTTCAGTATTATACCCTTGCCCATTCCCTCAACATGGCCAAACCAGCGAAACACATTCCTTTCATTTATGTCCATTACTGGAGTATCCAACCCACTTTCTTTTTTTTACCCATTAATTCCTAACCCTATCAATTTTACTTTTCCCTAAAATATTTATCATGTACCTCATTCCCTCTGAATTTAATCTAATCCTATGCTTATCATGGCATACCCAGGTTTGTCACCATATAGTGCTGGAAGGAGAAGTTTTCAAGCCCTGTAATTGTTGCTTCTCGTGAAAAATCATTCCTAGGCATCCTCCACATAATACATATGACACATATGATCATATACACATAATACATATGATCAGCGTTCACACTCCATATAATTTCTTCTTCATCTTTTCTTCCATATTTCACAAGCATTTGACCAAGATACTCACAATCATCTACTATTTTAGTTCCTTCATCATTTATCCTCATTATACTATCATTCTTACCACTTGGTCAAAAAGATTGGTCATGGGCTACCACTTTGGTCTCTGACACATTTTTCCTCCAATGCACCTCATAGTTGCTTTATAGGAATATGCTGCGGAGCCCCTGCAATACCAGTGGTTTCTGAGACAATATCACTACATCATCTGTGTACAATAGAACTGGCTCATGTATATCTCTAACAATTACACCAATGTTATCCCTGCATGCATCTCTCAAACAACCATAAAAACATAGAATAGCCTCAGTGACTCATCGCCACTGTGCTCTCTGTTTTATTTAAAATTAGTTATTCGAGGGCTCATAATCTCTCACACTTGCCTTACTATTACCATATGTCGCCTTCATAACATTCATTAACAACTCATTCAGTCCTTAGCCCTTCAAAACCTTCCATAGCTTATTTTTATTTACCCTGTCATATGCCTCTTCAAAATCCACATGTGGAAAATATAATTTCTTTCAAATATCCACTCCTTTCTTTAGCACTATCTGAAGTTCATAGAGCTGCTGACTACATCTCTGGGCATAAACATACACTTTGCCCATCAGATTCAGTTAGTAGTAATCCTCTTCCCTTACCATTATTATTTTATTGAACATTTTTCCTGGAATACTGAATTGACTAATTGCTTGGTAATTTTTACATTTGGTCTTCTCACTCTTCCCTCTGTACAATGGAACTGTAGTTGAATTCTTCGAATCCATTGAAGTTACATGAGGTGTTCAGCATTTTAATGAATCATACAGTTTGCATAAGTGACATCATCACTAGTGACATTGCATAGTTTTATACTTGGAGACAAATTTTGAGTTTTGTAAAAGTACCATCATGGATGTGAATCCTTTTGGAATCTTGCATTGGTAACATTGTGAAAGCCCTCATAGTTGAAGAACACAATATTTGTCTTTTCACTAGCTTTATATAGACTACTTTGTATGTGTCATGATTAATACGTTATAGATATTGATGTCCCATTAATGGAGTGTTTTCAAATAGCTCTGAGCTGTATTCAATGCTCTTATATTTTTGCACCTGGAATTTTTATTTTTTAAGACTCTAGATCCAATGCTTGTTAAATGTAATGTATGTATATTGATTCAAAGGAAATTTCCAATTTTGATTGGTGAATCTTTATGTGAGGAAAGATAAATCCAATTAGATTAAGATTTGCACGTGATCAGCCACATTTTTTCTCTCATTTTAAGTCTCACACTAACTATGCACTGAACAACAGTTAAGATAAATATAGCTATATTACCTGAAAAATACTGTGATGAGTATCTGTTAAGATGTTAAGTTCTTTGTATTAGTGGTCTAGGCATTCTCTTGGATATAACATAACTTCCAATATCAGTTGACCTGTAAACTGTTTCGTCATTGTGCAAATCATTTCCTCATGATGAATGAGATTGATGTTGACTTGAATTAGCCTCATGGAAATCAGAATTCATGCAGCATATGTCTAATGTCAAATCTATTGCAAGGATACATGCTGTATGCTTCTGCTTGTTTTTTTAAAATCCACTTACCATTGTTAGTAATATGCTTGGACCTAGTGGGTGGAAAAGAATCTAGGCATTAGCTAGTGGTGGGTTATCTAAGTTATGTCTGTGATGATGGTTAGAGGGAGGCTGGGAAAAAGGTTAGTTTGTTTTTTTCCTTATATTTTTTAATAAAATGTGCAGAAGATTAAATTTATGCTTGTATTTAGTAGTTGTGATTTGCAGCCATTCGCAATTGGCTCTCAATATTTCCAATTTTATTGCCTAGGTTTTTGAAAAGTTTATAAAGGAATCTCCCCGAGGGCCATTCAATCCTGAGACTCACGTAGGCCACTGGAGGCAACTCACCCTCCGTCTCACAACACTTGATCAGCTTATGGTTGTCGTGTTAGTAAATTCAAAGGGTGCATCACCTGAAGAATTGAACGTGTCCAAGGAAGAAGTGAAGGACTTCTTCGAGAAAGGTGATGGAAAGGATCTGAAAGTTGACTCCCTTTACTTCCTAGCATTTGGGAAGAGGTAAGTCTTAGTAGTTCTTTCAATCCTTCTTGTTAGCCTGTTCAGGTGGTTGGAGCTTGAATCATAAGTCATGGAGTGCACATTTTAATAACTTTAAGTTGAGAAAAAACTCTTGCACCACACTTAACTTGAACACATCTATTTATGCGTTTGAAATAACCATACATGTTGTAATATAAATTATACAAGAATTATATTTGAAATTTTTGTCTCCAGTATTGCATTGTTATGGTTTGGGTTTACGTTGTTGACTTCAAAATTTATACAAAAATCTTGTCAATATGTATTTTTATTCGGCATTATGCCTAGTAATTTATTAGGGTCCATTTAATTATATGAAATATATGTTAACTTGTTTAGGAGAAAAGCTGTATGTATGTCATTGAATTATTTGGAAATAAATGTCAAGTACCCTAAGGCTACATGTTAATGTAGCATTAAATTGCCAATAGTCACTTTAAATGGGTTTTTGTGGAATGCAGAAAAATGTCTTCATACTTATTGTTTCATTGAGAAATTCCAGGTCGGGTGTGTTAGATAAATCTTTCATTTTTGGGGCCTCAAATAATGTAATGGAGTTATTCAGTTTATACAGTGAAATTTTATTCATGCATATTTGAAAGTGTGCACCTATTTTATGGAATGATTGTTTTTCTTTATTTTAGCTTGAACCTATATTATAGCTCAGAGATTTTGCTAAAAAAATGGCCCCGCATAGCTCATGGTTATGAATAAATGAGAAAAGGACATAATTTTAACAATAAGTCTTCTCCTGTGTCCATGTGCTGATAGTTTTTAATGAACTTACTTTTTATTCTTTCAGAGAGGCTGGAAAAGACCCACCCAAAATGGAGCATTTATCAGGGTTAAAGTATATTACAGAATCCATCTTGGGCCTGAAATTTCGTATTTCTCCTGAGGCATTCTTTCAAGTCAATACTCCTGGGGCGGGCATTCTTTATTCTACTGTTGGAGAAGTAATTGAACTAAGTCCTTCAACTACCATTGTGGATGTCTGCTGTGGCACTGGCACTATAGGACTTTCCTTGGCTAAGGTAAATAAAGAAGGTTTTTTAAAAATTATCTTTCAACCTTATTAGTGGCTGGAAAATGTGCTAGGTTAGAATGAGTTGGTTGCCTCTCTTGTTGGAACACATTAAATTTGGTAAATGCAAAATAAATGAGATTGTGATTCCTACGGCTATGGAAAGTGTGTGCCTTGGTGGCAATTGTGAGTTTTAGCTATTGCTGGGCACTGGTGCAGTAGGAAGTATGTGCTTTCTAACCCTATTTTGCAATCCTCAACTCTTGTACATTTTCAATACCCTCAGCATGTAGGTGCTTTTCAACTGGTTCATACTGCTTTTTTTGTCTACTGCTCTAATGTGTAAATTTTGCAGAAGAATGAAGCAGTTCTCATGTGAATGCTTTAGAATGTTGCATTACATTAGACCCTCACTGTTTCACTCAATCTTTTGACTTCGTGGTCAGCATGCTAGAAATTTAAAATGGACCTGATGTTGTGTGCACACTTTAAAATTTCCACTTTGACAATCTTTTACACCCATAATTTTTTTATTCATTCAGCAGTCCAAACCTCATTTGTAAACTGACAGCAATTGTTATCATGGTGACTTACATTCTTAATTATTAATATTAGGGTTGGACCGATACCAGAAATTAGCGATACCGATTCCGATACCATTTCTCCTCCCCTGATACCAATACTACTTCGTTCTAGGTATAATACAAACTCAATATTTCACCATAAACATTTTAAACTGGCCCAATCAGCTAAGAAATCAGATTACCAAAACAACCATTATTACACAGGCGAAACACTAAATTCACTTAAAAAGTTTGGTGAAGAAAGATGATCAAAAGAAACGCACTCTGTCTTACATTGAGCTGATGGCGTTCGGTACCAGAGCACTCTAGTGGTAGAATTCGACACCTTATTTAAATGGCTGAATTGGCTGTAAAAATCTGAAAATTGAAAATATCTAAAAAACACTGGCGTGACTGACGATACCGATACTACTGATACCATAAGTATTGGCCGAAACTTCATATCGGTATCGGTCCATCCGTAATTAATATGTAAATGAGCTGTTTGCATGATTAGAGCAAATATTGTAATGATTAGCACTACTGCCAATCAGCTCGAAAGAGATGATGCTATATTTCTTACATAGGGTCATGTCTATGATGATTCACATTCAAATTACTGCGAGTATGGGGGCGAGGTGGTACATCATGCAGGTTCATGTATTTAAACCTACCCCATATAGTGTAATATACTGGTTCACTGTACAAATAGTTCTGTGGAATGTCAATATTCTGCCATGATTATCACCAAGTATCAATGAAATACAGTTCAGGCCATTGCCAGTTCACTTTGTGGATAACATAGATTTGAAGTTGTATTTGAATGAAAACATCCTTAGGGAAATATATGCGAAACTTGTAATTGTCGGATGACAGTGTATTATTCACACATTGAAATGTTGACGTTTTCTATGCTCAGATATTAATATTTGACGGTTATTGCTATATTGTTGTCTCCTTGAATATCTGAATGTATTTCTAATCTTTCAAAACTGAGAAATTTTTATGAACCTTAACACTGTTTATTCTAGGACTGTGGACAAGTCCTAGGTTTGGAAGTGGTTGCTCCAGCAGTAGAAGATGCTAAAGTGAATGCTACTGAAAATAATATAACCAATGTTGATTTTTTCACTGGAAGGGCAGAGGATATATTAACATCAGTCTTGACCCGTGCAAAAGGAGATAAAGTATACGCAATAGTTGATCCTCCACGCAGTGGATTACGTAAGTTTGTTAGATGCTCTTGATGGCTGAATTCATTGCTCTCTGAAACAGTACTATTATGACTTATTTTTGCCCAGTGACTCATTTTATTTTTTTGTCCTTTCAGAGCATAAGGCCATAGTTTCTCTTCGAGGAGCTGAAGTTATAGATAAGATTGTGTATGTATCTTGTGACCCCAATGCAGCCATGAAAAATTTTGTTGACTTGGCACGAATAACTTCTAAGGTGTATCATAACTATCCGTTGGTACCCATTACTGCTATTCCAGTTGACATGTTTCCTCACACTGCTCATTGTGAAGTTGTTATACTTTTCCACAGAGTCAATCCTCTTAACCTGCCAAAGACGTACCCCGCAAAAGAGGATGACATTGCATTACTAGCTAAAACTCTCACAAAATCACCCCAGGATCCACCTCCATCCACTGATTCTGAGAAAAAAGAAGATGGTGCTGGAAATGGTCCTCCTGAAACTGGCTGTACTGAACCCAGTGAAGGTGATACCATCAATGACAGTAAAAATTCTGATGGTGTTGGTAAGGATAAGAAAGAGGGCCCTGTCTCTGGTGTGCAGCTGGCAGCAGATCGGCTGAAACCGAAAAGGAGAAGGCCAGGCCGTAACATGAGGTTGCTATCTCGTGGCCTTTTGGTTTTAGGAATTGATAAAGAAAAAGAATTACCACAATCCTCAGCAGGACCAAAGGTTTTTGTAGGGTGTCCTGCTGGACCGAAGAAACCTGCAAATACATTTAATAAACCTGAAATTAAGAACAAGATGGCTGCCCCTGGGAAGATTACGAAAATGGGCCCCAAGGGTCCTTTTACTGGAAACTTTGGCCCAAAAGGCCAGGGAAAGTTTAAGCCAGGTGGCAGACCCTTTAATTTCCAGAATTTTAAGACTAATCCTAAGTTGGCAATGAAGGAGAAAAAATTCATTCCCAAACAAGGAGGTCCTGGAAACAAGAGGAAATGGAAGAATGATGAGCTACCCTTCAGAGGCGGTGTCATAACTCATGATGAAGATATGGATGAGGGCTTTGAAGGTCCTGTACCCAGGCAGAGCTATCCAAGGAGGGGGCCATGGAAGGAGGGCCAGCAAAGGAATGTACGAGGTAGGTCACCTCCACCATCCTCTGCCCGAGGAGACATGAGGAGGGGTGGTGGTGAAAGTGATGAAGCTGTGTGGGAGAGACTGGAGCAGGGCGTTAGAAATTGGATTGAAGAGAAAGATCGGCGTGTTGGAAGCCCTGCTAGAAAATTAATGAGGAGAGATACCCATGCCCAAGGGTCGGAAGACAGAGGAGGTGGTTATTTTAGTCCAAACAGACCGAATTTCAGAGATGAGTGGACTATGCATAGTGAATCCAGGCCTGGTAATGAGAGAGAGGGAGAAGCAAGATTTGAAAGAATGCGACCAGATGCAGTTTGGGAGAAAAGACGGAGGGAATCTTTGAGCCCACAAGGGAGGTATGAGGGTGAGGAATTCATGGAAAGGATGGATGATGAAAGCTGGGGTCCTGGTGGTCGAACTGAGGAAGAGTTCAGCTTCAGAAGAAGGAAGCACAGTGGTGGCAATGACTCAGGGAGACCTCACATTGGTGACGTGGGAGAAAGGCATAGCCGTAGGTCTTGTGAAAGATTCAACAGGAGGTCTCCTGAAACTTTGAGGAGGAGATCTAGTGATCGCTTTGACAGGAGGTTCTGTGAGGGGTTTGAGCATAGACCAATGGATAGATATGAGAGGAGGTCAAGTGAAAGGTTAGATCGTAGATCCCCAGAAAGATTTAGTAGAGGGCCCTGTGAAAGATGTGATCGAAGATCAAGTGAACGGGCATATCGACCGGAACCTGGGAGGTCAGTCGATGATTACATTGAATCCCGACCAAAGACATTAGTTATAGAAAGGGATACCATTGCACCTAAGTATGCTCAGCGTATGGAGCGGTATGCTGAGTCTGAAGTGCGGTTGAGAGGAAACAATGAAAGCCCAAATCAGAGGGAATTTATTGGTCGATCAACTTCCCCTAGGAAAATGGTTGGCGTTTTAGGTTCAATGGAATTGCATAGAAAGAATGAAGTGATTATGTATAGAGGTCCCAATGATGCTGCTATACCTCTTCCAATTGATTTAGAGGGGAGAATTGCAGTAGCTCACTCAGGTGCAGAAAACAGGGGTAGTCATTATGAGAAGCGTTTTGAAACAAATGTGCTTCGTAGAAATTATGATGTTGAAGAACCTGGTGGTCAGAATGATCATAGTGTCATTACACGTCGAGTTGAAGTAATCAGGAGGCCCATTATGGTGGATGATAAGTATAGAATGCTGGTGGATTCTTCAGGAAAGTCATTGGGGACTGCTGAAGTCCTGTTGGTAACTGCCAAGAATCAAGTGTATGATGCTGACGATAGGGCTCCATTCAACCCAAGTGAAGGCCCATCATCTTCAAGGATTTTGGAACAGAGGGAAGTGGGCATGATGTGCCCAGATAATAAGTTTAATAACCACCCAGAAGGACTCAGTGGAAGGCCACATGGAAATTGGGCCATGGGAAGGGGACAGATGGAAATGCCAAGGCCATGGGGTGATATGGAGAGATCGAATCTTATTCGAGATCAAACAGGTATTCCAGATACGAATATTCCAAAATTAAATTATCCTATGCAGGATGCTGGTGATGGCCTGAGAGGGGTTGTCCCTCCAATGAAGAACCCTGGAGCTGCTCCAAATGCTCAAATGATATCTTATCCTATGCCTCAGGCTTACAGGCAGAAGCCTTATGATTCTGAGCCTAATTCTCAGTTCCCACCTAATGTTCCTAGTCATTTTTCTGAAGAGATCCCTGTACGATCACATCCCAATCAAAATGCTCCATTTAGTTTTGCTCCATCAGCAAACAGCAGGACACCTGCTCCATATCAGAATCCAAACAGCTCATCAATTAGGTCACCTTTGATCTCCCAGAAGCCACCCATTGCAATGGGTCCTGGGTCAAGTCATATAATGCCTTTAATGGCCCCCAACCAACTGCACCACATGCCAGGTCCTGTTGGGGACATTCCCATTCGACAGCGAATGCCCTCCATTCCCTCTAACCCTGTATCTGATTCTAGGATAAACGCCTGGAATTTTAGGCAACCAAACCCCTGGGGTGGAATTAATCAGCAAACCATCCCACCACAAAAGCATTGGTGAAGTCTCTTCCCCATCTCATTTCTGTTTTAGAGCAAGGCTTTTGAGGAGGTCATTTGTTTTTCATGGGGAAAAATTCACTCTGTGGAAGATTGCAGTATAACTCCATTGTAGTGGTACAATAAGAAAGAAATTAATTGGTATCAATTTGTTCTTTTTGCTTAAACTCGCAGGAACACTTTTCCATTCTAATCAGTCCATTTCATAATTGTTATGAGTAAAGTGGTATTTAAACTGCGTGCTGTGATTTTATTTATTGCAGTGGCATTTTTGCAGTAAGCTTTTGGTTATTTAGGGAGCACTTATTTTTTGTTGTTTTAGTTGAGCACTGTTTTGGTAGTAGAAGCAAGTGGTATATCTTAATGTATCTTGGCTGCCTTCTGTTATTGAAGTCATCAATGAATCCTTGTCAAAATGATAATTTTGTGAGATCTTGTGTGATTTGTATCCACCCTTTGTTGAAATAAAAAGAAATTTTAAGGATCTGTTTTCTTGTGAGGTCATAAGGCTTAGCCATTCCTCTTTCAATCCATCCCAATACATATATTAGGTATGGTTATCAGTTGTTTCAGAATATATCGTAATAAGAAGTTTTCATTGGTTTTCCTCAGTTTTTATGTGACCTTGACTATTTACTGGGTATCATGTAAAATAATAACTTGGTCCAGTGTAAGGTGTTGGAGATCATATTCTGAAACAACTTTTTCATGTTTTATTCACTTGGTGGAATAATGTATTCTTATTACACCAATTTTATTTATTTTTGCCTTTGGTTGCATTAGAGCATCATGGGCGTTTGTTGCAATATTTTCATATTGTTGAAGGCCCATTTATCACAACTGTATTCAATTCCTGATGTGTGTTATGGAGACATTGGATTTACTGGTGTAATGATCAGTGCAGTTCTTTTGTATTGTTTTTATCTGTTATCAATCTTCTGTTGAAATTAAATAGAACCCCATGTCATGGTGAGGCAGTTGCAGAAAATATATAGGACAATCCTACTAATGGGCCCAACGAGGGTTAAAGTTCTTTGAAGGTTAAATTCTCCTGTAAAAATGAAAACATTTTGAGAATTGGAATATAGTGGCTACTGTTATTGTATCATCTGGAGTATAACTACATGTATATACTAGGGCGTACCCAGGATCAAAACTAGGGGGTGGGGAGCAAGCCATGGTCGTTCAGGTTATAACGTTTTAGCACGGAAAAGGCGAATGAAATCAAAATTATATATAATTATAGCAGTGCTGTATTAGTTATTACAATTATTTGCTTGAATACAAATTTAATCTTTATTCTGTCGTACAGCAGCGGTTGAATTAATTTTTAGACCACTACTTACAATTTTTTTAGTCTTTCTTTATTTCCTTCAGAAGATTTACAAATTTATTCGCCAACTTCTTTTATATTTCTTCCTCAACAGTCCAAGTAAACAACAACAACTTTTCTCTTCTTCCCCTTGGTAACTTGTATTGAGGGTTTTCTTTTTTATTACCATATGACCATATGTCAATTCTAGTTACATGGGGGATCGAGTTGGTGTGGTGGTTAGAGTACTCGCCTACCACACGGGTGGCCAGGGTTCAAATCCCTGCAGTGGCGGATGTTTTTCAGAGAAACCCGATCCCTACTTGAGTGACTTGTGGAGGGCACTTCAAGTACAGTACTCCGTCTGTCGGATGAGACGTTAAGCCGTGGTCCCCTTGGCGCCTTTCGTTAAGAGCAGGCTAATGCCGACGCCGGGTTTCTATCCACCCTTCCTCCCTTACCTATCCCCTATGGCGCAAATGACCTTAGCCGTCGGTCGCCTCCCCAAATATCCAATCCAATCTAGTTACATGTCTCATACTAATATTTTTTTTTGCTTCTAGGGGGGGGGGGGTGCCCCCCCCCCCTGCCCCTCGCTGGGTACGCCCATGTGTAAATACAATCTGTCCTACTGTCTACCATAATTGTTTTGGTATGAGTGGGTTAGGTACCTGCTGTTTTTTTTAGTATGGTAAATGATAGGTTTTAACATTGACGAATTCATCAGGAGTCTTAGGCTAGGTCATCTTGAAGTCACTCAGAAAATTGTTTGTTTGTAATAGGTATGGGACAGCATGAACTAAGCAGTTCAATTAGAAAGGTTCTGAGAAATGAACAGTTCACACTTACTACCTGCTCCGCACTGTAATTTTAAGCTATAGGCAAGTGCTACACTGTATGAACAAAGCAGTGGAGGGCCATAAATAGTGTTCATCAAGTTTTTTGAGCATGAACAGTTGGCAAGATGATTTGCATGATTGTATCCAAGTGCTATGAGGAAGAAAAAGTACCACATGATTTCACAAAAAGCAGAACCATTACACGTCCCAAGAAAGGCTATGCAAAGGATTGCACGAATTACCGAACAATAACGCCTCTGTCCCATGCTTCAAAAATTTTATTGGTTATAATAAACGATGGAATAAAAAAGAAAATTGATGTGACATTAGATAGTGATCAGTATGGCTTCAGACCAGGAAAAGGCACTCGAGAGGCAATTTTAGCATTTTGACAAAACCTAGAGAGGAGACTAGGAATTAACAGAAAAACTTTTTGCGAAAACTTACCGCACATCTTTGAGAACCGGAGGAGCCCGTTGCCCAAAAATTTTGGGGATTACGTGTCCTCCTGGCTCCCTTTCCGGGTAGATGCCATGCGGTCTGCCGGAGTACATCCTCGAATCGGGGACCACCATTCGGACCAATTCTGGTGGAAGCGTGGGTACAACCGTCATCTCAATACTCCTCGTCTACCCACCATTAGAAAGGCAATGAGAACATGGCGAAAGCTTCAATGACCCTTGAAAAAGCTCATAATACCGTAACTTAGCACCGTATTAACGTGATATAGCCTTGCCAAAAGTATGTGGAAGATGCAGATTACTTCCATCGTCACCCTGACAAAGCGCTGTTCACAAAAATGCTTCATGGCGACAGAAAAAAAGACCGATCCCGGGCGGTTATGGGTACTTCCAGAGATCATTAAATGGTAGAATAATGAAGGAATACGGGTGCAGGTATACCTCGACAAACGTTTCGAGTTATGTGGGTCTTCTGGCTAATTAATGGATAAAATTGGTCAAGATGCGACGACAGAATGGGGTTTGAACATGGCCTCCTGTGGTTCGAACTAAAATTCAAAAGCCGAAAAATTAATAAAACTGAGAAATCGCGCAGAATGAAGTAAAAATTGATTTGAAAGAAACAAGTACTTCACAGCTTATTACATATGACGGAAATAACGAATAAGTAAAAATAATGACGTTGCGTTGCAAAAAATTGCGTTTTCGGCTTTCTAAGCCGAAAATATCTTTCATTTCAGCAGATGGAATTTCCTTGGCCATCTTAACATTTGCTTTTGATGGGTACTCGCGTCCTTTTTAAGCTGATAGTATCGAAGGGTAATGATAAATTGAGACCTGCTGTAACTTAATGCTGGTCTGAGATTTCTTGAGTATTCCTTTTTACTATATTGTTGGTAATGCCCAATTGCTTTATAAAATATGCATCAAATGTCTAGTTCGAGAGTATGAATAAACGGACTTCTCATAAACGAGTATTTCATTTGTCTTCCATATCTAGAGAAACATAATCCTTATATCGGAGAAAAGTGTTCGTTTTAAAGAAAAAGCAACGGCGCATAATATTATGATATCATTCAACAAAATTTTTGCAATGTAGAGAATGAATGTTTATTTTAAAGCTTCAAACGAATTTTTCTCAACACACGTACCATTCGATTATGGTCATTTTTTATATTTCGTAGCCATATACCTTAGCTATGCTTCGTTGAAGTTTTGACATGGTTACTATTCATTCTAGGGAGAAATTAATTCTTATTTGCCATCATACTTGATTTAACGTCGAAGTTTCGCGGCATCCAAGGCCGAATAGGACGGTGGTCACTTATCGGCGTACGGTCCAACATCACTCACGTTTTATTAAAATTCAAAGGGTTGATTTGGGGTTATGAAGAAGTAATTGGAAAATACGAAATCGCAACAACGCTATTGGCTCCGTAGCAACAAATCTCAAAATATTTTCCTGCACGACACTGCACGTAAGTATCAAAAGCAAATTCGTAAGAAAATTCAGGTGGGCTGTAGCTAGCGGTGCGGCGTATAGAATGCAGAACTCTTGTCTGGTGGAGAACAAGGAGAATATTCCATTTCTAGATTTAGATTAACTAATCTGTCTGGGAAAGTAAACATTTTTCGACGCAAAATAACTTTCTGTGGAGCTCGACATGTTCAACGGTCATTACCTAGGGCGATTGCTCCGGCTTTCACAGCATTTTGTATGGTGCTAAATCGTGTAATATTTGAATTCGCACTTTCAGCGTCCAGTGCTTCGCAGTACAATTGATACTTCCTAGTTTTGTAACAATTATTTTACTATTTATTCTCGGAGGGCACATGGTTGTTGATCCTAAACGATGGCGAGTTTCAAGCGGCTTAACATCAAAAGCGTGAGAAACATTTTGGAATTCGTCGATGTGGAGACATAATACCAATAACGCTATTGCGAGATAGTTCTTTCTGATTAGTTGTTTGTAGCTATAAGTCAGCCCGCTGCAACTTGATTTAAGGGAATTTTAAGATCTTTTAATCTCTTTCCGGGTGCCCTTCCACGTCTTTCTTGTATGGCGACAAGTTTCGCTGGCACTCTGCCCGCGTCTGCAGGCTGAAGATATTCCATCACTTCTTTCCGGAATTTGAAGAGAACCACAATGTCAATCATAGACGTACTATAATTTTTCCATCTCTTGTACTAGAAGTGACTCTACCAAAAGCAGTACTAGACTCGAATCTTACAAAATACATCCCGCTTTTTCATCTCCATTTTTGTCCATCTCCATTTTCATCTCCCCTGTATTCATTTCCTTATTTCCGTTTCATGACTGGTGAGTCCTAAGTCATAACACGCCCTGCGACAGGCCCGTATGGCTGCTCGCACGATAGTATTGTAGGTAGTGGACGTATTAAAATTCGGAGTGCCCATTTACCGACCGATACGGCCTGATCTTATGATGCATTTACTCTCACGGGTCAATGCATACAAATTAGCGCGTAAAAATTCACGGAATTTGGGCATTGGCTTCTTTTTGTGGACGTCTGTTCATGCATTCCCTCAAGTTGTTCGTTTAAACGATGCAATTTTGATGGAACATGCGCTCATTCATGAATCCACATTGGACACACTATCCACATGAACACACAGTACTTGCATCGTCTAAACAAGTCGACTTGTTCCTAAATATCGGATGGACTGATCCTAAGTATTATTGTCCGTGAGTGATATGCATCCGGGCCGTCTTCACTCAGGTTTTCCTTCAGCCCATCGTTGATCGTAGTGTTGATGGAGTCATTCGCGATGGACTGGGACTCCCTACTCGTGACCATTCCTCTTTATTTATAGCCCCAAGCGGGTCCAGGCGCCACATGCGGCCGAGAGCGTGATGTGGCTTGGTCATGATTCACTCATTTCCTCGCTTGTGTCATCAGTTGGGGGAAATATTCGCCTTCTCGCTTAGAAGACTTGCGAAATTTTTTCGATCCGCGAAAGAACTCCACCAAATAAGCGGAACAGTAATGGGGCACATTCTTGTACGTTTTATGTCCATATTCGATTGAGCTATTGAAGCCTGCGCATAAAATAAAGCTCATCCTATTTAAGATTAAGAGAAAAAAGGTTGGCGAAGAGTTTAATACGGAGTATTGCGATGCATGGTGTGGAAACGTAGACTGTCGAGAAAATGAGGATGAGAATAGTCTGGAGGCTTGTATGATGCAAGTGTAAGGGAGAATAGAGAAATGGCGGGGGATGGAAAGGGAGACGAACGAGAAAGTACTTAGTATGGTGGGTGAGGAGACGAAACTCCTTGAGGAGATGATGGGAAAGCGGAGTAGGTGGTTAACACAGGTAATGAGGGGCGGAGGGATGCTGAAGATTGGAATGAACGGTTAGGCGGGAAAGGGGAAGAAAGAGTAAGGCTTTAGAAACACGATCAAGGGAGATAGTTCGTATGCTGAGATCTCAGAAGAAAGAAATTATATGCGGAGAGAGGGTTACATGAAAGGGGAGTAGGGCTCGCGAAGGTGAACAATCTAGAGGATTTTTACTTTCCCCCCTTGGAATCCACCATAACTGGTAGAATATCGTTAAGAGAAGCAGAAACTAATCTAATTTAGCGGCTTGATAAGGGACCTTAAAGGACCTTTATAAGACCGTATGTCATAAATATTTGCCCTCCTATTTATGGTGTTGGAAGTCTCTCTCCAGCGCTTATGCCTTCACTGAGTCCATCAATTGCCCCTATGCCAACACCTTTTCCTCAAAACGAATGAATAGTATGCACGATTCTCTATTTGCTGATATTGTTTGCGTTTGTTAATAATTGCCGGAAGTCTGGGGGGCGGGGTGGCCCAGTGATAGCGTGTTCGACTTCCAATCTGAGGCCGGAGTACTGCAGCTAGAAGGCAACGGGGAACCATGACATTAGTTTCTCTAGAAGATGCAGCCTTTCATTTAGAATAGAATGATTTATTTACTTCCTTCTTAAATAAAAAAGTACATTCCAATTTAACACAAAAAATTTGGGAAGCTTTAGGTTACCCCAAAGATTATAAACTTGTGTGGGGGTATCCAAGAATGTCGTGCAGAGGAACATAACAAAACATTTCAATTTTTAATGGTACTCTGCACACTTTCCATAAATTTTCAAATTTTCCTTTCAAAGACATAATTTTATGGACATTTTCAAATAGTATTTCACTATCATCATGTTCAAATAGTCATTTTTTGACTTGCTTTAAATAAGAATTAACTTTGTTTTCCGTTTTAACTGCCCGCTTCATTTACTAATTTAAGACGTGATGCTATTCATCCTGGTAATTTAATGCGGAGGTGAAATATTCCCAAAATTAGATCTCCGTGTGGGGGCTACTGGGAAGGGAACATCAGTGAGAGAGGATAAATAGACATGGAACGAGATGTCTTTAGGTGTGTGCGAGAAGCAGGATAATGCGATGACGGAGATGGTGAGGCTAGGGGGTAGACATCCTAAGAGGTCAAATAGATGGAGTGGACGGGGACAGACGATATCGGAACGATAGCGAAGGATATCGAGTGATACATTCAAGAGACGACCAGAGGATCGCAGGTGTTGGTAAAATGTTGAAGGAAGAATGGAGGAGAAGAGTGAAGTGGGTCTGGCAGCACAGCGAAATGATCCTGATAATGAAGCTGGAAGGAAAGCCTACGGACTCCGTGGTGATGTAGATCTACATGTCGACAACCAGCCATTCAGAAATGAAATAGACGAAGTGTATGAGCAAATGGAAATGGTCCTCGGAGGAGTGTAGGGGGAAGAGAACCTCGTCATAATGGGAAACTGGAACGGAGTCGTGGGAGAGGGCAAACGGGGAAGCAGCGTATGGACTGTCGGGCAAGACGAACTCATTTTAGGACCGAATGTGAGCGACACATCCACTAGTTATCTTTACCTTAATATCCTACAAAGTCAAGAGTATATTTTCGGAATTAATATTTGTAATGGCTTAATCAATATATGCATTTTCCATTGAAAAATCATTGTCAACTATGTTTTGCGCCTAAAAGCATCCTCTTAATTATTTTGCTTTAATTTCGAGTGGTGTAACTTTCTTGGCGTTAAGGGTTTTAAATGGTCGCGCGGATTAATGGAACGGTGAGATACTCTCTCCATTGGAGTTTCTCGCTTCCAGCCACTCTAGTCTACAGATTAAAGCTTTGAGAGAAAGGAATCCCCACACTCCATTCTCAGATGTAATCATATGAAAGAATGAGGCATTCGAAGGGGCATTGGAAGGCATTTCTTTATTTTTTGGCTCTCTGCGGGTGAATTTACCTTTCTGTTGAGGGTGAAAGCAAGAATGTATATGCTTTCCGTCCAAGGTTTTATCCCAAAGATAATGACTGTCTGAAATATCCGTTAACTACGCCACAATAAGATGCAAATCATGTTAATGTTGGATGTGCGTTAATTTTTGGCTTGGTTTCAAAACGATTCAACGACACGGTATATTGGTACAATGCGATGGAGATGATAAGAAGAGAGTTATCAGTGCTATTTCATTGATGTGGGTTTTAAATTTTAGCCATTCTCTACAGCACATACGTTTTTTTTCGTAGTATATATTTCGAATTACTTCTTAAGTTAAGTTACATACAGTTACAGTTACCGAGTTGACGTTGGGTTATCAACGGCCTTCCGTTTGTGGCTTAACTAATAGGCAAAGGTGTACGTCGACGTATATTTTATGAGGACTCAAAACTAAATCTTGTCATTCCTTGCAAGATTTAAAGTTAATCGGCATCTTAGGCTTAACCCATCCCTAAACTTAGGCAAGTTGTATTCCTACATGAATTAATAAAAGCTTAACAAACATTCTTCGACAAAAATTCTCAGTGATAAATTATTAATCGATGTACATTGGTAAAAATTACTAATATTATATTTTATGCTCCCCAAGTTAAAGCTATATCGTGTGATTGGCAATTTTCTCTCAGCAGACAGCCGGTATCCATTCTAAATATGATGCGCCATCATCTCTTCTTCCAATAATACTTATGATATTGATTGGTGGATTTCAATCTAAAAAATAACTGAGTTAGGATACAGTTAAATATATTAAGTTATAGGAATTATAAAATAAAGTTAGCATAGGAAAGTGTTAATACATCATCGCAATGGAATATAATACAAACTGAGAATACTGAATAACTATTGGTACCATTCCTTTTTTACTCTTTTGGTCGTAAATGAAGACTAGTATGTTTTTAAAAATTAGAATCGGAATATTAGTAACAGGAAATGAAGGACCTATTGTCCCGGATGAATCCTCCTCAAAGCTAGGCATGATGCTAAAGGGATGTGGATGCTTTGCATACATAATGTTCATACTGTGTATATCCTTTGTCCCGGGGAAATGAGTCGGGTTCTCATACCTAGTATATACATCATTTAACGCGTCATAGAGCTCGCATACACTCAGTTTTCTCACCGTAACTCTTCTTCATTTGTAAATTTTAATTCTATGCCGCAATGTAGAGTGAATTAATTCTTATATTTCTTCAAAGTAGGAGTAAAACATTGTATCTTCACCTGATAGTTATCGCTGTTGGCTCTGGTTTCAGCACGAGGGTTCAGGTACACACTGTGGGTTTTCATCTATCACTTCGATAGTGAATTTCCAGATGTGCAGTTAAGCCGGAAACCTACGAACTTATTTTTCTTGTTCTATTGATATTTTAGTGCAACTGTCCGCGAAAGACCGAGGAATAGCAATGTTTCCTCAAACGACCTCAAACAAGAGAGGGTAGACCTTGGCGATTGATGACTAAATAGACATTCAAAAGGTCGATCGAGCAATTTTAGCGAAGTATGCCCCACTTAGTGCGTAGGGCAGGCAGTGCGCCATCATTATCAGCGAACACTATTCCAGGATAGGAAGGACGCATCTTAGGAACCCAGTTCTCGAGACAGTGGTGTTAGTAAGTTAGAGTTAGAGAAAAAAATATTGATGAAGATGTCAGAATTTTCATATTAAATTTATTGCAATCATTTCAACGAGTTTAACAGAGTTAATTTCATGTATACGTGTAGTTCATGCGTAACTTTCCAAGTAACTTATGGTACATGATGGAGTATATCAACAATCGACGATACACTATAGTGAATCGTATAAGTATAATAATTCTTTATTTTTTCGTAGGTTATTAGACATAGAACACGTCAAAATAGAATCAGTGCATATAGCTGATAGAAGAAGAGAAATTACTTTATATTACACTCCTTTAAATTTTTGAGAAATAGTAATCAATCATCGCCATATTAGCAAAGTAACATGCATGCATATTATATCATTTTGTTTACTATTCTAATATCCAGATTATGAAGTACATGTAAGCGGATGATTATGGAGGAATGAAATGGTTGGCTGAGAGTGGTGGTCAGCACTAGCATACCAATCTCCGGATCGATAACCAGTGATGATAACACTATACTATTTATATTACTATTCAATGATTAACTTATCAATAATAAGTTACATTATAGCTGTTTTTTATTTATTTCATGAAGGTGTTTTTCTTTCTTAAAAATCCTATTGATGCCTCACCACCTTTGCGTGCTAGTCCATATGATACTTTGCCGCTACGATCCTCTGGGACCTTTGAGTAACTCACAGTAGTTGGTGCGTGGCTTTGGAGCGAGGAGATTCTGTTTCATGTCCCACGGGTGCACCGATATTCTCGAGGCCTTCACGGGCGTGCGTCGAAGGTAGCCTGGGTAGGCACTCGTCGTGGATGATTGAACTCGGCAACGTAAGTGGATAATCCTCGTTGGCCTAGTATTCCAGAAATGCGACGTGCATCGACTTTCCTCTCGAGGATGGATGAGGCGGACCTCATGCGGGCGTAGGTTCCACGAATAGTATCCGTCACAACTACTCAATTTCAGTATGTTCGGAAAAACTCGTAATCCTTTGATAGATTTTTCCCCACTGAAAGATTTTCCTGGAACTCCCCATACTGTCAACGTTTTTCATTTCGTATACAATCGACAGTAGTATAGAGTAGTTTGACGAAATAGCCACAATTTTTTTAATTAATTGATATTTTGTAACACAATTTCAAGCATACCCAACAACCAGCTACTAGAATTTTTTGCTCTCGTTTTCAGTACCTCGAAGTTATTTTGTATACATTTTCATTGCTCGCGCAATTTCATGACACAGTGGAAGTTCATAGTCATCTTCTATCGGTTAACTTTTTGAGGAACGTAACAGTGATTCATTCGGCTCGCATAATTCCTTTGAAAACATGTCATTCAGTATATGCTGGGTTAATTACGAGGCCTGTATATTTTCATTTTATGCTATAAACATCTATTTCTAATTTAAATAGAATATGGTTCAGTATGTAGACCGTATGCATCTTGATTTCGGAAGTTGACCTAATACGACATGTATATCTTTTTTGCTTTCCATCTTTCCGTCCAAAGACCAAATTCTTCGTCTTACTGAGATTGACTCCCCGCTATTTTCGAACCTCCAACATCGCGTTACTTTGCAAGGCGACGCCCATCTTCTTGTGTAGCCTTTTCCATGTCAACACCACCATTATCATTTCCTCGCCCACCGATTCTGACATTACCCTTCCTTGCTAACCAAATTACCATCTCCATTCATATCCATTCCAACAATACACATTCCCACGAACTATCTACACACACTGAATTTGCACCCTGAAAATGGATTCTACGAACCAAACGTAGCCTCGCTCCATGTTATAGATTCAACTAATCGTTTGTTTACGTTTCCGTTTAAATTAGATAAAGTTGAGTTTAAAGTTCTTTTGGCCTCGTCTATTTGAAGGGATGAGCCCTCGCGAAAGAACTCCTTGAAGCCTCCTGTAAGTGGACAGCCCCATGTATAACCAGCTAGTATAACAATGGATAACATCTATCAATCAGGCAAATTGAAATCATCTCGGTGCCTATGCCATTAATTTCTTTGTCGCAAGGGATAAATGAATGAATGATGAAGTCATTTTTTTGCACATCATAACATTTCAGATAAGAAAGGATAAACTAAGAATCCCTTTTAGAAAGAGCCTGTACTTGGGGTAACTCAAAAACAATTCACATTTCGAATAATTGAGAAATGAATAAACTGAGACCAGATACGTAACAGAAGTATATACATGAAAAGGATAACATTTTTTTGTTTAATCTCAACCTGTCGTGCATACAGTTTATAGTGAGTGTTAACCATACAATTGACAAAAAACACATCCAGATTTTCTACATTAAATAACCATCTTTTTACTCTGTTCAAAAATGATATTAATCTAATTGTACCTCATATATCATCTGACAATATAAGAAATAATTTTGGCCATATATAAATGAAAGTTTAAACTGAGAAAAATTGGGCTTGGGCTAAATATACATTGCTGTAGTTCTTAGAATGTATACATTGGCTATTGGTTCTATCTTAGCTTTATTTTCAATTCTATTTCTTGGTTTGATAACGAATTCAAGCATGTTTCCGGTGGTCCTTTCATCATTCTGTTAATTATGTCTTAGTCAACCGATCTGATGTTTTATCTGATCTAAGTGTGGAAATTCTCCATGAAAAAGTTATTTTATGCGGCTGATTCTATTACAGTTCACCAGGCACTTCTCCAAGATATTCTTATGCTGGATAATTTTCCGATATTTTTAGTCTATACTGATTTTTTAACTATTCTATTTTTAGCCGGTGACAACTACTCAAGAAGTTGATAATTTCTCGCCGGTACTCGCAGAGATGCGTACGCAAGTAGTTTCAACCATAGAATGCAATATGGTCAAACACAGTCCATCAAAGCCATCTTGGAGAATGACGCCCGAGATAACCATACTCTCTCACTTGGATAGTTATAATTTCCTCGCCCACTTGGCAAGTAAAATCCTCTTGAACTGTGGCATTATTAAAATAGAAAATTTGATGAAGGCTCCACCTTGTCAATAAGATTTAAAGAATGGAAGCTAACCTATATCTTGGACCTATATCAATTTTACAGCGTAGTTATCAACTTACCAGAAGAAGAGGATAGCTGAAAATGAATAAAAAACCTTGAGTTTTCATGGTCTAATCCTCTGACTTATATAAATCAATCTTACATTTAGTAATTTGAGGACCGTCATTATAATGCATTACTCTCGTAAAACCGTGATTTTATGGAGATGAAAATTCGCTGTCCCTCCTTTGATTTTGAACAATTCGAATATCTCCGCATGTATTAGTTTGAGCATATCCACAGGGTTTGTGTCGAAAACCGTAGAAAAGAATGTACAACCAATATTATTTACATTTATTTATTTGTAAGTGAGAGGATGTAACATCATTTGATGGCCTGAAAGAAGAACTATATCCTATTGGGTTTTAAATACGAGTACATGATATAAACTGGGACCGTTTCACGTCATTAAAATATTACAGTAGTTGTAGGATAATTAGTGTCTTTTCAGGGAATAGAAAATGTTAATCTAACGTGAGCTCAGTAAAAATGTGATGTTTTAAATACACGGCTAGGGCATTAATCCCGCCTATATAATATAATCTGATCGTGAAATCGCCCTAACTGCGACCGATTCAGATTGTTAACATTTGGTCGCATTATACGACGTCAAGTCGTTCTCTGCAATCTTACAGGCCTGATTGGAAGAGAGGGCCGCAAGAAGACATGGGTAGTACCATCAGTGGTATATACTCACACTCCTTCCAACGTTGGTAGATCTAAAAATATTCTTATCCATCTTATCCATAAACCGTGCATGGAGAGAGATTCGGGAGCAGGTCGTGCCAGCAGTTAGAAGATGTAAGTCTTCCGGGTTTTCTTTCGCGTAGGTTCATAACGCTGGGACGACAGTTACGCCGGCTATGCAGTCGGCTTCTGCAAGTCTGTGTAAATGCAGGTTTTTGAACGTCTGATATACATCATCCTTTGGGATTTGACCCGAAGTGATTGGTCGATGTCAATTATGATTTCCCGAGCAACACGCGTTTCCTTGCGTTGGACAGCGAGTCTTCTCATTTAAATTAGTGTGGAATCTTGCTGGTTTCATTGGCCCCCCGCGAAATTTGTCGGAGGTGTCGTTTTTCTTTTGCGATTAACTCTGCCTCTTTAAAGTTAATGTTGCAAGTAGAACTCGTCCATTCCTTGTCTGTTGTTGTCCTCTGTTGTTCCTACTTGCGGCATTTCAGTCCCGCCTGTCCAGCGTAGGATCTTTCACTGCTGGATTTTTTGTTTCATCCGCCGGTTGTATATAAATTTTTTTCGTTTGTTTACGCACGTATTTTTATTCTCTCTTTATCTTCTCTGACTTTCAACCCTCATCACACCTCGACCGGAACGTGCAACCACCCTCTCAGTCTCGCGGTCGGCGTCGTTTCTTCCTCCTACACTCACCCCTGCCCCCCTTACATGCCCTCAGGGAGGGCGCGTGGATAAGCCTGCGGAACAATTTACGCGGGACGCTCGACCGTGAAAGCGCGGGGGGGGAGCGTCACCTCCGTCCCGGGTCTGTGAGCTGGTGCGCCCTTTCACGACTACCTTCACTCTTGGCGCGTGAGTAATATCCCGTCGCGCAGTTTGTGTTGATCCCCGGGTACGTACCGCGCCGCGTTACGATACTGCGAACTGCTTGCTCCAATCAGGAGGGTGTGGCAGGGAGTGTTAGGGTTTCCAGCCAAGTGTAAGGGAAGGAATAATGTAAAAGGAAAGGACTAAAAGTGGAATGTTCTCTGACAGATTAGTGTCTTGAGTTGTGGGTGCGTAGGACGAGGGCAAATTTTCACCGTATTCAGTCCGACCGTAGTATGAAGAAGGGGAAGGGTGTACGCTGAGATGAAGAATTTGGCTTTGCATATGTAAAAAATATGAATGATTTTTTTACTGACTTCCATTTGAACCTACCTTAATTGAATGTTTTCTTGAATGATGAATAAAGTCCTCTTGTTTAGTCACTTCTGTCAGTTCTAAAGGTATGGTGCGGGATTAAAATAATTTTCTCCGTGTTATCGTGTCCCTTACGTTGTCTGGATTTTTTCAGTATTCCTGGCTGAGTTCAAGATGCAAAATAGAACTTACAATTGCCATAATTGGTTCTCTGCCTGATGTAAGAACGCCAGCCTCATCCCAAAAAGTAAGATCAGTCTTCCACCAACAAAATTAGATATTGTCATGGCATCCCCAGCGTTTATTCTCACTGTTAATTAATCTAAATTATCCTTAACTCTGTCACAGCTTAGACGTCGTTATTTATGACATTTGGAATTCACGAGGATTTACCGGATTATGAAAACACCATAACAATGTCATTTTTCTGTCCCTGATTTAGCTTCACCATTGTGTTTGAATAATTTATTCCCCACCTGCGTGAATGAAGAGATTGAGTCTTGAAACTAGGTAAGTGATACATTATTTACGACTAAATGGCCAAGGGAACATTTTTAGACTCAGATAATTATTTTTTAGCGGAATTAGAGAGTTGGCAGGTGAAATTTCTCCTGAGTATACTAGTTTGATTCTTGCTTCACGAAGATAAAAACATGGTACTACGTAAGAATTACAGCACTTGTTTACAAAATCAGCAGATAACGGTTAATGTCGAATGATGTATTTACCTTATCGTCTCTCATAGATAAATGGGGTTGCATTGCGAATCAGTTAAGCCGTGAATAAATGAGAGATAACTGTGTCGAAGTTGCGAACCGTAACTGTAAATGTGTGAATCTAAGGTCTCGTGTGAAGTTGATTTCATCTTACGACCAAAATGAAATCGACGGTTTTCTTCAGAGACCGATGATCATGACCGAACTGCCGTATGTGCGGACGGATGAGTTAACCAGTGAAGAAAGGGCATAGTGATGCGATGACTAAATATTTACCTCATGTTCCAAAGATCTAAGTATGAATTCACGGTGGTTACGGAAACAGGCAATAATAAAGTCGATGTGTTCAATATGGTGGCCGGGGTGGTCCTCAAGCAAGGGACTCGACTGTCAATCCGAGGGTTGTAGACCAAGTGGCGGCAAATATTGGAAAATATTAAACTGTAAAAATACTAAACGAGATAATGACAATAGCCAACGTGCTACCCAAACTACCCTGCCCCACTGTTGAGAGGCAGATGTATCAGAGAAAGGCTCTAATGGCGCTGATCTAGAAGGTCGCTCCGATAGCAACTGCCACAGCTTCAGGATAGAATGAAATTTACGGAATTGGCCCGAGATCTGAGATGTGGTAGGCAACGGGGAAACCACCCACTCTCCTTAGAAGATTCAGCCTTTACGTGACTACATTTATCATGACTAAAGCATTCCGGAGGCAAATTATTCTCTCAATCGGATGAGCCATCTGGATGAGAATTACCGGGAGGGGACTATCAGTCAGAGCGGACAAATGTAATGTTCAACTTATATAAATGACTTGTACTAGCGTTCGTTTTACCTGCCGTTTCGTCATTATCAGTTGTATGTGTTTGCACTTAACAGTTTTATATTTTTTCTCGTCCATTCTGATAGTTTTATGCTATAAATATTCTCACTGTTAGTTTCCAATCACGCTAATGTCTTTTCTGTCTCTGTGTCGTGCCCTTGATAGCCTGACCTATTTATTACGCTATTACTATTTTGCTACTCAGAAAATCAATGCTTAAATGCATCCTTCCACTTCAGAGATATTTCATCAATATCACACCCAAGTTATCAACATTGAACCTACCCTTACTACTTAATATTGCTTCTATAACTTCGTTTTACTTCGGAATTGTGGTTACAATGGTCATATTTTAATGAACAATGCTTCAAACTTAGCGATAGGAATAATAATTGTCTCGTAAACCGGAAATAACATCCTAGATGATTCTACCCTTGAATTAAGTCGGTTATTTTTAGCTTTCAGATTTTTTTTTCATTAAAGTGTTAGAACGCGTTAGTTACCGTTACGAAGATTTTATCTAGATCGGGGCCATACTCAGGAAGTTCCCACCGACGAGACGCCATTTCATTCACGTTGTTTCATCAGATGAACGTATGCGAGGGGAAGTGGAGGAGACAAAGGGACGCACAGGACAAAATTTTATAATGGAGTGTTCCGAAGGGCTAGTGAGCACTACAGGCGTTAGGTCAACCTGCTCATAGGCTAATCGCTGGGAAGGTCCTGGTTGGTGTTTGTTATGCTCAGATGAACGGAAAATGAAATGCAGGCGGTGTTGTTGGGCCTGAAATTTTAAGGGAAAATTGAATGGCAAGGTTATGATGGAATAAGGAGTGAAAATAAAATTCAACTCGAAAACAGCATCGGAGAATTAAGAATTCGGAGTTCATGTAAACCACCTGATGGTTGGTTCAATCGCTGAGTGTTGGACGTATGAATGGAATCAAGCATTATTCCAAACGATGCGTGGCATTCACATTCATCTCTGTACCGTTCGTATTTTCCCAGAAATGTTTCGTACTCCGGCAATGTCACAGCTCAAGTTTAGTTGGATGCGTTTGGAGGCACTTCTAAGGCTTAAATCTCGGACCACCAGTCTGCAACCAAACGAATCACCCTTTGGGCTACCACGATTTTTACTCTGAATGTACATTATTTTTGCAAAATTGAGAAATAACATCGCCATTTTTGTTTAGAACACTTTTCTGTAGTTCTCTGCTCCTTTCATCTTCCAGATAACCGCTTTATCCCTTCAAAGATCCACCTCTAATCGTCCCCACTGAACCGTTCTATGTATTCCATCCTCGGTGTTCCTACGCAATTATTCCAATCATTAGCTGTCAGTAGAGACTTCTCCTGTTAGCATCATATTTTCATTGCTATCCTGGAATTATTGCCGAGGATAGCAGTGCACCAGCAAATAAGAATGTGTTCCAGTTATAAGTACTGATGAAGTGATTCGCATCCTCCAAGCTTGTATTGCTGGCTGTTATTTGACTCATCTACTGGTAGGACACCCTCTCGACTCGAGCTTATCTGCTCTTATCTTTCTTTAGTCTTCCATCACTGGTAATCCTACTCTCCGAATTGCACAATTCTTCTTCTTTTTGAAATATTGGTTTTCCTTTCAAGCAGTTCAGCACTCTCATCAGATATCCTCTATTCCCTGGACGGTGTTGAATCCGGAGGCATGATTGCAAATATTTAGCGCACATGAGGCCAGATTACCGTTTTCATTTTGGACAGCAGTTGTGACAGCCAACGCGGTCGATCTATCGAACGGCCGTTATTCGATTACTGCTCTAGGGGTCTTGGATTCGTGTCTGGATATCTCCTTTGGAAACATGCAATTACTTTTGCGTTATGAGTTGCCTAGAAAAAGTAGGAACTATACAGGCTGTAATCTCTAAGCGATTGAATACGCCGTTGCATTGCGTGCGCTTCAGCCTCACGTTTCAAATTAATATTCTGATTTATTACTTCTACCACTATAGGGCACTCTGAAAACATGATAGATTTATTCTATAGTTCAAAATATTTTTATATAAAGTTAACACCTGAGACAATGGCTTAACTGCTCATTAAATTACTCTGCTATTGAGCCATCGTTGGTTTTGGAATATGTTACCGGCTTCAGTAATGCAAAATTTACGAACAAATCTTGAATCAAATGAAATGTTTTCGTGTTTAGGGAAGCGGAAGAAGAGATACTTCTCCGTACATTTTTTCGTTATAGAGGTCATTGTGTCAATACCCATCATGTCTTTCAATTTTCTGATAAATCAGGAGTATAGCTAAGGATCAAGTTAATATTTGATTCCCTAAATAGCGGGAGTTTTTGGTATTCAATTACTAATAATGCGGAATATATAATAAGTATTATTCTTATTTCTTTATGTGTATCTATATATTGACAGTTTCATCGACAGCTCTCAATGGAACTGTTGTCTCCAAGCATATCTATTGTGGGCGTAGATCTTCATTGCCATGTAAGTACCTTATCTCATCATATCTGTCATTTCACCAAATTTCCTCCTTCTTATTCCTCACTGTCATTAAATATTTCCTTCTAATATGACTTTCCATGAATAATCTCTGCGCAATATCTGTTAGCACACCTGTTCCATGTGCTTAATGAATGTACATATTTGTAAACTGTAGTGTCCTGAAAAAATTCTGTTTTTTGCCACAGAGTTTCTTTTGATAAACTATAATATGTTCCAAATGATGCGAAGTTCTTGAACAATAAATATATATTATTATATTATTATTATTATTCGTGGCCTATCCAATTTGCTTTTTTCATCTTAGCATTTTTCAATATAGTCTGCTACTCTCCAATCCTCCCGAGTAACTCATTTTTAACATTATATGTCCAACGTATTTACTCCATCCTTCGCCATAGCTACATTTCAAAGATTTTTAGGTATTTTTCTTTCCTTTTCCTCACTGTCGAATTTTCTGATCAATACAAAATCATACTCCATGTAAAATATTTTGAATAAAAAGCTCAAAACCCTCTCTCCTCACACCACCCTTCCCCCCCCCTCCCCTTTTCCATTTTCTCCCACTTGTCCTTCTATCCTTTCACAGTGTGATGTAAACACGGTGTTTCACGTACTATATAAGCCCATATCTGTTTATGTTGTATTTGTCTTGCCTGAGGATGACTGTTGTTCAGTTGAAACACGTGTAGCAAGAGGTGAAATAAAAACTAGTAGACAGTACGAAATCGTTTGAGCTTTTTATTCAATATGCTGTTCTACAATATCTCGCTTGAGAAAGTGGAGTTTAAAATATTTTGCTTAAATCCTTCCCTCAAATCCTTTTTAATGCTCCTAGTTGTCAGGAGTTACCGAACTTTTCCGAATGCTAATTTTCTCTGAGCAATCCTACTCTTAATTTCTTGTGTACAGGACCCATTCCAGATTTTTCCCAAGTACTTAAATTATCTCACTTGCTAGCTTTCCTTGGCTTACAACTTGATTTTTATTTCTTGGTCCTGTTTAGAAACCCTCATTACCCTCGATTTGTCTATATTGCTTTTCTTTCCATATTTTTCTCCTTTCCTCTTGATCCCCTGCAGCATTCTTGTAGTTCCATTTTTTAGATTTCGTTTCCACTCTCCGTTATTAGAGCCTGGTCATTTTCATATTTCATGGTTTTCAGTTGAGTAACATCATGTAGCAGAATTAAATGTCCTCCTAGAATTTGAATCTATCCTTCAATGCACTCTGTAAAGTTGGAAACATGGGTAAGTAATGGAAATCAGAATATCTTCTACTCCAATTTTTTTTGCTGCAAGTGTTTGATATGAATAGTCAATTTATCTATAAATATAAAACCAGCCTAACATTTTTTTTCAAGTTAAATCACGAAGACTATGGAGTGTCATCCATGGCCACTTGACCCAATTTATCGTGAAAGCGGATATGCTCTAGATGCATCAAAAAATGAAAGACATCGTTAACATTTTTAATAATTTGGAGGATATTATTTCTAACTAAGCGTAAAAGACAAAATCAGTGGATCGTGAAATTGGTGTTAATATTCCATTACAATATTTCTTTGGGTATGTTGACCTGACAGAAATAATAACATTGATTGACACTGTTTGTATGAACTTCGATGAAGAATTAGGTGACAATCTGAGTTACTGGTTACTTTCTAGTTCGTTTTTCATCTTGTAGAAAATATCGTACCTGAGGCTTTCAAATGTTTGCACTCTTGGCTAGACATTTGCAGCATCGCATTTGCTAAATACGTAAGTTTCTTACATTTGATTGCGCTAAATATTCTTCCTGCTGCTTGCAGCGGCTCGAGTAAGATTAAACTTTTTTCTAATTTCGAGCGTGGGGCGAAGAAATGCTTCCGTGGAGCTTCTGGATCCTTCGACACGAATCGGTGAGTGGGGTATATTCACCCTTCCTGTGTAACGGTCACCTTATTTCATCGCTTTCCCAGGAAATGTTGCACGCACTGTGTTGGTGCAAGTCAGCGTCTCGTCTCCGTGGTGCCGGAACTGGAACGGAACAAAGTGGTCAGTGGCGGTACCACAAAGGTCCTTCTTTGGCCCCTGATACTCGGCGTCACGCTCCTATGCAAAATTTCGATCCTCCAAGTGGAACACCTATCATCCGTCGCCCTTTTAATGCACCTCTGCTCTGCTGTCACTGTGATCGACCATTTTGAATGAAACATTTGGCAATTCCACTCATAAATTTCCTCATAGTTTTGAAAAAAAACTCTTATTACGCTAACAAGATCCATAACCAGCTCAGAGCTGAGCATGCATGCCTAACCCTTTGTATTTTCAAATAGAAGTATCACGTTTTCAAATAGAAATATCGGGCATGGAGTTTGCATTGGTTACATGCTTCTCAAATATACCTTTAATCATAGCAAACTGTTACGGTCGATTCGCGATAAAATTAATAGTGTACATGTACTATTTGAGGACCTGCCTTGTTCAAAAGTATCACTACAAATATTTGGTCTAATTCGGGAAATTAAAGAAGCTCACTTAAGAAAGCCCTCCGCTGCGGGCCGTTTAATTTCTTTTCGGTTAGTGAAGACAACGTAATTTAAATTCATTAGTGTGCTCGCAGCCAGTTAATTATGCCAATTAAAAGTTTGAAGTTTCATTAAATGCTAGAGGCATAAAATGCTAAGAGGTGGAATAGGAATAGTCTGAATGCTCGTGGAGCTGTTACTAAACACGTTTAATTTGTTTATAATGTTTTTGAATGACTTCTTTTAATGAACTGCTTACGAAATGGAATGCTTATGGATTATTTGAGGAATATACCTTCCCTGTTGGCAATAATTTCTATTCCAAAAATTGAATTTTCGTCGGCGCTACAAGTACTAAGTGATTTCATTTAATTCGCCTTTAAAATACGTTGCCTCTGGAAACGTCCGTTGCATAAATGAGATTCATCACGATGTGGGAAAAACTAATATTGATAATGTGGCATGGAATCGGATGATTTAATTTAAAACTGACACACACACATTGAAATAGTTTAGTGCTGCGACATAAGGTCATTGAATGGATACCGCAACTCCAATAAAAAATTTGAGACAAGCCTCTCATTTTTTTCCAAAGTAGTTTTCACTAACGCGGTGAGACGTACGCATTCACATAATTCCACACGGCGTCCGCGGCTGTGGGCCGTAAACTGGTAATTGATCCACCGTTGAAAAACAGTGTTGGGTTCCCCTTCATGAGTGACCACACGATTAACATACTCAAAGATTCAGGGCAGAGTCACTTTTAATGAAAACATGGGTTTCGCGAGAAAATCGCAACTTTGGAATACTTTCCCAGGATGGTAAAGTGATTTTAAAGAAATTTGTTAGAGTAATATATATAATATGCATGATTTTGCTTGAATACAGAATGACTGAAAGGTATAATTTAGTGGAAGATGCGTGACGGAATAGAATTTTAAGAAATCAGCCTAATAAGTCATCCAATATTTTGATTGCCAATCGGTCCTCGCTGGGTAATATGCCGTATCAATGCTTGACTTTTCTTCAGATGACTATATATTTTCAGCAAATGAAAAACTTTTGTACTCTTACGTGTGTTTACTCTAGAGGGAGAGAACAAAGTATTTTATGTATGATTTTACACTTTCCCGGCGAATAACATTTGTGTCAATTTCTCGGGCTCGCCACCGGGTAAGAAATTCATAGGCAGCCGACGTTTCGGGTTCCGACTCTTTACCCATTCTCAAAACGTCGGCTGCCTATGAGTTTCTTACCCGGTGGCGAGCCCAAGAAATTTAAACAAAGTATTTTATTATTCTATGAATATCGAAAAACTTCCGCGAAATTAAATTTGAATCTGTTACAATAATCTACCTTGGAGTTTTTGGTAGAGAATAGAGGTTTTCCTCATAAACTATAGTAAGTATTGCTTGTGGAGAATCTCAGCGGATTTTATCACCTAGAGTGGTGGTGCGTGGATCGATTCCCGACGAGGCTGATTTTTTTTCTGAAGGTAGTTTTCGCGAGAACTCAGTCAAATCTGGATGAGGTAATGCCTATTCCAATTTAGATTCTATGTTAAACAGCTGGTATTAAGTTAGCTCTTATCTCAGGGCCACTCATTCCAGTCTAAAAACTTGAATGTAGCCTATTTGATAATATAAAATAATTAATATTAACTATTTAATAATTTTATAAGGAGCGATAATTCCGAGGAAATAGAATAAAAATAAAATAACGGCGTCTTACCTCGTTTTCTTTTTTGTTATCACCAAATGCCTGCTGTAATTGAAATCATAATGCGGTAGCTCCATGTACATACATGGCACTGCAGTCGGCTCCAATGGCAGAACAAATGTGGCCATTATAATTATTTGTATAATTATCTGCATATTTTGTACCTTGATTTTGGTTTTCCATAGTTAACCCATTATATCAGCGAAAACAGGAAGTTTTAAACTGAGTAAATAAAAGCGTGAAACTTGGTCTTTTCTTGATTCATGTAGTCAAGCCAGAACCACCGTAAAAACCATTTGAATCAATTTGCTATATGGCCTGCTCTAGCAATGTCGCAAAAAGTGGCTTAAATATGTAGAGGAACGAAAACCAAACTGCCTTTCACGATTATAACGTTCTGGGCGGAAGAACACGTTAACTGACGGTCTGATTATTACATTCGGCAACGCAGGGGAAGCACACCTTTCAACCTCGAGTTCTATAGATTTGAATTTTCATATTAGTGGTGATTAATAATTTGTTTTCCGGTGAGTAGACTTTCAACTACGAGCGAATAAAAATTTAGAGTACCTTAAAGTCTTTTGATCAAAGAGTTAATTTTTAGAAGTAAACCGTTGATTTTGGCGAAAAAATATTGTGAAATAGATTTGTGACCACGTTCGCAGTAGAGACTGGCATATCACATGTGCCATGTAGTTGCTTATGAAGGTATTTTTTGTGTGTAAAATGCCCAATGCCAAAGATATGCTAAAGCAATACTAAATATTAAGGGATATATGATATGAAAGTAATTAGTCGTCACAAATTGACCCGCGTATATCTGAGAAATAGTAAAAGGTGCAATTTATGGAACCCATGTCATCATTTACGATTTTGAATTATTTCCCTAACGCATGATTTATAAGCTGCTAGGTGAAAAACGGTGGAATGAACTCATTAACTAGCCTCATATCCAACATTATCCATATTATGCAGTGTTTCTGTAAACAATGCAAGCATTATCTCCGTCAGGCAACGTAGAGGTACTATCAGGGTCACTATGGCGACGCCGATTGCAGCGTTCCACTCTTTCTTCCGTCGCGCAGTGGAACCTAAACACTCAACGAGAAACCTCAATGCTTGTATTGCCCATGCTTTTCATGCTGAACTTTGTTTTCGTTTCTGGTGGTGACGAAGCCATTGCTTCCGCTCGACCGCCTCGAGGCACGTGGTTCCGCCCGCCCGGTCTCCCTTGCTTTGAAGTCACCACACCCCGGTCAGCCTTGCCCGAAAAGCTTTTTCCTCTCACACACAAACACGAGTCGTCCTCTCTTCCTCTCCCTACCCGTCCGCATAATTCGTCCAAGTGAAGACGGAAGAAGCAGCGGAGAAGGCGACTGGATCTTGGGTGGGAGGCGCTGAAGGAAAAGGGAAGCCTTTTCTTCGATTTCCCCCCTCACACGCCCCCGCCTCTCACTCCCCAATCCCAAACCTCAAGCCCCACACTTTGACACTTTCTGCTTCTACTTTCGTGTTTGGGGATTTCGTTTTTATTTTTTCGCCTGCTTTTTGGGAAAGCAACGTCCCCTATGTTAGCAGTTTTTTCTCATATTTTTACTCTAGAAATCCTGGCTATGTATGCAGTGATGTGTACGGCTTGTTCAATATCTCGTGGCCGCTCGCAGAATGGCAATGTGGGGAGGGAAGTATGCTAGGTTCTATGAAAGAAAACCTTTTATTTCCTTCTCTCACCTCGAGATAGGAGAAGTGAAAGCAAACCCCATACTTGATATTTCCTGAGGGGGCAATGATAATTTTCATTCAGCCCCCACGTGAGGGTATATCTTCAAAATAGACTCGCCGAGGTCAAAAATGGGTTTGCACTTGATGGCCGCAAGCTTTTATATTAGCTCCAATTTATTTTTTGCCCAGCTCGCAACATCTGAGGATATTTCACTTACAGAAGTGTCTGATTTATTACTTGGAATAGTGAAAAATGTAAATCTGAGAGTGGCGTAGGAATAGACGGTGTTCATTGTGGACAGAAATCGAATCATGATGAACGATAAAATTATCAATGTACCATTAGATGCGAGTGAAAATGGTACACTGTTAATAATTGCTCATCATGAAGATCCTTCTCGCTTCTTGCATGAATGTTCACTACTGGAACATCTAATCAAAATTCGCTCACAATCAGTGGTTTATTGGGAAACTTGGATCGAATGTTCCGACAATGGACATTTATGAAAAGAGCTTGCTTCGTTGGTTTGGCCATGTGGATTGAATGGAATCATTGGTCGTTCAATCCTAAGATTGGCTGACTGCAGCCCTCCATCCTTCCTTATCAAATGTTAGATCCCTTACTTCCTGGAAGCTTTCCCTGTGTACTTTCCTCTTTATTTGGTCCATGAACTTATTCCTGGGTCTTCCTCTTGAGACTTATTCCCTTCCCTTATTTTACCTTCAATTATGTTCTTCACAAACCTATTGTGTGAAAGAATGGATGAGAGTCGAATGAAGGAAAAGATTTATTGCCGAGCAAATGGTGTCAGAGGAAGAGGTAGCCGAGAAAGTCGGAGGACATTATTACATGGGCATCAGTTTCTTAGGCCTGATAGTAATATCTTTACTCTTTGGCGGTGCTTACTCCGGAAGGGAATGGCATAATGATGTACATATTCATGAATATCCTATGGATGTTATTAGTGGCCGGCTCTAAACACTTAAGATAGTTAGAGCGAAATATCATTTCACCTAGAAATCAATGAATTTGGTCTCATTTTAACGAAAAATATCTGTCTGTCCCTTACAAAAATACACAAATTTAACCCCTAGCCACACTACTTTCCGAGATATTTGCTAAAAAATACCATCCCTTTAGCATGGGAAATGGTACGTGTGTGCACTCCAGGGAGAGCTTATTTATAAAAAATGAGGAATTTCTAACACCTAAATCTCGTCAAAAATTAACAGCGAGTAGGCTCTAGGTTTTCTCTACTATTTTTGAAAATTTATCATACTGTCACCGCTGTAAATTCTTCGGGATCCTTCCGTTTTGAAGGAGTTTTAAACGTACCGCGCGAAAAACATGAGTCAAGTTAAATACTTATTTTGATATTTTCATTTAATTACTTACAATTTCTATCATGTAAAACTATAGTATTGCAGCATTATTAATAATGCAATATTTCATTCATGAGTCCTACAGCTGGTGAAATTGAAACGTTTAATTCGAGTATGGTTTATATCATGACTTGGTAACTATCTCGCACGAACTACCAAAACTACCTGAAAGCGTTTTAAGCACTCCTTAGAGCTTTCCAAGTTTGAGCCTGGAAATCTAAAATCTGCTCTCTCTCTCTCTTGCAACTTTATACAACGTGGATGGAAGAATTCGGTGGATGTTGGGTTGTGGCCACGCATGGTGTTCGTTAATTTGTAGAAGGCTCACAGAGCCCTAGTGTATCGGCCGTAAAATCATTTTTCGGGGGACTCATTCCTCGTTCCGGCTCACAACGCCGTTCTCATGTGGTCTCTGCAAAGCATGTGTCTCTCACCACAAGTATATATACATACTCCTTGCATTTATCGCCCGCCCACCGCCTCGTCCCCACTCTCGGAATGCCTTTTCGTGAGTCCTCTTGAGAGCTGAGTCGCCCGAGGAATGGAATTTCCTTTGTGTTCAAGGGTGGAAAGAAAGAAAGGTAGAAAGGGAATCGTGGAGCGAAGCGTGCCGGGTTGCCCCCGTTACGGATAAAAAAAATTAGCTCGAAGCCAAATAAACAGCGACCTCATTAGCTGGCTGTTTTTCGGGCGAGATTTCCTACTTGTTTCGTGGTAAAATGAAATGAGTGAGGCTCGTAAACCTACAAAGAATTCACCCGTGTAATCGACGTGATTGTGCAAGGAAAGAAGAGACGTAAAAATTTAAAATATGGGTGTATTATGTCGTCTGATGCAAATGTTCACATTTTTCTACGTACCAGACGTAAAGGTTATACGGAAATCATTTTCCGATTCCGTATTCCCTTTTATGGCTCCAGCTTCATTTAGCTTCGTGGGATGAACTGCAGGAATTTTCGAATTCACGACTTGTTTCGCGGAAAAAATGAGAGACTAAAGAACTAACAGTGATATCTCTCGTGCAATCGACGTAATTGTACGGGATAAGAGACACGTGAAATGAAAGGACCCGTATATTTTTCTCTTATTCAAACTTTCTTCGTACCAGACGTGAAGGTTAATGTTGAAGGACATTTATCATTTTCGCTCTCCTTCTTTGCCTTTGATAGAAAGACAACTGCTGTGCTCAAGGAAGATAGGGCTACAAACTAGGAAACAGTGTGTGAAAACATGTGGAGCGTGGCATTCCACAGACAGGAAGCATGACCATTGGGAAAACAGACTCGGAGCCTTCAAAAATTGGTACTGGAGGAGGATGCTGAAGATAAAATGGACGAAAAATATAAGCAATGATGAAGTTTACAGACGAGTAGAAGAGGAAAGGAACTTATTACGATACCGAAAAGAAGAACCAGATGGATTTGATACACTCGGAGGCACAATAAGTTTGTGAAGAACGTAAATGAAGGTAAAGTAGAAGGATGAGTCCCCAGAGGAAGACCCAGGAATAAGGTCACGGACCAAATAAAGAGGACAGTACATATGAAGAGCTACTAGGAAGTAAGATATATAGCATTAGATATGGAAGCCAACCAATCTTTGGATTGCACGGCCAATGACGATCTTTCCCTTCAAAGGATTCGACAGTCTTCCGCTATTTTTCTAGAAATAATAGTCCTAATAACACATGGTATTATAAATTTGAGTAAAATAATTTCAAGCTTCTTTGTGGAAAAAAATGTGTGGGATTTTGTGCAGATAAAAATATCTAGCCTAGTCTACATTATCGCAAATGGTTTGCTCCATAAAAGTTTAGGACGAATTTTATCGTCTGATGCCAATATTTTACGTACCAACATTCTGGCTGATAAGGGAGAATTTTTACCATGAAGCATTTCATTTGAAGCTTCAATTGCTATTACGCTCCGTTTTGGAAGGACTACTCTCCCTCTAGGTGTTAAAGTACGATTTTAATTTTTCACGACTTGTATTGTGGATAAAATGTAGAAAGCTATAGAATCATTTGGAACTTATGTCGCTTGGTCGACCTAATTTTAAAATTTGTGGAAGACCTGACATTTAGTCTTATGCAAATTTTCTCCAAATTTCTGGATTTTTCAGAAATCTTCTTTGTATACATTTAACGTATTTTAAAGCTATGGAGTCCATGTTTTAAATAATAATAATGAATTTTTCCTTATATAACATGCCATAACAGAATGTGTATATAATTAATTTTATCATAAGATACAAGGAATATGAGAAAAAATATTTCTGTTTTTGGGCTGCCGACTCTTAAATACGTATATGTGAGTAGACAAAATCAAGATACAGTACAAAAAAATTCCAACATGGTCGATGTGTAAAAAAATAATTAATGCCCGTAAACTGCTGGAACATAAGAATGAAGCATAATTGAATATAAGCAGTGGAGAATATTTGGTTTACGTATGTTTGTCCAAAACATTTCACTTCGGGGTACATATAATTTTTTTATCCGTATCAGATAAAAATTTCTCCTAACTTACGGAAGATTAAAACTGGAATAACGAAAGCTTTTCTCTCGTTATGAGACGGTGAGAATACATTGTGAATCACTGTAACTCTTGAAGCTGGGGTATTGAAAATACCGAAGACACGATGTTGGAGAACAAGAAATGCCAGATGGACCAAATTGGCTACCTCTATTCCCTTACATCCAGTTCCCTCAAGCCATTTCGGTCGGCATTACATGCACCATTGGTGATATCTTGAATCACATTTATTTCTCTCAACTTATAAATTGATCAGAACAAAGGTAGAATTGGATGGAAAAGTATGGATAATTTGCTAGAGTTGCCCTAAGTTGATAATACTATTTATGTTAAAATTTAAAAAAACTCGACAGCTAATAATTGGAGGATAATTAAACTCCTCTCCATTAAGATTGGTAACTTCATCGTCAGCTCTAATTATCCGTTGACATTAAATAGTTTGGTGACTGGATTTTGAAGAGAAGAACAGAATTTATGGTCTTTTTACTTTAAGATCCTCTGAAATTTACTTTCCGGCATCAATACGACCATTTTTATCTTATAAACCTCATCACTAGTTGTTATTCACTCGAGGATCGGTTTTCGCTGGTTCCCATCCATCCTAGACGTGTTGTTTTAATCTCTCGTTGTTTCTTCTGCTCAAGTCTTCAATAGCGAGGTTTTAGGTGGTCATCATTGATCTACCTAAATAATTCTTCCCTTCCGTGATATATTATTATAATTATAGTTGTCAGCAAACTACTTCTTACCACATTGTGCACGATTAATTTTCTCTTATCATCTATCAGCGTTTTGCTTGGTATCACTATTTCTCTGAAGTTAATCGGTGTTCTCATTCATTTGTTAACCTTGTAATTACTCTACTGGATCGACCTCACTTTCGTTAAATATGACTGTCTTTGCTCATCTTTTTCGTCTACGGTTGTCAAAATTATCCGGAGACTCTCATATAATTTAAATAAAGAATATCAGTTGCAATTGAAATAATTTAAAAAATGCTAATAAAATTGATTTTCGGCTCTAAAAATTGAATTTATTTAGGGACCAGCCACGGCAGCCGGATTGGCTCGGTCAAAATTGACTAGGAGTCTCCGTTCTCGTCACATTGTTCTGGGTTTTCAGAGTGCCGATGCCGTTTGTTTGGCATTGTTTTACATGGATTTTACGGCAGACCGTGGGAACCCTTCAAGCAAATAGTGTTATGTTTTACTGTAAGAGCTAGAGCTAAAAATACCAAAAATGTGGCAGTTTTCAATTTTACCATTTGGATCAAATTTAAAATGATGGAGACAGCTGCGTTTTAAGGTTTAGCTGGGTCGAACCAAGACAGCCCCCAGTCGGGTTGTTCAATAACCCGAAAGTAATGAGGCATACGCCTTCAAATATGAGGACTGCTGGATTTAAGTAAACTGTAATACTATGCTGTAAATATTTCTGGTCGACGCGGTATACCATTAGTGAAAGCGCACGCATTAGGATCTTTCATTGGCGCTCGCAGTTTCCTCCGGGCCGGCCAAAGCCGAAATGACCTCGCCGCAAAGGAAAAGTAATGGGCCATCATCATCATTAATAGGTAATCTACCGACTAATTAATTGCTTTTTTTTAAAGTGTTCAGGGAAGTTATAATTTCAGATCCATTAAACGTTGGTTTCCAAATTGAAGGTCTGAGGACACAATCATAAAATATTTATCAGAGGTGATCTACGGGTTAAGGTGCATTAAGTTGGAAGGTTATTGATAATGTCAGGAAAAAAGTTGCCTAAAAAGTCTCGAATATTTTTTTAATAGCATCAAAAATCTCAAGTATTTTCGTGAATATGCTCTAAATTGATGTAAAAATTACAAATGAGAGCTCAAAATAGTTACACGAATCGTTTTTAAATGTTACCCTGATTATTTTATGAAAATTGGGACTTTTATAAAATATTTGAATAAGGACTGAATTATGAAATTGAGAATTTCAATGAAAAATATCTGTAGTATTTTCAAAATGGTCCCATAACATTATTAATTACTCTACGGTACATGACTGCCACAATAGGCAAGTTAAAAAAGTAACATCCCGTATAATTTTTTCTCGCAGTTACTGGGAAATCCGTTAAATTGTTATGATTTAGGAAAAGTAAAGTGAAAATGTTAATTTTTAAAAACAGATTTTATGATTCAAAATCACATAAGTGTCTTAATATACGCTTATACATAATATTTATTACATATAACGCCTAACGCACGCTACTATAACCGCATAATTAAAATAAGCCACTTAACTAACGGAAATTTCCAGCAAAAATTTTGATCCCTTCTTTAATGGTTTACACCAAAAGTTTGAGATATTTCACTCTTTTTAACTTGAGGCCTTCATCTTTACTCAATCAGTTTAGTAATTTTGATGACCACGTGCCTCTTTTTGCATCCACAAGCTTGTTCTTAACCCACAACTGTCGACACTGAGTGGCTTAGCCCAAGGAGTGAAGATTCGAGGTATTTGATTTTATAGATCAAAAATCCGAAGTAAGTTCAAAGGCATGCCTATTACAATGGAAGTGAGATATCGTCCAAAAGCTCTCTAGAAGGTTCTATCACGTGATAGGATTTGGGCATGGAAACTTAAGGGGATAAAATTGATGGCAGATGATAAGCTATTTTTGTGGCTTGTATTAATCGTCTTTCACGTACTATAAACATCAATTGCAAAAAAAAATATTTTTCTGTTTGAACAATTTTTATATTTTAATAGCTAATTCATAACTGTTTTAGTAATTACAGCGAGTCACTCGTTATGGAAATATAGGTAAAGTGTTGTGCTGCGTCAACACCATTACCCTGCGAGAAACAAGAGAACTATTCATATCAGGACTGTCATTTTATACCAATGACAAATTTACAGTAGCAATTTATACTATACTAAATAAATATCTTTAGTCGCCAACTAATATGTAACCGATGAGTTTGCGTGGTAAAATCCATTCTTTATATTATTTAAAAATCTTGAAATTTACTTTATATTTCACAGTTCATGGGGAGGAATGAGGGAAAGATATCTTAACTTGTTTCTTGGGTGGCAAAGATTCTCTCTATTACAGCGACTACCTAGGTGGTTCGGTGGTAGGTTCGTGGAAGTTTCTTTCTTTAATCTGGTTCAAACGTAAAAATAAATGAAAAAAAAGCTAACTTCAAGCATTTTCAGAGGAAAATGCCTCAATAAAGGATGATACAGGATTAAGTAGACATGGTTAAAACTTATACTTTACATGGAAAAATTGACTGAAACCTGACTACGAAATAGATTGGCTAGTATCAAATGTCATTTTCAGTGAGCGCCACATGTAAATGTTACGGAATCATGCATTAGAGATTGTGCGATATCAGGGCTATTAAAATTAGATATTCTGCCCAAGTTGATCGCCCAATGTATAGTTTAAGTAAGTGTGAAAACTCAAAAGATGAAAATGTAATTCTGACAATTTTATGCTAAATAACCAAATTAAATCAGGTAAATTTATCCGGGCGAATTTTAGTTATTTAGGTGATTCAGACACTTGCTAAACTGGAACAGTATGGTATCGTAAACATCACACTTTCGAGCTGAGATATTGAATCGAAAATTAGGTTTCAGTGATCTATTAGTTGAAAGGTTCTGACATAGGTGGTTCAAAACTGTTTTTTCGAGGGATTCATGGTAAAATATGCCCGATATATTGTGAACTGAGGCACACTGAAAATAAAAAAGGTATTGAAGAAGTTCCATTGAACGATTTTCGGTTTAGTCCCCTGAAGAAATCACAAACCAATGAAAGCAATGCTGATGATTTTTTATCCTTTTAAAGTACCCCATGTAAAAAAATGAAGATGTATTGCGCCCCAGTGTCGCGACTGGTCGTTGGGTACCGAGACCGGTAGACACTGTGCCTCACCTATCCCTTCACCCCACTGTGACTATTTGACCAATTTCCCGCAGGAAAGCGGAAACAGCCTGGTGGGATGTGAGAACGAAGTTCTACGTTATCTCAGCCGTGCTATGTATGCGTGGGGCAGTGTTCTGTAATCGCACCCTGGCCTATCGAATACATCGACGTGGCCAGGGGTGTGATTTTAGGCTCTAGGCCAAGTTACGAGTATTTCGGGGGCGGCCTAGTTGGTATATAGCGTACCAGCCGCTGACTTTTCGACACCCGATCTCCAGACGGAATGCCGTTCTCTCCGGGCCGGAACCTCAGGTCGCATTTCTCCTGTTGGAGGTGCACACACCCGCGTTTGAAACGCCTTCCATCCTCTTTACTCAATGCCCATGTATCTGCATCATACAATTTTCGAACTCTTTGCGTGTGAATTCTCCCACCCTTGCAAATGATCGCTGTCATCTTTCATTGGTCCTTATATTGATGAACGCTTCTTAAGAAAGTGCAATGCTCATCCTATTATCAAAACTAATGCTCAGATTCAGCTCTAGAGTTATGCTCCAAGCACCGATAAACTCGAAAGCAAACATCAACATCTACGGATTGTTGCGAAATCAAGGTTATTCTCTCTGTTACTCCCGTTTTCCACCCACCTAATATCCAAATAATAGCATTGCTCTATCTGCTCCAGGGAGAATAAAAAACAAAGTAACATTTTCAAAAGGGAATTCCTCTCGCGATCTCCATCTATTGTTCAAAAGCATTATATATTTACAACATTCTTTATCATAACGTTCCTCTATTCGTCGCTCCATTTAATCCATTAGTTATCGGTCATCCAATGTTAAAAATAACAGATTATCTCTTAAATACTCTCCCCGTCACTAATTAATCACAACAACTTGTGCATCCATGTTTCTACCAGTCAATGTGTGCGCTTTAAAGAGGTTGTTTTGGGAACGAGTCAAGTTGAAAGAAATCGCCACATACCGAGGGAGAAGTGAATGGTCGTCAAATGCTACTGAACAGAGTGCTTCGGCTAGTCCTCATCCGAGACAGAATTAGCCACGAGGATGAATGCCCTTATACGCACAGTTTACCTGCGCCTTACAAGCGTTTCATCAACTAAATCTTGATTTTCTACTGAAATTATGTACTTGCAAATTTTCATTATTTCGCTATTGTAAATCTAATGTAATTTTATCTAATATGAAAAAAAGTGTCTCGTGTAATTTTTTTGCGTGTGTTGATTCTTGTGAGGATGTTTTTATATAATCCATCTCCTCAAGCTCTATATGCCACAAGGTACTCATACTTGTCATATCTTTTAATTTATCCTATTGAGAAATCCTAAAAAAAATCTTTCGAATACTTGAACAAACATAGGTACTTGTGATATAGTGACTAGAGGATATTATTCTCTCGGTCGGAATAAACCGTCTCAGTTTGCGATTTGCCATGAATCATTCGGTCATCACTCGTCGTATTCATGCGGCTGAACGTCGCATCTCAATTATAATATTCATTTTTTTGTAGAAACGAGACATGATAAAGCTCAACGTTGCTGTACCAAGACTGAGAGTAATCTTGGTTGGTTCATAGAATGTAAAATACGAAATGTTTTTTCGTACTGTTCAGTTTATGTTTGCACTCATATTTTACAAATTGGCACTCATGTTATATACCATGATTCGCGGATGAAAATAGTGACTTAACTAGCCAGAATTGTTGTGAAAAGTTAAGCGGATAAAAATTGATGCGAGTGAGGGACAGGCTTTGAGTTCGGCGGTGGAGTCATTCTTACGCATCTGTACCGCTCAACGGGTGAGGAGTGGGGAAGCAATCAGCACTCTTATCAGCATCCCTCCCTTACAACCGCGCTTGAGCAGGGGAGAGCTGATGGGGAAGTAAATGGCTGAGGAGAGTTCGCTCGGGTAATACGACGGGATAAAACACTCCCGCTGCTCTTTCCCACTGATGACATAGTCAATGGGATTCGTGGCTTGACGGGGGTTGAGGAACGGTCGTAGCTAGTGGTGCAGTGGGTAATGGAGACGGTAATTTCAATGGCTTTTCGTGTTGGTAGTGTTGTGAGCGATTGTGTCGCATCGAGTGCGAAATACGATACATCGCTCTGCGATATTTATCACCATAGGGTACCACGCGATATTCGAAGGGATGCCTTGCAGAGTGCGATATTATGTGACACAATGCTCTTAATATTTCTTTTAAATATTCCCTGAACGCAGCATATTGAGGCACTTCCTGGTGATAAAAATTCATTCGAGAACTTAACGAAAATGCGGGTAAAATATTTTGCATAAATAGGCCTCTTTATGTTATATTTGGGATTGATTTATCGCATGGTTGTCGAGGTATTGCTCATCAAAATGGTCCGTTTTTATATCTACATATCACCCTGCAAGCCGCCGCATGGGCGTATGGCTGGGGGTGTTCGGACACCAGCCAGTAAAGGTGTAAATGGTTGAGGTTTTGAGAGGTGAAATGATGAATCATATTATGGGTATTTTTAGTGGAGCTCTGGTTTTGTTATAGTCATTTATTGTGCTAGGAAAGAACGAATTTTTGTATCTATCTGTTCGGTAATGTATCTCTTTTATTTTATCGCCTCTGTCGGACCTAGAAATGTATTGTGACATCAAAATGATATTCTCTGTGTCGCTCTGAAACACACCAATTCTGAATTTCTCAAGCAAATAAGTCTAACACGCGGCCTCCAAGCTTGTAGCGGCCTCCAGCCTAATCCTTCTAAAAGCTGAGAAACACTATATGTTCGCACGTGGCTGTTTTTAACGCGCGTTTTTTTTATTTAGCGCGCAGCTTTACTTTGTATTCTATTTATTTTGGTAAAATCTTTCTGTCCACGGTCCCAAATGCTCGCGGCGTATTCGAGGTGTGGCCTAAGGAGAGTGAAGTAGCACCTCTCTTTTACTTTCTCATCTTAGGTCCTTCCTATTATACGCTTGATAAATCCTAGTTTCTTAAATGTTGTGCTGTCTATGTATGCGTGCGTGTTCTCCCCGAGAAATCTGAAGTTACGGTAAATCCAAGGCATTTGACATTTTCTGAATGCTTTACTCCACCCACAGTGCAGACAAGGCATTTGTGTGATGACTTCGGTAAGAAGTGTACTGTGGTGCATTTACTAAGATTTAGTTCAAGCCCCCGCTCCTGGCACCACGAATGAACGTTGTTCAGGTAAACACTGTTTTTGCACCACGTCACATAACAAAAAGCGAAATTCAAGTTAATGGCTGATGAGAGTTCGCTCGGGTAATACGAGGGGATAAACATTCCCACTCTTCTTTACCACTGATGACATAGTCAATGAGATGCGTGGCTTGGAAGGGGTTGCGAAACGGTCGTAGCTAGTGGTGCAGTGGGTAATCGAGACGGGAATTTCAATGGCCTTTCGTGTCCTAACCTCTCTAATCTCTAACCTAACCTCTCCTAACCGAAGAGTTACATTCAAGATACCCCCGTAAAACTATATAATAGAGAATAGACATATTTAAAGTTAAACTCACAATTTCTTGGCGATTGGCCGCATTTTTATTTCGAACGAGTGAATATTAATTCAAGAATAAGCGTAAAATACGTAGCCAAAATACTGATATAATACATGAATAGATAGAAATATTACTGTCTAAGTTTTAATAAATCGATATGCGTAATTAATTTACATAAAATCTTACACTCTAAATATGAATAAATTTATTTAAGAAGCGATATTGTGATACAATTCTCTTAATATTTAATTTCGATTTTCCCCGAAAAAAGCATATTGAGGCACATCTTAGTCATATAAATTCGTTTATGAAATGATTGAAACTGCGGGTGAAATTTTTTTCTTGATTGATAAAATATTTTGGCTGTTAGTCTTCTGATATTTGCAGTTCATTTTGATTTGCGTTGTAGGCTCTTAACCCTCCGTTAGTCACGCCACATTCTGGAACGTAATTTGTCGCGCGGCGTATTACAGACGCCATTTAGCTATGATTAAAGAAAATGCATACATGCAGAAAAAATTGTTTTAATAGCTAAAATTCATTCATTTGAATGTTAAATTGTATATATAGGGTACCAATTTCCGCACAATAATATTGGAGAAATATATATCAATAAAAGATTTAATGCATGATATTTCAACATTCAACACAGTTTCATTGCATTAAAATTATTACAACGTTGGTTATTTGAACACAGAATACAAATGTTATTTGAATGCTTCAAGCAAATATAATTTTTACAAATAATACATTTCTATTTGGTCATTCTGTTCTTTTTTCGCCCACAGACGTTTCTGTGTCTCCTCTTTTCTCTCCGAAATCAGACCACAAATTTTCTGGTGTTCTCCTTTCCTGTTTCCTTTCGGATACGCTTAGGCGTACCCTTACAAATTACGTTCTCTTCAATTTCATTATTAATTTGTTCACAAAGTTCTAATGTCCTTCTCCATATCAACTCTGATGGTAAACCAATAATTTGAGACCTCTTTTTTATTTGTTCTGCCACTAATTCTTTTGCCAGAGCTTTGATAAAAATACCTCCTTTTTCGAAGTTTCTGAGAATTGGTATTGTTTTCTCAATGAATAACCTGGGCATTAATTGCTCCTAAATTAAGCATTGTGAAGAATACAACCATTAGCCAGCGATTAGTATTTCTCGAAACTGAGTATGTCACGCATAGCTTATCTACAACGTCCACCCCTGATTTCGTAGCATTGTAGAATGTGACAAGTTCAGGTTTTTTGGCTGTACCTGTTGCGTCAATAATATCTGAATGATGATGCATTGATGACAATAATATGACATTTTTTCTTGATTTGGGTATGTATGACACTAAAGTACACACTTTTTGAATACCAAAACGGGAAGTAAATTGTAGCCGACCTTGTGTCGATGTAAAGGAGGGTGGTAGCTGCTTTTTATTTTTCCTAACTGTGCCGAAATATGTAAGCTTGTCACTTTTAAGGATGTCTGTAACTAGTTAATAACTAGTAAACCAGTTGTCAGCGGTGTCGTTGCGTCCACTGCCTCGAATTGGTTGGGTCAATCCTTTCACAACATCGTAGGGACTGTTGCTAACCTGAAATGACCTATTTCCCAGGATATATCTCTAAATTTGAAGTGTAGAAATTTCTAGACTCTGTCAATAAAAATATCTTTATACCGTACTTTCCGGGTTTGGTGGGGATATAATGACGAAACCTGCACCTTCCTCTAAATTTTGCAAGCATTTCATCAATGGTTACGCAATCATTCAATGAATAGCTTTCTTGGCAGTTTTGGACGAACAATTCAAAAGCTTCCCTAATTGGAGCAAGTTTATCTATAGCTTTCCTTTCGTTTCTTGTTTCTTTGTCATCAAAACGTACGTACTGCAAGAGGCAATGAAATCGTTTCTGAGACATAACCAAGCGAAAAATTTCTACCCCTGTACCATCATTATTCCACAAGTCACTTGTATTGAGTTTGCTATTCCTCAAAACACCTGCCATATAAAGCAGACCTATGAAAGCTCTCATGTCAGTGATGTCCGTCGGAGTGCAATCTCTCTCTCTACAATAGTCGACTTTCTTTGAAGCGATGAACTTATTGGTATTTTCCACAATGAGAGCAAGTATATTGTCACTAATAAAATTATTCCAACACTCTAAAGCAGTTTTTGATGCTTTTGCTCTTCCTCTCACTCCTGGTTTATGAGTCAATATATTGTGAGAACGAATTTTTACACTTCTAACTGGACACTTAAACTCCCACTTAGTTGCTTGATCTTTCCCTAAAACAGTGTTTTTACGTGCAACGTCTTCGTCTTGGCCACTGCCTTCTTTTCTTGGCCACTGCCTTTCACATTTTAGTTGGAGAGTGGATTCAGCTGAACTTGTAGCAAAAACTTTTCTCCTTCCATATAGAAAACACATTATCCACCGCAACTAGAGCATTTTGTTGTATTATATATTTACGGTGCAGGGTTCTCATTTCAATTAAAATAAAACCAATCTCTTAAAAGGACGTAACACGTACGTACGTGCAGGCAATTTCTTCAAGAGTCTTATAGAATAGAAAATAAATGGATTAATGCAAAGCATAAATGAAGAATATATTGAATATTGCGCTTTCCCGGTGAAATAACAGGATTACTTTTTCTCAAATTTGCGACTGGGTCCATGATTAAGTTGGTCCATGATTATCGACGTTTCCAGAATCAAATCGTTCCTTATCATCAGGGAAAATATGAGCGTGTAATTATATTATAAACATATTAATCCTGATGATGAGGACCGACCTTGAAATGTCACTTATCATGGACCACCTCACCTAGTCGATAATCCGAAAACTCACCTAAAAGAATAAAAACAAAATTCTTCCTTAACCAAACAAAAGTTTTAGATGGTAAAGTATGAATACTCTTTGAATATTGGTGTGATATATGCTGAAGTCCAGTCAGGTTATATAAGAACCAAAGTGAAAATGTTTGTAATATATGTTTCATTCAATACCTATGTCATACTGACAGAAATAAAGAATGTATAATATTTAGACGTACATTGAAAATTTAATATATTAAATAGCTGTAAGTTATTTAAAGAAATGTATTTCGAATGTTTGCAATAAGTATTGCAAGGGTAATTTCCTGGTGTAACACAAGTATCGTAAGTAATTACCTGGTGTAACACAAGTTGTCGCGTGGCGTCTATCAGACGCCGAAAACATAAAAATATCAGTATTTTTCCGGTTATGCGAAAAAACATGCATTCGTTTTAGTAAATATTTCAGACGCATAAAATAATAAGATACAAAAAATAAGAGCTTCCTAACTATGCAAAAAAAAGTGGGTGAAGAAAAGAATATTACCTGGCGTCCAGCAGACGCCACGTGACTAACGGAGGGTTAACTACTTTAAGGCCTTTTACTTGAAGTATAACATATAATCAGTGTCGAACATATTAAACTTTGTCCAGGGGTTTGTGTTTCGACCGTTTGATACAGCTCGGAGCGTTTTATTCACTCGCAACAATGTCACGCTGTCATCCCAATCGAGTTTTATCACAGAGAAATCGTGTATCGTTTGGAAAATCCTGATTGCAGAATTATCTCGAACCGGTCGCGATTGTTCTAAATAAATCCTCGATTATATGACCGAAATTATGTCCATCGGTTCAAACAGCCCCACTCCTCCTCTATAGAAGTGGTACTAAAATCTACGACCCCAAGGCAGCTGACGAGCAAGGTCCTTCAATATCGATTGTATTCTTCCTTCGATAGAGGTCTTTCGCCGCCGCGCATACCGGCGAAGCAAACAAGTCCGCCAAGAGTTTATTTTGGTGTGTTCTTCATCAGCATTTCATTGGTTTCTTAACGTTTTTGTTGATATGGTAGTGCATTTGTGTTCGAAATGACGAATTGCGCTGCATATTCGAAGATCTCCTTCATTAAGCACATTAAAGGCGGCCAAGTAGTGGAAATGGTTGCGAAGACTCATATCGATAAAGCTACGGGTGTATCGACTCGAACGACCATGGCAGACGAGGACTTAACCCTGCCACCGCCAGGGTGAATGAAATGGTCCGTTTGACCATGATGTGCGAGATCATTCGATGCACGATTCCGTACGATATCATTCGATAGACGATGCAAGACGTACATACGCACTGCTACTACACGATAGGCTTAGCTTGCTTGAGAAATTCAGAACTGGATTATTTCAGAGCGAGACAGGGAATATTACCATGACGCCTCACAACATCTCTAGGTCTGATAGAAGCGATAAAATAAGAGAGATACATTGCCAACCAGATAGGTAGAAAAACTCGTTCTTTCCGCGCACAATAAGCGAGCACAATGAAAACCTAGCTCCACTAAATACACTCCCTCAATACACGTCACCATTTCACCTCCCAAAACCTCATCCCTTACGTATTTACACAGCTGGTGTCCCAACACCAGCCGCCACACGCCGTTGCGGCGGCTGGGCAGTATGTAGATGTAGATGTAGAATATGCACCCTCGCAGCAAGGGCACGTGAAAGAGTGTATTTGAGCATGGGATATTTGTGCCTTTTCCTTTTGGGAGTGTTAATTAATATCTTTCATTTTGTCTCTTCTCTTAGTTTTAGTAACTTATTGTTAGTGGGAATTTAAAGTAATGTGCTGCGTCATTAGGAAGATCATGGGTCAGTCGACGTAATATCATCGACTGACTATCTTCGACGTAATACCGTCGACTGACATATCATCACAAAATCAAAAATATTTTTTACCCAGTTTCGCTAATTTCTTGAATGAATTTACATGACTAGGAAGTTCCGTTCAGGAAATATTTAAAAAAATATTAAGACCATTGTCGTCGATATTAGACGATATCTCATATGGCGCGTGATATGCGAGAACGTGTAACAATCGATATGATGCGATGTATATCGAGTTTTGCGATGCGAAAATTAATATCGCCATGCGACACTGAATATCGTACAGCCATTCGCGTAGGGCGGGCTGGCGTGGGGTCGCCACCACGTGGTTTTATCCGCTTCGTTTTCTTTTATCGATTCCTCCAACTCCGCCGATATGGGGGAGAGGACTATGCTTTTTTGCCCATCCTCCCTCACTCTCATTGGACGCATTCCTTGCACGCACGTCGTTTGCGGAGAGTGAGAGAGAGAAGGGGAAGTCTCATATGTGCATTTTTCCGCCTTTCTCCTCTTCCTCCTTTTTGCTTTGTTTCTGTTCTTCCTCTCTTTCTCGCTCTCTTCGCCATCAGACGGCCGCATTTCCCACGCACCGGCTGCCTCCTTCTTTACGACTCGGAGGGACATCAAATTTAATAACGGTCACGATTCATTTTTCCAACCCTCGTTTATGTGAGATACCTTAAAGTCCACGCGCCTCGAAGCACGAATGGAGGTTATACTCGCTACACGTGTCTTTTTAAACGCCCTCAAAATTCTTCTTTGGTACCTAAGTGTAAGTTTCCCAGCTGGTAGATTTGAAAAACGTTTCTCATTGTCTTGTGACAACTCGGAGTCTTGACTTGAGTGTAGATTTTTATGCCTACTTGTTCTCATATATCCCTATCCCTATAATATGCTGTTTAATGTTTGGTCACAGGTAAAATTGCTAATGTGCAGACAAATATTAAATTTTCGTGTATCACTATTTAAATTTAAATTAATATTTTTTGCTCCAATATTGGTACAACAAAGGAAATGTAACAATTTAAACCTTGTTACAATTTCACCTCATACAATGAATAAGAGATGCGCGGTAAAAAGGATTGCTTAAAACTTAAATTAGTGATCAATAGAATCTGGAGCTTTAGTTGCCCCATAAGACCAGCCAGCTTTTAGAGTTAATAGTCACTACTCATCGTTATTAATTCTCAAGCATGTATTGTGTTGACATTCTCTCTGCGTTGTACATATATACATTCACTAACGTGGCTCTGGGTCGGGTTGGTATTGCACGTAGGGCATTACGAGGGACCATATCTGGATGCCAGCAGCGTTAAATTATTTTAGCCGAATTTTAATCTATGCTTGCTCGTGCGCGTAATAATTCAATTGTAGCCTTCCACTCGTAGGATAGCAAGTTTTACTATTGACTCTTTAATGCTTTTCGTTATGACTTGACGCATACCGACACTGGTTTTTCTTCCACCCTATTACGATTCCATCATATTATCTTGCGTTTATCAATGCACCTAATGACGCAAATGTCCTCTGAATTTGGCAGCCTTTCAAATCACGACTGTGGAATTACTTTTCCTTCGTACCACAAAGTGTCTTCAAAACTCTTTTGGCGCTTGGGTGCAGCCTTACCATTTGTGAGATTTGAGAAACTTGAACCTTGTGGCTGCGCCGTTTGGATATATCCGAATGAATATTTTAACTCGGGGACTGTGGAGTTCGACTTAATCCCACCAGCTCAAAAGCTATTTTCCCTCTCCTACAGAGATTGATTATGTACCCATAGACATTGTAACTACAGTAGTTAGTTTACTTCATTAATTAAACAAATGACTATTATATTGAAATTTATGCATGTATAGTACGAATTGTTATTTTTTCGATTCAGAAAATAGTGTAGATCTTTTTGTGGCGTGCTGGAAAATATTATGAGAGCGTCATGAAATCAATCAAGGTTGAGAAAGGGTTTAGTTTTTCAGTAACCTCATCATAGTCATAATCCTCTGGCAGTGGTAATGATAAATCCCCCGGCAATGGGAAGGCTCAGATGAGTATAGAGAAAGAAAGGCACGAACAAAACAAGGTGGAACAGTTCCCAAATCCATGGGAGTGTTTTACACGATAATGAGTTTAGTAGTAAGGGCGTGAAAACGAAGAGATGCCTTGGTGGAAGGAACTTTTACGCAAAGAAGTTAATAGTAGTGGGGGAAATTCGAGCAGTGGCATTAAGACGAGATTAACCTGATAACGGAGCTTGACGATGTGAGGCTCGGAGGCTTGGATGCTGGAGAAGGAAGGTGAGCATAGACTGAAGGCTTTCGAAATGGGTTTGCAGAGAAGGATTAAGGGGCGTGGAAGTAGGGGGCGGACGAGAGAACTCCGAAGGGGGCAGCTAAATATGGACGAAGAACGCACTGAGAGATTGCGGGTTTGAAAACCATGAGTGAGATTAATGGAGAATAGTGGTTAAATTCGGTAGGGAGAGAAGAGAATGTGTTTTGATAGTGCTATGGCGTACAAATAGAGAGAAATTAAAAGGCAATCTAAAAGAGATATTGGAAAGTAGAGAGGTTGACAAGAAAACTTTGCATCTGCGATTTGGGAATCATAGGCAGGACTGTTCAAAGATCGAGCATTCATTATATTGGTGAAATAGAATAAATGGACGGAATAGTCCGAGATATTTTTCTAAGTGAGAAATTTTTATTATATCACTCGCTTGGATTTATGGTAATATACCGTGAATGCTACTGAACACCTTTCCAGCATACATTTTAGTGACGATTATAGACGTATCTAGGCATTATTTTCGTGGATTTGCTCGTAAAGTTGAAAATCCTTACGTTGGGAATTTAACCGACACATTTAGTCAACTAAGAATAAATTTTTCACCCTTGCGTGAGAGTCCCACGGATGAGGTTGACCTTGTATTTTTCATTTGTAACACTAGGAGACATGCATTCGGCATGATTCCACAATAGCCGTTAATCTAAATTGACGCTCATATTACCTTGCGTTACTAATCAGCAATAATCGTACGGAAGGTTACTGATGCATGCCTAAATATATGCGTTTCAGCTGTGAAAAATTGCTGATAATGTTCTTGTCTTGTTTCTTTCGAAATTATGCGGGAAAGTTGGTTAAATAGAGCGCACAACAACATGTGTAAGAATTCCATTATATTTTTGGGGAACTATTGGCGTTAGTAAAAATTTTAGGCCTTTTTGCGATAGATCTATCCGCGTTCAGTGACCTTATTCTTGACGTCTGGAATCCGTCACCGCAGTAATCGTTCGTGATGAAATTTATATGAGTATGTTGTATTAGTGTATTAAGGTTATTTCATTTTACTGATCGCAGTAGATTAAACATAGAAACCTAGTGAAACAATAATTTGATCACGAGTGGGTGAAATGTGTACTGAAAAAATGGATTGAACATTAAGTATTAAATTTCACCTGTGGAAAATCGAGTTTGGTATATTTAAATACTCGGCACAGATTTCCGAAACATAATATGATATTATATAACGAGATACACAATTTTACTTCCTACACCTGCTAAATATCGACGATTTTTAATAGAAATTTCTATTTATTTTGACACGCAAAATCTTCATTAACTTGTACCCAAATGTTTCTAAAGTTAATACTTTAATTTTTGCTGATATTCCATTCAATAAATACTCATGTTAATTCATCATTACTCAAGTATACAGCATGCCTTTCCATTTTGGTTTCTATTAATTGATTCAATGATGTTTCAAAAGATTTTCACATGAAAGGGAATATTTTCGCCGCATGGGATGGGTAAGTGCTGTATCCAGATTTTAAAAAGTAAAAACTCTAAGAATTTCATTCTGTCTCTTCGCCAGACTTTGTGCTTATCCATGAATTATTTCAAGGGAGAATTACTCGTATCTCGAGGGGAAGTAGAATACCTAACGAAATCCAAAATAGAGTGGATTAGACATGAGTGTTTAATTCTGTGGAAGCCGTGGAGCGTTTCGTACGAGAGTCTTAATTGAGCTTTCGCGCTTCGCCGTTGGAAATGAAATCCGCCGCCAGCGCTCCCCTTCGTCGCCTCCGAAAGCATTTCCACCCCGAGATTGGAGCAGCCTCTCCATCCGACGGACGTATCGGCGTTTTCCATTCGAACACCCTTGGGGAAACCCAATCGAGGCAGGGAAACCGCCTGGATGCCCATCCAGGGTAATGCAGTCACTCGGGTGAAGGTCAGGGGAGCATTCACCGTCCATATTGCCGCGTCTCTCCTGCCGGGTCGGGATAGCAGATTTTACCGAATCGTGGCCGTCGAACTGATGGGGCTTCAATATCCTTCAGGTCACGACCGCAATCACATGGCTATTGCACTAACCATTGAATCGCTACGGATTTCGCCGTCAGTGGTTTGAGGCCGTAAATGAGACTGACCTGTATATAAATGTATTCTCCTGGGCGTAGCCAGGATTTATGTTGTGGGAGGGCAGGACACCCATCCGTAGCTGTTGATTTATGTAAGGGGGAGCAGGCATCATCCTGTCTGTCTCCGTATAGCATATTGGTGTGAAATGTCCAGTGAAATGTCTCGTCCAGGGGGGGCAACTGCGACCCTGCCTCCCCCTGGTTACGCCTATTTGCATACTGCATATATATTTTAGTTTTCTGATAGTCAATCAATGCATAAACATTGGCTGACTGTAAATTATATGTTCTTATTTTATTAAAACCAACAATTTAAATGCTTTGATAAAAAAGTTCCCCATCTGCTATTGGAAAATAGCCAAAGAAGCTTTTTTTCTTTTGCGGAATTAAATACACTGGCAATGAGTTTTCCGTGTATGTATGTTGATGTGGGGAGTTTTTGGTAATTATTTAATGTGTTTCTTTTAATGTGACCATTGTTTCCTTTCACAATTTTCCTGATTTTTGAACTTTTCTACTTGTTTATGTCATCATACGGTTTAAAATATCAATTCTGACCAGTCACGTCCGAAATTACCCCCTGATTTCTTTCAAGAGATACCAAATTTCACAGTCAAACTACACTTCGACTCATTTTAAATGGTCGGTAATGATTGCTTAAATGTGTCTCTAAAATCATCGTCATAATTTCTATTGTTTTCTTAAACTCTTACTTCTTAACACTAATTTTCTCATGACTATCTTCTCGTATCTTAATTACAGTTATGTACGTAGTGCGTACTGTATAAAGCATCGGATTATCTCATTCTCCGCACCAACAGTACCTTACTGCTTTGATTTTTGAATTACCCATCTTACTTATGGAGACAATAGCCCAAAAAACTGCAGAGAAAGTGTTGCATTAAAAGCACTACATGAGTTACACGAGTGGTAGGATGAGAATTCTGGTTAAGTATGCTTACCAAGCAGTCATACATTTACGGATGTTGTGGAACGTTTCATTCTCAAAGTGAGCTTCAAGTAGATCGCTAAACAAGAGGAAAGCTGGACTCCAAGATGGTCACTCAAAGTGGTTTGGGTTGATGCTTGTATTCGAGATCATTATTTTACTACATGTGTGTAGCATCCGTTGATTGGACCTCAGGGTTGCGAATTCTCCCTTCTTGCTTCGTTTCGATAATTGGTCAAGCGAAAGGTTATTTTCCGGAAATATAATTTTTCGAAAATAAATTTAAATTTTCACTCGCATGACCATCCTTCTTCTTCCACAGCTCTACAGCCCGGTGTGGGCCTTGGCTTCCTCAGTTATATGCCTCCATTCGGCTCTCCTCTTTGCTTTCTCTCTCCATCTTCCAATCCCCATTGTCTTCAGGTCCTCTTCAACGTCCTGTAGCCATATTTTGCGTGGCCTTCCTCTTCTCCTACTCCCTTACATCTTGCTATTAATTAACAATGTTGGCATTCTGCACTCTTCCATCCTTTCAACATGGCCCAACCATGATAGTCGCAATGACTTGGAGAACCTAACTATATCCTTCTATTTAAATATTTCATTTATTTCACAGTTCATTCTTGTTCTCCACGTTTCTCCACCTTTAACTGGGCTATAGACTCTCCTTATTATTTTTCTTTCAAATCTTCTTAGTGTTTCTTCGTCTTGTTTGGATAGGACCCATCCTACCAAGCGAAAAAGGATGGATAACTCTTCTGTTCTCTGTCGTGATTAAAACCTTCTTAATATTCCCGAGACAATCTCTTTCACTTTTGATTACCGTGATTTTTTAACCTACCGACTGGTTGTAATCCGACATTCTCACGATCCTAACGTATGACTGTTACAATAACGGGAGTTCTGGGTGAATGCAGTAGAAGAAACTCCGAAGAGGTCGAGTAATAGGAGTCTTAAGATCATGAGAGCGGGTAAGAAGCAATGCATGAGTGTAAGAAAGTCGGAGACATGCAATGCTCGGGCAATGAGGAGGAAATATTTGAATCAGCCGGTTTTGCTGGCCCAATACCGAGAATCAAGGTGGCTATGGCCTGAGAGTCACTTTTTTCCAGGTTTACTGAAAACTTGAATGTAGAATCTTTAAAATGCGTTTTATAAACTGAGATGAAATTAAATTTGGGCTTCCGGGCTAGTTTTACGGTAATTCAAGCTTGAAAGTCGAGATTTGAACATAAGTTCCTCTGGGGTTTCTCAGATTACAACAGAAAAACGTCATTTTAAACGAGAATGCATATTCAAGCTATTAATTAAAACTGCTTGTAAAAATTGAAAAGTTCGAAGAAATCGACAAAAATAAAATACAGGCAACAAACCCCCTTTTTTTAAGTTATTAGCAAATTACTGCCTTTGTTGAAGCCAAAACCAAACCAAAATATTTATGGTAAAAAACAGAAAAAGTAGGATGACACAAAAACTAAGGACATACATTTCACAAGCACTCCAAACGAAAATATTGGACCACTACTAATAAATGGGCATGGATATGAAAAAGTAGACTATTTTAAATACTGAGGAGTTATTATATCAAATGAAAACAGAGAGGAACCAGAGATACAAACAGATTAAATCTAGCAAATAGATTCTTACATGCATGCCGAAGACTCCTATCTTCGAAATCCCTGTCATATAAAACGAAATTACAAAATTATTTGTAAACCAATAATCTTCCCAGTACTGATCTATGGATCCGAGACATGGAAACTGAGCAAGAAGGAGTAAAAATTAATAGTTTTTGAAAACTAGATTTTACGGTAGATCTAAGGGGCTACATACGAACAAGGAAGATTGAGAAGAAAGTGTAATGAGAAAATCAAAGATCTATATAATGATACCGACATCGTTAGTGAGATGGAGTGCAGTGCAATTAGATGTGCAGGACACATTAAGAAAAGAGAAGGAATGTGCGCTTAGGAAGTTTTAAAAAGAAATCCAGAAGGAAGATGACCCAGGGAAGATCATGACAGAAATAGCGGAACCAAGTCAAGATCGATTTGAAGAGGGTTGGAGCTACGGAAAAAGATGCAATGGATCGAAAGAGATGAAGGGGATATGTTGGTGTGGCTAAGTATCGATTTGGATATAAATGACCCTGAGAGTAAAAGGAAGAGTACATAATTGAAGCAAAAATGCGGTAGTTCCATGTAATGACGCTGCCATTGGTTCCTACGGTTGGAATATGTATCATTGAAAAAATATTCGTTTATTAATCTGAATATTTTGAACCTTAATTTTGGTTTACAGTAGGTAACCCACTTCATCAGCGAAATCCGGCATTTTTTGATTGAATGAATAAAAATGTGTACCTTAGTATTTTTCCTGACTCACATAGTCAAGCCAGACAGAGCTTTTGACCAATCCCCAAAAGAGAACAACGTGATTGGCATGAATGTTTGTATAACGTTATCTCTCCATTAATTCATTCCCAAATATGGATTGTGCTTGGTTCTAGATGACCTACGATGTAGAGACACCCTTCAGTCCAAAGAGTTACACAACGTGTTCCTGTCGGAATCTGCTAACTATATGGTACCTAATATTTCGGGACGCCAGCGCATAGCGACCAGAACGACTTAGTGATATCTTCAAACGTTTTTCATTCCTTTTTGTGAGATTCCGTGAAGCTACGGCCGAGATTTTACCACTACAACTTCACGCTCTGCGGTGAACTGTTGTTAGTGCCCGGTAGTGGTTGTCCATAATGACCAGAAAAAAATGTTTTTCGCGAAATAGTTTTAGGACAGCATCTAAATTTGTTCCAGTTGGATAGGAAATAAATGTTGTCAAATAGTATTGACAAGTTGTCAAATAATATTGCCAATGGAAAGACGTGCACAAATTCTTGAAATTTCGACAGTATTTGCCGTTTTCAGATCATTCCATACGATAACGGAGCACTCGTCGTTCTGTTATTTTTTCCTGTTATTTCATTTTTTATTTTCTATTATTTTCTGTAATTTTCAACGGATAATTATACATTTGATATATTTTATTTCGAATGTTTTCACATTTCTGCTCCGTAGTTCCAGCAATATTTCCATGAGAGTGACCGCATGCCACCCAAGAACTGCGCAGCTCATCATGGACTTATTCCGATTTGGAATAGCAGTTTTTCGGAAGCTTCAATTCGCGTTAACTAGTCCTAACCATTTGGATTCATGGATCGTCCCTTGAGAATTGTTAACTCCTTCAGGAGGAGGTGCAAAGTCGCTCGGCGTCGGTGTCGATGGCTATCCAGACACCTCAACCCCGAGACTTTGGAGGGAGTTCACGGTCGAGTGGGTGGTATTATAACAAGGACGTAAGAACTCTGTGGAAGGTCGCGTGGCCGCCTACGCTTCATGAATGGATCCCCGCGCGGAGATGACCAAAATATATGACTTTGGTTTTGCGGTCGCCAAGTTCTCTTCAACCTCAACCCGATGTTAGCTCAAGCGCGTCTGAAACGACGATTCATTTCGTCTGAATCATTTCACGAGATATTAAACGACTTTTATTGTGCATTTAAATCCGCAACATTCATGAAACTGGCACTTTTTGAGTATGCATCAAACAAAGTTCAAAACAAAAAGTTCCTTGATAACTGGAAATGTTTTTTAATAGTGAAAAATAAATCATGACTGCACGCAGTAATCTCAAAGTAAACGGCTCACTAATGATGGTAAACGCAAATGTTAAAGTATCTTGAACGCAAGGCGTACATTATGCTTTTTACCATAATTGTGACCTCTAAGAATTGAGAAAGGAAGTTTTTTAAAATACAGGATATTATAATTAATATGGGGTCAGGTCCTTAATAACTCCGCGGAATCAGTCTCATGAACACATTAACATCAGTGGCTATCTCCAAGGTGATCGATCTCTTCGATGACCCCCGAGCCAGTGAATACCTGAAAAAAGGGGAAATTAAAAAAAATAAACAGGTTTAAAGCAAAAAAACGCCATACTCATTTCTTCAAATTGGGTGATATAGGTTAAATATTATTTCTGAGCGGGAGAGTTGACTATTTGACATGGAGGCGCATAATATATAACAATCTGTTTAAGGTCAGTAGCAAACTCATCACTCTGTGTTAACAAATCAATAAATCCGTGCTATAATTACGTGACTTCAGCGGTAATGTAACCTCCCGAAATACTTTTTATTTCAGCAAATAAGTTTAAGGTGGCGGCGAACGCTAAATGCAGCCCGAAGGAAGCTGCTCTTGGCAAAGATAACTGTAATGATATTCCATCCTCGTCGAATCTAGCGTGACTACGTTTGTCGTTCATTTAGGTAGGAAGAAATGCTGCGTATCGTTAGCATTAATATCTTGATATTCTTGGGAGACTTGACATTTTGCGATAACGTGCCATGTTCTCTTAAGTGGACTTTCTATGCTTATCCGTCAAGCGGTTTGTTTTGCACTCACATCTTGCGTGGTTCTCTTCAAACGAGTGTATAGTGGCGCGTGTCGTGAGAGGAGACATGTTAAAGACCGCCGACGCGACGATTCTCATTTATGCGATGTGCCCTCTTCACTGCGCCTTGGGATTGACTCATTTCGTCGCATTTTTCCTCACGTTTCTTTCCCGGAAAGGTCTTTTAATTTTCTTCTCTTGTAAAACCTTCCTTTCCTCCCCCCAAAGACTAATCGCGGGAACCTTCGTCGGCTCAGTAGAAAGTCGACTTCCTGCTGCTCGCAAAAGCGGAACTTCATTACACACATACCTACTATACAGTGTGCATATCCTCTACCTCCCCACTCACCTCTCGTTTCCCGACATTCCCTTAGTCTAGTCTTCGTCGGCCAATCCCTCCCTCCGACAACAATGCCCGCTCATCCGCTTCTCCACCTTCCCCCATCCCCGCACACCCTCTCCCTTAACCGTCTCACATCCTGGACTGCTTAATAAGACCAAAAGAAGACGCTGTATACCACCCGACGACCCAGCATTTCATTTCACCGCGGCCTTTACGACCTGAAGACATACACGCCGGCTTGTCCGACGCGGACGTTAAAGCGTCTGTAAGAAAAATAAGAACTTTCGTTGTTGTCGAGATTCTTTTTAGATCGCTCTTTATTCGTCAATTAAAAAGTTCCAAGTTTACCTAATTTAGGTGAGTGATGCAAGTTTATCAAATGAATGAGTTAGTTCTCCGCATGTATATGCAAAGTGCTAAAACAGGTAATAAATATGAAACGTTTATGACCTGGAGACACGGTGTCGGTTGGTTCGATATGGACGTTTTTGCGATGGTAGTAAAAAACGAATGCCACCGTTGGTGTGTTCATTCTTTTAATACTCTTTATAATGATAATTTGTCTTTTCTATTTCTCAGACGTATTCAGGTTATTTAACCATTTATGGGTAAATTTAGTTCGTGAAAAGCTAATTTTCTATTACCTTTCCTGTAATTAATATGTAAAATGATCGAAATAAACATAGATTATAATCACTATTGACTTTACGACACATAGGGCTATCCAACAAGGGCATCAAAGTGTTGGTAAGCAATATTAAGGGAATTTTGAGATTATTTTAACTATAATTTTAATTTATTTCACGTTTCCCATCAAGTAAAGCCAAGCGAGTGATGATGGTCAGTAGAGGATGTGAAAAAAGTAGTTATATATTTCTTATTTAGTAAAAACGTTAAAAAAGCAGAGAAGTTCAATTAAAACAATGTTGCCTTGGTCTGCTACTGGCCAGAAAAATGAAAACTGCATCTTAGTAAAGATCTTTTACATCTTTTGTTTTGTTTCTTTAATGTATTCCGGTTACTCAAATATTTAGATACGGTATGGTTTTAGACCATTACTGTCAACATTATTTTTCATTCCATGTTGCTTCGTGAAAGTTTGCAGGCTTGTTCGATTTTAAAATAGGGTGTAAGTCAGTTGAATGACTAATATAATAATACTTAGCACCCAGGAAATAGAAAAAAAACTGAAAATAAGTTTAATAAACATTTTAAGTTCAAATTACGAACACAAGACCACGAAGAATTAATTGACACCACCGTTGGTGTATGTATTCTTTTAATACTCTTTTTTAATTCTTTTTTCTTTTTCACGTTTCCTTTAATGCGATTATAACTCGATTGGCAAGGAGCACGAAATCTGATGTTGGTGTGGAGATTTTTTTTACACTTTTTATCTATAAAGGGAAAATTTTAGATTTATTTAATTATTAACTAGTGATGAAGAAACTGAATTAAGTACAATAGCTGGATGTTAAGCTGTTACAACCTGGAATAATTGATTCGCTTGTGGGTAGCACTCATCATAGAGCTTGAGACACTGAGGGTTCTATTACGTCGAGTACTTATGCATGGCTTTGTGCTTGCTCTGTTTAGTAATCAGTGGACTGAAACAAGTCCGCGTTTTGCGTGCCTTATTTCCTATGGATACCAATCAGACATCGGCTCATAGAAGCCCTCTAAACTATCCTAGTGCCAGTTCGCATTCCTTCACGCCTCCTTGCACTCACGTACCCCATCACTGCTCTCTCTTGTCTAATCGTGCATTTACTAATTCCTGTTATTAACGCGGCATCGATCCAATTGATTTCAGGGTCTCAGAGAAAGATAATTAATGACGTCGATGAAGTTGGCCGTTTGTTTTTCGTACGCTTCCTCGTCCCCTTTCAAAGATTTCCATTGGCAAAGAACATTTTGATTTTCTACTGCTGGTTCAAGGTTTGGTGTGTTTTAATAGATGTAAAAGTGAAACTTAATGTATGTTTTATTTGCTCCTTCCTTTGTTTTGCTTTTCTGTTCTTAGTAGAATTTTACGTGCAGGAAAGCAGTCTAAGATGTTTTAATGCTTATATTGAGGCATGGTTGCTTCACTTAATAGCAGTGACTATATCTGACAGACTATGTGGATTCAAGGGTTCATATTTCCCCAAAGTATTCGCCGCACTGTATCAAAAATAGGGAATAACCTTTCATTGCCCCTGGCAATGTCCTCTCCTCTTAATGGAGAACTTGCAGATTTTTTGAAAAAAAATAGAGGTAATAGAGAATGATGAATCTTGCCCAACGCGAAAAACCCGAGGCGTGAGTAACGCTTAGTTTGCGAGACATAAATACTCAAAATTGTCGAAATTCCAACGGCGCGAAAAACGGGCGAAAAGGGGGGCGTGGTCAGATCGGGCAGGTCTGACGTAACACCTGCCGTTCGGAGGCCGCAGAGGTGGCAGGTTCGGCGTCTGTCTCGGGGATTCCGGGCGGCGTCTCCGGGGAACTTAGGGCAGGAGCGCTACGCTTAGAACGGTGGAGTATTCACTGGATTCAAGCACGCTAACATCTACGCTGCTATCAACGATGGAAATTCCGCTATCAAAGTAACGGAACCGAAGCGAAATTTAACCATAAACGTTAATTTAAAGTCACATGTCATCGGCAATGTCAGAACTTCTTACACTGTAGAGACTGGTTTAGGCTGCTAACGACACAACTTTTTTCTGAAACAGGAGAGAAACGCGGGAAAAGAGGAAGATTTTTTTCCCATACGCCTGGGTTCGCGATAAAATTGCAACTATAGGATTTCTTTCCACTATTTTACCTGTTATTGCATTTATTTTGGTAACATTTTGAGGAAACGAAACGGGGACCTCGGAAGAGTGAAAGTTAATACATTCCAGTTCATTACAAATGTAGGGCATAATAACACAGCATTTTCTTTACCTTGTTATCCGCATTGCAACTCTAGGAATTTCATCTTACGTTCACATCGTTTTGCATCATGATTTCAAATGATATCGCATATGCATGTAAAGAAAAAATGACTCCACAATAAGCGCATTTAATAAAGTTATCACCAGATGCTTTGCAGCTGCACGAACGCTGTTCGTGTGGGTAACATAATTTACGACCTTTGTACGTTGTCGAACATAGTCTTCCGGGTTTTCAACCGCGTTGGTTGATTGTGCGAGGAAAACACTCCATGATCCTTCGATCCACGTTTCGCTTACATTAAATAGGCTGTTTTAAATGAACCTCTGCACAAACCTCTGCTTTTACGTACCCTGTTATTAATTCTCTCACGTCAGAAAATTCTTATCGGTGAGCGAAAAGTTGATTAACAAATATCAGCATTCGAGTATAATTGCTAGGAAATTCAAAGTGAACACGTCGCTTTACGATAAAAAGTACATCTTTGTCTATTGTTAACACTCTTCAAATAGACTCATGACCGATCGGAGCTCTCTCTCTTCCTTAAAATGTATCCTCGGATTACAAAATGTGCTGCCAACGATACACCTTCTACCTATTAAAAGTAAATCCAGGCGAACTATAGAATCCCAAAATTTGCTACTAGTTGTGCTCTCTTTGAAGGGTTAGTTGAAAGTCCAAGTAATAGTTAGAAAGTTAAAAATGATGCAGTGACGGTTGTACCTGTTCGGGATTGGGAATTCTACTTTGTTTCTGAAACATATTAAACCAAAAAATAAATTACGCAGTATGGCCACGATCTTGTACTACAATGGAGTCCTGTACACCCAATGCCTTAACCCACACCACCACGGCAAATAATTATGTTACGATCGTAAAACTTTTGTTAATTACGCATGAGCAGATGCTTAAACAGTCACCATTAAAATTGCATCGTATTTACACCCAAAATTGCGCCAATGCATGAACTCGTGGACATAAAAAAGCTCCTGTTATGATACGGATAATCTGTCCATGCATCTATCTATCAACGTATATACTTGCAAGGACATGCATCGTGCGAACATGTCTTAATGCGACGAATTGAAGATGAGCCAAATTCTCGAGTTACCTACAATTTTCTCGCGAACCCGGGCCTGTGGGAGAAAAAGCAGTGATCCTTTTTCTACATCTATCTCCAGTCGCAAAAAAATTAAATCTTTGGCGTCAACTCACCTCACCGCAGGTCTCGCGATGTCTCCTCGTGAGACTCTTCGCTGATCATAAGGCTAGACTCACAATTTTTTACCGTTACTTTATGTTCCGGGAATATTTCGCACTTCACTGTGCATACATTTTTCAATATTTGCTATCGAACACGTCCTATTGCACTATCGATGTCATACTTCCTCATGGAACTGCAATAAAATTTTACAACTATTAATATCGAAATACTGCAATACATTTGCAATGCAATACAATGCTGCAATACATTTGCAATGCAATACAGTGCTGCAATACAATACAATGAAATACTACAATATACAATTAATATATTAATTTATCGGGAAAATCACAGTAAATAATTAACGAAGTGATTTAACAGTTTTTGTATTTCCGACTATGTCTACATGTCTCATCTCATTATAAGTACTCCATCATCACTAGAGCGTCGACTTCATAGGCAGATTATCTGAGTTGGCACAAACTTCCATGCAGATGAAACACTAATAAATCGTTAAAGTATTGCACATCAAAATACATATATACTTTCCGAAACTTAGACGCAATATTTCAATGAAATATCACGAGGTAAAGATAAATGAACGGTGATACTCGCCGAAGTATTCGCCGGTATCTCGTATGTCTCGTACGGTAGACGGCAGGTGTGACGTCACGCGTATCACTTCCAAAATGGCGCGCAAAAAGCAGCGGCTGAAACGACATCATGTTTTCCATTGACTGTAGTTCAATAAATATGGGTCGCTCAGATGAAAGAAAAGAATATGTAGGAAACATTTTTGGTTATCTTTATGATGCATGAGTTAAAACAGCTATAAGAAAAACTTGCAAGTTCTCCATTTGCTGGTGGCCTATAACCTGCTCTATTACCTCCTGGATCTGGGCATCATGCTTGGGAAATTTTTGACCCGACACATTTCATTTTCAAATAATCAATTCAGCATAAACTAATTTTGAGGCCAAAAATATTTTTACAAGGAAATTAAATGAGAATGTTTTTCGTAATATAAATATCAATGCAGAAAAACATAACTGATAGGGCTGAAAATGTTTCTTACAACGGGATTCCATGTGGGTTACCAAACAAAAAAATCTCTGAAGAAATGGCTGATGGTGGTTAGTCGTCTGTAAAAGTTTTCTTTTCTATTTAAACAAGTATGATTTTCTTTCTTTTATTTTTCGCTCCACTAATGTAATGAAAACGTGATAGTAAAAATATTTTCCATTTCAAACCATACCGTTTATTTTTGCACTATGATTTATCTATAAATATTTGATTCTTGTAGAGTCAGTTTGTAGACATCATGGATTAACTGGAAAATTGTTGCAAAAAGTTTAGTTATCTAGTTACTAAGACTCATCGATATCATTAACCTATTCCCTCATTTTTGATAAGTATCGAAGTGTTCCTCTTAGGGTAATTAATTGCCACTTGACCTTTGGACTTTGTTGTATGAGTTAATTCAGATTCAACCATCGTAAGTTCTCTACCGTGCAGGAGTATACTGTGCTGTCTCATCATTGACGGGAGTGTGAGTGCTATATGTTGCATTACGCATATACGGAGCACGAAAAAAAACAAACAAAGCTCTACTCTATTAATAGAACAGATGGTGCATGCTCTGCATGTTATAATATCTGGACTAATTATTTATAAATACTATCTAATAAGTCTAAATCCTGTCTATTAATGTGCCTTTTCGGTCTTGTATAAATAAAAATTTCATTTTTGATAATTGCTATGACCGTTCTTTTAGAATGCACAATTTTGTATCTTACCCTTTTCTGTTTTTTTCGCAAACCTGCTTCACTCTTAATAATTTCTGTGACTGACAATGTCGTGTTCGAATCTACGCAGTATGTGCTCGCCTTGATGAAGGTTTCTCCCCGTCAATCCCTCTTCTTGCACTAGGTATGTATCGATCCATTGTACAATGTACATTGGAATGTGTGGGGCACAGAAATATCTTCTTCTCGCTTCTCATTATAAATTCGTTTTAGAGGCTTCGGACTTGGTAAGCCAATATGCTGCCCCTCCAGATTGCACCCCATTATTTTGGCGTTCATTCCCATCAGGATTCCCTGCCTAAGGCTTCGATCTTCATCCTCTTTCCGAAGAACTTCCACGTTAGTTATTCCTTCAGTCCTCTCGAGTGTGTTCTTTTGTGGTCCCATATAGCATTATAAATGAATTCGAAAGCCCGAAGAAGTTGAATCACTTGTATCTTGAGTGAAGAAAGTCTGGTAACAAATTGGATGTTGGACTGTTGTTTTGCTTCAGCTGAGTTAAATGTAAAATCATTTACGAGTTAAGGTAGTTTGAGCAAGATAGTTCCCTAGTCATAATGGAGACCATATTTGAAGTAAGTATACGTTTTGATTTCAGCAGCTGTTGGAAGTATGGATTTAACATAGTATTGTTAATAGTGCATTACCATACTTTTGTGTGACTGAAATTCTATGAAATTTAATAAAATTAGCTATATGAGCCTTTAACTTGACTCATTTTTTTCTCTCTGCACGTTTAAAACTCTTTCACAACAGTAGATATTTTCTGATCCTGAAAAATTAATGCGGTGACAATATGAAAAATTTACAAAAATAGTTGAGGAAACATACATGAAACAAACTGTTAATTTTTTGACGAGATCTAGGTGTTAGAAATAACTCATATTTTTATTAAGTTCTATCTGAAGTGCAGCCAAATACGATTTCCCATGTAAAATGGCGGTTATCAATTGGAAAATAACTTAGAAAGTCCGGTAAGGGACTAATATTTTGGTATCTTTGGAATGGTGAAATGTTTTTCTCTAAAATGCGACCAAATTCATTGATTTCTAGGCGAAATGATATTTTGCTCAAACTACTTTAAGTGGTACGTTTCCGAGCTTCTAGCGTAGTGCTTAATCATTCGATTTTCACCTTTTCTTTACATATTGTATCATGGTCATTTTAATCTTAATTAAATTGCAATCATGGGGCGTATTACGTGAAAATTATCATTACTATTGCTTGAAGAATGGAGAACAAATGAAAAGATATTTTACTGAAAAATTCGAAGTCTCCAATGCAATTATTTTTTCCAGTCCGAATCGAAACCTATTTCCTCTCTGGGACCAGTCCATTAGGTCGAGATTTTTAAAAGTCAAAACTGATTGATCCGAAGAAATTTACTGGGAAAGAAATACATGCGAAAATATACTTTTATTATTACATTTTTATGGTCAATAATATTTTCATGGCTTGCGAGGTAGTTAAATGGTGGAAGCGATGATTCATCAATGAATGAACCACTTAGGAATTCCACGTACAAGCTTTAAGCACGGTCAGTTTTCAACGTCATCATCAGGTTTCTCGCAGTGCTGAAAACTGGCCATGATTAAATTTTATACGCTGAATTTTTAATGTTTCATTTAACCATTCTTGATGACTGGTTTTGTAATGAATGGTATTTTGAATGAACGGTATTGTAAACCAATACTGTTCATTGGGATATTGAAGAAGAAAAATGTGAATTTAAAATCATTTATTTCAGTATCTTTCCTGAGTTAAAACATTTTTCTTGGGTTTCATGTCTGGTCAAATTCCTCGGGGAAAGTAGAATCGGTTCATTTTACGAGGGTGGAAAGACCGCTATCCACCCATAATAAATTTCCAGTTATTGAAATCGGGCAATAAAACTTTTTCTTTTAGTCTCGGGCTGATTTAATACCCGTAAAATATCTTAATTGGAAAATATAGGAATCTTACATATAATGATTATACAGAATCCAACAGCTATATTTTCTGGACTCTGCGTCAGGTGAATTGCTTTGTGGAAATATTTTTAACATGAAGTCAGGAATATCCAAGGTGCTATGTTAATGTGAGGCAGTGTTTGTCGGATTTGCTGGTAGTGAGTATTCTTGCTTGTGGCTAACATGGTATGTGACTTATTTCAGGATTAAGGATAAATCAAAGTCAAGAAATCTCAGGCATTGATTTTAAGTAGCTTTAAGTACATATATATTTATCTACGCACGCTACTGTAAGCCACAATAATTAACATGTTATAATGAGCAGTTATATTAAAAACTAGCAGAGTCTTCCTTTGTTTCTCAACGGAAGGGATACAAGTAAGAAATAATATACTAGATCCACCCAAAATAACGGCGAAACTAAAAAAAGCGTTATTATCCAGTATACTTTCTCACAATTATTGAATTCTTTTGGGTTATACTTGTATATATACTTATATGTGATAAGTACATAGCCGCAGCGCACTTGATCGAATCTCCACCTTTTGGTTAGTCATTAATTCGCAGATGGTGCGTATCATAGAACGAGCAATGAATACATAATAAGCTACCAAAACATTTGTAAAGCGTTGATCAAGATTTTATTTCTGTCTATCACTGTCAAATCCCGAATGAAGAACTGTCTGTGAAAAAATCCATTCTACCCACCGTCAGAATACCTTCATAATGAAAATAGCTAAGTAGAAGCATTCATAATTCTCAACGTATTCTCTGAACTACTGTGCATTATAACGTTACATATCTGTGTGTACAAAATATGTAATTCATGTGTGTATAAAATGTCACTATTGCTTATACATTAAATGTGTTACACTCTTTGTTCAATTTTTCATGTTCTACATATGAGCAAGACCTACGAGGCCCCTAAAGCTATATATTTCTTTATTATTCTCAACTTTCATTCGAGATAAATAATGTATCTATGGCCGTAATATATTAATGGATGCTTATATTATCGCAGAATCGAATCTACCAGCGGGAAAAATAGAAGCTAGCCTAATTTCCTTGCAAGTACGAACCGAGGTCGACGACTGCCATTATTGACCCCTAGTGCCATGGAAGTCCATGCTTAAACATTTAAGTGTCACCTGTAGGTGACTTGCAAGCTTGCTGCCATGGAAGTTAACTTCCACGTGAAAAGGCGCCGGTATCATGCGACTTAAGATAACATACGACGGTATGCGATATGTACGTAGTATCTTCAAATACAATGCTATATCTATGTCTGCTGCGTAAAGGGTTTCAAGTCCAAAATGGGCCAAAATGAATTATCATCTCAGGCATGTTGGAAAAATGAAGAGCTACTGGATGGTACAGAGTTATCATCTTTGGCACGTTAGAAAAATGAAGGGCTACTGGATGGTACGCAAAGAGTCCTCTGTACCATCAGTTTTCATTTTTCTAACATTCCAAAGAAGACTCATTTTTGGCCCGTCCGGACTCTAGGTCCTTTACAAAGCTAACACAGATATGCGACATAAGTTGAAGCTGGATGTCATTCAGTACAATGCAATATAGTATGATATTGAATGTTATGTGGCATCCGTTCTGCGATATCACTACAAATTATACGATAAGATGCATTATCCTGCGATATTTGATATTATGCAATACACTACGTCTGGCATATTTTGCCTGGTAAAAATATGCTGCAATGCGATCTTGAAGCTCGAGTAGAGCACAGACCCATTCACTCAACCTCATTTTGCCTCAGGAGACTCCACGAGCTAATAGTCTCCTGGGGCGAAATGAGGGCTGGTATGATTCCCCGGGGAGTGGTGGGTCTGGCAATTTCGAGGGACGGCCTCAGCGTCGTCTGGATGTGATTCTTGATCCATTAGCTCCAAACTTTCCCCGGGAGTTTTCTTCATCAACTTCGAATCAAATTCTCCGGAAGGAGGGCCGAGTAACTGATTATCGACGTTTTTCCGCCGGGGAAATAAATGTGAATCTATCTCAAGTTTACCGGATTCTCCCCTCGAAATACCATTATCTCTTTTATTCCCCCACTTTCATGTTGAACATGACGATAATATTCTGTTAACGCGGTAGAGAAAGAAAGGGTATAAAGAATTTTGTATGACATGAAAAGAATGAGACCGTATGAAAAGAAATTCCAGAAAAATTGGTATTTATGTGTAGCAAATTCTTGACCAACCATTCAATAGCAAGAATCTCAACTGTTGATGATTACATTCTCTTCCAACATCAAGCGTTCTTGCTTGCGAGCTCCCCCATGGGCGGGTGGCAAGGGCTGTTAGGACACCAGCCGTGTAAAGATGTAAGGGATGAGGTTTTGGGAGGTGAAATGGTGACGTGTATTATGGAGGTGAATTTAGTGGAGCTTTTATTGTGGTCGCTTTTTGTGCGCGGAAAGAACGAGTTTCTACCTATCTGTTCGGCAATGTATCTCTCTTATTTTATCGCCTCTGTTAGACCTAGAGATGTAGTGAGGCGTCATGATATATATGATGTGAGCCGACGGCTGACATAAAAATTCAGCGTGATGCAATAATTAAACAACTGCGTTCGATTAAAATCAACAAGTCACCAGGTCCAGAAGGAATACCTCCACGCGTGCTCACGGAGTTAACGCTACAGATTGCACCATTCTTAGAAATTATATTCTCAAGAAATTATTTTCTCTCACACGTAAAATCCGCCGATTTCGAAGACTTTTTAAATCCTCCGGTTTTGTAGCACCAGAGCTCAACAAAAGAAATTAATTTACGTATCTTTATTCAGACTCGAGACATAAGCCCTTGATATTGGCATAACTGTTATTATTGTTTTTTATTCCGTCTATTTTACCTGCTAGGTGAGTGCCAGGAGCGTGCGAAGTATCATAAAGAAACTGGAGAAATGAGATCGCAGGGATTTTTGGAATAAATTCTTTCGGAGGAACGTGGCATTTGATGAGTTACACCCTTGGAACATTAAATGCGCTTGGAGAAGGAGCTTTTGAATTATGGAAAGCACTGAAGATGGAGCTCGGAGATGATAATTACCTTTAAGGTCAATGAAAAACCGGTGAAGAATGGTGCGTTATAATGCCCATAAATTTGGTATATGCCAAAAGAGGAGCTTCCAGGCTCTTGAGTTTGAGCGTGGTGGAGACTAGAAAAATGGAAATTAAAGCGAGAATGGCAAAAGCAGGAGATATAAATTGAGTTGAGGCAAAGGGGAATTTGGCGGGAAACATTTGACGGACGAAATGAGGAGAGAAATGCTGAGACCTGTCGAGAGAGTTCCGGATAAGCAACTGAGAGGAATTTGGGTGAGCTGAATGGGGTTAGAAACTACGAAGAGTTTACAGAAGCGATGATGTGAGGAACGTGGGTTTTTATCGATTGTGCAAAAGGTTTCAAGCATTGCCTACATGGGTGGATATAAAGGTTTACTAGGGTCATAAAAAATTGCAAATTTAATCACTTTTTCGTTTTAAGCTAAGGGAAAGAATTCTTCATTTCTAATAGGAAAATATCAATATTGCCTTTGTATGTATTATTTTATCCTCATTTGCCTGAGATCAATAGCCTACGGGAAGAAGAAAACACAGTTTCCTGTTCATTATCTGTCGATGAAAATAAAATCTTTCGTTAAGTTATAAGAGTAATAAACTTATTTTTTTTAATTTTTGAAAATATCTTTCGCTCCAAAAAATGATATTAACGCATAAAGATTTTTTGTGAAGATATTTTTTCATGTGCCATCTAGTAGTCTCTCTTTTTTAATATTTTATTTAAACAGAAACTTAATTTGACGGCATACTACTACGAATATCCAAAAATCGAAGCCTATAACGTCTCATACGATTCATTCAATGATCACGGAGCTTCCATTTCCATTTTAACTATTCAAAAAGCCATCATAACACATCGGAAATTAAATTTGGGCAGTCATAACTGATTTGTGTCCGTTAATTTGGTTGGTGCCCCGTGTGAATGTGCCCCAAGTAACTTGAAAGTTACGCAACTGAAATTGGAGCTGAGCTCCAAGAGGAACACGTCGCATTCATTTCGCTGAGTTTTCGGAGGAAGAGGCGCCCGTTAGAGTGCGAATTGGTGTTCTTGTCCGAGACGTGGAACTCGTCTCATCTGATGCGAAAGGCGTCCTCTGCTCTCCTTGATTCTTCAAGTGGGGAATCCGGCTGTCGAGGAAGGTTAACTGGGCGAAATATGCCCACCGTGAAAGCAGAATGGAATTCGCCCTTTCTCCTGCAGATGTGTGAGACTTGATTTAATAACGGGACTTATCCATGTTCACTCAACATTGTAAATTACAACTAGAGTATGGTAGATACTTTGCTCAAACGACGCCGGATCTTACGTTTTATTTTAAAGATCCCCACTTGTCGCAGTCTTATTTGAAACTTATCACTTATGTTTTCACTCTAGGGAACGCATTGTTTCAAATTGTAATTGAGTTATTTTAAAAAATTTGGTACTGATAAGGGATGGTATGTTTTTTTATGAAGGTCTCGATTGAGATATTGATTGCCAAGAGCGAAAAGACGACTAGGCTATTTATTTCAGTTAATTCATTGTCTCCATTTTCCGTTAACATATTGATGTTAATAAAGAAAAGTTGTTTACTCAGAAAGATAATGAGTTATTAATTACTCTTAAAGCACCAAAATGCATGAATTGTCTGTAAAACTTGTCTTCATTCAGAATTGCCTCTATTCAGCATTTAAGATTTAGTGTTTATGTTATTATGTAGTAGTATTTCGTGAACTGCAGATAATTTTCTGGGAGATAATAGTGTGAAGGATATTCGTGAATAGTGCTGTGTTTTAAATAAATTTTAAGTTATTAGGGCAATTGTGCAAATTTTTGGAACGATTATTCATCAAAGAAATTTCCGAACGGTAATTCAACCGATTGGAATTCACTATGGAAAATAAACTGTTTAAATCTCACATCTTTTTCCAGTATCCCTCTGTCGCATTCAATCTAATTGGCCATTATAAACAAAACTAATTAATCTGATAATGTAAAGGAGAAGCGAATACATGAAATAATAAAAACTATATAGTTTTACTTCAGACATTATTGGCTTTTCTGGCGCCGGGGAAACGTACTCGTTGAGTCTATATCCTTAGGCTACGCTGTGAAACGGGGACGAGTTGAAAAATATTGTTGTCTGGTATGTTATCTTTAATAACTTTGAAGTGTTGCTCAGCTTAATGGAACTCACCCGTGTCCGATTTTCTGAGCAAAAAAAATGTTTAAGGGAGCCTGCAGGTGACTTTTGGAATTATATCCCGTCTGTCCTGTTAGAGTTTTGAACAGTTGTTTCTGGCACTTCTTGCTCCTCGAAAATCAGTGAACGCTGCCAGCCCCATTATTAATCGTATTCTTTCTTACTATTTATTTCCTTTCTCGATCGCTAGCCTAGACTCGTATGCCCAAATACCTTCGAATGGATGCTGTTCACTGTCACAGCCCCTCTTGACCATAAAAAAATATCGTGCAGTTATTTCCAACTTGAAAGGTCGAATGGATGACATGCATCATCCCCATTGTTTTTCACTCAACAAATAATATACATGGTGATAGATTGATTGAAAATATCAGTTTCATTTCGATGGGACTTGTTTACAACGTCATAAACTGTTAAATAAGAAAGAAATTTTTGTACAGCCCACTTTTAATTTGAAATATAAAGATTAACGCAGAGCGTTAAAAAGATTTACATATTTTCAAGGGTTGAAAATGATGCTAATTGTTGAGACGCGTGGTGTGAATCTTTATTATACATGTGGGCATTATAAAAACAACTTTAGTTTAAAAAAATGTTGAAACTATTCCACAAAATCTCTAAAAAAACCGATGATTGAAATGAAGAAGTGTGGTTTCGAGAAGTTTCGAAAAAATTGCAGCAAATATTTTCTTAGCATGAAAATAATTATTACCTTTAAAGCATCGTGTTAGAGCCAAATTAGCCATTATCGACGGAGAAGGAGTCAAAGTATGAGAAATTATGGCCAGACTTATGAGTGATACCTGTCATTGTCACATCCAAATTTAAATTGTCTCTGGAAATTTCATCGCTCGCGGTTCAAAGCCAAAAATATTACGATTATGAGTTACGTTTCTTGTAGAAACTTGCGGAGAACTGTATCACAGATATATGGACTTTGACTTTGTGAGCATTTTAATGCTGCCATGCCGGTATTGTTATCGGCGGCAACACAAGGGTTTATGAACGCGAGCTTAGCTTGAAGGCCTGGACTCAACACTCGATTCTAATGCTTATGTGTCATGAGTGTATATATCCTAAGCAATACGACTCGAGCCTAAAATCCATGAAAAGTCTTAGCTTTGTGTAATAGTTTCGTGTCTGCACTTGATGATTTTTGTATGATATTTAATCTTTCCCTGTTTTATCGAAGATTCTTCGATAACTTTGGGCAAAAAAGCAAAGGACTGCCGAAAAGATTCAGATGAGAGACCCATGGAAAGAAGGACACATGCAAGTGGATGAATCCTGATTATAATTACGATATTCAGTAGTTAAGAGTTGATTTATAGATATTGAGAAGAGCATCTGAATGTGTGGATAAGATAAAAATCGAGTCAACTTACACTCTTGTCAATTGTATTGCAGACTCACAGAAAAAAACACAATTAGTGCATATTCCAGAAGCGCTATTTTATTAGTATTTCTTAATTTGCATTCAGCTAGTACTAGCTTCATTCGAAATTCGATCCTTTGTCAAAGTGGCAGAGAAGGAAGTGTTTACAAAATCCGAGGTGGAATCACTCGAGGCGTCAGAATTGATAGATTTTCTGTTTTGAATAATTAATATTTAGTGTTACGTAATGCGAGGATTGTTGCTAAACTCTGAGAGGAAAACATGGCCTGTTTTGAATAATAAATGATGGTTACGTAATTGGAGGTTTGCTGGTGGATTTTGAGCAGAAAAAAGCCACGATTTGATGTCTTTTAATCTCGCATAGGCGATATCCGACATTTAGTATTATACATGGGAGAAGCATAATGACAGGTAGTCAAATTTGGGGGAAGTCAACGTATCCCTACTCTGAGATGACGTTTCCGCAACAGCGAAGAAAAGAGGAGACCTGCTGGCATTATTTGCGCGCAATGGATCGAGTGCTCCAGGGTTGCAACGTGAAAATCAATAAAAAGAACACTAAAACCGTAGAACGCGGGGAAGAGAGAAACCGAAAGGAGACGCGGCCTTACGAGAAGGGAAGTCAGAGCAAGTGGAAAATAATACAATGTTTGTAGCATAATGGTGGAAAGGAAGGAGTTAAATCAACCCGAAGTACAGAGTACCTAAGCTAAGTAGTGGTTACGTTGCAGAGGCAACTACTGTGCTCCAAGAATACTTTGGCCAGGACTTGGGGAGAAGCGAGGAAACACTGAGTGTATGCGGGCGTGGTTTGGGTCGTAACCTAAGGATCAGAGACATGGTCGATTGGAAAATACACTTGCAAAGGATAAGAAGCCTATTGCCCCAAAAGGATGCTGAAGACTTATAGAGACTTTTCGAAGCCTATTGCTCCAAAAGGATGCTGAAGACTTATTCGCGTCAAGTTTAGAAATACGATACTACTAATATGATCAGGTTGGAAAAAAAGCCATTACGAACACAAAGTGACGGAGAAACCAGTTGTAGCCTGTAGGAAATGAGACAAAATTGCTTCTATGGGGAAGTTTCGAGAAAATAAGTCAAGGTTAGGAAGCTCAGGCCAAGTTAAGAGGTTTGAGAGATGGAAGGTCTGTCTTTGAGGAAAATATATTTGGTTAGCTTAACAGAAGAATAAGATCAATCTTTGGCTGCGAAGAACTATTGACTTTGAAAGGGCATTATTCATTTCATTATTTTCTAAAATTGTACAATTATCTGCATAGGATAATTACAAGATATGATTTAGCATCTATTATAATTATCCGCAACTCAATAGTTATTGTACAAGTTAACAGTTTTTAAAAAATTTCTCACCCCAAGTTGGCTAAGCTTTAAAGGACAGTTTCACATCATCCTACGCCATAAACCTCCTTTCGTTATCTTCGCTAAATACTAAAAGACTATTTGAGGACAGCTATTGAGTATAATATATGACGTGTGAGCTCTTTAAATAATGACTTAAAATTTACGTAATGCTGCAGTTTGGAGATGTTTTAGGAGGGCAGACGAAAGAGAAACTTCGCGTTATTATTTATTATATTATTTATACACGGCTATCAAATCTCTTCTTATCGTGAAGCGCTATTTTCACTGTTTTGTAATGTTGATACGGTTTCTATTTTTTTCATGACTACCTGTTTTGGCACTTGTGGATGGTCGATTGCCATAATCATCAGAGAGAGAAGCATCACCATCAGCGAAGTCGGTGAAGGGTTATCCACTAAAGTTTGCGTGCGGAATACAATCTGATATACATTTCCGAATCGAATCGATAGACTGCTCTGTGGCTTCAGCAAATGATCAATACATATTTTATGTGAATAGAATAAAAGTTTATTCCTGTTTTTATATTTCACTGATCAATATAACTTTTGCTCGTAGGTTTAGGAGGTAACTTTTTGGAGAAAGATCAGCACCCTTAATAAATTATGCCCTATTTATGAAAATATCAGTCGCATTTTTCCACAGGTCTTTTAATAGCAATTATGACTGGTTTAAACTCACTGAGTCATCATCAGTTACTAGACACTGAGAAATAGGATACATCAAATGTATATGGTTGAAAGGAGGGGTGGGTATAGAAAACAAAAGTGAGAAAGGGTAGGAGAGGGTTATGACGGAAAAACCAAGAAACATCGGATACAAAGTGAGGAGGGGAAAGGAACGTAGGAGACCAACGGAGACGGGAAATAAGGGGAGAAAAAATTTATTGAAAATCTGTGAAAAAGTGCGATTGTTGATATCATTATGACGAACGTCTCTTATATTAAGCCTGAATCTGTTGAACTTATACCCTGGAGGTGTTTACATGTTATAAAAGGAGATTACATCCCATTATAAATAAATGGTTCCGCGAAGGAAGAAACTACTTTCAATGCAGATTTCCAAATAGACAACAATTCGGGTTAGAAGATTTTTCCCTTTCATGAAGGGTCAAACCCTTTAGGAATTTTCGTCTTTTAAACCTGTAGATAATTTGGGAGAAGTTTTGGGTTGATAAATCTAGAAATTATAGATATAAGTTTTATATGTCTAGTGCATTAGGAAAGAAATGTATAATTTCCTCTCTATCGAATGCTGGCAATGAAAAATTATTGCCGGCAAAGTGATGGATGTTAATTGCGTCTTTATTCTACGTAATGTTTCCTGGGAAAAGTTGGTTCCTGATTCTAGAGGAAAGCTACTAATATCTCGGTCGTCGCCATTGTTGCATCGTAGATAAAGTTATAAATATTTTCATTTCCTACAGTTTAGGCGAATAATATATGGTAAATAAAGTTTTCACATCTTCTCATGGCGAATTATTGTTAATTTTCAAGGTGGCGAAATCAAGTATAAGCCAGTGGAGAGGGTATTAGGAACAAGGACGATAATCGAATAGACGGATGTCATAGCTGAGAAAATGTATGCTTATTTGGCTATTGAAGCCAATATTACAACTGCGGGACAAAATATGAATTTTTAAATTTAGCAAACAATTAGCCATCATCGAATGCTGACAGTGATACCGCATTTCACGTTCCATGATGGATGCATTTAGTTCCATGAGCCAATTTCACCTGAGAAGTATGTCGGCTAGCGTTGGCTTAAATATTTTAGGTATTCATTGGTGGGAAATATTCGAATACGAGCTGTTATTCGCTTGGACCGCGTATCCAAATATGCCGGGTATTTGTATCCATTGGATGTTTAAATATATCGAACCAGTCACATATTTGAGCATAAAGTGAGAGATATTTGAGGAATATATATCTTTACCCGACGGAAATAGAGAGCGCAACATTGTTCGAATATCTGCGAGGAAATATATCAGAAAGATATAGTCATGGACCGAAATTCATGAATGGAACTCAATGCCTGTTAGTTATTTGAAGGCGGGCTGAAAATGTGCCAACTTTAGGAGGTTTGGGCTCAAAACATATACGTTAGGCTGTTAAAAAATACGATTTTATTGAAATTTCATCATTCTTAGCTAGCGGAAAACAAAAATTGGTAGTTAAATACATAGACTATTTTTTTTAACTTTCGCCAGTTCTAGGAGCCAACTGATAAACCATTTCAGTTGGATTAAAGCATTTTGTCGTCTATATTTTCGGTAATTTGCTAGTAACTCTAAAGTTAAGATAAATCCATGCTTTTACTTCATAGGAAATACCGGGAAAATTAACGTCTTATCTCAGTTTATGCAAAAATTATATTTAATCTCGGTAGAATAATTACTATTTTCCACTTACCCTCACCATAAAGATCGTACAAAGAAGCAATATTTTATTCTGAATAGGAAAAATAATGCGGGGAGATAAGATTTACTTGAAGTAACCGGATGGTGGACGCATTTTCCTCTCAGTAATCGAATATGAAAAATTCCTTTTTGATTTCGACGTGGCGCTAGAAAGGAAGAGAACGGGTTGGATTGGTAGCCAAGTATTACCTTCTCATCGAGAGGGCCAAGGATTAAATTTTGTGCGTGATGAAGTCCATCCAATGGAATGGTCCAGACCCATAATTGGAAATGAAAGATCAATTGAAAATCAAATTTCAAGAGCAGTACCTACTCCGTCAGATTGGGCGTCAAGCGTTGGACTACTGAGTGCCTTTCCTAAATAGCAGTATAAAGCCGACGCGGGGTTTCTCATCACTCTTTCTCCTACTATCAACAGCAAATTCACCGTTTGTTTGAGGCATAAATGGCCTCAATTGTCGGTCACTTTCACGAGTATCACTCCAACCAGCTAGGAAGGAGAAAACGTTCTAGTATTATTATTTTATGTATTCCCATAAAATTACCGCTCTTCTAAAGTATTTACTTCAAACTGTGCGGTGAAATCTGAGGAATTATAAAGACGTCACGCATACTGTAGGGATAGCTCTTTTTCTAAAAATGTTAACGGAACATAATGTCTAGGTAATGTTGCGCAAAAGTAATTTCGGTAGGATGTAAAGAGAACGTTAAGAATTCGTGGAAACTTCCCCGACATTCCTAAGCGAGTTTCTTTTCTGTCTTAAGGTGGGTTGAGCGCGAATCATGAGTCGTTGAGTGTGCATTTTAACAACTTTTCAAGTATGTCGAAAAAAATTCTTGGACCACACTTCACTAAGTACCTACATTCATATATATATTGGAAATAAACGTAAATGCTGTGAAATAAATGATTCTAGAATTTTATTTTTCAATTTTTGTCTCAATTAAGGCATTGTTGTGACTTTTGCGGCGCGGAATTCGAAATCCAAGCGAAAATTGTATGTAAATACGTGTTTTTATTCGGCACGAACCTTGATATTTATTAAAAACCATTGAATCATTTCGAAATGCATGTCAAGTGCCATCAGGCTACATGTTAAAATAGCTTTACTTTGCCTGGAAATCAAATCGGTGATATGCAATTTATTTCAGTTTTATCTCTACATATTAATGCTCTATGGCGGATTTTATCCCGATAATCTCTTTAATTACTCATTACTAATGGTTGATGCAACTAACTTTCGTCAAAAAATACGAAACTCAGACAAAACCTACGGAACTATCTACTGAATGAGCCAGGGAATCCTACATACAGTGCTAAGGAACACTACAGAAATTTCTATAAAATCATTTGACCGGGATTCGAACCCGGATCTCCCGATTGCCGGTCAGCTGCATTAGCCAGCTACAAAACTAAGCCATTTTCATTCAGGGTGAATTTTGAGGGGGGTTTATGCAAACTGGATGTTCACATCTTAAGTCCACATTCTGGCACATGAGACGATAGTCGTGTTAACAAAACCACTGTCGCAGTGGATAAACCCAAAATTGTCGTTTTTATAACGACGAAATTGGCGAATTTGTAATCATTGCATTTACAAATCGATATGGTATGATGTCACTCGCAGGGTTGCATATGCACCAAGAGTTGAAATTCGCCATGAAAAAATTCATTTGACTTGACCGGGATTCGAACCAGAATCTCCCAATTTCCGGTATGTTAGCCAGTTACTCCAGTTAGCCAGTTTATTATTTGAGTTCTTCCTCTTTGGTTGTCAGTCCATCAAGATTGGTTTGCGACAGCCCTCCACCTCTCTATCGTCTACCATCCTCTACATTTTTGAAAACCGTCCACATGCCATGCCCTCCATTATTTAAGTCTACAGAACTGCAAAGGAATCCCGTGAAATATTTTTCAAGAAAGTGTACACTATTTCCCCCGTAGTGTAGCTGAGCTCGCAGAGGGACAACTCAGTGACTGCGCTTCTTCCCATGATGGAATAAACGATTCGTCCCGTAATTGAGTGATGGCATGAGATTTCCCGGACGGTGTCGCCTCCGCCGACGCCTGTTTAGAGCGAGTGGTTCCCACGTCCTCTTCGAGCATCTCCTTGTGACGGTCAAGGGGGGAGAGAGAGAGAGGCTCCCGCCGCTGTCAAGGACTCGGCCTATAACCGACCCACGCGTACGTGAGCACTCAGTAGAGCGTTCAGTGGAGGAGGAAAGCCGGTGCGAATCCCTATCGTGCTGGAGGAATCGTATCGAGTGTGTAAGCCCCTCATTTCGGAGCATGAAAATGTGCTTTCATTTGAAGTCCGGTGTTGCTTGAGTGTCCTTGCTGTATGACGGGCTAGTCCGCCTCGTTTATAAACATGCTTGAATCGAATCCAAATCTATCAGTATATGTAATTAGGGTTTTTTGATGTTAGAGTTTTATGATTTTCATTGGCAGAGACTAAACCGAAATCTGGTTTACTGAAACTCTGAACTCAACTCCCGTTCCAGGAAATCGTTCATATCATGACGGATTTCGAGTCACCGGAGAGAAAGACTGAAGAAGAATTAGGTAGGTCGTTTAAATGTACTCATGGAGATAAATGCCCGAGTAGGTGTAATTCGCTAAGAAAAAAATCACATGACTTGTCCCGGAATTCGAATCAAGATATCCCAATTTCTACACAGACTTGTTAGCCAGTTTTTTTGTGGGGAACACCAGACTGGCAATTGGGAGATCTGGGTTTGAATCTCGATCGTGTGGGATGGTATTTTTTATGAAAAATTTCACCCGCATCGGTGTCCATTTCTTACACAAGCCTTTCTACTTAGATTTCCAAACATAGCATTTTAACAAATGATGTGGTACGAAGTCACTCGCACGGGTGCATATACACCAGGGTTGAAATTCGATATGAAAAAATCATTTGACTCGTCAAATGATGATTTTTTCATAGCGAATTTCAACCCTGGTGTATATGCATCGGTGCGAGTGACTTCGTACCACATCATTTGCTAAAATGCAATGTTTGAAAATTTGTCAATTTCGTCGTTTTAATAACGACAATGTTGGGTTTATGCACCGCGACAGTGGCTTTGTAAGCACGACTTCGTCTCATGTGCTACAATGTAGACTTGAGGCCTGAACATCTAGTTCGCATAAACCCCCCTCGAAATTCGCCTTGAAGGAAGATGGCTTGGTGGTGTAACTGGCTACAATGAGATAAAAAACTAAAATATGTAAAATATATTCATGTATGTGTCTAAAAATACTTTAAACAAAAATGTATTATACGAGGGTCGTTCCGAAAGTAATGCCTCCTATTTTTATGTGGTGACTTTGGATGTCCGTGCCAGATGTCGTTGGTGCAGTGCTAATGCTTGAACCTTCCTCTATCATTTGCAAGTGGTTCCGTTGTTCTGCGGTAATTGGCGCCAGCAGAGGAGTGTTCCAAAATGGAGACTGATATGGACGAGCGTATAAAACAGCGATGTGTGGTTGAATTCCTCACTGCTGAAGAAATTGCGCCAATTGAAATGCCTCGACGCTTGCTAAAGGTGTATGGAGATGATACAATGGACGAGAGCAACGTGAGACGATGGGTTCGGCGTTTTCAAGGTGGTGAAAAGGGTGTGAATGACAAGCCACGGCCCGGTCGACCCTACACAGCTGTCATCCCTCGCAATGAAGAGCGTCTTGATCAACTCATCCGTGCTGATCGGTGGATAACGACCAGAGAATTGTGTGCAAACCTGAATGTCGGCTGTAATGCCTTCGAAACAATGTTGGAACATTGTTTCCAAGGCATTGTTTCCATTCAAGACTCGGATGCTGTTGTCAAAGCTGTAAGGAAGTAGTTACCCTCAGCTGGTTCCGATTTTTACCAGCGCGGCATGCAGGCTCTGGTTCATCGTTGGCAAAAGTGCATAACAAATGGTTGTAACTATGTGGAAAAATGACAGTCTGTAGCTGAAATACTGCTCTATTTAGCTGTGCTGTTGTGACTTATGTATCTCCTGTAGTTTCCATGAATAAAAATAGGAGGCATTACTCTCGGAACGACCCTCGTAAATGTATGTGTCTTTGGAGCGGATCTTTTTTTTTGCCCTGTATGCTAATGAATATGATATTGTTATAAATTATATGCTAATGAATATGATATTGTAATATGATATTGTTATAAAATAAAATCATTGGAACAACAACACACCTGACCGGCAATTGGGAGATCCGGGTTCGAATCCCGGTCAAGTCAAATGATTTTTCCATAGCGAATTTCAACCCTGGTGTATATGCACCCGTGCGAGTGACTTCGTACCACATCATTTGTTAAAATGCAATGTTTGGAAATTTGTCAATTTCGTCGTTTTAATAACGACAATGTTGGGTTTATCCACCGCGACAGTGGCTTTGTAAGCACGACTTCGTCTCATGTGCTACAATGTAGACTTGAGGCCTGAACATCTAGTTCGCATAAACCTCCCTCGAAATTCGCCTTGAAGGAAGATGGCTTGGTGGTGTAACTGGCTAACACACCTGACCGGCAATTGGGAGATCCAGGTTTCCGGTCAAGTCAAATGATTTTTTCATAGCGAATTTCAACCCTGGTGCTTACTACTTAGATTGCCTGATCTATCTTTGACAATTCTCTGCAACTTTTCCCATCGCTCTCACTTTTCATTATTGATTTCAATCAGCTATTGCTATCACTCGTGTCCAATAAGTTTGTCCCGTCTCCATCTGAGCAAACACCTTTTAGGAGTCTGTCGTAGGACTTTTTCATCATTGATTTTCTCCATTCGTTAAGCCTTTCAAATTCTCCATTAGCCTCAGAAATTCATGGCTTCATGTCGAGTAAAACTTGTAAAATAAAATAGTAACGGTTTAAATTAAATAGTCCAATTTGGTATTCAAACGCAACAACATTCACTTATCACTCCTTTTTATGATTTTCAAGGTGTTATAAGGTGATGAACAAGATTTTTGTTAAGTAGCTTTGGTTTATTTTAATCTTGCAATGCTGTGAAGCTAAAGCACCTCAAAGTGCAAATGCTACCTTAATGCCGTTCAAAGTGTCTCTTCTTCTTTCCTCACTCTTCGTCGCTTAACTTCTCTTATTTATCTGTCACGCCTCACAACATCACTTGTTCTTGGTTTGGTTTCTAAATTCATTCCCTCTGACTCATGCTGATTTTTCCTAATCAACTTTCTCTTCATTTTTACTGTGCCAAGTTCTTCGTTTACCATTCTACTGCCCATTCGACTGCCTCCATAATTTCACTTCTCTGCCCCTCTCATGTACTATGACACCACCCTACACATTGGCATACTCTCATGATAAGGTGAACTTGTGAAGTCTTGGCGCAGCGCAGCCAAAGCGGTCTCTATCGAATCATTTTTCCTGCCCAGACATATTTCTTAAACCGCGCTCGGAAGGGAGTGAATGGACGTCACGGGAGACTGAAATGGAACCCTAGCTACCTTTTCCTCGAAGTTATTACGCCATTTTTCTTCTTTAATCAAGGTTAACGTAAGAGATAAAACACTGGACGACATGATGTAAATGAAAACAACCTCGGTGCGAGGCTGTACTCACCTACTGAAGAAACAAATCCACTTACTTCAAAAATTCTCTTTGGTACCTCATTGCTCTCAACACCTACCTCACTATTCTCCCTGCACAACGTGGATTCCAGGACGTACAGCTCAAATGAACGCTAGAAGTTTCAATCTACGAAATTACATTATCGGTTAAATTCCCTGAGGTCTTTAATTTTCATGAGTCTTTTACCCTACATCAATGATAAGTCCATGCCTGAATAAATAGATACTTTTGCCATGGGTATTCAACTCCACCCACTGAGATTAATGCCTTTTGATTTGGCCTCCTGATTGAAGGCGTTAAAATAAAATGGTAATGACCCGGGAATGCCAATGATTATGTTAATGTACACTTTGTTGAGAAGAGCTGAGAAATATAATAGTTTGTCGAAAGCATTTTGGACAAGAGATTATTTTTGCTGTCACTGCGCAGATACCTCATATCACACTAATGGACGTGCTATAATCGCATGTATGCAATATTTATTTCCGGAGCAGCTATGACGATTTTGATTACACATCTATATTACACATTTTACGGTTTAGGTTGAAGATTCACGTTAAATTGGGCACAATATTCGCGAAAATTCGTGAATGAATAGTTTCAGCCCAGCAAAGATTTCCGACCGAAATCATTTAAATAATTGGGGACTTCAATATAGAGTAATTTATTTTGCTACTCTAAAATATTAAAAACTTCATAAAATATTTTCACTCTTACGTCCTTCATTATTGCCATTTATTAATGCTGAAGGCAATTAATTGTCTCTATTGTTACTGGGGCGAGCGTATAGATATTTAAGTTGTTAGTTATACCTAAAGTGAGTGAAAATACATCAAAATAAGGCTTGGTTGTTATACCTTTCGTTCATATTGCACTCGTTTTTTCCATTCTGCCTTCAATTGAGTATCTCATGACTGGAGGATATCTCCGTCGTTGCGCGGAATAAAAGAAAAATCGGACGCCTATAGCCTAAATGTCGGTATTCATTGGATATATTTCAATATTCAAGGAAGTAACTCTTATCACATGGCTAAGAGGAATTGGAAATTGAGTATTTTAAAGAATAAAATATCCTCTGGTTGAATCAATCGATTCCAACGATCACTTATGCCCTTGGTTCTGAGGGCTTACATCCACATTATTTTACAATTACTGAAACTGCTCTATATTTGTTTTCTAAACATTCGTTTCCCTAATATTATGATTTAGAAAAGCCTGGTATTTGGAGGATGAGGAGGATAGTTAGTAGATATGTAAGTTAATGAAAGCCTTAGATGTAAAGTCTTTCAGCCTGATCACGCCGTTCGGCGTGATCGTTGCTTTCGTAAGCCTAACATTAAATTGTTTGATTTAATGTCATGTTTGAAATTTGATGTGAATCCTTTACATTTTTCTTGCTTTCCGTTTAAATGAAATTGTTTACTTGAAACTTGAAACACAATAGCCAAATATTGATTAGGTTTTAATGAAATGGTTGAATACTGTGCTATTTATTGTATAGAACTTGAATTAAGAAGTTCAATTGTTAAAGTTTCGAGGTGAATTCAAGTAGTAATGCAAAGCAATTATTGGAAAATAATAAAATTTTACTCGACTAAACATCTTTATGGGTTCCTATGAGAGTTTTATTACTGTGAATGCGGTGAAATTAAAATGCGCATTCAGAATTTCATATGGTAATTATGTGCTGACACATCTAGGAAGTAAACTTTTTACATTTATTGGACCAAAACATATTGTGCCAGCATTCTTGGTAAATGTTGAAAAAAGGTCCATTTTCAGCTTCATTTTCATATGCACTTTTGGTAGAGAAGTACTATAGCCGTTTTCACCCCTTAAGCAAGAAAGTGTTACCTTTGATGAGCACCTAATTTTACCCTGGTATTGAAATAATGCCTGATTGGGTTGAGATTGAGACTCGGGCATATTTTATCTAATGAACAAATAATGACCATCAGTGTTTAGCAATAAACCAACAGTAATATATAGAGCACATAAAGTTATGCACAACTGGGGAAAACGTTGTGATTTAGGAACTGATATCCTTGAAGAAAAAACCCACGGAAGGAAACGGTAATACTTTGATGCAACTTTCTCGTGACATAATTTTATGTATTAATATGGTAAGGACCTATGTTACGATCCTAAAATGTCGCAAATAGTAACTCTGTAAGCTGTAATTTTCGTGTGGAAATTGGTAGTGTTTGGGACAATTCTTGCCCTTTTTTTTCCTCGGAAAGCGAATGATCCTCTCACCGCTCAATAGTCCTCAGAAATCTGAGCTTGGTACGCCGGCACCGAAATAGAAATTGTATTGATCGAGCTTCAATCGTGGTACTTGTTAGTGTCAATCGCGCTTAAGTTTTCGGCTATGCTCATCGTGATGCGGGAACCGTTTTGTACAATAATATTACATTATCTGTGTTTCGGAGTGCGGCTGATTGTAGCCAATATTGAGTTGTGTCGAGGGAACATTGGGGAGTGTTCCTAGGACTAAATATGATCGGAATTTCGAAGAATATCGCAGCGTTTCGGCTGGAAAAGGGACGTGGTGTTGAGGGCGACGGGGAACAGGGCGTGTGAGGGCGAGATGCAGGAGGCGAGGACAAGAGGGAGGGGGGAGCGACGACGAGGCTTAAAACGCCCCGAGCCAAGAGTGAAACCTCATCGGTCGTCTTTAAGAGGATTATAAAGCTCATGGTGTGCGAGAAAAAAAGGAATCCCCCATCGGCTTCTAAAGAAACATTGTCTCATTGTGCTAGCAAGGTGGGGAAAACGGTGGGAAACACAGTGATTTTGTCTCCATTATTCCTCGGGAAAATTTTTTCAGTTCAAAATCTTAACCCTCTGCCGCTTTTCTTCAGTTGGAATAAACACTCTCCCATGTACATACTTATGTATGCAGCGTGATAGGAATTATCTAGTAGTCTTATTAGGACGAAAGACCGTCGAAGATCGTTGTTGCCAAAATATTAGTACTTTTGTTATTTTTTTCTCAATCTGTATATCAATCAAGGAGTAGCTACAAAAACGTACATACCATGTATTCCAAGCATAAGTGCAAGCATTTTGACTAGTCTTCTTATTTCCATTTGTTTTATGATTAAGAATGCTCAAGTTAAACTTATCACCGTTGCCGAAGTATTAGTTCCTGACGTATGGCATTAAAAATCGCTAAAAGTCCCTCAGGACCGAGAATGTAAAATGGAACTGAACTTACTCTTACACGCAGCAGGTGACAAAAATGTTTTGTGGTGCCGTTATAATTTTACTCATTTGTTATTAACAAATGTGAATCATGTTAATAATTAAGATTTTCAGGGATGCCGCCAATTTCTTCTGCAGCTCGTATGGCTTGATAGTATTCAGTTCAAATAAGTTCAGTCACTTTCAGGCATGTCCTCCCATTTCAATCAATTAACTCCGCTCGATTAAATAGAATCAATTTTGGTTATTTTTCTTTTGTTTTAAACTTCAAGGAATACCTGTGTAGTCTTCTTGAGTATGCTTTATCTACAATATGTTACCACTGTATTTTGGGTAGCTGGAATACGTCAACGACTACCCAGTCTTGTGCATTAGACTGATTCATATTCACCCGTTATGGACTCATTACATTCTCTTAATGTCAGCGCAGTGCGATTTATATTTCAAACCGTGGGTCATCTTTTTGGGGAATGAACTCAATGAAGTTCCGAATCTTAAAAGCATGAATTCAGAGCCCCGAGTTAAAATCCGTGGGAAACCAAAACTTTTGCTTAATTTCAGGATGCATGATATCCTGTTGGATAAAGATCCTTAAAATTCGTGGGCTGCAGAGAGCGGCCACTTTTGCATTTGCGCCTCCGCCAATTAAAATCCAAAATTGTTAATTATCATTACGTGCGTGCAATCACGCATAATCTCTTAATGCGAGATGTGTTTTTACTTAAGGCATTAAGTGGTACTGATTTAAACGTGTTTTAATTGGTCTTGTTGATGCGATTTTTAGGAATCGCGTTTCTCTTCGTGTCACCAAGTCTTTGGGAAAGTGATCATAAATTAAATTGTCACGAGGTTTCAGTTAGTAGCGCCTTCATTTGTTCCCTAGCTCTTAAAGGGACATAAAATTATTTCACCTTACTTAGCAATGCGGGTAGGGAGAGGGAAGTGACGATCAGAATTTTCTGTTGTCAAACTCTTACTATGTAAATGTTTTTATATTCACTATAAATAATGACTACTGTGCACTCAATGTGTCGATATATATCGGCTTCCTTATTTCGCTTTGGTACACTCATCGTTCGATATATCGACTCCTACTAGTGTCCCTTTGTTAAAAATTTGATTTTAAAAATTACCTTAGCTTTTTCTAGTGTGAGATGAATGTACTCGCAAACTTTCTATAATAAGTAATCTGATCTCTCCTGAATAATTTGTAAGAGTTGCTGAGGAAAAATAGTGAATGAAATCGACATTTTAGTTCAAACAGCCATTATACCTTTAGTTCTCCTGTTTAAATAAATTCACAATTTCGGGATGGGGAGTATTAGGGAGGTGTGGACCCTAAGGCATCCCTCGGGCTACGTCACTGAATATGGCGATAATGTAAATTTTATGTGATAATTGACCTTCCTCGCTTTTGTAAAAAAAATAGCGGAATTTTGTTCCCCAACGGAGCCCCGGGCGTGTCCCTTTCATTTTATCCTCAGGGAGTCTCGTGGGGGATCCAGTTGAATGTCCACGTCTTCCTCAGCGTGGGGAGGGGCGAGGGAAGAGAAGTAATTAATGAATGTTTAAACGAGACCAGAATCGTTACTCGTTGAGACTTTTTCCCTCCTTTCTCTGTCCTTTCTTGCCATTTTCTTTCTTGTGACGGAATTGCTCTTGGCGCATGAGAAGAAAGGGAACCAGTTTACCGAAAGAGAAAGGGAATCCAGGTTGGAAGAATCTGCGAGGGCGGATTTCCTTTCTTCCCCTTTCATTTTATTTCTAGTGACCGTCAAGAAGGGTTCAAGACCCTTTTCTTTTTTTTTGAAGATCCAAACGCGGGGGTAAATGAAAGACGACGATGCTCGTTACCGGATGAGAGTAAACGAAAGAGCGAAGAATCTCTTTCCCCAGTTTGAGGCACATCTCTTTCTTATTTTGGAAAAAATGGTGACTTCTGGTGTGTGCGAAGGAAGCCCTCGGAGACGCTGTTGCTAAGAAACGACTCCAAGTAGAATCCCTCTCCAAAATGCTGGGAGCTTCCCGTCTTATCCTCACTGTAATTTTGTTTATTGAAGACATTTTGAGGGTTTTGGTACTGTATCCGTTGCTTATTTCCTCTTTACTCAGTTTCTTTGTACATTTTTGGAAGAATTCAATTCGCGCGGGAATAGAAACAACTGCTATTTCCCACTAGAATGTGATCCTTCTTCATCTTCAGAAAATCTAACGTTACCATATTCTTTTATCTATCATATATTATTTATTTATGTAAAATTACTGAAATTTTTTCTTTTATCCGTACTGTTATATGTATCAACATGGAGACAAAGATTCATTGCATGCCAAAAGTGCTAAATTATATACGTGATTCAGATGGGTTTGAGTAAAGGGAGCTTTATAGAAGCCTAAGCATCATTTGAAGACATATGTCGATCGTAATTAACCTTATTCAATGAGCAGGATGGGCATTACATTATGATTTTCATGCCACTTCCTACTTACCCCCTCTATCATGCACCTCAGCGGTGGTAAGAAAACAATATCTCTCGTGTGGGTCGTTTGTACTTCAAAATGGTTGCTTGAGAAATCCAGAACTGGTGTGTTTCAGAACGACACAGAGAATATTATCGTGACGCCACACTACATCTCTAGGTTTGACAGGAGCGATAAAATAAGAGACATTCATTGCTGAACAGATAGGTAACAAAACTCGTTCTTTCCGCGCATAATAAGCGACCACAATAAAAACTGAGCTCCATTAAATACACGTTACCATTCACCTTCCAAAACCTTACATCTTTACTCGGCTGATGTCCTAACACTACTACGGTGGTTCGCTGAGTATTATGTAGATGTAGATGAATCTAAAGCCGCGTCCACACCTATGGAAATTTTTGTCGAATGCACTCACCGCTAATATATCGGTACAAATTGAAAAATATTTTCGCACATATATTTAAACCGTGTGTCTCTGTTCAAGTCAGGAATACAGCATGGTAGTACTTACACAAGGTAGGTCGTTCCCGTGACCAAAATAAACCCGTTCTGCGCATGACGCCATGTGGACTTCAGAAGTAGAAGACGAGTAGCTAAATGTATGGAGGTAGCCGGTGAAAGCCGTCGTGTATGTATTAACTTACGGAGACACAAGTCAATTGCATCTGTGGAAAATCGTTCGTAACTTATAAGTTCGTAAGCATATACGCCAAGCTAACCGCGCGATGGTCATTTCTCCACGAAAATGCCACTGACGGAGTATATGAACCACTTATGTTAAGTGACTCTGATATGTAAACACCACCGAAGAAACCACGGGAAGTGACGTTCGTGAGGCAAGAAACATCAACTCTGTTAATTAGAGATGAGGAAGCTCAGTGGAGAATAATGCGTACTAGTAGGCAGCAACAGCTACCGAGCTTACACAAGTAAGAAAAGTTACTATCCCAATTATACCAATGTTGCAAAATTCAAGAAAGTTAGCATCTCAATCGCCTAGAATCTTCTTGCGAAGTGTATCTCAGGTAGATTACATAAGTTGAACAGCTTCGGCATTAGCTACACTAATATTTAAAAATCACTAAGCAATCGATTCAAGAGCGAAGAAGATAATATCTCACCTCAATTAGCATTAAAGCGGCGATAAGTTATCGTATTCCCGCTATGGCTACGAGCGTCAACAACATTTGTCGTTCTTCTCTGCCTTCGCAATGAACGACTTACTTATTTATGTCACTAGCTACCAAGATAGAATGTGATCAGTCGACACGGAGATTTAAGGAAATACACTTCGTTTGGTCAGAAACTTCACGTTGATTATAGCTTTAAATGAATCTTCTAACCACGAGTATAAAACAGAAGTTGGCCTGTAGGGACTACTCAGCCATCTATTGAGATTGAGATTGATTTCAAGTTAATATTCACCTCGATGGATAAGTTACTCATTAACTACCCCATCAATCAATCCTAATAAAACCCACTCTTCCCGTCCGGTAATGGTGAAGAAGGTAGACCTGTAGGTTATCAGTAGAGGAACCATATATCAATGTAAAATTAAAGGATTACAAAAAAACAGCGTAATGTCATACACAACTTGAAAGGATTTTTGACCAGTCGATGCCAGACTCCTGAAATTTAAAGATCACCTTGGATGCATAAATATAAACTAATTTCTCATACATGAACCCACAATTAGTACTACCATGGAATACAGGGTAGATGGGGTGTACAGACAAGCATTCTTGCGGCAGAAACGCCCACATCGAGAACCTGAATGCGGCGCAAGTCTATTGCTGTTCGTCTGAAAATCAACTCTGACCGGAGCGTGAACGTGAATGTGGAATAAATTCTTGGGTGCGTCGTCACGTCCACATTTACACAAATTTCCGCGCACGCGGAGTGTTGTATTCGGCGCAAATTTTTATAGGTTTGGACGCAGATTAATGTTTACATAGAGGTACTTTAAGTAAACGTGCATCGTCGGCTATGGCAATTTCGTTGTGGTAAGCGTTTGTGAATCGCCGAGAGAGGAATTGAACTGGGGCGAAAAGCAGCATCTCCTTCGCGGACTCGAGGCGAGCCTATTGCGGCTGGCGGTGATTGAGTGGGTGTTTCCATCATTACAGCCCGTTGATGTGTAAGTAAATTACTCATGGTGAGGTTATGGCACACGAGAGACAGCTCTTGGTTTACCGAGAACCACGAAATCAAAACCTTCAACCAGGGGGTAGTCTTGATTGAGGAGTGCTAAGCTCGCCAATCATATGTAATGTCAAACGGCGCGTGTTAGTCGCAAATTAGGGTAGAGTCTCCAGGTTCTTCCCCGAAGCCGGATGATTACAGAGTGATTTGCTAGTTCCCGCACCCCAGCCATGATGGGCGTGCCCTATGATGTCTCCCCCTAGTTTTGTCCCATGACTTTCGCTCAGTAACTTGACGTAATGATAAAGTCACTGTATTATTATATGGTTTTGAAGAAATATTGGTCCACTGAAGTCCTATGATAGTGACACATTTTACAGGTGAGCTCTATAAGTACTGCGATATATTATGATTATAATGTTTTCAGCTTCTTAGCTAATTAAATTTATTTCTTTTGATTGTCAAATATTTAAAATAACTTTTTCTTTGTTTGAAAAAATATGAAATCATAATTCCGTGCCTTTATGATAAATTTGCTTCAAAATTCGGCTTGTCTGCTTTTTTTCGTCGGTCACCTTTAATTACTTTTTAGCCATTATATCACCTAAACCAATATTCTCTCTGAGTAGTGGCCTAAAACTCTACCCATTGGGCTAGCTAGGCAGTGTATGCTGTCAGCAATGGAAAAGGAGCGCAATATAGTTTCTCTCTTGAGAAAATAAACCTGGAATAGAAGAACTTCTTCCTTCATTTTTTTAAAGAGCCTTTCGTCTCGTTCTATTGTTGAGAATAAATGGGGAATATTCAAAGGGGAAAATGCTCAAATGGAATCAATAGAGAGATCCAATTTACCACCTGCACACGTTATGTTTGTTGTTTAATGGATCAATAGACATTTGTCTAGTCATAAGCAGTAGTTCTTCTAGCATAATCATTTGTGTAGTTATAAGCAGTCGAATTAAGCTGAGAGCAGTCAGAGAGTTGGGCCACCAAATACAGCCATGAAGCATGGCCCCCGAGTAGAGGAAATAAATTAATTAGCATTCAGTTACAATATTCAAAGATTGGGTGACGAATTTGGTATGAAAAGCCAGCATTCTGTCGACTGTACCATACCCAATACCCTTGAATATATACTGTACCCTTTCGTTTGACTCTATTTTATTTACCCGACCAGGTTCTTCCGAAAGTTATTGCGGCCAACGCAATGACTAGGGGCCGTCTGTATGGATTTTTTGGCGATGAAGTTGCTTGGGCCGCGTCCAAATCTCCATAGCGCCTGCAGGTTACGAGGGAATGATAATGGAGTTAGTGGCGTGAACAGTTAATGGCTATAATTCTCGAATTTTCTCAAATGGAAAATAATTATTTGGATGTATGGCTAGAGTAATTTTCCTGTTGTAAAATTAGTTCTGAAAACATTTAAGCATTATATCATCTTGGGAGATCATCTTGGTGCAGGTGAAGGAATTAGTTAAATAGTTTTGTTTCGAACGTACATAATAACAGAACTTCATTCCGTCAATATGACCAGGAAAAGAATAGGTTCTACCTCAGGAGCCATTTAGAGTTTTTCAAGTTGCGGTAATAGGTAAATGTTTTCGTAAGAATTCCTTTTATTTCGTTCTGAAGCCAAATCAAGACGACAAGGTATATTTGTTCATTATTTGTTTAGATAAAAATCTGATCCCGGTAGTGATTTGGCTTGTGACGGCACGTACAATGAATATTTGGAATCGAATGACATAAAGATGATTACAGGTTAGAGAGATTTCTAAACTTGGACCGTTTGACCTTTGAGGAACACGTGCGCTCGAAAAGAATTGTGGAGCCGGGCTTCTATTAGGAAAGGATATCGAAAACCCTATCAAACTGTCATAATGCGCGAGCTATTATAGAAACATCTTGGTTCTGACTACCGAGAGAGATAATTCTTATTTCCCAATCAGAGGTATAATGATACATACTGCTCTACAACTGTTATGAAAGTAGTTTTAATTGAACTTGACGATTAAATATAAGGAATGCTTAACCGTAATTTACGGAAATAAGACGTCTTTTAATTTTGCGGTGTTCTTCAGGGGCTGCAGATATATCCAATCATGCACATAATTCCGGTGGGTTTATGGAAGGGAAGCATTTGATCTGCAGCGCACTTATTTGGTGATCGTATTTGGTCGTAATCGTTTGGTCATAATAGGGTGCATGAATCTGGAATACGTGGAATGAGCCATAGAAGTCGATTGCCTACCAAATATGTATTTTTGAAGAGAATATTTCGGTGCATGGCTTTTGAACGCTCAAGAATGGATGTAGGGATGGATCTCAAGTGATTCAAAACCCTTTATCCCGTTTCTGAAATAGTATTCGCAAGGATGCGAGGAGAGCTCGCTGTATGTGTCGATGAATTAACCTGCCTTTTAACTTCTTCGGTACGTAAAATACCGTGTATATCTTAGGAAGTACCTATTCACACCGTACTACTCTCCTCAATATTTCGTAGTGGATGATAAAAATTAAGCTGAGACGAATCTAATAGCCAAGAAACAGTTATGGATATTATCTGTAATGTGTTTCAGGGGTTAGTTTATTTTTCATGATAATACTTCTCCCTATTTCTGTCGCTCAAGGAAACTATAGTACCACGAATGTTTAATGTTCTCATCATATTGGTCATTCTTATCTTTCAAAGTGGATACATTTAATCATAATTACCTATTTTATTTATTATGGCAAAACCTCTGATTATTGAAAATGACGAATACGGAAAATATTTGCCAGTTTTTGTTTTTAGGCCTTGTAATACCTTAAGTTGGCTTAAGATTATTCTTCTTGAAGTTGGTAAAAGAAGCAGGAAGTTAGCGAATGTGCATTTTGAAAAAAATTTCGACCATGTTGAGTGGATAACAGCAAAAATTCCTCTTGGAGAGCCCTTCAAATCTCGACCAAGTCGCGCAACAAGTGGCAGGAGAAGGGACATGGCATTAGCAAGCATTAGAGCATCAAAGGAATTCCTGATGCGAGATAGTCCCCCACGATCTTGACCGCAGGTGGAATGAAGAAAGGTGAAGTCAATGCGGTTGCGTAACTCCCAAGCTCCGGGAGCTCACGTTTGACATGGATCCCTCGAATTAAGATTCGAGGAATTGAAAAGTGTGAATGCCGGGTCTGTCTTTCCTAATAATTAGGCTCTAATTGAAGATCTGTACTCGGTAAACGTCTTTCGCGGAAAATGATGTGTTAGCTCAACTGCTGACAAGTACGTATTTTTTTACAATGAACTTTTGATTTTTCTTGGAGATTATGAATAAAACTATGAATTTTAACGACCCGAACGTGTCGTAAAAATAAGTGATTCCCTGGAAATTAAAGGCTTTATTTTGCTATCGTATTCACCTGCAAACTAGAGCACACTATCATGTAATTTTCTGCTGAGCTGTGAAAATTTTAACGAGAATTTGGTGGCACTGTTATAAAAATTTTCATATTGTGAGTCATGCTTTTTTTTATAGTTTATTATTGATCACAATCAAACGATCAATGGTAGTGAATATTCTAGAAAATTGCGACGGTAAATGGCTAACGAGATGCCTACCAGAATTCCGTACTCCGATAGCAATTTTTGGAGGGTTTGACAATCTGTGTACCTTGCGCCATTGCGGTACATCGAGAATCAACTTTTGATATCAAAGTTAAGTAGATCTATATAGAAGCCAGTGTACACGAAGATAAATTGAAAGACCTACAGCGTGTAATAGGAGCACCAATTTCAGGAGATAAATTTCAACCATTTCTTTATTTTGTATGGGCTTACTCCCCACCCAGTGAATGGACACAAAAAACCATAATATTGTGTGAAATTTAAAGAGGAAAAATAATTCACCTGGACTGGAATTCGAACCTAGTACCCTCGATTTTGCGCTGAGTGCTCTAAACAATTTAGCTACACAGGAGCAATTAGAGCACTCGACTTAAAGCCTGGGTTCGAATCCCAGTCCAGAATAATTTTTCCACTTTGAATTTCGCACAATTGGGTGACACCTGCGGTTGACACCGCTTAAGTTCCAGCGCGGTCACTTCCGCAGTTCTTTGAATATGCGTACTGTAGGTAGTGAAAATGCCTCCTAGGTGAGAATCGAACCCAAGGCCTAAGTTCTGGCAGGCAGGATTACTTTCTCCATCAGCAAAAGCTAATATGCTCATTTCTCCCATCACGTTAAACTGTACAAATTATAGCAGTCATGCGTATGGGTGCAAAAATATACCCCAAGGGGAAAAAATGCGTCATTAGCGAAGATGACTTTGTAGTGTTACTGGATTACACATCCGACGCGCAATCGAAACTTGGTCTAGTCAAATAATTATTTATTTATTTATCTCCACTACCCTGAAATCAGCACAATTGGCTTCTTACATCGGACGAACACAAACACCCATGTCCTGAGTGGTGAAAAATCCACCCAGGCGGAACTCGAACCCGCGACCCTCGGATTGGCAGACGAGGAATTCATTCCGTCACCACCGGGGCCGAGTTTCCATAGTGAATTCCATACCTTTGGAGTATATCTAAGAAGCTCAGCCTATAGGCACGAAAACCTGCGAAAAAGGTGTTTTATTCCTCTTACGCAAGCTATGAGTCAGTGAGTGAAAAACGGAAAATAATAGTTGTTGGTGGTTGGAATCAATTATAAATGTATTACCCACAAAGGAAAATGATAGTTGGTTTCTTCTCATTTAGAATTTTCCTAATAAATATAATTAGCAATAAGCAGAACTGTGGATTACATTTAATTATTTGGTATTCTTTATGCGTTATTTTCGTGCTAAGTGCCTGGGAATGAATGGCCTTTGACTGCTGGCAACATGAAATCATGGTTAAAAGTTCGGTGAGACAGAATGATGAGACAATATCTAATGCCAATGAGAGTAAGCCACGACGAGTAATTTGTGCAAATGTGAAATAATAAACATTATCCTTATAGTTTTACCATTCTAATTCTATTGAAAGTTCCTCATTCTGTTTGTTTGTTCCAAGTAGTTGTGGTGCTAACATTTTCTTTTTTATTGTTTAGTTGCCTTTTGTTTTCAGTAGTCACTCTGTGCCGGTAATCATCCGTATAATACCACACGTACATTTGATGAATCGCTAATTTCTTTTCATTCGTCGGATAAATTTTGTATAACTCTAATTTTTATTTCCTTAATAAATTTACAAATGACCTCCGATAACTAGTTCCAAGTTCAAAGTAACTAGTAAATTTAAGTTTCTTCCCGAAAATTTCCTACAAATATAATTGAATTTAGTGAGATCTTAGCGATTTGAAGGCAATGAATGAGTGTCTTCATTAAACCGGCATTGGATAATTTCTACATCCCTCACTGTAAACGTGTCTTTTATCTTCACTCAGCAGAGTTCAGCTTACGCGGCAGTTTGCTTCAACCTCGAGGTGGCAGCACTGCTTGCGTAGCGCCACCCCTCGGTCGAACTGTCACCAACGCTGCTTAGGGCACTAACTTCCGTGGTGTGAGTAGCTCATATATTATTTCTCCTATCTTGGGGTTGCTGCTGCGTTTCAAGGCGCGGCGAGGGTGCGGAACGAGCTCGGGTCCGCATCTCCCCCAATCGTCTTGGTAAGAAACCCCTCGTTTTTTCTATCCCCTGCAACGCAGTAGGTAGGAATAGGAAAAAGCCGGAACACAGTGATGTCACGAAGTTGATCTCGTGAACTCGCATAAACTTTATTGTTGCTGAAATTATATCAAAATTTCATTTGGCGCCGTTTTAAGCCGTTGAATACCACGTGACGTTGTTACATGCGCCGACGATGTACATGCATTTGAAATCTTCATGCTCCCTCATTCCCTCCGCTTCGTTCACCGAATGAATTTTGCGAGAAACTGAATACCATCGAAAATTTTAAATTCAGCGAAATATACCGAACAAATAGGCACTCGTGTGAATAATCTGGTGTTGAAACATCGTAGCGCGCCGACACTAAGAAAAAAGAAAAAGAAAAAAAAAGAAAGAAAGACACTAAGAAAAAGACACTCTTTGTGAAAGAGGAGAGATACAGCTTACGATTGTGGAGAAAAGCGGAAGATTTTAGGGGTGAATTCGCAAGCTTAACTCATTTAAAATTTTATTCAAAGAAATGTGACAGCTATTACATGTATTCTAGTATAGAAAATACTATACTCCAAAAAACAGGTCATAAGTAACGACTGCACCCCGGTACCCTGGATGTTTCCATTGCTGATGTTTGTTTTATTTTGTATGTGACATGAATGCATCATTGAGATCTGACCGAAAATGGTACGGAGTTTATGGAAATTATTTAGCTCTCCTTAATATTTGCTACAGGGAACAAGGATTAATGTTTATTACGAGAGGGCAGAGGCTAAACATGTCTAGTGACATCGTTGTGGCTGCAATTAATCAATCGCTACCTTATCAAAGTCGAAATCCCATTGATGAAACCTCAAACCTCAGGTAAACGAACTGAAACCTACGGTTCCAGTAATAACCATGACTGAATATCGGTGGAAACATGTGATTTTGACTCAGGATGATTCCCAAACACTTAAATGTGTGTGTGTCCTGCAGAAGACGAAGTTCTCTGTTTAGTACATTCTTCCCCGAAGAAGGGAATATTATTTCTCGGCTGATTTGATGGATTTTATGTAGAGACGGATTACCATGTTTGAAGGCTTCGAGCAGTGGAACTTAAAAAGGGTCCAATATAATTTTTTTGATAAATGTATCAATACCACTTATTAGATTTTTACGGTGCCTACATTTTAAACAACTTTTAATGACACCGGAATCAGCCACGTTATTAACTTTACGGAGTAACCCACATATGTACAAAAGTGCAGGAAACCATCGAGAAACAATCACTCAACTTGATCGGAATTCGGCCTCAGATCCCTCTCTTGAACATCTTGTTTCTCTGAAGACCGCAAAGAATATACAGGGAGGAAGTTACAGTCTCGGCGAATGATTTTTCCTTCCTAGAATTACGCAACACATTGTTTTTTTTGTTTTTTTTACTTTAATTTAATTTTTTTAAAATTTAATAAGGCATTTAATAAAACACATCAGTAATAATAATTACAACAGTGGTTTAATATTCTCCTTCTTTATGTGATGATGCGTAAAAATTAACTTATGCATAGCCCTGGATCATTTTTGCGCGCAGGGAACACTGCGATTCTGTGCGCGTATGCGCGCGAAAGACTCAATATAAATTGATATATGTTAAATCAAAAACTGTTATGAAAATTAAACGTATGAACCAACATATTTACAATGTTATCTAGGATTTTTGTGGGCTCCTCCAGATCCAATGTCCGCCCGCTCCAGGTCCAGATCCAGGCTCTGTCCGCCCACCCTTAAATTCGCCCCTGATTTTATGTTGCAAGGGACCACAACGTGCTCTAACCCTTTTTCTTTTTTAACGCGTCCACGTAAAGCCCCCGCCAGTGTCCTCAACATAGCCTCATTCAATTTTTTTCTTCACTTTTATTTCATGGTTCGCCAGTGGCCATGCTCCGACTTTGTGACCCGAGGGATCCGTCTTGGTTTTTCCACGCAACCTTCCACCCTGTTGCCTTGTCCACCCCGATTTTGATGGACAGACCAATTGGGCCAGCGAACCCCTGTTGCTCAACCTCACTATTTCTGGTTCTGAGGTCCCCCTTCTATTTGATCAGCTTGCACCGGGAAATGGAAATTGGGCGTAACGGGCCGAGGTGATTGAGATCGTTCCCGCAGGCATGATATCATGCATCCAATTTCCAGGCTGCGAGCGATTAATCGGGTATGCATCATTGAAATGAGAAATGGAAACTAACTTTTCATGAGGATATGGATGTTTTAGAGATCAAACAAGCATTTTCGGTGGTCAGTAGCTAACATAATTGGCAAATATATGCTGTCCCTTGACGCGTCGCGACGTGGGGTGTATCAGTCAATCCATTGAAGGTTGTCCATGAACTTATTGACTATGGTCAAGTGATGGGTATAGTGAGGCGATTACTCTGAATATTCAGTAAAGTGTTCCCTATGAGTTTTTAGCAGTGTTAGTGCATTTTACTTGGTAACATATCACGTAGAGTGGTTTATTATATGAATTTGAGTTACGTGATGACCATAGCATACTGTGCATTTTTTTTGTGAGGAATTTTTAACTTTTAGATTGTACTATAATTACTCTGAAAATTGCTACGATTCGTTCGGGTCTATGAGGAATACGCTTATATGTGTTTTTTCTTGTGCTTGGTTCACAAAGAGCTTGCAAGTAAGCAATTATCCTGCCTTCATTATTAAATCAGTTAATATAGCGGGTTACATCGAGGAATTTATACATTTATAACGTATAATTTTATGAAATGAAGAAGAGGTAAAAGAAGTGTATGGTTCCTATGCAGGGGAATAAGATGCTAACGGCTGTTTTTGGTAGGTTTTAGAATTCTAGGAGTTAGGGAAACAGAGGGGAGTGGAATTTTTGAAGTAATAATGAGATGTAGACAACCTGCTGACCTGAATGAGTGATTATGTGAGTAGCAGTTCGACCCTTGCAAGGAAAATAAACCCTTGAGAGATCACCGGTGATGCATCATAATCCTACCCTAATTGATTTATCAGTTTTCAAAATTATGATTAGGTTGATTCCATATAGCTGTCGTGTTAAGCGTTATTATAAGTCACCATTGGAGCAATTTAGGCTTTCGTAGTTGTAACGACATATCTTGGCAAATTTCATTAAGTGAAGGCACTTCAATCACTTCTTTTGATGACTTTTTCGATCCGCCGAGTCTTTAGAAAAAATGGACTATTCTCGGACTTTTGATACTCACTACGTTCTCCTGCGTTAAAATATCACGAGGCATTGTTTTGGTTGCACATTTGCTGCAATAATAAAACGATAGTCATGAATACATTTTTTCAACTGGGTGTTGACAACTTCAGGTATTTCTCATCCGATACTCCACGAAGTTCTAGCCATCAACAATAAGAGTTAGATACTCACCACAATTATGCATGAATGTACCTGACAAGGAAAAATTGATAGCTATTCAAGGAAAAATCAATAACTACGCTAGAGTAACCTTGTTTATTTGATTTTGTATGAGGTTCACGCCAGCTACGCAGATGCTCCGTTCCAGGGCGAATAACTTTCACCACAAGGAATATTTCCTTACTGCTAGAAATTTTATTCAATTCAATTCAGTTAATTTATTATTGTGGGCCTTTCTGGCCCATGACATTTTACATGGTTATCACAAATGTAAGAAAAGTATACTAATAAATAAAGAAAAAAGAAATGAAGTAATAATCGCAAAATAAATATACATTTCAATCCTAATTAATGTTATTTCGCCGGTTTTCAGTTTCACTATGTATATACACATCAGGAATCTTGAAATCATCCTTGTTCGGTACATGTTATTACATTCATAACCATAATAGAGATCAAAGTTTGAAAATATAGCAAAGAATAAAATTAAATACATACAATCTTTCCCTCTTCACATAGGTTAATAGCATAATAATAATAAAAGCAGCGTTATCAGTTATCAGACATTTAGGAGGACAAATCAAGAATGAAGAAAGACACGTAGCATAGGCTTGGGTTCTTCCTAAAAAAGTACCAACTGTTAACCGACGGATATTTTAAGCGGATTTTGAGAGGACTAAAGAGGATTGATAATTTTTTCAACTTGCGTATGGTGGTAATCATGTACGTAGAGTGATTAAAAATTAGATAGAATCATTTTGAAAATACCGCGCGTATTTTCTCACCAAAATCCTTCTTTTCCTTATTTAGTCTTTATTCAAATACTTTCTAAAAATCCTTATTTTTATGAAAATAACATTAACAGTAACATTTACGAGCAGTCCATTTAACTATTTTTGACCTCTCATTTGTAATTTTAACTTCAATTTTAAAACATATTCTCGGAAATACTTGAGACATTTAAAAGAATATTTGAAGCTTTTTAGACGACTTTTTTTCGTAATTTTAAGGACCTTTATCTGCGCTCTTCGTATTATATTGTATACGAAATGGGTATGGCGCCGAGGTTGACATCCACACCTGGTAAGGAAAAGTTAAAGGATGGATCATCAGTTACAAAGTTTTTGTGTGAGCCTATGTTAATTCCAATATCCCCTAGTCTGTGGCGTGAGGTATACCATTAGCCTGGAAGATTAGATTGGAAGTGGGCGTCTCGAATCGTTTGCATTACCCTCCAACGACTTCCTTTGACCTCCTCCGATAGAATTTCTCTGTCTATGCCTGAGCTACCGAAACGAGCCAAGAAGTTTGTTGATGTGGTAGTTGCGGTAACTGTACCCTACTATGTGATCAAGAATTATACGGTCACTGCCTTTCAGTTGAAGATAATCGTAAATGCTGCATTAATGGCAGATTGGGTTGTGAATTCCAGAGTGAAAATCGAATTCAAACCGTGTAATTTTGAGGAGTCTGTATGAAAGACAATTTATTGGAATCAAAGCATTCAATCTTCAGAGCAATCAATGGTTCCGTTGTTTTACTCATGAAATTAATTTAAAACTTAAAATACTCATGAAACTGTGCGTCATCTCTTGTGAAAAAGGGTCGGAGTCCACTGAACGCCATTTCATTGTATAAAATAACTTCAATGAAAGCAGTATTTGAGGATAAAAATTGCTAGACCTTCGATAACGTTGATTGAACTATAAGAAATGGCGTTCGTTTGTGCTTTGCCCTTTCTTTCATGTGCACATGACGATTTTGCTATGTCTTAGAGTGCTTGTGGAAAAATTGCTTGTCTATTCCCAGGGTTATTAAAATCCTTGTATTTTATGCATCTTCATTTTAATCGATTATTTGATCAAGATTTTTCTCCTGGTCGAAGATCACTCGTAAAAACACATTGAAATAATCAAATATCAAGGTGAGCTCACTGAATGCTGTTTACATGCCACATGGTTCTGTCAACCTCCTATTCAAGCGTCATTCTTGACGCAAATGAAATATTCATGAATTTTCCGACTGAATTGGCTGGTTTTCTGGAGAGATTGATTCTCTCAAAATCTGAAATTTAAGGTATCTCCCTTCTCTCCCATTCCTTCCCTACGAAACGTATCATTTATTTGATATTATCAACAAATTGCATCTTCACTCGCAATAATGTTGAAAATTACACTTAAAATGACATGGCGCAAATCGCGAATTTGGATGAAAACATAGGGTAAAAGAATATATTTATACGTAGGATAAATTCAATTTCCGAAAAAAACTCAACAGGAAGCAAACTCTATCAGAAAATTCAGTTTTTAAAAATTTTATGCCCATGGGTACGTTATTTTTTAAGCTTTTCCTAATTCTTCTTCTAATGCCTGCACTCTAAGCTTTTAATAACTGCATTGATTGAATTCAAAATGCGATCACTCAATTGAAACGCACCATAGTCAATTCTTATAATTGAAAAGTATTCAAGAAAAAATACATTTGTTGAAAAAACTGCGTCTTTTGGACTAAAATTTTGTTTTATAATGGCAACGCCATGACATCTCTGGAAGCAGTATTTTTTTCAAGAAATAATAACAGAGCGCTAGCAGTCAATACTGGTTTTGACTTACACAAGCCTATTTACCATCTTAATTCCTTTTACTGTGGGTTCTAGATGTGGATAATTACTTTAAAAGTTGACCTCAATAGGGTATCACCCACACCATGCCTCATGAGGCATTTTAAGGTCCATGCGAGTCTCGGCACTTCAGACCGGGAGGAAACGTAACATAAAAAGAAATATTTAAGGTTGGATCGAGGGAGAATCCTGCGGAAGAAAGGACTAGTATGCGGAATCCACCGAGGGCCCCACAGTATCATATGAAGGACGGAATACTGCCCATGAAATACACTCTTCAATGCACTCTAGTCGTCATTAATTCGCCGACGAGAAATTTCCTGAGCATGGACTTAAACTGGGACTCTCCACATGGTACAGATAGGTTCTATAACATCCGTGCTAATCTTACCCATAAGTATTTATTTCTCCTATCCGGTCGTAAAAATTTTGGAAAGTATTGTGAGAAGTAACATAAAGAGACCATGCATGTGATTTCTTTTGATTTTCGATGATTTTTTACCCTGAGATAAGTATGGCTTTCGAAGAATCCATTAAATGACTCTATCGATTTAATTATAGCATACTAAGGTGCGAGGAGAGAAATGATGATTAATCTTTGCTCTGCTGTCGATATAATTAATACAAGTCGAAGTTAAAAGAAGAATCTTCAGAGAAATGATTTGTTTACCGAGGGCAAAACTCAGCGGACAGTCTGGAGAGTCGCTGCTAAAGGCATTAGCAGCTACGCGGATGCAAACGTCGATAACAACAAGGTCGTCTTTTGACCTTCCTAAATAGTCCTCTACACGGGTCGAAACCTGAGGAAAAAATATAAAAAAGTTCAAATATCTTCGATTAAATTTCCAATTATCAGCGTGAATTTAACTAATTTTCTCTCCGTTAAATAGTTTTATTTGGTTAGGAGATAGCTTTTTCAAGAACAGCCAGTTGATAATTCTATCAGTTGCTTCTAGTAATTTCTTACTTTTTATTCTCAAGCATTTGGGTAAAACGGACAATTGTTTCGTTAGCCCAAGCAGGTGGTCGATGGCTCTTCTGGTTTTGCGATTCGTAAAAAGGCTCCAAATTGGTGAATTAAGTCATCGTCCTCGGCTGAATTTCTCTTTTAAGTAAATTATCGGCTCGAAAACTTCGAAAGGTCGCCTAGATTTGCCTTTAGTCTTGGCGTGAGCTTCCAATTTTTCTGGATATAAATGCGAGCAGATATTTTTACACTGAGAATTTTGCAATTACTTTCCTACCATAGGTATGTGTGTATTCGATTTAGACTGACCTAATAAAGTGTTTTTCAAGCGGAAATGATACTTTGTCGTACTTTCTAGAAGTTAACCGTCTTCGCAAATGAGACGAGAGTAAATGTAGCATTTGGCAATGAGAGCAGTGAAGTTAATCGCTCTGTTTTATTTAATCTGTTAGTTGATAATTATCCTGACGGATTTTAATCCGATGCAGGTTATGACTAGAAAGTTTGTGAGCCTGCATGCACTGTTTAGTGCTGTTTCTCAGTCATCGTATCGTTCATTACTACAAATCTCAGTATTTGTTAAACAAAGTCATAATTCTTCTCTATAGTTTTAGCTATGACCTGTATTTATTTGGGTTAACTTTTTGGACAGAGATCATAGATAAGATCAAATTTTAGAGGATTACTTTCTTAGAAGAGGCGAATTAATAAAAATAAAAAAACTAACGTCATTGGTCGTGTCAACTCATCGCATTGCTGCCTTTTAAAGCCACGACATTTTGTTGACCCGTTAAAGGCGCAATCTCCCACGAAGGTACCATATGCGCTGTAGCTTTATATTGTTGGTTATTTGGTTGGTTATTCTAGTAGATGATGGAAGACACAGGTAATTTGCGTTCTTCGGAAAGGTGAGTAGGTTTTTAAGGGAAAATTCATTGGATATGGAGGAAGAGTGGAAATATACGCGACTACATCAATAGCCTATGGACGAAAGGCGCCGAGGGGGATTACGGTTAACAACATCTCATCCGACGAACGGAGTACACTGCCTTAAGTACCCTCCTTATAGCACCAAACTAGGGATCAGGATGTCTTTTAAAAATTTCCAACCACCATCAGGATTTTAACCCAGGTCCTCGGAATGAGTAGCCAGTTCTCTAGCCTCAATACCATTGCTACCTCCTCTCTACAAAGAATGAGGCATGTTGGCGAACATGTTTCATTTCCCCTTGCTGTTTCATTTCTCAACTGCAGTGCCCATTTTATCCAGTTAGGTCGTCAACGTAGAAAGAAGAATATAAAAGGACAGGTCTTAATGTGACTACGGATTCTGTTTGTTTTTTAGATTTCAAGAAAAATCAATATTTGTTATTTTGGTCCAAATAATTGAAAATTTATTTGAAGCGTGAGGAAGAAGTCTCTTCAAAATGAATGGAAATCTCTTCAAAATGAATGTATAAAGTTGAAAGAGGTCTTCTATAATTTCCGATTCTAGAACTCATTACAAAAACCGTTGGACATTAGCAACAGATCCTGAAGACTCTTCCTGAGTGAAAGGCATGTGTTAGAATTTAGCGCTCTTCACGGAGAAAGATCATTGCCCATTAAATGTGCCTATGTGAACTTTACTGATAAAATGACAAATATGTATTTCGTGGTTATCACTTTTCTTACCCCTGAGATGCTAGGGTCAAAGTAGCCGCTACTTATTAAATCTCCTATTACTGACTCATTTACTGACTTATTCCGCAGTTGTTACGTTGATTTCCTATTACATTGAAAAATGAATCGTACATCTTCTTTCATTCATTTGCGAATTAATATACTGAAAAAATGTATTACATATCATCACATTTTCGCGAAAGTGACACATTGAGACAGGGTTAAAATATAGTGTCGTTTGAATGTAACGTTCCATCTCCGTCTGAAGCTTAAGTAATTTTGAATTTTATATCCAGAGAAATAGCATGAAACAGTGGAAATATTTGAGTGTTGATGGATGGAAGTTATTTTTTTTCTATCAATACGGAAGTGTAAAAGAGCGATATATTTTGCATCTAGCGATGAAACTCCACAGGATGCCTTTTCTTCCCCACTATGCGCATGTAATGAGGAAGTTGTGCCGTTATCATTGATATTAGAGATGGTCTGTCGATTAAGAAAGTGGGGTAAGCATGAAAGTGCTTCTTCTTGATCATCTAAAACCGATATTACCTTCATCTCCACGCAGTTTACTTCCTTAGTTTGCCATTTTGCCACTTGAATTCATGGCTACAAAAAAAGGTATGATCTCGCATTCATCCGCCATCTTCTGATCCCACTTCTGGGATCTCACGTACCGTGCCAAGAACTTCTGTTCATCTCCCTCCTTTTTCATCTTACGTTCTCAGTCCTTCAAGTTCACATATCCAGTGTCTCCAATTTTCTCTCAATCTCTCTATCCAGGATTCGGGTTTTTGCCATACGACGCTTTCCTCCAAATTAAGCGCTTTGCCAGTTTTTTCTTGATCATCGGAATGAATTACTTGGGGAACGGATGAAACTCGAATGAATGCATGAGAGAACGTTCCGATTGATGCATCCATCAATATTTGTAATTCTGGGATAGTAATTTCTTAGCTTCCCGCACCAAATTCATCGTTTTATCCTGATCCAATTCTGCTGCGAATCACTGCAATATCCCCACGTTACCTCAACCTGAAAGTCAGTATTCATATTTTCTCTCATTCCGACCAGATTTCCCGTTAATTTCCTACACCTTCCCCTCTTGCCTTACAATATGTACTCTATTACTCTCATTAGCAGACTTGTACCTCTCATTACGCCCACTTCTTTTGTCTCCTTCGAATTTCAACTCCCCACCAGCCGTCTGTACTTTCCCGTCATCTTTGACATCATAATGTATTCTCTCTAACCAGCTGGCCATCAACTTCCTTCTTTGATAACCGATATTTTTAGTTTATAATAATTATTATGATGGCATTCAGCATGTCAAAATTATTTTAAACTGCGTTTTACGACGTAGTTTTTACGTAAAGAGAATATTTACCACAGTCGGTCATTGTCATGATTAGCGGTAATAGCAATACGTTGGCGGGCCTTGAAGCGTAAAAGCAACATTCCTTTGTACAGATGCATCTCCCAAGTCCCATATATTCGCTCGTCCTCTTATCTTGCAGAACAGTTTTCGGGATAACACGACTCCGCACTTTCTAAAGGCATGTTTACTCGATGCACGTACCCGCGCAAGTGCGTGACTGTACAGATGCATGGAAAAATGCTCCAAATTAGAACAGCGGCTAGTTTATGGCTACGCGTTCATGCATTTGCGCAATTTTGGGTGTGTGCTCGATTTGTAATTTGAATGGTGGATGTGTTCATGCATCAACCGGCGCGGGCACATGCGTCGTGTAAACACGGCTAAACCCTCCATGGACAGAAATAGGAAACATCAGCATGAAAAAAATACTGCTACTGTATCAGTTTTTTATATTATATATTTTTTTGTATATTTATAATGGAAGTTTATTTGATGGTGACATATTTTGAAATGTGACGAATTTGTATTATATGTATATATTAATTTAAAAATAAGAATTTACATAATAATATTTGCACAAGGTATACTTCAAAATTACCTTCATGACGTACCTTATGTTAAACTTTCCTAGTTTTTCCTTCATTTGACAGCTGAAACTATTAATTTCTGAGCTCCACCAGGTACATCGTCGTCAGTGAATAGCGTCACACATTCATCTATTCAATTTTTTTGACAAACCGTCGAAGGAGACGAAACTTTCCACACAATCCGAAGCGTTGCAATTCTGCCTAGCGCAGCAACTAAAGGAAAAGCCTCTCAGGAAGCAGACAATTCAATGATTTTGAAACGTGAAAAATTTGAATCGCTCGTCCATAGAGAATTGAGATGGTATTCCATTGAGTGATCAGAAGTCATCCATCTGAATTCGTACCCTTGCGTCATTGAAAATGCGTAATGCTCTGTATCTGAGTCTCCACTGGAGTGATGCAATGTAAGTTAGTCGTTTCTTTTTCCATCACCCTCCACGCATCCCCGGAAATAATTTGATGACCGAAGTCACTTTGGGCGCGATTGCGCAATAATGTAATATTTCTTATATCCCATCCCCCACTCTTCCCCCGCGGCCAAAATCGCCACCACACCCATCGGAGGGGAGGAAGGAGGAGAGCCGTTCGTTAAAATATCGACATGCAATCCTTCGAACACGTGAAGCACACACTCCGTTCTCGTCTCTTATCCCATACCCTCCAACCCTTGCGGACGCCCTATTCCCCACCCCTCCTCTCTCTCCCACCCACCAACCGATATTTGCGTGACTCCCCGTCTCGTGACGACGCAGAGGAGGGAAGCGTCGGGAGAGAAATGCAAGCACGCCCTTAAAACCACCCACACCACGACCACATACACAAACACACGAGCTTGTGTGGGGGGGAAGCGGAGGACGTAGTAATGGCTTTCTCTCCCTCTCTCTCGGGCGGCCCTGGATTGATCGCCTCGCAAAGGAGTGGGGAGGAGTGAATGTGTGTGCACGGCTGGCAGTCTTCTTTTTTTATTTCTTCTTCTTCTTTGGTAAGGGGGAAGGAAGTTAGGGCCGGCAATGAGGGAGTTGGGTGTTGGGAGTGGAAGGGTCTGGGTTTTGGTCGTCGGCTCGACGCTCGGGGGCGGTGGTAAAGGGTTATTTTCTTTATTTTGGCGTGCGGCCCCCTATTCCACGTGCTGGTGCATGGACCCCTCCCCCCCGGCTGCATTCTACCCCTTTTCGGGGGCGGTTGTGCTTGAAGGAGGGATGGCAAGGGTTGCTCGGTTGCTAAATATTTTGGCCACAGTTTCTGGTCGACACGTTCAAAGTTGATAATCCATTTATCGCCCATCTTTTCGTACGATTAAATGACGAGACACATCATGTTATTGTCTTTTATCTGGGACGCGTCGAAAATTTTACGTTCGGTCATCCATTAGTCCCCATTATCAGTTGAATTACAATAATATGGCATTGTGTATCGATGGAAAAGAGTTATTTTCTTTATTTGCCAGAGGAAGACCAGGAATAAGTTCATGACCAAAGAAAAAGGAAATTAATCTCTCATTCATATCCACTTTTATCTCTATTTAATTGCTAAAATAAGCATCAAAGTAACCATTAAAAAACAAATTGGAATTGAGCCTACCATCCATTGACATCTACTTATTATCATGCAAGCCACTACCAGGGCGTTTGGCAGGGGGTGACTTATCAACAACATGAACTACAGTGAAGAAATTTACTTTCACCAACATGCACGATCATCGCTATACTACAAATGCTACAGAATCTACTAAAATAATCCATAATATAAATATGAAAACGTGACACAAGAGTCATGGAGGGAACATGCAAAATATGGTGTTAGTACTACTCGGCAGATTTAGAAACATGCATTAGGGTGGATATGAATTTATCAGCTACACTACCTGTCGACTAATCTAATTCAAAGTCTTAACGCTGCAATTATGGTCTCTTATTGATCGAGGGAAAAAATTTAAACCTTTCTGTTCTACAACCTACTTCCCTTATTTTATTCTCATGATCTGATCTAACTTAGTGTGCAAGTGATGAGTTATAATATGCTATTTGAGTTGAATATGATATTTGAGAATAAAGCTCATTCTAGATAGTTAACGGGTGATGAAAAATCAAGACAATGCTTCGACGAGGTAAGATTTTACTCACTCTACCATTACCCCAACCGTATGACTGGCTTTCAGTTACTAGGAGTCAGTAATTTTATTGCAATACGTACAGATGTCAGATTTGAGAATCCTTTTTTCTCCTTGTCTATGCTAAAAAACCATGTCAAATTGATTTTGTTCGTCGATGGAATATTTAATTCATCATTTCTCGTTCAATCCTAAGATCGGTGGACTGCAGCCCTCTCCCCTTCCCTATCTAATGCTAGTATCCTTACTTCCTGGTAGCTCTTCTTATGTAACTTCCTCTTCATTTGGTCCATGGACTTTTTCTTGGGTCTCCTTGGAAGACTTTCCCTCTATCCTTCTTCCTTCTATCCTTCCCTCTATCCTCTTGCCTTCAATTGCGAACCATTAAATGTTTGAAATTCAATTTTTATTCAACGCGAATATTTCATTATGGCGCGAAATAATCAGTTATATCGTTTGAATATCTCTTAGAGATGAAGTAATTAAACCAGCCCTAAATCTATGTTCCCCTGCCTTTCTTCCCAAAAGTTAGTTTGAGATGTTTTTATTCACACCTTCCCACATCACTTTAATATCAGGAAAATGAATTAATAAATTTTATACAAACAGTTGTACTTGAAAATGCAGTCAAGCTGTGAAACGCGTCGTACGAATTAAATTATGGTAGTACTTACTGCATGGTGACCGGGCAAGGGCCTAGCCACGTTGACCCACCGGTTCTCGTCATATCTCCGAAGTTAAGCTACGATGAGCCCGGACGGGGGTTGGATGGTTGACCCTCATTTTTACCTCTACCGTGGTGCTCTTGTCCCCTGTCTGCAAGTGGTGGGCAGGTTAACTGTGGGACGGTACAATGGACACAAAGGAGTCTGAGTGCAATGAGAGCTCCAGAAGGCTCTCGCCCGCCCATACAATCTACTATAAGATGATACTTATCTCTTAGATTTTGCTCAAAGTACTTCTGAAGTAGCCGCTTCAGCAACTTCTTCAACGCTAAAAGCTTCAACAACTCAGCGTTGAGATTGTACGAAAATCAAAATGAAAAGATCACTGGAGGCTGACCTTGAAGCTTCAGTAATTTTGACGGACTCTCCCACAGTGGTAATTTGCGAAATTTAGAATGAAATTATCATTAGTCCGGACGCTTTTGGGGGCAGGCATGTCGGATAGGGTGGTGAAAAGGTTTTTTTTCTTTCTTTTGGCGTACGACTCCCTATTCCCTGTGGCTCTGTATTAATCCTGGATTGCGTTCTCCCCTCTGCCGAGTCGTTTGGCAAGGAGATGCGTGCTGTGGGCTGCTAAAGTACCAACTAAATTTTTGGCCGGGGTTAATACAACTTCAACATTACCATTAGTGTCCATATAAAAAAGAATACTTTGTACTATTTTACAATTATTTAATTTGTACGATGCGTTTTACAACTTCACTTCATCATCAGGTACAATTGTATAATATTTATTTATCGTGGTGATCGTAGCGTTATGTGTGGGAGTGTGGAGAGTAACTAACTTTTGGGAGGGAAGATAGGGGAACAGAGAAGCTTTATAACGTTTTTAATATTATAAAAACTATACTGTTTGAGGAAGTTAATAGTGGAAATATCAATTTTCTGAGGGCACCAGAGAGTAGTTTAATAATTTAAATACTAATTTTGGAGATAAGAGATAATGATTTTATTTCTCTTTGATGAATAATTGGGAGGAGTTTTAGGCAAATCTCTTCTCAATTTCGATAGACGAGGCCAATGTTTTTATAAACAACTTTAGCTAATGCTAATCCTTTATAAGTTGTTTTATTTCTTTTACTATTATTCTGGCTTGTTTTCTTTTTTTATAAAGCGCAAGAATTTTTTATCTATTTTACTTTGTCTTGAATTCATGGTTTTATCCTTTTTCTTATAGGTATGTATTTTTTTTTAAAGTGTGAATTCCTACGATCTTTGATGAATAACAGAATTTAAAATTTTCCTCTTCGATAAAATTTAATTCGACCATGGTTTAGATGTACTACATCATTATCAGGATCCAAGACAAGAGGAGAATACATGCACAAGCTACAAGATGCGGGAGGAAAGGTTAGCAGGAGCAGGAGGTGGGGTGGGAGGGGCTCGCTTCTATGATCTTTATTTTATTACGTGTTTCGTGACTTTTGGAGTTTGCGAAGGTACTTTGGCTCTTTCTATTTTTGTTTCTATTATTTGTAGTCATGGAATTGATCAGTTTGTTAAATGTTATACATTACAATGCTGAAATTTATTTTTTTGTTTTATTTATTATCCCTACTTGTGCGGTAAGAAAGGTTATTATTCAACAAAGAAATTTTATCGAAAAGGAGTGGAAAGGGGTGCGTAAAAAGTAGCTCATTACAAAGGTTGCTTGACTATCTAATACAATTAATTATTTGTAGAAAAGCGCAAAATATTCTTTTCAATATGGATACTAATGTAAAGTTCTTCTGCGAATTGACGCCTGATGTCAAGTTTTTTCCATCATTTTCCCCTCCCCCTTTCGCTAATTAGCCCATTAAGTCCTATAATTTATTAGAGATTGCTCCTTTAAATTTCAGAATACATGATGCTGTAATGGTGGTGATGGTGTAATGGTGTAATTAGAGAAATAAGAAAGGAAAATCTTAAGAAAGATCCCCGGTTCCAAAGAGAGATAATGGTAATGGAAGGAAGGGGAAAAATTAAGATCCTTACGAAAATTCATCTACATCTACATCTACATAATAACCCGCAAGCCGCCTCAAAAGGCGTGTGGCGTGTTAGGACACCAGCCGTCAACAAAAAAAAAATAAAATAAAAGTTCTGCCTAGCATTTATTAAAGTCCTTAATTGTTCGGGGGAAAAACGAATTCCCAAACCTATCCGTTCGGCAAAATATCTCTCTTAATTTATCGATTCTGTCGGACCTGGAAATATAATGTGGTTCTAATATGATGTTCTTCGTGTCGCTCTGAAAGATATCCATTCTCAATTGCTCAAGCAATCTAAGCCTAGCGCGTAGCCTCCGAGTCTCTAGCGGCTCCCATCCTAAATCGTTCAAAATCTGTGTAACGCTTTCTGTACGACCGTAGCAGTTTTTGACGAATCGCGCAGCTTTCCTTTGTATTTTATTAAGTTCATGGACTAGGTCTTTCTCCGCCGGATCCCATATGCTCGCTGCATATTCAAGGTGTGGCCGGACGAGTGCGAAATAGCACCTCTCTTTCACTTTATCATCCGAAAACCTTCCCACAACACGCTTGACAAATCCTAGCTTCTTCAGGGCTCTGCCACAAATATTTCTTGTATGTGTCCCCCACGATAGGTTCGAAGTTATCGTAACTCCCAGGTATTTCACTTCATCTGTCGCATTTATGCTAACGCAATCCACAACATATACATGGGGATAGTTGGACGACCTACGCAAGAAATGCATCGCCGTGCCTTTGCTCAGATTAAGTTCTAGTCCCCACTCTTTGCTCCACGCATGAGCGTTGTTTAATTCCGATGACAGAATTTAAAAGTCAGAGTGATCACTAATGTCGCGGTATATGACAGCGTCGTCGGCAAATAAACGTATTTTACTGCTAATTCGGGAGCAGAAGTCGTTTATATATATATATATAGATATATATATATAGTGTCACCCTGTGACGAAGCTTTATATATATATATATATAATGAACAAAAGTGGGCCAATAACGCTTCCTTGCGGGACACCTGATGTCACTTTAACTATATCAGAGCTAATTCCGTCAAGAACTACTTTTTGCTTACGATCACTCAGAAAGTCACGTATCCAGTTTACTACTTGTTCGTTTAACCCGCATGACTGTAATTTGTATAATAGTTTTCTGTGAGGTACCGTGTCGAAAGCTTTCTTAAAGTCTAGAAATAGTGCGTCAACTTGTCTGGGGGAGATCAAATGTTCGGAGCGCAAGAGAAGTATGAAATTTTATGAGCACATATTGATTATGAGTGATTGTAGTCTGATAAAGAAAGTCTGCAGTCATATCATCATATTAAGATAGTTTGATGGGGATAGTTCCTTAGTCATAATAGTGACCATATTCGAAGTATATGTTCCAATTTCAGCAGATGATGGAAGCATGAATGAAATATTCCATTATAATTGATGCAATAATATGCGTTTGAGAATGAGATTCTCAGTAATTTAATAAAAAAATCTTCTGAGTCTTTAGTTTGACTCATTTATTTCACGCGGTACGTTTAAAACCCCTTCACAAAGGAAGGTTTTTTGCGATTCTGAAATAATACTTTGGTGACTATGCGATTTACTATTAAAAATAGTTCAGAAAACATACAAAATACACACTTGATTTTTGACGAGATATAGGTGTTCGAAATTCCTCATTTCTTTAAATAAGGTCTCTATTGAGTGCATATACGATCCATTCCCCATGTAAAAGGGCTGGTATTTTTGGCAAATATCTCGGAAAGTAGTGAGGTAAGGGGTTAAAACTTTGGTATTTTTGTAAGGGTGACATATTTTTCTTTAAAATGAGACCAAATTAATTGATTTCTAGGTGAAATGATATTTCGCATAAACTACCTTAAGGTGGCTCTGGCTAGACTATGTGAGTCAAGTCAAATACAAAGTTACATATTTTTATTTATTCAGTTTTTAAAAAATCCTACTTTTCCTGATGAAGTGGTTTACCATTTGAAAACCAAAATTAAGGTACAAAATACGCACATTATTCCACGGGTATATTTTTAATGACCACATATGTCCAGCCATGGGATCCGACTGCAGTAATTTGCATGGAACCATCGCATTTTCACTTTAATTACGACAGTATTTCTCTATGGGTGGGGAAAGAGATGGCGGTGGCGTTTGCCAGCACTCTAAGAAAGACGCCAAGGGAACCACGATTCAACTTCCTATCCGATGAATGGAGAGGATTCTCCTCTTTGAAGGGTATCTATCGAATACGAAAATAGGGACTAATATTTAACTGAAAAACCTCCCAGAAGCCAGTTGTAGAAGTATTACAACGACTCGTCACCACTATTAGTTCCTTAGAAAATGTTTTGCTAAAACTTTTGCTATAATATTTAATAGATTGTAATTTTTTATGCAAAAATTTTATTAATTAACGTTAGTCTTAACCTTAGAGCATTCATACAATAGAGGGCACATGGTATAGCCTTTCAATGTATTGTTAATGGAGCTAGAGATAGCTGGCACATGTGACATCAGACATAGCAAGCAAGTTATGTTTATACGCTTGAGCCTGGAGAATAATAATAATAATAACTTTATTTAGAATCTTGGATCTCATGTCCCATAGGTTCAAGTAGGCAATACAAAAAATATGTATATAATGATTACATTGACTTCCATGATTTAGGTCTTGAGGGGCACCTTTATGAATAACAACAGCAAAAAAGAAAAAAAAAACAAAAAATACAGATTTTGATTAACTGAAAAATGCCCTTCTCCAAAATAACATTACGTGTAATATAATAAGAAGAACGTATCTACTGCCGTAATTCCGATACAAGGTAAAGTTCCCCTAAGCAGTAATCTCAAGATTACGCGCAAGGGGAACTTTACCTTATATCATAACATTACGTATCAACCAAATATAATTTAACATGAAATATAACACGTGACAATATCACAGCTTGAATGTAATACGTATCGGTTTGCATATTATGCTGCTATCTTAAACTGCATTAGGACCAGATGTTATCAATTTGAGCATATGGAGTTGAGGAGATATATTTAGTAATAATATGTATAATTTTTTTTTGTGCTTACAATATCATTTTATTACTGTATTATTACAGCATTATTACAGTAAGTATATACTATCATTTAAAAAATTTAATGAAGTATGAACCCAATGCAAACAGCTCACATAGAAAAAAAAAAAAAAAAACAGTTATAAAATATAAGAACATTACAAAATAAGAAGAGTGTTAAAAAAATAAAAACATTGAAAAACATATAAGAAGATTTTTATAATATTAAAGGAAAATAATTGGAGTCCTCCTGAGCCTGTTAATGGCTCATCAGAAGGTTCTCCCATTATTACTCTGCATAACAAATCAACTATTCACCATATAGTGGTAAAAAGTTTTTTTTCATTTTTCATGCATGAACATAGATGAATTGCAAAAATACAGAATATTTCATATGAAACCTTAATTACAAGCAATATTAATTCCATAACCATTGTTTCACTTTTCTCTTAACCTCACCTATTGCATTTAAATTCAGTAGATCAATTGGCAGTCTATTAAAAATATGTTGCTTGTATCCTTACGTCCTATTAAGTCTATTTCCTCCGTAATTATTAAAGCATATTGGTACATCATATCTTATAGTGCTTCTTGTTTCCATATTATGTTCTTGATGTTTTTTATATTTATCACAATAGTAGTTATCTCAAAATTTCTTCATAAAAATATTTATATCACAAAATAATAAAACATAAATAATTAATTTCTAGTGACGCCTTCTTCATCGAGAATTTCAGCAGTTCTCTTTATTTAATATTAGTTTGAAATTGCAAAGGCGCATTAATAACTCCAGATGCTTGATTTATTTTAATTTATAAAACCCTGTTTTAACATGGGCGCATAGGCGTTATCGGCAGCCTCGCCTTCTCTGACGTCGCACGCCTGAGTTTTGTTCAGGAGCCTCAGGAGACACTTGTCCTCGCCAACAGCGTCTCTATTGTACACATGCTCTAAGGTCTCGACATTGTTTCATAAAAGCCCCTGCAGGAGTTAATGCGGGCGGATAGAGTACCTTCATACATTGTATTGCCGTCGATAGACTCGGCTTACATGAGTTCGAATTCCGCCTCAGGCATGGAGGTTGTGCTGTCACGCGATGAATTGTTATGGCCGAGTTTTATTGCGCCGTATAACCCCATGTGTCGTGGGAATGCCACAGTGCCTTCAAATCGGCGGTTGTGGAAGAAATTCCGGAGGATGATGAAAGGGTTTTCCTTACCAGCCCCCGACGCCGTCCCCGAAGTTGGGAAAATTGAAACGGCGACTCGTGGAAAGCCATCACGAAGATGGGGTGAGCTTCTTACGGCTAGACAATGAAATAATAGCGAGAAAATCTCCAAAAGCCGTAAAAAATTGGCACCCTTCGTCAACAAATACCAAATTTACTGTGTTGGATTGCTGGGAAAACCACAGAAGGGACCAACCACAGCCTCTCAACCAAGAATACCCCCCTGTGTTGGTTTACGGGAATGTTACTTCCTCGCCAGGGACCAAACACAGACGCACACACACAACAAAATAGGATCCTTTGCAAGGGTTTCCTAATAGGTTTTCCTAATAGGCGACTCGTGTGGCTCAAAGTCGTTCTGCGTAAGTCGCATTCGGAGTCGACAATTAGGTGAATAAAATGCCCCTTTTCTACGTATTGTTTTTACACCGTGTGAAAAAATGCCTCAAACGATAATGTGCCTTCTCTTCATCAGTAATCTTCAATCCGAAGATCCGACGTTGGCTGCGACTCTCCGCCCCAAGTGTCTTCCCAGCCGACTGCTTTACTCATGCAAGACACCTCACTTACGTGAAGAATTTAATATGGAGCGTAGTATTGAATGGCGCCGAAACCTGGACTGAGAGAAAAGTGGACAAGAATAGACCGAAGGTTGTTACCCTTTCCACACCTGAGATATTTGTCTTTTATTTCATAATTAGTCATAATTCTACTATGTATTCTATAGTCATAGTTTTACTATGGTCCTCTAGGATATTTTGGGATGTCGTTTACGGGAGAGGCGTGACTAATGGAACTCGTACGATGGCTGCAGTCCGTATTGCCGCGGAGAATCGAACTAGAAAAAAAGTAAAACCGATCCCGCACGATAGTGTGGACTGGGATGGAAAGGGTTAGGGATGTGGGTGTCAAGGAGAATGGAGAATATGCGATGGACGGAAAATAAAGCTAGCAAGATAGTACAGTAAGGGGGGTGAGGAGAGGAAACTTATGGAAGGAGATTAGGTGAAGACAGAGTCGGTAGTTGGAAAATGTAATGAGTGGCGAAGGGGTGCTAAAAGCCGTGATAGAGAGGACGTTGGATAAGCGGGGAAGGGGAAGAAAGAGGGTAGTATTTATTGACAGGATGAAAAGAGGCATGACGTACGCAGAGATGGAGAAAGAAATTGTGCGAGGGGATAGGGGCCTGTGTACGCCTGTGAAAATCTAGGCGATTCCTGCAACGTCGATTATCTGATAAGAGTGTCATCGATGGAGGAGTAAACTAGGTTCGGTTTTATGCTGAGAATACGAAAAAAGCAGAAATTACAAGACCCATTTTCAGAATTTAAGATCGGTTAAGTGGTGAATATTTTGAAGGTTTTGTTAGAGAATGCTTCATACCGTTTGCTAGGTTTTTTCCTGGACCTGTCATCTACATCTACATATAACTCTGCAAGCCACCTCAATGATGTTTGGCAGGGGATGAGTTATCACCAACATGCACGATTATGTTACTTTCGCCAACATATACTACACTACATAGGTATGCTACTAAATCTACTGAAATTATTGGGTTAATGTATAATGCAACTACGTAAACCAGATACAAGATTCATGCAGGGATCATGCGGAACGTGATGCTAATACTACGTGGCAGATTCATAATCAAGCATTAGGAAGCACATCAATTATTCAGCTACACTACCTAAGCTACAAGGAAATATAAAATGTATAGATAAGCTGAATATTTTTTAGAATAGAGTTGATGTATTACTGATGAAAGAGTGCTACAATGAGGTTAATGAATACCTAAATGCAACTACGTAACTATTATTGTAAAAAAACAAACAATTTGAGTGTAGTGCATACATGTAAAGTTTGTAGCTAAATAATAAGTGCTAAAGAATACATAGAATTGATAAATATATTTTTGTATACAAATTTTTGCTCTTGATGTAATTGTGTGTACTGTAATATATCCATGCTATAAAATGTACTTTTTATAGTGACATGTCCTATTTCTGTACGTACAAATCATTGGGAAAACTAATTATTTTTTTTCTCCATTTCATTCCTCAGTCGTGCTGGGTTATTCTAGGGTACGGGTAATATACCAAGTACTCCCAGAAATAGATTATTCAGTTGTTTTACTAAAATTAAAGAATTTTCTGACTATATGGGATGTTGCTATAATGACAGCCTTCTGGATTTGGATGTATACGTTGCAATGTAAATTTAGTTTTTCCAGACTTTTTCGAAGTTGTTTCGGTATTATTTTGGTGGCTGGAACTACTATGGGTGCTATCTCGACCATGTTCATTTTCCATAATCTTAAAACCTCAGCTGCTAAATACCTACTGGTTCTTGCTCTTTTTCTCCAGTATGGTCCTTTCCATATTTTCTGTCAGAGGAACTGCTATATCTATGAAGTACACAGATTTATTTTATTTGTATATTAATGTGATGTCTGGTCTATTGTGCTGTATTCTTCTGTCGGTAATGACAGCACGGTCAAAATATAGTTTGAAATTTTTGTTTTCAAGTACGGACTCAGGATTATAATTATAATATAATTATTATCATTATTATTATATTATTATACTACCTGCAAACTAATCTACTTCAAAGTCTTATCTCATCCATTATGGTCTCTTATCGATCGCGGGAAAGCGACATTTTGAACCTCTCTGTTCTGCAGTCTATTTCTCTAATTTTATTCTCATGACCTGATCTGCCTTAGTATGTTGGAGTTCGAAAGATATTAATAACTTCGTCGGAAAATACATTGGTTTTGAATTTATCATTTTTCATGTAAACCACTGTAATCCTACACTGAAAATAACGACTATCTTTAATCTAGTTTAATAATTTGGCTTCTATGGTGACACAATTTTAATTAAGAATAGTTTCTTCGATTAATTCTGGTCTTAATTAGTCCCGGATCTTAAGAACGTAATGCGGCATTCAGGAGGCTTAAGTAGAACGCGGCAATGCGAACCATCGACCTGCGTGAAGTCGAGAGGTTTCTACCGCATGAGTCGAGTGGCCTTAAGTCTTCTTTTTTTTACGAATGCTCCAAACTACGGCTGTCAAGGGTCTCGTGAATCAGGGTTTTTTGAGGTGCCATATTCAGGTTCCGCTACGGTTTGAGGTCATGGAACTTTGTAAACAGAAATTCACTCAACCTCAAACATTCAGCCGTCAGCGAAGTATGATCGCGTGCGCGAAATTACACTTCAGTAAGTCTCATTCATTCGTTCGTATAGGCAAAAGAAACACATCAGCGCCCGCGATATTCGTTTGATATTAAGTTTCCATTATGTCAAAAACTTTTTCGAGTCAATTAGTTGTCCTTGGGAGTACGTTTACAAAAACGCTTCACCTAAAGATGTAATGCTAACTCAGAAGCCTATGGTCAACTTTAAGTCATTGGGAAAAGAATTACCAGACATGAAGAATATGTATGATGACTATTATGATATCCCTCGCCGCGGGGGTGGAAGGATCATGCGCATCAGTTTTGCTCCAAGAAATGAAGTCCCATGTCTTATTTTTACTTTAAATCGTTTAAATTTGTGAAAAATTTTCTTTCAATCAATTTCACTCCTTGCTTGATTAGGAAAGAACATGTTATGTCAATAGATTATGTTGGAGACTATTTTAGGACACCTAATAAACTTAGTAAAAGACTTGATTTTGTTGATATGTTGTATAAGTACGATGTTATGGGCAATGCGAAACCCGGAATGGATTTTTTCCCTAAATAGGATGTTGGGCTAGAGAGGAAGGGGAGGAAAGAAAAAGAGGCTTTACGGGCTGGATAAATAAGGGCAGATCGCATGCTGAGGGGAAAAAGGTAGGCTGGATGTGGACAGAACCCTGAAAGTGTAGTCGACCGGGATGAAAGTTTGTGGGTTTCAACAAAACCTACCTTTTACCGGTAGAATACTAAAAAAAAGACTTCTGAGCTTTGAACTGAGCTTTTGACGCCTTAAGTCTTATTAGCCTCTTCTTTTAATAGTTGCGTTTTCATGTCGCCTGCCCCCAATGTCAGCTAATGCGGACGCATAACAGCACATATTTTGTTTCTTTTCTTAAAGTTTTCATCCTATCAAAGCCCTCTTTTCAACATTTTATTAGCCTCTTGCTCCTTTCCTCCATTTCGGGTTGATTTTATCTAATTCTAATGTTGAACATGCGATGATAAACTCGTATCCAAAATTTTCTTTTGATTTAGTTTTTGGAGGAAACAATGTCATTGAAGTTGATTTTGGCTCCCCGGGTGACCATTGCCATCAAAACTATTCGATACAGAACTAAAGCTAAAAATCCGTTTTATTGGAGGCACTTGTGTTAATCAGTAGGGCAGCAATTACCCTTTATTGATTATTTTATGTTCATTAAATAGTTTATGTGAACAGTGAGGAATCACTGCTACTTATTTATTTGCGAATTATTTCCTCACGAAATTCATTATGAATAAGCTAGCTCGTTTTCTTAGTCCAATGTAAAATCAAGGCGTAATTATCATACTAAAAAGGGCCATTGAGCGCAGCCAAACCACTCTTTTGTAATCCTTGTCTGTTTGATGGCCTCCCGGCATGAAAATAAGCGGTTAACTAGTCTACCCTTGCGATATTCATCTATTTCCAAAGAAAATGAGGCGACCTAACCTGCTCAAGGTCAAGATCAGAGGCGCTGATCGGGTTGGGGATAAAGGTGCCTTGATCCACACTACCAAGAATCTTGTTGAAATATTTATATCGCACATTACTTCAAAGAAAACCAGGAAATGAGCACAAAAATACGTGCAGCCTGTTCTGCGAATAAGTTTGAGCAATGATTGAAGAAATATTTAGGGTTTTAATGACGTAAGAAAATAATTTTCTTTGACTCATGCACATGAACCCTCCCTTCCTTCCCAAATGGTGAAGTCTAGAACTGTCGTAGGTCATGATTATTAATCGTAAAGGAGTCTTTAAAATTCTGTTTACTTTTATTATTACTGCCTGCACCTTTAGAATTATATAAGATCCAACCGTTCTCTCTCGAATGATTTTAGTATTTTTACATCGTCGGTCATCGCGATGATTTAATAATTATGAATTCTACAAATGTGAAGATGATGGTTGAGTTACGCGGACCCATGGAAAGTTGTTCTCCTCTAGCATCTCAAACATCTACATTGTAATTTTATCCCCAAATCATCACAACTTTTGTAGATGATAACTTATACGTAGTCATATCAGACTAATGAATGCTCTTTAAGTACCTGGAATAGTAAGTGCAATGAAGCAATTAGAAGATTTTTATGACGCATCTTGTCACCGAGTTGATCATATCAACGATTTCTTTTTGATAATATCTCATTCAAGTTTTTCTATTGACCTTTCAACTCTAGCCATAATTGCACTAGGAAAAAATGAGCAACTTCCTCTGTGGTAATATTTATTACGACCGATTTCGCTTTTTACGGCATCTTCTGGAATGCCTGGCCTGCCATCACCTGAAGATGCAGTAAAAAGCAAAACCGGTTGTAATAAATATTATCACAGTGGAAGCTGCTCATTTTTTCATACTTTAGTTGTTCCGTTTCCACTCTTTCAGGCCTGAAATAACAGATTAATTACGCACTCTTATATAGATTATATGAAGTTCTAGTGCGTAAGTGAATCATGAGTACAAAACTGATCTTGGAGAGCTAAATAATATGCGGAAAGTTTTAGTTTTCTTGTTTTAATATCGATTTTTGTCGTAGTTATTCCTTGACTAACCAAAAATAATGCCTCGAAAATTGGCGAATAATTGCGAAAACATAAATCGGAAAACATTATACCCGCCAACTTTCCAATTATTGCATTGTACAGTTGATGTGTGATTATGTTTGGTTTATTCCTCGCGACATTGGCTCAGTATTCACGACAACCTCTCCTGTAACACAAAGTAAACTTGAGATGATAACATTTAGTTCACTTAAACTCCATCAAACTTTGCTTTGAAGGAAGATGGTTTGGTGGTTGATACTGTCTAACTCGCCAGTATAGCTATTTGAGTCGAATCTCGGTCAAGTCAATAGATTTTTTCATGTCGAGTATCATCCCCTTGGTGTTTTATACATGTCCTATCCATTTTTTCTTTACTGGTGCTGTTCACTATTACTGGCACTGCTTTTTGTACTGTTTGTTGTTATGTCTTAACTTATAAATTATTCTGTTCTATTTACCTATCGGATTAATGAAACGCGTCTGTACTCTTTCGTTTGAGTTGTCTTTGTACAAGATAATTTAGAGAAAAAATTCACCCGAAAGAATCGTAATTTTAACATCGTTTGTTCTTTTTATACTTAATGCTTTGATCCATGTTCTTTTTATACTGGATATAGCAGCACATTTGTATTAAAAGTATTAACCGAAAACTAAAATACCTATTGTGTTATATTTAAACTTTTAAAGCGTAGACTTACGTATATAGCCCGGGCCATCAACTCTTGTAACAGATGAAGGATGGCTTGAAAAAAACGGAGACAGCATTAAACTAAAACTAAAATTCCTATCGTTGGATATTTAAACTTTTAAAGCGTAGACTTACGTATATAGCCCGGGCCATCATCTTGTAAAAGATGAAGGAAGGCTTGAAAAAAAAACGGAGACAGCTTCAATTCATCCTCATCAGGCGCCAAAGGAAATATCGGGATTAAAAAAATCTTCCTCAGCTGCACCCTAACCCTTACCCCCTTTTCATAATAAAGTCATGGTTTTTTCCCAACAAGAGCTGAATACGTTCTGAAGATGAAAAAGGTATTACCACAGGATGAGCCGAAGAAAGTTCCCGAGGAAATAATTCATATTAAGCCGAAACTTGCCGCGAAAGTATCCTGCTGAAAATTTAAAAACGTACGCCCGATCTCTTGAGTTTCTCCGTTCTTTGAGGGATAAGTAACGTGGATTCCCGACCGCGGGCGAGCGGAGTGAGTCACGAGTCACGGAGATCCCCACCCCGCCCTATTTTCCTTCGCCGCAACAGAATTGCAGATTAATCCACGACGAGAGGATTTTCTCCGTTACTCTTTTTCTTCCCCATACATAACTTTATATCTCTCTCTTTCCATCTCCATTCTTCGTGGTCCCTTATCCTTTAATTAAATGAAATCGCCTGTCGGTTACGCGAGGAAGAGTCCGTCTTTCACTTTCCCTCCCGCTCAAGACGTATAGCCCTCCTGCCTGCCTGCTCGAGAAATTTTTCTTTTTATTTCCTTCCCCACCCACAGTCTTTACTCCTCCTTCCCTCTCTCTCTCTCTCTCTCTACCCCCTCCCTCCCTCCGTTCCCCCCACACCCCTCCTCCCAGTCGCTCCCCCGTCAAGAGAACGCAAATCGATATCCGTGGGCCACTTTGTTCGAACAGACGCCGGCAACTTCCGAAACCTGCCCAAGGTAAATCACCGTGAGTCCCCACGTCGTATCGCCGGTCTGAGGCGTCAGTGGCAGTGGCGATTGGTGGGAGCCGATGGCTTCAGCGTCGTCGTGTCGAGGAGGGCCTTCGGGGAATCAGTCCAACGCCGAGACGGAGTTTGACCGTCGCGCGTCGCTTCACAGTCCTTCGGATCCTGCTTGTCACGTCGCGTTTCAGCGGGATTTTCGAATTTCCAAAGTGTGTTCCACAAAGACGAGTGTGCGACGGTCAAATTTGGATGCAATTTCTGTATACATTGCTTAACACAACTGGTGTGGACAGTGTGACGTGGTCAAATTGTATCAAAATACTTTTTGGTCCAAAATTCTGCATTCTGAGTATCGAACTCATTTAAACCTCAACGATAGGTCGGCACATTTTCAAAACTCAGCTGCTTATGTCTTACGTTTCGGAAGATAATCATTCCATTTCGGGAGTTTCAAGATACATAAGTTTCGATTTTAGTGCAATACATGTGATAGGAATGATAGTCATACTTGCTCTTCGATTTTTTTAACGTTCAAATTCGATGTGAACTGTATTACAAATTCACATACTGGCATAGATGACCTCTTTATTTATCTGGATTGCTCCTGAAGATGGAATGATCCAAATGAGAAACGTTGACTGAATGATATTAAGTTTCTTTTCAAAAGTATGGCTAACCCTTGAGACTTAAACAAGCCAATATTTTAATGTATTTTCTTTTGGACCATATAGTTGCAGCATTCCTTAAATTCCCTTCCGCTAGTGTGAAACCAACCAATCAGAGACCTCCCAATAATAGGAGCATCGCTATCCCACTCGTTGTGACGTTGCGATGACGGGTACGTGCGTTCAGATATTTCTGTAATCTTATGACTTATGTTGCATTTGTTCACCCCATTTAGGATGAATGTGGAAAAGGCAAGTCGTTTCGTCCAAAATTTCTAAGAAGGGAATGGGGATGAAAGTTTCTAATGCAGAAATCGCATCCGCATTTACCGTGACGCACTCTCACCCCTGGTATTTGACTTCCATAGAAACTTCAAATGTGACAATGTGCATTACTACTAAAGGGGTATCGTGTTACTCAACACATCGTAATGTTTAAAATAAGAATTACGGAAGAAAAAATGTAAATTTCAGTTTTTAAATCGACGACTTTCAGCAATAAGTGCGTTTTTACGCCTCTCTCCACCAGTTCAAAATGCTTTCGAGGAATTTATAAATTGTTATAAATTAAATTAACACTTAGCGTACATCAATGAAGAGTGTGAAATTAAGTGTCTATTTTATTTCTTACCCTTTAAGGCGAGGGCAGTCATAAGCCTTACTTTTTAGTAACCTAAAACAAATAACATAGTTCATAGTAAGCATAAAGGCATTGTAAACTTCAACATTAAATTTCGGACGATAAGTACCCCGACAACGTAAGTCGCTATTTACGCGTTATCCCCTCTTGCAAGATTTCAATACATTCCAGGATTGTGATGTATTCCCGCTGTCAGGAGTTCACCGAATTAAACGCGATATCATAGCAAAATCAAAATTTCACCTACAAAGTAGGTGAAATTGAAGTGCAAACCGCGGGCGATATTGCACTGCATATTGCCCCTATTGACCTCTACTGCCATTGAAGTTCAAGCACGCACGTCGAAAGGCTAAATGCAAGCGACTTAAAATCCACTGCTGCAGGATTAAGTCCTATGTGTAAAGCCGCCTTAACATTCTGTCTACTCCTTCCATGTAAATTTGGTTATGTAACTATATGTTGCACTTCAACACCTTGGAATAAGAGTATCCTTTCCATTCTGAGTACATGTTGTAATAATAGATGACATTTCATTCGATCTCGTTCGAACAGAGAGTATATAGCTCGGACTTAGAGTAAAATATGTTTGGTTTGATCTTACAAGTGAAGAGTTGACTACAAAAATTGTTGCGATCACATGAACGCCGAGGTGCACTCAAGGTCTACATTAATGTAGCGCTCCTCAAGGGTGTGTGGCCGGGGTTGTTGGAGCATAATGCATTTTTTTTTAATTTCGATCCACGGAAAAGGTGTGGTAACATATCACACCACTGGAGGCGTTTGCTACAACTACGAGTAAAAAGTGCTTCATTCTCATTCCTTCCCATTGCTTTAATCATGAACGATGTTTTCCTTAAAAATATTAGCTATGGCGCGTGGTTTTTTTTGAGCTCCCGAATACAGTGGAGGAAAAAAATACTTGAACTCTAATCCAGTTCAAGTGAATAATTCCATAAATAAGGTGTCTCCGAGCTTGTCTGACTCCGACAGCGGCAGCGGAAGGGAGTCATTCGTCGGAGTCTGCTGGCGGCCTCTATGCAGAGAGGAAAGGATAAGCATAGAGAATACTTCAATTTAGCATTAATTTTATCAATAATTAATGAGATTTAAATTTTTAAACAATTCTGTTAGATTTCGCCGCAATTCAGCATCATCAAATGAAGTGAGGCCTGATGAAGGAGGTTGTCAGCCGCACACAGGGAGGTTGTCCTCCCTCACTGCGTACATGGAGTTTGAGGGTAGCGTCGCCATCCTCAAAGGGATTGCAAAACATGCAGAGCATATTCCCTGCAGGATTTCACGAAGCGTCATCGGAGCGTTGTGACGTGATTTCAAAGGAGTAGGCGCGCCAATGCCACTTGATGTATGCGTCTAGGCTTTCTTTTCCAAAAAAATAAACGCGCCATCATCAGTGAGATTGCCCGTGAATGAATCGAAACTAGACTAAGTCGACACCAGTCCTAGTTATTCATCTTCAGCAATGCTAAATTGGTTATAGCTCGGACTTACATTTACAATTTTTTCTATCCGATGATTCCAGACTCCCTTACATCTATTTAGCTTATCGAAAATTCGGATGACACTAAGCCAAGACGGTCATTCAGAGAACGAGACAGATATTCCGAGAGTGAGAGAAACTTAAAGCGGTCAGCGCCGGATACAGTTCTGATACATATCTACTAGGAAAGGAAACTGAGGTTGAAGTTGTTCTATCATTAATGCATTTTTCTCATGCTCATTTCCAACTCACAAAAAGATATTTCACGCCCACAGAAACCAATTGTATGGTCGCGGACACGACTTGTTTTTTTAACCTGGCGAACCACTTCACTCCTACATTCCAAGTTCAGTATCACTCCTAATATGGCTAAAATATGTTCCAGTCCTACTATTCCTCGGTAATTTCTTTCGTCCGCACTCTCAGTATTCAGTCATGTCTTGGAACGTATTCAATAAGGATGTCTCCTTATTTTACCGCAGTCTCAATAAATTATATTTTCTCCACTATTATTTTTCTCCTCCGTAAGAGTTCATCATTAGTACTTAAATAAAACCTTCTGTCCCCTGAATGTTTCATTGTATCCTCAGGTACAATATCCGTTTGGATTTGCCTTTAACCACATTATTGAAGACTGTGATTTTTTCAAACGGACGATTTCTTGAGGATTATGTTTAGATAAACAAAACTCGTAGTGATATAAAACACGCAGTAGACTGAACAAAGTTTTTAATTTTATCAAGTTCATAAAAATGGTTTACCATACGTCGCTGGGAATTGCTGTATACATTTTTTCAATGGTGATTCTCTTCACCCATTTTATTTTATTTTTTTTTATTTATACTCACGCCCCCGAAAACAGCACAACAAAGGCCTTTTACATCGGGTGTTTTAACATTAACAGGAGGCAAACGTACACCCATGCCCTGGGCAGATAATATTATACCCAGGCGGGACTTGAACCCGCGACCCTCGGGTTAGCATGCGAGGACTTAACCCCACCGCCACCGGGGCCGACAATTTGATCATTTGAACATTTGATCTCTATCACTGTATTTCCTCATTTCTATTTCTTACTATCTTGACTTCTGTTGATGATGCTATTGTAGCAAGTGATTGCCATGTATAGAAAATATACTTTATGCTTCAATGAAATGTACAATTTATTAAGTGACACGACTGTGAAGACTTGAAGTAAGACGCGCCGACGATAAAAATGCTCCATCTAAATCTATAACTTTACGCTGGCCTTGTAGAAATTAGTCATTACGTTAATTACGAAGATTTTGTTTGAAAAACATACGTAACATTCAAATGATTAATTGTATGATCAATCGTATGATCAAACGTAATTCATGCATGTTTCACATAAGTCATGAAACTTCTAAGGCATTATAAAACTCATAGTTAACAGCGATCGCAGCAGAGAAGAGTTCATTCGACAACCAGCAATATAAAGCCTGTGATTATTCTAAAATATGGTTTTGTTTGGAGCAGCATCATGCAAGAGCATTATATTCCATTTATTGTCCTGGTAATTGGATGGGACGATATAAATGTATTTTGAGGGAACCATGTCTACCCTGATGTATTTACGAATATTTCATCAATCTCTATCCTTCCTCCCCCCAGTATTCTCTGGTGACTTTAGTATTTTCCCCCCGGCTATTTCAACATGTACCCACTCCGCTTACATCTCATCAATCATTGTAAGTCAGCTGAACCGTGTTGTATGTGATCATTCAGCGTTCGAGGACTCAATAATTTTGGATATAAGTAAATGTTTGATGCCTATTACATATCACGTTTCTAGCTCAAGTAGAAGTGAGATTTACGTGAGTAGCACTTTCCGGTTAAAATGGTGAATATTTAAAATCCAACTTGAAGTGCGTTTCCGATCACCTATCTCGTACCTGAAATCTCACAGCTGAATTAGAAATACATTACAATTACTGTGATAACGTATGCGCCATTTTGAATTTTTGAGTGATAACGTAATTTCATAATGTAGGTTGCACACTTTTATGATGCTCCAAGCTCAATTGGAAGTCGCTTAGTAGTGGTACGTGCGGCTGCAGTGTGAAAAATTGGGGTTTTATTGTTAAATTGGGTATATTTGATCAACTTTATTGCGTTTATGGCAAGTAGGAACTTTTAACGGGGCATGCGTGCAGGTCTTACGGCGTTAATAGACGGAAATATGAAACTCTAATTAGATGACTCTAAATACGCATGGAAATTGGGAATAAATCCTCAATTTTGAGAAAAATTAACGTATTTAAACATTTTTCTGACTCAAAATGCCAACGAAAACTTAAAATTTGGCTAAGTCACAGGTCAAGGTAATAGTTACAAACATAGCGGAGCACATATGTGATAAGAGTTGTAACAAATCTTAAGTCCTTAGAAGGTTCATCACTAGAATATAACGAGGAGTTCAAACTTTTGCATGTAGCTCTGAGGTACAGGCTCCAACGGTCTCTGCCGAGAAGACGCTCAGCTATTTATTCGGGATGGGGGTAATTGATCAGTGATTTCCTGGGGCGATGTCCCCTCAACAGACTTCTTATCGACTTGTCATCGCTGAACCTTTGTCCGGGGCGTAAACGGCCATTCTCGGCTGCGGCTAATGTATGAATTGCGAAGGCCTCATTAACTGAAATCATACTCATATACTGACAAACTTTTACCAAGTGAACTTATAGTTAAATTCACATAAACTTTAAAATTTGCATTGCTATTATATAATCTGCATGTATAATTTTGAGGGGTATATCCTTTTGTGTTTTCTACTTGAAGTCGGTGGGGATAGACGGGATAGACTGAGGTGTTATTCATCGTCCGCCATATGCAATATGAAGATATCGCATTGCGATATTGATCATTCGGGTTATGCGATATATCACGTTCCTATGTTAAGGCGGGTTTTAACTTGACTACTATGGAAGTAGCGAGTGTAGTGATATCTCGAATCGTATCGCCGCTTGCAGGCCGTTGCTCTGCTTACACATAACTTCCGGCTTTTCCCAAACAAAAAAATGACAGAAGTAAACAATGAATATGGTCATTACGAAAATCGTCCAAATTTGGCAATAATGGCTCTCGTATATCGCTGTTTGAGTCCCATAGACATTCATGGATTCAATAAATTTGTATGAATTACAATAATTATGCAAAATTTCCTCGTATCAAGTATGAGAATTAAGGCAATGATTATAATTATCAAATAAGAGATAAGTCGTAAAGCTTACATAAGGGGTTCTTTAGATTTTAAACATTTTCAAGGGCATATTAATACTTACGTATGTATCAATGAGTCCTCCTCTTATATTGTTATTCGTTTTTTACATTTTCAATCTCCGTTTGCTGTCAAGTGACCAAGATTCCACCGAATGCGATGCGATTTTGCCGCAGAATCGATATGCTACTTGCAGGCAAAAAATAATCCTATCTATTTTCCTTGCAAGTAGCAACTGCGGTCGAATACCAACTCTAGCGACCCCTACTGCTATAGAAGTACGAGCTAACAGTCGGCTTTCATTCGACACTTCGATTTGCTAGCACGATCTTCCATGGCAGTAGGGTTCGATAGTGGTATGATATGGTTCGATAATTTCCCGGCTCATGAGCTTTTCAAAATTCTCTCGGGTTTCCGTCCGGGTGTGTGCGTGCATGATGGCCTACGTTTCGATAGTCGACTCGAGCATCGTCCTCAGGGTGTGTTAGTGTGATTTGACATCTGCCCTGAAGATGATGCTCGTGTCGAGTATCGAAGCGTCAGCCTTCATGGACCCTCTCACCCCGACAGAAACCCGAGAGAACTTAGAGAAAGACTATCCTCTATTTTGCCTACAAGTAGTATATCGATTTTGCAATAAGCGACCATATTAAAACCGAAGCTTCACTTAAAACACACCCGTAACACAATTTACCATTTCACCTCCCAAAACCTCATCCTTCATACCTTTACACGGCTGGTGTTCTAACACCCCCTGCCGCACCCCATTCGGCGGGTGTAGTATGCTGATGTAGTAGTCTTTTCAATGGGTAAACCCGCCTTTACAGATCAAAATTAATATCGAAATGTGATATGAAATTTTGAACACCAGGCTGCCATTGTGAAATGAGTGGAGAGAAAGGATAAAGTGAAAGTTGAGTTCTGAATCGGTCTCGGTAAATATTTTCAGAAGAATGAAATGTTCGTGTCCATAAAATAGCATTGATATAGAAAAATAACACCGCTACTGTTATTTTAAAAAATCTCTTCCAATTATTTTTTCTTAACTATACAATGGCGAGCACGTTAAAACTTCAGGTCTCCCCGCCAGAATTCGTAGACTTAAATCGATATTAAATTCAAACTCCTCTAAGAACAACCAAAGAAGGAGAAGGTCAGGCCTTCAAAATTTGGAGGAATTCAAGACCGTATTTTCAAATCGTATTTAATTTTTGCTTAACTGTGAAGCATGATCTTTATTCCAATATGTTTTAAATATGACAGAGTGGCGAAGTCGGGCGATTTTTACGTATTTTGATGTAATATATGGTGACTCAGATCAAGCAGGTATGGTTTAATTCACGATGAAAGCAATTTTAAAGAAAAAATAAATCCTTTATTGGGCGATGGATAGTGGATGTGGCGGGAGATGTGTTCAACTCTCGACTTATAAACCAACCTTCAAAATGATGATGCGCTTTAATTGCCTTATGAAGGCACTGTGTGCGAAGTTATGTGCTGTGAACAAGTTACTGTGTGTGGAATGTAGAGTGCAAGCAATGCTTATCAGTTGGTTTCTCAATTATGCTTGCGTTATTGATATACTTTTTGCTATGAGTGCCAGTTGAGCAATTGGAATTTGGCAACTTTTGCAACGTATCAACATTTTTCAGACATATGTAATTTTTTTTAAATTACTGTGTTTTTTAATGTTTGTAGGGTTTTTACGTCGTTTCCATCGATAATTAAGCTTTAATGATTTTTATACATTGAGTCAATATTTTCATCTGGCTTGATTACACCGAGGCTGTGCCAGCCTTTTCGAGTAATAAACAGATTAGGTAGCTAATAAATTCAGGCTGGCTTCACTTTGTGGAACCTCTCCATATCGGAAATCAAAATATTCAAGTATTGGTCCACTAATAAATTTCTTCTTTACGACCCGGGTTTTGTCACCTTCAGGACCTTTGTGACCTTCAGGACCTGAAAATGTCATTATGTGACGAATCCCGGGTCGTAAAGAATAAATTTATTAGTTGACCAATACTTTAATATTTCGATTTCAGATTATGTAGCACTCTTCGCGATAAATTCATTCGGTGGGAACAGTTTTATATCGGAATCAATCCAACTCCCCTTCATCCTCCCACGTCTGCTTCATATCCATCAAGCCGAACGAACCGGGAACACGGGATTGGACGCCTTCCATACACCACAAGGTCATAAGGCTAGCGGAGAACGCCATTCCTTCTCAGACGAAAAGCCTCGCGATGGAGAGATGGAGGCAGATGATCGCGTTGAGATTCTAGACACGTCCCGCGACTCCAGATAAAGCGGGATAGACGAGAGGAACGCGCGCGCATACCTTTCAAGCGGGAGATCCAATGGCAGGATACGCTTTTATTTCGTAAGAAAAAAAAATATATATATATAAATATATATATATATATATATATATATATATATATATATATATATATATATATATATAAACTATATAAACTATATACTCATATAAATGTTTATACAGAAAGGTAGAAAGAAAGTGGATAGGAACACGTAAAATTTACAGAGACAATGGTGGTGTGAAGATGAAATGATGGCCGATTCCAAGCAGAAAAAATTCGACTGGACCGGGAATCGAACCACGGACCTTTGGATTTCGCGTCCAATGCTCAGACCACCAAGCTACCCAGTCTACTAAGAAACTGCTGGAATCGGCGGGGGGTTTATATGAACAAACACTCCCCAGGGCATGACCCACGAGAGCGGCCAATAGATGGCGCGCGGGCTGCTTATCACCCACCGGCAGAGAAGGAATGACATACACAGAAGGCGAAATGAAAGAATAACTCAAGCACACAGACAGTGGTGAAAGATATAGAACAGGCGTTTCGGGGTACGCTAACCCAAGTAGGAAATGACCCGTTCAGGGCATACAATCGTTCACTCATTCACTCAGACCGCACAGCGGCAAATATACTCATATAAATGTTTATACAGAAAGGTAGAAAGAAAGTGGATAGGAACACGTAAAATTTACAATTTTACGTGTTCCTATCCACTTTCTTTCTACCTTTCTGTATAAACATTTATATGAGTATATTTGCCGCTGTGCGGTCTGAGTGAATGAGTGAACGATTATATATATATATATATATATATATATATATATATATATATATATATATATATATATATATATATATATATATATATATATATATATATATATATATATATATATATATATATATATATATAAACAAATTACTGTTCCGAGGCGCACCCTGTGTGGCTCGCATCAAATTATCATTTCTGGGGAAGTAAATCGGGGCACGGAGCGGATACACATGAGGGGGAGGTTGGTCTCGCGTCATTTGGCGGCGACGGGGAGGAAAAAATAATGAGGGAGCTGGCGAATGTTATTTTCGTGGCGGGGAGGGACCTGTTTCGGGTCCATGACTTATAAGAAGACGCTCCGCCGCTGTGACGGGTTGCATCGCGTCGACGCCGAGAGAGAATACTCTGCTTTTCGCGGAAACAAAGAGGAAGACATCGATCGGTCCCGGGAGACCACGCTGGAGGACAAAGACGTTGCGGGGGATTAATAGCGGACTAGCTGATCATAGATTCATCCACCACTTACGATTTCGATGTTCAAGAGAAATATGACTAATCATTTATGCAACTTACCTTAATCTTCTCATATCAAATCGATATGAACAATTCTTGAAATGCGATTTCATATCTGTGCATGGCAATGTTGACTGAGAACTATGGTGTTATCTAACTGTTTGGTGTAATGTCTATTTATTTATATCCCAATTTTCTTAATGCATAAAGTGCAATTAATGCGATTGGTTATCAATGCTGCCTGTTTTTAATTTCTCAATCCCTTATTGTTGACCTTAAATTTGTGTTAATTTTCACGTGATATGTATTATCTTACTCATTGATTATTGTTGGCCTATATGCGATGCTCCCTTATAAAACTAGTATCTATTGCTGTCACCATTGATCCCATTTGTTGTGGCATGTAGTTTTGTTTCAGTGTTCCAGGGGACTTAAAGTTCCAGCACAATGAATACAGTTTTCAATTAAATTTAAGTGGTGAAGCATTTGCACATATTTTTCATACATATGAATTCATGCTAATGTATTAGATCACGTATGTCTTTTGTTTAATGAGAATAAAAAATGCGCTCACGGGTCACAAAATGGACGACTCCCACGTAATAATTCGTCAGTGTCATGAATGAACCTGCACTTGCCATTTGGTACCTGTAATGGATTTCCACAAATATTACACCGTCTCTTAGACAGAATGTCGAAAGAAGCTTTATTAACCCTCGATTATGACGCATTGAATTGAAACCGTGGTTAGGTAAATTGAAAAATTGCATGAAAAATTGTAAAGTTTCTTTTGACACATGTTACGTTATTGGGGGTAAATTGGAAGAACAAATGCTTATTTGAAGAAAGAACGCTTATATGTCTGATGCTTCCGTAGTCAATGATAATAGCTATGCAGATTTAGTAAATTATGTTTTTTGGAACTGATTTAAGTCTCCCGTTTATTTTCTTCGATATCTCTTTTATTAATAATCGTAATGAAGATCTGCAAATCCATTCCCCTCGAAGAAGAAATGATTCTCTCTGTCGGTATTTTATGCTATTCTTTAAGAGAAATTGATGTTCATTATAATTTGACCGGTCTTCTTCCTATTAATTGGCAATCGTTTTGTTAACATTTCCCTTTAATTCCCATTCCGGAATTGCCTTTAAGTTTTTCTCCTGGTAACTGTCTATTTTCTCGCCATTAGTTTCTATTGAGGTACCTTCTAACTTTCATTTGTGCCGTCTAAGATCCGTATTTTCTCCCTTCTTTTTCCGAGCCTACCCAACATTTTCCTACCCCTTTTCATCCACTTAAACACTCTCAATACATACCCCATCCATTTTTGCAGGCTTCTCTGAATCTCCACCACAAACTTTCTTTCCTTCCTTATCATTAGTAACACTTTCCCTTTTGTCCTGCTCGCTGCCATCTAGCGTTCTCTAACTAAAAGCGGAGGAAATCGTACGTGTATACATTCCAGAGAGATGTTATATTAAAATGAGGTATTTTACCTTCCTCACCCAGACTTCATCAAAAACTTAACAGTGCGTAGTTTGGGTGTTTTCTCCGTCATTTTTTTTAAATATATAACATAGTCACCGTGGTATTTTTTCAGAATTAAAAAATACCATCCGTTGATACGAGATTTTAATCATACCGCGTGAAAAAAAATGAGTCAGGCTAAAGACTTATATAGATAATTTTATTTAATTACTGGGCCCAATTAAAGTGTATTATTACACCATTAATATAAAAATATATGCTCAAAGCTTTCTACAGCTGTTGAAATTAAAACTTTAATTTGAATTTGGTTCCTGTCATGGCCAGGGAAATATTTCGATCAAACTACCTTAAGTGCGCCCATATACTTCGATTTGCGACAACTTCAGTACCTAGAATGGGAAGCTTTCTATCTATTTCTCGCAACTTCCATCAACGGAGATCGTATTTCAGGATAGGCAGATATGTTTATCATCACGCGGCAGAATGCTTCCATTTCAGGCTGCAATTTTTCGAATTTGTCCAAGGTTACCGTGGGCATCGTCCGTGGGAACTTACACATTGGGTCCGACACGCCCTGATCAAGAGAATCACTCTCTTCGCCAGCTCTGTTTCTATTTTAAATCTCCCTCCATTTCCTCCTCCATTATAGCCGCCCCTGGATTTCACTCGAGAGTTAATCCACTCGAGGGGAAGGAACCGTTGATTTCAATTTCCAATGGTTTGTTTCACTGTATTTTTTTCAACTCGAACAATACTTCTCAATTTGGAATGTATTTTCTCTCGCGTTCATTTATTCTCTTGTCTTTTCTCTCCTGGCTTTCGAAAAAAAAGTTCTCCCTCGATGAAGAGCTAGGGTTCACAAAGGAATACGGGGACTAATCTTGATTAACAGCTCCGTCGACGGCGGATTTCCATGGATTACTTTGTCGCTGCGGATTGAGTTTGGAGAGACTCTCCGACCTGGGAGATGGGAAAATGTTGTATTAATTTGTTGTTCGCAAGAGTAATTTCACGCCTCCTCATTTGAAATGAGGCGTATACTTATTACCAATGTTTTGCTTGAAATACACATTTTGAGGAAAGAAATCTGTGTTCAGCATCATGAGTACCAATATTACCAACGGACGATGCCCACGGTAACCTTGGACAAATTCGAAAAATTGCGCTTGAAATGGAAGCATTCTGCCGCGTGATGATAAACATTTCTGTCTATTCTGAAATACGATCTCCGGCGAAGGAAGTTGCGAGAAAGAGATAGAAAGGTTCCCATTCTAGGTATTGAAGTTGTCGCAAATCGAAGTATATAGGCGCACTTAAGGTAGTTTGATCGAAATATTTCCCTGGCCATGACAGAAACCAAATTCAAATTTAACGTTTTAATTTCAACAGCTGTAGGAAGCATTGAGTATGTATTTTAATATTAATGGTGCAATAATACACTTTAATTGGGTCCAGTAATTCAGTAATGAGCTGGGGAAAATTCCCAGGGAAATCGGATCTCTGCATAAAAATTGCATGGAATCTCGGGGACTTTGGGCCAGCACTTACTGGTAAAAGTTTTCTCTTAAGCATTTTGATTAAGTGATCTGCTTTGATTGAACATTTATGTGCATAATAGAGTGAATAATATACGGGCATCATGCACGTCATAAATTCGTGTTTCGTGTTCTCACATGGGGCTTAAGGACCAAAAGCACCATAGTACCGACGCCCAAATCGCTATTATGGCTCCTTATGGAGGACAAATATTCCCTATCCTCTTAATACTGTCTCATAACGCATCAGATCAATTTCTGTTACGACTCGTTTAGTTTCTCAAAATGACTTAACGTACGCAGGGCGCTCATTGAATAGTTGTTCATAGCATTACCGTAAAAGCCCAGTCCAAATGTTCGCATGGCCCTTATGGACTAATAGACTTGGTGTCTTAGGCACTTTTACATCGGACAGAAGACGTCTGTCCGTCTGTATTTTAGTCTGTCCGTTTTCCGACGTTCGATCTACTCTTTGGAAAACGAACTGATGGAACTCAAGTACCTAATTTATACTAAAATGACTCGACAAACTGATGGACCTCAAATACCTAATTTATACTATAATGACTCTCTGGAATTTATACACGTAAAATGGCTGGTATTTTTCGTCCAAAATCTCAGAAAGTAGTTCGGTCATGGAGAAACATTTTAGAAAACATGCCTTAACACGATCTAAACTCGAATTTGGACATGATTATAAGCAATTATTTAGGAAATAATTATTCCTCGTTGCTGTTCACCATACGAGAGCGTGTGGATGTGACTGTTTTTTGGATAGAAATAGACGCGGTACTATCCCACTTGATTTACTTGGAAATGCATTGAAAGAGTTTGGAAAATGTGATCAAATACCATTTACATTCGGCTCGTCAAATAATACTCAGAACTCGTTCGATCTCTCTTACGATAAAAATCAACCGTGGTACGCCGACTTATTGCTGGTGATAAAGTAGCCGTTGTGATACTTTCTCAGTTGTTGGCCATAGTTATTAGGAGGAGCAATCGACAAGTGAGGTTATTTGCGTCATGAAGCATAGGTCCTCTTAGTGAAAGGTGCCAAGGCGACCGGTTTTACTACTCATCCGACGGAATGCGTATTTTACTTTTGATGCAGTCCACATTATGAGTATTGATCGGGATACGTTTATCAATTATTCTTGGCAATTATCGAATTTCCACTGGAAACAATGTCCACCACTACCAGTACTCGACGCCCTGCATTTTAGACGGTAGACCAGTCCTCTAGCCACCACAACCAGATAAATCTGATGAGGAGAGCAGAGTAAAGTAGAGAAAGATTTAAAAACAAATTTCCGAAGAATATACTGGAATCTTTCCTCCGAGAAAAAACAATACATTGATGCATTCAACAACAAAAATGTGGATTGGCGGTTCTGTTTTTTATGTATTCCTGAAAAATATGCTGAGAAAGTTTCAGGAAAATGATTAATTGCAATAATAACCTTGCTATGAGAATATCCTACGGAAAATGTAAAGGCTGAAGACCGAGTGATCTCTTCTTTGAGATATAAGTATTTACATCTACATATTAATCTGCAAGCCACCTCAAGGATGTTTGGCCTTTTACTTGGGGCACGTTATTGCCCAAGCTGATGTACGTACGAACGTGCTTCCCTAATTGCATCGCGTAAAGCGGTGAATTGTAAGAATGCATGCGCAAATGTATGAAAGTGAGATGGAAAAATAACCCCTGATTTACCTTATATTGTTACTTTAAGCCAGATTGAGAAGAATATGCAGTTTAAAATCGTGCAAGTTCGTGCCCCGTGTAAAACGGGTTTAAAACCTGTCTGTTCTGCAGTACCGCGGATTTCTGTTCACAGGATTGATGCTCAAACCCTCTAAAAGGAAGGCCAATACTCTATACACCGCACCCTGCGCGGTTGAGGATGGAGAAGGCCCACGGTCGCGCACCAACGTGCCGCAGTCGTGTGCTAACATTTCACCAGTCCTGAACGGAATTTGCTTTCGGTCTTAAGGGAGACAGGCGTGAAAGGCGGGCTATTTGCTCCGGTTTCGGATTAGGGTCGTAAATTCGGGATCGGGAATGGAGCTCTGAACCCCGACCACGCAGTCCTCATGGGTCCCCCTTGAGCCTTGGCCGAAGGGGTCAACGGGAGCTGAATGGTGAGAAGTTGGGGCTTACCGCTAGATATATTTCCCCACCTCCGAAAATCGCACGTTACTGTTATAGGCTCGAAACGCAATAGGGTCTTCGTTTTATCCCCTTTGGTTAATACGCGCCTTGCTGAATGATTTATTTTATCTAGGTCTTAGCTCAGCTCTCGAAAAATCTCGTAAAAGATGCGCTGAGGACAATATTCTTATTGGATGCTGCTATTTTCTAAACTCCAGTAAATGTGGGTGAATGTATGGTATGTAGTTGTGAGACCTTGTTTACTTTAAACTGCGACAAAGCGCCGACAATTGTATTTATTTTGTATAATGACTCGCAGAGGTGAATGTATTTTTCTCTACGGCCACTTACCTTCCTCTTCATCCCGTCTCACTGCCGTACCCTCACCGTACCCAAGACTAAAACTTTCCGCTATTTAAGGATCTGCATATGCCTCTAGTTTTAGCGAGGGTCGCTATTTAGGCGATCGGAGCGATTTTCATTTAGATACAGATTTGCGTGAAACTTTTCATTTGCGTATTCATTAGTAATAGCTAATGATAAAATCGAAAAAAATTGAATGTCACCGATTTCTTGACAATTTAGAGCCACTATAACACGTAGCCTCATGGAATTGGACATATTTTCGAAATAATTTGATGACATATGTTCAGATTTTCTCCTAATCTCAAAAGTAGGCTTTTCATATTATTATAATGGTTCCTAATTAATATCAATGTATCATGCCAAATAAAAAAACGAGTTTACATACGGTTATCGCTTAAATGCCGAATTTCATGCCGTAAACCCAAGCCATAATAATGCATTAACTGGGAAGAAAGTTTTGAAATCCTCGCATCAATTATATTACAACAAATATGGTTAATGCCAACGCTTAAATTGATGTACTTAAGTGAAGTGTGGTTCAAGAATTTTTATCAACTTACTTGAAAAGTTACTAAAATGTGCACTCAACGACTCATGATTCGCGCTACAACCACCATAAAAGGCAGGAACTTTGATGGAACGCTTATGTTTCATGAAAGATTCTTCTCTTTCCGTTTAGCTGTATTTATTAAATTACATTCAGTAGCAATTGGTGTCTTAACATTATACCGGCCCCGGTGGCGGCGGGGTAAAGCCCTCGCCTGCTAAACCGAGGGTCGCGGCTTCGAGCGAGGTCACCACCCAGGCGGGACTCATGGATTTATGTCAAGTTCTGTTGGTCCGGTCCCTGGAAAACCTGATGACAGGCTTAGCAGCCTATCGGGATTCCAGGGACATACGGGCCAACAGAATAGTCCTGCAAACAAAAAAATACCCAGCGTACTGTATAGAAAGGTCTTATTTTTTCCCGGCCTGTGCTGTCAGCAGTCTTTTCAGCTTCTCCATCGCAGATGAACTTATACAGATTTCACCCATTTAATGCTGTATGAAGAAAATTTATATAGCCCTGTATTTTAAATAGCATCCGAGTTATCGAAGGAATGCGTGCTGTTAAATTGTTCTTGCTTCGGTGAAATTACATAATAATGGTGAATAAAGATGTAAATTTAAAATTAAGCGTTTGTTCTGACAATTTTTTGGCTACCTACAAGTATAAGGCTGCTTGGTTTTGCACGAGATGATTTGGGGTCGTATCTCATGAGTTTCAGGTCGACACGGGGCGTCTTTTATTCCAACAAAACGTTTTTAGGACAGACGTAATTAACAGAAAAATAAGGAAGTTTCATTTTCGAGTTAATGAGCCCAATAATTTTCTCCCTCTGCACTATTTGCAACATCTACGACAAGAAAGGGTCGCTGCTCTAAATATTCCGAAACACACCTCATCATTCATCTCTTTACTGTTCCATCTTTCTCAAGGCTGGTGCCCTAATATCCCCTGATTCACGCGCGTGAGGTATGTTATAGCTATATTTTGTGGATATAAATGAGCCATCTCTCCATTCGCACATACTTACTCCTCCGAATATCTTGCAGCATCTCCATTACTATTTCCAGTACACGTAATGACCATACAAGAAGTCGGGATGCCAGAGTTATATCTCTATAAATAATGAAACAATTTCAGTGAAATAAAAAATGTATTAAGGGTATTTATCTGTTGTAAAGTGAATATTTGATTATACATTCATTGAAAGAAGGCGCTGTTTGACCACTAAAAAAACGATGACACCTTTTTGAACGATAATAACAGTAACTTACGCAACATTCTTCCCCTAGGCCTTTACTCTATAATCTCACCTCCTCCCCCCTAATGGTCCAATTATTTGAACCGTGGCAACTCCACGCCCCAAATAATGCTCCTAAATTCTGCGGTCATTTAATACTCTTGCACAGATATATTGGTCACTCGTCTCGTGAAACATTCCAGCGGGTCGGAGGAAAATGGAAATCGTTAAAGCAAACGCACGTGCTCGTGTTTGCTCGTCGTTACCGTGAACTACTTAACGGAATTAATGCGCCAAATTGATCGAGATCCTCGACCACGGGGATATCTTTATTGATATTTGTCGGCCCCGGTGGCGGCGGGGTAAAGTCCTCGCCTGCCAACCCTAGGGTCGCGGGTTCGAGTCCCGCCTGGGTAAAATATTTTCTGCCCAGGACATGGGTGTCTGTGTCTCGTACGTTGTTACTGTTATTCACCCGACGTAAATTGGCCAATTGTGCTGTATTCGGGGTAGTGAAGATAAATAAATAAATAAATAAATAAATATCTTGCGGCGAGATGGAAAGTAGCCATGGGGAGGGAGAGCTATCAGTCAAAATAAACTGCAACGCGAGCACGCCCCGCGGCGGCAGAATTTTATGGGCGCCACTACCGAATGGTATGTCGGGTGAGCTCGGTTTCCATTGTGAGACCATTAGGATTTGCTTCGCTTTTGGGGTTTTAATTTGAATTTGCAAACGACTTTTTCCCATGAAATATTGTCAAAACTTTACGTACAGTTGTTTTTGTTTGGATATTACGGGCAAAGGAGGTTATTTACGCTATTTAGGGCAGGTTATATACAAGATATCGTCAGAAAATTAATTTATTTTGAATTTACATAAAAGATTATGTCTATAAAGAGGAAAGGACTAATCCAAATAAAGCCGGCGAATATATTTTGAATTGAATATATTTGAACTTTTCCCATCGGAGGAACCAATCACAGAGCCTTTTTCACTGAACTCCTCCTTCAGTTAACAAAGTAATTTTAATTAAATCAATATCTAAGGTCGGCAGGCTCTTGTATTTTATTTCTGATTCATTTTTCTTTGAAAAAATCGCTCTCAGCTATTTCGATAAAGTCATTTCAAATGGCAGTGACATTTGCACTATTTTTTTCCCGTTTCACATGATCTCGTCTCATGGAAGAAGCTTTTGCTAGTTTTAATCGGTAAAAGATTATGGTGGAATATTGCAGACGATATGCGAGGAAGAGTTCGTTTTTCTGTAAGTAACATGATTGTGAATACGTTGGATTTATTTTTGTTTTACGGCAGAATCCCCTCTAAACATTCTCAAAATAATAAACCTTCAGTTTTTGCGTCGCAGCCGCCATGCGAGGTAGTCGGAATGCACGCTGCTGTGAGTCCAAACAAAAATTTATAGCGTACTGACGAGCAGCTACGAAAAAAAACGTTCGTATCCACGAGATAATTGATGAAAATTAAGTAATTCGAGCATTGAAGAAACTAAGAATACTCCATAAAGTTGGATCGAGCTGTGGACTGGATGGGAACTGGAGTATAACGATTCGGAAGATCACCGTACTTGCTGTGTGAGTTTTATTGTTGTGTCACTAATCCGCTTCAAAATTCAACGACGAAGAATTTCACGTGAGGGCGAGCGAAAAATGATCGGACACTTCTCGTTTTGGTGGTTCCGTAGCGAGATGTGCGAGTCCAAAAAATTACTGAGCAGTTCATTGTTGTTTATATCATTTGGGAAAACACTGATACACTATTTGTGTAAATTTCTCGGGCTCGCCACCGGGTAAGATATTCATAGGCAGCCGACGTTTCGGGTTCCAACTCGGTATCCATTCTCAAGGCTACTGATGCGAGCTTGAAAAGACTTTAATTTGGGGCTAGGCGGGCGAGGGTATATAGAATCCCATGCGAATGTGGTGAAGTCTACGTGGGAGAGACTGGGCGAACTATGTCCACTCGTCTAAAGGAATACTGTAGGCATTTCCGGCTTGGTCAACCGGAAAAATCAGCAGTAGTTGAGCATAGCCTGAGTCGGGACCATAAGATCATTTGGGATGACACGACTGTTCTTTGGCGATCCGGCCAATTTTGGGTTCTTTTAACCAAAGAGGCGATAGAGATAAGGTTGGAGAGGAAGAATTTCAACCGGGATACTGGTTACACGATCAGCAGCTCTTGGAATAGAATTCTGAGAAGAATTCAGAACGCCAGAGCTATGTCCCCGCTGGTCAACGGTCCTCCACCACAACAATCGGGGCTCGACCAATCCCGCCCCGCCTAGCGCAAAATTAAACAGTCTTTTCAAGCTCGCATCAGTAGCCTTGAGAATGGGTAACGAGTTGGAACCCGAAACGTCGGCTGCCTATGAATATCTTACCCGGTGGCGAGCCCGAGAAATTTACACAAATGTTATTCGCCGGGAAAGTGTTAAATCACTGATATACTACTCTTCCCTGCTGAGCTAAGAGAGTAACTAAAATTGTTGGTTCTGAGTTATTGCATACTAAAGTTTTCGCCTTTGAGTCTTCGATTCTTCATCTAGTCCATCTTCGAAGAGATAACAAGCTTTAGTGGGATGCTTAGATGGTCCGTGCGGGAAATACGGAATGAAGATAAATCAAAGTAATGAAAATATCTGGGAGAAAGACATTTGGAGATTGTTATCTGGCGTAGAAAACTGATGTTTATAATGTGGATGCGGTGAAAGCTGGACGTGATATCTGGCAAACCGCTATATTTATAATTTTATTTAGTTTTTTGAAATCCTCAAGGTTGAAAACAACAAAATCAACTCTAACCTCAAAATTTGTAGTTTTGCCAGTTACTGTCTTTTGACTGAGCAGGGCAGCACTGACGATGCGGTTTGCCATTAGAAAACAAAATTTTGGCCCAAAATTCGCAGAATGATCGACGAATATATTTTTTTATGAACACTTCTTGGAACTATTGAAGGCAACTGCTGTACGATATCTATAGGACGATATATTTTGATCCCAGTCATTACAGTATCATCAGTAACTCAAATCAAGGTATAGATTGGTGCCTGAGTTTCCTTATCATTCAATTCCCCAGGAAAATCCCTTTCTGATTAGGCTTTCCGCGTAATTGGCAGCTATATTGCGCAGAAAAATATCATTTTTCCCCTGTAAAACCATTGTTTTGCCTATTCTTTCCATCAAATCGTGAGGTTGAAAGTTTAATATGCAAAATTAGTGTGCAGAGGTATGATTCTATTCCCATACGAATTAGAGGACGTTTTTCCTGAAAGTAGCTGAAATATAAATTTGGATAGTCCTGATTTAAATAGTTATTACAGTCGGTTTTATGGTTAACTTTAACGCTTTCTCATCATTATCATCGTCATCATCTCTTACAGTTTCCATCCATTGGCCGGGTCTGCTACATATTCAAGACTTTCAACTGTTTTCTATCCTCACACCATTTCTCTTCTCTCCCTGCTTTCCAATCCTCCGTCCGTTTCTCAAAGCCCTCTTCTTCGCCTTTCAATCACGTATCATGTTGTTTTTCTCGAGGTCATTTCCCGTCAACTTCCATTTCATGCATTTACCCGGAATTTTGTGAGTTTCTATCCTCTTTATATGCCCAAATCATTTCAACCTAGAAGTCTCTACCCTTTCCTATAGCGGTTCCTCTTGGACTACCTCCCTGATTCTTCAATTCCTTATTCTGTTCGTTTTGGTTTTTTCTGCTTTTTTTCTTCGGAATTCCATTTCACATGCCTGCAATCTACTCACATCCCTTCTCTTCATTGTCCATATTTCCGAAGCATGCGTCGGGGTGGGGACATGGTATGTCCTGTACATAAATCCTTTGCTCTTTTTTGGGACATCTTTGTTCCGTACTAAGCTCCAGATACAATCAGAAATGCTTCTGCTTGCCTATTCATTTATTTATCTATCATTTACGATTTCTTATAGCTCCCAATTCTCTCTTTTGGCATCATAAACAGTCGATGGAGGGAGGGAATGATGTTAGCCACTCACGGATCAACACGAAGCTATAGCTTTAAGAGGAAGATACAAACAGCGCCGTCTTACTTCCCTTAAACGCTTTAAGGCAGCCAGTCCAAACAAATGAACATCGCGTTACTGAGCGGAAAAGTATCAAACATTCAAATTAATGGCAGATACAATTAAGATTATCCCGGAAGGTTACTCATAGAGGGCTTGAAATTTTTTCTGTCGAAAATGGAAAAAATGGGACAACTCATTACTCTTTCTATTTAATTTTTTTGTTTTGAGGACGTTGCGTCTCAGTTATCTGATATTGTCGAGATTAAACAATTTGAAATAAAATCGAATCAGCCACAAGATAAGCAAAGTAAAGTCCAGTATTGAAATTCAATGCTCGTAAGGAAAGATAGAGAAGGATCGATATGATATGGTGGTTATGATACTAACTTCCCATCTCTAAGACTCGAGTTGGTCTCCCGGTAGTGGAGATTTTTTTTCACGCAACTCAGACTTCGGATTAAATGCTCTCTGAAAGACATTTTAATGTACTCCGTTTGTCGGATGTGACGAGAAAATCTCGTCCCTATGGCACCTCTCGATAAGAGTATGGTGATGCCGACGCACAGTGGTCGGAAATCGAATAAAAGCATGCCAAGGGCCAAAAAAGCATTCTCTGAGGTAGAAAACTGAAATTCCACATAAATAATCTATAATGATGGCTGAATGTGAAATGGCTCGATATTTTTCGTGGTTTCCAGCCGTTAGTTGGATACAGTGGTTGTCAAACATATGGCCAAATTTACCAAAAAAGTGTCTTCGTTTCTCTCCGAAAACCTTCCGAGTTGTGTTGATGGTAATGTAGCGGAAGTATTTTTAAAGAATAAAAATAAGTATTATGTATTAATATGGTGATTTTCCTTCGTCTTAGTTTAAGAGCACAAAGACAATAAATTTTTATATCCTAATTTTATTCTATGTTTTTATGTCTTTGTGCTTTCACCTCACAAAATGGAGAATGCTCTTTTCAGAAAAAGTAACCATCGTTGAAAAATCAAAATGCTTGGTGATTTTTCATATAAATTTATTTTTAATGACAAGTTTTATCGCAATGGCGACGTCTCCAGGTCTTCACCTGAAGACAATCGGTCATTCAAAATAAAAATGCGTGAAGAAATTACCAAGTTATTTCAATTCTCACGATGGATTTCCACGAAATAAAGCCAGAAACCATCGAATTATAAATTCGATGGTTTCTGGCTTTATTTCGGTTCGGTATTAACTACGGTTGGTTTCATCGGTCGCTCGTATTATTAATTCCTACTCTCACAATTGATCACCATGGTAAAAATCTAATTATGTGATCGGCGAATGACGAGATCCATCATCATTCCACGCATGTAAAATTCACCTAAACCTTGGTTATAATAATTTTGATCATGTACAGGTATGTACGAAAGAATTAAGATACGAAAAAATATTTTGGCCTGATCTTCAGCAATAGTCGTTAAGGTACTCTATTTGAGTCCAAAAATGATTTCCAGGTCAAGCACTGATAATAATGGCAATCGACGGGATGATATCATTGTCTACCTAACTAAAGGACGTGGATTTGAATCCCGTCCGGGAGGTTTTTCACCACCAAGTACATGGCTGTCAATTTTAAATCAGTAGTACTTAAATTAGGTCGGTCGTAGTTTGCGAAACGTGTGAAATAAAGCAATTTTTAACAAAGTATTTCATTTTAAGAAATGAAGATGTGAGAAAACACTATAGCAAGCACTAATGCAGTGCTTGGACTAAGTATCACGAGGGTTATTAAATATTTTTTCTCTATCGTCCTATTTTGAGTTACTAGCCATGAATTAGCTGAAAAACTACATTTCGATCGAAGAGCGGCCTCCAGATATTCAATTGTTATTCTCAAGCAGGGCGGGAAAACCTGAGGAGGATCCCATTCATTGAGGTACATGGGGAGGGCGCTTGCTATTGTGGCCAATCCTAGAAGCTGTAACGTGGACGTGGCCTGTCCGACATCTTTGTTATCCCCGATTCTACTTGAGCGCTTACAAAGTAACTCACTAATTTTGCAATTTTCGATGTTTTCCATCGATAACTTAATCGAAATCAGCAAGCACCGATTCTTTCGCATGCTCCTTACATTTATTGTTCTTTTATTTAAATTAAGAACTATGCCCGTGAAATCTATGCTATATATTCCCTTTGGCATATACGGGCTGTAACCCTAATTATGATATTTTACGATGATTTTCATCGATAAGTTACTATAAATCAGCATGCATTGACTTCTTAAATATTTATTCCCCTTACTTATTTTTTTATTCATTTAAATTATTAATAATCCGCATTTCCGATGAAAATTGTGGTAAAATATTGTATAATCTATAGTATTAATTTGCCAATATATTTTTCACGAGTTACTTGCCTAAAACTGACAACAGAAAGTGGATATTCTGGCTTTGCATCCGTTAATTCGTCCATTGCGTCATGCTATCCAAAGGAAAGTACGGAAAGAGTAGGGATAGCCAATATGGTTGTTATCAAAGGTTATAATTTAGGCTGTCAGGCTACAGTTTGATGATGTAACGCCCTCTCCATCCACCTCAAAAGTGCTAAACAACAAAGGAACCTCGATATTGGCATCCGCGATTATTTTCAAGTTTGTTAACTTCCAGAAGAAGGCGTCAAACTTGCATATTGGAAAGTTTTCAATTGCCCTGTGATTATAAGCTCACGTTTCTAAATAATTACATTGAATGAATTAAACAACTTTACGCAAAACATACGGCCGTGACCATTGTTCACCCAAATAATGCTATCTTACGGCAGAGGTTAGTGTTTGAATCGCTCGTAATGATCCCTATCAATAGTACTAAGAAGCCAATATATTTTTTATAACTTACTAGCCTTAAATTGCAAACAGATGGTGGGTATACTTGCTGCGCATCTGCTGAGTCGTCCATTTCGTCGTGATATCCAAAGAAATGTTGGGTAAGAACAGAGATCAATGTGGTTATTATTTTGGTTGTCAGGCTACAGTTTTATGACGTTACGCCCTCTCCATCCACCTCTATGATCCCACTGCTTTGAAAGTTTGTCATCTGATAATAATGATGTATATCGTGTTGCTGCCTAGCAACACGATATACATCATTATTTTCATTTTTTGGACGTGAGTTATGACATCTCAGGAGAGAGCTGAAACAAGTAGCATCTCTTGAAACGGTTTTAATATTTTTTTGGAAGCGTCAGGTGATATTCTCACGTGCCATGGTTTTACCCCGTTGACTGCTTGTGAAATAAAAACGAAAGCGACTCTGTCTTCTCGACCCTTCTTCGCGGCGTTTGAAGGAGTGGCTCTCGCTGAATGCTAAAAGGACGTTCGTCTTTAGTGCGACTCTCCCCTGTCTGAAGGGCTCACTCACTCTTTCTCTCTCTCTCGCTTCAAGCGTTAATCCCGTGAGCATCTCTTCCTTGGACCACGTGTTGACTGCAGCCGCAGCGCCGCCATCCGCTGCCGTCGTCGCCGCCGCCGCCGGCTCCATCTCCCTCCGTCTCCCTCCGGCCGGGAATCGAGCCGCTGCATCCGCGCCCGCACCCGCGTAGTGATCCCGAGAAATGAGGCGTTGCTCCTTCGACCAGTGGCCGAGTTTGCTGCTTTAACGGACGCCCGCGACCTCGATTGCGCCATTCCCTCTCATCTACATACGAGTGCACTTCAAGCCTCCTCAAGGGTGTGCGGCTCGGGGGTGAATTTTCATCAAAATTTATTTGCTTTCGTAATTTTATGACTTTGCCACTGAGACTTAAACTAGCTAATACCTTATTGATCTCTCACATCGATTACTGTTTTTCGGTGATGCCAAATATTACAAAATCTCAGTAATCCAAATTGCAAAAAATGAAAACTATGCAATACGTCATGTGTGCAATGTAGCGTAGCATATAATGAGCATATTACACCGCATACACCCATGAAATAAAAATTCTTTAAATTGAACATAGAAGAAAATTGCAAATGGGTGTATTTATGCATAAACTATTAAAAACTGAAACTCCTCCACCTTTTTTCAGCCTTATTTAGATAATTTGGTTAAAAAAACAAGAAATACCACAAGTAAAAACAAATTAATTATAACGTGTCACAGAACCACCATGTATGTACAATAACTCTTTCTAAGTATAATCATGTAATGTATGGAATTCGATTCTGAAAGAGTTGAAAAATATCAAGTCAACAGAAAGATTTAACAAATGTTTGTTGTATTTTTATCTCAATGAAACATGATATTTAGGAAAAAATCTTGAAATCAATTTAGGAATATGTAGCAATGTTAAAAAAACATGTATTGAGCTTGAATTTGTAAATATTTGTCGAAAACCAGTATTTTGAATGTGATAACATTTTTTTTGCATTTGAGTGCTATGATTTGAATGTGATTGTTATTATTTATTTGCTTGAGTTATAAATACATATTCTTGCTCTCAAGGAAATTATTACTAGAGCCAATAAATATCATTATAATTATTATTATTATTAAATATAAAAATATTTCACTCTATATGAAAAGTATCAAACATTCTTGATCGAGTAATGACTGAATTTAGGCAATGTTTTTATACTTATAACTGATTGAGTTGTAGTTTGGAAATAATTTCACTTTGTGATATTCCACAGAAAGTTTTATATCTTCCGACCCAGGGCTTCTACTATTACACAGTCATTATCAAGGTCTGTGTAGCAGTCGAAACCCTGGGTCGGGAAAAAATTTCTGTGGAGTATTTCAAAGTGAAATTATTTTCAAAACATCCGAATGTGGTTCCACCAAGTTGAGCCTGAAAATTGGATGCATATCTGATTTAGTTACAGCTTAATATGACCACAACTCGAGTAACATTATTGTCATAGGTGTAAGATTGGGGATCGAACCGCGATATGACCGTTATTTCTGTTGCAGAAATAAAAAAATGCAATTATCCATATAATTAAATTTTACCAAGACTTAGGTTTTGATGTTTTTACATCATCATCAGGAGACAAATGAAGTGAAGTGCACACAATATATATAGTCATTGAAAAAGAAGGAGAGGGGAAGGAAGGAAGGCGGGGAAACAGAAGGGAGAAGTGACCGAAGGGAGGGGAGTTGGAGGTACTCAACCTCATTTTTCAGCTGATAATGATGTAAATACATCCAAACCTAGGTCGCAGAAAATTTATTTGTGTGGATAATTACTATTTTTTCATTTCTGCATCATGCATGAATTCCACTCAATATCGCATCTTCTTCTTCTTCGAATCTTCGGATTTTATACGTAATTTATGTGTCTAATGCATACCTTTGTCATGTCTATTCCCCGTTCTAAATTTAAATAAAAAATTTTTCCAGTGTTAGCTATTTGAAGAAATATTTGCGGCTACATGCAGTAGGATCATTAACTTGGTGCCGTTGAAGAAGTTTGAAAGGGACATATTTTGACACGTCAAGTAATAACATCTTTGTATTGGGCGATATTTGATCAGTACTTTTTTAACTTATTTATTTCATATGTTTTTGCTTATACTTGAATTCAACAATCTAATTTGCATACCGGATACAATTTCTTCGCAGAGTTTTCTATACTTAGCCAGCCCTACAAATCACAGCTACAAGCGCAATTGCCGATTCCCGGGTAGTGTAAAATGGGTTTTAATTATCCGTGGCATATTCTCAACCTGTTCATCTTGAAATTAGTGTGAGTTTCTCCTAACCATAATACATTGCATTAGATTGAGCATCACGATTATCATGTCGCAGTGAGGCTTTGGATTGCACGGGTTAAGAGGTAAGACATGCCTGAAAAAGAAACCGCGGTGCATCATAGCCTAGAAAATGTGATTTTTTTTCTCTCGGGAAACCGATAATTGCCCTTTGAAAGAAGATAAATAATGGAAAGCCTACGTCAAGATTGAAAGAGTCATTAACCAAATTTTATTGTGAGAAACTTCTTCAAGAAGCCACGACATTGAGGTAGGAAAAGTCTGATATTTAGAACGGCGCGGGAGTTTGGGTCGTCAGTTACGTCATACTAATAGGAATCCGAGTCACGAATGGAACAACCTTAGCTCAAAGAATTTGTATTTGTAGGTATCTATGTAAAATTGATCTCGCAAACGGCTCCAACGATTTGAATGAATATCGGGTAATCAGGGGTTTTTGTACGAGAAATTAATTGTACTAGGTCTGACTATTCAGGAAAATTCGTTTAGGGACTTTTAAACGGGAAAATACTTCAAGTCGAAATGATGGAAATTACGGGATTCGATAATGATTTAAAGATGAATATTTTTCTTTCACAGCTTTCAAAACATGAATACGATAGGTGTTATGATTAGGCGTTTGTTTATTTACGAGAAAGGATGACCGGTGCCGTATGGCAGAGAAGTCATAGATTGGCTAATTGCACAGACGTGATTTGCAGTGACCTTTAAAAAATTCATTGGCTCAGCTTAATATGTGGTTTCTTTATGAATTCACCTAAAAGAAAATTACGATCCAATCGGAGATCGGTCTGCGGATATTTGTAGAATCTATGTGGATATAGGAGCACCTTAGGTACGCGCAGATGTTTTGTTCATGCTGCGTTATTTTTCACATTAAAGAAAAGATTTCTATTCTACCGCTATTTTCAAGGGCTTTCATTTGCGTTTCTAAATCGTTCATGTTTGACGCTACTTATGGGAATGTTGGCATTCAACATGGAACCAGCCTAGGTGAAAGCATTCTGCCAAAAGGCATTCCTGTTCACAGATATAAGGGTTGCACATGAAACTGGCGAGTCGTGATGGCTAGCAATGCAATGCAGAAGCAGTAGGTATCCAATAAACGAACCAGTATTGGGAGAATTTGAAAAAAAAGGATGAAGGAAAATACCAGCAAATATGGAAATATAGATCGAGACATCTTCGTACGAGATGGAAAGACCAAGGCTGGTCGTAACAGGCCTAATGTCAAATACTTGCAGAAAGTAGGAGAGGAACTAGTTACGACACCTTTCGAGCTACCTTATTATATTGTCATCTTCAAAAATGCCCTCCCATCCCACTACTCTCTTTAGGCTTCTCTAATCTCTCATCATTCCGGTCAACATGCCATTGTATTTCAGCCTGTTTCAGGAATATTCAAAATATCATTCCGATTACCTTTAGGGTGCTTAGTGGAGGCCACAGTAATAAAATACTAAGGAAAGCTGCGCGCTTCGTTATAAACGAACACAAAATGTTTCTCAGCTTTTGGAGGGATAAGGTTGGGAGCCGCTAGTCTCGGAGGCTGCACGCTAGGCTTAGTTTGCTTGAGAAATTTAGAACAGGCATGATTCCGAGTGACAAAGAGAATTTTCTTTTGATGCCGCACCACCTTTCTAGGGACAACTGAAGCGATAAAAATAGAGATACACATTTACAAACAGATAGGAATAAGAATTCCTTTTTTCCACGCACAATAAGAGACCATAATAAAAATTGAGTTCTACTTCAAACACTCCCACAATACACTTCACCATTTCACCTCCCAAAGCCTTATCCATTACACGGTTGGTGTGCTCACTCCCCCTGCCAGACACCCATGTGGCGGCTTGCAGGGTAGTATGTAGATGTAGACGGTGTTCCGTCCGTCAGTTGTGCCGTAACCTGTGGACCTCTTGGCACTTCTTAACTGTTCATTCTGTCCGACGCAGATTTTTCTCTCTTCACCTTTTCTCTCAACAATAAGTCATTCCCAACTTCGGCCAAAATTTCCTCCATGTTTACTCGCGCAAATGTCCTCGGATGTTGGTCTTCTCTCCCACTAAATGCCGCTGCCTATAAAGTGCGTACACAGGTCATTCGTTTCGGTTGGCCAGTAGCGCAGGCAGAGGGCAGCCATGGGAGCCACCTGCCCCTAAATTTGGGCTCTGCCGGTATGCATTACGCCCATATCATTTTATGACTATATCCAACAAAAAAACATCGATTGAATTGTACGTTTATTTTATAAAACTTGAAGGAAGGCTAAATGCTGGTCGCTAATGATTGGTCACGTTCAAATGCCGGTCCAGAAATTTTTACTGTTTAAAATGTATGTGATTAATGTTGGATCATGTTATCATTGTGTTGAGATATGGCAGTCAAGTTACAACATTCGTTAACATTCATTTTTGTAGATCTTATATGCCCTGTTACATTACCAGATATTTCCCACTCAAAGAACAAAACTCCCCCTGGGGTGATGCGAACTTAATGCTCTTGCCTACAAAAACGATTTAAACTGCAGTAACAGTCTTTACCCTCTCTTTCTCCCGCCAAATGTGCTTAAAGAGCGCACATTAGAGGAAAAAAGTAGAATTAGGCTTAATGTTCTTCAGTTGCTTGGGTCATATAGCACCGTCTAACCTAAGGACCCATTCTCTGACGATGATATGGCGGCGTGTTATCGACTTTACGATCGATCGATCGAGTTACGTTTGACGATCGGTAGGGGGGAAATTTCGGAATGATTGCAATTTTTCCTTTATGGCTATTTTAATTTTTCTGGAAAATTATCAAATAAGACTTAGTCGTGAATTCGGGTAATTTTTCCGAGATTTGATTAGCTGTTTGATGACTCACCTCAATCTGGTGAATAATATCTGCCCAAGATATATTTGAATTTAGGGCGAATAAATTATCTTTCCAATGATGTGTAGTACGCTCCACCAAGCATGCTCACTTTTGATGTAAGACGCGTCTAAGTACTGTTCCATACAATTTTGACGACGACAGTAATACAAAATAGGTGGTCGTTTAAAGTGGAAATAACAGATACGACGCATTCCATTTTGAGTCTGAGTTTGGACTCAAGCCGTATGAGAGTGAATGGGGAGTAATGCGAGTTAGGAGCTAAACAAGAATATACTGGAACTGGAATACTGAATTCTTAGTTAAAAATATATATATATAGAAACTCTCTAGCAGAACATGATGAGTTCCATGGAAATAGTCGTGCTTCCCGTTGGGCCAGTTCCTTGTCTGAGGATTAATAGGACCATGGAAGTTGTTTTTGTAGAATTTAGGAAGCCTTGAGAAAACCATGGAAACTTTTCTGGCTTTCCTTAGCGAGTGATTTCTCTTTTGGAGGAGTTTGAGAAAAGCAGTGCATTAGATCAGTAGTTCATGTCTAATAGAGCAATTCAAGGTGATAAACTCGCCAATGAAATGAAATGAAGAAATTAAATTTAGAAAAATATTAATTTCAAGAATTTATACTGAAATCGTCAACAAATTTTTACAGAATATAGTAAAGAATTTCCCAAGAGAGTTGAAGAATTTAAACGGAATCTGCTGAGGTTTCAACAGAGCGTGCTCAGACATTTCTACAGAAAAGGCTTGGGAATTCTTTAGAAATTATTCTAAATATTATTTGTATATTCAGAGACACTCAAGAGAAATACCTTGGGGATCATGTGAAAATATTTCTCAATGACATTGTACCGACAAAATTTCCTTGCAGTGAAGTATTTGTGTGCTTACGGTGATAAGTTACTTGAGTGGAGAGGCTCAGCTGAACAAAAAGATTGATGTCGGCTGATTATGGCATTCCCATATTTTTTTAAAAATATGTATGTCAAAAAAACATGTCGTCGTCTGGTTCCTTGGGACGAGATGAGGCATTTTTGCGCCGCTTGTTTGCCCTCGAGCAAACGAAAAGGCGCCCCTTCAAGAGAATGTGCGCTCATGAGGAGCGACCGTTCCTCCCCCCTCCTCTGCTTCCCACTCCTCCCTCCCCTAAGCCACGCCTCTAAACCCTCCCCTCTTTCCTCACACCCCCTTGACTGACTGCGCCCTTATAACCTTGTCGTGAATCAAGAAGGTACTTGATGGCGCGGGTGACGGTGGATTCCACGAGATTTTCGGGAACAGCCTCCCAATTTAGGCGCTGGGGTGACATTTTGACCGGCTACTGCGACCAAATTTTCTGCCAGTTTAAAAAACCGTATACGGCATCGCAATCGGCGTGAGGGCAGAGATACGTTTCACAATGCTCGCCTCATTTTTAATGTGGCTTTTCAAATAATCCCTTATTAACTTCTTTTTCGCCATTGCTCGTCATCGTATTCCTTCCCCCAGCAATTATACTCGAGAATTTATCCTGTCTTCTCTTGAAATCCCCCACCTCTCTCTCTCCGTCATGTGCTCTCTGACATGAAGTTCCTTCATGGAATCTGGAGTGGTACTCTCCGCACCAATAACCTTCTTCCTTTCTTTCCACTACATGTTCCTCCTCAGACCACACGCAATAGTTGTCTCATTTACATCACCGAATTTCGTCTTTCCATGTCCCAGCGTTCCTTACTCTACCGCATTACAAAAATTTTCAACTCCCTCTGGCTTCGCACTCACCCTCCCTTGACCTCTTCTCGCCACCCTTCACTTTCAAATCCTTCCTTACTAACCAAGTGAGCAAATTAGCCCCATCTATCTTTAAGTCCCCGCCCACGTTCTTCTGTTTTTCTGTTTGCGATTTCACAAATGTTGAGATACACAGTCACGAGCATGGATGAAAAAATTTACCCCGAAAGGGGGGAAATTTTCGATGAAATATCAGCAATTGTGAGGTCTGTGTTTATTTTCTGGTCAAGTCAAGAGACTTTTAGGGTGAATTTTACCCTCGTTGGTGTATTATCAATGAGAATAATACATAACTAGTCCTTTGTATTAACCGATTATTACTCATCGCGATATATCCATTAATAATTTTCTTCATCGACTGGTTGAAATGATCAATGCCACTATCTCAAGTCCTATTTAATGGCCAAAGTTGTGTCCATTTGTGTTTAGGCCTTTCCAGTCAAGAATATTGATTTGTTACCCAAAAGTAGGAAGCAATGGATGCTTAAAATCCAAAATAATGCTAGTGGTTTTAATCCTGATACTATGATGCGTCAATGAAATGTGTTATCCAAAAGTAGGAAGCAATGGATGCTAAAATTCAAAATAATGTTTGTGGTTTTAATTCTGATACAATGATGCGTCAATGAAATTAAAATCGATTTAAGAACAAGACTTTTTCAACGGTGTTATATTTAGAAAGAAAATGTTTCGCTTATCAACCCATCCTTTTGAAGTGCTGTTTGAACTTTTAACCTCCTCGGTGATTTAAAATGCTGCTAAGATATACAGCAATGACATCTCTAGCAATTGACCCGATAAAAAATTCCACTCGGAGATATTTCTCACATCCACAATTTCTACATATTTCATCGCCGAATGTCCCTGCAGCATTCATTATCCTCATATGCAGATAAGCACGGCATAAGTGCTGTTTTATGAGTCATCCGTATATTATCTGGCTTCTTGAAAGTCCTTTTTTTCCCTTGCGTTGCCACCCTCGATGGCCTGGCTGGGTATAACTCCGAGTTCCCTTGAACCCTCAAAAATTATAACTACAGTGAAACCTGTAGTACGCGACCGCCAACGGCTCCGCTGAAAAATGGTTGTTAAGAGGGGTGGTCGTCTGACGGGAGTTCAGTTTCTAGGAGTATTATGCCAATGAACGGGTGGCTGATTTGAAAAAAAAATGGGAAAACTTTTAAAGCGATGGTTTTGTTAAAGCCTACACAGATGGCGTAAAATTCCTCATAATCTAGTTGAACCTCGGAAAATTCAATGCATATTAATTTGATGTGCACAAACAGTGAAATCTGAATTAAGTGACCACTGACGGTTCTGCTGAAAAATCTTCTTTGAAAGGGGTGGGCGCTTGTAGGGTTGCCAGGTTTTCTAACTGAAAATAAGGGAGAGACTGAAATTTGTTACCACGTTGATATATAAACACACATATAACGAGGTTTCGTCTTTGGTGGTGTTTTATGGTAATCCTCATTACTTTCGCCACCCATAGCGTCGAACTCTTGTGTGATAGACGTACCGTAACCGTACAAGAGAGAACAGACAAACACCCAGCCGCCTCAAAAACACAAAAGCAAAAGAAAGTTTGAGGAGAGTTCGAGAAACATGACCATTTCTGTATCTTCAACTTCCGGTTCTAGAACCTAGTAGGTACCAACAGAAACTTACATACATGCACATTTGAGTATATGCTTGTAAAAATAATTCAATATTGGCAGCAATGATGCCAATGTACAGTTCGATATATCGCTCAGAATATTTCGATAATCGAAGTTGAATCGTTACAAATCAAAAAAATATTACACTTGAATTACACAATATTATATTATAATGAAATACGGGGGAAATGTTCTTAAATACGTGAGACGGGAGACTGAAAAAAATTAGGTCAAAATACGTGAAAACCCGGGAAATACGGGAGACCTGGCAACCCTAGTCGCTTGATAGGAATGCTCTCTAAAGGAGCTTAACTATTGTAAGGTACCTTGCTAGCTTGGCGACCGTCATTACGATCCTGTAGACCAGAGATTTGTAGTTGGATTCCAATCCAGGTGCTCTATTCGACATGCCCACGGAATTTCTGAGCCTTGACAGTGATAAAATTTCAATGTCACTGCCTCGAAAATTTCAATTAAGGCCATTTCAAAGTTGATATTTGTCGGGAGCCGAGGCGTCGGATTTTCTTAAGCCCATTCATGTCAGGTCCTTCCTGAATAAGACACCTGAAGCTTTTTTTCTCGTGGCAGCTTCTTCGCGTGCCTCTGAGATGCTCTCTCTTGGTATGGATTTGAAGCCACGTCTTTCGTGGGTAAAAATGTGGATTTAACCCACTAGTCACACCAAGGGTTGAAATTTGCCATGAAAAAATCATTTGACTTGACCGTTATTTGAAACTGCACCTCCCAACTGCCGGTCAGGTGTACTAGGCAGTTACACCACCAACCCACCTTCCTGCAAGGCGATTTTCGAGGTTGTTTATGCGAATTAGACTTTAACACCTCAAGTCTACATTGTGACGCATGAGACGATAATTCTGCTTACAAAGCCACTGTCGGGATGGTTAAACCCAACATTGTCGTTTATATAACGACGAAATTGACGAATTTCCAATCATTGCATTTACAAATGAAATGGTACGAAGTCACACGCAGTGATTTCGTACGATATCATTTGTATATGCAATGATTGGAAATTCGCTACTGGTCTCATTTATTCGGCCGTAGAGATATATGCGTATCAGTCTTTGAAAGGAGAATAAAGTGAATATACGGACTACACCGTCGCCCTTGTGGATTTACTTTTTTGAGTAATGTGTTCCGAATAATTACGAGAGTTTATTGAGCTTAGTAATTGCAACAAAAGCTAAATTAGCTTGGCGTGATTGATGCCGATGGTGGAGAGACAAAAATTAGGAGTGAGGCGCAGAGTTACAAATGTTAGAGAAAGAAAAAAGATTAGGGAAATTTTTCATGCCTCCTGCATCTCGCTAACGATTTAATTAATCGCGTCTGTAGAGAGCTTTTGCTTAATCCAATTGTGGCTCTTATCGCGAGTGGGATAAGGTTTTTAATACTTTATTTTAAGACTCCCATAAATTACTTGCGAGCTTTTATCTGTGCTCCAGAATCCAGGTTTTTAAAATAAACTTTTTTTCTTAGTTGAAATGTCAACAACTTTTGTATTTGCCGGCACAATTAACCTGGTCACCCGTCTCTCATTTCGTTCTAGTTTTAGGAATGACACAGCCGTAGCTTTCTCATTATGGAAATAATAGTTTTTTTTAAGCCTCTCTGTCACTCGCCAAAAATAATGGCAGCTGTTGTGGAAGAGTAGGACAAACTGTATGAAAATAACAAAAGAACTTCCTTCCCCATTGCAAGTTCCCGTAGCAAATAAGTGTAGCCGGTTTTATGAGCAAAGAAAGCACGCCATCCCCAAGGACCCTCTAGTTGTATACAATGATGTTTTGTCACTTGACAGGCGGGTCTTTATTTGAGCAGATTCTGAATGTGAAGAAAACGTTATCGATTAAACAACTCGTTAGTTGTCTCGCGGAGGTAAAGGATCCCCGTGTAAACATCGCTTTGATTAAAGGAGAAATCCCGTCGCTTGTCGGCTTAGCGAAAAACCAGAAGCCTTCTTCACTGGATGAGTGTTGGTGATTTGCTTCTAATTACCTCACTGAATCCGATGAACCCGATTTTACTGAGAGGGATATATTTAACTCATGCAACACTCTGCAAGGGTTTTCCTCATTTTTCGCCTCTTCCAGTCACGCGAATACTCCGTTAGCGCCGTTGCTAAGGAAAATAAAAATCAGCTTTAGGATGCGTGACATCAAATAATCCTTGCTAAAACCATTTTAAATAACAAAGAAATCATTATTCACTACGGTATATCCTTTTAACTGGGTGGATCTGTATTTGAAACATGGAAGTTAATCCAGTGATTCCTTTTTTCCTTTATTTAATGCTGTATAATTGGCCTGTTTTTTTTTCTCCCTGTGTACCTACTTTATCTTTCGCCTTTTTAACCCACTTTCATTGTAGTTTATTCTTATTTTCAACACTATATTTCCATTGCTTTTTATTTCTATTTACGATTCATTCATTAATTGTTTGATTATTTATGATTTATTTGTCATTGATTAATTTATTTTGTTCTTTACGTTTATGTATATTTGTTACTCTCTTCTTTTCTCATTTATATATCATGCATTGTTCTTTTTAGAGTTATATCTGCTTTATCTGTGTGTAGGTTTTCACAGGTATTTTACCCCCCTCTTCATGTGGTGGTCTTTTCCATTATTTCCAGTGGTTGATTAACGATATCAGCTCCTTATTTCATTTATTATCCCATAAACATGTATAAATTGATGTACTCTTGATATATTCTAGTTAATTCATTGTAAACACTGGGTGGTAATTATTTTATTCTCTTTGAGTAATTTACCTCTTGAAATATGTTCAATAATTCCAAAGTTTAATCTTCGTGTATGTATTTGAAAAGGAATTAGATGGAAGAAGGGACTGCCCCAGTCTCAGTCTCTCCCTAATGAAGACGTATAACTATTCTACCGCCGAAATTCGTTGTCTTCACCCGGCGATAGCTGCGTGTCATCATGTGCCACACCCCAGTTTGTATTAGGAGAGTAAACCCCAAAGGAACGAAGGAACTGTAATTCGGAAGACTAGAATCTTTCCGTGCTCTTTTCATTTCAATCGGTCCCTCATTAGTGAACTCCTTCTTATATGTCAAAATTAATTCCCACCTCATTTAATATTCTGCAAATTTAATGTGGATAACTAACTAAAACGTGTTGTAATGCTAGCGAATTTGATTGAGGGCGAAAATAACTGACCTGAGTTTTCTCGGGATTTCTCAATATCTCAAAAGAAATGTCTCAAGCATAATATTTGTGATTGTATTTTGTGTTCCGACAGATATATCGTTCCACAAGTGTATGGGGTCGCCCTCTTTTTGGTTGGTATGGGAAGGAGACTGAACACTCATAACTGAGAAAGGGTCCACAGTTCATCTGACCAGCTGACAGTCGGAGGACTATACTGGAAGGGCTCCCCAAAAAGATAGTAGGGAACGGGATGTACGCTACAAATCTACGACATTGACGGGATTCGACCCGGGCCCACGATATGTCAAACCAGTGACTCACTACCGCACCATTCCGATCCCCATCCTCTTCGATGTCAAGACTGAAATCGGGAGATAACTCTGAATAACCAGAGCTGTAGATTAAGAGGTACGATTACGTGGATTAAAAAACTCTATGGTGAAAGGTATTTAATTCAGCGCATAAGTGAATTTTACTCTCCTTGATAGGTTCTACTATTACTTATCAAAATTGTACCAACCTCCGTTTATAATTGCTTTAACTAGAGATATTTTTTCTGTGTGCCTCAGAATTACGCGGTGGTGTGGAAAGGCATTGTGAATAAAAAATGTAAGAGGATAATCATTGGCTTTATCATTGAGGTAAATGGAGAGGGCATTACGTAATCAAACTGTAGCCTGACAACTGAAATAACAACTATTATAGTTATCCCTGCTCATTTCTTACATTCCTTGGGATAGCACGTTGGAATAAACGAATTAGCGCATGTATAGCAAGAATATCCACCGTATTCTTGAAAAAACAAGCCAAGTAACTGTTAAAACATATATTTGATGCTTAGTGTTATGGATTCTACTCAATTTGACCATAGATTGAAACCGGGAATGTGCATAGTTCTTAATTTAAATAAATAAATAATATATGTAAGGAGAACGCACACGAAAGGAGTTGGTGCAAGCTGCTTTCTAGTAAGCTATCAATGGAAAACGTCGCAAATTTACAAAATCAGTGCGTTAATTTGTAAGCGCTGAAGTAGAATCGGGTTAAAAAAAGATGGCGGACAGACCATGCCCACGTTACAGCTTTCAGAATCGGCCACCGTAGCACGCGCCCTCTCCATCTATCTCAATGGGCATTATCGACGGCATGGATAGTGGAGGTATGCATATCAAGCTGTAGAGAAAAATTTAAGGCAAATAAGGTCAGCTCCTGCAAAATGATACAAGATTTGTACTCTCTCTCATTTAAACCTAAGCCATTTGAACAACCTTAGTAACTCAGCCTCTAGTTATTCAATATGTTATTTGGGACTCGCTGCGGGGATCATGCCATATAAAGTCATCGTAATACGCGAGCAATGGGTGTAATAAAGGAACTCCACGATGAAAGCGAAGAGGCCCTTAAAAACCTACTCGGACCAGTAAAATACTAAAATTAATATAAACTGTTACCCTTTACGATGAGAATGCTGGTGTTCTATTGCTATCTTTAATGCTAATGGTATTTTAATCGCATTTTCCCCCTCTGTACTAAGAAAAAAATGGTCATAGTACATTCCAACGGACACATTTTTCACATTAGAAATCCAGACGTGTATAACCGCCTTTCGTCTGCGACTTCTATCATCAGTAAATCCTAATGATGGAAATCGAAAAAACAATTCTTTATCTGATAGCTTTAAGGAATAAATCTAAAACTCAATAAAATTTAATGTTAGTGGTGTTCTCCGCATAAATATGCCGTGATTACGTGCGGTGACTCGTTAAGTTAAAATTATTTTTTTACGGTACATCTGGAAAGATCGTAGAGAGAAAGCCAATGAAAAAAAGTTGATGGTCCAAAAAGTCAAGCAAGATTTTGGAAAAGGATCTGTTTCTATGTTTTGAGGAAAAAATACCTCATTGTTTTCAATTTGGATGAAAAAACCGTTCGCCTTCTTTCATATCAAACGTTTTTAGCGAACTGCGTCATTTGAATCCATAAAACGAATCTACTCGGTAACGTTCAAAGTTGCTGAGTGGTGGTCGAGCCCAAAACATGAAACAAAAAAGTTTTAAAGACGGGAGGAAATGACTCGTGGATCCGAGCATGATTTGCCCCTTACGGGAGCGCCCCCACTCGTTGGGCCGTCGGACACTCTACGGTCCCGGGAGGGCGGTGGACACGGACGACGGAAGCACGCTGACCGGGGAGCGGCGAGCCGCCCATCGACACAGGAAATTGGGACGCTCGCCGGAAGGATCTTCAACGTCCCATGTCATTTTCCCGAAGGGGGTTCCGAGGGCTTGTTTCAAATAGTGAAGGGATCGCAGCTTGATGGAATGAGCCACGGATTTGAAACGGTCAGTGGAACTGTGCAAACGGAAGGAGCGTATTTTGAGTCCATTGCTAGGGTTGTTCTAACGAACAATAACTCTAGGATTATTATATACCTACATATTCTGGCTATTCAAAGAGAATTGTGTCATCATTTTGATATGAACAAAAAAACCTATCATTCCGTTTTATTTTTTTGGCGAATTGAATGTGAAATTACATGATGTTAAGTACGATAAAGGGTCAGGAATGGGGAAAAATTGTGTTGTAAATATTTGTGATTTATTGAATGCTATTTTTGCAAAAAAAAGTAGGATCAATTTTATGTGCAGATTTAACGTGTTAATCCATCGATTTTATTGAGTTATTAGGAACTATTTTGAGGAACAAAAGTCAATACGCTTTAATTCAATGGAATTGGCGTTTCAATTGACTACTATGAAGAACTTGCTTTAAGGTCGTTTCAAACCACTCAATTTTTTCGACAAGAAACGTTGAGCATTAAAAAATGAACGTCAAACCTTGTCAAAGGCGATGAAATGTATGAATACTTAGTTTTTCACAAAAGGTTTATAGTGTTTTTACGATCCGTTTACTATACCCACCGTTTTACTGTCTATACCTGATGATGTCGCGTAGCGATGAAACCCGGAAACGAGCGATGAAACTAAGTAATCCATCATTTTATTTTGAAGGAATTCCACTAAGTTACTGCTAATGCCATTAATTATATTTTGTCAAAGGTGGTTCAAGACAGTAGTAGTTCAGTGAGGTTGTTTATGAATAATTGATCGGACTTTCACGCGGCCAAAGGCGTCGAAGACAATTTTGAGGCGTAGGAGCCGAATTAAAATCAAGACAGAAACAAAAGCAAATTATGTAATGGGATTCAGCTAAAATTCCCGTTCGTCTTCCCAAGGAGGCCATTTTGAGACTTGTGTTCTTCTAGTTCCTCTCGAGAAGAGGGCGGTATCCTAGGAAGGCTAAAGGTTTGCTAGCTCTTGCCTGAGAGGCATCAACAACCGGTTCAAAAATCTGAAGAGATTTGGACCATCCATGACGAGAGGAATTTTAATGGCGAGGAAGCCGTCAAAGAGCTTTCAAGACAACACGGACGCTGTCACGACGTTTCAATGACATCATGTCCATTCCAGAATCATTGCTCAATTACTAAATGGATTTAGACGCAGAATCTGATGGTGTGAAATGGCATTGAGGCCGTTTTACAGTAGGCACTTTATCTAGACTTGCATATCACCCAGAGAGCCACCTCAGGGGTGTTTGGCAGATGATGAGTTATCACCAACATGCACTATAGTGTACATGTGACTTCCACCAGCATGCACTATACCATATGTACGCCACGAATCCTAAAAAACTATTGAATTAATGTATAATGCAATTATATAAACGAGATTGAAGAGTAATGCTGGGATCTTGTAGGGAGTGATGTTAGAACTATGCGGGAGATTAAAAAAATAGGCATTAGGGAGCACAAAGTTAATCAGCTACACTACCTGATGACTACACTACTTCAAAGTCTCATTGGCCACCATTATGGTCTTGTATCAACCGCAGGAAAAATGACATTTTAAACCTTACTGTTCTGCAATCTATTTCCCTAATTTTATTCTTATTATCTGATCTATCGTAGTATGTTGGATTTCGTAAGATGTTATTAACTACTTCGAAAAATAAATTGGTTTTTAATTTACATCAAGGATAAGTTTAATTTTTAATCGACGGTCTGGAAGTGATTCCCATCCCAAAGTTGTTGCAAAAGGTCAGTAGCCCTAACGAGACTATCAAGACGGTCTTTTACGTGTCTTGCTGATCTTCTATACGCACGTTCTAATTATGTTTTTAAGCCTAACTTATGAGGATCACAAACACTGGCAGCATAATCCAAGTTTGGTCTTACAATGGAGAAGTAGCTGATTTCTCTGACTTTACCTTCAAATTTGCGTAGTACTCTTTTAACGAATTCCAAATTACGATTATCTACTTCCCACGTTACTGCTACATTACAGTTACTTCCCGAATATGTTTACTGAATTCCGCAATGTTCGACAGATTCTACAGTTTATAGTTGGGTATTCTGTACGTAATAGCTGTGTTGGGGATTTTTTTCATAAGTTCATTGCAATACATTTTTTCAAATTCAATTCTAGCTGCCATGCATTGCACCAAACGTATTGTGTAATCTGATTTTCTTATATGAGGGAATTCTACCACAGTAGTCTGCTCACATCCGATAAAACGAGCCTGAAAATAAGGAAATACTTGATGTAAACATATAATTGGAGCATGCCATTGCATATGCTTTATAGATATGTCGATGGAACCTGGAGAATAAAAGCAGCAGAGTAGAGAAAATGGGAAGCAATGGTAATATGGTTTGCCGAAGAATGATGAAGATTAAATGGACGGAGGGGATCACTAACAAATGAGTCTAACGGGGAGCCGGAGAGAAAAGTAGCATAATCAAAACTCTTCGAAGAAGGAGAAATGATGGACACATTTTTGGACACTACGGCCGAATGAAAACAATAATGGAAGGAAGAATAAATGTAAATGGGAAGAATCATAGGGGAAGACCAAGAATGTAATACATTTAAATAATTGTATAGAACACCGAAGTAAATAGGTGTGTAGTAATGAAAATGTTGGCAGGATAAAGAGTGGGATATAGAGCTGTTGCCAACCAATCTACGGTTTGATGACTATTGATGGAGATGGTCAGGTTTCATGCAAAAGTGACTTAAATTGGATCGCTTTCCAGATGTGAAATCGACTTCCGTATCTTCTTTGATCCCAGATTAAGAGTGCACTTATCTACATCCAACCGGACCCTTCCATGATGTGTTGCACAGGATGATTCCACGCTAGGCATTCAATATTTGTTGGAGTTCTAAGCCACATTGCTCAAATGTGCACTAACATTTTTGCTGAAGACCGAAAGACAGTCAGTTTAATAATGCAAAGTGGGTCATAAACAGGGGGAGTTCTAGGTTATAGCATATGCTTTTCTGTAATGCCCAGGCTAAGCATCGACTAATCCAGATATAATTGAGGAATACTTATACATAAGAACACGTCATTCATAGAAAGTGTGGAGTACTTCCTTACTTCCAATTCAGAGGGGGAAGGGAGTTATTAACAGCATCATCATTGGTCGTTCAATCCTAAGATTGGTTAGCTGCATCCCTCCAACCATCCCTATCTAATTCCAGTTCCCTTACGTCCTTGGAGCTTTTCCAATGTACTTTCCTCTTTCTTTGGTCTATGAACTTATTCCTGGGTCTTCCTCTGGAAGGTATTCCTCTATTTTACCTTCAATTATGTTCTTCACAAGTTAGTTATAGTATTAAAAAATTATTAACATGAGTGCCTATTCTGCTATGCGTGCTTAATAATAAAATTTATGGGCAATGTCTGTCACTGGTATTACTGTAGGACATAGTTTTTCAGCATAAAATTGACATTTCAGCAATTCAGACAATTGAAAGTTTCCACAATTTATTGTCTCGGGTGCCTTGATTGCATAAAAAAGGAAAGAGACAGATGTAATGTCTGCATTCCAGACTCTTTCCAATTCTTTCACACTACTTATCTATGCCCCCAATGAAGGGATGGAGCAGCCAATCTTCATTAGCCAGTCGTACATTTGGTGAAGGTTATATAATTAGTTTTGTTGCATTAATTTTTCTCCAACCTCAATGTGATTTCCAAATAATCGAATTAATTTAGCTGAATAGATGAATACAAAAATCGTTCTTGCTTCGAACGTCATCTATATTGATTGCAGGATGAAACTTACGCATTTGTAGGTAAAGAATGCCTCAATATTGCGCAATAGTTCACGGGTATCGTATTACCATCCTTGTTGTTTAGGCGCTCCGACAGCCATGGTACCACCGTGGACTCTGCCAGTGACCAAAAGGTTAGGCATGCCGATTAAGTTTCGGACCCAGGCAACTCGACTTCTTGGATTCGTTTCACGGAATCTCATTCCCCCTCGATTTAATTTTCGGGTTGAAAGTGCCGGTCTCTGATGTAGAGGGGACCGCATTAATACACACGCAAGTGAAGTTGAGTGGCGAGGCGTGGGCATCCCGCGCATTGAGCCCAGCGAGGTGTGAAATCACGTCCTTAAATTAGTTGGCCGGCTCATTTCCTTACTCCGTCCATGGTTTCACCGATGAATTTTGCCGTCGATGTAAATTACGAAGCTATATTCCTGTTGGAAGTGTCCTTGGGCATCGCGTTATGACCGTGGCTTTTGCGTTTTTTGCGTGGCATCGCGTTTAAGGACGTAGCTTTTGCACTTCTGTCATAAATTTTTTTTCATGAGCGTTAATTTTGTAGAATCGTGAGGAGCAAAAAACTTGCTCTCCTGGGATCAGCCAGAAATGGTGCTTTCACCCAAGGTAATGGATCGCAATTGTGTATATCTGGATAATGACGCACGCTAAAGTCATCTGACCAGGGAATCCTTCGCCTTAAGCAAAGCTCATTCTTGGAGCGCCAAGTCGTGGTGTAGGTACTCCACACCCTCGCCAAAAGTGATCGGAATCGTGAGTCATTGAGTGCACAATATAGCTTTTCAATTTTTTCGGAAAAACAACATTTTGGAAGACACTTCACGTTAGTACATCTATTTAAACGTATATTTTTATATATAATTGCTGCAATAATTATATTTTAGAAGTATCGTTTCACTTAAAGGATTGTCATGACTTGGGTTTCTCGCGCGGAATCAGAAATTTAAGCGAGAGTCGTATACGTGATTTCAATTTGGCATGATACCTTGATATTCTTTAGGAACCATTTAAATAAAATGGAATGTATGTTTTCGCGTTCAGGAGAAAATCGGTGCATATGTCATCAAATTCTTTTGAAATATGTATCAAGCACTTAACGATACACGAAGGATACACGAATACGAAGTGCTGTAATAGCTTTAAATAGCCAAGAAACTAAATTGGTGGCATACAAATGTTTTACATTTATCCATACATTTTATTAATAAGTTTCACGAAAATCTGTGCTTGCACGGCAATAGCTCCAACCATTTTAACTCTCTCTCCATTGTTTTCGGGTTAGCTGCGTCAAGTTTTACTCAGATGACGTTTCGTGGCCTATGCTGGCCACATCTTCAGATCAGGTATGAGGATGTGGCACTCAGACCTGATCTGAAGATGTGGCCAGCATAGGTCACGAAACGTCATCTGAATAAAACTTGACGCAGCTAACCCGAAAACAATGGAGAGAACTGCAATCCAGCGCTGCGAAAGCCTCAAACAGACATATTAACTCTCTTTTGACTTGAGTTTCAGTTAAGAGACACCATTATGTGCTCTCCTTGCATCTCTGGAAATGGATTGACATTTGAGGAGGCAACCGACAGCTAAGATCATTTGCGCCGTAGGGGACAGGTAAGGGAGGTAGGGTGGATAGAAATCCGGCGTCGGTATTAGCCTTCTCTTAACGAAAGGCGCCAAGGGGACCACGGTTTAACGTCTCATCCGACAGACGGAGAACTGCACTTAAAGATCCCTCCACAAGACACTCAAGTAAAGATCGGGTTCTCCCTGAAAAACATCCTACTCTGCGGGGATTTGAACCCTGGCTCAAGTGGCTACAGTGTTGGCTATGGTTAGCCAACACTGTAGCCACCTCATCAACCCGATTCCCCGAAATGACAGGAGCAACAAGATGAAAGAGATACTCCTCCAAGCTGATAGATACTAATATTCCTTCTCACTACCCACCATTGATGATTGCAACCGAGTGAGACTCTTAAGATATTTTGTCGAAACACATTTCGCTTTACGTCCTTTCCCTCTTCCATCCTATCTTCATAGCTGATGTCCTGCCACTGCCTGCCAAACATCTTTTCGGCGGCCCGCTAGGTAGCTATGAAATGTAGATGAATGCTTTAGAAAGGAGAACATCGTCCAGGGCCAACAATTTTCGGCAATCTTGACAGTGTGACGAAATATAGTATTTCCGTTTAGTGCACTGAAACATTGCGTGGAATATTTAATAGCATTTTGATATTCTGCAGTCTCTTAGCACACCATCACGTTCATTTGACAGCTTCGATTCGGTCACGCGAGCACTTGACCATTTTTGATAACTCTAGAAAAAAATTCGGATTTTGCTTGTAACTAGCTCTATCAAGAACGTTTCGTGGGTGAATTTCAGGCACCGCGTTCTTGTAAATCTTCAGCCGATGGCATAGTTATCGAAATTTAGCAAGAACCGATGCGGAAAATATTCGAGAAGGGATGGAATTCGGTCGATTCTTATATTACGAGGAAACTTTTCTGTCTGCAACTCTTCCAAACTTGTTGAAGGTCTTAAAGGATTTAGATCATTTGTAGTTTGGACGGGTGTTGATAAGGTGGAAGTTCTGTGAGTAGAGTTTGAGTAATGGATTATCGGAATGAGATGCTTTCGGCGAACGGCCGTAAACTTCGAAGGTGCCCGCATGCCAAGGATACCTAAAATAGCGTGCGATCGATGGTTTCGCTCGCGAAAACAAATCTGACTGCCCCTTTCACAGCATAGTTCAAGATTGTAAGAATATTTGGAAGTGCGAAGAGTAAGTGATGGGATTTTTTTCAGCTCCAAAGGTAAAAGATATTTTAATTGCTTATTACGGAAACGTGGGTATATGAATATAAAACAAGGTGGTTAGAAAAAGTGAAGGCAACATTTCGCATGATTCTTGAAGTCACTCCTACCTGTGCATACGGTTCAGTCAAGGTGTCATTTTGACTTATATTTCCGGATATCGCTTGAGATTTTCGTCAATTATCCTCAAATAAAGACAACGTGATGTTTTCTGCCTGACACGGTCATACTGACCTGACCTACATGGCCTGACATGATAGGACACGCTTACTCGCCTCATTATCCTTCCTCATATTACAGGTTTCGCCCATGTTAAAAAAACTCACCATTAAGTCTTCACCAACCTTTAGTAATTGTCATTTGAGTCCACCAATTTTCAGCTCTCTTTGTAAATACTCCTTTTGCTGTGGCTTAAGTTAGTTTGAGCGAAAAATCACTGTACTTAGATTTTGATGAATTTTACCTCATTTTAGAGAAAATATCTCATATTTCCAATGGTATCATAATATTCACCACTTACCAGGCTACTTTTCAAGAATTTTGCCTGAAAAGACAAACTAATTTACATAGGATAGATAGGAGCCGTGCTCTCCAGAGGCAGTATTTACTTAAGAAGAGGAATTTCTTGCACTTAGATTTTTTCAAAAAACTAAGTGAGTGCAGTTAACATGATTTATTAATCATTGAAAAAATGATAACTATAGGTCACCAAAGTAATAGTCATAAAATATTTTAAAAACTTTTCGTCGTGAAGGTGGTTCCTGCAGAAGACCGGATACCGTCCGATTTAGTGTTCCGACGTTGCATTGGAGTTATTTATACACAAACCGGGCGATCACAGATAAGGTTTCAGGTAAGCATTCATGGAGATATTTGATTGTGTACATGATTAAGCGTGTAGACGTTCAATTTTGCCTCAGTAAATGCAAAGTACAAAAAACAATACGAAAGAGTCGAAGACTATGAAGAATAAAATAGGTGCGCAGTTTCTTAAACTGCTAAACAGTAAGGCGGTAAGGCAGGATCAAGGCCAAATTATATTAGGCAAACTTGAAATTATATTATTGAAATTACGGCTGGTATCTTCGGCAATAAGTCAAAATAATGCCTTAAATACGTAATTTTAGTTAATAATTGAGATAATATGTAACAAAAACAAAGATTTTGCGCCATAAATATTGAAACAAGTACCAAATAACCCTCACAGCTGCTTTAATTCTAAAATTATATTAAAATATAGTCACTCTTATGACTAGGGAACTACCTCGCTTGCACTACCTTAATTTGCAAATTTACTTGTAACTGCATTCCGTTTGCGTCCTTTTTTCGCAACTGTCCAAATGAGGACAATTCTCCATGAAATATAATTCTTCAACAGTTGCCTCATAAGTTGTGAAGCTTTAAATATATCGAATGAATTTATCTCATTACATCTCCACTTTTTCAATGTCCCTTTCTACAACTTGTATTCGGTGGGCTGTTCCTTTTAAATTAGTTTCCTTCGCAATATTATTTCCCTCATTCTTTGTACATCGTATCCATCGTCAACATATAATTTGTTTTTTAAAATTTAGATATAAACTTAGAGCCAAGAAAAAGGTTGTTGAAGAGTTTGAAAAATGTTGAGGGATGTGCAGTGCGGAAGCAAACAGTATGCCTATCAGTAAGTGGATGGTATTAGGTAATGGACGTTTGAGCTTGTGGCTTGGTGGACGATGGGTGAGTAATTCTGCTTAGAAAAAAGGCAAATGAAGGTGTACTTGGCACAGAAGAGGATAAAAAAAGAGACTGAAGAGGTGGCTGGAGCCGGTATTTGGTGACAATTGGATATTCGTAGTTCACGGCAGAATGCTTAGAAAGCGGGAAGGAGGGAGAAGAGCCATTAACACGCTAGGTAGGATGAATGGAGATAGGAAGTTCATAGGTGAGTTCGAATCAGAGCGAGGAAAGATAGGTTTGGAGATAAAAATACAAGAGTGGGAACGATGTATCAAAATCCGTGCACACCAGCAGAATACTTTTTATAACATTTTAATAAATAATGACGTGCGCTCTCAGAGAAGATTTTGAGGAAATATTATCAATTACAGATTAATAAGAGCGGTTCTTCTCTAAAAATTAACGGTGAAGACGCCTTATGTTACTCTCGCGCTATTTTCGAACGAAGGATCGATTGTATTGATGATCACATTGTACATTTTCAAAGTGTCATAGTGGACATAAGGAGTGGACAAAGCCATTTTTTGAACGTAAATAGTCCAATGAGGATCTATGTAATTGATAAGAAGTGTTTAATTTTGAGGTGAGTCTCATTTTTGTTTACAGCAGATATCTTCTGTTGATAGTAGGTATGACTTGTGCGGAAGTAGATAATTCAGGAATAGATAGTACTTGTCCGGTATGTCCCAAACAATTAGGCGCCTGCCCGGAGCAAGTCTACGGCAGTCGTGGTCCAGACTCATCTCCTCATTTTTTCCTCTCGAATTAATACGCTTGCCTAATTGCACCAATAAATTCATTTCTTCCTAAACGTTTGATTCATGCTGACGTCATGTGCTATTTCCACTTTATGGGCAATTTTGAGACCCTTCTCAGTTTACCACGGCCAGTTGGCCGGGTGTCAATGGTTTTAAAAGCATACACCGGACGTCACCGCGATACCAATAATTGATGTATGGTGTCACGCAACCGGTCTCATGGCGATTGTCTGTCCGTGATAACCTTTCAAAGGTTCAAATTCATCATTTCCATCACGGAGAGTTTTTAAACTAACAATTGCGGCATAATCGATTCGCGAATTTGACTGATTTTTTATTTTCCCTCCGTCGATTCGATTTTGCCATCAGAAATTTACTGAAATCAAGGCAAAAAATAACCTTTTAGAAAACTAGAATGTTGTAATTAAGTATTACCGTGAGGTATGCTGCAATAGTAGAAACTCACCTTTGAAATTCCAGTATCAGCTAAACATGACGAACAAGGATGTATCTTGCCGTAAAGTTTATAATGCACTGTCTCTTTAAACGAGGATTTCATTTTGACATATAAAAACGGAGGTTTCAAACAGCCCAAAATAAGAAAGAGACATATCTCGCTCCGCCATTCTTAATATTGCGAAACCACTGACGCCCGCTTCAATGAAATGATGCAGATATTATGCGTCACAAAATAATGCCACATCCACATATTTACGTCTGTCTTATTATTTATTCCAAGTGAATGAATTTCCTTATTCTTCCCATCCATCATCTTGATTTCGGAATCCACGGGTAGGCATTTTAGCGTCAAGTCAAATTACATAATGTCACTCAAGGTAACGCTGCGAAGGCCGAGAAAATGATATCATGTGATGAAATTGGCTCAAGTTTTTTTTATGCTCCGGTATTTTTGCAGTGTTTAATATGAAGCATCATTATTATGTCATTTATTTTGACGGCAGTTAAACAAAAAACAAATCTGTCATCTTTCTCTTCTTGATTCGCTACTCGTGTCACAGTGTAAATAAATTTTGCGTTTTCAATTTATAAAAAGATTCTCCACTGATATGAATTCAAGCCTGTCTTTGATGGAGGAGGGAGTAGAGCCATAGACACGCTATTTGCTTTGCTTGAAATAAAAATTAACTACCAACCTAATTTAAAAAGAATTGGCACAAGCCTTCTTAATCTGTTCATTTACCTTAAAGAGAATTAATAATTCCCAGAATAATACATTCTTCTGACCACCTAATGCTCTTTTATGGTAACTCTGGAAGTTCATTAAACTTACAACAAATTGATATACTTATGGCTTTCCTGTATAATTATACTTTCATTATTTGAGTAAAAACCACCCCAAGCTACGCTTTCATAGCTTATAATGCTGTGAAAAAAGCATAGTGTAACATCCAGAGAGTATCACTCATCATGAAATTAAAGATATTCCGAACAATAAAAAGAAAATATTTTGCTTTGCTTTTCAAATATATCTAAATAATTTTAAAAATTATACCTAAATATTTACAATTTTCAACTCTTTTTAGTGGTTTTCAATCAATTTGAATCAATATTTTCCGGAGCACTATCACAGTAGTTCCCGAACGCCATGCAAACAATTTTGTTGACATTTAGTGATAATTAAAGCTAACCATTGGCAAATTATATTAAGGTTATCATTCCTTTTCAACCCTGCAAGCGATCACGGTTTGTCAGTCGCTACAACAACTGTATCATTAGAAAAAGATATACTTATGTCTTCTGGCAAGCTACTTAGTAAGTCGTTTACGCATGAAATAAAAACTATTGAGCTCATGACAGTACCGTTTAAACTCGTTATCCGGTTAATAATGTAAGTACCTTCATTTTCGCTGCAGTTAATAGGGTGGAGGCTTTCTAGCGTAAGCCGTCCCAATCAAAACGGAGAAGTATTTAGCGGAGATCAGAGCCCACTATTTTTAAAGAGGTGAGGCCAATATTTTCTCATTTGAGGTACCTCACTTGATTCGATTATTCACTCGACTCTCCGGGGCTTCGCAGAGTCACAATACTCCAGTGCGCGCGTAAAGGGACGCTCCCTTTAAAGGTGGCTGGATACTAATGGTTTCCGTTGACAGCTGAGAAATCGAGTCGGGGGGTTGGGAAACGAGCATCGCATTCGTCGCGAGGACGAGAGTCGTCGACGTCTCGTGGGTGGAAAGTGAAGGTACCCGGGAGTCATCTCTCTCGTGTCACGGAATGGGACGAAGTTTACGCCTGGGAGGGAAGGGAGCACTATCCACGCCCATTTAGTTTCCCGAAATTCGCCATGGGAGGAGAACTTGTGACTATGAGACCTCTCCATTCGTTCATGAGCGCTTTGCAGTACTAAAGCGCACATTGCCTTCCGTTTGTAATGGATCCCTCGCACTAGGTTGCGCACTTCAAACAAATTGTGAGGAAAGTTGATGAGGCAGATGGAGAGGGCGCTTACTATCGTGGTCAATTCTAGAAGTTGTGAAGTGGGAGTGGCCTGTCCGCCATCTTTTTTAACCCCGATTTTACTTCAGCTCTTATGGGCTGACGCACTAATTTTGCAAATTTACCATGTTTTCCATCGATAACTTACCAGAAATCAGCTCGCATTTTCTTCTTTAATATGCCTTCTCTTTACATAATGATGATTCCTGCTGAGTATTTGAGAAATGTGTATTTTGCTCTCTATTACAGTCATCTTCCCTATGGTCTTTTATTCTGGGGACATGCATCTGAGGTTAAACAGGTACTAAAGATTAAAAAAAGACAATATGTATTGTGGCTGACTCCTCATCTAAGTAGCACTGCAAACCAATTTTTGTTCAATTGAAAATTCTCAGTGTATAGTTAATATGTTTTTACTAACCTAATTTATGTCAAGAAGCGAATGAATACTTTTCCCTTAAGATCATGTATCCACTCCCGTGATACTAGGACAAATGATTATCTTGATGTGCCTCAATGCTGAATGACGATGGCACAAGTTCAATTTTGAATTCCAGTTATTCGATTGTTTAAAAAGTTACCATAAAAAGCCATAGTAGTTAGTGCTACTAGATTTAAGAATGCAATCTCCTCTTGGATGACTTCCAGCCCAATCTATACCGTGGAAGAGTTTTTCGAAAGCTATTTTAATGAGATATTGTTTTGACTTTGTTACAGAGATTTATTATATGCATTTATACAGTGAACGTAACAATTATGAAGAGTTTCCTTGTGTATTGAAAGTTTTAAATTTCTGTAATTTTTGCAAATTTTTTTTGATCTACGTACCCAGGTGTTTATCCTTGCCGTGATGACATATTGTGGCGCTGCCATCTAATTAAGAATAAATATTATTATTATAATGATGTATATTTTTATTTATTCAAACTTAAAATTATGAGAATTTTTGGAGAAAACTATGGTAAAATCGAGTAGAAATCATATCACTAAGTAACCAGTGTATGTCTCAAGAGTTACTCGCCATAATTTCGAAGAGATGGTGTATATTCTTGCTTTACATCCACTGATTTGTCCTTTCCATCGTGCTATCCAAAGGGAAGTAAGGAAAGAGCAGTAGCCAATATGGTTGTTATCATTGGTTGTTATATAGACTGTTAGACTACAATTTGATGGCGTAATGTCCTCTCCATCGACCTCAAAATTCCTAAATAACAAAGGAACATAGATAATGGCATCCGCATTTATTTTCAAGATTGTTGATTTTAAGAAAAGGGCGCCAAACGTTTGTATTGTAATTTTTAAAATTATTCTGTGATATATAAAGCTCACAAATGATTATTTTTGCACGAATTAAACAGCTTTACACAAAACATTCGGTAGTGACCGTTGTTCACCCTAATAATGCTATATTACGGCAGAATCGCTGGTAATGATCCCTATAACGTAACTTATGAGTCACGTGGTACAACAACGAACAGTTGGAGATTTTGATGATTTTATATCACTCCGATGGATAACTTAAGTGTATGATGTATCGCTCATTGTTTCTCTAATCGCGATATTTATCATCGTCAATTATAATCCCGTGAAAAAAACTCGATCGGGAAGACTGCTGGAGATTTTTACGAGTTCTTTGATTACACTCTAACCTCGAACCCCTCGTGATTGTACCTGGTGATTCCCTCATGACCAGTTACGTGATTGAAATTTCACACAATTATATTGAGCAGTTCATAGGTGGGTTTATGGAAATTGACTTCTATGGAAGTGGCGAGTATAGCGATATCTCGAATCGTATCGCCACTCGCAGGGAATCGTTCTGCTTACACGGAACTTTCGGCTTTTTCCAAAAAAACCGATGTCGGAAGAAAATAATGAATACATTAACTACGAAAAGCGCCAACGTTAGGAAATAATGGCATTCATATATCGCTGTTTGAGTCCCATACGCATTCGGGGGCTTAATAAATTTGTATAAATTACAATAATTATGCATTATTATGTCAAATCAGTTGTATCTGTTGTAAAAACAATAATTATCATCTAATGAGATATAAGTCATACTGCTTACCTTGGGGGTTCTTTAGCATTAAATATATATTCTAGAACAAATTTATATTTACACGTGCAACAATGAGTCATCCTCCGACTAAGTTATTCGTTGTTTACATTTCAAATCTCCGTTTGCTGTCATGTGACCAAGATTCCATCGGTGTGATGTGATTTTACGCAGAATCGATATGCTACTAGCAAGAAAAATACTAACCAGTCTATTTTCCTTGCGAGTGGCAGCCGCGGTCGATTACCACCACTATCGACCCCTGCTGCCATGGAAGTGCGTGCATACACAACGAAGTGTTGCTTGCAAGCGAGATCCTTGGCTACAGTCATTTAAGTGAATTCCATGTATAAACCCGCATGAAGTCCATGCTTACACATCAAAGTGTCAATTGTTAACGACTTCCAAGTCTACTGTGATGTTGATGAATGGAAGTTATTTCCATATGTGAACCTGCCTAAACACCACCCCCAGCTTAACACAACATTTCGATAGTGCTCATTGTTCCATTCAACGTCGTTCGTTTGCGGTGGTTTGTTCTGATATGCGCTAACTTTAACACATTGATTGGAAAGCTCCATGCCTTTTATATCCTCTTGCTATCCGTGCTATCGCAATGTATCGGTGGTAATTCATCAGGACGCTTCAGATGCTGAAGACGCTGGTGTGTTTACATTGGTATTATTTTGGGCTGAATTCTTAATAGATAGGCTTCTTAATTTTTCTCTCGCAGTTTCACCGCTTGACTCCAAGGATTGTCCTTACAGCAAAATTGTGACTTCTTTGCCTCTACTAAGCCTTTAGTCATGCGTGATGAAACAATTGCATTTCGGTCTTGTAATCTCTTTAACTCATCGTGCGCGAAAATTGAAAGCTTAGCACTTCTTTACCATGCGTGAAAAAGGTTGCGACATGCAAAAGTGCTGCAGAGGCTGTCTCTGAAGTCGAGGTATCGAACCTCACTTTACCGCGAAATCGTGCAAACACTTCTCCTAACGGCGAAACTAGGAACAACCAGCGAGCGTGGAGGAGGTGAAGAAATATCGCGGGAAAGGAGGGGAAATGTAGATGAGAGGACAATACTGGTCCCATGCATAGTGCGCGCTGTAGTGGCAGGAATAGGGATATGTGCTTGGGATGGAAAGGTCTTGCCTACTTACATCTATCCTATAATATTAAACGACCAATCTTTGTTTGTATGTTTACATGTTTGCTTTTTACCCCTCCAAACCGGCTCTTACGATTTTTGATAAATTTTATAGACAAAGGTTTTCTGATGCGCGGAATCCAATGCGCTAGGTCTCATCCTTGATAAAAACTGCAAAACATTAAAAAAACATAAAAAACTATTTCATGTTTAAAGTTCAAATTGTCAGATTTTTACTGTTTGAAATGCATTATTCTCTGTATTAAATGCTGAAAACGAATATGAAATAATTGTTAGATAATTTGCCAATCGATTTTTAAAATTCGATCTTTTACTGTTATCGGTGTCACGTCGCGCTCATGACGCACGAGACGAAGGCAGCAACAAAAGAGAGTGCAGGCTCGCATCCAATGTATAAGGCTCCTCAACTACTTTAATTCAAGATTTTTTCTCTCCTATAATTTTAAAACCTTATATTATGTACCTATAATGTACTACAATACAAGAGTCGTAACATGCTACTTAAAAATGCAAGTTATGGTGTCAAGTGTCAGGAGGCTCCTTTTGTATTGCATATAATGTTTTTCAATAATCCATGTGAATGATCCACAAATATTCCGGAAATAAAAGATGCATGGAACTAGAGTGCCTTGAGACTCTACAATAATGGAACTTTAGAGAATACTTTGATTTAAATGTGAATTAATTTTACAGAACAAGAAGCAAGACTCGTACGAACACTCTGGCATTTACATATTAATTTGAGAGTATTCTGAGACGAATTAAAGGATTGAAGCACTCTGACAATATCGTCACTACCAGTATAATTATTTTTTATCATAAACAATTTCAGCGAATAAAATAAGAAAAAGGGCTTCAGCAGGCTCTCCGTAATAATTTAAGGATTATGTACGCAAAATTTGAGAGCGTTTGGTATGAGAGGTTTTCCCAAAAAAACTTCTTCGAAAATTTTGTAGAGGTTCTTCTCAGAAACCGCTGATAATGCTACATAAGATTTAAAATTTTCAAATTTCTTTGGTTGTAAACGCTGATGTAGCTTGTATGCGTGTGTATTTAATGTGATGGGATGATGAACAATACATATCGACATTAATTAATTTGATCAGATTCATAATAATTTGAATCTGAGATATGTATTGTAAACTGACAGCCACATTAAATGCTGTCATTTTAATCACCCGTATCGCTAAATTTTGTTACTCATTCATTCGATTGATTATTTGATGTGCATTCATGGTGATTTAAATTCTTTAAAAAATCTAATGAGCGAAGCTCGGTCACGTGGTACTCTACATATTAACCTGCGAGCCGCCGCATAGGCGTATGGCAAGGGGTGTTAAGACACCAGCCATGTAAAGATGTAAGGGATAAGGTTTTGGGAGGTAAAATGGTGACGTGTATTATGGGAGAATATTGAGTAGAGCTCTGTTATTAGTGTGGTCACTTAATCTGCGTGGAAAGAGCACATTTTTGTACTTATCTGTTCGGCAATATATCTCTCTAATTTTATCGCTTCAGTTGGATGTAGAAATGTAGTACGGCGTTAAAATGAGATTTTCTGTGTCACTATGAAACACACCAGTTATGAATTTCTCAAGCAAACTAAGTCTAGCGGGTAGCCTCCGAGTCTCTAGAGGCTTCCAATCTTATCCCTCTAAAAGCTGAGAGACACTATAAATCGCTCGGAGCAGTTTTTAACGAAGTGCGCAGCATTCCTTTGTGTTTTATTATTATTTTTGTTAAATCTTTCCGTCCAGGATCCCAAATGTTCGCGGCATTTTCGAGGTGTGGTCTAACCAGAGCAAAGTAGCACTTTTCTCCTAAATATTTATCCGAGGATTATCCTTAAACATAGGCAGTGAATTCCGTCAACTGACGAGATTTAAATCTCCCGAAGAATGCGTTTTACATGAATGAACCTATTATATGATTGCAGCGAACAAATATATTCATTCCTTTTTCAAATTAAAATTCACTTTAAAGTAACCAATTAATTATTTTATTTAATAATGAAATTAATTTTTAATTAAGGTATAATATCAAGTAAATAACTGAATATTTTTTTCCCAGGCAAAATTTTTTTTGGTGAAGATAATTTTCCTTTTTTGAAAAAATCATTGAAGGCGCCTAAATATCTCTGTTTACTTCGACAGAAGTGTTGAAATGTCAGAGTCAGCAGTGAGGGTGTTCATCTAAACATTTCAACCACAACGGGATCAAGTACAGCCTCAACTGCTCAATTATAATCGACTTACTAACCAGATTTTATATTCAAGTGTTAAAAACTATTTTTCAAATCTCTATTGTTCGTAATCTATGAAACTCCACTGGTGGCCGTGTTATAATGCAAGATAGTGAGAAAAACCGTTGTTATTCGAAATGATTTCGTTTGATTTTCGACGAGGCAAAGGCACTCCGGTGCATGAAGGACAAATAGGAAGGAACTGATGGCGGGAACCATGTGTAAGAGAGTAAAGAAATCGCTGGCTAGGAGTTTAACATGGAGTGTAGCGTTATATGGAGCAGATACGTGGGCTCTGATAAAAAGAAGACGAGAATAAGCTGCAGATGATTGGGATATGTGTGCGGAGAAGGATAGCGAGAATGAAGACGAAGGAAGAAGCGATTGGCATGGCGGGTGAGGAGAGGAAAGTTATGGAGGAGATTAGGAGAAGGCAAAGTTGGTTCCTGGAGGACGTAATGAGAGGGAAAGGGGTGCTGAAGGCTTTGATATTGAGGGGGACATTGGGTGAGCAAGAAAGGTGAAGAGAAAGGGTAGCCATCATGCCTGGGAGGGTAGAACGTATACTAAGATGAAGAAGGTAATCATGTAAGGAGAAATGGAACCGCGCCTTCATAAAATCTCGGAGATTTAAACCCATTTCATTTAGTCTACGTTCACCATTGGATTACCCTATTAAAAATGATAGTGTATAATTGTGTCCAATTTGGTAGATTGACAGGGTATTGCTCCATCAAACTCTACCCTGAAAACCGAAATAACAACCATATTGGTTATCCCAATTTTTTTACTTTCCTTTGGATAGCACGACAGAATGGACGAATTCGCGAATGCATAGCAAGAATATTCACCATCTGTTTGCAATTTTAGGCAAGTAACTCATGAAACGTATATTGGCTACTTAGTGCTACGGATTCTACTCGATTTTACCATAGCTTTCACCGGGAATGCGGATAGTTTTAAATTTTAATGAATAAACAATGTATGTAATGAGTATGTATGCCAAAAAACTCAATGTTATGTTCATGCTGATTTCTAGTAAGTTATTGATGGAAATCATCGTAAAGTTGCAAAATTTGCGCGTCAGCCAGCAAGCTCTAGATGAAACTCAAGTTTAAAACAGATGGCTGACAGGCCACGCCCAAGAATAAAGACTTACGATTTTTTTAGAATTGGCCATCATATCGAGCGCCCTCTCCATTTACCCCAATGATTGCGGCTTAAAATGTCGCTCGATGACGTGCAGCTCACTGGAAATTGACGAAAGTTGACCGACCTATAAGGCTGTTTTTTGATCCCAGGAAAATCTCTTCAGAAACATGCTTTGATAATGAAGTACTTATTATCAACTAATAGATCGGCCGAAAATAGAAATGCTCTCCATTTTATGAGCCTAGTTGATGCTAAAGCAACTATTTCTCCTGTGTATTGCCACCTCCTTGATTGCGGAGGTATGCTTTTTGGGTGTGCTCCTCCGGATTCCACCCGAAGGCGGAGACATTTTATATCCAGCGAGAAAAAATCCTTGATGTGTTCCTCATCCCCGTCTCCCTCTCACTCCCGCCGCCCATCGTTCTCCCACCGGCCGGCTGGGCCCCGGCGAGGTCTGAGGTGGAGGTGAGCCCCGTGGGAGTTTTATGGGACGAATGGGGCGGGGCAGTTGCAAACTTGAATATGACCCCCTCGGATCTTTGGACTCCCGAAGAGATTCATCTTCGCCGCGTTTTCCCGGGGGGTGAAACTTTCGAATGGTCGTTTCCAAAAGGCCAACCTTTCAATAGAGCATTTCAGGGAATGTATGATTCATTTCTTAACGTGACATTTAAGCATGATTTTGGTGTTGAATATGAATAATTTACAGCGATGAAATTGCACGTTATTCAAACTCAGCGCATCCAATTGCGTATTCGTATTACTTGGTATAACATTAGGTGAGCAAAGGTGAGAAAAATAATATTTCTACTTCGAGAGATACAGTACCCATCTCGCCAACCCCTTTCCGGGGTAGACCATTGAGGTAGACCGAGAGGACATCAAGGCCGCTTGGCACGGTACATTTTATTGCACAAACGAATGTATCATAGATTTGACCTACAAGAAAATGAATGGAATTAGAGCAGGTTCAATTTCCCATTCTGTCATTCAGACAATCATGTAGCCTGGTACTTATTTTTTTGGTAAATTATATATAATTTACCAAAAAAATAAGTACCAGGCTTGATGTAGTGGAAAGAATTCATCATAATGAACAAGAGTAAAGCCTCTTTTCCACTTCGATTTCAGCTTATTCATTTTATACCCACAATTTTCCGCTTTACTCGGTACAATTTTCCTCATGCAGGAATTCATACATTCGCATTGTAAAATAAAATTTACGGCGTAAAGTGACATTTACGTCATCAAACTGCAGACTGACAACCGAAATGACAACCATATTGGCTATGCCTGTGTTTTCCTTACTTTCCTATGGATATCACGACGGAATAGACGAATTAATGGATGTAAAGCAAGAATATACACCATCTCTAGGAAATTAAGGCATCTTGAGACATACACTGGTTAAATTTAAACATCTTTCTCGGGCTTCGTACCGGGTAATGTTTCCATAATCCAAGGCACGTGTTAAATAACACGTGCCATGAAAATGGAAAACAAGTCGTTTTCCGAAACGTCGGCGGATTATGAAAACATTACCCGGTGCAAAGCCCGAGAAAGATACTTAAATATAATACACCGGGAAAATCTTAAATCATTTATTATACACTGGTTACTTAGTGCTATGGATTCTACTCGATTTTACCATAGTTTTCAGCGGGAATACTCATTATTATAAGTTTAAATAAATAAAAGATAAACGTGAAGAGACTGCATAATATAGAAATAAATGAACGCTGATTTCTAATAAGTTATCGTTGGAAAACAGTAAAATTAAAAAATTAGTACGTCAGCCCACAAGCGCTAAAGTAAAATCTGGGTTAACAAAGAGTGCGGATATGCCCACGCCCACTTTACAGCTTCTAGCGTTGGCCACAGTGGCACGCCCATTTGCCTCCATTTGCCTCAACGGGGCAGGCAAAGTAAAAGAACTTAGTGACTTCTGTTGCTGCTGCTAGGCCTGGAAAATTTGTTCTCTTTTGATAATTTCCCAAATGCCACTGAAGTCCGACAAAGAACTCTGCGCAAGCCCCGGACATACTTTACATTCCCACTCACTGAACTACTGTACTCCATAGCTCCTTCTCGGTTGAATCTGTAAAACTATGAAATTCCTTCCCTTATGGATGATGCTTGACACGTTCGTCAAGTATCATCCATAAATTCGTTCCGGTCTAAATTATTATCCTCAACACAATATCCTCAAATTGATAATATCTTGTCCTAACGCAGTATAAGATTGTAGCATAATATGTGAACTGATACGTTCAATGGTATCAGGCTCAACTATGTGGAAGTTGATATTCACCTATGAAAAAACGACTTCGTTTTCTTCCACTGATTTATTTTTTCGGTACGACATGTTTCGACACATAGAGGTCATTTTAAAGTACAAATATTTTTGAATTTCAAGCAAATATAAATACCTGGAAGAGACTTGGGGGAGGTTGGAGAGGGGTGGAAGAAGTGGGTGTTAGGAGGGGGGGACCCCGGAGAGAGGTAAGGGGTGGCGGTTCTGGTGAGAATTGGGGAAAACACCCGTGAGAGGACCGCGTCGGTGAGAAAGGTGGGGGAGGGGGATGGAAGGTAGAGGGAGGGGTGGGTTAACTTGGAAAGGGTCATGTTGTTATGTGAACTGATACGAATTGTATTAAATCTCTGATATTTTTACACGTGCTATATTTCATGTTCAATTATGTTTGGTGGATATGAAATGTTACTTTAGAGTAGTGAAATGTTCAGTGAATCCAGCTCTGTATTTTTTGTTGCTTTTTTGGTGTTTTTTTTTGCTTGCCAGACAATTCTGTTGGCTCATGTGTCCCTGGAAAACCGATAGGCTGCTAAGCCTGTCATCAGGTTTCCCAGGGACCGAACCAACAGAATTTGACATACATCCAAGCCCTGGGTGGTGAAAGCCACCCAGGCGGGACTAAAACCTGCAACCCTCTGTTTAGCAGGCGAGGACTTTACCCCACCGCCACCGGGGCCGGCTTTACTTATAAAGGTTCCCCTCAAGGCCTAAATCATGGAATTTACAATGAAATGTTATCAGTCATTTACATATTTTTTGTATAGCCTGCTTGAACCTAGGGGACATAAGATCCCAGGTTCTAAATAAAGTTTTTGTTGATATAGTACTCTGGCCTTGCATATCTCTTCCGCTTCTTTGGCACTCATGAATTGTTTCATTCATGCTCTCCTAGTCTTAATACTCCTAATATCACTCCTCTTTGGTCTCTTTTAACACATTCACCCTTGAATTTCAAGATTTCTACCTCTTCCTCTTACATTATTCATTCCAGTAATATATGGCTGTTTCTTTACTCGCCTCTCATCCATTTTCTCGACTTGGCGAGACCAACGAAGTACAATCCTTTTATAGGGATACGTCCATTTATGGATCAGCGAACCCTCATTCAGTTATAACCCACCAATTAATAACTCTATCCAACTTCCTTTTATCCGAACTCTTCTCCATCTATAACGGAAACACAATGATATAAGGATGAACCATGGGTAAAGTAGCATATCAAAGTAAAGTTGGAATATCATCGCAGGATTTCCATGCCACAGCCCTTTACAATAATCATAAGGTTCAGCTTGATTAATCATCAGACATTTTTTTCTGAGTGGTAATCATTAGTTTAATATCAAGGATAGTCAAATTACCATAATGAAATGACTATGAATGATTAGCGCTTTCAGTTGGACGAATTCTCGTCATAAATTCTAGATTTGTGATATAATTTTACTTAATTGGGACATTTCAAAGCCATCCTGTTATTGATTGATCTCGTATGTTATATATTTTCAATTAAATTCATTAAATGGGCACAGAATGCATGCAGTATGTGCTTGAATCAAACCAAAGAGAGATAACATGATTATATCAAGAGATATCGCTTTATCTGGCGTTATCTCTTGGTACGATTTCATAAATGTACATGGACAGATAGCGCATTAATGTTTGCATAAATCAATTGTCACATATGCATTAAGGGATTAAAAATATTTTGATTCATTTTCACTGGCTTCGCACGAGATTTAAGCGATTTTATTTTGGACTATAGGGACGCTAAATTGTGCAGCTAGCTGAAGTGCGAGGTATCCGCTCTCGCAATCGTGGCAAAATCCGACGGGAGGACCAATGCCTCATTTTATTTCGTTTACGCCGGTTTGTTGACGTCACAACTCCCATGGAGCTTTGCTAATTAATTTAACGGCGATGGGAATCAATCAAACTGCACATATAAATTCTTTACGCCGATTTTTTTCGCTATAAGCTAATTTTATGTCGGTATTCCGTCATGTTAGACTCCATGAGAACTTTAAAATGTTTCCCATCACGCGTATTTTATATGGGGCCGAATAAATGAAATTTGGAGGAAGTCATACTTGCGAGAGTGAAATATTTCGTAATTATTTATAAGTTTTTATAATAGTTTGACTCGCGTTTACGTGGTAGGTAAATTATAAAACATATTTCACTGCTCCAAAGTTAATACATATATATTAACAAGGATACTTGGTTCTCCATATCCATGATATTCACTTCAAAAATTAAGCCGTAGACCTTTGTCAATATCGTTACTGAGTGAACTTATTCACTTTTTACTTGATTTCATCTCAGTCTAAATAAAGGCTAGCCTCAGCCATGTATTGCACCAATGAGGAAATTGTTCAGTACAGGTAGATTCTTATTTGAGTATTGATTTTTCAACTACTTTGAATATATCATACCACAGAGCTAACCAATTGTTAAATTGATTTTAAGATAGGAATATTATAAAGTAGTCACTATTTTAATGGTAATTATTGCTAAATCCAGACATTTGTGTCAAAGATTGCGAATAATTCCGCGAGCATATAATTAAATTTCGATTTTCGCGATTTCAATCAGAGATCTTCATTGGCTTATTGCATGTCTGAATTGACATATATCTGAGTGAAATAAAATGAAATCTTTTAAAAATTCTTTGTAGGTTGTACATAGGGTGTTCATTGCTATTACATACCTCCTTATTTCAGCAAAATATTCGGTGCTTATCCTTACAAAAAGTGGCTTGTTGTTGCATTGAATGCTGTTCTCGGAGTCGTCCACAGTACTGTGAATTTGGAGGCATCAGACCAGCCACAACCACACCACAATCTTCCGGAACAGATATGTGTGGTGTCTAGTAGCTTGCATTGTCAGTATCAGTCAGACCTCTAAGAAACGTGTTTTTCTTTGGAGTTTCGCAGCTATCTTGAGAGCGCATGTTGAATTGTTTTCGCTATGGAAGTAACATTTATTTATTAGTGCTTCCCCTAAGTTTTTTCGGAAATGAAGACCTACGTTACACGGATTTACTCGGAGGCTTTTATCGGGTCTATACTTTTGAATCCCACTGATTGACCTCGGTGAATTGCTAGATGAAAACCCCAAGTTATTCTGGTCTTACGCGAGAGAGCTCCAGGGCGAATCTTCGACAGTAGAGTCTTTACTGGATACAAACGGCAGAGTGATCATCAACAGTATCGACAAAGCATTAAACCACTACTTCAAAAGTGTATTAGTTAACTAAGGATGACACAATTCACAATTTAGATATTCCTGACTTTATCGAGCCGATGGCTGACATAACAATTCAACTTGACGGAATAACTAAACAACTGCGTTCGATTAAAAGTAACAAATCCCCAGGTCCAGAGGGAATACCTGCATGCGTGCTGAAGGAGTTAGTTCCACAGATTGCACCATTTTTATAAATTATATTTAACGAATCATTATCCGAGGGCAAGGTGCCCCAAGACTGGAAAACAGCCAACGTCACACCGATATTCAAAAAAGGAAATAAAAGTGACCCAGGAAATTACCGTCCAATATAGTTAACATCACTTTTAGGCAAGATTCTCGAACACATTGTCGTTAGTAATATTATGGCATTCCTGGATAATCGTAACTTCTTACATGGCAGTCAGCACGGCTTCCGTAAAGGCAGGTCCTGCGAAACATAGCTTGCACCTTTCCTTCATGATATCCTAAAATCAGGCGAATCGATTAGGCAAGTCGCGCGATATTCCTCGATTTCAAGAAGGCACTCGACAAGGTTCCTCACTAAAAACTCATATATAAATTGCAATCATGCGAACTTAATAGAAAAATAGTGAATTGGGTTAGTGACTTTCTCAGTGATCGAAATCAAAAAGTAGTTATTGAAGGTTTTAGCTCTGATATGGTCGAAGTCACATCCGGTGTTCCTCAGGGAAGTGTGATCGGCCCTCATTTATTCATTATCTGTATTAATGACCTAAGTTCTAGAGTTAGCAGCAAAATAAGATTATTTGCAGACGATACAGTTGTCTACCGTGAAATGAACGAAGACGCGGACTTTGAAGCTCTATCATCGGACCTTAACAACGTTCATTCGTGGTGCCAGGAGTGGGGGTTAGAATTAAATATCAGCAAATGCACCACAGTGTACTTCCTACGAAAGTCATCACAAAAATGCCGTACCTATACTGTGGGTGGAGTAAACAAAATCTTCAGATACGGTAAAATATCTTGGAATTACCTTAACATCTGATATATTGTGGGGATTACACGTACAAAACATATGTGGCGCAGCATTAAAGAAACTAGGTTTTGTTAAACGTATAATAGGAAGGTCCTCGGATGAAAGAGTCAAGGAGAGATGCTACTTCGCTCTGGTTAGGCCACACCTCGAATACGCCGCGAGCATTTGGGACCCTGATCAAGTAGATTTAACCAAAAAAATTAATAAAATACAAAGGAAAGCAGCGCGCTTCTTTAAAAACTGCTACGAGCTACATATAGTGTCTCACAACTTTTAGAGGGATTAAGGTGGGAGCCCCTAGAGACTCGGAGGCTACACGCTAGGCTTAGGTTGCTTGATTAATTCAGAACTGATATTTTTCAGAGCGGCATAGAGAATATTATCATGACTCCTCACAACATCTCTAGGTCTGACAGATGATAAAATAAGAGAGATACACTGCCGAACAGATAGGTACAAGAATTCGTTCTTTCCGCGAACGATAAGCGATCACAATAGGAATTAAGCTCACTAAATACACTCCTATATTTCATGTCCAAAAAACTTACACCTTTACACGGCTGGTGACATAACACCCCCTGACACACGCCCATGCGGCGGCTCGCGGGGTATTATGTAGATGTAGATGTAGATAAATCGTACCTATCCTTCCAATGTACATATTTTTTACTATGGACATTCATGACTCTGCTTGCTTCAGGTGCGTTATCAATGGTTCTCTAAAAATCCCAATTCGTAGGCGAATCCATCATATTCAAACGGTTATTAATCCTTTCTGCTTAGTTTCCCTCGATAATATGCCTACAAGGTCGTGAATCACCTGAAAAATCCTAATTATTCCTATCCTAATGTGACAAACAATGCCTCTCGGTATTCTACTGCATATATTGTCTGTCATTTGGCATATCTGAGGTAAACTGTTCTATTTCCCTCAAATGATACAGCTCTAATTTAATTTGTAATGTAAAACATTGAACTATTGAAGTGCACTGGTTCTATCTAACCCCGGTTCACTCTATCTCTTCGACAAAGCCGTGACTATTATGCTCGATGCTGACACTTCTTTATTCTCGCACAACTTCTTGACTTATCTCTGGGTGCTAAGTTTTTCTGATTACGCAATCACTCTTTCCACCCAGTTGCTTTTTTACAGCGGTCTACTTAATCATTCAATTCCTCGTTATTTTCCTATTCCGAGTGCCTCTTAATTCGATTTTCTTTTTTCTTCCAGATTTATAATGTTCTCACCTATTATCCAAGTTCTTTTTACATCTTCGGCAGCAGTGACTTCAAGCAGAAAATTCATCTATATGTTAGCGACCAAGTTTGCCAATTTCCCCAAAAAATCACTTTTCAAGAAAAATCGATACCAGTGCTGATCACATCCCGGAGAGTTTTTACCACGTTACATATGGTGTTAATCGTCGAAATTAAAACAAGAGAACCTGATAGGGCAGATGCATTTATTTTCCTATCTTAAACTAATGTACGAGCATAATTATAAACTTTTCCGCGGGTTTTCATTACTCCAAAGTGATATTCTTTTAAAAAATTTATGCTCATCATATTTCTGAGCTATATATGCTGAGTTTTAGTTGATCTTCGTGCTTCGTGAACCATCTCCCGTTATTCTCAGCGATTTGATTTCTTGGTCGTGAGGTTAGCTTTGCGACTCACTCAGCTGCTCCACAATTATTGCTGCTACCGGAGCTCGGTGTCACATTATCCCTAAGGACCCTCGGTGTGCAGCTCTGAAGAGCGTGAAGCTCTTAAAGCGATGTATTGCTTGTGATTAAATTTTCTCATTCCGGATTCCCCTCGGTGGCTGGAACTTTCTCTTCTGCTTCTACTGCGCATATATTGCTCGCTAAAAAGATTAATGTGTCGCATATGCGGAACATTTCAGCTTTTGGGGATTGCCTGCAAATATCATCTCATTGGAAATGTTATCTCCTTGAAAAAAAAAACAGTTTAAGCAAGAACGGAGATAAGAGAGTGACCCAAGGACCAAAACTGGCATAAGTACTTCCCGCAGCATCACCTACTCATCATGAACAGAAAAAGAGAGTACAGTAAATGCACTGTTTACTGAAAATATCACAAAAATCATCTTTCTACTGTAGTGTTGATAATTTTCTCGGGCTATCTCAATGTTGAAGATAGCTCTCGGTTTCTGCATTTGAAAGGCAGTCGAAGATCCAGGCTCGTGGTCACGGTGCTTGGGATTTTGAGTACGGGTTGTGGTCCTGGTAACACTTGCCATGGGGCTATGCCGAGGAATTAGGTAAGATAAAGCCAGATTCCTGAGCTGATGTATGAAAGTTTTCAATTTGCCGTGTTTGCTACGTGCTACATGCATTTCTCAATAGCTCCAAAGGAAAATATAGGTTCCCTACACATAGAGGGGCATGAATTTGAAAAAGTAGACTATTTTAAATACTTTGAAGTTTTTTAATCAAATGACAACAGAGGAGAACCAGAGATACATAACTGATTAAATCTTGCCAATAGATGCATGCCACAGACTCCATTCTTCGAAACCCCAGTCGTATAAAAAAAACATTTAATTGTACAATACAATAATCAGCCCAGTATTGCTCTATGGACTCGAGACATGGAAAATAAATAAGAAAGAGGAGAAACAATCAATAATATTTGAAAACAAGATGTTACGAAAGATCTACGGGCCTACAAACGAACAAGAAAGTGGAGAAGAAAGTACACAAGGAAATAAGGGACCTTTACGAGAATACAGACATCATAAGTGAGTTTAAATGCGGAAGAATAAAATGGGCAGGAATTTTGTTAAGAAAAGAGGACGGATGTGTGATGAAGTAGGTTTTGAGAGGATATCCAGAAGGAAAACGACCCCGGGGAAGAACATGACAGAGATGGTGGAACCAGGTAAAGATAGATTTGGAGAGGGTTGGAGCTGCGGAAGAGGATGCAATGGACCGAAGAGATGTAGGGTATATGTTGGTGCGGCTAAATCTCAACTTGGATATAAATGGCCCTGGGAGTAAGAGTAAGTATGTTCGCTTTGAAGGTCTTTTGATTTGCGTTGATGTCCTAGAGGTTTATATGACTGTGTACCTGGAGACAAGGTCGAACCCAGGATCTAAATGTGGGAGGGGCAGCTCACCTTAAATCCGGGATTGGCTAGTCATGCCCGCTCCAGCACGAAATACGACTTGAAATTATTTACAAACTACTTTCATGTCCTTTTTCCAGGTTTTCACATTTTAGCTTCATGGAGGGGTGGCCTTTCGCTCGTAGAAATGGCGTGCTTCCAAAAGTGAGTGGAAATTATAGTCAATGGTACTGGACTTAGTTTCTAACTGCTTCACATGCTGAGGTTTTGATAGTGTCGCTCTACCCACGATTCTTAATGTTCGAACAAACGCATATCTCTGCCCGAAGTGAGATTCGATCCCTCGACCCTTAGGGTTTCCGGGCCGTCACGCCACCGACCTAGTCACCGCAGCCGACAGTGGAATTGGTTTACTTTCGACACATGATTTTTTCGTCGAATTTTCATTTTTAATGAGGGTTTCACATCGATTGGATGTCTATTTTAAACTTTTACGGCCACACTGAGGGCATAAAGATCACACTCCTGAAATATTTTCACGAATTTTCTTCTGTCATTATAGATGGAGACTAAGGAAACGTGCTTGCATTATCTTTTTATAGCCCATAAATGTGTAGATGATCCTGAACTTCTGATTATTGCATGACAACATTGTAGTTATCCCTAGGAATGATATGACCGAATTATTAGCATGCAAGAATAACATTATTTCATCCGGGGTAGTCTCAATGGAGCCAATTTTTTCACAAGATGCTACACTGCTCTGAATATAATTTAGCATAAAGATCAATTTTAAGATAATTGTACTTTTAGAGAAAGGAAATACCTGCGATAGATGTCGGAGCAACCTATTGTCCATGACTCAATTATTCCTCCTCCTCATGACAGCGGCTTGAATACACCGTGAGCCACCCGGGGCGGTCTGTCAATTCCCACCCTTCCCTTTAAGTTATACATAAAATCATTAAATCTAATTAGACACAAAAGTAAAATTAATTCCAAGGCATATTAATTGTATTTCTTTTACTTATGCGTTGAAAAACAAAATTACGCATGTGGTTTTCTTGTATCTTTTGCTAGCAAAATCTATTTCGAATCCATATGGAAAATAAGAATTGTACTTTTCCAATGTTATTTATTGTCCGTCGTACCACACGTTCGTCAGCTGGCTGCATCTTCAGGTACAATTTTTTATCTTTTATTGATTGATTGTTACGATAGTAACCTTATGCAAGGACGGGGGGTTTGGAGATCAAACTAATTTAACTATAAAATACTTCCACGATGTGACGCCTGAAGGTGTAAAGTTTATTTAAAATCAATTTCGTTTAATAGCGATGTGCTACAGGTGATAGAGAAAGAGTCTGCGATCCATAATCACTCAATTCTAGATGTAAAATGATTTTCAATCAGTTTTTAAATGAAAAAAGTACTTAAGCCTGGGGTGAAAAACCCAATTCTCCCATTTTACGCTACTGCCTCATGAGTGAAAATTGATTTTGGTAACACTGAATGCAGTAGCAAAGAAGATGACGGTGTTGCTAAGGAACGGAGACGCTTACTCTAAACGCAGCTCCGTCCAAACTTTAAATTCTTCAGCACGTGAGGTGTGCCCATGAAAGAGTAAAGTAGAAATAAGGTGATACGTTGGATTTTATCTTTTTGTAAACCTGACGGCTAAAATACGCAATTTTTTGGTCAATTGTCTCCAATCCATGTCATAAAATGTTTATGATATCTCAGTGTGACAATTAATAATTGAATACTGCGAAGCACAAAATGAGTGGATGAACAGCATTCCAATAATAGCTCCCGGGCTGGGGACATTGATGCATGCAGGGGCTGCTAAAGTAGTCTGACTTGTAAGTCTTCTTGTAATTGGGCTAAAATTTCGGATGTCGCTGTAACACGTGAAAAAATTGAGCGAGGTACAAAATTCCAACGGTGTAATTAAATTTCCTTCCGCGCGAGATGTTTAATTAGAAGCGGGAAATGGGGAAATGTTTCTAATACTCCTTGTATTTCGCCGCCCCCTCTACCCCCTTCCACCTCAGAACAAGAACGTTGAAACTCAATTGGCCAGGCAAATTCTCGTTTTTTTAAGGTTTTTAATGCAGGAAAGCTACGGCGAACGGAATATTGTACTCCGTGATCTCGCTAATTTTATTAGTAAAACAAGGATTTCATTGCACTCGTTCACCTAATCCGAGGCCTTAGCAATGTAGTGATGTATCATTAGCGATATACGTTGCACTGTAAATATCGCATTGCAACACTGATCTTCCACGTGATTCAATGCATCGAATAGCGATATATCGCGGACTTTTCGATGCCGAAGTCGATTAAAAACGCAGTGCGGCATTGAAGTGCGCATATCGAACAACCCTACCGGCCTTTTAGACTTTGCTATCATTTCGATACATTCATACTTTGCCATCTTCCCAGCTCCCCTTCGTGGTGGGCAGTACTTAATGGTTATAGATATAGAAAACTGGCTCGTTTCCACACAAGCCGTAATAATGCCCTCGGTAACTTCTTTTGTGAATTTTGTGACGACTGTGCATTGCTTTGTACCAAATATCCTGCTCTTGAGATAACTTGTGTTCCTCTTGCAGATTGTGAGCCTCTTCAGTCATGCTCATTCTTAGAATCTCGGCCTCCCGCGTCCACTAACTTTATTTACCCTTTCATCACATCTCTCGCTATTCGACTCCAATCCATTCTCTCAACAAGATCAAACAAACGAAGCGCGCTCCTTTCTCTCTTGTCCGTTTCAGAAGCATCTTATCTATACATTCACCCAGGTCCCCTCCATCTCTCATTTCCTTATTTTATACTACAAACTCTTCTTAGATACCTCATACCTACTGCACCCTGCTTACATTTGTATTTACACGCTAGGATTAGTTCGCTTGAGAAATTCAGAACTGGTATGTTTCAAAGCGAATATTATCATGATGTCTCACTACATCTCTAGGTGTGACAGAAGCGATAAAATAAGAGGGATACATTGCCGAACAGATAGGTACAAAATCTCGTTCTTTCCGCGCACAGTAAGCGACCACGTTAAACACTGAGCTCCACTAATACACTCCCATATGTAATGCGCGCCGCCATTCCAACTTCCAAAACCATATCTCTTACATCGTTACACGGCTAGTGTCTTAACAACCCCTTCCACACGCCCATGCGGCGGCTCGCAGGGTAATATGTAGGTGTAGATGTATTTCTCAGGTTACGCTTTCATACAAGAACATGGGGAGTAGTACTCACTTACATTCATGGTAATTAATTTTATTTCCACTTCAATTTTATTCTGCCGGAAAAATCCGAACGTGCGGAGTGTAACGTGACCGAAATGTGCCATTGGAACTGCCATCATTGAGTTAAATTTTAGTTTAGTTTCTTTTCTTTTATTTTACTTTAGAGCTCTATGAAATGTTCCGCATTCGTGACCGAAATGCGGAGCTCGCTTATTTACATGCTGAAATTAACTCCTGTAGATATGCATCCTCGGCATATCCCGTTTATCGTAGATTTTCCAAGGATTTCTCTTATCAATATCTAGCCATCTTTACACTATTTCCGTCTGAGGCATTCCATGTGTCGCTATTTTTTCTTTACACGATAAAAAATATGGAATTAATCGTCTTCCACTTGTTGAAAAGGTTTATGTACATAATATAAAATTCTGTCCTCGTGAACCTTGTATCCTTTGACACCCTTGTTCCGAGTCTACTTTTTTAAGTACGCAAGTAAAAACGCTTTTTACATTTCCTACCTCAACATACGTAACTTCATCCTTGGTGGTTCCCTTCTTTTGTTTTTCTTTCCAGAAGTGTTTTGGGAAGTTGCTGTGTTTCAGAATGCTTTCAATAACTTTGTGTAACTTTATACTTTTCCGTGTTCACAAGTTAATTCATGCAAAAAATGTATCCTTTTACAAATCCTGTAATAAACGATCAAACCTTATAGCAGGTACCTACATTTAAATATTTTAGGGGCGAAACACCTATGAAAGACGATCAAGATGTAGAAAACAAACTTAACAAATTTGAACACACATGCGGAACATTTCATAGAGCTCTAAAGTAAAATAAAAGAAAAGAAACTAAACTAAAATCTAACTCAATGATGGCAGTTCCAATGGCACGGTATGGGAGTGAGACGTGGGTACTCTCAAAGAGGGACAGAAGTAAAATGGAATCAACTGAAACGAAATTTCTTAGAACACTGGAAGGTTGCATATTACAAAATTGGACAAGATTTAATCATTGTTAATCATTGTATTAGAAGATAAAATAAAAGAATACGACATGCAATGGTGTGAACATGTAGGGTGAATACAGCCGGACAGCCTTCCTAGAATTGCCTTGGAGTACAAGCCTAGAGGACAACTAAGCGTTCTTCGTCCGAGATTAAGATGGTTCCCGGAACAGGTGGTATTGTGTAATCCATTAAGTGAAGAATAAGTAGAAACTATCCTCAATATTCATGCTTCCTGAATGGTGACTCTCTCCGTCCATTTCATCAACGTTACTCTTCTCATTCATTGGTTGTTCAATCCTAAGTTTGGTTGACTTCAGCTCTCCATCCCTATCTAATGCTATCTATTTATAGCATTCTTTTTGATTATCATTATTTATATCTATATAATTATATTTATATTATATCATTATAATTAATATTATTAATTTATAATTATAGCATTATTTATAGTTATAATTATCTATCTAATGCTAATTCCCTTACCTCCTAGGATCTCATCCTATGTACTTTCCTCTTTATTTGGTCCATGTACTTATTCCTGAATTTTCCTCTGGGGACTTTTCCCTCTATTTTACCTTCAATTATGTTCTTCACAAACCCATTGCGTCTCAGGGTGTGTCCAATCCATCTGGTCTTCTTTTCTCTATGGTGTTCCATATGGTCCTTTCCTCTTCTACCCTTCCGTACACTCCACCATTTCTTATTTTTTCCGTCCATTTTATCTTCAGCATCCTCCTCCAGCACCAGGTTTTGAAGGCTTCTATTCTTTTATGGTCATCTTTTCTAATGGTCCATGCTTCCGATCTATAGAGTGCTACGCTCCACACAAAGGTTTTCACATACTATTTTCTGGTTTGAAGCCCTATCTTCTTTGAGCACAGCAGTTCTCTTTTTCCCATGAGCTACTTCTTAGCTTTTGCCATTCTCCGCTTGATGTCCACTGAACATCTTCCGTCCCACGTGATGGTACTTCCGGGATAGGTAAAGGAGTCCACTTGCTCTAATTTCTCTCCTCTCAGGGTGACTTTTACATTAAGCTTCTCTCTTCCGCATACTTATTTTCGTCTTCGTCTTAGTTATTTTCTGACTGTATTCTTGGATAACTTGGTCCATTACGTTTTGCGACCTGAATATCATCACGATTTCTAGCTATGACTGCAATATCATCTGCGAAGTGGAACATGTTTATTTCTTCTCCGTTTATCTTTATCCCGCTCTATAAAAAAATCATTCTTCTGGAGCCTCCATAACTACGGGACTACATTTAGAGTGGTAGGAGTACGTTGCTTTTTGAAGTGGTGCTTTAATTTTGGTCGCGTTGGGTTCAGAACTCATCCTCCGACACTTTCCCGTCTTTTGCGGTCCTGAAAAATCTCCGACACACGAGCGTTTTGATAAGTCTGCGTTGCCTGAGCGAGAATGATGGGGTGAAAGTTGCTGCGCGAAAGGGTCGGAGAGTCGATAAATTTCCGTGGAAAACCACACAGGGAAGAGAGGAGGGAGATAGTTTTCCCCGAAAAGCATGGCGCGATTAATGAGCGTTTCCGCATAATGAAGGGCCAATGAGCAGAAATCCCGGGAGACGTGGATGTTTATAGCCAGGTAATATTTTTTGTTCTTCTGGCGTGATCTGTAGCGAAAAAATTAGAATTGGTGTATTTTGCGTTATCGAGGCTCCTTAGAGTAATCAGGGACATCGATAAATGTCAGTTAAGAGATTTCTCGTTTATAGCTCATAGGTATTTAGGACCTGGCACATGTAAATCTGCTTTATTCCTCTAAGTTCTGCCTATCCCTTTTAAGCTCAAGTTCTAAAAATCGCTTTCTTCGTGCGTTTTTCGTGAGACTGTTGCTCTCTTTTGAGCGGAAAATATCCAAAAAGGCTTCTTGATACGAAATCCGGGGAAATATTTTTTTATTATCGCAAAAGACATTCTACGAAATTTAATCAGTTGTGCGAGTCGATGCGTGCAGCACCCATTTGCAATTGAGTCAGGCTGGGTAAAAAAACCACACATTTATGAAGCTACCACGTCTTGTATTTTATTTTTTAATTGCTCCTCATCTGCAAAGTATATTTTAAAAGTATTTCAACCAATCAACTGGCAGTAAAATAAAATAAAAAAACTTATGTTTTCTTTCAATAGCGTTCATTAATAACTAACGCGTTCGCTAAGACTACTTATAGCAGATTCAAATACAGAACAGGTAGGTACAGTCATTGACTTATCTGGCTCTTATTTTTAGGAATTTATGAGTTTATTTTCGAACCTTGCCCTCAAAATATACCTTTTGCGATTCTTCCTCTTAGCTTTGAGTAGTGAAGAAGTCAATTTTAATTAATTTGATTTGATGGAATCGCTGTTTGCTCGATAAACCATGACTTTTATACTTTTTTGCCCTTATTTTGATAAAAAATTGCCGAAAAATACTTTTCATTTACGATATCCAAAATAACAGAGAAAAGTAACTACTCCGCGGGAGTTGGAACACTGAATGTGTTTGAACAAGTATTCGACAGCTATACTTATTAATGAAATGTGGCTAAGTCTATTAACCCATAATGAACCTAAAGTTTAATTCTTGAGAAGGGATTTCTTTCCTCCATGTCATTTAAAAATGGAATAACCTAGATATACTTGATGAAAGTATTTTGTATTTTTTTTAATTTTACCAAATCTTTCCTCAATTTACTAACTTAAACATCCTACATAGCCTGTTCAACTTTCTTCCGAGTCGAAGAGATTCATGTCCAAGAGAATCTAATAGCTAACTAAGCTTTACATTCGCATCTGTCCTCCCGCCTTCTAATTAACAGTTTCAATCCTTCTCTATGGGTATCCAGCGAGTAAATTGTTCAAAGTTTGAAATTTCCATTAAATATCGCTCATTTCATTCACCCTCTATTTTTCCGTGCCCCTCTTTCGCTCTCTACCCAACGTCTGTCCAAATAATCGACGATTCTGAGATTGAATCCCATAGTTTTATGCCTGTTGAAAAGGGAGGTGAAATTTCAATGAATTCACTCACACGGATGACATAGCCAGATGACACAGGCATCGGTTAGCAGCTAATTGGCGTTAATCGCTTGCTATGAACCCCGCGTGTGCCTGATTGATGGAGGCTTCGGGAGTAAGAGAAAGCGGTCTTCTCCATCATATTTATGCATCCATTACAATTCTCATTCCAATATGCCGTCACCGATGAGGCTTAAATATGCAGTTGTTACAAATTTTGACATGGGAGACCACGATAAGAGGGAGGGTGACTTTTACGGAGTTTTATTTGGACTGCTAACATTTGTTGGTCGATTTAAATGAGACAAATTTTTCCACTTCATCTTATGCTCGGAGGTGTATTGATTTTAATGATGCCGAGGCTGGAAATAATATGCTCAGAGTGTCAGTATTTCTGTTTTGAGGAGTCGTGCAAACTAAAAAAGGCCGACGACAATTTTTTTTAAAGTGTCATTTGCATTTGACTTCTGATGTGGTGTTTATGTTAGTGATCGCGTCTACTTGCGCTCATCCCTTTCGCAGCACGTTGAGGACGACTTATTTCTCGGTTCGTAGAAACTGGCTATAAAACATAATATATTAAATGAGTATTACAGGTGTTCTATCATGGCGCTCGAACGAACTTCGTGTTTTTCAGTATCTGCACAGCAGTCGGAGAACGTGTCCTAATTTTCCAGCCCCTCGCAAAGGAATTAATATTTAAGCATGATCGCAAGTTAAAGGAAAAACTTTTTTCCTTTAAGAGAGGTCGACTGGCACATCCTTCAAGAAAGTGATTTCAGTGATTTTCTATAAGTTGACTCTCTAAGATTATAATCGATTTTGCGGCGACGGAATTAATGGTGAAATAAACTAAAAATTGCCTAAAGAAAATCAGTTTATCGTCATTTCATTGAATAACCAAACCTATACCAAATAAACTTAAAAATATTAGCTGATATAGCTCTGCTCTGAGATCAATTTTTCGCTGCTCATACGATATGAATACACGTATCATCTTTTTCTAGTTTACTAGGATCATCGATATTTTTTTAAACTTTTGCTCTCCTGACCAACTAATCGAACATCCAAGAAAGAAACGCCTTTACCAAACTGTAATTATATGTCCATTATTGTCTCAAAGTCAACTGTTCGTGAGAAATTCACTAATGTGGTGCAAGTTAATTCGTAAAAAGATATTCCTAGAAAATTGAGTCGCGCCAGGACCACAAATTGCGAGAATGCTTGTGCAGAAAATGTCCGCTCCCCTTTCCAATACTTACAATTAGTACTGGTTTAACGTATCACTTCGTAGTGGGTGGAGTTGAACGCGCAAGTGTTGAACATAGGTATATACCATACGTAAACAAGGCTCTTTAGGGCAATTACGTAGGAGATTTACTCGCGACGAGTGGATAAAGCTTTTCGGTCGGTTGACTCGCGTAGCGTTGGCTCTAGGGTGTAGTTTCAGGGGCGGAAGGGGAGGGTGCCCCCCCCCTTCCGCTGTAGACGGGAAAGGGACTGGAAATCCAGTGAAAGAATTCATACCAAAGCCAAGGGGGCGTGCCCCAGCGGGGATTCCGTTAATGCGCAAATGGCAGACGTAGAAAAGATAGTGCGAACATTCATTGACCGATCGATCGAAGATCTCTAAAGTGAAACTAAGGTTTGATAGTCTGAGCGCTGAGTGAGAAATCTGATCGAAAATCCTAAATGATATCGCCACTGGTTCTGAGTTCATAGCCTTGAAGTAATTTTAATGTCAAATTCAACGGCAAATGTGGATTTTTTGCTTTAAACACACACATTCCAAGAGGAATAAACCGAAAACTGGTAGTCCTCCGAAATGATGCTGCCCATGTACTGCAAATACTTTTTGTAGATAGTGGTCCATGAGGAGAGGATGCAGAGTGTGATGGGTTTGAGAGTAAGTCACCTTCACAAAATTTAAAAAAAACTCCCGTCGACTTTATTTTTAGCCGAGTTCGCTGCTAGTGAATTCCAGTATAGATTACCCTTCAACGACTATCTTAAGGGATTATCATTATCGTGTGCCCAAGAAAGGCAAGGTTATAGAGGGTAATAATGATGAACGCACAAACCGAAGGCATTTGCTATTGACAATATTCGAACCCGCCCACTAGGTCAATAACAGCCTTTTCCCATGAATCCTACCCGTCTGCGAATTGAAATGTAGCCCATTTTCGCACACTCCTCCGCAAAATTGCGAGAACAGCTCCCCTCAGCGAGAGTAATTTTTATAGCCCTTGAATTAATGAAAAATGGAAAGAGTGGACTGTAATTATTGATCAATGGTGGTACACCAATTAATTCTTCGCTGGTTCGCTCTTCAAAGAGTTCATATCGGAGGTCTATGATCATAAAAATTTTGCCTTGATCGGAATAGGACGAGTAGTAACAATAAAGACAATTTTGCCGGCGTGCGCGAGGGACATAATACCCTGTGGAAAAAACCACCTTCCAGGTGAGACACATAAATTACACGGTGAGGAGGGAATCGGTGTCTTGAGTAATTGAGGGCATCGGCCTTATCGCACGCAGCGCATTGACACAACTATCAATAATTGCTTTCAAATACCCAAACCGGCCGATAAAATTATTCTAGCATCTTTCGTGACCGTTTTAAACAAATTTGTAGAAGCTCTCGAAATACTTAAACATTTGCAAAATATCTGCTGAAATACCCGTCGCAGGTATAATAGGAGCAATTATTGGACGAATGAATCAACAAATCGTCGGTACCCGTTTGTAGAGTGGAAATCATGCCTGCTAGATCTAAGTTCTTCAGGGGCCCCTCCCATGATGAAAACTGGGAGTTCTGCTACGGAACTAGTCTACTTCGGCGCAGACGCATTCTCGCGTAATGATGTACCTGGTCGAGGATATTCAGTAAATTAGAATGAAATTATAATACGCATAATGACATCATATTAATCACCGGCTAAACAAGTTCGATGACGTTGCCTCACCATAGTGCAAGTGAGTAAGGTCCAAGATACCTACGCCCCAGCTGGTCGTCAGTGGCAGATCAATAGGAGCTGCGCATGGCTGCATGCGACTTTTCATGACGTCATGTTATATACCCATCGTGCCACACGGTTGGAAAATGGCAGATTGCGGTAGTATGTAGAGAATACATCGAAAGCATTCTGCGGACATTGGTGTCTCATTCGTCCTAGGATATTTCCAACAAGGACTAGGACTTCTGAGAGTGAAAGTGATTTTGCTCGCTTCCATGCGGGGTGCCTTGTTTGAAGTTAGTGGGTTGTCTTGTGGTCGTCAGCTGCATATAGGCTGCGGTGTATTGATAATGGAAGCCATCTTGCTTTAAGTTGTCAGTTTCTTACCTGCATTTTGAAGTCCTGAATAGGCGTTATTTATGCACGGTTTTAAGTTCCATCTCACCAAATAGGAATATTAGTTTTTAAGATATTAAATTAAAATCAGCACAATGTCTGGCGAGAGGGAAGTTCCTGCAGAAGACAGTATTAGAGTGGTGTGTCGTTTTAGGCCACTGAATGATTCCGAAGAAAAAGCAGGATCAAGGTTTGTGGTGAAGTTTCCATCTGGCACAGATGACAACTGCATTTCAATCGGGGTAAGTGCTAAATTTTATTTCCCAGATAATTTCACCTTCAATTTGTGAAATGAATGTAGTTTTGTTGTACCTACAGAGTTCCTCTACTGTTTCTAAAAGTCGTGAACTTAATGTTTGAAGTATTGATTGCTCTGTTTGAATCTAACATGAACTTTCAGACGTACTGATGTGTAGATATGGTCGTACAGTGGCACATTATACTATCCTCATAAGTAGACGGTAACGTGTATTTTTTGTATTTTAGGGAAAAGTTTATTTATTCGACAAAGTTTTTAAACCAAATGCAACGCAGGAGAAAGTTTACAATGAGGCTGCCAAATCCATCGTGTCAGGTGGGTTTACTGCTCTGCCGTGCTTAATAATTACCCAATCGATATCATGGTGATATTTAATTCCTCATAAATTTTGTCGCACAGATGTCCTCTGCGGTTACAATGGCACCATATTTGCCTATGGACAAACATCTTCAGGAAAAACACATACGATGGAGGGTGTCATTGGAGATCCTGCGAAGCAGGGAATCATTCCTCGTATTGTCAACGATATATTTAATCATATATATGCAATGGAGGAAAATCTCGAATTTCACATCAAAGTATCATACTTTGAAATTTACATGGACAAGATTAGAGATCTCTTAGATAGTAAGTAATATTTCCTGCTTTCTGTGGCCGTTTCTTTAGCATTCTGTGTGTACTATTTCATAGCCGGTACAGTGGTCACCACTGTAGTTCTTTTGGGAATCAAGTTCTGAATCAAGAAACTCATTGTCGTATACCTTTTTCAGTATCCAAAGTCAACCTTAGTGTGCATGAAGACAAAAATAGAGTTCCATTTGTCAAAGGTGCGACGGAAAGGTTTGTCTCCAGCCCCGAAGATGTTTTTGAAGTCATTGAGGAAGGAAAAGCAAATCGTCACATTGCCGTCACTAGTGAGTACCTACATCTTGCTTTGATGAAATGTTTGAATGTCTTTCTCTGTTGAAATCAATCTTAAAATTCCATTGTGCTCAATTGAACTCTGTTTTCAGATATGAACGAGCACAGTTCTCGGAGCCACAGTGTTTTTCTTATCAATGTGAAACAAGAGAACTTGGAGAATGAGAAAAAGCTTTCAGGAAAGTTGTACCTTGTGGATTTGGCTGGTAGTGAAAAGGTGACATAATCCATTCTATCTCATATGTTGTGGTTCTCTCTTTTCTGAGTGTTTTTCAGTGAATTAATTTTTGGTATGATTGTACCGAATGGTGATCTATAATTGGGGATTGCTGTTCCTTAGTCACAACGTTAACACATTTGATATTATGTACATCAGTTTCGTAATTGATTTTTGAACAAAAAATTGTGTTTAACAGGTCAGCAAGACTGGTGCAGAGGGAACAGTACTTGACGAAGCAAAAAATATTAACAAATCACTTTCTGCTCTTGGAAATGTAATTTCTGCATTGGCCGATGGAAATGTAAGTAATACTATGCTTTAGTTTTTAATTTCCTATTTCATATGTATCATTATGCGTTAACCAACTGTCTTTTGGGACTGAATGTGGAATTTAGGAGATAAAATTGATTCGATAACCATGAATTATGGTGATTAGCAATAACTGAGGCTTTTTGCTTTCCCGAGATCTTTTTTAAAATTTAGGAAGTTGTGGTTTGTGACTGCAGAATTTAGGCTGTAAGTAACTAAATCTGGTGAAGTTAATGGAAGGCAGACTTTTTTATGAGTAAGGGGGCATCTATTAAGTACCTGAGGCGATTTTTTTACCCCACCTCCCCCTTGGTGAGATGTCGTGAGATTTGGCTCGACCCCCTCCCCCCCCTTTCCTAATCTCACGTGAGATTTTTCAAAATGCGTATTTTTAGTGTAAATAGGTTAATCTGTGCTTGATTTCGTTGGATTAATTTTAACAAAACATACTTTGCTTAATTATTTCTATTTAAAACTAGTTAAGACTAGCATTTAAGGCTACTAAGAACATAGTCTAGAATCACAGTGAGAAAATTGAACAAAATACTTAAATAGGAACAACTAAAATTCGTAAAAGAATACTCATTCTAATTCAGTCCACGAGGACTCATGTATGGTCTTGACTGGAACCAACATGTCCATGTGATTTTCCATAAAGTCATCTGCTCCTTCAACCTCGCTCTGATTTAGCCATTCTAAACCATTGTCGCTTGCAAACACAAGCTCAGTAGCTCGACGTGTGACAATCCATGAGGGTTGCACTTTGCACGCTGGTGCACTGTGGACCGTACGCCGGTGCTCTGCAGCTTTTGTAATGGATGAAAAGTATATAGTGCATGTATTGCAGCATTTCTTTTCTATATCACCACATACACTTTGGCAATAGAGGTCATAAGGCACGCCTTGTGCAAAGGTTGAATCGGTAGGCAGTGGTGAATCAAGAAGGGAGCAAATGACTTCGTGACGTTCGCATAACCGTGATAAATATTATTGTGTAGGATTTAGCCATCTTTTAGTAGAGAGATACATGTTTTACTTAATGTAACCCAGTTTTCTCCTAATTTTACACTGTTTCTTGCAGAAAAGAAAATTACGTGATATTTGCCGAGACCCCCCCTCTCCCCCACGTGAGATTGGGTGAGATTTGACTCAACCCTCTCCCCCCCTAAACACCTCACGTAATTAATGGATGCCCCCTAACATGGTAGCTGCTAATGTTATCATTGAGAACATCATGCTTAAGGGTTTAGCTTGTGGTGCATAAAATATTTACTTGAGCAGATAAGTGTGTACTCCTCGGGCTACAGTCTGGGTTTGCTTCTCCATATCTGCGAATATTTTGTGGAAGACTTTTCCTTCATCTTTAGGGTCAGTCAAAGGCCCTGAAGATGATAGAAAAGTCTTCTTTGGAAGCATTTGTGGTGACGGAGATGGATAACTAAACCCAAATGGAAGCCCTTAAAGAATACACTTGATTATTTTCTTCAATAGAATCAAGTCGTGTATTGTAAAATGAGTGAAATTTTTCCTTCCTATGTTGCTGTTGGAGGGAGATTGTATTTAAGAGCTCTACATTATAATCTGTGCTAGTGTGCCATTTGGCTTTGCAATTTGTATTGCATCACAATGGAAGTGATTGGAAACCAAAATATAAGTCTTTTATAATTTATCAATGTGAATAATTATCTCCTCACTAGGTAAACTTTTCATAATTGCCCAAGATATCTGATATCAAATCTGTATTTGATTGAAATTCATGTTTTTCCTTATAATTTTTTCCATTTTATTATTTCTTAATTTTTATGCCAGCCAATGTGTTCAGGTTATTCAAATTTATGTTGTTTTAAGTGCAGTTACAAGTTTCTGTGGTATGTTTTTACTTCACCTCAAGCAGCAGTAGTACTGGAGTTTCATCAAGTTTATGCTGTCGGTTGATTTGTGTGAAGTGAAGGTGAAGTTGATTAGTGTGGGAGAGTTCAGGGCGATTGAATTTGGTGCTGTGCATTCTGATAAGTAATCATTGCTGGCAAAGAAACACTGGAATTCCATGCAATATGCTGATTTGATTTCAGCAATTGTATTTCAGCATCATCAGCAGTCTCAATCTCAAAATTGAGAATTCTTCCTTGATACATTTGGAGGGTCATTTAGAACACTTATCTTCTCCTTGTTGGATTTTGGGTTTACCGTATTTCTATCAACACATTCTGGAGATTTTGCACCTTTTTAGATGATAATTGTGGAAGTGAGGTCTGAAATTTGTGTAGAATAAAATTACATGGTTAATTTCATTCTATTCTCACCAAAGCCTGAATCACACTGTCATTTTTTCACGTGCTAGCTCTGGGGTAGTAGCAATGATTGGTATCCGTATCACTTTTTCTGGCATCATTTATGACTGTCCTGTTTTCTGTCTTGAACACTTGTGACAGCTACAGATAATAACCATGGTTAATAATAGGAAATGCGATAACATTTGGGTTTTGGCAAAATCAGATTAGTAAATGCAAAAGAAACAATTTCAGTTACATCAAAAGTTACTGTGATATGGAAGATCGTGGCTTGAGATATTGAATCCCTTTCCTCAAAGAGCTTCCGGTCAAATTATCCTTGGACTTGATTGTGAAAAATGAGCATATTATTCAGGCTGTGTTAAAGATATGGTCATTTTTAAGTAATATTGTGTGAAATTAATCAAGTAATTTCATTCCAAATGAATGACTGCCTGTAATTATCTCTTTGCTACCCCTCATACTTTTTCTCAAATGAAAAATGAAAGTTGAACATGGATTTTGTGACATACTCTGGCTACTAGAATAGTTCAAAATCTATACGCATCATTAATGGAAGTATAACATTCTGAAACATATGCGAGTGGAAGTTATGTATTTAATTTCTTAACAGTCCTAAGAATGAGTCAGTGCATTTCAGTCTGGTAAAGTCGTGGACCATCATCATTGCAAAATACAGATCCTCATAGAATTGTCAAATAGAAGATTGAAAATAACATTCTAATCCTGTGCATTGATAACATCTTTGTTTTGGGCACTTTGATGGCTGAAAAATCTTGCCGCTGTTGCTTGAGAATCCCCCCAGCCGTATTCCTTTGGGGTGGCTTGTCTGGTGTTGTGTGGATATCTAGAATGTCAATGGGCAGAAGTCAATCAAGATTCCATACTTATATGATATTAATCGTCCTTGAATGCAGGCTAGTTACTCAGGAAAGATCGGGAATCCTAGTATTACCAATGTTCACAAGTTCGCTTTATGTAGGTACATACCTTGGCTTTTGTGTCTTATTTTGTTTTAGAATCTTATGGACCTTAGGTGTCGTCATTGTGTTTCAGTTTGGTGAGCTTAGTAACATTCGTAACATTTCAATGTGGATGTGGCAATAGTGAGTGAGATGGGGTATTATTTGCTAGGGAAGAGTAAATGCTATATTAAGAACTAGGTGATGGTGTGTTTGTGATATTTATTAATGGGCATGTTATTTTCATGGAAACCAAATCATAATGGTCCAATATTAATGTTATAATACTATCTGATCAATTTTGGTTGCCCTTTGTTGGGTCTGGCTACTGGAAATTGTTATGGCTAAATGATTCACTGCACTTTGTCTTGAGAGAATCATGCATATTGATTGCCCATATAAAGTCCTATTTTTTATACTTGATTTGCTGAAATTATCTTTGTCCTGAGGATTATAATTCTTAATTTTATCTCATATTCTCCCCGTAATTATCGAGAAAATGGCCTCTTGGTCCCTTCATCATAATTTCATTTGATAGACCTTTTTTTGGCCATTTCCTTTCTGTTGAATCTCTTTGCCATTTTGTAATAGCTCTGATTGGGTCTAAAATTATATTTTCCAATGTGACTACTCTCCAGGGTTATTGCAAAGGATAAGTAACACATGCATGAATAGGACTTTTGATTCAATTTGGGGGATGGAAAAACTTGTCTTCCAAGCAATAGCCAGTGTTGTGCTATGTTTATTATATATTTTAAAATGCTGCTGCGGATGTGATGTACATATTTCTAAACGATCAAGTTAGTTTTATCCTAGAAGAAGAATAAGCCGTTGACTATAGATAAAACTTGCAGATTTCTTAAGTGATGTATGATTAGTTTCTAATTTAATGCAGGTGGTTAATGCCTTACTGGAGTAGCGGGAAAGAATTACGAAATGGAGAAATTAGAATAATGTGAAATATGGCTATGTTAAAAGATAGTCGGCACATTTTTTTGTGTTTGTTCAAATTGTAAGCTTTTAAGAGACATAGATAATTGTATCCTAACTTTACATTATCCTCGTATATGGCTGGAGAATGGTGGATGAGAAAACAATTGCGGCGTAATATTTTGCTGTAATGGTTTAGGAGTTCTGGAATTCTTTAATATTTTGGACTCTAGGTGACATCGCAGCAATGAAATGCTTAAAAGTAATATGTTAGATGTGTGCATAGTTTCTGATCTTTTCATCATTGTCTTGAAAGGGCTAATTTGAAATGTTAAACTGCTATGAATAGATTATTCTGCTGTGGTATCCAACATTGGGAAATTAAGTTGTTATCTAAGTAGCTAACTAAAGAATTGTGGTGTCTGATCACTTACTTCTAAATGGCATTAGGATTATGATTAATTCATGCATTTTGCTGTTTGGAGATGGCTTTTGGTTCTAGTGGTATTAGTTATGTCTAGTTATTTTTTTCCATTGTTTTATGAGAATGTGCTGATTATTTCATCATCCTGCTTGCTAAAATGTTGAAGATAATTTACTTGAATTTAAAATAATTTGGAGGTTCATTTCTTTGATGCTGAATTAGTAAATATATCATTCAAACTCATAGCCTAGAAAAACTAATTCAATTTATTTTCCACCCATAGAAAACTCACATTCCATACCGTGACTCGAAATTGACTCGAATTTTGCAAGAATCTCTTGGAGGAAATGCTCGAACTACGATCATTATTTGCTGTTCTCCAGCTTCCTTTAATGAGGCTGAATCGAAATCTACTTTGGAATTTGGAAAGAGGTAGGTGGAAATTCCTTTTTATAAGTAGTGATAATTGGCATTAAATTTGAAGTATATTGTTTTGAAGAAAGTGAATTTAGGAATAGCATGTGGTGGTTTATGTGAGTCATGTTTTTTTATCCCAGCCTGATAAATCATTGTATTTTAATTTTATTTGTTACCCAGTAATTGAGTTTTTGTTTAAAATCATGTCTTCCTTGAAAAGGTTGTTGGAAACTGGAACACCTATGTCTTAGATGTGATATTAATTTCTCTGGATGATAAGAATGTAATTGAGAACTATGTGTAGGAAATGAAAGAATTTCTACTCCTTCTAGTACTCACCATTCTTTGCATGACTCATAGTTAGAAACAGTATGCTTCATTCACAAAGTGCCATACATAATTTTATAATTTTTGTTTGAATATATCATTAGACAGGTGGATAATTAGGTAGCATATCATGGTGGTGTGCCCCAATTTGTAGTATGAATTCTTTGATTTGGTAGAATTTTTACAAAGTTCATGCTTGAACAGTTAGGTCAGCCAATTTGCTTATTTGAACCATTAGTTTATCAACTATGCTGATTGAATCTAAATGCAGATATTAGTACTTATCTAGTATGTTTTACCTTGTCCCATGCAGCTCACTTGATGCTTAAAAAGATAGATAATATGACCAAGCTGTACTTCTACAAAGTAAACTTGTGAAGTGATTTGTTCGAAGTTAAAAAGAGGATTTGTTATGGGTTAATTCTTCAGCAGTGTATTGATTTGTCTTCATGCCCATGATTTGGTAGATGGTTATTGTTCTTCCTCAAAAAGGTAGATGCGTGTCTTATTATTTTGGCATGTTTATTAGGGTAATTTTTAAACTAAGGACGACCAGGTGCTTTCAAAACTCTCCCGTACTGAACTAATTACTTGGTGATAGAGAGCCATGTGAACTGCCAGCTGTCACTTCATGCAGGCATAATGAGTCACCGTGCATAATTGCTGTCCGTAATCTATGTGGGAAACAATTTACTCTTGCTTTTGTGATACTCAGTTCTGTCTTGCAATCTGGCAGCGGCTGACAAGAATGAGCTGTGTGTGTGCATCAGTTTTTATGTGAAGAAAGAAGGTATCTTGTTAAAAGCTGAGTTTCTGATAGGTTTTAGTTTTTAGTGAGCCATGGTGCTAAACGAAGGTAATGGCAAATGCATTTGCTATGTGGTAGCTCAGAGCAGATTATACATTAATAGTCACCTGAAAATAACTTCTCAATAGTTAAATAAATTAAATAACTTCATGGTTACCTTTGCATTACTCTTTTGCTGTTAATCAGCAATTACTAAAGTTTCTTCAGAATAATCAGTTTGTTGGATATTCTTGTATAAGTTCTCTTGGACCTGATTTTTGCACTCTCGTTTTTGATAACTATTTTATGTGTTAATGTTTTATCAAACAACAGTGTAAGTATGGGATTGAGTTGGTGTGGTGGCTAGAGTACTGGATAACCATATGGATGGCCAGGGTTCAAATCCCTGCAGAGGAGGATGTTTTTCAGAGGAAACCCGATCCCTACTTGAATGTTTTGTGGAGGGCACTTCTAGTACAGTACTCTTGTCTATCGGATGAGACGTTAAGCTGTGGTCCCCTTGGCACCTTTCGTTAAGAGCAGGCTAATGCTGACGCCGGGTTTCTATCCACCCTTTCTCCCTTACCTATCCCCTATGGTGCAAATGACCTTAGCTGTTGGTCACATCCCGTGAAATCCAATCTAATCCAACAGTGTAAGTAAATAACTCATTATAGTTCTAGTCTTCAATCAAGTATTTTTTCATGATGTCAATGTAATCCAATGTGAAATCCTCCTTGGCGTTGAGTAGGGATTCTCCTTTTTCTATTGGATGTTTTCTGTCCATGTTTGAGTCTGATTCTTGAGCAATAAAAGGGTCTCCATCAATTTATTTTTCATGTCTCTGATTGCTACTAAGGAATATTCACATGTTCAGTAAGGTATACTATGTTTTCAAATATAGTAATTAGTAGTTTTATCTGTTCCATTGGTTTCTCAAGACTTTGGTGTGTCTTGACTATGTACATTGCATTGTCTTGGTAATTTTTTCATGCTTATTTTATAATAGTATTTTATTACTAATATAATATACCTAATTATTGTCGATTCTAAATTCGTGAATACTTTTATATTATATGAATGTAGGTCATTATTGGTGTAAGAGTGGAGAGGTTGTATGTTAATAATGAGATTTGAAATAAAACCAATATAATGTGGTTGCATTTGCTGCTGTGGCCTGTCCCTGGAGCTTGAGCAGAAATTTATTTGGTCATTTTTGGCCATTTTGCTAATGCTTTGTGTATTTCATTTTATCCTGCAATGAGGCATATGCTTGACTTATCTTTTTATTTTCCAGAGCAAAGACCATCAAGAATGTTGTTACTGTCAATGAGGAATTGACTGCAGAAGAATGGAAGCGCCGCTATGAGAAGGAGAAGGAGAAAGTGGCTCGCCTCAAAGGCAAGCTGGAGAAAATGGAGTCTGAACTCAGCAGGTGTGAATTTTACATTAATCTCTACGTTTTAAGGCTTTTTTTTATCCTGCCACACTGATAATTCCTAACTTTTTGGGCGGGAATACCTATGGAAAAATCAAGGTATTAAGTAGCAGAATCAGTGCAATTAACCCCAAATATAAGAGTTACGCCTTGGACATTATAGCTATGAGTAGACATCATATTTCCCATTGCAGAAGCTTTTGTGAATTAATTTGTTGCTTATCATTATTAAAATATTAACTTGGTGAAAATAATGAAAGAGTGGTGCATTTTTGAAAATGTTATACATTATTTCTGCTATGAGAAATGAATGTATAGCTTTTTGGATCAATATTTGCTGGAAAAAGATTCATATAACACACCTTTAAGAGAAATTAGACATTTTGTGCTGGAAGCAGATGCATATTGAAAGTGAGGAACAGTTTAGGGTTCTGCTTGAGCTGTAGACTGAGACCTTTGCTTCTTAAGCTCATCATATTCCCTTACTCCCTTCATTTCATCTAGAAAGTCCCAAGTGAACAATTTTCTTCATCCATTGGCAATACTGAAATGTGGTGTGCTGAAACTTAATTGATGCTGTATTCCTTGATTTGGAGAAAGCATTCAACAAAGTTCATCACAAAAACTGATATTCAAATTTCAATCATACAGGGTAATCCAAATAATAGTGTATTGTATACCTGATTGGATCAGTGATTGCAAGCAAAAAGTAGTTATCGTTGGCATTAGCTCTGATATGGTTTAGTGTGACATCCAGTGGCCCTCATTCTAGTGTGATTGACCCCCCTTTATTCATTAATCATACAAATGATATGTGCTCTCAAGTTGGCAGCAAACGTAGATTATTTGTAGACAATGTGGTCATCTAACGTGAAATTGGCAAAGATGCAGACTATGACATTTTATCATTGGACCTGCACTACTGTAACTCATGGTGTCTGGAGTGGGGGCTTGAACTTAATCATAGTAAATGCACTGCTGTACACTTCTTGTGGAAGTTGTGACACCACTACCATATCTGCACTGTGGGTGCTGTAAACATTAAGTCATCAGATGAAGTCAAATTCCTGGGAATTACCTTAACTTCATACCTATCCTGGATGCCACACATACAAAATATATGCAGTACAGCCTTAAAGAAACAATTTATTAAGCATATGGTGGTAAGGTCTTCACACCAAATACACCTCATGCCTTAGGGATCCTGGGCAAAAAAATTAAATGAGGAAAAGAAGTGTATTTTAAAGGAAATAGTGGGGGTAGTGGAAAGGAGGGTACGAGGTAGTTGTGAAATCCAGAGAGTAATCAAACCAAAAATCGTTTTGAACTACACCCAATATATGGGTGGCATGGACACTGCCGATCACTATACAAGTACCTATTGTTTTATGAGAAAGGCATTGAAATGGTGGCAAAAGCTATTTTTCTGGGGCTTAGAAGTTAGTGCAGTAAATTCGTACGTTTTATACAAGGAGTGCAACAAAACAAAAGGTGAAAAGTATAATTTGCAAGTGAAATTCTGTAGGGAGTTAGTTGCAGAACTTATTGGGGACTACAGGATGAGTGGTACAACTCCCAGGGGCCGACTAAAACCTTCAGAACACAGCGGTTGAATAGAAAACTGCATATCATCATGCCACACCCTGAAAAAAACATTACCTGAGGAAAAGTTACCTGAGGAAGAAGAGAGACAATTTACTTTTGTGAAACATGAAAACAAACCAGGGCTTCATGTGGGAGAATGTTTTAGAAAATACCATGGTTTGGAAAAATTAAGAGATAAATGAATATAAGTAGCTTATTACTGAATCTAAAAGCCAAATATGCCAAATAAACACTTTCATGAAGAAAGATATTGAATTTTATTTTGTAAGCTGCTCTCATTCTTAAATTCAGGGGTATTTAAAAATTAAATTCCGAGTGGGCTACAAGTATAGGGGCTCAAAAATTCTGAGTGCTAAGGGTTAAATTGCTTGAGAAATTCAGAACAGGTGTGTTTCAATGGTGAGCAGGGAATATCATTTTGATGCCACACTACACATCTGGGTTCAACAGAAGTGATAAAATGGGAGAGATACATTGCCTAAAGGAAAGGTACAAGAATTCATTCCACCCATGTACAGTAAGTGGCCATAATAAAAACTGAGCTCCACTCAAAACACTCTTATACACTTGTTATTTCACCTGCCCATAACCTTCTTTACCCCTTTACACAGCTGGTGTCCTTTCACCCCGAGCCACAAGCCTATGCGACATATCAGAGGGTTGTATGTAGATAATACTTAGCATAGCACTGTCATCCTTCTGCACAATTTCCTATTTCTTCATAGGCTCTTCAGCTGTTGGTGTAAATATAATCTGTCCAGCCTTGGAGCTGAAGTGCTTAGCATAGGTTTCCCTTCTGGAGTCCACGAAGATAGATCTAATTAAATGTATACTGCTAGATACAAATTGATCCAGTGTGATGGAAGAATGGAGTGACAAGCTTCGAAGCTTTTAGATAATGTTAAACTTCTACCCAGTAGGCAAAGGAAGTGTTGCTATCAACTATACTTTTTATTTGTAGTATGCAATTACCCACCCCATTCCCTGTGCTTGACAAGATTTCATCATAATTGGTTGCCTATATATATCAGTGAGTATGATGAAAATGTCTCGTCATTGTTTTATTGACATTCTCTATCACTCTGCATATGGGCATTAAAATCCAACACAGTAACAGGGTTTAGTATTTTGAAAAACGACACATTTCTCATGTCAGTCCTGTAGCTATTGCTAGTCGACATGACTCATAAATCAGCTGTTTTTGTGAATAAACTGAAAATTCTTGTCAGTTGGTGAGATTATTTAAAGTTGGTTACCTTTTGTTTTTACTCTTTTTTAAATTCATGCCTCTGCTTACTGCATATTCTCAAGTTTCCCATGTGAGTCTCAGTTATGATTAACTATTTGTTTATCGAAGCCACCCTAAACTGTTTCAGGTGGAGAGTTGGTGAAACTGTTAAATTGGAGGAGCAGGTGAACCTTAGGGAAGCCCTTGATGCAGCAACTCCTGTAGCTGCTCCTGTTGAAATAGAAAAAGGTAAGTGTACTGTTGTGTGTAGTGCTGTTGGAATATTCATTCCCTTGCATAAGCATTTGTCTCCACATTTCCAGGCAGTTTGTCTGATATTTCACAAGTGCCTAGCATGCTTGTAATCTGTACAGGGTGTCCACTTATCTGTTAACCAGAAATTTTATAGTTTTAATGTGTAATTGACTCCAGAAATTGTTCCATACTCTTTTTGAGGAATCAAATTTTTTTATTTAATTTTATTTTGTCCAAAGATCTTACAAAGAAAGATATAGGACACGTCAAAAAATACAATAGTTTAAAAAATATAGTAGGATTCAAAAGAAGCTAAGTAGGTTCACAAAATCACATAAATCACATATATTCACATATAAATAGTGCAACAGTTCACATATTAACAATGCAGTATCACACGTCTCAGCAAAGGTATACACACACAACATGGCTACCATATTTTAGCGCCACATCTTCAATACTTGCATACTAGAGTAACAAAAAGTAATCAATTTCTTTAGTCAAAAAGATCTTCAATAACTGAATAGTACTGTTTTTCATGTATAAAATATGTTACATTTTTTTGTAAATGACTCATTAGATACAATGATTTTTAAATTTTGTGGGAGTTCGTTATATATTCTGAGACCTTTTTCTCATGATCCCAACTTAGCTTTGTTAGTTCTGATAGAATTGTAGTGAAGACATTTCATGTTTCTTGTTTCGTAACTATACAGATCAGAATTTACAGCAAATATATTTAGATTTGGATGCACGAAAAGTAAAATTGACAATAAGTATACACATGGAAATAGGAGGATGTGTAGTTTTTTAAAAATGGGTTTGGATGGAGCATAATAAGGCTTTCGTGACATTATTCGCATTGCACGTTTTTGCAATATAGATCTTAGAAGCATGAGATGAAGAGCCCCAATAAATTATGTTCTACGACATGAGTGAATTAAATGCACCATAATATAAAGTCAGTAGGATATTTGTGTCAACTGAGTTTCTTAGGTGGCGTAAGAGATAACATATAGAGCTTAGTTTATTGGCTAAGACTTCAATATTCATCTCCCAAGACAAGTTGGTATGCAGGTAAGTTCCTAGAAATTTTGGTGGTTTTGGAAAGGAATCATATTGGTGATTTTGGAAGTTAACTGTTTCCTACGTCTGTGAATGGGGTTGTATGGAAATATGTGCCTCTCTCTTTCCGAGTTGTGATTGGAAAAGCTATAGATAGTTAATTCTCAGGAAAAACATAATTGAACTCCTTCATGATTAGTCAAAAAAGGACATTTTTTTTAGTTCCACAGATATATAGTTGGTATGACTGGTTTTTATGCAAGGTATCATTGTGGTATTGAAATTGGCCATACCAAATAAAACATCGGTGGAACTTGGCTAGTGTACTGAACCAGGATTGAAATTCGCTATGAAAAAATCATTTGACTTGACTGGGATTCGAACCCGGATCTCCCAATTACCGGTCAGGTGTGTTAGCCAGTTACACCACCAAGCCATCTTCCTTCTAGGCGAATTTTGAGGGGGGTTTATGTGAACTAGATGTTCAGGCCTCAAGTCTACTTTGAAGCACATGAGACGACAGTGGCTTTGTAAGCACGACTTCGTCTCATGTGCTACAATGTAGACTTGAGGCCTGAACATCTAGTTCGCATAAACCCCCCTCAAAATTCGCCTTGTAGGAAGATGGCTTGGTGGTGTAACTGGCTAACACACCTGACCGGCAATTGGGAGATCCGGGTTCGAATCCCGGTCAAGTCAAATGATTTTTTCATAGCGAATTTCAACACTGGTGTTTATGCACCCGTGCGAGTGACTTCGTACCACATCATTTGTTACATGCAATGTTTGGGAATTAGTGTACTGAAGCTGTGGGCTTTGTGTAGCTCATGAATTATATTGAGTTTTCCATGCCTACCCCATAAGTTTTGGTGAAGCTTCGCTGTTGAAGGAGAAACATACCAACCTGCTTTACGAAGTGTTTTACATCAATTGCAGATATTTTCAATTCATCTGACCTGAGGCTTTGAACCACGATATACCAATGGCTGGTCATGTATTAACCCAGTTTCACAACCAAGCCGACTTGATTCAGTACTTTTTTCTGTGGATGTGAGTTAGGATGTGAGTTTTGATAGGAATTGGTGTAACAGGTTTGAGACTCATGAAATTAGTGGGGAAAATAAATGAGAGATTGAATAGTGAGTAGTTTGTGTCAATGAGTTTTCTTGGGGAGACTTGTAAATTGCTATAATAGAAGCCTAAGGTTTTTGTCTCATTGTTCCTAATTTAATCGTCAGTTGTCTTATATTCAAGGTCTTAAAATGATGTAATTAGCTACTAAAATATATGTGCTGTACTACCTTGTCATTTCCTGTAGAAAAGATGGTTGTTGAATCACTAGACTGGTGCAAGAGGGAAGCGTTAGTGATTTTAGGAGAGTTGACATAATAAGATAATCATACTTGCTATACATGATAATGGCACTTTGTACAAGTAATCGTATCAGTTATAGAAATATTATTGACATTTGTTGTTATGGTAGGAAAGGTGCTGAAGAAAAGTATGGTAGTAGAGGAAATGTAGAAAAGACCAGCCAGTTCTCAATACTGTAACCATCAATTATTTTCTTTGATAGAGCCCACTATCAGATGCAGACTTATAAAATGAGTGTCTGTGTTATGTATTCTGTAGGTATGAGTGTTTAGTTGAAAAAAAGTCCATTAAGGAGACATTGGAAAGGGGCCTTAACATGATAATCTATTTTCTGTAATAATTTTTGAAGTCTATGAATTTTGAGAATATTTTTTAGAAATAGCATTTATCTTACTCGGTTTTATTTAGATATTTGGGAACACAACTTTGATTCATGGTTTGATCATGCCAAGCTTAGTCAAATAATTTGAGTTTAAAGTGATTTTGAATATAAAATATCATTTGATATGTTTTGGGTCATGTGAAATTCTTTTAGAAATTTAATGGTAGACAAGATACAGAATTTCTGGTGCTGTATGCATGAAGGCACCCTTATGTGTTATGGATGAGCTGATGAGGGTGTTGTTATCAGCTGCAAGAAGAAAATTTTAACTAGATTTCATTAATATGCATCAGAGGCATCATTTATGGTTTTTATACCATCTGTAAAATGTAAATTAAAAATATTATTTGCAATAATCATAATTTGACAGCAGATTCTCTAGATTTAGGTAGGAAAAGTCTTTCCTTTCAATTGAATATGAATTAAGAAAATAATTTTGTCTTAATTTTTTAATCTGTTCAGGCAAGTGTATGATGTGCTTATCACTTTGACTGAATGAATTTGATGAATGATGTATCGTCGTGTGAAAAAATTTTCGGAGGTGAGTTTGTGGTGCTATGTGATCTAACTGGTCTTAGTATCATGTAAATCCTTGACAGCTTGGTGAAGGAAGTCTTTTTGGGTTCTCCTCTGGGTCAGGCTGGCTGATGTTTTGATTCAGGAGTCATCATGCCATCATGAGAAACCTGTCCCAGTTGAAAACTCTAAATGAATTTCTACGTCAAGTGCTCTAGGAAAGCACCATATCTTACTTGACTGCTATACTTGCTAGTTTGTTTGCCCTGAGAATATTGAGTGGTTAGTCATTTTACTGTGCTTGTGTCAAAGTGCTTTTCTCTTTGGTTTAGAAAAATGGAAATTCAGGAGCTCCTCTTAATATGCAAAACTGGACACCCTGGTACAAAATCAAGCATGCCATTAGAGTCCATAACCCTCATGTAATCGAGGCTTGGATCTTATAATGAAGTTCCATTTATGCAATTGCTGAGTCATGTGCTTTTGTAGTCCAGACCATCCTTAACACTTGAGAGTTGACCTTGCTGATGTAGCAGCTGTATATCTTATTGCCAGTAATGGGTCACAGCTGTACATTTCTGGTTGGAAGCCTTAATAAAGCAATGTCCCCTTAGTGCCTCTGAAAGATAATCATCATGCTGTCTCTAGGCGTCTACTTGAAGTCTGTACTTAATGTTGAGTGTGTGCAATTTGTGTGTGTGTAATTCAGACTATGAATCGATGTGATTCGATGAGAGTGATAATCTGTGAACCTGCGCTCCCTCCCCACCCCTCATCTCCCTTCCTCTATTACTGTATTTCATTGCTCACCTAACGGGTGGTGGATCGTGTTCACCCGAGCACCTGCTGCCTGAATACACCAATGGGAAAATAGGTCAGTAACAGACACCGTCAATGTTGGCAGTTAGAGGGGAAAATCCTTTTTGTGGGGAGAGGTTCTGTTAATGAATGTGAAATGGCATGAAGATGGCAATCCCACTTTGATACCTGTTTTCTTTATAAAGCTTTTGGTGTCATTGAATGTTGTGCTGGAAGGAAAAAGACAACGACTTGCATTATATCGTAAATAAGTGCTATTTATAATTAATTTTCAAACCTTCTTGGAGAGTTGAACTCATGCTATACACATTGAATAAAGAGCACACCATTGCTTTGTGACTAGACATTAATTTGTTGGATAATTACCAAAATGTAATTGTGTTAGATTTTATTGGTATATATCTTCTAGGCTAGCTCTTGCATTGTATCTGTCTCATGGGTCTAATACCTGCTGTCCCTCATTTTCTAAGTTAGAAGAAGTTGTTCTTAAGAGATAAAATTTAGTTTAGCTGTTTTGATTTTAAGTGAAATCAATAAGCAATAAATTGAGTGTATTAATTAATTGTCTACTCTGGAGATTTGATACACTTGTTTTTTGGTTAATTTGGATTATTCAATAAATAGCAGTAATGCATCAAAGGAGATATGTAATGAATTCCTCTCAATGCACTATAGATCCAACTATAAAATTCTCAATACCAAATAAGCTCTTATTAATTTGTTTTCTCATTCAACACTGATTTGGTTATGCTGTTGGGGAATATTCTTGCTGACTAACATTGTATTTGTTGATGATCCAAACTTCTTTCAGCTAACCACTTTATTGCCAAACTTGTCTTCTTTTTAATATCTCCCATTATCAATGTGTCCAAATGTCTATAGATGATTAAAGAAATTTAATTTTTAGTAGTATAAAGCATTTCTTTAAAATCACTCTTTGATAATGATATGGCATTAAAAATAATGTGTAAGATTTTACCTTAATGGTTGTTCACTCAGTAAACCAACTTCTGGAGTAGTTTGTAGGTTTTTTATACTATTAATTGTGGTGAATGGGTCATCAAATTTTTAGTGGTGCCATTGACAATGGAGTAATCATTACATATATATGGTGGTTATTTTGATGTTTCTTCTCTGTTCAGCAAACTATTTTTAGTCAGAATATATCATCAAACATACCTTCAAGTAGTAATTACTGAATGAAATGCTATGAGAAGAACCTAAATTCAAAATTTTCAATCTTAAATACTTATAAATTCATGGTAACTGAGTGCTTTGAAGTTTTACAACAGACTGTAATCTCATTGTCATTATTAGCTTGGCAATTGTAGATGATAGATCTTGACTTTTAGCCATATCATGGAAATGCTACCTCTTCTTCTTCGATGGTACTACAGCCCAAATCGGGCCTTGGCCTCCTCAACTTTCTTCCTCCATTCCTCTCTATCCTCTGCCACCCTTCTCCAATTCCTCACTCCCAGCAGTTCATGTGCATCTTTGGCGACGTGATCTTCCCACCGAGCTCTGGGTTTTCCTACCTGTCTCTTCTCTCCCATTTGTCCAGTGAACACTTTCTTAGCTGCCCTCTCCTCTGGCATCCACAGGACATGCCCTGCCTCTTGGAGTCTCATTAGTTTGCAGTCGGTGGGAATGCTGACTTCTTTATACAGGCTATATATTTCGTTGTTGTGCCAGATTCTCCAGGCTTCCTCTATGTTCACAGGCCTGTATATTCTCCTCAGTACTTTTCTCTCAAATCTGTCCAACAACTCTGCAGATTTGGCTATTATTGTCCAAGATTCATAGCCGCAAGACAGTACTGCCTGAATTAGTGTTATATATAATCGAATCTTTGTTTTCCTGTGCTTATTACTAGATTTTATAATTGGGAGTAGAGAGAAGAAAGTGTGGTTAGCTGCGTCGATTCATTTTTTTATTTCTTATGTCTCATCATTTTCTGAGGAGACATTGGAGCCCAAATAGGTGAAGTTGCTTATTGTTTCAAATTTGTAGTCTCCAATGATGATTTTGTTTGGCTCTGCGTCTATCTTGTTCTTTGAACTTTGCTTCGTGAACATAGTTTTGTGTCGATTCACCATTAGACCCACTTTCTAAGCAGCGATTTCCATGGAATCTATGGAAATGCTACAGATGTACGTGATTATAGAACAATCATGTTATTCACTTTAAGAGATGGAGCTTAGTATTATTGTTTAGTGTAGTAAAACTGGCTCTCTTTTAATTATTTCCCCTATTATACTGTACCCTTGCATATCTTATTTGTATCTTCCCATTCATGCAATGTTTTTAAACTTGCTCATGTTCATATGGACTCCCGAAATTCTTCCTAATCAGTCTCTTCCACCCTGTTCACCCACGACTTTCTTGATCTGCCCCCTTCTCCCACACCATTCACATCATATTCTGAAATCTCTTTCATTATAGGACTTTGATCCTTCCTTTTGACATGGCCAAACCTATGAAGCAAGGACTTAACACTTTGGACCCTGGCCCTTGTAAAGTACGGACATCTTCCTGTCCCGGCTCTTTTAACACTTTTGAAATTTTTTAAAAAACTATTAAGTATTTCCATACCACCAACTACCATACATGTTTTTAAAGCTTGTAGTTTGTATTTTAATCATGATTAGAATGTAGTAAGTTTGTTTCGCTGCAAGGAAATGTAGAATAACTGCAATCAGTTCAGTTTTTTAAAAGAAAAAAATTGCCCTGTTGTTTATTTTACATTTATGTGATTTATTTTTTAAATAATCTTGAAATTTGACACATAATAGCATATTATATTTTCCAAATCAAGTATAGGTAACAAATCACTTCTATTTACATTAATCTGCTCTTGTATGATATAAAATCAAACAATCAGGTTAGCACAAACCAACATTCCAGATTTCACAATAATCTCCAGCTTCTTTTCTGATTATTTTGCCAGTGGTGGCTGTCCTCCTATCAGAACAAACAGAACACACTCTTCCAGGATACTTTTTTCCGTCAGTTGGTGGAATGGGTTTTGAAAAATGTTTCCCAAAAAGCTTATTACAGTTTTATTCAGGCTTTTGACCCACCAGATGCTCATGTCCTTTTTTCTCAACCAACTTGCCAGCTACAGCTTCTATAAACTTTGCCAAAGATATATTTTTCTCGCCTGCGTTGAGGCTTTTGTACAAGATAAAACTATTAACAATGAACAGCATAAAAAAATGAAATAAGTCTTCTTCCATCACTTGGCTCTTTCGATCCACAGAGGTGCGACATCGGCATTCATCACCGAAGGTAGGACATGGTGAAAATATGAAGTTCAAGAGCAGAGTAAAATGTCATATAAAAATGAATCACACTAAGAAATCCATCGTATGTTGCTCTCTGTGATTTTTCTGTGGTGCATCAAGCAGCACACAGAATCAACCAAAGCCCATTAATTTAATGTGAGAACGCTGTTGTAGGAGTAGGAAATGAAGCGCGGAGATCCTACGGGTGCCGAAATATCAAGGGAATTGTGGTGCCCGTAAATTCTTCAGGCATCGAGTCAAAAGTGTTAATCCTTAATATGCTCCACATTTTACCTATGCGTTTCCTTCCTGCATTTGAATGCTACATAATTTCATTTTCCATCTTTTGTGATAATTATGCCTGTGTGTGCCAAATTGTGGACTTGTTCTATTATTTCACTGTTCACCCTCATAATATTTTCTTCTTAACATCCTTGTCCAGAGTTGCTTAATTGGTCTTCAGTGTGTGTTTCCTTAACTCCTTGTTGCTTCACAGAAGTTATCCTGGAGCCCCAGTAATCCCTGTAGGATCTTAGGTAACCACACAGCATCATCAATGTACAGCAGAATTTTCACGTTTACATTCCCCACCATATCTTTGTCATTTTTAACCTGGCATCCATCACATATTAATCTGTAAACACATTGAACAGCCATGTGTAAAGAGTGAAAGATGAAATCCTTGTGACTTAAGTCATTGTCTCAACTGCTTACTCAGTTTCATATCTCACTGTGTAATGCATTTTCTGATTTGGGAAAACTTCATGTATTGCTTACACCTTTCTGTGTGGTAATACTTCTTCAGTTTATACATTACTTTATGCTGTATAACTTTACATGCTCATTTTATTTTGTGATTGTATTTTGTGTGAACCAATGGAAAATGGTTACAATGAAGTGCATTGTTTAGGTCGTTGTCTTTGCATTTCAAATATGATTGTACAATTTGTAGCAAAAAATGAACTTGTTTTAGATTTGGAATAGTTTCAGTTAAACTTACTTTGATGCCTTAGGTCATTTCCTATGTACAGTCTGCTAATTGCAGATGGACAAGAGCACTTGATTAAGTGAGAAATTGACCTCTCTTTAATTTGGTGACCTCCTTTTAATTTGGTGACCTCCTTTTAATTTGGTGACTGATCTGATGTTTCCATTGTGGCAAGCGGTTGCCATTTTAGATTTGGATAACAGAACAATATGTCATTTTTATATTGGTTTTTGTAAACCATCCTCAAGAAAATTCATGAGATTTGGTTAAAAAAATGTAGGGAATGGTGTAAGAAATGATAAATGGCATTAGGTGTTGATGCAGTTATGTTTGCTTGAAACGTGAGTTGACACCTGGATGAACTTCATGATGGATGTACAAACTTTCTACCTAATCACACTAAATGTAGGTATATATCCTTTGATACTTCTGAATTTCCTAATGTGAAGGAATCCACTGCATAAGTCATTGTTGCCATCCTTCCAGCACACTTATTGAGTTTACTATATTGTCGGTGTACTTCCTTGCTCTCTTCTTGGCTCAGTGCCTTAATTTAAGCCTCATGTTGCTTACTAGAAGTCAGAATGTTGTAGGTCACTTATTTTATCCTTATAGCCTTAAGTATAATAACTTTATGATGCTATTTGTGTTGTGAGTTGAAGATCACAGATGGGTCGTTGTAATTACCTTGCTGTGGTTCCTCTTTTTACAGCCAAACCTCTATGCATCCTTAAAATGAAAAACTTTTCTTCTGCTGTGAGAAAGGGTGCTTTTTCTGTGGTATTATTTTTTGCCTCCTCTCACTCGCTCACTCAGTTTGTACAGCAACAGTGTTTTGCTAATACTTGATTTGCAAAGCTGAGCATATTATTTTCCTTTGGATTTTTATGTTGTATTCATCATATGCCATTATATTTTCTATGTTTATTACATCTGAAATTCACTTAGGGTATAAATGCTTAGTTTAGCTGGAATTAGACTACCTACTCTTGCTTGTAGGCTAGTTTTCAGCTGGCATTATTTAAAGTGAAATGCTTTTTAATTTTACATAAATAGTTTCATCCTAGCAATCAGCATTGACTCTGCCAGCAATTTCTATTTATGAACACACTCAATGTTTAGTTTAGTGTGGTTTATCTTTGTTTTTTTGTGCTGTCAATCATCTGATGAAAAAATGGTACTCTCATTGGGTCTTAACCAGCTAATTTCCAGTGTTTTTCTTTAATTTGTACCTATTAATGGCTTTTTACAAATTAATTTAAAATTTCTGATCCTTAAGTGTGAGAGGAGTGCCCAGTCCTTATATCTCAATTCGAATTTTTTTAAGGTAGTGGTTTGAAGCTACATGAGAAAGTTAATTCTGAAATTTTTATTGATGATTTTGTTTCCCCATCCTGAGAGGCTGGAATCTTTTAGCTGTTCACTGGTTTTTCTATTACCTTAAGGAATGTAACTCTGTCAAATCTGCAATTTTTAGTTTTGAATTAATTTAATCAAGCAAATTGTGATGAGCCTTTTTAAATCATATTTTAGTGAATAGTGGTTTCGCTGATAGGTATTGTCCTTTGCTGGTAGCTTCATATTTCATTGACCTGACCTACATAATTTTCTAATTTTTGCTGCAAATTGTTCGTTTAAAATTGCTATTTTCATTCTTTACCTATTTTTTATTAATCCTGTTCAAGTAGGGTGTGTATGTTCGTGTACTAAAGCTTTTGCTTTGTATGTATGAGTGAATTTGTTTGTAAAGTTAGAATGGTTCTTCTCATGTGCATCATGCCCCCTCTATGTTATCCTGACAGAGGTGGTGGTGGGTCCAGTGCCGGCAACGCCTGGAGGTGGTGCAATGCTTGGCTCCCTCTCCAACGAAGAGCGGCAGAAACTGGAAGAGGAGAGGGAGAGGCTGTACCACTTGCTGGATGAGAAGGATGAGGAGATCAACCAGCACAGCCAGTATGTAGAGAAACTGAAGGAGCAGATGCTGGAACAAGAGGAGGTTAGTTGGGGATTTCGAGAAAGTTTCATAAATGGTTCATTGTTTTGATCAAATTCTATGTGCCCATTGCAATTTATAATATTTGACTCTGTAATAGTACTTATTGATTTAGCCTTTATCCGCCCTGTATGCCAAAAAATTCCACTTATGTTTCCGCTCTTACACTATGCATCCCCAAAACATCCCGATGGGTTTTGCTATGTCGTCACTTCACTCATCGCAGTCCCCCTGGTTCCAGTGTTGGTCTAATGGAATAGCTGGGCTCCTCGTACCATGTCTCATAGACAAAAGTCTCCTAGAAACTAATTTCTTGCCCTAGATAAACAGATCTGAGGTCACAAGCTTGGATAAGAGGTTGACGAATATGCAGTATGCGCCCCAAATAGAGACTGTAAATATCCTTTCTCATTCCAAATGAAGGCTAACCGATAAGATGATTAGGAAAGAAGCAGATCTTACACCTACAGTGGAACCACACTTTTAGGCCCCCAGAAATTTACGTTTTCCTTAATTTATGACATTCTCTCCAGGTTCCAAGAATTTTGGAATCCTTGTAATGCAACTTTATCCTGGTATTTGCTCTTTTAAATTTTTTAAACATCCTCTGATTTATGACTGACAAGTTGCAATTTGGCAGCTGGCATACTTATGTCGGCACAGAAATCATGTAACCTTGTGTTAGAGGCAGAATGAAACAAGAATGCTTGGGCTGATTGTTATGAAACAAATTTGCATGTGTAGCCTGTTTTATTTCCTGTTGAAGTGTGTATTTTTAATTTATTTTTATCACCGTCAAAATGCAGTTTCTTAGCAATGAAAATTAGCCCATTTTTTGAGCCTCTATCAGAAACTTCTTAATTCGCCGAAATACTGCATTGATAATTTTGGTACAATCACCTTCAGAATTCAATGCAACATTTCCTCAACTGTGTGAAGTGCCTTCTGCTAGTTTCAGTTTTTTACTGCATTTGTTATAGAGTTAATGGCTTTTGTCAATAGTGCTGAACAAGTCAATTCTTGAACTTATCACTGTGTAGAATTCACCTCAGTAGTTTTTCCTAACTGGGTGAAGTAAAGCAGATGCTAAGTGAATTCAAAAAGGAAAAGATATAAAGAAATTGGAATAAGTTAGCATGCATGTTAATTAAAGTTGGTGGACACCATTCACTCAAAGGGCTTAATGAGTACCCTACTTGTTAATAATTAATTATCGTTTTGGAGGATTAATGACTGTAATCATTTAAATATAGTGTACAGGATTTTTCTTTTGATGAAGAGAAAATGTTTGGCACAAGTGTTATATTGGTTTTTGTTTTGTGTTGCCTGAACCCTTGAAAATGAAAAAAAAAATTGCTCTTGCAAGTTATAACCTGTAATGAAGCTACAATTGAACAAGCCTTTATGACATATCATTGGCAGTTAATTTATTATGTTAACATCTTGGTAGGTTATATGCCTACTAGCCATTGTCCCTCCCTTTCAATCTCTCCCACTTGCCAACCTCGGCCAATATAAATTATGTCACTCATCACCATTAATTGAGAGGCTTCTTGTTCTTGGTGAGATTAACAAGCAGGCCCTATGAATCATATTTATGGAGGAATTTTTCATTTTATGCTTCTTTTTAAAACTGGCTGGCAGGAGTAGAAATCCTGGAATTGGTTATTGAATAAGTTGGTTTTCCTTCAAATAGCTGATTGCTTCCACTCGCCGTGACTATGAGCTTGTGCAGCAAGAGATGAACCGCATCCAGCAGGAGAATGAGAGTGCTAAGGAAGAGGTGAAGGAGGTGCTGCAGGCACTTGAAGAGTTGGCAGTCAACTATGACCAAAAGTCACAAGAGGTGGAGAATAAGAATAAGGAGTATGAGACCCTCACTGAAGACCTCATGACAAAGCAGGTGAGTTCCCTAAAAGGTGGGGGTGCATTCAGCATGTTGGTTGCCCTGTCTGATCATAGCTGCTCTGGCTGCCTTAATTTTTCTAATGTCAGTGCAATTATAATACTTGAATGGAATTAGTGAGTCCCCTCATCATCTGGCCTGCAAGATGTCTCTACTCTGATATCCCTAATCTAATGGGATTCAAATGTTGTAAAACCCCAAGAATTTTGAAAAATCACCATAGACAATAGAAACACTTTAATTTCTACTTCTGGGTAAATGAACCTTTTAAAGGTATCCATCATAGCACAAACTTGCATTATGTTCTGGATAATACTGAATGTTAAGTTAAATAGCTAATGTTGAATTTACTGAAAGGTCAAAAGATTAAATATACTAAGATTATACTATTAAATTACTATTAAATATACTTTAATATACTAAGATAAAAATGATTAATGGAAATGATTATGTTTAAGGTAGTTTGAGCGAAAAATCATTTTTCCTAGATATCAGTGAACTTGGTCTCATTTTAAAGAAAAATATATCACCCTTCCATTACACCAAAAATTCAACCCCTTACCACATTACTCGCTGAGATATTTGCCAAAAAATACCAGCCCTTTTATATGGGAAATGGTATGTTTATGCACTCCAGAGAGACCTTATATTAAAAATGAGGCATTCCTTACACTTAGATCTTGTAAAAAAATCAACAGTGTCTAGTCTGTGTGTTTTCTCGACTATTTTTGAAAATTTATCACATTGTCACCTCAGTAAATTCTTTGGGATCACAATAAATCTTCCATTTTGAAGGAGTTTCATACGTATGGTGTGAGAAAAATGAGACAAGTCAGAGGCTTATTTAGATATTTTCATTTGATTACTTATAATTCCTGTCACGTAAAACTATATTATTGCACCATTGATAATGCTATATTTAATTCATGTCTCGCAGCTGGTGAAATTAAACGTATGGTCTCGATTATGATTCCGGAACTATCTCTCTCATACTACCTTAATAGTACAAAGAATTTTGAAATATTTACTTGGAATTATATATGGTTTGTCAATTTTTTCTGTTTATTAAGTTACCTTTGAAATTCAACTGGCATTAAAAAAACATTTTGTTTGTTGTTGATCATTTATCATAGGAATCAATGATTAATCTTGTTAAGGGTCATAATCATTTTAAATTATGAGTGTTTAGTTTTTTTTAGGTTTATCAATTGATCTAGTAATGCTGCCATGGCATGAAGTCAAAACAAGACTTTATTGTGTCTGTTGCAGTGAATCAAATTTTGATTGTTCTTAGGGGCAGCCTCCGTTGAAAACTCTTTTTACCAATTGGAGGGAGCTCATGTTTAGCATCTAAATTCCAATCAAAATTTCATTCAAATTTTGGTATATTATAGGAAATGAGACTGATACTCGTATCTTTTTCCAGTCACAATTGAACAGCACATCATCAGAACTACAGCAGCTAAAGGATATGTCCACACATCAGAAGCGAAGAATAACTGAAATGCTGACCAATCTCCTCAAGGATCTTGGTGAGATAGGTCTGGCGATTGGGGGTGATGGGACTGACATGAAAGTGAGGCATTTCGAGGAGGAGCTTAAGGTTTGTAACCAACTTGTGTATGTTTAATTGTTTTGAACTTTTTTGGTGTTGTGTACCGTATATTTTTAGCTGGGATAACCATATGATTGCTCTCTGACCAATGTGATCATTAATTTATTTCTTTGTAGCTCACTGCTGATACAAATGGAAAGATTGAGGAAGAATTCACTGTTGCTCGATTGTACATTTCCAAGATGAAGTCAGAAGTGAAGAATTTGGCACAGAGGTGCCAAAACTTGGAGACGTTCCAGAATGACTGTAACAAGAAGGTAACCGGAAGGGCACGTATTAAGTTGACCATTCTCCGTACTGTTTGTTGACAGTGTTGCATGGTCGACTTATGATTTGCTTTTTTTCCAATCATAACTGAAAAAACAGCAAATTATGCATTTTTTATTCTGAGACATGCGCTTTATTTTTTATCAATTTGCGGAAGCAATGCATTGCTTTGTATGCACTGAAAGATGATTTTTTTTTTAAATTCATGCATGTCTCACTCTAGGGTTTTGGATTAGGGCTTATGATTATCGGCCAGAACAATATGAAAGTAATGGTGTTCATTTCTAGGAAAATTACCTTGAAGGAGGAACCTGGATTTGAAGCACTGTTTTGTTAAGATACATAAAATCTGTTGTAATTATTAAGTTTAGGCTAAGTATCGTGTATATTGTTTAAATATTATGTAAATATTCCTTTGGGTGAAATCTTATCGGTCAAGAGAAAAGCCGAAGCTTTTAGAAAACCTCATAACGAAAAACAGTGTTTATCTAACTCCAGCCTCTATTTTTATATCAGCAGGATTTAGTATCTTGATTTTATTACAGAATCAGGGAAGGGTTTAATTATCCTCAGGTTCAAAATAGTTAACAATGTATATGCAATGCATAATTTTGTTGTCCTAGGTAATAGATATAAATAAACCATGTTTGCTAAGAACTTCTGTATACAGCAGAAATTTCCATAGGCAACATTGCTACATTCATTACAGTATGTCAGCTAAGGGCTCTGACAAATACGGGAAGTCTGTTTTTTAAATATAAATACTTGTGTTATGCTATTGATGACCAACACTGAAAAAAAATATATTACAAGCTTTAGTATCTAGGGCAGGTTATACAAGTTTTCGAACAATATTACCTGGGTAGAAATTGAGATAGAAAAACTTATTTGAAGAGCTGCCATCACTCTGTGCAGTGTCAGTGCATTTCCTCGTAATAATTCATCATTTTAAAATCTATTCATCTTCGTTAAAGGACCGATGACCTAGTAATATTTTTACACCATGCGATAGTAGATATTCTATTTGTTATACACGTTAAAATCTCTGTTATCAGGCATGCTGAAAATAAAGGTTCCTCCTCAATAATTATTTGAAATGTGTTGATATTTTTAAACTCAATAAATGTTTTATCCTTTTCAGTTACAGCAAACTAACAACATTTTGCTTTTTCAGTTAGTTTGACTTGCAGGATAGATACATCCTTTGGGAAATATTCAATAACTTAGTGCCATTCCATTTTCTTAGGCTTTCTATTATTAATATTTACCAACTTTTGACCAGTATGAACATGGTGTGATCAATCTTCATTGTTGGGAATGCCACCACCCATCGTTAATGGCATTGCTGCATCAGTTGTGCCCAAAATACAGGAAAAAAAACATGATGCAATTTAAGATTCTTGCCGATCAAAGATACCTGTCATTTATTATGTGACATTTAAGTAGTCAAATTGGAAACCAAATGTGGACAAGTAATTTTTCTGGTCTTTTGGGTGAAGTACTGTTCATATAGGAAATAAATTCATGGGTTAAAGTATAATGTGGTGTTTAAATGTTTTGTTTTTTTATACTTACAGTATATGTTAAAGCCAGGAGTAACTATGTAATCATTTTAACTTAGCCTTATCGGTGATATGTAGTTATTTGCTGGTGCAAAAACAGGGTAGTGATCGTCAGGGAACACCTGGAATTGTATTTCACCAACTATAACTAACGTCTGCCGCTGACGTGCATGGAAAGAGCCCCATCAATTTGTGGAACATTCAGTTGTAAATCTTATTAGTTGTGAATCTTAGTTATTTAGTTATGAATCAGATTTACAGTGTATCCATTTTGTGTATCCTCATTGCGATATTTGCCTTGTTGTGTTAAAAATCATGATCACAATGTATTACGCTCATCACAAGAACTCCGATGCTATGTTGTTCGGAGAATTTTACCTCGCGTTTTTTTTAACTTCCGAAACAGTTCGAGAAGTAGCTGGAGCACACTAAATTATAGTAAATTCAATCTTGCAGTTCAAAAGTACAAGAGGATGATTAGAAAATTTAATTCAGCAGAAATAAATATTCTGGTAACAGGTGACCTATTGGCGATCGGTCAGGGAAATTGGTAAATCCATCTGGAAAAAGTCAGGGAAAGGTCAGGGAATTTGAAAATTGGATATCAGTAGCCACCCTGAAAAAGGATTGAGTCACTTATCTATCATTTAAGTACTTAAATGTTTGCCTCTGTTGGTTGTTATTTTTTGAACCAGATTTTTACTCTAATTCCACTTTTTTAAAAGCATATTAAATCAATACAATGACTTAATTGATTAGGGTTACGTTCTGGCATAAATCATTAATTTTCTTAGTTTTTGTTATTTGTTTATGCCTTAAAAATGTGTTGCTCTGTTTTGCTGTATGCCAAATTTACACAGCTTGTGGTTTTTCTGTTTTCTGCATCCCTCTCATTTCTAGTGAAATTTTATTATTTTTATGTATCCATCACTGGCAGTGTTTCCATTCATAAATTAACATTGGCATCATTTTCAGTTCTGTAGTAATTGCTTAGCATGGTTCTTAATTTATTTGCAAATCAGTCATATTTGCCATCACAATTTAGTGCTGAAGCTTTATAATCAGAATGAACTATGGAACCTCTGCTTATTTTGAAGTAGTTCAGCATTGAGGTGTAATTATTGGTTTCATGTTCCTGATACAATCCATAATCTTTGACCATCTGCATTTCAAATTTTTAAAATACAGTCATAGAATTTATGGAATGAAGTTTTATATACATCATATATATTATTCCTATATCAATCGCACATCACAAATTTTATTTTCAAACATTTTAGCTTTGATAGTTGCTTTTATCCATCTGAAATTCAAAATGAAATATTAATAATTTTGAAATACCACGGTACAGTGGTTCATGACAAGTTCTGTGGAATTACCCCAAGTGTCAACCTCTCGCATAAACACCTCTGATCCACCAAGGTGATCTGGATAAGTTTTGTGGATTTTACTAAACTTCATTTTTGAGTTGACTGGCTTTTTTCTGGAGACATTTTTAAATAAGTGAAGGTAATCAATAATCTGTTCCACTCACTTTCCTTGTATAAATTGTTGTCATTGTTCAACACCTTCAGTGCAGTACCTGCCGAATAGTTTTTTTACTTCATTATTCAAATGTTATGAATACGTTTCCATAGTTTTCCGTTATTTTATGTAATCGACTTCCATGATTGGGGATGGAAAAATATAAATCAGGAACTCTGCTGGAAAAAAAGTCTGAATCTGCAATTCAGTGCTGGTATGCCTCACCCTGATATTTCTGTAGTCATCATTAGGACTTGGCACAAAAATTGCATCTCTCTCATTATTTTTTCTTTTGTTGTTGAAATTAGAATAAATTATTTGTAGATTTAATTGGTAGTTATAGTTCTTTAGGTAATAGCATGTGGAAAATATTAAGCTGATGAATTTTAGTCTTTTAGTCATTGTGTATAAATTCTTGCTTTAGGTGAGTGAGTATGAGAAGGACCTTGGCGAGTGCCGGCTGCTCATTTCACAACATGAAGCTCGAATGCGGTCACTGCAAGAGTCAATGCGTGAGGCAGAGAATAAGAAGAGGCACTTGGAGGAAGATGTGGATGCCCTTAGGGAAGAATGTGCTAAACTTCGTGCAGCAGGTATGTATTGTCATAGGCTATTGTGAATACAAGACCCTACCTCAAAGGGTGATGCTATCTGGGCCAATAGATGGTTATGTCACTCATTCATATGACACTCACTATGATGGTTATGATCTCATATTCATAATTTTGGACTTAATTCTGAATCAAATCTATCCATGTAAATGTTGAATGCCCGTTTTCCATGTAAATCATGATCATAAAATTTTATTTGTATATTTCTATTCAAACTGATTCCCTTTCTAACATTGTGCAACAATAAATGCTGCATCTGAATTGGGGACAGGACCATAGGGATAAGGAATATCGAATTACTATTTATAATTGACCTTTTTACCCTCTCTCATTTCTTTGGAAGAGTTTGCTTAAGGGATACTAAATTATTTCATGTTCACTAAATCCTCTACTAGTAATTTCCTTATTTTATAACTTTTTAGGGAAAGGGTGAATGAAATGCAGGAATGGCCTTTTTATTCCATCTCTGTGTGTTTGTTCCATCTTATTTTCTTGTTGAAGTTTTCATAAAATGGGCTTACTATGTAGCATGACTTTCCCTGTAAAATTGTAACTGGTATTATGAGGGTACGTCTGCCGTGAGATTGAAAATGATGGTGGAAGATTTAGGGTGTTAATGCAAAGGGTTTTGACTCTCATTGAATCCATTCCAATGAATCTGACAACCATTTTGTATTGGAATCGGGCAGAGGAGAATGGTGGGTGGGCTTACTTTTCTTTGTTTGCAACACCTACAGAGCAAGTGCATGCTGTGACAAGCAAGGAGAAAGCTGAAGAGAAGGAACAGGCAAATAAGATGCGAGTGGCCCTGGAGCAGCAGATGGACAATCTGCGAGATGTTCACCAGAAGCAAGTGGCTGCATTGCGGGATGAGATAATGGAGAAGCAGACTCTCATCAGTGAACTTAGAGAGTGAGTGCCTCTCGTATGCTCTCCTAATATAGTCTATGTCATGCCATGAATCCTCAATGATAAATTTTCAATTTGGTCCATACTTGTGGCATGTATCCTTTTTTTGTGACAGTAATTTGACTACATTTAGTTGTTATTGTTAATATTTAGTTCTTTGTAGTTTGATGTACAGCTGGAGCACAGTGTGCCCATGAGTGGAGGAAATGGTTGAAAATTCAGCGTAAAATTTTCCATGAGTTGTGTGGGATTACTTCATATTGATTATCTATTCCTCATAGGTTGCCACCTCTGAGTTTCACTAGAGTTTATGTATCCAAAATTAGAGACTACTTAAATTGCTAATTGCCTAATTAAAGATTTGTAGATTGCTTTGTCAAATCTTTGGTCTTATGCTTTTCATATTTGATTAGTTGCAGCTCATTGTCTCTTATTGTATAAATTATTTATATCTTTCGTTATAGCATGAACCAGAAGTATACCCTTGCACACCAGCAGATGCAGCAAGATTATGAGAAACTTAAACAGGAAGAAAATGACAAGAGCATGAAGTTGCAGGAACTAATGTAAGCTGTTGACTAATTATTATACTTCATGTGTGGATGTCTCTATCTTAAGTGAAGTAACAATTTTGCTATCTATTTCTCCCATCAGCCTTACGAATGAAAGACGGGAGCAGGCACGCAAAGACCTCAAAGGACTTGAAGACACTGTGGCCAAAGAACTGCAGACCCTTCATAATCTGAGGAAACTTTTTGTTCAGGACCTTCAGGCCAGAATCAAGAAGGTATGGAGTTACTTATTCAAAACTTGGCTGCGGAATTTGTAAAGTTGTTTCATGACTGCAATTATGAAATTTAGTTTCACAACTTTGCTATAACATTTGTACCATCCCTGAGCTTTTATTTCCTAATGAAGTTCCTCAAACTAATGACAATTTTTATCAAAGGTGCTAATAGCCATTCATGTAAGTGATGATAAATTTCTGCATGCTTAATTACGAACTGATGTCCATTCCTAGGTCCAAATTCTCAATTGAATTTCCAAAGGTATGATTTTCAAGGTTTCTTTGTAATTGGTTTGTATTCTATCATTAGTTTGGTAACACCGTGGGGAAATAAAACTCAGTACAAACAAGTGAAATAGTAAAATGTTAAAGTACATAACCTATAAAGTGGGATTTTTACCATTACATGTGAAGTTTGAACATCGACAAAGAATGTTGGTGATAACTAGTGCTATTTAAATAATCAGGATAAGGTCCCTAAGCCTAATAGACACATTAGTCTTTTCTTTATGATGAAATTGATTTTCCTTTCTTTTTCAGTCTGTTAGTGCTGAAGATAATGAGGATGACGGAGGGTCTCTGGCTCAGAAGCAGAAGATTAGCTTCTTAGAAAATAATTTGGATCAATTGACAAAGGTCCACAAGCAGTTGGTCCGTGACAATGCCGACCTGCGATGTGAGCTCCCTAAGTTGGAGAAAAGGCTACGAGCCACCATGGAGAGGGTCAAGGTAAGCATTATCTCAAGTGTTGCTATCATCTTCAGCAGTCATCTGTTCAAAGAGTGGTTTGTTGCTGCCCCTCTCCTTTAATTTTTTCCCACAAATGCTTGATGTCTTCATGATTCGTCACCTTGATATCCTCCATTTATTTACTTTGTAGATTCCATCATCGGTCTTCCTTGGTAATTCATTCCATTCTTGCTCCTTCTATTAACATTCTCAGGAGGCTGTTGTGTCTCAGAATATGTCTATAGGTTCATCTCTTCTCCTAGAAGAGTTGATATCATACACTTTTCTCTCTAACTTTCTGTTGGACTTGTTCCTCAGTAGTTTTTTCAGTCCACTTGATCTTCTTTCAATGATAGTAGATTTAAATCTTTTTTCTGGAGCTGTACTTTTCAAGCTTGATGAACATGGGAACATCACCATGTGTTTAATGAAGTTCTTCCACAATTCCAATCTTGTATTATTTGGTTCTAGGAACCTCTTCTTGGCTCTTCCTTCTTTCCTTTTTTTACATGACTATTGATCCCACTTCCCTCAGAGCATAATTCCTCCTCTTGCTCCTTTGTTTTCACCGACCTTGTGTGATGGTGGTTTTGTCTTTTTTATTTCTTGAGTAATTTTTGTCTGTCACCTGTCAACAATTTGAATTGTAATGCTTATGTCATTTTCTGGTATAAGCATTCAAAACTTGGGTTGCCTACAACTATTCTTTAAGCATTTCTCTGGTATGATGTGTATTATATGTCCACTCATGTTGCTGGGAATGCCTCTTCTTTCTAGGTCTGCTTACTGCAATTATTAGTATTCCTTCAGCTTACAATGTGTTATCCGACGTGAACTACCTCCACAAAATCGCTCTTCAGAAATTGTGCCTTTTGGTGATATCAATCCTACTAATTTTTCCTGGAGTTTCTCAGCATCTCTATCAAAAATGTCCCAAGTACCCTGGCAATATGACCACCTTTCATCATATTTAATGTTTTTCTTTCTTTTATTAATGTTTCTATGAGAGTAGTTCCTGTTGTCAATACCCCCTCTAAATCTATTCTTTTTTGTCAAAGCTAATCTTATTCTTGCTTTTCTCTCACTTTCATCAGTGGATCAGTTAATAGGTGGACTGATTTAATTTTTTACTAAATATGGGCACCAAATACATTTACAGAGAGCAGTTACATAATTAGAGCCCATAAATTCTCTTAAAAATGACAAGATAAAGTGTAGGCTTAAGCTCTGTTGCTTGAATTTCCCGTGAGCTCAAGACTCAGCTCATAGACTCACCTCAAGACTCAGCTCGTGGTGTACGTTTGTGACACAACTTTTTACAATGTTAGTATGCTTAGGTCATTTTGCACCAGATCAAAGGGCTTCAATGCATGGCACATCCACCATGTGGTATCCTGGGCTGGTGCTCAACAGTGTTTGCTATCGGAGACAACCTGAGCTTTTTTGTGTGTTTGCCAATCCAAGCTTCCAGTGAATGACATGGTCCCTTGACGGTAGTGTTTCCCTCTGAAAAGGTGGACATGGTTTGAGTGACCATTAAGTTTGCTGGTTCTGGTATGAACAGCTTAGGCTTTGATTTCTCGGATGCTCCTGTATGAATATACCAAAGCCATTCATGAATAGAATTTGAAACCAAGGCAGTAATGACATAACTCTAAACAGCATTGATTTTAAATACAGTGTGTGGATATGAATGCATCAACAAAAGTTGGAAAAATACCCTGTGACATGTTCACTGCCAGCAAAGAGAAACTCAGGATCACGTGATGGGGGATTGTTAGCATCATTACTGCTCTACTTCAACATTCTGCAATACTTAAATTAGAATGTCCTGCTCTGTTGAATGCCTTCTCTAAGCCCAGTAACGTACGTACTTTAAGGATAATGAGTAAAATTCCTTAGTGCAGCAAGAACTAAAAGGCTGAAGCTCTCTTATCCTGTTAGCTATCAGTGCTGTAGGAATTAATATCTTGTTAAACATTCACATAATCTGATTTCCTGAAGTGACATCTTGATAAAGGCAAGACCAGGGACACTAGATGTGAGCAATGGCTTGTTTGTTGTGTGACAAAAAGTACAATTGCAACTTATTAAAAAATGGACTAGGAATTTAAAATACAGTGAAATTGATGCAGTTTGTTTTGAGTTATGATTTTTGCGGTGATTATAGAGTTCATGTAGCTGGAAATGTTTTAACTGCTCATCTCTAGCATAAGTGAATGTACCTTATTAGTTGTGTTTAGGTTTTCTAGCTGTAGATTGAAGGCTCTAGAAGACTAAATGCCATGGGAATTGGATGATAAGTTTTTGTCTTTATCTCTTTTAGGCTCTGGAGACAGCATTGAAAGAAGCTAAGGAAGGTGCCATGAGGGACAGGAAGAGGTACCAGTATGAGGTGGACCGCATCAAGGAGGCGGTGCGGCAGAAGAACTTGGCACGCCGGGGTCCCAGCGCACAAATAGGTAATGCAGATGGCTCTTGACTATTAAATACTTATATAATTCTGACAAAACCTATTCAAAATAATTAAGAAATATTGCCTTTTTTATATACACTTCTCCAATATATATTTAGAATCACCTAACATTAAGACTCTCAGTTTTCTCTTGTTTGTTCATTGTTAAGCTTGCATCTTTCAATTAATCAGCAATTTAAAAACAGGTATCAGTTTTATTTTTGTGATTGGATTTCTCAGTACCTGATGGTATAATCATGGAGGATTTTTTTTGGAGTATTGGTCAGTTATATACACTAAAACCTCTGAATTATGAAGTCGTATATCAGTCTCAGGGCCTTTGCGTAAAGTTACCTCCCATCATTGAACCTCTATAATATTGATATCTCCATCATCTGAAGTCAAAGTCCTAGTCAAATCATGGAAGTGGCTGAGTGTTTATTTATTCCTCCTGTGCTGCAAAGTAAGGCCCTAATCGTAATGTAACCTAGAGTTTCTCTTGCATTGATGTAACCCGCAACAAACCTTTGTCCTATGAACCTCCTTACTATTAACTTACCATTTTTCCGGTTCCAATGAATTCTTTACATGAAGGGTTTACTGGATTAGTAATCAATATAAAAGATTCTATTCTAATCTTTACAAAAATTATTGATACATCATCTGGTTACTAATTGAATTAAAAGAATTGCAGATAAATCTTAAATATTTTATCAGATAGCTAATTTTAATATTCAATTTGGTTTTACACTGATATCTGGAAAGCATTGTGGGAATCGACCCCAAGTGTTGGCTGATGTTCGAAGTGCCATAAAACTTGTTACATAATGGATTTTGACCCCTTCTGTTTACGCTATTACGATCTGAGTTATTTAATATCTGAATTGAATACTCTGTCTGATGCACCAGGATGAGATTTTTGATCATTCTCTGTACATGCACTTCATCTTTCATTGCCTTTTCCTCATTTGCCAATTGACACCAAAAACATGGCACACCTCTTTTCCTTGTCAATAAGCATACTGCATTATTTTCTCTTTACTGTCAGTGGATATCTATTGCTTGAAAACAAGTACAACCGAAAAAGAATCCCTTTTATGTAATAAATTGTATCTGTCTTAAGCCAGGTAAATTTTTAGTGGACTTATTAGAACAGAACAGTGGAATGTGCTGAATTTCATGGGAAAATTTTGTTTGGTTGCTGCACCTTGTTGGATATGTTAGAAAATGATGTGTTTAACTAATTGTTTTTTCTTATCTCTCATAGCCAAGCCCATCCGAGCTGGCCAACAACACCATATGGGAGGCCAGGGGGGTATGCAGCGGATGCCTGTACCAAGCCCTGTTCTCTCCGGAGGTGCTCTCCAGCGCATATTGACAGATGTTGATGTGGGAAAGAGGAAGACAATTATTGGAGGAGGCAATGCGGTACCCTCCAACAAAGGTATGAATTCTGCAAATCAATGAATTCATTGAATCAGAATAATTTTTTCAAATTGTATTATTCTCAGACAACTGCTTTCATTGCTTATGTGACATCTTCATTTGGAAGATCTAGTTAAGTGAGATGAAACACTTTGGGAACAACCCAAAACAAAGCACATAAGAAAACTATACTGATTTAATGGAACATAGAATACATTCTGGAAAAATCCAGTGAACACCTATAATTTAATATCAAAAGATATTACACATGAATTCATTTCAATGGTATCAGGCTTAGGTGAAAATCCATTTTGATTAAATCAATTTAACTGAGTAACTTTTCAACCTGTTTTATTGTCAGAAAACTGGTTTCATCTCATAGGTGACATCCGTACTTGAATTATGTCAAATAGTGTACAGTCATTGGGTTATTCTATTATGTATTCTATGTTCTATTCATTTAGTGTTTAATTTTTTCTAGTGCTCTACCATGGGGTTGTTCGTCATGTGTTTTATCTCTTTTAACTTGATCTTTTGCATAAATAAATGTCCACCAAAGAAGCATGTGGGAGAGTGTGTTTGTCCCATGGCATCACTCTGTTAAATTTTGCTTAAAATGTTCCATTGTTATATTACAATTATATCAGTCAATCAATCAATCAGTCAATCAAAAAGTCAATCAAGGAATCCCTCCCCTTGCTCCTCCCATGTTTTTTTTATTAATTCTTAATGTTAATTTTTAAAAACTATTAGATTTTCCCTTTTTTTCCTAATAATGATTGCTTAGTGATAGATTATTGCTGAATTATATTACCGTTTGTACTCTTGTATAAGCAGACGTTGTGTTAATTCCTACCCCTAATTTTTTAGCCAAAAATTGTACTTTTTCAAATGATTCATGTGTAGTTCGACCTGGAAAATGTACAGTCGAATTATACTGACTGAAAAGTTTTTGAACATACCAGGATTAGAGCATTTACCATGAAATAATGTCCACCTTTTCTGCACTCCATCCACAATGTTACATACATTTTACAATGGCAATTACTGAATCCACATGAATATAAGACGATATTTTTTATATTTTGGGACTTAAATGTGGGTTTTTTTCTAGTTAGAAGCAAAATTTTTGACTTCTATTAGATTGCTTTATCTAAATATTTATGCTCAATGGCATAACTATGTAGTAATATTCTATTTGATTGAAAGTTACATCATCATTATCCTAATTCACAAAATGTTTGTATTACTGCTTACAGTTTACCTAAATTTGAATGTAGAAAGCATCAACACTGTGAGGGTATATTCTGCAACCATCGTGGTGCATTGGATTCTGAGCACCATTATGAATGCTTATTAATGTTCTTCTAATTTTTTTATCAATTCTGTACACCCATTAGAATTTTCTCAACAGATGATGAAATTTCTGGACAGTTGCTACAATTGCATTGTTTTGTCCATCCAAGATGCAAGAAGTCTCATGGCCTGAAGGGCTGGGTATAGTTTCCATAAACAGTCATCTGAAAATAATGTCCTTACTCCTGTTCTAATAATGTTGGATACTTTTCTTACAATGGATTTCGCATGTGCAACTCCATACTCAATCCAGCCTTTAGTTCTGAACCTCAATTCTAAAGATTGCCGCAAAATGTTTAACAGGCCCATATTTGTTATAAAATGTTGTTCTTAAGTTATGAATGTTAAATGAAGACAATGTAATAAACTCATTGTTCCACACAATTATTTTTAGGAGATTCAGAGTTTGACATATTGGACTGTAATGATGCCCTTTTGTCTGGGAAAGATAAACCTCATTTTTTTCATGCTAAAATATAATGCCTCATTTCCACTATGCTCTTCCTCTTGGAGGTTTGCGAATGCTACATAACTGTCCTGCATTCCAGGAGGGAAGTAATCAACCATGTTATGAATGGGGTGCTGAAGCATTACTTCTGATTCTAAACTTTCATATTGGAATCTGAGCCCAGTCCTAGTGTCAAATGGGCTCTTCTCCTGTTGGTTCATGTGAAACTAGCATTTCCATTATGATTGTTGACCTATGCTGTGGGCTAACTAAAGTCAGCCAACAGTGGTTAGAAATCAACCACATTGTGTTACCATTACCGAAGGTTACCAGCATCAGGTGTAACTAGAGTCATGGGAACTTCCGTAAGGCATCAATTGATTGCCTCGGGTTAAGTCCTACTCCATCTTCCCCCCATTTTTTGTGCCAAAATTTGTTCTTGATAAGCCTGCTTTTATACAAGTATACTCGGTAATCATTTCCAAAGCACTTTACTAGTAAATTATTAGCTTTAACCGATAATAATGCTGTAAATATTACCCAACCTCATATTGTTGAGTGAGTGGCAAGTGTGAGAATTTAATGTGAGTAGTTCTGCAGTGTTAATGATTTTTTAATTTTCTCTTACGGTAACTGATATTCCTATGATATGGATATGCTTATTACAAATTACAGTTAAGCTAATGTATCTAGAAAAAATTATGCTGGTACATATAGTTTTAGTGGTAATTAATTCATTAAGTAGATGGCATTGACTAATTCTTTAGTATATCTCATGCCCCCATATTTATTGCATTCAATGACATGGAAAAGGGAGACCTGAACATTGTAGTTTACTAAGGATTACAATGTCCAGATGCCCTATTGGGAAAATTTTAGCCTTGATGTTTGGTTGCTTAGCTTTCAAGACTTCACTTTTTGTTAACTCTGTGATAAATGTTTCATCCATTTTGACTTTATGGGAAGCATTCAAGGTTGTAATTTTTTATCCAATTGTGCATCTCATCAATACTGTGACACGAAAATACCGAGTGGCTTCTTGAAACCTCAAGAATCAGTAAAACTGCTTCAAATTGCAAAGGTCTTGAAGACTCTTTTAATTCTTCTTGATATTGGTATGATTTGGAAATTTCTCCATGTTTTTCCTTGGCTTCCCAATTTTGGACCAGAATATGTCTGGGTAAATTTTCAGAATCATGAACTTGGTCATTTAAAGGGTTTTTTAGTGCAGGCATGTCAAACGGGCACCTGGAAGAACACCTGCAGCCCACACAGAAATACTTGAGAAGAACTAAAGAATACTTACTAGTTTTTTAACCAGTGATTTTTTATATATTTGCTGCTGTTATGCACAAGTCTATATTTCCAATTAAAATTTTGTCTTTTTTAAATATCGTATAACTACTTCCTTACTAAGTATTCATAAATATGGCTGGCTACTTAGCCATATTTTGGCACATTTTATATGTCTTGTTTAAGAAATATAAATATGCTGCAAGAATTTTAATTGAATGTCTTCAATTTTGAAATAATTGTCTTATAAAATAGTTGTCCAGTATGGCCCTCGTCACAACAAAACAGTATATGACCCATGGTTTGACATGCCTATTTTAGTGCCTCATTCTGTATCACATCACATCATGAATTAATGAAATTGGCCTTTTTTAAATCACTGCTGCTTTGAATCTAATTATTCCTTATTATTTCATTTGTATGTGCATCATAGCATCTCAGCTGCTTGTTGGATAAATGTCATTGCTGACTTCTTCACAAAGGTGCCACATTAACATGCATATTTAAGTCAAAAGTAGTTAAGCATGATTAAATGTTTCCTTAAATGTAGATTTACTTAGTTATGTGTAAATGGAGATTTAGGGTAGACCTATGAAATTGGGATATTTCAGGAAGGATGTTTAATGATTGAGGAAGTTGTTAAAACTGTCAACAGAATATTCCGCAATGCATTATAATCTCATGGAAAAAACATTAATTTTTTGTGATAAAATTTCGATTTTGAATATAGCATTACAAGGTTCGCCTGTAAGGTAGTTTGAGTGAGTTATTTTCCAAGTCAAAATGAAGACCGTATTCAAATTTTACATTTTAATTTCAGCAGCTGTAGGAATTGTAAAAAAAGGAAAATTGTAATATCAATGGTGCAATAATATACTTTTACGTGACTGAAAATCTTGGTAATAAAATGAAAATATCTACATAAGTATTTAAATTGACGCATTTTTTCATGCGGTATGTTTAAAACTCCTTCACAGCAGAGAGTTTTTTGCTATTCTGAAAAAATACTTGGTGACTATAATAGTGACTTATTAAAAAAAATAAGGTGAGATAATTTAAAAACTGACTCTCATTTATTTTAGGAGATCTAAGTAGAGGAAATACCTCATTTTTAATATGTTATCACTCAGGAGTAACATTTACCATGCAAAGTGGCTGGTATTGTTTTGGCAAATATCCTGGAAAGCAGTGCAATGAGGGGATGATGTTTTGGTATCTTTGGTAGAGTGAAATATATTTCTTTAACTTTAGACCAAATTCATTGATTTATAGGTGAAATAGTATCTTGCTCAAACTACCTTATGCAGTGAAACCCATTAAATTTTCCTTGTGAGAAATTGTCTGACCTGTTTTGGGAAGCTTCCACAGGCTTGGGACTGTGTGAAATGACCTTAAAACATGTACTTCTCAAATCATGAGTCTTGACAGTGATTATGTCGACTGTTTTCTACTTGCAGAGGGGAGTGAAAGCTGAAGGAGCTGTGCTTTCATTGGTGGTGGAGTGGATGGCGATGGAGGGTCTTGCGCAAGGGAGAGAGCCATTGCGTTGTGGGCAGGGGAAGGGTTGTAGTAGTACACACACACTCACGCATATTCACTCTTACACCACGCGTATGTTTTCCTCGTTTGTCCCAAATAACCACGTGGTGCTCGTAGGAGTTTTTAGGACTGGTGATCTGTTTGCTTCTGTGGCTTATACGCAACCAAAGAAAAAAGGGGAAAATTTATTGAAATAGAAGATCAGTATAGTGGAGTACCTCCATACACTTTTTATTTATTTTGATTGACACTTTGAGAAATTAGTTTATGATTTTATCGGCTTATGTGGAGCATGGACCCATAGTATTTTTGGTGCCCATACTTGCTTGTAGGTTGGGGAAGAAGGGGAAAATATTGGGGAGAGAATTGGTTTGGTTTGAATGTATGTGGAAGTGAGAGAAGGGTGGGGAGTGAGGCAGGCCAGGCCTTGACCTTCCCTCCACCCCACGAATAAGAAGCAAGGAAGAAGAAATGGTGTGGCAACAGTGTGAACGTCAGGAAGCTCTAGCACTTGTGTAATATCCCCTTTTTTTATAAATATATATTATATGTTAATTTAACTACATCTTACCTGGAGTGCCGGCTTGGGGCATTTCACCAAGCTTTTGATGTGCAACTCCTGCGATGTTCGATTCCTACTCACTCCTTATTTAATTTAATATTTTAATTTTGTATGTATTTTGTGCAGCTCTTTGGTGTACAATGTGTATTTCTTTGAATTGCCGTCTCTGTGAGGTCTGTGCGAGATGCACGCCATTACGGCCCTCTGGGAACCAGTGTTGTGGTCAAGGTAGTCCCCAACATTGGTCACAATGGAGCCCTCGATATCCTATCCACCCTACCTGCACGGGCTGCAGAAGGGGTGCGTTTTCCATCTAGGGTGCTGCCGTGCAATTGTGTTTTTAGTCATTTGTTGTGGCACAATGGTTTTTTGTAAAGAAAATTTAATTACAGTTTTAAAAGAGTAAATTATATCTTTTGATTATTGTTTTGTCAGTGTTGCAGGACTATTTGTTACTTAAATTATTATGCCTGTTTGCCAAAACTGTTGTGTTGCCCCGGGATGGATAAATGTCTGTGCAAAATGAAATGCATCGCCTTGCGACCGTCACGAAAGCAGTGTGTTGAATGGGTTGTTTATTTTTGGGTTGTGTTGCGTGTGTCGAGTGCATCGCATGCAATGTGCCAACCCTACTGTGAGACTGCTGCGAATGGATTGGCTTATCCAGTAAGTTAACATCATCTCGATGAGTAAGAGGTTGGTTTTTATTGCTGGTGTCGCAATGTGGGGGGAGGGAACCGGAGAATTGGCATACTTTTCTCCTCATGGCGTTCATGCGTATTTATATGTATATATGTATTTATGAGTAAATATTTACATATGTACTACAGTATGATAAAAATGGGCGAGTCTGCACCTGCTGATTTGTCAGTGGGAGCACTCGCTTCCACTCTCAGTGTTAACTTTTAATTTTAACCGCTTCATGCAAGAGCTTTGAAAGTGTTTAATGATTTCACTTAAACTACAGGGAATAATGCTTCAGCAGTGATAGGCTGTCTACATAATTGGCTGCCTTCATTGAACCATTGCATTATCTGACAAATATCTATATATATGAGGTACATTTTTTGGTCGAGGAGGAAGAATATTTCTAGTTTTGGAAATTCCTCTCAATTTTTTCTCAACAACCTTTGCTTGAGTGTTTGAAATCAGAACATGTACAATTAAACTTTATTCTGATGGGTTCTACTGGCACTGCCTGTATATGGCTTGAAAAAAAATGAATAGCAATTATGTAAAACTATCATTTTGGAAGGAGTTGGCTCTACCGTCTTTCGTGCTTTGTTAATGCCTTAAAAGGCCGTGTATGAAGAATGGTCCAATATTATAATTATTATTGTACAGTGAACTGTTTTCTTCTCCTGAGCTGTGTTCTTCATCATGAGCTCCCTTTTATTCAATATTCCACGTAGCACAATTTAATTTTATTTAAGGAAACGTCAAGAAATGTCTAGGAATTGGTTTGGCTAGACTTTTTTTGATAAGTTGTAGAGTTTGTTAACTTGTAATAAACCTCATAATTATACCATCTATTTTCTTACAATGATGCAGACTGACCTCGTTGGATAATTTTTCCTGTGCTTATTGAAGGATGATCTTTAAGGGAGGCTAGGGATCACAGACTCAAAAGGCAGAAGGGAGGAAATCTTTGAAATCATTAAGGAATATTTTAAAGAAATGCCATCTTTCAGATTACAGGATGGGATAGTAGTTTTTAGTCATGTGAAGTTGTGATTCAAATGTTTTTATTGTTGTTTAATTTTTGGAAGCACCCCCTGGGATTGTGATTGAATGGCCTTCTGAGAGCAAGAAATTGATTATTTAGTGATACTTTTGCAAGGCTCATGTTGATTTGCCTGATTGTGTCTGCGTTAAGGCTTGTGATCTGAGGGTAGCTGAAAATCCCTGGCGTATAGGGATTAGAGGATATTTTAAAGCACCATTGGTGGATTGTAGAGATAACACGTGAATGAATGTATCATTTATTTGAAGGATGTTGCTGCAAAGCAAATGTATTCCCTTGTGTGAAGCTAACTTGGTATCCCGAAGGTGAAATGAGACAAAATAGGGAACAAAAATCTAATCGGTGTGCTGGGAATGAAGGAAAGACTTCTTAAGAAAAAAGACTGCTGTTGTGGATGTTTTGATATTTTGCTTTGGTCCCAAGTTAAAATTTGTGGCTTCAGTTACGATGAGGTCAAACACGCATTTGCATTCATTACAACGGAGAAACTAATAGATATCACTAATGGATTTCTTACCAGCTAAAATGCTTGCAAGATGGCAAAATTCCCATTGTTCTTCTTCCCTTTTGAACAAAATATACCCTCTATTTGTGTAATGAAATTCACTGATGTGATCTTAACTTTGCCATGTTTAAGCATCTCAGTACTCTGTAGTTATTGTTCCACAAGTTATTTCAATTTACGCAGTGTACATGGTTAGTGTAATTGCCAATAGGAAAAGGATGAACTCCAGTCTCTATAAGTGGTGTAAAGACTTAATTGCGTATGGATTATATAAAATCCTTATAGTTAAAAAATGTCAAGTTATTGGATGGCAGCAAGTTTTGGTTTAAGTTATCACTATGCTATCTGTGATTAATTATTGTTTTCCCAATGCATTTGTTTTTCTGGAAGATTATTTGTAAGTTTTTGGGGTGGCTTTTATCGGGTGATGCTTTTGTCAGCTTCTATCTTGGACCCATTTTTTTTACTGTTTAGACGTTTAGTTACAATCGTACATGCATCATTGTTCTCTCTAATGACATAGTTTTGCTGCCTATTTTAAACTCCATGCCAATGCGATTAATTTGAAATACCCTATTTAATAATTGAAACAACAGCCTCTCCTGCATTAACTACAGGGAGAAGCTCAGTACAACTTCACGCTAGAGTAAGACGTGGATAAGTTGTATAAGACTAAATACCTGTGAAGTGTTAATGTTTACTTTATTAGAAGTTTTAAGTACATGACAATTGTCTGCAGTTTTTAATCCAAATTTTAACCAATGTCACTCATGTTCTGAGAAACTGCTTATTGATGGAAGTAATTTCACCTGTACTTTTCTCCCATTTGCAATATAATCAGATATACAATGGTATAAGTATGATGAGGTTGCATTTATAGACATTTTGGATATTAGATCATCATAAAATGGTATTTTTAAAAGACAAAAGTTTGTCATATTCAAGGTAGCTCAATTAGGAGGTCATTGTATGTGGCTTGCTTCATCTGAAAGTCTTTTTGCCTTATTTTCCAATGATGTTTTGATTTGTTTATTTTCAAATGGATTCATTCACATTAGAGTTTTTCCAATAAGCCGGCGAGTGCATCCAAATTATGGTTGGTGAATAGACAAGGGTGATCCCATATTTAGTTGACGAATGAATTCTTGTGAGTTTTAAAGTTTTTTGTAAAATGATGGTCTCTAAGCAGTATTAAAGTATACTGTAATTAATGTGAAGACAATATTAGATGTGTGCGTCGTGACTTTTGTTAAAAACATTTTCTTTGTAGCCTATTTCCAAATGCATTCATCTGCTTCTATTTTCTATGGGGACAGTAGTATTTTTTTTAAGGTGGAAAGAGTATGAGTGACATTAAGTGCCTCCATGTTTGACATACCAATGCAATGGGGACATGAAATGTTTGCAAGTGTTAGCGAGAAAGGGGTAATTGACTCAAATATAGTGTGTGCTCCCTCCTTGGGATATATCATATTGGAAAGTATGGTAAATCTTGTAGTAATTTATATTCTGATATCAATTAACCATTCGCAATGCACACTGGTAGCGTCTATGCTTCTATTAATATCTTCACTCTTTTGGTCTGTATAGCACTCATTCTAGTTTTTATAGGATTGTACATAGTAATTCTTTCAATTCCTTATTTTGAGTCATTCTGGAAAGAATACAGGTCAAATAATTCCATTTACAGTTTTCAGGCTATCAACTTAATTTTTTTTTTATATTTTGTTCATTACTTACATTGTAAATTTGATATTCTAAAGCATGAAATACACCTTTTACACATTTCTTTGAATATACCTATAACTAATTGGGTGAAAATGGTGCTTTCTTTTGTGGGACTTCTTTCACATAAAATTTCTGCTGTGGAAATAGCATGTCACCTTTACAAGATTGTAATTTTAAGCCATTAAGGTTTAAAGCAGCTTCAAAACTGAATTCTTCATGACCAAAATGTACTTGTTCCACAAATTTTATCTCAAATTGGAAAATTTAAAATAGCACTTATGCTTACTTGAAGCCGGATAAATCCATCAAATATTAATTTTTTATAAAGAAATTTTTAAAAACCCACCCTATGTACTTGGGAGCTGGAGGTGAAATACAGTGCTGTGAAAGTAATTTTGTTTTTCATTGTTTCTATTCTGTTGTAGATGTAGCTGTTAACCATATTATTCTTATTAGTCATTTCCAAAAATGTTAATCATTCTAGTGGGCATCTTACTAAGTCAAGTGAGATGAAGCAATATTGAGGGGTAATCGATGAAATACTGTTAAGTCCATAAGTGAGAAAATTCGTAAAACATAAAATATTATTTTTTTTCGTGGAATGTTGCCTTATGAAATCCCTACTAAATATGAGAAACTTAAAATGAGTTTCCTTGGGATAAAGATTTAATTTAGAAGAAGAGACATGAAATAAGTGCTTGACTAGTATTATACTCGTGTCGTTGATTACTTAATGAGTTCCACTGATGTTGTATAAATTTCAAATCATAATTTAGCTGAGGAAATCTTACTTTTCATAATTAATAAAAAATACTAAGCAGTTTTCTGCAGATGTTTATTTTCCATTGATTATTGTAAATATGAAGGAGGAAAAAATTCAGTGGTTAAAATTTATTATGGTTTGCTGCATATGGAATGTCTCGTTATAATCATTCTGGTGCACGTGCAGAACATTAGATGAGTTTCCCTTGGATATGGACTTAATTTTGAATGAAGAGCCGTTTGATATATGTTTTTCTTATTCCCCTCATTGCTTACCTTGACAGCAATCAATGGAAAATAACAATATGCTCATGATGTCGCTGTAAATTGGTGAAATATGTTTTGCAGTTGAAAAATATAACCGGATATAACTGTGGAAAAGTACCTGGTATTTTGTTTAATTACGAATACTAACATACATACCTCTTAAGTAGAGCCTGATACAGTAAAATTTATGGGTAAATCTTATTGATATCACTAATGGAGCTTATTTCATTGATTAATTTACCATTAATACTTGAAAAGTTTGTGATATCCAAGAATATCAAAGCAATTATTTGAGAACGTCAATCCAAATGTAGCCATTCTCATTCATGTGGAAGACTAGGTCTCTTGACTCGAATACATGATTTTGTTCTTAATTGATCAAAAGATTATAAGGAAAATAATTACAATGGTGAATGTGTCAATACTAACTGACTGAATAAAAACTTCCCTTAATCCTTAAATCTCAAACTTGGCGAATGGATTTCTCACTCTCTTACTGTTTCTTGAAATACTTCTTACACTACCTATTAGGGTAGAATTTGAAAGCTAATTTCCACTCCAATGAATATTTTATTTTACTGTTGGTCATTTAAGTAGCAATGCTCAGGCCTATGTGTGCAATCATTGAAGAGGATGCCTCGGTAGCTTAGCTGACTACAGCACTTGGCTGAAAATCAAGGGATCTGGGTTTGAGTCCCGGTCAAGCAGGATGATTTTTCTTCTCTGAAATTTCTCACATTTGTGCCTTGTGGTCGACCCTGTAAAGTTATATGTGGCTAGTCCTGGTGTGCCTAAAATTGGTCAAAAAAGTGAACACCTCTTGATGTTCTACTCTTAAAGTTTTGGCTTCACCTCTCCGGCTGTGGTGCTTAGCATACGACTTGGACTGCTTATTGTGTAGTATGCCTGGCTGTCTGGATCATCTAGTCACTCAAGGCCCACAAACATCACAGGGGAAGAGGACTCCTTGGTAGCTTAACTGGCTAAACACCCGGCAGGAAATTGAGAGATCCTGGTCTAGGCGGGTGAAAATTTCCTCTGTTGAATTTTGCACATTTTTGCAATGTGGGTGACCCCATGAAGTTATTCATGGCTAATCCTGGTGTACCTAAAGTTGTTCAAACCCTAATTGGTTGTATATAGGTAAGCACTGGTTAGCCATGTGAATATTTCAAGTTATGCAATGACTTTTAAACTCTTTGATGGTACTGTCCAGTATGTACTCTATACTAACTCCTTGACTTGAAGGTTCCTTGATGTCCCTTAAGTATTTATTGTCAAAAATTAGAGGTTTATGAGAATAGAATCAATGCCTTGTCGACTTGCAGAAGAAACACCATGGCAGAAGAGACATTTCCTTTTGATAGAGACCTTAATTGTCGACTTGGAAGAAATGATTTATGAAGACTGATGGTCGAGTTAGGTGTGATGTATTGCTGAATATTCCTTCAGTAACTACACAGCCACTACTACTATAGTAGGGTGCTTGAGGGAAGAATCCTTGATATCTGAAATGAGCATCTAGGTAAATAAATATTGAGATTTGTAATTGATTCTCTACTTTGCCCTCTTTGATGCCAGTATAGTTAGATGGTATATTAATGAACATTGATGGAGTGGAGAAAAATCTTTTGGAGCTGCAGTACAGATCTCATTTTCACATGTTCTCATTTCATCAAGGTTGCCCATGCACTAGGAAGGAGCATGTTGTCTCTCAGCTGTACGTTATCATCATGGTTCTACTGAACAGGATATTCTTTTTAGTCTTTGGTCAGCCTCAGAAACATGCTCATCATTGGAGGTATTAATGAATGTTACTTCCCCCATACTGTACTTGTACCATCCATTATTCTCTTCTTTAACTCTGCATCTCATTGCAGGGGTTATATGGAAGGAGATAAGCATCAATTTAGCTCAAATTAAGAAACTTCTCTCAGTTCATGCCACACAAAGTGTGAATTTCTTCTTTCCTCTCTCGCCCTTATAACATAGTGGTTAATTTTGTTATACTATTAATCCCAATGTTGCTACTAACGTACAAACATCCTAGCTGTAATGTTCATATCTACACCCTCTACCAGTCATAATTAACCACTTAGTGGAATCAATGATAGAATTCCCTCTTGAGGGTGACCAAGTTGTGCTTTGCTATGTTGCTCTTTCTTTCAGAAGAGTATTGGTCTTAGGATATGGTTTGTAAAGTATAGTTTTTTTTAGGGATGGTGTTAGTCTTTTTGGGACATAATAATTGTGTCAATTAACCCTTTTGCTATTTTGGATTTTTATTCCTGTGCCCAGAGAGGAAGATTGTCCGTAAGAATGATGATGAGACTTATTCAGCAACTGAAGATGCATACTAGTTATGCTCAGTGAAAGGGTTAAATTATATATCATCGAAAGTTGGACCTATGCGAAAGCAATTTTTAGAAAAATTGGTGGGAATAGTTCCCATCTCTTATCCTTTTGTTGACTGAACCTCAAACTATTTCATGTGATTACTGACAATAGATTTGCCTTGAGCACAAACCATATCAGTCAAGGTTCTTTGACATATACCTTTTTGATAAACATGAGAGTAAACTCAATAATGAAGTTCGGCGAGATGTGGGACATTTTGTTAAGAGATTAAAGAATAAAACTGGTTAAAACTTGGCAATGTCCACTGGATTTATTGTAGGTACTACGCGTTTCGACGCTTAAGCGTCATTAGCGTCGAAACGCGTAGTACCTACAATAAATCCAGTGGACATTGCCAAGTTTTAACCAGTTTTATTCTCATGATAGTAAACTTTGATTTCGCTTACTTTTTGATGATATGAACGCTTCAGTGCTTTAATGAAATACTAGCGTATGATTATATATATGTGTTTATTTTAATCATTGAGGCAAATCCATAGTCTCAGGGTGAAAACAAGAGTGAGGCACAGCTTTGCTAACAGTGCAATGAGGGCTGCGATGGGTAGTGATTAGGCTGCCCTCTAATAGCTAAAGGGTAAATATTTTTTTAAGTCTAGGTTCCCATTTCTTCTGCTCTATTTTATTCTTTCTTGTGGTGTTCGTCCTTTGGTCATTAGTGAATAAATACAGATGAATGGTTGTGAATAATTGACTGCGGTATCAGTCGTGAGTCTCCTAGTTTGTGAACCTTGAAATGTAGGTGATGACATACTCAAGAAGGTTAAGCATCGAGTTCATCTGCTGATTCATTCTGCAATGATCCCGTGGTGGGGTGCTTAATTAGGTCAATGGATTTGGGTCACTTGTTGAATCCTTGTGGGATTAGGTGACAAGCACAACAGACGCGTGATACTGGTTGTATAGCCTGTAGGATACTATTGTAGCGTTAGTGGATTTCCCTTTAATGGGAGAAGACCCAAGTAAGCCCGTGTTACAGTCCACGTTTAGACCAAATAGCCGTAATTAATTTTGCCCAAAATCAGGAAGTGACGTCACAATTGCAACCTTAGGACTAACTTCACGACCACGGAAAGGCTGGCTCGGGCTAGTGAGGGAACAGGCTTGCCTGCCATTCGTGCTACATAATTCATCTTGGGGTCCGCTATGGCAAGAGTGGCGAACCTCGTGAGATAGAGCAACTTTGAATGCATATGTTAATTAATTTGCCCTAATTAAGTTCAAGAACTGCTATTATGGTCTTGCGCGACCTAATAAATTTACCCATTCCAGTAAAACTACATTTCCGAGTATTTTCGCGAGAGATGCCAAGTCACGGATTCCGTCACCTAATTGTCAGACGTATTTTTCGACCTCAAAAACGCTTAAGCGCTGATTGTCCGCTCTACTTCGCAAGTTAAGCCTAGAATCAAACCTTAATGTTATACCTGGTATGTATTAGAAGCGGGTATGCCTGAAAAGGAAACCTGCCGAAGGCGTTAATGTTTTACTTGCATTGTATTATTTCGGGGGTGTGGGTGCCTTAGTTCATGCGTTTAATGATCTGTCTGTATGTCTTAGGATGCACTAATTATGCATTTTAAGATGTTTTCTGTCGGTAATTATTTTGAAGCTGGCATGAATTGCTTTCTGGGTAATGAATTCTTCACGTACGTTTGCAGCAATGGGGTGACATTTTCCTCAGGAAAGATCAGGGAGAACCTAATGGCGGTTATAGCGCTTGCAAGATTGCTGCCTTGTGACGTCGTGCCTCCTCCATCAGTCTCAACGGATATACCCCTGCAATTTGCCATAAGTTTAATGTTTGCGGAATTGTGGTATCGGTCAGATGGATTTTGATTAGTTAATTTAGGAACTGACTGATAAGGGAGGTAATTTTGGATAGGTGTCAAGGTTTGTATGGGTAGAAATTTTTGGTTTGGGGGAGGAAGGGTGTAGGGTTTCCCGAAGAAATCCTGGGTCCTTCGGCGATGGAAGTTCGTTCCTTAGCATCAGACCTGTCCGATCTTGGGCCTATCCACCTAAATTTTTTCAATGAAATCGTCACTTTAATTTATCATTTTATATTTAGGTTTATTGCGTCAATTTTTATCATAAACTCCGAGCTTTGTTGTGAGCCATTTGTATGTATACCATGTAAATATTTTTCAGAGGTTTCTAATGCCTTATTCTCGATTCATGAAGTATGGTGTAAAAAGTGTATGGAGACTGAGAAAGGAGAGTATTGGTCGGCAGGATATCATTATTTCTTATGTCCAACAGAATAAAAATGGACAACATTTCCCGAGGTTGTATGTGGATGAAGCTGGTTTGTGTCACTAAAATACTGTTCCAAATGAAATAAGAATGACATGACGGACTTAATACTGGCGTCATTATTTTGTTCAATCAGAGGAAACTCGAGATAAATACCAGATGAAGTGTTGAGTCCACCCGAAGGCATTCTAAGATAACCAGCTGAGTCTACACTCGGCTACGAGCGATGTCAATGTATTGTTCAAAAATAGCACTTGTGTAGGCAGTGAAAGGAAAGAATTGTCAAATTCACCCACTAAAAATAGCAGCACGGTAGCGGAAGTGTGACTGGATTGAAATAAAGAATAGAAAGTATTTTTCTCATTTATCGATGAATACATGATGTAGAGTTGCAAGAAAATATCTTAAATATTCAATATTTATAATTGAGACGAAACTAAATGCAAGGATTAGGTAATTATTTCGAAGGATGTAAATGACTCAACAAAACCTTAGTAAAACACATATATAATACATTTTAGATGAAAATATTTACAGTCAAGGCGGAAATGAAATTTTCCCATCGAAAAAGAAAGAAAATCATCCTTGTCCTTGATAAATTAATGTCGGTTTTTCATAATAATTTGTTACACTACGATAAACAGATGAAATAATTCTCCAGTTCTTCTTTTAACGTCCGGAAATAACTTTCATTGTGTTTTTTGAGTCACTTCCTCAAAAGTTGGTCTAGTGTCCTCTTTATATAGTTTCAAAATCTTGGAAAAAGGGTAACCTGGATATATTTGTCCACTATTCCACTGTTCAGTTGACATTTATGTCATAGCGGGGTCAACCACCACATTAACTTGGGTCCAAAGTTATGATTTTCTTTCAATGGCCGGAGTAATCCAATTGAAGTGCTCGCAAATTATACCCAGGTGGAGATCGGGTTTCCTACGAAGTATATCCATCACTGTCAGGTGCAGAACCCTGACCATCGAAGTGGGAAGCCATAACCTTCAACACGCACCCAACCCGAATCCCATCTCAGTCGGGGAGGATATGGTACATTGGGAGTCACTGGAGGTATAAGGGAGAGGTGAAGGGGGATCGGCAATCGAAACATGGATATGCGCCTACCCGGGCCAATGTGCCGACGATAACTATGCCTGGAATTCATGTTTTCCAAAGATTATATTTGTTGGATGTACAGCAACGATTCCCAATTGTTCTAGATTTGCGTAACCATGGTTGACCCATTTCTGTCGTAAGTACTTGAGTCAAATTGGACCCCTCACAGAATAGGAATGTGCTTGCCTAACTTCCGCCGTAATCTAGTCATTTTATTCTCGCGTAACCATAAACCACGAAACACGTGCCTCCAATAGTAAACTGTACGCATAACCTTGAAAAGGAACCTTTGATATAATGGTACCAAGTATCTTGTTATGACAACCAGGCCTTTGACGGTTCGTTTTTCGGGGAGGTGAAGGCAACTTCCCTGGAGACGCGGCAAACACTAAGGGCAGCGAGCGATCCGCGCCCTGATTTCAATCCGCTGCGGGGGCAGCAGGCGCCACCTCCTTGTCTCCTCTGTCTCCCGGCTGCTGATGCTGCTGCTCTGCCGGGGGCGGGGCTTCATCCTCGGCCTCCAAGGCGGCGTTGACGTAAGCGGCGGGCGGCGTCGGTGGCGTCGTCGGCGCGCCGCTGTTCGGAGGCTGCTGTGGCTGCGCCTGCTGCGGCGTCCTTCGGTTGGCGTCGTCCGCCGTCCGGACGATGCGGATGAGCGGGATGTCGCCGGACCAGCACGCGGACGACGAGGGCGAGTCTCCAGGGGCGGCTGAAGCATGCGGGGGCGAGGACTTGCTGACGGCCTCCATCTCCATCGCTTCCTCCTCCTCCTCGCCCGCCTTGGGTCGCCGGAGGGCAGCTGAAACCACTCCGGCCAACGAGGGCATCCGGGCGCTCGGCCGCGAGGACGGTCCTTCCTCGTCTCCGGCTGCGACCCTCTCCCCCAAGGCTGCCCCTGCCCTCGCGTTCACCTCGTTGTCCTGGGATTCCTTGAGGGATGAGGCGTCGCCGATCGCCAGAGGTTTTTCTGCTTCGGGGTAAAACAAAGAATGGTGGCTGAGTTTATATAATAGCAAAGAATGATGGAATCTAAATGCCTCGAGTGTAGAGTTTAGCAGTTGTTCATGGGTGCTGATGGGAACGTGTCATGTGTAGCAAAGTCACTTTATGAGACAGGAAAGCAGACATAGAAGCGACAAAGACGAAGTTCGTGGCGTCTTCAACCAAAGTAACTGTAACGATAGGTTAGTAAACTCAGTAAGAGGAGGTGTTAGCAGTACAAGAACTGCGCAAGTTATTTATTCACGTTTAGTCTTTTGTAAGGAACCGGAAATAACCATTTTCCATTATTTAGGTGAATACATTAAATTGCATGGACTCTTTACAACAAGGACGAAAATTATGACTTCAGAGAATCAGTGGCAAATTTGGAGGCGGAGTTACGGTAGCCATTAACCCCCAACAGCCTTGCTGAAACTGATGAATTTCTAGTCGTGAACAAAGAGTGAAATATTTAGGATTAACATGTGCATGAAAGTATCTCGGTATCGCGACCATTATTTTTATGACATTAATGTGCACCAGCGCATGAGCTGATCATTCTCATCAGCTTTTATCCCCATCTGGGCGACGGTTGGATTTCTCTCTTGTTTTTTTTTGTAGGTCGGGCTTATTACCCTGTGTGAACTATACACTACACGTTTCCAGCGGCGAAACAACGTTGCGGGATTTAAGAGCAGGTAAGCCATCTGGTGTCCACGCAGCCGTATGGTACCCTTTCACCTTTTGAAGCAATTTTATATTTTAATCTTTAAAGCCATCCTGAAATATGTTACTTTCCAACTCAGAATTGAAGTTTTCCGATTCAGTTTTCAGCTTTCCCTAGAACAGAAGCCACCGTTTCTTTGAGATGATGTATTAAGGTGGTTCGATCGCGAATCGTGATTCTTTGAGTGCACATTTTAATAACGTTTCAAGTAAGTAGGAAAAAATTCTTTGACCACACTCCACCTTACTAATTCCATTAATACATTGAAAATAACATCGCATTATGTAATAGAAATTATACTATATATATGTATAAAAAATTCGAAACAATTATGACATTGTTATGACTTCGGTTTACGGTGCGGAATTCGAAATTTAAGCGAAAGTCGTGTTTAAACACGTATTTTTTATCGAGCATGATACCTTGATATTTATTAGGTACAATTATAATTATATGAAACGTGGATTTTAACATTTTGGAGAAAATCTGCTCGTTTGTCATGGAATTATGTCGAAATATACGTCGAATACCATGAGACTGAGTGTTAAAAAAAGCATTCTATTGTTAAGAAAACAAATCGGTAACATGCAGTTTTCTTCGCTGTTATCTTTACGAATTAATCATAAGTAGACTTGTGTAAAGTTTCTTAGAAATCTTTACATAAAAAGTCTCTGTAGCCACCTTAAATTGGGGTGATGCCTGATGCACCCCATTCTTTATACACTTGGTGCTCCTAACATTTAAAGGGGGAGGGAATGTACCCACACGCCCCTTAATCCCATTGAAGTTCTTTATTACCAAATTTCCTGGTACATGTATAAATAATTTCCAACTTTAATCCCAAAATAGGCTATTGGGGGTTCATGGCTACCGTGACACCGCTTCTAAATTCGCCACTGATTCTCTGAACTTATCATTTTCGTCCTTGTAACGCCCGTGCAATCTTAATGCATTCAGCTAAATCGTGGGAGATGGTTACTCTCTGTTCCTTCTAAAAGAAAAACTCGAAATCATTTACAACTTTACATCCCAAAACAGAAAAATGGCGTCGAAATTCTTCGAAAAAATCACCAAATAGCTCATTTTCGAACGCAAATATCTCAAAATGTACACGTGTGGGATGTGAGATTTTTACATTTTCTAAATGCTTATTCATTACAATACCTAGGCTTTTCGCGTACAAATACCTAGTCTTTTCGCTTTAATTTTCGTGAAATGCTGGAGTTTTTCACGAAACATTTTTTCGCTGGTGTACACAAAGCCGCAATTTGATTCAAATGGTTGGCACCGTTGCCTAGGCAACGTATTGGCATTTTGTTTACCTCGACCTCGGCGTTGCATGCAGAAAGTTTCTTCCGTCGACTCGTAAATGGCTGTTGTTAATTGGTGTTAGTGTGAGACTGTGATAGTTATTATTTTACAGTTGAAGATATGCGGACAGTGCGAATATTTAAATTATAGCTGATTGTTTTTGACATCTCAGGGTGACTTTGTGAATGTTTGGGAGGAAAGCTCTGTTATAGGAAGTGAGCAATGATGAAGTATGAAGCTTCCATCGTGAGCCCACGACGGCAGTCGTCAGTCGTCGAATCAAACTTCAGCGTGCTGGGCATAATTCAAGATTTTGCAATTCCTTCTTCATGCAGAAATTGTTTAGTTAAAGACTGGAAAACAGGGTGCCGGAAGACGAGCACCGAAAATGCCAGACTCAGTTGAACAAGAAGAATCTGTTCTAGACGATGGTATGCGAAGATTATTCAAATTTAATGGCTTATTTTTCGTTAGTAGATTTATATTTTCATTTGCAGCGTCTGTTAGGATTTGATAGGATGGAAAAATTTTAATATTCGCTTGAATTGACTGAAATACGTCGATATCGTGAAAAAACCTAGTATTCAACTTATTCAAAATTCGATTTTTATCGCGTGAACGTGTTCTGCGAAAGTGAGACCTCAAACAAAGTATATATTTAGCTAAAATAGTCACGTTTGTATGTACAATCTGTGGATGAATAACAAATTCCTAAAATTTACGGAAGCCTATTTCCCTTATCACGTTTAAAATTAAGAGAAAGTAAACATTTCAAAGGTCATCGATGCTGGTAAATATATCATATACATAGTATTAGCATATTAGTAAACAGTAGAGTCAACAGCTGAAGTAAACAATAATAGACTTAGATAAAAAAATTGTTTTTCTTTGGCCATCTTGTTATTGTGGCTTAATGGTTTCGTTATATATTTTATTATATGTATTTTGCTCTCTATTTATGGTTAACGGCAGGTAAGCGGTGATAATTTATGTTCTATTGACTACATTTGAACCACTGCATTATCTATTTATGTTTAAGGGCGGGTAAGTGGTGAAAAATTAATTTCTATTGACTAAACTTGAACCACCGCATTACCTCAATAGAACCAGTGTGGCGGCGTTACCATTGACGAAGGGTGCGTTCCATTTCACTCTTTAATCGCGTGATGCGCCACCGCATCAGTGGCCGGTCCGTTTCTCATTCTCGCATTGAAGCTTTTGATGTGGAAGAGTGAAACGGAACGTCTTTGGAGCGGGCGGAAAATTTGAATGGCGATGGCGAATCGTTGCTAAGGGTTGTTGATGAAATATTTCGGAAAGGAAACAACCACAGTGGAAACCGGAATGGAAAACAGACAATTATTATTTTTAGACAAACTCTTCTGCGAAGACTCTCACTTCATTCATTTTCTCCATTTCACATGCGTTGCCGTAACAAATAAACCGCCAAAATTACGTCACCGCATCAACTGCGCCAGCTTTTTCGTGGAGCGTTTGGAGCGCATATTATGCTCGATGCGTGGCCCCATCGAGAGCGCATTGAAGCGCTCCGGTGTGTGAAACGGAACGGCCAGGACCGCATCAATTTCCATCATCATTAGCGTGAAACGAAACGCACCTGAAGTAAATCGTTTTCTTTACGTGTGGAATTCTGGGCTACTTTTCTTGGCGAGGAGTTAACAATCCATTTGTACATTTGTACGTACGTTGCGCCTTTGACCCTGTTGGCAGAGGCTGAATTAATATGGAACGAACTCTTGTTGCAATCGGAAAAATGGTTTTCATAGAATGGTAACTTGAGAACGTGTCGAGGTAAGATAAAAAGGCTGAGGATAAACAACAACAATTATAAACATCATGTTGCCTGAAACATGGGGAAACCATATTTTGATATTTATAAATCATAGATTTCAACAGACCCGCTTTTCCAAACCCCACCAGCTCCCTCACCTGCCGCCTCCTTCTTAGCAGACTTCCCGGGCGATCCGCGGATGTTGGTGAGTCGGCCGATTAATCCCCTCCAGCCGGTGACCGCTGGAAGTGGCGCCGCCGGCTTGTCGTTGGTACCCATGCCGCCGGATCCATCTCCCGCCCCTTCGCCTCCCTCCGGAAAGTCCTCGAGTGGCACTCCGAGGGCTGAGGCATCGTCCGAGGGGACCCTGCCGGCCCTGGATCGCCTCCCCCTGCGGCCCCTGCCGTTGGCTATCCGGAACATCTTCCGCCTCTCCTCCGTCCTCTCGCGCCGCAGCTGAATCCTATGGAAAAAATAATGTGGAATTAAATTTAAAGATTTAATACACACCGCTGGCGTAGTTAGTCAGGGCGTAGCCGTCGGAACGATAGAGTCCAACCATTTTTGCTTAAATCCGCCTTTCACCAGGGTTCAGAATATCAGTCTCCCTTCCCAAAATAAATTATCAAATCTATTTTCTTCCGCTGGGGAAAGTAATGGGTACGCTCAAAAAACGATTTTAATCTTTGGTATTCAATAATTATATTATTGGATTCAACAGGAAAACATTTCAGCACACTACTTATGTACGGATTTCTATTATGTACCGAGCACCACATTTTGCTGAATAGTGGTACCAGCTACCCTAATTTAAATTACCCCAGCTACCCAAAATTACACCGAAGGGTAATACTCCTCTTGTTGAGAACAGTTGCTCAAGAGCTAAATTATTGCGTCTGGGTTACGTGTAACCCGGGAATTTTTAACACTGTTGGTTTAAGGGGCCAAGAAAAGACTTCACGTGGGAAGGACGGTATAAAATGTCAGAAAGAATGTAGATTTCATAATTTTTTCTTGAAAAGGGGTGAAATGGCAAGAAATGAGCCGATAGTAGGTTGACTTATAAGTTAAGAATTACCTTTCAAGAACGGCGATTCCAAGCTAATCACATGCGATTGGAAGTTAAGGAGTGTGAAAAAATCTGAGTGACGAGTGTCATACTTCATCACTGCGTGGGATCGAACGGATTTGGACACTATTTACGAAAATGTGGTATTGAGGAAGCCTACGGGGCACTAGTTTAAAAAAAAAGTTGATATCAACTTCGCGAGAGCACTAACTCGATCTTGGTCTACCGTATCATTTCAAGCACAATTGACCTCGTTTAGAATCCCTTGGTGGAGCAGAATTACAATACTATACATTTCTTAATTTGAAAAAGCATTCGTTCCTACGTCTGAGTGTCATCATCACATATACTAGAGTTTGTGCCAAACCTGAGTTTGTAGTTTGGCGATGATGCACGATGGTCATTGAATTGAGCTGTTCTTGGATGAACGAGAGGTTAGCGCGTATATTTCTTAAATTCGTCCTGTAAAGCGGGAAGTTTTCATTTCTCTTGATTAGTGTACTGTCTTCTGCTTACTTTTCAAAGTAAATGACAAAACGGAATCCTTTCGACTTAAACAAATGCGTTCATTTCTTTAGAAACGGAGGCCATTTGGAATGGCTCAGCAGTCCATCCCTCCCCTTCGATTTTGCGTGTTCCTTCAATGCAGAATATCACGCAAATTTTGTGTAATCCAATCCAGCCCCACCCTTGACCCGACACGACCGTCTAAATTGCCTTCCCTCTCTTGGAATCGATTAATGTGTACTCCATTAGATGTTGTCTTCTGCTGTGGTAGGGCATTGCTGCGAGAGAAAGAATTATTTGCACTTCCTCGCCTATTTTGCCTCCTGTTCCCCTTGTCATTATTCGTCACGTGAATGACTGTTGTTATTTTCAACAGTACCACTGCACATATGCTTCTAGCAATATCTTACGTGATATACGGCTATGTTTCTCAATCAAATAACCGTAAACATACCTGAATTTAGTTGCCCAAACCATCTTCAACTATTATAATTTCAACACAATTCTTAAAAATGCACATATTTAATCTATTTTCCTGCCCAAGAACTATAACCTTCAATGTACAGCATATTTGATCTTTTTTCAATTAAAAAAATGTTTTTCTTTCGTTGCATAATCTTCCTCTCAAAGGACGTTCTCTGTTCCAACATTAACATTCATCTAAGGAAAGAAAGTCCTGGCAGAGGTAGTGGTATTTCAGTGGAATTCAAATTCCAAAACGGAAGCCTAATTAAAGGCCCCTGAAATGCAGCACTCTGCCCGTCAAATGGGACTGTGAGCCCCTAAGCCACCTCATGTTAGAGTCGGTTAATACCAATGGTGGCTTCCCTCCCGCCCTTCTTCCACTCTCCGAAGTAATTTTACCCTCGCTGATCATTCCACCGATGGTGAACATGACCTCCGTTTTCGCGCATGCTACTCGTCGGGGCCTGTTTACATGGGACTCATATTTGCTCGAGTGGACGCGGTAACAGATGCGTAAACGGATGCTCGGAATGAGAAATAGGGTATTTTAGCACGCTTGTTCCCGCAATCTTTTTGTGCATGAACGACGCCATTTTCCAATGGTTATCTGATCAAGCATCCATCCACTCGTACAAGTAGATGCCAGGTGTTTACACTGTTTTTGACGCTAAATAAGGCTTCACTTAATGGAAATGCTCCATAATGAAGAAATAACATCGTACTTACAGCAATGTTTTATTATAAAGTTTCAACAGTTAGCGGCCGTTTCGTGTGTGAAATGGGCTGTGAGATTATACGAGCCTTTGGGAGCATTAGTGATGTTAGTCAGGTTTTTCCTTCCCTCAGTCATGTGCGCTGAAGCATTCCCCATTTCCAAAAAAGGGACAATTTGGACGTCACTATTCTGACTCTCAACGGTTCATATGTTTGTGTAACATACCGGCGCTTGTACTTTGAAAATGACAATTGTTCACTAAATAAACTAGGTATTTTTCACTTCTTTATTAAATTTAAGGCGGGCTTCGACTGCGGGCGGGCGGGCGTGTTAGTCAGGTTTTTCCTTCCCTCAGTCATGTGCACTGAAACATTCTCCATTTCCAAAAAAGGGACAATTTGGACGTCACTATTCTGACTCTCAACGGTTCATATGTTTGTCTAACATACCGGCGCTTGTACTTTGTAAATGACAATTGTTCACTAAATAAACGAGGTATTTTTCACTTATTTATTAAATTTAAGGCGGGCTTCGACTCATTGTCAGGTCCTATACATCACCTATACGTGACAAAACCGGCCGTACATTAAATTAACGTATGAAAAATTACCGAGTCTAAATGTAAGTCTACATAAATTTTTACTCACGTAAGACAGAGACGATTGAGCTCATTATTGACTGAAATCTTAGCCAGTACTTTTCTGAAATTTATTTTGTCAAATTTATTTCTTTATTAAACAGTGTTTTACCAATAAGGTGGAGGGAGTCGATCTCTCCATCGAAATTGAGAATACACGTGGTGAGGTCACGAATGTTTCGAGATTTTGGTCTGGTTTATTTACTCGAATAGATACTGTAAGCGTCCACCGTGTTTATAAGGTTTAAAATTGAGATTTTCATTACTTTAGCAATATCCCAGTGAGAAAAACTCGCTCGAGAAGATTGCGAGGGATTTTAACCCTCTATGGACGAGCGAGTCAAATTTGTTACTTTTCAAAATTATTTAACTATCTGCTATTTAAGCGGCTTTTCCATTTAGTTGCTGCGCTAGACAGAATTATAACGTTTCGGATTACGTGTGTGGAAAGTTACTTCTCTTTCGGCGGGATGTCAAACAATTTGAATAGATGAATGTGTGACGCTTTTCACTGACGATGGTGTGCCTGGTGGAGCTCTGAAATAAATAGTTTTAACTGTCATATGAAGAAAAAATTGGGAGTTTAAAAGGATACGTTTTGAAGGTAATGTTGAAGTATACCTTATGTAAATATTACTATGTAAATTATTATTTAAAATTAAATATATACAATGAAAATACGTCACATTTAAAAATAAATGTTATTATCAAATAAATTGCAATTTAAAAAAATGCTTAAATAGAACTTTTAAAAAGAAATATAATGGCAGTAGTTTTTTCATGCTGATGTCTCATAATTCCGTCCGTAGGTGGTTAATGAATGTTTAGTGATCGGAATAATGTCGAGCGAACCAAACACACCTCGCCATACTTCGAGAGACTGAAGCTTACCTTAGGTCGTCATTGGCCTCCCGCAGCGCGGCCGCCAGCGACACGAGGTACGCCACCACCAGAACCAGCAGCACCAGGAGCGGGATGACGAGCGCGGGCGAGGCCACGTAGTCGAGGACGGGCCGGAGCCGGTCGGGGAGAGCGGCTCGCACGGACGAGGTGAAGAGCGAGGAGATTCGTTCACGGCCCGCGAACGGCCCGCAGTGCCACGAGGGTTCGACCCAGACGAGGGCGTATCCGACGGGCAGGGCGCACAGGAAGAGCATGGTGAGCAGCAGGGCGAGATAGAAGTTGTTGGAGCGGGAGGCGCGGAACACGACGTCGTGCGGCACGTTGCACGTCAGCACGATCCACGAGCGCACGTAGAGCACGATGGCCAGCTTTGCGAGGTTCAGGGCCGGCAAGCCAGGCGAGAAGAACATACCCATCCTATGTGAGAGCGAGAAATAGAGGGGCACCACCAAATCATTGGCCATTGTTGAGGTCTTTTACGATTCTCCATCGGGTCGATCTCTGCATTTGTACCGACGTTCCAATGAACGAGTTGCGGCACGCCGCATGCCAAGCAAAAAAAAATGCATCTTTACGCCTTCTGGACTAGTTTCCCCTCTACGGACTGTTCATCCCTTGAGGACAAGCTATTGTGTCAACGGCGCCCTCAACACGTTCAGCGCTCAAGGACGTTCTGGAACGTCCTGTGGGTGCTATCGGGTGGCGCAGGACGTTCTAGAACGTCCACGTTCAAGCCATTCTTTACGGCCGGCCAGCGGACTCAAGCCACTCACAAGGCAATTGCAATTTCGCTGGCTTCATAGCTTAGGCTTCAGCCTTTTCTACGGTGGGCTGCATTTTGGAATGCGATGTTTAGTTACATAAAGGCTATGTTTTAAACTTTTTCAATTTTTGTGGTTTGATACGATAGATTACAAGTGTATATTGGTTGTTTTTATCAATTTTATTTCGTTTTTGTTCATCTGATTAGATTTAACAATATCGATTCGACAAATGCGGGATTCAGATTTATAAAGTATTGGTCCTTAACTTATACACCGTGTGTTCGAATCCCGTTGCGAGTGTATATATTGTAGCTGTTATGTTACCCATATGTGACATAGTTCGATGTAACTTATATTGTTGGGTAACGTAACGTTGGGTTGATGTAACGCATATAAATCAATCTATAAAATAACTTAAGATCTTTGAACCTGCAGCTAAGTCTTCAGCATTCTACAATACTTGGATGTGCCGTTTCTACTACACTCGGAGCCACTGTTCAGGTGTATGGTAGGGGGTGCTATAGCATCTGCTCATGTATGTATTTTTCTACGTCCACAATTTTTATTCAGTCTATTCACACATATATTTTATATTAACGGAATCTATACAGTAATGAAGAAAAGCAAATGGTCACAATATAGTGATTGATATAATGTATTATTGATAATAGCAAATAATAAAATGTAAAAAAATCTTTCTTTTGACGGTTGATTGTCAGTTGCTCCCTTATTTCCAATGTATTACAACGTCCGGTTTCTAGTACCAGTTAACATTTTTTAGCTTCTCAGGTGGCGACTTCGATTTGCATCTATAATGTGGATATTACTGTTAAATTTTATTAAATTTTATTAAATTAAATTAAATTAAATGTGGATATTACTGTTAAATTTTATTAAATTTTTACCATTATGTCTTCCATATATTGTATTTTCTTCGTCTTTGCAATTGTAAAGCCCTTTTTCACCGTGGTCTCATAGCAGATTGGCAATTCATTTGTCAGTGTATACAAACTTTTTTGATAAAGTGGATCGAGTTTGAACTATTCCCTAGTACATTTATTGGGGATTTCATTATTCTTCTAAAATATTGATCTATCGATTAAATGAACGGTGGAGTGAAAGAGTCTTTGAGAAACAAAAAAATTAATGCACAAGGTACTATAATCATTTCATTTTAAGTTACTCATATGCCAAATACAGGGAAAACCCTTCCCTGTGAAAATGAATGTAGTCAACTCCATTTACTCTGTTGTATTTTTTAAAATTTTCATTTTATTGTAGAACTGCCAATGTAGATAACTTAAAAACGTGTTATCCCTTGGAGAGTTCCATAGTGTTCATTGACAGTTGTTTATAAAAAAATCGGGGCGCACTTTGATGAGAAACTTCAACTTCCCTTTTTTACTCATGAACGCATTTCTTTGTTCGACATTTCTCTCCTCAATAGCACTGTTGATACTATACAACAGCTGATAAGGACAGTTCATGAATTATTCCGAATGCAAATCTAAGAATGAATGAATCTATGCCATGATTATTTTGTTCATAACTGTTCGCCACTCTGTTGTCTCAGCTGTCTTCCAAGCTAGAAGCCTTTCACCCCCGACCGTGACATTGTTCTGCCATGCACTTTCCTTGTTACCCCCGCTCACCCCTCACCTAGGGATCCTCACCCTCCGTCTCCACGCTAGCCGTTCGCCGATGCCTGCCGTTCATCCACACCCTGCCTTTCTTCAGGCCAGCCCTAGTGATTCAGTCATTGCAAAACCTGCTCGAAGGCCTCTCCTGAGCTAACCCCTCCTCTCGCTCCACTCTTTACGGAGACTCACCATACACCCCCACCATCGGTCAACTCTCTCTGTGACCAGTGCGTGGTCGATGCTCTGAGCCCTTCCCCTCGCCCCATGGGGAGTCTCACACAACTGCCGGCAGCCCTTCCAACCCAACTTCTCTCTCCCCCTTCCGTCTCCGTCCGTCCTCTTTTCCTTTCTACCCAAAAATACTTTGCCAACCACCCCTAAACCAATACATATATCCATGGATGTGACGATATATTTTCTTGAAGACAATTTTTCTGTGGTGTACATATATTAGAATACCTTTGTAGAACACTGCACATTTGGTGACATTATCCACATCAATATGAATAGATAACGCAAAATCGAAAATGCCAAGAGTGCCTAGCGAAGGATTAGGACGGACAATCCCACAAATTGCGCGGTTTGTGAGGGAAACCTGTAATTATGCGTTGCACTTTGCTTCATAAATTATCACAGGAACATCAAATACTGAAATTATGTAAATATTGGCTGTAGTTTAAAAAACAAATTTCTATGCAGATGTATTTTTATGATTATGATTTTCGTCGGTGATTTTTTTTAAGTTTTAATAATGACTGCAGGAATTTTGTACTTTCATGAACACAGCCAATAGCTAACTACGGTAATTCTCAATTAGCGATGCTAGCAATCCCTTTCCTGGACTAAAATTTTGTGTTCCGTGTTATAACCGCCTGCTAATGCTAGGGTGGCGGGTTCGAGTCCCGCCTGGGTAAAATATTATCTGCCCAGGACATGGGTGTTTGTGTCTCGTCCGTTGTTACTGTTATTCACCCGACGTAAATTGGCACATCGTGCTGTATTCGGGGTAGTGAAGAAAATAAAAATAAATAAATAAATAAATAACGATCAAAATACTGAGCGAAAAAACAGTTGTACTTCCGAATGAGGAATTTTCTTTTGAAGTTTTCAAAATAAAGCGCATTCTATAAAGTTTTATTGATATCAGTGCAATATTTTATAACAGAGAGGATTAAATGCGTGCAAAGTGTAAGAAGAGTTTACAAACTGGATATACTGGTGAAATTATGAGCTTAACGGCAATTACGGTTTGTTATTCATTTATTAGACGTAAAATCGACGATGGGGAATGACTGAAATGTATGCAACCCTCACAACAGTCTTACCGGTGGTTCAGGACGTTCTAGAACGTCCAAAGTTTAAACTGTTATGATTACAACAAATAGGCTCCAATAATTCAATTTTTTAGTGGAATATGTCGTATTTCATCGTGCTGAATGTAAATATGCAAAAAACTGAACTTCGTCATCGGGAAGGTATCACAATTTATGCCTTAGCGTTGAAAGGGTTAAAGGTCGAGTCCAAATAGCATACACTACTCCTCGACAGCGACTACTTCTCTTCATCGTCTTCTGCGAGCGACTTAGGCCGCGACTTTTCCATCGCCCGGCAATCAATTGCGTCTGAAGTAGTCGGCGCCGAGGAAAATCGAGCGCCCCTGGAACATCTGATCTCGTCAAAAAGGTTACCATAATGAAATTCACTCCAGTCTCGCTCTCTGCTCCGGTCTTAACAGCAAGAAGTACTCACTGCTTCCAGCGCTCATTCAATTTTTTCTAAGTGCGCTTGACCGCTCGCCCTTTTAAAATTTTGTGACTGATTTTGGAATAGAAATTGGGTAGTGGTTGGCAGAATCTTGATTTTCTGTTTGTAATTTGGCTGCTGTTGCGAAATGAAACCACCTTAATTTGTTGCTCATCGATAATACTATTTTCGCGCTTATGTCTGTATTGTTCTCTCCTGATCTTGTAAAGAATTTGTTTCTAGACGGCTGTTATTGGTGATAAATTTATTTCCTTCTCCCTATAGGCTTCCAAAGTAATGTATTTCTTGTAAGTATGATTGAGCTTTGGTGACAACTGACGACTCGTACTTTGAAATGTCGGCAGAAATGCAGAGTTTGGCTCAGTGTAGAACCTGATCAGGCTTCACTGACAGATGTTTACAATATACATGAAGATGTAGTGAGTGGTGAAGAATGGATTGGGTGTGACAGATGGAAAGAAAGGCAAAGAAGGTCTCAACATGGTGGGTTTGGAGAGAAGGCTTTCTGAGTTTAGAAGAAGGGATGGAGTTAATATCCAGTATCTCGTAGCTTTACATTGCACTAGTACTGAAGACTGAAACAGGAGAAAAATGTTTGGTAGGTATTCAACAATAGTGAAGGTAGAGAATAGTCTTTATACATGGAATGAAAAGAAGACTAGAGATAAAGTGTCATGCAGAAGAAAGAAGTCACTTAAAATGTAAAGCTCTTGCAGTTGTAAAATATGAGAAAAATAAATCTAAGGCTAATTTGGGATCCATTACAATCAATGCTCCCATGAAGGCTTTTGGTGGAGGATAAAAAATCTCATAATGGTAATATTGTAAACCATTCATCAAATCAAGAAAGAACACCATTATCTCAAATAATAATAATTATTTATCTGCAAAGAGAATGAACACTGATTCAATATGTTTAATAACTTTGTATGGAGATAGATGGAGAGGGTTTTGAGAGTGGATTGTCATTTTGGAGGGAAATGCTTATATAAGAGTGTATCAGGCTTAACTTTGTGGAAGTCGTTGATATCCTATTCGAAATGAAACACAATGGTAACTTTCCACACAAATTTTAATAACAACTGACCATGGTTTCAGCACCTAGTGCCATTATCAAGGTACACATTTTTTAAAAACTCCACCTGGAGGGGCGGGGGTAGTAGGTCAGAGAGAGGCGGGGAAGGGGTTGGGTAGGGCGAGGGAAGTGAAACGAAAAAAAGCCATTGATGATGAAGGTCAGGCAGCATGATCATGGGGTTGTCAGACACAAGGAAGAACAAGGCTCAAAAGAGGTGATGTGTCATTAAAAACCACATCATTACATAACTTAGCCAGGCTGTGAGCAATGTCATACTAGTCTAAGAAATCCAACTTAGCCCCTTTGTCAAAATGGTGTAAAACAGCCGTATCAAAATTATTAAATGATTAAAATTACACAAGTGTTTTGGTATGACCCTGTAGACAGCCGTGGTGTTTATGAATTTCAGTGTGATGATTGTGGTATTAGTTACATTGGTCAAACAGGCAAAAAATTTGAGGACAGAGTGAAGGAGCATAGGTTAAGTTTTATTAATTGCGATGATAAATTCTGTTTTGCAAAACACTCCCTTCCTGGGTATATATGGTGGAGTTTTTAGAAAATATGTACCTTGATAATGGCACTAGGTGCTAAAACCATGGTTGGTTGTTATTAAAATTTGTGTGGAAAGTTACCATTGTTTTTCATTTTGAAATGGAAATGTTTGTTGTAGCTGGTATATCTTGAGACGGTATATTAGGAGTTTTCTAGATAACATATCTACATTCTTTAGTGCAATGAGAACCTTTTATCTGTGAATCTTTTCAAGTAACTGTGTTTTAAATAATGTTCCCACTTTAAAAATGTAATGTGCTCTTTAAACTTACTTAAAAACAACGTAACAGTCATCAGAATATATAATTCAGAATAGTTAGTTCATCAATTAGAGTAGGTTTTATGAGTAACGTTTATCTTGTTATTGCTTTTTAGCTCCTCAAAATCTGGTGATAGAGCCTGGGCTTATGGCTTTTTGGAATATATAATACCAAAATATATGAATTTATCTGAATGTAACTCTTTTTCTTAACCTTTTGAAAGCATTACAAGGCACAAGGCTAATATTCACATGCAATTATCATGGAAACCATGTTAACTTACCACACCATTCCTTGGTTGTAGACTAGATGCAAAATATTTTCTGCAATTTTGAAGTCACCATACTGAGGGAACTGCTTTTCAAGATCCCAGCACCAACAGTGGTTCATAATTCTGACAAACAGTGCTCGCACAAAGTCCACCAAAAGTGTTGAGGCAATGGTTAAAACCTTTTAAAGAAAAAATTGTGAAATGGACATATTCTACTTATATTTCAGTTGACTTATGCTCTATCTTTTTAATTTGCTAATGGGAGTACTACTTAATCACATTAGTAAATTTGATATTGAAATTGGTATAAATATCTTGTATAATACCTTACCAGGTCCATGACAGTCAGTTTGACTAATTCTTGCCCAAACATTGTTTCCCAACAAAGACGCTTGAGTTTCTTCCTTATTTCCAATCTTGAATCATTGACCAGATTACAGCTGATATTTCTCTTTGGAATAACTGGACAGACTGAAAAATGTAGTTTTGAAAGTGATCAGCAAATGTCTTTTTGTCTCCTGAATCTTAAGCAAGAGCACATGAAATGTGTGAAGTTCCTATGTTTATATGTGTTCCCAGGGAAACTTTTAAACTTAGAACTTCAAATACTAGCTGAAATTTCATTGGGGAATAAACTACACTTTTTATCTGAAGATAATTAATGAAACTACTACATCTAACTGTTTTAATCATTCAAAATTTTCAGGTTTTCTTCGTATGACTTTAGCACTTCCTAATTTTATATAGGGTATGAAACAATGGATTTTATTATGAAGCATTCGATGGGAATACCTTCCCAGTATTCTTAATTAAAGTTTTTTCAAGGGTGTCAAATCATAAGATATCTCTTCTAGTGCTGATGGATTGGTAATCATATCCTCTAGTATTCATCTCATAGAAATGTATCATGTGGATGGGGGTGGGGAGAGTACTGCTCTCCTCCAGTCAGTTATCTCATACCATCATCTAAGGCTTCTCCTAGAAAACAAGAATTGGCTTCTCTGCATGGCAATAGTGATCCCACAACTCTCCAATATTTCCCCCTGACATCCTTGCCTTGTCAGCCAAGGTCACATCAGTCTTAGGTGGCAAAGGTTTTTGAAATGGTTGTTTGCCTGCTCCATAATGCCCACGCCAACCCCAAATTACATCCTGGTCCACTGGTGCAAATGTTTTCAGCTTGGTTTTTAGCTAAGGGCAGTGTGGAATGCCACACAGTACAACTTTGATACTATATTTCATCTTGCAGAATAGCGTGCATTTGAACTTAGGGTCAATTATTTTAGGAAAGTTTAACTTATAATTTTCAAGTCAAGTGAAATATGAATAGCTCAACTGCTGATACAGGTGCTCTACATATCATGATCAGGTACCTCAGGTGCATAAAGTGGGTGAACTTGAGAACAATGCAAATGGAGAAAATTGTGAAAAAGAAAATACCTGTTGTTACTGCTGATGACTGAGTACTTGTAATGACTTTTTCTTGTTCATTATCTCTGGCATTTTGAGAAATTTCAGGAAAGCATGGAGGATTACTGCAATTTGGTGCATTGAGGACTGTGCCCTGCATACCAAGTGCTGTACTGTACCAGCTTCTTCCATTGCACAGTGCAGAAAAACATTGTTCTTCTTTGCTGAAGCCTCGGCCTTTCGTGAAGTTTTCATTGTGGATTGTGTCTCTCCATATTAAAATTAATTCAAGAATCCTACTTTCATCCTTCTTCAAGAGTTTTTCAGTCATAGTTTTGCTGTCCTCTCCCTTTGAATCAAGAACAGCTGCTGTCAAAAGTATCGTTAAGACGTGACCAACTAGCAGTGCTCTTGCATGTTTCTGAAGCTCCTTTTCAATAACATCCGCCTGAGCTACTGAATTAACTTTTTGTTGTGAGTCATTCAGATCTTCAACATGTAGTGTATCTCTTGATCCACGCACATATTCTTCAACATCAGAGTCCAGACTAGCTGCAGTGGTGGAACTCATCATAGCCTCTGGTGTCAATGTTGGATCCAACTTCTGTAATGGGATGGGGATGTCTAAATCACCAGGTGCAACTGTCCAGACATTACTCCCTAACAAACTTTCAGTGCTTGCATTGAAAAAAGCTGAAAAATCTATTGGGGGTGAATGCTTTGGCAGACTGTAATCAGCTGTTATTGACTCTGTCAACTTATTGATTTCAATGTAAAAATCATCCAAAAGAGAATCACTTGAGCTGCTAACATTTCCGTCAGTGTCAAATGGCTTTACTGTGGTCTCAGTTGAATATGGTCCTACTGTTACAGTTTCTTCCTCGCCAACCCAGGTGTCATTTTCTTGAGTGACTGAGGCCCAATTTATATCGTAATCACCCTCAGTGTTTTCTTCTGGTAAGAAGGTACTATTCACATCAGTTGAAGTCATTGTGGTGCTTGAATCCAGTAAAGTGGTCTCTTTGGGAATGAAAGTGCTTCTCTCTTCAGTTAAATTCGTGGCCATCCTTGAATCGAATGAAGTGGTCTCTTCTTCTTCAACAACATCTGTTGTTGATACACCAATGGTCTCAGAGGGAAAAGTTGTCTTAGGCTTTGAGATTCCTGTAGTTTCTGTTACTGATTCACTCACAGTAGTTGTGACATCAGACGTATCACTGGAGAGGTATGCAGTAGTAGTAAACTCAGAAAAATCATATGAGGTGGTATTTTCATCACTTAAATTGTCCTCTGTAGGATCTGCAATAATTGTGACATCAATATCTTCTTGATCATCAGTTGTGTCATTGTACGTCCCATTGGTCATGTATGTAAAGTTAGCACTTTCACTCATTGTAATGTCTGTTGTTGGAACATCTGTTACATTAGCTGATGTATCGGAAACATTGCCAAGCAAAGGATCAAAAGTAGGTGATGGCTCCTCATCACTCACATTTGCTGTTAATATATGATATTCAGTTGAATAAGTCGTGGTTTGGGCTTTTTCTTCATGCTGAGGTGTCATTGTGTAATTCATATCATTTTCAATGGTAACTTTTGGCAATGATGTTGATATTGAGTCTGTTATTCTCATGAGCTCACTTGTCCAAGACTCAGTGGTTACACTTTCATCAAAGGAATTGTTAGTTGTGGATGAAAAATCAGGCAAAGATGGAGTGAGGCCCTCTGAGGGGGTTGTGTGCATAGTCATGTCATTTTGGAATACTATTTTAAGAAAAAGTGGTACCAAAGTGGTGGTGACATTGACTAGTAATGCTATGATTTCTTTTTCACTTGTTACATTCATGGAATGTTGTACAGTTGTAGTTTCAATGATACAGTCCACTAAGTCTTTGAAGCACTGTGGAGACATAGTCAATGATAGTGAAGTGTTAGCCAGATTTGACACTTCGAGTAAAGAATTTGCAGCAGATGTTTCTCCATGTTGTGTGGAGAAGTTTGAAGATAGATTAGTTGGCACAAAAGTCATGTTGGACCCAATCCCAGGATATAAAGCTTCCTTTTCTATAAATGGTAAGGCAGTTGAGCTGATATTATATTTCAGAGCTTGCAAGTCTTTAGTCTGTAAAGAAGCAGAGAGAGAGAGAAAAGTTGTAAGTTATCCAGAAATGAAATTCAAAGTATGGGTGGAATAATCTCAGAAGTCAGAAATAGTTTAATTTTTATCTATACTTCCTCTGGTTAATTTTTACTTGTCTTTTAAAGGATACTTTTAATTGTATGAATTCCTAAGTGAGCTTCTTTTCTTCCTTCTGAAGTCTCATGCATGAGCTCTGTGGGGTATGGTTGTCACCCCATAGTACATGCATGACATGTATTTTATATTAACCAGAGTAAGTTCAGACCTGAACAAATTTAACTTGTAGGTAGTTCTTTCTTGAAAAATGGATAAAATGTAAATTTCCAAAAGATATCAGTAAGTTCTGCATGAGTCTTTTTCTACTAATTCTAATTTAATTGCAGAAAATGAAATGCCTTCTGGATAATAGTTGAATTATAAAATATTGATCAGATTAGAACCAATTTTCACTCTCCAATTATTCACTGAGAGGACTTTTTCTGACCCCTCAGAGGCTGAGCTTGCATTACAGCTATAAATAGATCTGTGCATAATTTAATATAAGGCTAATTATATTTTTTCAACCAAATATAGACTAAAATTCATGAGGATGAAAGGGAACTAAAAACCTAATTGCATTCCCAGTGGAAACTTGAGGCTGAACTACAAGATCCTCGCCCTCAGTGCTGCAGGATCTACTGTATTGCTGCCTTTTAAATACGATACCTGTATGAACATTCTCTTCTACACAAAGCTAGAAAATCTGTTAGAATAATCAGACTACTCAATACACTACGAAAAGAATTGGTACTAGGATAATCCATAGAAATTCAACGGGTACTCAGGGAAATAGACAACTATCATGATATTTATAATCATCATCACTCATCTCTAGAGTGAGGCGTCAGATGGACATCACAGAGTCGTAGAAAGGGATCTCTAAGATACTGTGAAACGGCCATAATGCTATGCATAATTTTATGAGTAATAGTTGTCATTTAAGACTTGCATAATCCATGTAGTTTGCTTATATGGTTACTTCGCTATGGGATTATATTAATTTTCATCAAATTTTTTAATGTACCATTCCACCGCAATGCTAATCTTAATGTGATTCACATCTCTTCTAAATGTGCACTTATGAACTTAATAAAGAAATGAAACAGCACATGTTTTGTGTACTACTTAGCCACATGTTATATGGATATATTGATTATATTAGTTTTATGCTACCTAGTATTCTGAGCAATAGGGCCTCAGAGTTTATAAAGGATGTTTGGAGTTCTAAGTAAATAAGTTAACGGTTGAATTGTTTGAAAATATTACTTACCATATTGCTAATTTTGCCAAAGAGTGCAAATATTAATGTGTATAAATTCAGTAAATTGAGCACCATGATTCTGAAAAGTAATTCATCCATATTAGTTATTAGTAAATTAGTCTCATATCACACCACAGGGCCAATGTTTGCAATAATGCCTCTTTATTCCAGTAATTGTCATTTTTTCCATTGATCATACTTATCTTAGAGCCCCTTTTCTCATCAATTCTCTCATTTGACTTGCAGTCAATGACAATATCATGTGAAGCTCCTATTGCAGTATAGGTATTCTGTTATTCATTTGCAATTAAAATTGACCAAGTGTAAAAATATTGTGATATAAATGTTATGTTTTAAGTTTAATATCACTGCAATTGAGATCTACTGAGTACATTCATCAAGAATTGCTAATAATAAAGTTTGGTTGTTACAAAGCCTATAAAACTATGACCCTTGACTAGCCATTGTTAAGAAATATATCACATAAATATAGTCTAGATAAAAACTTTCAAACATTGATAGGGGCTATAAAATATGCCTTAACAAAATAATAATACCTATTATTTTGTACCCTGAAAATGATACATATTTTTTCTAGTGACTGGGTCCATTATTTTCATCTTATGGAATTATTTACGATTGAAATATTCATATTCAGATCTATGCCACACTAAAATTGACTGAGCTGCTCTCTCTGATCCAAAGTAGAATCATCAAACCAGGAATCTATACCTCTTCCCTGAAATAGTACAATATCCTTAGGTACTGGAATAAATTTTGGCTACCACTTTTGGTTTATATTTAGGTTATAACTCAATTCATGATTGCCCCTTCACAGACTAATTATTTTGTTAGTGATGATAAATCATTTAAGGATTAAAACTCAAATATAGGTTTCATTGTACCTAAATAGTCACTCATTACCTCTGGATATATAAATCCTTGTGTTAACCAAGCTGTGAAAATTGTTTTGACCATAACATTGATTATGCATAAAAGCAAGAAAATACATGGTGATCGTTGGAACTTAGAAAATAAAGGAATGTTTTGAGGCTGTCGAAAAACTGGTACATATTACTTGTCAGACAGTTCCTGTATACCATTGATGACCCTACAAATTAAACAAGGCACAGCACTACTTCACCTGGCTAGCTGTATCCGCAATTGCTTCCTTGGGTGGTAGCTCTCAAGGAAGCCAATGAGCTCAAAGAGGATGGGAAATGCTACAGAGATGAGTGATAGCACCACAGTGATTTCATTTTGTCGCCACCAGGAGTCCTTAACTGTGGCCTTTGTTGACCGCTGCACAACAAGCACCACAGCATAAGCAGAGGAGGCTAGCAGCAAGAGCACCATAAAGTTGACCAAGACACGGAGGGCTATTACTTTCCAACTGAAATGGTTATACAAGGGCAGGGCTTTCAGAAACTTCATCACTTAACAAATTTTCCTCTGGAGTTGGGGCTTAATATACACCTATTAAATAGTAGCTTAAAAGTATACACCAATGAAATAGGTGGTTGAATAGGGTTATTGTTAATATCTATAACAACTGGGTTGAACTCAACTCAAAATATTTTTATTGCCAGTCCTACCCAGGTTACACCCACAACTATCTATATGAAAAGGTAGAGTTATATTTCAATCAAGTTTGTTGGAATGCAAACTGTGGCTTTTAACTGAAGTTACATGTAAGAAATACATCAGAATGGGCATCATGGGAAGAACACTTTTGGGAATGTGAGGAGTACAACAATGAGCATTAACTTGAGTTGGCTCCTAGTATAATGACCAAGGGGCATGCGCTCAATCATTCCATTGGATAAATGAAACTACTTTTGCTTCTTCTTAAGTTGTCTAGATACCATGAAATCAAGCTTTAAATGAAGCACTTGTCTTATAGGGTTTAGAGTGGTTGATGGAATCTTTGAATTAGGGATAATTACTTTCTGGTGTCCTTCTGCTTCTCCCTCTCCTCAAGTAGCACCTCCTTGAAGCCAAGGATAATGGAGGCAACACGGTTGTGAGCTGTCTCGGCATTGCCAATCATGTAATCCCAGCCAGTGAACAGCTTCCATGAGAAAACACATTCATCATCCTTCTCTGAGAGCTTGCTCATGCGGGAATTTTCAGCCATCCTCAGAAGAAGGAGAAAGATTATTATCAGATGGAATATGATGAAAACTATGGAGGGATTCTTAAGTGAGGTGAGGATCCAGAAAATGTATTTTTTGACTGCCGTTATAGTGTAAAACTAATGCTTTTTCTAATTAGGAATTTTTAATGCTCCAAGTAATTGTGTTTGTGTTGCTACCAGTTTATGAGTTGATTTCTGCAGTTAAAAAATCTGCTAATACCCATATTATGAGGTACGAGTACTGCTCATGCAGCTGGAAAATGTTTATGTTCCTTTTTGTTTACTATGTATACCATAATGCCCATTTCCACTAAGGTAAGCATTTGGTGTGGTCTAACTATTGAATGGAACATATGGAGCATCTTGACATTTTGTAACTGAAGTTATAATTGGTGTCATACTCATGTACATGTGCATAACACCTTTTACAACTGATTGGAAAATCATATTCCCAATTGGACCACAATCCTACCATGTGGTATGTATTCCTTGTCACACAACATCTCTATATTCTCTTTCACATTTTCTTGTCTAGCAAGCACGAGCAATCAAATACGCCTCAACCTAAAAAATATGAATAAATATTGATAATTTACTAAAATCACGTGAGTTCTGGAAATATACTTTGATAAAACCGGTAATTAGTGGTATTAAAATATTTCGCCCAGTAGGTAATAGTAAATGTGACCTTGGTCAATAATAGCTGATAATAACTTTTTGCTAACCAAAAATGCCTGCCGCGGCGAAGTATCAGAATGTTTGACGAATTGGACACATAGGCAACCCACACGCCTCGCCTACGCACCTCTCTGGGCTGCATCAAAGTTCATTTGAATTTTCAAGTTTTATAACAGAGACTATGCATTCATGCATAGATGCATTTATTCACATAATCCCTGCAAGAGATATCAGGAGGTACTTTGAAGCGTAAAAAGCGTCATGTTTCTCTGGGATAGGTTTAGTTTTCCGTAAAAATGAAATTTTATTACTTTTCTGCATTAAAAATTCTGCAAATACCCATATTATTACGTACAAGCACTGTTCAAGCAGCTGGATAATGTTTATGTTCCTTTCTTTGTACTATATCATAATGCCCATTTCCACTAAGGTAAGCATCTGCATTTGCTAGTTGTTCCGTCTCAATTCCCTTCATATCAGCTATTTGTTTTAATTCTTCAGCCTTTATCTTTTAACTATGATGACATTGATATGGAAGCATCGTAATCTGCGTAGACAATACGCATTATCCTTTCAGTTGTTTAAATAGGTGTAGGTACTCACTTCCGGAGTGTCGCCACGAAGCTGTAGACGTAGACTGCGAGTCCCGTCAGGAAATAAGCGAAGGGAATCCGGTATCCACCTGCGGTCTTCTCGCGATTTGAGTAGAAGCCGTAGAACATGGGTGAGTACTTGAGCGCGCCCTCGAAGTCCCACAGGGTGAGCAGGTTGGTGGCCGTCTTCCTCTCCTCTGGCAGCATCTGCTTACGATCGTCCGAAACTCCGTGCTCACGACCCACCAGGAACTTGAAGAAAGTGCCGCAACAATTTTTTCAGTATTTGAGAGCAATATTAAAACGATTTCGGTGTACTAGACCATTCCGCTCAATCTTTCATTGTGTAAAAAGATACGCCTAAAGCTTAAACGTTGTAATGTGACATTTTTATGCAAAGCTCAATTTTTGCTAGAACTGTAAGTGGAAGAGGCTCCGTAGCCGAAGATTTATGAAGATGACGATTACCGACGCAGGTTTCGGTTGACAGGTGATCAAACTCCAAAATCGTGAACGTGGGTCCCATTCACTTATAACGTTTAAAGCCGACACCAATCGTAAGCTAGACTTGGTACCTCTAGTGCAGTGGTTCCCAAAGTGGGTGTTAGCGCTCCATTGGGGGCGGTGATTTAATTTTCGTGGGCAAAATTAAAGAAAGGGGAGACATTGGAGCGCTAGACGTATGGTCCTGACGAAGCTGTACCATACGCACATGTTTCTGGACGAATAAATTATCCCTCTATTTATTGGGTTTGAAATAAACTTAAATTTCATTATTATTGTCTTACAATTATTATTACAATCTTCCTGATTTTAATCCTTACATTTTGGGGCCATTGTGTGTAGTTTTGGGTACCGAAGAGGGTGGTGACTGGAAAAGGTTTGGTAAACCCTGCTCTGGTGTGACACAAGGATCTTACTGGGATCATCAATTTTTTCAAAATATTACATCGAGGAATATAGGAGTAAAGGTATGAGGGGATATGATAAAGTCAGTAAGATTTGCAGATGATCAAGCATTAGTTTGTCAATCAGCCAAGGGGCTACAGCTAATGAGGAATGCATTAGACATGCGTTGCGAGAGATTTGGAATGAAGATAAACCATAAGAAGACAAAAGTGATCAGATTCTCTCAAAGCAAGAAGGCGGGGCTGAATTTTGGGGTTGGAGGGAAAAAATGGAGCAAGTCGAGCATTTTACGTGTCTGGGTAGTATTTGGAGAATGGGTACAGTGGTAGGGACATAAGATGTAGGACTGTCATGGATAAAAAGAATTTTCTTGAAGGTGGGGATTAATGAAGGGAGTCTGAGTTGAGACGTAAAAAAAAGCCTGGTGGAGACTATAGAATGGAGCGTGGCGCGTATGGGTAGGAGATTTGATCATTGCGAAGGGAGAATGTACGTAGACTTGAGGCGTTTGAGATGTGGGTGTGGAGGAGGATGGAGAAGGACGAACGTGGGGGTATTGGACATGGTTGGAGAGGAGAGGAAGCCTGTGGCGGAGTTTTCGGGGTGGTACAAGAGATCGATGAAGGACATTCTGAAAAGAGAGGGGGTGTTGAAGGGGGTATTAGAGAGGAGAACTCTGGAGAACGAGGAAACTCTGGAGGAAGGAAGAAACGCTGGGAAAGGAGGAAAAAACTCAGGAGGAAGGAAGAGGATGGGAATTCTGGACGAAATATGATGAGGCAGTATAAGGATTTTAAGATTTTAAGAGGGATCTAATCGCGGAGCAATAATAGGAGGGAAATGGGCATAGTGTACCAGCAATAAGGACGTTAGGATAAGTACTGTCCAAAAACTTACCCATCAGCCGGTAGAGCACTCAAATGATTACAATGATCATCGATTTTCCCAACTGTTAACGAGGTCCGTAATAGTTGTCTTGATAACCTAGGTGGATCTGTTCTCCAAATGTCGTGTAACTGTACTGGAAGTGAGCTCAAAACTGTACTGAAATTGAAACTAACAGTACAGTTTTCCATATTACACAGCATTTTTGCCGTATAGTTATCGAAACAGTACTCTTTCAGCACTGTAATACGGTACAGTTCTTTCACTCTGATGCAGCACATTTTCAGTATAGCCCTCTCCACAGTTCAGTCTCTACAGTGCACTTCCAATGCAAATCATCCTGAACAATTCAACCACATTGCTGGCCAGTGCAATTAGAAGAACTGGAACAACACTAACTGCTGAGTTTAGTACAGTTTAGGCTTATCTTCAATACACCCTCAGTAGAGATTTTTTTCCCTGGGTAGTTTTTAGTAAAAAAACATAATTCAATTGCAGGGAGACATCGGGAGATCACTCACCTCCGGAGTGATGACGAAAGCGATGAGCAGCGTGGCGATAACCAAGTTGACCCAGAAGAGCCACCGCAGGAAGGTGAAGTAGGAGGCGACGACGGAGCCGAAGTGAGACTCGATCTCCTTGATGCGCTGCTCCCACGGGATGAGGAAGGCCGCCGCGTTCACCAGCTCGCGCCTCAAATGCTGCCAGTGCTGCCGTGGACGAAACGTCGAAGGTGAGAATTTGAAAAAAAAATGTGGAAGGTATCAAGAACACTGGAGCACGTCTAAGATATCAGCGTAGTTGATATTAAGGCAGCCAATTTTTAAACTCGTACAATGCCGTTTAGGGAAGAGAATCACGTGACCGAAAAATCCGCGAAAATGGCCTTTGTTTAAATCATAGGATCGCCAAAATATTATTAACTTTTCCTTTATTTTTAAGCCAAATATCTATATATCAACCGCGCAATTACCTTGGGTGGACTCTGCGTTCCTCGCATTGAAATATGCAGAAGGTTTGAGGGAATCCCCTCGGAAATTTCACCAAGGGAGGTGAGGAGCGGTCGGCGTTCCTATGGTTTAACCGTACTTGCAAGGAGTGCACTATACCGGAGGACCGTCCAAGTACTTAGAAATATACTGATTTCAGAATCGGTTTTTGGTCTACTAATAAGTTTGCTGCCATCTTAATCAATATTTTATTTTACTAGTCTTGAACAGCTAGAGTTGCTTTGAGGCATATAGAAGAATAGGAAACAAGCAAATGTCGTGCAACCGTTCATACTCAATTAACTAAACTGCTGAAGGTATTAATTTTTGTCTTTATAGCGAAAAGTCCTTCATCAGTTTTACTTCTTATACTATCGGCCTCTTGAAGAGGCGGGGGGGGGAGGGGGGGGGGCGAACAAATAATGTAGAATCTCTTTGAAGATGCTGGAAATGTTAACTTTTTAGCAATAAATATAACATGTTTTACTCCTCACCTTGACTATGAGGAGATTGGCTCGTGCCAAGAGATCACGCGTGCTCTTCCCGTGCGCCAGTCTCTCTTGCAGTTCCCCCTCATGGCGCCTCACGTAAGCTTTCGCTTTCTGCACCAAGCGCACCTGTGAAATAAACGTGAATTGGAAAACATTAATGCATCTATTCAACGGTTTTTATAATGGAAAATGCTCTGGATTGAACCCATGCCTTATCATTTATGAATGAGGTACTAGGAGTTGGTCAACACCGTACTCAATACACAGTTTGATTTTGCATCAGAAGAGTGTTAATTTTTCCTATTTTGGATATGCCATGAGAATGATATTTTTACATGCGAAGAATGAGAGATACGCAAAATTAAAAAAAAATCAGTGATGATTAATCAGGAAATGATGATTAGTTTGTGGTGAAATAATTTTCGAGCATTCTTGGCCTTGAAAACATTGAACTTTCCGCAAGTTGTTGGAATAAAAGGTGAATTTATAAATCTGCAATTTCCACTGTGTACTTCATTATGTGCGACCATAATTTCGTTTAAAAAGCAACATTATGCAGTACCTAATGTTGCTTTTAAATGAAACCTTATTCGGGAAGAATGAAACGCGTAACGGAAAATGTGATGTTATGAATGCACCTTTAATGTCTATGATGGAAGATTTCCATGTAGTTGCGCCTAAGACTGTCAACCTATTATTGATTGATGACGCGGATGCTTTGAGCTACGATATCAAATCATACAAAATGGTGGGAAGTTCACCCAAGAGAAATGCTGTATATTCGTTTGTATTTCGTTTTCATGGTAGTCCACAGGCTGCAGTTTTACGTCATAGGCAGAAGAGATGCGTCTTAAGGTGCCATTGCGGCTTTGTGAGCCAAAAAATACTGAAACTCGTCTCTTCCTTGGTATTGATTATGGAAACGATACTTTGAATAATAACATGCCTTAGTTGCTAGAGAGCAGAATCGAGATTAGAAATATGAAACAAATTATCCAACGCACTTATTTTAAATACATTTTCTGGCCATATGAGCCTATTGCATTGCCATTTCTTTGAATGACCGCCTTTAGACCATCAATTGGTGCCGCTATATAGTGAAATAGTGCCACTTACTTTGGTAAAATACATTATTTGTGAACAGTTGTTCGTTGAAATGGCACTGATATTTGGCAGAAACCATAATACTATGTTTCAACCATCTCGCCCTTAATGCCACCTTATTTCAAGTACCTACAATTTGCAAAATCATCGCGCGGAAAGGTAAAATCTTAGTGTTCATGCGCACATTGAGGGCACATTTTTGTGTTGGTATGCAGCCATAATAAAAATAGCGTGCCATTTGAGTCATTTCGTGGCGAAAGCGCCTTCAAGGTTGACACGTGATCAACTCGCCTTCCTCCTCATGGGCCACGGCTGCAGCCGCACGCTCTCCCGCACTTCCTTGTGGAGGCGAAGGTTCTCGAAGATCTGCTGCTGCGTGGCGGCCGCGATGGCCGTCGGAGAGACAGTACCCGCCACCCCTTCGGCCACCGCCGCTGGGTCTGAGGCGTCCACACCGCCGGCTCCTGCTCCTCCTCGTCCCTCCTCCGCCATCGAGTAGCCCGTGCTTCAGAGTGGGCAAAGCGGGAAAGTAGAAAGAGAATCATTGACTTTGGTGCCGTTCATGCGCATAGTCCGCGATTGTTCCAAGCGTCGACTAAAACTTCAGTCAGCCAAATGCATTCCAAAGCTACCGTCCAATAATACCGTTCTCACAGAAGCTTGTGGCAAACGGATGCAAAGAACGTTATCGAACGGAGACGAGGTTTTTAACGGGTGCAAAACGCTGAGGTATACGAGCCTAAAGTATACATCCAGTGGTTTAGAAATTATTTTATCTCCATTAACGTATATTCACAGATGAGGAAAATTAAAATATTAAAAAAAATTTGATGCTGATTAAATCTTTTTCAACTCAAGCAAAAATAACAACGAAGTGAATAAAATTCTTCAACCACTTCCAAAATGAAAAGTCGATAGTTTTATTATTATTACCAGTTTTACTTCGATGATACATGTGCTTCGTAACCTAAGAGCCACAATTTATTCATATAATTTTTATAATTTTTTTCCTGTGTTTATGGTTTATCTAACAGTGTCTTGTACATCGAAATTAAAAATGAAACATAAGCAGGGCATTCGCGATCTGACTAATTTTCGCAATGCCCACAAATGAATAAAATATTTATCAGTATAATGATGATGTTAACTGATACATGACATGTCGGAATACAAGATACAATTGAGTTCCTTGAGCTATTAATCACTATATTTATTTGACTTGATTTTTTTAACGACCCATCATTGACCTCTGAGCCAAAATCAACACCTCTCAATGTCATATGGACACCAGTGGGTGTATTTCAACCACTTTTGGCACCCCTTTGGTTAGTGAGAAGATGAAAGATAAGTCCTGGGAGTGCAAACGTATTGACCTCTGGAAGTATGGTTTGCCGTGCAGTTAGATCGGTGGTCTTATTGTGTTCAGTACAGTTGAAAGTTTACCAACAATAGTTAATAGTTAAAAAGGCTAGTACACAAGAAATAGACCTTCAGGCCCAAAAATACCCAACCTTGTGTCCGCCACGAGTATTTGCAAGGACTGCACCGCTGCGCCAAAATAATTCGTATAGCGTCATCTTTCTATAGTCAACGCAAAGTTCTTCAATTTTATGATTAAAAAATTGAGGTCTAACGAATAAAGTCGCTCTTGATCTGTACGAATCCTGATTCCAGGGAATGAACAAATATGTTGGTGGAACTGAAAGTCGCTGAAATTGTCTACAGTTAATTTAAATTATTTTATTAAAGGCCAATCCTTCAGAAGTAACTTTTGATGTAAACAATTCCATTAAAACGATACCATTATTTAATTTAAGATCAATCTAAATTACCCTATGAAAGCAATGGAATTTTGACTCTTATGAATGCATTTCGGTCGTCAAGTGGACCATCGACAGATAAAAGTCAGTCTTGTAAACACATACGTGTTGTCCAAAGTCCTTGAAAGCACGCACTTGTTAGCGGGATTTTAACTCTCCTTGTGGATGATTATCTATATGAACGAAATGCGTTTTAGGGAGTCAAAACTTCTTTGCTTTCATCGGCAATTTGGGTTTGTCTAGAGTCACTGATATGGCTTGTTGCAATTTTGGACATGTCTTCCATGTTTTTATTTCGATGGTGTTTGTAGGAATATCATTGACAGCGCCGTAGAAGATCGCGCTCTAGTTAAGACGGAGACGAGCGATGAGCAGACTTGGGTTGTATGCTTATCCAAGTAAAAACCTTGGTGTATACCATATACTATGAGCCAATTATGTTTGGGGCGTACTAACGAATTGGAACGGGCAACTGGCGCTCTTACTTGGATGTAGCCGCTGACGAAGTAAAAAGAAAAACATATCGGTATGCGTTCATAAGCATTTTCGGCGAGAGTGCGTAGATAAACCGAAATTGTCTTCGAAATAAATACTAAAGATAATTACAACCTATGTTAATTCAATTTAAGCAGTCCTGATCCTCAATTAATACGATGTAATCAGGCACAAATATAAAGAATTTCAAACAACTAATAAAATACATGGTAAAGTTTTTACAATAACCCGTTGATTCTTGACTTGCATGTAAGTCTTCAATGCGATATTAGGAAATATTAAGTACATGATATTTACCCGAAAAACTTGAAAAATGAATACGCGTTAAGTCGATTTAAGTATTTTTAAAATGAACTATAATGTTCAGTGCGGCTTCGTGAGGACGCCATGATGAATTAGTACAACTAGCACGGCCGATTAGTAAGCCTTGTCTCTTATTAGCCCATACCAGCCGTTTGGTATACGTCAAGTTGGTCTAGAGGTTGAAAATGCGACGTCGCTTCCTGGATGTGGGGATAATTAAGTACGGCTCGTACGCCTCAATGCGAATTGGAACGCGGCCTTTGTCTCGATGTCACTCGGTGACTCATAAAGTGGAGGGCGATTGCCTTACTCTCCGGAGCTTGTGGTGAAGACGGACGATCGGCGTCGGTCGCGTCGCGCGGTGAGCGAGGCACCATCCGGGGAGAGGGGCGAGAAGGGTGAGGAGGTGCGTCGGGCGCCGCGGTGCCGGCGACTCCTCCGGGTGGACGCCCTCCGCCGTTGCTGCAGGATGGCGCTCACGCTCGCCGAGTAATCCTCCTCGTCGTCCTCATCCTCGTCGTCCACGCCCACCTCCGCCTCCAGGCTCCTCCCTGTATAATAATCAGGACGGGAGAACGACAGCGTTAACATGAAATGTAACCGCACGGATTTGCCGAACTACCGTTTCCTGAGCAAAGCTTCAGAAGTTCGGAGGTTCGATGTTGCAAATATATGCGAGAAAATTAACCGAGGGCTATGTATCCATGCGAACTTCATTTTTAGGAGTCATCCAGTATGCAAATGTTATACTCTGAATAGCTTACTTAATTTAGCGCGCCGTTGAAAATGGTAGCCTGTGTGGCTGAAAGTTAGACACACAATGTAAGCTTGGTGACTCCATTATCTATGAGGCTATTACTGTAAACCACTATGGAATGCTCTTTAATCATAATAATATATTTTTCCCGTAACATTTTATAATTTCTCACTCTTGAAACCTGGCCTCTCTATGGAATCAGCTCTCCAGGAATAGGCAACCCTAATGTTCATGCGTGATTCTGGTCCACTCCACTCACCATCGGGAGGCGCCGACGTCGGAGGCGTGCAGCTTGGCGGGGGTTGCGACATCTGGTACGGGGGCGGCGTGGGGGGCAGGGGTAGCGGGGACGGTTGGTGTGCCATGAAGATCTTGCTGGCCCTCGTGGCTGTGCCCGCCGTCGCCTCTTGTTCGCGGCCGCCGCCTCTCCTGCCGCCCCCGCCGGGGGACGCGCTCCTCCGACCCCCTCCCCCTTCCTCCTCTTCGCCGCCCCCCGGCTCGCCCTCCACGGTGAACTTGACGGTGGGGCGGTAGTCCGGGGCGAAGTTCTGCGGTGAAGGTGTCTGTGGGAAAAATGGTGGCTAATGTACCGGAGTGCCACTCAGGAGTGCCACAATCGTCAAGCCAGTATTACCCACGCGAGGTCGTGGATGCTCGCTAATACGATGGTTTTCCAGTACCGTGTGATTGACTACCGACACACTGGCTAACAAACATCAATGCTATCAGACTCGCCGAGGTACTTGATTGTGTGATTGATGCGGCGCATGTTTATCACTCCTTACCAGTATAGCCTCGCAGCCATCGACCAACCATATGAGATACTACAGTCGCTGTGCGATTTTAACATTCTGAAATCAGCGCCATCTATACCTCTGGCTATTAGTAATCTTCTGGCCATAAAATCAAGAATTTATGAAAAAGCCTGAGCGTTGTTTTTCCCCCTGCTGCAATAGATTGTTGAATTGAAAATTATGTTAGATATGCGCTTCAATATGAAATAAAATACCGATCCTCGCAACTACAATTTCATCGGTCTTGTGGCACTTTCCAGAATGGATCCATTCATTCTGGATTCCGTACTCAGTATCAAGAAAGGGTACTAGATATTGTGCTGAATCATGTATCGTGTGAAACTGGCCTAAAATAGTTGCAGCAAACATAACAAAATTCGAGCCAAGTATGAGGATCGGTTTGGTTCGACGGCTCGAGTACCGACGTCCCACCCCCAAGAACCCGTTTCGAATCAACCCCTTTTGGGTGCTACGAGAACGGAGCTCTTCCAAGTTTTGCAAATATCCAAACCAGACCAATCTAACTACAGTTAGAATGAAAACGCTTCAGGTGTGGTGTAGGACTAATAAGATTAGACGCGGTTGAGAGGTTCGGTGAAGAGGAGTAGGCGTAGTCGGAAAAGAGAAGAGTCGAAGGATGTGTGTTACTGTGTCTTCTGAATAAAAAATTGATGATGAAAATCTGATATCTTACTAGAATATAATGAACGTAAATTATCTACGGAATTTCCTCCGGGTAAGGTGTCTGGCTGCTGCCGACGTTTCAATGGCTGACTCTGTCGTCGTCCCCAGGGTGTTGAAACTTCGGCAGCGATCAGACACCTGCTCTGGGGGAAATCTTCTAAAGGATTTACGACTGAAAATTTGACATTCCGAATGGTTTTTCCTGTGAAAAATAACCATTTTCTGGATAGAGTTTGAAGTAGACGGGATCTAATACTTGAGATTACAGTTTGCATTATTTATCGAGTCTTGTGGGTTGAAAAAACGGGAGAAATACACGAGTTTTTCTGATGAGGATTAAAAAGCACTTATCTCTAATTTTCCTCACTGCTTATATATTAGTAACGCGACAGGTTGCGATGTCTAATGTCATTATCAAAGTGAATGGTAAAATCGTGTGGACAGCAACCTCTACATCTACATCTACATAATACCCCGCAAGCCTCCGAATGGGCGTGTGGCAGGGGGTGTTAGGTCACAGGCGTGTAAAGGTGTAATTTTTTTGTAGATGAAATTGTGACAATCATTACAGGAGTGTATTTAGCGGAGCTCAATTTTTACTATGGTCGCTTATTGTTCGCGGAAAGAACGAGTTTTTGTACCCATCTGTTCGGCAGTGTATCACTCTAATTTTATCGCATCTGTCAGACCTAGAGATGTAGTGAGGAGTCATGATAATATTCTCTATGTCGCTCTGAAAAATATCAGTTCTGAATTTATCAAGCAACCTAAGCCTAGCATGTAGCCTTCGAGTCCCTAGGGGCTCCCACCTTTAACCCATTAAAAGTTGTGAGACACTATATGTACGCTCGTAGCATTTTTTAACGAAGCGCGCTGCTTTCCTTTGTATTTTGTTAATTTTTTTGGTTAAATCTATTTGACCAGGGTCCCAAATGCTCGCGGCGTTGACTCGTATTTATTTAAGGCTCGTAATGAGTTAGTTACGAAAATTTACGTTGGCGACAATGGATTACATCTACATCTACGAAATACCGTGCTAGCCACCTCTAGGGTGTGTGTCACGGGATGACTCCATACCAGGCATGCAACACTCATCCCTAGTGAAATCACCCGCGCATGCTCGCCCGGATGCCAGGCTTAGGCCAAAAGCCAACAGTTATCGAACGATAACTGTTGAGGACTCCAACGAAGCAACGTAGTCGTCACGATAGTTTAATCATGCGTCATGACTTAATGGTTCAAATTTGAATTAATCTCATCGTATTCCGTATTTCCTGGTTCCTGTCAAAATTTCAGTAGTGCTTCGAGCCAACTTTTGGTTAACTCCATCGAGAACGCCACTCTCCTGCTTCTTATTTTTACTATCAAGGAATTTTAATATCATTTTCTATGGTGCAATCTAAGACATAGGCATTATTTATCGTGAGGTTAGCTTATTTGTGGTTTATGAGATTGTTTTGGATAGTTATTAACTCATTTGGGTCCAATGCGCCTGTAACTTGATTCAGAAATGAATGATTATAATATGATATCATGTTCTTCATACTTATCCTCTTCATAGTGATAAGGTCACTTGGTCTGATTCCACACTTTATTCTTGCTCACCAACCCAGATTTCGGCACATCATGCCATTTTCAAGGCAATTGCCATTCAAAATGATGTGCCGAAAACTGGGTCGGTGAGAGAAAATAAATTGTGGAATCAGACCAAGTTACCTTTTCATTATGGAGAACATTACCGATTTACACCGAGTTACGCCTGTATCAGTGCCTTAAATTCATATTAACAAGGATTTTTTCATGCCACAGCCATTTTTTTTCAGAAGTTCATGGGATGCCATGAAAAAACTACAAACTACCATATCTCACTCCCATATTTGTATGTATAAAATATAAAATTACTGCATCCGAGAACGGAAAATTAAGGTGCGCTGCTCCCGCGCTATGTTTCACAGATATGATGACATATGGTTTCATAGATAGAATGACTCTTGAGCAAAATTAGTTGCCTGAGTTGTGGGCCTGGAGGCGTAGGTTTCCTCAGAAATGGAAAAAAAGAGATTTGGTTTTAATTACATAGAAAATGTTGTCAAAAATATTTGTTTTGCATTTGTAAGGAACTGAATGACTGATGGATGCAACTAATACTCTCCATATCGTTCACGTCATGATGCTAAGGGGATTATATGTTCGAATGATTTTTTCGTAGAAGAGAATTGTGTGTTGCACTGTATGTAATAGAGCGCGTTTTGTTAGAGTATTTTTACTATGAAATGTAGCTTTTTGATATAAGATTATACAGGATTTTTCAGGAGGAGATATTGATAGTTGGTAATTTTTCCGCACAGTTTGAATGAATTTATATATTTTGAAATTCCTTAGTATTCGAAATAAACAGACGCGCTCAGCAAGTGTAAGCCCTTCCCGTATTTTAGAAATGAGCTTTCCTGTCTCAGCCACCGATTGCCTCTGTAGCTAACATTCATGTGCTTAGTTAAAGCCATACATAGTTTGGACGCGGATGTTGAGTTTTAGTCGACGCGACTCAGTTACTATCGCGTATATCCAGTGTATTCATTTTTGTATTGGTGAAATAAGAAAAAAATGCCATCTATGTTCGCAGATGAGGAATATGCGGACATCCATTTCATTTATAGGTACTACGATGAAAATTCTTCATCTGCTGTCCGTGAGTGGCAACGGCGTTTTCCGAACCGTAGAATTTTGAGTGGGAAAGTGTTTACTGGTACCCATGCAGCTTCGCGAAACCGGCATCTTACTTTGAAATCTGCACGCCAGTAGAATCTTCTTGAAGGTGTTGTTAATGCAATTCATCGCAGTCCTGGAACGAGTGCACAGAGGCTATCTGCGGGCCTGGGTGTTCCTCACATAAGGATATTGAGGGCACTTAATTCCGAAGGCCTTTATCCCTACCGCCCTTGACCTGTGCAATTTCTTACTGGAGGTGATTAAATTACGAGAATAAATTTTTGCTTCTTTTTTTGAAATTGAAAAAAAATTGAAAAGAAAGTGGTTCATCGCCAACAACAAACTTTCTGCTCGCATTTTTTTCAATGATTTTTGAATGATTTCCGAGTGATGGCGTGAATAATTCGCATAATTGTCACCACTGGTTTGCATAAAATTCCCATGCAACAATCGAAACTAAATTCCAACATCGATTTTCATTGACATTTGGTGTGGAATTCTGGATAACCAACTCATTGGACCCCATGTATTCAACGGTAGTCTTACGGTGTGAACTTATTTAAAGTTCCTTAGGGAAGATTTACCGCTCCTCTTAGAAGATATACCCTTAGCTATATGAGCCCAAATGTATGTTCAACATGACGGAGCCGCAACTAATTTACATTGAACTATGACAGACCATATGAATGAATATTATCATTACCGATAGATCAGGTGTGGAGGTCCTTATTCGTGGTCCTCTTGGTCTCCACATTTATACCCTCTGGATACTTTATTTGGGGCCACATGAAGGCTCTAGTGTACGCGTATGAGGTCAATCATGCGCATGAACTTTTAGAAAGAATAATCACTGCTGCAGAGTAAGTAAGTAATGACCAACAAATATTGCAGGATGCAACGAATTATCTGCTGAGACGTGCTCAAATGTCAACGTCGGTGGGGGGCATTTTGAGCAACATGTAATCAGAGTGAAGGTATTTGTTTTAATTGTGTAAATAAAGTTATTGATTCTTCATTACGATGATGATAGAATTAAAGCATTTGTCAAAGTAGTAAGCGTGTCTAACAATGATTCCGGAATTGGGATAAACTTTTCGTTCATATTGATAACTCCGCCTCAGAGCCTTTCTTGTCTTTGTGACTGTTTACTTTGTAACTCTCAGCAACCAGACCATGACCTTGGTTGCATATTCTCCTCGGATCTTTTTCCCAAAGCAAGTGTTAATTAGTGTCATTCATCGTAGAGGTTAGTAAAGATATTGGTTGCCTCTTTGTACTGACATCAATTATGTTACCATACCTACCTTATTTTAAAAGATAGGTATGTGACTTTTGCTGCAATGAGTTGAAAAATAAATTTACTAAAAGTTTTATTCTTAAATATTTTTTGATATCTCTGAAATTAAGAAAGCTATCGTAAATTATCATAAATTTGTATTTGAGGAATTAAATTTCGACTAAATTCGAGAGCTATCTTGAAAATAAGATACCATCTGCATTGATGATAGCAGAACAAGAACAATAAATATCTTATACGCCACTGTTAAAAGTTTCAAATCTCCTCGATTGATACTAGTCGTTGAACTTCGGTATTTCATTGTGATTGCAGAAAACTTCTGAAAAAATGTTTTCGTTGCCATAACTCGGTAACTATGGAGTTGCGACCCCATGTCAAGAGGATAAAAAATGCTCAAAACCACCTCCCCTACCTCATCCAGGAGTTTCGAACTTTCCTCCTAAACACCCTGTGTATTAATGGTATTAATATTCTTATGAAGAGTATACTTCCCCATTTGATGATTGGCATTTGATTACAGTTTCGGCCTTTCTCTGTAATATCAGAAGTAAAGAAATAATTAATACAACGGTTGATAGCTTTTTCGTGACTTCCTAAGAACCCCTTCGCTTAACAAGAAAGCCCATGACAGGGAATCTCCCTCGGTATGGTTGAACATAATCATTTCTCCACTCGTTATTGCAGTCTCATTAGGTTCCAGGGTAGGAAATATTCGCTCAGAAAAAAACGAAACCGCTAGCGTATTGCGCATTTTATGACTTGGCGACGGGTCATTCACTCATAAAAGTAATGTTGGGAACCATCAACTCATAAACTTCTGATTCTGACAGTAATTTTGAAATTACTGAAAGGAAATGTAATTTAAACATGCCAAGATTTTTAAAAATAAGTAAATAAGGATTCGAGTGTCCGCAAAAATTCAATGAAAATTAACTGAAACTACAAAATTCAGGGAAATGTTTTCTTATATTGATAAAGAAGCCAAAGAAGGAGCAAAATAAAATCACCTCACAAACCAGCTCAGATCCTCACTCGCATGAAGTAACCCTCTGCAAGGAAAAAACATTCTAAGAGAGCATTAACGCGGAAAATGCTTTTGTGAAATAAAACTCGTTACTCCTCTGGTTATTTAAAATTAGTAGTGGACGATCAGCTTGATCGAACGATCATGTATGGCGCCGCCACAGAACGTATGGCGGTCGTGGTTGTAAGTTTTTTCCGTAAGTTGATAGCATTGTAAACTTTGTAGAACCCATAAATTGGCCGACACATTCTACGAAAACAATTGCGACAGACCGAGGAGTTTCTAATAAATCAGAAAAAGACAGTGACGGCAAGTGAAATTGAATATTTATAAAGACATAATTACTAGTGTTACGTTTCATTTTAACAATAGCGTTAGAGCAATTATATTTAAATGGTTTTGACTGTAGGCATTTATTTGAAGGCAATGAGATAAAACTGCACTGCTATATAGTAATAAACTTTGTGCTCCCAATATCCCTCAATTGGTATGATTAGAAATATCTGTATAGTGGATTATTTGGTACTATCTCCGTTTATGTAATATGTGTAAGAAAATGACTGATTTTTGGAAACAGCTTGTTGATCATGATCACAGAGGGTAATTGTAGGTAGTATGTTTAATTCCAGGTATTTTTTCTCCTTTGGGGCACTTTTGTTAAAGTCATTGGAAACCAATAATGAATCTCTAAGACTTTTTACAGCTATTAACTTATACTCTTACTCTGATGTAAAAATTTGGATTAGAGATTTGGACTCATTGAATTATATACGTAACGTCACGAAGGAACAGCTTTTTCCGCCAACTAAATGGCCTCTTTTTGACAGTGAATCCCAACAAACCGAGCATAGAATTTTATTTTATCTGATATAAATTATACAGAAAGTGGAAATCGTACAAGCTCATTAACGATTTGCTAATGTTATCTGTTCTTCCTTCGTTAAGGTAACTTATAATTAATACAATGTTCCCGCGCATGATGCGTTCCAAAATGATCAAAGATGGAGTGAAAATATGTGACATGTTGGTTCGGTCAAACTTTTTCATGGAATCATGGAATGATCAAGCACAAAATCACAAGTAAATAGCTATCAAAGCATTCTTTCCCAAATAAAGTCAATGATAATATGCAAGACAAAGTATCTCTAAAGTAATTTGACGGCGGGACTTTACCAATCCATTATTTTCCTCTAGCAATAAAACGAAGTCTTTCTAAGGGTCATCCTTAAGTATCTACATAACATCCTGCGAGCCGCCGCATGGGCGTGTGGCAGCAAGTATGAGGAAGTTAATGTAGCATAAAGAGCATATTTGACTTGAATATAATACTATTGTGCACTATCCGTCTGTAATCAGTCCCGTGCTAATACCTTATGACGCATCACACCATCAGTTTCGGGCGTCATCCGCTTTCTAAGCGAGAAGGTGAAAAAATGGCTTTAGTGGTTACAGAATCGTACTTTCTCCCTCCGTCGTCCCTCTGTAGCTGCCAATGACGACGTTGATCTCACTCTTTTTATGGCTACATATTCTACATAACTGCATCACTGGAATCATTTAAATCCTATGGAAAGTAAATATTATTTTTTATTGGATGTGATACTTTCAGAGATTTCGAAATCGAGGAAGCCAAAGTGCATAATTTTGTATGGTGAATAGGCATTGTGTTTACCTATGCCATTATCATCATATGTAAGCTTTCAACAGTGGAGAAAATTATTATCCATAATATAAAGCACAGATTAAAAATTTTAGCGATAAGTTACGGGAGTGTGCGAAGTGGGGTCCGGACCCCGAAGTAGCCGAATACGTTCATATTCATACATTTATGCATGTAGCGAGCATTAAAAAGACACAAATCTTAAAACGTTTTCATTACTAAGAATGCAATTGCGTACTTCCTCGACATATTATTCATAAAATGACGTATTGATATCATATTTTAAATTATTAGACTATTAAAAAATTGATATTCTCTCAAAAAAAGGATTTGGCCTAAGAAAAAAAAGTGGTGAACGATTATGGATCCAGAACCGTACATTTACGTGACCTCAACGGTTACGCCTGTGATCCATCAAAACGCAGAGATCATTTGGCAAAGTTAAATTAGGATTCTTATATTTCATGCCAACGGTTTGTTGACCCTGAAGTCTTTATCTTTCGACTCAGGTCGATATATTCCGATGCTTAAGATTCACCCGGCTAAATCCGAAATGTTTCCTCTCGGAAGTGACAGAGCGGTCGAAATTTTCCCAGGCAATGACGATGCAGTAAATTATCCTGAGTCACACAAAAACAAGAAAGGGTGGCAAGCCGGAGGAATGACCTTGATTTGAAGAAGACCGTCTTCTTAGAAACGAAAACTATACCACATAATTTTTCGCGGTTATTTCCATAGCTGAATAACGACAGAAGAATAGTGTATATTTCAATCATCGACTAGCAGTGTATAATGACCAGTTGCATTTATTATACATTCTTGCGAGCAATTATCGTGCATTCAATAGAAAATTGTTATAATATCACTTCGCGTACTGTACAACTGCATAATGCTTTCTTCAAAGTACCTGTATTCTTTTTTATAAGACGAATACAGTTTTCTGACTCCCAAATGGCTATATGTAATAATTACTCTGAGTGACTATAAGGTACTGTAGAAAATTAATAGACCTCATACTATTGTAGGCTGTCAATATTCCTTCAAGTGAGTAGTATAAATACTTCTCGGCCCAATATCCTAAGGTATAAATACACTAGAGAACGTGAACATTTTTTTCATTTCACTGAGTAGTTAAATAAGTTGGTTTTAAATAATTTTTTCTTAAATGTTGACTCTGAAACAATCTGTATAATTTTAATTTAACCAGTTAGTCGGCGTCAATCAACTAAGGACGATAGCATGCTGTTAGCATTATAAATTTCAAAATAAGAACGTGGTCACTAAAATAGCCAATGCTGAATCATTTCCTGTGCTGCCGTTGCATTATAAAGTCACTCTAATACATGAAGATGCAACGAAGTCAGTCAGTTTTAATTTTTATATGCTTGGATAAGAGGTAGTGAAACAGAGGTAATCCCTTCAATGGATTATAAGTTTGACTGATGTGCTACTGCCGAGTGTGGCAATAACCAGTGGACCTGAAAAACTCAGTATGGACTGATTCCGCCGGCTAAATTATCTCATGTGCTGCTCTCTAACAATCATCATAAACCCCGAGATTCTTTATAACTTTGCCTACGTGGGTAAAGTGTAATAAAAAAAAAGAAATCACTTAAGTGAAATAAAAATTCCTCACCCATGTGTTACTGCCCAGCTTAACAACTACAAAGGAATCTGAAAGGCTCGTTTCGGCTGAATTCCCTGGAACAGTTCCCATAGTTAGCCAACACACATCCACTCACCGCAGGAGGAGAAAAACCAAAGGTTCGATGTCCAAGAAGCAGACTTCAGCGCGGGAATTTCCAGTAGCCGAGTACTCAGAACTCGGGGGCGGCCAAGGACTGAAGAAGGGCCGAAGAAGGGCCGTCGTCGGGGTCGTCGTGTGTGATGTGAGGTGAAGGACGCGGGTACTCGAGGGAGTGAGGCCCTCCACCGGAGTGACTTCCATGCGACTGAACCAAGGGGAGATCCCGAGACACAGAGGATTGGGAGAGGAATAGACGGGCTAGCCAAGGGGGAGTCAACGTGGAAAGGGGGCGATGATTCCAGAGGTCGGGGGGAGGAGGCAAGAAAAGAGGAGGAAGATGAATTGGAGAGTGGTGTGTGGGTGGAAGGGAAGAGGGTGTAAAGGTGCATAACAACACCTTTGGAAGCACTCAAAGAGGCGTCTCCATCGGCACCTCGGCACGAAAGGAACTAGTCTTCCACCTACGCCCTCCCCTCTCCCCCTTCTCACCGCATCCTTCGTGGGGTCCTTCTTTTTATCACCCTCTTATCCCTCCTCCCCTCCACCCCCACTTTCGCCTCGCACCTGTAACCACGCCCTTTGAACTTGGTCGGAGAGGATGGGGTGAGCGAGGGAGTGTCCCCGGGGGGTGTTACGGTAATCCCTGGGTAGAGTTTGGGGTTTTGAGTGGGTGAGTCGAAGGCGGGTGGAGAGAGGGCGATTGGCGTGAGTTGGAAATGGCTCCTTTGCGTTCGAACCGATGCGACAAATTCGACACGCTTGCCCGCATCCAACGTCCTAAATTGCGTGCATGTACTCTTAGCTCTTAGATCTTTCGATTTGTATGATTCGTCGCCAGCTTTCACCACTTGCACCACACATTCTCCAAAGTTGAAAGAAAAGGGAATAACTCTCCAAAACTTTTGCTATACATGTAGTGCTGCTTTACCAATAGATACGGTAAAAAATATATTTGAAACTCAAGAGGGCTAATTAGTTTGGTAATGCACCATCACTCCGCGCACCAAATCAGAAGTTCCCTGGCCTGCTCTAATCCATGATTTGCTAAACACACTCTAGTATTTCGGCCGTAACGGTGTGGAAATCTGAGAGCAGTTTGCTATTCGCAGGCGGTGATATTCCAATCTTAAACAGTGAAGTTCTTGCTCTACTTGCCAAATACTCTTTTGTTTTCAATTTCAAACCTTTAATGAGGCAAACAAACAAGATTTGTTTGCTGCATTTATACAAAGTAATTTATTTAATTATGAAGTTAGTAATATATTGCTTACACATTTACATAATTATATACATATATATTCTTAATAAGGTTTGGAAACCTTAGGATACCTCTTGCGGAAAAAAAACCTGTAGTGAGGCAACCTACGTAAGAAATACAAACATATGCTGGCAATTACATTAAGTTATATTTCTTTTTACAATGAACCATCATTTTATTTCTTTGGAGAAATATTAAGGAATACGAGATGGATAGATGGTCAACTATTGATGACATTTCAAGTACAAATACTACCAATGCAGTATTTACACTACTATTTTTCAATTTTCTCTTTAGTCTATATCCAATTCTTGGCCGACTGTAATTTTTTCCGCGTTTAACACTGTTTTATTCCTTGGGCAATAAATCATAAATCTTTGGCCACACATACACAAATCATAGTTTAAAATGTTGAGTTTCGTTTAATTAAAGGTAGATTATCTCTTCTTAAATTAATCTTTGAGGATAAATTACATTACTGGGAAACCGGATTATTGTGGTATTGCGGAATTGAGTACTTAATTTCCATCCCAAGGATCCCGGTATAAATCCCGTAAGTGGCGGATGTTTGTACGTATATTTTCCATCGATTAAGAGTAGTTCTCCGCCCTTAAAATGGGGTAACAATGGTCATGGTTTTTCTGCACTTTTCCACTTGAGTAAGAAAATTCCTACGCAGGGTATGCCTTAACTATTTCTTCATTTCCAAAGCAACCCTTCTATCATGAACCTATCTGTCAGTTCTCCATTGCACAAAAAACTTAATCTGTCAGTAATGGCCCCTAACGAGCAAGGTTGCATCTCTTTAGAGCAAGAAACCAGAGATACTGGAATGTATAAATTCTGTAACCGATACTTATGACCAAGCATGTAGAGAGATTTTTTTAAAAGAATCGATTACAAAATGAATTAATAAGGGTAATATTGTACAGAAAAATTACAAGATATTTTGGAGATAGTGTTACTATTTATTTTATTAAATAAAATTTAAACAAATCTAACATAAATAAGTTTGGATGAACAATCAAAAGCGACCCATGAATATATTACTCAACTGTGATCACCGCTCCTGGTCGAGGCTAGCCCTACAATCGTTCCCTTGCTTCAAACTTATGTCCTGGCCCACTTCTCCTACCGCCTTAATATGCGTGGTTCCATATAGCCTCTCCCTGAAAACCAACACCTCTAAGCTGGGGAATTTTCCTCTCTTGGATATTGGGACACTAGCGTTTCGGCGAATGACCCGGGTCATGTCCCAGTTCACATAATCTACATCAAGACCGTATACTAAGGCATTTTAAGTCTGGGGGCTATTTGTGAAGAGGCACAAGCTAATAGCGCTTTTAACTACATGTGGTCGAAAAATACGTCCAAAAAGTGTATTCCGACAATCGTCACCTTAGAACCGTCGGTGTAAATGCGGAGAACAGAAATGTTATCAGAGAAGTTTATTCGGCAAGGTAGGAGTGCTTTAACAATTTTTATCCTAAAAGTTGCTAAACAAATAACATAGGTATGCATTGAAATTTATTCACATATCCACTGAAGACTATCATGACGCTTGCAATATCAGATGCCATTATGGTTTTAAACTAAGTTTTTTGAAGGTTTTTAAACGGCCGATTGATACGCATTTCCTCATAATAGTACATAATTGTACATAATAGTACATAAACGGCAGATTGATAGCATTTCCTCATAATGGTGGTGCAGTTTGAGCAAAGGCCTCGGTTGTGGCGCCATATCCTTAATTTTAGGAAAAATAAATAAGGCTCGTATATCAACTAAATTTGATTGAGACACGGCCCCAGAAACTACAACTGAATAGAAAATAGGGACAAAATTTTGATGTTCCAAGGGATAACTTTCACCCCGCCCGATCCAGAGGCATGAATTGCTTATTCCGCCTCGGGAATGGCTGTTGAGTATGGACAGGCAGACTTTCATTGTAACATAAAGTAACGGTTTATTCGTACTTAAAGAACGAAGTTTTCTTTTTACATGAGCTTAGTAAACGTTTTGATGAGTGTAAATGTCATTTTTAAGTTGTAGCAGAATGAAAGTATTGTAGAAGGTAAATAGTTAAATGAAAGAAATTCTGAAAACACCCAGAAAGATAAGAGACTTCTCAGGAAGCAAAATACATGAAGCCAAGAATGTACGAAATGCAGAATAACTCTTAAATTTATTATTATTCAAAGTGATATCATTTCGTATATAATGTTCATGGCGAAAAGTTGTGACGCTCTAACACAATTCATAATTTCGAAACAATTAGAAAAAAAATTTTTAAAGACAGATGAAAGGGACAGTACAAACAATACACATCCGTCATAAAAGAAAAAAAATGCCTTTGATACTCGTTTCACTATTTCTGGAACATATTATTACTAGTTTACCCGTTAGTCCGAAGTAGAGAAAAAATGCCCGCATAAGTGGCCATTATTTTATCAGTTTCTGTAATCATAATCACGAAGGGCATTAATTAAGATGACATTTATGTCTGTTAGTGGAAAGTAAGAACATTATTGTATTGGTAACACCGTAATATAGCTACTAGAGCGTTCTAATTGTAGCATCTCAACAGTTAGCCTTTGATAAAGTAACTGATGCCATATAGATTGCGGATAAACCGCGGTAGGTTAATTTTGAAGATTGATAAAATCCAAGCCATACTCATAGATTACATTTTACGTGAATTTTTCACTCGAGGTCCGTGATGTAAATTTGATAACTTACTAAAAGTTCTCTACGCTCGTGTCTGTTCTATATTAAAATGCGACTATTCCACTGCAGAGTAAATTGAATATGGCAAAAATGGTAAAATGGAAATATGTTATATGTATTTATGAACATAGAATTTTCATTGCAAAAAATGAAATAATGACGCTTCGAATATTTTTACTCGCAATATTTATGTCGAAAGAGAGGTATAGTGCAGGGCACTCGATTAAACCGGTGCTTCGTCGTCGTCCTGTTCCAGGATATAGCTTATTACCAACCTACTATTTCCGAATATAAGTATCCTTATGTATATGCTACCATTGGTCAGAATACGTGTTGAAGTTGCATATACCACAGGATGAATGATGTAGGTTCTGGCGCTATTACCAAGAAGTCAGTGGAAGCTCTGTCATGAGACCTACTTGCATTAAATTTATGTTGCATAATAATCCTAAAACCTGTGTTACCTTTAAAATGAAGAAATATGACGTGGAATGTTAATTAATAATTTACACATGAATTTCTGATTTCGACTAATTGTACCTGCGGAGCAAATTATGTAGACTTTTATGACTACCTACTTATTTCTTCTTTCTTAAAAATCAGCAAATGTTTTATTCAACCATGCATTCCAAAATTATTTGTTTAAACTCATTCCTTATATTAAACAAAGGATAGGAAAAGGATATAAGTGAGTAGATTTTTGCTCCAAATAAATTAACTTTCGTTAGTAAGTTTTACTCTATATATTGATATGTTCTGATATTGATATGTTTTATATTAACTAATCCCGAGGTTTCTGCTACAAACTTAACCGGTGTCTTTGTGGTTGGGGCAGTCTTAAAAGAAATTATCGCACATAAGGCACTAGTTGCATTATCAGAAATGGTTTTCCGAAATTATTTGCATGAGTGTTGAAGTAAATTTCCATTGTCGATTATTTGCCTTTGAAATAGTTCAATCGTAAAAATTTCTAACCAGCATGAAATGGAAAGTCATTTTATAAAAATAATAGAAACACTTTAGTTCAAACAGCATTATGGTAAACCTGGTAGGAATTTAAATAAAGACTACAACTGTTAAGAACAAAATTAGCTTTTAATTTAATCTGTGATATGTTTTGGGAGTCTGTAGACGTGTTAGCCCAGTTGGGATAGCAGGTTGGTTGGAGGCCAAAGAGAGCCGGTAGGTTCATCTGCGGCTGAAGGATCTTCGTACATCCCCAAATAAAAGTCTCACCGTTCAAATGTCTGGCTACTATAAACTTAATGGTAAATCATGGGATGCTCACGGGAAGTATATTGAATATTTATTTGGAATCAATGCAATGGTACTAGCTTGTTGTCTATTGAATTAATCCCTCGGCAACCTTAATGAACACACTATGACTAATTTGTTCCGGCCTTGAAAACTGAAATCTTCCATGAAAAACCGTACCATTTTGAAATTGAAATTTTTATTTTAGTTTCATTCCTGTAAATATACATATGTTTCATATTAACAAGTAAAGCCGAATCTACTTCGTATGGACTAAATGTCCGAATTTTTATCGTCGGTCAAATTATTTAAAGGAAGCGGATAAAATGAGAGATAAAGATAGATTGACAGAAACTCAAGGACTAAAATGTTTGAGTGGAAGCAAGTCCAAGCGGCATTAATCACGATCTCTTTTCGACGGTAAAACTCTTACGAATACTAAGGGAAAAGAATGGGATGCGGAAGTGCATAAATGGCCAATTACTTCAGAATGAGCGTTTGAGGAGCTAGAATAGTTCGAGATTCATACGCCACAGACTAGTACAACCTACTTCCTGAAAGTTAGCGTGCTAATTTCAATAATTCATATCGACCTCTAAGAAGTTCTGAACATAGCGGGTAAGAGATTGAATTAGGATAACTCACCTGTAATAAATGGTGTGATTTTAGTCAATGACGGTGGAAGTAATCTTGGTGAGGTATTTTCAGATGATAGCGTGTTCCAGCAACCATTTCAAGTATTTTGTCGCTCATCTCTACGAACTTGAACTCTCTTCTTCAACATTTTGTAAAACTGCTTTCTTTAGGACAGTTAGTTTGAACAAAAAAGTGCTAACTTGAGCGGTATCCATTTTCCCTGATGCTGCCACTTTCAATGAGACGTTATGAGGCGCAATACGCACGTAAAAATTGAAGGTCCTATTAAATCCCAGCTTTCAACGTCAGAATAAATAAAAAATATTTCTCTCCCATAACGGCGGCCTTTCTTTTGGACCTGAAGAATTTGGATATCTAAGTCAGTGGGGCTTATGTGAGTTTATACGGTGATCTTTTTACACATGTGCACAAGTTTCACCAGGTTGAATTATTTTGCTAAAAATGGAAGTCACAAAATTATGTTTACCTTAAATTAGAGACAACCATTAACTTAGTATAATTCGAAAAAATCCGCATCAGAATTGTTTGAAAAGCCTAAAAAGTTGGACAGCTGACAATGTTCATACTTGAAATACAGGCTCAGAAATTATTCAGCGAATATTTTACTCAGCACAAAACAGGTTAGTACACTGTGGAATGCGCCATACAGAGAAATATTTTTTAAGTAAATTATGATAGTTAAATTATTATTTGTGTGATGTGATCGGGAAATTGATTAATTGATTATTTGTGTGCAAATTGAAAACTAAAGCAGTCTGTGACTTGAAGCATATGTGGGTAGATTGTTTAGGGAAGGATCAGATGCGGAATGAATGATGTGAGGAGAGAAATCCGCTGTCGGGATTAACCCACACGTAATGAAAATCAATAAGGAGTATCTAGCTGAACGTTATATTTGACGAAGCATAACTTGTAAAATTACTCTCCATTCTCTTTCTTCATTCTCTCTCTCTCCATTCTCTCCTCTCAGAATACTCTCCATTACAGGGACGTAGGTATTAGTAGTTTTAGGGGCCAATCTCCTCCCATCAGCCGGAGTTTTTTCCTACATTTCATAGAAGAGCGATAATTATAGATTTCAGGCTATTTTTTCCCCGGAATTAATCTCATTGCATTGAGCGACTGGAGCACTTGAATCCCTATAACATGGAAAGCTTTGCCGTATTTTCTAAATGAACGTGGCTGTACCCATGTTTCAGAATTGTGGGATAGGCAATATCAGTTCATAACATATCGATGGATTGATCCCCCATGAAACCCGCCACTGCTATATACCCGCAATCAACTCAACGCCACTGCTCCTTAACATATTATTTGTTCAAATAAACGAACTGAGTGTTGTAACTATATATGATCTCATTGTAGAAAGGGAATGTGTTGCAGGTATAGATAAATGGCCTTGAACTTCGGGCACAGAAGGCCAGATTGGTGGGTCGGGCACTGAAGGGCTGGAGGTAATTACAAGACGGTGTAGTGAAACTGAAGGGCGTACGCGTGGAAGAGCCGAACGACGCACAGTGAGGGAGGAAAACAGAAGAAAATGAGAGAGAGAAGACATAAAAATGACAAGGGAGGAGAGAGAGAAAGAGAGAAAGGGGAGAAAGTTGGTGGTGTTGGCGTGACCGGAAGCCGCTTTTCCCGTGGGCAAGTGAAGATTTAAACCTTTTTCCGCGCGGGGTCGCATATTTTTTACACCTCCCTCTCAGTGGCGGCCATTCCTCGAGCCTTTTTGATTAATTCTCTCTTAACTCTTGTTTGTGATTGGAAGTGTTAGGACTCATGGGTGGTTGAAGAGGACTGTGAGGGCGGGCGGAAACACCCTTCTACCATGGTAACAATAAAAGGGATCCCTGCGGGACCCCGAAAGATTTGTGTGGATATCCTGAGGATTGGTAATTCGTTTCACGAAAGATATCCTATTATCTATTTGCGTGAAAGATTCAGATGCGGACTACCCAAAGAATAAAACGGGTTGATTTTCCTATCGTTTCTGTACAAGTATAGTTAAAGTCTTGGTTGTAGCGTTTGCTACTTGGTGACAGAAATATTATGCTCGTTTACCCTCAGAAGAGAAGATGGTAAGGATAAATTACTGTCTCTTCCTCTGAGGGTAAATCCTTACCTTTTAAATACCTTATTTTGAAGAGGAAGACAGATAAAGGACTGTGAGCGCATGAATGATTGCTAGTCCTCTTAGGCTTAAAAATATCGATGAACTTTTTTTCCTGTCGTAACTCTGTCTACAAATAAACCTTGAGCGTCCAAGAATTGCGAGTAACTACGGACCGCAAATATATGTTACTGTGAAACAATGTACTTAAGGGCAGCCACTTCGTTTTACGACCTGCCATGCTATTTGACCGATGTAAGTATGGAAGGAAATGGCATTCTTTAAAATGCAAAAGGCGCTTGTAGTAGAAAGAATTTTTAATGAAGTGGACCTCTATGATATCTGCTTTGCTCTAGTCGTCGGTATAGCTTAAGTCAAATTGATATCTTGGAGCAAATGTTCAACCAATCCAGAGACATAATCACGTAGAAGTAGTAAAGAAGACTCAAATGCACTAAATTGCATTGTGCGGAACTTGAAATTTTGTCTCCAAATAGGGTGAAATTGAATGGAATATTTATTGACTTTTATAAAAAACTGCGAAATAATTTTGGCGTTTTCTATGTTAAAATTATAGGGTATTGGTATATTCAGTCGCTAATAATCCGCCGTGTTGTTACATAGAATTTAATACTTTCAACACTCGTCCCCCCCTACCCTCTACCACCAAGTATCTGTTATTCATAATTTTAATTCATTTTACATTAAAAGATTTCTTCTTCCTCTTCTTTCCTGGATTAGGCTTTAAGGCTGCTCCGACTCCACTTTACCATATCATTCTTGGTATTACGACACTTCTTCTACCCGTCGGCATAAACTCCAACGCCTGCTTCGGATATCTTTCCTTAGACATTCAAGGTACATATTCTCTTTACTTATTTTTGTGCTTTAATTTCCTATCTGTTATTGGCTGAACACCTAGGTCTTATCTTTTGGCTATCTATTTTATTTTATCTTGCCTTGTAAACCCTTTCACCGCTCGGAGAAATTTCATTTCTGATGACGCTATTTGGCTTATTTCTTTTTGTCTTGCTGACCAACATACTGAGCCATACAACAATACAACACAGTGGGAACTTTCATTTCTTTACAATAAATTAATTTGTTTTTTTTTTCATGGTTTTGCTTTTGAAAGTTCTTCTAATCTTCCCACAAATCCTCTGGAAAATGATAATTTTAATTGTGATACCTTTGCCGTCGTTGTATGTTTTATCGTATCCCAAATACCGGAAATGGGACTCCTGTTCCGGAGCCTTATCTTCTGTGACAATTTTTGTTCTTATCGGGTTGCTTCCTATGAAATCATAGTTTTTGTTTTAGCTCTTGATATTTTCAGGTTATACTTGTTACTAATTGTGAGTAATTTGTGCACTGCCATTTCTAATTTGTCTTCATTATCTTGCATAATAACTTGGCTATCGGAGAATAACGCTGTATTTAAGTACTCAGAAGATACTAAATCTAAGCCTGGTGCTACATTATCCTCTTTCCATTTCCTCTAAAGTTCAGCTATGTATGGAAAATACAAAGTCTATCATACATGAAATACAACTATGTATGGAAATCATCAGAAACAACAAAGAAAAAGAAAATCAACATCAGAAATACAACTATGTATGGAAAATACTAAATCTAAGCCTGGTGCTACATTATCCTCTTTCCATTTCCTCTAAAGTTCAGCTATGTATGGAAAATACAAAGTCGGTGGTACATAGCAACCCTAGCTAACACCTTGATCAATGACCATTTCCCGTATCAGCTGCTTCCCAGTATGAATCACCTTTCTGGTGCTCATCTGTAGACTCTGAGTATCATTCATTAGACGTTTGAGAAATTCTATTCTCTTCATGGTTGGCCATGAAATTTTCCTGTAAATACGAATGACTTTGTGTTTAAGTATATGTTGATATATGAATGATTTAGCATAATCTAACATTCATGAAAAATGAATGTTAGATGAGTTTCCAGGTAAAATTCTCTTCACTTTTGCTTGCGATGTTATAAGTTGAGAACATGGTCAATGCAAGATCCTCCTTTCCTGTAGCGAGCTCGCTTCTCGGACAAAATTTTATCGGAGATAGCTTGTAGTCTCATATTGAATATTTTACCGTACATTTTGTATACCGTATTTGGAAGACTCATACCCCTGTAGTTCTCTGAGTTATTCCTTTCCCCGTTTTTTAAGCACCAAAACAACTCTGACCACCCTCCACTCATCTAGGATTTCATAGTTTATCCAGAACATGTTGTATAAATGTAGGATTCTTCCCCCATACTTCATCAGCTCTGAATCAATGCCATCAATGGAGTATTTGCATGGGTCAGAATTTGGTGGCGAATGGATTATCAGCAAATTCTTACATCATGAATAAGTCAATCCTGCAGTCACACTTTTTTCTGCTGTGTTTTATAAGTAATATAAACCGTTTAAGTTGCACTTTTTTCGCGTCGATATCCAGCAAGGGAAAACGCGCGCTGACTGGCTATCGGATTCTGACGTCAGCTCTCTTACTCGCCCGGTTCGAGTTCACAATTTATCCGTGGAAGGAGTGACAACCCGACATTATTTCTTTAAAATCTAAGGGAATTGTTTCGTCTCCGGACCGATTTTCGTTAAAATGGAGGTAGGATAATCTAAGGTGTCATCCAACAACCTGCAGCAAGGTGTATGCATCGATGGTGGGAGATTTTATGAAGCGAAACCCACTTTTCGTGAGCTCCGAGCAGCGAGATGTAAAAATGTTCCGGTAAGAATGTCTCCCTAGCAACTACTCTTTTTATTTTACGCATTAAATGCCAATAACATGAAATTGACGCTAAATTATATTATTTCACAGTTCACAGGAGAAATTCCATTCAGTGGTAGCTTTAGTGACGAGGCAACTTCCCTCTCATCCTCGGTTACGATGTCATGGTCCATATGGACGGTCTTGATCCATGGCCGACTCTTGTGAATTTGCAGTCTTGCAGAATTAAAAAAAAAATTTTCTCTTCCCCACCACGAGTCCGTCACAAGAGGCAGGACTATTCTTAGATTGGCATTCAAATATATGTGGAGTAACTCCTTTTTTATTCTTAAAGGCACTCCTATCATTTTTCAATGCTTATAGTTTTCAGCATTCTCTTCTAACTAGAAAGAGTTGAAAGGGATGAATGCAGTATTTCTGTATGTAAATACTAATCTCAGCAGCTACTAATGCGGTTGTGTGAGTCCTAAAATTACAATTTATAACATCCCGACTACCATTATACGCTATTTCTACAACTTGAATGTTCACTCTGAATAACGGTTCCAACTATGGGGTTGGTTGTTTACTGTCGAGTGGTACATAATTTTCAACTTACGTTGAAATGGTCGGCACAGCATCGAAACGGGTTTTTGTAGCTAAAGGCATCTTTTTATAGTTTTGTCGAGCTGCTTTGAGCCACTTTTTCCGTACAGTAGGATTATCCGGGACGCTGGACACTTTATTTGGCGTTGATATTCGTGTACTTTTGAACAGTAGCACGTTACAGTATTCTTTATGGTTTTTATTTTTACCAGTAAAGGCTGGGACACAATCAACGTGTACGTGTGACGTGACACGTTAACGGGACAACGGGAGACGGGAAACGCAAGGCAGCGGTCACAATCGACGTTAACATGGCCCGGAGTAACAATTGACTAACGCAGGCGCAGCTAAGAGATCAGGTGTAAACAACTGTAGAAGTAAATAAGTTGTCTTTGCCTAGAGCAATCTTCAACAGTTGGATGTATCTGCCGACATATGGCTCCCATTCCCGGATTCTCAGGGCTATTCTGATTGGTTTTCCGTGTACGGGATACGGGGAGAGATGAATGTTGCCCATCTCTCGCGTACACGTACTCCCCGTACACGTTGATTGTGTCCGTTTGCTATACTTTCCCGTCAGCCATCTTTTCGCTCATTCCCGTTAACGGCTCACGTTACACGTACACGTTGATTGTGTCCCAGCCTTAATATTGCCTCCGATATTGTTGGACTCCTCCCTCGCGTTAATTGGAAATACATAGCGCATTCTACTTAATATTTCCCACCCAACACAGAAAATATCACAGTGTGCTACCGTAAACTAACCCAATAGCGACGGCTGAGTAAGGGGAATTACGTCACAGCAGAGGCATTATGGCCGCGTTCGTTTAAGCGCAAGGCCTAAGTTATGATTTTTAATCGCTTATTATTAAAAATTTAGGATATTACAACTCTCCAAAGTTGCAGCTAGGGTTTTAATGCACTAAAGTAGCATTTTCCGTTGTTTCCAAAAAGTGTGAAAATACTCAATTCTGGCAACTTTCATATTTTTGGATATATTTATTATATAGAGCGTATTCTAGTTCTTTCATCTCTTCAGAGTCTATACCTATTATTTCCTCTGGAGTGTCAGCCTTATCAAGTGTCTCGTTTGATGCTGCACTACACCGCAAACTCTTACCTATAGTGTTTTATCCATTCCTTCTTTTGTGTATCATTCAATCGGGATGTATCTTTCTCTGCTTTATTATGATGGTTCATTAGTTAATATGCTAGTTCCTGTTCGCCATGTAAATTATCTTTTATCCCTCTTACAATTTGACCCATGATGTCATATTTGCCTGCTTCATTATTGCTTTTGTGCGGTTTCTGACGTTGAGGCGTTTTATCTTCGCTTCCTCCGATTTATTCTACAGGTATTCTCTATACGTTTTTTATTTGTTTGCAATCATCTAAGATATATCTTTGGTCCAGAGTTTTAAACCTCTTTTTCATTTGTTTTTGATTTGACCGCCTAAAGCTTTCCTAGCTACTCGTATAATAGTATTCTTAAGATTTTCCCGTTTCTCATTAATTTTATGATGTAGTTTAGTTTGTACGAGATGTTGTGTTTATGATATTTTGACAAAGACAGGTTACCGGCTTGTCGCCTTATACCCAACCTGGAGGACCAGTGAGCTACTCTTAGCCTGTCCTCTACCCTTTGATCTATCTTTGATTGGGTGGCCCTACCTGGAGCTTTTTCTCCCGCTAGCATAGCTCTCCGGGTTCCTTTCCAAATGAACGTTTCCAATACAAGTGCGATTATTGGCCAACTTTACACGATTTTCATATACAAGGTGATCATACCCAGGCGTCGAAGTTAATGTTATAATATATGGTACATAGCTATGCTCGAGATAACTTGTTGCCATTTTGGGCCAAAATTTTCTTTTCTTTCGAACAGTTTACATTTAATTTTGAACATACACGATATCAGTCCTCGTTTATTCGATTTTGTTTGCCGTCAGCAATTGTATGATTTTCGTGCCGTCATAACCTCACACTCCGTGCGATATTTTCAATATCTCCACCGCAATAGACATACGTATGCGATCTCCAGTTCTGGATTCAGAGAGGTCGCGGGCTTGAATCTCGCATCGAGAGCCTACGATGTGTATTTGCCATAGGATTAACGTCATGGGTCATTCGGTACCATATCACGTTTGCTGTTCACACAGCATTACCAATCCGTTTGCAGTTTATCCCTCGTGCAACTAATACTGCGTTTCATGATTTATTGAAGTGGAGAAATTATATCTTCGGACAAAAAAGAAATACAGATTTTAACGAATTTTCGCTCTTTTTAGATCACTCCAGCATTGATGCCTGTCCACTTTTACAGTGTTTTGTTTATATTTTAAATTTGTATGGATGGTTTAATCAAATATTAAACAAATATTGCTCGATAAACTAAAAATTTAACTAAAGCCAAGACGGACTTCGTCGTTAGGCCGCGCAGTAAGGAGTGAGATATTCGTTGTGACGACGAATTTCACTCAGCGAGGAGGGGAAAGCAATCCTGCCTTCCGTGCTGTGATTCGCGTTTGGAGGAGGCAGGGGAATAGGAGGGAAATATACACGGCGGCGCAAAGGTGTGGCTGTTGGAGTTTTGAATGGAAGAGATAGGGTCTCGGGCACAGGAAGAGAATGGACAAAGAGAGATGTATTGTGTTTCATTGTTTGGCCAGACATCCGCCAACAATGCTGCGGGTCGTTATCCTCGTTGGGGCCATGCATGAATGGAGAGAGACGAGGAATATAGGGACGAGAGAGACTAATAACGCAGCGCCCACTAAATGAAGACATCTGAACTTTTTATGCCCGTGGCAACAGCAATCAATCAAAATCGATATCCCGTCGCGGAGAGATTTTGCACACGAGGAAAAAAACAATATTCCGGACAAACTAAGGGAATTGAAAATGATAGTCCTAACATTTTTTGGTTCAGGCAGAGTGTGCGTAAAGATTCAGGTGTGCAAGATTAAGACATCGTGTCGAGAGGTCGATTAATGCTTGGACGCTTATCAATCATTCTAGATAAACCTATAGCATCAAGTTATGCAAGAGTCATTAAAAAACAAAGCTAGGCACATTAGGCTTGTAAGAATATAATTGAAGGAAAAATATAAAGATAAGTGGCAAGAGGATGGCCAAGGGATTAATATATAGGACAAATAAAAATTAGAGTACTCCAGAAGAGCTTCCAGGAGGTAAGCACTAGGTACACAAGGAAGGATGGATGGCTGTAGTCAACCAATCTAAGAATTGAACGACCAATATATGAACACATCCACTCTTCAAAAATGTTATATTTTAAATTTCCGGGTTAATTTGCAGTCATAGCTGCAGTGCCGGAGTAAAATATCTTGACAGAAGGGATGAGAGTTACGTAGACAATCTTGAGGGAAAAATGTGACATTGTTATTCATTTTTGCACGAAAGAGTGCCATGTTTATTCCTTGCATGAACACAAATGTTAATCAGTTTTCTTGGTCCTCCACTAAAGTAACACGGCAAGTGCTAAATAATGAAAATCATGCGATGTTTTCCAGAAATTCAAATTTTGACCTTTGGACGAGGCAATGAAGGAATGACTACGGTTTGTTTTCATTGAAAGAGGCATAATTTTTTATTTTTAGTACTTGCTGACACGCGTATAATTTTCGGCACGCAATTTTCTGTCAACTTCTGGCACGCGAAAAAAAGCTGTAGTCACCAACAGCCACTTATTAAAGTCGAGGTGAGGGGCTCGGAAAAATGAAAATTTGGATTTGAGTCCAAAGCACTGTCTTCCAATGCGTGAGATACCCGGTTTCTAACTTGAACCTTCCGATCGTCGGGCACCGAGCGATTTGAGGTTCAGATGGTCACATAACCAGCATCACCGACTCCAGCTCGAGGAGCCGGTCAATTTTGATGCTACAAGCGTGAAGTGGCAGTGATTGGGGTCTTAAAATTCCGTACTTACCGATCGGACAATTCCGTAACTTACTGTCGGAAGTTTGGTACCATTCCTGATGGACTTATTCCTCTCAAGATAAAAGCTGTACATTTATTGAATAGTGGGAATTGCCGCTCTGTAATTGTAACAGAGTCACTTATAAGATATCTCAAAGTAGTGTGAAATTTGCAGCATGATAAAAATAATTCATACGAACCCAAATATCTTATAAACTGCTCTAATTGAGTGGGCGTTGACATTATGCGTGCGATAGCGGGTACTAATGACGTTATATGGGCGGCACATCGTGAAAACACCTCGCTTTTATAAAGGTTCCATGGAATTCTATGAGGAAGAGCACGCCAGCGTTGCAAAAGACGGACAAATGATTTTTTCGAAGCTTCATATCATCAGCTCCATGTACTTGTGTCAAGGCTATTAGTCGAGAAAAACATTTCCACGCTAGAGTACAATTTAACAGAAAGTTTTAAACTTCATCCATCAATGAAATCAATATTTTGACACGTCGAACTCAGGATAAAATTTAAAAAGTTTCAGGCCTTATGCATCTCCAACTTGACTCCAAAAATACCTATTGCATTTTTCAATGGGGAGCGTACCCATCTCTGTATATCGTTCTTGAGTGTTAGATCATTTGTTACTCATTTACTAAGTATAATTTCTCAAGGAATACGGAGGCGTTTACATTGGGTGAGATTTTAGTAACGATTGGACACGATATACAGGTCTATGAATTAATCTTTTTAAATCCTTTAATCCTTAAAGGTTTCAGCTGTTCGCCATCAGTTGACCATTTTCAGTTATATGTGCGCTAACTGCTTCTGAATCAAATTTATATTGTTTTGAGCCAATTTATTAGCCATAATTGATGCTTTACAAGGCAGGTTAAACTCTTGAAAGCGATGTTTTAAAGTCAATGGAAGATTATCGATATCTCAGGGAGCGGGATGCTAGAGATATATAAGGAGTTGAGCTTATTTTATGTCCCCCTTAGAAAAATTGACAGTTTATGGTACACGAAATTCCATAAAAATATGTAAAAAATAAATAAATAACGCAATTAATCAATATATTTATCGAGTGGATATCTTGCACGTTGCTTGTATACTGCGTATGTGTTTAGTCCGGAGTAGACTCTCAAACGTACTTCGGAGGCCACACCCTCCTTTTGCGCTCGTGCTCGGCCGAGCCCTTCTTTCTCGCACCATCTCCGCTTCCCTTGGGCCTGATAACTGCGAGAATTTGGGAAATCCTCCAATAGTTCTTCTCATATCGACCATAGAAAAGTACTACTCTTTCATTGTAATTTTTCCACCCCAGTGCCTCACGTATCATTCCACTTCGGTGATTTTCTATTCTATACGCTTTCCATACGCGGGACCAACTTCACACACCTTTCACAAAATTCAAGGTCTATCATTTGAATCTTTTCACTGATTAAATTTCTTATGCGAGTCACGTAATGACATAATAAAACTCTTCGATGTTGTTTTCCATGTACGCGGAAAATTCCAAAAATTCAACCGGTGTCTGTATTCGTAAGAGATCATGCGCATCGGTTCGAAATGCAAATTTAAATAGTCCAAACTACTTAACCTGTTTATTACCTGAAGAATATTAGGAAAACATGGTTTCAGCTCCCTATAAAAGTCTTACAAGTGTTTAAATGTGATTCTGAAAGGTATGCCTACAGCATTCTCTCATCATTATCATATGATATTCTTCCGAGTAACAGGTTCCACCCACCATAGTTGTCTCCATCATCTTTTATCACAGGCCTGTTGCTTAGTTTTGATATATCGTCCCCTCTTTATACCATATATCACTTTCAGCTCTATTATTCTCTAAAAAATTGAAAATATAATCTTCTTTAAAAAACAATTCTTTGTGGATGGATGTTGCGATACAGACCCAAAAGACGCTGTAGATTGGCACAAATAGGTCAGTCTGCTTTATTCGAGAAAAATAGTTTTCGCGGAATGCGCTACAAAGATGAAAAACGAAGAATTAAGTAGGTGATTGGACGTAAAGAATTTTTGAAAGATATGCCGTAATTTTCCCACACAAATTTCTCCGTACGTTTCTATTTCTGTGCCAAAAATTTAGCTATGAGAAGATCCCTCTGCCAGCCAAGTGAAAGTAATGGGAAGTTGATTGAATTTTACGCTTGGCACACTTTTTTTTGCGAGTTACTTGGGGATTTCAAATTGTATGGGACTCTTCTGGTACCTAATGAAAATAAAACTATGAAATTTTCCATCAGTTTCCATCTATTTTCCTACTGCTATGATTCTGTTTCGAGTTGAATTTAATAATTGTGGTTTTCACTATGTATATGTTGTACTTCTGCACGACTTTATATTATGTAATTAGCGTATTTTTTATGGCTCTCCCAACGGAGAATAAGAAGCCTAGATATAGAGAAATAGTTGATGCTGAGCGTGTATAAATATTTGCATCTTTTATATGGGTTTAACTTTATAACGGAGTAGGTCGCAAACTCAAACTGTTTATAATAGACATATTTTAAAGTTCTTTAGTTATTGTTAATTTCAAAGTTTAGAACAACTACCTACTACAAAATTTCCAAAAGTAGCATTTTGACGACGCTGTATAAATAAATGTATACCAGCTCCCGGCTTTAAATTATTTTGGCATGGGGCATTAATGTAAGGGTATTAATTGCGCAAATATGATGAATTTGGAAAACTGTCTTCCTCCTAAAAAAAAATCCTGCAAGTACTGTACATTTATGTGACTACAATTTCACATTTCATTAGCAAACTTAATTTTAAAAAATGAGTAATTCCAGGTTATTAGGCAAATGAAACTGCCGTAATAAATTAAAATAACATAAGTTTTACCTCATTGTTCTAGAATTGACCAGAAGAAATGGAAACAATAAAATAAAAGTTGTTTTGGACAGCCGAAACATAAGTCTATCGACTGTGAAAATATTAATTTTTTCTAAAGTAGTCAAGCTACCAAATTGGACCACTTGGTATGGATTGACTTTCAGGTGATTTATCGACCCAGTTACATATGTGCAACTTCGGGAGTGCAGTGTTTATTGTTAGCGTTCTATTTCGTACAGTGAAAAATATTTGGTCCTCCGCGCTTAAATCAATAAATTTACTGGATTTTTAGCCTGAAGGCTATTCTGATTGTCGAATGCATAATTACATTTAAATTCACGGTTTTGAGAACCAGTTTCTCTTCCCATTATACCCGCGAGTGCTGTGAAAGAATGAACGCAGAATTTCGCTCTAATCGATCTGGTCAAAAATACGAATTCTACGAGATTAAAGATTGTGATTTATTATCAAGATATCTAAATGTGCGGATTTAATACAGTTCTTGCCAAAGCAGCACTAGCAGCTTACCAGTAGAAGCAGCGAACGCTTCTAGTACATTGAAGTGAAATGTCCAATTTCGTGTCGTTTAATAGGTAGTTTTGAGGGGACTAAGTGAATAACTACTGCTGCAGTGAGATAGGGATGGCATAATAATACTTGGAAGTAGATTGTTTATCGAGTTTTGATATTTATGAAGATATTCCGACGTCATGGATCATTTACGAATAATCGGCGTACACTCGAAACATCGACAACTCCTTGTTTAAGTTGATTACCACGACCTGCATATGAGCGATATTATTGACAACGATCTAGTTATGAGATATAATCGATATTGCTGCAAGCACTTAATAATTACTGTTATTTCGAAAGATCGTCACTACTGCGATATTTTAGTATTTAAGGCCGCTATAATTAAGTATCGTACAACTTAGACTAAAAATATTCTTCGCTGCTTTGAGCTACATGTTGTAGGGGATAGCAGTTTTCGAGACGGCATATAGTACCTGCATCTTGGAACCATTTAGAAAGTAGAGGGGCGATAGAACGCGGCGACGGGAGCTTGGGGCGGGAGGAAGAGGGGAGAGAGGATAGGGGTAAGCCGGATGCAATCTCGGGAAAAGCCGCCGTTTCCCCCACCCCTCCCTCCCCCCCTCCTTTCCATTCTCATTCCAACGACACCTCCTCCCTACTCCCTCCCCACCTTTCAACAGACGGCGCCCGCCTCCAAATACCCACTCCACTTCCCCAAACTTCCTCCTCCCCTCCAGTTCCCGCCCATTTCAAATGGCGCCTTGTCCGCCTCGCCCCCTCACGAACGACGATCGCGCCCCTGTTCCGTGAACACTCGTCCAACGCCTCTTTTCAAGGACACGCGAACTCCCTCGCACCCCGACCCGCACGAGTTGCCGCGTGCTTTGTTGCTGTGGCAGTTGGAGGGGTACCCGATGTTTTTACACTGCACGCCCCCAAAAAAGTATAATACATTCCCACACCCTTGGAAGTAATATCACGCTCCCCTTAATGTAATGATTAAATGAAAAATAACAGTGGATTTGGCCAGAACAAATTCGTATGATCAATTTTTAATTATGTATAAACAAAAATGAACCATATAAAAGTTACAATAAATTAGAAGTTGCATAAACTCTACAAAAAAGTACCCTCCGGCCTGCATATGGAAATGTCTCTCTAAAGAGATGCCGATTATACACACAAAGCGCTAAAATATTAACTCGCACCTCCGAAGGGTGCGACGACCCCTTTTTTAGAAACCATGGAGAGATTATAGGGATATGTATTGGTTTTCAGAAAATATCTGTTTGGTCCCTTTTTGTACTAACTTATTGGAGCGTGTTAAATTTTGATCACAGAGATCCCCGTCTACCTCCGAAGGAGGGAAACTAGGGGAAGGTTTTACGGAACAACGTTTAGTGTTCCGTTGCATAGAGCTTTATCAGGATCGAAAATCGCCTCTTTAGACTTCGCCCCTGTTCGTTGCTTGCTGTAACGTGAGAAGATACGTTGAGCCATCAAATGTTTACCTCACAGCTGAACTGGGAAGCCTGCCATGAAATTCCCTGATCGAATATTCCAAAGCATACGAATTGAACAAATCTTGCATATTATTTAATACAGTCAAGTTTTATTTCTCCATCGAGTATATTAAATATATTAAATGAAACTATAATGCTACTACAGTGAAAATTGTTCATAAAATCACAGCAATTTCATCGAAAACGCTTAATTCCTTAGCGGAGTCCGAAATATCGACTTATAGAATTGAATGCAAGGGCGTCATCTCTTCAGGAATTAGAAACTTTACTGAAGCTTATGTACAGATAGAAGTGGGAGGTGCCGGCGCTTAACTCTTTCTGTATGCGGAGATTCGTTACTGTGTTTTGAATAAAATAAATTTAAGTCTGAAGTGTGAAGAAGATCCTGAAGTTTGGAAATAATATACGACAGTCTTACATTATTGGTGTATGTGCCTAAATTAAGTGTGTAGTCGTTTCTAAAACACAATTGTTTAGTAAAAATATCATGCGTATTTATACACTCAATAGTGTTAGAAGGTTAATCTTAAAATAATCAAATTAATCGCCTCTTGCCAACCAAAGTTAAATTTCATCAGGGCTTGAGATTAAATTATTGACTTGAGTTCATAGACAGAACAGGCAAATATATGTGTAGCCTGTCCATAAACTCGTGTCAATAGGTTATTTCCAAGACCTGATGAAGTTAAACTTAAATACAGAAATTGAGCTGCAAAACGTTGGCAGGTGACTAGATTGGTTATTTTAAGAACAAACCTCCAAAACAATTATCTTTTCGTATGAATGGTCAAAATCTGCTCGCTATTTTTATTAGATTTCTTTTAGATGAACGGAACACGATTGTACCACACGAATGATAAACTTTTTACGAACGAGGTTCATGCACATTTTATTCACGCCTCATTTTATTTTATTTATTTTATGGTTTAAAAAAAAAATGATCGTTATTGCCACTGGAGTTGTTGAACAGCGGATAGGAGCATCTTCAAGTACATGTGGTTCTGGTGTGAGAAAAATGGGAAAATTTGCCATGAAGGCGTTCTTGTAAATTTGTCAAATCGGGAACAACCGATCGGAGATAGAGAAGGATTTTTACGGTCGGGTGGCGTCGAGGCGAGGTGGAGAACGGAGGTTGTAAAGAGAGGAAGAGCAAAACGTGTGGCTTGACGACGGAAACTGACGCGTGAAACCGTCTTTTGTTTCCTTTTTCGTACTTCCGCAACAGGTAGGTGCAACCCTCCGGAGGAGAAAGAGAATATGAGAAAGATAAAAGGATTGAGACCCTTGTCTTCCTTTTTTTCGGGCAGGAGATGGCTTCCAAGACCTTGTGTATTCCCTTGAAATAAAAAAAGGGAAGAGGACTAGGTTCCCACGCACAAAAGGGTACACTCACGTAATCAGACGGAGGATTTTTTATTCATTTTTAATATTTTTACTGCTATTTTTTTCCATCCGCTAAGGAGGAGGAAAGATATGACGTGGGAGTGAGGGGGTGTACGCAGGGTGAGCGGCGAAGAATGAGTGCGCCCCTTCGGGTGTTTGTGGCCGTTGTCCGACCGCCCCTACCCCGTGATGTAATAAAAAAAGGGCGAATCAAGGGAGCGGTGGGAGAGATAAGCGACCCACGTCACGCAACGGACGAGCTCTTTTCGGCTCCCGATCATCACCCACTGCCATTCTCCCCACCCCCTGCCTCCTCCCCTTCACGCCTCACCCTTTGATTCGCTGGAAACTTCTCCTTCATGACTTCAGTATTTAGATCCCCATAGCCCTTGGAGCTGAACTGTATCCACTGTTTCCATAGCCACCTTTGCCAGCTTATTGCTGAATTACATTAGATGTAGATGGAGAGGCCATTACGTCATCAAAATGTTGCCTGACAACCGAAATAACAGCGGAATTGGTTAAACCTACTCTTTCCTTGCTTTCCTTTGAATAGCACGACGAAATAGATTAATCAGTGGATGTGCAGCTAAATTATCCACCATGTGTTTGAAATTTAACACTAGTAACTCTGGGAACATGCCTTGGTTATTTAGTGCTATGAATTCTCCTCGATTTTACCGTAGTTTTCTCCGGAATGCGGATTATCATAAATTTAAATGAAACAATATGTGCAAAGAGAATCCATATTTTGAAGCATAAAGTGCATGCTGGCTTCTAGCAAGTTATCGATAGAAATCGTCGTAAATTTGCCAAAATAGTGCGTCAGCCCATAAGCGCTAAAGGAAAATCGGGGTTAACAAATATGGCAGTCGGTCCACGACCACATGAAGGCTTCCAGAAACGGCCACAAAAACAAGCGCTCTTTCTTTCTACCTCAATAAAAAACACCTCCCCATTGGTTATCGACAATAGTACTAACACAACCGATTGACAATAAGGTGGCTGAGACGTTACAAACGTGGGTCTCTGATTGCACTTTTTATTAATTTTTCAAAAAAGTCGAAGAAAATGTTAAGACCATATTTCACTTAATTGCAAATGTCGATACTGTAGCACTCACCTTAAATGCAGTCATGGAGATGATACAAGAATTATATTTTACATTTTAGCTTTGACTAAAAGCATATCATGACTCGAGATATCAATACTTCTCGACGTTGTGTTCGAATTTCAGACTGAAATTGTGTTTAAATATATATGCTAAAATCTTCGGCTCGGTAAGACACCTTGATATTACAATTATGTGAAATTCACCGTGGAAAAATCATTCGCCTGGACTGGGAATGGAACCTAGATCTCTCGATTTCGCGCCGAGTGGTCTAGTCTTCTCATTCCAGGCGGATGACTTTTCCACTGTGAATTTCACACAATTGTGTGATCACTAGCGGGTGACTCCGTTACAGTTACTGCGCGGCTAGTTTCGTAGTTCCTTGAAAAACCTCGAAATTAGTTTTAAATCATTATGATATAATAAAAAATAAAATAAGTTATTTCGCTTTTGGAATAAAATCTTAACATACATACGATGGAATAGTTGCATAATATATCTCATGTGCCATAAAGGTACGTGTTAAAATTGTATTGAGTTGCCTAATAAAAACGAAATTGGTGAAATGCAATTGTTTTTGCTTTCATCTATAGATATTACCAATAAAAACATCCATGTAAATTTTCGCACAGCCTGTTCATGGGAAAAATTCTCTCCTTTTGCCTTAATTTAGCATAATCTATTGCGCATTCCATATTTAGTTGACATTTAGGCCTTAGCAAGGGCAATGTTGCCAAGTTGACGATACGTGTGCTCTCCCATATTTCCACATGGGTAATCATTTCCAGCGCCGCGCTTAATTTGAGTTCATAAGTTGTTTTAAAATAATATTTGCACGTTGAAGGATTCCAGAATAGGCTTTATTTTTTATAGGCAGAATTTGTGCATTAAATAACACTTTGCTATTTTCCCTGCTATTGTTTGACAAAATACACCTCCGGCATCGTTAAGATTTGCATAGGAAACTAATCCTCGTGAGAATCCACACTCAAAAAATCGTAGAACGCTATAGAGCTGGAATATTTTTTTGAAAATCGAAAGACAAATTATTACTCAAAATTACATATATTACACAAAAGTGGCAACAAAGGACTAGTTTTAGGTTGTCCTACTCGGGTAATATGCGGTCGGGAAGACTACCGTAAGACCTTAATTATGCCCGCACACAAAACAGTACAGTCACTTCATTTATCTTCGCGGAAATTAACTCTAGCAGTTCATGCATATCGGAACTCGAAATACGTTACTTACCCGGGGCCGTCTCTGGTGATTAGGAGAATTTTTGGGAACACTTGACTACATTTATTAGATGTTGCGCTCCTTTGAGCGAGATTACGTTCAGGTGGCTGGAGTGGAAACCGTTGGTCATTGAGTGCACATTTTAATAATTTTTAATCTAATTCGAAAAAAAATTGTGGAACCACATTTTGTATTTTATGCGTCTGTTTATGAATTTAAACTCACCTAATAGAAATCATAAAAGAATTTTATTTTAATTTTTTCTCGACGTGAAGCATATTATAAGAGTCTCAGTGTGGTATTAGATATCTAGACATACTATGCCCTAATAATGTTTTCAACATTGGACTAGGCGTGGCGCCTTGGTATTTATTAGCAACAAACGGGAGAGAATTTTCCGGTAGAGATATCGTACGTGAGATGGCACCTTCATCATTCTTAGTTTGGCTGGATTGAGGGGTGTTAAGACTGACACTGATATTGTCCAGGGCTGGAGAGTAGATTTACGACTAATCGTAAAACAGCACCATCTGAGGGCGATATTCGTGTCTCTCAGTCACGCGTAATTGCACTTTTTATCTCAAATTCCCACTGATTCTTAAATCGTGTGTACGCGACGTTGCGCTGATTTTTTCATGGACAGATGTACCATACCGTCGTCATCATTATGAGCTTAAAGACATAGTTCCGGTATCCCCTCAATTCTATTTTTAATTTAGTGATTGAAGCAGTTTAAATTAGAAACCAAGTTTTACAATAGACCTATAATTATGAATTAATGCTTCAGTGATCTCGCATGAAACGTGGCACGCAATGGAGTCACTTGAGATGTCTACAATAGTCTTATGCTGTTTTTCCTGAGTAAATTTCATAAAATATAATGGAAATGCAATGAGCAATGGGATTACGCGCCATATACCGATTTTTTTATCGTACCACAGCATCATGAATGGCACCATATCCATTTCGACAGTTACGAATGTATCCCAATGATTACGATTGAAATGCCATATACTGGAACGAACTAGTAAGAATACACGAGTGAATTTCTCCAGAGGGGATAAAAATTCTGTCTTGACAAATTTTAAGTCCCCACCACACTAAGCATACCTACGCTCTGTCAGTCAATCCAAGTGTGTCTCATCAATGGATAAATATTGATAAGGGTGAGTGAAGCCACGGAGAATACATGATCGAGCTCACTTTGCGAAAGGAGATTCAATTTACTTTCAAAAAATTGCATGTCGTCATTTATTATTGAAAGCAAATGCATATTATGAAGGCTGGATATTGCTAGAAAGAAGATGATTTTTTCAGAATGAATGTCTTAAACCTAATGCGATCTGAAACCTATTTAGGAAATAACAGCGCCCGTTTTACGTAGGTTCGACAATATTTCATAATTGTGTGGCAGTCAATACAAAATGAAACCCCTTCTGTTCCCGCATAAATATATATTTCAATGTTCAAATTTTCCATTTTACCATGTATTCAGCATTTGATAAAAAGCGAGTGTCCGATTTCAGACTGTCATCTTAACCTTAACCTGTCTTTGAGTTTTTTTTTATTTTATCACCGAAGCAATCCCATGTTGAAAAGAACATTTTGTTTCCGAAATGCTTATTACCCTAGTGGCACAATATGTAAATCATCGCACTACAGAACAGCTATTAGTCCAGACATATACCCATGGCTGTGCTACCATGGCACGCGCGTCTTACTATCTGTATGCAAATATTTGCTCTAACAAAGCTTGTTTTCCACGTTATTAGAGAAAATTGTTCTCTCCTTGTTGGAAATGATTCCATGTTAACAATATAATTTAGATGTAGCATAGATTAGAACTTTCGACTAATTAGCTAATATATGCTCTTGCTGATATCATAAAAAAGGATTATCAGGAACAAAAAGGACATTTCTATAAGTGAAAGTATGTCACTAGACTTGGAGCTGAGCTGTACCCTGACCAGTAAAATTAAACTAAAGGCTCTGCGTTAAAGTGACGTAAAGGTAATTGTAATGTATATCTTAGGAATAATTTATTAAACACTTAGTTAGACGCCTAGGAATTCGTAAAATATTTCCGTAGGCTCTATCCCACAAAGAAATATAGATTTAAGGCCAGGGAATCATTACCAGATGCCTGTGTCCTAAATTGTTTGACCTACTTCAATTCCGAACTCATTCCGCATATTTCCAAACGGTGATCCATTTCCTCGACCCATTACCCATTCTGCAAGGGCTGAGTAGGAAAAATCACCATCTCTTCGCATCATATAGGGTTTCCCGAGGGATGAGGAGGGAAGTCTTTCGTTCGAAGGAGGGAAGAAATATTTGCGTGCGGATCCGTGAGTCGTTTAACCACGGTGGCCCACACGCCCCCCCCCCCCCCCACCGCCCCACCTCGACGCGCCTGCCGTGCCTAATGAACGTTTCCATGGGCGTAGCCGTCGCGGTTCCCCCCCGTAATGGTGCGTAATTGGCCGAGCCCTCCCGGGGCCCACGCCGATAAATGGCCAAATCTCCAAAACACGTTAATCATTCCTTCCCACCCTATTCGTTCCTTGGCGGGACTTCCATCGTTTGCTGGTGCCATTTCACGGCCTTGTTTGACCGCCCAGTCTCCATATTGAAATTAGTTCTTCGTATACATCGCATATACGTTTATCTACAACTACGAACCACCCTGTGAGCCCCCACTCGGATATGTGGGAGGGGGTGTTGGGACACCAGCAGGTGTAAATGATGTTTTTGGTGATGAAATGGTGAAGTGCATTATGGATGTGTTTTGAGTGGAGCTGAGTTGTTATTATGGCCACTTGTTGTTCATGGAAAGACCGAATTTTGTATCTATCCGTTGGGCAGTGTATCTCTTATTTTATCATTTCTGTCGGACCCAGATATGCAATGTGGCGTCAAAATGATATTCTCTGTGTCACACTGAAACTTAATCGTTCTAGATTTTTCAAATAAACTGAGCTTAGCGTGTAACCGTAGAGTCTCAAGTGGCTCCCAGCTTAATCCCTCTAACTGCTGAGAAACACTAAATGCTGCGCTTGGCTTTTTTTAACGAAGCGTGCAGCTTTCCTCTGTATTCTATTTATTTTTTGCGTTGAATTTTTTGTGCAGGGACCCAAATGCTCGCGGCGTATGCAAGGAGTGGCCTAACCAGAGAAAAGTAGCACCTCTCTTTTAATTTTTCATCCTGGTACCTTACTATTAAACTCATGATAATTTAATGCTTCTCTAATTCTCTTCCGCATGTATTTTGTATGTGCATTCCTCACGATGTATTATATTATATATGTCACCATGTCTTAGCGCCAATGGAGTATATGAATATATGTGTGTATATTTACAGAATAGATAGCGCATCAAGGCACAAAACTGATGGGGTCATTCGATTTGATACATCCGTAGCTCCATCGGCATGGGTTTTCGCAACTATTTCCACCACGCGGCCGCCATTAATGTGCTCACAGAGCACTTTCCGCCTCAGCACAGGCAAGGAAATCTGCGAATATGGGACACAAGTCGTCATTTCAAATAAAAGCGCACTGCCAAATCAACAAAAACCTTGAAATACCTGTGTTATGCTTACGGAGAATACAACAAAATAATCTCATTGATGGCGGACTTGTTTACGTTGCGAAGACCTGTATCTAAGGAAGAATACTATCGATACTGAACGACCTTGTGAAGCCTGTTTTTAAGTAAAAAAACTATGATGCGCCGATGTATTCCTTATATACATATTCAATTATTCATTCTGATGCCATATGAAACGATATATCAACACACAGCTCTCAACCAGAAGTGAAGTATGATTGGAGAGGGCGATTCCATGGAGTAAAAAGCTTTCTATGCATGAAGGCTCACTAAGTTTGCAACAGTGAGTGAAGCTCAAGCATAAGCGTCATAGGGTCTGACTCTTTTCCAGTGCCTCCCAAAAAGATTTATTACCCTTAAAATTATAAAAACTGAGTTTAGCCGACGGCCATAGAGACCTCGCTCGCCTTTGAACTACGAACGTTCTACTGCGCTTCCACGGCAGCAAAGAAATGATGCGTTTTTGGAAATCGTTTTCAGTTCATACGCTTCATAAAAATCATAATGTTATCACGAACATTCTTCCACTTACTTATCCACTTCTTCTCCTGCTTAAATCGTTTTACTTTAGAAGAAAGAATTCTTTTCATTATTGAGTATCGCGACTTCCGTATTCTTGTATGTTACGGGGCCCTCTGTTCCCTTCTTTTGTGCTAGGTCTAGGTGAGCTGGGAATACAAGAACTCGGGCAACAGTTGTAGGGCTGTGTGAGCTTAGACGCATGTTTCACTGCAAATTCTTTCAACCTACTCACTATTGGATTGGATATTTGGTGAGGCGACCGACAGCTAAGGTCATTTACACCATAGGGCGTCGGCATTATGCCCTTGACGAAAGACGCCTAGGGGATCACGGTTTAACGTCTCACCCGACAGACGGAGTACATTACTTGTAGTGCCCTCCTCAAGACACTCAAGTTGGGATCTGGTTTTCTCCGAAAAACATCCTCCTCAGTAGGGATTTGAACCCTGGCCGTTCACATGGTTAGACAGTACTATAGCCACCACACCAACCCGATCTCCCTACTCCCCCTCTCCCGCTCTCTTAGAGCCCTTTAATATACATGACTTTATGCTGTCTTTGTTCATGCAGATTTTTCCATCATTCCTTTCATCTGAGAAGTGCGGTAAAAACACATTGCTAATCCTTGCGGCAATGACACCGCCCAGCGGCTCTAAAAATTAGAAAACTCAAGTGCCAATGACGGTAATTTTCTTCCATATATTCTATTAGATTGCATATTATGCTCAATTCTATATCCTGTTGAACTTGATCTCCCGGTAGTAATAATTTTATTCACCTAAAGAAATTAAATGTGAGCTAACGTATTTTTATGGCATTTGATCAGGGATTTTCTAGCCATCTTTCAATACTACAAACGGGTGTGGTGAATAAAAGATTACAGAAAGACTGCAGTTTATGCACGAGAGATAAGATATCATTACTCTCGTCTTCTTCACGAGCGCCAATGGTAGCAGTTTAGCGTTTTAAATAATATTTCTTGGTCCTTGCTGAAAATTGTAGGGTGAATGATTGAATAGAGTTTTGATTCGGTGTCACGCGCATCCGAAATTAACATTAAAAACTTGTGGCAGCCAAAATAAATCTTCCTAACATTTCTAAATATTCTAAAGTTCTAAGTGTACAGCAGGATTTCTCTTCCCACGTTAAGAGTTCATCCTTTATTTTCGTCGTCAAACTTCACTGCTCTTTGGTATCGACTAAGTAGCGACGACTATCAGCTGTCGGCTGGACTGGCTTTATGATTACTACTCGACTCCGGCTAGGTACCGATTTCATTGTCAGCAATTTGGATAGGAAAAAGCAACCAATTGTTGAGAATGGAGGCAGCCGGCTGATATTATACATTCGATTCATGATATCAACATCTTTGAAGTTCACCATCGTTCACTCTTAGTAATCGCTAATAAGATTCAAATAACTCTTGCCTAGAAAATAATTCCCTGAAATAAAAATTGAGCCCGAAGCTCACGCTTAATCAAACCAATTTGCAATAACGCTATTACCGGGTCACCCCCGCTCATTCTTCCCATTTTCCAAGTATCAATAAGATTTCAATTCTGATAATCTATTTCAGTGAAAGAAATACTTCTTTCTTGTTGTGATTATTGTAATTGCCGAGAACTTTATCATCTTTATTTTGATGGCGCAATATTCCCTGCCATTATAAATGGCTCTCAGGAGGGTAAAACAAAAGAAATCTAATGAAGAAAATTATGGTTAAAGATGTTAAAGCTTAAAGTTAACATTTTATGCTGATATTGAAGTGGGAATTTTATTGAAAAATATACGATTATTTGGCCGGCAAGATAGTGGATCAAGGTCGGACTCAACATGTCACAGTCACTATAAACGTGGTTGCCAAAGTATCTTCGTTAATTTTTGATGTATCATAAAATCATCATTTTTTTCTCTAATCTAATTTTTAATTTAGGTCACTAAATATTCTTGTCATTTAAATACTTAATCTAGTCTCGACATCATTTTAATTTAAAAAAGGTCCATAGTGTTGAGGGCTTTTATTGAGTCTGATATGGAACGTGGTGCTGAATTGGGCGGAGACCAGGTCATTGTGAAGGATGACTAAATTTATATGACTGAAAGAAAGACTTCGTAGACCCGAAGCGTTTGAGATGTGGGCTTGGAGAAGGATGGAGAGGGTGAGCTGAGTAGCTAGAAAGACGAACGAGAAGGTTTTGGATATAGCTGGAGAGGAGGGAAAACTAGTGGCGGGTAGGGGGGTTTGGAGGAGGCAGAAGAGATGGATGGAGGACGTTTTGATAAGAGAGGGAATGTTGAGGAGAATAATAGATGGGAGAACAATGGGTAAGAGGGGAAGAGGAAGGTAAGAGGATAGGGATTCTGGACGAAATTAAACGAGAAAGGCGATATGAGGAATTCAAGGGGGATCTAATGGTGGGTTATCCATAGAATCCAAAATGGAACGATATGATAGTAGGAGAAAAACTGTCTGTATACCTTCCAATCTGCTGGTAGAACACTTAAATGAATGGAATGGGTGAATTTGTTTCCAATGGCACATTATTATTTATTTTCAATGACATAATATCAATCACCACCAGTTAATCGTGGCCAATTGGTCATGAAGGAGCTTACTGTGGAGGCTGAGGTACGTCACTCACCTGGGAGGGACTGCAAGGCGATCGGCAAATGCTCCGTCGATCGCCGAGGGATGGAGTTGGCGAGGGTCGGTGGAAATCTTCTCCCGAGACGGACGACCTCCGACTCCGGCGACCGGTTGAAGCGGCCGATGATGGCCTTAGGGGCGACAGCTGGTCCCTCGATCGACCCGATTGCTGTTGGTCCTCTTTGAATCTCCCGGGCGACCGGCCCAGGACGTCCGCCACGAAGAGCGCCGACGGAGACGACATCCTTGCCCTCTCCCGGGATGCCTACGAACTAGTAGAATGGGAATCGAAGTGTGGAGTCCGGCGTCTGCGAAAAACGAAGGTCAGGTTTGTAAGTTATTTTCATTTAACAATTCTTCAAATATTCTGGAGACGTTGGGCAAAAAATGAAAGAAAACATCAACATTCGTTGCTGACGCTTCGTATGTAACGAAGCACATTTCATAGCCTTGGAGTGAGTTTTACTAAATCACAGCATTCCAAGATTGCTGAATTGTGGTTGATAAAACTAACAAACTGATACTACGTTACTAATATAAAAAGCGTTTAATGTGTAGGACTATTTTAAGTCGTGAACGAGGAAACAAGTAGCAAACAAAGTCATCTCTCAAGGAACAAATAGAGAATATCAGACGATTTTTCGTATCTAGCATGGTCAAGAACGTATTCTCTAGACTATAATTATTTATCCCCCCTACTTTCTATAGCTACGGTTAATCAGGAAAAATGCTTATAGCCTCGCCCTAATAAAGACAAATACAGTCCGGGACTGGAGCCCATGACCTAAGGTTAGCGGTAGGGGTCTTAGATTATCTCCCGATCAAAACAAGGGAATAAAAGCAGAAAAAAATTTCGAAAGTTGCTGAGGAAAATGAGCATATGATCATTTTTGAAAAGTTTGCTCCATAGGGCCTTATATCCTTCGATAGTAAATAATATACCTAATGTACTCGACAGGTAATACGATTAAGAAATTTATTCGGGGAAAATGTAGAAGTAAATGCGATCGCTGGAAAATAAATACCTACCAGCCCGTAAAATAAAGCCCGCCGGAACAAAATTGCTTGAACGAAGGGAAAGTTTGACGTTTAGCAATGGCAAAAAAAAGGGCACACTTGCCAGGAGTGAGTTTTGGGTTCAACAGTTTCCAACTAATAAAATCTATGAAGCAAAGAGAAAACATTTTTCAAAAACACGCTTACCTGAGCCATATGCTACAAAAAAAGCTAGTTGCCTGTCGAGTAAAATGACCTCGTCAGAAAAGAAAGGAAATTCATTCTTCACCGCCGTAATTAAGGGATACTTTAATAGCAAAATTCTGGAATTGCATATTCTTGATAATTTGAATTTGATGAAGACGGTAATTACCGAAAGGCTAGTCAAACATAGTGCCGTAAAAACTAGCATTCTTATCAAAATAAGACGGCTTTAATTCATATATTTTCGGCCGGAGAGAGCATTAAATTAATGCATCAAATTGCATAAAATATTTGTTTTTTTAAGGAAATTAAGAAGCTCTATTATGCCAATTATACGGTGTTCCCGTAAAGACCACACGCTCCAGCAGTTACGCTGTACCATCCTGGGCATGCAGGCGTGATTTGCGGTGCTGATTCCGCTATTTAATGGTTCCGCTTTCCTGATGATAATGATGCTCCAATAAGGCTAATCTACGCATCGCGCCATCCGGGGATCCGCCCCGGGCGGGTCTCAAATACTTTAATCATCCTGTAGCGCCACGCGAGAGGATCGTAGCATATAATACAATTGCCGAACGACGGGAATAAATTATGAGGTGACGAGAAAAAGATTGCTTAATCGCACGCAAAAGGAGCAAATAATCACAGCGCGAATCCAAAATGCTCTTCACTATGGCCTCTACAAAATTCCTTCATTATTCCCTTCCACGAATCCAGTTATCCTCTAAATACTCCACTTGTCAAATTCACTCCCTTCCACGAGTGCAATTACGCCACGATTCTACCAGCTTGCCTCACGAATCGAAAGTCCTTATCGTGGGATCGATGCGATTTCGAAGCTCAAGGGTTAGTCTTAGGGCCAAACTATTGCCCCTGATGCCATCAAAATAGTAAATGAACCACGGAAATTTCCCATTAATACCCTCAGGACCCATTAGGAATCGGGAATGTATCCAAATCACTCCACAGCACCCACCTGTGTCGTCCTCCAATGGCAGTCGGGATGCGTGTGTTGCTATAGAGGCGGCGACGATACTCGGGACTTCCGCGAATATGAGTCCGGGGGATGGAAGAGGGGAAAGCGATGTTGTCGGAAAAGGGGCGTCAGGATTATTGGTGGGAGGGGATATATGGAATGGACGTGGGGGGCCGAGAGGATGGCGAGTAGGGGGCGAAGGCGTGGAGGAGGAGGAACAAAGGGAGAGAGAGAGTGTGTTATAATTCAAGGCGCAGTCGCCACCCGTGCTAGTGTGACTGAATGATATGTGGGCCCAGGTTGAAAAATAAAAAAAAAAACCCTTCCCGACGCCTTCGTCCATCCCCTCGGCCCACGAATCCCAGCCAGCCCTTCTGCTTTCCTCCTCCCTCTTCCGTTCGCGCCCACGCCATGAACGAAACAACATGCAGAAACAGAAGCGTAAACAAAAGCGACGAGACGAGAATAAATAGGCGTGCGCCGTGCATCAACTTCGGGCTATCGGACACATCTTCTTGATCAGTGTCATCGGAGCCCCCTTGCGAGAAACCCTTGATTCCCAACTACATTAGAGTGGGCACAATAACTACCTGTTTTTGTCTTTTTCAGATTAACATGTTGTTTTTACTTGAGAAAAGTTTCGACACGAACTGTGATCTCGGCTGGGTAGTCTGACACGCTACACAATAACACGGCACCACCCAAGCCTAAAATCAGAATCAATTATCGAGCAGATTACCCCAATGCTAGAAGAAATGGCTGTATAAAAAGTTGTTGTGATAGAGTTGCTTCGATTATAAAAGTAATGATGAAATGGAATTCTAAAATCAAAGAATGTGCACTTTCTCGACCGTGTACATGTATATAACAACAAGGTTCTTGAGTGGTTGCCAGTAAATATATTTCTCAATGCTTGCATTTGGCCAATTGTTTTGGCATCTTCAGGGCATTGAAATCGGTATATTTGTACCATAAATATAAGCAAATGTCAACTCTTGCACGTAAAGAAATGTTAGTGCTTAGTTACCTTTAATTTATTTTCTGCTTAGAGTTAATTTTACTTTGTGTTTATGATTCAGTGCCATGAAGATACCAAATAATTTGGCAAAACGAAAACTATAAGAAATATATTCATTGTCCACTATTCAAGAATATTTTTGTCAGAGATACAATTAAATGAAGTTATAGACGGAAAAATAGTGGAGAAATCTTTTAGCCAGTATTTGGTTGACAATAGATCACCCTTATAATTACCCTTACATGAATATTATGTTAATTCATGACCTCCGCTAAAGTTGACATGTTAGCACCATGTCAACTTTAGCGGCAGTCATCCATCCTCTTCTCATGGCCTCTAAAAAGCCTATCCTCTTTCACTTCCGGACACAGCATTCTCCCTCGTATATCGGGCTTCATCTGACTGCCTCTAATGAGCTTCTCCACGGCCTTCGTCGTAAATCACTTTCAACGAAATCCTTTCTATCTTTAAAATGTCTAAAACCTCTTCGATCGTTCTTCTTTTCATCCGCCTCCATTTTTCTTAAGCATAACGGTAACCGAATACCCGTCTCAGCTCTTGATTCACTATTCTTTTTGTTTGTCCTCACACTCTACTAAACTTTCCTCCCTCTCCTCCTTTGATAACTTCTTCAACAGTTACGTCACCGCATACCTAGGGCAAAATTCAATATAACTTCATGCTCTCTCGGACCATCTCATCGGCCAATCTTTTTCGGATGTCTCACCGCGTGGAATCTCCATTTCTGCGGAAGTTAATCTTGTCTCTCATCCTCTCCTTCAGAAGTGACGGAACCCTACCCCTGAAGACGATTAAAGAGTACTTCATCAAGACGTCAGAAGAAATGAAACTTTGGTCCATGGAAATGTAAAGGCCCGAGGAAAGTTTAAAAATCAATGGAACCACAAAAGTAACGTGCATACATTATCGTCAAGCTATTCTCTTTCAGAGTAGACCAAGTCAAAGAATTTAGTTATTGCAGTTAGCCCTAGAAAACTGGCTCCGAATTTATAGCGTCCTCCATAACGCAAAATACTTAAAAGGCTTTTGCTTCTCTTTCACTCTTGATTACTTCATATACACTGTTCTATTCTTTAGTCACTCATTCATTAGTCATGCAATCGTTAAGATTGGTCGACTGCAGTCCTCCATCATTCCCTATCTAATACAACGTCGCTCTTTCCCTGGTAGCTCCTCCTTTTCCCTGGTAGTTCTATCCTTAAGACTTCTAATATTTTTCCTCTTTCCTCTTCTACCACATTCACCCATGACTTCCGTTGTTTTCCTCTTCCTCTCACACCATTCACTCTAATATCGTACGATTGTTTTGTTATTTGGCTATTATCCATTCCCTCGACATGGCCAGACCAACGACACACACTCATTTCATAGGCACATGCCCACTACTGGAGCATCCAACCCTCATTCTATCATCACTCACTCATTCCTCACCCTATATTATTTTTTATTCCTCACCCTGAATTTTCCAAATTATTTTCCCCCCAACATTTTTAAGGTACCACCTTCACACTGCATTTAGCTTAAGTATGCTTATCATGACATACCTGGAGATGCACAGGACACAAAGTAATACGTACTCATGAATAGTATTCAGAAAATATTGCAAGGACGTTAAATCTGACACATACCCAAAAGCCCTTTATTCTAAGCAGCAAACGTAAATCGATCGGTAGAAAAATATATTCATTTTAATTGAGGCTTAAGTATAGCAGGCTTCAAAATTAGACCGGGTTTCCCTTGGAAGGGGATGAAAATTCGTGACGATCAGAGTGTCGTGATTCCTCCACGAGCGTGGGAGGATGTAGAGGAAGTGGGCGTGAGGTGGTGGTAGTTGGTTGACGTGAAAAGAGGAAAATTGGGGGAGACAGGTAGTGGCGAGGTGGGCGGGGCGGGAGAGGAGAGATTATACACGGAGAGAGGGAGTATACGACCCCCCTATGGGAAGAGCCCAACGGACGTGGGCTCCCACGAGTTTCGACTTTCGGGGTTGCCGCTTGAAATAGAGCCCACATCATTTGTGCGCAGGCACTCAGGTAGCAAAACTCGGCAACTAAAAGAAGCATAGTGGTGGAAGACATGGATTTGTGGGAGCTACCAACGGTCCTTTCAGACCGTATAATCAAACATGTGAGTTCTAATACGAGCAAAGTATCTATGCTCGATATTTTGGAGTGTAGGTTTTTACAGCTGTTGGGTGATGTAGACGTGGTTTCCGCGTTTAGCTGAGTATGGAAAATTTTGAGCCCAACGTTACACCCAAATTGCAGCGAGCGTCTTCAGGATCGAAGTGATTTTTTGCTCTAAATTCGCCATCATATGTATCGAAGTGATGCGAGGATGGTACAAATCCGAAAAGGAGATCCGATGAATAAGACTCCGAAATCACGGCGACAATGACTTCGATCCTGAAGACGCTCATTGCAAAGTGGGTGAGACGTTGGGCTCAAATGCTCCAAACGGAGCTAAATTCAAAATCCTCTTCATTTCCTATCCATGCTTGAGCCAGATTTAGACTTTTCGGCTGGCTCATTACAGATCAGGCCGATTTTGTCAGGTGAGCTAATTTGATTTGTCTTGATAAGGCATTATGAATGGGTTAACCAGTATAGCACGCATCAGGCAAAAGATAAAAAATAATTACGTCAATATTCCATTCTGTATCATACAATTCATATTTTCTCTCAGTTGGTGCCCTTCATGACGGTAGCACAAAATTAAGCTTTATCTTATCGTCAAAAATGACCCTTTTTCCTCAAAACAGAAGAAATTTAATGCCCTGGAATCCGAGATTTCATACTTGTCACGTCCTTAAATTGCATGTCAGGTGCGCTAAAATGCTTTGATTTTTTAAATTCTGGTCGGGCGTAGTCTCACTGTATAAGAGAGACCTCTGCAATCTTTAGATCTCAATTATTCGCAGGTCTCAGTGTGCAACTTAGATAAAAGAATGAAATAGGTAGTATTTTGGCGCACGAAAGTGGAGCCTGTGTTGGAAAGATAAGTCAAACTAACATGTCCCTCTGGCAACTTGTCAAACGAATTGGACCAAAAATGTAGTGATTAAAACAATTTTTTTCCATTCTGTATTTTTCCCTGTGCTATGTTATTATAAGATTATATCTATTCTCTCCTTAAACTGAGGGTTTGCTTAGTGTATTGGCTATGTTTTAGGTTCAAATTCTGGTCAGGAGCGCAAGCCTGTCATACTGAGACTGGTTTGCACTGATGATCAGCAATGGCGAGCCATATATGAAAATCTCGGTAAGAACGTGTGCACCTTGGGTGATGTCCAAACTTTGGCGCTAATTAATTCTACGTTCCTGGGGAAGAGGCCCAAGTCATTCCAATGAAGTGTTTTAAAAAAACACTATGTACCCGAAGGTTGCGGACCTAAATTGCACGAGTTCGCACCATGCATTCATGAGTTCCTGGAATTGACGAAAGATAGTAAAAAATATTCCCAGGAGAGTGAATCAGTCGAAGCTAGATAAGGTGGTGGCCGTGTCAGGGGAGGTGGGGGGAGAGACCTGCGGCATCATTGACTAGTAGCATGACCTTATATGTTCACCTCCATGGTTAATTGGGCCATGAAACCTTCTTTTATGCGGTTCTATGGCGAGAGAAGTGCGGAGTACGCGAGGAGATGCCCCATATTGCTCGCATATCCCATTTCGTTATCCCACGCCTTAAGCGAATGAGATTAGGACGTGGGAGACTACAACCTGTTGGGGCCGATTGAGAAGGATAACTCCTCTTTATCCTTGACTAGGCTGAGATGTAATTGTAACCGGGTCGGCGTGGTTTTCTCTTCGCATTCACGGCGGAAAAATGGAATGAAAGGTCAAGTTTATTATTAATTCGGAGAATGTATTGTTTACGTCCTCATGGAACTACTTCGATATTTTTCTTTTGATCTCTTCTAAAATACCACGGTCACTCATTGAAAAGGGAAAGTTATTTGCTAATTTGGGAAAACACGCAAAGAAAATGGGATGTACTAACGAGTCAAAATCCCTAATTACGTAGTCCCAGAAAGTTAGAGGCATGAATCAACATGAGAAACATATTTGATTATTTTCTTCATGCTTGCGGTATCAACTCTGTATAGGTTGCATTCAATAGTTGTATCGATGATATGTGCATTTAATATTACTGAGAATGGTGAAAATGTAAACATCGGATAATGCATGCCCAGTGATTTTTAATTTCGTTTAAAAGATGTTTCCTCATTTTCTGTGGAATAAAAAAGTATTTTTCATAAATTAATTTGATTTCTCTTATCATTAAAATTCGTCGTTGCTCAATATCAACTTTGGTTGTACGCCATGTTACGTTATAAGTGCAAGGTTTTCAAAGCATTGGACGACAAGCAACAGCTATGACAAAGACAGTGTCATAAATTTGTACGCTTGGGTATAAGCGTTAAAAATCGAATAAAGTCGTCGGAAGAACTCAAAAAGTTGAGGAACTACCGGCTTTTGCCTTCTTAGAAGAAAAAATTACCATTATTTTTATTCCTTTAACTAAGGAAGCCAGTTTATGCTATTCCAAAGTACCTAGACTCTCAAAATCGAATAGATTGTGCTGTTCACAAATATTACTATCAAAGGTGATCGAGAAAGAGTCAATTACACTGATACCTATGATCCTAATGGAACATCAGACTTAAATAATATTTAATAAGCATTCAGAGGAGAGTACAGCACCTTACCTTTCATAATTTCAATTTTTTTCCAAGAGTAACTGATCATTTAGCGTTAAGTATTTTATCCACTGGAAAATGATAGACTTATCTCAATCATCCTCGCAAACATGTGGCAATTTTAGTATCGATGCGGCAGCTATAAAAATTGGCCTAAGTAAATTAGCCCAATAAAGTTTTAACTGTCCTCTTCGAGTTCTTAAATGCGTCACGCACTGCATTTTTTAATCTCAGAGATATTTACTAGTGGGGAATATGAAATTCAGGAAAGTCCATTGCGCAACTTTTTTCATAATTGTTGCTGCTACTGGTGTGGTATAGGAAGTTGTGAACTGGAAGTTCTTGGTTAATAACTCAAGTAACTTTTATTTATTAATATATTAACACATGTTATTAGTTTTATCAATTAGCGTCTGTCAATTTTCATAGAGTTCTTCATTCCCATTTGATGTGTTCTTGAGGAAAAGAGAATTGCTTCTTGAGGAGAGACGTATGAAAATGGGACGGTTGTGAGCCATTAGCCAATTGGTTGGAGAGGAGATTTGAGAAGCTAAGACTAATTGTCGCAATGTAAATGTTTATTGGGACACATTTAGGTAGGATAGTCGTGAACCATAGCCTTAGGTTGGAGAGGAGAATGAAGGAATTAAGACTAATTATCACAATGTGAATATGCTTTGCCAGGGATAGAATCTTTGATTTAATTGCTGTACGAGTCGCTGCTAATCCTACGATAGGAGCGGCTACATCGTGGACTCCGCAGATAATAGCGAGGGAGGTGCGGGGATAGGAGGGGGTTGGGAGGAGGGAGGAAAGGGTGGAGAGGCGTGGCCAGCAGGAGGACGTAGTACTAAAAGGTGGAAGATGGATGAAAGTCGAGGGGAGGTGAAGAGGAGAAGCGAGGAGAATCGATGGATTTATGCCATTCATAATTTGCGGCGCCGATGGGGATCGTGCGTCTCTTTCTCGGATCACGCACCACCCCATCTGCAGAGAACATGCATCCCGATAAAGCGACGGTGAAATCGATGCCATCGTAGAATCCTTCGCGCAAGAGTTGATCAACGATCCTTTAAACTGCTGCAGTGTGGAAGAACTTGAGAGCTTTTGGTGTTCACAGTATGTCCGCTTCCGCCCTTATAAATGAATAAATAATCAATCCCGAACACCTCTTGTGGGAATCGCAGTCTGCCTCATTTCAAATCGAATCAAATTTCAAAGTTGGTTTTTTTTCAGTGGCTTCATGATTCTAAATATGAATCACTTCGATATCTGAAATATTGAAACATTTAGGATTAGAACATATTTCTTTTGAATTCGCGCCAAACACCATTTGATTGGCTCCATAGCTGAATGTTTGGTGGCTATTCTGAAAACAGCAGGATTAGACAATAGCTCACATTTCATAGACTGAAAGTTACAGTAATCAGTTGTCAAATTTTCCAAGTTGCTTATAAGAAAAATAGTAATTGATTCATAAATTATAAATAAGTAATGGAAATCCCTACGATTTTACTTAATGTAATACACGATATTCAGTGAGTTGGTGCTATTCATCCTTAGTTGCATTCGTGGAGCCTTATGATCACTTTTTAAGGGTATTTGAGGAGTATTCGCAGATTGATTAAAGAAAGAGAGAAATTTACGAAACAATTGTCAAAATTTCAATAGAATTTGTAACTCACAAGATTCTATATAGCAATGGAAATAACTTCAAAGTTATATTAAAAAGTGCATAAATTTGTTGTTGAAGCTCTGGGACTGAAAGGCTCAGATCCAACTTCTAAAATGGGAATAACATTCAGGAGTTTTAAAGTTTCCATAAATGTGATTCTTTACCTAATGAGGTATATTACAGAAGCAATTTACTAGCATGAAATCGCAGTCGAGGAACTTTGTCTTTCTTTTTGATAGTGATTTAGAGAAAATTTTTCTTCAAAGAGCGAAAAATTTCTTCTCGAGATTGTTGCAAATGTTACCCATAATTCAAATTTTTGCCATGAAATTGTTTTTTTTTGTGATAGCATATATAGATAACCGTATTCAATTAAAAAAGATACTAAAAAATGATATATGCAATGCAAAAAGTCAGATTTCCTCCGGTGATTTTCCTGTGAATTTCTCTAGTTGGTGGGAAAGAAATGAAATCGTTTAGAATAACAGGCAACAAATCCGATACTTTCACATAAGTAATCAATAACCTACGTATTTTTATATATTTATTTTGGTGCAAATATTTGTATGCATATGGTGCCTGAGGTAATTACAGACATACGTCGAGGCCAGAAGAATTTCCGAACGCGGTGTTCGAAGGCGGGCTCGTCTTTTGCGTGAATGCGTGTTCGTGAATACGACCGCGCGCGCGTGTATATGCGGGAAGGCCTTGCGTGCGATCGTCGACTCCCTCCCCATCACCCGCGGGTGCAATTGGGGTCACGCTTCGGGGAGGAAGGCTGTGGCGCGAACTGATGGGAGGAAGGAACGAGAAACGAAGGGGGAAAGAGTGAGAGGGTGAGAGAGGGAGAGAGAAAGAGAGAGATGGACGAAGAATGTGGACGGAAGAGGAGGACTTTTTTTAGCGGACGGCATTTCCGTCGCGTGAACTCTCGCCGGGGCAAACACGCGAATGGGTGCTGGGAGGGAGGACAAAACAAAAACTCATCGCCGTACACGTGGAGAGGGGGCGGGAGGGGAGAGCGGGAACCTTAATTACTTACTCGAAATTAATCAAAGGCACAAACAGATTTTTTTGACCTCGGCAGTCCTGCTCCTCTTCCCCGCCCACACTCCCATGATTGCGTTTTGTTTCGGCTCTTTGATATGGGCTCGATACTCTTCGTGCTCGTACCCTCATGTCTTCTTTCTACGCCGCATCCTAGGCTCTCTTCCGGAGCTTAAATCTGTGGCAACAGGTAGCCCAGGTAGCTTTTTTTACCAAAACATATTAGCCCTTTAGTGCCTCTTACGTAAGAAATTTGGCTGTGTAAGGCGAACTACCTTTTCGACCGTTGTTGTTTAGGAGTAATCAGAGACATCAATACTCATGATCGTAAATACCGTGCTGGTGGTGTGTGGTACGGGGTATTTCCACGCTAGGCATGCGATACCCACCACAGCTCAAGGTCGGACCCCTCCTCCCTCTCACCTCTGGCGGCAAGGGAATGACAAAAAGCAATCAATCTATCAGCGAAAGACCTAACCAGAAACTAGAAGATTGCTACTTTGACTAGCATGCTAGCATTGCAGTACATGGGGTTGAGGCACTACCTCTGATAAGTATTACTGATAGTATTCATGGATAATACGAAATAATAATCACAGCAAAAAAAATGAATTCACGTGGGATATCAAACGGGATGAGTTGTTTATAATAAAGATGAGTCATCAAACATTAGCACGAAGTCTAGTCTACAAATCAAAATTGTCTCGTCTTCAGAATGTTAACTTATAAAGTACATTGATCCTTCAAATGATGCCTCAAGAGGGTTGAAGTGGCTGTCCGGTCTACTCAACGTTAGGTTTTCTTGGGAAGAGAGACCGTTTTTCATTTTTTTTATGCAGAAAGGTTTCCTTATACAAAGTTCATGGGAGAATATTCACTTTATAAATGTAAATTATAGGCATTAACATGTTTCTATCGGTTAGGATGTATTTTAATAAACCATTTTTCTCTGCATATTCATCTGAAAACGTCTCCTTCCTGGTAGTAAATCCCTCTTCATTCTATCTTACTCCTTTTCTACTTCTTAAGGCGCATGTACCTTTTCAACCTCTTTCTAGCATTCTACAGCGGTCAATAGTGGTTTTTAGCTACCCCTTCGCCTCTGATCACTTGTCCATTCAGTATGGATGCTATATATCATTCTAATAGCTTTTACTACCTTGTCTACCTTTTACTACCTGGCTAATAACGTCTTCGTTTTTCTTCCTTTACTACCTTTTTGTCCAATTTTCATCTTACCTTCATATTTTCACCCTGTGTCCGCATTTTATTCTACATGACCTCATGGTCCACACTTTACTCTTTATTAGAGTCTTCTTTATGTCATTGCCAAGGTTTTTTTACTTATAATTTATCTCCTGGTACTGAGTACCCGAAGTTGGAAATTTAAGCTCTCCAGCTAGGTATTAACTCATCAGGAAGGGTAAAAATCAAATTTTTTGTTTCTAATGCAGTAAAATTCTCGAAATTAGAGATAAATTTAATCGCTAACGATTTTTTTAACGTTCTCACTTCGTCATACATGCATAAAATTTCGATACGAGTCCAGCTTCTTGTGCACAGTATTCTCTGCAGTAAATTATTAATATTGACAAATGGACTTCAGTGATCTGTTGGTGGCTTTAAAACCTAATGTGGCTACGGAGTCATTAGCTACTTTTACTGAATGATGCGGCGAGGATTTTTATGCTATCAGTTGTTACATTTTAATGTGATTGCAGATTGAAGGCTTTAATTGTAATCACGTGCTTATTCATGCATCACGCACATCATTGCTCTCTCGTCGCAAATGAAAAATCATGCACCATACGTGACACGCACCTTCCATTTAGGCGGCATTAAATACAAGTTCCTGTTCCGTAATCCTAAATATTGGGGGTAATCAAATTGTACGCTCATAGCCCGCTGTCAAGGAGTTTGTGTAACGTACTTTTTTTTGGGTTCACTCTCATAAAAGTTCCGCGCATGTAATTCATGAATTGGGAGAAAGTAATAAAGTTTTTGGCCTGGTTTATGCCCTAGGCGTAGAAGATAAAGTTTCTCTTCCATAATGTCAAATATTGGAGTAATAAGCTCTAACGTTCTTAGTTCCCTGCCAGATTGAATCCTCATATTACTGCAAATAATACATTAGGATACTCGTTCATGGGGAATCTCTCTAGTAATTTATGGCTCCAGAAGAAACGTTTTAGTACATTATATATCTTTCATGAGATGGTATTCGGTGTTTTAGAGCATAATAGATTGTTAGTTGTTAGTTGGGGGAGCCTTCGACAGGAGCTCGGGCACTTCGACCTTGAGTGGTTCATTGTGCCAACCCCCTTTTTAACCTGCCAGCCACATGCAGACGGGGGACAAGAGCGCTACGGTGAAGGTATGAATGGTCACCCATCCAACCTTCGTCCGGGCCCAACATTGCTTAACTTTAGTGATCCTACGGGAACTGGTATTTCAATAAGGCTAGGCCCTTGCCCTTGGGACGTAATAACTACTATCATCATTTCTGACGTCTTATTCGGAAGAAGCTACCTCCTACAATTTTTTGTTGGCACTTAAAGCATCGGAATGAAGGATAATTTACGTACCAGCACAAATTTTCTCATACGATGAAAATAAAACCTGTCCAACCATCTATTTTGGATCAGTCCGTATTAGTATTTGATAATGCTTTATTCTATTCGATAATGTACGTGTCATATATAAATGCCAATAAGTTAAAATTTAGGGTTAATAAAAACGCGCAGACCATGATTTTTCAGGTATATCATCCTTCATTACGGGATTCTTTGGGAATAAATCATTTGATTTTGTTCAGTTTTATTAAAAAAAGACCGGAGTGCTAGGATGCAGAGTAAGTTTCTGCACATAATTAACCGGTTGACTTTTAACGTAGGTCAGGCGCCCCAGTTCTATTTGAAGTTATCAACTTCAATCCTCATCTGAGGAGTAAATGTTAAGAGCTATTGGAAACCTAATGACTGTCTACTCTTGATTTTTTTGCGTACCAGTTCACGACTAGATGTAAGAATAATTATTATTACCAAGAATCGTAAGTGATTTCGGCCTGATTTAATTCCTGACCGATGCTCGTTTCTTATTAGAAGATAGTTACTTCGCCGCTCGGGAAAAGGGTGTTTAACCAATTGATTGTTTTATTTCTGTCACAGTCTCGGCAAACTGTAGACTTCGCGTCAGTAAGACACTTCTTATACACTCGCAGATATTGGCTAAGCTAATCAGATTGTATAAATTTAGGTTTCATCGATGCATTTTTGGGAAATAGCCACTTTAGAACCAAAAGTCTTAGAATATTTTCAATGGTCGTTTATGGAATGTAAGAGAATATTTAATGCTGGTCACATATCAGCCTCAAAGGACCAATACTTAAAGCTAAACAAAATTATTAGGATATATCATTTTTGAACTTTCGCCCTATCCCTCTTGAATTTTATGCAATTCCTATAGATATCTAATAAAAAAAGTATTTCATGAGTCAGTTGTGCTGTGCGCTAAGGAGCAGAGCAATACCAATCACCATAGAGGTTTTCTAATGGCAGATGTAGCTCATTTACAACCATGATTTCAACCTACATCCTTCTGCGAAAGATAGTTTAAAAATTTCGTTTGATCGTATGGATAGGGTTTGATCCTAAGGGCTTGATAGATCGGAAATTTCGTCACTGTGGAAAGATGTGCGCAGCTGGAGACTTTTGACATTTAAGGAAGTACGGAGGAAAACTGAAGAAGTAAACTGAATGAAATGGAAAAAATTGGCTGTTTAATTTAGGAAACGAGGCTGATGGGAGACGTTTGAAAGAGGCAGCAAAAGTGAATAGATGGCGCGTTGAAAGGGAGCAACATGCTGCAGAAAGTGATAGAGGGAGAAGAATTCTAGGTATGCGTGGGAGAGTAAGTAAAAACTCCTTCAAACTGTTTTTAGGCTGTCAGAATGTAGGTGCAAAGAATTTAAAATTGATTTGACATTGAAAAATTTCGTTTTTATGAAGGAAGAGTAATGAAATAACGGACTGGTGTGGTGGATAGAGTACTAGCTTCCCGTCCCTATGGCGCGGGTTTCATTCGCGGCAGCGGTAAAGATTTTTCAGTTGAATCCCGAGCCGTGCTTGAGAGCAATGTAGTGTGCAGTTCATGGTTTGTTCGCATCAGATTAAACGTAGGACCAATTGGCGCCTTTTGTTAAGGGCAGTCTAATACCAACTCACTCAAACCTTGTTTTCAGCCTTTCCTCTAACAATACTTTTACCAACCTACCCACCTGTCCACAGAGGCGCAAATAACCTCAACTGGCGCAAAGTGGTCTGAAACCGATAATAGAAGGAGATATCGGGAACAAAACTCTAGTCAAATATCTGAGTTGGCAACTGATAATGAATTTTTCCAGCGATTATTCCTAACGTAACTCTCCTTATTTCTTCTTTTTCCGGGAGCTCCTTGTGAAGGAAACTGGAACATAAAGAGAGAGCCAAAAATCTTCTCACATGTGAGCAGAAGACTGAGGGACATGACGAAATGACATCCTTGGTATATTTTTACTCCGGATAGGTTGGTGAATGAAATGTTTAAGCGTTGGAGTAATAAATCATATAAAACTTTCCAGTAAGAATGAGTTTCTGTTGCGTTAATCTAAAATACTTCAAAAATTTGTTTTTAGGTCCCAAAACTTTTGTAAAATTTCTTCAAACGCTCCTATTATCATAAACTTATTTATTTCTGTTTTTTTAAATCTTCATAATCGTTTCTTTGCACTAATATCACAAATTTAAACTTTTGGCCTACCAATGGCTATATGTAACTCGCATAGCGGTATCCACATCTTTTTATCTCATTGCCCTCATTTATAACTTTATGCTCTTAATCATCCTAAATAGATTTTACGACGTCTTTAAAATAGATAATCCATAAAACTTAGCAATAATCTTCCAAAGATGACGGCTACAGAGGGTTTTGGGCCAGCTTTTTTCGATTGCAGTCCACTGTGTGGCATCCGCATCCCCACATAGCCAACCTTTCGCCGAATCTGACTATCGAATCGGTATATTCGGGGAAATAATATGATGGATTTTCCGTGCATCTTCCTTGAATTTATTTTCGATTTCGTTTGATGAAGACGAAAAGGGAAAATGCGTATCCATACTCTTCATCCATAATTACTTTCTACTTAGAGCCTATTAGGGAGGTAGATAATAATGCACAAGTCATACACAGGGAATATTTAAGAGAAAGGTTGGGAGATGGGACAAAGGTGAATTGTGCGTTAGCGGAATGTCTCAGTTTTACGTTCCGTTTTTGTTATAGTCGCTAAAGGTTTATTGAAAGGCTGAGTTTTTTTACTCATAAGCTGGGCAGTCTTCTTTCTAAGTGCTAGAGATAGATTTCGGTGTCTAAATAATATCGGTGTCGCACTGAAACTCATCTGATTTGAAATTTTCGAGTGGTTTAAGCCCAGCAATATGGGTCCAAGTTGCTAGCGGTCCCCAAACTGGAGTTTCCATCAGCTGTGTCACACCATTACTTTGCTGTCAGTTTTTCACGAAAAGTGCGGCTTTCCTCAGTGTTTTGTTAATTTCGCGTATTACATATTTCGTTCATCATCATTAGCCCTTCAATGCTGAGATAGATTGGCTACAGCCCTCCACCTTTTGCTATCTATTGTCAGTTCCCTTACCTCATGGTAGCTTTTCCTGCGTACTTATCTCTTTATTTGGCTCATGAACTTATTCCTGGGTATTCCTCTGGGGGCTTTTCCCTCTATTTTGCTTTCAATTATGTTCTTTACAAACCCATTGTGCCTCAGGGTGTGTCCAATCCATCTGGTTCTTCTATAAAATGGTCCTATCCTCTTCTACTCTTCTGTACAATTCATCATTTCCTTTTTTGTCCGCCCATTCTATCTTCAGCATCCTCTAGCAGCGCCAGATATCGCAGGCTTCTAGTCTGCTCTCCGATCCATAGAGTGTCACGCTCCACACGAATGTTTTCCAGTAGATACTGTTTTTAAGGCTATAGTCCTATCTTCTTTGTACACAGCAGCCTTTCAGTGCAGATTCCGAAATTATCTCTGCACCCTGCATGCATATTTAGAAGACAAAGAAAAATAATAAATTATACAAAGTGGTATCTGTGGATCTGATTATGCTCTCTCAGTGACGAGTTCGTATGATGCCACCGGTTCCATGCCCTTGTGCTTTTCTAACGATCAGGAAGAAAATAAAACAGGAACAAAAATCACGTGGGGGAAATTAGCGTCATCGCCACTGTTGTGCGCGTGCTGGTGGGGGCAGCAGTCATGACGCCCGATGACGTCGCCTAATTCCCCACTGAGCGTCGCATAGCGTGTTCCGCGAACATTTTCATTTCCATTAGAAAACATACGAGGATGTCACTTCCTGGAAATGCAGATTCTTTGAGGATGTCACGGGGGAAAACTTTGTGCGGGAGGCACGCCGCTAATGCATTCACGAAAAGGGGTTTACAGAGAGAGAGAGAGAGATTGTGATGAGCCAGCCTATCTGCCTACGCCAACCTTCCCTTACCTTTTGACGTACGGAGAAAATTTCACGATTTCAGGAAACGCACACAAAGGTGATGAAACTAATTTGCAAAAATTAGCACTTCTTTTTTTTTAAATGCCACTCGCCTGTCCGTGACGCCGATCGTGATATATTCACGCGCGAACGAAAGTAATATACATCTCATTTAGTTAAATAATTTGACCAGATTTTTAATGTAATAAAGTAATTGCACTATAAATAACATCTGAGCTATATTTTTATATTATATCCTATTTGAAATTATGCAATATAGTAATTTGGCTGCAAAGGCATTGGAATACACCAATAGTTTTATTCTCGGGTTCTTGGTCCGACATGATATTTTGGAAGAAAAAATTTGTAAACGGAGAAGCTGAGAATTCAGAGATCAATATGAGGACCGTCGCGGGGAATGAATATCATTGATAATTAATTCAACTGAAAATACGAGCTTCGAAATGGCTGGATAGTTAATTATCTCATTATTTTAAACTCAGTTTTGCTAAAGAATGTAATCATATTAAGTACTCATACAAAATAATCTAAACAATGTTTGATAGGAATACTTAGATGAAGCGGTATTCCGACCGACAAAATGCATTAAAAACCGGTAAAATATGCAGACGCGAAAGAAACAAACGCGTTAGGTAACACGAAATTATCAACTAGGAAAGTATTACTGAAAAAGTGTTATCAATAATCATGCAGATGCATAGATCAACTGTTTAACTACTTCTGCATATGAATTGATACATTCTTTAGCGAAATCTCTTGGTTTTGGAGGGGGATTTTTTTCTAGTTAAGGCGGTTTTGCGATTAATAGCGATCCGAACATTGCAAAAGAAGAATTTAGAAGTCCTGTATGTACCATCGCAGATTTTTGCCTCGTTGAGGAAAAATGCTACTTCATTCTTGTGTGTTCACAATGTGGGTTGCTCCGACGTTCAAGACTGCTGCTTCGTCTGTTGAAATGCATTTCTCGAAAAACAGCCTAAGCGTTAAGACTTGGGAATTAAGAGACATGTCACCTCTATTAGATGCGATGCCTAAGTGTGGCTGAAAGTATAAATATGGAATCCTTTGAAATGACGGAGGGTAGATGTCTAGTGTCGTGCATGAAGTTTCTTTTATCGTATAACTGAATGGTATAATTTTTCCGCAAACTGTGCCTATTTATTGCGGCTTTAACGCCTGTTTCTTTTCTATCTTTCCCGTGTAATGCAAGATCCTACATTTACAAATGACCCATTCATTGACGCGAATAAACGGGAATCCCCTTCGTTCTGACTACAGTTTGCTAAATCTTTTATTTTCACCGACATTACTCTGCATAGTTATGGCATACATAATTCAATTTTTCATGGCAATTGTTCTATTCCACTCATTTTAGCTTCACGCATCAAAGAATCGATTCTGTTTCAGCGTTCAACAGTTAGCGTTTATCACGAGGTATTTATGCACGCAAACCTATGATCTCTTGTTGGGACCAAAACATCTCTGAATTCAACAGGTTTCACTAAATAAAGTTTTTGCCGCTTAAATTTCAAGGACAATGAATCATTCTGCTGATGAGTGATTTTAGATGTGAGAGCAAGGCAGTTATGCCAGATTACAGAAAGCGTTATGTAGAGGTTGATTAGCAGTTTATTGGATAGCCAAAACATAGGTACATGTTGTCAAAATATCATGAATTACCAAGGTTTCTGGGCCTTACTTTGTGCGTGCTTGCTTTAGGTCTATCTTATTTTAAGCAGCCCTTCGCCACCCTTTTTACCATTCTGAGCATCTAGTATGATACATACAATACTCTTCTAAAACATGGCATGATATTTAGTTTCATTTTATAGCTCCAGGAGACAAAGAGATTAACTGAATTTCTGATTTTTTGTATTGCTGGCGCACAATATTTCGAAAGAATCCTGATGACTGATCAGAAGGGACTATGCTATAACCAAAAAACATCTTTGGCAATTTTCAGAGGTCATAATGTTTCGCTCACATTACATTGTAGTAATATCAGGATGAGGTAAAAGCTTTAAAAATAAACTATCTTTAAAAGCTCCAAGGAGCAGGCCATGTTTAACCAACCAATGACTTGGAAATGCGTATCTTCTCTATTAAATCAAATCTAATTTTAAAAAATCCGACATATTTCCATAAAAATTCAAAATGCCTTCAATCTAGAGAAACCATTCGGATCTTTTCAAGAAAAATAAACCAATGGTACTTAGCCATCGCGCGGTACGCCAGAAGTAAGTACAGTTCCTCATGAATTTGCTCTTTCACGGCGTACCTGAGATGAATTTCTGTCGTATAAACCGATAATGAAGTAAGTGTTTTTATCTTAGTTTGATTGTTTATAGCCCTGTCATAAAAAAGTAGACCGTGAGATGACGGTAAAGTGGAGTGCCTGGCTATAACACGTCAACTTGGGATCAACACGTGGGCTCTTCCACTATTTGAGCGAATGCTACGTCGACGATTCAAAAGTCGTAAACCCTTGAATGGCTGACATAAAGGTGGGCAGTGTTCCCATTCGGCCTGTGAGGCATTACTCCCTTTCAGGCTCTGGTCGCCGTAAATGATCGCCGAGGAATAAACCCGCATTTTCCGTTGCGACTTTGTCAACAAGTGGTGGGACGTGCGTAGGCGAGTTAAAATCGGTTATTGAAAGGCACAATGAGAATGTTTAAATTTAGTAAGTATTGCAGTCTCTCCTTTGCTTGGTGAAGATACGTTTAAGCTCTGATTTATAATTTTAGGTTAAATATTTAATTGGTTGGAAAACCGCTGCTAATACATCCTCCCATTGTCAACACTCACATCATATAACCAACCCTCTGATGTGTTATCAAAAACCTATGCTTCCAGTTTACATCAAATCAATATATAGTGTCTCACGGTTAACGTGAATCGTACATCATAATATTCATGTAATGTTTCATACTAAAAATATTAATGGAACAGATTCCAGAACTGAAACCTATTGTAAATATTTAGTGGAAATAGATTTACTTGGTTCATTTATTCAGTCAGAAAACTGTTTGCGACATGGGTTCCTATAGCGCAGAGTGAAAATTGAGTTTAAACGGAGCGTGGAAGGTGCTGTAACTGAATAAGGTTGGAGGATGGTGAATCATTATAATAATCATAGATTAAATCAATCTTGTCGGCCTGGACTGTGATATTAACCTGAATCCTCGTTTTCGCGCCAACTGGTAAGGTCTCAGTTCACCAGCGGCCCTATTTGACGGCGAATTCTAGACTCAAGTTAGTGCTTGGTTCACAGGGAAAATTAGGGATGATTGATTGGATTTTATTATCATTGATAGGTAGTGTAGATTTTTTCACGCATCACAGTTGTAAGTTGTGAGCCAGTGAATAGGTTGGGCTAAATCCAGAGTTTTCGGTAGAGCGTTCTTCTAAGGAGCAGATCCCCGTATAACTTTAGCCATTGGATTCATAGGTAGTGATCTCTACCCTCATCTAACACAACGACCATTGATAGTCCGAATTTAAGCAGGACGCTCGATTGATGTTGAGAAAACTTAGTATGCCAGCGTGAGTTGCTGAGTTCTACCTTCGCAGATCATTCCGGTACATCACTGCTAAATTCTAGCCGCCGTCAGTGCGTGTGATAGGACACCAGCCATGTAAGGAGAGAGAATAGGAATAAGGAGGAGAGAAAAGACGGATGTGAACTTCATGCTTACTGTACGCCATATAATAGTGTTACACTGTTTTTTGTTATAAACCCTAATGGCGCGTGGAATGAAGAAATTTTTAATCACTTCATCCGCATATCACTCTTATTTTGTCACCTCTGTAAGTTCTAGAGAGATAAAGCGATGTCAGAATAATATCCACTCTGTGATAAAGAAACTCGACTGTTCTGAAATTATAAAGAACTGTGTTCTTTTCTTTTCAGGATCGCACGAAACAACGCGAGCTCAACATCGCATATTTTCATAACAGCATCACAAGCCCTCCGTAGCGCACTGTTGTATTTCATTTGAAATCGAGAGCAGGTGGAGGCAAAGGGGCCCCTGCGGACGCCGGCGTCAAACCTTGCCAACCCTCGACCCCCTCGCAACTTCCGTCACTGACTCGCCCACGCACCCTGGCGTGGGAGGTGTTAATTAAACGATCCATCTACCATTAAACCAGCCCTCCCTCTCTCCCCCAGCCGCCACGCCTCAATTACCGGAGACAAAGCAAAGCCATCACGCCCCCACAGCCACTGTCTCTCCTCCCTCTATTTGTTTAGGGGGATGGCGCTGACCTCCATGTACGCGACAGTGTTTGTGTGCGTTTGGGGGCACACGGGACAAGAAGTTGGCCCGACGAACAGGTGGGGGGAGTTGACTGAGGCTCGGAGTCTGTTACATGCGCAACAATTTACCGCCATAAAGTTGTATCATTGATCTACCCATTCGCTTGGCGTTCGTCTTAATTTTTTCCACCTTGTATTTATAATTTAATGATGCACAAGGAAGAAAAGACTGCAAGCTAACGAGTATGACCCAATTCGTGTATTTTATTACGGGCAGGGAATGTGCGGAAAGAACATCAGAGAAACTTTTATTGTTTTCCTATTTTTTATTATTACTGTTGAGTATGACAAGAGTTTTTTAAATAATTAATTAACGCTCAGGAGAACAAAATATATCACAAAATACTGTCCAGTCAAACCTTACAAGGTTTGTCGGCAGGTTCCCGTTCATCAACACAATTCAGTTTTTGGCTCCACGGCATATAAAGTCCTTAAATTTATTAACAATTTCAAATAAATATGCTCATTACTACTAGGCAATACCAGTATGGACTAAGCTGTATCAAATTATGGCATAATGCAAGGCACACTGCCTACAGTTTGCATGTATGAACATACAGTTTCATGCTTTTCACTTAGAAAACAATTTTCTTTTATTTGAATCGATACTGCATTGAATTTAGTAACTCTCTTAGTCTAAATTGAATTTCTCCAATATTTAAATGTCTCATGGACGTTCGCGTATACTGATAATCAACGTAGGAACTTCATCGTTTGACCAATTTTTCACATAATTGTAGTACGAGGCTGGTCCCAGAAGTACCCGACCAAACAAAGAAAACATAAAAAATTTGGGAAAAATTATCTCTATTTCTCTACATAGTCTCCTTTTAGATCGATACACTTTTCATATAATAGCATGTTTAGCGACAACCTGTTTATAGTGAGAATCGTCGAGCTCCTCAAAATAGCCATCAACCGCCCTCTCCACCTCTTCATTGATGGCAAATCTTTTCCCACCGAGTCATTTTTTCAAGTTTTGAAACAGAAAAAAATCCAAGGGGGCTAAACCTGGTAAATAAGGTGCTTGAGGAAGCAATTCTAAATTTAACTAATTGTTTTTGGCCATCGCGATAACAGATGTGTGAACTGGTGCATTGCCTCGATGAAACAAAACTTTCTTTTTCACCAAATTCTGCCGATTTATCTTTATTTCACCACTCAAACGCTGCAATATGTTCGCATAATATTCGCTATTGATTGTTTTTCATTTCTGAAGATAATCAATTAAAATTATGCCATGCGCATCCCAAAAAACTGACTTCATGACCTTGACTGCAGATGGAACTGTCTTCGCCTTCTTTGGAGCTGATTCTCTCCTTTCAGTCCATTATTTTTCGTCTCAGATGTAAATTATGGACCCATGTTTTATTCATGGTTTGGAATCGACGAAAAAACTAGGCTTTATTGCTGTGAAACTTGGTCAAACACTCGATTGAAACATCCTCACGACGCTGTTATTGTTTCGTTGTGAGTAATCGCGGCACCCATCTTGCTCACTGCTTTCTCATATCCAAATTTACAGTCAATATGCAGTGTACAGCACTTTTTGACATGCCAACTATATCTGCTATCTCGCGCACTTTCAGTGGACGGTCATCCTATAGCATTTTGTGGATTTTTTAAGATTTCTGGCGTAGTCTCCTTACTTGGTCGTCCACTGCGATGTTCGTCATGGCAGCTTGTATGGCCTCGTTTTCAACTCTGCCACACAATATTTTATGGTTGTAAACAAAGGAGCAGACTCCCACAAAGTATAATATGGCTCGGCTTTGATATCGGTGGGACTGAGGTCTTTCAAATGAAGGTCATGTATCACATAACGATAAATTTTGCCATGGTTACAAATTCACCGAACGCGTCGACTAATGATGACTGCCAAACAAATACACAACAATGTATTGTTCAAACTTCAAACTTAAGCTTTATAACATTAGTACTTTCTACCATAGTCATTCTTTTTAAACAACAACCGCCATTTATATGTCAGGTCGGGTACTTATGGGACTACCCTCGTAATACCTAAGTATAAAACAATTCGAATTATTTCTCCTACTCATCGAGCGTTTTTTTATCTCGTAGCAATGCATTTTAAGTCGTATGCCTCCCTATGCATTCATACTGACAATTCCCTATAAGCCAAATTTCCACTTTTCGCATTGTACTGCCCGTTTGCTTGCATGATTATCATTTATCCAACGACATTCCGCTTCCCCGTATTTCCTAGGAGCTTCCTAAATTAGTTTTCCATTTCTCAGGATGTACCTCACTTCAGGCAAAAATCTATTCATCATTCCCGGTTGATACGTTATGGGTAACGTTTTCAATACCACAAATAACTCATAATATTTCAATAATAATTTGTTATATTGTAAAAGTAACCTATTTAACACTTTGCATGTTGGAGTTCTTCCAAGTTACGAAAGAAAGTGTTTTATAGATCCGTTATGGGCCTTTATTCCGCAGCTTATTTGACTCAAATTAAACAATGCTATCAGTCGTCAATGGAACGGTTTAGCAAAAACTCATCTTGAACAATTTTATCAAAGTTTTCACGAATGCGATGAGAAAATGAAATTTTCATGAAAGATAAGCAATATTTGGCGCATTTCCCTTCGTTTGGCGGTCTCTGGAATTTTTAGCCCCAGTGTTTCCGATGTTTTATGCAAAAGAAAATACGAAAAATAAGAAAGGAAGAATAAAATGAACTCCTACGCGCATTTCTTTGTGGGGGGGAGAATTTGCGGGCAAACATACTTATCGAGAAACTTTTCTGTTTTTTAATGATAAACGTTTTTTATCACCAAGCTGTTAATATTTCCTACACACAGTGTTCATTCACAATACTGTGCTTCTTTAATTAGAACATTTAAAAGCGTGGCTAATACAATGAGTACATATATTGAATAGGTAAGTAAAATAAAATTACTCCCTTACATCTTCTGCCAGGTAACTCCACCTGCGGCGTCATTGAAACAAATAAAGCGACAAACAACTGATTACATGAAGAAAGGAAGAGATACGATACTGATGCAATTAAATGCGTAAATAAAGTATATAGGTTTCGAGCATTCTCATGAGCATTCCAAATGAATTATTTTCGCCTTTCGACTAAATTTACTCTACGTGCAACTGCAGCTGCACATAAACCGTCCTTTATTAACTAATTTACATTATCTCTTTAGATTTTATTAAGTCGGAGGCCTTCCTGTAAAAATGTTTAAAGGATTTATATGTCGTTATATCTTCGGACGGTAAATTCTATATGTGAGATATTGAAGCAATTTACGCGTTGTAGTACATCTCGATCCGATGGTGTGGGATCAGTAAGTAGTAAAGATTGGATCTTGTGGGTTGCATATTATTTTGAAAACGAATCTACAGAAAAGGTATGGAGGGTGACCTGCGTTAAAATTTGTGCTTACGCTTACTTTAAGGAAGTAATGCGATGGCTTCGCAGTCTAAAGCAATTATTAAGGCCAAAAAGAGAAATGACCACAACAAGAAAGGCAATACTTTAAAAATATGACTTGTGGTTGGTAAAATTCCATTTCAAATGTGATATTTAATGAGATATATGGTGATGGAGGTCTTAAAACGAGGTGAAAGATTAAACGCTTTCTAGAACAGAGGAGTGAAGGCATACTTCTGGTAAATTTAAGCCCATTTGTAATGTGTTTAAGTCATATATTTAAATTGATGCGGCACGGTGTTAAGGGCCTTTCCACGTTCTGTCAAAGATAAACCTTTGCCGAGCATTTATCATGATACCTTCTTAATTTTTCTACATACACATATTACCCTGAGAGCCGCCGTACTGGCGTGTCGTAGAGGGTGTTAGATTATCAGCCTCGTAAAGGGGTAAGGGAAAAGGTTTTGGAAGGTGAAGTGTATTTTGGAATGTCTTGAGTGGAGCTCAGTTTTTATTATGATCACTTTTTGTGCGTGGAATGGAAGAATATTTGATACTACTGTTCGGCTTCTTCCTTCTTCTAATATATCTTCCTTATTTTATCGATTCTGACGGATCAATAGATGTAGTGCGGCGTCAAAATGGTGTTCTCAATGTCGCTCTGAAAAACATATTCTGATTTTCTCAAGCAATGTAAGCCTATCTTGTAGCCTCCGAGTCTCTAGTGGCTTCCATCTTAATCACTCTAAAATCCGTGAAACACTTTGTTTGCTCGTAGCTGTTTTCAACGAAGTGCGCAGATTTTATTTATATTTTATTGATTTTTTTGTTATATTTTCATGTCCAGGGTCCTGAATGCATGCAGCTTTTGCAAGGTGTGGCCTAACCAGTACATTCCGAGCCTCCTTGCTGGGTTAAAAGACCACCCCCCGGTTTAGAAGCTCTCGCTTATCGCCTGGGAATAGGTGGCAGTGGGAAAAGGGTAATGGGAATGGGAAAGGGCTAGCAAACCACAATCCCTGCGAGGCCGACACCATGAGGCGGATTGACGTCAAAAGGACGACAATGGGCCTCCGCGTCCCTCTAGTCCTCGTATCTGTTGGGTTCCCCCAACAACGTCAGACGAGTCCCTGTCTGTTTCGCTTACGCGAAAATTTACCGCACATCTTTTGAGAACCGGAGGAGCCCGTTACCCAAAAAATTGGGATTGGGTATCCCCCGACTCTCTTTACGGGTGGCCGTCGTGCGGTCTGCCGGAGTACGTCATCAAATCGGCACCTCTCTGTCACTTTTTCTTCTGTGGGCCTTCTTATTACATGCACGATGAATCCAAGTTTCTTTGAGGCTGTGCCGCATACGTTTAGTATGCGTTCCGCACGATAGGTCTGAAGTTAAGGTGATTTCCAGGTATTTGACTCTATCTGAGGAATTTATATTTACTCCACCCACAATGTAGATATGGCGTTCGTGTGATGACTTCCGATATAGGTGTACTGTGGTGCATTTACCACGATTCAGGGCTAGCCCCCACTTCTGAAACCACGAATGAACATTGCTAAGGTCCCATAATAAAACTGCTAAGCCCGCGTCTTTGCTAATTTGTCGGTAGATAACCGTATCTTCTGCAAATAATCTTTGTTTGCAGCTAACTTGAGCAATATGCCATCCTTAAGTGAGATCGCGTCCAGCGAAGAGGAGCTAGGTTTGTGAAACGATGCTACGATAAGTTGGCTAGTGTGTCTGGACTGTTAGAAGAATTAGGATGGGAATCGCTATCACAGCGTAGATTAAATTATAGGCTTAACCTCCTAAATAAATTTCAGGAAAATCATTTTACTGACGACGTAAAAAACATACTATTAACCCCTTCGTACTACGGCAGATTAGATCGCGCCAATAAAATTAGAGAGCTAGATTGTAGAACCGATAGGTATAAAATGTCATTTTTTCCGCGTACCATTCGGGACCATAACAGCTGTGATCGTCGTCATGAATAGTTCGTGTATTGACAATAGGCAGGCAGTTAATCTTTCTCATTATATTCTCCTCTTTCTTATTTATGCATGATGTAAATAATGATGTTCTTATTTATGCATGATATTTTGAATCTGTAGTAGTAGTCTTTGTATCCCTTGCATGTTAGAACGATTGGAGATAGAATGTTTCTTGGGTATTAGATTTGTAATTAGCGCTTTGCATGTGTGGTACGCGGGCTTTAATGTAATGTCGGAATTCTACCATATCATTCACGCATGCCTGGTGCGAAAGCACCCCCTGCCACACACCCTTTGGGTGGCTTGCAGGGTATGACGTAGATGTAGATGTAGATGTAAGTGTTTTCAATTTAAATAGAAAAATAGTACGGAGCCCTGTCGGTGGCTGCCGTTGAGTAGCTTGTTCTTGGGCTCCTACGTCTTTATTTTGTTCTCCTTTTGTTTCGCGCTTGAACTTTTCTTTAGAAGCAGAAGAATTTCCGATGAAGTGTCTTATATTCAAAGCGATGACTCCTCAAACTCCATGTAATACATGTTTATAATTAATTAGTATCTACATATACTATATCGATAATATACTGAAAGGGCACAGAACATGGAGCTATGGAGCACAATTTAGGTTTTCTCAATAATTCAGAGAGCAAATAAACTTTACACCCTCAAGCGTCACTTCGTAGAAGTATTTCATACTTTCGAATATTCAGAGATCGTTTCTACTACAATAGCATACACCCTGGCAGTCAGCTCTTATTGTATGTGGGTCGTATTTTCCTTTATTATACGATAAGAGTAACGTCATGACCGAATTTTCTAAAGTCCTTTTAACAGCCAATGTGAATTTAAATCATCGCGGTTGCCTCAAGCTCGACAATTCGAAAGGTATGGTGAGAAAAAACAGTACCATAGGTGCTCTTTTTCAATGTAACTGTAAATGCTCATTTTATTTGGACGAATGTTAGCCTGCGGGATGCTTTTTGAGTGAAGAAAATAGCGAAAGGATTTTTCAGAATTTTTCCATTTTTATGGTGGATTAAATATTTATTGTACCATATTTCTTTAGTTACCGATGCGCTAGATTATATTCCTATTTAATTGATCCGAATACGTTAAGATTTAAGAAAAGCAGAAAATTTTCGCAGCTTGGTAACCATTAAAAATCGTTTTTCTCTTCAAATAAAAGAATGCAGGTAAAACAGAGGTACCTATGTGATAGAATTAAAATATGCATTATATTTGCGTTAAATAAGCCACTGTAGGCGTATAAAACCAATAAGCCACTGTAGATGATCCTTACGTTTAAATTGGAGAAACACGAAATGCGAATTAATGAAAAATGAGAGTCATTTTGGGCATGTTTTCTTAATGAAGTATTCCTTTCTTGCTCCCTCGAGGTGTGAGTGAACCAAAAATGAGTATTTTTTGCGAGTAAAAGGAGAATGGTTCTGCAAAATATGCATCAAAGTGTGTCAATCAGTGCATGGCTGACGAACACGAATATCTTTTTTAATCATACTCATTAAGAAACACTATTATTCGTTTACGTATTTTATGCTCTCACTCGTATTTACCGCTGGCTGCGGTGGTTTGGGAATCAATTATATTGACCCAGTTACGCTAGAAATCAATGTAAAGGCTGTTCAATTCACGGCGATAAATTTTACATCACAAGCCTCGGCTTATCCTTTGAAATTTATCCGGGAAACGTACCCTTGCCAACGTCATTGGTATGAGCGGGCGTTTTTTAAAGAGGCTTTCATTTAAGGAAAAAAGAGGAAGGGTATTAATTTATTAATCATACAGGGCGCGGAAGAGGAATGGCGCGTAGAGCAGCACGTAACAGAAAATGTTATCGCGCTGATTGGTGATGAAATTAATTGATTCACTTTTGCAGGTGATAAAATATGGAGATAGATTTTATCTGTTTCTCAACTTGAAAAAAAATACTGAACCTCCGACAATAAAAGACTTGTTAAAAGCTTTTATTTCTAGAGATAATCTTCTTCAAAACATTTGTTGGGCAACGCCGATATTTATCATTATCCCCATTGTCCCTAGCGTAAGCGAGGATCGACCCGTGATGACAGTCCTGTTTTCTCTGTTAAGAGTGTGAATTTGGATCACGTGTATAGTTCGAAACTACTGTTTTGCCTTTGATCGCTGAAAGTATGTCTATAAAAAGAATTATGATTACACTACATGATTACTACGTATACTGCACGAAGGGAAAAATACAGTATAGGTTGAATAACTCATCAGGCATAACCATAGAGTAACCATACTCTGTGGCATAACCTACCATTAATTGCCATATGAGGTCCTAGGATGCGTCAGACAAAATGTCGAAATGTCTTATTTTCTAGCAAGATCGTAATGTGTGCTGCTTTGTTTCGTCTAATCTCATTTCTCTGAGTGCAGCACCGAAGTGAAGCAACGCTGAACTCTGCTAAATTTGCATGGTTGGTCGTCCACGTTCGACCCGAGTGCAGATGTCCGTCTGCAAGTGGCTTGAAGTGATTGCAAAATGACTGCGGTTGTCAAAGCTCGTTGAATATTAGTGTTTCGGTGAGGTGCGCGGTGAGGAATTATTTGTTTGATGGAAAGACTGAGCGCTCTTCATCGGAAACTTTTCTGTGCATTTCATCTCCACCAGTGGAGGAGTTTTACAATACGGAGTCGGTTCTGAAAGTATGGATAACGATACGTTTTTTCGGGAGAAAAGGTCAAGACCTCGAAAAATACCACACCCCAAAGTCTTATTTGGATCCTCGGATGAATCCGAGAAAGATGTATTTTGGTCGCTATCATTTCTTCTCCGTTTCAGCAGGGCAATCGGCTGCGCTCCGTATCCGCTCCGTGCCCGAGCCGACGGCTTTGGATCGGCCTGGAAATTTAGCTCGTCTCTTCTGTACTCGGTCACCGTCTTAGCGTTCGGCTCTGCGCTCATGGGCTACTCCACAGTCAGGGTGTCCTCCAACGATTTCGTCGGCAAAAACCAAATGTCGGAGGTCGTCGGTGACTCTTGGGTCGCTTTCACTTTCGCTCTCATTTTCCTGAGGCAAGCACTGTGTCTAATGAACCGCCGGATGATCTACAAGATGCTTATGAGGATCAGGAGAGTGGACAAGAAGCTTAGGTCTTCCGGCCTGACGGACGACGACGTCGGACTCGAGAGGTTAAGGAGGGCCACGCTCAAACAGCTGGCTTACATTGCGGTGTACGGCTCGTGCTCCCTGGTCGAGGTTGCGATCACCGATGGGGACATAGTCCACGTGTTCTCCGCCATTTTCACATCCGGATGGATCACCACGATCACCATGCAACATCTGAGCCTTCTTCAACAGTTTAGAAGGATTTTGCTTCTGGTCAACTCAGACATCGAGTCCTTCTGCTTCTCTTCCAAGAAACGGCTAAGGAATGGGGTGAATTTCTTGTTATACCGCAGAAAGAAGACCATGTGGCTCTCTTGGAAATACCATCAATCTTCGTGCTCTCTTTTATCCCGCTTCAGGGCCTGGAGGTCCGCCTTCTTATCCCTTTACCGCTGGAGTTTGGTCATGAACGCTGTTTACGGGAAACTCATCATTTTCCACGCTCTCTATAACTTCCTCAACGTTACTATGACACTCTACTTCATGTTCAGCTTCATATTGAACTACGATGATGTGTTCCTCAATATCTACGAATTGTTATTTTCAATCATCTGGAGTTTTATCGACGTACTTGGCATCACTGCTATTGCCAGAGTCGGATTCCTCGTGTCGAAAGAGGTGAGTAAGATAATTTAACTGTTTTTTTTCAGAAAAGGCTTGAAATCGAATTTTATTACCCAACATTTACGTGTATTCGACGCATCATTTATTACACGCTTGACGGAAATACAAAAATTATTTTAGCAGAATACTCCATGACTTTATTACTAATACTTTACAGAGGGCAACAAGCAGTTACCTTTTTTAATATGACACCCAAACTTACAAATCTTATTAAACCTTTGTGGGTTCTGTTTACTGGCTATTCAAAACTTACTTCTGATATAAATCTTTTGATTTCGAAGACCAATCTTCTCAAATGCCGATGAATAATGTAAGAAATAATGACAGAGAATATTAGTACTCTTTTGGCATGGTATTTCATTGAGGAAGCTCTGTCAATTTATGGGTTTAGGCAATTTTAATTTAATTTAATAAATTTAATAATATCGCATTTTAGTCTGGCAATCACAGACATGATGGAAAAAGTTCAATAAAGGTAGGGATTTCTATTATCTCCACAACTAGTAAAACATTGTTGTAATTGTTATTTCCCATTCAATACGAGGTTTTACTTGTTGTTTGATCTGCAGTGACTTACGATCTTATATAGTGCTTTTATCATATGACGTTTTCTTACTTTTATTAACTACTCTTTTCTTCGCGCATGCTTCTGAAAATCGTTATAAATATAGGGCTCAAACTCGTTATCTAGACGTAATTCAAAAATCTTATTAAATGTTACCCATTCTCATTTACGGGGAAAATAATTTGATAGAGTTAATTGATTTTCTTAGACCGATTGTACTTTCTTAGTTACCGCAGGCTGCATAGTGTAATTTTTTCAGAAAAATTCTGTTCCGTAGGATTAAAAGTATCCACCACTTGGCCGTATTAGATAGTATAACCATAAGCCATAGTGTAAAAAATATCTCAAATATTAAAAAACTAGAAAATGCCAAGAGAAGAAAGTGGCCTGGACCGGGAATTGGACCGCGGACATTTGGGTCCAAAGTCAAAGGTCCAAGGTCCGATTCCCGTTCCAGTCCAGATTTTTTTCTTGGCAATGTCTACGTATTTCATCACTTTGTTTGCGGCAGGCATGAATGCCTTCACATTTTTAAAAGCGAGTGGAACAGTCTCATATTTTTCGGGTTTTAAAGGAGGTTGGAGCGCAAACCGTGAATTTGAGTGCACATTTACATAGCTTTTCAAATAAGTCAAAAAAATACTCGTGATCCACACCTCACTTAAGATAAATAAGACTGGAAAAAAATCCAATTAGAACTTTATCAACTGGCATCTAGAATTTACAATATCTCAGGCATTCACCTAGTTCTACAAGGGATACTGTCGTTCGTGAACGCCACATAAATTCTTTGGTACGCTGTGATGGTAGTCGTGGAACCAGTAAGGCTCGAAACAGAAATGACTTCCTTAGTCTCCTTCATGTTCGTTCACGTATTATTGCAAGCAGGTTGGATCCTTTTCATCAAAGCCTGCCAATTTTCAAAAGCACAGGTGATTTTTACAGTATGCTGAGGGATATAAGGTCTAAGTTACGTGGATTAGACTCCTCAGTGAGAATAAATGGTTTAAGATTTTCCCGGTGTATTACGTTTAAATATCATTCTCGGGCTTCGCACCGGGTAATGTTTTCAAAATCCGCCAAAGTTTCGGAAAACGAATTGTTTTCCATTTTCAAGGCGCGTGTTATATCCACCGTGACCGCTATAACACTAATTTAAACTGGCTGTTGATTCCCCAGCAATGAAGGTTGTGATCCCTTTGATTGGCTGACGTGTTCCACTGGCCGTTGAATCATTTTCTCATCTTTTCAATACATTTGATCATAGGCCACCAGGTATTACTCAGTTGGAATCCGGTGTCTCCATTAAAATTATGCGGATGCAATCGTATCTCGATGGCCTCTTTGATAATGCGGTCCCAGTAACGGTGTGCGCGGCACAGGATTTTTGCATCGGTCCATTTAATGGCATGGTCTTCGCTGATGCTGTGTTCCGACACTGCCGACTTCTCTGGTTGCGCCAATCTAAAGTGTTCGATGTTCTTAAAGCCTGGTTTCAATTGTTCAACCAGTCTCCCCCACATATATTTGGCCACATTCACACGGAATCTGATATACCACTGGTGTCTTCAAGCCGATGGGATCTTTTGCCTTAACCAACTGATCCCTTGATTTAGATGGTGGCAGATGGATCGTTGTAATGTTTAAACGATACAGAATGCGGTGAATCTTTCCCGATATAGTGGAGACATAAGGGATCAAAGCTTTGGCCACAGGTTTTTTAGGTAGCTCTCCTGTGCCACTCTCCTGGGTTTCACCGAATCTTCTTAAGGCTTTAAAAATCTGTTGTCTCCCATAGCCACTCTGCAGAAATGTACTTTCCAACTGCTACAATTCAGCTGAAATGCTTCCTTTGTCAATTATTGTTTTGGCTCTATGTATAAGCGTAGATAAATCTGCGCCTTTTCGTGATGGATGATGGTGGCTTCGTCCGTTGAGGTAAAGGCCAGTTTGGGTAGGCTTCCGGTAAACGCTGTGGCCTAGGCTCCCATCTTCTTTCCTGCGGATTAAGATGTCGGGAAACGGAAGTTGATCATTTTCTTCTTTCTCCATGGTAAATTTGATGTTCGGGTGTTGGTTATTCATGTGATTTAGAAAATCTTCTAATGCAACCGTACCATGTGGCCAGACTAAGAAGGAGTCATCTACATATCTGGAAAAACACTTTGGACGTAGGGGAGCTGAATTGAGGGCTTTTTCCTCAGTCTTCCATGTAAAAGTTAGCTATCGCTGGTGAAAGCGGTGATCCCATAGCAACACCATCAACCTGCTCATAGTAAATCCCCTCGAAAGAAAAGTACGAAGAGGTGTTTCATGGAACATGATGGAATAACTTGACTGTTTTTGCGTCGAATTTTCTCTCCAATAGCCTTAAGGTGCCAGCAAGAAGTACAAGAGTGAAGAGGGACACCACATCAAGACTAACCATTATGTCATTCGTGTCAAAACGAATATCTTTTATGGTTTTTACAAATTCTAGCGAGTTCTTCGCATGGTGTTCACTTAGTCTCAGGAATGGCGTTAAAATACCTGTTAGGTATTTTGCTACATTATACGTGGGAGAGTTAATTGCACTGACAATCTGCCTGAGCGTACCTTCTTTGTGTATCTTCGGCAACCCATATATCCTAGGAGGCACTGGTGCATGAGATAATACATTCTTAACTGTCTCTTGTGGAAGATTCATTTCCTTAATTATCTTGACGGTCCTCCTGGTGATGGTTTCCGTTGGGTCTCGGGGCATTTTTCTATAAGCACTGACCATTTGTAACTCAGTATCAGTGAGAGTTTGTCTGGTGTTCCATTCGTTAAGGGGTCTGCTTAATGAAGTATCGGAAAACAATTCTTTCTTTAGCCCTAGGGCTTCTGAATACCATTTTATGCGTAAATGCTATCAATTGATTGATTAACGACATTTGTTTTCGGCAATCGTCAGCAGACATTAAGCCCCCTGACCCGGTGTAATCCCCAAGAAACCTTAATTAGCAAATGGACAGGGGATCCCGCTGATCTTAGATTGATTGTTTTGCTTGTAACCGTACATCTGCCTTGAATATCCGTGATCAAACAATGATCTACCCACAATATTACACTTCAAGTTATACTTGCAGTAGTATATCGAAATCGTGGTTGAAAAATGCAACCATTTGTATGATATACGGATGAAGAGTACAAGTTGATCTTAGTCAGTTCGGTCCCTTCCTCTTCAATGGCGCTGCAGCCCAAATCGGGCCTTGGTTTCCTCGATTATTTTCCTCCATTTCTCTCTATCCTCTACCACTCTTCTCAAATTCCTCACTCCAAGCTGTTTATGTGTATCCTTACTGACGTTATCTTTCCACCGAGCTCTTGGTTTTCCCCCCGGTCTCTTCCCTCCCATTTGCCCAGTGAACACATTTTTAGTTACCCTCTCCTCCGGCATCATCAGGACTGACCATTGGACCATGAACAAAATACACAATAATAGTTACTCTGGATTCAATACGTAGTTTGATAGAGAATTATTTCAATTAAATTTGAGTACATTTACAAATATAATTTCACGGAAAAATCTTTCATCTACAAATACTATATTACGGTAATTTTTTTCATGCTCAAACTCCCGCGTACAAAAAATGCTTTCAATGAGGTTTTTTTAAACATTGACGTAAATAATACATTTAAATTAAAACAAAACTTCTATAATTTTAGTTACTTTTTCGTTACACAATCGTGCTCTCAAAACTAATTGGTTAAAATATCTGGAAAATGTAGAATGATTTGTGGCATCTAAAAATAAGAATATTGAGCACAAGTATTATATAAAGGCGCTAGACTCTAAATGATAAACTATAAATGGAAATGCAATTATTTATATATTTGATGATTATTGATTAGAGTTAGAGGTACTAATAGCTCATCATTAAACAAGAATTAAATGACTTGGTGAAATTCTACAAAGTTGTTTTTATAACACTGTATAACCGGTTTCACCCGTTATTATAAAATATTTTGTGGAATCTTACCTAGTCATTTTAATTTTCATTATCATTCATCAAATCCACCATTATCCACCACTATCAAGTTACGCCTAACAATATTCATTTTAATAGAACTTCATCTTGGTAAACATTTTCAACTTCTCCGAAGTTTTTCGGCAATCGTCAGATGTCCAAGTTTGGTTGGCTGCTACATCCCTCTCCATTTTTCCTTCAGCTAACCTTGGTATCTTTTCAAAGGTTGACATTTTTCATGAAGGAAATATATTATTGTCCCTCCATTCCTCCCTAAAGAGAGAATTGTGAATTATTGACACGGTCATGTGACATTTTCATTGTATTTTGATCCCATTGATTTCTTAAACGCCATTTGAATAATACAAATGTGATCCCCAACACTCAAGTCCGTAACCAGTCCAGTTACTTGAAAATTACACGGAAGTTCTCGATTTATGGCGAAAGGACACGATATCATTCAGTGAAAGGCTGTTTTAACCAGTACTCGAAGTCAGAACAAGGAAATAAGTGAGCAAAAATAAGACGGCATGTAAATAACTAAATGGCAATAATAACCCTCCTAAAGCTGTGGGCCCTGTTATTCAACTATGACATGATGACTCGATTACAAGAATTTCAGAAACAGTCCCTCGGCAAGGCACCCAAGAGCATCGATGGAGTTTTCTGGTCCAGTGCTCCTCTGCTGTGGCTTGGCACCACCTCCGGAATCTCTGCGATTACCGTGTGCTACCGAGAGAGCGGATATCACCGCACCCCCTGGTGGATACTGCTTCATTGTACGATTGTTCAGCTGGTGGGTGTAATATTGTTGTCATCACAGATTGTGGAATCATATTTTGCGTATTCCAACGATCTTCCGTCTACGATGAATATTCTGTGGTCCGCGTGCAGTTGTATCATGACCGCCAGGAACTCAGCAGTATTGGTGATTCGACGCAAGGAGTATCAGGGAATTTTTCTGGCATTGATGCAGGTGGACAAACGGCTCAAAACAATCGGGGTGGGAGTGAATTACGCCGACGTCCGTCAAGAGGCAGTGAGGCAAGTGTTTTCATTCTGCACTGGTGTTGGAATCCTCATTATCTGCATAAATCCAATTTTGAATGACTTCGTCAAAAACAGTGGTAATGCATACTTTTTCACCGCGCTCTATATGACTATATCCTGCCTTTCGATTCAGTTGATTCAAAACAACCTGCTGAGTAACCTTGGTTACAGATTTCACCTCCTGAACTCGGATGTGAAAAAAAGCTGCGTCCTGACCATGAATGGAGGATATTTTTCCACGAGTTTCCCTTTGAACGTAGTATCAAGCAACGGTTCTTTTGATAACTGTGGGACATTGGCTGTATCTAAAACGTATAGATACATCCATATGTGGATGTCGATCCAAGTGAAACTGTTCAAACTCAGCTTAACTTTGAATGATTTGTTTGGCGCTTCAATGCTTACTCAAGGAGTCATGTTGATTATAAACATAACGCTGTTGTTATACTCCAGTATCTACACACTTGGACTGTCCGGAAAAATAGAAATGTTGCTCACATATTGTACATTTGCATTATATCATGCTCTGCTGGCAGTTGGATGGACCTTAATTATCCGAACCAGTCGCACAGCAAAAGAAAAGGTGAACTATAGCTTTTATTTCTGACAAATTGATTTTTATGGCGAATTCGAGAGTTTGACTAAAAAATATTTCTTTTCATTTTTTGAAGGTTTGTATTTACTGTTAGCTTCCGAGTTTTTATATTTAAAAGGTGGCGCATATGAAAAAATGCTTTTCTCAACTCTAAAAATATTATTAATGAATGATTGATTATTGGGTCTATTCACTTCAGGCAAGTGGTTCTTATAATTTATTATGTCCTATTTCCCCTTATCATCATTTTTCAGAATGTTGCTCCAGTTTCAGGCTATAAATGATCGTGTATTTATTTAGTTATTCAAATGATAATGATGCACCAGTACAACTATAGATTTCCATTTATTTCCTTCTGCAAGAAACTCTACTGATCAAATAAAACTAAATTATAACATGCTTCGATGTAACATATTTTTCAAAATGTAGTGAAAATGACATTTTTTTACACTAAAGTAGGAGAGATTATGGGGAACTCATGAATTCAATATTGCACTTTTAACGGTGAAATAATATAGCTTTATACGACAGTAATTCTTACAAATTAAATGAGAATATCTAAGAAAATTTGTTACTTGACCAATTTTTTCATGCAGTACGTTTAAAACTCGTTCAAAACGGGAGGTTTCTTTGTGATACCGAAGAAATTTCTGCGGTGACAATATGATTCAATTAAAAAAATATTTGAGAATTCATGAAAACTTGACGCTTTTAATTTTTTGACAAAGTCTAGGTGTTTTAAATTCCGCATTTAAAAAATATCATGTCTCTCTTGAGTGCATAGGCGTACCATTTACATAGACGGTGGTGAAAAGCTCTGTAATAGGGCGGGTAGTTTCGTCAAAAATCTCGGAAAGTAGTGCTGTGATGAGCTAATATTTTCGCACCTTTGACAGGGTAAAATATTTGTTTTTGAAATGAGATCAAATTGATTGATTTCTAATTAAAATGATATTTTGCTCTAACTACCGCCATTCATTAGAAAGTTTTGGAACAAACATGTCCTCTTCTTGACAACTCAAGCATGCACTCTGAGATAAAGTAAACATCTTTCTTGATTTGAGCCCATGTGTGTATCGACAATCCACAAACGGTGAATTCTATTTCCTTTAGGATATTCAGTTTTTTAAGGTGGCTATGGACTCTATAAATTTTGGAAAAATCTTTTGGCTGTCGAGGCAAGAATAAATTAGATTAACGCATTACAGTTTTTGATGATTCATCACTCTCAAACGGGAATTACGTGTCGTTAGTGATGAGTTAGTCCTATTGGTAGAGATTAGATATGAAGAGTGTAAGGTTTTCCTGACCAGAAGTTGCACTAGAAATGACAAATCGTATAAAATGTTTTAGTTACAAACCTTGCGATTATTTTTGCTCCTACTTTAATGATTTAATTTCGATTTTTTCCATAATGGCTGCAAAAATAATCCTGTTGAGCGTTTATTAGACTCAAAACTTAGATCTGACTATAATATACGAGGTTAAATGAGAGTTCAATATCTATGGGAGCACGTTCTAAAACAGTACAAACATGACTTATTATGGAGAAATATGTATTAAAACTACTCGTGATCTAATGTATTGAAATTTGACCAACCTTTACAGGAAATGGCATTCTTCACTATTTTTATAATCTTATGCTTCTCAAAGCGTTGCCTAATATTGTTTCGATTCCAGGATTTCAACTATAATAAAACAATCCATTGAGCTGAAAGTGACTTACCCGGAAAATGGATTTTATTATTTTTTGCCGATGAACTCCTAGGAACTGAAACTCTTTCCAAGCTCGGGTGAGAAATGAGGATTCAGTGTGAAACTAACTTTTTCAATCATTAAATAAAACCATCTAGTATATTTATCACGCTAAAACATTTCAATCAAACGATTTGATGGCTGGAAACCTCTTACACAACGTCCATTCTAAAAGCCAAGGAAAAAAATTTAAATATTACGAAAGGTCAACTTCACAGAGCGAAATGACTGCTTTGTAGTAAGTGCTGCCGATGTGGGTGCTGCTGGACGACGCCATATAACTTTCTCGCCGAGAGCCGGAACTGCCGGAAGAAGGAGTTTTTCGGCAATATCGAAACATGGTTGATGAGCTGAGGGATATTAGAGAATGGTTAGCCAGTGAAAGTGGAAATGGCTGGGTGGGTAAATAGTAGCATGGGAAAGATGCTATTAGAGCATTAGGTAATAGTTGTTCGCCGCAGGCTTTACGAAGCATATTTGTATCTGGGCCATCGTGGTGCTGGGATCGTTTATGAGAAGACTATTGTTTACATTTGAGTTGGGTGAAAGATGTGGCAGGAGTCACGGAAAGAAATCGTGGCGTATGCAACTTTGAATTGTTGGTATCGGTAGAGTGGTGTAGCTTCCTTCGGCCAATAATACGGGGTAAAAACTCCGGAAGAGGGAAAAACATAATCAAAGAAGAGAGGCGTGAAAAAGGGGAAATCTAATTAAAAATATAGCAATGTTCATTGCACTGGTGTTAAGTTTTCATAATTAGCCTTAAGCAACTTGCCTCTAGTTCACTGCTTTATTAATGACGTCTGGTCCCTCTCGACAACAAACAGCAATGGAACCAAATTCCACACAATTAAATAAACATACTAAAATAAGCCAAATAAATTTTAACATTAAAATACACCTTAAAACAACTTAATTAACAAATAATATACATAAATAAAATACATAAAAACTTGAGAAGGAGGCATGGGCCTTCAGAAGAACAGACCATAAAGGATCAGTGGTCTTCGCAACTTTACACTCGATGGACGCAATAAAATAGTACGATCCTTACTGAAGAGCAGAAGGGGAAGGGACCGTTTAGAACACTGCACAGAAATTAAGACGCTGTTGCATTGCGGACTCCATGGGTGTCCACCACATTGAGTTTGAGAAGAATCAAATGGAAGAAATATTAGAGGGAAAAGTCCAAAGTGAAATGCTAAGAGATGAATACATTGACCAAATATATAGGAATGAATGAAAAATCAACTACTTGAAGGTAGCTTTCTGAAACTAGTATCAAAAAGGGAAGGATGGAGGGCTGCAGTCAAACAATCGAAGGATTGAAGCACCAATGAAGAATGGAAAAGTACACCAGTCTAAAGATGTGCGCGAGTGATATCATATTTGAACGGTATTGATAATTCATTTTCCATGCCAAAACATGAAAAGGGAGATCTTCAAATGGTTTCCTTGATATTCATTCAAACACGTCGGGAAAGAGCCCTCTTACATCGGAGCGAACACGATCATTTGTCACACTGTTGACTCAGCAGCTCAAGGATTTCCCCGAAAGCTGATACTAATTGGACAATGTGGTTGTTGCGATACGAAAGGAAGATAGAATATCCGACACTGTGCGTAAGTGTAAAGTTGGCATGACCCCTGGAGTTCGACGTAATCGAAAGTATTCCTCCGGAACTTCAACCGCGGACTTTACTGCACCAGTGCTCCAGTGCTGTGGCTCGGCATTATCTTCGGTTTCTTTCCAATTCCGATGAAGCCCAGACGTGATGGAGGCAACCGGACACCGAAGTGGTTAGTTATTTACTGTGCCATAGTTAATATCTTGCGGATTACTTTAATGTTCTCGGATTTTATCGTGCTTTTGAAAAGCTTCCATTTCAAACTAAAAGTCATAATCGAAACCGTCTGGGCTGGGTGTTGCTACGCTATGCACGCCAGTAATTCGGCATCCCTGGTGCTGCATCGAAAGGATAACCGTGAAATATTCCCCCGTTTCGAGAAATTGGACGAAAGACTTGAATCGTTTGGAGACGAAGCGGAAGCACGCCGACATCCGACGACAGGCGGTCAGGCAAGTTATTATGTTTTATGCGAGTGTGGGGAACCTTATCAACCCAGCCATGAATAGATCAATAGCTAGACAAGGAAAAATTCCATTCGGCGCCCATATTTATTTAACTATTGCCTCCTTCTTGAGGCCACTACTACAAAGCAATCTCACCAAAAATCTTCGCCACAGGTTTCACCTCCTGAACTCGGACATCGAAAGACATTGTGACTTTGTGGCCTGGCCATTGAAAACTGACATCAATCGCTTGCCATCGGGTGAACTGCAGGGCCGCGAAGTATCCCATATTCAAGAGATTGGAGCCAAGTCAAAAATCGACGACGAAATTCGAAAGTCGGAATTAGTCCAACTGGAGCTCTGCAGTCTCACCTCCATAGTTCACAAATCTTCCGGCGTGACCGTTCTTTTGCAAGGGATTCTATCGTTTTAAAATGCAAGGTTAATTTTGTGGTATCTCGTGATAGCTCTAGCAGACCCTGAGAATTACGCGGATGATCCTTTAACCCTGTTTTCTCATGGAGTTTTGCATTTTGTGCTGCAAACTGGATGGATCCTGTTCCTCCGAACATGTCACATTTCGAAAAAAGAGGTAAATGTTCTTCATCATTAACCGATGCGAAGAATGTGATACTAGTTCACTCGAAAAATTCATACTATATTTCCGCCAATTATGCATTTAAATACTTCAGGATTAGATTTTATATTTCCCAATGATAAACGTTATAAGATGCTCACGTAATATTTCAGGAAGATTATTGATAGGAGGTAATACATATTAAAAATCCTATCGTATTCTTTCAGTTAACTCGCTTCAAAAAATTATCTTGATAAAAAAATGTTTAAGTCACAGCAGTTTTTCAAGCTCAGCTGTGAATCTGTCATTTAATTGTAGTGAGTACAAAATTTTTCAGTGATCATTTGTTTTTAAATTTACTTCTCTATTGCTATTTCTTGTGTTCTTAGAATTTCCTTGGCACATGAAAATATTTTCCTACGAGTTCTTTTCAGCACGTTTGAACTGAAATAAAAATGAACTCGGTCTGCCGATGAATAATTTAACACGCGACGCGTGTCGGCGTTAAGGCGTCATCTTCAGAATGCAATGTCTGCTTAGACAAAACCATGGGCTGTACAGGGGTTGGAGTGGGGAAGGAGAGGGACGGTTCTGGAAGCTAAAAGTTGTTAGAACATCGAGAGGAGATGTAGGCTGTGATCATGGTTTAAATGTGGGGAGAGATACAGTATAGGGGAATGGCTATAATATTCAACTTATTTCATTATATTTGCTCCTCTTTTACTTCATTGCTTATCATTCTAGTCTGTAAGCCGCAAATCTTACATAGCCTCCACAAACGAGATATTCAAGTCCAAATATGGTTGATTTGGTAAGCTAGTCTAATACCATAGACCTGTAAGGCTATTTCAATCATATTTCTCTTACAAGTGGAACTCAATATCTAACTTTTAACTAATTATGGTATCTTAAAATATCTTTATATTCTCTCGTTCATATATTTTTAATTGCTACCCTAAATGGAGTAAATGAGGTATAAATATGATTAATTTTGACCACGAAGACAGCTTTTTTAGCTTATAGTAGAGAACAGGTACCTTCCTCAGACATAACAATAACTAAGAATAACCGTCTACTTCATTTCTTTTAGTGCCATTTTGCTCAATTCTGTAACTTTTCGTCTACCTATAGGTTTCTCGAGTTAATACCTCGTTGTTATAAAAAACTGTCGATTTCAATTTGTAAGTAAGTATATAATGAATGAAGAAATGCAAAGGGAAAAAGGAAAAGAAAGGGAAATGTTCTGCACTAAAGGAAGTGTTTTGCAATTAAAGAAATAGATTTATATAAATCTTTTCATTATCTCTCTTCTGTCTGTGATAATTCTTGAGATATCATGGATAGAGTGAATGTCACCATTACAAAAACTCGCATATGCTTTATTGGAAAAATGCCTACTGCGAGAAAACAAGGAGAGATGATGAGTTTTTTGAAGGAAACATTTTTATTTCAAATTCTATGGTCCCACGGAAATGCAAAAAATGCAGAAGAAAAAAGTTAAGCAATTGTTTTATATTGCGATAAAAATATTATGTTTTCTGTGCATATCTTCCGTCGTTTGTTCTTGAGATATTACGTGTAGAGTAAAATCTCTAGTACCATTTTGGAAAAACAGAGACCGCGAGGAATTAAGGTGGGGTGAAACTTTAAAAATCGTCGTATTTAAATACTAATGGATACGTGTGAAAAAAGTGGATTTTTCCTTAAATAACGCTGCGCTTGGTAAAACAATATTAGCGTTTACTTTGCAATTACATTATTTTCAGTTTTTACGTTATCATTGTACTGAAGATTATGATCAGTTCAAACTACTTTACTTCAGCTAATTTTTAATTTATATTTCACCGAGAGACATATCAGCCTTATTGTGTTTACAGTTATTATTTTATGCTTTTTTATAGCTGTAGTCGTTTTCAGAAAATATAAAGCCATTATCGGTTTTTCAATGCAACCTCCCCTTTTGTTGGTATCAAAGAATATTTCCCTGTACCGACATTTCCTCTTATACATAATTATCTTTTACAGCGAAGACAGCAAAACTGAAATCTGTGATTAAAAATTATCGGTGTATAATTTTATTTAAAACTGAACATAAGTTTGATTTTTGTCCCTTTTTTCGCGATCGGGTACACTGTGCGGCGTGAACTCCACGTGAGCATGAGTAAACTGTCTAGAAAAGGCTTAAGAACTGAGGCACAAGGGCAGATAAAAATTTCCAGCTACGGTCAATAAGTTAAATGGTTACAATTTTCTAAATGATATTCTTATTTGCGAGTCATAATGGTTCTTCAGATTGTAGGGAACTTCAAGATTATAGATCTTTGGAAAAAGAAAAAGTGGTAAGAGCGGTAGAATAACGACGGCCTTTTGTAAACCGTCTGAAATCGAAGTTATAAGCGGAAACTAATCTACAGTTTTGGGTTAAGCATGTCTTCTTTTGGATTATTTGAATTTCCATTTTTCATTTTGGAGATCACAGATAACATTGTGAGCCATGTGGACTCTCGCTGGTGAAAAAGATATCCTTCCCTCAGTCATTGCATGTATGGTGTGGGCCTCATCAGATATGGGTTCATTAGTTGCCATTGTATGTGCCTCATATTTCACTTAGAAAGAGGCAATGAAAAACATATATTTAAAGGGAAATTAAGATATTTTTATTTTGTTTTTATTTCCGCAAGTTTTTGTTTCCCATTCTAATTTTTATACCATGGTAGCTTTAAAAACAGTAGATAAGGTTTTTTGGGTTTCCCACCGGGTCAAACTCAACATTCCTGACAACATCTTGATGCACGATTTGTTCATTGTCGTAAGGACATGTCGTGCAATACAACTGGTTCGGCATATACACTCTAGGCTTCAATTGATAATAGGTCTGTAATTCCTGACCAATTGTCATGCACGACATGCTCTAACGGCCATGGACGACTCGTGCATCAAAACGTCGGCAGAAATGGAGAGATTGACCCGGTGGGAAACCCAAACAACCTTCAGTACAACCATATTCAGGCAAGCCTTAGATCTTCATTGAAACAGAATCACCCTCATCATCAATGTAAGGTGTTGACTATGAGAATTGATCTTTCGCTTGGACTTTGATGCAAACCCAGATCCCCAGAATGTGCGCCCAGGGTTTAGTAAACAGCCTCCAGTCATTCAGGATGGCTGAGGATATTAAGTTCAGCATATGAATTTTTTCATTCTTTCTTCACGAATTCAGGGATATGTTCTAGTCAAAGATGCATTAATGAGAAATAGTTCATGTTCTTTATCCATGAACTCCTCTAAAAGGACTTTTTGGATCTGATTACTTCATTAATGTATTTTTATCATAAAGCGTACCTCAGGCCATATGCATATATCGTATCTTTCTAGACTACATCCAAAATTAATCGAAATCTATTTTCTGTATTTTTGTGAGCCACCAATTTATTTTTTTTAGCTTGTGCTAATATGAAAATATGTGCTTCCCTTTGAGTACTCGTGTGGTCAAGATGTAATCACACGACAAAGATATACGCCAGTAATTCTTTCAATAATGAGTAGATAGGTAGTATTCTCATATGATTGACTCTATCTCAAAAACTGCAAAACATAAAACGAAGTGTGAAGGGGTACAAAGCATGAAAAAAGTCTCAAAGACTCAGAATAGCATTCCGAATCCCAAAATGTCAATCCTGCTGGTTTAAATTGAATATAGCAATGTGATGAGATTTTTTTTTATTTCGAGCTGGTTACGTTAACGAGTGACCATAAATCTAGGAGAATCATGCCGAAGAAATGAGTGTGAGTAAGAAACTGTAATAAGCCACCGTCTACCTGCTACGTACCTTATGACACATCAAAGTTTCATCAAGTATTAAAGTTATCGGAATATTATTCTCTGTTTCGTGTTTTTTTCGAATAAGTGATACTGAAGTCACCATTATGCATCGTTAAAGCAAATAAAGTATCCTCTTATATCTAAAAGCAAAGTTATAAATATGGATTTTTGTGATAATGAAACATGTAAGAAGTCTGTTACGCATGTGCTGATTTACGCCTGATTTTTTTTCAAATGGACTAAGTATAACATTCATTCGTTGAATAAAACAATAGCATTTTTAGATCGCAGAGGTAATTTGCCTGTCAAATGCATTTTTGAGGTATGTGCTGAGACAAAACTGGGACAAATACTTAGAGGATATGATGCATACATGCTACTGTTCAACAGACAGACAGTAGATAACATCAAACTCCCGCTTTCTGTTTGTCGTGCCTTAAAAATGCGTTTTTTCCTTGGTGTAGACAATTGAAATCATTCCTACTGTTCTCTTATTTACTAACGCCCTCCCACGACGCCAATCTGAGGTATGCTGTATGTTTTCATCATGTGGTGGTAGCGGAAAGTTATTTTTTTTCATTGAGGGTTTAATGTTATTCTGAAGAAAATATTTGTCGGCAAAAGCAAATAATAGCGTTATAAACACCATTAAGTCAATACTAAGGATTTAAATCATGCATAGCGATGCGAAAAGAATTATAGCAGTTTCAGAGCGCGTTGTGTTTTCGAATGAGCAGACATTAAGAAAAATCAGGCCAAAGAATTGAGTGCATTTGCTGACAGCCGACATTAAATGAGTCCCATCGTATCTAAGCATATCATGCACAACGTTTGCATTTAAGGGATATTTTCTTCAGTTACCATGCATACTTATTGAATCCGGGTCGTTCGCTTATTTATATGGAAATCACAATATAGCTAAAGGCTCTCTTGAAATAGGTATATATATTCGCCTATCTTCCCCATGATCATTGAAGATGTCGATATTCAATTGCGCTGATGAGGAGATATTTCTTCAAAATAACCCTACTTTCCGTCAGAAATATAAAACTCATTCGTGTGACACATATATTTATCGTAGAATTTTAACCCTAAAAAACGTACGACCAATGGCATCAGCTCCATTTTTTCAAACGTTTACAGTAAAATCTACAGACGTCAAGTAATTTCTCTCAGAAGTCTCCACTCAACTCACAAAAAAATAACCATGAGCTTCCCGCGTGCTTCGATCGCTAAGGCAAAGGTAATTGATTCTTATGAACACCTTCGAACATTTTCTCGTCGCCATCAGAGCAATATCGAGTGATGCATTCTAGAAGAAGCCTTCGAATGGTTTCTGCTGAAGCTTTCACTCCTCATCAAGATGAAAAAAACGGAGTGAAAGATGTTTTTTGGACTCTTACCCCTTTGTTGCACCTAGACAGAATCCTCGGATACGAAACTTTTCCCAGGAATTTTCGACCTGGAAGAGAAGCTCCAACATCTTTCAACTGGCGTGGCACATATCCATTTATTGTGCGGACCTTCATGGCGACGCTCACGGCCATTACCATATTCCATGTGTATCGTTCACAACTCATTTCGATAGATAGACTTTCGGAGATGGTAGCGGACGGTTGGGTGTTGACAACATATTCATTAATATGCGCAAGAATTTTCTGTTACTTTCGAGAGCGTCGGAGGATACTGCAGTTATTTCTGAAGATCAAAAGTTTGGATGAAAATATGAGCACTTTACTCGGAATCAGCGTCAATCAAACAATCATGAGAAAAATTGCCTCAAATCAAGTCGTTTTTATCATACTTTTCGTCTCGCATCACTCTTTCACTCTAATTTATTCCCAAGGAGGGCTGTCACAGACAATTTGCTCCCTTTATTTTGCTATTGGTACCACAGCTATAAACATGAAACATATCAATTTTATCCTTCAACTAAAAATGAGGCTGCACCTACTCAACGTTGTCATGGAAAGTTGTTGCCAGACTCCATTAGACGTGTCTGATTCCTCAGAAAGGCCCTCTAACGGTTTAAGAAGTGGCGCAGTGATATCTCACTGGAATGACGGAATTCAATCGAAAGTATTGCCTCGCAGATTTAGAAATTGGAAAAGAATTTACTTATCTTTGTATAGCAGCTGCAAGCTCCTTAATAATGTTTTTGGAACTTCGTGCATATACCAGGTTACAATCAGCCTTATAAATTCGACACTGACTCTGTTTTTCGTGATCACTTTCGTGTTGGGTCATCAAAGTGTTATATCAACTCTGGGTAGTGTTTTGTCAACGATGACATGGATAGTCATGGACTTTATCCAGTTGATAACTCTTTCCGGGAGTGGATATTACGCGAACAAAGAGGTAAGTTAGTCAACCTTTCACGTGGTAATACACGTGATAAATATAATGATGGTAAAAAACAATCCTAGAACTTAAATATGCGTTTAACGGAAAAGAATATATTTACTCTGTGTGATGTACTCCGGGAACTTAACATATTCTGATGGAATGTGGCTGGTAACAAGACCTACGTGTAAGGTATGCTGAATGCTTTGGAAGGTCAAGAATTTATTCTAACTAAAGAATCCATTTTTTCTGCTTTGCACTTGTATTTCTCAAAGAAACAAAATTTTAATGATATTTAAAAACGCTCATTAAAAGTTTGGAATACACACTTAAAAGCAGGAACGAAGCATAGCGGATAAAGCAATTTTTGTTCTTTCTCTTTTTCTTTCCACACACTTCCTCTGCGCAGTTTTGTAGAGTGTTTTTTAGGTTAGTCCAGCCATTTTCAATTGCGTTTACCTCTAGGTCTTCTTTTGTTAGTGTCCTTAAAACTTTAAAACGATTTGACAGTTTTAGTTGGAACTCCTTCACCACTTTTTCATCTTTCAGATTTTCTAATTTAACGTTTATTGCTCTTTTAGTTTTTCTTTGTTTCTCTACTTTAATTCTTTGGTATAAATTGACTAGAACAAGGTTGTGCTCTGACCCACATTCTGCCTTTCTTATTGTACGTATATTGGTGATATGACTGGAATGTCTATGATCTATTAGCACATGGTCTATTTGATTTTACACCCTATTATTTGGTGATATCGATGTAACTTTGTGTATGTTTTTTTTGGGAAAAAAGTACTCATTATTTTCATGTTTAACGCAATTGCAAGGCTAAGCATTCTCACCCCGTTATTGTTGCTGTTTGTATGTAGGCTATTTGATCCTGCTATATTTCTCCACAGTTGCTCTTCCCAATTTTTGCATTGAAACCACCCATCATTATATCAGTATCATAACTGGGTAACCTTCTGTGCTCTTCTTCAACCATTTTATAGAAAGAATTCTTTAGGATATGTTCTTTATCTTCTATAGGTGCGTAGACACTCATAATAGATATATTCTTTAACTTTCCCTCAATCGATAATAGATAATTTTTCATAAGACTTTCTTGATGATGACTGCTGGTCACTCGAAACACGTGTAGCAAGAGGTGAAATAAAAATTAGTAGACAGTACGAAATCGTTTGAGCTTCATTACTCATTATTTTGTTCTACGATATCTCGCCTGAGAAAGTGGAGTTTATAATCTTTCATCTTCGGCTTCGAATCATATCACAGTATTTTAAAACTTTTTGCTCACAGCAAATCCTAGTCCTTTTTGGTATCATCCTACGTCATTTCCACTATAATATGCTGTATAATCTTTGGTATTTAGCTTTCCTGCTTGTGGCCACCTGGTCTCTTGTAGCGCCATCAGATCCATTTCATATCTTCTGAGCTCTTCAGACAGGATGTCGATAGCTCCTGGTATTGTTAAGGTTCTAATGTTCCACGTGCCAAGTCTCAAAGTCCTGAGAGGTAGCCGATGTCCATTCCATGAAATCCGTCCAGTATCCGAGGCATTTTGTTGGCTTTGTCGTAACTTGTGAGTTTTCCGAGGTGGGTAGTTGGCCCGACACTCAACCGCCGTATACCCTTGGAGGACCGGGTTCGAGTTTCCTGGATTTGTAACTCTTGCCGATACCTTTGCTTTCACACCACTGGGACTAGCAGTCAAGGTGCTTCGGCTGGTGATATTAGCCATCAGCAGAGGACGCCATTATCAATTAGTATATATAAATCTATACATAACAACTTGAGAAGGAGGCATAGACCTTCTGAAAAAGAGACCAGAAAGGATCAGTTGTCGTCGTGACTTTACTCTCGGGTATGATATTGAGATCAAATCGATGGACACGATAAAAAAGTATGAACCTTACTGAAGAGTAGTAGAGGAAAGGATCGTTTAGAATACTGCACAGAAATTAAGACGATGTTGCATTAGAGACACCATGGGTGTCCACCACAATCAGTTTGAAAAGAATCAAATGGAAGAAATAATATAGGGAAAAGTCCAAAGTGAAATGCCAAGAGATGAATACATTGACCAAATATAGAGGAATGAATGAAATAACAACTACCAGAAAGTAAATTTCTGGAACTACCATCAAAAAGGGAAGGATGGAGGGCTGCAGGCAACCAATCGTAGGATTGAATCACCAATGAAAAATGGAAAAGTACACAAGCATAAAGATATCGCGAGTGTTGTCATATTTGAACGGTATTGATAATGCATTTTCCATGAAGAAACATGATATGGGAGGTCTTCGAATGATTTCTCTGATAATAATTTTTTTCTTATTGTTATCTTGTTGTGTATACAGGTGGCATTTTACGCTAATTTTGAGCGGTAATAGATTTCAGAATATATAAAACCAATTGCGGTTTTTTGTCCTTCCTCAAAAAGTTTCCTCAACCAAAAGTTTGTAATTTTATTTTTAACAGAACATAAGTTCGATTTTTGTCCCTTTTTTTCGCGATCTGGAGCACTTTGCGGCGTGAACTACATGTGAGCATGAGTAAATGGTCTAGGAAAGGCTCAAGAACTGAGGTACAAAGGGAAAATTACATTGTCCTGCCAAGGCCAATAAGTTAAATAGTTATAATTTGATAAATAATTGTCTTATTTGCGATATAGAATGGCTCTTCAGTTTCTTGGGAACTTTAAAATGATAGATAAAAAAACACGAGGTAAGAGCGGTAGCAAGACGACGGCCGTCAAAAATCGAATTTATAAGCGGAAGATAACATACAGTTTTGAGATAACGCATGTCTCCTATTGGATCATTTGATTTCCCATTGTCTATTTTGGGAATCACCTATAACATTGTGAGCTATGGGGACTCTTCAATATGGGGGAACTATAAAAAGTAGTCCGTCGGCAGTAGCTGGAACACGCAGTGAACTACTTAATGAGATTTAGAAATTATGATTTGCTAGTCAACTTTCCGACGCTAACATGAAATATTAGAGTTTTTGGAATGTATGTTAGGAAATACTATCAATCGTGTTTTAATGAATCAGATTGGTTGGTTGCTAGGGAAATTCATTTGTTGTAGGCTCAGGATAATAATATTTTGAGTTAATATGTGTGGGTCAATACCGATTAGGCTTCTTTTCTTCTCCCTTTCTTCATTAACCTAGAAATCCCTCCGTTGCCGCACTCCGCACCCGTCTCACAAGGTGCCATTTATAAAAGCGTCCTCAGTAGCCGATCCATTCCCCAAGATATGAAACAGCCAAGCGTTTCATGTGCCGACTTTCTCCGCTAAGGAATTCTGAATGGCGAACAGTCAATACACTCCCGCCAAATTGAATAAAGTAAACAATGACTTGTCACCTTCCGTTTTGGAGAGATCTTATCAGGCTGCTATTTCCTTTTGATCCCATCGCATGACATACTCGAGTAGTTTGTCTTGTCAAGTCTTTTGGTATTGTGTATTTCAAATAATTATGCTGTACTGTCCCCAACGGATGAACTCAGTGCTTGCGCAATGATGGTTTCTACGAAACAAGACTCGAACCTTGGATATTGGCAGCAAGAGAAGACATATTTTTCGCACAAGTAAAGATTAAGCTCAGTGTGTAGATCGCAGGGGTACAGACCAGAGGACCAGGCTTCGAATCCGGCAGCGGCCTCTTAGAACGCCCAGATATTTTGAACTTTTGTTAACCTAGGGAAAAAATTACTCGCATCTAATCATCAAAAGGAATGAAACAGAATATCTTCCGGTCACTCTCCCCTCTTCTCCTTCGTTTCCTTTAGATTGCGTCAAATTGGATCAAGGACAGAACAGATTCCGTCTCCCACTTGCCTATTCTGATATTTTCCTGCCCATCGTCGGATGCATAACCGTAGTCATCGCCTTTATTACACTGGACCCTGATCCAAAGGATTCCTTGGACAAATTTTCCAGGGCAGTCCGTGACGGATGTTTCCTTTTTGCCTTCGAACTTTACTACGAGAGGACGTGGAACTACATTGGGCAGCATCGGACTATTTAAAACATGCTTCTTAGAGTGAAGAGGTCCTTCGAGGAGTTGGAACAAAGCTTTGGAATCGGATCGTACGTACAGCGCTCTAGGAAGTCAGCCTTTCTTCTGTTGGCGTGCGTCGCGATTATCCTGTCGCACGAGGTATTCTTCATCGTGTACATTCGCAAGGAGGCGATGCTGAGTATCTCATTGTAATTCATCATCCTTCGGGGCCAGCTCATCTACTCGCTGCACCTGCTCCTGACATTCCACCTCAGGGCTGTTTTCTCTCTCCTCAACTCCGACGTACAATCCTTTCTATCCGTCATCCCACCGTCCTATTGGCCGGCGAAATGGTTCTCTCCAAACGAGGTGTCCGCATTGAAGATGATCGAGAAGATCCAATCAATCCATATTTTGGTGACTCGGATTCGGGTTTGGAAGTCCGTTTATTTGTCACTTGTTGGTTGGAGCAATTTCATGAGCGCCGTGTGCGGGAAACTCTTGACTTATACAACCATTTCCACGTTGGTCAACACTTCTTCCGCCCTTTTCTTCCGCTTCTGCCTCGCCCTCGACGCTGCTGGTGAAAAGGATATCCTTCCCACAGTCATGGCATATGTGGTGGGGGCCACCTTAGATATAGATTCGTTGGCTGCCATTGTATGTGCCATACATTTCACTAAGAAGGAGGTCATTATATGCATATATATTTATAGGGAAATTAAGGTATTTCCATTTTGTTTTTCTTTCAGCATTTTTTTGTCTGCCATTATAATTTTTTTAGCTTGGTAGCTTTAAAAACAGTTGATAAGGTTTTTGAGTTTCCCACCGAGTCACACTCACCATTCCTGCCAACATTTCGATTCACGATTTGCTCATTGTCATTAGGACATGTCGTGCAATACAACTCATGCGGAATATACAGTTCAGGCTTCAGTTTATAATAGGTATATTTCCTGACCAATTGTCATGCGCGACATGCTCTGACGGACATGGACGACTCGTGCATGTCCGTAAGAACATCGATAGAAATGAAGTAATTGACCCGGTGGGAAACCCAAACAACCTTCAGTACAACCATATTCAACTAAGCCTTAGATCTTCATTGAAACAGAATCACCCTCATCATCAATGTGTGGTGTTGACTATGAGACTTAATCGTTCTATTGGACTTTGATACGAACCCTGATCCCTAGAATGTGCGTCTTGGGTTAAGATAACAGCCTCCATGTGATTCAGGGTGAGCGAGTATATTAAGTTCAGCATATTAATTTTTTCAATCCTTCGTCACGAATTCAGGGATATGTTTTAGTCAAAGATGCATTAATGAGAAATACTTCATGTTCTTTATCCATAAAATCCTCTACAAGGACATTTTGGTTCCAATTTATTCATTGATGTATTTTTATAATAAGGCATACCTTATGCCATGTGTATATATCTTACCCACAGGGGTAGCCTAGAAGCTCTCCTCAGCGGGGAGAATTATAGCCGAATTTTGCGCTTTAAGCCATGTTGTTACTATGAAAACATTGAGTGATCCTAAGAAAAAGCATTGCAATCTGGGGACCTCTTGTGGCTTTGTTGTGGCTCAGTAGTGGATGTATTGAGTCCACGAAGGATTTTTAGCGAATGAAACATGGTTTTGGCTGCCTCCAAAATCAACACAAGTGCCGGAGTCTCGTGTTTTATAGCGTAAATTGGGGAAATAAGGCTAGTGCAGCGAGCGGCCATCTTCGCGTCAAAAATTACATCCTACTCTGTATTTGGCTGCCAAAACAGATTAAATACGACATCTAAACACCTACTAATATTATATTTGAAACTAATACTATAGTCTTTCTCAAAGTTTCTTAGTGTGGAACGTATTTATTCTCTGTTTCAGTCGTTTTCATTCGATTGTTTGTATACTTTTAGCTTTGGACTTGTAGGGATGGGCTTACAGAGGTATTGAACACCTCTGTTTGCAGTTAAGAGTTCGTTAAAATTAATGATAGTAGGTGCATTTTAATGAATGTTTATAAATGCAAAAGGCGTGCTAATAACATAATGTGGCCCATTTGCCGTAGAGTTCTCTTCGCAGTGAGGAGACTATATGTTTGGAGCAGCTTTTGCATTTCATTATTACATTTATCACCTGTAATTCACTGGTCCAAACAGTTATTTGTATTGAAATAGGATCCACTATGATTCCCAACTAGCTGCCATCCGTGTCCTCGGCCTCTTTTGGTCAGACCATGCTCACAGTTAGTATTGGAGAAGACGAAATCGTATACATTTGTGATATCCATAATTAAAAACACATATGTAATTAATTGAGGACTATTGAAGAAAGCAAGCAAACTTTTGCACCCAGAAAATTCATGAAATTGATAGAAACTACTTGGAATGTGAAATGGACATGATCTATAGGTATTTGGTTTTATTCCACATCGTAGCAAGCGATATTAAAGGCATTCCTGTCAGACGTCCATTTGTGGTAAACGGAGACGAATATAAGTTTTGAAACTGTCATTTATTCTCAGGAGTTTCCTCAACGACACCTGAATGTAGTTTTCATGTGAAATTGGAGGTTTTCTGTAAGTATCAGGTTTCCAATGGTATCGCTGCAGACGATGTTGTAGGCATAGGTTATTTTCTCTATTGCTACGAACTGTCGTGAATTGAAGAATCAAGGCAAGCATTATTTTAAGGTATAAAGGTTAATATTAATGTATACATATACATATTACGAGTAATATAAGCTCCTGGGTCCCGTAGTCGATTAAAAGTATACCGCTAAAATACACGGGAGTTAAAGGGTAGACGGCAATTTTTTCATAGTCAGAACATGGCCAAGTGCCCAATGCTGGTGGCTTCATCTTTCTCGCGTAAGGTTACCCCTGCGATCGTACTTTTCTAGACTAAATCCAACAATAATCGAAATATATTTTCTGTTTTCTTTAAAGCGAGAGCCACCAATTACTTTTTTGAGCTTTTACTGAACATTAAAAAAGTGCTCTCTTTTGAGTAATCGTGCGGTCAAGATGTAATCACAGGACGAAGAAATACGCCAGTAATTCTTTCGATAATCTGTAGATAGGTGGTATTCCCATATGATCGACACTATCTCAAAAAACAGCAAAAATTAGTACTAAGCGCGAAAGGCAACAAAGCACGAAAAAGCTCTCAAAGACTCAGAATAGCATCCCGAATTCCAAAAAGTCAATCCTGCCGGTTCAAATTGAATTAACCAATATGATAGGAATAGGTTTTTTCCGAGCAAGTTGCCTTCATGAGTGACCATAATTTTAGAAGAATCATGCCGAAGAAATGAGTGCGAGTAAGTACGAGATATCTGCCGACAATAAATAAACCTCATTCTACCTGCTATGTACTTTATGACACATCAAAGTGTCATCAAGTATTAAAGTTATCGGAATATAATTTTCTGTTTCGTATTTTTTTTTCATAAGCGATTCTGAGGTCACCATTCTGCATCGTTACATCAACGAAAGAATTCTCTTAATTCGAAATTTGGGGTCCAACTAAATGAGGGTCATTCCATCCGCGGGGCCTCGAGAGCAGGTAAAATTGTTTGCGGCCCCAGCAAACGGATTTAAGCCCACTGAGGTAATTTGCCTGTCAAATGCATTTGAGTTACGTGCTAGAAAAATCTGGGACAAATATTTAATTATGCTTAAATTCTACTGTTGGACAGTCAGACAGTAACATCAAACTCCCGCTTTCAGTTTGTCGTGCGTTAGACCTGCGTTTTTTCCTTGGTGTAGACAACTGTATTCATTCCTACTGTTTTCTTATTTTCTAACGCCCTCCCACGACGCCAATATATGACATGCTGTTCGCTTCCATCCCGTGGAGTTTCCAATGCCGTGGAGTCTCCACTCAACTTACAAAAAAAATTTCCATGAGTTTCCAGCTTGCTTCGATCGCTAAGGCAAAGGCAATTGAGTCTTTTGAACACCTTCGAACATTTTCCCGTCGCCATCAGAGCAATATCGAGTGATGCATTCTAGAAGAAACCTTGGTATGGTTTCTGCTGAAGCTTTTCCTCCTCATCCAGATGGAAAAAATGGATTGAAAGATGTTTTTTGGACTCTTATCCCTTTGTTGCACCTAGACAGAATCCTCGGATACGAAACTTTTCCCAGAAATTCCCGACCTGAAAAAGAAGCACCAGCATCTTTCACCTGGCGTGGCATATATCCATTTCTTGTGCGGACCTTCATGGCGACGCTCATGGCCATTACTATATTCCATGTGTATCGTTCACAACTCATTTCGATAGATGGACTTTCGGAGACGGTAGCGGACGGTTGGGTGTTGACAACATATTCATTAATATGCGCAAGAATTTTCTGTTACTTTCGAGAGCGCCGGAGGATACTGCAGTTATTCCTGAAGATCAAAAGATTGGATGAAAATATGAGCACTTTACTCGGAATCAGCGTCAATCAAACAATCATGAGAAAAATTTCAACAAATCAAGTCGTTTTTGTCCTACTTTTCGTCACGCATCACTCTTTCACTCTAATTTATTGTCAAGGAGGGCTGTCACAGACAATTTGCTCCCTTTATTTTGCTATTGGTACCACAGCTATAAACATGAAACATCTGAACTTGATCCTTCAACTAAAAATGAGGCTGCACCTACTCAACGCTCTCATGGAAAGATGTTGCCAGACTCCATTAGACGTGTCTGATTCCTCAGAAAGGCTCCCTAACGGTTTAAGAAGTGGCGCAGTGATATCTCACTGGAATGACGGAATTCGATCGAAAGTATTGCCTCGCAGATTCAGAAATTGGAAAAGAATATACTTATCTTTGTATAGCAGCTGCAAGCTCCTTAATAATGTTTTTGGAACTTCGTGCATATACCAGGTTACAATCAGCCTTATAAATTCGACACTGACTCTGTTTTTCGTGATCACTTTCGTGTTGGGTCATCAAAGTGTTATATCAACTCTGGGTAGTGTTTGGTCAACGATGACCTGGCTAGTCATGGACTTTATCCAGTTGATCGCTCTTTCCGGGAGTGCATATTACGCGACCAAAGAGGTAAGTTGGTCAACCTTTCACTCGATAATACACATGATAAATATATTCATGGTAAAAAAACAATCGTAGAACCTAAATATGTATGAACGGAAGAGAAAATATTTACTCTCTGTGATGTACTCTGGGAACGTAACATATTCTGATGGAATGTGGCTGGTAACAAGACCTACGTGTAAGGTATGCTGATTGCTTTGGAAGGTTAAGAATTTATTTTAACTAAAGAATCCATTTTTTCTGCTTTGCACTTGTATTTCTCAAAGAAACAAAGTTTAATGATATTTAAAAACGCTCATTAAAAGTTTGGAAGACACACTTAAAAGCAGGAACAAAGCATAGCGGATAATGCAATCGTTTTAAGAATTTATCTGTGTAGTATCTTTACCAATTACGCAATATGGTTGATGAATTGGGAAATATTAGCGAATGGTTGACCTGTGAAAGTGGAAATGGCTGGGTTGGTTAATAGGAGTATAGGAAAGATGTTATCAGAGCGTTAGGTAATATTTTTTCGCTTGCTATACGAAGCATATGTCTCTGGTCCACCTGCTGCTGCGTTCGTCTATGAGCAGACTATTATTTAAATTAGTGTTGCCCTTGTGGGGGAGAGATATGGCATGAGTCATAGAATGAAATTGTGGCGTATACAACTTTGGATCAGGCATCGTTAGGGTGGTGTAGCTTCCTTCGGCCAATAACGCGGGGAAAAAATCCGGAAGAGGGAAAAAAATAATTAAAGAAGAGAGGCGTACAAAGGGGAAATCTCATTAAAAATTTCGCAATGTTCATTGCACTGGTGTTAAGTTTTAACATTTAGTCTTAAGTGACTTGCCTCTAGTTCATAGCTTTATTAATGACGTCTGGTCCCTCTCGACAACGAACAGCAATAAATCCAAATTCCACGCAAATAAATAAACATACTAAAATAAATCGAAAAAAATTTTAACATTGAAACACACCTTAAACCTACGTAATTAAAAATTACTTACTTACTTACTGCCATGGCTTTTGGTACCCCAGGTGGTACTTTGCCTCGCCAACACATTTCCTCCAGATGTCCCGATCCTTTGCATCTGCTTCTCTTCTCCCCAGGCTTCAAAATTCTCTTCCAACCTGGTCCCACCATCGTAGTTTAGGTCTTCCTGGTAGTCTTGTACCCTCAGGGTTGTTTATTAAAATGTTTGTCGTTATATAGGTGTCTTCGTTCCTCAGAATATGGCCGGCTCATTTCATTCTTCTACTTCGCACGTCGGCCACGATATCTTAGTCCACATACCGCTGCCTCAGTTCTATCTGTTGACTTAGTGCTCAATTTTCAGAACCATAGAGTAAAACTGGTCTTATAATAGTTTTATATATACGTACTTTGGTTTTTTGGGATAGTAACTTAGAACTTAACAGTTTGAGAAATGCTGAGAAACTTTTATGTGCTGCATTCAATCTTAGTTGTATTTCTGAATCTTCCTCGTTATTATTGGTCAGCGTTACTCCTAAATAGGTAAATTTGTTTATTTTTTAGAAGTTATATCCTTCAATCTCTATGTGATTATGATCATTAATTTAGGTAGTCCTACCACACTCCATAATCTTAGTTTTGGTTTCGTTTATTCTTAAACCCACTTTTCGTGTATGGTTTATGAGGGTTGTGACCAGGACTTTAAGTTCTTCCATATTTTGAGCTATAATTGCTACATCGTCTGCATATGCAAGGATATTTATGTTTGTCCCTATTTTAATAGCTAATTTTTTTTTCGTACTTCTTGTAGCGCTTCTTCTAATGCTAAGTTAAACACCAATAGGCACAAGCCATCTCCCTGTCTTACTCCAGTTTTTACCTCAAACTCTTCTGAGAATTCTCCGTTTACCTTTATCTTACATTTAGATACTGACACAGTTGGTTTTGATAAATTTATTAGTTTTTTAGGAATTCCACATTTTTCCATGATTTTCCAGGTTTTTCTTTACTGCTTACTGAGTCACATGCGTTGGAGAGATCAAAAGAGGCAGAAAAAGGATTTATTGAATTCATAGTATTTTGCAATCGCCTCTTTTAATGTAAAGATTTGGTCATTGGCTGATCTTCCTCTGGTAAAGCCTGCTTGGTGTTCCCCTATGATGGCTGATGTATATACCTCTAGCCTTTTTTATATAATCTTTGAAAACATTTTGTACGTACAGTTGAGGAGAGAAATACCTCTATAATTGTGGCATTCTTTCTTGGCACCTTTCTTATTGATTGGTATGATGATCGCTTCCTTCCATTCCTTGGAGATGATTTCTTTCTTCCATATATCAAGTAACGGTTTATGGATCTCTCTCGCTAGTTCTGAACCTCCTGCCTTGATTACTTCTGATGTTAAACAGTCTTCACCTGAAGCTTTGGTATTTTTTAATTCCTTCATTGCTGCTTCAACTTCTTGTACTGTTGAATTTGGGACCACGGGTTCTACATTTTGATATATTTCCTCCATTTCCTCTTCCTCCTGTACTCCTTCATTCAGAAGATCCTAAAGTATTCTTGCCATATTTGTAGGCCTTCTTGACTCTGAACCACTAACTCCCCCGACTTGTTTTTAATCCCTTATGGCATTGGGCTATACACATAGATGTGTAAATAATGTACATCGATGGCTATACACCTTCCTGAAAAATCTTTTTGATCGATAAAAGTCTATGCTGTCATTTGCTGTGCGGTCTGGTTCAGCCTTTTCCAATATTTTGTTTACCCATTCTCTCTTTTTCTTCTGAGAATTTTTACTGTCTCTCTCGACTGTTTTCTATATTCCTCTCTGTATCTGTCTTGTTTCTTGTTTAACCAGGTGTCTTTCGCTTTTCTTCTTTGTAAGACTGATACTTTACACTCTTCATCAAACCATGGTTTTTTGTTCTTTCTCTTTTTCTTTCCACACACTTCCTCTGCGCAGTTTTGTAGGGTTTCCTTTAGGTTGGTCCAGCCATTTTCAATTGCGTTTACCTCTAGGTCTTCTTTTGTTAGTGTCCTTAAAACTTTAAAACGATTTGACAGTTTTAGTTGGAACTCCTTCACCACTTTTTCATCTTTCAGATTTTCTAATTTAACGTTTATTGCTCTTTTAGTTTTTCTTTGTTTCTCTACTTTTATTCTTTGGTATAAATTGACTAGAACAAGGTTGTGCTCTGACCCACATTCTGCCTTTCTTATTGTACGTGTATTGGTGATATGACTGGAATTTCTATGATCTATTAGCACGTGATCTATTTGATTTTACACCCTATCATTTGGTGATGTCCATGTAACTTTGTGTATGTTTTTTTGGGAAAAAAGTACTCATCATTTTCATGTTTAACGCAATTGCAAGGCTAAGTATTCTCACCCCGTTATTGTTGCTGTTTGTATGTAGGCTATTTGATCCTGCTATATTTCTCCACAGTTGCTCTTCCCAATTTTTGCATTGAAACCACCCATCATTATCTTAGTATCATAACTGGGCAACCTTCTGTGCTCTTCTTCAAACAAATTATAGAAAGAATTCTTTAGGATATGTTCTTTATCTTCTATAGGTGCGTAGACACTCATAATAGATATATTCTTTAACTTTCCCTCAATCGATAATAGATAATTTTTCATAAGACTTTCTTGATGATGACTGCTGGTCACTCGAAACACGTGTAGCAAGAGGTGAAATAAAAATTAGTAGACAGTACGAAATCGTTTGAGCTTCATTACTCATTATTTTGTTCTACGATATCTCGCCTGAGAAAGTGGAGTTTATAATCTTTCAGCTTCGGCTTCGAAACATATCACAGCATTTTGAAACTTTTTGCTCACAGCAAATCCTAGTCCTTTTTGGTATCATCCTACGTCATTTCCACTATAATATGCTGTATAATCTTTGGTATTTAGCTTTCCTGCTTGTGGCCACCTGGTCTCTTGTAGCGCCATCAGATCCATTTCATATCTTCTGAGCTCTTCAGACAGGATGTCGATAGCTCCTGGTATTGTTAAGGTTCTAATGTTCCACGTGCCAAGTCTCAAAGTCCTGAGAGGTAGCCGATGTCCATTCCATGAAATCCGTCCAGTATCCGAGGCATTTTGTTGGCTTTGTCGTAACTTGTGAGTTTTCCGAGGTGGGTAGTTGGCCCGACACTCAACCGCCGTATACCCTTGGAGGACCGGGTTCGAGTTTCCTGGATTTGGCCTTCCTTATCAGTGCTAAGCCCACGGAAGAGGCGTTTCCCCCCTGCACTACAAGGAAGTACCAGTGTAACTCTTGCCAATACCTTTGCTTTCACACCACTGGGACTAGCATTCAAGGTGCTTCGGCTGGTGATATTAGCCATCAGCAGAGGACGCCATTATCAATTAGTATACATAAATCAAATACATAACAACTTGAGAAGGAGGCATAGACCTTCTGAAAAAAGGACCAGAAAGGATCAGTTGTCGTCGTGACTTTACACTCGGGTATGATGTTGAGATCAAATCGATGGACACGATAAAAAAGTATGAACCTTACTGAAGAGTAGTAGAGGAAAGGACCGTTTAGAATACTGCACAGAAATTAAGACGATGTTGCATTAGAGACACCATGGGTGTCCACCACAATCAGTTTGAGAAGAATCAAATGGAAGAAATAATATAGGGAAAAGTCCAAAGTGAAATGCCAAGAGATGAATACATTGACCAAATATGTAGGAATGAATGAAAGATCAACTACTTGAAGGTAGCTTTCTGGAACTAGTATCAAAAAGGGAAGGATGGAGGGCTCCAGTAAAACAATCTTAGGATTGAAGAATCAATGAAAAATGGAAAAGTACACAAGCATAAAGATATCGCGAGTGTTGTCATATTTGAACGGTATTGATAATTCATTTTTCATGAAGAAACATGATATGGGAGGTCTTCGAATGATTTCTCTGATAATAATTTTTTTCATATTGTTATCTTATTGTGTATACAGGTGGCATTTTATACTAATTTTGAGCTGTAATCGTTTTCAAAATATATAAAACCAATAGCGGTTTTTTGTCCAACCTCCTTTTTTATTGGTATCATAGAATATTTCCCTGTACCGAAATTTCTTCTTATGGCTATTTATTTTATAAAGCAAAGGCAGCAACATTGAAATCAGTAGGTAAAAACCAAAGGTGTGTAATTTTATTTTTAACAGAACATAAGTTCGATTTTTGTCCCTTTATTTCGCGATCTGGAGCACTTTGCGGCGTGAACTACATGTGAGCATGAGAAAATGGTCTAGGAAAGGCTCAAGAACTGAGTTACAAAGGGCAAATAACATTGTCCTGCCAAAGCCAATAAGTTAAATAGTTATAATTTGATAAATAATTGTCTTATTTGCGATATAGAATGGCTCTTCAGTTTCTTGGGAACTTTAAAATGATAGATAAAAAAACACGAGGTAAGAGCGGTAGCAAGACGACGGCCGTCAAAAATCGAATTTATAAGCGGAAGATAACCTACAGTTTTGAGATAACGCATGTCTCCTATTGGATCATTTGATTTCCCATTGTCCATTTTGGGAATCACCGATAACATTGTGAGCTATGGGGACTCTTCAATATGGGGGAACTATAAAAAGCAGTCCGTCGGCAGTAGCTGGAACACGCAGTGAACTACTTAATGAGATTTAGAAATTATGATTTGCTAGTCAACTTTCCGACGCCAACATGAAATATTAGAGTTTTTGGAATGTATGTTAGGAAATACTATCAATCGTGTTTTAATGAATCAGATTGGTTGGTTGCTTGGGAAATTCATTTGTTGTAGGCTCAGGATAATAATATTTTGAGTTAATATGTGTGGGTCAATACCGATTAGGCTTCTTTTCTTCTCCCTTTCTTCATTAACCTAGAAATCCCTCCGTTGCCGCACTCCGCACCCGTCTCACAAGGTGCCATTTATAAAAGCGTCCTCAGTAGCCGATCCATTCCCCAAGATATGAAACAGCCAAGCGTTTCATGTGCCGACTTTCTCCGCTAAGGAATTCTGAATGGCGAACAGTCAATACACTCCCGCCAAATTGAATAAAGTAAACAATGACAAAGCAGGTAAAATTTTTTGTGGCCCCAGCAAACGGATTAAAGCCCTCTGAGGTAATTTGTCTGTCAAATGCATTTTGAGGTACGTTCTAAACATAGCTGGGGCAAATATTTTGAGGAAATGATGCTTAAATGCTACTGTTGGACAGACAGACAGTAACATCAAAGTCCCGCTTTCTGTTTGTCGTGCGTTAGACCTGCGTTTTTTCCTTGGTGTAGACCACTGTATTCATTCCTACTGTTTTCTTACTTTCTAACGCCCTTCCACGACGCCAAAATAAGGTATGATGTTCACTTCCATCCCGTGGAGTTTGCGGAAAGTTACTTTTTTCATTGAGGGTTTAACGATATACTTGAGAAAATATAAGTCGGCATAAGCAAATAATAGCGTTCTAAATTTCATAAGGTCAACTCGGCCGATTTAAATCGTGCATAGCAAAGTGAAAATAATTTTTAGTTGTTATAGAGCGCGTTGTGTTTTCGAATGGGCAGATATTCATAAAAATAAGGCAGGAGAATTGAGTGCCTTTCCTTCCGGCTGACATTTAATGCTAGCTAAAGGCTCTCTTAAAATATGTTTGTCTATTCGCCTATCTTCCCCATGATCATTGAAGCTGTCGATATCAAATTGCGCTGATGAGCAGATGCTTCTTAGAAATAACCCTACTCGCCGTCAGAAATATAAAACTCATTCGCGTGGCACATATATGTTTATCGTGGAATTTTTACTCTTAAAAACGTACGACCAATGGCAACAGCTCCATTTTATGTCAAACGTTTACAGTAAAATCTACAGACGCCAAGTAATTTCTCTCAGAAGTCTCCACTCAACAAACAAAAAAATATCCAATGGCTTCCCGCGTTCTTCGATCGCTAAGGCAAAGGCAAAGGCAATTGATTCTATTGAACACCTTCGAACATTTTCTTGTCGCCATCAGAGCAATATTGAGTGATGCATTCTAAACGAAGCCTTGGTATGGTTTCTGCTGAAGCTTTCCCTCCTCATCCAGATGAAAAAAACGGAGTGAAAGATGTTTTTTGGACTCTTATCCCTTTGTTGCACCTTGACAGAATCCTCGGATGCGAAACTTTTCCCAGGAATTCCCGACCTGAAAAAGAAGCACCAGCATCTTTCAACTGGCGTGGCATATATCCATTTATTGTGTGGACCTTCATGGCGACGCTCACGGCCATTACCATATTCCATGTGTATCGTTCGCAACTTATTTCGATAGATGGACTTTCGGAGACGGTATTGGACGGTTGGGTGTTGACAACATATTCATTAATATGCGCAAGAATTTTCTGTTACTTTCGAGAGCGTCGGAGGATACTGCAGTTATTCTTGAAGATCAAAAGATTGGATGAAACTTTGAGCTCTTTACTCGGAATCAGCGTCAATCAAACAATCATGAGAAAAATTGCAACAAATCAAGTCGTTTTTGTCATAATTTTCGTCACGCATCACTCTTTCACTCAAATTTATTCCGAAGGACGGCTCTTACAGATAATTTGCTCCGTTTATTTTGCCACCGGCACCACAACTATATGTATGAAACATCTCAACTTGATCCTTCAGCTGAAAATGAGGCTGCACCTACTCAACGCTGTCATGGAAAGATTTTGCCTGACTCCATTAGACGTGTCTGATTCCTCAGAAAGGCTCTCTAACGGTTTAGGAACTGGCGCAGTGATATCTCACAGGAATGACGGAGTTCAATCGAAAGTGTTGCCTCGCAAATTCAGAAATTGGAAAAGAATCTACTTGTCTTTGTATAGCAGCTGCAAGCTCCTTAATAATGTTTTTGGATTTTCATGCGTCTACCAGGTTACAACCAGCCTTATAAATTCGACTCTGACTTTGTTTTTCGTGATCACTTTCGTGTTGGATCAACACAGTGCTATATCAACTCTGGGTAGTGTTTGGTCAACGATGACCTGGCTAGTCATGGACTTTATCCAGTTAATCGCTCTTTCCGGTAGTGCATATTACGCGACCAAAGAGGTAAGTTCGTCAACCTTTCACTCCATAGTACACATGATAAATATATTCATGGTAAAAAAAACAATCGTAGAACCTTAATATGTCTTAACGGAAGAGAAAATATCTATTTTTTGTGATGTACTCCGGGAACGTAACATATTCTGATGGAATGTGGCTGGTGACAGGACCTACGTGCATGATATGCTGAATGCTTTAGTAGGCCTAGGATTTATTATACTTAAAGAACTTAATATTCTCTGCTTTGCATTAGTATTTCTCAAAGAAACAAAATTTTTAATGATATTTGAAAAACGCTAATGAAAAGTTTGGAATACGCACTTAAATTCAGGATTAAAGCATGCCGGCAATAATGCAATCGTTTTAAGAGTAACATTACAGTATATCTTTCGTAGCGGTCCTCATTTACTTAGTCTTTGGCACCCTTTAGAAATGGAATATCATTTTACTATCGCCTCTAAATAATCGTATTACACCTAGACAGATATACAATAACCATGTTTCCCTAGTATTTACATTCTGAAACGCCCCATCACCCAGAAGTCAAGGTGATACTGAGCGGAGCCATATTCCAGAAACGAACAGCCTACGCATAAACTAACGAAATTTTGGCCCAGAAGTTTGCACTTCTCTCGCCCAGAAATTTCTCATATTTAGTTTGTAAGTACATCGAAGATGTAGGCAAGGGTTCCCGGTTACTAACAGTGGTAGAATTTTAACGCCTGAATTTACACTTCGTAAAGATAATTTCTAGATTTGGAAAACTTTACATTTCTTAACTCCAAAAATAAATGGCACTTTACTAAGCGTGCATTGTATTCAGTGGTTACGCCAGTACTGAGGTAATTTATTTTTGTCACATTCTAAGGACCAACTCATGAACCAGTGCTGGGGATATGCTCTGAATTCATGCTCAGCATACATTGCGTTACATAGGAATATGCGTCCTATGCGTATGTGCCAAGAAAATGCTCAATAGTGCCATTTAGCATGTTCTCTACATATATCCCAGGAAAATTGCTCAGTCTTTTCGAATTATCTCTCAGTATATAAATAGCATATTCTCAGCTCATCGCTTTGCTGAATGGGATAAGTAGATGTAGATGAGAGATGAGATCACAGTAGAAAACATGAGACTGCTGCTGTTTCACAAACAACTTTCTTCTTTAATGTATTGCATCACATTATAAATATCCCTTAAAGCCCACTAAAGTCAGCACTGTACAAGATTAACTTGTAATTAAGTGTCTAATAATGTTTTTATCTCCGAGAATTATAATCGTTATTAATAAATACATAAAATACCAGTGCTAAGTAAAGTATTAGGGACTCTTACACTGATAGCGCCATCCAATTACGACGGTATGAAAAGGTACAGACATTTTTGGAACTGCGTTTCAAAAAATGGTTAATCATTATATATTTTATGATGAATTTTTATGTTTTTAATTTTCAAAAAATTGTCCATGTATTGCGTAACCTGAGGGGAAATGAGACCGAATTAGGAATTATTGAAGAAAATAGACGGAAAGCGGACTCGAAGGATGTCGATTTAGAGAAAGAAGGGTGTCCGGGCATTTAGCACACGGTGCAATGAAAGACTGACGGATGAAAATTAAGAGTATACAATGGGTGAATGGAAGCAGAAAGGGAGTTTATTTTCAAATCAAACCCGATTTTCGTCCTTATACAGTACAGCTCACATCCAAGTCGACTTCAGTGGCCATGCTGTCGATTGAAATGGCGTGAAAACCAATTCATCGTATCAATACAGCTCTCATAATTGAGGTCAATTCTAAATGATGATAAGTGAACAAGTCACACGCTACTGATTTCCATTGACTCGCATGCGTCCGTTTGGCACTTGCTAAGCGCCTTGCCATTTTGAACTTGAGATTCGAGAAGTTCATATCATTTAGGATATGAAACAGGCGTATGTGAGCCTATTAACGTAGCTTTACGACGTCACCCACTGAAGAAACAAGTATGTTTTGAATTCAAACCAATGTTCGTGCGTTTGCTCGGAAAAACGTCAACAATTTTTGTCAAAACGTTAGTAGGCTCGATTATGATTCACTGAACTTGTGATGATATATTCTTCATCGAATAGCATTTAGTCTTCCATATTACACTTTCACACAACTGTAACTCCACAACAGTTGCGAATTTATGACACTCGACAATTCAAAGTCATCCATCGACATCTGACGATCATTTACTCAGCAGTTCTTAAGTGATGAGAAATGCTGAAATGAATGAGAAAAAGAAGTTTTTTTCGATCAATGCATCAAGGGACGTCTAAACAGAATGTAATATGGTGACATATTGTCTGGAAACAGGTGAAGAGAATGAAAGACACATCTTGTATCGCCGACAAAGGGGTGCTGGGCTCGCTGGTCGGATATCGAAAAACTAAAACAAGCAAAAAGGCAGAGACGATGAACAAATGGACACCTCAGTTAAATTTTACCCCTTTCTGTTGTTACCTCGTAGATTATGAAATCGTCTGATTTTCTTTACTTATTTAACTTATTTGTTGCCGATTTCCTAATCATCTAGGACTGGACAGGCATAGGTTACCTATATCCAGTTAGATATTTACTGCGCCACACAGGACGCCGCTGCCGGGGAGAAAAATTATGGCTTTGGGCTTCCTCGTTAATACCATCGTCACCTACCTCATCTCAACTAATACAACTGTTATCCAACCTGATGGCTGCATTTATTGCGGAATTCACTCCAGGTTAACTACAGTTTCAAGGTTCATTGAACAAACGAAATTCACTTCATCCTAAATTTAAACGTTTCTGTTGCTGACTTATGTTTACATGTAAAAACAGACCTTAGACTGGGAAATTCTAAAAAAGTAATTTTTACCATTAATTTAGGACACTTTTTAAGGAGTCTCTTAGCTAACTACGCAAGTCTTAATAATCAGCAAGTATCAGAAGCCGAACAATCAATATAACTTACGAATTTTATGAAAAAATATTTGATTCAGAGGTGAATACATTCGAAAAATTTGTGACATGCATCGATATACTTAAACTTAGAAAAATTATTTTCCGATTAATTCAAGCAGTGCTCCGAATTTTGAATTTGGATGCGTATTTATAAGCTTGCGCTTAATTTTGTATAAATACGTGCAAAATAAATATGCAGTTGATTGCCCAGAAATTGCAAAATTTGCTTTAAATATGTCTAGTCTCTTTTATGTAATTTTCGAAGGTATTTTGAATAATAATTTTAATTATATGAAATTTAATTCTTTATTTTCGTAATATTCCATTCAACGTGAGGTGAAAACGATTTATTTTAATGAGCACAATCTCTCCAGTTGTGCGGTCGATCCCAAATAAACTGATAGACTTCTAATAATAATGTGCAATGCTTTTACCAAAATTTTTACTAATTTATTGAAGGAATTTAAATGATTAAGAAGTACCTCAAGAAAACAAATTCATTTAACTAGTTAATCAATTGAACAACAACACAGGAAACTCCCAGGAGGTTATGCTCAGTGCAGTCGCGGCCCGTCGTACTTTGATCTGACCTCGTAAAGGCTTCCACACACCTGAGCGGCCGCGGTGGCGGCCGTGCCCGCGCGGTGGCGGCCGTGCCCGCGCGGTGGCGACGTTCGCTGCGCGGACGCCGCTGTGCACACACCTAAGCGGTCGCGGCCACGAAACATGCTTAACAGCCGGGGCGACCATTGGGCCACCAGCGGCCGTGCTCGGAGAACAATAGACACACCTCGCCCCGTCTTAGACCTCCAATGCTACTTTCCTCCCTTACCCAATCTTAAAGGGTATGCGAGGAAAATGGGATTGGGTAAGAGAGGAAAGTAGCATTGGAGGTCTAAGACGCTGTTAAGCATGTTGTCACTTCATTGGGAAGAAAATGGCGAATGACATTGGTGAAGGGAATCAAAGGATCGGTATAAAGTTAAAATTGGTTAAAAGAAGAGGGAAAAGGAAGCGCGCTGATGAGATATGGAGAACCGACTTCTGAACGTTCGGAGCGGACACCGCCGCGGCGGGAGGCCAGCGTTACGCCAACACTCAAAATTTTTTCTTTCTTAAATGAAATATTCGCCTTACCAAATTTTTTTAACTTGTACAAAAGGGTTGTGTCTACAATTTATAAAAAATAAGGAAAATCGAAGACAAAGCTACATTGTCAAAAATCAATTTGAAAGTTTGAATTTGTTATAAACTTTATTTAATTGGTTATATTTTATAACATAATCCATTAATTATCCTTTCAATTTAGTACATTCAAAATGAGTTACTGCATGTATTTTTATCTTCCTTATTTCCGGAGATATGCCGTCAAATGCGAAGACGCTTTTGTAAAATTCTAGTTTTACAAAATTGCAATATCTCGTAAACCGTTGCATGTATTACAAAATGGCTTTATGGTTTTCGTTTTGTAATCAAATGAAGACGAATTGCCACTTTGGTCGAAATCGGTTACCCCAAGGGTCAATTTTGCCAATTTTCTGGTCGAACTGGGGTGGAATGACCCCATTAGAACACTCGAAGTTCGGCGTAAGATTAATGCTAGTCTTTCGAGTATGAGCGTTTGCTGTCGGAGGAGAGTGGTTCATACATGAATGGATAGTTATCGAAAATTAATCATTAAGATTTACGTATTAGAAAGATCTCTATCTGAAAAAATAACAAATATTAATCTCTCGGGATCCTTTTCATCGCCCATTCGCACTCAGTTCAATGATTCAGGTAAAATATAAGTGACGGCATATTTTTACTATAGAAAACCATATTTTTTTTTATATTTTCGAGGCAAGTAGTGGCGTCTCAGTGCCCTTTCTTTGATGTAAATTTCTCTTTGGAAGCAAACTTTGGGATAACAAGCGTGAAAAATAACCATAAGACTCCCAAACTCTCATCCACTTTTACTCAATTTAAAGGGCTGCGATGTATTTTTGCAGGAACAAATCGTTGAAATCGAACAAGTCGTTGAAAGGGCATTTGAATGGAAATATATGATACTCAGCGAAAAAAATGACGAGTCCCTTTTTTCCATTTCATGTCAACTTGACGTCGCGGCGCAGCGTAGTCTCCAGAATTAATATCTAATAACAGAGTCGTTTCGAAAGACACGAGGCGCGCACGTACTACGAGAATACATTGATCGAGGAAGCGAACTAAATGCTTTCCTCTTATAAAACACTTTTGATATAGTTATTTTATAAAAATTGCGCGATGCACTATCCATCAAATTGCGAGACAGAATTTGGGGCTACTAAACGCTTTCCTAATGACAAATTTGACGTGAGAAAAGATGTAATTTGGGCAGTTTCTCCACTCACGCTCATAGGCAGTATACTCGGTTGCGAAACTTATCCAAGGAGTACTCGATCTGGCGGTAAGGAAGAGAGGACACTCGGGTGGCGTTATCTATATTACATTCTAGTGATATTCGTTATTTCCACTATCACCGTCTTTCACATATGGGATACAATTCCTTACCTGCGCAACGAAAATAGTAACTTATCCGCATCTGTGGCATTCGGATGGGGGTTGTCCACCTACATCTTGATGTTCAGTAGAGCAATAATTTACCGACGACACCACCGGAGGACACATCAGATGCTGTTGAAATGCAGAGGGCTAGATAAAATGATTAGCGGTTTTCTCGGATGTAGGGTCCCCACCGACGCTATCAGATCGTGCACGGTAAAGCAGTTCGCTTTCATATTACTTGACTCTGTTTTTCATTTTGTTTCTTTAAGTTCCAGTGCAGTGGATACCAAGTATTTTATATGTTCCGTATACTTTGGCGCCACTGCCACATTCATTAATATGAAACATCTAAGCCTGATCCTTCAACTCAAAATAAGGATGGGTTTACTAAACTCCGATATAGACAGGTTTTGTACCTCTCGATATGACGACGCGCAAGTCACCTTGGGAAGACTGCCCTGTGGTTTAAGCAAAGATGTAATTAACTCTCAATGTAAAAACAGAAGTCAAGCGAAAGTATTGATTCAGAGGTCCAAGATTTGGCGGAGAGTGTATATTTCTCTCTATCGCAGCAACGACTTCCTTAATATTGTTTTTGGAAAACTGTTGATTTACGAAGTAATTCACTGCCTCATAAATATAACAATAGCCTTATATTTCGTAGTCACTTTCATGTTGAGTCATTGGAGTATGGTGAAAAGTTACAATGAAGCCGGCATGTATATTGGCTGGATAATCGTACGGCTGATTCAAGTCGCCGCAGTCGCCGGGTGCGGACTATACGCGTCAAAAGAGGTAAGGATGTGATAATTCAATTGGGGAACGAAAGGTCCAATACTTTCCACCCCAGTTGATGTACGATCTTGTCTCATTACAGCTGATGTACGATCTTGTGCTATTTTGTCTGTTTACATTTACCTACTGTTCAGTGAAACTCCTCAGTGTCGTTAGGGCATCAGTCGTGGGATCGAGTGGGATCAGGCGGTAGCAATTGTAAGGAGGAATTGCTGAAGCTCAATGTATGTTTCGTTCACTTTGCCTTCCACTCGACAAAAATGATACTAAATGGGAGAGAATATCTTGAGATATTTATGTTTCTCTCGACTAGACAAAAGGCTCAAAGCGATGACACTGAATGTGAATTACGCCAAAATTCGCTGGGAGAGTATCTGGCGTGTGAGAGTTTACTGCGTGAATATTAAAGTGGTGCTTGTCTTAAAAATGTAAATGTGCATTATGTAGCAAAAGGTAGCAATGACCTTTCATTTAGTAAACTGAATTGGAAAGAAATATTCGTAATCAAGTGTGTTAGCAAGGGTGCCTTATCCTGGTCTTAGATGAAAGAGTGGTTTTGGAGTATGGGACTCACCTACTGTTTGGGATACAGGGATATTTTCTGAGTTTGTTCACTTAGGAAAGAATAATCTGTGAAATATGGACCCTGCCGTAATTTTACACTCTATTTCTGTTTGCTGTAACGTCGATGACAATGACATATAATTGTGATTATCGTGACAATCAGCCCATAGTTTTTTAGAGAGCACTCGTTGATTTTTTTCAGAATTGTTTGTGCTTTTTTATACCCTACCGAATAATATTTCCGTTGATTAACATTTTGTACTTAATGATATTCCGGCAATTATGCCTGCTGTAAAAAATGTAGGAGTTGTTAATCATTTCGAGCCAATTTTTATACATCATTTTGAGATTTTTTCTTTCTTGTGGATTAGTCATAGTTTTCGCCAGCACCTACTACTATACTTCAGTGGACGGGTATATGTTTCGTGGTAATTGGACTTAGAACAAATATGAGGATGGTATTCACTCCGGCTCGGGCAAGAAAAAAAGAGACCTGTGTAATGGCTTGGATAGAAATTAACAAAAGACAGAGCATCATTTCATTTTCAGTATTCGAAGATGCATAAAAGACGGATACATGCAAGAGAACAGGCATTTGACTAATTAAATTGGTGATTTATATGATAGAAATATGCTTTCAGAAAATATAGACCATTAATATTAACTATTGACTGGTCGTACTCATATGCACAAACTTCAGGCTGCGTTGGGTTTATTTTAGCTGAGATGGTTAAAGTAGCTTTCAAAGATCATTTTCGCCTAAATTTAAATGAGATGAACATCGTTCGAGAAAAAATACTTCAAAAGGATTATATATGATTTCCTCTTTTGTAAATAATATAGTATGTTTGCCTTAATTAGTGGGTAACTATCGTTAATGCCTCAATTCGAGGTAATTGAAAGGAGGAAAGAATATAGGGTAAAACTTCAAACACTCTGACGTCCCCCGAGACAAGCAACTCTGAAGGGAGGACACTTAATGACCGGCAGTGCTTATTTTCTTCTAATAAAACTTGGGTTTATAGTTATGCTTACGTTCATCATAAACGGTGCTGCCACTTATAAGGCAAAAATAATCGAAACATTTTCAGAAGTATATACTAGCATTCGGTTCTGTGTGGGAAGAAGTTTACTCATGCTCATCCCTACGAAAAACGACAGCATTCGGGAATTCAAGCCACTGTATTTATTATCCCTATAAACGCCGTTGTCACCTTTAGTCTCACAGCATACCTATCCCTCTTCATGACGTCCAAAATGTCTAATCTATTTCCTCCCCATAATTACCTAAGAACTCGTATCTTGAAAATTATAGAGTCATAAACAGGAATTGCCTTGAATAATACCATGTTCATTTAAAAAATCATTAGTAATAGTGATGCATTTGACTTATAGTCATGGTTAGTAATGATCAACTAACCGAGGCCCTGGAACGTGCAGTGTTTTCAAACAATTATCTTAATCCCGATGAATACCGAATGTCAACATTTTTATCTCGTACCATAAAGGTTTTCTCTTAAGAATTGAATAGTCTAAAGTGTCACACATAAAGGATTTGCATAAGACCCTCGTACTCTGAAGCTGTGATAATCTAGAACCAGCATGTCGTAACGAGGCGCTCGCTTTCACTTGGATAAACCACTTTTAAATATTTATTTCACTAAAAGGTATCCTTTAATACCCAATTGTGAATGTCATTTTTTCAAAATTTGATTAGTTATTTTTCTAGACAAACGAAGCAGCATATTGAAGCCACTCAATTTGCTCAATACTAGAGCTGTGCGCCGCCGCCGCCGATTGTTCTGTCTCCGCCGCCGCCGATGAAATCAGAGTCATCTACATGCCGCCACAACAATTATCAAGTTGTTGTGGCGGCATGTAGATGACTCTGCGATGAAATGTGTGCGGCGCGCCGCCGTCATACGTGGCCATTTACAGAACACTCTTCCAGTGAATGGATAATGTATTCGTGTTCATTTATCAATGCTGCTTTCTCATCATTGCATTTTATTATTTTGTCTAATATTACTCCTCACAGTTACAATGATACCCGTGCAGTAAATAGTCTAGTTTTAATTACGTAGTGTAGTAATAGTTAGTTAATGGCAAATGAAAAAAATTCCTGACTCCGGAATCCAACAATTACATACTACCCTGCCAGACCCCACTACTAACATAAGAGGCAGTTCTCAGCAGAAGGCATTCATCTACATCTGCATACTATCCTGCGAGCCGGCGCATGGACGTGTGGCAGGGGGTGTTAGAACACCAGGAGTGTAAAGATGTAAGGGATAAGGCTCTGGGAGGTGAAAGTGTGAAGTGTAATATGGGAGTGTATTTAGTGGAGCTCAGTTTTTATTATAGTCGCTTATTATGTGCGGAAAGAATGAGTTTTTGTTCCTATCTGTTCGGTAATGTATCTTTCCCATTTTATCGCTTCTGTCATTCCTACACTGAAAAAAAGGTATGGTTGTGGGAGTCATATTACTATTGCTAGTGTCAGTATTGGTGCAGTAGCAATGACAAGTGATGCTGTAACAATGTCCTGTAGTGCAGCAGCTAGGCACTATGGCTGTGACGGCCATAGTGAATTGCTACGAGAAATATGGCTGCAGCTGCTATAGTTGTTGTCCCTCATCCCTCACCGTTTCACTCTGGCCCCCCTAGCCATACTCTGTTGTTCGGCTGTCAATTTCCTCTAATTGCTGCATGGATTCCCTCTAGCTGCCACGGAGACGGGGCTCCCAGCTTTGGAAATCCAAAAATCATCACTAGAAATTTTATACGACTATAAATGTCTATATCAGCTGCTGGGGTAAAAATAAAAATCACTGGCGTTAAATTTTTCCTCCACAAAAGTGCTAATAATCAACCGTATTGTTTTTTACTTTAAACAACATATTTTGGCAATATTATGGGAAATCGGAAATTTGGGAATATTATTGAAAATATTATATACTTCCAAAAACTACATTTAATAACTCAAAAAGCCATGAATCCCGATTTTTGAGCTCGTATTGCCAATAATAACTAAAATTTTATAAAATACTCACGAAAATACCTCCGAATTTCGGAAGACTTTTCAAAATTTTGCGACTTTTAGGAGACATTTTTTTTCGCAAGATTGAAGACTTTTTTTTCCGCACACTAATCGCCACACAGTACAAATCAATTCCAACTAAAGGGATATTGCGGAACTCGGAGTAAACAACTGAAATTGCCAGCACAAAATTTGATACAAACTTAATACTTGAGGTGATTGTAATGAAACAAATCGCTTCGAACATTCTCAATGCCAAAGTCCACGACGTTTAATTAAAAATTCTTATTCTTTGCTAGAAGAAAAAAACGCGGAAAAAACGGTCATCATCGGTCACCTCATCCTTCTCCCTCACTCAGGCTACGGCTGTCTCGCCTAAGAACCCAACATTGTCGGCAAGTTGTAGGGTTCTTGTGCCTCGCCTGCCTGTCTGCCGGCCGGCTTCTCTCGGCCGCTGTCCGCACGGACCGACCTGAGTCCAGCCGGAGCGGCGCCAGAGCAGTCAGGAAGGCAGGCGACAGTGTAGCAATGTGGCGCTCATCACATCGCTGCACCCATTCTTAACCAATTTCACTTCTCAGCTAGTTTGCGCAGCGTTCAGGTCTCCTGGCCAAACTTTCGCACCCCGCAAACAAACTCCTGTGTTCTTCAGCCCCGACCCGGTGCAATAGTGATTGTAATTAATGAAATGGTGATAATATTATAGTGATGGATGAATTGAAGATATTTCTGGAGGAACACTGCCTGGAGAACATCCTGCCAGTTTTGGAAGGTGAGTAAACTATAGTGAAATTATGGCTAACAGCTTAATTCCCCTTTTGCCTATAGCAGTTCTTTTGTTGCTCTTTTATTTCAAGAAGCTTGTATATATAAAAGTGTGGAATAGAACCAAGTATATTTTATTAAGAGTGAGATCACTAATTTCCACTATGTGAAGCCGGAGATTTTGTCCTGTATTAAGGGATTGGTTTACTTTTAATAATTCTCACATGTAAAATTCGCTTTGTTGGCGTCGGTGGCCATCATTTGGACCATTTACAATTAAATCCAGTCCAAGTTTAACGTATTAAACTTCTAAGTGAATTCATTTAATCTATTTTGATTCTTTTCCTTGAATGCGTAACACTGTCAATCATAATGGTTTTATGTTGTCTTCTCAAAGGGTGGGGTGAGAAGTTTCATTATATATCACAGATCTTGACTGATATAATTTTTTTCACTTTTTAGGATATCAATGATATAGACAGAAACATCGGGAGAATTTACAAAACTGCGGAGACAAAGAAATTTGCTGTGCAACCTTTCCCCCTTGTTGTTGGTGAGGGTACGAGTAACATGGGGTCCAGTTATGTCGACATTAATCGAGCCAGCATTCCTAAAGAATCGCCCAAACGGGCAATAGAGGTAGCATTTAAATCATATTTTGCTAAAGACGCTCTTTGATATCCACACTCAATGGGACAGGACCAACCCAATTACCAACCACCCGGAAGTAAAGAGACAATTTAATTAAGTCGTTGAGAGTTTGAGTGCCATTATTTGTAGTGCAATCATGCCTATCTGTGGTGAGTGTGGAATGACATTTTAGTCTCTCAGTGCTTTATTTCTACACAGTAAATTAGCTCATTCTAAAAATAAGTTAGACAAGTTCAAATGTGGTGAAAGTAATTGCTACCGTGTGTATTCAGACTGGTATTCCTTCAAAAGTCATTATGATAAATCTCACGACTGTTAGAGTGATGTTCCTGGTCCATCTTCGAAACGCAGGGGTGTTGACTGTTATGGAAATACTGTTTATTCTAATTTTAATGAGCCTGTATGTGATAATTTTGATTCTTCGCCTGTACCACAGGGTGATTTTGATGATCAATTTAAAGAAGTGAGGCATCATTAAAAGGCTAACATGAAGTTTTCACATAAATTTTTCATGAGAGTGTGATTATATTTTAAATTATTCATGTCTTTGAAGGCGCGCGATATTTAAGGATTTTTTTTGTTATGTGAAAATTACTTTTTGTGGGTTAAATTCTTGCATTATTATGTATGTTGAACATTCTTGTGACTATAATTGCGTTCAATTGTATTTATGACGGATTTGTATGCATTGGGTAAACGAATAAATTGTTGCTAATCAGTGATTGAGCCTCTTATTCCCTAACCAGTTAAAATTGCAAATAAAACATTAGTCATTGGATCCTCTAGCCACAGTGAAGGGTTGGACCAACAAAAAAATCTAACTTCACCATCAATATAAAATGATAGGGAAAACAGTGCCATCTTGCTGCTGTATCATATCAGTATTTCCACAAGAACTAAACACCATGACCAGTGAAACCCTAAAACTTGGCACGAGCAAACAAAAACCGCGGCTGCAGCAGCTAGTCACTGTGGCTGTGACAGCAATAGTTATATTTGAGGTATCTTCTCCGATCACCTCTTACTATGGCTGACCCAGCAATATCTGGGGCTATCACGCCAACAGAGCTCAGCCAGAACTATGGCTGTCACAGCCATAGTGTATTCCTGCAGCAGAATAAGGGTATTAAGCAATCGGCTATGGCTACAGCAGCCATAGATAAGGCTGGCTGAAATACTTCAATAATCTATTGTTGGGAGAGCCATACATCCGGCTGCAGCAACTATTCCTTTTTTGCAGTGTAGAGATGTAGTGAGGCGTCATGATAATATTCTCTTTGTCGCTCTGAAACAAACGAGTTCTAAATTTCTCAAGCAAACTAAGCCTAGCGTATAGCCTTCGAGTCTATCTACAGACTGCTATCAACAGCCACAGCTTCAGATGAGTGAAATTCACGATGCGGGAGGCAACGGGGAAACCACCGCATTAACTTTCTTAAAAGATGCGGCCTATATCTACCAATGTCTTAGGAATCGTACACAATCTAAAAGTCGTCCATTCTACTCCATGATTCAAAATTAAACGCCTCTTTAATTCAGCCAAAGTTGAGGCTTCGGAGTACTGAACGTGAAGGCCGCAGAAACTATATCTACTACGTGCTCTTTTAAGGTCACTCATTTTGATCGTCCACGAGCTCGGAGTTTTGGACCCTTTGTCGCCCTCAGCAACTCTAGTCCGACCCCTCCCAGCAGACGGTGGGTAACGTCCACGGGTATATTTGAGCTCTGTGTTTGGCGTTTTAAAGGTTTTTTTTAAAGTATTCAACAGGTATTAGGTAGGTTTTGTTGAAAGATATAGGATCTCCTCCAGGTTTTCTCAACTCTCAGGGTCCTGTCTACATTTTATTCTCCGCCTCAGCGCAAGATCTAACTTTCTTCACCCCGTCCGCCAAACCCATTTTCCTTCTACTCCTATCCCGCTCGCCTAACCAATATCCCTGTATAACACTCTTAAATAACCCATCGCCCCGTATTAATTCCTCCAGCCACCTATCCCGCCTACCCTGGATTTCATTCGGATGTTTCCTTTCCTCGCCTACCATCTCAAGCACTTCCTCTGTCGTCTGCCTTCCCGTCCAACTCAGTTTCTCCTTTCTTCTCCAAACCTCTTCGATCGAACACAGCGTAGGGCAGTTAGATTCTTTAAAAAATGTTATGATAAACATAGTAGTGTTGCAAAACTGTTGAGGGAATTAGGGTGGGAACGTCTATCCGATCGAAGGGATAAATTTAGGCTAAATCTTTAACAAAAATTTAATGTAGACTATTTTTTTCCAGACGTTCAAAATATTCTGCTAGAGCCAAACTGTTATTGTAGGGATGATCACAGAAATTAGATTAAGGAAATAGACCGCAGAACCGATAGATTTAAGATGTCATTTTTTCCGCGTACAATAAGGGACCATTATAGTTGTGATAGATCAGTTCTAGGATACTCACTATGTTAAAGAGGTTTTTTCAGTAGTGCTCAGTATCTTAACATGAATTGTAGATACTAACTTCGCACGCAATCTCCGGCATGATATACTCCTGCATGTCTTAGTAACTTGTAGTGCTATTTATTTGTCGCATTAATAATACTAACGCATCATGAGTAGTGTGTGCTGCGTGGTAGCATGTTCTTCTACGTATCACTCTCCTGGTTTGTGGTCAGACTGCATACCGTTGCCCTGACTGCTTTTGGCCGGCGCCTGGCATTCGGGGGAACGTGCGCGGTTCTGATTTTAACTGGGATGAGTGCTACATGCCTGGCGTGGAATCACCCCGTTCCACACACCGTAGTGGTGGCTTGCACGGTATTTTGTTGATGTAGATGAAACCAATATCTCATATGCTTTCAGCCTATTCCCCTCCTCTTTTCTGAGGATTCACGTTTCTGTTCCATACAACACTACGCTCTATATCAAGCTCATCGCTAGCCGCTTTTTTGCATCCTTATCCAAGGTCCATATCATCACCTCCGTTCTGTTTTCAAGCTCTTTCTAAGCTAATGTTATTCTCCTACTCATGTCTTTGCTACTATGCTCATTTTCGTCTAGCATACTGCCTAAGTAATTTTATTGTACTACTTTTTCAAATTTGTTCCCACCAAATTTTATTATAAGCTTCGTTTTATTCCTAGCCCTAGAAAATATCATTACTTTTGGTCATTCATCTTCCTTCTGAATTTCTGCACGGAATTTCTTAAACCTTGTAGTCCCATCGATGATCGACTAACCAATTCCTGATCGACCGCGAACCTTACCGACATCAACATTTGCCTTCTTACTTTGGTTCCTTCACTAAGCTCTTCCAATGCCGGTCTTAATATGTCCTCAGCATGAATGTTGAAAATCTAAATCGACAACGGGCACCCTTGCGTTACCCCGCGACTAATAGTTGCCTTCCCGTTTCACCGTCAGCCACCCTCACGTGGATCGTTTGGGCCATATACTTTTTGGATTTGTCTCTTGTCTCGTCAATTTATGCCTATGCCCCCAAGTTTGAAAAAAACTTGCCTACTTTTTTTCCTAAATACGTAAGCAGCTCCGAAGGTAATTTTTCTACTCCTACTGCTTTCCTTACCTTCATCTCTTTCAATGCTTTCTCTACTTAACTGTCAAGTATCATTGGCACGAGATAATCTTCATATAGTGTTCCGTCATTCACTTTATTTAAATTAGTTGGTTTACTATCGCTGCCATACAGCTCCTCCACGTTTTCGCTCCACCGATCTTGGATATCTTCTTGATCAATTAATATCCCACCTGTTCTGTCCCTAATCTTTTGTGCCTTTTGTACTCTCTTCCCGCGCGATAGCAATTTTATTTTAGTGTTTAATTTTCCCTTCTTTTGCAGCTTTTCCATTTCCTCTAATTGTCTCCTCCACCAGTTTTCCTTCGCCCGATTGGTAATCCGCCGGAGTTGATCATTTAACTCATTTGTGCTTCGTCTTACCTTGGTCAGTGTTGATGTTTTTTCCATTTTCCTTCCTCTTTAATAACCTTAACATTGCTTACGTAAATCACTGCTTCTATCCTCCTCATTTCTCCTACTCCTGTTAATTTCTCAGCCGCTTTTCCAATGCCTGTTTTAATATTCTCCCATTTTGCCTCAATTGTACCTATTTCCTTGGCTTTGCCTATGTACCTTTCCACTATCTCTTGGTATTCCCACCTTTTCCCCCTTCAAAAGCTTCCATGTTCCATATCTTCATCCTCCTCTTTTAACTAAGCCATTAGAACATAAATCTACATTACATTTAATTATACCTAAACTATGTTCAATGCTGCATCAACCCCAGAATGGCTGTGCAAGTTATTGACAAAGTTGCTCAATCTTTGCCTAGCCATGATGTGATCAATTTGATATCTCCCAGTGTTTCCCGGCATTTTCCATTTGTATCCCCGCCTACGATGGTGAAACTAAGTGTTTGTTACTATCAATTAATTTCTTCATCAAAATTCATCTGTCCTCTTACAACGATCATTTCTCGTTCCTAATCCACACCCTCCCACATCATCCACTTCTCTCATTTCTCCATTACTGCGTTCCAGTCGCTCATTCCTATCAGACTTGTTTTCTTCCCCGAGATCTCTGTGATTATCTCCTCTATCTGTTCATATACCCAATCCACCTTTTCCTCCCTATGATTACTTGCTGGCATTTACACCTGGACCAATGCGAAATTTGTTGGGCGTGATTTTATTTCTACCACTAGTATCCTGTCGCTCGCCCGTTCATATTTACTTTCCTCGTCCCCATTTCCCCCGATGCAATTGTAAAAGAAAAATTTAAAGAACTCTTTTAGATAACTTTGGGAAGAATGTACCGAATGGTTTAGCAAGAGGAATCCAAGTGGTGGATATATGAAAATGCTTTCCTCCTGCGGAGCTTGAAATAAGAAAATGTTACCTCTTTCTATAAGTGATCTTAAAATTTTTGTTAAACTTTAAGTTGGAACTGTAACTTACAAAAAGAGAACTTAAACTCAGTCTCTCGATATTCATACTGCCATTATTGAAATTCATAAATAGCATAAATTGGCACATCCATTCAAGTACCTCGTATGTTGCGTAATTTTGCAGGTTTGGTTTACCGATTAATATTTTCAGCCAAAGTTCTCCGAGATTTTTAACTATAGCATCCCCTCCGCACTCCCCTCTCATCGAATGGAATATCCCGGCTTGGGTTTGGCTATGATATATTATCTGATGGATAATAAACCGAAATCATGAGGGATGTTCTTCTGCGGATGAACTGAGTGCTGAAGTACATGTGATGGACCTTCCTGAAAGAGTTTAGAAGCGTGAATGATGGGAGGGTTACAAAATAGTTTCTGCGACTACCTGAGAGGGAGAAAAGTGATCTAGGACCAGATACAACGAGTTTTTGAGTACAATGGGAAAGATTGGTGCTGAGGGTTAGTGGTCTCTTTCAAAAAATGGAGGACGAAGGAAATAACACGTTATTCCGATTTGCGGAACCCAAGGAAGAGGACAAGGGGGACAACATATTCCAGGCCGGGTTTTCAAGTAATTAATGGGGAAAGTGAAACTCCCTTCCCCTCACCCTGATACCCCTCTCTCTTCGTCTCTCTTTCACCTAGATACACAGATGATCGTAGCAAATGAGAAAAATATGAACATAATCGTGGGAGTGCTATTTCATCATATTTGAAAGAAGTATTAATGAAAGTTTAGCTGTGAAATGGACACATTGGTTAACAACAATATATTCGCATTTGGGACTGGTCATGTAGAAAATTACAGGTGAAATATTAAGTGTTCTTAAAGTTTTTCGATGCGATATTTCCTGCAACGCTTGTAATGGGAAGACATTTCTCAAACACAAGTATAAATTAAATGAACTATGTGATTACATGACATTAACGTATATAAATATAATAATTGCCATTTAAGTTGAAAAATATATATCAATATATTTATTTATAAGAAATACATGATACGTAATATCATAATATGGTAATGGGCTACGATGCAATATGGCAGATGAATTACGCCGCCGGTAAAATTCAACGGCTCGGCGCACCGGTGGCCCTATTTCCGGCCTCCTCCGCCGCCGATAATTTTACCATCGGCGCACTGGTCTACTTAAAACGTATTAGTCCTTTCCCATCCGCATGCTATAATTACGGCGTTTTAAAAGCCATCAGTATAAAAAAATTAGATTAATGCATTCAACTCTCTTGTGTAGTAAATATGTACTTACAGAACTGTGATCTTTATTTCATGCATTTAACGATAGTCACTCCATTCCAAGGATAAGATGAACTGATACATCTTCTAATTCAGCGACCATCAGTAGGAAGTATCTTTTTGAGAATTGTACTTACTATTCATTGCCTTAGGTGGGAATAAAAGGCATAGCGTGCTTTCAAGTCTAGAATGATGTAACAAATAGATCAGAAGCTCCAGCTTTTAATGTCGTTTGCTCTTACATGAACTTGGCGAATTATTACCGACCTATATTTGTTCCGACCTATAATTGTTTTCCATTGCTTACTTAGTGTGGAAGATGATTAAAAAAATAAACTTGCATCATAGCAAGATCATATATGTCCTGTGGATTGGAAGAGAAGATGGCGAACAATTCTGAGTTTAGTGCTTGACGCAAACACGTTACGACCATATTTTTAACCCTGTGCAAATCCTAGAAATACACGTCAATTTAAGCATCTCTCTAACCTTCAATTAAAAAGTTAATTATGGGCGGAATGTTCATAAAAGAGAATCAATATTGCGGGACGTAGTACCCATTCCAACGCTCGATATAGACCTCATTTCGGCGGATAATTCAGCTCCCGGACGATTTGTCAAGCGATCAACCGGAAGAAAACTCTGGAATCTGGAAGACTCGTCATGGAAAAGGCCAAAGCATATCCTCAGTTGCCGAGACTTTGGAAGAAATACATCAAGAACCGACCGAAGCTCTTCCGGGACATTTTATGGACCAACGCCCCCGTGACTTGGGTCTCCATTACCTTCGGAGCCTTACCGCTCCCAGTCAACCATCCTCGAGACGGGAATAATACAATGTCAAGGTGGATGCTGCTTTATTTTGTCGTAATGAAGGTGGGATGGGTAATTATCATTTTCCACGTGACACATGACAGTATTACGAGTTACAACGTCACTCTACCATATGAAAATATATTAGCGTGGAACTCCAGTGTCTACGTTGTGTGCAATTCTGCTATACTCCTTTTTCATCGACGGGTGTACCAAGAAATTATGCTCAGTTTCTTTCGACTTGTCAAAAGGCTTGACGCTATGGATACGAGGTTGAATCACGCTAAAATTTTCCCGAAGGCGCTGAGGCAGTTGGCTCTTTTCGGCACAAACTTTGCACGTATTCATTTATCCAACACTTTATTATACATCAGTGAAGGAGTAATACATCGCGTATTTTTTGCTACTGTACATGGGTGTTTCCCGTTTTTCTGTGCAGCTTATTTAAATCACCTTGGTGGATAACTTGTGCCTCAGGGTTAGCTGGATGAATCACGAAATGCAAAAGCTCTGTGGCTTTGAGGACTCGGCGGGAGATGAATTCTTGGTCTCCCAGTGGAGAAAGGACCCTGTTAGCAATTTATTCAGTGATCAGAGCGCAACGGGTGAGCCCAGAATTTTCGGTTGCAGCAGTATACTGGTGCTCATCCAAATTGATCTTTATAAACTGAGCCGTATGACAGACAATTTCACCGGCGTTCTCAACCTTCTACACGGAATATTCGGTATTTCGACAATGACATTATATCTTTACCTTTTGTCGGAGTTACTATGGAAAACTCAGGGAGACATTAACCTGTTATCATACTTCCGTTTTTATACTATCAGATAGCGGTGTTTGTTATAGTTATGCAGCTGATCAGATCCTGCCGTACTTTGAAGAAAAAGGTAAAAATTTCAGGATGCCCTCTGATTAAGGTAAAAATTAATTCAAGAGTTCAACAACAATGAGGTATCATTGAAGTTATTTCTTACAAATGATGGAATGGGATAAGAGGCAGGAAAGTGTGTCTCGTACTCCAATCAATCTCCCCAAACATTTTTTCAGACAAAATTTCATCTTTTGAACAATACAACTATCCACCTGATTTCCCAATGCTTTCTATTTTCTTTTTCAATTTTAGTGATATTCTTGCATGTTTCCTTCTCTCTCTGCCCCGAAGACAATATTTTTTAATTTTAAAAAATAGTGGATAAAACATTCAGAGTACACACTATTGATTTTCTGACATGATCTATGCTTTGAAAGCTCCTCCATTTTTTAAAATAAGTTCATCCTGGAGTGCTATTTCCCACAGAAAAAAAGGTGGAATTTATTGTCATAAATCTTGAAAAGTAGATTGATTAGTAATATATTTTTGTGTTTTTCGTAGAGTGAGGTAGGTTTTTAAAATGAGGACCAAATTTATTTGAAATTAATATGATGTGATATTTGATTAAAACTACCTCAACTAGTTCAAGCACTTGGAGCGATAATGAGGAATGAGGGATCCGGGTTTGATTCCTGGTCTAGTTGAGTGATTTTTCACTCAGTGGACTTTTCTCATTTCGAGATCTCAAAACTAAAATCAATATACGATTTGAAAATAATAACGTAGGTGTATACCAAAGTTTTCTATTATAAATTTTAACGAATGAGGCGATACTATGTGGACATTGATGGAAGACATAACGGAGTCAGATAGACAGAATTTTATTGTATTTCCGCAGAAATTTAACCATCGAACACATACCTAGGTTTCGGAATTTCTATGTCGCTTATGGTGTTCTGTGACATTTAAATCACTTTTAAAATGACAGAAAATTTAATTAGGAAGACGCCTATGGCATTGGAAGATGGAAAACGGTGAATCAGGTTGAATGGCGATAGTTCACAGTGTTAGGCAAGTTTAAGACATGAGATCTGTAACTTACACGCAAAGGATATAGTAATAATAATATAAAAATATTTATTCTGCCTTACATGTTTCATTACAAATATTTTTTCTGTATTAAGGAAGTAATATAGCCTATAAAGCATTGAGCCTGTGTTTAGGTTAATTTCTAAATCATTAATGCGGAAAAGAACACATAAAACCATGATTAACAAAATATGAAAAATATACAAACAAAATAGGTGCGTAAGAAAAAGAAATATTATCACTGCGCTGGCTTAAGAACTTGCAAAAATAAGGCAACTGTACTACAAATGCAAAATACAACATACTTATTTTATCCTAAATTTACTGACCCTTTACAATAAGGTTTCTATATCATAAAATGTTAACAACCATTTTAGAATCAGTCTTTGATACCTATTGAAATGGATAGATTCTTTGACATTATTTGGCAGAAGATAATACACTTTGGGCCCCATATACAGAAAACATCTTTTATACATTGTGAGATTAGGTTTGGGTGTAGGGAAATCCTGAAACCTCTTTGAAAATTAAACATGATATCACTCCCTAATAAAGATGGACCGTAACCACTACGTAAATATAAGATTTTCAGTACTTTATAGCAGTACAAGTACCTCAGTGGGAGTATTTTTAATTCATTAAACAGAGGGCGGGAATGTTCATAGCGATCTTTTTGTAATATAAGTCTTATTATTTTTTTCTGTATGAAATAGGCTGACTTAAAAGTGCTGTAATAACCTCCGCCACAACACGTAAGTCCATATTCCAGCTTTGAGTGCACTAAGGCATAGTAAACCATATTACGAACAGAAAGCGGATATTTGTTGCGTATAAAATAAAATTTTTGAGACTACGCTTTAAGTAAGTACATACATTTGAAATTTGCTTATCCCATTTCAAGCGATAATCTAAGGCTACTCCCAGGTATTTAACTTCTTTTGCCGTTTTAATGACAGGGCAATTACAAAGATCACTTGAACTGTCCGAGGTGTGATACAGTAAATTTAAATCAAGATTATAACAGTCACATAAAACATACATTGCGTTTCTCTTTCATTCAATTCCAAGCCATTATAATTAAACCAGCGTCGTAGACTGGATAAGTCAAGCTGCATTGCATCAACAACTCCATCCCAAGTAAAATTCACATAATTCAAAGCCACATCGTTTGCAAAAGTTGTTACCTTACCTTTTAATTCATAGCCACATAAATCATTAATATAAATTAAGAACAAAATCGGGCCCAAAACAGAACCCTGAAGTACACCAGTGTTAAGGCTGCTAAAAGCACTCTAGAAATTTTTTACCTTAACACACTGACTGCGATTAGTTGAATTGCTCTGGAGCCAGTCACGAGCTATGCCTCTCACGCCAGCCTATTCTAATTTCTGTAGCAGTATTTTGTGGTCTAAAGAATTGAAGGCTTTTTTAATGTCAATAAAAATAGTTCCGACTCGTTTCTTGACATTAACACCTTCGTAGACATCGGTCATATAATTCATTAATGCACATTCGGTGCTTTTACCAAAAATTTAAATAATTTAAAAAACCAAACTGATTTGCACTAAAGAATTTCACTTTATGGAGATAGCTGAGAAGTCTATTTTTTATTAACTTTTCAATTGCTTTAGAGAGTATGGATAATAGTGAAATAGGCCTGTAGTTTTCAATTCTGAGCCGTTCACCTTTTTTAATATTGAAATGACTTCTGCTTTTTTCAACGGATGAGGAAATTCGCCAGTCTCAAAGCTTTTATAGCAAGTATGGGCTAATACGGGCGCTATGGCTGTAATTACACTTTTTAATGAGTAACTCTATTCCATCTATCCCTGTAGTTTTACCTAGTGGAAGGGCATTTACTATCGCAGTTATTTCATGAACTGTCACTGGTTCAATAAAGAAAGAGTTCATTACATTAGTATATAAACTAGGGTCTTCTAAGTGTAAGTTGTGACGAGTATCATGAAATGATTGTGCATAACTAAAAACACTCGTGAAATATTTATTTAACTCTATTTCTAGAATAGAGGGATCATTTACTCTAACTCCATCAATTTTTAGTACCAAGTCTTGTTTAATAGTTTTTTTATTCACCAGTCAATTCTTTGAATAAGTTCCATTTTACCACGTTTTTATTAAGTCGCTTTCTTGTTTGTTTGTTTGTCCTTCTGGGTAAAATCTTGCAACTCAAATTTAACCCACTTCCCGATTAGCTATCGACTTAATATTTTCAGTACAGATCAGATCCAGATGACAATGCATTCTTACGCTATATCTAGCTCCTCAGAGGCAATATGAGCGGCTATTTTCGACAATTTCCATTTGTGTTAATCGCTCAGCTGTTTGATTTGACAGCCATTTCCTCGAGTTGCGAGGTGGCCCAGGGAAAGGAACTGGCCCCCCTACTCTGAATGTGTGAAACTCCTACGCCTTTGGCTTAGTCTAAAGTGAGCTCTACCCTCACCTACCCCAAACCAACCTTCGGGTTGAAGCACTGAGTGAGTGAGTTAGCCATTTTACCACGTTTTTAGCAAGTCGCTTCCCTGTTTGTTTTTCCTCCCGACAAAAAGATCGCGAGCGGAAGGCGTCTGCTGCTCGAAATCGAAATAAAAGCGATCAAATTTCTCACCTTGCTAAAGATCGAAAGCGAAAGTTCTCAGCTCGAGTAAATGAGTCTCCGGATGCCTATGTTTCTCGCCTTGTCTCTCAGCGAGAATACGCTGCTGAATACGCTGCAATAATCCTTTATACAAGGACTTGACCATCAACAACTTTGCGCGCATGGACGAAGCGGATATCGTCCGCTACATTCCTCCGGAAACACCGCAGCAGCCGCAACGAGAAAAAGCTGCAGAAATGAGGAAAGTGATAAGAATATAGTGCATATAGGACATCAGGGCAAGGTAGGTTGGCAAGATGAAGAGTTGAATTTCTAATTAGGTGTTGTATACAAGCTCAGAGCTTCCTCTGCAAACACGTTTTTATTTAAACTAAAAAGAAGAAAAATATATAATACAATAGGTTAAAAAATTAATCTAAAAAAACACGTTTTTATTCAAACTAAAAACAAGAAAATAAACCACCCTGCCTTGGCTCAAGGTCCCACGATTAAATTTTACAGATAAAAGACTACATGTTCAAAATCAAAAACGTGGTGCGCATCAATTTCAATACCTTGAATCAAATTCTTTCTCTGTAAATATTGATTACAGTAGTACAAGTAATATCTCAAATATATGATGATGAATTTATATCACTCCACTGTCAAATGTAAAGCGTCATAAAATTTGCTTCAGAGTTGAATAGCTTAGTTCTAATACTGTTGACATTTCATATACCTTTACGACAATACGATTTTAATGGAGACAGGAGATGAACATGAGAGAAAAAACGGACAACTCGATTCCTTAAAACTACTTCTGGGGAAGTCTTTTAATCATAATGGCAGCTCAGGGCTCCATAATAAATAGATATTGAAATTGATGCAATCGGTGGGAAGGGATTTTTCAGTGCGTGTTCATGGAAGCCATTCGTCTGATAAAGTTGGGAAAAAGGCTGATGATTTTGATGACAGAGACTACCTCTCACAAGGAGATGGTGTTGCCTTGTGAGGAGTCAAAAAGTGTATTTGCCTCCATTTTTGTGAAGTACCGCATCGATGCTGCTGTCCTTTTCCTCAACGAGGCCTATTTAAAATGAGTTATGTATTCCAAGTTGTCTTTTTTAGTTGCTTTTTGCTCACCCATAGGACTGTTATTTTAAAACAGCTCAGACCATCTCTCTTTCCCCTTTTTGAATTGTGATTATCCATCATAACAAATATAAATTTCTGTATTCCAGTCTTTGTATGCATCTTGAATAGTGCTTATATGTATGTGCTTGCTTGCCATAGTTTTTATAGCATAGTTTAGTGTAGCCTTTCTTAATTAGTTTCATTGGACTAGTCTTATACTCCTGGTGTTGTTTCCCCAAGGATCATTTCCATGAGTAGCATCCATGTATGATTTGAATGATAATACTATACTTTTCATTGCACCATATTTAAATGAGCCTGAGGTACTAGTAATGTAGTGTATAGACACTAGACTTTGCGTAGTATGGAGGATGCTCATTGTCATTAGTAGGCTAAAGAATTTCTGTGGCTTTCCTTGAGTAGTTGCCATGTATGATTTAAGTGATCACAGTATATTTAGAACTAAAATGTAGTTAAAAGAACGTGTTGTACTCGTAATGTGGGTTGTAGACACTGTACTTTTGCATAGCATGAAGAATACTCATTATCATTACTAGGCTAAAGAATAGCTGTGGCTTTCATTGAGTAGTTACCATAGTTGATTTTAGTGATCACATTATTTTGAAAACTCAAATGTATTTAAATGAACCTGTTGTACTCGTAATGTGGAGTGTAGACACTGTACCTTTGCATAGCAGGAAGGATACTCATTATCATTACTAGGCTAAAGAATTGCCGTGGCTTTCCTAACGTAGTTTCCATAGATAATTTTAGTGATCACATTATATTTAAAAGTGTCTTTCTTTGTGTTGTAACCATTGATAGTTTCAGTGATCATTATACTTTTTATTTAGCTGAACATCTTTTGCAATATAATGGAGTTGCTGTGACCATGTATATATTCTCTGCCCTTTTGCATTGCATTGAGGATTATTTCATGATGGTTTCTAATTGTGCCTTTCTTTATGTAGTATTTCAGTTGTCATTCTATCAGTTTCATGACAATGCATTTCAATGAACTTGTTGTACAATAAATTATTTTATATTTTAAATTGTACTATTTATTCATGTGAATAGCTTTCCCTGGCGTTTAAAATAAATCGTTACATCGAAGAATGATTAGTAGAATAGCTTAAGCGCCCATTTTAATCTCTTAACATAAATGGTTTCCAATGTTATAACTACTTTCGAACTGGTATTCAAATATATATTTGAATTTGGCGCCATAGTTTAATCTAACGGCGAACTGGCCACCAGAGAGCAGCACTGAGTTTTGTATTTCAATAGGGTAGAGGGAAGCTGCAGAGGCCTGGCACTGCTTGCTTCAAAATGTTCGCTTCTAGTAGGCATTATATTGCTATTAACACTGTACACTCCATCGGTGCACCATGCGTCCAAGAACGGGTTTCTCAGAGACGGAAGTCCAAATGATTGTGAGTGCCATTTGTTTCTTCCAGTGTGAAGCAGAAAAAAGTTCAAATAAGCGTTATCCTGTGTATCAAACTGTGTCTGACTGCATTGGAATCAGCTTGATGTCTGTAATAAGAATCGCCACCAAGCAAAAGGATTGTGACAAGGAGAACTCTAGTGACGACAATTTTACCACAAAGAAGAGGCTTTGAGTGCTGGGATGGCCTAAGATCTTCATTTAAAACTTCACAATAGGTGTAATACGGAGAATAATGTATATTTTTTACTTGAAGAACATGTTCCTAAGATTATTCAAGTTGATGGATGACTTTGGATTGATTGAATTGTTTGGGAATTTATTGCAAAAGGTTTCGTCAATTATGTTCCGAAATAATGCATAGCTCACACCAGACCACACCAGCATATATGTGCATGTGTTTCACTTATACTTTTCATGACAGTGAAGCGCACAGCTAAATGCATATTGGTAATAAGTCACCCCAAGATGCCTTGAAGGGACACACGCTTAGCATAGACACGGACTTTTACCGTACGTGAATGGACATTTAAATGAACCGCGCTACTGGCGAGTGAGTGGCAACCACGCGGCTCTTTTCGCCTCACTCCATCGCAGCAGAGTTACCAGTACGCAATGCGAAACATGCCGATAAATAACTTAGTAGCCTACTAATGACAATGAGCATTCTCAATGCTATGCAAAGTTTAGTATCTATACACTACATTACTAGTACCTCAGGCTCATTTAAATATGGTGCAATGAAAAGTATAGTATTATCATTCAAATCATACATGGATGCTACTCATGGAAATGATCCTTGGGGAAACAACACCAGGAGTATAAGACTAGTCCAATGAAACTAATTAAGAAAGGCTACACTAAACTATGCTATAAAAACTATGGCAAGCAAGCACATACATATAAGCACTATTCAAGATGCATACAAAGACTGGAATACAGAAATTTATATTTGTTATGATGGATAATCACAATTCAAAAAGGGGAAAGAGAGATGGTCTGAGCTGTTTTAAAATAACAGTCCTATGGGTGAGCAAAAAGCAACTAAAAAAGACAACTTGGAATACATAACTCATTTTAAATAGGCCTCGTTGAGGAAAAGGACAGCAGCATCGATGCGGTACTTCACAAAAATGGAGGCAAATACACTTTTTGACTCCTCACAAGGCAACACCATCTCCTTGTGAGAGGTAGTCTCTGTCATCAAAATCATCAGCCTTTTTCCCAACTTTACCAGATGAATGGCTTCCATGAACACGCACTGAAAAACCCCTTCTGGCGAGTGAGTGGCAACCACGCGGCTCTTTTCGCCTCACTCCACCGCAGCAGAGTTACCGTTACGCAATGCGAAACATGCCCATAAATAACTTAGTAGCCTACTAATGACAATGAGCATTCTCAATGCTATGCAAAGTTTAGTATCTATACACTACATTACTAGAACCTCAGGCTCATTTAAATATGGTGCAATGAAAAGTATAGTATTATCATTCAAATCATACATGGATGCTACTCTACAAAGACTGGAATACAGAAATTTATATTTGTTATGATGGACAATCACAATTCACAAAGGGGAAAGAGAGATGGTCTGAGCTGTTTTAAAATAACAGTCCTATGGGTGAGCAAAAAGCAACTAAAAAAGACAACTTGGAATACATAACTCATTTTAAATAGGCCTCGTTGAGGAAAAGGACAGCAGCATCGATGCGGTACTTCACAAAAATGGAGGCAAATACACTTTTTGACTCCTCACAAGGCAACACCATCTCCTTGTGAGAGGTAGTCTCTGTCATCAAAATCATCAGCCTTTTTCCCAACTTTACCAGATGAATGGCTTCCATGAACTCACACTGAAAAAACACCTTCCCATTCCTTGACAGCTTCAAAATCACAGGATTTACATGATTGGTTACCTGTATTGGATTCTCAATGACTCCTGACCAGGAAGTGCCTTGAATTACCATTGCCTGTCTGCAGGATGAGCATGCATGTAGTCTCATGAACATTTCGCAAAGTAAGCCACAAAAATTTTTTGTTGCCTTTTGTATTGCCTTAGCAATTTTGTATTGCCTTAGCTGTGCATGAATCATAAGCTGCCAGGGTACTTTGAGTCGCAAGGCACACTGTGGCAACTTCGCGTGGCTCAGAGAAACTTTCTCTTTTCAGATCCTCTGTTACGGTCTCCTTCGCTAGGCAGAGAGTCAGCAATAACCAGCGCACAAAATACAAATTAAAAACAGACAAAATTAGTTATAATAATGATTCTGACTCTACATGATCCACGTACCCGTATTACTTACATTATAGAGCACACAACAGTTTCAAGCAATTTTCATTTGAGCCATTAGTTTCGAAGTTAGCAGAGGTTTGCGTTGTCTTCAATACTTCGTTCAATTTTAGAGATATTAACAATTTTTTTCTGCAAACAGGAATAGATTTGGGTTTCTCATATCAAACTTACAAGTTATTGGAACGAAAATTACGGGTATCCCAAGCGCTCAAAGTTGGACAACTGGATTTTACGCGCAAAAAACGGGGACTTTTTGAGAAAAAATAAAGTAAATTAAATACTAACAGGCGGAGGATATATTAAAGTACATCATCTAACGTAGAAATAAACAAGCTCTCTTATGAGTTTTACTGCATTGAAATCGGTTTCCACGTTTGGACGATAGAGCATCTCAAACTCAGGTATCTTGCTTTTTTTACAGACAGGCAATTTAATGTATATAAGATATTAAGTAGTTTTTCCCTCTTAAACCGTCATTTACTGGTATACCAACCCACTAATAATTAAATAATATAATGCATGAAATAATGAGAAACTCAAAGAGTGCGATGTACTATATCATTGACTACCAAATTTCAGAAAATATCAAAATGCGATGCTCAATGTTTTACGAAAAAATCGTATGCAAGGTGTGAGAAGGACGATGCCCAACAAGATGTGACACTCATCGAGGTATAGCTACTCATGAGAATTCTATGTCAATCAACTACCCTGCGCAATGCATCCTTCATCTCCAGTGGCGTAGCTTTTGCATGCACTTCCTTGTGGTTCAGAGTGATGTAATATTATCCTTCCTTTATGGAGACTTTCTTGGTGGTCACAAATTCAGTCGTTTTTTTTGGATGCGGAATCACCATATAGTGTGCGTGGTTTACTTGTTATTGGTTGGTTTTCTTCTCCTGGACGAATATAGCGAAATGTAAACTCATTTAACACTTTTTTAATGGCTTCATAAATATACCAATAAGCGCTCACGTTGAAACAGTCGTAAAAGAAGCCAAGTCCAAGTCGAGTTATAGCCGTCATTAAGTCTGCAACCCGTTCTCCCTATCGACGATCCTCATACAAAGTAGGAGGTTGGCTACGTCGCGACTCGCTGAGGGAATACCATGATGCCTCTTCTGTTACCAGTAAGGGATAAAAAAATTGAAAAAAATCCAGCTAAATTCGTCGGAGACATTTTCTGGAGCAGTACCCCGGTCGTGTGGTTCTGCATAATACTCGGGATCGCGCCTTTTCCAGTCACCCACGCGAGACGCAGATACAGCACTGCACCCAGATGGATGTTGGCACATATATTGATCATGCAAGCGGTGTGGGCAACTTTTGTGCTCAGTATGATACGTGAAGATGTGCTGGACTTTAACATTAAGCTGATGTTTGTAACCTTTTTATTTTGGGAGGTGTACGCTTGCATTCAAGTGGCCTGTAATTCGGCGAAGATGATAATTCATCGAAGAAAGTATCACATTATTTTCCGCCGTTTATTTCAACTTGACGAAAAGCATAAAGCAATGAAAATGAGTGTAAATTATGCCAAAATCCGGCGGGAGGGAGTATGGCAAATTACTCTTTTCTGCATAAACATGACGCTTGCCATCGTGATGCTTAATCCATACGTAAATGTAATAGTCGGATGGAAACAATACATTACATTTATGGCATTCGTTTATATCGCTCTTTCTAATTTTTCGATACAGTTGATCTACAACAATTTAATAAACAATTTGTGTCGAAGATTTTGCTTCATTAACTTGGAAGTTAAAAAGCTATATGACTTTAAAAACTTGGAGAAAAAGAAAAAACTCGGCCTTGACAATCAGAGCATAGTGGCAAAAACAACTATTGTTAACTACATAAAACAGTTGGAATCCATTTATATTGATCTTTTCAAATTAAGCCACATGACAAACAACTTCGGTGGTGTACTCATGCTTCTACAAGGAATATATTGTTTTATGACCATAACAACCTATCTGTACTATTTAATAACAGAATCCTTGGATGTGAAAAGTGAGGAATCAATGTACGCATTGCTCGGTTTTGGATACTATCATCTATGCGTGTGCTTTGGTGTGTTCCTGAACATTCGTAGCTGCCAGGATTTAAAAGGAAAGGTGAATCTATGGTCATTTTACTGCACTCTCCGGCGTTTTACGGTTACCAATCTCAACCTATCTTTGACCTTCCTCATATCTCCCATCAGATCCATTTCCTCATATTATTTTTTAATGCCGTCAATCCATCTTATTCTTGCCTGCCCGGCTTTCTCTTACCGCGTGGTTCCCAGTTTTAGGGATCTTTTGGGAGCCTATCCTTGCCCAACCGCTGTACATGGCATTACCATACCAGCTGCTTGTCCCTTGACTCATCAGTCAATTGGTCGCAACTCCCATGATTTCTCTTATTCTATCATTGTTTACTCTTTCTATTCTTGACTTTCCTGTCGCGCGTCTCAAAATAACCATTTCTGTAGCATATGGCAATTTTTCACTCATCCCAGCTTTTTGTGGTAGTGCTTTTCACAACCGTGTTTTTAATTCGTTTTTTCTTCTCTTTTGAGATGTTTTGGTCCTTGAGAACATTGTTTAATAAGGATATTACTGTTCCTGCTTTACTTAAGCGTTTTTGGTGTGATGCAACAATTATGCTATTTTTCATGGTTTTTACCATTAACTTATTTGAAATGGGCATTCATATACTTATTGAAAATTCCTTCTTCACACACGTTTTCATTTATTTAAATTGGTATTATTCGTATTTCTTAAGAAAAGCCACGGAAAATTAAGTTGAAACAATACGCCCGAATGTATTATGCATGTATCTAGAGCTACTTACCTGAAATTTGAAAGTTAAGGTATATATTATTCCTTTCTATCCGCTAATTAGCTTATTTGTCCGTGCTACCAAAAGGCAAGCAAAAAAGGGAAAGGGTAAGCAACGTTGTGGTTATTACGGTGGTCAGTATCCAGCTTTATGACGTTATGCCTCTCACATCCTCCTTAATGATCCTAATAAAATCTTCGTATTTTTTTTCATCATCAGGTGTAATAACAAGTGATCTGCCTAATATAATAAAGTATTTGGCTAAGACTACAATTTGACTAAGAGTAAAGACTATCGATGTAATATTACTCTGTACATCTGTTTGCTATCATTCGAGCTAGGTATTGGAAACATTGAAATCGACCTTATCGTCAAACTGAAGGAGAGTTCATCCAGTTCTTTTATTACAGTTCACAAATCCATAAAGTTTCGTTATCTAAAAATATATATATAGAGATGTTTGAATCTCCAAATTGAATTCCAAAGTAAAATTTAGTACATTGCCTTTGTTCTAATGTATGTACATGCACCCCTGCTGGTACATTTTCAAGGGATTGAAAACTTTTATTTTTCTTGAGTAAACAAGAAACTATGAATTAGAACTAATTCTTGATATAAATGGGAATTCTATAGTTGCGTGCAAAGGCTCTATTTCACTGCATGCGTGTCTTTCTTGACAAAATTTAGTTAATGATCAGAGAGTAAACGACAGAAACAAAGCTACGTTTTTCCACCGATTCTATTTTTGTCTCTGTCGCTCCTACTATGCCTAAATTAATACAATTTCATCTTGCGTTGATTGTTAACGTTTTCGTTTGATTCACATATTTTGACACAGATGTAACAATTTTTCATCTCACTTAAAATTTTCATTCTCCAGATCTTCATATCTCTAATTTTAAAAATCCTTTGGAATCTAACATCACAATTCAAGTGTGTAGATACTGGTGTATAACAACAGTATTACGTACATAACAAGATTCCTTGAGTAAGCAATGCTTCTGCAATGAATGGCAAAGAATGTACATGAAACTGGGAGATACAAATGGGAGGTTAAAGGGACATTTAACATAATCGAACTCTCTATTTTTTGAGCCAAAGAGCAGCCATCCCTACACAGGATACCCGATTCCAAAGTCAGCTGTCAGCTTTTATTATTCGTCCGTAGGACTTGAAGCCGTAGGCAACTGAACGATTCTAAAAGATTAATGCTCAATAATTGATCCAGTAAACCTTTTCATTTCAAACATTATACTCAAAGTAAAGATACACTAGACGGGAAATATCGTCCTTGTCTCGAATGAAATGCGTGAAAAACAATCAAGTAGAAATATTTTAGAAATCCATTCAAAATAATGGTTTATTAAATAATTTTAATGTATCAGATGATAAAAATCACTGTGTAAAGGAGGTAACTATAACTAACCCCACTTATCCGAGCAACAAAAATTGAAGAAATTTCCTGAAAAGACAATTGTTGATGGAATCTTCGTCGTCCTTGACCGTGGCGAATTTAGCGACATTTTGTAACCTACTTCGAAACAAAATGGTTTTTGTTATTAATGGAGCTTCCTTTCTTCAGAGTATAAATTTCGTAAAAACTCCTTTGTAATAATTTTTTCTAAAAATGCATGTCTTTAAAACTTTCTTTTATTATATCGCAAAGTTAAATTAAGAAAAAAAATGTTATGGCCATTGCGCATGAATCTATCATTCTTGCAGTGATTGTAATGTTCGTGTAATGGACTTGTGAGGAAGAATAACCATTTCTAACCAACTGTTTAGTTGCGGTCTAATTTTGTCCTGCACCTCGTTATAGGTATCCCATCAAGCCCACAAAAGTCAACGCTGTAGAAGATTTACTTTTAACAAATTCAGAGACGAGAAATTTTTTTATTCGAGAGCATCGTTTAAGTTTTAAATAAATACTTAATGCGCAAATGTTAAGCTTTAGGGACTTCTCCGCTGAAGGCGCCATCCAATTAAGACGGTAGGAAATGGTATCGAAATTATTCGTTGAAGGTTATTCGAGCTTCCCACCGGGTCAAACTCTCCATCTCGGCCGACGTTTCGATGAACGAGTTTCGATGGACGTTCATCGAGACGTCGGCCAATATGGAGAGTTTGACCCGGTGGGAAGCCCGAATCACCTTCAACTACTACATACGCCGGGAAAGCCTTAGATCTTTCTTAATCGAAATTATTGCAAATGTGTTTAAAAAATATTCATCATTATATATTTTATGATGGTTTTATGCTTTAAATTCTCAAGGAAATCATCAATATCTCCAAATCATCTCCAAATGGAGACGGAGTGAGGACGAATTAAGATTTATTGAAAAACATAGCCATAGAACATACACGGAGAAAGTCGCTTTAGAGCAGGTAGGATGTCCGGGCTGTTAACCCGCGGTGGCATGAAAGATTGACGGATGCAAACCAAGAGTATATGATGGATGAATTGAAGCAAATAGGGTGGTGTTTTTAAAACGCAACGTAATGGCACAATAACTGTTTTTAATATTACCTCCGTAGGGAGTTCCCTAAATGTCATCTCTCGCCTCAATAAAGCATAATCTTTGTCACTGCGTGTCGCCAGTGCAAGTATTAAGAATTCATACATGACGAGGCAGAATTTAGAGGACTTTGCCAATGGTACGTACGAAGCGTCTTGCTATTTTGAACTCGAAGTTCTGAGAAATTCATTATATATAGGATATGAAACACCTGATAGAGCCTATTTACTTAGCTTTACCACATAACCTACTGATGAAACCAGAATTTTTTCATTTCAAACCATTTTCATCAAAATGACAGTAGGACCTTTATTAACTTGTGAAGACATTTTCTTAATCGATCAAACGTTATTCCTCCTTATTTCTCTTCCACGCAACTGTCACTTCTTAACATTTGCGAATTTATGACGTTTGACGATTCTAAGTCATCCATCAACATCTGACTATCATTTACGTAGCAATCCTTATGTGATGAAAAATGCTGAAGTGAATGAGGATATGAAGTTTTCTTTCCATAGATACACCAAGGGGCATCTAACATGCATATACTGCAGTGACATTTCGTCTTAAAACAGGCGAAGAGAAATATAGACTTTATCTTGTATCACTGACCAAGGGCTGGGGGCAGGTATTTACTTTCGATAACAATAAAGGATCAGGCGATTTCTACAAAACCTAAAAATTGCGAACCATGAGTTTGAGGGCGGTGAAAATTTCACCTATATTGGAGTAAGTTTTAATAACGAAAATAAATATTCAGTGAGATTGACCAAATGGTGATGAACGGCAATTAGGTGAATTTTGATAATGTATCCCTCCTTAACTCAACTTTAATGTCAATAGTAATAAAATTGAAAATATATAAGACGTTTATACGACCAGTTTTGACGTATGGAGCAGAGACGTGAGTTCCTTTTAAGAATGAAGACGAAAAACTTGTGTGTTTTGAAAGAAAAATTATGAGTAAAATATTAGGTGCAGTAAATGGGGTACATTTATGTACAATCAGAATAAACTTTGAGATAAACGATATATTGGCGAAGTTATCACAAAGATGGCTTCGGCATCTACCTCATCTCAACCACAAATTTTATCCAACCTGATGACTGTATTTATTGCGGAATTCTCTCCAGGCTATGAGGTAAAGACCGAAACCAGTCAAAATATCTTTGCCAAAAATGTTTTAATGAATAAAAGTATATCGCACACTCATTCTTTTTCCTGCAATAGCTATTTCTACCTGTGTTCATTGTTGCACGCATAATTTACCTCTGGGTTTCTCTTGAACACCCAATGATGAACTCTTGCACTTATTCTCTAAATAAAGCATAACCGCAATGTCTGAGAAAAAAAATTCAGCATATTTGCGTAAAGTGGCAGGAATAAATGTGCTGAGTCTCATAAACCGTGTTATTGTCAACACTTCAAAGCATTTCTTGACTCGCTACCATTTGACAATGACATTGCAGTACTTCGCCTTACTCATCGCTTATAAGTTGATACAACGATCCAAATATAAAATACAGTCCATCCCTAGTATTTTTAAATGCATCCTGTGGCTCGATATTGACCTCGTCCTCGACAGATACCTTAACTACAAAACTATACACGAAAAACACGGAAGGATATTTCTCACTTGATTAGAGCCGTCGAAAGTCATCATGTCTCCTCATGTACCCGGCACTCGTAAGAAATTCATCAAAAAGTCGCATAAATTTGTCGGGGACATTTTCTGGACCAGCGCTCCCGTGTTGTGGCTGTGTAGTATCTTCGGCTTCGAACCGTTTCCTGTGAACCACTCAAGAGGCAGGCATAATAATATCTCTAGGTGCATGCTGCTTAGTTATGCGATCATTCAGGTTATTTGGTGGGCTCTTATGTTTCATATTATCTCGGGGAGAACAGCACTTGTTCGTGCCACCCTAATAGCTGCAACCAATTTAATGTGGAATGTATACTCCTACATCCTGGTAACAATCAATTCGATGATATTGATACAGGGTCGAAGTAAGTATGATGAAATGCTTCGTATTTTCGCTCGACTGGACGAAAGACTAAAGGCGTTGAATCTGAGATTGAATTATCCCGAAATCCGTCGCGAGGGAATAAGGCGAGTGATTCTAATCGGTGCAAACCTGGCACTAATCTTCGTTTTTCTTAATCCAGACGTGAATGGTATTATCGGACCTGTAGAATATCTCTTTTATGCAACAAAATTTACTGCAGCGCTCTCATGTTTCATGACACAGTTGATCCAAAGCAACTTACTGCAGAATTTGCACCATAGGTTTCATTGCATGAACTCTGGAATACAAAATCTATGTGACGTGGATACCATAGTGAATGAAGAATTCTTGGACTCCGAGTGTGGAAATACAGCGAGTGGCGATTTGATGGACAACACTGTGGTGGCAAAGTCAAGATCTTTCGAGTACGTTAGGAAGTTGGAGTCCATTCAAATCGATCTCTACAAATTGAGCCACGTGGTAAATAATTTCACTAGCGTGGTCATGCTACTGCAAGGGATATACTTTTTTATCTCACTGACATTATATTTCTACTACCTCATTGATGGACTTGAGATTATTCATAGAATAGGAGTGCCCTTTCAGTTTTTTTGCTACGGATACTACTTCGCTTCGGTGCTTTGTGGAGTTATCTTGGTCATTTGGATATGCCACGCTTCGAAAGAAAAGGTGAATCTGATTGGACCTGTGCTTACTCAGTTTAGTGTTCATAAAGAGTATGATACCACGATTTTTTTGTGTTGTTTTCTTCTACCAAAACATCCTTTTCAATCGCGTCTAACCACCCTATTTCAATTTTTAATGCTTAGGATGCTATTTTCACCAAGACTTAGTAAAATATTACAACAGGAGAACTCAACTTCTTCCTCGCCGTAGAGTTTTGTTTCTCATAGAGAACAGTCTCGGACTTGACAATGCCATCGTTATTATTGCAGAGAGCTACTTTCCAGTTGGAAATGAAAATCAGATTATGGTGTTCTTACCATCTTATTTGACATATACGACACGTGTTTCATCTTAATGCAATTGCGGAAAACGCTGTTCTACCACGTCACGCCGGAAGCAAGTGACTACTTTCCAAATTATCGAAATAATTTACCTCTTACTTCCCGGGAGGTTTCCTATCATATCTTCTCGATGAAAGAAGAAATTCTTAGCTTATCTTTCGATGGAAACTAGTTGATTGGAGAAACATGATCAAAATTGATAATACACCTATTCCTATTTAAGATGGGACAAATTGAACTGAGCAGTTCTAATTAAACAGTTCCCAGAAATGAACAGATCTGTAAATGAACGGTTCTCACATAATACCTGTTCCACTCAGTAATTTAAAGTTAGAGCCAAGTGCTACGATGTATGATGGAAGCAGCGGAAGGTCGTAAATTGTATTTATCAAGTTCTTTCGAGTACGACCAGACGTCAGGACTAAATGCCATTTTGAGGAGGGGGGTATTGGAGCCACAATCCACCCAGCCATTAGATATCGCCCCTCGCGCAGGGTGGGGCTTATACTCGTCCTTGAGCTCCTCGAAAGAACCTGAACAGCATGCTCAATAGAGTTCAACTACGGAACACTGTTTAGAAAGAATAGCATGCCAGAGACTTAGCGAGGGGGGAGATTTGGGTGCGGTCCTCCCCTGGTCCCGCTTTCAGCATAGGCCCCCAAATTTTATTTTTTTCTGTTTTTACCAGACCCATAAAAATCTTGGTTTGAATTAATAATTGGTGGTCTGAGCAGTGTATAGGACTGCATTGGAAATTGGGTAAGAAATAAATTGATGAGCAATGAAACAAAGTATGAACATCGACTTCGGAAGTAACTAGGCCCAGCGTGCAACAGTGATATTAGCCCCGACGAGCAGAAGGCAAGGCGAAGCAGGCCGCGCAGATTTGCAGACGCACAATCAGCTGTTCCCCACTCGTCACCTACCAGCCATTGTAAGTCAACTCCCTCAGTAATGAACGTGATGTATTTTATGCCTCAATTTTACGATTGTAAATCGCATACATTTTTACAATACATTTTTACGAGCGAAATGTGGGAATTTTCTAATTTTCATGTGTAATACGCATTCAACTTTTTGAGAATGGCACTCCTCGCTATCATCTGACGCTCGGTTCAGCGCCCAAAATAATATTATGCAAAGAAATGCTGCCTAGGTATGACTCTCCCCTACACTCGCGTTCCCCTTTCCCTTTGATTTCCAAATACCTATTTGTATCTGCGAAACGTCCCTTCGTGTATATGGAAATATTTTAATTTAGTAGATAACTGAAATGCTATTCGCTACAAAGTGATATCAGTATTTAATTCTCAATAGTTTTTGTGCGCTCGTATCCGATTCCGTCCGATCTACTTGCGAGAGATATGTTTTTATGTAATTTCCAGATCTACTATTCTGTGAGGTTCTAAATAGGCAAATATCGGAACCTTTGTAGGTTTAGTAGCTACTGGGCTTTGAGCAGTCACACAAGGAGAATAGATGTGGTGGCCAATTTGTTCCCGATGGGTTTGAGTGAGCGGTTCGTATTTTCTGGCAGACGAAGTGCCCGATTTCTTGCTATTGATACGGTTCATACATTGTGGCAGATAAAGTATTGTTAACGCTCAACTAGAGGATGCTTCAATGGTCAAAAGGAAACTACAAATCTTAGCAAAGCCGTTTATTCTAAAGAGGTACATGCACACGCGTCGACGCGAAAAAATTCAGCACAATTGCGTAAAATGGCAGGAATAAATGTGCTATGAGTCTTCTAAACCGTGTTATTTTCAACACTTCAAAGTATTTCTCGACTCGCTCAAATTTCACAATTATATTGCAGTACTTCGCCTAACTTCTACGTGAGCTACAACGATCCAGGCATAAAAAAGTCTATAAGTCATACCTATTTATATATCCATCCCGTTTTATTGGCATCCCGTGGCTCTATATTGACCTCCGCCTGACAGGGACCTCAACTACGGAACTTTACATGAAAAAGAAAGCAGAAGGATTTTCTCTGCCTATAGTAGAGTCGTCGGAAGTCATCATGTCTCCTCATGAGCCGGACACTCGTAATAACTTCATGAAAAAGTCGCATAAGCTGGTTGGGGACATTTTATGGACCCCATGCCATGGCTGTGTAGTATCTTCTCAGGGGGTAGTAGGCGGTAAATCTATCTAAAATTCAATCTATGATTACTAAATGTTTTTAATCATGGTGACATTATTTTCATGAATAAATAGATATGACTAAGAAGTGCCATTATATGATGTGTTCAGGGAAAATAGAAATTGAATATTAAGAGACTTATGTCGCACAATATAGCCTTCCATTGAAAGGCACCTCTTCGGATATCGCATGGTATCTTAGGACAAAAATTCCACAAAGCATTACATGTATTGCATTTCGCACTGAATGTAATTTAATTACTCACAACCCTACCAACGCGAATAACTATATATTTATCATGAATTTAACTCGGAAACATCTTATTCTCTGCAATAGCTTACCCCACAGTTTCTCTAAATTCTTGAATAAACCGATATGACTAAGAAGTACCCCAGGAAAAATAAATTCATCTAACTAGTTCATCAACTGAACATCAACAGAGTAAACTCCTAAGAATTTGCGTTTAGTTCAGTTGTGGCCCCTCGCACTAAAATTAACTTTAATTATTATAAGAAAATTACATGAAGTAGGTTATATGTTACATTTATTATATGATACATGTAAGAGTTACAATGTAGATGTAGATGTTACAATTTCATCTCACAGTGCGTACTGAGCGAACTATACTTCAGTGATGTACATTTAAAACGTAAGATTGTAAAAAGATTTGCACATATAATTCAGGTGAGCTTATAACAGTAAAATCTCATGAAAGAGACTATTGAAGGACGAATTATCCGTTAAATACCTTGTCATAATATTAATACGCTACGCTTCCGAAAATATTATAATTTAAAGAAAGCAAGCGAGCATGTACATTCAATGTCATTCATCGTGGTTTCCTAAACCTTAAAGAAGCAAAACCAGTTAGAGATATGTGTGGCATATCCAATTAGATTTACGCAGGTTTTTTGACAGACATATCAGTTGTTGGAGAGAGAGAAAGGTTCAGAATGGTTCCTACTTGCAATTAGTGCGAGAGAAATTAATCATTCTGATCGACTTGGCATCAGATTATCAGGAAGATCTCGAACTGGAAAATTACAGGTATTTATCTCTGAGCACGCTTTTTATTGTCCATATGAACTCAGTTCGATGAGTCATTAAATATGAGTGATGGCATTTTTTTCTTTTAGAATAGGGTATTCTCTCATATTTTTCGAATCGAGTAGTCGGAGCTCAATGCCAGTTATTCGATGTAAATAGCTCTTCGGAAGCAAAATTTTAGGTTTGCAAAGGAGAAAAAAAAACATACCACTCCTTACGTCTCATCCATCTGTACTCAGTTTAATAGGTGTTGATAAATTTTAGTCGGAAAGGTTCTTTGAATGGGCTTTTGAAGGGAAATATTCAATATTCGGTGAAAAAAGTAACGACATCCTCTTAACCTTTTCATGTCAACTCTACGTCACGGCACTGCATTGAGTCTCCTAAATATATCAAAAAACAGTTTCGTTACGGATGGCATGAAGCGCGCACGTACGCCAGGCGTGCATTGATCGAGGAATCGAAATAAATAGTTTTGTCGCATAGAAACTCCCTTTGATGTAATGGTTTTCGAACAATTACGCGATGCAATACCCATCAAATCGCGAGGCAGAATTAGGGAAACTAATCGCCTTCCGAATGGAAAAGCTGACGTGAGAAAAGATGAGATTTGGGCAGTTTCTCCACTCGTGCTCATCGGTTGCATCCTCGGCTGTGAAACTTATCCAAGGAGTCCTCGATCCGGCGATAAGGAAGAGAGGACACTCGGGTGGCGTTATCTATATTACGTTCTAGTGATCTTCGTTATTTTCACTATCACGGTCTTTCACATATGGGGTGCAATTCCTTCCCTGCGCAATGTAAATAGTGACCTATCCGTGTCAGTGGCGATCGGGTGGGGGTCGTCCTCCTACATCTTAATGTTCAGTAGAGCAATAATTTACCGACGACACCACCGGAGGACGCATCAGATGCTGTTGAAAGTCAGAGTGCTAGATGAAACGATTAGCGATTTTCTCGGATGTTGCATTCCCACCGCCGCTATCAGGTCTTGCACGGTAAAGCAAGTCGCTGTCATATTACTGAGCATTGTTCATCATCTTGTTTATCTGGCCTTCACCACTTTTGAAGTCAAATATATGGTGTGCTCCGTGTACTTTGGCGTCACTACTACCTTCATTAATATGAAACACATAAATTTGATTCTTCAACTCAAATTTAGGTTGGTTCTACTAAACTCTGATATAGAAAGATATTGTACCCATCGATATGACAACATGCCAGTCACTATGGGATTACCGCGCCGTGGTTTAAGCAGGGATGTAGTTACCCCTCGACTCAAAGAGAGAATCCAAGGGAAAGTATTGGTTCGCAGGTCCAGGATTTGGAGGAGAGTATATATTTCTCTCTATCACATCAACGACTTCGTCAAAAATGTTTTTGGAAAACTGTTGATTTACGAAATAATTCACTGTCTCATAAATGTGACTCTGACCCTATATTTTGCAATCACTTTCATGTTGAGTGATTGGAGTTTGGTGACAAGTTTCAATCAAGCCCTCATGTATCTCATCGGGATGACCGTGGAGCTGATGCAAGTCGTCGCAATAGCCGGGTGCGGACTTTACGCGACAAAAGAGGTAAGGAAGTAAACTTTCAATGGGAGGAACGAAATACTTCCCCCCTCCCCCCCCCCCGTTGATGTACGAACTTTTCGCGGGTTCAAATTTTATGTAATATATCGTTGAACTCCTCCCGGACGTTAGGGCATCAGCTATGGGGAAGGTTGAGAACATGTCTAGCAACGGGAGGAAGAAATAACAGGAAGCGGAATTCAGTCTATTGATAAGCTTAAAAGAATTCTTTAATATAATTATGGGCCAAATGAAAGAAAAAGCACTTAAAATTTATTAGTAGATGTCAACTTTTCAACTTATTGTTAGACGTTTACTTTACAAAAACAGGCCACAATGTACCCTATATACCTCTGGGTTTCCCTTGAACATCCCTTGATGAATTCATACATTTTATTAACTAAAGAAACCGTAACCCGCGATAACTGAGAGAAAACATACAGCACAAAAGCGTAAAATGGCAAGCAGAAATATGCTACGAGTCTTCAAAACCGTGCTATTGTCATCACTTCTAAGCATTTCTCAACTCGCTAACAAATGACAATTACGTTACAGTACTTCGCTTTACTTAATAATTTAATTCGCTAAATACTTTTTTCGCTTCTAAGCTTATACAACGATCCAAACATAAAAACAAGTGTATCGCTAGTATTTTTAAATGCATCTTGTGGCTCGATATTGACCTCGTCCTTGACAGGGACCTCATCTACAAAACTATATATGAAAAAAATGGAAGGATATTTCTCACTCGATTATAACTGTCTACAGTCATCATGTCTCCTCATGGGCTGTTTCCTCATGGGCTCAAAAGACGATCATCTAAAAGTCACATAAATTCGTCGAGGATATTTTCTGATCCAGCTGTGCGTGCTGTTGCTGTGTAGTATCTTCGGCTTCGCACAGTTTCCTGAGAAGCACTCATGAGTCAGGCACAATGATATCTCTAGGTGCATGCTGCTTATATATATGATCATTCAGGTTATTTGGTGGGCTCTTATGTTTGATATCATCTCGGGGAGAACGGTGCTTGTCCGTGGCACCCTAACAGCTACAACAAATTTAATGTCGAATGTATACTCCTACATCCTGGTAGCCATCAATTCGATGATATTGATACAGCGTCGAAATAAGTATGACGAAATACTTCATAGTTTCACTCGACTGGACGAAAGGCTTAAGGTGTTGAATCTGAGGTTGAATTATGCCGTAATCCGTGCGGAGGGAATAAGACGAGTGACTCTAATTGGCGAAAACCTGGCTATAATCGTCGTTCTTCTTAATCCAGACGTGCATGGTATTATCGGACCCGGAGAATACCTTTTCTATGCATCGTAATTTACTGCAGCGCTTCCATGTTTCATGACTAAGTTGATCCAAAGCAACTTACTGCAGAATTTGTGCCACAGGTTTCACTGTTTGAATTCTGGAATACAAAATGTCCGTGACGTGGAGACCATGCCGAATAAAAAATTCTTGAACTCTGAACTGGTGAGATAGCACGTTGTAATATGATGTACCGCACTGGAGTGGTAATGTCAAAATCGTCCGGGTACGTCAGGAAATTGGAGTCCACTCAAATTGATCTTTAAAATTTGAGCCACTAGGAAAACAATTTCACCAGTTACTGCAAGGGATATACTTTTTTATCTCAGTGACATTATATTTCTACTACCTCATTGATGGACTTGAGATTATTCATGGAAGAGGAGTGCGGTTTAGGTTTTCTTGCAACGGATACTACTACGCTTCGGTGTTTTGTGGAGTGATCTTGGTCATTTGGGTCTGCCATGCTTGAAAGAAAAGATGAATCAGTGTGAACCTGTGTATAATCAGTTTAATATTTGTGAAGAGCGTGACACCACGACTTTGGACGATGTTTTTTTCTACCGAAAATTCATTTTCAATCGGTCCGAATTACCCTATATCAATTTTTAGTGCTTAGGGTGGTTTTTTCACCAACACAAGTGATTTTATAGTATGCTGAAGGGCAACCTTGTCTAAAATACGTGGGATACAACCCTTAGTGTAGATTTCTCTGTTGTTCCATCTGGTAAGGGTTCTGTTCACCGAAATTGTGGAGAACAATTTTTTCTAAATCCTTTGGTTTTCCAAAGTCCATTAATGTGTTGATGCCATCACTCAAGTGATATACGTCATTCTTTTACGGCAAACGTCGACAGACATGAAGCCCCCTGTCCCGGTGTAATGCCCGAGAAATCTTAATTAGCTAATGGAGCTGGGGTCCCGCTGATGTTTGATTGAATGGTATTCTTTTAACCTTGACTAACTGTAATCAAACCTTGATCTAGCCACAATATAAAACTTCAAGTTATGCCTGCGGTAAAAGATCGAAATCGTGCTTGAAAAATGCAATTGTTAGTAGAATATACGGATAAAGAGTACGAGTTGATCATAGTCAGATTGGTCTCTTCTTCCTCTTCTTCGATGGCGTCACTATTCTCCAATTCCTCACCTCAAGCAGTTCAAGTGTATCCTTGCTGACGTTATCTTCCCACCGAGCTCTGGGTTTTCCCACCGGTCTTTTCCCTCATTTCTCTCCAGTGAACACTCTCTTAGTTGCCCTCTCCTCCGGCATTTGCATGACATTCCATGACCATTAGCGTCTCATTAGTTTGTAGTAGGTGGAAATGCTGGCTTCAGTTAGTCCGATCTCTGTGAAATCTTATTAGTTGCCACCGGGCAATTTCCTATTTGGCTTACCGTACTCGAAAAGCCATAGTAAGAGAAAGAAATCTGACGTGAGCAGAATTGAAACCTGTCTATTTCTTATTAATTTAGAAGCACTACAATTTAACCCCAGAACGATCCCCAATTTCACCCCAGAGCGCTATAACTCTAAATGGTACAACTTTTAGTGGGAATGAAATGATTTATTTGTTCGATAATTACAGTATAGCGTTAGAGGGGCTAAAAGCACATCGAGATAAAAGTTTAATTGACTTGGCAAAATTCTATAAAATCTTTTTTATAACACAGTACAACCAGTTACAGTAGGGCATCGTCAGGTACTATGCCTAAACGGATAAAACAGGTAGTGCTGTGTTGTTAAAAATATTTTGTGAAATTTTGCCAATTCATTTTAAATCTTAATATTCAATCGATTTCACCGAATTACACCAAAAATATTCATTTTAATAGCCCTTAATCTTGGTTAACATTTTCAACTTCTCCGATGTTTATCGACCATTGTCAGGAGTCCAAAGTTGATTGGCTGCTACATTCCTCTCCATTTTTCTTTCAGCAAACTATGGTAGCCATTCAAAAGTAAACATTCTCCTTAAAGAAATATGCATTATAGTCCCTCCACTCCTTTCCAAATAATGAATGTTGAATTCATGAGACGGTAAAGTGACATTTCACGCCATTTTGAATCTATTGTTTTCTTAAGCACCATCTGAATAATACAAATGTTATTCCCGGCATACAGATCGACCATAACTTATCGAGTCTCAAGGAAAACTCTCCTTTGTAATCTAAATATCACGGTTTTAATCAATCAAAAGCTGTTGTAACCATTACTAGGAGGTAAAAAAAGAAAATTCTTCCCAAAATAAGAAGACATGTAAATATCTGATTGACTCTAATAACTCTCCTGAAGTTATGAGCCAAAATTATTCAACTATGACATAATGACTCGGTTGCTAGGATTTCGAAAGCATTCCATCGGCAAAACACCCAAGGGCATCGATGGAGTCTTTTAGTGCAGTGCTCCCCTGCTGTGGCTTGGCTTCATCTCCGGCGTTTCTGCGATCACCATGTTCCGTCAAAAATGCGGTGATCTCTGCACCCCCCATTGGATACTGCTTTATTCTTCGTTTGTAGGCTGGTGGGTATTATATTGCTGTCATCTCAGATTGTGGAAGCAAATTTTGCGTATTCCAACGATCTTCTATCTACGACGAATATACTATGGTGGCATCAATCCAGTGTTGAATGAATTAGTCAAAAACAGTGGAAATGCATACTTTTTCACTGCACTCTATGTAACGATATCCTGCCTTTTGACTAAGTTAATTCAAAATAATCTGCTAATTAACATTTGTGACGGATTTAACCTCCTGAACTCGGATGTGAAAAGAAGCTGTGACCTGACCATAAAAGGTGGACATTATTCCACGAGTTTCCCTTTGGGCATAGTATCAAGCAACGTCACTTTTGATAACTGTGGAACATTGGCTGCATGTGAAATATATAGACACAACCGTATGTGGATGTCGATCCAAGTCGGAGCCAATTCGAGCCAAGAACGAAAGATACGGGGAAACAGTATGCGAGAACATTCGCGTGGATCGCGGTAATCTATAGGTCGGCAGCATGGACCATTGGAAAAACAGACCAGAATAGACGAGAGCCCTTCGTGACTGTACACTAGGGTATGATGTTGAAGATCAAATCGACGAACAAAATAAAAATAAAGTTTACTGAAGAGTAGAAGAGTAAAGGATCGTATGGAACGCTACGCATAAAGTAAGAAAAAAGAAGCAGATGGATTGGAGATACCTTAGGCATTCAACAAAATCGGTTTGAGAAGAATGCGATGGATGGAATAACAGAGGGAATAGTCCAGAGCAAAATGCCAATGGATGAGTACGTTGACCAAATACGAAGAATGTATGCAATAACAACTACCGGAAAGAAACTCTGGTGTTCTTTGTCCGTCAGATCTCCTTAAGTGCGTTCTTGAACTTCGAAATGGTAAGAAAAGTATATTGGCATTTTAAAATAAAATGGGAAAGAAAACATGATGTTACTTTGGTCATATGACGTTAATACTAGCACATTCTCCTCAACTATTCCAGAGCAAGATATTACTGTGGGAAATGACTATTATTATGGACAGCGCTCTATATATCCATAGCGATAAATATTTTAGTAGCTGTGTACCTGGATAAGAATTTGATTGATTTATCACGTCGAACGACTCAGTTAGAGCCAACATAATCTACTAACTAGCATAAGAACGACCTAAAGATCAAACTGATTAATGTAAAAACAGAAAAAATGGAGTATCTTGCTGATACTGGTCAACAAAACATCTAATAAACCGCCACACATTTTGTGTGCTTTAAAGTCTAGAAGGCTGAAACAAATAGATCGGAAGCTCTAGCTTTTAATCTCGTTGGCCCTTACATGAACTTGGCGACTTTTTATCGTCCTTCTAATTGTTTTCCATTGCTTACCTACCTCGTAGCAAGATCGTATATTTTCGGTGAACTGGAATAGAAGATGGCAATCTTTTCGGAGTTAAAAGTTGACGCCAAAACGTTATGACCATATTTTTAACTATGCGTCCGTACTAGGAATACACGTCGTTTCACTCATCCCTCTAACTTTTTATTAAGAAGTTAATTACGGACGGAATGTTCATAAAAGTGAATCGATAATACGGAATGTGATATCCTTTCCGACGCTCGATATAGACCTCATTTCGAGGGGTACCTCAGCTCCCGGACGACTTGTTAAGATCGACCGGAAGAAAACTCTGGAATCTGGAAGACTCGTCATGGAAAAGGCCATTGCATATCCTCAGTTGCCGAGACCTCGAAAGAAATACATCAAGAAGCGACCTAAGCTCTTCCGGGACATTTTCTGAAACAGCGCCCCCGTGACTTGGGCCTCCATTATATTCGGGGCCTTGCCGCTCCCAGTCAACCACCCTCGAGGCGGAAACAACTCAATACCAAGATGGATGGTGCTTCATTTTGTAGTCATGAAGATGGATGGGACATTGGTTAAAGATATAACAACATCAAATAGACAGAACTTTGTTGTATTTCCGCACAGATTTTATCATCAAACACATACCTAAGTTTCGGCAATTCTATGTCATTTAATTTCATTTCTCCTTAAAAATGGTACAGAAATGTCAAAACCTTGGTCGGTGGCTGATGATATAAATTTTGAGGAAATGTAACAAAGTTCAATCTGTTCCGGATCACTATATCTTAAGTTCTCAACCATTTGTCTTTCTATTAATATATTCCGTAAGCCACCGGTCTCCTCGTCAACTCAACAATTGCACCTGCGACATAAATTTAGGAATAGTTAATTTCCATAGCGTAAAAAACAAACGTGCCAAACAAAAGTTGAGCATATATTTGAAAGCGCAGATTTAGTAATTGGAACATAAAGCTGGCTTTCAGAGGATATTAGCTATAGCGAAGTTTTTTCTACAGGATATAAAATCTATAGACGGGATAGACCAGATAGGACTGGCGGCGGAGTATATTTAGCAGTTAAATCGCATTTGAGTAGTTCCAAACACAAATTAGATGACAGTGAAATAGAGAGCGTATGGTGTACTATTAAGCAACAAAACAATAGAAATATACATATATGTTCATTTTACAGACCACCAGATTCCAAAATCGAGGTTTTGTACCAATTAGAAACTCAGTTACCATCATTTACCTTGAGAGATAACAAAAGCGTAATAATTATCGGTGGAGAATTCAACCTCCCGGCTATAAATTGGAAAAACAATAGTGGTGTGTGAAGGAACAAGTGCAAGGAAGCGTGATATAAGTGAGGCTTTAATTAATATACTTTCACACCACTCTCTTACTCAAGTTGTAAACGAACCTATGAGGGGTAATAAAATATTAGATATTATAGCTATTAGTCACCCTACTATTTTAAAAGGCTCTCCTGGCTTGATCTTAAATCAAGAAGAAAATATAACATGGCCTGTTTCATGTTCAACCTCCTCAAACATGGTAGCCCTCAGTACATAATGGATCTTTTTCTCCCAAGTAGTAAAAACACTAATGTTGTTACTAGACAAGACCCCTGTTTTTTGTATCCCCCCCAGTTCCGGACAGCTACAGTCCAGAAATCGTTTACAGTTGTTGCCTCAAAGCTGTGGAATGACTTGCCTAAACTGGTAAAAGACAGTGCATCACTGGTAATATTTAGGATAAATATTATCACACACTTACTTTCTGAATGCTGATCATGAAATCTGACCATGTAACTCATTTATCAGTTCATTGATGTGATTAATGTCCATTGCTGCATTGAAGATTAGAAAAAGTTACATTATGAATGGTTAATAAATGTCTTTTTATGTTAGTTAAATAGCTTTTTATGTTTTTATTATTGTTCTTAACATTTATTTTACTGAATTATTTAATATGAAATTATTATAAATACTATAAAAATGATACAATTAATTAATACAGCATGCTGATTAAGGAAATAAATTTAATTTTAAGTGAGAATCCCCGCATTGAAAAATGAAACTAAATCTGAAATGTAATTGAATAGCGAGAGGCACTGTATGTTTAACCGGAAGTTCATAAAAATACATCAATATAATAGATAAATTGAGAGGAGAACTCTTGAATATCACACGTATGTCAACTCTCTCCTATCTTAATTTAGGAAAACCAAACGGTATCCTACAACAGTTTAATTAGTTTTTACATGGCAGGCAAGTTATTTTGGCAGCCCAATGGCACTGAAGGATTAGACAACGGTGTATCAGGTTAAGCGGCGATAGTTCTCATAGTAAGGCAAGTTTACTTTTAAACACATAAGGTCTGTAACTTATACGCCAAGGATATGGTGAGAGAAGCATAGGAAGACTTATTCCCGAGGAATGAAAGTTTGAAGATAGCCAAATTGAGACTCGAAAGTCCGTTTGTTACACGGCGAAAGAGTGCGAGCATGGTCTGCATACGCTCGGGATGTGGGTATGGAGAATGGGAATAGTACTGTGGACGGAAAGAAAGTCTCTCACCACTGATTTATAAAAGATAACGTAATAGGAATTGCTTTGCATGGCATGGAATATAGATATCTACCACGCCAAGGAGATCAGTAGGCCACTCTCTAATAAATTCAATCCGGTTTTACTACCGGGGGTGAAAAAGGTTATGGGAATAGACCATAGATAGATCTGCCGGCACCCAACCGCAAATTGAAGCGGCCGGAAACGCTTGCGATAACTAGTTCTGCAACGCCTAACTGAATCATCGGTTCGACACGTTGCCAAACTTTTCATTTGATTTACTAATGGCATATTCAGACAAACCCATTTAGGAGTGTGTCTTATACACATCAGCTACGGTATTGCAGGAAAGGGAATTTCTGGGGGAGGTGATTTGAACAGGTAACGAGGGGCGAAAAGATACTGAAGGCCGTGATTATGGAGAATGTTGGGCAAGGGGTAAAGAGGGTGAAATGGAAAGCTCAATGATAGGATGAAGGTGGCGCGCATGACGAAAAGAAGAAAGAACTCGAGTTTATAGATAAAAGGCACTAAGCTTTAAATGTTCAGAAGATATTCAAGTAATCTTTTTCCATAATACCGTCATTTACCGGTATACGATCCCACTAATAATTAAATAATATAATGCATGAATGATTGAGTAGCTCGAAAAGTGCGATGCAAAATATCGTTGATTGCCTAAATGCAGAAAATATCAAAATACAATGCTTTATGTTTTCTTTCATCGTACAATTTTTACGAAATAATCGAATGTTAAGTGTAAGCAGGACGACGTCCAGCAAGTTGTGATACACATCGAGGTATAGCTACTTACAAACATTCCATTTTATCTGCTACCCAGCCGAATTTATCATTCATATCCAATGGCGATAATTTTCCTCACCGTGGTTTAGGGTTCCCAGCGATATAATATTCCACTTCCTTCATAGAGACTTTATTGGCGGTCAGAAATTTAGTCGTATTTTTTAATGAGGGATCAACATATGAAGTACGTAGTTAACTTGTTATTGGTTGGTTACTCTTGCAAACGAACGTAGCGAAAATTAAGCTCCTTGAATAATTTTTAAAAGGCTTCATAAATGTACTTCTAAGCGTTCACGATGAAACAGTCGTAAAAGAGGCCATTTCCAAGTCGAGTTAAAGCCGACCTTAAGTCGGCTCTCAATCGACGCTCCTCATATCAAGCAGAAGGTTGGATACGTTGAATCCTACTGATAATGCCTCTTCTGTTGCCAGTGAATGATAAGAAAATTGATAAGAATCCAGCTAAGTTCTTCGGGGACATTATCTGGACCAGCACCCCGGTCGTGTGGCTCTGTATAATCCTCGGGATCGCGCCTTTTCCGGTCAACCACGCGAGACGCAGACGCAGCACTACACCCAGATGGATGTTGGCACATATTTTGATCATGCAGGCGGTATGGGTGACTTTTGTTTTCGGTATGATATATAAGGATGTGGTGAACTTCAACATCAACCTAACGGCTGTAACCGTTTTATTTTGGAAAGTGTACGCTTTAATTCAAGTGGTCTGTAATTCGGCGAAATTGATTATTCATCGAAGGAAGCATCACGAAATACTCCGCCGTTTATTTCGACTTGACGAAAAGCTCATGGCAATGAATATCCGTATGAATTATGCTGAAATCCGCCGGAAGAGTGTGTGGCAAATTACTATTTTATGCGTAAACATGGCGCTGATCATCGTCCTGCTTAATCCATACGAAAATTTTCTAGTGGGATGGAGAGAATACATTTACTTTTTGGGGCTCGTTTATATTGCTCTTTCCAATTTTTCCATACTTCTGATCTACAACAACTTAATAAATAATATGTGCCGTAGATTTTGCTGCATTCATTCGGAAGTTAAAAAACTATGTGTCTTTACAAACTTGGAGAAGAAGAAAAAGTGCGACCTTGATAGTCAGAGCAGAGTGGCTGAAACAACCTTTATCAACCACATAAAAAAGTTGGAATCCATTCATATTGATCTTTTCAAACTAAGCCACATGACAAACGGCTTCGGCGGCGTACTCATGCTTCTACAAGGCATTCATTGTTTTGTGACGATAATAATCTATCTGTACTATTTTATAACACAGTTCTTGGCAGTGGTAAGTGGGACATTTACGTACTTATTACTCAGTTGCGGATACTATCACTTATCTGTGTGCTTTGGTGTGTTCCTGAACATTCGCAGCTGCCAGAATTTAAAAAGAAAGGTGAATCTATGTTCATTCTACAGCGTTCTCCAGCGTCTACCGGTACCCAAACTCCACCTTTCTTTGTCCTTCCCCAGATCTTCCCTCAGATCCATCTTCTCAAGCTCTTTCTATGCCGTCTATGCATCTTTTTCTTCCTGTACGGTTTTCTCTTACCGTGTGCTTCCCAGTTTAAGATCTGTTTTGAGAGCCTACCCCTGTTTATCCGCTGTACATGGCAATACCATACTTGCTGCATTTTCCTTATCTCTTCTGTTAATATGTCGTAACTCCCATAGTTTCTCTTATTCTATCTCTGGTTTTCAAGTAATTCGATGGTGACCTCTTGACAACTTTTTCCTCATCTACTGGAATACCTGGAAGGTTTTTCTTATGTAATTTTTTCTCGGGGGGTCGAGTTATCCCAGTGATAGCGTATTCGAGTATCGTTTCGATGTCCCAGTTTCGATGATGGAAGGCAAGGAAAAAATTTCCTGGCCACGGAATTCAAATTTGACATGCTACTCCAACTGACTCTAATACTTAGCGGCAGCATTCTCAGCAGAAGGCGTAGGTCATGAAGATCGGACCCGTATCAACGCCCAAAGCATGGGGAAAGAGTGAAGTTCACGGAATCGGCTGGTGTACTGTGATGCGGGAAGTCACGGGGAAACCACCACATTAGCATTCCTTAAAGATGAAGGTTTGCATTCTATTTATTACGTGATGGTATTTCTCCCGGTAAAATATTCCGGAGGCAAAGAAATACCCCAAGTATGGCGACTACAGGGAAGGGTACATCAGTCAGAAAGGACAAAAACTGGATGAACTAGCAACGGAAACGGAGGGTCTGAGGTTTGCAGTCAACCAATGATGATAAAGATTTTCTCGTGACTCATACGTAAAGTTACTTGCTTTAGTTGAGTTTTATTTAGTCTAAGTTTAGTTTTCAGGAACACACAAACACTTCAACAACAAGCTGCCTGAACTATCTTAGAAATTCCTGGTCCAGCTGGTGCTATGGATATGCATTATCTTCCGTCTCGAACCGTATCTCGTCATAAATCAGAGGCAGACGCAGTATTATCCTAATATTGTTGGTGATCCAGCTTTCTATAATTAAACTATGCTCTGCATGATACTTATCAAGGTGGACTCCGCATAAGGCTACTTGATTTCAGACACAAGTTTGCTTTGGGGAATAAGCATATTTAAATATATATGTCTGGTAGCAGTCATATCTATATTGCGAACAGTTATATAGTCATGGGTTAAGGCACTGATCATTTTTCACCTAGGGAAACATTCAAACTCGACGTCAGGAGGTTTTTAACATACCAGCTGTCGTATATATTTACGATCATTCAATAGTGAAAAGCCTAAGATTTAGTTATTTTTTAGCATGTACCCCTCAAATATGCATTAATGTAACATTTACTGCGTTCACGGACATCGTGACAAATATTTTTTCATAGACGTATTAAAAAAATAAGACGGGGAAATGTAAAGTCAACTAAATAACATTTGTCTTTTTACATTCTCAATTAACGCGCGAAAGAATATTATTGAAGGAAGCCGACAGAGATTCAAAACTGAAATATTAAAACCCTGACAACCCTACTGACGGATCAACAGTTGCTTGATGTTTTTATTTGAATCCTCGATACAATTCCCATAATCTCTAAATTATTTATGTATCATATAAATGACTATAATTGCAAACTAGTGACTGTCATAATTGAAGAACAATTGTAATTACGCTCTGAAAAGGTTAGAAAATCCGAAAATATACTTCCTATTACTTATGCAATGATCATAGTAAAATAACATTAAATGAAGCCTCGAACTACGTCAACTTCTATATCTGCTGGACTATTGAATTCTCCATTTACGCTCGATTGGAACTCATTTATTTTAAAGTCAAATTCATGGAATAGTGTCCCTTCTGGGAACTTCAAATTAAATCTTCTTTGGAGAACGGCGGCAATTCCTAACATTTTATGAGCATTTCCTTACAATATCGGGAAAGGAATACGCTCTGCAATTTCAAGTTGAAAGAAATACTCTGCAATGATACGAGTCCCTTTATTTCCACCGTCGTTCACCTTTCATGGACAATTATCGACACATTACATATTTAATAATACTCAGTTGCTAAAGTCGTGAGTTATCACATTTTCTTTTTAAGCCTTTCTTGAACAGTGGTACTATTATGGCATTTTTCTAGTCGTTTGAACTACTGTTCTCTCACTAAATTGCGTTTGAATTTACTTTAACAAAAATTCAAAACTGCGTTTGTTTGGGATACGTCATCAGTCATTACATTCTGAAGTGAAAAATTCATTAACGGGGCACGACCATACGCTTATTGCACGTAGAATGATGTAGAAATTTGATTTAGACATCGAATACGTTACTTTGTACCAATACATAATAGTATGTATCTCAGGTAGTTCTCATAGGGGACGGACAGCGGCGCTGGGGTACTACTATCTGCCAAGTAAGTCGAGGAAGTGTGTGGCCGATGCGCGTTCAGGTTTATGATTGGGCGCGCTATTTTTCCGTCAGAGTTGAAGGAACTATTATTCTCCATTTGACATTGAAAGTCAATGCTTACGTATTTAAATATATTCTACTCTATTCTTGTGTCTAAATATTTTTGCATGCTTTTCTTAATCACACCACTTTGAACTGATTACACTGTTTCGATAATATTCACCTCTGTACAGTTGCTTCCTCTTTGCTTGTGTGAAGCATGTGTATAACCTTAAAAGTTACATCATTCTTTTGACGTTATGTGGTGCAAAATAATACGTACCCGTTATAAATGATATTTACTTATAACATACAGTTATAATTTCACAGCTCTTCTACCACTAGAGTAATAATAATAATAATAATATTTATTTATCCCTTAGAATCAACATTACAAGCATATTTACATTTCAATTAAATAAGGATAAATTAATTAGGAATCCCTTTAGGCATTGCCTGTATTGGGATACCTCAAGATAAATTACAATATAAGTAAATATAAGTAAACTGAGACCAGTTACGAGACATAAATAAATGCATGAAAAGATAACAATTTGTTTTTTAGTTACAACCTGTCGTGCATACAAAATATAGTGAGTATTAATCTTACTATTAACAAAAAAATACATCTGGATTTTCTACATTAAGTAACCATTTCTTTACTCCTTTCAAAAAAGATGTTAAACTTTTTGAACCTCTTATACTATCTGACAATCTAGAAAATAATGTTGGCCCTACATAGATAAATGAGCGTTTGAACACGGTCAGATTTGGTTTGGGCAAAACATACATTTTTGTAGATCTTAGGTTGTATGCATTGGTTATTGGTTCTTCCTTAGGTTTATTACCACTTCTGAGGTAGAACAATTTCAATACTTTGTACACGTAAAGATGACGTAAAGGGAGTAACTGTAAATCCACAAATATGGGGAAGGACGGTTCAAATTGGCATTTTCTAGCAATCAGTCTCACTATTGCTTTTTGGAGAATCAGTAAGTTTTATGTGTTCATTTGAGATATTAATTCCTATTATAAAGCATTGGAATAGGTGAAGAGGTTTTTAGTTGTGCTTTTTATTATTACTTACACCTGCGTGGTTCATGTACTAAGGTTGATTTTTTACTGGAAGTATGAAAACTGAGTCATATATTCTTTCATTTGGTGATTAGGCAATAACTTCAGTCACATTGTGATCATTGTTACAAAAATTAATTTAGGGTTACGTTCCTCGGGAAATTCACCGATTATTCCTTTTTAAGATGCTTACGTTCTCATACTTATTCTATCAACGTTTTGTTACCTCATCTTCTTCATCAATTGGACCCAATGTTAACGGGACTAGAAATGTATCGCGTTTATAGTATGTAGTTCTAGGGAAACCAACCACGGTTTTCCTCTGTCATATCACTTATGATCTTTTATCAGGCCAGTGCATTTAGCTCCCCTCATCCGTAAACTGAACATTACTTCCTGATGAGATGTTATCCAGTGTGGATATCCCTAAAGGGAGGTCGCGGGACCCCTTAGAGCAGAAGCAAAGGTGCACGAACTCACTGGAAACAGTCCAGCTTAGTAGTGATGAATGTCCAGATCAGACCTTAATGCGCTGTTCTAATTGTATCGTTTGAGGAGCTACATAAACGAATTGGATTGGTGAGATATAAATATTGGGTTCAATAAAAGAGATTCTATTCACACTCAGGTCTCTTGATTCTAGCGCACACTGACTATATTGTAATACTCTTATTTTTTTTGCTTTTCTTTGACCTCTGGAGAAAATCACCATTGATCATTGTTCTCTGAATTTCACTTGATATTGTGGTAAGAGTGGGTAGGTATCTGTCATTCTAGATTAACATTTCATGGACAACAGTTGTTAGAATAAAAATCTTTATACCAAACTGTTTTGTGAATGATTTTCAAATTGTCGGCAAACAAATATCCGTCGATAGTTTAAGAAGTACATTTAATATTCACCTTTAATGCTCTTAACCCTCGTTGTATGAATTTTTCTTTTCATCACATTCTTCACATCAAAAGGTCTTGAAAACAAATAATGTCTTTTTCCCTTTTTTCCAATGATTCTTGAAAGATAAATATTTTTCGTGTGCAATTTTACGTACTTTCACTCCAAAAACACCTACACATTACCTTTCTATGGAACTAGCTCCATTGAGTGTCCGTCGATTCTTAATTGCAGAATATGTTATTTATTTCACTTTTCCCTTACTGAAACTGATGAATTATCGAAAAGATGGCAACAGTTTGAACATTCTCAGTTCTACAGTTCTCATTGTGACCAGAATAAGAGTAAATCATATAATATTTATTGATTTTTTAATTCTCCATCGAAATATAATACACCAATCCAAGAATTCAATGCATGGATGCGTTTTTTTTAACGGATCTGAAAGAGAATTCTCAACGATCCCCAGCGCACATGAAAACTATTATCAATGTAAAGAAGGCCTTCACGATTCCAGGGCAATCTTACTAATATATAAAAATCTAGTGGTGTTTGTCTGTCTGTTGCTCCATCACTCATAAACCACTCAATTGATTGAAACAAATTTGGCAGGAAGATACTTGATATATCTGGCTCACGCACAGGCTATAGAGCAAGGGCCTTGGGGCCCTAGACGGCCCTCAAGTTGGCCCTTTTATTGCCAAAAATTGGCCCTGGAAGATAATTCTTGCCTGTATTAGAAACACGTAAAATGTACCTATACTGAATGTACAACAATCATGGGGTCGTAAGTCACGCTGGGGCCCTAGGGGGACCAAGGTCCCAAAAGAATGCTTTCTTAAAAGCCTCATAAGTAATGAACGAGGGCACCGATTTTAGTGAAATTTTCACACATAGGATCAGTAAAACTTTGTTAAGGAAATTGAGACTATAAGGAAGACCCCTGGGCCCCAAGGGCAGCGTATTGGGCTGTCTGGTGTCTTATGTGTTTAAAAAACTCAAGTCTAAACCTTTTGGTTCAAGCGCAGAGGTTTCTCTTTTTGTATATTTAAATTAGTTTTACTAAAGATAGAAGGCTATAGGTTTCGCCATTAAGTGGATAAAAGATTGCAGTTTCTTATTTTTTCATTCGATTTTCTTATACGAATGAAATTTCCCTAGGAATTTCGTTTTTAACGTCAAAATCATGAATTTTACTTCATCAACAATAGGATATTTTCTTGGTAACCGTGGAATTAGCATTAGCTTCAGAAGGGAAATGGGACCTTTACAATGGCGGCTGGGTTTTATTACATATATATATATATATATATTATATATATTATATATATATTATATTATATATATTATATTATATATATTGAGATAGGTATTACATTGGAAATCTAGGCCGCATACTGAAATGTTGCTAATTACGATATTTTCAGGAATATTTTTGCCTAAAATTGGCAAAATTCATGTCAAGTTGACTAATTTAAGTTGGACCCATGTAAAACAGGAGAATGCCACGATGTTATCTTAATGTGGAAAGCCTCTGGAATGCAAATAGCCTGTAGTTAAGTTTCCATATGTTACTGCAAAAGAATGTCGAAACTCGGTAAACATAACGTAATGCAGTTTTCATCTACTGAGTTAAAAAATAAAACTAAAATTATAGCTGATTTGCCTAGAAAAAACTACATCTCATGAGTGACTCGAACCTACAACCTATATGCCCTGTCTTTCTTTCATCCCCCGTTGAATTTCAACGGGTACCTTTGCTAGTAATAAATAAACATTGTTCTACTTGAGTAATTAGAGCGCGTTACAAAGATGTAATTTTATTTGTAATATATAATCGTATATTAATGCCTTTTCACGCACCTATAAAGTCATCGAACTATCTTTATTCCTCTATCAGGAAAATATATCCTTTGAAACAGCGATTTTTATTATCCTTTAAAAATTCGACCCATATCAGCATCGATAATCATTATTTGAAGCGAGAATAGATTTGTCGAATCGTATTCGGATTACATTTATCACTGATATTTCTCAAACAGGCGAAAACATGCCTAGGAAGAGTCATTCTGGATAATCGCTCAGTCGCATGGGGATGTGACCTCTTGTTGTCGTCAAAGCGTGAACGATCCCACGAAGTCTATGACTATGTGTTACAAGGAGGAATTTTTATACTTGGAACTGAAACTAAGAGGATATCAGATCGAACCTCAAGGAATATGGAAAGGCTAAGGCTATGGGTCCACAAGAAAAACGTTTTCCCCACGGTATATACGGAAATCAGGAAAATGGCGCCGATGGAATGATCTGGACAAGTGCGCCAATATTGTGGCTCGGCGTTATTTTCAGCTGTTCTCCTATATCAATCTGTTAAACTCCCATGAAGCGCAGACAGGGTGGGGACAATGGAATATCATGGTGTACTTAAATATTGTATTATCGTACATTTGGTGGGCGCACTATTGATGTCCTTTAATTTCATCTACCTATTGCGTCAGTGGACATTCCAGCTTCAAACAGTTTTCGCTAAAATTTGTATGGGATGTTTGCTATACGATAGTTGCCAAAAATTCAGTATTATTAATATTGTGTCACAATGAAATCTTAGCAGTTTTCCTTCGCTCCCAGAAATTGGACGAAATATTTAAAGTATTACAGGCAAGACTGAACTACGACGACTTTCTCCAGGAGGTGGTGAAGCAGGTGATTATATTCAGTGGCAGCATAGGATTTTTTACCGTCTTCCTAAACCCAATGTTGAACAGTGCCCTCAGAAGGGCGGGATATGTGACCTTCTTCAGCTAGTTGCATGTAACTATTGGCACTTTTTTGACGGCAGTTCTCCAAAAACAAACATAATAAATAACCTCCGCCATAGATTTTATCTTCTGAACTTGCAAATAAAAAGACACTTGGATTCTGAATCCTGGCGAGTCACAAATTACCCCAATTGATCTAGTGGACTGCAACTTTTATGGCACCAACGTTGGCCTCGATAAGAGTTCAGGGCAAATAAAGACTGTGGAAAAAAATCCAATCAGAACTTCATCAACAGACCTCCTGCATTAATAATGTCTCCGGAATTCACCTAGCTCTACAAAAGATATTGTCGTTCGTCGACGCAATATTAGTTCTTTGGTATGCTACAATTATAGTGGAGGAACCAGAAAAACTTAAAACAGAAATGACATCCTTGGTCTCCTTCACGTTTGGGCATGTCTTATTGCAAGCTGGTTGGATCCTTTTCGTCAGAGCCTGCCATATTTAAAAAAAACAGGTGATTTTTACAGTATGCTGAAGGATAACAATGTCTAAATTACGTAGGAGAGAATCCTCAGTGAGAGTTTCCCTGATGTTCCGTCTGGTATAGTACTTGAAAACAAATAATGTCTCATAAAGAGTGGAGCAAACTAAGTTTCTAAGTAACTGGAGTTTCTAAGTAACTCTTATTTATAATATAAAAATCTTCGGTTACGCAATCAGTAAAAGATCCAGAAATTCAATCCTAATTCGTGTCTATATTTGCAATCGTTGGAGTGATATACGGATATTTAGTAGGAGATGATGGAATCATAATTTTGAAATTTTGAAGAACTTCACTTCCTTGATCCCTAGGGCTTCGAAATGCTGTATAATGCGTCAATGTCATCACTAAAGTGATGAACGTCATTCGTTTTTGGCAAAAATTGGCAGACATGAAACCCCCTGACCTTGTGTAATAACGAGAGATTCTAATCAATTTGTACTGCAGGGATGCCGCAGATCATTCTTGGGATGCTTTGTTTGTAACCATACTTCCGTCTTGAATCATTGTGTCTAAACAATGAATTACTCAATATAATACACTTCGGTTATGCAAGCAGTAAAAGATCAAGAAATGCAATCGTAATTCGTGCATAACATTGCAATCGTTTGAGTGGATTGATTTGAGTGGTTTCGAATGGATTTATAGTAGGAGTTGATGGAAACAACATACATGCAAGGAATAATTTAACATCTTGGTCAGTTAAGGTTCAGAGAAATGTTATTACTGACCACTAGACGATGTATTTATTATTATGTATTAGTGGTCCATGTACACTTGTATATTGATTCCGAGGAGATAGGAAGTATTGGCAATTCGTCACTAGGAATGTCAGGGTATTTTTCTAGCATAGATAAATGTTAAAAAAAAGGCTCCAAGCAATAGGGACGGGACTGAAATACTCAGACAAGAGACAATGAGGCAAGTGTTTGCACTCTGCGGCGGGGTTGGAATCCTCTTTGTCTTCATCAGTCCAGTGCTGAATGAGATAGTAAAAAACAAACGAAATGCATACTTTTTCAACCTATTCTATGTGACACTATACTTCTATTCGACTTAGCAAATTCATAATAACTTTCTAAGTAACCTTGGTTTCGGAGTTTTACCTCCTGAACTCGCATGTGGTACGAAGCTGTGTCCTAACCAAAAGTAGTGGATATGATTCCATGAGTTTTCCTTTGGACGGAGTAACAAGCAACGATTCTTTTGATAACTGTGGGACATTGGCTACATCTGAAACATATAGACACAACCATATCTAATCCAAGTGATAATCATAATCCAAGTGATAATCATAAGTCATATCCAATCCATTGTCAATCCAAGTAATAATGTTTAAAATCAGCTCAACATTAAATGATTTGTTCGGCGCTTTGATTCTTACTGAAGGAGTCATGTTGTTTATGAACTTAAGGCTGTTGTTATACTATCTTCACACCTGGATTGAACAGAAAATAGAAATGTAGCTTGTATGTAGTACATTTGCATTATATCATGCTCTTCTGATAGTTGGAAGGACCTAATTATCCGAACCAGTCATGCAGCTAAAGTAGAGGTGAAACGAAAATTTAATTTCTTAAAAATTATTATTTATGGCGCAATGGGTTACGAAGTATCCCACATCCACGTCTTTGAAGTCAAGTCAAGAATGGTAGGTAAAATTCGAGCGTGAGAATCTATCCATCTTCAGTTTTACAAACTCTAATCCATATTACATACATACTTTGGCGTGATAATCCTTATGTCTTTCGCAAGTGCAACATCTATTTTATGGTACATCGTTATAGTTTTAGCAGACCCCGAGAATGACGCGGATGGTCCTTTAACTCTGTTTTCTTACGGATTCATACATATTTTGCCGCAAACTGGAGGGATTCTGTTCCTCCGAGCGTGTCACATGTCGAAAAAAGTGGTAATTTTTCTTCATTCTAAACCACGCCTTTCACTCTACGAGAAATGAGAGAATACCCTTCTCGAAAAAAATTATATAAGTATATCTCAGCCATTCTGATATTTAAATATTGCAAAAAACACCTTAAATATTCCCAGTGGTAAACGTGACTCAAGGCTTATGTAATATCTAAACTAGATTATTACTTGGAGGCAGAACATCTCTTATTTGATCTTACTCTTTCGACTACCTTATCGAGGAAAATTATGATGTTAAAAATATGTGCAAGTCACGGCTACTTTCGACCTAGGCCGTAAAAGCACTAATTAATGGATGTCGCTTGAAAGCCTTTCATCGATCATTCATTAAAAATAATGCTGTTACTCTTTGGTTGTCAGAACTACCTTGGCATTCGAGGATCTTTCTCTGCATAAGCGATGTGCGATCGAGATATTTTCTCAATAATTATTTTTCACCTTATAAAGTTGAGGACAAATTGCTATGATTCCGCATTATAGAAAATACTTAGCATTATAATTCGTCAAACGTACTAGTTATAGTATACATACTTATTTTGATTTTATTGAGTACGATATAAATCAAACACCCATCGTAAATTTAAACTCTTGTAGAAGTTTTTGCAGCTCTGTGAATATGGAGATATATAGAACTCTGGTTTATTTTTACTATGGAAATTTAACCAAAACTTGGTCTGTTTTGATCTACTCTCGTCCCTTTTTTTAATATTGAAAATTGCTTACTATGCTCATGTCCTTCGTACGTATAATTACTTGGTTTGCATGATTGGTGGAAATAGAGTTTAAGATGGTTTTTAGCGCGAATGGTCAGTCATTGAGTGCATATTTTTATAAATTTTCGCGTGGCAATGATTGCAAATGGAAGTGGTTGTGCGTGCACAAAAAATAGTCATGCAACTATAATTTGATTATTTACAATTGATCGATCCTAGAGCTTTCGTAAATAATTGAGAGCAATAGCGTGTTCGAAGGTGTTCGTATTGATTAACCTGTGCCTTTTCATCAACAGAACAATGGAAAATCGACATTCGCATCACATTCAATGTAATTCACAGTTACGTAGATGATCCCGTAACGTTTGGCAGAATAGTCCGACCATGGAATGGAAGTGTACACTTACCCTTAGGTGCACTTATATAGGTGTATGATTATTCTTTATTTTTAATTTGTTCGAGTTCATCATTCGGTCCAGACCGAGAAAATTCATGAATGCTCATCCATGGGATTAGGAATTAGGTCGGTGATATTTTCCGGACTAATGTAATTTGGCTTTCAAACATATTAAAGTTTAAGCTCCGATTCAGCAAAGCACTGATTCGCCATTAACCGTTAGAAATTAGGGGAAGACTACATTAAGAAGTTATTAGTATTTTCGACGAAGCGAAACAAGTCCCGTTTTTCCATTTCATGTGAAGTTCATGTCACCGCGTAGCATTCAGTCTCCTAAAAATAGTTTCATTTCGAAAGACATGAAACGCGCGCGTACCCCGGACATACAGTGATCGAGGAATCGAACTAAATACTTTCGTCTTATGAAAGAACTTTTATGTAGTTATTTTATAAAAATTGCGTGATGCACTATCGATCAAATAGCGATACCGAATTCGGGGCTACAAAACGCTTTCCTAATGACAAATTTGACGAGAGAAAAGATGTAATTTGGGCAGTTTCTCCACTCATGCTCATCGGCAGTATACTTGGTTGCGAAACTTATCCAAGTAGTACTCGATCTGGTGGTAAGAAAGAGAGGACACTCGGGTGGCGTTATCTATATTACATTCTAGTGATATTCGTTATTTCCACTATCACCGTCTTTCACATATGGGATACAATTCCTTACCTGCGCAACGAAAATAGTAACTTATCCGCGTCTGTGGCATTCGGATGGGGGTTGTCCACCTACATCTTGATGTTCAGTAGAGCAATATTTTACCGACGACACCACCGGAGAACGCATCAGATGCTGTTGAAATACAGAGTGCTAGATAAAATGATTAGCGGTTTTCTAGGATGTAGGGTCCCCACCGACGCTATCAGATCGTGCACGGTAAAGCAGTTCGCTTTCATATTACTTGACTCTGTTTTTCATTTTGTTTCTTTAAGTTACAGTGATGTGGATACCAAGTATTTTATATGTTCCGTATACTTTGGCGCCACTACCACATTCATTAATATGAAGCACCTTAACCTGATCCTTCAACTCAAGAAAAGGATGGTTTTACTAAACTCTGATATAGACAGGTTTTGTACCTCTCTATGTGACAACGCGCAAGTCACCTTGGCAAGGCTGCCCTGTAGTTTAAGCAAAGATGTAGTGAAAACTCAACTTAAAGACAGAAATCACGCGAAAGTACTGATTCACAGGTCCAAGATTTGGAGGAGAGTATATATTTCTCTCTATCGCAGCCACGACTTCCTTAATAATATTTTTGGAAAACTGTTGGTTCAGGAAATAATTCTTTGCCTCATAAATATGACTCTATCTCTATATTTCGTAATAACTTTTATGTTGAGTCAATGGAGTATCTTGAAACGTTACCATGAAGCCGTCTTGTATCTCATCTGGATTTTCGTGAAGCTGATGCAAGTCTCCGCGATTGCCGGGTGTGGACTATACGCAACAAATGAGGTAAGGATGTGATACTTCATTTGGGAGAGCGGAAGACCCAATACTTCCCGCCCCAGTTGATGTGTAAACTTTTCTCATATTTTTAATTAACGTACTCTTCAGTTAAACTCCTCAGAGACGTAAGATAATCAGTCATGGTGGTGTGTGGGAACGGGTATAAGCAATTGTGAGAAGTAATAACGGGAAGCAAAAATTAGGTTAACGGGTTTTCTCACAAAACATATTTTTTGCTATTATGGGGCACATTAAAGAAAAGGCACTTCAAATTTTCGATTTCTAGGGGCTGATCAATAATTTGACCACCTTTCTGCAGCAAATTCCTTGATTTTTTGCGAAATTCTGTTAAAAAATATTGTTCAAATTATACACTTTGATTTGATAAAGTCGAGTAACAATATTTTTGACCAAATACTTTCATAAGTCTATCACATTTTTTATTTTTTATTTATTAATCAATGTTGTAATGGGTAAATGAGAAATTCATCCAACATCTCTTCTACTGTACCTAGCGGTGGATATTTCGAGCAAAAATTAACGCACCAAATATAAAACACTGGCGACCAATTAGATACATTGCTACGGTTATCGGTATGTTAAATTCATTGGCCATCGGTTTTCTTTCATTTGGTTCTTTGGATCAAAATATTTTCCATCGTTAGTGAATTGGTCAGTTTTTCTCAGATGCCGCTGCGGAAAAAAGAATTTCCCAACCTATCTCTTCGACAGTGTATCTCTCTTATTTTGTCGATTCTTTTCTTTCTAGTGATTCATTGCGAGGTCAAATTAATGTCCTAACATTATCGCCCTAAAATCCGTTTTGTCTTAATCCTTCGAGTAACTTCAGCGTGAAACCTACGAGACTCCAGTGACATCTTACCTGTTCCTTTCGTCAACTGCAATACTTAATCCTCTAGGACCGGCGAGTGATTAATGACCAGTGGGATGGTCTTAATTTACCAGCAAAGAGTTTCGTTACTACTGAAAAAATCATAGGAAGGCATCTGATGACACGTATAACAAGATATCAGGAAAGAGATGATAGTAATAAAAAATGCTGAGAGCTTTAACTGATTGCGTTATTTTGTTAAAATTCAAAACATTAAACCAAATGCGTAGACTAAACACTTCAAACGCCATCCCAAACAAGCAAGATAATTTTGGTTAAAACCCGTTTTTGATCGGATAAAGTTTGTTTTTCTTTCTCACCATTTTCCAGTTCTCATCCCTCTTCCTAACAAAACATGTGTCGAATGTGTGCCGGCGTAAATATGATAGTATGACTTCACACTGTCCAATTCTTTGGAGGTAATTGCCCGCATTATCTGAATTCCATATTATGGGGAATTATTGAGGAATTGAAGTGATTTATAGTTAATACAAAACCTTTTCAACTTGCAAGAATGTAGATTACAAACATAATTTTTCATTTTTTTAAGGAACAAATTTCCATGAACAATACGGTCAATCAAGCGTAACGCTAGTAGGAAGGAGTTATTTGTCGCTTTTGCATACCACTGAGGTACTTTTTCCGTCATATAACATGAAAAACGTTCTTGAACTTCAGAAATATGATTTTTTAGTAAAAAATTGATATTTCGTAAAAAAAATGACAATTTTATATTTAATTAATTTTTGGAATTAATGTAATGGTGCTCCGCACTCTTCGAGTTCCTCGGTAATTCATGCAATATATTGTTAAATTATTTGTGGAATGGTATACTGGTAAATTACGGCTTTTAGGGAAAACAGTACTTAAATATTTTATATACATTATATGCCTAGTGCCTCAAATCTACAAATTCGATTTCTTTCTTCTTTTCTCCCCATCCTTATCCCATCAATGAAGCTTTACTTTTTATTCTTTTACCCTCTTGTCCAAGATCCTTATTTATTACAGCCTTGAGCATCCCTTTGCCCCTCATTACCTTTTAAAATCACCTCCTCTAGAAATTTCCTTTCCTGTAATACCATAGCTGAGGAGCAATGGATAAACTCCTCCAAGCAATGGCTTTCCTTGAAAACGCCATTAGTAAATCAAATGAAGTTTTGCAACATGCTCCACTAATGATTTAGTTAGGCGTTACGGAATTAGTTTTCGCAAGCGTGTCTGACCGCTGTAAATTGCGAACGGGATCCGGCAGAATTCGCTGTGGTTTATTCCAATAACCGTCCAGCTTTACCCGTGGTGAATTGATTAGTTTCCGAGCTATTGCACTTCTAGGCACGTAAGAGTTCTTTCTTCTATTCAAAGCAAAGAACTTCCTCTTATGTTATTTTTTAAAATTTGTAGTGAGGGACCTACTTCCGTTCACCGCACCTTCTCCTTTTTACAGCCTTACATCCCGAAATTACGTAGACCATCCTCGTACTCTTTAGTCATGTAACCAATCAGTTTTCGATTCCCAATTTGGCTATCCTCTAACTTTTTTTCCATGAGTACAACTCTTCCTATGCTTCTCTCAACATCTCCTTGGCGTATTAGTTACATATCTCATGTGTTAACATGTAAACTTGCCTACACTGCGAATTATCAGCGCTCAACCTGATTCAGCTTTTTCTTTCTTTCAATACCAAATGGCTGCCTAAATAACTATTCCACTATCTTAAAACTGATTGAACTCTTTTTTTAGATTACCATTTGATTTTCCTGAATCGAGAGAGGAGAGAGTTCATGTACTTGTTATATTCAAATATTCTACTCTCAAGGCATTTTTTTATAATGCTATATTTTTAAAAACTTCGGGTTAAATATTGTGCCACACCTCAGTGCTGTCCGTTTTTAAGTTACATCGCAGATTTAGACCGTCATTTGTCAATCACATTTCCAAATTCGGAAGACCATTTCATCTCATGACAGAATTAAATTATCGTGCATTACGAAAAAATTGACAAAAGTAATTTTTGTCTCTAAAAATGGACTATGTACATACCGTACATGAACATTGATAAATCGACGTGCAGATTTATGCTTCATGAAGGCAAGAATGGAAAGCTAAAATTATATTGATTAAATTGTTGCTAAAAGTAACTACAACAGTCGCTTCACTATCTTATCAAATGACTAGTTGAAGAAAACCTTTAATGCCTATCTGACTTAATTAATTGTTAAAGCCTTTGATTGATACGCATGTATTTCGCAGGCCGTCGCTTGGTTTGAATAAATAACGATTCAAATTTTTCGATTGGCTAAATCTTCAATTCATTGATGGAAATCCGTGGGTGCTTATGTTTTGAAATATATTACAAAATGTATTACGAAAATATACATTTATGGTCCTCAATCTGTAATTCAGAATGACATTAGTGAGGAAGGTGGGATATTGTTAATGGTAGGATAACAATTCACTTAAAGCTAGTCAGTGAGCGGCTTCCGGAAAATATCAGTAGAGAGACAAATGGCAGTGAACTTGAGATATCATGATCCGAAACAGATAGAACTTTGTTAAATTTCCCCAAAATTTTTATTAGCACACAGCGACCTAGGTTTTGACATTTCTGTCTCATTTTCAAAGACAAATGAAGTTAAGGTGACACCCTTGAATATGATATAGTGATGCCGGACCCTGAAATTTGTGTGATGATAAAATATTGCCGAAATACAATAAAACTCAAGCTTTTTGATATCATTATATCTTTAACCAATTCCCAGAAGGTATCGCCTGACACGTTAAAATGTATAAAAGAACTTTGGTATAAACTTATACTATTATTCTAAAATAGTATACTGAATTGAGTTTTGGGATCTCTAAAGTGAGAAATATCCACTGAGTGAAAAATCACTCAACTAGACCAGGAATAAAACCCAGATCCCTGATTGTAGCTCCAAGTGCTTGGACTGTGTAGTTTGAGCGAAATTTCCCATCACGTAGATCTGAATGAATTTGGTCGTTATACCCCAGTATCTACACACTTGGATTGAACGGAATAATATAAATGTTGCATGAACACCGTACATTTGCATTACATCATACTCTTCAGACAGCTGGATTATGCGAACTAGTTGCGCAGCAAAAAAAGGAGAAATGTAACTTTAGTTTTTGACTAATTGTATTCCTATTTTCTAGTATAAATTATCATGTATTAATTTAGTTCCCGAAATGATATCGATGCGCCGGGTCAACAATAGATTTTCAACTAATTTCCATAGCAAGAACCATACTGAGAATCACAGAATAAATTATGACATGTTAAAATTTTACAGATTTTTCATAACATACAGTAAATTACATTTCGCTAAACACTATTTTAAAGCAGCACATCTCCACGGTACTTGTCGGGAAACTAAATATCTTTGCGCTTCGTGCTTGTCTCCCTAGTGACAAATTGGCAAAGAAGTATCAATGCTGAATTCCATCAATTATATTCGTATTCTCTAAGCCTCGTCTTATGGAAAAGGCTTTAATAGAAGTTGTTGTTTCAAAATGAACTCTCATTTGTTTGTATCTATACCCCCTAGGACATACCCTTTTATTCAATTCGGCGATAAATTATGGAATTTTTCTATTAATATCAAATATACGTAAAATATCTTAAAGTAAATATAATGAAAGGAGTGACACACTTACATGATCTGTCGAACCAAGTCAGTTCGTCTCGAAATATGAGCGTAAATACTATGGGTAGCCCCCACTATAAATTACAGCCACCAAATCCAATTGCCTTCAGTCCTCGCGTCATTTTCAACAACGACGGCTAGATACTTTTTTCTAAGTTATGAGGAATATATTTATGCCAACGTTAAAAAGGGCTTCAATCATGATTTACAATGCAACTGAATGACGACAACGATAAATGTATGCGTCTGTATTGAATAGAAGTAAAGGAGAATGGTCTAATTTTTCAATATGGAAAGAACTGACTGTCCTGACAGATGTGGAGGTCGCATCACACACGGCTCGACGGAGTGTCTTCTGGAAATTTGATGTAAGGGAGAGTTATCACTTGAAAAATTCAATTGTAAGTTCATTTTTATCCAAGAGTTCCCAAGAAAAAGTATTTACAATATCATTATATTTTCTACGCAACGTATTTTTAATAGCTCCCCTTGTGGAGAAAATGGAGTCTAAATATGATTAATTTTTAGCGCCAAATTACTTTTGCTAGCCTCTAGGAATGTAAGATTTTGTTCCTCAAACGCATACTTATATCCAAGAGTAATCTTCGAACTGTATTACTTTAAGTAAAATAACACTAAATATAAGTCAAAAACCATTTCTTAAGAAAAAAATGTTGATTTCAAGTACAATTTCAGCATTGAAGAAATCAAAAAGGAGAGTTTTAGGAAATGTTTTGCAATTATAGGATGTGTTGAAAATAAATGTTTACGTTATATCTCTTGAGATATTGCGGATCGAGTGAACATCACCGTTATCAAAAATTAGCATGCGCTATCTTGGAAAAATGCCTTTCACGAAATAACAAGGAGGGATGATAGTTTTAAAATCGTCGCATTTAACTGATAATGGATGCGGATATTTGTGTAAAAAAATGGTAATGCATCCATCATTATTGGACGGAATGAGTTGCAAAAGGAGATCATCATCGGATCCCAACTCAAATCGGAAGAACATTAAGAAGCATTTTAAATGAGATGACTCTAGAGATATTGTAAATAATTGGATACAAATGCCTGTTCGAAGGTTATCATATTGATTTTTCTGTGCCTATTGCATCGACCAAACATAAAAATCGATATCAGCAAATCGGCATACGCATTACTTTCAAGGTAATCCACAAGGTCACGTAAATGATCCACTACCATTTGAGGGAATGAGTCAGACAGTGGAATGGAAGAGTATTTATCAGGAAATTCCGAGTGATATGAGATAGGTTACATGAAGGAGTGTGGCTTAAGTGATTAAATTATTCTTTTTATTTGCTAGCCGAGTCATCAGTAGGTTAGGTCATCAGTAGGTTAGGACCACGAAAACCCAGGACTAATCATCCATGAAACGTGTGATTGGATCGGTGACATTTTCCGGACTAACATAATTTGGCCAGGGGTTTGCCTTCATTTACAGCAAGGCACAGATTCGCCTTGAATCGACTCGCTACTGTTACCATTACATCGCAGTACCTTGCCTTACTCTTCGCCTACAAGTGCATACAACGATCCAAGCATAAAATACAGTCCATCCCTAGTATTTTTAAATGCATCCTGTGGCTCGAAATTGACCTCGTCCTCGACAGATACCTTAACTACAAAACTATACACGAAAAACACGGAAGGATATTTCTCACTCGATTAGAGCCGTCGAAAGTCATCATGTCTCCTCATGTGCCCGCCACTCGTAAGAACTTCATCAAAAAGTCGCATAAATTTGTCGGGGACATTTTCTGGACCAGCGCTCCCGTGTTGTGGCTGTGTAGTATCTTCGGCTTCGCACCGTTTCCTGTGAACCACTCAAGAGGCAGGCATAATAATATCTCTAGGTGCATGCTGCTTAGTTATGCGATCATTCAGGTGATTTGGTGGGCTCTTATATTTCATATTATCTCGGGGAGAACGGCACTTGTCCGTGCCACCCTATCAGCTACAACAAATTTAACGTCGAATGTATACTGCTACATTCTGGTAACCATCAATTCGACGATATTGATACAGCGTCGAAGTAAGCATGACGAAATACTTCATAGTTTCGCTCGACTGGACAAGAGGCTTAAGGCGTTGAATTTGAGATTAGATTATCCCGAAATCCGTCGGGAGGGAATAAGGCGAGTGATTCTAATCGGCGCAAACCTGGCACTAATCTTCGTTTTTCTTAATCCAGACGTGAGTGGTATTATTGGACCCGGAGATTACCTCTTCTATGCAACGAAATTTACTGCAGCGCTTTCGTGTTTCATGACACAGTTGATCCAAAGCAACTTACTGCAGAATTTGCACCATAGGTTTCATTGCATGAACTCTGGAATACAAAATCTCTGTGACGTGAAGTCCATGGCGAATAAAACAATTCTGGACTCCAAGTGTGGTGAGAGAGTGCGCATCGATTTGATAGACAATACTTCAATGGCAAAGTCAAAATCTTTCGGGTACGTGAGGAAGTTGGAGTCCATTCAAATCGATCTCTACAAATTGAGCCACGTGGTAAACAATTTCACTAGCTTGGTCATGCTACTGCAAGGGATATACTTTTTTATCTCAGTGACATTATATTTCTACTACCTCATTGACGGACTTGAGTTTATTCATGGAAGAGGAGTGCTGTTTAGGTTTTCTTGCTACGGATACTACTACGCTTCGGTGTTTTGTGGAGTGATCTTGGTCATTTGGGTCTGCCATGCTTCGAAAGAAAAGGTAATTCAGTGTGAACCTGTGCATAATCAGTTTAATATTTATGGAGAGCGTAATACTATGACTCTGGACGATGTTTTCTTCAACCAAAATATCCTTTTTAATCGCGCCTAATTAGCCTATTTCAATTTTTAATGCTTCGAATGCTATTGCTGAATGCTTGGAGAGGAAGTCTTTCGAGAATGAGCATTTGCTATTGGAGAGAGAGTAGTTCTTGCATGTTATAATTACGAGCAAATTAAATCATTCAGATCGACGTGATAAGAAAGATATCAAAGTTAAAAATGACAATTATTAATCTCTCGGAACACTTTTCGTCGTCCATTTGCACTCAGTTCAATGATTCAGTTAAAATATGAGTGATGGCGTTTTTTCATTATAGAAAGCCGTACTTTCTGATATTTTTCGACCAAATAGTTGATCCTCGAAGCCTTACATTTGATGCACTTCAGAAGCAAAATTTCGGGTTTACATGCGGGAAAATATTTCTCCAATAGTCTCATCCATCTGTTCTCATCCATCTGTTCTCATCTTAGTGGGCTGCGATGAAGTTTAGCAGGAAAGTTGTTGAAATGGCCTTTGAAAGGAAATACGTAATACTCGGCAAAACATGTTACTACATAGATACTTTTTCCCATTTCATGTCCACGTCACGGCGCTGTATTCAGTCTTCAGGAAATACTTAAAATCAGTTTCGTTTTGAATGACGCGCAGCGCACACGTACTACAAGCATACTGAAGCGTCAACGGGAGAGAAGGTAGAGGTCTCTCTCCGTAAATTCCCTTAAAAAAGGGCTTAAAACAGAAATGACGAAATGACGTCCTTGGTCTCCATCACGTACGGGAATATTATATTGCAAGCAAACATTTCAACTGTGCCTGCAAAATTAAAAAACCCCGACAATTGTTACAGCGTGCTGAAGAATTCTCAGTTTCTCTGGAGTTCCGTCTGGTAAAGTTTCTGATTTTAGAAATTTCGAATAAATTTTCTTCCTTGATCCCTAGGGCTTAGAAATGCTTTATAATGTGTCAATGTCATCACTAAAGTGATGAATGTCTTTCGTTTTTGGCAAAAGTTGGGAGACATGAAGCCCCCTGATCAATTTGTACTGCAGGGGTGCCGCAGACCATTCTTGGAATGCTTTGTTTGTAACCATACTTCCGCCTTGAATCCTGTGTCTAAACAATTAATTACTCAATATAATACACTTCGGTTATGCAAGCAGTCAAAGATTGAGAAATGCAATCCTAATTCGTGCATAATATTGCAATCGTTTGAGTGATGGATGGATTTATAGTAGGAGTTGATGGAAACAACATGCATGCAAGGAATAATTTAACATCTTGGTCAGTTAAGGTTCAGAGAAACGTTATTATTGACCACCAGACGATGTATTTATTATTATGTATTAATTGTCCATAAACACTTGTATATTGATCCCCATGAGTTAGGAAGTATTGGCGATTCGTCGCTAGGAATGTCAGGGTATTTTTATAGCATTGGAAACTGTTAAAAAAAGGCTCCAAGCAATAGAGACGGGACTGAATTACTCCGACGGGAGACAATGAGGCAAGTGTTTGCACTCTGCGGTGGGGTTGGAATCCACTTTGTCTACATCAATCCAGTGCTGAATGAGATAGTTAAAAACAAACGAAATGCATACTTTTTCAACCAATTCTATGTGACACTATACTTCTATTCGATTTAGCTAATTCATAATAACTTTCTAAGTAACCTTGGTTTCGGAGCTTTACCTCCTGAACTCGCATGTGGCACGAAGCTGTGTCCTAACCAAAAGTAGTGGATATGATTCCATGAGTTTTCCTTTGGACGGAGTATCAAGCAACGATTCTTTTGATAACTTTAGGACATTGGCTACATCTGAAACATATAGACACAACCATATCTAGTTGTCAATCCAAGTGATAATCTTTAAAATCAGCTCAACGTTGAATAATTTGTTCGGCGCTTTGATGCTTACTGAAGGAGTCATGTTGTTTACGAACATAAGGCTGTTGTTATACTCCAGTATCTACACACTTGGATTGAACGGAAAATAGAAATGTAGCTTGTATGTGGTACATTTGCATTATATCATGCTCTGCTGATAGTTGGAAGGACCTTATTATCCGAACCAGTCATGCAGCTAAAGTAGAGGTGAAATGCAAATTTAATTTCTTAAAAATTAATATTTATGGCGCAATGGGTTACGAAGTATCCCACATCCACATCTTTGAAGTCGAGTAAAGAATGGTTGGTAAAATTCGAGCGTGAGAATCTATCCATCTTCAGTTTTACAAACTCTAATCCATATTACATACATACTTTGGCGTGATAATCCTTATGTCTTTCGCAAGTGCAACATCTATTTTATGGTACATCGTTATAGTTTTAGCAGACCCTGAGAATGACGCGGATGGTCCTTTAACTCTGTTTTCTTACGGATTCATACATATTTTGCTGCAAACTGGAGGGATTCTGTTCCTCCGAGCGTGTCACATGTCGAAAAAAGTGGTAATTTTTCTTCATTCTAAACCACGCCATTCACTCTACGAGGAGTGAGAGAATATCCTTCTCGAAAAAAATTATAAGTATATCTCAGCCATTGTGATACTTAAATATTGCAAAAAACACGTAAAAGATTCCCAGTGATAAACGTGACTCAAGGCTAATGTAATATCTAAACTAGGTTATTAATTGGAGGCAGAATATCTCTTATTTTATCTTACTCTTTCAACCATCTTATCGAGGAAAATTATCATATTAATAATATGTGCAAGTCAAGGCAATTTTCAACCTAGGCCGAAAAAGCACTAATTAATCGATGTCGCTTGAAAGGCTTTCATCGATCATTTATTAAAAATAATGCTGTTACTCTTTGGCTGTCAGAACTACCTTGGCATTCGAGGATCTTTCTCTGCATAAGCGATGTGCGATCGAGATATTTTCTCAATAATTATTTTTCACCGGATAAAGTTGAGGACAAATTGCTATGATTCCGCATTATTGAAAATACTTAGCATTAAAATTCGTCAAACGTACTAGTCAACTTATTTTAATTTTATTGAGTACGATATAAATCAAACACCAATCGTAAATTTAAACTCCTGTGAAAGTTTTTGCAGCTCTGTGAATATGGAGATATATAGAAGTCGGGTTTATTTTTACTCTGGAAATTTAACCAAAACTTGGTCTCTTTGATCTACCCTCGTCTCTTTTTGAAGACTGAAAATTGCCTACTCTGCTCATGTCCTTCATACGTATAATTACTTGGTTTGCATGATTGGTGGAAACAGAGTTTAAGAAGGTTCGAGCGCGAATGGTCAGTCATTGAGTGCATGTATAACTTTTTGTGTGTCAATGGCTGCAAATGGATGTGGTTGTTCGTGCACAGAGAATGGTCATGCAACTATAATTAGATTATTTACAATTGATCGATCCTAGAGCTTTCGTAAATAATTGAGAGCAATAGCGTGTTCGAAGGTGTTTTTATTGATTAACCAGTGCCTTTTTATCGACAAAACAATGGAAAATCGACATTCGCATTACATTCAATGTAATTCACAGTTACGTAGATGATCCCGTAACGTTTGACTGAGTAGTCTGACCATGGAATGGAGGTGTATTACCTGGCAATTCCGAATGGTATAAAATAAGCTACATGAAGGAGTTTGTCATAGGTGTATGATTATTCTTTTTATTTGTTCAATAAGTTAAATTTTATCATTCGGTCCACACCGAGAAAATGCATGAATGCTCATCCATGGGACTAGGAATTTGATCGGTCATATTTTCCGTACTAATGTAATTTGGCTTTCAAACACATTGAGGATTTAGCTGACTTTCAGCAAAGCACTGATTCGCCTTTTATCATTAGAAATTAGGCGAAGACTAGATTATGAAGCTATTAGCGTTTTCGACGAAGCGAAACAAGTCTCGCTTTTCCATTTTATGTCAACTTCACGTCACCGCGTAGCATTTAGTCTCCTAAAAAGGGGTAATAACAGTTTCATTTCAAACGATTCGAAGCGCGCACGTACTACGGGCGTACATTGATCGCGGAATCAAACTAAAGAGTTTCGTCTTATATAACACCCTTGATATAATTGTTTCAGAACTATTCATAAAATCGCGACACAGAATCGGTGACTACTAATCCTGGGAGTCCCTGGGCCGGCGGTACGGAAGAGAGGACACTCGAGTGGCGTTATCTATATTACGTCTTCGTGTTCTTCGTTATTTCTTCTGCCACCGTGTATCACATATGGGGTACAATTCCTTACCGGCGCTACGTAAATAGTAACCTATCCACGTCTGTGGCGTTCGGGTGGGGGTCGTCAACCTACATCTTGATGTTCAGTAGAGCACTAATTTACCGTCGACACCACCGGAGGACGCATCAGATACTGTTGAAATTCAGAGTGCTAGATGAAAAGATTAGCGATTTTCTTGAATGCTGTGTCCCTACCAACGCTATCAGGTCTTGCACGTTAAGCAAGTCGCTTTCATAATACAAGACATTGTTTATCATCTTATTTATGTAGGTTTCAGTAATGTTGATACCAATTATATAATATGCTCCGTATACTTTAGCGCTACAACTACCTTCATTAATATGAAGCACTTTAACCTGATCCTTCAATTCTAGAAAAGGATGGTTTTCTTTAACTCGCATGTGGAAAGATTTTGCATCCCTCGATGTGACAACGCGCCGGTCACTTTGGGAGGACTGCGCTTTGGTTTAAGCAAAGGTGTAGTTACCTCTCGACTCAAAGGCAGAAGGCAGGGGAAATTTTGATTCGCAGGTCCAGGATTTGGAGAAGAGTATATATTTCTCTCTATCTCTATATATTTCTCTCTACGACTTCCTTAATACATAATGTTTTTGGAAAACTTTTGATTTACGAAATTATTAATTGCCTCATAAACATGACTTTGATATTATATTTCGCAATCAATTTCATGTTGAGTCAATAGAGTTTGGTGAATAGTTACTCAGAAGCCGTAATGTACCTCAGCTTGATGACCATGGAGCTAATACAAGTCGTCGCAATTGCCGGGTGCGGACTGAACGTGTCCAACAACGCGACGGTGGCCTGTTATTTTTTTCAACGTTGTAAGAGAAATATTTTTACCAACGCGAAAAGAACTTCTATCTCGATTTTTAATTCAACTTAAAGTTGCCTTTGAGTGAGTAATGCTTCTGTATTGGATATAAATAATGTGAAATGGTCTTAGTTTTTAATTTGGAAAGAAGTGACATTCCTTTAGATAAATGTAGAGGACACATCGCACACGGCTTGACGGAGTTTCTTCAGGATTTTTTTGTGGTTTAAGGTAACCACATGAGGAAATCGGTTGGAGGGAATAGTAGCAATATGTGGCTGGTGTCATCGCTTTCATATGTGCTACGTTAATTTTACCATCTACTCATTGTTACTTGTTGAGCCCACTCGAACAAAAAGTGGGTGTTAACTCGTAAAACGGTTTAATTGTTGACTCAACGAGAATACCATATATACTCAAAGAGGAACGTGTAATTAAATTCTAATCGCATTCAATTCGTTCAGCAATCATCAATCACTAGGATAATTTCCTGCAACAATTTTCTAGTCATGTTTAATGTCCTTTATTTTCATGAACCTAAGGAGGCTTACAATGACGACTTCTATTGGTAGTGGTCATTTATCTTGTCTGACCATGATAGCTCTTGCGCTACTTCACTTGGTTCTTGTACCTCTCTTGGACAAGAATGCATTCAATTTGGTGCCTACCTCCCATCTCTCACATGAATACCTTCTGCGCCGATGCTGCTCGATGAGACTATTTGCCACTACCGTATTCTTCTTACTGCTGAACTCCAAGAGTCTTTCTGCTGTGGCGTTTCAGTTCCCTGGTCAATGATTCCCTCGATACTTGCGTCTCTCACCCCTCTACTACTGCCTTACGGCTTTCCTTTATGATGAGGATCTCTTTCCCTTCAATACTACGAGGACCTCTTATAATTGCTCAAACATTCCCCATCCAATTCTTTTTCTATACGGAAAGTCGTCGGCACGTAGGCCTGCATTATCTCGGCGTCCGTGAATTCTCCTCCTGGCTTTTAAGGATTCCTCGAGATCTCTCGATTTGCTGCACAACCCACTTCACTCTATGACTCTATTATTTTTTTCAGCATCATACTAACACACGCAAACCTCTGATCGTGTCTTGAACAAATCACTCGGGATCCGTTGCTCCAGGAGTCATGTCCCCATCCACTTGATCTCGCTGACAAACAAAATCTCGACGGACGAAATAAAAATGAAGTTTACTAAAGAGAATAAGAGGAAAGGATCGTTTCGAATCCCTAGCAAATGTTAAGTTAATAAATGTCTTGGCGGAATGTAGAGGATTTTTCCTCTAGAACGAGCAAAGCGACTGGTCATTTTGAACTCGAGATTATGAGAAGTTCATATCACTTAGGATATGAAACTGGCATTTATGAGCCTATTATTTTATCTTCATGACGAGACCCAACGATGAAATCAATTTTTTCAATTCAAGCCAATCTTCGTGCATTTGCTCGAATAAACATCAACCATTTCCGTCAAAACGCCAGTGGGATCGATTAAGGTTCACTAAACTTGTGAAGACATGTTCTTCTTCGATTAACAATTTGTCTTTCTTATTTCACTTCCGCAACTGTCACTCCACAGCACACTCGACAATTCAAAGTCATCCATCGACACCTGACGATCATTAACTCAGCAAGTTTTTAGTGATAACAAATGCTGATTGCGAAATTGAAGTTTTCTCTCGACCAGTGCATCAAAGGCCATATAACCTCCCTATGATATAGTGGTATTTCTTCTGGAAATAGGTAAATTTAATTATTGACATATCTTGTATCACCGACAAAGGTGCAGGGGCTCGTGTAATGGTCGGATACCGACAAACGACGCCAAACAAAAAGGCAGAGACGGTGAACAAATGGGCACCTCAGTTAAATATTTCCCCATTCTGATATTATTACGTAACTTATGAATTCGGCTGATTTTTGTTATTGACTTAACTTACTTTTAGTCGGCTTCCTAATTATCAAGGGCTGAACATGCGTCAGTAACCTATCTCTAGGTAGACATACGCCGCGCTGCATAGGACGCCGCTGCCAGGGAGAAAAAGTATTGCCGTGGGCGTCCTCGTTAATGGCATCGATGCCGACTCATCTCAACTTAAACAAACGTTATCCAATCTGATGACTGTATTTATTGCGGAATTAGCTCCAGGTTAAATAACACCCAAAAGGCTCTTTGAACCAACAATATTCACCTAGTCCTTAATCAAAACGTTTCGACTGATGACTTATGTTCACATGTAAAAACAGAGCGTGGGCCGAGTAATTCTAAATAATAGTCATCATTTCCATGAACGTCGGAAGTAATGAAATTTCATAGCCAAAGGCGCAATTCATAATAAGTACTAAGCCACAGAAGCCGAAAAATCAATGTAATCATTCAGTCATAAGTTAATTCATTAATATTCATAGTGTAATACATTGCAGAAATTAATTAAAAGTATCGATTTATTATAGTATAGACAAATATTTCTTTAATTTATTGAAGCCATACAGCCGCACTTTGAAATTGTCTCGTGTTTTTAAATTTACGTCTAAATTTGTATTCACACGTTCTTAAGTATGCGGTCAATCGCCCAGCAATTTCTATGTACGCTTAAAATAGTTAAAGTCTCCTTTTATTCATTTTTTGAGGAATCTTGAATATAGATTTTTAGTTTTATTATATTTACTTCTTTAATTTCGCAATATTCCGCTCAAAGTGACGTGATAATGTCGATTGTAATGGGCAATACCTTACCAACCTTGCGGTCGATGGATCCCAAAATTGATTCAAAGACTTCTAAATAAGTGCAGTAATTGTATCCACAGTTTTAATAATTTATTAAATGATATGAAATGATTAAGAAGTTCCTCAAGAAAATAAATTCATTTAATTAGTTCATCAACTGAACAACAACAGAGACAACTCGCTAAGGTTGTGTTCAATGCAGTCGCGGCACATTGCACTAATAATTTTGATTATTGATAAGTTTACATGGAGTAGGTAATGCGTAACACTTTCCCCATGATAAACACAAGAAGTCATGGAAATGTTGCAAATTCATCTCACAGTATTTACTGATAGGACAATACTTCAATTATCTATTATCTACCGAAAAAATAAGAATGAAAAGAAAGCAAGCGATCGTGTGCAATATCAATCATTGTGGTTTCCCAAGCCGATTAGAACACTCGCGACTCGTCGTATCCAATAAGATTATTTCTTTCAAGACTATTAAGTCTTTCGGGAATGAGCTTTTGCAATAGGGGAGAGAGAGTAGTTCCTACATGAAATGATTATATGTAAATTAAAACATTCAGATCGTCGTGGCAAGAACAATCTTTAACTGAGTATTAATAACTATAATACTCTCGGACAACTTTTAACCGTGTATTTGCACTCAGTTCAATGATTCAGGTAATATATGAGTGATGGCGTTTTTTCCTGTACAAAATATATAGATGTTTTGTTTTAGTATTTTTCGAATTAAGTAGTGTCGCCTCAATGCCATTTATTTGATGTAAATCTCTCTTCGGAAGCAAAATTTCGGGATTATAATCGTGAAAAATTTCCATATTACTCCCATAACCTCATCCATCTGTGCTCAATTTAAAGGGCTACGATTAATTCTATCAGAAAAGAGTTGATGAAAAGGCTTTTGAAGGGAAATACGTAATGCTCGGCGATAAAAGTGACAAGTCCCTCTTTTCCATTTCATGTCAACTCTACGTCACGGCGCAGGATTCAGTCTCCAGAAAATACCTAAAAGCAGTATCGTTTCGAAAGACACGAAGCGCGCACGTACTACGAGGATACATTGATCGAAGAGGAGAACTAAAAACTTTCGTCTTATAAAACACTCTTTATGTGATTATTATATAAAAACTGCGCGATGCCCTATCCATCAAATTGCGATATAGAATTCGGGGCTAGTAAACGCTTTCCTAATGACAAATTAGACGAGAGAAAAGATGTAATTTGGGCACTTTCTCCACTCATGCTAATAGGTAGCATCCTCGGCTGTGAAACCTATCCAAGGAGTCAGCGACCCGGCAGTAAGGAAGGGAGAACATTCGGGTGGCGTTATCTATATTACGAATTCGTGTTCTTCGTTATTTCTACCGTCACCATGTATCACTTATGGGACGCTATGCCTACCCTGCTCTACGTAAATAGTAACCTATCCGCGTCGGTGGCTTTCGGGTGGGGGTCATCCACCTACATCTTGATGTTATGTAGAGCAATAATTTTCCGTCGACACCACCGGAGGACACATCAGATGCTATTGAAATTCAGAGTGCTAGATGAAATGATTAGCGATTTTCTAGGATGTAGGGTCCCCACTGACGCTATCAGATCGTACGCGGTAAAGCAAGTCGCTTTCATATTACTTGACACTGTTCTTCGTTTTGTTTCTTTAAGATACAGTGAAGTTGAAACCAAGTATATCATATGTTCCATATGCTTTGGTGCCACTACTACCTTCATTAATATGAAACATCTAAACCTGATTCTTCAACTCAGGATAAGGATGGTTTTACTAAATTCGGATGTACACAGGTTTTGTACCCCTCGACGTGACAATGCGCAAGTCACCTTGGGATTGCTGCCCTGTGGTTTAAGTAAAGATATAGTTAAATCACTACCCAAGGACAGAATTCAAGCCAAAGTATTGATTCGCAGGTCCAGGATTTGGAGGAGAGTATATAGTGCTCTCTATCGCATCAACGACTTCCAAAATAATGTTTTTGGAAAACTGTTGATTTACGAAATTATTAACTCCCTCATGAATATAACTATAGCCCTATATTTTGTAATCACTTTCATGTTGAGTCAATGGAGTTTAGTGAAAAGTTACAGTGAAGCCCTCATGTATCTCATCTGGATTATCGTGGAGCTGATGCAAGTCTCGGCAATTGCCGGGTACGGACTATACGCAACAAATGAGGTAAGGATGTTATACTTCATTTGGGAGAGCGGAAGACCCAATACTTCCCACCCCAGTTGATGTTTGAATTTTTCTCACATTTTTAATTAACGTACTCTTCAGTGAAACTCCTCATTGACGTAAGATAATTAGTCATGGTGGTGGGTGGGAACGGGTGTAAGCAATTGTAGGAAGTAATAACGGGAAGCCAAAAGTAGGTTAACGGGTTTTCTTACAAAAAATATTTTTTTTACTATTATCGGCCACATTAAAGAAAAGGCACTTCTAATTTACGATTTCTACGCGCCGGTCAATAACTTGACCACCTTTCTACTGCAAATACCGTAATTTTTGGCGAAATTCCTTTAAAAATATTGTTCAGTGAACAGTACGACAATTTTTTATCCTTACCTTAGTAATTTATGTTTTAATGGGTATGTGAGGTATTCATCTATCCTCGCATCTATTGTACCTAGCGGTGGATATTTCGAGCAAAATTAACGTACCATATATTAAAGACTGGCGACCATTTATATACATTGCTACAGTTATCGGTATGTTAAATTCATTGGCTATCGGTTTCCTTTCATTTGGTTCTTTCGACCAAAATATTGTCCATCGTTAGTGAGTTGGTCAGTTTTTCTCAGATGCCGCTGTAGAAAAAGGAATTTTTGCACCTGTCTCTTCGAAAGTGTATCTCTCATATTTTGTGGATTCACTTCTTTCTTGTGATACATTGCGACGACAGAATTATGTCCTAACATTATCGCCCTAAAATCCGTTTTGTCTTAATCCTTCTAGTAACTTCAGCGTAGACCTCCGAGACTCCAGCGACATTTTACCTGTTCCTTTCGTCAACTGCAACACTTAATACTCTAGGACCGGCCAGTGATTAATGACCCGTGGGATAGTCTTAATCAACCAGTGAAGAATTTCATTACCACTGACGAAATTATAGGAAAGCAGCTAATGACACACATAAAAGATATCAGGAAAGAGATGATAGTCATAAAAAAATGCTGACAGCTTAAACTGATTGCGTTATCTTTTGTTAAAATTTAAAACATTAAACCAAATGCGTAGACTAAAGACTTCAAACGCCATCCCAAACAAGCAAGATAATTTTGGGTAAAACCCGTTTTTGATCGGTTAAAGTTTGTTTTTCTGTCTCACCATTTTCCAGTTCCCATCCCTCTTCCTAGCAAAACATGTGTCGAATGTGGGTCGGCGTCAATATGATAGTATGATCTCACACGGTCCAATACTTTGGAGGATATTGCCCGAATTATGTGAATTCCATATTTAAGGGAATTATTGAGGAATTGAAGTGATTTATAGTTGATACAAAGGCCTTTTCAACTTGCAAGAATGTAGATTACAAACATAATTTTTCATTTTTTAAGGAACAAATTTCTATGATCAATTACGGTCAATCAAGCGTAGTGCTCGTAGGAAGGAGTTATTTGTCGCTTTTGAATACCTCGGAGGTACTTTGTCCGTGAAATCACCTGAAGTGCGTTCTTGAACTTCAGAAAGCTAACAAAAGTTTAACGGTTAGTAAATAAAATGGGGAAGAATATGCAAAAATACTTGGGCTATGTGACGTTAGTACTTGCACATTCTCAATTATTCCTGAAGAAAATATAACTACTTGAAATCCGCAGCGCTCTAAAATTCCTAACCGATGAATATTTTGGTAGCTGTGTAACCAGCTACGAATTTTATTGATTTCTCTGCGTACGAGTCAGTATTAGCCTTAATAATCTCCAGACTAGCATCATAACGACCTTAAGTTCAAAGTGAAAAATCTGAAAACTGAAATGGAGTTACTTGCTGATAATTGTCTACAAAACTTCTAATAAACCGCCGTTATGATGAATGTCCTGCATAAGAACATTCAGCGTTTACTTGCGTTAAGTATCCAAATTACTGAAGTGTTTAAATGGTTTTCTCCGCTCAGCTTCATACTCAATGATTCTAATGGTAGAGCGTTTTATGTACTAAGTCATTTGGTTCTCTTTTTTGTATACTCGGAAATGAATGCTTTTCATTTCTCAGTCAAAAGATTATAACCAATGGGGATACAATAACCAATAACCAAGACTCTCTTTACTCTCATGGTGGTTGGTCTTTCCAAGAATATTATGACCTCTTACTAGCGTCATATATTTTTACAGCTGCCAATATAAAATAGGACGTTCATAAAACAAGAGCCTGCTTCTAATAATTTAACTACAGATTTAAAAGTTGACATTTTTCTGACTGTGTTCTCAACTCCTAGACTACGCGGTGACAAATTTTACTGGAGTAAGAATGTCTCACGAACCTTATGGGGAGGCGATCATGTCTCCTCAGCGTCCAAGTACAAATGAACACTTCCGCAAGAAGCCTACTAAGCTCGTCGAGGACATTTTCTGGACCAGTACTCCTGTGTTATGGCTGTGTGTTATCTGCGGTGTCGCGCCGTTTCCTCTGAATACCCCAAGGAGCAGACGAACCTCGATACCATGCTGGATGGCGCTTCATTTTACTGTCGTGGCACTGGTGTGGGTATCTTTAATGTTGATTTTGATCAGGAATCGATTGCTAAGATACGGAATCAACGTTTTGGAGGAATGCGTTTTAGCGTGGGAGGTACACGCTTACGTTCACTTAGCCATCAATTCGATGAAAATGACACTGAATTGGAGAGAATATCACGAGATATTTTTATGCTTCTCTCGACTAGACAAAAGGCTCAAAGCTATGAAACTGAATGTGAATTACGCTAAAATTCGCCGGGAGAGTATGTGGCGTGTGACAGTTTACTGCATGAACATTGCTATAATGTCTGCTATCCTTTACCCAGACTTGAATGAAACCGTTGAAGATGAAGGCACTGTATTTTACGCGGCCGTCATTTACATTTCAGTTTCCATTTTTTCAATACAGCTCATTGAAGACAACTTGATGAATAATTTGCGCGTAAGGTTTTGCTGCATGAATTCGGAAATAGAAACGATTCATGACTTTAATGAAGTGGCGAATAAAAAAGTCTCGGGCTTTCATTCGGTAAAGAAAACTTGTACTATGTTTGGTGATGCCAATCTGACAGCTGGACCGAAGATAATCAGCCACATTAGAAAGTTGGAGTCCATCCAACTTAATATTTTCAAACTGAGCCAAATGGTGAACCAGTTTACCGGCGCGCTCATGCTTCTTCAGGGGACATATTGCTTTGCAACGACGACGATGTACTTTTTGTATTTTGTCACAGAAGTTTGGGGTAAGAGCAGTTCGGAAATGTATGATTACGTTCGTTTTGGATACTTCTACTACGCGGCGCTTGCAGGATTATTCATGATCCTTCGGATATGCCAAGATTCAAAAGAAAAGGTTAGTTCCTTTTTATTCATAAAGTGAAAAATTTATAATTTATAGAGATATGTGATATGATTTTATTGATTTAATACTTCAAAAAATATATAAACCTTATACATGAAGTTGAGCGTTGTATTATTGTAGTATATGCTTCATAGGAAATAGATATCACAGTTGTCGCAATTGTCATTATTACTCATTCTGGGTGTATCTTATATCTACAAAAATGTGTCGAAAGTTGTTTTTTCGCCATAAATAATTGTCACATGCCTTTTTTTGATAATTCCAGAATAAATTCTGGAACTTGAGCTGGATCATGGAAATTAAAATCCTTTTTGTATTGGTAAATCGTGGCAAACATTTCTCAGTGACTTAAAATACTTTTCTCTCAAAATATGATTGAATTTTGACGAAAACATATTTTAAGTAACTTCTTCATGAATCTTATTTCAAGAACTATCCTTATTGTTGAACATGTATTTTCTTGACTAATTCTTATTTTCTGAAACTGATAGGACGCGCCATAGCCTAATACTTGGTACCATTGAAGGGTGATTTTTTAAAGTTTTCATGTCTTATCTTTCCTTATATGCAAACATTCTTAAAGAACTGTTTAGTCTTTTGGAATCACTTCCATCAGGATTTAAAAAATTAACACTTTTAAGTGCAGAAGACACCGGCAAAAATGGAGGTTTTGGAATGTTAAAAAAATCGTGAGGTGTGTAATTTCATTGCTCAGTGGAATTTTCATCGATTACTATTCATAAAAAAGGTTACCAAATTGAAATGTATGTAATTTAAATGCATTTTGAGAGATATTTTCGTTTTTCAGTTTTTATTGCCGATACTTATCAGCCGCAAAAAAATTGATTGAAAGGCCAGTTAGAATGATTAATTATATCATACCTCTCTATAAATCCGTCAGAATAGAAACCCGAAACTAAAGCCAAATACACGCTCATTGTTTTACAAATGTGCTCAGGAATCATTTAGGAGACGAAACACGCATTATCGCCGGGCAACTTAATCGCCGATTTTACCTGATCCAATTATGTTGGCAAAAAGCAAGGCTAGAAAATATGACACATTTATTTGTCTTTTAATCCCATGGGTAACTAAAATCACCGATGACAGCGCTGGCGTCGTGGATGTCAGTTTTCAAAATGACCGACCTACCGAAGATAGCTGTCCACATAACTAAGTCACTTGTTTACCGAGATACCTAACGTTGAGGTAGCGTTCGTAATCTGTACGTACAGCGATTATATATATTGATTCGAAAATTTCATCTTTCTCTAGAAGATATAGTGAATTATTTAGTCGGGGTCGGACGAAGAAATATAGAAGTGCAAATACATTCTAAATGCTCTGAATTCAGACCTGGTGATGATGGCTGGGAATCGAAATACGGACGAAGATTGCCTCAACATTTTTGGTATGGTTTTGCAAACCAGCGGCATATGCACATCACAGGAAGGCTAGAAGGTGCCGATACCGTGCAAATAAAAGATTTTGTATGCACATGCAAATCTGGGCAATCCGGGACGTGCAAATATGTCGCACCTGTACCTCAATCAGTAGGACAACTGATTTCAGTCATTTGGCGTGAATAATTATTTTAAGTGTTTTTCTGCTGCATTGCATGACGGAGTTCAATGGCACAGGCTGGTTTCCTTCTTACGTTGTCCATTTAAATTTTTTTATCTGGCTTGTTTTCAAGTGTAATAGTCGGCCGTCTGCATCCCTGCAAGATGTAAGATAACAATGACGTTTCATTTAGTAAATAAAATCTGGAAAAATATATTCGTAATCAAGAATGTGTGTGGGTAAGGATTCCTTCTCCTAGTCCAAGATGAAAAGGTGGTTATGGAGTATTTGACTCACCTACTGTTTAGGATACCGGGATTTTTTTCTAAATTTTGTTTACTGAGGGGAGAATAACCAGTGAATTACGGACCCTGCCGTAATTTTACGCTCTATTTCTATTTGCTCATATTGTCATGTTATAGGGTAATCGAGATAATGAGCCCATACTTTATTAGAAAGTATTCATAGATTTTTTTTCAGAGTTGTTCGTGCTTTTTAATACCCTAAAGAAAAATATTTCCATTGGTTAACATTTCGCACTTAATGATAGTCCGGTAATTATGCCTGCTCCAAAACATGTTGGAGTCGTTAATCGTTGTCAGGCCAATTTTTATATCATTATTTTTCTATTTTTGATTTGTTATGGATTAGTCATAATTTTCGCCAACACCTACTAATGTTACTCCAGTGGATGAGTTTATGCTTCGTGGTAGTTTGACTTAGAGAAAACATGGGGACAGTTTTCGTTTCAGCTTGACAAAGACAAATAGGATCCTGTGCCATGGCATGGATAGTAATCAACGAATGCCAGTGTTTCCACTTCACCTTCAGTATTAGAAGAAGCATAAAGACGGACACAGGCCAGAGAGAAGGTATCAGAACAATCCAATTGGTGATAGATATGATGGAAAAATTCCATCATACTATGTTGACCAGAAATGCTAACTATTTATCGGTGGTACTCATATGCACAAACTTTCATAGGCCGCGTTGGGTCTATATTAGCTGAGATAGACATATTAGCTTTCAAAGCTCATTATCGCTTAAATTTAATAGATAACAACATTAATGAAGAAAAAATACTTCAAAAGAATTTCATATGATTTTCTCTTTTGTAAATAATAGATTGTATATATGCCTAAAGTAGTGTGTAAATAGCGTTAATGCCGCAATTCGTGGCAATGGAAACCGTGGAAGAACCTGCGGTATAACCCCACACACTCTGACGTCTCTTGAAACAAAGTACTCTGCAGGAACGAAACTTAATGACCGGCAGTGCTTATTTTCTTCCAATAAAACTTGGGTTTATAGTTATGCTTACCTTTGCCATAAACAGTGCTGCGACTTACTAGGGCAAAGTTATTGATACCCATCGAGAATTATAACGCTATCATAAAAATCATTAGTAGTATTTGACACTGTGTGGGAAGATGCTTACTCATGCTCACCTCTACAAAAAAGGACAGTATTTGGGAATTCAAGACACTGTATTTATCCCAGTCAACGTCGTTTTCTTCTTTCACTATTCGGCATTCATATCCCTGTTCATGACGACCAAAATGCCATACAATAGTCACATATCGTACAATAGTAAATTAAACCCCCACCCTCATGCTATCACTAGGGCGTTTTTAAAGCCATAAGTTTTAAAAATCTCAAATTAATGCATGAAAATGTCTTGTGTAGTAAATATATAATCGCAGAACTGTGAATTTAATTCATGAATTTAAAGGTAGTCACTCCATTCCAAAAGATAATATGAACTTACATTTCTTCTACTTCAGCGACCATCAATAGGAAGTATCTTTTTGAGAAGTGTGCTTACCATTCATTTCCTTAGGCGGAAGGAAACCTTTAAAGTCTAGCAGACTGAAACAAATAGATCGAGAGCTCTAGCTTTTAATATTGCTGGCCCTTACATGTACTTGACGACGTTTTATCGACCTTCTAATTGTTTGCCATTGATGACTTACTGTGGAAGATCGTTAAAAGAAACTCATCTTCTAAAAACTTCGTATATTTCCTCTGGAATGGAAGAAAAGATGGCAAACATTTTGGAGTTAAAGTTGACGCAAGAACGTTACGACCATATTTTTTACCATTCGCCCGTCCTAGAAAGGCACGTCAATAAACTCATCTCTCTAACTTTTTATTTAGAAGTTATTACGGACTGAATGTTTCTAAAAGAGTACCAATAGTACGGAATGTGGTATCCTTCTCGACGCTTGATATAGACCTCATTTCGACGGGTAACTCAGCTCCAGGACGACTTGTCAACCTGTTTACCGGAAGAAAACTCTGGAATCTGGAAGACTCGTCATGGAAAAGACCAAACAATATCCTCAGTTGCCGAGTCCTCGAAAGAAATACATCAAGAAGCGACCGAAGCTCTTCCAGGACTTTTTCTGGACCAGCGCCCCCGTGACTTGGGCCTCTATTATCTTCGGAGCCTTGCCGCTCCCAGTCAACCATCCTCGAGAAGGGAACAACGCAATACCCAGGTGGATGCTACTTTATTTTGTAGTCATGAAGACGGTATGGGTATCTATAATTTTCCACATGACATATGACAGTATTATGAATTACAACGCCACCCTACTATATGCAACTATTGTAGCGTGGAACGTATATTCCAGTGTCCACGTTGTGTGCAACTCAGCTATACTCCTTTTTCATCGACGGGTGTACCAAGAAATAATGTTCGGTTTTTTTCAACTTGACGAAAGGCTTGATGCTAATGAAACGAGGTTGAATCATACTGAAATTCGCCAGGAGGTGATGAGACAAGTGGCTCTTTTCGGCGCAAACTTTGCACTTATCATAGTCCTCATTAATCCAGCACTTTATTCTTCAGCAGGAAAGAAGGAATACATCGCATACTTTTCGCTCCTGTACATGGCTGTTTCCCGTTTTTCTGTGCAGCTTATCCAAATCAACTTAATGAACAACTTGTGCCGCAGGGTTAGCTGGATGAACCACGAAATACAAAAGCTCTGTGGCTTTGAGGACGCTGCGGGAGACGAACTCATGGTGTCCCAGTGGAGAAAGGCAACTGTCAGCAAATTATTCAGTGATCAGAGCACAACGGGTGAGCCAAGAATTGTCGGTTGCATCAGAATGCTGGCACTCATCCAAATTGATCTTTATAAACTGAGCCGTATGGCAGACAATTTCACCGGCATTCTCAACCTTCTACACGGAATATTCGGAATTGCTACAGTGACATTATACCTTTACCTTTTGACTGCGACGCTTTGGAACATGCAGGAAGACATTGATGTGCTATCATTCTTTCGTTTCGGGTACTATCATATGGCAGGCTTTGTTGGAGTTATCCAGCTCATCCGATCCTGCCATACTTTGAAGAAAAAGGTAAAAATTTCAGGATGCCCTCAGATTTAGGTCAAAATTATTTTAAGTGTTAAACAACAATGAGATATCGTGGAAGTTATATATTTTTAAAAAAGGTAAATATATTGTGTAGGTGTGTTTCGTACTCTAATCAATCTGCTCAAATAATTATTCAGAAAAAAATTGATCTTTAGTGCATTTAAACTACCCACCTGATTTTCCTATGCTTTCTTTTTCCTTTTTCAATTGTGGTGATATACGTGCGTCTCTCTCTGCCCTTTTGAAATGTTTAAAATAGTGGATAGTTTACGGATGTTGGCTTGAGGGAAAATACCTTTTATTACATTTTTCATTGCGTAATGTCACACTCATTAATTAATCTTTCTTTTCGATGCAACTGTCGCACTTGGATACATTTTATCCATAAAACTCTCTCTTTGTCCACCGTATACATTACGTCCTCGTCCGTTTTTTTATGCTTTGTTTATAGTGGAGAAACATTTAGGTTACACGATGTAGAGTTTTGACTTGATCTCTGCGTTGGAAGCTCTTCAATTTTTAAAATACGGTCTCCCTTGACTGCCATTTTCCACAAAAAAGGATGGTATATTTCTTCAAAAATCTCGAAAACTAAAAACTGCTACGAAGGTACATATAGTGTTACATTACTGTTTGAGGGATTTATGTTAGGTATTTTTGTATCTTTGGAAGGGTGAGGTGGAATGATTAGTGGGGCAGGTTAGAAAACTTCATTTGATTTACTAATGGCGTCTTCAAGGAAAGCCATTGCTTGGAGGAGTGTATCAGTTACGCCTCAGATATGGTATTACAGGAAACGAAATTTCTGGAGGCGGTTGCTTGAACATGTAATGAGGGGCAAAGAGATGCTCAAGGCTGTGATAAAGAAGGATCTTGGACAAGAGGGTAAAAGAATAAAAATTAAAGCTTCATTGATGGGATGAGGATGGGGAGAAAAGAAGAAAGAAATCGAATTTGTAGATTAGAGACCTTAGACATTTAAATGTATACAAAATATTTAAGTACTCTTTTCCCTAAAAATCGTAACTTACCGGTATACCATCCCACTAATAATTTAATAATGTATGGCATGAATTACTGAAGAACTCGAAGAGTGCGGTGCACTATATCATTATTTCCAAAAATTCAGAAAATATATAATTGTCATTTCTTTACGAAATATAATTTTTTTAAGAAAAAACCAAATGCAGAGAGTGAGCAGGACGATTCCCAGCAAGTGATGATACACGTGGAGGTATACCTACTAACGAGAATTTCATGCCAACCAAATACCATGCGAAATTCATCCCTCAATTCTAATGGCGTAACTTTTGCATGCACCTCCTTGGGGTTAAGAGCGATGTAATATTTCCCTCCTTTATGGAGACTCTCTTGGTGGTCACAACTTCAGACGTATTTCTTCATGCGGAATCTCAATATGTGTGGCGCAGTTTACTTGTTATTATTTGGTTTTCTTTTTTCAAATGAACATAGCGTAATGTAAGATCATAAAACCCTTTTTTAATGGCTTCATCAATGTACTACTAAGCGCTCACGTTAAAAGAGTCATAAAATAAGCCATTTCCAAGTCGATTTTCAAGCACTAAAGTCTGCAACTGCTTCTCACAATCGAGGATCCTTATACCAAGTAGGAGGTTGGCTACGCCGCTACTGGCTGAGGGAATATCATCATGCCTCTTCTAATACCCTTTAACTCTTCTAATAACCCTTTTTATCCGCTTATTAGCTCATTCGTCCGTGCTACCAAAAGACTAGCAAGTCTAGTGCGAGCCTTCGCATTTGTTTGCACTCGGAACAGCTGTATTGATGCATTGATGATCTTCGGCAACCCGAATAATCAATACAGCTGTATTGATGATCCTGGTTGCCGAAGGTCAGCTGGTGGCATTTCGGGCTCTTTTAGATCGCGGTTCACAAGTCACGACCATTTCTTCCGCCACTGTCCAGCGGCTGAGATAGCCCGTGTCAGGCAATACTGGTTCTCTGTATGGATTATCTCACACTCCGCTCAAACAGTCCCAAGGATGTGCTTGGATCAGTATTTTACCCAGACACTCTTCGCCTCCAGGTTTGAAGACTAAAGCCGTAATCCTTCCCCGCTTGACGAAAGCTCTCCCTCAGGTACCCCTACCGGCTTCTCTACGGGAAAGCTTTTCTCATCTTTTCCTTGCGGATAGTTCTTTCGACTCACCCCCATCTGTAGATTTAATTTTGGGTGGATATCTTCTCCCTTAGGCTCTTTTCGGTGGACCAAAGACTTTCAAAACTTGTGATTTAACTACCTTCAATACAATTTTCCGATGGGTGTTGATGGGTAGCGTACGAACCGCATCCTGTATTCCCTCTTTTCATGAGTTCTGTTCTACCTGTAAGGAAATTCCTCTTGTGAGTCAACTAAAGCGTTTTTTTTGGAATTAGACGAAATGTTAGGTCAACCCAGTACAAATCCAGAGGATGTTGGGTGTGAAATATTGTTTTTAAAAACTCATCATAAGGATACGGGCAGATATCTTGTATCATTACCCTTCAGAATCTTCCCACCTTTGTTAGGAGACTCGTACGCCCAAGCTCAGAGAAGGTGGTTGGGTATTGAGGATAACTTCGTCAGAGGACACGCACAAAAGATGAATATAGTCATGTATGATTTTACACTTTCCCGGCGAATAACATTTGTGTTAATTTCTCGGGCTCGCCACCGGGTAAGATATTCATAGGAAGCCGACGTTTCGGGTTCTGACTCGTTATCCATTCTCAAGGCTACTGATGCGAGCTTGAAAAGACCGTTTACTTTGGCGCTAGGCGGGGCGGGATAGGTCGAGCCCCGATTGTTGTGGTGGAGGACCGTTATTCAGTGGGGACTTAAGCTTAATTTTGAGGGATCTGAAGAGGTACAACATCGGAAGTATCCATAGACCTATGGTCAATTTAAGAGACCGCCTTGTGAGGGCAAAGGACCCAGTTGGCCTCATGTCTCCGGGGGTATATAAAATCCCATGCGAATGTGGTGAAGTATACGTGGGGGAGACTGGGCGAACTATATTCACTCGTCTGAAGGAACACCGTAGGCATTTCCGGCTTGGTCAACCGAAAAAATCAGGAGTAGTTGAGCATAGCCTGAGTCGGGATCATAAGATCATTTGGGATGACACGACTGTTCTTTGGCGATCCGGCCAATTTTGGGATCGCTTAACCAAAGAGGCGATAGAGACAAGGTTGGAGAGGAAGAATTTCACTCGGGATACTGGTTACACGATCAGCAGCTCTTGGAATCGAATTCTGAGAAGAATTCAGAACGCCAGAGCTAAGTCCCCGCCTGTCAACGGTCCTCCACCACAACAATCGGGGCTCGACCTATCCCGCCCCGCCTAGCGCCAAAGTAAACGGTCTTTTCAAGCTCGCATCAGTAGCCTTGAGAATGGGTAACGAGTCGGAACCCGAAACGTCGGCTGCCTATGAATATTTTACCCGGTGGCGAGCCCGAGAAATTTACACAAATGAATATAGTCGTTTTTGTATCTGAATACCAGAATACCAGCGCCTTTGGCACATGTCCATAGCCGAAATTAAGTCTGGCACTTATTATATTCCCTATCACTCTGTGGTAAAATCGATGCCAGGTAGGCAATTCCAAACTGAGAGTTGTATTTGACGCCTCTGCGCGTTCTTCCACGGACACGTCACTAAACGATATACTCCTCACTTGCCCTAAACTTCGGAGAGATATATGTGACATTTTTACATTCGGACAGTTACATTCAGAATACATCAAATCGCGTTTACAGCGGAAATCGTGAAGATTTATCGCCAGATTCAAGTAAGTTCCGATCATCGGCGTTTTCAGCACATCCTCTGGTGAGAAAATGCGAGTGAGTCAATAAAGGAGTTTGAACTTAATACCGTCACCTACGGGTGATCTCTACTCCGTTCTTGGCCAATCGCGTTCTGCATCAGCTAGCCTATGATGAAGGGGGTTCTATTCCGTTGGCCGCTCAAGCCTTGCTTCGGGATACGTATGTTGACGACATTGTAACATGAGCTGATACTGTTTGCCACGACTTAACATTACAAAGTCAGCTCATTAAATCATTAGATCTAGGTGTTTTCCCCTAAGGTAAATACGCTAGTAACTCTATGGAGTTATTATGTGATCTTCCTCAAGAGGAATGTGAGGTTGCGTCATATGTTGAAGGAAACGAGGTCGCTTCCTTCAAAATTGCAATCCTATGACCATTTCAATGACAATACATTTTCAGAAAATCCATTGACTTCTCATTGTCACCCTCTTTCCACTACTACTTAATGGCTCTGAGCAATCGTTTCTTGTGTGTTGTTAAGAGTCGTAAAATTATTCAAACTACGGTTTTAATGAGCATGAATGCAAACCGATGAGGATGAAAAAGGTTAAAACAGTAGCTTTGTTGAAAAGTTGAAAAGCTTGGAAAACTACTTATTGCGACGGACTTAGGACGTGATGAATGAACTAGAATATAACAGTTCTCTAATTAGTTGAGTTCTTTAATAAAACCAAAATATCGTTTAAAGTCCTTCCGTTTGAAAGAATTTTAATTAAAGCCAAATTTTGGACATAAATTTACTACCGTGGTCTTTAAATGAAATCAATTCTGGAAATTTACTGTAAAGTACACTTGTATAAACTCGCCCAGGGAACATTTTCATTTTTCACTCTATTATAAGCAACGGTTAGCAACGTTGGAAGTGATTATACTGTGCATTTCCTAATATAAGACTGAAATGATTAAAGTGCCTTAAATTTTATGATATTTAGCTCTTCCTGAAATGCGACCACGTATTGCCAACTCATTTTTTATTCTGCTGAGTCACAATGGAACAACCAGAAAAATGAGTCATTTTGTAACAATTCGATGGTGATCTCTTAAAAGCTGTGTTCTCAACTACTAGATTACCCGGCAAAGAATTTACTTGCCTTTTTTTATTTTCATGAAGTAATTGTTTCACGTGGAGTTAGACAAGTGAAGTGAGTTCGTATCTCGTTCCGAGGTCGCAGTTTCGATGACGGAATTGACGGGAAAAAATTTCCTAGTCGTGGAATCCAACTTTTACATGCAATTCGAAGTGACCTACTGAGCGGCAGCAGTCCTAGCAAAGCGCGCCGATGAAGATCGGACCGTGATCAACTTTTAGAGCTTAGGGCAGGAGTGAAATTCCACGGAATCGGCTGGTGTACTGTGATGCGGCAGCAATGGATAAACCACCACATAACAATCCCTCAAAGTTGAAGACCTGCATTCCTTTGATCACATGATGGCGTTCTTATCGGTAAAATACTCCGGAGGCAAAATGATACCCCATGTATGGGGACAACAGGGAAGGGTGCATTAGTCAGAAAGGACAAAAGCTGAATGAACTAGCAACAGAGAGGGAGGGTAGGAGAGTTGCAGTCAACCAATCTTTCTAATCATCAGCATTAATGTTTAAGGATAGAAACATTAATGCTGATGAAGACTTTCTCGTAACCCCTAAGTGAAAGTTAGTTGCTTCAGTTGAGTTTTCAGGAACGCACAAACACTGGCAGAAAGCTTCCTGAAGCTATCATCAAAATTTTTGGTCCAGCCCCCGGTGCTATGTATATGCATTCTTCGGCCTCAAACCGTCTCCGGTCATTAATCAAAGATGCGGACACAGTATTATCCCAATATTGATGGCGATCCAGCTTTTTACAATTATATTATACTATGCATGTATTCATCCTTGTGGACTCTAACTATCCTGACTACCAACCTGATTTCAGATACATTTTGTCTTGTGGATAAGAATATTTGAGCATATATGGATATTAGTGGTCATGTCTAAATTGCGACTTTTTATTTAGTAACGTCGAGTAAACGTCAACCATTTCCGTCAAAACGCCAGTGGGATCGATTAAGGTTCACTAAACTTGTGAAGACATGTTCTTCTTCGATTAAAAATTTGTCTTTCTTATTTCGCTTCCGCAACTGTCACTCCACAGCATTTGCGAATTTATGACACTCGACAATTCAAAGTCATCCATCGACACCTGACGATCATTAACTCAGCAAGTTTTTAGTGTTAACAAATGCTGATTACGAAATTGAAGTTTTCTCTCGACCAGTGCATCAAAGCCCATATAACCTCCCTATGATACAGTGGCATTTCTTCTGGAAATAGGTAAATTTAATTATTGACATATCTTGTATCATCGACAAAGGTGCAGGGGCTCGTGTAATGGTCGGATACCGACAAACGACGCCAAACAAAAAGGCAGAGACGGTGAACAAATGGGCACCTCAGTTAAATATTTCCCCATTCTGATATTATTACGTAACTTATGAATTCGGCTGATTTTTGTTATTGACTTAACTTACTTTTAGTCGGCTTCCTAATTATCAAGGGCTGAACATGCGTCAGTAACCTATCTCTAGGTAGACATACGCCGCGCTGCATAGGACGCCGCTGCCAGGGAGAAAAAGTATTGCCGTGGGCGTCCTCGTTAATGGCATCGATGCCGACTCATCTCAACTTAAACAAACGTTATCCAATCTGATGACTGTATTTATTGCGGAATTAGCTCCAGGTTAAATGACACCCAAAAGGCTCTTTGAACCAACAATATTCACCTAGTCCTTAATCAAAACGTTTCGACTGATGACTTATGTTCACATGTAAAAACAGAGCGTAGGCCGAGTAATTCAAAATAATAGTCATCATTTCCATGAATGTGGGAGGTTATGAAATTTCTTGGCCAAAGGCGAAATTCATAATAAGTACTAATCCACAGAAGCCGAAAAATCAATGTAATCATTCAATCATAAGTTAATTCATTAATATTCATAGTGTAATACATTGCGGAAATTAATGAATAGTATCGATTTATTATAGCATAGATAAATAATTTTTTAATTTATTGAAGCCCCACAGCCGCACTTTGAACTTGTCTCGTGTTTTTAAATTTACGTCTAAATTTGTATTCACACGTTCTTAATAAGTATGCGGTCAATCGCAAAGCAATTTCTATGTACGCTTTAAATAGTTATAGTCTCCTTTTATTCATTTTTTTGAAGAATCTTGAAGATAACTTTTTAGTTTTACTATATTAACTACTTTTATTTCGTAGAATGTCACTCAACGTGACGTGATAAGGTCGATTGTATTGGGCAATACCTTACCAACCTTGCGGTCGATAGATCCCAAAATCGATTCCATTACTTCTAACTAAGTGCAATAGTTATATCCACAGTTTTAATAATTTATTGAATGATATGAAATGATTAAGAAGTTCCTAAAGAAAATAAATTCATTTAACTAGTTCATCAACTGAACAACACAGGCTTGTATGATACCGACTTCCATGAATGTAGGAGGTTATGAAATTCCAAGGTTGTGTTCAATGCAGTCGCGGCACATTGCACTAATAATTTTGATTATTGATAAGTTTACATGGAGTAGGTAATGCGTAACACTTTCCCCATGGTAAACACAAGATGTCGTGGAAATGTTGCAATTTCATCTCACAGTATTTACTGATAGGACAATACTTCTATTGCGCGCATTCATGGGAACGACTTTATAAAAGATATCTATCAATGTAATGTTAGTCAGCGTAAAACAAATGCGTCTCAAGAGAGAAACTGTTGTAGGACACTTGACCCTTTAAATCCCTCGACATGTATTTATTATCTACCGAAAAAAATAAGAATGAAAAGAAAGCAAGCAATCGTGTGCAATATCAATCATCGTGGTTTCCCAAGCCGATTAGAACACTTGCGATTCGTCGTATCCTATAAGATTATTTCTTTCAAGTCTATTAAGTCTTTCGGGAATGAGCATTTGCTATAGGGGAGAGAGAGTAGTTCCTACATGAAATGATTACGAGTGAAATAAAACATTCAGATCGACGTGGCAAGAACAGTCTTTAACTGAAAATTAATAATTATATTACTCTCGGATAACTTTCAATCATCCATTTGCACTCAGTTCAATGATTCATGTAATATATAAGTGATGGCGTTTTTTCCTGTAAAAAACATATAGATGTTTTGTTTTAGTATTTTTCGAATCAAATAGTGTCGCCTCAATGCCATTTATTTGATGTAAATCTCTCTTCGGAAGCAAAATTTCGGGATTATAATCGTGAAAAATTTCCATATTACTCCCATAAACTCTTCCATCTGTGCTCAATTTGAAGGGCTACGATGAATTCTAGCAGAAAAGAGTTGATGAAAGGGCTTTTGAAGGGAAATACATAATGCTTGGCGATAAAAGTGACAAGTCCCTCTTTTCCATTTCATGTCAACTCTACGTCACGGCGCAGCATTCAGTCTCCAGAAAATACCTAAAAACAGTTTCGTTTCGAAAGACACGAAGCGCGCACGTACTACGAGGATGCATTGATCGAGGAAGCAAACTAAATACTTTCGTCATATAAAACACTCTTTATGTGATTATTATATAAAAACTGCGCGATGCCCTATCCATCATATTGCGATATAGAACTCGGGGCTAGTAAACGCTTTCCTAATGATAAATTTGGCGTGAGAAAAGATGTAATTTGGGCACATTCTCCACTCATGCTCATAGGTAGCATCCTCGGCTGTGAAACTTATCCTAGGAATTCTCAATCCGGCGGTAAGGAAGAGAGGACACTCGGGTGGCGTTATATATATTACGTATTTATGTTCTTCGTTATTTCTACCGTCACCATGTATCACTTATGGGGCACTATGCCTAACCTGCGCTACGTAAATAAAAACCTATCCGCGTCGGTGGCTTCCGGGTGGGGGTCGTCCACCTACATCTTAATGTTCAGTAGAGCACTAATTTACCGTCGACACCACCGGAGGACGCATCAGATGCTATTGAAATTCAGAGTGCTAGATGAAATTATTAGCGATTTTCTAGGATGTAGGGTCCCCACTGACGCTATCAGATCGTACGCGGTAAAGCAAGTCGCTTTCATATTACTTGACACTGTTCTTCGTTTTGTTTCTTTAAGATACTGCGAAGTTGAAACCAAGTATATTATATGTTTTATATGCTTGGGTGCCACTGCTACCTTCATTAATATGAAACATCTAAACCTGATCCTTCAACTCAGGATAAGGATGGTTTTACTAAACTCTGATATAGACAGGTTTTGTACCTCTCGATGTAACAACGCGCAAGACACCTTGGGAAGGCTGTCCTGCAGTTTAAGCAAAGATGTAGTTAACACTCAACTTAAGGACAGAAATCACGCAGAAGTACTGATTCACAGGCCCAAGATTTGGAGGAGAGTATATATTTCTCTCTATCGCATCAACGATTTCCATAATAATGTTTTTGGAAAACTGTTGATTCACGAAATAATTCACTGCCTCTTAAGTATGACTACAGCCCTATATTTTGTACTCACTTTCATGTTGAGTCAATGGAGTTTGGTGAAGAGTTACACAGGAGCCGTCATATATCTCATCTGGATTATCGTGGGGCTGATGCAAGTCTCCGCAATTTCCGGGTGCGGACTATACGCGACAAATGAGGTAAGGATATGATACTTCATTTGGGAGAGCGGAATACCCAATACTTCCCGCCCCAGTTGATGTGCGATCATTTCTCAAATTGTAAATCAACGTACTGTTCAGTGACACTCTTCAGAGACGTAAGATAATCAGTCATGGTGGTGGGTGGGAACAGGTTTAAGCAATTGTAGGAGGTAATAACGGGAAGCAAAAAGTAGGTTAGCGGGTTTTCTTACAAAAAATATTTTTTTACTATTATCGGCCACATTTAAGAAAAGGCACTTCAAATTTTCAATTTCTACGAGCCGGTCAATAACTTGACCACCTTTTTACTGCAAATACCGAAATTTTTGGCGAAATTCTGTTAAAAAATATTGTTCAGTGAACAGTGCGACATTTTTTATTCTTAGCTTAGCAATTTATGTTTTAATGGGTATATGTGGTATTCATCTATCCTCGCCTCTGTTGTACCTAGTGGTGGATATTTCGAGCAAAATTAACGTACCATATATTAAAGACTGGCGACCAATTAGATACATTGCTACGGTTATCGGTATGTGAAATTCATTGGCCATCGGTTTTCTTTCATTTGGTTCTTTGGACCAAAATATTGTCCATCGTTAGTGACTTGGTCAGTTTTTCTCAGATGCCGCTGTGGAAAAAGGAATTTTTGCAATTGTCTCTTCGACAGTGATGTCCTAACATTATCGCCCTAAAATCCGTTTTTCTTAATCCTTCGAGTAACTTCAGCGTGAAACCTCCGAGACTCCAGCGACACCTTAGCTGTTCCTTCCGTCAACTGCAATACTTAATCCTATAGGACCGGCGAGTGATTAATGACCAGTGGCATAGTCTTAATCAACCAGCAAAGAGTTGCATTACCACTGACGAAATCATAGGAAAGCAGCTGATGACACACATAAAAAGATATCAGGAAAGAGATGACAGTAATAAAAAAATGCTGAGAGCTTTAACTGATTGCGTTATTTCGTTAAAATTTAAAACATTAAACCAAATGCGTAGATTAAAGACTTCATACGCCATCCCTAACAAGCAAGATAATTTTGGGTTTTTGATCGGATACCCGTTTTTGAATGGATAAAGTTTGTTTTTCTGTCTCACCTTTTTCCAGTTCTCATCGCTCTTCCTAACAAAACATGTGTCGAATGTGGGCCGGCGTCAATATGATAGTATGATTTCGCATGGTCCAATACTGTGGAGGATATTGCCAGATGTATCTGAATTCTATATTTAAGGGACTTATGGAGGAATTGGAGTGATTACTGGTCAATAAAAAGGCCTTTTCAACTTGCAGGAATCTAGGTTACAAACATCGTATTTCATTTTTTTAAGGAACAACTTTCCGTGTACCATTACGGTCTCTCAAGTGAGGCGCTCGAAGGAAGGAGATATTTGTCACATTTGAATACCTCGGAGGTACTTGGTCCGTCAAATCACCTGAAGTTCGTTCTTGAACTTCAGAAAGCTAACAAAAGTTTAACTGTAAGTAAAGAAAATGGGGAAGAATATGTAAAAATAATTGGGCTATGTGACGTTAGTACTTGCACATTCTCAATTATTCCTGAAGAAAATATAACTACTTGGAATCCGCAGCGCTCTAAAATTCCAAACTGATAAATATTTTGGTAGCTGGTTAACCAGCTACGAATTTTATTGATTTCTCACGACGTACGAGTCAGTATTAGCCTAAATAATCTCCAGACTAGCATCATAACGACCTCAAGTTCAAACTGAATAATCCGGCAACTGAAATGGAGTTACTTGCTGATAACGGTCAACAAAACTTCTAATAAACCGCCGTTATGATAAATGTCCTGCATACGAACATTCAGCGTTTACTTGCGTTAAGTATCCAAATTACTGAACTGTTTAAATGGTTTTTCTCCACTCAACTTCATACTCGATGATATTAATGATAGAGGAGTGCGTATAATGTACTAAGTCATTTGGTTCTCTTTTATGTATACCCGGAAACGAATGCTTTTCATTTCTCAGTCAAAAGATTATAACCATTTGGGATATAATAACCAATAACCAAGACTCTCTTTACTCTCATGGTGGTTGGTCTTTCCAAGAATATTATGACCTCTTACTAGCGTCATATATTTTACAGCTGCCAATATAAAATGGGACGTTCATAAAACAAGAGCCTGCTTCTAATAATTTAACTACGGATTTAAAAGTTGACATTTTTCTGACTGTGTTCTCAACTCCTAGACTACGCGGTGACAAATTTTACTGGAGTAAGAATGTCTCACGAACCTTATGGGGAGGCGATCATGTCTCCTCAGCGTCCAAGTACAAATGAACACTTCCGCAAGAAGCCTACTAAGCTCGTCGAGGACATTTTCTGGACCAGTACTCCTGTGTTATGGCTGTGTGTTATCTGCGGTGTCGCGCCGTTTCCTCTGAATACCCCAAGGAGCAGACGAACCTCGATACCATGCTGGATGGCGCTTCATTTTATGGTCGTGGCACTGGTGTGGGTATCTTTAATGTTGATTTTGATCAGGAATCGATTGCTAAGATACGGAATCAACGTTTTGGAGGAATGCGTTTTGGCGTGGGAGGTACACGCTTACGTTCACTTAGCCATCAATTCGATGAAAATGACACTGAATTGGAGAGAATATCACGGGATATTTTTATGCTTCTCTCGACTAGACAAAAGGCTCAAAGCTATGAAACTGAATGTGAATTACGCTAAAATTCGCCGGGAGAGTATGTGGCGTGTGACAGTTTATGCATGCATTGCTATAATGTCTGCTATCCTTTACCCAGACTTGAATGAAACCGTTGAAGATGAAGGGACTGTATTTTACGCGGCCGTCATTTACATTTCAGTTTCCATTTTTTCAATACAGCTCATTGAAGACAACTTGATGAATAATTTGCGCGTAAGGTTTTGCTGCATGAATTCGGAAATAGAAACGATTCATGACTTTAATGAAGTGGCGAATAAAAAAGTCTCGGGCTTTCATTCGGTAAAGAAAACTTGTACTATGTTTGGTGATGCCAATCTGACAGCTGGACCGAAGATAATCAGCCACATTAGAAAGTTGGAGTCCATCCAACTTAATATTTTCAAACTGAGCCAAATGGTGAACCAGTTTACCGGCGCGCTCATGCTTCTTCAGGGGACATATTGCTTTGCAACGACGACGATGTATTTTTTTTATTTTGTCACAGAAGTTTGGGATAAGAGCAGTTCGGAAATGTATGATTACGTTCGTTTTGGATACTTCTACTACGCGGCGCTTGCAGGATTATTCATGATCCTTCGGATATGCCAAGATTCAAAAGAAAAGGTTAGTTCCTTTTTATTCATAAAGTGAAAAATTTATAATTTACAGAGATATGTGATATGATTTCATTGATTTAATACTTCAAAAAATATGAAAACCTGATACATGAAGTTGAGCATTGTATTATTGTAGTATATGCTTCATATGACATAGATATCACAGTTGTCGCAATTGTCATTATTACTCATTCTGGGTGTATCTTATATCTACAAAAATGTGTCGAAAGTTGTTTTTTCGCCATAAATAATTGTCACATGCCTTTTTTTGATAATTCCAGAATAAATTCTGGAACTTGAGCTGGATCATGGAAATTAAAATCCTTTTTGTATTGGTAAATCGTGGCAAACGTTTCTCAGTGACTTAAAATACTTTTCTCTCAAAATATGATTGAATTTTGACGAAAACATATTTTAAGTAACTTCCTCATGAATCCTATTTCAAGAATTATCCTTATTGTTGAACAAGTATTTTCTTGACTAATTCTAATTTTCTGAAACTGATAGGACGCGCCATAGCCTAATACTTGGTACCATTGAAGGGTGATTTTTTAAAGTTTTCATGTCTTATCTTTCCTTATATGCAAACATTCTTAAAGAACTGTTTAGTCTTTTGGAATCACTTCCATCAGGATTTAAAAAATTAACACTTTTAAGTGCAGAAGACACCGGCAAAAATGGAGGTTTTGGAATGTTAAAAAAATCGTGAGGTGTGTAATTTCATTGCTCAGTGGAATTTTCATCGATTACTATTCATAAAAAAGGTTACCAAATTGAAATGTATGTAATTTAAATGCATTTTGAGAGATATTTTCGTTTTTCAGTTTTTATTGCCGATACTTATCAGCCGCAAAAAAATTGATTGAAAGGCCAGTTAGAATGATTAATTATATCATACCTCTCTATAAATCCGTCAGAATAGAAACCCGAAACTAAAGCCAAATACACGCTCATTGTTTTACAAATGTGCTCAGGAATCATTTAGGAGACGAAACACGCATTATCGTCGGGCAACTTAATCGCCGATTTTACCTGATCCAATTATGTTGGCAAAAAGCAAGGCTAGAAAATATGACACATTTATTCGTCTTTTAATCCCATGGGTAACTAAAATCACCGATGACAGCGCTGGCGTCGTGGATGTCAGTTTTCAAAATGACCGACCTACCGAAGATAGCTGTCCACATAACTAAGTCAAGTGTTTACCAAGATGCCTAACGTTGAGGTAGCGATCGTAATCTGTACGTACAGCGATTATATATATTGATTCGAAAATTTCATCCTTCTTTAGAAGATATAGTGAATTATTTAGTCGGGGTCGGACGAAGAAATATAGAAGGGCAAATACATTCTAAATGCTCTGAATTCAGACCTGGTGATGATGGCTGGGAATCGAAATACGGACGAAGATTGCCTCAACATTTTTGGTATGGTTTTGCAAACCAGCGGCATATGCACATCACAGGAAGGCTAGAAGGTGCCGATACCGTGCAAATAAAAGATTTTGTATGCACATGCAAATCTGGGCAATCCGGGACGTGCAAATATGTCGCACCTGTGCCTCAATCAGTAGGACAACTGATATCAGTCATTTGGCGTGAATAATTATTCTAAGTGTTTTTCTGCTGCATTGCATGACGGAGTTCAATGGCACAGGCTGGTTTCCTTCTTACGTTGTCCATTTAAATTTTTTTATCTGGCTTGTTTTCAAGTGTAATAGTCGGCCGTCTGAATCCCTGCAAGATGTAAGATAACAATGACGTTTCATTTAGTAAATAAAATCTGGAAAAAATATATTCGTAATCAAGAATGTGTGTGGGTAAGGATTCCTTCTCCTAGTCCAAGATGAAAAGGTGGTTATGGAGTATGTGACTCACCTACTGTTTAGGATACCGGGATTTTTTTCTAAATTTCGTTTACTGAGGGGAGAATAACCAGTGAATTACGGACCCTGCCGTAATTTTACGCTCTATTTCTATTTGCTCATATTGTCATGTTATAGGGTAATCGAGATAATGAGCCCATACTTTATTAGAAAGTATTCATAGATTTTTTTTCAGAGTTGTTCGTGCTTTTTAATACCCTAAAGAAAAATATTTCCATTGGTTAACATTTCGCACTTAATGATAGTCCGGTAATTATGCCTGCTTTAAAACATGTTGGAGTCGCTAATCGTTGTCAGGCCAATTTTTATATCATTATTTTTCTATTTTTGATTTGTTATGGATTAGTCATAATTTTCGCCAACACCTACTAATGTTACTCCAGTGGATGAGTTTATGCTTCGTGGTAGTTTGACTTAGAGAAAACATGGGGACAGTTTTCGCTTCAGCTTGACAAAGACAAATAGGATCCTGTGCCATGGCATGGATAGTAATCAACGAATGCCAGTGTTTCCACTTCACCTTCAGTATTAGAAGAAGCATAAAGACGGACACAGGCCAGAGAGAAGGTATCAGACCAATCCAATTGGTGATAGATATGATGGAAAAATTCCATCATACAATGTTGACCAGAAATGCTAACTATTTATCGGTGGTACTCATATGCACAAACTTTCGTAGGCCGCGTTGGGTCTATATTAGCTGAGATAGACACAATAGCTTTCAAAGCTCATTATCGCTTAAATTTAATAGATAACAACATTAATGAAGAAAAAAATTCTTCAAAAGTATTACATATGATTTTCTCTTTTGTAAATAATATATTGTATATATGCCTAAATTAGTGTGTAAATAGCGTTAATGCCGCAATTCGTGGCAATGGAAACCGTGGAAGAACCTGCGGTATAACCCCACACACTCTGACGTCTCTTGAAACAAAGTACTCTGCAGGAACGAAATTTAATGACCGGCAGTGCTTATTTTCTTCCAATAAAACTTGGGTTTATAGTTATGCTTACCTTTGCCATAAACAGTGTTGCGACATACTAGGGCAAAGTTATCGATACCCATCGAGAATTATAACGCTATCATAAAAATCATTAGCCTTAATAATCATAAAAATCATTAGCCTTAATAATCTCCAGACTAGCATCATAACGACCTCAAGTTCAAAGTGAATAATCCGGCAACTGAAATGGAGTTACTTGCTGATAACGGTCAACAAAACTTCTAATAAACCGCCGTTATGATAAATGTCCTGCATACGAACATTCAGCGTTTACTTGCGTTAAGTATCCAAATTACTGAACTGTTTAAATGGTTTTTCTCCACTCAACTTCATACTCGATGATATTAATGATAGAGGAGTGCGTTTAATGTACTAAGTCATTTGGTTCTCTTTTATGTATACCCGGAAACGAATGCTTTTCATTTCTCAGTCAAAAGATTATAACCATTTGGGATATAATAACCAATAACCAAGACTCTCTTTACTCTCATGGTGGTTGGTCTTTCCAAGAATATTATGACCTCTTACTAGCGTCATATATTTTACAGCTGCCAATATAAAATGGGACGTTCATAAAACAAGAGCCTGCTTCTAATAATTTAACTACGGATTTAAAAGTTGACATTTTTCTGACTGTGTTCTCAACTCCTAGACTACGCGGTGACAAATTTTACTGGAGTAAGAATGTCTCACGAACCTTATGGGGAGGCGATCATGTCTCCTCAGCGTCCAAGTACAAATGAACACTTCCGCAAGAAGCCTACTAAGCTCGTCGAGGACATTTTCTGGACCAGTACTCCTGTGTTATGGCTGTGTGTTATCTGCGGTGTCGCGCCGTTTCCTCTGAATACCCCAAGGAGCAGACGAACCTCGATACCATGCTGGATGGCGCTTCATTTTATGGTCGTGGCACTGGTGTGGGTATCTTTAATGTTGATTTTGATCAGGAATCGATTGCTAAGATACGGAATCAACGTTTTGGAGGAATGCGTTTTGGCGTGGGAGGTACACGCTTACGTTCACTTAGCCATCAATTCGATGAAAATGACACTGAATTGGAGAGAATATCACGGGATATTTTTATGCTTCTCTCGACTAGACAAAAGGCTCAAAGCTATGAAACTGAATGTGAATTACGCTAAAATTCGCCGGGAGAGTATGTGGCGTGTGACAGTTTATGCATGCATTGCTATAATGTCTGCTATCCTTTACCCAGACTTGAATGAAACCGTTGAAGATGAAGGGACTGTATTTTACGCGGCCGTCATTTACATTTCAGTTTCCATTTTTTCAATACAGCTCATTGAAGACAACTTGATGAATAATTTGCGCGTAAGGTTTTGCTGCATGAATTCGGAAATAGAAACGATTCATGACTTTAATGAAGTGGCGAATAAAAAAGTCTCGGGCTTTCATTCGGTAAAGAAAACTTGTACTATGTTTGGTGATGCCAATCTGACAGCTGGACCGAAGATAATCAGCCACATTAGAAAGTTGGAGTCCATCCAACTTAATATTTTCAAACTGAGCCAAATGGTGAACCAGTTTACCGGCGCGCTCATGCTTCTTCAGGGGACATATTGCTTTGCAACGACGACGATGTATTTTTTTTATTTTGTCACAGAAGTTTGGGATAAGAGCAGTTCGGAAATGTATGATTACGTTCGTTTTGGATACTTCTACTACGCGGCGCTTGCAGGATTATTCATGATCCTTCGGATATGCCAAGATTCAAAAGAAAAGGTTAGTTCCTTTTTATTCATAAAGTGAAAAATTTATAATTTACAGAGATATGTGATATGATTTCATTGATTTAATACTTCAAAAAATATGAAAACCTGATACATGAAGTTGAGCATTGTATTATTGTAGTATATGCTTCATATGACATAGATATCACAGTTGTCGCAATTGTCATTATTACTCATTCTGGGTGTATCTTATATCTACAAAAATGTGTCGAAAGTTGTTTTTTCGCCATAAATAATTGTCACATGCCTTTTTTTGATAATTCCAGAATAAATTCTGGAACTTGAGCTGGATCATGGAAATTAAAATCCTTTTTGTATTGGTAAATCGTGGCAAACGTTTCTCAGTGACTTAAAATACTTTTCTCTCAAAATATGATTGAATTTTGACGAAAACATATTTTAAGTAACTTCCTCATGAATCCTATTTCAAGAATTATCCTTATTGTTGAACAAGTATTTTCTTGACTAATTCTAATTTTCTGAAACTGATAGGACGCGCCATAGCCTAATACTTGGTACCATTGAAGGGTGATTTTTTAAAGTTTTCATGTCTTATCTTTCCTTATATGCAAACATTCTTAAAGAACTGTTTAGTCTTTTGGAATCACTTCCATCAGGATTTAAAAAATTAACACTTTTAAGTGCAGAAGACACCGGCAAAAATGGAGGTTTTGGAATGTTAAAAAAATCGTGAGGTGTGTAATTTCATTGCTCAGTGGAATTTTCATCGATTACTATTCATAAAAAAGGTTACCAAATTGAAATGTATGTAATTTAAATGCATTTTGAGAGATATTTTCGTTTTTCAGTTTTTATTGCCGATACTTATCAGCCGCAAAAAAATTGATTGAAAGGCCAGTTAGAATGATTAATTATATCATACCTCTCTATAAATCCGTCAGAATAGAAACCCGAAACTAAAGCCAAATACACGCTCATTGTTTTACAAATGTGCTCAGGAATCATTTAGGAGACGAAACACGCATTATCGTCGGGCAACTTAATCGCCGATTTTACCTGATCCAATTATGTTGGCAAAAAGCAAGGCTAGAAAATATGACACATTTATTCGTCTTTTAATCCCATGGGTAACTAAAATCACCGATGACAGCGCTGGCGTCGTGGATGTCAGTTTTCAAAATGACCGACCTACCGAAGATAGCTGTCCACATAACTAAGTCAAGTGTTTACCAAGATGCCTAACGTTGAGGTAGCGATCGTAATCTGTACGTACAGCGATTATATATATTGATTCGAAAATTTCATCCTTCTTTAGAAGATATAGTGAATTATTTAGTCGGGGTCGGACGAAGAAATATAGAAGGGCAAATACATTCTAAATGCTCTGAATTCAGACCTGGTGATGATGGCTGGGAATCGAAATACGGACGAAGATTGCCTCAACATTTTTGGTATGGTTTTGCAAACCAGGGGCATATGCACATCACAGGAAGGCTAGAAGGTGCCGATACCGTGCAAATAAAAGATTTTGTATGCACATGCAAATCTGGGCAATCCGGGACGTGCAAATATGTCGCACCTGTACCTCAATCAGTAGGACAACTGATATCAGTCATTTGGCGTGAATAATTATTCTAAGTGTTTTTCTGCTGCATTGCATGACGGAGTTCAATGGCACAGGCTGGTTTCCTTCTTACGTTGTCCATTTAAATTTTTTTATCTGGCTTGTTTTCAAGTGTAATAGTCGGCCGTCTGCATCCCTGCAAGATGTAAGATAACAATGACGTTTCATTTAGTAAATAAAATCTGGAAAAAATATATTCGTAATCAAGAATGTGTGTGGGTAAGGATTCCTTCTCCTAGTCCAAGATGAAAAGGTGGTTATGGAGTATGTGACTCACCTACTGTTTAGGATACCGGGATTTTTTTCTAAATTTTGTTTACTGAGGGGAGAATAACCAGTGAATTACGGACCCTGCCGTAATTTTACGCTCTATTTCTATTTGCTCATATTGTCATGTTATAGGGTAATCGAGATAATGAGCCCATACTTTATTAGAAAGTATTCATAGATTTTTTTTCAGAGTTGTTCGTGCTTTTTAATACCCTAAAGAAAAATATTTCCATTGGTTAACATTTCGCACTTAATGATAGTCCGGTAATTATGCCTGCTTTAAAACATGTTGGAGTCGTTAATCGTTGTCAGGCCAATTTTTATATCATTATTTTTCTATTTTTGATTTGTTATGGATTAGTCATAATTTTCGCCAACACCTACTAATGTTACTCCAGTGGATGAGTTTATGCTTCGTGGTAGTTTGACTTAGAGAAAACATGGGGACAGTTTTCGCTTCAGCTTGACAAAGACAAATAGGATCCTGTGCCATGGCATGGATAGTAATCAACGAATGCCAGTGTTTCCACTTCACCTTCAGTATTAGAAGAAGCATAAAGACGGACACAGGCCAGAGAGAAGGTATCAGACCAATCCAATTGGTGATAGATATGATGGAAAAATTCCATCATACAATGTTGACCAGAAATGCTAACTATTTATCGGTGGTACTCATATGCACAAACTTTCATAGGCCGCGTTGGGTCTATATTAGCTGAGATAGACATATTAGCTTTCAAAGCTCATTATCGCTTAAATTTAATAGATAACAACATTAATGAAGAAAAAATACTTCAAAAGAATTACATATGATTTTCTCTTTTGTAAATAATAGATTGTATATATGCCTAAATTAGTGTGTAAATAGCGTTAATGCCGCAATTCGTGGCAATGGAAACCGTGGAAGAACCTGCGGTATAACCCCACACACTCGGACGTCTCTTGAAACAAAGTACTCTGCAGGAACGAAACTTAATGACCGGCAGTGCTTATTTTCTTCCAATAAAACTTGGGTTTATAGTTATGCTTACCTTTGCCATAAACAGTGTTGCGACATACTAGGGCAAAGTTATCGATACCCATCGAGAATTATAACGCTATCATAAAAATCATTAGCCTTAATAATCATAAAAATCTTTAGCCTTAATAATCTCCAGACTAGCATCATAACGACCTCAAGTTCAAAGTGAATAATCCGGCAACTGAAATGGAGTTACTCAATGATAATTGTCTACAAAACTTCTAATAAACCGCCGTTATGATGAATGTCCTGCATAAGAACATTCAGCGTTTACTTGCGTTAAGTACCCAAATTACTGAAGTGTTTAAATGGTTTTCTCCGCTCAGCTTCATACTCAATGATTCTAATGATAGAGCGTTTTATGTACTAAGTCATTTGGTTCTCTTTTTTGTATGCTCGGAAATGAATGCTTTTCATTTCTCAGTCAAAAGATTATAACCATTTGGGATATAATAACCAATAACCAAGACTCTCTTTACTCTCATGGTGGTTGGTCTTTCCAAGAATATTATGACCTCTTACTAGCGTCATATATTTTACAGCTGCCAATATAAAATGGGACGTTCATAAAACAAGAGCCTGCTTCTAATAATTTAACTACGGATTTAAAAGTTGACATTTTTCTGACTGTGTTCTCAACTCCTAGACTACGCGGTGACAAATTTTACTGGAGTAAGAATGTCTCACGAACCTTATGGGGAGGCGATCATGTCTCCTCAGCGTCCAAGTACAAATGAACACTTCCGCAAGAAGCCTACTAAGCTCGTCGAGGACATTTTCTGGACCAGTACTCCTGTGTTATGGCTGTGTGTTATCTGCGGTGTCGCGCCGTTTCCTCTGAATACCCCAAGGAGCAGACGAACCTCGATACCATGCTGGATGGCGCTTCATTTTATGGTCGTGGCACTGGTGTGGGTATCTTTAATGTTGATTTTGATCAGGAATCGATTGCTAAGATACGGAATCAACGTTTTGGAGGAATGCGTTTTGGCGTGGGAGGTACACGCTTACGTTCACTTAGCCATCAATTCGATGAAAATGACACTGAATTGGAGAGAATATCACGGGATATTTTTATGCTTCTCTCGACTAGACAAAAGGCTCAAAGCTATGAAACTGAATGTGAATTACGCTAAAATTCGCCGGGAGAGTATGTGGCGTGTGACAGTTTATGCATGCATTGCTATAATGTCTGCTATCCTTTACCCCGACTTGAATGAAACCGTTGAAGATGAAGGGACTGTATTTTACGCGGCCGTCATTTACATTTCAGTTTCCATTTTTTCAATACAGCTCATTGAAGACAACTTGATGAATAATTTGCGCGTAAGGTTTTGCTGCATGAATTCGGAAATAGAAACGATTCATGACTTTAATGAAGTGGCGAATAAAAAAGTCTCGGGCTTTCATTCGGTAAAGAAAACTTGTACTATGTTTGGTGATGCCAATCTGACAGCTGGACCGAAGATAATCAGCCACATTAGAAAGTTGGAGTCCATCCAACTTAATATTTTCAAACTGAGCCAAATGGTGAACCAGTTTACCGGCGCGCTCATGCTTCTTCAGGGGACATATTGCTTTGGAACGACGACGATGTATTTTTTTTATTTTGTCACAGAAGTTTGGGATAAGAGCAGTTCGGAAATGTATGATTACGTTCGTTTTGGATACTTCTACTACGCGGCGCTTGCAGGATTATTCATGATCCTTCGGATATGCCAAGATTCAAAAGAAAAGGTTAGTTCCTTTTTATTCATAAAGTGAAAAATTTATAATTAACAGAGATATGTGATATGATTTCATTGATTTAATACTTCAAAAAATATGAAAACCTGATACATGAAGTTGAGCGTTGTATTATTGTAGTATATGCTTCATATGACATAGATATCACAGTTGTCGCAATTGTCATTATTACTCATTCTGGGTGTATCTTATATCTACAAAAATGTGTCGAAAGTTGTTTTTTCGCCATAAATAATTGTCACATGCCTTTTTTTGATAATTCCAGAATAAATTCTGGAACTTGAGCTGGATCATGGAAATTAAAATCCTTTTTGTATTGGTAAATCGTGGCAAACGTTTCTCAGTGACTTAAAATACTTTTCTCTCAAAATATGATTGAATTTTGACGAAAACATATTTTAAGTAACTTCCTCATGAATCCTATTTCAAGAATTATCCTTATTGTTGAACAAGTATTTTCTTGACTAATTCTAATTTTCTGAAACTGATAGGACGCGCCATAGCCTAATACTTGGTACCATTGAAGGGTGATTTTTTAAAGTTTTCATGTCTTATCTTTCCTTATATGCAAACATTCTTAAAGAACTGTTTAGTCTTTTGGAATCACTTCCATCAGGATTTAAAAAATTAACACTTTTAAGTGCAAAAGACACCGGCAAAAATGGAGGTTTTGGAATGTTAAAAAAATCATGAGGTGTGTAATTGCATTGCTCAGTGGAATTTTCATCGAGTACTATTCATAAAAAAGGTTACCAAATTGAAATGTATGTAATTTAAATGCATTTTGAGAGATATTTTCGTTTTTCAGTTTTTAATGCCTATACTTATCAGCCGCAAAAAATTTGATTGAAAGGCCAGTTAGAATGATTAATTATATCATACCTCTCTATAAATCCGTCAGAATAGAAACCCGAAACTAAAGCCAAATACACGCTCATTGTTTTACAAATGTGCTCAGGAATCATTTAGGAGACGAAACACGCATTATCGTCGGGCAACTTAATCGCCGATTTTACCTGATCCAATTATGTTGGCAAAAAGCAAGGCTAGAAAATATGACACATTTATTCGTCTTTTAATCCCATGGGTAACTAAAATCACCGATGACAGCGCTGGCGTCGTGGATGTCAGTTTTCAAAATGACCGACCTACCGAAGATAGCTGTCCACATAACTAAGTCAAGTGTTTACCAAGATGCCTAACGTTGAGGTAGCGATCGTAATCTGTACGTACAGCGATTATATATATTGATTCGAAAATTTCATCCTTCTTTAGAAGATATAGTGAATTATTTAGTCGGGGTCGGACGAAGAAATATAGAAGGGCAAATACATTCTAAATGCTCTGAATTCAGACCTGGTGATGATGGCTGGGAATCGAAATACGGACGAAGATTGCCTCAACATTTTTGGTATGGTTTTGCAAACCAGGGGCATATGCACATCACAGGAAGGCTAGAAGGTGCCGATACCGTGCAAATAAAAGATTTTGTATGCACATGCAAATCTGGGCAATCCGGGACGTGCAAATATGTCGCACCTGTACCTCAATCAGTAGGACAACTGATATCAGTCATTTGGCGTGAATAATTATTCTAAGTGTTTTTCTGCTGCATTGCATGACGGAGTTCAATGGCACAGGCTGGTTTCCTTCTTACGTTGTCCATTTAAATTTTTTTATCTGGCTTGTTTTCAAGTGTAATAGTCGGCCGTCTGCATCCCTGCAAGATGTAAGATAACAATGACGTTTCATTTAGTAAATAAAATCTGGAAAAAATATATTCGTAATCAAAGAATGTGTGTGGGTAAGGATTCCTTCTCCTAGTCCAAGATGAAAAGGTGGTTATGGAGTATGTGACTCACCTACTGTTTAGGATACCGGGATTTTTTTCTAAATTTTGTTTACTGAGGGGAGAATAACCAGTGAATTACGGACCCTGCCGTAATTTTACGCTCTATTTCTATTTGCTCATATTGTCATGTTATAGGGTAATCGATATAATGAGCCCATACTTTATTAGAAAGTATTCATAGATTTTTTTTCAGAGTTGTTCGTGCTTTTTAATACCCTAAAGAAAAATATTTCCATTGGTTAACATTTCGCACTTAATGATAGTCCGGTAATTATGCCTGCTTTAAAACATGTTGGAGTCGCTAATCGTTGTCAGGCCAATTTTTATATCATTATTTTTCTATTTTTGATTTGTTATGGATTAGTCATAATTTTCGCCAACACCTACTAATGTTACTCCAGTGGATGAGTTTATGCTTCGTGGTAGTTTGACTTAGAGAAAACATGGGGACAGTTTTCGCTTCAGCTTGACAAAGACAAATAGGATCCTGTGCCATGGCATGGATAGTAATCAACGAATGCCAGTGTTTCCACTTCACCTTCAGTATTAGAAGAAGCATAAAGACGGACACAGGCCAGAGAGAAGGTATCAGACAAATCCAATTGGTGATAGATATGATGGAAAAATTCCATCATACAATGTTGACCAGAAATGCTAACTATTTATCGGTGGTACTCATATGCACAAACTTTCATAGGCCGCGTTGGGTCTATATTAGCTGAGATAGACATATTAGCTTTCAAAGCTCATTATCGCTTAAATTTAATAGATAACAACATTAATGAAGAAAAAATACTTCAAAAGAATTACATATGATTTTCTCTTTTGTAAATAATAGATTGTATATATGCCTAAATTAGTGTGTAAATAGCGTTAATGCCGCAATTCGTGGCAATGGAAACCGTGGAAGAACCTGCGGTATAACCCCACACACTCGGACGTCTCTTGAAACAAAGTACTCTGCAGGAACGAAACTTAATGACCGGCAGTGCTTATTTTCTTCCAATAAAACTTGGGTTTATAGTTATGCTTACCTTTGCCATAAACAGTGTTGCGACATACTAGGGCAAAGTTATCGATACCCATCGAGAATTATAACGCTATCATAAAAATCATTAGCCTTAATAATCATAAAAATCTTTAGCCTTAATAATCTCCAGACTAGCATCATAACGACCTCAAGTTCAAAGTGAATAATCCGGCAACTGAAATGGAGTTACTCAATGATAATTGTCTACAAAACTTCTAATAAACCGCCGTTATGATGAATGTCCTGCATAAGAACATTCAGCGTTTACTTGCGTTAAGTACCCAAATTACTGAAGTGTTTAAATGGTTTTCTCCGCTCAGCTTCATACTCAATGATTCTAATGATAGAGCGTTTTATGTACTAAGTCATTTGGTTCTCTTTTTTGTATGCTCGGAAATGAATGCTTTTCATTTCTCAGTCAAAAGATTATAACCATTTGGGATATAATAACCAATAACCAAGACTCTCTTTACTCTCATGGTGGTTGGTCTTTCCAAGAATATTATGACCTCTTACTAGCGTCATATATTTTACAGCTGCCAATATAAAATGGGACGTTCATAAAACAAGAGCCTGCTTCTAATAATTTAACTACGGATTTAAAAGTTGACATTTTTCTGACTGTGTTCTCAACTCCTAGACTACGCGGTGACAAATTTTACTGGAGTAAGAATGTCTCACGAACCTTATGGGGAGGCGATCATGTCTCCTCAGCGTCCAAGTACAAATGAACACTTCCGCAAGAAGCCTACTAAGCTCGTCGAGGACATTTTCTGGACCAGTACTCCTGTGTTATGGCTGTGTGTTATCTGCGGTGTCGCGCCGTTTCCTCTGAATACCCCAAGGAGCAGACGAACCTCGATACCATGCTGGATGGCGCTTCATTTTATGGTCGTGGCACTGGTGTGGGTATCTTTAATGTTGATTTTGATCAGGAATCGATTGCTAAGATACGGAATCAACGTTTTGGAGGAATGCGTTTTGGCGTGGGAGGTACACGCTTACGTTCACTTAGCCATCAATTCGATGAAAATGACACTGAATTGGAGAGAATATCACGGGATATTTTTATGCTTCTCTCGACTAGACAAAAGGCTCAAAGCTATGAAACTGAATGTGAATTACGCTAAAATTCGCCGGGAGAGTATGTGGCGTGTGACAGTTTATGCATGCATTGCTATAATGTCTGCTATCCTTTACCCCGACTTGAATGAAACCGTTGAAGATGAAGGGACTGTATTTTACGCGGCCGTCATTTACATTTCAGTTTCCATTTTTTCAATACAGCTCATTGAAGACAACTTGATGAATAATTTGCGCGTAAGGTTTTGCTGCATGAATTCGGAAATAGAAACGATTCATGACTTTAATGAAGTGGCGAATAAAAAAGTCTCGGGCTTTCATTCGGTAAAGAAAACTTGTACTATGTTTGGTGATGCCAATCTGACAGCTGGACCGAAGATAATCAGCCACATTAGAAAGTTGGAGTCCATCCAACTTAATATTTTCAAACTGAGCCAAATGGTGAACCAGTTTACCGGCGCGCTCATGCTTCTTCAGGGGACATATTGCTTTGCAACGACGACGATGTATTTTTTTTATTTTGTCACAGAAGTTTGGGATAAGAGCAGTTCGGAAATGTATGATTACGTTCGTTTTGGATACTTCTACTACGCGGCGCTTGCAGGATTATTCATGATCCTTCGGATATGCCAAGATTCAAAAGAAAAGGTTAGTTCCTTTTTATTCATAAAGTGAAAAATTTATAATTTACAGAGATATGTGATATGATTTCATTGATTTAATACTTCAAAAAATATGAAAACCTGATACATGAAGTTGAGCATTGTATTATTGTAGTATATGCTTCATATGACATAGATATCACAGTTGTCGCAATTGTCATTATTACTCATTCTGGGTGTATCTTATATCTACAAAAATGTGTCGAAAGTTGTTTTTTCGCCATAAATAATTGTCACATGCCTTTTTTTGATAATTCCAGAATAAATTCTGGAACTTGAGCTGGATCATGGAAATTAAAATCCTTTTTGTATTGGTAAATCGTGGCAAACGTTTCTCAGTGACTTAAAATACTTTTCTCTCAAAATATGATTGAATTTTGACGAAAACATATTTTAAGTAACTTCCTCATGAATCCTATTTCAAGAATTATCCTTATTGTTGAACAAGTATTTTCTTGACTAATTCTAATTTTCTGAAACTGATAGGACGCGCCATAGCCTAATACTTGGTACCATTGAAGGGTGATTTTTTAAAGTTTTCATGTCTTATCTTTCCTTATATGCAAACATTCTTAAAGAACTGTTTAGTCTTTTGGAATCACTTCCATCAGGATTTAAAAAATTAACACTTTTAAGTGCAAAAGACACCGGCAAAAATGGAGGTTTTGGAATGTTAAAAAAATCATGAGGTGTGTAATTGCATTGCTCAGTGGAATTTTCATCGAGTACTATTCATAAAAAAGGTTACCAAATTGAAATGTATGTAATTTAAATGCATTTTGAGAGATATTTTCGTTTTTCAGTTTTTAATGCCTATACTTATCAGCCGCAAAAAATTTGATTGAAAGGCCAGTTAGAATGATTAATTATATCATACCTCTCTATAAATCCGTCAGAATAGAAACCCGAAACTAAAGCCAAATACACGCTCATTGTTTTACAAATGTGCTCAGGAATCATTTAGGAGACGAAACACGCATTATCGTCGGGCAACTTAATCGCCGATTTTACCTGATCCAATTATGTTGGCAAAAAGCAAGGCTAGAAAATATGACACATTTATTCGTCTTTTAATCCCATGGGTAACTAAAATCACCGATGACAGCGCTGGCGTCGTGGATGTCAGTTTTCAAAATGACCGACCTACCGAAGATAGCTGTCCACATAACTAAGTCACTTGTTTACCGAGATACCTAACGTTGAGGTAGCGATCGTAATCTGTACGTACAGCGATTATATATATTGATTCGAAAATTTCATCCTTCTTTAGAAGATATAGTGAATTATTTAGTCGGGGTCGGACGAAGAAATATAGAAGGGCAAATACATTCTAAATGCTCTGAATTCAGACCTGGTGATGATGGCTGGGAATCGAAATACGGACGAAGATTGCCTCAACATTTTTGGTATGGTTTTGCAAACCAGGGGCATATGCACATCACAGGAAGGCTAGAAGGTGCCGATACCGTGCAAATAAAAGATTTTGTATGCACATGCAAATCTGGGCAATCCGGGACGTGCAAATATGTCGCACCTGTACCTCAATCAGTAGGACAACTGATATCAGTCATTTGGCGTGAATAATTATTCTAAGTGTTTTTCTGCTGCATTGCATGACGGAGTTCAATGGCACAGGCTGGTTTCCTTCTTACGTTGTCCATTTAAATTTTTTTATCTGGCTTGTTTTCAAGTGTAATAGTCGGCCGTCTGCATCCCTGCAAGATGTAAGATAACAATGACGTTTCATTTAGTAAATAAAATCTGGAAAAAATATATTCGTAATCAAGAATGTGTGTGGGTAAGGATTCCTTCTCCTAGTCCAAGATGAAAAGGTGGTTATGGAGTATGTGACTCACCTACTGTTTAGGATACCGGGATTTTTTTCTAAATTTTGTTTACTGAGGGGAGAATAACCAGTGAATTACGGACCCTGCCGTAATTTTACGCTCTATTTCTATTTGCTCATATTGTCATGTTATAGGGTAATCGAGATAATGAGCCCATACTTTATTAGAAAGTATTCATAGATTTTTTTTCAGAGTTTTTCGTGCTTTTTAATACCCTAAAGAAAAATATTTCCATTGGTTAACATTTTGCACTTAATGATAGTCCGGTAATTATGCCTGCTTTAAAACATGTTGGAGTCGTTAATCGTTGTCAGGCCAATTTTTATATCATTATTTTTCTATTTTTGATTTGTTATGGATTAGTCATAATTTTCGCCAACACCTACTAATGTTACTCCAGTGGATGAGTTTATGCTTCGTGGTAGTTTGACTTAGAGAAAACATGGGGACAGTTTTCGCTTCAGCTTGACAAAGACAAATAGGATCCTGTGCCATGGCATGGATAGTAATCAACGAATGCCAGTGTTTCCACTTCACCTTCAGAATTAGAAGAAGCATAAAGACGGACACAGGCCAGAGAGAAGGTATCAGAACAATCCAATTGGTGAAATATGATGGAAAAATTCCATCATACTATGTTGACCAGAAATGCTAACTATTTATCGGTGGTACTCATATGCACAAACTTTCATAGGCCGCGTTGGGTCTATATTAGCTGAGATAGACATATTAGCTTTCAAAGCTCATTATCGCTTAAATTTAATAGATAACAACATTAATGAAGAAAAAATACTTCAAAAGAATTACATATGATTTTCTCTTTTGTAAATAATAGATTGTATATATGCCTAAAGTAGTGTGTAAATAGCGTTAATGCCGCAATTCGTGGCAATGGAAACCGTGGAAGAACCTGCGGTATAACCCCACACACTCGGACGTCTCTTGAAACAAAGTACTCTGCAGGAACGAAACTTAATGACCGGCAGTGCTTATTTTCTTCCAATAAAACTTGGGTTTATAGTTATGCTTACCTTTGCCATAAACAGTGCTGCGACTTACTAGGGCAAAGTTATTGATACCCATCGAGAATTATAACGCTATCATAAAAATCATTAGTAGTATTTGACACTGTGTGGGAAGATGCTTACTCATGCTCACCTCTACAAAAAAGGACAGTATTTGGGAATTCAAGACACTGTATTTATCCCAGTCAACGTCGTTTTCTTCTTTCACTATTCGGCATTCATATCCCTGTTCATGACGACCAAAATGCCATACAATAGTCACATATCGTACAATAGTAAATTAAACCCCCACCCTCATGCTATCACTAAGGCGTTTTTAAAGCCATAAGTTTTAAAAATCTCAAATTAATGCATGAAAATGTCTTGTGTAGTAAATATATAATCGCAGAACTGTGAATTTAATTCATGAATTGAAAGGTAGTCACTCCATTCCAAAAGATAATATGAACTTACATTTCTTCTACTTCAGCGACCATCAATAGGAAGTATCTTTTTGAGAAGTGTGCTTACCATTCATTTCCTTAGGCGGAAGGAAACCTTTAAAGTCTAGCAGACTGAAACAAATAGATCGAGAGCTCTAGCTTTTAATATTGCTGGCCCTTACATGTACTTGACGACGTTTTATCGACCTTCTAATTGTTTGCCATTGATTACTTACTGTGGAAGATCCTTAAAAGAAACTCATCTTCTAAAAACTTCGTATATTTCCTCTGCAATGGAAGAAAAGATGGCAAACATTTCGGAGTTAAAGTTGACGCAAGAACGTTACGACCATATTTTTTACCATTCGCCCGTCCTAGAAAGGCACGTCAATAAACTCATCTCTCTAACTTTTTATTTAGAAGTTATTACGGACTGAATGTTTCTAAAAGAGTACCAATAGTACGGAATGTGGTATCCTTCTCGACGCTTGATATAGACCTCATTTCGACGGTAACTCAGCTCCAGGACGACTTGTCAACCTGTTTACCGGAAGAAAACTCTGGAATCTGGAAGACTCGTCATGGAAAAGACCAAACAATATCCTCAGTTGCCGAGTCCTCGAAAGAAATACATCAAGAAGCGACCGAAGCTCTTCCAGGACTTTTTCTGGACCAGCGCCCTCGTGACTTGGGCCTCTATTATCTTCGGAGCCTTGCCGCTCCCAGTCAACCATCCTCGAGAAGGGAACAACGCAATACCCAGGTGGATGCTACTTTATTTTGTAGTCATGAAGACGGTATGGGTATCTATAATTTTCCACATGACATATGACAGTATTATGAATTACAACGCCACCCTACTATATGCAACCATTGTAGCGTGGAACGTATATTCCAGTGTCCACGTTGTGTGCAACTCAGCTATACTCCTTTTTCATCGACGGGTGTACCAAGAAATAATGTTCGGTTTTTTTCAACTTGACGAAAGGCTTGATGCTAATGAAACGAGGTTGAATCATACTGAAATTCGCCAGGAGGTGATGAGACAAGTGGCTCTTTTCGGCGCAAACTTTGCACTTATCATAGTCCTCATTAATCCAGCGCTTTATTCTTCAGCAGGAAAGAAGGAATACATCGCATACTTTTCGCTCCTGTACATGGCTGTTTCCCGTTTTTCTGTGCAGCTTATCCAAATCAACTTAATGAACAACTTGTGCCGCAGGGTTAGCTGGATGAACCACGAAATACAAAAGCTCTGTGGCTTTGAGGACGCTGCGGGAAACGAACTCATGGTGTCCCAGTGGAGAAAAGCAACTGTCAGCAAATTATTCAGTGATCAGAGCACAACGGGTGAGCCAAGAATTGTCGGTTGCATCAGAATGCTGGCACTCATCCAAATTGATCTTTATAAACTGAGCCGTATGGCAGACAATTTCACCGGCATTCTCAACCTTCTACACGGAATATTCGGAATTGCTACAGTGACATTATACCTTTACCTTTTGACTGCGACGCTTTGGAACATGCAGGAAGACATTGATGTGCTATCATTCTTTCGTTTCGGGTACTATCATATGGCAGGCTTTGTTGGAGTTATCCAGCTCATCCGATCCTGCCATACTTTGAAGAAAAAGGTAAAAATTTCAGGATGCCCTCAGATTTAGGTCAAAATTATTTTAAGTGTTAAACAACAATGAGATATCGTGGCAGTTATATATTTTTAAAAAAGGTAAATATAGTGTGTAGGTGTGTTTCGTACTCTAATCAATCTGCTCAAATAATTATTCAGAAAAAAATTGATCTTTAGTGCATTTAAACTACCCACCTGATTTTCCTATGCTTTCTTTTTCCTTTTTCAATTGTGGTGATACACGTGCGTCTCTCTCTGCCCTTTTGAAATGTTTAAAATAGTGGATAGTTTACGGATGTTGGCTTGAGGGAAAATACCTTTTATTACATTTTTCATTGCGTAATGTCACACTCATTAATTAATCTTTCTTTTCGATGCAACTGTCGCACTTGGATACATTTTATCCATAAAACTCTCTCTTTGTCCACCATATACATTACGTCCTCGTCCGTTTTTTTATGCTTTGTTTATAGTGGAGAAACATTTAGGTTACACGATGTAGAGTTTTGACTTGATCTCTGCGTTGGAAGCTCTTCAATTTTTAAAATACGGTCTCCCTTGACTGCCATTTTCCACAAAAAAGGATGGTATTTTTCTTCAAAAATCTCGAAAACTAAAAACTGCTACGAAGGTACATATAGTGTTACATTACTGTTTGAGGGATTTATGTTAGGTATTTTTGTATCTTTGGAAGGGTGAGGTGGAATGATTAGTGGGGCAGGTTAGAAAACTTCATTTGATTTACTAATGGCGTCTTCAAGGAAAGCCATTGCTTGGAGGAGTGTATCAGTTACGCCTCAGATATGGTATTACAGGAAACGAAATTTCTGGAGGCGGTTGCTTGAACATGTAATGAGGGGCAAAGAGATGCTCAAGGCTGTGATAAAGAAGGATCTTGGACAAGAGGGTAAAAGAATAAAAATTAAAGCTTCATTGATGGGATGAGGATGGGGAGAAAAGAAGAAAGAAATCGAATTTGTAGATTAGCGGCCTTAGACATTTAAATGTATACAAAATATTTAAGTACTCTTTTCCCTAAAAACCGTAACTTACCGGTATACCATCCCACTAATAATTTAATAATGTATGGCATGAATTACTGAAGAACTCGAAGAGTGCGGTGCACTATATCATTATTTCCAAAAATTCAGAAAATATATAATTGTCATTTCTTTACGAAATATAATTTTTTTAAGAAAAAACCAAATGCAGAGAGTGAGCAGGACGATTCCCAGCAAGTGATGATACACGTCGAGGTATACCTACTAACGAGAATTTCATGCCAACCAAATACCATGCGAAATTCATCCCTCAATTCTAATGGCGTAACTTTTGCATGCACCTCCTTGGGGTTAAGAGCGATGTAATATTTCCCTCCTTTATGGAGACTCTCTTGGTGGTCACAACTTCAGACGTATTTCTTCATGCGGAATCTCAATATGTGTGGCGCAGTTTACTTGTTATTATTTGGTTTTCTTTTTTCAAATGAACATAGCGTAATGTAAGATCATAAAACCCTTTTTTAATGGCTTCATCAATGTACTACTAAGCGCTCACGTTAAAAGAGTCATAAAATAAGCCATTTCCAAGTCGATTTTCAAGCACTAAAGTCTGCAACTGCTTCTCACAATCGAGGATCCTTATACCAAGTAGGAGGTTGGCTACGCCGCTACTGGCTGAGGGAATATCATCATGCCTCTTCTAATACCAGTGAAGGATAAGAAAATTGATAAAAATCCAACTAAGCTCCTAGGGGACATTTTCTGGACTAGCAATCCGGTCGTGTGGCTCTGCATAATCCTCGGGGTTGCGCCTTTTCCAGTCAACCACGCGAGACGCAGATACAGCACTGCACCCAGATGGATGTTGGCACATATATTGATCATACAGGCAGTGTGGGTAACTTTTGTGTTCATTATGATATGCGGGGATGTGGTAGACTTTCCCCATAACCTGATATCTGTAACCTTTTTATTTTGGGATGTGTACGCTTGCATTCAAGTGGGCTGCAATTCGGCGAAAATGATAATTCATCGGAGGAAGTATCACGAAATACTCTGCCGTATATTTCGACTGGATGAAAAGCTCAAAGTAATGAACATGAGTATTAATTATGCCAAAATACACCGGGAGGGAGGATGGCGGATTACTCTTTTATGCGTAAACATGGTATTTATCATCATCCTGCTTAATCCAAACGTAAATGTAATATTCGGTTGGAAGCAATACATTAAATTTGTAGCAATCGTTTATATCGCTCTTTCCAATTTTTCGATACAGCTGATCTACGGAAATTTAATAAACAATTTGTACCGCAGATTTTGCTGCATTAACTTGGAAGTTAAAAAACTATGTGACTTTAAAAACTTTTCGAAGAAGTGCGATCTTGATAGTCAGAGCATAGTGGTAAAAACAACTCTTGTCAATCACATAACAAAGTTGGAATCCATTCATATTGGTGTTTTCCAACTGAGTCGCATGACAAACAGCTTCGGTGGAGTACTCATGCTTCTACAAGTAATATATTGTTTTATGACCATAACATTCTATCTGTACTATGTAACATCAAAACTCTTGGATGTGGAAAGTGATAGATCAATGCGCATATTCCTCGGATTTGGATACTATCATCCATCTCTGTGCTTTGGTGTGTTTTTGAACATCCGTGGCTGCCAAAATTTTAAAGAAAAGGTAAATCTGTTGTCATTCTAAGGCACTCTCCGTCGTTTTACGGTTCCCAATCTCCATCTATCTTTGATCTTCCCCAGATCTTCCCTCAGATCCATTTCCTCAAACTGTTTTATTTGTTCGCTATCTGTTAATTTGTAGTAACTCCCAAGTATCTCATTCTATCATTGGTTACTCTTTCTATGCATGACTTTCCTGTTTCTCGATTCCAATAATCCATTTCTGTAGTATTCGGCTGTTTTTCAGTTCTCATTCTAACCTCCCATACTACACAGCTTTTTGTAGAAGTGCTTTTCAAAATCGTTTTTCGTTCTTTAGTTATATTCTGGTCCTTGAGCACACACTTTTATAAGAATATTGCTGTTCCTGTTGTACTTTAGCGCTTGTGGTGTGATGCAATAATTATGCTATTTTTATCGGTTTTCATCGTTAACTTATTTAAATGGGCATTCATATACTTATTGAAAATTCATTCTTCACACACGTATGCATTTATTTAAATTGGTAATATTTCTTATTTCTCAAGAAAAGTCATAGATTATTAAGTTGAAACAATACGTGCGAATATGTGTTGCATGTATCTAGAGCTACTCACATTACGTTTGGAAGAGAAGGTATACATTTATCCTTTTTATCCGCTTATTAGCTCATTCGTCCGTGCTACCAAAGGACAAGCAAGTCTAGTGCGAGCCTTCGCATTTGGTTGTACTCGGAACAGCTGTATTGATGCATTGATGATCTTCGGCAACCCGATTAATCAATACAGCTATATTGATGATCCGGTATGCCGAAGGTCAGCTGGTGCCATTTAGGGCTCTTTTAGATTGCTGTTCACAAGTCACGACCATTTCTTCCGCCACTGTCCAGCGGCTGAGATAGCCCGTGTCAGGTAATACTGGTTCTCTGTATGGATTATCTCACACTCCGCTCAAACAGCCCCAAGGATGTGCTTGGATCAGTATTTTACCCTGACACTCTTCGCCTCCAGGTTTGAAGACTAAAGCCGTAATCCTTCCCCGCTTGACGAAAGCTCTCCCTCAGGTACCCCTACCGGCTTCTCTACGGGAAAGCTTTTCTCATCTTTTCCTTGCGGATAGTTCTTTCGACTCACTCCCATCTGTTGATTTTATTTTTGGGTGGAGATCTCCTTAAGGCTCTTCTTGGTGGGCCAAAAACATTCAAAACTTGTGATTTAACTACCTTCAATACAATTTTCCGATGGGTTTTGATGGGTAGCGTACGAACCGCATCCTGTATTCCCTCTTTTCATGAGTTCTGTTCTACCTGTAAGGAAATTCCTCTTGTGCGTCAACTAAAGCGTTTTTTATGGAATTAGACAAAGTGTTAGGTCAACCCAGTACAAATCCAGAGGATGTTGGGTGTGAAATGTTGTTTTTAAAAACTCATCATAAGGATACGGGCTGATATCTTGTATCGTTACCCTTCAGAATCTTCCCTCCTTTGTTAGGAGACTCGTACGCCCAAGCTCAGAGAAGGTGGTTGGGTATTGAGGATAACTTCGTCAGAGGACACGCACAAAAGATGAATATAGTCATGTATGATTTTACTCTTTCCCGGCGAATAATATTTGTGTAAATTTCTCGGGCTCGCCACCGGGTAAGATATTCATAGGCAGCCGACGTTTCGGGTTCTGACTCGTTACCCATTCTCAAGGCTACTGATGCGAGCTTGAAATTACTGTTAAATTTGGCGCCAGGCGGGGCGGGATAGGTCGAGCCCCGATTGTTGTGGTGGAGGACCGTTATTCAGTGGGGACTTAAGCTTAATTTTGAGGGATCTGAAGAGGTACAACATCGGATGTATCCATAGACCTATGGTCAATTTAAGAGACCGCCTTGTGAGGGCAAAGGACCCAGTTGGCCTCATGTCTCCGGGGGTATATAAAATCCCATGCGAATGTGGTGAAGTCTACGTGGGGGAGACTGGGCGAACTATATTCACTCGTCTGAAGGAACACCGTAGGCATTTCCGGCATGGTCAACCGAAAAAATCAGGAGTAGTTGAGCATAGCCTGAGTCGGGATCATAAGATAATTTGGGATGACACGACTGTTCTTTGGCGATCCGGCCAATTTTGGGATCGCTTAACCAAAGAGGCGATAGAGACAAGGTTGGAGAGGAAGAATTTCACTCGGGATACTGGTTACACGATCAGCAGCTCTTGGAATCGAATTCTGAGAAGAATTCAGAACGCCAAAGCTAAGTCCCCGCCTGTCAACGGTCCTCCACCACAACAATCGGGGCTCGACCTATCCCGCCCCGCCTAGCGCCAAAGTAAACGGTCTTTTCAAGCTCGCATCAGTAGCCTTGAGAATGGGTAACGAGTCGGAACCCGAAACGTCGGCTGCCTATGAATATTTTACCCGGTGGCGAGCCCGAGAAATTTACACAAATGAATATAGTCGTTTTTGTATCTGAATACCAGAATACCAGCGCCTTTGGCACATGTCCATAGCCGAAATTAAGTCTGGCACTTATTATATTCCCTATCACTCTGTGGTAAAATCGATGCCAGGTAGGCAATTCCAAACTGAGAGTTGTATTTGACGCCTCTGCGCGTTCTTCCACGGACACGTCACTAAACGATATACTCCTCACTTGCCCTAAACTTCGGAGAGATATATGTGACATTTTTACATTCGGACAGTTACATTCAGAATACATCAAATCGCGTTTACAGCGGAAATCGTGAAGATTTATCGCCAGATTCAAGTAAGTTCTGATCATCGGCGTTTTCAGCACATCCTCTGGTGAGAAAATGCGAGTGAGTCAATAAAGGAGTTTGAACTTAATACCGTCACCTACGGGTGATCTCTACTCCGTTCTTGGCCAATCGCGTTCTGCATCAGCTAGCCTATGATGAAGGGGGTTCTATTCCGTTGGCCGCTCAAGCCTTGCTTCGGGATACGTATGTTGACGACATTGTAACATGAGCTGATACTGTTTGCCACGACTTAACATTACAAAGTCAGCTCATTAAATCATTAGATCTAGGTGTTTTCCCCTAAGGTAAATACGCTAGTAACTCTATGGAGTTATTATGTGATCTTCCTCAAGAGGAATGTGAGGTTGCGTCATATGTTGAAGGAAACGAGGTCGCTTCCTTCAAAATTGCAATCCTATGACCATTTCAATGACAATACATTTTCAGAAAATCCATTGACTTCTCATTGTCACCCTCTTTCCACTACTACTTAATGGCTCTGAGCAATCGTTTCTTGTGTGTTGTTAAGAGTCGTAAAATTATTCAAACTACGGTTTTAATGAGCATGAATGCAAACCGATGAGGATGAAAAAGGTTAAAACAGTAGCTTTGTTGAAAAGTTGAAAAGCTTGGAAAACTACTTATTGCGACGGACTTAGGACGTGATGAATGAACTAGAATATAACAGTTCTCTAATTAGTTGAGTTCTTTAATAAAACCAAAATATCGTTTAAAGTTTAAAGTGCCTTAAATTTTATGATATTTAGCTCTTCCTGAAATGCGACCACGTATTGCCAACTCATTTTTTATTCTGCTGAGTCACAATGGAACAACCAGAAAAATGAGTCATTTTGTAACAATTCGATGGTGATCTCTTAAAAGCTGTGTTCTCAACTACTGGATTACCCGGCAATGAATTTACTTGCCTTTTTTTTCTCATGAAGTAATTGTTTCACGTGGAGTTAGACCAATGAAGTGAGTTCGTATCTCGTTCCGAGGTCTCAGTTTCGATGACGGAAGTGACGGAAAAAAATTTCCTAGTCGTGGAATCCAACTTTTACATGCAATTCGAAGTGACCTACTGAGCGGCAGCAGTCCTAGCAAAGCGCGCCGATGAAGATCGGACCGTGATCAACTTTTAGAGCTTAGGGCAGGAGTGAAATTCCACGGAATCGGCTGGTGTACTGTGATGCGGCAGCAATGGAGAAACCACCACATAACAATCCCTCAAAGTTGAAGACCTGCATTCCTTTGATCACATGATGGCGTTCTTATCGGTAAAATACTCCGGAGGCAAAATGATACCCCATGTATGGGGACAACAGGGAAGGGTGCATTAGTCAGAAAGGACAAAAGCTGAATGAACTAGCAACAGAGAGGGAGGGTAGGAGAGTTGCAGTCAACCAATCTTTCTAATCATCAGCATTAATGTTTAAGGATAGAAACATTAATGCTGATGAAGACTTTCTCGTAACCCCTAAGTGAAAGTTAGTTGCTTCAGTTGAGTTTTCAGGAACGCACAAACACTGGCAGAAAGCTTCCTGAAGCTATCATCAAAATTTTTGGTCCAGCCCCCGGTGCTATGTATATGCATTCTTCGGCCTCAAACCGTCTCCGGTCATTAATCAAAGATGCGGACACAGTATTATCCCAATATTGATGGCGATCCAGCTTTTTACAATTATATTATACTATGCATGTATTCATCCTTGTGGACTCTAACTATCCTGACTACCAACCTGATTTCAGATACATTTTGTCTTGTGGATAAGAATATTTGAGCATATATGGATATTAGTGGTCATGTCTAAATTGCGACTTTTTATTTAGTAACGTCGAGTAAACGTCAACCATTTCCGTCAAAACGCCAGTGGGATCGATTAAGGTTCACTAAACTTGTGAAGACATGTTCTTCTTCGATTAAAAATTTGTCTTTCTTATTTCGCTTCCGCAACTGTCACTCCACAGCATTTGCGAATTTATGACACTCGACAATTCAAAGTCATCCATCGACACCTGACGAGCCTGGGCCGAGTAATTCTAAATAATAGTCATCATTTCCATGAATATCGGAGGTTTTGAAATTTCTTAGTCAAAGGCGCAATTCATAATAAGTACTAAGCCACAGAAGCCGAAAAATCAATGTAATCATTCAATCATAAGTTAATTCATTAATATTCAGTGTAATACGATGCAGAAATTAATTAAAAGTATCGATTTATTATAGCATAGACAAATATTTCTTTAATTTATTGAAGCCATACAGCCGCACTTTGAACTTGTCTCGTGTTTTTAAATTTACGTCTAAATTTATATTCACACGTTCTTAATAAGTATGCGGTCAATCGCAAAGCAATTTCTATGTACGCTTTAAATAGTTATAGTCTCCTTTTATTCATTTTTTTGAAGAATCTTGAAGATAACTTTTTAGTTTTACTATATTAACTACTTTTATTTCGTAGAATGTCACTCAACGTGACGTGATAATGTCGATTGTATTGGGCAATACCTTACCAACCTTGCGGTCGATAGATCCCAAAATCGATTCCATTACTTCTAACTAAGTGCAATAGTTATATCCACAGTTTTAATAATTTATTGAATGATATGAAATGATTAAGAAGTTCCTAAAGATAATAAATTCATTTAACTAGTTCTTCAACTGAACAAAACGGACTTGTATGATACCGACTTCCATGAATGTAGGAGGTTATGAAATTCCAAGGTTGTGTTCAATGCAGTCGCGGCACATTGCACTAATAATTTTGATTATTGATAAGTTTACATGGAGTAGGTAATGCGTAACACTTTCCCCATGGTAAACACAAGATGTCGTGGAAATGTTGCAATTTCATCTCACAGTATTTACTGATAGGACAATACTTCTATTGCGCGCATTCATGGGAACGACTTTATAAAAGATATCTATCAATGTAATGTTAGTCAGCGTAAAACAAATGCGTCTCAAGAGAGAAACTGTTGTAGGACACTTGACCCTTTAAATCCCTCGACATGTATTTATTATCTACCGAAAAAAATAAGAATGAAAAGAAAGCAAGCAATCGTGTGCAATATCAATCATCGTGGTTTCCCAAGCCGATTAGAACACTTGCGATTCGTCGTATCCTATAAGATTATTTCTTTCAAGTCTATTAAGTCTTTCGGGAATGAGCATTTGCTATAGGGGAGAGAGAGTAGTTCCTACATGAAATGATTACGAGTGAAATAAAACATTCAGATCGACGTGGCAAGAACAGTCTTTAACTGAAAATTAATAATTATATTACTCTCGGATAACTTTCAATCATCCATTTGCACTCAGTTCAATGATTCATGTAATATATGAGTGATGGCGTTTTTTCCTGTAAAAAACATATAGATGTTTTGTTTTAGTATTTTTCGAATCAAGTAGTGTCGCCTCAATGCCATTAATTTGATGTAAAAGCAAAATTTCGGGATTATAATCGTGAAAAATTTCCATATTACTCCCATAACCTCATCCATCTGTGCTCAATTTGAAGGGCTACGATGAATTCTAGCAGAAAAGAGTTGATAAAAGGGCTTTTGAAGGGAAATACGTAATGCTTGGCGATAAAAGTGACAAGTCCCTCTTTTCCATTTCATGTCAACTCTACGTCACGGCGCAGCATTCAGTCTCCAGAAAATACCTAAAAACAGTTTCGTTTCGAAAGACACGAAGCGCGCACGTACTACGAGGATGCATTGATCGAGGAAGCAAACTAAATACTTTCGTCATATAAAACACTCTTTATGTGATTATTATATAAAAACTGCGCGATGCCCTATCCATCATATTGCGATATAGAACTCGGGGCTAGTAAACGCTTTCCTAATGATAAATTTGGCGTGAGAAAAGATGTAATTTGGGCACATTCTCCACTCATGCTCATAGGTAGCATCCTCGGCTGTGAAACTTATCCTAGGAATTCTCAATCCGGCGGTAAGGAAGAGAGGACACTCGGGTGGCGTTATATATATTACGTATTTATGTTCTTCGTTATTTCTACCGTCACCATGTATCACTTATGGGGCACTATGCCTAACCTGCGCTACGTAAATAAAAACCTATCCGCGTCGGTGGCTTCCGGGTGGGGGTCGTCCACCTACATCTTAATGTTCAGTAGAGCACTAATTTACCGTCGACACCACCGGAGGACGCATCAGATGCTATTGAAATTCAGAGTGCTAGATGAAATGATTAGCGATTTTCTAGGATGTAGGGTCCCCACTGACGCTATCAGATCGTACGCGGTAAAGCAAGTCGCTTTCATATTACTTGACACTGTTCTTCGTTTTGTTTCTTTAAGATACTGCGAAGTTGAAACCAAGTATATTATATGTTTCATATGCTTAGGTGCCACTACTACCTTCATTAATATGAAACATCTAAACCTGATCCTTCAACTCAGGATAAGGATGGTTTTACTAAACTCTGATATAGACAGGTTTTGTACCTCTCGATGTAACAACGCGCAAGACACCTTGGGAAGGCTGTCCTGCAGTTTAAGCAAAGATGTAGTTAAAACTCAACTTAAGGACAGAAATCACGCAGAAGTACTGATTCACAGGTCCAAGATTTGGAGGAGAGTATATATTTCTCTCTATCGCATCAACGATTTCCATAATAATGTTTTTGGAAAACTGTTGATTCACGAAATAATTCACTGCCTCTTAAGTATGACTACAGCCCTATATTTTGTACTCACTTTCATGTTGAGTCAATGGAGTTTGGTGAAGAGTTACACAGGAGCCGTCATATATCTCATCTGGATTATCGTGGGGCTGATGCAAGTCTCCGCAATTGCCGGGTGCGGACTATACGCGACAAATGAGGTAAGGATATGATACTTCATTTGGGAGAGCGGAATACCCAATACTTCCCGCCCCAGTTGATGTGCGATCATTTCTCAAATTGTAAATCAACGTACTGTTCAGTGACACTCTTCAGAGACGTAAGATAATCAGTCATGGTGGTGGGTGGGAACAGGTTTAAGCAATTGTAGGAGGTAATAACGGGAAGCAAAAAGTAGGTTAGCGGGTTTTCTTACAAAAAATATTTTTTTACTATTATCGCCCACATTTAAGAAAATGCACTTCAAATTTTCGATTTCTACGAGCCGGTCAATAACTTGACCACCTTTTTACTGCAAATACCGAAATTTTTGGCGAAATTCTGTTAAAAAATATTGTTCAGTGAACAGTGCGACATTTTTTATTCTTAGCTTAGCAATTTATGTTTTAATGGGTATATGAGGTATTCATCTATCCTCGCCTCTGTTGTACCTAGTGGTGGATATTTCGAGCAAAATTAACGTACCATATATTAAAGACTGGCGACCAATTAGATACATTGCTACGGTTATCGGTATGTGAAATTCATTGGCCATCGGTTTTCTTTCATTTGGTTCTTTGGACCAAAATATTGTCCATCGTTAGTGACTTGGTCAGTTTTTCTCAGATGCCGCTGTGGAAAAAGGAATTTTTGCAATTGTCTCTTCGACAGTGATGTCCTAACATTATCGCCCTAAAATCCGTTTTTCTTAATCCTTCGAGTAACTTCAGCGTGAAACCTCCGAGACTCCAGCGACACCTTAGCTGTTCCTTCCGTCAACTGCAATACTTAATCCTATAGGACCGGCGAGTGATTAATGACCAGTGGCATAGTCTTAATCAACCAGCAAAGAGTTGCATTACCACTGACGAAATCATAGGAAAGCAGCTGATGACACACATGGAAATATATCAGGAAAGAGATGATAGTAATAAAAAACTGCTGAGAGCTTTAACTGATTGCGTTATTTTGTTAAAATCTAAAACATTAAACCAAATGCGTAGATTAAAGACTTCATACGCCATCCCTAACAAGCAAGATAATTTTGGATAAAACCCGTTTTTGAATGGATAAAGTTTGTTTTTCTGTCTCACCTTTTTCCAGTTCTCATCCCTCTTCCTAACAAAACATGTGTCGAATGTGGGCCGGCGTCAACATGATAGTATGATTTCGCATGGTCCAATACTGTGGAGGATATTGCCAGATGTATCTGAATTCTATATTTAAGGGACTTATGGAGGAATTGGAGTGATTACTGGTCAATAAAAAGGCCTTTTCAACTTGCAGGAATCTAGGTTACAAACATCGTATTTCATTTTTTTTAAGGAACAACTTTCCGTGTACCATTATGGTCTCTCAAGTGAGGCGCTCGAAGGAAGGAGATATTTGTCACATTTGAATACCTCGGAGGTACTTGGTCCGTCAAATCACCTGAAGTTCGTTCTTGAACTTCAGAAAGCTAACAAAAGTTTAACAGTAAGTAAAGAAAATGGGGAAGAATATGTAAAAATAATTGGGCTATGTGACTTTAGTACTTGCACATTCTCAATTATTCCTGAAGAAAATATAACTACTTGGAATCCGCAGCGCTCTAAAATTCCAAACTGATAAATATTTTGGTAGCTGGTTAACCAGCTACGAATTTTATTGATTTCTCACGACGTACGAGTCAGTATTAGCCTAAATAATCTCCAGACTAGCATCATAACGACCTCAAGTTCAAACTGAATAATCTGACAACTGAAATGGAGTTACTTGCTGATAATGGTCAACAAAACTTCTAATAAACCGCCGTTATGATAAATGTCCTGCATACGAACATTCAGCGTTTACTTGCGTTAAGTATCCAAATTACTGAACTGTTTAAATGGTTTTTCTCCGCTCAGCTTCATACTCGATGATATTAATGATAGAGGAGTGCGTTTAATGTACTAAGTCATTTGGTTCTCTTTTTTGTATACTCGGAAATGAATGCTTTTCATTTCTCAGTCAAAAGATTATAACCAATGGGGATATAATAACCAATAACCAAGACTCTCTTTACTCTCATGGTGGTTGGTCTTTCCAAGAATATTATGACCTAATACCAGCGTCATATATTTTTACAGCTGCCAATATAAAATAGGACGTTCATAAAACAAGAGCCTGCTTTTAATAATTTAACTCAGGATTTTAAAGTTGAGATTTTTCTGTGTTCTCAACTCCTAGGCTACACGGTGGCAAATTTAACTGGAGTAAGAATGTCTCACGACCCTTCTGGGGAAGGCGATCATGTTTCCTCAGCGTCCCAGTACGAATGAACACTTCCGCAAGAAGCCTACTAAGCTCGTCGAGGACATTTTCTGGACCAGTACTCCTGTGTTATGGCTGTGTGTTATCTGCGGCGTCGCGCCGTTTCCTCTGATTACCCCAAGGAGCAGACAAACCTCGATACCATGCTGGATGGCGCATCATTTTACTGTCGTGGCACTGGCGTGGGTATCTTTAATGTTGATTTTGATCAGGAATCGATTGCTAAGATACGGAATCAACGTTTTGGAGGGATGAGTTTTAGCGTGGGAGGTACACGCTTACGTTCACTTAGCCATCAATTCGATGAAAATGACACTGAATTGGAGAGAATATCACGAGATATTTTTATGCTTCTCTCGACTAGACAAAAGGCTTAAAACGATAAAACAATGTGAATTACGCTAAAATCCACCGGGAGAGTATATTGCGTGTGACTGTTTACTGCGTGAACATTGCTATAATATCTGTTATCCTTTACCCAGACACTAATGAAACCGTTAAAGATGAAAGGACTATATTTTACGCGGCCGTCATTTATATTTCAGTTTCCATTTTTTCAATACAGCTGATTGAAGACAACTTGATGAATAATTTCCGTAAAAGGATTTGCTGCTTAAATACAGAAATAGAAGCGATCCATGACTTCAATGAGGCAGCGAATAAAAAATTCTCGGGCTCTCATTCGGGAAAGAAAACCTATTGCATTATGTTTGGTGATGCCAATCTGACAGCTGAACCGAAGATAATCAGCCACATTAGAAAGTTGGAGTCCATCCAACTTAATATTTTCAAACTGAGCCAAATGGTGCACAAGTTTACCGGCGCGCTCATGCTTCTTCAAGAATAACCAGTAAATTACGGACCCTGTCGTAACTTTACGCTCTATTTCTGTTTGCTCATATTGTCATGTTATAGGGTAATCGAGATAATGAGCCCATACTCTTTTAGAAAGTACTCATAGATTTTTTCAGAATTGTTCGTGCTTTTTAATACCCTAAAGAAAAATATTTCCTTTGGTTAACATTTCGCACTTAATGCTAGTCCAGTAATTATGCCTGCTTTAAAACATGTTGGAGTCGTTAATCATCGCCAGGCCAATTTTTATATCATTATTTTTCTATTTTTGATTTGTTATAGATTACTGAAAATTTTCGCCAATACCAACTAATGTTACCCCAGTGGATGAGTATATGCTTCGTGGTAGTTTGACTTAGAGAAAACATGGGGATAGTATTCGCTTCAGCTTGGCAAAGGCAAATAGAATCCTGTGCCATAGCATGGATAGTAATTAACGAATACGAGTGTTTCCACTTCATCTTTAGTATTAGAAGAAGCATAAAGTCGGATACATGCCAGAGAGCAGGTATCAGACCAATCTAATTGGTGATAGATATGATGGAAAAATTCCATCATACTATGTTGACCAGAAATGTTCACTATTTATCGGTCGTACTCATATGCACTTACTTAAGGCCGCTTTGGGTCTATATTAGCTGAGATAGACATATTAGCTTTCAAAGCTCATTATCGCTTAAATTTATCAGATATAAACATCATTGAAGAAAAAAGTACTTCAAAAGGATTACATATGATTTTCTCTTTTGTAAATATTATATTTTATATATATGCCTCCACTAATGTGTAATTAGCATTAATGCTATTCGTAGCAATTCTTGGCTTCAAATTCGTGGCAATGGAAACCGTGGAAGAACATACGGTATAACCCCACACACTCTGACGTCTCTTGACACAAACTACTCTGCAGGAACGAAACTTAATGACCGGCAGTGCTTATTTATTTCCAATTAAACTTAGGTTTATAGTTATGCTTACCTTTGCCATAAACAGTGCTGCGACTTATAAGGGCAAAGTTATTGATACCCATTGAGAATTATAACGCTATCATAAAAATCATTAGTAGTATTTGACACTGTGTGGGAAGATGTTTACTCATGCTCACCTCTACGAAAAAGGACAGTATTCGGGAATTCAAGACACTGTATTTATCCCAGTCAACGCCGTTTTCTCCTTTCACTATTCGGCATTCTTATCCCTGTTCATGACGTCCAAAATGTATAATCAATTTCCTCCTAATGATTACCTAAGAACTTGTAACTTGATGACTGCGGAGTCATAAACGTGAAATGCCTTGAGAAGTACCATAAAAGCTATTTTTAAAAAAGACTTGGGACTGAGACGCATTTCACTGCTACTACAGTCATTATTATCATGGATCAAGGCACCGAGGCCCTGGAACATGCAGTATTTTCAAACAATTATCTATATCCAGATACTTATACCACAACCGTTTTCTTTAAAGAAATGCGCAGTATGAAGTGTCACATATTAAGAATTGGCATTAGACCCAATTACTCTCGGGCTGTGAGAATCTAGAACCGATTAGGCGCAATGAGGCGCTCGCTCTCATTTTGGATTCCTGGCTGTCTTTGTTTGCAAATATTAGATTAGCAGCATATTGAAACGAATCATTTTGCTCGATACGTATTAGCCCTTTCTCCACCTGAGTGTATAAAATATTATTAAAACCTGAACACTTGATTCAACCGCTTTCGTTAATTTATAATACAAGGCTACAATAGTAAATTAAACACCACCCTCATGCTATCACTAAGGCGTTTTGAAAGCCATAAGTTTTAATAATCTCAAATTAATGCATGAAAATGTCCTGTGTAGTAAATATGTAATCACAGAATTGTGATATTTAATTCATGAATTTAAAGGTAGTCACTCCATTCCAAAAGATAATATGAACTTACATTTCTTCTACTTCAGCGACCATCAATAGGAAGTATCTTTTTGAGAAGTGTGCTTACCATTCATTTCCTTAGGCGGAAGGAAACCTTTAAAGTGTAGCAGACTGAAACGAATAGATCGAGAGCTCTAGCTTTTAATATTGCTGGCCCTTACATGTACTTGACGACGTTTTATCGACCTTCTAATTGTTTGCCATTGATGACTTACTGTGGAAGATCCTTAAAAGAAACTCATCTTCTAAAAACTTCGTATATTTCCTCTGCAATGGAAGAAAAGATGGCAAACATTTCGGAGTTAAAGTTGACGCAAAAACGTTACGACCATATTTTTTACCATTCGCCCGTCCTAGAAAGGCAAGTCATTAAACTCATCTCTCTAACTTTTTATTAAGTAGATAATTACGGACTGAATGTTCCTAAAAGAGTACCAATAGTACGGAATGTGGTATCCTTCTCGGCGCTTGATATAGACCTCATTTCGACGGGTAACTCAGCTCCAGGACGACTTGTCAACCTGTTTACCGGAAGAAAACTCTGGAATCTGGAAGACTCGTCATGGAAAAGACCAAACAATATCCTCAGTTGCCGAGTCCTCGAAAGAAATACATCAAGAAGCGACCGAAGCTCTTCCAGGACATTTTCTGGACCAGCGCCCCCGTGACTTGGGCTTCCATTATCTTCGGTGCCTTGCCGCTTCCAGTCAACCATCCTCGAGAAAGGAACAACGCAATACCAAGGTGGATGCTGCTTTATTTTGTAGTCATGAAGACGGTATGGGTAACTATAATTTTCCACATGACATATGGCAGTATTATGAATTACAACGCCACCCTACTATATGCAACCATTGTAGCGTGGAACGTATATTCCAGTGGCCACGTTGTGTGCAACTCAGCTATACTCCTTTTTCATCGACGAATGTACCAAGAAATAATGTTCGGTTTTTTTCAACTTGACGAAAGGCTTGATGCTAATGAAACGAGGTTGAATCATACTGAAATTCGCCAGGAGGTGATGAGACAAGTGGCTCTTTTCGGCGCAAACTTTGCACTTATCATAGTCCTCATTAATCCAGCACTTTATTCTTCAGCAGGGAAGAAGGAATACATCGCATATTTTTCGCTCCTGTACATGGCTGTTTCCCGTTTTTCTGTGCAGCTTATCCAAATCAACTTAATGAACAACTTGTGCCGCAAGGTTAGCTGGATGAACCACGAAATACAAAAGCTCTGTGGCTTTGAGGACGCTTCGGGAAACGAACTCATGGTCTCCCAGTGGAGAAAGGCAACTGTCAGCAAACTATTCAGTGATCAGAGCACAACGGGTGAGCCAAGAATTGTCGGCTGCATCAGAATGCTGGCACTCATCCAAATTGATCTTTATAAACTGAGCCGTATGGCAGACAATTTCACCGGCGTTCTCAACCTTCTACACGGAATATTCGGAATTGCTACAGTGACATTATACCTTTACCTTTTGACTGCGACGCTTTGGAACATGCAGGAAGACATTAATGTGTTATCATTCTTTCGTTTCGGGTACTATCATATGACAGGCTTTGTTGGAGTTATCCAGCTCATCCGATCCTGCCATACTTTGAAGAAAAAGGTAAAAATTTCAGGATGCCCTCAGATTTAGGTCAAAATTATTTTAAGTGTTAAACAACAATGAGATATCGTGGAAGTTATATATTTTTAAAAAAGGTAAATATATTGTATAGGTGTGTTTCGTACTCTAATCAATCTGCTCAAATAATTATTCAGAAAAATTTGATCTTTAGTGCATTTAAACTACCTACCTGATTTTCCTATGCTTTCTTTTTCCTTTTTCAATTGTGGTGATATACGTGCGTCTCTCTCTGCCCTTTTGAAATGTTTAAAATAGTGGATAGTTTACGGATGTTGGCTTGAGGGAAAATATCTTTTATTACATTTATCATTGCGTAATGTCACACTCATTAATTAATCTTTCTTTTAAACGCAATTGTCGCACTTGGATACTTTTTATCCATAAAACTCTCTCTTTGTCCTCCATATACATTACTTCCTCGTCCGTTTTTTTATGCTTTGTTTATTGTGGAGAAACATTTAGTTTACATGATGCAGAGTTTTTGACTTGATCTCTGCGTTGGAAGCTCTTCAATGTTTTAAATACGGTCACCCTTGGCTGCCATTTCTCACACAAAAAGGATGGTATTTTTCGTCAAAAATCTCGAAAACTAAAAACAGCTGCGAAGGTACATATAGTGTTACACAACTGTTTTAGGGATTAAGGTTTGATATTTTTGTATCTTTGGAAGGGTGAGCTGAGATTCATTAAATTTGGACCAAATTTATTGAGATCTACGTGATGTGATATTTCGCTCAAACTACATAGTTCAAGCACTAGGAGCAATAATGAGGGATCTGGGTTTGATTCCTGGTCTAGTTGAGTGATTTTTCACTCAGTGGATATTTCTCATTTTAGAGATCCCAAAACTCAAATCAATATACTATTTTAGAATAATAATAGGTTTATAACAAAGTTCCTTCATAAATTTTAACGCATCAGGCGATACCTTGTGGGAATTGGTTAAAGATATAATGATATCAAAAAGCCAGAGTTTTATTGTATTTCGGCAATATTTTATCATCACACAAATTTCAGGGTTTGGCATCACTATATCATATTCAAGGGTGCCACCTTAATTTCATTTGTCTATGAAAATGAGACCGAAATGTCAAAACCTAGGTCGCTGTGTGATAATAAAAATTTTGGGGAAATTTTACAAAGTTCTATCTGTTTCGGATCATGATATCTCAAGTTCTCTGCCATTCGTCTCTCTATTGATGTTTTCCGTTAGCCGTTCGCTGACTAGCTTTGAGTCAATTGTTATCCTATCATTAATAATATCCCACCTTCATTACTAATCTCATTCTATAATGCAGCTTGAGGACCATAAATATATATTTTTCTGATACGCCCTATATATTTCAAATCATTAGCACCCACGAATTTCCATCAATGAGATGACGATCTAGCCAATCGAAAAATTTGAATCGTTATTTATTCAAACCAAGCGATGGCCTGCGAAATACATGCGTATCGATCAATGGCTTTAACAATTAATTAAGTCAGATAGGCATTAAAGGTTTTCTTCAACTAGTCATTTGATAAGATAGTGAAACGACTGTTGTAGTTACTTTTTGCAACAATTTAATCAATATAACTTTAGCTTTCCATTCTTGCCTCCATGATGCATAAATCTGCACGTCGATTTTTCTATGTTCATGTACGGTATATACATAGTCCATTTTTAGAGACAAAAAATACTTTTGTCAATTTTTTCGTAATTCACGCTAAATTTAATTCTGTCATGAGATGAAATGGTTTTCCGAATTTGGAAATGTGATTGACAAATGACAGTCTAAATCTGCGATGTAACTTAAAAACGGGCAGCACTGCGGTATAGCACAATCTTTAACCCGAAGTTTTTAAAAATATAGCATTGTAAAAAATGCCTTAAGAGTAGAATATTTTAATATAACAAGTACATGAACTCTCTCCTCTCTCAATTCAGGAAAACCAAATGGTAATCTAAAAAAAGAGTGCAATTGGTTTTTAGAAGGCGAAAATTTATTTATGCAGCCATATGGTATTGAAATATAGACGACGCTGAATCAGGTTGAGCGCTGATAATTCGCAGTGAGGGAAGTTTAAATGTTAATTCATGAGGTCTGTAAGTTATACACTAAGGATAGGGGTGAGAGAAGCATAGGAAGAGTTGTACTCATGGAAAAAAGTTAGAGGATAGCCAAATTGGGAATCGAAAATTGGTTGGTTACATGATTAAAGACTACGAGGATGGTTACGTGATTTTGGGATGTAAGGGTGGAAAAAGGAGAAAGTGCGATGAACGGAAGTAGGTCTCTCACTTCAAATTTTAAAAAATAACAAAAGGGGAAGTTCTTTCCTTTTAATAGAAGAAAGACCTCTTACGCGCCTAGAAGAGCATTAGCTCGGAAACTAATCAATTCACCACGGTTCCACCGCTGGGAATAAAGCTAGACGGTTATAGGAATACACCACAGCGAGTACTGCCAGCTCCCGACCGCAATTTACAGCGGCCAGCCACGCTTGCGAAAACTATTTCCGTAACGCCTAACTGAATCATTAGTGGGGTAGGTTGCAAAACTTCATTTGATTTACTAATGGCGTCTTCAAGGAAAGCCATTGCTTGGAGGAGTGTATCCATTACGCCTCAGATATGGTATTACAGGAAACGAAATTTCTGGAGGCGGTGGTTTGAACATGTAATGAGGGGCAAAGAGGTGTTTAAGGCTGTGATAAAGAAGGATCTTGGATAAGAGTGTAAAAGAATAAAAAGTAAAGCTTAATTGATGGGACGAGGATGGGGCGAAAAGAAGAAAGAAATCGAATTTGTAGATTAGCGGCCTTAGACATTTAAATATATACAAAATATTTCAGTACTCTTTTCCCAAAAAACCGTAATTTACCAGTATACCATCCCACTAATAATTTAATAATGTATGGTATGAATTACTGAGGAACTCGAAGAGTGCGGTACACTATATCATTAATTCCAAAACTTCAGAAAATATAAAATTGTCAAATTTTTACGAAATATCAATTTTTTACGTAAAAATCGTATGCAAGGTGTGAGAATGACGATGCCCAACAAGTTGTGATACTCATCGAGGTGTAACTACTCATGAGAATTCTATGTCAATCAACTACCCTGCGAAATGCATCCCTTATCTCCAATGGCGTAACTTTTGCATGCACCTCCTTGGGGTTAAGAGCTATGTAATATTTCCCTTCCTTCATGGAGACTCTCTTGGTGGTCACAAATTCAGACTTATTTTTTCCTGCGGAATCACAATATGTGCTGCGCAGTTTACTTGTTATTCGTTGGTTTTATTTACTCGAATGAACATAGCGAAATGTAAGCTCATAAAACTCTTTTCTAATAGCTTCATGAATGTACTAGTAAGCGCTCACGTTGAAACAGTCGTAAAAGAAGCCATTTCCAAGTCGAGTAATAGCCGACATTAAGCCGGCAACCCCTTCCCCCAATCGACGCTCCTTATACCAAGTACTTGGCTACGCCGCGACTCACTAAGAGAATACCACTATGGCTCTTCTGTTGCCACAAAAGGATAAGAAAATGGATAAGAATCCAGCTAAGTTCGTCGGGGACATTTTCTGGACCAGCACCCCGGTCGTGTGGGTCTGCATAATCCTCGGGGTCGCGCCTTTTCCGGTCAACCACGCGAGACGCAGACGCAGCACTACACCCAGATGGATGTTGGCACATATTGTGATCATGCAGGCGGTGTGGGTAACTTTTGTGTTCAGTATGATATGCTGGGATGTGGTGGACTTTAACCCTAAGCTGACGTCTGTAACCTTTTTATTTTGGGATGTGTACGCTTGCATTCAAGTGGGCTGCAATTCGGCGAAAATGATAATTCATTGGAGGAAGTATCACGAAATACTCTGCCGTATATTTCGACTGGATGAAAAGCTCAAAGTAATGAACATGAGTATTAATTATGCCAAAATGCGCCGGGAGGGAGGATGGCGGATTACTCTTTTATGCGCAAACATGGTGCTTATCATTGTTCTGCTTGATCCATTAGTAAATGTAAAAGTCGGATGGAAGCCTTATATAAAATTTGTGGCATTCGTTTATATCGCTCTTTCCAATTTTTCGATACAGCTGATCTACGGCAATTTAATAAACAATTTGTGCCGCAGATTTTGCTGCATTAACTTGGAAGTTAAAAAACTATGTGACTTTACAAACTTGTCGAAGAAGTGCGACCTTGATAGTCAGAGCATAGTGGTAAAAACAACTCTTGTCAATCACATAACAAAGTTGGAATCCATTCATATTGGTGTTTTCCAACTGAGTCGCATGACAAACAGCTTCGGTGGAGTACTCATGCTTCTACAAGTAATATATTGTTTTATGACCATAACAGTCTATCTGTACTATGTAACAACAAAACTCTTGGATGTGAAAAGTGAGAAATCAATGCGCCTATTCCTCGGATTTGGATGCTATGGTCTATCTGTGTGCTTTGGTGTGTTCCTGAACATTCGGAGCTGCCAGAATTTAAAAGAAAAGGTGAATCTGTCGTCATTCTATGGCACTCTCCGTCATTTTACGGTTACCAATCTCCACCTATATTTGTCCTTCCCCAGATATTCCCTCAGATCCATTTCTTCATACTCTTTTTTAATGCCATCTATCCATCTTTTTCTTGTCTGTCCGGTTTTCTCTTACCGCGTGGTTCCCAGTTTTAGGGCTCTTTTGGGAGCCTATCCTTGTCCATCCTCTGTACATGGCAATACCATACCAGCTGCTTTTTCCTTAATTCTCATGTTAAATGGTGGTAACTCCCAAGTATCTTGTTCTATCATTGGTTACTCTTTCTATGCATGACTTTCCTGTCGCTCGTGTCCAATAATCCATTTCTGTAGCATTCATCATTTTTTCAGTTCTCATTCTAACTTCCCGTACTACACAGCTTTTTGTAGTAGTGCTTTTCACAATCGTGTTTTTAATACTTTTTTTCTTTTCTTTTGTTATATTCTGATCCTTGAGCACACCCTTTTATAAGAATATTGCAGTTCCTATTTTACTTCAGCGCTTGTGGTTGATGCAATAATTATGCTATTTTTAACGGTTTTCATCGTTGACTTATTTGAAATGGGCATTCATAAACTTATTGAAAATTCATTCTTCACACACGTATGCATTTATTTAAATTGGCAATATTTCTTATTTCTCAAGAAAAGTCATAGAAAATTAAGTTGAAACAATACGTGCGAATATGTGTTGCATGTATCTAGAGCAACTTTAGTTTGGAAAAGAAGGTGTATATTTATCATTTTTATCCGCTTATTAGCTCATTCGTCCGTGCTACCCGAAGACAAGCAAGTCGAGTGCGAGACTTCGCATTCGGTTGTACTTTGAACAGCTGTATTGATGATTCGGGATGCCGAAGGTCAGCTGGTGCCATTTAGGGCTCTTTTAGATTGCTGTTCACAAGTCATGACCATTTCTTCCGCCACTGTCCAGCGGCTGAGATAGCCCGTGTCAGTCAATACTGGTTCTCTGTATGGATTATCTCACACTCCGCTCAAACAGCCCCAAGTATGTGCTTGGATCAGTATTTTACCCAGACACTCTTCACTTCCTGTTTTGACGACTAAAGCCGTAATCCTTCCCCACTTGACGAAAGCTCTCCCTCAGGTACCCCTACCGGCTTCTCTACTGGAAAGCTTTTGTCATCTTTTCCTTGCGGATAGTTCTTTCGACTCACTCCCATCTGTTGATTTAATGTTGGGTGGAGATCTTCTTCCTAAGGCTCTTCTTGTTGGGTCGAAGACATTCAAAACTTGTGATTTAACTACCTTCAATGCAATTTTTGGGTGGGTGTTGATGGGTAATGTACGAACTGCATCCTGTGTTCCCTCTTTTCATGAGTTCTGTTCTACCTGTAAGGAAATCCCTCTTGTGAGTCAACTAAAGCGTTTTTTGGAATTAGAAGAAATGTTAGGTTAACCCAGTACAAATCCAGAGGATAATGAGTGTGAAAAATTGTTTTTAAAAACTCATCGTTGGGATACGGGCAGATATATCGTATCGTTACCCTTCAGAATTTCCCATCTTTGTTAGGGGACTCGTACGCCCAAGCTCAGAGACGGTGGTCGGGTATGGAGGCAAAAATTCGCCTGAGGACACTCTTAGAAGATGAATATAGTCGTTTTTGCATCTGAATACCAGCGCCTTTTGCTTATGTCCATAGCTTAAATTAAGTCTGACACTTAATATATTCTCTATCACTCTGTGGTAAAATCGATACCAGGTAGGTTATTCCAAACTGAGAGTTGTATTTGACGCCTCTGCGCGTTCTTCCACGGATACGTCACTAAACGATGTGCTTCTCTCTTGTCCTAAACTTCAGAGAGATATATGTGACATTTTTACATTCAGACAGTTACATTCAGAATACATCAAATCGCACTTACAGCGGACATCGTGAAGATGTATCGCCAGATTCAAGTAAGTTCCGATCATCGGCGTTTTCAGCACATCCTCTGGCGAGAAAATGCGAGTGAGTCAATAATGGAGTTCGAACTTAATACCGTCACCTAGTATACTCATCTCACTTCTTTATCCACTCCAGCATTTCTCTCTGCTTTTCAGCGTTTTATTGCTCGTCGGGGCATTCCCTGTTGTGTATTCTGACTGTGGCACGAATTTTGTTGGAGCGGATAAATATTTGTTTGAATTATACCGTCATATTACGTCTACGTAATACCCTGCGAGCCACTACGAGGGTGTGTGGCAGGGGGATATTAGGTCCGACTCGCATAAAAAGGCTCTATCTTCTCTCTCTCCTGTATCAGGGATAATTTGGAAATTCAAGCCCCCATCTGCCCATTAATTTGGTGGCTTATGGGAAGCTGGGATTAAATCGGTGAAATATCACCTTTGTAGGGTGATTTTAGAATCAAATATTAAATTTGAAGAACTTTCTTCTCTCTTTTGTAAAATTGAGGAAATCCTAAATTCGTGTCCCCTAACACCCCGGTTGGCTGACCCTTTCAAAGTAGACTGTTTAACTCCGGTCATTTCTTAATTGGCTGATCCTTATTGCCATTGCCAAAACATAACCAACGATGACATTCCACTCCCAGCTCGTTGGAAGCTCATCGGACAAATTAATTTACATTTTTGGCGGCGTTGGTCATGAGAATACCTACATACGTTACAGCAACGCGCCAAATGGTTCGAGGTCTCTCCTTATATTAATATTGGTGACCTTCTCCTCATTCGAAAAGACGACATCCCTCCTTCAAAATGGAGAATGGGTCGCGTAGTCAGGCTGTTCCCCGACTCAGGGGAGGTTGTAGGGGTGGTCGAGTTAAAAACGACCTCAGGACTGTTGACTCGGCCGGTAGTTAAGTTAGTACCCTTGCCGAATTCATACTAACGCTATTTTGCTCTAAATTTGTTTTGGGTTTGGAAATTTTGTTAAGTTTTGTTTTTTCCTTGTTGTATTTTTGTCTACTTTTTCTTTTGGGTGAATTAGAGACAAATTCACCGGCGGGCGGGATGTTGGCAGCTCGGGAGGTATGCCTTTTTGTGTTCCTTACCTTCCCATTTTAAATCTCCCTCCTTCTAATGGTTCATTTCGCATGTGTTATGATTCTTGAAGAAGTTTCATTCACGTCCATGTATTTTCAAGGGTGAGTGGCGAGGAGGCATTCTTCATTCGCCAGGCCTCCGGGTGAGGTCGGACTTTTTCATGCTGCCACGTCGTCTTCCTTCAGCTAGCGGAAAACGAGGTGAGCGCCCTTCCCTTCCCTCCTCCCTTTCTTCCTAAGTTTTTATTTTGTTTGCTCTCCCATTTTTCTTCCCGGTGATAAAGTTCCCTCTCGCAAAGGCCTACCTATTCGGCCATTTGATTGGGCTGCCGGTGGCCACAGTGTGACCACATGTTAGAAGGTCAAAGTATAGTGGCTGGAACAAAAACTCTCACACATATCAGAAAGTTGGAATTTATTTGCATTGATTCCTTTAAGTTGAGCAAGATGGTTAACAGCTTTACCAACGCAAATTTTTCGACAAGGAATATCCTATAAAAAGAGTCGTTTCAGGCGTAATCTGGTGAAATGACATAATTAATGGAAGTTGGCTATTTTCCACTATATAAACTTTAATACGACCGGTTTCGATGTACTACATCATCATCAGGTAACAGGCATAACTCATGGTCCACTATATATAAAGAATTAAAAGGGAGGGGAGGGTCGGAGAAAGAGGGGGGAGGAAGGGGTAGAAGAGAAAGGGAAAGGTGGAAGTTGGACATGGGTAACTACGTATGTGGAGGAGGAGAGGGGGTGGTGAAGGCATTTCGATATTGAGGGTTGGGTATTGGGTTAAACCACTCATTAAAACCACTCATATTGGGTTAAATCACTCAAGGTCTGGGGAAGCTCGGGCACTGTCACGGGATGGAGGGTGGAGGAACTTCCCCAGACTTCCGTGTCTCCGGAGGAGTCTCCCTCCGTTGCTTCGGACGCATGGATTGTGGCCTCAAGGCGCAGCCATGGGGTCACCCTCCGAAAACGAGGATCGACAACGGCGGAGGCTGAGCCGATCCCTGTGAGCAATAGATTCGATGCTCTGGCGGAGGCTGAGACATCGGAAATAGAGCTGGGAGGTGGGTCGCCGAGTGGGAGTTATGAGGGAAAGGAGGGAATTGTAGTTATAGGTAGTTCTAATGTCCGTAGTATAGTGGCCCCACTGCGTGGTAAGGCCCGAAGGGAAGGAGACGATGTACGGGTCACCTTCTGGTGTATACCAGGAGGAGAGGTGGCACAGGTGACGAAGGTGATGAAGTCGGCGGTCAAGGGCACGAACTGCTCTAGGTTGCATTTGGTGGCCCATGTTGGGGCCAATGACGTTGTGGGTCGGGGATCAGAGGAGATTTTAGACTCTGTGAGAGAGCTATGCTCCGAGTTCCACCGTATTCGCAGCGGATCTGGTACTAATACAAGGCTCACGATATGCAGCTTGTTACTAAGGATGGATCGGGGTTCAATGGTTTGGAGCCGAGTGGAAGGCATAAACCAGAGGCTCAGTGATGTCTGCGGGAGCGAGGGTGCTGGGTTCTTGGAACTTAGGCCGTTGCTGGATTCGTGTCGAATGCCATTAAATCGCTCGGGTGTCCATTATACGTATGAGGCATCGCAGAAGGTAGCGTGCAGGATATTTGAGCATACCCAGCGAGTTTGGCATAGATGGTAGACAAGAGAGTAGGTCAGTTAGTGGGAACGAGATCAGTGCATTTCCAGAAAGTCAGATAATAAAGAATATAGAAAGTTTAGGACCTAGGAAAAGCTTAATAGATGACAATAAAGTAGAAATATTTAGGAAAGATAGTAGATCAAATAGTGGGCCATTAAATAACTTGCCACTCACCAGGATAGCAAAGAATAACGAGTTGATCAGACAACACAGTGTAGGTTTAGCGGGACGGAAGAAAGAACAGAAAAAGGAAAAACAAATAAATCAAAACAACACCCATGAATTTCCAAACTGTAACTTTCCCAATAATTTAGAAAACAGAAACCCCACAAATACATTAAGCAGACATATTAAAATAGAGTAATTTTCAGTAGCGGTAGTTAATTGTCGTAGTTTAAGAAGCAAGATACCTGAATTCCATCGCCTTATAGAGAGTACTAATTCTGACATAATTATAGGAACGGAAAGTTGGTTAACAAGCGATATTGCTGATATTGAAATTTTTCCAGTAAATTTTAGGGTATACAGGAGAGATCGAGAGGGTCGATCGGGAGGGGGAGTATTTATCGCAGTTAAGAACACAATGGTCAGAAAAATAGAAGTGATTCCCGATAATATAATAGAAAGTGTATGGTGTTCCATTCAATGTGCTAATTCAAAATTAATATATGTCTGTGACTACTATAGACCACCCCATTCCGATGTACACTCAGTATTAGAACTCGAGAAACAGATCAGGTCCATTAATTCCCATAGTAACGAACGACAGATAATTGTAGGTGGAGATTTCAATACACCATCGATAGATTGGAAAACATGCAGTCATAAGTCTGGGGGTAGGGACAAAGAAATCTGCGAGTCATTGCTTAACCTGTTCGCATCATACGAACTACATCAAATAGTGAATTTGCCTAATAGAGGGGAGAATGTTCTCGATTTACTTGCCAAAAACATCCCTGAAAAAGTTATTAAAGTTGAAAATGTCGATGGAATAAGCAACCACAAGATAGTATACGTAAAATTTTCCCTAAATACTGAAAAACATTTTAAATTAAAAAGAAAAATTTACCTTTTTAGTAAAGCAGATTTGAACGGATTTAGGCGGGACTTAAATACTTCTTTTGAAAAATTCTTGAACATCAGCAGAAGTAGTGATACAGACAATAGATGGAAACAGTTCCTCCAAATTACGCGGTCACTTTTCAACAGATATATACCTCAATAGTATAAGAGTGAGAATAGGGAAACAAGGTGGTACAACGCGGAGGTTGGAAAATGTTTAAAACGCCAACGAGTTAGCCACGCGAAACTAAGAAAAATGAAGTAAAATGTAGCTAATAGCTATCTAAAATATACTATCGAACATTATAAAATTTGTAAAGCAGCCGCAAAAACAGCCCTTAGAAAAGCGTTTAGTGAATTCAAGAGAAAAGTACTCGGAGAACAACTAGAGGGAAATCCGAAAGCGTTTTGGTCATATGTTAGGGAAGTACAGGGAACTAAAAAATCAACGGTTAATTCCTTGAAAAACGATAGAGGCGAAATAGTAACTTCCAGTTTAGATAAGACTAATTTGTTGAATTATTTTTTTCAGAGTGTTTTTAATGCAATGCAATCTATGCATAGTTTCCGCGAAACCATACCAAACCGATTTCAACATCCAATGGCCAACCACCCCCGATCGATATATCTTGTAGCGGAATTGTATCATTACTAAATAACATTAGCCCGAACAAGTCCTCAGGTCCTGATGAAATTCCAGCTCGTGTGTTTAAAGAATTATCTCTCGAAATGGCACCGTATCTTAAAGCAGTATTTAACAAATCCCTCGAAGAACACGCGGTTCCCAAAGACTGGAAGATAGCAAACGTGACCCCAATTTATAAAAGCGGAGATAGGGAACAGCCATGTAATTATAGACCAATATCATTAACGTCACTATCATGTAACATTATAGAGCATATAATAGTTATATCAATAATGGGACACCTCGACAGCCAGGATTTATTGATAACAAACCAGCATGGGTTCAGAAAGGGACGGCCTTGCGAAACTCAATTAGGTCTTATTGTTCATGATATTTTAGTTTCCGGAGAAGGTAACGTACAGGTAGACGCAGCGTTTCTTGACTTTAGTAAAGCTTTTGACAAGATTCCCCACTGTAAGTTACTCGCGAAGTTAGCATCATACGGGATAGACAGTAATATAGTAGGCTGGATAAAAGACTTCTTACATGAACGCGTTCAAAGGGTGGTATTAGATGATGTCAGCTCAGGCGAAGTTAAAGTTACATTGGATGTTCCCCAGGGAAGCGTGTTAGGTCCAATTTTATTTCTTCTGTACGTCAATGACTTGAATACAGTAGTAAAAAATAGCAAGCTCCGTCTTTTTGCCGATGATGCAGTAGTGTATAAGGAAATTAGAAATGAATAGGACATCCAGTCTTTAGCTAAGGATTTAGATGCAATTGATGATTGGTGTGATAGATGCAGCTAGAATTAAATTTGAAGAAATGCGCGATATTGAACTTTTTGAAAAAGAATGGCTTTTCCCGGAATAATTGTTGCATCAAAGAAAAGAGAATATCTAACGTAATTAAAATTAACTTAAATTAACGTAATTAAAAATCTAAATTAATTAAATACTTAGGCGTCACCATCACTGAAGACATGTCATGGGGGAAACACCATCAGGGAAATAACTAGTGTAGCAAACCGTAGATTAGGATTCGTAAAAAGGGTTCTAGGCAAATTCGATGAGAGAGTACGAGAAAGAAGCTATTTTACACTTGTCAGGCCTCATTTAGAATATGCCGCTAGTTTATGGGATCCGTACAAGGAAGGTTTGAAAAAACAATTAGAGCGTGTGCAGAGTAGATCCGCTAGATTTGTTAAAGATCGTTATGATATTGTACAAGTGTTACGAGTTTATTGGAGGAACTAGGATGGAATTACTATCAAACGCAGGTGAACATTTAGGTTTAACCTTTTAAGTAAATTCGAAACCGATTTGTCCACAGATGACGTTAGATATATATTGAGAACCCCTGCGTATTATGCTAGGTTTGATCATATTAACAAGATTAGAGAGATAGATTGTCGTATCGATAGATTTAAAATGTCATTTTTCCCGCGTACTATAAAAGAGAACAATAGGCAGCGTAGCAAAGGGATGGTTTGGTGAAATATAGTAAGAGTAGTCTGTAGTGCATGATGCATGTAATAACAACCAATAATCCCTTCCTTATTATGTAGATACTAACCATCTAGCTGCATTTGAGCCTGTTCTCTAGCATGTCTCCCTTAAATATCCTACTTGCATGGCATGGCAATAGTGTATGTTTGGTGATCTTCACCCCCTGCCACACACTCTCGTGGTGGCTCGCAGGGTATTACGTAGATGTAGATCAGTATGGCAGGTCCATTTAATCCTCAGCATCCTTCTCCAGCACCAAAAATTACGTTCTTCACAAACCGATTGTCTCTGGGTGTGCCCAATCCATCTGGTTCCTCTTTTCTCTATGATGTTCCATATGGTGCTTCCTCTTCTATTCTTCCGTAAACTTCATTATTTCTCAATGTGTTGGTCCATTCAATCTTCAGAATCCTATTGCAGTCCCAGCAATCACGTTCTTCACAAACCCATTGTGTCTCATGGTGTGTCCAATCCATCTGGTTCCTATTTTCTGTATGGCATTTCATATGTAATTTTGGGGCAAACGGGATGCTTGCAACGTAATCGATTGCAATTATTCAATTTTGCATTCATAAAGCCATTTTATAATGAAAATTCAAATCCAAAATATCTGTTGTAAGTTACTTTAGAACGCAAAATAGGAAAGTTGTGCACTGATTCATATTTGATTCCAATTTCCTACAGAACCCCATTTGTTGGGTCCTTGAGGCCCTGAGACAGTTTAAAGATAATTGATACCTCAAGATATGGTAGAATCATCATTAATTTTTGGAAAGGAAATTCAATTTATAAAAGGTTTCTTAAAAAAAGAAATAGATTTTTCATTAAAATGTTTGAATTCCGCGACTTAACGTTCCGAGACTCTTTGGATCCTTAGAATTAAATTTATGATATAATGTATATTGATTTGGTATTCTCCATCAAAATAATTTAATTCATGGATGAGTTATTTTGATGGATTTAAAAGAGAATTTTCAACTATCTGTGTACATGATAATAATTATCAAAGTAAAGAGGACCTTCACATTTCATGGACAATAAGAAATAAATGTAATTTTTCACACGCAAAAGAGGGCATTGCAGAGATACCATTTTAGTTGAAATACATCATTGGATATTAATGCCTTTGGCGCAACCAGAATTTCATTGAACTAACTTCCTTCCTCTAGCCGGAAAATATATCCTTTGAAACGGCTTTCTATTTTAATTCGAGCCATAACAGCATCGACAATCATTATTTGAAGTTAGAATACACAACCCTAGTCGCATTTGGATAACATCGATCATTTATACTTCTCTAAAGGGCGAAAACATGCCACGGGAGTGTCATCTTGGACAATTGCTCAGTCGAAGGTGAGATGTGGCCTCTTGTTGTCATCAAGCGCGAACAAACCCTCGAAGGAGACTATGACTATATGTTTCGAAGGTAATTTTTTTTACTAAAAACCGAAACTAAGAGAATATCACATCGAATCGAATAAGTGACGAATAAGTGAGTAAAAATTCAGCATGGTATCACAAGTAAAAGGTTTTCCACTCAGTATATCAGCAAGTTGGGACTATGGTGCCGGTGGAATTTTCTGGACAAGTGCCCCAATGTTGTGGCTTGGCGTTATTTTCGGCTGCTCTACCATTCCCTTGAATTGCCGACAGGGTAGGGACAAAGGAACGTCATGGTGTGCACTTGTACATTGCGTTATCGTTCATTTGGTGGGCGCACTATTGATGTCCTGTAATTTCATCTACCTATTGCGTCAGTGGATATTCCATCTTGACGTCGTTGTCGCTACAATTTGTATGGGATTTTGCTATATCACAATTGTAAAATTTTCAGTGTTATTGGCGTTGTGTCACAAGGATATCTATGCAGTTTTTCTTCGCTTCCAGAAATTGGACGAAATATTTAAAGTGCTAGAGGCAAGACTGAACTATGATGACTTACGCCAGGAGGTGGTGAAGCAAGTTATTATATTCATTGGTGGTGTAGGATTTTTCGTCGTATTCCTGAACCCTGTGGTGAACAGTGCCTTCAGAAATGCAGGATATCTAACCTTCTTCAGCCAGTTGTATGTAACTATTGTCATTTTTTTGACATCACTTCTCCAAATTAACATAATAAATAATCTACAGTACAGATTTTACATTCTGAACTCGCAAATAAAAAAACACTCGGACTGTGTATTCTGGAGAGTCACATATCACACCATTCGACTACCGAAGGATAATGTTGTAGACTGTGATCTATACGGCACCAACAGCATATTGGCCTCGTCAAGAGTTAAGGGCAAAATAAGAATGTGGAAAAAAATCCAATTAGAACTTTATAAACTGACCTCTAGGGTTAACAACATCTCCGGCATTCACCTAGTTCTTCAAGGGATATTGTCTTTCGTAAACGCTACGTTAATTCTTTGGTACGCCGTTATGATAATGTTGGAACCAGAAAGGCTTAAAACAGAAATGACGTCCTTTGTCTCCTTCACGTTCGCTCACGTCTTATTGCAAGGTGGTTGGATTCTTTTCATCAGAGGCTGCCAAATATTAAAAACACAGGTGATTTTTACGGTGTACTGAAGAACTGAACAATGTCTAAATTACGTAGGAGAGAATCCTCAGGGAGAGTTTTTTTCTGGTGTTCCGTTTCTTTTTTTTGTCCCGTTTTTTTTGTCCCGTGTTTTTTTTGTCTGGTGACCCATTTTTCTGGTTCTGGTAAGGGGTCTGTATACAGAAGTTTGTAGAACAATCCTTTCTTAATTCATAGGGCTTCTGAAGGCCGGTTAATATGTTTATTCCAACTCTGAAGTGATAAACATCATTTGCTTTCGGCAAACGTCGGCAGACATGAATCTCACTGACCTGGTTTAATGCCTGAGAGACTATAACCAGCTGATACAGTGGGGATGCCGAAGATCATTTTTTAAATGCTTAGTTTGTAACCGTACTTCCACCTTGAATTATTGTGCCCAAGCAATGATCTACTCAATATATTAAACTTCGGTTATGCAAGCGGGAAAAGTTCCAATCGTGCAAATAAATGTAATATTTGGGAGGATATTCGGATATTGATAACGAGTTGAGGGAAGCACCATGCAAGCGATGAATTATTAAAATCTTTGTCAGTTAGGTCTCAGAGAAATATTATTAGCCAACAGGCGATGTTTTTATAGGCCTACTTATATAGAAAAGGTACGATAGGAAAACAAATTATCTGACATGACCAGAGTGGAGACCGATAGTTAATAAAAATCGCTATAATTAATCTGTATTTTTTTTAAATTAATCGAATAAGTAATGACAGGTACGCCGGATTCTATAGGTAGTTGGAAAGAGATTATATTTTATATTTATTTTCTATTTCTACAAAATTTTTAGATGTAGACGCAGAATAATTCCCCATGTGAAAAAATACTTTTATCTATGTACATAACTCCAGAAAAGGTAAAGATATAAAAAGTCAACGATTAATTCCTTGAAAAACAATAGAGGTGAAATAGTTACTTCCAGTTTAGATAAGGCTAATTTGTTGAATTATTTTTTCAGAGCGTTTTTAATAAATCTAAGCGTAGTTTGTACGAAACCATACCAGACCGATTTCAGCAACCAATTCCCCCGATCGATATATCTTGTAGCGGAATTGTATCATTACTAAATAACATTAGCCCGAACAAGTCCTCAGGTCCTGATGAAGTACCAACTCGTATGTTTAAAGAATTGTCTCTCGAAATGGCTCCGTATCTTAAAGTAATATTTAACAAATCACTCGAAGAACACGCGGTTCCCAAAGACTGGAAGGTAGCAAACGTGGCCCCAATTTTTAAAAGCGGCCATAGGGAACAGCCATGCAATTATAGACCAATATCATTAACGTGACGTGTAAAACTTAACGTGACATTAACGTATCATTTAAAATTATAGAGCATATAATAGTTATATCAATAATGGGACACCTCGACAGCCAGGATTTATTGATAACAAACCAGCATGGGTTCAGAAAGGGACGGTCTTGCGAAACTCAATTAGATCTTTTTGTTCATGATATTTTAGTTTCCGGAGAAGGTAACGTACAGGTGGACGCAGCATTTCTTGACTTTAGAAAAGCGTTTGACAAGGTTCCCCACTATAAGTTACTCGCGAAGTTAGCATCCTACGGGATAGACAGTAATATAGTAGGCTGGATAAGAGACAGGCAAAGTAAAAGTTACATCGGGTGTTCCCCAGAGAAGCGTGATAGGTCCAATTTTATTTCTTCTCTACGTAAATGACTTGAATACAGTAGTAAAAAAAAGTGTATAAGGAAATTAGAAATGAAGAGGACATCCAGTCTTGAGCTAAGGATTTAGATGCGATTGATGATTGGTGTGATAGATGGCTGCTAGAATTAAATTTGAAGAAATGCGCAATAATAAACTTTTGGAAAAAGAATGGCTTTCTCCGGAATAATAATTGCATCCAAGAAAAGAAAATATCTAACGTAGAATCTATTAAATACTTAGGCGTCACCATCACTGAAGACATGTCATGGGGGAAACACCATCAGGGAAATAACTAGTGTAGCAAACCGTAGATTAGGATTCGTAAAAAGGGTTCTAGGAAAATTCGATGAGAGAGTACGAGAAAGAAGCTATTTTACACTTTTCAGGCCTCATTTAGAATATGCCGCTAGTATATGGGATCCGTACGAGGAAGGTTTGACAAAAGAATTAGAGCGTGTGCAGAGTAGATCCGCTAGATTTGTTAAAGGCCGGTATGATAATTGTATAAGTGTTACGAGTTTAATAGAAGAACTAGGATGGGGATTACTATCAGAACGCAGGTTAAAATTTAGGTTTAACCTTTTAAGTAAATTCGAAACCGATTTGTTCACATATGACGTTAGATACATATTAAGAACGTATTATGCTAGGTTTGATCAGATTAACAAGATTAGAGAGATAGATTGTCGTACCGATAGATTTAAAATGTCATTTTTCCCGCGTACCATAAGAGAGAACAATAAGCAGCGTAGCAAAGGGATGGTTTGGTGAAATATAGTAAGAGAAGTCTGTAGTGCATGATGTATGTAATAACAACCAATAATCCCTTTCTTATTATGTAGGTACTAACCATCTAGCTGCATTTGAGCCTGTTCTCTAGCATGTCTCCCTTAAATATCCTACTTGCATGGCATGGCAATAGTGCATGTTTGGTGATCTTCACCCCCCGCAACACACCCTCGTTGGTGGATCGCAGGGTATTACGTAGATGTAGATATAGATGTAGATTCTTCCAGTAGGAAAACATACTTTTGCTCCTTCAACCGCTCAAGAAGAATCATTTATGAATCCCTGAGTCGGACAAGCGAGATTTTCTTAGTATTTTGATCCCAATGATATCTTTAGCACCGTCTGGGTGAAACACACGTGATTCCTGGCATCCAAGGTTGTCACCAGTCCAGTTCCTCGGAAAATTCCGAGAAACCTTTCGTTTTCAGTCCAAAGAACACGATATCTATCGATGAAAAATTATTTTTAACCAATTAAGGGAGTGATAACAAAAGGCAAACCTAGAAAAAGAAGACGACTTGTTAATAGACGAATGGCTATATAGACACTCCCGAGATAATGGACCCTGTTACTCAACTATGGATGGCATGGTGACTCGGTTACAAGGATTTCAGTCGCATTCCTTCGGCAAGTCACCCTAGAACATCGATGGAGTTTTCTGGTCCAATGCTCCTCTGCTTTGCCTTGGAACTACCTCCTGCTTCTCTGCGATTATCGTGAGCCACGGAAACGGGGGGAATCACCCCATCTGGTGGATACTGCTTCATTACTTTGTTTAGCTGAAGGGTATAATATTGCTGTCATCACAGAATATGGAATGATATTTTTGGTATTCCAACGACCACCCATCTACGATGAATATACTGTGGTACATGTGTATTATGATTTCTAGGAACTTAGCGCTATTAATGGTTCGTCGTAAGGAGTATCAAGGTATTTTTCTAGGATTGATTCAGGTCGGCAAAAGGCTCAAATCAATCGAGACGGTACTGAATTACTGGTACTGAATAGGATGGGAATTACTATCAGAACGCAGGTTAAAATTTAGGTTAAACCTTTTAAGTAAATTCGAAACCGATTTGTCCACAGATGACGTTAGATATATATTGAGAACCCCTGCGTATTATGCTAGGTTTGATCATATTAACAAGATTAGAGAGATAGATTGTCGTATCGATAGATTTAAAATGTCATTTTTCCCGCGTACTATAAGGGAGAACAATAGGCTGCGTAGCAAAGGATAGGTAGGTGAAATGTAGTAAGAGTAGTCTGTAGTGCATGATGCATGTAATAACAACCATTAATCCCTTTCTTATTATGTATGTACTAACCATGTGGCCCTATTATCTAGTATGCCTTCATTAAATTTGCATTCCTTCTGGAAATGAAAAAACACGACAAATCATTACTTGCATGTCAATAGTGCATGTTTGGCGATCTTCGCCCTCTACCACACACCCTCGTGGTGGCTCGCAGGGTATTACGTAGATGTAGATGTAGAGGAACTACTCCGATGTCTGTCGGGGGCAATAAGGCGAGTACTTACTTTCTTATTTGTTATTAAAGTAGTTTTTTCATGGCAGAGTATCTTCTGTAACTATATGTGACGATATCTTGTCTTTAGATTCAGCTGATGCAAAACAACCTGCTACTTAATCTTGGTCACAGATTTCACCTCCTGTGCTCGGATGAAAAATGAAGGCCTGTCCTGACTATAAAAGGTGAATACACATCCATGAGTTTTCCTTTGGATAGAGTATTAAGGAACGTTTTTTTTATTACTGTAGGACATAGGCTGCTGCATCTGAAACATATAGACACATCCATATCTTGTTGTCGTTTCAAGTCGAACTGTTCAAACTCAGCTTAGCTTTGGATGATTGTTCGGTGATTCGATGCTTACTCAAGGAATCCTGTTGTTAGTGTTCGTAATACTGTCGTTGTACTCCAGTATGTACACACTTGGATTAAACGGAATTATAGAAATGTTGCATGAATATCAAACTTTTGCATTACATCATACTCGTCAGATTGTTGGATGAACCGTAATTATCCGACTAAGTTGAAGCTTTGCCCCGCGGATCGGTTGACGAATAACAAAAAGGCCGTATTCCTAAAAAAAATACAAACTTAAATATTCGAACTACAATTCGGTGGTGGTCCCAAACGGTCGTGAGAACAAGGAAGGGGTAAGGAAAAGGTGGAGAAAAAGGGGGATCGGGCACTTCTCTCTCGGCGGGCGGCGGATGGTGCTGAGGGCGCAGAGGCATCGAGTCCCCACGGCTCTGCTGAGACCGTTCCGACTTCCGGAGGCCAACGAAAAACAAATAACCCCAGTCCGTGGAATTCGTCATGTTCTTCCTCCAATCGGAAGAACACGACGAATCATTTTAAATGGAATGACCCAAGAGACGTAGTAAATGATTGGGTACAAATGTCTGTTCCAAGGTGTTTGTATTGATTTTCCAGCGCCTTTTGCATTGACCAAGCACATGGAAATCGATATCATTAAATCGAAATTTCCATTACTTACTTTCAATGTAGTCCATTAAGTCATGTAGCCTTCCTTACCACTTGACAGAATATGTCGGACCATGGAATCGAAGTGTATTTATCCGGCAGTTCCGAGTGATTTAAAATAAGTTGCACGAAGGATGGATAAACCACATGAAGGAAGTGTGGTTTGGGTGACAGAATTATTCTTTTTGTTTGTTTGACGAATTAAAGCTCATCACTAGGTCCGGACCGCGAGAATTTAGGAATACTCATCCATGGGAAGTGTAATTGGATCGGTGGCAGTTTCCGGACTAACACAATTTGGCCGAGGTTTATCTTCACCTTGAGCAAAGCGCTGATCCACCTTGAATCATCAGAAAGTAAGGGAAGGCTGAATTTTAAAGTTTTTGTGTTTTCGATGAAGCAAGTACCTTCACTTTGTGACAACTCTCATATATCGGATACAATTTTCTTATCAATTCTATCATATCTTAGTGTCCTCATAAAAAATAATGAGAGACAATTAATCTGAAATAAGCAAAAGGAAAACCTGTTTATTTATAGTGAATTTAGAAGCAATATGATTAACATGTATTCTTTTAAATAAGCATAATAAGCAATGATAGTTACGCTGGATTCACTATTAAGTTGGATAGAGAATATTACATTTAAATCGTAGTTATTACAATCGTAGTTTTACAATTATTATTTTACTTAACAGGAAATATCTTTTATTTATAAGTTTTACTCTCAAATTAATTCGTTAAAATATATGGCGAGTGTAGAAAAATATCTGGCATCTTAATAGAAGAATATTTAGCGCAATAATTTTTAAAAGGCACTAGAACTCTAAATGATAAAAATCTAAATGGAAATACGATAATTTATATGTTCGATGATTAATGTATAGCATGAGAAGGACTAATAGCATGTCATGATAAAAATTAAAATGAATTGGTCAAATTCTACAAGTTTATAACACAGTACAACCGGTTACGCCCCGCATTCTCAGGTACAATGCCTTAACGGGTGAAACAGGTAGTGCTGTATTATTAAAAATATTTTATGGAATTTTACAAAGTCACTATCGTCTTAATTATCAACAATCGATTCCACCAAGTTACGCAGAAAAATATTCATTTTAGTAGCACTTCATCTTGGTAAACATTTTCAACTTCTGCGATGTATATCACCCAACGGCAGAAGTCCAAAGTTGGATTCCTTCACCATTTTTCTTTCTGCTAACTGTGGTAGCCTGACAAAAGCCAGAATTCTTCTTTAAGAAAAATATATTTATGTTCCTCCATTCCTTTGAAAACAATGAATTATAAATTCTTGAGACGGATATTTCTATGGCATTTGGATTCCATTACTTTCGTAAGCACCATCAAAATAAAATAAAAATGTGATATCCAGCATCCAGGTCGACCATAACATGTCCAGTCATAAGGAAAAATCTCGTTTTTAATCTAAATATCACAATTTCAATCAATGAAAAGCTGTTTTAACTAATACTCGAATACAGAATTTATGATAAAACTAGCCAAAGTAAGACGACATGTAAATATCTGATTGACTATGATAACTCTCCTAAAGTTATGGGCCCCGTTATTCAACTGTGATATGATGACTCGGTTACAAGGATTTCAGAAACATTCCTTCGGCAAGACACCCAAGAGCATCGATGGAGTTTTCTGATCCAGTGCTCCTCTGCTGTGGCTTCATCTCCGGCTTCTCTGCGATCACCATGTGCCACCGAAACATCGAAGATCACCGGGCCCCGTGGTGGATACAGCTTTATTGTTCGATTATTCAGCTGGTGGGTATGATCTTGGTGTCATCACAGGTTGTGGAAGCATATTTTGCGTATTCCAATGACCACTTCCAATCTTGACCGGATATGGGATTTAATAATATCTCGCCAGTGAACTCCTTCTAGAAACAAAACTCTTTCCAAGCTCGAGTGAGAAATGAGGATTCAGTGTAAAGTAATGATTTTCAGCCATTAAATAAAAAAGCCAGCGTATTTAAAACGCCAAAACGTGTTTCAGTCAAACGACTTAGGGTCGGAGAACTCATTGTAACTTCTACTCTAAAAACCAGTGAAAAACCATGTCGATATTACAAGAATTCGACTAATCAGAACAAATTGTCTGCTTCGTAGTTAGTGCTGCCGGTGTGGGTGCTTCTGGACTTCGCCTTCAGACTGGCTTGCCGAGAGCCAGAACTGGCGGTAGAGAGTTTTATTCGTCAATGTCGATATATGGTTTATAAATTGAGGATATTAATGATTGGTTAGCCAGTGAAAGTGGAAATGGCTGGGTTGGTAAATAGGAGTATGGGAAAGCTACTATTACAGCATTAAGAAATAGTTTTTGTCCGTAGGCTATACGGAGTATATTTGTCTCTGGGCCATTCTCAGCGCCACCGTGGTACTGGGATCAAGTTTGAGCAGACTAGTGTTGAAATTAATGTTGCCCATAGAGAGGGATAGATGCGGAAGGAGTCACGGAAAAGAATCGTTGCAAATACAATTTTTTGGTTGTAGGCATCGGGAGAATGGTGTAGCATCCTTCATCCAACAACGCGGGGAAGAATTTGCAAAACGGAAAACCTCTTCAAAGAAGGAAATGATTGGCGAGAATAAGAGAAAAACTCATTTAATCGTAAGGATCATTGCACTGGCCTGAAAGAGAACGAAAGGAACGGGGAAACAGTATGCGAGAACATTCATGTGGAGCGTGGCAATTTATAGGTCGGAAGCATAGATCTTTGGAAAAAACAGACCAGAATTGATCAGAGACATTCGTGACTTACATTAGGATATAATGTTGAAGACGAAATCGACGAATGAAATATAAATGAAGTTGACTGAATAGTAGAAGAGGAAAGGATCGTATAGAACACCACACAAAAAGAAAGAAAAAAGAAGCTGACGGATTGGAGATACCTTAGGTGTCCAACAAAATTGGTTTTAGAAGAATACGACAGAAGGAATAACAGAGGGAAAAGTCCAGAGTGAAATTCCAAGGGATGAAAACGTTGATGAAATTCAAAGGAATGTATGCAATAACAACTATCGGAAAGTAACTTTCTAGGAATAAAATTTGAGGAGAAGAATGGACGGCTGCAGTAAATCAATTTTTGGATTGAATCACCAATGAATGCCTCACTTAGAATGGAAAACTACAAAAGCTTAAAGATATGCGCGAGTGATACCATATTTGAATGGTAATGATCATTCATATTTCATGCAAAAACATGAAATGGGAGGTCTCCAGATGGTTGTCTTTTATGTTCATTCAGGCACGTCGGGAAATAGCCCTCTTTTATCGCAGTGAGCACGATCATCAGTCGCAATGTTAACTCAGCAGTTTAAGGGTTTCCCCGAAAGCTGATACTAATTGTACAACCTGATCTTAACGACACGAAAGGAAGATAGACTATCCGAGACTGTGCGTAAATGTAAGGTTGGCATGACCCCTGGAGTGCGAGGCCATCGAAAATATTCCCCCGGAAACTTTAACCGCGGACTTTACTGCACCAGTGCTCCAATTCTGTGGCTAGGCATTATATTCGGTTTCTTTCCAATTCCGATGAAGCCAAGACGTGATGGAAACAACCATATACCGAGGTGGTTAATTATTCACTGTGCCATCGTTCAGGTCGTGGGGATTACTTTGATGTTTTCGGATTTCATGTTGACTTTGAAAAGCTTCCATTTCGAACTGAGACTCATTATCAATACCCTCTGGGTGGGATGTTGCTACGCCATGCAAGCCAGTAACTCGGCATCCTTCGTGTTGCGTCGAAAGGATAACTGCGAAATATTCCCCTGTTTCGAGGAATTGGACGAAAGACTTGAAGCGTTGGAGACGAAACTGAAACAAGCCGACATCCGACGACAGGCGGTCAGGCAAGTTATTATGTTTTGTGCGAGTGTGGGGATTTTCCTCATCCTTATCAACCCAGCTGTGAATAGATCAATAGCTAGACAGGGAAACATTCCATTCTGCGCCCATATTTATGTAACTATTGCCTCCTTCTTGAGGCCGCTACTCCAAAGCAATCTCATCAACAATCTTTGCCACAGGTTTCACCTCCTAAACGCGGACATAGAAGGACATTGTTGTGACTTTGTGGCCTGGCCATTGAAAACTAACGTCAATGGATTGCCATCGGGTGAACTGCAGGGCCACGCAGTATCTCATACCCAAGTATTTGGAGCCAAGTCAAAAATCGATGACCAAATTCGAACGTGGGAATCAATCCAATTGGAGCTCTACAGTCTCACCTCTATCGTGCACAAATCCTTCGGTGCGACGGTTCTTCTACAAGGAATTCTATCGTTTGCAAACGCAACGTTAATTCTATGGTATATCGTGATAGCTGTAGCAGACCCTGAGAACTACGCGGATGATCCTTTAAGCCTGTTTTCTTATGGATTAATGCATATTTTGCTGCAAACTGGATGGATCTTGTTCCTTCAAACCTGCCACATTTCGAAAAAAGAGGTAATTTTTCTTCATTCGAAACAACGCCTTTCCCTAAGCGAGGAATGATAGACTATTTCACTCGAAAAAAATCATAGATATATTACCGCCATTGCATGTTAATAGTGCAGCGAAAGACTTAAGTATTTCCAATGATAAACATGACACAGAGGCTCACGTTATATGTAAGAAAGATTATTAGTAGAAGGCAATACATATTAAAAATCTTATGGTATTCTATCAGTTACCTTGCTCCAAAAATTCTTGATAATTATACGTGTAAGTTACTGCAGTTTCCATGGTCAGCTTTGAATCTGCCATTTAATTGTAGTGGCTACAATGATTTTCAGTGATAATTTATTTTTGTAAGTTAACTAGTTCATTACTACTATTTTTTGTTTCCATAATTTGATTTTCACACGAAGATGCTTTCCTTCGTAGGTAATGTGCGCTCAGATTTTTTTCTCAGTTATTAGCGTACATCACATAAAGTTTTTACATAATGTTCTTTTATATATCACAGTATTCTTAAGAATGAAATTACACCAAAAAGTATGGCCCAGGTATATTACAAACGTCAATCGTTACTTTTGTTTTTAACTCGTTTATAAATTTTTGCAGCACTATAAATTTGGAAATATATGGAAATTGGACTTATTTCTACATTGTAAATTTACACCAGGGTTGAAATTCGCTATGAAAAAATCATTTGACTTGACCGGGATTCGAACCCGGATCTCCCAATTGAATCCCGGTCAAGTCAAATGATTTTTTCATAGCGAATTTCAACCCTGGTGTATATGCACCCGTGCGAGTGACTTCGTACCGCATCATTTGTTAAATGCAATGTTTGAAAATTGAAAATTTAATTAGAACAAGGCCTCTCATCTTATGCCGAAGTATTTTTGAAGATTTTATGCATAAAAATTTTCATCTCAATTAAAGCATTGTTATAACTTGTGTTTAGGGTGTTGAATTCAATAGTCAAGCGAAATTGTACTCAAATACGCGTTTTTAAAATTCAAAATGATACCTTGATATTTATTAGAAACCATTTAATTATATGCAGCATGTATCTTCGCTTCTAGGAAATTTGTACTAATGTCTACAAATTATTTCTAAATAAATGTCTAGTAGTGTTGTAAGGAAGAGTGTTAATATAGCATTTGATTGCCGAGAAAATAAAACAGTAACATGCAATTCTTTTTGCTTTCATCCATACCTATTTTTATAAGTGCATTTATGCGAAGTTTCACGCAAATCTGCACGTAAACGGAAATAGCTTCAACCACTTAAAGTAGGTACGTTCATCTCGGCCAATCTAGAAATTACTAGTCTCATCGCTTTACCGAGTACGTAGCCTTGAGTTTTAGTTGATCTTGTGTCAAATCATTTCTACAGTTTTTCTAACAACTAGACTTTTGATATGTTTATCTTGCCATTGGATTGGAATATTCTTGACCTGTATTTTTTTCGCGCGGGCTGTAGTGTTCCTAAGGAATGGCACTCTATTAGCGCATACTTGAGTGAAGATTGAACTCGAAAACAGCGAAAATTCATCGTCACAAGCTACCCGTGCCAATGAAGGATAGCGTCTACTGCGACGATATCGCAAGAAGGTAACACTTGGTGGACAGTTGTCCAAAAGCCCTTTACTACTGTGCGTCCCCAGCGAAAGAACTTAACAATTGACGATCGGATCGGTATCCCTCCGCTTGACGTCGCACATTGTACTCCATTCTGTTTCAAGGACTCCATATTACACGTGCTGTGCTTCGGTGGGGAAAACTTGGATCCAAGTCTAATGGTTCACTGTGGCATAACTATCGTAGTCTTTCTTGATTTCCCATGTTCTGCAAACAAGAACGGCATTCTGCATAGGACGTAATCCGCAGGGTCTTTGAGTTGCGAGCGAATGAGGTTTAATCGGGAAAATAACCCTGCATTAGTCCTATAAGTGCAATTAAGCACGTCTAAACTGAAGTAAAAAAGAACTTGGTCTGCCCAATGAATAATTTATGACGTGATGCGCTTTGATGTCTAGGCGTCGTCTTCAGGATACGTCTGCTGGGACAAAATTCTGGGCTTTACAGAGGCGGGAGTTATGAAGGAGAGGGACGGTTCTGGAAGATAAAAGGTGTTAGAAATCGAGAGGAGAGGGTGGTTGTAATAATGGTCTTAGTGTCGGAGAGAGAGAAGGCATTGGGGAATGGCTATGATATTCCATTTAGTTCATTATATTAGCTCCTCTTTTACTTTGCTTGCAATTTTGTATATCATTCTAGTCCTTAAGGCCGAATCTTAAAAAAGTTTCCACAAATGAGACATTCAAGTGCAAATATGGTTGATTTAGAGAGCTATGCTAGTTTAAAACCATAAGACTATTTTAATCATATTTCTCTTACGAGTGGAATTTCAATATCTAACTTTTAACTAATTATAGCACTTTAAAATATCCTCACATTCTCTCGGCAACACAGTTTTAATAGCTCCCTAAACGGAGTGTATAATGCATAAATATGATTATGATTATGACCGCGAAGGTAGCATAGTAAAGAGCAGATAACTTTCTCACACATAACTATGAACGACTGTCGACTTCATCTCTTTCGGTGCAATAACGCTCAATTCTAAAACTTTCATCTGCGTATAATTTTTCTCGAGTCAATAACTAGTTCTCTAAAAAACTGTTGATTTCAAGTTCTATCTAATCAATGAAGAAATGTAAAAGGAAAGGAAATTAAAGGAAATATTAAAAATAATTATTTTCATTATCTCTCTTCTGCCTTTATTAGTTCTTGAGATATAACGGATAGAGTGAACGTCACCATTTGCAAAAATTCGCAGATACTATCTTGGAAAACAGTCTACCGCGAGGAAACTAAGTGAAATGATCGATCACGATCACCTAAATAATTGATTATCGATCGTGAAAAATCGTCGTATGTTATTGCCAATGGATGTGTGTAAACGTGTGCAAAAAGTGGATTGAAAAAGCTATTATGCAACCATCATGGGATAATGTGAAAGAAAATGATCCCAAGTATATAATTGAGAGAAAATGCGTGTTCGAAAGTGTTCTTGATGATTATCCAATGCCTTTTCCATTGTAAGGCATTGGGTATCTTGGAAAATCGACATTCGTATTACTTTAAATGAAATCCTCTATGTCATCAAGTAACCTTACTGTTTGTCAGAATAAGTCAGACGATGGAATGGAAGTGTAAATTAGCTGACATCGGCTGTGGTTTTCCCTCACTTTGAGCAATGCACTGCCTCGCTTTGAATCATTAGTAAATTGGAGAAGACTGGGTTATGTAGCTGATTGTGTTCTTGACAAATCAGGCCTCTTCACTTGATGAGCACTCTTAAACATAGAAAACACGTCTTTAAACGTATTAAATAGCACAGGAAAAACATTTTTGGAGTGAATGCATATAAGGGAATCAATGTCGTAACTGTAGAAAACAGAAAATGGACAAATAAACGATGATGATGAGATACCCGCAAATAAAGAAAGAGAGCTCATTAAACTTTCAATGCTCGTCATTTTGACAGGTATGCCAACGAATATTTTCCTTTGAATAAAATTAGGCCATCAACCAGGCTCGTAATTCCATTGGAGGAAGTAAGGTTTAAGTCCAGAAAATTTCAGTTTGTGGAGATGTTGCTAAGGACTAACTCACGCTTTATTATCGTTACCGTTTTAGAATACCAGCATGTTTAATATCCCCATCACATTACTCAGTAAGTAAATATTTTTATTCTACTTCCATATGCTCCAAAAGAATCAATAGAAAATTCATGAGACGAATATTTGATAATTTCTTGACATCCTAATCCCATTGAATTCTGAGGCGCTATCTGTGTAATACAAATTTGATTCCCGGAACCCAATTTGAGGATAACCAATTCAGTCGAAAGGAAAACTCTTGTTTTCAATGGGAACACTTCAATCTTAGTCATTGAAGGACTTTTTATAAGTTCTTCAGAGTCAGAACAAAAAATATACTAGTACAAATATGTCAGTATCCGAACGTCTGCCGTATCCTGCAAGAATTGTGATTCCTGTTATTCAATTACGACATGGCAATTCGGCTACAAGGATATCAGAAGCATTCTTTCGGTAAATCACGCGAGAGCATCGATGAAATTCTCTGGTCCAGTGCTCCTCTGCTGTGGATTGGCCTTATATTCGGCTCCTCACCGATCCCCGTGTGTCATCAAAAAGGCAGAGATAGCTGCACTCCCTGGTGGATACTCCTTCATTGTACGATTGTGCAGTTGGTGGGAATGATATTGATGTTCTTACAGACCTTTGGCAGAGTATCCGAGTATCACAAAGATCTCAAGTCTACGATGAGTGTAATTTGGACCGCGTGCAGTTATACGATGATCGCCGGAAACTCCGCTGCACTGATAATTCGTCGTAGGGAGTACCATGGTATTTTTCTGGCATTGATGCAGCTGGATATAAGACTCAAAGCCCTTGGGATGAGACCAAATTACGCCGATATCCGTCAGGAGGCAATAAGGCAAGTTTTTGCATTCTGCGCCGGGGTTGGAATCCTTATTTTTTGCACCAATCCAATGATGAACGAATACGTCAAGAAATGTGGGCATTATTCCTTTGCATTTGGAGTTTATATGGCAATTTCTTGCCTTTCGATACAGCTGATTCAAAACAACTTGCTGAGTAACCTTCGTCACAGATTAAACCTCCTGAACTCGGATATAAAAAGAAGCTGTTTCCTGGGCGAGGAAGGAGATTCTAATTCAATGGCTTTACCCTTGCATGCGGTATCTGGCGATGTCATGGATAGTGGCTGTAAAACATCGGGTACATCTGATGCATTTGGTCACATACAAATTTGGAAGTCAACCCAAGTAGAACTGTTTAAACTTAGCTCCACCTTGAATGGCCTGTTCAGTGCTTCTATGCTTATTCAAGGAGTTATGCTGATCATTAACGTGACGCTGTTCTTATACTTCATGTTCGTGCAACTTGAAGCTGGAGAAAATACAGGAAGATTACGTTCATATTCTTATTTTGCACTGTATCACGCTATAACGCTAGGTGGATGGACCTTAATCATCACTACCAGTCAAGCAGCAAAAACCAAGGTGAAACTCACATTTGTTTCTGCTTATTTTTTAATTGTATTCTGAACAGTAGCTTGATGCATGGAACATGTTTCTCCTTATATTAAAATAGTTATTCACTATTATGCTTAATAATTTTCATGAAATAATGGGGTACTATTCTTTCTAAGCGCTGCGATTGATTGGATGATGACGTTGCTATTTACGTCAGCAGATGCACCCAATGCCATAATTTCAGCTTTTCATATGGTAACTCATTAATTAATACATCGCTTTTCAGGGAATACATGTTGTATTTCTTGACCTAATTTTTACAACACAAGTTATCTTTGTCGATGAAATTTAACTTTTGCCCTAATTTCCTTTGAAATACAATTTTAGCGTTTACTTGACAGCAAAATTATTTTCAGTTGAAACGTTTTTAATACACTTAAAATTGTGACCGATTCTAACTACTTTTCTTTCTGCAAACTTTTAATTTCTATTTTAATGAAAGCTATTTCAACATTAGAGTGTATACTGGTGGTATTTTATGCTCATTTAGAATTTAAATTGTTCAGAAATGAACAAGCCATTAGCGATCTTTATGCAAACTAATCTTTTATAGGCATTCTGTATTTTATGTTGATGTTTTCCCTCTAGCGACATCTCCTGTTATTGATAGTCATCTTTTAACCAAATGCATCAAAACTGAAATCAATGGTTAAAAAAATCAAAATTGTGTAATTATGTGCAAATAACTACTTAATAAGGCTTAGAAATGATGATTTGACTATAACTCCTCCGACGCTAACATGAAATATTACAGTTTTTAGAATATATGGAAGGAAATATTATCGATCTTTTTTTAAGGAATCAGATTGGTTGCTTGCTAGAGAAATTCCTTTTTTGAGGGCCCAGGATAATAATATTTTGAGTAAATTATAAATGGGCCGATGACAATGAAGATTTTTGCCTTCGCCCTTCCTTCCTTACCCTAGAAATCCATCCATTGCCGAACGCCACACCTGTCTCACGAGATGTCAATTACAAAAGCGACCTCGGTATCCGATATATTCCCCAAGATATCAAACAACCAAACGCTGGATGTGCCCATTTTTTCCGCTAAGGAATTCTGAATGGCGAACAGTCAATACACTCCTGCCCATTTGGATAAAGCAAACAATGACTTGGTCCCTTTCATTTTGGAGGGATCTTATTTAGCTGCCATTCCCTTATCTGGTCCCATCGCAAGACATACACGAGTAGTTTGTCTTGTCATATCTTGTAATGTCGCGTAGTTCAAATAATTCGTTGAACTGTCGACAATGGATCAACTCAGTACTTGCAAAGTGACGGATTCTAGATACAAGAGACTGTGCTTGGTAATTGACAGGAAGAGAAATTATATTTTTCAAACAAGGGAAAGTTTAGTCCAGCGGGTACAGACCGTACCTGGCGCTGGAGTTCAGACCGGAAGAACAGGCTTCGAATTCTGGAGCGGCCTCTTGGTACACCCAGAAAAATCCTATTTCTGTGAAATTAGAGCAAAACTTACTCGCATCGAATAATCTAAAGGAATGAAACGGGATATCTTCTGGTCGGTCTCCCCTCTTCTCCTACTAAGCAGGCAGTTGGGCTGTGCGCCGTTTCCTTAAGATGGCGTCGGCAATGATCAGGGACAGGACAGATTCGGTCGCCCACTTGCCTATTCTGTTATTTTCCTGCTCTTCGTCGGATGCATAACCGTGTTCATCGCCTTTATTACACTGGACCCTGATCCAAAGGATTCCTCCGACCAATTTTCCAGGGCAGTTCGTGACGAATGGTTCCTTTTTTCCTTCGAACTTTACTACGCGAGGACGTGGAACTACATTGGGCAGCACTGGACCATTTACGACATGCTTCTTAGAGTGAAGAGGACCTTCGAGGAGTTGGAACAAAGCTTTGGAATCGGGTCGTACGCACAGCGCTCTAGGAAGTCAGCCTTTCTTCTCTTGGCGTGCGTCGCGATTTTCCTATCATACGAGGTATTCTTCGTCGTGTACATTACCTTTACACGATTAAATCTGAGTATCTCATCGTCATTCATCATCCTTCGGGGCCAGCTCATCAACTCGCTGCATCTGCTCCTGACATTCCACCTCTGGGCTGCTTTCTCTCTCCTCAACTCCGACGTAAAATCCTTTCTATCCGTCATCCCACCATCCTATTGTCCGGCGAAATGGTTCTCTCGAAACGAGGTTTCCGCATTGAAGATGATCGAGAAGATCCAATCAATCCATATTTTGGTGACTTGGATTCGAGTTTGGAAGCCCGTGTATTTGTCACTTAATGGTTGGAGCAATTTTACGAGCGCTGTGTACGGGAAACTCTTGACTTATCCAACCGTTTCCTCGTTGGTCAACACGATTTCCGCCCCTTTCTGCTGCGTCTGCCTCGCTCTCGACGCTGCTGGCGAAAAGGATATCCTTCCCACAGTCATGGCATATGTGGTGGGGGCCACCTTAGATATAGATTCGTTGGCTGCCATTGTATGTGCCATACATTTCACTAAGAAGGAGGTAATGATATACATATACATATATTTATAGGGAAATTAAGGTATTTCCATTTTGTTGTTCTTTCCCCAATTTTTTGTCTTCCATTCTAATTTTTTAGCGTGGTAGCTTTAACAAGAATTGATAAGGTGTTTTGAGTTTCCCACTTGTCCAAACTCTACATCTCTGCCGAAGTTTCAATGCACGATTCGTCATCATCATCAGGTCATGTCGTGCAATACAACTGGTCCTGAATATATACTTTAGGCTTCAATTTATGATAGGTATATAATCCGGACCAATTGTAATATACGACATCCCCTGACGAACATGGACGAAACTTCGTGCATCGAAACTTCAGCAGAAACGGATAGTTTGGCCCGGTGGAATACCCGAACAACCTTCTGCATCATTATACGCCGGAAAAGCCGAAGATCTTTCTTTAAATAGAATCACCCACTGCGTATGGGCACGAATGTGCAGAGGTGACAATGAGAATAAATCGTTCGCTTGGGCTTTGATACAAATCCAGATCCCCAGGACGTGAGTCCTGGGTTAAGTAAACAGCCTCCATGTAGGTCAGGGTGAGCGAGTAGGTTAAGTTCAGTATATTAATTTTTTCAATCGTCACGAATTCAGGGATATGTTTTAGCCAAAGATGCATTGATGAGAAATACTTCATGTTCTTTATCCATAAACTCCTCTTAGTGGACCTTTTTGATCCAATTTATTTATGTATTTTTATCATAGGAGTAACTTTCGTCGTATGCATATATGGTACCTTTCTGGACTACACCCAACAATAATTGAAATCTAGTATCTGTTTGGCTCAAAGCGAGTGCCACCAATTGACTTTTTTAGTTTTTACTGAATACGAAAAAATCTACCCTCCTTTGAGTACTCGTGCAGTCAAGAAGTAATCACTTGGCGAAGAAATACGCCAGTAATTCTTTCACAAATTTGTAGATAGGTAGTTTTCTAATATGATTGTTATCTCAAAAATCAGCGAACCAAGTGTTAAGCTCGAAAGGGGGACAATGCTTGAAAAATCTCTTGAAGACTTATAATACCGTCCAAAATTCCATAATCTGTCGGTTGAAATAACATAGCAATGAGAAAAGATTTTTTTTGTTTTCGAGTACGTCACGTTTACGAGTGGCCATGAATTTAGAAGAATCATGCCGAAGAAATGAAAGCCTCATCTGCCGACATTAAATAAGCCCCATTCTGCCTGCACGTACCTTATGACACATCAAAATTTCATCAGGTATTAAAGTTGTCGGAATATATTGTTCAAAATACGGTTTTTTTTCTCGTAAGCGATACTGAAGTCACCATTATGCATTGTAACATTAACGAAAGTCTCGTCTAAAGTCTCGAAGTGAAGTTATAAGTATGTATTTTTGCGGTTATGAGTCACGAATCAAATTATTTGCGCATGAGCTGGTTTATGCCTGATATGTTCAAATGAACTAAGGTGAATATTCGTAAGTAGAAAAAAACATTAGCATTTTCAGAGCATGGAAGTATTTTTGCAAGTCATTTGAATGTTTGAGTAGCGTGCCAAGACAAAGCTGGGACCAATATGCATAATGCGGCAATATGCATAATGCGACTGTTCAACAGACAGACAGTAACATCAAACTCACACTGTCTGTATATCGTGGCGTAAACCTGCGTGTTTTTCCTTGGCGTAGGAAACTGTATTCATTCCTGCTGTTTTCTTGTTTTTTAAGGCCCTCCTACGACGCCAGTCTGAGGTATGTTGTACGTTTTCATTATGTGGGGGTAGCGGAAAATTAATGTTTTCATCGAGGGTTTAATTTTATGCTTGAGAAAATATGTTGAAAGAATGTATCAACATATTTTCTCAAGATAAGCAAATAATAGCGTTCTGACCTCCATTACGTCTATTTTAACGATTCAAATCTTGCATAGCGATGGGAAGAGAATTATATTGCTGTTTTGTAGCGCGTAATATTAACGAGTGAGCAGAAATTTAGAAGAATCAGGCTGAATAACAGAGTACCTTCGCTTTCCGCCGACGTTAAATGAGCCCCATTATACCTAAACATACCATTCTCCACGGTTGTATTTTAGAAATATTTTCTTCAGTTACCGTTCATACCTATTGAATCGGGGTCGTTTTGTTTCTCATATGGAAATCGGGATATAGGTAATGGCTCTCTTAAAATAGGTGTGTCTATTCGCCTTTCTTCCCCATGATCATTGAAGCTGTCGATATTCAATTGCGCTGATTTAGATACTTCTTCGATATAACCCTCTTCACCGTCAGAAATATACAACTCATTCATGCGGCACGTATATTTATCTTAGAATTTTAACCGTAAAAAAACGTACGACCAATCGTTACAGTTCTATTTTACGTTGAACGTTTTCAGTCAAATTTACAGTCGTCATGTAATCACTCTCTGAGGTCTCCATTCAACTTAAACAAAATATACATGAGACACAAATGAAGCCGAGTTACAAATTATTGAAGAAAACAGACGGAAAGTTAGCCGCTTCCGAGAAAGAATGGTGTCTGGGCTGTTCACACGCGGTGGCAGGACTGACGAATGAAAATCAAAAGTATACAATGGATGAATGGAAGCAAATGGGGGTGTTATTTTCAAATCAACCCCGAATTTCGTACCTGTACAGTATGGCCCACATCCAATTTGACTTCAGTGGCCATGCTGGTAATTAAAATGACATGCCTACCAGTTCATTGTTTCAATAGTGTTCTCATATTAGAGGTCGATCTTCAATTTTGATTGGTGAACAAGTCATACGCTGCTACTTTCCATTGGCTCGTATGCGTTCGAACTTTGTTGTAAGTCGAAGTGTTGGCGGCTTCCTTATTTCCGTTTTTCGCATCCTGGAGGGCTACTTGTACTTGCTGGGTGACATAACCATCTGACAGAAAATATTGTTTGTTTATCTGTGAGTGCCTAAGGGTTGAAGAACTTAAATGGCACGATATTGTTGTCAGTAATTACTGTGGAAGTTTCTGTGCTTTATTCAAAGTAATACACTAGTCAGCGTAATGACTTTTCCTTATCTAGAATCCACATTTTTTTTTAATAGGAGTGGATGTGTTAGTTCATGATAAATATTTTCTTTCGTTCCAAAGATGACTATTTTCCCCACAATACAGCAATTGTTGACAGAAAACACATGCGCTTTCTGTAATAATTGAATTACGTAAACATGAAAGAACAGGAATGCTTGGAAATATGAAAACGATAGGGAAAATATTACCACCGCAAGGGAGTTCCCTAAATGTCACCTCTCTTCTAAATGAAGTAAACTTTTTGTTGCTATATGTTTCCGTAACAAATATTAAGAATTCATAATTGCCGTGGCGTATTGTAGAAGACTTTTCTGTAGGAACGTGTTAAGCGCATTGCCATTTTGAACTTGAGATTCCGAGAAGTTCGTATCATTTAGGATATAAAACAGACGTTTGTGAGCCTGTTCACGGAGCTTTACGGCGTGACTCACTGATAAAACCAGTATGTTTTCAATTCAAACCAATTATCGTGGATTCATTCGGTAAAACGTCAAACATTTCCGTCAAATTGACAGTAAGATCCATTGTTGTTCACTAAACCTGTGAAGATATGCCATTAATCGATCAAACGTCATTCCTTCTTCTTTCTCGTCCACATAACTGGCACTCCACAAGAGTTTCGAATTTATGACACTCAACAATTCAAAGTCATCCATCGACATCTGACGATCCTTTACTCAGGAGTTCTTACGTGATGAGATATGTTGAAGTGAATGAATAAAGAAAGTTTTCTTTTGATCAATGTATCGAGGGACATCTAACCTAAATATAATACAGTAACATTTCGTCTGGAAACAGGTTAAGAAAATTATTGACAAAACTTTTATTACCGGCAAAGGGATGGCCCATTTATTGTCGGATAATAACAAACGAAGCCAAGGACTTTTTAAAGGTTTTAGATTCATCATTCACGTATAAATAGTGTTTTAGTTGGTATCAGGCTTCTCTACAATGACGAAAATTTATTAAAAAAGAATAAAAATTTTGTTTGTTTTTATTGTAAAAATTCGAAACTTAAGGCCAAACGCTCAGGCAAAAGACTAAATACTTCACGCCATTATTCCCAACCAGCAAGACAACTTTCATCGGATAAGGTTTGGTTTTTTCATCCCACCCTGTTGCCGGACTTCTCATCCCTACTCCTAACAAAATATGTGTAGAATTTTGGACGGCGTCGATATGATAGTATGGTTTCACATGGTCCCATACTTTCGAGGATATTGCCAGATGTATCTGAATTCCATATTTAGAGGAAATATTGAGAAATTGAAGTGATTACGGATCAATACAAAGACTATATTAACACAACTGAATCTAGGTGCCAAACATATTTTTGCTGTTTCTTTAAGGAACAAACTTCCGTGTACCATTACGGTTATTCAAGTGTGGCGCTCGTAGGAAGGAGTTGTTTTTCGCTATTGTATTCCTCTGGTGCTCTTTGTCCCTCAGACCACCTGAAGTGTATTCTTGAACTTCGTTATGCTCAGAAAAGTATATAATCGCATTTGAAAATAAAATGTGAAATTACTTTGGCCATGTGATGTTAATACTTGCACATTCTCAACTATTCCAGAATAAAATATAAGTATGGCAAACCGAAAGTGTCCTATAAATCTTAATTGTTTATTAATATTTTGACAGCTGTGTAACTGGCTAAGAGTTTTATTGTTTTCTCACGTCGTACGAGTCAGTAATAGCCAACATTATCGCCAGAACGACCTCAAATTCAAACTGATTAATGGAGTTAGTCGCTGATAATGACCAACAAAACTTATAATAAACTGCCGTTATGATGAATGTCATGTATAAGAATATTCAGCATTTACTTGCGTTAAGTCCCCAAATTACTGAACTGTTTTAATGGTGTTTTTCCGCTAAACTTCATACTCGGTAATTTTAATGGTCGAAGAATGCGTTTTATGGATTTACTCATTTGGTTCTTTTATGTATATCCAGAAATGAGCGAGTTTCATTTCTTAGTCAAAAGACTATAACCAATAGGACAGTATTCCCTTTACTTTCATGGTTTTGTTCATTCCAAGAATATAATAACCTCTTACTCGCGCCGTATACTTATACTGCCACGATTATCAATGGGACGTTCATAAAATAGAGTCCGCTCCTAATTATTCAACTCCGGATTTTGAAATTGACATTTTCCTGTGTTCTCAACTCCTGGACTACGCGGCAACAAATTTTACTAGATTAAGATTCTCACCACACTTGTAGGGACGCTAGTGATCATGCCTCATCAGTGTCCAAGTACGAACGAACACTTCTGCAAGAAGCCTCTTAAGTTCGTCGAGGACATTTTCTGGACCAGTAATCCTGTATTATGGCTCCGTGTTGTCTGCGGCGTCGCGCCGTTTCCTCTGAATACTCCAAGGAGCAGACGAATCTCGGTACTAAGCTTGATGGTGCTTCATTTTATGGTCGTGGCACTGGCGTGGGTATCTTTAATGACGATTTTGGTCTGGAATCGAGTGCTAAGATACAAAATGAATGCATTGAAGGGATGCGCTTTAGCATGGGAGGTACAAGCTTACATTCACATAGCCATCAATTCGATGAAAATGATACTGAATTGGAGAGAATATCACGAGATATTTATATGTTTCTCTCGACTAGACAAAAGGCTCAAAGCGATGAAACTGAATGTGAATTACGCCAAAATTCGCCGGGAGAGTGTATGGCGTAAGACAGTTTACTGCGTGAACATTGCTATTATATCTGCTATCCTTTACCCAGACTTGAATGAAACCGTTAAAGATGAAGGGACTATATTTTATTCGGCCGTCATTTACATTTCAGTTTCCATGTTTTCAATACAGCTGATGGAAGACAACCTGATGAATAATTTGCGTGAAAGGATATGCTGCTTGAATTCGGAAATAGAAGCGATCTATGACTTTAATCAGGCGGCGAATAAAAAAGTCTCGGGCTCTCATTCGGGAAAGAAAACTTGCTGCAATATGTTTGGTGAGGCCAATCTGACAGCTGAACCAAAGATAATCAGCCACAGTAGAAAGTTGGAGTCCATCCAAATTAATCTTTTCTGAGCCAAATGGTGAACCAGTTTACCGGCGCGCTCATACTTCTACAGGGGACATATGGCTTTATTTTATTTATTTATTTATTTATTTATTTTATTTATTATTTATAACGAAGATATATTTTTTGTATTTTGTCACAGAAGTTTGGGATAAAAGCAGTTCTTAAGTGTATGATTACGTTCGTTTTGGATACTTCCTCCACGCAGCGCTTGTGGGATTATTCATGATCCTTCGGATATGCCAAGCTTCAAAAGAAAAGGTCATGTCCTTATCATTCATATAGTGAAATTTATAGACATAGTTTATGAAGATACGAAGCATGATTTTTTTGACTTAATACTTTAATAAAAATAAACAGAATATGTGGAGTTGGGGCGTTGTATTATTATGCCTCAACTGCTATCGTCATGTATTTTTTGGCCGAACATAATTTGTTATTGCTGTATGTGGTGGCCACTGACTTAAGTAGTGGCTTAACGGCCGCTCGCAGCAACCTTGGCTACAATGTAATCCTAGGGAGGTGGGGAGCGAGCCAGTTGAACTTGAGACCGTGCGGGTGACGGTTATTGTTCACATGCAATTCGAAAAATCGGGTCAAAAAAGACACGAGGATGGTGTGTACGTGGCCGAAAACCACGATAGTACTTGAGGGTTATGATATATACCATTAAGTAGATACCGCAGTTCACATTAATCATCATCATTACTATGTTCCTGGGTGTATCTAATGATTACAAATATGCGTCGAAAGCTGTTTGACCAAAAATAATTGCTGTAAATTTTTTCGACGATTCCAAAATAATTTCTGGAACTTGACTTGGGTCATGGAAATTTCAATCCTTGTACTATAATGTACTTATAAATAGCGGCGAAATTTTGTCAACGACTTAAAATACTTTTCTGGCTTTATGTGATTGAATGTTGATGAAAACATTTAACTAACTATATGAATCCTATTTCAGGAGCCGTTCTTGTTGTTGAACAAATATTTTACTGAGTCTTTCACAAGCTAATAATTTCTTTCTCAAACTTTTAGGACGTGCCATTGCCTACTTCCAGGTATTAGGCGAGGCAGATTATTTCAAGTTTTTATGTCTTATCTCTCCTCATTTTGCACACATTTTCAAAGTTCTGTTCAGTCTTTTGGAATCACCAGCGTCAGGATTTTTAACAGCAAACAGTTTTAAGTGCAAAACAGGACAGCAAAAAGGAGATTTTGGAACTTAAAAAAAAGGTTTGTGAGTTCATTGTTCTGTAGAATTTTCATCCATCTCACTTCAAGAAAAAGCTTACCATACTGAAATGTATGTAATTTAAATGCATTTCGAGAAAATATGTTCGTTTTTAGGGAAAGTAATTCGGGAATGGTTTTTCTACCTTTTTCAGCAGAAAAATATGTAATTTATAGAACGATTAATTATATCATGACACTACAAAGCCGTCTGAGTAGAAACCTGGAACTAAAGCCAAATATACGATCATTGTTTTGCGAATGTGCTCAGGGATCATTTTAACTATAGGTAGCTTTTCTGGGACCGTGAAAATGAAGCTAAAGCTCTAATTTTGTTAGTTAGGTGTTTTGTTTTGTTAGGTTAGCACGCGGTTCTTTTCGCCTTGTCCTTATCGCTCTATTTCCTCTCCGGGTGTATTTAAGTTCGCAACATTCCTTCTTTTTGGCCATTAGTTCTAATTGGCTGAATGATGGAGTCCCTTTCGTTCACATGGCGGGAAGAAAAGGGACGTGCACTCAAGATGAAGAGAGGGATCGAAGTACGTGTGATTGGCGGCGTCTATAGGAAGGGCCGGAAAAAATGATCTTGGGATTCAGACAAGATTCGCGACCCCCGGCAAAACCGAAAATGAAATCGAATTTCTGTTCGCGGCCGACTCTGGGATATATTTCGGTGGTATTAGAAGTGGATGCTTGAACTTAATACCATGAAGATGCAGGCAATTATGTTAACTCACCCAAGCACAACTATTGGAAAATGTGATTGCATCCCGATTGGAGAAAATCCTATTGGCTTACAGACAATAATTTGGGTATCGCATTGGACGAAAAGATATCAATGAGAGATCACGTAGCTAAAAGAGCGTGAAAGTTATTTGTCATTAGGGCAACTTAATCGCCGATTTTATCTAATCCAATGATGCTGGCTATATGCATGGCTAGAAAATACGACACGTTTATTTGTCCTACATTCCTATCCTAATCCTAGTGGTGACTCCAATCACCGATGGCAGCGCTGGCGTCGTTGACGTCAGTTTTCAAAATGGCCGACTTACCGAGGATAACTGTCCCCATAACAAAGGCTAATGTTTACCGAGATACCCATAGCCGTAAATTAAGGGGGGGGCTCGGGGTGGCAGTCGCCACCCCAAATATTCCCCGGAGCCACATACAGACGAGTTGTACGACGAAAAAAATAACCAGTGATCCCCACGATAGTGCCACCCCAAGGAAATTGCTGAATTTACACCTATGGAGATACCTAACATTGAGGTATCGTTCGTAATCTGCACGTACAGCTTTTCTATACAATGAGACCAAAATTTAATCTATCCCTTGAAGATATAGTAAATTATTTAGGCAGGGCAGGAGGAAGATATATTGAAGAAGAGAATGCGTTCTAAATTCTCTAAATGCGGACCTGGTGATGACGGTTGGGAATCGAAGTCCGGACGAAAATTGCCTTAACATTTTGGGTTTGGATTTGCAATCCAGCGGCATAAGCAAGGATCCATTGCAAGTCACAGGAAGGTTGGAAGTTGCCGATAATGTGCAAATAAAAGGCATTGTATGCGCATGCAAAGCTGGGAAATCCGGGACGTGCAAAGATGTCGCGGCGGTCTTGCGGTACTTCAACCGGTAAGTTAGCTTATTTCAGTCATTTTGCGTTAATCATCGTTTTTAGTGTTTTTATACTGCATAACATGGTCGAGTTCAATGGCACAGGCTGGTTTTATTTTTTCGATGTGCATTTAAATTGTTTTATTTGGCTTGTTTCCGATTGTAATACTCGGCCTACTGTATCCCTGCGAGTGTTGCGGTGCTTGTTTTTGGAAGGAAAATGTAAATTATGTCGCAAAATATAGCAGTGACGTTTCATTTAGTAACCGAAATTGGAAAAAATATGTTCGTAGGTAATCAAGACTATGTGTCGGTAAGGTGGTCATAACCTGGTCCAAGATGATAGAGTGGTTTTGAAGTATGTGTTTCACCTTCTGTTTGGAAGAAAAATTACTTAAGTAGGATTACATGTGATTTTCTCTTTTATAAATAATATAGTATATATGCCTTCATTAGCGGGTAATTATCATTTATGCCTCAATTCGAGGTAATTGAAACCAGGAAAGAACATAGGGTAAAACTCCAAGCATTTTGACGTCTCCCGAGGCAAGCTACTCTGCAGGGAGGACACTTTATGACCGGCAGTGCTTATTTTCTTCCAATACAACTTGGGTTTATAGCTATGCTTACGTGCGTCATAAACGGTGCTGCCACTTATTAGAGAAAAGTAATCAAAACTCTTTTGAAGTATATTACTATCATAAAAATGTCAGTTGTAATCGATCCTACGTGGGAAGATGTTTACTAATGCTCATCCCTACGAAAAACGACAGTATTCGGGAATTCAAGCCACTGTATTTATCCCAATCAACGCCGTTGTCTCCTTTAGCTATACGGCATTCCTATTCCCCTTCATGACGTCCAAAACGTATAATCTATTTGTTCCCTATAATTGCCTAAGAACTCGTTTCTTGATCACTTCTGAGTCATAAACGTAAATTGCCTTGAAAAGTACCTACCATGCTTTTTTTTTAATACTAGTGATTTTGACGCATTGGACGGGTAGTCATGGTTATTAATGTTCCATTCCACGAGGCCCTGGAATGTGCAGTGTTTTCAAACAATTATCATAATCCAGATGAATACCGAATTTTAAATATTTCTCGCGTACCATAAACATTTTATTTTAAGAAATGCGCAGTCTTAAGTGTCACATATGAAGGATTTGCATCAGACCCTCGTACTCTGGGGCTGTAATAATATAGATCCGATAAGGCGTAAAGAGGCGCTCGCTTTCACTTTGATGAACCACATACAAATATTTATTTCTCACAAAGGAATCCCTTTATAGCCAATTGAAGATTGCTTGCAGGTTTCTATTCGAATATTTGATAAATTATTTTTCTGAGCAATCAAAGCAGCATATTGAAACGAATCAAATCGCTCGATAGATATTAGCCCATTCTGCACCAGAGTGTATGACACATTGTTTAAATCTGAACACTTCAACTGCTTTCATTGACTTATATTATAAGATGAGGCTACGACAGCAAATTAAACGCCTACCCGCGTGCTATCGTAATATCAGTTTTAATAAACTCAGGCTATTGCATTAAACATTCTTGTGTAGTAAATATATACCCTCAGAATTGTGATTTTCAAAATATGCATCTAACATTTGTTCTAGTTAGCGACCATTTGTAGTAGGTATCTTTTTGAGATGTGTGCTTACCATTCATTGCCTTAGGCGGAAGGAAACCCATTGTGTGCCTAAGTATAGAAGGCTGAAACAAATAGATCGGAAGCTCTAGCTTTTAATGTCGCTGGCCCATGCAAGAACTTGGCGACTTTTTATCGACCATATAATTGTTTGCCATTGGTTACCTACCTCATTACTAGATCGTATATTTCCTGTGGACTGAAAGAGAAGATGGTAAACATTTCGGAGTTAAAAGTTGACGCAAAAACGTTACGACCATATTTTTAACCATGTTCACGTCCTAGAAATTGTACGTCATTTCACTCATCTCTCTAACTTTTTATTAGGATGTTAGTCATGGACGGAATGTTCATAAAAGAGAATACATAGTACGGAATTTGTAGTATATTTTCGGACGCTCGATATAGACCTCATTTTGACGGGTAACTCAGCTCCAGGACGACTTGACAAGGATCGACCGAAAGCAAACTCTGGAATCTGGAAGACTCGTCATGGAAAAGGCCGGAGCATATCCTCAGTTGCCTAGACCTCGGAAGAATAACATCAAGAATCGACCTAAAATCCTTAGGGACATTTTCTGGACCAGCACCCCCGTGACTTGGGCCTCTATTATCTTCGGAGCCTTGCCGCTCCCAGTCAACCATCCTCGAGGCGGAAACAACTCAATATCAAGGTTGATGCTGCTATATTTTGTAATCATGAAGATGGTATGTGTAACTATCATTTTCCGCATGACATATGACAGTTTTATGAACTACAACACCACCCTACTATATGCAGCTATTGTAGCGTGGAACGTGTACTCCAGTGTCCACGTTGTGTGCAACTCAGCTATACTCCTTTTTCGTCGACGGGAGTACCAAGAAATAATGCTCAGTTTCTTCCGACTTGATGAAAGGCTTGACGCCATGGACACGAGGTTGAATCATACTGGAATTCGCCAGGAGGGGATAAGGCAAGTGGCCCTTTTCGGCGCAAACTTCGCACTTCTCATAATCCTCATTAATCCAACAATCAGTCCTACAGGAGGGAAGGAAGAATACATCGCGTATTTTTCGCTTATGTACCTGGCTGTTTCCCGTTTTTCTGTGCAGCTTATCCAAATCAACTTGATGATTAACTTGTGCCGCAGGATTAGCTGGATGAACCACGAAATACAAAAGCTCTGTGACTTAGAGGACTCGGCGGGAGACGAAGTCTTGGTCTCCCAGTGGAGAAAGGCATCGGTCAGCAATTTGTGCAGTGATCAGAGCACAACGGGTGAGCCCAGAATTGTCGGCTGCGTCAGAATGCTGGCACTCATCCAAATTGACCTTTACAAACTGAGCCGTATGGCAGACAATTTCACCGGCATTCTCAACCTTTTACACGGAATATTCGGTATTTTGACAATGACATTATACCTTTACCTTTTATCGGAGTTACTCTGGAAAGTTAAAGGAAACGTGTCTCTGTTATCGTACTTTTGTTTCGGATACTATCACATAGCGGCGTTTGTTGGAGTTATCCATCTCATCCGATCCTGCCGTACTTTGAAGAAAAAGGTAAAAATTTCAGGATATCCTCAGATTAAGTTCAACATTAATCAAAGTTTTGAACAGCAATGAAATATCGTAAAGTTATTTAAAAAAAAGATATTTATATGGAATAGGTCAAAGTGTCTCGTACTCTAATCAATCTCCTCAAATATTTCTCCAGACAATATTTTATTTTTTGAGCAGTACAACTTCCCATCTGATTTTCCTACGCTTTTTCTGTTCTTATTTTAATTGTGTTGATATTCTTGCATCTCTCTTTCTCCCTCTCTCACTTTCGTTCCTATTTTCTAACCAAAAAAATGCCCTTAAAAGCAGGTTGTTTTTCAATATAATGTTATGGCCAATTTCTCATTTTCTATCTGAACTCTAACTAAATTCCAAAATCTGCTGGAAACGTTTAATTGATACCCATGCATATTTTCTTCGTAGTTTACTTTCACTTTCCTCCTTCAGTCTGAAACACTGATGTCGGCCTGAGCAAAAATACCTTTTATTACATTTTATTATTACGTAATATCACAATAATTAATTAATTCGACATCTTCTCACTGTGATTGTCGTATTTTATATATTTAATCCATAAAACTCTTTTATCGTCCAACATATAAATGACTTCCTCGCTTTCTTTTTCCTATGCGCCGTTTGTGAATATTTCTTGACAATCTCCTTTCCTTCCCGACCGCTCTTAGCATCTGCTCGTCCGCATGCTAGAGGAAAAATCATGGGGGGGGTGGTGTCAGGTGAAGTTAACGACAGGCTACTTTCGACTATTAGAATGTATTGCATTATTAGGGGATTTACAGCGAGACCACTAGTCTGCACGTTAACGGCTTGATCTCCTCCAGTGGTCCCACAACGTCTGTCGCTCGGGCATCCCACCTCCGCTGACGCAACGAACATTGTTCCCGGAGTGGCCATCGTTTGCCTCCCTGACGTCTCTCCCAATGCCGTCACAGATGTTCTTATACTGCATTTCATTCCGAGCTCCACCGGACGAGCTCCTTGGGACACGAAAAACTTGGCTACCATCAGGGTAATCTATTAGATGCAGATCATGTTTTTCATGAGCCCTCAATTTCACGCTTATATTCTGCTTGAATCGCCTACTTAAGAGCTGTTGGTCTTCGACTTTCTTCGAAGTTTCAGTGAAATCGAGAGTAACCACGGATTAGCCTCAATGGGAACTACTGCACAATAGTGCGAAAACTCCGAAGCGTTTACCTCGACCAGGACTCGAAACCGGACCCTTTGACATTGCCAAGAGTTCTTTAGCCGCTTAAACTAGGGAGGCTCCTTAAGCCTATCTCGATAGCGGTAGTTTGGAGATGTTATTTCTCTTTTCATATTGGCATGGACCACGTCATATTTTATTTTTTGATGCCAGCAGCTCTAAAAGGCATATAATAAAAGAAGTATATACAGTAATGTTTATTTTGTGAAAGAATACCTTACCTGACTGAAGTCCTCAGTAACTAAAGAAGAATATGTGTTGAAATCTTCAAATTGACACAGTTTTTTAATGCGGTACGTTTTAAATTCCTTCACCAGGGAATATTATTTGTGATCCTGAAGATATATATGCGGTGACAATATTCTTAAAATTTTAAAAATACTAGAGAAAATATTCTGACTATTTAGTTTTTGACTTGATCTATGCCTTGGAAGTTCCTCATTATTTTAATATGGTCTCCCTGGATTGCCATTTCCCACATAAAAAGGATGGTATTTTTTGTCAAAAATCTCGAAAACTAGATTTATATGTAACTGATATTTTTGTATCATTCGGAGGGTGAGGTGGGTTATTTTAAATTTGGACCAAATTTATTGAAATCTACGTGATGTGATATGTCGCTCAAACTACCTCAACTAGTTCAAGCACTTGGAGCGGTCATGAGGGATCCGGGTTTGATTCCTGGTCGAGTTGAGTGATTTTTCACTCGGTGGACTTTTCTCATTTGGATCTCGAAACTCAAATCAATATACAATTTTAGAATAATAGTATAGGTTTATATTAAAGATCTCTGTTATTAATTTTAGCGAATCAGACGATATCTTTTGGAAGTTGGTTAAAGATATAATTATATCAAATAGTCAGAATTTTATTGTATTTCCGCAAACTTTTATCATCACACACACATATATAGGTTTCAAAATTACTATGTCATTTCCAAGGGTGTCACCTTAATTTATTTGTTTTTGAAAATGAGACAGAAATGTCAAAACCTAGGTCGCTGTGTGATAATAAAATTTTGGGGAAATATAAAAAAGTTCTATCTGATTTGGATCATGATATCTCAAGTTCTCTGCCATTTGTCTCTCTATTGATATTTTCCGTACTCCGCCGGTCTCCTCGTGAATACAACAATAGCATCTGTGATGCTGTTCGCTGACTAGATTTCAGCCAGTTGTTATCCTATCATTAACAATATCCCACCTTCAATACGAATTTCATTCTGTCATACAGCCTCAGGACCATAAATATATATATTTCTGATACTGTATTTGATGTGATTTGCCCTGTATTTTTTTAAAAATCCCACCAATGAGATGAAGATTGCACCAATTGAAAAAATTAAATCGTTATTTATTCAAACCAAGCGACGGCCATTTGAAATACTTGCGTATCACTGCGAGACTTCATCAATGAATTTCGTTAGATACGCATTAAAGTTTTCTCCAATTAGTCATTAGGAAAGATAGTGAAGTGACCGTTGTAGTTACTTTTTGCAACAATTTAATCAATATCACTTAAGCTTTCCATTTTTGCCTCCATGATGCATTAATGTGCACGTCGATTTTCCGATGATCATGTGCGACATATGGGTAGGCCATTTTCAGAGACCAAAAACACTTTTGTTAATTTTTTCGTAATACACGCTAGGTTTATTTAGTTTTGCCATGAAATGAAATGGTTTTTCGAATTTTAAAACTTGATTGACAAATGACGGTTTAAATCTGCAATGTAATCGGAAAACGAGTAGCACTGCATTGTGGCACAATGTTTAACCCGAATTTTATAAAAATACAACATTATAAAAACTGCATTGAGAGTAGAATACATAATATCAAATGTACATCAACTCTCTCCTTTCTCGATTCAGAAATACAAATGGTTATCTACAAGGGTTCAATCTGTTTCTACATGGCGGAAAGTTATTTGGGCAGCCCTATGACATTGAAAGATGGACAACGACGAATCAGGTTGAGCGGTGATAATTCGCATAGTAAGGCAATTTTATATGTTAACACGTAAGGTCTGTAAGTTATAAGCTAAGGATATGGTGAGAGAAGCATAAGAGGAAGTAAAGTTAAAGGAAACCATTGGTACCAGCGTGCAAAAGTCGATTGGCTATCTAGGAGAATTTTATTTCTTTTACGTCGCTCGGTCTCGAACCTGCGACCCTCGCAAAAGTTATACCCGTGGAATTAAAGTGAGAGGATAGCCAGGTTGGGATTTGAAAACTGGTTGGCTACATGATTTTCATTATTGATTTCATAATGGATTTTCACAAAGCTAAGCCCCAAACTATCGAATTTATCATGAGGACGAGGATAGTCAACATACGTTTGGGATATAGGTGTGGAGAGTGGAGATAGTGCGGTGAACAGAATGAAAGTCTCTCACTTCTATAAAAAAAACTTAAGAGGAAGTGCTTTCCTTGGTATCGATGATAGACGTCTCCCGTGCCTGGAAGACCAGGAGCCCGGAAACTAATAAATTCACCACGGTTACACAACTGGGGATGAGGCCAAAAGGTTATAGGAATAGACCACAGAGAGATCTGCCGGTTCCCGACCGCAATTTACAGCGGCCGGACACGCTTGCAAAAACTAGTTCTGCAACGCCTTCCGGAATCATCGGTTGGGCAGGTTGCAAAACTTCATTTGATTTACTAATGGCGTTTTCAGGCAAACCCCTTAAGGAGGAATGTGTCCGTTCAATGGTATCAGGCTCAACTATGTGGAAGTTGATATTCACAAATGAAAAAACGACTCCGTTTTCTTCCACTGATTTATTTTTTAAAAATAAATCAGTGGAAGAAAACGAAGTCGTTTTTTCATTTGTGAGGAGTGTGTCTATTACGCCTCAGCTTTAGTATTACAGGGAAGGAAATTTCTGGAGAAGGTGACACGAAAAGGTATTGAGGGGCAAAGGGATGCTCAACGCTAGGATAAAGAAGGAAATTTGGTAAGCGTCAAAGAGAGTTAAAAGTAAATTTTAATTGATGTGATGAAGGTGGGGCGCATGACAAAAACAATATGACATCAGGTTTGTAGATTGGGGTACATGGTTAAAATAGTTTAGAAGATATTCAAGTAGTCTTTTCCTCTTAAACCGTAATTTACCGGTATACCATCCAACTAATAATTAAATAATGTAATGCATGAATTACTGAGGAACCTGAGGAGTGCGATACACAATATCATTGATTGCCTAAATTCGGAAAATATCAAAAGGCATTGCTCAATTTTTACGAAAAAAACCGTATGTAAAGAGTAAGCAGGACGATGCCCAGCCAGTGGTGTTACATACCGAGGTATAACTATCTACTCATGAGAATTCCATGTCAATAACTACCCTGCGCAATGCATCCTTATTCTTCAATGGCTTAACTTTTACCTGCACTTGTTTGGGGATCAGAACGATGTAATATTTTCCTTCCTTCATGGAGACTTTCCTGGTGGTCAAAAACTCAGTCGTCATTTTTGATGCTGGTTCTACATTTGAGGTGCGCAGTTCACTTGTTATTGGTTTGTTTTCTTCTTTCGAACGAACATAGTGAAATGTAAGCCCATAAAACTCTTTTCTAATAGCTTTATGAATGTACTAGTAAGCGCTCACGTTGAAACAGTCGTAAAAGAAGCCATTTCCAAGTCGAGTTATAGCCGACATTAAGCCGGCAACCCCTTCTCCCAATCGACGCTCCTTATACCAAGTATGAGGTTGGCTACGCCGCGACTCACAAAGAGAATACCACTATGGCTCTTCTGTTGCCAGTAAAGGGTAAGAAAATGGATAAGAATCCAGCTAAGTTCGTCGGGGACATTTTCTGGACCAGCACCCCGGTCGTGTGGCTCTGCATAATCCTCGGGATCGCGCCTTTTCCGGTCAACCACGCGAGACGCAGACGCAGCACTACACCCAGATGGATGTTGGCACATATTGTGATCACGCAGGCGGTGTGGGTAACTTTCATGTTCAGTATGATATGTGAAGAAGTGGTGAACCTGAACACCAACCTGATGGCTATAATCGTTTTATCTTGGAAGGTGTTCACTGGCATCCAAGTGTTCTGCAATTCGGCGAAAATGATAATTAATCGAAGGAAGCATCACGAAATACTCCACCTTTTATTTCGTTTGGATAAAAGGCTAAATGCAATGAAAATGAGGTTAAATTATGCTAAAATCCACCGGGAGGGAGTATGGCAGGCTACTCTTTTATGCGTAAACATGGCGCTTATCATCGTCCTGATTAATGCATGCGTAAACGTAACAGTCGGATGGAAAAAATTCATTTCCTTTATGGCGATTATTTTTTTTGCTCTTTCTAATTTTTCGGTACAGCTGATCTACAACAACTTAATAAACAATTTGTGCAGCAGATTTTGTTGCATTAACTTGGAAGTTAAAAAACTATGTGACTATAAACACTTGGCGAGTAAGAAGAAGTGCGACCTTGATAACCAGAGCATATGGGCCAAAGCAAATATTGTCAATCGCATAACAAAGTTGGAATCCATTCATATTCATCTTTCTACACTGAGTCGCATGGCAAACAACTTCGGCGGCGTACTCATGCTTCTACAAGGGATATATTGTTTTCTGACCTTGACAGTGTATCTTTACTATTTAATAACAAAATTTTTAGTAGCGGGAATTGAAGAATTGACGCGCAGTTTCCTCAGTTTTGGATACTATCACCTAACTGTGTGCTTGGGTGTGTACCGGAGCATCCGTAGCTGCCATAAATTAATGAAAAAGGTGAATCTGTGATCATTCTACGGCACTCTCTGGCGTTTTCCGGTTACCAATTCCCAAGGTGAGTAGAATAAGAAGTGATCTCAGCTGAAAGCGGTGGAGGAAGTGCGTGACGTCACAAAGTTCCATGGTGTTGCGAGTACCGAGGCTTTATGTGTTGCCTATCGCATTAGGTCGCTGAAGGAGACCATTGCATTATTTCGCTTAAGTTGAAGATGTTAATAGAAGAGCAACAGTATGCCGGGTAAAAGTTTTTCTGCTGCTGTGTTATCGAACAGCTTTTATAAAACGAGAGACTTGAGTGGGGAGAACTACGAGGTCTGTTCGAAAAATCACGGGACTTTTTTTATTTCGCGGTAACGGATAGTTATTGCGACGCCTTGTTTCCGGCCCTTCATTCTTCACTATCTTCCAATGAACCATTATTTACCATTTTCCAATATTTTATTTAGTTCCCGTAATATACCTGTATATCAGGAATGTGTTTTAGTCGCCATGACGATTTATGCCATATCCGATTTTCAGGACCAAAGTTGCCAAATGAAATGGCCAAAGGACCAAAGTTAAACCATCGCTAAAGTAAGTATATACACAGAAGAGGAGGTGACTTTGAAATTTTAAAGGACCAATAAGTTATAAGTACTATAAAATTAATTGTATACAAAAATTCCCGCTATTTTTTAACAGACCTGGTATATTGGATATTTCAGCTTTCCTAAAGATCCGCATGCACGGAAATTGTGGGTGGAAGCATGCAAGAAGAAAGAACGAGTAAATTTCTGTTTATTTTTCAAATGTATGTTTGTACTGCACAATTTTCAAGCGTGAATTCAGTTTTATTGCTTACGAGTGCACATGCAATAATTCTCTTTACTGTCATAACAAGCTTTAAGGCTTAAATTGATGCTAGTGTTGCAAAGCATCAAACGGAGGTTAACGAGAGAGAGGCATTGGTGAATGAAAATAGTGCTCTAAAAGTTTTTACCGATGGCCAGATTTCCCTATTGCTCTTCGTGAAAAAAATAGGTGAAGTCATGGGCTATAGATAAAACTTGGAATGGCTTTTTCTCTTAGATATGTAAACAAAAGATGCTACATCTACATAAGAACGCAACTGCAGGTTACTCTCCCATGTCAGCCTTCTTTATCTGCTATGGTATTCAGTCCCCAACTGTAATTAATAACTTTCTATTAGATGCCTGTGTTTCATATTATATCAATACTATTATTTACGGGTAGCGAAATCTTTGTCCCCCTTAAAATATAAATACGTTTTCATTACATGATCTACTGAAACGTCCCCTCCCTAATTAGTTCCATCATATACAGGCCTATTACCTATTCATGTTCAATATAATCTCAATAATATTATAATGAAAGCAAATTTTATACTGCATTTAGCCTTCAATATGATGCCTGGGTGTTTAACACCCAGAGAGTTTTAAAAATGCATTATTTTTTATTTCGCCCTCATTATCAAGTCCATATCTCCAGTAGCTGATTTGTATATGACTAATACTTTATTGAATATAATATAAGGTATATTTAGTTCTTTTCTGATGTAAAAAAAGATATTTTTTGTAAATTTCGGGGTCTGGCACCCAGTGAACGTAGTGATTCGACAAACTTTGTTCCTCTTTTACCCGTGATCTCTCGGTCCCCTCGGAGAGTCCAGACGGAATTAATAAGCCACCGTATGTTATGGCTCCAGCGGGTAGATTACGAGACCTTCTTGGCCTATTTTTAATATTCTTTACGGCATGAAAACAAAGTATACACCATTTCGAATACCAACCTGTGATGTGCTGAAACGTATACACTTTGTAGAACCTCAATCATATTAGTTCCAAGCCAACCGGCTTCCTTCAATGTAATGCAGTATGGGAGACCTTGTGTCTGTTTTCATTTTTGCCATCCTCTTTCGTATTCTGTGATAAACTTCTTAAGGGATATGAAAATCTTTCTCACTCATTGAGTAGTGCTTCCCGAGAATATTCTCTTGGTGCTGTGTATTTACGTGTGCAAACTCGGTTGGTTTCTAAAGACGAGTGACTTCTGGACTGAAGGCCATTTTACCAGTGAAATATCCAGCTATATATGAAAACTATATTATTCAAAACATTTATGGATTTTGTAATTGATGTAAAATCTAATTTTATATTCAAACACTATAATTATAATGACTGCAATTTTCATTTCATTGAAAAGGTGGTAAAACACGTAAAGTTTTTTCCGCATCAGGGCAAAAAATATGGACCAAGCGATTTTCACATCTTTAAAATTAGATAATGATAAAAATATGCTATTAAAATTTTAGATGCATTCATTCGATGAATAATAAATTATCATGGGTGTCCGACACCCACCAGCCTTAATCTCATACGTAAGGCGACCGCTACGTAGGGATAATTCTATCAATTATTTTTACCAGGCATATCTACCCTACAAAGATGGGCCTGGAATATCAATATAAGCGAAAGCATTTTCAAGGACGTCACCATTAGGGAAGTTTATATTCAACCAGTTTGACGTAATGAAAGTTGAAAAAGTTTATGAGATGATTAAAGAGGTTTGTGCCAATTTATATTATTAAATTCATCATGCTACAATTCATTTTAAAAGAAAAAAATTGCCATTTGAAATTTCCAATCGCTTATATATTTGTATAAATTAATAACCAAGCGGAGATTTCAAAGTGTTTTCTTTAAAAATTCACGATGATGTTCCGCCATATCTCGCCGCATACCGTTTAATATAAGTGCAACTATAAGTTATTTTATTTTTTCATTTCTCAGTTTCATATTTTGTTCTTACCTGTATTGATTTCATTACATTCAGCTGATGAGGTTATCGGGCTTCATAAACAAATATTGTTGGCCAGGGGACTGTTTTCCTCGTGAAAACAACCAGTGTACGCCAATTTTGACACCAAAATGTCAAATTTTATTTTGGTGTCTTTAATGACTGCCATTGCCTCTGAAGGAATTACTGTTGCAACTTTATAGTATAGTGTATACTGATGTATTAAAATACTAACCCTACACATAACGAGGCGGTATCTATATCAGTTTAATCAAAACCACAAAATCGTGCATCATCCACTGATAAATTTTCGGGGTACGCAGTGAAATTTCTTTGAACAATATTTACAATGTTTGGAAGAAATAGACATCATTTCCTTGTACTTCGATTACCATTACAAAATTTGCATTGGTTAATAAGCCATATTCATAAATTACTCGATTAATCTCTCACGCTTCGTATAAATCTAAGTAAACATTAAACTAAAAAATGTTTCGCTATTCTTTAAGTGCTCTCGTAGCGCTATTCTTTATGCTTTCCCGAGGCCATACTTCTTCGTAAAACATTAAATTTGAAATTTGTAAATATATACATTTATCGCCAAATTAGTTTCATCACCACATTTACAAGGAATTCACAGCCGATTAAATTTATGCTGGTTTTCGAATCGTCTTCGCCGTTCCTGCGAATCTACGTATGTGCACGCTGCACTGCCCCCGGAACCTTGTGACGTCACGCCCCGACGTGCGTTTCAACTGAGACTACCTCCCATTCTAGTTACCTTGACCAATCCCCACCTATATTTTTCCTTCCACACTTGTCCCCTCAGGTCCATCTCCTAAAACTCTTTTTTTGCTGTCTATCCATCTTTTTCTTACCTGTCATGTTCTCACTTACCGCGTAGTTTCCTATCCAAGGTCTGTTTTGAGTGCCTACCCTTGTCAACCCGCTGTTCATGGCCATTCCATACTTGCTGTTTTTTCCTAAAATGCTCTGTAAATTGGTTGTAACTCTCAGAATTTCACTTATTCTATAATTGGTTACTCTTTTTATTTTTGACTTTCCTGCAGCGCGTCTCCAATAATTCAGTTCTGTAGCATTCAGAATTTTTTCAAATTACTTTCCTATCGTCCACATTTCGAACCTGTTTGTTAGAATGCTTTTCACAATGTTGTTGCTGATACGTTTTTTTATTTTCTTTCAAGACGTACTAGTCCCGGAGTACACTGGTAAATAAGGATATTTTTGTTTTTCGTGCATCGCTTTTGTCTTTAACCGTGGCGTCCATTGGTCCTTCTCGCATTGCTTTCATTCGTAGATATTTGTATTATTCATATTGTTTTAACTATTCTCTGTTTTAAAGGATAAGATGTTTCTGTTAGCATCCGATACAAATTAATACTACCTTGCGTATATTCATTTATAAATCCCATTTTTTGTAGTCCTCAATATGCTTCATTTTCAAATATTTTAAGTTATTGTAATCCAGAGAGATAACTACGTGATCGTCTGCAAAGCATAAGGTATATATAGTGTTTTCTGTCAATGGTTACATTGATCTGCATTTGATTTTCCAGTTTTCTAAAGTTGCGTTAAGCTATCTTTTGAATAGGGTTAGTGTATGCCAGCATCCCTGCCTTAGTTCTTTAGTCGCTGTAAATCCAGGAGTTAATTGGTTTGGGTGGTTATATGCTTTTATCAAATATACGAATAGAAGATGAAATTCTTGGTTTCATACTACTATTTTCCATGAACTGGGTGAGAGAAAATATACGGTCCACTATTGACCTGCCAGCTCAAAAGCCTAATTGTTCTTCTGACTCTTTTTCCGTGTATTCATGCTCTGTTTGATTCTTCAACAGTCTTTCATATATCGTACTCATAGAACTGGCTTCTCCTATTTCGCAACAGTATAAATAATTTTATTTACGGCTGTTATTAAAATCAGTCATTTATCATCATATTCCTCAGCTGTTCTTTGTCAGTGCGGTGTTTTTCGTAGCCATATTGTTGTATTTATTAACGCCAGAAATTATCTAATAATCTAATTATCTAATATCCAGCAGTTATCTAATCTAGCTTGGCTTGGCTATAATTGTATGTTAGTATTGAAAAAGAAAATATCAAACAATTTTGGCAATATTATTCAACTTCATGCACTTTTTGACTAGCACAGAGGAAAATAATGATTTAAGAAACCGAGTAGGCCTTAAAAACCAAAAAGCTAATTCAATGGCCGTCAGTGTAACTTGCTTAACGTTTTGTTCAGTGCTTTTCGAATGCGAATACCGTCAATAACTTTCAAAATCACCAAAACAGCATTAAAATGATCACAAATGCAAACAGGTAAATGAGACAGAGGAAAAAATTGAGAAACGCGCTGAAAACAGTCAGGAAGCGCAGTTCTCCCGACTGCTCTCGTTTCTTGTTTGAATGTGATACGTTTATTTTACATGCATAATCTTACGTAATTATTCATGTAAAATAAAAGGACGCTCTGTCTTTTGCGTTGAGTCTTTTAATTGCTCCACTATTGCATTCATCATTTCCACACCATTTTAACTGAGTAAAGTAAAAGCCAAATCCATGGTATCCATGGATCGTGAATGAAAGTTCATTCATTAAATATTTGCATTCTAATTCTCCTTTTAACACCAGCTAGCAACATCCTCGGAAGTATAACCTGTTTTTCTGAGTCAGAAGCTTTATGACAATAGAAAAGGAGTGCCTTAATTCCTTGGTGGTTAACCCTGACATGAATATAATGGATAATGTGATATTCCCTCATTTCCTTAGCATGAGCTTTCGAGACGAGAATAATTTATCTCTGGGTACAAAAGCACTTGAAGCAATATATTTTTACGATCGCTATGAACGTTAGCCTATATAAGAATTTAATGAACTCTGACAGACATAAGGTTTACTACATTTTGACTGCTGACCACTCACAATAAAATACTCATTAAATAGAGAGGACTTCTAAGATTAGGAATGTAACGAAGGATCCGCTAGTGGCCTTACCCCAACGACGACTTCTGCAACTGTACTCCGTATCGCAGAATTTACGGGAGCAAAACTCTCCTAATCCCCATGGAATGAAAAGAATTCGACAAACGGGAATACGAACATGTCTCCTCAGTTTTCAGGAAGGTAAAAACATCGCAACGAGATGCAGTCTAATATCATCGAGAGCATTTTCTGGACCAGCGTCTCAGTGCTGTGGGTCTGTGCTATCTTCGTGACTGATACAACATAAACAAACTTGATTTCAGATACCATTTTTTTGGGAATCAGCATATTTAAACATATATGGAAATTAACAGGTATATTATGCTTTTTTATAGTGTTATGGGTCAATGCATTGATTAGTTTTCCAAACACTACAGGAAAACACTATGTCAGAAGGTTTTTAAGGGACCAGCTAGCGTATGTCTTGACGGTCATTGGATTGTGAAATACTAACGATTGAGCTCTTTCTTATCATAAACTCCTCATATATGCATTTATGTAACATTTACAGCATTCAAGGAGTTAGTGACGTAAATTAGTTTATAAATTCATTTCAAAAATAAGATGCGAAAAAGTAAAGTGACTTTGCTTCGGGTACTCTTGAATGATGATAGGTTTCGGGATAGCAACCGCGTTGTGTCAATTTGTGACGACAGTTTCGCGAGTTTTTCAGCTCGCTTATTCTGATTTGAAGAGCTCACGATGCATTTTAGCCGCAATAGTTAGCCCGGCTATATATAAAAACCAAGTAGCTGTATTTAAATCTGGACCCAGCTATGAAGAAGCAAGAATAAGGAAAGGAGTGAGACAAGGATATGTTCTGTCCCCCGTAATTTTCAATGTTTTCATTGAGAAAGCTATCAATGAAATCGAAGAGAAAGCGCCAGGAGTGAAAATCCACGGTGAAAAAATTAGCATGTTGCGACTTTCCGATGACATAACAGTCATAGCAGAGGCAGAGAGGGATCTGAAGAAAATTCTAATAAATATGGAAAAGACAATGGCTAGCTATAAGCTGAAAATCAATGCCAAGAAAACCACGATATTGGTTTTCAGTAGACGAGAAGAGGCCAAGACCAACCTTAAAATCGGAAACCATAAACATGAGGAGGTGAAAGAGTTCTGCTACCTGGGTAGCCGAGTGACCAGCGATGGACGAGGCAAGAAAGAAATTGTCAGTGGAATAGCCCAAGCGAAGAGGGCATTCCTCGAAAGGAGTAGTCCCTTAAAAGCTAGGAATATAAGCGTTGAAATAAGGAAGCAATTCATTAGGACTTACTTTTGAAGTATGCTTCTTTATGGTAGTGAGGCATGGACGATGACAGCAGCAGAGAAATCAAGGCTTTCAAAATGTGGTGTTACAGAAGAATGATGAAGATCAAATGGATAGATCGTGTGAGTAAAGTGGAAGTTTTACGAATAGTTGGAGAGAAAAGAAGTCTTTTGAAAACCTTGGGAAGAAGACGAGACAACTTAATCGGTCACATCATGAGACGCGATGGTCTGATGAGAATAATTGTTGAGGGACTGGTGGAAGGGAAGAACGGCAGAGGAAGACCTTGGATGAGATACATTGCAGAGATGAGCAGGTGATGAAGGATGCAAAACAGAAGAACTATGTAAGTGTTAAAAGACTAGCTGATAGGAGAATTGAGTGGAGAGCTGCTTCAAACCAATCTTCGGATTGCTAACTGATGAATGAATATAGCCCGGCAGAGGTTCAAGCGCTGTTTTTCCTCGCCTTTCTTTCCGATTTTTCCGCCTTTTTTGGAAGACCCGCTTCCAATTGGTGTATAGCGTGTAACCATCTCCTCTATTGACATTACTATGTGTTTTAGAGATTTCAATTGCCTCCCTAATTCATTTGAGGAAGTATCGTGTCTTCTTCGCGATAATTATTGCCTCCTCCAAATTCATGTTATGTGTTGGCCCGTCCATGAGTGCTTAGCGATGGCAGACCGGTTCGGCTGTCTATTTTCGGTGGCTATTTGGTGTTCGGAGATGCGGCGCTTCAGCGCTCGGGAGGTTTGGCCAATCTACGACTCCCCGCATTCGTTTTGCTTCGTAAACTCATCCTTGTGAGTCCTTCGGTAATTGGTCTTTGTGTCCGCCCAGTAGGTTGGATATTTTGATGACGCAACTGTTCCTTGTCACCCCGTCAAATTTTCGGAGCACTCTGGCTACCTTATCCCTGGTTCCTGCAATATACGGTAAAATGGCATATGATGTTGACTTAGACTCTTTCCTCTCTTTCAAGGCCCTTTTCAGGGCCATGACTTCTTGATTTTCTTCATTCCGGGTGGTCTTGCGAATCAACTTCCGCTGGAAGCCGATTTCCTCGAAAAATGGGGATACCTAGGATAAAATTACGTTCAACACCTCCCTAAAACTTTCTCCGGAACGAGGGAGAAGCAGATTAATAAGTTTGAAATTTTACAGTGGAAACGGCAGCCCACACCGAGAACTCATGGACATGAGAATGATCGCTGTTTGGTTAATCTTACCAATTGCCACCTCAGCGAAGCCGCCATATCCATCCAACTAAAGGGCCTGAACTACGCCATTGCGACAACCATTATACCCTAGGAAGAGCTAGTCACAGGAGTGGAAGATGCTATCCGCAAGCTTGAAAAACATGAAGCTGACGAAATCCGTGAGGAGGTCTGCTGAGTCCTGATCCGCGCAAAAAGTCCAAAACCTAACATCTCTTAAGAAGAGAAGGCGGCCATCGTGGAACCACAAAGAAACAAGGACATCCTTCTCATTCCTTCAGACAAGGGCAAAGCCACCGTAATAAAGGTTAAAGAAGACTACGACAAAAAATCTCCAGCCCTATGGAAGAAGACACCTACTGAGGGTTGAGGTTGGACCCCACTCGAGGATTACAAGAGTGGACAAGATGGTTCATCAATCCGGAATCAATCAAACTTTATTCCGGAAGAAGAGGGTGGAAGCCTTCATAACAACTTAGAAACATTTGTACGGTACTGATGGATAATAAGTTGCTTGAATTTTTATTCGTGCCCTCGATACCCCTTGAAATCTTCAAATTATCAATCCATCATTAAAGTGACATTAATGCAAACTAGTGACTGCGTTAATTGAAAAGCAATTTTAATTTCGCGCTGAAAAGACTAGGAATTCTGAAAACAAGACTTCAATTTTTCTTTTGCAATGATCATAGTAAAAGAGAATTTAATGAAGCCTCGAACTACGTTACGCTCTATATCGGCTGGACAATGGCCTGACATACTTGCGCTCGATTGGAACTCATTTCATTTAAAGCCAAATTCATAGCACATTGTCACTCCTGGGAACTTCAATTTGAATCTTCTTTGGAGAACAGCGGCAGTTTCTACTATTTTATGAGCACTAGCTCGCAATATCGGGTTAGGAATGTGCTCTGCATTTCCAGATGGAAAGAAATAAACTATAATGATACGACTTCCATTTCTTCTGCCGTCGTTCGCCTTTCCGGGAATTGCATGACCTATTATCGACACCGTACATATTTAATAATACCCAGTTTCTAAAGGACGTCAGTAAAATAGTCTACTTTGAAGCAGTATAATTCTGAATTAGATTGTGACCTCATCCTATTGTCGCTCTCAACTCTTGGACTGCGGGTCAAAGAATTCTCAGTATTTTAGGACTTTCTCGCGATTACTACGGGAAAGAGGATTGGACGACGAAAAACGCAGCATGCATCCTCAGTGTACAAATACGAAAAACCACCTCGACAAGAAGCATCCAAAGGTCGTCGAGGACATTTTCTGGACCAGCGCTCCAGTGCTATGGCTTTGTGTTCTCTTCGGGGTCGCCCCATCTCACGTCGATCCAAGAGGTGGACCCAACAAGATTCTTGGTAGGGTGGTGAAGTTCATGATGATAGCGCAGGGGATGTGGTTAACGGTTAATTTCAGCGTCACATATAATCGTTTGTCCAAGATGAAAACTAACCTAACTTCTGCTACGCTCGTAGTATTTGATACATTCAGCCTCATCGTTCTCGTATATGCTTTGCCAAAAATGATTCTACATCGAAGTAAGTACCAAGACATATTTCTTCATTCCTTTCGACTGGACGAAAAACTCAAAGCTATAGGCGCAAATTTGGACTATATAAAAATTCGCCAGGACGGAATGATGCAGATTAAAATTCTCGGGGCAAACATGACCCTGATCATTGCTCTACTTTACCCACCCGTAAAAGTGATAATTGAAACGCAAGGGTACTTCTTCTACTTTGGTCGAGTTTGCAATGGACTGTTCTTTTTTTCCATTGAGCTGATTCATAAAAACTTAATAGATAACTTGCGCCATAGATTTCACTGCATCAACTTGGAAATTAAAAAGTTTCGTGATTTTGAAATCTTGTCGAATGGAACAGAGTGCGGCAATTTTCTCGGTAATCAGATAGTAATGTCCGTGAAAACAGTTGTCACGTATATCAGAAAGTTGGAATCCATGCATATTGATCTTTCCGAACTGAGCCGCAAGGTGAATGATTTCACCGGCTTACTAATGCTTCTACAAGGTGTGCACTGTGTCATGGAAATGACTTTATATTTATACTTTCTGATAACACACTTTTTGGTGACTAAAAATGAAGAAGAAATGAAGGCCTACATCCGTTTAGGATACTCTAACTTATCGTTTTTCATCTGCGTGTTCCTGATCATCTCGAGCTGCCAGAAATTAAAAGAACAGGTAAAGTTATTTAAATTTTTCTATTTCCAAAGCAATAATGATGAAAAAACTACTTGGTATGAGTATATTTAAACAAAAGTTCAAAACTGGGTATTTTTGGGATTCGTTGTCAGTCATTACATTCTGAAGTGAAAAATTCTTCAACGGGGCACAACCATAGGCTTATTGCATTAAGAGTAATATAGAAATTCGATTTAAAATTTGAAATGCAGCACACTGCATCCGAACATAGGTATGCACTTCTGGTGGTTCTCATAGGGACGAGCATCGGCGCTGGGGTTCTACTTTCAGCAGAGTGATTCTAGGAAGAATGTGGCCGATGTGCGTTCAGGTTTAGGATTTGGTGCGATATTTTTCCCTCAGAGTGGAGCGAATTTTTAATCTCAAATTGCCATTTCAAATTAATACGTACAGATTTTTACATATTCTACAATAAATTTGAGTCATAATATTTTTGCATGCTATTTGTAATCAAACAACATTCAAGTTATTACAGTTTTTCGATAATATTTTTTTTATTTTCTTTTGACGGCCCGCGGTCAAAAATTATACCTACCCGTTGTAAGCGATGCTTAAAAATAGTTATTTGTTACAGTTGTTCAACTACAAGAGCAAATTTTTATGTTCCTTTGTGATATTAACTACTACTATAAAGCATTGGAATCCGTGAAGATGTTTTTAGTCTTCCTTTTTTAAGTTACTTCCAAACAATGGTTCTTTTAATTCTTACGATCAATTTTGGTTCTACTGTTCGGATTTACTTTAAAATTACATTTTTAGTGGGAATATTGTCAATTTTTCTCCTAAAATGCTTCAGTATAATATATAGCGTAACGTTGTTTTAAATAATTGTGGCTCATCGGTTTGCAAATTCCATTGTTTTAGTAAAATTTTGCACACAACATGTGCGTTGATTGGCTTTTTATTGTGTATACATTACTATCTGATTTAGCTCGTCAAAATGATTTTTATAATTATCTGTAATGATTTTTTACTTTTCTTCAGTTCTCTGACAATAAACGGGCATCCTCATTTGCTCATGTTACAAACATGTAGCGCCAGAATACGTAAGGAAATAGTCAAGTATTCCAATTTCTATTTCTCTGCTTTGTGAATATTTTTTAAGTTCCCTTTCAAAACCTTTCATGGATTAATAGCCTAAAATAATCTTAGTTTGGAACATGTTATCAGCCGAGGTTATCAAAGTGAAAGAGGTCAAGCCGGGGATTATAAGTTACAAGAAGAGTGACTTTACTCTCCAGATATATATGAAAATTGATAATACTAATAATAAGTTTGAAAGTTGCACGCACGGTATTGGTTCAAGATGTCCATGTTTCCTCTCTGCCTCTGAAGTTCAACGGTTACCATTATTTTCTCCGTGTTAGATTTGTCCGGTATATCATAACTCACATTTGTTATCATCTCGACAATAGTACATAGCTCATATTCGCGGAAGCGAATTTCGTTAGAGTTAATTATTTGTAAGTGCATTCTGGTAATTATAACTCAACATTATGTAATATTTGAATATTTATCTTACCGATATCATGGTCAACTTTATGCTAAAAATTTATGAATGGATTTTTACCTCAGATTTGCCACTTCACTCACGATGTCTTCTTGCTCGCATGAGAACAGAATTGAAATTAGTGCAGAGGTTACTTATAGGGAACTAATTACTAATTGAATACACTAGAAGATTTGCGCATTGATTCTCAACGGAAGGAATAATATTATGAAATAGTAAAGTTAAATTCTGTCTAAACAAATGAGAACCCATTCCCAAGTTTCCATTATTAATATTAATTTTTTTACATTTAGTAAGTCAATATTATGCATTGGTATAGGTGTATATAACAGTAATGTACTTACCTGCAAAGTTTCAAAGCTCATTTGCTATTCATTCGTAGGATAAATATGCGGGCTTTGAATCCATTGGAACCCTTACCATACCTTTAGAGATTTACGGCTGAATTAAGTTTAAATGGGTGTCGTTTTCAGGGAGCCTAATAGTTTGCATTTATCTACGTAGTAAGCGATGTATTTTGCATACCGATGCGCAAGTAATTTGCCACGCATTATTGTTGGTTTTATTCATTTAATTAAATAAGGATCTATGTGATGTGCTTAATGCAGAAACTATGTAGAAGCCGTTTAGATCTCATCGTGTAGTTGATTTACAAGACACCCTTACCGAAATCACTCTGATATTTGTCGATTGTATCGATTTAAACTAATGGAATTCATTAAAGGCCTAGTCTGAGTTTCTCGTTTATAGCCATTGCCCATGATGCTATTGAAATATTCTAATGCTGAATTAACGGAAAAATCGAAGGTTAGGTTAGAATTATATACGTACCTTCGGGCAAAAAGGATGCGTACAACATAATCAATTGCACTGATTCAATTTTGCATTTATTCAGATATTTCATGGTGAAAATTTAAACCCTATATCTTAACTGTAAGTTCTTCAAGTATATCATTTTCTATCCAATGTTATATGACCTTATCTCTGGATGTCTCCTTCATCAGTTATACCCAAAGTTAATGGGACGAGAAATCAATCGTGTTCATAGTATAGAGTTCTAGTGAAATCAACTACGGTGCTACTTAATCACTACACATATGATATTTTGTTAGTCCAGTGCATTTAGGTCGCATTACCCTTAAACTGAACATCAGTACTAAACAGGACGTTATCCTGTGTGGATGTCCCACCAGGGAGGTGGTGGGACTTCTGTTGAATCATAAGGAAATGTGCACGAACTCAATGGAAACGGTCCAGCTAAGTACTTATAAATGTCCGGGTCAGACCCTTAATGTACTGTTCTAATTGAATCGTTTAGGTGCTGCTTAGACGGATAGACTCCGTGAGACATACAATTTGGGGTGAATAAAAGGGATTCACGTTCACACTCGGGTCCCTGTCTTCCAGACGACACTGCTTATCTTGGTGTCCTTTTAAATTTTTTCGCTCATGTTACCTCTGGATAATAACCAACATTGATTATTACTCGCTGAATTTAACTTGGTATTGTGATAAAAGAGGGAAGGTATCTGTGATTTAAGATTAAAATTCTATGCATAACACTTTTTAAATAAAAATATTTAAACCGGCATGTAGTGTGAATGCTTTCAAAATACAGACATAGTCAGAAAAATATCTGCCGATAGTTTGAAAAGTACACCGAATATTAACTTTCAATGCACATTACCCTCGTTGTGTGAATTTTCTTTCTCCTCTTTCATTCTCCACATTGGCGTGATCTTCTTAAAAATCGATGCAGTTTCCCTATTTTCCAAAGATTCTTGAAGTCAAAGCGTTTTACGTGTGCAACTTTAAGTTTTTCCCCTCCGAAAACACTTCAACGTCATCTTCTTATGCAATGTGCTCAATTTGGTGTCCATTGAGTCTAAATTGCAGAATATTTTATTTAATTCACTTTTACTTAAGTCGTTCTGATAAATTAAAAAAAGGTATCAACAATTTGAACATCCTCTCTACCACAGTGCACATTGTGACCAGAATAAGAGTGTATGATATAATGTATGTTGATTCAGTATTATCCAATCAAAATATACTACACGACAAAATTGATTAAATGCATCGATAGGTTATTTTGGTGGATGAAAAAGAGAATTTTATCGATTCCCAGCGTATTTGAAAACGATTATCAAAGTAAAGTACCCTCATGTTTTAAGGGCCATAAGAAATAAACATAATTATTACTAGATTAATTAGAGCGTGTTACAAATATATCGTTTTATTTGTAATATATAACTGTATAATAATGCCTTTGACGCATCCATAAATTCATCGAACTATCTTCATTCCTCTAGCAGGAATATATATGCTTTGAAACAGCTATCTATTTCAATTCGACCCATATCAGCATCGATAGTCATTATTTGAAGCGAGAATAAACTTGTCGAATCGTATTTGGAACACATTGATCATTGATATTTCTCTAACAGGCGAAAACATGCCTAGAGAGAGTCACTCTGGTTAATGGCTTAGTCGCGTGGGGATGTGGCCTTTTGTTGTCGTCAAAGCGCGGACGATCCCACGGAGTCTATGTCTCTGCGTTCCAAGGAGAATTTTTTTTACTCGAAACTGAATCTAAGAGGATATCAGATCGAACCTCAAGGAAAATAGGAAGACTATTTTGTTCACTGTGAAAATTTCATTATGGATCCACAAGAAAAACGTTTTCCTCTCGGGTTATTTGAAAATCAGGAAAATGGCGCCAATGGAATTTTATGGACAAGTGCCCCAATGTTGTGGCTCGGTGTTATTTTCGGCTGCTCTACCATTCCCTTGAAGCGCAGACAGGGTAGAGACAACGGGACATCATGGTGTGTACTTCTACATTGCAGTGTCATACATTTAGTGGGGACAATATTGATGTCCTATAATTTCATCCAGCAATTGCCTCGGTGGAAATTCAATCTTCACACCGTTGTCGTTACGATTTGGATGGGATGTTGCTATATGATAATTGCCAAAAATTCAGGGTTATTAATATTGCGTCACAAGGACATCTATGGAGTTTTCCTTCGCTTCCAGAAGTTAGACGAAAGATTTAAAGAATTAGAGGCAAGACTGAACTACGCTGACATTCGCAAAGAGGTGGTGAGGCAAGTGATTATATTCAGCACAGGCATAGGACTTTTCATCGTATTCCTAAACCCTGTGGCGAACAGTGCCTTCAGAAATGCTGGGTATATAACCTTCTTCTGCCAGTTGTATGTAACTATTGTCACTTTATTGACATCACTTCTCCAAATTAACATAATTAATAATCTCCGCCATAGATTTTACCTCCTGAACTTGCAAATAAAAAGACACTCGGATTGTGTATTCTGGCCAGTCACAAGTTACAACATAACATTACCGGAGGATAATGTGGCGGACTACGACCTATTCGGTGACAACAGTATGTTGACCTCGTTAAGAGTTCAGGGCAAAATAAGAATGTGGAAAAATATCCAATTAGAACTTTATAAACTGACCTCCAGCATTAATAATATCTCCGGCATTCACCTAGTTCTACAAGGGATATTGTCATTCGTGAACGCTACGTTAATTCTTTGGTACGCTGTGATGGTAGTGGTGGAACCAGGAAGGCTTGAAACAGAAATGACGTCTTTGATCTCCTTCACATTCTCTCACGTCTTATTGCAAGCTGGTTGGATCCTTTTCATCCGTGCCTGCAAAAATTCAAAATCACAGGTGATTATATAGTGTGCGGAAGGGCAACCTTGTCTAAATTACGTGGGATAGAATCCTCAGTGAGGGTTTCTCTCGTTTTCCGTCCGGTAATGGGTCTGTTTGCCTAAATTTTGAATGCATTTTCTTCCTTAATCCTCGGAGCTTATAAATGCCGTTTAATGTATTAATGCTATTACTCAAGTGTTATACGCCATTCTTTCAGCGTGTCATACCATACGGCATATGTCGGCAAATATGAAGCCCCTTTACCCGGTGTAATGCCCGAGAAACCTTAATGAGCTGGTACAGCGGGGAAGTCACAGATCATTCCTTGAATACTTTGCATGTAACCATACTTTCGCCTTGAATAACTGTGTCAATAACATGCTCACTCACAATTTTACACTTCAAGTTATACTTTTGGTAAAAGATCTTTCTTGAATTATGTTATCATTGGTAGGATATATGGGTATAGAGTACAAGTTGAAGAAAGTATCATGCAAGCGATGAGTTATTTATGATCTTTGTCAGCTAGGTCTCAGAGATATATTATTACTGGCCACCAGGCGATGTTCATTATGTATGTAAAAATGTTGTTATGCTTCAGTATCTACCCTCTTGGATTGAACGAAAAAATAGAAATGTTGCATGCATATTTTACATTTGCATAATATCATGCTCCTCAGACAGTTGGATGAACCTTAATCATCCGAACCAACAACAAATTGATTTTTATGGTAAATTGGAAAATGTTCGATCGAAATGTATGCCGGTCATTCTTAAAAACCTCATACTAACTGTTAGTTTCTGAGGATCACATGTTAATTAACTCCCCAGTGAGGAAAATCAAGTCCAGACATGGTGGACTTTAAGCGCCAAGCTAGTTAACAATCTAGAGACTGTTTTTACCGTATTATCCTTACGAGCGTAATCTCAATCTCTGTTCACCCAAAAGGTAAAATATCTTTTTATTCTCCCCGCAATATATTTTTAATGGCTCCCAAAATGGAGAATATGGAGTTTTGAACGCAAGCGGGTAAATATTTTCATTCTTCTTCTATTTGCTACAAAAAAGGAAATTTTGATGGTATTATCATCCTATAGATGTCTTTAGCGCCATAAAATAATTCAAATGTGATTCCCGGCATCCAGGTTGAAGGTTACCAGCCCAGTCGCAGAGTAAACTCTTGTTTTCAATCGGACTAACACTATCTCAAACAAATGAGAATTTTATATCGGTACTTCTGTGTCAGAACATCGAAAATACCTGCAAAAATAACACAGCACCTAAATGACCCTCGGCTAATATATGTCTTAAATGTCCATTTGGAAATTTTAGATCCTGTTATTCGGATACGACATGGCGACTCGGATACAAAGATTTCAGAAGCATTCTTTCTGCAAGTCACGCGAGAGCATTGATGGAATTTACCGTTCCATTGCTCCTCTGTTGTGGCTTGGTATTATATTCGGCTCCTCTCCAATCCCCGTGTGTCATCGAAAAGGCGGACAGAGCCGCACCCCCCCGGTGGATACTCCTTCATTGTGGGATTGTTCAGCTGGTGGGAATATTATTGATGCTCTCACAGACACTCGGCAGAATATCTGAGTATCGCAATGATCTCAAGTCTACAATCAGTATAATGCGACCGCGTGCAGTTTAATCATGATCGCCAGCAACTCCGCGGAATTGATAACTCATCGTAGGGAGTACCATGATATTTTTCAAGCATTTATGCAGCTGGATGTAAGACTCAAAGCCCTCAGGATGCGACCGAATTACACCGACATCCGTCAGGAGGCAATGAGGCAAGTGTTTGTATTCTGCGCCGGGGTTGGAATTTTCATTTTAATCATCAATCCAATGTGGAATGAATTCGTCAAAAAGAGTGGAATTACCTCCTTTGCATTCGGAGTTTATATCACCGTTTCCTGCCTTTCAATGCAGCTGATTCAAAATAACTTGCTGAGTAACATTTGTCACAGATAGATCCCCTGAACTCGGATATAAAAAGAAGCTGTGCCCTGATCATGGAAGTAGAATTTAATTCAATAGGTTTTCCCTTGGACGCGGTATCAGGCGGGGACTTGCTGAGTGGCTATATAACATCGGTTGTATCTTCTGAATTTAACCACATCCAAATTTGGAAGTCAATTCAAGTAGAACTTTGGAACTCGGCTCTACTTTCAATGGTTTGTTCAGAGCTTTTATTAGTAATTTTCAGGCATTTATGCCGATGGACGTAAGACTCAAAGCCCTTGGGATGAGACCGAATTATTCCGACATCCTTTAGGAGGCAATAAGGCAAGTGTTTGCATCCTGCGCGACGGTTAGAATCCTCATTTTATGCACCAGTTCATTGGTGAACAAATTTCTCAAAAACAGATGAAGTAACAGATGAAAAACAGATGTCACCTCACAAATTTAAAGACAGATTTTCTGGCTGCCATGTATGATCTTATATCTTGAATCTCAAAGTAATTATTGCAATTTTTTTCTTCCAATCCATGTAGCTTCTTTGAGGCATCGCAGATTGTTTGAGATAGCCTACCCAAGCTAACCAATGTACGTGGCAATGCGAGCTCTCCCGCGTTCTCATGCCACAAACGGTATAGACTTCTGATGGACGTGGCACTTCACCGTTATCTTTTGAAATAACATATCGACCCAAGCACTTTTTCTTTTACTAACAACCAACAATATCATTTGCTCTTTGTTTCTAAGGGCTGTATTCATAGTCGTTGCCTGGGTGTCCCCCAGGTGTTCAGAAATAGTATTCATAGTCGTTACCCAGGGGACTGTTGTCCCCTAACCCTCCCCCAGGCCGTCGATTTCCTGGGTAAGGCATGAAGCTTACCCGAAGCTCCCCTAACGCAGTACTGCTGCCCACGCGTGGGACGAATGGATACTACTGAACTAATGGCAGTACACGATAATATCAACATCTTTCCATAGTAACGTCTTCTGTTTACAAACACGAGTACTTATTGAATCACCCTCGTATTCCTCATCATTCAAATTACATAAATATTTAAGTAATATTGAAATCATTCTCTCATATTCCTTCAATCATTTTTCATCAACATTTTGTAATAGTATACTGTATTATTGTTTATAGCGTGCATGGTTACGGTGAGAAATGAGCATCGAAAACAAGGAGAACCATTCAGCGAAACCGTTCATATGTATTTTTGCGTGTGATTGTTGCCAAATCTCTTACCCAGGCGTCCCCTGGCTGGGTGTTACCCAGGTAAGGTTTTATGAATCGCTCAGCGTAGGGGACCCCTAGGTGTTACCTGGCTAGGGGATACCCAGGAAACCCCTAGGAATACGACTATGAATACGGGCATACATTACACCCTATTCAGTCACGACGTCGCATATCGCTTTCTTTCACTTGAACTCATTCCTTTCATCTCAATTTCAGTTTTCTACACCAGGACCAACTCTTATCATTGCACTCAGCTCGAATTCTAACGACTGATTTTCTGGCTGACATGGCTTTCTCTTTCTGAAATCTCAATCTGTTCAATTCTTCTGCCATCCATGCGGGATTTTTTGAGGCATCGTCGAGTGACTGAGGAAGTTGTCCCTAGTTAGCCAAAGTACGTGACAGCACGAGCACTCCTGCGTACTCTCGCTTTGAATGGTACAAACGGTATGGACTGAAGATGGCCACGGCTCTTCATCATTCATTTTTTGGTAATCAAAGTGTAACAATATGTAAGACCAGCATTCACCGATCAATTTGTTTCCTGAGACCAGCGCTCCTTTGGGTTTGAAGGCTAGTACACCGTTATTCACGTCTAATTACTACAAGCTATATGATAGGTACAGTGCACTCCTTCTTGCAATAGGTACAATTAGCCATTATCGCTACAATTTCCTTCTACTGTAATGAATGACAAACAATGGTTTGAAACGGCGAAAGAAAAATAAGAGGCTAATGGGACATTTAAGAAATTCGCACTTTTAGGTTTCCAGGATAAAGAGCAGCTATCTCCTACACAGGATACACAATTCCACAGTTGACTGACGGAAGTTTTATCATTCGTCCACAGGACTTGAAGCCCTAGGCGCCTTAGCGGTTCGAAAAGATTGAGGTTCAATTTCTGGCCAAATAAACCTTTTTTCAACCTAACCAGTGGATTTCAAACATTATAATCGATATAAAGGCACACCAAAGGGGACATAGTGCACATGTATCGCATAAAAATGCATCACATACAATCAAGTAAAACTACTTTTAAAATCCATACAAATTAGTAAGGTTTATAAAATGAATAATTTTGCATGAGATACAAAATTATAACTCGCTGTAAAAACGAGATAATAACGTACCCGACTTATCCAGACAACAAAATCGAAGAGATATCCTGAAAAGACAATTATTGACGGAATCTTCTTCTGCCATAACCACTGTAAATTTAGCGACTATAAGTAACCTACACCGAAACAAAACAGTTTTATTTGCTGATGGCACTACCTTTCTTCAGAGCAGCATTTTATTTTATAAATAGGCCTACCTAATAATTTTTACTAAAAATGCATTGATGTCTTTAAAACTTATTTTTATTATATCGGATGGTTAAATTAGGAAAAACATTAATGTGAACTTTGCTCATGCATCTATCATTCTCTCAATGATTGTAATGTTCGTGAAAGAAATGTGTTAGGAGCAAAAAGCATTTCTAACGAACTGTTCAATTTTGGTATAACCTTGAACTGCATCTCGTAAAAGGTATCCATAAAGTCCACAAAATTCAGCACTATAGAAGATTAACTTTCAAAAAAAGTAGGAAGTAAGTAATGTTTGTATCTGAGGTTAACGGTTGTTTGTAGTGATGTAGTAACGGTTTGTATCTGAGGACGGTTAACGTTAAAAATAAATACTTAAAACGTCAATGCTAAGCAAAGTATTAGGGGCTTTTCCACTAATAGCGCCATCCAATTAAGATGCTATGAAAAGGTACCAAAATTATTGCCAATGCGTTTCGAAAAATATTCCTCATTATATATTTCATGATGAATTTTTTTGCTTTACATTTGTAAGAAAATCATCGATATACAGCCTAAACGGAGGCAGAGTGAGGTCGAAATATGGTTTATTGAAAAACATAGACAAAAATCGGACACGGAGGAAGTCGTTTTAGAGAAAGTAGGATGTCTGGGCTGTTCACCATCGGTGGCATGAAATATTGATGAATGAAAACCAAGAGTATATAATTGATGAATTGAAGCAAATAGGAAGCCCTTTTGAAACGCAACGTAATGACATAGTAACTTTATTTTAAGATTACCACCGTAGGGAGTTCCCTAAATGTCGCCTCTCGCCTCAATAAAGCCTACTCTTTGTTAATACGTGTAGCCAGAGCAAATGCAAAGAATTCATGTTTGACGAGGTAGGATGTAGAGTATTCTGCAATGGAAACGCGCGAAGCTCCTTGCTATTTTGAACTCGAGGTTCTGAGAAATTCATTATATTTAAGCTATAAAATAGACCAATAAGAACCCATTAACTTAGCTTTGCCACGTGACCTACTGATGAAACCAGAAATGTTTAAATTCAAACCAATTTTCGTGCATTTGTTCGAAAAAGAACGTCAACCATTTCCGTCAAAATGACAGTACGATCGATTACTATTCGCTAAACTTGCGAAGACATTTTCTTAATAGATCAAACGTTATTCCACTTATTTCTCTTCCACGCAACTGTCACTCCATAATATTTGCGAGTTTATGAAGCTCAACGATGGCGATTCTAAGTCATCCATCGACTTCTGACGATCATTTACTCAGCAGTCCTTAAGTGATGAGAAATGCTGAAGTGAATGAGAATATGAAGTTTTCTTTTGATAAATGCATCAAGGGGCATCCAACCTGCATATAACGCAGCGACATTTCGTCTGGAAACAGGTAAAGAGAAATATAGACTCATATTGTAGCTCCGACGAAGGGCTGGGGGCTGATATTTACCTCAGAAGACGATGAAGGAACAGATGATTGCTACAAAACCTAAAATTTGCGAACTAGAAGTTTTGAGGGCGTTAATAATTTCACCAATATCGGAGTGTCAATAATCAAAACAAATATACATTGAGATCGGCCAAAAGTTAATTAATGGCCATAAGGTATATTTTGATAATGTACCCCACCTTAAGCAACCATACTCTCAAGAAAAATGGCACTAAAAATGTATAATACCTTTATAAGAGCAGTGTCGCGTATGGTGCAGAAACGTGAGTCCTTTCAAAGAATGACGAGGAAACATTCAGGTGCTTTGAAAGAAAAATAATGAGGAAAATTTATGATGCAGTAAAAGGGGGATAATTATGGAGAATGAGAATGAAATGTGAGATAAACGATATATTATGAGGTGAAGATATAGTGAGGTTCTCCAAATCACTGCGGCTGGCAAGGCTGGGATACAAAAAGAATGGGTGACAACAGAATGCCCAAACGACTGCTCTATACCCAGGTGGAAGAATTGAATAAGAGAGGAAAACCGCGGAAACAGTAGCTGTGTGGTGTTGTAAAAGATCTGAGGGTAATGGGTGTTGTAAGATGGAAGGAGAAGGCATGAAAAAGATTAAAATGGAGGCATATAACGGAGGAAGCCAAGATCCTCCCCGGGCTGTAGATGCAACAATGCTGATGAACGATAAACGAAACGAAGCGGAAAAACGGAGACGGTGAACAAAATGACACTCCAGTCAGTTTTCTTCATTATGTTATTAACACGTAGCTTATGCACTTGTCTGATTTTCGGTGCCTTGATAAACTTACTTCTGGACGACTTACTAATTTTCAAGCGTTCAACAGTCGCAAGTAAGCTATCTCTGGATAAGTATTGACAGTGCCGTATGGGGTGCCACTGCCAGAGAGAAAAGTTATAGCCGTGAGCGTTCACGAAGTTGGCATCGGCGCCTACCTCACATCAACTACTACTCTTATCCGACCTGATGACTGTATTTATTGCGGAATCTCTCCAGATTAAATAGAACTTTCAAGACTCAATGCATAAATGAAAATCACACTGTCCTCAGTGAAAAATTTGCTGCTGATGACTTACGTTCACATGTAAAAATAGAGCGTAGGCCGGGTAATTCTAAAATATAGTCATGATTACCATGATTTTAGGACGCTATTTGAGACATTTTTTGCCAACTGCGAAAGTCATTATAAGGCGCTAGTATTAGCAGCCAAAATATCAATCTGATCTAACAATTATAAGTAAAATTTATTAATATTCAGAGTGTGATACAATATGGATGCTAATGAAATGTATCGACTTATTATAACTTAGAAAAATAATTTGTCAATTGATTCATGCAGTACAGCCGCACTTGGCCTCGTATTTTTAAACTTTCGATTAATTTTACATTTGCTCGTTCAAAATTAATATGTGGTTAATCACCAAAAAAAGTCTAGGTTTAATTTGAATATGCCTAATCTCTGTAAGTGTAGTTTTTAGGGTATCTTTCATTTAAATTTTCTTTCAAAAGAGATTTTGTTCTTGCGTTTAGTTGTTTGCCGTATGAAACAATGCCATGTTGTGAAACAAGGCCAATTTTTATGAGTAACACATTGCATTAAATCATCTAAAATTCAATCTATAAATACAAAATATTTTTAAACTGACATACATTTCATGAATGTATCGATATGAACAATACGTGCCACAATACGCTGTGTTCAGGGAAAATGAAAAGTGAATATTAACAGAATATTACCGCATAATATCGCCCTCCATTGAAAGGCATCCTTTCGTATATCGGATGGTATCTTAGGACGATAAATATCGCAAAGCATTGCATCGTATTTCGTACTGAATGTAATTTAGTGGCTCACAACCCTACCAACACGAAAAACGATTTCTCCACTAGGGATTTAACTCGGAAACTTATAATTATATGTCATATTTTTACCCACAGTTTCAATAATTTCTTGATTAAATGGATTCGACTAAGAAGTAAGCCCGGAAAAATAAATTCATTTAACTAGTTCATCAACTGAACATTAATAGTGACTCCTAAGAATTTGTGTTTCGTTCAGTTGTGGCCCCTCGCACTAAAATTTGACTTAAATTATTAAAGAAAATTACATGAAGTAGGTAATATGTAACACCTATCATATGAAACACGCAAGAGGGCGTGTAGATGTAGCAATTTCGTCTCACAGTGCGTACTGAGCGAACTATACTTCAATGACGCACATTTAAAACGTAAGGTTTTAAGAAGATTTTCGCATATAGTACTGGTTAGCTTATAACAATATAACCTCTGAAAGAGACTACTGAAGGAGGACTCATCCGTTAAATACCTCGCCATAATATGACTACGCTACGCATCCGAAAATATTATAATTTAAAGATGGCGAAGGAGTGTATACAATGTCATTCATCGTGGTTTTACTAAACATTCAAGAAGCAAAACCAGTTTGAACTATCAGGATGTGGCGTATTCAAAAAGATTTCCGCAGGTTTATCGACAGATATATCAGCTTTTGGAGAGAGAATGGTTCCTATAGTCTGTCCAAACAGGAAAGGCGGGTAAGAGATTAAGGCACCACTCGAGAGCCCAACAATAGCCGCGTACGTGCCGTCCGCCAAACAATAGCCGGGGTCCGGTCGACCGCGTGCGCTATAATGAGTCACGAATCGCACTCCACTCTGAAAAATTATCACATAAAAGTAAGCGTAATTTGTAATTTTCATTACAGTTTTCATTTCTAAGTGTGATTTCATGAAAAAAAAGTCTGAACACGACGGAGTTATGTCAATTAGTTATGTAACACTTAGTGGCTGCAAAAAATTGTATTTTGATTTTTTTAACTTTTTAACTTATTTAACTTTTCACTTATTTACTTTTTATTAAACTTTTTACTGTTTTTTACTAAAACCAAATCAAATCGAATAAAAACAATTTATTGTCATAAAACAAAACATTCTAAATATTCTGTATAGTCCATTGTTAATCAATGGTATACAGTAATTGCGAGAGAAATGAATCATGCTGATCGACTGGGTATTACATTATAAGGAAGACCTCGCACTGGAAAAATACAGGTATATATAGCTAATTATGCTTTTTATCGTCCATTGGCACTCAGTTCGATGAGTCAGATATAATATGAGTCATGCCATTTTTTTCTTTTATAATAGGGTGTTCTCTCTTATTTCTCGATTCGAGTAACTGCTCCTCAATGCCTTTTATTCGATGTAAATAACTCATCGGAAGCAAAATTTTAGGCTTGCAAAGGAGAAAAAGAACATATCACGCCCATACTCTCATCAGACTGTGCTTAATTTAAAGGGTTGCGGTGAATTTTAACAGAAAATAGTAGATGAAAGGGCTTTTGAAGGGAAATACGGAATGCTCAACTAAAATAGTGACAAGTCCCTCTTTTCCATTTCATGTCAACTCCACGTCACGGCAAAGCATTCAGTCTCCAGATGATTCCTAAGAACAGTCTCCTTTCGAATGACACAAAGCGCACACGTACACCAAGCGTACATCGATCGTGAAATCGAAATAAATAGCTTCGTCCTATAAAAACACCCTTGATATAAGTGTTTTAGAAAAAAAGCGCGATGCACTATCAATCAAAGCGCGAGACAGAATCAGGGACTACTACATGCCTTTCGAATGACAAAGGTGACGTGAGGAAAGATGTAATTTGGGCACTCTCTCCACTCATGCTAATAGGTAGCATCCTCGGCTGTGAAACCTATCCAAGGAGTCATCGATCCGGCAGTAAGGAAGGGAGGACATTCGGATGGCTTTATCTATATTACGTCTTCGTGTTCTTCGTTATCACTATCATCACCTTCTTTCACTTATGGGGCACAATTTCTTACCTGCGCAGCGTAAATAGTAACCTATCCGCGTCGGTGGCGTTCGCGTGGGGATCATCCACCTACTTCTTGACGTTCAGCAGAGAACTAATTTACCGTCGACACCACCGTAGGACGCATCAGATGCTGTTGAAAGTCAGAGTGCTCGATAAAATGATGAGCGGTTTTCTCGGATGTTGCATTCCCACCGACGCTATCAGGTCTTGCTCGGTAATGCAGGCTGCTTTCATATTACTAGACATTGTTTATCATCTTGTTTCTGTAGGTTTCAGTAATGCTTATATCGATTTTATGATATGTTCCGTATACTTTGGCGCTACTACTTCCTTCATTAATATGAAGCACCTTAACCTGATCCTACAACTCAAAATACGGATGGTTTTACTAAACTCGGATGTAGAAAGGTTTTGCACCACTCGATGTGACAATGAACCAGTGACTTTAGTAGGGATGCGCTGTAGTTTAAGCAAAGGTGTAGTTAAGCCAGGACTCAGAGGCAGAAGCCAAGCAAAAGTTTTGATTCGCAGGTCCAGGATTTGGAGGAGAGTATATATTTCTATACATCACATCAACCACTTCCTGAATAATGTATTTGGAAAACTCTTGATTTACGAAATAATTCACTGTCTCATTAATGTGACTATGACCCTATATTTCACAATCAATTTCATGTTGAGTCAATGGAGTTTGGTGGAAAGTTACAAAGCAGCCCTCGTATTTCTCAGCTGGATGATCGTGGAGCTGATGCAAGTCTTCGCAATTGCCGGGTGCGGACTATACGCGACAAAAGAGGTAAGGATGTGATACTTCAATTGGGACAACGAAAGGCGCGATGCCTCCCGCCCTAGTTGATGTGCGAACTCTACTTGGGTTTTAAATTTAAGTAATGTACCGCGGAACGCTTCATCGACGCTAGAGCATCAGTCATGGGGATGGGAGAGAACATGTCAAGGATCAGGAAGAAGGAATAAGAGGAGACGAGATGTAGGTTAAGAAATTCTCTTACAGAGAATATTTTGACCGTATTCCGTCCGGGTTTTTACCGCGTCGATCCATTTTTGGGGGACCTAAAGTAGGACCTGACGAAGCCAGCTGGAAGGCAGGCGAAACTGTTCTCCCCCAAAAATGGATCGACGCGGTAAAAACCCGGACGGAATACGGTCATTAAGTAACCGCGGAAGCTTCCGTACAAGAGAATATTTTAAGTAATGGTAGCGGGCGTGACTTCGTGGAAGTCCTTTATAGGCCTCATGAGGAAACAGCCAAGTTGTAATTTCTTCAGACGCTCCTACTATAAAGAGAATATTTTGATACGATTATGGACCAAATGAAAGAAAGCGAACTTTAAATTTATGAATTAAACGTCCCAATCACGAATCTGGTAAACGTTGTGTTGAAAGCAATATTTTTCAATATTTTTATATTCCGATAACGGTGAAAGCCTTAGGAAAATTATATCAATGATAATATCATATTTTTCTTTCAGTTATTTACACTTCATATTGTAAATAATTAATGTGAAATTCTTCTAGCCTCGCTCATTTTGTACCCAAGAGAGGACTTTTTGAGCAAAATTTACGATACACTCAGACAACCAAATTGTTACTTTGCCACTGTTCTCAGAATTTAAAAATCATTACGCGTGAAATATTTTTCTTTCATCTGGTTCTTTGCATCAAAATAGTGTACATCGTCAGTGTCTCACTCAGTGTGTGTGGAAGTCGCTAATGGCTCAAAGGAGAGAATGAATGCTTGCATGTTCGGCAGTGTGTCTCTAATATTTTGTCAATTCATTTATTTCTGGTGATGCCATGCGGGGTCCAAATGTAGTAAAAAAATTATCTCCTTAAAATTAGTGTAATCTGACTCTTTAAGTAACTTTAGCGTATGAATTTGATAAATGAATTTGGTTTCATTTTAAAGAAAAATATCTCATCCTTCTAATGATACCAAAAATGAAACCCCTTACCACATAACTTTTGGAGTTATTTGCCAAAAAAATACCATCCCTTTTACATGGAAAATAGTACGTATATGCACTCCAGAGAGACATTATTTACAAAATGAGGAATTTCCCAGATCCCAGAGGAATAAGCCCAGAACAGTAAATGCCTTTTAGTTCTTTTTAGTAATATTGAAAAATAAACGAGTTTTTTGTTATATTTTGAGTGTAACTTTTGGCAACACCAAAACATTCATCGACGTGGGGTGATACGGCAAAGAGGGGACTCTATGGTCCTATTCCGGCCACTATAATGCGGACTTATGATTTTATATTCTGAGTGAAAGACGGCAAAGGGTCCATAATATTACACTCCATCCCTCTGATGAAACACTGTACTCTTCTCGCTCTCCACAAGGCACGAAATAAGAGATCGGGTTTGCAGTGAGAAATTTCCAAAATAACCGGAGTTCGAACTTGAAATAGCCTCCTTGATGTAGCCTCCGAGACTCCGTCGGTTCCTTCCATAATAAGTAATGCAAGATCTCCTGGGAAAAATATAGACGACGATGGGACACGAAGGCGGCGGATGAGAGTGAGCCAGGAAAAAAATTTCACTGCGAATATCGAGGAATGAATGGAAGAACAATGCCTATCCAGGGCTGAAGCAAGATGGACGGATAGAAGACGAATCGAACGTGGCGGCCGAATACTTTTCAAGTAGGACGTTCTATACAAAGAACCTTTGAATGACTTTTTAATTAGCTGTGCATCACTGTTCCTTCTTTCGCGTTGTCGTGATCGGTTTAAAAGCGCCACCCGCTCTGGAAAGGCAATTTTCAATGCTACTATCTAAGAATTGCACAAATTAAGTTAAAGCTTGTGATTTACAAAACGTGTGATGCGAGAAGATTTGTCATCTTTCCCCTATCCCTCTTTGTTCACCCTAGGGTATCAGTCCCTACTGTCGGTGCGAAAATTTCTTTTGAAAGACAAAAAAAAGGTGCTTTTTGGCGTTTTAGAACGGAACGCTCTCTTTGACATGAAAAAGTGAAGACATTTAAAGTTAAAATGTAATGAACCTGTAGTATTGTGTAGAAAAAACATAATTAAATGTATTTAAAACGTGCAGTTCTTTGTAATTTTTCATAAAAAAGTTATCATTAAGTATATGAAACGAATTTTTCTTGGTTATGAAAAGTAGTAGAAGAAAGATCTTGAGTTCATTTTGAAGCTCCTGACAGCAGTATTTTATAATAATTATCATCGCAAACCCACATTGTGATATCGATTTTTAATGAGTTAATAAACAACCGAGTATTTTAGCGTGCCCAAGCCAGCGGCGAATCGGCTGTCTTTGCGAGAGGGGTGGTGAAAGTTAGAAGGCTGTTGCCACTTGCGGGTTTGCGCATCATTTACCTCTGGATTTCTCTTGAATATCCATTGATATTTTTTGCAATTTATTATCTAAATAATGCATAACCGCGATGACTGAGAGAAAACATTCAGCACAATTGCGTAAAATGGCAGGAATAAGTTTGCTCTGAGTCTTCTAAACCGTTTATTGTCATCTTCCAAAGCATTTCTCGAATCGCTACCGTTTGACAAGTACATTGCAGCACTTCGCCTTACTTCTACGGCAACTACAAGTTCATACAGCGATCCAAGCATAAAAAAGGCTATACATCATACTTTATATTTTGAAAGGCATCCCGTGGCTCGATATTGACCTCCTACCGACAGGGACCTCAACTACGGAATTTTACATGAAACAGAAAACAGAAGGATTTTTCTCTCTAGATTAGAGTCGTCGAAAGTCATCATGTCTCCTCATGGGCCGGACACTCGTAAGAACTTCATCAAAAAGTCGCATAAGTTAGTTGGGGATATTTTCTGGACCAGCGCCCCCGTGCTATGGCTGTGTAGTATCTTCGGCTCCGCGCCATTTCCTGAGAACCACTCAAGAGGCAGACACAATAATTCCTCTAGGTACATGCTGCTTAGCTATGCGATCATTCAAGTTATATGGTGGAATTTTATGTTTCATCTCATCTCTGGGAGAACGGTACTTATCAGTGCCACCCTAACAACTATTACCTTTTTGATGTGGAATCTATACTGCTACATTCTGGTAACCATCAATTCGACGATATTGATACAGCATCGAGATAAGTATGACGAAATTCTTCATAGTTTCGTTCGACTGGACGAAAGGCTTAAGGCGTTGAATCTGAGAATGAATTATGCAGTAATCCGTCGCGAGGGAATAAGACGAGTGATTCTAATCGGCGCAAACCTGGCACTAATCTTCGTTTTTCTTATTCCAGCCGTGAATGGTAAGAGCGCACCCGGAGAATACCTCTTCTCCGCAACGAAATTTACTACAGCGCTTTCTTGTTTCATGACGCAGTTGATCCAAAGTAACTTACTGCAGAATTTGTACCACAGGTTTCATTGCATGAACTCGGGAATACAAAATCTCCGTGACGTGGATACCATAGTGAATGAAAAATTCTTGGACTCCGAATGTGGTAGGACAGCGAATGGTGATTTGATGGACAACACTGCAGTGGCAAATTCAAGATCTTTCGAGTGCGTTAGGAAGTTGGAGTCCATTCAAATCGATCTCTACAAATTGAGCCATAAAGTGAACAATTTCAATAGCGTGGTCATGCTTCTGCAAGGGATATACTTTTTTATCTCACTGACATTATATCTCTACTACCTCATTGATGGACTTGAGAGTATGCATAGAAGAGGAGTGCCGTTTCAGTATTTTTGCTACGGATACTTCTTCGCTTCGGTGCTTTGTGGAGTGATCCTGGTCATTTGGATCTGCCATGCTTCGAAAGAAAAGGTAAATCTGAGTGAACTTGTGCTTACTTAGTTTAGTATTTATAAATAGTATAGCACCACGAATTTTTTGTGGTTTTCTTCTACCAAAACATCCTTTTCAATAGCGTCTAACCACCTTATATCAATTTTTTATGCTTAGGATGTTTTTTTTTACCAAGTCTTAGTTAAATATTACAACATTAGAACTCAACTTCTTCCTCGCAAGAGAGTTATTTTCCTCATATAGAACTATTTCGGACTTGACAATGCCATCGTAATTATCGCAGAGAGCTACTTTCCAGTTGGAAATGAAAATCAGATAGATGGTGTTCGTACCATCTTATTTGACGTGTACGACACGTGTTTTAGCTTTATGCTATTGCTGAAAACGCTGTTCCACCACGTCACGCCGGAAGCGATTGACTACTTTCCAAATTATCGAAATTATTTACCTCTCACTTCCCAGGAGGTTTCCTATCATGTCTTCTCGACAAAAGAATAAATGCTCAGCTTATTTCTTTCGATGGAAGCTAGTTTATTAGAGAAACGTGATGAAAATTAATATTACACCTATTCCGATTTAAGATGAACTGAGAAGTTCTAATTGAACAGTTCCCAGAAGTGAACAGATCTGTAAATGAACGGTTCTCACATAATACCTGTTACACTCAGGGGGCCGATTTTAAAAGAGTCATTCCCGCTGAATTGTGGGTAAGACTTCGAAAACAATTGCCGGTGCCTATTTTGTAACCAAAGTTCGAACGTATTTTGCCTCACGCTCGCATCCTCGGCTTACAATACTCAACAAAATATCTGTCGAAGCGGCCATTATCGTTCGAAGATGGGTTTGTTTTTGTTTCTTAATTGATTGATATTTGAATAGCTATCGTCGTTTTAGAATGTTTTACAGACTGTAAATAAAATATAACACACTATTCTTGTCTATAATTACAATTGGTGGCCTAGATTGCCGTTCAGTAATGTATTGGAAAAGTATCTTATTAACGCGTAATGTTTTGATTAATTATAGTGTCCAATTGTCGCAAACTATCCTATTGTCGCGATTTGTTTTCACTTTTAATTGCAGTTGAAAGTTTTAAATCTCATTTCTGCAAGGACATGGGCGTAATGATTGCTGAGGATAGTGCAAATTTTTATCGTGTGATCAAGCGGCAGTGTTTATTGTGGCATACCAGTCCTTACAAATGTTACTTATGCGCTGTGATGGATTGTGTGTGTGCTCATGGTGGTGTATTAACATATTAAGGTTAATAAGATCTATGCTTCATCTATTGAAATTGTGTGTTGTGACAGGTATTGTACTTAAAGACTTACAATTGCGTAACAAATGTCGGAGGTGAATGATAGCAGCAACTATTACGTCCTTCCATCAAATGTCTAACTTGAGATTTGGATTCTATGTCAATTGAAATGATGATGGTGACTTAGTATTCCTTCTGAGTATTAAGTGAGGTTTTTTTGCGTCCTCAATAAAGGATGAATATTGAATTGTGTCTTAATTTTAATGCGGTAACTTGCCATTCCAAGAGTCACTTTGCGACAATAATAAACCCATCTACGTTTAAGGCAAGTGATAACTAATTAAATTAGACGTAGGCATTTAAATATTTGGCCATGTCAAGGTTTATTCTTTTGTTTGAGGGTAAATTGTGTGATTATTTTTATTCTAGTGAAATGTTGATGATTATTTTGTCAAATGAAGTTTGTTGGTTTTTTCTGTTTTGAAATATTGTTTTATACAATCATATCCTTAAGTAGTTAAGACGAATGTTGAATGGTGTTCAAGCGGCTTTCAGTGATAGAAATTATTATACATTTTCTGTGATAGGCTAAACGGATGTCTATGGTGATATTTCTGCAATAAGTGTATAGTCATTGGCAATTTGGACTTAAAATGCGTTGCGTTACGTTATTCAGTGTGTTTGAAGTGTTGTTAGAAATTATCAAATATCGTGGAAGGCTGTGATCACTCACTACAAAACGGAGCTTGGTGATGCAAAAAAAATTCATGGCATAAAGTTATTGACAATATTAAATTTGTTTTCTTTGGAAGTTAGGTGATTTTCGCCAAAGGGAAAGATTGATAATATGTTTGTATGCGATGTATGATGTTTCATATTTTGACATAGATTAAATTGTGACTCAACTAAGAGTTTTTTGTATTTATTTGCCTTAATATCATTAGCAAAGATTGGTCCATTTTATGTTTAATACTCAATTTAGTGTTGGTGTTTCAGCTTGTTGTAATTGTAGCAATTATGATGGAAAATATGCTCTAAAAATCTAGTGGAAGATATGATATATGCTGCAAGAAATAGACTTTTGAAAGTGATCCACTCAGCTCTTTTCAATTTCACTTGATGATAAGCTGGTCATTCTTGAATCTAGCCTTGTTGGTGGATTAGTATATGAATGCTTTGGGGTCAGGAATTTTCGGAGGATAGTCGTTGAGTACCAATAAATGTCCTAATTAATTGATGTCGGGTATTACATTTCACATCATGTCCAAGATAGTTTAAATGGACTATCGAGCGTGAGGTTTGGACACTGAAATTTTAAGAGAACCGTCGAGCTTTAGCTGTATTTAGACAATGAAAAATAACGGGAAGTATGTAGGAATATCGCGTAATTATGAGTATAAAGTTTGCTTTTGCAACAAGTGTAGTTCCATTGGTGAATTGCAGGGACTATTTTCTTTATTCAGAAGAATTTTATAGATATATATATGCGCAGAATTATGTACTCGGGAAAAAAGATGATTTTGGAGTGGAATACGATGTGATATGAACGGGATGAGAATATAATGCTCTTCAAATACATACTATTCATTGACTGTTACTGGTGAAATCTTCGTAAATTATGTTCGCCGGTTTGATGAAAAGTAGTCCATCATAATTCATTTATGAAGATCAAGATACAGCAAAACTCTGATGGATCATATTTTTCTGCTTTTAACTTTTGTAAAAAGATAATAGTTTTAAAGAAACAGGCAATTGGAACCGGAGAAATAGTTTTATCTGATAAATACTTAGGATGGCAAGGCATTAGGACTGAAATTATCAAATGAAGGCCTTGAGGAAAATTTATAAGACTCGTGAGAAAGTATAATTCGACTTCGTATGCATTGAAAATTTTAAAATTCTTCTTAATGGTTATTCAAAAATATTCAAAACAAGTGCGATCATTCAAAAATAGGCTCATTGCGCATGCGTGCAAGAGAAACAAGTGAGAAATATGCTATATGGCTGACAACAGAGTAACGTTCGACGGACTGCTGTGCGATCGCCCAGATAAAATCGTTCGAAACACTTCACTCGAATTAAGTGAGCTCGATCGAAGGTGAGCGGATCCCTAACGCTCGGACGTATGCCAAGTTGTAAAATCGGCCCCCAGTAATTGAAAGTTAGAGACAAGTGCTACGTCGTATGATTGAAGTAGCGGAGGGTCATAAATTGTGTTCATCAAGTTCTTTCGAGTACGATCAGACGGCGAGACTAAATGCCATTTCGGGGAGGGTGTTGGAGCCACAATCCACCCAGCCATTAGATATCGCCCCTCGCGGAGGGTGGGGCTTAATCTCGTCCTTGGGCTCCACGAAAGAACCTAAACAACATGCTCAACTAAAAAGCAACCTAAACTCAAGAGTTCAGCGACAGAACACTATTTAGAAAAAACAGCATTCCAGAGACATGCGAGGGGGGGAGATTTGGGGGCGGTCCGCCCCAGGCCCCGCTTTCAGCATAGGCCCCCAAATTTTAGTTTTTCCTGTTTTTACCAGACCCTCAAAAACTTTGGTTTGAATAAATAATTGGTTGTCCGAGGGGTGTATTGAACTACATTGGAAATTCGGTAAGATATAAATTGATGAGCAAAGAAACCAAGTATGAACACCGACTTCGGAAGTTTCTAGGCCCAGCGTGCAGCAGTGACATTAGCCCCGACGAGCAGAAGCTCCGATTTGCAGACGCCCCGATTTGCAGACGCACAATCAGCTGTTCGCCAGTCGTCACCCACCCTACCCTCCAGCCATATTAAGTCAAATCTCTATGCAATTAACGCAATGTCTTTTATGCCTCAATTTTACGATTTTAACGCGCATACATCTTTACAATACATTTTTACGAGCGAAATGTGGGAATTTTCTAATCACCATGTGTAATACGCATTCGACTTTTTGAGCATGGCACTCCTCGCTATTATCTGACCCCCCGTTCAGGGCCCAAAAGAACATCGTGCAAAGAAATGCTACGTGATGTAGTGATCCTACACATATTTCATTTGAATTTTTCTTATTTGCATTTTTTATTCAATTAATTTGTATTTGTTCCATTGTTATGTTATTTTCCTGGATTTTGGTTCCCAAAGAAAAATCAAGAAAAAAATTCTCCAAAATGGGTAACAACACATCGTGTTTTAGAGAACAAACTAATCGTGTGGTTAGAATAAGCCTATCCTATCCTCACTACGGATGACTTTCTCCTACAATCGCGTCCCACTTTCCCTTTAATTTCCAAATATAATGGTCTATTTGTATCAACGAAATGTCCATTCGTGTATATGGAAATATTTTTATTTAGTAGACAACTGAATTGCTATTCGCTACAAAGGGATATCAGTATTTAATTCTCCATAGTTTCTTTTAATAATAATAAATTTATTGTTCTGTTGCAAGGCTACCTAAGGACAAATACAGAATATAACTTTTGATTACATCACAGTCCATACAGTCGAAAACAAATAACACTATACAGAATAATACAATAATAATAAATAAAATACGAAACAAAAGTAAAATACAACCTTGAAGTTCCCTGGTTATTTTAAACAGTTAAGTGTCTCAAATTTTTAAGATTTTGTTCGCTCGTATCGGATTCCGTCCAATCTACTTGCTAGAGATATGGCATTATGTAATTTCTAGATCTACTATTCTGTGAGGTTCTAAATGGGCAATTATCGGCACCTTTGTAGGTTTAGTTGCCACTAAGCTTTGAGCTGTCGCTCAAGATGTGGTGGACAATTTGTTTACGATGAGTTTGAGTGAGCGGTTCATATTTTCTGGTAGATTAAGTGCCCGATTTGTTGCTATTGATGCGGTTCAAACATTGTGGCAGAGAAAGTATTGTTAACGCTCACCCAGTGGATCCGTCGAGGGTCAATTAAGGAAACGACAAATCTTATCACATGCGTTTATTCTAGAGATCTACGTGCACACGCGCAATAGTTTCCGCTCCGTTATTCTTACCCGTTCAGATTCTCACCAACTCGAGTCTACGCTTCGGCCGCTCCCCAGACCATGGATTGGCGTCCTCATGTAGCCCCCTTGTATTAATCTGATAGATCGCCAATAGTGACCTTCAAAGATCCTGCATCTGCAACACCTCATAGACGAGGGCTCTCTTATCTTAACTAAGCCCTCATTCTAGTAATCTTTAGTGGTCCAAGGTTATCATCTCCCACAACAAGCAGAGTCTACAGAACTCCACTGGCAACCGGACACTCCTATCTTAACGAAACCTAGTCAGCCTATCCTTAATTAAACATCTCAATGATTCCGACAATGCTGCAAAATGTCAGGAATTCACTCCGCAGTGCAGACTAGGATTAAAGAACTTAATCAAAAAGTTCTTTTTGTCCAATGTGCCAACCATTCTTCGAATTTGAGTGGAGTCCACCATTTTGGAAGTGTTCCTCTTTGTGTCACACTTTTAGGTACCTTGGAAAGTGTAGACAAGGTGTTTTCTTCTTCAACACATAGGTGGGATGTACTTGTAGAAATCATTGGGGTGACAGTGAAGAAACTTAATGATACTAGGTGGAGTGCTCATCACGATGCAGTAAAATCAATCTTTCATCATTTTGACAAGTTGGTCGAGGCTGTAGAAATTATTTATTTATTTATTTATTTTCACTGCCCCGAATACGGCACATTGGGCCATTTTACATTGGGCCACATTACTGTAGCTAAGAGAGTAAATTTTGATGATGTAATGAGACTGTTTGCAGAGGTAAATGCTCGCAAGAAAGAATTTTAATTCTTACTTCCGTGTTATTAAAATCTTTAGCTTTTGGGTGTGATTTCTATTGTAAATGAGAAAATACTGCGCAATAACAACTCTTCATTTCATACCTATTAAATACCATTGCTGAAGGATGCATGCCAACGTAAATTTCCTCCGGTCATAAACCAGCACTAGGTACTAGTTCTTACTCCGCAGCATGAAGTGAAGCGCTCTATGTTTAAGTGTCTAGATAATTTTCGTGAAGAGCTAAAAACTAGATCAACCTTAATGGAAAATTTTTACTTACATCAAAGTTATAAAAAGAGTGTGAGGATGCATTTTACGTACTATTCTGTGAATGCTGAGATAAATGACGTGATCCATTGATGAATGGTTGATTATAGGTCTGCGGGAATACAAGAAAAAGGACCCTTCTATTATACTTGTGTAGACTATGACATTGTTATAAAGCTGTCCGTCGCCTACTAAAATATCCAATTCAATCATTGTTATCAATTTCAAATAGGCCCAATATCGAATGGCGCCCCAAGCCTCCAACCATATTGATACGCCTCTGCAACATGCTCAATAGAGTTCAGCTATAGTGCACTGCTTAGAAAGAGGGGTTGACATCATGTTCAATAGAGTTCAACTGCAGAGATTCTCGTAAGGATTCGTCGAACAGCTGGGTGTTCAGCTAGTGTACGGAAAAAACTTGAATAAGTATGTTTACTCGATCCTATTCCGATCGGAAATTATTCATGCATTCATTGCATGCATTCGTTGGATTGGTTGCGATTCTAACAAAATAAATGTAAATCTTATTTATTCACATGCATTTCTATGGATGTGAAACGTTAAATTAAGTGAAAATTTTAGTTCGACATGGGAAAATCATTCTTAAGTTTAGAGTCGAATACTGACTATGGCAGCGGAAACTAAATAATTTCCTACTACAAGTAATGTAAGCATTCTTACGCTTTACCATTCATCCAAAATATCATTCAACCTGGGCAACATAAAAAAAGCCATTTATCATAGAGTACTTTGTTAAACGAAGCAATCAAAGCATCAACTCTTCCGTATTTTAGTACAAAAGTTTTTTGAATGGCGGTGATAATGAAATTCGAAACCAAAAGACTGTATATTCCTACTCCGGGCGAAATCAGCCTGAAGTTTGCACCGCGAATATTCGGTGCAAACGTCGGTCCTCAGTTATAATTTCCCTTAAAGCCGCAGCGCCATGTATTTCATAAAGACATTTCAGTGGAGAGAAAACCGCAGCAAGTTGTTATTTCTGCACATTATAATCTATCGCTTTGCGGTAGTAGGTAATTTTCATATTTTTCTCATTTTTTACGCCATTTCCTTTTTTAGGATCGTTTTTACTTTGTTTGGAGCCATAATTTCCAATCTTTTTCTATATTGAAGTTTGATCATCTAACACGATGAGGTTGATAAAGAATACATGGACAATAAAAGGAATTGGAGATTCTGTTCATCAAATATTATTTTACTATAAAATTATGTTGTAAAATTTTTTATTTAATTATCGTTATTTTAATTTTTATACTCTGAGTTATCACATAGAACCTGAAGCAATAGGAGTGGATGACAATTTCCATTTAGGTTCATTTTACATGTGTATACATGACCATCATATGCTATTCTGATAACTAAAATTTCATAAAGTCCGCCCCACCCCCACATTTAGAATGCAATCTACGTTTTTTTTGGATACGTTCTTTTGAACTGCTCCGACCCCTGAACTGGATCTAAATGAACTGTTCACCAAAAATAAGAGTATGGCATACCTCTAATTCCAATGTCAACACGTTCCATCACTCAAGTTTTATTTGCTGGAACGAAGATTCCTTCTTTCTTCCCACAACTGGTAATAATTCCAAAAACTGCATTACATTAACTTAAGGCATCATTAACACCCGTTTAATCTATCATCTCTCCCCCTCCTTTTACATATTCCCCTCTTTCCATGGCTGGTGTACTAACACTATCTGCCACACAACTCGTTGTCGATGAACGTGAAGAAATTTAAAAAGTGTGGCGTGGGCAATTATTACCTTAAGTAACGCTGTATGTAATGAGTGGCAGTGTGTCACTCCTCCACTCCTCTCTATGATAAAACTATTTTGCAGATTTTTCATTTCCTAAGATTACTTGCGCAGTATGCCTTTTGAGGTGAGTGATGAGACTTCGTTCCATACTGTCAATTTCGATTGTCACGATCATCAACATTGGTCTACCCCTCCATTTTTTAAGCTGCCTGGAAATTGAAAAAGAAAACAAAAAATCCTTACATTATACTTATGTGAACAAAAATCCCGTCACAGATATAGTTCCAGGAGTTGGATTTGGATTTTTTTTGGGAGGCGACCGACGACTAAGGAATTGGCGCCATAGGGAATAGGTAAGGGAGGAAGGGTGGATGGAAACCTGGCGTCGGCATTAGCCTACTCTTAACGGAAGGCGCCAAGGGGACCACAGCTTAACGTCTCATCCGACAGACGGCGTATTGTACTTCAAGTGCCCTCCAGAAGACACTCAAGTAGGGATCGGGTGTCCTCTGAAAAACATCCTCCTCTGCAGGGATTTGAACCCTGGCCGCCCGTATTGTTAGCCAGTACCCTAGCTACCACACCAACCTGATCTCCTGTTCTAGAAGTAATCATCCCCCCTAACAATGCTCATGTGTCGAATGACGGCCTGCGTCGATATGATAGGATGGTGTTACATGATACAATATTTTGGCGGATATTGGCAGATATTTCGGAATTCCATATTTTTAGGAAGCATTAAGGAATTGAAGGGATTACTGGTCAATACAAAGGCCATTTATGTATACAAGAATCTTGATTCCGAACACAAGTTTTACATTTTGTTTAAGGAACCGTCTTTCGAGTACCATTGCGGTCATTCAAGAGTGGCACTCGTTGGAAGAAGTTTTTTGTCGCTATTGTATACCGCGGCGGTAATTAGTCCGACAGATTGTACTGAGTATGTTCTTAAATTTGAGAATGCTAACAAAAGTATATTGGCATTTTTATGTAAAGGGGGGAAGAAAACTTGAAAGTACTTAATGAAATTAATTAATAAAAAACAAAAGTATATTGGCATTTGTAAATAGAGGGGGGAAGAAAACTTGAAATTACTTTGGCCATGTGACGTTAGCACTAGCACATTCTTAACTATTCCAGAGGAAAATACTATTCATGATGAAAAGATGCAACATTGTTAATTCGACACTAATTTATTAAAACCGATCCGGGCTTCAGCAACTGAGTGCCATTTTCAAGGTAGTATATAGAACTGACTTGAGTGGCTGAGTATATATTCAGGCGTTCCGGCTCTCGCCGCAGGATTACAACTTCCCCCTTGGACTGGAAGCTTTCTCCTATCTCCAAGTGAGGAAGCAGTGGGAAGGAAAGGAATGGGAAGGGAAGGTTAGCGAAACCAACAGCCCCTTCGAGGCCGACACCAATGAGGCGGATTGAGGTCAAAAGGACCTCAATTGGGCCTCCGCCCCCCGAAGTGCTCGTATTAGTTTGGTTACCCAAACAACTGAGACGAGTAGCCGTCGGTCTCGCTTTCGCGAAAAACCTACAGCACATCGTTGAGAACCGGAAGAGCCCGTTTGCTCAAAATATTGGGATTAGGTATCTCCCTGGCTCCCTTTCCGGGTTGACGCCGTGCAGTCTGCCGGAGTACGTCCTCGAGTCGGGGACCACCGGGGACCGGACCTATGAAGGGTCAATTCGGACCAATTCTGGTCAAAGCGTGGGTACAGCCCTTCTCTCAGTAGTCCTCGTCAACCCATTGAGTATATATACAGCGGATTCGGGTATCTACACCCGCGGGGTAACTACCTCTAGCTCGGCAGGATGCTCTCGCTTATATCCTCGCTAATTTATCATTTCTAACCAGGGGGTGGGCGTGGAGGTATGCAGGTAAAGGTGACGTAAAGGCGGCGGATTGATGAATACAATTGGGTTCCAACTGAGTAACTTGTAAACAAGAATAGAATGGATGACTCGGATGGTTGTCTGTTGTGGTGGGATCCCTTTCCTTCTCCTCTCCCCTTTTTTCCTCCCTCTCCCTCCACCAGTACTGTATATATACTCAGCCACTCAAGTCAGTTGTACCTTGAAAATAGAACTCAGTCGCTGAAACCCGGGTCAGTTCTCACAAACTATTGTGAAATAAACCAAGTTGTATCTTTTCATCATGAATATCCAAAACATCCACAAAGTAACGCCTGAAACAGTGTCGTTTGGAAAATATTTTTATGGGAAACCAACAGCTGCCAATAAATCCTAAGCGATATATATTTTATTAACTGTGTAAGCGGCTAAATATTTTATTGATTTTATACGAGACAGTAATAGCCTTTTATCCAGAGAAAGATTAGAACGACCATTAATACAAATTGATTGTAGTTTAAAAAGAAAATAATGGAAATGCTCTCTGAAAATGGTCAAAAAAACATCTCCTTTAATCTACTGGTATGGTGAATTAAAAATAAAAGGATATTAAGCCTTTACGTGTGATACGACCTCAAATTGCTGTTCTTTTTTTTCAACTCACATTCAATTTCGATAATTTTAATGATAGAAGAATGCATTTCTTGCATTCATTCGTGTGGTTTTTGTTTTCTGCGTCCGAAAACGAATGCTTTTCATTTCTGAGTCAAAAGACTGTAACCAATAGGACAGGTTTCCCTTAACTAACATGGTGGATAGTCTTTCCAAGAATATAAAATACCTCTTACTGGTCCTGTTTATTTTTAATGCAGCCCAGACGCACTAGGACGTTCATAAGAAAGAGTTGGCTTCTCCAATTAAACTGGATATAAATGTTCACTGTTGCCGGTAGCGTCCTCAACTCCTGAAATACGCGGAAAATAATTTTACTGAGAAAAGATTCTCTCGTATTCCTTGTGGGAAATCAATCATGTCCCCCTAGTGTTCCAGAACGCAAGAACGTGCACTCGACGAGCTTAGGTGGCAAGAAGCCACCTAAGCCCGTCGAGTGCACTTTCTGGACCAGCGCTTCTGTGCTCTGGCTCTGATTTATATTCGGCGTCACGCCGTTTCCTCCGAATACTCCAAGGAGCATATGCAATTCGATCCCAAGGTGCTTCATTTTAAGGTCATCCCGCTGGCGTGGGTATTTTTAATGCCGCTTTTGATCTGGATTGGAGTGCTTCGATACGGATCAATATATTGGAGGGATGCGTTTTAGCGATGGAGGTACACGCTTATATTCACTTAGCCATTAACTCAATGAAAATGATACTGAATTTGAGAGAATATCACGAGGCATTTATATTAAGTATTAAGTTTAGAGTATTAGGCGATATTTGTGGAAATGCACTACAGATATCATGATCTCAAAAATGAAAAGGTTTTTGTTCACTTTCCACAGAAAAAATTTTATTTTTCTACCTGGTTTAGACATAGCTATGTCGAAAATGACATAGCTAATGTCGAAACCAGGTTGGGAAAAAACAATTATTTCTGTGAAAAGTGAACAAAAACCTTTTCATTTTAGAGATCATGATATCACGAGTCATTTATATGTTTTTTGACTAGACAAAAGGCTCAAAGCGATGAAACAGAATGTGAATTACGCTAACATCTACCGGGAGTGTATATGGTATGTGACAGTTTATTGCATGAAAATTGCTCTAATGTCTGCCATCTTTTATCCAACCTTGAATGCAAACTCCACCAGCAGTTTTTTCTCCTCTTCAACGAAATCCAATACCTCCTCGCTCGTCTTCCTGGCTACCCAGCTCACCCTCTCAATCCTTCACCAAATCCATAGTACAAACTCCAAGCCAATAATTCTTACTCGAATTTTAAATCCCAGGAAATCTTAATTCTAATGATCAAGTCAATCAGATTACATCTACATTTATGTCATACCCTGCAAGCCACCCAAAGGGTGTGTGGTAGGGGGTGCTTCCACTCCAGGCATGCATGAATTATACGGCAGAACACCTAAACTACATTGAAACGAGCGTACCACGCATGCAAAGCGCCAATTATAAAGCTTGACATCAATACCACGAAGATGCTGGCAATTTAATTAACTCATCCAATAGTAACAATTGGAAAAGGTATATTCCTCCGAATTGGAGAAAATCCCATTGACTGACAGACAATTATTTCTTCGCCATATTTGACGAAATTGGACGCTATCGATGAGAGTTTGCGTATTTAAAAGAAAGTAAAGGAAATCTATCATGAGGGAAACTTAATCGCCGATTTTATCAAACCCGATTACGCCGGCAATAAAAAAAGCTAGAATGTATGACACGTTAATCCGCCCTACAATCCTATTCACGGCTCCGGTCTGGGCAGGACTTAAAATAGGAAACCCGTGTCATGGCGCCGAAAGAAATAAATGAAAGACTGTGTTCACTCCATCTTAAGTATTTGAAGACAGATTAAAGACGGAAAACAACAAGAAATCTGGCATCAGACCAATCAAATTGGTGATATATATGATATAATCTCGGGTCAAAAGACCCTAAATAATCAAAATAGTTCTAAAAATTTATTACTACACAAATTTTACGCTCAAAAGATCCATTAAAGAAGGTTACTACTGCAATTGGATTACATTAGATTTTTTTTCGAAATCACACGGTAAAATTACCTAAGTTAGCGGGTACTAATGGTAATAGATCAATCGGAGGTAATGAAAACAATGAAAGGACATATGATTAAAACCCAGACACTCTGACGTCCCCGAAACAAGCTGCTCAGAAGAAACGACAGTAAATGTACGGCAGTGTGTATTTTAACTCCGTTACAACTAACAAGGGGAGTGTCAGATAGCCGGGTCTCAGATTTTATTCAAACTTAGTAGTTGTACAGACCGCTGTATGTGGTTCATGAATCATCCCACATATAAGGTTATATAATCAATAGTTTAAACAAAAAAGGCCTTTAAAAATTTCAAAATTCCCTTCAGACGGGCCACCCACATAACTGACAAGCTGGACGGGTGGCTGACGTGCTCGTCTCCGGTCTAGAGACACGGGTTCGATTCCAATACGGGGTATGTTTCTTCCGCTGTTTTTATAGTTTTTATTGCACGGCATCCTACAATGCGCTCAAGATCTTTTTATTTTTACTCGAAATGTTATTTTTGCGTGAGGCAAATTTTTCATTTGCATACACGACGTCAGGCTTAGTCTCTTTTTTTCGGTCGAAGGCAGCCTTCTAATTATGTCACTTCCTTATCTTTTCACGACGTATTTCCATTATTCCTTCATGCACATGATTTCCATTTTCTATAATTAATTTATAATATTGTCTTCATATTTTTACAATTCGAGCATAATTCTTAATAATATTCAAATTTTTAGTAGCTTGTCAGTTATGTGGGTGGCCCGTATAAAGGGAATTTTGAAATTTTTTAAAGGCCATTTTCTTTTAATCTGTTGGTTATGTAACTCTATATTTGGGGTGATTCATAAACCGCATACAGCGGTCTGTACAACTACTAAGTTTGAATAAAATCTGAGACCCGGCTATCTGACGCTCTCCTTGTAAGTTTTGCAGCTATCCTCGCACCCGCACGCACTAACATTCGCGATTTAACGGTGCTGCCGCGTGTAAGGCGAAGAAATTCGAGAGATATGTTTTCCTATCATAACGAACATTAATATTATTCGGTCCTGTGTGGAAAGATGTTTACTCATGCTCACCCCAACGAAAAAGGACAGTATTTAGGAATTCAGGCCACTGTATTTATTTAGATCAACACCGTTGTCTCCTTGAGCTATTCGGCATTCCAATGCCTCTTCATGAAGTCCAAATTTTCTAATATATTTCCTCCCTATAATTTCGTGGTTGGAATCTGCAAAAAGATGTCGCATCTTGAAAACTACAGAGGCACAAACGTGAATTGACTCGGATAGTACCATGGTTATTTAAATAAAGACATGAATGTGACGCATTTGACTGCTAGTCATGGTGAATAACTACCAAGGCACCGAAACGCTGTGACGTGTAATATTTTGACAAATATCTTTTTCTGAATTAATATCGAATGTCAAAGAAATCTCCGTTTGAAAACAACCGTTTTTATTAAAGAAAAGCGCAGTCAAAGTGTCACATTGGAAGGATTTATCAACAAAAGGGGCTTTCTTACTCTTGAGCTGCGGTTATCTAGAACCGATAAGATGTAATTAAAAAGTAACCTTAGAATTGAGTGAGATGGGGATATTTTTCAATTTTTCGCAATGGTTGCCTTTGTAGTGACAAGAGAGGAGTTCGCTATCACTTGAATGAACCACTTACAGTTGTATTTCTCCTAGGGAGTCCTTTTCTTCTCATTGGTGGGTTTTTCACAGTCATATGTTTTTACAAAAAATTTGATAAGTTATTTTCTAATCAAAAGAAGCAGCATATTGAAAAGAATCAACTCGCTCGATAAGTGTTAGCACTTTCTGCACCGGAGTTAATGAATCATTATTGAAACATAAACGCTTCCAATTCTTTCATTAATTTAATATAATGTTATAATAATTCATAATATAAGGAGAGGCTATGAGTGCAAATTAAACTCTACACCGCATGCTATAATTACAGCATTTATAGCCATAAGTTTTTCAAACCTAAGAAACCTAACGCCTTAAACTTTCTTGTGTCGTAGATGTATGCACACGGAACAGTAATAGTTAATTCATGCGATTAACGTTAGCCACTTCATTCCAAAAGATTAAATGAACTAGTATTTCTTATACTTCAGCGACCATTATTGAGAAGTGTCATTTGAAGAAATATAACTACCATTCATTTGCTAGGATGGAAGAAATCCAATTCTGTCCATTAAAGTTAGAAGGCTGAAACAAATAGATCGGAAAGCCTTTATCTTTTAATTTAGTTGGCCCCCATCTGAAATTTGCGTCTTGTTATCGACCTTTTGATTGCTTGCCATTGGTTACTTATGGTAAAAGCACGTTATTAAAAACTCATTTACTAGCAAGGTCGTATGTTTCCTGTGGACTGGAAGAGACTCTGGAAAATATTTCGGAGATTAAAGCTGGACGCAATTATGCTACCACCGTATTATTAACCGTTTGCCCGTCTTATAAATACACGTTGTTTTACTCATGTCTCTAACTTTTTATTATGAAGATAATTACGGACGGAATGTTCAAAATATAAAATCGAAAGCAGGGAATATCGTCACCTCTCTAACGCTCGATATCAAACTCATTCTGACGTGAAGCTTAGCTCCCGGATGACTTGTCGACCGAAAGAAATCTCTGGAATCTGTAAGAATCTTCATGAAGAAGCCCATCTCGTGCTCTGAGTTGCTGAGACATCGAAAAAAATACATCAAGATGCAATTTAAGCTCCTCGGGGACATTTTCTGGACAGTGCTCCTACAGTCATGATTATAATGGATCAAGGCACCGAGGCCTTGGAACATGCAGTATTTTCAAACAATTATCTATATCCAGATACTTATACCACAACCGTTTTCTTTAAGGAAATGCGCAGTATGAAGTGTCACATATTAAGGATTGGCATTAGACCCAATTACTCTCGGGCTGTGAGAATCTAGAATCGATTAGGTGCAATGAGGCGCTCGCTCTCATTTTGGATTCCTGGCTGTCTTTGTTTGCAAATATTAGATCAGCAGCAAATTGAAACTAATCATTTTGCTCGATATGTATTAGCCCTTTCTCCACCTGAGTGTATAAAATATTATTAAAACCTGAACACTTTCATTGATTCAACCGCTTTCATTAATTTATAATACAAGGCTACAATAGTAAATTAAACCCCCACCCTCATGCTATCACTAAGGCGTTTTGAAAGCCATAAGTTTTAAAAATCTCAAATTAATGCATGAAAATGTCTTGTGTAGTAAATATGTAATCACAGAACTGTGATATTTAATTCATGAATTGAAAGATAGTCACTCCATTCCAAAAGATAATACGAACTTACATTTCTTCTACTTCAGCGACCATTAATAGGAAGTATCTTTTTGAGAAGTGTGCTTACCGTTCATTTCCTCAGGCGGAAGGACACCTTTAAAGTCTAGCAGACTGAGACGAATAGATCGAGAGCTCTAGCTTTTAATATTGCTGGCCCTGACATGTTCTTGGCGACATTTTATCGACCTTCTATTTGTTTGCAATTGCTTACTTACTGTGGAAGATCGTTAAAGGAAACTCATCTTCTAGTAACTTCGTATATTTCCTCTGGAATCTAAAAAAATATGGCAAACATTTCGGAGTTAAAGTTGACGCAAAAACGTTACGACCATATTTTTTACCATTCGCCCGTCCTAGAAAGGCACGTCATTAAACTCATCTCTCTAACTTTTTATTAAGAAGTTAATTACGGACTGAATGTTCCTAAAAAAGTACCAACAGTACGGAATGTAGTAAGCTTTACGACGCTTGATATAGACCTCATTTTGACGGGTAACTCAGTTCCAGGACAACTTGTCAACCTGTTTGCCGGAAGGAAACTCTGGAATCTGGAAGTCTTGTCATGGAAAAGACCATACAATATCCTCGGCTGCCGAGTCCTCAAAAGAAATACATCAAGAAGCGACCGAAGCTCTTCCAGGACATTTTCTGGACCAGCGCCCCCGTGACTTGGGCCTCTATTATCTTCGGAGCATTGCCGCTCCCAGTCTACCATCCTCGAGACGAGAACAACGCAATACCTAGGTGGATGCTGCTTTATTTTGTAGTCATGAAGGTGGTATGGGTAACTATAATTTTCCTTAAGCTATACTACGATTATATAACCTACAATACCACCATATCTTCTGCAATCGTTTTAGCTTGGAACATATACTCCAGTGTCCACGTTGTATGTAATTCTGCTCTACTGCTGTTTCGTCGACGTGAGTACCAAGAAATAATGCTCAGTTTTCTTCGACTTGACGAAAGGCTTGACATTATGGAAACGAGGTTGAATCATGCTAAAATTCGCCAGGAGGGGATGAGGCAAGTGGCCCTTTTCGGCGCAAACTTCGCACTGATCACAGTCCTGATTAACCCAGCACTTTATAATAAGTCAGGAAAGGTGGTATACATATCATATTTTTCAATACTGTACATGGCTGTTTCCCGTTTTTCTGTGCAGCTTATCCAAATCAACTTGATGAATAACTTGCGCCGTAGGTTTTGCTGGATGAACCACGAAATACAAAAGCTCTGTGACTTTGAGGACTCGGCGGGAGGCGAAGTCTTGGTCTCCCAGTGGAGAAAGGCAACGGTCAGCAATTTGTTCAGTGATCAGAGCACAACGGATGAGCTCAGAATTGTCGGATGCGTCAGAACGCTAGCGCTCATCCAAATTGAACTTTACAAACTGAGCCGTATGACAGACAATTTCACCGGCGTTCTCAACCTTCTACACGGAATATTCGGTGTTTCGACTATGACATTATACCTTTACCTTGTGTGGGACATACTTTGGAACATTCAGAGAACTGTTACTCTGCTATCATACTTTCGTTACGGATACTGTCACATGGCGGTGTATATTGGAGTTTTCCTGCTCATCCGATCCTGCCGTACTTTGAAGCAAAAGGTGAACATTTCAGAATTCTCTAAGACAAAGTTCAAAATTGATTTAAAGTGTTTAACAAAATGAGATACCATAGAGATTTTTTTCTAAAAAAGGATAAATATATTGGATAGTTAAGTGAGTCCCGTACTCTAATCAATCTGCATGAACATTTTTTCGGACAAAATTTCATATTTTGAGCAACACAATTGCCCATCTAATTTTCCTATGCTTCCTATTTACTTTTTCACTTTGGTGATATGGTTGCACCTCTCTCTGCCATTTTACCATGCATAATATATTCCCTTAAAAGCAGGATGATTCTCCATATAATCTTATGGCTGCTTTCTCACTTTTTAGTCGAACTCTGCCTTAATTCCAAAATCTGCTGCAAACGATCAAATTGATGTCCTTACTCATCTCCATCATATATTTCTTTAACTTTTACCCTTATGTCTGATTTTTCGGATGTCGGCCTTAGCGAAAATATCTTATATAACATTTAACTATTACGCAGTACCACATTAATTAATTTATTCGTCTTCTGTTCACTGCTGCTCTCGTATTTAGATACATTTATCCATGAAACTCTTCCTTTGTCCACCATATACATTCCTCTTCGTTCGTTTTCCCATTCTTTGTTTGTAATTTTGCTTGGCTATCTCCTTTCCTTCCTGACTGCTCTTAGCATCTCCTCGTCCGCATGTTGGCGGAATAGTCATGGGGGGTCATTTGAAGTCAACGACAGGTTACTTTCGTCTATTACAAAGTATTGCATTGTTAGGGGATTTACAGCGAAACCACTCATACGTTCAATGGTATCAGGCTCAACTATGTGGAAGTTGATATTCACAAATGAAAAAACGACTTCGTTTCCTTCCACTGATTTATTTTCTTGGTACGACATGTTTCGACACATAGAGGTCAGAGGTACTTGAAAATGACCTCTATGTGTCGAAACATGTCGTACCAAGAAAATAAATCAGTGGAAGGAAACGAAGTCGTTTTTTCATTTGCGAAACCACTCGTTCATACGTTAATTGCACCATCTCCTCCAGTGATCCCACAACGTCTGCCGCTGGAGTATCGCTCCTCCACCGATGCAATGAGAATATTTCCCTTATGCAATGAGAATATTTCCCTTTCTTATGCTGCATTTCACTCCGGCCTCCATCGGACGAGCTCCGTAGAAAATGCGCGCCTTGGCTGCTCGCAGGGTAGTCTACAAGATGCAGATCATGTTTTTTATTAGCCCTCAATTTCGCGATTCCATTCTGCTTTAATAGATTATACATGATAAATTGGCCTTCCACTTTTTTCTAAGTGCTGGTGACACCGGAAATATCCACGGATTAGCCTCAACGGGTGCTATTGCACAATAGTGCGAAAGCTCCGAAGGTTAATAAAAAATTATTTGACCAGGAATCGAAACCGGACCACTTAACATAGCCCCGAGTGCTTTAGCCGGTTAAACTAGGAAGGCTTCTTAAGCCTATCTCGACGCCGAAGTGCGTTAAGCCTCGGTAGCTTAAGTTAGTTTGACCGTGTTATTTCCCTATGTCATAATGGTGACAATATTCGAACTTCACGTTGTAATGCCAGCAGCTGTAAGTACCATGAAGTAAACATTGTAGTATTTATTTTATAATAATATACTTTTACATGACCGAAACCCTCAGGAACTAAATAAGATTATCTGTTTAAGTCTTTAATTTGACTCAGTTTTTTCACGCGGTACGTTTTAATTTCCTTCACCAGGGAAGGTTTTTTGTGATCCTGGAGATATATTGGTGGAGAACATATCTATCAATTTTTAAAAATAGTGGATAAAACATTAAGACCACACGATTGATTTTTTGATTTGCTCGAATTGTTGGAAATTTCTCATTTTTAATAGCTTTTATTTAACTTCACTTGTGTCTGGGTCAAAGTTTGTAATCAATGTTTAACTACATTTCTGACTAGCCAGAGATTTGATATTTTGCACATAGGTGCATTTCCGGTGATAATACAATATTCAGTCATAAAAAAGTAAAAAATAAAATTAATATTAAAGAAATAAGTTTTTTTAAAATAGCTTGTTTTATCCTGTCGTGTATGCAATATTGTAGACTTTTTTGTCAACCTGGTGGGGAAATAATGTTGTGCAATTGGAATCGCTGTCAAAGTAACATATATTCAATACAGATATAATTGTATAAGGAAATATTTATATTAAAATACTAATGTGATATTTAATTGTTATATGTTGAGCGTCCCACGCTTTTATTTTTAGTCGCATAACCCAACCGGAGCTTTTCTTTCTCTTTCATGCAGTGTTTTGAAATAATTTTTTACTTTTCAGTGCATTTTTTTAATAAAAGCTATTTTTTATATTTATTTAAAAGTAGTTAAGTAGTCAATAACAGCAACGACAAAGCCAATTTACTTAACCAGTGCTTCGAATGTGTATACACAAAGGATGACTCGATAGACAATTTAGACACTTCAGATTTTAACGTGCCGATGGGTGACATAACAATTCAACGTGATGGAATAATTAAACAACTGCGCTTTATTAAAAGTAACAAGTCTCCAGGTCCAGGAGGAGTACCTGCAGGCGTGCTCAAGGAGTTAGCGTCACAGATTGCACCATTCTTAGGAGTTATATTTGGCAAAAGAAGAATTATTATATATTATCCGAAGATAAGGTTCCTAAGACTAGAAAATATCCAACATCACTTCAATATTAAAAATGAGAAAGAGAAATGACCCAGGATATTAACGGCCGACAGCGTTAGCATCACTTTTATGCATGATCCTCGAACACATTGTCGTTAGCAATATAATGACATTCCTGTAGAAACGCTACTTCTTACATAGCAGTCAGCATGGCATCCGTAAAGGCAGGTCCTGCGAAATACAGCTTGCACTCTTCCTTCATGACATCCTGAAATCAGCTGAATCGACGAAGCAATTTGACGCAATATTTTTTTATTTCAGGACGGGATTTGACAAGTTTCCTCACAAAAAACTATATAAATTACAATATCCCAGGTGTGGCGACAATCGCAGGCATTGTTCACACGGAAGGCTCTATCTCGAAAGGAAAAAATTGCATTATGGTAAATTTTCATAATATTCGTCAGTGTGTAGAAATAAGTTCCAGAAATGATCTCCATTAATGTTGCCCAGCACGCTAATATTTCTTGTACAAAGAGAAACGGAGTACATTCTTGGACTGGACGACCGTTTGCGGAGAAAAGAGTGGAAAACTCTGCTTCCATGAGAGCAAGAATAATTTAGGATGATGCGATCCATTGAAGAAAAAGAAACTAGTGGTAAGACTTATAGTAGTAATTATGAATATAAGACTGGAGAATCTCTGAAATTCTTGTAAGCCAATTCATCTTATGATATATATACAACTAAATATGAAATAATTGGTTTGTAAATTCATTTGCTATTAGAAAATTCAGAAAGCAAGTTTTTCATATTTGAGGTTTAGAACATATGCTCTTATGTTATTAAAAGGCTACATTATTATTTAGGAAAACCAAATGGTATCCTACAAGATTACAATCTGATTTTATATGGCGGAATGGTTAAATAGGCATTGGAAGATGGACAACGGTGAATAAGATTGGGTGCGATATTTCACGGTGTAAGGCAAGTTTGCATTTCAACATGAGGTCTATAACTTATTGGCCAAGGAAACAGTAAGAGGCATAGGAAGAGTTATACCCGTGGAGTTTAAGTTTGAAGACAGGCAAATTGGGACTCGGAAGTTGGTTGGACACGTGATGAACGAGAACGAGCATGATCTTCTGACGTTCGGGATGTAGATGTGGAGGATACAGAGAGTGCCGTGGGTGGAAAGGTGGTTTTTCACTACTAATTCATAAAAATTAACTTATTAATTAAATGAAGAGGATGTGCTTTGCATGGTATAGAATATAGACGTTTACCACGCCAACGAGTCCATTAGGCCGTTACCGAATAAATTCAACCCAGTTATACCACTGTGAATAAGGCGGAAATGTTATGGGAATAGACCATAGAAAGATATTTCGCCACTCGACCGCAAATTGCAGCGGTCGGACACGCTTGTGAAAACTAGTTCTGCAACTCCTAAATAAATAATCAGGTCGACACGTTACAAAATTTATCATTTGATTTACTAATGGCATGTTCAGACAATCCCTTTCGGGAGGAGTGAGTCTATTACGCCTCAGCTATGGTATTACAGGAAAGGGAATTTCTGGAAGAGGTGATTTGAACAGATAATGAGGGGCAAATGGATGCTCAAGGACTTGATTAAGGAGGATGTTGGACAAGAGGGAGAATAGGAAAGCTTATTGACGTGAAATGAGTGGGGCGCATGACGAAAAAAATATGATTTTGGATTTGTAGATATGGTCATAAGGCTTAAATAGTTTGACAGATATTCAAGTAATATTTTCGCCTTAAAACATCATTTACCAGTATGCCATCCCACTTATATTTAACTAATATATTCCATGAATGACTGAGCATCTCGAAGAGTGCGATGCACAATATCCTTGATACCCTAAATTCTGAAAAAATTGAAATACAATGCTCAATATTTGCTTAGATCGTTATATTTTTGCAAAAAGTATCGTAAGTAAAGTATAAGAAGGACGATACCTAGCAAGTAGTAATACGAATCGATGTATAGCTACTCACAAGAATTCTATTTCCATCAAATACCCTGCGGAATGCATCAATTATTTCCGAGGGTGATACTTGTGCTTGTACTTGTTAAGGGTTTGGAGCGATTTAATATTCTTCTTTCTTTCATGGAGACTTTCCTAGTGGTCAAATACTCAGTCGTAATTTTTGATGCGGGATCAACATTTGAGGTGCGCAGTTCAGTTGTTATTGGTTTGTTTTCTTCTTTCGAACGAACATAGCGAAATTTAAGCTCATAAAACGCTTTTCTAATAGCTTCATGAATGTACTAGTAAGCACTCACGTTGAAACAGTCGTAAAAGTCGTAAGTAGTCTTTTCCTCTTAAACCGTAATTTACCGGTATACCATCCAACTAATAATTAAATAATATAATGCATGAATTACTGAGGAACCTGAGGAGTGCGATACACAATATCATTGATTGCCTAAATTCGGAAAATATCAAAAGGCATTGCTCAATTTTTACGAAAAAACCGTATGTAAAGAGTAAGCAGGACGATGCCCAGCCAGTGGGGTTACATACCGAGGTATAACTATCTACTCATGAGAATTCCATGTCAATAACTACCCTGCGCAATGCATCCTTATTCTCCAATGGCTTAACTTTTACCTGCACTTGTTTGGGGATCAGAACGATGTAATATTTTCCTTCCTTCATGGAGACTTTCCTGGTGGTCAAAAACTCAGTCGTCATTTTTGATGCTGGTTCTACATTTGAGGTGCGCAGTTCACTTGTTATTGGTTTGTTTTCTTCTCTCGGACGAATATAGCGAAATGTAAGCTCATAAAACTCTTTTCTAATAGCTTCATGAATGTACTAGTAAGCGCTCACGTTGAAACAGTCGTAAAAGAAGCCATTTCCAAGTCGAGTTATAGCCGACATTAAGCCGGCAACCCCTTCTCCCAATCGACGCTCCTTATACCAAGTATGAGGTTGTCTACGCCGCAACTCACTAAGAGAATACCACTATGGCTCTGCTGTTGCCAGTAAAGGGTAAGAAAATGGATAAGAATCCAGCTAAGTTCGTCGGGGACATATTCTGGACCAGCACCCCGGTCGTGTGGCTCTGCATAATCCTCGGGATCGCGCCTTTTCCGGTCAACCACGCTAGACACAGGCACAGCTCTACACCCAGATGGATGTTGGCATATATATTGATCATGCGGGTGGTGTGTGTAACTTTCGTGGTCGGTATGATATGTATGGATATGGTGGACTTTAACGCCAACCTGAAAAACGTAACCATTTTAGCTTGGAAGGTGTACACTGGCATCCAAATGGTCTACAATACGGCTAAAATGATAATTCATCGAAGGAAGTATCACGAAATACTCCGCGGTATATTTCGATTGGACAAAAAGCTCAAAGCAATGGAAATGAGTATAAATTATGCTAAAATCCGTCGAGAGAGTGTGTGGCAAGTCACTCTTTTCTGCTGTAACATAGCGCTTATCATCGTCCTGCTGAATCCATACGTAAATGAAATAGTCGAATGGAAAAGATACATTCCCCTCTGTGCGTTGGTTTGTTTCGCTCATTCGAATTTTTTGATACAGCTGACCTACAACAACGTAATAAATAATTTGTGCCGTAGATTTTGCTGCATTAACTTGGAAGTTAAAAAACTATGTGACTTTAAAAACTTGGCGAAGAATAAAAAGTGCGACCTTGACAGTCAGAGCATAGTGACTAAAACAACTATTGTCAACTATATAACCAAGTTGGAATCCATTCATATTGACCTCTTCAAACTGAACCACATGACAAACAACTTCGGCGGTGTACTCATGCTTCTACATGGAATATATTGTTTTATAAGCGTAACATTTTTTCTGTATTATTTAATAACACGATACATGGTAGTGAAAAGTGGGGCATCAACGTACAGATTCCTCAGTTATGGGTACTATCACCTATTTATGTGCTTTGGTGGGTTCCTGAACATCCGTAGCTGCCAGAATTTTAAAGAAGAGGTGAATCTGTGACCATTCTACAGCGCGCCACGGTTTTCCGGTTAACAATCTCCATCTACCTATGTCCTACCACAGTTGTGTCCTCAGATCCATCTCGTTAAGCTCTTTTTTTGCTCTCTATCCAAGCTTTTTCTTGATTTTCCGGTTTTCTCTTACCACGTGGTTCCAAGTTTGAGCTCTCTTTTGGGAGCCTACCCTCGCCCATACGCTGTTAATGGCATAACCATAGTAGCTGTTTTTTCCTTATTCCATCTGTGCATTGGTCGTATCTCATATAATTTCTCTTATTCCATCATGGGTTACTCTTTCTATTCTTGACTTCCCTACTACTCGGCTCTAAGGTTTCCGCGGAGCTGGAATGTATATCTCTCCATGTGTCCGGGATTTCTTCCGCGTTGGTTGTTTGTGGGACAACAGTTTCGCTGGCAGTCCTGCCAGCGTCTTCAGGTCGAAGTGTAGTGATCGTGACTTGCTGCGCAAGCAGCTTTTATTCAGAGTATGTCCTCACAATGTAGGACTTATGCTCTGGGTCCATGTCTCTTTGGCTTTCCCAGCCGTTCTACATTGTCAGGACGTTATTAGTCCTGACATATCTGTCCCAGGTGCTTGTGTTGTCACTCGCCAGGTCTTTAATCAATCTATTGTCACTTGATCTTAAATTTTCATAATAGTTTTTGGCCTGTTTCTTGATCACGTCTTTGATTGGTTCTATTCTTGTTACCTTATATAGGTCTGTATTTGTCGTCCACTTTATTTTGAAGATTGACCTCAGGCAAATCCTCTCCATTATCTCTATTTTATTTAGATTCCCTTTATTTATAACGCCTACCCATGCCGGAGTTGCATATAGCGCAGTTGGCCTTATGTATGTCTCGTATATATATCTTTTTATCCTTTCTGGCACAATATTACTTTTTAGTACGGGCGATAATCCCGCTCTAGTGCCTATTGTCTTTTTAACAATATTTTCGATATGTTTTTTAAATGTCAATTTCTGGTGTATGGTGACCCCAAGGTATTTGGCTTCGGTTGTCCATTGTATTTCTCTACCTCTAACAGTAAGCCCAGGGCACGACGGTGTTTTTGTTTTCGGCCTCGTGAATATTACTGTTTGGGTTTTGTCAGGGTTTATATTTATTCTCCATTTTTCGTACCATTTCACGGCCTCGTCCAAAGCGTTTTGCGAAATTTCTATCCCGATGTTTACGTTCCTACTCTTTGCAAGAATTGCTGCGTCGTCTGCATATAGTGCTATTTTTATGCGCCAGTTTTGGTTGTCATTCGGGAAGTCATGTGTGTATATGTTGAATAATAGTGGCCCATATATTGATCCTTGGGGTACCCCCGCTGTTATTTTTTTCTTGTTACTTATCTCATGTCCCCATTTTACTCTGAAGTATCTGTCTCTTAAATAAGAGCGTGTCCATTTCAGTATCCAGTTTGGGAAGTCAAGTTGTGTTTTTCCATCGTGTGGGGAAGTGGCCAGTTTTAATGCTTGCATTGGCAATTTTAGTGAAATATTCAATTCCAATGAATGGCAGTCTTTTGATGGTCTCATTAGTGACATTGTCTTCCCCTGGGATGGGTTGTCGAGACCTATTGAGGAGTGGGTTGCACTCACACATTTGACCAAAATTGGTCCGTTTTGACCCTCCATGGGTCCGGTGATCCTCACTCCAATGACGTACGTCGGCAGACCGCACGGCGGCAACCCAAAAAGCGAATCAGAGGGACACCTAATCCCAAATATTTGGGCAACGGGCTCTCTCGGTACGCAGAGATGTGCGGTAGGCTCTAGCGAAAGCGGAACCGAAGGTTACTAGTCTCAGTTGTTTGGGGGAACCAAACTAATACGAGCACTTCGGGGAGGCGGAGGCCCCATGGAGGTCCTTTTGACCTCTATCCGCCTCATTGGTGTCGGTCTCGAAGGGGTTGTGGTTTCGCTAACCTTCCCTTTCCCAATCCCTTCCTTCCCCCTCTTCCTAGTCCCTAGGTATAAGCGAAAGCTTGCAGGCCTGGGGACGGAGGTTGTAATCCCTGCGGCGAGAGCCGAAACACCTGTCTTTCCCTGGGGCCTTCCTATTGGGTAGGTTTTTTATTAGACCTTGGATGTCCTTCGTCGTTATGATTGGGCCTTCTACTCCGGTATTGGTTTCCCAAGATTCTGGACGTAGTTCAATGTTTTCTGCTTGACTGCCTGGCGCATTTGGGCTGAATGTCTTTTCTAATTCATCCGCCATATATTCGGCTTTGTCTCGGAAGGTGCATAATATCTTTCCATCAGCCTCTATCCTGGGATCTGGTGGTGGGGTCTTTCTTAATTGTCTAGCTATTTTCCAGAGTGTACCGTCACCTGTGTTTATTGTAGCTAGTTGCTCCGTCCATCTCTTGGTCCTTTGTTCTGTAATTTGTTTTTTAATGTGTTTGTTCAAATTTTTTATTTGGATTTTCAGATATTGTGTCCCGAATTTTTTATACTTTCTTCGGAGTCGATTTCTTTCTCCGATTTTACGTTTAGTGTTTTCATCAATTCTTATATGGTCCGCGGGTTTTTTAAATTTCCTTGGCACTGTTTGTTCAACGGCTTCATTAATTGCCTTTTCAAGGGATTCTGCCATGTCGTCTACGCCTTTTGGGGTTACTGTTTGGGGCAAGTCGGATATCGGGAGAGCGTCGGATATTTCCTTTCCGAATATCTCCCAATTTGCTAGCCCATAGCACAACCGTTTTTCCCTATCCTGGGTTAGCATTGGAATGGTTCCTATGTACGCCAGGACAGGGTAATGGTCGCTTGTTAGTTCATTAATCGTGACTGCTTTTATTTGTCTGCCAACATTCTTTTGCAGTGCCAGGTCTATGACACTGTTGCCATAGATTCTGGTGGGTTCAGGCGGAGCAATAACTTTTATCCATTTGTGTAATTTTTTCCCATTTCCATTTTCCTTGGGGCAGTTCCAGAGGGGGTGCTTACAGTTAAAGTCTCCTCCCAATATGGTGGGGAGACTTTCGTCCAGTATCGAGGAGAATTCCTCTTCGTCAAATTTCTTGCTCGGAGACAAGTAGCAGGAGTAGATATTAATTTCTCCTATGTCTGTTTCCACTGAGACTCCTATCGCTTCAAGATTATTTGAAGTGGTGTCTGGGAGCTCGTCATATTTTAGGGAATCTTTGATTAAAACAGCCACCCCTCCGCTGGCTTTCTGGCCTGCCCCTAGTTTTTTATCTTTTCTTTTAATTATGTAATCAGGGACTTCCCACGTCATGTCATCTTTTAGGTGCGTCTCTGAAATGAGGCATATGTCAATGTTATATTTCTTCAGAAACATGTATATTTCTGGCGTCTTGGACTTAACGTCTCCATTTGCGTTCCAAATGGAAGTGACCAGTGATTTTCTTTTGCTTTTAGGGGCCATTATTGTTGGTGTTTCTTAAAAGGATGCCCGATATTTTTTTCAGCATATCTTGGAACATTAATGCCTGCTGCTGCAGCATGCTTCCAAAATTGGCCAATAATTGTAGTATATTTTTCGTGTCATTTTCTGTGGCGGTATTTTCTTGGGTATTTTGTGTTGTTAGTGTTGTGACCGGATCAGTGTCGCGTATAAGTGCCCTTTCTTCCCACACGTTGGTAGTCGGTGGCGGTGCCGACTCATGGGTGGCTTTGTTACTCGTCCTGTTCAGGCCGCTGTTTCGAGTATTTCTGATATTTTTCTCCCTTGGGGGTATCTTCATTTTACTGGCGGCTTTTAGGTATTCAGGGCATTCCCTTGAATTTGCTTCATGGGCACCCTTACAGTTGCAGCATCTCCGCGTCTCATTTTGGCAGTCTTTGCCCTCGTGGTTTCCGGCGCATTTGTAGCACCTTGGTGCTGCTTTGCAGAACCGGGATCCGTGTCCGTAGAGATTGCAGCGGTAGCACCTCTGTGGCGTTTTATATTGATAGGGAGAAATTTTCGCCGGGTGGCAGCAGACGTGGCTCAATGTCTCAAGTTTTTTGGGGCTAAATCCTTTCTTTTTTACAGTAATGACATATATATCCGTGTGATTTTTTCCCAGGGTTCTCACGTGCACACAGGGGATTTTCATGGCGTTTAAATCTTCTTTAATATAATCAAACTCTATTCCGGAGTCTAGGCCGTGTATTATATATTTCAGTACTCCGTCTTCTATTGTACCCCAAGTGAAAGTTTGTGCTCCCTGGTCGTCTAGGTATTTTCCAACACTGCGGTAATCTTCCATTGTCTTCAGTTGCAGTCTGGAGCCGTTTTCTGTTTTCTTAATTCTAAATGTTTTGTCTTGTGCTATAGTTTTGACAATTTTTATAAACTCAGTTAAGTTTTTGATCCCCTGTATAACAATTGCTGAAGGCCATTTGCTCCTAGGAGATTTTTTGTATGTCTGCTGTTGATTGGTTTGGTCCTCTCCATTGTTATTTTCTGGACTTTCGGGAGTGTCCAAAACTGTATATCGGTTTTCAGTTGTTATCTCAGCAACAGTTATTGTTTCTATTTTGCTCCTTTTTCTCTTTCGGGAGGCTTCTACAGCTTCGAGAATGGCCCCATTCTCATTTTCGTCACCAATGTCCATATCTTTATCGGGCTGTACGTCAGAAATTGCCTGAGAGTGACTCTGCTCTCTGGTCGTCATTATTTCATCATGTGATTGATGATTGTCACGCTCTAAATTTGTGATGCCAGTCACTTGTTCTTGTTTTTTTTAGTACTTTAGGACCATTATTCTCTCGGGAAAAGAGCACACTGCTGATGTTTGGCGGGAGTGGTAGCCTGTTTTCCTTGTTTCTTGGATCACGGGGAGGTGATCGGAACATAGTGACTACTATACACTATCCTGTCAGGGGGGGGGGGGAAGGGGAGAAACTATGAGGAGCCCTGTTGGGCAGCCGACCGATCCGACCGGCTAGCGGTACGGGCACAGCCGACCTAACCCAGGTCCCTCCCTATCCTACCACCTATGCCCTAAGAAGTGGATCCACTCGATTTCCCAGGAGTTGCTCTCAGCCCAAAGGAAGAGTGCCCTCCTCCCAAGTTATCGTGGTGGGGGTCACAGCTAAGCAACACTCAGGGGTGAGAAGGTGGGTCTAGTTAGCCACCCCCCCCCTGAGCCTCCCAGCCGTGTCGTGTCGCAGTAGTGTGGTAGTCACGTTGTTTTCCTATGCAAGGTAGCCAAATGGCTCCAGGCCACTCAAGGTAGCCAAATAACAAGTGCTTCCTCAAGGTAGCCAAAACCAGCTAGTCCTTTAAGGTAGGCAAATAGCGCTGTGCTCGTCCAAGTCGAGGTAGTCCAAGTGAGTCCATCTCTGGCGATCACACAGAGCGTTTTTTTTAGTGCTGCCTCAGCCAATCACAGAGCAGCACTAAGAAAATCGCGGGAAAACGACGATATATAACGACGGCCAACATGCTTCACTACACTTCGACCTGAAGACGCTGGCAGGACTGCCAGCGAAACTTTTGTCCCACAAACAACCAACGCGGAAGAAATCTCGGAAACATGGAGAGATCTACTTCCCTACTACTCGTCTCCAATAATCCATTTCTGTATCACTACATTTTTCAGTTCTCATTCGTACCGCCTACACTTCACAGTTGTTTGTTATAATGCATTTCACGATGGTTCTGTTGATACTTTTTTTCTTTTGAGATGTTCTGGTCCTAGAGCACACTGCTTCATGACTGTTCCTCCTGCATCGTTTTTGTCTTAAACCTGGCGTCCATTTTTCCTTCTCGGACAACTTTTAGTCCCCAATATTTTTATTCATCCTATCGTTTATCTATTCTCTGTTTTAGAGGATAAGATTTTTCTGTTGCCCCCGATACCCATTAATTCCGTCTAGCCTATAGTCATTTCTAGGCCCCATTTTTTTGTAGGCCTAATTAAGCTTCAGTGTCATATAATTTAAGTCATCGTAAACTACCTGATTATCGTCAAATCATGAGGTATGTATAGTGTTTTCCATTAATTGTATTCCCATTGTTCTGCACTTGATTTCCAAGTTTTTGAGTAGCTTGAAGTTATATTATGAATATGGTTGGTGCAAGGCAGCATCCCTAACTTAGTCCTTTAGTCGCTGTAAATCTCGGAGTTCACTGGTTTATAACTATGAATTTTTTTTACCGACTGGCTGTATAAGGTTTTGACTTTTCTAATGAGTTCCAGAATGATGTTTGCCTTTTCTAATGCATGCCAAAGTTTCACCAGAGGGGTACTCTTATTTGCCAGTTTTTATTCCAGGAATATCAAATAATTTTCTTGGTATCTGGCTACTTTTTACCATAGTTTGGGTGAGAGAGAATATATGGTCCACTCTTGACCTGCCTGCGGGAAAAAATAATTGTTCTTTTGACACTATTTCCCAATATTTACGCTACATTTGATTCTTCAGTTGTCTTTCATATATCCTACCCATAAAATTTGTCACTCTTATTCCGCGGTAGTCGTAACAATTAGGTTTTTCACCTTTTTTTAAGAATTGTAGTCATATTGACGAGCTTCTACTTGCAACACAAATTACTAAAACTTGACGTCGCGAGTGAATTGACTGTGAATGGTGGGTGGAAACGAGAGAAAATGACAACAACCTTACCCAGTTTGATTTACTTCAAGCAAGAACATTTAGGTGACAAACAGGTATTACAATTGAAAACAAGCCCGTAGGCTAAATACCGTAAACTTGATTTATAGAAGACGATCACAAGTCACCACTCCAGCCGGTCATTTCTCGTCCGCGTTCAGTTTCTAAAGAGGCCGGGCCCAGCGTTGAGACGATGCGGCTGGCGATTGAGGGGTGTCAGCTGATCAACGCAGGAGATGGGGTGTAGGGGAAATTCTCGTCGGATCGTTGATTGGCGGATGAAATGGCGCTAGCATTGAGTCGATCAGAAAAGAGTGCGCCAATATCACTTTCAGTATAAAAGTGACTTGATTGTCCCATCGCGGACAGCGAACGCGAGACAGCGAAACGAGGGACCACAATGCACGAGGGATAGTCGCGATGGCGTTCGTAGGTTTTTTGTCGATGAGTGGTTTTTCTGGCAGAGTGGTTTTTTTTAGAGTCGGAGGGGGGAAATTTTGGCACACACAACTGGTAATTCAACACCGTTTTAGCATTTTTGGAGTAGTTAATTGAGATGCTCGTAAAGTTTTGTTGTTTCGTACTTCATCAGTTCTGCTGCAACATCTCTAGGTACTGATTCTATTCTATTTTTTGTGTTTTACATGTTTTTTATCTCCTCCAGTTTTAATATAATAAGTGATCCTGTTACAACGGTCGTCATTTGTCAATATCCATCGTTTTGAAATTCTTCTCTGCTCCCACCGACCCGTGGGCCTAGTCCTGACCACCGAGAATGTACCTATTCTCGATGGTCATGGCCTAGCCCGGTTAGGGCGTTTCCCAATCCGCCACCTGGAGAATCAAGGGTTTAAAGTTCCCCCGAGGGGTCGGAATATTATGTCATATATTTAAGGATCGTTTTGATAGTTTTTTTCTAATTTTACTTTAAAGCGTCCTGGTTTTCATAAGTCTCTTATAGGGAGTACATGGCGTTCAGTATTTAGCGCTGTCGCAGAATCAGGGTGTTATCGATTTACGTACGGCAAATCCCGGCTTCTAATAGCAATAGTTAATATTCATTCATATTGATCTCTTCAAACTGAACCACATGACAAACAACTATATAAGCATTAGATAGATAACTAGATAAGCAATAGTCAGGGAGGTTAAAATTAAATAGAGGAGCCAAGGCGGAAAACTCTCATGGGCGATGATGAAGTCAGGAAGAATAAAAAAATCTAGTGAAATCTGGCTTTTATTTCTTCTACAACATCCTTGTGAGCGCGAAAGTGCGTGACAATGATTTTGTGCCGAGTAGGCGTTGCCCACTGGCAACAAAACATCGCACTACCTGTCGATTTTAGAAGCCTTTTTACGTGGAGGAGTGACGCATGTATTGATACTGAAAAGTGCGTCGTTAAAAATGGCGAGTTGCTAAAAAGGATGCGTAAATGTATAACCGAGAGATGAGATTAGAGTCCCTGCTCTATTTCCGTGCCTATAATCTCGTAAAAACCGATGCAACTTCAAGTTGCACAATAAATACAAACTTCAAGTCCCTCATGTAAAATGGCTTGTATATAAGTGACGAAAGCCAAGCACTAGCAGCAGATACATAAGCCACTGAAAGGTTTGAACTGTGCCAACTGTAGTTGTGGGAGTTCAGAAATCGCGGAAAGAGTCTGACCCATCAGGTGTCTCTTAACCCGTGCCCCAGGTCGGCTGGATTCGCTTACGATCAAGTGCTGGATAGTTCATTAGATCAGCTAGCTTTAGTAGATGCTATAGAATTTCAGTGCGGGTAATCATAAACCTGTGGAAACCGAAAGTGATGATATTCTCTAAGACAAAGTAGGAGGCCACCAACTTGTGGAAGTAGAGCAGTTTATTTACTTAGGAAGTGCGCCAGAAGAAAATGGAAACGGCTGTAAAGACATAAGGAAGGGAATAGCGTTGACGAAGGACGTGTCATGTAATGGAAGGGAGCTAATGGCTGGAACCTTGGGTAAGAATATGAGGAGGCTGGAGATCATTATGGAGTGAAGTGTTTTATTGAGTAGAAATTTGGACTTTGAGAAAGAAAGCGGAGAATGGGCTGTAGTTTTTGGAGATGTGAGGGGGATGAGGATAGAGGAAGTGAGATGGACGGAAAGGAAGACGAGCAGGTGAAAGCTTGGAGTGTTGGGGAAAGAAATGAAACTTTTGGGTGATATTGAAAAGTGGAAGAGCAGGTGCTTATAAGGGGCAATAAGTACAAAGGTTGACTATAGACTGTGATAGAGGGAAGGATGTAGGGCAAGCCGGGGAAAGGGGATGAAAAAGATCGGATGAACCAGAGGAGGACACACGTCCTCCTCTGGTTCATCTTTTGCTTGATTCTTATCAGACTTAGCTGAACCGATAGATCACATAATAACAATAAATTAAATGAGTCAACGTGATTCGCTTCGATTCAGTGAGGCTATTTCTCGGATACTCTGCGACCATGAGGAGACCAAAACATAATGACTTAACAGCCCTATACTTACTTTATTACCCAAGAGCCATGCCTGTGTTCGGAGTGGAGAAGAGCACTCGCACTGCATTGAGATACTTCGCGATGGCCCATTTCATTGACTCACTACTCCCATAAGCTCATGCCTCATATTCCCTCTTCCCCAAGCCATGATGTAACATCTGCCAAAATTGAATTATTTCTGTCGTCGAATCGAATCTTTCATGTAGTCTCCGTGTTTCTGACTCTTATTTTCTTCTCTTGTCTGCACCATTCAGAGAAATCCTAGCTATCGGGTAGTTCTTTTGGGTGAGGTATCAGCAGCGCGGAGTTTCTTCGTACTCGAGGACTGCCGGGGTCCATTGCGTTGATTCATATTTGTGGTAATGCTTGTTCACTTCAATTGTTGGCCGCATTTCAGATCAGGATGTTGTCTTGGTTCTGATCTGAATATGATGTCTGCTACGGAAGGGGAGCTTCCTCGCCTCATCAATTAAAAAGCGCATCGGAACCCGCAAGTCCACCTGAGATTGGGTGAATATTGTAGTCAGAGTTCATGCTCTCCATCCTGAAGGTCTGAAGTCAAAACCCGTCACTGACAGAAAATCTCCATTTCAGCCATTCTTCATCCATCTAAAACACAATTGTCTCCGATTAATGTCGATTGATGTCTTCAATATAATCTACCTCACACGGTCAATGTTACTGTAGCAATATGTGGTGAAAAAATGGGTACCCCTCACGCACCTAAAACACATAGGTCAATATGTTGTCTTAGAATGCTGTGAAAATTTTTAACAAAGAATTTTGACTATACCACATTTAACGACCATCTCCTTCAATCCACGTTTTGATAAAGACTGACATTATATTGAGCAACATTCCCCTTAAACTTCTAAATAACATAGATCAATGTAATATCAATGAATACCACATGATACTACGCAATGAATTTTGAAAACAAAGACACTTGACTATACTGCATTTAACGATTATCACCTCCAATCCACGGTTTGTCAGAGGCTCACGTTATATTGAGCAACATTACCCTCACACGGAACAGTGACATTGACGTCTATTCAACACAATGATAGAACTTCAATAAAAATGAATCGGATAGGGAAATTGATGGGACGTAAACATGTATTACTACTAAAATCTGGGTCACGACAACGTACTTATATTTCTAGATGTTATGAGTCATCAAGCTCACCTCGGTTATCTGTTAATGCCCCATGTTCACTTGAAAATAACTGCTGTGATTATAGGTTAACAGATTCTTTTCGCCATGACTGTTATTAAAAACACTGTGGTGTTCTTTAATTCTTATCCTCACAAAATCTTGATGCTTGTCCCACTTAGAATTCCTCACAATCATCACACACACGTAACACGTCCACCTCATTTTAACAAATAACTGGCAGATTTTTCAGAGTATTGGGCGACGTGTATGATACGAAAATATCCTGCTCTATTTCCCCCTCTACCCCGCTGTAAACCCTTCCTTTAACTGGTAATATATCAGGGATTGTGATGCTGATTTTAATCATCTGGTGGTGATTCTTTGTAATCATGCATGGTGTTTGAATTTTCTGTTCTCTGTAAAAGTTTCACAAGTTTACATAGGTATAAAAAATATATTTAAAAAAATCGATTCTGAATCTGTAAAATTGACAGTAAAATTTGAGCGTAAGGATACACCTTTTGGCCCATTATTTCAAAGAGGGTGTCATCAGAATTATCAAATTTCTCGATATCCGGGTGATTCTAAGATTTATACATGCAGATCACGACCCTGTAGATTTGAACCAAAACACGATAACAGTTGGTCTACTTCGTTGGCTGTCAGGAGTAGCCAGTAGACGGGTATAATTACGGTCCATCAAGGGAGCGGTTCTTATTAAAATCAGTCGTTTATCAGTCCGGTATTTTTTGTAGCTTTATTGTTGTAATTATTAACGCGAGAAATTATCTCATGACAATTGTGTATTGGTATTGAGGAAGAAAATGTCAAACAATTTTGGCAATATAATTCAACTTCATGCACTTTACCATTAGCATAGAGGAAAATATTGCTTTAAGAAACCGAGTAGGCCTTAAAAACCAAAGACCTAATACAATGGCCATCTGTGCAACTTGCTAAACGCCTTGTTCAATACTTTTCAAATGCGAATGTCATCAATAGCTTTTAAAATCACCAAAACATCATTAAAACGATCATCAATGCAAACAGGCAGGTGAGACAGACGGAAAAATTGAGAAACGCGCTGAAAACAGTCAGGAAGAGTGGTTCTCCCGGTAATTTTACGTAATGATGCATGTAAAAGAAAAGGACGTTCTGCTTATCCCTGCGTTGGGTACTTTAATCGCTCCAATATCTCATTCATTGTTTCCACACCATTTTAACTCATTTCAATAAAAGCCAAATCCATGGTCTTCATCGCTTCAAGGATCGTCAATAAAAGCTCATTAATTAAATATTTGTATTCCAATTCTTCTTAAAACACCAACGTGCTACATCCGCGGAAGTATAACCTGCATTTTGGAGTCAGAAGCTTTATGACAATTGGATAGGAGTGCCTTTAATTCCTAGGTGTTTAATCTTGACATAAATTTCGAGGCCTTTGCTCGACGCAACGCATTGTTTACTACTATCCAGATACAATAAGACGATCATAAAAAAGAGTCGACGTCTACCAATCTAACTCAGGACACGTAAGTGACCTCTTACCGGCGGTGTTACTCCTGGACTATAGAATTTCCAGGACAGAAATGCATTCGTCATACCCACGTGAAAGGTAACCATGTCTTCTGAGTCCACAAGAGCGCACAAAAACCACAGCAAGGAGCAGCCTAAAGACATTTTCTGGACCAGCGTCCCAGTGCTATGGGTCTGCGCAGTTTTTGGCCTCATATCGACTCCCGTGAATAATCCAAGAGGCGGTTACAACAAGATTCCTATATGGATATTTCTTCATCTTGTTAGAATACAGGTAGTTACAATGCGGTGTGGGTAGCTATTACGGTCTGCGTGATATTTCATAATACGTCAAATATATCAACCGGTTTATCAGCAGCTAACTTTATGATTTGGGAAATATGGACAATCTTCCACGTGGCCTACAATTAGATAAAATTGATCCATCATCGAAGAAAGTACTACGATATGTTTCTTCATTTCACGTATTTGGACGAAAGACTCAACGCTATAGGGGTGAGATTGAACTAAACAGAAATCCGCTTGGAAGGATTAAGAAAGCTACAATTTTCGGTGGAAACATCGAAGTCTTACTTAACCCATCCATAAATTTAGAGGTCGAACAGATGGGGTACATCATTAATTCATTTTTCATTTTCAATTTTCTTTCTTACTTATCGATACTACTGATGAGTAATGACTTGTTGAGTAATGTGTGCCACGGATTTTTCTGCAACTTGGGAATTCAGAAACATTTTGATTTTGATAAGGTGGCGAAGAAGAATAAATGTTACTATTTGTTTGACGATCAAGGAAAATTGACTAGAACAACTATTGTAAAGTATATCAATGTTGTAATCTATTAGTATTGATCTATTCAAGCTATGCCACATAGTAAACAACTTCATCGGCGAACTGATGCTTCTACAAGGAATAATTTTTGTAGTGACAGTGACTGTATTTCTACCATCTAATAGTAGACCATTTGGATGATGAAAGAGTGGCACTACGTTACTCCCACTTCCGCTTCGGATGCTATCACTTATCAGTTGGCTGTCAGTGTATAACTGATTACCTCTAGCTTCCACAACTTTAGTAAAAGGTGAATTCTTTGAGCTTTATCAATTTATTTTTGTAAAGTATTACAAGATTCTTGGAAATAATTGCTACAAAAAGTCAAATGCATATTGGTAAAAGAATTCGCGCTAGATCGCTAATATTTATGACTTGTCATAAAGTTGGAAACTCTGAATTAAACTTAACCAATAACCTGTAACGATGCTTGGTTTCATGTAAAATTTATCATCTCATCTGATACCCTATAACGAGAGAAAATTGAAAATTTTACGCATTAGACTTTATCTTTTATGTAACTTTAAACTGATTAAATTCAGACGAGGTAATTAACTATCATCATCGACTCCAACATTGAATGGTACATTATATCTTGAGAATTAAATAAGGGAAACAGACTGCAGTAGAGACAGGTTTAATGTGTTTTTCCCACGGTCAATAAGAGACTATAATGGCTGCTAATAAGATTTTGAAGTAGGATAGTAGACTTATTGTGTATCTGACTAGTTGATTTTCTCTAATGCTTGATTTTTAATTAACAGCGTAGTAATATCATCAAGTTTCGTATGATTACTGCATGACTCTTTTCATAATTAGTTGTTCAATCTATGATTGGTATACCGCAGCCCTCATGCCTTCATTATCCAAATCTAGTTCCTTCACCTCCTGGAATCTCTTTATATGTATGTATCTCTTTATTTGGTCCGTGAATTTATTCCTGGGTCTTCTTCTGGGGACTTTTACCTCTATTTTATCTTCAATAACGCTCTTCTCAAACGCATTGTGTCTCAGGGTTGTCCAATCCATCTGGTTCCTCTTGTCTGTATGTTGTTCCATATGGTCCTTTTCTCTTCTACTCCTCTGCACACTTCATCATTTCTTGTTTCGTTCGTCATTTTATCTTCAAAATCCTTCTCCAGTATCAAGTTTCAACGGTTTATAGTCTTTTCTGGTCAACATTTCCAATGGTCCATGCATAGAGTACCACGCTATACACAAATGTTTTCATAGTATTTCCTGGTTTGTAGTCCTATCTTCTTTGAGCACAGCAGTTGTCTTTTTCCCATGAACGCCTTCTTAGCTTAGGCTATTCTCCGTTTGATGTCCGTCGTACCTCTTCCGTCCCAAGTAATGGTGCTTCCGAGACTAGTGAAGGATGCCACTTGCTCTAATTTCTCTACTCTCAGGGCGTCTTCTACATTCAGCTTCTCTCTTCCGCATTCTAGGATTTGAGTCTACGTCTCATTTATTTTCATGTAGAATTCTTGAAAAACTTGATCCATTACGTTTATTGGCATTTAAAGACCATCGAGATTTCAATGTATGACTGCGATATCATCTACAAAGTGGTTTATATTTATATCCCCACCTTTTATCATTATTCCGCTTTGTCCAGTTTCTTGTGCTTCTTTATAGCCCATTCAAAGTTACTGTTGAATATTTTTGAGAGAAGTGGCATCCTTGTCTTTCTCCTTTGTTTATTTAACCTTCTATCTGACTTCCGTCTCATATTCGAATTATGACTCTTGTATCACTGTCGTTTGTGTAGCTACGAAATACACTCAAATCGCCCAAACGACTCACGCTCAAACGTCGCGGCGTCCAAACGGCTCGCGCCCAATCGTTCCTCCGCCATAAATGCACGCGCCAAAATGTCCTTGACGCGAAAATAGGCGTATTCTCTCCCTTCATTTGCGAGTGTGTTCGAGACGAGAATTACGTGTGTCTGGTAAAAAAAATCACTTGAAGAAATCTATTTTTACGATCGTTATGAACGTTAGCCCACATAAGAATTAAATTAAATCTGACAGACATAAGGTTTACTACATATTGACTGCTGCCCACTCAAAATTGGATTCTCGTTAAATTGAGAAGACTTCAAGGAATATAGCGAAGGATCCATCGGTGACTTTACCCCAACGACGACTTCTGCAACTGTGTTCTGCAGCTCAGATTTACGGGAGCTAAACTGTCCGGTTAATCCCCATGTATTAGAAGGAATTCGATAAACGAAAAGAAACCATATCTCCTCAGTTTTCAGGAAGGCAAAAACATCGCAACGAGAAGCAGCCTAAGGTCATCGAGAGCATTTTCTGGACCAGCGCCCCAGGGCTCTAGGTCTGTGCTATCTTCGGCCTCGCACCGTCTCTCATCAATAATCCCAGAGGCAAACACAGCAGGATCCCTCAGTTGATGGTGCTTCATTTTGTCACAATGTAGGTAACATGGGTAGCGATTATGTTCTACATGGTATCCAAAAATGCGATCAACTTAAAAAAAGACATGATTTCACCTTTCATTCTGATGTGGAATACATGCAATGCCATCCACGTAGCCTACAACGCGACAAAAATGACACTCCATCGAAGAAAGTACAAAGAAATAATTATTCATTTCTTTCTCCTGGACGAAAAACTCAAATCTATAAGGGCGAGACTGGATTACGCTAAGATCCGTAGGGAGAGAAAAAGGGAAGTTTCTCTTTTCGGCGGGTGCATGATACTAGTTGCTCTGAAAACAAGCCCTTCTAAAGGTGTCAGTTGGAATGCATACATCTTTTATTTAACTATTGTTTTCAATTGTCTTTCGTATTTATCGATACTGCTGATTAACCACAACTTGTTAAATAATTTGTGCCACAGATTTTGCTGCAACAGCTTGGAAATTCAGGAATTCGGTGATTTTGAAGAGAGGGCGAAGAAGACAAAGTCAGAGTAAAGTGGCTGGGAAAAAATTCTCCCACGTATCAGAAAGTTGGAATCCATTCACCTTGATCTATTTAAGTTGAGCAAAATGGTAAGCAGATTTACCGACGTGCTGATGATTCCACAAGGACTGTCGTGTGTTGTGACATTTTCATTGTTTTGGTACGCCACTATAGTAGACTTTTTTATCGTGGAAAGAGAGCGAGACGGGTACTTTTTCCCGATATGTATACTATGACTTATCGCTGTAGGACGGTGCATTCATTATCATCTGTAGCTACCACACTTTGAAAGAGAAGGTGAGTCGGTTGTATTAATAGTAGCTTTAACTCCTCAACAAAGAGGAGGATAGTAATATGTTCAGATATAAGGTTGCTTGTACATGAAACAAAAATGTTAATGTGTTTCAAATGCGCGTGTAATCATCACTGTTTTCATGTATTATAGAGGACGATTTTTAGTGTTTTTCCACTAAATAGGGAAGAGTAGAAGTTTAGTCTTTCACAGTATTATGGAAATAAATAGTTACATGAGACAACACTCCACCCCTACCACCATTGAGATCTGCTTTCATAGAGTATAGAGGCAATTCCTACGATTTTACGAGCACTAGCCCTGCAATATCGGGAAACGAATATGCTCTGCAATACCAAGTTTAAAGGAATAATCTGCAATGATACAAGTCCCTTTATTTCTACCGTTTTTCACCATTCCAAGAATTTTATGGGCTCTTAATGACACCGTAAATATTTTATTATACCAGGTTATAAAAGGGCGTTAGTAAAAAGTCGACATAGAAGCAAGAAAATACATAATTCGAAGGTGACCTCATCCTATTGGCGTTCTCAACTCCTGGACTGTGGGTCAGAGAATTGTCAGTATTTTCCGACATTATAGCGATTACTTAGAGAAAGGCGACCATGCATCCTCAGTGTACAAGGACAAAAGACTACTTCGACAAGAAGCAGCCGAAAGTCGTCGAGGACATTTTCTGGACCAGCGCTCCAGTGCTATGGCTTTGCGTTGTCTTCGGAGTCGCCCCATCTCACGTCGATCCAAGAGGTGGACCCAACAAGATTCTTGGTTGGGTGGTGAAGTTCATTGTGATAGCACATGGGATGTGGCTAATGTTTAATTTCAACGTGACATATAGCCGACTGTCCTCAATGGAAACCTGCCTATCTTCGGTTACGATTGTAACATATGAAATATTTTACCACATTGTTCTCGTATATAATTTGACAAAAATGATTTTACATCGGAGTAACTACCAACACATATTTCTTCATTTCTTTAGACTGGACGAAAGACTCAAAGCTATAGGCGCGAATTTGGACTATATAAAAATTCGCCAGGACGGAATGATGCAGATTAAAATTTTTGGAGCAAACATGGTGCTAATATTATCTCTGCTTTACCTACCCGTAAAAGTGATAAGCAGTATGCGAGGACGATTCTTCTACTTTGGTATATTTTACAATGCGTTCTTCTTTTTTTCCATTGAGCTTATTCACAAAGACTTATTAGATAACTTGCGCTATAGATTTCGTTGCATCAACTTGGAAATTAAAAGGTGTTGTGATGTTGAAATCCTAGCGATTAGAACGGAGTGCGGGCATTTTCTCGGTGATCAGAGTGCAATGTCCGTGAAAACAGTTGTCACGTATATCAGAAATTTGGCATCCATACATATTGACCTTTTCGAATTGAGCCGCAAGGTGAAAGATTTCACCGGCGTACTAATGCTTCTACAAGGTGTGTACTGTGCCATGGCAATGGTATTCTATTTATACTTTCTGATAACATACTTTTTGGTGACTGAACACGAGGAAGAATTTTACGCTTACATCGGTTTTGGATACTATCACTTATCCTTGTGCGTTGGTGTGGCACTGGTCATCTCTAGCTGCCAAAAAACAAAGGAAAAGGTAATTCTATTTTAATTTTTCCATTTGCAGCCCTTGATGATGACAAAATTATATTGTGCTTGGAACTTAGTTTTCTATAACAAAAATTCAAAACTGTGTTTGTTTGGTATATGTTATCAGGAATTACTTCATGATGTGAAAACTTCTCTAAGGAAGCACGACCATAAGCTTTTTGGATGCAAATTAATGTAGAAATTTGATCTATAATTTTGAATACGTCACGCTGCACCCATTGCATTAAGTTATGCACTTAAGGTGGTTGTAATAAGGGTCGCCCAGCGTTCTAGTCCTAGTTCCACTCCCAGCAGAGTGTGTCAAGTAAGAGAGTGACTAATATGCGTCCAGAATTTTGATGGGCTACGCCATTTTACCATCAGAGTGGAACGAGTTTTTAAACTTCAAATTCAACTGCTTATAAACCATGGATTTTTACATATACTATACATATATTGCTGAAAAATATGTGGCAAAATAATTTGCATGCTTTTTACAATCAAACCATAATGAACTGATTTCATTTTTTCATTAATATTCACTTCAAAACAGTTGCTCAAGTTGTTAAAAGTATGTGGTTAGAAATATACATATCCGTTTTAAACAATATTTACTCATAAAATACAGTTCAATTTATACAGTTGTTCAACTAACGGAGCAAATTTAAATGTTCATTTGATATATTAACTACTATTAGAGAGCATTATAATCGGTTTAGAGGTTTTAAGATGTGCTATATAACATTAATAACACCGATATATTGAAATGCAAAAGTTGATTTTTAATCCTCAGATTGCCTAAACAATGGTACATTTATTTCTGACGATTTTTTTCTCTACACTTCGGATTTACTTTAAAATTACGTAACATGGGAAATATTTTCAATTTTTCTCCGAAGCGGCTTCCACATAATCTATACAAGTAGAGCGTAACATTTTTTTAATAGCCATGGCTCATTGGTAGGCAAATTGCATTTTTAGTTAAATTTTGCATACTACGTGGACCTTTCTACTTCACTTATAAATCCTTTATTGTCGTTAAGTTTGGAGGAATTGTAGGAATCCCATTGGACTCTAATAATCCAAATCACGGATTTGGCTGTGGATATGGTGAACACCGAGTGCTTTCGCCCGACACTCTTTTTTACAATAAATAAAATGTTAGCTTTACCCAATGACTTTTTTATAGTGTCAGCATATAGTACGTCACGTTGATTCTTATAATTATTTGCGAAGCGCTTCATTTTTCTCCTGCCCTCTGAAATCCAACGGGCATCCTCATTTACTCCTTTTGCAATCATCTACCGATGAAATGCGTAAGGAAATAGTCCAACAGCACAATTGCTATATTTCTGTTACTTATATATTTATAGAGTTCACCTTTGAAAACTTTCATGGTATAAGAACATAATGTAAGAAAAATGTTAGATTGAAACATGCATTCAGCCGAGGAAATCGAAGTAAAAGAGGCCAAACTGGGAATTATAAGTTCCAAGAAAAGTAACTTTAACTCTCCAGATATATATGAACATTGATAATACTTAAAGCTTGAAAGTTTACGCACGTACAATATTGGTTCACTATTTCCATGTTTTCTCTCTGCCTCAGCAGTTCAACGGGCACCATTATCTTCCCCGTATTGGTATTGTTCGGTATGTCTAAACATACATTTGTTATCACCTCACTAAATGTACACTATTTAATTTCGTGGGAGCCAATGTGATTAGACTTAATCATTTGTAAATGCATTCCGGTAGTTATAACTCAACATTATGTGATGTTGGAACATTTATGCTACCGATAAAATGGCCAACTTTATTTTGATAAATTATACATGGATTTTAACCAACGAATCGCCACTTCCCTCGCGATGTCGTCTAGTTCGCATGAGAATAGAATTAGAATCAGTGCAGAGGTTACTTTTAGGGAACTAATTAACTGCATACACTAGAAGATTTGCTCGTTGATTTTCAATGGAAGGGATAATATTAAGAAATTATGTAGTCGAAATCTGTCTAAACAAAGGAGAACCCTTTCCAAAGTTCCCACATATAATCTTAATATTTTACGAAAAGGATGCCAATTTTATGTGTTGAGATATATATATATATACACACACACACACACACACACACACACACACACACACGAGACTTCGTCGAGAGCGGACGTACCATTGCTGAGCTCCTCGCCGTTGCTGGTCTGTGTTTTCTTCGGAGGTTTTCTTCGCCGATTCCTGCGGTGAGATCTCTCCATACTACCACTCTGTGACACCTACCTTCCTAATCCTTAACTGTGTTCATTTTTATTATTATTTTACCCCCTTCTTTTTTTTGCTATTATCTTCTTGAATATTTGAATACCGTTTGTCTTTAGATTGTACGCACGTGGTCACCCCCCCCTCCTCCCCTGAGTGACTCTTCCCACCCCAGGCCGTCGCCAAGTCACCGGCGATGGCCTTGGAGGCGGGTGCGGGAGGACTCTCCCCTCCCCACCCCCCTCCCCTCCTTCCCGTGAAATTGCGGGACTCCGTAGTACTCCATTTTCTCGCGCGCTTTCTTTCGAACGTTTAAATAGAGCAAATTCCAGTGAATTTGCTTCCGACTCAACCGAAGAACCAACTATTCTTAGGAGAGTAGCAGGCAATTTGATATTGACGCCTGCCTCTCAACAGTCTCGTGATTCCCTTAATGATCGTCCCAGCGCAGAACGCGCTCCACGTCGAGTAATTAGCTATTCTTCTGTTGCCAATGGCAATGCCAATATGGCAATGCCTTCCAATTATCCTGCCGACCCAAATCCTCTGCTGTCATCCAACCATTTGAGGCGTCCTCAATCGAGTTATGCGCTGCCGCCTCGGAAAATCACACCGTTGACCAATACTCCCTCGAAAAAGACAGGAATTATTTTTCAGTGTATCGTCAATAGCAATCTGCATGACTATGTGTATGCAGTTGGTGATTTAATCGGCGGTGGAGCAAATATCACTCATGCGTCAAAAATTTCACAAGATCGAGTCGCCATATATTTTAAAAATGAAGAAGAATTAAATAAATTCATGGACGAATTCGGTGGAATTACACTACAAGATCGCTTTATTGAGGCACGAACAATGGTGGCTAGGGTCGAAAAACTAGTATTTTCGAATGTTCCACCAGAAGTACCCGATGCGGAACTAATTGACATCGCTCAGCAAGCGGTAACTGTTTGCGGAGAAATGAAGAAATACACAATAGGTGCGAAGAGAGATGGATACGACCACATCATCTCATTCCGAAGAGCGGTACCAGTCTTGAAAAGACAAAATACCGTACTACCAGACTCAGTCCTTTTGGACATTAATGGTTCATTTCAGAGAATTTTTCTGACATTCGAAGAACCTAAATGCTACAAGTGCAAGGAGGGAGGGCATGTAGCAAAATTTTGCCCGCAATTACAACGTAAAGAGGTTCAATTGGAAAATACTGCTGATGAAAGCCCTGTTGATGTTGTTTCTAACGCCACTGAGAATAACATTACCTCTGGGCCAAGTAAAGACGTGAATGAATCAACACCTCAACCCCAACCCCTCGACGCTTCGGCAGAAACTGAATCTACCGATCAACCTGGCCCAACCCCACCTCTTCCTCTTCCTTCGCTATCCGTTCAAGCTGATGACTCAACCTCAAGTCACGTTGAGCCTCAAATGACCGAAATTGATCCCAGTCCATCGAATTCTGTTTCGACCCCCCCTCCACTTCCTCCTGCCCCTCAATCCATGACTGCTAGCTCGCAGCCCGCTGCAGTCAACCCTGAACCTTCCCCTCCCGCCCCTCCATCCCTACCCCTTGTTACCGAATTATCAAGAAGTGTTCCCTGCATGCAACACTCGCTGGACTCACTGTGTGACTCAGACACCGACATCCTAGCAGACGACGTTTGCACCAACACTCGAAAACCTAAGCGCCGGCCTTCAACTGAGGATTTGACGGTGAAGAAGAAGATGTCTAAGGATGAAAGAGGTGGAAAATCTAGTACGCACCGACTAGACCACGCGGATAAAGAACGCATTAATGTTGTTATGTCAACCGACACCAGTGCAGGTTCTTTGACGGCTGAAAGCGTGATTACGTTTTTAGAAGATACGCACAATCGAAATGCAAACACGCAACTGATGCTTGCCAAATGCGTAACTAGAGATCTTGATGAATTATGCGAAACATTAGAAAGAATTAGGCCACACGTCACAGAGAGACTTAAAATGCGAGTTGCTCGCATAATCAACCACCTTTCAAATATAAATATGTGACCTCGCTTTAAACCATGATTGCTGAACTTCAGTACCTGTACGTCGTACATAATTACCTTATCTTCTCTTATATATATATATATATACATATCGCTACTATTACTTATTGAAATATACGTTAAACTTCGTCATTAACTCATTTGAATGTAGACACATACCACCATAAAAGGAGTCTTAATATGTCAAGAATATCCATTCTTACCTTGAATGTACGGTCAGTAAGAAGCCAAGAAAAATGGGCTCAAATGATCGCCTTCATAAATGAGCGAAAGCCAGACATAGCCTTGTTGCAAGAAACCAATGTGGATTCATTGCCATGTCTTGGACTACCAGGATATAAAGTATTTTTAAATCCACCTCGAACCCCTTGCACGGGGACAGCTGTTGCCGTGAAAGCTTTATTGACTGATTTTGTAACTTCAGACAGTATAATTTTTCCAGGGCATGCCCAAGAAGTGGTGTTTTCCTTCAATAATGAACCCCTTCGTATAATATGTTTTTATGGACCAATAGATGCAGAAACAGCACTGGATGTCACAGGGGCTGTTAAAAATCACTTAACTGCTCTCTCTCTGCAACAGTCACCAGCTAACATGATTTTAATTTTAGCAGGCGATTTCAACACAACCCTTAATCCAAGCGTAGATAGATCCGGCAGGGTTGAAAGAAACGTACATTTTGCGGCTGAATTAAGACAACTTGTTGATCACTCCAGATTAGCTGATGTGTGGACAGAGATGAGAACTGACAGCTCAGGCCATACTTTCTTTTCTCCAAGGTCTTCCTCAAGATTAGACAGGATATATTCTTCATGCCATTCAATAAGAAATATCTACAGTGTCAATCTGATTGACTCGTTCTCAGACCATAAAGCAGTTACCATGTGCATTAAGTTGAACGGAAGGCCAATCACACCTCCATATTGGCGTTTTCCTAACTTTCTTTTATCAAACGAAAATTTCGTAGAAAATATGAAAATAGTATTAAAATATCTGACTGCAGAATCTATGTCGAGTCTAAACATCTGCTCAGAATGGGAGCAAATAAAAAGGGCCATAAGAGACTACGTCGTCCTTTATCAAAAATCGCGTAGGAATGAATATCCTTCTGCTGCAAGACACAGATACCAACTGCAGGGAGAAAAGATAATGGCCACAATGGGCTGGAACTCCCTAATTGAAAATGATGCTCCGTCAGCTAACCATTTGGCAAGATGGGCCACATGGTGTAGACCAAAACCCCTCATGGAGTTGAGGATGAATGGCCGTAACATTTCAGAGCTTGGAGAGTTATGTCAAGTAACTCGCAAATATTTTGCCGACCAACACGAATGCAGATATCAATCAATCCCTATCTCTAGCGAAATACTGGATACCTTATCAGTCCTAAGTGATAGTGACAAGGACTTTTTAAATGAAGGATTTCACGAGGAAGATTTCACTGAAGCTCTGAAAAGTCTAAATAAACGAAAGGCACCTGGTTTTGATGGTCTCACCGTTGAATTTTATCTAGTCTTCTGGATTGAATTAGCTCCGTTGTTTACTTTGATGGCCAAGGAATCCTTTGTGAGAGGGCACCTACCAAGGAGCACTGCCACATCCGTCATTTCTTCAATGAAAAAATCAGGAGATCCTCTAGAGCTTAAAAACTGGAGACCACTATCACTGACTAATGTGGATTACAAAATTATAGCCAAAGCACTAGCATCTAGATTATCAGTAGTAGTTAAATCGATAATCTCTCCTGAACAGAGCTACTGTGTGCCTGGAAGATCCATTTTTGACACCATCTCGCTCATCAGGGATGTAATGTGGTGGTGTAATGACTCCAACAAGCCGCTAGCTATTTTGTCGCTCGATCAAGCCAAAGCATTCGACATGGTAAATCATCGATACCTTTTCCATATAATGGAAAAAATGTCCCTTGGAAATGATTTCATAGGATGTATAAAAACCATGTACAATAATGCCTCGTGCATGGTGCGAGTACAGAATACACTTACAGCCCCTTTCTTCTTTCAAAAAGGGATTCGCCAAGGCTGTCCTTTGTCTGGAATGCTGTATGCCATTTCTATCGAGCCTTTCATCAGACTTGCCTTGAACACCCTCACTGGACTAGCACTGCCTGGAGCTTACGAAAGGAGAATTGTTTTGGCCGCTTACGCTGATGATGTAAACATTTTCATCACAAATGAAGAGGATTTTGGCTTGGTCATCCCAACCTTTCAAAAATACGCAAAAGCCTCGGGAGCGGAACTGAATACTTCTAAGAGTAAAGGCCTCTGGGTAGGTGCTTGGAGATATAAAATCGAACAACCTGTGACCTTAAACTGGAATTCTCAAGGGATGAAATTCCTGGGGGTGTGGATCTCCAACAACCCTCAAGAAGGAGACAGACTCATTAGTGATGAGTTAAATCAAAAATTAGAAAGTGCCTTACAGATGTGGAAGCCAAGAGCCGCACAACTGTCCTTAAGAGGAAGAGCTCTTGCCATTAATCAGTTCATTGCACCAAGGTTATGGCACATCCTACAATGTCACTCGCCAACACTGCAATGCCTCCGACGGCTACAATCCAAAATTATTGATTTCATCTGGCTGAATAGGAGGCACTGGGTTAAGAGTGCTATATTATCTGCCCCTTTAACTGAGGGAGGAATTGGCCTGATAGATATTGAAGATAAAGTGCTGGCATTTAGAATGATCTTTATACAGAGACTAATGAATGATTCTCCATCAGACCCGTGGAAAATCATTGCAGCACATAGGTTATCTAGATACCGAAGTATGGGACAATCCTTCGGCCTTTTCTTTTATAGTACGCCCTATCAAATGTGTGAAAATTGTGGCTTTTTCTATAATACTCTGATGAAGATTTGGTCAATTCTGAGCCCAACGCCGGAGGATACTCCAAGTGGTGAGGTTTGTCGCCCCTACCCTACTGGATGGCCACCACCTATGCCCATCCCACAGTTCTACTTTTGGAGTAAGAGGAAACTAACTAAAACTAAACTTCCACTACCAAAGGCTTCGGTGTACAAGGAAATTAGATACCTGCGCAATGGACATCAATGGCCATTAGAAGGGCGATATAGTGACGAAAAGATAAACTGGCTAACTATTAGAGCGTGGCCTACCTTCGGAATGGATGCAGATATCTCATGGCGTCTGGTGCTTGGGAGATGGGCTGACGCACGTTTTCTGCGAGCAGCTGGTATACTTGAAATTGCAGATTGTCCATGGTGCCCAGGTACTGAAGCGGACGCATGGCACCTTGTTTTCACTTGTTGCAAAGTGAAAGATATATGGAAAAACCTCCGTCATCCGTTAAAAGTTTTAACTGGAGGAAATAACGTGTTTTTATACCAACTGTATGGAGGTTTTCCCTCTGATAAAAGGGTCAATCATGGCATTAAGCTAGCTAACTACATAACTACACTTGCAAAAAGTGTAATCTACAAGAAAGTCACATTGTATTTTAAAGGCAAAATCAACTATGTTGATTACTGGGAGTCTTTCTTAAAAGTTTTAAAAATGAGATTGCATCGTGAAATGAAATATAATCAATTTAAAGGATCGCTTGACTCCTTTTACGCATTTTGGGGCTATAAAAACGTCATATGTTCACCATAACAGTTTTTAAGATATAATATACACCCCAAATATTCACTCCGACAGACTACGGGTCTCTTTGCTAATCCAATGCTTTTATTCATATTGCGGTATTTCAAAACGTCTCAAGGTGTTTTATTTATTTATTTATTTATTCATTCATTTACCTTTTCATTTAATTTATTTTCCCTGTCTCTCCTTAAACCACCTTATTCGCCCTATTTTATCCGAATACCATTGCCATGGACTTTTATCCTCCATTTCCACATTTTATCCTGTGAAATGAAGGCTCATTGCTATTTTTATATCTCACCCAGGACTCTGTGTACATCAACCGTACTGCATTTCTTTCATAATGCAGAGGCTTACAGACAGGGCGAAGGATATTATGTGCCCATGGTCGGGAACCCAAAGACAAGAGGATCAAGTGATCGTCGCGGAGCGGTCTCTTTTTCTTCAATCAAGGACGTGCTCATTATGGAGGAGCCAGGGAGAGAAGATTGCAAGCAGGGGTCCCAACCCCCTGGGCGCAAACTATCCCTGGCAAGACCGCTTAAAAACCTTTGATCCAAAAATGTGAAGGCTTAATCTCTCTTTGTAAAACGTATTGATTTTACCGATCAATAAATAATAATAATAATAATAATAATAAAAACACACACACACACACACACAATGGAAAACTTCGCCAAATGGCCACAAACACAATTAAAGAGGAAACTTACAGGGGGGTAAAAAGACGAAAGTAAAGAGAAAGTCTTACTTAGAGACGTTTCGGGTGTTAGCCCTTCCTCAGTCACAGAGAGAACGTCTCTAAGTAAGACTTTCTCTTTACTTTCGTCTTTTTACCCCCCTGTAAGTTTCCTCTTTAACTGTGTGTGTGTGTGTGTGCATATATATATATATATATATATATATATATATATATATATATATATATATATATATATATATAACTCTCATGTACATTCCCACAGAGTTTCAATGCATAATAGTTCATACATACGTAAGCTGAATACGTATACTGTGACATTACGATTGTGATAGCCTCTTGCGGGACCGGATTTGTTTCGTTGTTCGGGTGAGGGAAACATATTCTCGTATGCGAGGGTATAACGACTCGCACAGGTTATTTTTTAATTGATGCCCGGTGTTTTTCGTGTTTACTTTGTTCTTTTTTGTTTTGTGTGTCCGTCGCATAATTCCAACGAGGTGATGTAAAGATGGCAGTGGTGGTTGAAAACCGGGTAGAGGAGGTCAATCCGAATTCTCGATAAGTGAGAAGTCGTGGCGGAATGGCGCTATTGAGGAGGAGTGAGACAGGAGAAGGCAGAACGATCTAACCCAAGGGGTAGCGTGACGCGTGAAGACGGCCATTCCGCCACGCCGACGCTTCCTCCTGGCTGGAAGAATTTTCCTGCAGATCAACGGCGAAAGAAGAAGCCTGGTCTACGGATCGGAAAACAACATGTTCTCAACCCGAAATGGACAAGTCAACTTGGTCCTTCAAGACTTCGAGCCACTCCAATACGACATAAGTATTGCCATCACGAATCATCTCCCTCCCGTGGCCGAAATCGGACCGGATATCCCCCAACCACGTTCTCACTGCAACCCATCCAGTGTTTATTGGGTTATAGCATAGGCCACACATCGAAGTTACCCCGCCAAAAGCCACGAAGGAACACTGGAGTCCAAAGGGAAGAGTTCAGTTTTTCTATATAATTTGTGTCCCACCCCAAGAATTTTTAATCAATCCTGAAATGGGCGGGGAATTTGTTACTTATTATGAAGGGAACTTTCGTTTCATTTTACCGCGTGTGTAATTTTCATTATCATTTATCAATTAGTATTTAGTTTGGATAAATGTTTCTCGGATGTTTCACTGGGTAAGTCCATAAGTCCCGACGTTTCGGAGAACAACATGTTCTCCATCTTCAGACTTCTGGATGCCGTGTTTTCAAAGAATTTTGAAACTAATTTGAAATAAAATTTGAAAAAAAGTTGAAATTACATCGAAAATACGGCATTCAGAACCATAGAGAAACCAGGTCGGAACCTGTTAGTTTAGGAAGCTACAGGCTAGGCTTAGGTGGCTTTAGACGAATAGACTTTCTGGAAACCATGGATTAATTTATTTTAATCGAGCATTTCATTTCAAGAGATGATAAAAACTATATTAACAGAGATAATCTGCCGAACTATTGAGTAAATTATTTGTACTTTTACGCACTAATAGTGAAAACACTAAAAAACATAACAATGCACCGAGTCCAGTAGTGTTTAACTTTTTAACAGAAATTCTCCCTTCATATTTCCTTTCTTCATCACCTCACCTTTTCACCGATGAAGTACCAACAACATCCGTCAAATGCGCCGCCTCCCTAGCATGCATTTGAAAGTTTGTGCGGCACACTAAAATTAGGATAATCCTGAACGGCAAGTGACATTCTCACTTAAAAGGAGAAAATCCATATCGATCCGTAATACAGTGCCCCGATTAATTTCTTGATAATGTCGATATTGATATTGATATTCATAATTGATGTATAATCTAGATGTTAAGCTCTTCCATAATTCGTTTTGAGAGACCTTACTACCTGAACCAACACGATGACAGAATACGTTTTCCATAAAATTTAGCGTTAATCATTTCGCTATTCAATATTTTATAGCATAAAATTAATTCATTTAGCAACTTATCATGTTGCTAAGCCTTAAGGATTATTTTTTGCCTTACAATTATGGATCTAACCAATTTAGGACTATACTTGGCCTAAACCATAAAACTACGCAATCTCACTCTAGTGTAATACAACAAACATCTTAGGCACCTTCATTAATTAACTGAAACAGTTTCCATCGCTGATTGTGTTGATTTCAGTTTGCAATTCCACAATAATATCGTTTTTACAATATTTAATGAGATGGCTATTTACATATAATCTGAAGCCGTATATCCGATGCTCATATTTGGATATGGTCTTTTTTCCGTACGAACTATCTATGCTAGCACTTTTTATGGAAAGAAAGACTTAAATTCCTCTCCTTTTACAAAAGATGAACTAGTAGATGCATTTTCATTGGAATGGAAGGAAAGGAGTTGTAATCATCTAATAATCTTACACTGAAGGACTCATAAAATGTAATGCGATCGTTTCCAAACAGTTCACAAATGAACAGCAGTATCAGCCAGGGAAGCTATTAAGAAATTGAGGGCAAGACGAATTGATTTTGCGATCATTAAAACGAGGGAAGACCAATTTTGCATTGGGAAATTTCAATTACATCCGTATTGAAAACTATGTAATTACTCAACAATAAAACGAGGAACGAACCAAATGTAAACGAACTTTTAACGATCAGAATTGTGACCCATTCGAGGCTCTTTCCCATTCCTCAAATAATCTCTCTCTTAAGCTCACCATTCCCCTTTTTTTTTAAACCTCATATGTATAGTTACGACGTCGACTATTACCAAGAACTTTTTAAGTAGGCATACACCCTTTCCAAGGCATAAAAATAAGTCAATAAGTAGACGCATCCTAAGCTTTTAAACAATAAAATACGATTGCTGGGATGATATCACTTCCGATTGTGTTTAAAGACCAAATGGCTGCACCCAGTGACTTTATAGTTTTTAACTTTCTAGAAGAGTCCACCTCATAAAAAGTTATGAACCTATTTCCGAACGAAACCATAAATAAATTATGATTGAGTTACTAGAAATTTTAAAACATGGGAGTACTCGGTGAAAACTTTAATGGAATCTTAGGGTAATATCAAATATTCTGAGAGCTTTCAAACTCTCCGCGCTATTGCAAGTAAAATCATTAAACAAAGTTGACTGTAAAAAGGTTGTGTAACCTGATGATAATTTTCAGGAAGGGATTTGACATTTCATTTTGGGCATGGTAAAAATGTGAAATAAAATTGCATTTTGCTATGAAAAATTCTGTAATTCATCAACTAATACGTCACAACTTCTTTTCATATGTCAAAAAGATTATGCAAATAATTGAAAACTAAAATAAATACATAAAAGTTCAATCATTGAATAAAGTTCACTGTGAACAAATTGCATAACCCGATGAGAAATTTTAGTAAGGGTTTTTGCATTGTATTTATGTCCTGGTATAGATTTAGTAAAACTAAACGATGGTTTTAGACCTCACTTGGTGGAATTCCTTGATATCAGGGATAGAAGGATTAACTTTGCAATTCCACATTGTAAAAGATTTATTTACGACCGGTTTCGCCGCAGTTCAGCATCATCACCTGATAATGTTGCACTGCGGCGAAACCGGTCGTAAATAAATATTTTACAATGTGGAATTGCAAAGTTAATCCTTCTATCCCTAAGTAAAATTTCTTTATGGTACGTTACATTCCGTATTTCTTTAACGGTTTCAATAGCAACTTCTATTCAGGTGTCCAACACAATGATGCAAGTAATAAGAAGCCCAAAAGAAATACTTTCACGTCTATATTCTTGAATGGAAACTATATGAGCAAGGATCTGCATTTATATGAAATAATTACAAATGTAAAAAAGGCATAAGCATAGTAATCCGCTCGATGTATGGGAACAAATAATGAAGCCCCTTGGACAGACGCCGTAAACAATTAAAGTCCTTAGCTTTACGGATAAATTCACCACTTTTTATGGTGCCTCTAGTTGAAAACGTCGCTTACTAACTAGGAGGCAATCGTAAATGACAGTGCAGTGTAAACAGTTCCTGTATATCTCAGAATTGAATAACGAAGTCTTTCCAACGGCGATCTTTCCTCGAGGGCTGCGTTTCCAAGAATCCACTCACGCGACCTCTGTGGAATTGGTAGTCATATCTCCACAGCTCCAAGGAACTGGTAACATCTTCGTCAAGAAGCCATCTAAGCTCTTTGAGGACATATTCTGGGCCAGCGCTCCTGTGCTCTGGTTTGGCATAATCATCGGCGTAGCACCATTTCCAGTAAATAATCCAAGAAGACGGCACAGCAAGCTCCCAAGATGGATGGTGGTCTATTTTGTGATCATACAGTTTTTGGGGGCTGTCATCTTGTCAAGCTAATTCTTGAGAGATTTGATGTATTTCAATAACAACCTGACTTCGGGCAGCCATTATATCCTGGCAGTTTTACTCCTTTTTCCACGAAGTCTGAAATTTGGCGATAATGATACTGCATCGCGAAAAGTACCGCAAAATACTTCTAAGTTTCTTTAGACTGGATGAAAGATTTATAGCAATGAATATTCAATTAAATTATTATAAAATCCGCCGGAAGGGGATAAGAGAACTGACACTATTTGGCGCACACATAGCGCTCATTATGATTCTCTTAAATCCTTCCACTAACGTGGTGGTCAATGAAGAGGGATACCGTTTCTATGCGGCCGTCCTTTGCTTAGCACTTATCTCTTTCTCAATACAACTGATCCATAATAACGTGACTAATAATTTGAGTTACAGGTTTTGCTGCATAAATATAGAAAATAAAAGGATTTGTGATTCAGAAAACTTGGCAAAGAAGATATTTTGGGGCTCAGAGGGTGGGAAGACAAGGTTCATCAATTTGCCAGATGATCACATCACAGAGACTAAGTCAAAAGTTCTTAGCCGCAATACAAAGTTACAATGCATCCATAATGAACTTTTTAAGCTAACCCACGCCGTGAACAATTTCTTCGGGGTACTTTCTTTTCTGCAATGGGATATCTTCTGTTGCAACAGTAATATTGTATTTTATTGTATCCCATTTCCTCAATCGTATTTACTTTCCTTATCTATATCGTATCGTTTATAACCACAATACTCATGACATTCTAAGCTCAATCACAACATCTTAACTTCAGTCTCCAGAACGTAGTTCGCCGTTGATTTCCTCTTTCCAGAATTCCTTTTTATAGTTTTCTCGGGTTTACAACCGGGTCGTAGTCCATGAAGGCCGACGTTTCGATACTCAATGAGTACCCAGGGCAGAGATGAGAGGCCTCTCACCCATGCTCGATGTTTGAGGAGAGTGTCAAAACGTCGGCCTTCGTTGACTCCTTGACCTGGTTGGAAACCTCAAGAATCTTCAGGTAGAGCATTTACGCAATACCGTGATGATGTATTTATAAAAATGAAGATATTTTTTCCAAAACAGTATCACAAGTTCGTTAAAAAATATGAAAAAAAAGCGTGCACGATAGTCCTCATCAGTGGATCATTCTCCACGAAAAAAATTGCTCGCTTCACTTTCGTGCATCACGACGCCATCTACTCTCTTCTGCAATATTTTGTTCCGACAACACATAATGTAATTTCTCTACTTTGAATAAGATATCACGGACACACATTCTGAATACGGCAGGAAAGTCACCGAGAAAAAAATGACAATATCCTTCGTCGCTACGTTGATTTCTCTCCGTTTTCCTTTCAATCCAAATGTATGCTCGGATTTTCAATTTTTTGTGTACTTGCGGCATTTACATTGCTTTGGGCGTAAAATTTCAATATACTCTCTAACAAATTAATTTCAAATAGGTAATCCCTGATAGTCCAAATTATTAATGCTGCTCACCGTTTTGTTATTCGTCACGTACTTTCTTTCCGGTCTCTTTCGCTCGGACGCCCTTTTTATTCTCAAAGGAAATTGAAAGGACGAAAAGAAATTATTTTCTATTTCAATGTGAAACGAGCGGTGTATGGTCAGAATAAACACTCAACTTGAAGGGGGAGCTATTCGGCTGACAGGTTTCAAGCGAGGTCGACAGAATGAGAACAAGTTATTTGCAGTTACATATTTTTGAAATTTATTTATTTATTTATTTATTTCTCGTATAAGCACTTACGCATAATGGTAAATATTACAACATTTCATAACGAGGGACATATTTTGACAAAGTCTTTCGAAAATAAGGAAATGAAGAAGTCCTTGCACTTGATCAACATTATTTTCAACCACTCTCCAACCGAACAGCGAAAGCTGCGCCCGTCCCTGCAACTTTTTCTCTGCATAACTTGATCGAATTATTGAGATATGCATTGTCCGCAGTGTCGTATAAAATATACGAGAAAGTGCGTCTCTACTCCAAAGGCGGTAGAAGATGAGAAAGATATATACTGGTCACTTTCACCGTTGCTACTTTTAGGCAGTGTCATAGGACAAGGTGTATACTCGCGGAGGAATCAGCGTGCTTCGGAGGATTCCAGAATTGCCACCTGGCACACGCTATACTCAGTCTCCCTGTTGACCGGAATGGGTTTTTCCGCCGCCATCGCCGTGATCAACGTATGGAACCACCAGTTCACCAGAAACAAGAAACTTCCCGAGGCTGTGGCGGACTTATGGGTATTGTTTTCACATTCTGTGGGGTACATACAAGCCGTTAGCAGTTTCTGACGTCGCCGAGAGATTGGGAATATCTTCATGAGAGTAAAGAGATTGGACGACCTGATGAGCTCCTCACTCCGAGGCCGAACCAATGCGGGGTATCCGAGGAGTTTTGCCGTGAAACTGGTCGCTTTGACCATTGTCCATCTTGCTTTTCACTTGGTCTACGTTGGGAACGGCGATGGTGGTATCTCACTGCTCGTCTGTTCGGCATTTCTAGACGTCGGCTGGAACACCACCTTCATGAAGTACCTCGACCTGATACTTCAATTAAGGTCTAGACAAAACTTATTAAACTCGAATCTGAAAAAGTTCTCCGACTCTTCGCCAACGTCACCGCATCTTTGTGCGTGCCCATGGAAACTTAATGGAGAGATTCCAGTAACGGAATTTAGAGAAAATGCATCACACCCGCCGGAAGTTACACCACATCGACTTCAAGTCTGGCGGAAAACCGATATCTATCTTTACCGTTGTACCACGCTACTGAACAACATTTTCGGAAAATTCTTCCTCAACCGGATCATATTGAGCTACGTTAATTCGACTATTGCTGTCTTTTTCATCATTCTCCTCCTATTCAGAGACGAAAGCGTTGTTGTCACTGCTCGCGAAGTATGTATGACGCTGGTTGGTATCGTGTGGGAAATTGGCCAAGCCATTGCCATAGTTGGAAGCGGACATCACGCGACGAAAGAGGTAGGTTTCGCTTTTTCACGTAAAGTAGCATGTACTCTGAACAGGTCACATGCATAGGGATGAGTTTCCATGAGAAACAGCATTTATGAAGGGAATACTTTAAATGATATTTTATCCTCATGGTTTCGATTAAAACGAGAGACCCTAGGTTGGCTAAATTGAATAATAATATCCTAAAATAATAGCTTCCATAATTTTTTAAATTTAGATCTGCAAAATCTTCCCAACTGAATACTGAAAGCTCCAAAATATGCATTCAATGATATTGAGCCGACCTACTGACCCGTGACATTTTTAAAATAAGAAAGGCGGAGATAGTAAAAATCCAAAAATCGACTCGCTGTACCTTAATGGTAACAAAAACTAACCTTACTCTAAGGATAGTGATAGTGATGATAAAAAAGGAGTTATTTCAAGTACTTTTAAATGCTAAATAGATAATATGATAATATAAAGTACATAGTTATAAATAATATGAATGCACTGAACCTAAAGCAGTATTCATCCAGTCAATATCGTCATTAGAATGGTTTGGCACCTCCATCAGTAGGAGATTATTGAATTCAGCCGACTGCGAAATTTTCGCGTTTAATGATTAACCCATAACAAATTAATGAAACCCATTAATTTCTTATGTATTTGTGTCTCAATTTCGGGCTTCCTTTAATTATTGGGCAGTAAGGATCACCGACAGATTTTTAATGGACGCCCAACGAAGTAGCACCTTATGCACTGAGGGTGGCCTACAACACTATGGGTTCAACTTCACATTCAGGGTATCGCACAACATTAGATAATGTGCTTTAATTTATTTGAAGCCCAAACCTCAGTACTACCAAAATTGTAGAAAAAATTAGAATAATTTTATCATCAATACGTAATTAGGACATTGAAATATGTTGCAAGATTGTTTCTGATGCTAAAGTATACATTTTGGAAGATATGTTTGTACCTTAGGTACTTATTCTCGGATTAAAGTGGATGACTCTGGTCTTCTGGCCATTATATGCATCATTTTATTCATGTCCTTTTCGAAGTCGTGAATTACTGCTATATCATCCTCAAAGCGGATACTGTGGATGCTTTTCCCGTTCACTTTAATTCTCTTGGTCTTTTCTTTCATTCTTTCAATTGCTTCTTCTATGAATATGTTAAATAGATAGGGTGATAGAGGGCATCCTTGTCTTACTCCTTTTCTAATTTTGGCCACTTTTCTGCTTCCATTTATGTCTATTTCTGTTTTCTGAGACTTGTACAGATTTGAAATTACTCTTCTATCTTTCCAATCTAGATCGATTTTCGTCAATTTATAAAAGAGAAGTCTCCAGTCCACTTTATCAAAGGCCATTTCCAGGTCTGTAAAGGCCACATATGTCTTCCTATTTATTTCTATCCTTCTCTCTAATATTTGTCGTAGTGCTAAAATTGCTTCTCCGGTTCCTTTTCCTGCCCTAAATCCAAACTGGTCTTCTCCCAAATGTTGTTCCATTTTCCCTTTTAGCCGGTTTTTCATTATATTCAGCAGAATTTTTGATGTGTGAGAAAGAATGGAAATGGTTCTATAGTTTGAGCATCCGTATTCATCCCCTGTTTTAGGGATTGTAATTGTTTTGCTCTACGTAAAATTCCCTTGTATATTCCGTTTCATAACATTCGCCAATCACCTTGAACAGCCCTTCCTTAGCCTTCTCTCCCAATTGCTTCAATACCTCTCCTGGTATATTATCTAGGCTTGCTGCTTTTTGTCTTTCAAGTTTTTCAGAGCAAAATAAAATTCTTCGAGGGATATTGAAGGGCCTAATCTGTCTGTCTGTCTTTTTCTTCTCCAATATATTCACCACCTATAGTCTTGGGAAAATGGATCAAAATAAACTTAAGGCATGCTTCCCTTATCTTTTAAAGATATTAGTGAATTACTGCCGGAATTGAAGTCAAAATGCGGCATTTCCCAGCAAATGGCGCTGCAATCGCCACCTTGGATTGGAAAAATGAGGTCATTTAAATGTGTTTGTGGAATAATCTGCATGTTTTGTACTTAAATTTTGGTTTTGAATAGGTGGCACATTGTATCAGCTAAATCGGGGCTTTACAATCTTAATTGATAAATTTGTGCATTTTAGTATTTGTGTCGACTCATAAAGTCAAGCTACAGTCTTCTTAAATCACAGTCCGACGACGTTGATCCGTTTCCTCTATCCCCTAATCACACTTGCGAATCTGGCTCTTACTCACCTATCTGTAAATAATAGCCATTCCCTCTTTACAACTTTATTTCCGAGATTTTGTTAATATTCTTCTTGTTATATTTGCATACATTAGTTTATAATTTCATGTTTTGTTATTTTGGCCACTATAAATTGACAACACTGCTCCACGTGGGAATTTTCAAATAAGATAAAAAAATGATTATTCTGCAGTAAAATTATTAAGTATATAGTTCAAAATATATGGAAGGATACATTTTTTAGACCAATGGGAGACTTGCATTTCACGCAAAAACCCACGAGTGATTTTTCGTGAAGATCACGAATGGACGTGTCCTCGGTGTATAAACCGCTTCACATAAACCAACAAACATAGAACGTGGGTCTATCTGAGACCATGGAACTAAGAGAACTATTGAAGACCACCACTACCACGTTCGTGATGAAATACATTCCATGGAGTTGCATGAACATACCGAAGAAGTCGTTTATCACGGAAACGATTCTCCAGAGTTCCAAATGAATCGACTTCCAGGCTCTCAAGGCGCAGCGGAAATAAAAGGAGTCTACCGGTGTCTTCCGTAGAGAGCGATCACCGAAGATCCCCCGCTTCCTTTCCTCGTTGGTCTCTGCCACAATTGGTTACCCAACATCACTTGTAGACCTTTGTTCCATGGCCTCAGATAGGCCACATGGAGGTAGGAAATCAATTTGCGGCGTATCTATAAATGAACAACAAAGTATCAGTCACACATTAACCTATTCTCAGCAGTTACAGGAACGAAACACTCCGATGTATATAGTTATAGCTGAAGTGATTTTGGTTTTATCGTAGTTTGGATAATGGATAGTCCTAACACTAACTTATTCAAAATAAAAACCGAAAAATCATCATCGGTCAGTTTTTTTTATTTAGCCCACTGTGCAACAGTCCTCTGTTCTGAGTGCATCAAGATGAAATATATAATGCCTGGAGAATTTTTTCCGGAAAATACATCTTCTCAAGCATAGAGTAGAGGAGACAAAACACATGTTTGAAAGCAGTTATCATCCAAAAAGCGAGCAGCAATACTTGTAGGCAGTTTACGAGAGAATCCACATAACGCCTGGTAACAATTGCGTATCTTTCCCTTTATGAGCTGAGAAAAAAATTCACACACAGTCAATCTTGAATACTCTTCTATAGTTCATTTGAATAGTATGACCATACGCTTCCGCCTGTTGTCGCTTTAGCTAGACTTGCCGACAGAAAGAAGGCTCAGTCCACACAGAATAAAAAGTGCTAAAAATTGACATAATGACGAGCTCAAGTCTATTTTTAATAATTACGTGATTTTTATTTCTAATTTACGTTTCTATATAAGCCCGTTATTAAAAACCGGTCCTTATCCCCCCTTTTTCATGAAATTCTGGCTGTCTCTTTAAGAAATACATTGTGTAATAGCATACTAATTTCGATCAAGGTCAAGCAAAAAATTGATTAGATTATGTGCTGCAGATGCTCATGCAGTAGGTAAACGAAAAACAATCAATATATCCTGAGGTACCATACGCGCGCCAATTTCATAGAGGCAGAAAAATGTATAGAGAAAGGTAAAATCCGGTAAACATTAGAGAATGTGATGGGTGATAATGTTGGCTTATTCTTTATCCTACGCGTAAGAAGATTATGGTTTTTTTCGACGATTATTTTAATCGGAAGATTTCCTTGCTTGTTCAAACGCATTGTGGAAGTTCATTCACAAAAGTGACTTGAAAAGCACGCCTTAGTATTTGATTAATGAAGGAAAGCTCTGCTTGATGAATACTCGCGCTTTCGGGGAAAGATCCATTACTGCACACTTTCTTTGAAGCTTTTCCTCATTACAATTGTATAGATTCTGGACACCGTATAGCGTATTGATTCTGAATTCATCATTAAAATTCGTTCAAAATCGATTTTGGTGATTGATTGAAGGTGAACTCAGTTTCTTTTCCTTGCGTGTATGTCCGTATCAAGTCCTCGCTTTACCCTTACTACTCCGTGCCACTCTGACGCGATAAGCTAGCATAACAATCACCGAAATCGCAAATTGGGAGACTTTCAGCTAAATGAAACTGCATAGAAGTCATAAAAATGCTCGCAGCACAGCTTATAAGGTGAAAGACTATAAAAATCAATTTCTCACTCACAAAAGGGGAACGCCCTTATTCTTTTGGGCCCACGCACCACTTCTCAGGTGGTGCCTGGTCTTGGGAGTGGCGCCATTTCCTCTGCGGCAAAACCGCGGGGGAAAAAACGAAGCACCATTTTGGCTCCTCGCGTACACCTGCGTCCTATTCGTCGTTATGGCGAGTTTGAAAGTCTGGACCTTATCGAAGTTCATACGTTGGAGACTGGTGAGCATTAGCCAAGGTCTTGTGGTGGTTTCCTCGACGACATGGTACACCATTATAACGTGGACCGTGTTCACCATCTTCATTGGCAGGAAGGACATGTACGGAATCTTCACTCGCATCATTCGCCTAGAGGAAAGATTGGAATTCATGGAAGTGGAGCTTGACCACGCGGCACTCCGCAGGATCTTGCAGAGACAGGTGTACGTCGTCGGCGCATACTTCGTCTTCCTAGTCTTCATTTTCTACCCAGAGTGGGCATTGATGGAGAGGCGTGGCGACTACCTGTCGTACGCGTCCATTCTTCACTCCGGGATCACTGGCAACTTGACCCAGCTACAGCTCAGTGCCCTGCTAGTAAACGTGTGCCATCGGTACGGGAACCTGAACGCGGAGATAAGAAGGCTGTGCGACAGAGAGGCCAACGAAGAAAGGAAGCGGGGACTCTACGGTGATCGCTCTCCACGGAAGACACCGGCAGACTCCTTTTATTTCCGCTGCGCCTTGAGAGCCTGGAAGTCGATTCATTTGGAACTCTGGAGAATCGTTTCCGTGATAAACGACTTCTTCGGTATCTTCATGCTACTCCACGGAATGTATTGCATCACGAACGTGGTGGTGGTCTTTTATTTCCTGATGATTGATCTCGCGACTCCGGTGCTGCCGCCGGGTGAAACTTTTCAGCTGTTCTGCTTCATCAACATGATGCTCTTCGACGTATATGGCGTCTTCATGGTCATCCGATCCTGCAAGTTGCTCACAGAGGAGGTGAATCGTCGCTCTGTATTACATGGCTCAGGAATCATTTGAGAGAGGGGGAATGGGAAATTACGACGCGGCAGTTTGCGCGCCGCCGTTTTGGCGTAGGGACATTTTGGCGTGTCCTCGGCCCATGAGAGGGAAAGAGGGAAGGATGACATGCAAATGCCAACAAAGGCTTTTTTGTCTTTAAAGGGAGGTTTTTTCGGCCATGAAATCTGTGTGTCTGCGTGGGAGAGTTACGGATTTCAGTCATCTTCCTGTACAATTCTGATGCCATGAGACGATGGCAATGATTCTCATGAAATGTCCGATAGTGACGTTCTCTACCTCCCTGCGGTGAAGTCTGAAAACATTCATAAATATCTACGGATTAACTTGATCGAAGGGTCATTTGTTCTAAGTTTATTTTAACAGTGATACCTGAGAAGAAATATTAATCTCTCTTGTCTTCTTCGCGAATGTAAGGGCTACCAGCCGTATAAATTGAATGGGGTTAGACCTTAAACATAAAGCAGTTAATTTACCAATGTTGCGGTACTACCTATTAAGAATTTCTCGTTACTCAACTAACAAAATCGCTCTTTATTAATAATACTCTTAATCTGTGCGTTCTTTAAGTTATCTTAATTTGATATCGGTCTAATTGATAATGTGAACATAACACCTCTGCTGGATTTCTCAATTTATTTACCAATCATCTACTTTATAAATCCATGAAAGACTGGCCCGAATATTCTTCCAATAAGTACTCTTCAAGAGAAGTCCATAGTACATCAACGAAGCCTACACCTGATAAAAAGGTTTAGAGGACCTTGAGATACATGCATCACGGTAGGCTTTTTATTATAAATACAAAATCTACTTATTAGCATCTCTGATAATACTCTGTCACATGCTAATTTATTCTAACAGCACATCACGAGTGCCAAGCAAATTCCAGAGAATTCAAGCGTCGTACTGCTCGTACGCTCGTGAAAAACGAATTGAAGCGAGTTTTTATGCCGCTTATTAAGTCACCTTGCCATGAAGTGTACAGTTGTTTAAAAAGGTATGCACCATGGAAAAATATTGTTGAGGTGGCCAATAGGATGCTCTATAGATCGATCGTAATGAAAATGAACTATTCAGGCCCAGCGCGAAGGTAAATTATTGTTATATCCCTTCGCAATCATATTCTGTCAGCCTTCCATTCCTACCGCTAGCAAATACACCGTTCACCAATCGGTTCTTCTCGGTTTATAAAACATGAGAGCGACTTGTTCTGCCTCTTCCCGCTCACTGTATATCTTCATTTCCAACTCCTAGGAGAACAAACTGACCGTAGACCTAACGGCCTTGATGTAAAAGATGGAGAGTGGCGAATTTCCAAATTTTTAACCTAAAACCTACAAATATAAAAAAGCGATCATCCATTGCACTCATGAGTTTTTAAATAAATTAGAATTAGCGATACCTGTTAGAGAATTCGTGCCAATGTCTGACGAATGTTCGGTGCACTGGAACTAGAAGCGGAATGTAAAAGGTGAATATTTTTCATGTTATATGAACGATCTTTTTACCTGTTGATGTTGATTTTCCTTTAAAATCAGTAGATATAATATATAATGCTCTTACTATCACAAATGCCAGTTACAAAAGCTGTGAAGTGAATCACAAATGATGGCAGAAGATTAAACATAGTTCATTTGTACGCACCCACGATCTATGTACGACGATCCCACTATATCGAGCCGATATAGTGGGATCGTCGTACATAATCTATTAAGAAAATTTCCCTATCGATGCACAAAAACAGATTTCGCATGGATATTGATAAGGTAAACAACCTCGCAGAAGCAAACAACACGCGGAATACACCCGAACAGTTTTGTAGCTCATGATGGATATTGATAAGTTGTACAACTTATGTTGTTATGAACACGTGTTGTTCACTTCTACAAGGGGAAACAAATGTTCACAACAACTGCCGTCCTTATTTAAGTAATTATCTGTAAATATTTTAAGTGAAGCTGGTGGAAGAGCAGGGGGTAGGTCAAGAGGGGAAAGGTAATGTACAGTACTTTACGGATGACTGAAATTTCAGCCACGCGTGGAACATAGTCATCCGTAAATATTGTCTACCTTCCCCTTCCCCTCTTGCCCTGCCTACCCTCCCATTTCGACCTCCCATACTAGAATCCTTTGCGGATAACTAATTATGGATGGATATCACCTGCAGTGAGAATTTATTTCACCTTGAAGAAGGGACCATCAGGGATCATTAAACGTCAAGCTACAACCAAACAATACGTGGCATACAGTCGAACAGTGGTATGGCCCACCATGAGCCACGATTTTTTCAACGGTGTCTCTTACTCCATTGCAATTAAGATTCGATTCCTCATATATATGAATCAATCAAACATGCATTTGCGACATTTGATATCCAATTAGGTGCATTTGTCTTTGTGTGTGTGTTCACCCCATAATGAAAACGCCATCGGGGAAAACACAACGAATAAATGTAAATTGGTAAAAGCGACTCGTAAGAGAAGTACCACGCACATTGACGGGAATTTTCATTTGCATTCCTCGATCGTTCCTTTTTTCATTTTTATTCACCAATAATGCTTTTATGTACTCATTATCCTGAGAGCTAACGCCGAGAGGTCCCCGTCAAAGGAGTGCGGTGCGGTATTGTGAAGCAATCATCTATACTCTCCAAAGTTTTCCCATGCAACATTTGCATGACATGAGCTCTCAGCATGAAGGGTCGGGTGTCCATCAAAATGAAATCGATCGTTGTTAAATACTGAAATCAATAAGCAAAAAAACGAGCCCTGTGGGTATCATATTTTATCCAATTTGAATAGGAGAGGATCGATCCTGTCATTTTCTCATATTCGTACTTAGCTATGAATGCATACTTCATCGCTACGTGTTTTACTGGATAAATGCGTTAATTTTCCGAGAAAAATTGAATTTGAGAAGTTCTGCATCATGGCCTTAGCCAACGGCTGCATGGTACGCACATTAAACTCTAGGAGGGCCAATTTTCTCTAGCCGAATATCTCCAGCCGTCGATTCGAAGAGCATGGAATTGTCGTCGGTCTCGAGATCAACCTATCACAAAGGAAGCGAGAGATCACTCTGCAGAAAACTCACTCCCAAAGTAGAAAGGGACATATTCTGGGTGAATGCCCCACTTCTTCATCTCAGCAGAGTTTTTGGCTCGGCGCCATTTCCCCTCTCGGAAAAGAGTCACCACGATTTTGATAGAGGAACGGAATACCTGCTGGCATCTGGCTCCACAGGCGGTGCAGTTTTATGTACCCTGTATGTCAGCATTGTTTACGCCACAATATCGCACGATGATCTGTACTATTCCCTACTGGATAGGACCCTGGCTAGCGTCTGGGTGAGCTCCCTCCAAGCGCTTACGCTGGGTAAATTACTGCTCCAGTGGCGCCGCAGATGGAAACTTCATAGTCTTTACTGCCAGGCGGCCCAATTAGACAGACAAATGGCGGGTTTCCCGAGGCTTGAGGCGCAGCCAGAGACATCTAGGAGAGCTGCCGTGCGACAGTCGCTTATTGCGCTAATGATGTTGTCCATATTGATCGCGGCCAGCCTTACCAGGTACTCCAGTTACCTGAACGAAGGCGGGTTTTTGTGCCTCTACGCCGCTCTGTACAACACTGGCGGGAGCGTCTTCATGCAGCTGAGCAGAAACGTTATAATTAAAGACATAGCGCTGAAATTCTCTCGCCTCAACGCTGGGATTAGGAAATACTCCTCCGGAAGCATCTCGTGTGTCACGATCACTGGTGACGTGGAGGAGCGACTAGCTAAAGTCGGAGGCATGAGACATGTGAGGCCGGAAATATTCAAGGTGTGGGCGTCCGTTCATGCGGACCTGTGCGCCCTCAGCAAGGACACGGACAAGCTGAACGGCGCTTTCTTCCTCCTCGACGTCGTGCACACTCTCCTGAATATTACTGTAGAGACTTACTTCTTCGTTGACATGTCGTTGTTGGAAAATGAAGAAACCGAAAGGGTGTGCTCCGTTTTAGTCAGCTTGATCTGGTGTATGTTCGAGAACTCAACGATAGTCCTCACAGCCTTCGCCTGTCAATCTGCATACAAAGAGGTATCATCATAGTATATTTTTCAAATACATAAGCGTCGCGTCGCATAATATAGGTGAAAATTCAGCTGTTTAATTTAAATTTTGCAGCTATTGTGTTATTTCCGATTTCTGAGTCATGATACAATAACGCGAATTTTGAAGAAAAATGTTTGAGCCCACTTTGATGAAAGAATCAAAAGTAATTAAGGAATTTTGACGTCATTCATTTAAACCTTTAAAATCCAAAACCCACAAGCAAATGTGTTTATGCGATGAATCTATCATTCAGGGTGTATTGTCTTCGTAGTGTACAGGATAATTAAAACACAGGGTATAATTAAAATGAGTATAAGTTTCCCCGAAAAGCGGCCGTAAATTTTCTAGATGAAGCCAATGTTCAGGCAGTTGCCTCGAACATCCTTTTAGAAGAATCTATATCCACTAAAAAAATCGTAAAATCCTTCAAAATAAATGAAAGGTCACACTCTGTAACGCTAAACCACCATGGATATACAAAATGTACAGTAAATAGTTATACGGCATCCTATAATGGTAGCAACATTCGTCATCAATCTTGAGTATTTATTGCATCGAGGGATAATGATTTTATTTTCCTATTAATATCAGCAGATGGAGGTTCTCATTCAAAAAGTGACGTAAAAATCAATGAATGTGGTCAAACCCCTTTGTTTCAATTTTTCCTGTATTTTTTCCTGGATATTCAGCATGGCATCACCCTTTCAAGGACGTGGCCAGCCTTTCATTTCCTCCCTAAAAACTGTAAGCGACAGTGTTTATTGTTTCGGTTGAAGCTTGCACATTAATGAAAGGGTTGCATTTTTATTTCTTTCACCAGTTAATCTTTTTTTCGGTCATTTTTCATCATCAAAGTCAACATTAATGGGAGATAAACCTTGAAATGGTCTTCAATGACTATATGCCGGCATGACATTGTTTGGAGGAAAAAGATCGTGATAAACGGCGAAGCGATGTAAAAAATATATTTATTCATAAAGTCACCTTCCATTGCGGATGGCTACCGCATTGCCAAGTCTTAGCAGAGACGAAGTTGCACCAAGCAAGCAATTTGAGCAAAATGTCAAAACCTTTGGATGTCGAGGATATATTCTGGGCCCATGCGCCGGTATTGTACTTATCAAGGATGTTTGGCGTCGCTCCATTTCCTCTATTTCGACAAGCTGTCGACGGAGACCAAACCAAGAACAAATTTGATGGTCTCAAGATGTTGAGCTACAGCCTGGGCGTCATCTCTATGAACTCGTACGTCATTGTTCTCTTTACATGGAGTAACGTCAGTGGTCTCTTCTCTGACAACGCTGACAGCGACCTGCTCAAGTACTTTAACCTCGCGTATTACTGCATCCAGGCGAGGAACATCTTGGCTTTGCTCATCCGACGCAAGAAAATGTTGGAAGTGTACAGAAAGTTCTTGGATATTGATGCAAAGTTATCGGACTTGGGGAAGAAGGTAACACTTGCAAAGGGTCGGAGCTCGGCCTTGATCCTGACGTCGATAATGCTGGTCTGGTTTGCAAGCTTCTTCGTATTCAGTCAAACGGCATACGGAGAGTCCATATTTGTAGGAGGACCCCCTGTCTTTCTAGCAGCAGGCTACACCACAACCGCGACCATACTGATGCAGACGAACCGGATGATTCTCTTGAGGGATCTTGTGTGGAGATTCGCACACCTGAATTCAGACATTAAGGCGTTCATCAAAGTACCATCTGTGTCCCGCGTATCCGGTACTGCTAGAAGGCGTCGCGGTGTGCTCTACAATCCTCATTTGAACCGTGCGATGTTGAATGTACAAACTGAGAGCAGACGGAAGGTTGATCAGTGGTCTGCTGTTCAAATGGAACTCTTCTCCCTCAGTTCGTTCATGAAACGATTGTTTGGGAGCTTCTTCCTGTTTGATGCGATCTTGTTCCTGTCGGAAATTACATTAATGCTGTACTTTTTTGTTGTGGAATTGTTTTTTATGAAGATCGTGGACGGATCGCGACTCTTCAGCGTGACCCTTGCCTCATTGTGGGCTGTGTTTGAGAGCGGTGGAATCGTCCTCAACGCCATTTTTTGTCAGTCTGTCTGCGATGAGGTTATTATATCGATATGCATTATTTTGGGGGCGATTTGGTACCCTGGCGCTCAAGCTTCAGTCTAATGCTGGGTAGAAGGGTTCGGTCTAATGCTACGAGCTATGTGGTCATGATTTCAAAGCATAGTCTCTTTGGAGATATTAATTAGCATAGGTAACTTTTACACTCCACTGGTCGGTTCACTGATCAATTTATTGCACAATCCGGATTTTGTGCCTGGCATCATCACCAGGTGCTCATTGATGTGGTGATGGTGCCAGGCATCGAAATCAGGATTGTGCAATAAATTGATCTGTGAACTGATCAGTTGAGTGTAAAAGTCACTTATACTCATTAACATGTAACTGAACAAAGTTAAGCCGAGTTTTATTTCACTCATTGGAGATTCCCGGCTATAATTCAAGATACGCCATTCTCTATAATTTTCTCCAAATTCTCGAGTTTAAACGCAGGTGGTCTTCTGAAAGGAAATCGCTTCCTACCATACTGGCTGTTTTCATTTATCAAGTCTTATATAACCTTAAAATGACTGCATAAGATTTTGCACAGAAGTCAGTTAATTAAATAAAATTCAGCTACATCATGCCCTCTTGGAATATACCGGCCTAAAATTATCAAATATAAGATAAATAAGTTTTTCTATGCAGGTAAAAGTTGGATTTCTACCTCAACTGACTGCTCGAATGCAGGAAAATTATTCAAAACGGAACTTTTCACCTGTTTCCAGCGACGCGTCTTTTGATATTCACGGGAAAATAGTACTGTTAGTAAAAAATATTGTTGAAGCACACGAAACTGAATCCATATTTTACCCTTTCTGCCTTATCATCATGTATTTGTTTATTTTACGTCCGCGCCTCTGCCTTACGCTTCTTCTTACACTATGTTTGCAAATCATTTATGTCCCTATTTACTAAAGATGCCTGATATAACTATTAAATATATGAAAAAATTTATCGCATAGTATCTCATGCTCATGTTTTATAGTCCCTCCTGCCATTCCAGGAGTTAGGTCTTTCCCCTCTGTCAGCATACCAATATTAAATACTTTCTAAGCTTGACCGTCAGCATATGCAATGGTGATAGCTACCTATTAGATGTCTAGATAGATACAGAGATGATGCCAGAATAATATCCGAAATGACAAGGGACGTTTTGGACCTCGAAACGTCAGCAGCTACGGAATCACTCAACCGGTTTGAAACCCGAGTAAACTAGACTAAATATTGATTACGTGCACTAGAAGAAGAGTTTTCCACACAGGATCAATTAAAACTCCCCTTATTTTATTCGTTCACAAATTATTATCTACTTTTCACATTTGAGCACAAGTTTTACCTTTTCCTTTTCTCTCTCTGTCCTCTTCTGTTGGTGTATCTACCGATGTCGTCCGTTCATGATGCTTACCTTACTAGGTGCTTTCGTGCGGAGCCTTTTCTCTCGCATGTCTAGAAAAAACCTTGCGATCAATGATGACGGTGTATCGTGTAATATTCATGCGGTGTTAAGGAGTTGTGTGTCTAACGAGGAGCTTCGTTCACTTTATTTCCTTTAACTTGCGAAAAATAAAAGTACCTTGAAAAAGAGCTTTTCAGCACTTGATGGATCCGTGTGCATCAAAAGTATCAGGCGGGTATTAAACAAGAAAAAATCGAATCCGTATAGATAAGCTGAATAAGAGACTTTGATTTATTCCACAAAGTCTGAGCTCTGGTTTTCCCTTGAACGATATGAATTCAGTGCAATTAATACGTAAGAGTGTTGGAATGAGCGCTCTTTATGGAAATATATCGCTGAGGACAGAGTCCAGCGTGAGAAGAGATATCATTTGGGCTTATGCTCCGCTTCTGTACCTCTCCAGAGTTTATGGAGTCGCTCCATTCCCATTGGAGAGGAAACGCATTTCCCAAAGTGATAAGAGTAGTTTCAATTCCTTCTGGCTTATCTCCAGTTGCTCTGTGGCCTTCTTGTGCAGTTTTTACGTGCCTGCGAAGTTCATGTGGCGAGAGAAGGGTAAACTGTACGATAATGACATGAACAGTGCAATACTGAACTTTTGGGTAGGCTTTATCTATTCTCTGGTGGCGAGGAACGTCATTTCTCTGTTCACTATTAGGTGGAGCGTGTACCAGTTATACGTAGGACTCAACCACTTGGACAAGAAAATGCCGGATGTGAAAGATTTAGTCAGACGTCGGAGAATTTCCAAATGGCAAACTATTTTTACTTTGTTCATTACGGTTTTCATTGGCTCTTTCAGCAACGAGGACTATTCCATGGAACTATACAATGGATCGCATTTCACCTTTTTTGCCGCACTGTACCTTGCGTGCTGCAGCTTTCTGATGCAGGTTAACCAACATAACCTGCTGACAGACCTTACACGAAGATTTGTGCGGCTCAACTCCGAGATAAAGTATTCCTGCAATTTAAGGACTGTGAATGGAAAGTGCATACCGCAAGGAATGATCCAAGTAACTGGAATGACGCAATATCCAGTTAGACGTGAAGGAGACTATGCAGAGCATGAATGTGTCCTTTACAAACGAGTGCGGCGGTGGATGTTGATCCATTTAGAGCTCTGCAGCCTCAGCAAATGCGTGAACAAGCTCTTTGGTGTTTTCTTCCTCGTCAACGCGATTTTGTTCTTGATGGATATTGTCGTCAGTCTGTATTTTGTCGTCGTAGAGCTGGCTTTGGTAGACGTGATAGAGGCTTCCAGAATCAGAGGGCTCACCTTGTCCGTGACCTGGGCGTTGTTTGAAAGCTGCTTCCTTGTTTTTAACGCGGCATCCTGCCAATATATCTGTGACGAGGTAATACATCAAGAATATATTCAAAATATATACCTGTAAATTTCCGATGACTCATGTGACTCAAGCAACACCGGTGACTCCTCGAACATATGATGTATTACGCACTAATTCTCCTCAATCTCAAATTACATCACCATATTTAAGTGTATGGCAGTGGTACGTATGACAGGTATACTGAACCTCTACGCCATGGGAATGGGTCAAATCAGGAGATTTCCACTTTTTACGGTATTCCTCAACAGTGCGCAACATGTTGTGAGAGACTTTCTCCAAAACAGTTTTCCAGAAGGTGGATCAAACTTGGGGACTTCAGGTTTCGTAAAAAAGATCCATTAGGATGATAAACGAGATAGACAATTGGGAAGTTAATTTCCGGAGAATTTCATTTCCAAGACCAATTTTCCTCCATGCATGAGTACCTTTCTCAAAATTAACCTTTACACAATGGTGGAAAAATCTTCAATCGTCAGATTACTCCCAAAAACTCATGCTATTCATTCATCATTGATCGTTCAATCCTAAGATTGGTTGAATGCAGCCCTTCACCCTTCCCTAACCAATACTAGTTCCCTTACATCCCGATATCTCTTGCTATGTACTTTCCTCTTTATTTGGTCGATTATTATTTTTTCCGTCCATTTTATCTTCAGCCCCCTCCTCCAGAACCAGGTTTCGAAGGCTTCTAGTCTGTTTTGGCCAGCTTTTCCAATGGTCCATACCTCCGATCCATAGAGTGCTATATGTTCCTCGCGAATGTTTTTACATACTATTCCCTGGTTTGTATTCCACTCTTCTTCAAGCACAATAGTTGTCTTTTTTCCATGAATGCTTTCTTAGCTTGGGCTATTATTTGCTTGATGTCCGTTGTACTTCTTCTGTCCCACATGATGGCACTTCCGAGATATGTGTAGGAATCCATTTGCTCTAATTTCTCTCCTTTCAGAGTGACTTCTACATTCAGCTCATCTCACTATTCAGCTTTACTTAATCATGCTACTATACTCATAGCACTCTTTTCCGTCATTCAGTTTCTATCTGAGTACTATTTCAACTGAAATAAAGATTATCGGGGTGAGGAGCTGAAGAAATGAAGAGAATATTATCCAAATAAGTAATACATAAAGTAAGCTTTATTTAAGCGGGATGACATGACGGTGAAAAATGCAGAATCTTTTGATAATTTCTCTCAATTTTTTTCTCTTTCCAATGCGTTTTGTAAATAATCATTGCTCCAAAGAGAGTAGCATGATTTTTTTCTTAGTTTTCAATAATTAAACCCTCAACAACATGATTAGTTGAATTTTTGGCCATATCTTCAAACATCACCTGAAGTGTAGTTTTCATCGCTAAGTTGGTCAATAATCCCCAAGGGTGATCGATTATTTTACGAATCCATTTCTGTTTTTTTTGGAAAAATTAATATATAACTTCAAATCCCGAAACAAATTAGCTAAAGTTGGAAAAATGGTGGGATATTCCATTTTTCTTGCCTTGAAATGAAGTAAGCCACTTGCGTGTACTTCGCTGCTCCTAATGTTACTGATGAAAACACATATGTATTGCGAAGGATTAGCCTTGTGAATTACAAAGGTATCGCAGAACTTTTTGACACTTGTCTGCTGATAGCGTGGCGCCAGAGGGAGGAAAGCATTTGGAGGCTGGGATGGGGGAGATGATGCCTTCATCTTCTATGCCTGACCTCAAATTCTCCGCTAGCGAGTATCACTGAGTTCTGCAATGACGAATCATTGGGTATGATCTCATGGCAACTTGGTCGATGTCTGAGAAATAATTTACGTTTTTGTAGGCCAGAAGAAAATTTGGGTGCTTCACTCATCATTTTTAAAAATTCATATGGTGTAATTTTTAAAGTCATCATCTACGATTTTTTAACTTTGAAAAGATAATGATACTTAGGGAAAACACTATAAATGCGGTACCTGTTTGTGCAGCGATTCTTTTACCCCATTGCAATTATGCTCGGCATTCTTCATATTCAGATGAATTCTACATCGGCAATATCTTTCAAACCTCCGCCAATACATTAGCCTCAATTTTATAAAACAGAATAATGTTTCATCGACAAGCGCTAATCCACATCGATGATTTCCAAAATATTTACCCTAGCTTTGGGAATTTAAGAGGAGTAGGCAAACCATAAAATTAAATGAAACTCACTCCATTGGCAACGATTTGTTCGCATATGCACACACCATATGGGAGTGGCGATTTTTCATTGAATTTTTGTATTCGAAGTTTGAGAAGTGTATAGACTGAAAATCAATCAGTTCTATACTTAATTACAAGTTTAGCTCACTATTTTGAGGGATATTTAATTAGAATCACGTCATAGCTTATATGGCTTGTGAAAAGAATGAAGGATTCAGCCGGTCAGAAAGTAAGAAAAGTGCCTGAGAACTACTGGACGATGGCATTGTAATGTAACGGACTCAAATGTATTTTTGATCGGCCTGAATTGGACTCAACTCTGACGGACATTTCACGCATTTGGGCGAGGGCCACCAGTTCCTTTACGTGGGAATCCCGATGTTCCTTTGCGAAGTTTTGAACAGAGCAGAATGCTTTAATTTTCTACACCCCCTAGCTTAAGATTTATTTTTAACTTTCTTAGAGGGTATGTTACAGAGAGAGCATGTTGACGAGTTTGATTGAAACAATCAATAGCTCTTTAATGTTGACTTTGTGTTCAACATAGGCTTCTTTTATTTCACCTTCGCGGAGACAACTTTTAATTGATCGTAACTCAGAGAAAACATCATAGGCTCGAACTACTTATACCCCGCTTACTTCCCATAACTTCCTATTGTAATAATCTTTTTAAAAATTTTGAGGCATTTTTTTGACGGCTTGGACTAATTCTACAGATAGTGCCGTTATCTATGGAAATCACACACATTTTATAGACTGATAAAATTGAAAAAAGAGAGAGCTGGAAAGCTTTTATGATTTTAAATCCAATAGAAAGAGAGCGTCTCTTTTTCGAAACATTCGTTTTGCTAACGATTTGGACTAAATGGATAATTTTTTGAAAAAATACGTCATTTATTCACTCTGATATGAGCATTAAACTACTTAATTTTTCATGGTTTCCGCGCCCTTGTATACTGTCTCTTTCCTCAATTCAAATCTCTCATTTGACGAGGTGAAAAGAGAGATAATGAAGGCAGAAATCCCAAAAGTGAGGATATACTGATGGAGCTGTAATCGGAGGGGATGTTAAGTTTCCGTAACGAACCATTCGGAGTTGGGTGACCAAAGACAAAAATCTCCGTCACCTAACATGTGAACAAAGTCGAAGACTCGTCGTATCTTTGATCAAACTCACATGAAATAGCGTGCGTCACTCATATTTTTTGTTGACAATAACCGTGACTACGTTATGACATATATGTATTTCCTCATCGCCAGGATTCCGTGTGCACTCCGTTAAGATTAAAATGGCACAGGAATTCGAGTTATTCTCGCGTGTCACGACTTTCCTTTGAGCGAGACAACCGTTCTAGAACCATTCTCCTTCCTGCTCTATGCAGCCGTGCAGAGTTAACATTAACTGTACTATTCGTTTGCACACGATAGGACGTGATACAGAAAGCCAGGGAGACCAGGGAATTCTCAATTCCCTCTGATCCGCGCAATGGTTTGGGAAAACCCATTTTTTTAGTAGGGCTAGGGTGAATTCAAAGGGAATAGGCCTTATATCTGGGACTAGTTTGCTGTCATCCCAGAATTTTTAAAAGTTTCAGATATAGTAACTTTCCAGAGTTTTCATTTGAAATGTGATCCCTAATAAGTGTCATTACCTACTTTTTTGTGCAAGCCTCATCTCATAGAAAAAAATTCTCACGTATAATCTGGAATTTTAAATACCTAAATGATTTTAGTAAACTAACCACTGCGTAGACGATGTAACTATTTTAAAGGCTAATTTGAGGCCATATTAGATTTACAATAATAGAATGGGTAGAGAAATCTATTATTTGAGAAAGGTTAACATTTCTAGAATGTAATCTGATCGGCGGTTAAAAATGGGCAAAGCTTCGGAAACTCTGGAGAAAATGAGTTAAATGACTTGTGAAAAGAACGAGCCATCTAGGTTTTTTTATGTGTGACATTTTAAAAATGTATTTATGCTTGACTGTGCCCTATTTACCATCAAAATTGTTTTTTTCCCACCTGGAGAACCTTTTTTCACAAAATATGCCATTAAGAACAAAAAACGAAACTCTCTTGCTCTATCATTCATCAAAATTTGCTGTCAGTAAATGTCCTCCGCTAAATGCGGCTTTGCTTTAACATCTGATGAAATTGTTGCGTGCATATATTTGCGCGTATTTGTACAATTTTTTTAGTTTATCGGATAAATGGTTTCATGCTGAAAATTGTCCATAAATCTACATGAATGACTCTACTAAACCTCTTTGTAATGATCTATCGCATACTTTTATTGTATTCGAGACTTAACTTTAACTCTTGTTTAACCTTTAACGCAAGTTGGCTCTTTCGTTCATCAGAATTGGAAATCGAAGAACTTTAGACGCTGATCGTGGTACCCCCGCTTCTGGGCACGCGTAAAGATAGGAACATTCACATTATCAGGTAATCTTTTTTTGATCTGAAAAAATACACTTAGGCTTCGATCGGTTTCTCTGGTCCCATGGAAGCACTTCATCCATCGCTAAATACTCGTAATCATTCCTTATACGTTAAACCATCATTAAAGTCCTTTTTTATTCATTGGACAAGATCGGACGAAGGCAACATAAACTAAGGTTCCACGCCAGAGGGGGCGCGATAAACCACAAGATGATCGGACAACGGCCATAAATACACCAGAAAGTATTTGATAAGCGCATGACTCCAACGTAAGTAGACTATTGTACTTTTTTCCTAAGTGTGTCTTATATCTACTTAACCAATTGCACAGAAATGATAAAATATTCTAATGTTATAGTGCTTGGAGTAATTATTATTTCCTATTTTTTGCACTCTCAGTGTTTTTGATGAATTAAAATTCTGAAATCTAATTTTTCTGTGCATCAGTATACATTTGGTTTTGAATAGAATCTCACACCGATGGGTTTAATTTTTCTACGATCACTGATGAGGGATATGATTATTTAAATAAGCATTCGTTGTTGACTTCATGCATTATTCAAAATTTGCTCACGGAACGCAGTTTTGGTCCCTTTCTTATCAATGTAAGTAAACTTACATAATGCATAAATTTTTATCACAAGAGAATGCAAAATTCTGTGTCGTGATTTCTTCGGCAAGTATAATCCTTGGAGGAACATAATAATCATTAATAAGGTTCATTGCACATTATGCCAAAATTTCTTGAGCATGCGAATACTGACATTAGTTAAAGATGAGTGGCTTTGATACTGCATGTTTGATTTGACCCAAAGAGTGGTAAATTGGCAATCACTCCACTTCTGTGGGGTAAGCTTAGAAATATCAATGTTGAAAGTAAGGAATGGGGTAAGGTTTAAGAAAAATAAAATGAAGAAAGGACTTATTGAACAGAGTATTCTTGTTGCAATTTATTTGTAACTATTGTCCGCATATCGAATAAAAGTTTCAACATCTTCAGTAAAATTTTAGCAATTTACTTTAATCTAAATAGCCTAAATCTATTCTATTATTCCCATAAAAGTATAACTGGGATCGCCTGCAACCTTAGTTGCTCTAAAAAAATTTGAAAACCTTTTTCGTCGGTCGTGAAAATATTCTTTCATTCCTTTCCCGTCCTTACGCATTGTGTATTGATATGATTCGAATAAACTTGTTTTAGTCAAAATAGAGCCTTTCCTGAAATTAAACTTGCAGATAATTGTGTACGAGAGCCGGCATGTGTAATGGTCGACTTTCTTTTCTTCCAACCTTATTCCGATTTGGTCACCGTGGTCATTCTTAACCCAGTAAAAATGGATCTGCTGATACAAAAACTCTGACAATTCAGAACTGCGAGAGAGACACAGAATACGTCCTGAACAGCACTGGAAAACCTATCATGCAGGAAATAAAGGACACGAGGAAAAAGGAGAAATATCGTTTAGACACCTGGAACCGACCTGAAGATATATAAATCGACAGGTCCATGGACCCCAAATTCAGGACTTAGTATCATAATGATGATGGCAGAGTTGGCCATCAAAACTGTGCATTAACCATTTTTCTGATTTAGTGGATAACCCGAGGAAATGTAGTCAGCATCATTATCGGGAAAGTACGCCAATTGGATTGGATATTTGGGGAGGTGACCGACAGCTAAGGTCATGTGACATAGGGGACAGGTAAGGGAGAAAGAGTAGATAGAAACCTGTCGTCGGCATTGGCTTATTCTTAACGAAAGGTTCCAAGGGGACCACGGTTTAACGTCTCATCTGACAGACGGAGTTCTGCACTTAACGTGCCCTCCACAAGACACTCAATTAGGGATCGGTTCTCCTCTGAAAAATATCCTCCTCTGCCGGTATTTAAGCCCTGGCCGTCCGTATGGTTACTCTAGCGTGATCCCTCAAGAATCTCGAGAATCCCACAAGGACGTTCATCCTATTACTGTTATACGCAAAACAATATTTTGAAAACCCGTTTTTCAATGGTTTGTTGCAAATTTAGGAGAGGGCAGCGCAATGCGCTGCGCTGCCAGCGCATAGATGCGATGATATTTCGTGAAGTAACGCATATGTGTTTCGATTAGTTGAGTTTATAGCTGAGAATGACCTTCCCTATCAATCTCAAGTCTCGTGGTCGAGACTACGGGCTATTCCTAAGGGACTTACTTAAACCGCATTTCAAAGAACATATTACGCTCGGTTTGAATGATCTAATGCACTAATCCAATTCCTAAAGACTCATCCTCACATTCGGACTGGCATTAAAACTGCACCGAGCATGAAATAGTCCTCAATGTTGGAGTGGAATGACTAAGATTACACATTGCTTTTTAGAATATCAATCGATATCAAGGAGCCACGCCCGTGACAGCGAATTGGAGTTGAAAACTTAAGTGACGGCGGAGTTGATTATAGCGTCGCATATTTTGGATTCCTCGCGGAGAAGATAGGGTTACTTTTGTCGAAACCACTCATGAGCGTTTTACTGTGGATTCAAGAATTATGGTAATTTTCTGTAAAACAAGAGATTCCTTTCTCAAGCAGGACAAGGCCGCTCAGTCCTCAGACCGAGGCATTCTCTGGGCCCACGCACCTCTGCTTTATTTATGCAGAATATTTGGTTGTGCACCGCATCCAATACAAAAGAGATACACTGCTCAAGATAGCAGAAAACGTCGTAGTTACATGTGGACGATTATATTCCCTCTTTTTGCAGCATTCTCCTCAGTGTATATTTCTTCTAGATTCTTAATGGGTGCCATTGACGAATTATACGAAAGTACTCTGTGGAACAAAAATTTGACCAAGTTTTACGTGGGCTTCCTGTACGCGATATTTGCCAGGAATATCATCGACTTGTGGCTGAAGAGGCGCAAAATTAGCGAAATGTATTCAATTTTTTTCAAGATGGACCACAAGATGTCGAACTTGGGAGCGAAGATAGACTTTGAGAGGCGTCGCCGGGCGAATTTGTGGCTATGTGCGTTGATCACCTTCCTGATCGTTGGCTTCTATGTCTATGACTTATCGGACTTTTCCTTAACCTTCTACGGGGGGTACATTGGCTACCTCGCCTGCATCTACGCTTCCGGGAGCAATCTCGTGATTCAGATGAATCAGAACGCCCTGCTGAATGATCTAGCTTTGAGATTCGCGTGTGTCAACAATGAAATAAGGAAGGCCTACGGCATCGAGACTGCGATGAGAGACGGATGGCTGTGGCCCAAGATGAAGGGCCAAAGGATGATATTCCAAGCGCCAAATGAGGAAGACATTAAGCATTCCACAAGATGGCAAACGTGGTACTTCAAGCGATGGAGGAGAGTTCACCTCGACTTGTTTGTCCTAGGAGCTGACATGGGGACATTGTTCGGAGCCTTTTTCTTATTCAATGCTTTGGTAGTACTATTTGATGGAACAGTTATGCTCTATTACATCGTAGATTGGGTGATATGGAGACAGGGGCATCAAGACTACCTTTACTGGCTTATTATGTGTTCAATCCAGGCGTTTTATGAGAGTTTTGGAATGGTGCTTATCATTGCATCCTGCCAGACTGTCTCTGACGAGGTGAATTCCCCAACAGATTACAGCCGTCATGATGATTTCATTGCCTTACAAATTACTATTCTGATGGTAAAAAAAGTTATCACATTCTTTAAATTTCAAATCATACTTCAAGTATCCTTCATAATTTTAAGTAAAATGTCAAAGAAATCATTAAATTTACCGTATTTCAGAAAACTTGATGCGACTGTCTACGCGCTCACAAACCAAGAATTTTGCAAGGCATAATATAGCTTTTCCCTAGAAAATTATTATTCCAGACACTAGAAGTCAAACCAGCACTTAAAATTTAATCTGACGATAAAATTGTCTCTCCACTAAATAATTCATCGAACCTTATGAATTAGTTATAAATTAATTCCTTTCATGTTCAACAGGCGCTTAATGCATGGTCGCGATGCGTGACTTAAATCCATGCATGCCTTAATCTATACTACTATGCAAGTTAAAGTGGAAATGGTATCGTCTGCGACTTTTGGTGCAGGAGAAAATTTGAAAGCAAAAAATTCACTTTGATTACAAACCATTAAATTTTCTAAAATCCCAATAATGAACCCTTAAACATTTCAATAAGAACACCGATGAAAAAGCACTACTCTGTTAATTTTTTTAACTTTCTAGGTGAGGTATGAGACAATGTGACACTTGGGCGTGGCCAGTTGGGCATATCCACGTTGGCACGACCGCCTGGGCGCGAGACACTTGGGCGCGAGATACCTGGACGCGAGATACATGGGTGCCGGCCCACGTGGGCGCAGGGCAGCATGGTGCCGGACATTTGGGCGCGAGAGCGGGAGGATTTTAGAGTTGATGCTAAGGTAAGGTATGAACTTATGAACGAAAGAACTTCGTATGTACCGATGACCCCAAAAATGAGCCTGCTGTCTCGCGCCCAAGGAGGCCTGTTCCAAAGTGTTTTGTGCAAAGGCGGCCGCGCTTAAGTGCCCTTGACCTGAGGTTTGAATTTCGCTAGACCTTGATAGCTTTCTAAAACGAACTCATCGTCATTCAGTTTAATAATTGGAGGTATTTAGCCGAAGACTTTCCCTCCATATTTAGATCTTCCTGGCTACAAACTGACTGCTTCCTGACTTCGGAGGCTACACGCTAGGTTTAGTTGCTTGAGAAATTCACAGCTAGTGTGTTACAGAGCGACACAGAGAATATTATTTTGACGCCACACAACATTTATAGGTCTGAAAGAAGCGATGAAATAAGAGGGATACATCGCCAAAAAGATGGGTACAAAAACTCGTTCTTTCCACCTACAATAAGCAACCATAATAAAATCTGAGCTCCACTTAATACACTCCCATAATACACGTCACCATTTCACCTCCAAAAACTTAATTCTTTTCTTCTTTACATCTTTACACAGCTGGTGTCTTAGCATCTCCTACCACACGCTTATACAGCGGTTCGGTGGTTGTATGTAGATGAATATGAAGACCACTGGGCCTTTTGTATCGATTTATGGAGCTGTCAGAATAGCAGCGTTCTATTTTTCTCAATTCTGCTCTTCTGCTTCAGATCCAAAGTGTGTCACGATTCAAAGGAATAATTTTACGCAAGTTCACCAAGCAAAAAGGCTACATATTGCATATACATTTGCAGAACTCAATCATCGATAGATTGATTTTCGCCTGATCGACGTCATCACGATGGCTAAAATGGCCCGATGAGCTTTTTCTAATTCCAAAGATATACCAAGCACCCGTCTCCATGCCAATAGAGGAGAGTATCTCCATCCCATATTCTACACTCAAAAGCGGTAAATTTTGTAGCCTAAGGTTGTTCATTGTATTTTGGGCTCCAATCAATTTTCCCTGTTCCGCAACACTTTGCAGTGCGTGGAGAGCCTTTCTCCCTCACAGACGAGGGTAATCCACAAAGTCACTCGCTATATCACCAAGCCCGCGATATCTAGAGGTAAACGCGAAGCGGAACACTAAGAAGCAAATATACTTGGGAAGAACGGACTTTGAGGCTGTATGCCATATTTGGGACAGCCTCCTTTCCCTCTAGAATACTGGGGTGAAACGAAAGATCATGATGCGCCGTGACACCAGCATTGCGTCATTACTCCTAGCATCAGAGGCACTTAAATGAGCAAAAGATGTGCACTGATATGAGATAAATTCGGGCAAGTGGATTCCTCAACTTATCACGGAAGAACCAACATGTGGGACGGAAGAAGTATAACGGACATCAAGTGAAGTATAACCCAATCTAAGGAAGCATTCATAGTAAAAACACAACTGCCGTGTTCGAAGAAGATAGGACTAAAAACTAGGAAACAGTTTGTGAAAACATACCTGTGGAGCTTAGCACTCCATGGATCGAAAACATGGACAGTTGGAAAAGCTGACATGAACATACTAAAAGCCTTCAAAAGCTGATGCACGAGGAGCATACTGAAGACAAAGTGGATGGACAGAATGAGAAATGATGAATTTTACTGAAGAGTAGAAGAGGAAAAGACCATATGAAACATTGTACAGAAAAGGAGAACGGATTGGCTTGGACACATCCTGAGAGACAATGGGTTTGTGAAGAACATAATTGAAGGTAAAATAGAGGGAATGGTTCCCAGAGGAAGACCCAGATATAAGTTCATGGGCGAAATTAAGGGAGAAACGCTTAAGAATAATTACCTGGGAGTTAGGGAACTAGCATTAGATAGGGAAAGGTGGAGGGCTGCAAGAAACCTATCTGAGAATTGAACAACCGATGATGATGTGCGCTGCCTTGTGACACTCAATCTTACTTATACGTTCCCTGCTCTCACGAAACTGGATTTTCATAACATACACAAGGAAATGATTTTTTTCTGAATCGTATCTACTTACTTGCTGGACTAGTGTTCGGGTCATGATTAACTTGCGCCTGAAACAAAAACATACGCAGGCTAACTTTATGTCGTCTGCCTGATCGAGAAGCTCCGGGAGACTAAGGACACTGCGAAGCTGTATCCTGAGACAGTCTAGAAAGCAGAAGTGATTCACGAATACCAGATCTTGATATTCATCCTCTTGTGATCTGTAGCACCAAACCATTTCAGCGAAGGGCAAGTGAAGAAGAATGGACTCCTCCAGTACTTCCTTTTCCTTCTAGCAGCAATGACACCAAATTTTGCAAGACTCCAGAATAATAAAGCGTGTTATCAACCTCAGGGCGAGTTTTCATCCACATCTTCCATCTATCTATCACAGTTTATCAATTTAAGATCTATTAGAGTGAGAGGCACAGATCTCTTTCTTCTACAGGATCTGTAAGGCTCTCATCAAATACAGATTAACTCCTGTCCAACTAGCAGATGAAACTGAACTCTCTTTGCCCAGTAGAGTAACTCATTGACTCCAGCAAATTGATTCCAGTCTGTAATGATCCATTAAGACATAACTTGATGTAATAATCATGAGTTTATAAGGGTATCCGCGACATTAGACCAGTATCTTATTGCTTGTATTTTTATTGTAGATTTCTTTTCATTTTTCTGTATTGAGAGTGAAGAAAGTCCACAGACATTTAGTTCGATTATAAAATGTTCAGAACCTACAAGTATAATGACAGCTAAGTGTATAAGCATTTATCATACACAATAAATATACACCTTCGCGGGACCTTTCTCACACAATGAAGCATTCATTGGCTCAATTTCTTGTGTCACCAGGTATTGCTGGTAATAGTCGGGGTTAAATGCTCTATCACCTTCTTTTTAATTCAATTTAAATATTTTTTCTTCAACTCAAATGCAATTTAAGGTCTTTGTGAAGAAAGTCTCCCGCCACTTCAAAGGCTCATGCTCTGCAGGTATATATTTTCAGAGAGTTGGAAGTGAGGAATAAAGCCCGATTGATTTTTTAGCGCCGTCCTGAGTTCTATTTGCAAGTTGGACACATATCCTTACTTAGTTTCGTCGGGGAAACTTGGCGAGGGAGATTCATCAAACTCCGAGAGTTTCACGGAACGAGCGGGAATGGATTCCGCTGGGAGGAGACTAGAACCATTCTTCTGGGCAAATATGCCACTGCTGAGATTAAGCAGACTTTTCGGATTAGCACCCTTTCAACTTGTTTCGCGAAAATATGGTGCTGACGTGAGGCCTTATTGGTTGCTGACTTATTCTTTCGTCTTTTATGTATGCGCAATCATCCTAATGTTTGCAGCGTTGAGAACATACCTAAACGAATTTGATGTGGATTTTTACACAATCGTGCTCAAATCATGGGTGACAATCGCCTATTTCACATCCTCTTGGAATGTTGTGGTCACTCTCTTCCGTCGAAAAGAAACTATCAAAGCCTTCCGCTCCTTCACTCGACTGGATGACGCCTTCAAACAGTCGAGGATCAAAATGGATCACAAAGTTTTAAGAAGATACGCGGAAAGACAAGTTTACTTCTTCAGTGCTTACTTCATCGCCATGACCCTGATTCATAATCCCTGGACCATCTCAACAGAGATGGAAAGTGACCTCGACTGCGCTGCCACGCTTGTCTCCGTAACGTCTAGCTGCGTGGTTATGATGCAAGGCGACAACTTACTGACCAACGTGCTTCAACGGCACCGCTCCCTCAATGTGAACATAAGGGACTCTGGTGACATTTATGTAACCAGGCGTGAGAGAAACGGTTCGATGGGATTGAGTGGGGATAATAAATTTCCGCACAGGATTTCAGAGCGTGCGCACGCATGGAGATCCATTGACTTGAGACTGAGCAACCTGAGCAGGACTATCAATAACTTTTACGGCTCTTTCGCACTGCTCAAGGGAGGATATCTAATGATGAACGTAACCTTCGTTCTTTTCTACTGTATGATGCAGTCGGGATTACTTGCGCCGCTTCCGCGGAATCTGTTTGATGCCGTAAAAAATTTCCTATCTGTTTCGTTGGAGTCTGTGCCACTGATTTTCGTCATTCGTTCCTGTCACTTGATAATGAACGAGGTGAATTTCTGCTTATTTTAATTATTTTCTTATCTCTAAGAGTCGTTATCAAAATTCATTGATCGATTGCTTGAGTTCATAGGGCTGCCCTCGTTACTCACTGAACGATGAATCTTCAACGATGATAACCAAATCTTAACGGATCTTGCTTGCAATTATGAAGATCGCCAATCAGGATCTACCCAACGTGGAACATAAGAGAATTAGTGAAAATATAAGAGAACTTAATAGCAAAAGCAACCTTAAGGAAAGCATTAATGGAATTCAAAATTAAAATATTTGGTGAGTTTTTTGACAGCTCGTAGGCATTTTGGTCTTTCGCTAGGGAGATTCAAGGAAAAAAAATCTGAAGTAACATCACTAAAAACGGTCTAGGAGAAGGAGCTGGAGTCAAATTGTAAAAGGTGAATATCCTTTAACACCTTTTTTCAAAGTATTGAATAGCTTTAGGTTGAGTTCCCTCAGAAAAATACCGCTACATTGCCTAGCGAATGTAAAAATCCAGTGTAGTCTATAAAATTTCTTTTCGCGGCATAGTAAATCACCTGATATCCACTATTCCAAGAATTGTCTGGTCCCGGTACGTTTCCTGCCCGAGTTTTTTAAGAATTAGCGACAGAAAAATTGCATCGTACTTGCAAATAATATTTGTAAAATCGCTTGAAAAATAATCTTGAAAAAAACATCCTGTCCCTTAGGTTTGGAAAATAGCAAACGTTAGCGCTATTATTAAGAGGGGTGATAAAAGAGGGCCTAGTTACCATAGATCTGTCTCCATCATGTCTATCTCGAGCAAAATATTAGAAAATAATCGTCAGTTCAATTATGGGTATTTACTTTGACATAACTTGTCAATACAAAACCAGCATAGATAGAATAGATTCCGAAAAGCAGGTCCTGCGAAACCCAGTTGTCCTTGAGTGTGTCCCATTTTGCGTCGATACCTGAAAATCATGGATTATAGGGTCTCAGATGCTGATATTTAATGAGAAATTGAGGTGTTTGCAAAAATTTTCTAAAATCGAATTATATTTAGGGGTCGCGCACGCAGCTTTTCGTTTAACATGGGGGCTCCCATAAGCGTACACCGCCCGTTTGAAAAGCCCGCGCCCCCGGGCCTCCGCGCCTCCCCATACCATTTCTTCCCCCACCTATCGAAGGTTTTGATATGTAGACTTAAATGTGTCACCACTTTCTTTTATATTTCCTCAAAAAAATTATTAGCTCACAAGATTAGCGCAAATGATGTGTTATGATATTCTTGTAGCTCACGTATGAATAACGCTTTTGGTATTGAGTAGAGAAACTCTTTAAACATATTTGCTTGGATCAATTTTAAGATGGATTCCCTGGGCCATAAAACATTTTTCCTGGTTCTAAAAAACTCACCACATGCGTATCACACCTCTTTAAGCTGAAAAATATTTAAAGTTTGTTCTGCCCCTTATATCAGTGTTATTTTTTCGAATTCCCTGTGGTCTTTCCTGAGGTTGGTTGTTGGATGTTTAGATTTGGTGAACATTTAATGCGGTTTCTGTTTGATTTTTCAGTAAAAAATGAATGTAATATCCTTTATAGAATACGACTGAGACTTTATTACATGGTACAAATCTTTATTAGCTGAATCTATTACAATCTTTATACATCATATCAAGAATGACGAAGCAGCTGGAGAAGACAATTTACCCACAGAGATCATCAAGTGTATTGACCCGAGATTACTGACAATATTTTATAACCGCATCTACAACTCTGGTGAGATCCCAACAGACTGGTTGATGTCGACATTCATTCCTATTCCAAGGAAACCAAATGCAAAATCTTGTTCAGAGTTCCGACTTATATCTCTCATGAGCCATGCACTGAAGATCTTCCTCAATATAATCCACAATAGAGTGTACAGGAAGTGTGAAGACCATTGTGGAGATGCGCAATTTTATATTTGTGTCGTGGAGATACACAAATTGGGTTCAAGATAGGCTTGGGCACCAGAGGAGCACTGTTTGCTATGAAGGTTCTTATGCAGAAGTGCTATGACTTCCAACAGGACATCTATATCTGCTTCATAGACTATGAGAAAGTTTTTGACACAATCAATCATGAGCCTTTTATTGGGATTATTAAAGACAATGGCTTGGATAGCAAGGACATAAGGATTATACAAAGAATCTACTGGAACCAAAGGGCAGAAGTGAGAATTGACAAACACCTGAAAACTGAAAATATTGCTATATCAAAAGGAGTAAGGCAGGGGTGCATTCTCTCTCCACTTCTGTTCAATCTATACCTTGAAAGGGTATTCCAGACCATTGATAACACAGAGAATTTTGATGTTAAGGTTAATGATGTGCGGCTATGGAATATCCGATACACGGATGATACTGCTCTGATTGCTTCAAGCTTGAACGACCTCCATAAAATACTAGACAGTATCCATTTAGCAGGGCTTACATTTGGTATCCGGATTAACATCACAAAAACAAAAAATATGTGTGTATGCAGAGCACCAAAGCAGAATAAAAGACTCAGTATTGATCAGAACGAAATTAAAGAAGAGTCAGAATTCAATTATCTTGGCTCAATGATTAATTCATCACTTGGTTGTGATAGAGAAATCCAAATTCGATGTGGTACAGCGAAAACAACATTCTGGCAGCTAAATAATATATTTATCCATAAAGATACTCCCTTGGCTCTTAGAATAAAAGTGGTGCAGTGCTACGTAAAACCCGTTTTATAATATGGAGTAGAAACTTGGACGATTAAGAAAACGTCAATGAAAAGACTGGAAGCAACTGAAATGTGGTTCTTAAGACGACTTTTCAAAATCTCATGGATCAAGAGAGTTTCAAACACTGAGGTGCTGCGAAGAGCAGGCCTTGATCGTTCGTTGAGGAAGTTAATTGAGAAGAGGAAAATATCATAGCTTGGGTGAATCCTGAGAAGGAAATAGTACGAAATCCTCAGTCTGATCTTGGAAGGGAGAGTTGAAGGGAAGCGCCCAAGAGGGAGAAGAAAAAGTTCGTGGACACAAAACATCAAAGAGTAGACAGCGGTTAGAGATAGTGGGGACCTGTTTCAACAGGCAAGAGAGCGATGCTTAAGCAGCCAACGTACTGAATAGTGTATGGAACCAAGAAGAAAAAGAAGAAGAAAATACATCAATCGGTCTTAAGAGGAGTTTCTCTCATGCTGAGAATATTTAGCTTTACCAAGGATTGCAGGTCTATTCTGTTGGTTGAAAACGGGTAATCAGGATGGAGACTTATAGTTTGAGGCTATGGTCCATTATATTCATGAGGAAATAAGCAACTTCTGAAAATATCTGCACATAATCGTTGGGGGTTTCTTATTTACCTGTAACACTGTTCGGTTTCGACTCAAGTCATTGGCATTGGGCTAATGCGTGAATTTTCCGATGAGACATTTTTTAATTTCTTTTTGAAAACATAGGGCTCCTTGCTAACTACTCCAAAATACTTGAACGAAAATGTTTCCTTGGAGATTTAACAAATCATTTTCAGTATATACAGGTTAATCATCATTCACTGAATGGGGTGTATAACTGGAATAATGGAATTAAAACAGAAATTAAAATTAGTTGTTGGCTCTTTACTTGCTCGTTGAAACTCTTGGAGAGGTGGCGATGAGCTAATGTGAAAACTTATGGAGTAGTATGAATACGTTTTAATTATTACATTCGGGCATGAAAATGGCAGTACGAACTGCACAATACAGATTTTTGGGCTCATACTGACCTATGCCTTTCCCCGCCTACTCCTTGACTCGCAGCCGTGACTCAAACCATCGATATGGGACTCATTAAACCCTACTTTCCGAGAAAATATTTCCTACATTTTCAATGCATTGATGCATTGTTGAGTGCCTGAAAAATCTTCCTCCCATATCGAAATGTGTAGAAAATGGGTAGAAAATAGAGACTCTCTTTTGAAATGAAATGATTAAAGGTTTTCAGGGCTACCTTGAAATAAAAATCGATATCAAGGACCTGCGACCGTGACAGCGAATTGAAGTTGAAAACTCTTAGTGACGAAGCCGTTTTTTTTCTCGCATTTCAGCATTGGTAGGAAAAAGAGAGGATTGCTCAAGCCATATCCATATCTCAAGAGAGTTCTACAGTTGCTCACAGGATCGTGGTCATTTTCCGTGAAATGACAGAGTCCTTTCTGAATCAAGACAATGCCGCCCAGCACCCAGACCACGGCATTCTCTGGGCTCACGAGCCTCTGCTTTACCTCTGCAGAATATTTGGCGCCGCACCGTACCCAATAAGAAGGACGTGCAGCACTCAAGATAGAATAAAACGTTGTGGTAACTTATCGGCGACTATATTCTCTCTTTTTTCAGTATTCTCCTCCTGTTACATTTCGTATAGATTCTTAATGGGTTCCAATGATGTAATGGATAAAAATACCCGTCTAAACAAGAATTTGACAAATTATTTCGTGGGCTTGCTGTACGCAATCTTCGCCAGCAACATTATCAACCTGTGGCTGAAGAGTTCCAAAATGAGCGAAATATACTCGACTTTTTTCAAGGTGGACGACAAGATGTCGAACTTGGGGGCGGATGTCGACTTTTTAAGGTGTCGCCGAGTGAATTGGTGGTTATTTGCGCTGATTATCACGTTGACGGTGAACTTCTACGTCTTTGATTACTCGAATATATACCTCGCATTCTACGGTGGGAAAATTGGCTACCTCGCCTGCATCTACGCCTCTGGAAGCAATGTCATGATTCAGATGAATCAGAACATCCTGCTGAACGACCTAGCTTTGAGGTTCGCGCTCGCTAACAGTGAGATAAAGAAGATCGGTTGCGAGAGAAGAGCGACTAGAGATAACGTGATGTGGCCCAAGAGGCAGGACCAAGGCGATCTTTTCCGTGCGTCAAATGAGGAAGGCATTGCACGCTCCTCGACATGGCAAACTTTGTACTTCGAGCGATGGAGGGGAGTTCACCTCGACTTGACTGTCCTGGGAGCTTCCATGGGGAAAGTGTTCGGTTCCTATTTCCTACTCAATTTGATTATCGTACTAGCTGACGTTACTGTAATGCTGTACTTCATCGCAGATGGGATGATACTCAGCCAGGGACAAGATGAAACCCTACTTTTGACATTGATGTGCTCAATCCAGTCATTATATGAGTGTTTCGGGATGGTGTTCATCATTGTATCCTGCCAGACTCTCTCTGACGAGGTGATTTTTCTTGTAGATTATGACCATTATGATTATTCATTGCGCTTCTAATTATTATACTGTCGGTAAGAACTTGTCACATTTTTTTTTACTTTTCAGTCATTTGCTTGAGTTTTATTCATAATCATCTCATCATTGATCGTTCAATTCTTAGAATGGTTGACTGCAGCCCTTTATCCTTTCCTATCTAATGCTAGTTACTTTATCTCCTTGTATCTCTTCCTATGAACTTTCCTTTTTATTTGGTTCCATGAACTTATTCCTGGGTCTTCCTCTGGGAATTTTTCTCTCTATTTTTCCTTCAATTATGTTCTTCATAAATCTATTGTCTCTCAGGATGAGTCCAATCCATCTTTTTAATTTTTTCCTGTAATGTGTTTTAAATGGTCCTGTTCTCTTCTACCCTTCCGTACACTTCATCATTTCTTATTTTTTCCGTCCATTTTATCTTCAGTATCCACCTCCAACACCAGGTTTCAAAGACTTCCAGGTTGTTCTGTCCAGCTTTTCCAATAGCCCATGCTTACGATTCATAGTGTTACGCTCCTCACGAATGTTTTCACATGCTGTTTCCTGGTTTGTAGTCCTATCTTCTTTGAGCACAGCAGTTGTCTTTTTCCCATGAATGCTTTCTTAGCTTGAACTATTCTCCGCTTGATGTCTGTTGTACTTCTTCCGTCCCACGTTAAAGTACTCCCGAGATAGGTGACGGAATCCACTTGCTCTAACTTCTCTCCTCTCAGGGTGGCTGCTACATTCAGTTTCTTTCTTCTACATACTAGGATCTTAGTTCCTATCTTACTTATTTTCATGCTGTGTTCTGGGAGAATTTGGTCCATTACATTTAGTGGCCTTTGAAGATCATCGCGGGTTCCAGATATGACTGCGATATCATCTGTGAAACGGTGCATGATTATTTCTTCTCCGTTTGTCTTTATTCCGCTCAGTCCGATCTCTTGTGCTTCTCGTATGGTATTAAACAAAACTTTGTATCTTTCACAGATTTATAATTACAAACACAACCGGTTTCTGCAGTAACGCCATCATCAGGTACACCGAATTAAAAAAAAGCCTTTTTTTTAATTCAGTGTCCCTGGTAATGGCGTAACTGCCAAAACCGGTTGTATTTATAATAGATCTGTGGAAGGCACAAAGTTTTATTTAATACAATATCGACTTTCCACCTAGTGAAGACTTCACAATTTGAATCTTCTCGGTATGGTCTCCTCCAAGTACAAGTTGAACAGTACTGGTGAGAGGTTGCACCCTTCTCTTACTCCTTTGTTAATTTGAGCGTGTATCTGACTTCCATCTCTCATTCGCATTGTGATGACTTGCTTCCTGTATAGCTGGTTTATTATTCTTCTATCCTCGTGTCGTAATCCATTCCAAGTTTTTCCATTAGTTTATATATCCTGTTCCACTCATCGTTGTTGAAGACTTTCTCCAGGTCCAGTAATGCGATATACAATGGTTTGTTCACATGTATTGTTTTCTCCACGATTACTCTCAGTCGGACTTTGGCCACCTGTTCCCCCTAAATCCAAACTGGTTTTCCGAGAAGTTGTCGTCTATTTTACTTTCCATTCTTCGGTCTATTACTGGTGTTAGTATTTTTAATGCATGTGACACTAGACTCAAGGTTCGGAGCTCCTCACATCTCTCAGTCCTCGTCTTCTTCGGTATCGCCATCATTACGCTCCTTTGAAAGTTCTCTGGAAGTGTTCATTTATAATATAATGTTGAAAACTACCGTGTTTTATAAAAATTCATACGGCTGCCTATGAAAAAGTCCGCCAATATGTCACCCCTCAAGTTTCTAGCCTGGCCGTGAATTTTTATCCTACTTTTGGCCTCCGGCTAGCTCCCGGGGCATTTGCGCGGTTCTGATTTGAACTGGGATGACTGCTACATGCCTGGTGGGAATCATCCCGTACTACACACCCTAGGGGTGGCAGGCACGGTATTTAGTGGATGTAGATGAAAAAATACCATGTCGGACTCACAAATGATAAATATTGCAAATTGATATTTTATTCTCCCTTGAAAAATATCTACCGTATTTTACGGACTATAAGACGCTACGAACTATAAGACGTACCTACATTTTTAAGCAATTTAAAAAAAAATAATATTTTTACAAATTTTTTTATTAAACTAGCTGCGCTATTCCGTTTATAAATCGGAAGTTTAAATTGGCGAGAATTCAGTGAAATTTATTTTTCTTTATTTAATTTCTTTCCACTCCGACCATTTTTCCGTAGTTTTCATTTTTCAGTAGGGGTTAAATAAATTACATTAAATTAAATTAAAAGGGGTTATTTAGGTTTCCCGCGGCATCGAGTAAATGGCCATTTTTAAGATTTGCGGGAATTTTGAATCAAACGCCGGACATTTTATATTAATTTCGATTATAAGACGCACCTGAATTTTGGAGGCAATTTTTTTAAGAAAAAAGTGCGTCTTATAGTCCGTAAAATACGGTGCCCAGAAATGGGAAACGAAACCCGAACGTGAAATAAAGATTGGTAGGCGCCTTATCTTTACATTGAATGATGTATTATACATTATGATTTGGTTGTAAATCAGCGTATTTCATCATGAATTCACTCCAGTACCCCACTTCCGTACCAGATTTACAGCAAACGGACGGCTAGGATCTAGCCACTCTCGGTCAATTAAGTTTCCGATATGTTTTGGTGGAAATTGTTGAAGTGATTGTGATCTGTGTTACACGACTTAAATTGTTGTGACTCCTCTTGCATTTATGTATGTTTATGTTGACATTTATGTGTTTCCTCTTTTCTGTTTGTTTCTAAGAGCATAAGTAACGTATTACTTTCTTCAAATCTAAGATCTCTATAAATAAGAGGCGCAGATTTCTTTCTTCTACCAGATCCTGGCGTAAACTTAAAGAGTCTCCCCGGGGTATTACTGGCTATTATATTCATTCCAAAATATTTTCAAAATACATCCGGTGCAGTGTCAAAGCCTTAAATGCTAAATATTCCTCATCCACCTGAATGGAGCTTTGACTAGCTATCCTGACTTAAGTTCTGGCCTAGAAGAAATTAGGCAAAAAATGTGAGGGGTATTTAGAAGGAGGGAGCACCCGATGTAAAATAAGCGTGGTCATTTTTTCCTTTACTATGGATTTCTATCTAATGTGTCAAAGGGAACAGAAAGAAATCAACCTCCTAGCTCAATGTTACGTGAACGGATGCTTAGGATTTTATTTGTAGACAGGGTGATACACACAACCTTGATTAATGATAATCTCCAGAAATATGAGCTGAATGTTTGAACTATTTTGTGTTTAGCAATTTTGACAGCAACCTATTGATCATTCATCGGCTGCGGCTGAGGTTGGCAACTTTATCTTAGCAGGTTTGCTTTCCTCTGAGTCGTGAGTTTTAAATGAACGGAGTGCCAATGGGATGTATATTTCCCTGCTAAGGCGCATTCGTCTTAACAGTTCGTGAGGAATAGTTTGAGTATATTGAGGGTATAAAGTAAGTTGATGGTAAAGTATATTGAGATAATGGTAATGGTTACTCTTCATTGGAAGTGAATTGGATATAAATACCGATAAATTTCATCTTACTATGCCATAGAGCTGTGTCATTCAATTCAGAGACTCTTTTAACATTTTCTCTATAAATTCCTCGAGCTTGGCGCATACAATCTATTTTGATATTCTTGTTGTTCACATATGTACTACGATTTTTGTATTTTGCAGAAAATCTCTACGTATATATTTTGGATCACGTTTAGTTAGCTTCCCAGGGTCAGAAAAACATTTTTACTGGCACTAGAATACTCACCACATACTTACCACACTTTTAAAGATGAAAAATACTTTTAATTAGTTTTGTCTCCTATACCAGTGTTTCTTAGACTTGCTCGTATCTGTGGTTGCTTGTTGGATTTCAAATTGGGTGAAAATTTAGTGCGGTACTTGTATGAGCTTTCAGTAAATTAAACGACTTTGAACTCTTTCGAGGAATACGATCAAGTCTTTTTTACGATGTATACATTTTAAATTATCTGAACAATTGCGATTTATATTTATCATTTACATTGGTCTTTATAGATTTTGCTCTCGTGCTGAGCATAATTGGATTTTCCTTACCATGCATCAACTCATGGCTTGTGGATGGATGCAGGATTACATGATGGAATCCTTCACGTTGAGTCTATTGTCCATGAGGGAAGAAGCCGCTTATCTGAAAAGACATGTCACATGCGTGACGGGTAGAAACACAGTGAACACATAAAAAGAAAAGTCACGAGATTTTTTATATGATTCGGTGGACACGACCGCCTTCTTCAGAATATTAGGTGGTAGTGATGGGTAAAGGATAGAAGGGAGGGAGAGGTGGGGGGAGGGGAAGGGAAGGAGAGGGTGATTAGTGAAAGACATTGATGCCGGGGAGGAGGAACGCGTGATAGAACCAAATTAATGAGAGCTCTACAGATTTAAGCTCAAGAGTGGAAGCAGATGGTGGAAGGGAGTAAATAACTGAAACATTGTAGCAATTGTCGAAAGATTTCTCATGTTGAGAGGCGTTTATCGCCACGGGAAGGGAGGCAGATTGGGATGGGTTTTTTTACAATTGGCTCGGTGATTATTGATTCGTACATTAAGCGGCGTAGAGCTCTTTCCAACGTAGAAACCTGGGCATAGTTTACATTGTAAGTGGTAAACGACGTTGCTGGTGACGAAAAAGGAGGGAAGAGGGTTGTGTAGGGAGGTGATGGAGGAGGTAGGAGGAGGGGAGGAACTGAAGATCGGACATAATTTGCATCTGGGACGATTACAAGGGTAGGAGGTGGGTTTCGATGCAACAGGGAAAGGCTTTTGGAAAGAGGCTTCGTGGATTTGAATACATCGGGCAAGTAAGGAGGACGCTTGTACGTGATTTAGGGTGGCTGGGAGACAATTTTAGTAGTGGAGGAGTGGTTTTACAGAATAGGATAGAGATCTTTAAGAATGGGATTAACAGCTTGTACACCTGGGAAATAAGTTGAGCAAAAAGAAAGGATGCGGGAGTCTTTGGTAGGAAGAGGTTTGGTGGAGTGAGACTTTTTCCTGAGTTTTTTAACGAGAAAAGGCGGCTAGAGTAATCCTTTCTGTCAGGATACTTCACGATACGTCAGGTATTTAATGCATTTGGACTATTAGTACATATTAACTGAAGGGACATTTACAACTTATTTCAATTGGATTTTGAAAACATGGAGTTCCTTGCTAACTACACGGAAATTCCTTGAACGAAAGTTGTCTTTGAGTTATTAAATTAACAATTCTAATTCAAACAAGTAAATAGGTTTTTTCTTCTGTTTAAAACAAAGATATTTCAATCATGGTGAAGACAGAGGATACTATATCTAAAATTTTAATTATGCAGAGCGATTTCGACGACTATAGCGTATTTTCGAGACAAACAGAGACATGTTTCCCATGCCATTGGCGCTATAGTATCCACTGAAATATATGCCTGAAGTGAGGGAAATAAAAATGCATTTAAAGTTAGTTGTTGACTTTTCATTGGTTCGTTGCAACTCATGCAGAAATAGATAATGAGAGATAATTGTGATAACTCATGCAGTGGCATTAATGCATTTTGATTGGTTATCAAGGTGCGTAAGATGATAGTATGAACTGCGCATTATCGCAGGCATTTTTAGGGCTCAAAAACCACTGTCTGGCTGGCTGGCTTTCCCCGTCTACTTCCTGTCTCGTTGCCGAGTCTCTGAACCATTCATATAGGAATCCTTAAAGCCTCCTTGCCAATATAATATTTCCTACCGTTTGAATGCTTTCATGCATGAGTTGAGCGTCTAAAGAATCTTCTTCCTACATCGAAATGTGTCAAAACTGCGTTCGAAATAGGAATTATTAAAGGTTTTCACTGCTACTTTCTAATATAAATCGATATCAAAGAGCTGCAACCGTGACAGCGAATTGAAGTTGAAAACTCTTAGTGACGAAGCCGTTGATTATTTTTTTTCGCATTTCAACACTGGTAGGAAAAAGAGAGGATTGCTCAAGCCATATCCATATCTCAAGAGAGTTCTACAGTTGCTCACAGGATCATGGTCATTTTCTGTGAAACGACAGAGTCCTTTCTGAATCAAGACAATGCCGCCCAGCACCCAGACCACGGCATTCTCTGGGCTCACGCGCCTCTGCTTTACCTCTGCAGAATATTTGGCGCCGCACCGTACCCATTAAAAAGGAGGTGTAGCACTCAAGATAGAATAAAACGTTGTGGTAACTTATCGGCGACTATATTCTCTCTTTTTTCAGTATTCTCCTCCTGTTACATTTCGTACAGATTCTTAATGGGTACCAATGATGTAATGGATGAAAGTACCCGTCTAAACAAGAATTTGACAAAGTATTTCGTGGGCTTGCTGTACGCAATCTTCGCCAGGAACATTATGGACCTGTGGCTGAAGAGGTCCAAAATGAGCGAAATTTACTCGACCTTTTTCAAGGTGGACGACAAGATGTCGAACTTGGGGGCGGAGGTCGACTTCGTGAGGTGTCGCCGAGTGAATTGGTGGTTATTTGTGCTGATCGTCACTTTGACCATTGGCTTCTACGTCTTTGATTACTCGGACTTCTACCAAGACTACTACGGTGGGAAAATTGGCTACCTCGCCTGCATCTACGCCACTGGAAGCAATCTCATGAGTCAAATGAATCAGAACATCCTGCTGAATGACCTAGCTTTGAGGTTCGCGCTCGCTAACAGTGAGATAAAGAAGATCGGTTGCGAGAAAAGAGCGACTAGAGACAACGTGATGTGGCCCAAGAGGCAGGACCAAGGCGATCTTTTCCGTGCATCATATGAGGAAGGCATTGCACGCTCCTCGACATGGCAAACTTTGTACTTCGAGCGATGGAGGGGAGTTCACCTCGACTTGACTGTCCTGGGAGCTTCCATGGGGAAAGTGTTCGGTTCCTATTTCCTACTCAATTTGATTATCGTACTAGCTGACGTTACTGTAACGCTGTACTTCATCGTTGATGGGATGATAATCAACCAGGTGCAAGATGTAACCCTCCTTTGGTTGATATTGTGCTCAATCCAGTCGTTTTATGAGAGTTTCGGAATGTTGTTCATCATTGCATCCTGCCAGACTGTCTCCGATGTGGTGATTTTCCTTGTATATTACTACCCTTTTGGATTTCATTGTACCACTAATTCTTATTCATTTAATCAAAAAATGGCGCAATTCCTAGGTTTTCAGTCATATGCTCAAGAGTCAGTAATAAGTTATTGTTAAAAACTATCGTTTTTTAAAGAAATATCGTACCGCTGCCGATGAAAATATACCGTTAACTGACTCACGGATGGACAATAAATTTAATCGAAATTTAACACTAGAAGGGCATACTAGGGTCCCGAGGAACCCAGCAACAGTTTATATTTTGCTTTTTTATCATGATGGGATATGTAATACCATAAATTATTTTTGGTGAATAATGCATTTTTATATTTTTATCTTCAAAGTAGAAGATTAGTTATAAAATGTTTACGAAATAATTTAATAGGGAGAGGGATCAGAATAGCAGTATAGCCGTTGTTTTAATGTTTTCTGCTGACATTTGTCATATTTTGGAGGTTTTCTGTGGAATTTCAAATGGGTATTGATGCACCTTGTACAAACCGCAATCCTTTCCTGGCTTGAGCCTGTCCGAGAACGTGGCTTCGAAGCGTACCTGAGAATTTCCAGCGAGGGTCAGGGTATTTATTAAGGAGGGTAGAATCTCCAAAATTCCAAGAAGGAGCAGATAGGGCAATTTCCCAGGAATAGAGGATAGCGTCCCACGGCGTATCTACATCAGCAATTGTAAAATAGAACGGATGAGGCACTTGTTGTTCGTTCTTGCTAGTGGAAAGTTGTTCGCCTGTTCACATCTCTAGCAAATCGACGCGGTATTACAAGTGTCTTCTTCGTCACGGTTCAATATCAGAAGGGATGAAAATATTCGTTAGGCATTATTTGAGTTGGAGGAGGAGGCTGAACCGGAAGGGATTCAAAGTGGTTTGTCGGGCAGTGATGTGGATTCCATTGTGGAGCAATCGGAGTCTGAGAGTGAGGAAGATGCCACCGATGCGGATAGGGACAGTGGAAGTATTGGAGACCCTTTAAAACAAGGAAGTCATGCCGCAGGAATGCGACCCATAGGCATCTGATCACAAGGAGACAGAAAGACAGCCTACCTGCGAGAAAAAGATATTTATTACTGGCGTACAAAGAAGCTTGAAAGGCGAGGTATGTCCCAGCCGGTTAAGTCCAAACTAAAAACTATTTTACGAGAGAAAACTTTTTTCGCATGATATTTATTCCTCACGTTCGTAAAATTGCACAGGCTGTTCACATAAATTGGTTTCAAAGATTGCTTTCAAATATCGCGAATCAATATAGCGTGGAGCACTTTTTCCTGATCTTTCATTAGATATTGTTACCTATTCGGTAAAATTATAATATAATGATTTTTTGTTATTGTTCAAGGACTGTGAAATATTTTCCAATATATTTTTTGAAACACTGATAATTCACTGAAGTAGATTTTTTTTGGCATTATCTATTTTTTTCTTTTGCCTTCGATTTTACAAGGGAGAATCAGACAACGCAACTTGGTTTCGGAAGTCCCCGGTCCAAAAGGAGCAGCACGTGACGTCGTGACTCCCACGGAAGCTTGGCAGTTAATGTTCTATGACGCGCTCCGGAATAAAATACTACCGCACACAAATGAGGAAATACAACGGCAGCGTTTAGAAATTCCAGTTACCCAGTCATATCACGGTGATTTACACCTTGAAGATTTGGAGGTATTTTTTTAATTCTTGTATTTTTCAGGAGAGCAGAAGACGTGCAACACTAATCTCTATGAACTGTGGTCTGTTGAGTTTGGATCTACTCTGTATAGATGCATGTACAATGCCTCTGAAGCAATTCCTGTTCCTGACATCAGCGCTGAATTTCATGATAAAAACACGAGAATACTGCGCAGGGAAGTCGATAAGTTTTCACCAATTCATGAAATTTGTGAAGGCTTTGTAGAGGAATGTAAGAAATATTACACGCCCCATGAATGTGTCATGGTCGATGAACATCTCCTTGGGTTCCGCAGCCGTTGCCCACTTGGCATATATATGAAAGGAAAAAGAAATTAATATTTTGATCCTTATTTTTGCGGAAGATTTTTCTATCCCAAGGAAGATTATTCCTCGGTAAGATTTCCTCAGGAAGATTTATTAATCATGATCGTGGGTACTCTATGCAAAAATAAGAGTCAAATTCTGACGAGTTTAACAAGTAGTGCAGCGGTTGGATCTTTACGATTAATAAAAGTTGTTATGTTGAATGATTCGAGAACATTTTTCATGGTCAATACTTCTCCTTACATAGGAAAAATAGTTACTGACGTATATGAAACAGTTCCGACATATTATGTCAGGACATTGTCATCACCAATTCATGGCGCAAATTGAAATATTACGTGTGACAACTGGTTCACTTCTAAGGAGCTTGTGAAGAAGAAGCAGGAAGAATTTTCAATCACGATCGTGGGTACTATTCCCAAAAATAAGTGTTGAACTCCGACGAGTTTCACAAGTAGTGCAGCTGTTGGATCCTCACGATTTGCCTTCGACCCCAATATAGCCCTTGTGTCGTACGTACCAAAATTAATCAGATGGTACTTTTACTGTCATATATTCATTTGGATGGGGCCATCGACGAAGATAGTGGAAAGTCTGAGATCATCACGAGTTGTAATTCCACTAAATAGGAGACAGATACATTTGACCAACTCTACCATGAGTACAACACAGCAAGAAAAACCCTTTGATAGCCTATGTGAGTTTTCTAAGGAATGTTGGACCAGGCTGGTGTGAACGCAATGGTTCTCTATTGCTATAATGAGAATAATGCAAAGATGACCCATAGAATATTTTTGAAGACTTTGGCATTGCCACTCATTGAACAATTTTTGCGACAGCGCGTTTTGAAGACAGCGTTGCGTGCATCAATAAGGCACTCAATTTGGGAAACTTTACGCATTGAAGACCCATTAGCGCAGCAACGAGAACCTCTACAAAGGAAGATTTGATGCAGCTTTTGTCCCCGTGAAAGGGATAGAAAAACTCGACTCCTATGCTCATCATGCGGCTCTGCCCTGTGCGCCGAGTACAGGAGTACCCTGTGTCTACCTGTAATGGAGTGAATGATTAACTATATACAGTGATAAAATTTAATTTGGCCATTTTTATGAAGTTTACTAAACAATATTTGTATTTTAAACCATTTTAACTGAAACAGGAATTTCAATGAAACTATCGAAAAAAACTTAGAAAATTTGGACTTAAATTTATCGCTTATTTCAAATGTTATAATAAAAGTCTTTTTAAAGGAAGTATTCCGTTGCATTTTTAAAAATAAACCTTCTAATGTTGTCCGTAGCTTGTTAAAAGACCATCTCAGCAAGTTTAAAAATTTATCGTAACTAAATAAATTTCGATTTCATCACTTTCGACAATATTTTCTAATACTCCATTGCAAAAAAGTGTTTTTCAATTCAAGTTAAACATCGTTAAGTAAAAGTTTTTTAATGAATTAATATTTTAAAGGGTTCATAGTAATGATTCATATCACATTTGCAGAAAACAAAGTAAATTGACGAAATGAAAAATAATAACTTTCATGGGGTCCGGTGGACCTCAGTCTGCCTTTTACTTTACTCCAAGTGTGCCCTTCTAGGGTTATTTGAAAAATATCCTCCAAGAGATGGGAAACGAAGTCCGAACTTAAATTAAGTCCAGTTTGCTCATAATCTGTTCACTAAATGTTTACTTAATCCCTACCCTTTGCTCGCAAATCAGCTCATTTATTTATGAGTCTACTTCAATACCACACGTTGGCGCTGGAATTTCTGTCTGGCACCGACGGCGTGGTGGTCGGATCTTGCGACTCCCGGTCAAATTGCTTTCCGATATATTTCGGAGACGAGTGCTAGAATAACAGTGCTGTGACGCAGCTCATGGTGTTATAAATTCTCTACCAGGACATTCATGTAAGTTTCCTCTCTCTTGCTTGTCTCTTAGGCTGCTATTCTGAATCGGGCGACGCTATTTCTGGCTAACGCCATCCCTCGCGCCAGAATAGCATCGGAAGTGATTCTGAATACGATGCAGAAATTCAAGGCGTCGGGTCTGTAATGCTATTATTAACCACGCCCCTAACTGTATGAAAACCTCCCAGAACAGTAATTGGAAATTCAGGCAGCCAATGACGAGCAATGTTTTCGTTTTTCACAAACAGCTGAGACCTTGGCCATGGATGCCGTGAGTCTGGTGCATGAAAGAATGTTTTTAATAAAGCTTTCAACTAAATTTAATTCAATTATGTCTTCGTATACCATTGTTATACTTTATTTTGTTTTACATTTATCAGGTGATAGATACCAGCTCTGATTATTTTAGATTTTGTGAAGGGGATTTCAGTTTAGGAAAGTCCTGCGATGTTTGTTATGTATACCTATACGAACATATAACAGCTACCCGAGCTGGGAAAACAATTTTAATTCCTATAATGATTTTTCACCTCAGCATCGTAAAAAACCATATTGTTTTTATGTATCTGTTGGGTTTTTTATTTTATTTTCACCACTTATACGATTGAGCAGGCGTTGTTTGGATGCATACAAATTGAGAATATTGATGTATAAGTGTATCAAGGAAAGTGATGTGATGGTAAATTTCAATTATATTTGAAGTTTATTATTCAAAAAAGTCTGTGGACTTAATAAGATGGTTAGACATTGCAATTAGCCTCGTAAAAATCTTGTGGTACCGCTGAGAATGTGTGGATGGAAGTGAATGTGAATAAGCGAGGTGAGCAATATTTCTAGCCGACTTGTTTAAATAATACAACGGAAATGTTAGATACGACTCTTAACGGAGAGAGTGAATACTCATCCTTTGTGTGTAGAACAGGTTTTTCTATTTTACCAGAACTTGTTATCCCCGGCTAAGAGATGGGAAATGTAATGCAATGCAATAATAAAGCCGAAAGGTCGAAAAAAATACCAGTCTACAATGAGAGGTACGGGAAAAGGAAATGCCGAGGAAGGCATTCATGCTTATATCATTTAATATACTTGAATGCAAACACATCAAGTTCTGGATCTCATTTTACGCTGCCTTTATTTCCTCAGAATGACGGAAATGATGGACATTAAACAGCTGGTGTATGTGTAAGTTAGATTACGGACTTTAAACAGAGATTGACGTATATCATAAGCGATCCACCACCAGCCCCCAGAGAGGCCACTTACCATTAAAGATTCAAACTGGAGTACGAATTTTGTGGTAAGTGTCCCGAGATAAAAAGCGAGGGGAAGTCCTATGATAAAATATGTGACTCGGAGGAAAAATTTCTTTCTGGTCGTGCATAAGAAGGAAAAAAAATGTAGGACGACAACAAGTATGAACCACCAACTTGGTCCGCATGAATCTACGACACTAACCATTACACCATATGTGACAATGGGGAGATTCAGTTTACCCAGTGTTTTTATACTTAGGGCGGATATTTCCGATTACAAATTGATTAATTACAACAAAACTACGGCAAGTTTGACGAAGTTCAAGGCGAATTAGCGCTGCCTTTGACCTCGTGCACGACAGAAAATACTGCTTTCAAATCGGCGAGTCAGGGTACGTAGGCGAGGCACATTTGCCTACTTTTTATGAGAATGCTTACTTGAATATACGTATTGACAAGTCAATCCTGCTATTATTTTTATGTTTTTTGGAACACTTCTCAATGCATATTTTGCAGAATCCTCGTTAGATAACGTATGATAAAGAATCAGGTGGCCGTTTCACTCAAGAATAGCGTGACGCTTTAGAAGAGCGCGGTGATCAGATCGTCGCCTAAACCAGCGTCGCTCCCAGGCGTCAGTTTGGCGTTCAAAATCACTAAAAGCGTCGTTGACGCTATTCTTCGGAAAGAAAGCGGTACGAAAGCTATTTCTGACTATTAGTGTTAACGCTATCTCATTCAGAATAGCAGCCTTAGTGTATAAGTCATGTGTTACCTTCTTCAATCTAAAATCTCTCATAATTGAAGGCGCAGATTTCCTGCTTCTATAGGAACCATATGGTCGGTATCAAAGATAGAGGAGCTCCGCCGTGCAAATGTAACTGAACCTACTTTTCTCAGTGCAGTGACTCAGTGACTCCCACAATTTAATTCCAGTTTCTGTAGTGATCCATTTCGGTACATTTTAACTGGAAGTAAGAATCGTTGATATTTGAAATATGAGATAACTGGTGTTTGAATTTAAAGAGAATTCCCGACATCAGATCAGGATCCTGTCGCTCGAATTTTCTCATTTTCGATTCCATTCCTTTTTGTATTGAGAGAGTGGAGAATGTCCACAGTCATTGTCACAGTCATAGACAGCAAAACGTATTGAACCTACAAGGATAACAATCACTAAAAGTCTAAATATTTGTCATACACAGTGAAGATTCAACAGAATTTTCTCACCCGATGAAGCATTCATTGACTCCATTTCTCGTGTCATGAGTCATTGATAGTTGTAGTTATGGTGAATCACTCTTTCTTCTTCTTCTCAATTCAATTTAAATACTTTTTTCACCTAAAAAACGATTTCCAGTCTTTGTGAAGAAATACTTGCGCCATTACAACAGCGCTTTCTCTTCAGATTTAATTTGAACATAGAAGTGGAAATGAGACATGAAGCCCATTTTATTTTCGAGCACCATGGTGAGTTCCTTTTGTAAGTTCAACTTCCTTGGTTTCGTGTCGGAAACTTGGCAAGGGTGATAAGTGATTCGCCGAGCTCCACCGGTTACACGTAACGATCTGGGATGGATTCCGCTGGGAGGAGACTAGAGCCTTTCTTCTGGGCAAATATGCCGTTGCTGAGACTAAGCAGACTTTACGGCCTAGCACCCTTTCGACTAGTTCCGCGAAAAGATGGAGCTGATGTGATGCCTTATTGGTTGCTGACTTATTCTTTCCTCTTTTATCTGTGTGCTAGCATGCTAATGCTCGCAGCGTTGATAGTTTCATTCCTAAATCTACACGATGTCGATCTGTACGTAATCGTGCTTAAATCATGGGTTACAATCGCTTATTTCATATCCTCTTGGAATAATGTGGTCACTCTCTTCCGTCGGAAAGAAACTATCAAAGCCTTCCGCTCCTTCACTCTGCTGGATGACGCCTTCAAACAGTCGAGGATCAAAATGGATCACAAAGTTTTAAGAAGACATGCGGAAAGACAAGTTTACTTCTTCAGTACATACTTCTTCGCCATGACCCTAATTCACAACCCCTGGACCATCTCGACAGAGTTGGAAAGTGACCTCATCTCCACTGCCACGTTTCTCTCCGTAACGACCAGCTGTGTGGTAATGATGCAAGGTGACAACTTACTGACCAACGTGCTTCAACGGCACCGCTCCCTCAACGTGAACATAAGGAACTCTGCTGACTTTGATGAAACTTGGCGTGAGAGAAACGGTTCGACGGGATTGAGTGGGGATAATGAATTTCCACACAGGTTTTCAAAGCGTGCGCACGCATGGAGATCCATTGACTTGAGCCTGAGCAACCTGAGCAGGACTATCAATAACTTTTACGGCTCTTTCGCACTGCTCAAGGGAGGATATCTAATGATGAACGTAACCTTCGTTCTTTTCCACTGTATGATGCAGTCGGGATTACTTGCGCCGCTTCCGCGGAATCTGTTTGATGCCGTAAAAAATTTCCTATCTGTTTCGTTGGAGTCTGTGCCACTGATTTTCGTCATTCGTTCCTGTCACTTGATGATGAACGAGGTGAATTTCTGCTCCACTTAAATATTCTATCATCTTCAAAAAACCTTTATCAAAATTCATGGGTCTTGTGCATATGTTCAAAGGGCTATCTTGAATATTCATTGAATAATTATCATGATGATTGAGGAGGATTTTTGTTCCCTTCAGTTATTCATTTATTAATTTATTATAACATCAAAAAAGAATATAGCCCTTTTTCATTGGCTGATATAATATATAAATACCAAGAGTAGTAACAAAAACAAGTAATACGAAATATTAACGGATGAGGTGCTTAAGGAACATCGGTGTATTTAAAAACGACAGAGTTGATGTAGGTAGATGAAGAAATAAGGTTAGATTTTTTGCCTCAAGAGAATGAATACGGAGGGTAGTCTGTCGAAAAGGGAACGTTGGGATATAGAGACGGAATTTCGGAACGTGCACGGGGTTGGTGCTGTGTGTGAAACGAGGATTAACGCGGGTTGAGAAGAATGAAAGAAAGTCATTATTACGAAAAGAAGCTTTATCCCTTTCGCAACGGGGCCACAAGTCGGAAAATGGTGCTTTCCTCACGAATGCCACTAAAACTTCTTTGCAATCCCAGTACGGAGCTTTCACTTGAATAGGACTTGCTCAGGTACATGTTGAACAAGGTAGCATTTTCCGAGGAAACTAAACATAAGGAATGTACTTCTGACCCTCAGTTCGCAAATTACACAACAGCGTATATGTTTGTTATTCCACTGCATCAACAAGCAACTGACCGCGGACGCATGCTGTGAGAGGGGCTCGCACTCCGGCGAAGGGTCGAGATAAATCTTCTCCCGCGGACCGAGGAAGGGTACGGCGACCCGAGAAGAAGTCTTTTATGACACACAGAACATTCTGGTCTGCTTAGGGCTATCTTACAGGCAACGACGTTTATAAATGTCGTTCTTACCGAAAGGGTTAAACACATTATACAATAATTTCAAGTCAAGTATCAAGCAGCGTTGACATAGATCACGAATGCCAAGGGTGGAAAAAAACTTGTTCACAGGATAAATTCCAGAGGGGAGGATTTTGCTGACGGAGAACAGCTAGAGAGAATTTGATGAGACGATTGAGGAGTTTCAATGTAGAGGGGCTGGCGGTGGACGAGATAAGAAAGCAGTATACTATAATGGAGAGGATATAGTCGAAGAGAAACATTTGCAAGGGCAGAGAGTCACTTATATCCGTAAGTCGATAAAGGAGGCCAACCACAGCCTCTGCTTTTCGAGTTATTTTTCCTATTTGTTTATTTAATCATCTCCGAAAATCTTTGCTACAGTTCATTTGTCGGTTGATTGAGTTCTTAAGGCTACTCTGAGTATACATTGAACGATGAATCTTAAACGATAATAACCATGTTGTAAGTACATGAGAGAATGCTAGCAGAATATTTTAACGTGGGAGGGGAATAGAAAACTGAGACACAATTAAGAGGATTTGTAAATAACTACTTCTACTCTATGAATTACGAATTTACCTGCTCAGAATTTCTATTCCCGTACTCAACTGTTTTACCGTTGGTTTTCCATGAGATAACGCTTACATCATTAATTTAATGTTTCCATAATTTAGAATATGGCGACTCATGACTCTAAAGATTGGATTTGGAGATTTTTTTAAACACTCATATCCATCAGGATTCCATAGTTTGGAAAAGCGAATTACATGTGATTCGCCGAATATTTCCTATTTTCTAATCCTCAAACTTCCGGGGCCCTAGTTATGACTTACCTGAGCAATGATATGCTGGAATAATTGATTTTTTATCGAAATATGACGCAAAGTTACACATCTCTGAAGTGCAATATTGAATTTCAATGTCTTAGACAAAGATTTACGGTTGCATCTGTCCGTCTACGCCATTTAAATTAGTTCCAGTTAAATTATTCCGTAGATGTAGATGTTGATGTAGACACTGTTTCCATTATGTCACGGTGGAAGGCCTCGTTACCACAGCATACCTTGCAAGGAGTACAAAGGATAATGTGTATATATTTGAAGTTTGGAGCACCAATGACACACTGAAATTGCACATTTATTATTTTACAACCGCATGGACGAAATCGTATCCTCTCTGAAATCGTATCACAACGTTTAAAAATTTCGTTTCATCATTGGCTCCTCGTGTTTCCTTATAAAAGTAACTGATTCAAGAAGTCTACCACCACTCTTACAGATATACTAAATACTACACCACTCACAGATGCTTACCTACGCTCAATTTTTCGATTATTGTTTTCAGTCTCATGTTCAAAAGATTGATCGATTAATCATTTGGGCAACTAAGGATTTTTGCGCCATCAAAGTGACTTCCCCGAATAAGCTATATATGGACTATTCAATGGACTAGTAAATTCATGACGTCCAGTTACTTTCCAAGCTGCATCATCTTTTATATTTAGTGTCAACTTAGCATTTATTTGGAAAAAATACCTCGGGTGCCGATCGTTTGTTACGTCATGTTACCAGTCAATTGGATTCCCTAATAGCTGTTTAAAAATTATTTCACTATACAAAGAAACGCTAAAAAAAAACAAAATATTGCGAGGCATCGCATATTTTTTAGCTTTCAAATTGTTTATAATCGATAGCTGTCGTATTTTTAAGGACGTGCAGCCTTGGTTGAATTCACTCTAAGATGTATTCTATCTCTACAGTGATGAAGACTCAAAGTGATAGCGCTAATTAATTTCCAATTTATGTGGGGGCATTCTTTTCTTTGATGATTAAAAAATTACTAAGAGATGACGAAGCATACTTCACTCCAACTGCATTTTTGTACCTTTCCGGTCAAAAATGTGACAAAAGAGCAGTGTTGGCTCTTTTTGGTATACTTGGCAATTTTCAGAGAGCTTGGACATTTTCTGTGAACTATTTCCCCAATAGAATTATTATACCACAGTTGTAAATTTTCAAGTCTGGCGATGGTTTCATCTCTTTGCTCTCTCCCAGTAGTCTAAAGACTCCTCGGAGTTACCATAATCTTCCAGCTTCTCTCCTCTTAAACTTCGTAGTTTTCTCCATCCTGGTCACATAAAAGTATAATGTGCGTAACTGATGTTGAATCGTTATCTTTGCTTGTCAATATATTCCACTCTAAAACAATGTTATTAATTTTTGATATAGCTCTGATTTTCACTAAAATTTCTATGCTATAGGTATCAATCATATTTACCTTGGCACACGAGTAGTTTTTTTTTAAATAGATAGATAAATCATTACGTCACGAACTATTGCTCACCGCATAATTCTATCTCTAATAAATGTGAAGTTAATTCTGAACTTATTGTAAAATATAGTTTGTAAAGTAATTTGACGTCTCAACTTGGCCACTTCATAACACCCTCCGTTTGATGACGTGGCCCATGTTTACGGCAAAGAAAAAACGTCGACTGAAAATTCACGGAATGACCTAATGCGTTATCTTTGACTGAACGCTTCGTAGGTACACTGTTTCAAATTCAGTAGAACGTGCAACTGAAGTAGATTGAAGGTGAAGTTTAGAAATCTACTTCATCAGGCATTGAGCACGCGAAGTTGAATATTAATTTGTCCCCAACCTATTTTTTTCCTCATAATCGGATGTTCAAAATCTGCACTAAAACTTTCTTCGTGACATTAAAAACACTAATCTGCCAAATGCTTTAGAATAAAAGGCTACTTAGCGACATTACTCATCAGGAAATCTAATTATGCATCCCTTATGTGATTTCCGAATCGCTCAAGATGAGCAATCACAATTGTGTCGTTACTTACAACATGCGTAGGTCTCTTTTGAGCTCTGAAATACTACTCTTGAACTAACCCATTAACTGCTCACATAATCTCTTGTCAATTCTCTAAGCAGGCTGTTCTCATCGTTCATAGACGAGGTGAGCAATGACTTTGTCACCTGTGTTGGTCGCCACATTAAATTTCCTGAATATAATTGCAGATTTCTAATGGTAAAGTGATCGTCTTTGGGCAATTTTTCTCTCTCGATATGCCACTGTTTCTCTAAGTACCCCTTGAAATACTGATGGAAACCAGGCTAGAAATACGTATTTCTTGCGTCAGTTGAGGGTGAATAATTTTTATTGATTGCATAGTGAAAGGGTTAAAATTATCTATATTCGCCATACAAAAGGGATATTGGTTTGAGAAATCAATCTATCTATGGAAGTCTGTTTATCACTCCCTACTATGCCTCATTCTTTTCAAAGAGTTCCATTTCTGAGATAAGGAATACGTTCTGTAGCCCGATGAACAATGCTACGTCGACTCTTTGAAACGATTATTGTGTTCTACACAAATACGTCGCGATAACATTCGAAATGATCTTTTGGTGTCACTTCTCATTTAGAAATGACAGTCTGACGTTGCGAGTGAATAAATGTTTACCCCTTTGAGAACACCGCATGACAACCAACCAGAATACTGCAATGACTTAGAGGTATTGGAGTTTGGGAGAAAGGATGGAGAAACACTTTAGTAGCTGAATAAAGTGGATAAAAGATGTATTTACCTTAATACAAGCATTTCACTCAAAGTCATCTTGTTGATTCCCATGACTTTAAAATGCCAGCTCTGCCACTGTCAATACCTCCTCTTGCTAAAATATACTGTCGCAAAGTACTCAAGAACTGGCATATTGTCCATTGGCTTAATTTCAGTAAATAAACCCGTTATGGTTGAAAGAGCAGGGGTCGCAGCAGTTACAAATTATGAAGATAGAAAAACGGAGGTGAATATTTTTAGTCTCTGACATATAGCTGTCATTGTGTTTTAATGCAATAGTCGCCGTCAGAATTCTTTAAATTATGAAAGTAATTTTCCATATTGGGAATGAAAAGGGCAGTCAGATGCTCTCCAACTATATTCATCTCGCTACAATAATTCATAACAACAGAAGAGAGCGATGATATTACTTAATTCGCATCTTCAATATATTTATACCAGAATGAGAGGCTGAAAGCCTTAAGCTGAGAGGTAAATTGAGCAATTTTTTTTCGCCCTCACATTTAGTACGGCGAAAAGAAAGTGTTGTGGATTTGGACTCCTTTTGAATGTCTACCACAATAATGCACTATTACTGAAAACATACAGAGTGAAACCTGTTTTAAGCGGCCATCGCCCATAAGATGTATTCGGCTGAAGGAGGTTACCGCTGAATGGAGGAAAAATTTACATAGCTTATATTGTGAGAATTTCATTCCGTTACCGAAAATATCATCCATTTAAAGAAGTGACCGCTTAAGGGAGGTGGCTGCGGTGGCATGTTTCACTGTTGTCGTAATTCGCAAGACTGACTACTGTAATCCGTAAGGTTTTCCAAGTGCCCGAGTCATCGCGGAAAATAAAAACATGACGAACCTTTAATCCAGAATCATTATTAAGCTTCTCAGATAAGCAAAGCATTTTATCGCCTTGGAATTCGGAAACCAGATGACTGAAAGAATGAATAGCTAGCCTAATAATAAAAGAAAATTTTTATTTTAATCAGAAACTCCACTTTATAAGATCTATCAAAGCTATGACGACTGGTTTATTCAGATAGTAAAATTTCAAATGCCCCAAAATATTGTTTTTTTTTCGAGTGAGCAGTATCCTGCCGCAGTTGTAGATCACCCGCACTGGGTTTCCGTCGCACGACCCTGACTTCGCTATCCGAGGAGCATGATTCCATCCTCCGCAAGCTTTACTAGAGAATTGCCTTCGTCACCTGGTATCAGTACTCCCGGGTAGAGGTCACGATGCCAAGATCACTCTATTGAACAATATGAAGCTAACACCAATTGAAAAAGAGGTATTCATTGGCTTATTTCTTCCCTAATTTTTGATATGGCTTAAGAATTTTATGCTAAGTTGTTAGAACTAGATTTCTTTAGCATCCTTCCAACGATAAAACATAGGTCTATCATCATGGAATGGCCAGCAACTTACGTAGAGTGGGATGAGAAATTTGCGTAAACACCATGCAGTACCATAATTGTGAGAAACATCAACAAGAAGCCCACGGTGTTGTATTTGCGCTACACCGTTGTAGGCAACAAGCGACAAGGTTGAACACCTATAGCTCCAGTCTGCCGAAGTATAAATCTGTTCAAATCTGGTCAGTACTGCACAAGTCCATATGCCATCTATAAAAATGATTTGGTCTCGGAGAACCTACGATAAAATTGCCCAGTGCCACAAGTTCGTTAGTCATGTAAAATGATTCATCACTGGAGAAAAAACTTCTTGAAGTTAACTTTTATTAATATTTAAAAATTATTATCGCTTAAAATTCCATGTGACGTGTCAAAATTGGATTGACTTTAATCGAAATTTGTTCACAGTAAAATTCCGCTAGGATATGTAAACAAGAAATTGTTTTAAATGCAAAAATCGCAACAAACCTTTAAATGCGACGATGAGCACAAATTTAAGTATGTTTACCACGATGCAATGAAAACGGTTTGCACAATTTCACTTGTATATCATTGACCAATCAAAATTACCGTCTATAGAATCATTCTTAGAGCAAATGGCTTGAAATAATCCACCACTGTGCTTTGCGAGCAATGCGACCGGAGTTCAAATCTATCGGTCAAATAAATTAGTGAAGAATCATACTAAGTACTTTTTTAATATCATGGCGAACATTGCTTAGTCCCACAAAGCCTCGATTCCATCAATATGAGATCATCATTAGTCATTCAATCCTTAGATTGCTTGACTGCAACCTTCCATCCTTCCCTATCTAATGCTAGTTCCCTTACCTCCTGGTATCTCTTCCTATGTACTTTCTTCTTTTTTTGGTCCATAAACTTATTCCTGGGTCTTCCTCTGGGGATTTTTCCCTCCGTTATACCTTTAAACATGCTCCTCAGGAAGGATAATAGGAGATAAGATATAGTTAAACGTCACGATGGGCCAACTGTTAATGAATTTCTCTCAAGTCAAGACGCTTTTTTCATGATCTTCAAGTGTAAGAACCTAGAAAATGAAGGGTTATTGATAAATATAAGTTGTCAATAATTAACGTTTATAAAACAACTAAAATCCTGCAAAACTGCTCAAAACTCCATTGACCTGGATTCAGATATCTGCGTTACACATGTTAACGTCGCAAATACAAAGAAGCGTAGATTGACATGTGATAAGGAAAGTGTCTTCTTTTCATAATTCGATGTTTGTGAAGGGCAGTTTTCTTATTAATTATGAAGGGCCTACTAGGATGTTTTCCCCATTTTCTTCGTCTCCCTGTAATTTTGCATCGATCCGTCTATAAAGCCATTAAATCCTCCTCGTTTTTTAATGAACGCCATAAGTAGTGGAACCAACACCTCAACCCAACTTAACTGTTCCCACGAGTTTTGTCCGCACGACTTTCGGCAATCTTCTCCCACGCTGGCGACAAAGACCAGAGACTTAGGAGAAATGGGTAGGTGTGGTTGCTAGAGTACCTGACCACCTCGAAGGCTTGTCTTCGGATACCGGTGTGGATTTTTTATGAGGAATGCCAATCTCTAATTGAGTGCTACGTGGCGTCGAGTGCAATGTTTCGTCCGTCAGATAAGACGTTGAACTGCGGTCAACTTGGTGCCGAACATTTTCATTTCAGTGTTTTACTAGCTGATTGGTAGGTTTTCGGGCAACCCTTAGTCTAACGTCGTAACTCATAATTTCCTGCTTTTCCTCCTATACAAGATCTGCCTTTAGATCAGTTGCAAAATCCTAATATCGTCGCCCTCTTCTTATATCGTCCAGAACTCCTATCCTCTTCCTCCCTTTTCCACGATTCCCCAGTGTTCTCCCCTCTATTGCCCTCTTCAGCATTCCCTCTCCTTTCAATACGTCTTCCATCCATCTCTTCAGCCTCTCCCGAGCCTCCGCCACTAGCCTCCTCTCCTCTCCAACCATATCTACATCTACATACTACCCTGCGGGCTGCCGCATGGGCGTGTGGCAGAGGGCGTTAGAACACCAGCCGTGTAAAGATGTAAGGGAAAAGGTTATGGGAGATGAAATGGTGACGTGTATATGGGAGTATATTGAGAGCAGCTCTGTTTCTATTACGGTCACTTTTTGTGGGAGGAAAGAACTAATTTTTGTACCTATCTCTTCGGCACTGTATCTCTCTTATTTCATCGCTTCTTTCAGATCTAGAGATTTAGTGTGGCGTCAGGATAATATTACCTGTGTCACTCTGAAACACATCTGTTCTGAACTCCTCCAGCAAACTAAGCCTCAAGAGTAGATTCTGAATCTCTATAGGCTCTCGCCTTAACCCCTCTAAAAGTTGCGATACACTACATATTCGCTCGTAGCAGTTTTTAACAAAGCTAGCAGCTATCAGCAGATAGATGCTGTCACCACCTGTGACGTAATATTGCTACTGCTTCTCTGCTACAATATCCTCTGTCGCAACTGTGATCACAATCACGGCGTTTTCAATTACTACGCCACAGGTGGTGACTGCTATTTTTCAGCAACTGGGGCTCAATCATTGTTAGCGATAAATGATTCAACTCTTAACGCTATCTTCCCCATAAAGTAACTGTGATTATTTATAAATCTATGTCTCTCCATTCTGCAATCACCTTGATTAAATTTATTTAGTTTTCTAGAGAAATTCAGGACGGATGGGTTACAGAGCGACACAAAGAATATTATTGTGACGCCACACTACATCTCTAGGTCCGAAAAGCTATAAAATAAGAGAGATACATTGCCGAAAGGAAAATGAAAAAAAATGTGTTCTTTCCTCGCACAGCATATGAGGTTAATAACAACTGAGCTCTATTCAAAACACCCTCATAATGTACTTCACCATTGCACACACCCCCCTCCTCCCCCGAAACCTTAATCTTCACACGTTTACATGGCCGGTGTCCTAACACCCACTGTCACACGCCAATGCGGCGGCTCGTAGGGTATGGAGATTAAGCTGAATTGCCCCTCTCGTTGGCCGATTGATTACACACAAAGTTATTGAGATATATCTAAGGTTTCTTATTCGTGTCTTATTTAAGCCACGTGTCATTAAATCTCTGAATTGAAGGGAAGATTCCTCGGTATCAAGGAATATTTCTCTCAAACCATGGAAACGAAACTTATTCTTCTGGATTTGTTATCTTTTAACAATAAATGCGTTTTATAGAGTCCATCTTTCTTTTAATGAGCTAAAATGAACTCTAAAGTTGAGACAGGGAATGTAGCACTGCATGAAAATTTAAGTCCATAAGTCATTAGTTATCCAATTAATTTTTTCAGGAAGGCCAACATCACATCTCACACTAATGTGCAGGGGCAATCAAATAGTCTTACACTATCAAAATCTACTGGCGTACTTACTACCACAATCCCTTCTAAAACTCCTTTTAAATATACTAATGACTCTCATCAAGCACTGTTACTAAACTTCCTCCGTCATGACTCGACTATCGCAAAATTATCTACGCCTATTCACAGGTTTTTGTTAACCTCCGAATGTTATTTTTTGTCGGCAAATTTCCCCACTCGCACCCCTTCTCTACAGTATATTTAAAAATTCTTCAAATGTCTTAAAATGAAATATGCTTCATTCCGGTCACGTACAACTGCCTTTATTTCTATTCTTTCCCGACGGAGGCGCCGGTATCATGAAGGCTTCGAGCGCCATCGGCGCAAGATGAAAATACCAGATAAGTTTCCGTGGAAAACTAAAATTCCTCGCTTAATTACTGATAAATTAGTGTTCCCTTAATTGCTAGAGTATATTTTTCATTGCTACGGTGTAATTGGGAAAACTGCGAGAACCCAGTAAGCTTACCAATGTCCTTCAGCTTTCTATGGGTGTAACCAGCAGGAATGATCAACATAGGCAGCCACTAGGAGACGTGGATCAAGAGCATGCATGCCGGTAAGCATGCACTTTTTCTTTCCAACTGATAAGTTGGTTAAATTTACTCATTTACTGGCATAAATAATTGGCCATTTTCTTTTTATTTTAATGCATACAAAACACCTATACTTATTCTCTAATGTGCGTTCGCCAGCACCCTTTACGAATGAATTTATGGCCTCTCATAGCTCGTGAGCAGATATGACAGCCGTTCATTCGACCACGCAAAGCTCTAAGAGGTAGATTTCCTTTGATAAAATAAAAAATGTAATCAGGCGCTAACTTCAGCCCTTGGCCCCTGCATCTAGAAGGACAAAACGCAAGGGTACGGACCCTAAATATAATTTTTCCTCTGAAAGTAACCGTCAATGAATTCTCTTGTCTCTTTCAAATATTATTGATCCCGATTCGGAATTCATGGAATTCTTATTCCCATTTTCCGAGCTTCCATTTTCTATTCCTTCCAAATTAATTTTCAGCAGGACCGAATATTGACTAAATGTGAAGTAAGACGAAGAAAGAACTAACGATTTCTTCCTGGCGAAGAAGAAGCGACGGAATGGACTAGAATGGCGCATGTAACATCACCAGTGCCACATTAGTTAATCATTGAAAGCCCAGTTCACCGAAAAAAAACTCACCTTTCAGTATAACAAGAACCTATACATGTCTACTCTTTTCTCTGCCTATCTCTTACAACCGTTTCTATGATTAATATTTTATGAGCCCTTGGCTAGATGGAAGGAACATATCCTATGTTAGGTACCCAGTATACAAAAGTGGATAATCGGATTCCAGTGAGTGTTCAACTTCATTGTGAATTATTTTCCGTGGCAATTTTTAACTTCCAGAAAATTCTGCTACATGGTGCCCATGGACTCCCATGAAGCATACACTGAACCTAAATATGGATATCAAGGTATATCTGGCGATGATGATACATGTGAATAAATAGTTGATAGGAAACAATGAAGGCCACCTGGGTTAATTCAAGTGAGGAATGGTTGTGTATTATCAGTTTGAAGTAGCGCAATCGGCGGAAGACAGCTAACAGCAAGCAAGGAAGCAATTGCCTAATCGGATTCAATGCTGAGTTTCCACTGACGACCAGAATCTCGAACAAGAGCCGTAAAAATCCAATGCGGACAAAAATTACGGCTTCGGGCAAATAGCATATTTTCGAGACTGCTTCAATTATGGAATTAGTTCTTAATCCGAAGATATGTCTCAAATCTTTCTCGGCACCAGCTGCGAGGGTAGAAAGAAGTGTAACAATAACAAGGAACAGGGTTTCTTCAAAGATAACGCTCCGTTGTTCAGGCTGTCGATGGTTTTCGGAACAGCGCCTTTTTCTTTCGGGAACCAGCGCAGCAAAACTCAGTCGTGGGTACTGCTTTTTTCTTCCCTTGTACTCTCCGCCGCTGCGACCTTAGTCTTCATGAACCACAAAAGTAAGCTCCAGACTAACCCTCTAAGTAACCTGCGGGAATTTATCGGAAATGCTTGGGAAATGTGCACCGACATCATAGTCTTGTGGAACGCCGCGATCATTTTCACCCACCGGACGGAAATCCACCGAATACACCTCAGCTTCGTCCAATTGGACGGGAGACTGGAAAAATTGGAGACCAAATTGAATCACTCAACAATTCGTAAGTCTGTGGAGAGACAAGTAGTCTCCTTATGGGTCTACATAGCGATCCTCTTCGGTATTCTGAACCCTCTCGTTTGTCCTACGTTCAATGAGGCAGGATACATCTTCTTCTTCAAAGTGTTTTTATTGGCAATAATATCCTGTTCTATTCAATTGCAACACAACAACGCGGTCGTCAGTCTGATGCAAAGATATTGCTGTCTCAATGAGAACGTAGGAAGGCTGGCTCATCGCTTCGCGGCCATGGAAGGACTGCCGATGAGTACGAGGAATGAAAAACGTTGTTTTGGTGACTTGCACAGTGACGAGATTCTTCCCCGGGCAGTTCTCCAAGACGTGTACAAAATGAAGGCAATCCAATTCGACCTGTTCAAGCTCAGCTCTTGTGTCGACGAATTTTATGGCTTTATAATGTTTCTCTTCGGTTTTTACTGCACTGTGAGTACTATCACCTTTCTATACTATATTGTGGCTACATTTATTGAAGAAGACTTAAACGAAGACGTAATACGAGCATTTGTGGAAACATTTCTGCTGCTGATATTGGAGACGTTTGGCGTGATCCAGACGATAAAATCCTGCAGCACGACAGCCAAAGAGGTAACCTTGTGTCTGCTATATAATATATTTTATTATTCCGCAGAACGTTACCAGCTGCCCCTTAAAGTTGTACCATAGAGTAAAAATGCTTACTCAATGACAGTACTCACACATTTTTCACCCACTCATATCCATTCTCGCAAACCCAATCGTTTTGTTCAATAATGACAGTATTACTCATCAACGAAATTGCACAAAATCGGTCCGAGACAGTTGGTTATTGACCCTTTCAGTTCAAACTTTTCAAAAGGCCGTGAAATTTGCTCACATTTTAAAACGGCTTCTCTTTTGCCAGAGATACATCACAAGAAAAAATGTCTTGCCTAATAACCTATTTTGTGTCTGAATTAGAAAATATTCCGGCGACTGTTTCACAATAGATGAGACATCGCCACGTGTACTGCAGAAAATGTTCGCTCACGGTTAGCATAGCGGAGGGGAGTTTTCATGAAACCTTAAAATTACTGGAAAACAAGGCTGCGATTAACTAAATTCGAAGATCTAACATTTGCAGACGCAGTTGTTGAAAAAATCATTGTGAAGTCCAAAAAGGCGTGTGTTATCTTCTATATGGCACAGCTAAACTACAAAAATTGTGATTAATCAATAACCCTTTACTTTTCCTTCGGTTTTTACGGGGTTTAACTGCTAGATACTCATCACCATCTCACCTCCCAAAACCTTACATCTTTACGCGGCTAGTAACTTAACACCCCCTGCCACATGCCCATGCGGCGGCTCGCGGGGTGGTATGTAAGTGTAGATTGAGCAGGGCAACGGCCCCATGGAGATATTGACTTGCGGCATGTATGCTAATAAGCACACTCATGCTCCGTTTTACATAACTGACCAGTTATTTTAATTTTCCTCCCAGATTATTATGCCTGAATCACACGATCATTTTTTCCGTCCCATTTAAGGGATAGCTCCAATGATAACCCAAATGATTGCTTGAAAATGATCGTGTGACTCGAACAAAGTCAGGGATGGCTCCAGCGATAGGGATTTCTATAGCTTTTTCCATCTCTGGGCACGTCCCTTTTTCCGTCCCTGGAGGCATCGCTGACTCCACCATTTAGCCAATCAGAGTGATCGGCCGCAAAGAGCGACTCTAACGCCACGTTCGGCTTTCAATGGAATGAGAGTAGTAAACATAGAAATGATGCGAAAAGGGACGGAAAAAATGATGGAAAAAGGGACGGCCAAAATGACCGTGTGATTCAGAAAATGATAGCTCGAGCTATCATTGTCACGGTCCCTGAAAAGCTATCATTGGAGCTATCCCTTAAAAGGGACGGAAAAAATGATCGTGTGATTCAGGCTTTAGTGTCCATAGCTTGTTTCATTAAAATTGTATTTCTAGCAAAATACTTTTACTTGCTTTCAAAGGTAGTTCAAAATCGCAGCTCTGATTAATGACCTCAGAGCCTTTCAAAGCTCACAATAAAAAAGCCTCAGGGACCCATTAAGTATCGCTGAGGAGTAAAAATTATCCTAATTCAGGATGAGCTGGAATCAGTTCTTCTTATATTCTAAGTGCTCTTTTTTTGCGAATATTAGAACTATCAGTTTATCTCTCTCAATGGCTCGTCATCATTGGTCTCTCAATCCTAAAATTGGTTGACTGCAGCCCTCCACCTTTCTCTATATGTATAATGATAGGTCCCTTACTTTCGGTTAGATTTCCTCTTTATTTGGTCCATGAACTTATTCCTGGTTCTTCCTCTGGGGACATTTCCCTCTCTTTTACCTTCAATTATGTTCTTCACAAACCCATTGTGTCTCAGGGTGTGTCCAATCGATCTGAGACACTTTGAAATTTCATACCGGGCTCTAGGGCCATAAATGTATTTCAATGGAAGTTTAACATTGCCGCGATGCGCTACAAATGTCACAAAGCACTGTATATACGTCCAAGTTGTTTGGTAGGGCGATTTGACAGTGTTTTGATTTGATTTGTACTGGCTCACATCAATCAGGCGAATGTCACCGACCCAACACACATTTTATTTTTAAGGCAAATACGTTCTCCTTTCAAAGATGTTCAATGTGAGCTATACAAAGCATGCTCAGTGGTAGTAATTATGGACTACATCTAATCAGAACTCTATACTCATTTGACGGCGATGGTAGCTCTGCGGCCCCAGCCATGTCTAGTATTCAGCTACGTTCGCGTCCTTGTGGTTTCACTGATAGAAAGAGTGGAAATCACCAAAAGGAACATAATTTCTTTCTAGACAACTCCAGTGTTTTCAGGTTGCTAATGGCTTTCGGAGCTTCTCCCGTCCCCTTGAGGCATCAACAAGGCAGGAGCATTAGCAAGACTCCACCCTGGTTGCTCCTTTACACATCCTTAGTATTTCTTCTCTAAGTAAATGACTTGAATACAGTAGTAAAAAATATCAAGCTCCGTCTTTTTGCCGATGTTGCAGTGATGTATAAGGAAATTAGAAATGAAGAGGACATCCAGTCTTTGGATAAGGATTTAGATGCGATTGATGATTGGTGTGATAGTTGGCAGCTAGAATTAAATTTGAAGAAATGCGCGATAATAAACTTTTGGAAAAAGAATGGCTTTCTCCGGAATAATTATTGCATCAAAGAAAAGAAAATATCTAATGTAGAATCTATTAAATACTTACGCCTCACCATCACTGAAGACATGTAATGGGGGAAACACATCAGGGAAATAACTAGTGTAGCAAACCGTAAATTAGGATTCGTAAAAAGGGTTCTAGGCAAATGCGATGAGAGAGAACGAGAAAGAAGCTATTTTACACTTGTCAGGCCTCATTTAGAATATGCCGCTAGTATATGGGATCCGTACGAGGAAGGATTGATAAAAGAATTAGAGCGTGTGCACAGGAGATCTTCTAGATTTGTTAAAGCCGTTATGATAATTGTATAATTGTTACGAAGTTAATAGAAGAACTAGGATGGGAATTACTATCAGAACGCAAGTTAAAATTTAGTTTAAACCTTTTAAGTAAATACGAAACCGATTCGATATATATATATATATATAAAGAACCCCTGCGTATTATGCTAGGTTTGATCAGACTAACAAGATTAGAGAGATAGATTGTCGTACCGATAGATTTAAAATGTCATTTTTCCCGCGTACCATAAGAGAGAACAATTGGCAGTGTAGCAAAGGGATAGGTGGGCCACGCACGTAACTGACAAGCTGGACGGGTGGCTGACGTGCTCGTCTCCGGTCTAGATACACGGGTTCGATTCCAATACGGGGTATGTTTCTTCCGCTGTTTATATAGTTTTTCTTTCACGGCATCCTACAATGCGCTCAATATTTTTGAATTTTTACTCGAAATATTATTTTTGCGCGAGGCAAATTTTTCATTTGCATACACGACGTCAGGCTTAGTCTCTTTTTTTCGGTCGAAGGCAGCCTTATAATTATGTCACTTCCTTATCTTTTCACGACGTATTTCCATTATTCCTTCATGCAAATGATTTCCATTTTCTATAATTATTTTATAATATTGTCTTCATATTTTTACAATTCAAGCATAATTCTTAATAATATTAAAATTTTTCGTAGCTTGTCAGATATGTGGGTGGCCCGTATAAAGGGAATTTTGAAATTTTTAAAGGCCATTTTCGTTTAAACTGTTGGTTATATAACCCTGTATGTGGGGTGATTCATAAACCACATACAGCGGTCTGTACAACTACTAAGTTTGAATAAAATCTGAGTCCCGGCTATCTGACACTCCCCTTGTAAATGATATAGTCAATTTCGTGTCTCCCAGTGTCCCCGGCAGTTACCATGTGTACCTCCTTCTGCGATGATGTTTAAACCAAGTGTTTGTAACTACTAATTTATTTCTCCTACAAAATTCAACTGCCTTCTCTCCGCGATCATTTCTCGTTCCTAATCCAAACCCTCCCACTTCATACCTATCTCTCCCTCCCCGTTCAAGTCGCCCATTACTATTAGATTTTTCTTTCCCGGGACTTCTCTGATTATCTCCTCTACCTTTTCATACAACTCATCCCCCTCTTCCTCCCTATAATTGCTTGTGGGCATGTTCACCTTGACCAATGCGAAATTTGTAGGGCGTGCTTTTATTTCTACCAATAGTATCCTGTTTCTCACCTGTTCAAGATTTACTACCCCCTTCCCAATTTTTCGTTCAATACTATGGCTACCCCACGTTGACTCTCAACCCCACCACTATAGATTACCCAATAACTATCACTCAAGTAGTCCCCTCTGTCCTTCCATCTCACCTCGCACAGTCCCAAGGCATCCATTTTCCCTCTATCCATTTCCCGTTTAATATTTTTTCCAGCTTCCCAGCCCTCATCATTGTCCTCACGTTCCAAGTTTAAGGAATGTACCGTCAAAAATAATTGTTAACTAAACTGGCTAAAGATCTCGGCCAGAAAGGGAGGGATCTGAGTTCGAGTCCTGGTGAGGGAAAATGATTTTTCTTCTGAGGTATTCCCACTTGCAGCTAAATTCTATTGTTATTGCTCCTTTATATTCTACTAGCTGACCCATGCGAATATTTCGCATAGTCTGCAGCTTCTTCCTGTTTCTTCCCTCTTTCTTCCTGTTCTTCTACCTGTCGAATATTTTGCACAGTATGCAGCTTCTTCCTGGTTCTTCCTTCTTTCTTCCTGTTCTTCTACCTGTCAAATATTTCGCACAGTATGCAGCTTCTCCCTGTTTCTTCCTTCTTTCTTCTAGCCAACATATTAGTTAATTATATTGTCAACAGATGGCACTGTATCATTTTTTTAAAAAACTTTAATTTTAAATTTTTTAACAAAAACTTTAATTTTAGTTTTTTAACAAAAACTTTAATTTTAAACCATTTGTATATTTTTCGCCAATAGCGGGGAGCATAAACGATGTTTGAATCATTCATTTTGATGAAGAATTATGGGAGTTATTGCGTTGCGACAAAAAAACACCTTTGAGAAATAATATATATGATATGGGGTACTGGTGTAGCGATGTTTCCCTAATCGATGAACGTTATTGTGAAATTATGAAAATATGGGCAAATAAATATCGAGAAGCATATTCACAAAATGGACCAATACTGTTTGAACATAGTTTGATCGCTTTCGATCAGTTTGCATATTTTGAAATTCGTTTAGCATAAGTGCGTATTCTTCCCGTCCAAGAGCAATCAAAAAGTGGCATATTCTTGACAAATAAGATAAGTTTTCGACGACCACACGCTCTTAGAACCAGGAAATGCTTAGAAAATGACAACTCGACGACAGGAAATTTGCTCGGTCATATATTTGGGACATAAATAAGTGATACATCACTGTAGCGCTTTCACACCACTCTTAGCAATAAACACGAGCGGCATTCTCCCTTGAAACTGTTACATCCATAGTCCACTTGCGAGATCAGCTTCTCGGAACATCACTCGCCATTCTCGAAAATGGGCATTAACATCGATTGGAGGTATTTTCAAAGTTGGAGTGATTTTACGGGGGTAGAGTTATCCAGAGATATTTTTGATATACCAGCCCACACAATTGTAGAACGTTGAGCAAACAAGAAATATACATTAGCCAAAATTAATATGAGTGAATTCATCGAAAAGCCATAGATGGAAGAGGATTGAGATGAAGAGCACTAAAGAGAATGATGATATGAGGAAATGGAGCGCTCAGTTGTAATAAATGAGAGAAAATAAGTCATAAGTCACATAAAATAGAATTCATTGGTTCAATGACACATTTCGTCATCGTAGTTTTGAGAGTCCAAAGCCAGCCACTTTGTAAAATAAGGCGTGGAGAATGTAAGGCAGAAGTTGCGTGGGAATTAGGAGTTACGTGAAAGAGCGAACAGGAGGAATGAGACTCGGCCGAGACAGTCACTTTTTGTCATCAGCGGGTTGCTGTTTCCTTTAAGACACTGAATGCAAGAAAATAACAAGGACTGTCGAAGTCAAGCCTGTCTTCTAAGGGCTCACCGCGACTTGAAATAGGTACATTTGGACTGCAACTAATTGCTCAAAACACAAGGCTTCCACGACGCCTCTCCTCCGTAGCATTCAGACATTTTGGATGCTTTGACTATGGCTTTGCTTCTAATTATTTTCAAATTTGCCTAGAAGCAATTATGACCAGCTTTTTACCATGGATCGGGAGAAATAATCATCTAAGCAGCTTCAAGTTGGGCCAGATGGAATAGGATGCAGGTATTTCGGGTTTTCCAAGTATACAACATTGAGGAGTGCCCAATTGTAGTGTTTACAGTGGCGAAAAGGATAATACTGGATTAAGTTCGCAGTGCTTTCTGGATAAGGTTCCATCGCCTTTGAAAACAATAAACTGGCTGGAGGAACAACTCAGTATTGCAGATGATGAAATTTGAGTCTGGTGATCTTTAGGCCGGGAAGTCTCTTACTGATAGATATTTCCCAATTTACGCGTCGATAACCTTCCATGGTGAAAAAAAGATTCAAGAGAAAGCTGCTTAGCTACCATGGAGTGACTAGTGGCTTATATTAGATTGTAGAGTTGGTGGAGTTACTGCTGAGGAGTCCCTAAGGCACTAAGATCAGTTGGTCCATGGCGCCAACCACCCTACAGGTGGCTAACCATAGTCTGACTGATTTACAGAGGTCAAGCAGGTCCTCTGCGGGCATTTCTCCAGCTTCATTAAGCTCCAACAGTGAACAGTAGCTGGTAATGAAACTGTAAAATAAGAGCCGTCGCGGAAACATGACGGTCAATACGGGAGCAAGGGACATTTTTAGGGTCCAAGCCCCGATTATGTACCTCAGCAGGCTATTTGGCGTCGCCCCATTTCCTCTATACCATTATCCAACGAGGAGCGACGACGATGTAGTCAATTATAATTCTTTCTGGATATTATTCCCCACCGCTGCCGTCCTTCTGTCCTCTATATATTTCACACTCATGTTCTTCTGGTACACCAATGACTCCTTTTACGACACAGAAATGGACAAGACTTTGGTGAAATATTGGGGAACTCTGATGTACGCTTTCATGTTCACGAACGCGTTGATGCTCTTCATCCAAAGAAAGGACGTTTACGCCGCATATACGGAGTTCGACTTCCTGGATGAGGACATTTTCCATCTCAGAACAAAGTTGAATTACGAGAAATTGAGTAAACGTGCACAAAAGCAAGCACTTTTCGTGGCGTGCATGATTGCATGCTGGATCGCCACCACCGTGATGGGAATTCCCATTCACCCCGAAGGGGCAGGCTCAACGGTCGCGTATTACGAAATTCACATCTCCATCGCCAATCTCCTGAATCAGCTGCACCAGGTTAACCTCTTGAAGAACCTTGGACTCCGTTTTTCGATCCTGAACACGGAGATAAGGTCGTTCGCCCGTCCTAAATCCCGTAACTGGATGCCTCAGACTCCAGGAAGGATCGCGGAACGGGCACTCCGTTCGAAGGGAGCTCACGGCGATGATTTTTCCGAAGGATTTCCAGAGGGTCCGGCGATGCCAGGGTACTTTCAGCGATGGTCGTCTCTGTATTTTCAACTCTCCGACCTCGGCGCTTTCCTAAACGTCTCACTGGGCATTTTCTTCCTGTTAGATGTGATATTCTTCCTGTTGAATGTGACTGTGGCGCTGTACTTTGCCGTGGAGTTGGCCATAGCGGATAAAATCATCATCGAAAACTTACCCAAGCTTTTGGCCTGTATTACATGGTCAGCTTCGGAGAGCTGTGGGGTCATATGCATCACTGCAGCGAGTAACTTCGTGTCTACTGAGGTTTGGAAACAGTATAATTACCCATTTATTAAGAAATAGCTTTAGCAGTTCCTTATTGCAGCACCATATAGAAACATAAATGTTTAAGCCCGGTGGTGATTACTATAAAACGGGATCGAACTCATGATTTTCTCCGTGCGCCAACAGTCGATTAATATGAATTTTCTTATCAATTACGAAGCCAGTTATCTTATCAAAGGATGAACCCCTTCATCTTTCATATACTGTCACTTTTTCTCTAATACAGCATATTTGTCGAGTAAACTCGATCATTTCTCAACTAATCTCCCTATCTTGAGGTCGACCCACCATCCGAAATCTGGTGAACGCCCTAGGTTACAGTAAACTGGCGCCTATGTCTGTGTCAAATTGATATACTGACACCTTTCCAATTAACTGGTCCACCATCGAAACCTTCAAGCAACTTTACACTTTTTTCCACAGTTGAAGAGGATTTATAATGAATATAAAGAGTCTAAACAGTCTATTCAGAGCTTCTTATGTTTGTAAATGAGTTATTTCTATTTCCACTATAGAGATACTTGCTAACACCTGGCGAAATGTCCATTTATTTTTCTTGAGAGTAGAAGCTGTGAAAAATATTTAGAAAATCCTTTTTTTATGCCACCGTTAGGAGGTGATGCATGTTAACGAGATTTTAGTCACAGTATCAAGCAAACAAATCTATTGATTTTAATCCCTACAAGGTGGTGGTATTTAAGTTTACCATGGAATTAGTGGTATATTTACATCAAGAATATAATGATGCTAGCATCAGTTATATGCCAATTACAGTTTAAGGGTTAAATCACCCTGAGGTCGCGAGCGTAATGATCACTTTGATCATGAGAATCAAAGGCACGAAAAGGTATGAAATGCTGGAGGCTTTATCGCATTGATGCGAATGACTGATGTAATCATACTCAGTTTTGTGAAAAAATAGCATATTCACCTCAACCAACTCCTCTGTGTTATTCCGGAACTGCATTACTTCCCCGTTAACTTCCCATAGCTTGTAAAATGGAGTATATCATATGAAATAACGCCAATAATTTGGAATGTATACTTTATATCTAATGCTCAAGTTATTTTCAGCTGGCAAACTACCTTCACATAAACCACCGCATTCTCATTTTATGGAGAAAGCCCTTTAATAATAATTCAAAAATAAACCTTTATAGGCCTCTACAGGTTTTATGGAATGAAAGCGTTTCATACACCGCTTATTCTTACCATTATCAGGCTTTACTAAATTTTAATCGAATGCTAATATTTTTAAAGGCAGAGACCGCCAAGTACTCCAGTTTTTCAAAATTATCGTTGTAGAGTATTAATCAAATTGCATATTTTTTAGCCATCGAGGACAATCTCATGAATCTTATATATAAGAGGTATCTTATGCACATAATTTCAGCAATGAACTAATTTTTTATATAGTTCAATATATTGTTTGACTACTTAAATAAGCACTCCTTTCAGTGAACCATTTCCCATGATGGGAATCGATTTGGGTAGTCATCTATGAAAAGACCTTACATTAAATACACCAAATAATAAGGTAGCCCTACCCGTAACCATTAACCCTGAAATTTTCCCATTGACCACGTCATTAGGTGTTTCGTAGGCCAGCTGACAGAGGGCTATCACTTTATTTGTATCCTGATATTGAATTAACCCTAGGCCATAGAAAGAACTAATTTATGATTATTATTGGATTTAACGTATTTTCTATCGTCTTAAACGCTTTTAAGCAGTTACAAATTATTTTAACATACAATCCCATGTTAGTGGGTTTCAGTATAACCTCATTTGAGAACAAAGAGACTTGAATCTTAAAGTAAGAGTACTATGGCCAAAAATTCTTATGCTTCAACGCTCTATATTCTGCCAAAGTGGCTTTCGGAATTAATTTACCCCTTATGAACGAAAGCAGGACTGAAAGTAACCGCTTGAATATACATGGCATTCGCCGTTTGGAAGGGCTAACTTTCCATACTAAGTACGTGACGTATTTTTAACGACATAGAACGGAGATCCCCCATCTTTACCATGGTTAACTTCTCAGTTAGGTAATACACGAGTTAAATTAATGTATTGCTGATGGTGTTACTAGATAATTCAATGGGTCCCATTCATATAATAAAGACCTCAAATGATATTGCCTATTTAGAGGACTAAAAACGTGCTCAGTACAAAGACTAAGGCAAAAGAACATCATCAATCTTACAAGTAGTTAATATTAATAAATTCAATGACAGTTTTAGCGCCTTAATTAAATCCATGACAATAAACTACTTCAGCCTGATGTTCAAATAGCGTGATGACTGTCGTGTGCCCATAATTTCATTGATGTTGTTGAAGCTGTCCAGAGAAAAGATACTACAAAGTACTCAGCGTATATTCTTTCGATTAATATTCCTCGTTCACACGAATGCCAAATGCCATTATAAGGGTTACGATCTTGGTCATACCCGAGCGAATTCCTTTAGAGGAATGAAAAAAGTCATGCTTGTTATGTCAAGAACTTGTGACACAATAATTGAAGAGAGCAGTTGTAAATTGAGAGCTATTTGATCGCGAGTAAAAATTTTCCCGCGGGCATTCCAATGAAGGAGCATAAAAATAGTGGGAGTTGTAGGTACGTGAAAGCAGTGACCTAGCAATAGCCATTGCCCATGGCATTTAGGTCTTATAGCTCGGGCTGTATCGTAAACGAGTAAAGGGGGCCTACCGCTGCATGAACAACATCTATTTTGTCGCATTTTTGTCTTCATAAACTATCACAATAAGAAAACTAAACATCAGCGACCCAGAATATCGATTCAAGACTCTTAGTGCCCCCAATACGCACCTTGAGAAGCCTTTTATCCATCAGTAACGCTCAATAAGAGAATACTTAGGCCGAAAACACATATACCGGGCTTTTCTAATTTTGCACTGGGAAAAACCGCTGTGATACCACCAAAAGATACTCAGTATCAAAAATCACTGCGTTTAAATCGCCATCATTTCAACAGGAATGCAACAAATTATGGATTTCCTCCATTGCTGATCAGGGAAGGGATATTGCGGGATCATGTACAAATTTTTTGTAACAAAAAATAAACCAAAATGTCACTTCCGAAAGACCAGTGGTCACAAGACTCAAAAAAATGTCGAGGATGTTATCTGGGCAAACGCTCCGATACTTTATCTCGGCAGGATATTTGGAGTGGCTCCGTTCCCGGTGAAAAGGGAGCAGTTCATCGAGGATGCAAGATGTCCATGCTACATCACGTCGTACACCATCTTAATGGTTATCTCCGCCACGAGAAACGTGCTATTCGAAAGACTGAAGAACCTCCAAGCACTCTCTTCCTCAGACTTGGAAATAGCAGTGTCCAGATTTTGGAGTTTTCTACTGAACACACTGATGTGCCTGAGCATGATCATCCTCCTCGTCCGAAGGCGCGGAATCAGTGACGTTTACACGAGACTGCTCCAACTAGACGCAAGACTGTCTCGCCTGGCCGTGGAGGTGGATCATCGCAAGGGTCGGAAGAGGGCGTGGAAGCAGTTTGCGTGGATCTTGTTCTCCGTCACTTTACTGGCGTGCGCGCGACTGCCGGAGCAGATCTACTTCATCTACAGTGTAAGCAGGAGCAGCTCTTTCTTCGCCTTGTTCCTCTCCGGGAGCAACGCCACCTTGCAATTTCAGCAGAGCAACCTCCTGGCAGATGTCGCCGCAAAATACTCCGCCTTGAACTCCAAAATCAAAGGCTACGCACGTGAGGGAAGATCACTGGAGAGAAGGGTGGGAAAGAGTCCGACCGATTCGAAGGAGGATGGCGAAATTACGGTCGACGTCGATCAGCTTCCTCTGTTGGAACGCTTACAGTTTTTAAAGACGCTTCACTTGCAATTATACTGGATCGCCAAGTCGATAAATGATTGGTTTGGGATCTTATTCCTGATTCAGACTGCAGCTTTCGTTGTGGATATGACAGTTACTTTGTATTTCCAAATGGAATACTGCCTTTCCGGAAAGTCAGACCCAGAACTGTTTTTGGCCCTGCTTCTATTTCTCTACTGGGCTTGGTACGAGTCCTGCGGTGTTGTATTCCTCGCCATAGCCTGTCAGGCAGCTTCTGATGAGGTGAATCATTGTGCATGTTCTGCCCTGAGTTTTTAAAAAGTACAGGCAATTAAAGGATAAACTGTTTACATTAAAGATCCCCGGACATAATAGCGTAAAAATCCGAGCATCAGATATTTTTCAACAATTTATTTAAAATCGATGAAGTCAAAATGAAATATATAGTGCAAAAACTAGTAATATCGTCAAAAATATGCATTTTTCGCCATTATTTATTATTATAACTTTGAATTCCATGAGTGAAGTTGTTAGTTGTCAGCATTTAGATCTGGTGACTTCAAATCTCCATATAATATTTGAGCTCGATCGCATGGTTGATTACTAATCTTTTCTGAGTTATATTTTCTTTCCACGAAAATTTCTGAATCCTATCTTGCAGCTTTCAAAAGAGGTTTTCAATCAGAGCCCTTTATGTTTTTAAGAGTCACTTGTAGCTTTGTGATGGTACACATCCGAGAGAAGAGTAATATGGCGAGCTAAACCTACCCGATTGCTTTCATTTTTTGGTCAGAATGGAAAGGGAAGTGAAGAGGACTGGCTTATTAGGGATAAGTTGGTTCAGCTTGATTTGGCGATATAATTTTTACAATTACCTGAATATTAATCACGTACTTTTCACCCTCTTTTTAGGAGTATTCGCCCTTATACTGGCCATTCTTCTCATTTTCCGAGGCTACCTCTTTTATATACAAGCATTTCTGGCCCAATGGTCTTTATTATTAGTTTTTTCACGATAATTTATAAGATACTACTTTCGGCGTGAGTCGATAGGAATCTGCAATTATGTGGTATCCCACCAAGGATATACAGGCGGTACATCACTCAGGAAGGATCTTACATGACGCGCAAGGATCAGAGAAGCTTAATAAATACTCCGTTGTCTTCGATATTTCATTTTTTATTAGTAATTAGGCTCGTTCTTACATTGGCTGCGGCTTCTAACAGACACTTCCTGCTCAATATTAGCACTTTTTACCGAAGAGAACCTTGATAAATCATTACTTCGCAAATAAATCTCTCTGTGCAGTGTACCAAATTCTCCCGGCGTATTTGAGATGCGGCCTAACCGGATCAAAGTTTCATCTCTATTTTACCTTTTTATCGGAGAAACTTCTCACTATTCGCTACATAAATACTACTTTCTTTAACGCACCGCTGCATATATTTCTTATGTTTTCCACACTTTAGGTCTGAAGTACCTTCCCAAGGTGATTCCCATCACGGACTTTAACTTCATCTTACTCCTATGATTCTTCTTTACTTCGCCTTACTCCTATGCTAGAATTAAGGCGAATTTATTTTCTCCTAAAAAATAGTTTTGTAAAAGGCATTAATAGGTAATCAAAGGGCCCATGCACATTGAATTTTCTTAGGGAATTCCTAAGGGAAATACTGCCTATATTGCGACGTAAGGGCATATGTGCTGAAAACTGCAACTCATGGTGAGTATACCTAAAAAGTAACATAAAATACGTTTTTTTAAGCCTGTTAATGTCACGTACATATTAGTTGTCATGTCACTAAATTTTTTTCTGGCATATTCATCTCCGCTGTCAGTTCTTTCCGGGAAGTGGATCTTCCATCTAGAATGCCCTAAAACGAAAATAAACTAAACATATGACAATACGCAGCGGTGACTCACAAATGTGACATTTACAATTACAAGGAGGTTCAGAATAGCAAACCGCAGGAATTTGAATTAATCCACTATACGCTGAAAAATAAACTCCTGACAATGCTTGCAATGCGCTTTGCAATGGCAGGCATTCTTAATAAGTGGCACCCGTTAAGCGAGCGAGCGTAAAGATCTTTATTGATCATTCTACAAAGAAATACGACAAAATGTAACGCCTTCCGGTTTCCTCCGTATTACGTCCTCTGGGTAGAAAAAAATACCTCCTCATTCGGACGGTAAAATGACGGGGAGTCATTCCAGGCCTTCAATTTTCACTCCTTTGTTGGAATTGAATTAATAAACAAGGGTGGTTTGCATGTTTCATGTGATACGTAATTCCCGGGGACCCTTTTGATATCCTTGGAAAATGAACAGGATGTCATTCCATCCGATATCTGCTTAATGTACCGAATTATAAAAAACAATTTTTCATGACTGACCTCCAATAATATTTATCCAGTATATTGCTAACAGCTTCGAGATATAATAGAGAAGATGGAATTCTTCTCGCAGACGAGAATTTATTTTCGGAAGCTGTCACTATAAACGACATCAGCATCGCTAAGGCAAAAGTTTGATGATGAGTTCCACTTATTTTCATACCTCTAATTACCAGATTGGAAACCAAACAATTGAAATCAATTCATGTGCTCTGCATTACGGTCCGTCTGTGAAGACAACTCAAATTATGATCCAGGTGACAGGGATTAATACACAGTACTAATTTATGGAAAATTTAAACTTCGATTGCAGCACTCACTCTTGACACATCATTTGAGCTTGTATAGGGCCTTTAGAACCAGATGTTGTAATCAATAACCAGAATGTCAGACGAAGTTATCTCTTGTTATTGAGCCTCTGAAACTAGTGCTGGAATCATCGGCGCTACGAGTAATATAATTCGCATTTGAATTTAAGAAATTAGTTGGATGATAATCTAAATATTATTTGCGCTGAAATAGAAGTTTTATTACCTCGGTGTTACTTAGGCCACCAAGATTCTGACGACAAATACGTGTCACCACCGTTACATGTATAGCGAACAGAACACGTAGGAGAAAGTGGCTGAGATATTAGCCGAAAAGTTGCCATTTACTAACAGCAGACATTTGCATCGCGGAAACATGACGAATTTAACGGAGAAAAAGGACATTTTCTGGGCCCAAGCCCCAATTCTATACTTGAGTAGGATATTCGGCGTCGCCCCATTTCCTCTCTACAGTAAAGCAGTCGAGAAATATGGCAAAGCAGTTAATTACAACTCTTTCTGGATAATATCATCTACACTTGCTGTCGTTATAACTTCAGTAGTCTTCGTTTACGTCTTCGTTCGCGGAATTCAAGAGTCCATTGTCAACACTGCAATGGACATGACTTTAATCAAATACTGGACACTTCTGGTGATCATATCTATGCTGACGAACGTCTTCACTATGTTCATCAGAAGACGAGACGCCCACGAACTGTACTCGCAGTTCGTATTTCTGGACAACGACATCTCCGATATCAGGACTAAGGTGGATTACGTCAAGCTCAGACATCGCGCTCAGATGCAAGTTCTCTTCTCAATATTCCTGTTGGTCCCCTGGATATTCATCATGTCAATGGGAGTCACACTCCGTCTTGAGGGATGCGAAGATTATTTCGCCTTTCTCCCTGTTCACGTCTCCCTCGCCAATGGCCTCATGCAGATCAACGAGGTCAACCTCTTGTGGAACCTCGGCCTCCGGTTCTCGCTCCTGAACACGGAGATACGGTCGTTCGCCCGCGCCAAATCCAGTCCCCACGATTTCGAGATTCCCGGGAGGAAGATAAGGAATTGGGGACTCTTGATGAAGGATCCCATCGATGACGTTCTGTTCAGAGTAGGCGAGAGTATGGCGATGGAAGTGTTGTTTAGACGTTGGTCGTCCCTGCACTTGAAACTCTTCATCCTCGGGGAGACCATGAACAATTTCCTCGGGACTTTTCTCCTGGTCGACGTGTTAATCTTTTTATTGAACGTGACAGTGACACTGTACTTTGCCGTCGAGTTGGTCATAACCGACAACATTGACGCAGAAAACTGGAGCAAGTATATGGTGTCTCTGATGTGGTGTGTCTCGCAGAGCTATGGAGCTCCATTAATCACCGCGATGAGTCATTTCGTGACCATGGAGGTTGGCATTTCGATTTTGTCGGGGAATGACTAACGTTGATAGCATATATATTTGAATATTGCTCAGCGAAACCGAAATAAATATCGCCGCTATGGCTAATTCAATCTATATTTATTGAATGTTTGATGGCTCGATGATCAAGTGAGACACAGACGGAAATGGCATACTGTTCAATTAATAGCAGTGACACTTTATACTCTTTTATTTTCGAGATGATAAAGCCAGAATAAGGAAACGCACTACTGTCGAATTATGGTTGAGAATAATGAGGGACTTATAAGTGTTGGCCTAGTTAATGGTCCGAAAAAGCTTAATTCAGCAGAAAGCCAGCCAGATTCTCCAAAAATGTTAGCTTCTGCTGAATGCATTCCCATTTAATGAGTCAAACTTTAGACGCAAGTGACTCTGGGAGGAATCGTTATCGAGGAAATAAACCAGTATTTACCTTGTCTCCAATCCGCCTTGAGTTCATTGAGAAAACTGAGCGTCGATATTGTCAATTTATTTATATAGCGAGAATAGGTGAACTAATATGTCACAGTCAAACTTTATGTATCTATCATTAGTATAGGATATGCGGCTGTGTTTAACATATGGTTTCAAGTGCTTGTATGTTACATTTTACGAAAACTTCGAGTCAAACTCTTTAAGTATGGCAAAAAGTTAACGTGAAATGATGCACTGATGAATTAATAGCTACGGCCATTTATGTCCTTCGTGATAATACCGCCCGAGTTCTTCTCCCCGTTAGGAGCGAGACTCAAAACTAGTTCGCTACCTAGATTCCACGAATGCTCAAGGCATTATTTTTCTGCGAGCTGTTTGAGCGAGGGAATGCCAAAATTCTACTACCCTGGTCTCAATTACATATCCCCGTCATCTGTTTTTCATCTTTTTCCATTAGTAACTATTTCTAGTTTAGTCACAATTGTTCAACATTTTTTGATCAGTTTAATGATGAGCGTTGATATTATATTTAAATGGAATTTCGGGAACTATTGTGGACCATATCGATATAATAGAATAGAGAATGATTCTAGAGATGTAGAATTACGTACTGTCCACAGATCATCAGGTATTTTTCTTCATTAGAGCGCTCCATTAATATCTTCTTCATTAGAGCAATAGTAGAACTCGTCTGGTTTGTCCCTCGCCGCGCACCACTGTATATCAAATTCGATCCATCATTGTGCAACTGTTATGTATTGATTAAATTCCCACTCCACTCAGTTAAACAACATGATTACCCACGAAATCATTTCTGAACTCGCCATTATTTGAGCAAAATCTAAATTATATAAATAATATCATACTAATATTTATCTCTCAGCTGAATTTTTCATCAGCTTATTTTTCAAGAAAAATCGTTGTATGTATGCTACATTATTTATTCTTAGTTTACAGTTTGGCTTTAATTATCAAACACTAAAAGAAAAATTTTGTGAGTGAGGACAAACACAAGCATTTTTCCACGAACGATTTTTCATTTTTTCCTTCTTTTTTTCTACATTGACTCTTGTAAAAAGATCATCGTTTAAAATTCACGTTAATGCTGCCCAAAGCAAATTTGGATCTATGATATTTTATGAGAATGTGGATATCTAACAGCATTTATCGGGTCAAGTTAAGATTCTTAAAAAAATTTAACGCCTTTGAAATGTTATTCTAGTGGCCAATCTCAATGCTTATCTTAAATGTTTGCAGTCTTGGATAAATCGAAATAAGAGAGAAATGTACTTTTAAAATGTTGCAATGATGCTCGATTTTTGCTCAACTATACCCGATAATGAACATTTAAATTCCCGAAAAATATCAGAGGCAATATTAAATGTATCATTGTATTCAATATCTTACTTTTGTATGCATTTACGTATTTACTTACAGTACTCTACGAGGCATACTCCCTGAACGGAAACTTACCTCTGAGACGCGATATAGAAGGAGAAAATCTGAGTTAAAGTCAGCGAATTTTCTCACATGGAAAGATGTATGACTCATCCCCTTCCTTGAGGAGTTATAATGGCGATCTAATGAGGAAGTTAATTGAAAACATACTTAAGGAAGAATGAAAGGAAAACGCGGAAGCAGGCGTTAACGGTCGCCAAACATTTTAATTTTGCTTTTGGGAGCTTTTACCTGCTTGGATTGATAATTTTGGTACTTTTTCGATGGCTAATAATGCAGTTTTAAAACATGTTTTGGCGATCTAATGAGGAAGTTAATTGAAAACATACTTAAGGAAGAAAGAAGGGAAAACGCGGAAGCAGGAGTTAACGGTCACCAAAAATTTTAATTTTGGTTTTTGGAGCTTTTACCTGCTTGGATTGATAATTTTGGTCCTTTTTTGGTGACTATTAATGCAGTTTTAAAACACGTTTTGGCTATGAATTTCATTTCTCGTTGCAGGACTCAAAATACAGTCAACTTTCAGTGAAATACGATGAAAATATGTAGCTCTCTCGAGTAAGACCAGAATGACTTGGGGTTTCCATCAAGTGATTCAACGAGGCTTTTTTTCTTGAACTTTCATAGAGTAGTGCGCACTATATTCTTAGTTTTTGAGCGTTGAGCAACGTGAATTTCTCTTCCTGCCAGTTCCATTGTTTTTTTACGTAACTTAGCAGAATTTTTGTACAGATTGTGCAGTTGCCTTTGTCCCCTGAGCTTCTGCCTTACTTCGTGATTATACCAACGAGGTTCTTTACTCTCCCGTTTGAATTTGTGTGGAATATATTCATCTATTCCTTCACCAAGTATTTTCGAAAAAATATCTCCATGTATTTCGGCGCTCTCGTCCTTCATTGTGGCTACAAATGTCGTGAATGAAGCTTCTATCGTATCTCCAAATTAAATTCAATCACATTTTTCGAATAAGTAGACTTTACGTTAAGTAGTCTGTGGACTACAGTTTGGTGGAGTCAAGTCTTCTGTTGTTTTCAAAGTCGATAAAATTACTTTATGATCACTAATGCCTTCGACGATATCGACGTATTTATTTATTGTTAGGCGACTAAAACATTAATGATCTAATATTTAATTACCTCTCGTAGGTTCTTTAACTACTTGAGTAAGAGAGATACCCAATGAAAATATTTTATGGAACCATTCCTCGGAAAAAATTAGATTTTCACATGTTGGGGAGCATACTTGAGAAAAATATTTTCATTTCAATGTCCTTGAAAAAAGTGGGCATAATTAATTCTTAATGTAGAATAAACAACGATACGTGAAAGCCTAGACAGGACTATCTGAAATGAAGGGTTTAGTGGAAGATAGTTTGAACATCGTGGCTCCGGAGTACTTTATAAAGAACCAAAAACTCCTTACTAATTAATGAAATAAAAGAGGGAAAATCTCCAAAAGCCGTAAACAATTGGCACCCTTTACGGCTTTTGGAGATTTTCTCTCTTTTATTTCATTGTCTAGCCGTAAGAAGCTCACCCTATCTTCGTGATGGCTTTCCTTACTAATTAGTAGCGACGAAGAATACTTACCCATTCAATCGTGTGCGGCGTAAAAAAACATGAAAGAAAATACACAAAACTTACGAAGCGAAGAATTATCATGAAGAAGACATTTTAATGGCTAAGAATGAGCATTTTTTCCACTAAAAAGACGAGTGAATCTTTTATAGCTGGCTTACAGTTTGTGAGGATCGATTTCATCGAGAGTAGCGCTGTATTCTCCCAAGGATATACACCGACATTCGGGACCTCTTTCAACTCAGACCTCTGAAATTTCACTGTGACTATCCCCCAGTCTTTGGTTCTTTGAGGAAGCAACATTTAAAAATATTTACTTAGATCAAGTATTTTACCCTTGAGGATTAATGGAAAAATGATTTTGAGAACCTGAGAATAGTACTCATCCGTAGGACCATAAAAGGGTGAAGGAAGGGACACCATGATTAAGAAAATCCTATTCAAATCAGACCTAGTGGATGTCAGTGGATATTTTTGGTCCAACTTGCCTTTTCTGACATTATGTAATGCTGCTGGCCTGCCACCTTTCCTAACCAAGAGGATACCCCGTGGAAAACCTTTTTTATGGACACAGGTTTACAGCATGGGAATGATCTCTTGTACATTAATTTTCACAACCATGGAAATGATTCTCTTCCTAGCTAGCATTTCCAGAATGGACATAACCAAAGGGGTCACCGTTAGTCATTACTCAGTGCGCCTTGTCACTTTCGTTATCAATATGCTAATTCTTTGGATCCACCGCTCGGATATCAATGGCTTGTTTTTAAATTTCACGACTCTCGACCAAAAATTTGAAAAATTGACGAAGAAAATAAATTACCTGAGGCACAGAAAATACGTTGGAAATTTATCGGCTATCTTCTCCTTCGTCGCACTAATAATGCTCTCGGAGCGATTCCTCCGGCATTTCAGTCTGGCGGAAACCAGTGTCATCCTTGAGGATATTTGTCACATGGCGAAATTTTACTGCACAATACTTCTGATTCTGATGCAGTATTACATAGGAAATCTCTTCATTAATCTGAGAGATAGATTCTCTTGCTTGAACTTGGATATACGTGACATAAGACACTCGATGCAAGAACTTGAGAGGCTCGAGTGTCTGGAACCCATAAGAGGCACTGTTGTCCGGAGTGTCTGTCCTCGATTTCTCAACAGAATTCAGCTGTGGAAGTCTCTTCACCTAGATCTTTACAATCTCTGCTCCTTCATTGACGAAGTTTTTGGAGTGATCATGTTCCTACAAGTATTGTATCTACTTTCGAGGTCGCTCGTCTACTGCTACTCTTTTTGGATTTTTGATAACAGCTTGCAACCTTACCAAAACACTTTTGTGCATGGGTGTTGGATCCTTGTTGACACATCTGGAGTTCTATTTACCTTAATTTCAAACAAGTCTTTGCTGAACGAGGTGAGTACTAATCTTGCTAGTTGGCACATACTTTTATGTCGTTCTTCATTTTAAGATTGCTTTTGCAAGTATTCTGCAATTCGTAGTGGCGATTCAATTTCCTGGTGTAGACAATGAACGTTTTTCTAATCACATCCAAATTGGAGTATTCCAAATCTTAATAAATGCATTGCCATTTAAAGCATTTTCTCAGTCTGTATTAGAACTCACCCTAATGATTTACCCCAACTATTCGCCCATCGCCCTTTTTTTGCTCGAGTAGTATTTCTTTGTCTTATATTGACTAAAGCCTAAATATGTTGTACTTAGAGTGTATTAATTCTTAAGTCAAGATGATTTGAAGAGCCACTCAATCTCGGACGCACTTTATCGTAACTCACCATCGCAAAACACCTATATTTATTCTCAAAACATAGGATTGGATCAAATTGCATAATAAATGAGAGTTGACACTTTGCAGAGTAAAATTTCCACTCGCCTGAATGGTCCAGCCGTATTGCCTAATGATATTCGGCCATTTCAATAACATGTATTGGATGCGAGAATGTATGTCTTCTGGCGCGAATTCATTCAATCTTATTGATCTTTTTATTAGTTTTCTTACTTGGATGAGAATCTAAACCAAAAACAAAAGTTCAAAATCAAATTCTAATTCAAGGTAACTATTTCTTGTGTAGGTGGGCTGATTCAGCACGAGTAAAGTTGCTTTTTCAGGGTGGATTCTGATAATGCATTTTTGTTTTTCCTATTGATGATAGCATAGAAGTAGAACTGAATCTTTGAAAATTAGTTGTATCTATATGTATATTTTAATCCTGTGAAAAAGGGTGAAAACGAGGAATTATCCCTTTTGAGATGAGTCAATTTTTGAATTAATTAAGTACATGGCCAATCAACTTCCGTTCCGAGTAATTACTTCAGCCGAAAGCTATAATCAGGTGTGCTGGGATGTGAAACCGTTCCTCTCTCGCTGCGAGAAATTCAAACTGGTCGAGAAAATGTAATGATTGGCAAAAAAATAATCAAAATCATTTGCCAATTCCACAAACTGAATAGAGAGACGAAGGATGAACTTCAAGACTCGTGTCTTCAACTATAGAAGAGAAGTGTCTTGTTGAATAACTCCTTCAACTGTGACCACGCATGTTTTTACTCCTTCATCAAGAGCATTAAAAGATGCGTTTAGTCTCCTCCTGAACTAATAATGAGTTATATTTACTCTTCTATAGACTAAATTCAACAGATACAGCCTTGATACGGTGGTGTTCGTCATTATAAAATTCACAGACAATGTTTATAAACGGTACCATCAGGTATACCTCGGTTTACCGGATGATTCCTCGTAGAATTGAAACGCGTATTACACTGTATATTAAATTTAAAGAAAAAAATGCAAATCTATTTGCTTTCATTACTCTTCAATCGCATTGATTAATGGTAGGCTTTGTAGGGAAGCATATACCTTGGGCATTGAATTCTGGTAGCAGATGGTGAAGGAACAAAAATAGCAGCTTTCAATGTGACAAATGATGTTGGAGAATGTACCTCACAGTAAAAAACGCTCTAAAGTGGTTTCCCTACACCACATAAACCATCAAGAATTAAATATTGACAGCCAACATTGTCGTGGAGTGGATTTCGTTGAAATGTGAGCTTAACTTCATTCTTAACGTGAGAAAAAGGTGAAGTTTTGGTTCCCCGTACTGAGCATTCTATTTAAAGCTTTTGAGTTTCCTCCTTCAGTTCATACTCTATACTTAAATAAGTATTGTCGTGCAAACGATCACTTAACATATGCGGCGCTCTGGGTTGGTAAGCCAAGGGTGAAGTCAAATAATGGAAAATTGTAAAAGAGATAGATCCAAATGATACCTCTCGCCGCCCATGAGAGACTTGATCAAGCATTTAATCTAAATATAAACTCTAACTGGCATATTATTTTAAAGGTAGATCTCTAAAAGCGCAATATTCTGTTAGCAGATATACAAGTACCATTAAAATTTCACTCACATATTCACTCAAAATAAATTAAAAGTTATGAAGCGACTTCGTACCTATCTATTTGTTGGCAAGAAGCATTTCTGAATCCCACGATATCAGCAGTAGTATTTCGCTCATCTTTTAGACTTAACTTCCTCTCGAAGATTCATCGCTATTACCTTAGAAAATACACGTCGATTTCCAAGGAAAAAACGCCAGTTGATACGTTTAATACCATCATTGGAAGTAATAGCTATTCAATAAGTAAGGGAATAAGATTTTCATCTCTTATATCATTACTTGAATAGCGATATGCTTGACTGATAGCGATCGACTTCAAAATGAACTCTCGCTTCGTTACCCTTTTCACGGAAAAGCAAAGGACTAATAAGAAAGAAAGGCAATGACATTGAACTTATCGAAATTCTGGAGTACTTCTGGGAAACCATTTTATGGAAAACAGAACAGATAACTCTGAAAAAGGAAGCTAATGTATAGCATTCGCAAGACTTTCGATATTCATGGTTGTTATTTCAACAAGATGAGTGAATAGAAAGTATTTTCTTGGTGGGGACCTCTGTAAGGATGGCCAAATAACTTCAGAAATGACATAAAATAGTGGGAATGTTGGAACTGGGAGCAATGCCAACTAAATACACTTCTTAGAGCGTTGAGAGAGTGAAACATGTTCAAGAATTCCCAAAATAATTCAAGGCCACGAGATATTAGTAGATTTTTTTGGTCCAACCTACCTTTCCTGAAATTATGCAAGGCCGCAGGAATAGCCCCTATCCTCATCAAGGAGATGCGCCTAGGAAAGACTTACTTTTGGCTGTGGGTTTACAGCGGGGCAATACTCACTTTGACATTATTCTTTAAGGCCATGGATATCATGGTTTATCTAGATTCCGTTTCCACGATTGACATAACCACAAGCGTCATTTTATGTCACTTCGCAGCACGCTTATTCTTTTTTACTGCGAATGTCTTGCTTCTATGGATCCATCGCAAGGACACTCACGAAATTTTTACGGCTTTCAAAACCCTCGACCAAAAGTTCGACGAACTGACGAAGGGAATAGACTTCCTTAAGCATAGAAAACACATCATAAAGTTAGTGGCTGCCTTCTCCTTTATTGGGTTTATATTGTTCTTGCAGCGACCTATACGCTTCTTTAGTCTTAGAGACCGCATTGCTGTCTTCGAGAGTATTGCTCGCTTTGGGAGATTTTACGGCGCCTTTCTCGTGTCGCTGATCCATCATCATTCAGGAAACCTTATATTGTGTCTGAAAGATAGGTTTTCCTGCCTTAACTTGGATATAAGGGGCTTCTGTAATGGAATGCTAGAACTCGAGAAGGAAAACCGTATGGTTTTCGAGACATTCCAGGGCGACCAGAGAGAAATTTCCCGGTTCCTTCGCAGAATCAAGCTGTGGACCTCTCTGCACTTAGATATGTATAACTTATTCTCGTTCATGAAGAAAGTCCTTGGTGTGTCCATCTTCCTGCAAGGATTTTATCTTCTCCTGAGGCTGCTCGCATTCTGCTACTCTCTTTGTTATCAGCCTACAATTTTCGAAATTCACCACGACACTCCTGAGAAGCAACTCTGGTACGTCATCTGGGTCTTGTTTGACATCTCTGGAGTACTGTTTACCATAAAATCGATAGCAGCTTTGATTAATGAGGTAAGTACAGATTAGATTATTCAGTATTACTTTCAGCAATCAATCTTGTCATTTTATACCATTTTCATATGCATAACAGTAAGGTTCTTGAGTTTTGGTAAATAAATATCAGCCTTTTTAGCATGAAACTGAACACGGCTTTGATGAAAGAGGCGAATTCAGGTCAGATTGGTTTGAGCATTATATCCGGCCACCACCTTGCTTGAGTTAAATTATGAAAATAGCTCCACAGTTTGATGCTACACGTAATTTCTGTTGACGAGATGCGTTTGAGATTTCCTGTGACTTCAGCGTGTACGAAACACAAGTGAAGCTGTTTGAGCGGTCACATAACAAAATTTCGATTTCTCAATGCACAGATATTTGTTGCCACCTCTAAATTTTTATTGTACTTCCTAAGGCAGGATAAGGTTTAAAAGCAATACTAATCGTGAAAATCGCCAGTGAATACCTATTTGAATGTGATCAATATATCCAAGTTGCCATTTAAAGAATACGTTTTGGATCGTTGATTGAATCTATAAATTACCATGGTCGTCGAACTGTTATATCAAGATATTGCTCTCCTTTAATGCTGAAGCCTAAATTTACGAGTGTGTAATCGATTTCACCCGCTGAGTAAAAATCAACAATTTGTGAAATAATTGGAAACTTTTTCTACACGGGTGATAAGAGAGAATATGAAATATATTTGGGAACCAATGTAAATACAAATATCTTCCCACAGTCATAAAGGTATACCTTAAATATTTATGTGATAATAAATAGGAAGCGAGGAATCTTTGGATAGCATAACTGAGTCTAGGAGTATTCAATAGTTAGAATGATTCAGAAGCGAATAATATTTTTGTATCTATCAATTTATCTGTGCTCTTCACGTCACATCATCTTATTGAGCGAAAAGTTATCGAATGATTGAAGTCACTCGGCTGATTGCATTATGTCTAGTTACGACCTTGGTTACGCTAAGAAACACAGTTATATGGAATCTTTTGTTCGTATCACTATGGCTCTAGTCGAAGAATTTTAGCTTGAAAGCCTCGGCAGCGGATAATGGTATTTTCGTCATTTCATAAACGCCTCTTTGTCGTGCCATCGTACTGAGCGTGACCGAATCGATTTTCATAAGTCTTGAGGTTATCCAAGGCAATAACGTGTAATGGTGCATCCGACCCTTAATATAAAATGAAGAAGTAGCTATTGTTTAATTGTATTTCGATCTCAAAAAGATTACTTAGGTTAAGGTTTATCTCACGTTTCGCCGTTGGAGCGCTTTCAGAGTTAGGCGCCTAACTTTTTACGTGTGATAACTGTGAATACAGTTAAGTATTTTAAAGTCAAGAGGAGTTGAGGTTAATGAAGTTAAGTATACTGATAACAGGTGTACTATAATTTAATTATAAGTACCAATTTTTAAAGATAGCCATCAATAACTTTACAAATAGGGCATGCTAAGCCTGTTCGTTGGTATATGCATCCCTTTTCCATAGAAGTACATTACATCAAACGAATGCATAGATAATTAATCTTTGTTGCTAATGCTATCATTAACTTCTGACAATGATGCCCTACTAGCTTTAACTTTCTCTAAAGTTGATCCCAATCCCTCTATCGTTAACCAATGATGGTTTCTCTTCACCAGGGGCGGTTCAAAGGGAGGGCTGGAGAGGGGGCGGTCGACTCTTTCGTAACTATACCCATTAAAATAGGAAAATTAAAGAACATAACGTATTTCATACCTAATTCTCTTCTGCTCAATCCTAAGGTTGGTGGGCATTCAAATCCTTTCCTTCCAGAGCTATTCGCTTGATTTCAGCGTATCTCCTCCCTTCTCCGATACCATTCAGGAACTACTGCCTATTGTCCATTAAACAAGTCGAGTCCATTGAGTTTAGGACGCTGCATCTTCAAGTAGGGTCAAACAGTTTTAACGAAAGCTAGCATCATTGTGGTTACAACAGAATAACTCCAACCTCTATCGCATCGTTAGTTTCGGAATTGGCCGAGGTTTACACCTTTAACAACAGCTCGTTTAAAACTCAACTTAGAAGCAATTTTTTTCTTTGGTATGTTAAAAACATGTTTTTCTAACTTATGTCAAAATCTCTTATCCCTATGACAAATATTAAGAGAATGGCGATAATATTAAGTCGGGCCATCGGGTTTTGAGCGCCGAAAACAGGGCTTTTTTTCAAAAAAGATCTCGTAAAAATGTAGATAAGGATAGGAAATTTTTACAAGCATCAGTAAACGTAGAAATAATTATTATATCGTTTCATTTTTATTATCATATCGCATTTTATTTCGTTAAAATCGTTTGACACTATTCCAAGATACAGCGTCCTAAACTCAACGGACTCGACTTTTTTTAATGGACAGTAGGTCTTCCTTTTCCCGCTCGTCCCTCTACCATTTCTTCCATCAAGGCAGTGATCCAGCCAGAGTGTCGCAACAGATGTCCAATCCACCCGACTCTCCTCCTCAAGATTGAACCTACCAGATGCACCCCCTCCCAACTCTTTCCAGAACATCAAGGTTGGTAGCTCTCTCTATGGAATCTTTAGCATTCTTCTCCGGCACCACAATTCAAAAGCCTCCAACTTGCTCCTTTCTAATTTTCTTAAAGTTCATGTTTCTGTGCGGTAAGTTCAGGTACTCCATTATGTAGCTTATAACAAATTATTTATGGTTTTGTGGTCAGACATTTTTCGATGTCAAGAGAGTTTTCTCCTTGATAAAAGCTCGTTTTTCTCGTACTACACATCTGCTGTACATTTTCCATCGGATGTCATACAGCAACCAAGATTATTTCAAAGTAGTCACTTATTCTTTCCCTGTATTCTCCTTCGAAACATATCCCGGCTTCCTATAATCCATCTCTTGTACATTTCATTAGTTTGATTTGTTCCTATTATTTTTTATATCCCACCTATTCTAAAAATTTGGTTCCTTGCATGTAAAACATCCTGTCGCACATTGCCACTGTTGTCTAAAACTACTATATCGTCTGCAAATTGGATGGTTGTGTAGAGTTTACCATTTACTTTTAATCTGTTTTTATAAGTCTCAAGAAATATCTTCATTGTCAGTTCCATGAACAAATTGAAAATTATTGGGGATAGACTGCATCCCTGCGTAACACCTTTAGACACTTTTCTTTAGAACCATCTGCAAGTAAGTCGGCTTCCTGGTCTCGGTGAAGTTGGAGAATCATCTTCCTGACACTATAATCTAGTTTAACATCTTAAAGGACTCTATCTAAGTTGTTCCAATTGTTACTATCAAAGACCTTTTCGATATCACAAGGCTATTATCACCATTTTGTTGAGTCTCATCATTTTTTCCACAATAAGTCTCAAGACCAAAACGGTCTCCGGTGTACCACGGTTTCATTTGATGCCAAATTGATCATGTTATAGGTTTTCTTCAATCCGATGATATATTATTCTTTTCCGTATCTTTGACGCATGCGACACCTGGCTTATGGTCCTAAACTCCTCAAAATTCTGCGCTATGTTCTTCTTGGGAATGGGTTTAATACGTATATTCTCAAACTCATCGAGGACTTTTTCTTTATTGTACATTTCACTGATCATATCAAAGTGGAAGCTTTTGGCCTTTGTCCCGATATATTTTAAAATTTCTCCTGAAATCTCATCGACTCCCTGTACTAATTGGTCTTCCTGCACTTTTAGTGCCCCGTCAGATTTATCTCCTAATATTGGTAGCCCAATCTCATCATTTTCCATGGTTTCCTCGTTCTCTAAGATATCGTCATACCCTCAGGCCCCCCAAAAGTAGCAACCCTAATCCTAAAAACGACTACCATACCTCGCCCCTGCACTGCACCGCTGTAAGGAGAACTATAAATGAAAATATCCACCATCGATGCCTCACTTCCACCGTGAAAATATGATATTGACCCTTACTATCTCCTCTTCGACACCAAAACATTCCCATGTTTTTCTAACCCCTTCAAGAAAGTATTGCCTACTTAAACGATAGCGCGATGTACTCGAAATTTTAGGCGAATCTATTTCCCCCTAGAAAATTCCTGCTGTATAAAAGATCGATAGATGACGTAAGTGAAGTAAACGCGTAAAATTGTCTTCAGGATAGCATGAACGAAAGCCAGCCCATATTGCCATGTAAGGGCATTTATGATGAAAGCATGAATTCATGGCGAGTATACCCAAACAGCAATATATAAGCGATTTTTTTAAAACCTGTCCATGTCGAGGGTGTTTATCGCCTTTGTGTCACTGGATAATATCCAGGAATTTTCATCTCCGATGTCAATTCATTTAGGGAAGTGAATGTTCAACCTACCATTCCCTCAAAAAGAAAATAAACGAAACATATGGCGATACGCAGTGATGACACTCAATTGTGACATTTACAAAAAAAGGGAGGTTCAGAGTAGATGACTGGAAAACTTTGAATTCACCCTCAAAACGCTGCTAAATAAACTATTGGCAATGCTTGCAATACGATTTGCATTGGCAGGTATTCTTAAAGAGTGTCACTCGTGAAGAGAGCGTGCACAGAACAATTTTATTGAACATACTACTCCAAAAATACGAGGAAATGTAACACATCATGTTTCTTCCGTATTGCGTCTTCCTGGGGGCGCAAACATTACCACCGCATACGGACTGTGAAACGAGATGTTATTCCACGCCTTTATATTTCTCTCTTTGTGGGATTAGAATAAAAAAATCCATGGGTTGTTTGCATCATTCGGGTGACACGTAATTTCCGGAGACACTATTGATATCTGCGGGAAGTATAAACGATGTCATTCCATAATGTCTGCTCAATGGACCGAATTTTACGAAATACATGGTGCAGTCTGTCTTCCTATCACGGCAATAGAGTGTAGTATAGTGAACAGCCTCGAGATACATTGACCAAGTTTAAATTATCTTCGACGACGAAAAGTTTTTTCCGAATCATTCACTCGAAATGACACTGGATTCGCTCTGTAAGAAATGTGATGATGTCTTCCGCTTATTTTCGCACCTTGTATTGTCAGAAATGAAACTAAAGAAAGTAGGTAGAGTAAACATTTTCAGCGCTCTGCAATACGGTCTGTCTGTGAATAAAACTCGAATTATGATCCAGGTGACAGGGATCGATACCGAAGCAAACTTATGGAAAATTAAATGTTTATTTCAACACCCACTCTTGACACTCTGATAATTTTAAGCTGTATAGGACCTTTAGATCCAAAAGGTTCGATTCATTTTTTATTAGTAATTAGGCTCGTTCTTACATTGGCTGCGGCTTCGAACAGACACTTCCTGCTCAATACTATCACTTTTTAACGAAGGGAACCTTGGTAAATCTTTACTTCGTAAATAAATCTTTCTGTGCAGTGTACCAAATTCTCCCGGCGTATTTGAAATATGGCCTAACCGGATCAAAGTATCATCTGTTTTTTACCTTTTTATCAGAGAAACTTCTAACTATTCGCCACATAAATACTACTTTCTTTTACGCACCTCCGCATATATTTCTTATGTTTTCCACACGTTAGGTCTGAAGTTACGGTGATTCCCATCACGGACTTTAACTTCATCTTACTCCTTTGTACTAGCCCCTGAATAATAGTATGAAAAAATAATATTAACCCTTACTATTTCCTACTTGGTACCAAAATATTTCTGATTGTCTTCACCGCTGTCGAGAAAGTATTTCGTATTTAAATGATAGCTCAATTTATCCTAGAATTAAGGCGAATTTATTTGCTCCTAAAAAATAGTTTTGTATAAGGGATTAATAGGAAATCAAAGGGCCCATGCACATTGAATTTTCTTAAGGAATTCCTAAGGGAAATACTGCCTATATTGCGACGTAAGGGCATATGTGCTGAAACAGAAACTCATGGTGAGTATACCTAAAAAGTAACATAAAATACATTTTTTTAAACCTGTCAATGTCACGTACATATTAGTTGTCATGTTACTAAATTTTTTTCTGGCATATTCATCTCCGCTGTCAGTTCTTTCCGGGAAGTGGATCTTCCATCTAGAATGCCCTAAAACGAAAATAAACTAAACATATGACAATACGCAGCGGTGACTCACAAATGTGACATTTACAATTACAAGGAGGTTCAGAATAGCAAACCGCAGGAATTTGAATTAATCCGCCATACGCTGAAAAATAAACTCCTGACAATGCTTGCAATGCGCTTTGCAATGGCAGGCATTCTTAATAAGTGGCACCCGTTAAGCGAGCGAGCGTAAAGATCTTTATTGATCATTCTACAAAGAAATACGACAGAATGTAACGCCTTCCGGTTTCCTTCGTGTTACGTCCTCTGGGTAGAAAAAAATACCTCCTCATTCGGACGGTAAAATGAGGGGGAGTCATCCCAGGCCTTCATTTTTCACTCCTTTGTTGGAATTGAATTAATAAACAAGGGTGGTTTGCATGTTTCATGTGATACGTAATTCCCGGGGACCCTTTTGATATCCTTGGAAAATGAACAGGATGTCATTCCATCCGATATCTGCTTAATGTACCGAATTATGAAAACTATTTTTCATGACTGACCTCCAATAATATTTATCCAGTATATTGCTAACAGCTTCGAGATACATTAGAGAAGATGGAATTCTTCTCGCAGACGAGAATTTATTTTCGGAAGCTGTCACTAGAAACGACATCGCCATCCCTAAGGCAAAAGTTTGATGATGCGTTCCACTTATTTTCATGCCTCTAATTACCAGAAATGAAACTAAACAATTGAAATCAATTCATGTGCTCTGCATTACGGTCCGTTCGTGAAGACAACTCGAATTATGATCCAGGTGACAGGGATCAATACACAGTACTAATTTATGGAAAATTTAAACTTCGATTGCAGCACTCACTCTTGACACATCATCTGAGCTTGTATAGGGCCTTTAGAACCAGATGTTGTAATCAATAACCAGAATGTCAGACGAAGTATTCTCTTGTTATTGAGCCTCTGAAACTAGTGCTGGAATCATCGGCGCTACGTGTAATATAATTCGCATTTGAATTTAAGAAATTAGTTGGATGATAAGCTAAATATTATTTGCGCTGAAATAGAAGTTTTATTACCTCGGTGTTACTTAGGCCACCAAGATTCTGACGACAAATACGCGTCGCCACCGTTACATGTATAGCAAATAGAACACGTAGGAGAAAGTGGCTGAGATATTAGCCGGAAAGTTGCCATTTACTAACAGCAGACATTTGCATCGCGGAAACATGACGAATTTAACGGAGAAAAAGGACATTTTCTGGGCCCAAGCCCCAATTCTATACTTGAGTAGGATATTCGGCGTCGCCCCATTTCCTCTCTACAGTAAAGCAGTCGAGAAATATGGCAAAGCAGTCAATTACAACTCTTTCTGGATAATATCATTTACACTTGCTGTCGTCATAACATCATTACTCTTCCTTTACTTCTTCGTTCGCGGAGTTCTAGAGTTCATTGTCGATACTGCAATGGACATGACTTTGATTAGATACTGGACACTTCTGGTGATCATATATATGCTGACGAACGTCTTCACTATGTTCATCAGAAGACGAGACGCCCATGAACTGTACTCGCAGTTCGTATTTCTGGACAACGACATCTCCGATATCAGGACTAAGGTGGATTACGTCAAGCTCAGACATCGCGCTCAGATGCAAGTTCTCTTCTCGATATTCCTGTTGGTCCCCTGGATACTCATCAAGTCGACGGGAGTCACGTTTCGACTCAAGGGATCCGGATGGTATCTCGACTTCCTTCCTCTTCACATCTCCATCGCCAATGTCCTCATGCAGATCAGCGAGGTCAACCTCTTCTGGAACCTCGGCCTCCGGTTCTCGCTCCTGAACACGGAGATACGGTCGTTCGCCCGCGCCAAATCCAGTCCCCATGATTTCCAGATTCCCGTTAGGAAGATAAGGGATTGGGGACTCCTGATGAAGGACCCCATCGATGACGCTCTGTTCAGAGTTGGCGAGAGTGTGGCGATGAAACTTTTGTTTAGACGTTGGTCGTCCCTGCACTTGAAACTCTTCATCCTCGGGGAGACCATGAACAATTTCCTTGGGACTTTTCTCCTGGTCGACGTGTTAATCTTTTTATTGAACGTGACAGTGACACTGTACTTTGCCGTCGAGCTGGTCATAACCGACATCATTGACGCAGAAGACTGGAGCAAGTATATGGTGGCTCTGATGTGGTGTGTCTCGCAGAGCTTTGGAGCTCCATTAATCACCGCGATGAGCCATTTCGTGACCAAGGAGGTTGGCTTTTCGATTTTGTCGGGGAATGACTAACGTTGATAGCATATACATATATTTGAATGTTGCTCAATGGGACCGAAACGAATATCGCCTCTATGGATATTTCAACCTATATTCATAACAAATTTGAAAGCTCGATGATCAAGTTATACTAAGATGTAAATTATACAATGAGTGAAGGATACGCACTACAGGTCTACTATATTGAAGATAACTTGGGGACTTTATGAGTGTTGACACGGTCAAAGAGCTGGAACGATGAATGCATCATACCAGCCAGATTCTCCAAATAAGTATATCGATGCCTAATGCATTGCCCCATTAGTTTCCGATTAATCAAAACGCGAGACACAAGCTCTCACTGGTGGCTGATGAAATCGTTCTAAGAAGACACCATATAAGGAAATTTTCCGTCTATAAACTTCATTGTGCCTCCGCGCATCGGTTATCTTTTGACTCCTTCATCGGGATCAATTATGGACGACGATAATCGCCACCATAGCCAATAATAAGGATTAGTAGTTACTCTTCGATAGGTTTTATTCAAAACATTCAGACTCGATATAATGGTAGTTCGTTGAGTGTTGACGTTGTCAATGAGCTAGAACGATGAATGTATAATCCCAACCAGAGTCTCCAAATAAGATAATTCATGCTTAATGCATTGTCCCATTAGTTTGAGAGTCATCAAAACGTAAGACACAAGATTTCACTAGTGGATAATGAAATCATGCTAAGAATTAATATTATCAGGAAATTTTCCGTATAAAAACTTCATTGTGCTTCCGCACATCAGTTATCTGTGGATTCCTTCATCGGGATCAATAACGGACGATGGTAATCGCCTGCGGAGCCAAAAATTAGACATAGTAGTTACTTTTTGAAGGACTTTATTCAAAATATTCAGACTCGATATAATGGTAGTTCGTCTATATGAAACTCACTGACGAGTGTGTTTCAAATAGACGTTTTGTGGGTCACCATTAGGAACACCTGATTTCGCTGATCAGGTTTACCTGATGGTGACTCGGTGAGTGAGAGTTGAAACGCGTTGTGAACTGGATGCTAATGGTGCTTTCATTTCTCGTTGAGTTTGTAGATGTGCCTGAGCATTATTATTGTTCTTTTTTCAAATAGTGAGAAAAGTATACATAAATATGTCACAATAATCTATACATACTTATCATTAATCAGGATAAGCTGGTCATTTTTCGATAGGCTTGAAGTGCTTGTGCGAGTTATTTTACGAATAATTTGAGCGAAACTTATCAAGTTAGCCCATAAACTCACCCACTATTGTATTCATATAAAAATCACTTCACGTACTTCACGATTATACAGCCTCAAGCTCTTCTCCCTGCTGGAAACTAGACACAAAATTCTGTGTGCCTGAGTGCCACGAGTGTAAAAAACTAAGTGCCACGAGTATTCAGTATATTAAGTACAATTGAAATATTTTCCAACCTCAATGATTGTCTTGTTTGTTTACACTCGCAGATATTTCGATGGAAGTGAGAAAGGCACTGCAGAAAATGTAGCGATATTGCTCCATTTTTGTGCAAATTTACCCGATTCTGAACAGGCTGATTCCCAAGCGCATCTGTACGGTAATATTCACAGCGTCCTTGTTCAAAATATCATTTTCTGACAGCACTTAACTAGGCGTATTCCCTGATTGCAAACTTATCTCAGTGAAGCGATATAGGAGATCCGAAACCTAGTTTAGGCTACAAATTTTCTCGGAAGGATAGCGTTGCGACCCGTCCCCTTCCTTACAAAATTGATATGGACGATCTAATTATTAGTTATATTGAAAACAGACCTAAGAAAGTAAGACAGGAGAGCGTGGAAGTTCTTAAATCGAAAAAAAATTAAAATTGGTTTTTGGAGTTTTGTCTACCTGGAATTTATTAAGTTTTCATCGGCTACTCGTGCAATTAAAAAACCCTTTCTGCTATTGGAGTTGATTTACCATTTAGCGACTAAAAATACAGTCAACTTTCGGGTCTGCATCTAAATACTACCCTGCGAGCCGCCACATGGGCGTGTGGCAGGGGGGTGTTAGGACACCATCAGTGTAAAGATGTACAGGATAAGGTTTTGAGAGGTGAATTGGTGATATGTATTATGGGAGTGTGTTGAATGGAGCTCAACTTTTATTGTGGTCGCTCATTGTGGGCGTAAAGAACGAGTTTTTGTACTTATATGTTCGGCACTGTATCTCTCTTATTTTACCGCATCTGTCAGACCTAGAGATGTAGTGAGGCGTCATGATTATATTCTCTGTGTCGCTACGAAACACGCCAGTTCTGAATTTCTCTGGCAACCTAAGCCTAGCATGTAGCCTCTGAATCTCTAGGGGCTCCCTCCTTAATCCCTCTAAAAGTTGTGAAACATTATATGTTCGCTCGCAGCAGTTTTTGACGAAGCGTGCAGCTTTTCTTCGTATTTTATTGACTTTTTTGGTTAAATCTTTATAACCAGGGTCCCAAATGCTCGCGGCGTATGCGAGGTGTGGCCTAACAAGAGCAAAATAGCATTTCTCTTTTAATTTTCCATCGAGGACCTTCCTATTATACGTTTGGAAGACCTAATTTCTTTAATGCTGTGCCGCATATGTTTTGCATGTATAATCCCCACGATATATCAGAAGTTAAGGTATTCCAAGATATTTAACAGTATCTGAAGATTTTATGTTGACTCCACCCGCAGTGAAGGCATGGAATTTGTGTGATGACTTTCGCAGGAAGTAAACGGTTGTGCATTTATTAATTTTTTAATTCTAGCCTCCACTCCTGGCACCACAAATGAGCGTTTTTAAGGTCAGATGACAGAACTTCTAAGTCCGCGTCTTAGCTAATTTCACGGTAGGTGACTGTATCGTCCGCAAATAATCTTTATTTATTACTACCTCGAGAAATTTGGTCATTGATATAAATAATGAATAAAAGGGGGCCAGTCACGCTTCCTTGAGGAACATCGGATGTGACTCCAATCATATCAGAGCTTAAACCATCAATAACTACATTTAGTTTTTGATCACTGAGAAAGTCCCTTATTCAATTCACTATTTTTTTATAAACTCACCATGATTGCATTCTATATATGATTTTCTTTTGAGGGACCTTGTTGAATGCCTTTTTGAAATCAAAGTATATCGCGTCGACTTTTTTTTCGATTCAACTAATTTTAGGATGTCACGAAGGAGCACAATCTGTGTTTCGCAGGACCTGCCCTTACGGAAGCTATGCTGAATGCTATGTAAAAAGTTACGATTATCCAGGAATGTCCTAATATTGTTATGATAATGCGTTCGAGGATCTTTCATAAAAGTGATTTTTAACGATATAGGCCAGTAATTTCCTGGGTCATTTGCAGTTGCCTCTGTCTCCTAATCTCCCGCCTTACTTCGTGGTTATACCAACGAGGTTCTTTACTATCCCATTTGAATTTGTGTGGAATATACTCATCGATTCCTTTACTAGGTATTTCCAAAAAATAACTCCATGATACTTCGGAGCTCTCGTCCTTCATTGTGGCTATGAATTTCGTGAATGAAGCTTCTGTTGTATCTCCAAATTTTATGCAATCGCATTTTTCAAATGAGGAGACTTTACGATTAGTTGTCTGCGGACTATGGTGGATTAAAGTTGACCCTTCTGTTGTTTTCAAAACCGTTAAAGTTACTTTATGATCACATACGCCATCGAGGATACCGACGTATTTAATCATTGTAGGGTGAATAAAAAATTAAAGATTTAATATTTTATTACCTCTCGTAGGTTCGTTAACTACTTGAGTAAGAGAGGTACCCAATGAAAATATTTTTTGGAACCATTTCTCGAAACCGAATTAGATTGTCACTTATATGTAGAGCATACACGAGAACAAATATTTTCATTTCAATTTCCTGGAAAAACATGCCAACAGTGCCTATTATAATGCAGAATAAACAGCGATACCTACTTGAAACCCTTGGGAGGACTACTTAAAACGAAGGGTTCTTTAAGGTATTTTGAACATCGTTGCTCCAGAACACATTATATAGAGCAGAAAACTCTTTTCACATTAGTAGCGACGACTAATATTCACCTATTCATTCGCGTAGTAGATAAAGAATATGAGGGAAAATGAGTTTAAGCTTATGCAGTGAAAAATCATCACAAAGACGGCATCCAATCAGCAAAAAAACAGGCGTTTTACCCGCCACAAAGACAAGAAAGTACTCAACCGTGGGACCGTTTTATGAGTAGTAACACTGTGTTCACTCTTCGCCAAGGACCCTTCGGTAGAGACGGACATCTTCCAATTCGGACTACTGGACTTTGGCAGTGATTTCTTATTCTCAAGTCTCCGATTCCTCGGGAATGCAGCATTAAAAATATTTTCCAAGATCCAATGTTTACTCCTTGAAGATTAATGGAAGTATGGTGATGAGAAACTTGAAAATAGTACTCAACCGTGGGACCGTAAGAGGACGAAGAAAGGGACACCATGATTAGGAAAATCCCATTCAAACCAGAACCGGAAGATTTTAGTGGATTTGTTTGGTCCAACCTGCCTTTACTAACAATATGCAATGTTGCAGGCCTACCACCTTTTCTAACTAAAAAAATACCCCGGGGAAAAGCGTATTTATGGTCACAAGTTTACAGCGCGGGAATAACTTCTTTTACATTATTCTTATCAACTACAGAGATGATTCTCTACTTAACTGGCACGTCCAGAATGGATATAACCAAAGGGGTCATCCTCAGTCATTTCTTAGTACGCCTGCTCACTTTCGTTACCAATATCCTAATGCTTTGGATCCACCGCTCGGATATCAACGGTTTATTCTCAAATTTTCGGACACTTGACCAAAAATTTGGAAAATTAACGAAGAAAATAAATTACCTGAGGCACAGAAAATATGTTGGAAAGTTATCGGCTACCTTCTCCTTCGTCGCACTCATAATGCTCTCGGAGCGATTCCTCCATTACTTCCGTCTGGCAGAAAACACAGTCATCCTGGAGAATATTTGTCACATGATGAAATTTTACTGCACAACACTCCTGCTTCTGATGCAATATTATTTAGGAAACCTCTTCATTAATCTGAGAGAGAGATTATCCTGCTTGAACTTTGATATACGTGACATAAGACACTCGATGCAAGAACTTGAGAGGCGGGATTGTCCGGATCCCAAGAGAGCCAGTGTTGTCCGGGGTGTCTGCCCTCGATTCCTCGAGAGAATTCAGCTGTGGAAGTCTCTACACCTAGATCTATATAATCTATGCTCATTCGTTAACAAAGTTTTTGGAGTGCATATGTTTCTACAGGGATTATATTTACTTTCTAGATCGCTCGTCTACTGCTACTCTTTTTGGTTTTTCGATAACAGCTTGAAACACTACCAAAACACTTATGGGTTCTGGATCTTTTTTGACATATCTGGAGTCGTGTTTACCATGATTTCAAAAAAGTCTTTAATGAAAGAGGTGAGTACAAATGTAGTAGTTAAAATATATTTTCTTGTTGTTCGTCATTTTTGGCATATCGGGCAAATTTCGGTTCTGTATGATTTCATAACTCTTTAAATGCATTCATTTTGGTTAGACCTCGGAGGAGAGCATATGCGTTCCTCATTGGATTGGGGTGGACGATGGTGAAGGAAGACGAGTTGCAGCTTCCTATGCAAGAAAAATGGTAGAGAGAGTTATTTACAGACAAAGGTGGCTCGAAAGAGGTTTTCCTACACCTTATAGACGGCCACGAATAATATGGTGCCGTCCAATCGCGTCGCGGAGTAGATGTCGTTGAAATGTTAAGTTCAGTTCATCATTCACCTGAGAGACAGGTGAAGTTTCTTGAGTTTCATATTTCAGTTGATACTCAATACGTACATGAGCATGCACTTTTATCGATCACTTTAAATATATCGACCTTGGGATTCGTAAACCATTATGTCAAATGAAGAATATTCGTGAATTAGACAGAAACGAGCAATGTCTCTGACCGCCCGTCAGAGACTTGATCCGATCTTTAATATTTAATATAATTAGTAACTTGAATTTCATTTTGAAGGTGGAACTGCGAAAAGGCAACATGCTCTCAGAAGGTTTAGAATGAGCATGAACTTAATTGTCAAGCGCTCATATTTCAGAATAAATGAAACGCAGTGACACGACATTCAAATAATACATTTATTGGCAGGAAAATTTTTCACTCCAAAAATATCAGCAGAAGTCCCACGCTCACATTACAGCCTTTACTTACACTCAAAACTTCATCGCCAATACCTTAGAAAATTCACGTTGAGGGCCAATGGGAAATCACTGGTTGTTACGTTTTGCCAATATTTAAAGCAATAGCCATTCAAGATAGAAGAAAATACAATTCAGCTCTTCTAACTTTACTTGCTTGGCAGTATGCTTGATGCATATCGATTGAATCCAGAAAGTACATGAGTGTTCTTTACCCGTTTCACGGAAAAGCAAAGAAAAAGCTAAGAAATTGAACTTATTGAAATTCTGGAGTACTTCTGGAAAACCATCTTATGGAAAACAGAACAGATAACTCTGAAAAAGGAAGCTAATGTATAACATTCGCAAGACTTTCGATATTCATGGTTGTTATTTCAACAAGATGAGTGAATAGAAAGAATTTTCTTGGTGGGGACCTCTGTAAGGATGGCCAAATAACTTCAGAAATAACATAAAATCGTGGGAATGTAGGAACTGGGAGCAATGCCAACTAAATACACTTCTTAGAGCGTTGAGAGAGTGAAACATGTTCAAGAATTCCCCTAATAATTCAAGGCCACGAGATATTAGTAGATTTTTTTGGTCCAACCTACCTTTCCTGAAATTATGCAAGGCTGCAGGAATAGCCCCTATCCTCATCAAGGAGATGCGCCAAGGAAAGACTTACTTTTGGCTGTGGGTTTACAGCGGGGCAATACTCACTTTGATATTATTCCTTACGACCGTGGATATCATGGTTTATCTAGCTGCCACTCCCACAACTGACATAACCACAAGCGTCACTTTATGTCACTACGCAGCACGCTTATTTTTATTCACTGCGAATGTTTTGCTCCTATGGATCCATCGCAAAGACATTCACGAGGTTTATGAGGATTTCAAAACTCTCGACAAAAAGTTCGACGAACTGACGAAGGGAATAGACTTTCTTAAGCATAGAAAACACATCATAAAGTTAGTGGCTGCCTTCTCCTTTATCGGGTTCATCATGTTATTGCAGCGACCTATACGCTTCATTAGTCTTAGAGACCGCATTGCTGTCTGCGAAAGTATTACCCATTTTGGGAAATTTTACGGCGCCTTTCTCGTGTTGCTGATCCATTATCATTCAGGAAACCTTATATTATGTCTGAGTGACAGGTTTTCCTGCCTTAACTTGGATATAAGGGACTACTGTAATGGAATGCTAGCACTCGAGAACCGTATGATTTTCGAGACAATCCAGGGCGACCAGAGAGAAGTTTCCCGGTTCCTTCGCAGAATCAAGCTGTGGGCCTCTCTGCACTTAGATATGTATAACTTATTCTCGTTCATGAAGAAAGTCCTTGGTGTGTCCATCTTCCTGCAAGGATTGCATCTTCTCCTGAGGCTGCTCGCATTCTGCTACTCTCTTTGTTATCAGCCTACACATTACGAAATTCACCACGACACTCCTGAGAAGCAACTCTGGTACGTCATCTGGGTCTTGTTTGACATCTCTGGAGTGCTCTTTACCATAAAATCGATAACAGCTTTGATGAATGAGGTAAGTACTGAGTAGATTAGCGTGAGCATTATTTCGGCAATCAATGTTGTTTTTCTGGACCTATTAAAGCAAGCTTCTTGAGTTGTGGTCAATAAACTTATTTCTCCATGATGTCGTTTCACCAAATTTTTTGTCATCTTCAGAATATTGAACTCAGTAAAATGTTGCCATCATGCTAGGTAAATAACTTCAAGTTGTGAATAAATTAATTTACTTAATTTATTATCTGCTTTTAATTTCTATTTACCTAGTTTGATGGTTTAATTTTACTGATTTCAATGAACCGAAGAAGCCACAAAATTCGGCGATCCGTCGGCAATGAAAAATGTTTACTAACCAAAACTCAATAGTCTTGCCGCTATATTATTTTAGGTTGTAACGTAATTTAAATGTAGTCAGTAAAAATCGTTCTATAATTCAATGCTCGATATGATTGCTATTGGCGACATACGATTCAAATTTTTTGTGATCCCTGAGTAAACGAAACACAAGAGAAGCTGTTTGGGTAGTTATCTAAATAAAATTTCTATTTATCTATCCGCAGCTATTGGTTGACACCGGTGAACTTTTAATTAGCTCTTCTCCAAAGGCGGGATGCTCATAATATCAGTTAAATCTAGAAACTCGCCAACGAAAATCCATTTGAAAGTAATCATTTAAACTTTCCAAAAAATGCCATTTGAAAAATGCATTTTGGATCACTCATTGAATCTAGGAGTGACCAGGGTTGTCCATCTCTTTAATTGCAAGATATTGCTCTGCTATAGTGCTGAAACAAAGATTATCGAGTCTGTAACTGATCCCAATTTCAGTGTGAAAATTTGACCACTATAGAAAGAATGGAAGCAGTTTTTTTATTGGAAGGTGATGAACAAAGAGATATTTCGATATCTTTTAGGAACCAATGTAAAAGCAAAGAGGTTTTTATGATAATGATAATCATAGGCTCCCATAGCTTTCTAAGTAATAATGAATAGCAGCCGAGGAACCATTTAATAGTTTAGTCGATCGTAAGAGTATTTAATAGTTTGAATGATTTAGAACCCAGTAATGGTATGTTGTATTCATCAATTTATCTGCGCCTTTCTAGTCACGTCGTCTTATTGAGCAAGGTGTTATCCAATGACAAAAGTCACTTGAGCAATTGCATAATATCTAATTACAACCTTAGTAACGGCAATAGTCACAGTTATGTGGAATATTTTGTTCGGCACACTACGACCTAGCCGAAGAGTTTTAGCTTATAAGCCACGGCAGCAGATAATGGTATTGTCGTCATTTCATAAACACCTCATTGTCGCGTCTTCGTAATAAGCGTGACTTAATCAATTGTCATAAGTCTTTGGGTTTCCTAAGGCAATAATCTGTGATTGTACATCCGACTCTTAATGTAAAATGAAGAAAAATCGATACTTTAATCGAATTTTACTCTCGAAAGGATTACTTAAGTTAATTTGTCTGCCGACGTTACGCCAGAGTAGCTGTGGCCAATGCAATTATACCTTTCACTTCAGACGTATACAAGTTTCAGGCGCAGTATATTAATACATTTGATTACGGCGATTACAGTCAATTATCATAAATAAAGGGGAGTTGAGGCTTATAAAGTCGAGTTCTACTGATTGCGGGTGTAATTAAATGAGTAAACGTCTGGAAACATTATTCCCATGAGAGATATTACGTATTTAAACAATTGTCTCTATAAAATTTATGGTCATCATAATTGATTTTCGGTAATGGGTAGATTTAAGGGCATTCATGGTTATCTATTACTTGACTGTATTGATATTTCCTGGCGTACCCTTAAGTAATCCTCTATAATTCCATCCAAACCCCGGATAACCCTATTTTTCCTCTATCTCCTACCTCGCTCGACTAACATTCCTTCCTCTATCATTCTTTAAATTACAGTAAAACCTGCCTCCGCAGTCGCCTCTCTTTAGTGGTCACCTCTTTAAGCGGCCAATTTTTTCGGGAACGGAATGAGTTTCCCATACGTATTAGCAATTTAAATTTTCCCTCCTTTCAGCAATCACCTCCTTAAGCGGGCCATTATTTCAGTGGGCTTGTGACTGCTTAATACAGGTTTAACTGTATATCCTTTTGTCCTCCTCCCAATTTCAATTTTTTTCGAATTTCTGCCATCAGCCTCTATTCTTATCCAACCCTGTACATAAGTTCCGAAGTTGTTTCACTCTCCAACCAGCACCCTCTTTCTGTCCTTTCTCACAGGCGTAACCCAAAGTATCTGCGGGCTAGAAATTTCCCTCCCCATCGACCAACTTATTTGTTAAACCAATGTAAAATACCTTATATTATATGAACATTTTTGGCGATACCTTTTTTGTGTGTTAACAAATTTCCCTACTCTGACCTTTCCCATTGAATACAGGCTTATCCAGGCACTCCACTTATACGTGGACAATTCTGCCTCTTCCAGCCCATTTCCCATTCCCTAGTCCATTAACAAACAGATGAAACACGTCAATTCAGTATTCCAGCATAACGAATAAAATTGTTACTTATGCGAGTCCAATATATTTTAATATTCCTCCAAGTTTTTCTCTCGTTATTCGCCTTTGTTCGAAGGGATGGACTCGTCGAACAATAGGATAAAGTGTATTTCAGTGAATTTACTGTAGAGTCACAAAACTCGAATGGAACTGTTATCATTTCTCCGTCATACACGCGACAGCTATATTTCTCTTCCATCTCAAGTAGAGTCGACAAATATTTACACATCATGCATTGTCGGGGAAAATATGTGTTTGAGTGATTTATGTTTATATAAGTTCATTTCCCGAGAGAAACGTCGTACAATACCAAGAACATGAAAACTGTTCCTTAAAATAAACTTAAACTACGGGATGTATGAGACGTGAGGTCTGTACTTTTATTTGATCGTTTTAATGTTATCGTGAAACAGTGAAACCTTAAACGCTACGCGGTATTCAATGGAGCGATTATCTGGAATTATCGACATTTTACAGAAAGGTCAAGGATAATCGTAATTGCTCTGGGCACGTAATCCCAACCTTTTCGATAAAAATTACACAAGTAAAGATTATTAGTACAAGAGCGATAAAATTGCATGAGCTCTATGGCGGTACTTACGCTATGACACTCATTATAGACTTGTTTGTGAGATTACAACGGACGAATGTTAGTGGACCGCTGATCGCTAATGCCTAAGTCGTTTTTAATCGCTTCTCAGCGTTATGGGCAACATTTTTAATATTCTCTTCTGCGTTCCGATGTTTACTACACCATGCCTTGAAAGCAATTAATATTGTACAGTTTTATTCATCATAATCTGCACACCTTACTTTACATTATGCATCAGGTCTTTCCGCAACATATGAGGCATTATATGCACTAATTTGCCTAAAATATCGCTAACAAAATAACAAAGTTGATGTTAGTTGCAACTATGAGTTTTTAAAAAACAATAAATCAGCCATATCTGACCCCATTCTATCTCCCCTCAAATATTCTCAATGTGATCGCAATATCTTACCGAATCTCATGTCTCATTACATCTGTCGGAAAGGCATTAATTAACTTCATATGGATACGATGGACTATTTTTAAATTCAGAGTTACCTGTACAATATAATCAGTGTAAGTTTCTCAGCCCCAAAAACACTATAATCCACACTGCTAAGTAGCCATAAAATATTTAATTTGAGTTCGCCAGTTTTCATAGAATATGTGGCGTTAATATGCCAATTTACCATTCCCCAACGGCAAACTCGACATTGACTAATGACAGCTCCAGTCGATAACCGTAATTGTTGTCGGATCCCGATCGATGTCTCTCGCCTGTCGTTCGGGAAGGGACTGCTAGTCACTGCCTCCTCCCATTCCCACGCGCCGTCGGAGCGGCAGAACCCCATCCGACACCCTGAGCGCCAGATGCTCACCGCACTCGATCAAGTCGCAATGGCCGGTCTCATTAGAGAGGGCTACAAGATAGCCCCGACGAAGACCCCGAAGCCCCGCGGGAAGGAACCCGAGGACACCCAGTGGGACATCGCCTGGGCTACCAGGCCATTCGTCCGCTTCTGCTCCGTCATGGGTCTGGTCCCCATCGGTCCCGACCCTTTGGAGGCTGGAACGGACGGGAAGCAGACCTCCAAGGTTCACCTGTCCTACAGTGTCGTCGTGTTCTCGGCGTTCACGGCCCTCTTCTGCGCCGTGGTACAGTCCAGGGTGAGCGTCAAGAAGTTAGAGCCTGAGGCCACCATCGAGTCAACCGTTTACCTGGTGTGGTGGCTGCTTTCCGGGGTCGTGTCGGTCGCCAGCTTCTCTATGCTCATAGCCCGCCGGAAAGAGCTTCAGGCGTCCCTGAGGGAGATGGCCGAAATTGCGTCCAAGCTCGTGCCCAAAGATAAGAACTTCCTGAACAAGGTGAGGTATTTGCTGTACTTTGAGGTGGGAGCCGTCGTCAGCCTAGTTGCTCTGTCCGTAGGGCTGCTGCACCAGGGCAGGGTCACAAACCTAATGCCTGCCACGTCCTATGAGATATTCTTCCAGCTCTTCTCCCTCTGTGCGACCTTCGTCATGAGCCTCCAGTTCATCAACCAGCTACTGATGCTATATCAGCTGCTGTCGCTGGTAAACGCCGAGATGACTGCAATCAAGAACTCATTCAAATCGTCCCACGCGCACAAGAGGAAGACGGGCTGGGACGATGCGCACCTGGAGGACTTCTCCGAAAAGGAAGAGCTGTCCGTCCGCATAAGGAGACACGCGGGCTACCATTTCTCTCTCTGTCACTTGGGGCCGAGGCTGAACGAGGTCTACGGCGTGCTCGCACTTCTTCTAGCAATGTTCGTCCTCCTGGATGTAGCATATCAATTTTACCTGCTCATAAATGCTGCCATCAATGGCGTTAATCAAGACACTTTACTGATTCGCCTTGGAACAATATTGCTCTGGTCCTGCCCGAAGGTTTTAACTCTCGTGCTGCTCGTTGCTGCCTGCGAATTCGTAATAGATGAGGTGAATTGGCGATTGGTGTATGATTTATGAGAATATGGTTTTCCTCTTTCAAATCCAGCGGACAAAATGGCCGTTTTATTCTCTCTATATTTGCGTGCGACATGGGTGATGGGGCAGTTAATCCAATGATCAGTCCTTGTAGGAGAAACAATGAAAATCAACTTATCTTGAGTTCGCCCTCTCCGGTCATACGCTCTCCTTTTAAAGCCTTTAGTTAGTGTTATCCCCCATTGCCTCTCCAAACGAGAGGATCTTATTAGCATGTTCATGCTTTTATTTTTACATTTTTATTTTACCATATTTCTTATTAATTTTTTAAAATTACCATATTTCACTTCTTAAAAGGCTTGAGACAAAAATAAGCGGTAAACTGTCTTTTATAAAAGTTTTCTTCGATGACGCTGGCGTTTTTTTACTATCCCAAAAACCAATGAAGAGCGTAAGCAACAATTTTGCGAATACATGGGACGCTTTGGCTTAGTGATAATTTATTTGAAGATTCTAGCATGTCATTATTCGTTGATAAACAACATAAACATGCATCCTTAGAACAATCCTTCTTAATATATACTCCAATGAAAATTTTCAAGGCTGAGATGCTAAAATTGGAAAATGACTCATTATGTTTCAGCTATTTGGCTGACCAGTGGTTAGGAATAATGAGGTTCCTTTATACATTCCGTTACTGCAACATATTAAACAGGTTACCTCCACTATCGCCATGGAGCCTATATCAAAAATATATTATGCATCTGATTTACATAGGTAAATTGTAGGGTGAAAAACACTTAAAGAAAATTCATAAAATGGAAATTTTAAAATCGATTACACTCATGTCACCACACACCCAATCTTCTCCACAATGTTATGCTAGCAACTTAGTCACTAAACCCAAATGAAGGTCATTATAGCAATTATTTCAACTTAATATCGAACTACCGTGTACACAGTACTCGACGCATCAAAATGTTGAGAAGAGACGAGTCAAGGTTAAGGAGTTTGCTTCACCGATCGCGACAATTTCAGTGATGCATTCACTTGAGCTAATTGGTCTCCATATCCAGACATTAAATCTACATCATATTCATGGCTTATCATAAACTTATCTCGTAAAATGATGTCAGAAAAATTAGAAACTTAATAAGGCACAAAGCAAAATAAGGAAATAAGTGTAATGTAATTCTCTAGTGTAAAGAAAGCGAGGCTGGTGATTGAAGCTGGAGGACACAAACTCGAAAAAGTAGAGCATTTTAATTTTTTAGGTAGTACGCTAGAAGAAACGGACATAGTAGCAAAGACATACGGAAGAGAATAGCGCTAGCTAAGGAGGAGTTTTGTAATAGAAGGGAGTTAATGACGAGGACCTTGGGTAAGGATGAGAAGGAGAGGCTGGTAAAGAGCTTGATATAGAGCATAGCGTTGTATGGTGCAGAAACGTGGACCCTCAGAAAGGAGGACGAGAATAGGCTGCAGGCATTTGAGATGTGGGTGTGGAGAAGAATGGAGAAGATGAGGTAAAAGGAATGACTGAGAGGATGAGTAACGAGGAAGTGCTGGAGATGGTGGACGAGGAAAGGAAACTTCTTAATGAAATTCGAGACCGGTAGAGTAGGTGGCTTGAGGATGTAATAAGGGGCGATGGGTTGCTCAAGAGTGTGACAGAGGGAAGGATGTTAGGCAAGCGGGGAAGAGGAAGAAGGAGGATAGGTTTCATGAACAGGAGGAAGAAGGGTAGATCGTAAGCTGAGGGGAAAAAGGATATACTAGAGCGAGATAGGTCCCTGAATAAGTAGAAAATGGTAGGAGATTCTCTGACATTCAATAAAACCTGCCTTGACCGGTAGAACACTTAAGTTAATAACACGCAAGTTTCCTTCGCATGGTAATTAGATCCATCATTGGTTACTATTCCTCCTTTTTATGTTATAAGATTATTCCATCCTATTTAAAAACAAATGCTTATTGAACAATTTATCTACGATTCTGTAATCCCAACTCACTCATTTAGACATCTTGCTGTTAAAATAATCCTGTACCCCACTTTTCTCGTGTCCCTCATGTTCCCTCCAAATAGATATATATATTTATATATATATATATATAGTCCCTGAGCGTAACTTTTGATTCAATATCTAACAGATAGCAATATGCGAGTTTTCTGTTTTAACATATTGGGAGCCAATTCTTAAGACTTAATACCATGGCGACATATAATCTCAATATTGAATAGTACTTTTTTTCTAAACATACGACCATTGCACTGAAATAAGAAGTTGGAATGCCAAGACGAATTGTCCCAAATAAACCGAATCAAACTAGCGCAGAGTTTTTAAATTCAAGGGATTTTTTCCATTGAAAACAACTTAACAAATTAAAAAAAATAAGCATACTAGCATTGAACTCGTCCATTATAAATTAAGAGTTAATTATATTCATCCCTTAATTATGTACTCAGTTGTCTCAGGTGTGACTTCATGGAATTTACTATACATTGTAAATTAGGTAACTTTTTTATTACACATGAATTTATGTGGAACAACAAAGACAAAATTCCACAAGATTTGTGTGGAATAACAAAGACAAAATTCCACAAGTTTTACGTGGAAGATCAAAGTTGCTTCATTTACAATCTTAATGATGTGATATCTTTGATGCCTCACATTAAGGTTAAAAGTAAGACTGCATCAGAACAAACACAGGAAAGTCCACGATAGTCAAAATTAATGCTTTCCACCACTGATTACAGTCCCTGCCAGGGATATCTACATCTAAAAAATAGTGACAAAATATTCACAACCACGTGTCCCTACGGTGACTCGCGCAGTGTAACGATATTTTGAGGTGACACACGGATATAACTTAGAGGGATCAATTCTCCGAGACTTGTTCAGTTAGGAGGAAAATTTCTGGGGCAGGATATCCAAATCAACTCGCCGGTTCTCATTTTGGAATAGATAATCACCAATATTTCCATTGATTATTCTATTTCAACATAATGATATCAAGGTTACGTGGATCACTGAATCCTCAAGTTGGGCGACAAGTTACTACTCGCAGACTAAGTTTCTGCCGTTGGTTTCCTTCATCACCCGAACCTGAAAACTGAGATCTGCAATCATTCATAATCTGAACACTGAACATACGAGACAATATCACCGCCTTTAAAATACGGCTAAGTGATAAAGATACCAAGCAATCGTGAAACCGCAAAACACTGCATTATGACGACTTCACCTTATAAAAAAATAAAGCTCACCGCGTAATAAATTTCCTCGTTTCTGGGAAATACTCATAAGAGCTCTCCGTTTTTCTTAGCTTTCTACATCTACATACTACCGAGCCGCCGCATGGACGAGTGGCAGGGGGTGTTAGGACACCAGTTGTTTAAATATGTAGGGGATAAGGTTTCGGGAGGTAAAACGGTGACGCGTTTTAAGGGAGTGTATTTAGTTGAGCTAGGTTTATATTGTGGTCGCTTAGTGTGCACGGAAAGAACGAGTTTATCTGGCTATCTGTTTGGAAATGTATCTCTCTCATTTTATCGCTTCTGTCAGACCTAGAGATAATATTCTCCGTGTCGCTCTGAAACACACCAGTTCTGAATTTCTCAAGCAATTTTTTGTCGCACTTTCTCGTATTAGAAACGGTGGTTAACTTTTCCTTCGCCTCGTTTCTCAAAGTTGATAATTTTCCTTGTTGGAGAAACGGAATTATAATTTTTATCCAGCGTGTCTCATTGAGTACTAACGTCCCTCACAGTTCGCAAACCCCAGAAGTTCCAACGTCGCTATTATTGAATCTTTAGATGTACGTACCTATGAATATTCTATGAACAAAGATGGAGTGATTCTTCCTTTTTGTAGTTCAGGTTACACTTTTGGCAAAACAATCTCTTATATTGGTCCAAACTTTGAATTTCACACTAATTCAGATACCGAGTTTCTCACTGAAGTGACCCGGAAACTTTCGCAAGAATTTTGAAAGTTAAGAATAGCGCTCAAAGGCAAAAATCCATTCACAAGGTAACCCGTCATTATATCTAACTTATCGGTACTTTTTTCATACACCAACTGTTTTCTTCTCATAATAATTGGTTGGAGAAGATGGATAGGACGATATTACCTGCTGATTATACACCTATGCCCTGCACGAGAGGACATTGGGCTTAGAGAGAGCTATGGTTATACCGTCGAATGACGAGGGGCCAAGTTTGACTCTCGGAAATGGAGGATATTTTTCTAAGGAATTCCAACCCCTCTTGGGGTTCTATGTGGAAATCTTTCCACGCGCGGTCCTCAGAATGGGACGTCAAGCGGTGAACCCTAGGGCCCCCTTCGTGTGGAGCAGGCTAACGATGAGACAAGGTTCACTTCAACACTCAACTCCCCTAATAAATACACCTATTACACACAGCAACCAACCTTTACTGACGCAAGTTACCTTAGCTGCCAATCGTACCCCCAAACAGTTAGTGCCTCCCTTAACGAGAGGCACAGTCATTGAATACCGGGAAGTGTTGTCATTCATTTTCGTCCGCCATTTTAGTGGTGGGGAATTATAAACAATGAAGCGATGTCTATTCTCTGTTACAGATAACCTCATAAACAAGCCGTCAAAATTGGGTAATCTCCCTCACTGAACTTTCTTCGAGCTCGAGTGAAAACAGATGGGCATAAGCCCTTTTTAAGTATACAGAAAGTCCTCAGTATGCCTCGTTTCGATTTACGTCTGATTCGATGTTGCGTCCATGCTGACAAGGGTCGTCGGAAAGTTTTTCCCTGTTTAATGTTAATAAAATAGACCGTATGTGCATATGCTTGCTTTTTTTTGATAACTGAAACATAATCATCCTATCTGAAATAGGTATTGTTTCCTGGACGAAGGCAAAAAACGGATTTTGAAATTAAAGCCTTGAATTATCGCGGAATTAAAGCGGTCACGAATATCTGGATCCGTTTTACGTTGTTTCGACTTACGTCATTCTTCTTCAACACGCATCTCCGACGTAAATCGAGGACTTACTGTACCTCGTACTTTCCCGTGTGTTGATTTCCGGAAATTGTAGGTCTTAGACAAGCGGTTGTTGATAGCTCTCTAAGCAATCTACATCTACGTAATACCCTGCGAGCCACCACGAGGGTGTGTGGCAGGGGATGAATATCACCAAACATGCACTATTGACATGCAACTAGGATATTTAATGAAGGCATGCTAGATAATAGGGTCACATGGTTAGTATCTACATAATAAGAAAGGGATTAATGGTTGTTATTACATGCATCATGCACCACAGACTACTCTAACTATATTTCACCTACCTATCCCTTTGCTACGCTTCCTATTGTTCTCTCTTATATTACGCGGGAAAAATGACATTTTAAATCTATCGGTACGACAATCTATCTCTCTAATCTTGTTAATATGATCAAACCTAGCATAATACGCTGGGGTTCTCAATATATATCTAACGCCATCTGTGAACAAATCGGTTTCGAATTTACTTAAAAGGTTTAGAAATCCTCTAATGGAATAAAGATCGTTGGTCCAACCAAAAAATAAGCCACTACATTTCTACATCTCCGTATTATCCCGGGAGCCGCCATTTTACTGTGGAGGGGGCAAGGGGTTTCTGGCCATTACACATTATAAGAAAGTAGCCATTTTCGGATCTCCAAGCTTGCTTGGCGCGAGCATTCTTGAGCGTGATGCAGTGGTGACGTAGGGGAACCACCCAAGCCCACCCAGCAAGTCTGCTGAGTATCTTGCTGTGTACTCGCAGTGAGGCAAGATGTTACTATGGGCTACCGGCTTCGATATTCGGATAGGCGTCGTCCTGCTTCGGAAAAGAGCTCAAGTTTAACCGCTCATCATGAGTTTGCTCAAGGTCAACCGCGCGCTGCTAAAGCATGTTTTGTCTTCGTGAAGCACCAATTTCGGCCACAGCTACTATGTAAGAAAAATGACCAAGCCATATTTAAAAATACCTATTGTATAATGAACGTTTTTAGTAGGGGATCGGGTTGGTGTGGTGGTTAGAGTACTCGCCTACCACACGGGCGGCCAGGGTTCAAATCCCTGCAGTGGCGGATGTTTTTCAGAGTAACCCGACCCCTACTTGAGTGTCTTCTGGAGGGCACTTCAAGTGGAGTACTCCGTCTGTCGGAGACGTTAAAACGTGGTCCCCTTGGCGCCTTTCGTTAAAAGGAGGCTAATACCGACATCGGGTTTCTATTCACCCTTCCTCCTAAGGTCATTTCCTATGGCGCAAATGACCTTAACCGTCGGTCGCCTCCCCAAGTATCCTATCCAATCGTTTTTAGTAGCTGGAAAGGGTTGAATATAAACGGGGAAGGAGAAGATGAAAGCCTTTTCGAGGAACCCATAATAAGCCGGGGCTCATCTACATATTACCCTGAATGCCACCACAAGGGTGTTTGGCAAGGGGTGACTTATCTTTAACATGAACTACAGTGAAGACATTAACTTTAACCAGCAAGCACCTCACTATCGGTATACCGCAAATACTAAAATTATCTAGAATGTAACTATGAAAACGTGACACAAGAATCAAACAGGGAACATGCAAAACATGGTGTTAGTACTACTCAGCGGATTTAGGAACATGCATTAGGGAGGAAATCAATCAGCTACACTACCTGTCAACTAATCTAATTCAAAGTCTTAACGCAGCCATTATAGTGTCTTATCGATCGCGGGAAAAACGACACTTTTAAACCTTTCTGTTTCTACAATCAATTTCTCTTATTTTATTCTCACGATCTGATGTACCGTAGTACGTTACAGTTCGTAAGATATTGAAAACCTAGTATGTAAGATAACGGGGAAAGGAATAGTTACGAAAGGGAACAGAAGTACGAAAATGAATGAACATTACTTAGGAAAAAGTCCCCTCAACCTTATATGGAACGTGCTAACTTATCTGCATGGCAATACTTTCCAGTTGTATTAATTTCCAAGGAACCCTAGGAAAATTAGCCGAAATGTAAAGGAAAAAAGCGCTGCCTACTAGGATTTCTGCGGCTGCCTCTTCGTCAGCTACTCTGTAAGAACTGAAGCACTCAACATGAACAGCGATGGGACAAAGAAGCTACGGCAGAATCTAGCTGCTAATACAGGAATTCACCCTACCAAATTAGTTCACCCTCGAATTTCGCACAATAGTTCACATTCATTAAGATAACTCAGGATATCTTTCCGTTCAGGCACTACTCAAATCTAGCCATCAAATCTTTTCTTTTGGTATTTACCATCGTATTATTCGCCGTGTGAGCACATCGGAAACCTTTCTCCTCTACCAATCCACAAGTACTAATTTCCGCTAATCGCGGCTAAAAGGAAACTTTTCATTGTTTATTTATCAAGAGTTATGGTACATTATAGAATCTATGCTCGTCAACAGTGGCTTCCTTAAAGCATGGCTTTACCTTATGCGTATAATCTATGACCAGCCATGATGGTACAAGGCAAATGGTCCCAATAGATCCGTCAGAAATACGCCCATAAGAACAGAACCGTGATCTGTACATCAGCCCATAGTCCTAGGTCTGAGCATCGACATCCATTTCTGGATACCTTTTTACTTGGGCGATTTCCGAAAAAGGAACAATCATTTCATTAGCAATTAATGTTAATAATATGAATAATCCCAATGACAGTATTACCGTGGTTCTTCGAAACGTATAAATCATATGAACACTGCTGCATTTTTAATAATAATTTTTTCATTATTATTATTAAATTTCATCATTAATTTTCACTCAACTTCCAAAAGGGGACAGTAAAGCAGATATTTTTTAACCGTTTAATAAGATTCATGTGGAAGGAGTTTATCCAGAAGACTTGAGCCCGGTTATGCAATGTCTGATTAGCATTTACCACGAGATGACGTATCTTTTTCGATAATTTGCTGTTAAAGTAGTGTATATTGACGAAAGAAAATATATACCCTAGTATTTTCTTAGGAAATATTAAACCGGGTTCATAAAAACCGAGCCTTCGGAATTCACTCTTGACTCCCACTTTAAACAAGAGTAAAGCGATGCATGAGAAGACCCAAGTTATGAATTATCCAAGTAACAGTGCAAGTTTAAAGTGCTATCAATCGAATTGGGGAATGATATGAAATACTTTTGGTTACAGTTTGCTAAGGTTATGGAAAGAACTTAAAAGGATTAGCAACTCAAACACGAGGAATATAATCAGGTGGCTCAATTTAAGATACAGGCCGGTGAAAGAAGTGGACTTAGTGAAGGAATGACGCATGGGTGAACATTATCATCATTACTTATTAAAATACAGGTATAGAGATGGTATAGCTGATGGAGAACGAAAGAAGTGTGATGCAATTCAGAGTTAAAGTCAGAAAAATTGGTCATGTCCTGCTCCTTCTACTCTTCCACATTCTGTCTGATATCCAATGAAATTCAAGACAGTACGAAACCCGTCAATAGTAAAGGTAACTAGAGACAAATATATGATTTATATAGTGATTGAATCAATGGCCGAATAATTGATTAGCATAGAGTTAATAATGGAATATTAATGAATTATTTTTACTTAGACATGACTTTCTTGCACATCTCACGTTAAGTAGAGTGCCGACACCGATAATGTAATTTTGCCACCTCCTTCTCTTAACTATATTTAAATCATCGAGGAGAACTTCAAAAGCAAATCAATCGTTAAATGTGTTGATAACACTGGAACACTTTTTTATTTGATTTGAAAAACGTTATACTAATACAGTAAAATTTGTCGGTGAACCAAGGGACAAAATAGTTGAATGGCTCTTATAAAATATTCTAATTTGATCATTGGATTTCTTTCACCTTAAGTAATTGAAGAGAGAGCCTTAGTTCCGTTTTCATTATCCACTTGCTAAATTCACCACTCATTGCTAGTCACCTGATTGGGAACAGAGAGCGTTGTGTGTTCACTGCAGAGAAGGTATGCTCATTCTCCATTACACATTCCTGAACACCCATATCATAGGATATTTCATCTTTCATTTGCATACCTTTTTCGTATATTTCTCGAGGAATAAACAGTAGGCTAGTCATTGCTGGGCATAAAATAACTCTCATTTAATTTACGAGCATTTTTTTTTAAACCAGTAGAGTAAAAATGAGCGCGATAAATCGTTGTAGTCGAATAAACCATTTTATTCACTTAAAACATCGGCGTTAAAAATCAATGCGTATCTCCATTTGTATCATTTTATGTCCAAGTTTCTCTTTTCCAATTGAAATCGGATTACCTTCACTTTAATCTCTTTCCTTTTAAACCTCCGAAATACGCGTTTAATTTCCGAGAGCACACACCCAATGAATCCAGTAACCACTAGGTACACTCGCGGCACCAAGTATTTGGTCATGAGAAACTTCTCCAGGACGGTTCTTCAATGAAAAAAAATATGTTAGGTCGCGAATCTGGGAACATTTAAGTCCTGCACCCTCGGAATTTTACAACCTGACTAAAACCTTTTCTTCTCTCTTCGCTTTCAAATTCCATGAACGAACATCGCAACGACCCTCGGGAAGGCTGATTCAACCGGAGTCCTGGTGTCGGAAGTTCTGCTCAAGGTGAAGGATCATCAGGCCAGGCGAGAGGTAAGGACTTGACGGGTACTTTACTTAGCAACCAATAGATTAGGAGACCGAACTATGCTGGATGCTCTGTATGTATCAATCGTATTTTAAATTAAATGGAAATTTACAATTTTTTAATGTTTAAAATATTTTATCGCGTATAATAAAATCTCATTTATACATACTTGAGTAGGTTTTTTGGAAAGTAACAAGTTATTTAATGTTCATTTTATAAATTGATATTTTGTTAAAAATACAAATTACTTCATTAAAATACACTGACGGGAAAATTCGGCGTGTATGGAAAGCATCCATGAAATAATATGGAAGGAATAAATCCAAAATAGTAAAAATGTCCACTATTCGTCACAAAATGGCCCTGGTCAGGAAAAAGGTCTTGGCGTAACGTGTACAAGAGTAATAATAAAGGGAGTGAATACACGAATAATTCAGAATAATATTTTTAATGTACATAAAAAGAAGCCCTTAAAGGTATAAGATCACTAATAACACAGTCGGCAAGGAATATGAATTCTAAGTAACCTAACACAAAAACACAAGTGCATCGTAATTAATGTTCCTGAGCAAGAGACAAAAATTCATATAGAGAATAACATGAATGTCCACACAGTATTGATATAACCTAGTTTTTAACCGCCTGAACTTATCCATTTTTCTAAATTCTTTAAGTAAACCACTTGCAAATTTGACAAGTGCACATACGGGGTTCATACTGAACATTGATGAATTATGGGCAATAACCATAAACTCATTACAACCCCTTGAATTGTTCGGGAATTATGAATATAAACATTGTTTTTTATGTGGAATTATTACTTATTTTAATTTAGATAATAGAATGGAAGCTGTAAAAGCAAGGCACAATGCCTCACAGCTTCCACATTCCTTCTCAGCCCTCAGGCCATATGGCTCCTGGTACTCTCATACTATTTCCTGGGTGTCCAGGTCTCTGAACCAAACAGCAGTACACCCCATATTTCACTCTGAACCCTTTTTATTTCAGCATCCTTTCACGAGGTTACACTCATAATTTCTCTCCATAGCGTGAAACCCTCCTTTGCTCTAGTGATTCTCCTCCAAATCGCCCGGGCCGGAAGGCGGGGATTCCCGCCCGTGCCCCGCCTCCCGGGCCACGCACTAGATTTTGGGCTCGGACCCATTAAGGGCCCGGCCGTCCGGGATCCGAACTTTGAACAGCCAGCAGACCAAACATCTCTGAGTGAAAGTAAAATTTTGTCATACTGTACATATATACCTATGAAATTGTAGTTAAATTAGGTACAATTTTTTCACAAAAATTGTGAAAATGGAGGGGGGTCACAAAAATCGGGTCCCTCTGGACGTGCAGCGGCGGGCCCCTGAGCAGCCACGCCGCCCATAGATTGACCTCATTATAATTTGCCGAAAAAATGTCACAAAAGCTCATTATTAATGGAGGTACATTTCATTAAATATTATTTTAACATACAATAGTTAACACTATTATTTCACTAAAAACTATTTTACTGGCAAAAATACTGAAATCTAAAAGGTTCTCTAGAAAAACCAAGATAAATATTTATCATTCAATAATCATCCCAGTACTGCTATATGGATCGGAAACATGGGCATTAACCAAAGACTCTAAGAAAATGCTAATTGTTTTTGAAAATAAAGTATTGAGGAAAATCCTTGGTCCAGTCCAAGACCCAGATGAGTGGAGAATTAGGAAGAACAGAGAGTTAAGAGACACCTATACATACCCAGATAGAGTGGCAATTTCTAAGAGCCGAGGATTAAGATGGGCAGGACATGTGCGGAGAAAAGAGGAAACTGCAATAATCAAGACTTTATACCTGAGAAACATTGAATGTAGAAGACCACCTGGTAGACCAAGAATGAGGTGGAAGGGCCAAGTTGAAAAGGACGTAGATAGACATGAGGCTACACTTCAAAGAGCAGAAGATAGAACAGAATGGAGAGGCATTTTTGGTGAGGCCAGAAACCTGCTGAAAATAAAGTGTTACAATGGCCAAGAAGGTAAGGTAAAATAGTTAACAAATACGGACGAATAAGGCTCACATTTTTATTGTTTTTAGCATATGATGGCCCTTTCACATCTCTCAATCCCACAATGTCGTGCTGTTTTACTTAGTACCGAGTAATAGGTAGATTGAGATGCGCAGGAGAATGAGGAAGAAGAAACTACAAATAGGAGAAATATTAGAAGTCTTCAGAGTGGTATAGTGTTCATGAAGCACCGCATGAATTAGGCGGAGTAAAGGAGGTAGGTAAGGATGGGACATTATTTAGAAAATTATTACAACTTAACCCAGCTTCCTAAGCCAGGGTACAACGCCGATAATGAAGCTCTTTGGACCCCGAAAGAGAACGGTGTGATAGGTTTGTAAATCTCTGTGAGACAAAACATCAGCTGTCAAAAGTGCGAGGGGGAGCTCGAGGGAATTTAAAAAATGTCTCAATACAAACCCGTAAAGAATTTGCAAATAGCTATATATGGAGTGTGTGCACATGCAGCTCAGAAACTTGGACTTAAAGAAAAGCAGAAAGTTGCAGATTGGAGGCATTTGAAATGTGATGCTGGAGAAGAATGCTAAAGACTCCATGGACAGAGAAAGCTGGAAACATCGAGGTTCTGTAAAGAGTTGGGGAGGGGTGAACTCTGGTAGGTTCAATCTCAAGAAGGAGAGAAGGATGGATTGGACACCTGTAGTGGCACTAAAACTTGATGATGATGCCTTGATAGAAGGAATGGTGGAGGGACGTGCAGGAAGAGGAAGACCTAGGCAGGAATTCCTGAATGGGATTGGAGGAGGGAGGAGATATGCATAAATAAAGAGACTTGCTCTGAAAAGAAATATTTGAAGGCCCAACGACCTTAGGGTTGAGGAGAAGAAGAAATCAATGAAAAACTTTTGGTAACTCTCAAAAAAAAACAATACTATCATATGCATAGGCTTCGCTAGCGAGTAAAGGTCTTATGCAACCGGCAGTTCAACGGCGTCATAGATATTCATCCTATGATCAGACCAACAGGGGCAACAGTCGGGAAAAGACTTAGGTATTACATACAAATTAAGTTCAAAGAATTTACGAACAATTTGTATTATCTCAATAATGTTCCTTAAAGACGTTGCTTGAACGCACACAAGGCGGTACGATGCACAGCCCTGATACGCCGCATAGAAGATCTCATGCATCTCACAACGCAATGTCGTTTTGAATACATTTCCATGCATTACTTAGATCAGGGTGTATGTTCGCACATAGTGCATTATTAAGTTTATAATTACCACTCAAGGGGTTGCAATGAGTTTACGGTAATTGCCCATAATTCATCACTGTTCAGTAAGAACCCCGCATATGCACTTGTGAGATATCCAAGTGATTTACATAAAATTTTTTTAAAAAATATACATAGTGCATGGAAAAAAAGATGATCATGCCTCATAGATACATTATTTATGTATTCAAGCAGATTAAAACAAAGTAATCTAGGATCGGAGGGGGAATGAGGAAGTGCGAATTACTGACATTTTCGATATCATTAGTTCCCCATCGTTTTGCTCAGATATGATCAGTATGAGTGCGTATGATGGGGATAAAATTTATTTTTATAACTGACATGAACAGGATGTTGTCAAACAAATAAATTTCTTTCTGTCAAAGTTAAAAAAAACTTGAGGTCTTCACGAATATGGTAAGCGGATGGTGGTTGTGGGATTCATTTGTTCGGGTAATCAAAAATTCTGCGTTAATTGCAGTGAACTACCTTTTTTTGTTTTTATTTCAAGCCTGATTGGCATGATGAGAGCAATTTGTGATAGAAATAAGGTTCTTGAAAGCACATCAATGAAAATTTTTGTGCGGAGACCATAAGCGGAGGAGGGCTACTCTCGGACATACAAATTTAAATTCAATTACGGAAGGGTTTTGTTAATTACAGGTCATTACCCTAGAACTTGAAAAAAAATAACAAAAGAAACGTAAATTAGATTAAAAATATAACTAGAAGTATGAAATTGTTTTTACCTCATTTATTTCTTTTCTTGTTGGCTTGTGATACCTTTTTATTACGATTTCTTTAGATTTAATCTCTCATTTGACAAAAGACTCTTGGCACATTGCTTAAATACATTAAACAAATATTGCATGAACCCATTTTTTGACATACTTTTCAAACAAAGTGAACACTATGAAGAATTAACAGAGTTCAAGACCTCAGGTTTCAGAGTACTTAAAATTCATTGATTACCTATCGGCCGTACTAATACCACCTTTCTTTTCTTATCACAGCTCCGTCTCTTTTCACACCAATTACTCCATACCAAGGTTCGGTTCACGGCATGCGGTTTCTTCACCCTTGACTTCAGCCTGCTCACTTCGGTAAATACTTAGTGTAATATAATTGCTCACTCAACGTCAGGATGAAAGATTTTTTTTTAATTTTAGAACCTATGTACTCAGATCCTTTTCTAAGCTTGAAAAATTTCATAGTCCTCGACACTGTTTCGACACTGACCTTGTAAATGATAAAGTGTCGAAACCATGGCCGGTTTTCATTAAAACAGTGTGGACATTACTATAGAGTTTTTTTTTGTTTTTACCAGTATGGATATCCAAAAGAAAACATTAGTGTAATTTCCACGCTGTTTTAATGAAAACCGACAATGGTTTCGAAACTGAACATGGTATTATGATAGAATTCTGGTGGTTCAAAATGGAATGGAAAAGAATTAACTGGTTAATAATAAAGTAGGGGTTTTCTATGAAACACTGGGTGAAATGGAGTACGAAAATTGAGATTAAAAGCCGCTTTTCACGATACATGTCATTGTACAGACGAATGTATCATAGAATTTACGAAAAAATGAATGCGCTTTACATGGTACGATTTTTCATATGAAAGAGTTCAAGCATCCGTATGTATTATAAAATGTTCTGTGTAAAGCGGCCTTAAGAGTTTAGAGAACAGCAGATCAAAACAAAAGGAGCATCAAATACAACGAGAATGAGATTACTATAATCACACAAGACAAGAAATTGAAATAAAGTAAGCATAGAGCTTTGACAAAAGGATGCACAGAAACTTAAGGTAGTTTGAGCGAGATAGTTCCCTAGTCATAATGGAGACCATATTTGAATTATACGTTTTAACTGTAGCAGTCTAAGGAAGCATTAAATAAATACTAAATTACTGATGGTTAAAATAGTACACATGTATATGGCTGAATGTCTAGGTAAATAAAAATATCCACATAAGTCTTTGATTTGGCTTATTATTTCACGCGGTACGTTCAAAACTCCACAACGGTAAGTTTTTTTGCGAATGTAACAAAATGATGCGGTGACAATGTGATTTATTTTCAAAAATAGTCGATAAAACATACAAACTACACCCTGTTCATTTTTTGACGAGATTTAATTGTTATAAATGACTCATTTTAGAAAAGGTCTCTCTGGAGAGGGTAACCTACCATTGTCCATGTACAAGGGCTGGTATTATTCGTCAAAAATCTCGAAAAGTAGTTCGGTTAGGGACTAATATTTTGGTATCTTTGGAAGAGTAAGATACTTTTCGTTAAAATCAGATCTAATTCATTGATTTCTAGTTGAAATGATATTTCGCTCAAACTACCTTAAACTGCAAACTGGGAGAGAATCCAAGAAGGCTGGGGAAGCATGCTGAAGAGAAGATATGAAGTTCCTTAAGAAATTTCCAAAAAAGGGACAGGAGATTGATTAGTCAGGAAACTGAAAGAATTGAGATGAAGTATTGAAGAAAAGAGAGTATATATAGAGATATATATCATATATTTCAAAATCTCTCTACTTTTTTTGCGGACAATTTGAGAAAAAAATATTTTTTTCAAAGTTTTACTCAAGACTATAATTACTGGCATCATGATGGCCACAAATTTACTTCAGCGAGAGTGATTTTCACCCACACTCCTCATTTTATAATCTTCAAATGAGAGAATTTATTTTTTATAATATTACTATATAATACTACATTACTATATGACAACATTAATTTCTATATCATGGGATAAAAATTGACTTGTAATCCACGTCTGTGATAAGCTATCAGTTATTTTTTTGTGATAATTATGCATGTATAATTTGATGAAAATTCATTTTTCATATATATGTGCCAAGTTTAAATAATTATACTTCATAAAAAGTTATTTTCTAAATTCGCATGATCATTGACAGATCAAAGTGTATATATTCAATACATTAATATTAATTTGAAATATAATTTGCATTATAATCATACATATTACTGTAAAGTAACATCAATAGACATTTCTACTGTTATAATTTTGTTTCACAGCTATGCAAGTGGTATAATAAGGAGGCCGTTTCACGAAAGCTAAGTCAATTCACAAGCTCGTAGTATTTACTAAACTTGAAAATAGCGCTTCCTTATAGATGTCACTGTAGCGAACAAAAGAGCAACAAGGTCCTTATCGTCCTTATACCCTTGTTATAAGGACCTTGAAGAGCAACGTTATTGATCCCCATCGCTACCGGCGCCATAAGGACTTGTTCTGACTTGACCACTGTTCGTTCCTTCGCCTTGAGCTTGGTCGTATCGTTGTGATACTCGTTCTCCTGCGCTTTGGCAGTAGTATTTGCTACAGTTCTCTTTAGAGCTATCATCCCTCACCTTTACTCTCATTTTGTATTTTCAAGTGATCTTATTTGTATAAGAGGTGAATTTCTGGCATTTGGATGTCATTGACTTTCTCATTCAATGTTATAGTTAAGGATGGCCTCAAATTGTAAGAGTTGGAGACCTACCGGGTGATCCTGTGCATCATTATTCCTATATGGGTAGTAGTAACACCCAAAAGTGTACTCATTCATAGTTTGTAGTTACAAATTGTTAGTGATGAGTAGAAATTAGGATCTCCCGCAGTGCAAACAAACTCATAAGTGGTTGGGCCAAGAGTATATAACAAAGTTATGTTATTAAGAGTTGTCTAAGTGTGGCAGATCGAAGAAACATTTGTTTCTTTTGGGCATAACTGATTAAATATTGCAGGAAATGAAAGCCATGTTCACATTTTGTTCCTACTGTTGGTAAATATGTGTTGCTCATTCATAAGGAATAACTGAAAACAATATGGCTACTGTAATCATAGTGTAAATGTATTGAAATTGAAAAGTTGCGACAGTATGTTGCATGGAAATGAATAATACCAATATCCCCATAATATAAGCTTACATGGTATACATATTTAATCTATATAAAATCAATATTATGCCAGCAGATATAATACATATAATATCCAGATATTATCTGCATGGTAGAGGACATTTGCATGTATTTTATACAGATATAATATGTATACAGTGCATCTCACGATACGTATTAAATCTAGATATTCGATTTTATATATATAGAGATAGATTTTGCGCTACTTGGGATGTCTCTGCTCCTTAAAGCACAACACTCCAAATAAAACATTTAGCAAATCTTTTCCTTAAGCGTATGTTTAGCGCGATTAGAAGCGCAATAAACTTTTCAGACTCTTTTAAGATATCCATCCGAATGGGTAAAACTTACCCAAATCTCTTTATACACATGGTACAACAATCCTTCGTTGTTACATCACGTGACTCCTTAGTCACGCGAACGAAATTATCTCACGCAATTCAAGAAAACACCTCCTAGAGTAAACTTTCACCTCGCAGTAAGGTACGATTTGAACCAAGTGTCAAATAATACAGTATATTTTCACTTCTAATTTCTAATGGCCAGTTACAGGAACTACAAATAAGTATTCCATAGAGTTATGAGACCCATAAGCCATGGCAACCATTCAATAAGTGTTGCAGAAATTTTATTGGTTTCATAAATGGCTAAATAACTTACGGAATTGAGCCATGTGTAGCCAATATGGCGGATGCGCAATTAACCGCTTTGAGAATTAAGTACTTCATAAAAGAGTTTCTTTGACACGAAGGACCATTTTGTTTACTCTTCCTGACAAATTATTATGTGCATTACTAATTAAACATTGGATATTCTTTCTTAACTTTGATTCATTGGTATAAGATTAGATCAAACATCCGAAGCAATCAACTATTAAAAGATACGTTATGAGACTGGTAAATGTATTCCTGTAACCCAAATATTTTTATGAAAAATATAGCTTCATGAATCTCATAACCGTTGATTACATAACTAAATATCCTAGTAGCCGTCCATAAGTCAAGTGAATCACAATTTAGGGGACCACCGATGCAATAGGGGAATCTTTTGTAATTCCTTCACTCACCTTTCCTTCTTTTTCCACAGATGACTGCTGCAGTTGTCACACATCTTGTTATTCTGGTACAGTTCCAGTTGGCCGGAAAGGGCTCATCATCTTGCCCTTGCAATGCGACTAACGTGACCAACGCGACTACATTTATTTCTACCGAGAGCACCACACCATGGACTGACGTGACTGATCTCTGAAACCAATCATTTCTGTAGTGATGTTCACCACAAAGCACCCGTGATAAAACACCTTGTGAAAGGAGGATGCCAAGGAGGATTTTACTCCGTGCACTTTTATTATTGAATGACCACGAATATAATCCCATTATATATATTCTACTCAAGAAGGATTTCTAGTTTTATTCGTTAGACATTTTACAAGCCAAACGGTATTTCCGTGGCATGAACCTTTTAATCAAAAGACCCTTCCAAGTTACTCTTTCCACCAATCACCTTGAATCAAAGTTCAAGTGACTCTTGGGTCATAATTAAACTAGCTATAAGATATAAGAATCTATTCGTGCATTCCTTAGTTTGTCCCGGTTTTAGACTAATCAAAAAATTCCGGTAATTCCTTCCTGCGGATGTTTTAGCCATATCATTCTATGGAAGTGGTGGGTATTTTCTTTGAGAAATTTAATCGATGTCTTAAATTCGCAAGTATGGAATGTATAACGTAGATTTTAGATTTTATGGTTTTAATATAACTGGTTATCTTGAACTGATAATATGTATGGAAATTATGCTAATACGCAAGAGTACCCAAAAGTATACTGTACAATCATTGTGTTTCATATTTTTCATGGCATTGTGTCAAATATGTAAATAAGGTAACTACCACATGTTTTCAAACAAACTTTGACATATTCTGTGAAAAACTGTTGTAAGAAATGGAAATATTATCCTTTCGGTCCTTGATTAAATGTAATGATATTTTAATCTCAACCCTCTCTTGTATTTTACCACCAACCTACACAAATGATAGGGCGTCGGAATTGTTCAAAAGTTATGCAGATTGATACAAGTACTTAACTTTTACATGAATCCAAAATTATTATTTCAGTCCAAGGAGAACTTACGCTCTGATTATCGAAAAGGACCTCAGCACTCACTGATAGATGACAAAAATGTGATGGTTTGGAAATAATTTCACTTTGTGATATTCCACAGAAAGTTTTAGTTCTTCCAACCCAGGGTTTCGACCATTACACTTACGCACCTTGATAATGACTGTGTAAAAGTCGAAACCCTAGGTCGGAAGAAAAAAAACTTGCCCTGATGACGATGGACGACTCGTTCATCGAAACTTCGGCCAGATGACCCGATGGGAAGCACGAATAACCTTCAACGATTTCTGTGGAATATTGTAAAATAAATGATTTCCAAACTATCGCAGTGTGGTTCCATCAAGTTAAGCCAGAAAATTTTATATATATAGACAGAAAAGTGTTTTCATTGGCCGAAATACGTACCTTATTTACGTATAATACATTACTTAAATACGCATGTATTCCTGAAAAAATTAATTTAAAAATTTTCAAGTTCACCCTTTTGATTATTTTATCGAGAGGTTCATGTAATCAGTCTCCAGCATGCTCTCTGATTTCAACAGCTTGCACAAAGATTGTGTCACTATTGGTTGGGGCGAATGCAGACAGCAATCTATGAGAAGGAGGGAGGCGGGGGGGGGGGAATTTTTGGGTAGTTGTGAGGTTAGTCAATGGTTAATGCGTTAGAGGTGCAAAGTGAAAGGAATGGGATGATTAACCATAAGAATACGAAAGTGATGATATTCTCTGGAAGTGAGAAGGAGGGGCTGAATTTCAGGGTGGGAGGGCATAAGACAGAGCAAGTCGAGCAGTTGACGTATGTGGTAGTATTTTGGAGGAGAATGGGTTAAGTTCCTAGCTTCCAGATATGTATATTGGAACTGATACAAATCCAGAACCTGATAATCTCCTATTTGACTATGTGACGAAATATGGTATAGGCGTTTTTAGTGGTTCGTTGGTTGGATGTGCCGGTTGAACATCCGAGAGGCCTTCCTTTACCAATTCAGGATTCTATAAGGTTTTCCCTTTTTGTACATGATTGATTACTAGTATGCACTTGACTGGAGTAAAAAAGGTTTTCTAGGGATGCTATTTGCTGATATATATATATATATATATATATATATATATATATATATATATATATATATATATATATATATATATATATATAAAAGTTTGCCAGAGGAAGGCAGACGACAAACACAGAAAACAAAAAAATGATGAACACACTTACAAAGTTTCTTGATATTTCGGTGCCACTAGCACCTTGGTCGCAAGAGCGAAGACTGACCATATATATACACACATACGCATATGCTATAAGTGTGATGCAATGGACACAATTTTTAGTTTTGAGTCAGGCCACATATTAGGAGAAATCTGGAACATAAATTATTATTTGTAGCCTAATGACGTTAAAAATAATGTAACCCTCAACTGGAAACTCTCCTACAAAAAAAATTCGTCGCGAGACGGGACTCGAACACTGTTCTAATTTGTGGATTCTTGCCCTGGGTCTCAGAGGATCGAATAATCACGAAAAGGTTTTGAAAGGAAAATGGCAGTTTATTTAAATCAAGTATTTGACTGAATAATGAAAGGAACAAAAATGTGCGTCTCGAATAGTCAAACAAGAATTTTACCGCGTCTCGGGAAGGAGAGAGTTTGCGGGTACAGACACGGATGGACGGCGCTGCGGCTACTGGTGAACGGACCTCATGGCCCGCGCTTCGACTCCTCTGCATCGGCTACATGGCTCAGACGAATTATGACCACGGACCGAAATGTCCCGCTTGGCCCGTCAGAACATAATAAATACATACCAAGAAAAATCCACCGAATTCATAATTAAGAAAAGAGGAAATCCAATAATCTCTATCTAGAATAAATGGGAAATCGAACATCAATTTCCAGGTCACAACAGATCACGGATCGGAGGGAAAAAGGAACGACATGCCAGAAATTAGGACGTTAGGATAAGTACTGTCCATAAACCTACCAATCAGCCGGTAGAATATTGAAATGGATGTTTTTGCTTGCGCGTGAGTGCATTCCTGCTTTAAATATGAATCTAGTACCATGCATCTTATATTTACCCATAACTACGCCTGTATAATTTTTGTGCCAATTGGCTATTTATTTGATAACAACAATTATTGGCTTGTTCACTCCACTTCACCCAGTCTATTCTCGAGCTGGTGACGCCTTTTTATGGTCAAGGGAACGCCAGAATGAAACGGAAGTAGCATGAACGAATGATCTGTTCGCGTTCTCCTCATCTCTCATTTATCTCTGTTCGTCATCCACTCGTGGCCATGGTAATTAACAGAGTCACTACTCTCAGATAACCTCCTTCGCCTGCATCCGTCTTTCATTGAGCTGTAACAAGCTTTTGAATTGATACGGGCTGCGCAACTTTTACACCCAGCCCTTGGAAAAATGTGGACAATTAACGGATCCCAAAGTTTTCATTGCTTTGAAATGCAAAAATGAGACCACATATCGGTTTCTTACTGGTAAATAGGCGTGAGTGACTCTAACGTAGTGTGTCCTTGTACAATGCCCGGTTATATTAAATATATTACAATTTAATTTTCATTGTTTTTAAGTAGACACACGATGTAATAACCCCAAGTTACTGGAGTTCTGAATATCATTTACTGGAGAGATTCCCTTTAGGTATGCACTTTATAAGAGACATCCACCTCAATATCTCTCTGTAAGTATTTATTTGGCGCCTAATATTCAAGGCGGAGTTTATGGCCACGAGATGCAGGGTGCAACAAACCAAGGCGTGGGATACAGGCCGTTTCACGCATGTTCGAATGTGCATCGAAAATTGCCTGGTGTTAAATGGTGATGTTGCAAGGATACGTGCGTAAATCCATGAATGACAGATGGGTTAATACCAAACCCAAGCTCTATTTTCGGGCCCACGTTCTTGCAACTTTTGTGCATCAAATTGGGCTACTTTTTTGTATTTGGAATACATGGAAATATTTTGAAAAATAAAATTGAAGACAATTATAAAGATCTCGAGGTAGAAGAACAGGCAGGTTTTAGAGCTGGAAGATCCACCATTGACCATCTATTTTCTGTCACTCAGAAAATTGAGTAAAGGATGGCAGTAGACCAGGAAACCCACCTACTTCACGTCGATTTGGAGAAAGCGCACAACAGTGTTCCGCTCAGTCCACTAAGGAAAAGCTTATATAATGTAAACGTGAACATAAATCTTATCAAATCTTTGAAAATGTTGTACTATATTACCGCATCAAAAATAAAAATAGGCAAAAGAACATCAGAGGAATATACAATTATAAAGGGCTTAAGACAGGGTTGCTGCATATCCACCACATTATTCAAGATATACTTGGAACAAACACAAAATGAAAAATGGAATGTAAAGGAATTGGTATCCCTTTTGAATATTACTAGCACTGTATATTCCTTATTTTCCGTGCTTTGCAGATGATCAGATACTGATAGCCCAGGACCACGATAACTTATCTGACATAGCACGTAACCTAATTGAAATATACAACATTTGGGGTCTGGAAATTAATATCAGAAAGACTCGAAATATGTGCATTGAAGGAGCACGAGAGAACATGGAGTGCTGGAAGATGGACAGGAAATACAATACTGTGAAGAATACAACTACTTGGATGTTTAAAAAATCAAAATTGGATGGGTGCAATTGAAGGTAAAAATTTTCAAGGAAATCCACGTTGAATAGCATTTTATGGGACCAAAGTATATCCAAAGCTAATAAAATAGAATATATAATTCAATTGTAAGAAGCATTATCACATATGGGAGTGAGATAAGGCAGATGAAGGAGAAAATGGAGCAAATGCCAAATGTCACAGAGGTGGATTACCGGAGACGATCTGCGGAAATATCCAGACGGGAAAGAGTTACGAATGAGAGAATTGGAAACATAAAGGGGATCGCCCACACAATAGTCAATGGCATAAAAAAACATTGTGTGCTATGATCATATCCAACGTATTACGAACGAGAGATTACCTAGGCAAATTTTAATGTGGAATCCGGAAGGTAGAAAAAAAGAGGAAGGCACATAATTAGTTGGAGAGAAGACATGGAAAAAACAATAAGAGAAAAACAGTTGCCAGAGGGCCTGTGAATGAATAGAGAGCAATGGCAGTTAGGCATCGAATAGCGTCGTAGAACGTTAAAAAACCGAATACATATAACCTCATGGAGGGTCACTCGAGTGACGATGGATGGATATAAAAATGCCACAGGGAGGCAGACAAAACTTTAGCAATACAAACGAAAACATGCAAGAAAGCTGGTAACATTACGACGAGCCGTGCGTCTTTTTCAGAGGAAAATTTAATGAGCAGCTTAGTGCCTCGTGTAAAGTAGTCTCTAGAGTCACATTCTCTCCGGCTGCAGTTACAACGCAAGGTAAGCGTATATAGCTCGTCGCAACGCGTTCTACAGGTTTTTAATTTCACCTGCGTACCATTACAGTATCGACGACACGCATGTGGAACCCTACGTCCCTGAAGATATCGAGCCTGTAGTGGAGAACGGTAAATGTACCCTTTAGTGGAATTACTCCTTTTCCATCACCTCCAAGAAAATATCATCTCCGAAAAAATAGGAGGAAACAATGCCTGATAGAGCCCTTCTCGACCTCATCTCGGGCTCCATACTCGTGATTGAGTTTTCGTTCCCGGCTGAAAATAATGTTGATGGGAAGGGAGATTGAAAAACATATTGAATATCAAGACCTGCAATTGGAACTTCGGACAATGTACTCCGGACCCTGTGAAATTAGTAGCCCTCATCATATGTGTGCTCGGTGGAGTTCGCATGTTAAATGGTATCAGGCGTATCAAGTGCATTCCTGCCTGCGTGGCACTGGTGGGATCGCTTGCGGAACGAATTCAGAAGGCCATAATCCGGGATCATAGTCACCCCGTCTACTGCTGCGCCTGGGCGTGACCCGAACGTAACGTAGCTATGCCTAACCGATTGGCGTCTGACGTGGATGCGATTACTTCCCAACCACTCCCGAGTAAACGGCAATAATTATTAGTGAAAGCTGATGCTCACCGGGTAATCTGAGGGATATGTTAAAAAAGTAAAAAATAATAATTCGTATCAACAGAAATAACTCACCGTAATACAATATTAATATAAATAAATTAGAAACTGCATACTGCACTATAATGAAATATTTAGGAAGAAAAAAGGCTATACATTACGTGGAATATATCAAATATGATGTGAAACATCAAATGTTTAAAGAGACTGCAGATCTTTTTAAAAAATAAAATACAAGGTATAGGTATTTACTATGAATTATGTAATTTCAACCTCCAAGTACTGGAATCAAGGTGCAGTTCCACGTGTGGTAAAATTGACGAGCGATATGAGAAGTTACTGAGGTGATATTTTAAATAGTTTGTTTCTTCTAGTGGAATTGAAAGACATGAAAAGTTAACAATGCGGTTAAAGACGAGCATGTAATTTTATTACACATCGTATGCATATAATGCTTTATGTGCTATAAAAAACAGACGTAAAACCACGTGTTTTAAGTAACTCATTTGTACAATATATTTTTTCATAAATTGAAGTAATTTCAAGAACATTTCTCAAGGAAATAGAAACGATGTTTTCGAGTATTTTCTCTCCTCAAGGCGCGAAATGCATTGTAATAAGTCTTGCACGCAATGACAAAAAATCCGGATGTTATAAGTCATAAACTACCCAACTCCATCCTTGGAATACGAGATTTCTCTTCACTGCTCAGGAGGTGTTTCAACTACTTCAACGTGAACTAAATTAGTGTTACTTCTATGGCAACTTTAAACGACGCCAAAACGAATTTCTTTCTTTTAGCACAGTACGCATGGTACGCACGTTCACCGATAGAGCGCAAGTCTCGAATTCGGAAAGAAATACAATGCCAACCGGAACAAGTTGATATCCTGGAAAAAGGTAGTGTGAAATGGGAAATCTTTAAAGTTATGCCGTTGATATGAGAGATTAATATTAGAATGTCTTATTTTTCTATTTTTATTGTTTTATTTACGCGAAACGCTCTAAGGAAACTCATGTATCTTAAAATCATGTGTGTGTACTATTGCCACGGTTGGCACCAATGAGTTTAGTCAACAAATTTGCGGAGTACGGGAGGGCCGAGGCGACGTGGTGCCAAGGATATACTGCATTATAACTTGCCTTAGGGAAATTAATGGGTAATTTCTCTATTATTATTATCCCAATAACATATCTTACAGAATAGTGGCATCTATCATAACTATCACTGCGGAGTTAAGTGTTAAAGTGTTGCAGATGGGCTCTTTAAAATGAATCACGTCGTTGGTATAGTCATTGTAAAGGAGTTGGGCAATAAATTATCTACAACAAAATTATAACAATTTGTTTTTGGTGTATATTGAAATTATAATCCCTCATTTACACCCATGCAATTTAAGTTTTACATTCACAACCTTACCTTTTACAGTGGAATTTTGTGTATTAACACCAATTTGAAATGTCGTTGAATTGGCTCTTCGGAAAAAAGAAGACATCACCTCCGGGTCCTCAAGTTGAAGAAACGAAGGAAGTTGAAGATGGCTACCTCTTTGTGGAAGATAGTCTTTCCAAGGAAAGTAACCCATCTCTATATCCCATTATTGCTACAGATGTTGATCCCTCAGCTGGCGCGGCTAGTACTGAAAGAACTGAAGTGCAAACTCATGACGGTGCTCAGGTTGACAGTGCTTCGTTTCTTTCAGGTGTTCCATTCGTACTTACTAGGAGTGATTACTCCCCCAACCAGATTGCCGAGGCACAAAATTTCCTGTACCTCACGAAAAGATCAACCAATGTGAACAATTACTGTTATGATTTTACCCTTGAACTGAGCATTGTTAATCAATGATTACGTCATGTGCATACTGCCGGCCTTGTCTCAAGTACTCGTTGTTGATCGTAACAGTTTTTATTCATGTTAGATTATTCAGAGTTTTTCGTGGCTTTACTGCAACCACGCTGTTTCATATTTTTTATCGCTCCAGTCTGCGTGCATAAAGTGTAGCATGTTGACACTTGTCGACTCCTCAAAGCTTTAACAGGGATGCATAATGAAAGTTGCCTCAGCATGCTTCCTCAAACAGTGGAAATTTCTTATGCTCTCTCCTTAATTAATATGAAAGAACTCACCTGAGAAATTTTATCCATTGAATGAATGTGACTCATGACATTTCTAAGAGACACTTCAAATGAATCGCTCATATAATAGGCAGGTTCACTTCCTTTAGAGGGTGTCATGCACAAGTCAATGGGGTTATAGCAGCCGTGGAGCTGTGTGATTATGGGATTCTTTATTAATATTTTTGTAACTGAGAGAGGGGTAAATTTGTATGAATGTGTAAACCCTTGATTGTTAAGATCACTATCCATCATTGCCTTGTATGTCACATAGGCGAAAGCATTAAATGCTAATAAATCAGGTTGGGGGAGACTTAATTGACTGTTGTCTTTTAGTTCTTCATCTTATCCCTATGGTGGTCATACAATACAGTAAAGCCCAAGAAAATGTGTGCAGTTGCTTGATGAAAAGAAAGGCCTCACTTGCATCGTGCAATATGGTATACTTTATTATATCTTCCAACCTTTCATGTTCCTCCCTCTCTGGGCAGTGCTTGTGTAATTTTACATTGTAGACCTGGAAAATCTATTTGTCTCTACTCATTTCCCTCATTCCCCAGTCCTTTATCATTTAATCTTTGTGGTCTAATTTCTGTCATATTCTCTACCTGCATTAATCCTGAAGTTCATTCAGAAGAAAATCATGAAGTGCAATTCATATTCTCGAGTCTCGTAAGTGGCATAGACTCTTAGATTTGTTGCTGAACCCGTCCTCTTTTGAAGTTGCCATGTCAACTTGCTGGGCTGGGTCTTCTTTCCAGGCTCTTCACTGAGTCATTCCCTAACAATGAGTCTGCACAACAGATGAAATTTTTCCAAATTTCTCACAAGGATGAGAAACGGCCGTTTCCATTTCAAGTTTTACCATTGTCATCAGGGCAGAGTATGGGGTCTAAGAACTTGTCAGTTGACTGATCAGATGTTGGTGTCTTCTGATAGGCCGGTCATTCATCCTTAATTTCCTGGAAGATTGGTTTCTATGAGTTGCTCAGGGCTCATGTCATGTCAAGTTTGAATTTTGTGCATCTCAATCAAATTTTGATACCTTCTTGGTAAGCCAGTCAAGGAGGGAAAATGTCAACCATTCAGAAGGCACCTTAATCTGACCAGAAGAACCAAGGAGGTCTTGGAGTTCTACATCAGCCATGATGATGATTATAGTCAGCTGTTGACACGGCGGCAGTTGTTGTCTTGATCCTTCAGGAAAAATGAGTCTCACTCTCATCATCACACTATGGGAAACCCAAGAAGTGGAAGATCCAGCCCATTCTTCAAGTCCATGAAAATGTTGAACTGCCTCATCTATTTGGATGATTTCTTTTGATGTATAGAATAAAGTATCTGTTTAAGCATGGTAGACAAACATTCCTGGAAGCATTATTTTTTAACAAGGAATTATACTAACCAAAAGATTAGGTAATTATACCATGTATCAATTCCATATTTTGGTCCTGTAATTAGCATAGGCATTGCTGGTATGTTACTGCACTGCCCAAATCCCTTTAACAATATCTTGCTATTGGTTAACTTCCTTTTTGTTATACCTTTAGATGGTTTGAAAATTGCACGTGTTATTCTATTAAAAGGTGCTGTGCAATTGGTAATTATTGGTGACATCATCAGTTTTGGTCTGATGCCATTTTAATTTCAACTGAAGATAAGGTTATTTTGGAGATATCTATTCAGCAGTTTGATCATCTGACTTTTGGCTGCTTTACTTTAGAGAAACTTATTGCCATTTCCACTCCTCGGAATTCCTCCCCTGGTGGCCTGGCTAATTTTCCAGGATGTCCTTTGCATTGATTTATTTTCGTACAACAGTTTCACCGGTGTTTTCAGGTTTGAAGTGTGGCTGCAGGTTTCTGCCTGTCTTATATAGGCCTCTGTTTTTCCCATACGGGGCTCAGACCGGCAGAAATCTGCATCCATACTTCAAACCTGAAGATGCCTGCTGGAACAATGACGAAACTGTCGAACAAAGATGAATTGATGTGGAGGACATCCCAGAAAATTAGCCACGCCTACTCCACAGAAGCCTTCATCAATATTCCTGCCTTGTTCTAATTCCTAAGTGACACCTAGTAGACAGTTGCAGCAAATTGGTGCTCAATAGTTTTGATGCTGGTGGGTAAGCTGATCAAGATTAAATCGGACATTCAGTGTTCCAGCCACAACAGGTACTGACACATGTTCCGTGAGTACTGACATCATTAGGGAGAGTCACAAATATATTTTGAAATTAGCTCACCATCAGAGCCAGTGAGTGGTATCTCAAATGCTCTGTAGTCAGTTGAGGTTCATTTTAGCCATCTGCTGGGAAACTTACTGTATTCACTAATCCTACCTCTTGACATTTTACCCTTCACAATGGTCTGGATTTGTCCTTAACTCTTCAGGCTTGCTCTACTTTGCTAGCATGTCAAATCATGTTAGTCTCCTTGATTGCTGAAGTAGACCATGTTTTATTTTTCCCTAAATATACATGTCCCTATCATAATGAGTTAACCCTCTCATCTTGAAGCTTGTCCACGTCAAGAAACTGGAAAAGATCAGTAATGACCTAGGCACATGAGAATTTGAAACAGTGAGTGAAGTCTGAAATGGGGCATGTCATCGTAACCCTTTTGGATTTCTTTGTATTTGCCACATCACACTACCCAACGCATCTGAACCATTGCAAAAGGCACTGAAGAGCAATTGCTTATATATGTACACTGAAAGTCCTTTGATGAAGTCTTTCTCCTCAGCGATGATACTTTCTGAAATTTTAATTCAGTTATTCTCTTGATTCTTGTTTCTTTTCCACCAACAGAAAAATGCATCGCATAAAGTACAGAATAGCAGACTAGATATGGCATATAGAATCTCATCCAGTGATAAATGTGTATTTTCAGTAAATTATTGCTTCTATTTTAGTGAATTGTATTGTTTGTTGTTACAGTTAATGAAAGAGTAACTTGTTACATAAGAGAGCTGTTTTTGCTTCTATATTTTTTACCTGGACCTTTCTTTACCCAGATGCAATAACCTATGTATGTGTAGCCTTATAGGTACTGATCATGAGAAGTGGGCACACGATGAACCTAATTGTCATTGCAACCCTGCATTTGAGCTTGGACTTTAATTAGCAATGAGAAAGGAGCAATAATTTGAATTAATAGCAGCTTTGAGAAGCCTGTTATTAGCAACTGATTTTAGTAACAATAATAGGAATCTTATTAAGTATCTCCCAGGAATCCTAGGATTAGGCCTGTTGTAACAGCTTTCTAGCTCAACAGCAAAACATCAGTTACATCTTGCTGAAAAACCATTGGAATTTCTGCAGCCTATCCCGCTGCCATAGCAAAAACCCTCTTCTCAGAGGAAAAACAATATAACTTGGCCAAACTGACTCTGTGGCTTGAATTTATATTATGGATGTTAAGCTCTCCCCCAAGGGGGGCTACCAACCATCCTCGGAGATGTCAAAAATAATCAGCTACATTTTCAACACTCCTTGTACTCTGTATGTCTTAAACTGTGATGGAATTACCATCTCAGGTTCACACTAACTCCGGCTAACAGTGGTCATAAAAAAGTTGCAACAACTCCGTTGATGATATTGCCGACATCATTACCACGCATTGATGTTGGCGCTGCCGCTGACTAATTAAAGTTTGCATACAAAAATGGGCACTGTTTTCAGGGGAAACAGCATAGCCCATAGATCAGAGTAAAAATTTGAATCTAAAACTTAACTTATACTCCGTATCTTCAGTTACTTGGGGCTACACCCTCATACAGGGAAAAAATACACCTATTTCCACTGTAGAGATTGTATTTGAATTAATCCATTGTGTAGACAGCTACACTAGATGAGCAGCCAACATTTAATAAACTGAGAAACATATAACTGGAATTCACAGATACATGAAAAAGACAAATCTCCTTTCTATGGCCTTTACTTTTAGATGGGATATAAATTATAAAATCAATATAGGACAATGAAGTATCAGATGTCTATGCTGAGAATGCAGTTTTAGCAGTATTGATATAATGAACATCAATATAAATTGCTTTTATTTCAGTACCATCAGTGAGATTAAAAATAAGACAGATATGTACTTCTCAGAGGTGAAATACTGGAAGCAATAACTGTTTACATGGCCCCATTCTACAAACACAGCTTTTGTGAATTTACAATGAAATTGTACTCAGGGCAGTTTCATCAATAACACTTCTCAACCAATTCAGTTAACTAACTGTCCACTTACAATATAACATAACACATGATAAAAACGTCAATGGTTATCGTAATAAAGATTATACAGGTGTCATTCAGTTGCTGATAAACTCAGAGCCAAATAGAGACACACACAACAATACTGATAAGTATAATGAATGGTAGCCAAGTTTTTAACCAATCCACAGCACTGCAAAAGAAAACATTTCATTAGCCCTTGAGAAGCATCAATACACGCACGTCAATACGTTCATGAAGCATTCGATCCAAAGCTTACCTAATGTATTTACTATTCAGAGTAAACCAAAACCAAACTTTCACCATATTCCATCGGCTGTCATTATACTTCATCAATGTCAGTGCATAAGCTACATGTGAGTGACAGTTGTCGAAGCATAAATTGTGCTAAAATATGGAAGAAACAAAATAATTATGATATAATAGCCATTGTCTACGGCTAAGCAAGAAGGAAACATTCCAATATGAACGTGGACTGAAGGTACGGTCCAATTCTTTCAGTGACAGTACGGCTAAATTGATACATAAACAAACGCATTAATCGTTAGAAGTTACCATTCGAGTCTTATACTCCTCAGAGGCAGAGAAAACACCACTATCCCACCCAGATGTACCCCCTTTAGCTTTGGCTGGAGTTAACTGCCAATACTTGGTGGGGTTCCCAAATGCCATTCTGTCTTCAGATACCACATAAGGTCCGGCAAAATCTCTGATTATTCCTTTGGAAGTAGCGATTCCCATATGACCGATCACGGGAAATAACCACCTGCAAATATCATGAAAAGTAGCTCCATTATCAACTCTAGCTCTAAAAAATTAAAACCGTATTGTTGACCTATGACCATCTAAGGAAGTATCCCATGGTGTAATTCACTCACGTCAAGAGTGGAATAGGTGTCCATACTATACAAAATGGATATTTCAGTTTGGCATGATCAATTTTGGGAATCATCTCGTCCGCTAAACTCCCAACTTCTCCGTTTTCTAAACCACTATGTACGCTGTCGTACTGCGTAGAATTCTCCATTTCCGCTTCATAAGTTTATGATCGACAACTGAATCTTTTGTCATTTTCCGTCACGAATGACAACTTAAGTAACAACACTGCTGTTCACATCGAAGAATAACATACTTGTTTACACAACACAATAATTCTTCACACTGACAACTTCGAATGCAATCCTCAATTCGCTTTTCTACCGTCTTCTTCTAATTGGGACGAAAGCGACCAACATAAACTGCGAGGGCTGCGAGCACGGAGTAGGATCCTGCGAGGTGGAGTGCGAGAGTCGACACTTTCGGCAATGACCACTAGGTGGTACTACTGATGTTCCAGTTACTATTCCTTGCATATTCGACTAGTATTTGTTAATGTAGCTATGAAATTCGGTTCTTAATTTTTATGTGATCCATTTTTTATCGATGGACCTTAAAGTTAAGAAATCGAGTATTATCAATCGTTTAGATTAGCAAGCAGTCGAATGGACGCATCTAGCGACTTTAGCGGTAACTACTGTGAAACTCATCCTTGCCGCATGGCTCTTCGATAATTTGATGAACGATATCTTTACGTACGAACCTTGGTCGCAGACATCTGAATTCCCAAGTCACTGTATCTGGCTGAGGGATCCGGCTGCAGAGTTTGTCGAAGATGACGCACACGAATTTGGAGGTTGGGAAATATTTTTACTGGCCCTCTTATTATTATTTTAGAAGATAAATACGGAAGCTTCCACTTTTCCTCCGAGTATATGTTTCAATAGTTTGATAGCGTGCATGGCTCTGAACTTGACGTTTGTTGTTTTGCTCATTTCACGATCTCATTGTAGGCTATCATCTACAGTTTAATCGGAAATCTAACTCTATTCGTTAACTGTGTCTTCGCTCTACATTAGTCAGCTTTGAGTGTACGCGTTGTACGTGACGCACATATGTTCTGCTGACAGCTTATTGTTTTGTTCTTGCCCTAATGTGTTTTGCACCTTTAAGATTTGGGTAACTTCCGTCAAGTATTCCGTGCCTTTCATTGTTCCTATAGATGGAGGTAGATGAGAAGGCTTCTAAAGGTGAAGGTTTCAGGCAGTACTACATAACCAAAATTGAAGAGCTGCAGCTCATCGTTGCAGAGAAGAGCCAGAATCTCAGGCGTCTTCAGGCGCAAAGAAATGAACTCAATGCAAAAGGTATGAGTTTATGGTCTACTATTTAGTTCACTTTAAAGGGGAAGAAGCTATTGATACCTCTTAATTGTTTCAGTTCGGATGCTCCGTGAGGAGTTGCAGCTTCTTCAGGAACAAGGTTCATATGTTGGAGAAGTTGTCAAACCAATGGACAAAAAGAAAGTGCTGGTAAAGGTTCACCCCGAAGGAAAATTTGTCGTCGATTTGGATAAAAATATTGATATCAACGACGTGACTCCTAATTCTAGAGTTGCATTAAGGAATGAGAGTTACACGTTGCATAAAATCCTTCCTAACAAGGTAATACTGTATGAATGAATATTTTGGTTGTGTAAAATGATTACTAAATGATTTTGGCATAGGAATGATGAACATCCCTCTCCCACGAATGTCTTCTCAGGTTGATCCGCTTGTCTCGTTGATGATGGTGGAAAAAGTTCCAGACAGCACGTATGAAATGGTTGGTGGGCTGGATAAGCAAATCAAAGAAATTAAAGAAGTTATCGAATTGCCAGTGAAGCATCCGGAGCTTTTTGATGCTTTGGGCATAGCTCAGCCTAAAGGCGTTTTACTGTATGGTCCCCCTGGAACAGGTAGTTGACTTTAAATATTCGTTAACACAGCTCTCTTCCCATTCCGTTCACCAATTTCCTTGCAGTATCACATGTATTAATTTGTACCGGTAATTCGGACAAACCTCATGTTAAATCACTGCTTATCCTTATTTTCATTGGATGGTGACAGCTTCTGCAGAATTTTTTATTTGAATCGGCATAAGAGGTTTGCTAGGTTTTTTTTCTTGTCGATTTTTATGGTAGAAAAGCTAAATGTTCTATTTCATTTGTTGTCACAAAATGTTGGCTTAGCTAAATTATGTCAACTGCAATGGAATTATATTCCATTTTAAGTTCCCATGGTGTTCTGATGGATGCTTCTCCATTTCTCAGGTTTTCACTGCATGGGTTGTTTTTGAGACAACAGTTTCTTCGACCTGAAGATGCCGAAATAAAAGAGAGAAAACTCCAAAAGCCGTAAACAATTGGCACCCTTCGTTAACAAATACCAAATTTACTGTGTTGGTATGCTGGGAAAACCACAGCAGAGACAAACCACAGCCTCTCAACCAAAAATAGCCCCCTGTGTTGGTTTACGGGAATGTTACTTCCTCGCCAGGGACCAAACACAGATGCACACACACCACCAAATAGGATCCTTTGCAAGGGCTAAAGGGACCCCGCTAAGGATGTTTGGGTTATAACCTGGGATCCTTCACAGGGCTAATGAGACCCCGCTAAGGATGCTCGGTTATTTACGCAAGCACACAAAATCACTCACACACACAAATGGGCCCAACTTCTGGGAGAAGGATCCCAGGTTATAACCCAAACGTCCTTAGCAGGGTCCCTTTAGCCCTTGCAAAGGATCCTATTTGGTTGTGTGTGTGCGTCTGTGTTGGTCCCTGGTGAGGAAGTAACATTCCCGTAAACCAACACGGGGGTATTCTTGGTTGAGAGGCTGTGGTTGGTCTCTGCTGTGGTTTTACCAGCATACCAACACAGTAAATTTGGTGTTTGTTGACGAAGGGTGCCAATTGTTTACGGCTTTTGGAGATTTTCTCTCTTTTATTTCATTGTCTAGCCGTAAGAAGCTCACCCCATCTTCGTGATGGCTTTCCATCTGAAGATGCCTATTGGAACATGGGCAAAACTTATGTCTCAAAAACAACCTATATGTTGGAAACCAGAGAAATGGAGATACATGTAATGGTATTGTTCAATGTAATTAAGTTGGCAGTGTGATTTGTTTTCCCTTAAATTTATGAGTGAAATGAGTGGTCATATTCAAGAAGATGTAGTCTTCTTCTGTGGTGTATGTTGAGAATGCATTCAATAATATCTCAATAAATTGATATTAAGTAAAATTATTGGTATGTTATGGTACCTGGGCTTCTAAGTTGCAAGTTTGTCTGTAGCATCAGGAAGTCTGGGGAAGCTGGCGTAATTTATGAAGTGGAGAAAATGTTCTGTAGCTTCACTCCAGTATTGCCCAAAGCACTGGAGCAGCGCTCTTGATTGTTCCAGCTGAAATTAAGCCATGCATAGTTCTTTTTTCATTGTTCTTTTGAAAATTTCTGATTATATTTGACTGAATCAACTGTTCAAATTTGGAGAGTCAGTTATCATTTTTGCTTGGAATGGTTGTCTGATATAAGAATGTAAGTAGTGTAACTATTTCAGTCTCTGAAGTCTACTGCACATCATAAGTCTCCTGTAGCCTTCATTCAGTTATTCCATGGCTGTAGTGTCACTACTTGTTTTCGTTATTTTTGCTGATGCATAAGTCCCACTATTGCCTATGTCATAGCTTAATTGGTTGAATATTTGGGGGGATCAGGTTGGTGTGCTGGCTAGAGTACTGGATATCTATATGGGCGGCCAGGGTTCAAATCCCTGCAGTGGAGGATGTTTTTCAGAGGAAACCCGATCCCTACTTGAGTGTCTTGTGGAGGACACTTCAAGTACAGTACTCCATCTGTCGGATGAGACGTTAAGCTGTGGTCCCCTTGGCGCCTTCCGTTAAGAGCAGGCTAATGCCGACGCCGGGTTTCTATCCACTCTTCCTCCCTTACCTATCTTCTATGGCGCAAATGACCTTAGCTGTCAGTCGCCTCCCCAAAATCCAATCCAATCCTTGAATATTTGGGTACTAAACTGCAGGCTATGATTTTAATCGGCAAAAATCTCACTGAGCTTGTTCAGGTGTTGTAGATTTTGAGGCTTGATCACAGCTGCAAGAGAAGTAAATTTTCTTCCTAATGCAGTGGGGAATTTCACTCCATTGAGCTAACAAAGTATGTGACCTTTGCCCTCAAGCTTAGTACTAATTTTCAGTTCATCATTTGGCTGCAGGAAATGTTTCTACATTGGTTGTAATGACTATAGTGAAAATATTCTTGTTTGTTTGACAAGTTTTTCTTGTCCAGTGATTGGGTTTTTGTACAACATTCATGCTGATTGTTTTCTAGGTACCTAACAGGTTTATGTGCTAATGTTATATTCAAGTGGAATGTCTAAAATGTGCTTTCATATGACATTCTACCTGTAAATTTTCCCCTCTTTCCCTCCAAGATTGATAAATTTACTAGCTTACTAGATAAATTTCTATTAAGAAATCATATGTGCTGGTATGGGAATCAATTTTGTTTTATACCCAAGTAATTAAATTGTTCTACTTGCTCCAGCTTCTGTCCTCCAACTTTAATCTCAAGCCTCGCTTTCTTTGTCCTATAGAATCTGATTACTTCTGTTCTCTTATGATTTATCTTCATTCTGATAATCCCACACTGCATATCTAAAGTGTCTACCAAACCTTGTAGTCCATTCAAAGATCCACTGACCAATGCCTGATCATCCTCGAATCTAACCGATTTTATAAGATGCCCTCCCACTTTCACTCCAACCTCAAGTTCTTCCCATGCCTGTATTACCATTTCCTCAGCATAAATGTTGGAAAGCAATGGCGACGATGGGCACCTTTGCCTTTCTCCTTGCCGTATAGTTGCCCATCCTGATTCACCATCAGCCACCCTCACCTGCGATACCAAAGAATAATTATATTTTATTAGGAAAGGACTTATTGGTATTAAAACTCTTTAAATCAAATGTAATGATTTTGGTAGCCAATTCAACGCAATTCAACCCCTTTGAGCTACGCAAATCTGCAATATATTCCTGGTAAATGGATCACTATTGTTTGTTGGGCGAGGGCTTGTTGTTTCCTAAAATTTAAAAGTAAGAGAACAATTTGTATATTTCATTTGATATGATTCGACCTATTTTAACGATGGCAATAGGATTTAGAATAGGCAATAGAATTTTAGGATTCTGTGACCTAATAAAGGGAAGACCCATCACTTTCAGCTAAGGTTTCCTTTATGCCGATGTAGACAAGAAATTTGAGTCTTGCTTTAATTCTTTTAACTTTGAAAACAAGGATGATTTTGCCATTCACCTTTCCGCTGTTCTTCGTTTGCGGAATAACCTTTCTTATCTCCATGCTTCCCCACCCATAGGCGTGTATTTAGAGCCTGGGTTGGGCAGACACAATAGACCCAACCCATCCCTATCTCCCCAGAAATAATACGCTCGCAGGCCAAAGTTTTTCATCTAAGGGCGTTCCCTCTCATCAAGTGAGTTCCGAAGAAGGTTCCTTATCCCTCCCATGCATTTATTCCTTTCCTGCACGAGGGGGCGTGGTTTGGCATCGCACATCGACACCAACTCGGGACTTAGAAATTTTTCGGGCTCCGAGGTGGCAAGTTTTTTTGGACAGGAGTATGCATAGGAAGAGATACCAGATGTAAGGGAATTTCCATTAGGTAGGGAAGGGTGGAGGGCTGCAGTCAATCAATCTTAGGATTGAACAACCAATGAAATGATCATAAGTTACATAATAACCTTTCTGTCTTGCCAAATTTTATAGTCTGGCCTTCCTCAGAAAAGATTGTTCTCATTATTTCTTAGCTTTGTCCCTCATGTGAGGGTAATTAGGGAAGGGGGAGTGGTCAACAATGGCTGTTGTGCATATTTGCTTTAATATGATGCATATTAATTTAATGGCTATAATTTAAGGAATATACATACTGTATAGCTTAAATATTTACATTTTCCAGTATGACCTACATCCTTGAGTGTGATGATGGCTAACATTTTTTTAATTCTGCCATTTAGGAAAGACACTGTTGGCACGTGCAGTAGCTCATCATACAGAATGCACATTCATTCGAGTGTCAGGCTCTGAACTGGTTCAGAAGTTCATTGGAGAAGGATCAAGGATGGTGAGGGAGTTATTCGTAATGGCCAGGTGAGGTAAAATCATCATTAGGCTCTCCATAATTTGTTTTTGTGGGGAGTTCAGTTGTTGATTGGTTGGAATATTCTGTTATCCATCAAGGATAATGAAATAATTGCATGACTTTAGGAGGGTTTTCGTTTTATTGCTCTAATTCTTTTTTTTAATTTGAAACCGTAAATTTTCCTTGTCATTACCATTAATTTTGATCAGCTGCTGAAGATTGTTATTGTTAGAAAGTTTTGCGAAATAATATGTAGTTAGGTGCATGCACTTGGTAATTGTTTGAGATTTTGCATATGTATTCATGAAATTGAAAGTCCTAATTATATTTTATTGTTTTACTTCATTCCATTGGTTTATAAATTGTCCTCAATCATGATAAAATTTTATTTCCCTGATTCTTTGAAAGCAGTTGCTTTTTTATGAAACTTATTTAGGAATACAAGGTATAAGTTATGGGGATAATGTCTTCAGGGGACTATTTTTTCTCATATTGAAACTTTATTTTTTTCCATAATAACCTACTTAAAATAAGAGTAGTTTTTACTTGCCTTTTTAACCTGTGCAATAGATAAAACATGAGTAGGTATTACTCTGTGCCTTTGCCTGGATAAGATGTAGTACTAATGTACAGAAATATATATACCTAAGCCATAGTTCTATTGCAGGTTACATGAGATGTTTAGGTTGAAGGGCAATGACACCATAGCCTTGTAGAGAATTAATCAGATAATGTGAAACATTTCATTCCTGTCTTGCCTGTGTCTTATCATCTGATATTTGGTATATTAGTCTATAGGTTTGACGAAGAAAACAGTTGTTCACTTTAACAGGTGGAAGTTATGATTTCAGTTGACATGATCTAGGTTTAGACAAATACTGTCATTTTCAGGTGAAAATACAATATAGGTTTCAACATGTATACAAATTCATAGCATTGAACATGTGTATTTAGTGAATCTAATTACTAGTTGCTATGAATTGGTGGATATAGTGTTACCAATGTTATTTTCTCATGTGAACATGAAACCAAGTGTCAAAACCTGGATAGTGTCATTAAAAATCATACAAGTGGGGTTAACAAAGTAATTTTAATTTTTCCATGATTGGTTTAATATCAAGTGAAAATAATTGATATGCACAGTGAAGTGTAATTTGTCTATTCATTTATGCAGCATTGGATAACCTTGACTATTACCCTTCCTTTCAGAGAGCATGCTCCTTCAATCATTTTTATGGATGAAATAGATTCCATAGGTTCTTCTAGGATTGAGTCTGGGAGTGGTGGGGACTCAGAGGTTCAAAGGACTATGTTAGAGTTGCTCAATCAGCTGGATGGCTTTGAGGCAACGAAAAACATCAAGGTAGGCATTGATCTATTGTCTTATTTGTATTGTAGGTGAAATTTACAAATCTGGATATTGAAAGAAATGTAAGATGGAAGTTCCTTATCTGAAAATAATATAACAAAATGTAGTCCTGTCCTATAATGGTTTTAATTCAATTCTGTGTATTTTTAAACTTGTGCATATACTGCCAAATCCCACCCAGCGACCCTCTGCATTGTCATCGGTGGGTGATGATATGGCACTAGCTCTGGAAAAATGAATTAAGGAAAAAAAGGATGATGAAGTGGCTCTGCAATAGCTCTTTTTACACAGTGTTGTGGCATAAGCATTAATACCTATTGGTTTAAAAAAAAACGATAGGTGGACATGAGCGCTTTCATTAACATAGTTATTGTTAACCTGCTGTCCCATCATAGATTGATTGACACTATTAAATAAAACTCTTGTCTTGCATCACTTGGTAGTATTCCGTGGTTTACAAATTTGATTATTGTAAACATTTGATGAGTACAATTCGATTGACAGTTTTTCCCTATTACATCCAAGGGTCCTACGTCAGTGCTTAAAGATCACCCTAGGATTCAGAGCCATACCCAACTTCTACTGGCTCTTATGTTTCAACTTGTATGAGTGTAAATTATTCATAATTTTGCTTTTTGTGACTGCTGAAGCATTGTTGTCTTGGTAATATTTTACAGGTGATAATGGCCACCAACAGAATTGATGTCCTTGATCCAGCTCTGTTGCGCCCTGGACGTATTGATCGTAAAATTGAGTTTCCACCTCCAAATGAAGAGGCTAGGTTGGACATCTTAAAAATTCATTCCAGGAAAATGAACCTCACGAGAGGTATTAATTTAAGGAAAATAGCAGAGCTAATGCCTGGGGCATCAGGAGCTGAAGTGAAGGTAATCATTACTGTTTCTTTTTTTATGTTATACCCCAGGAGGGGGTGTTCAGGACTTTTAGTGCAGAAATGCTAAAATTTATTTGCTATTTGCTTTGTGTGGTATGAGTTGCTACCTTTTCATTCAATTAACGAGAAGAAAAGAATTCTAAATCACGGTTGTAAGGATTCAGTGCAGTGTGATGTCTGTCAGATAGTGAAGGCTAACCTTTTGAACTCGGTGTGTCTAAACTCATAACAAAAGCCCTAGCTGAACTCAGGTGCTGTGTCACATAGAGATATATCCATAATTCCATGGTATTTTTTGCTCTAAGAATAATATTTTTATTTTTTAAGAATGGGAGGTTTATTATATTTAGAATAAAGTTTTAATCTAAAGCTTTCAAAATATAATCTTTAATCATACAAAATAATGTCTTAGGACATGTTGATTGTTCTTGAGTGAAGACCATCCATAAGCAATGTGTTGCCTGAAATGTCTTGGCATGTCACCTTTGATACGAGTATCATAGGTTACCATCACTGCCCTAGGACATGTACAGCTCAGTGTAATGTGTGTAAACATTTGTACATTCATCTCTTAATTTGCTATACTGACCGCTCTTGAGAACTGATGCCATGTAGAGGTATATATTTGAACTTTGGACTTGGTTCTCTCTTGCACTAAAAATGTATTACTGAAGCCATCCTATTCAGTTCTTACTAAGGGTTATTCTTACTTACAGTCAAGAAATTGGAAAAAATTGACTAAATGCATTTACACTCTGAGCTCTGTGTGTGTCCATTTTTCCTCTCTTCCTATGTAAATAGATACTTGATATTTCATTACCAATCCCACTATCTATTTACTTCTTTTATTTTAGGATTAATCGATATCTGGTGAATATTACTAAGAAATACTGGTTGATACTGAGTTACTTATATATTCTGTTTGAGTAGCTTTTTTTCCAATTTAAATGTTGACTCTCCATCCTTTATATGTTATACCTCAGCCATCCCCCCATGTTGCTTCCCTTTGTTTGAAGTCGACTCTGAGATAAATAGAGAAACATGTGCATCATTTTTTGCAGTAATGTAGTCATTACCTAACTCTAGGACATAACAGAGGCACTTTGATATCTAATTCTTTGACAGATCCACTTCTATATCAAGGTGCTAAATGATAAAGGATTTTTAAGAATTGACTTCCCTAGTATTTTAGTTAATTTTGAACCACTGTCTCCATAAAGTTTCTGCAAATGAAGGTGGTCTTCATTTTTTTTGCCTTTTTTCCTAGGGTAATTATTTTTTTGTGATTAAACTCATATGACTTTCTAATCTGTAGAATCTCCTTAAGGTTATCAAATTTTCCAAAGGGCAAGAATTTACCTGGCCACCCTCTTGTTTATTGTTGTTACTTATCTTAATTTCTTCCCAATTTTAGCTGATTGTATGACTATATTAATGTGTATTGCATTGGATTTATATAAATTTGAAATGTATTGTATACTTCATTAGATACAGCGAATGGATTCATGAAATACCATGTAACATCACTTCCTGTACTTTCTAAGTTGTCCTCAGGAATTAACCGTCATGAAGAAATATTTTCATTTTCCTCTTCTCTTCACTTTGCATTCTTTAAAACAAATCAACTGAACTAAACCTTTGTCAAGCATAGTGGAGTTAGGTGTCCTGTATTGAAAAATAGCTTTCATTATTTAAAGGTGTATTATATAAAGAGCAATATATGTCAATTTTGTAAATTGTGGCTCTTGGATGGTAAGGTTTTAATTTGGAAGGATGTGAAATTCCCTTGATAGCAAACGGCCTTATATAAAATTTGAGTCTCCTGCTTGGATGTAATCCTATAAATTGTATTTTCTACAACTCTTACTTAGGTGAAAAAACCAATGACCTGAATTTTCAATGATGCCGTTTGTAATCCCACATGAGGTAGTCAAAACCAACAAATAATCACTCTCTGCCTGCTTGTTTGATCACCGTTCATCCAACTAAAGTTTACATGTCCATCTAAGAAGCATGCATTTTTATGACTCTTTGAATTGATCAAATTTTCTGTGACTGTCAAAAACCTGATGACGTGAATTTCCTTTGATTGAGTTATGAGGTATCTTTCATAATTTCCTATCTACATTGTACAACCCCAAGTTTTCTGTAATCCCATATGGGAACCCCTGCACTTACAAAATACAACCATGTAAGAAGCGTGCAATATTCTAATATGCATCCCTATGATAAAAGGTACTAAAACTTCACAATTGATTTGTTTTAACCTAAATTCCATTAGTGACTTGGCTTCAAAATTACTGTCTGATATCGAGGGCATGGCTTATAAAAACCTGTAATTTTGAGTGATGTTATCAATGTTTTTTTCTTTCAAAAATTTCTCTAATGCGAAAGGAAAACGTAATGTGCATGAATGAAGAAAATATTAATTAAGTTCCTTTTCCTTAGGCATTCTTCTTGACTTTTATGACCAGTATTTCTTATTTTATTATGCAAAAGTAAATGAGAAGTAAAATGAACTCAATAGATTTATTTCCTAATGGACACGAAATTTGCAGAAAGACATAGAGAAACTTTGCTCTTTGTATTAATAATGTTTCAATTCCTCGGCTTGGTGGTTCATCAAGAACACATAAGAGAATTGTGAGGAGTGGTGATTGGTGTAAAACATTAAGTAATTTTTATTTCAAAATATAAAACTAAGAGTACCTCTAAACATTTCTTAAACCTTTCTCATGCATGTATCCTGGAGGCATCTCCTATGCAACTGTAAAATGTTGAAATAAGACTGACAGCAACAGAAGCAGAGGAAAAACCACTAATTTTTAGTGTGATTGATCTATATACAATGTTACAGCAGTTGAACTCTAGAGTGGATTATTTAGTGACTTGGGCATTTTCTCTGTTATACTGAGTTCAAAAGGGAATCATGCAGGCGTATATGAATAAAAAAACATCCATGTCACTTATGATAAATGTCATGGGTAGAGACATGACAAGGGATGTGTTCTTATCTACTACTCTCATATTAAAGTTCACATATGCTTCATTCCTCTTTTCTTTTCTTCCTGTAAAGTATGTAATGCTTGCATATTTTTAAATGCCATTAATTTGAATATGAATTGTTTTTCACAGGGTGTCTGCACAGAGGCTGGCATGTATGCCCTTAGGGAAAGGCGAGTGCATGTGACCCAAGAGGATTTCGAAATGGCTGTAGGAAAAGTGATGCAAAAGGACTCAGACAAAAACATGTCCATCAAGAAGTTGTGGAAATAAGATCTATGTCAAGGCTGTTTTTTTTCCAAGCAAAGTGGTATTATTAGTTATTTGATCAGGATTTCATTGAATTTCCTTTTCGTATTCAGTTACTTTTTTCCAGGCTCTTATCTAATTTAATTTGCTCTTTCTGATAATATTTTTGTGCAATCTAAAAGGAAAACCATTGTCATGTAAAAAAAGCTCTGCTCACTCTATTTGGATGGCAAATGGTGTCAAATACATTTTAAAATAATGTTGTCGTATTAATTGGCTTACATAACCTTGTTTGTCTTACTGACATTTTTTCATGATTTCCCAACCTTGGTTATTTTAACCTAGCCCAACTGTGTTGTCCAGTGTTTCACTATAAATTGGGACTTCCATGGCCCTAGAGGTGGGTATATTATGGTAATCTTCATTTGAGGTAAATTACCGTGGTAAACTACTGTATTTTTCGAATTTTTCCACAATTTTCCGGTCATTTTTAATTTTCTGCAATTAAGAGCTAATAAAGGATTTATTAGGAAAGTCAATACCAAGTGCAAGGGGTTAACGGCATCTAAACCATTCCAATGCTTTGGAAATAGAGAGAACTTAGGAAGAAATACAGCAGCCCACATGCAATTTGTTGTTCTTTTGTTGGTATGAGAAGTTTTTGTTCAAACGGATAATATGATAGCCCCTCAAATACATATTCTACAAGTAAAAATATTCCAATGAATGAGTTTTACCTGCCTTAATTTATAACAAAGAATGTATGAAATATATACTGGCTTGGCTTAAAATGATTTATTTGAAATATATCGGTACAATATCTGAGACAAAGGTGAATATTATTGTAAATTGCGGTAATTTTTGGTGGCTGCAGTAAATGTAATTTTCAATTACAGGTATCATCGTTATCTGGTAATTTTTAATTTTCAGAGATTAATAGCTAATGGAGGATTTAATTGATAAGCCAATTGCATTAGTAAGGGATTAATGACTTTTAATAAACCATTATATTGCTACATTAATGAATTAGATTTAAGAAAACATAATAACTAATTAGGCAGGTCACATGCAATGTGGCTCTCTTTTGTCATGACGTGAGAAATTTTCATTCAAACAGTAACACCACAAATATTCCAAAATAAAATTGGTATAAGTATTCATGCAAATGAGTTGTACATGTCAAGGAGGTGACAACTGTCAAGTAATCGAGCAAGTTGCTGTTAATCTCTATGTATTTAGAAGAGGGAGACAGACTGGAAACCATTGTTAAACAGCATATAATTGTATACACCATCTACATTGACGGATGTTTTAAGAAATTACTTGATGGTTTGTTTATGAGTTAGCAAAATGAATCAATTGGAGATTCGCCCAGTCCACTGAGTTTAAGGAGAACCTGTTCAAATTCTTTTGTGAATATTGAGAAGCAAGAGTTTTGGTAAGCGAGTGACTTCTGTGAGAGAAGGCAAAGAAAATTGCGGCCCATTTTCAAATACCAGGGTTCATATTAAAAAAGGTGGACGATAATATTTGAAATTTATCGCATCATTTCTTCTTAGTAGGTTTCTGTAGCAAGGGTGAACTAATGGAGAGAAGCTGGCTATGACATCTTTAGCCAGTGAAGGGACCTTGAGGATGATTTTGACATGGGACCTCCAGAGGAGGCAACTGTTCTTTAATCCCTCTGTCTGTTAAACCATGCTGAACCAAATTTACCTCCAATTCCCTTGTACCTCGACTTGAAAGAAGGGCTTGCGCAATCCAATGAACCGTATCAATTACCATGGCTCCTTGTAGGGCCATCCATGCCAGTTGTGGTAAAGGATAGGAGCCAGGGGAAAGGTTGTTCATGTGATGATGTCATGTTAAAAAAATACCTTATAGAAGCCCTCCAAACCAGCTATAATTGTGTTAAAGAAAGTAATTCCTCGAATATTGAATCTCAGTAACCATCAGACACCGCCCACTGAGATCAGTGTCATGCCTGGAAGGGGGGGAGGAAAGACCTCTGCAGTTGTCAATCACATAAATTCCTTGCACAAAAATGTCATCAGAGGATACAGGGAAAAGGAGAGAGGAAAAGGAAGCAACAGTAAAAATAGGAATGCGAGGGCAGTGTTGAAGGATGGGAAGCTTTAAAATATTAACCTGGAAGTAGAGGCATGAAAACAAAAGATACTTATGGGGCAGTGTGAGGTGAGATCGAGGGAAAGTGGGGACCTTTGCAGTAATATTTACTTGTTAATATTCTGCAGACTCGCGAGTTGAGTGGCCTTCGCACCGATGCTACATTGGGAAAGAGAGTAGTGAACACTGAACAAGTGAAATAGAACAAAACTTTGTGGTTTTCACTGATTAGTAGATAACTACATTGAACACTATTGGTTTCAGCCTTTCTGCCATTATTGATTGTTCCGTATAAGATGTACTAAAATTGTTTCCCTTGTACCTGATGATGTTATAACAGCTGAAACCAGTTGAGTTCAATACAATAAATCAGTGGAAAACAGAAAGATGTGTTCTTATATCAACTGTGAACTCTTCATCCTACTATTATATTCAGCTGGCGAGCAACAGGGTACTAGAGGTAGGAAAAAAAGCATGTCTGACAAATTCCGTATTGGTCCAGGTGTTCGTTCCTCTTATGTAACCGAATGAGTGAAGAGGTGGATGGGGTGTGCAAACAACGAGATGAGATGACCCCCAGTCAAACTTAATTGATAGTGATGCGTGCCTACAGTGCAGTGGTTGGTGAAGGGAGGCATGGATTTGAAGTGGGAGGATTTTGGTTAGGGGTAGTAAATGACTGCCTCAAGTAGTCATTTGAATTTTTTTTGGAGACTTACGTTTGTGGGAAAAATTGTTGGTTTAATCACCTCCCCAAGTATATATGCTCAAGGAAAATGTAGATTGATACTAGGAGAGGTATTAATGAGATTGGAAACTCATCTGTAACTTTAACGTGGCACCTTGGGCACAGGCCAGGGTGGACTACTTGAGCTATTAGGGTTAGGCTAGGCTGCTGGTTGTTGCCTTCGCTTCTCAACATTGAGGTGATAGTAAGAGAGACAAGCTAAGAGCTAGATGTTGGAATCAAGGCAGGAGGGTTGTTGCCAAATGAATCCCTTAGTTCTGGTCCTTCCTTGCTTTGCCCCACTATCGTTGGTTCATTGTCTCTAAGATGTACTTACAAAGGCACTGATTGTTGAAGTGGTCGCGGAGCTTAATCTCTAGAGGCGACTCACTGGGTCCAGTCGTAGTGACCCAATTGTTCTAGTTTTCCATGCCTTATCTGAAAATTTTTACCCCATGGTGATAATCTATCATTGATAAGTTTTTGATGAAGCATTGTGTGCTCCAAACCCTACAATGATTTTAGCATGATGTTATTGGAAAGCAAGGTCTTAAACAAAAATGTTCTCCCAATCACAATGGTGCCAACCTTAAACTCGATTGTGCCATTCTTAGTTCGCTAGTGGGTTTGTGATAGTACATTTAGGCCATGATGCATGTACTAATTACGCAATATACTTGCGTGAGAAGCAGAAGACCCAGAAAATTTCCATTATTTTATAGCATGTTACAAAAAGGAGTTGAAATCACGTTTACACGAACGTGTATTCCCGCAGTTCGTATGATTTTATATAACCTAGCTGTTAAACAAATGCCAACCTCAACTATGAAAAATCCAGTATTTTATAATAGTGTAGAAGAGCCGATCCTTAAAGGCCATAAATCGTAGTGCTTGAGGAATGGTGGAAACTTGAGAAGGAATACCTCCAAGGAAATCGTTCGGCGGGGCTCTATCAACGTCCCATTTGAGCCGATTCCCACGGTATTTTATAATGCCTAATAAAAAAACATCCTCCGTGAACGTTCAACATTTGGAACATGATCAACAACACAAAGGTATTGAAATCCCAACCAACTGCAACGTGATAGCTAAAGATGAAGAGGGAATTAACTCGAAAATAATGAAATATGGCATTAATTCGCATGAAAAATTGGGTTCATCCAAAGATATTCTTCGACCGAGACGCCAGCACAAATATATTTCCTTCAAATAATTAAATGTATCCGCTACATAACAATATGACGGGTGAGTTTGCTTTACCTCACTCGTCAACTTGGCACACTGTACCAAACTAGTTTAGTTTATCAGAGCAAAGCAGTAAGTAATGAGCCCATGACAGTAAAATGAAGTATCCGTAGCCTCTATTAATTTGTGCACAAATAATCTATTTCCAGGCAAAACCTGTGGACCCCTACAGAACCAATAAGAAATCAGCGTGACGTGACCCTCAATAACAATAAGCGTTAAGAATATTAGCCGTAATCGTTATTCGCGTAATTTATTACTGGATGATTTCCGCATTTTTCAATGCGAACTTCTTCTATTTTCAGGCATGGCGGCCATTTTCAAAGCTCCGAGTTCCATTTCAGGTTTTTCACGGTCGTGGGTCGGTGGAGTTCTAAATACGTGGGTTTATAAATGTGTAGGAGCGTTTGTGCCTGAAGTCTCTCTGTGGAAAGCGGAGGTGCGGTAGGTTTATTATGGAGAAAAATAGAAAGAAATCTATCCAAGAGAAATTGTCGGAGCTGCAGATGCATATCAAAAAGTTAAATGAGAAGCGCGCACAAGGATGTGGGAAAAAAGCGGCCAGCGTTAATGATCGTATTTTAGATAACCCCGTTGACAGAGTTTCTGAAAGTGATCCCAAGTTTTCACCTGGCGATGAAATGATTATAAACATTAATGATTTGGATCTTTCGAATGAGGAGACTTGGTAGGTGATATTTTTAAATGTAAAAAATCATCCTTTACTCCTGATTCTCTGCACCAGCGGCGGTCTCATATGATTTCCTACTTTGCAGGCTCTATATTCCGGAGAAATCATCTAAGGACGAGGCCAACGAGGCGTTGAAGGGGATTGCAGCGGAACCAAATCAAGAAAAAGGAAATCAGAAGATACCCTGCGTCTCGTGACTTCGCTTCGCTGCTTTGGTTATTTGGCTACATCGATCATTTAGCCTAGTGATGGCACATTGCAGACTTTGTAAATGGACTTCTAGTGTCATTAAAAAGGTTCGATAGTACAATTCATGCGTGATGCAGTGATGTTTTACCGTGTATTAGTTTTCATCCGGAGTGCTCGTGTAACACAATAAAAATGCATGAAGTTGCCTTGTGCTTCCACAAGAACGAACAATCTGGTGAGCTGAAATTCGTTATAATCGAGTGGGAAATAGAGAAAAGCTTTGACTGAAAATGACAAAACATTTAATAGTTTGTATGCACTGATCAACTAATATTAAAATGGTAAAACGCATGTTGTTCTTTCATAAAATAATGTGAATTTAGCCATTATGATTGAAGAAAACTCGCATATATTGATGGGTATAGCTTTCGAATGACACCAGATTTTGTATCAGTTGTTATTTACGTACCGGATTACTCAGGGGAGCCTCTCCCGCATACTTTTGAAGGTGTTTATTACAGTCATGATAATTCAAATGTCCACTAATTACGCTATATCATCGCTATTTTGATGTATTATGTACAAATATCAATATCTTAACTGTATATGAGAACATGCAATATATTATAAAACGCCTCAAGTAATATTTGCACTGGAGGTATGGTGTTTGAATAATTTGATTTTCAAAATAAATATGTTGGTACTAATGTATACGTCCACGCTATCAGCGGCGGAAAATTTAAACTACTATAGTTGTTCCAGGTTGAGCAACGCATAGCGCGTTGGAGTCACCCATCATCACCCATTGCGCGCCTTAACCGGCTGGTGTGGACGATTTATCGTTGTAAACAATTTTTCCCTAGTTGACAGCGAGAGGAAGGAGCATTATATCTAGCCACCATGGCGAACATAACTATGGACAAAGACACATTTTTTCGTCGATTGAAAAGAATATACACCAGTTGGAAGGTGAGATAATGTTGAATGGAAAAGCTCTGTCAAGCATGTTCTAACAACAGAATTATACACCTCAGATATATTTCTGACTGTACATATAGTCGTATTTTACAATTTTGACATCACCGCTATTTAGAGCTTCATTGTGATTGGATGGTGTGAACTTGGTATGCCTTCATGACTTGAGTCAGTATAATTGATTAGTATTTGTCATGTGTTTTAGGTAATTTTATTATTTTCTCTTTGCCAATCAGTTTATAGTATGGTCTAATAAACCGGTGGATAATTTTGTAAGCTTCAAGACAGTGTTGATGCGTAGTGTTTGTCTAAAGATAACCAACATATCCTAATAGCTTGGGTGCCTTTCTTTCAAACTTAACGTCTTGGCCTCGGTTATCATTCAATAAACGGCCTCGCGACTTGGTGTGGTGGACCTAGTTCTTTGAGATCGTCTTTAACACTCATGCCTTTCTTTTGGTGGATCCAAGCCTCTGTAGTGTTTGCAATGGTACAAGTTTGCCGCCATCCCTTATCTATGGAATGGGCTCTTTTGTTTCATAAATGAAATACCCTGTGAATATTGACGTGATGCCCCTGAAACTTTTCATGGCGTATTTGTAAATTTTTGAGGCTAGTGCGCCTCTATTATTAAAAAAGGTACCTATGCATGATTCTGAATGGATGCGCACTGGCTTGTGGCCATTTTTTGTTCTACTGTAGGTTTTGAAAATCCGTGCGTGCTAATTGCTGCTACGGTACGAAGGCTGCTGCAAGAAACAGATATTATGTACCAATTTTGGTAAATGTCTGCTTCCGTCACACACCTTTCAAACACTTATTGCTGGAAATTGGTGATATTAAGGATAATGACTGTGACACAGTTTAGTTCTTGAAGAATTACAGTACAAAACAAAAGTTACAGCAAAGTTGTTAAGCCACACGTTTTTGAGATATTCGCGTTAGAAAATGGCCAATTTTCGTCATTTTCTGACTTTTTCGACGCCATTTTCTCAGTTTCGCGGAAGCTCCGACAGAGGGATATTTCTAACTTCACCTCTACAATATACTTTTTTTACCCCAGCCAACAAGGTTACGGGCCCTGTGGAGTGAAACGGGTGCTGGGGTGGGACAGTACCAGTACACAGGCCCTTGGTGGGGATATTTGGTAGTGAAAAAGGCATTAACGACAATATAGGAACAGTTTTCGTGATGTATGGAGGGTTAAAAGTGACGAATAGCGCTTTTTGGAGTGTTCCTGGACTTAAAAATGAGTGTTTTTACGAGTACCAGCTACGATAACGTCATTTAAATATGCCTATTATATCCGCAGCCGACAAGGTTACGGGCCCTGTGGAGTGAAACAGGGGTGCTGGGGTGGGACGGTACGCGACCTCGATATGCCTATTTTCGAAGTTGTTAATGCCATTTTTTCACGTATGAAGTCGCTTTTATTCATTTCCAACTTCTCCTTCACCCGCTTGACTCCTTTTTCTGCATTTTAATTCCGCTCTTTCGCGTTTTCTATCACTTTTCTGTCATTTCCCCATGTCTCGTAGCCGCTTTCTCCCATTCTCCAACCGTCTCCAGAGAGATTTTTCACAGAAAATATGTCTCTACATGCCTACACCTCCTATTTCCACCCTTATAATCACCAACCGTCTCGAGGGAGATTTTTTTCTAGAAAATATACGTCCCTTCATGCCTGCACCACCTATTTCCACCCTTATAATCACCAACCGTCTCGAGGGAGATTTTTTTCTAGAAAATATACGTCTCCACATGCCTACACCTCCTATTTCCACCCTTATAATCACCAACCGTCTCGAGGGAGATTTTTTTCTAGAAAATATACGTCCCTTCATGCCTGCACCACCTATTTCCACCCTTATAATCACCAACCGTCTCGTGGGAGATTTTTTTCTAGAAAATATGTCTCCACATGCCTACACCTATTTCCACCCTTATAATCACCAACCGTCTCGAGGGAGATTTTTTTCTAGAAAATGTCTCCACATGCCTACACCTATTTCCACCCTTATAATCACCAACCGTCTCGAGGGAGATTTTTTTCTAGAAAATATCCGTCTCTACATGCCTACACCTACTAGGAATGAATTGTTAACATAGGCCAAACCAGAAATGAAACATTACTCCAAATGTCCTGTGTTTCCAGCGTTCAAGCGACGACATTCTGTGCGGTTACGAGTAACATGGAACGGTAATATTAGTGAGTGAACGCAACTCAGCGACTGTCGCGCCACGCTGCGCTCAAAAGTGGAAATGTGCCATGGCGGCCGGGAAAAACGTCACCTCAAGCTTTGGAAATTTCCTATTTATCGTACATTACTTATTCCCCAAAATAAAATTATCACTAGATACCGGCATCTTTCTAGTTTTTTTCACATAAATCTCGCGGCGGTACGCTATGTGGAAAGGGTCGAAAAAAAATTTTCAAAGGTGTGTGACGGAAGCGGACATTTACCCCAATTTTTTTCTATGTTATTAGGTTTTAAAAATGTGTGCATGTTAATGCTACGCTAAAATGGCTCTGCAAGAAACAGCGATAACATTTTCCATATTTTTTACTAACAGTATTATTTGGTGCATTAAGTATGCCCTTCTGATGGCTCGTCTAGAGTATCAGTACACAATGGGTGAAGGCATAGTCTCTCCAGATTAGCTCTCTTTGGAATCATTTAACCCTTGAGTTGTTGTGTGGGGGACAGTGGTCACCCTGAGTAATTTTATCACTCTAATGAAGAGAATTATGATTGCAGTACAGCTCTCTGACATTTAGTTGCGTACCTTTACTATTCATCTGGGTACTGGAGACCTCTCCAGTTACACTTTTCTTGATTTCACAGCAACTCCTATCATCCTGAATTATGATTGTCCTTCATGTGGCAACATGAGGATTAGGATCCTTTATTTGCGTGCTCTCCTTATAGTGCTCCTAACTGTGGAATATCTGTGTACTACTTATATGGTAATAATAAGTCCAAATTGTCCACTTTGAGATCCATGAATTTTGACCAATTATATGTGCAGCCTGGGATTTACTCAAAGAGAATGTGGGCGGTGTTAGAAGAATATATTTATCATCATGGTGGCAAATTTGTTTTTTCCTGAAATGTGATGGAAATCTGTTTAGGGACTAAGAAAGGAGACTTTTATCTCTGTACAATGTGAGCCATAGTCGTCAGTATCCAACACCGGAATCAGTCAACACTTTCCTAATACCCACTGAAACTTCCACCTCATTTCGCTTCCTTCCCCAACCTCAGGTGGATGAGGGAGGGCCAGCCCAGGCCCGCATTAGTGTTATGACAGGCAGACATTTGTCACTTTGGTTTTGGTGATAATTCACATTGATTTCTCTGCTTACTTTCAGCTGGCATGGCTGTGGAAGGTCCAATTCTTTGCTGTCGGGGGTTACCCTCTCTGTTACTCATATCAACGATAGAGGTGACTTGTTGCCTGTGATGTATCTTGTTCCTCTATTGTATTCTTACAAGACAACCCTGTACTTTAATGAGTTGGCAAATCTGATGTCATAAACATGGTTTTCATGTTTCTTTGTCTTATATACCTTCTTGATGAAGGTAGGGACATCATTCCGATTCTCTTCTTCCTCCAGCATCCTCCTCTTGTAGGGTGTTAGTGATCCGTCCAATTGTTTCTAATTCTTGTTTTTTGTAGAGGACCATTTTTTACAGGCGAAAAGTGTGTTCTGGTTTGTCTATTCAAAGCCACAGTAGTGACATCTTCTGTCAAATGACTTCATCATTCTGTGAAGGTAAGGACAGAGGTAGCTGTTTTCAGTCAGAAACTGGGTAATGAAGTAGTTAACTTCTCCCTGCTGACAGTTTAATATCCATTATCCTATCTTCTGATGAGTCTTGCAGTCTATCTCTCTCATGGCTCCAAGTCTTTACGATTCATCCTATTTAGCCTTTATATGGCCAGTTTCATTCTGTCTGTCATGCACATGCTTTCTCTCCATAGCAAACAGGTCAATAAGCATTACGCCTGCTACAGTCAAAATTGCTGGGTCTGAGACCTTGCTATCCTCAGAACTCCTGGACTTCTTGGACCCCAGTGAGTTTATTCCTGTTGATGCTTAAAGTTGAGTGCATCACTCCAAATTTCTGTGCTTTGCAGGAGGATGGACTGAGTCACCATCATTAGGAGTCAACACTTGCTTACTCTTGGCCTGCCTGTATTAGCCACGAGTCGACTCTGTGTAATTGTCACAGCTGTGGTGTTCTCTACTGCTTTTTTGAATGTGTTCTTGTTAGTTCTTCAAATCAATGGTGATTACCAAGTATTTGATGGATCCCTCTGTCATAACGTCTGGGTTGTTGGTTTTCATAATTTGGATTTTGCCTGTGTTTCCACTTTGTTATGTGCTACAATTACCTCTAAAATGTCGTCAACATAGCAAATCATGTCACATTTTTCCAGGATAGGCACTTTGAGAGTCTCCAGATACGTTCTAAATATCCAATCCAAACTCAGAACTTCTATCAGCTCTGGAGGTGATCACTCATCTTCACTCTCCATCCATCATGTCATAGATGATTTACCTATCCTTAAGGTATTGTCTAATCATGTGGCAACGTTAGGAGTTCATGTGTTTCTTCAATTGGTCTGATCCTATTACTACCCCCCTAGAAAAACGATTTTAATGTCACTCATTTTTGTGGTGACAGCCACCTCATGCACTACATTGCCAGTTGCTGTGGCTGTACAAAAGTCATATTGTATGTTGTATAAGTATCCGTCAGGCTTGATGGCTTCCTGCAGTGTGGAATGAATTATTTTTTTCTAGTAGCTCTCCAGCCGTGTTCAGCATACTCAGTGGCTGGTTTCCTGATGCTGTGTTTAGGTCGCCTTTGCATTTTCAATGACTATGAGTTTTTTTTCATTTCCCATTGCTTTGGAAACATAATACTGTCTAAATCATGTTCAAAGGCTTTATATTCCGGTAGGTCATCTATGGTGGGGCTGCAATGGATGTTATCTTGCAGTAATGGAAATGGGAGATGATAGATTTTACATAATATTATTGCAGGTATGGGGGAGGTTGGAGAGGAAGAGAAGGACGTGGAATTCATGAATGAAGCAAAAAATTAAGAAGACCATAAGCAATGCAAGATTAGGAAAGATTTATAAAATGTCCAAAGTAAGATCAGTCAAATAAAATTGTGATCTACCAAATGATCTATGAATAATATCCAAATGTTCAATGAATCCAAATTGTCTATGAGTAATACATTCTAAAAAATTAAAATCAAGCTCTCCTCAGGATTGTGATTGCTATGACCCATGTGAGTTGCATTAATATGCACATGCAAAGTGCTTGAACTTCCTTGGCTCGTCAATCACACAATCGTAAGAAAAAAATTATGGGCGGCCAGATTCAGCTCTGACTCACCTCTTACCTTAGGGGGAGGGTTAAAGAGTGAAAATCATGGCTTCCAGTGGGCAGAGCAAAGGGTAGCAATGATGTTTCGCTACACTGCTCAAAGTTGCTAAAAGTGAACAAGACATTAGTCCTGTTAGTTTTTCCCATTCCTGAGGATAAATAATACAGATATTGGTATTCTTCATTTAACTCGCAATCTTAAAGCTATTGGCATATCAATACCGTAATATCCATATAGATGAAATTATTATGTTCACAATTCACAATGAATCCCATTAGTTTCCATAATCCCATTAGTTTTATTTGTTGAGTTTGTTCTCTAGATAAGATAATAGTTCATATGTCATGTTTTGAATCTTATTGAATGCATAAGTGTACTGCATCATTGCAGAAATGGGCTTTAAAAATGGGATGGAGAGAGTTAGGATTTATGCTGAGTTGAAGAATGAAATAGTAAGAAGAGGTTGGGACCAGTGCCTGTAAAAGTCTAGGGAAGTCTCACTTTCATGTAAACCTATCTTACCCAATAGATGACCTCATATAGTAGGCATTATTTTTATGTCCAATGGTAAGTTTAATGCTATGTGTGTCCCATTCATCCTGAATTTCTACCCACTGGATACATATTAGCAGATTGATGTTGAAAGTTTTCTTTCATTAGGTTGAATGTTTTGAAGCATTAGTTGTGACACTGTTCTCATGCAGTTTCTCAGATATTGCTGTGATAGGCATGTGGTTTATTAGTAGTCTCTTATAAGACGGTGTTTATGGTTTTATTTGTTTTGAGGAAACGATGATTCAGTATTGGTTTACAGGGTTTTCTGTCCTAAAAGGTCATCTTCATAGGAAGCCCACCTACACTAACAAGTTGACTTATTAAAGTCATGCAATGATTTAATGGGTTTACATTATGTAAGTAGTTGACTGTTATCTTTTTTCTAATCAATGGACAACCTTCATTTTATTTTAACAGAATGGAGGAGAGGAGCTGTCCAAAGCTGATGTGTTGGTGTCAGCAGTCGGTGTTGATGAGGAGGTTGTGTACAGCAAATCAACAGCCTTGCAGGTGGGATGATTTGGATTCTGTAGTAGAAATTATCATTTTGTGTGTGTGTGTTCTTTTTAAGTAAGTCAGATGAAGTTTTTAAGCACCCAGAAATTTGTTTTCTTTATTAATTTATTCTTAAGATTTTATTGTGCATCTTAAAATGGTTCTTTTTATATTTTCAAGACGTGGCTTCTGGGGTATGAATTGACAGACACGATTATGCTCCTTGGAGAAAAGGAGGTTGTTTTCTTGGCCAGTAAAAAGAAGATAGGATTTCTGCGACAAATTGAAGGGAGGGCAAAAGTTAAAGAGGAGGGCGAAGAAAATGCTGTATTTGTACCTCCTGTCAAACTTTTAGTGCGAGATCGCGTAAGTATGATTCATGCCTCGATATTTAAAGATTTATGAGAGCTGGTTGCAGTATTTCTCTATTTAAAATAAAGAGGCATAAAGAATAAATGTGGTGCCCATTTGTAATCCAGAATTTAATGTTCTTTATCTAAAATTACCCATGTGTGATACTCGTAATTAACTTTAAATCTATATATTTTCATGGTTTTCTTACTGTACGTGAAGGAAGAAGTTATCTTAAGAGTTTTTCCCCAATATTTAAGGGGTAATTTCTAGTATAGCTAAACACAATGAGTGATAAATTTTAACTTTGATTGTCAAATTTCTATCATTGCTTTTAATAGGGTGATGAAGATAAAGCCAACTTTGCCTCTTTGGTTGCTTCAATCCGAGGCAGCAAAAGTGGTAAGGTTGCTGGAGTCTTTGCTAAGGATGTCTTCCCTGGACCATTCACAGAAGCATGGAGGGCGGTGCTTAAGAAGGAAAGCATTGAAACAGTATGTGCATTTGTATATTTTAAATCTATATATTTTCATGGTTTTCCATGCTCCATAATTTTATTACAGTAGAAACTTTATAAAACAAAGCTTGAAAATACGAAGTTTTGATTTTACGAAGCAAAACTGTCAATCATGAAGAAAAGTCTATGCTAAATACATGGCGCTATTCAGAAAAAGTCGAAATACGAAATTTTCGAAAGTACGAAATTTTCAAAATTATGAACCTTAGACCCAGTCCCCACAGAGAAACTGAGTTCGTTTTTATGAACCTTGGGGGAAATTGCATCAGGAAAGCTCTCTATTTGCCGATGTAGACAACTAACAAATCAGCGTTGCCGAATATAATCTATCAGTCGTGTAAAATGTGTGAAATTTTGTGCATTCATGTCTCACAAGTGCCTGAGTCACACAGTTATTTATCAAATTTAAGTTGTGGATAATTTAGATCTCGAGTGATGGGGAAATTGGTAGCTTGTGGCAATTTTCCCCTCATTTTATATTTGTTTTAACTGTTAGCTACATTTCCATAATGTTGACCATTCTCTTTTGGATATAGCTCATGTGCGGCGGCACGTACTGACTCACTACCCTGTGCTAATAGCGGCAATTTTAATTTATTGAGTGGTTGAATGGAAAAATGACACTATTAAATGATGGGAAATAGGACTGGGATACCTGTCGCAGACACTATCCAAAAAAAATCCCTGGCTTCCCTATGAATAAACCCGCGTTTACTCCTGTCCTTGTCCATATTTCATGAGACAATAGAAAAAATAGTTTCCAAGAATTGGCAAGGGTATAGCCATCCCCGCGATTGATATAATTTTGCATTTAAAACGGATTATTTCAAATTTCGAAACAGGTGACCAAATCGGGGGAGTGGCTCAACAATAGAACATAAAATTTAAGACCTGTGATACATGGCTAAGACACTTCTACCTGAAAAAGCCGTCGTCTGCGAAATATCGTCCAATGAATTATAGTTCATCACATGAGTAAATCAGAAAACTGAAATCTTTAAAAAAAATCTCCACGGAAGCCTTCTCTTTTACTTGATTCCAAGATGTTGCTGGGGTAACTCCATGAAATTTTACTGGAACCAACATACATATCAACATATATTGGCATATAAGGATGCCATTGGATAAAATGGCATTCAGCATAACACCCACGAGGTGAAGAGATTAAGCATAGGAGGATAATAAAAGTAATCGCTTAATTTATTTACTGGATTAATGTCTTGCAGAAGAGAACTATAAGCACAAATCATCAAAGTGGAAAGGAACTTGGCCATGAGTTACTGTTTCTTACTCAAACTTCAATGAGCGATGAAACCATTTGGCTTGGAACGGAATAATATTTCTTCTCAAGTTCGTATATCCATCAGGCAACGTGGAAAAAACCACAAATAATGACCTAAGAAGGATTTTTTTTTTAATGGACTGAGTCCTTTGCTCATTTTACTTATGATTAAGTGATGTAAAAGGGCAATTTGAAGCACGGTTGGGCCAGCTACCATCTTAACTGCAAAGTGTTAGAAACATCGATTAGAATTGGATTGGTCAAGCACTGTCATTGAAAGTAAAGGTATTTCCTGGGTTGCAGTGTAAGTGTTCTTTCTTTCTCCACAAACTGTGATCTGAGGTTCTATTTTCTTCAGTATCATTCTCCACGACCTCCACATTAACATTCCATCTGCCCAAAAAATTTCGCCATTTATAACTGGAAACTTAGTATACTGAGTTGATAAAGATATGGAAAATGTCTAGATCATGCCCAATTAGTCGTCAAGTGATTAGTAATTGGAACAAAACAATATTTCTTCCCAAGTCCGTATATCCAGCAGGCGACGTGGAAGAAACCATAAACTTGTGAAGAATATTTTTAATGGACTGAGTCTTGTGCTCATTTTACCTATGATTGAGCGATAAAGAAAGGGTGATTGGAAGCGTGGTTGGGCCAGCTACTGTCTTAGCTGCATAGATGTTAGAAACAAATGCCTCTTTTAAACGCCCATACCATTTGCACATCCTGATTAGCGGTAGATTAAGAAAGCTAGAGTCTCATACAAAGTGCAGAACTTAGTATGTATACGTCTTCTAAACTGGGTGAAATTTTTGCAAAGAAAATGACCGGCAACTAAAAATCTTTTATATTAGATATTTATGTAGAGAATCATTTGCATTTGAGGTGATAGTTATTTCACTAGCGTTTTTGACATTTAGCTTATGATATAAAGGCAATATTTCAAATGCTTTCTCGAATAATTACTAGTATTAGTTTTAAAAATTTCCAATGACCAGAGAAGTCAGGTGGGGGGAGGGGAAATGTTTTTCATGATTAATTAAAAGGGTTTGAAAATATGAAGTGCCGATTTTTCAGTCCCGCAAACTTCATATTTTCGAGTTGCTACTAAAATACCTTAGCATTATTGTTTAGTCACAGTTTATTGAGTAAGTTATTGTAAACGTGTATGATTTATGTTATTTCTGTTACACTAATTGTATTTATTGTAGGATTGTAAAATTAAGATATTCATTATTTTCAACATGCTTTGATTGCTGGAAAATATTGTTTTCAGAGTTAGGGAGTAATTACATGCAAATTCATGTGTATTTGATGGTGTATGTTGCTTTTTGATTTGTCAGGTGGATGTTAGTGCCTCCTTTGCATACCTAATGGCCCCAAAAGAGGATTCAGAATTGTCTACTGTGAAAAAAGCTTGTCTGGTGTCTGTAGATGTTTTCAATAAGTACCTGAAAGACCAAATCATGGAAATTATTGACTCAGATAAGGTAAGGCTATTAGTATGCTATTGAAGCTTTTTCAAAACCATCTTCATTGAAATACTTAATTTTTATACCATGATATTTTTTTCTCAATATAGAAAGTGAAGCATTCTAAGCTTGCGGAAGGAGTGGAGGGTGCGATCACTGACAAAAAGTATGTCACTGGAGTTGACACCACACAGGTGGACATGTGCTATCCACCAATTGTTCAAAGTGGTGGCAACTATAATCTGAAGTTCAGTGTGGTCAGGTAAGTGCTGAGTCAGATGCAATTGTGTTAGACTTTTTATTGCTCTGAAAGAAGTTTTTTATTGTTATGGAGGTAATATAATGATCTATTTCTTCCCATTTCAGTGACAAGAACATTCTTCATTTTGGAGCTATAGTGTGCTCACTAGGTGCAAGATATAGGCAGTACTGCTCAAATATTGTTCGGACATTGCTTGTTAACCCAACTGATGCAATTCAGGTGATTTTTTTACAAATAATATTTCTGTACTTTGGACATAGGGTTCATAAATGATATAACTTTTATGTCTTAGGTATTTTTATGTTTTTACTTTTTAAGAGAATAATTTTTATTGTATCTCAAGAGATAACCGAGCCAAGTTGGATTGAATTTTTGCACACTTTGGATAATTTTGTGCATTGACAAATAAGGATTATGCCTATGTAGTTCTTCCATTGTTCCTCCTGTATTCCTCCTTTTTATTCCATTGCATTCCTCCTGTTTTGAACATAGGCACTCTTTCCATGACCCCACTCTTTTGGTACCCTTTTCTTATTCCATGCACATTTGAAGTATCTATAAAGTCACTACATTCCAGCTGGTCCTGCGACTTTTAATGGATCCACAGTGACTTCATCTAGACCCAATGTTTTGTTGCTTTTCTTTGCTCTCAGTTCATATTCAAACTCATTCACCGATATATCATTAGATTGTCATTTTCATTGTTATGTTGCTGTGTGATAATTACATCTCCCACTTCCCCACCCAACCTTTTTTTTTTTTAACAAATCACTAATGTAGTTAGCCCAAAATTATCTTATTTCTTCTGGTGTTTCTAGTTCTATTCTACCGTCTAATGTCTCAATTTTCCATGCAGTTTCAGTAGTGTTTCTTTTATTTTTCATCATTTTGTTAAACATGTTCTTTTTTCATGTTAATCTCATTCTCAATCATTTGTAAACCTTTTCCATTTCTTCTCTCTTCCTTTTTCTTCTTTTATGATACTTTGGCATACTCTCTTTAGCATACCTTGTTTAATATATCCACATTGATTTCATTTCTTTTCATGCTTTTCCAATTCTTTCTAATAGCTTTATTTTTGCTTCTAACTGCCATTTTTGTTCTTTTCATTCCAGCAATTTGTTTCCCCCCCCTTGTGTTTTTCCCAAAGTTTGGCCTCATATCCTTTCTGCTGTTATTAAGGCTGATGGCTGTTTAAAAAGTTTCCACTCATCTTTAACATTTTTTTACCCCTGTATTTGGCTCTCTATTAATAATGTTCTTTCTGGACTATTCATATTTATCGTCTCCCTATAATTTATACCTTTTTAATCCTTTAACTGACTTAAGTGTTTTTTATTTTAAATTCAAGGTTGGCAACAATTTATGTATTATCATGGTCAATATTAACTCTGAGGATTGCTTAGCTATCAGTTAATTTGTGTTCTCAATACCTGTCAATCAATATATCATATATCACAGACTAGCTTTCCATGCCTGCTATGTGTGGTTACACTGTGACTTCCATGCTTTTGGAAAAACCCATTCCCAATTTTAAAGTCATTTCTTTGAAACATCTAACAAATTCACACCCTCTTCGTTTCTGTTTCCAAATTCAAATGCCTGTGTTATCTCTTCATAACTTACTTCCTCCCTTCCCACCTGTGTTAAAATTACCCATTACTATCTTTCTCTTTTTCCATATTATAATGATTTCAAAGTCTGCCTTTATTCATCTGATGAGCATCCACTTTGTGGGGTTTATACTTAATTAGTTTTTATAATTTTATTCCAGTTGGACTCTTAATACAATAATTCTGTCTGTAATAGCCTTGCTGCTCATTTTATTTTATTCTAATGTTATAATTCTTGTATGTGCGTTGCATGGGAACTCAAGTAATACATCACAGACCTTGATGGTTCCCAGAGTTTAACTGGGAATTTTTAAATGATTTGATTAGTGTTCATGGGAGAAACCTGTGTGTGCAAGCAGGATTGAAATAGTTTGTATGGTAATGAATTATGGCACCGTTAATACCTTATATCCTCAATAGTAATCAATATCCTTTTTCTCTATTCTCGCAGGAGAATTATAATTTCTTGCTGAGCGTGGAGGAGGAGATTTTGAAAGTTTTGATAGCTGGTGCCAGGCTCAGTGACGTTTATGAGGCTGGTGTGGCATTGGTGAAGAAAGAAAAGCCACATTTGCTGGCCAACTTGACTAAAAATTTTGGGTGTGTACATATATTTTCTTTATAAAATGACGAGTAATATTTGTTGGCAAATAATTGGAAATAAGCTGTATCAAGTAACACTAACTGTTTAACATCAGTGGACTTGATCATCTTCTCTTGAACACCTCAATGCATGGAGTAAATGGATAGATGTGGCTGTTGAATTGTTTGACACTCATGGCTTGTATTGGCATTAAGAGCATAATAGTCCTGATTTTTCGTCTCTCTATTTTTACGTTAAATTTAAATGTGTGTATTGTAATTACTTAATGAATAAGCTTAATATTCTAGTCCTTATAATGGTTTACCAATTATAGTCTCAATATGTATATGAGCTCATACATTTTACAATTCTACAGATTTGCCATGGGTATAGAATTCAGAGAAGGATCATTAGTCATTGGACCCAAGACTAATGTTAAAGCTCAGAAGGGAATGGTTTTTAATGTGAACGTCGGTTTATCTGGTTTGACCAATCCAGAGGCATCAGACAAAGAAGGCAAAACGTATGCGCTGTTCATTGGAGACACTGCAGTTGTGAATGAGGTGAGTGTAAATTGTGTACCAATCTTTCATTATGCTTAGCCAGTAGTGTTTTTTCCCTTGATGTTTGTTACTCTGGAAAACTTCTTTGATGTTTGCTTTATGATTTTCTGAGCTGGCTTGAATAATCATCCATCTTTATTGAAGGTTGTTTGGTTTTCACACTGAGTCAAACTCTTCATCCCCACCAGGTTTTTGATGTACAAGTCAGTCATCATCATCAGTGCATGTCTATTATTGATACTGGTCCAGAATGTATCTCACACACTCTAGATTCAGTGTCGTAACTAGTTGGTTTCTCAGTTTGGACAGTGGGCAGAAGTAGGTGTCAATGTCTTATCTTTTCAGAATTCTTGCAATTTTGCCTGAAACCATAGAAATAAAATGTAGACCAGCCCTAGCCATTGGTCATTGGTATTCTTCCTTGGTAGCAGTGTCCCCGATGATGAAGGCCCTTGTTTGATCCATTGATATGTCCATGTTACTGTACCCTTTAAACCAGACACCAACAAGACCTGAGCCTTATGTCCCAATTGTACAGTCAATAGGAATAATGGAAATCAGGAGATGGGGCCTCGCCCAACATACTGAGATCCGGAAGAATACACTGGGGCTCAGGCAAGCCAAGCTCCTGATTGAGGGACCCAAACCGGGTCTAGCCAAAAGACTCATTTTGCTAAACTGAAGTCAACTATGCACAATAATGGGCCTCCTAACAGGACAGTATCAGATCATGAGGCACCTACATCTTCTGAAGCTGGTGGACTCCGCCAGATGCAGATGGTGCAAAGAAGAGGATGAAACAACATCACACGTTCTCTGCGATTGTCCGGCCCTGATGAGAACCGGAATAAGGCATCCAGGGTCTCCTTTTCCAGAACAAGCCGAAGTCAGGGGTATCTCCGTAGCAGACTTGCTGGCCTTTAGTAAGGCCATTGGACTCTACTGATGATACAATTATGGTGGTCAGCACAAAGAACCAATAGGTGTAGGTGCCCCAGGTCCTCCCTGCAGGAACTCCACCAAAAATTTTATCTATCTATCTATGTACTGTAGCCTTTTTCTAGAGAGCATGTGTATTCCAGACCAGTCACATTGCTTGACATGTCCTGATGATGATGGACGACTCGTACATCGAAGCATCAACAGAGATGGGGAGTATGATCTGGTGGGAAACCTGAACAACTTTCAAAATCACCATATGCTGGATATAGAGATAGGCCATTCTGAAAATTACCCTGGTGTTTTACATAATTTACCACAGCCCCTGAAAATACCATAATTTTCAGTAATATTAGCTTCCGTCTCAGATAATTTTCATATCAATGTATTCCAAACATACTATTTTAAGCCCAGTCTACGTGTATGTAATTCAATCTTAACCATAAATAATGGCACATAAAACTCATTTGTGTAACATTTGTATTTGTGGGGAAGTAATTTTTAACATTTTAAACAAAAGTTTCTCATACCAAACTAAAGAATGCAGGATTGCGTGTGGGCTGCCTTGTTTGTATTTAAATTTTCTATATTTCTAATATATTAATATAGCTTAGTAATGGTTTAAATGGCATTAGCCCCTTGCTGTTGCTATTGGTTTTCCTATTAAATCCTATGTTAGCTATTAATTGCAGAAAGTTAAAAATGAGGTGAAAGTTGTAGAAAATAACTGTAATTTACAACAGTAACTTACCTCAAATGAAATTACGGTAATTTACCCATCTCTAGCTGGGAAAGACTAACCTTTCGTCGTCTATATTTGATGATTGAGACTTAAATTTTTCATTCCTGTGCAGGACCAACCATGCTCAGTGTTGACCCCATCGAAGAAGAAGATGAAGAACGTGGGTATCTTCCTCAAGGATGAGGAGGAAGACGAAGAGGAAGATGAGGTTGGCGATGGGGTGGAGGTGGTGAGCGGAGGTGGACGCGATGAGGAGAAGAAGGAGATGGAAGGGCTGACTGGTAGGGGGAAGCGTACGGCAGTGCTTGACTCCAAACTTAGGGTAAGTGTGCTCCACATGTGCAATTCTCTCAACCTTTGTGCTTCACCTCTCCAAGCGTTTGTAGATGCTTCTGTGATGTGCCTATTTCATCAGTGTGGTTGAAAAATGAATGCAAGCTACTTAAAGTGAGCGGTTATTGAAATTCTTATGAGATCACTGACTGGTGTGGTTGAATTTGTTGACTTTCACTATCAGTTAATTCTGGGCAGGTGTTTTTATGTCTGCAAAAGCCATTCTCATGAATTTTTGATGATTTTCTCGAAGTTTTTAAAATATTCATAAATACATGTTCAACGATGTTTTTCTTTTTCAAAAACGTATATCCTGGAGGTAGATGGAGAAATAAATGCATGTTGATTCTACAGCACACGTTTCAGAGTTCATGTGGTGAAATTACATACAACCTGTTGAATAATGAAGTGGCAACTTAGTAACTTTTCAATTCACTTTTGTGCGGTTATAATTCTCTTCAATATTCTGAATCCAGTTAATTCATTGTCGCTGTCCAGACATATAGACATGACAGAAAGATGGGAGAAGGAAAAACATTTACTTATTAAATTGGGTTTGTTGAAAATGGTTGAGAGAAGTTGAGTTTTTTCTGTGAATACATTGAATTGCCCGAGGAATGGAAAAACAGTGTAATGTTTAGATGGGAGGAATGGCTGTAAAGTGCTGAGGGAGAGTAGTTTGAAACATTCACGATGCTTAATTCGTGGAATTGTTTGGTGTGTTCTGATTTTTCTTTTTCAAGATTATTGCTTTTAACTTTTTGAAGGTTGGTAGTTGGGGTAAGATCTTGCTGCAAATGGCTCGGCCTCCTTCAACCTTACTGAAACAAAGCTGACTGCAAAAACTTAAAGAATGCTGTGTTCCCCATTCCCTTCTCCTGCTAAATAGTTTTACATATATGTCTGTACAGCCAAAAATGAATGCATTACGCTACCTAATTAAACAAACCTCATCATACTTAACTTACATACATAACTTAAAAGTAGAAAATTGTATTTCCTTACTCTACCAAGGATTGTATTCTGAAGGCAGTGAAAAACAAGAAACTTATTTTTGTGCGTGAGAAATGTGAGCTGACTTCAAACTATTTGTGAGTTGCCCGAAAAAGTGTGAAAGCAGAGTCTTATGAACAAGTTTATCTGATCGTTACTCTGGCAAACAATCATTCATATTTATGCATAATTATTCTTGTTCTGTTTTTAGCCACTTAAGAAAATTTCTGAGAGAATCATCACTGTTAAAATATGAAATATCCTTTGAAAGAGACGAACTCTTGAATTTTTTCTGTCAATTATTTGTTACCGTATTATTATAAAAAAATAAATCTCTAAAATTAGAATTGTGGTGATCTTCACTTGAAGAATCAATGTGTTTCTTGTCAAATTTGTCAATGCCACGATATGACTACAGTGTCATAATAAATTTATGGGAAAATTGATTTGTAGGATATCTGAATGAGAGAATGTCTTGCTTCAGGGAAAGTCAGCCGATGAAAAATTAGCATTATATTTTGTTTGGATTTTCTGCTGATTTTAGTTATCAATATTCTATGATTAATTAACTTGGACATGATCCTTACATTATTATTACATAGTACAAAGATGTTTATTGTTTTAATGAAAATCACCTCTGCAGTCCTGTGTTTCAGCTACAGTTGTCCTTATTTAATAAGTCTCCTACTTTCCTGCTTTTCTAGGAATGTCTTGCTTCTCCCAAGAGATGTGTGAAAAGTATTTCTTTTTACTCAGTAAAAAAATTAGTTGAAGTTCTATAATTGTTTTGTAATCTACAGAATTTTGCTTTTTATCATGAAAAGGTTATACCTAGGACTCATGTCAGCTGCAGTTTCATTATCCACAGTGAATTGCTTGTGTACCCTATTGGTACTACTGTGCCCTCCTAGTGGTTGTTTCTTCCTAAATCCTCATTTTACCCTTTCCCTTTGTGTCCATCCTGTGAACACTCACTCATTCTCCTTCCTTTGGGACAGTATGCTTTCAGCTTGTCGGTATTATTTTTATTTTCTTTCACCTTTTACCCTAGCTGTTAGAATACTTCATCCATTGCATTCATAGAGGTCTGTAAATGTGGGTGATGACAGGGGAGACTCAGGGGCCTTGTTCCCGCCTAGAAATCCACCCAGCATGTTTCGTATTTGAATAATGATTGCAGAAATAACAGGTCATGGTGTCCTTAGGTGTTGTCCTTCCCCCCTACTAAAATCATATTTATATCATCATCCAGTTCTCCACTGTATACTGCAATACCACCAGCAAACTGCAGTTTGTCAAGTCCTTAATATGCTACTCTTAATCCTCTGATTTCTTGTCCTTGTGTTTCTTTTAAAGGTCCATCAATGTACGCTTGTAAAAGGTGCTTGTAATATCTCACTATAATATTCAATCAAGCTACTAAAGCTATTATATTCTGCAAGTTTTAATTCAGTAAATTAGGCATTTTGCCTCACTGAGAACCTTCTAGTTTATGCTCCTTAAGAGTCATGGGTTGCCCACTAAACTGAGTGATCATTGTTTGTAATTTGAAAAATTTAAAGTTTCTCTGGACAGGAATTTTAATATGTTGGAGAGCATTTGGAGATGTTGATTTTTGTATCATAAAGCAGGTATTGTTGTCAATCTTTTGACATTTTCAGATATTTTCTCTGTAGGAGTGGACATTTTGTTCTTCCTCTTTCTCTCCAAGCATATATTAACTCTTAGTAGAATTTTCATAAGAAGTGAATTTTCGTAGGGTCCAGCCTAATACTATGAATTACTCTTACTTTCCTTGAGTCTAATGTAAAAAAGGCTTGAACCCTGCAGAAAAGTCCCTCATATCAATCACCCTATTATTCTTATGGCTTCTTCTACTCGAATTTACTAAACTTATGGAAAACTAAAGGAAAATTGTCACGGAAAAAGTCACTGAAAATTTGTTGAGTTTAGTATCCCATTTATTTCCTAATCAAGTTAAATCTTAAGGCTTTTTTTATCATGATTTATGTTAGCTAGTGATTTATACATTTTTTGGTTCTAAATATATCTTGTCGTCCTTCTTATTATATTTAATAGGTGTTTTAAAGAGACAGTGAAATATTTCCAAGGTTAAGCATTGCATTTATGAAACATTTTATTCTCCCATGGAGCCTGGAAACAAAATAAGCACATCTGCTTAATTTTTTATCAAATGTGAGTGAGAGGAGGTTCAGTGATTTTTCACAATTCAGCCAGAATTTTTACTTCTGATGTCATTAGGTGTGTCTTTCTCCCTGTTAAGTTTTCTATCGAAACATTTCTTCATCTTTCATCATGTAAAGAATCATCAATCTGCTTCTGATGATCTCTTGCTTACAGAACTTTATGCTTTTTGAAATTCTGGCTTAAGCTTATTATATTTTGTTTGAGTTGCGCTGACTGGAAAATTTTGGCCGGAGGCTCTTCAGTCAATTTCTGCTTTTCTTGCAATCCTTCGGTAACACTCCCACCACAATGCCTTTTCTTCTTAGTTATATATGATATGCATATAGAAGTTTTTAATTCTCTGCTGTTACTATAGTGGTGTGCATGGTTATTGCCATTTTCTTGTTATAAAAATAGCAGGTATACTGATGTTACATTTAAGTTTAGCTTGACCTACTGATAATGTCAATCAATATATAAAAGGTAATTAATTTCCTGATGGAATCCCTAATATTTTATGTTTGTAATCTTTCTTAAGAAATAGCATTCATGTATCTGAACTTGAATTAATGATAAGTCATTCATTGCTATCAATTTTTAAAACATCTTTAGTAATAGCTAATATTAATGATTAATATTCCTGACATTTATTACAGCTGCATGTAAATTTTTTCTCTTTCATAGTTCAATGGAAACTCAGTGAGTATATTCCTCTTGAGAAGCTCAAAAGGCTGGCATGTCAAGTAATAGAGTAAAATCCTGTTTTTTATTGATGAGGTATTCAGTTGTGCATGACAAACTGCTGTCTTTTTAATCTCATGATTAATCTAATTGTTTTAATGTTTTAAGCACCCCTTTGGATGCAGTGTGTACTGCCAAGTGTGTTTTCTTGATACCATTATAAATGATCCAATGTTGACCGATACGTCATGTTTCTATTGCATGAAATGCATTCTTTCTTTTGAGTTTCTGCCTATTTTGGCCTGAGATGTTGAGTTGGCATCAGGGTATTGTGTGTTTTTTGAAATTACAGGAGGTTATAGTGCTGTATTTCAAAAAGGGAAAATTTTTTAGGGGCCTACATGTTTTGATTTTGCTTACAAGCTATGCGTGTGCACAAGTTAACCTTTATTTGTACTCTAGATGGTATTTATGCTTTATTCCCTCATAAAATTTCTTCTCCTCATTTGAGTTCATTGGTAATGTCTAATCCAGCTAGCTTTTTATGGGTTATAGTAGTGTAATTTCTTGTACTTATTGTGCTATTTTTCATCATTGTGCCTTACATGTGATTATCAATCTTAATTTTTATTACAGCTCTCTTAGGATTGGTGAGCCAATGCCCAGATGATCTATTAGTGCTGCTAAGTGTTAACTTGTATACTATTACCTACATATCGTACTTGTTAGAGATTCTTCTGGGTTTTAAGATGTTACAGATTGCTTCTCTATTGACTAGCGACTGACAGTAGAGAATTGTAAAATATAGGTATTTAAGACTTAGGAAAATATATATTGCAATGCTTCTTACAGGTATAGCAAATTAGAATGAATGAGAAATCAAGTTTTTACCCAAAATGGAGGCAGTCTTTGTTTGCTAATTGCAGTATTTGTGTGCACTAAAAATGGAAATAAAATGGAGTATTGCATAGAGTAAATCCGAATTACTTTTTGAAAAGTCTTCCTTTAGGCTACATCATAATTTTATTGAAACACTTTTTGATACAGTGCCATTGGAAGTCACGTGCATCTCAGTATTTGAGGTGGAAGCTAATACACCTGTTTGCTTTATATTTGTCTTTTTGTCATTTAATTTATACTCGAGTGAACGGGAACAAACAAGTTAATTTGAATGGACCAGGTTAGATCATACTCGAGATGCTTCTAACTTTCTCAGAATGGATTGTGTGTAAAATGACGTTATTCTCAAAAACTAGTTATAGGCTTCAATTTCTTAGAACAGGCCTTTAAGTAATGAAATGATGAATTACTTAGTTTTCCACTAGAGATTTATTACTTTCGGATGACCTGGGTTTCAATGCTGCATGACATCTCCCCCCTCCCTCACCCTATTCCCATAACCTCCCACCCATCACTTGAGAACCACCTTCCCCCCCTCTCATTTTTGACTAATTAAGCAATGTGTTATGCTATGTCTGTACCTGATGATGACACACAGTGATGAAACTTGGGTCGTAATAATGTAATAAATCTTTTGTGGAATACTAATCAATTCATCATTTCATCATGAAGGAATTCCACCAATTTACTGCCAATACCATTAATTCTATTATGATCTTTTAGTCTACATTTAACCATTAATGATAGCTGGTCCTGCTAATTTCCTCCTAATTCAACCAATAGGGTTACAAGCTTTATTTGAGTAATATGTCGTGATCTTGGGGGGAAGGGAATGTGGCTGTTTTTGTCCTATGCCAAAACAAATGAAATGCAAAAATGGTCATAATCAAATGTTTTTAAAATCCCGCACTTTTGCCCTTGGCATTGGCTGCCTGCAAAATCACACTTCATCCTTAGTTGCAAATAAAGTAAGAGCATGTTTGTCGCAACGCAGTTGTGCGAGGGAAAAGGATGTCTGCAACTTCAGTGCCACCTGCAATTATTGAGTACCATTACCAAGTTCCTGAACGCTTGTTAACAAGTTTAAAATTAGATACTGGAGGGTAGCAAATACAGAATAATACTTTATATTGGTAAGCTTTTAGGTTTGAAGGAGATAGTAAAGCCCGATAATATGCTTCTATCATATGCTATAAACTTAAGCTTTTTTTAGCTCCATTATTCTGTGTGATTTTTTTAAATTTCCAAGCACTGGAAAACTAGTCAAAAGAATATTAACTATAATGTTTAAAAATTGAAATTAAGCATTAGAATTAAAAAATTATTAGTCAATGCCATTTCACCAGCATTTTCAGGTGTCATGAGGAAATGAACTCTTATTTTTATTAGGTCACCTAAGGTTTGTTTTCTTTCTGAAGTGGTGAACCTGACTTACTCTCTAAGTGCTATTACTACCTAAAAGTAGATGAAGAATTTTGATTTAAAAAAACTCTTATACATTACTCTGCTACCATGTTGTCTTACAGATCTAAGTTTCAGTGAGGAAAAAGGAAACTATTTGGCTACCTTGAATGGTCAATGAAAAGTTATTACTCCATTCCTTTTGTCTGCAGTTGCCACTGTATGTCGATTAATTGTTGTGTAAGACCTCACAGGTGGTCTTCACCATCATCCATAAGTATATCACTGGTGTTTTTCAGTGGAGTACCTTTGTGTGCTGCCAACTTTCTGAAATTGCTGTAACTCCAGTGAAATGTTGGTGCAAACATCAATGCCATTGAAAGGGATTTGTTTGTAGTTTATGTTGGGTGGTGGCATGAAATTTGGATCAGTATTTACAAGTGTATGTTAGGTAATGCTTGCAATGTTTGGTGGAATATTTACTGTGTTGGAAAATTCAGTCTGTAGAGGCCAGGTTGCAAGTTGAATTTGGGAATCAGGATGTTGATGGACATTGTTATCATTCCAGCAAGAGGGCTCTGCAGAGGAGAAGAGAAAACAGCACCAGAGGGAGTTGGCTGCGCAGATGAACGAGGCTGCACGCCAGCGGATGGCCCAGAGGAAGAGTGGGCAGGCTGAGGAGAGGGTGAGGAAGTCGAATGTGTCGTACAAGAGCAGTTCGCAGGTACCAAGGGAGCCCGAGGTGAAGGAGTTGAAAATTTTTGTCGGTGAGTATACACATTTGTTTGAACTCTATCCAATAGGTTGTAACACTCCCCCCATACTAATTAGAACCCATACTGATAATTATATATACATAAACAATTAAAACATTTCACATGCTATCAACACAATAACAAACACATTTATCATATGAAAGTTTAAGTTTTAAAACACGAATGAACTTAAATTTGATTTAGAACTATTATTGGGCACAATTTACAACTGCAACCATGTAAGTTTTCCAATTTTACAAATTGAATTTGTATCTTTTGAATGGTCAATACTAGTTAAGCATGAGAGTCTTTTTTTACAGGTTCAATCACTCTTATTATCATGATTTATATAACCATTTTGGTGTTAAGGTTCCTTTAATTAATGTTATTATTTATTGTTCACTGTTCCCCTAATTGTAATGTGGATCTCTAGGGTCTGTATGCATAAGATATCCTTTCTTCATCCCTCCTCCATTGGCTGGGTGGTGCATTATCCTCAACCTACTGGATCCCATCATAAATTTATCGGCCACTACGTCCATGATCTTTCTAAGATACTTATATGAATACTCCTTCTTGGAACACTTCTTGGAACACCCCTTCCGCGACCTTTCGACTCTTACTCTCTTTCACACGTACCTAGTTTCCTTCTGTTGCCTGTTTATTTTCCCCACACATCCTTAGTTTTTCTCTGTTGAGTATTGATTTTATCTGTGCATCCTTAGTTTCTGTTTGGTAAATATTGATCTTTCTCTTGTGTCCTTGGTTTTGTATTGTTAATTTATAAATGATCATCTTATCTTACTATTTTCTTCAATAACTTCCCGGGCCTCATAATAGCTGTTTGATTACAAGGGACGTTACATATTTTCTGCTGTGGTCGAGTTATTTGATCTTTAAGTGTCTAGTTTTCATCTGGGCTAAGCCTCTGAAAACACTAGCTAAAACTAGTGGTGTCATTGTCTTGGTATCAGGTCTGTTAGAAAATCACTAATGATAAGAAAGTAGTGAGATGCTTTGGGATCATTTATTGACCCTGAATCTGAGGAGTCATCTTTGTTCACTTGCATTCGTCCAATGTGCGGAATCTAGTTCAGTTGAAAATTATGTGAACTCCACTTAAAACATTTTTGATGTTGTTGCTGTAACCTCCATTATTTCACCTTCCAACAGGCACATGGGTAGAAATTTGTTTGCCATTTTGAAAAAACCGTACCCCATGGATTTGGGTGCTCACAGCCTGATAGGGCTCAATGTATTCTCTAAAAGTCCTAATTGAAACATGATTGCTTTGAGGAAGTTTTCACTAATTCATTTGAGCCTTTTTAGAGTGGAAAATCTATTAGTTCCCGTCGGAATTCATGTAGAATTTTTCGTTTTCCGCTGTATTTGTTAAAAAGCATGTAGCTGTTGACTAGCATAATTTGAAAAAGGTGAATGGAAACTTTTTTTACCCTTTTAGTGTTTTATGCTCACAGGTATAATACAACGGTAGCTGGTTGCAATGATCTTCTCCTCCCATGAATTTATTATATGCAACCACCACCTCTGGTTTCTCCCTGCCTGGTCTGGTGGTGGCGACTAAGCTACTTCCAAATTTGTAGTCTCCAAACTTCTCCTATAGTCAATTTGTGGCCAAAAACCTTTTTGCGATTGTCCTTTCCATTGGGTTCTCAATATACCTGTGTAATAAGTTTTGTTACAAAGAAGGTCTCTTGCCAAAGCTACATTGTTGTAATAATTGTTCAAGAATACTCTGTGGCCATGATTTTCAAAACTTTCCGAAAGTTTTTTCAACACTTTATCGCCATATGCACCTAATTCGTTGTACCCACAGCCTGTATAAGTTAACAATAGGTGGACTAAGCCAGATGGCTTGCAAAGCATGTACATCTTGATACCATGCTGGTGCTTTTTACCCTGCAGGTATTACAGAAAAATTAGTCTGCCTCACCAGAGTAATATCGACTCATCTATACATAGTTCCCGTTCCGGGAAGACAGTAGTTTCCATCGCCTCCCTGAAGCCATCTAAAAGGGGTTTTATTTTGTAAAGGCAATCTCTAGGCACCGGGTCATTTTCACTGGGATTTTTGTGTTGAAAACGCGTGTTGAAAACGATCTCTTGCCATCGATTCTCGAAATCTTCAATTCACGGAATCATCACGTGGGTTTGCGTGCACCTTACCACACCTGAAAATTATGTCTTCATGTATAAAAAAAGTTTTACCACTGTCATCCTATTATTAAAAAATCTTCGAAAGTTTTCACTGGACCTTGAAAACATTTAGACCTTAATAAATCAAATTATTTGACTCATAAATCATTTAAATACTCACTAATACTCGACCAACTTGATATATTTGCCCCCTTGTAAGTGACCAGAATTACTCTTGTCTTCATTTTAATTAATATAAAAATGAAGTCCTGTAGAAGTGACACGAATATTAGTTAGAGTGTTATAATTGAAATAATTTAGAGCAATGAAAGTTAGGTTTATGAAGCACTTTGGTGAAGAAGAAAAGAATACCAAAATTAAAATACATAAGTTTGGACTTACCTGTATTGAAATGGAAAGTAAAATCTTGATAAAAGAAGCTCTGTATTCTCTAGGAAGAATGGAAGCAGAAACCTGCATTTGCAAAATATATCGCTCGCAGAAATCTAATGGAAATCGCAATAATACCATTAACAAAGAGAAAACTTCAGCTTATATGAATGATAGAAAAATGACTGTAAATAGACGTCTATTCCAAAAGAAAAACAGACTAAACCACTTTTCGATAAAAACTTGTTCACCAAAACTCGTAAGAAATACGTAAAATTGCAAAAATCCACAAAAAAAGAAAAGTTGGCGTAGCTAGAAACGGAGCACATTAGACAGAAGCTAGGAACCAACTGAAGAGCGGGCAACCGAAGGAGCTGAGCGTAACTCCGTTATGTCACACGCGAGAAGACTGAAGGCCGTGTCATTCATGAATGACACTTGTGTGGGCGCCTAGGCACGGATGTCATTCATGAATGACATCCGCATTGAATGAGTCAAGGGAAGAATGGCGCAGACACATGTCAAATGAATTGCATTGTGTAACAGTGCTTAGCTATAGGTTTAATTATCCTGACTTAATTCTGAAAAGTTAGCCCTGAATCTATCTCCATCATCATTAAAAATTTTGTAACTTAAAAAGAAGAAAAAATACAGGCATCATTGTGGCTAGTAATTTTGATTTTATTTCTCTCTACAGATCGCAAGTATGAAACAGTCATCCTGCCCGTCTTTGGGATAGCTGTTCCATTCCATATTTCTACTATTAAGAACATTTCTCAGAGTGTTGAAGGTGATTACACATACCTCAGGATAAACTTCTTCCATCCTGGGGCAGCTCTGGGAAGAAATGAAGGTGGGGTGTATCAGCAGCCAGATGCTACTTTCGTCAAGGAAGTGTTAGTAATATTTTCTATTCTCATAGACTTATTGTTCTTCTTAAGCATCATACCTCATTTAATGTGTCACTTTAAGTTTGGCAAATCTCCCCTTGCCTTTCTTTGGATCTTAATGAATTTTGTGTCATTGCTACCCATCTTTAAACATGAAACTCTGTATGCCCTTTGTTTGCAATTCTTTTAAGGTTCTCATTTCTTCTACATCCCATCTAAAATACTGATTATTTTCTCCTCTCTTTCATTCTAATATAATATCTTTGGCCAAATCCTCAAGCCTGTGGTGTGAGCTTGCTTGAGCCATTTTGGTAAATAATATTGTGCTTTCACAAAATGAGGTAAAAATTTTCTCCAATGGCCATGATTATGGGCACCATTCGTCATTAGAAAGAAAAATAGTATTTGCTATGGTGGTTTACGGGAATATTATTTCCTTGGCAGTGACCACTCAGACACATGCACTCCACCCAAAAGAAGTCTGGTTTCTGGTTGAAAGGCTGTGATTGGTCACTGATTTTTTCGTTAAACCGACATAGTAAATATTATTTTTCTCTCTTCTGATGAGTGGTGCCAATAATTACGGCCATTGGAGAAATTTTTTACATAATTTTGTTGTGTTACGAGGCCGTAGAGCTCAAGTTTCCTTAATTTCAATAGTGTGCTTATTTTGTGCTATGGCCAAGGCTTGATGCTTAGAGCTACTAGCTTCAATATGCAGACATGATTTTTAAAAAGCATTTTCTCTAGCTCAATCACTTATTTCCAAAGCATATTTGCCTTTGTACGTCACCCATTTTGGCCATAGTCAGTATCTATGTATCAATTGTCTCCACATCCATTTGGCTCTTTTTTTGATCCTTCTCTGCATCCTCATCTTAAAAGCATTTTGTCTAACAAGCCTTCTTCCCATACCATGGTTGAAGTTAATCATTATTGTGTTATGCTCTCTTCTAAATTCTTTATATCTTTTGATTGGCCTCATTAGTAGGTATATACATTTATATCCTCTTTGTGAGCTCTTAAATGACAAATTTGCCTTTTAAGAATACATATGATCCAAGTTTTGCATGTTACAGTGTAGTTAAATTTGTTCAGCTAATTGACGGTGTGAAAGAAATTTGGTCACTAAATAAATGCTCTCATTTTGAACAGGACATACCGAAGTACTAACGTGAAAGAGCCTGGGGAAATTAACCCTCCTTCGACAAACCTTAGCACTGCCTTCCGACTCATTAAAGAAGTTCAGAAGCGCTTCAGGAATCGGGAAGCTGAAGAGAGGGAGAAGGAAGATCTGGTGAAGCAAGATTCGCTCGTCCTGTCTCAAAACAAAGGAAATCCAAAACTCAAAGATTTGTACATTAGACCAAACATTGTCTCAAAACGAATGACTGGTAAGGATTATGCATATATTTGTGATATATTTTGTTTATTTTTCCTCAATATTTCTTGACCAATAGCTGAAATCTTATGATTCCAAATAATTTAAAATTGGTATTTAATTGAAAATATTCATATCTTTTGTTGTAAAATGTTGACCTTGGTATGAATATACTTAATACTTTGCCTCTACTGAATGTAGTTTTAATTGATTCTTCCCAGGATCATTGGAGGCTCATGTCAATGGTTTCCGTTATACATCTGTTCGAGGAGACAAGGTGGACATTTTATACAACAACATTCGAAATGCATTCTTCCAGCCTTGTGATGGTGAAATGATCATCTTGTTACACTTCCATCTCAAGGTATGTTTCATTTTAACTTTTGTCGTGAAACCTGAAGGAAACTTACATTAACCCTCCTCTGCTCTATTGCACAAGTTATTTTGTTCCCTGAGTGACTACGATAGTAGTTAGTGTAGTGCTTGTGTACCCTATTGGTACAATTTACCCATTGGTTCTTTCTTCCTAAATCCTCATTTTTACCCTTTGCCTTTGTGTCCATCCTGTGAATACTCATTCATGTTCCTTCCTTTAGGACAGTATGCTTTCAGCTTGTCATAGTATTATTTTTATATTCTTTCATCTTTTACTCATGATGTTAGAATACTTAATCCATTGCATTCATAGAAGTCTGTAAATGTGGATGATGGCAGGGCACTTTTTCTCTCCTAGAAGTCCTCCCAACATACTTCATATTTGAATAATGGTAGCAGAAATAACTGGTAATGGTGTCCTTCCCTCCTAATAAAATCATATATATCCTCCCCCAGTTCTCTATAATGTATTTCAATGCCACCAGCAAATTGCAGTTTGTCAAGTCCCTTATATTTTACTCTTAATCCTCTGATTTCATGTCCTTGTGCTTCTTTTATATCTCTATCAATGTACATTAGTAAAGGGTGTCACTATATTATTCAGTATCCAAGCTATTTTATTTTGTAAGTTTTAATGCAGTAAATGAAATGTGTTGCCTCACTGAGAACCTTGCTAGTTTATATGGTATGTTTGATCTTAATTAAGCTATTTATTCTGTTATGGCGCAAGTTATTTTTCCCCGAGTGATTATGATATCAGTTGGCTTAGAACTTGAATGCTACTATCTCCTCTTCTCCTCATCAGAATGCCATCATGTTTGGCAAGAAGAAGCATGTTGATGTGCAGTTTTATACTGAGGTGGGTGAAATAACCACTGATCTGGGCAAGCACCAGCACATGCACGACAGAGACGACTTGGCAGCCGAGCAAGCTGAACGAGAACTTAGGCACAAGCTCAAGACTGCCTTCAAAAGCTTCTGTGAAAAGGTATGGCCACAACAAAGTTAAGCGTTTCATAATTGGGTATTTTCGACATATTTCAATCTTTCGATATTCTGATTCTGCTACTTAATCTTATTCTATTGGTTAACAATTGTCTCATCATTAGGTCCTCATTTTGTATTTAAAAGCTGTAGAAAGTTGAAGGTTAGGAATGTTCCCGAGCATGCTCCGGAAAAATCCAAATGACCTGTGGCATCATTTTTGCTGTTTACATGGAGACCCAAATGTTTTCTCATGCTTATGGTGGAAGCATGCGTCGTAAAATTCTTTAAGGCTGTTTTCATGTTATTTTATGTGCCTTTGTAATGAGAGCTAAGGAATGATATGGAGTAGATTGTATTTTATGCCACAATGTTCAAATACATCAGTAACAACAACGAAGAAGAAATTTGTTCAGCTTTCAAATGACAAAAGAAGAAATAACTGCAATTACGAGCGGCACGCCTGGATTTCGTCCGCAGCAAAACAAAATTCTATTGTTGTGAAGACCATTGCAATGTATGTACCAACTAGTGGCAAACATTGTGATTACATATTAATAAAGAAATCTTTTTCTGTAAATTTATGCAAGTGAATTCAATACAGTTACCAAAAGATTTGAAAAATTCATGCATGTGTCGATATTTACTTGCACTAAGCATGCGTTACTGCTCATTTTGTGTTCTTGGCATATATTTGCAATGGCTGTGTACAGTGGTCCTTCTCTTTTCATTTGGACATATCCTATATCATTATCGCCATAACTCACGAGAAGCTCTTTTAAATGGAAAAAATCAAATTAACCCCAAAAATCCATCAGTAAAAATCCATTCATTGGCAGTTCAATGGCAGAGAATACACTTCTAGACCTTCTCCACAGGTAATTTCCAATAAAGACTTGAAGTGAAGAACATATCTCTAAAATTGAAGAATATTCAAGTCGTAAGTTAGTGTGAATGTTTATTTAGATTTAATGCCATTGTTGACAATTTTGATGAACTTCAGATGTGCGCTTTAACAATGAGTGCTGAGTTTGCCATGAATACAACTTAAAATACTGAGGTAAAGCAGTGCAAAAAAATATGAGACATCATTACAATAGACGTAACAGTGTGAAATGAAACACCAATAATCGTGGGCAAAAATTCAGACAAAATGTGGTGTATTTCATACCACTGTAATCTCTGCCCCACTGTTACAGGAAAGTTTCATGTGTTCATAATTATGAAGCAAACCTACCTAAATTGTGAATAACAGTATCCGAAGTGAAATGCTTCAAAAATAATAAACACTATAAAATGAGGCTTAGCAAGTAGTGTACTTGAATTTTATGGGCTTTTGCTCCACAAATTTCGGCAGCATTTAATTGCTCGTCCATCTTCATAAAAACGCTACCATTTACTAGTGCTGTGCGAATCAGGGATTTTCATTTTGAATCGAACCGAAACGAATCTCCCACATAAATTTCAAATGGAATCGTTAACCGAATAAATATTCGTTAGCGAATCAAATCACCCTAACAAAATTTGCTTTTGAATCGAATTCTAAATAAAATGCAAAAGTTTACGCAGAGTTAGAGTAATATAGATTTTCACTATATTTCAGGGCCTTACTTTAGCTTATGCTAGGGAAGAGTCGATTCCACTTTTTTTCGATTCTAATTCTTTCAAATCGATTCTCGATTCCGATTCCATCGATTCTAGTAACAGGTGGGATATTGATATACCAGTAGCATATGACTATTTAAATTCACGTATTGGCTTAAATAAAATAACAAAGACAATTAAGTCATTAAAAATGTATATTTATTGACAAATAGCAAATATATCCTCAGCTAATTGAGGTAGATATAAAGTACAGATTGATAGCCTACACCCAAAATTACTGAGACAAATATGACGTGATAAATGAAATTTGATTTGAATATTTATCTATCTGGAATCGATGTCGGAATCGACTTTAGGCGATCGATTCTTGATACCGATTCTAATCCTGAGAATCGGTGGAAGCGAGAATCGACATTTGGATTCGACTCGTCCTTTGTGGGTAATGAGTTATACGTAAGAGAGGGCTTGAGAGCCCTAATATCGCTCAGAAATAAAGACGACATTATTATTATTATCCTTAGCTTATGCATCTGTATTGTGGCACTAATAATAGCACAGAATAACATGTGGTCATTTAAATTTGCATTTCGCGTGAGGAAAACATCTTCTAAATGGACGGCGGGCTATTCGGGAATGAGTGCCATGTTTATATGCACGTAACAATTTGAAGACGAATCAATCGGATTCGAATCATTCGCTTTCGAAGCATCCCGATTCGCAGGCGAACCGAATCGAATTAACCCTGATTCAACTCGATTCGATTTCGAAGCATTCGCACAGCTCTACCATTTAAATATATTCTTTGGGTAAATTGTCCTAAGTGGGTTTTAGTAAAACCACCATACCCCATATTTGTTGTTGACTATTAAATATCTTCTTTAAATAAGGTCTCTTCTACTGTTCTTCCCATGCAATATCATCTTCCCTCTCTCGCTCCGCAAAAATGACGTCACACCAATCAGATTTTTTTTCGCTGTAACGTGAAAAAATATTAAATTCTAACTATTTTAATCTTATATATCTTCGTGAGTAATGAATGAATTTTAAAAATATTATCACTCTGTATGTTTATATGAGTAAAAGTAACTAATTATGATTCTTATTCTCACAGCTAAAATTTGGAAAATACCCAATTGACTGTATTATTTTTCTTTTTAATGTAGAGATTTATGAAAAGCAGTGGGAATGCTTTAAATGTTCTTATTATTGTGTCAAATCCATGTGGATTTTTCTCTTGTGAGTTGTCCCTCACGGATACATGCGATGTGCAAATGTTGTCAATTTTTAAATTACATTTTGAGATGTAAAAGTTGCTGGAATATCCAAATCATTACGCTCATTGCATTTTGTTTTTTGATTCTTTTCAATTGGGAATTAAATTTTTCATGTTTTACTTCTGTGCCTTTTTCGTTATTAAGTATTAGTACCTTGACAATTTTTGGATAACTGCTTTGTAAATATTAAGTTGATCATAAGGTTTCAATGGCTTTTAGCATTTTTAGTGTCTGCTGGCATTCTGGCGTTCTTCTGCAGGGTATCTTTTAAACAGCAGTTTACGCAAGAGGTTTTTAGGACAGCAATTATACCTATCATCTTGCTGGCATCCTATGATGACACCACAATTCTATGAAGATTTTTCTCTGTCATATAACAGGTTGAAACAATGACTAAGCAAGAAGTGGAATTTGACACGCCTTTCAGAGAGCTGGGATTCCCAGGTGCACCATACAGATCCACAGTGCTGCTGCAACCAACAAGTGGCTGTCTTGTCAACCTTACTGAATGGGTGAGTAACCATTTTCAGGCTGGTATCCTTTTCTTTTTTCTCTAGAACTTCTTGTATTCTTATGTGATGTTACTTTTTATCAGAGCACCGATGTTCAGGGTGGCTACATGCATATATTGCAATTGGCTTGATTGGAATAATCCATCTATACTCTTTCCCAAAATATGGACAGAAGATTTTAGTTGTTCCTATTGAGAGTTTATGTTGCTAAAAAAATGTTTGATACAGCTACATGATTTAACTTAATCAAGTTTTGAGATTAATCTAGTGATGAATTTGGAAGATATTATATCAAAGGTGAATCTCACAGCTCATAATTTTGGCCTCTTTTTGTAAATGGACATAGAATCCAAATTCTATTTCCAATAAATCATTGATTCCAGTTACTTTTCTCTACTCATTCTTGAAAAAAACACTTAGATATTTTTCTCATTCAGGTAGCAGTATTTTTGTGTCAAAGGTACTTCTGCATTTGTTAGGTTATCTTTCATGGATGAAGTTGACGTAAAGTAATCATTATTATCATAAAATCCCCCTCTAGTAGTATTTGTTTTGTATCTCTTAGAACAGAATCCTCATGTTTTTTATGGTTAATGTTCCCCATGGTGGGTTTTCTTACAAGAGAATGTAACTGATGCATTTGCCAAAGTATCACTTAACTAAGAGACAAGAGTAATGTATGAACTTTAAATAATGGAAAATCTCAAGTTTTATCTTGGGAAAAAAATTCCTCGGCATAGGGGAATCATTGGTAGGACTGTCTATTGACCTACCATTTATTTGATGAAATTCCCAGTGGTGGTGATAGTTCTAATTTTTTAGCTATTCATGTACATGGAATAAATCCTGGTGAAACACTTTGCCATTCATCAAAAAAATTATGTGCCACAGCAATATGTTGGTGGAGTGCATGTACATTATTAAATTAACTTACATAAAATCTATTCAAACATTCTTAAATGAAAACTGTTATATTCCACACTTCTAATTCATTCACCATGGACCATTGTTTCAGCACATATATGTACACCGTTATCAAGGTGAAGATCTTGTTTTGTACGATGGTGGATGATCTCATTGCATTATCTGTGTGCAGTTATGTATGTCTTTTCTGTGTGTATTGATGTAATCTGAATTATAATAATTATTTATATTTCAGCCTCCTTTTGTCATCACTCTAGAAGATGTAGAATTGGTTCACTTTGAGCGAGTGCAGTTCCACCTGAAAAACTTTGATATGATATTTGTTTTCAAAGATTATCAACGGAAAGTTGCTATGGTTAATGCGATTCCCATGAATATGCTGGACCATGTCAAGGAATGGCTTAAGTAAGTGAACATAGCGTGTACTTCCAGTAATAACTCAATTAAATATGGATTACTTCCCGTTACTCCTTTTGTTGGAGTCATGATCTTAGCATTGAGAGAGTTACAGAGTCTGTGCTTCTGAGTGAAAATGTTAAACAGATTCAGCATTGTCTCAGTCATCAAATTTTGAAACTAAAGCAGCCAAAATCAGTATTGGCTCTTTTTACTGGGAGAGTGATGCCAATCGAAATTTATTGCATAGCTTCTTTTGACCATCATCATTATATCCAATGTTTTTTCATGTAGCTCCTGTGACATCCGTTACACTGAAGGTATTCAATCACTCAACTGGACTAAGATCATGAAGACGATTACAGAAGATGCTGAGGGCTTCTTTGAAAATGGTGGCTGGTCCTTCCTTGATCCAGAGAGTGACAATGAGAATGGGGAAGGAGGTGATTCGGATGATGAGTCAGAGGGTGATGATGCTTATGAGGTCAGTGTAATTCCATTCTGAAAGTCTTATATAATATATTGTCATACTTCCTTAATTTATGTTCGCTTGATGGCTGCTGATGAGATTTTAGCATGTTCTAGTGTTTATGTTGTTGTTAACTTGAGAAAGGAATTTTAAATCTTTTCTTAATGATCTTGTCTTTAATTTAGCCTGAAGATTTGGACACTGAGGAATCAGACAGTGATTCAGACTACTCAGAATATTCTGAAAGTGATGGCAGTGATGGTAAGTCGATAGATTTTTTTTAGGGAAATGCCCTTCCTTGAAAAAGAGAACTGATAACTGTCTCATAATGAACAATTTTGTTTGACTGTATGATAAAATTTTGCTGTGCGTATATGTGTGTTTGGCCCTAGTCAATGAAGGAGGAGGTTGTTATGGTTATGAAATTAGCATGCTGTTGGAAAATGGTTGCACATTAGTATGTTGCGGAATTTGTGAATGGCAATTCTTCTTATCAAATAATAAGCCCTGCGATCCTTGTCCTTGTGCAAGTATTTAGGTTTAGACCAATGTTTGTCATTTATCTTAATTTACTATTTTTTGTGTTATGACATTGCAAAAGAAGCATAATTTATAGTTAAGCATTATATAACACTTTGCTAAACACAAATTTGTTTTAGGGGAAATTAACAATTGAACAAAGAGACGATGATGACTTTATCAATGCAATATGGCTAAATTTCTTGGTTGTATTATTTAAATGATTGCTGGGATTTATGATTTCTCCTACCACTTTATTCCTTTCCAACCTCGATCACCCATTCTAGTTTTGAATATATTCTAATATCCTTGATTAAGTCCTTCCCATCAAAGTTGCAATTAATCATACATCTCAGGGGCAACTTATTGGTTATCCAACTCAACAATCAAATAAAAACTTTGTAATATTCCACACAATCTTTATTGACTCCCTACCAGTTTCAATGTGCATGTAGTAAGAAAATTGTGTGGAATACATATAAAGTTGTTTTTTTTATTTAGGAAATATGTATTCCTCTAAGTTATGGCGAAAGTTGTTAAAATAGTCCAATGAAACTTTGCAGGTGAAGAAGAACTTAATAGTTCTGAAGAGTCAGGGAAGGACTGGTCTGATTTGGAAAGAGAAGCAGCGGCAGCTGACAAGGAGCGACAGGACTTCCAGGTGAGACCTGATAATTCCTCCCTTGCTTTCTTTGATGGTTTTTCTACTTCGTACTCTTATATACATTTTTCATGCAGAGGTCATTTATATTGGGTACAAAATAGAAGTACTCCTGTTTGTAATACATTCGTGTATTGTAAAACAAACTTATTCATAATAACTTGCCTTGAAAATTAAAATTGGCTGTGTATCTAATCAAGGAAGTCTCTAATAACCTATCAAACAACAATGGTAGGTTTTAAAAATATATGCTAAGACTAGCAAGTTAATGCAAGCTTCCTCTTACATTTGAAGCATGTGGTAAGTTTAATAGGGCTTTCATATGTACACAGCATAATGCTGTTTTGTGAGTTTCATTATATTATAGTCATTAGTCCCTGGCTAGTTATATTTAGGTAGCATTATGTAGTATAAAGAGATTAGATTTTGCAAAAACATTGGATTTGAATGCACAAGTTACCAGAAATTAATTCAATTTTAATGTGTTTCTCTTCAGGATGATACATTGGATAACAGAAAGAAAAAGACTGGCTTTGACAAAAGAAAGTCATCATCATCAAGCCATGACAAGTGAGTAGATTTGTGAATTTCTTTGGGTTTGGTGATTTGTTGTAGTAGAAATTTCGCTTATGTCAAATTTTTCGTGATCATATGAAAATTCATCTTCGTATCACTCTTTTAGGCACTCGTCTAGCCACAAAAAGCACAGTTCCAGCCACAAGAATGATCACAAGCATTCAAGTGATAAGCACAGCAGGTGAGTCATTTTGTGCATAGTTTTCCATAATCTTTGGTAGCGAAGATACCTAGTGAAACAAGTTGGCAATATATTTGCCATGGCTGTTACACCACCATGGCTGTTTGCACGTTTATTTTGCAAATAGTAAATTGTGTGATGATTGTTTATTGACCCCTTATTTACTTTCAAATGTGATGATCCACTCAGACATGTCCCTCAGTGAATATTTTTGATTTTATTGTAATGCTTTGTTTAACCTAGGTTTTCTCTCTCTAACTTTAAGACTTTGGGAATTTGTGAATCAAACTTTTCTTAGTGACACAGAGCATAATGTGAGTGGAATACTCAATTAGAATGGAGATTTCTTTGGCTATTCCAATTTAATATCTGAGAAGAACATGAGGTCCTGTCATCAGCTTTGTATTAGAAATTATATGATCTAGAAAGCTAGAAGTTTGTGAGTATTGAGCCAACAGAAATTGTCTGAATTTGTCCATTCATGTTCATTATTGCATAAGAAGTGTTGGACCTTGTGTTAGCACCTGTAATTTGTGTGTTAACCTCTAAAAAACATGGTTGACTATCATCAATTGGGAGATTGGTATGCCTCAGGCATCCACTCCTCTCTCTTTTCAGGCAGCCACTTCATTATTTCATGATCCCTGTTCATTCAATCAATCCATGATTCATAATTTACTCAATATATTCCATCATTGATCTTCTATGCTATATAGTTCTTACATTTTATTATTATTTCCAGCTTTGTTTTCATGAGGTTGTTATGCCTCAGGGTGTGTCCTGTAAAGTTGTCTTATCTACCTAGCAGATTTCCATTGAGCGTTTGTTCTATCAGACTATTCGCAGTACATCTTCATTGTTAATTTTTGTCATCCTTTGGATGATCATTCCTTGATAGCACCATTTGTGACGGCCTCGGTGATGGCATGCAACATCCACATCTACCAGCCTTTAGGTTACAGGTTCAAATCCCGCATGGGTGGGATTGTCTCCGCCCAGGACATGGTTGTGTGTGCTCATCTAGATTTATTAAATTGTTAATAATTAGCGTAAGCTGTTACAGTAAGAGAAATTATTATTATTTTTCCATCGCTTCCAATTGTTTTTATTCTGCTACCATTATAATGCAAGCTTGTCAGCCATGTGTGTGTTTTGATGAAGTGCGTTCATTTATGTTGTGCTCACTGTTAGTACTCTCACTCTAAAACTCCTCTGTTGGAATGCACCTAAGCTTTGGTTACCCTGCTCATGCCTCTCTTGATTCTGCCACTGCAGTTCATCCTACCTCCCAGATAGTGGAAGTCTTCCATTTTTGTTGTACCAAGTGTTGTGTTGACCTTGACTTGTGGTTTCCTCCACAAAGTTTCAATTTTGTTTTTTTCACCAAAATGATGTTTTCAAGCCTATTTTAACCTATGCTCTATAAATCTTGGAGAGATTAATATTAGAAATTAAAGTAACCTATTTTAAATATAGTTAGGATATTTTTGTTCTCTTGAAATTGAGTAATGTATCAGCCCGAGGAGGATGCAGTGATTTTTCTCCAATGGACACCCCTGAAACTGAAATGTATTCTGTATTTTAGTATTTCTATCTGTGAAAAATGTGGAGGTATGTGGCTCATCTCTGACTGCATTGTCATATTTTTGTTTGATATAGCTAAGCTATAAATGGAATGGACATTAACGTTACATTGCAGTGTTAAAAAATTCCTTTGATTAGCATCGTGAGGGGATAATTGTGATTGAATTGAATCAAAAGGGAGAGTTTTTCTTAGTCTGAAGTTTCACCTCGAAATGTTTAGGATCGCAATACCTATATTCAGGGTTACCTTATTTTTGTTGTTCTGATATGGTACATGCTGTTTGATCTGTGCATTATTGAGGGTGTTGTAGAAATGTGGAAGACAGGGATGGAGGGAGTATTTTGTGGAAGTGGCTTTAGTGTCTAGTAAAAGAAGACATGGATGTGATAGTTAGCCTTTCAGATCCAATGGCATTTGCCTTTTTCACTCTTGGAAGAGTCATACTTAATTTTGAAAATTTAATATATTTACTGTAATTTTTTTATGAGTCTATTGTTTATTTTTTTCATTCTTAGTATAAAAATGCTGTTTTAATGCTGTAATTTAGCATGAGAAAAAAGCTTTTGATTTTAAATTAAAACAGTTAAACCCTTAAGTCAATAGCAGGATATACCAGAAATTCTCTTGTGGGTACCTTAGTACCCACATGAGATTTGTGAAAAAGGCAGTTTTGAAGCAATCGAGGGGAGAGTCGAAGATGTCTCTCTCCGAGAATGCCCTGTGAACAAATTCTTCCCAAAAATATGAGTGAGAGAAACAGGAGGAAGTCTGGAACAATCAAGTATATAAAATTACCACCAAATGGAAGATAATATATTTCAGCAACTTAACACGTACAAACAAAGTAAGGGTCAGCCAACCTGTGTTCTTACATCTAAGTTTCAAAATCAATCACCAACTATACGAGACAGCTAGAGTAGAACCTCTCAAGACCACGGTCTATCTCAAAGAGACCGATTAGCGATTTCCGTCGTAGGAGGGGAAGTTCAGATGGTGGGAAAGTGGAAAGGGTGAGCAGAGGAAAAGAGGCGATTTGTTACCTCAGAGGGGAAGTTTTCGGCAAGGTCAAAAGTGAAAGTTGCGAATGGAGTAAGGGGGAACAGGTGATTGGCAGCCTTGGAGGGGAGATAATTTTGTGGAATGGGAACCCATGCAGTGCAGGAATGCAATTGGAGATTAGGAACTACTTTTCATCTCCGATCACAGATTCCTGTTTTTTGACTTTTTGCCCAGCACTTCTGCCTTTGCACATCCTCGTAGTCTTCTGTCTCCAACTGCTATATAAAGGAGAGAGGACCTGGGGAGGGAGGGCAGGACACCGAGGGCAGAAAACGCTGATGGCAGGAGATGCTGAGTCGCGGAGATGGCTGGAGTTTGCGATCATCGTTGGCGCGACAGATGTCGTTAGTGCGTCAGTGGCGGGGCGCGCCTTGGGCAAGTCCTTCGGCTAAGTCCAGAGGATAAATAGTCCACAGAGGATAAATTGTCCAAAGAGGAAATAAATGGGGGAGGTGTATGCTCAAAAATTCTACAGTTTTAATAAAAAATATTTCTCCCAACCATGTATGCTCAAGAGACATACTCTAATAACATCCTTCTGGTAAAATAGTTACCTGTGTAGCTCAGTATTTGGCTTCATATAGAATTAAGGTTCAAGGGAAAGAAAAAATGTAGTTGTGTGCACATTTTTGGCTATTCATTCACAGTAGCTACTCAAAATTGAAGTGGATGAGAAAATGGACTAGAATGCTTTATTATTTTTCCTTTTGCATATGATTCAGAATGCATTCAGCATTTATTTCTGAAACTGAATCCACATCTTCTGGGTGAGCATGTGGCAATTGCTCCAAAATGGAAAACATGACATTAATAGTTCGTTAAACAAAACAAAGGGCTAAGTTAGCCTGGAGACAAAAGGCTAAGTTAGGCATAACCTGATCAGCACCCCGATCATATGCCACAAATGTGGCTGTAACAGAGATGTACGTTTGTAACGAGATTTTAATTGTCGCTGGTGCTAACAATTCCAATACTGATCATTCTATTGACATGTGGAAATCATCATCGTCTGCTATGTAGAGCTACGGTTAGCCTAAACTGTTCTTGGCATACCTTTGGACTTCACATTAAATATGGCCATTCAAATACATGAACCAATAGAAAGAGCTACTCCAATTAGTGTTGTTTGAGACATGCAAAATGCGACTTTTGGCTGATTGCGTAAGCCTGCTGCAAATTTGATACAAGACAGCCAGCAACCATAGCCATTTTAGAGATATGGGGGAGACAATTTGTAAGTGCTGAATGGGTGGGGAACATGCCATCATTGCTCAAAATCATGTTAGTTTGGCTGTTGTTGATTTCAAATTATTCTATAAGGTGTAATCCCTACCCTTTGTTTGTTCAATGTAACATTTCTTCCAGTAGAATTACTGAAGTAAAAAATTATTTGCTAATGCATTTTTCGAAATACAATTTTTTGTGTCCTTTAACATAACTATCTCTATGTTCTTGTACTTGGTGTTTAAAATTTCAGCCAGTTTATCCGATATTATTGATTTTACTAATTTAAGTGGTTTCTGGGAGGTAATAATTGCTTTACTATCATAATTTATATCTTTTATCTGCCTTTCCTTGGAAAAGGCCTAGCAACAAGGCCAAAAGTTCCAGGGATTCAAAGAGTGGAAGCAGTAGCAAGAGCTCCTCGAAGCACAGGTTTGCACTGTTTAGATATGTCAGTACGGTATTTGATGTTTGTTATTGGAGGTTTTTCTGATATTCCTTGGTAGTTTTTTTCAGTTATGTAGGTAGTTACATTTCTGTAAGTATGTGTGTATCTCTTATTTAGTCTAATACTTTTTTGTTACTTTCTTTCCCATTTTCTTATAGCAGTTAAGATTTTTCTTTTATGTCAGTAATGGGTGTTGTGAAGTTTTATTCCACGAGTGTCACCAGGATTTATGTGATCCTGCCTGGCTCCATAAAGCGTATTTAGAATGAAATGTCTTGTTCCTCCCCCTTGGCCATGCCCATGCATTGTTTCTCTTAGCATCTCAGTGTAAGATAACATTCTGGACAGTAGTTTTTCTATCAATCTGCTGATTGTTCATAATTTATAGTTTGGTCTCCTTTTTATAAGTCACTACCATTCCTAATAAATCTAGAAAATGGAAATCAAAATGTCTCAGGCTTAAATAGTGGAAATTTTGCATTTTCATAAGACAAGAAAAATATATGTGGTATCCATCCACACTTTTTTTAGTTACTCTTAATTAAAAAAGGTTTAAATGGGTAACTGTCATTTTCAAAGTCCTTGAAAATGATGCTTACCCTTTGAAACTTATGTCACAGTAATAAAGAAAAGTGTGGCTAAATACCAGGACTATTTTTCTTCTCCCTCTGAGATTAGGTTGAAACTGATGTTCAGAATGCCAACACAAAGAAACCAGAAAGAAGAATGCTGTAATTCACTTCATGCCGCTGAAACGTGCTGAAAATTTTTATTGTCATAAAAATGGAAAACTCTTGTTACAGGGTGTTTCCAGGTAGACTATGAAAATCTAAGTGAACTCATTTTAACTCTTTACATCCAAAGTCTGTAAACTTTTTATTCCTCACCATGAAATGTAACCGTACTGTTTGTTATTAAAGATGCAAAAATTTTGTTTTTGTACTGCTTGACTCTTTTTTTTACATCCATCTAAGAAGAAATTATGAAAGAAAGTGATAATAACACTTGAAATGTTAAATAATGTTTGAGGTATTTAATGCCATTTATTGCCTTCTGCTTGTTTCTTTACTTTGAATTGTGTTGTTTACATAAAAGTTGTGTGGAATTGAAATGTCAGTTGATACACACATGAAATATACCACATACCATGTAGTCTTCTAATAGACAAATGATGTGGGAGCATTGCTTATTGCTGAATAAATTTTCCTCTCCTTTTAGGGAATAAAAATTTATGTAATCATACTTTTAGTGTCATAATCACCTAAATTGATTTACCAATGGCTATGAAAAAAGTGGATTTTTCATTGTACAGTCTACTAGTGATTTTGATTTAGAATGAATGAATGTGCTTACCAACACCATTTTGGTTTTCGGAAGAACCTTGCTGAACTTATGTTCAACTGCAATCATCATGTATGTTTTGCCTTGTGATATTTCTTTCTTCAGTTTTACATACATTGCTCTCCATCCCCGTACTATCCAAATGTATTTTCCACCCCAATCCTTGCTTGTCTAATGTTTTCTCTCTCAGCACAGCCTTCTTCTTTTCATGTCCTCTTGTGCTTTTGCTCTTCCCCTCCTATTTCGTTCACATTTCAAAGTCACCAGATAACCTTCTTGCCCAGATTTCAAGTTTTAGAACAATACGATGCCATGGTGTCCTTACACCACCTGTCATTCATCCACGTTGCAACTTGCCTGGTGTAATATAGATAGAGGAGCTCAGCTGCAATACCTTTGTGTCACTGTATCACAATCCAAGTCCATTCCTCCCTCACTAGTCCTGATGTTGCGTCCTTTTTAATTGAGATTATTATTCAAAGGTGTGAATTATTTTATGGGCTCTTCTCTTTTCCCTCTTATTTATTATCATGTTTTACTTTACTGATTGAGCCAGGAATTTTAACATACTGAACTGCTGTTCTGCTCAGTCTTCTACCCTAAGTTCTTAGCCTTACACTAATTTTGTTCAAAATAAATTTAAAAAATACTTGTGTTTGTTTACTTTTCAGCAACCCCTATTAGTACGTCTATATTCTCTTATTGTGTTTTGGATGGCACTTTTTGCCAGCTGCTATTGCATGAACTCTGGAATGAAACTTTAATTAGCTTTTTGACCTGTGTCTTTCCTGTAATGTGATTAAACTATTTTGATTAATTGTTGCCTCCTAGATGCAATGTAACAATTTGTGTCACATTAATCTTATAAGGATTGCATGCCATAATTCTCCTGAATTAACCTTCCTCCCTAAGCTTTTGTGCTTTGCTCATTTCCCTTCAATGTTCCGCTGTGAAAATATACTAGCCTATCTCCTGAATTTCAACCTGACTGGTGGTGTTACATAAATCATCCCAGATTGAGAAACTGAATTACTTCAGTTGTATCATACCAGTGACACCGTATTAATATTGCTAAATTTTTCTCCTATGTAGGTTATCCAATGTGAGGGCTCGAATAGGTGTGCCTATCACTGGTGATTTTTCCCCACTTATAAGTGTATCTTCTTCTGCTTCACAGTCCTGCAAAGAGCAAGGATAAGGACAGGCATAAGCATGACAGCAAGAGCTCCTCATCAAAGAGCTCCTCGTCGAAGAGCTCCTCGTCTAAGAGTTCCTCATCTAAAGATGACCGCAGAGACAAGGATAAGAAGCGTTCACGAGAGAGCAGTAGTGATGGTAGAGACAAGAAAAGGAGCAAGTAAGTTCATTTCTGCTCATGAATACATATTTTTCTCCCATAGTTGATTGACTTTGTCCTTTCCACATGTTGCAAGGAAATATTGTGTGAGATAAAACATATTCAAACAAAACAGTGCTTGAGGTACGTAGAGATGGGTAAAACACGGTAATTTTGCTTTAAGGTGAATTACAGTGGTACACAACTGTAATTTTCTAAAATAACGCTATTTCCCAGTAATTTATAATTATCTGCAATTAATAGCTTATAGAGGCTTTAATAGGAATGCCAATAACAATAGCAAGGGATTAATTGCATTTAAACAATTACTACAACATTAATGCATTAGATATAAAGAAAATTTGAAAACAAATACGGCAACCCACACGCAATGTGGCATTCTTTTGTTGGGTATGAGTAGGGTTACCATAAGTCCTCTTTTTCCTGGACATTCCTCTTTTTTCAGGAAAATAAAAATGTCCAGGCGGATTTTTTGAAAAATTATGAAATATCCTCTTTTTTAGCTCTGCGAAAAAATTCTCGCTTTAAACACGAAAATATTAAGGCACTGTACTAAATCGTAGAATTGTAAATGTACCATTTGTGACCACAAATGCAAAGGCCACGCTGGTGATAATTCCGTCAATTATTCCATTTATGTCTCACTAATTTTTTTTTACTTCCGTGATAGGCAAGGTGATATTTTTTTGAAAACTAAGAGATAAATATCCAAAGAACATATTTTCACCTGGAGGTATCACTACGCTGAGATAGCAGAGCATTCTAACGGTTTAAGAAATTCAGCAGGTATTAGTTACTGTTCATTATCTCATTCGGTTATTCTCTAGGGAGATTTCCTTTTGAGGTGTTGAATAAAGCGCACATCGGAACACGAGCACTTCATTGCACACAATCGAGTTGAATGGAACGATGTGCGTTGGCAAAATATTTTGTAACCTGCCGGTAGGTAGCTTTTCGTGGGTGCACAGTAGTCATGGTCGCATGTTTTACTTTAAGTTGTTGAATTCATTCAAAATAAGTATTTCAAAACGTTAGCTTTATGTCGCTAATTGCTTATAAACTTTAAAATAAGCATGTTTGCCGCCTTTATTGAAAATGAGCAAACTTGATAACAATCACGGATGCCATTATTGACGATCTTTTGTTGATTAGCGCACATCTACTTTGCTTGCGATCTGTTTTGAAGTGTGCTGCCTGGTGCACAGGGTCTCTAACGAATGGGAGGCAAGTGCACTGTTGTGTTATGAAGTGATTAGCGCACTAGAGCAAATGAAAGGCACCAATTATAGTCAAATATTATTGTTATCACCAACTCATCATAATTTTACCCAGGCCATTTATCAACAGGTGGGTTGTTCAATCACCATGAACTTGCTGTACTTTTACCCACACCAATCACTAATGGATTGGTTACTTAATCACCAACGGTGGCAGCCCATTTGTGAAACACAAACCTCTCTGCCATGATCATTAACACCCTTTCAAATCCTTATCCAGCTCGTAGCACCGGGTGTCGAGCACCAAGGCCACCTTTGTGAGATCCCAGGTTCTCCAGGCACAAAGGTGACCTTAATGCTTGACACCCGGTGCTGCGAGTCAGTATAATGATTCGGGAGGGTGTTGCCTGATTATTTCTTAGTTGTCATTCTCATTTGAACAAGGTTCTTTGTTTGAGACTGTGCTTTTGCTTCTGAAGGTTTTTATTAACACTTTCCACTCCACGTGTCATATATGCTCAGTTATCTAGTCTACCGGGCTTTTTTTAGCAACATTTAAACGTCTTGGGACGACTCTGCGGTGACAAGGGAAAAAGCTCACAAGGAGGTGGTATATGATTGGTGCTACCACTGATTAGGGATCTCTTCAAGACAAATGTATCTACAGTACCCGGGTAGTAGTACCCGGGAAACGAGTAGCTACTGGAAAAATTGTCACGAAATAGCACTAGCGATAGAATGTATGAACGAACAGCGCTTGGGCTTCGTGTGCTCAGGAATATATGCCCTTCCGAGAGTAGCTTGGGTATAGTGTGGAAAGTGTTCAACTAACTAATGATACAGATTTAAACGTGAAATGCCGAGAAGAAAGTCAGTGTATAATGATGTGCTTTATGTGATGAAAGTAAGTGTTTAATGATGGAGAAGCACAAATCAATTAGAAAAGGAAGGAACGAAAACAAGGCAGAATGTTTGGTTTGCCATAGTGGGATTTGCATATCAGTATCTGATAAAGGTAAGCCATTTAAATGTCTTGAGGGTTAAAATGCGGTCACATTTATTTCAATGGATGTTTACAGTTATTTTTATTCATTATTACCCTCGCGTTATTTTTAAGTGCACTTGATTTAGAAGCCCATGAAAAAGTTCTATACTTACAAAGCATCTACATGGTGTAAGCTCATCTTCAAAACACAAATTTTTTTTGTTCCAAAAAATAGCAAACAGAATGACTTGGTCTGTGCAACAGAAGGTACTCTGCTTTTCATGCAGTTCGTCACCACCATAGTATTACATCATTGGACTGTATGTGTAAACTACAAACAGTTCTTTACAAAGACTCGAGCTAAAAAAGTATCGTGTGCTCGTACTGCTGCCAAAGCTGAAACTATTATTATGTACATCAGTTTTATCACCACATTCCAAAGATGTCACAGAGATGTGCTGGGTAGTATTTCTTACCTTGGTTTGTTAACAGATGGAAGCAACCATCGTTGTATGAAGGTTTTCCCCATTCTTGTCCAGTACTTGGATATCAAAGCAGGTGGGATAAATACTAAAGTGATTGAAATGAAATGCACCCCTAATGAGAAATCCGATATATCCGACATATTCACTCCAACAATAGCCACTTACATGAAGGACACGTATAAAAAACTTGGTATAGAGAAGAAAGTTGTAGCTTTTGCTGGTGATAATGCTAATTTTGGTGGATTTGGAAGAGCTGCAGGGAATAATGTCTTCAGTCACTTGAAAAAGTGTTTAAATTCTAAATTGGTATGAATGAGATGTCCAGCGCATGTACTGCACGATTGTGTGCAGCATGGCTTTGATTCTGGGTTAAAAGCTGACATAGATTCAATTGTCCTGAAAATATTCAATTATTTTTCCATTTATACTTTGCGCACAGAGGAGTTGAATAAATTCTGTGATTTTGTGGAGGTTACATACCAGCAGCTGTTATACCATACAAAAACTGGATGGTTATCTCACTTTCCTTGTATTGAGAGGTTGATTAATATATTCCCAGCATTGAAATATTATTTTTCTTCTCAATGTTCAATTTATAAGGCACTTAAAAAATTCTCTGAGGATGAACTAAGTGAAGATTGTTTGTTTACTCATTAATGTCGGTTTTCAACAAAAATATATTAAAGTTAGAGAATCAACTTGTTTCACTGAAACGATTTCTATTTTGGAATCCAATTTAGAGACTTTTTTATGATAGACCTATACAAGAATAATTTTAAGTCCTTAAAAATAAAAGAAATAATTACACCAAAAAAGAGACGAAGGTTACTCACAGAACTATGATAGCTTTTGCTAGGAGATAAAAGCTGTGTATAGAACTACTATGGTGTATTTCAGAAATTGGCTCAATATCAGCAGTTCGAACCATTCAAATGGATGCAGTTTTTAAGAACTCCTAATTGGAATGACATTGAAAACTGTATCACATATCCTAATGAAAAAACAAATGTAAGACTAAATTACACAAAGTGTTTTGATCAATTTTGTAATTTTGAAAATTTTTTAAAGAACTAATAAAGAAAACAAAACCAACCGGTAGGTGAAGTGTGGTGTGAATATTTTAATCAGTCGTCGAGTACCATTCTGAACTTCTAATAATTGCTGAATTATTTTTTTTATTCCTAGTCATAATTCTAATACAGAATGTGTGTTTTCTCTTGTCAACGCACAGTGGACCAAAGACAGGAACAGATTTAAAATAGAAACATGAAAGGTGTAGTGTGTGTTCATTACAATTTTAAGCACTTTTAACTGCGTAAGCTTTTATGAATACTTGCTGAGAAACCAAAAACTGTTAATGCAGATTTCTTCCTCCTCCAAATATTCATGGCACAAAAGTGAACAGCACAGTGATGAGATACATAAATACAGTGATGATTATGATTAAAATGGTGGAAAAAATAACAAAATAAAAAGTGTCCTCTTTTTTATGATGGACTTATGGTAACCCTTGGTATGAGACATTTTTATTCGAACCATTAAAACAATAGCCCCACAAATATTTCACAAATAAAAATTCTCCACACATGAGTAGTGTGCCTTTATTTATAATTAATGTAGTAATAAATATACCTATAATAATAATAATAATATTTATTGTTCAAGGACTACATATCCTTTGGAACAAAGTACAGTTTAACTGAAAAACTCTGTGGCAAAAATAGTATTTTTTCAGGACACTAGTTTACAAATATGAACATTCAATAAGCATACATTAAGCATTAATACAATAATATTTACAATTACTGTAATGCAAGCTAATAAAATATATAAACAATTAGTAAGGATGAGAGAGAGTTTGTTATAGAAATTAACAAAAAATGAAGTGTACAATGAAATTCACTCTGTGCTACAATAATATTTTTTATACAAGAAAGATAACATTTCCGATTTAAATTTATATACATTGTTTGATTTTATAATATTGTCAGGAATACCATTCCATATTCTTAGGCCATAATTTATTGTGGATAACTGATACATATTTGTTCTACACCTGGATTTTTAAATCGTCTTCTTCCTCTTACTTGTCTCCCTGGAACACTTTGGTTTCTAATAATATAATTATACAGATAATCAGGGGTTTTAGTTGATAATATTTTGTAGATGAACACAGATAACTTAAATATTTTTCTATGTTCCAATTTCATCCACTTCAATTTAACATAATAAGGAGTTACATGTTCGTAAATATTCGTATTACATATACTATATCTTACTCCAGCATTAAACAAGATTTGTAATTTATTTTGTAATTCCTTTGTTAAATCAACAAATACAAGGAGACAATAATCGATATGAGGAATTAACAGATGATTAATGAGTTTTTTATGCAGCTCAAATGGAATTAAATGTTTAAATTGTTTCATCTGCGCTAATGTCTTGTACACTTTGTGGGGCGTAAAATTTTGTTTGGAATTTATCAGTATGAATAATATCTGATATGGACCAAGGGTTGAAATTCTGATCTAATATGGAAGTGAATATTACCAAAAATTATGGTACCATATTTCTCAGAATATAAGCCATACTTTTTTCCCCGATTTTGGGGCCTCAAAATTGGGGTGCGGCTTAAATTCGAGAACTATCTTAAAAATTCGTAAAAATGACGTATTTGAGCAAACCAGCCATTCGGATTCTCGTGGATGCCAGCTAAACTTACCTGAGCCACGGACGTCAGATGTAGTGCCAGAGTAGGTCTGCAGTGGGCACGCCCAGGCGAACGGGAGGGGAAGATTGTAGCAGTGTGTTGTATCTCTAGGGCGGCTCAAGGCACAATTCGAATGGCTGTAAACAATCGGCAACACTTATGGCACGAGGAAAGGCCCTTTCGTTCAGTCTTTTGTTGCTATTTACACTCTGAGGGGATGCACTGAAAAGAGTGCGGCTTTAATTCATGTTAACTTTTTTTCCTGTTTGAAACCCCAAAAAACTGGGTGCGGCTTATATTCAGAGAAATACAGTAATTTTCAGGAACTGTGGTAAATTATGTAAGACCATGGTAATTTATGAAAATTACCATTAGCACAAATTGGCACTTTTCAGAATTGCCCATCTCTAAAGATATGGCTTGTTGGCTTGAAGCAACAACTTCTCCAAACTAAGACATGCTTTTGGTGATAAAGTGTCTGTGCTATATAAGTTCCTGATTGTCATGTTTAGCTCACTTCGTTTGGTCTGGATTGGATTGTAGTGATGCCCAGAGTAGGTATATGTCCTGGCGACAAGTTGGTGTTATTACTGTCATATCATTAGATGATTAAAAAATATGATAAATATGCAAACAATTCAAGTTGCCACAAATTCCTTGCATTGCAAGTGTTGTCTACAGCCCCATACTTCTTTGCATGTTTTTTTGAAAAGTCTGTTTATTTTTAGGATGGTATAAGTGCTTGTCATAGTTATGAACGTATACAGTAGAACTTTCTCTCTACTTTATAGAGCTTTGTCATCATCTCACACTTAAAAGACGTAATGAGATAGGATGTGTGGTAAAATCCTCATCGTTAAAATGGAGAGGAAAACTTATTCCAGGATCATGGTTTATGTGGGGACATTATAATTAATTCTGTGCTCTGCATAAATTTTCCCCAAAATTACCATTTATTATGTTGCTAATTTAGAAACATTTGTATGTAACGTATGGATTGATACAGAATATATATATATATATATCTCTGCCCATTAATTCTGTCATTTACGTTGAAAGTTTTGAATCATCATCAGTTTTTATGTTTCTGGTTGGATCATTTGCATCATGTAACTACTCAATGATTTACTTGTTTTTTTAATCTTTCAGGAAATAGATGGAATCTCATCAGAACCGTCTTCACTAAAGTAGGGGAAACATCATCTGCTAATGGCCATGGGACCAGAAGCATGCATCTCCAAACAATAGGTTTTATTGATCAGAGTTGACTTTGGCTTCCTCCTGAAATCCAACTAGATTAGTAGATGTCTCTTGCAAAGTGTCTCTTAATAGAGTGACTTGGACCTCAATGAGGTTGTGTATTTCATAGGATAAAAGTACACTCCAAGTTACTGGTGTACCTATGTATTGTGATGGTGAAATGGTAGACTACTTGTTGTCTTTCTTCGTCATGATACCACCTCTTGCATTTTTCTTAGCGTCCTGTCAGGCATTTAATCGTATTTGTGATTCATAGAGTTATCATAGGCCCGTGTTTTATCATATTTGTTCTGACAAGTGATAGTTTGGCTGAGAACTTCTGTTGCCTTTGGCAATGATGGTTATCTATCTCCTCTATGTGATGATCTGAACGTCTTGTAAAATGTTTTTTCACTCCACTTTAATGTGTAATATCTCCCTTGGTAGAATTCTGAAATTATTAAAAGTATTTTCATTCCAGATGGTATTGTATTAGTGAGATATCCTGATGTACAACATTATTATCTAAGTGAAAGTTGAAGCCCTTTACGATCCATGAATGTTTTGTATCAGCAAGCATAATTTCAAATGATACTTTGTGAATATGTGTTGTTGAAGATGAATTTAGTTTTGGAGCATTACACTTTAACTTCTATTTTTAAAATAAAACCAACAAATGGTGTGGAATATGTCTGCCTCATTAATAAGTATTTATGTATTTTGATGTTTTTACTTTTTCATGCTACCTATTCAAAAGAATAAAATATTGGATGATGCCAAACAATTTTGGCTTTGTTTTCCTAGTTCAATGTCTTGTGTATGTGTGGTCTATGTATTTTGCTGGTATTAATGTTACCACAGGCTTCCTAATTGTGGTGGGATATTGTATAAAACACCATATTTCCAGGCTTGTCAGATGCGCTAATTTTTAATCTAAAGTACTTCAGGAATCGGGCTGCATTTTATGGGCCTAGGATCAAACTACGTTTTTGTGCATTCAATTTTTCATTAGTCAGGAGTGCCCATCTCTCTATTGTCACTGCTGACTATAACGTGGTGGTGAGCCAAAGGTCATTCTACTCGAGGAACATTGCCATAATGACTACATTTGCTTTAGCTACTGATTGTATGTGAATCCCGAATAAGAGGTGAATATTTGTATTATAATGTAGCAACGTCCGACTTGACTTGGGTGACCATTGATTGATCAGTGCCCGGCTGCTGAGTGATCATTAGTCGTTTAGTCTCCCTGTCGTTTTACTGGGAAACAAGGATTTTTTTCAACTTTGTGACTAGCATGGGGGAGTAAGAAAGGTTTGCCCTCTGTAAAAGTGAGAGGTTTGTTGAGCAAGCATAACCAACTGCCTCACAGGTATTGGAAGAGGGAGGGAGGGAGAGGCTCTGCCCAAAAAACAATGACCTAAATCTGCCCTTGAGGTCCCAGCAACTTAAGGAGAAAATGAATATCTTGAAAATTATTTTTAGTAGTTTGAGCCATTATTAGGGGAGGAATTATAGGTGGTATCAAATTCATTTACTTCTCAGTTTGTGGTGAAATGAATTAGTCGTATGATGTCCAGAAATCTGAGATGCATAATTGCCAACTAGTAAATGTGTGTAATGTACACAATGAATTCAAGTTCAAGTAATTTTTACAATCTACGGCAATGAACCAATTCTTTGGACTACAGAGGCATCGTTAAGATGATGATTGGAAGCCCAGAACAATTTCCTTAAACATCATTGAGTATTAAATCCTGGCAACTTCAGGACCCTGGCCATTTGGGTAGGGTAGGTTGAGATTCCACCCATGTTTTGCGTGGCAGAAAGGAAGGCAATTCCCTTGTGGTCATCACGAGAAATCCTTACTTGGCAATGGCTGATGCAGGGACTACAACTAAGGAGAACATGAAGAAGAAAGGATCAGTTCAAATGGGATCTTGGAATGTCAGAACATTGATGAGGGCTGGAAAGGTGTAAAATACTGACAGGAAATTAAGAAAAGGTAAATTAGTGTAAGGAAGTGACATGGAAAGATGACTGGGACTATTACAGTGCTAGCTAGATGGTAATTTAAAGTGTGGGAAAAGAGATTCAGCATGGGATTACTATCATAGTAAAAGCAAATGTGGCGAAGAGGGTAGCAAACATTGAGTGAATTGTACTAATGATTGCAATAATAGCACACCCATCCAATTTCATAATTGTCCAAGAATACATGCTCATGATTAATCATAGGGAGGAATTGTTGGATAGGGAAAAATCCTTAAAAGAAGAAAGCCTTGGAATGTAGAGACTTATGGACAATCGGTTAGATTTCATGTTTGGGAACTTGGTATCCATTATCATTATTTCTTAATGAGAGTAACATTTGCCATTGGGACACTGGAGCAAATTAATGCATGCGTAGTGATTATTTGGGTACAGAAATGGGAAGGCTATTCGCCCAAACTGCACAGGTGAGGGTGGTCAATTTAGGTCCCAGTGATGCCTCTGTTTTCTAACACTCGTGCATAGGAAATGGTTAGAGGGGCATAGGTAGATCCAGATGAGGGGATACAATGCGGAGAATCAGTCGGAATAGGAAGGCCACCAGTGAGGGAGGGGGGATCTCCATTCATGAAGGGGTCTGAAGGAGGGGTTTAAGAAGCGGTGGTGGTGGCACTCCGGCAGTAGTTATGGATTTCATAATAAAAAGAAACGCGATATATGACGTCGCAATTCTCCAAATGAGGCTTTCTCGCAGGAAATGGAACTCCGCACATTTTTTTAATTCGAAGATGAAAGACTACTCTTGGCACTCATTTCGCGATTGCTTTTTCACACATTATAAAACCCGAAAGGAAAAGAAGCGCGCTGGAAAGCAGGATGAAGCATCAAACGGCCCACAATTTTTCCTCCATATGAAATCTAAAAAGAAGAACGTAATGAGTAGTCGAATCTCACCTTATTTAAGAAAACTGTGAGAACCAAACTTCCCTAAACGTTAGATTTACGAAATAAAGGAAATATATATGCCTCTCATGTAATCATTAACGATTACACGATTTTCATCCCAAGAAAATACTTAACCAGGAGTAAAATAGCAAACAGGAATTAAACAACGTTTTCCGGAGACTATCCACCCGATTATTAAGCTAAATACACACACTGGAAGTAGAAATCCTCTGCAATCAAAAACGACTTTCCAAATTGAGCTTTGCAAACAAGAAAAGCATTAGTGATATAAACGGAGAGGTTGGCAACCTTTCACCAGATGAACAGCACTTGAACACAGTTTGGCCGGTTCTAATTGTAAAATATTATGTCTTAGGCTTTTATGCTCACAGCATGAAGTTCTTCATCATTCTCGGTTGATGTGCTTTCATGCCTTAATCGCGTCAATTACCTAAATTGAAGACGCGCTACGTACGACTCTCGCTCGATTTTTGTTTTTGTATTCGCTTTCCTCACAGCACATGTCGCTATATGGATGATGGCGTCTTCTACATATGTGAAGGATGATACAGGTAAAGAGCTATTATTTTGCCTGCAAAAAATCATGACATAGCGAAAGTGCTAATGATACAATAATTTGTTGAAGGGGCGACGTTTATACCGGCCAGTCAGAGACCAGACGGCACCTGGCGTAAACCGCGGAGGGTTAGAGATGGATACGTACCGCAAGAAGAAGTTCCACTGTAAGCTCAGATAGGTGTTTTCTTCACGAGTATGATTCTACGCTGTTATGAAGATCATCCTAGAGTAAAACAGTTTACCACAAATGTCGCACTTTGGGTATAGTCATCCTATCTGTCTTCCAGGTATGAAAGCAAAGGTAAACAGTGGGCAATGAGCAAGCCACAATATCCTGTGGGCATGTCTCCTGAGGTCATCAATGCGAGTAAAGCTTCGAATAATTCAGCGAGGCCGATCATACCAGGCCTTTACATTGAACCCAAGCCAGAAGGTAAATTATTTTCTTAAATACACTTATTTACTGCATTATGAGGACGGGAAATATTCACTGTCTATGAAATCCTTGCATGTAATTAGCATTAACTGCAGAAAGTATTTATCGCCTTCCTGTCCTCTCATTCAAACGTCGTTATTATATGATATTTAGAATGATTAATGCGAAGATATATCCTTACGGTAACATGTGTGCCATTGCACTGGACTGGATTATTTATGCCGTCATGGTTATTGTTTACTTTTCTGTTTAGAAATCCCAGTGTTGACAACTTAAATGTTCATTCCATGGTGTTATTTTTAGAAGTAACCATAAGGTACTATTGTCTTGACTTCCTCCAGCTTTTGTCTTGTTAATTCTGTGATATTCCGCCACTGCCCTGTAATGTTTTCCCTCCATAAATCCTTAAAATCCAGTGATCAATAAAGTGTGGACTCTTATGCCAGTAACAGATTAAGATCCTCAGCAGCTACTAAAGTAGTTGTGTTTTTAAAAGAATGCCATCATCTCTCTTATGTGGGTATTTCTCTCAGTCTGTGGCTGTTTATAGGCCTGAGGCTGAAAGTGTTTAGGGTCTTAGAGTGTTATCTTCAAATCAGGTAGCCTGCATAACATGGGTCATGTCATGGGTGGCTTATGTTCTGGAGTGTCGAAAGTTTTGAAAATACTGAATCACTGAATTTTGCCTCAGAAATTAATATAAAACATTATTTCTGTATGTATGGTAAGTCAAAATGTTTCAAAAACCAAATTCATTCTCAGGGAAAGTTGAAAAAAATTTACTTAAGCTTTTAAAAGCTTAAAGTAGTTGGGAGAGGTAGGATTAAACCGCCGACCTGGAATACTTCCTAATATGTAAATTTTACTGAAAGTTTCACTTTTTGGGAACAGAGGATATGCGTTTCATTGAAAGTTGCTACTTAGTGCTGTCATATTCATGTGGGTGTGTTGTACCGTGTATGTGTGTTAACCTGCACAATTTTTGGCTAAGGGCATACTCAACTATTTTAGTCAGTTAATGTTTTTCAGATTTTGAGGGTCCTTTATGTAGCAGTAAGCAATGGGTGCATTCAGGGGACGGAGCGCTCCAGGAGCACTCAGGCAATTTCCCCCTGAATGCGACCGCTACGTAGTGGCTCAGTTGGAGCGGTCGGCCATCTTTCAGAGCAGTCTTTTGGGTCGCTACCTGCTCTGAGCGCGTGGAGATCAGCGGGAATTCAGATTCTTCGAAAAATTCGTGATGTATCAACAACGGAAAGTACGGCTCTTTCTCGGTGATCCCATGTTTTACTAGTGATGCAAATATAGCAGAAACTGCTGTAGAACTATAAATAAAATTGGATAAAGATATTTAAAGTGTTATCTTCGATCGAATGACCATGATAGTTTATGATTCAATCTTATACAATCCGTTTAAATGTTTCTTGTAGGTTTTTTGAACTTGTTGTGGAAGCAATTCGATGACAAATTTCGCATTATTTTATAAGTAAAATAGTTACCACTCAGAAAATTCAAATAGGTCCAAAACTTCTGTTTGTAGGTTTTCTGACATGGCACTCATCTTTGTTTTGGTGATAACCGGTGTCAAGGTGCAGTAAATATCTATTCATTTGATTCTTGTCAAAAAATAACCTTTGTATTTTAAGTAGCCAGTAAGGTATCAGTTGATAAACTACCAACAGTCATGTCGCTAATTAAATACAATATGACAGTCTGCAGTATGAAACTACATTTTATACAGCAGTCTACAGTAATCCACTGACAGGAGCTCTCAGTGGCTCATTACCCATTGTTGAGTGTGTAATGAGTGATTGGTCTGTATACTGACTAAATTCAGAGTTGCTGAGAAAGTATTACTGGTAATTGTGTGATCAACTAGTAAGCTTGCATTAGTTGCCAAGATCACATTGCCTGGGCTTTTGCACTGAACTCAGGAGTAGCTACTTACAAGATACCTCATGAGATCATGTAGTAGAACACAGCCGTTGGTATATAATCATAGCAAAACAACTCTGACAAGAATGAGTGATCCCTGCTTACTTTCATGGATAATCAAAGGTTGGGGGTCTTAAATGCTTGGATTCATTTCCACCTAATTTTCACCCATAACAGCTGTTCAACTAATATTCCAAAGGCTGGATGTATGGTGTAAATCACAGAAAAATAATCACACCTGAGATGAAGCTGGATATTTTATTTAAGCTATTGATAAATTTAATTATTTCCATATTAAGATTACAGAATTCTGTCATGAGTATGTTACGGAAACCTTTTTCTGTTGTCAAGTGTTTGGACTTATCAAAGGTACCCACCATATATTCAACATTTCACTTAAATTTAGGCCTAAAGGCTTCAAATATTTCTATAAACAACAACTCGACGTGTTGGCAGCAATCACAGTTTGGCCTGACAATGCTTTCAACCTTGATCAGGGGGTCTTAATAAATTAAAAAGTAGGTACAGGCTTTCCATTTCAATAATTTAAAGAATGAAAGGACAGCTATCACATTAATGGTGCTCAAAAATAAGTCTCACAATCACTAATTTGAGCAGAAAATATGATTAATAAACAATGTAAAATGGTTCTTGAAATATTCGTTATTTCAAATAGATAAATACACAATTTTAACTAAAAAATTTCACCTAAAAAGTTAAAATAACGTTTCTTCAATTATGATGAATAAGGTGAAATTGAAAATTTAGGTAATTTTATCATTTTTCTCAAGACTTTTGCACACGTAGTATTATGTATTTCTTGAATGCTATAATTGTCGTTTTTCATGGGTAAATAAAAACATTTTTAACAAATAACTGATGCATCTACTGAAATACAAGTGTACAACTGAAACACAAGTAAGAATACATTTTTCAACTTTTCGCCAAAATATCCGGATTACATTTCTACTCTTCTAATCTTCAAGCGTGTTGAATGTTCGTACCATGAATATACTATAGTCATGATTCGTACTTATACATCGCCAATGATAGAAAAGCGAGCTGCCATATTGGATGTTATTTGTTGTTGTTTACATTACGTGCACAGATCGTCATATAATTTAAACTTTGATGTCAATAAATGAAACCAGAATAGATAATATTTATATCAAGCGAGCGTAATTCAGCCTAAGTTCACCAATATTCGTCAGTTGAGTCACTAAGTGTCGGCTACACGTCATCTGCTTGAATTTCAAAAGTCCCACCATAGCACTCGCTCAACTTTCACATTCAGGGGAACGGAGCAGATACCACGTAGCTGTCCGCTTGACAGTTCCCGGAGCGCTCTATCCCCTTAATGCACCCAATGTTCTGTTGTCCCTATAACTTTTAGCTGTAATTCTTTGTGAAATTATAATGCATGCTCATGTTCTCATTTTACTGACGTAATTTAAAAAGAACAAGGATACTTGTGGATATTCTCATGGGAGTAAAAGGGTGGATAGCACTTTTGAACAATGAATGAATATTCACGACTGTGATTTTAATTGAAATATATTTTCTCTGTATAGAATTCACCATAATGTACAAGAATAATGACAAAGTTTTTTATTTATAATTATATGTATATATTTATTTTCCTTGGTGGTATTCCCGGAAACAGGGATTCAGGCAGAGCCCGGGACTGCCCTCGCAGTCAGGGCAATATATTCCTGTATTCTTCCGTAAGCCTTGGGTCTTGCAGACTCTGCAATCCCTTTGTCCGGTTTTTCTAGAGCCAGTGGGGGTGGTACTTTGGGAAGTGGGAATCAATTGATAAAGGACCCCTTTGTGGATGGTGAACAACAGTCCTGCTACCGATCAGGTAATCAATTATGCAGATGTGGAATGAATGCCAATTCAGATGATGGCCGTTGTAACACTGGTACAAAAATAAAATATTCAACATCATCATCTCCATGATATACATGCCAATTTTTTGTGCCACTTTGGGGATTTGTGTTCCTTCGTGTAGTACGCTAAGTATTCATCCATTCGATGAATACCCCCATGTATTTATTGTACTCCATAATACATTGGGTTTTTTACCAAATTGCCCCTCATTGAGGAAGTCTATATTATATCCCCGCTATACTTCGAGGATATCATAAGAACATCTCTCTTGTCCTTCCACTTCAAAACACAAATCCCTTCAGGTTGGTTCCATTGCTGGATCATTTCATCCCTGCACAATTGAGCTTGGATGACCTTAGGAGGGTTCCCCTTTCGGTCTTTCCGAAGCGTCCATGTGCAGTATCAGCACTCACGGAGCAACAGCTCTCTGACAAGAGAAAAACTGTTGTAAAAGTTGTCCATAAAAATTGAATGGCATGGGCTTAGACCATTCAACAATTTATGAACAACTTTGTCCGTGTGTCCAACACCAAGAACATCAGGGTCCTTCCCTCCTGCATACAAGGGAGGTCTGAAAAGTTTCCGATCCAACAAATATAAAAGACATTTTTTCTTCAAATTTATTTTTATTCTTCTGCATAGTCTCCTTGTAAGTCTACACACTTCTCCCAGCAATGCTTCCATCTCTTCAACCCGTCCAAGTAGTACTCGGCATCTTTCTCTGCAAAATAGTGTTTACCAAGTTGGTGGCCTCCTCATTTGATGAAAATCTCTGTCCTCCGAGCGCAACTTTTAGCTTAGGGAACAGAAAAAAGTCGCTTGGGGCTAGATCTGGTGAGTAAGGAGGATGGTCAAGCAGTTCAAACCATAATTCATGGATTTTTGCCAATGCAACTGCTGTGGTGTGAGACTTTCTTTCGTGAGGTGTGAGATTGTCTTGGTGGAACAAATTTTTTTCCTGCAAGGCCGTTTGTCTGCAATTTCTGCCTTCAGCTTGTCAAGTAATGATGCATGGTATGCTCCTGTAATGATTTTTCCTTTTTGAAGATAATCGATTAAGATAACTCCATGACTATTCCAAAAAACAGTCTCCATCGTTTTCCCAGCTGAAAAACTCGAAGCTGAGTTTTTGCTTTTTTTGGAGTCAATTCCCCCTTCGCAGTCCTCTGTTTTGACTGTATTTTTGTTTGTAGGGTTAAATGGTGTATCCAAGTCTCATTTACAGTAATTAATCGGCACCAAAACTCTGATTTATTGTGCCTGAACTGCGACAACAGAGTGTTGGAAATGTTCATTCGAACGTTTTTGGTCTAACGTGAGCAAATGCAGGACCCAATGCGCGGACAGCTTTCTCATGCCTAATTCTACATGCAATATGTGACAAACACGTTCATTGGACATTTTCATAGCCTCTGCTATCTCTCTCACTTTAATTCGACGGTTGTCTAGCACCATTTGTTGAACTTGAGCGATGTTATCTTCAGTGGTAGCTGTTTTTGGACGTCACGAACATTCATTGTCTCCCAAGTTGGTACGGCCATGTTCAAACAAATTTTCTACTACCCAAAATTTCACAGTGGTAAATAATGGTGCAGAGTCCCCGAACACAGCGTCCAATTCATCTTTGATGTGCGTTGGCGTATTGCCTTTCAAAAACAAATATTTAATGACAGCTCGATTCATGCAATTTTTTCCATTTTCACAAAAACACTCATAGACTCATTCAAACGATTGTTAAACAACAACTGGGCATCCTAAATGGCTGCAATTTTGTTGATTACCTTTCGAAAGATGGGTAAACACATTCCCTACGTATTGTTAACAAATGCTGCCATCTTCATGTTCAGGTCGGAAACTTTTCAGATTACTCTCGTATAGAATAAATCGATGAGCTAGCCCATCTGGCTCTAACAATACATTAAGTTTCACACCAAGTTTATGGTGTTTCATTTTTATCAGCTGGCGAAACGAAAGCCTTCCCCTCCAAGCCACCATTGATTCATCAATACACAGATTCTGCCTTGGGTAATGCACTGTTTGCATAATTTGGTGGAAGTATGCTACAATAGGCCTAATCTTGATAATAGGGTCCTCAGATTTTCCGTCTACGGAATTTCTGGCGAAATGCAGAGCTTGTCTCATCATCGTGAACCGGCCCTAGGACATATTGTGGGAGAAAAAATAAAGCCCGAATTTTGCATCAGTAGTCCAATAGTTGGCTAGCCGGTGTGGAGGAATAATTACTGTGTGAAAGACAAGGCCCAGGAAAACTTTTATTCCTCCACTGATAGTGTTTTCCAGTCAGTAATGTCAGCCCTTTCGAAGACAACCCTGAGAAAGAGTTCCTCCGCAAAAACATTTGTTTCCTCTATTACTAACTGAAAAAAATCTATCAGTAAATAACAGATCAAAATAATCCTGTGGTCTGTCCCCTATCTGCTGAATCTTCAGGCCACTATTTTCCAGGAAAGGGATGTTCGGAGATTCCACCAGATTATCAACCCATACAAAACCACTCGGCTGAGAGGGTGTTGAAGGTCGAGGAGTGGGGGTAGGCAAGGGAGAAGAAGGGGGTGGGATAAGAGAAGGAGCCGAGGGTATGGTTAGGGGTGGAATAGCAGGACCACTGGCTCCAGAGAAAGGGACCGTAGAAAGCTGGGCAGTGACAATTGCCTCCCTGCCAGATGGGTCCCGCTCTGACTCTTTGTCCTATGCCTCTTCTTCCCCTCCCCCTTCCCCTTTTTTGGAGATAATACAAGATGGCATCACTAAAACAGTTATGTGGTAGTACCTAAAACTGATTCAAAACACCACATAATACTTCTGATTTTACATACATAACCAAATATGATAGTACATAAGTATAAAAAATAATGAAGAGAATACATATTTGCAAGACAAAAACAAAACTACATGGAAAAAAAACACGTCAAACACCTTGGAACGGTATATAGAAAATGTGACTATCTGACGAGGCTCAGTACACCAGCGTATAACATTCACACATCTCAATTTGTGATACACTTAAATTTAGTGAGAATTAAAATTAGTTTTGTTCCGCATAAGGAAATTAAAAATGACTGTGACTAAATTTCAAGAACAGCTATTGAGTTGATATTGTGTTTGACAGCGAAAATATGGCATAATCACCCCCTGCCAACCAACTTTTAGGCAGATTTATACGTTCTACATGTATTTAGAAGGACATAGATAAGGAAATGTCCTATTAAATAAAACTAATGCATATTTTACAAACCAGAAAGCAAGGACATATGTTGAAGTCACAAAAGAGACATTTACATTTGCAAATTTTGCGTGAATAGCTACATAATACATATACACCTCCACTACACTCAACGCATTTAATCAAACCGCTACTTCTAAACTAGCTGTAACTATGCCATCACTTCAAGTGTCAGAAATCTTTTCATAAATACTTTTAACTAAAAATGATATTTACTTAAATATAGGACGAAACTTCCCCACCCCTCACTTACCGAATTCTGGTGATGTTCCTTTATTTACTGCCTTTGATCTCGACGATGCAGTCGTGTCTAAATCATCATGCCGGGAAGATGGACCTTGTTCTAGATAAGGAAAAATAATAATTAAATTAGTTGTTAACTACGTTGATGAATGCAACCCGCATAGAATGAATTGAAATAGAATTTTATGCAGAAAAATAGAGCTAATTATTCGAGAAGGGAACCACAGGTAGCAAAATAAAATAATAAAAACTTACGAGGCTCAGAAGAGGGCGAGAGTCTCCGCTTCATTGTATAGATTACTCTGCAATAGAAATAAATAATGATTAGAAAAATCATCATAGTTTCTTCATATATTTCATCCAGTTCTACGCTAAATAAAAAGTTCATTTTACGTAATAAATTTTCGGTAAAAATTATAAAAGTAAGGGGCAAAAGCTATCTTCTGCATGAAGAAACAATGTTAGAAAGAAAGTGGTGCATAGATAAAATAACAAAGTTAAAATGGCCAAGAAAAAAATAATGCGTACTTACATTGACTGGGAACTGCAGATGAAGAAAGCAAGGACGATCCAAAGGTTCAACACAAGCAATCTACAAACTATGCACTTCATACAGTTGCTTGAACCCAACTGAAGGTCAACCGCACTGTCGGAAGTGAGCCGGAAGGGTATTAGTCACATACGAGGGCGAGGAAAGGAATACATGGCCGAGAAATCGACTTCGTCTATTGATGTGTTCCGAAGATGGGGATAGACGGGAGTACGTCTATTGATGTGCTCCGCGCAGAATGTGTTAAGACTTACCTGCAGCATATTTAATTCTAAATTATTTTATTGTCTATACAAATCCTTGGGTCTAATTAGTAATGGTTTATGCATATTTAATGTTGGTTATTTGTATTCCTTGAATTTGAGAGTTGCGTAGTAAATGGGACGGTAAAAATATTATTCCAAGAAAAAATTATGGTCTGATGGAGTCAACTTGTGCATCTGCACAAGTTGCTTGTCTGCACAAGGTGCTGTTGCAAGTTGCAACAGCACATGATCATAATATTACATCTGTTTAGATTCTGAGTATATCTTAACCTATTTATTCATGCATCCATTTGTGGAAGTAATTCTCATGAGCTGCTTGTGCTAGCTATTTGCTTTATTTTATCCAAGACAAAGAAGTATGATAAATGTTTGCACGTCAGGATCTATCGTTTTTTTCCTCCTTCCTCCACTTCTATTAGACTTAGAAACATCATTCATACCTCATACTAAAGGTACGTTTACGAGCGAGCGGCTCTAGGGAGTTATTCCTCGAGCTCCTCGCAGAAGGGTTTACACTGACCACGATAAATCCCCCGAGTAGCTTCCGGGAAGCTCCTCGCGCGACCTTTTCTGGGGGCGCTCCCTTGATTTCTTGCTAGCCTGTTTATACCACTGAGCCGCCCGCTGCGAGCTATGGGGTCCCAGCTTCTCTCCGCAAGCCCAAGGTGCAAAAAGAATGGAGACTTCTTGTGGAGGGTATGCGTGGTGACAAAAAATTTGTGGGAAAGAAAATAGTCAACCTTTCGCAAAAATTGGAATTTCAAGGAAATTAGCATCATAAAAACCATAGGAACAGAAGCGTCTATAGACGTGGTTTCTCATCAGATCTTGGCTCCCCATTTCCACTTCTGATGACCAAAGTCGCTCTCAGAGCGTGCTCCCTGAAAAGTGTGTTTCGCTTCAAGAATGCCATCGAGAAGGGCGATTATCACTGTAGCAGCCACTGCCGTACTTTTGCTAAGGAGAAAGAAAAGGAGCAGGGTATAGGTCAAGGAATGGCTGCAGAAGAGAGTTCGTTTGGGAGCATATCACTCCTTACTGTCAGAGCTTCAGGTTGAAGATACACAAAATTTCCTTGCGTTCATCTACATCAACATCTACGTCGTACTCTGCAAACCACCCAAAGGGTGTGTAGAAGGGGGTGCTTCCACACCAGGCATGTGTGAATTATACGGCTGAACACCGAAACTACATTGAAACCAGCGTATCACACATGCAACGCGCCGATTACAAATCTACTAACCAAGAAACATTCTATCGTCAATTGTTCCAGCGTGCCAGGGAATCAAAGGCTACTACTACAGATTCAAAATATCATGCATAAATAAGAACATCAATATTTACATCATGTATCAGTAAGAACGTAGAAAATATAAAGAAAAGGATCTACAGTCTAGCTAATGTCACTATTTGCACTATTCATGACGACGACATTCATGCACTGTTATGGTCCCCAATGGTACGCGGACTAAATGACATTTTATCCCTATCGGTTCTACAATATATCTCTCTAATTTAATTAGAGAGATATCTGTGTCAACCCTTTGTTCCCGCCCATGTAAGAACTGATTAATGAACTGAAGTTTTAAGGGCCGATTACTTAAAGCTAAGGATTTATTTAGAATACAACACATGAGATTATACTACTTCAAGAATAATTCTATGCTGACAATATTGAATGAAAAGGTTTACAAGATGATAGAGCCTTCAGAATTGAACCTATGCCAAATTTTACGCAGGGTGATATGTTATTAATTCTGTTAAAGAAGGGACGGGATGACGAGTCACTATTCCAAAGAATTTTTCTTGAAATCTCACAAATAATTTTATGACTGTGTTTAAACTGCTGTGCAGTACTCTATTATCTTCCACATATGCACCTTGTAACAATGTTTTTGTTCATATTTTTAGAACATAGTTTTTAGCTCTTTTATTCATTAGAATTTCAGAAAGAACGAGCACAAAATAATTTATTTTGTAATTCACTGTTCTTCGGCTAATATTAAACTTTTTTATTTGTTTTCAGAAAAAGGAGGTTTAAACTGTAGCCTTGTGTTAGTTTTTCCTCGGGATTTTAAAAAATTACACGAGAATAATACGTAAAAATCAACGCAAAAAATAGCTCAACACAAATGCATTTCAGCATTCATACAGCGACAGTCTACGAGCATATCATCAATGCAAGCATCAATGCAATAATCATATAATATTAGGAAAAATGACAAAATACTTTGTGAATTCCATTTATGAAGATATTAACATGACCCAGGTTTCGACACTTTGTGTCATTTTCTGGTTGAAAATGCATAGTTTGTTACAGATAAATAGACAAGATTATTTGTTGAAGTGGAGTATACTGTTTACAGTGAGACGACTGTCCAACACAAGACATTGGCAAGACAAAAAGAAGTATACATAAGAGTCAATGAACAAAAAAAGTGCCTCGAAAAAATGAAACAAGAGTCAATGTTTGCGATCCACCTCAGAGACAACAACGATCACTAATTTTATGCAGAAAATCCTACATCTAGAAAAAGAACACAGAATATCAGAAACCCTTGAAATAGTACATCAACATCTATGTCTTACCCTGCAAGCCACCTAAAGGGTGTGTGGCAGGGGGTGCTTCCACTCCAGGCATGCATGAATTATATGGCAGAACACCGAAACTAAATTGAAACCAGCGTACCACACATGCAACGCGCCCATTAAAATCTACTAACCAAGAAACATTCTATCGTCAATCGTTCCAACATACAAGAGGTACAAGGACTAATACTACAGATTCCAAATATCATGCATAAATAAGAACATCAATATTTACGTCACGCAAAAACAAGAACTTAAGAGAATATAAAGAGAAAGATCTACTGTCTAGCTAATGTCACTATTTGCACTATTCATGACGACGATCACAGCTGTTATGGTCCTGAATGGTACGCTGAAAAAACGACATTTTATACCTATCAGTTCTACAATATATCTCTCTAATTTTATTGGTGCGATCTAATCTGCTGTGAGAAGGGACATGACAAGCAACTATTTTAAACACACAATTAGTATATCATTGGTAAGTGTGTGGGACTTGAAATGAAAAGTCTGGAAAATGCACCAAGCGGGAAATCAGGGAAAGCATAATAGAGGAGTGGAAAATTGCACTGGTAGCTGAGGGAAGCGAAATGTGCAGCGGAGTCCGGCAGCATATTTAAATGGTCGTTACGATAATTTTATCAATCATTCGATGCTCGTAAGCAACTAGAATGGGAATCTGTCATTAAATATAACAAGTAAATTTGAAGCCTAAATAATTTCAGGATAATCCTAACTTCATTCATAGCTGCCAGTGTGGCTTCTTCCGGAGAGGAAATCTTGCGAAATTCGGCTCTTCCTTCGCCATACTCTAGAACCAGTACAAGTACCCTAGTATTGCTAGCTCAATATTTTTTCTTACCCTATAAATGGTGGACTTAATGTCCCACAGTTCGGGAAGACACTCGGAGGGTCGCCAGAGGGCAGCAAGCGACTCCCTTGAGTCTTTTTGAGGGTGTCTACACTGGCCTCGCTCTCACAGCAGGGAGCGCTACCTGCGATCCCTCCCGACTTCCCGAGAGAGAGCTTGCCTGGGTGTTTACACCGAGAGAGTAGCTATCAGGGAGCAACTCGCTCGATTTTTCTTGCTAGTGTAAAAGCACCTTAAAGGCAAAGCTATGGAATTTTTAATATACCACTTTTTTGCCATAATTTACTGTTTTTAGTTACCCAAAATTGTTTGGACTCAACAATGTTCATACTCTTTTCAATGTTCTTAATAATTAAAATTAATCGTTAAAAATGTAGTTAACTGTGTAACTTAACCATTACTTTGTAGAAGAGTTTTTTATATTTATATATACATACATATATATATATACATAACTTTTAACTTTATCTAGTTACTTTTTACAGACATTAACTTTAATCATTTGGTTTTTTTGGTAACTTTCCCAACTACGGATACATCACATTGCATCATAGTTGGAATTAACGATTAAAATTGTTGTTAGCTATTTAACTTAACCATTACTTTTTAGGAGAGTTAACTTTTAACTTTAACTAGTTACTTTTTACAGAGATTAACTTCAATCAGTTATTTTCTTTTTGTAACTTTCCCAACTATGGTACTAACCCACCTCTAAACAGCTTAGCAGGCCTATGGAGTGAAACAGGGATGCTGAGGTGGGATGGTGCATAGCCTCAAAATGGTCATTTCGAAAGCTGTGAATGGCATTTCTGGTACAAGAAAAAGTATGATTCTCAATTTCATATTTTTTCCTGACCATTTCTAAGGGGCGGAAAAGATTTTCATATCAGACTTGCAATCATTTACCTGCTAATTTACCATTCTTTGTTGCTAACAAGTTCGTTGTCAGTTGTTTCTCCTATTAGTGTCTCCAATTCCATGCAAGAGAGCGCTTCAGTGTAGCTATGACCTAAGTGCTCAATTTTTTCCTCTTAATTCTTTTTTAGAATAAGAATTGATCATTGTTTTTTTTTCATTATTACAATACAGCATCAAAATCGTCCAAAAAGAAGAAAAAAAAGAAATCTGCCAACAAGGGGGCAGAAGTTGATTCACTCACGGCAGCTGTGAAAAATACCAGTTTGAGTCAGAATAAATCTGAGGGCTCTGAAAAGAAATCCGAGCAGGCAGTCACTACCGATCCACAAAAAAGATTAAAGAACCTCAAAAAGAAATTGAAGGAGATTGAAGTCCTAGAGATGAGGATAGCCTCAGGAGAACTGAAAAATCCAGAGAAGGAGCAGAAAAATAAAATCGAGAGGAAGAATCAGATAATGAGTGAAATTGAGGACTTGGAGTTGGAAGTAGAGACTGTTGACTGACTTAAAAGGGAATGAAGTGGCTTTGCTGTGGAAAAACATTTTCTAAGGTGATTTTTTTTTGTCTTGAAGGAGCATTCACCAAAATGTTATCATTTCTTCAGGTAATGAAAATTGTTTGAAATTCTGTTGTGTTCAACAGTGGAGACTGTTAACTGACCTGTTTATTGCATTTAAATGCATGTAACAATTATGCTACCATTGATTTTGTTTTCAAAAGAGTGAAAGTGTGTGGAATGTTTAACTCCAGTGTAAATCATTCGTCATGGTGAATTAACCTCAATGTTTACAGTGCTGATGGGGAGGGAGACATGGAATTTTATTCTCTCTATCCTATAAATTTTTGTGACCTCTGGGTGTGATCAAATCATTGTGTAGATAAGCCTTTCCTGTTGTTTTCATTTTTCAACATTTTAGATCGCTAATGATCATTTCATAATATTTTTCTTGGAATACTGTTTAGTAATTCTGCCACTGATATTCAGTGGAGAAGTGATCTAAAAATACCTGTATGATATTTATAGCTCTTTTATTTTATTTAAATGTAAATTTATACATTGTCTCTTTAAAAAAATCTTTAAAAATGTATGTACATATTATCATAGCATAGTACATAGAACATTTTGGAATTCGAAAACATGTTTGCCCAATAAAACTATTTCCTCTTTTCAATGTACAAGGTTGGAGTTAGGTTTGGATGGAATCACTGTAATGCCTGAAGCTCCCAATTTTATTTGAATTAAGCTGTGAGTGCATGTGTGAAATGAAATTTTAAGATTTTTCATTAGAAAATTATACAAATATCAAAGTACATTAGTCTTTTTTCAGTCGAGAAAGTTTTCCCTCATGATGAGTATTGCTCATCTTCCATTTCATTTCTGGCAAGTGTTCATACTCATCTTCTTCAAAGCACCTCACAATTCTTGATTTTTGTCTTGACTTAGTGGTCTTTACCATATTCTGCACTTCTCTTCGGGATTCATTGTGGACTCACTGCTACATTGAAAAGCTTTAGCGAAGTTTTCTGAGTTGGATAATGTGCCTCGCACTCGTATTCGCTGCAGACCATGTTCATCTAATAACAACATTGCCAGTGATGACTCTGGCGTTGATGACTCACACCAAACCTTGATAACAAAGATGAAATACAACTCAGCAGAATTAGGTCAGTATAATGCTGCACATGGACTATAGATATATATTTATTCTATGTACATATTCTTGGAATATTTCTAAACGTTACATACTCTGCTTGGGCCATCCTGTAACTGTTGTTGCTCATCAGCAAGTCAATAGTTATCAGCATTCAACTGTGTTGACTATGGCAAAAATTAAGTGTTTGAACTGTATTTGTTAGGTATCACCTTCTGGAGTGCTGTCAACCATTAAGTGCTCGATCCAGGTCTCCTAAGTGTTGGCTTGCAAAGTGCCAAGTAATTGGATTTAATTGCTTATTTGAAGTGTAACAACTAGCTCAGATCTATAAAACTGGTGCCCATCACGACAGATGAGGTGTGTAGTCTCACCAAGGTTGACAAGTGCCCCAAAAGAGATTAAATAGTGATGGGTCCAAGCGAAAATTCATCATATCTCCAACCTGAAGCTTTTTTATCAAATCCAAATCCAGCTTTCACCAAATTAAGATTAATTGTTCCTTTTCAATGAAAAATGCATTCACTAAACAAACCTAAATCCATCTTTGCATTTTCTTCTAACGTAATGAGTCAATAATTAGCTCTAGGTTTTCCCTTAAACAAAAATCTAATGTTGGTTTTATGTACTGTGATAGTGGCTTTTTATGTGTCATTATGTCTTGTGCCTCAATGTGAACTTGAAGATGAAAGCACTTAGTTTGCGTAAACTCTTTGCTGAAATTCACCTTGAATTAAGATTTCTTGGTGGTGTAACTGGCTAACACACCTGATTGGCAAGTGAGAGATATGGGTTAGATCCTGGTATAGTCAAATGGTTTTTTTCTTGATGAATTTTATGATATTGGAAAATGTCATCTGTTCACATGTTTTCGTGACTGCATAGCACATCATTTGCTCTGTCCATTGATGAGAAAATTGACTAATCTAATGAAATATTCCTGTAATGGAAGTGAAACAGCAGTAGTCCCAGCTGTATGGAATGTATTCATTCTTAAATTGAGAATTTCAGCCTGCCAAGCAACGAGCTCTAAAAAAATTTTCAGTGCTCGTTGCTTGAAGGTAGAGATGGGTACATTACTGTGATTTTCATTGGTGGTTTATTACCAATATAAATTATGGTTATTTTTGAAAATTGATGTGATTTTCTGGTAATTTTTAATTTTATGCGATTAACAGCCACTTAAAATAATATGTTTGTAATAAGTTGGTATGAAAAATATCTGAGATGGAATTGAACATTACCAAGAATTATGATAATTAATTTTCAGGAGCTGTGGCAAATTACGTAAAATACCTTGGCCCATGTCCATTTGCAGGCTGAAATTTGAAATTCTCTTAATGAGCTTTTATAGCACGTCAATGTCTTTTGAGACACCAACATGGGGCATAATATTGCCTCATTTGACAGAACTTTATTATTGGCATTCTTTATAAATAGTAATACCGATTTTCATTACTGAATGATTCAATACAAATAGCCTTCCAACTCTACCAGTTTCAATTTTCATGTTGCTGAATTGGATTCGATTTTGGGGAGGTGACCAACAGCTAAGGTCATTTGCACCAAAGGGGACCGGTAAGGGAGGAAAGGTGGATAGAAACTTGGCGTCGACATTAGCCTGCTCTTAATAAAAGTCACCAAGGGGACCACAGATAAATGCCTCATCTGACAGACAAGGTACTGTGATTGAAGTGCCCTCCACAAGACATTCAAGTAGGGATCGGGTTTCCTCTGAAAAATATCCTCCTCTGCAGGGATTTGAACCCTATGATTAAGCAGTACCCTAGCCACCACACCTACCTGATCCCTCTCAGTACAAAATAACATGATACAGCTTCAAACTCTTGACTCTAATATATGTCTATCTAATCATCAAGTTAACATTGCTATGTTGTCATGCTTTGCAGATGACAAACTCTGTTCTATTGCCTTAAGACCTCATTAACAGCTGCTGCTATCTGTAAGCACTGTTTAAACTTTACCCATTATTTATAATATGGTGCGTGAAAGGATATGTATACATTTTATTAACTCTGAAGAAGGGCCCTTTTCAATTTTGTTGGAATTCATGCTACAGGACTCAGCACTACCTTGTAGTTTCGGCTTGAAATCATGGCATGATGAAGCAACAAGAATATTTGGGTGAAAATCATGTTACTTAAACAGCATGAAAAAGTGGGATATTACCCATTAATGCTGATGTCACTAATGAGTTATACATACAGGTGATGTGGCAGGTGTGTTTCATATGATTGACAATGTAAATCGACAAATTGAAAATTTTCCCAACTGAAGAACGGTAATATTATTTCATGCCCACTTAATGTGTTAACAAGGCATTCTAAGTAGCATATTTTCGGCAGTGCAAGAGTCTGTTTTTCAAATATTAAAAGGGAGTTTTATTTGTCTCTTAGTTGAGCACATGATGACCTGCAGCACACGTTTAAGCTTTCAACGAACCACTCAAGGATGTAGTAAGAAGTGTTTGCACATTTGCCATTCCCCCAATTTCTAAATGAAACTTACTAAACCAGGGTTCAAATATGTGTTGGGAGGCATCTATTGAATCTAAAGTCTGAGGAACAGATCAGACTTAATCAAATTCTGGTCAAATCACTCCAATTAATATTTGCTGATGGTCGATAATAGGTGCAGAATAGCCCCTTGGGAATAAATACATATTTAACATCTATATCTAAATAAGTCAAGATAATTGGAAAATTTTGTTTTAATAATGTAGATATTTTATTAATTAAATTGTAGTACTTGCATTTTGGCCCGAAATTGTCTAAGATAACCCTACCTGCTTGGCCTGTCAGAAAAGCAGTTAATGCCCATGAGTTCACTGGCTGATTGTTGTAAAGGCATACAATGCCATGCAAAATTACATAGCTAAATACTATGTAATACTTTTAATGATGATAATAGTAATGTATTAAAACAGCAATAACTTTCAATGATCAGTGATTTGAAACTGTATTTATATAAGATGTAATTTTTTTGAATGAAGATAACTAATGACTAAGTTTTGTCAAATTATGTTATTTTATAGTATTTTCATACATACGAAGAATTAATGATTGTTAAAAATAGTATGCTACAATTTTCTCCACACGATGTAGAAAAATAATTCTCTGTGTGTAATGACTCAACCCTGTACATATTGCAGAAGTACCTTATGGGAATTGACATGAACATAAGTGCTGGAATTCATCATGTAACCTGTTCAGCAGAGCATGCTTGACAAGTAATTACTGGCTATGCCTATTCATATTTTTGTAAGTTGTGATTTAAAAAAAATATATAAATTTCTCTTTTTTTATGGTATCAATAAAAGAGTAGGTACATATGGCAATGTTGAACATCTCTCACCAAAATCTAAAATGTTTTTGGAAGGTAAATATATAGGGAGCTTGAATGTGTGCATTCCAGTCTTAACCTTATATTATTAGTCTACTGGGGATTGGGTCAGTGTGATCTAAATAAAATCCGGGAGTTACTGCCGATCTCCCTTGCAAGCTAGTTTGCTAAATTAAATCTTTAGTGGATGTGCTGTACAAAAAGTTAGATGTGAAAGGATGATTCATGATTTGTTGGAGACCTTCTGTTGAGATTAATGTGTCGGGAGATAGAGGAACTGACTTAGTTTTTAACTTGAGAAGCATTCATATTTGCCCCTTCTGTTCCATGCATACTGTTATGATATTGGAGTGTGACTAAGGCATCATTCAACACTGCAATAAGATTTGCACCAAAGAAGCACTGGCTAACAATAGGAGGGAAACCTGGTGCATCAGCCTGCTCTGGGTAAATCACATAACCTACATCTACATAGAACTCTGTGACCCGCTGCATGTTGCTGGGGGTGTTAGGTCACTAGCCATGAAAGATATAAGGTTTTGAGAGGTGAAATGGTGATGTATTATGGGAGTGTATTTAGTAGAGCTCAATTTTTATTGTGCACTGACAGAACAAGTTTTTGTACCTATCTGTTTGGCAATGTATCTCTCTTATTTTATTGCTTCTGTCAGACCTAGAAATGTAGTGGAGCATCATGATAATATTCTGTGTGTCACTCTTAACCCTTTTAGTGCGGCAGGTCAATATATCGGCTTTGGCATCTCGGGTGTAAAGTGTGGCGGGACGATATATCGCTCATAGGCAAAATATTGTTTAACTTTAGCACACAAATATAATTACAATTATTTTTGTACGAAGTATAAGCATTTTTTTATTATTACCTAATTCAATGCATATGCAATAAGAAAAACTGCATATGGATAATTTAAACAATAACTTTATAATATTTATTTTCCTAGAGTGATACATTTCATTCTAGTTACCCTCCGCATTTCTCACTAGAACCGCTGGCAGGGGTCAGCACTAAGAGGGTTAAACACAAAAGTTCTGAATTTCTATAGCAACCTAACCCTAGTGTGTAGCCTCAAGAGTCTCGCCCTAAATCCCTCTTAAAGTTGTAAGACATTATATGTTTGCTTGTAGCAGTTTTTAACAAAGTGTCTTGCTTTCCTTTGTATTTTTTAAATTTTTTTTGTTGTCTTTATGACCACGATCCCAAATGCTTGCGTTGTATTCAAGGTGTGACCTAACCAGAGAGAAGTAGCATCTCTCTTTTACTTTTTCATCCAAGGACCTTCCTATTATACGCTTAACAAAAGCTAGTTTCTTTCATGCTGTGCCGCATGTGTTTTGTGCATATGTGTGTTCCCCATGATATGTCAGACATTAAGGTAATTCCAAGATATTTTACTGTATCTGAAGATTTTATGTTTAGGGGAGGGTAGGTAACAGTGAGACACTTTTTTTTATAACTGAGATAACTAGCATATTTTCACTCATATCACCAATATTTTTAAACTGTAGTTATATTGTGACCTTATCTATAATGTAGCTGAATCATTACATGTCTAATACTTTAATTGGAACTTTAAACAATTAATAAATAGAGTAGTGCATGTTGTCTCAGTGTTCCCCATGCACGGGGAACACTGAGACAAAAGATGGGTAACAGTGAGACATTGCAACCAAAGTGCTTATAAAAATAACTGGTATTTATGATTCTTTAAAAATGCTATTTTATCTGCCTGTTGAAAGATGTGCCTCTTGATAGACTGCATCCTTCAGGAGTATGAAGGGACAATGCTGGGTTGTGTGTTAAGAATGAACGCATCCATTCAATTCCTGCTGTCTAATTCTCCACTCCACCCACACTTTATTTTGGGTACCATTGATGAATGTACCATGTAGTGGTGAAAGTACTTAACTTGATGAGTTCAAGTTGAGATAAGACTACCGTTGCAAAAGTCCCGCTACCTCAGGGAATAAAACCTGGGCCCGCTAAATGGGAAATCGCCATTCTTGTCATGCTTATCTGACCTGTGCTTGTCTAACTTGTGCATATCTGACCTATTTAATTTCATAGCTGGAGCTGAACGTGAAATAAAATCGTGGTACGGTCAAAATGTAGCCTGATCCCGGATGAAAAATATAGAATAGAATATATATTTATTATGCTCTGGTCATCACCCCTGGAGCAGTCAATGTGTATTCTCCAGTGGCGAACAGTTTGTATCTTCCCACATCACTACAGGACCACTCCAATCCAAATTATCTCACTCAGTGGCATTGGTGATAAATCAAGTTACAGTAACATGCTATTCTGCCTACCTTTTCAGTGCTGGTGTGAATTGGGTTTTTTTTAAAGTCTTGAGTGAAACTTGATGTATTGGCGGGAGATTTATTTATTTTAAGAAAAATAGTTCATGTGCAGCAAAATTACCAATTAAAAGTGTACTTTTAACAAACACAAAAAGACACATAAACAACAATAACAGCAAAAATAACAAAAAACTTGACTTAGGCGATCTGGAGTTGGCATCTAAGTCTGTTATTGGGTAGGTTTGCTGTTTATTTAACCCTTTGAGTGCGGCATGACGTGATATTACGTCATAATTTTTTTACCCTGGTGCTAATGACGTGATGTCACGTCATGGGTATCGTGAGTATTCCAGGTCTCACTAGATGGCCTAGTGAAAGTTCCCTATTGAAAGCTGGAACACTCACGGTATCCTGACGAGATATCACGTCACGCCGCACTCAAAGGGTTAAGGAAAGATGTGCGGAGGCCAAGTTGGTGAAGTTTTTTGGCATTAGGGAAAAGGGATTGATGTCATTGGGAAGTGAATTTATTAAGGAGAGACAAAAGAAGAGCGAGCATATAATTAGCTATGATCTTGGAGTTGTGATGTGGAGATAAAATTAATCTCATCAGAAGTACTTTTCTAAGTAATTGGTTGGTCTTTGGACAGTCTCTACTTTCAATGCCCTCATTATAAGTTTGTCTGTTATCCTTCCCCTACTAAAATGCATTCCTCTAATTGAGTTCCTGTGTCTCTTCACATCCCTTAGTACCAACATGAAATCTGTCTCTCTGCTATATTCTCCTGTGCTTACCTAGCATTTTTCTATCTCTCAACCCAATTTAGGTGCCTCACCTCTTTCTTGTGCTGACTTAGACTCCGAGTCATGGATATCTCCACGGGCAGGAGTCAAATGCCACAATAGTTAACAGTGACCTTTGCATTTTCCTCCCTCAGAAACACCCTTGAGACATTAACTGTCATTGAGGTGGCTGTGGTTTGACTATGTGAGTCAAGACAAATCCTGAAGTACACACATTATTTATTTAATTTAAAAAAAGCCTGCTTTTGCTGATGAAATGGGTTTCCTATTAAAAACCAAACTTACATCACAAAATATGCAGATTATTCCAAGGGTAAATTTTTAATAATCGAGTTTGTCAAGCCACAGGAGCTGTGGCACCATTTGTATGGAACTCCCGTAGTCTGGCTTCAATTACGGTAGTAATTCACTGATAACTTTTTAAAAAATGAATGGTTAGATGTCCATAGGGTGAACTTAGTAGATGCATAGTGAACATAACCTCACATGAATTGGCAGTAATGACTTAATTGCAATTAATGTACGTTGTGTATTCAAAAATATAATTTCACTTAAAAGGGCATACTAATCAATGTTTCCTGATACTGATTACCTTCAAGGCATAACTTTTGGTTACCAAATCAGGGAGCATAGAGTTGAAAGAGTTGTGGTACTGACCATTGCAAATCCTAGGTAGAACAGCTGCTCTGGTGTGTAGTCCTCCAAACCCTTAAGTCTTGGCTCAGGACCATGTTTCTGGACAAATCGACGGTAAGCAAGTAAAGCTTGCTGTAATCCTCCATTATCAGCTATGTTCTCACCTTGTGTTATGACACCATTAGCCTGATGATAGATGCAACAGATGATTATATCTCTTAGAAATAATGAACTTTAATAAAAATAGTTAAAGTAATAAGTCATTGGCATACCATTACTTTGTTCCCCTGCAAACTGTCTAATTCAGGTACTCTGTAGCTTCCATATTGGTCAATGAAACATTGAGCCTTTTGGAGGTATGTATCAATGGTAGAATCTGACCACCATTGAACCAAATTGCCATGCAAATCATGCTGTCGCCCCATGTCGTCGAATCCATGAATTATCTCATGTCCCATGATAGCTCCAATGCTGCCATAATTTAAAGCTCTAAATAACAAGAAGAAAATATAAATCAGAGGTGGTTTGTTGACTTAATCAAAAATAATGTGTAATTCATCAGATATGAACATCTCATTATGGCTGGTTATCCATATGTGCAAATAGTTTTCTTTAAAGGCGTTAGTCACTCCCGGTTCTTCTCCTTGTGTAGTGCAATCAATATATTTTTGCATTGTTCTTACTGGTCTTTTTTTGCGAGGGTTTTTAGAGGTGACATTCTTTTATCACTTAATTTAATACCTATGTATTGTAACTAATCATGGATTATCTTTTAAGGAGTTGAATTTAACAGACTAAATGCTGCCCTGTTATTCTTTGCGGTATTTCATGCATTCTTATGGAATGGGTTTAGTTTACTTAGTAGTATCTTCATTTTTTTTATATTGAGCATGCCCTCTTAATTTGTATGCATCTCTATACTCATGCTATTCCTAAGGGTAGCATTTGGCAAATGACTGTGATGTCAAAGGTCTGGGACAGAAAAAATAGGTTTAATGGACTGTATTGAGGTAATTTCTAATTTTTTGCTTGATAATTTTAATTGATACTCACTGAATACGACCTTTTTTAAAGAAGGGAGACTGAAGTATGCCTCCTGGTAATACTGCAAAAAAGTGATAGTTGTTTTAAATGAGCTACTCTATTTATTAGGAGGCTATTTTCTTAAGAATCTCTTTCACTTACCTATTGAATTGAGAAGTATTTTGTAGTATGCATTTATCACTGCTGGACCACTGTTCCACCTGAAATTGGAAGGAAGTAAAATATAACTTGAATTACAGCCCCTATCAACAGAAGTGGTGCTAGCTGATTATAATGACCTGATTCTACAAATTTTATAGTTATCATTTGAGTAGATTTGTATTGAATTATGTTATTATATATAATAATAAAAATGGTTCACTCGGCCATATAGCCACTCCCATGAGAATTGTCAGCCAATGAACATATTTTGAATTAATTACTTACTATAAGTAGGACACATTCAACAGATTAAGGTTTAATTATGTGGAAGTTCATCATTATGGATACAAACAGAATCACACCTTTCCACAGATCTGTGGAAAAGAGAAGGCAGTGGATAAGATTGGATGGTCAGCAATGGAAAACTTCAGAGGAGGTGGATGCTGAATCCACCTCCTCTGCTCCAGCCTCACAATGTCATATTAGAAATTTGAGGAATACATCATGTAGGTCTATCTGTGGAAATGGAAGCAAATAATGCTTCTCTGCTCATATGGTAATGTGGCAGATCCAAACCTAGTCTCCTAAGTTTTGTGTCTCCTAAGATTTTATAGAAATAAAAGAACAGACTGGATGATGGAAACTTTCAAGTCATTAACTGATGATTTCATGGAAGCATTATTTTCCTTGAATCCAAATACATAATTATTCAATAAGGCATGCAGTGCATGGCTGTCTTTGGGAAATCTGTTTCCCAAACCTAGTCAAGTGCATTGAATTTTGAATGTTTTATTTTCATAAATTTGACTATGATTTTCATGGGATGTTTGCATTTTTCTTTCTTTTTATTTTCCAAAAGGCGTGGCCATCGAATTGTGGTAGCATATAACATCCTTCTCCTTATTTCACTGATGCTCTTTATAACCTGAGTAATACTCACTCATTGCGATCAGTAGGCTTTCTTAACTTCTTCATGATTTGTTTCACAAGGAAAGTGGTGATAGAAATTCTATTTTTGAAGTGACTCTTCCCCACAACCAACTGGAAATAAAGAAATAGTCATTTCTTTTACTTTGTTAATTTGAAAAGATACCGTTTTGCATTTAGTTATGACAGATATGGTCTGCTAGATACTTAATCATTGTGCTCTTGCATACTTGATATACTTCAGTAACCAATGCAATCGCATTCTGTGTATGTCAGTGGTTGTCCATGATAAAATTCCCAAAGTGTGTTGCTTTAATGACATTTTCCAGGCCTCTTTGTCACATAATAATAATTTTATTTGTCCAACGATTTGTAAAAACAAATATAGGACATGTCAAAATGATACACATGTAGACATAAAAATACATAAGACATAAAAATTAAAAATGTACAAATAACCAAAGATAAAACAGCTGACAAAAGAATAAATGACTATTTGCACTCTGCAATAAGTTCATCCACACTGTAGAATGCATTTAATAACAAATACCCTAATGAAACTTTACAATTGTGAAAAGCAAATTTACAATTGTAATTTTGAGAAATACCATTGTAAAACTGGAAATACAATTGTAAAAAAATAGAAAATACAATTGTAAAGAGGGGAAATACAATTGTAAAAATTGCCAAAATCCAATTGTAAAATTTACAACTGTAGGATTTCAATAGGGTAGCCCTTAAGATTGCGTTTAAATACATTATACACTTTTATTGACATGAGGGTAACAGGTACATTATTGTATAAACAAATACCAATGGCTAAGGGACTGTTTAGTGTTAAAGATGAGATATGATGGTTCTGATGAATATGGTCTAGAGTCCGGGTAAAATGATTATTGGAATTGGATTCAACCAGGTGTAGGTTTTGTTTTATAAAGAGTACCAAGTTTAAGATGTAGGCACAAGGTAATGTGAGGATTTTTTGGCTTATGAAGTGGGGTCTGTATGACTCTATAGGGCAGATTTAGCATGATACGTATGGCACATTTCTGAAGTAGGAAGACCTTATTCAATAGGATGGGTGAGCCACCCCAGAGTAGGATGCAATACGTACCCCGGCTATAAAATTAGCCAAAATATACAGGAAGTAAAATACTCATAGAGACTGAGGATTTCAAATATCTTAAACAAAATATTGAAGAGTGCAGTAATGATATAAAGTTAGAGACATGCACATCCCATTTTATATAATGCTGGACATGAACGCCTAATATTTGCCCATTATAATATATCGCATCAAGGGTACCATGACTGTTCCAGCTTTCACTAGGGAACTTTCACTAGGCCCCCTAGGGGAAGTTGGAACACTCATGGTACCCATGATGTGATATCACGTCATCAGCACCAGGGTAAAGACAACCATGACATGATATCATGTTATGCCGCACTCAAAGGGTTAATGGCCACTTCAGATAATTTGCTCAGATGCATTTTAATTGTTATGTATTTCACTTTATACATACCCCTTCATAGAGCTCTTCAAGGGCTGTTGTGTTGGTATACCAGCGAGGGTAACCAATTTGCTGAGTCATGGCATCTGCTTTCTGGCGTGCGGCCTCCTTTGTCTCTTGGTCCATCCATGTAAGTTTTCCTACTTCCTTCTTGAAAGCTTCACGCAAATACCCCACCATTTCCACAGCCTGTACGCAGTAAATGGTAAAACCATGGAAACCATTCGGTATCATTGCAACAACATCAGTGAATTGAAGGTATTGGTGAAAATAAGTAAAAATTAAGAGTTGACCAGGTAAAATAGATGGGTTTGCTCAAGATTGCCTGATGGATTTTTAAAGGTTGAATTAGAACCCAGAAGAATTATCAGACAAGAGCATACTTTTCAGATTGTAGGAAAATAGTGTCTCCCTTAGTTGTAAAAAGTTATGCCTTTAGTGTGCATAGGGAGGGAAATATTAGCCCAATGATTTTAGAGGAAGTTACTTCCAAATACTTATTGAGTTAAATTTATTTTTTAGCCATAACGACTCGCATATTTTCAATTGCTATGAGATTGAAAACTGCCATCCTCTAATAGATTACCCATGAAAAATCATAAAATTTTATGAAAAAAGATATTGTTCAAAAATTCTCCATCATATCAATATTTTTGCATATACTTACTGCATTCTTGGTTTCAGCATCAAAGTACTGTTGGACATATTGGTAGCCCGTTGCATGGGAGAGTTCATCTTTGACTGAAGCTACACAATTTTTCCAGTGAGGTTGTTCTTCCTTGATGCCCATCAGGACCTTATGAAACTCAAATGTTAACTCTCGCATGCGTTTTGTTGTCTCTTGGCCGAGCATTCCGGCTATTCTTGATTGCAAGCAGTTGGCTGGAAAAGGTATAAGTAATTTTTTTAGTTCTAGTAACCCCTTTAAAGCTCCTGGGAAAATTCTGAATATGTATTTTACGATTTCATGAAGTTTTCTTAAAAAGTTCTTAACCTACCTGCTTTTTCAAACTCTGTTATTTATGTTAATGGCCTGTATTTATCTCTGAGTCCTTCAAAGTTGAGGCCATTTGAACACATTCATGTGGATATGAAATATACTAAATGAAAATATATTGGCTACACTCTTGATTTAATTAGTTATCATCTTCTATTTGATACTTAAATGGGTTGGGGTTACTATGATCCATGGTTAACCTGAACTGTTTCTACTGAATTTCTTAATATGAGGTATAAACCTTGGGGTATTTTTGGCAAAAGCAAGTAGGTATACCTCAGGTAAGGAGTCATCTTGATATGCCTCAGTAGAGAAATCCAGTTAATGAAAATGCCAGAGCCAGAAATGCACCTTGGGATATTTTAAGGACACATAGGTAAAGGTAATGTAACTTAGTACTGACAGTCATACTATTGGAAACATCAGACTAGCAATCTATCTTACCATCTATTGCTTCTCATCGATTCTCTACTATCTAGCAGTTAATATCAATTTTCCTTTATCATTGCATATGAACCACTTAAGTCAAGTGGGTTCTCGTAAGATTGTTACACATAATTGTGATTAAGTGGTAATTTCAACCTGTATGTTGGATATGCAACAGATAATTTTGCATCGGCAAAAATCATTGCATTTGACTAATGTTGAGGGGATGAAAAGTGGGCCAATCATGAAACCAGCAACATGTCCAAGGTGGTTATGTACTTTGGAACAGGTTGAATGTATGAGTTTTGAATATAATAAAAGCTGCTTTTTGGTAGGTTTTCAAAAATCATGTACATATTCATTCCATGTTAGTGATTGTTCCTGCCATTGGTTCTCTCTAAGCCGAGTGTTAATGCATTAATGAGATACTTGAATAAAAGGTTTGTGGAGGGCCTGATATGGAGCATTGTGTCATGTGGCACTAAATCTTGAACACTAGGGAGAAGAGGGTGAGAAGAAACTGAAGCCAGCCAGAAATGGACACGGAGGATATTGGACTATGTGTGATGGGCCAAAGTGAGGACTGAGAAGTTCTTGGCATGGTGAGGTAGCAAAGAAATATTCTTGAAGAAAAAATAGTGGATGGAGACAGGTATTATGGGGGACAGGATAGAGGAGGACATTTGGAAATGTAGAATGCCAGGAAGGGGGAAGAGAAGGTGATTTTAGGATACTATTAAGGGTGGTAGGATGTGTCCTGTAGTAAAGAGAGATGATGTTTAGCAGTACCTATTGCTAACCTGTAAAGGAAAAAAGGGGAGTAACAATAATCCATCTATCCCTACCATTGCTGTTGGAACACCAAAATATTTTAATTACTCCTGATTTTGTTCATGTGCAAATAAACTGAAAACTTTCAGCATTAACTCCTTTAAAAGTTATAATGTTGTTTTTGTAATATTTTGTGTTATCAGTAAACATACTCATGTAGGGTAAATCAGTGTGATTTCTGGGTTGTCCTTAGCATTCTTCTACCATATTTAATTCTGCATCAGGTCTTGAGATGGATAGGAGACTGAGTGCAGTATAATGAAATATTTTATTGTATTGTACTCAGCTTCGTATCCATCTCAAGTCTTTAGGATGCTGAAATAAATCGGCGAAACATTGGAAAGTGTTGTTTGAATTCATTCATACAACTGAGACCAATCCTCCAGAATAATAATGAATATGGTTGTACCAGATTTTTTTTAATTGGACACTTATAATGAGGTGTAAGAATCCCTGTGCATTCTCATTGTAAGTTGTAATAAGAGGGCCATCCGGAAAGTAGTACCGTTTTAAAGGTAAAAAAACAACCAGCGAGCATCTTTGGAAAAAAAATTTTGGTCTAGTCCAATTTTTACTACAAGGTCTCCCTGTAAACTTGAACATAACCATAGTGGAAAAAAGTTGTGTAATTTTTAGTTGAAAATTGTCTGAAATAATCTCTGTATGAATGAGAAATGGGACATTTTGATCATGAATTTCAAATAAGTACTTAGAAGTAATCAGTTCACGGAATTTACCTATGGATTCTCTGTGGAATATAGCTCAAACGGTGCGATTTTTATGTGATACTGACAGAGAAACCATGAATTCTATTGGAAATGGCTGGGTGAAATGCAGTAAGTCCTCGGTATGCGTCGTTTCGATTTACGTCTGATTCGATGTTACGTCCATGCTGACATTAAGGGTCATCGAAAAATTTTTCCCTGTTTAATGTTAATAAAATAGACCGTATGTGCTTATGCTTGCGTTTTTTTATGGTTAAGACATAATCATCCCATCTGAAATTAGCTATTTTTCCTGGACAAAGACAAAAAACGAAATTTGAAATTAACGCCTTGATTTATCGTGGGATTTAAGGGCCACGAATATCTGGATCCGTTTTACGTTTTTTCGACTTACGTCGCTCTTCTTCCACGCATCTCCGACGTAAATCGAGGACTTACTGTATGTGAACTCTATGTGAAATGCCAAGTATTCACACAGAAATCCACCAGACTGAGGGCATCCAAATCTTGGATAAGAATGTAATATTTCTAACCAGAACCCCATGAAATCCATTTGGAAAATATTTACACCCCCCACTCCTTTCTTCCTCAACCCTCCCCTCATAACCATGTAACCCATGTAAAGAATTTGTATCTCTGCTCTCCTTTGTGTTCTTCCGTTCATATAATCTCCATTCCTCCGACCTCAGTTCCTAAAGAGATGTATCGACCCTTTTTACATGTTTCCATGGCCATCATCGTCAAAACTTGATCATGAGAAAAAGACAATTTCTTATAAATGTGATAATCAGTAGGAGCCAGGTCGGGGCTCTCGAGAGGATGGTAGAAGATTTCTAAAACAGTTCATGAAGTCATATTTTCTCATTGCCATAAGGTTTTCCAATTATCTAGGAGGAGCGCATCAAAACCTTTCGACAGCAAACCTCTCCGCCGATTTTGAATACCCCTTCGCAATATCGTTAGTTTTTTACAATCTGTGTTTGCATTAATGTGGAGCGTCTGATAGGCATAAAATCAATGAGAAAAGCAATGCGCGCGAGAAGTGGCAACCTAGGAGCGCCGAGGCAAATACGTAATTAACAATGGCGTCAAAATCTGGAACTATGTAATTCAGATAGTGCGTGTCCTTGAAGCTTTCCTATTCGTTTGCATCCAATTTAATTTTGTGAGAACTGGGAACGCCAGTGGATGTGCCATCATAAAGTAATTAAGTATATATTTACTATATATTATATTTATTCTATGGTGTCATTCATTATCAGCGCCATGCACGCATTCGCCTCTCAAAATAAAATTGGCAACAAAATATTAGGCAAGCTTGTAGGACACGCGATTGAAGGTCGTTTTTCCAGATTTTGAAGCAATTGTTATTTACATAGATTCTTCGGCGCCAGGAGTTTTCAACTCTCAAGGGCAGTGTTTCTGTAGGTTTGTCGAGGAAAATAGGATTTTAGGGTCGTGATCAGCGCTTTTTCAGACTGAGAGTCGACTTGCGATTCACTTTGGCGGAGAAACCAGCTGAAAACGTCAAAATCCTGTGAGATACTTAAACTGTCGTGTGCAGTAAACAAACGAAGAGAGAACGATAGAACCAATATCAAGCATTTTTGTCTTATTCTTGCTTTTGGTTACACCTACGGCATTACGACATTAATAATTTCCTGGCAAAATGCAGCGATTTAAAAATGCTATCAATGTCGCCGAATGAAACGAATCGATCAAAATATAATATACCCTGTAAATTTGAGGTCGCAAAAATATCAAGCGTGGTAACATTCATTAATCGTGGCAACATGAGACAATCATTGGCGAAGGATAAAGGTAAGCGAATGCAGTGAAGAATTTCCTTCCGGTGATAGGGAAGGTAGTGAGGTTAAGGCGTGTGTGTGAATTAAGGGGGTAGTCTCGTCCCTATTCGCAAAAGAAATTGATTTTTTACTGGCGTAGAGTTCTTGCTTTAACTTCCTGTGCAAGAACCTGAACAGGTCTTTCAAAAATTGTCAACTTTAATTTGAACTGTTGCATATCCCAAAAAAAGTCCCAAACGCATTTGTTTGTTTATTTGGTCGCAGAATGCTATTTTATCACTTCCGCATGGAGCGGAAGGAAGGTATGCCTCTTTCTTGCAAGGAAGCTTGCAAGAAAGTCTTAGAGAGACCTCACTGACCACGAACTTCTGGAGAGGTACACAGGTGGTTACATTCAGAATCCAAACGAGTCGTTGAACAGAGCTATCTGGCTGCGCTGTCCTAAAAGTTTTTTTGGAAAGAAAAGTGTTGGCATTGCTGCTGCTGAGGCTACGGTACAATTTAATCGTGGCTGTCAAGGCAAAATCAAAGTTTTGAGAGGCATGGGAGTCAAACCTAAGAACCGGTGCATTGAATGAGTTATATCTGAAGAAAACACCGGAGTTGACCAAGCTCAATGAAGACCAAAGCAGAGCACGAAAGAGACCAGAATAGCAAATTAACAAAAGAAGAAGGATGAAGCAAAAAGTAATGATATCATTTCTATTTGCTTCATCCTTCCTCTGTCATATGATGATTCGTATCTTCCTAGCGGTTATTAATGTGTTATTGACAATCGTAACTTTAACGCTGTTTATCTCAAAAGTGTAAATTTTTAGTTTGCGCGCAAAGTCATTAGAGAACCGGATAAATGTTTCTCGGGTCTTCCACCGGGTGAGCAGGTCCATGGGGCCCAACAGGGAGCCGCACACCAGAGCCGTCTGAGGAACCAGTGGCTAAAGCCTTCCCACCATATGTGTCAACTATATCGGGGAAGATTCAACGCATTCTTCAACGCTTTAGCATCCAAACAGTACATTTACAACCGCCAAAGCTGAAGGCTATGCTAGTTAAGGCAAAAGATCCGGTCGGCTTGAAGACGCCAGGGGTCTACCAAATTCCCTGTGAGTGCGGAAAAATGTACATTGGATAAACTGGGCGTACCATCGAGACAAGACTGAAAGAACACCAGAGACACTTCCGATTGGTACAACCGCAGAAATCAGCCGTATCGGAGCTCAGCATTGGTGAGGACCACGCCATACGGTGGGAGGAGACCAAAATAATCAGTCGCACTCATGGTTATTGGGATCGCCTCGTTAAAGAAGCCATCGAGATCTGTCTGCAGCCGAGAAACATCAATAGAGACGCAGGTTTCCAATTGAGTAACATTTGGAAACCAATCGTGGCCACCATTAAATACGTCAGGGAAGGCGGGAAAACTCGCAGACGCCACAGCCAATCAGGTGGCACCTCCTGACCCGGGAGGAGAGAGAGTGTGTGTGTGTGTGTATATATATATATATATATATATATATATATATATATATATATATATATTACAGAAAAAGGAAATAAATTTAGAAATATAAGCTAGCAACAAGGCGTTGAGGTTGGGGATGGATAGATAGGTATATCAGTGGACACTCACAGAAAGGCGATCCATGGCGACGCCCGTGTCCACTGCTCTCGGAAGCTTTCGTGGACACCGGCGTCGCCATGGATCGCCTTTCTGTGAGTGTCCACTGATATACCTATCTATCCATCCCCAACCTCAACGCCTTGTTGCTAGCTTATATATATATATATATATATATATATATATATATATATATATATATATATATATATATATATATATATATATATATATATATATATATATATATATATATATATAAATATTACAGCACTTTCTACAAATCTTAAAACTGTAAATACGTATCAACCCTGAAGAGGAGAAATCCTAAAAAGGGGCCCCATTAATGTTTAATGTATAATTTTATGTTTTTGGGAATAAAGAGGTAACCGAGGTAACGGCATTCGGAAGCTGAACCTCCTGAAGATGGAGGACAAGTCGTTCTCCGAGACGCTGGGCCCCATGGACCTGCTCACCCGGTGGAAGACCCGAGAAACCTTTATCCATCAGATACGCCGGGAAAAATCTGAGATCCTTCATCATAAGAGAATCATTTAAGATAGAGCCTTGAATTTTTTAAACTAAATAGTATTATATGGGAAATAACCTGAACTATGGATTTTAAGATCCGTCTGCTCTAAGTGTTTTGAAAATTGTGGTATAAAGCTAAATAATTAAGGGAGGACACAAATTCGTGACGGCACGGTTCGCTCCCATTGTGTGGTCGAAAATAGTTAGATTTTTATCGGGCAAGGGCCGACCGTTTTAAAGATTGCGACCTCGAAAACGAGTAATGATGGATGTTCTTTACGTAACGTATAGAAGAAAGTGTTCGCCAGAGGTTGATCGTCTCCGATTTTCAAATTTCTGGCTGAGAAGTGAGTTTTTTTAGTCAAAGTTTAGGTAAGTGTCCTCACTAACGCAGAGGGATCGAAATTTATCTTTCGCATCATCTTTTGGAATAATATCTCCCAAATGAAATAAAGAAAACTCGAAGTCGTTATCTTAAATAGTTGACCCGTAGTTGAGTGATACGTAAACACGGGTTGAGTGAAAAGGAGGCCTGAAACGGTCGGCCAGAACCCCCCTCGGCCGTAACGCCTTCGCCAAGGGGCGAAGTCGGTGAGCAGCTTGGTGGAATGGGATTAAGGCCATGGAGAATAAGGAAGCTAGAATACTTGGGAAGGAAGAGGAGAAGGATACGCAATTATGGACTGTAATGAATAAATAAAAATATGGAAATGGAAAATAATCCACTATCCTACAAAATGTACCCTGACTGGTAGAACATAAAACGACAATGAAGGGAATGTATTAAGATATTTGCTTGTCGTTTGTTGGAAAATATTCAACTCACTGTGGACATTCCCTCCATGCGCGCTACTCTCCCAAGATTCGCTACTTATTTTCCACAGAAATGAATATTTGCTTCAGGCCTGGTAGCAGTTGACGAACTTTATGATGAATAAAGCCCTTTGCCCTGTTATTTAATGTCATGCTAACCATGGAATGACATAGCTTTTACAGTAGCTAATTAACTTAGAATTCAGGCAATACACGGTCGGTCGGGGGTTGGCGGAAGCGTTAGCGACAGAAGAACTTATTATCATTGGGTTTAATACCTACAGAGAAATATTTGTGATATATATCAGTGTTGTGTGTGTATCACAGTGTGAAAAGTGTGTGTGCCTAGTGCGCATGTCTGAATTGATGTGAATAGTGCGCGAGTATTTGGGAGTTCAGTGCAACAAGCACATGTAATAGTCAAGATGTTTCGTCCGAACTATGAACGCGCTACATCGGTTCTTGAGTTATGTCTGAGCAACATTGTGAAGGTTGTAGCTCGTGTCTTGTATTGTATCTCGTTGAGAATAAAGTAATTCTTGGCATAAACTTAATGGTCGAAGGCGTAACTTTGTGGAATGACACTACTTACATGACTAAAAAGGGAGAACTCTTAGTATTTTCCACACTTAAAACTTTAATTCTCGACCCAGGTTTCAACTGCCTTGCAATCATTTTCAAACCTTTCAAAATGATTGCAAGGCAGTCGAAACCTGGGTCGGGAATTAATTCTTAATCCGGAACATAGTCTCGTTATTAATTTCCATCAGGAACATAAGGATGTGAACCCGAAATAATTTAACTTTAGGAAGGCTAATGAGTGTGTTTTTTCAACATGAGCATTTTCCACAAGTATATTTTCATGTCAGGAATATAATACCCGTAGTATCTGAAACCAACCCTCGAAATGGTTCGTGGTTAACGTAGAAGAGACTCAGATGAGTAGATGGGAATCCTAAAACTATTAATTTGTTGTTCCGCAAAGTTATGTGCATTAATATCCATGAATCTCGGCAATTTTTAGTACAAATTAATATACTTATTCTGTCTCAGCTGGTGATTAATACCTGAAGAATTATGGAAAAAATGTGCAAAGCACTTAACCTATCATTTCTGACGTAGAGGGGTAGAAAATCACGTCTATTGTTGCCTCGAATGTCTACGGAAAGAGGTTCAATAATTAAATTAAGTTACTGATTACATGCGCAAATCAAGAAGCCATTGCTGCCGTCTCATTCTATAGGTTTGTAACTATCCTATTTTTACGACTGAGGTAAATCATCACATGTGTGGCGAGTGGTCTCTAATCTTACCCTCCTCAATTAAACTTTTTGTACAGATTGTCTTTGAAGTTCTACATATCCGTTGAAAGTTGTAAATACGTAAATATGCTTTTGCTTAGGCTGTTGTTATAAGACAACAGAAATATGTTTATGAGTTAAATGTTCCTTTATTCTAATACGTCGATATTGTTCTTCTCTTTTGGAAAGCACCGAGTGACTCTAAATTGTTGACATGATATTTGGTAGGCACTTCATCTAAGTCATAAAATGCTATTGTAATCTTCATCACCCTTTGCAGTCTCATTTGTTCTTAATAAACTTAAGAAATTTCTCTCGTTCTCTCTTCAAAATTCTCAGGATTGTCAATTTGTACGGTGAAACCAAACCCCTATCTTGAATATCTTGTTGGAGATTTGTGTGCGGCCGAATATTATCCATCGGATCCGATGTCAACCTTTGAGGAGCCTTCCGTCGAGAGCCGATTGATTAATTTTGGTTGTCTTGGAGTTCATTTACAAACTCACTCTCTCCCGGTCCCCATCCCCAGTTCTCCGTAATTCCGGGATCTCACAGTAGACTTCCCTCCTTCCCTGCCCTCCCTCAAGACTAGCCTAAACTCCTAAACTAATAGTCGAGGCCGATCCCGTGCGTTATGCAACCCACACAACTGCTGTGAATCCAGACTCCATCATCGGCTGTTGGCAGGGGCTACTTGAAATTGACAAATTTCCAAACATTGCATGTAACAAATGATGTGGTACGAAGTCACTCGCACGGGTGCATATACACCAGGGTTGAATTTCGCTATGAAAAAATCGACAATGTTGGGTTTATCCACCGCGACAGTGGCTTTGTAAGCACGACTTCGTCTCATGTGCTACAATCGCTACAATGTAGACTTGAGGCCTGAACATCCAGTTCGCATAAACCCCCCTCGAAATTCGCTTTGAAGGAAGATGGCTTGGTGGTGTAACTGGCTAACACACCTGACCGGCAATTGGGAGATCCGGGTTCGAATCCCGGTCAAGTCAATTGATTTTTTCATAGCGAATTTCAACCCTAGTGTATATGCACCCGTGCGAGTGACTTCGTACCACATCATTTGTTACATGCAATGTTTGGAAATTAGTAAAAGGCTCCGAAAATTCTTCCGCAATTGGCTTCAAATCTGCTTTGAAGCTAGTATTAAAAACATAGCGTAATATTTTATTTAGTTAGAGGTTGGGTTTTAACGTTGGTAATTTGCTTGACCGTGCTGTTCTAGAGAATTGGGAAAATCATTCACCCGTATCAGAGTTATTCTCAACTTTGTCGATAAGGAATTATCAAAATGATCTCAAATCCACCTCGTTCATACCTGCAGGTTTGAACATTTGTTGTGTGATATTTCTTTGAGCACTTTCTTCTCTTCTACCATTCCTATATTTATGTCCGTCGTTATTTGGCGATCGGTCGAATCCTTATATCTTCGAGAAATGAATTCTATGATGCTTTTTTGTTTTCTCGATCGAGATCCGATAAGTTATTACTTTTATTAGGCCATTCTAGGATGGGTAAAATGGAGACACACTGTTAAAATTATTACCAAGATAAGATTACAGCACCCTGTAAGTAATTCAGGGGAGTGCGGCAGGGGATGAGCTTTCATCAACCTATCTATCTAGACTACAATTGCTTTTGAAACTGCGAGTACTGATACATTAGCAAAAACCTGCGAATGCAAGAAGTGTTTGCACCTACATTAACTGCACACTCTCCTACCAATTTAAGGTAACTATGAGTATATATTTATGTATTTCGCAACTACATAAAGGTATGTAGATACAAGAGTTAGACAGGAAGCATGAGAGGCGTAACGTTAGTTCCAATATTCACACTAAAACAAGAGCATAGATTAGTGAATCGAATGATTAGCCACGTTACCCAGCAAACCTGTTTTTATAAGGTCTTGATTGTGGCTGTCATTGTCAACTCCACATTCCTGAGAAAAATTACATTTTTTACCTATCCTTAAAGCAGTTTATGTCAATAATGTGATGATCATAATAAAACTTATTGAAGTATATTGAGGTGAAATTCGTGGTTGCGAGATATCAGTGTCCTCACCGATAACTCTGACGGGTGTTCTGTCCAATAACTCTGAGAGCCTGAGGATGTAGTCGGCTTCAGTCAAGATGACCCTCTCGTCCGGGCCGACGGTCTCCACGCCCTTCAGGATGCGGTTGAGGAATCTTTTCCACTTGATGCGGGCGTGAGGATGGGACACCTTTGCCTTGTCCGTCAACTTTTGGAGGGTTCGTAGGGTCATCGGGTTGTACTGCTTTGCTTGGTCCCTCCTCTGCTCATCCGGCGTGGAGATCTACAGAAATTGTGAGGCACAGAAAAAAGTAACGATGGCTCTGGCCTCAGGGTCACTAATTTAAAATTTTCTGAAAACTTGAAAATGATGTTATTTTCCTTAGTTAAATTTCACATCGCCCGCACAATAGCAACCTTGGGATAGTTAAAAAATATCGCGTATTTTTGGATTAATACTATTGGTGTAATATATGATATGATGTAAAATTCACACCACCACTCCGCCATCAGGTATCCATTTCCATAAACTACCCGAAAAGTCAATATGGCCGCCTCTGGAAACCACGTTTCCGGAATGTAGCATCATTTTTAAGAATGGTCAGAATTTTGTTTATCAAAAACTTTGGATTTTGTGCATATTACTTCATCCAATTTTAGTTGAATAACGCCAATATTTAAGGATGGAAAAAATGTTTATCGATGGACCTGTTTCACGAACATATACCTAAATTCTCACATCACGTCTGTTCGTCCTTGGAATTCCTTTCATCACATCGGTTCGTCCTTGGAAGTCGGAATTTGTTTGTGGTAAAAGTGTGGCAACATCAGAGGCCTATTACTCGATACCTTTCGATAGCTGAGTTCTGCCAATTGTTGCCCATGGATTTCTGCTCACCTTGGCTAGTTCCATTTCGAACTGGATGAGGTTGAATGACTCGACGGCGATGCTCGACTTGGTCACGGTCTTCGCCTTGCCTTTTGGCTTTGGCTCGTGGAGGGCCCTGGCCACTTCCCAGGCGCATGCAGCCACCCATTGTCTGTAGGCCTCGATCTGTTTGCTGTATGTGAGGGGATCAATCAGCATCGATCGAGAGAGTGGCAGTGTGGTTTGGTCCACCTGCGAAGAGGAGTCAAGGAAGAAAAAAACGATGATACTGATGTTGTACTTTACCACTTTTCATCTTATGTAAGAGCTTAGGATACATATTGCGGGTAGAAAGTAGATTATAGTCTCACTCTGCGAGGGCATTTCGATATTTCGTGAACACATAAGCCAACGCGCGTTCTCACATTAAGGCACTCGGAGACCTTCGAGGAAAATAGCAGTTGCAGGATTCTGATTTGGCCTAGAGAGAAGTGAAATGTAAGCAATTTTTTGCGTTGGTATAATTTAAAGGCCAACATCATTGATTATGTGGTCACGTGATTCCCTCACCCGAACGATATTGGACTTGTTTTCAAATTGGCAGCATCTCAGTCAACTGCGCTATTATCTTTTTGCGCACTATAAAAAGGCAACCCTAAAGTTTCTCCTTAAATAAAAGAATAATATTATATTCTTCCGGTCTTTAGTTCAGAAAATAATGTACCTAATTCACTGGTGGATCTATCTTTTATGATTCATTTGCCAATATTTTATCATTCTTGTGGCCAATCGGTGAAGAAATCTTCGCCAATTGACCACAAACATGAAACACAAGGAAAACTTGTCTGAGGTGTGATAAAAAGGAAAGAAAAAAGGAAAGTCTCCCTCGGGACGTTACGGGCTCTTAGCTCTTCTTCAGCCGTAGAGAGAGTGATACTGATCTATCGGGTAATGTTGGGAGGAGAGTTGAGGTTTGGACTGTATAGACGTTGCCCTTCTCTACACCTCAATTCAACTACACCTCCCCACAGTGAAGGCGTCAATGCCTTGAAGCACTTTCTTTCCCTCCGCCCCACCCTTAGGTATGTCCCCTTCATTAGCTTCCTTCTTAACCTCCTCGGTCCTGGCGTATTGTGTACAATACACAGAATTTTGAATTTGTTCCCGCTCAGCAACGCAAAATATTGGCAACGCCACTAGTTAAGCGCTTGCTGATAAGGGGCAGCATCATTAAGAACCATGATTCCCAGAGATATTAATTCTGCAAACATGGCTTACAACGCAACACGTAAGTATGAAGAATTTTCCAAAAATAATGCTGGATATGTCTCGGGACTGAGGAGATTAAGCTTTTTAAACATATCCTGGACGAAAATGCCTTCTCCCTCAGGGACAAATTTTTCCCCAAATCAGAGGTACTACAATGGGTCCCTCCTACGGTAAAATCTTCACGGGTCCACTAGAAGAGAAGTCTTATCATTTCAGTCCCTCAAACCCGTATTTTGGGTCCGAAAATTGGACGTGTTTACAAAATGGCTGCATCTCAGTCAACGGCACTTATATCTTTTACGCGCTCTAACTAGATTGCTCTAAAGTTTCACCTTGTATCATCATCGACTAGTATTCTACCTACTGGCAGGCCCCAAACACCAAGACTGTCTCTAATTCTTCCTGTCCCGGGCATCTTCCTTGGTTTCCTTGTAATTTCACTTCGTCTATCATTTTCAGCCTCCTTCTGCTTCTCTTTTCTTCCTCCACTCTTCCCTCGACTGCTGTATTAAACATCCCCTTTCTTCTTAAAATATGTCCGTTCCAGTTTCCCTTTCTCTTCTGTATTGTTTTCAGCAGTATTCTTTCCTCCCTAACTCTTCCCAGCACCTCCTCATTTCTTACTCTATCCACCCATTTCACTCTCTCTAGCCTCCTCCAAACCCACATCTCAAACGCATTGATCCTATCCTTTTCTCTTCTTCCCTAGGTCCACGTTTCGCATCCACACAAAATGACTCTCCACACATAACATTTCCCCTGTCTCCTTCCTCAGCTGTAGGTCCATACCGCTGAACAACACATTTCTTTCCTTATTAAAAGCTCCCTTTCCCATAGCTATTTTTGACCTAATCTGTACCTCACTCTCCCAATCTTCCGTCAGCATGCTTTCCAGACATCTTTACCTTTTTTCTGCTCTATTCTTCCCCCATTTGTCATAACATTCGCATTTCCTCCATCATTCACTCCTAAAGCTTTTGTTTTCCCAACATTTATTTTCATTCCATGGTCTTATAGTCCTTCCTCTAAACTTTTTATCATTCCTTGAAGTGCCTGGTTGTCATCGACTAAGATCACCATAAAATGAGCGAATCTGATATAAAAAATTGAATACTTTTCTCCCGGTTTTCAGTCTTGATGAAACATGCAAAATTCACTGGTGAACGAGTCTTTTCTGATTCTTATATAATGGTCTCAAAGCATTATCATATTTCGACGATATTCACTTGTTACCTTAATTTGGCTTCATTCACTGGTCTTTTTTTGCAGGGACAGAAGGGCCGGCCTACTTGTGAGAATCTCATAATATGAGAATCACTCCTGATTCTTATATTATGTTCACAATATTAATGAAAAAGGTACGAAGTAAAAGTGCTTCACGCCATTGTAAGCACGACAAAAGGGACGAGATTTTTATTGACTTTTTATGGCATTTGTAATTATCAATTAGCATTATATCTATGGTTTGATTCCTTACTAACCATTTCAGTTTTGCTGGTCTAGAACCTCATGGATTCTTCTTCTGGACTTCTAATTCAGTCAAGACTAATCAATTCTATCGTTTTACAAATTTTAATAGTCGAACTTCCTAGTAAGTGAAAAATCACGGCGCTTCATTTACCCATAAATTTTATGAATTAAGGATTCCTTTTTTTAGGAAATCGTTTCTATACCACACTTTTCTGGGTTAATCATAATGGCACTGGGGTGATTCTATTATATACTAGCTGCGCAACAGAATCATTCAGTATGGCTCATCGCACAAACTCTTCATAAGGCTCCTATAAACTCTAAGTATTCCGATAGACTTAATCTTTCCGAGACATATAGTTTTGCTTATCCGTCAAGTGCCTCATTTAGCCAAAGCCCTTTTGTAAGAGGAAAAATTCCCACCTGTGTATAGTTAAGTTTACATATCTGGGTAGTATTTTGGAGGAAAATTGGTTTAATGGTAAAGACGTAAGTTGTAGAATTCGTATGGCTAAGGAAGCATTTTCAAAGAGGAAATAACTAATAAGGAGTGTTCTGAGTAGAGACGTCAAGAAAAGGCTGAAGAGGGGTCTAATATGGAGCGTGGCGCTGTATGGGTCGGGGACTTGGTTTTTGTGAAGGGAGGATGCACGCAGGTTTGAGACGTTTGATATACGGGTGTGGATAATGGTGGAGAGGGTGAGATGGATGGGGAGAAGGACGAACGAGGAGGTATTGGATATGGTTGGAGAGGACAGGAAGCTAGTGGGAGAGGTTCGGAAGAGGCAGAAGAGATGGGCGAAGGACGTATTGAAAGGAGAAGGAATGTTGAAGAGAGTAGTAGACGGGAGAACATTAGGGAAGCGTGGAAGAGAATAGGGATTCTGGACGAAATGAGAAGAGAAAGACGATGAGAGAAATTTAAGAGGGATCAAACGGCGGATCACGTATAGGAGGGAAAACCGAACGATATGCCAGGAATTAGGACGTTATAATAAGTACTGTTCTAAAACCTACCAATCAGCTGGTAGAACACTCAAATGTGGACAGTTGCATGAAAATGAGATACCCACCATGATAACGCTCTTGCTGGTGTCCTTGAAGTCCAGGCCAACAGCTGCGATGAGCAGGGGTGTGACGGCGAGGCGCCGGGTGATCTCTGCTAATATGTCTTGCCAGTCGAAGTTCTCTTCGCTCCAGTCCACCTGAGTCATCGGCCATCCGCCGAACTCATCAAGAAGATCAACGAGCGGCTGTAGGCCTTCGTCCTCGATAGCCTCTGTGGCGTGTGAGACGGCCCGCGTGAATGAAAAATTGCATTCGATTATTGCAAGGAATGCAATAAGATTCTTACAGTTCACTCCCTTATATATTTTGCTCATGTTCGTTTATTATGCAAAAAAGTCTTGATGGTAATATTTCCAAAAGTCGTTGGCTATTTTACCTTACGTCAATTTAGAGGTTGGAAGGGGAAGTTGAAGCGTTATGTAATTTTCCAAAGTTTCAAACCTTATGCCTTTTGCTCTCGGCATCACATTGCTTTAAACATAAATGGAGAGAATATCTCCATTAGTCATGGACGCTTTTATCTTACGTAGATTTAGTGGTTGATAAGGGAAAGATGATAGGAGTTTAGTGATTGAGATAGGGGGAGGTTAACCCGCACCTGTGATCAGTTCAGGGTGAAATGCAAATAAAACCGGAGCTCTAAAATGAAAAATATGCACTCGCAATATTTGTTATTGCCATTGGGACTATGAGTTTCTGCCACCTCTTTAGCGAGCTCTACAGATCACAATCAGTAAAGTGGTTTTGAGTGAAATCAATCCCACGTCAGGGACCCACTTATTACGTAAACGTAAGGCTTCACAGAATTGTTATCGATGTAGTGAATCTCGATCGCCGACTTCATGAAGATCATCCACCCCCGAATGATTGACTCAATCACTACGTTTACCTATCGAGCTCTGAACTATATGATCTCGAACCTATCTAAACATTCTAAGCTAGCCTACTCAGATTGCGTGGTTTATCAATGCAAAAATTGATTGAAAGATTGATTTGGATCGGTTCATATCGATTTGAAATCACAGACTGGAAGAGAAGGCGGGCCGTGTTAGCCCGCTTCTCATATCGATCCCAATAGCCTGTTGCGTTTACCATACCGAGATAAACTGGCTAAATCGATCTGAGTTCGATTGGTAAACCGATTGGTTCGATTGGTGAATCACGTCAAAAAAGATGACATGCCAAAAGTCAAAAGTGAGATGCTAACACCGAAAGTATCTGTAGAAAACAATTAAGTGGTGTCAGTGTTATTTCTGTAACTATCATTACTTAATGTTAAATTACTTAATGAGGGAAAATTATTCCTTAATGAAAAATTTTAATCCGCTAAGGGTTGCAGGAGTAAAATTCAAGTGATGTATGTTATTTTTTCACGCTCTATGTTGTTAAATCATCTCTCTCGGAGAATGATGGGGTACTTTTGTAAAACTTGAGGCAATTTATGCATTATTTTCGGAAAAAAGATTGTAAAAGATTCGTGAGATCGGCATGTGGTATTCCAAGTAGTACCTTACGGATATGATGTTTTTGCGTAAGGAGTTTCACGGAACCTACCTTCATCCATGCATGACCTGTAAGCCTGCTTTGCCGCAATTACTGGGCTCGGGTCTTCATCGCCGTCATCTTCTTCAAACATCTCTTAGAAAAAAAAAGAAATGGCACAGATTTAATGGTAAATTTTGTCTAAATTGTACTAATTGCTCTAAATTAAAACATGTTTATGCCGATGCATGGAAATGTTTTTATCATTACTACCATGTGATTTGTCGCTTTCAAAATTCTCATGAATTTCAAAACATTATACAAAATTGTAACGTTTTTGAAAATGTTTAAATTAATAATTGTCGAAAATTGAAGAGGATTCTCTTTTTTAGATCGAGATATTTTAAGTTCACATACTTCTTTTTTACAGCAAAAATAGTTTTGTTTGAACATCGCAGCTACAATGAGATTCTCATTTTGTAGCATCATTAGCTTTTCGTGAAGTTTAATTCATCAAGATAAATTACTCGTATATGGCTGGCTTTAAGTAGTTCAGGGTTATCGAAATGATAAATCTTTAATTGGCAAATAAATAACTAGGAAGTTCGGAAACGTAGACTATCTAGATCTAGCACATGTTGATGTCAAGTTTTATCACAAAAATGACTCCTTAACGGCATTTATCATGTCACGATAAAAACCAATCATATTTTAGTGCTAAAAATGTACTTTGCGGGTGATCACCTAAAACACGTAGTAACTGTAAACTCTAGTAACGCGGTATGCTATTCGCAAGAGTTGGACTCTTTCTTTTGAGAGTAATACCTGTGCTTGTTCACCTTTAACACCCAAAAAACCACAACCTTAGCGTTTTATTGCTGCCTTGCCTTGCACAGGTGCCTTGAACTTTAAGGTAGTGCAAGTACACTCGTTAAAATGTTTAGCTCCTGAGGTCGAGAGGCACCACTCTAGAATAGATGTAATTTTTTGCGTTTGATAATCCTTTTGTCGGCGAATAAGAAAATCGACGATCTTATATTTTCATATTTTTGTACTAATAATTCGTCATGATGTCAGTAAATTACTCTCGTAATCATTGTCACGCAGAAAAGAATTAAAACAAATAAATATTCAAAATTAAAATTGTTGTTGCATAAAATTAATAATTCATTAAAAAAGATTTTTTTCGATCGACTCGATGAGAGTTATCTTTGCGTAAAGTCAACTGAAACCTACTTGACAATTTGATATTTGTCGTACATGACATGTGTATTTATTTTTACCCGTAACCTGCCTTTTCTTCGGAAAGCTTAGATATTTTGTTTTTACATCACCAACCTTTTACTTGTAAGTCAATTTTTTCGTTGAGCAGAAGGAACTGATTCCTTCGTGCTTCAGTGGGTGGCAGTGGGTGCCTGGCCATCCAACCTCCGCAGGCGAATTCGTAGAAGTCTTCGCAAGGATCTACTGACTGATTCATGTTCATCAGCATTTCTTTGGCTGTAAATAAGCAGGCATGGTAAAATTGTCGCAATGGTTTATTATATTTCGACAATATTCACTTCGTATCTTAGTATGGCTTTATTCGCTGCGAGGACAGATGAGCCGAGGTGGGATTTTGGAGTTAATTCTTGGTTTACTGACCTGTTGCTTTGCAAGCACTTGTCCTGCAGATCTTTTCCTCTTGTATGTGGGAATTATCGATTCCCCCTTCCACTTCTATAAGTTTTTCTAATTTTCCTGAAAAAATATATGAGGCGTATTGATTATTTCGATTATTGTGGGCTGAGCTTGGAATTAAAGAGATAAGGATGATAGTACAAAATTGAAAATCTTACTACTTCAATACTCCGTAAGCTTGAAACCGATTTACAATAGAAAAAAAGACTTAAACGACCGATTGCGTTATCATTAATAAATTAAGGCAGATTTTTTACCGCTCTCCCAAGAATATGTTGGGGTCATAGCGTTAGCATTTCATAGGCACTTACCTATGTAGTTATGTTCCGGCAGAGTTTTTTTCATACGCAAGTGAGTACATTTGACTACGTTTACCACGATCAGGAAGTAAAATAAATCCGCTACTCCTACCCTTTTGAATAGAAAACAATAAAAGTTAGTCATTATCATTATAAAAATGACATAAAACTATAAAACCTTCTAAATTTCTTTAATAAAATTACCTCATTCTTGCAGATCGCTGTTTACTTTCCGAGTATCACCAGCTACTCCGTGTGGATTCTCAGATGTAAGTGTTTACATGAAAGGAGGAATTCAGCGAGCTTGTTTGTGTTCTTTTGCTACCGGAACACTGCGGCCAATCCTAAACCCTACTACCGCTAAAACTGTTTACCGGGAACACATCCTCCCACATGTGGATTGAGAAGAAGTGGGATCATCAGTTTCCATTCATTTCGCATTTGTCATCAGTTGTTACGGTAGTCAAAATATAACAAGCACGATAACAAGGAGAATGAAATGCGAATATACCAAGGATGAGAATGGGAAGACTCTCTTTGACATTTTATAGTATGCGTATAGGGGGAAACACTGTCGCGATAGGTGGCGCCATGTGGCTGGCGTTTTCAACAAGCAGTCTTATGCCATGGGAGAAGAATAAGAAGGTCCACTTCGAATTTTTTTTAAGAATAGTACGTATGGTATTAATTGTACTTTATAGCTTTGTTTATTCTATAATAGTGTTTTGTTATTGGTTGTTATCGTTGAAATTGTGATGTTGTGACAACTATTCATTCTTGCCGAATAAAACCTTGTAAAGGTTTTGCCGACGATTACTATATTTTACTACAATTTATTCGGCAAGTTTTTTTTATCTCCACATCGCTTAAAATGGAACAACTTTTGAAACCAGAAAGGCTTGATACCGATCTTTCGTATGTGGGTGCGGAATCGAAGTGGGAGCATTGGAAGAGGACATTTACTAATTTCTTGGGCCAAGTAAACAACATTACTGGAGGTGGAAAACTACAATTACTTTGCAATTATCCCTACGTTTGCCAATCAAACCTAGATCGATATGAACTCGGAGTGATCCGAACATTCTAAGCCAGCCGACTCGAAGGATCGCTCGGTTTACCAATGCGAAATCAATTGAAATATCGATTTGAATCAGTTCACATAGATTTGAAATTTCAGACTGGCAGAAAAAGCGAGTTAGCCCGCTTCTCATATCGATCTCACTAGCCCGTTACGTTTACCAATCCGAGATGAACCGGTCAAATTGATCTAGGTTCGATTGGAAAACGTAGTGATTATCTCTGCTATTGTTTTTCGATACATTAGCGACCCCAAAAATTACGCTGACGCTATCAAAATATTGGACACTTTATACATCACGAAACGAAGTGAAATCTTCACAAGACACTGCCTTGCATCTAGAGCTCAGCAAATGGGAGAATCTATCGATGAATACCTCCAGATATTGAAACAGATGAGCAAAGATTGTGAATTTCAAGCATCAACAGCAAATCAGTATAAAGATGAATACATAAGGGATGCTTTTATACGAGGCCTCAAGATTTCGCGTATTCGAGAAAGACTCTTGGAAAATGCCTCCATTACATTAGGGAAGGCCCATGACCAGGCTAGGTCACTTGAACTGACTGAACTACACTCGGCATCTTATCTGAATACGACAAATTCAACTCCCGTTGCTGCTGCCGACCATAGAGCGGATAACTTTGAAGATTCCCCATCGACTTCAGCCGCCTTGGCAGGCTCCGAGAAATGCTTCTTTTGTGGGAACGATCGTCACCCAAGGAACTCTTGCCCTGCCAAGGAAGTTATCTGTGGAGGGTGCGGAAAAAAAAGGCATTACCAACGAGTTTGTAAATCAAGATCCAGACGTCCATCGGCGAATGCTACCGCTTCTACATCGTTTCTAGCTTCTGCCGTAATAACACCTCTATACCTTCAAAAATCCATAACTAATGTGCTAGTAAATGGAGTTGAACTAAATGCACTAATTGATACCGGCAGTTCTCTTAGTTTTTTGAACGAACGTTTTGTGGAAAGATGCCAAGTAATCGTAAATCCGTACTCCGGGGATATAACCATGGCCAACTCATCTCTGAGTTCTGATGTTACTGGATATGGTTCATTGACCTTAAAGATGCAGACCCATACATACGCCAATGCTGAGGTATTAATCATGAAAAATCTTTGTGCTGACTTTTTAATTGGGCACGATCTTCTGAAGAAAAATTCTTCTGTAGAAATAGAATTTCACGGTGAAAGATCGACCCTTAAAATCTGTTCGCTGGCTACTGCCCAAGTACCAGCCGCATCTCTATATGTCCAAACTTACACCAGACTGCAAACCAGTCATCACCAAATCCAGACGTCAAACAGAAGCTGAAAAAATATTCATTGCCGCTGAGGTAGAAAGATTGCTCAAAGAAGGGGTAATAGAGCCTAGTAATTCACCATGGCGCGCTCAAGTTTTTGTGGTGAAGGGAGAAAATCACAAACCTAGAATGGTAGTTGATTACTCCCAAACTGTTAATAAATTTAAAATGCTTGATGCTTACCCTCTCCCAAAAATAGAAGAGTTGATTGCGAATCTTAATCTCAAGAGTGCATACCACCAAGTAGGTACCTATCCTGGAATCTGATAAGCAATATACTGCTTTTGAAGCTGCAGAAAAACTTTACCAGTTCCGAAGAATTCCTTTCAGGGTCACTAATGGTGTTCCAGCCTTCCAGAGAAACATTGATAGAATCATCGAGGAAGAAAAGCTCAAAGATACTTTCCCTATCTAGATGATGTAACAGTTTGTGGCCGTGACCAACAGAAACACGACAAAAATTAGGAAAGATTTTTGAGTGCTGTCAAAAAGTATAACCTGACACTAAACCAAGATAAATGTAAATATTCAGCTGAATGCGTGAAAATATTAGGGTGTCTGATAAAAGATAAAGTTATAAAATTCGCCCTTGACAGGCTTGCACCATTGATGAGCTTACCTGTCCCAAATGACATGGCAGCCCTTCAAAGAACCTGAGGCATGTTCGCTCGCTATTGTCGATGGATTCCTAAATTTTCAGAGAAAATTCGCCCTCGTCTGGTGAAAGGACCATTCCCACATCCTGAAGAGGCTGTGAATTATTTCAATTCACTCAATAAAGATGTAGCAGAAGCATCATTCTCTGCGATTGAGGATAATACACTTTTTCGAGTGGAAACTGATGCTTCAGAGTTTGCCATTGGGGCCACCCTCAGTCAAGCAGGACGCCCCATAGCCTTTTTCTCGAGAACACTTAACGCTGCTGAAAAAAGACATTCCTCAATTGAGAAAGAAGCTTATGCCATTGTAGAATCGCTGAGAAACTGGAGGCACTACTTGATTGGAAGACATTTCGAGGTTATCACGGACCAGAGATCTGTTGCCTTTATGTTCGACCAGTGTCATTCAAGTAAAATAAAAAATGAAAAGATTGTGAGATGGCGACTTGAATTAACTAACTTCAAATTCGATATCATTTACCGCCCAGGCAACCGAAACACAACCGCAGACACAATGTCGAGGATTGCAGCAAATATCTATCCAGTGACAAGAACAAACCTCAAGGAATTACATGATGCTCTATGTCATCCTGGTGTTACAAGAATGCACCATTGGATTAGAGCTAAAAATCTGCCCTTCACACTGAATGACATTAAAGGAGTGATTAATTCTTGCCCATGCTGTAATGAGTTAAAACCTCGTTTCTATAGGAATGAAGAGACTCTAATTAAAGCAACTTCACCCTTGGAGAGACTAAACTTAGATCTTAAGGGAACTCTACCTTCTTCATCCAAGAACCATTTTCTCTTGACCATTGTAGATGAATATTCAAGATTCCCTTGTACAAATATTTCTGCTTCTACCACCGTGGAAGTATTGACCATGGTATTCTCTCTCTTTAGTACACCAGCATATATCCACTCATACAGAGGAGCTTCATTCATGTCACATGGGCTTAAGTCATTTCTCACGTCAATAGGTGTTGCTACAAGTAGAACTACTGCCTACAGCCCTCAAGGAAATGGCCAGGTTGAGAGATACAATGGAATTATATGGAAGAGCGAACTTTTGGCCCTTAAGTCAAAAGGTTTAAAGACAGAACAATGGGAGGAAGTGCTTCAGCCAGCATTTCACTCCATTAGGTCTCTGCTCTGTACCACGACTAATGTAACCCCTCATGAACGAATGTTCTCCCACCCCAGGAGATCCTTTAATGGTCGCTCCTTACCCACATGGCTGGCTCAGCCAGGTCCCGTCCTTATGAAAAATCATTTTAGGCACACCAAACATGATCCACTTGTCCAGGAAGTTGAACTGATGGATGCCAATCCGGATTATTCATACGTTAAATTTCCTGATGGCGTGAGTCAAGTGTCTCTATTAGACACTTGGCTCCCAGAGGGGATTCCATAGTTAAGCCCGACTATCCACCGTTGCACTCTGACTCTGAAGAACCAAAACACTACTCTGAAGAATCAAGACACTCCTCTTGCCTTTAAGAGAATGATGATGGCGGCCAAGATAAACTCTTGCCAGTAATAAATGGGGATGTTCCTCAACATTCTAGAAGACCATCAAGTGTTCGACAGCGAAGACCTGCATATCTGGATGACTATGTAACACAATACTGATTGACGTTTATGGGGGGATGAATGTGGTATTAAATGTACTTTACAGTTTTGTTTTTTCTATAATTGTATTTTGTTATTGGTTGTTATAGTTGAAATTGTGATGTTGTGACAACTATTCATTCTTGCCGAATAAAACCTTGTAAAGGTTTTACCGACGATAACTATATTTTACTATCGTATGCTTATCGGGGAAACTTGTCGCGATAATTTGCGCCCCTGGTGGCTCAGGATATGCGAGTATACAGATAGTTGACAAAGGAGAAGGCTCTGATAGCCAATGGGATTACAAATAACTCATTTCAAGTAAAGTTTTACTAGGAATTTTGTATTCCGTGTTGTATTCTCATACAGAACTTTAATTGCAAGAGCACCTTGGCAGATGAAATGTTTATTTTATCATGAATAAAGAAGTTACAAAAATGGGTTACTATGATTATCTATTATAAACTAGTGACCACTAGTAACCGGTCAATAACAACAGGCAGAGAAGCTCAACAAAGACGATTGAAATAAAAATCAGACATAAATGAACATATTACTAGATGATTTCACTATGTATTTTATGAAGGTAAATGAGAATCGTTTGATCCAAGTTGCCTCTTGAAGATAAAGTAAAAATGAGGTTACGAATGTTTTTCTTTTCGATACCTACAGCTGCTTCAACCCGATTCTGGTGTACACAAAAATTCCGAATCAAAAATGTTATAAGCAATAAGGAAAAGCTGATCAAAAGCATGAAGAAATCACCAGTTTAATATAAAGTTATGATACGATAAATATTTTGGACTACCACATAATTTGGAATCTTCACCTAAATTTATGATGTGAATAGTACTGGCATTTAGACCACTTACACCATTCATCAGCCGACGCCACAAGCCATTTTGCTGTCAATTAAACAACACAGATAAATCGTGATTTTAAAAGTAATTGACTTCTACACACATGACACAAAGCCCGCTCAAGTCCTAATTTCGCAACGGTACGTTACAATTACAACGTAATGGCAGTTACCTCAATACGAATGTATTGGTCCCTTAAGGAGCAGGATGGGTATTTAATGTCACGACTATGTATTTCTTCACTCTCCAGTTTATGTCAAAGCTATTCTATGTTGGTTACTCCTAAATCATATTGACACATGTAATAGACACAGTTTAGTCTATTAATAAGCCTTTGTTTTTATTTTTCAAGCTAATAGGCAAACAATTTTTTACTGATTTAAAATTTGATAGCCCATTTTCCCAAATATAAGCTTTCATTGTTTTAAATTAGATGTTTTTCTAAGTTTTAATTATGAATTCGACTGGCACTTAATGGGTTGGAATCGTTCTGACGATTTTCATCGAACATCAATTTGACCTTTCTTCGGCGTTTTTCAGAAAATTCTGGATCTATAGAAAGTTTTGTGGACAAATCCCGGGCTGTTTCAAGGCAAGAATCGATCTGATTGTTTCTAAAATCTACTAAAAATTCTTTTAATCCTTTCAAATGTTTAGATGCAATTTCCACAGACAGGTTTTTGGTTTGCAGATGTTTATTCACACTATCAATACTTCTGAGTAGATGATACCAGATAGTCAAAAGGCAAACGAACTCAAATTTGATAAGCTTACAGATAGTCTTAGCTGACGAAACGGAATCTGCACTAAAATTTTTCTCGCTTGTCCCTTCCGCAATCGAACGTAAGACTTTCACAACTTCTGGAAGCTGAGTATATAAAGAATGTACAGAATTATATTTCGATGACCGCCCTGGTATCAGAATGACCTTTCAAAGTGAATGACAAATGAAACAGGGCATCCCAACGTTCTGTTGATCCAGAGAAATAATTAAATATCGTCTGCAATGTCCCAAAAAATGTAGTCATTTCCGGTGATACGGACGAAGCGTGAACACCGATTAAATTCAAACAATGGGCAGAACATGGCAAAAAGCTTGCATATTTGTTTACTTGTAATATTCGTGCCTGAACACCCCGGTACTTTCCAGCCATATTAGATCCGTTGTCATATGCCTGACCGCGGAAGTTCATAATATCTAAGCCATTTTTAGTTATTTGAGTCAAAATTGCTTCTGCAAGTCCACTTCCTGTTTTTTCATGTGTGTGTATAAAGCCAAGAAAACTTTCCCTGACTTCACATTTCCCGTTCTTTATCTCTACATAACGCACAATTACCGCCATCTGCTCTTGGTGGTTGATATCTGGAGTGCAGTCAAAAGAAATGCTGTAATATTTGGCCTTCAAAACAGATGAGATGATTTCTCGCCTTACTGCTGAACCTAATGAAGAAATTACTTCATTCTGAATTTTTGGTGACAAGTAAGAAGTAGATCCTTTGGAAATGGAGGAAACATGAGCTGCAATTTTGGGGTTGTATTTACTGAGAAGTTCCATAGTACTAAGGAAAACGCCGGATTTCTCGTGCCCGAACTTTTCAATACTGCCTCTGAGAGCCAGATTGTTTTTTGCACAAAAAAGCACCACGTCCATTATCACCGTTAGAATATATCTCCACTTTTCCTTCTCTGACAGAATCATGTTCTGCAAACTATCGTCTATAGCTTTTCCCTTTTTCAGTCGTTTCTCCATCTCTCTCCAAGAAATGTAATTTTTCCTATGATCTTCCAAATTCTCGTGTTCGCCGATGCTGGGGTTTAAATGCTTCCAGTCCCGAAACCCTTGATTCGAAAAAACTGTGGATTTTCTAGCGAATAATACGCAGGGAAAACAAAAGAGACATTTATTGGCACCACTGTAAATCAGCCAGAGACGATCAATTTTTTCATTGTTGGGTAAAGTTTTCTTAAACCAGTCTACGGAAAATGTTCTGCCACCTTCAGATATTGAGAGCCGAAAATCACATGATTTACCTTGGTCCGGACCGTTTTCTATTAGGAAGCACCGAACTTTGTCATCCATTTTTGGCCAAGACTTTGGATCATTTAAATTTATTTTTTGTTCATCGGGTAACCTCTCTTCTTGCCGAACTTCAAAAGACTCGACGCGTTCGGTACTCTGAGTTTCATCATTACCGAAATCAGGGTCCGCCGATACTTCGTCGACGATTTCAGTCTCTTCCGAGTCGACAGGTTCTGGATTGTGGTTGCTTTTCATCCATTGGCTCATCCTATTAGCCAAAATGCTTTGATTGTCTCATCGCGCTGCTTCCGAATCTTCCGAAACTCCGCACCAGATAGCTTTTTGGGTGGCATTCTATATTAGAAAAAAAAGGGGAAATATGTTTAGTAGAAAGCCTCAAACGAATTTTCTGTCGACGGTCAAAGGGTTAACGAGTTAATTGGTCTAACAAATGTGAGTAAAACGTTCATTGTGGTATTTCAGTAACAATAGTCAATTTAACAGAATTTTATTTATCACGCAGTTTTTACTTACTTGAATCGGCACGCTTTTGACCACAATTGATCCAAAATTTGTAGAATCAAGTATTTTCACCAAAAATATTGACTTGTGAACAAGCGGTTGGCATCAAAACAAAAGAACCCAAGAATGCGAGAGGGAGAGAGACGGAGAGATGGATGCGAAATTAAAAGAACTTATGAATGCGAGCGGGAGAGGAAAGAGAGGCGGACGTGAAATCAAAAGAGTATGAATGCGAGAAGGAGAGAGAAAGAGGTTTCGCGAAGCGGAAAGTTGAAAATTCTCGGCACTTGTTTTCATCGAGAAAGCGCGCGTTTTCTTGCACGTAATGAAGGCGCCCTGATACAGACTGAAACACTGAAAAATATTTAATTGTGGGTTAATGTGCTAGCGCGCCCCCGCTTGCTTGCGCCCCTGGCCGGGGCCCTGCTTGCCAGCCCCTAGGTCCGGCGCTGCATTGGATAGGTATTGATTAGCACTATTGCCATAGCGAATAGTACTAATGCCATAGCGACAGTCAATAGGTAGTGATTCCTAGTTCACTAATAATTCAGCCTCAAATTTGCATATTCCCCGCTGACCACCTACATGCATGTAATAATTCAATCTCACGGAAATTAAGCCGGTCATTTGCACATAGTTTCTCTATGTCATTGTATTTTATTGGTATTGATTAGTACTATTGCCATAGAGAATGTCAATAGGTAGTAATACCTAGTTCACTAGTGATTCAACCTCAAATTTGTACATTCCCCGCTGACCACCTACATGCATATAATAACCACCTACATGCATATATAATATCTCACGGAATAAAAGTCGGTCATTTGGTTTATACTTTTTCATATATAAGTCATACTTTTTGTATGTCAGTGGGTAGGCCATGATTAGCATAATGCCATCGAAAAATTCAATAGACCCCAATATCTAGTTCAGTAGTAGGTAATTTCGCCTCAAAGTCGGATATTTCCGACCGAACGGCCTCTGGCATGTAATAATTCCATCAAACGGAATAGAAGCCGGTCATCTGCACATTCTTTCTCTATGCCAATGGATAGGTAATGAATAGAAATAATGGATTCAAATGTTTCGAATCGTTGTCTAGGCTACGTGTTGACTAAATTTCCACATTTAGTTCACCCAGTCCTTGGCGCTACTTAGAAAAGTCTTCTCAGTCGACTCGTAAATGGCCGTTGTTGAATGTTGTTAACGTGAGACTGTGGTGAATATTCAATAACGATTGAAGAGATATGAACTACTCGATGCTGTGAATAATAGGTGGCTATTTTTGACACCGAGCAGTTACTTTGTAAATGCCACAGAGGAAACATCTACTACAGGACGTGTTTAAGAGGCATATGAAACTTCCATCGCGAGCCTTTTCTCTGCTGTGTGGATCTTTTACTGTTTATTTACAGCTACATTTTATTGGTTTATTACCTGTTGAGACCCTTGGGAATCAGAAGGTATAATCTAAATAGATTGATGTGGATGTGGATCTAGATAGATGGATTTTAATGTGTAACCTACTATTTATGTGTGGCCTCGCATAAGGTTCAACAATCTCTCCTTTACTTGCTATTGCTTTTTGATTCTTCCAATCCTAAGAGTAGGAAGTGACTTGCAGAGCAAAGGGTAAAACGATAGTTATTGGCGCAATTTTATTTCTTTTACATAGACGATATTCCCGGATCTTGGTTTTGAAATCCACGTAGTACTTGTATCCGGCTTCTCATATATTCCACTTTTTTCACCCCGTACCATTATTAAATTGCCGAAGAACGATATTCACACAGTACTAAGAAGTTAATTGTGCTTTTTTGTAATTAAACTTGAAGAGGAATTAAATATATCTGTAGACCAGAAAATATCAAAAAGTGTATAATTACGTCCCGCGTGTCGTACTCAGAGAAGAAAACGTTTATTTCATCCTGAAGGGTCTTTTGAGGACGAATTTTTCTTAAACACTCAGGAATGGGCGGAAATTTTAAAAAAGTCGTTCGCTAGTATGAGGAAATGGACTGATGCATTGAGCGCAAAATTTTTCTTTAATTAACGTAGCTTGCGTGACCCGGTGTGTCAGTACACCGCATATACCTCCTAGTGGTGGGTCGCGGGCAACAGTAAACTGGCTCTCAAGGTAGTCCTTTCAGAAGGGATCCTAGCTTGAGCAGAATAGGGAAAGCGGACCTAGGGTATTACTATGCTTTGGTTTCTCTTGTGACATACTGGAGAAAATGTGCCAAAACTGACCGGTAGAGCGCCGTAACCGTTAGCAGGGCAAGCTGCACGTGGTGCGGGTACTGCGAAGGCTGGTAACCTTGCATACTCTATTACAACTTACTGCTAAACGTCAAAATGTTGCCTCGGACAGCCGAAGCCACGATGGGCGGCGAAAGCTGAATAAGGTTGTCCCATCAAGATACGGACTGGAAACGAACTGGACTCTCGGTACTTGGAATGTGAGAGGAGTGTATGGAAAGGAGCATGAGTTGCTGAATGAAATGAAAGTGAGACGAATGGATGTTTTGTGTGTATGTGAAACTAAGCGTAAGGGGCGGGATGCTGTTAGATTAGATAGCGGTAGTCTGGCATTGTGGTCAGGAGTTGAAGATAATGTACACGGCAGTCAAGGTGTAGGACTCATTCTTAATGAGAGAGCTAAGTTGCTAGTAAGGAAGTACGAGTTAGTATCCCCTAGATTGCTCTGGGTTCGCATGAAAGTAGGTTTTAGGAGAGTTGTGATTGTGGCGTGCTGTGCACCAGTGGATGGAGAGAGTGAGAGTGTGAAAGATGAGTTTTGGGAAAAACTGAGAGAGGTTTTGAATGAATGTGATCCTGGTGAGAGAATAATTTTACTAAGGTGACATGAATGGGTGGGTTGGTGTGAGGCGGGATGCATCTGAGAGAGTGGTTGGGCCTTTTGGTGACCCCCGAGTGAATGATAATGGTGAAAACTTGGTGAGCGTGTGCTTGGAAAAAGGATTGTTTGTGTCGAATAATTGGTTTAAACATAAGAGAATACATATGTTTACTTGGCAAAGGGGTGATTGTAAAAGCATGATTGATTTTATTGTGTATGATGAGAGATGGAGAGAGTTAGTGTGGGACACGCGAATGATGAGGGGTGCTGAATGAGAACAGACCACTATTTGGTACTCTCCAAAGTGAATCTGGGTAGAAAGTGAATGTCAAGGAAGAATGTTGCGCGTAAGCAGTTGAGAGTAAAAGTAGAAAGGTTGCTAGACAGTGAGGTAAGAATGCGGTATGGTTGAATGCTTGAGGATGCTCTATCCTTAACGCAGAGAGATTGTGAAAAGTACATATATCAGGAACGAGAATGTGAATGATGCATGGGAGTGTTTAGAAGGAGTGCTTGTAGAATGTGCTGAAAGTGTATGTGGAAAAGGAGTGGTCGGAAGAACGAAAGGTGATGCTTGGTGGAATGAAGAAGTGAAAATTGCAGTCAGAGAAAAGAAAGAGGCGTACAAGGATGTGATTGCTGCAAAATCTGAGGAAGAGCGTACTAAGGCATGTGAGATTTACAGAAAGAAAAAGAATGAATGCAAAATCGTTGTGAAAGAGATCAAAGAAAGAATGCGCGCGGATGAAGCAAACAAAATGCAGAGTGATTTTGAAGGTAATAAAAAGCTGTTTTGGAAGTGGGTAAAAAGGGCTAAGATTGGTGAAGGTAGGGGAATGAATGCGGTAAAGAACAAAAGTGGAGAGATCATGTGGGACGAGAGCAATATCAGGGACTGCTGGAGGGAGTATTTTGAAGAATTGTACAATAATATTGCAGGCGTTGATGATGAGCCTTGTGAAGTGGTATGTGACAATGTGATGATGGAAAAGGATATCAGTGAGAAGGAGGTCACAACGGCTGTGAGAATATTGAAAAATGGGAAGGCTGCATGCATAGATGGGATATCCAGTGAAATGTTGAAGTGTGGGTGTAAATTACTAATTTGTAGGCTGCGTGAACTATACAATTTATGCTAACAGGTTTCTGTTGTTCCAGCGGATTGGAAGAATGCTATCATCGTTCCGTTGTACAAAGGGAAGGGAGGAAAGACCGAATGTAATAATTGTCGGGCCATTAGTTTATTGAGTATCCCGGAAAAAGTGTTCAGTAAAATATTAATCGAAAGAGTGAGGAATATTACTTCCAACAGAATATGGGGTGTGCAGCGTGGGTTTATGCCTGGGAGAGGTTGTAGTGACCAGCTTTTTGCACTTCAGCAAGTGATAGAAAAATGTATGAGTGTCCGAAAGAAAGTGTACTGTGCGTTTGTCGATTTAGAAGGCATATGACAGAGTAAATACAAAGAAGTTGTGGAAGGCTTTGAGAGACTATGGAGTGAATGGGCAGTTATTGAATGTTATGATAGCGATGTATGACAATAGTAAGGCAAGTGTAAGAGTTAACGGGGCTCTGAGTGATTGGTTTGTAATAAATCGGGGTGTAAAGCAAGGATGCGTAATGTCTCCATGACTGTTTTGTATTTATGGATAAATGTGTTAGAGACGCATGTAGTGAAAACGACGGTGTTTTGATTGGAAATTTAAACTTGCGGGTTCTTCTATATGCGGATGATGCTGTTTTGATCTCAGACAGTCAACAGGGATTGCAGAAGCTCCTAGATAAGTTTTGTGAATCAACAGAGAGAATGGAATTGAAGGTAAATGCGTGCAAGACTGAAGTAGTAATTTTTGATAAGGAGAATGGGGAGAATAACTGTATGATGAGGGCGAATGGTGAAGTAATTGAACAGGTGGATGATTTTGTGTACTTAGGTAAGAAGTATGCGAAAGATGTAAGAATAGATGAGGAGATAAAGAGTCGTGCGAATGCTGGAAGGAAAGTGGTAGGTAGCATGTGGAGCATATCAAGGAATGAATGCTTGTCTAAGGAAGCGAAAATTGCCGCGTACAAAATTGTACTTCTTCCCACTTTGCTATATGGTAGTGCAACATGGGTATGTGTGGATAGACATAAGATTAGACTATACGCCGTGGGTATGAGTTATCTGAGGAGTATTTGCGGCAAAAGTGGGATGGATAGGGCCAGGAATGAGAGAGTCATGAATGGATGTGGGTTAAATGCTCCAGTAATGGACGTGTATGAAAGGAGTGTGCTTCGTTGGTTTGGCCATGTTGAGAGAATGGATGAGAGTCGAATAGCGAAACAGATATATGAGAGTAGAATGTATGGTGTGAGAGGTAGAGGTAGGCCGATAAAGTTGTGGTTGAATGTGGTTGAGGAAATTCTTAGGAGGATGAATATTAGGAGTCTTAAAAACAGGAGGGCGTGTATGAAACAGTGTATGGGGGTAAATGAGGCAAAAGAGGTTTGCAAGGATAGGTCAGTATGGAGGAAATTATTGAAGCAGAGTTAGGTGTACAATTATGTATTAATGAGTGAAACATTTTGACTGTGCCTACCCCGAAAGGGAACAGGGTGATGGGTATGTATGTATGTAACGTAGCTTGCGTGCTTTTAATTCATAGTCACTGCGTTTGATGGGATGACACTGTTGTGGTAAGATGGTATCGCAAAAACACATAAATTGCAAACGTTTTCATTTTTTATAGATGAATCTCGTACTGTTGAATCTAAGAATGTTGTAGTTCCTGTGTACATCCAAGATTGCCAAAGCCGCGGAGTAAGAAGACTTACTCTTAGTCTTCTTACTCCATGGCCAAATGCATGGGATCGATAAATTGTGTCGCCCTCTTGTAGGATCGTCTTGGGTTGAAGCAAGGGAAAGATGAAGAGGGAAATGCCGTTGTTAGTCCGAAGTCGAGCCGTGAGAGAGACAGATGAAGACGCTATCTCCATTGATCACATAGTATCGATACATTCTTTAGACGTTTCGTGGGAAAAGCGCGACAGGAAGTGAAAGTCGTGGAGGATTTTGATAAGGATTGTGTGATCGATATTTTATAATATTACTTAAGAAACGACAGGAAGGGGAAAGTTACATTCAACACGTAGGGCTCCCATCATCAGCGCCTTGTTACCCACCTGCCTATTTTAAGGTGTTTTAGAAATTAGGGGGAGGTAGAAGGCCTCTTTTATACCTTGATGCTACATGATTCGTAGCAAAAAACCGCCTCGCCGTTCGGATGCGCGTACTTTATTACACTTGAGTTATAAATATTGACCATGTAATTTCGCCATGTATGGGGCTATGGACCGATTCTCACGTCGCGGCTAACATTTTCTGCTTTCTCACCAGATTCGAGCATTTTGGAATGACCATTTGTAACGTGAAATGCATAATGTTTTCTGCCGTAGTCTGTGATTTTAGTTTCACCCTTATAAATGCCTCGGAGAATGCATGGTCGAACTGATAATCACTCAGTCGATACTTGCAGGTTGCTTTCTGGAAAGTGTAGGAAAACTCACCCGATGCTATTAGCGTTCCAGTTATAATGTTCTGCACACTTTTTATTTACTTAGTGGTATAAGCTAAGTCAGTGCCGTCGAAGGGAACAAGGAACTTTATTAAGGCCAATTAGGATTAGTTGTATGAAATAACTCGTTTATGTTGCATAAGATTTATCTCGTAGGCTTGCCATTATATTGAAAAGCGAGAAGGGGGAAAACGTTTCTGCTGCGCTCACCGAATTCAAGGAGAATGTTAAAATGCGCACCGTTTAGCGAGAGGAAAAAGAAAGAAATTTGAACTCTGTTAGATTTTCTTCCCTAGCCGATGACGTCCCCTTGGATACCTCCGGAGGTAATAACGATTTTTTTCCCTTGGTTCCTCTCCGTATTCCTGAAGCGCTACATTCCGTATCTTCCTCTATGGACCAACATTTTGAAGGGAAATTAAGAAACCGCGTTAGGACCGCGATTTAGCAATGCCGCCGTAGAATGCTGGTTTGGATTAGTAAAGAATTGTTGTTCTAGAATCTAATTAACATTTGCGTTCTGACAGGTTCCTCAGGCAAATCATGTCGGAAAAGTAGTCTCGGGTTAAGCGGGTTCTATTTAATGTACCTAGAACTCAAATTGACACAAAAGCGCCGGAGCGGTCATTTTGACCGGTATTATAAGTTTTTAGCTTATTATTTTTGTTCTTTCAACTAAGTTCAGTTTCAACTATGTTTTTTCTGGTATGATTAGTAGCAGTCACGTTAACGGATTGAATTCACAACTAATTTTCTGCACGTTTCCATAGAACTTTCTTTTTTTAAATTACTATGCAATTACATTTCAAAATGATTGCATAGACTTTCTCAGAATTGTCTAAAGAAATACATATCAAACCACTAGGAAATAGGTCAATAATTCTGTTTTATTCTTAGGGATGCGAGATGTGCTCTATTCCACTACACACTTCGTCCCATTTTTTATCCATTCATGGTCAGTCGAGCTTTGACCACGTATTGTGTCGGAGCAAAACCTCGACGCTCTGACATGTCCCAGCGACGCAGTCTTACTTCGGAAGAACTTGTGCAAATTTTGCAAGACTTCTCAGAAAACGATTCTGATATTAACTTACCCACCCAGTGCATTATGATTCGGATGATGGAATTACTTTCTTCTCTGACACTTCAAGTGACATTGCTGAAAGGGTAGTTCCGACGGCCATGTCTCGACATAAGCGTCTCTGCAAGATCATCTGACGAAAGCACCCTTTCCTGACTCTAAAGTGCTATTTTTCCATATAAATACAATCCTGTATATTTGAATGAGGGTGCAAGCACACGTAAATCATTACAAAATCATTCGCCGTCTTTTTTTTCTAAATTTGGGTAGTTTTTGCATAAATTTCCTCGCTTGTCCTTAGGCATCGGTCACGATAGTGCTCAGGGAGAGAGGTTTGGTAGAGGGGGAGGATGACAACGGAGAAGTCAGGGAAGAGAAAGTGGAATAGACTGCAGAGTGAGACCGCTGCTGACGAAATTTAAGAGAATCTCCAACTACACAGTGATGCTGCCCTCGTAAATGCTTCCTGTGAGGGTTGCCTCCCTCCAAGAAGCGCAGAACGGGAAGGGGGACGGTAGGATCGAGGGCGTGAAAAAAAGGACGTCAAAGGCTCAGGTGTACGATTCCACAGTCCTAAAACATGAAGATATTACAATGACAATATACCAAGGTAGAAAAAACAAAAATGTATTGATTTTGAGTACCCTGCATCCCAGCCTTGAATTAGATAGTACAGAAAAAAGATTACCAGACTCAGTTTCTATAGCTCCACAAAGTATGGAGTAGATATACTGGACCATATCGCAAGGAAATACACCACGCGCGCTGAATATCGCCGATAGCCTGTGGAAGTTGTATATAATATCCTAGTTTTAGCTGTTATTGACGCATGGGTGATATACAAAGAGGTACTTCACAAAATATCAACCGCCATAAATATTCATTTTTATGCCAGCTAGCGTCAGCCTACGTAGCCTACGTAGTGAGTAGGTATATCAAGTCACAGCCAGGGTCAGTACCTTTCGTTTCAGGTACCCAAATTAGAAAAAGACATTAAGTAGTGTCAGGTAAAGGCATGTAAAGGGAATTAAACTATGGTACAATGTTCAAGATGCCAAAAATATACTTGCGGAAAATGCACAGCAAGAAGTGAAAAACTTATTCTATGTATTATGTGTCGTGAAAATAAAGTCGGGGACGGTAGAACTAATAGAAATATACATGGTTCAATGCTGTTACTTACATTACATCACTACTCTCTGATTGAAATAACATGCTTATATGTATTTACTCTGCAAAATGTCACGCCTTTTGTTTTGGATTCTCTAAAAGATTCTCTAAAAGATTCTCTAAATTCTGTAACCCATTTCCATACCATTCCATCGCTCATAATGTTTTTTTCATAAACTTCATTGATCTGACGATGGATTTCAGCCGCGTTCACGCCTTTGGCACAAAGAAATCAAATCACAGCTCGTATTTCACAGTCGGTGGGATTCTCAGTCGGCGGAGGCATTTTAAACGCTCGCAAATAAACGTAAACACGGTTGAATGTTTCCGTAATGGCGTCTGAGGCTTCCTAAAAGATGTAGTACGCATTGCGCATGCGCCAAATGCCGACCACAGCACTGCAGTGACTGCAGTGGCCAAATTTCAAAAAGTTACTTATAACACGCCTCGTACGTTCCAATGTCGTTCTAAGTACAGAGAGTTGGTTAAAACGGTTATAACTGTGGGGTCCACGTCTGCTATTTACTAATCAAATAGCTAGCGATATGGGACTGGCGATAGAGGCCGACGAATGTCAAATGGAAGGAAGGCTGCAACTAAGGCTTATGACATTTGTGGACTATGCGGCGGGGATGAACGTTAAGTGGAATAATCATGGATAGCTTGCGAACCCTGCAATCGATGGTTTCATTTAAAGTGGGTTGATGAAGCAGCAGAACTGAAGGGATTCGAAAATATTTCGTGGACTTGAATTTTATGCAGTAGGTAAATGGTTGGCTTCGAAAGATATAGAGAATTTTTCGGAATATGTAATGATAAAGGGTTGCTTTCCTCTTAATCCTATCCCACACCTTGATCGTATGTGACGTAAGTTTAATATCCCTATAGATTTTGAAGTCCTGAATATCTCCTTTTCCTTTGAAGATAGGCACCATCACACTCTCCCTCCAGGCTTCTGGGATCTTCTCTTCGGTGTACACCTTACACATTATGTCCCTCAGCAGGTCAGTTTCTTCCTCTCCAAAAGCCTTCCACACCTCAACCGGAACACCATCCGGGCCCGCTCCCTTACCGTTCTTTGTTTTCCTTAAGTCCTCACAAACCCCCTCTCGACTTATTCCTTATAGCCTAACCTATAGGTTTCATTTTCACTCTTCTGGCCAGATCGGAGATCTCGTTAGGGATATTAATCACAGGGCTCAATTAGGATGGATAAACTGGAGAAAGACAAGCGGGATGGTAATAATATGTGATAAGCGGATCGGATGGAGTACAAAGGGAAGGATTTTAAAATCATCTGTGAGACCAGCCCTGATCTATGGTTGCGAGACGTGGCTCATGAAGAAGAGGCAAGAAAAGAAATTGGACGTAGTGGAAATGAGGCTGTTAAGATGGACTATGGGAAAGACAAGGAGAAACAGGTTTTAAGGAATGAGTGCTTTTGAGAGCAGGGAGGGGTAGCTGGGGCTGAGAAGAAATAAAAGAGCGAAGATTACGGTGGTATGGGCGTGTGATGAGAAGGGAAGAGGGGTGTAGTTTGACGGGAATGATGGACCAATAGGTTAACGGCAAGCGACCCAAAGGAAGACCATGGAGAAGATGGATAGATGGCATCATGGGAAGACCTGAGGGAGAAGGACCTTACACCTGAGGACACGACGGACCGGACAGAATGGAGAAGGAGAGTGAGGAACAGTGACCCCTAGTCTCTAGGGATTAAGCAGAAGATAAAGAAGAAGAAGAATGATAAAGGGTTGCGACGGGAAGTTCTTGGGAGCCTTCCATCTTCGTCTGTGTGCATGATAAGCGGATGCCGAGGACGTTGCCCACAGGCGTGTCTTCGGGATGGGTAGAGCAGGCGGGGAAGGCCCCTAACGCATTTTCACAAAGTGCATGCTATACATTGTCATAACTTTTAAGTCTTGATGATGCGGACAAAGAGTTTGCTCATTTAATTTACTGGTCAAGGAAATTAATAATAATAAGGCATGATTACTAGTTTATATTGCATGTTTAGACGTCGTGCATGCCTCCCTCAAATCCTTACTGCTGCCTCAACGTGGCGAGGAGGTGTGATGGGCAAAAGTTGTTAGATTTTCAATACTAAATGTTAAATGTCGAACTCAGTTTTCACTCCAGATATTTTATTTGAATGCAATCTTTTGTTTACTTCCGGAGTACAAATTTGTCTTTGAAGATGATCATCATGTACTCGAGTGAAAGGGAATCTCCTTACAACTCTTCTACACCGACTTTTGCGTAGTAAATGCAGTAGGTACAACTTTTTAAAATGTGTCGCTTTGTGTATGTATGCCATTTTGTAAAGGAAACTAGTCAGTTGCTGGAAATAGTACGGTAGGGAACGTGGTAATGTACCTTTTCCGCAGTTTACTTTTTAATATAGTACTAGGACTCCTGTAAGACGTATCATCGGGAACAATGAAAAACCTTTTCCTCTATAAGTCTTGCCACCAGATTATTGGAAGTGATGACTGTCTCCTTCAATACTTCATGTTTGAGTGGATCCGCGGAGCAGTTTCCTTCCCGCAGCTAGCAGTTTCTTTCGATATCACTGAATGGAATTTGTGGTGTTTGATACTTTGGTATTTACAACGTTTGCTGTACCATGTAGTTATATTTTTTGTCACGTATTCTTTCTCTTCCTGCGCGTATACACTACTTTGGTAAAGATGCATCATCCCCAACTGTCCAACCAGTATGTAATGCTGGGTGACTCGCACTTCGTGCGAATGGGTACCCTTCTGTGGTACGCTCTGGAGAGGGGTGCGTACCTATATTGATTATTATTTTAGGAGATCATGTGTTGCTATTTTCCATGCTTACAATTTCCAACGTAACCTCAACTGATGCACTCCCAGCCCCAATCGGGCTGTGCAGCTCTGGCCAGAGAACAGGGAAGTTCAATGAGAACTGGTGGATGTAGGCTGCTTCTCCAAACCCAACTTATTGATTGGTTAGAACGACCTACGCAATGATAGAAAGCATTTAATAATGCAAATTTTCTCTGATACTCTAAATTTCCCGAGAATCTTAAATCTCATTGCATCCTTATTTTTTTTGGATGGCCAACTACCGCACGCTGCGGACCAATTTAAATACCATCATTACGCGGCTGCTAAGCTTGGCGTCAGGTTTGGTGGTTCTATCGGTCCTGTCGGCGCCAGCCTTATGGGAAAACAGGTTATACCGCCGTTACTTGATGGCAATAAATCTATGGCTACACTGTTATGCTCATCATAAGATATAACGTTTCGTGTACGAATATAAATCAAATGTATGAATCAGTCCCACGTCTGTACTTTCGTTTCCGATGATAAACCTGTCTCCTTTTCCTACCGCAGGTGTAGCCATTATTATGTACGTTGTAACTCCCTTTCTCTGCGAAGAAAGGATTCGGGAGGAGTACCTTTAAAAATATGTACAAATAAATGTATTCCAATCAGGACGTGAAGACAAACGCTTAGCTTTGTACTCGCTTAAATTTTCAGATGCATGGGCTGGGGAGGAGGATGCGACCAGACGGCATCCAACTCAATCAGGAGGGTATGCACCTCCTCAATATTTTACATAAGAGCTGATTACTTTGTAGGCAGAAATCAGCTAAGTACGGTTTCTCATTGGCCTACCGGGGATCCATTTTCCGAACGACCTAATAAAAGAGAAACGCGACATGCTGGTTACCTCTGAGGTGACGTGGAAACACAAGTGATAAAAAAGTGCTCACTTTCCAGACTACCTAATTCATGAGCGTGATGACATGACTTTGACGGAATGAAATTTGTTAGCCAATTAAGGATAATGGTAAGTCAAATCAAATCTGGATGAATTACGTTTTAGCCCACTCTATAATCCCTAGTGATTTGGAAAAAGTCACCAATAACCGCCTGGTATTCTCGTGAGTAAGTGCGAATTTCCACAGAGAAAAAATCATCCGCCTTGACCGGGATGTGTGGCTAGTCCCGGATAGCTTGAAATTTGTCGTAAGTAGCAAAAATTAAGCTGATACTAAAAATATGGGTAAGCATATGCTGTTGCATGACTATGGGACTTAAAAGGTTGTCTTTTCAAAAGATAAACCCCCATTCTTTTTTCAAAATATAACATGTACATAAGGGTGGTGCTTATTTTTAAAAGTTGAGAAAAGTTATAGTTCAAGCCTCTAAAAATGATTCTTGTGTGAGTGTTAATTAAAGTGTTTAAGATTCGTCTCTCTTATTAATCGGAAGCCCATGCCCCAAAGGTTTTTACATATTTCAAAACTAAATATGCGATTTTGAGCCGGAAAAAGCTGCCTTCTCACGTTAAGGTAAAGTTTTTTACAGCCACAATTTCGTCACTTTCATGTTCCTTTCCGCGTTTGTAAAATATGGCCCTGAGAACCTTAAGCCACCCTCAAAGGGTGCTACTCAGCATCTCTGCGCCATTGTGGAATATTAGTCAAAAATTTTCAGATTATTACGACGGATTCAACAGTTCAAGAGGCAATACGTGGACTCGTACTTTTGAACAGGGAGAAGGGCGTCGGCGTCGCACCATGTGCCGGTACAGGTAGGGGAAGGGGAGGTAGGCTTTCGGAGGGGAAGGGAATGGCGGGAATATATGTACAAAATGTCGTAGAATAGTTCGTGGAACATTTTGGAATTCGAAAACATGTTTGCCCAATTAAACCAATTTCTCTTTCCAATGAACAAGGTTGCAGTAAGGTTTGGATGGAATCACTGTAATGCATGAAGCTCACAATTTTATTTGAATCAAGTTGTGAGTGCATATGCAGAATGAAATTTTAAGACTTTTCACTATAAAATTATACAAATATCAAAGTACATTAGTCTTTTTTCAGTCGAGAAAGTTTTCCCTCATGGTGAGTATTGCTCATCTTCCATTTCATTTCTGGCAAGAGTTCATACTCATATTCTTCAAAGAACCTCACAACTCTTGATTTTTGCCTTGGCTTCGAGGTCTCTACCATATTCTGCACTTCTCTTTGGGATTAAATGTGGACTCACTGCTACATTGAAAAGCTTTAGCGAAGTCTTCTGTGTTGGATAATGTGCCTCGCACTCGCAATCGATGCACGCTGTGTGGATCTGATAACACCTCTTGCAGTAATGACTCTGGCGTTGATGACTCACACCAAACCTTGATAATAAGAATGAAATACAACGCAGCAGGGTTGGGTCAATACAATATTATACACATAGACTATATATTTATTGTGTACATATTCTGAGAATATTTTTAAACATTACATATTTGGCTTTGGCCATTCTGTAATTGTCGTTGCTCATCAACAAACATTATTATTCTCCCATCAACATCTGTGAGTATGTTAACTTCATAATGTATGATTTTACACTTTCCCGGCGAATTAAATTAGTGTAAATTTCTCGGGCTCGCCACCGGGTAAGATTTTTATAGACAGCCGACGTTTCGGGTTCCGACTCGTCACCCATTCTCGAGGCTAATGATGCTTGTTTAAAAAAGATTGTTTAATTTGGCGCTAGGCGGGGCGGGATTGGTCGAGCCCCGATTGTTGTATTGGAGGACCGTTGACCAGCGGGGACTTAGCTCTGGCGTTCTGAATTCTTCTCAGAATTCTATTCCAAGAGCTGCTGATCGTATAACCAGTATCCCGGTTGAAATTCTTCCTCTCCAACCTTATCACTATCGCCTCTTTGGTTAAGCGATCCCAAAATTGGCCGGATCGCCAAAGAACAGTCGTGTCATCCCAAATGATCTTATGGTCCCGACTCAGGCTATGCTCAACTACTGCTGATTTTTCCGGTTGACCAAGCCGGAAATGCCTACGGTGTTCCTTCAGACGAGTGGATATAGTTCGCCCAGTCTCTCCCACGTAGACTTCACCACATTCACATGGGATTTTATATACCCCCGGAGTCATGAGGCCAACTGGGTCCTTAGCCCTCACAAGGCGGTCTCTTAAATTGGCCATAGGTCTATGGATGCTCTATAGGTCTATTAGCCTTGAGAATGGGTGACGAGTCGGAACCCGAAACGTCGGCTGTCTATAAAAATCTTACCCGGTGGCGAGCCCGAGAAATTTGTTAACTTCATACTTTTCGGCATTCAAGATTTTTGACTGTCGAGAATTAAGCTTCTCGAGTGTTATGACGGCTTCTCGAGTGCTATGTCAACCATACAAAGTTTTATCTAGGTCTTCTAACTATTGGCTTCCAATGTGCCAAATTATTGCCTTTAAGTACTAATTTAAAGTGTAATGACTAACCCAGATATCTAAAACTGGTGCCCATCACGACAGATGATGTGTGTAATCTCACCAAGTGCAACAAATGAGATAGTTAAAGATTGATCGTTTAAATCGAAAATTCATCATATTTCCAACCCGAATCTTGTTTATCAAATCTCAAATTCAAAATCCCTAATCCAAATTCAGCTTTCACAAAATTATGACTAAGAGTTCCTTTTCATGAAAAATACATGCATTAAACAAACCTTAATCCATCATTGCATTTTCTTTGAACTTCATGAGCCAATAAATAGGTCTAGATTTTTCCTTGAACACAAATCTAATGTAGGGTTTATGTAGGCCATCCTCAAAAATGGAAATTTGACATTAAGTTAATATATATAATAGTCAGCAGTAACTTAGTCTTATAATAACCATTTTGTGTTTGTTGTTGCACAGGATTTCTCAGTATAAGGTTTAGAGGAAGACTTGGAAATGTGATCAGGAAAGATCTGTGTTTGTGTGCTGTCTGTGGAATAAATATAATTATTGTCTTGTGAAATTAGCCATATTTTTAACATTTACATAGTGAACATGACCTCACCTAAATTGGCGGTAATGACTTTATTGAAGTTAATGTATGTGGTGTGTTCAAAATCATATTTTTACTCAAAAGGACATACTAATCCATGATTCCTGTAACCTACTACCTTCATTGCATTGCTTTTGGTGTTAAATTAGCGAGCATAGAATTGAAAGTGTTGTTGTACTGACCATTGTAAATCCTAAGTAGAACAGCTGCTCTGGTGTGTAGTCCTCCAAACCCACAAGTCTTGGTTCAGGACCATGTTTCTGGACAAATCGACGGTAAGCAAGTAAAGCTTGCCGTAATCCTCCATTATCGGCAATGTTCTCACCTTGTGTTATAACACCATTTGCCTAATGGGAGATGTATATGGTAATTATAACTCTTAGAAATAATGATCTTTTAAAAGGGGAAAATTATTCTCCAAGCAACATCAGTATCAACATAAATTAATAAGTTATTGGCATACCACAACTTGGTTTCCCAGCAAACTGTCCAATTCGGGTACCCTGTAGCTTCCATATTGGTCGATGAAACATTGAGCCTTTTTGAGGTATGTTTCAATGGTAGAATCTGACCACCATTGAGCCAAATTGCCATGTAAGTCACTCTGTCGCCCCATGTCATCAAATCCATGGGTTATCTCATGTCCTATGACAACTCCAATGCTGCCATAATTTAAAGCTCTACATAAATAAGAAGAAGAAAATATGAGTCAGAGGTGGTTTGTTAACTTTATGGAAAATACTATGTAATTCATCGGATATGAACATCTCGTGATTGCTGGCCAATCTATATGTGGAAATTGTTTTGTTGAACCCTGTAGTCACTTTTCGATCTTCTGCAGGCGAAGTGCTATTAATAAATTTTTCAGTGTTCATATAGGTCTGTTTTTGTGATGGATTTTAGAGGTGGAATTCTTTAACGGTAGAAACTCAAAATTAAGAAGTCGATGGGACCGGAAATATCGGCACTTCATGATATCGAATTTTGTATGAACGAGTATCTTTCAAAAGAATCGCGATGAAGCTATTTTTTGTTTCCTAAAATTAGGATGTACTCCCACGACTTTTCGCATGATTTACGAAGTAATAAGTTTTGAAAGTTACATTGAATTTTTATTCAAGTAAAGAGGGTGCATGAAGTTTAAAATTACTAACTTGTCGGAAGTTTACGCGTACAATTTTCGGAATTTCCGCCGCGTCGTTCCATCTTCTCAGGGCGAAAATCCCAAAAATCGGAAGAATATAACTCCATCCATGCTGCGCGGAAATCTACTTCTACAAAACTAACTTTTCGTTTTCCTCAAATGAGTAAGAGATTAGGCAATCAAGCGTCTTTCCAAAATTTTCGCGCAGTTTGGACTCCGCCTATGAAGCTTTATACCGCATTTTTCTATGTAATTTCTAAAATAGAGAACTTGTTACTTTCGCGTGCGCAATGTATTGCGATTCCAGTAATATTGGTTTATGCGTACACCAAAAAGTGTGTGACATTCGTGATCATTTTTTTTGCTTGCCGGACGATTCTGTCTGTCCCCGGAATCCCGATAGGCTGCTGAGCCTGTCATCAGGTTTTCCAGGGGCCGGACCAACAGAACTTGACACTTGATTTGAACCGGATATAGAAATTAGAGGAATATATTTTCGATAAAAGGAGATCATATCATCAATAGAAAGGAGTCAACATCATCAATAATTTAGAATCGTTTTAATGTATCGGGAGAGAGCTAAACTTCATTCTTTTTGGGAGAGATCAGGACTTGGCCATTTTCGTCTTCGTCGCTGCTTTCCTTACTGTGCCCTGCCACGGGCTCTTCCGTCGCCGGCTGTAGCGTTCGATCTTCGCAAGCTTGGAGGTCGCCATCTATCGACATATAATCGCTGGGGATTGCAGCCAATGAACTGCCAACTTGCGGCAAGTAATTTTGAAAATCACATGCCAAACCTCTTATCTCGAAAGTCATTTCATCCTGTACCTCTTCCAGGAGATTAAAATTGACAAATGAATATTCGCGTCTGGCACTAACAGGAACTCATTCACAATTAAAGTAGTTTTATCGAAGACTAACCTCAGGAACAGGATAATTACCAACTGGGAACGGGAATCCTGCCGCTCTCCAGCAATTAATAGTCGTTTTTAAGGCTACCTCACCCCATGACTCCATGACTCCCCAACCGCTCGGATAGCGTGCAAAATAGTCCATTTGGGTATATCCTTCATCTCCATCCCCATTCCTGAATTTGACGAATAGAGTTGGATGGTTATAATGCAACATTATTAAAAAAAGAGCTAGCTGTTTTTCAGAAATAAAATTATAACCGGAAATGAGTGGTGTATACATACCGATCCAGTGCAAGTAGTATCGCACCAGTTTCCTACGGTACAAGACTTGGAAATTTTGGAAAGTTCCTTTATCCAGCTATCATCAACATTGAAAATCACCAACCATTTTCCGTTGCAGTCAAATGATAGTTATTCAGATACCGCCTCTTCTACTTTCTCTAGAATTTCAGCGCAGTAGGCGACGATTGTTGAAACTTTTACTTAACTTATTTGATTCAACTTCTTGAATCTTTTGCACCATATCCTCCAACGATATTCCCCTTCTCTTTCTCTTTAGTTGCGATGGTTCCTTTTCCACTGTGATAACACTCAGAACTCCTTTCCTGGGACTTGCTGGTCGAATTTGGAGGAAGATAACACGTACATTGGCCGAATAAAGGTCATCAAGACACTTGTGCAAACTCTCATTGTCCACCAGCCGAAGTATCTTTCTATTTTTACCAACCATTTTCCGTTACAGTCAAATGATAGTTATTCAGAAAATGCCATTGTTCATCTTACTGTTTTTATTGAAATCGTAGATCATTGGGAGGTTTTCCATCTTCACATTTTTCAAACATCGAGGTATTTCACTCATCCTAATTAAGACAGGCTATATTTGATCTGTTTCTCTATGAATCACGCATAACCATGCAGTCACTCTCATTTTGCTTTTTCTTCCTCCGTGACACCTCTGTCCTCTCAAACCTAGAGTTGTGTAGGGGAGAGCACAACAAAAATGTCCAGTTTCTTCGGAATTACAGCGGTTTTCGGGGCTATATTCGTTAATCTGGTCATCATTGTCGAAGTGCCGCTCATTCAACAAGTTGGTGTTCACCGCATCTTCCTCTCCTCATATCTTCAACGACACGATGTTGAATCTGGATTTGAAATTGCACAGCCAGCCAATAGAACGTTTAAAATGTCCCATTTTCTGATGTGAAGCAGTTTCTTCCGCCTTCTATTGAATGATCGTTCCACTTACTGGAACACTCTGCTCACGACACTTGCGGAAGAAGTCGTAAAGTTCATTTTCAATTTCAGTAACTTAGCGCCACGTAAATTTGTCCTTTTCGGTGATACCGCCTCTTGCACTTTCTCTAGAATTTCAGCGCAGTAGGCGACGATTGTTGAAAGCGTTGCAAATGACACCCCACACTTTTCCACAACAGCGCTTTTACTCAACTTATTTGACTCAACTTCTTGAATCATTTGCACCTTTTCCTCCAACGATATTCCCCTTCTCTTTCTCTTTAGTTGCGATGGTTCCTTGTCCACTGTGATAACACTCGGAACTCCTTTCCTGACCGCCCCTACCCAAAGATCCCGGCCACTTCGTATCTGGCTTCTGCACTGGCTAGGTACCAACTAACCCCCACTCCCGATGTCCTCTGGGGGTATCTTCCGATAACCCAAGGAAGATAAGAAAGCGCATCCAATTGGGCTAGGATGCTGACGAGGCTTCCTGCTCCTTCTCTTACGGCGTGACTTTTGGTGTCTCATAGGATGGTTCCACTTATACTCTTCTTATTTGTATCTCTAATAAGGATTAATCTACAAAACACTTGTCTGATTCTTTATCAATCTGTAGGAACGGAGCTGAGCTCTCTTTCAAGATATTTTTCGATCGCTGGGTTGGAGTGAAAGGGGAGAAGGGCACACTATTTTCCAATACAGATATATACGGGTGCGTGAGCTTTTTATCCCATTGATTACACATGCGCCCAGAACTAGTCATCCTTTAGAATCGATGTGCGTCAAACAAAGTGGTCGTATGAACCAAAAGAACTCGTATTTTCTCTGGTTTTCTCGGCTATTGGCGGCGGAAGAAGGGATGGGCAATGCTTACGAAGAGCCTTGCTTGATGACTACATCAAAACGCTCAATGAGGACGGTAACTTTAACTAAGTTATAGTTGATAACTGTTGCGAGCCGGAATTATAATGCCTTGGAGTAAGGTTGAGTGTAATTAGTCTGAAATAGTGAGAACAAAAGTTTCCTTGGGTAATATGCACGACTGAATTAACCTCTCGAACGCAGCGGCATCATCTCCGAACCCCGTCAAAGTTTTTTGAGCACACGCGCGCAGCAAGCGATTTCTGTAATAGGAATAAGCATCATGGATTTATGTTTGGGAAAAACAGGTACGAAAGAATGCCAGGGATAACGACAGTAAAAGGCTGGTAGTAGCAATTAGTCTCTCGCGGGTGAGTATGTTCGTACTCCACGATTTACGTTTTTTTACTCGTCGGTAACTCTGGACTCGCAGTAACAACGCTGAACGCTTTTTGGTCCGTTTGGTGTAATATTTTATGAACTATTATGCCTTTAACTGAAAGTCGTCCTTAGTACTGCAGCATTGAAAAATGTACTATCGTCCGTAATGGTGGCATTCAATGCATAATGTCATGAAGCGCCTAAAAAACGCAACTGTGGCCCGTCATCATTCGTAAAAACGAGTAACTTTTTCACGTCGAACCCGAGGTTCGTAATTTCAAAACTTCGTTAATCCGTAATATCGCGTATAGTTCCATGCATTTAGATACCCTTTTGGTCGGGACCGAAGGCTGCTTCGTAAAATCAAATTTTCGTAATTTTAAATATCGTATTTTCGAGTTTCTACTGTATCACTAAATTAAGTATGGATTGTAACTAATCATGGATTATCGTTGAAGGAGCTGCATTTATCAGACTTGATGTTGCCCTGTTATTTTATACAGTACGTCAAATTTTCATATAGAATTGGTTTCGTTTATTTAGCCTTTGGCAAATGACTGTCAGAGGTCTGGGGCAGGAGAAATAGGTATAATGACCTGCATCGAGTTAATTTCTAATTTTTTACGCATATATTGATACTCACTGAGTACGACCTTTTTTGAAGAAGGGAGGCTGAAGAATACCTGCTGGAAATGCTGTAAAAAAGGAAAAGTGGTTTTTAATAAGCTACTCTATTTATGTCGCTAGTTTGTTATACATCTCTTTCACTTACTGATTGAGTTTCTTTGTGGATTATAGTATGCATTTACAACTGCTGGACTAGTGGTCCACCTAGAAAAGGAATAAAATAAAATATATCTTAAATTACAGCCACTAATTCCCAAAGTGTTGCAAACCAAATCTAATGGCCTGATTCTCCAACTTTAAAGTTGACATGTTATCAGATTTTTATTTATTGACATGTCTGGGATAGAAAGACATAATTGAATACCACCTGGAAATTCAGAGTTCCGATGCCAGAACTTCAAAATAATGTTGTTTGAGTAAGATAGTTCCCTAGTCACAGTAGAGGCCATGTTCGAATTATATCATATTCGAATTTAATTTCAGGAGCTGTAGGAGGCAGGAATTGAATATTCTGTTTTTAATGGTGCAACTAAATACTGTTATATGACTGAGATTCTAAATAAATAAATGAAGATGTCTGTATAAGTCTTTTGCTTGACTCATTTTTTTCAGATGGTACTATTATAAAACTCCTTTTAACCAAAGGTTTTTTGTGATCCTGAAAAAAGTGTTATCTATAATGTGATTTATTTTCAAAAATACTTGAGGAAACAAAGAAACGATTCACTGTTAATTTTTTTATGAGATCTAGTTGTAAGAAATTCCAATTTTTTTTAATAAGTCCTCTCTAAAGTGCATACATATAGAATGTCCCATGTAAAAGGTCTGATATTTTTGTATATTTGGAAGGTGGAATACTTTTTTTTTTAATGTGAGCAAATTCATTGATTTCTTGGTGGAAAGATATTGCACTGTAACTACCTTATAGGTGATGCTTCATTCCAAGACGTCTTCTGTAATTGTAAAACTAGCCTAACAAAACAAGGAGTGTTTCTATGATCAGCAGGTCCTAACAACAATGGCTGCCTCAACCATACTCCCATGAGAATTGTCAGTCTATGTAAATATATAGAATTAATTATTTAATGGAGGAGGAAACTTGCAATAGATTCAGGGTTAATTAAGTGGCAGTTAATCGTTATAGATACAAACAGAATCACGCCTTTCCACAGATCTGTGTAAAGGAGAAGGCAATGACTAAGATGCTGAATGATATTCCAGTACCACAATGTTATGTTAGACATGTGAAGTCAACATTATGCAGGTGGAAATGGAAGCAAATAATTCTTCTCTGCACACATGGTGAAGTAGCAGGCCCCATACCTAGTCCCATTAGTTTTGTCACAATTAGTGGTCCTTGGTAATTTTTGGAAAAAGGCCCAGCCAATAGGAAGATTTGATGAAAATTAAGGAACATACTGGATGACGGATACTTTAAAGTCATTAACTGGTGATTTCATGGAAGCATTATTTTCCTGGAATCCTAATACATAATTTTTGAATAAGGCAGGCAGTACATAGCTGTCTTTGGGAAGTCTGTTTACCAAACCTTGTCAAGTGTATTGAATTTTGAATGGCATGTTTTTATATATTTGGCAATGATTTCATAGGATGTTTGCACTTTTATTTCTAATTTTTCAAAAAGGTGTGGCCACAGAATTGTGGCAGCATACAACATCCCTCTCCTTACTGCACTGCTATTCTTTACAACCTGAGTAATACTCACTCATTGCGATCAGTAGGATTTCTTAACTTCTTCATGACTTGTCTCACAAGGAAGGTGTTGATAGAAATACTATTTTGGAAATGGCTCTTCCCCACAACCAACTGGAAATAAAAAAATTGTCTTTTCTTTTATTTTGTTAAATTTAAAAGATGCTGTTTTCTATCTCAGCTGAGATAAATTCGGTCCCCTAGATATTTAAGTATGCCCTTACTTAATTGACATCCTATAATCAATATAATTGCATTTAATGTATGTCAATGGTTGTCTATGTTAAAATTCACAAAGTATGTGGCTTTACCAACATCAAATTTTCCAGGCCTCTTTGTAACTTGAGTTTTTATCTCATGAATTCTGGATTACATATTTGTGTGGGGATTTTGATGAGTATCTTATATTAGAAATGGCAGAAGTATTTGACTGAATTATATAGTGATGGTATAGCTAAAGACAGCTTAATAGGGACTTTATTTATCAGAGATCACACCATACTGAACCTAAGGCATGTGAAAGTCCCTCACTCAGATCAAACTTTGTATACTCCACATTGTTTCATCATGAATCCACCCTGAGTGGTTATTTTGTAACTTGTAAAAAATAGATTCCATTGATTGATGATTAGATTTTGAAATTTGAATGGAAACAATGAAAAATTTATTGGAAGGAAGTTGCAGATCAGTACAGTTTGGGCTTTCATTTGGTCTATGATGTAGATCTCTATTATTTTGTTTGGTATAAAGTTTGCAAAATAAATCCTTAGGGAGGAGTCAAACCTATGGTCTTAGAATCACTGGGGAGAGCAATACTGAGCTATAATTTTAGAGCAAAGTAATTTATTAGTTAGCTCCTGGAAAATGGCCTATTTTAAGGAGGAACCTTTATTTAGGGCATACCTGTTTACCTACGTTTATTTTAACAAATATTATTAATTACGATTTCTATTATTGAATGGTATAAAAATACTACCAGGTCATCAGTTATTTAATGAAGATAAATAGGTTTGAAAATGATGAATTTCAATGCTGAAATACATTGCCTTAATGGCTGTGCGATGGCATGTCTCACATGAATTTTTTCCTCAATTTCTGACCAAAGAATATTGTTCAAAAACTTGTATGACATGCACTAGATATTTAACACCTAATATATCTATTTCAGCTTAGGTCATCAACAATATAGCACCAGTATTTAGGTAAAAATAATGAACTCCTGGTTTTAGTTGGAGCACATAGCCGACATATTGTGATGAATATGACTACAATACCAAGGAAAAATTCTGCTTTTTACATTTTTTAACAAATCTATTTTCCTATATATATCATAACTAGGCATTTAATATATATTGTTTATGTTTTATGCCTGAAAATAATTATACCCTTTTCTCATTTAATTAAAAGAATCATGAAATCAATCCTGCTAAAACCGCATGGAGGATGCGGTCAGTATAATGACTCGTGTTTGTGATTCCATAAATGCTTTGATTTTACGTTTTGTCCTTTGAGATTTTACTAATATGAGTATTTACATGAAATTTAAGATATATGAAAGGTAGCATTAAGCCAAAATTTACTCATTACAGTAAATTTTTACATCTTAAGAAAACAGTACTTTGAAGGTTCCTCCTTAAGGAAACAGGAGTTGTAAAGGAGAAGCTGGTAGGCAGTATTAAATTTAAAGAATTGAATCAATCTTCATATAATTTGCTCAGGTGTATTATAGTTGTTATGTATTTCACTTTATAAGTACCCCTTTGTAGTGTTCTTCGAGGGCTGATATGTTGCTATACCAGGGAGGGTAACCGATGAATTGATTCATGGCATCTGCTTTCTGTCGTGCAGCCTCCTTTGTCTCTTGGTCCATCCACGTAAGTTTTCCTACTTCCTCCTTGAAAGCTTCCCGTATGTGCCCCACCATGTCATCAGCCTGTATGCAGCAAATGGCAAAACCATGGAAATCATTCAGGATCTTTGTGAAAACATCAGTGAATTTAAGGTATTGGTGTAAATAAGTAAAAATTAAGAGTTGACCAGGTAAAATAGATGGTTTTCCTCAAGTTTGCCTGATGGATTTTTAAAGGTTGAACTAGAACCCAGAAGAATTATCTGACAAGTGCATACTTTTCAGATTGTAAAAAAGCAGTGTCTCCTATAGCTGTAAAAAGTTATGCCTTTAGTGTGCATAGGGGAGGAAAATATTAGTCCAACGATTTTGGATGAAGTTACTTCCAAATGCTGAATGTTTTCATTTTATTCTTTAGCAATAATATTTCATCTCTTTTCAATGGCTATGAGTTTGTAAATAGCCATCATCTCATATGATTCCAATGAAAAATCACAAAATCAAATGAGAATAGAAATTGTTCTGAAATTCTTCATCATGTCAATTTTTTGCGTATACTTACTGAATTCTTGGTTTCAACATCAAAGTACCGTTGGACATATTGGTAGCCAGTTGCAAAGCTCAGTGTGTCTCCAACATGAAGAATACATTGTCTCCAGCGAGGTTGCTCTTCCTTGATGCCACTCAGGACCTTATCAAACTCAAATGCCAACTCTCGCATGCGTTTTGTTGTGTCACGGCTCATAGATTTAGTTATTCTCCATTGCAAGTAATTGGCTGAAAGAGGTAAAAGTAATGACATATAATGCCTGATTACATGATTCATTAATCGTGTTACATGTTCATGTATCAGTTCATGTACAAATGCATGAACCAAAGAGCGCAGTTTCTATTTTCCTGTTCATGCATTCATACAAGTTGGTGCGGTTACACGATGAATTTTTGCATTCATTCACGCATTCATGCATTCACACATATACTAGTATAGGTAATATATCATGTAACCAGGGCTTTACATAGGTATAACAGCATGATTTCCGGGTATTCTTAAGCGTGCCTTTGGAACGACAGTTTCACTGGTGTCACAGAAAGCGTCTCCAGGATTGAAGTCTCCTAATGTAACCACTGCCAATTGAGACCTGCAGAAACCTTCTGAGCTGAGGGGAACCGGGAAACCTCGATGCTTCTACTACACTGTTGAAGCCTTCTTCGGGGATCATGTTGATGTCTCATAATGGCCCATGATAGTCTTAATGGCATCGCACTTGGGACCTTCTATTCAATGTTTCACTTGAACGGAGACCTCCCATTCTTTTCATATTGAAGGTACACTGACGATGAGGTAGGAATTCCGGTGCATTATCATCAGATAAGTCTTAATACTAGAGGCCTTCGGAGAGGAGTACCAACCATTAAAATGTTAAAAAAAACAACCAGCAAGCATTTTTGAAAAATGACTTTTGGTGTACACTCTCTTTTCTACTAAGCCATCATATTAATTTCAACTTAAGTCATACAGTGTGAAGTATTTGTATCCCTCCCCTCCTTTGTATTCTTCCCACCTTACAGTTTCCATTCCTCCGACCTCTGCTCCTAAAGAGAATTATCGACCCCCTTTGCCGTTCAGTTCCTTAAAAATGTGATAATCTGTAAGAGTCAGGTCTGGGCTGTCAGAAGGGTGACATAAGATTTCTTTAACTGTTGATGAAGTCATTGTTCTCATAACCATGAGGTTATTGTCAAGGAGGAACTCAAAATCCGATCGAAAAGAAACTTCTCCGCCGATTTTGAGTTCCCCTTCGTAGTATCTTTATTTTTTTGCAATATACTTTTGCGTTAATGTGGAGACCCTTAGAAACATACAGTCAAAAGGAAAAACAATGCCTACGAAAAGTGAAAACTCGGAGTGCCGAAGAAAATATGTAAATGACAATTACATAAAAATCTGGAAATGTGTACTTCATATGGCGCGTGTCCTTGAAGCTTGCCAAATATTTTGCGGCTAATTTAATTTTGCGAGCCCTGGGAGCGTCAGCGGATGTGTGTCATTCATTATCAGCACCAAGCACGCGTCCGCATCGCAAAATAAAATTGGCCACAAAAGATTAGGCATGCTTCAAGGACACGCGATCACTTAAGTACGTATTTCCTGATTTTGCCGTAATTGTTATTTACATAACTTCCTCGGCGCTAAGAGTATTCATTTCTAATGGGCATCGTTTCTGTAGTTTTGTCGGGGAAAATTGGAATTTGAGGGTCGTGATCACCACTTTTTCAGACTGGGAGTCGACTTATGATCCACTTCGGCGGAGAGACCAACTGAAAACGCCAAAATCATGTGAGATACTTTAAATATTGCGTACGGTAAACACGAAAAACGAGAACTATAGAACCAATATATAGCATTTTCGTATCCTTATTGCTTTCGGTAACTGCGATAGCATACGACATCATCATTTCCTAGCGAAGGCGGCGGTAGGGTTGGCGAAATGCAGCGCTTTAAAAATGCAATAATTGTCGCCGAAAGCAAAGAATCGTTCAAAGAATAAAATGCCCTGAAAAATAGAGATCACAAAAATATCAAGCGTGATGATCTTCGATGAGGTTAGACAATCAGTAGAGAAGGATAATGGCAGGAGAGGAAGGGAAGAATTTCCCACCGGTACGGGAGTGAGGTTAATGCTATGAATTAAGAGGCAAAGTTGGTGGGTAGCGAGGGGAATGGGATAAAGGCCAATTAGAATAAAGAAGCTAGAATGCTTGGGAAGGACGATTAAAAGTATACGCAATTATATCTTCATTGGTCGTTCAATCCTAAGATTGGTAGAGTGCAACCCTCCATCCTCCCCTATCCAATGCTACATTGTTCCCTTACCTCCTGGAATCTCTTGCTATGTACTTTTCTCATTATTTGGTCCATGAACTTATTCCTGGGTCTTTCTCTGGGAATTTCTCTATCTATTTTACTTTCAATTATGTTCTTCACGCAATTGTGTACGTTATGGATAAAGAATAACATGGACATGGAAAAGTATCAGCAATCCATCAAAATTTACTCTGACTGGTAGAAAATCTAATAATACTTAATATGAATGTATTCAGATCTTCTCTTGTCCCATTTTGGATGAAAATGATCATCTCCCTGTGAATATTCCCTCCATGCGCGCAATGCCACCAAGCTTCACAACTCATTTGCTGCAGATATGTATAGTTGCTTCTGGCCTGGTGCCAGTTAAAACCCTTGGCCCTATTTTTTAAGGTCACGTTTACGCTAACTGTGGAATGACATAGCTTTTACATTAGCTTATTAACTTATAATTCAGGCAATACACATTCGATTTGTTGACGGGAGCGTTAGCAATGGAAGAACGCATTATCATAGGTTTTTATACCGAGAAATAATTTAACTTTAGGAAGGCTGCTGAGTGTTTTCTCATCGTGAGCAATTACCTCCAGTATTGTTTAATGTCAGGAATATAATACCGGCAGTAGCTGAAACCAACCCTCGAAATGGTTCGAGGTTAGCAAAGAAGAGACCCAGATGAGTAGATGGGAATGGTGACGCTATTTATTTGCTGCTCCGCTAAGTTAAGTGCATTAATATCCTTGAATCTCGGTAATTTTTTTCAGGAAAATTTAACCCGCCGAATATTGGAAAAATCATCCATCCGTGTTAGAGTTACTCGCGCCTTCGTCATTAAGGAATAATCTTAAAACCGCATAGTTCCTACCTGTAGGTTTATCCATATTGTGAGTGATATATCTTTGAGTAATACCTTCTCTTGTAAATATCATTCTTGTATGTATGTCCGTCGTAATTTTGGTATCGGTCGAATCCTTATATCTGCGAGAAATGAATGCTGTAATTCTTTTTTATTTTCTCAATCAGGAGCCGATCGGTTATTACTAACAGGCCATCCTAGGGTGGCGTTAAATGGAAATACACCGTTACAATTATTAATAAGATAAGATTATCCTTGTTGGACAGTAAGAAGTGATATACATCTACATAGTACCCTGTAAGTCATCAAAAGAATGTACGGCAGGGGTAAGTTTCACCACTTGGATATATACGCTACAAACGTTTTTGAAACGATAATCAATGACTGATACATTGGCAAAAATCTGCGAATACACGGTGAGTTTTCACCTACATTAACTACACAACATGCTACCAATTTAAGTAATCTATGATTATGTATAATTGTATTTCGCAACTACGGAACTGTGCAGAGATACAAGAGTTAAACAGGAAGCATACGAGCCGTGTTGTTGGTACTACTTTGCAAACTAAATAAAGAGCATTTACGAGTGAATAAAATAATTATCGACGCGTTACCTATCACAAATGTAATTATAAGGTCTTAATATGTGGGTGTGGAGAAGGATGGAGAAGGTGAGGTGGACGGAGAGGAAGACTAACGAGGAAGTTCTTGACATGGTGGGAGAGGAAAGGAAACTTTTTAATGAAATTCGAGATCGGCAAAGTAGGTGGCTGGAGGAAGTAACAAGGGACGACGGGGTGCTCAAGAATGTGATAGAGGGAAGGATGCTGGGCAAGCGGAGAAGGGGAAGAAACAGAATAGGTTTCATGGACGGGATGAAGAAGGGTAGATCGTATGCTGTGGCGAAAAAGGATATACTAGAGTGAGATAGGCCCCTGAATATGTGAAAAACTGGGTGCAGATTCTCTGACATTCAACAAAAACTACCTTAACCGGTAATAGTAATAATAATTTTTCAAATTTATTGTTCGAGGACTGGTGTCCTATGGAACAGTATACATTGTGGTTCGTTGGATTTTGGTGCTATAACAAATGAACAACCGATAGAATTTAAAAAAATGGTAGCTATCATTATCAAATCCTCGTTCCTGTAAAAAATAATATTATTAACCTGTTCGTCCAGCAGTCTATATCCCTAATTTGATGTTCATTATCTAATTCAGTGTATTATGTTGTGGTTTAATTCGTGGTTGTGAGAAATTTGGGTCCTCACCGACCACCCGGACGGGTGTCCTGTCCAATAACGCCATTAGCCTGAAGATGTAGTCGACCTCTCTCACGATGACCCTCTCGTCAGGTCCGACGGTCGCCACGCCCTTCAGGATGCGGTTGAGGAATCGACTCCACTTGATGCGGGCGTGGGGCTGCGACGCCTCTGCCGTGTCTGTCCACTTTTGGAGGGTCCGCAGGATCATGGGGTTGTACTGCTTGGTGACGTCCCTCCTCTGCTCGCTCGGCGTGGAAATCTGCAGAAATGGTGGGCGGGCTCAGAAAAAGAAAAGCCATTTATTCATATGTGCATGTGAACAAGAGAAACCAAATAAAACGGATTATTTCATACATACGTCCTTACCCATCACGTCGTTCCATTTCGGGGTATGTAAAGACGAAAGTTCCCGATGATAGGCTGACTTTGCTTTAGTGGTTTCCTCTATGCTGCCTAATCCTTGCGTTCTTCTTTGCGTCAGTCACACTCGTACATTGCTTCATACACGCCCCCTTGTCCTTAAGACTCTTAATATTCCTACTTTTAAGGTGGCTCTGGCTTGACTATGTGATTCAAGACAAATACTAAATTGTTCATTTTAATTTATTCAGTTTTAAAAAATCCTGCTTTCGCAGATGAAATGGCTTACTTATTGAAAACCAAAATTAATGTACTTAATATGCAGACTATTTCACAAATATATTTTTTATAATCACATTTGTCCATATGAACCGACTTTAGTGCCGTTTTCTTGGAACTACCACAGTTTTTACTTAAATGACGGCTGTAATTTTCTAATAACCTAATAGAATAGGCGGTAAGGTGCCTGTATTTGATATTTATTCGATTTCTAGTTTTAATGAAAAGTTGAATATGCCTTCTTGTGCGAATTGACGTTTTTCTGTTGTAATCAGGGCTATCTCCATAGGGGTCCATGAAACAGTGTCCACTTTCAAGGCTTAATTACAGTAAAATTAACCCGGAAACCCTATTTTATTTTCATCTCAGTGTATAAAACGCACTTAACTCACTTCTTCGTACGCACTGTAAAAAATTGAGTGCCAAATCTTCGAAACCTATCCTCCGCTGCTGTCTTGTCCTCACTCGCCGTTAACAAACTTGTTAAATCTTCCTTGAAAATGATCTGAAACTTATTCATAGCACACTGAACTCAACCATTGACTGCCTCGACCTCGTCTCCTTGATCAATTTTGGAATACCCACCTGACCCACCTGGACTCACTCATTGCTCCATATTATCACTTACCAAGGGCTCCCTCATTTATCACCTCTCTTGTAAATTCCCTTCATCAGAACATTGACCCTTTTTCCTTATCTTCCAGAGTATTTTTTTTCGCTTACGTAGCCATATGTCATTCCCAAAAATAGTAATTTTTACTAACTCCCCATGTTGGATTATTGTTTGTTACCTCCTTCTTGTTATGTTTTGATGTTTATGTCCTTTTTTGTTTGCAAAACGTTCACTATAAAATGGCTTCATGCTGCATGTGATCTTTTTCTCAAATAAATAAATTAATAGATACTACATTCAAGTTTTCAGTAAATCTGGAATATGTGATCCTGAAGAGAGAGCCATCTGAAAGAGCATCTTCCACCACATTTACCCGTGACTTTCTCGATCTACGCCTTCCTCTCGCACCATTCACTCTTCTATCATAATCTGCTTTTTATTTGAGTCTCATAATTTCTCTCAATGTGGTCTTAACAACGAAGCATGCTACTTTCATTTGTGTCTATTACTGTAGCTACCAACCCACATTCTTTCATCTCCCGCTCATTGCTAATCCTCTCCAATCCTACTTTTGCCGCAATCTCTTTTCTGGTACCCAATTCGCTCAACGTTTTCTTATTTTTTTTTATTAATAAGTTTATTGTTCACTCAACATGATAAACATAATGATAGGGTAAACTAATACGCATTTAAATTTTTAAATATAGTAAAACAGTCAAGGCTGGCTGAATATTGCATAAAATTTTATATAATAATAGTGTTGATAACAAAAAGTGATAATTTTTTTCTAAGAAACTAGTTCACAATTTTGATATCATTGACACTTTTTTACTTGCTAAACTTTTCTTTTGACAAGTTTATATTTTGCTCTTTACAAAATGTATTTAATGAGGCACACATTCTATTCAATGGTACGCTCTTACAATAATTAGTCTTTGCATATCTAATGCAACTAGTCATTTTTTGCTTCCCTTTTTTATTGGGACTATAAGGTTTAATTTAACAACCAATTCTACACAATTACTTTAGTTGATAATACCATGCAGGAAAAGTAAATCATTCATCTTTCACTCATTGCTTGGATTTCACACATTGCATTTACCATACTTATATGCTTATCCTTACTTTCCTAGCTTAGGCCGCCATAAATGCCGTCGGAGGAGATAATGCACCCTGCGATTTTCGTATCCTTACGCAATCAATCATTCCTTGATATGCCCCACACAATATCCATGACTTCCCTTCCAGCATTCGCCCGCCTTTTCATTTATAATTATTTTCATACTTTTTATGTAAAATATATAATTATTTACTTGTATGGTTTTAACACTCATTGACATGCTTTGTGTCTCACACTTTTATTTTCTCGTACTCTGGTGCCTCATAGTCTTTCAAGGTTCTTATTTTTATATTTATGGTTTAATTGTGTACTGGATTTAATGCCTCCGAAGGAAATAACTGGCTACTTACATATAAACTGATTTTATGACATTCAAGAGAGGAATCAATAAAAATTGACCGTAAAAATGGCCCATTTTCCCTCTTGACGTCGTATCGTAGGAAAAAAGGAGCCATAATCAGCCGGATGTTCTCTATGTGATAAGTTAAAAAGGTCATTGGCCCACTGCTAACAGAGAGAACGAGTTAAAGGAGATGGCGATGGGCCATTTTTTTTGGTATGTTTGGGAACGAAAATGCAATATAATGCAAAACTAAACAACTTTAGCAAAATTACTATTTGACAGTAGCCGGTGAATTTGAATTTGTCAAAGTGGAGAATCAACAATAATGCCGCTATTTAAACGCAATTCACTCTTCCATCGCTTCTGTTTAAGTGCATTTCTTTATTTGGAAGGTAACTTTGCGATCTTAGACTCTTCCTTGTCTTATTACCGAGCCTTTATGGCGCTTTGTTATCACTTGGTAATGGATGCCCAATATTGTCACATCCAATCCGTTTGTCTTTGGTTCGATGAGTCGGAATTTGTTTGTGGTAAAAGAGTGGCAACATTAGAAGCCTAACGATAAAAAACATTTGATTTTCCCGGCGTGACAGCTAGATAAAGGTCTCTCGGGTATCCCACCGGGTAAGTAGGTCCATATCTCCCTTCGTTTCGGAGAACGACTTGCTCTCCATCCTCAGGGGTCCAGACCCCTTGGGAATTCCCGAGAGACCCTTACTTACGGAGGCCTATTACTCGATACCTATCGATCGCTCAGTTTTACAAATTGCTTCCCATGGATTTCTGCTCACCTTGGCTAGTTCTATTTCGAACTCGATGAGGTTGAATGACTCGACGGCGATCCTCGACTTGGTCACGGCCTTTGTCTTGCCTTTTGGCGTTGGCTCGCGGACGGCCGTGGCCACTTCCCAGGCGCAGGCAGCCACCCATTGTCTGTAGGCCTCGATCTGCTTGCTGTATGTGAGGGGCTCGATCAGCATGGATCGGGGGAGCGCCAGTGTGGTTTGGTCCACCTGCGAAGAGGAGTCAAGGAAAAAAAAGATGATATTGATGCCGAGTTTAACCAAGACTTCTCATCATATGTACTGATAGGCTATAAAAATTAAGGTGGTCGGAGCGCGAATCGTGAGTCGTTGACTGTACATTTTAATTACTTTTCAATAAGTATAATTGTCAACACTTCACTTAAGTGATTCACTTTATAAGTTGGAGATAACCACACATTTTGTAATATAAATGATGCAAGAATTATATTTTTTAAATTTCGTCTCCATTAAAGCATTCTAATGACTTTGATTGCGGCGCGGATACCAAAAGTTAAACGAACTCCATATACATGGTTTATTATTCGGCATGATACCTTGATATTGAATAGGAACCATTACAGTAATATGAAAGGTAAGTTTTTGCATTAAGGAGGAAATCTGTGCATGTAAAAGAGAGCTATTTCGAAATATATGCAAAGACTGTATATATATGTAAGACTAAGTGTTAAAATAGCATAAAATTGCCAATAAATCAAATTGGTGACATGCAGTTTTTTTCGCTTTTATCTACACATATGAGTACGCGTTTGAGAAGTCTCGCCCAAATCTGTACATTAAGGAAAATCACTCCAAATAACGTGAGGTGGTTCACTAATTAATCGGTACGAGGGAATTCGTTATATCGTAAACACATAAGTCAACGCGCGATCCTAGGTTTAGGCTCCTCGAGGATGTCGAAGAAAATTGCACTGCTGGAGACTTTTGTTTCGGCCTGGAAAGAGATGCAATGTGAGCAGTTTTCACGATCGTATGATTTGAATAAAGGCCAACATATGGGCTTCTGCTGTCCCGTGATTCCCTCACCAAAACGGGATTGAGCGTACTGACAATCTGGCTGCAACTCATCTGCGCTTGTATCTGTTTACGAACTCTAACACGGTTACCCGTAAGTTTCACCGTATATGAACGAATGGTATTCATTTTTCTCGGTGTTCAGTCTAGAAAAAATGTGTATAATTCCCTTGTTGATCAAACTTTTATAATTCTTATATGATGGTCGCAAGGCTTCTTATTATATTTCGACGATATTCACTTCGTATCGTATTGTGGATTCATTCGCCGCTCTTCCTTCGCTGGGACAGACTCGGCCTACTTGTGGAATTCTCATTATATGATAATCTGTCCTGATTTTTATACTATGATCACTATATTATTGGAAAAGGTACGGAGTTATTGTACAAAAAGCCTTTGAAAGCACGACAAAAGGAACGAGATTTTTATGACGTCCGTAATTATTAGAGTATTATGTCCATAGTGTGGTTCCTCACTAACCATTTCAGCTTTGTTGGTCTCATACCTCGACGATTGTTCTAAATCATGCGAGGAATCCAGCGTTTAATTTTATTGTGTTTAGTATTTTGATAGAGGAATCTGCTGGAAGAATACTGAAATGTAGATAGTTGTGTAAAAATGAGATGCTCACCGTGATGACGCTCTGATTGGAGTTCTTGCGGTCCAGGTAAACATACGAGAAGAGCAGGGGTGCGACGGCGAGGCGCCGGGTGCTCTCGCTTACTATGTCCTGCCAGTCGAAGTTCTCTGCGCTCCAGCCCACCTGAGTCATCGGCCAACCGCCGAACTCGTTGAGAAGATCAACGAGCGGCTGTAGGCCTTCGTCCTCGATAGCCTCTGTGGCGTGTGAGACGGCCCGCGTGAATGAAAAATTGCATTCAATTACTCGCAAGGAATTTGAAAAGATTCTTTCGACTCTCTCCGTCATATATTATGCACAATTCTTGTATTATGTAAAAAAAGTATTGATCAGAATATTTCCAAAAGTCGTTAACTATTTCACCTTTCGTAAATTTAGAGGTTGGAAGGGGAAGTAGAGGCGTAATGAGATTTTCCATAGTAACAACCTCATGCTTTTTGCTCCCAGTGTTACATTACGCTAAACATATTGGAATGAATATATTAATTAGCCCTGAACGCTTTTATCTTTTGTAGCTTCAGGGGTTGATATGAGAAAGATGATGGGAGTTTATGAGGATCAGTGAATTTGTGAGGAACGTAATTGAAGGTAAACTAGAGGGATAAGTCCCCAGAGGAAGACCCAGGAATAAGTTTATGGACCAATTAAAGAAGACTATATAGGAAGAAAGAGACCTAGCAATAGATGGGGATGGATTGAGGGCTGCAGTCAACCAATCTTAGGATTGCACGACCAATGAATGAATGGGAAAGATAGGAGTTTTGTGACTGATAGGGGAGGTCAACCCGTACCTGGGATCAATTCAGAGTGAAATTCAAATAAAAACAGAGCTCTAAAAATGAATGATAGTATGCTCTCGCACTATTTGTTATTGCTATTGGGACTAGGAGTTTCTGCCACCTCTTTAGCGAGCTCTGCAGATCACAATCAGTGAAGTGCATGGTACTTAGTACCGTGAGTGAAGTGGTTTTGAGTGAAATTAATCCCGTGTCAGGGACCCACTTATTACGTAAACGCAAGGCTTCGCAGAATTGTTATCGATGTTGTGAATCTCAATCGCCGACTTCGTGAAGGTCGTACACACCCGTATAATTGACGCAATTACGCCAAAAAAGATGACCTGCCATATGGCAAAAATGAGGTACAAATACCAAAAAATACAAGTAGAAAACAACTAAGTAATGACAGTATTGTTTCTGAAACCATCATTATTATGTTTTGGAGGAAAAATTATTTCTTAATGATAAACATTTTTGTCCTCTAAGGGTAACATGAGTTACATTCGAGTAGTGTGGGTTATTTTTTCATGCTCTATATTGTTAAATAATCTCTCTTGGAGTAAGATGGGGGAGTTTTGTAAAACTTAAGGCATTTTAAAGTATTTTTTCCAAAAAAAGATGGTCCAAGATTGGTGAAACGGCATGTGATATTCTAAACGAGTACCTTAAACATATGATTTTTAGGGCGGGAGGTGTTTCAGGGAACCTACCTTCATCCATGCATGACCTGTAAGCTTGCTTCGCCGCCAGTACCGGGCTCGGAGCTTCATCGCTGTCGTCTTCTTCAAACATCTCTTGGAAAATAATTTATGGCATAGATTTAATTATAAATTGTGTTTAATTTATACTTACTGATCTAAATATAAATATGTATTAACGCCGATTAGTGGAAGATTTTTTTGCTCTTATTACGACAATGTGATTTGTTACTTTTAGAAAATTGTATTGTGCCATTTTCGCGAATGTTTAGCATGTCACGATAAAATCAATCATGTTTCAGTGCTAAAATTTTATATTTTGCGGGTAATCACCTCCTGCATCTAGTAACTGTAAGCTCTAGTGACGCTGTGTGCCCTTCGAAAGAGATGGACTCGTTCTTTTGACAGTAATACCTGTGCTTGTTCACATTTTTCGCTTACAAAATCACAACCTGGTTGTGGGAAACACCTGCACAAAGCATCTGAGGCAGGGAAAGGACCGATGGAAATACTGGTTGACAAGTATTTGTGAATGGCTACAAAGTATTCCGCAGAATTTTTTATTAGACTTTGAAGAGTTTTTGAAATCTCTTCCGCCTAATTCCACTTCCATGAACAATGGACCTTTCAGTCCTGAAGAAGGTAGCTATAATGCTACGGAAACTGTTGTCCACGAAAATGACACTACGCCAAGGAGATTCCTGCAGAGACACAACCTGGTTGAGATTTTGTGGGCAATAGGGGTTCAGTTACACTCTTTACTCAAATAATATCCTGGAATCGTAAGGCACCACCGTGGACTGAGTATAAATTACTACATTTGAGTTTCCTTTTGTCGGGGAATGAGAAAATCAATGATCTTGTGTTTCCACATTTTTGTACTAATAATTCATCATAATGCCAGTAAATTAAGCTCGTTATCAGTGACATGTCGGAGTTTATTCTGAAAATAAATATAAAAAAATTTCAATTGCTTTTACATTAAATACCATTAAAAATTGTTTTTTTTTAATCAACTCGGTGAGAGTAATCTTTGAGTAACATCAATCGAAACCCGTTGCATATTTTGGCATTTATTGTGCATGCTATTTAAACCCGTAACCTACTTTTTCTTTGTAAAGCTTATATATTAAGTTTTTACATCACCAACCTTTTAATTGAAAGTCAAGTTTTTCTCCGAGAAGATCGAACTGATTCCAGTGTGCTTCAGTGGGTGGCACTGGGTGCTTGGCAATCCAACCTCCGCAGGCAAATTCATAGAAGTCTTCGCAAGGATCTACTGACTGATTCATGTTCATCAGCATTTCTTTGGCTGTAAGTAAACAGTCAATGCATTATTACATTTCGATGATATTAGCTTTGTATATTAATGTGGCTTCATCCGCTAGGACAGAGGAACCGACCTATTGGTGGGCTTTAAATGTGAAGTCTTTGTTTACTGACCGGTTGCTTTGCAAGCACTTGTCCTGCAGACCTTTTTCTCTTGTATATGGGCATTATCAATTCCCTCTTCCTCTTCTATAAGTTTTTCTAATTTTCCTGAAAAATTAAATTAGACTTATTCATTCGTTCCATTATTATGCGTTAAGAACGACGTTATCAGGAGGATGAGGATACAAAAATTTTAACTCTTGCTATTCATATATGTTTGACGTCGATTTGCTATAGAGAAATGTCTTAAACGATCCATTATGTTATCATTTATAAATTAAGGCAGTTGTTTTCTGCTTTCCCAAGAATACATTTGGGTTATAGCTTTAGAATATCATATGCACTTACCTAAGTAGTCACGTTCCGGCAGCGTTAGTGTTTTCAAACGAAAGTGAGCACATTTCACTATGTTTACCACGATCAGGAAGTAAAAAAAATCCACTACTATTGCCCTTTTGAATAGAATGCAGTAAAAGTTAGTCATTATCATTAGGTATATAAATGTCATAAAATAATAAAATCTGCTAACTGTGTTTAATGAAATTACCTCATCCTTGCAGAGCGCTGTTTACTTTCCGAGGATCATCAGCTACACCGCGTGGATTCTCAAATGTTAATGTCACATTGGAACGAGGAATTCAGCGAGCTTGTTGGTGTTCTATCGCTACCGGAACACTGCGGCCAATCTTAAACCCTGCCTCCGCCGAAACTGATTACCGGGAACACATCCTCCCACATGTAGATTGAGAAGAAGGGGGAGCATCAATTTCCATTCATTTCGCATTTGTCATCAGTTGTTATGGTAGTCAAAATATAACAAGCACGATAACAAGGAGAACAAAATGCGACTTTATGAACGCTTGATTTCCATGTTCATGCTTTTTCTTGGTTTTATTTATGCATCTTTTACTTTCTCACGATGAATTAGAAATGATGGATCAATATGTTTTGGAAAAACATTGTGTTTATCGTGGTCTGCATAATTTTCCCAGTGAACGCCCAGTTTATTCGGAGAAATGGATTTTGCTATGTATTTCTCGAGGGATTTCCTGATGACATTATTATTATTGTTTTGGTTCTCTGATTATCATATGATTGAAATTTCACTGGTCTTTATAGCACATATCCCTTCAAAATAAATCGGAATGGATGATTTATTATTTAACGAGTACTGCATTTTATTAACAGCCTGCAATCAAGGTCTGAGACTTTTCCTCATTCCATAAAAGTCCGGCTCCTTTCAGGTTATGATTTGTAAGAAAAAGTGAAATGGCTTATTTGATTTACGTATTGGAGTAATAGTACATAATAATTATAGTCCACAAAACTTCTGGATATTTTTCCGCTATAAGTTTGGGAGTATCAGATTTTTTGTGGGGTTGCGCGGAAAGTCCAGAAAAATCATCTTCGGCGTTCAGGAACTACCTATTGTTTTAAATTCTTCAGCAAGCATAAAAATTTAGATTCACTCACACGTTTTTCCTTTTATGTTATGTGAAAGCTGTTCATTCATGACGCGTACTTTGGTAAATTTAAGCGCGTTAAACGTCGCATCAGCTTTCGCGCCACTCTCTTAAAAGGAAATTGATGATTGTTGTACTGGACATGGTAATCATTTCGGTAAGCGCATTCCCTCAGTTTTTATGCAAGTAGAACGCTAGCACGAGCATGCATTTCATGCGAATTCGTGATCGCGATCTAAAGAGAGGAAGAAATACTATAATCTAACCCTGTCATGCCCGGATGTAAATGAGCTGTATTCTTGGCATTTAAGTAATACCTCATAGTATAAAATTGGGTAATGCTGCATTGGTAAATCAATGATAATGTGCGTCTGATGCAATTTACTCTTTCGCAAATATTAAGGACAAACTCTGATTAAAATATCGTTGTAGCTGTCACGAGTCTTAGTCACCAATTTACTGGACTAGGCCCAAGACTATATACACAGTTTTAATTTAAACATCTCAAGGTATCTAATTCGTGTCTTCTTTGGCCATTCACCAATTGGTCTGAAGCATTTGTAGCTCACTTGACGAGGCGGCCAAAGGTTACATCTCCCGAGAATATTTTCAAGCCCCCATGAATTCCATTGTTCTCTTAGAATCCTCATTGTGCTGAGACAGAATAAGTGTCTGCTTCTCTATCGTAAAGAAAGATAAAATGTTTTTTTCATCTACACAGGAAATATTAGAATTCGCGAAAACATAGTTTGTATTTCATTAAAATAATTATGTTAATAATATGAAGTTTTGACAAGGGACTGAGGGAACGCAAATATTTTATCTTTCAGTATCTTTGGCAAGCAATGCCACATAAATTTTATCTTGATGATTATCAATTATTTAAACTTCTAAAATAATAAAGTGGAAGTTTTATGCATAGAGACTTTTCGTCTGTGATATATGGCAATTTAATTTGGCGCTATCGCGGCTTCTTCTCGTAGTAAATCGATAGTCGGGAGTCGAGATATTTTGGTCGAAGTCAGTCGATCAAATCGAACCCTATCAACCCTATCGTTCCTATCGATTCAAGTTCAGGGCTTCTATGGCTGGTGTATGCAGTCAACAAGGGTTTGTTGTTTTGCTGTGCTGTCCGTATTTGCGACGTTTCTTGGATAATAATCAATGCAGTTAAAAGTAGAGACTCTAAATCGCCATTTCCACCCCTTGCAGAAGAAACTTAATGTGACCACTTTCTGTTGTTGTCCCGTTGCGGTGTTACTCTAACGTTGGCAATATAAGCGTTAACCCTTCGAAAAGTTTTATTTATTTTGAATACAGGCAGATATTGAATCGTAAGCATGAGTTATCATCGTGGGGGAGATGGCCGACCGAGAGGTTTCGGGTTTTTTGGATTTCAGCTGAAGCGTGACTCCAAAGGACAGCTGCCACCGCCGCCTACTAGTGCAGTTAGTAAGCATGGATATTCAACGATGAACGCAATCAGTCAGAATGCTCTAGCTGCAAGCTATGGTCTTCCGAGGAAGAGGCCTAAGACTGAAGAAGAGTAAGGTCTTTGTGATGGTAGGGTAGCCAGTCTCTGTCATCAATTATCTATCTCATTGTGCTGTTGTTTCTGATCTGATAGGTACTTCGAGGAAGATGATGAAACGACTACTACCACCACCACCACATCAAATCTGGAGTATATCCCTGCTCCAGGAAGCCCTAGTTTTCAACAGAAAGAGGAGTCGGACTCAGAAGAAGATCCTTTGGACGCATACATGGCAGGGATTGAGAACCAGGTAACTTAGTCATGTCAACCAAAGGCAAAACTACTTTTGAATTTTGCCGAAATATTTTATTTAGTTCAATTTGTTCTATCGAACAGATTTAAACCAATTTTGACGGCCATTAGGTGAAGAAACAGAGCTCATCCGCCAGCGAAAAAGAAGAGAAAGAAAAAGATAAATTGCGAAAAGGGATTCGAGATGACATAGAAGAAGAAGACGACGAAGAGTCATACTATAGGTATGCTGTCCAAAGATCACCCGCCAACTTCACTGAAAGCATGCATTCCAAGTTGTGTATGTATGGTAACATTCTGTCGGTAACTGCCAATGCAATGAAGGTACCCAGTTCAATACAGTTATCATCTCAGTAAATGTATTGCTGTCAGATTGTATGCATTTCTTTCAATGTCATGTGAAATGCAATCTTAAGCCGTAATAATTACAGCTTTTTACATGAACTCACCCATATTTTGGAATGGACTGAAGGCTTTCCTTAATATTAGCTGATTGTTGTTGCGCAGGTATATGGAAGAGAATCCCAATGCTGGAGTGGTTGATGATGAATCAGATCAAGAGATTGAGTATGACGAGGATGGGAACCCGATAGCACCAAAGAAATCCAAGGTTTGCCATTTATTTTGGACTGATAATGTTCTGTATTGTTGTTGAGGGAATGTTTACATCCGCATTTCATTGGTGGCTGAATTATTTTTCAATTTTTTTTCAGGACATTGACCCATTACCACCGATTGACCACACTACAATTGATTATGCTGATTTTGAAAAGAATTTCTACAATGTTCACGAAGAAATAAAGAGCCTTACAGCCCAGGTTGTGAATGATTTGAGAACAAAGCTTGGGATAAAGGTGGGTATTTTGTATTAGCAGTCCTCTGTCTACAATTGAAGCTGTCTCCAAAAGTCAACTTTGTATTTGTATTGTATCATGAGAAATCATTCCTTCTGTTGTCATGTCATCGTATGACTCATGAATTCGCTAATCAAAACATATAGTTTCATGGTTAGGCGAGAATGGATGTAACGTTACGTATTTGGGAATCGGTTATGGTTGAAGATACTTTCTTTAGTTTGTCTTACATCCTGTTTGCATGTGGTGGATGGATGTGGGAACATGTGTTCTCTCAAATTTGCATAAATTGAAGATGACCACTTAAATGTCCCCTTGTCACTCTGTGCAGTTGTTCACCCATGTTCTTCAATTTACACAGGAAAACACATGACCTGTGTTAACGGGCTGCAGTTGATAAATTTTATGCATATATGTAAAACTTTTATGTAATTCCTTAACAAAGGAATTTAGTGTGTTATGTGGTGAGCACTTCTTGTGTCAATTATGTGTTTAACTCCACCTTGTATTTAAATTTAGGTATCTGGACCATCACCACCCTATCCAGTGACTAGCTTTGCACATTTTGGTCTTGACGAAGGGTTGATGAAGGCAATACGCAAGTCGGAGTACACTCAACCAACTCCCATTCAAGCACAGGCTGTACCTGCTGCTCTTGGTGGTCGTGACTTGATTGGTAAGTGTTGAGAACATCTGCATCAATTAGCACTTTGATCAGAGTAGTCACAAAACTTTGTGGCAGTCATATCTAGAGATGGGCCCTTCTGGAAATTACCAGTAATTTTCGTAAATTACCATTCAATTTTACATAATTTACTGCAGTCCCTGAAAATTACCATAATTTTTGGTAATATTCACCTCTGTCTCAGATATTTTTCATTCTGATGTATTCCAAACATATTATTATTAGTCAAGTCTATATACATGTAATACAATCTTAATTATAAATAAAGTTACATACAAATCATTTGTGGAATATTTGTAGGGCTATTGTTGTGAACGATTTAAAGGAAAATTTCTCATGCCAAGCAAAAGAAAGCCGAATTACACGTTGGCTGCCATATTTGTTCTTAAGTTTTCTTTATTTCTAATACATTAATCTAGGAATAGTAATGTTTTGATGCCATTAACCTCTGGCTATTGGCATTCTAATTGAATCCTCTATTAGCTATTAATTGCAAATAATTAGAAATTACCGGAAAAATACAGTAATTTTCAAAATTATCTTCATTTTCCTTGGTAATTTATCTGAAATGAAAATTATGGTAATTTATCCATCTCTAGTAATTTGCGCGAAGCCTGTTTCACTGAGGAGAAGGCATGAGTTGAAGGGGAGAGGAGAGGCCATGCTAGGCTATCCCTTCAGTATGATTGCAACCAGTTAGAGAGGATATGAAAGTGTAAGCTCACATTTCACGGAAATTTTTGCGGTCCTAATATGTATTTCAGTACAGAATACTCTTATCATCATCTATTACAGTTTCCTGCCCTTGGCTAGGTCTCTTTTGTATACAAGCCTTGCAACTTTTTTCTATCCTCTTAATGTTTCTCTTGTACAGTTGAGCACCTTTAATCCAGCACGGTCGGGACTCGAGCGATGCCGGATTAGGGATTTTGCCGGACTGCGGGTGCTGTGATAAATTATAACAACTTCAATTAAGTTTGAATAAATTCTGTATAATTCGACAAGTCATTCGAAAAAAAAGAAATAAACTTCTTCTAAATTCACAAAAACAAAATCAGTCAACCGGTAGTCTCGCAAAACAGCTGAGTGAAAGGAATGAATATAACATATAAACGTGTTGCTGGACATCAAAGAGTATATACAGTAGATAAGTAAAAATTTTTCATCGCTTCCAATTTTCCTTGCAATCCTTATTTCACTGTGTTTTATACGATTCAATGAGCTGTCTGCTGTCCACGTCGTGCCGTCAACGCTCGGTACAAAGCAAACATGCGCGCGCCATGCAAGGTAAGACGTACTGTCCACTCCGTGACGTCACACACTCGCATCTCGGCAACGACGTACAATGTAGTGATGTCTTCAATTTGCTGAATAAACACCTTTATTGCGCAATACAATAAGTAATATAATAAATAGTAGCAAATAGTAGTAGTAAAATAAATAATAGCAAATACACAATAAGTAATATAGACAACATTATATGCAAAAAATCTTCCGATACTCGTTCTTGAATGGGAGAATTTTTGTTAAAATGGGTTACAGTTTCAGTAATTACGAAGTAAATGATTCGGCAAAAAAGTTTGTTTTCCGCGAAGTACGCCTTGGAAATATTGCCGGATTACGGGTGTTCCCGGATTAGGGATTTCCGTATTAGGCGTGCTCAACTGTATCACTGCTTTGCAATCCTTCCATTTCACTATGCTCTCTTCCATGTGTTTCAACCATCTATCCCGTGGTCTTCCTCGAGGCCGTTTCACTTGAATTTCCATGTCATATATCATCCACAGAATTCTGTCAGTTACCGTCCTCTTTATATGCCTAACCTTTCAGCCTGGATATGTCTATTCTTACCTGAAGCAGTTCCTCCTGGGCTATCTCCCTGATTCTTTCATTCCTTATCCTGTCCGTTTTGGTTTTTCCTACTCTAATTCTGTGGAATTTCATTTCACATGCCTGCAATCTACTCACATCCTTTTTCTTTATTGTCTGTTTCCAGAGCATGTTTCAGGATGTGAACTTAGATATGTCTTGCAGATATACCTGTACTCTTATGTGGGACATCTTTGTTCTATTCCAAGCTCTTGGGACTTCTCAGAAATGCATCTGATTTTGTATCCCTTTCATTTATTTCTCTATAAATCTACCACTCCTGTTGTGCATCTCTACTCTTATAATGCATGCTATTGCACTGGGGATCTCATTTCAATAATTGAAGTTAGAGCATCGGAAAGTGCTGTATTCATTCTAAACAACAAAGAGTATACAGAAGTTGGCTACAAATGTGAGCAACGCTGGTAATCTTAGAGGTCTTATCCAGAAACTGCATCACATCCCTATCCAGAGAAAGATGTAGGCCATGGAGGCTTCCATTGTAAGGGCCTCATGTGGAAATGCTACGATTTTTTGAATTTCTAGGTGTAGGAGATTGTTAATTGTACATTCACTTGTCAATGTTAGCCTTTGTGTAATTTTTTTGTGAATATCATAATATAACATTTTTGTAAGCAATCATGATGTCATTTCATTTGATAATTAGAATGTTTATAAAAATTTTTGTTTTCTTTCATAGGTATTGCCAAAACAGGTAGTGGTAAAACAGCTGCATTCATATGGCCAATGTTGGTTCATATAATGGATCAGAAAGAGCTGGAGCCAGGAGACGGGCCTATTGGTTTGATCTTAGCTCCTACCAGAGAACTCTCACAGCAGGTATGTTTTCTGAGTTACGCTTGCATCATAATCTTTTATGAGGGAATCAGTGAATGTGATATGTTCCTTCCATTTTTTTAAAATTTGCCATTGCTTGTCTAGTGCAAATACTACAATAAATATTTCTTTTATACAGCTGTGAACGTGATTCCTCTTTCTTTGATCTTTCACCATTCCCTAGATTTACCAAGAGGCGAAAAAGTTTGGTAAAGTTTACAACATCCAAGTGGTCTGTTGCTATGGAGGGGGCTCAAAGTGGGAGCAGTCGAAAGCATTGGAAGGAGGTGCAGAGATAGTTGTCGCCACACCTGGAAGAATGATCGACTTGGTCAAAATGAAAGCAACAAATTTAAACCGTGTAACATTTTTGGTTCTGGACGAAGCTGATCGTATGTTTGACATGGGTTTTGGTGAGTAACTTATTACATGTTATCATCATTGGAATATCCAGTTAATATGTTAACCAAGACACCAATCAACTGAGAGTTCAGCCTTGAGACATTTGTGAAGTGGTAATATGTATTTTCTTGTCTTTCTTCTTGTGCTGTTAATTGTTTATTCTTGCATACGGAGACCTAAATATTTTATCTCTTGAATGTGGAATGTATGGGACCTGTGATAGTTGGAGTGTGAGAGTTCCTTGTCATAATGGAGAACATTCAAATTATACATTTTAGTTTTAGTTTAGGATGCATGAATTAAATATTGCATTATTAAGGATACAATGATGTACTTTTATATGACGAATTCTAAGTAATTCACTAAAAATACCTGTATAAGACTTTAATTCAGCTATTTTTTCTCTTGGTATGTTTATATCTCTTTCACTGCAGAAGGTTTTTTGTGACTCTAAAAAAATTACTACTGTGTGTAATTTATTTTATAAAATATTGAGAAAACATACCAACTATGTGCTGATAATTTTTTGACGAGATATAGATGTTAGAAACTCCTCATTTTCTTAAATAATGTCTCTCTGGAGTGTATATACAAACCATTTCCCATGTGAAAGAGCTGGTATTTTCATTTAAAATCTCGGAAAGTAGTTCGGTAAGAGGCTGATATTTTGGTGTCTATCAAAGGGTGAGATATTTTTCATTGAAAGGAGACCCAAATTAATTGACTTCTAGGTGAAATGACATTTCGCTCAAACTTCATAGGATTGCAGTTTGATTTGTTTGCTGCAAAATTCTGCTATGACCTAACGTAACACCATTGTATATTACTTAGAGATTTTTTTCCCTTTCAGTGAATTACCATTAACCCTCGTGCGGTAAAGTGGTGAGAGACGAAATAGAAGGTATGGTCGGGTCGGATCCGACCCGAACTCTTTCTGATGAGGTCTATGATGGAAATAAGTGTGCAGTAAGGATTTTTAATGCATAATAAAATTTACTGACCGAAAATTATGAAGATGCACCTGTTTCTACCCGGGTCGGATCTGACCCCCACCGTACCGTTTGAGGGTTAATCACCAACATAAATGTAATTTATGTCTCACCAAAAGTCCCTTTCTCATTAATCTTCCGAAAGTAACAGCTTTGAAAATATATTTTGTTTAAAAAGTGAAGTTATGTTATTAGTATTGTTTTATTATTGAAAATGGCTATTTATAACCTGGAAGTAGGATATAAAAATGGTGTATGAGACAAGAGTGAATTCAGTCTCTTGACTATCTTTATTTTCCTCTACATGTGACATGTTTTCATCCATATTAAATTTGATAGTTCCTTGATAAATAGTAGTCACTTCTCCAAGACCTACCATTAACTCTGAGGAAGGCATTTGCAGTTTAGAATATTCAAACTCTGCACAATTTTTACATTACATTAGATTTCACCCTGGGTGAGATTATCCAAAATATTACCTTATGGTTTGGGAAAATAGTATTCTGTGCCCTGTAAATGCATGGAGATATCTTGTTTTGGCTAATGGTATTTTTCAGTGTTGTTTGGAGAACTAATTCTAGTTCATACATTTGGTTCAGCTATTAGAACTGATGAAGAAAATGTACGTTTTCGGATAGTTTTTGGTCAATCTCTTGGTTAGATGATTTTGAGCCACTGTTTCATTAAAGTTATTTTATTATAGTTATGCATGAACTCTGCCTTTTAGTAGGTGGAAGCAATACTTTTTGCTCACTGGAAGTTGTGCCTGCATAAATATGTACATTTTGAGGATTTTAGGGTGCCTGTATATCATGCAAAAATCATTTGGTATGCGGTTGCCACTTATAGTGATTTGAATATATTTTAATTAACCATGTGGTGTTTTATAAAATATCCTTTGATTTATCTCAGGCATTTTATTTAATATTCAGTAAAAAAATTGTTTATTTAATCTAAATTATGCAAACCTCAGGGTTTTTAGTCTGATAATGCTGAAGAGGATAAACCTACTTGAATTATCAAAGTATACATTCAAGGTTTTTTTCTCAGGAAGGGGTTGAATGTTTTGACCAGTTTAATAAATCCTCATGAAATGACATATATCTAGAATATATCTAGAATTTCTGATAATCTATTGCCCTTTACTGCATTTTATCTTTTGTCTTCCCCTTTAGTCAAACTTTTTTCAATATATTTTGGTTATATAAGAAGATATTTTCCTACCTATGCTAGTGATCTTTAGTCAGGAATGTATTTTTGATTAGGGTCTTTATTTTTATCAAATTATGCTGTGGGTTAATGAGGATGAAAGGTTGGCCATTCATATCGTTTTGCATAGATTAGAAAGACCAGTTTCATGTTTCTCAAATACTACCTTCAAATAAAATCACAATGGGGAAAATACAAGAGAGCAGGTTGACTTTAAGAGCATCATGACACATCAAAAGAGGGAAGTGACAAATTTTTTTCTCTTGTGGTAGTAGCCTGTATTTGGTGGTGATCAATTTGTTTGATCAGTTTTTTCTTAAACTAGAACGATAGGTATTCTTCCATGGTGGAAGATTTTGTTTTTTATGTTACAGTATTTCTCTGTATGATTGAGTTAATTGTGTTCTATGACTTTTATATTTACAGAACCTCAAGTTAGATCAATATGCAATCACGTGCGCCCTGACCGTCAAACCCTCCTCTTCAGTGCAACTTTCAAGAAGAGGGTTGAAAAATTGGCGAGAGATGTACTCACTGACCCCATCAGGATAGTTCAAGTAACTCATTTCCTTTATTGATATTCTCCTTCCCTAATTATTTCATTATATATAAGAGTCTGGCAAACAGCAGGCTGATCACTACTGTACAAACCAAACTAGAATTTTTTCTGTCTGTTGAGCTAATTCTTCAGTTTTCATTGATTTTATTTGACCACTGTTTGATAAATAAATGGAAATATTTAGCTTTGTATGGCTTGTCATTACCTATTGGTGAAAATTAAGTGTATCAATTAGGTCTACAGGACAATGTTATTCTTTGGTTGAATTTGAACTCGTAGGCTATGTTACATACTCTTACTTATGTTTAAAATTTACATTGAATATTCTTACTGAATTGGTGGTCTATTTTTTTCTCACGATGGATATTAAGATATATCAATTTTAGAGTAGAATCATGGAGGTATTCATATATCTTGCTTTATTTTTAATATTTCTCTGGCACTTTCAATTGTATGCTCTTGAAGAACAGAGTTCTGCTGATAATTTGAGGGCTTGTTCTCTATTAAATGTGACCAATATTCTGAGAAAGATTTGTTAGTCATATACTTTCAATGGCTATTTTCTATGCTTAGTGATTTTTTGTGACAATGTTCTGATATATTATTCCTGTGACCTTACATTTTACTTGTGAATTGTGATGAGACTTCTCTGTCTTAATGTTGTGAATTTGATTGAGGTACTTAATGTATGACCAAATATATATTAGCAATATCCTCCAAAAGAGAGAATGATGATGCGAAATTCCACAGAGAAAAAAATCATGATGATATCAAGATATGAAAAGAGTGATGATATCATGCCATGAGTAATTTAAGCTCATCATTATTTTGCATTGGATCTTTTCAGGGAGATGTCGGAGAAGCCAATCAAGATGTCTCTCAAGTAGTGAAAGTGTTGAACCTGGGCGGTGCCAAGTGGAACTGGCTGCTTGCTCACATTGTTGAATTTTTATCTGAAGGCAGTGTATTAATCTTTGTGACAAAAAAGGTAAGGCTGCAATCGCATTAGAGAAAGTTTATTTTCCAAGTATAATGAATGGAGATGAGTAGGGTTGCGATTATATTATATATATATAAGTCAAGTGTAATTAGAGATGGGTAAATTACTGTGGAAAATTGTGGTAATTTATAATTTTCTACTATTAATAGCTTTAATAGGTTTTAATAGGAAAGCCAATTGCTAGCAATTAAACCACTACTATTGCTACATTAATACATTAGAAGAAAAGGAAATTTAAAAACAAATATGGCAGCCTGCATGCAATTTGGTGTTCTTTTGTTTGGTATGAGAAGTTTTCATTCAAACCATTAATAACAAAATCCCCACAAATATTCCATAAGTAAAAGTATTCCACAAATGAGTTGTAAGAGTTTATTAATAAATGAGATTGTATTTTATGTATAAAGACTTGAGTTAAAATAATGTGTTTGGAATACATGTGTGAAATCTGCGTGAGACAGAGGTTAATATTACCAAAATTTATGGTAATATTCAGGAGCTGTCTTAAATTGTTAAATACCATGATATCGTATAAATGTGTGTAAGAGGCGCACCCCTCTTTTTAAGCGTCGAAGTTGATGAAAAAATTTTTGGGCTTTTTCTGATCACGAGGTTTTGCTGACCTAACTTTGAACTTTCCGCCATTATCAAAGCCTTCCAGACAGTCACACTGATCTCTCCTCCACCTCTGCAACTAAGTCATCAGAGGTGGAGGGTGTAAGGGCATTCGTCTTAAACGCACATGGACACTGTTGTAATCTACTCACTAGATCACTCTCATCGGACTTCTAAGGGGCCAATCAACTATTACGTAAGACGTTTTTGTGTTGGGGGTTGGGATCATCTTACATTCTCTTAAGAAGAGGGGGGGCAGGTTGAAACATTATCCTAGAATTGAGAAAGAAGGGTGACTCAACGTTGCTTGAGAGGCAGAGGTAGGAGTTCCTCAGGGGGGAAACAAATTCGTCCCGGAAGGTTCGCCTCCATAGTGTCGGAAAATAGTTAGATTTTTAGCGAGCAAGGATCCACCGTTTTAATGATTGCGATCTCAAAAACGAGTAATGATGGATATTCCTTACGTATTGTATAGAAGATAGATGTCACCAGAGGTTGACCGTCTTCGGTTTTCAAATTTCTAGCTGAGAAGTAAGTTTTTGTCAGCCAAAGTTCAGGTAAGTTTCCTCACTCACCCAGAGGGATAAAAATTTTTCTTTCACATCTTCTTTTGGAGTAATATCTTTTAAACCAAATAAAGAGAACCCGAAGTCAATATCTTTAATAGTTAGCCCGCAGTTGAGTGATACGTAAACAAGGGTAGAGTGAAAATGAGGCCTGAAACGCTCCCCTTGGCAGTCATTACCATAACACCTTAAAAGGTGAGTAGCTTTTCTAATATAATGCTCTTAGCGCATCTTACGGACAACCCTCTGACTGGCCCCCTCAATCCCAACAGCATTCGCCTCTCCCTTTCTCTTCCGGGCATGTTTCTGGCAGTTCAGCACGTTCTTTTTCCAAAATAAATGTTAATTGATATTGATTAACCAACGAATTCATTTAAGATTTTATAAGTGGATTCATGATGATGAACTCAATAGCTTGAAGAAGGTCCAAACGGCGATTTTCAGGGATGCGCGGAACGGAAAATAACGCAGTCTTGCAATATCATCAATAACTAATATACTAATGCACTAAATAATATGAAACTTTGTATGGTTGTTAAGAAAGATCTTTGCTACAATATTTGTAAAGGAAATTTTGATATCTTGATCCATGTTGTTATTACGAAGCCGTAAATGCGATGCCTCCATACGGTACCCGGAAAAATGCGCTAAAATTCTGTTTTTGAGCACACTGAAATCAATATGAACGGCAAAACGTTTTATATACCATCACTCAACGCAGAAATAAGCAGCCTTTGATTTGATGTACTTCACTTTAAAATCGATTGAGCTGTCTTTGAGATATTAGTCTTCAAACTCGTGAAGGAATTTTGCAACGGATAGTAGGGGCAGCGTGACGGGGGTACAAAATTCCCGTCGCACGGCCAATCACTGTACCCTAATTGCACCCCACACCCTCGCCTTGTCAAGTTTTAGGTGGCTGCGTCCCCCCTAACAAGAAAGCGAACGACCCCCTCCCCCTTGATGACTCACGCCGAGCACCAAGGTCACTCAGCTCTCCGGGGACTTGAGAATAAGGCAGGCAGATAAAAAATTGTGTAAGAGGCACACCTTCATTTTCGGCTGCGATTTCTGGGAAAAAAGGTGTGCCTCTTACACAATTTTATAGGGTAATTTTGGAAAATTATCATAATAATCTTCAGAATCTACGTTTAAGAATGAAATGATGCTATTTTTGTTCAGATTCTCATACACAGTTACTGACATTTATGTCTTGTAAGGTTTTAAGTCAGCATATATGAACCAAAACAATTGATTTTAGGATCAACTGATTAATTTTACTCCATGGGTTGTGTATGAAAACAACTTTAACATGAAATGGAATAGAATTCAATATGATGTGGCATGCTTGTTTAAAATGTTAATAGAGTTTTGAACTTTTTATTTTTAGAGAGAGTTAGATCATATTTATAATATAACTTACAGTTATTGTGAATAAATTATAATTTGTATTTTTGCTTTTTGTTTGCTTATATGAACAACCAGCACCAACCTTTGAAAATGGTAATTTTTATGTGTACATAGAGGGGTCATGGTGATATTGTTATATTTGTGTGTGTAGACCTATATTTTTCATCAAAATTTTTCTAGACCAGCCTTCTCTGTCAGTCAGTGTCCTGTAAAGTATAAGATATAACAATTAGTATTTTTTTAAACTGTTCTTCTTTTATGCTTGGAAGAAAATACTAGCTCCAGGTACTAATTACCAGTGAAAATTCATAAACTTTCAATACTTGGACTTAAATAATTAATGTGGTCATAAACAATCTACACACTTGTGTGACAAAAAATTATTCAATGAAGCTATCTCAGCCATGGCACTTTATGTCCAGTTGCTGGCAGACTGACCTGATCTTCTCTGCATGTTTGAAAATTCAATCCTATTTCTGCTGTTCGTGGTTGCAACCTTTCTCATTCGATTGACTCATTTTTTTTTTAGCTTTCCTCTATTTTTCTTGAGTATCAGATTTTTTTCCTAATTTAAAGAAACCTTTTGCTACGTAAAATAAAAAAACAAAAACATTTGCCTTTTTGTTGTTTAACTAGTACAAATATCATTCAAAGCGAACTTAAATTCCATTAATCTGAAGTGGGTTGGTTGTTTCATATAAGGTTATAGATTTATGAGGTACCTACCACAACTTTTTCAAAGAAAATCATAGGGTGATGTTTTTCTCTGAATTAGCCTCAATTTGAGTCTTTGCTATATGTTAGAATATAATTACCCGGGTAAATTGCTTGTAACATCACGTACAGCAATCAATTTAGAGTGATAGTGCAAACGTAACCTCTACTCTTAGAATAGCAATTTTGTATTTTGGTCTACTTTTTTTTATTGTGGTCATTCCTTGGGGTTGTAATTCTAGCCGGACAAAATTTTAATGGTGTGATCCTAAAGAGCATTAATTAGTGTAAAATCCAGAGAAAAACAACATCTGGCCTATCCAACCAGACTTTCTCTTCCCATCCTGCTACTCAGGCCAAGTGAATAATGGCTCTGACAATGTTATCAAAGTACATATTTAGAAAAAAATTTAAATGCTTATGAATTTTATTTATTGGGGATGGATTGAAGAATGGAGAGTCGTGTAAAAAGTGTGTCATGATGTTAACATGGTGAAGTTGCTAACAGTATTTTGTTCTTGTAATAACTGCCAGTTTGTTTGGCATGCTTTCATTGATGGATGTAAAATTTTCCTCTATAAACTATAATTTACTTGGGAATACAAGTTTCATCCTGCTATAGCTGCCATCTTATCCTCTCTAGTGTGCCTGATTGGAATGGAAACTCATGGTAGTCGCTGTGAATTTTACTCAAGAATGCCTAATTGACATCCCTTTGTTGTCTATAATTACTTACTTGTAGGATACTCAAGAATGCCTAATTGACATCCCTTTGTTGTCTATAATTACTTACTTGTAGGATAACAAAAAGCTCAGGTAATAAATTATCGTCTTGGTTTTCAATTTTTGTTTCAAGTTAACCATTCATCCAAAATCGTTGGTTGAGGAAGTAATTTTAGATATTATGTAAGTAGTTCTATATCATGGCCCCTTGAAAAACCACCAATGTGCTTTTGACCTGTCTTGTTTTTGTAGGGGTTTGAATTATCTGGCTCTGAATTATTGAGTCTTCTGTATCAGCAGAAATGGATGAGTTTAATTAGGCTTATGGTACATATGCTAATAGTTATTATTTCTTGCTTATCCTCAGGCCAATGCTGATGAATTGGCAAACAATTTGAAGTTAAAAGAACACGAGGTTGTGCTTCTGCATGGTGACATGGATCAGACCGAAAGAAACAAAGTAATAACCCAATTTAAGAAGAATGAAGTCCAGATTTTGGTTGCTACTGATGTTGCAGGTACAGTTTGTGTTTGAATGCAATGTGGACACATTTTGGACTTAATAATGAAAATCGTCGGAAATAGTGACAGTTAACTGTAAAATCCTCTGAGTGCCAGCTTGGGCGTAGCCAGGATTTGTATTTTGGGGGATGACATCTATCCATAGCTGTAGGTTTATGTTAGGTGGGGGCAGGACATCATCCTGTCTGGCTCCTTGTAGCAGATTAGATATACAATGTCTCATCCCGGTGGAGAGGGGGGTTAGCGTTGTCACCCTGCTTTCCCTTGGCAATGCCCATGGGTGCTAGTGTATCAGCCATGTCAACTTATTCTGGTTGCTTTAAACATTAACCCTCTTAGTGCTGCCTCATGCCAGCAGCACTAGTGAGTTGCAGTAATTGCGGAGGGTAATTTAATGGAATGTATCATCACAGGAAATAAAAATATTATTAAGTTATTGTTTGAGATATACATATACAGATTTTTTACTGTATATAAATTGAATTAGGTAATTATTACAAAAGACTTTTACGTCATCTAAAAAGCAATTGTAATTGTATTAGTTTACTAAAGTTGTACAGTATTTGCACATAAGCTGATTTATTGGCCTACCACACCTTTCGCCCATTGTGCAAAAGCTGATATATCGGCCCACCACAATAATTGCATTAATGTTGCCCAATATTTCTGACTTTGTTTTTGTCTATACATTGCTTGGAAAAATACAATTGGTTTGTCTCATTTAAAACCTAATTTCATTTTCTTCGATCAGGCAGAGCTTTCACAGAGTTAGAAAGGCAAATGCTATTGATGAATGTTGAATTCATAGATATCCAACTGGGTAATGTTGTTTTGTGGTGCTGATGTTTCAGAGGTATGTCTGCCATCAACATCAGGGTGAATAAAAGGGTGTTACTGGTTTAATCCATATCATAGAGGTGGAGTTGTTTGTGATTGGTCCTCTCTATTCCATTGGACATTGTAAACATTGCCACTAACCAACATCATTTGGTTGGAAACCTAAAAGTTCTAAATTTTAAGCATGTGCTGGGAAAGCTTTAAAACTTACCAATGTTAAAGAAGCTTTAGGGTTAACTGAAAGAGCTAACTTGGTGCATTATTGACATTTAATTTTAATAATCATGTAATTATGAACAGTGTTGTTTTTGCTGGAAAGTTGCTGATATGTTTCGAATATACCACTAACTTGCATCAGTATTACTTACATGGTGTCACCCACGTTCAACCTTTTAAATTGTGTACTTGTGTAATCCTTTAATTCAAAGTTATGTCATTAAATGTTCTTCTCATTGTTTTCAGCTCGTGGTTTGGATATCCCTCACATAAGGACAGTCGTCAATTTTGATGTGGCGAGAGATATTGACACGCACACTCACAGAATTGGTAGAACTGGTAAGTATTTCCAGGATTTGCTAAAAGATTACTATGAGTACTTCCTATGTTCATCTATCGTGATCATTTGACCCATATGTGAGTATGCATTGCCTAAGTAAGCAGAAACTTATTTTTAATGGTTGTGTAAAAAAATTTTTTTTTTTAAACTTATATCTGGAAAATTTTAAGGCACTTGTGCACATATTTTTTTCTTATATCAATCGAAATAATCACTAGTAAGGCTAATTTTTCTTATTTCAATCTGCCCACATAGCCGTAACATCTCAGTTTACTTGGTTGTTGGTCACCTCAATTTATTAGGTACTACTGCTTCAGTTTGGGGTTCATCTCCACCTACCCCTGCTGACCTAGTGAGCTTAGGATGTCTGGCTGATATATCAACCAGTGGCAGTGTTGGAACATATACTGAGGGCCAATAGATTAATACCCCAGCAGTGTAAAGGCAAAATAAACTTTTCAATAGAAGTATATTTCAATTAACTTGCTGGCCATGGTCCATGGTATCATTATATTTTTTGTTGGTATTTGGAGAGATCATTTTGGGCTGAGTCAATAGGCAAAGAAAATATTATTTGTGAGATAAAAGGAGTATGGGTGAAACCTGTATTTCTTCAATGGCCCAGTGTCGAAGACAGGTGCTGAGGGTTATCCTATTTTTTATCTAGTCATACAGACTGAGTACTGTGCCTGAGATGCACTTGTAATGTCTAAATGTATATATTTTAATTCCCACATGCAGGTTGTTTTTAGTAAGTGATGTAAATATTTTGAGTGGTGGGTATACTTAAGTTACAATGTTTAAGAGGCCTTTTCATTTGATCCAGTGATAAAAAATTCTTTTACCAGTTAGGTTAGGATGAAACTGCCGGCATTCTTTAAAGGACGCTCAAGGAGGCATTGGAAAAGTAATCATTTATAATTTATCATTATGTATAATGAATCATGTAAAATTATAATTTAATTAATGGTTGTATGTTTACAGGAAAAGTTAGCCATTCTTTTGTCAGACTTAGTTAAATGTACAATAACCTTCTTATGCGAATTTGCAAGTTGTAGCAAGCTGTACCCTACTAACTTTTTCAGATAAGCTGATTTTACTCCCTGAAATTAAGTGAAATGAAATATGATTCGTTCAATTAATTTTCAGGCCGAGCTGGAGAGAAAGGCACGGCATACACTCTAATCACTGAGAAAGATAAGGAATTTGCTGGGCACCTTGTAAGAAATTTGGAAGGGGTCAATCAAGAGGTTCCAAAGGAGTTGATGGATCTTGCCATGCAGGTAACCTGGTGTGATGCACCATTACTTAATTGACAAAGGAATCAGAACCCATCTTTCTGAATTATTTAAATGGACAAGTATATTTGCCAAAGTCTCAGGCTTGACTTTTTGGAAAACTTTAGCGTCAAGCATTGTTAAATAATACACCTTGCTGTATTCCACACTTTATTTCACTCAACCATAGTTTTGGCATTGTTTACCATTATCGAGATATTTTCCACTTTAGGGGCAGGCCTGTAATGATTCTTGGTGCTAATGCCTTAGTGGATGTTGAGTGGAATCAAGTGTGAAATATGACGTAATGTATTCTTGAACAATTTTTGATGGACAAGAATATGTTTGATTTGCCATTATGAATTCTGTGGAGTTCTTTGAACTAAAGAGTGAGAAAACAACAACAAAATTTCTCTGTATTATTTTTGTTCTTCCTCAGCTCATAATTAGGGCTTCTAACAGTAGAATTTGCTCTATGGTGAGCATAAAGAATAATACTAGTACTTTTCCACAGATTTTTATTCAGCTGATGCAACACATTTCGCCACCTTGTGGCATCATCAGATACTGCAAGTCGGTGAAACGCATTGTACGAGCTTGAATTTTTGGAGAGAACTTATTAAAAGGTCATTTTCAGAGAGAGACCTGTACCCCTCTCCCTTCGTTGCTTCAAAATTGGTTTTCATTCTAATTCATTAGAGCAATCCAGTTTTGAAGCAGCAATGGCAAGGGATAGAGGTCTCCCTCCATAATACTCTTTAAACAAATTCTCTCCAAAAATCTCTGGAATAGTACATGTATTATTCCTTATGGATACTATAAACTTCCACAAAGTGAAGTTGAATTGTTAAGAGTATATTCTCTGGAAAGAGTTGCTGCTGCATGTATTCATGGAGGCTTGTGAGAGTCTCACCAGCAAAACTTTTTTTTTAATAAAAAGTGAAGTTAATGTGCATCTCAGTGACTATTTTATGATCTGCTGTATAGTGTTTTAAGTTTGGCTAAGATATTGGAAACTTTTCATTCAGTGTATTTTCTTTCTTTGAAAACCATGAAATCTTCATCCTCTTACTTGTAATGACCTGTCTTAGCTGCATGCCAGTCCAAACAGCTACCTCTCCCTAACTCCCACCCACTGATATTTCTATTGTTTGGAATTGTAGAGTGCCTGGTTCAGAAAGAGCAGATTTAAGAGTGGTCATGGGAAGAAATTAAATGTGGGTGGACGAGGACTTGGCTATCGAGAACGCCCAGGACTTGGTGCTTCAGTGCCAGCAGAGGTGTGTATTTTAATTCCTTTTGTTACGTGCAGTTGAGTTCACATTGTCATAATGCTTGGCTTTGCTGATCTGGTTTGATGGCAATTTTGTCGTATTGTTTCATCAGGGCTCCCACAGTGGATCGGCTGCTACTTTAAGGATTGGTGCGGGGATGCCAGCGGCAAGTGCTGGTCCTCTGAGCAGCAGTTCTCCGGAAGTGACTCGTCCTCGTACTGGTCCAGGCAGTGATCGGCTATCTGCGATGAAGGCAGCATTTAGAGCCCAATATCAAAGTCAGGTGAGTTATACTTCGGTGTCTAATTGGTTGAGTAACATAGAAAATTATAAATGATGGGAAAATAAGACATCATGTAAGAATCAAATGGTTGGCATAAAAAGACTGATGCTGTGGAGGGCTACAGCCTTCCAATCTTTATATCAATGTTTTTTGATGCTATATCTTCCACTCTATATTTCTTGTGGTGATACTACACTCGTTTTTTTTTTTCATTTAATATCTGTGCAATCCACCGTAGTTTGTCCCTTGTATTGCTATTGATTCGGGAGACAGTATGGGATGTACCAAATCCATAAATTTCTTGGCTCTTGTGGTAAAACCCGGGCTATTTAGTGTCATCTTGAACCACAAATACATATTACAACCATCTGAGAAGAAATAACTTGGGATAAACCCAAGGGTACTGGTATATCCGATCACCCTTTGCCTCAATTTTGAAGATTGCTTCCAGATCTCAGTCACAGTGAAGACGATCGCCAATACAATTTTCAAGTATGTAGAAGTAGTATTTGCTAACACTAAGTATAAAATTTTTATCCTAATTTATTATTATGTGTGAGGTTGATGAGATGAGCATTTATGAACTTAATCAAGGATTTTTGAACACTGAAGTAGCACAGTACCTTCCTGAAGCACCCTCTAGAATTTGTGGAGAAATGACAAGTCAAAAGTAATGACTGAGAGAACACTGAGCTGGCTCCAATCATGTAGTTTCAACATGAGTGGCGTTAAATGCCGAAGTGCCTGGGTAGACACGTTTAATATATTTATCAAGGTAAAAACTTTAACCTTTTTACCCTTAACTAAGCACTGCTGGGTAAAAATGAACACAGCATTTCTTAGCAAATTTTTCAGACAAAATAATGATATAACCCTCAATTACTCAGAAAAAATAAATGCTTTCCCAAGTACGAATATGGGCAGAAGATAAGTATTTACCCCAACTTTTATGGGGCACAGTTTTGTCACATGCCATTTATGTGAGTGAAGTGCAGCTAAAAACTGCGTTTTCTGTCACCTACTGCAGCCTCTGGTGTATAATCTCCATGGTATTAATTTGCCTCTTTTGAGTGAAATCTTGTGAAATCTAGCCATATTTTGGTCGTACTTGATTTGTTCAGCATTGAAGAAAGTAGCTGTGGAAATTTTAATATAGTTGATTCCAAGGGAAAGCGTGCGTATAAAAAGGAGTGAGTTTGTTAAATTTGTTTTTTTTTATAATGACATGTATTATCAGGTATACTTTTCAGGTCCGCATGTGATATTGAATTACCTATTTGTCTGCATTTGTTTTACAGTTCACGGCATCAACTGATGAGTCATGGCAGCAAACGAGGCACCAACCACCGCCACCACCCCCACCACCACCTGAAGAAGTGTCTTCGGGAGCATCCACGGCCAATAATGGACGCCCTGCAGGAGAAAGAGAAAGGCGAAGGAAGAGTCGATGGGACCTATAGGATATAGGGTTGCATCTCATGCACGGGGAAATCTTAATAGTTTTCAGCATCTTCTGTGAGCCTTGCTTTTGGGGGAAGAATTTCAGAATTAGAAAAGAATGTGCACCTTAAAACGTATGCTGCGTTGACTAATTTTCAAATTCCTCTCATATTAGAGTGCTTGATTGAGGAGAGGAGTCCATCATATCTTCTGATATTGTAAATGTATATAAAAAAAAATAAATCAGGAAATATTATGCATGAAAGCTTGCAGTTACTGATTGGCTTGAGAGAAGAATGCCATGCGATTCTTGACGACAGTTTAAGCCACCATTCCCTCATAATCGCCAATGCCAGTTTGCAAGCATTTGGCATTAACCATTTCAGAACTGATCATCTTGGGCCGGTGTAAATTTGTCATAGTGTTTCAGTTTGGATGATTTTTTTTGAAGTTTCTCACCAGTGGATGAAAGCAAGTTCTCCCTTGTATGTTTCGAATTGGCTTCAGAGATGTACCCTGTTGATTTGGAGAGTTGAGACTTGAATTTTAATTTGTTGATGCAACCAGTGGTCTGTTCATCAACATTGTTTCCTTATGTTCTTATGGACATTAAGCAGAATTTATGTGTAAATTCATTCATTAGGGAATGTTAACCCTCAGTGACTTGAGGGAGCAAATTATCATTTAATTGACAAAGTTGCCTGATTGTAGGGCATGTTAACACTTCATCTTTTATATTCATAGAAGATTCTAAGCTTCCTTTTCATATGAATGTTGTAATAAATTTCGGTGGTGCAGTCTTTATCAATCATCATCATGTTGCATTAGAATTCCTATGAACGAACATCGATTAAGTCTGTTATATATGGATCAATCCTTGGCAATAAAAGATTTAAAACTATAATGTTGTTGCTTTAAGAATATCCATAGATGGCAAACATGGAATTGCTTATTTGAATGTTCACTGATGGAATAAAAATTAGTAAACATACAAATAATACATTAACTTTCAAGTTCAACAGTGTGGATTAAAGTCATTGTTTTGAGGGAAGTGGATTGCTACTCTCCAGGGGCCTGGGGGGCATGGAAAACCGTTTGACCACCAATTTTCCTATTATACCAGGGTGGGCACCCCCCCCCCCCCTCAATCTTAATCCACCGCTGGATGCAATAGCCATGATGTTGAGAAAGCAGCTTAATCATATAGGTGCTTTTAGACAAATGAACGGAAATGTGATGGTTTCATCTAATAACGGTGAACTAGCACCCTTTTCTATTGTACCAAGAAATGATGGAAGATTGTTAAAAGCATAGCATTTAGGTACCATTGTCTCTGAGCTGTTTCTGTTTCCTTTAGGTATTCAGGCCTAATCATTTGATAAAAAACTTAAATTCATGTCCATTGTGTAAATTACTGCTTAAGTGATGGCTTGCCATAGATACTTATTCATAAACATTATAGAGGTTGTGTTTACTTCTGTTAAATCATGATTTATATAGAGATTTTCGAATATTTTGTCATTCATTTGTAAAATACATACTTAAAGTGAAATAAAATACCTTTTTAATTGGATTCCATAGGAGCACTGTTGTATTTAAGATGCTGGAGTCATTGGAGATACCTTTAGAGTCCTTGTGTATTTTGCCGGCACTGAAAGAATACTTGGGCCAAGTAAGTTTTTGTATTGTCTCATGATTGCACATGGGATCGTATTTAAAGTTAAGAGGCATGGGTGCTGTGCTATTTTAATTTGATATTTTGTTGAGGATTGAAGGAAACTTATCACAAAGTTCAAATTCAATATGTGTTTCACATAACTCAATCTCAAGAAGATTTCATTCATAGTGTTGGATGGCTATTGTAGAAGGATACCTGCAGCTGAGGTCATTTTTGCCTCATAGAATAAGTTGGTGGGCTGGTGACAGAAGTTTTTAATGGGTAAGGAGTGAAGAGAAACCGACATTGGCGTTAGCATACTCCTTTGAAAGGCATTATGGGGCATGTGGTATAATTTCCTACTTGGCAGATTGAGTGCTGCACTTAAATTGCTCTCATATAATCCAAGTAGGAATCGAAATTCCCCTGAAAAATCTGGAGCTGCAGGAAATTAAAAGTGGGTCCTCTGGACAGGATGCAAATAATTCGACCGCATTACTGCAGGGACAGCCTGCAGGAAGATCTCCAGTCGAACTGTTTCACGAGCACCGCCATTTAGCCCCGTTGGCAATGCTAAAAATATGCTTTGAGAGGCTTGTGGTGCTTGCACCCGCCTTTTTACTCGCGTGCCTTCTGAAATTTTACATGCGGTGAATAACTCCACTGAAAATGCAGTGCATTAACGACCGCTTGAATGCGAAGCACGTGCCATTTTGATGCAGATGTAACTGTGAGATACACGTAGGTGACCTTGTTTCCTTACGACGATCAAGCCCATTCAGTGCTCCCATCATAAATAGCCCACTACTGTCATAGGACAAGCCGTGCAGATAAAGAAGCCAAAGCGTAATGGTTCACACGTTTAGCAGCCATCCATTTGTTTGCGAGATGTGCCAATAGGTGAGAAAAATTAATTTGGGTGCTAGGTGATAGCCGAATGCTTTTATCTACGGCCAGCTTTCACCTCGAGGAACGTCCCCATTGTTTTCAGATTTCGGGGAGTGAGGCACGAGGCGTCAATTTATCGAGGCGCCTTTTTATCAACGACGATTACAATACTTAATTCCGGTTTTAAGGGGGATCGTGTCTAAAAAATGATCCCCTAAATGTCGAAACCATGTGAAGATATAGGGCCAGCATTGTTGTACTTCATTGGATACTGTTCGGTGGTTCTTTAATCTATTCACTGCAATTTAACATGCTTCTACTCTTCTGCCTATGCAGTCGTTAACTTTCGAGGAATTGTATCTCGAAAGATCCATCATCATTGGCCGTGTTCACACGATTCATGTGCCCGGCCGAATATATGCGTGAACACATTCACCATTAAAATTGCTTAGTGTTAACACGCAAAATTTCGCAAATACGAGGCCATAAAAAGCCCGTCCTAATTTTCCGCATTCATTCACGCATCAGCCCATCCACGTACTTGCGCCAGTGAATGCGTTATGTAAGTACGCATTGTTAGCTTGGGATCATTTTTCGGGGACCTATTCAACATGTCGCAATATTAGTCCTAATCCGCGATGTTCGTAAACCCCTATTGGGGTTACGTGCTCTTTGCACGGTTCCCACTAAAAGCGAGAAAATTTCCTACTTCTGTCATGGTCTCACATTTTTTGTGTAATAATTAACATTTAAATTAATAAATCCGTCTTGGAGTGTGACGTATTCTACGGAAATACTTCGTCTATTAATCTCATTCATAGCCGAGTGATTCCTTTTTAGGTATGGGTGAGAAAATTCCTTGTTTTAATATTCTGTATTTTGATACAACTCTAGAAAGTACGTGTATACAGATAAATATTAAATTAATACAGGCATGATTAGCGAACACAGGGAAGCTGCCCCCATAGTTCTGCGCTTTCTGCATTGTAGTTTCCACCTACGTGAAACAACTGCGATCAGTATTACGAAATGGCGAACGAGAAAAACCAAGCTGAATTTGGAGGTACGAACTGTAAACTTTGCCACCAACTGCGGATATCAATTACTGTGAGTGATAATTTTTTATGTAAAACCGAATAGAAACTGAAATAAGGCTTACTTATGCCATGTATTCACCCATGTGAGTGTACTGGTGAATTTTTTAGATAGCTAGCTCCCTGAATTAGATGATCTTGCATTTATGCAGTTGACATATTTTCATGATGCAGTTTCGAAGGGACATTTCCTCACATATTTACTCGCTAAGAAAGTAGGTTTATATACTTGTTAATCGCCGACATGGTGGGTTTATTGTTTATTTTCCTGCATGCGAGTTCATGGAAAGTAAACGCCATAAAACGAAGTTTTCTTTGTTTCATGACCTCTCGCCAGCCTAGACGATGGTTTGTTAGAATGAGTAATTTTCCCCAAACCGTGAAGTCTCGTTCTATCACACCAATGAACCCCTCGGAAGGTTTGTTAGTCATCCAGCCGTCAGCCGCCTTCTGCTGTCGGCCACCTTCCTCAAAGAACCAACGAACTTGTTGATTCATTGAGGCAGATGGCCGACTGCTAAGGTCATTTGCGCCACATTGGATTGGTAGGTTGGCTGGAGAGAGAACAATTTTATGGGTAATGAAGAAGAGAAACCTAACGTTGATAGTAGCATATTCAAGAGACATTTAAAAGTGTTGCTGCTTAATGTCATCTTTGACAGACGTAGTGCAGCACATGAGATGATCTCCTGACATCCAAGTAGGGATAAGGGTTGGAATAACGGTCTTTTCTTTCGCGATATCGTTATTCAAAACGCTAACCGCTTTAGCAGGACAAGGCTCACTGTTTCTGCCCTAGGGATGGTGTTCCCACTGTCGTTAAAAAGCATGTCTGTAACACATGCACTGTTTAGTCTATTTTTATACCATTTATCAGTGGATATAGCTACTAAGATAGTATGCAGCTACTATAGATACCTAATTTTCATGTGGGTAGTCTCCTCAATTCGCTTTTCAAGAGCATTTGTTGCGGTCACACCCCAGTCATCCAAATTATTTCTCCCCAGTGACGGATTGAGGGGGAGGTGAGGCCGCCCCGTTATACCTGGTAAAATTGGTAAAATAGTGGTCATATTGTACACCTCATCCCTCAGACTTCCGGGAAGTAGCAATCCGCATTCCTCCCAACCCCCCCTCCCCAAAAACAGCGATCCTACATTGCTTCTCATCCGGAGTGGCAGTCGAAATGAAATGAATCTCTAAACTATTACATTAAATTTAATAATATATCAATATATTTACTCTTGTAGGCGAAACTTAAAGGAATAAACCCGAGGTATTATTCACTGGGACGAAAAGAAATCGAAGTGGAAAATATGCCGGGTCGAAACTAGAAGAACGCATCGGAATTGAATGAAAACAGTTGTAATGTATGTACCTATTTAAGTTTCACCTTGATAGGACCGCGTACTTAATTTTCACACGGTTTAATTCCGCACCACTCGTCGATTGGTGATTAGTGACCTGACGCGTGTAGGTTTTAACTTAAGGGCTTTGATCGTGTCGTGGGTAAGCCATGGTAATTGTCTCTTCAATTCCATAATTATTTTCTTTTCACACCATGTTATAATAAATGCATGGTAATTGAGCGAATCGGGTTGGTGTTTTGATTGTAGTCCTGGATTCCAAACCAACAGGTCTGTGTTCATATCTTGGCGGTGGTGGAAACTTTTCAATGAAAGCACGATCTCTCCTTGTTTATTTTATGAAGAACACTTCAGGTACAATAAATACTCTGTTTGTAGGAGCTGTAGTCCTGGAGCGCTTTTTCTCGAGGTAGTTTGAGCGAGATAGTTTCCTAGTCATAATGGAGATCATATTCCAAGTATAAGTTTTAATTTCAGCAACTGTAGGAAGCATGAATTAATATTCTATAATGAATGGTGCAATTAAATAGGTACCTACTTTTTTATAACTGAAATTGTACATAATTGAATAACAATATCTACATACGTCTTTATCTTCACTCTTTTTTCACACAGTATGTTCAAAACTCCTTCACAGCGGAAGGTTTTTTGTTATACTGAAAATAAACTACTGCGGTGACAATATAATTTTTTTTAAGTAGTTGAGATACTTACAAGCCACACTGTTTTGACATCTAGGTTTTATAAATTCCTCATTTTTACAGTCTCTCTGGAGTACATACTCGTATCATTTCTCATGAAAACGGATGGTATTTTTCTTCAAAAATCTTGGAAAGTGGTTCGGTAAGGGGCTGATAGTTTTGTATCTTAAGAAGAGCGATATATTTTTCTTGAAAATGAGACCAAATTCATTGATTTCTGGTTGAAATGGCATTTCGCTCAAACTACTTTAAGAACAAACAAATACCGATGCTGTGTTTCTCTCCACCCTTCCTCCATTTCCCTATAACCAAAACCAACTCACCTGGCCTTATTGACTCAAGTGACCTAAGTTGACCTAATTTTTCGGTCGCTTCGCCGTGTAACCAACGATTGAAACTGAGAGAGAAAGTGCCAAAAAGTAGGTCTAATATGGAGTTAATTATTCAAAAAACGAGAATAAAGTAATAATCACTATTTCGTATCAATGAATAAAGAAATTTCAAATTTAGGTGCTTCTTACTGTAAGCAGAAAGGTGCAAACGTATTAACAGGTATAGTGAGCGATAATTCGTGGAGCCAGGCTGAAGTAGGTCCGTTTCATGTGCGATTTTACTTTAAGGGGGCTCACTACCTCAGCTAAAAACGCCTTTGCAGACCACTTTTATTTTAATTGTCACCCTATTATTTTTTATGTAGGAAGTTTAAGTTTTCACATTTTTGTTGGGAAAGAATGTATCTGAGCTTTCATTGAGATACATTGTTCACTTCACTAGACATATTAATGATAATTAGTGTTTTCAGTGACCTTTTTCAGTCGTTTTTCAGACCTCTTCATTGCCCTTTTTATTCACTAAAAGAAACATATCACGTGGTAAGATCACATAATGGTCTTTGGTATTTAATTTGGTGTCATCTACCTTATTATGCTTGTCAGTATAAGGCCTCAGACTTTAAAATGCTAACGCATGTTTCGTGTTTTTTTCGCGATCTAGTCACGGCATATGACCGACTGCCCCCACCTCCTCTGCCGTCCCCCCCTCGACTAGAAGCGGAGGGGTGGAGGAGTAGGACAATGTGCTATCCAAAACAAATTTAAGCGTTCACGTTTTTCGTCCTTGGAATCTCCATCATCGTTTTATCTCCAGAGAGAGACATACATTCTGCCTGCTGGTGATCCGAAAAGAGGAATATTTCGCTCGCCTCAATCGCGAGGCGATTAAAATCGGAAACGAAAGAAATAGCTCTTCAATGAAGAGAATGGAGACTGTCTTCTCAAAACTTGGTGACGACTAAATGCAAAAAGATGCACGTCCAATAGCGGTAGTCACCTCGACACAAAATGACCGAGCGATCGGAAGGCCACCCACTGGGGGCGACATTTATACCGGCCGATTTCTAGAAATCGTCGTCTGATCCTGACCAGACTTTACATCCTGAGACAGATGCGTAACGTCTTCACCAATAAGATGAGCCCACGCGGAAAAACCTGGATGTCAACCAAACAAGAAAAAAATAAAGCCCTCATTCGAAGAGGGACGTTGTTAGTGGGGGTAATTTTTTTCCCGCATGAACCCTACTTAGAGCTGCCAATCGCCCTGATTTTTCCGTGTTCGTACTAATTTTCTTGAATAACAATTCTTGGCTACTCGGTACAATTACATCTACATACTACCCTGCGAGCCGCCGCATGGGCTTGTGGCAGGGGGTACTAGGACACCAGCCGTGTAAAGATGTAAGGTTTTGGGAGGAGAAATGGTGACGTGTATTATGGGAGTGTATTTAGTGGAGCTCAGTTTTTATTTTGGTCGCTTATTGTACGCGGAAAGAACGATTTTGTGTATCTATCGTTTCGGCAATGTATCTCTCTTATTTTATCGCTTCTTTCAGACCTAAAGAAGTAATGAGGCGTCATGATAATATTCTGAGTCGCTCTGAAACACAATAATTCTGATTTATTCAAGCAATCTAAGCCTAGCGTGTAGCCTCCAAGTTTATAGGGGCTCCCTACATAATTTCTCCAAAATCTGATAAACGTTACCTTATCACTTGTTAATATTCTCTGTTATAATTCTCCTTATCATGATAATATTCTCTGTGTCGCTCTGAAACACCACAAGGAATCCACTAACGACCATAGCCCTCAAAATTCGAAACTTCCCTAACCATGTCACCTTGCTTAAATTGGAAAGCCTCGCTGGCAATGACAAACGTGAAAAAGGCGAGGTAATGTTGATAAATTCTTGTAACACGTCTTCTTATCCATCCAAAGGTTTCGAAACTGCTCCTTAAGTATAGATTGTTCGCTGTTTTTGCGTCATGGCCTTAACTTACGGTGCGATGTTACCATAGTTGGAGGCCCTAGAAATGACACAGAAGTCTACTCCTACCACAGCCCAAGCTTAAAAATCCACGCACCGAAAAATCGAAAATTGTATGGGGGTATGAAGACGTGCTGTATTTCTGCGGAATTTTAGAGACATACTTCCTCAAAAGCCTTCATAGTTTTGCTCACATGCCCTCATGGAAATAGAGCCGCTAACTCTTCCCCAATTCGTCCCCGGGTCTGACCGGCGCGGCGTGGCCTGGGCTGCCTCGCCTGCGCACGAGCGACGAGAGAAGTCGGGCGAGGCATTCCATTCCATCGACCGCCTCCCGTCCTGGCGTGGCATGAAGTTGGCCGGGCTCTGAGCCGCCCGCCTCCGCCGCTCCGCCGGCCCCGCCCGGGAAAAAGGAGGCGAATGCGGCGGTAAAAGGAGGAGCCGGTCCCAGCGCTTTGGTTGTATGGTAGGGGGATTATTTTGGGGGTGGTTTTTATAAATAAATATATGATTGTACATGCAGTATTAGGCTCTCTCTCTCTCTCTCCCTCTCAGAAGAGTGGAAAAAGGCGAAAGGTGCGCCTCCGTTGCCAGGGGAACATGTTATCGCAGGAGGTGGCTGCAGAGCCTACCTGTCGCTCCTCTCTCTCTCTCACGGCACATGCGCGCGCTTTCTCCAAATGGGCGCGGGGATGGGTAACTTTACCTTCCCTCCCCCTCCTGCCTATGAGACTACCAGGGGCACGGAGCGGGCTGGCCCTAGTACGAACCTCCACCCCCTAACTTGCGGAATCTTACCATTATTCAATCCATTCAATCGAACCTCCATCATGGAATGCGCTCTTTCCTTTCATCGATATCGAATCCTGGGATGATATTAAAAAACGAATTCGAATCCTCCGCTTAACACTACGCAGTGGACAGAATTCTTGGAAGGGACGCAGATACTGCGTTGCCATGGTATTTATGGAGTGTTGTGCATTAATCTTTTGCTTTTAAGGTAGTTTGAGCGAAATATCATTTCACCTAGAAATCAATGAATTTGGTCTCATTTTAAAGAAAAATATCTTACCCTCTGAAAGATACCAAAATATCAGCATATTACCGGACTACTTCCCGAGATTTTTGACGAGTAATACCAGCCCTTTTACATGGAAATAGATAGGTTACGCTCTCCAGAGAGACCTTATTTTAAAAAATCAGGCATTTCTAACTCCTAGATCTCGTCAAAAATTAACAGGTTGTAGTTCGTATGTTTTCTCGACTATTTTTGAAAATAAAATGTCAACGCAATAATTTTTTTCATAATCGCAACAAACCTTCCGTTGTGAGGAAGTTTTGAGCGTAGCGGGTGAAAAAATTAGTCAAATTAAAGACTTAAATAGATATTTTTATTTAATTACTTAGGATTTCAGTCATTTATAAGCATATTACTGCACCATTAATTGTGCGATATTTATTTCATGCTACCTACAGCTACTGAAATTAAAACGTGTAATTCGATAATGGTCACCATTATGACTAGGGAAATATCTCCCTTGAACTACCTTAACCCTTTTAGTGCGGCGGGCCGATATATCGGCTCATAGGCAAAATATTGTTTAACTTTTGCTCACAAATATAATTACCATTATTTTTTGTACGAAGTATAAGCGTTTTTTTATTATTACCTAATTCAATGCATACGCAATAAGAAAAACTGCATATGGATATTTTAAACAATAACTTTAAAATATTTATTTTCCTAGAGTGATACATTTCATTCTAGTTACCCTCCGAATTTCTCACTAGAACCGCTGGCAGGGGTCAGTACTATGAGGGTTAAGTGTTACGACTGTGTCTAGGAAAATGGGTCGAATTGTGTCTCTGAATGAAAGGTCAGACGACCTTTTAATATCCCCAGGATGTTTGCGGATAGAGCGAGGAAGATATCTAATCTGTGGGAGACAAACAATAACAAGCGTTATAATTACTTGAAAAATAGCCTCCTGACTTTTCTATCCCATCTAGGAAAAGTGACCATTAGAGCGTCAAAGGATTCACCTCCTTCCCTGAACGTCACGGGTCGACTTCTTGGTCATTTATAGAAATTCATTTTGAATGTGAACACGTGGTAATCTGTATTCGGTGGTATGATAAAATACACCCGAAACGGTCGTCTGAGTAGTATAAAAGAACTTTTTCGATGCTTCCCCAATTCTATAGCTAAGCGTCTGTCATACCTCTGGTATCAATCCAAACATTGCATAAATTATCGGGATAACGTTAATTTACGCTCAGTTTCAAATCATTAGCTTCTCAAATTAAAAGATATTTTTTATACACAGGACCGAAATTATATAATCAATTATAATTTTTGTTAAACAAAAATAACAGTCTGAAAAATGATCCTTAGGTTCCCTCCAAATCATGGGGACGGCAAATTTCGTATGACGTTTTCCCTCAGTCCAACCAGTGAGAAGCCTTACACAGGTGCTACACATCACATGAGGTGCCCATCCTTTATCCTGGTCACCCAACGGACAGTCAAAATAAAGTTTATAACACTGTCTCAGAAAGGGAGTAATGTTCCGCCTTTGAACCTTGAAAGTAATTTCACCGCACACTTAACAAAAGTCATCGGGGTGGTTCACGAACTGTCTAGGCATGATGAAAGCTAAGCCACTTCACAACGATTATAATGTAATAAGCTGCAATTTCCTGCAAGCAACAAAATTCTCAAACCGTCTTCAGAGAAAAAACAAACGTCTTCGCGCGCCGACAGTCACATACTGATGTGAGGTGGCAGCTGATTCAGCATTGCTTTGAACAAAACGATAGGATAGTGCAAGTTTAAACATTTTTTGACAGTATAGGAAGGCATGACATCGTAGGACAACATGTTTTTTTATTTTCACCTGCTCATGCTATCACGATATATAAATGAAATAAATTACTACTTTCGTTATAGCAAAAACATACATTCAGCTGTCCTAAGGAAACTAGACGTGATAGAAAGAATCTAAGCACAGATTCGGAATCAGCACGAAAAATACTTCTAAGATCACCCAACAACATCTCTAGGACAAAATCTTTGTTGACCAGTGTTATCGAACAAAATAAAGGAGGTAAAATTTTTTAACCATTTCCTTAAATTAGTTAAACAATGGTTTATATCTTGTAACTATATCGAAATTGTGCCTCGTTGAGATTTATTGTTTTATTTCCTATCAAAATGAAAGTTTTTTGTCTGTAAAATAACGAAGTTGGTCTTTCTGTTAAAAAATTGTTTTTTTTTCGTATACGCTCATGTGTCTATTCGTATTGTATATATTTCATATTTTTTATATTTTACTTAGCAGTGCCTCATATCTTCTCATATATAAAAAAGAAAGTGTGAATGTGCAGTCACATATAACTACCAAACCACTGCACGGAATGGCGTAAAACTTTGTAACATGATTCCTTATGTCACTCGGAAGGTTAATGGCTACTTTTTGTTTCCCTAATGGTCTCCGGTTCAACTCCAGACGAGGAAAAGCGTTTCCATAAGAAATACATGTAAATTTCTTTTTTATGGCATGAAGACCTTTTTTTCTTTTGCATATTTAAATTAGAAATACTGTTTGTACCAAGTCGTGTCAAAAACCATTGGAAAGAAAAATAAATAAACATTCTTATTCTTGCAGTCAATATATGTTTTCCAATTGATTTACTTTACATTTTGAAAGAAACAATAATAAAATTACTGAAAATTCAGAGTTTTTGGTACGAAGTCCCCTTACGACCGATAGCATTGTTCAAGCCAAACCTTATACCTATGGATATATGGCGAACAGTCCCAGAACGTATTTATTGAAATGGAAGAATCCATATAATACATGAGAAAAACATTGTGCGCGATATATATAGATATTTTTCGATTGCTATCGATAGTATTAATTAAGTTCAATGTTTTTCACACCCGTTGAATTTCAACGGGTACCATCCGCTAGTGCTCAATAAAACTGACGTTACCCTAAAAACAGGCCTATCGCCTAATAGTAGGCTTGTGCGATGAACGAATTTGCCCATCGAGGATCGATGCAAAAAAATCATCGAGATCATTCGGTTTCGATGATTGTCATCGTCGAGGATGAGTCGATGATCCATTGCCGTCAATGAGTCGATGAACTCACCGACCTCGATAAGTCGATGAATTAATTCATCGCCGACGGAAAGGTAGAGATAGGCAAGGGCGGGCGACGCTACACAAATAATTATCATCTAAAGGGGAAGGATTCATTGACTCATCTACATCGGGGAATTCATTGATTCATCTACATCGGGGAATGACATTCATTGTCATCGACGCGGTTCATCGCAACGCGATGACTAAAATCATCGTCGATGAATTCGATGAATCGACTCATCGCACAAGCCTACCTAATAGGGTACCTAACTTCCGAGTTTGTTAATGAATGTATAAATCTATTTGTTTCTGAAAGAATAAATTATTATTTTTATCAAATCTCCGATAGAGACGAACTCCGTCGAGTTGTCGCGTTCTCCGGAGCACTATATCTACAATTAATAAATGATTACACTATTTTTAAAAATTAATTATATTGCTTCCCAAGAATTTGAGTCACTTGCGTTTATCATTTTTCGCTGTCTGAGTAAACGTTCGGCTACTGTTGGTCCTCCCTTATTCCTCACTGCCACTTCATTGGAGGATTAATACGGAGCAAATGAATAGGAGGGGTCTCAGTTGAAAAAGTGAAATGGATATAATACTTTTATCTGGTTAGGCCACATCTCGTATACGCCGCGAGAATTTGGGATCCATCACTGAAAGATTTCGTTCTCGCAGTAAATAAAATACAGAGGATGTGCGCTCGCTTCGTTATAACTTCTACGAAACGTCAATGAGTGTTCCACAGCGGATGCCCAAGTTGAAGCCAAAAGAGTCTCCAGGGCTACGCGCCAATCATAAATGACTATGACAATATGTAGTGTAACGTTTGATATTTAATTATTGATGTTTATGTTGTTAGGGGGTTGTTGATGGGAGGAGAGAGAGGATTGTTGAGAGGGAGAAGAAAAGGGAAGGTGGCTCGAAGTAGTGAGGCAAAAAGAAACTGTATCTTTAAGAAATTAAAGAGGATTTGGAACAAAACAAACGTCTGACGTTACAGACGTAAACGCGAAACCACTTTTCTGGCGACGGGGATGGGATGGAAGGTGATAGGAAGAAAGCTCCCTTAACCATTGTTCCATCTATGTCAGAAGTTTTCTATCGAATTAACATTGATACTTGTGGACCACTACCAGAAACTAGTTCAGGGAAGAGGTATATAGATTTGGCAAGCTTCAGTACGACGAGAAAGATATTATTTTGAGCCCTGCGCTTTATCTCTGACTCTGATGGAAGTGATCAAATGGCACACTCACATTCCACGGCACGTAGCCGAACGCCTTGCTGCCAGCGGGAAAAATCAGACTTGAATATAATCGATTCCATTTTGGTCGTCACTTAACCATCGCAATTCACTGGTCTGGGTTCGTATTCCAAAAGCTATGTTAATTCTTAAAATTTGAATTCCTTTTCGTATAACAGGTGAACGATTTCACCAATTAAAGTAATAAATATGCTAAAATTAGTATCCGCCATTTTGATACCTGCATATCACAAATATTAATAAGAACTCAATTTATTCACGTTAATTGTATGCCAATTTAATCTTTTTGTATAAAGAAGTTGAAATTATTCCACAAATGTATTCCAGTAGGCTTTTCATCCCCTCGAATCCGAAGATTTTCCGAGATGATTTTAAATTGGCTGGGAACGACGTTCGCCATTTTGCTAAAGAACGACTGCAAATATCAATTAAAGAACAATCGAATCTCATAAATGCCGACTCCATGAACTGATCTATGAAATGAAATAGATCTTTACGCCAAAAATGATTTGCTATGATGTGCAGCAATAGTATGACTCCGGAGATTTTCTTTGGACATCGGAAAATGTCTTTCGCGGAAGTCGTTCAACTTAAAAGACTTTGCTTAAAGTTATTGCGTTGAAAGCGATGAAAAGTGAGCAATTCATGGATGGTGTCTGTTTTAAGTTTCGATTTACGGTCGTCTGAAAAATTGCTTTTCGGAATTACGAGCGGTATTTATCGTTTTCAAACGTGCGGGATGGGAAGTTCTTCCTTTACGCCGGCGGAAGGCAGATAGTCCTCTTCCGTCCGCCTCCCGCAGCCTCAGCGCCTCTTCCCTAGCCGTTCCGCCCCGACCGTTTCTCGTGTTTACTCCGCTGGGTAGTGCCCGGGCGCAAGGATTGCATGTCCGTACAGGAGGTAGCGCGGTGGACTGCCGGTTCGTTGCGCGCATCGACCGCAGACTCTCTGCATTCTCCATTTCACACTCCTCAGCGGCCTCCCCGTCGGCGGCTGAGGTTCCTGAGTTCATTCTGCGATTAAGCTCTTCGTTCTGAGAACAACAGCACTATTATTGTGCTGCCTATTAAGTTATTTACCAACGTAATAATTAACGTAAACTACAAAGCCAAAAATATCCCTATCGTCAAGTTATCTACTATTATTACTCGTATAAATAGCTCTAACGAAGATGTTACTCGTTATCAACCATAAGGCACCTCCGATAATCACCATAGCACACAATCTGAAGTGGAAATGGCTACACGAGGAGCTTTATCCTTACATTAAACCGTGATTCCATTGATTTTACTTCCTCCGGTGTCCGGACTAAATTTACCGGGACTTAGATCAGTCAGCGCTGAAATTACACAATGAATACAGGTTTAAACAAATCACCGGTCTAACTTCTTTAAGCCAGTCTTAGACTTAGACCACCGCAACTATGAATCCGGCCATTGATGTCTCAAAAGAGCTTTCCTTTCTTGGATAAACGGCAGTTCTTAATTTTCAATGCGCACGTGTTGTTTTATCTATAGGGCGAGATTTAATTATTAATCATAAGCCGAGATTTAATTATAAGACCGAGATTTAATTATTAATTATGCTTCCGATTCTGGAACCATTTCCTTAAAAATGGGAATGATCATGAAAATGATTTAGGAAATTATTTTTCAATTTAATTTCCGGTTTCATAAAATCGTGAGGAATTTTGAAAGAAATCTACGGACGAAATTAAAATAGTTTCCCACCCTCTCGTGTTTCTATTATTCTTACATCTTCAACCTGAAGATCCATCGCCTTTCATGAATTATAAGGGAAATTTAGAGATATGGTCACTTTTTTTACGGAATTCTTTGAAAAAGAGATCTGTTTTTGGTAACAGTTATGAATCCCAGTGCAGGCGGGTGATTTTCGTCGTGGATTCCTCATATTCATAATAATGCCTATTTTGGATTTGATGTTTTTTTCAGTATTCTACCGGTTAAGTTAGGTTTTGCTGAATGTCACAGACTCTCCTCCCGGTTTTCTACTCTTTCCGGGGCCTATCTACCTCTAGTATATCCTTTTTCGCCTCAGCATGCGATCTGCCCTTCTTCATGCTGTACATGAAACCTTTTCTCCTTCTTCCTCTTCCCCGCCTGTCCAGCATCCGCATAATAATCTGTTCTCTAGTCGAATCCCTTATAACCTTCCTCATTTCTCGTACTCTGCCTTCCGCCATTACTTCCTTGTTTATTTTTGGACTAAGACTCAAGTTTTCGTACTCCAGATATATTTTTTTCGTGGCTCTTGGTCGAACGAGCAAACTACAGTAAACCCTCATATAACGCGAAGTAACATTCCTTGAAATGGTCGCGTAATGTAAAATCGCCTTATATGAAACGAGTATATAACGAGGAATACCGAGTTTCGTACCTCAGTCTCAACACCTTATTCAAGGCGAAATTCTGTGATTAATAAGCCACATTGCACTTGTGGAAATAATTTCGTAATTTTTTCGTAGTTAAACAGAGATTTATTAGCTTTTTTATATTTTTTTATAGGATAGGCGTCCAGTTAAAATCAAAATACAAGAGTTTTGTTCTTCAACAAATCTTTTTTATGTTATAGACTGCATTAACACTTAGAGGTGTGATTAGACTTACTTAGAGGAGGTCAAGTGAAATTACTTCAACAAAAAATTTGAAAAAAATAAACTTTGGTACGATATGTTATGATGTTCTTCGCCATGTGGTTTGATTCGGCAGGTTTGCTACTTTAAAACATTACTCTTAATCCTTGAAACAATGTAGTGAATATGATGGGGCGTGGTTCTCGAGTTCGTTCCGATCGCGACATCTGAAACTGCGTCTTACCGAGAGGAACGATCGCTTCTTGTGAACTCGTGTACAAAGCCGCAATCGCGTCTTAGCGAAATCGCGCTATGTGAGACCGCGCCTTGTGAGGGTTTACTGTACGTGTTAATGTCTGTCGACGCATCAGATTATTTAAAATCATTCCTCTGGGCATTCAAAGCTGAGCATTCAAGAATTTAATGTGGCATTTTTCAATTCATACGTTGATTTAGTTAGATATTGGTTTGGTTTCCGTAATCATCACGTTTTTACGAGAGTTGGCCGTTGAAATTTTCATGATTCTAGAAACAACATCCAATGCCCTGAGTAAGGATTAAAAATGACTCGAAACTTCGGCGAACATTTATGCTTGGTTTTTATTATATGACCAAGAACTCAACAATGAAAAACCCAAAGACGATATACTACAGTGGTCCAGAATCAAAATAGAATATTCAACTTTTCGCCACGGTTGTGTATTTCAATGGAATCTCATGGATATGATTTCCACTAAGGACTATGTGGTACGAATATATGACAAAAATTATGGAGAATGTCAAAATGGGCAATTAATGATGGAAGAAGACTGGCAGAGGAAGAAAGAATGAAGAAGAGAGCTGCATCAAATCAATCGTTGAATTGTTGATTGTCGCGGATGGCACTTATTTAGGTTTACTTTTACATTCTCCTGCGCACGCAATATTGAGATATGTGCCTACTTAAAATCATTCATACCAGAAATATGGAGTCGAGATATAATTTCAGTTCATTATTAGCGGCCGTAAGTTCGAGGATTTGTTCTCTGCAAGAGCTGCTAAGCCAAAAGACTTTCGATCGATCTAATCTGATGCGTCGACAAACATCAACACATACAGTAAACCCTCACATAGCGCGGTCTCACATAACGCGATTTCGCTAAGACGCGATTGTGGCTTTGTACACGATTTCACAAGAAGCGATCGTTCCTCTCGGTAACTAACAAAATTACGCAATATGAGGTTAGAGTTGATTTTGTTATTTTCAACCTTGAGAATTCCAAAAAACTTAATAACAAAAGCGTATCTGTAGCGGTTTGCCTGATATCACGTTCTGATTTTACCGTATATACAGTATAACTGTCAGTTTTCTAGGCCATATAGCAGTAACTACATGCCTTTCTCCCAGAGAATCTCATTACTATTGTTTCCTAATGATTTATCTTCATTCCGTATTTCCCGCACTGATAATCTAAGCATCGACTCAAGATTGTAATCTCTTCGAAGATGGACTACATCTACATCTACAAACTACCCTCCGAGCTGCCGCATGGACGGGTGGTAGTGTACGTGAGGTAGGGGGTGTTAGGACACCAGCCGTGTAAAGATGTAAGGGATAAGGTTTTGGGAGGAGAAATTGTGTCGTGTACAATGGGAGTGTATTTAGTGGAGCTCAGTTTTTATTGTGGTCGCCTATTGTGCGCGGAAAGAACGAGTTTTTGTAACTATCTGTTCGGAAGTGTATCTCTCTTATTAAATCGCTTCTGTCAGACCAAGAGATGTAGTGAGGCGTCATGATGATATTCTCTGCGTCGCTCTGAAACACACCAGTTCTGTATTTCTCAAGCAACCTAAGCCTGGCGTGTAGCCTCCTAGTCTATAGGGGCTCCCACCTTAATCCCTGAAAAAGTTTTGAAACACTATACAGGGTGTCCCATAAATGTCACGCCACAGTGACACTGGAGCTAGGGCAGCCTAAGAGGAACCGAACCAGCCTAATATGACCTTAGTAAAAGTTGCACTGTTTTCGAGATATTGCCAAATTAAAGCTTTTTCAAAAATTTCACTTTTTTTTCATTTCTAGTCCCAGAATTCACTAGAATAGCTCTCAAATTAAGTTTTTTTTTTAATTGTACGATATCATCAATCGGTTATTAAGCTGACAAAAGGGTTATTTTATTGATAACTAATGTAAAATGAGGAAAAATACTGCATTAATCTTGACTTAACTCAGCAGCAAAAAAAACAACTTCGACGTTAACCGCCTGCCGTAAAAAAATACTAGAAAGTAAATGAGATAGTAACTTCAAAAACTTGCGTATGTTATGCCGATTTTAAAATGGTATGAGTAGGAAAAGTAGCGTGATTTTATTTAGTAAGGTACATGTATCATACCATTTTAAAATCGGCATAACATACGCAAGTTTTTGAAGTTACTATCTCATTTACTTTCTAGTGTGTTTTTACGGAAGGCGATTAAAGTCGTAGTTGTTTTTTTTTTTGCTGCTAAGTTAAGTCAAGATTAATGCAGTATTTTTCCCCCTTAATAAAATAACCCTTTTGTCAGCTTAATAACCGATTGATGATATCGTACAAGAAAAAAAAAACTTAATTAGAGAGCTATTCAAGTGAATTCTGGGACTAGAAATGTAAAACAAGTGAAATTTTTGAAAAAGCTTTAATTTGGCAATATCTCGAAAACCGTACAACTTTTACTAAGGTCATATTAGGCTGGTTCGGTTCCTCTTAGGCTGCCCTAGCTCCAGTGTCACTGTGGCGTGACATTTATGGGACACCCTGTATGTTTGCTTGTAGGAGTTTTTACTGAAGCGCGCAGCTTTTCTTTGTATTTTATTAATTATTTCGGTAAAATCTTTACGAACGGGGTGCCAAATGCTCGCGGCGTATTCGATAGACTCGACTAATCGAATACTCGAAAACTCCAAGATGAGAGCGTTAGCATGTCATAACTCAGAATCAATACTGATGCAGTAACTGTCTTTTAGCTTAGCAGGGCAGAGCCCCCCTCTTATTTTCTCTCTAATGACCGTTTTTGTCCATCACAATTAGTTATTAAACGCCTTTAACAATTTAACTCAATGCATTCCGTCCCGAGTTACCCTCGATTTTTCTTGACTTACGTTATCCCTCCAGTGCTATTTTGAAGAGGATGTTGTATCTCGTGATGTGTCCAATCAGTTGGTCTCTTCTCCTTTTTAAAGTTTTTATCATTTACCTTATGTCTCCCACTCATAAGCCGTGTTTACACGATGCGTGTGCTAGCGCGAGTAGATGCGTGAACGCATTCACCACTAAAATTGCGCCCCGTGTACACCCCAAAATGCGCAAATGCATGAACGCGTTGTCATAAAAAAGTCCGTTGTAATTTTGAGTATTTTTTCACGCATCTGTCTTTAGTTTTACACCCCGCGGGTGATCAGTTAAGTAAAACCCAAGACCAGTTTCGTCTCATGGGTATATATACACCGTTTTCCCATGATGTCGCCGATGCAATGAAAGCGGTCGTTTATGAAATTACTCTCGTAGATAGTTTCAGAGCTACGCAGACATTTGGCTGGATAGGGAGACGTGTAACAAGCATTTATCAAAATTACCTCGGCTTTTTCACGTCAAGGCCAGGGAGGCTTTCCAATTTAAGCAACGTGACATGGCTAGGGAAGTTTCGAATTTTGAGGGCTATGGTCGTTAGTGGATTTCTTCTTACTTTCCTACTTGTGGTGTTTCAAATTGACATAGAGAATATTATCATGGCGCCTCACTGTATCTCTGGGTCTGACAGAAGCGATAAAATAAGAGAAACACATTGCCGAATAGATAGTTACATACAAAAACTCGTTCTTTCCGCGCACAATAAGCGACCACAAAAAAAGCTGAGCTCCACTAAATACACTTCCATTATACACGTCACCATTTCACCTCCCAATACCTTACATCTTTACACGGCTGGTGTCCTTACACCCCCTGCCACACGACCATGGGGTGGCTCACAGGGTTGAATGTAGTAGGTTTAGGAGTACCATTTTCCACGCGAAATTCAGAATGCTCCATTACCTCTACTCACCAGTGCAGTGCAACTGTTGTCGTACAAACTTCATAGCCGGACCAGAGCATGCTCCATACGTAATTCATCTTGTAGCCAAGTTAAGATGTACTCCCTTCGTCCGCAGTTATGATTTGAGTATTATTTTACACTCCATGATCAGAGTTCAAGATTTCAAAGGGTTAAATTCGCTGTGTTGAATTAACCTAAATTTTGAGACTTGTTTTGGTAAGGTTTCTAGTGATGTGAGATGTATATTTTTCTCTGCGCGATACGAATAAAAATAAAAGTAATAAATGATAACGAACAATAGGTAACAGATTAAGAAACATAATTTGTTGTGTCATCATTTTTATTCTTTTATTTATTTTTATTTTATTTTATCTTTACTACCTTGAATTCTGTTCATTTGGCCAATTTATGTCGGGTGAATAACAACAACAACAGCAGACGAACACAAACACCCATACCCTTAGTGGGGATAATTGCACCCAGGCGGGATTCGAACGCGCGACCCTCAGGATAGCCGGCGAGGACTTTACCCCGTCGCAACCAGGGCCGATAGACTTTTATTACAATTTGTAAAGAAGCCAATCAATCATTAATGATCTGTATCGTTTCAGGCTCACTTTTCATCTACATCTACATCTACGTAATACCCTGCGAGCCACCACGAGGGTGTGTGGTAGGGGGTGAAGATCACCAAACATGCACTATTGACATGCAACTAGGATATTTAATGAAGGCATGCTAGATAATAGGGTCACATGGTTAGTATCTACATAATAAGAAAGGTATTAATGGTTGTTATTACATGCATCATGCACTACAGACTACTCTAACTATATTTCACCCTTTGCTAAGCTGCCTATTGTTCTCTCTTATAGTACGAGGGAAAAATGACATTTGAAATCTATCGGTACGACAATCTATCTCTCTAATCTTGTTAATATGATCAAACCTAGCATAATACGCAGGGGTTCTCAATATATATCTAACGTCATCTGTGAACAAATCGGTTTCGAATTTACTTAAAAGGTTTACCCTAAATTTAACCTGCGTTCTGATAGTAATTCCCATCCTAGTTCTTCTATTAAACTCGTTACACTTATACAATTATCATAACGGCCTTTAACAAACCTAGCGGATCTCCTTTGCACGCGCTCTAATTCTTTTATCATACCTTCTTCGTACAGATCCCATGCAGGAGACGGACCTTGGTGATGATTGATCGATTGAATTTAACCACCCTGCTGAAAAATTCCTTAGAAGTTGTTCTGTAGCGCGTAAGGAATTCTACAGTAATGGACTCTTTTGCTTCAGAACTAGTTTCTTTTCTAAGGATCTGTAAGGAACATGAGAGCCTGACTCTACAGAGCGTACGTTCTGTAGAGTTATTTTCTGCAGAGCAAAATAACTCCTTACAAGCTACTCTGTAGAACTTAAGCAACTCTACGGAAATATGTGAGGTTTCCTTGAGCTTGTAAGGAGTTCTACAGAGCGTCAAAGGACTTATGTAGAACGTCGCAGGGAATTCCGTAAAATGGCTATTCAATATTTTAAGGAATATCTACAGAACTTAAGAAATTCTGTAGAAGTATTGATAAGGAAACTATACAGAATTTTTTAGCAGGGTATTCATGTTTCCTCAAGATTAATTGAACCCACGACCGGTTTTGTCCCATGAGTACACCGTCTCCCAATGATGTCGCCGATGCGGAGAAAGCGGTCGTGTGTGAAACTACCCTCGCAAAAACTTTCATAGTTTATTTCATCCAACAGTTGCACTTATTGTTACTTTCCGTTGATGTTCTTCTAATGCGCCCGAGTATACCTTAACAGTTGCGACCGTGCTCTCACATCATATATTGCATCCTGTGAAGTTTTGAAATCGTATTTTATACTGATTTATTCTTTTGTGCGGTAACAGCTTTTTAACGTACATATATTCATAAATGTTTCACCATGACTGACAAATTCTTTTATTGCTAGAACTGTTTTAGACCATCGTTTTAGATTAGAGTAAAGTATACCTACATACCAATTAAAATATCCGAATGGCCTCAGTCATTGTGAATTCCTTATAAACTAGCTATCCCCAGGGTACACAAAAAAATTTTCTTGTCTTTTGTCGAATAATGCGACAAATCATTTGTGGCCCAATATATCTTTTAATTTTTATTATTTTAGGGAGAATACGTATCGCGACATCTAGCCAGAAAATACAAATATTCCGGAGGGTAAGGGGCGCCATTAGTGATGAAAAAACTCGTCAAAACTTGTCTATAGTCGAATCACTCTATTTTTCACCCTCCATTTTATATTTCTGTAAAAAAGGTGTCAAACTAGATTTTTTAGAAACTTTTGAAACTGCTTCAGCATTTATACATCTACATCTACACCGACATAATACCCCGCGAGCCGCCGCATGGGTGTGTGGCAGGGGGTGTTAGGTCATCAGCCGTGTAAAGGTGTGTTTTTTTGGAGATGAAATGGTGACATGAATTATAAGAGTGTATTTAGTGAGCTTAATTTTTATTGTGATCGCTTATTGTTCGCGGAAAGAACGAGTTCCTGTGCCTATCTGTTCGGCAGTGTGTCTCTCTTATTTTATCGCGTCTGTCAGACCTACAGATGTAGTGAGGAGTCATGATAATATCCTCTATGTCGCTCTGAAAAATATCAGTTCTGAATTTATCAAGGAACCTAAGCCTAGCGTGTAGCCTCCGAGTCTCTAAGGGCTCCCACCTTAATCCCTCTAAACGTTATGAGACACTATATGTACGCTCGTAGCCGTTTTTAACGAAGCGCGCTGCTTTCGTTTGTATTTGATTAATTTTTTTGGTTAAGTTGTTAAGTCTACTTGACCAGGGCCCCAAATGCTCGCGGCGTATTCAAGGTGTGGCCTAACCAGAGGGAAGAAGCATCTCTCTTTGACTTTTTCATGCGAGGACATTCCTATTATACGTTTAACAAAGTCTAGTTTCTAGGTTTTAATGCTGCGCCACATATGTTTTGTATGTGTAATCCCCAAGATGTATAAGAAGAAGAAGCATTTAAAGCATGTATCATAGGATTTTAAACGATTTTATTCCTGACAAATTGCCCCCCCCATTTTACTGTGCCTCTCCCCTTATCATTTAACATTTGACATTGACGCTGTTGTTTTCACGCTTTCCTGCGATAGTGTCCTCGCTTTGTTAACTAACCTAATCCTCTCCCCTCCCCCCAACTATCCTTACGCCCTCTCAATTCCCCCGCCACACATCCTCCCCGTACATTTTAAAGCCATCGCATCTGTATTTAACACACGACCTCTGAAGATGGTGTTGTAACATCGAAACCTGTTAGGTATTTTTAATAAAAAGTGTGGAAAAAAGTCACTTTCCATTTACTAAGTCTAAATTCCACAATGCACAATATCTGCAATCACGTTTTCTTGTTTTGCGAATTAATTATTATCGCGATGTACTCTAAGTAGAGGTATTTCGATCGAAAAGGGTGAAATTATCTGTAGCCGTGTCGCCGTGGATCTAAAGCTTTTGCGAAACCGTCCAAGGAATGGGAAAAATGCACTGGGGAAGGGTGAATGGATTTTTTTGATACAGGGAGGTATTGGTCGGTAGAAGGTGGACGGTACGGTTCTGCGGGCAGGCTGGCCCATCGACTCGCTCGACGGCGTGCGTTTGTTTTGCTCGCGACGGTTGCGCGGCGAGGCGGCGGCGGCGCGGCGACTGACCCATCGCCAGCTTCGTCATGCCTGCTCCGACCTCCCTCTCGAATGCTCGCCCGCTCGAAACGTTTGTTTGGAAGTCTTGGCCGGCCTAGCAACGCCTGGTGGACTGGTTCCTTTTTTCTTTATTTTTTTTCATTCCTTCAAGACAAACCTTCTCGCCAATGGATGTGTTCCCTTCGCCCTTTCACAAAGCATTGAACCCTGCTCTGTCTTTCGTGACGCCAACCCCAAATGTTTAAAAGGTAGCGCATATAATTGAAAGCGGGAGCGAGGATAGCGCGAGAGAGAGAGATGGAGAATATAAACTTTTGTCTTTTCTTGCTTTCCAGTTTATTTCCGCTTGTTATCAGGCTCGCATGGTGTGCCTGGCGGTCGTTTCGTGGACAGGTTTTCTGTGTGGGAGAGAGAGAAAGTGGGCGAGTGAGATTGAGGCAGCCAGTTTTCGCTCTCGGGGCCGGACTGAGGGGATGTGGTGGGGAGGCCGCGCGGGCAGCGCTCGCTGTCGTCCAGTCCTTCGGAGGAAGCCGGAACTATTGTCCGTGCCGAGTGAGGGAATTGGCTCTACATTATTGTTCCCCTATGCTCCCGCCCCGTCCCAGGTGCGGAGAGCAAAAGGGGGGGGGACCCAAGCATAAGAAATCACAATGTTTTGTTTCAATCCTTTATGGACAACAATTATTCTACTTAAGAAAAAAAAATTAATTCCAAATACCAATCAAGGGAGATAATTTAAAGCGCGCCCATCCATTTTTAAAACATTTTTCTCAAAATAGCCTAGAATTTTGGTACGAGCGTGCCGAAAACGTCCCAACGGACTACAGTGGAATAACTTTCATGGTTACTGAGGCACAAGATTCTGGAGGTATGTGCCCAATTCGGCCCACCTGACGTTAAGGGGTTATTATAAAAAAACCTTTCATCTGCATCTACTTATTACCTCGCAAGCCACCACAAGGGTGTTTGGCAGGAGGTTACTTATCACCAACATGAACAGCAGTGTAGAAATTTACTTTCACCAACAAGCACCACACTATCGGTATACTATAAATGTTACAAAAATACTAAAGAAATCCATAATGTAACTCTGAAAACGTGACAATGTGTCATGTAGGAAACATACAAAACATGGTGTTAGCACTACTCGGCAGGTTTTGAAACATGTATTGGGGTGTATATGAATTAATCAGCTACACTTCATGTCAACTAAACTTTATAGTGGTAAGGAGGTCATTTTTGTGAGATATCCACGGATTCGGCGTATGATAATAGCAATGGCCTTATGCTAATTAGACTAGACAAAATTCTGACAAATATTAGCCTCGACTACTCGCGAGGCTTAGCTTGCTTGAGAAATTCAGAACTGGTGTGTTTCGAGCCACACAGAGAACAATTCTCACAAATATTAGACTCGACTAAAGTCAACGTGAAAATGAAATGTGTGAATAATGGCAGTACGTCAGATGACGAGCATTTTACTGCTAAACAGGAAAATATTTCGCCTGAAATTAGTTGATATATCATTAATTTGTCGCATTAAGAGAGACATTTAAAATTTGCAACCCATAGAAGCTACTAATTACATGAGCCCCGCACCAAATATTTTCCAGTGCCAGGAGTGGGGATTGGAATTAAATCTTAGTAAATGCAATACAGTCCACTTCATGCGAAAGTCAACACACAAATTCCATACCTATACTGTGGGTGGAGTAAACATAAAATCTTCAGATATAATTGAATATTTTGGAATTACCTTAACTTATGATATATCGAGGGGAACACACATACTAAAGTTGCGGCACAGCATCAAAGAAACTAGATTTTGTTAAGCGTATAATAGGAAGGTCCTCCGATGAAAAAGTAAAAGAGAGATGCTACCCGCTCTGGTTAGGCCACACCTTGAATACGCCGCGAGAACTTGGGACCCTGGTCATAAAAATTTAACCAAAATAATTAATAAAATACAAAGGAAATCAACATGCTTCGTTAAAAACTGCTACGAGCGTACTTATAGTGTCTCACAACTTTCTGAGAGATTAAAGTGGGAGCTCCTAGAAACTCAGAGGCTACACGCTAGGCTTAGGTTGCTTGGGAAATTCGGAACTTATGTGTTTCAGAGCGACACAGAGAATATTATCATGACGCCTCAATACATTTCTAGGTCTGACAGAAGCTATAAAATAAGAGAGATTCATTGCCAAAGAGATCGCGTTCCTTCGGCGCACATAAAAAAATGAGCTCCACTAAATTCACTCCCATAATACACGTCACCATTTCACTTACCAAAACCTAATCCCTTACATCTTTAGGCGGCTGGTGTCCTAACACCCCCTGCCACACGCCCAGCGGCGGCTCGCAGGGTAGTATGCAGATGTAGATGTAGTTAATGAAAATGTTGACGATATGATTGTAAAATTTGGTAATTTCGTTACCGCATCGTTTAATAGTTGGTCAACTACATAGATCGGTTATTAATGGCGAAAAAAAGTTTAGTCCCTCGGAACATTCGTTGTCTTTAACAAACGTCATAACGCCGTGGTTAATCTTTCTTAGTAATTTCGGCTCGTATACTTACCACCCATAATATGTAGAACACTTGAGAAGTTTTAGCCACAATATCAATGTAATTACCTGCCGCTCAATAATATGACGTTGGAAATCCTTGCTCAAGGTAAGCATGCATTTAAATTATTTTCCTGCGTTTATCGACTATTCCTGCATTCAGTATATTAGTTCACTGTTATATTAGGAGACGGAATTAAGTGCTTCTGCGCATACTCTCATCAAATTAAAATTTACTTACGTATACTATGGATAGGGCATCGAGTTAATACAGCATTGACACCGGTTTTTCTCGATGAAAAAAGTAAGGAATAGTATTGTGCGACTGAAATAATGTCGCGAGTTATTTTGGCTATATCTGAAACCTCCAGACAGTGTAAGAAAACTGACCTTTTCCGTTGATTAAGGTAGCACTACTAAATATAAGCGCAAACCCATGTAAAAGGGTTCATTATGAGCATGGTCACCTCCGTAATCTGACCAGTAATCTCATTGAAACGTGGAAAGAAGAAGAAAAATCAAACAACTAACTTTACCCAGTTTCGGTTCAACGCATACAAACATACATACATACCAATCACGCCGTTCCATCCGGGGTAGGCAGAGTCACAAAGTTTCACTCGTAAATACATATTTGGACACCTAACTCTGCTTCAATAATTTCCTCCATACTGACATCTACATCTACGTGATACCCTGCGATCCACCACGAGGGTGTGTGGCAGGGGGTGAAGGTCACCAAACATGCACTATTGACATGCAAGTAGGATATTTAAGGGAGATATGCTAGATAATAGGGTCACATGGAGCTAGATGGTTAGTATGTACATAATAAGAAAGGGATTATTGGTTGTTATTACATGCATCATGCACTACAGACTACTCTTACTATATTTCACCTACCTATCCCTTTGCTACGCTGCCTATTGTTCTCTCTTATAGTACGCGGGAAAAATGACAATTTAAATCCATCGATACGACAATCTATCTCTCTAATCTTGTTAATATGATCAAACCTAGCATAATACGCAGGGGTTCTCAATATATATCTAACTCATCTGTGAACAACTCTGTTTCGAATTTACTTAAAAGGTTTAACCTAAATTTTAACCTGCGTTCTGATAGTAATTCCCATCCGAGCTCTTCTATTAACCTCGTAACACTTATACTATTATCATAACGGCCTTTAACAAACCTAGCAGATCTCCTTTGCACGCACTCTAATTCTTTAATCATACCTTCCTCCTATCCTCCTCTGACCTATCCTTGCAAACCTCTTTTGCTTCATTTATTCCGATACATTGCTTCATACACATGTTTAAAACGAGAAATTTTACTTAAAAACTGCTTAAGCGAAAAACATAAAAACATGAAAAGTCCCTTTTTTAGCCTTCACAACAAATACTTTTTTGGTATTTATTAATTGTCTTGCATCCTTGGGGTGCAGTGAAGGATGACAAACCATTTAAGTAAATTATTGAAGATATCAATGACCGTGATATAATTTGTCGCCAAGTTATATACCTATAAAATAGTTATGGAACCGTAATAAGTCCGAAGACATCTTCCTTACCAATTCACTCAGCGACGACGCCATCGGAATAATCGTTTAGTTTTATGACATACACGAAGGCAGGATTACATTGAGTGATGCCATATCGAGTGGACGATTTTCCGATATTCACTTAAGAACTCACCACTCGCTCTAATTTCATCGACGTATCGAAATGCTATCGTCTTCTTATTTGAGAAATTACATTACATATCGAACATATTTTCCCGCGTACCATAAGAGAGAACAATAGGCAGCGTAGCAAAGGGATAGGTAGGTAAAATATAGTTAGAGTAGTCTCTATCTTTCTCTTTATATTCTCTACGTTCTTATTTATGCATGATATAAATATTTATGTTCTTATTTATGCATGATATTTTGAATATGTAGTATCTTTGTATCCCTTGCATGTTGGAACGATTGACAATAGAATGTTTCTTGGTTAGTAGATTTTTAATTGGCGCTTTGCATGTGTGGTACGCGGGTTTCAATGTAATTGCGGTGTTCTACCGTATCATTCATGCATACCTGGTGTGGCTTGCAGGGTATGACGTAGATGTAGATGTAGTTCATGGTGTATGTAATAACTACCAATAATCGCTTTCTTATTATGTAGATACTTACCATCTAGCTGCATGTGACCCTATTATCTAGCATGTCTCCATTAAATATCTTATTTGCATGTCGATAGTGATTGTTTGGTGATATTCACCCCCTGCTACACACCCTCGTGGTGGCTCGCAGGGTATTACGTAGATGTAGATGTATTACCATTTCCAATATGGTTGCGATTTGAAAATTTCCCAGAAATCAGATCTGATATTATTCTAATTAAATAAATCGCGAATATTTTTCCACTGAATTTATTCTTGGTGAGTAGACAATAAATAAATTTTTTCTTTTGTACGTGTGTTGGTGCAATAATAATATATATTTCATAAACGGGCTTGCTGCCATTTAACCAAATATTGCATCAAAATTTGCTTAGGTAATAATAAGAATAAATATTAAAAGTGTTTGATACAAATATGGCTGAAAATTGAAGAGTAAATATGGGAAATGGAGCAAAAGTATTATATACCAGTATAATACTAAAAGTATTGGAGTGTTCCAAATCATATGGAAACTAGAATTTTTTCGTTAAATAATTTTTCAATGCTATATCGATGAACAATGGCGAAATACAAACTCACCATTGTGGTCCACATTGAGTAATATTTGTCAGGAAAATATCTTGGCTGATTTTTGCACTATTGGATGTAACCATAACATTGATAAACTCTGTTTTTGGCTTATGACAGTTTTACATGGTTCTCAGTAAAGTTTTACTCCGAATTAAAAAATATACGATTGAGTACTATGCGAACGACAGGTAGCACCATAGGAAAGTTTGGTTTTCATTCCAAAAAGTCTTGTGGTACAGTGAAATAGTCATTTCTTTGTCAGGCAAATAATTTAATACACCCTGCTCCTATTCTAAAGCATTCGCCCGATGATGAGTGTTTTGAAAACATCGAGTCAATATTTAATCGATTATTTTACTACTCGGTGTTTTCTATGGCTCGGCCAAAAACATAGAGTAGTCTGATACATCTACATCTACGAAATACCGTGTAAGCCACCATTAGGGTGTGTGGCACGGGTTGATTCCACAACAGGCATTCTGCACTATTTCCAGTTCAAATTAGAACAACGCACGTTCCACCGGATGCCAGACGCAGGCCAAAAGCAGTCAGGACAACGGTACGCATACAGACCAGAAACTAGGAGAGTGATACGTAGAAGAACATGCTACCATGCAGTAAATTACTCAAGATTAAACTACTGGTTAGTATTATTAATGCGACTAATAAATAGCACTACTAGGTACTAAAACATGCAAGAGTATATCATGCCGGAGATTGCATGCGAGGTTAGTAGCTAATAATCATGTTATGATATTTAGCACTACTGATAAAACCTATTTAACCTAGTCAGTATCCTTGAACTGATCCATCGAAACTATTAGGATCCCTTATTGTAAGTGGAAAAAATGACATCAGTTCTACAGTATATTTCCTTAATCTAATTCCTGTGATCGTTTCTACCATAATAGTTTGGCTCTAGCAAAATATGTTCAACGTCCGGCAAAACATTGTGTACATCAAATATTCTTAAAAGATTTAATAAATGCGATGAATGATGCATCGATGTCGATGTGGTATCCCTAGCATGGTGTCTCAAACTGCACTCCGTAAGTAATTCTCGGGGGCTCCATCCATTTCAGTTATGATGAAAACAAGAGTCAAAAAATTAATTAACGCTTCCCTCTAGCGTCCTTTAATATTTCTTTCTCTTTATTTTCGTTTCAGCCATCTATGTGCTCCAATTACACAGCTTTTTCCATTTGGTCTATGTCTTTTCCTTTCTCTGTCGCCAATATTCTTTCATTCTGTGGTTCATCCCTTTTCCCTCATTTTGCAGCCCGAAGGTGCTCCCCCCAAGACATTTACACATTTGTAAGGTACTACGAACGTTCTTCTTGAGAAGTGGCAACACTTCTACCTGGTTTGATAAATCAAATATACTGTTTCCTCCGCAAAAGGTTCGCCTATCCAGATTTAAAAGATGATATGTTCACATTTGGCCTAAGCTATACAATATGTTACCACCTACTGTTAAAGGTCATAAAAATGTGTTTACATTCTTTAAAAAACTCAAGGAATGGCTGCTTACTCTTGATAGTTTAGACTTTGTTTTTGGGTAAAAGAAAAATAAATAAATGTTTTTTTGTCCTGAAATAAAAAAAAGATTATTTCTTATTATGAAATTTGTAGGTTATACATTGTTTATTTCTTGAATCTGGCATATTTCATCTATATTTGATGATTAGTTGTGCTTTATATCGTTCATACTGTAATGTGTATGGTCTTTGAAGTGTTTATTGTAGTGTGTTTGTGCACTCATATCATGATGGTAGCTTCCCACAGGAAGTCCTTGAAGCTATCGAAAGCTCATTGTTTTTTTTTCAAATTCATGTTTGTATACCTAAAATTGAGCCATAAAATATCTATCTATCTCTCATACTTACTTGTTATTCTTCTGAGAATACCCATGTGGTTCTTCTAATTTTGTTTTATGATAGATCTTGCACCTCTGCAAGCTTCATTCTGAATATCACCTCGTTTCCTGTATATTCTTCCTTGATCCTACATTTTCGTAGATCTTCTTTCACCCATGGGACTTGTGTCTTCCTATTCTTCTGGAAGGTGAGGATTTTGTTCGCTATTCTTTCTGCTTCCATTCTTTTAAGGTATCAATATTGAGTCATTCACCACTTCTGAATCCTTGCAAAGATTTTTCTCACACTTTTCCGTTGACTCTTGGTTTGATTTCAAGTGGAATGTAAACTCGTTTGCTGATACTTTTTTTTGGTCCCAGAATCTTCTTTATAAACTTCCTTCTCTTTATTCTAATTCGGAGAGTCTCTTTCTGGCCATTGTCTCTGCAACGTACTCGTACAGGCATTCTGAGGTTGACTACCGTTCTGTATTGTCTGCATTTGGCGTGATAGGGTAGCTACATGCTATCTCCTTCGTAGTTACTTTCCTCCTTTTCCTGCTTGGCTGCCTTTTCGTTGATGGTCGAGGTTTGAATCTCACCCAAGAACGTAACTTCTGGACACTTTTGATATCACCATACTGGGTCGTCATTTTCCAGGTTGAATCCTTGGTATATTTGTTCATGAACTTTGTATTTTCAAAATACATTTGTAGTCCTATCTACTTTTCTGTTTTTTTCAGGATTACTCTCTGTTTGGTTGCAATCTCTAGGTTATTTGCAAAGTGCACTCTAACATCTACAAAAGCGGGACAAATTTCAAATTTAAGCGTAGTATTTTTGTGGCATGATCTTATTTCGTTCAGAGTTTAGCAGTCACTTATTTCTTTCCACCATAGACACCATCTCCTTGTCTCGCCCGTTTTGATTTCAGGCGGTTTTGATAGTTCTCCTAAGAGTTTTAATTATTTCCGGGTGTTTGTTAAAATTTGTTCTGTCTGTGTCGTTGTCATATCATCCATTCCGAACTCTTGAACCACGTTTATCGTTGAATACTGCTCTATGGAATCGTAAGCTTTTTTTTCAAAGCCCAAAAATGTCATGATTACCCTCTTGCCTGCTGCTCATGTCTTGGTTTTTTTGCAAGATCTTGATGGTGAAGATCAGTTCAGCACATGATCGACCTTTCCCGTCCTTTACTTTCCTAGTTGCTAATCTTTGTGCTTCTCTATTCTGTACTGCAATGCTTTGGAGAGTATCTTAGACGCGAGCGATGTAAGTGAAATGCCTCTGACTTTGTTGACGTTGGTTTTGTCTCCTTTCTTGAGTAGCGGCGGGATGAACACGCCGTTCTATTCGTTTTGGATATTTCCTGTATTCCAGATCTGTTGGAAGAGGCTTTCGAGTTGTTGCAATACTTGTTTCCGGCTTATTTAAGAAGCTTGGCGACATTTGAGTCTTTGCCAGACATCATGTTGTATTTAAGGATTCTTCTTTTTGCCGATGATGTAGTAGTGTATAAGGAAATTAGAAATGAAGAGGACATCCAGTCTTTAGCTAAGGATTTAGATGCGATTGATGATTGGTGTGATAGTTGGCAGCTAGAATTAAATTTGAAGAAATGCGCGATAATGAACTTTTGGGAAAAGAATGGCTTTCCCCGGTATAATTATTGCATCAAAGAAAAGAATATATCAAACGTAGAATCTATTAAATACTTAGGCGTCACCATCACTGAAGACATGTCATGGGGGAAACACATCAGGGAAATAACTAGTGTAGCAAACCGTAGATTAGGATTCGTAAAAATGGTTCTAGGCAAATGCGATGAGAGAGAGTACGAGAAAGAAGCTATTTTACACTTGTCAGGCCTCATTTAGAATATGCCGCTAGTATAAGGGATCCGTACGAGGAATGTATGATAAAAGAAATAGAGCGCGTGCAAAGGAGATCCGCTAGGTTTGTTAAAGGCCGTTATGATAATTGTATAAGTGTAACGAGTTTAATAGAAGAACTAGGATGGGAATTACTATCAGAACGCAGGTTAAAATTTAGGTTAAACCTTTTAAGTAAATTCGAAACCGATTCGTTCACAGATGACGTTAGATATATATTGAGAACCCCTGCGTATTATGCTAGGTTTGATCATATTAACAAGATTAGAGAGATAGATTGTCGTACCGATAGATTTAAAATGTCATTTTTCCCGCGTACTATAAGAGAGAACAATAGGCAGCGTAGCAAAGGGATAGGTAGGTGAAATATAGTTATAGTAGTCTGTAGTGCATGATGCATGTAATAACAACCATTAATCCCTTTCTAATTATGTAGATACTAACCATGTGACCCTATTATCTAGCATGCCTTCATTAAATATCCTAGTTGCATGTCAATATTGCATGTTTGGTGATCTTCACCCCCTGCCACACACCCTCGTGGTGGCTCGCAGGGTATTACGTAGATGTAGATGTAAGGCTCTTATTATCTCTTCTATTTCGTTCATATCCCTCGGGGCTCTACGAGAAACCTTTGCTTGAAATAGGGCTTCGTAGCTGAATAAGTTAGAGAACCGCTGATTTAGACGAGCTGAGTAGTTTCAAACTTCGATGAAAACCTACACCGTCACTTCCTTTTCATAAATAAAATTAATGGTAGAAGGCGTAACTTTGTGGAAAATTTCCGCAGACACGACGAAAAAATGTCTTAGTAAATCCCAAACTTAAAAGTTCATTTCCGACCTAAGTTTCGACTGCACGGCAATTACTTTCAAGGACCTTGATAATGATTGCTGTGCATTCGAAACTTAGGTCAGATAAAATTTTTTAAGGGTGGAATTTACTGAGAAATTTTCTTGTGATGACTTCGTATTCATATTTCTTGGAGGCAAACATATAGAGGCATTGGGAAATATTTAATCAGCTTTTCCGAAATTGATGGAAAGGTTCCGCAATCATCGCATCCCTTCTTATGTTCCATTGGCTAAAACCCGTGAGTGTGATGAAAAATGAACTATATTATGAAAAGTGGAAAACGTCCTACTGGCCTATTAAATGTCCTTGATCATTTCCCTTGCTAGCAATGCGAGTACGGGTGGCTAACTTCTGCGCACCCTCGCTGAAATCTTCATATTCTAGTCATCTTAGATCATTTGGATGAGAATAAACCAACGCTAGATTTTCCGACCGTGATTATCTTACGGAGCCTTCAAGATTAACAAATTATAAATAAATATTTATAAGGCATGAAGATAAATTATTCCTTTGCGTGGACCTCAGGCTTTCCGGTAGCTCATCTTTGCATATTAGAGCATGCAAGGCATATTTGCAGGTCTAGGAAGTTGAAAATAGTTTTTTGTATCTCGTTGTCTTCTTTATTATATATTGGCCATTTATGATCCTTGACAGAAAGCATAAATATTTTTCGGAACTCCCTCCTTTCCATTCTACAGGTTTTTTTTGTATTCGTCCTCCGTCAGGTACATCTCCATTAAGTCTGTTTTGAGTCGTATTATCCTTGTCATTTGCGTTTTTCGGTTTCAGTCAAACAAGTCAAATAATCCGTTAGCTATTATTTTTGTAATCGATTCTCATCGGAGATCTATTGAGAGATTAATCTTCTCTCCCACCTTTTGTCTATTCTTTTGTGGGTATTTTATAGAGTTCCCTTAACGCTCCTCAAAATTAATTTTTCATCGAATATTCCGTCTGTGAATTTTTTCCCTTACTTCATTTGAGTTTCATATTTGTTCCTCTTTTAAGAATATTTCCCATAAGTCTGTCTCTAATTGTTACGGTCAAGTCATTTGATTTTTTGGATTGTGATCAACCGAGTGAAATATGTACTCTTTTGCTAAGTTTCTTCTTGTCGATTCCCTTCGGTAGTCCACGGAGAGCCCTTCTTATCCTCCACCTTGTGTCTAGTTTTCTGCGTTTTTTATTTGATTTGTCCCTCATAATCCATTACCCATTCTCAAGTCTACGTCTGCGTCTACGTAATACCCTGCGAGCTACCACGAGGGTGTGTGACAGGGGGTGAAGATCACCAAACATGCACTATTGACATGCAACTAGGATATTTAATGAAGGCATGCTAGATAATAGGGTCACATGGTTAGTATCTACATAATTAGAAAGGGATTAATGGTTGTTATTACATGCATCATGCACTACAGACTACTATAACTATATTTCACCTACCTATCCCTTTGCTACGCTGTCTATTGTTCTCTCTTATAGTACGAGGGAAAAATGACATTTTAAATCTATCGGTACGACAATCTATCTCTCTAATCTTGTTAATATGATCAAACCTAGAATAATACGCAGGGGATCTCAATATATATCTAACGTCATCTGTGAACAAATCGGTTTCGAATTTACTTAAAAGGTTTAACCTAAATTTTAACCAGCGTTCTGATAGTAATTCCCATCCTAGTTCTTCTATTAAACTCGTAACACTTATACAATTATCATAACGGCCTTTAACAAACCTAGCGGATCTCCTTTGCACACGCTCTAATTCTTTTATAGAACTTTCCTTGTACGGATCGCAAGTTTTGGTTCTTGAATTTTTCCTTATTACTTTTCTTTCCTACTTTTCTCAATTTGTTCGGATGTGCTTAGTGTGTGACCTTCTGATGCAAAACGGATCTCTTACTTTATAACTGTATTGTAATTTTTAACCAAGATTTTCTCCGTTTTTTGCGCTGGTTCAATCTGAGATATCGAGAATATTATTTTTTCAGTCATTAAGAGATGTTTCCTCATCTGCATCCAGAATAATTTCAACTATTGTGCTATAAATAAATATAAATAAATTTTAAAAATATATAAAATGAAAAAGTGAAATAAGCGATGGCGTGGATCTGGTGTAAAATGGCCCTAAGAATGCATTCCATGTGAAAAACGCAGACGTCTAAATCACCTGACGAAATTCGAAGAATGATGATCAGGTTTTTGCTGTCGTGAGCGCAATGTGAAAGTGACGATAACGCGAGCGCAAGTTTCAGGAAGAGACCCCTGATTGTGATCCACGTTTACGAGCCAATTTCAGCCTGGAAGCCAATTTTTCTTTCACCATTTTAAACAAAAGAGCACTAAGCATCTCTAAATAATTGACAGCATTCTAATATACTCTCAGCTTGACCTATGAGCATTTCCATGTACAACGCAGTGGCTCATAATGCTAATAGATGCTAACGTAAAATCAATTAAATACTTAGGCGTCACCATCACTGAAGACATGTCATGGGGGAAACACATCAGGGAAATAACTAGTGTAGCAAACCGTAGATTAGGATTCGTAAAAAGGGTTCTAGGCAAATGCGATGAGAGAGTCCGAGAAAGAAGCTATTTTACACTTGTCAGGCCTCATTTAGAATATGCCGCTAGTATATGGGATCCGTACGAGGAAGGTATGATAAAAGAATTAGAGCGCGTGCAAAGGAGATCTGCTAGGTTTGTTAAATGCCGTTATGATAATTGTATAATAGAGTTATATATAGAGTTATATAAATATAGTTATAGTAGTCTATAGTGCATGATGCATGTAATAACTACCAATAATCCCTTCCTTATTATGTAGATTTTAACCTGTACTATACTGTAGTAATTAATATTCTATTGTAATTACTACTGCAATTACTTGCAATAACTAATATCTTCTGTAGTATTTAATAAACTGTGACCCTATTTTCTAGCATGTCTACCTTATATATCCTACTTACATGATAGTGCATGTTTGGTGATCTTCACCCCCTGCCACACACCCTCGTGGTGGCTCGCAGGGTATTACGTAGATGTAGATGTAGAGAAAAGCTATCATCTGTTGAAGATGTCTGATACTTAGATGTGAAGACTTTAATCAGGTTCACCAATGCTGTTAAATGTTTGTCTGTCTGTCTTTCAGACAATTTTCAGACAAAAAGAAGACAGACAGATACAAATCTACAGTTTTATTCCCATCAGGCTAAAATTTTGCTGACTAATAGTTCAAGGCAGGAGCAAAATTGTTGGCTATTATAAAAAGATCTTAGGACCCCAAAAGGTCCCAAAAATGGGCCCTTAGGAGGTCCACGCTATGTATTGGATTTTGTGCTGTGGTTTCATTTTTTGCTTTTTAAAATTACTTTCGCTCGAGAAAGAGGGTTGGGATTTATCAATCAAATGGCTGAAACACCTTCCTACATTTTCAGCCTTATTTAGATATTTTGGTTTAAAAAACAAGAATTGCCAGAAATAACAACAATTTGATTGTACCTTGTCACAGAAAGATGTAAGGGAATTGTTTTTAGGAGGTGAAATGGTGACATAAATTATGGTAGTGTAATTAGTGGAGCTCAGTTTTTATTGTTGTCGCACATAGTGCGCGGAAATAATGAGATTCTCTACCTATCTGTTTATCATCGTTATTGCCAGTCAATTAATAACTAAGTTCTTTGATTTTGCCTAACCCAAATGGAAGTTGCGATTTCGCTCTCATCCTCGACTGGAAATACAACGCAGGGAAACACCCGCGCAAGACGGAAGAGGGGTAGATCAGCAGTATTTTACTCCAATTATCCCTTCCTAATCGTCTTCACGGGAACCAGTGCATTAGAAGCCGATTCCAAGTGACCTCATGGGCTTGCAATTTTCTCGCGGAAGGCACTAGCCCCCCCGCCCCCCTCCGAGCATAACCTTCATTACTCCGCTCGTGGCTGCATAGACGCAGTACCGGCACTCGCAACGTTTGGCAGATAGATAGATTGTCGTACCGATAGATTTAAAATGTCATTTTTCCCTCGTACTATAAGAGAGAACAATAGGCAGCGTAGCAAAGGGATAGGTAGGTGAAATATAGTTAGAGTAGTTTGTAGTGCATGACGCATGTAATAACAGCCAATAACCCCTTCCTTATTATGTAGATACTAACCATCTAGCTCCATGTGACCCTATTATCTAGCATATCTCCCTTAAATATCCTACTTGTATGTCAATAGTGCATGTTTGGTGATCTTCACCCCCTGCCACACACCCTCGTGGTGGCTCCAGGGTATCACGTAGATCTGAGGGTATCTGCAGGGTATCACGTAGATCACGTAGAATCTATCTATCAACGTTTTCGTCCATTGAAATGGAATTTCTCGCGCCGGGAGTCTTCGCCGGCGATTTGCTTCACCACCCCTGCAAACGTAGAAACTTGGCGGTTGGGCGGAGGAAATCTTGGTATAGATGGATCGGGGAAACGGTGCTTCCGGGAGAACGAGACACCTTCCGTTCTCAGCGTCGGAAAATTCAGTCGAACATAACCAAAAACAGACGTTGAAGTCACACGCGTTGATGCGCAATCAGACTCCCGATTGATGTGTGGTTTCCTCATCCCTCGGGATGGGCCAAAAATTGCCTCAATTGGAAGAGAGGGTAGAGGTGGATGGGGTGGAGGAAGCGAAGGCCTGACATTACCTTGCCGCTTGGTTTCAGTGGTGGTTCGAGTAAATAAACCTGCAGTGGTGAGGCTTTCGCTCGCCCCTCGACAGTGCGCGCAATTCTCTTCGCCATCGTCTCTCCCCTTCCTGCCCCCCTCTCCATTCCCTCCCTCTTACCCCGCCCACCTGCCTCCCTTGTCTTCTCCTATCCTCGCTCTTCCCCCTTCCCTCTTTCTACCAACTCCCTAACCATAACACCCACAATTTTCAATCATGTGCCGGCTAGAACTGTCGTCTGGGAGTGCAGTTCCTCCTCGACAACTCCGAGGAGCGTGAAGTCAGTCGCCACTGGTGTGAGTTGAGCTTGGAAACGCTTGAAAGGTGCAAAATGACCGTGCAGTTGACGGAACTAACAATATCCAATACAAATACGACTGGTGATTCATAGAGCTTCGATGACAGGGCAATCGGCTAGCTCCACAAGCAATGCAGTCCGTAGCAAGCGTGCGGGCATGTTAGAAGACAGGGTAAATTATTGAAATAAAATCACAAAAACGTATAACTATTGAAAAAACTGACCACCCCAAAATAAACTGAACGTCAATGATTGATCTGTCTTAATTATCCCCGTATGGTATGCGCACGGTGATAGAAAGTTGGGAGAGAGTTTCCGATTTCCTATCATAGATCGACACTTTTTTCCATTTGTGCTCAATGCTCGATAACCAAACAATGAATGTAAGCAGGGATTGTTTTAGTGATCGGAAAATTAGAGAAAATTTTGGTTAGCATAATGAATATAAGCTCAGGGGATATTGTGATTATTTCTTTCTTTTTGAGGCTCTAGGTGTTCTTTTGATAATCGTAGAATCTTACGTCTATTTGGAAATCGTGAATATGGTGCTTGTAGGACAACGAAATGCTCCCCGTCTTCGAAGACCTAAAACTCGGATGAGCGCAAAAATAACCGTCCGTTGAAATCACTCACGTTGATGAGCCATTTTATTCCGGACCGAGGCCATAGTTTCGTATGCTTCACGATGGGCCAAAAGTAGCCTCGACTTTTGAAACAGACGTTTGAAAGGTGCGTCCACTGCCTTTTCGGGAAAGATTGCTGTTGTGTGCACGGTGAGATACCGATGAGGTAAGCACGTGTCATCCGCCAGCCCCGCCTTGTCGAGTTGCAAAAGCTTGATTCCCGAGGTGGTTCCAGGTGCTTTGTCACGCCCCCGTATGGGGTCGTGCCTGGATCGGAGCGCCGCTCCTCTGATGACCAAAGGGGCATTGGCTTCCTGCCTAAGGGGAAAAAATGGCACTCCCTTTTTAATAGGTTTGACTGATGGCTCCTTGACTGATCAAACACCAGGTTTTGCCAACATGCCCGGCCGCTGTACTTCGCAGTCGGGTGCCGGCGGTTCTTCAACGCGGCCTTTTCCCTTTCCTTTCCCTTCCTCCCCAGCAAGATAAAAATTTTACTAAGTTCCGACTTGTTAGCCTCCCTAGCGTGAGTAGACGCTTTTATTCTCTTCTTCGACGGACAGAGGTTAGGAGGGCTGGAACGAAAACAAAGGCCTGCCCTCCCTCCACTGCATGGTTTCTGCAAAGACTTTGAGTAAACAGACCTGTAAAGGTGAGGATTCCATTCACCTCTTTTCCCATTCGCACATTTCTCTATACCATTGCCTCTCGTTCTCCTCCCCCTCTTCCTCTTTCCCCGCCCTCCTTGCTTCCCCCTCCTTCCCCCTCTTTCCCTTACCTCATTCTTCCCCATCCCACTTTCTACCAACTCTCTTCCCTCGCCTCGGAGTTGTCAAAGAAGTGCCGATACTCCCCGAGGACAATTCTAGCCTGCACGTGATTTTAAATCGGGGTTGAAGTTGACGGAGTTAGAAAAATCCCCAATACAACCACTGCTGCTGATTCATAGAGCTTCGATGCCACGAAAATCGGCTGCCCCCACAAGCAACGCATCGCGCTCCCTCTGTTGTATATGCCCCTCCCTCCACCTCCGACCCTCCCCCAACCACCCGCTCGCGAACTCCCGCCACGATAACGATCGCCCTCAACACAACTTCCCACCCGTGTGCTACGATTCCGCATTAGGCGGCGGAATGCTAACACATTCACTCCGTACAAATGCCTTGCCTGAAAGCATAGTGCCACCAAACTATTATGGTAGAAACGATCACAGGCATTAGATTAACTAAATAGACTGCAGAACCGATAGATTTAAAAAGTAATTTTTTCGCGAACAATAAGGGACGATAACAGTTGCGAGAGATCAGTTCTAGGATACTTTGACCATGACTAAGTAAAATAGGTTTTTGTACTTATGATACATTTCTTTGCATCATTATTAGTTAATAACCTCGCATGCAATTTCCGGCATGATATAGCTCTTGCATGATTTAGTACATTGTAGAACTATTTATATGTCGAATTAATTATAATCAGTAGTCCTATCTTAAGTAGTGTACTGCATGGTAGCATGTTCGTCCATGTATCACTCTCCTAGTTTCTGGTCTAACAGCGTATTGTCTTCCTGACCGCTTTTGGCCTGCGTCTGACATTCAGGGGAACGTGCGCGGTTCGGATCTCAGCTGTGATGAGGGCTTCATGCCTGGTGTGGAGTCACCCCGTGCTACACACCGTAGTGGTGGCTTGCACGGGATTTCGTAGATGTAGATGTATAGTGTAACAATATCACACTTAGGCTGTGATAATTGTGCGTAGTTCACTATTTGAAATCCTCATTTTACTATGCATATACATCTACATCTGCGTAATACCTAGCAGGCCACCACGAGGGTCTGTGGCAGGGGGTGAATAAACTATGCATGATGAATGCGTCTCAAAATGGGAATTAATCAGAGATGAGATGAACTCTGACGAGGTGGATCGTCAGCACTATCGTACTGTTCATAAAGATTTGTCATCGTGGTTAGGGAGTCGAAAGGAAAAGTCATTTTCTATTCTTTCTCCTGTAGAGGAAGATTTTAAATACTTCTCCTTTGTTATACCCCACCTAAAATACGCTGCCAGTGTTTGGGATCTGCATGAGGTACATATGTAGGTTAAAAACAGTTAGAACGCGTGTAGAGAAGATCAGCAAGTAACGTGAAAGGCCGTTATGATTGTCTCGTTAGTATTACTTACCTCTTCCAAAAACTAGGTTGGGAATCGCTTTCAGACCGTCGTTTAAAAATTACACTCAATCTTAAATATAAATTCAATGCCGAATTATTTTCTAACGAACATATCAATATCTTACGAACTCCAGCATACTACGGTAGATCAGATCATGAGAATAAAATAAGGGAAATAGATTGTAGAACAGAGAGGATTAAAATGTATTTATTCCCGCGATCGATAAGAGACCATAATGGCTGCGTTGAACCTTCGAAGTAGGTTACATCTACGTAATACCCTGCGAGCCACCTCGAGGGTGTGTGGCAGGGGGTGAAGATCACCAAACATGCACTATTGCCATGCAAGTAGGATATTTAAGGGAGACATGCTAGAGAACAGGGTCACATGCAGCTAGATGGTTAGTATCTACATAATAAGAAAGGGGTTATTGGTTGTTATCACATACATCGTGCACTATAGACTACTCTAACTATATTTCACCCACCTATCATGCCAATATGGCAGCCTAAAAACGCCTCATTTGCCTAGAACCCTTTTTACGAATCCTAATCTACGATTTGCTACACTAGTCATTTCCCTGATGTGTTTCCCCCATGACATGTCTTCAGTGATGGTGACGCCTAAGTATTTAATAGATTCTACGTTTGATATATTCTTTTCTTTGATGCAATAATTTTTCCGGGGAATGCCATTCTTTTTCCAAAAGTTCATAATCGCGCATTTCTTCAAATTTAATTCTAGCTGCCAACTATCACACCAATCATCAATCGCATCTAAATCCTTATCTAAAGACTGGATGTCATCTTCATTTCTAATTTCCTTATACACTACTGCAGCATCGGCAAATAGACGGAGCTTGCTTTTTTTTATTACTGTATTCAAGTCATTTTCGTAGAGAAGAAATAAAATTGTACCTATCACCCTTCCCTGGGGAACACCCGATGTAACTTTTACTTCGCCTGAGCTGACACCATCTAATACCCCCCTTTGAACGCGTTCATCTAAGAAGTCTCCTATCCAGCCTACTATATTACTGTCTATCCCGTGCGATGCTAACTTTGCAAGTAACTTACAGTGGAGAACCTAGTCAAACGCTTTTCTAAAGTCAAGACACGCTGTGTCTACCTGTACGTTACCTTCTCCGAAAACTAAAAAATCATGAACAAAAAGACCTAATTGAGTTTCGCCAGACCGTCCCTTTCTGAACCCATGCGGGTTTGTTATCAATAAATCCTGGCTGTTGTGTCCCATTATTGATGTAACTATTATAACAGTAGATATACAAAACAGTATATATAACAGTAGATATGAAAAATTAACTTCCCGTAAGAACCTTTTTCCATAGTAAAAGCTATACGTTTGTGGAAGGGATGTAAAAGATTTTATAAATTTTCCACTTGCCGATGGCTACCTGTCCGGCAGCATAATACGTCGTCAAAATACTGGAACCCATTTTTTAAATATTCAAAAAGTGGGTTATTTAGCATAAAAAGCTTATTCTCAGAGTTTTCCATGAACATGGCGTGATCGATCGGATAGTCCTGGCGGCGTAGTTTTTTAGCTGCTAAATCATATTTCACTTGTACTGCATACATATAAGACGACATTATAATAAGAACATTAAGTATATTAGTATTTAAACAATAAAACAAAAGAAAGATACATATCTGCTCATTTTATAGTCCACCGGAATTCATAACACACGTTATGTACAAATTAAAAACCCAATTATCATCATGCAATTCGAGAGATAACTAGGCATGAAAATGATCTTAACTATTTTATAATCTTCATCAATTCCTCTTCAGACTTATAAAAAGTTTATTTATCCAATAGAAAGCATAAATATAAGTCCGAAGTATTAAAGGAAAATTGGCCATTTTGGAATTTAATTGCATAATTTTTTAAAATGTTCAAATAAATAGCTATTAAACGTATTTTATGCAACAATAAAACAGTGGTAATTATTTGTACATACTTAGAACCAGTCTGTTAGTTAGTATAAAAATTTTATAACAAATAAACAGGAACCTTATTTTCTAGGTGTGCTTCATTCGATATGTTTAGTGTCTTGTATGATATTGTAGGAAACAGCCGTTGGAGCTCACGCATAAGTAGACCTCACTCATAAAAAGACATACAACATTTAACCCTGGGTCTTGATGTGCAGCCTGCATGTTTACAACGAGATATGTATTTGTCATTGCAAAAAATAGGCCAATGATTTATTTTTTAGAATCTAACATCTTTGACAGGGTGACTGATTTAACGCCGTCTTTGCTGGGCTTAATTCACAAGCTCATCATGCTAATCTTCAATGTCCGATTCATCATGGCAACGTATTTGAGATCTCTCATGAGAGCCTGATTTAGAAGTAATATATTTTGTTGGCCTTCCTCGTTTTTTTGGGTCTCCTCCACGGTTTCAGCCTTTCTAGATTCGAAGTAAATCATTGTTGTGGCTTATTGTGTTCTAAATTGCAGAAGGGAGGCAATTTCCTTTTTTGGTACATGGGCCCTAACATAATTTTGGCGGTACACTACCATGGAATTGACAATAGCCATGTCTATAAACTGTGAAAAAACCCGTAAAGGCCATTTTTTGTGCGCGTTGAAGAACTAAAATAAACTAACAGCCGTTCGCAAAGATCAATTTCCCCACAACGCATTTATTGTATTTTTTTTACAGCGACAGGCGGCATGAATTCACATTTTTTTCCTCAGTTTTGTCCGATCTGAAGCAAGATGAGTGGGGCTCACTGCCTATGCATACATAGAGCATTGTGACCGTCTTACTATCCAGTCACTTCATACAACACATTTCTTTGTCACTGTTTAAAACTTAGTCGAATTCGCCGTGTTTTAATTCTTTGTCTGATTTTAAAATATTAACAGCACCTCATACTCAGTTTTGATGACAGATCCACAAAGGTCAAAATTATGTGCCACTAGGTATTCACCAAGTTCTTCACTAGAGAAGAAGCGGTCGCAGTAGATGATGGAATTGCTGATAGTCATCGTCAGCAACTTCACGATTCATGCACCCAGGCCCAGTTCCCTCATGTCCGTTTCAGGAATGGTTTCTTTCCCAACATAGATATGAAAATCAAGTACAAGTCCATCTCTTTCTGCGAGAACGGAATTTTTCAACCCCGCCGGATGCGGTTGTTAGGTATATATTGTCTATGAGGACATCCACCTAAAGAAATCATTTGCTCGTCCAAAGAATGTTCATTTGATCTAGGTAGCGCAAGGCATTTTTTCAAAAAGGCATTCATAGTCGGTCTTACTTCATATAGTTCGTCATCATTACTACTAGTAACAGATTTTTGTACAATGGAAATGATTTCTTAACTCGAAAAATCTGTCCCTTGACATGACTTGTTGAATAAGCGGAACTGCCAAGTCTCTACTCCAATAGTCTGGTTTATGGATAATTTAGCGAACCCATCATAATGGATACCCCGACAAACTTAAAAATTTCATCATGCGTCGTGTTTATGTAGCGATGATCTCTTACTTGCACTGAGTAGAGGTAGCTTTGTTCCACCACAACCTGCTAAAAGCTGGGAGGAAACTATTGGAGAAACATCTCCAGGAAAGATTGATTCACTTCTTCATTTTCGCACAAGAGAACTTCAAGCTGCTTAATATAAGGTGGCATCCTGTAATTTGAACAGGTTTTAGTAAATTGATTACTTAAATACTCACACATATATGAAGAACCACTCAATGAAAATTTACTTTCTTGTCACGGGTCCATTTTTGAAATAAATGAAAGGAGTTTAGCTAGAGGAACATAATCCTCACTTGAATATTCTCCTAATTATTCATTATTATACACCGCATCATCTTCACCATTCGATATCCCCCCTGGTATGTACATCCACATCACATTCTCCCAACAATTCCTAAATTTCATCAGCAGAGTGCCCTATAACATGTACAACACCAAAGGTAAACATGTAGCCCACGCATGTGTACCATTGTTTTTTTGAGCGATAGAGAGGAAATTGCTGATAGGAAGATAAATTAATTTGTGCCACCTAAAGTATAAATATTGTGTGCAATAACAGAAAAAATACAGCATGGGAATGAGAAAAATAGATGAAATATAGATTACTTACTATCCATGCCTTCATTAGTGGCCGCCATCCTGATTTCTCACAGACAAAAGCTACAAGAAATTGCTTCTAGTGCTCTAAGTTGGCGCTGTCAAAGCGGTGAATTCAATATTAGGCCTGGCCAGAGATGTGTACAATGTTCTGGAGGAAAAAGCTACCCACTGAGGGAAGTGTAACACGGTCGTCTACATATGTGGACCAAAGACCGAAGAGGATAAGGAACTAATCAAAGTTATAAATTGGTGTCTACGAAAAATCCACTTTAAAAACGAATCATGAAGGCTACATCATTTCTTAAACAAACCTCAAGGCTTTCCAACCTGAAACAGTCGACTAATTTTTTTTCCTCCTTCATTGTAAGGTTAAACACGAAATAATCACCAAAATTCCCATTTCAAACGAGAGGAGTTTTTTTTACTCCCGCTTTTAAAGGAAATGTACAACCCCTCTTCAACTGTACAACACTCTTCTTGACGAAGAATCGCTTGAGTGACTACGCATGAGTATGTAAATGCCGCAAGGAGACAGACAAAAAACACAGAAACACGAAAGAAAAATCACGCACAAAAAAGCTCCTGATATTTTGACGATGAAGCACTCGTCTTTTTCAGAGTAGAGTTAGGGAGGGACTGAGGGGGAAGGATGTAAGGAGGCGGATTGAAAGGGAGGAGGGGAGGGGCAGAGGGGAGGGAAAGAAGGGAGAGGTAGAGGGGAGGGGAAGAGGGAAAGTGAGGAAAGTAAGGGTACGGCGGAAAAGCGGGAAATAAGAGAATTTAAAAGAGAGAGAGAGAGAGGTTGGTAGTATGGGAGGTGAAGGAGGAGGTTAGTGTGTTTTGTTGAGTCCCGGCGGAGAGAAGGCTTGAATGAAGTACATACATGAGGACTCAAGGTCTTTAAGTTGGAGGGGAGAGGAGGAGGGGGGAAGAGAAGCGAGAATATGAACTTTAAAAGTATGGTTGAAAGTGGAATTTGTGAAGAAACTTGGGTGACGACTGGGAGGGACACGGAGAGTGAGGGCGGATCGTTGCAGCTGGAACGGTGGCCATTCATGCGTGTATTCAGGGGACAGGTACTTCGGCCGATGTAGAAATTAGGACCTAGTTGGCATAGAAGAATGTAGACAATATTATTTGTGATACGGGGGGGTGAGGGGACAGAAGGAAGAGGAAAAACAAGGAATTTATCGGGCAGAGGTTTGGTGATAAGGTTGCCACAAGTTTTGCAACGCGGGCAATTGCATGGGGTCGGAAGGGATTTAGTGGTGATAACATTTTTGGAGAGGGGTTTGGTGATTTTCAAGAGGGATGAAAGGTTGGGGGCTTCTGAAAGTGTGAGAAAAGGACAGCGAGGGAAAATTTTGCAGGTTATGAGGTTGTCGGAGAGGATAGGGTAGAGGTTTTTGATAATGAGTCGGAGGGAGTGAACTCCTGGGAAATAGGTGGTACAGAGGGAGATTTTGACACGTAAGCATTTATTATGAGGGAGCGATTTGGAAGAAGAGGGCTGCTTAAGGATTTTTTTCTGAAGGTGGCGTTTAGGATAGCCTCTGCGAAGGAGAGATTGGTGGAGATTCGAAAGGAAATGATCAAGGGAGTCGGGGTTGTTACAGATGCGATGGCCACGGAGAGAGAGAGAGAGAGAAAGGGAGGGAGCGTTTAGTGTGGGAAGGATGGCAGCTGTTAAAATGGAGGTATTGCTATTTGTTGGTAGGCTTGAGATGGACGGAAGTATTGAATTTAGAGTTACAAAGGGAGACGTAGGCATCCAGAAAGGTGATATTAGAAGAGGAGATATTTGAGGCAAAAGTGACAGAAGAAGAAGAGTTGAGGGAGGAGATGAAGGTATTAAGGGAGTTGATGACATGTGGCCAAAGAAGGAAAATATCGTCAATGTAGCGAAGTCAGAGAAGAGATTTGAGAGGGCGAGAAGAAAGAAAAGATTGCTCAAAGGCACCCAAGAAGAGGTTAGCATAGGAGGGGATGAAACGACTGCCCATGGCACATCCTTTAGTTTGGATGTAGAGTTTGATGCTTGGATGTAGAACAGCTGTGCCATGGGTAGTCGTTTCAGCCCCTCCTATGCTAACCTCTTCTTGGGTGCCCATTATAAAATTCAGTCATTAGTAAACTTAAATTATGAAAAGTAATCATATCTGGCGGTGAAACCAGGAGCCAGAATCAAAAACTACGAAAAAAATAGTAAAAAGCCAGAAAATTAAAAATTACCAAGTTTGACGGAATGTAACTCCGAAACTGCGAAGCGCAGAAAGAAACGGTTTGGGTCATTGTTTAGACAGTTTTGTTGCCCACATAAAACTGATCGTAAGAATTTCTATCAGTTCAACCGTTCAGACGAATGTTGTCGAATGCTTTTTTGAAATCAAGGAGTATCGCGTCGATTTACTTTTTTGATTCACCTGATTTTAGGATGTCATGAAGGAAGAGAGCAAGCTGTGTTTCGCTGGACCTGCCTTTACGGAAGCTGTGCTGACTATTTTGTAAAAAGTTATGATTATCCAGGAATGTCATAATATTTCCAACGGCAATGAGTTCGAGGATCTAACCAATAAGTGAAGTTAACAATATTGGCTGGTAATTTCCTGGGTCCATTCTCTTTCCTTTTTTAAATATTGTTGTGACGGATAATTTACAGTCTTGGGGCACCTTTCCTTCAGATAATGATTTGATAAATATAACTTCTAAGACTGTCGCAATTTGTGGCGCTAACTCTTTGAGCACGCGTGCAGGTATTCCTTCTGGACCTAGGGACTTGCTCTTTTAATCGAATGCAGTCGTTTAGTAATTTCATCACGTTGAATTGTTATGTCAGTCATCGGCTCGTTACAGTCCGGGATGTCTAAATTGTGAATTATGTCATCCTTATTGAAAACACTTTCGAAGTAGTGGTTTAATAAGTTGGCTTTGTCAATACTGTTTGTGACCAATTCGCCGTTTGTGTCCAATATGGACTACCGTCGAAGATACGCCCTGGAGCCCTCTCGAGTTAGACCATAATGACTTGGGGGTTTTCATCTAGAAATTCACCTAGGATTATTTTCTTGAAGTTTCGAAGAGTAATGCGCATAATTTTCTTCGTTTTTGAGCGTTGAGCAATGTAAATTTCTCTCGCTGCAAGTTCCAATGTTTTGTTGCCTAACTCAGTAGAATTTTTATATAGATTGTGTAGATGCCATTGTCTCCTGAGCTCCTGCCTTACTTCATGGTTATACCAACGAGGTTCTTTACTCTCCCGTTTGAATTTGTGTGGAATATATTCATCGATTCATTTACGTAGTACTTACAAAAAATATCTTTATGATGCATCGCATCTTTTGTCGCCTCTATACATCGGACGGAGATAACCGCGACCAAGTTATACGCCGCAGTCAGCGCCACTCGGCCCGAAATTATGCTGAACTAACAATATACGAAATTTGCACATACTGCTAACAAATTGGCGTCCATATTAATTTTCGGAAATGGGGTGTACATGATGTAAATAGTCGATTCCAGTGATTTTTATACGTTTGTAATCCGGCGTCCGGTATACTGCAGCCAAATTACACTCGGACGCCAGATCAAATGCTACTTGCTCATTAACGGGTGCCAAAATGATAGCAGAATTTATATATATATATATATATATATATAAACGGTTTGCCACAAGAATGCAATCGGTAAACACAGAAACACAAAAAAAGAACACTTACAGATTATCTTGATATTTCGGTGCCACTAGCACCTTGTTCGCAAGAGCGTAGAGTCCTGAGAATAAGTTAATGTCCTCTCAGTTCTAGCTTTCAAAACAATAGAAGAAGTAATAAAAGTGAATATTTGTATGCAAGTGCTTTTCGGAAGAAGGGGGAGGCCGAGTGCGATAAATGCTGTAAATACAACGCTGAATGTCCCTGAACGTGTACTTTTTCAATCAACAGAATTCTTATGGGTATAAGCAGTAAATCTTTATGTTGCTTTTAGAAATGGTTATGAGCGAATAAATTTCGCACTCTTTTTAAATACCTACCACATTACTTAGATATTATGTTATTGCTCATGTATATGGTTTTTAAGGATTGATTTGATGCTTTTTCTTACTTTCATTGGATTTTATTTATTGCACTCTTTTGGTACACGCTGTAATGAGGTGAATGACTATTTTATAATTATTCCGAAATCTGATTCACATGTATTTTTTCCAATAACAGCGAATAATTATTGATGAACTACATTTTTCTCAGTGGAATAAAATTCTAACCTGTTTCATTGATAATTCTGTTTTTATATTACGCTTTGTGCCATATATCAGTTTGTAATGGGATGTTATCCTTGTAACATTGCAAAAATAAATATCTCTTTGCACTGTTAAATTGATACTATGCCTACAAACGACCGGAGAGTAAAAACATGCATTGGAAAAAGATATTAAGCATCCAAAGTGGCGGTTGTTACACTGTTTTAGCCTTGTGCTGGAATCCTTGAAAATATGCTGTGGGAGACATATGCGCCAATTGAATTAATCTCTCGAGATAGCCCGAAGCCACCATCAATTTCCATGGTGACTATCTTTTTGAAAACGGTGAGAAAATTTGAAGTATTTTAATGGACTTGATTAATATATTCATTATTTTATCCCTTTCTTTCAGCTTTGAGAAATGCTGCCAACGAGTATAACACGCACCAATTTGAAAAAGCAAAAGGTAACTCAAAGGATGCGCAAATGGAAAGCGCTGAAAGAACTAAAGGGGGGAAAACTTAAAACGACTCCAAATTGCGTACTTCAAGTAAATAACCAACTCATAACTGACTCTGAAATTTTAGCGAAGGAGTTCGACAACTATTTCCTCAGTAAATTTGAATCGATGGAAATTAAACCTGCTGGAACTCCTAACTCTCTACCCTCTATCCCAAAAGCACAGCGCAATCGCTCGAACTCATTCTTATTTGAACCAGTCACGTCACCTGAAATACTGAAAATAGTTAGCGGCCTCCCCTCACAAAAATCTGCAGGACGTGACGAAATTAATGCAGATCTCTTAAAATTAATAATTGTAGATATAGTTGATGTACTTTGTCATGTTTATACTTTAAGTCTTACTAAAGGTGTATTCCCTAGTATGTTGAAAAGAGCTGTTGTCATTCCCATATACAAAAAAGGTGATCGGTTGATTATGCAAAATTACCGGCCAATTTCCTTGTTGTCTGTTTCTGCTTAAGTGTTTGAAAAACTTGTTAAAAAGAGATTACTGTATTTCCTGGACAAATATGAATACTTCAGTAACAAACAGTTTGCGTTTCGGAGCGGGAAAGGAACAGAGGAAGCATTCATAGAAAATTCAGAGGAAAATTTCATGATCCCCATTAACTGCAATCAACGCACAGCTTGCCTAATTATTGATGTTAAAAAAGCATTCTATACCTTAGATCATACGATCTTAATTGAAAAATTAATGTAAGTTGGTATTCGTGGTATTCCTCTAGAATGGTTTAAGAGCTACTTGTCGTTACGCTCTCAGTGTGTAAGGGTTAACAAAAGATATAGTATCTCTGAATTTATTCGTTGTGGTGTTCCACAAGGCTCTGTACTGGGGCCTATTTTATTTTTAATTAACATTAATGACTTATGTTAGTACGCTTTCTAAGGACGATTGACTGCCTTTACTGACGATCTAGCTATAACGTATGAAGGTGTGATCTGGGAAGTTATAAAACATAACATGCAATTGGATGTGGACACACTGACCAATGTAACAAACAAACTTCAATCAAGTGACAAAACTAAATTCGTTTGTTTTAATGTTTTTAATCGCTACAACATCAACTGGAATGTGGTATATCACTCTTCGGAGTGTACACCAATTGCATGCAAAAAATGTATAACAATAGAACGGATTACTGACTTTAAGTATTTGGAGATTCATCTGGATCAACATTTGAAATGAGAGCAACATATAAACACAATAAGAAATAGTCTAAATTATTGTAAAACTAAACTATACTTTATGCGTAACAAATGTCCAATACATTTTTTTAAACCATTTGTCATGCACTAGCATACTCTAAAATGAACTATGGATTAATATGTTGGGGAGGAGCCTATCAAAATTCTCTAAAAAGAGCGGAAAATGTACTTGAGGGTATTGTCCGAGTGATAACCCGAAAAGGTCGTTTTGAACCGTCCTTCCCCATTACCAAAACATTAGTACTTTTACCGCTAATGCACCTCTTTATATTCAAGGCCTTGATATTATTTTTTATTCGAAGTGGCAATTTGCCGAAAATATCTCATAAACCACATTCCTATTCACTTAGAAATAATTCTCATTATGTTTTTCCGGAGTCCTATCTTACTCTGTATAAACGATCTTTCAATTATATAGGGCCAAAGGCATTCAATATGTTATCTTCTCATGTCAACAATGCAAAGATGTTAAGTGAATTTTAAATAGACTAAAAACTTGGCTATTAAATATGGAAAATGTGTTTCATTTTTTGTCAACTAAGTTCTTGATTGTACTGGATGATGAATACTGAAATACATGTGTGTGGTTCTTAAGTTGTGTAGAAACATTGTATATAGAAAATATTTGTTTCTTTTTTCATAATTATATTCTTGATCGTACTGGCCATTGAATACTGAAATATATGTGTATGTTTCGTAAGTTGCTTAGAAACATGGCCATTGAATATGGAAAATGTCTGTTTCTTTTTCTTAATTAAATCTTCATTATACTGGCAATATTAGAACTGGCATTATATGGAATACTGAATTATAAGTGTGTGATTCAATATATTCATCGACTTTAGAAAATTTAAACTGTTTCCTTCTTTCTTAAATAAGTAATTAATTGTACTGCCATTGAATATTGCATCAGATGTGAGTTATTATCTGTAAAGTTTTGCATTATTTTATTTTGATGGTACCTACACCCACCCACAGGCCGATTGCCTTGGGGGTCACCTGGCTCCATTTAGTTTTGTATGCGCTTAAGAATATGTATATTTTTCCGCGGAGCAATAAATTTCAATTTCAATTTTCTCCCTCCTTCGATTATTACTGGTTGTAGGTATATACACGACAGAAAGTGACGTTACCTATATCTAGTATGAAAGGTAATGGTAAAAAAATTAACTTTCAAACTTCTAGTACATGGTTACGCAAATATGTCGGAGGTCGTGAGCGAAAAAGCACCAGCGCTTTTCAGGCAGGGGATGCGCGAACGAGAGCATATTGCATATTCCAGGCAGAACTAGGTGTCAGTCAGTTACGAATCAGTTGGGAATATAAAGTCGCTTTTGTCATTGGGGAAGCATTTTCGAGTAAAGCACGCCTCTTACATGGAGACTCACATATCTATTCTATCAGATGAAAGATTATTAAACAACCTGTTGGTGGTACTTTGTTGACTTAGAGTATCCTACATACGATTTCAGACGTGAATCGGGATAATGCAATGAAGACTGGAAATTATGAAAGACTCCCTTTAACTGAATCATGAGAAATGTGTGTCATCAGGTTTTCCACAGACGAAGACTCGTAAAAATTTTGATTTATAAAAACTATGTCCGAACAGGAGATTCTAATACTATAAAAATCGTTTCTACACTTGGAAGTTTTATATTTTTCGATATTAAAAAAATATTGGCCATGAAACACAAAATTATAGCTAACTAATTTTGTACATTACAAAATACATTTATAAGTAAAGTATCTTTCTTAACATTAAACCACATTCCTTCAAGCTACGAAAAAAATACTAGATTACTAGGTACCATATGACGAGTTTAAACTAGTACTGTCATAATATAGTTCTTTGGCTTATTCGGATTCCATAGATTTAATCGCTAAGTAGCTCAAATCGTTCTTCACGAACTCTAGATCACGAAAGGATTTTTTTTAATCTCTAGAAATATTTTCTGCACATGCGAAAGTATTTGATGAGGTAAATATAATTTCAAAAAGAGTTGAAAAACTTTGGATGCAATTCAATTCAAATATTCCAGTACATGTTATACACTGAGGCGAAATTTAATTTTTCTCACCAGACGCAGATCGATAGCTGCACGCGTAATGATTGGCTTCAAGTCGTCCACCTTGCCTCGAAGAGGTCAGTCGGCGTAAAACGTATGCCCAGAACGTGATCGAATTCACATTTTTGCATACTCCGATTAAGACAAAAAACAGAAAATTCAGCATTTATATTTTGCAAAATTATTGATAGGGCCCTTTTGAAACACATGGCGTAATGCAGTTGCACCGCTCAACCCCATGCCACCCCTCACGACGGCCCATTGACGCATTGTCCTGTGCGGGTGCATGCATCGCAAAGGGCCTCGAAGGGCGTTTCATTCGGGGCGCACGTATGGAGAAATTTGATGAATGGATGGATGTGCACTGAAAATTGCGTCTGGTAGAGCGGCGAGTAGCTAGCATGCACGCACAAATGCATTAACGGCAGGTGGGAAAATAGTCCCTGCTCTAAATCTCTGCCCGCGCTCTCGCAATATTTAGGCATCAAATTGCGCAATTAAGGTGGCTTTGGCCCCAGGATCACGCATTGCAGAACTTCCAATACATCTGAAAGTTTGCATCTTTGAAGTGCGTCCAATAAACTGTGATGAAGAAAAAAAAATAGGATTTTAGGTTACTTTTAGTGTAATGCAGTTGGGGATGGGGATGATAAAATGGTCTGCTGAAATTCTTGAAATTGGGGCTGATAAAAAGGTCTGCTGTGGAAACAGCTCAGAATACCGCAGGGAAGCGTCAATTTGAACGAGATAGCATATGACGGCTTTGAATTGAAACTGTTCATAGAAGCAAAAAATCCTGGAAATATGAATAGAAATAAAATATCGGAATCTCACCGTCTATTTCTATTTCGCTATTAGCAAATTGCAGCCGTAACTGAGGTCAAAATGCAGTAGTTCCATATAATTGGCGCTGCATCGGCTCCTATGGCTGTACACATGCAATCGTGAAAAATACGTAAAACGGTCAGAGGAGACAACAAACTGTATTCGCTACCTCACAACTATTAAGCGCATGGCCACAGTCACTCACATAGTTTTCGTTGTTCGACCAGTGGAAAGGTCACTCCTCGGGAATGTTTGGACGCCGAGTGGGCCCCTGTGTTTACGAGAGAGACGCGACCTCGACGGGCAAGGACGGGGACGGAGGTCAGATGACGTCGCCGGAGGTCATCCTCTACAGATTCCTCACACGCAGCCTGTCCAACCGGTAATCGCTCGACAATTGGCGCGCAACCGGGAAATGTCTACCAGAGCCGAAGCCAAAGTCTTCGGGCAGTCCCGAGTGCATGGCATTCAGTTGGCCATCCTCGGAGCGGTGGGAAACAGTGGGAGAGGCAGGAAAGATTCGTGCCGCCTGGGATTCAGTGAGATAGCAGAGGAGGAAGAGAGAACTTCTGGGCTCTTTCTTGACGGATCTCCTCACCGCGTCGTCGTTCTCCGGCCGAGGTGAGCACTTTCTCCTGACCTCGTGTTCCACTTCCAAACCTCATCCCTCAAATGTGTGAAATGCCTCGTGACGGCGGAAACGAGAAGGTGCGCCGGTGACGAATGGCCCGAGTGATTAAATATACTCCGTCTCGCGACCCCTAGGGCTACTAGCGAGATTTACTGGTGCAGTATACATCCACATTTACGTCATAACCTGCAAGCCACCCAAAGGGTGTGTGGCAGGGGGTGCTTCCACACCAGGCATGCATTAATTATACGGCAGATCACCGAAACTACATTGAAACCAGCGTACCACACATGCAACGCGTCCATTAAAAATCTACTAACCAACGTATGAAATCGTTTCAGGCTTTACTTGGTAGAAATGCGATATATCCATGATAAAATATAACACAGCAATAGTAATATCCACACTTTAATATACTACTTCAACACCGACCATGGTTTCGACTTACTGTGTCATTTTCCAGGTGATGGGACAGACACTCTCACATGTATTTATACCAGAGCGACCAGAGCCAAGGTAGGAGGAGGATTACCTTTAAATTTTCTGGGGGCTGAACCCGCTTAAATGGGTTCTTACTGGGTATTCCCGTTGCCGTAAGCATTGTAGGCCGGGGTTTTTCAAATGACCCCAGTTTTCAATTGCCCATCAATGTGCCCAAACGAACACTCTCGGAACTTCGGGGGGACAATTTTTGTGCTGGAGAGACACGCTCGAGAAGATCAAGGTTAATCATCTCCTGTCTACGTTCCTATCGCTGACATCCTGTCAAACCAACGACAGTCGAGGATGGAATTCTGTCAGTCAGTTCAGTTATCATTCCCGGAGTTGGTTTGAGTGAGTTTACTGTGCATAAAATTCGATGAATTCGGCCTCACAACGTAAAAAGATTTATTTTTCGAATTACATCGGAATTTCAGCCGATCATCACACAAAATACCCACGAAACAGAAGCGCTACATGCAGAAGAATGTCCGAGAGGGATTCGTAGAGCCAGACAAACAGAGAGAGAGATAGATTAATAATAAAACAAGGAAGTATTGACGCACAGATCTCAGCGTTGGGAAATAACGCTGAGCAATTCGTAAATGTTCCGTAGTCATTTTTTTATGAATGTATTGCTCACTCGAATAAATTTAATGAATAGCCATAAAAATCTCAGTGGGTGAGGAGCATTCAATGTAACGGTGTGAATCAAATAAGTCGAGTTATAATCCCAAATAAGTTTCCTTGGAAATCTCAAGGTTTGGTCGAAAGCAAAGTGGCAGATGGAGCAAAACATAAAGAAGTGCGTAGCAGTTAGCTTTTGGGAAAATAAAAATAGGCCAGGCAGGGCTTAGAGAATTAATAATACGGAAATTATTCACGCCGAGTCTGTTGAGTACTTAGATGTCACAATTACTCACGACATATCTTGGGGGAAACATATTCGGGAAATATGCGGTCAATCATACAGGAAGCTAGGCTTTATCAAGAGAGTACTCAGAAAATGTGATGAGAAAGTGAAAGAACGTTGTTATTTTTCAATCGTTAGGCCTCATCTGGAATATGCTGTTAGTGTATGGGATCCATACGAAATGGGGTTGATATCAGAATTAAATCGCGTGCAGCGAAGAGGAGCTAGGTTTTTGAAACGATGCTACGATAAGTATGCTAGTGTGTCTGGATTGTTAGAAGAATTGGGATGGGAATCGCTATCACAGCGTAGATTAAATTATATGGATAATCTCTTAGCTAAATTTCAGGGACAAAATTTCTCTGACGACGTAAAAAAACATGCTATTAGCCCCCTCGTACTTTGGCAGATTAGATCGCGCCAATAAAATTAGAGAGATAGATTCCCCAGCAGCAGATAAAGTAGTCACAACGTTGTAGCAACGTTACAAATGTTACATTGTAACGTTAACGTTGCCACAACGTTGTGGGCACGTTTGACGGCAACATTACTTTTCGACGTTGTGGCAACGTTAAAGTAACGTTGCTATATGCAGTTCAAATTTCGAATTTTCATAACATATATCACTATATGAATCATTCCTCCATCCATTGAAGCCATAGAACACTCATGTGCGGGAGATATTTTCTTGGTCGTAAACAACCGATTTTGGACTTGGAAATATTTCCTGGCCCCACTACTCTACACGGTTTCAGGATTGGTTTTCATTCGATATATGTTTCGATTGTGTCGTACGTTGTCGATCCAGACGATCCTTCTACCACTATCGACCTCACCAGCCATATTTGTGGAACTCTTCATCGTGGTGTTGTACAGTCGTGTGTGGTTGTGTTACGATCTGCCGATATTTTCCTTATCTACATATATTGACCTCTGCCTGTTTTGATTACGATTTTTGAACATGTCTTTTCCACGCCTGTAATATTATTTTGGACCCTCGCCCGCCTGGATTACTGTTTTCTACCTGACCAACGTTATTTACCCACGCCCGCCTGTACCACGATTTTGATTTCATTGAGATATCTGACTGCTGTTTATAGTTGACCCTCGCCCACCTGAACTTTCCAAATTTATACACTTTATTATAATTCTTTTCTTTCACTGGATGGATGATCATCATAAACTCCTTCCTTCCATTTTCCTATGTTTAATAAATGACCCAGGTGATGTCGCCTAAATAAGATGAGCTTTATTGTTTCGCTATGACCAACTGCACAGAGAGCAAAATTATAAAATTGACATGTTTTCTCAGATTAATAATTGCATATTCAGAAAGGCCTGTGACTGCTATGTGATACTTGATAGGATTTTAGAAGTAATATCACTTTTGATGCATAAATAGTTGAAGATGGCATATGATTCACATTCTTGTCTTTCATGGTGGTGTTTATCTGCTGTGGTGTGCCATGAAAATTTAAAGAAAAAAGATTTTTTATTGCTAAGAAGTTTTATGGTTACATTGATTTTCAGTATTTTTTATTTCTCTTAACAGAGGATAAGAGAAATATCAATTCATGTTTAAAGAAGATATATATATATATATATATATATATATATATACATATATATATATATATATATATAGTGGATAGGAACACATAAATTCCCGCCGATTCCAGTGGATTCTTTGTAGACTGGGTAGCTCGGTGGTCTGAGCAGTGGACGCGACATCCAAAGGTCCGTGGTTCGATTCCCGGTCCAATCGAATTTTTTCTGCTTGGAATCGGCCATCTTTACATCTTCACACCACCACTGTGTTCGTTCATTTTATGTGTTCCTATCCACTTTCTTTCTACCTTTCTGTATATATATATATACAGAATTCAGAATATACAATATATATATATATATATAATATTATATATATAGTATATATATATATATATATATATATATATATATATATATATATATATATATATATATATATATATATATACCTGGACATATTCCATTTACCAGAGGGAAATAATAGTTACAGCTTTATCTTCAATAATTTTAAGTGAAGACAAATATGTGTGCCATTATCCTGCTAGAGAATTTTTTTTTCAAACGTTACAATGGAATGTTGTGACAACGTGCATGCAATGTTACTGTAACGTTGTGGCAACATTGTGAAGCGTTGTGACAACGTTTTGGTTTTCCCATTGTAACGTTGCTACAACGTTGTGACAACGTTCTCTGCTACTGGGGTTGTAGAACCGATAGGTATAAAATGTCATTTTTTCCGCGTATCATTAGGGACCACAACGGCTGTGATCGTCGTCATGAATAGTGCAAATAGTGACATTAGCTATATTGTGGATCTTTCTCGTTATATTCTCTACGTTCTTATTTATGCATGATGTAAATATTGAAGTTCTTATTTATGCATGAGATTTTGAATCTGTAGTAGCAGTCCTTCTACCCTTTGCATGTTGGAACGATTAACGATAGAATATTCCTTGGTTAGTAGATTTCAATGGGCGCGTTGCATGTGCGGTGCGCTGGTTTCAATGTAGTTTCGGTGTTCTGCTGTATAGTCCATGCATGCCTGGTGTGGAAGCACCCCCTGCCACACACCCTTTGGGTGGCTTGCAGGGTATGACATATAGGTAGATGAAAGTTAATGAAAACTTATCAATACTTCTAAAAGTAAGAGACAAACACAGTAACAGTAAGAAACGTGGTGTATTACTTAACAATATTTACTACATTTACCTCATTCTTATCTCAACTAAATGCATTCTGTAGGTGGTCTCCATAATGGCTAATGAATTATTTCGCTCATACTTCTGCCAATTTGCAAGGTGTTGCGCTGTATGCACGGGCAGTGACTAAAAAAACAACCGTTACTTGACGGATGATTATTTCAAAACTAACTTGTACCGACGCAAATTTTCCAATTTTCCGGTATTTTTTACTGTTTATTTGCACTAATTACTTGTATATCAGCGTAAATGTGATCAATTTATTCCCGATTTATCGTAAACTGTTATGGGTTTTTTCCAATACCGTAGATAATTACGCTAATATCATCACCAATTATATTTATTAAAATTTAGCGGCGAGTAATCAGTGTTTGGCCGCAAATAACTTTCTTTCGACCTTCCGTCGTAACTTGATTCGCCATGAATAAAATATTTCTGGTATGAAGAATAATTCCATTAGGTATTACTCAAATAGGCGCGTATGGGGATATAGATATCTCAAGACAATGACAGAGGGAAGGATGTAAATCAAACGAGGAAGGGTAAGAAAGAGAATAGATTTAATGGTCGGCATACGAAGAATATATCGTATGCTGTAACGAAGAAGGAAATACTAGAGAAAGATAGGGCCCTCAAAGTGTGGAAAGTCACGACTATTTTCTCAGAGTTTCAATAAAACTTACCTTTAACCGCTATAATACGTAAATCACCTTCATTCCAACTCAATAGGCAAATTAAGTCTGAGTGAACTGACCAAAATATTTTAATGAAGAACCAGTGTTTCGAGACACGCACTTGTCAGTCATTGTGAAGTATAAGAGATCTGAATTTAGCTAGGCAATTCGAAAGAACGGAGGGAAAAAGTTATTTTCAGGAAGGAGAGTCATTTGTGCTCTCAAATGAAGCTGTATATGGCCAAGCATCACAGGAATGGAAATGCTCCCAATTTATTTATTTATTTACTGGTTTCATGGAAAACGTACGCATTTGCTGGGTGGGAATGATAGTTAAAATAAGACAGAATAATTATAATATAAATGAATGATTAAACATTTACACTTTAAGGATTAATGTGATCTGATGTGTACTTAACATCTACTCCTAACAGATCTTAGAGATTTTTGATAGGACTCAAAACTGTTCTTCATGTAGCCAGTTGTAGTCTTTAATAACCCTGTTAATAAATTAGTTTTTTGCAGCGTTGATATTTAGGGTACTTCATTTGATTTAATCATGTTTATCAAATCTGACAAAATAATTTGGATTCGTCACTCTACCTATAAATCTCGTCCATCTTTTGTTTCCTGAGACGTTACTAAATACTGCGCTGACAGTTAGTGTTTAGTTTCCCTCTCCTTTAGATTGAGCCCTCCTCACAGTGCTTGAAGCATTTCCTCAAAGATATGACTTCTCCTGCGATCGCCCAAAGCTCACTTGGCGGCCCCTCTTTGTACTTCTTCTATTTTCTTCATTTTTCCTTCATCTTGCGCGTCAGTATCAATGAGGCCACGGTGCGATAAATGAGTGGCAATGTTAACTGCAACAGAGCTTTCGGTTTATACGACCCTAGGATGTCGTAGAACAATTGTGCGGTACTCACAGAGGAAAAATCATTCGTCTGGACTGGGAATCGAACCCAGATCCCTCGATTTCGCGCCGACTGCTCCAAGCAATTAGGTGATTAGATTAACTAATTATGTAATTAGGTGAACCAATTAGGTATGTGATCACTAGCGGGTGACTCCGTTTAAGTAACAAAGCAACTGCGCGGCTAGTTCCGTGGTTCTTTGAAAATGACGTAGAACGTCGAAATCCAAGTACCTAGTGCTTCAGTAAGATTATGTGGAAACATTAAGCTCCAGTTTATCACGTCTCTGTCCTTCCAATTTTCATTGTCCGTCGATTACACTGTATCTCCTTTGCTTTTTAAGGTTTTAAAAATTTTTGACTTAGGTTTCTTAAAAAAAATCCATCTCAGTAAAGGACAAAACTAATTTTCCGTAATGTGCACGTACTAATATTCTGAAAATTCACACCGTATAAATTGATAAACGCACAGATACTTATTTTTAACAGTTGCATTATTCCCACGCCCGGCTTCACGTGTTCAGCCCAGGGTCGTAGCAGACATAAGGCACGGACAAATGCATGCTTGGGGTTCTCCAGATAATGGAATTATGTTTGATAAGGGTTATGCTAACCAACTTATTGTTTTCTTTGTTATTTATAATGTTAAATAATTCTATATGCCCAAGTAATCTGACGTCCAATTTTAAGGCTTTAATAATAAAGATTTAGGCATCTTGTATCGGCCAATTGGGTAATTTTCCACGTATTTCAATCTTTTGAAATTCTGATTCCGTTATTTAAACGTATTCTATCGGTTAACGTTTTCCTCATCACGTGGTATTAACTTCATTTTTGAAAGCTAAAGTTAATATTAAGTTACAAATGTTCCCGAGTACGCTCCGAAAACAACTGAATGATCCGTAACGTAATTTTCGTTGTTTCCAAGCAGATCCTAACGTTTTCTCAAGCCTCCAGTACAGTGGTCCTCAGTGGTACTCAGTACAGTGGTCCTCTCTCCGCTTAGAAGTATCCTATAGCATTATCGCCATTGCTTTCACGAGAAGCTCTATCAAATAAAAAACACTTCAAATTAACCTTGAATATCCATGAATGGAGGTAACAATCTATCCGTTGGAAGTTCCATGGCAGAGAATACACCTAGAAACCTCCTCAACAGATAATCTCCGATTAACACCTTAATAGTATTACATATCACTAAAATTTAAGACGATTCAAGATCCCAAACACAATTTTGATTTTGGAAATGCTGCTATTTCAGGTCCTGAATCCAATAAGAAAAAAAGACAAATTAAAGAAATGGTTCATATACACGCAAATGCTAATACACGCAACAAAAAATAGATATGGATAAACCTAGCAAGACCTACAGTAATAATATAAACCAAAATATTGTTACACAACTGAACAATCTTTGCTAAATAAACAAAATTCCCTAGCGTATTGTCTATAACATTTTCTTGAAATACATTTCTATATAACATAGATTGTCATTGTAATTTTTATTGAAAGGCTGTTCAGTTTTATCTTCTGTATGTATATCAGGTGACATATTAAGATGCTCAGATGTCTCTTATTTAAATAGTGTGTTGATATCGTGAAGCCAGTTACTACACACAGAGGGCTCTCAAACGCGGAATTGAATGCATTGCACAGAATGGTGTTAATAATCATGGGTTCAGTGGTAACCCGAAACAATGTTACAAGGGGTACTTCGTGATGTGATGTGTAATGATTTTAATGTTTTTATTCTAAGGTAATTGACGCGTACATATGTGTTTAATGACAAAATTTTGATGTATTTGTTTTGTATGTAGTCGTTGTTCTTATTGACATTCAGTATATATATTTTTTAGTCCTAAAGGTGGAATAAAGTATGTTCCAAAACGTTGGTTAGGAATAGCCGTGGCTGACCTTAACTCGATAAACTCATCCCACTCATAATTGAGGTCGTTATGATGAATACAGAAAAATCATTCAATACCTGACGGGTACTCGAACACTTACCTCTCGATTTCAGGCTATGTGCTATAGCCAGGTAAGCTACCCTTAGGCATTTGTGGGTACAAAGACCAAACGGTAGATATGGCCAAATGGCATCAGATAAGGCAAACTATAGGGCTCTTTACTTGTCGCACAAATCGATAAAGGCGTCCGTTTTGGGCACGGTCGTAAACTTAGAGAGGGTTACTTGAATGTATATTCGCATATTAATCGGCTCGCCATAGTTACATTTCTTGTCCTGGTGTTTTCACTAAATATTCCAAGGTGACAGGTGCCGTCATTCATTTGTTTGACGGACTAAAGCTAGTACATGGTGCTCCTGAATAGGAACACCGCCTAGGTCTTGTGCAGGATCATGTAAAAGGAGGCTATCATGTATGTATATAGATTTCAAATGCCATCTCTCGAGACGTAATGTTACACTTCTTTTATTTTGCACAAATATTTGACAAGTATATCAAGTCGGACTCGTAGAAAATCTTTCAGCTCCCATCCGAGGAAACATTCTACTGATGATGAAATTATCAGTTTGAATCCATGAAGTAAAATACGTCAAAATATTCTCATACCTGTGACTTGCGAGAAAACTTATTATTCTGCAAGGTGTGTGGCGTTTGGATATTTTTTGTGTCAAAACCTAATAACTATTATTATAAATGAGACAAGAAGATGAGGGAAGACGCATTACGAGGACGATTTATGTGGAATCTCGGATGGAAGTGCCTTACTAAAGTTGAACTTTTCACCTTGACAATGAAGGCCGTATCATCAAATTGAAAAAAAACGAGCACATTCTATTTTGCTTCTCGACCAATAATCGATTATTCTTGTTAATATATTGTTTAGGCTTTTGGACAACATTACTTTTCAACTAAACAATCTTTTTCATTGAGGTTTTGGTTTATTTTTAAACTTTTTCAGGGCATTTGCATTAGATTAAAATTGATATATTTCGATAAAATTTAATTTTTTGTAACAAAATGCTGGATAACATGAAACAACAACTGAAGCCACAATATTGAACACAATAAACTCAAGAATAGCGTATGAAAAGAAGGAAACATCGTTGATACTTGATTTGATATCGTAATGCGTGGTATGCGAGTTAAATACTAGCGTTTCAGATGTTGTTTCATATTTTTCTGGATTTTTTTCCATGAAACGTGTATGCAACCAGAAACTAGCAATTTTTATGTATCGGAAATGCTTGGAAGAAATTTTATCACCAGAATGCCCAAGATAGTCTTTTTGGCCACTTTTGATTTCTTTATTTGCTCCTCCACTGACATTTTTCTTCATAGAATTAAACCTTTCGTGAATTTTATTCATTTATCATGGCTTTAAGGGAGAACATTGCTGGCCTATATTTCATTTTTCATCTCGTTTAAAAAAATTGAACCGGAGTTCTCGAGGTAGTCCTTCGTACTACCTCTGTCAGGTATTGGGGATAATTTACATTATACACCAATTGTTTAGAAAAAGGTTTTGAAAGTTTTAGATAATAAATTCATCATCCACAGAATGATTCCTCGGATGGGAGCTAAAAGATTTTCTATGAGTCCGACTTGATGAACTTGTCCAATATTTGTACAAAATACGACAATATGTCAATACGACCACTATAAACGATGGCCAGTTCATTCTTTTCAGAATTCATTGCACATAGCAGCTATAAACTCATGGGTTGAGACAAAAGTTACAACTTATAAGTTCTCAGGAAGTATTACGAATGGATTTCATAGAAAAGTTAATAGAAGAGCTCGTAGAATCTTATATTCAATTCAAAAAAAGTTTTACCAGATTATGGAACCATGCAAGAGAAATAGGAGTTTAAGTATTAGCGATTCATTTTTGCTAAAAATCAATTTGTGGAAAATGCCCGACACGCACTATCACTGCCTGAGCGTGTAAAGCGAGTTTTAATTATCGTCACATGGTTACTTAAAACTTTCATGAACGTAACTATTAAATCGTAATGCTCACTCACCACGCCTTTTGTAATATTCTCCGATATGCGTAATTAAATCTTATTCGCACTTCTGTTGATCGCAAAATTTTACCAAATGCACACTCTATTCCCATAAATGGGTGGCAACTGTGAAACTGATGCACTTAGTTTAGTGAAATTGTTAAAACCAATAATAGATCGTATATAAAAGAGTAACGTAACCAAAAGGGATTAAAACAGCCATTACATGAAAATTTACACATAAAAACCCTCACCATTGTCAAAAATTTACGAAAAACCAAGAAAATATAAATATATTACAATGATATTAAATGGAAATGTTAGACAAATAATTTACAAGAAAATGTTACAAATATTAACCAAACAGTGTGTAACATTATGAAAATATATTTTTCCATAAAGCATGGCCAAAAACTCATTAAACAGCGAAGAATACAATGCTAGTCAGAGTGACTCTGATGGGAACTTCAAGTAGGCGAAATGTCCGGCCATCTAGTGTTATAAATTAACGAAAGTTCGACAGCAAATGATGTCAATCTGAAAATTAATGTTGATGAAAAACTCAATTATTAACTGCCTGATAGATTAAAACCTCATTATAAGGCAATATGCGAAAAAAATGAAGATAATAAGCGAAAACATTGAAGTTCTTAAGTAAATAAATTAATAGGAAAATTAGAAAAAAATATTATTACACAGCAAATGCAAAACTGGAATACAATTCAATTTGAAATGAAACGATGAAGAGTGTTAGCTGACGGTGACTGACGGAAATCGAAAAGAAAATGAAACAAACTGTATTTTTCTAAAGAAAAGGAGAGATCTGCATTCCATAATTCTAACAAGTGGTACAACTTGCGCATTGCTTAGCTTTTGTTTTCGGAAATTTGGTTTCACAGATCCTCTTCGAGAAACTCCTGCCGGGAATATGACTTTAATCTCCGATAAATCTCTAAATTCATCTCGAGAGCGATCAGTGTTCAACTACTCGGTGGAAAATGAAAGGGCCCCATCCTTTTGAGAAACCAATCCCGGTAGCGCAGATTCGTCAGAAATTCCAGCATTGAGGACAACTCCGTAATTGGCGAATGAGACTGATGATTGATGGAAGTTAATTTGGAGAAGCAGGCATGTTTCATTCTGAAAACTCAAAAAGTGGAAATGCAAACTCTTTTGCCTACCTCAATGAGGTCATCTGCGATGATATTTGGCGATGGCGTCTTAAATCGTTCGAATAGTGGTATTTTTTGTTCAAGAAGAAAAGACTTTCTCCTGCATAATGTCATGAATAAGATGACGAAAAGCCTAATATAATGAATTATGACCAATTGCAGCTTCGAGAAGCACACTAATACCATCCATTCGTCCATAGTTGAAAGCAGTGGTATCAAAGCTGAAAGACTAAACATCTTTTCTCACATGCCAGTCAACAATTGCTCAATTATGGCATCGCGTATGGCACCACCTGTTCCGATCAGTGACGAAGCTAAGGTAATCAAAGTGGGGATTCTAGCTCATCAAACAAATAAACATTAACGCGAAACGTACGACTCTTTCATCCAGAATCAGCCTCTCTCCATTTGCCTCCGTCTCGTCCCCTCTTGATCATTCGCTGAGTCTCGGTTGGGCGCGAGAAGTTGGCGAGTGTCTACTAGGCTCTCAGCGCGTAAGAATCGCGCTGCTTCAGATGCAGATGCAAGATGTAGATCAGGATTCGTAAAAAGGATTCTAGGCAAATGCGATGAGAGAGAGTACGAGAAAGAAGTTATTTTACACTTGTCAGGCCTCATTTAGAATATGCCGCTAGTATGTGGGATCCTTACGTGGAAGGTATGATAAAAGAATAAGAGCGTGTGCAAAGGAGATCCGCTAGATTTGTTAAAGGCCGTTATGATAATTGTATAAGTGTTACGGGTTTAATAGAAGAACTAGGAAGGGGATAACTATCAGAACGAAGGTTAAAGTTTAGGTGAAACCTTCTAAGTAAATTTGAAACCGATTTGTTCACAGATGACGTTAGATATATATTGAGAACCCCTGCGTATTATGCTAGGTTTGATCATATTAACAAAATTAGAGAGATAGATTGTCGTACTGATAGATTTAAAATGTCATTTTTCCCGCGTACCATAAGAGAACAATAGGCAGCGTAGCAAAGGGATAGGTAGGTGCAATATAGTTAGAGTAGTCTGTAGTGCATGATGCATGAAATAACAACCAATAATACCTTTCTTATTATGTAGACACTAACCATCTAGCTCCATGTGACCCTCTTCTCTAGCATGTCTCCCTTAAGTATGCTAGTTGCATGTCAATAGTGCATGTTTGGTGATCTTCACCCCCTGTCACACACCCTCGTGGTGGCTCGCAGGGTATTACGTAGATGTAGATCGCATCAACTTAACTCCCCCTAACTTGGCATCACGCGACGCAACGCCGGAGATGAGCACTTTAAAATATGACCTTCCGTTTCACAACCAGTAAAAGCTTGACTTGGCATAGTCTAGAGTTGAGCTCAGCTCAGCTTTCTCCATATCTTCTTGGGGTAGCCACGTTGAAATATGTGGTTTTGTTGTGAAGTCGCCGGCGGGTTCGTTAAAGCGACAATGCAAGTGGATCAGTTGATAAGTTGATGAACAAATAGCCCTTATACGCAAACCTTCCATTTTCGTTCTTCCAGAGTTCAACGCACTATTAACCATTGATGTACACTTCAACTGATCTGTTCCATGGGAGCTGACGGAAACTCTCGAAACTCACGCTATCGATAAGTCTCAGAGATCTATTGTAGGGTCTCGGTTTTTTTCAGCGGTGCGATGTGATTAGATAGAAGTTTGGCTCACTGGCTCGCTTTCGGAGCGAGAATAAGCCAAGTCATGCCTAGTTAAGTTGTTGTGAACGAGCCTTAAGTATATCTTCAATGGTTTTCTGGCGTCCTTTGTGATTTCATTTCATTTCGTGAGCCTTACGTATGTAAAACACGCATACTAAGAAGGAGACAATGCGTGATACATGTTAAGGATGCTGATAAAGCTTATATTTTTACTATAGAGAACATACCGGAATAGTGTCACGGCTTTCTCTCCCATAGGCCCAGGTCCGTGAGAAAATTACTTTACAAAATTTTGTCTCACGGTAATACTTCACAGCGCCGTTTTTCCATCAAAAGTCGCCGTTGCCGTGTGCGTTAAAGCATATGCTGACGCCTGTTTTTTGGTTTCATGGGTTCGAGGCTTCATATTCAGTTCATTGCAAAGGCTGCTTGACTGTCTAAAAAAATCAATTCCAAAGCATCCATCTTTAAACCTTCCGGGAAAATATGTAAAATATTTAGAATGAAATCACTTGCATTAATATTTTCAAGCAGCTGTTAGGCAAATTGAAAAGTAGAATTCATATCTATGAAACTTTCCTAGAATGAAATTTCGACCAGTTCGACCTAAGTAAGATATGTTACAACTAATGTATTTGCTTTTTAAATACCAGACCTGAAAATTCTATCCTGTTCGTCTTTTCCTACAGACATGCTGCTTTAAATTCTATTTTCCACCTACTTTTTCCGAACCCCTCCCCACTCCTTTCAGACAAAATTTCTTCGTTGAATTTGAATCTTTCCCTCCTCACAAGCTCTTAATGTATATTCCCCTGCCTTCCCTCCCATAAGTTAGTTTGTTCTCCGAAAACCCTCTACTTAGTTTGAGGTTAGTATCACAGCAATCAACAAATGAATTTTATATAAACAATTGTACCTATGCAGCTGGCAGCGAAACGAGTCGTACTAACTCAATAATTGCAAAATGGTACAGAGAGAACCTTTTCAATAGTGATGCTAATGTACGATTTTTCTATGAAAAGACGCCTGAAGTCGTAAAGTTTAAAATATGAAAGTTAATTTTTTATTTATAATGGGATAAGTAACTCTGTATGATTCCGCATTTTATACTTACATCTAAAAATACGCTTAAAGCCACCTGTGCAAGGGTCTGGGCATGGGAACCGGCCTAGGTTTCTACATATTTTATGCCGTTTTACATCCCTGATCGTGTCTAGTCTTGTAACGCAAAATCGCTACGACTTGACGTCGCGAGTGAATTGACTGAGACAGGTAGGCGGAGTCAAAAGAAAAGAACAACAGCCAGTTTGATTAACTTCCAGCAGGAAATTGATATAACAAACAAGTATTATAATAGAAAGTAGGCTGCATACCGTAGACTTGGTGTAACGATGACGATCCGATGTCATTAGTGCAGCCCGAGGGGTATGCAACTTTTAAAACAAGTGAACACCGCATTTCCATTTCAGCCTTTTCTATCCATTTCTAACCATTTATAACCATTTCTATCCATCTCTGTCCATTTCTATCCATTTCAGTCCATTTCGCGACCATTTCTCAACAAGCGTATACCATTTCTCACAGTTGCATACCCCTCGGTGCAGCCGGTCCTTTCTGCTAGGCGGTCAGGTTAAAAAAAGAGCGAACCCGGCTTCGAGACAAGGCCGGCACACTATTGTAGGGGGAACAGCTGTCTAGAGCAGGAGCGGGGTGGAGTAGGAGAATCCTTGTCGGCTCGTTGATTGGTGGAGACGCTTATCGCTGGCAAATAGAGTCCGCCACCATCGCTTTCAGTATAGAAGAGGACTAATCACTCCATCGCGGACAGTGAACGCGAGACAGCGAATCGCGAGACGATTCACGCGAGGGATAATCGCACAGGCGTTCGCGAGTCTTTTGGCGAAGAGCGTTTTTCTGGCAGAGTGGGTGGGGAAATTTTTGGCACAGTATGATAGTATAAAAATTTCTTTCCATTTCTTTGTAAGCCAAATCAGCATATTACAATCTCGCTACATTCTTGGAAAAAAACAAGTACAATTTTTTTCTCCTCCTATTCCAGGCACGTAACAATGGCCGCCAGTATCATTGACGGCAGAATCCTTTGCCTACTCGCCGTGTCCATGGTGATGCCGATGGCCCTCGGAGGCCTCTGTCCTCCGTGGCAGAGGACCAACATCTCCCACGTGATATTCCATGGCAACGGTAGCCTGGAAGACGTGGACGAGAGTCTGATTTACCCACCTGGTACATACTGGAAGGAAATAGAAGAACGGAGGACGATTCGCCTATACGGGTGTCCCTGCAAACTAGGCATGCCCTGCCTGAGGAAGTGCTGTGCCTGGAACCAAGCCATGAACAACGAAACCCTGGAATGCATCCCTCACGGTGGTGGATCAAAGGACTGGTTCCATCCCAACCTCAGCACGGAACCAAACTACACGGAGCAACTAGTCGATCGCGGCCACTTCGGCCTCGTGTACGGCAACTTCTGCTTCGGCTATATCCTGAAACCCAATGAATACCCAAAAGACAAGTTCTACATGGACCTCAAAGATGGGAAGTTGAACATACCGGGGATGGATAAGTTTGGATTGGACACTTCGTACTACTGTCTTGAATACGTGCCGGTATTTGATCTCTACCTTCCCTACGTGTGCTGCAATCAATTGCTTGAGCATAATGACGCAATTTGTGGTGATCTGCAGAACGCTCTGTATCCCCTTGGAATGGCCATTTCAGTGATCTTCCTCATATTTTCATTATTTATTTATGCTACAACGGCAGAATTAAGGAACTTACACGGGAAATGCTTAATGTGCCACTTAGCCAGCTTACTGGTGGCATACCTATTCCAAGCTATTGTTCAAAGCAGTGGATCTAGCCTGGGCGACAACGTCTGCACAGCGTTTGGTAAGTAAGAAACAACCACGATTACTCATTTTAATCATGAGGATTAACAATACGCAGCTGGACTCTGCATTTCGAAGCCTGAAGCTATGATTCTCATAATTTATACTGCTAGAGGCGCCCGTTCATTTTAGAAAGCCAATCTACTGGTCTGATGGAGTCTTTATCGTATACTTGACACGGTTATACATGTATTTTTCTATAATTTTGCCACCAGAGTTCGAACTTCACTGGCTCAAATCCCCGCTTAAGAGTGTTTCAATGGATTTTATACTTCAATGATGGAGTTGTGATTTGTCACATTTTTTGTCCCAATCCAATAATGGAGAGAGTGGATGTTAAATCTCCTCTTCTAGCCTTCTTCTATCAGTGGACTCAGAAATGCCAATAAAACGGAATGTAAACAAATAATAAATAAATTGAATTGCTTTCAAAACATTTTCTCCACAAAATAAGAAAGTAATTCATAGAAAAGAAATACAAACAGTCTAAAAATTTTGGCTGTTAAGTAAATTGAAGTGTTTAAAACAATTTGATTACATAAAAATCAATTTTTGTGTAGCATAAGATATATTACACGCAGATGACTAACTAGAAGTTCAATATCTCTGATAACTATTAACATACATATGATAAATCTAAATTTTGAACACTTGAATTTATTTAAAATTATAAATACATACGAATCAATTTCTGTTAAACATATGACAAATATCATGCAGATTACTATACAAAAGTTCAATGTAACGTAAACCTAATAACCAATTTTTTTACCTCACGCAAACATTTTCTGGTGTTATTTTTTCTTTTATGATGCCATTGGGGAGAAAATTAAATGTTTTTCCCTGTAAATAGAGAAAACGCCTTTGGAAAATCGTTGTATTTGGTAGTAATAATTCATTTCATTCTCGTTAATCAAGAAAAAGATTCTTTGGTAAAACTTGCTATAATACCAGTTCTTAGGTAAAAGCTGTGTCTTGTGTTTCACTAAGTCTGTACCTGATGACGTCGAGCAGCGATGAAACCAGGGTCGTAAGAATGTAATAATTATGTGGAAAACTAAGTAATTCATTATTTCATTATGAAGGAATCCCACCAAGCAAATATCATTAAATCTATTAATAGCAACATTATTTCCTATCGATTACCGTCATAAATATAGATGAATACTATTTTATTGTTGACATAATTAAAGCGGCTTATGTTCTCATCAGAAAGTGTTTTCATTCCACAAAGTATGTTGTGACCGAAATTCACGCGATGATTAAACCCATCTGTATTTGCACTTTTGTCAACAATAGCATTAACTTTATCACCTAATGATTTTTTCTCGCAAATGAAAACGACATAAATACACTTCCCTCTTAGAATTTTTTAAATCAGTTAACATACTTCTCTTAACCCATTGTGAACCATTATTTCCCTTTTTCATAACAATTTGCTCTTAAAAAATAGATATATCACCAACTAAATAATTTACGTGCAAGATATAAATGGGAAAATTTGTCACACATGTTATTAGAGGTAAAATTTTTCAATTCTATAAATTTTGGCCCAATGAATCAAACATATATTATGTGGTATAATTAAAATCGCCTTAAATCTAACATAAAATTAATATTCTGCCGTCAGCCAATCATCACATTTATATAAAAGTATTTAAAATCTTGATAAACTTATCCCCAAAAATTTCTGAAAAAATACATAAATAAATGAAATATGGAGACACAAACTATTTGAGTTTTAGCAATTGCGAGTCCAAAATTCCTTCGCATTTGATTTTTTAGCCGCTCCAAGAAAGCGAATGAATTAAAACTGAAGTTCACTATACAACTTAATTTTCGTACAGCATTTCAAGCGATCACGGGGAGGAGAAAAATTTGAGGATAATGACCGAATGACTCTTCTCTCCGGGCAACCACCAAAGATACTGACTTCGGAGTCAACGAGCACAAACACGACACGCGTGTTCATTCAATCCTAAGATTGGTTGACTGCAACCCTCCACCCTTCCATATCCTGTGCTAGTTCCCTGTCCCTCCTGGTGTCTCTTCCTATGCACTTTCCTCTTTATTTGGTCCAGGAAATTATTCCTGAATCTTCCTCTGGGGACTTTTCCCTCTTTTTTACCTCCAATTATGTTCCTCACAAACCAATTGTCTCTCAAGGTGTGTCCAATCCATCTCGCTATTCTTTTCTGTAGGGTGTTTCCATACGGTCCTTTCCTCTTCTACTCTTTTGTACACTTCATCATTCCTTACTTTGTCCGTCCATTTTATCTTCAGCATCCTCCTCCAGCACCCGATTTTGAAGGCTTTTGGTCATTTCTTCGTACTGGAACGACTTGCTCCCAGTATATTTGGTAGATAATTCTTCTGTCGTTGTACTCCATTCCGATTTTTCCCAGCATTCTGAACATCTTATTCCACTCAACAATGTCAAAGGCTTTCTCCAGGTCCACGAATGCGACATACAATGGTTTTTTTCCCATGTATTGTTTTCTCCACCATTACTCTCAGGCAGAGTATAGCCTTCCTATTACCTGTTCTTCCTAAATCAAACTGATTTTCTGAGAGGTTTTCTTCAATTTTCCTTTCCATTCTACGGCTTATTGTTCGTGTATTTTTGATGCATAAAACACTAAACTTAAAGTTCGATGCTCCTCACATCTCTCAGGCCTTGTGTACTTCGGTATCGCAATCATTACACTCCTTTGAAAGTCCTCTGTAAGTGTTCCGCAATGGTAGCTATTTTTTTATTATCACGCATAGGTTATCCTTGTCTTCACTTCCGTGCGCTTTGATGACTTCATCGTTTATGTTGTCCACTCCGGATGCTTAGTTTTTTCTTGAGGTCTTCTAGTGCTCTATCGAATGCATTCCCCTGTGTGAGAGGGCCCCGATCTTCCTCGTCAACCTCGAATTAGTTATGTTCTTCGATGTATTGGCTCTATCTATTCCCAATGTCTTCATCATTGATCAATATATTCACATTCACATCGCTGATGGTGCGGCTTCTCATTTTCCTCTCTCCACAGTGTTTCTACACTAGCGTGTATGCCGTTTCGCTGTTTCCTTCATCTTCACGTTTTCATTGGCTTCCTCGCTGCAGCTTTCGATCCAATCTTTCCTAGCCTTCTTGCATTCTCTAATGACTTGGTTTCTTGAAGAGGGTTGCCTCACTTTCGTTTCCGGGGTTCTTGTACTTTATCCTTCTTCTATTAGTTTCCTAATATCCACCGTTATCCATGGCTTCTTCGTGTTGGCCGTCTTATTTACAAGTCCCTCCTCTGCCTCTTCTACGCTCGTCCTCTTTTGCTCATTCCATTTTTCTTCGAAACCAATTTCCACCTCATTTTCTAGTTTCTCCTGTAACTGGACATCGTTAACGATACATCGGTAAAGTTAACTGTACACCCCCATGCATATCAGAACCACCTTATCCAGAGAATGATAATGGTGAAAATAGTATGCCCCGTTGATAAAATACTTGTTTCTATGAGTGGCTTAGCTGGTGGCTCGACATTTGTTCCCTGATTTTCATTCCCAGGGAGAATGAAGATGGTATTTGGCGCGTGGTATGGCAATGAGGTCCGCGAAAAGTTTGTTTGTTTGAGCAAGTAAGATCAAAACTTCAGTAAATGCAAGTGTTTAATGGAATAATTAACTTTTTATCATTTGCAATCTCTAAATATAATAAAGGGAATAGAAAGAATGATACTGAAATGAACCCGACGACACACCGTTACAGGACACGAGATGGATTTAGGAAGTACGCTCATAATGAGGCAATTCATGAGTAAGGTCTAGGCTTCGCATTCGGTAGGTGACACCAAGGATTCTACAGAGAGGATTACCGACTCGGCCAATGAAAGTGCTGCAAGGGCCCGCGCATTTTATTAGTTTCACCAAGTCGCCACTCACGGCGCTGATTCCCTGAGCGATCTGAGAATATTAAGGAACTGCATGCCTGCAGTTCATAAAAGATGTAAAATCATCTCATTAACGGACCAAGCTGGGAATTTCCTACGATTAATAAGCATGTACACGTACTTTAAGAAATCATATGACTGTCTAAAGGCGTGCGTAATTCAAATTAAACAAAAATACAATTTTTAAATCAGACCTGCACTCGAAAGCGTCACTTTTATATTCGAAAAGAGAAGTATCAGGCGTGTAAAAAACAACTCGAACCAACTACACAACCTCATATATGTTTATATCTCTGCACTTTATCAATTAATACCACATTTAAACAACTTTACTGACTTTCGCTTTGAAGAGGCTTGGGTTCCGTAGCCCCAACTCTTTATTTTCCTATTTCGACTAGTCGTAGCCTCCGTTGCACCCATGCACACAGCGGGTGCGTTCCAGTGAACGCTCTGCACGCTCCCGAACGCTTCCACTCCAAATGCTCCCAAAAAGCGTTCCACTGATGCCTCAGACCAAAGATTATATACACAGGAAAGATAGTCATCTGTGTGTTAAAAATGGCGTCATAAGTTTTTACTGGCTACAGTGGCGACCTCCATCGCTCGAAATGGTCAAAGAGAGAACTACGCAGCTAGCGGTGGGAACTTTGAATTATTTCCCAGATTTGTTTTGCTTTATGGTAGCTGAATCACTGCCGCAAGCTTTTATTATTTCTATTAATGTGCCACTATTATCATACGGATAGCAAAAACATACTCTTGCAGCGATACCGGCTGAAAATTCACACATGAATCAGGAAAATCACAAACTTAGCAGTGGTTCAGGTGAACACCAGGAAAAAATTTCATACTCAACAAAATATTTTTGCAGGGTTTTCCCCTTCCACTCAGACTCAACACAAACAAAGAAAAGAATTAATTTAGCAACGGTTTATTTAGCTTGTGTTCTATAGCTTCTATTCCTGCATATTGGCTCTCTACGTCAACATACTACCTTGCGAGCCGCCGCATGGGCGTGTGGCAGGGGGTGTTAGGACACCAGCCGTGTAAAGATGTAAGGGAATTGTTTTTAGGAGGTGAAATGGTGACGTAAATTATGGTAGTGTAATCAGTGGAGCTCAGTTTTTATTGTTGTTGCGCATAGTGCGCGGAAATAATGAGATTCTCTACCTATCTGTTTATCATCGTTATTGCCTGTCAATTAATAACTAAGTTCTTTGATTTTGCCTAACCCAAATGGAAGTTGCGATTTCGCTCTCATCCTCGACTGGAAATACAACGCAGGGAAACACCCGCGCAAGACGGAAGAGGGGTAGATCAGCAGTATTTTACTCCAATAACCCCTTCCTAATCGTCTTCACTGGAACCAGTACATTAGAAGCCGATTCCAAGTGACCTCATGGGCTTGCAATTTTCTCGCGGAAGGCACTAGCCACCCCGCCCCCCTCCGAGCATAACCTTCATTACTCCGCTCGTGGCAGCATAGACGCAGTGCCGGCACTCGCAACGTTTGGCAGATAGATAGATTGTCGTACCGATAGATTTAAAATGTCATTTTTCCCTCGTACTATAAGAGAGAACAATAGGCAGCGTAGCAAAGGGATAGGTAGGTGAAATATAGTTAGAGTAGTTTGTAGTGCATGACGCATGTAATAACAGCCAATAACCCCTTCCTTATTATGTAGATACTAACCATCTAGCTCCATGTGACCCTATTATCTAGCATATCTCCCTTAAATATCCTACTTGTATGTCAATAGTGCATGTTTGGTGATCTTCACCCCCTGCCACACACCCTCGTGGTGGCTCGCAGGGTATCACGTAGATCACGTAGAATCTATCTATCAACGTTTTCGTCCATTGAAATGGACTTTCTCGCGCCGGGAGTCTTCGCCGGCGATTTGCTTCACCCCCCCTGCGAACGTAGAAACTTGGCGGTTGGGCGGAGGAAATCTTGGTAAAGATGGATCGGGGAAACGGTGCTTCCGGGAGAACGAGACACCTTCCGTTCTCAGCGTTGGAAAATTCAGTCGAACATAACCAAAAACAGACGTTGAAGTCACACGCGTTGATGCGCAATCAGACTCCCGATTGATGTGTAGTTTCCTCATCACTTGGGATGGGCCAAAAATTGCCTCGATGGGAAGAGAGGGTAGAGGTGGATGGGGTGGAGGAAGCGAAGGCCTGACATTACCTTGCTGCTTGGTTTCAGTGGTTGTTCGAGTAAATAAACCTGCAGTAATGAGGATTTCGCTGCGCGCAATTCTCTTCGCCATCGTCTCTCCCCTTCCTGCTCCCCTCTCTATTCCCTCCCTCTTTCCCCGCCCACCCGCCTCCTTCGTCTTCTCCTATCCTCGCTCTTCCCCCTTTCCTCTTCCTTCCAATTTTACTTACCTCTTTCCCTAACCATAACACCCACAAATTTCAACCATGTGCCGGCTAGAACTGTCGTCCGGGAGTGCAGTTCCTCCTCGACAACTCCGAGGAGCGTGAAGTCAGTCGCCACTGGTGTGAGTTGAGCTTGGAAACGCTTGAAAGGTGCAAAATGACCGTGCAGGTGACGGAAATAACAATATCCAATACAAATACGACTGGTGATTCATAGAGCTTCGATGACAGGGCAATCGGCTCGCTCCACAAGCAATGCAGTCCGCAGCAAGCGTGCGGGCATGTTAGAAGACGATAAATTATTGAAATAAAATCTTAAAAACGTAAAACTATTGAAGAAACTGACCACCCCAAAATAAACTGAACGTCAATGATTGATCTGTCTTAATTATCCCCGTATGGTATGCGCACGGTGATAGAAAGTTGGGTGAGAGCTTCCGATTTCCTATCATAGATCGACACTTTTTTCCATTTGTGCTCAATACTCGATAACCAAACAATGAATGTAAGCAGGGATTATTTTAGTGATCGGGAAATTATAGAAAATTGTGGTTAGCATAATTAATAAAAGCTCAGGGGATATTGTGATTATTTCTTTCTTTTTGAGGCTCTAGGTGTTCTTTTGCTTATCGTAGAATCTTACGTCTATTTGGCAATCGTGAATATGGTGCTTGCAGGACAACGAAATGCTCCCCGTCTTCGAAGACCTAAAACTCGGATGAACCCAAAAATAACCGCCCGTTGAAATCACTCACGTTGATGAGCCATTTTATTCCTGACCGAGGCCATAGTTTCGTATGCTTCACGATGGGCCAAAAGTAGCCTCGACTTTTGAAACAGACGTTTGAACGGTGCGTCCACTGCCTTTTCGGGAAAGATTGCTGTTGTGTGCACGGTGAGATACCGATGAGGTAAGCGCGTGTCATCCGCCAGCCCCGCCTTGTCGATTTGCAAATATCTTGATTCCAGATGGGGTTCCAGGTGCTCGTCACGCCCCCGTATGGGGCTGTGTCTGGATCGGAGAGCCGCTCCTCTGATGACCAATTGGCTTCCTGCCTTAGGGGAAAAAATGGCACTCCCTTTTTAATAGGTTTGACTGATGGCTCCTTGACTGATCAAACACCAGGTTTTGCCAACGTGCCCGGCCGCTGTACTTCGCAGTCGGGTGCCGGCGGTTCTTCACCGCGGCCTTTTCCCTTTTCCTTTCCATCCCTCCCCAGCAAGATAATCGGGTTAAAAATTTTACCAGCGCAGAAATTATGTGCACTCGAGTTTGTGTACAAATAAAAAGTTAACGAAAAGACTTTCAGAAAAACTAATCACCATCATTTTTCTCATATATTTCTACGTTATATAATGGCAAATATTAATTTTTTTTTATGAATTTTGATATTTTTTACTACAGTTATAACGTAAAAAGTACCGGTTATTTACGGCGCGCGGGAAAAGCTCCGAATGTGATACTTTGTAACTCACACACAAGTTCTTCAATGACAACTATATTTTTGTAAATGGAGGATAGACATGTTTGCTACAGATTGTGCTAGTATGAGTTCTGTATGTTTCATAGGCCTTGTACGCCATCCAGGCCGGCTTGGGCAGGCGCCGAGCGCTGGGGGCCCGAGCGGGTGTACGCGGCAACACAGCACCGATTCGGCTAGGCGTTTCGCCTAACGGGACCTCTCACTTCGTCCATTATAAATATCACTCGATTTAAATTAAACGCGCTTATAGATGTTTTGGACAATAACAAATTGGAAACGTTCAAGACATGCGAATTGCAACGAGACCAAGAACAAAATCTTACGATGCCCCGGTTTTGAAATGCAATAATTTTAAAAAATCAATAATAACTTTATTTCTATGAAACATATATGACTCAAACTAGCAAAACTGTAGCAAACATGTCTATTCTCCATTTACAAAAATATAGTTGTCATTGATGAACTTGTGTGTGAGTTAAGAAGTATCAAATTCGGAGCTTTTCCCGAGCGCCGTAAATAACCGGTACTTTTTACGTTATAACTGTAGTAAAAAATATCAAAATTCATAAAAAAAATTAAGATTTGCCATAATATAACGTAGAAATGTATGAGAAAAATGATAGTGCCATTAGTTTTTTGTAAGTCTTTTCGTTAACTTTTTATTTGTACCCAAACTCGAGTGCACATAATTCTGCGCCGACAGTAAGTACCGACTTGTTAGCCTCCCTAGCGTGAGTAGACGCATTTTTTCTCTTCTTCGACGGACGGAGGTTAGGAGGGCTGGGAGGAAAACAAAGGCCTGCCCTCCCTCCACTGCATGGTTTCTGCAAAGACTTGAGTAAACAGACCTGTAAAGGTGAGGATTCCATTCACCTCTCGTCCCATTCGCACAATTCTCTATACCATTGCCTCTCGTTCTCCTCCCCCTCTTCCTCTTTCCCCGCCCTCCTTGCTTCCCCCTCCTTCCCCCTCTTTCCCTTACCTCATTCTTCCCCATCCCACTTTCTACCAACTCTCTTCCCTCGCCTCGGAGTTGTCGAAGAAGTGCCGATACTCCCCGAGGACAATTCTAGCCTGCACGTGATTTTAAATTGGGGTTGAAGTTGACAGAGTTAAAAAAATCCCCAATACAACCACTGCTGCTGATTCATAGAGCTTCGATGCCACGAAAATCGGCTGCCCCCACAAGCAACGCATCGCGCTCCCTCTGTTGTATATGCCCCTCCCTCCACCTCCGACCCTCCCCCAACCTCCCGCTCGCGAACTCCCGCCACGATTGCGATCGCCCTCACCACAACTTCCCACCCGTGTGCTACGATTCCGCATTAGGCGGCGGAATGCTAACACATTCACTCCGTACAAATGCCTTGCCTGAAAGCATAGTGCCACCAAACTATTATGGTAGAAACGATCACAGGCATTAGATTAACTAAATAGACTGCAGAACCGATAGATTTAAAAAGTCATTTTCTCGCGTACAATAAGGGACGATAACAGTTGCGAGAGATCAGTTCTAGGATACTTTGACCATGACTAAGTAAAATAGGTTTTTGTACTTATGATAAATTTCTTTGCATCATTATTAGTTAATAACCTCGCATGCAATTTCCGGCATGATATAGCTCTTGCATGATTTAGTACATTGTAGAACTATTTATATGTCGAATTAATTATAATCAGTAGTCCTATCTTAAGTAGTGTACTGCATGGTAGCATGTTCGTCCATGTATCACTCTCCTAGTTTCTGGTCTAACAGCGTATTGTCTTCCTGACCGCTTTTGGCCTGCGTCTGACATTCAGGGGAACGTGCGCGGTTCGGATCTCAGCTGTGATGAGGGCTTCATGCCTGGTGTGGAGTCACCCCGTGCTACACACCGTAGTGGTGGCTTGCACGGGATTTCGTAGATGTAGATGTATAGTGTAACAATATCACACTTAGGCTGTGATAATTGTGCGTAGTTCACTATTTGAAATCCTCATTTTACTATGCATATACATCTACATCTGCGTAATACCAAGCAAGCCACCACGAGGGTCTGTGGCAGGGGGTGAATAAACTATGCATGATGTATGCGTCTCAAAATGGGAATTAATCAGAGATGAGATGAACTCTGACGAGGTGGATCGTCAGCACTATCGTACTGTTCATAAAGATTTGTCATCGTGGTTAGGGAGTCGAAAGGAAAAGTCATTTTCTATTCTTTCTCGTGTAGAGGAAGATTTTAAATACTTCTCCTTTGTTATACCCCACCTAGAATACTGGACAAGTATTCTATTTGAATGGAATATATTGGACAAGTTCATCAAGTCGGACTCATAGAAAATCTTTTAGCTCCCATCCGAGGAATCATTCTGTGGATGATGAATTTATTATCTAAAACTTTCAAAACCTTTTTCTAAACAATTGGTGTATAATGTAAATTATCCCCAATACCTGACAGAGGTAGTACGAAGGACTACCTCGAGAACTGGGACATCCATGGTTTCAATTTAGATGAACGGGAAGTATCAGTTTTAACTGAGTACCAGGATAAGTTTATGCAAAGCTGAATTGCATCAATAAACATGGAAAATGCTTCAGAAGAACTTTCTTCTGCTAATATGGGTGCTCAGTTTGTGTTAATAATCAAACCTTTGAATTTACTCCGGTCAATACGTAAGTTGTGCCACACTTTTGTTCACTGATGTCAGAACTAGTGACCTAATTTTTAAGCTCTATTTTTAGTGCTAGTTACCCCTCATCACTCGCGTGTCCCACACTAACTCTCTCAATCTCTCATCATACACAACAAAATCAATCATGCTTTTACAATCGCCCCTTTGACAAGTATACATATGTATTCTCTTATGGTTAAACCATGTATTCGACACAAACAATCCTTTTTCCAAGCACACACTCACCAAGTTTTCACCATTATCATTCACTCGGGGGTCACCAAAAGGCCCAACCACTCTCTCAGAATTATTAGGTTTTGACAGCTATTAGGTTTTGCCAGAGCTATTATATTGACAGAGCTATTAGGTTTTGACACAAAAAATAATCTGCGGAGGGAATGAAAACATTCAAGTAATGGTCCACTAATATTTTTATTATTTACGACCCGGGTTTCGTCGCATGACTTCATTCATTTTCTCCATTTCGCGTGCGTTACCATAACAAATAAACCGCCAAAATTATGTCACCGCATCAACTGCGCCAGTTTTTCCGTGGAGCGTTTGGAACGCATATTATGCTCGATGCGTGGCCCCATCGAGAGCGCATTGATGCGCTCCGGTGTGTGAAACGGAACGGCCGGGACCGCATCAATGCGAATGGAGCGTGAAACGGAACGCACCCCAAATCGGGAGCAAAGTTGACTTGCGCTTTACAGCAAAGGACTGTCGGTAATGACATCTGTGATAGCTGTAAAGTTTGTTGATTTTTCAGTAAAGGAGTCAAAAATGCATTATTAATTGCAATTAGAGAGCCACCTACCGGCAGATGGAAAAACATTTCGTTAGCGCACATCAAGGTCGTTCGTTGGAGCTTAAGTGCGCCAAAGTCCTTTAACTTCAGCACTTTGAAAGGAAGGCTCCCTCTGCTTATAAACTTCTAGTTTATAGATTGCTCCCGAGTTATAATACGTAGAAAAACTTGACGCGTGTGCAAGGGCTTAAAACTACAATTCATAATTATTTCTTCTGGAACACTTACAATAAAACCAGCACGTTGCTTTGAATTCCGGCCTCAGGGAAGTTTTTGGTATATTGGGGTGAAATTCCATGATGGCTGTCACGATTATGATGATGAACGGCAGACCCCAGGCGTACGCGACGTATGCCAGGAATTTCTTCATCTCAGTGATGTGAAGTCTTGGAGGGATGAAGGAGCTGCGTCAGAAAAATAGACACTCATAAGATTTCTTCATTACATGAAACTCTTAAGAGAATTAGTATTTTTGAAGTTATTGATTCTCAAATAATACATTTTAGAATTAAATGATACATATGAGAATAGCTACGGATTACTTCAACGGATTAAAACAAATCACTGCAGTGTTAGTTAAGTGTTTAAATATCCGATAAAGAAAAAGCGAGTAATTAGAAATAATTCATCAAATATTTTATGTAGATTTCTTAGTAATTCAGCTGTTACTTTTTTCGATAAAAATAATCCGAATTTATGTGTTATTGATGGCGAGATTGGTCATGAACATAGAATGATTCGCGGTGAAATTTATTAATGATGTATTGATATTCAAATGATAGAATTGATTTTAACCATTACTCCAAATTGATGTTGACCTCTCTAAGTTCGATCGAATTGCAGCACGTATCCGTTTCACTACAATCTAGCCCTGTCCAATTGTTTCGCAAAAATGCTTCCGTCGTCTAGTTACGGGAGCATGAAAAATTTAGTCCTTCGTAAACTTGCGTTTGGTTTCTCTTCGATACTTCCGGACATAAAATACAAATGCCACACCACAATTGCTCATATGAAAGAGAAAACAACGGTGGATAATACGGTGACGTCATTAATTAACATTTTTATTGTTTGTTTGCATAAATTTCAATTTTGAAAAATTCTAACGAGTTTTCTCAATGCACCTATTCCCTCAATTTTCCTCAATTTTTTTCATATTTTAATGCTAAGTTTCTTGGATATGCAATGTTAAGAAAGGGCGAGGGTATATTTTTTTGAAAGAAGAAATGAAAATTTGTGTCTCCTTATTTTCGCTTCGTACGACCAAGTTTTGTGGCACACTACGCGGCAGAGACGATGTATTAATATCGGCGTGCAACCCAACACCACTCATGTATCATATTTATTTAGTGGGCTGATTTAGAGTTAAAACTCAAGAATTAAATGGCACTAAATCGCAAGGTCGCACAGTGGGCTGAAATGGAAAAAAGCTAGCCAAAACCTCTAAAACTTTTTTTTTTGTTTTGAGCCCGGAAGTTGAAATTTCGCGATAACATTTTCAAATAGTTTTTGCATTAAATGCCGCATTTAATTTTTCCCTATACTTCCACATCAACAGTATATAGGCTTTAGTGTATATATGCATCCGATCCGATGATATATGTGAAAACCGAGTGATAGTTTCAGGAGTGCATTTAAAGAAAGAAGTCTTTCATGATACCACTTGCGGTGCCCCGCGATATGATTATGGGTATCATTTGTAGCATGGTTTTTAAAAAATTCTCTATGGCTCTTTGCAATCTCTATATATCGATGACCACTATAGGTAAGTGAATGTGGCCATATCGTATCCACACGCACACACTCGCCGCATCGTCGTGCTCCCCGTCGCCGGCGGGCGGAACCGGACTCGACAGCGCGCTCGAAATAACGATGTAAAATTTCGGGTCGCAAATATGCGCAAAGTTTTTATTTAGATTCAGAATCTGGAAGCTTGAAACTCTTGAATAACGAGTTTTTCTATCATATTTTAAAGATTTTACATCCTGAACAAGTAAAAATCTCTCGATCGATAGTCGTTCTTAGAGAAGGAGACTAGTTTTAAATGTTTTCTCTTAAATGTATTTTTTAAGGATTCACCAAACACTTTTACACCTTTTTTCTTTTAAATCAGCTGACGACGTTTTCGAACTGGATTTCTTGCATTGAGTAGAGTTTACTTCATTTTTATGCCTCATTAAAAAGTGATTCTAGAGTAAAACCGACATTTAATCGCTAAGGAAGCACGTATACAATTTTTCACCTGAAATGGCGTACTTTATAATTTTCTTTAGTTCAATCGATAAGAAACTTTTTGGCAGGTTTTATGTTACACCGACTATAGTTTGAAGAAAGATCTAAGGTTTTTCCAGCGTACAGTGATAATCTTTCTGAGCTGCCGCTTACGCTGTCTGCTCTGCTAGTCCATCTATCGACGCTCGTTTCAATGAAGTACTCATCAGTAAACGTTAGCGAAGTCCCGGGTGGTGGTGGTCGGGGTAGACTGTTGCTGTGAATGACGCACAGCTTTCAAATACTTTTGAGGGGGTGAAAGAAGCGAAATAGCACTTCTTCACTTTTTTATGATCGTGGAGATAATTAAGATTGTTCGGATTTTCCACCGGCTCAAACTCATCATTTCTGTTAACTTTTCGATGTCCATCGTCGTCAGGGCATGTCGTGAAATTTTTGTCCTTTGTCATATAACAGCAAATGGTACGAATCCGGGAAATACTGTGCTCGGCGCACCCTTCGCCACAAGTGACGCTGGTATTCCTCGACACTCATGGCGCCCGTCTCCCCTACGTACATCTGGCCGCATTCACATGGTATCTCGTGGACTCCCGGCGTCAGGAGGTCGCAGGGGACTTTTTCCATATGCAGTTGGTTTCTCAGTTTGGAAAGTGGGCAAAAGTAGGTTCAGAGGACGTATCTCTTCAAAATTCTAGCGATATTGCCTGAAACCGTGGAAAAAATGTAGTCCAGCTCTGACAATCGGTTTTTTGGTGTTCATCTTGTGTAGCGGAATCCCGGATGGTCAAGGACCTATTCAGGACGATTGAGAAGTCCCTATCACTATAGCCGGTGCCTGAATATCTTCTTGAGGTGTAGTATCTCCTTGGGAAGACTCTCCCAATCTGCCCTGCTCCTCAATTACTTAAACACTTTCGTCTTCCAGCCACAATGCTGTCGAAGTGTTACTCTGTCAGCGTCTGCTAAACACAAAGCCCGTGGTAATTCCACTGGCACTTTTAGCATACGATGATAAGTGTGTTGCCTGTTGACTTTCGGCACGTAAAACTCAGGGGAATGGGTGGATGGAAGTGAACGTGAATAGGCGAGGTGTGCAGTATTTCCAGCCGACTTGTTTAAATTATACAACGGAAATGTTAGACACAATTCTTAACGGAGAGAGTGAATACTCATCCTTTGCCTGTAGAGCAGGTTCTTCTATTTTAGCTAAACTTGTTATTCCCGCCTGAGAGATGGGAAAAGTAATGAAATGCAAGAATAATGCAATGACACGTGGTCGAAAAAATACCAGTCTACAATGAGAGGTACGGGAAAAGGAAATACCACGGAAGGTACCCAATTTCATGCTTGAATTCAACTTGGCTTAAGTTTCAAATAAGTCTTCTCACTTTTTTTTCCCGCCCAGGTAGGCGCATTTGCCAAATTTTTATTAGAAATTTTTTAAACTTTTACTATATAATATACTCCGCCATTGCCTGTCCCAAGCCAGGATGAGAAAGGAGGAGGGATAGAGGAGTAACAACCTCTTTAAAAAACCAGGGTTCATCTGGCCCGGACGATAGCACCCTGTAAGGGCTCCTCCTTAGGATTACAGGTGAAAAACGGTCAACGGCTCCTGGTGGGTATCCAAGTATGAAGGCGGAAGAACCAAGTAAAGGGAAGGCTGATCTCTACAGCTGTGGCAAGCAATCAGCCTAGGGAAAGAACACCCCAAAATCAAAATACCTGGTCCTCCAGGTTGGGGGTTAGGATTTTGGGCCAGCACCTCGCTCAATGCTCGGATAAATCTGAATTATTAATTATCTCGGTATTATGAAACAAGAGACCAGACTGAAAGCGCAAGACGTTCGAGTATACAGAGGTGTGGACTGTGGAAGTGATCATTACTTTTTAAAAGCAAAAATTTTGTGTCCACAGATAGCAAAGTACAGAAGTAATAAACACAAACATGAAACCCCTGATAAAGCTCTGACAGAACAATATAATTTAGAAAGTCTGAATCAAGAAAGTGTGCGAAACTTGTACCGAAACAGATTAGACAATATACTAAATATGGATATGACAAATAAATCCACAGAAGAGTTACATGGTCATCTTGTGAAAGCTATTCCCACGGCAGCTAAAGAAGCTTTGGGAATAAAAGTGAAATATACGATGAATCACCAAAGCTGGTGGAATGAAGAGTTAGAAAGTTTAAAACAAGCCAAACAAGAGCTTTACAAGAAATGGATTAACTCAAATGGAACTGAAGATAGAATGCGGTATAAGGAAGCCCAGGCAAAATTTAGAAGACAGGTACTGCGAAATAAAAATGAAAAGTGGGACGAAGTATTTAAAAGAATAGTTAGCTATATAGGAGGGAAACAATCAAGGGAGGCATGGAAGGTACCAAAAAACCTACGAAAACAGAAGATGAATGGACATTTTCTAAGTTCGTATTATACCAACAGACAGTTTAAGTAGCTACTACCAAGATTTGCTCCAAGAGAATAGATCACAATACGAGAAAACAAGAAATACCTATCAAACTCACGAAGAAAAATTAGAAATCTCCGAGGAAGACGTACTGAAGGCAATCACAAAAATGAAGACTGGTACCTCCCCTGGACCGGAAAATATTTGCATTGAGTTGGTGAAAGAACCATCAAAAAAGTTACTGTATCTACTAACGACGTTAATAAATAAATATTTAAACGGAGAAAACCTCCCAAATGACTGGAAAAAATCATGGATAGTATCAATTCATAAGAAAGGCCCAAAAGACCAGCACAAGAACTATAGGGGAATAGCAATCACCAACACATTAAGCAGAATATACGGTAGAATATTGACGCAGCTCATTGATGAAGAGTATTGGCAATTTGAAAGTGAAGAATAATCCGGATTTAGGGCAGGACGCTCAAAAATAGATAACGCTTTTTGTTTGACGCAAATAATAGAAAAAAGGAGAGCTACTGACCGAGAAGTGCACTTCATATTCATTGATATCACAAAAGCTTATGACAGCGTACCTTTGAAAAACCTATGGGAGGTACTTGAGGCAACAAGCATAAATAAATATATCATAAGGGCAATAAAGAAACTTTATACAGAATCTACAGCTCAAGTGAAAGTGGGAAACAATCTAGGAAAACCATTTAAAACAAATAAAGGGCAAAGACAAGGATGCTGTCTTTCACCTAGCCTATTCAGAATATATCTCGACGGTGCCCTTAAACAATGGAAAAGACCAAGCGCAAACATGGGCTTGCCTGTAGGAGACAAGAACATATACACACTACATTATGCAGATGACCAGGTAATTCTAGCCCAAGACAGAGATGATATTAACTTTATGTTTAGAAAGCTAAAAGAAGCGTATAGTGCATGGGGATTGGATATCAACATGCGCAAAACGAAGTATATGTGTATTGGAGGAAAAAATGAAGACATTGTGCTTGAGGATAGCAATCAAATAGTAGAGGTCTGTGATTCATATGACTATTTAGGCATAAAAATACACAGCAGTGGAAAGAGCGCAGAAACGATTAAAGACAGGGTTAATAAAGGTAGAACAACCATTAATATGTTAAATTCAATACTATGGAGCAAAGATATATCAAATAGAATTAAAAGATACATATACAACACCATATTTAAAAGCATACTTACATATGGGAGTGAAATATGGCAAATGAATGTGAGTGACGAAAAGAAACTTGTAGCTACAGAAATGGACTTCCTCAGAAGGGCAGCCGGAAAATCCAGGCTGGATAGAGTAAGAAATGAGAGAATTCGAGAAATTATGAAAATCACAACAACCATTCTGGACGAAATCAAGTCAAACAACTGCTGTGGTACGAACATGTTTAAAGGATGCTCAAAGAAAGACTACCCCGCACTATCATGGAGTGGAAACCCTATGAAAGGAGAAAGAGAGGAAGGCCACCTAACTCATGGAGAAGCGGAATAACCAAAGCCATGGCGGAGAGAAACCTGCAAGAAGGAGATTGGGTAAACAGAGAGGCCTGGAAATTGGATGCCGTAAAGCGCATGCAAGCGCTCTAAAGACGGACATATATATATATATATATATATATATATATATATATATATATATATATATATATATATATATATATATATATATATATATATATATATATACACACACACACACACACACATACTCTATAATACATATTGACTTCGATTGAATATACATATTGACAATTCCATCCTGCTAATATTTTTATATTTTAGGAACACTTTTCAATGCAAATTTTGCTGAATCCTCGCTAGATAACGTGTGATAAAGAATCAGGTGGCCGTCTCACTCAAGAATAGCTTGACACTTTAGAATAGGGCGGTGATCAGATCGTCGCGTAAAACAGCGTCGCTCCCAGGCGTCTCACGTTCAGAATCCCAAAAAGCATCGTTGACGCTATTCTTCGGAACAAAAGCGTCACTAAAGCTATTTCTGGCTAATGGCGTTAAGGCTCTCTCAATCAGAATAGCAGCCATGAACAGCAAAGAAATATAAATACATACATGCACTTATTGTCATCATATATTACTAAATTGAATGTATGGCCGACATCGTCGGCATAACCTCGCGTATAATGACTAAACCAACCACGAACGTTAATATTACAACGCTACATTTATTTTCTTTAAATATTCGTGGATAATTTGCATTTGGTGGCAACGAAAAGACTATGAGTAATGTATTAATACTAATTTTTTTACAGTAAATCATCATATCCAGTTAGCTGAGTAGTTACATAAACGTAAAAACCAAAGAAATTGCTGATAATTTAAACGTAGCTCAAGAAATATATCCATACATGAATTATGGATTGATGTTGAGATAAATCGCTACATAATGTGATGTTCCTGACGGAAATCGAAAAGAAAATGAAACAAACTGTATTTTTCTAAAGAAAAGGAGAGATCTGCATTCCATAATTCTAACAAGTCGTACAACTTGCGCATTGCTTAGCTTTTGTTTTCGGAAATTTGGTTTCACAGATCCTCTTCGAGAAACTCCTGCCGGGAATATGACTTTAATCTCCGATAAATCTCTAAATTCATCTCGAGAGCGATCAGTGTTCAACTACTCGGTGGAAAATGAAAGGGCCCCATCCTTTTGAGAAACCAATCCCGGTAGCGCAGATTCGTCAGAAATTCCAGCATTGAGGACAACTCCGTAATTGGCGAATGAGACTGATGATTGATGGAAGTTAATTTGGAGAAGCAGGCATGTTTCATTCTGAAAACTCAAAAAGTGGAAATGCAAACTCTTTTGCCTACCTCAATGAGGTCATCTGCGATGATATTTGGCGATGGCGTCTTAAATCGTTCGAATAGTGGTATTTTTTGTTCAAGAAGAAAAGACTTTCTCCTGCATAATGTCATGAATAAGATGACGAAAAGCCTAATATAATGAATTATGACAATTTCCGCTTCGAGAAGCACACTAACACCATCCATTCGTCCATAGTTGAAAGCAGTGGTATCAAAGCTGAAAGACTAAACATCTTTTCTCACATGCCAGTCAACAATTGCTCAATTATGGCATCGCGTATGGCGCCACCTGTTCCGATCAGTGACGAAGCTAAGGTAATCGAAGTGGGAATTCTAGCTCATCAAACAAATAAACATTAACGCGAAACGTACGACTCTTTCATCCAGAATCAGCCTCTCTCCATTTGCCTCCGTCTCGTCCCCTCTTGATCATTCGCTGGGTCTCGGTTGGGCGCGAGAAGTTGGCGAGTGTCTACTAGGCTCTCAGCGCGTAAGAATCGCGCTGCTTCAGATGCAGATGCAAGATGTAGATCAGGATTCGTAAAAAGGATTCTAGGCAAATGCGATGAGAGAGAGTACGAGAAAGAAGTTATTTTACACTTGTCAGGCCTCATTTAGAATATGCCGCTAGTATGTGGGATCCTTACGTGGAAGGTATGATAAAAGAATAAGAGCGTGTGCAAAGGAGATCCGCTAGATTTGTTAAAGGCCGTTATGATAATTGTATAAGTGTTACGGGTTTAATAGAAGAACTACATTTTTTTAAAGAAGCAATTACATTATTTAATTTTCATCCTTAACTGCTCCATAATTTGTTCATGTATTGACTCGCTAATACTCACGTGAAATACGAGAACACGAGAAATATTTACTGTAATGGACAATTCAAGAAAAGGGATCACTTTTAAGTGGCTGAATCAATTGAAACCACGATGATTAATATCGTAAAAGAGAAATTATAATTTATTTATGAAGATCACACGGATCATTGCACTCCAACCAGCGCAATATTTCTCGTGTTCTTACATTTGAGGACGAGAGCTCGTTAACTTCATACTACCGTGAAAAATATTTCAAAGATAAAGAAATATCTTACATTGCGGTAGGTTTATCTCTATTGTAAATAGTCAGAGAACTCAATTCATCAAGTGGACCTAGCCCGTATACACATCCACAAACAACTTGCTGAACAGTCCAGTTTGAAATTCCTCCATAACTTGCTCGTTCGCTCCCGCAGACCCTAGTTTTCAGGGGAGCGTCTGGAGCGTGGCGGTAAAGAAAGTGATGACACCGTGTGTGACGCCTTCACTTCTACGGGAGCGCTCCGGAGCCCTTCGTGGAACGCTTGGAAGTTCGCTCCAAACGCTCCGGGGCGTTGGGAGCGTGCACTGGAACGCACCCGGCAACGAATGTTGGGTCTCATTTCTCAAGCCGTAAAAGTTGAAAGTATCGGCAGGACAACCACCACTAATTATTAATGCTGTTTAAAAGCAAGACGCACTCCAATTCTTACGTACACGGCAATTCACTCAACGAGAATGATTCAGCTCACTTGCGCCGCGGTTCGGGAAGTCTTGGAAACCATTAAAAATCGCGCGTGATGACAGCAGATATCTGCGTTTTCAGCCATCTTGAGGAACGTCCTATTTACAGGGTCCTTGGGTGACACTATGGTTTTCTAATAGTTTCGGTCCAACTGGATTTTCTCATTGTTGCCAGTCCTTCGTCGTAAGTGCTCCCCGTAGTAGTTCCTCTAAATGACGCACTCAGGCGCGCGAAAAATTTTGCATTCTTTTCTTCCGTCACGGTACCTTGAGGTGAAAAAAATAACAAACGCAAAGCATGCAGACAATAGATCTCAAGTTTACCATGCAAAACGGAATTGGTAATGTTAACCAACGGTAATTATGATTTGATATATCTTCATGGACGCCACACATAATGATCAACAAAAATAAATAAATGGAAACCTAACACTACTAGGAGGCTAAAAATTTAAAAAATATAGATAAATTAACCTGTATACCGATGCTTTTCGCAGCGACTATATATGCTACATAATTTATAATGCACACAACTTAGTTGCGCTGACATTGGTGCTCAAGTGCCATCCAGTGGCGAGCATGGAAACTAAAATGTATAAAACTTAAATAAATCAGTCTTTGGGGTATATTTTACAAAAATTATACATAGTGGACTTGTTGATTTCTCCATTCCTGCCTTGATTCCATTCAAATTTCCTTTTCAGGTTTCGTGATATACTTCGCGTTACTGTGCACCTTCTTCTGGCTGAACATCATGTGCATCGACGTATACATCGCCTTCAGGTGTTCAACGTTTCCTTTCTCGAGAAGTTACGTCCATGTTTGGCAGCCGTATTAATGAATTAAAGCAAATGAGTGATTTAAGTACATCTCCGATTCCTTTCTGGAGAAGTTACGTCCATGATTGGCAGCCGTACGAATTAAAGCAAATCGGTGATAGAAGTACCTCTCCGAAAACAAATTGAAACGTGGTCGGTAACACCCCTCACATGAAAGAGCGGCGGAGCGCCGGCATCCCCTATTTGGCCGTGGGCATTTTTCCTACCTTTGGTGTAATAATAATCTCTGGTTGAATGATTTCTCTGTAAAAACAGCCAATGTCCATATGTTTCCTCATCGGCAACACTTATGTCAATTACGTCCAGTAGTCTGACGTGTTTAACAGAGTATAAAATATCGATAAAATCGCAATAACTTATGATATTAACTTAATGTCAAGGTTTCACGCGCCAAGTCACGAAAAGCTGGCCAAAATGTGAAGTAGCGCTCCGATTTTTGTAAAAATTGGTGGTTATAGGTTTTGAAGGTCGATAATTACTCTCATAAGGATTAAATGAAAAAACGTTATAGCGGATACCAAAATTGAGGACTCGTTAGCCATAAATAGCAATTGCTTTCTATAAATAATAGAATTTACTCAGATTACTTTTATCTGTGGAATAAATATGATTCTCACAATCCCGTAAAAAAAGATAAATGATTACGTCAATCAGAGAATAAAAGCAAACAATACCACAAACTCTTATTCTTCTTGTCAATCACAGAATTAGATATTAGACAAAAATGTACATATAATACAGTATTTGGAATTAATATTTCCCTGCGAATACTCTAAACTTTCACTCTGGGTTATCACTATTTAATTAACAATCACCATCGGATTCACCGTCACTTGTATCGATTTGTGGAACGCGTATACTTCGCTTTCTGACAACTGCACGATTCAACAATTGTAAAGCGTCAGGAGGCATTCTTTTCCATTTTTTAGCTGGTAATTTTTAAAGGCTATTAAAGAAGAATCGGACGTTACCAAAAGTCGCAGGAAAATATCTTCCATTATTTTTTCAACCACTTTATTGGGATAAATTTTAGCGACATTGCTTAATGTGTTCATTACAAGATTCTAGCGCTTCTTCTGTCATTTTTCTTATTGGTGGAACTGCAAGCGCAATAATTTTTCGGCTGAGAATGAACACCTTAAGCACTGTGGTTGCCAAATCATATCAGGCGCACAATTCTATAAATCCGAGGCTTTAATCATTGTATTCATATTAAATGGCGATAAGTAAGGCCTTTCCAGTGGATAAACAATGGCAGAAGCGAAACTAAATCAAGTGAACAATTACGACAGTTATTGATTCGTGATATACTTCGCGTTCCTGTGCACATTCTTCTGGCTGAACGTCATGTGCATCGACATATACGTCGCCTTCAGGTATTCAACCTTTCCTTTCTCGAGAAGATACGTCCATGAATGGCAGCCGTATTAATGAATTAAAGCAAAGCAGTGATGTAGGCACCTCTCCGAAAACAAATTTAGAAGTGGACGGTAACACTCCTCACATGAAAGAGCGATAGAGCGCCTGAAATTTACTTCACACGTTTCTTCTAAGACTTCTGCGACCAACAATTTTTATATTGACACTACTTTGTCATCCATAGTATGTCCAAACCTATGAGGAAGATGTAAGGAGAGTGATAGCGCTGACTCTTTGCCAATTTCTAACTTTATTTCTGAATAAATCCCTCCATGTGTATCTATTTTTCCAAACAAGTATTTCGTCCATATAAGGCCATATTTTAATGTAAAAAATATCACTCAAATACAAGTTAAACTAGTCACTATTGGTAGAACATTTAGTTCTATTTAAATTACATTGCCAAATTAAAAATAGAACATCATCAGTATAAAGGAATTATTCAACTCCCATATCGGAGTTTAGTTAAACGTTTTTGGCACTTCGTTTCACACGAGACCCAATCAACGAGGAAGACAATCAACTGTAAATCGATTCGTTCGATTACAATTCATCTGTGAAGTTGATGTGCTTTATTTGTACATCCCTTTTATGTAAATAATTCTTCTGATTCTTTATCACACGTTATCTAGCGAGGATTCAGAGCCTTAACGCCATTAGCCAGAAATAGCTTTAGTGACGCTTTTGTTCCGAAGAATAGCGTCAACGATGCTTTTTGGGATTCTGAACGTGAGACGCCTGGGAGCGACGCTGTTTTACGCGACGATCTGATCACCGCCCTATTCTAAAGTGTCAAGCTATTCTTGAGTGAGACGGCCACCTGATTCTTTATCACACGTTATCTAGCGAGTATTCAGCAAAATTTGCATTGAAAAGTGTTCCTAAAATATAAAAATATTAGCAGGATGGAATTGTCAATATGTATATTCAATCAAATTCAGTCAATATGTATATTCAATCGAAGTCAATATGTATTATAGAGTATGTGTGTGTGTGTGTGTGTGTGTGTGTGTGTGTGTGTGTGTGTGTGTGTGTGTGTGTGTGTGTGTGTGTGTGTGTGTGTGTGTGTGTGTGTGTGTGTGCATATATATATATATATATATATATATATATATATATATATATATATATAAAAGTTTGCCAGAGTTCCTCTGGCAAACTTTTATATATCCGTCACTTAAGTGATCCTAAGTGCATCCGTCTTTAGAGCGCTTGCATGCGCTTTACGGCATCCAATTTCCAGGCCTCTCTGTTTTCCCAATCTCCTTCTTGCAGGTTTCTCTCCGCCATGGCTTTGGTTATTCCGCTTCTCCATGAGTTAGGTGGCCTTCCTCTCTTTCTCCTTTCATAGGGTTTCCACTCCATGATGGTGCGGGGTAGTCTTTCTTTGAGCATCCTTTAAACATGTTCGTACCACAGCAGTTGTTTTGACTTGATTTCGTCCAGAATGGTTGTTGTGATTTTCATAATTTCTCGAATTCTCTCATTTCTTACTCTATCCAGCCTGGATTTTCCGGCTGCCCTTCTGAGGAAGTCCATTTCTGTAGCTACAAGTTTCTTTTCGTCACTCACATTCATTTGCCATATTTCACTCCCATATGTAAGTATGCTTTTAAATATGGTGTTGTATATGTATCTTTTAATTCTATTTGATATATCTTTGCTCCATAGTATTGAATTTAACATATTAAGCTGTCGAGCCGTCGGTCGCAGTGCCGAGCTGTCGGCATCATCAATAAAACTTGTAATATTTTCAAAATGTATTTGGTTATTCTTCATTGTCAAAATTTTGAGATTGAAACAATAGATATGAATTATTCTCGGCCTTTCGACCGGTTTAGTTTCTTCTCCATCTGCGCCGGAAAGGTTTTTTTTTAGGTAATTGAATATATCCTAGGTTCACAAGTGATTGTTAGGGTTATAAGAAAAATAATCAAGCAATGGGAAACAAAAGGAAAACGTCTGTTAATGAGAATGTTAGCTATTAGGAAAGCATTAAGACAAAAGAACGTGTATCAAAAATCGTTCCATTGCAATTAAGATGTAGACTATTTGCATGCTGTCATGAGGAAATGGACTTACTATAGAAAGTAATTCGAAATATCAAGAAACCATGAATTTATTTATGCCGTAATATGTTTAATTTGGTACATTTCTCTTTAGATTTCTCCGAACGTGTCACTATCCATTTACAATTTTTCTTTATCATGCATTGTAAAAGTAAGTTAAGTACAAACTCGATGTGGCTAATACTCTCACTGTTGCGTAAATACTTCTCACTTCGCATTCTAATTCTTCTGTACGTACGTCTCCACAGCGTTTTTCTTAAGTCACTCATATGTGAAATTTTAGGGAAATATTTCTTGAACACGTCTAGTGCAATTGTGCAGAGACCAATAAAGTCATTTGAGGGACTAATGAGGCCAGAAGAATCATCTTTTAACACTAGGACGCCCGGACTTTTCAACATCATTCAACGCCCAAAGCGGGTCATTTTGACCCACTGTAATTAATGAAATTAATCCTCACTTTGCGCTATTAAGTTTACATTTTTACAGTTTTTACTAAAAACTGTCACTCTTTCTCTTCAAATTCATCGATTATTTCACTTTATAACTTTCATAACTTTGACAATATCGATGATTTATTGATATATAAACTTACGATATTTGTGTCAATTTATCGTTTTTTCCATTTTATTTCATTTTTCTTGCTTATTGTGTCATAGCTCAATATACTACGAAGAATATTCACATTATTTAATACATATCTATTATTTTTCAAAGTTTGGTTGGAATGACTAAGATCAAAATATTATTTTTCGGTCGAAGTAGGAATTTTCCCGAAAATCTACCTAGTAACTAACTTTGGGATTCTTATTATTTCAGTGATGCACATGTATAAATCTGATAATAGTCCATATGTCAGTAAGGAGCAATATTGTATTCTCTGCACTCTAAAATAGTAATAAGGTACACTGTGCACTGCCAACGAATTAATCACTAAATATGCCATGAATCGACCGGACGAATAATGAGAAGGGTGGAGATACGAAGTGGAAGGAAGGAATATGAGAATATTTTTGAAAGGTGATCCAGGCATGGAAGGTAACCGAATGAGGAATATAGGACAAAGTGGGATGGACAACATATGCAGCAGAATATCTAATAAACACTAATAAAAAAGAAGTTTTGGTGGTGATACAAAGTGCAAATACATATCTGGGTCAAAATGACCCGTATGGGCGTTCTAGGTAAATTCTAAAAAAACTAATGTAAGGATTACTCCAGGAAGGTGAAAATTTTTTGACATAAAGCCATGTTAAAATGAATAAAAGTCACGAGAGGAAATACTGCTTTCATTGAAAATGAAATATAAAAATGAATTTAAAAGCACGTTTGGGTCAAAATGACCCGCCTGGGCGTTCTAGTGTTAAACTAGGGAATGTCTTTAAAAAAATGAGAAGATCTCTTTTACTACCCAACTTCTTCTCCCCAACAAAGTTGTTGATACAGTTTTGGCACATGAATTTCTCCTTTAACCTCTTCAGCAAGGACCCAGAGAAATAAACTATTGAACATTCCTCTAAAGTTGCAGATTTTCTGCATTCATTGCTCGTAGATACTGTGAAGTCCAATTCCAATGATTCACTTTCTGATCCGCTGGAACTCTGATCTGCATTTTCCTGGTTAATAATGCTGTCGCCTCCGACACCTTCAGTCACAGATGGATATGTATTCACATCCAGTACGTCATCTTCATCGATGCTGTAACTGGAACTCTTTGGAGGTTTAAGCATGAGCTTGACAGAGATCTGCCGATAACTAGCACGAAAGGCCTTCACACTCGGATTTCTATTATACCCTCCTTTTTGTCGTATTACAGAGAATAGATTCTCCAGACAATCTTGATTTAATCTAGCCGTGAAAATATATTTGTCACTCAAATCGTTCAATAATTCTACCATTGAATTTATGCTCAATAAAAATCCATCAAAGGAAGGTGGTCGGCTTTTGTCCTTCTTCTTTAATGAAGAGAATATCATGATCCCCCTTTTCAAAATGTCTACAATATTTTTGTTTTCCTTAAAAAGACAAGTTTTTAAAGGGTTCCGTTCATAAAAAGACCTGCTATTAAGGGAATCAAATAAAAAATTTATGTCTTCAATAAATGAGGCAGTGGCAGGAGATGATTTAAGATGTAGTTGACCAGTGTCAAAACTTGTACGTATAGCTGCGGCCACAGAAAAACTAAATATTTACGTGGCTAGTTTGACGGACATCTTTTGAAAAGCATTAGGGTGTATGTGCGCCGGAGTAAGTTTCCACAGGGCTCTTGTGGTGGAACTCGAGGTGTCGATTTTGTACACTTGGCGTATATTTTCAAATGTTAGAATGTGACCATTGAGCTCGAAGTCGCTGCGAATGAAGTTGTTCCTCAAAGATTTAATGAGGTGCGGCACATCGTAGACAGAAAATTTTTTATCCCCAACACGGAAGAATGGTTTGGTCATTGACACTCCTAAGTCGGTAATGGCTTTCCCATTGGTGCTTGCCTGGTCACATACAAACACTCGAGGGTTTAATCCAGTCGCAATTAACTTTGCGATGGCCATTGGAACGAGCTCTTTAATAATTGCACTAGGAAGGCCAAGTTCCGAGATGAAATACGCTATAGGTAATTTCCATTGGGTAAAGAGACCCCCAATCAAAAAAACTCCAGCGTATTTCCCCATTCTCTCTTTTCTTCCCAAGTGCCCTAAATCCTCAAAACCTTCAATGAAGTCCATAGCTGGAGAATATTCCAAATTTGATTTCAAGGACATTTCATCAAACATGAGTACACAATCCCGGCTGATTTCTGACATCACTGAAACTTAAATCGTGAGTCGACTAAAAAATGACTTATCAAACCCTGCCTTAAATTCGGACAATCGTCCAGCCCATCGTCTTACAGGTGACTCTCCCGGAAGAACTAATTTCTCGGTAAGGATCCTGTACGTTGATGGAGATTTGAAAAATAAAGAAAAGGCCAGATTTTTCTCTTCCATTTTCCATGGTCTTCGATTACCATGCATTAACTGCATTCGCACCAGAAGTGAAGCTTCTCGGGATTTAAATGACTTCTTAGATAGGAAATAATCTAAGTTTATTTTTCTTTTACGGGCAGTTCTTTCCTTTTTCATCCTCGCGAGAGATGCTCTGAGAGAGGTCACCTTTCTGTTACTTATCTACAACAAATTCGAAAGTTTCTTTTTTCTTGGAGTGTCATGTAAACCTGATGTAGACGGTAACGGAAGGGCTAGAGGTGGTGATGAATCAGTGGAATGAATGGGGGAGGACCCTGACCACTGAGTCTTGTCCGTAGTTTCAATCCTCCAGAGAGATTTTCGGTACGTTGGATTTATAAGTTCCGATGATGAACATTTGGTACTTTTAGGAGTGAGATATGCTATTTCTGAATGAAATAAACTCTTTGTGGTGGCAGATGTGCATGCAGAAGTCCTGGAATAGGTTTTCACCGGGCGTTTGATAGACAAAATTGGAGAAACTGTATCCGAGGTAGAAGAAAGTGAGGCTTCCATGGGTATTACAGGAATTGCCGCAGTCAAAGGAGTTGGGATTGGTACTTGTAGGTATTCTTGAGGAACAGAACCCTTTTTCAGTCGACCACTGGGTTTTACATCTTCAGGAAGAAAATGCTTTCCACATAACTGCTTACCTGTGAGGTTTATCATAGGCAAGGCATGTAAATCAGCATTACCTATAAAAGAAAGTTGAGAAATATACTGAGATTACAACACATTTGGAATAATATTTCACGAGTGAAAATTAAGTTAACCATGTTACATAAAAATTTCGCATTAATCACTCGACAACGTATTTGCTTTGTATGGGTTTTCAGGAGAATCTTCTGGAGGTGATAGAGGATGTAATTTCGAAAAGTATTTTGTCCTGTGATTATCCGGCAACCATGTCAACCATGGGATAGTTATAGTATAATAAAAAGATAATCATCTGTTTCTCAGGAGAAAACATTGATGCCATTAAGATCAGATGAAGTGTCAATAATCAAAATTCTCCTTGTATCCCTTAACTTGCTACCTCTTTACTACAACATAGAAATTTACCGGGTTCATTTGGATTGACATTCTGAGAGGGGAAGTATAACTTTCAACGGCATCGCAGCATCATAAATCAAAAACCAGAGACGTCGTCACTTAATGGAATCGATTCCATCATGTTGAGTACGGTCCAAAATGGTGATTAAATCATATGATGACGATTGCGATGATATGGAATCACGAATTAGCTATTACATTCGAGTTCACGACCAGTCATAACTCAGGTCAAATAATAGCAGTAATAGCAAAAGGGTGCTTTAACTCGTCGACACAGAGGAACGTAGTTAGTACATCTACCCACCTACCAACTCAGTATTTCAAAATTTTATGCCATTTACATTCTTCCAAATCCTTATAATATTTGTATCGTTCGGAAGAACAAAATACAAACTCTTTTGAAATAACTATTTTATATTTTAATATTTTTTTTACTAGCAAATGTTTAATAAAAGCGACATTTTTTGCTCACACTCCCTTCGCCTTTTCTGCGTCGCACTTGTTCCTAGGAAATGGTTATGTTGCCTTCTTTTCTCACAAATGATGTTTTTACGAGCCAGAGCCAAGCAAGAGGACCTCGACAGCCATTAATTCCTTTTTATAGTATACAGTGTATACAGTCCATTGTAGGGTTTGGTGATCTTCACCCCCTGCCACACACCCTCGTGGTGGCTCGCAGGGTATCACATAGATGTCTAGATGTAGATGAAGGCCTGACAATCTCTTGCCGCTTGGTTTCAGTGGAGGTTTGAGAAAACAAACCTGCAGTGGCGAGGACTTCATTCGCCCCTCGTCCATGCGCGCAATTATCTTAGGCGTCGGTTAAGTATTACGTAAGACGATTTATACCGTTTTTGACCACCCCCTACCCCTACGCAAGACAAGGTAAGATTTTTCCAAACCCCCCCTCCCCACCCTCTCAGTCTTACGCTCGTCGTTAGATATTTTTATCTACTGTTAGTTAAATGCTCGCTTTCTGCTGTTTCATAAATTATATAGAAGCCACCGTACATCTTTGAGCACTGGATATCGTATAATTACGCAGTGTAGGAGTACCACATTCATTAACCTTATGAGCGAATCAGTACCACATCTGATGAAGAAGTGAACTATCATAGGATATTTAGACAAATCACAGGATATTTGTAAATGGTACAATGTTTAAAGACGGACAAAAATCTTACGTTAATTTATTCCTGAACCCCTGAGCCCCCCCCCCTTCATAAGACAAAGTAAGATAATCCCAACCCCCAGAAACTTCTTACATAATGCTTGAATGGCCCCTTGCCGCTTGATTTCAGCGAAGTTTCAAGTAAACAAACCTGCAGGGGTGAGGATTTTGTATGCCCCTTGTCCATGCGTGCAATTCACTTACCATCGTCTCTGCCGCTCCTCCTTCCCCCCTCAGCTATCCCTCCCTGTTTCCCCGCCCACCTAGCTAGCACCAAACTCCCTACTCATAATACCTCTAATTTTTAATCATCTACATCTACGTAATACCCTGAGAGCCACCACGAGGGTTTGTGGCAGGGGGTGAAGACCACCAAACATGCACTATTGACATGCAACTAGGATATTTAATGAAGGCATGCTAGATAATAGGGTCAAATGGTTAGTATCTACATAATAAGAAAGGGATTAATGGTTGTTATTACATGCATCATGCACTACAGACTAACTATATTTCACCTACCTACCCCTTTGCTACGCTGCCTATTGTTCTCTATTATAGTACGCAGGAAAAATGACATATTAAATCTATCGGTACGACAATCAATCTCTCTAACCTTGTTAATATGATCAAACCTAGCATAATACGCAGGAGTTCTCAATATGTATCTAACGTCATCTGTGAACGAATCGGTTTCGAATTTACTTAAAAGGTTTAACCTAAATTTTAACCTGCGTTCTGATAGTAATCCCCATCCTAGTTCTTCTATTAAACTCGTAACACTAATACAATTATCATAACGCCCTTTAACAAACCTAGCGGATCTCCTTTGCACGCGCTCTAATTCTTTTATCATACACTCCTCGTACGGATCCCATATACTAGCGGCATATTCTAATTGAGGCCTGACAAGTGTAAAATAGCTTCTTTCTCGTACTCTCTCTCATCGCATTTGCCTAGAACCCTTTTTACGAATCCTAATCTACGGTTTGCTACACTAGTTATTTCCCTGATGTGTTTCACCCATGACATGTCTTCAGTGATGGTGACGCCTAAGTATTTAATTGATTCTACGTTACATATTTTGTTTTCTTTGATGCTATAATTATTCCGGGGAAGGCCATTCTTTTTCCAAAAATTCATAATCGCGCATTTCTTCAAATTTCATTCTAGTTGCCTTCTATCACACCAATCATCAATCGCATCTAAATCCTTAGCTAAACACCGTCTGTCCTCTTCATTTCTAATTTCCTTATACACTACTGCATCATCGGCAAAAAGACGGAGCTTGCTATTTTTTACTACACTATTTAAGTCGTTTACGTACAGAAGAAATAAAATTGGGCCTATCACGCTGGAAAGCCATTCTCTCCCCCACCCCAGGCCCCCATTCACCCCTACCCTCTCTTCCCATCGAGACAATGTTTGGCCCATCCATAAGTATTAGGAGACTACACACTAATCGGGGGTACAATTGCGCATCAACGCGTGTGACTTCAACTGCTGCTGTCGAGTGAATTCATCGTCGTTGAGAACGGAAGGCTTTTCGCCATTTCCCCGCCACAGTCATTTTTCCCCCCCCATGTGTTTCCAAGCTCAACACACTCCAGTGGCGACTGACGTTACGCTCCTCGGAGTTGTCGAGGAGGAACAGTACTCCCGGACGGCGGTTCTAGCCTGCTAGTGATTGAAAATTGGGGTTGTTATGGGTAAGGAGGTGGTAGAAAGTGGGAAGGGGGAAGAGGGAGGGAATGGAGAGGGGGGAGGAGTGGGAGAGACGATGGCGAGAGAATTGCTTGCATGGAAGAGGGTCGAATGAAATTTTGCCGGCCTCGGTGGTGGCGGGGTATAGTCCTCGCCTGCCAAGCCGAAGGTCGCGGGATCGAGTCCCACCTGGGTAGGACATTTACACCTCCCTGGGCATGGTTGTTTGTGTTCGTCCCTACATTAATGATCTAGTAGTGGGCTTCGGCTGTTAGATATAAATAAATTATTATTAATATAAACCCTCACCACTGCTGATTTGTTTTCTCGTACCTCCACTCCAACCAAGCGGCAGGAGAATGGCAGGCCTTCGCTCCCCCCACCCCTTCGCCCCCATCAACCCCTACCCTCTCTTCCCATCGAGGCAATTTTTGGCTCGTCCAGAGGGATTAGAACACCACACATTAATCTGGAGTCCAATTGCGCATCAACACGTGCGACTTCACCGGCTGTTTTTGGTTATGTTCGACTGAATTCACCGTCGCTGAGAACGGAAGGTTTCTCGTTCTCCCGGAAGCACCGTTTCCCCGGTCAATCTGTAGCCAAGCTGCAGGTACTTTTTTGACCACATTTTACCGAAGAAGTGGAGAGAGAGAGAGAGCGGAGGGGAAGAAAGCTCGGAGCGCTCGCATTCGTAATCTCGGAGAACGAAATCACTCACCATCATGACTTTTGCAGAGGCCCTGTATTGAGACCTCATTGTGAGACGGGTTGAAATGGGATGTGCTCGAAGAGGTGAATCATCCCCCATCTCGATGGGCTTGTGTTGGCAGTAATTGGATACAATAGATCGAACACAGCGGAGGGCAGCTAGATTTGTTAAAAATTGTTATGATAAAAATAGTTCTACTAAATTGTTGCGTGAATTAACGTAGGAATCTCTGTCAGATCGAAAGGAAAAATATTGATTAAATCTTTTACGAAAGTTTCATGTAGACTAGTTCATCTACATCTACGTCATACCGTGCAAGCCACCCAATGGGTGTGTGGCAGGGGGTGCTTCCACATCAGGCATGCATGAATTATACGGCAGAACACCGAAACTACATTGAAACTAGCGTACCACTCATGCAACGCGCCCATTAAAATCCACTAACCAAGAACAATTCCACCGTCAATCGTTCCAACATGCAAGGGGTACAAGGACTACTGCTACGGATTCAAAATATCATGCATAAATAAGAACATCAATATTTACATCATGCATAAAGAAGAATATAGAGAATATAAAGAGAAAGATCTACAGTCCAGCTATGTCACTATTCACACTGTTCATGACGACAGCTGTTGTGGTCCCGAAAAGTACGCGGAAAGAATGACATTTTATACCTATCGGCTCTACAATCTTTCTCTCTCTTTTAATTGGCGCGATCTTATCTGCCATAGTACGAGGGGGTTAATAGTATGTTTTTTACGTCGTCAGAGATATGTTTTTCCTGAAATTTAGGTAAGAGGTTAGGTCTATAATTTAATCTACGCTGTGACTGCGATTCCCATCCCAATTCTTCTAACAATCCAGACACACTAGCCAACTTATCGTAGCATCGTTGTACAAACCTAGCTCCTCTTCACTGCACACGATTTAATTCCGATATCAACCCCGCTTCATATGTATCCCATACTGGCAGCGTATTCCAGATGAGGCCTTAACGTACTAATGATTTGGTAAGTATGAGATCTAAGTAAGGCGCTATATCTGATGCCAATGCTTTATATACGCGAGCAGGAATTTGATCTGGACCGGGGGATTTGTTTGGATTGTTATTTTTTAGCTGGCGTTCTATGCCGCGACAATTTATAATTATTTCAGGCATAGATTTTTGGGAGCGAACTGGCTGCGGATCGAAAAGATGTGGTGTGCAAGTAGTGGCAAGTAGTCCCCGGAATAATTATTGCATCAAAGAAAACAAAATATGTAACGTAGATTCAATTAAATACTTAGGCGTCACCATCAGTGAAGACATGTCATGGGGGAAACACATCAGGGAAATAACTAGTGTAGCAAACCGTAGATTAGGATTCGTAAAAAGGGTTCTAGGCAAATGCGATGAGAGAGAGTACGAGAAAGAAGCTATTTTACACTTGTCAGGCCTCAATTAGAATATGCCGCTAGTATATGGGATCCGTACGAGGAGTGTATGATAAAAGAATTAGAGCGCGTGCAAAGGAGATCCGCTAGGTTTGTTAAAGGCCGTTGTGATAATTGTATAAGTGATCTTCACCCCCTGCCACACACCCCCGTGGTGGCTCGCAGGGTATTACGTAGATGTAGATGAAGAGTGGTCTGTGGTGCATGATGCATGTGGTGGCAACTAGTAGTCCCTTCCTTATTATGTGGATACTAGCCATCTCGCTCCATGTGACCCTGTTATCTGGCATGTCTCCCTTGAATGTCCTAGTTGCGTGTCAATGGTGCATGTTAGGTGATCTTCACCCCCTGCCACACACCCTCGTGGTGGCTCGCAGGGTGTCACGTAGATGTAGATGTAGATGAATGTCGGGCGCAGGCCAAAAGCCGTCAGGACTAGAGTTGTACGTACATCTATATCTACATCTACGTCATACCCTGCAAGCCGCCATATGGGTGTGTGGCAGGGGGTGCTTTCGCCCCAGGCATGCATGAATGATATGGTAAGACACCGACATTACACTAAAACCCGCGTACCACACATGCAAAGTGCCAAATAAAAACCTAATACCCAAGAAACATTCTATCTTCAATCGTTCCAACATGCAATGGATACAAAGACTACTACTACAGATTCAAAATATCATGCATAAATAAGAACATCAACATTTACATCATGCATAAATAAGAGAGTAGAGAATATAATGAGAAAGATTTACTGCCTGCCTATTGTCAATACTCGAACTATTCATGACGACGATCACAGCTGTTATGGTCCCGCATGGTACGCGGAAAAAATGACATTTTATACCTATCGGTTCTACAATCTAGCTCTCTAATTTTATTGGCGCGATCTAATCTGCCGTAGTACGAAGGGGTTAATAGTATATTTTTTACGTCGTCAGTAAAATGATTTTCCTGAAATTTATTTAGGAGTTTAAGCCTATAATTTAATCTACGCTGTGATAGCGATTCCCATCCTAATTCTTCTAACAGTCCAGACACACTAGCCAACTTATCGTAGCACCGTTTCACAAACCTAGCTCCTCTTCGCTGTACGCGATCTAACTCTGATATCAACCCCGTTTCGTATGGATCCCATACACTAACAGCATATTCCAGATGAGGCCTAACAATTGAAAAATAACAACGTTCTTTCACTTTCTCATCACATTTTCCGAGTACTCTCTTGATAAAGCCTAGCTTCCTATATGCTTGACCGTATATTTCCCTAATATGTTTTCCCCAAGATAGGTCGTGAGTAATTGTGACCCCTAAGTACTTAACAGACTCGGCGTGAATAATTTCCGTATTTTTAATTCTGTAAGCCCTACCTGGCCTATTTTTCTTTTTCCAAAAGCTGACTGCTACGCACTTTTTTATGTTTAGTTTCATCTGCCACTTTTCGCACCAAGCATGAATAGCAAGTAGGTCGATTGTTAACGAGTCGCTATCTTCGGAATTGTTAATATCCCTATACACAACCGCGTCGTCTGCGAAGAGTCTAAGCTTACTTTTAACGACGTTGCTAATATCGTTTATGTACAAGATAAATAAAGGTGGACCAATTACACTTCCCTGAGTAACACCCGATGTAACGCTGTGTTTGACATGATACCGTCTATGACAACCCTTTGTTCCCGCCCATGTAAGAATTGATTAATCCAACTAATAAGGTTTTTATCTATTCAATATGCTTCTAGTTTTGAGAGCAACTTAACGTGAGGAACCTTATCGAAAGCTTTTTTAAAATCGAGGAATATCGCGTCAACTTGAACATTATTTTCACCCGAGAGCAAGATGTCATGAACGAAGAGGGCCAATACGTAGAGGAACATGCTACCATGCAGTACACTACTCAAGATACAATTACTGGTTAGTATTAATAATGCGACCAACAAATAGCACTACAAGGTACTAATATATGCAAGACTATATCATGCCGGAGATTACATGCAAGGTAAGTAGCTAATAATTATATTAAGAGACTTAACATTACTGAAAAAACATATTTAATTTAGTCAGTATCCTAGAACTGATCCATCGCAACTATTATGGTCCTTTGTTGTACGTGGAAAAAATGACATTTTAAATCTATCGGTTCTGCAGTCTATTTCCACAATCTTATTCCTGTGATCGTTTCTACCATAATAGTTTGGCTCTTGAAAAATATTTTGAACGTCCACAAGAAACGAAGGTATGAAGCAGTGTTGCAAAATGTTCACCAATTATCAAGAAATAAGTATCATCAGTAGCACTGAGGTTTAATGGAATAATTTCCTCGATATTACATGATCAATAGTCAGCAAAGACATACCAAGTAAATGGGAAAGAGCCAATGTAGAGCCTAGGTATAGCGCGGTATATCTCGGAGTTTAGGAAAACATGAAAGGGCAAGAGAATATGTCATGCTAGGTTAAGAAGGGCAAAAATAAACGAATACCCCGAAGAACTATACACAGCCACTAAAAATTACAAAATATCTAAACTCTTAGCAAAAAAAAAAACGTGCCGAAGGGCGCTAGCTGATTTCAAAAGTAAAACACTGGGAGAACACTTGAACGATAATACTAAGGCATTTTGGTCGTATGTTAGGGACACTCAAGGAAATAAATCAACAGTAGGTACACACGCTTAAGAACATCAAAGGGGAAAAGCTAATTAACAGTCTACAAACAGCCAATTCGTTAAACTTATTCTTGCAGAGCATTTTCACTACATCAACATCTACGTGATACCCTGCGAGCCACAACGAGGGTGTGTGGCAGGGGGTGAAGATCACCAAACATGCACTATTGACATGCAAGTAGGATATTTAAGGGAGATATGCTAGATAATAGGGTCACATGGAGCTAGATGGTTAGTATCTACATCATAAGGAAGGGATTATTGTCTGTTATTACATGCATCATGCACTACAGACTACTCTAACTATATTTCACCTACCTACATCTACATCTACATCTACGTAATACCCTGCGAGCCACCACGAGGGTGTGTGGCAGGGGGTGAAGATCACCAAACATGCACTATTGCCATGTAAGTAAGATATATAATGTAGACATGCTAGAAAATAGGGTCATAGTTTATTAGTTACTACAGTAGATTATTAGTTATTGCAAGTAATTGCAGTAGTTATTACAATAGATTATTAGTTACTACGGTATAGAACAGGTTAAAATCTACATAATAAGGAAGGGATTATTGGTAGTTATTACATGCATCATGCACTACAGACTATTCTAACTATGTTTCACCTACCTATCCCTTTTGCTACGCTGCCTATTGTTCTCTATTATAGTACGCAGGAAAAATGACATATTAAATCTATCGGTACGACAATCAATCTCTTTAACCTTGTTAATATGATCAAACCTAGCATAATACGCAGGAGTTCTCAATATATATCTAACGTCATCTGTGAACGAATCGGTTTCGAATTTACTTTAAAGGTTTAACCTAAATTTTAACCTGCGTTCTGATAGTAATCCCCATCCTAGTTCTTCTATTAAACTCGTAACACTTATACAATTATCATAACGGCCTTTAACAAACCTAGCGGATCTCCTTTGCACGCGCTCTAATTCTTTTATCATACACTCCTCGTACGGATCCCATATACTAGCGGCATATTCTAAATGAGGCCTGACAAGTGTAAAATAGCTTCTTTCTCGGACTCTCTCATCGCATTTGCCTAGAACCCTTTTTACGAATCCTAATCTACGGTTTGCTACACTAGTTATTTCCCTGATGTGTTTCACCCATGACATGTCTTCACTGATGGTGACGCCTAAGTATTTAATTGATTCTACGTTACATATTTTGTTTTCTTTGATGCTATAATTATTCCGGGGAAGGCCATTCTTTTAAAAAATTCATAATCGCGCATTTCTTCAAATTTAATTCTAGTTGCCATCTATCACACCAATCATCAATCGCATCTAAATCCTTAGCTAAACACTGTCTGTCCTCTTCATTTCTAATTTCCTTATACACTACTGCATCATCGGCAAAAAGACGGAGCTTGCTATTTTTTACTACACTATTTAAGTCGTTTACGTACAGAAGAAATAAATTGGGCCTATCACGCTTCCCTGGGGAACAACCGATGTAACTTTTACTTTGCCTGAGCTGACACCATCTAATACCACCCTTTGAACGCGTTCATGTAAGAAGTTTCCTATCCAGCCTACTATATTACTGTCTATTCCGTATGATGCTAACTTCGCGAGTAACTTACAGTGGGGAACCTTGTCAAAAGCTTTTCTAAAGTCAAGAAACGCTGCATCTACCTGTACGTTACCTTCTCCGGAAACTAAAATATCGTGAACAAAAAGACCTAATTGAGTTTCGCAAGACCGTCCTATTCTGAACCCATGCTGGTTTGTTATTAATAAATCCTGGCTGTCGAGGTGTCCCATTATTGATGTAACTATTATATGCTCTATAATTTTACATGATGGTGACGTTAATGATATTGGTCTATAATTACATGGCTGTTCCCTATCTCCGCTTTTATAAATTGGGGTCACGTTTGCTATCTTCCAGTCTTTGGGAACCGCGTGTTCTTCGAGGGATTTGTTAAATATTTCTTTAAGATACGGAGCCATTTCGAGAGCTAATTCTTTATAAACACGAGCTGGAATTTCATCAGGACCTGAGGACTTGTTCGGGCTAATGTTACTTAGTAAGGATACGATTCCGCTACAAGATATATCGATTGGGGGCATTGGTTGTTGAAATCGGTCTGGTATGGTTTCGCGGAAACTATGCATAGGTTGATTAAAAACACTCTGAAAAAAGTAATTCAAACAATTTGCCTTATCTAAACTGGAAGTTACTATTTCGCCTCTATCGTTTTTCAAGGAATTAACCGTTGACTTTTTAGTTCCCTGTACTTCCCTAACATAAGACCAAAATGCTTTCGGATTTCCCTCTAGTTGTTCTCCAAGTACTTTTCTCTTGAATTCGCTAAACGCTTTTCTAAGGGCTGTTTTTGCGGCTGATTTACAAATTTTATAATTCTCGATGGTATTTTTTAGGTCGCTATTAGCTACATTTTTCTTCATTTTTCTTAGTTTCGCATGGCTAACTCGTTGGCGTTTTAAACATTTTCTAACCTCCGCGTTGTACCACCTTGGTTCCCTATTCTCGCTCTTATACTTATGAGGTATATATCTGTTGACAAGTGACCGTGTAATTTGGAGGAACTCTTTCCATGTATTGTCTGTATCGCTATTTTTGCTATTGTTCTCGAATTTTTCAAAAGATGTCTTTAAGTCAAGCCTAAATCCGTTAAAATCTGCTTTACTAAAAAGGTAAATCTTTCTTTTTAATTTAAAATTTTTTTCAGTGTTGAGGGAAAATTTTACGTATACTACCTTGTGGTCGCTTATTCCATCGACATTTTCAACTTTAATAACTTTTTCAGGGATGTTTGTGGCAAGTAAATCGAGAACATTTTCCCATCTATTAGGCAAATTTACTATTTGATGTAGTGCGTGTGATGCGAACAGGTTAAGCAATGACTCGCAGATTTCTTTGTCCCTACCTCCAGACTTATGACTGCATGTTTTCCAATCTATCGATGGTGTATTGAAATCTCCACCTACAATTATCTGTCGTTCGTTACTATGGGAATTAATGGACCTGATCTGTTTCTCGAGTTCTAAGACTGAGTGTACATCGGAATGGGGTGGTCTATAGTAGGCACAAACATATATTACTTTCGAATTAGCACATTGAATGGAACACCATACACTTTCTATTATATTATGGGGAATCACTTCTATTTTGCTGACTATTGTGTTCTTAACTGCGATAAATACTCCCCCTCCCAGTCGACTCTCTCTATCTCTCCTGTATACCCTAAAATTTACTGGAAAAACTTCACTATCAGCAATATCGCTTGTTAACCAACTTTCGGTTCCTATAATTATGTCAGAATTAGTACTCTCTATAAGGTGATGAAATTCAGGTATCTTGCTTCTTAAACTACGACAATTAACTACTACTACTGAAAATTCCTCTATTTTAATATGTCTGCCTATTGTATTTGTGGGGTTCGTCTACCTCATTTGGATCATTTTGAGACTAGGAAAACATAACTTTTCTCAATTCTGAAAAATAAGGGCCGGCCTATTGCACACGCTCTAATTGTTTTATCATACCTTCCTCGTACGGATCCCATATACTAGCGGCATATGCTAAATGAGGCCTGACCAGTGTAAAATAGCTTCTTTCTCGTACTCTCTCATCGCATTTGCCTAGAACCCTTTTTACGAATCCTAATCTACGGTTTGCTACACTAGTAATTTCCCTGATGTGTTTCACTAAGAATGATGAAGCTCTTCCCAGACGACTGCTCCATACATTCGGGGGAACTTGCGCAGTTCTGATCTAATCCGAGATTAGTGCTGCATGCCTGGTGTGTAATCACCCCGTGCTACACACCCTAACTCTTCCACTACATCTACGTAATACCCTGCGAGCCACCACTAGGGTGTGTGGCAGGGGGTGAAGATCACCAAACATGCACTATTGCCATGCAAGTAGGATACCCAAGGGAGACATGCCAGAGAACAGAGTCACATGCAGCCAGATGGCTAGCATCCACACAACAAGAAAGAGATTATTGGTTGTTATTACATGCATCATGCACCACAGACTACTGTAACTATATTTCACCCACCCATCCCTCTGCCACGCTGCCCACTGTCCTCTCCTACGGTACGCGGGGAAAATGACATTTCAATTCCATCGACACGACAAACCATCTCTCCAATCCTGCAAACATGATCAAACCCAGCACAATACGCAGGGGCTCCCAATACATATCCAACGTCATCCGTGAACCAATCGGTTTCGAATTCACTCAAAAGGCCCAACCCAAACTCCAACCTGCGCTCCGATGGTAATTCCCATCCTAGTTCTATTATATTCGTTACACTTATACAATTATCATAACGGCCTTTAACAAATCTAGCGGATCTCCTTTGCACACGCTCTAATTCTTTTATCAAACCTTCCTCGTACGGATCCCATATACTCGCGGCATCTTCTAAATGAGGCCCGACAAGTGTAAAATAGCTTCTTTCTCGTACTATCTCATCGAATTTGCCTAGATCCCTTTTTACGAATCCTAATCTACGGTTTGCTACACTAGTTATTTCCCTGATGTGTTTCCCCCATGACACCCTAGCGGTGGCTTGCACCGAATTTCTTAGCTGTAGATGTAGATTGGAAAGGTTTTCCGACTATCCGTGCTGAACTACCTTCCTCCCTCATTTCGCAGGATATTCCTGTGTACTAACGCGATCGTGTTTGCTTTATAAAGAAAACATGACGTAATATTATTATGATGCAAAGGAAAAACACTTGCAACTTCGATGTATAGGAAATGATTAAAAACTGTTGCATGTATATAGTTGTTTGTTTTGTGGTTAAAAAAAATGTTGACGGATTTCTGCGCGCGCGATGAGACAGAAAAGAGACCGACTGCTTTTTTTTTGAAAGATTGCAATAAAAACCATATGCAGAGTGATATAAATAGTTCACTTTGATCACTTTGGTGCATCAAACAAACGTGCTGCAATTCGCGTAACGGGTCGGCATAACGCCTTCGAATCTTGACTGATTTTTCGAGAAAAAAGGGAAATTGAGAGCTGAGCTATTAATTTGATCAAATTCAAATGAAGTTGATAGCGGGAGGGTTCTCCGGTCAAGAGTTAAAAACAGATCCTAGTTAGCTCTGATCATATTAGCAAGATTAGAGAGATAGATTGTCGTACCGATAGGTTTAAAAGGTCATTTTTCCCTCGTACCATAAGAGAGAACAATAGGTTGCGTAGCAAAGGGATAGGTAGGTGAAATATAGTTAGAGTAGTCTGTAGTGCATGATGCATGTAATAACAACCAATAATCCATTTCATATTATGTAGATACTAACCATCTAGCTGCATGTGACCATATTATCTAGCATGTCTCCATTAAATATCCTAGTTGCATGTCAACAGTGCATGTTTGGTGATCTTCACCCCCTGCCACACACCCTCGTGGTGGCTCGCAGGGTATCACGTAGATGTAGATGTAGATGAATAGACCACATCTGGATTTCGTCGCGAGCATTTGGGAGTCGGAGAGATTTTGATAATAAAGTGACTAAATAAAAAAGGTAAGCCAGCCTTAAAATCCTCATATATTGATTACCCAGCTAGCCACCACAAGGGTGTTTGGCATGGGGTGACTTATCACCAACATGAACTACAGTGAAGAAATTTACTTTCATCAACATGCACCACATAATAGATATGCTACAAATGCTACAGAAACTACTAAAATAATCTATAATTTAACTATGAAAACAAGACACAAAAGTCATGCAGCGGGTCGATTATGTAAATGTCATAGGCGTCATAAGGGTGATAGCTATGACGGGCAACTTATGACGGCTATGACGCTCGAGCGATCGTATAAGCGAGCGTCAGAAGGCTTATGACGCTACGTAGTGACAGGGAACCAAACTTAGCTATTAGTACGTTGGTAGCCCTTCATAAACGAGAAGAACCAATGGAAATCACCGACACATCCCCCTCCCCCATCCAAAAAATTGACTAACGGCAACCGTGGAAACTATCGTTTCCCAAATATGAACAAACCACGACAAACAGCCAAGGATTCTTTTAAGTATCTACTCATATAAACAACAAACGAGCGTGTTTAATGCTTGAAAATAAATGGATACTTTGTGTCACCAGGTTCCTTATATAATTAAGTTTACGAGCTAATAATGAATCGAATCACACATCGAATACGCCGCGAGCATTTGGGACCCTGGTCATAAAGATTTACCAAAAAAATAATAAATTACAAATAAAAGCAATATGCTTCGTTAAAAACTTCTACCACGGAACATACAGTGTCTCACAACTTTTAGAGGGATTAAGGTGGGAGCCCCTAGGGACTCGAAGGCTACACGCTAGGTTTTGTTTACTCGAGAAATTCAGGACTGGTGTGTTTCAGAGCGACACAGAGAATATTATCGTGACGCCTCACTACATCTCTAGGTCTGACAGAAGCGATGAAATAAGAAAAAGACATTGCCGAACGGATAAGCACAGAAACTTTCTTTCCGCTCACTGTTAGCGACCACAATAAAAACTGAGCTCCTTTAAATACACTCCCATAGTACATGTCTCAATTTCACCCGACAAAACCTTACGTCTTTACACGGCTGGTGACCTAACACCCCCTGCCACACGCCTGCGCGGTGACTCGCGGGGGTATGTAGATGTAGAATATAAAGAGTGTTGTAGCATATTTTTCCAATGGTTTCAACCGGTTATGTGTCGCTCTCGTTTACGAAATTCTGACCCCAGTCGCAAGAATCAGCGAAAACTTCGGGTTGTGGACGAATTAGTTATGTCAGCCTCACGCTTGTCCCTTCGCCGCGTCGAATGCCCCATTTTACGCGAATACGGCCGACACGGGCTGCCTTCTCAATCCTCTCTTTCCACCCCTGAATCTCCCCTCGCCTCGCAGAGCCTTGCCTTCCTCTGCCTGTGCCTTCTCCCTCTCCTCGCCTCACCCCTTCTGAACCTTCCCCTACCCATGAAGCTGAGGGTATATAGGGACGGAGCGCCCATGCTTTCCTTCTTACTTCTACTGAACTGCAAACCATGGGGGAGACGAACGTCTTGGGCAATGGTGCCCAATTTCAAGATCCCGTGGTGTTTCAGACTCCGATCTTTTACGATAGTTTGTCAGATTGCGGCCGTTTGTGATCGCATGTCTTAAGACCTGTAGGTAAGTACCATGACGTGATTTATACGGATTTTAATTTGTAATATAACCTGTAAGAAACTTCTTTATTGTTCATGCCGTATGTGGCAATTTTTTTTGTCGCAAGTGAGACTTTTCTTAAAGTTGCTGGGATAGTTATCCTACACCTAATGTACATTTGGTTCAACTTTTTTGTGTAGATTCCCGGCTTGCTCTTTCATCGGAGGCGAGTCAGCTTTCGGCGGGGACAATGGTTCTCCATTCGACAACGCGGTGTGTTCCGAATGGGTCCCGTATGCGCTCACTGTTGCTGTTTGACACCGGTGATTTGAATGGTCGCCATGCTCGGGAGAAGCACGCGGAGCAGCCGCGGTGAATTTCCATCTCACGGCCGGAAGGTAATTATCATTGCGGTGCATTCGTTAATTTCGTCAATCTAACTGAATCACGTAGAACATGCTCTCATTCTTTTACCGCACAAATGAAATGGGTTTTTATTCCACGAATCAGAAAGATTAAGTTTAATTTCTTGTCGTTGTTTTCAGTCTTCAGCGGAGGATTGGAAAAGTGGCTGGAGAGCCGTCAACATTGTTTGCTCTTCAATGGAATCCGATCGAAAAGTGGCGAGCTCCTCGCGGTCTCTCAACTGGTTCATGCTTGCTGCCGACGTATCGACGATCGACATGTGTGTTGGTTTCCGCAATTGAATCAAATGTGGTGCGTCCCGGAGGCCGACTGTTCACTGCACTGCTCAAGGGCTTCGGGAGACAGGCGGCCTGCGTTTACCGAGCAATTGGTGAGTACAGTTAATTTATTTACTGTGATTTTATCACAGCTGTTTGTGAAGCTGGATTTAGTTATGTGTCCGCTTCCGTCACACACCTTTCAAAAATTGTTTTAGATCCTTTTCCCATAGCGCATCGCCGCGAAATTTGTGACAAAATCTAGAAAGATGCCGGTATCTAGTGATAATTTTATTTTTGGGGAATAAGGAATGTACGATAAATGGGAAATTTTTAAAGCTTGAGGTGACGTTTTCCCCGGCCGCCACTTCTTTGTTTCCACTTTTGACCGCAGCGTGGCGCGACAGCCGCTGAGTTGCGTTTACTCACTAAAATCTCCCGTTCCATGTTATTGAGACTTATATATTCTAGAAAGAAATCTCCTTCGAGACGGTTGGTGAATAGAAGGGTGGAAATGAGGTGTAGGCATGTAGACGTAGATTTTCTAGAAAAAAATCTCCCTCGAGACGGTTGGTGATTAGAAGGGTGGAAATACGTGGTATAGTCATGTAGAGACGTATGAAGCGTATATTGTAGAGGTGAAGTTAGAAATATCCCTCTGTCGGAGCTTTCGCGAAACTGAGAAAATGGCGTCGAAAAATGATGGAAATTGGTCATTTTCTAACGTGAATATCTTAAAAATCTGTGGCTTAACAACTTTGCTGTAACTTTTTTTTTGTACTGTGATTCTTCAAGAACTAATCTATGTCAGTCAATATCCTCAATACCACAAATTTCCGGGAATTAAGTGTTTGAAAAGTGTGTGACGGAAGCGGACATTTACCCTGGATTTACTTGGACGGAATGGAGACGGAAAAGCGGACGACGGTAGGCGGTCAGCAATGGGCGGAAAGGCATTCACATGGAAATGGAAAGCGGACAGGGCAGATAGGTGACGGAAAGTAAACATGGTGGTGTGCGCATTCTTACCTGGAATAACTCGCAGAACACCTAATTATGAATTATTGGCGCTACAATTTAAAGAAAAATTATCCGATTTTATAGATCTTTTTCTGGAATAAAATTTATCTCTAGATGTCATTCGCTCATATCAAGAATGAAGTCGTAACAGACAACCCGATACGAGAGAATTTATAAGGAGGCCTATAATTTTATTGGGAGCGTGTGTGTGAGCTAAATTTTCGGCACAACAAAAGTCGTGCATTTTCTTGCTAGGTTTTTAAACTCGTAAAATCGTCAGGGCTCTAGAGTGCGTCGCGAAAATGGTACCTATTGTATTCAACCATATTTTTTCCAACTATGATTTCGTCAATTCATTCGTTATGTCTTAACGACTGCCGGAAATGTGGTCGACAGTGTTTCAGTGAGAATTGATTTTTAGTAATGAATAAAAATTCCATCTTAATCTTCCCGGAATATTAGTTTACTATTTTAGGAAAAGGAAAAATAGCTATTGATTTCGGGAGTGAAGTTATAGAATGCGCAGTGGCTATCGCATCAGTAGACGGGAAATGTGCGGAAGGTGATCCATTGACAGCTCGATATTTGAAAGAGGTTTCCTGGAGTTGTGGAAAGTCTCGCACAGGTTTCAGACGGTTTCTCGGTGATAGGCGACCTGCTGATATTGATGAAATAAGACATCCGTTCGCATTGGTTGAGCTAACACATGCCTAACGCAATACCTAATCATTAGAGAAGGAATTGAAGATTACAATGGCCTGTTAAGGTATAGTTTTGGGAAAGGAATGCAGCTGCAATATGTGATTTTGCGAATTTCATTTATTTTATAAATGAACCTTTGGAAATTTGTAAGCACTTGTGGACTGTGGGACCATGAGTTCGCATATTCGGGTCTTTCGGGTGCGTAGGTTTAATTAATAGTAATAACATACCTATTACAAGCATCAATGTCACATCTATTTTCATGTAACTATTCGGTGATTGGTGGAACTTGTCATTGAACGGGAATCTTTAAGGCGGAATTATTTCTTATGCAATGAGATAGACATCTCTTAGTAATAAAGTTTGTAGCTTACTGGTTGGGAAAAATGTATTAAATCTATACCCGCATACTACCCTACGAGCCGCCACATCGGCGTGTGGCAAGGGGTGTGCGTGTGGGACCTTATTCAACCATTTCTAATTATCTTAGTCTACGTACTACCCTGCGAGCCGCTGCATGGGCGTGTGGCAGGGGGTGTTAGGTCACAATCCGTGTAAGGATGTGTAAGGGATAAGGTTTTGGGAGGTGAAATGGTGGCGTGTATAATGGCAGTGTATTTAGTAGTTCATTTTTTTATTGTGGTCTCCTAATGTGGTCTCTTAATGTGGTTGCTCATTGTGCGCAGAAAGAACTAGTTTTTGTACCCATGTTCGGCAGTGTATCTTATTTTATGGCATCTGTCAGACAAAACATGCAGCGAGGCGTCATGATAATATTGTCCCTCTGAAATACGGCAGTTCTGAATTTCTCAAGCAACCGAAGCCTAGCATGTACTCAGTATCTAGGGGCTCCAAACTTAATCCCGATAAATGTTGAGACACTTAAGTTCGCTCGTAGCAGTTTTTAACGAAGCGTGCTGCTTTTATTTGTATTTTATTATTTTTTTATTTAAATCCTTGTGAGCAGGGTCCTAAATACTCGCGGCGTATTCAAAGGATGGCCTAGTCAGAACGAAGTAGGATCTCTCTTACTTTTTCATCCCACGACCTTCCTATACTCTTAACAAAACCTAGTATCTTCATTGGTGTGCCGCATCTTTGGTATGTCTTCCCCTTGATATATCAGAATTTACAGTGAATCGAAGATATTTTACTGTATCAGATTTTGTTTTAGGATTTACTGAATTTACATCTACATCTACGTGATACCCTGCGAGCCACCACGAGGGTGTGTGGCAGGGGGTGAAGCTCAAACCTAGCATAATACGCAGGGGATCTCAATATATATCTAACGTCATCTGTGAACAACTGTTTCGAATTTACTTAAAAGGTTTAACCTAAATTTTAAACCTGCGTTCTGATAGTAATTCCCATCCTAGTTTTTCTATTAAGCTCGCAACACTTATACAATTATCATAACGGCCTTTAACAAACCTAGCAGATCTCCTGTGCACGCGCTCTAATTCTTTTATCATACCTTCCTCGTACGGATCCCATATACTAGCGGCATACTCTAAATGAGGCCTGACAAGTGTAAAATAGCTTCTTTCTCGTACTCTCTCATGGCATTTGCCTAGAACCCTTTTTACGAATCCTAATCTACGGTTTGGTACACTAGTTAATTCCCTGATGTGTTTCCCCCCTGACATGTTTTCAGTGATATAATTTCTAAGAATGGTGTAATCTGTGGCGCTAGCTCCTTGAGCACTCGTACAGGTATTCCTTCTGGACCTGGGGACTTGTTGCTTTTAATCGAACGCAGTTAAGTTATTTTCCATCACGTTTAATTATGTCAGCAATCGGCTCGTTAAACTCAGGAATGTCTAAATTGTGTATTGTCATCCATGGTGAATACTTTCGATGTAGTTGTTTAATGACTTGGCTTTGTCGATGCTGTTGGTGACTTGGTGACCACTTAGCAGTTTGTGCCAAAGTCCCTGTCGAAGATTCGCTCTGGAACTCTCTCGCGTAAGACAATCACTTGGCGTTTTCATCTCGAAGTTTATCGAGGAGTTTTTCTTGCAGTTTGTTAGAGAAGAGCGTATTATTTACTTCACTTTTGGGCGTTGAGCAACCTATATTTCTCTCGCCGCAAGTTCTATTGTTTTTTTTATCTAACTTAGTATTTTTATGTAGCTTGTGTAGTTGCCTTTACCTCCTGAGCTTCCGCCTTATGTTGAAGTTTTACCAACGAGGTCAGTTTGGTTTTGTGTGGAATATATGGATTCCTTTACGTAGTATTTCTATAAAATATATCGATGATACTTCGGTGATTCGTCCTTCATCGCGGCTACTAATTCCGTGAATGAAGTGTCTAACGTCTCCAAATTTTATTTAATCGCTTTTTTCAAGTAAGCAGCTGAGAAAGTTACGATTCTTTGTCAACTTGCCAGTAGGTTTTTAAACATTTCCAAGTTAAGTAGTTGATGCAACTTATCTTGTATAGAATTATTTAAATACCTGAGCTTCTCTATCCTTTTCATTAGCGCGGAGTTTTACGCCAGTGGAGTCTTAAGGAGGGTCACGCGCCGCAATTGTGGTTTTGAGAAATTGCATATTAGTCTTATGCATGATAGGTACTAATTGAATAGCGTGTTGATAGCTCCATGGATATGTACGCGCACCTCGACCTTCATCCCATTACATATCGAAAAATAGATTTTTAATTTTTCTGGGCAATATGGTTCCCATCACTTCTTTCCAGTTCTCCTCCCTTTCACTTGCTTCGCGTCTGCCCCTCGTAATCGCGTACTTCTGGACTTGGAGCTTATCTGTACTATATAACTAAGTCGTGTATATTATCGTGCTGCCTCAAACTCCGTTTGGGCGTACGTCAGGGAGTGTAACCTAATATTTAGAAATGTTTTTTCGTATTCAATGCGTTTCAGTATCATTCGTGAGATTACGATGACACTTAGCTGACATGTTGCGCTCGCGCCCGCGACGTTTTCTTAATTGTTATATCCATTTAACAATAGGTGTGGTGCGAGTCGTTTCAACAAATTCGTGTTGGGACGCTAACTTCTCTAACAAGTCAGGAAAGACAAGCAAGCAACAAATCATTCAGTTTGTGGCTCAATCACGTGCGTCAGAATCGTATCAGTGAGACATAATATCGCGTGCATCAGAATTATGTAAGCGAGACATGATTTGTGTTTAAAAGGTTTGTAATATATTCGTACGTGGAATAAGATTTGCAGTGGTCTCTTTGTTTGCTGTTTCTTCAATTCTTGCTTTCGATTTTCTTATACACTTCGCTTTTTCCTAAAATTGGATTTTTAGCTTGGAAAAATGAAATTTCGCAATATTTCAACAGAAGATTATTTATTCGCCTAAAAACCGCTGCATAGGCATGGAATGGAAACTAATGCAATCATAAATACGTTAAGAATTGCTTGTCATTTATTTTGCACTTCTTAATGTCTGCTATGTATATCTGTGCCTACTTAGAAAGAGGCACTGCAACGCATGCCGGGCACAGCTGGTCGCTCCAAAAAGGAGAATTAAGAAAAATGAATTGGATCCCAGCATTGAGTTATAGAAATAGCATACATACTCTGTGATCTCGGTGACAACAATCCATTTTTCTTATTCTATTCTGATAGCCGCCGAAGGAAATAGTCATGGGTTGTTTGAACACTTATAAATCCTTGTAATCTCCCTTAATTCAACTCGTATTATCTGATAATAGATATATTTTGTGTAGCCTCAAATCCCTAAATTTAGCCCCAAATTCCTAAATGTAGTCCCAAATTCCTAAATGTAGCCCCAAATTCCTAAATTTAGCCTCAAATTCCTAAATTTAGCCTCTAATTCCTAAACTTAGCCTCAAATTCCTAAATTTATCCTCAAACTCCTAAATTTAGCCTCAAATTCCTAAATTTAGCCTCAAACGTTGAATATCTCCATCCATTATTGCAATCGCTTACTTAACTCCATCCGATTGTAGAAGTTTTCTTAACGAAGCGTCATGTAATTGCAACACATTTATTTTGCGGTGATCATCTTCGTGCTCCTATCTCAGATTACTGTGGCGCACCTGAGCCGTGGTGTTACGGTTAAGACCTTAGTCTTTTAGTAACTATGGCGCCGCAAGTAATACTCGAGCCACATTGTAAAAGACATTTATTAACCACGGCTTTAATTTAGAACGAAGTGTTAACAAGACTTGATTGCGCATCTTAATAATGTTTAAAATTGGACTTATGCTTATCGCTGTAGTTTTCTCCCGACTATTATCATGAAAAATTCTTCGTATTTTCACGCATTGCCGCTACTTTTGTGCACGTGCCAATATAGGAATAGAGTTAAGAGGATTACTTGGTATTTCTATGGTGCATTGATCTTTGTCCACAACTTTCTGAATTGCTTCGTATTAAACTCACTGCTGCTCGACCGTGTTATTTTCTTAGTCATAATTAGGGACGTAGGAATCTATTTTACCAAAGTTGGAAAAGTCGCATGCTCTTCGTCGGTGGTAGCGAGGTAGATTGGCTCGTAGGCTATCAATTTCGGGTTACTTTCATTTGATTAGACGAACTGTTTGCTTGCGTAACTTCCGCCTAGTATTACAATTTTTTCTAACTTTGCTCTCAATCAAGCTGCAAATATTTTACTGAACTTAATAGCGATGTTCTGTGTAAGGCCTCCGCAACGAGAAGTTATTCTTTCCATTTTTATTTCGAGGTTCGGCCTGTGATTCTTTTTGGCCGGGTCGATAGTAGTCAGTCGCTTCTGATTGGCAGGCATTTTTGGGGTCAAAACATCTTTTTGCCCTATTTTTCATTTTTCTCTTAGGTTTTTGCTAGCACTGCTTTCCACGTTGTCGCTAGGTGGTAGCCATCTTCCCTGTTAATGCTTGGGCATTTTGTTATTTCGATAGCTTCCCTGATTAATCAAGGGAAGTATCGATTTTCCCCGTTCAGGACTTTGGTTTCTTGAAGCAGATTGCGTGGTCAGGTCCAGACATGCATGCTCGGTGACAGCTGAGAGGTGGAACTGCTTCTTTTGTCGCCTTTTAGTGTTCCTTCACTCTGTATGCGGTCGCCCTCCCAGTCTGGCCCACGTAGGTTTTCCCACAAGTGCAGTTTCTCTTTAACACCCTCCTTCCTGGTGCGGGGAATCCACTATTTTGGATTGGGCTTAATGCCACAGATTTTCTTCGTGGTGGAGAACGTGGTTACGTTTTTTCAAAATTCTGCCAATAGTTTCCGATGTCCCTGCATTGTAGAGGATGGTGGCGTAGGCTGATAAGATTCTCATTTGTCGGTTGATGGGACAGTTTCAATTTTCCTCCTGTTAAACCTGGCGGCCCTTTTGAGGATCATCGTTTTGGAGTAGCCATTCTTCTCTGGGGCTACAGTAATTTTTATTTTCTCAGCCGGGAGAGATTTGTTGTTGGCAATGCTGTAGAACGTATGCATCAAAGTGTCAATGACCTTTTTTGTGCAGAATGGTGGTGAGAATCCGCATTTAGGTATCGGTCCGTGTGAGATACTTTTCGGTGGACTGCATGTGCTAGTTTTCCATCGTTTCCTATTCAGTGCTTATTAGTGATATTTGACTCGGTAGTTAAGAGCCTTAAACCTTGTAGTCACTCGCCTGTCAATCCAGTGTCAAGGTCTCTTTTATTTACGGTGTAAGCGTACAGTTTATTTGTTCCCAATATACTTCCACACCTTACAGGGAGAGACAGTCTTACCTTCATGAATCCTCAGTAAGTCTGCATACCAGCGCGGTAAAAAATGGGCAGAAACAGATGCATAGGTGGAAACTAATTACCTCCGTTGAAAGCGGGGCAGACTGTAAATTCATCGCAACGACGGAAAAATTAAGTCTACCCTTGTGATAGCGTGGATAGTGGTGGAAGCGAGAGATAATAATTTTACCACTTTCTTGTAGTAAGTCTCAGCAGGATTTTCCATTTCGGAACCACCAAACTGGCTGACTTCTGCGAAAAATAAACGGCTGATGGCCGAATTAATTAGATGTAAATCTGTATTTGATAAACGGATATAGCTAAATTTGGCAAATTTTGGGGAAATGAAGCACTTTCCTTTTTGCAAGCAGACACTTCTGCATCTGAATATAGAATTAAAGGAGTTTAAAACTCGGAAAGAATTATAAATTCCAGTTATTATAAAAGTAAACTGGAGCACCAGAGCGTCACGAGTGGCCTGGATCCGTATTTTTAAAAACCTCCCGATACTTCGCGGCAAAAGGCGTTTTAGAGCTCTGCTTCAATATTTTATTTTGCATAGGATAGCGTTGAAATTCCTGCCCAGCAAGGTGGTTCATTTCACTTGGCAATTTACGAATCTTATTGAAAATATTTCCGGATATACCTCATTTTTCGGGATTATTTCCACGTTCAATCACCCGAAGGTTGATGAAGGCTTATTTGCTCAAATGTCCGGAACAACTTAAATAGACTTGAGTGGATTAGAAGTCCTGAGAGCCAAGAACTTTTCACCTAAGTGTAAAAACCATAGTGGAATAACGCTTTACTACGCAGTATATTCTTATTCTTTTGTGTAATTATTCATGGCACTTAGTTTTTTGAATGAAAATACCACCATTTTCTCTTAATAGAAATTATATTGAAGTTAACCTTTAACGCAAGAACTTTGTTACCACTTTGTACGCACAGTTACGCACGCTAAATTCTCGTAGACTAGTGGTCGGCAACGTTTTTTTTTAAATGGGTAATTTTTTAAATTGTTATCACAAATATTTGCTGCTGGGTCACATCACTTCTATTTTAGATTACGCATTATCTTAGAATAAAGAAAATAACATTATTATACTGATGGGATAATCCAAAATGGGTCGCCAAAATTTTCCCAGTGGATCACTAGGTGACCCGCGGATCACAGGTTGCCGACCACTGTCCTACTCGCTCATCAAAAAAACATTTTTAGGGCTTAAGTTTAAAACATAAGCATGGATGCTATTTGAAGGATTTTTTGTGAATTGAAAGCATTAAGGCAAATTAATAATTGTGGTTTTCTTTGCAGTTGTCATCTCATTATCTACTGCGCTTTCTCTTCAATGGAATGCCGATGCCAAAAGTGTGCGTTCTGCAGGCGCGATGTGCGAGGATACAGGATTTGGCGTTTGAACGCATTTGGCATTTATCAAGAAGTGAGTACCTATCTGAATATTCAGCTGATATTCGATGTAATTTTACTCTTTTTGTTGGGAAAATTTGGACGACAGTTTCGATCACACATTCAAGTTAGAATTTAGGTAGACTGGAATTGTTTCGGGAAAATATAAAGCAGAGCAGGATTAATATCGAAGATGGGAATGATCTTTTACCAGAACGTAAACTTAGTAATAAACTTTGTTACGTCAGGACTATTACTGTATATACTTGCCTTCCCCTGGTTAAGTTATGCGAGTTGATCCGCGATTGTTATACTCATTACAGTACGCAAATTTGCAAAACCTTTTCCTCTTTAGGATAAGGGAGAGCCTCGAATATTACTCGAATACTTATGTGGCAATCTTTAAGGGTCCAAAATCTATTTTGTTAGAGTTGTTCTATTTTACTATATCGAAAAAAAATTGGCTAAATTTTTATTTGATATAATTTTACTTCATACAGTGTTAAGATAGTGGAAGTAGTTGAACATCTTTAACGATTCTTGATAAACATTTTTCGTATATCCTCATGAAGGAAAATTAACTGATCTAATTAAACAGTCTTAGCTGGTGATGGTGAAGAACTATTTCATACAGGTGGATTAAAATGGCAAGGATAATATTAGTACAAATGTTACTAAGAAAATTTTCCTTCAGAGCTTAATTCGAATGATTTTTCCTAAAACATTGAATTGATTAGCATTGTTATATTTGAAACGTGGAAGGAAAGCCTTGAAAACTTGATTACACTTCATTGTTTAATTTGAATATCTTCCAGATGATAAAACTTCTATTTTAATACATATTGATTTGAAATTATAATACGTGCCCTTTTGAGATTAGCAAGAACGATGCAGTTGGTTAAAAACATGGTAAATACATTAAGTATTGAACTTTCATTCTTTCTCTTTCAGAACAAGGATCAGAGCACATATCAAAAAGTTAAACACAATCCGTAAAAAATAATAGAAAAATGGCATTCAAGTACTGTTATCTACCCCAACAGTTTATGACAAACAAAGATAAAAAACCCATTACACTAGTAATCACAGTTTAGGGTTCCCTCTACACAAACGGTGAATGTCAGCGACGAGGGTTGAAAAATATAATTAACGGAAAATGTAATAACGCGAGATTTCGATTTCAGGGACCCCTTAGTCACGAACGGTGTATGCCAGTGACGAGAGTTTAGCTTTGTAATGAACGGAAAACGTGTTGACGTGCGATTTCGATTTCAAGGACCCCTTAGTCAGGGACCCCTTGGTCAGGAACCCCTTAGTCACGAACGGTGTATGCCAGTGTCGAGGATTTAGCTTTATAATGAACGGAAAACGTGTTGACGTACGATTTTGATTTCAGGGACCCCTTAGTCAGGGACCCCTTTGTCACGATCGGTGTATGCCAGTGACGAGGGTTTGGCTATATAATGAACGGAAAACGTGTTGACATGCGATTTCGATTTCAGGGACCCCTTAGTCAGGGACCCCTTTGTCAGGGACCCCTTAGTCACGAACGGTGTATGCCAGGGACGAGATTTTAGCTTTATAACGAACGGAAAACGTGTAGACGTGCGATTTCGATTTCAGGTACCCCTTAGTCAGGGACCCCTTAGTCAGGGACCCCTTAGTCAGGGACCCCTTAGTCAGGCACCCCTTAGTCACGAACGGTGTATGCCAGTGACGAGAGTTTAGCTTTATAACGAACGGAAAACGTGTTGACGTGCGATTTCGATTTCAGGTACCCCTTAGTCATGAACGGTGTATGCCAGTGACGAGGGTTTATCTTTATAACGAACGGAAAACGAGTTGACGTGCGATTTCGATTTCAGGTACCCCTTTGTCAGGGACCCCTTTGTCAGGGACCCCTTAGTCACGAACGGTGTATGCCAGTGACGAGGGTTTAGCCTTATAACGAACGGAAAACGTGTTGACGTGCGATTTCGATTTCAGGTACCCCTTAGTCAGGTACCCCTTAGTCAGGGACCCCTTAGTCACGAACGGTGTATGCCAGTGACGAGGGTTTAGCTTTATAACGAACGGAAAACGTGTTGACGTGCGATTTCGATTTCAGGTACCCCTTAGTCAGGGACCCCTTAGTCACGAACGGTGTATGCCAGTGACGAGGGTTTAGCTTTATAACGAACGGAAAACGTGTTGACGTGCGATTTCGATTTCAGGTACCCCTTAGTCAGGTACCCCTTAGTCAGGGACCCCTTAGTCTCGAACGGTGTATGCCAGTGACGAGGGTTTAGCTTTATAACGAACGGAAAACGTGTTGACGTGCGATTTCGATTTCAGGTACCCCTTAGTCAGGGACCCCTTAGTCACGAACGGTGTATGCCAGTGACGAGGGTGTAGCTTTATAACGAACGGAAAACGTGTTGACGTGCGATTTCGATTTCAGGTACCCCTTAGTCAGGTACCCCTTAGTCAGGGACCCCTTAGTCAGGGACCCCTTAGTCAGGGACCCCTTAGTCACGAACGGTGTATGCCAGTGACGAGGGTTTAGCTTTATAACGAACGGAAAACGTGTTGACGTGCGATTTCGATTTCAGGTACCCCTTAGTCATGAACGGTGTATGCCAGTGACGAGGGTTTATCTTTATAACGAACGGAAAACGTGTTGACGTGCGATTTCGATTTCAGGTACCTCTTTGTCAGGGACCCCTTTGTCAGGGACCCCTTAGTCACGAACGGTGTATGCCAGTGACGAGGGTTTAGCCTTATAACGAACGGAAAACGTGTTGACGTGCGATTTCGATTTCAGGTACCCCTTAGTCAGGTACCCCTTAGTCAGGGACCCCTTAGTCACGAACGGTGTATGCCAGTGACGAGGGTTTAGCTTTATAACGAACGGAAAACGTGTTGACGTGCGATTTCGATTTCAGGTACCCCTTAGTCAGGGACCCCTTAGTCACGAACGGTGTATGCCAGTGACGAGGGTTTAGCCTTATAACGAACGGAAAACGTGTTGACGTGCCATTTCGATTTCAGGTACCCCTTAGTCAGGTACCCCTTAGTCAGGGACCCCTTAGTCACGAACGGTGTATGCCAGTGACGAGGGTTTAGCTTTATAACGAACGGAAAACGTGTTGACGTGCGATTTCGATTTCAGGTACCCCTTAGTCAGGGACCCCTTAGTCACGAACGGTGTATGCCAGTGACGAGGGTTTAGCTTTATAACGAACGGAAAACGTGTTGACGTGCGATTTCGATTTCAGGTACCCCTTAGTCAGGTACCCCTTAGTCAGGGACCCCTTAGTCAGGGACCCCTTAGTCAGGGACCCCTTAGTCACGAACGGTGTATGCCAGTGACGAGGGTTTAGCTTTATAACGAACGGAAAACGTGTTGACGTGCGATTTCGATTTCAGGTACCCCTTAGTCAGGGACCCCTTAGTCACGAACGGTGTATGCCAGTGACGAGGGTTGAGCTTTATAACGAACGGAAAATGTGTTGACGTGCGATTTCGATTTCAGGTACCCCTTAGTCAGGGACCCCTTAGTCACGAACGGTGTATGCCAGTGACGAGGGTTGAGCTTTATAACGAACGGAAAATGTGTTGACGTGCGATTTCGATTTCAGGTACCCCTTAGTCAGGGACCCCTAAGTCACGAACGGTGTATGCCAGTGACGAGGGTTTAGCTTTATAACGAACGGAAAACGTGTTGACGTGCGATTTCGATTTCAGGTACCCCTTAGTCAGGGACCCCTTAGTCACGAACGGTGTATGCCAGTACTGAGGGTTGAGCTTAATAACGAACGGAAAACGTGTTGACGTGCGATTTCGATTTCAGGTACCCCTTAGTCAGGGACCCCTTAGTCACGAACGGTGTATGCCAGTGACGAGGGTTTAGCTTTATAACGAACGGAAAACGTGTTGACGTGCGATTTCGATTTCAGGTACCCCTTAGTCAGGGACCCCTTAGTCACGAACGGTGTATGCCAGTGACGAGGGTTTAGCTTTATAACGAACGGAAAACGTGTTGACGTGCGATTTCGATTTCAGGTACCCCTTAGTCAGGGACCCCTTAGTCACGAACGGTGTATGCCAGTGACGAGGGTTTAGCTTTATAACGAACGGAAAACGTGTTGACGTGCGATTTCGATTTCAGGTACCCCTTAGTCATGAACGGTGTATGCCAGTGACGAGGGTTTATCTATATAACGAACGGAAAATGTGTTGACGTGCGATTTCGATTTCAGGTACCCCTTAGTCAGGGACCCCTAAGTCACGAACGGTGTATGCCAGTGACGAGGGTTTAGCTTTATAACGAACGGAAAACGTGTTGACGTGCGATTTCGATTTCAGGTACCCCTTAGTCACGAACGGTGTATGCCAGTGACGAGGGTTGAGCTTTATAACGAACGGAAAATGTGTTGACGTGCGATTTCGATTTCAGGTACCCCTTAGTCAGGGACCCCTAAGTCACGAACGGTGTATGCCAGTGACGAGGGTTTAGCTTTATAACGAACGGAAAACGTGTTGACGTGCGATTTCGATTTCAGGTACCCCTTAGTCAGGGACCCCTTAGTCACGAACGGTGTATGCCAGTACCGAGGGTTGAGCTTAATAACGAACGGAAAACGTGTTGACGTGCGATTTCGATTTCAGGTACCCCTTAGTCAGGGACCCCTTAGTCACGAACGGTGTATGCCAGTGACGAGGGTTTAGCTTTATAACGAACGGAAAACGTGTTGACGTGCGATTTCGATTTCAGGTACCCCTTAGTCAGGGACCCCTTAGTCACGAACGGTGTATGCCAGTGACGAGGGTTTAGCTTTATAACGAACGGAAAACGTGTTGACGTGCGATTTCGATTTCAGGTACCCCTTAGTCAGGGACCCCTTAGTCACGAACGGTGTATGCCAGTGACGAGGGTTTAGCTTTATAACGAACGGAAAACGTGTTGACGTGCGATTTCGATTTCAGGTACCCCTTAGTCAGGGACCCCTTAGTCACGAACGGTGTATGCCAGTGACGAGGGTTTATCTTTATAACGAACGGAAAACGTGTTGACGTGCGATTTCGATTTCAGTTACCCCTTAGTCATGAACGGTGTATGCCAGTGACGAGGGTTTATCTTTATAACGAACGGAAAACGTGTTGACGTGCGATTTCGATTTCAGTTACCCCTTTGTCAGGGACCCCTTTGTCAGGGACCCCTTAGTCACGAACGGTGTATGCCAGTGACGAGGGTTTAGCCTTATAACGAACGGAAAACGTGTTGACGTGCGATTTCGATTTCAGGTACCCCTTAGTCAGGGACCCCTTAGTCAGGGACCCCTTAGTCACGAACGGTGTATGCCAGTGACGAGGGTTTAGCTTTATAACGAACGGAAAACGTGTTGACGTGCGATTTCGATTTCAGGTACCCCTTAGTCAGGGACCCCTTAGTCACGAACGGTGTATGCCAGTGACGAGGGTGTAGCTTTATAACGAACGGAAAACGTGTTGACGTGCGATTTCGATTTCAGGTACCCCTTAGTCAGGTACCCCTTAGTCAGGGACCCCTTAGTCAGGGACCCCTTAGTCAGGGACCCCTTAGTCACGAACGGTGTATGCCAGTGACGAGGGTTTAGCTTTATAACGAACGGAAAACGTGTTGACGTGCGATTTCGATTTCAGGTACCCCTTAGTCATGAACGGTGTATGCCAGTGACGAGGGTTTATCTTTATAACGAACGGAAAACGTGTTGACGTGCGATTTCGATTTCAGGTACCTCTTTGTCAGGGACCCCTTTGTCAGGGACCCCTTAGTCACGAACGGTGTATGCCAGTGACGAGGGTTTAGCTTTATAACGAACGGAAAACGTGTTGACGTGCGATTTCGATTTCAGGTACCCCTTAGTCAGGGACCCCTTAGTCACGAACGGTGTATGCCAGTGACGAGGGTTTAGCTTTATAACGAACGGAAAACGTGTTGACGTGCGATTTCGATTTCAGGTACCCCTTAGTCAGGGACCCCTTAGTCACGAACGGTGTATGCCAGTGACGAGGGTTTAGCTTTATAACGAACGGAAAACGTGTTGACGTGCGATTTCGATTTCAGGTACCCCTTAGTCAGGGACCCCTTAGTCACGAACGGTGTATGCCAGTGACGAGGGTTTATCTTTATAACGAACGGAAAACGTGTTGACGTGCGATTTCGATTTCAGTTACCCCTTAGTCATGAACGGTGTATGCCAGTGACGAGGGTTTATCTTTATAACGAACGGAAAACGTGTTGACGTGCGATTTCGATTTCAGTTACCCCTTTGTCAGGGACCCCTTTGTCAGGGACCCCTTAGTCACGAACGGTGTATGCCAGTGACGAGGGTTTAGCCTTATAACGAACGGAAAACGTGTTGACGTGCGATTTCGATTTCAGGTACCCCTTAGTCAGGGACCCCTTAGTCAGGGACCCCTTAGTCACGAACGGTGTATGCCAGTGACGAGGGTTTAGCTTTATAACGAACGGAAAACGTGTTGACGTGCGATTTCGATTTCAGGTACCCCTTAGTCAGGGACCCCTTAGTCACGAACGGTGTATGCCAGTGACGAGGGTGTAGCTTTATAACGAACGGAAAACGTGTTGACGTGCGATTTCGATTTCAGGTACCCCTTAGTCAGGTACCCCTTAGTCAGGGACCCCTTAGTCAGGGACCCCTTAGTCAGGGACCCCTTAGTCACGAACGGTGTATGCCAGTGACGAGGGTTTAGCTTTATAACGAACGGAAAACGTGTTGACGTGCGATTTCGATTTCAGGTACCCCTTAGTCATGAACGGTGTATGCCAGTGACGAGGGTTTATCTTTATAACGAACGGAAAACGTGTTGACGTGCGATTTCGATTTCAGGTACCTCTTTGTCAGGGACCCCTTTGTCAGGGACCCCTTAGTCACGAACGGTGTATGCCAGTGACGAGGGTTTAGCCTTATAACGAACGGAAAACGTGTTGACGTGCGATTTCGATTTCAGGTACCCCTTAGTCAGGTACCCCTTAGTCAGGGACCCCTTAGTCACGAACGGTGTATGCCAGTGACGAGGGTTTAGCTTTATAACGAACGGAAAACGTGTTGACGTGCGATTTCGATTTCAGGTACCCCTTAGTCAGGGACCCCTTAGTCACGAACGGTGTATGCCAGTGACGAGGGTTTAGCCTTATAACGAACGGAAAACGTGTTGACGTGCCATTTCGATTTCAGGTACCCCTTAGTCAGGTACCCCTTAGTCAGGGACCCCTTAGTCACGAACGGTGTATGCCAGTGACGAGGGTTTAGCTTTATAACGAACGGAAAACGTGTTGACGTGCGATTTCGATTTCAGGTACCCCTTAGTCAGGGACCCCTTAGTCACGAACGGTGTATGCCAGTGACGAGGGTTTAGCTTTATAACGAACGGAAAACGTGTTGACGTGCGATTTCGATTTCAGGTACCCCTTAGTCAGGTACCCCTTAGTCAGGGACCCCTTAGTCAGGGACCCCTTAGTCACGAACGGTGTATGCCAGTGACGAGGGTTTAGCTTTATAACGAACGGAAAACGTGTTGACGTGCGATTTCGATTTCAGGTACCCCTTAGTCAGGGACCCCTTAGTCACGAACGGTGTATGCCAGTGACGAGGGTTGAGCTTTATAACGAACGGAAAATGTGTTGACGTGCGATTTCGATTTCAGGTACCCCTTAGTCAGGGACCCCTTAGTCACGAACGGTGTATGCCAGTGACGAGGGTTGAGCTTTATAACGAACGGAAAATGTGTTGACGTGCGATTTCGATTTCAGGTACCCCTTAGTCAGGGACCCCTAAGTCACGAACGGTGTATGCCAGTGACGAGGGTTTAGCTTTATAACGAACGGAAAACGTGTTGACGTGCGATTTCGATTTCAGGTACCCCTTAGTCACGAACGGTGTATGCCAGTACTGAGGGTTGAGCTTAATAACGAACGGAAAACGTGTTGACGTGCGATTTCGATTTCAGGTACCCCTTAGTCAGGGACCCCTTAGTCACGAACGGTGTATGCCAGTGACGAGGGTTTAGCTTTATAACGAACGGAAAACGTGTTGACGTGCGATTTCGATTTCAGGTACCCCTTAGTCAGGGACCCCTTAGTCACGAACGGTGTATGCCAGTGACGAGGGTTTAGCTTTATAACGAACGGAAAACGTGTTGACGTGCGATTTCGATTTCAGGTACCCCTTAGTCAGGGACCCCTTAGTCATGAACGGTGTATGCCCGTGACGAGGGTTTAGCTTTATAACGAACGGAAAACGTGTTGACGTGCGATTTCGATTTCAGGTACCCCTTAGTCATGAACGGTGTATGCCAGTGACGAGGGTTTATCTATATAACGAACGGAAAATGTGTTGACGTGCGATTTCGATTTCAGGTACCCCTTAGTCAGGGACCCCTAAGTCACGAACGGTGTATGCCAGTGACGAGGGTTTAGCTTTATAACGAACGGAAAACGTGTTGACGGGCGATTTCGATTTCAGGTACCCCTTAGTCACGAACGGTGTATGCCAGTGACGAGGGTTGAGCTTTATAACGAACGGAAAATGTGTTGACGTGCGATTTCGATTTCAGGTACCCCTTAGTCAGGGACCCCTAAGTCACGAACGGTGTATGCCAGTGACGAGGGTTTAGCTTTATAACGAACGGAAAACGTGTTGACGTGCGATTTCGATTTCAGGTACCCCTTAGTCAGGGACCCCTTAGTCACGAACGGTGTATGCCAGTACCGAGGGTTGAGCTTAATAACGAACGGAAAACGTGTTGACGTGCGATTTCGATTTCAGGTACCCCTTAGTCAGGGACCCCTTAGTCACGAACGGTGTATGCCAGTGACGAGGGTTTAGCTTTATAACGAACGGAAAACGTGTTGACGTGCGATTTCGATTTCAGGTACCCCTTAGTCAGGGACCCCTTAGTCACGAACGGTGTATGCCAGTGACGAGGGTTTAGCTTTATAACGAACGGAAAACGTGTTGACGTGCGATTTCGATTTCAGGTACCCCTTAGATAGGGACCCCTTAGTCACGAACGGTGTATGCCAGTGACGAGGGTTTAGCTTTATAACGAACGGAAAACGTGTTGACGTGCGATTTCGATTTCAGGTACCCCTTAGTCAGGGACCCCTTAGTCACGAACGGTGTATGCCAGTGACGAGGGTTTATCTTTATAACGAACGGAAAACGTGTTGACGTGCGATTTCGATTTCAGTTACCCCTTAGTCATGAACGGTGTATGCCAGTGACGAGGGTTTATCTTTATAACGAACGGAAAACGTGTTGACGTGCGATTTCGATTTCAGTTACCCCTTTGTCAGGGACCCCTTTGTCAGGGACCCCTTAGTCACGAACGGTGTATGCCAGTGACGAGGGTTTAGCTTTATAACGAACGGAAAACGTGTTGACGTGCGATTTCGATTTCAGGTACCCCTTAGTCAGGGACCCCTTAGTCAGGGACCCCTTAGTCACGAACGGTGTATGCCAGTGACGAGGGTTTAGCTTTATAACGAACGGAAAACGTGTTGACGTGCCATTTCGATTTCAGGTAACCCTTAGTCAGGGACCCCTTAATCACGAACGGTGTATGCCAGTGACGAGGGTTTAGCTTTATAACGAACGGAAAACGTGTTGACGTGCGATTTCGATTTCAGGTACCCCTTTGTCAGGGACCCCTTTGTCAGGGACCCCTTTGTCAGGGACCCCTTTGTCAGGGACCCCTTAATCACGATCGGTGTATGCTAGTGACGAGGGTTTAGCTTTATAACGAACGGAAAACGTGCTTAGTCAGGGACCCCTTAGTCAGGGACCCCTTTGTCAGGGACCCCTTAGTCAGGGACCCCTTAGTCACGAACGGTGTATGCCAGTGACGAGGGTTTACCTTTATAACGAACGGAAAACGTGTTGACGTGCGATTTCGATATCAGGTACCCCTTAGTCAGGGACCCCTTAGTCACGAACAGTGAATGCCAGTGACGAGGGTTTAGCTTTATAACGAACGGAAAACGTGTTGACGTGCGATTTCGATTTCAGGTACTCCTTAGTCAGGAACGGTGTATGCCAGTGACGAGGGTTTATCTTTATAACGAACGGAAAACGTGTTGACGCGCGATTTCGATTTCAGGTACCCCTTAGTCAGGGACCCCTTAGTCAGGGACCCCTTAGTCACGAACGGTGTATGCCAGTGACGAGGGTTTAGCTTTATAACGAACGGAAAACGTGTTGACGTGCGATTTTGATTTCAGGTACCCCTTTGTCAGGGACCCCTTTATCAGGGACCCCTTTGTCAGGGACCCCTTAGTCACGAACGGTGTATGCCAGTGACGAGGGTTTAGCTTTATAACGAACGGAAAACGTGTTGACGTGCGATTTCGATTTTAGGTACCCCTTAGTCAGGGACCCCTTAGTCACGAACGGTGTATGCCAGTGACGAGGGTTTAGCTTTATAACGAACGGAAAACGTGTTGACGTGCGATTTCGATTTCAGGTACCCCTTTGTCAGGGACCCCTTTGTCAGGGACCCCTTTGTCAGGGACCCCTTAGTCACGAACGGTGTATGCCAGTGACGAGGGTTTAGCCTTATAACGAACGGAAAACGTGTTGACGTGCGATTTCGATTTCAGGTACCCCTTAGTCAGGGACCCCTTAGTCACGAACGGTGTATGCCAGTGACGAGGGTTTAGCTTTATAACGAACGGAAAACGTGTTGACGTGCCATTTCGATTTCAGGTACCCCTTAGTCAGGGACCCCTTAGTCACGAACGGTGTATGCCAGTGACGAGGGTTTAGCTTTATAACGAACGGAAAACGTGTTGACGTGCGATTTCGATTTCAGGTACCCCTTTGTCAGGTACCCCTTTGTCAGGGACCCCTTTGTCAGGGACCCCTTAGTCACGAACGGTGTATGCTAGTGACGAGGGTTTAGCTTTATAACGAACGGAAAACGTGTTGACGTGCCATTTCGATTTCAGGTACCCCTTTGTCAGGGACCCCTTTGTCAGGGACCCCTTAGTCAGGGACCCCTTAGTCAGGGACCCCTTTATCAGGTACCCCTTAGTCAGGGACCCCTTTATCAGGTACCCCTTAGTCACGAACTGTGTATGCTAGTGACGAGGGTTTAGCTTTATAACGAACGGAAAACGTGTTGACGTGCGATTTCGATTTCAGGTACCCCTTTGTCAGGGACCCCTTAGTCAGGGACCCCTTAGTCACGAACGGTGTATGCCAGTGACGAGGGTTTAGCTTTATAACGAACGGAAAACGTGTTGACGTTCGATTTTGATATCAGGTACCCCTTAGTCAGGGACCCCTTAGTCACGAACGGTGTATGCCAGTGACGAGGGTTTAGCTTTATAACGAACGGAAAACGTGTTGACGTGCGATTTCGATTTCAGGTACCCCTTAGTCAGGGACCCTTTAGTCAGGGACCCTTTAGTCACGAACGGTGTATGCCAGTGACGAGGGTTTAGCTTTATAACGAACGGAAAACTTTTTGACGTGCGATTTCGATTTCAGGTACCCCTTTGTCAGGGACCCCTTTGTCAGGGACCCCTTTGTCAGGGACCCCTTTGTCAGGGACCCCTTAGTCACGAACGGTGTATGCTAGTGACGAGGGTTTAGCTTTATAACGAACGGAAAACGTGTTGACGTGCGATTTTGATTTCAGGTACCCCTTTGTCAGGGACCCCTTAGTCAGGGACCCCTTAGTCAGGGACCCCTTAGTCAGGGACCCCTTAGTCACGAACGGTGTATGCCAGTGACGAGGGTTTATCTTTTTAATGAACGGAAAAAGGTATTGTCGTGCGATTTCGATTTCATTGACCTCTTAGTCGCCATCCCTACCCCTTACACCTCTTAGTTTACCATCCTTTACTCAGCCATTTGGTATCAATGTTTCATGTAATTACTTTTTATTAACTTTTGTTAGCGAACAGTTTAAGTATTATCGTATGAATCTAGTATCATTTGAATACCAAGCCTTTATACACGCAGAGGAATTTCCCAGATTTGAACTTGCACACAATGCATACGTTTGGTTCCATCATATTGCTGACCAGACGCTGGGAGGAATTTGTTGCTGAAGCTCCTCATCCAGATCTACTTCCTGCTGAATGTGATAGTGTTGTGCCATTATCTTGTGCATGGTCATTCTTGTGTGTGTGTGTTTTGTGATATACGTGTGCAACGAGGGATCGTCGGTGGAAAGCAGAGTATCATCCGCCGATGGACGCTGCAGTATTGCGGTAGGGAATCGTCTCCTCTCCTCGCATGCAATATAGGTGTCCAGTTTAGTTTTGAGAAAGCTTCCCATAAGGAACTTCTGATAGGGACCTCCCCGGGTGGTAACCAAATGGTCAATGTAAAGGACAAATAACTTAAAGAAATCTATTTGATGGCAAACTTATTAGGGGGTAGAATTGTCATGATGTCGTTGTATGTTCCCATTTTCAGGTCCCAATTCCCTCGGTCCCTAGTCTCTAGGTCCCTTTTCCCTAGGTCCCTTTTCCCTAGGTCATTACGTTTAGAGGTTTCCCCCAAAAATTTTACTTGTACCATCTGTTCTTCTAATACATACTAGAAGCTCCTATGTGTTTCTCATACATCCTCCATTTACATTACACATCAATTATAACTGACACATTCTAAATCACTTTTTCGATCTTGGTTGGCTTAAAGGTTTTCCCAAATTGATAATCCTCTCTTGGGTGTCTCACAGCTTTAAGTTTAGGCCCAACAACACTGTTAGGCTCACGTTAGGTAGCAGGGCCTCCTCTTTCAACTGAGGGATTCCTGAGAGGGGACTATCAATATGGGACTCATGGCACAATTAAAGAATTGGCTGAATTAAGGGACTTAGCTGGAAAAATAGGCAGGACAATTAAAGTTTCGGAGTTTGGAATTATGCTATACATACCCTTTCAATTTAAGTTAGTTCTTCTTGACGTGAACTGAATGCCTACTGTGAAGCACACATTCAGCTCACGTTAAGATTGTTAGTTTTATGGGGTTTAGAGCTCCATTAGAGAAGTGGTGGTTGACTTAAAGGATTTAGCTGGCAAAGCAGGCATGACAAATAGTTTCGGTATTTTGAATTAAGGCATAATTAGCCCTTTAATTTCTTAAGATTATCTTAACGTGAGTTGAATGCGTGCTTCACATGCATTCAGCTCACGTTAATATTATTACTTTTATGGTGAAGTCTGTAGCACTTAAATGGTATTATGTTCTAGTCTGTGTACTTTTTGCAAGCATGTACTTCGATTATACAAGTTGGTTGCTTGTTAGACAAAGTGCATCATTTTGTCGCATTCACTGGTGCCCTCTGTTGTAGCTCACAATGGTCAAATGTTGATTATGTTACACTCGCATTCTGGAATGCTCTTGTCAATACAATTGTAAGAATGTATTTATACTGTGAATAATGTACCTCTTAGTTTCCTACTTTATGAATTCCTTTCCATTTTCACCTTTCAATTTCAGGCTTTCGCAATGCATAAACTGATTCGTATGTGCGTGATTGTCTTGTACCGAGCGAAGTTTCTCCGAAATGAACCGAACTGGTATTGTCATCCACTTGACTAGGTTAAGGGAGTCAGTCCACTCCCTTCCTAGCTCATTCCATTGTTGTACTCTCCCCTAAGAAACAAAGAATTGATGATTCAGAGCCCATATAGAACAGAATTATGAGCTTCCTCTTAATGAAATTTCTCGTTTCAGGTGTTAACCTTCTTATTTTCAGTTATTCCCTTATCAACTCTTGTACCCTTTGATTTTCTGTAATTTTTGTACTATGTAGTTATATTTAATTTGCAGTATACTAATACACTTTCTTTTTTTCCATCTTCTACTCTCGTGGAGCGTTCATACCACTTTCTACCCCTTGTGACATGCTTTCCTGGAAGTCGAGGACTATTGGTACATAATCTACTGGACTCAAACGGTCTTGCTCTTTGGCTCACGTTCATCGCTACCCTTCAGTGTACCAGTCTCTTCTCTTCTTGGCCTGTCGTCCGGTGAATGAAACTGCTGTCCGGCCGACTCCTTCGGAACGAAATTCGGGACTCATATTTCAGTACTCAGTGGAGTTTAATTGTAAAGCAATGTTTTTCTCTGGCGTGCTGTTCCTATGCCTACTTCAGTTCAATGTTGAATTTTGCAATTTTCCTTCTATTTCTACTTGCTTAAATTTCTCATGTTTGGAAGTTATTCCTTAATCTCTAATTTCTTAGCTCAATATGCTTCTTTACATTCCCGTTAATTAGTTTTCGTCATTGCATCAGTTTCTTATCTCTTGCATAATCAATCACATTGTAAATTATCAATACACAATGCCCTGTAAAAACCAGGGACCTCTAAAGTTAACTCTCACCTATCTTAGGTCTTCCCCACCTCCCCTGGGTGGTGTTTAGCATAATTCAGCCGCTGCCAACCATATGGCCTCTGTCAATATTACACAAACCTTGCAGCTTCCTTAGGTTTGATTTACACATGTCAAGGTCTCTCTCTCCACGTTAATACTTCTGAAAGCTCGGGAGTATTCATATTGTTTACGAGAAGAGACAAAGGTCAAGTGTTATGAACTGTTAAATTCATGTTGCTCGCCAAACTTTTGTGTGTTGTCAATTATTTCTTTTGTGAATGTGCTTGTATGTTATGATCTTGCTTGTTGGTTCAAGCTATGTTATGATCTTGCTTGTTGGTTCAAGCTTGGCCTGACGGTGGTTTTGCGGGTTTCCCTCCGTACTAGGGCGAATGCCGGGCCAGTATCATCCCGTATCAGTAATATAAAATTCAAGTGACCTTATACTGTACATACCCTGAAGAGGCGCTAGCCTAGAACGGGTCCACACGTTTGTTTGTTGTTATTTTTGTATTTTGGTCAAGTGTGGAATAAACGTATATTGAATTGAACATTGTGACTAGATAATTCTTTGAAGTGATTGGTCCTGCTGGGCAAGACACGAACGATGGGCACCCACTTATTGACAGGTAAATAATGCCAACCACCCTGGCTAAAACTTCAATATAATAATTACTATGCTCTTATATTTCATACTCAACAATGTCTTGTGCATAAGCAAGTCTGAATTGTCTGTCCGGTTAGTAATTTCTGAATCTCTAATGCATCCATTAGTTTCATTTTTTGTTGAGGAAAATGGTAAAGTTAGCAGATGTTATAAGAAATACTTTCAACAATGTAGTGTTTCGAAATAAAAATAAATGAATCCTTTAAATATAATGGACGGTCAAAACATATATTGTTGCAATAAATTTTGGTGCTCAAGCGTTCCATATTTTGCATTTTCTTGTAAAATGTTTGGTTTAAGAAGTTCGCCTTATTGAATAAACCTGCAAACATTACTTGTTTTCCTTCCTTCCTTCCTATTTTTATAATTCCAATTCCCATTCCTGAATAATAAGCGAAGCTGTACCCAAGGTAAACTCCGAGAAAAGTGCTTTAGTTAATTAAGTCATTCCACTACGTACGCCCTGCACACAAATGCCAAGAGGCAGGTAAGTTTAATGCATTTGTGTAACATTTCGTTCGTCACTTTATGTTACGAATTACCGCTTGAATAGTTTATTACCTGTTTCTTAAGCACTCTTAAATGTCTGTGTTTTCTTTTCTTGTGCTGCAATGTATTCACTGTGATATGTTCACAAAGCAGCAGGAGTTACATGCAACGGGATGCGAGCAGTGTAATTACTGCAGAACTTATCACCTTTCAGGCGTGAACTTCACTTACGGATCACTCGTATGCTAATATCTAGGTGTAAAAACGTGTAATCAGACGGTTTCACATGACAGTGGCAGTTGAAAAGGATCGCCATTAATACGAGGGAAGTTCAGACAGATGGTCTATTCTAATATCTTGATCTCCGTAAAATTGAGTCTCTTTCCTTTATCGTATAGGAAATTTAAAACGTTCGATTTGGTTAAAAAAAATTCCTTGTGGGTATTGAGTCATGTTAAAGCTTAACGTAAAATCTATTAAAGCTGATGGCCGTTGCAATCACACTAGATCACAATATGCAAATGGGTAATTGGAGTAAAATCTTCAATCTAACTGCTCATTATCATGCACATGCTAGAATTTTTTTTAGTGAGTGTGAGGCTGTGTGGTTAGTTCTTTGATTTCATCCAATGATAATACTAGATTTCAATGAGGATAGTGTGATAGGAGGCCATGCATTAGTCGAATATCTCTGAAGTAAGCGTAACATGAATTTTTGATGGGCAATTAACTGCCGCAAAATGGGCTCAGCCATGAGGATAAAATCGCCAAACACATTTATTCGACTCGATGTGGAGTTTTAGGTTCGTGTATAAAACGTCCATTCTTGAAAAGAATTGAAGCCAAGGTGTGATAGCTGAATAGCACAACTTCCGAATAAATAAAGTAGGTAACCGAAAATTATAAAAATAGTCAAATAAGTTGTTCTCGTAAAAAATGGTAGCTGAATGAATTCAGCTTATCTGTAGTAATATCCATTTGGGTAATTATTAAATACAATTTCGGAGTAAAAATTATGGAAAAGCTCGTCTTTCGAGCGTAGGAGATACAAAAGAAGGAAGAAATGAGATGGTTGAGGTAATTAGTATTTCGTAGACGTTAACAAGTGAATGAGAGGGCATTTCTTCGGAAGTGACTGGTATTTACATGGAAATATCTAATGAATTGGTAAGATTCAAGGTATTATTTGAAAGTATTGCAATACACAGCGTGAAAATTAATATATTAATGTTGGGAGTAGTTTGTCAGTGCAGGCAAGTTACACTGCTGATTCGTCAATTAGGGGCTTTTCATATGGGTATATATCTGCGCCTCCCTCTCGCTGTCTTAACGCATCATAGTGATGCACACTCTGCATGTTGTAACAAACGGAGGAAATTTTGGAAACGGCTAACGGTAAGTACAGCTGACCAATGAAATATGACGAGAGGTGAAAGATGATTCCAAAGGGAGTGAACGCCAGTCAGGCATGACGATTTAAAAGTCATCCCACCGCGATGCTGTGAGTCAAAATAATTACCGATATCTACCTCTTAGTTTGCATTGCTTATAAAAAACATTTATCACATAAATTGAAGGGCTGTTTTAGCTGTCAGGAATTAAAATTAAGATACAATGCATGCAGATTATTCGAAAAGTATCTTTTACTGAATATATTTGCCATCCTTATGAGACGACAGTAACGTCAATCATACTGAGCAAACGCAGTTTGACTTCATTTTCTGCGATATTTTTCTGATAATTGAAGGGCTAAATCGGATTGGTTGTCCCTTTCTGTCATTTCCATTGTTTCCTTGAGATAATTCGTTCTCATTCAGTTTTTATGAAAATAGTGTAAAAAAGAAACTTTCGGGCATTGACAGCTGTCTAAGTCAATAGCTATATTCATACTTAACTTTCCTTACTTTCATAATTATATTGCGTGAAAGTCGGGACTCCGAAGGCAGTAAATTCGAACGTGTTGAATCTCCTTCGCAGCAATGCTAGCTCACAAGGCTTTGTTCAACCCATTCAAATTCAACCCATTCAAATTCAACCCATCGCTCACATTTGTAATAAATTCTTATGCTAATTTTATAAGTACATCCTATAGTTTGCATTACATAAGTTGCATAGCTTGCAATAGCTTTGGTATCGATATTTATATGGTTATATGCATCGATACTCTATGGGGTAAGCAGAATGTGCCAAAAATCGATATTCACTAGTGAATGATAGTTGATTATACTTGTTTAAAATACTCTACTTCAGGGAAAAGAACTTAAAATGCCCGGCCGTGTGATTGCTAGCGAAGTGGATTTCTTGCTTCCCACCGTTTTGTCTGAAAGTGGTCCCTGAGTTCGGGTTCGAATCATTGGATTTAACCCTTAGAGTGCCGAGGAGCGCTATCGCGCTCCTCATGTCTCTCGCGAAAAAGAAAAAAAAAACCGATAGCGCTCCTCCTGCAATGTCACTCTTAGATGCTGGTATTTCACTGATTGTTCACAGATGGCACCTAAATGCATATTACTTATGAAGCTTAAAGCAAAAATGCCTTGGCAATTTTAGCATAGTACCTAGAAAATCGGTTGGCACTCAAAAGGGTTAAGTTTGAGAAATGACCAGCATGCTATTTTGAAAATTTCATTGCTCTAGTTTTAAAAACATAGGAGATATGAATTTTGGCTAGCTTTTTTCGATTTCAGCCGACTGTGCAACGCTAGAACCCTGGCGAAGAAAAATGAAGTCCTCTTTACACGAGGGATGTAATTGCACAAGCTGAGGTACGCACGAACGTACATTTCTAATTACTTCGTGAAAATCGGTACATTTCAAGTATGAATGCGTGAACGCGAGATGGGACAGTAGCCATTACTCTATCTTCAATTGTTAACGCACGCCAGATTGAGAAAAAAATGCAGTTGAAAACTGTGCAAGTTCGTGTCCCGTGTCAAACGGACTTTGAACTTTTGATATGAATCCTTTTTGATTTATTGTAAAGAAAGGAGGAGCTTCTCGGAAAAAATTACTCAATTTAATAAAGAATTTAATTTACAATTAATATTAAATTAACATCACTTTTCAAGCGATAAAAATTATAGAATCCTCACCCGAAACCCCCACCTATTTGCACTATCCAAAACTAAATGCGACCCTGTCTTGAAAACTTAAAGAGGAACTTAATTTTAGTTCGTAGTGCTCATATAGCTCATAACTTAAGGTAGTTTGAGCGAAATATCATTTTACCTAGAAATCAAATAATTTGGTCTCATTTTAAAGAAAAACTAGCTGACCCGTGCGAATATTTCGCACGGTATGCAGCTTCTTCCTGTTTCTTCCTTCTTTCTTCCTGTTCTTCTACCTGTTTCTTCCCATGGACAATTATATGTTATTTATGTTTGTGTTAAAGATACGTAACGTAAACGGTAAACGGTCACACTGATTGCATGTAGAATCCTACTGTCTTTTAAGCACGTAACCATAGCCAACGTATTAGTTGATTATATTGTCAACAGATGGCACTGGATCATTTTTTTAACAAAACCTTTAATTTTAAATAAAAAAACTTTAATTTTAAACCATTTGTCTATTTTTCGTCAATAGCGGGGAACATAAGTTTTAAACGATGTTTGAATCATTAATTTTGATGAAGAATTATGGGAGTTATAGCGTTGCGACAAAAAAACACCTTTGAGAAATAATATATATATGATATCTCACTCTTCTAATGACTCCAAAAATTCAACTCCTCACCACATTACTTTCTGAGAAATTTGCCAAAAAAATACCAGTCCTTTTACATGGGAAATGGTACGTGTATGCATTCCAGAGAGACATTATTTACAAAATGAGTGATTTCTAGCTCTTGGATGTCGTTAAAAAAAACTAACAGCGTGTAGTTTGTATGTTTTCTCAACTATTTTTGAAAATAAATCATATTGTCACCGCAGTAGGTTCTTGGGTATCACAAAATAAACCTTCCGTTTCGAATGAGTTTCAAACGCACCGCGCGAAAAAAATGAGTCAAGTTTAAGACTTATTTAGATATTTTTATTTAATTACTTATCATTTCTGTCATATAAAACTATGGAATTGCACCATTAATAATGCAATATTTAATTCATGTGTCCTATAACTGGTGAAATTAAAACGTATAATTCGAATATGGTCTCCATTATGACCAGGGCCCTCTTTGCGGGTAGGGAGCGCGGTTGCTTATTCAGTGATTTTGTAAATAAATATTTGTTGCTTTCTCAAAAACTATAAAATCAGTATTCAACTCCTTGTCTTTTGGTGGGCGTTTAAAAATTTTAAACGAAATTCTATCATCAATATTAACTGACATGCTACTTCACTAGCAATCTCTGAAATAATAGTCCCTGTTGTCACAACGTCATCGGAATAAAGACACAGGTCTCCATCATCACTATCACTTCAGTCAATAATTCCAATATATGTCCATTGGTACCGAATGACCTCTTTGCCATATTTTAACCGTGAAAACAGTGTGCGAAATCAGTGTCCAAATCAGAGATGTCCGAATATCTCACGGCGGAGAAGGAGAGGTACTCAAGTGCAGAACGAAAACTTCAACTTCCGAAGCCACTAAAGACTGAGACAGAACTGAAGACAAACTTTTTTTCGAAAAGCAATTTGGAGATACGAACGAGAATGAGAATAAGTTATTCCGAGAACAACGTCATTATACCGATGGATGCAATTCCAGACAAGCTCAACAGGAGTATTGTACACCCGGTGTGTGCGAACTTTCCAAGCGAAACCATGGAGGTCATAGCTGTGATAGATTATGTGCTTTTCTGACTAAGAATTTTTTATCTCAGCTAATGCATTTCCAGGAAATATATAATGTATGCGGTTCGTCGAGGGCATACTTGGAATCAAATAAGGGTGTTTCAGGAGCACATATTTTTGCATTAGAATTGGTTTATTTATTTATTTATCTTCACTACCCCGAATACAGCACAATGGGCCAATTTACGTCGGGTGAATAACAGTAACAACGGACGAGACACAAACACCCATGTCCTGGGCAGATAATATTCTACCCAGGCGGGACTCGAACCCGCGACCCTAGGGTTAGCTGGCGAGGACTTTACCCCTCCGCCACCGGGGCCGACATTATTCATTAAATTCGTTAATTTTGATGGTAGATTTTCGTTTAAAATTTGCGAATGCACTGTAAAAAACGAGGAATTCATTTCAAAGTCAACAGTTGAGAGCAATCAACAAATATAAATGTAGTAAAACTAATAAACAATTAGTTGACTGGGAACCTTTGCCGCTGGAAAAGTTATAAACCAGCGAGGGTTGAGCTAAACTGTCCCTGGAGTCCGAGATAATGGCAAGGTCCCCGCTGGCAGGGGTCGCAAAAGGTTGGAGCTGACAATGAGTGTGAGTGTATACCTGCGAGAACTCTCTCCACGGATGGTGTAAACAAATGGTCCGTGCAGTGAGGAAGAAAGTTTCTCTTGGTACTCAGTTCAGCAGACATGCTTAGGAGAGAATTCCGCCGTCTTGAAAAGGTTAATATACCTTCCTTATATTTTACCCATTCCTGTGCAATGCATGCATACTGGATAACGATTGAAAAACAGAATATATAACCTTAACTCAAGACTTGAAGTTTAGCAGTGAGTACTTGATCGCAAACCCATATAAGCCGAAAAAAAGTTACGCAATCGGTAGGATTCGAACCTACGCTCCCAGAGGGAATCTGATTTCTAGTCAGACGCCTTAACCACTCGGCCACGACTGCCTTACAAATGTATGACTTAATGTGCTGTCTGAATTCCGTTTAAGTTAACATGTTGCAAGTAAATCACTAAAAACGGTTTAGGCTAAACCAAAACCCGGTGCAGTGAGACAGAATCCCTCACAGGCGGGCGACAGGGACCTATTTTATTTTACTTTAGGCCGCATTTCCGCCCAAACGCATGCCCCACCGATTATGGGAACATTTAAGATTCCTCATCTTCGCTATGTTATGAATCATGATTCAACCTGGCACGTGGCGCGTTCATGACGTCCGGCAAACGCCTACTGCGTCAATGGAGGCCAGAATGGACAGGCAGTCAAGCTTGCTACGCGCATTAACGCACGATTATATGCCCTGCGATTTCAGGATTGAATATGTTAATACACCTTAGGAAAGTTTACTTTATGATTGTTAACTACTGCTTCTTAGATTGATAGCTATGAATTCTGCAGGGAGTTAAAAGAAAATCACCCAAAACACAGCTAAGGTGCCGACTTCTGCGAAGATATTCGTATACGATGATTCAGATAGAAGAAGCTAATGGACGAAATCTCTTAAAAATAAAATTAAAAATTAAACAAGAATCTCTCAAACCCTGTCACAAACTCCCAGAATATAGCCGATGCTGGCTTCCAATGACGTCACGGAAAAGAGGGGAAGGGGTTCGAGACAACTTGTACTCTATAGACCTTGAGCCAGGCCGCCCGATCGACTTAGAGGGTGGGGTGTGTGCGACCGGGAAAGCGTAGCGGCGGCGGCGAGCTGTGCGTGGCGTGTCGGGGAGCGCGGAGAGAATGAGCGTGGTGGAGGCGGGGTGGACGGCCGGTCGAGAGATTGTTGCCGGGAGGGGGCGAAGGGGAGGGCGGAGTACACTGGCTGCCCGGCGGCCGAGCCGGCCACGTCGCGCGCACTTCACTACACACGGGAGGAATGAGTGCGGGAGAGGGAAGATGCGATGGGGGAACGGGAAGTGGACGGACGCCTCGCCCGCCCTGTGCAGCGCATACGAGCGAACCTCTTCCCACACCGTGCCCCCGGATACCGGAATAAGTGCACGGGGTCCACGAGGGAGCGCGAGAGGTGCTTTCTCTCTCTCCCAAGACGACGCGACAACAACGAGAGAGAGGGAGAGGGAAGGAAACGAAGAAACAGAAGGCGGTCGCGTGAAGGAAGGAGGACAGAGAGAGGAGAAAAACACCCTCTCTTGTGCCCTTTTTCACGCTCTCGCCTCGTCCTGAAGGGCTGAGGATAACGGATGGGGAAGAAGAGCCAGCAGGACAAGAAGAACCCTTGGTCGAGAGAGAGAGGGAGGGGAAGAAGAAACGTATACTCAAATGGAGTAGTGGTCAGCGGTGAGCACATGGGGACCATCTTCGAAAGGGAGAGTGGGGGAGCTTTGAGGGGAGAAAGTGGTCAGTTCGATATCCTCCCCTCCTTTGCCCCGCTTGACCGCTACCCCTCCCATGTCTGTCGCCCCCCCTCCCCCCCTATTTCGGCCGCTCGCGTGGTCAAGGGAGCGTCCGTCCTTTGTGTGGACTCGCTGAAGAGGGGGGGAGGGGTAGGGAGGGAGTGAATGGGGTGGGGAGGCCAGAGGGAGAGAAGTGGACTTCGGCGCACGCACAGGGCGCGTAAACACGAGACTACCTCCCTCCCTCCTCTACCTTCCTCCTATCCCACCCTTACACGGCAAACGGACGCTCGGCCCTTCGTGCTTGCCCTCGCGGCTTCAATGCGTTCCACAACATACTCCACGCAATGGGAAAGCCGCCGCGCCCGCGACGCTGATTGCGTTCTCTGCGAAAGAAATTTGTGGACAGGCAAGTCGTTATTTAGGATTTATTAAAAGAATACTAGGAAAGTACGCCTAGAAGGTAAAGGAGCGATGTCATTTGTCTCTCGTGAGACCCCACTTGGAGTACGCCGCTAGTGTATGGGACCCTTACGAAGTATGACTAGTTTCAGATATAGATCAAATACAGCGGAGGGCAGCTACATTTGTTAAAAATTGTTGTGTTACAAAATTGTTGAGGGAATTAGGGTGGGAACCTCTATCGGATCGAAGGGAGAAATGTATGTTAAATCTTTTACGAAAGTTTGATGTAAGTACACTATTTTTTTCCAGACGTTCAAAATATTTTGCTAGAGCCAAACTATTATGGTAGGAACGATCACATGAATAAGATTAAGGAAATAGACTGCAGAACCGATAGATTTAAGTTTTTATTTTTTCTGCGTACAATAAGGGACCATAATAGTTGTGATAGATAGTTCTAGGATACTGACTAGGTTAAATAGGTTTTTTCAGTAGTGCTCAGTATCTTAACATGAATTGTAGATACTAACTTTGCATGAGTTCTCCGGAATTATATTCTCCTGCATGTCTTAGTTCCTTGTAGTGCTATTAATTTGTCGCATCAGTAATACTATACCAGTAGTTATATCATGAGTAGTGTGCTGCATGGTAGCATGTTCCTCTACGTATCACTCTCTTGGTTTGTGGTCTGACTGCGTACCGTTGTCCTGACTGCTTTTGGCCTGCGCCTGGCATTCGGGGGAACGTGCGCGGTTCTGATTTGAACTGGGATAGGCCAGGTAGGAAATACGCCGAGTCTGTTAAGTACTTAGGGGTCACAATTACTCACGACATGTCTTGGGGAAAACTTATTCGGGAAATATGCGGTCAAGCATACAGGAAGCTAGGCTTTATCAAGAGAATACTCGGAAAATGTGATGAGAAAGTGAAAGAACGTTGTTATTTTTCAATCGTTAGGCCTCATCTGGAATGTGCTGTTAGTGTATGGGATCCGTATGAGGTGGGATTGATATCCGAATTAGATTGCGTGCAGCGAAGAGGAGCTAGGTTTGTGAAACGATTCTACGATAAGTTTGCCAGTGTGTATGGATTGTTGAAGAATTTGAATCGAAATCTACATCTACGTGATACCCTGCGAGCCACCACGAGGGTGTGTGGCAGGGGGTGAAGATCACCAAACATGCACTATTGACATGCAAGTAGGATATTTAAGGGAGATATGCTAGATAATAGGGTCACATGGAGCTAGATGTTAGTATCTACATAGTTAATGGAATGGGAATCGCTATCACAGTGTAGATTAAATTATAGGCTTAACCTCCTACCAAATTTCAGGAAAATCATTTCTCTGACGACGTGAAAAAAAATACTATTGACCCCCTCGTACTACGGCAGATTCGATCGCGCCAATAAAATTAGAGAGCTGAAAACCGATAGGTATAAACTGTCATTTTTTCCGCGTACCATTCGCGTACCATTCCGCATACCACCATAACAGCTGTGATCGTCGTCATGAATAGAGCAAATAGTGACATTATCTATATTATAGATCTCTTTCTATATATTTTCTGCATTCTTATTTATGATGTTCTTATTTATGCATGATATTTTCAATCTGTAGTAGTAGTCCTTGTACCCCTTGCATGTTGGAACGATTGACGATAGAATGTGTCTTGGTTGGTAGATTTTTATGGGCGCGTTGCATGTGTGGTACGCTGGTTTCAATGTAGATTCGGTGTTCTGCCGTATAATTAATGCATGCCTGGTGTGTACGCACCCCCTGCCACACACCCTTTGGGTGGCTTGCAGGGTATGACGTAGATGTAGATGGGATGAGTGGTGCATGCCTGGTGTGAAATCACCCCGTGCCACACACCCTAGTGGTGGCTTGCACGGTATTTCGTAGATGTAGATGTAAACAAGATCCGCGTCACTGCAGAAACTGTATTTTTCCTTTTGACGTCAGGTAAAATCCACGGACAGTGTTGGTCACTTTTGAAATCCTTGCGTAAACCTGTTGTTTCATTTTAATGTTACTTTAAAAGACTGAGTCCATCTTTCCTGAGATGAGCATTAAAATTAAGTATGGAGAGATAAAATTAGTATAAAAATACGTTCATTCTTGGCGAGAAAAAATCCAAATAGCTCTTCTTACCAATTTAGCGCTAGTTGGATACGAGCAAGGGCAATATCATTCTAGATAATAATGAAATATATTTAAGAATTTTCCTCCTCTTATTCAGCCGCAACAGTTTTTAATTCACGAGAATTGGCCTATGTTTACATTGAAGTATCGAAGGGTCTGCAATTTTGAAGGTAAAACCTAAGTATCCCAAAATCACATCGTAAATTTCTAAGGCTGTTTGTACTCGATGAAACGTACGAAACCCTGGAGTACGCTCGCTGACGAGCAATCACACAGCTATGAGTAACTCTCACAAGAAATAAGCGGCATGAAGTATTTCGTCGTGATAGCCTAGAGGCAGAGATGAGATTAGTTGATGGAAAACAAGAAAAACTTTAAACGGTTGACAACAGAAAAACTTGAATGATGTGGCAAACTCCTCAGAAGAGTTGGCTGACATAGCTGACCGATGGCAGGAATAACTCAAACGTACAACAAGAGAAGTATCGCGTGATATGGTGGAAGTTCAACCTGATCAGGTTATGATGGTGCAGTGCATTCAAACCATGGTCGTATTAAACCTTACCTAGTGAAAAATTGCCATTTCTGTGATTCATTAAACTCAAATGTAATCAAAGTAGTTATATCGATCAATCAAGACATTCCTTCAATAAGTGTCGTAGTCATATTCAATCGCTTTGTTGGCCCCGGTGGTCTCTTGTGGTATGTCCCGGTAGTAGTTTGAGCGAAATAACTTTTCACCTAGAAATCAATGAATTCACTCTCATTTTATCGAAAAGCATCTCACCTTTCCAAAATACTAAAATGTCACACTACTTTCCGAGATATATGCCAAAATATACCAGCCATTTTTACATGATATTTTACACTTGTCAGGCCTCATTTAGAGTATGCCGCTAGTATATGGGATCCGTACGAGGAAGGTATGATAAAAGAATTAGAGCGCGTGCAAAGGAGATCTGCTAGGTTTGTTAAAGGCCATTATGATAATTGTATAAGTGTTACGAGCTTAATAGAAGAACTAGGATGGGAATTACTATCAGAACACAGGTTAAAATTTAGGTTAAACATTTTAAGTAAATTCGAAACAGATTTTTTCACAGATGACGTTAGATATATATTGAGAACCCCTGCGTATCATGCTAGATTTGATCATATTAACAAGATTAGAGAGATAGATTGTCGTACCGATAGATTTAAAATGTCATTTTTCCCGCGTACTATAAGAGAGAACAATAGGCAGAGTAGCATAGGGATAGGTAGGTGAAATATAGTCAGAGTAGTCTGTAGTGAATGATGCATGTAATAACAACCAATAATCCCTTCCTTTTTACGTAGATACTAACCATGTAGCTCCATGTGACCCTATTATCTAGCATATCTCCCTTAAATATCCTACTTGCATGTCAATAGTGCATGTTTGGTGATCTTCACCCCCTGCCACACACCCTCGTGGTGGCTCGCAGGGTATCACGTAAATGTAGATGTAGATGATAAATGGTACGTTGTGCACTCCAAAGAGATTTTATGTAAAAATTGAGGAATTATTAGCTCCTAGATCTCGTTAAAAGAGTAACAGCTTAGAGCTTGTACACTTTCTCAACCATTTTTTGAAAATAAATCATATTGTCACTGCAGTAATTTTTTCAGAATCACAAAGAAAATCTTCCTCTATGAAGGAGTTTTAAACGTACCGTGCGAAAACAATGAGTCAAGTTAGAGACTAATAGATATGTAGTTTTATTTAATTTATCAGAATTTCTATCGTGTAAAAGCATAATATGGCACCAATAATAATTCAATATATCTTTCATGCATCTCATAAGTGCTGACATTTAAACGTATACGTCGGACATGTTCTCCATCGTCCCCATTATGACTAGGGAACTATCTCGCTCCAACTACCTTGATAGGCCTGATGGAATTAAGCTAAATACTGCAGAGTTAGATCCGCAACCAAGACGGTGGAGGGTAAGGAGCCTCTTGTGGACTTAATTATCGATAAAAAGAGGTCCTTATAGATGGATGACAAGTTCATGCAATCGTGCAGACGATAAATTTTTCGCATAAGTATTTTTATACATGGATAGATAAACATAAGTTTTTATCCAACGGAAGGCGAGCAGACCAAGCGTTCGAAATGATAACTATCAGGGGATAAGCGACGAAGGCGATAGTTGAAGAAACCTAGATTGAGAGGCGATTTCTATAGGCTTAAAGGACCTCATTAATCGTAAATTGGGATTTGTTAATAGAGTAATTAGAAAGTACGACGATAAATCTAGAGAAACCAGCTACTTCTCCCTTGTTAGACCTCATTAGAATACGCTTCCAGTGTTTGGGTTCCTCACAAGGTAGGCTTAAAAACTTAGTTGAAACGCGCGCAGAGAAGATGAACAAGATACGTGAAAGGCCGTTATGATAGTCTCGTTAGTTTTACTGATCTCTTGCAACAACTTGGATGGGTATCGCTTTCAGAACATCGCTTGAAAATTAAATTCAATCTTTTATGTAAATTCAAAACCAACTTATCTTTAGAAGTTTTCCATATCTTATCAATTCCAACATACAACGGTAGATAAGATCATAAAAATAAAATACTTAAGGGAAATAGATTGTAGATCAGAAAGGATTAAAATGTCGTATTTCCCGCGATCGATAAGAGACCATAATGGCTGCGTTAAACATTGAAGGAGATAGTTGAAGGGTAGTGTAGCTGATAAATCCATATGCCCCATAATGCATGTTTCTAAATCTGCCGAGTAGTGCTAACACCATGCTTTGCATGTTCCTCGCATGACTCGGGCGTCACGTTTTCAAGTTACATTATGGATGATTTTAGTTGTTTCTTTAGCATTCGTAGCATACCCGTTATGTGGTGAATGTTGGTGAAAGTAAATTTCTACATTGTAGTTCATGTTGGTGATATGTCACACCATGCCAAACACTCTTGTTGCAGGGTAATAGGTAGTTGTGAATGTGAGATCACTTCCACAGCTAAATATTCATGCCACTAACCGGCCGTGCGAAACTTAGAGACTGACGAGTGAAAGTAATTTGAGGAGCTCCATGTCTCTCTTGGACATCTCCAATCATCTCTTGGACAGAAATGAGATGAAAGAAGTGTCAAGTTATCAACGTAAAGGTTTGTCACGTATAACAAAAGGGCAGAACTAATCTAATACAGATTGAAAAGGAAATGTCATTAATCACGATAGGTCTGACAAGTTTGACTTAGTTTTATTTGCATCTTCGTGGATAGGTCTTATCCCTCGTGGATAGGCCTTCGTGGATCTTGTGCGTTAAATGTAGTTTGAGCGAAATATCATTTTTCCTAGAAATCGATGAATTTCGTCTCACTTTAAAGAAAAATGTATCAACCTTATCTTATACCTCCAGAGAGACCTTATATTAAAAATGAGCATTTCCTACACTTAGATATCGTCAAAAAATAAAAAGTGTGTAGTATGTGTGGTTCCTCAACTATTTTTGAAAATTAATCATATTGTCACCGCAGTTAATTCCTCGGAATCACAATAAACCTTCCGTTTTGAGGAGTTTCAAACGTACCGCGTGAAAAAAATGAGTCAAGTTATTGACTTATTCAGATATATTTTCATTTGATTACTTAAAATTTCTGTCCTGTAAAACTGCTTTATTGTATCATTAATTATGCAATATTTAATTCGTGTGTCTCACAGATGGTGAAATTAAAACGTATGTATCGAATATGGTATCTATTATGATTAGGTGACTATCTTTCTCGCACTATCTCAATTTTAATTTTCTCAATCTTCGTCAATAATATTCAGTTTTAAAACTCAAATCTATAGAATCATTCTAAATCATTAGAATATATAGCTATCCACAGAATGTTTAACAAGCAGTTTCCAAACCTTAGCGTCTTCAATGGATAGGGAGAGTGAAATAGCATTGTTATAGCTACAATTAACCTTAAAGAGACTAAAGCTTTGAAGAAATTATACTGTAAATGCAACTTTGTTGAACAAGTTGTTAAATACAAATATTTCGGAATAATTATTGATCAGAATTTTAAGTTAAGTGAGCATATTGAGAAGATATGTAACAATTTAAGAAAAATTCCATATAAGATGTATCACACTACCGATTGAGCAACAGTTTATTGTAAAAAATACTATATTTTGCACTTGTGGAACCCAGCTTAGGTAGTAAGTTCTTGGACCAAATAAAGAGGAAGGTACATAGGATGAAATACCAGGAGGTAAGAGAACTTTCATTATATATGGAAGGGTGTAGGGCTGCAGTCAACCAATCTTAGGATTAAACGACCAATGATGATGAAGGTAACGTATGCGGCTATAGGAGTCGCTATCTTTTTTTTATGTAGGACTTGGCATGGTAGATATCTAGACCAAGGTTTATCTAGAGTTTACTCTGGGAAAGCACAAGCTATTTCTCCGATGACTGGCTCGTTTTCGTGTCTCATGATTTTTTCCCTTCTTTTTGAGTTTTAAACTACATCCCATGACTTTGCAGGTTTTCGTATTCAGTGGCTTTTTTTCTTCTTCTGGGCGCAGAACACAATTAGATTCTTAAGGCCTGGTTACACGATACATTAACACGTACAAGTTAATGTATAAATGCATGAACGCGTGAATGAACGGGAAAATTCACCGTGTAACCACACCAACATGTACGAATGCATGAATGCATGAACGGAAAAATAGAACCCGTTCTATTTTTCCGTTCATGCATTCGTACAAGTTGCGCTAGTGCAGAGACACCTGGTGAGAGGAAACGGAACTATACCTTAGTTGTTTGTTTACCTTTGTGTACTCGAATCGTGTGTGCGTGACTCCTGCTGTTTACTTTATTTTGACCTTCGCTCCTCTTGGATATTGCTTGCCTGATTTCACCGATTGACCCCTGCACCTCCCGGATTACTCTCAAGGAACCAGCACCGACCTAACGCCTTCTTTGGACATTTCTCTCCCGTTAACGACCGCGCACCGCTTGGAATTTACGAAATTGGAAAAGCAAAATGGCCTGGAACAGGGGGCAAGTAGAGAGGCTAATATATTTGATTAGCGAGAGGCCGTTCTTGTTCGACCCCAAAAATACTCTTTACAAGAATAAGGGGAAGAGGGCAACCGGAATGCAGGAGGTTGCGGAGGAGATGTGTCCTACAAGGTAGGAATAATGAATAATTATAATAATTACTTAGGAATAGTGGTTTTTTTATTCTTATTTATTAATATTTAATTTCATTGCAGACCTAATACGACTGCAGAGGACTGCAAAAGGAAGTGGTATTCCCTGCGGACAAATTATCAGGCGGAGAAGAGGAAGGTGACGATGTCAAAAAAGAGTGGGGCTGGAGTTGACTCTGTTCGTACACAATTTAAGAACAATCGCTATTTGTCTTCATCCTTTCGTGTTTTATGAGTAGTGCCCCATTACATACAAGGAAATAATTTTTTTCAGATATACGTGCCATCTCTCTTCTACTACGAGGAGATGGCCTTTATTGATGAGTACACGTCGCCGAGGTCCAGTACTTCCTTCATAGAGGAAGAGGCGGAGGTATGTTCCCATTGTTTTTCATTTCTCTGTGTAGTAAGGAAGCGAAAAATGAATATGGAAAAGTGTTGTTGACATCGCTCAAATTTTACAGGAGCGTCGACGAGACTTCCTAGACGAGGAGATTCCCGTCGTAGATGCTGGGGAATTGGGGGAAGGCGAGGAAGTGTCCGCTATGGACATAGTTTTCGTGGAGGAGACTCGTCCCGCGAGTGCCCCTCCCATTATCCTCCAAGGTGCTACGAGTGCGGCAACGCCTGGGCCATCTGGGATGGGGAAGAAGAAGAAGGTGCCCACCCCCGAGGAGGCTACAGCCCTAATAAATACCGCAACAAAGGCCCTTGGAAGCCTTTCCTCCCAGGTTGTGGTCGTGGAGGACACTGAGTCTTCCTTCGGGAAGCTAGTTGCGGGGAAATTGAGGGGCATTGCTGACAAAAAAAAGAAAAATAAAATAATGTTTGACATCATGAAGGTCTTTCACGACCATGACGAATGAAAAAAAGTCAGATTTTTTATTTTGGTTTTTAATCCCATCAGAAAACACCTTTAATGTTAATGAAAATCGTCGTCAAGGTGAATTGAAATAATTCTTGAATTCGTTCCTCACTTCAAGGGCGGAATTCAGTGGCCTGTTCCCTGCTTGTTGGGGTAACACTAACAAGGTACATTCTTCGGCATTTGTGACATAATTCGCGCCGTTTTTCTCACATAAGTAATTATGTAGCGCAATGGACGCCAATACCAATGTCTCCACTTTCTCTGGGCTCAAGTTTATAGTAGTAAGGAAAACCCTAAATCTACTACTGAGGATGCCAAACGCATTCTCTACTACTCTCCTGGCCCTTGACAGTCTATAGTTGAATTGCCTCTTTTCCTCGGTCAGGTCCCTGCTTGGGTAGGGCTTGAGGATTCGAGTTGTCAACGGAAACGCCTCATCCGCGACGAACACAAAGGGGACTTTCACTCGTCTGCCTGGCAAATTTTTGTTAGGGGGAAAGTTCAGTGAGTTGCGGGCGATTGCTGTAGATATACTACTTTCACGGAACACTCCGCCGTCGCTTACTCTCCCGTTAACACCGACGTCAGCATAAATGAACTTGTAATCCGCATCCACGACAGCGAGTAGCACTATCGAGTGACTCCCCTTGTAATTGAAAAAATACGATCCAGCGGTTGCAGGTGGACTGAAGGCTATGTGCTTTCCGTCCATTGCACCGATGCACATGGGGAAGTCCCACAAGGCCTCAAATCTTCGGGCAATACTCTCCCACTCCGTACTTGACCGTGGTACCTGTAGACAAAATATACACAATTGAAAAAAAAATCCCACACCATTGATCAATACCGTAACAGGTTAAAGATCCATAATGAATTACCTTAAGGTATCTTCCCTTCAGGTTACGGTAGATGCTCTCGCAGACCTGGGGTATAATTCTACCAATCGTACTGTGATGTATCCTCGTGGAATACATCAACGACCTGTACGTCTTTCCGGTAGCCAAAAATCGTAAGGTTAGCGATAACCTACAAGAATGAATTTATTTGTATTTAGTAAACATACACGACGACAGGAAAAGTAATGATAATTTTTTAATCCTTTAGGAAATTTAATTCTTTAGGAAAAACGTTTGATGCTGGGGGGGACAAACCTTTTCTCAGGAGAGATTGCCTCTCTCATCACCGTGTCCTGCCTCGCAATGTCATGCCTGACCATATTCAGAATTTCGTGAAACTGCTCCTCTGTCATTCTCATGAAATTGCGGAAGGCATCCCGGTCTTCAACCGCAAGCTCCTCGTGCACCATGTTCAAAAGGCCTCGACCTCCTTCTCTCCTGCGAATCCAGGGCCTTGCCCAAGTCGAACGTCTCCTCCTTTCAGGCCTTGCTAGTAATGCAGCGGCCCCAATAATTATGGATACCACTGCTACAGCCGCGGTTAATGTCCTCGCTTGGTCCGGATCCATAATATCGACAGTCACGGTCAAATTTCTTGGATGTAGTGCACAGTATTCCAATGTTCTTAATGTATTCAAAATCCAAAGGGGTAGTCCAGACGGTGCAAAGGTCAAGCAAAATGGGAGGAAAACACCCCCAGTAGGAATGAGAAATTGATTTCGAAGGGGTAGTCCAGGCGGTTCACAAGTCAAAAAGAAAGGGAGAAGAACATCCAAAGTAGAAAAGAAAAATGAATTCCAAAGGGGTAGTCCAGGCGGTGCACAAGTCAAAAAGAAAGGGAGAAAAGCATCCGAAGTAGAAGAGAAAAATTAATTCCAAAGGGGTAGTCCAGGCGGTACAAAAGTCGAGCAAAATATCAGTATTACGATCACAAACCAAAGCGCACGAGTCAATAACAGCTGAATACGTCGTTTCCCTTATCTGCCACAAGATGTCCCAATCGGAGGGAAACCTTAAAAAAAATGAAAATTGGAATTCGGGATTCACATCGTCTGCACCCTTGTAGTTGACGACATATTACACATTTAAATGACGCGCATTAATAGGGAGAGACAAAAGCAAGTGCATAATGCGCTTCGAGAAAATTCACGAAAACTTGTCTGAAAACATTCACCGTGTAACCACTCATTCATGCAGATTGACCACGTTCATGTACATTTTTCCGTACATGAAGACGTTCACGCATTCGTTCATTAACTTGTACATGAACACGTACGGGTTCATGTATCGTGTAACCAGGCCTTTAGTAACTAGTTCGGAATGACATTCGAGGAGGTGTTGAGTTTTTTTTGCATGTGCTTGACTTCTTTTGGTATGAAAATTCTTTAAAGTGACCAATTCCGATGATAATTACACTGCTCGGGTCATTAAAACGATGGATTGATTACATTGTTGGGGATCGATGGAATTTGATGAAAACGCAGTATTTCATTACGGAGATGTTTATTAACCGTTTAATTTCAACCTTAATCTCACCTTCCTAAGGCGGGTCTTATTACGTCGGGAACCCTATTGTAAGTACTAACGGACGTCTATCTAAATTTCAACCAAAATGGCTGCTGCATGTTGGGAGGCATATTTATTATAATAAACAATTTTTATGTTATCATATAATAGCATTATTCCCTAATCGTCATCAAGTGAGCCTGATTAAAAATCTCATCAATTTTGGCTTAAATGGGTTATCTGGCTGCGAGTCCAAACAAAAGTTTCAGAAGTATCTGTGTACGGATTTCTTATGGGAATTTTGTCCCTTGGCCCTAAAATAGATTTTTCGTGGATATGGGACCTCGCTATCGGATTCCTCATACCGCTAAATCCGTAAATGAATACTCCATTCGGGTAGATCGGATGACCGGTTTTTGATAAAATCATAACATAGCATTTCATCACCAACTGGTATTCTGACCACTGGCAGGTTCCAAACAACAGTGCTGTTTCCATTTCGTCCTGTCTGGGGCCTCTTCCTTGATTTCCTTGTAACTTCTTTCTATCTTCACTTCGTCTATCATTTTCAGCCTTCTTTCTCTTCTCCTTTCTCCCTCCACTGTTCCCTCTACTTCTGTATTTAAAATCCCCCTCCCTCTTAAAATATGTCCGGTCCAATTTCCCTATCTCTTCTCTATTGTTCTCAGTAGTGTTCTTTCCTCCCTAACTCTACCTAGCACATCCTCATTCCATCCACCCATTTCACTCTGTCTAGCCTCCTCCACACCCACTCATATTCGTATTTCTCCACATAGCACTTATATTTAGTTAATTATCTAGCTCGCTTCATAGTATAGAATACTCGAGGTTCATCCATACGGATTTTCTCCATATGTCGACCGTCTCACGCCGGGTATTCAACTTACACCTGTTCTCTGCCATGGTAGGCTGAAACCTAAAATTTTATCTGTTTCAAGAGGTAATGCAACTGTTCAAGTTAAAAGGAAATTAATGGCAACGAAGTCTTTCGAGAGCTTTTGAAACGTACTTCCACCGTCTTGACGTTTCAATGATGCCATTTCCACTCGAGGAGTATTGTTCGACGAGTCATACATGGAGTTGGGCATAGAATTGGATAGTGTGTAACTGGCTTAAGGAATGGATACCAAATTCTTTCTGCGAAGTGGGTCCACAAGCTTACTGGAGATGCGGGTCGAACTATAGCAGCCGAGGAGCACCTCGAATTGTGGCTTGGAAAGACTATATGCATCAGAAGCAGGTTGTACATATTGTGTGGAAGTAATAGATGCCTGAGATTGCCGACGACTGTGCTTCATAGATGGAGTTCCATCCGTAGCAACAAGCCGAGGGATACCTATCCGGTCGTCTACTGCAGTGTTCGTCCGCTGTGGACATTTAAATGTGGACTATTGGATGCGTTAGCCTCGCCTAATCGGCACGAAATCCATCCCATGAACTCCTACCCTTGCTTCACAATCGCCATGATCGTTCACGGCCATGTCTCCACCTTAGTTTGGAATATGGGATATAGGGAGGGAATGCGGCGGATGGCCAAGGATAATCTAGAGTGTTTGATATGGGGATTTAGGTTGTTCTGAAAAGGTATCTCTTTTGCATAAATAGGGGAGGCGAGCGACATTTGCAGCAGTCATGAGCGAAGAAGTTGCGTGAACCATTGGTGGAGTGCGAGGACGAGCGTGTTTGATGGAGGGCTTTTACACTAGAAGTACCGGTGGGGTCATTCTGACCCCTTTTTATTTCTGGCAATTCATTACTTCAGACTGAATTGTCCCAGCTCTTGCGCATTTCTTTACTTTTTGCGGAAGAGTAAAATGTGAAAACAATAACGTCATAGCGGCAACAGTTTTTAATGCACATTACCTTCAACGCATTACCATAGGGCTATCTTCCTCCCACTTCATTCGAATTTTACCATGATGAAATGGAGTGACATTGTCTTTCGTTGGAATATGTTTTCAATAACTAGGCTTTTCTCATGCGCGGTGATAATAGTTTATAAACACAAAAAATAACTTCATTTGCGAAGCACTTCCAAGGGTCTTAGTGCTCATTCGAAGTGCCACACCCTATACGTGGAACAGGAAAATAAGAGAACGTTGACTTAACCACTATTCTCGCAAAGTTACGTATAAAAATATATTTAAAAAATTTTGGAAACAATTTGTGTATAATTTCGATTAAAAACGTCAACTTTCCATTAGCTAACAATTTCTGAGGTGCCAAATTGACCCCTGTCTGGACTAAGCGGTATGCAGCAAAGTCTGGTTCTTTTGGTGTTAAGTTAAAGGGAGTTCCGCGTGTGATGACAAGCGGAGGAATACCTATCCGATCGTCTACTGCAGGACGTCTAACTATGAAGGACTATTTGATTCCAGTTCACGTGCATATACCTCTTCTTGCGATATCGCCACAGCAGACGTTGGCCAACGCAGGCACGGAGAACGTGTGATCAGACGCTTCCGCAATATTTTTTAAATACTTACTCAAGTTTCGTTGAATGGTTGAGCTCTAACTTCATTATACTCGACGCTTTGAAATTACCCTGACACTAACACGCTCGCTGGAGGAGTCAGATAGACCAATGCCACCTTACAATAGCAAGTCCATCAATAGAAAATTGGTCAGCCAAGGGAAGGGCGTTTTTAGAATGGCTGGGCAGTTCGAAGAGATGGTTTTTCGGGCTCTCTTCTGCGTAGTTCGATTGTCGTAGACGACAGTTTCGATAGCATTGCAGCTACCGACACAATTCTCGAAAAACCCTCTCTGCCGTTTCAACGGCTCCGTGGAAGCCTTAGAGTTTAAGAACAGTCCGAAGTCTGCTGCCAACGAGACCTCATAATCAGATTTTTCGGAAGGTATTGTGCCTAAGTTTTTATATTGCTCCCATAGTCTTAATTTGCCACGTAGTGTTAAGAGAAGATCTCGAATACCTTCTGTATAACTCCTTCTGTATCTATGTGCGATATTATATATTGTTGCAAAGAACATAATTACTCATAGTTTTATACATTGGTAGGTGTTTATGATGTTGTGGAGGCTTATGGTATTGTGCATATTCGTGGAATTTCACCTCCTGACTTGTATTTGCAAGTTTTCGGTAATGAATTAATAGTTGTAGTTTCATAATATAATAACATAATAAGATATATCTGTTAGTCTTAGCTTCCGTCGATTACTCCCAATTTAATAAATGTTTACGAACTCACACAACCATGTCCTGAGTAGAGAAAAATCCACACAGGCGGGATTCGAACCCACAACCTTCGGTAGGGCAGATGACGATGTTAACCAGCCGCCACCGAGACTGACTTTGATTGACTGTTGTAAGATTTTGTGAGTTGCATGTTGCCTAAAAACTCACTCCCTGAAGAACATTTTTCATATAGATACCACGGTATCATGTAGATATAGGCGTGTGGATGATATCATAGTTTTTTGTAATCAAGATTTAGGGTTTTCTCCAGGCCGGTAACCTGCTTATGTAAAAGAAAATACTTAAATACTCCTAACTACATCTTCACCACAATTCTCAAAGCAGGATTTGACTTCAAGAATTACGCAGTGGCAAAGACTAGGACAAGAGACGCCTATTAATGCATGAAAAATAAGAATGAGTATGTTCAACGAATGTCCTTGTACAGAATCCCGAGGAGTCAAATGGCCCATGTACTCCTAGGGTGTAGAAGTGCCGGGCAACCATCGGTTGCTTCAACAGTAGATGGTGCAGTGGAACAGGTGAAAGGTTTTAATCTGGCTAGGCGATGACGAAGATTCCGTGGTGAAAATGACGATTTTTTTCATAAGAGTATTTAGCGTTTAAGAATGTAATATGCATTACCTTTTAGACTCTTTATTTATTTCGAAATCGATACGACTATTCCTTTTCTAGTGAAAGTTTACGTGGTGTGGGATGTGGAATGGTATGCTGTATTTCTGTGTTATTGATTCCCATTCTGTTTCTTTCAGAAAGCAGTCGGGTGCATGAAAAATTTCGATCCTAATGAGGGCCAAATTCTTTTTGGAGAGGTCTTTCGACTTTGAGAGATGACAATTCACATCGTTGCTGGCCTGTGTCGCTGCGCTTGGGTAACGTACGTTACGTAAACATCGAGGAGTTAGCAGGTGACCTTCAATTGTTCGTAAGAAATGAAGTCATGTATCCTGGAGTCGCCAGTCAGTGTCACATCTTCTAATCGACTAAGACACCTTTCATCTCTGCATTATCATCATCGTCGATTCTGGATTGCGGTGAGTTTTTTTTGTTCTTCCTCAAATCTTAAGGTACTCAAGTTAGTGTGAGTGAAATGTGTTTCTCATAAATTTTCCAGAATTTTTCCGAGCATTAGAAACCGTTGTTCGTAAGTTATAACATTAAAAAAGGGGAACGTGAGAAAATGAGAATGTTTCAGTGTACAAATCGCGTCATAAATTAGGTGGAATGCAGTTCGCATGTTTCCTCAATTATTTAAATGCGCAATACACGACTCAGTGTAATATTTTTTATAAAGTTGCTCAGAAGTCCGAAGTTCGACTGCGGATGTGTTTTCAGCGTAGGGCTTGAAAAAATAAACCAATATTAATCCTCTAATTTAGTTTCAGGCTGAATAGTTACCTCATGAAAATAAAAGTATTTGCATCATAAGTATAACGGAATTAACTTCTTGCAGCAGATTCTTGCTTCTTACCCCTGCTTTGGCGTCATAATGATATGAGGATATGGTTTCTATTATATGTTGAAAGAAAAATGTCGCTCAAGCTTCCCTGAGTCCTACAAGTAGGACCAATTAGCGCGAGAGGATATATAATGGATAACTTCTTGGACTTCGCAACTTTTTGGATTGGGATTTGGAAAGGCGTTTGGACTTGGGGAGTCAGACGGAATTGCCCCAAAAAATAAATTCTACGTTAAGTTCTTCCTACCATCAGGTCAGGTTCTTTCAAATAGTTTGCTGTTGAGGAAACATTATCAAAACATCTCGCTTATACCAATTTTATGACCTTGTACCATATTACGCAATGAAATTTATGCGCTAAAGAAAATGTTACTTACATATAAAATAATTTAAGCATTTTTTCGAAAAGAATTACTTGTAATAGCTTGGACTAAATTATTCAATTTTAATCATAATGTTAAAGACATTTCAAATATAATTTGGAAACTTTTTGACAATGAATATCAATTTTTCATTAAAATAAATAGATATGATAGCGTAATTCAGACGAAAATTAACAAATAGTAGTTACAACCCTGAATTCAAGTAGAAACAGTGATGAAAATTACGGAGTGAGGGTGGAACCGCTTACTGTGTTTTTATGGCTAAAATGATTTCCGTCTCAGGTATTAATACTTGAATATCAATACGGTTGTCAAAAGTTAGAAGAAAATAAAGTGTTCCATTTTCGTGTGCATGTTTCATTCATACGCGGTGACGAAACGAAAAATAACCTTTCTCCGATTTTTTCAAGCAATCAAATACCGTGAAGTGAAGTGGCGTCTCATTGCAAAGTTATCCAACGCCACTGGTCCTAAACGATGTGACTTTATTAATAAGTATTACATGAGGAGAAAACAAAAGTAATGAGATTCTCTTGGACAAAGAATGCGAGGCTTGTGATTGAAGTTGGAGGACACAAACTAGAGCAAGTAGAACAGTTTAATTACTTAGGTAGCACGCTAGAGGAAAACGGGCATTGTAGCAAAGGCATACGGAAGAGAATAGCGCTAGCTAAGGAGGCGTTTAGTAATAGAAGAGAGTTGATGACGGGGACAATGGGTAAGGATGTGAAGAAGAGGCTGGTGAAGAGCCTGATATGGAGCGTACCATTGTATGGAGCAGAAACGTGGGCACTGAGAAAGGAGGACGAGAATAGGCTGCAGGCATTTGAGATGTGGGTGTGGAGAAGGATGGAGAAGGTTAGGTGGACGGAAAGGAAGACTAACGAGGAAGTGCTTGAGATGGTGGGCGAGGAAAGGAAACTTTTGAGTGAAATTCGGGATAGGCAGGGTAGATGGCTGAAGGATGTAATAAAGGGCGATGCGTTGCTGAAGAGTGTGATAGAGGGAAGGATGTTGGTCAAGCGGGGAAGGGGAAGAAAGAGAATAGGTTTCATGGACGGGATAAAGAAGGGTAGATCTTATGCAGAGGTGAAAAGGATATACTAGAGGGAGATAGGCCCCTGAATGTGTACAAGACCGGGAGGAGATTCTTTGACATTCAACAAAACCGATACCTTTACCGGTAGAATACATTATACTATAACACGAGGTGCCCCACCCTGTAAAAGTTACGAGCATTATCTTGTCCGACGTCAAAAGAGTCTTATTCAATTAGGGCGGTTGGAGAGCGAATCGTGAGACATTGAATGCATATTTTTATCACTTTATAAGTAAGTCGAAAGAAAATTCTCGGCCCACGCTTCACTCTAGTAAATATATATTTACGTTGAAAATATCCGTACTTATTGTAATATAAATGATGCAAGAATCATATTTTAAAGTTTTCGTCTCAAAGAAGCATTGTTAGGACTAGGGTTTACGGCGCAGAATTCTAAATTTAAGCGAAAATCATACGTGAATACGTGAATTTTTTTTAAGCGTGATACCTTGATATTTATAAGGAAACGTTTTAATTAAAAGAAAAGTATGTTTTCGCGTTCAGGGAAAAAGCTGTATAATTTCGCATTGAATAATTTCGAAATATGTGTCAAACATCGTACTTACGAGTTATCTGAGGAGTGTTTGCGGCAAAAGTAGGATGGATAGGGTCAGGAATGAGAGGGTAATATATGAATGTGGGTTAGATGCTCCATTAATAGACAAATATGAAAGGAGTGTGCTTCGTTGGTTTGGCCATGTTGAGAGAATGGATGAGAGTCGAATGACGAAACATATATATAAGAGTGAAATGAATGGTGCGAGAGGGAGAGGTAGGCTGAGAAAATTGTGGTTGAATGTAGTTGTGGAAATTCTTAGGAGAAGGAATATTAGGAGTCTTAAAACAGGAGGGCTTGTATGAAGCAGTGTATGGGGGTAAATGAGGCAAAAGAGGTTTGCAAGGATAGGCGAGTATGGAGGAAATTATTGAAGCAGAGTTAGGTGTACAAATAAGTATTTATGAGTGAAACTTTGTGACTGTGCCTACCCCGGAAGGGAACGGCGTGATTGGTATGTATGTATGTATGTATGCCATAAAGCTACGTGTAAAAATTGCATTAAATTGCCAAGAAATCATATCGGTAACACGTATTTTTTTGTTTTTATCGATACATATTACCAATTAACCCAAACCAAATGATTTCATAAACGAAAATCTTCCCAACCACGGGACATTAATGGAAAGAGATGAAATTAGAACCGGAGGTGGATTGGTAAAGCCTGTTAGTGATTAGATTGTGGACCGTTTGGTGCTGTTGTGACCACGTTTTTTTAGCTAACTGTACGAAGCTGGTAGGGAATTAATTTTGGACGAAATTCTGGGCTCTTTATCATAACTTTAAACTGGTCAATGAAATGGTTTCCGACGGCAGTTGTATTTATTACTCAGTACTTGCCTTGGTAAAATGGTGTAACAAATGTGGTAAGCTACATAAGATGGCATTTATTAGTTTGGAGTCAGTTGTAAAACATTACTCTTACTCTCGCGCTATAAATTCCCACCTTCCAAACTCATCAATTGCCAGAGGAACTAAGATTTTCAACAGTTCCGTTCATCTTTTGTGGGTGGAAAATATAAATGAGTATTTCGAGGTTTTCTTTGAGCTAGGCGTATGCTCATTCAATAAATTTGCTCATGGTTGTGCCCACACCAACCAATTCCCGACCATAATTTGGAGATTGATTGTGATAATCAAATTATTTATTATCAAACTTGGATTATAATATTAAATATCGAAATTATGGTCGACAATAAATGAGTATGGAAAATACAACGTGCCAATTTAGTGACGTGAAGGATAACCCCGAAGGTAAGCTGGAAGCCTTCGCTTGTAGTTCAAACCCAAGTAGGATATTGTCTGGAACAAATCTTGCTCATTCTCTCTCCGTTCAAGGGTTCAGGGCCGTGTGGTCGATAGTGTGAGGAGGGTGAAAAATAGCAGGAGATGACATGTTCGTCGTTCCTGTTATAGGAAGTTTAAAATTCCCACCCGGAGAGCCTCGGTAGGTGGGCGTGGCGTCTCCCGGATACCGCCTTGTCCCGCCCCCCCTCTCCCCGTTCGGCCTCTCCCCTCTCGTCCGCCGAGACCTGTGGCTCCATCTGTGCCTCAGGGCCTCTCGAGGCAGCGACGGGAGAGTTCTCGGCTCTCCGCCACCGGGTCACTCTTTCCGCCTCATGCGCCCCTGCTACGGCCGCCCTCTGGGTTATGAATTATGTTATGGGCTTAGCAGGAAAAGTGGTGCAGATTGTGCGCTCGGATCCACCCACCCCCCAGTGAGCAGGCCGAAAGATTTCTCTCCTCCCACGCGCCAACGGAGAAATTCTCCGTCCTACACCTCCACCTCCGGTCACGGCTCCCTCGCAACCCTCTGGAAATTGGGGTATTTAAATTTTCCCTGAAAAATCTGGTGGATAATTTCGTCTGCACGCCTACACCGTTGTAAGTTTTCAATAGTTAAACCGTGGTTCTTGTCCTCGGTGGTGAAGGCAGTGTCGGGAACTAATCACTCCCTATTATTTGAGAGTAAATGATAATTTTTTGATCGTTTGAATGTGAGGAAGGAAAGATTAAAGTGTAAGTAAACGTTAAGACACTGTTTTGCTGCTACACTTTATTTTATTTTTATTAAAAATTCAAAGGTTTCTCAATAAAACTTCTTACTCTCTAGTGATAATTCATTGCGAATGAATCCTGATTTGAGTGAAAGAGGCGGTATATACCTCATGTGAATCACTATCAGCGGTACGTGACACTTATAAACGGAAGTGGCCGTGCCGACGACAACGTATACCCAATGGTAAATGTTAATTGAAGGGAATACAATGAGGTCGTTGGCAATTGTTTTTATTCATGAGGAACGTGAGGAAGATCTTAAGATGGAATACGTTTTAAGATTGACACACTAGGGTTAAATGCTTTCTGGCGCTATGATATCACTTCCCTGTCTGGGCAAATAATAAATGTATCTTGAATGTTACTGTAGCCGCTCGATGGCTATTTGTGGCAGAAAACTTATATTTCAGATGTGATGAACGGTGGACATCGGCGACATGAACGCATATCACTTTACATTGAAATATTAGTGGAAAGCATACACTGTTTTGGTGGAAACGTGAGTCGTTGATATTAATAGGTCTTTAGTAAAGTCGACATTAGGCATTAGTTTGTGTTTTAGCCTGTCCATCGAGCTTCAAGCGTTGGTATCATCTATAAATCAGATTGCTTATGGACAGCTTTCTCATTGACTCCCGTTGCGTAGGGGGTAAATAACGGGAGCCTTGGATATACTTATTACAGCAGGTGTAATTTAAAGCTAATTACTGTAGCATGTGCGCATTTCCCCGCTCTCGCTCTATGAATTGATTTTAATTTTGGTGAGCATTTCATCCAATTAATTGCATGAGTAATTTTTTTCTCATTTCCAAGGAGTATAGAGTGTGTCTATCGTCTCTATCTCCTCGCTTGCATCAATGTACGCGCTTATTAATCTAAATCACCCTCACTGCCATCTGTCGTCGAGCCGCCCAAACTGTTCTCCGAGTATTGAGCTATGCTCTCGAACAAGGCTCGTGGTTTCGGGCGCAGGGAGCGGGATCGATCAACACCGCACGCTGGCTACCCCGAGGTGTTGGTCGGCCAATGGATAAATGGAGCGCGAGATGTGAGCGATAAGCGAGGGAACGTTTTTAACCGTCAGATAAAAGGCTTCCATACCAGGCGAACACGGGACGAGTGGCGGTCTGCTCGCGTCACCGGCCTCCTAGCGAAGGGACTTCGCTCGGATCCTTCTAGCTCTACCATGGGACGGGGGAAGGAGTCCTCCGGGGAAGGGGCGGAGCTAGTGGCGCCCAGACCACGCCTCCCGTGGGAGGGGCCGCGCCGGCTCCACCCATATTCCCCTCCCCTCCCAACTGTTGCGCCAGGGGGAGGCCACGCCGCTTCTCCGCGGCCACGTGCTCTCCGACACGACGCTGTTGTGTGTAGACCTCCCGCCCGACCGTGTTCGCCTGGTCGCGAGACCGCCAAATACTCGTGGAAGAAGAAATCGGCTTGCGCACATCGCGGACCTTCTAAGGCCGTTACAAGGACGTCCGTCCTTCCCTGCCACCTATCGGCACAGAGAGGAACTTTCGGGGAGGGAAATTTAATTCTGTTCGTCCCGATTAAGTTTGGGTGGCGTAGGAGTGCATTGAAGTGAATTGTATTTTGGCTATTATGAGAATTTATAGCCAGGTGAAATATTACTATCGGCTAGGACAAATTAAGCGGTAATCTCGCGATAATATGCCTTGTAAAAACTTAATATTTCTTATCATTCAGAGGGCAAAAATTACGTGTGAAGTGCGGGAGCAGTCCAGAACACCTAAATTAGCTGCGACGTGTAGCATTTCCAATAGGTACTTTCAATTAATTTTTATGTATAACTTTGCCTTTCCGTCGTGCTAATTACTAGTCACTTTTGCTAATTAAAAGATCTCATGTGGATGGCCAAATAAAGATTTAGACTCGTCAGACAATCAGTCGATGCGGCATCATTTAGTTGAGTATACTGATAAGTTAAGTGTACCAAGAATGAAATAGTTTGGGAAATAACTTAGTATTGTTCAAATTCTCATTAAGCGCAAGAGACTTTTGACTCTAGCTTGTTCTTTCATGCCATAATTAATATTCTCATCACATAATGTAACAATTTTAGGATGTGTTGCGTGGTTCAAGACTGAAATATTTAACAATTTAGCCCATGAATGTCGAAATAAAATAATTCAAGTAAATTGACCAAGGAAAGTATTTGATTATAAATATAGTCATGGCCCCTTGGTTTGGAAATGACTCAGTGGCTAGGTGTCAAAAATTCTCGTATATTAATGAGATTGCTTGACGCAGAATGCTGAAGTGGGATGTTGCCCTCTTGGAAACCTATCTGAGTTATGAGATTAAGAAGAATAGACTAAATAAGAACCCTCTGGCATTCAGAACAGTATATTCTGTAAATAAGCTGAATAAAATACGTGTGACTTATCGAGTTACAAATACTATGTTAGGTGCTCGAAACTTGGCTGAAGGTGTTGGTTTCGTTTAAAATTATGTTGGTCACTTCAACTGGGAAAAAGGAGACCTGAAAATCAACCTATATATATTTTAATATTTCTTCGCACAACGTTAGCAATGGTGGTCGTGATTTACACTTTCATTTATGTTTCATCACTCAATGAGTAGACGGTGATTTTCAACTCTTAGAGCGCGAAGTCAGTTCATTCTATTTTTACGAGAGAATTATTGTCATGGTTGTTTAATTTTCTCTGAGTGTTGGGATAAGAATGATGAAACACCCCCCCATTTCCGAAATATTTTTAATATAAGTATTGTTTCCGCTTAAACATTCGTGTAGGTTTTGATCTATCCAAAGTAGGTACTCTCCTGTCATCGGAGCCGACCCTAGGGCCTGCGGGGCCCTGGGAAGCTGTGCCTCGTGAGGCCCCAGGTACCTATGATTTGTGCGCCCTTGGGCAACTATGGTTTACGAGCCGTAAGATATAGTTATTCGGGCTCTAGATTATGAGACCAATTCGAAGTGTAATCAAGTAATATTTGCAATTTATTTGTTAATTTTATATTTAAATTTCTTTTTTTATGAAATAATAAATTTTAATTTCCAATTATAGATTAAAAATCATAATTAGCAGACAAATTTTCCGAACTATGAAGAAAGAGCAACCATTTGGTTGGAAAGTGACCATTATCATATACCGCAATGTGACTGTCACACCAAGTATTTATAGTCATATTTCTCCATATTGTTACCTTTACATTTACGAGTTCCTCCAAAATGAAGGGGCCCGGGGCAGTTGCCCCACTTGCCTGGCACTAAGGACAGTACTGCACTAAGGTCACCCTTCCTTAGTGAACAGTCCTTCTTTTTGCTCTCATCAAAGTGATCTTACTCTAATCACTTCATTAGAATCAATACACCTGTTCCTATCCCCCCTCTCCCTCTCATATCATAACATTCTACCTTCCAAAACGTGATAGACTAACCAATCGCCATTATTACTAGCAAAATCCCCCTCTTTGATGCACGAAAATAGGCTAGTAGAGACCCGTGTTTTCTGGAACCGCCCTGAACCAAAGCCAAGGCCATACAGAGAGAAACTAGTCTTTGATTGAATAAATAAAACTCTGTCCGTAGTCACTTGGTGGTATTCCATGGTTGACAAATTGTATTCACGAAACTATTAGTGGTAAGTTATCGGGCATGCCTAAAATACATGTCTTTCCTTAATGATGGTATCATAAAGGCGAGTTGTTGAGTGAACTAGACTCAACGAAGAAAGAGAGAGAGAGTATGTAAGAGGCCTACCGTCTAGGAGCGATTTCAGGTAAGTAGTTTGAGCGAGATATCATTTGACCCAAAAATCAATGAATTTGGTTTCATGTTAAAGAAAAATATCTCACCCTTCCAAAGATGTCAAAATATCAACCCCTTACCCCTCTACTTTCCCAGATATTTGCCCGAATATACCACCCATTTTTGATAGGAAACGAAACGCTCTCCAGAGAGACATTATTTTAAAAATGAGGAATTTATAACTCCTACAATTCGTCAAAAAATTTAGTGGATAGTTTTTATATTTTTTCAACTATTTTTAAAAACTGTGAGTCACGTAGTCACCGCAGTATTTTTTTCCTAATCACAAAAAACCTTCCGTTGTTAACGAGTTTTAATCATATCGCAAGAAAAAAATGAGTCAAGTTCAATACTTATTAAATTCTTTTATTTGATTATTGAGGGTTTCTGTCGTGTCAAAGTATATTATTGAACCTTAACCATTACAATATTTACTTCGTCCTTCTTAAAGCTGTTGTAATTTCAACGAAGAATTCGAATACGGTCTCCATGGTGACTATGGAAAAATCTCGCTCAAATTACCTAGAAGATGCACCTCAGGAAGTTTAGGTAAACATGGCTATTTAAGGGAACGGTGTAATTGAAAAGTTAATTATAGCAGTTGAATAAGAGGGATAGACAACCTGAAAAGAATATAACAGGATTGAGGATTACGTGAATATTATAAGAAGCGTAAAATAGCAGCAATAAAAATGAGATGAAAGCCGTATATTTTAAACGAATGATGGATGCATATTTCATATATAATTTAAGATAATCATTATCAATAGTAAAGGCAGTGGAGTAGGAGGTGCCAAAGAAGTTTATTATTACTTTGAAATGAGTATTTTGAAAACTTGATCGGACTTGTTTCATGTGCATAGATTAAACTGCCATGAACCACTGCAACTGAACGTAAATGAGAGGCCTTGATCGTTTACGGTCAAATGGGATGGAATTGGAGACGAGGCAAACGTATTACACGTGGCAAGATTGTTCCGTATCGTCCTCAGAGTACTTGTTATGGTATACCCAATGAATGTCATTACTCATCTACATCTTCGTACTACCCTACGAGCCACCCTGTGGGTGTGTTACGACACCAGCCATGTAAAGATGTAAGGGATAAGGTCGTGGGAGGTGAAATAGTGACAAGTACTATGGGAGTGTACTTAGGGAAGCTCAGTTTTTATTGTGATCACTTATTTTGCAAGTAATGAACGAGTTTCTGCATCCATCTGCTCGGCAAATATCTCTCTTTATTTTTTCGCTTCTGTCGGACATAGAGATGTAGCGAGTCGTCATGATAGTATTATCTTTGTCACTCTGAAACACACCAGTTCTGAATTACTCAAGCAAACTAAGCCTAGCGTGTTGCCTCGGAGTCTCTAGGGGCTCCCACCTTAGTCCCTCTAAACTCTGTGAAACACTATATGTTCGCTCGTAGCAGTTTTTAACGAAGCGCGCTATTGCTCAAGAATAAGAAAAAGATGAGTTGACGATTTTAGCCCCGTGGAGAGCACTGTTGATTTTTTTAGGCTAATATGTATCTGCTTAAGGGGGAAGAAGTGAGCTTAGAGAGGATACGGAATTCCATAACAAGACGTGATTTTAGTCTCATAAAAGTTGGTGTGGAAGATAATTTCATAGAACTATGAATACCAACTTGATCACATCCTGCTGCTAGCCAGCAAATGGTTTGGAGAGAATCAAGAACACAAAGTTACTGCGAGATTAAAACTAGAGCAAGTGGAAGAATCAAGCTGTCCAAGAACTAATTATAATCGATTCGCTGATAATATCGTGATTATGGCTGGAAGTGAAGAAGAGCTGACATACATCCTTGGATACATGCATTATATTCTTTACCGCCAACGTAATCTTCGACTGAATGGACAAAAGACGCAATGCCTAGTTGCTAACAGAGGAGGAGCTCAGAATGCAAGGATTATACCGTAGTAACTAATATTCTATTGTAATAACTACTGCAATTACTTGCAATAACTAATAATCTACTGTAGTAACTAATAAACTATGACCCTATTTTCTAGCATGTCTACATTATATATCCTACTTACATGGCAATAGTGCATGTTTGGTGATCTTCACCCCCTGCCACTCACCCTCGTGGTGGCTCGCAGGGTATTACGTAGATGTAGATGTAGATTATGCTGGACGGAGAATCGCTGAAGCATATGAAGGAGTTTGAATACTTATAAAACAATATAAATTCTGATGGAACAAGCACTAAATAAACACGGAGTAGGATAATTAGAGCAAAGAATGCCTTTAATATTGAATAAAAACTCTTCACATCCAACTCTGTCGATATATTGCGGAGGGAAAAGCTAGTTAAATTTTGGTGTGATGTGTGTTGTTGCATCAGCGAGTCGTGAATTGTGGGACGAACAGAAGAAACGCCTGGAGGCTTTTGAGATGTGGTGTTGTGGAAGAATGTGCTAAATATACTGGACAGAGCGAGGAGCGAACCAAATGTTACTGAGGAAAGTTGAGAAAGAACGGAGCCTGAGGAGAAGAGTAAAAAGAAGACGGGACGCAGGCATGAAGGATTGATGAAGATGGTTTTAGATGGTATGAGGCAAAAGGAAGATCTAGACGGGAATATTGGAAGCAGTTAATGGAGGACGTGGGATGTGGACGATTTTCAGAAATGAAGAGGATGGCAGAGGATAGAAAGAGGCGGAGGCCTGTCGCAAACCAAACCCGATGGCTTGAAAACCAGAGAAAAAGAAGAAACAAAGGTACATCTACATACTACCCTCCGAGCCGCCGCATGGGCGTGTGGCAGGGGATGTTAAGACACTAGCCGTGTAAAGACCTAAGGTTTTGGGAGGCGAAATGGTGACGTGTATTATGGGAGTGTATTTATCGAGGCTCAGTTTTGTCGTGATCGCTTATTGTGCGCGGAAAGAAGGAGTTTTTGTACCTACCTGGTCGGCAGAGTATCTCTCTTATTTTATCGCTTCTGTCGGACCTAGAGATGTAGTGAGGCGTCATGATAATATTCTCAGGGTCGCTCTGAAACATACCAGTTCTGAATTTGTCAAGCAACCTTAATCCGTGAAAAGTTGTGAAACGCTATATGTTAACTTGTAACGGTTTTCAACGAAGAATGCAACTTTTCTTTGTATTTTATTAATTTTTTTGGTTAAATCTTTATAACCTGGGTCCCAAATGCTCGCGGCGTATTCGAGGTGTGGCCTGACCAGAGCGAAGTATCATCTAGTGGCGGGTAGAGAGATCAAGAAAGATTAAGTGAGCAGAGTTCCTAGAACAAAGACGGTAGGCATCCTGTCAGAAGGAGACTGCTAATATACAAGGCGCAAGCTTGAAAGTAAGGAAACATTTCATTTAAGTATAGATAGAGAGCATACTGTGTTGCGGCAATGGAACTTCAAAGGCACTCGAACTATAGAGATCGAAAGCAATTCAAATGCAGTGTTATGGAAGAATATTGAAAACCAAATGCACGGATAGGATAACCAACGAACAAGTCTGGCGCAGAACTGAGTAAGATTCATGATTGATGACATGTCTCCGAATTATAAGAGGCAAACCCATTGCAATAATTCTTAGATACGACATTTGCTTGGAAAAATATCGGAAGGCACGACATGTTTCGAGGAATAACAGGTATGTAACACGCCAGGCAAAACGAGGGATATCCTTAATCAAAGATATATGAGGAAATTTGTGGGTATCTGAGAGAAGAGTGGTATAAAGAGATGTGGCAAACCAAACCCTGAATAGATGACCGATGACGATAGTGATGGCTATAGGTGAGCAGATCCATTAATCGATTCAGAAAGGATACGTAGAGTATTCTATCTGCTAATGAACGAATATGAAAGTAGCGTACTTCGTTGGTCATGTTATATTAAGAGAAATAGTTAGCTAACAAAATAATAATATGTACCTAAGAGTACTGGTGAGGAAAAAGGTTAGAATTAGAAACTTATTGTGTGAATAAAGGAAATTGTTGTGGGCTTTTCTTGGTGGAAATAATCCGTCATAGCAGAATAAAGTAACTTGGTTAACTCCACTTGTGAGACTTTGTTGTCACGACCCCAGTTTCGACGTGAAGGTGCCTGATGATGACACTAAATGACGAAACCCGGGTCGTGACAGTAAATTCTCACAAGTGGAGTTAACACAGACATTTTATTCGTCCGTCATTGTGTAAACGTGATTAATTGCTCGAATGAGTTCGGTGTGTCTGGAGGAGGAAAACTAATCGCCTGGAAAACTTTTTATCATATTTTATGCAATATGATTAAGTGGTATGGGCATCAGAAATGTGCAAGAATCGAACATAAAAAGTGTGCAATGATAGGATATTCCAGAGGAAACTTGGTCGTCATAAACTATTTTTCTTGCATTGTATTTAATATTGTTTGTTTACTTCCCTGCATACTACACTGAGAGGGTTGCATGTAGATGTAGATTTAGGGAACGGATTTGTTTTTATTTTTCTAACTGGAGAACAGCATTTTGCAACTCATAAATATCATTCGTATGGCCACATCTTGCCTTGATACTGTAAGTTAATACGGAATGAAGGCCGGCCCTATAACAGTTTTCGCACGATGTGAGTGAAGGTAATTCTAAGGAAAGGGACAGTTAGGTAAAAATAAAAGAAACGAAAAGTTTTAAATGCGTCTCGCGCATTTGAAAAACCTCGTGCCTTGTGGTGTTGACGTCACCTCGAGTGACGCACCGAATCTCGCCGCGAGAATAACGCTGGCCTGCGAAAACCGTTCCCTGGAGACAAAGGTGTTGGCGTCTTGAAGGTGACTCGCCTGTCTTCCTGCAATGGGTTATTTATCTCGGGCACCGCTATGATTTTTGCATGGGTGCGGGGAGGCTTTTTTAAAACCCGAGCTGCATTATCCGTTGGAGAGGGGAAAAAAACTTAGAACTCGGGATAGCCTAATGTGGACCGAGTCACTTTATTTAAAGAGGAGCGGAGGAGGTACCCTTTCAGAAGCGACCCTTCTGTATTTTATTCTTTACCTCCCTCCCCACCCCAGCCCATCATGGAGACCATTCCCATCTGTATCTGGAGGCACCAAGGTCGTCTCTCGCTTCGGGAAGATGATTAGGCCCGTCAGTCCCTTTGCCTATTCCCGCGTGGGACGGATACGACCATGGATCCTGTGACCTTGCGCTCGGTGCAGTGGGCGGACGACAAACCAGCCACACGCACACAGTCATCTCTCCCGACTCGCTCGCTCTCTTTTCGCGCGCGCATAAATTTCGCCGTCACGCCGCGAGATTTTCGTTTCGTTTTTATCTCTCCCCCGTGCGTATGTCCTGCTTCGCGATGCCGCCGCGAAGAGGGAGAGAGACAGTCTTTTTTTTTAATGTCTTCCATCTTCCCTCTCAACCCTCCTCATTCCCACCCCCCAAGCATCGTGCTCATGCGTTTCGTTCCGTTTTTGTTTCGCTCTCTCTCTCTCTCTCGGCTTCGCAGTCGTTCGCTCCTCCGCGCTGAATGTTTTTTAAAAAGGGGAAAGTTGCAGCGAGAGGTCGAATTGGGAAGCACTGCAACTTCACCCCGATGCACTCTCGACGCCGTCTAATGGGGTCGTTCGCTCTGAAGCGGAATCTTTGATTTTTATTCGTTAGTTTTGTTCCACGGTCTGCAGCCCGAGGGTTGTCATGAACGTCGAGCAGGGGCGATCCCAGGAATTTAGTTCGGGAAGGGGGGTGGAGACTACCATTAAATTATGGCAATTTTCAGTCATCCAAAAAAAAACTATGAAACTTACATCATTTTATCTATACAGGGTGTCCCATAAATGTCACGCCACAGTGACACTGGAGCTAGGGCAGCCTAAGAGGAACAGAACCAGCCTAATATGACCTCAGTAAAAGTTGCACGGTTTTCGAGATATTGCCAAATTAAAGCTTTTTCAAAAATTTCACTTTTTTTTACATCTAGTCCCAGAATTCACTTGAATAGCTCCCAATTTGGCTCTCTGATGGGGCTACTGACACAAATTAACAAACAAAGTACTCTATCCATCCCATTTTTTGAAAACCGATAAAGTTAGACAGGTATAGCGGCTTTCGCGTTTCTTTTGTTTGTTCGGACCCCATGACCCCCCCTCCCACTCGGGCCTCTATTCCAGGTAGAAGTCGGCACATGAGTCACAGTTGGCAGATTAAAAGAGCGGCCCTAATGAGAACGTTAAATTATCCGATTGAATTCTGGGACTAGAAATGTAAAAAAGTGAAATTTTTGAAAAAGCTTTAATTTGGCAATGTATCGAAAACCGTGCAACTTTTACTGAGGTCATATTAGGCTGGTTCGGTTCCTCTTAGGCTGCCCTAGCTCCAGTGTCACTGTGGCGTGACATTTATGGGACACCCTGTATAATAAGGAGCAGATAACTATTATACTTTTCAGATCATTGATCGGAGTGTTTAATGTTGTATTTGATAACTACGTCTAGTTGTTAAAATTGTTTTGTAAAACCCAAAATTTTCGGGGGGGGGGGAGGATGTATCCCCTTCATCCCCCCCCTTGGATCGCCCCTGCCGTCGAGGGTAGAATTTCTTTAGTAGAGTGGCTGCAAAATTTGGTGTCAGTCGCCTGCGCAAAGCGTGACGTTAGGAGGGAATGCTTGGAGTGGAAGGGGTAAACTAAGGAGTTTCTACCCGACCTTACGGCTGAAGACCAAGCAAGTAAACCCGCGAATAAAATTCATAAATTACAGAGCCAGCGCAACATGGTGGAAGTCACGCAGTAGACTATTATTATCGAAAGAGCCAATTCTCTATGTAATGTATGGGTACATAAAATCAATTCAGGAGAGCCTTTGGCACGCAGCGCTACCAACGTGATTGCGTTTCTCTTGAGTGGTCAGAAAGTGTCAGCAGGGCATTTAACGACAGTAAATACGATCCAATCGAAGGTGCTTCGTGCTACGCTGATATTATTAGCAAACTTAGAGGAGAGGCCTATCTAAATAATAGGATAAAGGGACAAAGAGATGTATTAAGTTTTATCTAAATTAAAGATTAAGCGCTTTGAAGTTGGCAACAGAGGTTTGAGACCCCAATGGTTACGCACAACTTTCTGGAAGTTCATTATGAATTATGAAGAGTAAACATTGTTTGATTCCAACAATTTAATATAAATTGATTGAATCAAACAAATTTTCTTTTTCATTATTCAAGGTTTGAGACCTTGGAAACCCGAGTCAGATACAAGAAGTACTTTACTCCTCTATACGGAAGAACACAAAAGTGACTCTATCTATGATAACAGTCTTCTTTGTGAATTCCACTGTGTTGCACGATGGCAGTAATCTTGTAATTTTATTCTCGGATTTAATTCATCGGTCTTCATCTATAAGGTCGGGTCGAAGACCGTGGAACCATCGAGGGGAGAGATCTGCAAGTATTTTGCTCAGTAATGCTTTGTTGAAGTCGCGCATTTGGAGATTTTTTACGTAACTTTCGTACCGATTTTTCCTAGGTTACGAAACGGAATCGACGCCACAACCAAACTTGTCGTCTGGAAAATGCTATTATGTAATTTTCATCCGATTGTTTTCCGCCCGAATTGTTTAATTCACACCGGATAGCAATTAGTCACGAACAATCTTTTCGGAATCGTAAAGTGACCTAATTATTTCTGAGGTAGAGAGATCTGTGTCTTTCTCGCATCCCGCATTTATTCACTTCTCATCAAATCTGAAAACAGCTCGCAAGGCCTTTAACGTCGGGTGATTTAGGTTGTGCCACCGAGAAAGGACATTAATGTCATCTTATTCATTTTTACGGGTACTTGTAGAAATATATACCCTTTATTAGGTATGAACAACAAAATGCGACATTTTCCTGCTATTTTTTTCGCGAACTGTACTTGAAATAAATTGGTTTTCATTGGGAGAATGGGAGAAACAGGTTGAAGAATAGAATTTTTCAAATGATTATAAATCCTCCTTTAACTATTATCTTTTCCGAATGTCTTGGAGGATCGGAGGCAGGACTAAAATTTGTGGAGTTGCGCGAAGAGAAATTCCCCGTCACGTGACTTTCCCTGAGCCCCTCAGGGTACCGTAGGCGTGGCGTAGTATAGAGCCTCGAAAATTCAGTTGCTCTCGGACCTTAGTTGTGTGAACTTCGCGATTCAGCTTACTGTGTTGCCAAAACTCATCAGCACAGGGCCTCTCTCATTGTGCAATAGGAAAATGAGGGCTAGCGAAGGTAGCGAACTGGATTCGGCTTCTAGCATTGACCAGAATTGCAGGTACCCTCGCCATATACCTTACTGGATATGACCAACAAATGTTTACCTTCCTGTGCTATTTTTATCGCAAATGAAAGGAGTTACACGCTAATGCACTTGTTTTGCAATTTTACAACGTTTTCCATCGATAACTGACTAGATATCAACATGAAATTATATCGTAAATGCGGATTCTCCTTACGTATTTTGTTTATAAATTAAAGTTAAAAAAATATCCGCATTCCTGATTAAAACTGTTGTAAAATCGAGTAGAATCCATAGCAATAAGCAGCCAACATATTTTTCAAGAATTAATTGCCTTAAATTTTAAACAATTGATTGATATTCTTGCTTTACATCCGCTAATTCGTCCATTCCGTCGAGCTATCCAAAGGTGAGTAAGGAGAGAGCAGGGTTAAACAATATGATTATTATTTCGAAACATTTTAAATTCAAAATTTACAAAGAACAAAGAAAGAAAGTTACTTGAACCCGGTTCTCATGGCTAGCAGAGGAGGACACTACCCTATCCTCAGGTCGGCGTTTGGTTAAACAGAAACATCTATCACCTATCGAAGATTCTTCTGTCAAAACCTGAATTCGCGGTTGAAGTAGACTCAGAGGCACCAACTTCAAGGTGACCTAAGTTACATCTTCAAATTTAATTTTATAATCATCAGCAAAACCAAGCTTCAAACATCCATGCTAGACAGAGTTCAAAAGAGTGATCTACAGGTTGGCAGGACGTCGCGCTATAAACCTGGCCAAGAGGACGACCCTGTCCGCCTATTTTATACACACCAATCGGAAATCGTTGAGTTCGCAATGTCATAACTCCGCTATGGTTGTGTTTCTGTAAGTTTGAGTCCCTCTTGAATGAACCAACTGACCATTAAAATCTGCTATCTCCCGAGCGAAAGTTATTGAAAATTCATGCTGTACGTAAATGTATAACCCACCGATGTGAGGGATTAAAGCGAAAATACAGTGCAGGAAAGAATAGAGGAGAAAAATGCAGGGAATGAGCTATGAGAAGAATAGCATTTGGAACACATAACTTAAGGAGGTCACCATAATTTTTCCTTGGAAGTTTCTGTCGCCACTGTTGGAAGTGATGTATAGCTAAAACAGTTTTTCGGTGACCCAACTCTTTCTCGGAAAATGAGCGTAAAAATGCGTATTTTTCCTCCGTATTTTTACTAATTGTTTTTTCAAGAAATGCTCGGCATAAGCCGAGCCTTACTTGGCTCGTGGATAGGGCCACTTGTGACGTGATAACAAGTGTTCTCCACTTTTCTATGAAAGGGTTGACCGCCCAGATGTTTAACGGTCTGTAGTCGGGAAGTATGAGTTATGAGTAAGCAGTTTTCCACTCGTGTAATTTAATTTCACTATCCTCGACGCATTTGCTTATTTTATATGTTTAGGTAGAGCCGTGGAAGATATGCAGTCTTAAAGTAAAGGTAAAACTGCCAACTCTTTCTCATCATAATGGGACAGTTTCAACGTACCAGCCTTTACAATATTTCAATCATTTATGACTAGTTAACTTGAATTAAATGATGCATATGGAAATTTCGCCATATGGAAAATGCGGATCACTCTTCTTCAAGGTTCAATCTATTTCAGATACGAAAATGAAAAAGTTGAGTACCTACTCTCTCATTATGATACTTCCTCTTTTGAATGAGGCGGCTCCAAAAATGTTGGCGAGATTTAACGTTTGTAGCTTCCCATTAACGTAACTTGTACAAAAATTAGATGTGATCTTTCCCATTTACGAAAGCTTATTGATTTTGCTTAATGGGCAATCGAGGTTCTTGTTGCCATTAATACGTAAGCTATAGACATTGAAATACATTACGTAAATTAAATGTCTCCATTTTCGTGTATCGAGTACAAGAAAAAGCCGACTTTTCATGTTGAGTGTCACCTTTTAAAGGCGATGAGAGACACGAGCGTTCTCCTTAACAATGCCATTTTCCGGCATTAATGGCATTCAATAAAACTCGAGCTGCTTTCCGCTCGTGCACGTTTCGGAGGTAATCGCGCTCTTTAAAGCCGAGAATGGAGCATTAAAGCGGCTTGGTCGCATTACTGGCATTCTACTTCGGTTAGAATCTTTGGTAGCAATTGCACGTGTTAGCATCAGGCCGGCCTTACGTAACTCCGTTCGCCATGCTATTCGCATAGCACTTGAGCTCAGAGTTTAAAGGCTTAACAAAACTGGCATTTTTTCCTCAGAGGTATTTATTCCCACTGGATAGCGTAATGCGGTGATTTTGGCGAACTCTTCTCGGGTTTCTTACCGGCTGATCATCATCATCATAGTTATTGATGATTTTAGCTCTGATAAGGTTGGAGTATCATCCGGTGTTCCACAAGGAAGCGTGATGGGCCTTCTTTTTTTCATTATTAATAATTATGATCTAAGTTCTCGAGTTAGTAGTAAGTTAAGATAATTTGCAGACGATACAGTCATCGACCGTGAAATTAGCAAAGACGCGGACTTCTGTCATCGGACCTTAACAGCGTTCGTTCGTGTACCAGGAGTGGGGGCTAGAATTAAATCTTAGTAATTGCACCACAGTTCGCTTCCTGCGAAAGTCATCACACAAAAGCCATACCTACACTGTGGGGGTATACACATTAAATCTTCTGACACAGTTAAATATCTTGTAATTTACCTTAACTTCGGATATATCGTGGGGAAGACGCACACAAAACATATGCGGCTCAGCTTTAACGCTTTGAGTGCGGCATGACGTGACATTACGTCAAGGTTGCCTCTACGCTGGTGCTGATGACGTGATATCACGTCATGGGTACCGGGAGTGTTCCAGATTTCACTTGGGGGTGTAGTGAAAGTTTCCTAGTGAAAGCTGGAACACTCACGGTACCCTTGACGTGATATCACGTCATCAGCACCAGCGTAGAGGCAACCTTGACGTAATGTCACGTCATGCCGCACTCAAAAGGTTAAAGAAACTAGGTTTTGTTAAGCGTATAATAGGAAGGTCCTCGGATGAAAATGTAAAAGAGAGATACCACTTCGCTCTGGTAAGGTCACACCCTGAATTCGCCTCGAGCATTTGGGACACTGGGATCATATTGGATCATCACATGGAATCATAAAGATTTTACTAAAGAAATTAATGAAGTACAAAGAAAAGCGGCACGCTTCATTAAAAACTGCTACCAGCGAACATTAAGTGTGTCACAACCTTTTAAGGGATTAAGGTGGGATGCCCTAGAGAGTCGAAGGCTACACGGTAAGCTTAGTTTGCTTGAGAAATTCAGAACTGGAGTGTTTTTGAGCGACTCAGGGAATAATATCACGACGCCTCACTACATCTCCAGGTCTGACAGAGGCGATAGAATAAGAGAGGTACATTTCCGAACAACCTGGTACAAAAACTCGTTCTTACGGCGCGCAATAAGCGACCACAATAAAAACTGAGTTCAACTAAATACACTCTCAAAATACACGTCACCATTTCACCTCCCAAAACCTTATCCCTTACATGTTTACCCGGCTGCTGTCCTAATATCCCCAGCCACACGCCCTTGCGGCGGCTCGCTGGGTGGTATGTAGATGTAGATCATTGGTCGTTCAAATTTAAGACTGTTTAGCTGCAGCCCTCCACCATTCCCTCTCTGATGTTCTTACTTCCTGGTAGCTCTTTCTATAAACTTTCCTCTTTATTTGGTGCATGAACTCGTTCATGGGTCTTCCTCTGTGGACCTTTCCCTCTGTTTTACCTTACATTCCACTCTTCACGAACCCATTGTTCCTATGAGTCTGTCCGATCAATCTGGTTTTTATTTTCTGTATGAAATTCTATATTATCCTTTCCTCTTCTACTCTGATGTAAGCTTCATCATTTCTTATTTTTTCCGTCCATTTTATCTTCAGCATCCTCCTCCAGCGCCAGATTTCGAAGGTCTCTTATATGTTCTGGTCAGCTTTTCCAATGGTCCATTCTTCCGATCCAAGGAGTGTCAAGCTCCACACGAATGTTTTCACGAACTGCTTCCTTGTTGGTTGTCCCATCGTCATTGAACACATCCGTTATCTTTTACCCATTCCTTAACTTGGGTTATTCTTCGCTTAATATCTGTTGTACTTCTTCCGTCGCAGGTGATGGTACTTCCGATATAGGCGAAGGAATCCACTTGCTGAAATTTACCCCCTATATTGTGACTTCTGCATTCAGATACTCTCTTCCGCATATTAGGATTTTAGTCTTCGTCTTACTTATTTTCATGTCGTATTCTTCGAGGAATTGGTCCATTGGTCACACAATTTAGTGAAATCCGCAGTTGAAAAATTCGCACCCGCAGAAAAACCCGCAGTTCGCTCGGACTGGGAATGGAACCCAGATCTCTCGATTTGGCCGAGTGCTCTCAGCAGTTACGCTACCCAGGTGTCCTCTTCCACTGAGAATCTCGTGGGGGCTTTAAGGAACAAGTTGTTCCTACAGGTACCGTGCATATGATGCCAGAGGTACCCGTATGCGAGCGCTATGCGCCACAGTCCACGGGGTAAAGCCCAACTTTAAACGCAATGGTGTTTACTTTGGACATATTCAAAGAACCACGGAACTTAGCCGAGCAGTTACTTCAGCGGAGTCACCCGCTAGTGATCACACAATTGTGTGAAGTCCGCAGTGGAAAAATCATTCGCCAGGCCTGGGAATCGAACCCAGATCCCTCGATTTCGCGCCGAGTGCTCTAACCAATTAAGCTACCCAGGCGTCCTCTTCCATTGAGAATCTCATGGGGGCTTTAAGGAGCATGTTGTCCTCACAGGTACCGTGCATATGATGCCAGAGGTACCCGTATGCGAGCGCTATGCGCCACAGTCCATTCTTTGGTCCATTGCGTTCAGTGACCTTTGAAGATCATCGTGATTTCCTGCTATGACTGCGATGCCGTCTGCGATGTGGAACATGTTTATTTCTTTTCCGTTAATCTTAATGCCGTGCAGCCCAATTTCATCTGCTTTTGTCATTTATTCCATCTGCATAGCGTAGTTAGTTGAATGTGGGGAACACTTTACTAATGTCTTTCCAGCTGAGGTGCCTCATTATACCGACGTTTCGAAAGGAGACTTTTATCTCTTCAACAGGGCTGCACGTGATGTTAGGAAAGGCTGCTTTCGAAACGAGGGACAAAATGATGTGCCTCGCCTGCTGGGAAGCCCTAGAAAACCTCATCACTATTTTAAAGAAAGAATTTTAATTGATTGTGATAATTTCGAAGCTTATCTACACCTGCATCTACTTATTACCCTGCAAGCAACCACAAGGGTGTTTGGCAGGGGATGACTTATCACCAACATGAACTAGAGTGAAGAAATTTACTTTCGCCAACACGCACCACACTGTGGGTATGCTACGAATGATACAGAAAATACAAAAATATTCTATAATGTAACTATATAAACGTGACAAATGAGTCATGCAGGGAACATGCAAAACATGGTGTTAGCACTACTCGGCAGATTTAGAAGTATGCATTAGGGGGTATATGAATAAATAGGTTACACTACCTGTCAACTAACCTACTTCAAGATCTAAACGTAGCCATTGTAGTCTCTAATCAATCAGGGGAAAAACGACATTTTGAACCTCTCTGTTCTACAGTCTATTTCCCTTATTTTACTCTCATGATCGGATCTACTGTAGTTGGTTGGAGTTCGTAAGATAGGGCTTATCTGGGCAGTCAGTACGTATTTATTGTTAGTGCTAAATCCTACTTACTCTCGAATTTAAATGGTAAAACGTGATATATTCATAAAGTAGAGATACCTGTATATATGAAGGTAACCTAGAGAATATCAATTTGCTCTGCAACCCAGAATAATTAAAAAAAGCGAATGGTTTCGTGCAGTTCTCTCTGCAGTTGACTTAATTATTCTCAGTTTCCTCTGTTAAAGCCGCCATACATGGTAAATTTTTACTGATATACGTATCATATGTACGAATGAAGGTGATATAGAATATACAAAAAAATAAATGGAATTAGAGCATGTTCAATTTCCCGTTAGGTCATTCAGACAATCAAACAATATTCCGCTTTACACGGTACAACGTTACACATGAAAATGTTCATGCATTCGTTTGTAGAATAATATTTACCGTGTAAAGCGGCCTTTTTGAAAACTCTCGCTTTTCAACAAATGTGTGTTGAATGGAAAAGTGATAGTTCCATTGTTACATAATACAGGGTGCGGGATTATAACTTCATTTTTTCAAAACGCAATAAAAAACCATTTAATGAATGAGAATTTTTTTAATTTTTTAATGATTTTGTAGGTACATATCTAAAGTTTTGCGTTACACAGTTTTGAAAATCATATCAGGCAGATGACGCCCCCCACTGTCCATACACTGAATAAGCCGATTTCTGGTGTTTGTCAGAAACCTTACCAGCATAGCAGCGGGTATATTGGAAATTTCTGCCCGGATGTTGGCCTTCAGGTCTTGTAGGGTCCTTGGACGGTTGACATAAACACGGGATTTCAAAACAACCAACGTATGGGTTTTTTTTGAGGGAGTTGACACAAATGGGGGCAGAAATTGCCAACCTATCCGCGGCTATGCTGGTAAGGGTCATGAAAATCACCAGAAATCGGATTATTCAGTGTATGGACAATTGGGGGCGTCACCTACCTGATATGATTTTCAAAACTGTGTAACGCAAAACTTTAGATATGCATCTACAACATCATAAAAAAATATATAAATTATCATTCATAAAATGGGTTTTATTGCGTTTTGAAAAAGAGGAAGCTGTAATGCTGCACCCTGTATAATAGTGCCATTTAATAGAGCCTGGAACGGTGTTAGTGACAAATATAAGTACGTTGTACTATTCAATGCCACGGTAATTCATGCTCGTATGATAACGAGAGATCGCTGAACACAGACGCATGTCTGTGCGAATCAAGGTTTAAGGGAATGAGGTTGGTGTGGTGGTCTGAGTAAAGGACTTCTCCATCCTAAGGGGCTAGGTTCAAATCCCGGTGCTGGAGAGTAGTTCTCCAACTCGCAAAGTAAATATCTCGGAGAGTAGATCGGTAAGGGCCTGACATTTTGTTTTCTTTGAAAGGATTAGGTATTTTTCTTTAACATGAGACCAGATTCATTGGCTGAAATGATATGTCGCTTATACTGCCTGAAGTCACTCCTAGACTGTATGCATCTCACGCATCATTTCCTCCTTGATTGAGTCTAGTTCACTCATCGACTTGCCTTTGATTGTTCCATCATTAAGGAGGATTTGCTGCGTTGACTATACGATTAATTTTTAAAACTCGTTGAGAAAACATTCAAACCACCCCCTGTTAATTTTTTGACGATATCTAAGTGTTATGAATTCCTTATTTTTCAAAAAATTTCTCTCAGGAGTGCACGAACGTACTATTTCCCATGTAAAATGGCTGGTAATTCATGGCAAATATCTCGGGAAGTAGTTCGGTAAAGGGCTGTAATTTTGTTTCCTAGGAAAGGATAAGGAACTTTTCTTCAAATTGAGACCAAACGCATTGATTTATACGTGAAATAATATTCCGCCCAAACCACCTAAATCCGTTCACCGCGATAGTCGACAAAAGTCGATCGGCAAATATTTGTGCTTCGCGGCGATGATCGACTTTAGTCCACGACCCTGAAAAAACTTTCTTTGGCCGCGACAGACGCCCGAAATCTCTTATGTTACGTCCCCGAATTTGAACACAGCAGTGGCGATCTATGGTGCGGTATAATTATATATAATACACTTGTATTATAAACCTGTAATTGTATATAATACACTTGTCAGGCCTCATTTAGAATATGCCGCTAGTATATGGGATCCGTACGAGGAAGGTATGATTAAAGAATTAGAGCGCGTGCAAAGGAGATCTGCTAGGTTTGTTAAAGGCCGTTATGATAATTGTATAAGTGTTACGAGCTTAATAGAAGAACTAAGATGGGAATTACTATCAGAACGCAGGTTAAAATTTAGGTTAAACCTTTTAAGTAAATTCGAAACAGAGTTGCTCACAGATGACGTTAGATATATATTGAGAACCCCTGCGTATTATGCTAGGTTTGATCATATTAACAAGATTAGAGAGATAGATTGTCGTACCGATAGATTTAAAATGTCATTTTCCCTCATACTATAAGAGAGAACATTAGGCAGCGTAGCAAAGGGATAGGTAGGTGAAATATAGTTAGAGTCGTCTGTAGTGCATGATGCATGTAATAACAACCATTAATCCCTTTCTAATTATGTAGATACTAACCATGTGACCCTCTTATCTAGCATGCCTTCATTAAATATCCTAGTTGCATGTCAATAGTGCATGTTTGGTGATCTTAACCCCCTGCCACACACCCTCGTGGTGGCTCGTAGGGTATCACGTAGACGTAGATGTAGGTAATTGAACCAAGTGGACGCATGAAGAATACGATTGCGATGAAAATAATACGAATATGACTTTCGTTTTCTCATTGTAAAATGACATTTTCAAAGAACGCTTGTTGAAAACCAGATACGCTGTGAAAGGGTTAAGAAGCGTTAGGCGAGTCGGGGATGCAAACGGGGAGCCGGTGAGAAGGGGGAGAAACGCGAGGGAGGCTCACTATCACGTCTTCTGCCTCCCATAATCCGACGGGTGGAAGAGCCGGGATGAGAGATGTACCGTGTGTTTACGGTTCCATTGGGGTGGCGGCCGACCGGCGTCCAGTGACGCCGCCGTCCGCGGTACACTGTTGTGTCGTCCCTGCGTGGGCGACCCGTGTTGTGTATAAGGAGCGCGCCCTTCCCACCCCACCTTTGCACTTTCCTCCTCAGGGGAAGGGGGGATCGCGGGTACCCCGGTCGGCCTTGGCGTTGCCCGCGGAGGGCAGTGGCACCGCGACGGCGGTCCGACCGCCCACACGACCCTTGAGGACCCCTTATAAGGGCCCCCACGCCGCCCGCGTACGCTTCGCGCGACGCCACTCTAGGCGGAGTGGATGGATGGAGGTGGATGTGAAAAAATGAAACAAAAGAAAAACGAAATGGAAAACACATGCCCGGGTCCTCCCCCTCCCGGGCATATCTCCACTTAGCGTCCTCCTCTTCGTCTCCCTTTGCCTTTTTTAAAAGGCGACTCCCACGCGTTTGTAGTGAGCAACCAAGACGGACGGCTGGAGAAGACTCATCTCAGCTCCACTTCTCCCAAAAAAAAGCCTCTCCACGCAGGTCGGTTGCCAAGGGAACGCTACGGAGAAGGATTTTACATGTACGATACGATCCCGCGAGCCACAGCAAGGGCGTTCTGCAGATAGGGCTGTTGGGATCCTGGCCACGCCAATTCTGCTCCCGCACATTGTCATCATCATTGGTTGTTCAATCCTAAGACTGGTTGACTGCAGCGCTCCTCCCTTCCCTATCAAATGCTTGTTTCCTTACCTATTTGCTTCTCTTTTTACGTATTATCCTCTTTATTTGGGCATGTAACTTATTCCTGGGTCTTCCTCTGGGGAATTTTCCCTCTATTTGCCTTCAATTATGTTCTTCACAAACCCATTGTGTCTCAGGGTGTGTCCAATCCATCTGGTTCTTCTTTTCTGTGTGGAGTTCCATATGGTCCTTTCCTCTTCCTCTTCCATACATTTCATCATCTCTTATTTTGTCCGTCCATAATATCTTCAGCATCCTCCTCTAGTATCGGGTTTCGAAGGCTCCTATTCTTTTCTGGTCTGCTTTTCCCATAGTCTATGCTTCCGATTCATAGTGTATTTACATACTGATTCCATGTTTGAAGTCGTATCTTCTTTCAGCACAGCAGTTGTCTTTTTCCCATGAACGCCTTCCCAACTTGGGTTATTCTCCGCTTGATGTCCGTTGTACTTGATCCGTCCCACGTGATGGTACTTCCGAGATAGGTGAAGGAATCCACTTGCTCTAATTTCTCTCCTCTCAGGGTGACTTCTGTATTCAGCTTCTCTCTTTCGCATGCTATGATTTAATCTTTGTCTTAGTTATTTTCATGTTGTATCACATTGTCAATGGAGGGGAAATTTTTGAGACTTCATTTTTTGATTATCATTAATAAGTGACGTTTGGGCCCTGCTGGACCACGTCAAGTGCAAAATTAGGGGCGTTTCGTTGGAAGAAGCAGAGGTAATTCCATAGGCAGTCCAAGGTAGAAAAATTGTTCGGAAAAAAATTAGTAATTGTATGGTTGCCGAGTCAGAAAAACCTAGGAGGACCGGAATCACCCAGTTAGATGAAAGGAAGAAGGCTCTTTCAGAGAGAAAAAGGAGATATTTTATTTATCACATCATTTATTTAATTATTTCCACAATACCTCGAACAGTACTTCTGGGCTGTTACTGCGGGTCTTTAACCCTCAGACTACCAAGATATTTGACACCTTTTTACTACCAAGTGGGGTAACTTGGTTAGCCAGGAACAGTTCCTGCGGGAATGAAGTTGGTATATTAATATGACTTTTTAAAAATCATAATTCGTCGCTAACCGTAGTGAACAACAACAAATACATCAGAGTGCGTCATCCGTGTTCTTCTGGAGTTTTTAATCAAGTCCAATGATGGGATACACGGTGAGTGCCTTATGGTGGTTGAACCGCGAATCGTGGATCATTGAGTTCACGTTTTAATAACTTTACGAATAAGTCGAAAAAAAACTCTTAGGCTGCACTTCACTGAAGTATATCTATTGATACTTAGGAAATTACATACATACGTGCATACCAATCACGCCGTTTCCTTCCGGGGTAGGCACAGTCACAAAGTTTCACTCATAAATACATATTTGTACACCTAACTGTGCTTCAATAATTTCCTCCATACTGACCTATCCTTGCAAACCTCTTTTGCCTCATTTACCCACATACACTGCTTCATACACGCCCTCCTGTTTTTAAGACTACTAATATTCCTCCTCCTAAGAATTTCCTCAACCACAATCAACCACAACTTTCTCGGCCTACCTCTACCTCTTGCACCATTCATTTCACTCTTATATATCTGTTTTTTTACTCGACTCTCATCCATCTCTCAACATGGCCAAACCAGCGAAGCACACTCCTTTCATATATGACAATTACTGGAGCATCTAACCCACATTCATTTATAACCCACTCATTCCTGACCCTATCCGTCCTACTCTTTTCGCAAACACTCCTCAGATAACTCAGACCATACACATTTTAATATAAATGATTTAAAAAATATATTTCAAAATTTCCGTATCAATAAAAGCACATTTGTGACTTGGGATAATGGCGCGTAATTCAAAATTTGAGTTAAGACCGCATAAAAATACATGTTTTTTATTTGGCATGTTTCCTCGCTATTTATCAGGAATCATTATGATAACATGAAAAGTATGTCTTCGCGTTTGGGAGGAAATCTGTGCGTATGCCATCCGATTATTTCGAAAGGTATAATAAGTGCAATAAAGCCACGTGTTAAATTGGCATAAAATTGCCATGACTCCAAAAGTCATGAAACCAAAGTACCATGAATGTTTAGCTCTCATGTATGCGTATTTCTAATGAGTGCCCGTATGAGAAGTTTTACGTATATCTGTACAGAAACGAAAATCGCTCCAACCCTTCTAAAATGCAGTAAGGGCGAAAAAAAATATCCCTTGTGTAACCCGTGTATAACCCCATGTGCTCGGTGGTTAGCGGGAGAGCCTACCCATCCTCTTTCTTTCCCCCTCATCTCCCACGCATTTTCTTGCTTTCCATTTTGTCTTCGAAGATAACGCTAACCTTCTTCCACTCCCCAAAGAACTCCCTTTCCTCTTTTCTCTTTCGTTCTGAGCCCTTTCCGTTTCTAAGGTGGGCCTCGAAGGGAGAATATCTTGGAATCGCGCGCGACCTTAAACTTCTGATCTGGTTCCGTTTCGAAGCGGATTGGCTGTAGGAAAACACCAAGATTGAATTGCAATTGTGACCCTTCAACTTCCGCCCGTTAATAGTCGTGTCATGATTAGGCTGGGGGTGGTGTGGTGCATGTGGTTACTACGAATTGTGTCACCATATTACCGCCCTTAGTCCTAAGACGAACGCACGAGCTACTCCTAAGGTGGGAATCGAACCCGAGATCTTTGAGCCCCATGGTTACGCGTTCTTAACCGTACAACCACGGTCGGAATAACTGAAATATTTCAATAATTAAGGACCAAAGTTCCATATTTGTTGTCATTTCAGTACTTATCGTTGTCAAAGCTCAGGGATGATTCATATTAAAAGAGAGTTCAGGTGTGCAAATGGGTGTCGGAAAATAATTAGCACTAGAAAACCTTTTTCAATCGTAAAAATTTAGTATCTACAATTGCAGGGGTATTTGTTTGTGGATTGGTATTGTCAATCTCTCCATCTAACTCGCGACTTAGATCCTATGACAGGAACAACATTTTTGGACTAAGTTGGATATGAACCCATGTAATTTGGGTGTCAGGCGATTTATCGGCCTGTAGTTTGTACCAAAGAAGAACAAACAGGGAAATAGAAAATATTATCAGAGGCGAAAACAGTGAGATTTTTGAAGACCCAACGGTTAGCTTGGCTAGGTCATGTGGAAAGAATGAGTAAAGAAGGGATGCCTAAGAAGCTGCTAGATGGAAAAATGGATGGAAAGAGAAAAAGGAAGACCAAGGAAAAGATGGATGCAGGATTTGGAAGAAGACCTAAAGACTATGAGGATCGTAAGATGGTGGGAGAAAGTGCACAACAGGAGAGAATGAACAGGCGTCTTGAGGGAGGCCAAAGCGCATACTGGGCTGTAGCGCCGTGGAAGTAAGTTTGTGCCACAGGATACGTCAACCTTAACCAGTATAGTACATCTACATAACACCCTGCGAGCCGCCGCATGGGCGTGTGGCAGGGGGTGGTAGGTCACCAGCCGTGTAATGATGTAAAGATGATGAACGTAAAAAGCAACGAGAGATTTTCTTTCACCAGGACTTAGATTCCACATTAGGACACGACGAACGGCAACACTCCGACCGAAAACAATCGCAGATGCATTTACATCATCGAGTGGACAGAATTCAACAGTTTAGTACACGTCTCACATATGATTCCAGTTGAGTAAAACGCTCTTTCATTAGTATCTACATCTACATACAGACCGTACATGGGCGTGTAGCGGGGGTGTTAGGTCACCAGCAGTGTAAAGATGTAAGGTTTTGGGAGGTGAAATGGTGACGTATATTATGGGAGTGTATTTGGAGGAGCTCTGTTTCTATTGAGGTCGCTTATTGTGCGCGGAAAGAACGAGTTTTTGTACCTATATGTTCGGCAGAGTATCTCTCTTATTTTATCGCATCTGTCAGACCTAGAGATGTAGTGAGGCGTCATGATAATAATCTCAGTGTCGCTCTGAAACACACCAGTTCTGAATATCTCAAGCAGCCTAAGCCTAGAGTGCAGCCTCCGAGTCTCTAGGGGCTCCCACCTTAATCCATCTAACAGTTGTGTAACAAATATGTTCGTTCGTAGCAGTGTTTAACGAAGCGTGCTGCTTTTCTTCGTACTTAGTTAATTTTTTCGGTTAAATCTTTATGACCAGGGTCCCAAATTCTCGCGGCGCATTCGAGGTGTGGCCTAACCAGAGCGAAGTAGCATCACTCCCTTTTACTTTTTCATCCGAGGACCGTCCTATTATACGCTTAACACAACCTAGTTTCTTTGATTCTGTGCCGCATATGTTTTCTATGTATGTTCCCACGATATATCTGAAATTAAGGTAATTCCATGATAAAGACAACCTGTCAATATCAAGAGAAACTGTTGCTCCGAATGGTTTATGCAGTGCTCCGCACAAGTTGTTCAGGGTTGTATCACTCAAGTGTATCTTGAGCGTGCTGTAGCATTATTTTTCGTTGATATTAATAAAAAGCAATCGCCTTCCGAGGTTATTCAACAATGTCAGCCCTAAGCCAATTGAATCGCCATTTATTCGTTAGACCAGCGTTTTTGAGTGTTTTGCAAATTGTTGTATTTCGTAATAATACAATAATTATGTTGTTTTAGTTTTACAGGATAGAGCTCCGTTAGTTAAGAAAATTATAATACATGTAAGTCGGTCAAAATGTTGAATTTTAGAGTAAATATAATAATTATACATTAATGAATATTAATTTAAAACCCGCAGCCGCGCGATACTTCAAGCTTGCGGGAGAAGGCATTCTTCGTCGCTCGACCAATGCTGGGGCCTTGTACTGAGAGTGTTACGTGATGTATTAGCCCTATTATTATTAATAGTGGAAATGTATTTATAAAATAACGACTTTTTTGAGAATCGTCTTTAAGTTAGACGTGGGGATGTTCTTAGGTGTACGATTTTATTTTCTCTATTTCAATCCCGAGCTTAAGTAGATTTACTCGTTAAAGTGGTTCCACTGAGAAAGGACATAGATGTCATTTTATCTATTTTCTGATTAATGTAGAAAAATTCCCCGTCTTATGTGAACAACAACTCTGAATAACTCTGAGCTGAATATTATTCTAATACCTTTTTTCTACTTTCTTGATCCCACATTTTAGCAGATCTTCATTAACTCCTTTCACCCAGGGGATTTGTGTCTTCCTATTCTCCCGAAAGGTGAGGATCATGCTTACAAGTCTTTCTGTTTCCATTCTCCTAAGGTGTCCATAGATACCATTAGTTAGAAAGGGAATTAGACACTTGAAATATTATGTAATTAGGCATTGAATTCTTCTTCAATCACTGATGAAATAAAATTATGTCAGGTGATGAGGTTGGGTCATTGCGAAGTGTTGGTTCGTAATGTATCTTCCGTTCGCTCGATTTGGCGTTTTGTGAGACCGTTTTTCTGGTGCCTGTGGGAAGTATGAAAATGCATCAAACGGCTCAATCTTTAAGCAAATTCTTGCGTGGGCAATTACGAGTGTTTATGCGATCCTCGGCTGTGCAATCGCTCACGTGTCCGGTGATCGTGGGAAGCACCACCTCTTGTGCAGCGTCCAGTACCTACTCACCCCTTCCTTTTCCTCTCCCTCACCCCTTTTGTCCTTGGCATAGACCTCTTCTCGGAGCCTTTGTCTTCGAGTCACGAGCTCTTGGTACGCGGTCTATGCGATCATGCGATAGGGACCGAACGATTTGTCCCCATGGGAATGACCATGGGAAACGCCAAAATGATGCCCGCTTCTCACCGTGTAGTCCAGTCTTGCACGTCCATCTGACAGTGAGTGCCTTGGGGTGGTACATTACACTCTCAAAGAAACCACCTGGATGGAAAAATTGACGTAGGCAACTGAGATCTCTTAGATATTCAGGACTAAGGTGGGATCCATACACATTGAAAAGGGTTCACGTGTTGTCTGCATCGTCAATGAAAAAAATTTATATTTATGCCAAAAATTTGTCAAAACATAATTGTATCTAGGTATTCACCCAAGGGTGTGTTGTAATTTATATTTAATGCAATATGTACTCCATTGAGGGTTAAGTTATCTATTTAAAGGTCGTGTCTATCTCAGTTTAATTGTTGTCGACCATGTCTTGCCTCAGTATAGTCAGGTCAATTCAGTGACTAAGATCATAAAGAATTTGAGTAAAGGCAATTTTCCACTTAGATAAATTTTGTTCGACCTAGGTTTCAATGTACTACATCATCACCAGGCATTTTAACTCTGGCCTGATGATGTTGGTAAGGCCGTTAAGGACTGATGATGATGCCGTCGAAACTTAGGTCGAATATCATTTATTTAAGTGGAAAAATTGCCTTTACTCTCATTCTTTATGATGAATTCTTTCCACCACTACAAGCCTGATACTTCTCCTTTTGTATTGACTAAGAATTCCGATTCGTGCGTCGCATATTTTGAGATGAAGACGTGCATCTTTATATTCATTGCACTCAGTGAACCAACTTCTAACTTTAGCTTGAGGTGCACTAATACAGAGAGAGTATTCTTCCAATGTGCTCCGCGTTAGTTATATTGTGATTGTTTGATGACTATTTATTGAATTATGCTGCAGTGAAACCGATACGGGAGGAACTGACGAACTCCCTCATTGTAATTAGCACCGTTAATGGTCGAGTACTTCAAGAAATGTGGAGTGAAATGCTTCAAAATTCTTCATTATGGCAATGTCCTTTCCTTTCTGAATCGTTAGGAGAGGATTAGGTTAGTGTGGAGGCTGGGGTACTGGCTCGCATACTGGCGACCAGGGTTCAAATCACTGCAGAGGAGGGTATTTTTTAGAGGAGACCCGATCCCTACTTCACTACTGCAATGTCCTTTACTTTCTGAATCGTTAGGAGAGGATTAGGTTAGTGTGGAGGCTGGAGTACTGGCTCGCATACGTGCGACTAGGGTTCAAATCACTGCAGAGGAGGGTATTTTTTAGAGGAGACCCGATCCCTACTTGAGTGTCTTGTGGAGGGCACTTGAAGTATAGTACTACATCTGTCAGATGAGACGTTAAGAGTAGGCTAATGCCGACGCCGGGTTTCTATCCACCCTTCCTCCCTTACCTGTTCTGTATGACGCAAATGACCTGAACTGTCGGTCGCCTCCCCAAATATCCAATCGAATCCTTGAGTCATTCGCAGAAGAAATTGCTTTGATTGATGTATCCTATTTTATACGCTTCTTGCTTGTATCGGTTAATCGGTTTAAATATATGAATAAACTATGCTTTTTAAATATTTAACAATGTGTAATTTTCTTTCAACGTTCTAGACCTTCTTTTGGTTTCTAATTCATCTGATGACCTCCGACAAAAAAAAATTAGGTCTCTGAAGGGAAGGCACTGTTGGACGCAAGGAAATGTCTTCACAGTTATATGAGGTGTAATGCATTTTCTCGAATATCATCAACAGTTGTGATTTATACTATGAATAAAAAACGATTTTCGCTCTTATAATTCTTATAAAATATCAAAGCCTGAAATAAAGTCGGAGGAGTAAAATTTACATTTTTTCGTTACTGTCATCTCCGTCATGCTCATCGAAACAATAATATAAAAGTGATTTTGTGATTCACCGACACCTAGAGCTTCCTGCACCAAATCTGGCGCTTTCGGTCTCTCAGAATTCATCCCGTGCTCTATGGTCTTCTGCTTATTTTAAGTGCCCTAGAACACATTAAAGCCAATTTGTTATCGCACGTTCTTATGACGTGCGAGATGAATTATGCCGTCGACGCGCGCATTGAATTTATGCTCTCTGCCATTAAGCGAGCAGCATATTCTCGGAAACATTTAGTAATGTGCAACGTTCGCGGAGGGTCGTAAAAATAGTTCTGTTTTTATGGCGGCGACTATTATTTCGTTCAGAAACTCTCTTCTGAGCTTCGACTCCGATTGCCCTCTCCGAGCAGATGCGCCTTCGCGGAACGGCGACTCAGGCGTGTAAATCTTGAAACCAATATCCCCGAGCTCTAAAACATCTCCTGAGCGGCACTTAAATGAAAGCCAATCCGCCCACGCACCTCTCTGTTCTCGTCCACGGCTCCCATCAAATTCTCAAGCCATCTTAACTTTCATCTTCTTCTCACCTCTCCCAGCACCTTCTCCTCTTCAGCCGTCTATCTTCTGTCCATACTTCTATTCTAACACACTGTAAGCTTTCCGTTCAAGGAGTTTAAGTTGAGGTTTTCATAGCGTAATATTATTTCACCTAGAAATCAATGAATTTGGTCTCATTTTAAAGAAAAGTATCTCACCTTTCCAAAGATACAAAAACATTAGTCCTTTACTGAACTATCATACGAAATTGTTGACAAAAAATACCAGCACTTTCATTAGGGAAATGGTGAGTGTATGCTAGGGTGTTCCAAAAAAGTTGATGTCGTTTATTTTGAACACGTACCCTTTTAATTTGTTTATACGATGTCAAAACAATTGTAAGTAAAATTTCATGAAGGTAGGACCTCGGCAACCCGTGCCAACTTGTATTGAAATATGTCAGTACTTTTCAGAAGTCAGTACAGAAGTATGCCATTGTTCGATCGTCTTAATATTGATGACAGTTTTCTCCACGTATGTCCTACTATGTGGTGAAACAATGCTTTGTGTCAAGAAGCCAGAAAGAAAGTTTCATCGCTGAGGGCAGTGAACGACACAGTTGTAAGAGCGGCCAAGTGAGCAAGCAATATCGCACACTCAGTCTATTATCACATGCTTCAAAAATACTTATAAGGATAATCCTTAAACGAGTTGAAAGAAAGTTGGAAAACACTATAAGTGAGGACCAATTTGGATTTAGAAGAGGAGTGCGGACTAGAGAGGTAATACTCTCTTTTAGGCTTCTCATTGAAAAACAAATATCTAAAAATAAACAAACTTATGTTGCATTCGTTGATCTTGAGAAAGCATTTGATAATGTTGTATGGCCAAAAATGTTTAGGATTTTGAAGAGCTTTACCAAGCATTTGATTTAATCTAGCATTTGATAATGTTGTATGGCCAAAAATGTTTAGTATTTTGGAAAAAGTTGGGCTGAAATACAACGATAGAAGAATAATATTTAAAACATACCAAAATGAAACAGCCTTAATTAGAAATAAGAATAAAGAAGATAGAGCTTTAATAAGGAAAGGAGTTTGACAAGGCTGTCCTGAATCACCAATAATTTTCAATGCATACATCCAAGAAGCAATCGATAAAGTAAGGGAAAATGTTGATGTAGGAATCAAAGTAAATGGAAAGAAAATAGATATGTTACGATGTGCTGATGTTATTGCCATAGTTACAGAAAAGAAAGAAGATTTAGAAATTATACTTAACGAGATGGAAAGAATTCTTAGAGACCAATATGGAATGAGGATAAATAAGTAAAAGACTAAAGTGATGGTATGCGGTGCTCAAGACTGCTGTGAACCTGTAAGGATAAGAATAAATGAGGAAGAACTAGGACAAGTTACAGAATACAGCTACTTGGGAAGTAAGATAACAGAAGATGGAAGGAGTAAACGAGAAATTGAGAATAGAATACAACTGGCAAAAATAGCTTTCAATGATAAAAAGACTCTACTGACTTGTAAAAATGTTAGTTTGGAAGTAAGAAAGAGGGTTATGAAAGCTTATGTTTGGAGTGTGGCCCTTTACGGGTGTGAAAGTTGGACTATCGGGAAACATGAAAAGAGCAGATTAGAGGCCCTAGAAATGTGGTGCTAACGAAGGATGCAGAAAATCAGCTGGCGAGATAGAATCACCAATGAGGAAGTGCTGAGAAGAGTACAAGAAAATAGAAGTCTCTGGAGACAGATACAGACAAGGAGACTTAAACTAATAGGTCACATTCTACGATGCAATGATTTTATAAAATTAATAGCTGAAGGTTTTATCGAGGAGACAAATCGTAGAGGACGTCCTAGATTAAGCTATATGAAACAGATCATTAATGACTCTGGATGCGTCTCATATGGTGAAATGAAGAGGAAAGCTGAGCAAAGAGCGGAATGGCGTGCTATTGCCAACCAACCCATGGGTTGATAACCGAAGAAGAAGAAGATTTACCATATAAACCAGGGGTCTCCAAACTACGGCCCGCGAGACCCTCTCATCCGGCCCGTGGAGACCTTTTTATCTACGGAAAAAAATGGATATCTTACCTCTCAATCTTTGCAAGGTACCTTACCATTCAATCTTTGAAACAACATACTTGTGTGAACAAACATTTTCAAGAATGAAATACGTAAAGAACAATTTGAGAGCAGACTTGTCTGTTAATAATCTCAGGTCACTGTTGATGTTAGGGCCATCAAATCGAAAGTCAGAAATGTCTTCTATTTTGGCATCCAGGAACCAATTTCACCGTTCCCACTAATATAGGTGTTCATGTGTAGTGTATAAATGTGTTGTTAAATAATAACTGATTGAAATATTATTAAATAAATAATGCAAAACAACATCTAAGTTTCGATTCTTTTTTATTTGGACCTCGAGTGTGTAGTCGGCCCCCAAATTGCTGTTTGATAGTTAATGCGGCCCTCGGGCTGAAAAGTTTAGAGACCCCTGTACTAAACGAACATTAAGTTTTAGAATCCTTCCATACGAACTCAGTAACTATGAATTTTCATTTCTCATGTTTGGTATCGAGTCGTCACGTGGTTTCATAATTCAATCGCAATAATATTTATCATGTGAGTTATTAATGTCAAACAGAAAAAAATAGAGGGTTTGCGTATTTGGTTTCGCGAAAAATATTCTTCCCTTATGTCTTGGGACACCCTAGTGCATGCACTCGAGAGATACCTCACTCAAAAAATGAGGAATTTCTAACACTTAGAACTCGTCACAGAATTAGCATTGCATATTTAAAAAAATGTTTTCACAACTATTTTTGAACATAAATCCTATTGCCACTTGTTTTGCCACTGTTTTTTTTCGGGATCACAAAAAAATCTTCCGTTGTGAAGGAGTTCTACAAGAATCGCGTGAAAAAATGAGTCAAGTAAAAGACATATAGATATTCTAACTTCATTATTCAGAATTTCAGTCGCACAGAAGTTTTTAATTGCATCATTAATAGTGGAAATTGATTCATGCTTCCTACAGTTGCTAAAATTAAAACCTCGTATATGGTCTCCATTATGGTTAAGGAATTATCTAGCTCAAACTACCTTAAGCTCGATTCGTATAATGCTTGATATGAGACAAGAGCGAGGGTAATGGCTCGTACAATAGCTCTCCAGTATCGTGCGATGCAGAGTCAGCGTTCGGGATGGTAGGTACAATCGCTATCAAACTCGCTGAGCTTCTTGATTTTATGAACGATACACAAATACTTGGCAAGGTTGTCCATCTAACGAGGACCACTCACATAGATCAGTGTAATCAGCAATCAATATAAATTACACGCATATATAGAAATATTGAACAATTACATAAATGAAACGATTAGGACATGCGGAATACAACGCGACCAAGAGTGAAATTTTGCGACACCCCAGTTAATTAATGCAAGCAAGTTACGATGTTAATAACAACTTTTATTCTATTAAAGGGAAAAACCTGAAACTTGTATAGAAAACTAGCATGTATAGAAAATATGCCTTTTTAACATTTAATGGACCGTGGTAGTAATAGAGGTACTTATGTTTGAGTTACGAATTATTAAAGTCGGCGCTTTGCTCGGACACCGTCCAAAATTAGTACTTCATACGCTACGTCTGCTGTTATAAACTTTTGGAATGTGTTTAAAAAATTAAAATTCACCGTTGCGAACGCAGAATCAAAAAGAAAAATTGTGGTGTGATCAGTTTACCTGATGACCGTTTTGTTATTCGTTCCCAAATTCGAGTGCGCATAATTTCTTCGCCGACAGTAGTTCGCTACTAGTCGCTAGTAGTTCACTACGTTAGTAAGACCTATGCTTTCGACTAATCACGTTAGCTCTTGCAGTCGCGGTGAGATCTTCTTTTTCAGAAATCAGCGCCACCAACATTTCAATTGGCAAGTAGTAATTATCTGGCCTGAATTCAATAATAAATGAAAACGTTCCGTTAGCCATTTTCTTCGCCAGATGACATGGTTTGCGTAAATTTAAAATTATAGTTGACATATGCTACAATGTGATTGGAAATCACCACTTCCTCGCTCTTAAAAGTTCAATTATCGTGTGAAATCTTCTGGTTTGTTTCCATTCATCCTGGATATTATGCTCCTTACAGATTCTCACAACTGTGTAGCTGAAATAGGGAAAAATCTTATCTACTATATACTTTTAAAATCGATTTCTAAAACTTTCATCTTCAATAGCTCCAGAAGCAGGACTTCATTTTTTACAGATTTTTTTACAGATAGTGCATTACAAACACAGCTTTTGTATTATAGTTAAAGCGGTCACAATGCTTTCTGATTTACGGTGGATCACGAGATGCTAAACTTGGAAAGGCTTCTAAAATTCCCCTCGGGTTTCCGTCTGGGTGAAAGGGTCGATTATACGTACAATATTCAGAGGGGGATGTACAATCTCACCAGATTCTACTTAAAACCAGCAACAGACCCTACTTTCAAGGGCTGCAATTTTAGTTGAAGGGCGTATTGTCGTATTGTAGCGAGGCCAAGAGCAGGGAAAGTATTGTGTGTGTGTACGATCATGGGGAGGTATTAGTAAGTTTATCCGGCAAAAAAAGGCTTGAAAAATTAAGATTTTTAAGGGATCTAAAAAAGGAAAATTTGATACTTATGAAGGAAACATAAAAGTAGACTCCCCGAGGTTTTTAAGTCGAAAGCTATTGAAGATTAGTTAATAGAGAACCTCAAATGAAAAAAATATTTCTAGAATACATACTTCCAAGTAAATTCGTTAACGACTGCCATTCGCATTTTTAACAGCAAATTTGAAGTTTTATTAGTTGCGTGGTACTCCTTTTCGATTTCCACGAGTTCTTCAGCTTATAAGAGCAGAAAGTAAAAAATTGTTTAAAATCCTCTTATTGTAATAATATAGGAAACTCGGAGCCACTGTTTAGTTGATTGTTGAATAATAATGTTAAATACGATGTCAGTACACCTTTCAGAATCTTAAACTTCTCAGACCGCTAGAAGTGTTCTTCGCACTTCGTTGTTACCGTGGGAGTCATGTCTCAGCCTCGTCGGCACCCACGCCCTGGTTCCTCGAAGCAAGGTGCTATTAACTCCACCTCCGAGGAGTCGACGACCCAGCAAAATGTGGAAAATGATATTACAGCCATCTGTAGCGAGGGTCGACAAGCCAGAGGGGCCCTTGACCCTCACCGAAACTGGTCCTCGCACCGTTGGCTGAAATGAAGCATTCGCCGAATGAAAATCATCGCTATGATCTAGAGTTTGCTCAAGATGGATAAGTTATGTAATGTATTCTCTCTGTGAAGGATTCGGAGAGCGCAGTCGTCTCTCCAGGTTCCATAATTCGTCTGAGACTCCTGAGACATCGAGGTTGAAATGTATCAGCGGTTAGAGCATGTGCATGTATGAGTTTGTATGGAGCATATCCTTGAATATAATACCGCCCTTAGAGTCGGGCAAGCGGGGGGCAACTTCCCCGGGCCCCGCACCCCCGAAAGCCCCGCATCTTTGAGGCACTCGGTAATCACAGGGTGGAAAAATTTAACAACAAAAATCTGGCGTGGCCGCAGCTTTAAGGTATCTGATGTTGATGGAACTGCGGTGAATGAAATGGTGGAAATTCCCAATCACCTTGATTAGGTTCAGAAACAAGAACCAAATAAAATTAATTAAAAATGATTGAAGACAATGTTTAATTGATAGGGAGCCTCCAATGGAAACAAATTTCAAGAATACATACTTACAAGTAAATTCGTAAACGACTGCCATTTCGCATTTTCAACTAGATGGCTGAAATGGTTTGATTCTTGGTACCTCTAAGGAAATTTCTGCTCATTCATCACTAAGTAGACTTTAACTGTGTCAACCTGTGTAATTAGTCTAAAAAACGTCGTTGATTATGCTCTGGTGTTTTTGCTGAGAGTTGTCCAAACTCCGTCTTCCTAAGAAGTGGCTGCGGATCTGGAGATCCAAAGAAATATCTGATAGTTCAGAAAAAATCAATCAATCTGATAGAAGTAATTGAATTGAAGAATAAAGTGGGAAGATCCTCTCTACCATTGACGGCTCCTGTGGCCTTTTCTTTGTCACGTGAATACTCCCAACCATTGAGGTAGATGAAGGTAGACGCTTGCTATGGTTGCCAAAGATAAAAACGGTTACATGGGTGTTGCCTCTCCTCCATATATGTTCACCCCTATTTTTCTTTTGCTATTGCAGGCTGACGCGCAAGTTTAGCAATTTAATGATGCTTTCCATCAAAAACCTATTAAAAATTAGTATGAATTTACTTTTAAAATGTGGGTTCTCTTTACATGTATTTTTTATTTATTAATAATTAATAATAATCTGTATTCCCGGTAAATATGGTCTAATCGAGTAAAGCCAAACAGTAGGTAAGTGAGCAATGCCTGTTTTAAGAGTTAGGGTCATGACTTAACATCGAACAGATGGTGAATATTCTTGCTATATATGCGCTAATTCGTTATGCGCTCCAGCCATCCAAAGGAAAACAAGGAGAGGACAAGATAAGCAATGTGCTGGTTGTTCCGGTTGTCAGGCTGCAGTTTGATAACGTAATGCCCTCTCCAACTACGTCAATGCTCCCGACACTTTGTTTTTTCTCAACCTTGTATCCCCGACCCCTTCATATTTTGTTGGTTTAGTCTCTCCCGTATGGGATTGCGGACGACATCACAGAAACTGGGGTCCTTGGAATTCCGACTTACGTACCAGTACTGGGAAATACGATTTTTAGGATTATGACGGATCATTGTTGTGTTTGATTAAAAAAAATTCATTTGCACTTTTGTTTAAATTTGAGTACATTTGTTTAATTTAAAAAAACTTTTGTACTTATGTCTTTTGATGTAATTTTTCAATTTCGTCTTTGTATATATTTATGCGTATTATTACATTTCAGGTTTTTAACAATTTTTTAAATTTTTTCTGACTGATCAATGTTGTGAATTTATTTATTAATTAAAAACAGCACCTGCTGACAAGCCATAGGCTTAGCGGATTTTTTTAATTTATCGGTATTATATTCAAATACTCTAAAAATTATCCGCAAACGCATTGTAAAATTGATGTAATGAAACTAAAATTGAATTTTAAAAAAATCCGAACTGGAGAATCGAGTATAATTATTATGTTAGGTTTCTACTCAAGAGAATTTTATATTTTCGACATTAAAATTATCAATGAATCACTAATTACAGATGTAAAAATTTTGCGCATTATAAAATACGTCTGTAACAAAAACGAGAGGTATCTTTCTATACATTTTTACATATTTAGTCATGTTTGACGCGGGGTTACTCTTTGCGCGTTTCGTTACAAACTGCTACGAGCAAACATATAGTGTATCACAGCTTTTAGAGGGTTTCAGGTAGGAGAGCATAGAGCCTCGGAGGCTACACGCTAGGCTTAGTTGCTTGATAAATTCAGAACTGATATTTTTCAGAGCGACACAGAGAATACTATCATGACACCTCACTACATCTCTTGGTCTGACAGAAGCGGTAAAATAAGATAGATACATTACCAAACAGGTAGATACAAAAACTCGTTCTTTCGGCGCACAATTAGCGATCTCAGAGAAACAGCTCCGCTAGATACACTCCCATAATACACGTCACCATTTCACCTCCCAAATCCTTATCCCTCTCATTTTTACTCGGCTGGTGTCCTAACACCCCCTGCCACTCGTCCATGCGGCGGCTTGCTGGGTAGTATGTACATGTGCATTTTATTAAAAAAAAACGCGTTCATTCACTGAAATGTGTTATATTGTTGTTTATTGCTCATGAAAGACCAATCTTAGGTCACTGTTTCACTTTGAATGTAGAAAAACAAAATGATAAAATAATATACATAGTAAAAGAAAATATGGTAGGGTTGCAAGATGTGATTGAATCCTGATTAAAGGTTCCGTAGGAAACACAATGGAGCGAAGAGAATTTTGTGGTAATGTGGCTATCTAGTTTCTGTCTCCACGATGTACATGCATGAAACGTGCGTCCTCCACCAAAATAAGATAAGCGCTTCCCTCACCAGAAGGGCAGCGACGAAAGATGACGTAAACGGTGACCTCTTGATTACCCTTTGTAGTTTCCAGTTGCACACCTTTTTCGAGCCAATGAGGTGAGAGAATGGTCGGCTGAGGGTGGGATAAGTTGATTGTGGTTAGCCTTTTATTTTCATTTCGAAACATGTAATGATGCGGGATGGTTATGCGTTGGTGACACGTCATTGCCAACTCTAGGCATGACTAGGAGGCACAGTCTTAATTTATACCTTCGTCTCCACTTCCTCCCTCCGTTATTTTCGCGGCCCATTATGGCACATCTTATCTTATTCCTTTCAACCCCCCCCCAACCCAACGCCTCGCCTTTTTTCTCACTCGCCGCTGCATCCGCGAGCTTAAATCACGCCAAAGCGTCGCGTCTTCGGCTGAAATCTTCCCTTGAGAGAGTAATAGTGAAGTCGGCACTTTTTTATTGCTTTTATCTCGCATCCACACTATTCCGACCCGATGGGACAGTCTTGTTTCCACAGCAGCATCAGTATCTCCGTGCGCTTGTATCTCTTTTCTTTGTTTTCTTTTATTAGGGTTCCTCCCTTTAATCTTAACGCGCGAGCCTTAGAATTGCCCCGAGATGGAGAAGAAGGGGAGGAAGAAGCACATGCGCTTGTTTAGTAGGGGTGTGTTGTTGGGGGGATGATGGTCGAGGGGGTCGAGTAGTGCGCCCGGTGAGTTGCAGCTGTTGTCCGGATAGCCTTTCGTCCCATCTATCTCCGGCTCCGTATTTAGCGCGCACTTCCTTCGGTATTCCACCTCTCTCCTCTTGCTATCCAATTCCGAGCCTCTCTGTCATCCCTTAACTTGATCTCCAGCGAAGACACAGGCGCCTTCTTATCTCCTCTCCATCGTCTCCCTCACTTCCTTTACAGGTTTATTAATCGCTAAGCATGTTATTTTATTTTCATTAATTACGTAATCTCCTTTATATGACTATTTTAAATTGTCTTTTGGTTATTTAAAAAAAGTAGCATACATGATTTGTTAAATCGTTTCGATATTTTAATGTAGTGTTTAATTTATTAATTTTGCAAGTTTATAATTTTTTAATTATCTTTTTCACTACTTAATTTTTCGAACGATTTCAACAGATTTTTTCAAAATTTTATTTCAACTTATATATTACATTTATGTATCGTCAGACCGTATGGTCTGTCGACGGGACATGCATAACAATTGCATAGAACACAATAATTTATAATAGGTTATAAATATGCAGCTCAGGCTCATTATGATTACCTAGGAACACGGATTCGTAAACAATCATCAACGAATTCAGCAAAACATAACATAGTACTACATGAACCGTAGAAACTCAATTTTCATTTGAAAATAAAATAATGTGTGATCTGAAATAAATTAACATAGTAAAATAGGTATTAATCAGTTACAGTTTTATGTAAGTGACAAATCATGAAGAATGTGATTATGTAAGATTTTTTGACTGCAGTTTTAAGATTACATGTGCTGTCTTGGCATTAACTATCGATGTCTTTAGAGTATTTATTTATGAGTTTGGGGACAAGTACTGTTTTTTATTTCCTACCGTAATCGGTATACACTTTTGGTACATCAACATAATTGCATCTAAAACTATATGTGATATCCAGGACTTGTCAGTATTAGTTACAAATATAATTCTTGCATATTATATTCACATAAGCCATATACTTTGGGGAAAGCACATTACAAGTTTTGTACATATTAATGTTTGACGTTTACTAACGTTATTAGTAGACACAGATCCATCCATTATAAGCCTCACTGCTTTTCTTTGCATTCTACTAATCTTATCAACATGACAGTCATAGGTAAGACCCCATAGCTCAATTCCATACCTTATTAATGATTCTATCAATGAAAAGTACTATATTCTTCTGATGTAGAATGGCAACAAGTGGTTCATATTTTTTAACCTCATCAAGGAGTAACATAGTAACATAGTTTATTACATAATTTGTCAATATGTATATCCCATCGTAAGTTGTTATTTACAGCAATTTATTTTTTGATAGTGACAAGTAGAACTATTTTGTTGCTAAACAATTACAGTCATGGTGGTATAAGATTATACCACGTGGAATGGATTTATAAGACGAATGAATATGCATAACAACTCTTTTCTTAGCATTTACGACCAATTTGCTATAATGCGACCATTTTAAAAACATATTGTATCATATTGAAGTAATTTTTCGGCAATTTCGAAGTTACGATGTCCAATAACCAACGAGGTATCATCTGCATATTGTATTACCTTTGAATAACAGATAACCTTACTCAAGTCATTAACATGTATATTAAATAATATAGGTCCTAAAATTGACCCTTGTGGTACCCCTCTTTCTACATGGAAATTATCACTAAAAACATCAGATATTTTGACTTTAAATGTTCGGTTTTTCAAGTAATCATGAAACCACTTATTTAAATGAGACACTATGCCATACTTAAGCATAATTTAGAGTGACCCACGGCAATCAAATGCTTTAGAGTGATCAATACACAAGGCTAGGACATGGTGACCTTTATCAAGTTGTTCATAGACATATTACGAGAAATGTATTAATGCCTCACCAGTCCCCATACCACGTATAAATACCCATATACAAGGTGTGATCAAAAAAAGACCGGACTGATTTTATAACTTGTTTATTTCGACGGATACAGCTTAATCGAACTTGTCACCCTCAAATTACATGCATTGGCTGACGACACACCTTTTCCAACGTTTCTTCCAGCTTTCGAACCCTGCCTGGTAAGCCTCCTTAGGGATCCTCTTCAGGCCCGCCGTACAATTAGTTTTTCTGTCCGCAATAGAGTCGAATCGGCTCCCTTTCAAGGTTAATTTTAACTTTGGAAGCAAAAAAAAGTCTGATGGAGCCACGTCTGGAGAGTAGGGTAGCTGCGGGATCACGGAAGTTCTGATTTTGGCGAAAACTGTGTCACGATCAGCGCCGTGTGAGCCGGCGCGTTATCGTGGTGGAAACGCCATGCATTGGTTCTCCACATGTCCTGCCTCTTTCGGCTCACTGCGACCCTCAGCCTCTTCATAACCTCTAAGTAGAAATCTTTGTTGACGGTTTGACCTGGAGGGACGTATTCGTAATGAATCAGCCCTTGCCAATCGAAGAAACACACCAGCATGACCTTCACATTGGACCGGGACATGCGAGCTTTCTTTGGTCGCGGAGAATGAGGACCCTTCCACTGAGAAGACTGGTCCTTTGTCTCAACATCATAACCGTAAACCCAGGTTTCGTCAACGGTTACGATGGTTTTAAGAAACTCTGGGTCGGCATTGGTTCGATCCAGGAGTTCCTGACAAATGTCCACACGTTTTTGTCTCTGATCATCAGTCAGCACCCGCGGGACGAATTTTGATGCGACGCGCGTCATGCCCAAAATGTCTGTCAAAATTGTCTGACAGGATCCAAAACTAATGTTTACTTCCTCAGCTATCTCCCTAACAGTTAAACGGCGATTTGTCCGCATCAAATCGTTCACCAATTTGACATGGTTGGGGTCTGTCGATGTGGAAGGCCGCCCCGTTCGCGAATCTTCATCTGTCGAGGTTCTGCCCGATTTAAAACGACTGTACCACTCAAAACACTGGCTTCGACTCAAAGCTTCATTACCAAAGGCTTGTTGAATCATTCCAAATGTCTCCGTAGCACTTTTGCCAAGTTTGAAACAAAATTTCGCGCGCACACGCTGTTCTTCTAGCTCCTTCATTGCTGCCGTTGCACGGGGCAACGAACAGGTTAAGACACGAACCGCTGTTGCTGCGTAACGACTCGACGTCAACAAACACAACACCTCTCGTTTTAGTCGTCAGATGTGTCGCTAAATGACGCACTGTGTCTCGTTTCGATCCGTTGAACCGTTTGCGCGGAATAAAATCAGTCCGGTCTTTTTTTGATCACACCTTGTATAGTATAGTATACCCATATTGTGTTTTACTTATCAAAGAGTTGTCTTCCAAATGCTTTGAAAGATTTGAGGAAACATAACGTTCCATTATTTTATTTCATAATATTAAGGTAGATATTGGTCTATAATGGCTAATAGATTTGGGAGGACCACCTTTATGAATGGGTCTAATTATTGCTGTTTTTAATTCAGTGGGAACTATGGCATTGCAGATACTTGAATTTATGAGTTCAGCAATCATAGGGCTTAGCTTAGAGTTTACTAATTTCATGTCTTTTAATATTATCCACACCAGGTGATTTGTAAAGATTTAATTTATCAATCATCTCACAGACTGGGGTATCACTTATTTTTGGAACATAGAAGCTAGTGTTACTTTTTCCATGAAATGCTTCAACTTCAGGAAAGGTATGGTGACAAGTATGATCATTATTAATGACACTTTGAATAAAGTAATGAGCAAATTCGTTAGCCGTAAAATAAGCAGTTTTATGGCTACAAAGGTCATCCAAAATTAGGTTGTCAATAGATTTTTTTGTGCTAGTACCTGACAAGCTATTTATGGTTTTCCAGGTTGCCTTAATGCTTCTTGTTCCCGAATCTTTTAGCTGTTTTTCATAATATTCTTTCTTACATTTTCGTATTTTTAAGTTAGCTTTATTTCTTAGGGCAGTATAGCCTCTTTTATATTCCATATTTGTTGTAGAACTCTTCCATTTCAGGCGAGATATCATGGAAGTTCGCCATATTATAACAGAAACAACAATTGCACTTTTCTGCACAATATTTTTATGAGTGCGACGCGTTTCAGCTGGCATAGCCATCATCAGGTACAAGTCTTGCACGACGTCACCATCAGGCTCAAGTATTGTACCTGATGATGGCTCGGTGAGTTGAAATGCGTCGCACACAGTAAATATCCTATGGAAAACTTCATTTTTCCTTTTACTTTTTGGATCTACCTGTCATCATCATGAGCTGTCATCAATGTTAAGATTGGTTTGTGACTGCACTCAATTTTGTTCTTTTGTCAGTTTACCACTGACATAAATAGTTCTCATAGTTTCCCAATTTAGCCATCTGTCATAAATTTCCTGGAGTAATTAATCCACACCCTTCATAAGTTGCTATCCTCATTCATTTCTCATCCCTGAATTGTTTTCAAAAGGATGTTGCGTATCAGTATGTGTTCAATAGGTTTGTCTCTTCTGCTTGCCATGGTTTCCATTTGAAGTGGTAAATGTCATTTTGTCCACTCTCCGTTACCTTTTTTCTTTTTAGAAAGTCAGCATTCATTTCTCATCCTTATTGTCAAATGATTTTTCTAGGTTGATGAAGCTATAGTATGTTGGGTGTCCTCTATACACCCTCTATGAGATCTGTGTGGGCTAACATTACTCTCCCCTTCCCTTTCCGAAGAGAGTAATGTATTCATCCTGGGGTTTCCCATTTTTTGCTCATTCTTCGTAATAATCGAAAATTTTCTACATCTTAACTACGATGCTAATTGTTTCTGAAGTATAAGCACTTCAGGCGTATTTTTCCGGGATGGAATGACTGAATTTATTTAAAGTCGGCTTGAATCTGGTAATTTGACTTAATGTCACTGTATAATCTTACGAAGATAATGGAAATTTATCTGACTCAGAGTTGCTAAATGCCACCATTATTTATTTCTTTCCTCTGAATGGAGGTTGGAGAGCTAAACCGTAACGCGAGTAGAAGTAATTTTTCTTGAAAGAAATGGGTTCTACATTATCGGATGTGCTGTAATGAATAACCTTGTCATTAATATTAATTAACATTAATATTCCATGAACATTAAAAATGTAAATTGAATTTTTAATTATTGTCATAGCGTATTTTTTTTAAAGAAAGTGTATAGCATTATCGTTAATAATAACAAGAAAGGATCTCAGGGATGATGATTCACATTATATTGGAGTATATAAGTTTAAAATTTTTATTCTCTTTTGTAAATTCTTATTTGGGAGGCAGAGTTCTCTTAAAGGAGGAACGGGTAATAACCTCCCGTTTTTCAAGAAAACCATTTATTTTCAAAGAGTTAGAAATTTTGAAACCCACTTCGATGGGTTTCTAAGCATTGAGGGGGCTGAAGATAATTTCTTAGAGGTTACGATTGCGTAGCTCATGGATTAAAGGGACATTTGAAGTGCTTAGTATTTTAAGAAAAAGCATAAAGATAAAAAAAATATATATTTCAACCCTCAGCATTAGCATGAAAGTGATCTTCGTCATGATCGATGGTAGAGGTCTTTTTTGATACTTATATGGTTGGTATAAATGGCGGATATACTTATATGGTTGAACAACACCTGGAGTTGATAGTGACCGTACATTTTATCTTACAACCTCAGTTAATTCTGTGAATATGTCGATTCCAACATAATGTAATGGAGCATTCAGTGACGTTAGCTATGACTGTTAGCAAACGGATCAAATATTAGTGGGTGGTGGCACTGTAAATCTTGTATTCATTGAATTACTTAAAATGAGGATATGAGAAAGGAAAGCACATGTTAGACAATGCTACCAACCTAATGCCAATTCACTTGAGAGGGCAGAAAAGCGTTGGCAGCGCGGCAGAAGACAGGAGTTGACCATTCGAGTATAGTATAATCAAAGTTAACTGGATATGTTAGAAGCCCTTAGTTGAGGCTTGTATTAACAATTAGATCTGGAGCTATACGGAGAATTTTGGTTGATTTGAATAACAAATCGAACATATTGGCAACATATCGTCATGACCATAAGTACAAGGTGAGAGTAATATTCTCTGCCACCAACATAGCAAGAAACTCCTTGATGGCGATGACTATTTGTGATTGGAACAATTTTCCTTGCGAAGTATTCAATGGATTTCCTATAAATCTTAGTGTATTCAAGAGAGAATTTGCGCCTTAATGTGACGTGAAGTCTAAAACTAGTTATATACAATAATTTATTTCAATTATTGGTTATGTGATATATTTTTCCTGTTGTCATGTTTGTTTGTTTACGATGTTTATGTACCTTGATCAACTCCCTTTGCCACCGGAAATTTAAAATGTCCTCTTGCAAGTGTAAAATAAAATTCTATGCTATTCTATCCTAAGGAGGCTTACCTTCCTGGATGGGGATAATTTGTAAAGTAAAAATTAAGGGTAAAGGATATAGGTGCAGGATAGATAATTACAGGTAAAGGATATAGGTGGATACGAATATTGCATATCCCCTAACGTATAACCGTTCTTTTGCTACCTCCAGTCTAACAATATTATAACATTAGTAATAATACAAGAGGAAAATTTCTTTAATCATTGTTGACAGTGACATAAATATGGACATACAAAAGATTACTAAGCATGCTTTATAATGAATACTTGAACTAAGTGGGTCACAATGGACAGAAAGTTATCATAATTCGGAAGCATGAACCATTGGAAAAGCTGACCAGAAAAGACTAGAACCCTTCGAAACCTGGTGCTGGAAGAGGATGCTGAAGATAAAATGGACAGACAAAATAAGAAATGTTGAAGTGCACAGAAGAATGGAAGAGGAAAGGACCATATGGAACACTATAGAAAAAAGAAGAACAAGATGGATTGGACACACACTGAGACACAATGGGTATGTGAGGAACATAATTGAAGGCAAAATAGAGGAAAATGTCCCCAGAGGAAGACCCAGGAATAAGTTCATGGACCAAATGAAGAGGAAAGTAAATAGGAAGAGATACCTTGAGGTATGGGAACTAGCGTTAGACAGAGAAGGGTGGCGGGCTGCAGTCAACCAATCTTAGGATTGAACGACCAATGATGATGACCTTAAATAGCAAAAACTTCAAACAGCATCCATATGGTGTGTTGCCTCTCTGAGAACGGATCCCGTCGCGTAGTACCGGTGCTGCACCGGTGGAGGGACTCGTATTGCCTCCTCATGCGGGACTATCATATCGCCCTTCTCCCAATCCATCCACCCACGACACGGCGGCAATATGCGCGCTCGACCCGTCCACCTACCCTCTCTTTACATCAGTCGACCATACATGCCGCCTTCGAGTCCTTGCCCCCCCTTTCCCTTCGAGTCCCCCCCCTTTCACATGATAGAGGGAGGAGGATCGGTCCCTAGCGTGCGCGCATCGCACGAAACCCCTCACGTTCAGCGGTCGTGGTGGCGTCGCCTCCGCCTTCCTCCGAGTCCATTGTCCGAGGGCAGGGTGAGCGGAGAGGGAGAGTGAGGGGCCGGCGAAGGAGGGAGGAAGAGAACAGGGCATCTCGATTGTCCGGCGAAGGACTCCGTTATCGAGGGGGGGGGGGGAATCGGTGGGGAATCGCATCCCTGCACGACAGAGGGAAAGGAGATTTCCCTTTCTTTCTCCTCGTCTTTTCTTTCTCGGAGGCATTCATTCGTCGGCAGTCTTATTTCTCTTTGTTGTGTTTATTTACATACGTACCTTTGCGGCGATACAGAATTGAGTCGGATCTGCAATTGGGGAACTTGAATAATATTGCAATTATCCGTAATTGAGGAATTAATTTGATCTTCATTTGATTTATTTGAGGTAGTTTAAGTGAATTAACATTTCACCCAGAAATCGATGAATTTGGTATCATTTCAACGAAAACTATCTTACTCTTCCAAGGATACCAAAATTTAAGCCACTTACCGAAGTACTTTCCGAGATTGTAGATACAAAACACCAGCTCTTATACATGGGAAATTGTACATGTATGCACTTGAAAGAGAGAACTTATTTAAAAAATAAGTCATTTCTAACTCCTAGATCTCGTAAAATAATTAATAGGGTGTAGGTTGTATATTTTCTCGACTATTTTTGTCAGTAAATCATATTTGCCGCAGTAATTTTTTTCAGAATCGCAATAAACCTTCCCTTGTGAAGGAGTTTTGAACGTACCGCGTGAAAACAGGAGTCTAGTCAAAGACTTATGTGGATATTTTTGTTTGATCACCTAGAATTATTGTCACATAAAATTACATTATTACACCATTAATAGTGCAATATTTCATTCATGTGTGCCCCAGCTAGTGAAATTAAAAGGTATAATTCGAATATGGTCCCCATTATGACTAGGGAACTATCTCCCTCAAACTACCTTAATGATGTTCACAACAGCCAGCGAAGGCCTTAACAGTGAATATTTAAAACTCAAAATCCACAAAAATGAGGAATAAATAAACGAGTTGACATTCCGTTAATAAGGATCTTTTCAATTAAATTCTATCCTAGTGTCTTGTCTTCCTGTAGGGTGTCATTCGTGGGTAGTATTCTTCCTATAAATTAAATATTTTCCGGGTCTGCTAAGCGGATTTCTGATTGTTGTGTTTAACCAAGGTAATGTTATAATTGTCGACCGCGGCTTCAACTCATGGGCGTCATTAGTTTTAGTAGTATTGGTAATGACACTCATGCATTGACATCGCGATTGAAGGATATTTAGTAACGCATGGAAACAAAATGTCTTTATTATTTAAAGTCTCCTCCCCTCTTATTGTGCCATCACGATGACACAGATTGGAATCTGCAAGCCCTTTTAATCAACCGTCAGAGAAATAATATATAACATTACGAGTGTGTGCAATTGAGGAATTATTGTAGGACGTGATGTTTTTCCCTATTAGGATCAGTGTGTGCACGTATACTTCAATGTTTTCATGGGTGCGAAACTAGGAAATGGAAAATATTTTTTATAATTAGCCCAATCCCTATCAGAGTATTGTGTGGAGGACATTTTAGAACGATAATCCGTCCGATGAAAATTATATAAAACTTGGCTAACTGAGGCCTAATAGCTTCGGTTGTCATAAGAAGAGGCGACTGAATACCTACTGAAGTCGTTTGTGGGATTACGAATTATTAAAATGGGCATTAAGAACGTTCATTGGGGAAAGAATATTATACTGACGGAAAATGGTGAAAAGAAACTCGAGAATTCCCTAATTAAACTAGAATGAATGTTTTTGTGGGGTCTTCTCGTGCTTTCCGATGGGTCGTCCCTACATGATGACCGATGAATTGATAGGAAGAACTTTCCCAACATCCTCATGGACGGTCATCCTGGGTAATTGGGAACGTCATTCAGGTGAATTCGATAAAAGAGGCCTTCGGGATAATGAATGTAGGGAGTCGTTTAAATTAAAGTACTTAAAGATACGAGAAAATTGATACCTATTTATTTGAACTAAATATACAGAGGTACCTGACTTTGGTCCTATAACAGGCTAATGTTTTATTCACTACGTGCAACTGGACCTCACATTCCACTCTCTGTGTAGGAATCTGTAGGAAAAATTTAATGGACAGAGGCTGAAGCAACAATATTTTTTGGCTGTGTGACAGTTTGATCGTCAAATCTTGAAGCCAGCAGTGAAGCGCCAAAGCTTGAAGCCAACAGCCTTGTAACAAACTTTTCAGTGCAGCATTCTCAAATACCTTTCATGGAGTAGGTATGTAGGTTAGTACCTATAGAATTTGAACGTAGGACAGTTTCAGCAATTGACCATTTCCTGTGGGAATGGAAATATTTGTTGACCTGAGTAATCGATACAAATGAACTACTCTGGGGTCCCAAAGCAGAAAGTGTTTTATCTTTCTGCAACGGTTGATGCTAAGACGAAAACCTTTCTGCGAGTTCGGGCGTTTTAGTAATAAATTAATCATAGAAGTTTTATCGGTGCATAAGTAAGCAATTCACACATGGCCAATCCTTTGTTTTTATTGAGCTTAGTAAATAGCGTTCCAATACTTTTTTCAGTGTATTCTTTATCTATCTGCAGCCCTCATTTTCGTCCCGCGACAATCTCGCACCGTCGCTCGATGTTCTGCTCTGGGGATCTGGGGTGAAGGGTTCAATGAAGATTTGATAAATTCGATGAGTCCACGCAGCCCATACCATTGTGATTTTAAGACATCCTTATAGTGGTGGCCTGATCGTGTGGGCGAGACGCAGAATGAAGGCCCAATTGGGGACGGTTGAGTAGGTCGGCAGGATATTTGATTTTGGTCTGAAAATTATTTAATTATATCGTGCTCGCATGTGGCAGCTGAAAACCTGTTTTCAACGGAGGATAATTGCACTCATTATTGTTATTATATTACTGTTAAAAAAATCTGACATTTATTGTGGACGATATAGTTACGTAATCAAGGTTACCTTTTTTTAACACGCGAGTGCTTTTAGATTCGACTGACGTGAAACTTCGGCTTCCTGTAAGAAAATGAATATGTCGAAAGGAACTGATATATTTTTAGTGTCAGTAAGTGTTTCCCTTTTCTAGGATGAATGAAAATCGAAAAAGGCCATTGATTATCTAAGGTGTGCCTTGCTCGATAGTAGAAATTTGCATGTTAAAAAATCTTTCGTAGCACTTTGCTTTCTCGAAGTTACGGAAAAAATCCTATCATAATTAACGGTTGAGCTGGATAGCATAACTTAAACCTAATTCCAAACATTATCCCGTCCAGTAATTGATGGATTGTTGACTCAACCCAAGTTACGATGTTAGAATCGCGTTAGTAATCAGAGGTGGTGTTGCGGAACTGAATACTACTCTGCCATACGTCGGTTTTTAATTGGATGTATTTTGTTTTCCTGTACAGCGCCCATTTTGAAATGGACCCAAATGAGCATTTTATGGCATCAGCCCAAGCTAATTTTTGACCGGGAAAACGAAGCCATTTGTTGTGCTGAATCGCCCCGGATAGCCAATCCATAGACGAACACAGCACCCACTGATCTATTTTGCCGATCATTTTTCGCGATGGGAACTATTGTTAGTCTTAGTTGAAATCGGTGGTCACTTCATTTTTTTACATATTTCATTTGGAACATATTTTCCATATTATATGTGGAACTTTGCGTTTTCGTTATAAATTCGATTTTATTTGAAAAATCAAGGTCAGGGCGGATGATATTTTCTCTGTGAAATTTCGCACAATTGTGCATTGCGGGTGACTCCGTAAATGTGGAACACCGTGGCTAGTCCTGTACAGCTTAAAATATGTCATTTTAAAAATTCTTGTAAAAACGTCTGAAGAGGATTGTGAAGAAGAACATCAATATTAGTACGTATGGTCCTCATATTTTATTTGCCAATCGTATTTCTTAGTCGGGGGTGGTCGTGAAGGATTCAAGTACCTTCATGCAGTTAGACGGTCTTTGCTGTGGTGTTGCGAGGCGAGAATCACGGTTGACCGAGTGAGCAGCACCAATTTATCTATCGTTTCTTTAAAATACGTTCCCAGACTTCGTATATGTATATCATACCAATACTTATTTTAATTATCTGACTTGGATCAATTAGCTCCGGTAAGGCCTCTCTTCAAATACTATATGAGCATTTAGAAAACAGCAGGGCGAAATTAAACTCCAAAAAAATAAGTGAAATACAAGGGAAAGCTGCGCGCTTCGTTAAAAACTGCTGCGTGCAAACATCTTGCGCTTCTCCGTTTTTAGAGGTGTTAGGTTGGGTACCGCTAGAAACTCGGAGGCAACACGCTAGGCTTAGTTTGTTCGTGTTTCAGAGCGACACAGAGAATATCATTTTGACGCCACACTACATCTCTAGATCCAACAGAAGCGATTAAATAAGAGAGATTCATTGCCGGACCGATAGGTGCAAAAATGTGTTCTCTTCACACTCAATAAGTGACCAGAATGAAAACGTAAGCTCCATTCAAAACACTCTCACAATACATTTCGTCTTTCCATCCCCCAAAAATCTAATCCCTCACACCATTACTCGGCTGTTTTCCTAGCACCCATTGCCACTCGCCCATCCGGTGGCTTGCAAGATAGAATATAGATGTATACATTTTAATATTTGTCCTTGAGCAACCTGTTATCTCGGATGATTTCACATGGTGAACATCCATTTTTCCTACTGCCCCGTCGTCCCACGTGCAGGACCCTATTATCAAGTCGAGGCCATCAAAATTTTTAACAGTCCCACATGATATATTAAAGCAAACTGCTACATACATACATACCAATCACACCGTTCCCTTCCGGGATAGGCACAGTCACCAAGTTTCACTCATAAATACATATTTGTACACCTAACTCTGCTTCAATAATGTCCTCCATACTGACCTATCCTTGCAAACCTCTTTTGCCTCATTTTCTCCCCTACACTGCTTCATACACCCCTTCTGTTTGTAAGATTCCAAATATTCCTCCTCCTAAGAATTTCACCACAACTTTCTTGGCCTACCTCTCGCACCATTCATTTCACTCTTATATATCTGTTTCGTTACTCGACTCTCATCCTTTCTCTTAACATGGCCAAACCACCGAAGCACGCTTCTTTCATATATGTCCATTACTTTGTTGATTTAGAGAAGGCATATGACAGGGAAAATAGGAAGAATTTGTGAAAGGCGACCCAGTGTGTCAGTACACCGCATATACCTCCTAGTGGTGGATCGCGGGCAACGCTGGCTCTTAGGGTAGTCCTTTCAGAAGGGATCCTAGCTTGAGTATAATAGTGATAGCGGGCCTAAGGTATTATTATTCTTTGGTTTCTCTTGTGGGGTACTGGCAAAAATGTGCCAAACCTGACCGGTGGAACGCCGTAACCGTTACCAGGGAAAGCTGCACGTGGTGCGGGTACTGAATAGGCTGGTAACCTGGCATACTCTATTACAAAGCAAACTGCTAAAATTTAAATATTATTTGAAAATCAGGTAGTAATATTAACGCTCAGGTCAAAGCAAGTATGGACCAAAAAATATTTGTTGCCAAGTGTCCGATTATTAAAAGTTTTTTCCTTTGCTCACCTCTGCCCCACCGCTCACAAACACTATCCTTGGTATTTTCCAATCCACGCCCTAACCCCTACCCTAGATAGTATATATTCTTCATGATCGTGCCCTAAGCCTTGTACCTGAAGATGACGCCACTGCGCCAAAAGTAGTACCACCTGAAAATAAATTGGTGGAATAAAACGAAGTTTTCCTTTTTCATTATTTTTTCCTTGTTCTCTTTCATGGTTAAAAATATTAGATTACGATCTATTTCATTTTCACAGACCCTGTAGGCAGTAGTAACTGATTGATTTTTGTTCATTATTAAAGATGAACTGCAACTAGACTCCAGACATTTATAATAATCTGTTCAAAAGTTTCACTTGTGAAGAAAGCTAAAAATCAGTTTTAATCATACATGTATAGTAATACGAGCGTCATCCTCGTATAAGCGTAATCCTGCTAATTCAGCCATCATCCCAAATGTATAAAATCACTGTTTTGAACATTTATAGTATGTCATATTTTTTAAGTATTGTACCGGTTAAGGTAGGTTTTGCGAAATGTCAGAGAATCTCCTCCCGGTTTTCTGCCCATTCAGGGGCCTATCTTGCTCTAGTATATCCTTATTAACCTCAGCATACGATCTACCCTTCTTCATCCTATCCATGATACCTATTCTCTTTCTTCCTCTTCCCCGTCTTTCTTCCTCTTCCCCGTCTTTCTTCCTCTTCCCCATCCTTCCCTCTATCACATTCTTGAGCAACCAATCCTACATCCTCCTGCCACCTACTCTGCCGATCTCGAATTCATTCAAAAGTTTCCTTTCCTCTCCCACCATCTCGAGCACTTTCTCGTTAGTCTTCCTCTTAGAATTTTAGAATTTTATAAAAGATGAAATATAAGTATTAATTTTTTTATATGATATTCAGTGTGACCTTCCCATCTCATTCTGTAGTCAAATGTAGCATCAAGATACTGACATTTTTCTTATGGTGGTTTTCCGAAGATGGTGCCTTCGGAAAATGACTTATATATTAGCAATATATAAGTCACCACCATCGAAAAAATATATTAAATTGCCATTGGAAAATGCATTGTATATCAGCAATATCAAATTTGAAGGTAATCGGGAAATGACTTATGTATATTGATGAAACATGAGTCATTTTGCGTTGGCACCATCTTAAATCAATAAGTTTATATTTAGATTACGCTCGCAGGTTTCAGCAAGCCTATGTTTCCACCGTGGTCAATTTTTTACTTTGACCTGTTCGTCTCTTGTCTGTTCAACCTGTCTCCTCGGGTGATTTCGCACCCTCTCCTCCAAAGACCGCCCAGCCCAATTCGAGAGCTGCGAAAAAACGTTCTCTTCCTCCACCCCACGTCGTCCCACGGCCGTCCTCTGGACCCTGGGATCTGCTCCGCCCCCCCCCCCCTCTACTCCCCACCCTATGCTCCTTTTCGCTCTCGATCGGCATTCGGGGCCACGCCCTTATGTACGGCCCACGCGGCAAGGGTCCCTTTGGAGACGGCAACTAACTGACTGACTGCCTTGCTCTCTTTTAAAAAGCCAGCCAACTCGTTCGGAAACCACTCGTGAAATTTTTTTTTCGAGAAATATTCCGGAAACCCACGCAAGCATGCCCATATATTTGTGGTGGACGTGCGATTTTTAATTCCCGATCCCGAATGATGCAGTGTAGGCCTCCCTTTTTAAGAAAAGGACATGGATGGGGAGACCCGTTTGGACGACCTGATGGAAACATTTATGCTCGGATCTCTGTATCCGCCGTTTTTTTTGTTTTCTTTTTTTCCGGTCTCACTTACACCTCATCTCCGTGACCGGCGGAATTGATATTAAGTGTACTTAATGTGCATCCATTGGAACTGCTTATAATCTCTGGGATCGTAGATGGGCTGGTTGCCGTGTACGTTTAAGGAGTGATACTGAGACTGTGTGGGTCTAAAAATATGCCTACTGGATTCCACCTTTTAGTTCGCATCGATTAAAAACTACTGTTTCCTGTGGTGACATGCTTGAGGTATTATAAAACAAAACTATGGTACATAATACGCGCATTATTTGACGAAAATATATGGAAACTAAGATGCATTCCAGCCATATGAGCAACGGGAGTTAAGTTTTTGGAAATTACTATACTTTTAACTATTAACGCAAAAATATGCAAAAAACTCAAAATATTAGATGAGTAGGTGCCTAAATCATATATTTGTTCAATTCCCAGGAAGAATTTAATACCTATACTCAGCCTTACGCGAAAGTGACACACTGGACGTTATTTGAAAACAAAACTAAGTTGCATAAAATGCACATTATTTGACGAATATATTTGGAAACTAAACGTTTTCCAGCCATAAAAAGCAACGACAGCTACATTTTTAAAAATTACGTTAATTTTGACTAAAACTATGGCCAAAATATGAAAAAAAAACTCTAAACATTTGATGAATAGGTGCCTACGTCATATTACTGTTCAATTCCCTGGAAGAATTCAATTCTTATAAACAGCATTAAGCGAAAATGAAATCTACAACAGGTGAGTTGTGGATGAATCACTCTCCCCTATTCAGTGGGGCAACAGCTTTTCTCAGCCCCCTCTCCCCTCAACCCGCAATAATTCTTTGTATTCCCCTTCCCTACTTCTATCCCTTCCAATTACTATAATAGCCCTTTAAAAGCTAATGTAAAAATTTTTTAAACTCTCCTTATGGTGGAATTTAGAGTTTTAGCTATTTTTATATTTACTTATCGCAATAGAGATGTTAGTATGTGCATTTCCAAAGAAGTAATTAGATGTGCTAGCTATTCCGATAATTTTTATGACTACTTAGCCATTTTTGTCAATCAGACTCTCAGTTGATTGTTCTCATGCCTCATACTAAAATGATTTAGGGACTTCATCAAACAATTCACCTTGTTCTTTTTCCCTGAATTTTCGCAGTGCTGTACCCATTATTTTCTTCGTCATTGAGCACTGAGTCACAGTTGAACTGACTCTATTTAGACTGGCTGAGTTGTGCGGTTCCTTAATTCATTTGTTCCGTCATTTTGTCACGGTGTTCCGTGGTATTTTCAAATGCATATATTGTGTGCATTCCCCTACATCTTGACTTCCAATCTTGCTTCGCTGTTTTAGCAGGGAGATTCTTTGTTCACATGTTTCAGGTTTAAAAAAAGTATGTCGATCTGTTTCTTTGCGAAGGTTTCGAAAAGTGGCGATTCTGGCTACATTTGTAGTTGAGCAATTGATAAACGGAACAGTCACACTCTCTGTGTTAATATGTGACATGGTGTGTGTACATTACTCGTTTTTGTGGCTATTATAATCCCCATTGGCATTGGTGTAAGAATTGGAAGTGTTTTCTCACTTGTTGGCGAAACAAATTTACGCAAACTTGCCACTAAATAAAGGAACAATAATTTACTCACCGTTGATTTTAAGATGCATAGAATGTAATCAGAAAATTCTCTTATATGGTTCAACAGTGGCGACAACTAATGGATAAAAGAAACTGTACACGAACGGTACTTTTTCACTGGAGGACGATAGCATAGTTGATGGAATATATCCAGTGGTAGTGAAGTATGCGATACTTCTACGAAATCGTACAATAAACTGTCTTTTAAGCGATAATTATATTGAAGAGTCCAGGATTGAGCTGCAGTGTCTAAAATGTTTCAAACTTATTAGACATGAAGAAATTAAGTGTTCATAAGAATTATCTGAGACAGGCACAGCGAAGAATTGCATGGGGTGTGCGGCAATCCTCATGTACTAGGGGTAGAGATTCTTTGCATGTAAGGCGTTTGTGTTGGGGTAGGGAATGTCCGTTGAATAGAATGACGAAATGGACGATTTAGCGGATGTAAAGCAAGGATATCCACCATCTCTTTTGAAATATAACATAAGTAACTCTAGAAAAATGTGTTAGCTGCTTAGTGTCACGGATACAACTCGATTTTACCATAGTTTTCCCCGGGGTTTGGATTATTCTTAATCGAAATATATAATATATAAGGAGAAAACCCATTAAAGAATTAAATGAATGCTGATTTATAGTATATTATCAATGTAAAACATCTTAAAATTACCATATTAGCGCGTCAGCCCGTAAGCGCTATTCTATCTATGCATAGTATTTCACCTTTGCATAGAAAAGCTTGTCCTCTACCTGATGTGAGCCACAAAACGTTACCGTTCGACACTAAATTTATCGTAAATTAAATTGCTTGGAACTATTGAAATCAAATTAAATTTCTTGGAATTATATTATAATTAAATGCGACAGTGAGGTATGCTGGAGGGAAAGCTGTATTTTTTAACATAAATCCCACTTTCTCGGAAAATATTTATGAGAAGAAAAAATTCCCCAGAAATATATTGAATATGAAAAGGATGCATCTCGCCATATGTTTTAACTTTTGAGATAATTACCTCAAATAATTTATCTCAAAATGTGATGAAATACTATGTATTGTCACAGTAATATGCGCCGAAAGTCGTTATTTCGAATAAAAATATGCTTCCAAATCAACGAAAACGTTAATCAACCTATGCAATGGTTACATAGAATACATAAAATTAGGCACGTTAATGGCTGACTTGTTTACACTGCTAAGGCCCGTATCGATGGAAAATACAATCCATATCGAACGATCTTGCGTCTGTCGCTACAATAAAGTATTCATCACAAATATAATCCTGCAACAAGGGACGCATTTTTGTGCGGTGGTTTTTGTTTGCAATAGCTAATGCATTCATCATCGAAAGCAGGATTTTTAAAAACAAATTTAAAATAAAGTTGGAATTTTGTATTTCTTTTGACTCACTTGGTCACGGCGGAATCTCCATAAGATAGTTTTGCGTATTTGGAGTAGATGGGGAAGTGTGCCGTTTGCTTGGTGGTCCCAATTTCCTCCGTCACCTAGTGACCGCTTAGCTGTTATTCCGTGTCAACTTGATGACGTTTCTTTATCTTCCTCGCCAAATCCTTTAAATCATTGAAAAAATTTCCGTTTTCTGAAGGGCGATGTTAATCTACGCCATCCTTAATTGTTTCCTGCAATGTCCGGCAATCATTGTTAATGTTCCCTTGGTGATTAAATTTTCAAGTATAACAGCGAAGTCACTCTCAAAGTTGCTCACCGGAAGATCATTACTTTATCGGTAATCTTAGTAAGGAATAATACCTTTAAATAAATAACCTTGTGCAAGTTATTGTACCATCTGATTTACGTTTCGTGTCCTTGCGGGAAAGGTCAATAAAAAAGGAGCTTCTTGCATCGTTAATATCTAATCAGAGATTATTTATTTTCATTAGAAATGACTAATTGGAAGAGGAATTCAAAATTAGCAGACTATTTCCCAAAAAATGGGAAAAAACTGTAATAGATAAATCTCTAGCTTGGTACATCTATGCGAAATTTGCTGAAAATTATCATGGCGAGTTACGCCAATGTAGATGGAACTAAAGACAAAAAAATCGCATATATCAATTAAAATGGAAGCCAATAAGTCCAGATTGACATTGCAAGGTCTTTCGAAAGAGTTGTAAACACATGAATTTCAGATCTTTGCAATGGCTTACGATGTTCAGACATGATCCTCTTTTACTAAGGCAATGAAGGAGGAGTGCATGTTTATATATCGATATTAAAAGATATATGCGCTGTATACTATTCAAGTCAGTGATTTATGTAAGATGGTATTTATGTAATATGTGATTTCAACGGTTTATAAGAGATAGTGTATATATTATATATACCATCTCACGTATATCGTTGACTAGAATTTAGGGTTGGATTGGATCTTTGAGGAGGCGACCGACGGCTAAGGTCATTTGCGCCATAGGGGATAGTTAGGGGAGGAAGGGTGGATAGAAACCCGGCGTCGGCATTATCCTGCTCTTAACGAAAGGCACCCAGGGGACCTCGGTTTTACGTCTCATCCGACAGACGGAGTACTGTACTTGAAGTGCCCTTCATAAGATACTCAAGTAGGGATCGGACTCCTTCTGAAAAACATCCGCCTCTGCTGGGATTTGAACCCTGGCCGTCCGTATGGTTAGCCGCCACACCAACCCGATCCCCCGACTAGAATTTATCCCTACTTTTTTAAGTTGGCTTAATGCAGTAATTTTCGAAATGATATCGTAAACCACTACATCCTGCTTCATTTCGAGATTTTTCATCTACGCATGCGTGTGTGCTCAGTTCTCGAAATTCTAATGCAAAAGTTAAAAAAAGTCATTGTTCATACAACATTTTTAGAGTATATTCGTTGCAAGAGTGCATTTAATGGTGAACAAAATCACGCCCTTCCAAATCCCTCGGAAGTCAATCGCAGACAAAAATGGCAATATTGACAAAGAAATTTCCCCTTAAGGCATCCAGGATTTTTCGCGTAACTCACTTCCAGTTATCCCAATCTATAAAGCTTCTGAAGACTCCCCCTCGTGACTTGAAACCAGGACACTCTTGATTTCGTAACGTCGAAGGGAATGTCAGACATGGAAAATGAAAAAATTGCCACTCACATGAATCTGGGTATTCGCAAGCTATACGGAAAGTAGCGAAGTAGTAGGGCCGGAGCAAAATAGAACGGCGGAGCCATTTCCCTTTAAGGGAGAAATCAATTTTACTGATTGCGGACAACTTTATTTTTCGAGTTACGCGCGTATTTCGTAAAAAGGTAATTGGCGCTCGGATTGGAGCGATAGTTTAATGTCTGTCACTTTTGTCGGAATCTTGTAGAATCCAGGAGAATATGAGGGTGTAGGCTGTGACTTTTCTCTACGAATTAGGATTTTATTAGGAAGCTGGTCATGTCCATGAAAATCGGGACAAATCTCATGAGTTGAACGATCAAATGATGAGTGGCAGTCATTTTATTTTCGGGTGAGAAAAGCTTTCAAGCCTCGGTAGCATTTTTATAGAAATACTTAGCATTGTAAAAACTGAGGTATTATCTTTTATTTTACATTGCGATAATATCAACACGGTTCAAGTATGTTTTCCTCATCAAGCCAGTTTATACGAAATTTGTATATGATTTTCTTAGGGTCCCTGTTTTAAAATTAGAATCAAGTACTGTTACTTTTATGTGTATTGTTCTTCCCATGCTTTATTAATAAGAGATTATTATGGAGTTTTTATTGTTTACTACATTCGCACGGTTTATAGTATCGGTAGGGCGACTTGTTACGAGAGTTGCGGTATCGTGAGGTTTCTCGCAGGTTATTATTTTTCTTAAAATAACTAATAAATTAATTTAATTTGACTATCGTATTATGCTTTAGAGAATGGACGTATTTATCTCAAGATTGAGAAATGTATTCATTCTGTGATTTGAAGGTATTTAAAACTAAATTGGTGCTTAATGATATAGGTTTAATGTTGCATGTGATAAAATTTATTTTTGGACTGTGAATACACCAAATTATATATCGTGTTTTATTTAATGAGTAATCGAAGCATAATGACTCTCTTCGATTGCGATATTTTCGTCTGCATGAACATGAAAGGCGCTGTGGGGAAATTGAAACATTTTGCTGTCGGTAGAAGACAAATCAGTAGTGATCCTGGTGGCCTCTTTAATCACTGAAAGCCTCCCTACCCTTTATTAATACCGAGGAAATTATTTAACGGTTAACTCACCGGATAACCTGCTACTTTCAAGAGAGTAATTTGTTCATCCGAACCTCTTTCCGAGAAAAAATTGGCTCATCACAATCTGGACGAGGCCTGTGATTTCTAAGCAAACTGATCTTGTGTAATTACTCGTGACGCCCACAAATTACGCCGGTCGGTGAAATTTCCGAAGGGACTGCCATCGACTTTTTGTGCTGGGCGTGTGTAAACTCTTGCAATTAAAATAAGGCAGATGCTTTTTAACGATATGTCTGACCGGATGAAAGTATTTGCGCGTGTCTTAATTGTAGACATTGGTTGTGAAAAAGGAGGAACGCAAAAATGTCCTTCATCGCACGAAAGGCGGGAAAGAATTACATCTTCTCTCTCCCTCCGGACCAGAAAAAACGACGAGTTCTGAGCAGTCGTGAATCCTACTTTTCCTCCCTTGCTCCAGTTGCCATCTGTTGGAAGACCTCTCGCTTAGTCCTTCTCTTGGTTTTATACGGCGGCGTGCTGAAAGGTTTATTTCTATTGTCGCCATCGAAACCAGGTGCACGTAGGAAGGAACCGTATTTCTCTCAGGATTTTCTGACCAGTGGTAATATTTTTGGGAATAAATCGAAATATTTTGCTCCCCACAACATAATTATTACACAAATTTCAAACAGTCGTAAACTCTTTCATATTCTGTATGAATACTTAAATAAATGATGGAAATAAAGTAAACTACCGCAGATATGCATTATAATGAGGGAATCGTCATTGCATACCGGATACTCAAATTCTTCTTCTTCTTCTTCCATAATCTGTGTAATGCTTTGCTTTGGAAGAAGATGAAAGCCTCTGGATTTACTCAGATTATGGAAGAAGAAGAATTTGAGTTATCAAAGAAGAATTAGCTCTTCTTTGCTAATGCCTATGTTGTCCTTCTATCACCTTTTGGGTCTTCCCACACCGCTTCTACCTCTTTGCAAGTTCTCTCAAGCACCGTTTTTGAGTACACCGGGAATAGCCACGGATGACTTTACTCGCGATGCACAACTTTGCGATATTCCGCAGAGGAGAAATCATCCGCCTTGACCGGGACTCGAACCCGCATTCCTCAATTTCTGGCCGAGTGCTTAAGCCAATCTAGCTATCTACATCTACATCTACATAATACCCCGCGAGCCGCCACATGGGCGTGTGGCAGGGGGTGTTAGTTATACCAGCCGTGTAAAGGTATAAGTTTTTTTGGAGATGAAATGGTGACATGAGTTATAGGAGTGTATTTAGTGAGCTTAATTTTTATTGTGATCGCTTATTGTTCGCAGAAAGAACGAGTTCTTTCCGCGAGAGAGAAAGCTACCGTGGCGTTCGAGGGGGATTTTTCCTCTGTGAAATTTCGCACACTTTTGTCAAGCAATGTTTACGATGATATGGCTATCCGTTCTTCTACATCTTTATCGTTTGACCTAATTACTTTATTATCTTTTTCTTGAGACATCAAAAATTTTCATACAAATGACTCGTACACGAGAGCTGTCACAATTGTCTTGTCGCCCCATCGAGCGCTGAGAATTTTTTAATGAGATGAACTAACTCCACGTTACCTAATTTTTTCATATTTAGTTATGTCAGCGTGGTAATTTACTGAATTTCTTAACTCCCTAGGTGTGGCACTATGCAAAAAGAACCTACTCTGGTAGCGTGAATTATACACATCTTGGAGCACTTGTTCATATAGAGAAAAATACATAGGCACGTTTATTTGCTGATGAGGAAATTATTCTTAAGCTGTTCTGTTCACTTTTCAGCTAATGCTAAGCATATTTCATGTCAATTGAAAATGTTTGTTGAGTTTTGGAGGCTGTATCGTCAAGCATGCTCAACCGATTTTAACGGAATAAAATTAATTTGATAGAATAATCATTTCTACGTTAATTAATACACGTAGGAATTGTTTTCTATTCTAATCTACACTATTAAGATATTTTTTTAAAAAAGACCCAGTTTTTGGGGCTCAGAATCTGATGGCCCAACTTTATGTTATCGCCTTTCCCTTAATATTTATCGTAGAGATGAGAGATTTTGATATAATTTGGCCGAACATGTTTCTAACATACCAAAGGAAAATAATTGTTTTTATATAGTGTTTTACACAAGCTGTTGTATAAGTTGTTCGTAAAGTCATGAGTAGTAGTCATAGAGGTAGTCATAAGAATTTAAATTCACGTTACGGAGACGTTTACTGCGCCTTCAAACTATCGACCAAAGTTTACGGACGCAAATTCTTTACGAATATCGAGTTGCCATCAAATATAGTAGCCGAATCAAGTTAGAGAAAAGGTAATGACCGCTAATGCTCCAGAGATCATGGATTGACAGTATAAGAATTGAATGGTATAAGAATGAATCGTTGTGGTCGTAATTATTTACGAACGTCAGAGATAGAGCGAGGAGGTTGAAATCGCGCTGCCTCTGTGAATGTTTCTGACACCTACTATAATACTAAACCATTAAAAAATTGTATTTCAACTGGAAAATCGAGAGCAAGGTTTGGCAAATTATTTTGTCAAAACTGCCCAAATTCTTCAATTGAAGTAAAATATTTTTGCGAAATATTTTCGCACACTATAATCTTGTGCCGTGGTGAAGTTATGGCATCGTTGTGTGGGTCTTATATTCTACAGGGTTTTTTTAGAAGGCCAAAGGTCACATTAAAGATGTTTGAAGGTCAGAATATTTTATACCTTGATAATGACATAACTGTGTCGAAACCATGGTCGGAGAGAAAAAAACGTTGTAGAAAGTACAAAGCGAGTTCTCTTTTCATGTGTCGCTGTTCCACAAAGTGAAGCCTAAAACTGTACCTTGCGTTTATAACTATGCCATAAAATGGCAGTTTTGACTTGTATTTGTTTTTTAATTATTTATTCATGTGCAAGTAAACAGCGGTGAGATGGGTGGGATTCCAAGCGTTGGTCAGGAAGTCTTACGTGGGAACTGTATTTACACTCTGCTCAATTGAGAGCTAAATCAACTTAACGAATTTATAAATTTAGCATTAAATTGTATTCTTATGCATATATAATTGGAAAATATCCTGATGAACTTGAGCTAGAGAGAGGAATAGGATGAACAAAGGTTTGGAGAGAGGGGAGCTGAATAAAACACTTCTTTGAAACGCAACATAATCAATGGTGAAAATACATCATGACTAGCGTTGTGTTGAAAGCATAAAGAATGTGTCCTCTTTTATTATAGCTTTTTGAGAAAACGTAAAATCAAAAATTTGCTCTCCTCAAGATAATGTATTCATTGCTTGAAAAAAACTTTGCTAATATATCTGCAGAAAATTGCCAAAAGATGCTGCATTGTAGCTGTGGAGGAGGCCTGAATTTTATGAAGATACTACATGGATGGGAAACTAGTTGAAGTTATATACATACATTATTCTGTGGAACGTAGAGTTTCTAATGTGGAGTTTTCCTTCTTTATAACAATGGAAGAGGCCTGAATTTTCTGAATCATTGAAAGGAAAGTAGCTGAAGTAAGAATTGTTGATTGTTATGTGTAACGCCAGGTTTTTAATTTGGAGTTTTCCTAATTAATAACAATGGAAGACTACGCCCTCGATGCCACAAACCACGTTCGACCGGCTCGATACCCGAGAGCTCTGGTAAGTTTCGATGTAGTGTTTCTACACTGCTTTCCCTTCTTCGAACTAGAGATAGGCAAACTCGTTCATTAGTGGGAACTCGTTCATTAGTGGGAACTCGTTCATTAGTAGGAACTCGTTCACTAGTGGGAACTCGTTCATTAGTGGGAACTCGTTCACTAGCGGGAACTCGTTCACTCTGGACCGATCCTTACTGCGACCCGTTCTTTGCACTCGTTTACCGTTCCTTTTTTATCGGTTGCCATGTATGTTTATTTTTGATATATTCTTGGTGTTTAAGGGATGTAAAAAAACCAAAAAATACTTGTTACACAGTAAGGACTGCATTTAAGAATATTGGATAAAATAAATGATGAAAGGTAATATTACCAACTTTTAACACGGTTTCGTAAAACGGTTTCATTTATATAAAGAACTAGCAAAGGTACTCGATGAAATTCAATGGGGGATGAAAGAAAGACAGGGCATATAGGTTGTAGGTTGGAGTTGCTCATGAGGTGTATTTATTTTCTGGTCAAATCAGCTATAGTTTTAGTTTTAGTTTTTAACTCAGCAGATGAAAACCGCATTATATTATGCTTACCGAGTTACGAATTTCTTTTGCGGTAACATATGGAAACTAAACTACAGGCCATTTGCATTCCAGAGGCTTTCCGCATTGATATAACATCGTGGCATTCTCCTGTTTTACATGGGTCCAACTTAAATTAGTCCACTTGAAATGAATTTTGCCAATTTGAGGCAAGAATATCCCTGAAAATATCGCAATCAGCAACATTTCAGTATACGGCCTAGATTTCCACTGTAATACCAATCTCTAGATATAAAACCCAGCCGCCATTGTAAAGGTCCCATTTCCCTTATAAAGCTAATGCTAATTCCACGGTTACCAAGGAAATATCCTATTGTTGACAGAAGTAAACTTCATGATTTTGAGATTAAAAACGCGATTTATAGGGAAATTGTATTTATATAAAAATATTGAATGAAAGAATAAGAAACTCCAATCTTTTATCTATCTAATGGCGAAATGTATAGCCTTTTATCTTTAATAGAACTAATTAAAATATGCAAAAAGAGAAATATCTGCCCTTGAACCAAAATGTTTAGACTTGAGTTTTTCAAACACATAAGACACCAGATGGCCCAATACGCTGTTCTTGGGGCCCAGGGGCCTTCCTTATAGTCTCAAATTCCTTTAAAAAAACTTTACTGATCCCATGTGTGAAAATTTCACAAAAATCGGTTTACTCGTTCAATACTTATGAGGATTTTAAGAAATCATCCTTTTGGAACCTTGGGCCCTTTGGGGCCCCAGCGCGACTTACGACCCCATGATTGTTGTACATTCAGTATAGGTATATTTTACGTGATTCTAATACAGGCAAGAATTATCTTCCAGGGCCAATTTTTGGCGATGAAAGGACCACGTTGAGGGCCTTTTAGGGCTCAAATGCCCTTGTTCTATAGCCTATGCGTGAACCAGATATATCAAGTATCTTCCTGCTAAATTTTGTTTCAATCGATTCAGTGGTTTATGAGTGATTGAGTAACAGACAGACAGACGGGCACCACTAGATTTTTATATATTACTTATTAGGATAAAGTACTGCTAATTGCACCGCCAACACCAGCAGATGAATATTTTGGGTATTATGAAGAACATCCCATCTCTTAAAGATAGGAGAGAAGGAGTGAAAGTATGATGGACCGAAAGGAACGAAAGACCGGCGGACAGACGGACCTGAAGGAACAATAGACTGAAATGACCGACGGACCGAAAGGAACGGTCGTTCCATAGAGGTCAGTTCTCGGTCCTTTCGTTCAATCATTGACCTGTTCGTTCGCGAACAACCCACCTCTACTTCTTACCTCTATCCTTTCTATCTAAACCTCGATCCTCTTTCTCTCATCAACTCTCCGTGAGATTCCAGAAATTTTCGATCTCAAGCATCGCCCTCCGTGACAACGGTTTCGCTGAAACCAGTTTCTAGCGACTTAGGTCGTTCCCGAAGAACGCACAGAACATACATCCGCCGGATTAGTCTACTTCGAGACATTTTCGGAGGAGTTTCGCTCGTTCCTCGTGTGCACAACTGTGCGAGAGGGCAAGGACACGTGAGCGAAAAGGGAAGTCGTGTCCTTTGACTTTGGATTTGCGCGAATCCCATCCTTTCCCCTCCTATCTTCCCCTCTTCCTTCCTTTCTTTCTTTCGTCTGCCTTGGCGACTTATCACTCTCTCTCTCTCGCCCTGAGGACGGGGATGCGGGGAGTGGTAAGTGGAGGGGGATGCATTGGGGGAAGCGGCGGGAGCGCACTCGCTGATTGTTCGGTCACGTCTCTTGAGGAATTGGAAGGATGGCCGGCGGCGGAGAGATGGACGTCTCTTCTGTGAAGGCCCTCCTCCCTCACTGCTATGTGTGTGTGTGTGTGGTGCTTGAATGAATGGTCGGTCGGCTCAGGCCGGAAATGAGAGTCCCCGAAAATGACGAAAGTGAAAAAGAAGAATAAAACGAAAAAAAAAGTAGGAGCGAGAATGCGAGGCGAGTTTTTTTTATTCTTGTTTCTCTCTCACTCTCTCGACCTTTCGAAGGTGGAGGAGATGGGTAGTGGAGGAAAGTAGTTCTCTCCGTTTCGTCTTCCACTCTTCGTGGGGAACTCTCTCAGTGAACCTATCGGCTCGGCGTGGAGGCTGGAGAAATGGCTTCCCATCACGGCTGGGTACAGAGTTACGTGCCGAGAAAATTAGCGTCGTTAGGCGTTTCTTTGAGGAACCACTGCATCATTGAAAATACGCTGCGGATTTCGTTGGTTCTACAATGCTGCTCATTAACAACTCCTTGACCGTTTCGGTCGATTTTGGCATCTTCGAGTTCATTTACCAATTAAACTTCAGACGAAATTAATAATATCTCTATGAACTCCAAAATGCTTCGGTAACTCGAATCATGAGAATAAATACAGGTTTAAAATGTCGTTTTTCCCGCGATCGATAAGAGACCATAATGTCTGCCAATGAGACATAATGGCTGACTGTGCAGTTGGTCTTCAATAGGACTTATAAGTCATAATATGCGTACAGTAAAATTTATATTATTTTGCAACGTTCACTAATTCCACAAAGAGGGATAATTAATATTTGAATGTTTTTGAGTAATTTTAATGGTATTTCTGTAGGTTATTGCATCGATTTTTTCATAATGAAATATATATTGTCTTTATAAAAATTTTAAATGATATATAGTTTACTACTGGAAATAAATATTTTTAATCGCTAATAGAGGTATTAAGGATAATACTAAAATGATCGTAAGGATCAATACTGCATAGTATAATTTTTATGTTATATAATTAATGTGGTAACCAAGTTACCCCACTTAGTAGGGAAAAGTTGTCAAATACCTTGGTAGTATGAGGGTTAAGCGGTCACCACATTATGCGGTCAATTTCATCGGGATCGGAATGAGTTTCCCGTACATGTAAGAAATGTAATTTTACCCTCCCTTCAGTGGTCACCTCCTTAAGCGGCCATTATCTCATGGATCCGATATTTGCCGCTTTTACATGTTTCTCTGTTTCAACCTCCTGGGAGTTGTTTGCAGGTTTTTGGAAACGCATTAGGCTATAGTTGTAGTTTCTTTGACTTTTGCAGGATACTGTATGATATATGTGGGTGAAAACTCCCCCCATGCCACACATCTTCGAGGTGGTTCTCAGGATACTCTGTAGATATCCCGCTAACCCAACCCACATATCCGATGGCTCAAATGACTTCAACTGACTAAATCAAAGTAAATCTCAGTCTTTTATGTAAATTAAACACCGATTTATTTTCTGCCGAAGTTATCAATATCTTTCGAACTCCTACATAGTAAGGCAGAACAGATCATGTGGATAAAATAAGGGAAATATATATTGTCGAACATAACGATTTAAAATGTCATTTTTCTCTCGATCGATAAGGGACCCTAATGGCTGCGTTAAGACTTTGGAGTAGGTTAGTTGACAGACAGTGAAGCTGATTTATTCATATGGCCCCTAATGTATGTTTCTAAATCTGCCGAGCTCTGCTAACACCATGTTTGGCCACCCTGCTCTGCTCTGCCGAGCTCTGCTAACACCACTCTGCATTACTCTTGTGTCACGTTTCCATAGTTACATTATAGTATTTTATACATTTACGTTACAATATAGAGCTTTCAATAAGAAGAAAACACTTTTTACTGCAAGAAAGATCGGCATAGATAAAAGAAAAAATATTATAAAAGTTTTCGTATGGAGCATTGCTATACTTGAATGTGAAACCTGGACCATTGCAAAGGAAGAAAGAACAAGACTGGATGCTTTAGAAGTTTGGTGTTATCGACAAATGCTGGGAATCAATTGGATGGACAGAGTTAAAAATGAAGAGGTGTTCAAGAGAGTGAGAGAGAAGGGGAATGAACTATGGGAGAGTATTGTGAAAAGAAGAGCATAATTGGTGGGGCATATATTGAGACACAAGAGTCCAGTAAAGCGTGTGTTAGAGGGAATGGTGGAGGGGGTACGATACAGAGGGAGGCCAAGGGAACAATATCAGGTGCAAGTGAGGAAGGATGCTTGGACAACATCCTACGAAGAAATGAAAAGAAAAGGTCAGAAAAGATGGGAATAGAGGTCTATATTCAAACCAATCTAAGGGTTGATAACTGCAAGAAGAAGGGATTATAGTATATTCCGGCAGTTTCTGTAACATTCGTAGCATACTCATAGTGTGGTGCTTGTTGGTGAAATTAAATTTCTTCACTGTAGTTCATGTTGGTGATTAGTCACCCCCGGCCAACTACCCTTGTGGTGTCTTGCAGAGTAGTAAGTAGATGTAGATGAAACTGTTCGTCACCTCCTAAATAACTACAAAACCGACCAACCAAGATCTCTCGAAGGAGAACAAGATTAGAAGCCTTTTTATTTGGAAGGGACAAGTCGGTGGGATTCCTCGAGATTCCCGAGGCAGGCGGGCCACGCCACCGAGCGGTGGTTTGGTCATTATAGTTTTTATGCGATGGAAAAACTGGATGAAGCATCTCGGAGAAAATCTTTCGTCGAATTGGACGGAGGGAAGGACACTGTAAGTACTCCATTATGTTTCCGTTTTCGTTGGGTGACTTTTGGTTGTTTTCTTTTAAATCCTGCTCAATTTTATCGCAAAAATTTTAAAGAGCAGATTTTGTTCCGGCCCCCAAAATTCGTGGACTGAAGTGAAGAATTTTGCCTCTGGAAATTCTGTCGTAGCCGGACAGTTTTTTCAATCCCTCAGTTTAAATTGCTGAAGGACTGACCAGTTGAAATATTTTCAATTTTATCCGAAGCAGTTGTAAGTAGGCTTTGTTAATAATGGTGAATTCTCTCAATGCTTTTTTCCAGAGGGCAGAGGAGGAAAAATTTGGAGTATTGGCATATTTTTCGTAGTGATGTGGTACCTCGTGAATGTAGGGACTGAATATCTCTATCGTCTCAGGCTTAACTTTGTGGAAGTTCATTTCGATAAATGAAAATGAAAAACTTTGTAATATTCCACCAATTTATTTTATGGTACAACTAGTTTCGTCGCAGCGGCGACATCTTCAGGTACAAAGACTTGTGCCTTGACTCTTTGTACTTGAAGATGTTGCCGCTGCGACGAAACTAGTTGTAACATAAAATAAATTGGTGGAATATCACAAAGTTGTTCATTTTCATTTATCGTAGGGACTGAAGTAATTACTGTCACAGACCGCAGATTTGAAGACACAGTAACCAAAAACAAGCTTTGCTTGTGTTATTTTACTTTAAACGTAACTGGCTCATCGTGAAAAAGGTAACTATCTCTGATTCCTCACTTTATTTCTCTAAACGATCCGGGGTTCGGCTCCGCACGCCATTTTCTAGGGGAATAATATGACACCTTGAAAATGGCCTAATGTGACGAAACCAGGGGACACATTCCTCTTAAACCTCATATACCAACTACGATCCAACCAGAGTTTACAAACATGTACTTATATAAATTGGTATGTGTTTGCAAACTCTATCTGGGTCTCTCGGGTTGGGTTGCTAAACTATTGTTCGCTTGGATCGTAGGTTGTATATGAAGTGTATTAAGGAATGTGTACCTGTCTAAGGAGTCAAAAGCTGCTGTAAATAAAAGTGTACTCGTTTCCACTTTATTGTCTTGTAGTGAAACTGGGGTGGACCAGGATTAGCATTAGAGAAGGCTGAAGGCGATGGGTACGGAGTGTCTGAGACACATACTAATACCAATTCGAGCATCAATTCATTAGTATTGGAAATATCAATTCATATGTATTAGTATATCTGGTATTCGTCTCCATTGCCATAAAAAATTTCAAGAACACAATTGAATTATCATTTGAAATGAAGTTCTGCTTCATTTACAGTTTTTTTTGCTCATGTCGATCCCGCGGTGCTCATAGTCTACGCGTAGAAACATCAATTCTCAATTCTCCGTATTTCCGTGTGCTATCACATCTGCCTTTTGGTTAGAAATCGTCGGCTCCTCTTTTACTGTCGGCGTCAAAAAGAAGTGCCGATGTTTTTTGAAAACTTTTAGCTTGGCCTGTGTGGGTGTTAAAATATTTCACTATCTGTCAAATGAAAGCTAATTTAATTTTAATTTCAGTTGTATTGTTAGTTTTATGACAGAGTAAAAAATATAGATACGCCAGAGTAATAATCAACTCCTCGTACTCTAAAATTAGTGGTTTTTTTTCTACTTCATGAACTTTGTAACTCATCCTCAGGAAAACTACGAAATCTAATGAATTAACCTTTTCCCTAGGGAGTAGATTTCGTAGTTTTAATAAGAGGATGTACTAAGTTCATGCAATTGACTAACCGGCTAATTTAACGGTGCAGGGATATTATTGAACTGGCGTGTCCAAATTTTTTACTCTATCATAAAACTGAAAAAAAATTAACTGACATTGCAATTAAATTAACTTTCTATTGAAGTATAGTAAACAATTTTAGCGTTCACACAGGCCAAGCTATAAGTTTTCAAAGTACAGCGGCACATCATTTTGACGCCGGCAGTAGTGATGAGTTCGTTGTCGTTGAGCCATTTTCACCACCAAGAGTAGAAAAAAGAATGGAAACACTAAACCTGACGACTTTTAGATGTGTTCCTCACAAATTTTTTCAGCACATCTTTCCCTCGGAGCGCACCGTGAGATCTTCATCCAAGTCCGTGACTAGTCACTGTGATTTCGATCCCAGCGGTCACGAAAGTGAATTCCTCCTCTGAATCATAAGTGCCGCGAGGGAACTAGAAATGACATGTTATTCACTAGCACTTAATTAATTCCGAGTGAGGATTTTGATGGGCGTTTCGTTTAGACAGCCATGATCTAAAAAAATGTAGCGGGATTTCTGCGACGAAGGAAAAAAATGGAGGTGGTGGAAGAATGAGTTGGACTTAGCAGTCGTATTTTATATATTCAAGTAAGTTCAAGGACGTATACAATTCGAATTACTGCTGGTAGTTACGGTCACATAGTTAAGTATCTAACTATATGGAAAACTATACTATAATGAATGATTTACTACTTTCCCGGCGAGTATTGTGTGTGAAATTCTCTCGGAATTCACTCCGGGATTAAATTTTTGGATAAAACTTCCTTCGTCATCAGGGTAATCCTCATTACCCTGATGACGATGGAAGTGTTATCCATTGAGACGTTAGCAGCAGCCAAAAGTTTAACCCGGTGTGAATCTCGAGAGACTTTCACATATATTATAATGGTTCGTATTGGTTGGTGCTGGAAGCTAAGTTGACTACTAGGTCGTTTAATATCGATTGTGTTCTTCCTTCTATAAAGGTCTTCGCTACTTACATAAATTCTCCATCAAGGTGCTAATATGTCTGTATTCTCCATAAGCATAGTATAGGCTGTTCGACGTTTTTGTTTATTTGGTAGTGCACTTATATTCGAATTGACTCCTTATGCAGAATATCCGCAGATTTCATTGGGTGTGTTATGACAGTAAATGCTCAAATAGCACATTAGTGGCGGACATGCGGTGGAAATGGTTGCGAAGACCTATATCGAAGGAAGAATACAATCGATATCGAACGACTTTGATTTGGATATTCTGGGCCGTCCCTGGTGAGATTGAGAATTATCTGCTACACTTCAATATGTTCTTTCTTAATCGATTGGAACCAATTTCCGGCCTTGCTCTCGACTTCATTCACGTAATACCGCAAACACTCAAAAAGGAATTCTGTGCTGGAGGCGAAGTTATTCGGAAGCCCAATCGTATCTTAAGGTGATTGGAGCGATTTTCATTTATGTGGAGAGTTGCGTAAATATTTGCATACACGTACTTGTTCGAGTTTTTGTCGATAAAAGTGAAAAAATGGCATGTTTCCGGATTGTTAAATGGACGCAGTTTTAACACGTAGCTGTATGGCACTTGATACATACATTTTTTATGATTTCTACGTCTACATAATACCCTGCGAGCCGCCGCATGGGCGTGTAGCAAGAGGTGTTAGGTCACCAGCCGTGTAAAGATGTAAATTTTTTGGAGATGAAATGGTGACATGTATTATAGGAGTGAATTTAGTGGAGCTCAGTTTTTATTGTGGTCACTAATTGTGCGCAGAAAGAACGAGCTTTTGTACCTATCTGTTCGGCAGTGTATCTTTTTTTTTATCGCATCTGTCAGACCTAGAGATGTTGTAAATGTGATAATATTTTCTGTGTCGCACTGAAAAATATCAGTTCTGAATTTCCCAAGTAACCTAAGCCTAGTGTGTAGCCTCCGAGTCTCTAGGGGCTCCCTTATTAATCCCTCTAAAAGTTGTGAGACACTATATGTGCGGTTGTAGCATTTTTAACTTTGTATTTTATTAATTTTTTTGGTTAAACGTTTATGACCAGGGTCCCAAGTGCTCACGACACACTCGAGGTGTGGCCTAACCAGAGCGAAGTAGCATCTCTTTGACTTTTTCTTCCGAGGACCTTCCTAATATACGTTTAACAAAACCTAGTTTTTTTTAATGCTTTGCCACATATGTTTTGCATGTGTAATCCCCACGATATATCAGAAGTTAAAGTAATTCCAAGATATTTTACTGTATCTGAAGATTTTATGTTTACTCCAGCCACAGTATAGGTAGGACATTTGTGTGATGGATTTGAATACATACGTACATATTTTCTTCATTACGCGAAATAAAACGCTTCTTGTCATTATAATGGCAGTCAACAAATGTCAAAGTATCATTCGGGGTTAAATACTCACATTCACATACGATGTTTGTTTAAATTTCATGTTTCGCGATGTAAAACCATGTTATAATAATGCTTTAATTAAGATGAAAGCTTTTAAATATAACTCTTGCGTAGTTTAAATTACTACGAGCATGGTAATTTCTACCGTGTAAACAGATGTACTTAAGGTAGTGCGAGCGAGGTAGTTCCCTAATCATAATAGGGACCATATTCGATATATACGTTTTAATTCCACCAACTGCGAGACACTTGAATTAAATATTGCATTATTAATGGTGCAATAGAATAGTTATAGATGACAGAAATTGTAAGTAATCAAATGAAAATTTACTTGACTCATTTTTTAACGCGGTACGTTTTAAACTCCTTCAAATAGAAGGTTTATTGTGAAGAATTTACTGCGGTGATAATATGATTAATTTTAAAAAATAGTTGAGAACAATCACAAACTACACACTGTCGATTTTTTTGACGCTATCTAGATGTGAGAAATTCCTCATTTGTTAAATAAGGAGTCTCTGGAGTGCATACGCGTACCATTTCCCATATAAAAGCGCTGGTATTTTCTGGCAAATATCTCGGAAAGTAATAAGGTAAGAGGTTGAATTTTGTATGTCAATGGAAGGCTGATATATTTTTCTTTAAAATGAGACCTAATTCATTGATTTCTATATAAAATGATATTTCGCTCAAACTACCTTCAATGAAGTGAGGCCCCAGAATTTTTTTCGGCTTGCCTCAAAATCTATCTAAATGACCACTAAGTGACTCACGATTAGAGCTCCAACCGCCTAAATTGGCATTTTCCATACCAAGTCGATATTGGGCGGAGCACCTACTTGCAGGAAAAGTGTTGCCCAATGTGCTTTGATAGTAGGCTCGGTAAAGGGCGGGCGAACGCGACCAAATATGTGAAGAATTCATCGCAGTCTTCTCCATTGTTGGTTGAATTAGACAAAACATGGGGATATGACAAATCGCACTTGATCAGATAGACCCCACTGTAGTTCTCTAGTTAAGAATGGCCTAGGCATTAAAATAAAGGATTCTTGTTTGACGGTCTGGTCGGTGACTTATCTGATCTTTATAGGGGATAGGGATTCGGGAGTTTTGACTGTTCTATTATTTAGGAAAGTCGACTAACCGCAGAGGTTGAATTTTCTGCGATTTGTTTAGAAAATTATGGCAAAGACTGGCGGTACTGTTGATTCAAAGACTCTGAAAGCGAAAAAAAGGTCAAAAATTTTATCACAGCTGCACCCAGAACCGAACCAGAGAAACTTAGTATGCACTGAAGGCGTTTAAAATGAAAATTGACGTTTTAATAAACGACAATTAAGGACATATGCATTGGTTATTACGGTGAGCGTTATTTTTGGATGGATGAAGACTGGAGAAAAATTTGTGGACCGGAGAAAAAAGTCTTCACTATGGCGCCAAGAGACTTTAACGAACGCGCCAAGGGGACCGCAATTTAACGTACCTTCCGACTGAAGGAGTGATGCACTCAAGGTCCTCTCCACGAGGTATCCAAAGAGTGATCGGGATTCAATTGAATAACATCGAACCCGTCGAACCCAGGCCCTCGTCAAGGACGCTTTGCACCCCACTGACTCGATACCCGGGACTTAAAAAACTCAAGATATTTTCTCAGCCCGCTACAGGCTTGGGACGCTTTTACGCGCAACCTCTCTAGGTACTGGCGGGAAAGTGCTAGCCGACATCATCAGGGGTTGTTATTTTTATATCGAAATGACGTGAATTACGACGGGTGCACGGTGTAGATCTTGTCGGGCTGCATAACAACGAATACATTACTCGAATACAACGGGGTTATTACGGTGAGCGTTATTTTTGGATGGATGAAGACTGGAGAAAAATTTGTGGACCGGAGAAAAAAGTCTTCACTATGGCGCCAAGAGACTTTAACGAACGCGCCAAGGGGACCGCAATTTAACGTACCTTCCGACTGAAGGAGTGATGCACTCAAGGTCCTCTCCACGAGGTATCCAAAGAGTGATCGGGATTCAATTGAATAACATCGAACCCGTCGAACCCAGGCCCTCGTCAAGGACGCTTTGCACCCCACTGACTCGATACCCGGGACTTAAAAAACTCAAGATATTTTCTCAGCCCGCTACAGGCTTGGGACGCTTTTACGCGCAACCTCTCTAGGTACTGGCGGGAAAGTGCTAGCCGACATCATCAGGGGTTGTTATTTTTATATCGAAATGACGTGAATTACGACGGGTGCACGGTGTAGATCTTGTCGGGCTGCATGACAACGAATACATTACTCAGAGAGGCATCGCCTTGTACGGAATGAATGAAGCCCATGTACATCTCAAGTCCTCCGATGTAAATGAAACGTGCTAACCGTCCAATTAATGCTTGTAAAGCCTTTGCATCGTCCACGTATCATGCGAAAGACGTTTAAAATTCTCTCATGAATTCCTTGTTTCTTAGCGTAGCTAGCGCTTTGTGAGTAACCATTTGGTATGTCTACTAAATATAAGTTTCTATGCGCTAGAAGCTGTACACAGGCTACAAAATTCTGTGATAATGGTCTTGAGTTGTGATATTTACTGTGGGAAAAAAGACATTATTAATGCGACGAATCCTGTAATGCCAGATTTTGTCAGCCCGCGTATTCATGAATACGTTAGCTACCTCATATGCGGGGAAGGAATTTTGAATACGAATGTCATAACGTTTGCATATGTGGTGTCGCCTTCCTTAAGCTACCTCACGTGTGCTGCATTTGCATAGCATGCAAGGCAGATGAGCGTGGAATCTTTAGGAGATATGGGTATGGAAAGAGTATGCTGGGTGGAATGGGAAGTAAAAGATTAAGTTTTGGACACGGTAGGAGGGGAGGAGAGGATGGTGAAAGAAATGTGGAAAAGGCAGTAAAAGTGTGCAAAGGGCATGATGAAGGGTGCATCCCGACATGCTGAAGAGGGCTATGGAAGGGAGAATGTTGGCCATTGTTTAGAATGGGAGGAATAAGAATTTTGAATTGTACAAAGGGGGATAAAATATATCTACATATTATATCTCTATATATAAACATGTTCTTCTGAAGTGTTCAGAGGAGTAGAAGAGGAAAGGAATATATGGAACGCCATACAAAAATGAAGAGCCAGATGGATTGGACACACCCTGAGGCACAATGGGTTTGTGAGGAACAAAATTGAAGGCAAAATGGAGGGAAAAGTCCCCAGAGGAAGACCCAGGAATAAGTTCATGGGCCAAATAAAGAGGAAAGTACATAGGAAGAGGTAAGGGAACTAGCATTAGAGAGGGGAGAGTGGAGGGCTGCAGTCAACCACTCTTAGAACTGAACAACCAATGATGATGTATACATATTACCCTGAAAGCCACCTCAAGGGTATTTGGCAGGGGGTGAGTTATCACCAACCTGTATATTAGAGTTCAGTTAACTGTCGCGGGCATGCACTACGCCAGGGGTAGTGCATGCCCTTTTGGCGGTTGAGTGCCGAAGTTTATGAAATGAGAGTATACTCGCTCGACTCGCGTGCCAACCCATCGAGTGAGATAGAGGTATCCCTTAGCGCCCTCCTAGCTCCACGTGCCACTTTGGCCACACGTGCCAGAGGTTCGCCACCCCCGCACTACGCTATTAGTATTCCACCAATTCAAGAGGAACCATCGAATTAATGTGTAATGCAACTACGCAAACGAGATACAAAAGTCATGCAGGGGTCATGCCAAACATGATACTAGTACTACGTGGAAGATTAAGAAACATTCATTAGGGAGCAAATCAACTAAGCAGCTACCAGTAATACTCACCTACCAGCACTTCATTATAGGATTGCCACCAATGCTACAAAAACTATTGTATTAATTTATATTAAAACCACCCAAGCGAGGAACAAGAGTCACGTAGGGATAATGCAAAACGTGATGTTAGTGCTGCGTTGCAGATTACGAAATAGGTATTAGGAAACAAATCAAATAATCAGCTACACTACATATCAAGTAATCTTATTCAAAGTGCGATTGCCATTCATTATGATCTCTTATCGATCGCGGGAGAAACGCCATTTTTAACCCTCCCGTTCTTCAATCTATTACCCTAATTTTATTCTCACGGTCTCATTTTACGTAGTATTATGTTTAAGTTCGTAAGATATTAATAACTTTGTCAGAAAATTAATTGGTTTTGCATTTACATGAACGATTGAGTCTAATTTGTAATCGACGAACTTTATAGAAAGAGCGTAACGCGAATTTACCACTGAATAGCAATTGATAATTTTCTCTAGTAATCCAGTGTTCTATCCCATGTAAAATGTAAGTACAATTTATCGTATTTTAATTTTCGTGATAGGTGTTGGAAAAATATCTTTCGCGGAAGGGGGAAGATACATCTCTTCACATGTTTTGGGCTCTTCTATAGTTAACGCCCAGCTTTTTCTAACCTTTGCTAGCTCCTTCCAGTTTTCAATATTCATTGGATTGGATTTTGTGGAGTTGACTGACTGCTAAGGTTATTTTCACCATCGGGAACAGGTAAGGGAGGAAGGGTGGATAGAAATCCAGCGTTGGCATTAGCCTGCTCTAAACGAAAGGCGCCCAAAGGGACCACGGTCATCCGACGGACGGGGTACTGCTCTTGAAGTGCCCTCCACAAGACACTCAAGTTGGGATCGGGTTTCCTCTGAATAACATCCTCCTCTGCAGGGATTTGAATCCTGGCCGCCCGTATGGTTAGCCAGTACTCTAGCCCACCACACCAACCCGATCCCCATTGTAATATTCATTCTTCGTAATTCCTCTGAGGTATAGTTGTGATAGATCAGCTCTAGGAGACTGAATAGGTTAAATATTTTTTTCAGTAGGGCTCAGTGTCTTACATGAATTGTAGATACTAACATCGCATGCAATCTCCGGCATGATATACTCCTGCATGTCTTAGTGCCTTGTACTGCTATTTATTTGTGGTATTAATTATGCCAACCAGTTGTTATATCTTGAGTAGTGCACTGCATGGTAGCATGTTCTTCTACGTATCACTCTCCTGGTTTCTGGTCTGACTGCGTACCGTTGCCCTGTCTTCTTTTGGCCCACGCCTGGCATTAGGTAGAACGTGCGCGGTTCTGATTTGAACTGGGATGAGTGCTGCATGCCTGGTGTGGAATCAACCCCTGCCACACACCCTAGTGGTGGCTTGCACAGTATTTCGTAGATGTCGATGTATCTCCACATTTTCCTTGGTCTCCATATGTGCCTTTTCCAATCGGACATCCATTCATTAATTTACTTTGCCGACGTTGTCACTGCCATACATGTTTAGTGACTTAACCTTATAATCGTCCATGATTTTTCGAAGTGGAATTTTGTTTCTTCCGTTAAAACCTCATTTCATTCGAAAGTTCTCTTCATTCTCTATTCATCTCGTTCTTCTTTCTAATTGTCCGAAAAATCTTTTTCTCTCAATTATTTCCTGTCTTTCTTTGTTTACCTGTGTCCACATCCATTTCTCGCAACCGCATGCCTCGGGTCGGACTATCAATGGACTCAAATTATTTCACTACAAGGAAATGGTGATCACTCGGTGCTTATCCTCTCTTTCAAAACGCATTTTGCCATTCATTCTGTGCATAAACCATGCTCATTACTCTTTATGTACTACCGAGCGATGATAGAGTTGGTGGTTTCTGGCTATAGTTTATGGAATTTACTAAACGTTTTGAATGAATAGAGTAAACTTTGTTTTTTTTCACAATGAATTTAAATTCATTGTGGAAAAACAAAATTTATTAATTCAAAAAGAGCGATGATAGTTCATTTCATTCAAGTATCTATGCGCGTGTAAAGACTAATTTCTTTTGAAGTCGGATATTTTTTCTAGGAGAAATACCTTTCAAGATGCTCGGAAAAACTTGGTTAGAAATTTAAAAGAAAAAAACCAAACGAGGAAATATCTCGGGGATGCTCGAGTATAATTTACGCATAAGCGGCGGAAACTCAAGGGAAGTGCCCGCCTGCCAACTATACTTGGCCGCTCAAACAGTCGTTATTCACGCGGGCTTGGACCTTCGTCATCATAGCCGCATCACTCAAAAGTATTTTGACACTCCCCCAACGCGACCACCTGTTCGGGCCCGATCGATTCCACAATGTCGCGCCGTCAGATGTTCACGGGGAGGCCAGAGTTAACCGTTAAATTCCGTTATACAGCGAAACCGGTCTCGCTTGTAAGAGAATGCATAATTGGAGAGAGAGAGAGGGGGGGAGGAGTATTTACATGCATTAATTCTTCAACATTAATTACTCTTGGAGCTTGAATCCGGTAAATCGTCGAGTTAACCTGCGAAAGGAAAATGTTGTCGTTGCCAACGCGACGCGTTTGTAAAATCTAGTCGAAAATAAAGATTCTCCCAGCGCTGCCGATAAGCGTTGTAGTTGTCTGAAATCACTATCATCTACGGCCGTGGTCTGCAAACCGCGGCTCGCGAGCCTCATGCGGTTTTTTGGTCCTTTGAGTGTGGCTCTTCCACAAAAGTGCGTACCTATAGTTAAACAAATTATAAGACTTGAAACTTGTTTCTTGAAAGTTTGAAACATTTGAGACATCTTGAAAGTTGAGACTTTAAAGTTTTTAAGTTAATTTTAGGAAGCGTTGTGGAGTGAAGGAAAATGTAGTGTCGAGGATTGAGAAAGGTATGTTGAGATGGTTTGGACATGTAGAGAGAATGAACGAAAGGAGATAGACCAAACAAGTATACAAGACGAGTGTGGATGGGAAAGTTGGAATGGATAGACCTCAGCAAACGTATCTCAATCATATTGAGGACGTTTTTTAACAAAGGCTAGCTTAGGAGTACCCTAATTAAGTTAATAACTGTGTACCTACCTATATAGTTTAAGTGTAAAATATTTGACTCTAGAAAAAGAAATTTCAGTCGTAGTACTCTTGATGTTTGGCTTTGTTGACTAATGAGTTTGCCGACCACTGATCTACGGTAATGATTCCGGAGATAGGTTTCCTGTAGGTTTCCACACCAGTATCTTATCTGTCAGCAGATTTGTTTCTTCGAAATTTAACATGTTGCATGAGGAGAAACTTCGTGTCTTCTGCTTTTATTATGACATTGAAGAACTGTCTCGTTATTCCACTAAGATTTATTAAAAATAAAGTTTTTTCACGACCTGGGTTTCGACGGCAGAGCTTCATAATTAAAAGGAGCCTGTATTAAGCGGCCACCACACGGACCCATGAATTAAAGGCCCTTTAAAGAGGTGGCTGCGGAAGGGAGGGGAAATTTAAATTTTTTCAATGGGAAATAAATTTCATCCGTCCCCGAAAAAAATCGGTCGCATAGAGAGAAGACCGCTTGAGGGACGTGGCCGCGGAGACAGTTCTCACTGCATCTTTACCTGAAGATGAAGACCTGCGGCAGAAACCCGAGTCGGTTTTTATTTTTCTTTTAAGAAGCATCTGAGGGATAACTAAGTTCATTTCTATTATCGCTCATAATTAACTAAGATGACGTCCCTCATAATTCTCTGGGAATGAATAAATATTTCCTTTACAATGTTAATGGGGTAAACTTTAACCTATCTTGCGTCACTTTGTGGAAGTATTTCGTATTCAAATCCATATTGATAATAAGTTATGTACTTTTCCCCAGTAATTTATTGCAATAGTACAACGCGTTTTCCAGCTTGCTGCATCTTCAGGTACAATTGTTTCCAATTGCGTTTACAAGAGTACATGAAGATGTAGCAAGCTGCGAAACGCGTTGTTCTTTTACAATAAATAACCGTGGAAATGTACAAAACTTATTATCAATATGGATTCGAACTGTTATTAAGGTATTTTTTTTCTTTCACAGCGGTAGTGACTCGTAAATTGTGATTAAAATATTGATCAGTGAAAACAGATGAAATATTCACTCTGAGACCAGAATAAGAGAACTAATATGTGTATGATGAATGATTTTTTTTGCTACAAGTAGAGCTTCGGCGTTCCAGCAATCCTGCGAAGAGCTTATTGTCTGAGAGTTAGCGAGGCATATGGGAAGTTCCGAGTAGGAAGACCCCTTACGTGGTTTTATGCACTGAACGGGAGAGATATACAGAGCTATACCCAAGTTAATACAGCTGGAAATGCATAAATATCTCTTGGAAAATTTAGCGAGACTGTCACTTGCACTGTGCTTCAGAAACAAGACCCTTGGTAGTAGTCTGAACGGTGACGTACAAAATGTGAAAATAAAGCATGGGAGCATACGGATAGTGTGGTTGCATTTATCATCAGCCACGTTTCTGCATTATAAAACACTTCTTTCCAAAGACGATTGCAATCGTGCCAAAGAGAATGAAGGCCTCAAAATTTCAACGAGCGAGTACTAATCCTTTTTCATTCCCTTATGTGAACCCCTGTCGCGAAATATTCACTACAGGTGAATGGTTCTTGCCCAGTTCGGCCGGTGGATGTGCACTGTTCACCACTGGATCCTTTAAAGTGTGCACAATAGCCCTTTCATTAATTTCGTGTCCGTCGTTCTCTCTCCGCTAGGGGCCTACCTGCCGGATTCGAAGCCATCCAAAATTACCGCCCGTTAGTTCCGCCAAGGGAAAATAATAAGTTTCTCTCATTACGAAAATAACAATGGGAAAAAAACTTGGACAATGTTCTCTGTCCTGTGCAGAAAAATTTTCCCCTTTCGATTGCAGCGAGGCTTAGGACAAGAAAGGGAAAAGGAACTGGGCGGAAGGGATAAAGACTGTAATCTCGCTAGCGCTTCTCTCATTATTTCACGCCCCTTCCTGCTTCTTCTCTTCTCTCTCTTTCTTTGTCGTCCTTCCTCGGCTCCATCCTGCCTCTACTCCGTGTTCTCCCCTCCCTTCATATGCACCACAACTTTTGGTTTCGAATAAACTCTCCCTTTTTTCTCCCCACTACTGTCAGCTACGAAAATCTTGTAGAATTCAGTTTTCAAACTACATTAACTCAGAGAGCTTTTCTGTTTCAGATTGATTCAGAACGACACTGAGAATATTATCATGACGCCTCACTACATTTCTAGGTCTGATAGAAACGATAAAATAAGAGAGATAAACTGCCGGACAGATAGGTACAAATACTCATTCTTTCCGGGCACAATAAGCGACCACAATAGAAACTGAGCTCCACTATATTCACTCCCTTAATACTCGTCACCATATCCGCTGCCAAAGCCTTAAATCTTTTACACGGCTTGTGACCCAACACCCCCTGCCACACGACCATGCGGCGGCTCGCTGGGTAGTATGTATATGTAGACCACTCATTGATTTTTAGCGTTATGTACGTTCAGATAAGTTTCTTATCTATCTCATAAACCTGCAGTGTAGATCGAAAAGAATCAATTTGGACGCAATAAAGAACAGAAAAGCAATTTTCCAAATATTAACTTTAATGCCAATTCAAAATTGGAAAATTGTCTATTCTTTTCTTTACTATGCTAAAATTCAACTTGCCATGCCTGATACTTTTCTTTTGTGAATTTGAACGTGTTTTTGCCGTTAGAGGTAATATACGTCCTATTTTCATTAGCCATAGCAGTCGTCTGGATCCACCGACCGATCCATCCAAATAACTGGAAATATATTTGTTTTTATTTTTTATTTAATTTCACTGCCCCGAATACAGCACATTAGGCCATTTTACGTCGGGTGAACAACAGTAACAACGGACGAGACATAGACACCCATGTCCCGGGCAGATAATATTCTACCCAGGCGGGACTCGAACCCGCGACCCTCGGGTTAGCAGGCTTTACCCCGCCGCCACCGGGGCCGATGGAGCACGGATTAGTATAATCTATACCTACGTAATAGACCGCATGCCATCTCATGATTGTAAGGAAGATGATGATTTTTTCCCCCACATACACTACACCTCGGCGAAATCGAGGGATCCGGGTTCGATCCCAATCCAGGCGAATGATTCCACTGTGAATTTCACACAATCGCAGGAAGTGGTTTCGGTGTTCAAATGTGTGAGCACGATGGATTCTTTTATGGATAGGCGTCGTTCGCTTCGTAGGTTTTTCGTCGTTTCTTCTCTGAAGTATACCTTCGTGCCAAACCTTTTCTCCACTTCGCAGCTTTGGAAATACGCGTCATTTCAAACCAATTCCTTTCTCTTTTCTTCCACCTCCGCGTCTTCGTCCTCTCTTCCTCCTCGTCCTCACTTTCTCGCATTTTCTCTCCTCCTCCCTCCCATCCCACCCCAGTCCCACAATTCCCACTTTCAAACGTTTCTCACCATCCTCCCCCTTCCCTTTCCTCCACGATGCGCAGAGTTCAAGGTCGAGCGAACGCCCCGTTTGGTCGGGGTCGAGGTCATTCACTCCTCGGAGCGGCAGCCTCCGCATCTTCGCGGGCGAGAGAAAGGGAGATAAGGACGTCCCAAGGCGTTCGTTCCCTCTGCCATCACTCCCTCTTCCTCACTCTCTTCTCTTCCTGGTAGTACCAGGCTGGTACACATCGCCCGCCTCGCTTCCCCTCCTCCTCCCTAAGCCGTAGTCTTCGAAGTTCCTTTCGCACCACCAACTATCCCTCTTCGTGCTTCTGCCCACTCCGTCGCGTACTCCCACCTATCTTGTGCTCTAAAAGAGTCTTCCAACTCCGCTACTCACGATACAATGAGAACGCATTGCATGCATCTGGCTCTCATGCTCTTATCATCCGCATTCACTTTGGGCATCCGTCTAGCCCTGGTCTGATACACTTTATGCGTGGCAGCGAGAATTAAATTTGAAAAAAAATGTGTTGTGATGAGCTTCTGGAATAGAACAAATCCCCCGTAATGCGACTATCACATCTACGTCTGACTACGTAACGTTGCCCTGACTGCTTTTGGCCCGCCCCTTGCATTTGGAGGAATGTGCGCGGTTCTGATTTGAACTGGAATGAGTGCTGCATGCCTGGTGTGGAATAACCCCGTGCCACACACCCTAGTGGTGGTTTGCTCGGTATTTCATAGATGTAGATGTACTTACACAAAATACCGTGCAAGCCACCAATAGGGTGTGTAACACGGTGTGATTCCACACCAGGCACGCAGTTTTCATCACAACTGATATCATACGCGGCACGACATTGAAGTAACTATGCTTAATCAAGCGTATCAACATATTCGGCATAGAATTAAAGAAACTAGCGTATTCATCCAGCGTTTTATAGGAAGGTCCTCGTGTGAGAAAGTGAACGAGAGATGCTACTTCGCCCTGATTAGGGTACACCTCGAGTACGCCGCGAGCATTAGGGGCCCTGGACTGAAAGATTTAACAAAATAAATAATAAAATACTAACGAAAGCTGCGCGATTCGTTAAAGACGGCTACGAGCGAACATATAGTGTTGCCTTGCTTACAGAGGAATTAAGATGGGAGCCCCGGAGACTCGGAGGCTACACGCTAGGCATAGCTTGCTTACTTAAAACAAACCCATCAAACACAACACAATTTCCCCTCCCATAACCTCATCCTTTATACCTTTACGCGGCTGGTGTCCTAACACTCCCTGCCACACGCCCATGCGGCAGCTCACAGGGTCATATTCATAGGTCATGCGGCAGGTCACAGGGTAGCCCCTTCTCCGGCCGCTAGCCGCTGTCTATAAGCAGTCAGGATAACAATACGCGGTCAGACCAGAAACCAGGAGAGTGTTATGTAGACGAACATGCTACCATGCGCTACACTATTTAAGATAAAACTACTGGTTGGTATTATGCATGCGATTGATAAATAGTACTACAAGGTACTACATACCCAATGCATGCGCACAGCATACCCAATTAAAGACTGTAGAATCTGCTAAATACCCCGGAGTTAAATTAACCAACGGTATCTCGTGGAGAAAATGTACTTGGGAAATTACCGGTCAAGTTAAATCTAAATCGTAAAATAATAAAATGGGATTTGTTGAACGGGTACTTGAAAAGTGCGACAATAAAGTCAGAGAAATCAGCCACTTCTCCCTTGTTAAACCCCACTTGGAGTACACAGCTAGTGTTTGAGATCCCCATGAGGTAGGCCTACAGATATAGTTAGGACGCATGCAGAGATGATCAGCAAGATACGTAAAAGGCCGTTTTGAAAGTCTCGTTAGTGTTACTGACCTCTTGTAGCAACTGGGAAGGGAATCGCTTTCAGACCGTCCATTAAAAAATTACACTCAATATTTTATGTACATTCAAAATGGATTTATTTTTTTACGAAGTTATTAATGTCTAGCGAATTCCAACATGCTAACGTAGATCAGTACATGAAAGATATCGAGGGGATCAGATTGTTGAAATTCTGGCTGCTGCACATGGACCTCCGTGGAGCCCGGTTCGAATCCCGCAAATAGCGGAGGTTTTTGAAACGAAATTCGATGCTTAGTTGGCTACCATGAGGAGAGAACTATAATTTAATTGCTACAAAGGTTTCCATGTGTCGTTAATAACTGAGATAGGCAAGTATTTTGGCTAATAAAAAGCTATATTTGATTAAATAATGCATATTTTTCACAATATAAAGTCTTTGAATATATTTTATCATGCTGAATAACAAGTGTGCTGAGTACATTTTGTATTTGAATTTTCAAATCATGAGCATATGAAAAAGCACATGTGCGTCATAATTATGAAATAACGACCCATTGATGTCCTGAAATTTTACCCCACTTATTGCAACCCTAAGGAATTCATGCCTCTAAACTGAGGAGCACTTGCGTCTTTCATTATATGTAGGTTAATACCGATACCTGGTTTTTCTCCACCCGTCTCTTTTCTCTGAATAGCTCTGCTTTTACCCTCTTAGCTATCCACTATGACGCAAATAGCCTCAGTTACCAATGGCCTAACATGAAAATAACTAACCAGCAAAGTGGATGATTTATACCATCCACGAGACCCATCCTTTCGAATATTAATAACTTGTGAAAACGACCAACCGCGGTGGCCATTCACGTCAACGAGGAGGGGCGGGTGGAATGGCAAGGGAAAGAATGTAGGATTGGAAGGGGAATAATTGAGGAATGGAGGAAGGATGGAGAGAAACAAGGCGTCGGCATTGCCGCACTCTTTACGACAGACTTTTAAAGTCCCATCCGACATTACGCAGTGCTTGTGTTCATACTTGAAGTACAGTCTACACAGCAACCACCAATTAATTTCCATTAAAAATCTCCACCTCAGACAGGATTTTCACGTGTATGCACTCCAGAGAGACATTATTTTTTAAAAATTAGTACTTTATTACACCTAAATCTCGTCAAATAACAGCTGTGCGTTGTTTTTATCGTTCATCAACTATTAAAAAAAATTAAAATGTATTGTCTCTAAAGTAATTTATTCAGAATCACACAAAACCTTCCGGCCGTGTAGGTGCTTTAAACATCCCGCATAAAAAATGAGTCAGGTTGAATACTTTCGCAGATAACCTCATTTAATCAATGACGATTTTAGGCAACTAAAAGTAGATTGTATTGGAAAGCATCCTTAGTACCTCGGGCTATTGCATAGCATTCTCTCTTTAAGCTCCGTCATCTACGTCGCTGAGCTTCCTCCATAGAGTTGCTTCCCTAATGTATCTTGATATCATGTTATCTCACAATATATTGTTGCACCATTGATATTACAATATCTACTTCATATTTCCTATAGCTGACGCAATAGAATCGTAAAATTCGATTGTAGTCTCCCTTATGACTAGCGAATTATCTCTCTTCAACTATAACTAATAACTTCAGGCTTAACTTTGTGAAACCTCTCCATACTTAGCGAAAATTAAAATACACTTTGAATAGGTTTACCTGAAGATGTCATTATGTGACGAAACCATGGCCGTTCTCAACAAACCCATCTAGTGAACCTATACAAAGTGTATTTAATTTCCGTTAAGTCTCTTCAAGTACCTAAAGTGCAATCTTAAAGCACTATATTTCACAATTCAGCTTTCATACACGTACCTGAACCTTCAAATAATCAAGTTATTGGGATAAACAAATAATGAAATCACATAATAGTTTGAACATTAAATGATATCACACTCGTAGTTATTCCCCATAGTAACGAAAGTTTTGTGTCTATAAAAGGGTTAAGGACAGAAAGACCGAGACAAATATTAAATTGCCACCAGCCCTTCGGGTAGAATTTTAATGGAAGGACGCTTTTAGGATCAGATGTACCAGCGATCACGATGATGGTTATCGAAAGGCCCTCGTGAGATAGTAAGTTTTAGCGGGTTCTAAAAAATGCGAATCGCAATGGAGCCAGAAAACACGGAGGAAAGCATTCTTAAAAATAAATAAATGAATCACCACTGCCAGTGATGAAAAAATGGAAGCGGTGAAAAAAAATCGAAGCGATAGAAAAACCGAGTTACCTGATGATGGCTATAACTAAAATATCGGGGAAGCAACTCTACTATGTGCAGAATGCTAATTGTCTGGGGCAGCGACGTAGGAAACGGAGCTTGAAGAGATAATGCAATGTAATAGCCCGAGATACCAATAGCTCTTCTCCGCTGACCTGTATAAAACTGTTCCGGTATTTGTGATTTCAAACTGTCACCACTACGTCATTAGCTCAGTGCCGATGGTAACATATTCGGACCTTTGTTTGATCTGCGCTTGCAGACAACTACAGTATGGCGGGAAATTTTGTATTAGCAGATACCGAAAAATCTCTTTGACTTGTTAGATGAGATGATTAATTAATTATTGCCCCAAAATTTTTTTCATCGTTTTATTTCTTCAAATGAAGTATCGAGATATCGTCTTTACGTTATGCGATTGTATATTCCATTCTGGCCCAACTCTGATTAAATTTGACGCAATACTTAAACTTTTTAAATATTTTATTTAATATCCATCGGTAAATACATAGAATAAAATGGAGTTAAAATCTCAATTAAAACCGTGAACATATATTGAAAGTACTATTTTTGGCGATTGTGTCACCATCTTCGAAACAATGGCGCGCATGTGTTCCAATTGCCTGTTTCAATGTACGCTCTTGTGTTGCCATCTGTTGTGCTGTGCACTAATGTGCGTTCGGGGAATGGGATGTACCCAAAGTTGGATGAGTGCTCATTGAGTATCGGCATATTTACGAGTATGGACGAATGGGACTAAACTCCCCACATAAGCAGCTTTGGTACAGGCGCCAGAGCATGTAACATTTAAAAATAACGGACTAGATATATTTAAATATTAAATAATAATTTAAAAGAGGTTAAAATATCAATTTCGTTGTTACAACTTTCTAAACATTTCTGCCCCTTCATTAAGCTGGGCTCAGCCCACCCAATGCTACACCTATCAAAAACCAACATAAGCCACTCATCCCCTCCAGAGCAAAATTCTGGGTACGCCTCTCTGTCTATGAAAAGTTGTGCTCTTATTTTTGAAAAGACAAAACTGAACGCTCTTCTTTCCATAAGCGCTTATGGAACCTTGTACAAGACTAAGCAAAAGTTCTGTTGAAAATTAATTAAAATGGGTCTCTATTTCTTAACACCCAAATTAAATAAATGACCTCTGAACCGAACAAATAAGAGTAAACTTTGGCACTTTCGTGCCAACGATACTGCTGTGAAGATGATTTCTAAGTTCTATAATATTTAATAATTATACCAGTTGTTTATATTATAATTTATGCCCAATTTTTTCTGCTGGATTAAGGAAATAAATATTTCTTAAGCCAGAGTTACACCGTTGAACTCCTTGTTTACGTTATTTTACCTTAAAAATATCAGTTTCATACTTCATAATACATTAAGGGGATGATTATCATCCTGTTCCTTTTGCGATTCTCCCGAACGTCTCGCTAAACGTAATTTAAGATTACTTATAACGCAATTATTTAGGTTCTAGTTCTTAATGTTGATGCCTCAACACTCGGGTACTCATCAACGCTTTCTTCATTGCTGAAATGACTGTTCGCCTAGCCATTAAACGTTGTTAATTTTTCAATTAAAATATCTGTCAGCCGCCCCTCTCCACCGAATTTCTCTTTATTTTCTTATTAAGAAGTTGCGTGACGATTCGTTTTTCTACATGTCAAACACAATTACTATTCTCAATATGACTTTCTTTGCTATCGTATCCTCATCTGGATTTGCTATTAAGATATTCGAAAACATTAACGAATCGTCGTTTCTAATGATACCTATTATTTCGCACCAAATGTTTATACAGACTTTGAAAATATTTTTATGGCCACATTTTCTGATTATACAAGAAACTAACTATAATAATCTATTTTGACAAAGAAATGCTTTCATTTGATCTAAGGATTGCTTTCTTGATTATGCCTAGGAGGTTATTAAACATTGAATGGGAATATGCTGGTAAACGAGCAACTTTAGAATGTGTAGAAATGGGAAAAGCTTGTCAGAGTCCGAGATCCCGTATTGCCTAGTGACGTTACAGCGAGTTCTCAAAATGGCCCGCCCGTTCTAATGGCGCTGTTATTTTCTTCATAAGTCTGAGGTGTTTATCAAGCTTAGAAAGTGCATTTCGCCTTTAAAGTTTGGGTTTATCATGTATTGTCTTTCCAAACTTTAATTTTAGACCGTTGCGCCAGACTTTTTAAGAAGTAGTGCACAACCACATCATCTTAAGTTTTTTGTTTTAAATTTTCTCTCGCGTGCGAAAGTTGATTCTGATTGAAATCTCCCTTCCATTGCACGTACGTAAGGTGACCGTTTCTACCCTCTCTTTCCTGTTTGGTTGTTTTATCTTTCATATTTGCATTGCAAATACAAAAGGAGGAAGCGTTGGTCCAATCTCTTCGCGCACTCCCATGGACCCGCCTTCACACTCTCAGTCGCCTTTTCGCGTTCCTCTGCCTATCGCACCAACACGCCTCGAGAAGGACCTTGCCCTCGGATACGTATGCAAACACGTACTCTCTCTCCCTTTTGTCGTACCCTCCTGAATTCCAGCGGTGTCCTCGTCTTTTCTTCCTCTCCGTATCCCACACGCCTCGCCTCTTCCTTCTTTCTCTTCACATCTCCCCCACATCTCTCAGAGCGCTAGCCAGAGAGGAGAGTGAGAGGGAGGAAAGACTGTCCAAGTGTTTCCGAGTTTCGCCAGCTCGACTTTCCCAGGTTTTACCGCCGCCGCAGCGATGCATCACGCGACCCACGGTGGTTGTTTATGCGACTGCGTTTTGGCCTGCTCCTCCTGGAGATGCTTGCTTGGTTAACGCTCGTCACCTGAGACGCGAGCGACGGATCCTTTGAGAGCCTCCTAACTCAAACGTACATGTTAACTTAGGGTAAGCGATGAAGGGGTTGGTGTGAACTAACTTGTTGCCGAGTGCTTTCACAGCTCAGTCATGCCGATCACGGGAAACAGACCTTTTTAGTAATTGCATGTAGTATTTACGTGAAAATAATACCTTATAAGCTACCATAAGGGTGTGTGGCTGATGTAATTTCTCACCTGTCGTGCTCTTACCGTTAATCACATTATCATAATGTTTTCCCAATTTTTCTAAAGATTCTATTAATTATGGCGTATTTGAGGTTGTAGTAAGCTTTTTTCATAACATTATGAACTGTGGAAATGTAGCTTGGTGGGGTGGCGTTTACTCAATAAATTTGAAATTATCACAAAATTTACAAATTTGATTACTAAAAATCGTTAATTAATATCCACTGAATTATGCAATTGAAAAAAATCCACTGAATCTTCAGCAAATGTTTGCTTTTGAATCCAAAAAAATTTGCGATAATATTCTTAAAAAATTGTAAATTCGAAAAAAATTACCTGAAACAAGAGTTTTATTACACCACCAAGGTATAAATCAATTAGTTTAAAAAGTAGCTATAATAAAGAGGTTACGTTATTCAATAGCCTTCCAAATGACCTAATGGTACAAAATTACCTAAATATTAGGAAAAGGGAATTAAAACATTGGGTTCAGTCAAATTTATAGCACAACGTAATCGTATTGGCATACTTTTGTTAATAACTATAACGAATTAGTATGACTCTTATTTATTGAATGTTACTTGTCTTCATATATTGCTTATATTCATATTTTACTCAACTAAGTTTTTATTTAGGTAAATATAATATTTTCTTTTAGTTATAAGATTATATTAAGGTACCCGACTTACTTAGAGGTAATTTTATTTACCTCTGTAGAGCTTACTATGTACTTATACTATGTATTAACGTACTTATATAAAATTTTCTGATGAAATATAACGTGCAATAAAGCTTCTAGCTATTTTTATATGAAGGATGTCGAACTCATTCATCACGGGGACCATTCGTTTAAGTTTAGCCATACTAACATACAAATTGATGACTTATATACACCATCGGTCGTTCAAACCCAAGATTGGTTGACTGATGTAGGGCCATATCTTCTGGGGAAGTTAATTTGAATGTTTCCCCGTCGCATTCCACATCTCAGTACCCCACTCGATTTGTCCTTGACCTGCCTCGTGATTGCCACATTTCTGGACACCTTGCTTCCTTAAACTGGATGAAAATAAACCCCAGACGTGATTATCAGGCTGTACTACTCTTAAAAAAAGATTATGTATACTAAGACGCCTTCCTATCTGTACAGTAAGCTTTCTTTTGTTCACACCATTCACAGTCGCCCTCTCCGGAATCCAGATGTGCTAAGAGCCCCTCAACACCGAACAAATAAAGAAAGAGGTGCTTTCTGAATATTTGCTGTCATTTTGTGTATAGTTTTACCATCCACAGTCTCTCACTGCATCTCTGTCAAAACCTTCCAACACCATGCTCGGAAATATTTGAGGACCCCAGAAGTCAAGGGGTCTAAGTAACAAAACCAAAGTTTAGAGAAAACTTAAGTCAAAGTTGAAAATGTTTGGTACAACTCAATAAGTGGTTAAGAGGCATTACCCTAGATAGGAGCACCTGTCAAGAAAATCACTTGGATCCCTTTACCACCTGAAAGATTAATATTTTCACATTCCATTCCTGTACCTAACTAATTTTTTTCAAAAATGTCACTTAGACCCCTTGACTTCTGGGGTCCACATTTTATGTCTCTGGGTTCCTGCTCTTTATGTTTTTATACTATTTTTGATTATGTTTCTGTTTTCATGATGGTGCAATTAATTTTTGACTAATTTTTCTTACTTGCTGATGGAACTGAACTTGCTTTAGTTTTTTATTTATCCAACGTTTGTATTGTACTCTTGTAGGACTGTGAGTCCTGTTGTAGATTGACTAAATAAATATCTATCTATCTATCTACCCCGGTCAATTCCGTGGACTCCTCTCTCGCCTGGAGTTGTGGAAGTTGATACCAGTCCATTCTTATTCATCTACGCCGTCTCGAACCTGCGATCTTCGAAACGGGAGTCGAACACGCTACTACTGGGCGACCCCGGTCCCAAAGAATATTCAGACGTATTAATTATCATTAATTTTATTAAATTTAAATGAAATCGAATCACATTTATGAGCCATAGAATACAGAATTCGGACTTTAAGCGGGGGACGAGGCTCATATTTTTTGGGGCAGGAGGTGGGAAATGCAGAGGAGTATGAGGTTTTATAAATATTTCGGCTTCAAATATGGTTAAATGACTGCGAAACAGATTCATTTGTCAAGTTAAAATCCATGTAAAGGACAATTTTCAGTTGTTTTAAATTTTAATGCATCAAGTTTCCTGCCTTTCTATTCCGCGTATGATCGCGCGGGATCAAAATTGCTGGAATGGCCGTTCTCGATTGGACGTGTATCACAAATGGGGCCAGTCAATATGGATATATGATTATATTTCATGGTGACAGTTCTTTTCTTCCGCTTAGTTAAGCTCAAGTCCTTTGATTTCGGCTAGTATGTGTTCCAATTGCAAAGGCTACGTCACTATGTTTTGAAACTCGCTATCTCAGCGAATATTACGAACTAGTCAATTTCTCTTTTCTTTTAAATTGAATTGAGTTACTTCAACTAAGCCGTAATGAGCTCATAAAAAATGCTTTTTCCATTGTAGTAGGTTCAATTGCTAGCATTCAATTAGAGATATAGATGGCAGGGAGGATAGGATTAAATGTTATATTATTCGCGTGCATGAAAGAAGTAAGACGAAGACTAAAATACTAGTATGCGGAAGAGGTAAGCTAATTGTAGAAGTCACCCTGAGAGGATAAAAATTAGAGCAAGGGGATTCCTTCATCTCGGAAGTCAAGTGGGACGAAAGAAGTACAACGGACATCAAGCGTAGAATATCCCAAGCTAAGAAAGCGCTCGGGGTGAAAAGGCAACTGCTGTATTAAAATAAGATCTGACTGCAAACTAGGAGATAGTATGTTAAAAAATTCGCGTGAAGCGTGGCACTCTATGGATCGGAAGGATGGACCATTGGAAAAGCTGACCGGAGAAGTCAACTTTCAAAACCTGGTGCTAGAGGAGGATGCTGAAGATTAAATGGACGGACAAAATACGAAATGATGAAGTGAACAGAAGAGTAGAAGAGGAAAGGACCATATGGAATGCGGTTGAAATAAGAAGAACAAGATGGATTGGACACACTCTGATGCACAATGGATTTGTGAGGGGCATAAATGAAGGTAAAATAGAGGGGAAAGTCCCTAGAGGAAGACCCAGGAATAAGTTCATGGACCAATTAAAGAGGAAAGTACATAAGAAGAGCTACGAGGAAGTAAGAGACCTAGCCATTAGATTAGAAAAGGCGGAGGGCTGCAGTCAACCAATCTTGGTATTGAACGACCAATGATGAACAGATACAAAATTCCAACTCGCCCTCTTTGTGTTGCGACGCAGGGACTTAACGCTGCCGGCGGCCACACTTTTGATATGATCGAATGTTGTTCTCGCCGGGCCGGCCACGGCGGCGTGGGCGAACACGGTGTTCGTTGAGTTGACGCATCCGCCTCGCCAATGTGCGGCGATGACCCGTTGGCTGGGACAAGGTCGTCCCACGCGACGAGCGGTCACCTGACCCGTCCGTCTTTTGCTTTTGGCCGGGCGAGCGAGAGAGAGAGAGAGTGCGATTGCAGTCGGAAGGTCATGGACCCGGGTCAGGGAGTTCTCCTGCTGTCTGCCTCCCCGTCCTCCGCCGCCGATGGCATCCGAGATTTTTTTGCATCCTTAATTTCTCTCTCTCTTTCTTCCTTTCCCTCCTCGTTTCCTCTTCTGCATCTCCTTTCCTTTACCTTATTTGGCCCTTCGTCTCGCCCTTTTGATTTTGGTCAGGGCTTTGGAATTTCCCTCGCGTCGACCGTGGGCGTTTGATTCGAATTCATCCGCATCAAAAATTGTCTGAAACCTGTGGAGTGGTGACAACAAGAACGTTGTAAACAACGTTGAAAACAGTTCCCATCGTTACTTTGACAAATCAGGACTACTGAGCCACCAGAGCCTTCACCAAATGCTGCAAAATATCTAAAATTTTCCGTTGTCTCTGGCTTGACTTCGTGGAATTTGCTTAGTATTGTAAATGATAGGCATAACTTATTTTTTCCACATAGATTTATTACAGCAAGACGACCTGATGATCAGGTCACCTGACCAACAAGATGACCTGATGATAACGAGCTTCGTCGAAGCCTAGATCGTCTTGCTGTAATAAATTTATGTAAAAAACTTAGCTATACTTATCATTTGCAATATCCAAAATTTCCCGAAATGTTTTACGGTGAAAAATGTAAGAAATGATTTTGAATATTTTTCTTCTTTGTCTACACTGTTGGAATGTGCATGCGCAATAACTCATTCGTCATTGGTCGTTCAATCTTTAGATTGGTCGACTGCAGCCCTTCCCTATGTAATGCTAGATCCCTCTCCTCTTAGTATCTCTTTCTATGTACTTTCCTCTTTATTTGACCATGAACTAATTCCTGGGTCTTCTTCTGGGGACTTTTCCCTCTATTTTACCTTCAATTATGTTCCTCACAAACCCATTGTGTCCCAGAGTGTGTCCAATCCATCTGGTTCTTTTTTTGTGTATGGTGTTTCTTTTGGTTATTTCCTCCTCTACTCTTCTGTACACTTCAGCATTTCTAATTCTGTCCATTTAATCTTCAGTATCTTCCTCCACCACCAGCTTTCTAGGGCTTCTAGTTTCTTTTGGTCATCTTTTCCAATGGTCTACGCTTCCGATCCATATAGTGACACGCTCCAATCTCTACAGCTATTGCTACGATTATGCATGAAATGTAAGGACTATACGAATTCACGAGTATAGTAAAATACCAATGACTTAGGTTGACTTATTTTGGAGGAAAAATGGCGAAATATTATATGAAACATCAAACGTATCAGCATCCCTCAATGGAAGGTACATTGTCACCATCCATATCAAATTATCGGAAAAGGAATACGAAGGAAATAGTTACCAGCTTTACTTCGTGGAAGTTATCCATCAAAGATCAAATAAAAATAACTTTATTCTTCATGTGTCTTCATCATCTTCAGACCTGAAGATGACACAAAGATGAACGTGAGTAAGACAGAAGAAGTTGAGTGATTGCTTTGTCGACTCTCAAATATTTTTTTGCGCATGGATTAAGTTTTGAATTAAATACTTAGCACTGAGCAGTTTGCCAAGTAAAAACCAATGATACATACGATTATGTCGATTTCTTCTTATCGTAACATGGCATGGCTACTACCTGGGTGTTTCAAGTGGAAGTGAAATGGGAAAAGGTTTTGTTAAAGATATATATCCATAGCTATTTGGGTCCAATCCTAATAATCTGGAATGTGACCATCAAGATTTTAATTAAACAGTGGTTGAATGAGCACCCGATTCTTTATCTCTATCTGGAGATGATTTGAAACTGAGAAACAATAGAGCGCCCTCTTCATGCCTTTCGGTGAATGACAGTCCGCAGTTGTTCTTTCTTTATTTGTCGTCCATCTTGCACTACCGAGAGTCATATCTACCTTTCGGGGTTTCAGAGCGACACAGAGAATATATTCAATTAATAATCAATAATGACGCCTCATTACACTACATCTCAAGGTCTGACAGAAACGATAAGATAAGAGAGATACATTGCCAAACAGATAGATACAAAAACTCGTTCTTTCCGCGCACAATAAGCGACCACAATAAAAACTGAGCTCCACTAAATACACTCCCATAATACACGTCACCATTTCACCTCCCAAAACCTTATCTCTTACATCTCTACATGGCTGGTGTCCTAACACCCCCTGCCACACGCCCACGTGGCGTCTCGCAGGGTAGTATGTAGATATTGATATAGATGTGCCTACTGTGTTATAGGACTAACTAATGATCGCGGGGAAAACGTGGATGAAAGCCTTTTTCTACAATCTTATAATTTTACCTCGGGATCATCTTGAATTACCATTGTTTTCCGTTTGTCATGAATGTTTTCCACATGGATTATTCTTTGAAAGACATGGAAATCAGTGAGATTCGACGAAGTCTCAATGCGTATTATGTCAAATTATCAGGAATCTTCCTCTGCGTCTGGTGACTTTTGACTCGCGACAATTTTATTTGGTGGCAATTTTCATGCCTGACAGGAGGTCACATCGGATTTGAGGTAGTTGAGTCATTTCACTTAGAAATCAATGAATTTGGTCTCATTTTAAAGAAAAATGTTTCACCCTTTCAATGGCCCGTTTTGAAGGAGTTTCAAACGTTGCGCTCGAAAAAAATGAGTCAAGTTTAAGACTTATGCAGTTATTTTCATTTAATTACTCAGAATGTCAGTCGTACAAAAGTAAATTACTACACCATTAATGATGCAATATTTTATTCATGTGTGCGTCTACTTGTGAAATTGAAACATATAATTTGCATATGGTCTCCATTATGACTTGGGAACTATCTCGCTCTAACTACCTTAAGAGAATACCCCATTAAAGACCTGAACAATGAGAGTGCTGTAAAACAAACTGTGACAGATATGAATCTCAAGAAATATTGAATGGTGCACCATCATATTGTAGCTTTATTTAATGCTAAAAAAAATCTGATGCAAATTATGCCAACACAGATCTGGGTAAATTTGAAAGTAAACCTTTAATGCGGAACGTGCGAGGTTCTGATTAAGACTGGGATGAGTACCGCATGCCTTGTGTGGAAACACCCCGTGCCAAACGCCCAAGTGGTGGGTCGCCCAGTATTTCGTGGATATAGGAGGGTGGAGTGGAGCCCGTGGCGGGCATCAGCCTACTTTTAACGAAAGGCGCCGGTGAGGACTAAAAAACTTACATCCAAACATCACAAACACACCTTCCTAAACCTTATATCTTTACACGGCTGCTGTCCTAACATCCCGCGCCACACACCCATGCGACGGCTCGCAGGGTAGTATGCAGATGTAGATGGATTGCGAGGCTTGAAGTGCAATCCGCACGATACTCACGCAAGAATATGGTAGACAGAGAGAAATTTCCGCCTCCTCCGTAGCACGAACCCGGTCCTTTAGCTGTAACCGGTGCTGTGGCCACCTCGCCAATCCATTCCCCATATATCCTGCTAGTTCTACACTACCCCTCCACTAGAAGTTATGTACGCCTGAATATAGGTACGCTTTTTTTTTAAATATTTCCACTAAATTCCCTTGCTACTTCCGTAGAATCTCTTCAATATATTGAAACATATTTGTTTAGGAAATTAAACTGACTTTTCATGCACTTGTGAAGAAATTCCCCAAGAAAATTCTGTGGGATTCCTTAAAGGCCGCTTTACACGGTATATTTTATTGTCCAAACGAGCGCATTAACTCTTTCTTGGGGAGAATTATTCCGTGTAAAGCGATATATTGTATGATTGTCTGAATGACTGAGCGGAAAATATGACGTGCTCTAATTCCATTCATTTTCTCGTACTTTCTATGATATATTAGTCTGTAAAATTAAATATTCCCTGTAAAGCGGCCTTAAAACATTCTATATGCGATTATCAATAGACAATTCAGACATTTTTCTTTGTATTATGTTGCAATTTATTTATTTATTCATTTATTTATTAGTTCCTAGTATAAGCACATGCACCTAAGGGTAAATATTACTAAATTTGAGTTGTTTGAGTGTTTTGTATGTGAGCAATTACTTAAATAAATAAATAAATTTCAAAACGAGGAACATAAGTTCTCCTTGGGATAACATCCTGTTTGGGGTTAACCGACTCTTCTTTGTCTAACAAAAACATATCAATTTAGAAAAGCAACAAAAACAGTTACTGTGCTGCAAATTACAAATAACTCTACAAAAATTATTAGGGGATACAAACATTATAAACCAAAAGAAAATGAAAATGGAAAAAACATTGATAATGCCGGAACATACCACAGAATCTGATTACGATCTCTGCTAATTACAGAGATAGTTATAGCTTTATAGGATTATGATACATACATTATGTAACATGAACTTTTTGTAGGAATTCCTTTTTTTATGATCCCAACAAATCCTTGGAAGAGGCACTGGTATTACGGAAAGCACGGCGATTGTAATATAGTTCATTATTTGTACAAAACAGGTTAGACGAAATTTTTAGCAAGGTCTTCAGTGAGAGCCAAGCCAAAAACACACTGGGCGGATGTCCTCGCGACCTTTGGTTCTCATCAAATAGTGTAGATAGGCGTTTTTAGAAGTTCCCCGATCCGCAAGATGTTTATCGAGTTGTAAGTTTGAATTCACTTAGCTCTGGCGTCGTGGTATGTACCGATGCGTTTGGTGATTTTTTCCCCCTCCAGCGCCCTCTCACTGCTGCATCGTCTCGACTGCGCGTTTTCCCGCTCTTTTATTTTCTGTTCACTTGCTCGGAACGCTTTATCTTCCCTCCCATTCCTCGGGATTTGTCCCTTAAGTCCTCCCGAGATCGAATCTGCATGATAGAGAGGAGGAGAGAAAAACCAGCCCCGATCGATTCAGCACTTCGGAAGGAAAGAGAGACAGTAAAAAAGTCGTATTCGTTTAGCTATCGTCCGTTACGTGGTGAGCTCATCGTTCTTTGAAAGAAGAAAAAAAGAACGGAGAAATGGCGACGGTGGTGACGCCATGCGGCCGGAGGGGAAAGGATACTTTATTTCCGAGGGCTCTCGGCTTGATCGGTCGTCGAACCTGACGCTAACTCCGCGGGTCGTCTCTCTTCCTCCTCCTCCGCCTCCTCCTCTTCTTCATTTCCCTTCGCTTTTATTCTCTCCTCCTTCCATGCCTCCCGTTCTGTCCGTGCTTCTCCGGGATCGGGTTGGTGTGGTGGACGGAAGACTGCCTGATCATTATTACAGAGTTCATAGTGAGTAGCCAAAAGCGGCTATGACTGTTAATGAGTATGCTTATGCTGAACTGCCCTTCTCCAAATAATTCTTGCCATACCAGCCTAACCACTGTATCTTTTGGCGTTTGGAGAGGTAATCGTGGGTCAATGACAAAACATTTGAATAATTTTTATCGAGTAACTCGAAAAAATCATTTTCGCCCACATTTCTTTTTAGAGCACTTGTTTTACGCGTTGAAATTCACTGTACACGCAGTGATCATCCAAGAATTACACAATTTTTTCCTTTCATTCATTTGCTATTCACTATTTCTCACTATTTGGCCTTGGTAGTGCTACTCATTTTCTTTGTCTGTCATTAGAGCACGCGGCATTTGTACTATGCTTGGAAGGATAGATATGCACCTATTTCTCCACATGAGTTGGAAAACGTATATTTTCTGATTAAAATATTTCTCGCGATTGAATTCCGATAGGATGATTCAAATCTTAACATGTATTTGATAGCGAATTTAAAAATATATTCTGGAACTCAATTAATTTTTGTAAAATACATTTGAAATTTCAATCGATTTAATTAGATGAAATGAGCGCCCGTAATACCTTCATTTCATGGTCAATTAAATACTGGGAAAATTAACAGACTTAGATCAGTTTTTACTCAATACAACTAATATCTCAGCTATAAAAACAGTCATATAAAATGCTCACGCCCTCGACTTCAAAAGCAAACTATCTGAATTTCGATCCGTGGGAGAGGAAAGTCTGCGTCCGGATAGAATTACGCTAGGAATAATTCATTGATAGACAGACAATGATAGGTAGAGTTGTTTCCTGAGAGCATCAGTTGTTGAGAAAAAATTATTCATTTTTCATTCAACGATCCTAAAACCTTGTTAGGATGAAATTACCTGAGATTACTGAGCAAAAACGATGCGCAAAGTTTGAAATGACAGGAAAGCAACTGCAATGTTTTGTTTCGAAGTGAACTAAAGCGGGAGTAATCCTTTATCATATATGATATTATCATATTAAATTAATTAGTTCTTAAAGGGTCGCGATCCGAGACCCTCGTCAATAAGTCCTTAGAAAAGGATAGAAAAATAAATTATTTTGAGTAGTTATTTTTATTTTTCAAAATTATCTCTCTTTCACTCTATACACTTTTCCTAGCGTTTCTCTAACTTTATTAAGCCGTCCAAAAAGTAGAATTTCGGACGTTCCTCCAAATAGGCATCTATTTTGGCAATGACCTCTTTCGACGCGAACCGTTTTCCGCCGAGCAATTTTTTCGAGTCTGGAGATACCTAAAAGTCACTGGGGGCCAAATCTGGTGAATGCGGTGAATGTTGTAATAATTCGAACTTTATTTCCACAATTTTGGCCATCGTAACTGCGCAGGTGTGCACCCGTGCATTGTCTTGATGGAGGAGGATCTTTTTCTTTTTCAAATGAGGACGTTTTTTCTTGATTTCTTCGTTCAGCCAGTACAATAACGACGCATAATACACTCCAGTTATTGTTTTTCCTTTTTCCAAGTAATTGGTGTTGATGATTCCGCGTGCATCACAAAAAAACCGTGGACATCACTTTGCCGGCTGGTTTCACCGTTTTCGCCTTCTTCGGAGCCCGTTCACCTACAAAAACCCACTGTTTTGATTATTCCTTTCTCTCTGGAGTGTAGTATTGTATTTATGTTTTATCCAAGGTTATGTATGTACGCAGAAACTCGTCAGGGTTGCGGCGAAAATGCGAAAAAAAGGCCTCAGAGTCGACCACACAATTGCGTTTATTCTCCACTGAGCGGAACTCATCTTGCCGAGATTTTTTTCACACCCAATTTTTCGTGAAAAATCAAAAACTTTGTACTATACAAAATTCCTGTTGTCTCAACTATTTTGTGCACTTTGATTCAACGATCAGTCAAAAACATATCGTGGATTTTACCAATCATTTCGTGAGTTGTCACTTGCACTGAACGTCCCAAACGATGCTCATCTTTTGTGGATGTACGGCCACGTTTGCCTTCATTTACCCAATTATAAATAGTTGCAAATACAAAAGCAGATGTGCCATGAACTTTATCCAACTCTGCTTTGAACTCTTTCGGTGTTTAGCCTTTTAAATACAAATGTTTGATCACCGCTCGAAACTCATTTTTTCCCTTTTTATGAGTAAACAAAAGTTCTTCGCTTCAGTCGACAGTTAAAATTAAACCATGGCGATGTATATGACTGAAACTTTAACAGCTGACTAGTGAGTAATGATTTTTACCAAAAACAAACCATTTTTGATACTACGAGCGCCATTTATTGGATTTTCTTAAGACTTATTGAACGACCCTCGTAAATGGTATCATATTCATACGTCAAACCGAGTGTTCCTCAAGGAATTGCTATCGGTCCGTTATCATATCTACTTTTAAATAATATCTTATGACCTATTTTGGAGTGTACTATATCCAGATGCATAGCTTTTTTGTCAGATCTCATGTCAGACAACATACCTTTGAGGTTGAGAGCGTTAGTGTATAAGAAATATTGTTTTTACAGCGGAGTTATTTGCTGCATTGGGTATGAACTGATGTAAGACGGTTAATTTTCCCAATATTGATTTGACTGTGAAATGAAGACACTACTGATATTCCTTTCATCTGATCAAATCAGTTCAAATTGAAAATGTATTTCCGTAAGTTATTTGAATTTTAAAATAACTTTGTATTTTGAAATCAATTTATTATTAAGACTTGAACTATTGAAATAGAATTGAATTTCAAGTCATATTTTCATGGGACTATATACTATTCCAACTCACATGGAGTAATAATTCTAACTAGCTATTTGTCTGAACATCGTCTGATGCGGCATGAGCTGGCGAGAGACCACTAGAATGAGTTTAAATACCAAGATTGACTCGCGAAAAATTGTGGATGAGTTTGTTTTCTTAGTGTTCCCGTAATTTCGAATTTATATCTATGTGATTTGACATCTTCGGATGTCGGGGATTCAAATTCATTCATTGTATTAACTTCACCGTGGATAATCCGGACCAAATTAATTTTTCCGTAAAAATTACCCTCTAAATACTTTTCTAGTTTCTTTAGAAGCAATCTATAACCCTGAGGACGATGGCAGACTACGTCTTCGAAACGTTGGTGCCACAAACCACCATCACCCGGTTGAAAACCCGAGAGCAATACATTCTAAGCATTCGCCGGGAAAGCCTTAAATCTTACACAACCTTTAAAGCACTTCGGGGAATAGTCGGGACTTGATTGCTTCCGAATAAAATGAGATTAATAACTTCCACCCCGGGCTCATGAAATTTCGGGCGAATCTGATATGTGACCCGTTAGGGACATAAATATCAAAGCGGTACTCTCCCCTATACGGTGATCTTTGTTCTTCTTAATTTTCTGCCTACATATTCCGTATTGCTGTTAATCTTACAAGGGAAAATAAACGCTTCAAGGCTTGGCGTAACGCCTGGGAAAAGAAAAAGGAAACGATCAGGAAATCATGATGCCCAGAGAGTGCCACGTGTTACACCCCCCTGTTTAACTTTACATTGTGCGTCGATACGCTCCACATGAAGGGCTATCCTAGACCAGGGTGTTGGAGATTGTTTGATGAGTACTTTGACCGGCGTTACAGCCTCTTAGGGTCATACACCTGCTCGTTCAGAATTCTCATCTCGTTTTTCCGCCCATAATTGGGTATACATATCCTATGTACCAATTCATCTAGTAATGCAAGGAAATAATATTTGTGCGACGTCTTCTTGTGATCACCGCCCGGTCAGGAATTCTGAGGTCTCAAAGGTTTCCAATTATAATTCATAATCTCTGCGCTTCCGAGTAGCTATATACTTCACTCCGGAACAGTTTATGCAGACTCTTGGTGCCTTGACATGTGCATTCCTTTTCTCTGAACACCTGTTTGTGAAAATGATCGAGAAAATGCATAAAACCTTTCAACTTTTTCAGATTCCTGTAAAAATCTATCCTTCGTATATTCATCAGTTTACGATACAAGTGTAGGATTATAATTTATTTGCATTTTCTCTCTCATCGTGTCTTCACTTCCGCATCACCTCCATTTCTAGCGAGATGATTACGAGCGTGGTAGTGGAAATGGTTGACACCTGTCTCACGTTCTCACAAAAATAGGAAAAAACTCGTAAATGTATCGCCCACACGCTCTCATTTACGCCCGTTTGTTGGCCTGAAAGGTGGTGCTGTATATATATGTTTCCGTACCTAAGTCCATTTTTTAGAATTTTTGGTGCCTTAAAAAGAGTATTTTCGTAAGTAATTTTTAAGTAAAGACGGATGTTAGGTGCTTAGAAAAATAATGGCTCCTATTTCGGTGCTGTTTGAAGTTAGTTATTAGTGATCGATAGCGGAGGACATATCCGCTAATTGTGGAGTTAGGTTAGAATTTTCGGAAAAGGATTGCTCTGGACATAGAGGTAAAATGGAGAGAAACCGGGCGTCAGTTGAAGCTTTCTTGATTAAACGGTGCCGCATTGTATGCGTTGAGAATTTTGTATGATGGATACTCTATCTTAATACACAAACTTGTGTCACGTCGAACTCTTTTTCTCCAGCAAAATTATAAGCGTGAAATAGTGTACAATTATCATGCTATAATTTTATCAATATGCTTAAAAAATTTCGGCGACGAATTTTATTCATATAAATTACTCGAATTAAAAATACGATGAAAAAAAGTTCACGATTTCCAGATTTCCATAATCCTTAAATCCTTTGGAATAGACAACAATATCCGGTGAGGTTTCCTGGACATCCTAGTTTCAGTAGAATAATGATTAATGTTTATCAGTAGTGAAATTTAAGTTTCGGCTAATGTTCCACATGGAATTCGGTAGTTAAAACTACCTTGAAACTCATTGAATAGTTTTGTTTAAAAAAGGTTATCTTTTACCTTTTTGGGCATTTTGTTCACACTTTCCCTGTCTTCAAACCCCGCCCATTTTCCTCTCATCCTCTCTCGATGCCCTCTCCTTACGTCATCGTCCCATCCTCTCGTCGCCCTCTCTTCTTTCCTATCCATCTTTTCTTCGCTTTCTTTCTCCTTCGTTCTTATCTTCTCCGACTATGCGGAGAAGCTCAGAACAAAACGCACTTATGTATGCAGGCAAATGTTTGTTTCAGCTGGAAATCGCTCATTTTCCTCCCTGCTCAATGACATGCCACAGCTATCCGTCCTTTCACGTACACTAGTGCTAGGTTGATTGTCACTTTTTTCCGTAAATGTGAGCGCTCATTTTTCTGTGTTTTTTGCTAGTTCATGATCTACATCTACCACTTATCATATAAGCCATCTCTTGGGTATGTGGCAAGGGGTATTGATGCCATCATACACTTCTTTATAATCTTCCAGTGTTATTGAATGTGCGAGTGATGGTACAGTAGCAAAAACCTGCAAACTTGTGTCAGGAGGTGAAGTTTCACTTGAATGTACTACACAATATGCTACCAATCCAAAAAAGCAATAAAAAATTATGTATTTTTCAATTATATCAGTGAAAAAAGAGCAGCTGTGAGTGCGCGTTCAATTTTTTACGCAACTCCGATGCCTCCGGAAGGTGACTTGGCAGAATTTGCTAAACATTGCAAATGATAAGATTGACTTAATTTTTCCACATAAGTCTATTCAAAGACGACCTGGATTTTGACGTGGCACATCATCATCACCTGAATACATTAAAAAAATTAATGTTGAATAACTAAGTCAGTATTCTCATTTTCAATTGTTGCACAACCTTTCCCGGTTTCATTTTTTTAGCCAGTCATCGGTTCGGGATTTTCCTCGGGAGTGAGCTGCATAGTTTGATTTGGATTTGGAGATGCAATAGGCATCATGTCTGATTTTCTGGTGGTAATCTTTCCTCCCATGCGTTTCCTTTTATGAAAATTTCCGGAATATGAATGGAGTTAAAGGGTGGAGAATAAGGCGACAGATAGCCTCTCCTGTCGTCAAAATGAATCTCTTTAATCTCCAAAAAGATCTCAATTTTCCAAGCCGTTTAAATACTCCTATTTCTTCCAAACCCGCCCATTCTTTTCATCTCGCTGAGCTTTTCTTCTGAATCCGACCATTTCTTTCCAGCTTCTTCTCGCTCTCCGCCTTCCTCAGCGGTCTATTCATCGTCCTGCCTACGTCTGCTCCGTGCCTTATTTCTCTTAATTCTCGCTCTATCTATTACACGCCCTTCTTCGGATACGTCTCATTCTATATCTCCCACTCGCTCTGGAGCAAATGGAGATATAATGAAGAGAGACAAGCGTTTAGCATTGGCCTCTTTAAGTAAGCTATTTTTGAACCTAAGAGGTCTATCATGGTATATTCTTGATGCTAAGGTGATGGAAAACGGAAGATACTCTATTTGAACTTACGAATAAAAGTCGAATATAAAAATACAGGAATTTTTGGTGGTTTTAACTTAGCATTTTCATGGAAAAACATAAGTGGTAGAATTTATGAAGAGTGTGTTAAGTTCGGCTCGAAGACTCATGAAGTCCTCCGCACGTTGCTGATTTTTTTTCATCCGTCCAATTGATCCACTAGGGCATGTGAGCTGCACGATAGTAATATAGTCCAGCTTTTAAAGGCTCGAAGAGTTATGAGAATGATTGAGTTAGTTTTAACTCGAGCTGATTCTTTATTTCTGAATATTGGTGTTCTTAGTGTGAAATTTTGTATCGCCGGATCCATTTCTGGATAAACACTAGAGAGACAATGGGCTTGTCGATCAAAAAATATTTATTTGGCTATGGGTAAAGTAGATAAAACGCTAGAAGAACCATCATTACAAGATCTGAAACTTTGAGATTGGCTGAGAATTCTCCACGTTTGCCTGACATTGCAAAATGCTCGCTCGCTTCGTTATTACGGCGGATTGACTATACAATCACAAACAGTACTATAGAAAAACAAAACATGACTCTTAGTTTAGTAACCATTCTTTTGCAAGTTAAGGTTTGTATGCCAGCATTGGCCCTTAATTCGTACGAGGATGGATAAATTCAAGAGGTGGATAATAAATAACAAACCAACTGCTTAACAGAATATAAATGAGGTAGTGATATCCCGTAATCACCGTAACTATACATCTAAACAGGGGGAAAAACGCAAGAAATATTTGTGGCGCTCCATCAAAGAAACTAGAATTTTTCCAGCAAATAGTGGGAAGGTTTTTCGATGAAAAAGTGGAAAAGAGTGATTTTCTCTAGCTGAGCCACATTTTAATTTAATGGACTGCTTAGAATTTAATTCGCAAAGTGTGTGAATAAAATCTAAGAAAACCGCACGCTTCATGAGAATCTGCTACGAACGAGTTGACAATGTTACCCATCTGTTGGAAGAATTAGATTTGGAGGCATTACGAGGAGGCCGAGGTTACGTGTAAGGTCAGATCATTTGAATATCAGATCAGACAAGTTTCTATACGACAATGAGGATATTATTTTGACCACACCCTAGAGCTGATATTATTGACAAAATAAAAGATACACTTTGGAACAGCAGGCACACTATTTCCTTCCTCGCCGGTCCCGATGCCGACGGGGTGAAGTCCTCGCCTGGGAAACCGAGGATCTCGGGTTTGAATCCCAACTGGGTGGAATTATCACCACTCAGGGCATAGGAGTTTGTGTTCGTCTGTTGTATTGTCATCCACCCGGCGTAAAATGGCCAAATTCCCTGTATTCAGGGTAGAAAAGATAAAATAAAAGAAAACTTACCAACACCATTAGTGATTATTTCAAAACTAGCGCAGCAAATAGTAAGACACTTCGTTCATTTACTATTCAATTCTTCTTGCCCCTTTCTATTTTACCCTATTCCCTTCCCTTTCATGGCTGGTATCTAAACTCGCCAAGGCGACTGTCAGGGTATTTCGCAAATGAGGATGAAGTAGAATCTGATGGTAAAGGCAATCTCTCTTACGCTATATTTATTCTAAATCCTTAATGGCGTGATTGCTCATCAGTGTCAGCTGCTGCATTATCAACAACTACATACTACCCTGCAAAACGCCGCATGGGCGTGTGGCAGGGGATGTTAGGACACCAGTCGTGTAAGGATAATCTTTTGGTAGGCAAAATGGTGAAGTGTATCATGGTAGTGTTTTAAGTACAGTTCAGATTTTACTATAGTCACTTAATATGCGTGGAAACAACGAATGTTTGCACCTCTCTATTTGGCAATGTATCTAATTCATTTTATCGCTTCTGTCGGACCTAAATTTGTAGTGTGGCGTCAAAATGATATTCCCTGCGTCTCTTTGAAATACACTTGTTCTGAATTTCTCAAGCATACTAATTCTAACGCGTGGCCTCAGAGTCTCTCCCAACCTAATCCTTCTAAAAGCTGAGGAACACTATATGTTCGATCGTGGCAGTTTTTAACGGGGCTTTCCTTTGTCGGGCTAACGTACATATTGTAATGAATCATCGGTAATGAACGAATAAATGATGAATATTCCCACTTATACCCGAATAAAAATGTGGTTGTTAGGGAGATTGTTGATTGGTTGGAAAACAACAGAAAATAAAGGTTGGAGTGAATGGTGTTTGTCGCAGAATTAAGAGTCGAAATAATTTCTTTTGTGCTACCCAAACCCCTAACAATATGTATCCCTTAGTCTTCCAAAGCGAATCCCCTTTCTGCCGTTTACTATAGTCCTTACGAATATTTTTTGTCTCAGAGTGTCTAAATTTTAGGTATCTTTTCTTCCTTTTTGTGCTCCATTTTTTATGTTAGAATATCATATTTTACAGAGTAAAACGAAGGGATATTACCAAGCTGACCAGGTGGGTAATTTCCGAAACAATCGTATTAGGCTGGTTTTGAACCGCGCGAAAGTTTTGATGAAATCGAGTACAACAGAAAATTTAGCGATTTTGGGAAATTTCGCGCCGTGCTCCGAGACCGATAGGCCTTTAAAAAGTTCTTTGACCCCATCGTTCCTCCTATTAGGCGTCCGACTTCATAAAGGGTCCGATTGACGGTCATTCCGGTCCAATAACTACGCCGATGATAATCGCCAAAACAAATGCGGGCGATCCGCCGGATTCTTCCGCTTCGAGTGCGTGGATATAGTCTACGGCGCGGAAAATAGACTTGCCGGAATCACGGATGTGGTTTATTCAGCATTCTTCCGCTCCCCTCTTCTTCATCCTGAAACAGGCGAATCGCTTGTTTTTTGCAGGAAATCATTCCTGGCCTTCGGAGATGGACTGCCAGCCGTCTTTCCATCTTTTTGGTAGTCTTCCGGTCTTTTCACATGGAAGATGTTATCTATTGCAAAGCGGGGAGGTCTGTATTTCGTCATTTTACCCAAGTATGCTCCACAGCATCTCAGTGATTCTCCACTCTCTTGATCTTTTGAAGACGTCGCTTGTATTTTTCTGCTGCCTGGACTCGATATTTCTATTCAGGTGTCCGTTACCATTGAAGTATATGGAGAGGGCATTACGTCATGAAACAGTAGCCTGGCAACTGAAATAACAAGCACATTGTTTATCCCTGCCCTTTTCTTATTTTACACGCTTTCCTTTAACTCGCTTTTCCATGGGTCAATGGTTACCGCTTCATTTTACCCTGCATGGTTACCACTTCATTCGCACAAGACTATGAATCGAGTTCGAATACCGGTAAAGCATCCGACTCTCGTCCCTTGGGTCTATCGGAGTCGTCGTATCGAGCCCTAACCTGGCGAAATTTTAAAAATAAATAGTCCCAGTTAATAAAATGTTTATTAAACAACTTGTTGTTTTTTGAACATTTTATGAACTAGGACTAAAAAGTAAGAAAATAAAAAAATGAAAAAAGAATTTTTAAGCATGATATTATTAAAAAAGTATAAAAATCTAAAAAATAAATATCTTAACATCGTACTAAAAAATAATATATTCTGAAGTGAATGAAAATTTAGTCTAGTACTGGAAATGATTTAATTCAATTCAAGGAAATTAGCCACACAATGATAACACCACAACGAAAAGCATGGGGCGCGACCTCATTTATGTTTTGAACCTTGATTTAACTTCATTTAAATATTTTCTAGAAATTGTATATTGAAGCTTGTTGTTTTTTGAACATTTTATTAACTAGGACTAACAAGTAAGAAAGTAAAAAAATGAAAAAAGAATTTTTAAGTATGCTATTATTTAAAAAATTATAAAAAATCTAAAAAATAAATGTATTAACATCGTACTAAAAAATAATATATTCTGAAGTGAATGAAAATTTAGTCTAGTACTGGAAATGATTCAATTCAATTCAATGAAATTAGCCACACAATGATAACACCACAACGAAAAGCATGGGGCGCGACCTCATTTATGTTTTGAACCTTGATTTAACTTCATTTAAATATTTTCTAGAAATTGTATATTGAAGCTTGTTGTTTTTTGAACATTTTATTAACTAGGACTAACAAGTAAGAAAGTAAAAAAATGAAAAAAGAATTTTTAAGTATGCTATTATTTAAAAAATTATAAAAAATCTAAAAAATAAATGTATTAACATCGTACTAAAAAATAATATATTCTGAAGTGAATGAAAATTTAGTCTAGTACTGGAAATGATTTAATTCAATTCAAGGAAATTAGCCACACAATGATAACACCACAACGAAAAGCATGGGGCGCGACCTCATTTATGTTTTGAACCTTGATTTAACTTCATTTAAATATTTTCTAGAAATTGTATATTGAAGCTTGTTGTTTTTTGAACATTTTATTAACTAGGACTAACAAGTAAGAAAGTAAAAAAATGAAAAAAGAATTTTTAAGTATGCTATTATTTAAAAAATTATAAAAAATCTAAAAAATAAATGTATTAACATCGTACTAAAAAATAATATATTCTGAAGTGAATGAAAATTTAGTCTAGTACTGGAAATGATTTAATTCAATTCAAGGAAATTAGCCACACAATGATAACACCACAACGAAAAGCATGGGGCGCGACCTCATTTATGTTTTGAACCTTGATTTAACTTCATTTAAATATTTTCTAGAAATTGTATATTGAAGCTTGTTGTTTTTTGAACATTTTATTAACTAGGACTAACAAGTAAGAAAGTAAAAAAATGAAAAAAGAATTTTTAAGTATGCTATTATTTAAAAAATTATAAAAAATCTAAAAAATAAATGTATTAACATCGTACTAAAAAATAATATATTCTGAAGTGAATGAAAATTTAGTCTAGTACTGGAAATGATTTAATTCAATTCAAGGAAATTAGCCACACAATGATAACACCACAACGAAAAGCATGGGGCGCGACCTCATTTATGTTTTGAACCTTGATTTAACTTCATTTAAATATTTTCTAGAAATTGTATATTGAAGCTTGTTGTTTTTTGAACATTTTATTAACTAGGACTAACAAGTAAGAAAGTAAAAAAATGAAAAAAGAATTTTTAAGTATGCTATTATTTAAAAAATTATAAAAAATCTAAAAAATAAATGTATTAACATCGTACTAAAAAATAATATATTCTGAAGTGAATGAAAATTTAGTCTAGTACTGGAAATGATTTAATTCAATTCAAGGAAATTAGCCACACAATGATAACACCACAACGAAAAGCATGGGGCGCGACCTCATTTATGTTTTGAACCTTGATTTAACTTCATTTAAATATTTTCTAGAAATTGTATATTGAAGCTTGTTGTTTTTTGAACATTTTATTAACTAGGACTAACAAGTAAGAAAGTAAAAAAATGAAAAAAGAATTTTTAAGTATGCTATTATTTAAAAAATTATAAAAAATCTAAAAAATAAATGTATTAACATCGTACTAAAAAATAATATATTCTGAAGTGAATGAAAATTTAGTCTAGTACTGGAAATGATTTAATTCAATTCAAGGAAATTAGCCACACAATGATAACACCACAACGAAAAGCATGTGGCGCGACCTCATTTATGTTTTGAACCTTGATTTAACTTCATTTAAATATTTTCTAGAAATTGTATATTGAAGCTTGTTGTTTTTTGAACATTTTATTAACTAGGACTAACAAGTAAGAAAGTAAAAAAATGAAAAAAGAATTTTTAAGTATGCTATTATTTAAAAAATTATAAAAAATCTAAAAAATAAATGTATTAACATCGTACTAAAAAATAATATATTCTGAAGTGAATGAAAATTTAGTCTAGTACTGGAAATGATTTAATTCAATTCAAGGAAATTAGCCACACAATGATAACACCACAACGAAAAGCATGGGGCGCGACCTCATTTATGTTTTGAACCTTGATTTAACTTCATTTAAATATTTTCTAGAAATTGTATATTGAAGCTTGTTGTTTTTTGAACATTTTATTAACTAGGACTAACAAGTAAGAAAGTAAAAAAATGAAAAAAGAATTTTTAAGTATGCTATTATTTAAAAAATTATAAAAAATCTAAAAAATAAATATCTTAACATCGTACTAAAAAATAATATATTCTGAAGTGAATGAAAATTTAGTCTAGTACTGGAAATGATTTAATTCAATTCAAGGAAATTAGCCACACAATGATAACACCACAACGAAAAGCATGGGGCGCGACCTCATTTATGTTTTGAACCTTGATTTAACTTCATTTAAATATTTTCTAGAAATTGTATATTGAAGCTTGTTGTTTTTTGAACATTTTATTAACTAGGACTAACAAGTAAGAAAGTAAAAAAATGAAAAAAGAATTTTTAAGTATGCTATTATTTAAAAAATTATAAAAAATCTAAAAAATAAATGTATTAACATCGTACTAAAAAATAATATATTCTGAAGTGAATGAAAATTTAGTCTAGTACTGGAAATGATTTAATTCAATTCAAGGAAATTAGCCACACAATGATAACACCACAACGAAAAGCATGGGGCGCGACCTCATTTATGTTTTGAACCTTGATTTAACTTCATTTAAATATTTTCTAGAAATTGTATATTGAAGTTTGTTGTTTTTTGAACATTTTATTAACTAGGACTAAAAAGTAAGAAAATAAAAAAAATGAAAAAAGAATTTTTAAGCATGCTATTATTTAAAAAAATATAAAAAATCTAAAAAATAAATGTATTAACATCGTACTAAAAAATAATATATTCTGAAGTGAATGAAAATTTAGTCTAGTACTGGAAATGATTTAATTCAATTCAAGGAAATTAGCCACACAATGATAACACCACAACGAAAAGCATGGGGCGCGACCTCATTTATGTTTTGAACCTTGATTTAACTTCATTTAAATATTTTCTAGAAATTGTATATTGAAGCTTGTTGTTTTTTGAACATTTTATTAACTAGGACTAACAAGTAAGAAAGTAAAAAAATGAAAAAAGAATTTTTAAGTATGCTATTATTTAAAAAATTATAAAAAATCTAAAAAATAAATATCTTAACATCGTACTAAAAAATAATATATTCTGAAGTGAATGAAAATTTAGTCTAGTACTGGAAATGATTTAATTCAATTCAAGGAAATTAGCCACACAATGATAACACCACAACGAAAAGCATGGGGCGCGACCTCATTTATGTTTTGAACCTTGATTTAACTTCATTTAAATATTTTCTAGAAATTGTATATTGAAGCTTGTTGTTTTTTGAACATTTTATTAACTAGGACTAACAAGTAAGAAAGTAAAAAAATGAAAAAAGAATTTTTAAGTATGCTATTATTTAAAAAATTATAAAAAATCTAAAAAATAAATGTATTAACATCGTACTAAAAAATAATATATTCTGAAGTGAATGAAAATTTAGTCTAGTACTGGAAATGATTTAATTCAATTCAAGGAAATTAGCCACACAATGATAACACCACAACGAAAAGCATGTGGCGCGACCTCATTTATGTTTTGAACCTTGATTTAACTTCATTTAAATATTTTCTAGAAATTGTATATTGAAGCTTGTTGTTTTTTGAACATTTTATTAACTAGGACTAACAAGTAAGAAAGTAAAAAAATGAAAAAAGAATTTTTAAGTATGCTATTATTTAAAAAATTATAAAAAATCTAAAAAATAAATATCTTAACATCGTACTAAAAAATAATATATTCTGAAGTGAATGAAAATTTAGTCTAGTACTGGAAATGATTTAATTCAATTCAAGGAAATTAGCCACACAATGATAACACCACAACGAAAAGCATGGGGCGCGACCTCATTTATGTTTTGAACCTTGATTTAACTTCATTTAAATATTTTCTAGAAATTGTATATTGAAGCTTGTTGTTTTTTGAACATTTTATTAACTAGGACTAACAAGTAAGAAAGTAAAAAAATGAAAAAAGAATTTTTAAGTATGCTATTATTTAAAAAATTATAAAAAATCTAAAAAATAAATGTATTAACATCGTACTAAAAAATAATATATTCTGAAGTGAATGAAAATTTAGTCTAGTACTGGAAATGATTTAATTCAATTCAAGGAAATTAGCCACACAATGATAACACCACAACGAAAAGCATGGGGCGCGACCTCATTTATGTTTTGAACCTTGATTTAACTTCATTTAAATATTTTCTAGAAATTGTATATTGAAGTTTGTTGTTTTTTGAACATTTTATTAACTAGGACTAAAAAGTAAGAAAATAAAAAAAATGAAAAAAGAATTTTTAAGCATGCTATTATTTAAAAAAATATAAAAAATCTAAAAAATAAATGTATTAACATCGTACTAAAAAATAATATATTTTGAAGTGAATGAAAATTTAGTCTAGTACTGGAAATGATTCAATTCAATTCAATGAAATTAGCCTCACAATGAGAAGACCTCAGCGAAAAGCATGAGGCGCGACCTCATTTATGCTTTGAACCTTAACTTAAGTTCATTTAAAGATTTTCTAGAAATAGTATATTGAAGCTCTCTTTTCCATCGAATACCAAAATCTTCTTATTTAATGAATTTATGTTGATATCGAATATGAAAGAGCGCCCCACGCTTTTCGTTGTGGTCTTATCATCAATGTGTGGCTTATTTACGTGAATCGAATTTAATTATTTCCAGTATAAGGCTAAATTTTAATTCACTTGAGAAAATATTATTTTTAGTACGATGTTAAGATATTCCTTTTATTGGTTTAAAAAATAATTTTTGTAGAAAAGCATGCTTAAAAATTATTTTTTAATTTTTTGTATTTCCCTTTGGATAGCAGGAAGGAATGGACGAATTAGCGGATGTAAAGCGAGATTATCTATCATTTGTTGGAAATTTGTGGCAATTAACTCTTGAAAAATATTATTCAATGCGTACTATATATTTTTTAACAATTTCACAATAGTTTACTCCGGGAATGAGGATTGTTATTGATTTAATAACAATTACATGTAAGGCGAATGGACAGTGAATAAGTTGGTGCATGCTGATTTCCAGTGAGTAATCAATAGAAATCATCGTACAGTTGCAAAATTAGCGCGTCAGCCCGAAAGCACCGAAAGAAAATCGGGGATTACAAAGATGGAGGACAGGCCTCACTCTCGGTATATTTCCTAGCGTTATCCACCACAGCAAGCACCCTCCATCTACTCCCCTGGTAGGAATCTAGGCTGCTTAGAGAGGAGTTTGGACCACTGTTAAGTGTGTTGTTATGTTGATTTCGTAAAACCTGTAAAATTTTTGTTTGCTTTTAGTGTATTTATTTTGATGCCGAGTAAAGTGTATCGAATGCCGCGGATAAAAACCGATCCATTAATGTGAATTAATCTTTATCTGGGGGAGGAGGGTCGAAGTATTATTTAATAATTTAGAGTGGGAAATGATAATTTCTACCATAGTGAAAGGAGGGAGTCAAGAGAAAAGGTTGAGTTTCACTGCCGTGGGTAGTGCACCTCAAATCTGATTTCAGCGCGTTATGTAAATGTGCTCACCATACCGTACTTTCGCCATCTTTCAAGCCGTTTATCGTTCTCCTGCCGCCAAGCACTTTCTCCGGGTCGGTAGTCGGTGGATTGAATCATTTGATTTTCATTACATCTGTCATGTAAAAAGGATGAGTCTATTATCCTGTCATATTCTCTTATATTCAATATTGAAATTATATTATTAATGATTTATTAAGCTCTAAAAAATTGAACTTTATCTAGCAGCACTTGATGGAAGTAGTTCTATATTCACACTGAACTATTAGCACTTGGTAATTTTCCACAGATTTATTTTCTGGCACGACGCGTTTCAGCAGACTGTGGCACATGATTATTCCACAGTGTCGTGAAACTTGTCGTGCCAGAAAATATATCTGTGGAAGAATACCCAGTGTTTTTAATTCAGCATGAATTATTATGCTCTGTTAAACCTTAAAACAATCATGATGCAAAATCAGTCTCCTGTTTTGGCCGCATCGGTTTCGTACACGCTCCCATTTCCTTCTCTTTTCCCATTGCTTCACCGCTGTCACTCTGGTATTATCCTTCCATCCATCCCTTGGTAGTTTGCCATGTATCTCCTTTTCATGTACTTATCTCCATATTGTGTCCGTTTTCATTCTTTTCTGGAAAGAATTCATTTATACCGTGCCACCTTTATCATCTCATGTCATAATTCCTATCGGAAGACCCCTCTGTTGTTCCTCATTTCTAATGCTCTATATTGTAGTAAATCTCAACAGGAAAGGGTTAAAAAGGTGAATTAAAAAAATTATGACTCTGCTTTGGCAGACAGGGTCTCAGGGTCTTATTCTAGTCGCTGCTGAAGTAAGTCGCTGTAAGTAAGAAGTCGCTGACCGTTACGTGCTTCCCTGTGTTTGACGTATTCCGTTTGCTGTACCGAGTCTCACATTCACCTGATATGTTATTTCTTTGTTGAAGTTAGCATTTTAATTGAGTAGATAGCTAGATAGCTATGAAGCATACTCATATGGCTACTTACAAGTTTGCTTCGAGCAGGCAGGTTGTTTATGTCGAAGGATTAAGGTTGTCGAAGCAATATTCATGTACACATTAGCATGCGTGTTTTCGTCGATGATATCAAATGATACGACCGTAAATTTCAATTTACCAATTGGAATTTTTGGCAATTCAATGCTATTTCAACACTTATCCATATGGAACGCATATATTTCGTAATAATTTTATTACACATTTTCATTTTTTCTACTAAATGTGAAATAATGAATTTCTTATTATAATATCTGTAGCTAACGAATAGGAGGGTATCACGCCGAGTCTAATAGTCGAAAACAACATATTTCGATTCAATGATCTTGTCTAAATTTCGAAGACTGCGCAGAGTATACTCATGGCTTGCTTTAATGTAGGAAAAGTTTAAAATTTAACTCCAGTAACTTTAACATTGCTGCCTGGTCAGTAGGTTAAATCAAATAAATAGATGCTTTCAAGTCGAAAGAAGGCAAATAATTTGCGTTTGAGTTACTTAAAAAGTATTAGAAGGTGCAATCAATGATCCGCATTTACCGCTCCAGCCGCCTTAAGATATTATGTTGTATGGCTCCAGATAGCCGCAGTTGAGGCGGCGAAAAGACGCAAGTGGTCCTTGAACGGGTGCAAAGTGTAAAAATCTGTTTGACCAATACATTGCCGTTGTACTCCTAATCTATTTGTGTAAAGAGTCACTCGCGTTCATGTATAGACTGGATATCCACTGGAGTTCATGTAATTCCACGCGCATTTAAACAAAATTTGTTTTTTTTTTACTTAGTCTATTCCACCTCGGTTATCAGTAAAGTTGGTGGTTTCCAGCGTGACTTTATGGAATTTGCTAAATTTCTTGAATCAAAGGGTTATACTTTGTTTTGCCAGAATAACGTTAATATCTTACGACCATGGTTTCGGCTGTTTGCTTCATCTTCGAGTGAAGTTCCAAGTTGTGCGAACACTTATGTAATTCATCGAGAGGGGGGAGGGAGGGTATGGACCATACACGTGCGGGGGAGGAAGCATGGAAGGTGGAGGGGGGAGGTTGGGCGTGCAGGGTGGGGTGGAAGTTGTCGGGGAGTGTAAGATAATAAAATTATTGTGGAAATACAAAGTGTAGCCCCTTTCATTCAAAATCGGTTATCAGTATTTGATCTTCCATAAAAATTATTTACTAAATTTATCCCACCAGCTCCGAAGTTGTACAGTTATGAGACAGCTCACTTCTTTCTCCAGTTTTGAGTTAAGTTTGGCGGAGTTTTTCCACCACAAGACACGAGAAAGTTTCTCAAGTCATGCAAGATGCTCTTTCAAACGTCATAAATGTTTTTTAGTCCATCGAGTGTTTGGACTTATTGCCCATCACTCAGAATCCATTACTCTCTCCTCTCGGTTGCATGGTTGCTCTCGTCATTATAGGACAGCTAGGAAAGCCATCTGGAATAAAGACGGTAACTTCTACCATATTTCTGAACCAACTTAACTCTGTTTATTACCTCTTACAGAGGTGTGAATAGGTCGTTGCTTCCCTGTATTTTAATCACCGTCAGTGGGATGAGGACATCAAACAGACTAGAAGCGACTTCGCTGTTCCCTCAAGTATTTTACTTGTTTAATTTCTACCCCACGTCAACTTATAAGGGTATACTAGTCGATATGACATCTTATGGATAGTATTTGTAGATATAAGGGAAGTTTGTAAGAGAATTATCAATACAATTGCTACTGGACCTGACAGTTTTCACAAAACCATTACGTGAGTTCTCTTGAGGACGCTGAGCAGGTACCCGAAAAAATAAAGTTTTCTTGGCTCTGCCAGCCCCGAAAGGTATGTGCTCGAACGCATGTACGAACGTATTTTATTTATGAGGGGGAAGTTAAAAAATGACAATTTTGTGTCGATAATTTAGATTTGATATTCTGCGAAAGACAAAAAATTGGCAAATAATGATTAAAGAATGACGCATAAACTAATGATCCAAGGCCAATCAATCGTTCAGACAATAAGTTGGTTAAAAACAAACGTTTAACGCCACTTGTGGCGAAATTTATAAAATGAGGTTTTGTAAAACCATGTCTCAAGCAATCGTGAATGATGCTCTGTACGTTATTGATGATATGTAAATATTGTCGGTTTCTACTGTGAATACGAGATATCGATCTTGGAGAATGTGCGTCAGCTGGACCGAAGAAGACCCGAGAAAGTTGACGGGACGGAGATGTTAGTGGTGTGAATAAAGAATTGAACAGCTGGTGGAACAGATTTCATAGGATAAAGTTCTTGTCTTGTTATTAAATTTGAAAGGATGTTGGGACTGTCTTTCACCCTCATTAACCATGCCGGGGTACATTTCTTTGACCCCCTTTCGTTTTACTTCAACTATATTCTATTAAGAACGAGACCTAGATTCAAATATATTTTTCAATTCTACATCCTATCCGCTATGTTACTCTTCTTTCAACCAATCGGAACATTACTCATTATGTATGTATTTTTTGCATTTGTGTGGTAATCATACATTTATTCCAGGGGAAAAGGCGTTAAACAGCGTAGTGCCAAAGACCTTTTTTATTAATGTGTTTCTCTTTCACAGTTTTGTATAAGTGATGCGGATTCATAATTTCTTGTGAGCTTTGTTCAAAAGCTAACTAGATTGTAGGATCGAATAGATTCTAATCTGTATCCATTGTTAGCTGTCACCTTTCGCGCGATTGCTCGTACCTAGGCCTGACCCCAATAAGTCCTTTGTTCTCGACGAAAACAGCAGTAAGAGACATTTAAGACACGTTAAGCCGCACGTACTCTGAATCACTGAACCGTCAATTATTAAATCGCTTCAGATTGAAGATTTTATTCTGCCTATGGCTGCGTCTTCGTGATGGGAGCAATATTCTGGCTAACATTAGATTCATCAGCGAGTTGTGTGAGTGCGTGCCCTTTGAAGTTCAACTGGAAGAAGAAAAATATTATTACTGTATAATAGGATTTGAAGACTCCCCATGAGGTGACATACAAAATGATTGTAGGTGCTATTTCGTGTGCTTTATGCTATTCATTAACCACTCATGGAGGGGAAGGCAAGAAATACACTCAAATTACGCCTCACTGTAATTCTCACGTTGATCGCATAACCTTAAGCCGTAAAATCCTCAGGTATTGGTTCCTATCAAAAACCCAATCTGTGGTTGTCACAGATTGCAAATAAGAAAAAAATACAGCAAAGGAACCCCTGCACCAAATTTAACGCTCTTCTAATGGAGCTATAAGTTTTAAAAACGGAGATAAAACAACACCTTTAAATTTTCTTTTCGATTTTTAAAAATATTTCTGTTCGGCTTTCAGGCGTACAATTGTGAAATTTTTAACCCTCTTCCTTCTGTCCGAGTAGTTATAAAAAGAAAATTCTGTTCCAAGATCGGTGCTTTTTTATGATATAAATGTTAAAAGTGTGGAGTAGAACCAATCGCTTTCAGTTGTTTTAGGGTTTTTTTCAATTTCCCTCTATTTGGTTTTAGGCCATGACCTGAATTAGTGCCTAAGTTCAGCTTCAAAGGTCGCTCAGAAGTACTTCAAACAGGCGTGACTCCCAGTCAGACTAGTTAATTAGTGAATGAGAAATATGCATAGATATATCTGTAACTGTTGCAAACATTTTTCGGATTTTGCAATAATCATTGTTGTTTTATTGTATAATTTGAACTCGGATGTAGTTTATTTAAGTAATGTCATAATGAGACGGTTCTCAACACCTCTGAAATAGTGAAAAGATTAGATACAGTTACCGGGGATTTTCTATATTACCATTATTTTTGCTGTTCTTTAAGAGTTTCCGTTAATTACCTGGCAAAAATCATGAAGATTACAGTATTGTCTTGTTACAGTTGATGTTCATTTCGCTCCTCCGTAGGATTCCAAACTACTAAGTTTTCGAATGCCAACCAACTTGACCAAGGAGCTTATTACCTTGTCTTCTTAGAGATGGATGAACTCTAAATGACGGAATAGCCTGCCGAATCCAGCTTCAGCGGTTATATCTTCGTCGTGAAGCGGATCCATCAAATTACCAGAACTAAATATATATATTTTCCTTCGCAGGTCGTTTCGTGGCTTCAGTCCCTTCTCAGCCGCTCATGTCAGGCAGATCGTCACACTGTATTTACCATGCCATGTTGATTTTCACCTTCCCATGTCGTCTTTGTTTTCTCGCTTCAATTCCAAAAGTCTATTAATTTAGCTATCAGAAACTTCAACAACCGGTAGTTAAATGGCTAATTCTGTAAATATATATTTCACCTCTTTCGTTCCAACTTAGTGGTTGATGATCTTTCTTTGCTGCGGCTGGCGAGCGAAAAATATTTATCAAAACTTGAATTCGCCTTTTAAATCGGCATCAGATAATGCATGTTATTATCGTTATTGCAGCTCCTGCAGTGCAGGAAGATTGTGGGTTCATTTGTACATTACCCAAGTTGGCCAGATTTCTCTCAGGTTGAGGGTCATAATATCAATGCAGCAAGAAGCGGGGATTTGCTTATTGACATAAAATGATTAATATAAACATTGTGCGATGTAAACCAGTGGAAGTTTATTTTTAATAGTTCATTAAAAGAGTTTGACTATCAATGTTAATGGAGCGGAAATAGAAATCGTATCAACGTTCTTTGGAATAATTTTGAATAAAGAAAGTGGCAAATCTAAAATATGAATAAAAATGGTATCCTATCCAATTGCTCCTCAACTTTCTCCAATGAAAGTGATTTGGAATACAGATTCATTTCTCCCTTGGTGAATTAGAAATAAATAGGCCTAACTTTAAAGTATAATTTATCTATTGTATGGATATTTGAAGTGCCACTGTTATTCCGTCCCATAATATCCAAAGGATAGGGTGGTTACTCCTTACGGTGACTGTATTATTTGCCGATTAAAGCTTTCCAAACTATTTGCACGAACTCGAATGTCCTAAGACTTTCTCAACATAATTGAATTACCTTATTTGTATCCTTTTTATTTAGATGAGTCGTGTTTATGATATGTGATAAAGTCTTACATCTAAGTATGCGATAGCTTTCTTAATAATTTCTTAAATTTATACTTGGAGGAGATTCTTTTGTCTGTTTGATCATGCCTGAAATTTTCCCATTCGTTCTCTAACCATTTAATCGGCCGCCCCGTTATAGTGAGCCTTCATTCACTTGTGGTTAGAAATGCGATGCTTGTACTGGTGAAACTATTTGCGAACAGTTTTGATCTCACACATCGACGTCTTGTGCATTTATCTATCAAAAAAACTATGATATTCGAATTATTTTTTTGAAAATTTCAATGATAGAGTGATCAAATTTCTCACGGATTCTCGTAATAGAATATTTTATAACAAGTTACCTCATTATAGGCTTGCCCATGAACAAGGCACAGCCACTAATATGTGTGTTAACCAATGAATCTTATCTCCTGAATTTTGAATACACCAAGCTGTGAATGTTTCTTCAAAAAATACCTTTTCGAAGCGATGGGACTTGAAAAAAATGAAAATGACATGCAGCCATCTGTTATCGCTCCTTCTGCAAACTTAAATGATTTTCTAGAGATCAAGGTTCCGAACACAACTTTTCATCTTCTTCTACCGTGTACACCAGCTGTTACTAGGGTTTCAATAGCTGGGGCGTCGTAAATACATCCAATTTGGTTGATTCTAAATAAAATTGTTTCATGCGAATGTTTTTAATATTAACTTAAATTTAATTTTTTTTCTCCGCGGTTAAGATGTGGGCGAGATTTCGCGCGTAGGGAACAAAAGGCTTTTCTTTCATTTATGCTTCTTGAATTATTGACTTTCTCCGCCGTTTTCTTTATTTTAAAATCTTTTTCGACTCTAAATCTCGCCATTAGCATTGAAATCGAATATTTTCCGGCATGCGGAGTGAGGAATTCTGAAGGGGTTAACGGCCGTCACCAGTCTCCTCCCCTGTCGGGTCAATGGACATGAGAACCTCCCAGAACCGTCCTCGTTAAGTTGTCCCCATCATTGGTGGTAGATGTCGTGTGGGCAGGAGAAATAGTGAAAGAGGAAGGAAGAACACCAATCTATCTTTTCCATCGGAGGCACGAATCCCGGACTATCTGCATGAAGCAGGAAGATCATCTTTCCCTTGGTATAGTGGTAGCGAAACTTGGTGGCAGTAACCTCAGCTGAGTGTAATGTCAACTTGGGGAAGAACAATTCCGGCTAAGAAACGGAAAGCTTCGAAAGATTCTCTCCTGCTTTCTGATCTGTTTATTATTCCTATTTGCCATTAAATGACTAGTTTATAAATGTCTGATATTAGAAAGAGATTTTTATGAAACATTCGAGGCTTGAGAGAAGATTGAAATGGAGAGCTGTATTGATTCAGTCCACGGATGAACAACTAACAATTATGGCGATGAAAATGATCAGAATGTAATAGACGATTAAATAATGTCAGATTAACATTAAAGCAGCAGAGCAAACAAAAAAAACGAAGGTACCTAGGCGTCTGAGTAGTGTGTCATCGGTCATCTCATATTATCAATATTCGTTACGCTGAATATTAACGGATTAACGGACTAGCATTTCAAACGAAACAAAAGAGAAAAATAGAGGAAAAAACGATATGTTTTTTTGTTAAAATTGCACGTAACGTTGAACCATAGATTAAAGCTGAAAATTGATTGCGCCAAACGGTACCTGCAACAGCTCCGGGATTGGTATCCAGTATTGGTGGCGGAATTGTCGCCATACCGTAATATATGGTAGCGTGATAAAAACTCATGTCCAATCATTTACTGTAATATTAAAAGAAAAATTATCGGTAAATTTCACACAATACCCATGTTAGTTGGGCAACTTTTCGCCAAAAAGCAGACTTCACTGTCGTGCGTCATTACGTAACCAATGTCTCTCTTACAACAGTATTTCAAACGCATCGGCTCAGTCATCACCATGAAAAGTTTCATTTGTAATTGCCATACGCTATTCTTGCATTTTCAGCTAAATATTAGCTTTCATTTATTTTCCGTCTATTTAGCATGTGCTAACCACGATATTTCACCCATTTCAGAAGCTCCACCTCCTTCAAAGCGATGATAAATGTGTTTATTGGTATAACTATGTGTATTTTTTCCTCTCTCGTGATCGCAGACTCTTAATTCCGTGGCACTCCAAGCTGTGAGATCCCGTGTCCCGGCCGTGCACACGCCCAGAACCCCACACTCGATGATGTTTTATTGATGATGGAACGAATTTCTCTCCGCCGAAGCAGTCATCTCGCCTTCTTTAGTTCTTCGTCTCCGCAGTCCACCTGTTGCCTCCAATCCTCGTCCTCGCCCATAACTCCCTCCTCTCTCGCATGAGATGCGTATCTCTCGGCGAAATCTTTCCGTTGGATAGCTTTTTCTTCGTTTTGGTCCACTTTCCACTGCGAGACTCTCCAAAGGGTTCGCTCGCTCGTCTCGTTCAAACACACCTCATTGGGCTCGCTTCCGCGATTGATGCAGACGATACTTCATCATCATGATCATCTTCATCCCGAGCGATTGCGATAAAAAAAACTCATTTTTCTATTTTTGAGTACCTCGAGCATCGTCGTTGAAAATGAGCCTCTCGATTCACATGATCCCAATCGGCACAGTGTTTGTGACTTTTCCGTGAAGAATGTCGTCTTTTTTATTGTGCTTTCCTGTCACTAATCATGGATCTTTCAACTTCTCTGTGTGTGTTCAGGGGTTTCCTCGTATTGAAGAAAAAATTAATGGGTGTTGACCCTGACTGGGGGAACCATCGACTGTAAAGATGGCGTTTTAAAATTTTGTCGCATGAGATGTCTTCTTTGATGAGTCTGTTTTTCACTCACATGCCGGCGTCCTTTTTTTTGACACCTCTTCGTTTTACTTCATTTATATTCTATCAATAAAGAGACCTAGATTCAAATATAACTTTCAATTCTACATCCAATCCGCCATGTTACTTTCCTTTCAACCAATCGAAACATTACTCATTAGATGTCTCTTCATTGCATTTGTGTGGTTACCACACATTCATGCAAACCGAAATTTTCATGGTGAAGTTCGAGGAAAAAATTTTTCCCGCACATTGTTAATAAATAGGAAGTGGTGCAGACTGTGTTATGAGATTGGAATTAAGAACTGAAGTAGAGACGTGGGGGAACCATCGACTTCTGACTATCGACGGCTTTGAGTTCTATCAAATTGATATCTTTCGCATTTCTTTCTGTAGAAAAGTTGGTTCTATTTGCTCTTATCCAAATATTTCTGTAATTTAAGATCTATTGCAATACTTCTATAGGAAAACGTCTGTTACAATTGGAATGATGTACAGTATATATCACATTTTTTATAATTAATTGTTTCCTTTATTTCATATACAAACTTGGTCCTTCTAAGTCAAATGGCTTGTCAGAAGGTTCCACGAAAACAAAGCGGTATGTGCAAAAATGTCGAATTGCAATGACAAATAGCATAGAACAACAATTTTCAATGGTCTAGTTACAATACATCTGGCTACATTCAGCAAATTAATCATAAATGCATTCTAAAGTAATGTGGCAGGGAGCCACGCGCTTCTCTGGACTGATACGATCTTGCGCCCTACTCTCTAGTTTGTATTATGTGAACCCGTTTTGTTTATGCTAATATTCGGGAAAAATAAGTGCGCGTATTATCGCTTTAACGCTGTAATTTTATATTGGGGGACTATGAAACCCCTCCACAGCTGTTACTTAACTTCATTCTACAGCATATCACCATAAATAATAAAATATTATGTTTTTGAAAAAAAATTGATGAAAATACTCTATTTAACCTTGATATACGTAAGGCATTTTCCTTATACGTTCTGTAAAAATTAGAATATTAATATTTCTATTTTTCCCTTTCTTTCAACTATACACTGTTTAAAAACACTTACATTAATTCACAAATTCAAAAATTTCAAATTTTTTTAAATTAAAACATGTTCTCACTTCTTTGGACACAATTTCTCAGATTTAAGGTAGTTTGAGTGAGATGGTTCCCTAGTCTTAATGGAGACCATATTCGAACAATACGTTATAATTCCAGCAGTCGTAGGGAGCATGAATAAAATATTTCATTATTAATGTTGCAGTAATATTCTATTAAACTTCTTTGTGTCTAAGTAAATAAGCTAAGGTATCATCATAAGTCTTTCACTTAACTCATATTTTTGGCGCGGTACCTTTATAACTAATTCTAAACGGAAGTTTTTTTTGTGATTCTGGAAAAAATTGTTGCCGTGACAAGAAGATTTATTTACCAAAACAAATGAAAAAATATACATACTGGTAATTTTTTGACGAGATCTAGGTGATAGAAATTCCTCATTTTTTAATTAAGCTTTCTCTGGAGTGCACACACGTACTATTTCCCATGTAAAAAGGGCTGGTATTTTTTGTCAAAAATATTGGGAAGAAGTTCGGTAAGGTGCTCATCTTTTGGTATAAATGAGATATTTTTCTTTAAAATGAGACCAAATTCATTGATGCAGTCATAGGTGAAATGATACTTCGCTCGAACTACCTTAAATATGAAGCATTGACTATTTTCCAATTCCAAAGTGTACGTTTTATGGCAGTTGTTCGTAAAGTTTGTATTTTTTCTGTATGAACTCGCCCTTTAAGTGCTGGCTCTTTAACAACCCGCTATTCCTGTTGAGCTTTTCTCTGCGTGTTCAGGTATTTTCTTGCATTGAGGAGAAAATTAATGGCTTTTGACTTGGCATAAGAATCATTGGCTATTGCGGTGGCATTTTGAAATATCATTACTGAGATTTGCTCTCCTTAAGAGATGAGAGATGCGAATCCTCGTTCGAAGTACGTGATTTAACAGCATTTATCGTGTCATTATTTCTACATTTAAGCGTTTCTTTCCTTCCACGAGCGTTGCGTCCATCATTACACTCGAAACAGCTGATAATTTGTTTGGAGTTATTTTTATAAATCGATGCGTCGTGAGTAAATATTATTTTTACTCAGGTATTGGCGGCAGTACCTGAGTAAAAATCAGATTAATACATCCTTTGATGTATTTCCAGTCATGTGTCATAATAGTTCATTGTTTAAGTTCATAGTCTCTTTCTCTCATAATTGGTGGAATGTTGTTTTCCATGTTTCTTCAATATTAACTTTTTGTTCTTTAATTACCTTGTAATTTTGAATTCTCCCATAAAGCTACGGCATTTTTTTCTCGAAAAATACTTGGAAACATTTACTGCATCACGACGCACCATTACATTTCGGGAGCGGGATATATTGACCAGGCGACGAACTTTTCGGGTGAGACTGAAAGAATTCTGGGACTAACAGAATTTCCGTCTTTACTTATATGTATTCTGTTGATACAAATTTAATGTAGCCTCACGCAGCTCCGGATAGTTACTTGTTGTTCGATATCCCAATCCTATGCTTGAAAATAAACACTTGTACAATTTAAAAATGTGGAAATTGTACAAGTGTGGAAATTGTACAACTATTGTGGAAATTGTACAAGTGTGGAAATTGTGTGGGTGTTGTGGAAATTGTACAAATAAATCTAAAGGATTGTACAATTTAATGGTGTGGAAATTGTACAGGTGTTTATTTTCAAATATGGAAATCTATAGGTTCCACAAAGTTTGTGCCAATATGCTCTCATATGGTCCTACTCCTAATTTTTCTCTCTAAAACCTTGAAACGCGTACTGCTAATAATTTTTGGGATTACTTTTTCATTTATATGGTATTCTCATGTTTTCAGGTATTGAATTATTTTCTGTCACCCAACATAGCGCGCGGCCGCTTTATTGTGACGTCATTGGCGTATCTTTGTGAAAGTATTTTAAAGCAATTTCCTGAAAACGGTTGGAAATGACATTTTAAGGCTTGACAATTTCAAGTCTGTGAATACTCCGATTATCTAACTTGATTGCATCTTCAAATTAAGATTCCACTCACCCCAGGAAATTTATTCAGGTTCTTTTTGGTTAAAACAAGCTTCATCCTTGTGCCCCGAGCAGGAAGCTTCTTGAGTCGTAAAATCATTTTTATCGCCCGCATAAACTGAAACTTTCGTTTGCCCGTTAGGACGGTGAAGGGCAAACTTCGTGGGAAGAGGATGAGGTGACACCGGTGAATCCACGTATTCACATTTTTAAGTCTAGATAACGAGTCATTTTTTCCCTCTGAAATAATGCTTAGTTGTGCTTTTTCATTCTTTTGAATTATGCATTTAAAAGTTTAATATACATTAAAAGAAAGATTGCACCTACTATTTGTAAGTCATTTTTATTTTCATTACATTTTATTTATACATTTTGTGTACAAATTTGATTTGGATGGACTGGTATGGAATTGTTTGCGTGCCCTTGAAGATGACCCTACTTACGTTAGTCATACTCAATTATAACTTTCTCGACCAATATAATATAAATAAAAATAATATTCTGGATTATATGGTCACTGGTATATATATATATATATATATATATATATATATATATATATATATATATATATATATATATATATATATATATTTCAGCCCCTCCTATGCTAACCTCTTCTTGGGTGCTTTTGAGCAATCTTTTCTCTCGTCCTGCTCTCCTAAACCTCTTCTCTGGCTTCGCTACATTGACGATATTTTTCTTCTGTGGCCACATGGCCTTGATTCCCTTAACTCTTTCATCTCCTCCCTAAACTCCTCCTCCTCTGTCTCCTTCACCTCTAACATCTCTGCCTCCAAAATTACCTTTCTGGATGTAGACATCTCCCTCAGTAACCTTAAATTCCACACTTCTGTCCATATCAAGCCCACCAACAAGCAACAATATCTCCATTTCAACAGCTGCCACCCCTCTCATACTAAACGATCCCTCCCCTTTTCCCTCTCTATCCGTGGTCACCGAATATGCAACAATCCCGAATCCCTTGACCTTTTTCTCTCCAATCTCCACCAATCCCTCCTTCGCAGAGGCTACCCTGAGCGTCTTCTTCAGAAAAAAATCCTACAGCGACCCTCTTCTTCTAAATCTCTCTCTCTTAATAAGTTTCCTCATGATCAAATCTCCCTCTGTACCACCTATTTCCCTGGAGTTCACTCCATCCGTCGCTTAATCAAAAATCTCTACCCCATCCTCTCTGACAACCTTACCACTTCCAAAATTTTCCCCCGCTGTCCTTCTCTCACCTTTAGACGCCCTCCCAACCTCTCCACCCTCTTTAAAATCACTAAACCCCTTTCCAAATCAATCTCCCGACCTACTAAGTCCCTTCCGACGCCGTGCAATCGCCCACGTTGCAAAACATGTGGCATCCTTCTCACCCAGCCTCTGCCTGATAAGTTCCTTGCCGCTCATCTTCCTTCCGTCCCCTCACTCTCCTGCGTTTCCCATAATGTTGTCTATATCCTTCTTTGCCAATTGTGTCCTAGTTTTTACATCGGTTTGACGACCACTCCCCTTAACATCCGCATGAATGGCCACCGCTCCAGTTGTAATGAACCACCGTCTATTTCTGTTTCCCTCCCTGTTGCCACCCATGTTTCTTCCCACAACTCCACCTTTAATAATATTTTTAAGGTTGGCATTCTCGCCTCCCTTCCCCCTTCCTCCTCCCCACTCCAAATCAAAGATCTTGAGTCCTCTTGCATTTACTTATTCCAGGCTTTCTCTCCGCCAGGACTCAATAAATCCCACTAACTTCTTCTTTCACCTCTGCCCATACTACTTCTTCCTTTCGAATTTCTTCCACTTCCCGCCTCCCGCCCCCAACTTTCCTCTCCCTCCGCCTCCTCCCCTTCCCCCGTCCCTCCCCTCCCTTCCTTCCTTCCGCCTCAGTCCTCCCTTCCTACCGCCTCAGTCCTCCCTTCCTTCTCAGTCTTCGCTCTTGCGACCAAGGTGCTAGTGGCACCGAAATATCAAGAAACTTTGTAAGTGTGTTCATCATTTTTTTGTTTTCTGTGTTTGTCGTCTGCCTTCCTCTGGCAAACTTTTATATATTCGTCACTTAAGTGATCCTAAGTGCAGTTATATATATATATATATATATATATATATATATATATATATATATATACACACGATGTGGATAGGATGGAGGAGATAGACACACAAAAAAAGAGACGATCACACTTACATAGCTAGCTTTCGGAACTAGTCCGTCTTCAAGGCGTATCACGGAACAAATGTCGTGTGCGCTGGTGAGGATAGGGGCAGGAGGGGCGGTAGGTTAGGGGAGTGGGGATGGGGGAAGGGGAAGGGGTTTTTCCCAGCGGTTGACGAACGGTTCTTGAAAAGGGGAAATTTTTACCAGCTCGTGTCTTGGCCGGAGAGAGCGGAAGGGGTCGCAGTGAGGGTGGGGGGGGGGAGAGGGAAGGGAAGGGGGTAAATGGAAAACAACGGGGAGCGTGCGATTAATGTATTTTATTTAATCCGGGCGCGGCGTACGATTTTAGCAACCAGATTATGGCCAGCTCCTTCTGGCGCACTTCAATTAACGGGGCGTCCGGGGGAAGGGAGATCAATATTGCCACCTCAAAGCACTTGTCAAAGGACAAGCCATGCTTCCGCACATGAGTAGGGACGGGGAAAGTGGAAGATGGGTCTTTACAGGTGCAATCCCCACTCTCCTAACCTACCGCCCCTCCTACCCCTATCCTCACCAGCGCACACGACATTTGTTCCGTGATACGCCTTGAAGACGGACTAGTTCCGAAAGCTAGCTATGTAAGTGTGATCGTCTCTTTTTTTGTGTGTCTATCTCCTCCATCCTATCCACATCGTGTGTTCATCGCCGCATGGCTGACTCCAATCCATCAACGTATTTATATATATATATATATATATATATATATATATATATATAAAACTACACTTATGATCACTCGTGTGACAAATATATAAACAGTTTGCCACAGGAAGGCAGACGATAAACAAGAGAAACACAAAAAAATGAACACACAAAGAGTTTCTTGATATTTCGGTGCCACCGCAAGTGTAGTCGCAAGAACGTAGAAGACTCACGTCAAAGAATAATAAATATAGAGGAAACTTACAGGGGGGATAAAAAGACGAGAGTAAAAGGAAAGTCTTACTGGAAACGTTCCGGGTGTTAGCCCTTCCTCAGTCACAGAGAGACTGTGACTGAGGATATATACATTGTATAAACATTGTATAAACATTTATATGTGTGTATTTGCCGCTGAGCGGTCTGAGTGAATGAACGAACGATTGTATGGCCTGAACGGCTCATTTTCTACTTGGGTTAGCGTTCCCCGAAACGCCTGTTCTATATCTTTGACCACTGTCTGTGTGCTTGAGTTATTCTTTTATTTCGCCTTCTGTGTGTGTCATTCTCCTTCTGCCGGTGGGTGAAAAGCAGCCCTGGCGCCTATTGGCTGCTCTCGTGGGTCATGCCATGGGGAGTGTTTGTTCCTATAAATTCCCCGCCGATTCCAATGGATTCTTAGTAGACTGGGCAGCTTGGTGGCCTGAGCATTGGACGCGAAATCCAAAGGTCCGTGGTTCGTTTCCCGGTCCAGTCGAATTTTTTCTGATTGGAATCGGCCATCTTTCCATCTTCACACACACCACTGTGTTTGTTTATTTTATGTGTTCCTATCCACTTTCTTTCTACCTTTCTGTATAAACATTTATATTGCCTAATATTTTGCTATCCTCATGGCTTTGCAACACAAAACAGAGAGAGACAGCCTGGTAATTATACAAACGTTTGCACAAAAGTTGAAGAATCGAAAATTTACCCACCATTGAGCTTAATATTGAACCTCAACAAAGTACTTACAACTCCAAACAGTAAACAAATATGAAAGCAACCAAAAATTAAATTAAAATAATCCATTTACGAATTTTGCTAAGACATTCATACTGTTTGTACGTTAATCAGTTTAATTAAATTATATATATTCTTGTGAAGTCATTTAAATCGTGATTAAGATTTTATTCTATCGTTCAAACTATTGCATTTTTCCGCGAGCTATTATAATCTCTCCCGTTCAAAAGCCATATTGTCGCTGTAGAGTGCTATAAAACTGATGAAATACATGATTTCACTCTTTTTATTTTATGAAACTTCTCTATCCTGAGTGCCGGTGTATTTATTCCTATATTTGATCATTTCGTTAAATGTTGGAAGATTTAAGAAGTTATTTTTAATATTTTTACTCACAACCACACGTGAAATTGATGTCAAAAGTAGCTAAAGGTAATTTGTTCGAGATATTCACTAGTCATAATGGAGACCATATTCGAATTGTACATTTTAATTTCAGCGGCCGTGGGATACATAAATTAAATATTGTATTACTTATGGTGAAATAATATACTTTTGTATGACTGAAATTCTGAGCGATTAAATAAGGATGTGTACACATGTCTTTGATTTGACTAATTTTTTTCACACGGACGTTAAAAACTCTTTCACAGCAGAAGGCTTTTTTATGATCATGAAAAAAAACCTCGGTTACTATAGGATTTATTTTTAAAAATTGTTGAGCAAACGTACGAACTCCACTCTCTTAATTTTTTAACGAGATCTAGGTGTTTTAAATTCCTCTTTTTTTTAAATGTAGTGTCTCTGAAGTGCATACACATACCATTTCCAATGTAAAAGGGCTGGTATTTATCGTAAAAGATCTCGGAAAGCAGTTCGGTAAGGGGCTGATATATATATATATTTTTTTAGAAGAGTAAGTAAGAAATATTTCTTTACATTGAGACTAAATTCATTGATTTGTAGGAGAAATGATTTGTCGCTCGAACTATCGAAAGTAATAGGTTGCCTTTGATTTTTCAGTCTTCATCGTCATATGTTGGTTTGAGACAACCCCACTTCCTATCACTTCCTTTGCCAATGTCATCTTTTGTTCGGAATCCTTCCGCCACCAGTACCTCCTATATCATCCTTAGCCTTTCTTTAGGCTCCATTAAACTACACACTTCAATTTAGGCCCGTTAGATGTCAGGTTCTCGTGATTCAGAATGTGTCCAGTCATGTAGCCTATTCTTCCATTGTCTTCCATAGACTTCTCTCCATATCCACTCGGGTTCATTAGTGCTCATTTTCATCGAGGGGGTCATTGTTCGTGTGGAGAGGAACGTGGCTGTCAGCATAACACTGGATGGAAGTGAGGTTGGAGGATGGCCGTGAAACATGAGATGACCGCTGCTAAAGAGCAGTTATTACTTGCTTTTCTTTAACTCGATTTTCCATGGATCCTGGATCCATGGTTACCACGTCATTAAACCCTACATAGTTATCACTTCATTCGCTCAAATCTATGAATCAAGTTAAAATAGTGGTGAAGCTTCCGACGCCTATCCGTGGGCCTATCAGAGTTGGTGCATCGAGTCCACAACCTAGCGAATTTTTTTAGTAAACGATCCTAGTCAATAAGATGTTTTTAAAACGCCTTTTTGTTTTTTTAAACATTTTATTAACTAGGAATAAAAAGTAAAAAATAAAAAAAAATGAAAAAAGGATTTTTAAGCATACTTTTCTAATAAAATATTTTAAAATCTAAAAAAAGAAATGTCTTAGCATCGTACTGAAGAAAAAAAAAAAATATTTTCTCAAGTGCATGAAAATTTAGCCTGGTAATGGAAATAATTTTATTCAATTCAAGGAAATTAGCCACACAATGATAAGACCACAACGAAAAGCGTGGGGCGCGACCTCATTTATGTTTTGAACCTCAACTTAAGTTCATTTAAAGATTTTATAGAAATTGTATATTAAAGCTTGTTGTTTTTTGAACATTTTATTAACTAGGACTAAAAAGTAAGAAAATAAAAAAATGAAAAAAGAATTTTTAAACATGCTATTAATAAAAAATTATAAAAAAATCTAATAAATAAATATCTTAAAATCATACTAAAAAATAATATTTTCTCAAGTGAATGAGAATTTAGCCTAGTAATTGAAATAATTAAATTCAATTCAAGGAAATTAGCCGCACAATGATAAGACCACAACGAAAAGCATGGGGCGCGACCTCATTTATATTTTGAACTTTAACTTAAGTTCGGTTAAAGATTTTCTAGAAATTGTATATCGAAGGTCTTTATTCCAATGAATACCAAAATCTTCAAATTTATTGAATTTATGTTGGTTTTGAATATGAAAGAGCCCCCCACGGTTTTCGTTGTTGTCTTATCCTTGTGTGACTAATTTCCTCGAATTGAATTGAATTTTTTCCCTCACTAGGCTAAATTTTCATTCACATGAGATAATATTCTTTTTTATTTTTTGGTGCGATGTTACGATATTCCTTTTTTTAGATTTTTTAATATTTTTTTTAGAAAAGCACGCTTGAAAATTCTTTTTCATTTTTTCTGTATCTGAACGATAATTAATGTGGATTGTACCATAGCACTGTTAAAACTCCACCTAAGGCGTAGGTACACATTCACTACGCTTACCAATTGAACTCAGATCGATTTGGGCTAGTGGGATCGATAATAGAAGCGGGCTAACTCGGCCCACTTTCTCTGCCAGTCTGAGATTTAAAATCAATATGAACCGATTCAAATCGATATTTCAAACTATTTCGCATTGGTAACCAGGCGAATCGAGTCGACTGGCTTATAATGTTCAGATCGGTCCGAATCCATATCTGAGTTCGATTGGTAAAGGTAGGGAATGAGAACGTCATGAGATACATGGTACTACCTTGTGTATAATAACAAGGCGAGGCTTCCTTATAGGAAAAGCTTCATAAATTTTCATAAGCTTTGAGTAGTTATATTCCAGTCATAAGTCAACTGCAGTAAAATGTGCGGTTCAAGGAGGCTAGTATGGAATATTGAGTCGCTTAATAAAACGATTTAGTTGAAGTTTAAAGATATATTGTAAATTACTTCAGATTAGAAGCCGGAAACTGAATTGATTGAAAGGGAAGACTGTTAGGAAGGTCTAAATCACGGTAATGAGACCTGACTACGTGTCGTTTAAGTGATGAACAGAACAAATGCTAGAGAGACTTGGTTCATTGGGCGAGATAATTGAGAAAACGATGGAGAAAGAAGTTAATATGAATGTTTTATAAGTTTTACCATAAAGAATAAAATTTGAGAAGTAACAAAAAGAGCTTAAGGAACGTGTAGGGAGTATTCAAGGTGATTTTGGTAGGCAAATTCCTGACAGGGTGTAAACTTGTAGCTCTTTATTGGAAAGTTGATGACACAGTCTCAAGTAGATAAAATGGACAAATGGATAGAGACTATTGGAAATGATTGAAGTAGGAGGCAATAGGGAGAGAGGAAAGAATAAATTGCATTGGAACTCAATAGAAGTGATATATTGGCTATTAGCGTTACTTAAGAATGAGTTATGACATTGATGAGTATAGGCTTGGCTTTGGAATTTTACGTATGCTATTCAAATTGAGAGATAAGGCGTTGAACTGGATAAATTGCCATGCTTAGAACTTATGAATCTATTGGTGGCGATCTATAGATCGGGAGCGTGGACCATTGGAAAAGCTGACTGGAAAAAACTTGAAGCCTTTGAAACCTGGTGCTGAAAGAGGATGCTGAAGATATAAGGGTCGGATAAAATGAGAAATAATGAAGTTTACAGAAGTGTAGAAGAGGAAAGGAACTTATGACACTTGATACAAAAAAGAAGAAACAGATGAATTGGACACAATTTGAGGCTCAATGGGTTGATGAATAATGTAGTTTATGGCAAAATAGAAGGAAAAGATCCAGGTATAATTTCATGTTTATTAGGGTACACATTATTCATTAAAGAGTTACTTTCCCACCAAGCTGTTTCTATGAAATTAGCACTTAACTATCTTTGAGCTAGAAGTTTCAATAAACGTACCATTGGAATAAATATAACCTCTAGAATTACGAGATATGGTTTTGAGATCGCAAAAAAGCATTTGTATCGATTCCATTGATGATGATCGATTCTTTGTTTTTAAGAATAAGGAAAGAACGTTCCTGAAAGAGTCAGATGTAGGAAAATTATAGATCGTTAAACGTTTGACTCTTCACTACTGATTACTCCTATAGCATAAGAAACAGATGGTCGAGTTACTCTCTTTGAAAGATCCTTCAAGTTAAAACCTATTCTAAATCTACTTATTACCCTGCAAGCCACCACAAGTGTGTTTGTCAGGGGGTGACTCATTACCAACATGAACTAGAGTGAAGAAATAACTTTCGCCAACATCTACCACACTATGGGTATGGTACAAATTCTAAAGAAACTACTAAAATAATCTATAATTTCACTATGTAAATGTGACTCAAAAGTCATGCAGAGAACATGCAAAACATGGTGTTAGCACTACTTGGTAGATTTAGAAACATGCATTAGGTGACATATGAATACCTATGTGATAATTCCGCCAAATATATGCTCAAATTTTTACCAAGCTTGCAAAATAAACACTCCTTCGACAATCTCATAAAAATTTCTGCCCATTGTTCACATACCGCTGACAATAAGATTAGAAAATCACCATTTTTATCCTCTAGTCACATTTTTCGGAAGGGTGATAACTTTCCCTTCAATATTTAATTTCTCGAAATTTCTTCTTTCTAGGGTATCTAAAAAAATAAGAGGCATTTTTCATGTAAAAGTGCATCTGTGAAAAGAGCAAAAGGTTTTTTTTGTGTTCTGTTTCATAAATTATTCGCTGTTTATTATTACTTAATCTTCTTGGTATTCAAAGATTATCTCGAAATTCCAAGGAGGCATTCCCAAAAATACATCCTATTCTAATGAACTATTAAATTTTTGAGCACTCGCATATTATATGACCCGATTGTACTGAAGAAGATTTAATTTGACTGATATCATCATTATCATTTAGACTTCATTCATTCATTGGCCATTCAATCCTATGATTGGTTGACTGCAGCACTCCACACTTCCGTATCTAATGCTAGTTCCCTTACCTCCTGGTATCTCTCCCTATATACTTTCTTTTTTATTTGGTCAATAAACTTATTCCTGGGTCTTCCTCTGGGAACTAATCCCTCTCTTGTACTATCAATTACGTTCTTCAAAAACCCATTGTGTCTCAGGGTGTGTCCAATCCATCTGATTCTTCTTTTCTATTTGGTATTGCATATGGTCATTTCCTCCTCTACTCTTCTGTACACTTCATCATTTCTAGCTTTGTCAGTTCATTTTATCTTCAGAATTCTCCTCCAGCGCCAAGTTTGGATGGATTCTAGTGTGCTCTGGTCAGCTTTTCCAATGGTCCATGCTTCCCATCCATAAAGAACTACGCTACAGACGAATATTTTCACATACTGTTTCCTGGTTTGTAGTCCTATCTTCCTTGATTTAGACTTGTGTGATTGAATTCCGGCTGACTTCATCTGTTGTATGGAAATTGTGCTCCAAAGTGCAGATTCTACTTTAAGGACTAAGCTAGTTGGAAGAAGGGGTCCCAGTGGCACAATTGGTCAGGAGTCCCCATGTTCCTCGTTGCTCGTCTCCTTTGCTTCCTTTGTGTTGCTCGTGAAGGAACGCATATCGAAAGCGCCCGTGTGCCGTTGGCCTGTGTCCTCCCACGCGGGGCCAATTTTCCCTATGGAATGGAAGAGGGAGAGGGAGGGATAGGTGTCCTCTTCATTGGCCTCTCCTCCTCCCGAGAGGACATTTTTCTTTGAACCTTCTTCATCATTTTCTATTGAGAGGGACGGAGAATTGTATATTCTTCTCCATCTCCCCTCCACCAATCTTCCACTCTCACTTCCCCATTCTTCCGCCTTTAGCCTTCAATCTGATGCCATCGGCTTTTTGTTTTCACTTTCCTTCCGTCCGAATCCAGTCGGACGCGCCTGGTCTCTCGTCTCCTCCCAACATCTTTTTATGCCTAGATGTTCTTCTGGAAAATCCGCGCCAGAAAGCCATGATGTTTTCGGCTATTTCTTTGTTGTTATTTATTTAGACTATATAAATTACAAAATTTCACGTTATTACAATTGTTTTGCTTATATATTCCGTTTATGTTCAGTTGTTTAATTTCTTATATACAAATACATATTGATATTGACTTATGTTTCATTGTTGATGGTTTTATTTTAAATACTAACAGGCAGCTAGCCTACTCACTCCGTGAGCAGGGGCACCAGCCCAGGGTTGTGTACCCCCCCACAGCTTTCAGCTCTGCGGCTCTAGGGGCATGTGTCGTAGTCTAAAAATAGCTCCTTGGTGAAAAATTTTTTTTTCACTCACAGTTCTGTTTTGTAGTTTTTAAAGCCATTTGAACAGGAGAGCTTCGTGGGTTTCTTTTGTTTCAACCTTTACACACTTCCACTCTATCTTTTGGCCTTTCTCCCTTGTCAATGAGTTTTCCAGAATCTGGTAGTTGCAACCACAACCCAAAAATGATCCATTTCATCTCCAAATAACTTACACATTTGCACGGCTGGTGATCTAACATCCCCTGCCACACGCCCAAGCAGCCGCTCTTTTGGATCTTATTTAAACTAACTAAATACACTCCTTTTTATTCATGTCTCCATTTCATCTCCAAATAACTTACACCTTTGCACGGCTGGTGACCTAACACCCCCTACCACACGCCCAAGCTATCGTTGTGCTGCAAAGTGCGCTCAATAGAGTTCCCCGAGAGCAACCTATTCCACTTTGCAGTACTCAAAAGGCTCTCGAGTACAACGAGGTATAAAGGTTTTATTATTTACATACTTTTTGCGTAGGAAAAGTGAGTACAGACAGACAGACACGCTGTAGAAATAATTATATTAGATGGTTCATTTTCGCTAATTTTCTGCTCTTTTCTTTCAATTGTTTATTCATTAATATACATCTACATACTACCCTGCAAGCCGCCAATGGGCGTGTGGCAGGAGGTGTTAGGACACCAGCCGTATAAAGATATAAGGGATAATGTTTTGGGAGGTAAAATGGTGACGCGTTTGATGGGAGTGTACATAGTGGAGCTCAGATCTTATTGTGGTCGCTTATTGTGCGCGGAAAGGACGAGTTTTGATACCTATCTGTTCGGCAATGTACCTCTCTGATTTTATCGCTTCTGTCAGACCCAGAGATCTAGTGAGGCGTCGTGATAATATTCTCTGTGTCGCTCTGAAACACACCAGTTCTGAATTTATCAAGCAAACTAAGCCTAGCGTGTAGCCTCCGAGTCTCTAGGGGCTCCCACCTTAATCCCTCTAAGAGTTGTTAGACTCTATACGCACGCTTGTATCAGTTTTTTCACGCATCGTGCTGCTTTTCTTTGTACTTTATAAATTGTTTTGGTTAAGTCTTTATGACCAGGGCAACCAGGGTCCCAAATACTCGCGACGTATTCGTGGTGCGGCCTAACCAGAGCGAACTAGCTTCTCTCTTTCATCCGAGGACCTTCTATACAACACTGTTAATCATCTGAATGTTGTAATTTCTTCGAGAGTTCTTTTCCTTAATTCTGTAGTTTTTTCTAATAATTCTTGCTCATTCATGCATTTGTCCCCATGGACTTACGGTAGTGATTATTAACGCTAGTTTCAAGTCCCCTGCGTCTGAATCACACGTGGTAGTTCTGGGGTCGAGGCAATGAGAGCTCAAATTATGTCTTTTTGACACTTAAATGTTAATGAACCCCTGCAACAGTAAGGTGTCCCTATCCCCAGCAACCATCTTTAAGACTGTCCTGTCCTCCGTCCAACGCGTAATTACGCAATTGAAATGCAAACAATCCGAGCACACGACTGCAAATAGGGTATGTGGTGAACGTTTGAGTTTTAATCAAATCATGAATATTGTAACGTTTACGGGAATGAGGCTGTCAGCTACAGCAAAAATGACCTTATGATACGTATATATGATAAGATACTTTATAGTTGTCTATTTCCCTGCAATTGAAAAGTTATAGCTCGAATAATCCCTGGACTTGTACGTGGTATATAACCTTATGATTCAGGTTTTTATACTAATGAATATCTGACAGGTGTTCATGATGAGCGTAGGTCCAATATTCTTCTTTGATCGGTGTATTTTTTGATTTCATGACCACTATAAGAGTTGGTTGGTTATTCCAGAATATTTCTGGATATTTTTTGTTATTATTATATGCATATTTGTTTATTTTGGAAATCGTTTGTGTTGGAAATAGGCTGAATATATTTTAATGCTCAATAGGAGATTGGTAGTGACTGAAGTCATCAATTTTGAGTCGCTCAGGCTGCAGAAATAACACCACAGAAACCAGTAGTGGATTGTATTAGAGCGTTAACCTCGAATATTCCGTTTGTGCGTGGATTTTGCAATGGCTAACTCTTATTTTCATCATATAATTCTTTTCATGCTTTTACTGTCTCCTCAATATACACATATGTGAGAATGAGAGAGAGAAAAAAGAAGAAAAAGTTGCCTGATTTCTGAATTATATTTGATTAGGTACAACAGTTCACAGTGAATGCTTTCTTTGTGCAACTTGAAAATAATTTTGAGCACTCCTTTCCTATTGAGTATCAATCAAAGTGTGCGTTCCATTTGTGTAGGCATGTTTCATTGCATGGGAGGTGAACTTTTTCTGAAACTGACGTTTTCAGACGGGCCGTAGCTATTGTTCATTATGTAATCGATGAGTTTATTTAACGAATTCGACGCGTTTCGACGTTTCCATTTCTAATTGGCAACTTGTCGAGAAACAATTACGTCTCTAACTAAAGATGGCGAGAAAACGCCAGAGCGCGTCGAGTTTATCGAACGAAATCGAGGAATAACTGAAAAATCACAAATCAAGCAAATTCCATTATATAAGTTACAGTTTCAGGCTTAACATGGTGGAAATGAAACACTTGAAATAATTTCTCACTTTGTACATTCCACACATTTTAATTTTCACCGATCGTGGCTTTGACATTAAATGTCATTTTCAAGGTGGATATTCCTTATTTCAGTGTCCTTATATGTTTGAGTGTATAAGGACATTGGAATAAAGGATATTCACCTTGAAAATGACATTTAATGTCGAAACCATGGTCGGTGAAAATAAAAAAGTGTGAAATGTACAAAGTGAGAAATTATTTCAATTTCCACTGGTACAAATTTATTACGACCTAGATTTCGCTTATTACAGCATCATAAGGTATAATAAGCGAAACCTAGGTGGTAATAAATTTGTACTCGTGGAATTCTCCCGTTTTGTGATTTGTCAGTTATGTTTCGGTTCCTCAGAATATCGCCGGAATCTTGAGAATTTGAAATCGAGAAAAATGGTGACTGAGACCCATTGATTATATGAGGTTTTTTTTATCTCAGCCTTCTCATTACTATTCCTTTCAAACCTGCCATCGGTTATTTCCTCCATCCCAATCCGTCATCAACGTATGCACGTCCATCGCCACCCACCGCGTTCCCATTCCTTTTTAAATTCTCCCACATGCAATTAGACACGCCGCTGAGATCTCATGCGGGCTCCTTTAGGCCTTTAAAGTGTGTTAAGTATCGCCCGTAATGGATTGCGAGTCCGGAAGATGTACATAATGACCCCCTTTAATAACGGCTTTCTTCGGCTTCATCTTTAAGAAAAAAATGCATTGTCATCGTCGAGTGCGAGGCGCTATGCACACACAAGTACATTCGTATGTAATATCTCCCGCATACAATTCATTGGGTAGGCATCGCTTTCTTTATCAAAATTTCATCCCACATTCGCATTTAATCGTTGGTTTCTAGTAGTTTTTCGACCCCTTTCTCTTGCTAAAGAAAGGTGTCTCGGCGAGGTACTCATCAGCGCCGCCAGAAAGCACCTGTTGAGTTATGTCTTCCGCCTTACTCGTGGTTTATTTTAGGAATCGGTAATTTATGAGCAAAAATATAAATAATAAATGTGTATTTACTCATAAATATGAACGATTAGTTTGTTTATGATAATGTTAACGATGCCAAATGGACAGCGGTGTCACCTATGAAGTCCTGCTTAGAGTTGGGGTGCAAGGATTATAAAACATCTCGGTGCCACTGCTTTACGTATGATTATGCCAGAATTATCACCAGCTTATCATGCGCTTGATATTTTTACGATACTGGTAAACTTTCCTTGAATATTTTTTCAGTTCAAGTGACAAATAAACTGTGACCATTATTGCGCCTGGGATTAATTCGAAAAGAAACATTTAATTTAGCTTATGTATTATATTAATTTGAAGGTATCGGCGTAAATTGGTGAAAATTTTCCATCGTAAAACACTTGCCCACTGGGTATTACGCGTAAATTAAATCTAATAATGACACGGGTCGCGTTGTCGCGTCGCGATAGCTCCGGGGCTCCCCAATTCGAAGTCGAGTTGTATGTCAAATAAATGTTGGTGAAACCAAGTGAAATAGAATTTCATTATATGTTTAATTAATAAAAAAGAAGCAACTATGACTCAGAGACAAACAATAATACACCGTTGTTGGTGCTTTTGGCGGGATAAGCAAGCAATTGACACATCGTCTTTTTACATTGCACTTTGAAAGTTATTTTACCCTTTTATGGCACTCAAGGGGTTTATGAAAACTGGATAAAGAAGAAGTCTCCAGCTCATAGGTATTTTCTGAGACAGGATAGTCACCTGAAAACCTAAACGGAAGAAAAAATCATTGGAAAAAAGCACCCATAAAGGCAAAGATTAGAAAAGATTTTTGAAAATATTGAGGTCTGCTAAAGTGAGGCTTTGAAGAGACAAAGGACTAGGGGGACTATGAAAAGGAGATCTTCAGCAAACCACTATCAGGACTGAGGACTGCAGTTTTTTCATTTATGTGGACTTAAGTCTCACGGTATGAATATTATCAGCCACTTCATACCTTACCAGATAAATAAAATTGGCGTGGAAAGGATATCTTTATTAAACCATGGTTTATGTCACCTGATCGGAACGAGAGCCATGTAGAAGTTCAAGTGACATTTTATTCATATTTGTTTCAAACGATTAATCATAGAATTATATAAAGAAGTGATACGTTATTTTTTTAATATAAATATACATAATTAGATATCTGATAATCACGTAAAGAACTTACTGGAAAATAGTCTGAAAATATAGCGACTATTTAGGTTTTCACAGCTAATCTTTACAAGGAAATAAATGTCGTATATACTACATTCACTAGTCTTTCTTTATCTGCGAAAATTTAACTGTGACTTTTATTGTGCATGATAATTCATAACTAGTTAGTACGTCAGCTTCATTGCATACGAGTGAAATAATAATCTCCCCATCACTTGGCCACCAGACCACATTCTGGAGCTCTTAGGTACAATATTTAAATGTTTATAATGAGAATGGACTATTTTCCGCAAACCATGACTACAAGCAGGGAAACAGTTTGTGACAACATTCGTGTGGAACGGAGCACTCTATGGATCGGAAGCATGGACCATTGGAAAAGCTGGCCAAAAAGACTAGATGCCTTCGAAACCTGGTGCTGGAGGAGGATGCTGAAGATGAAATGGACGGACAAAATAAAAAAATGATGAGGTTTACAGAAGAATAGAAGAGGAAAGGACCATATTAAACATCATACAGAAAAAGAAGAACAAGATGGACTATACACACCCTGACACACAATGAGTTTTTTAAGAACGTAATTGTAGGTAAAATAGAGGGGAAAGTCCTCAGAGGAAGACCCAGGAATCAATTCATGGACCAAATAAAGAGGAAAGTGCAAAGGAAGAGATACCAGGAGGTAAGGGAGCTAGCATTAGATGTGGAAGGATGGAGAGCTGTAGTCATTCAATCTTACGATAGAACAGCCAATGAATGAATGAGAACGGAGTAATATTCGATTTGCGACCTTTCTTCCGGTCTCTCTTGTCCATGGACTTGAACTTCCGAGCATCACAGAAGTCTTTCATGGAAACAAACCCAAGTTTCAGAACGAAGGGAAGATCTCAAGAACGAGAGGATGGTCTGTTCGCAGTAAACGCTGGTTCTATCGCGTCTTTCTTGTCCATTGTTTATTCTCTGCGGCAACCACCTCTCATATCTCTTTCTCTCGATCTCACACCTTCCACCATTTCTCTCTCCTTGCGTCTCACGCCTCCCTGATCTTCGTGGTCCAAAGAAAGCCCTCAGGTTGAAAGCTTTTTCCTGGCCTTTCTCTTGCATTATAAGACCCTCCCTCTTCATTCTATCTCCTCACTCTATCTCCCTCTATTCTCACTTAGGGGTCGTGTAAGCGTGATTGAGATCCATCTAACGAAATCCATTTTCCTCGTCTGTTTTACCTGAGTGCGGGCACTTAGTGTAAATGTATCCTTGTGCGAAGAATGTATGTCATCCCTCCCATCTGCTCCATGGCTCATAGTAAGTACATAGGTATATACCTGCATACTTACTTATCTTCTTCGTTAGTCAGGGCTGCCAACCCCCCGCGTTCGTGTATTAATGGTCGCTTGAAAGCTGTCTCAATTACCGCCAATCTACCAAGGGAAGTACCTTGTGCCCATAGCAAGTGTGATACGCACGAAGGACTCAACTATACGCGATGATGCTGCATATATGGGACTGATATTACGGGACAGCTTTATGGAAGATTCTCATTAACTTCAGCCGAAAGACATGCTCGTCTCGTAATTGCGATGGGGGTATATCGTATCGTTCGCTTTGCTGACTTTGACTCACATAGTCTTCTTACTGCGAAGGGGTCAGCGACATTAATAATGCTTTCACCTGGACCCTTTTGGAGCTACTGCATGATTCAGGCTAACCATTGATAGGGTAATGTTTTAGAAGCAGTAGCATTTGTGTGATGAGAGATAAGTTATATACATAAATATATAAATTTACACACGTATAAATGTTTATACAGAAAGGTATATATATATATATCAGTAATATAGATTTTTATATATTATTATTGTTTGTGGGATGGATGAGGTATTTACCTCATCAACGGAAAGCTGTGTATCCTTATTCCGAGGATTATCTCTGCACTAAAAGAGATGCTGCCACCGTTCAAGTAGCTTCTGAAATTTGACTGAAAGAAATCTCCCATGAATTAATTTTGTATGTATAATTATTCCATCAAGTTAGCACCCGCTATCTCTATTAATATTTTCATTTTTTCATTCGCTTCTCTCTTATTTTTTTGTCATTTCATATAGTCTTTTCTATTATCAATGTTTTCCCGTAAGGATCATTTACACGATTGTATTTCTTCCTAACATGGGTTTAAATACTCGCTTTCACTTTTCATCCTTTCTAATTTGGTGACCTAATGAGTAAATAGATTCCACCATGGACGAGATCCTAAAATTTCGGGTAAGAAAATTTAAGACAAGCGTAGCAATTAATGCGAGGAAAATGTCGAATGACAATAAAAAACAAAGCAATACGACTCAGCGTCTATGTCTCCTGAGTGACGCAATGGAAACTAATAAATCTGAGGCAGTTCATCGTACAGTCCTTTAGTCGGATTAAGAATGAATGGTAGTTAAGAACTTCATTTTTTTTGTGGTTCAGGTTTATAATTATAATACATTTATTACTCCACAGTTTTAGGTAAAAATGAGTTTTTTTGAACAATTTTTCAGGAGCTTTAGGAAGCCTCAAAGATCACAGACCTGTGGGGAGGCTGCCTTCCGTTAATTGCATTCAATGCCGTTGGCTAAACAAAAAACCTTGTAAAGCATACATATCTTACAACATAATAGCATTTCAATTACGCCGCAAAACAATGAATTAAACAAGAACAAACCAATTACAATTTTTTTCTCAAAACCCTGAAAAATATAGCTAAAGTAATTTCATTTATTTGATGATACAAGAGCCACGAGGCCTCTTTCTCTACACTTAGCTTGCACACCACTTAAAACCTAAGCTGCCCAATAAAATGCCTCAGCAACGGGGAAGGAATCACCCATTATCTTGCAGAAGTTGCTCTGTGATATAAAGTCAATTGTTCTCGTGAAGGCATGAATTGCGGTACGGATACGATCTTTCACTTTCTGTGTCATGATTGATCGTTCCCCTGATAATCAGCGCTCAGTCTTATTCATGATCACCATTAAATATTAATTAGGCACGGTTCATCTCAGCGGAGCTGAGAGGCTAGATATTCGGGCTCAAGCTGGAGTCTCGCTTTATTTAGTTAATCAACAAAACCCCTCAAAGACAGCTTTTGAATAGATTTACTCGAGGAACATAGTTAAAATACCTCCATGCCTGATGTAAGCCGAAATATTTTACACACTATCCCGTGAGCCGCTGCATGGGTGTGTGGCAGGGGATTTAAGGACACCAAACTTCTAAAGGCGTGACGAACGAGTTTTTTCGGAGATGAAATGGTAAAGTATGTAATAAATGTGTTTTAAGTGGAGCTCCGTTTTTATTATGGTCATTACGTTCCATAGTTTGAGGCTCACATATGTGGAAGTTGGATTTCACAAATGAAAAAGTAACTTGGTTTTCTTCCACATATTTTTTTTCTTGGTACAACATGTTTCGACACAGCGGTATCATCCTCAGGTACAAGCTCAAAAAAATTTTTCAGGTGTATATATCCATGAGGGGTTTGAGGGAAGAATATACCATGAGGAAAGGTTATACCATGAGGGGTTTGAGGAAGGGGTTAGGATGGAAGTGAGCTTGTACCTGAGGATGACACCGCTGTGACGAAACATGTTGTATCAAGAAAATAAATCTGTGGAAGAAAACCAAGTTACTTTTTCATTTGTATTAGTCACTCATTATACGTGGAAAGGACGATTTTTGTGTATATCTGTTCTGCAATGAATCTCTCCTGTTTTATCGCTTCTGCCGTACCTAGAGATGTAGTGAGGTATCAATATGATATTCTCTGTTTAGCCTTGTAACACACCTATTCTGAATGTTTTAAACGTATTAAGTTAAGCGCTCATCCTCCGACTTAGTGGCGGCTCAAAACCCAATCCCTCTAAAAGGTGAGGAGCACGAGATATCCGCTCTTTGAAGTTTTTAACTGATCGGGGAGCCATCCTTTGTATTTTATTTATTTTTTTATAAATCTTTCTATCCAAGGTCCCGAATGCTCGCGGCGTATTATTGTGTACTATTGGTGAGGAGTGAAATATATTTGTGTGCACCGCTAGAGTTATATGATAATAAATGTATTTCATTAATTACATTAAGAAGGCGAAGAGCATAGCGTTATAGGGATTGGACTGTTATTTAGTAATTTTGCATCCCAATCAGTCACCTTTGATTTTTTTCATATTTGTACTATATTGATTACATTATCATTATGGTGATAGGTACAGAAAAAATTGACGATACTCGCAAAAATAATGTTTGAGGGTTATCGGAGGCTAATTAAGCATTGATGTGCGGGCGGGGATACCGAAGAGACATCTATAGCAAATCTAATCATCTTCATCCTTCCTCTCTTTTGTGCTGTCCTCTCCATAGTGTCGACCTCTTTTTACATGTGCCTGCCACTAAGTTACGCATAATCTATCCTGCACTTAATGGAACATAGCTGAAAAGTTTACTTTTTGAATACAGAAAAAATATATTCACCCGCTGAATCTGTATTAAACAAAAGAAATGGAAGGCGGAAGGATGGAATAGAGACCTGCAGTGAAAAAACCTAGAATTGAATGAGAAATGACGGTGATGAGTACGCTATCGAATAAATCTTGGGTAAATTGAAGTCCTGCCTGTAACTTCTCGATACTGTGCGAGTCCTCTTCAATGTTTCATGCGTAAAATGTTTCGTGATGAGTATGTTTGTAAATATATTGTACGTATCATCGGAACTTGGTTAGCCCAATTGACAGGGTCCTCAGCCGAGGTACATATTTAAACTTATCCTTTTGACAGTGCCCCTACAGTCAGATTTAGTCAAGTTTTTTCTATGAATATACCCATTCTACCTACCGAATAATTGTTTGGTCATTAGATAGTACTGATCATAACTATCCTGATCTCGCTAAGTTTTCTAAAAAGATTCATGCTGAAATATATATTCATTATTTACATAAATATTATTTTTTGATATTGCATACCAAATATATGGTTATCGTGAGTAGCAAGGACCTCACTCGACAATACCAGAGAGCATAATCTCACAATTTTGGTCTTCATAAAGACCCCGTCCCCTCAAATTTACGCATTCTAATGGAAGAAATATGTTAATAAGTGAAAGTATATGAGATGTAATATATCGCCATCATAGGTAAGATATCGAATAAGTGGTTGACCAAAGGACAGTTAGCTTCCCGCCCGCGAGAGGTTTATTCTTACGTTTCTTATGTAAACATGTCATAATTTAATGTAGGTTTGTTGAAAATTCACCGTCGTGATGACTACATAATTACCATCACAGGTTTGATATGCACAAAAATAGAAACATAAAAAATAAACATGCACTTTCTAAACTTCCGGTAGTGCGACCACCTTCGTCTGAACCGGAAAAGAAAAAAAAATCCGAATTTGACGTAGGTGGTCGCTCACTCCACCTTCGTACTTCCATGTTTACCAGTGAGGGCATTTATGAATATCCTAATAATTATTATTTCCAAAAATTTCCGCCATGATCATAAAGGACTCCTTTCCTCAGTCATCTAGAAATCCATCCCTCCCACAATACCCCGTCGAGATAACTTTAATTATTTTTCCCGCATCGCTTGGCCCTCGTCGTCCCTTCCTTCGTCCGCTCTGGGCGTTTCCTTATTTCATTACGCGGGTCTTCTTCAATCATCATCATCATCCGTACTTCCTCTTCTTCTTTCCATCATCAAGGCTGTGGTGAGTCTCTCTCACTGTGTGGCGGACGAGTACGATGGCCCGACGCGGATAGAGGGAGGACCGCGGGCCCTTCCCCTCCTTCCCCTCCCCCCTCCCCCCCGGAGGACTTACGCGATCAGACGTTCCCATTTCGAAACCCAACCACGGGGTTTAATGACTCGTCGCGATTCCATTTTCACGGAACAAAACAATTTATTTCTCATCTTTTTCATTCCGCTCCTCCCTTCTCGTATCCCCCAGGAGAGGCACCACCAGCGCGCGGTCCACGAAAGTGATTTTCCTCCACGAGCGGATGGAAACGTAATGTATGGCATCAGGGAATCTCGTCTCTTTACGAGAGGGGCTTGAGGAAGCGTGGATTTGGTTTTTTTTTCCTCTCTCTCTCTTTCGCCTTGCTTCTACCTTTCTTTCTCTTCCGAAATGGAAAGGAAAAAAAACCGGGAGAGAAGGAGAGAATGCGAGGATGCGGAAGGTATCACATTTTTCGGGTTCCCTTAATCGCGCCGCTCTGGGCTGCACGATTCTTCATATTTTTCAAGTCCCACCCAGGGAACGCGATGGTTCGAGGCGGAGGTTAAAAAAAGGTTTTGGTGGAAGAGGTTTAGAAGCATTTCGCTTCCTTCTTTCGGGAAGGGGTCCATAGCTCGCGCTCAGGGTTGTAACATGCTTAGATATGCATTAATTGCAAAGGATAAAATTAGAGTTGTTCATTAATTTCAAAAAATAAAATTAATTTCAAAGGATGGAATTAGAGTTGGATTTCAGAATACCCTGAATATAAAATCTGTAGGTGAGTTTAAGAAGGAAATGGAATTTTGATTGTAAAAATATTGTGAATAGCAAGGATGGGAAATAAAATCCTGTAGGTACTATGATAAATGTTTGTAATAAAATTGTTATTCAGGACGTAAAAATAAAAAGACGTGTAGCAAAGTATGGTGATTTTTATTTAAAAACAGTAAATAATGTTATAATAGTGTATTTGATGGTTAATGGATGCCTTATGCATACTGCCTTACCCCCCTACCTACGTGTTATGGTTTGCACGGTACATCTAAGGTGAATTTGTAGGTTGTTCACTTTCATCAATCTATGGAATAGACAAATTAGTGCTGGGTAGATTGAGAAGGTGAAAGGATGCTGATTGCTCATGTATAAAAGTCCGCGGAGACTGATGTTCGAATTCTGTCCCGCTGATTCCTCATCGTGTGCTTTGACCACTGTAGTAAGAGATGAATCTACATTCAAAGGAGATGCGAGGCATTGTGTCCTCTGTGATTGCAAGGGCCCTGTTCTATATTGTGTCCAGTCGAAAAAATTTCGTTTGAAATACACCCACTTTGATCTTCCAAATTTACGTTCTCTTTGTTTTTCTAATTTTCTTCTTCCCTTTTATCTCCTCTCAGTATGTTTGGTACGTGCAGGTATTATATCTCCTTTTATTGTTTTCGCGCATGTACATACCATATTTTCTGGCTTATGAGCTGTACGGGTATGTAAAACGTACCCTATTAGTTTTGGTCATAACATTAGAATAAAAATCAATAACCGTTCCACTACCCTCATATAAGTAGGTTAGTTGACAGGTAGTGTAGCTGATTGATTCATATGCACCATAATGCATGTTTCTAAATCTGCCGAGTAGTGCTAGCACCATATTTTGCATGTTCCCTGCATGGCTTTTGTGTCGCGTTTTCATAGTTACATTATGGATTATTTTAATGATGTCTGTAGCATTTGTAGTATACCGATAGTGTTGTGCCTATTTGTGAAAGTAAATTTTTTCACTGTAATTCATGTTGATGATAAGTCACCCCATGCCAAATATCCTTGTGGTGGCTTGCAGGGTAATTAGTATATGTAGATATGCTACTTACGATGTACCAGGGAGGCGATACTTCACTGGTTAGCGAAACAAATATGTTGACGTGGATGGCGTAATGCGGTAAGTCACTAAGCTAATATTTTAACTTCGCCGCATTGTAAGATCCAGTCGAGCTGATTTTTTCAAGTAGGTTTTTAGGCAAAATCTAACCTTGACATTGGCCATACTGGATTCAAGGATGCAAATTTTCAGGGTTTCCACGGGGATTGAGCGTTATGCTAAACGCGGAAATATGGTGCATATACTTGGCATGACCAACTAAAGTTCAAATACAAGCGGGTTAATTTGTAAACACGTAACAATAATCTCACATCAGGTGATGATATGATCTCGATGATGATCTAGTTCATCGTAACCTGGGTCGTGGAAAATTTACTTGAGAAGTGCATTCCAGTTTCCTGAGGTCATTTATTGCGTTAAATTTCTGTTTTCGGTAAAAACCAATGGCAATTATTTAAAGCGCAGACATTCGTCAAAACTTTTTTCGGCTTCGTCTGGCAATGATATTTTTTTTTAACCTGCTGTACTAAATAAATGTGTGGACGGATGTATTTGGCGATTACAAAAATGGAGCCGCTCTTTCCATATGAGTTTTTTTAAACGTCGTAAAGATTTACTTGAGAGGTGTACGTCGTTTTCCATAATTTTGAAAGTTACCACCATTATTCCGGTTGACATTATGTGGTCTTTTTTTAACATATCAGTCGCTTCATGCATTAATGTTCGGAATTATACCATTTCTTGAGACAAATATTTCTCCCAATTCAACATCATTTTGTTTTCTCTAAATATATGAGTTCCAATCAGGCAAAGTGTACCATCTCTGTTCCTTATCACCCTTTTATGCTTTACGTTTTCTCACAAAGCGGCCTGATTCTTCAGCGTGATGGAAACTCTGTAAATTATCGAAGCGATGAGTATGTTGAAGATAGAACTCATCCATTTTATGAAAATTATGTAATGGAATAGAGCAAAACCGCCTGATCACATGTCTAAAGTATTTATACATGAACAGGCATCAAATAGTCCCTCACTTATCGACGTCGAAGTCGGTATAGAATACTTCTACGAATCGGATTGGAATCGCTCCGCACGTTATGTCATGGAACTCCATTTAACTTAAAAAAATATATGTAATAAGCATGTATTCTTTCATACTACTTGGGATTTTATTCAACTTCGTTTCATTTGCTTTGGATCCGGTGTTTTGCTCCAGGAAGGATGTCACTTTTATACCCTCACTCAGACATAAAAACGGCAAATGATGTCTGATGATGTTTCTTCAATATTCTGCCAAAGCTATCGGTAATTCCAGCGACAGCTCGCACTGTAAATGAATTCCATCAGTGTTTATCGAAAACAAGAATTTAAAATAAGTAATGCAGCATACACTGAAAACTCAATTGTCTAAACCCATTCATTTCGTTCTATCTCCACGAAATCACGCCCGAATCGTCCCAGTATGTTCTTTATTCGCACAAAAACACCTGTTTGCGTGAGCGAGAATGGTTGTTTTGGCTGGTGATGAGTTGGAAGGAGTTAGTGGATAAACGGGTGAGAAAGGAGCGAGACTATGTAGTCATGCCATCGCTCTTCGGAGCGTCCGAATCGCTGGATGGGCTGACGCGTGACACGAGGCGTGGTGTTTACGGGGTCAAGGGTCGAGTGGGCCCCACGTAGGAGGTGTTGAAGTGGCCGAAGTCGAGAAGAGTACGTACCCTTTGGGTCTCGACGGGTGTCGGAGGGGAGGGGGAATGTGTTACGGGGGAAAAAGCGATTAGAAGGAGAGAGTTCAGAGCACGAGGCTGGGCCATTGATTCCATTAAACTTTGGAGAGCCAGCGTTTCGAGCCATTAGTCAGCCATTGTCGAGCGCCGTTTCGTAAGATCCTCTTCGCTTTTCTGTTCTATGCTCGCCTTGTCTCTCGTGGCAACGCCATCATTACATTTTCTGTGGGCGGATCGGGACGAGGAGCAACAATGGCCTTTGTATTGGATCTGATTGGGTGGCAAATTGAATTTTTTTCAATCCATCATGCTTTAAATGCTTAGTTTCTCCATAGTTAGTTACATAAATATAATTTTCCTGCTAAAATTTATTTTTGCGCATTACATTGCATACATATTTGACTTGCAAATTGACACAGGAGTCTTCGGACCGCGACTTTTTGGTGAAAGATTGGATCTTCTGCGATTCTCGTGAAATTAGAAGGGTACGGTTTGGACAAGCGGTAGCGTGTTCGAGGGTCGCAGGTTCGAGACCAAGTGATGGAAAAACTTTTCTGGCTGGCCAACCACCTTTTGCTCGCTATCCGAACTTGACCCCACTATTGAGAGGCAGCAGGCTCAGCAGAGGGTATTGATAGAGCGAATCAAAAGGATTGGACCGGTATCAATAACCGCAGCTTCGGGCTAGAGTGAAGTTAACGGAATTGGCCGGGGTACTGCGATGTGGAAGGGAGCAGTGAAACCACCGCATTAGTCGCGCTAAAGTGAAAGAATGTTGTTATTTTTCAATCGTTAGGCCTCATCTAGAATATGCTGTTAGTGTATGGGATCCATACGAAACGGGGTTGATATCAGAGTTAGATCGCGTACAGCGAAGAGGAGCTAGGTTTGTGAAACGATGCTACGATAAGTTGGCTAGTGTGTCTGGACTGTTAGATGAATTAGGATGGGAATCGCTATCACAGCGTAGATTAAATTATAGGCTTAACCTCCTAAATAAATTTCAGGAAAATCATTTATACCCTGGCAATCCGTATGGTAGGACCGGGAATATAAAAATCAGGGGGCATATTTCAATCTTTAGGTAATTTGATTCCATACTAATTCAGTGTTAGGTGGGAGAAATATAATGATTGTTTTTTTCTGAATTGGTAGCACAAAATTCCCACTTCCCATTCTTGAAATTATTTTTCATTTTTTCCCTGACGAATTTATGAAATTTTCAGGGTTTTTCAGTAAACAGCAGCCTAATTCTACTTCTGAAGCCTGCCGAGTTTGGATGGAAATCTTAATTGAAATTAATCGAAATAGTTGATCCTCTGCAAATTCTCCATTGCAAACGTTAAGTTAGAGAAAATCTCATGACTGCCACATCCATGGACGTAAATGTATTAGAAAAGTTAACCACGCTCTCGTAAACCTAGCGTGATATTTGAGCAGAAGTCACCTCAGGGTACATGAAAAGATATAGTGAGGTTGACCCCTGAATTTTGTATAGTCTTGGGAATGGGTTGTAAGAGTAAATTCATCTTACGATTATTAGAGGGAGAGATTATATTTAGATAAGTTCACGTGGATGTAGAAGCGCTGCTATCTTCCCATGTACATCTTTTAAAAGAAAGCAGCTAATTTCTTGTACAACTCTTTATAGGTACTACTGCCTGGTTCTTCAGCTCGCTATAAATTTTCCTTATTCACTTCATCTTGTCAATGAAGCGTATACTCTCCCTCTTCCTTTCTTTATTGCCTAAAATACTCCCCTCTATCGCCACAATCAGCATTCTCTCACCCCTTCTCCTTCATCTATATAAATACAACCTTTTACTAATCTCCTCCGTCAGCCTCCTCTCCTCTGTCACCAAGCCATCCTGATGACTTCCTTTCATTCATTCTTCATTTGTTCACCTATCCGCCCAACGCATTTCTTTCATCCCTCACCACACCCAATTCTCAAATTCTCTCTGTATATTCTCAATAACATTTCTAGCCCAAGTTTTTGCGCCGTAAAAAAACTATGCCTCAAATCAAATGTTTCTCCATCCTTTTTTCCGCATCATAACTAATGGAGATAATCAGGAAAATGGAAATAGATTGGTACGACAGGAAACTAATCCGCGACTTATACAGGGTGTCCCATAAATGTCACGCCACAGGCGTTTCGGCTCTCGCCGCAGGATTACAACTTCCGTCCCCGGTTTGCAAGCTCTCGCTTATACCCAGGGACTTGGAATAGGTGGAAGGAAGGGATGGGAAGGGAAGGTTAGCGGAGTCGCAGCCCCTTCGAGGCCGACACCAATGAGGCGGATTGAGGTCAAAAGGACCTCAATTGGGACTCCGCCTCCCCGAAGTGCTCGTATTAGTTTGGTTACCCAAAACAACAGAGACGAGTTACCGTCGGTCACGCTTTCGCGAAAAAACCTACCACACATCTCTGTGAACCGAGAGAGCCTGTTACCCAAGTATTTGGGATGAGGTGTCTCTCTGACTCACTTTACGGGTTGACGCCGTGTGGTCTACCGAAGTACGTCCTCGAGGCGGGGATCACCGGACCCATGGAGGGTCCGGTGATTCGGACCAATTCAGGTCAAAGCGTGAGTACATCCCACCTCTCAGTAGTTCTCGTCAACCCCTATCCCAACCTGTCACGCCACAGTGACACTGGAGGTAGGGCAGCCTAAGAGGAACCGAACCAGCCTAATATGATCTCAGTAAAAGTTGCACGGTTTTCGAGATATTGCCAAATTAAAGCTTTTTCAAAAATTTCACTTTTTTTACATTTCTAGTCCAAGAATTCACTTGAATAGCTCTCAATTTGGCTCTCTGATGGGGCTACTGCCACAAATTAACAAACAAAGTACTCTATCCATCCCATTTTTTGAAAGCCGATAAAGTTAGACAGGTATATCGGCTTTCGCGTTTCTTTTGTTTGTTCGGACCCCATGGCCCCCCTCCCTCTCGGGCCTCTGTTCCAGGTAGAAGTCGGCACATGAGTCGCAGTTGGCAGATTAAAAGAGCGGCCCTAATGAGAACGTTAAATTATCCGATTGAATTCTGGGACTAGAAATGTAAAAAAGTGAAATTTTTGAAAAAGCTTTAATTTGGCAATATCTCGAAAACCGTGCAACTTTTACTGAGGTCATATTAGGCTGGTTCGGTTCCTCTTAGGCTACCCTAGCTCCAGTGTCACTGTGGCGTGACATTTATGGGACACCCTGTAGATGACCTAAAGGGTACAAGTGAATTCAGTAAAGTCAAGTGAATTAGACTGTCGGCGAATCAGGTTGGGCATCTGTAGGTCGCGGGATAAGGCAGGGGTGTCATTTGTCGCATTTACTTTTAAACATTAATGTTGAGAAATAGTGAGATAGGCGTCAGAAGAACGTGATGTAGGGACCTAAGAGGGCTGGTGATGAAGTCGGTTAGACTCACGGACGATCAGGCGTTGGATACTCGATCTTTGAAGGGACTATAGGCTTTATTAGATGCTTTAGAGATTTAGTGCGGGAAATGCAGAAAATCGTAAGGAAACAAAATTCATGAGATCCCCTAGGATCGAAGAAAGCCGGTTATGTAAGTAGGAGGACACAAATAGCGCGAGTAGAGCATTTTAATATCTTGGGAAGTACGCAAGAAGAAAATGGACTTAGTGGTAAAGGCATTAGGAGGAGAATAGCATTGGCTAAGGAAGAATTTATTGTCAGAAGGGAACTGATGACGGAGACCATTGGTAAGGATGTGAAGAAGAGGCTGGTGAAGATTCTGATAACGTGGCTCTGAATCGTATAGAAACGTATACCCACGAAAAGGAGGACGTAAATAGGTAGCAGGCATCCAAGATGTGGGCGTGGAGAAGGATGGAGAAGGTGCGATTGATGGAAAGGAAGACAAACGAGGAAGTTCTTGGGGTGGTGGGCGTCGAAAGAAAACTCCTGAATGAAATCCGGGATAGGCAGGGTGGGTGGCTGGATGAGTCTTTCGAGTCCATGTTAGAGGGAAGGATGTTGGACAAAAGGAGGAGAAGAAGAAAGAGAATAGGCTTTATGGACAGGGTAAATGAGGGTAGATCGTATGCCGAGGCGAAAAAGTAAATACTAGAGGTAGATAGAGCCTTGAAAGCGTTGAAATTCGAGAGGAGATGCTCTGAATTTCAACAAATCCTGCCTTTTACCGGTAGAATACTTTTAAGAAACATGCGACCACGGTTAATACTTTCCTTTTCATTAGAAATACCTCCTAGGCTAACGCTATCCTCCTCCCAATATTCTTACTCTGACGCATAATTTCCTTCAACATGCTTTCTAAGTTTTTATGATTAATTGCTCGCAAGGTAACTTAACAAGGAAGTTAGACGAATCATTCTGACAATGGAAGGATAAATGAACATTTAAAGGTTCATTGCAACTAGCCACTGATTCCGAAGTTTTATTGACCCTGCATTCTGCCCTGTCCACTGCGAACACCTCCATTCCTTGAGGCTCTTCTGTTTCACATCTCGTTTAAGTTTGCCTTTGCTTTCAACTTGGGGCTTTCTCTTTTAATTCTTAGTTTACTTCGCAAAATTGTTCTCAATTTGGAGGAACAAATAAGTTAGACGAATCTATTTGATAATCGAAGGATAAGAAATCGTGATTATTCGAGAAAATTAGAAAATGAGACACTCAGGTTTTGAGCAACGTAATTTATCCGGAAAATTCCATCGAGATTTTGGGGGAAAAAGCCCTAAACTTGAACGAATGCTAAAGATGAAGTCACAAATTTCGATGCCGCTGACGCCCACTTCCAGTTCCTTTCTCTTTCTCTCTCTTTCCAAGTTTAATAAAGCGTCGAGATGGCGTAATTGGGAGGGAAAAACTTAAAAAAAAATGGCGCGTGGGTCGAAGTCGTTTCTAGTGGAATAGGAAAAGAAAAGTGTCTACAGAGTGGGAAGGGAGAGGGGCTGGAGGTTGAAGTTTCCTCGCTCAAAGAGCGGGCCCGGCTCCTCGCCCCACACACCGTGCGCCGGGGGTTTTTCGCGGGATCAGCGCACTTTGCCAGAGGTTGTTCATCCGAAAGGGATACCCGGACTCACTCTGCCCATCTCTCTGCCGTCACTATATATAGTCAGGTGCGCGTGGGTGATCGTCTTTTCTTTTTATACCCCTTCTCTCTCTCTCGTTCTCTCACACTCCTCCCTTTCGATAGGTACAATCACCCATTGCGTCCTGATCGTCTTGTCGCTTCCCTTTCTTCCTCCTTCAACTTCCACTCGTCTTGTGTTTGTGCGTGGTGGCATCCCATTGTTGTTGGGCCTTTCCTTCCCGTCGACCCCTTCGCTTGGTTCTCTCATCCACCCAAAGGTGGATCTTTATTGCTCCGCGAGGAAAGACGCATCGTTGTGTGTGTAAGTGGCGGTCGTTTCCAGGAATTAGCGACGGGACGGCCATATGTTCGCCAATCGCGACGGTTTTTGAGGCCTTTTTCGGCGTAATCCGTGAGATTAAGCGTCGCTTATGGGACTCATTGAATGGGAAAAACCATTGTCGGTCGTCATATTTTTGACGCGAGCTGGACTTACGTAATATCTTAGCTGTGCCGTGTGTCGCGTCGCAGCTGGCTGGTGTTGACTCATTTTGATTTCCTCTCGATAAAGTGGTCTTCCATCCTTCTATTCTCTAATCTCAATCACTCTTTTGTGGTCACACTTTTTTGAGCAGAAATTCATCCCTTACGACTTTGGGCATTGTGACTTGCGGATTTAAACAATTTGGATCCAATCAAAGTTTCTTCTAGTTTTGTGGAGTGAAGGTATATTATAACAAACTAAATGAGAATAGTTTCTCATTCTTGTTGAAAGCTCCAATGACCAGCCTCAATGAGGAAACCGCTACAAAGAGCATTATTTATTCGCTTTGTTATAACTGTCCACAATATTTGTTTCCATTAACTCCAACAGATTCAAGCTTGATGTAGTGGAATGTGATCTTAATGAAATAAGCATAATTGCACTTTTCCACTAAGTTTAAAGTACAGTGCATTACACGTTTCGTTTCACAGAGTAATCTCCAGGTACAACAATACCATCTTGCACATAAAACGCGCGGTGTTTGTGCAATAAAAATTTTGAAAAAGTGCAATTATGTTACTTCCATTAGTTTTTATTAATCTTTACAATTTGAAATAGATTTTATTTTGCTAAATTAAAGTTTTCCACATGACTCCGATATGAACGAGAGTTGAACATTTTCGGGTTTACTAATTACGCGGAAGTAAACCCGAATATTCTCAATTGTAAAGAGCACTCAGCAGAAGCTTCAATCCAACTTTCAATTATTGCTTTGACATAATCAGATATTTGACACTTGATGAAAAATGCTAACTATAGGGGTATTGGATTTATGACGCAACATGAACTTAATATTTCTTACCAGAAATAAATGGTCATTGTTTAAATGTTGAGACCTCCTTGGCATGTTAGTCAAAGTGATATGAACATATATTAATATTTTATTGTCTTTCGGAAATTGCCATCATAACTATTATTTATAGTATGTTAGTGGCTATTCTAGGTGGAATTTCAAAACGGACATAGAAACTTACAACATACAGCTGTTGATAAAATTTGCTCTAAATTTTTAAGTGTGTCAACGAAATATTAAAAATGAATATTTTCAAAGCACGCCGATTTATAATTTGCTGATGCTCTGATTGTCCTTTTGATCGATAGATCGTGCTTTTCCGTGCCTTACATTTGATACCCCAAGCAATTTTTATCATCTCTAGCAATAGCGAGAGAAAACGATATGGAGTTTTTTTAAGCAACCTTAAGGAGAGCATTATGAACCTAACTACAGTTAAATAAAAGGCTGTAGTCTTCTTTTGTGAAAACAAATCGCATGAATATCTATGATAAAAGTTATTTATTTTAATGTAAAATAAATTGTAGAAGAAAGGAAGTTAGCTGACATTGATTTCGAAAATTGATTTTGTGAAGAAACACTTGATGTTTAGCCGTCGATTTAGATATATGAAATCTTCCCTGGCTTTCCATGGAGTGATCTCTTATTTTCTGACGCTTTGGAGGGAGATTTTCATTCTATTATCAGGGTTACTCGAGGAAACGGACTGCCTTTCCATTACAAAACTTTGATATATTGGTTACGTATGTGAAACAATCAATATCCATTACCGTGTGAAGCCTTGATTCGTTTTATTACTGATAAGCAAGGTGATGCCAATGGCAGTTTGTTCCTATATTTTGTAGTTGTTCAACATTTTGTTGGTTTTCAATGTGTTTAAACCGAGAAAAAGCAGACAACTATAAGAACAAAGAAGCACTTCTGTATGTGTTATATTTGCAGTCTATTTGTTTGCCTATTGCATACGAACGTTATCATTCGCAACTTGCATGTTCTACTCGTGCGGATTGATCCAACGTTCTTGAAGTTTTAACGATACGAAATTCTGGATCCAATTTCGTTTGTTTGAAATAGCGCTGGATTTGTGATATTTTTTATTAGAAATGTGAGTCTTTGAGACACTCGCTTGGTTGGAAATCTATCAGTTGTAACAATTTAAGCGATGCAACTCCGTGTAATGATTTTGCTGCGACAGATATATAGTCAAACCTACTTTATTAATGCTATTGTCATATCCAAGTAGAACCAGTTCTGAGATTCCATCTTCGTTTTACAAAGACATTTATCTCCTCGTCACCAGAGCCAAAGAAGATGCTTTCACGGCACGCCTTATTCTCAGTTTTGTGATGAAACATGCCTGCATAGTTAATAAGAGAAAGTTTAGCTGTAGATATAAGATAGTTATGTATTATCCAGTATACCACGTTGAAAAACCAATATTTCCATGAAATAAAAAACAGCAAAGGAGTTGTCGAATTATTATGTGATAATAGATGAATGACTAAATATATTACATCCGACTTTGGGAACTTAGCAGATTATGGGATTGACCGTATTCATTGATTGAATTATTATATTATAATTTAGAGCTTGCTTCGGCATGACCGACGCAGTTCGGTCCCAAAAAATTGTCTTTTCTGAAGTGAAATATAAGTAATACTCTAATAATTATTGTTGTATTCAGCTTTTAGGTGAAAAAATAGTGTATTATTTCTTACTTTTTAGGATGCTCCAGTAAAATTTTAGTTCATTATTGACACTTGTTTGTGAAATTTTAGTCCATAGAACCGGGTGGGGAAATAATCTTAGGCTCAGAACTGTTAATTATTTTGTCTTATTATGAATTTGAACTTCTATTTTCGATCCATTTTTGAATCCATTATATGCAATATCTCCATTAAACATCGTTACTCTTTCTTGATTTCCGAGAATTGCCATGATAAGCTGCTATTATTAAAAAACCTCTCTCATAATAATTTTTCCATTCGCCTAGGTCGAATGTCTCTATCCCTCACCCTGAGTTTTTCTCAGTCACCCTATTCAAATTTATTATTCCCCCTCAACTTATATATGCAACGCGTATATACTTCAACCGAAAGCTTTAGTCGAGTTGAGCGAAGGATTGGAGATTGGAGGAAAACTCATTTGCCCCTGGAGATTGGTGGACACGCTAGCTTTGCATGAGATTTATTTGATAGCCGTGTAGTCACGGCACCTCTCGCTGCTCGGTGGTTAATCATGGGCGTGACGGATTTCTCACTCCCACGGGTGGCGGCGGTGCAATGCGAAGGGACGTGCGGAACCCAATTCAACGGAGAACTACATACAAGGAGTAAATATGAAATCTAAGGAAATTCAATGAATACGTGTCTTTGTGATCGTCATTGGTTTTTCAGTCCTAAGATTGGTTGACTACAGCCCTCCTCCCTTCCCTATCTAGTGCTAGTTTCCTTACCTCATAGTACCTCTTCCTATGTATATGAACACACAGAGTTTCTTGATATTTCGGTGCCACTAGCACCTTGGTCGCAGAGTCCTCCCTTCCTTCTCAGTCCTCTACGTTCTTGCGACCAAGGTGCTAGTGGCACCGAAATATCAAGAAACTCTGTAAGTGTGTTCATTTTTTTGTGTTTCTCTGTGTTTATCGATTGCCTTCCTGTGGCAAACCGTTTATATATTCGTCACTCGAGTGATCCTAAGTGTAGTCATGTAGTCTATATGTATACACTTTATTCTTTATTTGACCCATGAACTTATTTCTAGGTCTTCCTCTTGGGACTTTTCCCTCTATTTTACTTCAATTATGTTCTTCACAGGCCCACTGTGCCTCAGAGTGCGTCCATTCCATCTGGTTCTTCTATTCTGTACAGTGTTCCATATGGTCCTTTCCTCTTCTACTCTTCTGTGCACTTCATCATTTCTTATCTTTTATGTGTAATATGAGAGAATAATTTAGATCCATTGGTGAGGAGCCATTGAAAACCGATAGATTAATACTTGCACAGGCCTATACTTTAAATCTTTACCAGGGTTCAGCACCTTTCAGATATTTAAAGGAACATGTGATATGCAGAAATTTATACATGTATAGTGGCTAAAAAGGCGGGAGGGAGGTAATTTTAATGAGGGGAAAGGGAGATATGTGTCAAATGTGAGAAGGAATCAGGGAGTTTATCACGCATCAGCCCTATCTTTAATTTCGACGGGAGAATAATTGACATCAGAGAGCAATGGGCGGAATCCAGATGGTCATTGGACAGATATTATTTAGTCAAAAATTCAAATATTTAAAAAAATCCAAATTTTGTCCAATGTCTGTTATGTGTTGCACTTCTGAGGCCAGATCACTACAATTCCCAATTTCCTATAAATCTCAAGCAAAATTGGGAGTCATATAACATTTTTCCAATTACTCTTTATACTTCCAGGTTCTACTAGTTGTTATTTAATGTCCCTGGCTCGGTACCAGTCACGTAGGCGTATAGTCAAGCCAGCCAACTCATCAGATTGCAGGTTCAAGTCCTGCCTGGGTGAGCTTCTCAACACCCGGTATTTTGAGAATGACTCATATTCATGGTTAGAAAACGACTGACGTAAAGGCGTATGGGGCTATTTGAAATGTCGGCAACCTGCTCCGGCGGAGTTCCTGAGAAGAATTTATACCAAAAAGCCTCCCATTATATGATTAAATTATACTAAAATTATATATATTGAGGGAAAAACACCATCATAGATTCCCTGGTCACGCGATTCTCTTCACCTGACGGCATTGGACGACATTCTTAGTTAGCTCAATTTCATACGGTCAACTACTTTATTATCTTGGATGCACTCTAAAGCCCGTTTTACATGAGGCACATACTTGCACAGTCTGATGTATGTTCGAATGTCCTTTTCAAATTTCGTCGTTCAAAGCGACGAGAATGCATGGGCGTGATTTGATAAAATAGCCTCTACTCAGATTCAGTAGTTATTGCTCGCCAGATTGAGAAAATCATGCAGTTTTAATTGTGAAATTTCGTGTTCTGTTTAAAACGGTCATAACAGCATTATGAAGGACAGTAAAGGTAGTTTTCCGCAAGATAAATAATTTTAGTGCGACCTACTGTCGGTGCAAAAATATTGTAGACTTAAGTTTGGATACCGAATTATAATGGCCGATACCATCTTCATGAATGTAAGTTGCATGAAACTAATGATTATTTTATTCTGAAAACTGCAACTCTGCAAACCATTGACTAATTATTTTCACTATGCACCAACGATTTTTTTATCGCAATGTGAACTCTGTTCTGTTTGAAAAGGCCAAAAACCGGCGCCTGTTTCCAGGCGCGTTTCTGTTCTCATAGACATTAAAATATTCAGTGTATTGTAAAATAATTAGTCAAAATAGTTGAACAATGAATAATGTATACTTAAGTTTGGTATGACTGATATTTATGTAGGTAGTATAGTTTATTTTTAATCGGGTAACATACTCGAATCTACATAATTCTTGCCTCGACGATAGGATGCGATGTACCATATCATCTTCAGGTCCACCCGCAACCTAGGTTTCAATATACTACAGCATCTTTAGGTGTCTCTAAAGATGATGCACTACATCGAAACCTTGGTTGCATTAAATTTATTTATCCATTGAAAAATTGCCTATTTTGTTCTTCATAATGCTGAAATTCTACAACTTCAGGCCTGATAATTCCCGTTTTGGGTCTAAGAGCAATGTAAAATTTGTATGTGAATTGGTAACACATAAATGAAGGACATTTCTTAGCAGACAACGCAAAATTAATGTATCGCATGGAATACTACTCAGATTATCAGCCCCTTATTTCCGTTGGCTCCACGACGGACTGTAGAGTGCGTTGATCCGAGGTGTGCAGTGCCACGGCTGAATGAGGGGGGGGGGGAATCGGGGGTCCGCCGACACGAACGCGGGGGTGGGCGAGGCGAGATCTCGCGGGTCGGAGCAGAAGGAAGAGAATATTGGACGATCCCGCCGTGTTCCAGGATCGCGTTCCTCGATCGACGAGACTTATTGCTTCGTTATGCGCGCCGCCCGAAGAGAGTTGAGTGGAGAGGAAGAGAATGTCCGTGGCGAGCCGAGGGCGCTCTCATAACAGGCGGAGATCGTAACGAGACGTCGAAACATCTCCAGCGTCCCTCCATCATCTCACGATCAGCAGAACGATCTCTTCAATCAATCCTCCCAACCCCCGTGGAAGAAGAGCACGGAGCGCACTCCGACACTCTTTTGTTTTTTTTTCATTTTGTATTTTTTCCCCCGCCGTGAAAAATCGCACGTACCTAACCACTACCCTGCAATAGGGTATGAGAGGCCACTCTTATACTCACGGGAGCGTTGCGAAATGCCTCGCAACGCCGTGTCATTTTGAAAATTTTCATTCCCGTATAAAAAAAAAAGTTTCATTCCGTTCCCGAAATGTGTTACTCCACATTCCATTGCTTCGTTATTGCGCAGGGGATTCGGGCCGCGAAATTTGAAAAAAATATAAAAAAACTTGAAGCGAGCGGACGTTCCCCCCTTTTGATTCAAAATAGTATGTTCACCGCCGATTCGTGGCGTGATTGCGTTTTACGAGCTGCACTTTATTTTCCTAAAAAAGGAAACGGATGCCGCGTTCTGTGATGATGCGTTACGTCCCGAGTCCTCTTTGTCGAAAATGATGTTTGAACGACCCCCGGAGCTAGACTCGGTTGACGAGAGAGCAATCACTGTTTCCAGGATCTTGAAAGTCAATTTCGATCGACACCTGAGGTATGAGTGAGAATTGAAGTAGGATTGTGGTGAGACTTTGAAAAGACTTCCTGTCAGGTAGTAGTTTGCGGTGAATGAGGTTTTCGTCTTTAGGGAAGCGTGGGGAATGTATGAATATGAAGTGTTGTGTCTGAAACCACACTGAATGATTCCGAATACGTAACTAAGGAGTCACGAGGTACAATGACGAACGGTTGTGGATTTTGGTGCATTGCACTATCACGGATGGATACATTAAGGTGGTTTGCGCGAAATATCATTTCACTAAGAAATCAATGAATTATTTAGTCTCATTTTCAAGAACAATATCTCGCCCTTCCAATGGCACAAAAAAGTTTACTCCTTACTTATCTACTTTCCGAGATATTGCCAAAAAATATCAGCTATTTTACATAGAAAATGGTGCGTTGCACTATGGAAACATTAAGGTGGTTTGCGCGAAATATCATTTCACTTAGAAATCAATGAATTATTTAGTCTCATTTTTAAGAACAATATCTCGCCCTTTCAATGACACAAAAAATTTTACTCCTTACCAATCTACTTTCCGAGGTATTGGCAAAAAATATCAGCTATTTTACATAGAAAATGGTACGTGATTGCAATCCAGAGAGATATTATTTATAAAAAATGAGGAACTTCTAACTCCTAGATCAAGTAAAAAAATAAACGGTATGTAATTTGAATTTTTTCTCAACTACTTCTGAAAAATAATCATATTGTTACCGCAGCAAATTCTTTGGGATCATAAAAAGCCTTTCGTTTGGAAGGAGTTTAATACGTACCGCGCGAAAAAAATGAGTCAAGTTAAGGACTTTTTTTTAGATATTTTCATTTTATTACTTACAATTTCTGTCTTATAAAACTTATATCACTGTACCATATATAATGCAATATTTTATTCATGTGTCCTACAGCGGGTGAAATTAAAACGTTTAATGCGAATATGGTTTCTTTTATTACTAGGGAACTATCTCGCTCAAACTACCCTTAAGTGGCTGGCATATTGTTCACTGCCTCTTAATCATCTCCGTGAATAGTAATTCCGCGGAAACAATTCGATCGGGAAGCTGCTTGAGATTTTCACGAACGGTTTAAATTCACTAACATCTCCTGTCCCTCGTGATTATACCACGTGACTCCTTAGTTACGCGATCGAAATTATCTTGAGCGTTTCAAACACAGCCTCCCAACGTCTCTTGGTGGAGTCGTATTCAGTCAAATATGTGAAATATTAGGATACCAGTCCATATTTTTCGTTCTAATTTCTTACAACGACCATGGTTTAGGCACTAAATACTATTTTTTAACTTTTTAGGCGATTTCAACTTGAGATATCCGACCCAATGTATAGTATTATAAAATATAGGCGTTCTAAATGGGGTTGCTCTATGTCGTAAAAAGGGAGATGTCCTACATTTATACTCACAGAAAAGGCAATATCACAAATACGCCTTCAATATATTGTATTTTGTATATAATTTCGATATTTTCTGGCTCAAAAATTTTGAAATCCATTGTCACTGAACATAAAATATTATGTATTTTTCCACCATGTTTTATTTGGGTATTACTAGTTTTGACGCAACGGCGTCTTCACAAATGAAAACCGAGTGGGACACTACAACACAATACAATTAGGAATTTTGTTGAGTAAAAAGTAAGACAGTATTATTTATTTTGCACTCAAATATGAAAATTATAAATATCAAATAAATAAATTATTGTGCTTTCAATTAAAGTAGGATTTGGTGATGTTATGAATCTTTACCGTACCCATATGGCAATCCTATCGCTAAATCAAGTGGAAACTTATCAAAAATGGTACAAGGTTCCTATACCATGGTAGGATATTGAGTAATTAAATTGGTTTAATGAGACCTAATATCCAATTATATAAGGTAGATGGAGCGGTAGTCTTGGAGTGCCCACTTTTTTAACCTTTCAAGTAAGTCTATAATCATTGTTGGCCCATACATAATTTGGGTGCATCTGTTAATGCGCTGGAACAAGCGGTAGTGAAAGAGATTTTTTATGTTTTAAAAAACTTTTCCTTAAGATAGCATGATATGACTAGGAATTTTGGCCCGGGATTATAAACTTCAAATGGAAAGAAAGACAATAAAGAATATATGTGCTAAGTTTTTCTTACATCTGTGCATAATGGAAAGAAAGACAATTAAAAATATATGTGCTAAGTTTTTCTTACATCTGTGCCCAAACCAAAAAAAGGGAATGCCACTGAAAGCTTGGATAATTTGGTCGTAATTTTTCAGAATTAAAGGAGGAGGAGGAAGAGGTACATACTTTACTGTTATACCAATTAGTCGGTTCTTTAGTGAACAACTCAACCACATTCTCTTCCTGGAGGGGAGGAAAAGCGGAATAGGAGAGAGATTCGTTCTTGCCCGAGACAAAGATTACATTTTTGTTATCGATATTGTAATTTATGGAGTGAAGAAAGATATTAGTGACCCCCTACTTACCTTAGTAGTGATAATATTAGAAGAAGAATAGCATTAGCAAAGGTGGTGTTCTCAATTAGGGGAGGATAAATGACGGAGACTTCACTTCACTTAAAAATAGGAAAAATATCTGGCTTGGAGACTTAGATGAAATGTCAATATTTATGATTCGAAAACCCGGTCTCGGAGGAATGATGACGAGAATATCCGCATGTGAGAAGCATATAAAGAAAGTGCAATGAACGTCAAGATAGGCGAATGGGAAAATGAAAAAATGGTGGTTGAGGATAGGAAGTGGCTTGAGGAACCAGGAGGAGGAAGAAGAAATCATTGAAACAAGTAATGAGAGGCGATGGTTTTGCATTCGACCGCGATAGATGGAAGAATGTTAGGTAATTGAGGGAAGGTAAGAAAGAGAAAAAAATATAGGTACTTTTTGGATGCGTCGCGGAAAATAAGACGAACACTAAAATTCTAGAATGCGGAAGAGAAAATCTGAATGCAGAAGTCACACTGAGAGGAGAGTAATTGGCGCATGTGCATTTCTTCATCGATTTCGGAAGTACCATCGTTTGGACGGAAGAAGTACGGCCGGCATCATGCGAAGAATAGCCCAAGCTAAGATAGCGTTCGAGGTTTAAAGACAACTGATATGTTCAAAGGAGATAGAACTACGAACTAGGAAGCTACATGTGAATACATTCGTGTGGTGCGTGGCACTATATGGATCAAAACCGTGAGCTATTGGAAAAGCAGACCAGAAACCTTCGAAACCTGGTATTTGGAGGGATGCTGAAGATAAAATGGTCGGACAAAATAAGAAATGAGGAAATTTACAGATGATTCGTGGAGGAATGGACCATATGAAACCCTATACAGAAAAGGAAAACCAGATAGATAATACACAACCCGAGACACAAAAAGTTAGTCAAGAAAATAATTCATAATATTTAGAGGATAAACACATAAACCACATAAAGAGGATAGGACTCAGAGAAAGATACCAGGAATTATCAATAGATAGGAAAGGGTGGAGGGTTACCGTCAACCAATCTTTGGTTTGAACGACCAATGAATGATGCGGAGAGATAGGACTTGAGCCGTGTGAAGATTGAAATAGTGCATAGGGACAAGGATATTTGACTGAGATAGACTTGCATTGGTATACCCGTTTCCACATAAACCTGACTGTACGGATGGATCAGCACACACAAATATGTCAATAACTCTAGTTTAACATCACCTGAAACTGATTTGAAACGTACAGAAATTGCAGAACAGAGGCACGTACATATCTCGGGTTTCCGCCTGAGAGAGTTTCAGAAAATAAATTGTGCAATCTCGTAAATAGGAGAGAATTATGAAACTCTCAGAAGCCGATTCGCAGCTGGTTCAGTGTTCATCCATCATCTCGTAATTGTTTGGCGGGATAATCTGGGTTACATTCTCAAGGCCAATGCACTTTACTGCCTTTTTCCGCGGGAACCAAACTTACAATGTACTTTTCTTTCCTCCATCCATTTTGTTTGCCGCGCAAAACAACCTGGGTGTATAATTCTACCGCCACAATTACCCCTCGTGCTCAAGTCGTATCTGCATGAAATTCATCCTCGGATGACCTGGTTTCGCTCGAATATATAATTCATTCGTACGCCATTCACTCTACCTTTAGCGCATGGCTGCTCAAAATGTAATACCACGAGATAACCAAATTGATGGCTTTCATGTGCCAGGTGCAAGATTAAAATTGTGTTTACAATTAGGGTTATGTGGGTTTAGAATAACTAGTCAAATTAGAATGTGGGTCTAGAATACTAGTCAAATTAGCCATTACCCTTATCTTCATTCCATAGAGCAGGGTTTCACAAAATATGTTTTGTGGAAGATTGAGGTTCCTATAGTATTAAAAGTCGTTTCTCGAAATTATTCACCGGGAGAAAATTAAATCCTGCTATAAAAAAGATATTACATGAAATTTTCAGAATTTTCCAAGGTTTCAATGGTTGAGGAATTTTTTGAAACCATGTCATGTTTTAAAGAATGCATATTCGTATCATTTACGCCATGCTAATTCTATCGTGTAGGTGGTGCATTGCGCTTTTCATTTTGTTTTTTCCAAGTCGAATCAACACGTAGCATAATATTCACAAAATTTTCTTCTAAATAGAAAGCAAATAGGTGTAATTCGTGCCATAAATCGATCCTAAGGGGTTCTAAAAAATAGATTTAGTAATCAGGGTTGTGCATGTAGAATTAACAGTTGAAGAGTGTGCACGAAAAATGAAATTATTCCCGCAAATACGAGAAAAACTTCTATACGTATGCGAAATTTGTAAATGAAAACAAAAAATCGCGTTGGACTTTTCAAACCGCGTTTTTAATACTGATTACGGTCTCTGCAGATCATATCATTATCAAGGTACCTGAAAACGAAATAATTTGTCGAAACCATGGTTGTTAAATATTGATCAGTGTATAATGTACAAGCGAGATTTTATAAATAGTTCATGTGTCTCTTTTCAACACAGGCAAGCCCGAAACTTTAATTTGTAATTTTTAAAGTTTACTTTTGGATGTCTTCCTTCGATCTTTCACGTCGCAACCACAAACAAATACAAGCGACAAACAAAGACTAACTCCGCAACACTTTGAGAATTTGAATGAATTGCTACATTGGTTGTGGATAACCGTAAATTTGATTTTCCTAGAATAGTTAAAAACATTCGAAATTAAACTATACATTATTGCTGTAATTATGCTATAAACTGTATATTATTCCTATTTTAAAATATTTAAAACACTCCCATCAAATCGCACTTTAAAATTAATTATGACTAATATTTCTCCTCAGATTCAAAAAGAAATTGGTTCATTCGTTGACAATTTTCCTTTGCCTGATATGTTTTTATATTTTGAGATTTCTCAATCAACTTTTCTCGAGCAAAATGATTAACACACCGTTAATTTTTTGCCCTATGGAAACGGCCGAGATAATCGAAAGTGAACTTTTCCGATGGACATCACGAAGAAATGGCAATTACATCGACTGACTGTTGAAAAACATTCGTTGGGTTCACTCGCGCGTAGTCCTTGGGACGCTGTTTTTGATTCAGGGGAAGTTGCCACTGTCATCGAGACGTGCCAATTGGAACCGGCTGCCCGGAAACATCCGGGACACGTTTCTTTGAGCGGTTTCGACGTGCGGGTGCCATATTCATCGGCGAAGGAGATGATTCGAAAACTTCATTCGCTGGGAAAATCCACTTTCCATTGTTGGCGTCCCCGCGGATGACGTCCGGTAGGCGTCCATTGTTTCATTTTCTGATGGCGATTGTTTTAATAAGAATGAAGACCGATCTTTCCAAGTACAGAAGGGACCCGATTATCTTCCACAGCTTTCAGATCTAATGATAGTTGGCACAGCTTGGTGCCAAATCTCACGGACGTCGTTATCCCTGAATATATAACGAATACAGAGCATTGACGAAAACAGCGGCCGTTGCAATGATCGCCAGTTGAGATGGCTGATTTTTCTTTAACGGTAGCATCGGTAGCAGATAACTTCAAACGAATTTTCCTGGAGCCGGGAAAAACTGGAGAGTGAAATTAAATTGAACTTTGAATTTTTTTTAAAATATTTAAGCCAACCAATTTCTTCCGTACTAAATTCCTATAAAAAAAACAATAATTTGGAAGTGTTCCATCATTATCATTTTCCCCATTCATTTTGCCTTCCAATAATTTTGTCAGGAGTTTCCGTCATGTCTCTGTATATGTCCTGGTAATTAATCATCTACTTCTTATTGAATTTTCTCCTTGATACTCAATTTTACAAAGATCTTCTTCGATTGTGATCCTATCTGTCTATAGGATCTTCAGTTTACCTTCCAATTCAGCTCATTTCAGTAGATCCTAACCCTCTGTTGTTTTGATTTTTTTATGAATAAAGTTACTTTGTTATTCCACATTCATTTTATTTAAGACGACACGGGTTTCTACGTGGCATGTCTTCATCACCTGGTAAAATTTATGTGGGATAACAAAGTTACTTCACTTACAGTGAACAGTAAATTCCATGAAGTCATGCTTGAGACAAATGAGTATGCTTTGCTTTTTTTATCGATCTTGTTGATGAGGGGCAGGCAGAATAAGTAGCTGGCAGGGGTAATGTGGGGGTAAAGGGATGCAGAAGATGGTAATAAAGGGGCGGATGTCTGGTGAATGGGGAAGGGGAAGGACAAGAATAGGTTAAATCAAAGGAATGAAGAGATATAGGGAGAAAGGGCCGTTCGGCTTCGAAAACATGTAGGGTTTTTACTCTCTTGTATTAACCCAAGTTAACCGTTATGCTACCCGAATCAATAAATTTTCCTAGTATCAAGGCTATGTAAGAGAATTCTTGATGCATTTTGATGCGGTGCTCCCGGCAAGAAGTTGATCAGAAATTTTTCGGAAATATGGCTTAAAACTTTGATGATGTCTGTGTTAAAACAAATGTCACCAAGAAGTCATTACATCCGGGTATCGCAAGAGATATTCCAAAAATTCTGCTGCAACACAGGTATCGAACCTACTCTCTTATTCTGGGAGTGGTCTTCATAGGTCACTCATGTATCCTATTATTTACCAGTCCAATATTTTCTTTGATTATCTTGTCTTGTCATATTACGCTCTCCGATCTCCGAATTATGTGCGACAAAAAGCCTGCGGTGCCTTTTAATGAAAGCTACTATTGGAGACAAAAAAGTAAAATCAATAAATAAATTACAGCCATAAATTTTTGAGCAAATCGAGTTTTTCTTCATTGTTTAAGAATGCTTGGGACGTGCACATAATTTTATCCGTGTTTGTACAAAAGTAGGCGGTGGTCTGAAGAAACATCAACTTCCCACGTGATATGCGTCAGCAGATTATAAAGAAGGTTCCTTTTGTTGAAGAGGAAGATTGAGACGGACGTGGGATGAGTCTTGGTGAAATAACATGGCGTGGGAGGCAGCGGAGAACGGTGTACTCTTCTGTATCGCAAGTCTTTGATGTCGACTGACCCAGAATCCTTACTCCTGATCTTTTTCCCATTTTGGGGCGTTCGACTGAGAGAAGATGGTGACATGAATATGAGACATCACTCGCAGATTTATCAGATAACTCACTTCAATAATAATAGTACTAGCATAAGCTCCCACCTTCGATGACAGTTAAGCTTGCGTTTGTATTTTACTCTCCAACAAATTACGCTTTCTTTTCCCTTTTCATTACCTCTTTGCTTTTGAATAACCTGATTGCAAGTTGCCTTATTGAAACAGCTGCCCAGTTAACATCTGCCGTCATCATAACTCAGGAAGCATTTTTGAGCTATACCACAAATATTCTTTTCCTAATAGCTTTTATGCCACATCTTCATTTAAACACCAGAACGCAAATTCAGTCGTTCGGTCTCCACTTTTCCAAACTTCTTACCCCGCGTAACAACAATAACGGGCTTTTTATGGTGCTTATGTAACAACTAACATGACAAAACAACACAACGGGTTTACTGTCAGTTTTAACAACAACAGCTTAGAACGGGTGTAAAAAATAAGCTAAACGGAAGTTAAAATAAAGTATTCAAACTGCTAATTGCCTTTCTTTAAATAAATAGTTTGCAAAAAGTCGAATTTCCTCATTTTAACGCCTAAAAATCGTATATATTAAGACTTCTAATTCTACTTACAATGTATAATCTTTAGCTTTGAAATACAAAAATATAGGTTTAACCCATATCATAAACCTCGAGAGTCAAATGCAATCGGGTGGGAATCGAACCCTCGATACACATGCTCCAGCGCAATCCCACTAACCACTCCGCCACCCATTGCTCTGGCCATCTCACTCTTGCTCGGCGTCTAATTTTCTTTGCATAAATCAGGTGTTGCTAGATCTCGGTCATCTGCAATTTTGTATGTTTTGATGCCACAATAGACAATAATATCCTACGGCTTGAAACTAACACACTAAAAAAATTACCATGAACATTGAGTCATTTCCTTCATCACAAGTCTGCGCTCAGCCAACGCGCAAATAATATAATGTGGATGTTTCTTTTAGTCCATTTTGACCTTTATATTTTCTCCTTGTTAACCATCTAACTTAACACTGATTAGTTTTTATGCGCGGAAAAAAATGGAAAATGCTTTACAAAATGATTTGCTTGTGATAAAACCTAAGTGAATAGTGAACTATGAATTAAGCGGATAATACCGATTTCCACTTTAATGAGGACGCAAGAGGCATTGATGCATTTATAAATTCATACTGCACATCAGGTGGAACTAGTGGTATTTGAAAATACAGAAAATAGCTCTCACTTCGTGAATTTTGGATACACACTCTGGGGCGTGCTCTAGTTTAATGACAAGGTGAGTGCTGACCACCGAATAGTAGATAATTGGCTCATTAATTCAAATCGAATTTATTGGACTGAGATGGATTTGGAAATTGAATCATTTGACTGAAGTTTTCATTATTGAAGTCATGAATTACTGCTGTCAAGGACTCAATGCTTTCTCTGGAGAACTGGCTCTGGTTCTGGTTTATGTTTAATGGAAACTAATTGCCAGTTACTGACGATTCCGAAACAATTTAATTATCATTGTCCAAACTATATAAATAATTTAATGTTCTTAATTAAGGTATTTACTCGAATCTACGGTAGAAAATACTGAATATTTAGAGCTATGAAACTACTCGAGTGTACGCCGCATGTATTTTGTTTGGTTCTAAAGAGCGTCCATCTAAAACGTTTTATATCTCGTCATTGTCCAAGGAAGCTTCAATGAAGGAATATTCATTCTCTCTCACAAAAATGCTTTAGGTTCCTAAGTCCCTGAAAAAAGATATTTGCTTGACTCAAATATCCTACTCAGTATTTGCTTGAAGGAAAGGTCTAACGCGCTGCTTGTGTCGCAGAAAGTTGTGAAACGAAAGAAAAGTCTCCAATGTTTAACAGAAAACCTATGCTTAGAGAAAGCGAATGTTGTGTCAGCCCTAAGGGGAAATATATTGTCGAACCCCAAATACCTGCTTTAGCATGTGATAACATTTTAGTTAAAAAATTTGTCCTATATTTTTTCCTCTTCACTCGTACAGTTATATTTGGCTTGGAGACTCGCTTCTCGGCTTCAATTTATTGTTAAAATTGGGTCATGTACATACGTAAGCATTCATGCGTACCCTGCAAATTGCATATTAATTGACTTATGAATTCCTCTTTTCCTCACCATTTTAGGATTACTGTGGATTACATCGCTGGAGCATCAACATTTCGCGAGGACCTTCATTAAACTGACTGCCGAAAAACCAGGTAGGGATCTTTCGGCTATATTTTCATCATTCCCCCTCATTTCGCTTCACTTAGCGCGGATCGTAGGTTCAGTTATATAAATGACACCATCTGTCCGTTCACTCTCACAATAACGGGTCCAGCTAGCATTCATTCTTTTTCGTTACTCGGGTGAATTCCGCTTCATGCGTCATTACCTTATCTCCTTTCCCCTTCTCTGAAAGGTCGATCTCCGATCCCCGCAAATATTAGCTCCATTTTCCGCTTACTTCCGCGTTGTTTTCATTTTCTTATTTGCTGTCAGATTTTTGGAAATGTTTGAAGACTTATATTCCTTTGGAAAACAGTGAGATTTCGTGAATCCGCAAACTGCTGTGCTGCCAGAGAGTGGACTTTTGAAGAAGAGTCTCTTGAAAGACCTTTCCCTCGGCCATTAAAAGCTCCTCCCTTTCCCCGCCCGCCCGTTCCTGCCGCGTTTCCTTGTTTACTCCTTCGACGTCTCCTTCGACGGCTTCTTCATTCTTTTGATTTCTCATGCCGTCACATTTCTAAATGAGTTAACTGAATTTCCCGTCGTGATGTATGATTGCCGTGCGAGCGATTACGTTTGTTCAACGGAATGACCCAAGGACTCGAGGAGTTAATGGGCTGACCAAACACGAGTTTTTTTGCATCCTGGTCTTTTAAGATTCGATTTTTTTTGTATTCTATCTTGTTAGTATAACTGTAAACAAATCGTTGGAATATGGTGCAGAATCAAAGGAAGTTAACGAAGGAATGCACAATTTTCTTTCTGCAATGCACAATCGCTCTCTTAATTTCTGAATTCATGCAATAAAGAAACTAGGTTTTGTTAAGCGTACAATAGGAAGGTCTTCGGATGAAAAAGTAAAAGAGAGATGCTACTTTGCTCTGGTTAGACCACCCTTCGAATACGTCGCAAGCATTTAGGACCCTGGACATAAAGATTTAACAAATAAATAATAAAATACAAAGAAAAGCAGCGCGCTTCGTTAAAAACTACTACGAGCGAACATATAGTGTTTTACAACTTTTAGAGGGGTTAAATTGGCAGCCCCTAGAAACTCGAAGGCTACACGCTAGGCTTAGCTTGCTTGAGAAGATCATAAATGGTGTGTTTCAGAGCGACACAGAGAAAATTATCATGACGCCTCACTACATCTCAAGGTCTGACAAAAGCGATGAAGTAAGATAGATACATTGCCGAACAGATACAGAAGCTCGTTCTTTCCGCGCACAAAGTGCAACCACAGTAAAAACTAAGCTCCATTAAATACACTTCCATAATTCACGTCACCATTTCACCTCCAAAATCCTTTAATCTTTACATGACTGGTGACCTAACATCCCCGGCCACACGCCCATGCGGCGGCTCGCAGGGTAGTATGTAGATATGATCCGCATTAACCGTGCTGTCTCCATCTTCTGTATTTTGTCTTATTTTCCTCAACTGTGATTTCAAATTTCGTCGTTTACATTCCTCGCCAGCCAGCTTACGTCTGAAATTTTCTCCCTGGCGTGTTTGTGAGAGGAGTCGAATTAACCTAAATGTTTTGCCGTTTAATTTTTAGCCCGATGCAAGCTTTATTTCCATGCTGTGATACTTGCATGTGCCTTACTCTTTCACTCCGTCTTTAAGTCGTCAGTTATTTACTCCCTGAACGAATATATATTGCAGAAAATAGCTTTTTATTTTTCTTTGACTATTTTTGCTGGAGTTACTAATTGAGTATGTAAAAATCGGTTTTTCAATTTGTTCTGAATCATGTTCTAACATCCTAAAATCCTAGCACTAAGCTTATCGTACTAGCTCATCAGAATTTCTTGTATCGTTTAAATCTTCTTTCGTACGGTTAATATATGTTCATTTTATGGATAGATTTTAAAAAGTATGATTAGCCCCTAAAGCTTCAGCGGCTTCTCAAGGCATTATACTGCCGTCTTTAGGTCGGCAGGTGCCCGTTCCTTTACTTTTGACCTGACGACGCTAGCAGGATGAGTACAGAACTCTCGTAATAATGGAGAAGACCACGTAGAGGCTTACGTAGTGTACCATACACCGTAAAATATTTTCCCCAAAATGCTGAAATTCAGCAAGGATCCCTAAACTGAAGTTCTACCAACTTTTAAGCAAATCTGGAAAGCTTAAAAGGCAAGCAAGGAAAAATTGTGGAAAATTAGCAAATTTTCCTGAAAATTTTCAATCTGAAAATTATTAGCCTAAATTTCGGGTAGGGTTATGCTCACAATAAAAAAAGCAACAAAATTACTTCCAACAATATTTATTGAGAAGTTAAAAAATATATGCCATTCAGTTTTAATTAAAACTTTAAAAGCAAATGAAAAAAGTGCTGGATTAATTTCATATCATGACAAACAAATAATTATCTTGTATTTAGGTTTAAGAGTGGTTAAATGAGCAATGACTGAGTACAAATTTACTGAGAGATTTAATAATTTTCAAGTATGGAGGAGTGAATAAACATACCAAAATGGTTATTAAAATAAGGTAACTGTATCCAGCAAGAAGTAGGGGAAGCGTATCACAGTATCATTTCATCCAGATTTTAGAGACAAATAATATATAAGTTTGCCGATGTCTAAGACTAACTTAAATTCAGGCATTTTTCTGAATTTCAGCAAGTTTTGCATGAACTGAAAATTTCTAGGTTTTGCTGTGTAACCTGTACTTCATGGTCCGAATCGGTATTTGTAATGAAATGCATTGCTCACTTCCATGAATATGTGTGCTAAGTTCCTGACCACGGCACTTTCTCCAAATTCATCCACTGCTGAGTTGACATGGTTTAGGAGACAAGACAAATTCGTTTATTGTTTACTCTTAAGCTGTTGAGTTGGTGAAAGTGGGGAAAAGAAAGGCGTGGCGGATAATCGACGTCTTTCATAACATTTCTTGCGACAGTTAGCACGTGGGATTATGCCCACACGAACACGCGCGCTCATAATCTGAAAACACGCATTCATTCGCGAGCTGCTCATGCAATGCTGTTCTCCATCTCTCTCGAATCCTTGACCTTTCGCTTTTCCGAATAATTTTTTATTTCCTAGCTCCTGAGTCTCATGCGGTTCAAAATCGAGCGTGAAAACAAATTTCGGATTGGTTTTCAAGAGTTCTATCTTATGTCATTCTGCTGACTATGTCCTTTGGAGTTCTCTCCCTCTTCTTCAGCTTCTAATCTTCCAATCCCTTACAAAAAGAAGTAGAGGCATGAATCCTCAATTTGAATCAGATCTTTTTAGAATTCCTCATCGTGAATCATTAAGTTACGAGGCCCAGGTTTTGTAAATGAAGTGGCAGTACAGATATGGACCAAATGCCATACCTATATTATGGGTGGAGTGAAAATCAAAACTTTAGATTCAGTAAAATATCTTGGAATCACCGTCATTTCTGATATATCGTGGTGAACACTCATACAAAACATATGCGGCACAGTATTAATGAAACTAGGTGTTGTTAAGCGTATAAAAGGAAGGTCCTCGGATAAAAAAGTAACAGAGAAATGCTAAATTGCTCTGGTTAGGCCACACCTGGAATACGCCGCGATCATTTGGGATATTGGTCATAAGTATTTTACCAAAATAAATAATAAAATACTAAGAAAAGCTGCACGCATCGTTAAAAACTGGTACTAGAAATTGGTTCACAACTTTTAAAGGGATTAAGGTGGGATCCCCTAGAGCAGGGGTCGGCAAACTACGGCCCGCGGGCCAAAAGCGGCCCGCGAGGGATTTTTATCCGGCCTGCGGTTACATCCCAAGACTGTACTGACGTGGTAAAATATGGTTTCAAATAAAGACGTTCCCTCGCCTCGCCTCGTTTGGTTCAACTTACTTATGTGAGCAGACATTTTCAAAAATGAACTACATAAAATGAAAGTATAGGTCCAGACTGACCGACGAGAACTTAAAATCTATTCTGAAAGTTGGTGGAACGAAATTTGAACCAAAATGGGTTGAAATTTTAAATGGAATGCAGTTTCACAAATCCCATTAAGGACGTTTTAGTTTGTATGCAGTAACAATTGTGACTTAAAATTTAGTTTTAATTACATATTCTTGAGTTTTGTTCACTAAACTGTATTAGAAGTTCGTAAAATAAAAGGTATTTCTACTAAAATGTGGAAGTAGATTATTGTATTATAACCATTACAAACACACCGGCCCGCCAAGTTGTTATTATTAATAAATATGGCCCAACTGTTCAAAAGTTTGCCGACCCCTGCCCTAGAGACTCGGAGGCTGCACGCTAGGCTTAGCTTGTTTGAGAAATTCAGAACTGGTGTGTTGCACAGCGACACAGAGCATGACGCCTCACAATATCTCTAGTTCTGACAGAAGCGGAAAAGTAAAATAGATACATTTCCTGACAGAGAGGTACAAAACCTCGTCCTTTCCGCGCACAGTAAAAACTGAGCTCCACTAAATACACTCCCATAATATACATCACCATTTCACCTCCCAAAACCCTACATCTTTACTCGGCTGGTGAGCTAATACCCCCTGCTACACGCCTATGTGGCGGCTCGCAGGGCATTATGTAGATGTAGATGTATAATTCCTAGTCAACGTTAGCGTCAAGATGGTGCAGCCTTTGCGGTAACTTGATGTTGCCCGGGAGTTTCGGTTTTGTATATTACACAAGACTCCTGATTAGTTGACATTGGAATCATCGATGTAAGAAAGTATTAGCTCCGGTTTTCAATTATATTACCAGAGCGTAAACCCTGTGAGTGCCACGGAACGACGTACCGTTGCTGATTTCCTTTTCTCCGAGTGCCAAGGACGATATATATTCCTGCCTTCAGCTTTAAATAGTGATTACAGAAAAAATATTAAAAATCGTCATTTTTATTTAGCCATATTAATTCAAAAATTAAACAATCAATTAAATACAGTACTTTTTAATGCGATGTAAAATAGCCTCTCTAGAAACTCCAGTGCCTATAAATGGACATGAAAATCTTCGCGGCACTGAAAGAGTCAAGGTGGCCGAAGAGGTCTGAGTGCGCGCTTAAATACTTTAATGTAAGCCATATTCCAGGGCCTTATTTCATTCAAGTACATCTTGTTTTTGTGGTGTAATTCAAGAAGGATGCAGAAATATAAATCGTATAAAAATTATAGTTTTTGCCTTGATTGAAGCAAGCTATGATGTGGTTCTCGCCGCCTTGTTCGATGTTTAGTCGAAAATTTAAGTTAAATAAGATTTTCCGAATCTTTGGGTGGCTATACATCTCGATGATAGTTAGCAACCTTTTACGACAATAATATAAAATGCCAAATTTAGATAACAAGAAAAATCTGTGTTTATGCAATCGAATTATGTCTAAATATATCTCATATGCCATAGGGCTACGGATTGAAGTTTAAGTGAATTGCCAAGTAAAAAAATCGCTAAAATGTGGCAAAATGCGGCAAAATATTCTCCCATTTTCAATTTAATAAAATTGTACTCAAACAATTCTTCCTCGTTCTAATTTGATTAAATAGCTCAGAAAAACAAAGTATCCATGTAAAAAAATCGCTATAAGCAATTTTATGACTATTTATCAGCAGATAACTCTAATAATGATTTGTATATAAAATTTCACGCAAATATGCCTCATGGATTGACGTTGCTTCAACCACCTTAAAAAGCACAACTTAATTTGAAACTACTGAAATATGTATATTTGTTACTACGAGTTTCGTCGTCGTGGGTACAGTCATAGGCACTTACGGCGGGATAAGATTACACATTTCCAAGGTGAAAAAAGTCGTATTTATAATATTTCCATGGAAATATACATTGGAGTATTTAAAAATATAGATGTGTGACTCCCGTGAAGAAAAATGCCGTAAGAAATTAAGTATTTCCTGAGATAGGAAGCCTAAATCATTAAACTCTACTCCTGGATAGGAATGCGGCAAAATATTTTCCCATTTTCAATGTAATAAAATAGTACTCAAACAATTCTTCCTCGTTCTAATTTGATTAAATAGCTCAGAAAAACAAAACATATCCCTGAAAACAGGGGAATGGGGATTAGCTTTAGTGATACTAGTGCTTTAGTTTTCCACGACGCAATTGAAATGTACGGTCGTATTTATAGACATCAGATTGGGAAAGTACGTGCCCCGCGTAAAATGGGCTTAAGGATATATATACGTGCTGTTTTTTAATTGTGTTCCGTTATAAATAAGATGGAGTAAGGCATTCAGAATGGAAGCTCAACAAATTGCTGATTTACATAATTTTGATGATAATTTACATAATTTATAAACTGAGAAAGTTGATTGACAACGTTTGATTTGTTTTTAAAAATTGATTGTAAATCGTATTGGGTTCTATTGTTTTTTAATGGATGAAACCTCAACGGTAAATTTACTACAATTTATTCAAAGGAAAAGTGGTATTCCGGAATTCACGGTGACTTTTTATGCATCCTCTCTTCGTTTTATTATGCACTATCTGTGCCCGGCATACGTTGCAATGCCTCTTTTTCTTTCTAAGAAGGCACACATAGGCAAAGGAGACACATTTACATGTACAATAAATGAAAGACATTGATTTTTTTATGTGTATTAAATTAAATTTGAATAGATTTATTCAAGTGCTTTCGGATGTACAATATTTTTGGTCTTACCGCCCTCTGGACAAACAAATATTTCGGCTGTCCCACTCGTTTGCATGCAACATATAATTGACCTTGTGAAAAGAATGGATTTTTCAGATCTTCTTCGTTGCTTACTTGGCGTTCCTCGCTTGTTTGAGAAGCTCGCGTGCCTACACGAAACATTTGTTGAAACGATTCGTGCTCCACCTATTATACAATAGATTTAATAATTCAGAAACCTTCGCGGGCTCGCGAACAACTACTCACCAAAGTTTCATCGTAATATGATGAATGGTATTGGAACGCATAGAAGACGAGCAAACAAATGTTCATTTTTATATATTAGATTATCTTTACTACAAATGCAGTGTTCGCATAAGTTTCGCTACATCAAAGCGTAAGAAATGTCTGAATGAAAAGAGCGTAGGATAATGAGTGAATCATCGAGTTTCCAAGGCCGTCGGAAGACAAACCGCTGATGAAACTGTGATTCAATCGCGAAGCGGCGCCGAAGGACCATGACTGGGTGGAAATCTTTGTTCGCCACCTTGTTGGCTTTGATGATGCATCAAGATGCCAGCGCAATTAATAACGAATTTATTCCCTGAAATACGTCGATTTCGGACGAAGTGGGTAGCGCGTATGCGAAAGTAAGATAACGGTGAACGTGGAAATGCTGTGGAGGCATTTAATTTTTCAATGAAGGACGAAGAGTGATGAATGATGGTTTATAAAATTCTTGGTCGACTCTCCTTTTTTTATAAATCTGCTGGAGGCGGCGGCTCTGGCTGCGAGATATAAAAAACAGTTTTACAGATGCGATGGACAATTTGAATTGTGAAATACGAGTTTTATCAAATATTTGACGATGTCGCATTAGAGATAATCTCGCAAAATATTCGATACAGCAGTGTATTCAGTGTCACATTATATTTGATACTGAAATATAATATTTGAAATCGTATTATTTTTGATGGCGTCGGTATTACGCGAAATATTGCATTACATTCGTTATGAAGTTACAATCAATATCACATTACAGTCGATATTGAATTTCATAATAGTATATCATGTCATTTCGAAATGTATCGTCGATTATCGTAAGATATCTAATACAATACGGTATCTCTTTGTATTAGACCTCGCATCATATCGCTTTTTTATTCATTTTTGTGGCGGGATGATGAGTATCTCACTGTGAAATTTCCACCTTAACTGCTGCGCATCACAATGGATGCATCACAATATCGCTGTCTTGGGTGCGGCATGTATTTATGAAATAAGGGAGGGGTGGGAAGAGGCCGGGAGGTGGCGACATCTGGCATCGTGTGGCGCAGACATTCGAGCCGTGACGACTGTTTTAGGAAAAATCCCGGTGCGCGTCTCAAAGGAAGCGCGCCCACACGAGGACAGGTTGAGGGCACACCAAGGGCCTTGACATTTCAGGGCCGTGCTCGCGCGGATATCCTCGTAGCCCGTTAACCACGTACGGTATCGAATCGAAATCGAATATTTTACGATTCACTATGAACGTCGCGGAAGGATACTGTAGAGTGTAAGGCTTTCACTGCGAATAGATTGATAATACGTTTTTTTACAGATCTACATCTACATACCACCCTGTGAGCTGCCGCAAAGGCGTGTGGCAGGGGGTGTTAGGTCTCCAGCCGTGTAAAGATATAAAGTATTGGGAGATGAAATGGTGACGTGTATTATGGAAGTTTATTTAGTGGAGCTCAGTTTTCATTGTGGTCGCTAATTGTGCGGAAATAGAACGAGTTTTTGTACCTATCCGTTCGGCAATTTATCTCTCTTATTATATCGCTTCTGCTAGATATGGAGGTGTAGTGAGGCGACATGGGAATATTCTCTGTGTCGCTCTGAAACACATCAATTCTAAATTTCTCAATCAAGCTAAGCCTAGCGTGATGCCGCCAAGTCTCTAGGGGCTCTCACCTTAACCCCTCTAAAAGTTGTGAAACACTATATGTTTGCTCCTATCAGTTTGCAATGAAGCTTGTAGCTTTTCTTTGTATTTTACTAATTTTTTGGTTTAATCTTTACGACCAGGGTCCCAAATCCTCCGGCGTATTCGAGGTGTGGTCTAAGCAGAGTGAAGTAGCATCTCTCTTTTACTTTTTCATCCGAGATACGGATTTTACTTCCCTTGTGAGTATCTTATTGGTTTCGAAAATAGGAAGTTACTACTCCTCGAGGACGGATATCAGGAAAGAATCGCCAAAGAATCCATTGAAATGAGAATGGAGGAAGATACCGACACCACGTCTTCAACTTAAGAAGGCACCACCTCGATTGCGTAAGTCGAAACAAATACTATATTTTAACTTTTTCAAATGGTTTAAAAATACTAATTTCGTAGATGGAATACGTTAGCTGTTTGAAACCAAAATTAAGTTACAAAAATTATATCATTGATGGAGTGCGTCTTTTTAACAATATCTCTGAATACTGCCCCTGAAGAGTTGTGTGTGTTTTGGGCAACGCTTAAGAACCGTGATACCATCCAAGACATCTGTGCCATTCAAATGACACGTAGCGAGTCCCCTCAACAATGGGACCCTTGTAATACAAAATCATTGAGGTGTATGGAGAGGGCACTTGCTCTGCTGGTCAATGCTAGAATCTGAGGCCAGTCTGCCATCTTCGTTGCGCGATCTATAAGGGACCATAATGTCTGCGTTATGATTTTGAAGTAGGTTAGTTGACAGGTAGCACAGCTGATAAATTCATATGCACCCTATTGCATGTTTATAAATCTGGTGAGTAGTTTTAACTCTATGTTTTGCGAATTTTCTGCATAAATCTTGTGTCACGTTTACATAGTTACATTATAAATTATTTCAGTTGTTTCTGTAGCATTTGCAGCATACCAATATGTGGTGCGTGTTGGTAAAAGTTAATTTCCTCATTCTGGTTCTTGTTGGTGATAATTGACTGCCAAACACCATCGTGGTAGCTTGCAGGGTAATAAGTTGATGTATATGAACCTAATTTTCCTATCGCGCTTGCGGGCTAACGCACTGCTTTAGCGATTTACAATGCTTTCCATCGATAACTTACTTGAAATCAGCATGCTCTTACGTCTTCAATGTGGATTCCCCTTATGTATTTTGTTTATTTATTTAAATTAAAAACAATCCGCATTCCCGATGAAAGCTATTGTGAAATTGGGTAGAATCCATAGCAGTAAGCAGACAATAAATGTTTTAAGAGTTACTCACCCTAGATTTCAAACAGATAGTTGATATTGAAAGCACATTCATAAAAAAGTGAGGAAATTGCAGTGTTAAACAATTTGGTTGTTATTTCGATTGTCTAACTTCAGTTATGATGACATAGTCCCCTCTGCATATTCCTCAGTGTACATAACCGATAATCCCATAGCTCCGCCATACGTAATCCTTATGAAGTTGTCTAAATCAACGTTCGTAACGTTGATTCCCGGTAATCTTACCAGCGACGAAATTCGTTAAAACGATACTCAGCGAAAGGACATTGCGATTTCATTCCCACTCCCTTTACGTCGGCTCACACACCTTGTCTCTTTTACTCATTATGTTGTGTATGTTAAGCAATATTTGCCTATTACCTAAAATCCGTACTAGGCGGTACAAGAAATTCGATCTATTTATATTGACAGAGGTGGGGCGTGTAACTCATTTCGTTCATATGAAAGTGTTAAGCTAAAAACAGAGAGTTTTTGATATGACTAAAATGAGAGAACTCTTAGTATTTACCACACTTAAAACTTTAATTCCCGACCCAGGTTTCGACTGCCTTGCAATCATTTTCTAAGGTTTATTTAAGGCTAATCAGTTTTAAGTGTGGAAAATACTAAGGGTTCTCTCTTTTTAGTCATGTCAGTAGTGTCATTCCACCAAGTTACGCCTTCAACCATCAAGTTTATTCGTGAGTTTTTTAAAAAATGTATTTGTGAGTTTGAAAACTTGCCATCCAGCTAACAATACCCAGAAGAACTTTAAGAAAACTGGCCGCCTGTTTTCTGCCCTTAACATAAATGATTGGAAAATGCCCCTCTCCCCCCACATTTCGCTCAAAACTATGCCGCCGAAATTTATTGAGCCCATAAAATTTCGGTTTCATACCAATTACTCTTTTTAGTTAGCTGCATGAGATGATCATGTGATGATGTCTCATAAAACTCAATCATCACTCCACATTGCATCCAACAAGATGTCGAAGCTATCGATTTTCACATGTTAAGGTACGTTAAGCGAAATATCATTTCACTTAGAAATGATTGAATTAGGTCTCATTTAAAGAAAATATATCACCCCTCCAATGACACCAAAAATTTAACCCGTTACCGCACCACTTTCCGAGAGTTATCACGAAAAATACCAGCCCTTTTACATGGGAAATGGTACGTGTGTGCACTCCAGAAAGAGCTGCTTGAAATTTTAACGCCAAAATCTCGTCAAAAAATTTACACTGTATAGTTTGTATGCTTTCTCAACTATTTTTGGAAAGTAATTATATTCGTAAATGTTACTCGGGTTTTACACCGGATAAGATTATTGAAATTAATCAACGTTTCGATGGTTGACACAGCCATCGTCATTGGGAGACGTTGATTAATTTCAAAAATCTTATCTTGTGGCAAACCCGAGAAGCATTTACGAATATAATTCGCCGAGAAAACGTTGAATTCTTTAATAATCATATTGTGACTAAAGGAAATTCTTCGGGATTCCAAAAAAACTTCCGTTTTGAAGGAGCTTCAAACGTACCGCGCGAAAAAATGATTCAAGTTTTTGCCTATTGTAGATATTTTCGTTTCATTACTTAAAATTTCAGTAAAAATCTTATCGCACCATTAATGATGCAATATGTAATTCATGTGTCCTACAGCCGGTGAAATTGAAACGTATTATGAAATTAAAACGTATTATGGGAATATGGCCTCTTTTATGACTAAGAAACTATCTCGCTCAAACTACCTAAACTGTGATCACTGTTGTACATTTTCTTGCACCCTTACCATACACCCGGTAGTACAATTTGAATACTTACGTTTATTCTAACGCGCATATTTCCTCCCCCATATTTTTATTGGAAACTGAGAATATTATCCGTTACGGTTTCATATGCAAAACACTTACCAAATGACATGAAGCTGTTGAAGTCTCCTAAAACTCAAACACCTCTCCCCATTACATCCAACAGGATGTCGAAGCCATCGGCTTCAACATTTTTAATGTAATCACTGTTGTACATTTTTTTACCCTACCTATACACCTGTTATTACAAATTGAATTATTATATTTATCCTAAATCGCATATTTCTTCCGCCATCTTTAACTGGAAACTGAGAATATTATCCGTTAATGATTTCATTTGCGAAACTTACCATATGACATGATCAGCTGTTGAATTCTCCGAAAACCCAATCACTTCCCCCTCTTTCCCACCCCTCAACATTCAACAGGATGTCCACTCCATCGATTTCTCCGCTCACGAAGTAATTCGGCAAACAGATCTTGTACCCCGTACGTTTCGGTCGGGACACGCATTCCTCTCCGAGCCGGGGAAAGAAGAAAGAACGCGTGGGTGCCGGACGACCGCCATTTGGCACCTCTCATGTGACCCCCTCTCTTAAAACTTTCTGTTTCTCTTTTCCTCTCTCAGAGACACGGACGAGAGTAGACGCGTGATGAATCGGTCCGATTGGCCAACAAAAGAGTAAAGGATGGAGAATGAAAACGATACGGCGGGAGATGTGGGAGTTGTTGAGGGAGGAGAGGAAGGACGGAAGGACAGGGTCGTACAACGGTTTTATTGTTTCAAACCCTTTCAGCGAGGGGCGACCCCATCCGACGTCTGACGACAGGCCTCCTTCTCGCTTTCGTTTGCCCTCCGTGGGCGAGACGAGGGGGGGAGGGACCTCGTGTCGCCCCGCCGTGTGCCGCAAGTCGGTGAGTCACCTGCCCCCTTCCGAACCTCCTCGTTTCTTTATTCTTCTTATTTCCCACCGCTCTGGCTCCTCTCGCACCCCACGCCTCTCTCTCTGAACCTGCGGACACCCACAGTCCTCCAACTCTTTTCCTCCACCGTTGGCGCCTAACATTCAGTCGCCCACGCACTTTCCTCCCTCTCCCCTCCCTTCGTGATACCGAGCGTCCAGGACCACCGCCGGAGAACGGCAGGACCGACGACAGATCTGCAACCCGCTCTTCGTTATAAGGTGTGGGCGGATAATAGAGGCCGTGTAAGAGAACACTAGTTTCATTACTGAATATCGAACGGAATGGAGGTAACTGCACTATGAAAAAATGAGCCACTTCCACTGTGATAATATTTATTTTATTTTATTTTATTTTATTTATCTTCACTATCCCGAATACAGCACAATGTGCCAATTTACGTCGGGTGGATAACAGTAACAACGGACGAGACACAAACACCCATGTCCTGGACAGATAATATTCTACCCAGGCGGGACTCGAACCCGCGACCCTCGGGTTAGCATGCGAGGACTTTACCCGGCCGCCACTGGCGAATGGAGAATGCTCGCTTTTTACGGCATCTTCAGGCACCTTCAGCGCCTTATTCGTTTTCAGGTGCAATGAAGCATGAACAACATCTTCAGGCGCATAGTCAGCATCAGGCGCAATGATCAGCATCTTCAGGCGCCTGAAGATGCTGAAAAAAGCGAAACTGGTGGTAATAATCATGGTGCAGTTATGCTCCATGTCCTCTCTATCAGGCCTAAAGCCATAGATTATGTAGGAATTAAGGTAGTTTGAGCGAGATAGTTCTCTAGTCCTAATGGGGACCATATTCGAAGCATACGTTTTAATTTCAACAGCTGAAGGAAGCATGATTTAATATTTCATAAGTAATGATGCAACTGAATACTTCTGTATGGCTTAAATTCAAAATAACCAAATAAAAATATCTACATAAATATTTATCTCGTTTCATTTTTACACGCAATAAGTTTAAAACTCCTTCACAATGAAGGCTTTTTTGTAACTGAAAAATTACTGCGGTGAAAACCATAACTTATTTTCAAAAATGGTGGAGAACAAATACAATCTACGCCCTTGTTAATGTTTTGATGAGATCTATCTGTCAGAACTTCATTATATTTTATATAAGGGCTCTCTGACGTGCATGCACATAACATTTCCCATGTAAAAGGGCTGGTGTTTTTATTCCAAAATCTTGGCAAGTAGTTCGGTAAGGTGATGATATTTTGGTATACTTGGAAGGATGAGATATTATTCTTTTAAAATTAATTGTTTTGATTTATTGATGAACTGATATTTCGCTCAAACTTCCTTAATCGTTATAGAGGCCTATTTATGTGGTACATTTTATTGCTTAAACGAATGTATCATAGAGTGTAGAAGAAAATGAATGGAATTAGAGCAGGTTCTATTTCCCGTTCTGTCATGTAGACAATGATAAAATTTATTATATTGCTCGGTACATTTTCCTAATTAAAGAGTTTATGCTTTTGTATGTTCTATAAAATGCTCCTTGTCAAGCAGCCTTTAGAGGATGGAATTGGAGACTCATTTGGTAGCTCCACTATCGAAAATCGTGTTAATATAGATAGTTTTGCGTTTAGTTGACTGAAGAGGCTCCTATGGAGATTCGTTTCTAATGTAAATAAGGCTGGAGGTGCTACATTGCCAGCAGTAACAGGAAAATCAAAATACTGCCATACCGTTAACTTTAAATACGTTCATACCTTACGCACCATTTCCTTTCGAGGTCGGCGGAGTCTAAAAATTTAATCACTGCCCTTAGCTCTTGAAAACTAGCTCCCTTTAAGTAATTTCCTCCATAGTGCCTCATTATTACGAACCAATTTCGCTGTCAATTCAGTCGTGAGGCGTTTAATAAACGCTCTTATTGTTTAGCCTCCTAATTTTCTTCCTCTTTACAGTATTTTTTACTACGTTCCCCCATACTTTTTGCGGTCTATCACTTTTTCTCATACCATTAACTTTAATATATCACATAGAGGGCACAGCAGTATAATTTACTGATTTGACTTTGGCGCCAGGAAGCAAGGTTCAAATACGATCCTGAGATGAAACATGTTTGTCCAACGTATTCACCTAGACATGTATAACCCTTTAATGCTTGAAATGCATATCCTGACATGAAACATGTTTGTCCAACGTATTCACCTAGACATGTATAACCCTTTAATGCTTGAAATGCATATTGTAGAATATGGAGAAAAAAATTACAACGATACCTATGCAATATTTTATTGTATTTCCCCTTCAAATCAGAAAATACTGCTGCCGTTCCCTGTGCCTCTATGCCTGGCTATACGAGCCACTTCCATTCTCTCAACCTGGCCAAACAAACACAGATCACTCCTTTCATATATGTCCATCACTGGAGAATTCAAACCACGCTCTTTTTTTAACCATTAAACCATCCTAATTTTTTCACTAACACTTTACCCGTACTGCTAACCCACTTATTCTTCCTATCTACTCTTATCCTGACGTACGCAGGTTTTGCTACCGTATAATAACGACGGAAAGATACCACATTTGTACTCAGTGACAAAAGTGGATAAAATGAGCTTCTTTCTATCGAGTGTGGCTTTTTCTTCGTGGGAAATTGTAAAGAATGTGTCCACAGATCAGTATGCTAGGAAAATAGTCGACATCACAAGGCTTCTCCCTCAGGAACCCTCAAACCGCGTGTCCACATGCGAGGACACATGGACCGAAGAGGCGATATCAATATCATTTTCTGGCTGTATGATTATTAAATTTTGCTTTATAAGCTGTTGATTAAGCCGTTTCATACTTTCTTTTTATAATAGGTACACGTTATTAACATCTTTTGACTTGTCTTGGGCATCCTTTAATATTATTCACCTAGTACTTATTTCTATCTTACAGATAAATATGTAGTGGTTTGGGCCTATATAGTAACGGACCGGTGATAAATTATAGGTGAAAATGTGAAAGTAAAAAATAATTCTTTTATTACTACTGTTTTCATCTTCCATTCATCAATGTAATACCTGAAAGCAGTCCTGATTAAAAGGGAAACAAAAATATGGAAGCACTTCTAATCTAATTAGAGGAAACAATGAAATAAATTACCCATAATTTATCTTTTATGTTAATTCGTATCGGTATAGATGTAGGAGTACGTGGTGCGAGGTGATTTTTTCCCATACGCTAATGACAAATGGTTTGCTAATGGATGCCAAAAAGTAAATCAAATCATCAGGTAGACAAATACTTTTCGACTTTCCCAGATAAAAGCATGCGAACAAGTATTCCTGAAGTATGTGACGTTTAATTTGTTCCTAGATTAATACTTGACGAGCTAATATTAGAATCGCATGTACGATTGAGAGGAACGATCTATTTTAAATACACTTGAAAGTTGTTTGGAGAGTGAAGGATCAAATGGAATATTTTAAAAATTGTGAAAGTAATTTCTGTTGATGAAATTTATACTTTAGAATGTCTATTAACTAATATCGAGTTAATTTTTATGCATCAGTGACTAGGAGGCTGCTCTTAAGTTTGTGGCGTAATGAAGTGTTCGTAGAGGACAAATGTTGTTGCTTTCTTGGAAAAGCATTTGATGATCCGCTTGTCTTTCCGAACATGGGATACTTGACATGGGAATTCCGTCACTGGGACCTATGCAACCGTGCACTTATAGTTTTTCAAAGGCCATTCATATATTCGCTGATTCTGCAATCACCTCTTTTTCACGTGCAAACAATAATTTGTGATCATTCATCATTATTCCGTTGAATTTGTCCTATCTGCTGGCTTTCACGAAAATGGCTTTCCAGAAATAGTGTTATATCGGAGCTTTGCATGAAGGATTAACACAAACTATTATATTTTTATTTTCAATAGTCAATGCCCACATGCTTATGTATATTATGAATTTGGCGGAGATTCAGAAGAGAGAGAAGAAATGAATGGAGGACGTAATGTAAGGAGAGGGAACGCGAGGAAGAGGAAGGAAGAGGGGAGGAATTCTGGACGAAATGGGAAGAGGGAGATGATATGAGGAATTCAAGAGGGGTCAAATGGCGGGCGATCCATAGGTAAGAGAGCGGATTAGCATGAGTACTTCCCAAAAACCTACCAATCAGCTGGTGCAATACTTGGAATAATAAAATGAATGCATTGATTTAAAAAAGCTGACTGCAAAAAGTCAACGTTAAACGAAGCTAATTAAAACGAAGCGAAAATAAGTTCAATTGTACCGAAAGAAAAAGAGCATCGATGCTGAATGTCTGAAAACCACTCGCATCCAAGGAGAATTTGAATAGAAGTGAGACCAAGCACGGCTTCATGGCAGCTTTAATGGCGAAAAACGAAAACGGTGACTACTAGTTTCGCGAGATGTTGTCATGGGACCCCTCCCTTTCCGCTAGTCAACGCACGCGTGTTCGTTGACACGAGCGCATTGACGCGGCGCTCTCTCCCTCACTAATCAAGTTGAAATGGCAATTGATGCATTTGCGTAAATTTCCCATACACACACACGCTCACACACAAACACGCATGGTGCCTCTACTGGTTAGACCCATTTACCGCCTTATTCTTGGTGTGGTGAGATTGGTGTCAGTGGAGCGGGCCTCGATGCGCACTTATCATTCGCCGTGCGATGCGAAGCCAAAAGATCAAGCGGAATAGGTTTCGTCTGGGCGGGTTTCCGGGAAGCCATCATTATTGTCTCTGGCTGTGTCATTCGGTGGAAATTATAGCGACGACGAGACGAGGTGCACGCGGACGGGGAACCGCCTTCTTTTGACTGCGGACGAATTATGAATCTGGGTTTCGAGTGTCGTTAACCCCTCCACTTTAAACCGCTTCAATTGAGTTGAGATTATGTTTTTTTTCCCACCGTGATTCTTTTCTTGTTGTCTGGCACTCAAGTGTCATCGACATTAAAATTTATTCACCCAACTTTCTTACGCTTACTTTATTCTGGTTGGGTTCTTTCCATAAAGGGCTCTGTCAACCCATGACTGTGCTGACAGAGCTGCGTAAATCGACAGAGGTTTTTATTCACCTGCACGACACCCAGAAAGCTATTTCATGAATGTGTAACAGGGGATTAGTTCATAAACCAATACGCGTTGTACTTTACCCTAGCAAATTTAATGGAACTGCGGCCTTTGATAAACTACCAGCACTAACTCACGAATTACTGTTAGGACTAGAATTGACATCAGTATAGACTGCACATAATGCAATCTTTCCCTTATAAAACTATGAGATTTTTATTTTTAGTTGGTGTTAGACGATATAATTTTTTCAGTTTCCCTGATTTTCATAGATTCATCTATCCAAACTCTTCTGTTTTGGGTGCCAATCAGCAGCGGAAGACTTGCCTGAAAATTAACATGTAAAAAAGCACCAAAATAGGCTCATATTTGGTAAAAAAGAATGAAAAATAACGGTAGTTTTGTTTTTCTTATTGTACAACTATCATTTTCATGTCAAATCAGTACCTGAAGTTTAGAATGTAGTCTACTTTTGAAGAACTAAAGTCTGTTTGTCCGTAACAAAGTTGATTTATCAATTCTCTCCTTTTTGGTGTTTTCTCTCGGCCATTCATCCACATTGGTAATGGTTACAACTTATTCAGGCCTACTACGAATACGGCGATGAAATTTGCGTTAAAGGTTGAAATCGCCATGAGAAAAAATTGGCCTAAACCGGAAATCGAACCATGGACCTTCGACTTTCCGGGTCAATGCGCAGACCACTAAATGTCTATGTAGTGGACACGTTTTTAAAGTGCCGTAGTTAAAAAATTTTTGGAGAAATTTGTAAAAGCTGTCACCATTAAGAAAACATTCAATTAACGTGCAATTGACGCATCTCTCACGTTTGATTGGCCATTATTTATATTTTAACTTAGAAAATAAAATCTGCCGGCGGTAAAAATGAATTGTACATTCATATATTATGAAAGTGTCAGTGAGTCTGGAATATTGAACTCGAGAAGTGGGCAAAAAGTAGCCTATTATCTGCGGATGGACAAAATTTAATTTTGTGAAAAGTTTTCAAGTTTTTCTAAAAGTTATGTGCTTGGAAAACAATAGCGTTGCGTTGTAGAAAAACCGTGCGTGAAAACGGAGATTTTCGCTTATATTTTTAAATGTTGCAGGTCGTACATGTTTCTACGCGTTGCAGGCGTCAATCGGCTTGACATTTTGAATGTTATCTTTTATAGCCTGCTCCGTCGGTCCTTTTAAAGGGGTATTTCTAGAACGAATGATAAAAATTATCTCGGGTGAGATACTGGATCGCGCCAAAAGTTTGAGTTGGGCCTTCGTGAATGCATCAATGCCAGGCAGTGACAAGAAGAAAAACAGCGTAGACGTGATGACCTCATCGCACCGTCTTCTGGATGCAAGTAGGCAGAGAATTCTTTCTCCATTACGAGACGTAGCCAACTTTTTACGATTTAGCGGACGCCATCCAACAGTGGCTTTTCCCCTCCGTGTCTCGCTATATGCCAAGACATCATGTAATTTGCGTCCTGATTGTATTTCCTTGAATGCGGTGCGGTTAAAGTGTTACGAATAGCCCTACCGTTTTCTATCAGTTTACTCTATAGAATCCCGCAGGGGTTAGGTATTAAAATGCAGTGTAATGCCAATGGGAAAATACTGTCAATTTTATTATTCAGAAATGTTTGACCCTCTAAATTATATCCATAACAGGACATCATGAGTATTTTACCCTCGTACAGATGGATTAATTTTCAATGTGTCATTGGTGTTTATATTGTTTCATCATCAAAATAAGTATATACAACCATATACGTAGAGGTACGTACAGTCGTAGCCATACATTCCTCAATTAAAATCTCCAGGCTTGGTTTAAATTGTGCAATTATTCAACACTCTGTTGAGGAGTAGCGAACCTTCAAACACTCGGTTTGTTCTACTTAGTTAAATTTATCATACAATTATCAAACTTGCAAAACATCGTGGCAGATATTCGGTGGAGGATTTTAGGGGATAATTCCTGGCGAGGATATTGTTCAAGGATGTGAAGAAAATCATAGTAAAAGTCTTGCGTTGCATGAAGAAGAAACGTGGACTCAGAAAAATAGTTATGGGTATAGGTGTAGGCGTTTGAGATATGATTGGGGAATGGAAAATGCGCGGAAGAGAAGAAATATGGACGAGGTAGCGTATGTTATATTGGGTAAGGATGGGAAATTACTTGAGGAAATCAGGAGAAGGCGGATTAGGTGGTTGAAAGAAATATTGAGAGGTGAAGAAGACATGCTGAGGCCTTGACAAAGGGGGGACGGTTAAAGTAGTTTGGGCGAGATAGTTCCCCTGTCATGATAGCGTCCATATTCGAATTATATGTTTTAATTTCACCAGTTTGAGGACATTTAAATTAAATACTTCATTATTTATGGTGCAAAAATTTACCGTTATAAGACTGATACTCTTAACAGAATAAAAAATCTACATAAGACTTTGACTTGAATAATTATTTCCACGCGATACGTTTAAAACTTCTTCTCGACGGAAGGTATTTGGAGGTTATGAAAACATTACTGCGGTGACAATGTAATTTATTTTCAAAAATATTCGAGAAAATATGCAAACTATGCACTGATAATTTTTTGACGAAATCTAAGTATTAGAAACTCCATTTTTTTAGGTAAAGTCTCTCTGAAATGCATAAACGTACCATTTCCCATGTAAAATGAGTGGTATTTTTCGAGGAAAATATCGGAAAGTAGTTTGGAAAGGGGCTGATATTTTGGTATCTTTGGAAGAGTGAGATATTTTTCTCTAAAATGAAACCAAATTCATTGATTTATAGGTGAAATGATATTTCGCTAAAACTATCTTAAACGGGAAGGAGAAAATGGTGAGAATAGGCTAGAAATAATGGACTGTCAAGAGGTAGTATGTTACCCAAGCTGATGAATCAAATGGTGTATGACAACGAGGACCTACTGCCGTTACAGATTAGAATAGGTTTTTCTAATTCCATTCACCCCATCAATATGGGTAGATAAAATCTGCTGTGTAGTGTTTTTGTTACATAACGCAACAATCTTCTGCACTTTTTTTGGGATGAGAGGTGAGGTATATTTCCCATTGAAATGATCGGCTCTTGGCAGTAGGAAATATTTGCCGTCATAGGATAAATCCGCGCCACCAGAAAGAATCTTAACTCCATCTGGTTCGAATCGTCTGCATTAGATGATAATTAATGCTGTGATATTGCTCGCCAAACGTTCGTTAACACTTACTTTGGACTTTTGCTTTGAAATTCTTGGTTACATATCTCTCTGTGGTGGAATCCCAGATATTAATTGCTGGGGGTAGCTGTTGAAGCGGAATCTGTTGACCTTAGCAGTCAAGGCTTTGAGGTTATCGAGGATTATGAGATACGAGTGTTCTCCTTATACGGAAACGCTCCGAGTAGAGCGAGGAAAGAGAGCACATTTCTGAAAGATCATCTCGTGACCGTGGGCAGACATTAACGAGAGCTAGTTACGGGAGGAGAGAGTCGCACGCACGGAGTGTGACATAACTCACGACGCGTGACACATACGCTGGCATTATCTGCGCCGGGTATTTCTCCCATTGCTTCATTTAAAGCCTCTCCTATTCTCCGAGCCCCCGTGACGTTGGGGCGTGAGGTAATCCCCTCTAGCCCGAAGCAAGGAATTTGCGTAGCGTTGGTATTTCGTTTTGTGAAATCAAGCCTTTAATAGTCAAAGTTGTGTTGCAGAAATGCCGTCGCGGTGGAATGGAATCCAATGTTTATCTTATAGATTACGTTGTCCTTGCAAGAAAAGGGAGAAATTGGTTCACAATTCAAAAAAATAAGAACAAATAGAATTAGCTTCCGAATAGTTCTCTTACTGGTGATGCAAATGCAAAAGTAGATGTAAAAATACCGCAGTGATTGCTCCTGACTTAAATTTACTCTTTCATGGTTGCAAGAACGTTTAGTTATGGAATCAATTGTTATGAGATCCATGAAGTAATGGTCCACATAAAAATATTCGGGTTGCTGGAACACATATACCAGTTTCATAATTTATCAACCAATAATTAATTGCTTCGAATGTTCTTTCACCGCTGTATGAAATTTATAGTGGTTTATCCCGTGTATAATTGCTAATGCACATAATCAGTATTCAGTCAGAGTAATCAAACCGGTCATTTGTCTCAAAACCACTATTTTATCAAGTAATAAAAACTCCAAGCGGATCATCGCGTGTCCGCCATCTTGGCTACTTATGGAGCTCATAACTTCATTCCATAAGTTATGAAGCCATTGGTTAAACCAATAAATTTATCGAATGTTTCTGCAACACTTACTGAATGGTTACCATGGCTAATGGGTCCCATAACTCTTATGTAGTTCATACATGTCGTTCCTGCAACTGGCCATTAGTAACTGTCCCGTGATTTAATGTTGGTACTTATTTTAAAATGACGCAAAAACATATAAATTTGTGATAAAAACAAAAAATACATTCTTTATCGCCCAAATATTTTTGGGGATAATTCGCATCCCTTTTTGTAATTAACAGACCCATGTGAGATAGATATGTGTACCCCAGAAGTCAAGGGATCTACCTAAGTGACATTTTTGAAATAAATAAGTTAAGTACAGGAATGGGATGTGAAAATATTATCCTTTTAGGTGGTAAAGGGATCCAAGTGATTTTCTTGACAGGTGTTGCTATCTAGGGTAATGCCTATTAACTACTTAGTGGGTTGTACCAAACATTTTCAACTTTGACTTAAGTTTTCTCTAAACAATGGTTTTGTTACTTAGACCCCTTGACTTCTGGGGTCCTCATATATACTACTGTTCTCCGTTTTTTCCATTATTCCCTAAAATACCTTGCAATATCAAGTTCCATTTGCTGGAGAACTTCCATGGAATGGTAGAATTTTCTTGCTGTCATTAAACGGGGATTAAATTTTTCTAGAATTAACTGGACTATGAATTGACTGAAATTCAGTCATTTAACGGCGCAACCCAGTAAACTCCTTGTTTGAAGTTCAGAACTAATGAGCTCTTCAGATTCATCTACATGCCCTACGGTTGGCAATACACAAATACATGAGAGAAATATTTTAGTGATTCTCACATGATCTTGGTACTGAGCAGTCTATTAATTGTCTGTGATAGCTCATACCCTCCCACTCACATTTGAGAGGAGTTGGCATGGTATCACGTAAATTTGAGAAGTTACGCGCACGTTTACAAAGATGTACAGCAAAGGATAAAATTTGCCATGAAAAATTCATTTGATTTGACCGTCATAAAAACCATGATATCTACATTTCCGGTAAGGTAGGCGAGCCAGTTACAAAACCAAGCCGTCTTCATCTCTTACAGGGGTGGCCAACCAAAATGATCTTGCGGGCCACTTTGGAAATTCATCATAACTCCGCGGGCCGCATATAAAATCGGCCACAAAAAAATTACATATCCCCATATTAGATTTAGACCCACTATAGACATTATTTTGGAGGGAAAAATTGAAACATAATTATTTATTATTATTGTGTTAAAGTTATTGTATTTAAGTGTGATGAATCTCGCGGGCCGGAAAAATGTTCAAGGCGGGCCGCATGCGGCCCGCGGGCTGCGGGTTGGCCACCCCTGATCTACCACATCAAACTATTACCCTGCAAGCCTGAGGCAATTTACTTTCATCATCATGCACTACACTATGGGTATGCTGCAAATGGTACAGAAACTACTAGAATAACCTATAACGTAACTACGTAAACGTGACACAAGAGTCATGCAGAGAACATACAAAACATGGTGTTAGCACTACGCTGCAGATTTAGAAACATGCATTAGGGAAAGTAAGAATTAATCAGCTACACTACCTGTTAACTAACCTGATTCAAATTTTTATCGCGTATGGTGAAGCATTTAACGCATATTGTGACGTATCGCGTGGATACCAAATTAAGATAGATAAAATGTAACAATTTCGATGCCAGATATTCACTTGAATTGAAACTTGAACCCTTCGGTCTGGAGATTTTCTCATGGGCACCTTCCTTCAATACTTAGGAAGCTTAAGAAGCATGATTGAATGTATATTCTTGCTGGGGGTTTGACAGAGTGACGGAATGTGGATTGAAACCGGCTTTATCAAGCTGGAAATCTGTTCCTTCCGTAATGAGGGCGGAGATTGACGGGTAAAATAGCAGTTTGGTGTGATTGACTCGATCTCAAGTTTTCGTGTCAATCAAGCAGTACATTTTCACAATATACCCAGCCACTATAATCTCAGTTTTGATTTACAGTGCAACCACTCATTACTCACTGTCGCATAAATCCTGCGGCGAAAGACTGTTTCCTGCAACTGTATTTCGAAACGTCAGGAAACTTTTTTCAGTCTTTCTTCTGTGATTTTATTTTCCCGAGTACTTTGGTTCTTTTCGCGGGAGAGAGGAAATTGGGCCCGGATCCGGGACCTTTTTCTTTCTCCATTTTTTTCCCAACGTATTCACTTACGATCGCTGCGAGAGAGGCGTGTCCCGAATGCAAGGGGGCCGAATCGCATATACGCGTTGCATTGTGGGGCGGAGGCGACCCACTCCCACGTCGCCCACTGCCGATCCCGCTTTCGCAACAATGACGTTTTCCTGGAAACCCGCCAATCACGAGACCCGCACGCGCGCTCTTCTTTAGCGGTTGGAAGCGACAACTAGGTGGAAAAAAATGACTGTGTCGCTCCGTGCGTCTCGTGTCGGCGGTTTATTTTTTCATGTCCCCTCAATCAACGCCGCTGTTTTCGGATCCGGGCGAGATTTTGTATCTGTCTGGCTGACGACGCTCACGGTGACGTGATGGAGTGCACAATTCTGGGGGACACGTTGCGAAGATGAATTGTGAATGACTGTAGGCCAAGGAGGTTTCACTGTGCTGGTGGCGCAGTCTAGATAATTTTTTGTGACGTCGAAAGGTCGCCATCTCTATTTGCGAACTTTTGTCCTACGGGAGCAAATGTCGAGAACGTAGCATTGTGGCTACGTTGCCGACGATCGTTAATAATAATAATGATAATTCAATTCATTACAGAAATTACAGAGAGATGCACAATCGGTAACGCCTAAGGATGAGCCGGTATTGAGGCTACTATCAGATAATCCATGCAAACGAAATAGAAACAAACAAAAAATATTTGTATTTTGCAATCAAATGTTTAAAAATGCAGTGAAGAATTATAAAATAATACAAAAAATGACTCAGAGATATACAGAGTGATATACAATGGTAACAAAATGAGACATAAATACATGGTCAGATATACTTACTTTAACAATAGTATTGCAAAAATGCTTCATTATATTTAATAAATATTTCATGCAAATTACAGAACAAAACCTAGATGTTTTTTATAAGTGATTACCAATTGTTTATTTCCTAAAGAAATTTTCGGATGTTTTTTTTCTTCCTTGATGTGTGTCGGAAGGACATTGAATATTTTTCGTGTCATATATGCAAAATATTTTTGGTATAAAGTTCGATTAGGTTAGGTAAAGAAAGAGCATTTCTTTCACGCACGATAAGAGATCATAATAGCTGCTAATCTACATCTACGTAATACCCTGCGAGCCGCCGCATGGACGTGTGGCAGGGGGTGTTTGGTCACCGGCCGTGTACTGATGTAAGTTTTTGGGAGGTGATGTGATAATAGTATAGGAATGTATTTAGTAGAGCTCAGTTTTTATTCTGATCATTTATTGTGCGAGGAAAGGACGAGTTCTTGTATCTATCTGTTCGGCAGTGTATATCTCTTATTTTATCGCATGTCAGAACTAGAGATGTAGTGAGGAATCATGATAATTTTCTCTGTGTCGCTCTGAAAAACATCAGTTCTGAATTTCTCAAGCAAGCTAGGCCTAGCGTGTAGGCTCCAAGTCTCTAGGGCCCCCCACCTTAATGCCTCTAAAAGTCGTGACACATTATATGTACGCTCGTAGCAGTTTCTAACGAAGCCCGCTGCTTTCCTTTGTATTTTTTAAAATTTTTTTGGTCAAATCTCTATGACCAGGATCCCAAATACTCGAGATGTGGCCTAACCAGAGCGAAGTAGCATCTCTCTTTTAATTTTTCATCCGAGGACCTTCCTATTATACGCTTAACAAATCCTAGTTTCTTTAATACTGTGCCGCATATGTTTTGTATGTGATCCGCTCGATATATCAGAAGTTAAAGTAATTCCAAGATATTTTAACGAGACTTTGAAGAATTTTAGTCAACAGATAGTGTAGCCAATGAGTCGATTTGCTCCTTAATGCTTGTTTTTAAATCTGCAATTAAGTTCTAACATCGCTTTTTGCAATATTCCTTCGTCATTTTTGCAGTTTCCAAATACCTTAGCACAAATAGTTTCTGTGGCAATGGTAGTAAATCTATACTGTAGTGCGTGTCGGTGAAAGTTTTTGCAGGTTTTTGCAGGTTCTTACTACTGCAATAATGGTCATGATTTCTTGAACTTTATAAGGGTACATTAAATGACATATAGTTAATAACTCACCCTCTTCCGAAAACCCTTGAGGTGCCTCGCAGGGTAATATGTAGATGTAGTATTGACGAAGGGTAGAAGGTAGACGGTAGCTCAGATGACGGTATCACGTTAAAAATGCCGCTGAAATTTGGTTATTGGAAGTCTACTCATTTTCACTGAACATGATAGATCGCAATATTGGTATTGTTTCTTAATTTAAGGAGAGGAATATCATTTTACCTACAAGTCAACGAATTTGGTCTCATTTTCAAGAAAAATATATCTCCCTTCCATTTAAATAAAGCAAAGAAAATCTCCGAGAGCCGTAAACAATTGGCACCCTTCGTCAGAAAACACCAAACTTACTGTGTTGATATGCTGGGAAAAACCACAGCAGCGACTAACCACAGCCCCTCTACCGAGGATACCCCCTGTGATGGTTTACGGGAATGTTACTTCCTCGCCAGGGACCAACACAGACGCACTCACACAACCCAAATAGGACTGGCAGTAAATTATTCAGGATCACATTAAACCTTCCGTTTTGATGGAGTTTCAAACCTAATGCGTGAAAAAATGAGTCAAGTTAAAGACTTATTTAGATATTTTCATTTTATTACTTACAATTTCTGTCTTTTTACACTATTTTATAGCACCATTAATAATTCAATATTTAATTAAAATGTCTCACAGTTGGTGAAATAAAAACGTACATATCGAATATGGTCTCTATAATGATTAGGGAACTATCTCGCTTGCACTACCTTAAATGTTAGAGTCCATCTAATAATGAACCCGGTATTTAGTAGTCGAACTTACCGTTTTACTAATAGCGATATCATTATGTCGGTGAAATATGTAGAGGCTTTCGTATGTCTATTCCTACCATACTCCTGTACCATTCTTAAGACCAGAAGCACCATTTGATGTTACTAATCCATCCCGATTGCTGCCGGCGAGCAGAGAATCTGCTAGTCGCTCGCATCATCAGGCCGAGATGAATGTTTCTCGCAGATAGGTCGCAGGAGCGTAGTGTCTCTACAATCGAAGAATTATGATATCTTCAAGTCATCCGCGTGAGGCATGGCGACGTGAAAGACTGATATTTAATTGCATTAGAAAGGGACTCTGTTGTGAGCACGATGAAGATATACCCTGGGTTCGTTTGCGGAGCGTTACAAATCGTTCATGACTTGAATAATTCAGAGGATGTTAAGGGGGTGGACCCGGGTTACTTAGACGATTAACGACTTTCCCGCACTCGAGCGAAAGGTCGCACTTCCTTGTAAGCATCAGTACCCCCCTCCTTTCTCCTCCATAATGCACCGCGATGGTAATCGTTTCATGAACTTTTCCTTGGATTTCTCGGTAGGATAATACACATAATGATAAGAATCAAGCTGTGGTGTCAATAAATGAACAATAACTCGGTTCAACTTTGTGGAGTTCCATGTTAATTGGTAAAAGCAACTTTTAAACTCGACTGGTCAGTTCACAAATCAATTTATTATCAATAGATTGTATATTAACAGATCAATATATTGTCGAAAAAATTGTGCATTTAATAAATTGATCTGTGAAATGACCAGTGGAGTGTTATAGTTATTTTTACTGATTAGCTATTGTGTCCTTTTTTCGAGCTATTTTAATTTTTTACTGTTGCCCTTTATATAAAGTATGGATTCCTAAGATATAATGACTCAAGATTTTGTTCATAGTGTTACATCAGTTACTTAAATCAATTTATGTCTTATTTTCAATTAAATTTGTTATTTTAACTGACTAACATGAATGGACCGCGTGGGCTCATGCGTTAATGCATGAATGAACAGAAATTGAGCAGGGACTATTTCCTGGCCATGTATTCACGTATTTTTCCAAGTCGTGATTGCACGATGAATTTTTATGGGGCTTGCAATGCTGAATGTACTCACTGGAGTCATGCATCGTGTATATATGCCTTTGGGCAAGAAAATATTGATATGATACATCCACAGTTGGTGTCAATCGTTTCAAAAAGTAAATTTTCATATAAATAATATCTAATTGCCCATAGTAGGTTGCCTGTAATTTTGATTGATAATACTACCATCATATAAGTTTGAATGAGTTGCAATGATTTGATTCAATCTATAAGAGGCAAAGATGTTTGGACAATAAAATCGAATAAGTCTTTTCACTTCCATTCAGGTTTCTGTTAGTTCTGCATCTGTCGTTTGTATTTATTTTTCTTCTTATACAGTTTTCAACACCCTTAACGCCAATCCCACTCTTGAATAGTCTTTAACACTACTATTCTGGCCTCCTCCTTCATGCTTTCATTTCTTTTTCACCCCTACTTGTCTAATCTAAGCTATGATTTTTGCTCTAGCTGAAGGAATCGTGGAGTTATTGTGGCCCAGTTCTCACGAGCGAAACAAAAATGTCGCCTCAACAATGATATCCGTCCAGTTGACAATTTCTAGGACCAGGAAATTGTATTCCTCGCAATTTACGATGCAGATATCATGGCATATTTAAACAAGATACAGCTTTAAATTGTACGTACGTAAGTTGTTAACAATGCACGTGCTGAGCTTTAAATTGAAGGTCCTCGTAGAAAAATTGAGGATTTTATTGACTTACCTGGATTGTGAAAGAAAACTCTTAAATCTAGGTTAATGAACTTATATTTATTTAAATTTGTTTTGTCACTTTGTGGTCATATGTATGTGTACCAGAAAGACTGCAGCCTTACCATTACGCCCAGCTGCCGTTCAATAATCATATTCCATTGACGTCCTGGTACGTCCATATTCCTTCATATGAAATATAGGAAGATGAACTAGGCCTGGGCCATATATCAATCTGTCGTGAAATATGACGATATTTAAATATGTCGGGAATCCGATATTGAGTTTTGAACATATGCGATAAAGCGTTGTCCGATAAAGATCGTGATATATCGGGACCGATTTTTTATTGGGCCCGATATAATTTCCTAAATGAAGAATCTACAGAACCTTTTTTAGGAGTTTATTGGTATAAAAAGTGATATTATTTTAAAGAACAGACTTTAGTCTTTGACTTGTTTAAATTTTAAAGGACTTAGAGGGACATTTGCTCTTTTAATAGGGCAAAGTGGCGGACTATTTGTTTTACACCGATTTTCTGATTTTAGGTAGAAAGATAGTTGAGAGGGACACAAAATAACCGTGAGTAACTTACATCATGATATTTTCTAAATGTTGTGATTATGAAAACATTGGGTGACCCTATGCAAAAGCATTGAAATCTGGTTACTTTCGCGACTGTGTTGTGGCTCAGACGTGGATGTATTGAGTCCATCGAGGATATTAGCGAATAAAACGTGCTTGTGGCTGCCTCCGAAATCAACACAAGTGCCGTAGTCTCGCGTTTTAACACGTAAATTGGGGAAATTAGGTGAGTGCCGCGAGCGGCCATCTGTGCGTGAAAAATGGCATCGTGCTCTGCGTTTGGCTGCCAAAACAGAATAAATAAGACATCTAAACAGCCACTAATATTATGGTTTTTCCCAAAGTTCCTTGGTCTTTAAGGTGTGCTAATAAAAAAATGTTGCCCATTTGCCGTAGAGTTCTTTTCGCATGGAGTACACTACATGTTTTGGGCAGCTTTTGCATTTCATTATTACATTTATCATCTGTAATCCACTGGTCCGAACAGTTACTTGTGATGAAATATGATCCAATGTGATGGCTAAATAGTATCCATCCGTGTCCTTGGCCTCTTGTCGTCAGGCCATGCTCACAATTAGCATTGGAGAAGACGAAATGGTATGCATTTGTGATTCGATTACTACGTACATATGTAATTAATTGAGGACTGTTGAAGAAAAAGAAAAATCATTAGCACCCAGAAAATTCTATGACGACGATTGAAACTATTTGGAATGCGAAATGGACACAATCAGTGGGTATTCGGTTTTATTCGGCATTGTAGCAGACGATATTTAAGGCATTCCTAACATACGTCATAACGTCAATTTGTAATAAACGGAGACAAATATAAGCTTTGGAACTGTCATTCATACACAGGCGTTTCCCCAACGACACTTGTATGTAGTATTCATGGGAAATGGGAGGTTTTATGTAAGTATTAGGTTTCCAATAGCATCGTAGCAGACGATGTTGTAGGGCATATGTCATTTTCTCTATTGCTACGAACTGTCGTGAATTGAAGAATCAAAGCAACCATTAATTTTAGGTAAAAAGGTTAATATTAATATATAAATACATTTCACGTGTTATATCAGCTCCTGGGTCTCGTATTCGATAATAATTGCACCGCTAAAATACACGGAGTTAAAGGGAAGAAGGCAATGTTTTCGTAGTCAGAACATGGCCAAAGCGCAAGGCTGGTGGCTTCATTTTTTTCGCGTAAGGTTACCCCTTTGGTGAGTACGAATGGGTTACATTGTAGCTGTTTCACGGAAGCGATGTGAGAGCTGCGTATTTATTTCATAATGAAGAAATGTACATTACGATTCCGGCGATTGGCGACTAGGGATTGGAAATTTAAATCCAGAATCGATTTTAGATTAATCGACTTTCGATTTTGGTTTTAAAAATCGACTGTCTAAAAATTCGATTTTTTGTCCAAAATAATCGAAAAATCGAAATCGAAATTTTTCAATACTAAAGTAATTGTCTGCTGAAATACGGATGTGCTGTTCTAACAAAATGCTAAATATGGGTTAATGGAAGCACTAGGGATAAGAACTGAATACGGTGAACTTGATTAATACAATTTATTATTTTACAGATATTTATAAGGTATGCAGGAAAGTAATAATATATTACATATAGGTAATATAACAAGAAAATTATATATAATTTAGTAGCCCATGCGCAGAAGACGATATTCAGACTGGGCGAATCTATTTTGAAGAAGACGAGTGCTCTGAAGCGATTTATTGAGAAAACGTTTACAAAAAAGGCACAATGTCAACACGTATTATCATCTCGAATCTTCGTCTCGCGGTCTACAATGTATTACTTTTGAGCGTGAGTCCCCGCCTAGACTAGAAGTATTGTAATAAAAATCCGCAGCCCCACAGTTGGCAACTCCAACCTGCCGGTGTCCGATGCACTTTGCCTCCCCACCGAGGTTCCCCCACCAGCGATGCAGAGTGAAATAGCACGGAGCGGAGTAAAGCGAGGCGGCAAAATTCAAATGCTGTAGCAAGCTAAAAATCGAAAATCGATTTTGAACGATTTTTCAAAATAAAAAGTCGACTACGATTAAATCGAAAATCGGAGTGTGATTATCGATTTTCGATTAACATCGAAATCGATTTTCCAATCCCTATTGGCGACTACCGCGTTAATTTAATTATTTTAATCCATTCCATTTTGAATTTACCTCTCTTTGCCATTATCCCTACTTTAATGGCTGACAGGAAGATTGTTTGGAATTTAATTCGAAAATTAAGTTAGGAAAATTGGAACCCATTTCACATGCACATTTTTTCCCTAAGACATCGTCTTGAATCTGGTGTTGCACCACAATTCTGGAAAAAAATCCACTCTTTGAATTTTGGCCAGCTTTTTTCGATTTCAGCCCACTGTGCGTCCCCTCGATATTTTCATGATGCACGTGACGACGAAATTGTGAAAATAAGCATCGTGGATAGCAACTTTCAGAAGTGTGGACGTTTGGAGGACATCGCCTTTGCGCTATCGTCAATTGGACATAATCGATTACCAATAAAGCCCCATTGCACATTGGTGCCAACCGAAGTGTACCGGGCTCAAATCCTTGTGATGTCTCTTTGAAGTCCCGCGATAGAACTAGAGTGGTGTGATTTTCTGGAACCAAAACTCAAAAGGGTTGGTGAGGAAGTAAAAGGAAAGGAAATGGCCCCACTTCCTGGAAATTTGTTCGCCTCGCCTCAGGGTCTGGTGTGGGAAGCGCAAACTCATCACTTTTCAGAATTAACCTTCGTGTTTAACATGATGTCTATGTAGTTTCAAACAAGACGAATTTCATTTTGCTCACTATTTTTTGCTCTTCTTTAACAAGGGAAAATAAAATATGTAGTCCTTGGATAAAAAAGTGTATGTATTAATGACAGTGACAATGTTATGGTGTAGCTGTGAATCTAAACTACATGTATCTTAGATATAATTGAGTTGATGAAGATGGCCTAGAGAACTCTAAGCGAATAAAGTTCGTTTTTCCTCATTAATGTGACAGGATGATTACGTTAGAGGCTGCTTAGAAGTGATTAACAGATCATGAAGAATTATTGATGGAATTTAACTTTGTTCAAATGTCAAATTAAGCATTGTCTTTGATGTAATGAGGAATAGAGATTGGTAAATACAATAAAAAATGGCGATATAAAGAGTTATATGATTACGTGAATTTTACGAAGCACACTTTCAAGAGAACGCAGAGTTTAGTGAGCTGAAGTTTCGAGAAAATTATGGGAAAGGCGTATGACTGTTTGGTGGTCAAGTACGGGCATGAGGATGCATTAGGAGGAAATAGACTTAAGATTAACTTGAGAGAGTTTATCAGTGTAAAAATGACATGTGAAAGGAGGAAAAGATATTTTAAATCACGCTGAGAACTAAAAAAAATCGAACATTACTTATCCTTCAAATTTTCAACCATGATTTATATCGCGGACGAGAAAGTTTTAAGCCATCAAAGAGTGATAATTTCTACAAATTCAGAATATTCCGGCGATATCCAGTGGAAACGAAACACAAGTGACAAATCATAAAACGAGCCTGATGATGCTGTAATAAGCGAAACCTAGGTCGAAAAGAAATTTGTTCTATTGAAATTTGCTCGTTTTGTGATTTTTCAGTTGAGTCATTTTTTATTTAGTATCATTGTCAGGGTATTAACCGTACTCATTTATTTGCGACTGAAGAACGTAAAATAATAAAGTGTAATTGCAGTAGTTTCTAAAATGTTGCTTGGCAAATATGTAACTCAGAACTCAGAACTGTGCATTAAGCTGCAGCGTCTTCAAAACTCCTGTCTGCGTTTTGTTTTCAACATCCGCTATGATGAACACGTCACGCCTTATTACGAAAAAATTAAATGGCTGAAATTGGATAAACGCCGAAAACTGCAAAAGGCTTTATACGTGTTCAAGGTTCTGAAATCCAAAAACCCCACCTATTTGTATGAAAATTTTATATGTAATGTACATACAGGAAAAAGATCAACTCGTGTCACTGAGTTATTTTTAGTCCCTAAATTCCATACCTTATTATTTGAGCACTCTTTCCTAATTTCCTCCTGCAAGTTATGGAATTGTTTACCTGTAAATGTTAGAACCTCTATCACAATTTATATGTTCAAGAGAAACATGACTGATTACCTATGGAAAATTGCTTAGTTTTTTTGTAATCTTTTATGTTATGGCATGTATTTATTTCTTTTCTATGTTCCAGGGGACTTAAAGTCCCAGAACAATAAAGACTATTTTCTATTCTATTCTATTCTACAAAGTGATCGAGCAATTTCTGATCACAAATAACCGCAAGATTCAGTTCTTTCCCGGCGTTGGTTTGCTGTGAAGTCTGATTGTTTTTTTTTCACTAGATCAGATAATGGACCAGCCGGCAATGCGGTGGATAACTCTAAAATCGTCTTCTGGTTTGATCATTCACCGCCTCGATACACCTGTCTTTTGAACCCCTTTGCTTTCAAGGTTAAGAAGTGATAATTATTCCAGTTAGCGGCTTCATTCACCAGTCGTTGAGCATGGAATCCGCCATATTATGCTGGCCATCTAGTTGAGTTTTGTGTTTTTAGTGCCGAGTTGAGCCCCTAAATGGGAGTTCTGCGAAATTCGGTAGTATATGACTTGTGAGATAACAGGCCGTAAGAATAACTTAAGGAACATAAAAGAGCTTCCACGAAGGACTAAGATGCTTTGATAGCGGGCTAAATTCGTCCAATTCGAAGAAGCTTCCAGGCCGACATAACAACACACTTAATTTTCTCGTCGAATGTTTTCCCCCGCCAGAGAAAACACCAGTCAAGCGACCGTGGGAAATAACTAAGACGAGGGTGTAAAATGTTTCCTCAGGCATAAAAGTCGGCCCCGTTGGCGTCGGGGAAAAGTCCTCGCCTGCTAAACCGAGAGTCGTGGGTTCGAATCCAGCGTGGGTGGAAATATTATCACCACTCTGCTCTGTGTGCCTGGCTATTTGTGTTCGTCTGTTGTCATTGTTGTTCACGCAGCCAAATTGGCCAAATGTGATGCATTCGGGGTGGTGAAGATAAGATAAAATGAAAATAAAACTTCAATTTCAATTTCGTCGCCCTAATATGATATAATTGCTGAAGGATAAAGGCAGTTCCTCTACATTATTTTCATTGCAATTCCAGGATTCGTTTACTTTCACTACATATAATTGGTAGTATCAGGCGTAACTTTGTGGAATCTGTTAACATTATAATGATAACACAACTTTGTTATTCCACATATCTTTATTTATCTTTGTGGAAAAACTAAGTTAAGTGTTATCATTATTCTTTCACTTTATAGTTATGACTCATCCTAATACATCCTCTTTTATGTGCCTCTGTCTTAGCTAAAGATAATTCTAGGGCATAGAACTCGGTCACATATAAGATGAAAAAAAAATGTAGGATTGTCAGTCAGTTAAATTGAAAAACAGTGGAATAAATAGTATAAAAATTCATCTTGATTACTTTTTTTTCAAAAAAGAAACAAATTTGTAACGAAAACATTATGAGTAAACTTCAAGAGATCGAAGAATTTCGAATTTCTTCACGTTTTGCAATTTATTCCCCTAATTTTACCCTCATAGTCTAGTCTAATATAGTTAATACGTTCTCTTCGAAACTCATGTACAACGAGCACTTGCCGCTTCGGCTTCTAAAGCTCAGAACGTAAGGTCAGTTGTGTCGCTTAATCATAGTGCATTCATATGATGGTTTTCTTAAAGTTGGCGCCATAGTCTCGCTTCCTTTAATATTCAATCTCGCATGTTTGCTGCCCAAAAAGTGAAGTGACTTGGGCGATGGAAGTGGTTACCGCATAAAAGAAAAGGGATTAATGCATTGCTTGATGTACCGCGAGATGAGGTCGGCAGAAGAGAGAGACAGGCGAGGAGAGAAAGTCGGTCGTTTGGAGCATGCCGACATCGGCACGCTTCCAGGAAAAAATATACATATGCTCTCGCTTATGCATTCGTTCGAGTTCAACCTTACGAGATGCACATTTTTTTCTTCAATCTCTCCCCAGTTATCCTCTCGTCACGTCCCCCAAGAAGTCGGTCTCGAGGTCTGTAGTGTCGAGCCAGGAATGCCACAACCGGGAATTCCACAACCAGGATGCCATAGTATTCAATGAAACGCCTTATTTGGATCAGAAAAAACTCGGGCATGGTCTACACTCGCGTTGTGAATTGCTTATCGCATTTCTGTGCGATTATGGGGGCGGGAATCGTGGGTCATGGTGTATGACATACTTCAATTATTCTTCATCCGAGTCGAAAAAAAATTATCATGACCATATTTCATCGGTAAACGCGTTGGAACTCATGATACATGGAGTAATGGAAATGATTCAGGAATAATACATATTTTACTGCCCCTGGTAAAGCCTGTTTTGACTTGAGTTTCCGCGGCTCGAATACAAAATTTGAGCAAAATTTATTTTCACTATTGATGTTCAGGAATTAAGAAAAACTTTGCAAGTTTTATGTAGTATATTTTTGGACGACCGGTTTCGTCGAATAGTAAACATCCTCAGGTATCATCATCAAATCTGATGATGCCAACTATTTGAAGAAACCGGTCGCCCAATAAATATTTAGGCAAAACTTACAGGGTTTTTGCTATATCCTGTACATTATGGAAACATTTTACAAAGTTAAGGCTGAAACTGTTGAATTCATTTTCACAATGATTTTCTTCGAATCTTTGATTAAGCACCATATCTGGATATTTGTCATCAACAATTATAGCGAAATAAATTATATTACGCAGATATTATTTTCTGCTGAAGACAATTATTGCTCTAGTGCCATTACTCCATATATGGTTGGCTTTACTTAATCCGAACAAGATGATGTACAAGTGTACTGCATATGGCTGTGATCGTTTTGATGTTTTTTTACGAACTTTACGTGGCACCATAGATTCTTTTTGTTTATATGTACGTACTGACCTCGGTTCATCTGTATTTACATCTATAAAGTACCGTGCAAGCCACTACTAGGGTGTGTGGCACTGGGTGATTCCACACCCGGCATGAAACCCTCATCCCAGCTCAAATGAGAACCGCGCACATTTCCCCGGAATGCCCGGCGCAGGCCAAAATCAGTCAGGACAACAGTGTGCGGTCAGACCAAAAACTAGGAGAGTGCAACATGGACGAAAATGCTACCATGCAGTACACTACTTAATGTACGACTTACGGTTATAATTACTGCGACAGATAAATAGTTCTACAAGGTACTAAATCATGCAAGAGTCATATCATGTTGGAAAATGCATGCGAGGTTAGTAACTAATTAAGGAGTTAGGATATTTAGCACAAGGGCAAAAACTTATTTTACCAAGTCAGGGTCAAAGAATCCTAGAACATATCTATCGCAACCTTTATTGTCCCTCACTGAATGTAGAAAAAAAATGACATTTCAAATCTATCGGTTCTGCTGTCTATTTCCTTAATCTTATGCCTGTGATAGTGATATGCCGGTTCTCAAGACAATCGGCATAATGAATTATGATTTGGGTATAAAATGACGATGGTCCCTTGTGTCCGAGCGAGGCGTTTCTCCGATGAAAGTTGCGACAAGCCATCGCCTCATAGGCGAAAATTATGTTTTGTTTCGAGCATCGGCAATTTCGGATCGCTGGAAGGAGTGGTAACACGGGTTTCTCCGAACGCGTTCCTATGCCTCTCTTCCACCCCTATACTTTTGATCCCTCGCCCAACCGCTTCGCCTTTTAATACACAGCCGCCCTCCCTCCCCTCATATTCATTCCCTCCTCACTTCCTTTGTTACCGCCTCCCACCTCCCTGCGGTTTTTCATTTTATTACCTTTCTCACTTCTCGCCCCCACTACCCATGGGCCGCTGAAAAAATCGCGCGCCTAACCAGCCGCCAAATGCTATTCTCCCGAGCGCAGGTGGGACTTTCTCCGAAATTATCCAAATAATAGAACCTCAATTCGATATTGGAATGAAAATTCGTTCAATCCTAACAATGAAATAAATTAACCCAATCCCTAACATATACGGGCTCCAGTTAATTTCATCCGACGCCAGCTCATATCCATTTTATCATCTTATCTCACTGGATTATCCTATTTACATACTCCTCTTTTGCTGCAAGTTTCCTTTACAAATGAGGGTAATGCAAGGTCATTGATAAGCATTTTAACTCGTATAAGATTTTTCTGGACTCTGGATGATAACTGCTCTAATTAAATCCCGATAATTAGCGGTGTACATGAGTGTACTGAAAGACTTACAATGATTTAATCATCTGAAATTTTTTCAACCGATGCTCATTTCCAAGCTCTCTACTGATCTTATCTATCATCATTTCGGAATAGTTATGGCAAAAAAGAGACTTTTCCGAGCCTCTCGCTACGCCTTCTTATTTTTTCTGACAGTTTTGTCAACAAATACTGTCTAACATAATATAGGGTAGTATGGACAGGTGCAGTCAGCCAACCTTCAGGATTGGGCGAGCTAAGAAGTGAAATTCTATCGCCAATGTGCTATGTTCCACGTTGAAATGGATCTTGGTATTGGGCGTCTTCTCTGTGATAGTTGCTGATGAAGCATGACTCACTTATGGTGATATTATGCGGACTTTAAACGATCCCTTTTAGTTCGCTGGTTCTGTAACTGGCTCGCCTACCTAACCGGAAATGTAGATATCATGGCTTGAATCATGGTCAGGTCAAATGATTTTTTCGTGGCAAAATCCATCATCTGTTGTTCATCTTTGTAAACGTGAGCGTGACTTGGCATGTGCTAAAAGTTGATATTTAACGATGGTTACAATAAAAATATTATAGACTCTTTAATAAAATATAGATAGATAGTCTCTCAGTAAGAGTTGGTTGGGTTAAATTAAGTGCTATTCTAACAAGACTCTCTCACTACCCGAACACCAGAATCGTTCACTAACGATGTGCAGCAAATATTAACGTACAGTATTAGGAAAAGATACACAAGAATAAACAACAGAAATTACCGACTATTCAATGAAAATACGAAGGATAATAATGTGGTTTCTACTTATCGCTACCAACAGGCACTCTTGACAGACATTTACGTGATACCATACAAGCCCCTCTTAACGGGTACGTGGGAGAGTATGAGCTATCACTGACACGAATTGCACAATACCCTTATAGAGTTGATGAAACTACCACAAATGATCCATTAGCCAAAACTTGCTAATAATTACTAAAAGGTGATTTATTCCAGCATACATTACACTCTGGGTGAGCTACCCGCGCAGGAAAAACTATTTTTCTCATATTTATCTGCATGTAATTTGTATCTCATCTTGATTTACAAAAATAAAAACCCGAAAGTTACTTCTGCCTTGAGTTCATAAAATACAATACCTCTGATCAGGGAATAATTCCTACGTTTACATCAAACCCTCACGATGACTTATATGCAAGTATAAGGCGCCGATCATGCCGTTGTGCACTCCAAAGGACAACAATCGTGACCACACAAGACTGCAGCCACGTGCTCGTGCACTGTCTTGAGAGGATATAGTGCGACCCGAAGTCGACTATCTCTCTGTAAGATTCCTGACCTCGAGATAAATCATACACAGTTCTAATACGCCTCTAATTCCCTGGAGCCTGGGCGCACATAGAGCGCGTGACAGAGCTTCGAGGGGGGGTAGGGGGTGGGCTCTCGGAGATGCGTTGGGATTGTTCGGAAGAGGGTTCGTTGTGAGGAAGAGGAAGGAGTGAGGTGCCCTCGGTGAGTCAGACGGAGGTCGTGGGCTGGACGTGGGGGTTTGGTTGGGGGGGGGAAGTGAGGGGGAAGACCCCGGGGGAATATTAACGACCCTCTCTTCTGGCCGTCTTGGCGGGGAATGGAGGAGGTGGGAGGGGAAAGAAGAAGAGGAGAATGCAAGGGAATCTAACCCTTTCGAGTCAGGACAGCCAACTTACGAAATTAAAAATTCTCCGGCTTTTCGGCACTCTCTCTCTGGAGAGCAACATTTCGTTGCATCTAAAAAAAAAACTTTTGTCGTGTCAGTCATGTTGAAGAGGGTAATAGAGGGGAGAATAGTGGGGAAGAGGAAGGAATAGGGTAATTATTCTGGACGAAATATGAAAATTTATTTCATAGATCAAGAAGTAAAAATAAGTTACACTTCAAGAATCCTAATCTTAATTGTCAATATTTATGTACTCTTTTTGTTTTTAGGGCCGATGCTCTTTGAAAAATTCCATTTGAATAAAAGAATGTAGCTCAAATAATTCGTTTAGTGAAGCAATCAAAAATTGTTTAGCTCAAATTAAAGAATAAAACACTTTGCGTAATATTTAAGAATAATAGTTCTGATAAAATAATGCAATCAATGTAACATTTTGGTTAAAAATATTTTTTATAAAGCTACTTTTGTAAAAAATTGTCATAATTATAGTAAAAGTTCCAATGATAAATTTAAAAACGCTGCAGGAAGCGGCATGAGTTATGTAAAGAAGACTGATTTCATTTGTATTTTATACTTTTCATTTTCTGGAATTACCTTGTTTTTGTATGACATAGTTTTCTATTGTGTACTGACCCCACTACTGGAAAACGTGGTCAGTAAATTTCCAAGCCTATTTTTAATTGAGGCGTATTTATCGCTGGAAAAATAAATTCTTTTATTCATGAAAAGGAAAATGATATGAGGAGTTTCAGGCGGGCATAATGGCGGGTCATCCATAAGAGCCATAACTGAACGATGTACCAGTTGGATAAAAACTGTCCAAAAACCTATCAATCGGCCGGTAGAATACTCTTATGAATGCTGGAGAGGGTAATGGAGGGGAGAACACTAGGTAAATGAGGAAGAGGAAGGAAGAGGATAAGAATTATGGAAGAAATAAGAAAATAAAGACTATATGAGGAATATAAAACGGATCTAATGGCGGTCAACCATATGGAGGGAAAATGGAAAGATGTTCTACAAATTTTGACGTAAGAGTAAGTACTCTCCAAAAACCTACCAAATAGCTGTTAGTGTACCAAATCAAATGAAGAAAGAATCCAGAACGACAATTTACACTTTAGGGCATTGGGAAATGAGTGAGCATAGAATACTTATTATAATGACAATACTTCCGGGGGAATACTCTTCAACCATACCCTATATAAGTTGACTACTAACATAAAAAGACACAGTATTATATCAGTGGCATGCTTGAAACGCAGCGTATATATGTGGAATTTTGCCTTTTGACATCTACATCTGTATCTACTTATTACCCTGCATGCCACCACAAGGGTGTTTGGCAGGGTGTAACTTATCGCCAGCATGAACTACAGTGCAGAAATTTACTTTCGCCAATATGCACCACACAATGGGTGTGCTACAAATGCTACAGGAACTACTAAAATAATACATAACGCGACACGAGAGTCACGCAGGGAATATGCAAAACTTGGCGTTAGCACTACTCGGCAGATTTCTAAATATGCATTAGGTGCATATGAATTAATCAGCTACACTACCTGTCAACTAACCTACTTCGAAGTTTTGACGCAGCCATTATTGATCGCGGGAAACACGAAATTTTAAACCTTTCTGTTCAACAATCTATTTTCCTTAATTTATTCTCATGATCTGATCTACCGTAATGTGATGGAATTCGTAAGTTAGATGTAGATGACTTCATCGAAAAATAAATTGGTTCCGAATTTATATGAAAGATTCAGCCAAATTTTTTTAATCTTCGGTCTGTAACCGATTCCCATCCCAGTTGTTGCAAGAGGCCAGTAACACTTATGAGACTTGCATAAAGGTATTTCGTGTATACCACTGATCTTCTCTTCACGCGTTCTAACTATTGTTGTAGGCGTACCTCATGGGGATTTCAAATACTGGCAGCGTGTTTCCAGTGGGGTTTAACAAGGTAGAAGGAGCTGATTTCTCTGACTTAATCGCTGCACCTGCAAAGTACTTTTTTTAACAAATGCCAATTTACAATTATCGTTGCCAGTTATTTCCCGAACATATTTTCACTACGAGAGTTCATTAATTAGTTTAACTTCGAGGTATTTAACATATTCTACAGTCTCTACTTGGGTATGCTGTTTGTAATAGCTGTATTGAGGAGAGTTTTCCTTTCCTGAAGTTCACTGCCACTCATTTTATTAAAATTTAATTCCTGCTGTCGCGCATCGCAATATGTATGAATAATCTTATCATAGTTAGTGATTATCTCTAAATTCTAATGCATTCCTATAGTTATGTCTGTCTTGTTCTATGAGTTATATTTGTCCCGCAATGCGAATGAATGCTACCTTCCTCAGGTTTGAAAACACCTCCAAACAATAACTTGTCGGTAGATTTTCGGAGATTGGTTTCCAGCCGTCACTTTTGCTGCTCTCCGACTCTATTATGCTGATACGCTTTTAAAATTATTAATGTTATCTAGTGACTTAAGGAGGAGAAACAGGATCCCTCTAACGAAATAAACTCTTTATTTTGCTGTTTTGTTGTTTTATGATCGAAGCCCCATTCGAAAAACGAATTTCTCTCTCGGGGAAATTCTTTCCCTATCGTCAGGGTTTTGTGTTGGCACCCCTGTCTCCGCCAATACGTGCGTGCCTTTCTCGCCACTTCCTTCCTCTACGAATCTCAACTCTCCCCCCCCCATACTCCCACCCCTTGCCTCCCCCGGTCTCACTTCCTACCCTCCCTCCCACTTCGCTTCCCTTCAATATATTCGCTCGCCTCACACCCCACCGACCACATCTTTGGTTCTTCCACCCTCGTCTGCTGTGGGAAACTGGTCCTTCATTAGAATCACCCACCTCGAGCGTGACTTCTTGGAAGTTAAAGCCGCTGCCATTTCCGAGGAAATAGGCTTAACAATTTTTACCCCGTGACTTCATTTTTTAATTCATCGGGAGGAGAATCGTTTGGTGTAGTATTCCGAAAAAAAATATGTTGTCGGTTACTTAGTATCTTGCAGTTTCCTCGAATAAACTTCTCCCGATACAGATTATATAGTGCTTTTTATGTTTTTTTTAACCGAGTATGGGAGTGATTATGGTGTTGATTAATCATTTTCATGATTATATTATCGTCCATAAATTTGCACCACGAAGTTCTTTTAGTCCTGGGGACTCTTTGAGATGCTTATATCAAGAGCGGCATCTTCAAAGGGTCCCTTGGCGTGCTCGGAAAGATAGCATCTTAGTCAGAATGAGCAGCACTTCATCAATGTTTTCAGAATCTCTGTTTTTGCTGAAATGCTTTTTATCTGAGAGATAGTGACAAAAGATTTTAATTTAAAACCCTTTATCCGGCATCATGAAGATGTCAATCTAATAATTCACACTTTCGTGAGGACGATTTCACATTCCTCATTATTTTGTGTTGTACTTACTGACACTTACGAGTACCTTTGCTGAAAGGTCTTTAAATGTTTTTATTAAAAGACCTAGAAAGAAATATCAAATTGACCTTTTATTTTATTATAATACCTAGAAAGAAAAATCAAATTGATCTAGGCCTTAATATTTATGATTACTCAATTCTATACTTAATAAAGTTAAACTATGGCGCTCAGAGGCTTTATCTGCAGTTTCACGCAGAACCGGCTGTTTGTTGACAAAACTTGATTTTTTACTTTCCAGAACACTTATTACACAATATAACTTTTATTTAAAAGCTCTGTGTTTACACATTTTTATTATTACTGCGAAGTTTTTCTAGGTTGTAATTGATGACATCGCGTGACTTATGAAAGAAAGAAAACTACGCAATCCCCAATATTTTACTTTACCCTCACATTACAAATTACCGTGCAACCAACCACTAGGGTGTGTGGCACGGGGCGATTCCACACCAGACATGCAACATTCATCCCATTTCAAAGCAGACCAGACCTTAAAGACGATTGGGCTTCATGATTGAACCTTTGTAGTGTTTCGTGAGATGCATTTATTTTCTGAAGATGTTCTTCCACGTATCGGTTGATCTTTAACGGCCCTTCACGAATGCCATCTTTTTGGAGTCGTGCACAATATGAATGCCTTTTTACCCTACAACGATAGCTTCTTTGTTTCCTCAAAAATTCCTACTACCTTTCACGCCGTATAAAATGACTATTCTCGTCCTCTCCGCTGGCTCTCAAGTCTTCAGGCTATAGTAGCCTTTAACATCCTGCCACCTCTCAGTATCTCGTCCATCAATTCTTTCGTTCTTCTTCGAATTTACCTGCCAACTTCCTCTCACGCTCCCCTTACCAAAACTCGTCGCCGGTTTCCTTCTTACTTCACTTTTCCAGGGCTCGATGTAGTTTGCTCCACGTCAAGATTTTTCTCTAGTCATGATGGAGACTAAAGCCGGGTTTTAAAATTTAATACCGACGTAAGAATTAAATATGTTAATATCAAAGAGGTTTTTTTTAATAGAGTAGAGTTCTCAGTGATTAACTGAATATGTATCATTTATATCTTCAACTGTATTCATTCGTACCACTCCATACACTGTAAATCGCTTTCACAAGAGAAGGTTTTTCTTGCGGCATTAAATGAAGTTTTGCAGTAGGCAATTGTTTTACGCTTAAAAAGTGTTGAGAATGTACGCGAGCTATACACCTTTTAATTTCTTATGCAATTTACCGGTCAATACTTCCTCATTTTTTTAAAAAATAAAGAGTCTCTGGTGCGCATTGCCGCGACATTTCTCAACAAAAACGGCTATTATTAATTTTTCCACATATATATGAAAAAGCAGTTCGGTACGCGGCTGATCTTATAGTGCTATTGGATGGATGGGATGTCTTTCATCATGACTAAGCCAAGTTCTTTGAGTCCGAAGTTCCGAAGAGGAAATTGCAGTTTGCCTTGACCGGGATTCGAAGGCGGATCTCTCGATATCGCACGGAGTCTTTTGGCCAGTTGAGTTACCTTGGTGTTCTCCTCCCTTGTGCATTATAAATGGTTTTTAAATTCCCTTGACTATCAGACTTTCAATGTAACGAATCTGTCCAAAGCATGAGCTTTGCGCCACAGTCCGTGTGGTCAAACCCAAACTTTGAACACAAACAGATTTTCGCTATTTTCGCCAAACTTCGAGTCTCGGTAAAATTAAAAATGTACAAGTTCATTGAATATTATTGATGTTGACACCTCGCTCTTTCTAATTTTGATGGGGAGTGGATATTTTTAAAATTGAAAATGGTAATTCGCGAAAATACTAAACGATTTCACGAAGGAGTTGTGGAAATGGCGAAGAGGAGGTAATTCGGGTGGACCGCAGGGCGCTGAAAATGCTTGCTGCTTGCACAGCATACCCCACAGGAAGACGCAAACACAATATCGAACTCTAGGCCAGAGAAGCGGGGCAATTGCCCCGGGCCTTGCAACTCCAAGGGCCCCACATTTTGGAGGAACTCGGTAATGTTATGACAACAAGATGGAGAAATATGACTTTAAAAATCTGGTGTGACCGCCACATTACGACATCTGTTATGGGTCACTTTGTTCTTTAATCGCTACTCTCTTTTTGGTTACTGGCATTCGTTTGCTATTTAGGACTCATTATATTTTTTTGAAATTTAAATATATAAGTTTATATTAAAAAGAAAGGTGCAAATTATATTATGAATATGTTGAAAATAATTATAAATCACTGTACGAATTAGTTTATTAAAAAGACTCAAATAATTACAATTTAGGGCTCGTAAGCCATAGTTTCCCTGGGCCGCACAAACCATAGTTGCCTTGGGCCCCACGAGAGACAATTTCCTGCGGCCCCACAAGCCCAAGGGGTGGCCCTGTGTAAAACACTCCTCGCTTATTACGAGTACAAAAATGCTTTAAACCTTAAAGCCCAGAAATGGCCGAATTCGGAGTTGTAGGTAATTCCATGATGCATGTGTTACAAGAAATTTGTATCAGTCGTCAAGGTCCTTATACCTGTACATAAGGACCTTGTCAGTCGCCATTTCATTATGCTGCTCTTTTGAAAATGGTCGATTTTTGCCAACCTGGCGGTTTTTTTCTGATACGGTTGGTTTCAACAACAAATTAATTTTTGTTCCATTGCTCCATATTTTAAGAAGAAAATGGTTAGCATTCATTCTTTTTGTGCTCAAGTATGCAACCATGGAGATAAAGACACCAGAAACGGTGTGAATGGGAAATATCTGATAAAGTATCCTGCAATTCCTGATTTTGTAACCCTCCACTTTGATTAAAATGACGCAGGTCGATGCTGCCTTGAAAATGGCGCCTAGACGTATACATCGACCTGTTATGAACTACGGAAGTTAAACGCCAAATGATAGAACACCAAGTGATTTCTTTTTACCATACTAAACCCACCAATTGAATCCATTTCAATCGTCACTTAGGAAGAAAGTTCATCACCTTTCATAGGAATTGTATTAAGTATATGATAACCATTATGACTTTCCTTTTTTATCCACTCCGTATGTAATTAAAATGATAAACTTGCGAGGCAATCCTTTCCTTGATATTTTATCCTTTGTTAATTGGTATTTCCTAATATCCATGCAGTATACAATTTTTGACCTCTAGCTCCAAAAATTTGTGTGGGCATGAAGCGTGGATATGATTAGATTATCGAAATATCTTTTACTCTTCAAGTTAATATGAATGGGTATTGCATTCAACTCACTCCACATATCAAAAAGTTTGGTTCCGCGTCAACTTTCCTCCTCATTTTTTTTTTCCAAGTGCGTAATCGGCAGAATCAATGAATAAGAAGTTGAATAAATATTTGCCATCGCGTTTTAATCGTGTTTTTCTCTATGTGTGGATCTCTATTACTAACAAGAGCCAAGTGAACGATTCGAAGAAAAACCAATAACTTGGATAATAAACGTAAGAATTGAAATAGCTTTTTTTCTCCAATTTCAAAGTGTTTGTAACTCTATTATTGTTAATGATTTATCAACAAATTTCGATATTATGTATGTTAAATCTGGAAAGTGGAATTAAGAAAGTTATTTAAATGAAGCTGTGATGGATAATTACCGCAAATCTAAGCCTAAAACTGTGTCCCCTGAGAAATAATGAACTTGGAAAACATTACACCCGTTCCATTTCAATATTGCTGTTTTGTTCATCTAGAAATCAATTCAGTCAGGAGAATTCTTCCTGGAAATAATTTTATGAAACCGAGTTTCTGATTTTCAAAAGACGTACTCAAATCTAAGAAATGCTCACCTCTCCCACCGTAATTTTCAAAGTTGATTTCGCTCCTATTTCGTGAAAATTCACGCAAAAGAAAAGTTCACATTTTTTTCATCACCACCCAACCTAACTGAATGTTTGGTAGTTTAGGTGAGGTCTTTAGAGAGGGTATGATTACTCCATGCTTACGTCAATTGACGGATTATAAAAGGTCGGGAAAATCGATCCCTATCGGTTTCTATGTCCTAGATCAACCATTTGCTCATCTCACGTGTCCGAGGCAGGTAGTGGTGTCCGACATTTTGAGCATTTGGCCTCATATTTCATTTCTCCCGCATAGTCTGTCTCTCTCTTTCTATCTCACCGCACCAATGGAGTGGAACTGGTCTTTCTGGTGCGCCCGTCGTTCGCGTCGCTAAAGGTCACGAGTTCGACTCCCACCTCGGGCATTCCTCGTACATACTACCATCTCGCGTCGCAAGTTAGAACCAACATTTCGAGTATAAGGTCGCAAAACTGAATCCGAGCGTTTTTTTCTTTCAGGTGATACAACTTCAAGAAGCCACTCTGTAATGGTTGCGTCACTATTTTAAAAATTATATCCTTTTTTGAACCGTAAGTAGAAGAGACTAACCTATTTAGGATATACTGTGATGCTGTAGTTTTCTGAAAACAACAATCGAAGGAGAAATAAAAGTTAACAGTTACAGAGGAAGGCCGAAGGTGTAATTTTATATTACGTTTGATTATGAGAATAAAATTAAGGAAATAGATTGCAGAAAAGACAGATGTAAAATTTTATTTATCCTGCGATCAATAATAGACCACAATGGCCACTAATGAGACAGTGAATTAAGTCAGTCGACAGGCAGTGTAGCTGATTTGTTCGTGTCGCCCCCTGATGCATTGCCAGGTAGTACTAATATCACACTTTGCAGGATTCCTTCATGACTGCTGTATCTTTGACCGTTTGTGCAGTTTCAAAATACATTTGCACAAACAGTTTATATAGCGTTGATAGCATATCTGTAGTGTCATTGCAAGTTGTGAAAGTTACTAGTATCTAATTGTTAATGATGGTAATAGCCCTTCCCCTCTCAAATACCCTTGAGGTGGCTTGCAGGATAACATGTAGATGTAGATGATATAAAGCACCATCAAACATTGCATGAAGTGCATCAAAGTAAACCACTATGTAGGAATGAAGCAGTAGGCTGAGAGGAGAGTGAAGTTGAGAGTATCATGCACAGGGAATGGTGTGTGAACACCAATAAAATTCTCTTCGGCTTCATCTTTTCGTGGCAGCCATTTTCCCCATACGGTGCCTGAGATTTTTCGAATGGATTACAGAGTTTCCACTATCTTCTATATATCAACACATAGTTATAGTTAGAGGTCAGAGACTAAGACACTTCTATTTTTAAGGCAACGGGGAACTTTTTTGGTAGAAAATTCTTTTACCGTCTTTCCGTTGGCTGGAGTTTCTTGCGCAAAAATCCAGTGAAAATTTCTCTCAATTAGATTTAATATATTGAATTAAGCCTCCTAGGTGATTAGAATGTGATCTCTGAGATTATTTTGAGGGTAATACGGTGGTAGATTTAGTGAAAAACCTCTGACCCATCTCATTTACCAAATTTTTTAAGAAGTAGAAGAAAGATGGCTGCGTGCTCAAGATCTGCCATCTGGGCTGTTTTCTCCGAATAATTTTCCACCATTTGGACTTTTCACTTCCTGTGGCTCACAGAATTATGACGAAACGAGTTTACCGTTCAAATTCTGTTCAGATACAGATTTTTAAAAATTTTCATGCCACTGTTATATTTTTATCGGGTGATTTCGTATGGATTGACCCTACTCTGTTCCAGACGACAAATGTTCGCCCGTTACATTGCTTCTCGTGACTTGACTATCCTCCCCACTCCCACTTCATTGACTGGGTCACTTGTGGCCGGGGTGGGCGACTTACTGGTCACGACTTCGCTCAAAATAAATTCATTGACGCTATGTTTTTTCGAGAGTGTGTTTCTTTCGATCGGCTGCCTCCACTCGGCTTTCACCTTCCGCGCTCGTATTTCTTCAGCGACACCTCACACCCGTTGGTCCGCATGATATTTAAGCAATACGCGCTCTATCCACTCGATCAGTACTGAGTATTTTTTATAAATATCTTCTGTCTAGGTTTCGAGCGAGATCGCGTCGAGATAAAGGTGTTAAGTTTGGCATTTGGGCGGAAATATCGCACCGCTAAAATCTGGGACACCGCGGTGTGACTGTGCGGCACGACTCATCGCAGTCAAAATCTGAGGACAAATAAGATGAGGGTATTTTTTGCTCCTCGTCCGCGTATTTTTATCCTTTTTCATTCAAGCTCGATTTAAAAAGAGGAAGATTGAATATTTATATTGGTACAGGTAACTCTAATTTTGCTCCAAAAATGTTTGTAAAAATTGTGTGTACCCCCTCCAAGTAAAATAATGTTTATAAGTCGCATTGCGTGTGAAGTCAATTCCTCGTACGTTATAAACGATTATATTGACTTAGTCATTCCACATTAATTCATTAAATGAATTTAATTTATTATAGCGTACCGGGCTACGACGTGTTACGTCATCATCAGGTACGATTGTCACATTAAACGAAGAATATATAATCACAAAAAATAATTGTGGCGGAAGAGCTAGTAGAGGGAGGATGTAAGGTGGAGTTACGAGGGGGTGGAAAGCATAAGGGGTTGTCTTTAATTAATTCATGTGAAATAACTTAGTCATCCATATAATTTAAAATGTTTAGAAAATCCCACCCACTCTCCATCACGCCCGAGAAAACCGAGGCAACATACGTTACTAAATACGTTCAATGGTATCAGGCTCAACAATGTGGAAGTTGATATTCACAAATGAAAAACAACTTCGTTTTCTTCCACTGATTTATTTTTTTGGTACATGTTTCGACAATTCAAAAATTTTTGTACTTGAAAATGACCTCTATGTGTCGAAACATGTCGTACCAAAAAAATAAATCAGTGGAAGAAAACGAAGTCGTTTTTTCATTTGTGAATACGTTACTAAATTCAATGTAAATTCATATTTTGTGAAGTAGCGAATAAAAGTATGAACATACGTTTATAGGAGATTTATTTGCGATGTTAAATCACTCCTCGCAACACGACGTGATTGTCTTACAAGGCTCGTAGGCTTAGGTTTTAGATTACCTAGGTAAAGTAGGGGAAACTGGCCCTCATGCATGTGAGTTTAATTACTGATACACCCAATTTTCGCCTCGCACTATGCATAAGAATGATGTAACCGATGGTAAAGCACGCAAAAAGTAGGATAGAATAAAATTGTGTGCCATTTGACATATTTTTACAAAATTTGCTTCATTTAATTAATTATTTGCGGACACAATCTACTGTTATCCTCCACTGAAATATATTTGTTGAAATTGAGGGGTGATTAGAATGTCTATTTGAAGTCTAAAAAACGTATAGTTCGTGTAGATTTCCCTATATTAACACAGTTGTAAAGAAATACTCATCTTTAACTTTAGCCAAATCTGCTGCTCAGACTATGCGTGACTTTTTGTGTATAAAACAGCCTTTCTGGATATTTTTTATAACTTACGTACAGTGGATTTTAAATTGTTGATTATTTATTTGAATGTTTGCCCTTTCGACTTTATTTCTCCGTTTTTTGCCTCATCGCAAAAAACCAATATTTTTTCATTGCCATAAGAGTTTGTTATCGTTGTTTTTTGTATGTTTGGTCTCACTGAGAGTTACTCCAGAGTCATAAATTGTTCTCGTTCACTTTGCTAGCGGTTCTCTGAACGTGTTTTCTAATAATACAATAAATAATACAGTTAACTAAAACATTGTTTCATATCCATTATATATGGGATCGATGTACGTCGGTGAATTAGTGAAAGTGAAGTGTATAGCCTAAGTCAGTTTCCGCTGTGGTCCATTGGTATTTTACCCTTTCGTTTTCCAACCTATTTCCCCACACCACGTCCTCCTCCTTATCTCCCTCTGGTGATCACTCTTCCCGCGCAATAAATCTCTTTCATTCGCTCTTTTTTTTTCGTCCCTCGTCAAATTTTATGAAAACATCGCTTGTCTATCCCCTCTGCACCGTCGCGTCGTCTCCTTCACTTGTTTTCTTCTTATCCCTCTTTTCATTTTCCCTTTCGAATTTCACGTCAGTTTATCGTCCAATTCGTGGAGCGGAAACCTCCTTCTCTCCCTCGTTTGAAAGAGTGGAAGGAATGGAAGGGGCGGGACTCACGAGTTTGTTGGCAACCCCCTTGCCCACAGCCCACCACCTCCCCTCTCCTTCCTCTGTCGCGGCGCAACAGCGGTTCCATTGTTACGACCTCTCTCCCTCTTCTTATTTCTCCTCCTGTCCCTCACCACTCAGGAGCGTCTGGGCAAAAAGGCAAGACTGGTACATGCGTCGGGGGGATGTGCACAGGCTGCAACTGGTGTGAACCACTAGAAATTAAAAGTATCATCATTTGCTGAACACCAACAAAAGGTACAAAGGCTTTTTGAATTGACAGACGTAACAGATAAATAAAATTTTAATGACAAGCTTCTTAACCTTGTTAACTTCACATTCCCATATTTTTCCCGTCTATTTTATCTTCCGCAGATTCATCCAGCACCTGATATTTTAGGCTGCTAGTCTGCTTTTCCAATAGTTTATGCTTCCGATCCACAGATTGCAACACTACACATGAATGTTTTCACATTCCGTTTCCTTGTTTGTAGTCCTATCTTCTTTGGATACTGGAAATGTCATTTTACCATTTCTTAACTTGGGTTATTCATCGCTTCATGTCCGTTGTACTTCTTCCGTCCCACGTGATGGTACTTCCGAGATAGGTGAAGGAACCCACTTGCTCTAACTTTTCTCCTCTCAGGGTGACTTCTCAATATTAGGAGACTTATATTACATTAGAAATTGGACATGTAAGAACAAACCTAAGATTTGGCAAAAGACAGTTGGCTTGGGATATCACGAGAAACAATCGGAGGAGATCATGGGAGAAAGCAGAAGGCCTGTTTTGCACATCAACGCAGCCAAAATGAGTCCCAGCACATCGGCCTGAAGAAGGTTGTTGGAATACGGGTGAAACTAATGTGTGAATAACAATGAACACGGTTGAATCCAGAGTGGATGGTATTTGAATCCCAATATCAATATCCAATATCTTAAAATATTGAAAATAGACCAATATCAATAACCTCTATTGGACTATTGAATATTGAAAAATATTGGCATATTGGAAATTATGAAAATATGAAATACTGGTATATTGGAACATATCGAACATAGCACTATTAAAGTACTATTAACAAGTAAAAAACAAAAAAACGGTGGCAGTAGTGTATTTGAACCGAGGGGGGTTACTTCGAAAAAGGGACCTCGTTAACTATGTAAAAGGATGTTAATAAAACAAGAAAACCATTGTAAGCTTCTTTTCCCCAATTATTGCTATAAATAATGGTGGAAAATGAAGTGCTGCACTGAGTGCCACGCCACACAAGTGTGTTTTGAAAGATTAGAGTGCTCTCCGACCACCCTACTCGTCTGGTCTCAATATTCAATACTTGAATTCTTAAAATTGGGAATTTCAATATTCAATATTCCAATTGCAAATATTGGTTCTTCAATATGCAACATTCCAAATCCAAATATTGGTTCTTCAATATGCAATATTCCAGTTACAAATATTGGTTCTTCAATATGCAATATTCCAATTCCAAATATTGGTTCTTCAATATGCAATATTCCAATTGCAAATATTGGTTCTTCAATATGCAACATTCCAATTGCAAATATTGGTTCTTCAATATTCAATATTCCAATTGCAAATATTGGTTCTTCAATATTCACTATTCCAATTACAAATATTGGTTCTTAAATATGCAATATTCCAGTTACAAATATTGGTTCTTCAATATGCAATATTCCAATTCCAAATATTGGTTCTTCAATATTCAATATTCCAATTGCAAATATTGGTTCTTCAATATGCAACATTCCAATTCCAAATATTGGTTCTTCAATATGCAATATTCCAATTACAAATATTGGTTCTTCAATATTCACTATTCCAATTACAAATATTCGCTCTTCAATATTCTCATTACCAATATTGGTTTTTCCGACCACCAATATCCAATGCAGATTATTGGTATTGGCTGTACCAAAATTGTGATTTTGGAATCCCAATGTTAAAAAATTGGAACCAGTTTATTGAAAATCGGCCCAGCCCTAATCCAGAGAGTGGAAGAGAATTTTCTTCAAACATATGGTGGAACCAAGAAATAATGAGCTCTAAGGCCTCGGAAGTTATGCAAAAAGGGGGAATATCTCCAATGGCCGTAATAATAGAGCAACTCTCGTCAGAAGTTATTGTTGTGCTGGTTTAACGGGAAAACCACGTTAGGGGACCAACCACAACCTCTCATACAGAATACTCTATGTGGGTGTTTACGGGAATGTTGCTTCCTCCCCAGGGACCACACACAGCCACACACACACTATCCTGAATGTAATCCTTCATGAGGCTCTAGGGACCTCGTTAAAGATTCCAGGATAACAACAAGCACACGTTCTTTGAATGTTTACGGGAAAAAACTTTCCACGCCAGGGACAAACACAGAGCAATCACACACACAAGCACTCAGAAAACACTCACTCACTCATTCAAAAGGGCCCAGTTTCTTGGAGAACCTGACTCACCTAGAGCATCGTACAATGCATACCCTCGTTCGTTCCTGTCTGCGCTCTAGGTGAGTCAGATTCTCCCTGAAACTGGGCCCTAGTCTGTAGGGAATAGAATAGATTTTACTAAAATAACATGCATTATACTTATATATCAGATATTATAAGAAAGACAGAAACAACTACTTTGAGTGAAAAACAATAACTGTGCACATGATGCAATAGACTTTAAAGAAAGGTATGATACAAGATTATGAAAAAACATGAATTAACTACGAAAAAAACAATATTTGTGTAGAAAATCAAGAAAAAATTGGTAGTGATAATTTAATACTGAACAGGCTAAACTATTTAGGAAAACATTAATTAAATAAAATTCCATATAATTTATATTGAAAAATTGCCAACGGATGAGATTTCCTCAAATCTATTGGAATAGAATTCCATAGTTGTGAAGCGGCAATGACAAACGGCTCGTGAAAGGTAGTGGTTCGGTGGGTCGGAAGTAGAAGGTTACTAGGTTCTGTTCTAGTAACCATTGCATGATTAGTAGTTCTTTTGGGAAACATATCAGGTGGGAAGATTCGTTGCTGGCAAATATAGAAAAAAGAAATGTTAAAAGTAGTTATTAACGACGTGAGCTGGTATTCAACCAACCAAGTTTTTCATAATAGGCGGTGTGGTGTTCATCTTGGCGAAGATTAAAAATGAATCGAACGCTTGAATGTAGGAGACAGTGTAGCTTAATATTCTGACCTGCCGTTTAATCATTATAAACGAGACAACAGAAATAAAAATCGGGGAATATAAATGATTTAAGGAAAGAGAGGCGGGCTTAAAACAAGCTCGAGCAGGCGGATGGAGACGGTCTCCGCGTCAAGGAGGAAGGATTGAGGGGTCGGTAGGTGACCAGGAGTCAGTCCTTCCGGTGCTTCATCATCGTCACGTTCGCCGACGGAGGACGCGTCTGGAGTGCGGTGGACGTTTGGGGAGGGAGCAGTCTTCTTCCTTCTCTCTTCCCCGTCGCCACCCTCTCTCGGTGAGCAATTCTTCCTCCGCTCCCACTGTAAGGTGGTCTCCGGGTTCAGTGAGGAAAAAGTCACTTCTTTAGCCATCACCTTCACCGGCATTCTGCCAAGTGAACGGTGCATCTCCGGGCTATTCATTTAATAATTTCCCCGGATTTGTGGTATTTTCAAGATAAACCACTTATGAGTAAAACGGGAGTCTCAAAATCATATAAAGCGCAGCAATGGAAGTATTTTCGATAACTGTAATGGGGATCCTCAAGGTATTGAAGTTTAATTGCGAGGAAGACGAAGTGATCTTTCGCTAATTGGTTTCGGTGTTATCAGGTATCAGTTTAATAGCATAAGGGGTAGCAACAATGTCAAATAACTGTCACTAATCCTCCTAACCCCTCTATAAATGTCCCCCTATAAATCACAATACACACAAATAAACACATGCCCCTCTAAATGTCACTAATAACTATCACTATTATGAAGTAGAACATATGAGATTGATACAAGATTACGAGGTTTTATTCATAGGATTTCCAATCGGGCAATTTTGGTGCAAGCACAACAATATTACAATGTATTTGGTTATTTGTCACGAAATTCAAGAAAAAATGTTTGAAATGAAATATTACATTATTTGTACAAGTACTCTCCTTCTTTAGAGCACTGAAAGCAAAATTATGTGTTGTTTTTATCAAAACATGTTTTTATCAAGAAGAGAATACCTTTATTTTTAGATTTTGAAACTAGAATCATTTGTACTTTACACATGCCTGTGTGGTAACCAACCCTGAGTACAGGAAACGCCTACTGCTCAAGCAAAGAAGTGCTGTAAAATTCCCGGCGCCTTTAACTGAGTTCAGGTTGATGATGCGCCAGGTTTATCTCCATCCTTCTATTAATCTCAATTGCCCCCTTTAAACTAGCCATATGTCCTGAATGGCTCAAATGTGTTCAGTAGTGGGTCGCATCGCCAAAAAACTGACCAATCGATAAATTGAACCTTACTAAACTGTTTGTTCTCTTCGTTCACGCTTAAAGTCGTTCCCCTAAATCACTCTGGTTGATTATATTTGATGCCAAAAAGTAGACAAGATGTATGAATGACTGCGGCGTGTGTCGCACACCTCGAGGGTGTCGCTTCAGATTCAAGGCCATGCCCTTGGCAAATGACCAATAATTCACCGCGAGGTACGACCTCTGAAGTTTTTACCTTAGTTTTTCGATCCAAATCAACCATTTTTTAACCTTATCTTTGGGCCAGGCCAAAAAATCATCGGTCAGATTCGAGCGCGACGAAATGTTTGCATGAACTATCACATTTGTGTCGTGACACGAGCCTTTGAAAGGTCTACATCACTTAATCGGGAAGTTCGGATTCAGTCCAAGAAAGCTGTCAGATGTTGTGATTAACGTGGCGAAGCACTACTTTTCATTCACTGCCCTGGAGGTTAGTGACTCATTCCTACCCACGCGCGGTGTAGTTCATTAAAATAGCGAAAGCATTATTTTTCTCTCAAAGGGCTGGCCAGGAATGAAAATTAGGCGACTCACCGCGTGGGCAAGATTTCGCAATATTGTGTAATAAAGAATTGATTATAATTTTAGAGAAAAATCTGCTGAATAAATTTCTACCAGAATTTTTATTTTTAATTTTTCTATTCAACACACTGGAGTAACTCAACTGGGTCCAAATCAAGAGGGTTATGAAATGCCCGCATCATTGAAGAGGACCTATAGATAGGATTACCATATTCTGATGTCCCGAAATAGGGGTACATCGAACAAGCGAAACTGTTTCAGGCGTTACTAGTTGGAAGTTTGGGATATTCATGATGAAATTGTAGAACTTGGTAAGCTCCACAGAAATTTATATAATTGAACCGACCCGGGTTTCAGCAACTGAGTTCCATTTTTCAAGGTAATTGAAAGTGGCACTCAGTTACTGAAACCCGGATAGGTTCTAATGGTGTGGAGTTAACCAAGTTTTATCATTTTATCAGAGATATATCTAGCGTTGAAAAGACTCAGGCCGGGACACACGTAGGACGTTGTATAAAAACTTAACTGATTGTGATCAGTTATTTTGCCTCTGATAGCAAATACAATATAATATATATTATACTCGCTGCGTCGGCTTCTTTCAATGCCAAAACATGAGGTTCCGAGTCCCGTTTTATTACTTAATTCCGGGAAAATTCATTGCTCGTAGGTTATTTGATGGAACAAATTCGAAAGCCGTATGGGACTTCAGGATTGACCCTTCAAATCGGGACTGTCCCGGCAAAACGGGGGCGTATGGTGAGCCTGCTTGTTATCATCATTTTTGAAACTGTGAAGAGAGAAGAAAAACACAGTACGTTTAATCTGGAGAGATGATAGCATTGCTAGAATACAAAGTATCTGTAAAAAGTATGCGTTTAATTAATTAAATTGTGTGGATAACAGTGTTTTACTGAAATATGGAGGCGTAGCAGTACAAGAGATAGAGAAGTAGGAACGAAGCCTCTGTAGAAGCAATGTTGAAGACAGCTATACAAAGTCAGTTGGATGGGGTCAGAGTTGGACTAATCAGGTGCAAGTTTCTCAGCAAAATATTGTATCAAAGAGCCGTGTACGCCGTCAAAATGCGCTCGTGTGATTTTATTTATAACTTATCACCATGAAGTCACGTTAACCATCCAATATAGGCCTATTTACTAAAGCTGTACCCAAACATGAAGGAATTTAAGTAGGTATTGAAACAATTGATTGACGAAATACTTCCTTCTCAACTTAAAGCGATTTTATTTGGGTACTGCTAGAAAGAATATATTACGGAGCTATTCTCGTTGGCAACGGTTAATACAAAAACGCGTGGGAAAATTTCTTAGAAGAACACCCTCACTGTATCTTGCTTCTCGGGATCAAATTTGAAAGAATTGATGCTCGCTTATATACAATCATGTAAAATTAAAACTTCTGGCTCTGCAGTTAATTGGTGTGAGCCTTTAGAATATCATTCTCTGCTTTCGAGTTTCATTGGTGTCCATCCGACGAGTTGATAATGACGGAGGAATAGAATCGAAACAGTTTGAGGTCCGTTAATACGTTATAGAAATAAGTTTTGGGTTGCACCTACGGTATCTAAGGTGCTCGACTGCCTGGCTACATCACAGCTGATTTCCAACATAGCCACCCATTTTCATGGCGTTATTTTCTCCTTAACCACGAACTGTTTTTTAAACCTGCGATATGACGTAGGGATATAAAAATTGGTTTCATGGTATACTGATACTCCACGCTCCAAGTTATGACCGTTGCTTTTGGCATTTCTAAACGTGGTGCACAACCCTATTATCGCCTCAAATCAAGTATGTTTCAGCGGCGAGTGCATAGAATTCCACACTTTATAACATATGCTCCATTTTTTAAATCTAGACTTTGTTCTCGGCCATGATCACCAGTCGAAGAGAATCATTTTGTTGAGGTAGTAATTCCCGGTTTATCCATTCCAGTGAAGGTTAGGGCTGCGTAACTGCGATTATCGAGTTTCAACTTTTTCCTCGCGTATCCGAAGCCATTCTATCCACTTGTGCGAGCTAAGCCTCAGGACCGTCATTATGATCAGTGAACTGCCCAGCGAATTCGCCTAATGGATAGCGTTAAGAGGCTTTCGTTTGACTTAATAAGCGTAGGCACTAGGTTAATGCGTTAGGGAATGGGAACCTGAAATGAATTTTTGGTAATAGTGGGTAAGGCCGGGTGAGAAATGAGAAGGTCAAGAAAGAATGTGGATCGGATGGCCCGGTAATGGACTCGTGGGCAAGACAAAGGAATGTGCCTCCGTGATATGGTACGGCTGAGAGTGTGGATGGAAGCTCACTAGGTGGAACATGAAGTACAAGATGGAAGGGCGATGGGTGTATGAGGAGTGTAAACGAAGAGTATCTTGGATGAAAGCAGTGAAAAATAATTTTTAGAGGAGTGTTAGGAACAAGAGGACGAGCAAGATGTAATGAATGAATGTAACGTGGGCGGAATAGGTTAAAAGAATGAAGAAGTTGGAAAAAAATAAGTGAAATAGTTTTACTAATTTTTTATTTGTTGCAAAACTCATTCTTACGACTCTGCTTATTCAAGAGCGGCGTTCCAGAAATGTATGTAGAATGGTAAATTTTCTTGGTAATATTCGCAATGTCAGTGTTTTCTTTTTTGTAGGAGCTTACCTTTGGCTTATGGGAAGATAATGGCTTGAGAAATGGAGCAAAAATAAAATGTCTCTGTAACCGTTGATAAATGCCCCATTGTTCTACTGCTCAGATAAATTTAATCGTTATACTAGATGGATCTCTTATAGTTGCAGTTTTTTTTTACTCTTCGGCAAAAAATTATGGCGGTCGGGGGACGGCCGAAAGAAGTAAAAAAATAAATTGTTGAAAATTATTTTTCCATCGCTCAGGATATGCTTTCCTTACGGAAAAAGCCACTCATCATTACCAATTGATTGTTTATCGGCCTATATTTTCCCTATACATATATTTATGTGAGACTCAGCCTCATCAATACTATCGGTTGACAAGGGGACGGTTCACCAAAAACATGTAATTTAGAGTAATTTTATGAGTTAAAAAATTCTCGAATTCGAAAGGATAATTCTGTTGAGAGAATAAGAACCATCATTATATTTTCTTACGTTTGGCGTTCGTGCTGTTATTAAATGCGATCATGATACGTACTTCTACATCTACATAATACCCTGCGAGCCGCCGTATGGGCGTGTGGCAGGGGCCGTTGGGACAGCCGCCGAGTAAAGGATAATGTTTTGGGAGGTGAAATGGTGGAGTGTATTGCAGGAGTGTTTAAGGTGGAGCTAAGTTTTTATTATGGTCACTTATTGACAGTGAAAATAATTAATATTTGTTCCAATCTGCTCGGCAATATATCTCTCTTATTTATCGCATCTGTCGGACCTAGAAATTAACTGTGGCGTCAAAATGATATTCCCTGTGTCGCTTTAAAATACACCTTTTCTGTATTTCTCAAGCAAACGAAACCTAGCGTGAAGCCTCCGAGTCTCTAGTAGCTCCCAGTTTTATTCCTCTAAAAGCTGCAAAACACTCTATGTACGGTCGTTGCGGTTTTTACGAATGCGCAGCTTTCCTTTGTATTTCATTAATTATTTTGTTCACTCTTTCTGTCCAGGGTCACAAATGCTTGCGTCGTATTCGAGGTGTAGCCTACGAAGAGAGAAAGTAAGCGGTCAGGGACTACATGTGGAAAGGGAGGGATGTGGGAGGAGACGGAACTTTGGAGAGAACTGAAGTGAAGCCGCAGAAATTGGTGATGAATAACTTTCTGGCAGAGATGTCGCCGTATTGAAATGGCGTGGGGATGAAAATCTTCCAGTGGAAAATTACTACAGGCCACTAGTTTTACATGAAGATATATTTCTCTAGGTACGGATTTTTTTTCCAGTATAATTTTAATTTTTTTATTGATTATTGTCATTCATTAGAAAAAAGAGTTTGCCTTAAGCCGAAACATTGATAAGCGGAGTTTTTCTGCAGAACTTACATCAGTTATTTCTTCAAGAATCTGAAGTTGAACAATTTTCGAGCCGTTGAAGATTGCTCGGAATTCCCACCGGGTCAGGTTCTCCATTTCTGCCCACGTTTCAATGGACGAGTCGTCCATCATCTTCAGGGCATCTTCAGGGCATCTTCTCAGGACATCTTCGGGGAATCTTCTCAGGGCATCTCTTCTTTTTTCTGTGTACGTCTGTTGACAGGTTTCAATGAAACTGTTGTCTCCAGGCACTTCTGTTTCGTATGGGGTTCTTCATTTCCCTGTATGTCCCTCCTCTCATCACATCAGTTATCACTCCAAATCACTTCCGTCCTGTTTGCGGAAATCTTTCCTTCTGTAATGACTTTCTGCTAACAATCACTCCATAATATGTGGTGAGTTCAGTAGATCCAGGCTTGACATAGCGGAAGTTCGTCATAATAAGAAATAGCGATTGTACTGTACCACTGATTTTAATTATATATGTTCTCCGCGATACGTCCCTGAGAGTCATCATCATCATTATCTTGCACCTGATGATGACTCCGTGAGTCGATACGCTTCTAACATTATAATTAAAAACTTTGGAAAAGTCCATTGCTTTTTCTCATTACTTTTCTGCCGACGTTTCGACGCATAAGTCGTCCATTGTCATGTCATGACTGCTAGGCCCTGGTGACGATAGACTTAGGTCAAATGTGAGGACTTAGTGAGATATTACTTAGGTCAAAACGCGGGCAGAAATGCAGAATTCGACTCGGTGGAGTACACCAGCGGACTTCACTGATGGATCACCTCAGAAAAGAATCTGATCTCTCTTGGAACGAAGGAACTTAAGACTCCTTTTGTCTAGGTAAGGGCTACATTTGCGCTACAGGTTTCTTTACCTGTTCTTTTTCGTCCGACTATGCGTCACGTTCTGTGCGTCATCCCCGCCAAGAATTATGCGGAGCGAAATTTATGCGAGCGGGGTATTTGTGTTGGGTGGTAGCTAGACGGAGCTCCTGGCTTTGGTCACACCTTTGGTTGGCCGAAGGTGAAGGCCAAGACACAACGCACTGGCGACCAGGTGGAAGAAGCGGTCAAGGAGTGTGGGGGGAACGAAGAGATAAGGGAAAACTAGTCGCATGCATCGGTAGTGGATAGAGTGACTCTTGTGGAAGGGGTGTTGGATGTGAGGTGGAGGAGGACAAGAGACGGGGAGGAAAGGAAGCTTGAGCCATAGCGGATATAGCGGAACACCTTCCACACCTCACGCTTCCTCCCACCTCACCCCACCTCCCGTTACCAACGCCTCTTTCCTTTCTTTAAGGATGCAGAGAGAAGCGATACTACGCCTCCACTCTCCATTTGAAAGAAACAACGGCCTCTGCTTTTCCAGCCGCCTTCCGACGGCACCGCTTTCTGCGCCCCCCTCGTGGAAAAAAGAGAGGGAAAGTCCTTCGTTCCGTATTGCGCCGTGTGGAGGCGTTGGCGTCACCGTGGCGACCACACCTACGGCGCAAGGACGGAGGACGCCCACTCCGACATTCGTTATCCCCCCCACCCTCTTTCCACCCCTCGACCCTCCCCCCCCACATCCATCCCCCTACCCTACCCAAGTCTCCCGACTTTCCACCTTATCTCCCTTACTCTTATAGCAACCCAGCTTCCTCCAGTCATTTTCGCTCTCGTGGATGGACAACTACTGCCAGTTGTCCTTATCTTAGATGAGTTGGCGAGAATTTGGCGTAAAACTGGTACAAAAACTCGTTCTTTCCGCGCACGATAAACGACCTAAATAAAAATTGAGCTCCACTCATTTTTTTAATGCGTTCTTCCGGTTAAGGTTGGTTTTACTGAATGTCAGAGAATCTCCTCCCATTTTCTGCTTTTTCAGGGGCCTATCTCGATCTAGAATGTTCTTTTTCGCCTCAGCATACGATCTACCTTTCTTCATGAAACCTATTCTCTTTATTCCTCTTCACCGCTTGCCCAACATTCTTCCCTCTATCACATTCTTCAGCTATCGCTCACCCTTCATTACATCCTCCAGCCACCTTCTCTGCCTATAAAGAAGATTCCTTTCCTCGCCCACCATCTCAAGCACTTCATCGTTAGTTATCCTCTCCGTCCACCTCATCTTTGGTATTCTCCACACCCACATCTCAGTTGCCTTCAGGTTTTTCTCGTCTTCCTTTCTGAGGGTCCACGTTTCTGCACCATACAACGTATGTAGACGTAGAAGGTAGTTTGAGTGAGTTATTTCCCAAGTCATAATGGAGAATATATTCTTATTTTATGCTCAGCAACTATAGGAAGCATAAAATAATTATTGTAATATAAATGGTGCAATAACATACTTTTGTATGGATGAGTTCTCGATAACAGGATAAAAGTATTTATATAAGTATTTAACTTGACTCATCTTTTTCACGCGGTACGTTTTAAATCCCTACACAAGGGAAATTAATTTGTGATTTTGAAAAAAAACTATTGGGACGACTATATTCTTTTATGTTTAAGTACTCACCACCGTAACATGTCATTATTAACACTACGTAATATCGATTCATTATTTTCTAAATTATTGATTTTTGTATTGTTCTATTGTTAAATGCATAAAATCAATATGAACACAGCGCAATCAATGAATGGCACCCCAATGCAGGTCCTTTCAGGGGTGACTAATTTCACTAATATAATGGTTAATATATTATAATGAATTATATTGTACAATATGGTGTGTGAAATAAAATATTATTATTATTATTATTATTTTTTTTTTACTTCTGTAACTTTCCCCTCCGAGTCCCCGGCTAACATCGGGTTTCGTTGCCGTCATAATAATAATAATAATAATGATATTATTATTATTATGAATTCTTCACTTCTCAGCCTTTTTAAGGGCTGGGAAACATTCACCTATCCCGGGTGCAAGGCACCAAAGGGATTAGGCTCAAGTACTGTTTTAATGTTCATTTAAAAATCTTCGTACTATGGAGCACGTGTTAATTATTGCGGTTTTTTGAATTTTCATGTACAATGATTTTCTATTCCTATGGTTTCAAGCTTTTGTGCAAGCTTGGAAATTATTATTATTATTATTTTCTTGTTACTTCTGTAACTTTCCCCTCCGAGTCCCCGGCTAACATCGGGTTTCGTTGCCGTCATAATGGCCGAGAACTCGAGAGGGGCGGTGCAGAGTTCGTTATTATTATTTATTATTATTATTATTATTGTATGATTTTTTTGTTAAATTAGTCGAGAAAACATACAAACTACACACTTCATTTTTTGACAAGGCCTAGGTGTTGGAAATTCCTCATTTATTTAAAATAATGTCTCATTGGAGTGCACACAGGTAACATTTCCCATGTAATACTGGCTGTTATTTTTTGGCAAAATTCTCGGAAAGTAGTGCGGTAAGGGGTTGATATTTTAGTCCCTGAGGAAGGGTGAGATATTTTAATTCAAAGCGAGAAGAAATTCATTGATTTCTAGGTGAAATGATATTTCTTCAACTACCACATTATGTTGATTAAGTTGCAAGTCGATCTATTTTATGTCGATGTTGAACATATTTAGCCAAACCTATTATATATTACGTTTACCAATCGATCTCAGATCGATCTGAACTCAGCTCGATCTGAAAATTCCAAGGGAGCCGACTCAGATCACCTGGTTTACCGACACTGACTGAAAAAGTCGATAGTGAACAATCGAATTTATCAGATGAAGAAGTTGTGTGAACACTCTTCTTCTAGTTCTTACTCTCAGTATCATATTTTTGAACGCCGACGTAATGCTGATTTTAATGAGTTAGTACGATAGGAAAATCTTTATACACACCTTTACGTGACCAATGTCATGCATTTTTGCACTTAAAAATATTTTCAGGGTATTTGAGATGGATCTTAAGGTATAATGTAGATAAAAAAAGTGCCCCTTACATATCTATAACATTTATAAGAGAACAAATTTTCTTTCAGATAAAGCAAACTCGATGATAAGAACTCATAGGTTATGTTTTTTTTTCTGTTTCCGTGGGAGGTTAGAGACTTCATAAGGTGCCATTTTGTTGTGTGGTTTGATTGGTTGAGGGTGGTATATCAAGGTAGTTATTTTTCTTACTTGTCATATTTGATTAATACTTTTACCAGTATCAGCAGCATGAATATATATTATGGATTCGGATGTTTGGTATTGTTGCCTGGGCTAAGTGTTGCATAAATTTCCCTTTTAGTTTACCCAGTCCTTGGCGCCACTTCGATTAGAGTCTTTTCTGTTGTTATTGTAAATAGATGTAGTCAATTGTTGCTAACGTGAGACTGGTGAATATTCAATAACGATCAAGGAGACATTAATTAATTGATGATTAGAATATATCTTGCTATTTTTGTTATCTAAAATTTACTTTTTAAATGCTAGAGAGGAAATATCCATTACAGGAAATCAGAGGTTAATGAAACGTTCATCGTGTGCCGACTACGTTTTTTGCCAGAATCCGATTTTAATTGGAATGCATTAAGCCCGTTAGGCTTAAATAAAGAATTTAGAATGACTTGTTTAAACAGAACTTGCTTCGTACCAGGCTGAAAAACAGGGTATGCGTCTACGAGGATCCAAAATAGGAGACTTGGATTGAAAAATAAGAATCTGTTCAAGGCGGCGGTAAGTGTATTCCTTTTTACCTACACTGCAATGATAGCCATTGGGAATACTCATGAAGTCACCTCGCATTGTTATTAAATTTCCGTATAGCGATATTCACGAAGTGCTAAGAAGTTAATTGTGCATTTGTGCAATTAAATTTGGAGAGGAATTAAATATATCTGTAGACCGGACGATACTAAAAAAGTGTATAATTACGTCTCATGTGTATTACTACATTTTTATCAACTACATTATGATTGCTTGTAAGTAAAAACTAATGTATATTCATGGCAAAACCGGTAAGACGTGTTTATTTACAATCTATCGAATAAATTTACATTTGAACTTCCGTCTTTCATCACTAGACAGCACCACTTTCCAAAAAGTTGTTTGTTTACGGAATTCTAGACAACATTTTTTGGCAACGAGATTCCAATCCATAATATATATTCATGATCAGCATGACGTCTTTCATGCATCCAAGCCGCTAGTTCCTTTCCTAACTCTCGCACCCTTTCTTTTGCTGCCCGATCAATTAGTTGCAAGATTTATTTTTGAATAAATTTATTTACAAATTACTACGTATTTGCCTTCATCACCTTCAATTTTTTCCCTGCTTGGATACACACTACTAAGTCCTGTTCATTTCCTCCAACGATTTTTGTCGGGTGTTTTTGAAAGTGATTACGCCTCTTCAGGTATGAGCCTCTCTTTGTTTCAAAACATTTTTACTCGTACCATTTCGACATATTTACCTTATGTTCTCTTTCTATTCCGCTTAGCAACAAGCCTGGCTGCACAGGGTCATATCTCACGCTGCTCGTAACTTGAACTTCTGTCGAGCCTACGCCCGATGTGAGTCACCCAGTTCATTCGTACGGAAAGAAAACCAGCTTGCGTGTTTTTAGTCCCACTAAAATTGGAGTTTTATTTTCTCTTAAATTTCTGATAGTTTTTTATCAAGGCACTTATTATAATATCCGGCTAAAGTATATGTACAGCCAACGCGCTGGTTAAACCTCTGAGATTAGCTCAATTTAATCGAAACCCTGAGATTTAAAGTTCTTGCTCTACCGATTGAATCAGGGTGTGAGCCGCACTTTGGCCCACTGCAATCAGACGTAATGTAAAGCTATGCAAATTGAACAGGAGTTGCATAGCTTTACATAACGTCTGATCCCAGCATCTTTAATTTTTTCCCTGCCAATCAATCCCTGATCAAATCCATTACATCTCTTTACGAGCAGGTTTAGTTCCCAAATTTATTATAAGACGTGCCTCATCAGTGCTATTCTTTTTAGGAAATGGATTCTATGGATCATTTATTGCAAAATTGACACGAATTATTCTTTACCCTTTACGATTATTAACTAACTGGTACAGGTTAAAATACTATCGAAAATATTAAATAAATTTGTATATTTTATCCGTTTCTTATCCACATCCTCCGTTTTTTTCTCAAAAGTTCAGATGGTTTTGCTGTTTAATCGGTTATTACACCTAATCAGCTACGGGGACCTACGTGTTTTTATCCCGGACAAATTTTCAAACGGTGATCTAATGCGTGATACCCAGATGTGTCATTTTCGCAACGGATGTGGCCTTTCATAGCTATTTAACACCTGCAATTTATGTCAAAAGTCACTGGCCACAGAAAACTTGCGTAATAAACTTGCCAGTGTAAATCCACCATGAGATAATTGAAGCTACAAAGATGTCGTTCCCCCAATTTTATGAACTTCCCCTCATTATAAAGGTAAATATTTCATATTTCAATTCATACCAAAATATGAACCACTAATAATCATGATTTTCGTGATATTAATAAAAAAACAGGAGTAATTAACAACGGTAGGAATGTGCACCACGGAAAACAATTATTGGGAGAAAATGGGAAATTTCTTACGCCGTTATTGAATCAGTCATGTTTCAGGGGGTGGCTCATATTGTTGTCATTGTAATAATGTTTTTTAAATAAATTTAAAGCTCTTTTTAATAATTTTTATAATGTTGAAAAAAACCTGTTGTATAGGCGTTTTCAGACTACGGGGTTGAATAAGTCGATTAAATCCCCTGGAATATATGTGTCGTAATTCCTGAGAATTTCAGTAGAGAAACAAAGTTTTGCGTTTTTTATGTTACTATATTTATTTTGTGCTTCTAAAAATTACTTATTAAATTAAGTTGAAACGAAAATATTGTCTCTTTATTATGAAAAATTACTAAGGAAATATTTCGCTCAAACTGTATTTTACCTCGCAGAAACCTCATCACTCATTCCTCTTTAATACATCGGTATGTGTTAACTTAAACTAGCAAGCACATCTGACCAAAACCTGGATGAACCAGGCTCTAATCCCGTTTGAGTTAACTTTTTGATGGTGAATTTCCACTCGTTACCCTATTTGATATTCCTAACAGTTATTCTACGTCGAAAGAAATTAGATCGCGTGCAGCGATGAGGAGCTAGGTTTGTGAAACAATGCTACGATAAGTTTGCTAGTGTGTCTGGATTGTTTGAAGAATTGGGATGGGAATCGCTATCACAGCGTAGATTAAATTATAGGCTTAACCTCCCAACTAAATTTCAGGAAAATAATTTCTCTGACGACGTAAAAAACATACTATCAACCCCCTCGTACTACGGCAGACTAGATCGCGCCAGTAAAATTAGAGAGATAGATTGTAGAACCGATAGGTATAAAATGTCATTTTTTCCGCGTACCATTCGGGACCATAACAGCTGTGATCGTCGTCATGAATAGTGCGATTAGTGATATTAGCTAGTCTGTAGATCTTTATTTTTATATTCTCTAAGTTCTAATTAATGCATGATGCAAATATTGATGTTCTTATTAATGGATGATATTTTGAATCTGTAGAAGTAGTCTTTGTATCCCTTGCATGTTGGAACGATTGACGATAGAATGTTTCTTGGTTAGTAGATTTTTAATTGGCGCGTTGCATGTGTGGTACGCTGGTTTCAATGTAATGCCGGTGTTATACTGTATAATTCATGCATTCCTGGTGTGGAAGCACCCCCTGCCACACACCCTTTGGGTGGCTTGCAGGGTATGACGTAGATGTAGATGTACGTCTTTAGGCAAGCCTTTTAAAGTCTTTTGGTGACGTCACGATAAGGATGCAGCATTTCGACACACTTCTTCGAGGCATAAATCTCTAAGAGGTTCTAATTGCTCTTATCTGCCAGCTGAGTGCCTTTGTAAAACTCTGTCCGGTGGCTCTTTCATCTCGGCGCTCGCGTGCCCGTGCCGGCTTGAGACGCGAGCCAATCGACTGGTGCGTGAGCGTAACGCCTCCTTGGCCTTCAGGGCGAGAAAACGCACGTGAAGTTTTCATTTGCGGTTCCCCCGTAGCTCTTCCTTAATAACATTTTTTGGGAACTCGATCTTGATTTGAGTAGGCGTTAAATCATGATTCTGAGGCAGAATCATCTCAAATGCGCAGTTGAAAAAGAAGTTGCGCGTATGTGTACACCAAAGGGACAAAAATTGCCATAAAAAATCACATGATGTGACAGGGAAACCAACCCGTGTATCCCGATTTCTGGTCTGGTGTGTTATTCAGTAGCATCATTACAATGTCATTCAAAGGTGAATGGATAACACACTGTTGTGTCTCACTGACTTGTAAAAATGTTAGTTTAGAAATAAGAAAGAGGGTTATGAAAGCTTATGTTTGGAGTGTGGCCCTTTACGGGTGTGAAAGTTGGACTATCGGGAAACATGAAAGGAGCAGATTAGTCCCTAGGCCCTAGAAATGTGGTGCTATCGAAGGATGCAGAAAATCAGCTGGCGAGACAGAATCACCAATAAGGAAGTGCTGAGAAAAGTACAAGAAAATAGAAGTCTTTGGAGACAGATACAGACAGGGAGACTTAAACTAATAGGTCACATTCTACAATGCAATGATTTTATAAAATTAATAGCTGAAGGTTGTATGGATGGGACAAATCGTAGAGGACGTCCTAGATTAAGCTATATGAAGCAGATCATCAATGACTCTAGATGCGTCTCAAATGGTGAAATGAAGAGAAAAGCCGAGCTAAGAGCAGAATGGTGTGCTATTTCCAACCAACCCATGGGTTGATAACTGAAGAAGAAGAAGGATAACGCACAGGCGGGCAGTTTAGAGATCAGGATTCGATCCCCAGTTGGAGTCATTGGTTTGCCGGCTCAAAGAAAAAATAAACTTTGCAAACTACACGTTGAGCTTATTCTCACGACCGGTTTTGTGACGGAGTTACATCTTCAGGGGAATATATAACTCTGGATCTCTTACACCTCCTTACAAAGTTAATTTTTGTCTTTGAGTCGCCCTGGAAAAATTCTGCAAAGTAGAGCCAGAGACGAAGTCGTACGTCATTGATTTTTTTCAACTTCCCTGCGTGTGACTTGGTGCCATGTATTCTGTGCATTCCGCTAGGATTAGGGAAAGTTTTCATGATTTTTAATGTTTCTTCGGAATATCATCTATCTCACATAAAATGAAAACCCATGGAATGGGGTTGGTGTGGCCCGAGTACTGACTTCTCATTCCATGAATCCGGCTCTGAATCAATTTATTGAATATTTTGGAGGCAATTAAGAGAATCGTAACTCTTATTTGAGTTCAACATGTGAAGCCCTAAAATTGTAGCACTTCAAGTATAGCACTCCGTTCGTTATATGTGACATAAGATATCTCCTAGTCCCCATCGGCTCCTTTCCTAAAGAACAGGCAAATGGCTATACTGGGTTCCTCTTCACTCATCCTCCTTTAACCATTTTACCATTGCCTCCGTTTATTTTTTATCGTTGAGTCCATTTTCTTATTGACAATTGTGTGAAATTCACAGTTGAAAAATCATTCGCCTGGATTGGGAATCGAATCCAGTTCCCTCGATTTCACGCCGACTGCTCTAACCAATTAAGCCACCCAGACGTCTTCTTCCACTGTGAATTGCATGGGGGCTCTTTAAGGAGCAAGTTGTCCTCACAGGTACCGTGCATAGGATGCCAGAGGTACCCGTATGCGAGCGCTAAGCGCCACAAACCACGGGGTAAAGACCAACTTTAAACACAAAGGTGTTTACTTTGGACATATTCAAAGAACCACGGAACTAGCTGCGCAGTTGATTCAACTAAGTCTCCACCTAGTGATCACATACTTGCGTGAAATTCACTGCGGAAAAATTATTCGCCTGGACTGGGAATCTAACCCAGATCCCTCAATTTCGCTCACCACCCATTTTCTTGTATAAAATGACATACTGCCCCGCTCAGCCAAGTATACCCTCCGGAATAAGGCCCACTAACCTGACCAACTCAATATTGTTCCCAAATTCTTCCTCAGATTACACAGAATCCAAAACTTACTGAAATACCAAAATTCCATCATCAAAAACGAATAATTCTACTTCCCTCCCTTTACTCTCTTGCCCCAAGGTTTCCTTTATTCGACCGTACAACCTACGAGACAATCTGAAATCCACTAGAACCTCCACCACCAGTCCAGCAGTTTACTCAACCTGTGAGCGCCCCCGATGCAAATGCTGCTCCCTTCGTTGCGCTTCTGCCTCCCCCTCTCCCAATAGATCGTCCTCCAAGCCCTATTGCACTTCCAGTAGTATTATATACCACCTTTCTTGTAACTTCTGACTGCATTTTACGAAGGCAAATGCATCACCCTCAAAATTCCATAATCAATAATCACCGCCATGGCACAAAATCTACGTATTTCTTCGATCCCATCCAAAAACACACCGCATAACAAAGAACCACGGAAACCTTTGATACCACCTTTGAAAGCTGTTTTACGCTTTCCATCGTGGAAGTCATCCCCGACTCCGCCATGAATATCGGAGTGAAGACACGTGGAATGGCTCACATCTGGATGAAGAGAGCATTTCAACAGCCCGGGCTAAACCTAGCGCTCTCGCTACAAATATTAATCCAATAGCCATCTCTCTCCCCACACCATTACCCTTCCACCTTTTCCTTCCCCCTCATCTTCTCTGCCCTTTTCCTCCTCTCGGATACAGAGCATCCTTCCTCCGCCGACGAAGGCGTCTTGATTGTCGAAAAGTACCACAATTTTTCGTTTGTCCTCTTTCGGTGTCTCCAAGGGTTTTAAGTGCTTCAGCTATATTTTTGCCACACGAGTAAAACTACCACTCACTCGTAGGCTTTATATATATACAGCCTGTGGTGGCTGTAGTACTTATAGGAGATGGGAAAAAATAAAAGAATAATATTATATTTTCTTTGACAATGACCTATTAATGAGTCTACAGATTATATCATATACTGTATTTTTCGTTTCCGTTATTTCATGTATAGTTCCATAATTGCGGCAAGAATTTTCACCAAAGTCTCCATCTTCCCCCAAAAATAATGGTATTTATTAAATTATCCCTCAACGTCCTCCTCTCCTGGTGGAGCTAATGCCCTCAAATATTCATTGTTGGTCGTTCAATCCTAAGATTTGTTGACTGTAGTCCTCCATGCTTCTCAATTCTATCTACTACTCAGATCGAATACAAACTCCCTTACTTCTTTGTAGCCCTTCTTATGCATTTTCTCCTTTATTTTTCGTGTGTATATTTTCCATGGCCTTCCTCTTGGAGCTTTTCCCCCTATTTTTCCTTCTATTTATTTTTCACAGACTCATAGTGCACAGGCCAACTGGTTCTTCTTTTCTCCCTCAGCTACTAATGTACGCACAAATGCATAACCAACCAATATCTCTATGCGATCTCTTATACCTGCCATTTGAATGTAGGATGATGATTATCCTTGGAGTTCTTTCCTTACCGATGAAGGATACTTTGGTTTTGAACACTATTTTGTTAACTGAATTACATTAAGAGAAAACAAGTCAATGGCATCTTTCTCAGTGAAATCTCAAGTTTAGATAGCAAGAATTTTACTTCCTGTGTACATCTCACTGGAATAAACTATTCGTTGGAAGCATACACTTTACAAAAATTCAGAATTTCAGTTCAAATTTTGAGTTTTTATTGATTATTATTTATTTGATATCTTGATTGACAGATTCAACGAGAATACCGTCATTCCTCGGGTATTTACTACGTTGGTTTTTACTGCTGGCGACAGATTCGCAGGTGTTACAACCGGTGCGTTCAGATTGTAGTGTTTACGCCCGCTGGAACACGGGAGAAACTATCGGAAAGTGAGACAGATAATGCAGTGAATACCAATGTTAAAAGGAACAATCCTCTCATCAGTGTCGGTGAAACAGATTAGACTTTGACCACAGGTGACTGAAACTACAGCTCCATGCACACTTCTCGTAAGAAAGTTGTTTCATTGAAAATGTATAATTCAACTCAGGAACCGTCAGCGATTGTCTCGGAGCTCCACTGTGACAACATCGCAGTTACGCGCAGTTAACCGTAGTGACATTTTAGGAGACTCGAACTTTGATGTGAGTGGGCGCTTCAATCGCGAACCCGTTGCATTTCTTTCGCTCACGGTTTAAAAAGATAAGATGTTTCATGAATTATGAATTTTCTTCTTCCCGATTGGATCGTCTCGACTGTGAGGTTCCCTCCTCTGCAAATGGATACGTTTCCAAAGTCGTCTGACTCGTATTTAATAATGCTTGAAGGGAGCTGCGGCTGAGGGTAGTTTTAAAAGAGAGACGTAGGAGGTGTGGTCACACTTTGCACGAGCGAACGCCGAAGTATAAATGTCGTTTCGCGCGTGAGTGTCTCAAGTGGGCGGGTTGAAATAATGCGAAACCATCAATCTTGCGATTGAGTGCAGTCATTTGAAATTTCGCCGGCCACATCATAACAGTGCTTTCTTTATTGGGATTGATTGCGGAACGGTCTCTGCCATTTGCTTGTCTTCAAATATTTTTAATCTTTTGATGTCCGTAACTTTTCCGGAAACCTGTGAAAGACACAGTGATTACTCTTTGTAACCTTTATGTCTACCAATGTTTTAGTCTAGATTCGGGCTAGGTTTGAGAGTGGCATTTGATTTGCTTCTCCATGAGCAAAAGGTTACAGCCAGACAATGAATCCATACTTACTTATTTACATACTCCTGTGGCTACACACACCCTAGATGGTGTTTGGCCTCGCCAACAATTCTTCTCCAGTCGTGTCTATCTTTGGCAGTCTCCATCCCTGCTCCTAGTCATCTAAGTTCCTTTCCCACCTTTGTCTCCCCATCGGAGTCTGGGTCTTCCCAAAGGCCTTCTCCCGTCAGGTTTACCATTCCGGACATGTTAAACCATACTGCCATTGTCCCTTCTTAACACGCGGACCAGTCATCTTAAACGTTTGCTTTTTATAATAGCTATTAAACAGGATCAGTATAACTTTATCTCAGTTCTCTGTTTTTTCTAATCTCCCAATCCTCTCCTTCAGGAATTGGTCCAAAAAAAATTCTGAGAACTTTATTATCGAAAGTTTTGAGCTTTCTTTATGAGGACTTTGTTAGGGACCTTTCTTCAGATTCGTAGAGTATTATGGGAATATTATGTAATAGAGTCTTATAGATCCTAAGTTTTGTTTTATTTGCTTAGAAACTTGCTACTTAGTAGTTTGTTACCATGAACCCATATCACTGAAAAAAATACACAAAATACGGGGTGCGACTTCATACACACGGGTGCAAAGACAGTTTCCAACGCCTTGCGTTCAATGTGGGAATTTTATCTTTCCAAGCCTCACTACTGTTCGGTTTCGTGATAAAACGAAATTGCTTCCATTAGGTCATTGGTCAACTTAAGTAGGTTGCACATGCTATTCAATATCATCGGGGGAATTTCCATTCATGCGATAGAATACTCAGAAAAAAGTGTGCTGTAATAATGGTGGATCCTAGTGGTAATGGTAAAGGTGGATCAGTCCAGTTACAGTACCACGTGTACTGTAACTGTACTGGAAGTGTCCTCAAGACTATTCGACACAAACAATACAAGGCAATGTCATGAAATTCACCATAAAGATATTACTTGAAAATAGTAGGATTTGCCCCCGGATTATCGGAATCCGAATCAAGTCTGCTCTTGTTTGTCGAGTGTATTTACATAATTGGAAAGGGTTTGGAAAGACTGGTTTGGTGAGTGTTTGCCTAGGGTTTCCCTATAGCTTTGGGCGTGACGGATATTCTATGCATTTATACAAACCAAACCTCCGCTGATATTTGATTTGAAATAAGATGGTCCGAGAAACTGGTCGTGTAACCGGATAACAAACTTTTCCAGCAACTAGGAAATTTGGATTTAAATTTCGCTCAAGTAAAATGTTTTTTTTTCTGGCAAATCCCATCCTTTTTGCCCATGTATCAGAGGGTTAGTTTTTGTAGGAGTTGGAAAATTGCCTGACCGTAGCTTTCTGAACATTCTACCATTTTCTTATCCAAGGTAGTTGCTCAGGAAATGGTAGGAAAGAAATAAATTTATGCTATGGAATAGCATCCTCATAAATTCCTACGTCTTGCAATCATTGGCGGAGTCTCTCCAAGCCATCACTCTGGGCTTTCTACTGTTATTTTTCCTGATAAAATGAAATGGCCTCCGTCAGGTCATCGTTCGACTAAATGTTTTGCATGCTATTTGATATCATCATGGTGAATTTCCATTCAAGTGATGGAATAGGAAAGACCGCTAAACAGTTGGAACCGAATATAAATATAATTTAAGGTACAATTCAGGTGCTCCTTTTGAGATAAAATCATTTGGGATATGAAATGTGCTGAAGGACCGCCAATGCTCTGCCCATTTAAGGTATGGTTCCGTAATTAATTCCTTGAAAGTGAAGCAAATCAGCGAACATTCTCTTACAAGTGATACTTTCATTACTTAAAGTTGTTCACCTACTTGTCCAATTTATCGGTAATTTCGGAGCTCTTATTTTTTGCCCAATGACGTGAAGGGCATTTCCTTTCTTTTCGACACAAAATGCCGCCCTGAGAGAGTACTAGAAAGGCGCACAGGCGAACGAATTAAGCTGGACAGGGAAACTGTTACATTCTTAAATTTGTTCCTGGGCCCTTCTCAATGTCCGAGCACTCTCTCTATTGGCATAGCATGCCTCCATTTACAACCATCTCACCAATTCTGGCAATTTGATGGACACTTCCTGCCTTCGCTGTGGATTGGCGGATAATCTAAATGATTTTCCCGGAGTTATTTATTTCTTCACTTCCTAAACTGATTTTCCTCATACATAATGGGGAACACGCATGTATAACATATGCGGAACAGCATTAAAGAAACTAGGCTTTGTTAAGCGTATAATAGGCTGGTCCTCGGATGAAAAATTAAAATATGATGCTACTTTGCTCTGGTTAGGCCACACCTCGAATACGCCGCGAGAATTTGGGACCCTGGTCATACAGATGTTGCAAAAGAATTAATATAATATAAAGAAAAGCTGTATTCTTCGTTAAAAACTGCTATAAGGGAACACATAGTATTTCACAGCTTTTAGAGGGATTTAGGTGGGAGCCCCTAGAGACTCGGTGGCTACACGCTAGGCTTAGTTTGCTTGAGAAATTCAGACCTGGTGCGTTTCAGAGCGACACAGAGAATAATATCATGACGCCTCACGACATCTCTAGTTCTGACAGAAGCAATAAAATAAGATAGATACATTGCCAAACAGATAGGAACAAAAAAATCGTTCTTTCCGGGTGCGAAAAATTGAAATACACGTCACCATTTCATCTCCCAAAGCCTTTTTTCTCACATCTTTACACGGCAGGTGTCCTATACTCCCTCTGCCACATGCCCATGCGGCGGCTTGCAGGGTAGTACGTAGATGTAGATGTAAACCATCTTCCTCCCATCAAGTCGTCCAAATTCCCAATTTTCCCCCTTCTCCATCACTTGTTTGGTATCTTTCAGTCTGCTTTGTCACTGCAAACTGCGCACCGCTACTTTTTAATACGTTCTCTACTGTATCTACTGTATCTACCAACTGCCTAATGAATTCTCCTGCCAGTTTCCTCCCATTCGCTCCTTATCATAAAAGTTTTAATGTCTTCCTTTTTGCTCGTATGATTTTTTTCAATGCATTTAAACGCCCACATCCTAGAGCCCAGTCATTTGCAGATTTCACCCATTACCTATACATTCAGTTTTCGGTCATCAGATTCGATAGGTATAACTTGTGCCCTCATTTGTGAATATCGATTGTTAAACGCATAACTTTATTGAAACTGCTGGTGAAGATCTCTTTGAAGAGGGCTTTCATCCGATTGGTCTTAAACCAGCGGCGTCTTGTGTGTCACGAAAATTCGAATAATATTTACCATATGGTCCACTGCCCGAAACTTTCACTGACCTTTGGCCTGCTGTTCTGGAAGCTCGTGCTTTCTAAGTTCAACTTTTCGTGCCTTCGATTGTTCCTTTCACTCAGTCCCATTTGAACTGCTTTATTTTCCGTCCAGAATCATTCAGTGACATGAGGTATGAGAACAAATTCAAGCTAAAGGGATTATAACTTTATTTGGTATGAGAAACGAAAATAGCCTTTGAAGAACAATAAATATGTTTGGAACGTGTTTTCTCGTCCTACTTGATGAAATATATGTGCCGAATCACTTATATTCCCGACATGTGTATGAAAACAATTTTATATACTTTCTTTTTCCATTGTTGATGGTCTGTTTTTTCTAAGTGTTTTCTCATTATTCGACAACGTATTGAATGCTCTACGGGACTTGGACTACCTCTCGATTCTTACAAAAGCATTCGAGCCATGGCAACAAAACAAAAGATAAGCAAATAAAGGTGTAAGAATCGCAACAAACCAATGAAATGTATTTCATGATTCAGGAAAGCATTTGCATAATTCAACCTGGCAAAGTTCTTCGGTGGGACACCGTGGTCAAAGTACCTTAGCTCGATAAGTGATTTAATTCGAGGACTCCTTCCTTGAAGTTGAGAGTTTAAACTTCGTGTATGCTTTTAGATGATATTAGGGTAAGTTAACTAATTACTCGCAAAAATTGAGGCAATAATAATAAAAGTAAATTATGAAATTTATGTCACTTTTCTACATATTCACCCTGCTCATTCCGACACTCATCCCATCTCTTTACAAGCCCTTGCAACTTTGCAACCTTGATAGCCGGCAACAAAGAAGTCTTTTGTTTGCTGTCGAAGCCAACGAGTAATCTCTTGGACTACAGCATCATTATTTTCAAATCGTCTGCCGCCCAAATGATTATTTTGGATCCCGAATTGTTGAAAATTACTGGGGGCTAAGTCGGGACTGTACGGTGGATGTTCCAAGCGTTCCAAAGAAGATGTTTACGACTGATGCCGTTGATGAAATGCTGAAATTTATGGCTTATTTATCGACCTACCCTCGTATATGTATTCGTTAAATAATATCTGGGATTTGGCTGCCGCATGCTCCAATTATTTTAATTCGTTAGTATATTTTGACCTAACTACAGATGCATCAACAAGTATCCGTCATTTCATTGTTACCCAAGATGATAACCGCTGTAAAACCTTAACGGCTAACCAATTCCTTGAGTTATGTGGCTATTTGTTTGTGAAAGCCGGAATGACCTAAGTATACTCTTCGTTTCACTTCAAAGATGATTTACATCCTGCATATTATCCGAGAACAGCAAAAGTTTATCGCTAGGAAGGATGTAATTCATTCCGGTGGGCACGCATGATAATTTTAAATTTCGTATTTGCTTTGCAAGCAGTAAAACGGCCGCACCTGTGGAGAGTGTTTAGTAACTCTTTCCCCGCAAACTCCTTTCAATTTTCCATTTCAAAGTAGTTCGCCATTTGAAAAATCCATTCACTTACCAGTTTATGGAGCGAATTAAACGTTACAGCGACGTTAAACTTTGCGCTTCGCATTTTCTCTGCTGTAGCTGACTGTGATGATTATATTCTTTAAAAGTGATGGTCGATTTTCATGAAAAAATGGCTCTTACTTGGTAGAGACTTTTTTGCTGACCATTGTGAAATGACTCAGCGGGTAAACTTTAAAGAAAAGGTCAAGCTACTTCTTTAAAAACTCGGACGCTTTCATGGAGTTCACTCGGAAAATAAGTGCTGCATTTCCTTTGATGCAAGGGTTGCGTTTACACTGCCATCTACTTTCCAATCTTGCTGTTTTTAAATTGGGCATTTTCTTTAATGATATTCAGGAAATCTTGGTGTAGTCATACAGTTTACACCCCGTCAAATGGCCCTTCTTGGAATTACAGAGTATCGAACTTTAGTAAATAGAGCAAACTTTTCTTTGGCAGGAAAGAAACTTTACCATACCCGCTCTATCAAGGCAATAGTTTACCTTGATGGAGTGTCGAATCAATAAAAGACAAAAAAGAAAAGTGATTCATTTAATCTATCCATCCTGTAACTTTAACTTTACTTATTCAATGAATATTTATCAAAGGCATCTCTTAATAGTATAGAGCTCGATCTTCGTTAACTTTGTGGTACTGCATCACAAATTTATTAACTTGTTATTTTTATAGACCAAGCTAAGAAGGTGTTCATGAGAAAAAGACAACTGCTGTGTATAAAGAAGATAGGATTAGAGACCAGGAAACAGTATGTGAAAACATTCGTTTGGAGCGTGGCTCTCTACGGTTCGGAAGCAAGGATCAACAGGGAAAGCTGGCCAGAAAAGACTAGAAGCCTTCGAAACCTGGCGCTGGAGATGGTTGCTGAAGAGAAAACGGACGGAAAAAATAAGAAATTATGAGGTGTACAGAAGAGTAGAAGAGGAAAGGACAATATTGATCACCATTGAAAGAAAGCGGAAAAAGAAGAATTGGACACACTCTGAGAGACACAATGGGATTGTGAGGAACGTAACTGAAGGTAAAATAATGGGAAAAGTCCTCAGAGGAAGACCGAGGAAAAAGTTCATGGACAAAATAAAGAGGAAAGTTTATACAGAGTAAGAGATATCAGAAGGTAAGTGAACTAGTATCTGATAAGGAAGGATGGAGGGCTGCAGTCAACCAGTCTTAGAAGTGAACAGTTGAACATTCAATGAAATAGATTCCTCCCAGTTACGCCGGACAACATTCATTTCATCCTGACTGATCATTCGCCACGCATGAAACTCCGCGATGTTATTTCAGATCGAATGAATAGAGACCTACTATGTAGATACCTCTGTTGCACTGCGTCAAGTTCAGCACTCTCGCTCATAGTTCCCATGGTGGACGACAGGGGTCTCTGATGTCGTCTCTTTTCGCTTTTACTAGCGGCGTCGCGTCGTCCCCTCAAGGTCTGCTCTCCTGCCGCCTTGTGTGTGCCCTTGCTAACGGGACCTCGAAAGGGGAAGAAGGAAGAAAAGAGACAGAATGCGCACATTGGTCTGCGCAGTGCCTTGTTGGCTCGTTGGGAGAAAGAGGCGCAAGATTGAAACCACGTGACGTCTGAGACACTAGCGGGAATTTCGAGTCTGCGGCTCTGTGGCTAAGGATTAATTAGAAAAATACGATATCGTAAGAATACGGGATACGGAAGAAGCTGTTATAAGTTGCGAGTCCGCGAAAATCACGAATCGCGGATTTTGGGCTAAATATATTCACAAACGAAACTGTTTCGTTACTTGGTGGAAGTTTTGGATATTCATGATGAAATCATAAAAATTGGTAAACTCCAGTTATTTATTAAACTAGAATGAATAATGGTTCTAATTAAATAAATTAGTGTGGTGTTTACTAAGTTTTATCATTTCATCATGTCTAAATATATTTATTTATTTGCATGCCGTCTTCTGAAAATTTAAGCCTATGCGTCTCATTTAACCTTCTTTGCCCTAAATCGGTTGTTTTTATTGAGAAAGGATTCTTTCATCCACATAATTGAAAAACGAGAATAGCAAAAAAGGACAGTAAAACGGTTTTGCATATTTATTTTTTGGTGTATAACTTTTGATCGTGCCGAAGTCGGTACATAAGTAACGTCGACTGGGGTAACTCAAGAGGCAGTGCCAAATTTAGCTCTGCTGGCATCAAAGGTTTAACAAACCGATCTTGAATTTTCTTGTCATGCATGAAAAAGTGAAGGTTGATTACGACTTTAGTCCTTCGTGTTGGTTCCATCTCCTGAATCTCTTCGTTTCAGGTGGATTTGCGGCATCGACTCTTCTATCTAGTCTTGCCTTGTCTTTTACTTGCAATCTCTCGTCTGAAGATCTTCTCCTGGTGAGAATTACGTCCGTAAAATGGGCGAAAATTGTCCAGAGAAAAGTAATGCATCACCTAAATTGAACTGAAGCATGTATACGGCACATACTTTGCTACGAAGTAATCCTCTATCTCATGGCAATTGTACGACTATTTTGGGGAAAATATTGTGATTGCTCATGTAGTTCAACAAAATTGGAGCTCTTGTCATGATAGTGGAATTCCAAAAAGCCACTCCCTTCTATAGTCTATTACATCTTTGACTGCGGTGAACCGTGTAAATTTAACTGTTTTGGTCAATCAAAAATAGTCGTAGACGCGCAGAAATCGACTTAAGAAAAATTTAATCTGGATCAGGAATCAAAATTAATAGTTTAAGCTTCAATATCAGCAGTTATCAATCCAAATATTGGTTTGCTGTAGTCTCCACTCAACTATGGATAAATGTTTCTCGGGTGTTACACCGGGTAAGAGGGTCCAAAGGTCCCGACGTTTCGGAGATTGACTTGAAGTCCATCTTCAGGAGGTTCTGATCATCATAATCCCCTGAAGTCGATCTCCGAAACGTCGGGACCTTTGGACCCGACGTTTTACCGGGTGCAACCGACGACCGTTTTTACCGACGACGTCTTACCCGGTGCAACACTCGAGAAACATTTATCCAGCAGATACGCCGGGAAAACCTAAGATCTTTCTCCACTCAACTATTCTTTTAGTAAATATACGTTATCCTCTGAATTAGTCTTCTATTTGGGTGCGTTATAAAGTGGCTGATTTTTTTCATACTACCTGTATTCTTTCTATTTTTTATTCCTTCCATTGTTGGTTTCAAGAGGCCCTTTCGTCGAAAAAATTTCCCCTCAATTTTTTCTCTCCGCTTTCTGAAAGTTTTCGACATTTATTTATCCTCTTCAAATCTTAGGGGGAACCCTTCATTGGTTATTCCATATTCGTACGTCTTGCTTACCAGACCAACTTTATAATCACCTTATTTCCATGGTATTTTTTATGTATCCAATGGAACTTGGTGCCTGTGATTCATAAGTGATTAGTTGGCAATACTCGTTCATGCCAATTTCACGTTCACATCGACGATTTACTGAGGCCATAAACGTCGGGGTCAAAATTTTATTCTGCTCCCCGTATCTTAGTGAAAGAATTGATATTAATTACTGGCGTTTCAAAGAGGATCCTTTGCTCACCATAATGTTCCTTTGAATTTTTACCATGTCAATCAATGGATGTCACCCACCACCGATACTCTAGTATACTAATGTATGGCTTGAAACACATTAGTTGGAGGGTAGATCTTTGTTGTCTAGACTGTGTGGACTCGGAAAATATAATCGTGATAAAATTGTGATGCGACGTTTATTCGGTGATGTGTGATTGCTAAAGTACCTAATATTGCTGGCCCAAGACACATTCTATGAATTCAGTGCTTATATTATGCTCGGAAAGCTCGTGTATGAGTCTTTCTGACGGATTGTACCCGATATTCCAAGTACCACTGTGAATACTTTCATGATAACGTGCATGTTTAAGAATGCAGCGGCGAAAAAGTAATTTCTTTCAAATTTGGTAGTGCAATTAATGGTGAACATTCCTCACTCTACTTTTGACTCCCTAGATCATCCAAATACTCCTTTACTCTTAAATTTTTACCTTGGCAGTTGTTCAATAAATCTGGTCGTAATTCTTTGAGAAAAATGTGTAAAATTCGTAGAGAAAAATCATTCGTCTGAATAAAGGTCCATTCTCCGAAAGTCCTTACATGAGAAAGCGCTGGTAGATGAATTGGTTAAACATTCTTCCCGAATTCGCGGAAGTCCAAATCCCTGGCCAAACGAGAGGTGCTTTTTTTCATGGTAAATTTAGCATGCTCATAGATTACACACCATTATCCGCCCGAATTAAATTTGCCCGTTCTTACATCACCCCAGTGTGTGTTCTCCCACTTAGCGGCTCTTCGAGAGGAGCATCAAAAAACCCGAAGGAACGCCTGCACCGATCCGCTTCGTTATAACCTGCACGGGAATTCAAGGTTGAAGAAGGGGGGCGAAACTAAAAGGCATTTCGAACCAGCTGTGGCTGTTTTTGCACGCAATTCTCTTCCATCTTGAGCTCCAGTCCGGATTAGGCGAGGATTCCTCCATAGAATGAAGTTGTAAAGAGTCCTGGTGACTGGAAATAGAAAGTGAATTTAACACTCGTAATACCATACCGAAGACTCAGTCTGATTCCCTCCCCCATTTAGCCATCTGTCGTTTAATCGCTTTCAGTATTCCCGTGGAGTGAATCGTACATGTTCCGCGGGGATCGCATCCCTGAGTTTTGACTCGAGTAGTCAATTTTGAAATTTTATTCCTCCCAGTATTACCCTACATTGAATTAACTCATTTCCTTGGGATTCATCCAATTTTTTTCACAGCACTGAACTTGGACTCAAGTCCCAGGATTTCTTTCTCCGTAATTTGTGAACAATTTTTGACGATTAGTGTAAATTTTTCAATAATTTACCTCTCAATACATATTCTTTGTTTCGTCCAAACGCACATTATTGAATTCCACAAAAATACGCAAAATAGAAATTTGAAAGATAATAGAATGTATATAGTCGAAAGCCTTCAGAATAAAATCGCAATAAAATATACGCGTCGGGTAACATTTTGATATCCGAGTTACCGGTGTTTATAACATTGTGATGTTTGAATGGATAACTCAGCGAAAAAGGTTGACAGAGAAAGTAAAGATCTCAGGTTTCCTACCGGGTGATGGAAGTTTGTGGACGATGGCAGACTACACCTTCGAAACGTCGGTACCACAAACCACCATCACACGGTTGGAAACCCGAGATCTTTACATTTATAAGCCTTCGCGAGGAAAGCCTGTGATCTTGCATTGGGTTGAAAGATGTAAACTCCCTCACTTACTTTCTTGTTTGGAATTACCGCGCAAAATTTCCATGAAGTTTTTGTGGAAGTTGATACTTATAGAGGACTGTCGATAGCGGAAGTCATTTTTCTGGTTAAGTATTGAAGGGTAGGCTGGTAAAGGAAGCATTTCGGCGAGGACCCTCTTCCAACGATAGGCTCTGAGGGGTTGACGGCTCCTCGTCCCGTCCGCTGGACTGAGTCGGTAGTGCTAAGCTAGTAGTACTCTGCACGCAGTATTTAAAGAGGGATCAGGATTCTATTGAAAAAATAATCCTCCACTGTCAGGAACCATACCCAGACATTCCGGATGAAAAACCTGATTCTCAAATTTTTACAGTAGTTGGTGTATTGGTGTTTCTTTCGAATGTTTTCCAATCAACTGGTCGTCCATTACTCCAGCCAAGGGGTAGATACCCTTGTGGCCGGATGTAAGATGGCCTTTTTTTTATTTGGATTAGCTGAATACACTTGAAATCAAGTGCGGAAAGTAGAATCAGTGGGTTAATTTCAAATAGGAAGATTATTTTTATGTCAACGGGTGGTTGGAGAACCCAACGTCGCCGATACCTATTCCGTAACGTAAAGAGACTACGATTTTTCATTATTTCGGACAGAGAACTGCACCAGAAGTATTCTATATAAGTAAGAGATTGAGATTCCCGGGAAAATTGTTCACTACTGTCAGGGTTCAAAGCTGGACCCATTGAATCGAACGCAAATTCACTTACCGACCTACCCGATCCCGAGTGGTCTTATGCACATAATAAAATCTTCGAAGAGCAAAATCGGGTCCCAGGGTAATATATTACGTAACAAGGGTGGGAGGTAGGACTTAGTGACCTAAGTCATAATTCCTCCTCCTGCGGCTCCGGTGGCTTAAACGCGGGTTGCGGAGTCCTGATCCCTTTCCTTGTTACGTATGTAATTTTTTGCCATATCCGAGAGGAAAGTTTGTAAGAATGTTCTTTGTTTATAACTGTAGTGTATCATGATTTACTCTTGGAATATCTCACGCATATTAATGTAGATGGAGTGGGCGCTTCCTATGCTGGCCAATGCTAAAAGCTGAAGCATGTTCGCCAACTTCGTTGACCCTCATTTTCCTGTAGCGCTAGCGGGAAAACGCACTAATTTTGCAATTCTACTATGTTTTCCATCGATAACTTACGAGAAATCAGCATGCTCTTGCATATTTAATGTGAAATATCCTTGCATTTGTAGTTTATTTATTGAAATAAATAATAATCCGCGTTCCCCATGAAAACTATAGCTAACTCGAATAGAATCCATGCCACTAAGCAGCTAATTTATAATTCATGGGTGACTTGCCTTAAATTTCACACAGGTGGTGGATATTCTTGCTTTATATCCGCTAATTCGTCCATTCCATCGTAATATTCATTGGAAAGTATGGGGGGTTGTGTTTGAACCGCTCGAGATAATCTCGAGCACGTAATTAAGGAGTCGCGAGGACAACAACGAACGTTTCGAGATTTAGAATTACGATTCGTATTCGAACCATTGGTAAAAATCTCACGCAGCCTTCCCGGTCGAATTTTCACGCGGTAATATTGTTAATGGATTTTTATATTCCGATTAGAGACGCATAAAACAACATCTCAGACACTTAAGACATCTACCCGAGTTGGTATAACACATCAAAATCTCCAACCGCTTGTTGCTATACCACATGACTCCTTGGCTGCGTGAGATTATCTCGAACGATTCAAACACACCACCATGGAGAGAGAAGGGTTAAACCAGGTGAAACAAAATGGTTGTTATCTTGGTTGTTAGGCTTCAATCTGATAGCATAATTCCCTCCTCGTCTGCCTCAATGCTCACATATAATGGAAACTAAATATGGTAGTGTTTTTGACAGGGATGGATTTTTTTTTCAATGAACGCTTATGAGTAGTTTCCAAAATTATGACCATTAATGAATTTTTTTAAAAATATTAATGTGCCGATTGAATCAACCTGATGATTTTCTGGATAACGCATAATTTGAAATATTTCGAGATTACAAACCAAAACCTCGGAATTCTCTATTTTTCATCGCTAACTCCGGAATCTTCCGATGAACTCATTCTTAAATCTAGTTCTCTTCATTAATAATTCTATTTTGATGTTTATTTTACCTTTTATAATACAGCAGGACTTTCAGTAATGTTAATCATAGACGAATTACTATAGATATTAATATTAAATATTATAAATAATCTAAATAAGTCGTTTCTTGGTTAAATAAACACGATGTAACGGGAATAGGACAGAAGGAAAAGTACCTCTTTATTCTTGCAAAACAGGGCGGAGAACGCGAATTTTCTGTTTAGGCTTGACAAAAAAGTTATCAAGATTCTCAGTCTTCATAATTGATTCATGATTCATGAATTGATCATGGAGAACCTGTATTTTTTCCAACTGCGATCAGGAAGTATTTAAGTTTAATACGAAGGGTATTGAATATGCGCTCAAGGCATTGTCTTGGAAGCAATTTTCAATTCACACGAGACATCGAAGTCTGTGGGTGTTCTTATTTATTGGGCCATTGAATACAGCTATAAATTTATGTAGTAGAGGAGCATTGGGGGTATAAATTATGGTGGCATAGATAAGTGCGCCTAGGTTACAAATGAAGTGTAACTAATAAGTTTATGTCCTCCTAGGAATGAACTGAACAAGCACTGCGGGTTGTGGACTTGCAGGATAGTGTATACTCTTTCCAGTGATCGTTTATTTCACATACAAATGTCGATGACGTTTCTTTCAATTAATTTGTGCTTGAATCCTTGTGTAGCACTCGTTTTAAAAATAAAGTATCTGAACACGTGGTGTAGGTGTATCTTCGAGAAACGTATCGCATTCCTTGTCCCCGTAACTATTGTTTTATATGTACCTACCTACTCATAAAATTATCAAATTGATGTGTGAATTCAACCAAAGTAACTAGATTGGCAGAAAAAGAACATAATTCTTCAAAATTTCAGCGCCAATTCCATTTCATGGTCTCAATAGGACACTTTTGCGTTGAAATTAGTTTTACCGTAGGAAATGAACAATGGAAAAAATACCAAGTGTTCTCCTAGCATTATACTTGGGTAGTCGGAACCCGAAACGTCGGCTGCCTATGAATTTCTTACCCGGTGGTGAGCCCGAGTAATTTAGACGAATGTTATTCGCCGGGAAAGTGTAAATTCATACTTGGGTAGCCTTTGCTGGAAAATTGAGAAAATCTATGAAGACATTGCTTTTCAGTTTTTTTTTAAGAACTACGGAACTAGCCGCTCAGCAACTATTACGGAGTCACCCGCTAGTGTTCACACAATTGTGTGAAATTCACAGTGAAAAAATCACTCGCCTGGATTGGGAATTGAACCCAGATCCCTCGATTGCGCGCCGAGTGCTCTAACCAATGAAGCTACCCAGGCGAATGATTATTCAGCTGTGGATTTCACTCAATTGGGCGAAAACTAGCGGGTGACTCCGTTAGAGCTAGTTTTTCTCGCTGCTAGTGTACGCGAGGCTAGTTTTGTAGTTTTTTTGAAAATATCCACAGTGTTTAAAAACATATACATTTAAAAATTTGTGTTTAATGTTGGGCTTTACCTCATGGACTGTAGGGCTTAGAGCTCGTAAACGGTCACCTCTGGCATTATATGCACGGTACCTGTGAGGACAACTTGCTCTTTAAGCTGTCATGAGATTCACTATGGAAGAGGACGCCTAGGTAGCTTAATTTGTGAGATGTAATGGTCGTGGGACCATATTAAAATATGTAATGGTAATAGACAATATTAAATAATGCTTGGATGTTGGGAAATAGGTTCCCATAGAAATTTCTGATAGTGAAAGCCCTCTACGTGTCCTCTAGCCTGACGGACATCGAACCTAAGGATCGTGGACTCCGAACGTCTGGGAAGAGGAGTAGGGGAAAGAAGATAGCGGTGACTCCTGTTCAAAGAAGTGGACCGATGTGGTGTAACAACCCTCCCCCTCCCCATACAGGTCAAAGGACACACGTTTGGATAACCTGGTGTACCTGAGGACGTGTGCACTTGAAATGGTATATCGTATTCAAAGCTGAAAAGCTATATAAAGCCCCCAAGATCTGCATTCGGGGGCATTTGTGACTGAGCAGTTAGGGTGTCACTATGTGGGGCGGAATACTAAGAATTCACTTAATCTCAAAACTTATACATCTTAAAACTTGCATTAAACTTCCTGATCTAAATCTAATCCGAGTTTCAACTCCTAAGCCCTCTTAAAACCCTCTGGAATTTAGAAGCAACCACTCGATTCCTTAACCCTTTGAGTGCGGCATGACGTCATATCACGTCATGATTGTCTTTAAGCTGGTGCTGATGACGTGATATCACGTCAAGGGTACCTTGAGTGTTATAGCTTTTGTTAAGGAACTTTCGCCAAGACCCCAAGCAAAAGCTGGAACACCCACGATACCCATGACGTGAAATCACGTCATCAGCACCAGCGTAAAGACAATAATGACGTGATATCACGTCTTGCCGCACTCAAAGTGTTAATTGTCGCGATCTCCGGATCACTAAAGAGAGCACTCTGCGCAAAATCGAGGGATCTGGGCTCGATTCTTAGTCTAAGCGAATGATTTGTCCATGATGAATTTCACAGAATTTATTTTTCAGTGTCTGTCATCACCGTGCGATCATTTAGTTCATCTCCTTTCTCTTGGTGGAAATTCATGCCGAAAAATGTTGTGCCAAATACTTCCTTTTACTCACATCTTTCCGTTACCTCGATCTATAGGCGTTATTGCCACGATGTTCAGAAATTGTCGATGAGCGTCTGCTTATGAAGTAGACGGAGGAAACACTTAAGTTTGCCAGTGGAGTTTGCCGCTGTCTGAAGTCGCTGCTACCTCATCGTATACGATCCACGGCGAAAGGATTCAGATCAGATAAGTCGCGGATATGCTATCAATCGCGCAATCTCTCTTTCTCATCTCCCACTTCAACAACATTCACCGTCCCGTATCTATCCCTCCTTTATTCCGCCTTCCGTTCGTTTGACTCCTCCACCCTCCGTCGAGCGCTATCCATTCTTATCATACGTATTCCTTCTATAAAAGTGGTTTCCAATCTTTTGACTCCATTCCCACTTTTCACTCAGCATAATGATAGTTCAATTCCTCAAAATAAAATAGTAGGCATGTTCAAAAATCAATTTATTTGTGGGAATTAGAGTTGAGAACAGAAACTTGGTGATTCTTATTTTTCAAGAAAATAGTAGGAAAGTCATCAAATGAAAAAGTAAATGAGAGATGCCATTTCGCTCTGGTTAGACCACACCTCAAATACGCCGCTTGTATTTGAGCGTTTCTCAGCTTTCAGAGGGATTATTAGGTAGCCGCTAGAGACTCAGGGGCTGCAAGCTGGGCGTGAATTACTAGAAAAATCCACGAAAGGGGTGTTTCAAAGCTACATGAAGAATATCAATTTAACGACACACTACATCTCTAGGTACGACAGAAGCGATTAACTAAGCGAGATACATTAGCGATCTGAAAGGTACTTCTTTAATATACATTCTCCTTACTGCATGCAAGTTTTGTTTATTTATTTAAATCAATAATCATCCGCATTTTCGATGATAGCTATGGTAAAATCAAATAAAATTCATAGCTTTAAGCAGCAAATGTATTCTTCAAGAGTTACCTTAAATTTCAAACAGAATGTGGATATTCTTGCTTTACTTCTGCAAACTCGTCCATTCCGTCGTGCTATCCAAAAGAAAGTAAAGAGAGAGCAGGATTAAACAATGTAGTTATTATTTTGGTTTCTAGGCTTCAGTTTGATGATACAGTACCCGCTCCATCTACCTCAATTGTTTGAACCATTCTTAGAACGAGTGAGCACGAACGAAGTGAAAAGTAAGCTGAGCTCTCTCTTCATTCTCTTCTGTGAACGAGGAACGCTCATTCCTCTGGCGTGGTGTAGGAGGCAAAAAAAGTAGTGGAGATGGCAGTAGAGAAGTATAGGAGTGGATGGGATGAGCAAGACACAAGAGTGGCCAACGAGGGAGAACAATAAAACCGGCCGCCTCGTCCCTCTTTCCTTTCTTCGGAAACAACGTCTTGCCCCATCCCCCTCAACATATTCTCTTTTCCTCCCATTGTCTCTCTCTCTCGCCGCCTTCCAGATCGGAGCCGCGAATCTCACAGCTGAGGAGGCTGATGGTCGGACGGTGGGAGGAAGATGATTAAAAAGGAAACAAAGAGGAGTGTTCTCCGGAGGAGAGGAGAACAGTAATGGGGAATACACGGTCGCGGAGCGTTCAGGTAGGAGATTGGGGATGGGATGGTTCACGCCTTTCCGCTTCCCTTATTCTTTCAAGTCTTTCCTTCAATTTACCTTCCCCTCTCAAATAACTGCTCATCATCATGATGTTAAATAATAAAATTTCTGGAAAAATAGTGCGAGCAAGAGATATTCAGTGAAGAAAAGGAAACTGACGGATGCTAAAAGAAAAGAAATTGAAAAAAATGATGAAAGTTGTGTAATCGCAGCATATGAGATGGCTGAACGAAAACAAAAAATGAACAATGTTACTAAATACAAATTCTGAAGATTCTGGCAATATTCTGTGGAACCGAAAAATAACTAACAAATCACTAAACAAACAAATTCCACAAGTTTAAATTTATTACACGAAATAGGTTCATGTAATTCATTCGCCAAGGTTCCTCACAAAAAACTCATATATAAATTGCAATCATGCGGAGTTGGTAGAAAAATAGTGAATTGGATAAGCGACTTTTTGAGTGATCGAAAACAAAAAGTAGTTATTGATGACTTTAACTCTGATATAAAATAGAGCTGATATAAGAAACTATTACTAGATTTCTCCTTTTTTATTTACTACTATGCTTTTCTTACTTTTGTAATAACTATGTAAAATGTCTCATGGGTCAGAATGGCCCACGATAATAAATGAATTGAATTGAATTGATGTAGTCGAAGTCTCATCCGGTGTTCCTCAGGGAAGTGTGATCGGCTCTCATTAATTCATTATTTATGTTACTGGTCTAAGTTCTAAGGTTTGCAGTAAATTAAGATTATTAGCAGAGATACAGATATCTACCGTGAAGAGAGCGAAGACGCGAACTTTGAAGCCCTGTCATCGGACCTTGACAACGTTCACTCGTGGGGCCAGTAGTGGGGGTTAGAATTAAATATCAGTAAATGCACCGCAGTTCACTTCCTGCAAAATTCATCACAAAAAATTCCATACCAATACTTTTGTGGAGTAAACATTAAATTTTCAGATACAGTAAAATATCTTGGAATTACCTTAACATCTGATATATCGCGGGGATTACACATACAGAACGAATATGGCGCAGTATTAAAGAAACTAGGTTTTGATAAACGTATTATAAGAAGGTCCTCGGATGGAAAAGTCAAAGAGAGATGCTACTTCGCTCTGGTTAGGCCATACCTCGAATACACCGTGAGCATTTGGGACCCTGGTCAAAGTGATATAACCAAAAAATTAATAAAATACAAAGGAAAGCAGCGCGCTTCATTAAAAACTGCTACGAGCGTACATATAGTGTCTCACAACTTTTAGAGGGATTAAGGTGGGAGTCCCTAGAGACTCGGAGGCTACACGCTAGGCTTATGTTGCTTGATAAATTCAGAACTGATATTTTTCAGAGCGATATAGAGAATATTATCATGACTCCTCACTACATCTCTAGGTCTGACAGATGCGATAAAATAAGAGGGATACACTGCCAAACAGATAGGTACAAAAAATCGTTCTTTCTACGAACAATAAGTGACCACAATAATAACTGTGCTCCACAAAATACACTCCTATAATATATGTCACCATTTCATCTCCTAAAAACTTACACCTATACACGGCTGGTGACCTAACACCCCCTGCCACACGCCCATGCGGTGGCTCGCGGGCTGTTATGTAGATGTAGAGGTAGGTTTTGCCTTTTACAGCATCATCCCCTGACCTCACCTGGCGAAACCGAGGTCGTGTAATAGCTTTGTACCTTTGGAATTTGAGGTTTTGTGATTTGTTAGTAATGTTTCTAAACAGTCATTTCGTAGTCCAACTTTGGCCCATTAGATTTTGGGCGCATACAATCTCTCAGCTCATAGACTTCATGATGGGTTAGGAGGTGCTTATGTCGTTTCCTTCCGCTATAGACCTGATCAGATAGGTAGGAGAGAGGGATATGGGGATGGGTTTGGCAATTTCATGAACAGTTTTCTAGGAACACTGCTAGCCGTGACCAACACTACCCATCGTTAAATCTACGGCAGAGGAGAAAATAACGTTTTGTTATTGGATAACCAAGACGTGGAGAATTCCAAAAGTAATCATTTTATTTTATCATGGACCACAAAATTTTTGGCAATGTATTGAGAAACAAGTGTCAAATAATAATATGAATGAGCCAAAGGGAATTATTTGTGCAAAGTTGCCTTCTTTACCAAAAGTTGATCACAAATTAATGCAACAAATTTGCCAATCATTGCAGACAAAATGTACAAAATTTGTATGGCGCCATTCATGTTCCTAGAAACCCACCCTGCTATTGATTGGTGCTTATGACCTCAGCTGCGGCTCACCTCCCATAATTACTAGCCAACCATTAGCTTCCATGCCAAAGTCCATGGCTCTCTCTCGTCATCATCTACATTTTTATATTTTGTCACCTTGTTAATAATCATGTATTTCATGTACAATGCCAACTCTGTTGGACTGTTCTTCTTGGAATGGATTCCTTACGGCAAATTGCGGTAATGGAGGTTCTTGGAAATAATGCCAAGAGCTTCGTACAACGAAGCATCATTTCAGGTTTGTTTGAGTGGAACAGTTCATGAAGCAAGTTGCTTCGACGGGAGGTTGCTTTGTCCACGTCTCTACTTTTCGAACCTCACTCTCCTCGTTAAAAACCCAGCCCTTTTAAGAATGGGCCTCTTTTATATTTAAATGTTTATTGAAAGCCGGGCTTAATCCGTCGTTAACTTTTTTTCCTATTTCGTTATCGTATTCTCACTCTCCAAATACGAAACAATTCATTGACCTGGGGCGCGAATCCGCAATTCATATTCAGTCGTGTTTTTTCTACCTTCTGGCAGGTTTCCTCACGGACTTTACCTCCAATCTAAACTTCTCTCAGCTAATCGCTTCAATTTCACGTATTTTTCCTCTACAACGATATTATCCAACATTTGCTTTCTTTTCCTTCCTCTTCTTCGCTTTCCACCCACCGTTCTCTCCATTCCTGTCGTTAGCAAACAATCTCATTTCAGTCAATGCCTTCCAGTCTTCAGTCCAGTTCTCATGTCCTCCAATCGTTTCCATAAACTTTACACCTTCAGACGTCACTTCGGGTATTTTATATTCGAATCCATGTTGAAAATAAGTATTGCACTTTTCCACGGTTATTTATTGTAATCGTTCAACGCGTTTCGCAGCTTGCTGCATCTTCAGGAACATTTCTTTATCATTATAACCTACACCACTACGTGGGTCGATTATATTGATTTTGTCACAGCAGAAATGTAACTCATTGAAGGAGGCGTGGCAGATATGGAAAAGTATACTTAGAAATGATCAGCATCGCCTAACGAGTCAATAAAGCAATGTCTGTCTGTCCGTCTCTTCGCACGATAATTGCCGGAAAAATTGAGACATCGACCTGAAATTTGGGTCATAAGCCTCTAGTAGTCCACAAAAGGCTCAGTTCTCAAATGGGTTGGATCGGACCAAAACCACGTTTTTTTTAAAGAAAATTGAAAGTGTTTTAGGGTATTTAAGCTTCGGCAAATCCGAAGATAATTTCAGTACCAGTTTTATTGATTTTTACGATAGTATACCTACGCTAAGAAGGGGGTTGGGAGCACAAAATAATTTTTTGAAGGAAAGGCAGAGAAACATAGATTAGTGGCTTGTGGGAAGGAAAATTTTTTTCGGTAAGAAGTTGGGAGGGGTGAGGAATAAGTAGCTCGTTGCAAAGGTTGCTTGACTGTCTGATAATATCCATCTCCTCCAAAGCATTCGTCTTACTTGTAATATAGCTTAGATAGGTAAAACTGGACTAGATATGGATACACTGGAAGTTTATATAGAAATGATCAGCATCGCCTTTCGAGACAATCAAGCCATATCCGTCTGACTGTCTGTCTCTTCGCATTATAACTGCCGTAAAAATTGTGATATCGAGCTGATATTTGGGTCATAAGCCACTAGTAGGCCACAGACGGCGCAGTTCTCAAATGGGTTGGATCGGACCAAAACCACGTTTTTTTAAAACAAAATTGAAAGTCTTTTAGGGCATTTAAGCTTCGGCAAATCCGAAGATAATTTCAGTATCAGTTTTTATTGATTTTTACGATAGTATACCTACGCTAAGAAGGGGGTTGGGAGTACAAACTAATTTTTGGGAGGAAAGGCAGAGAAACGTAGATCAGTGGCTTATGGGAAGGAAATTTTTTTTCGGTAAGAAGTTGGGAGGGGTGAGGAAAAAGTAGCTCGCTGCAAAGGTTGCTTGACTGTCTGATAATATCCATCTCCTCCAAAGCATTCGTCTTAGTCGTAATATAGCTTAGATAGGTAAAACTGGACAAGATTTCAACACGCGCATCAAAGAACACTCACGAAGTTACTTTAATATGGATTCAAACTCTCAATTTTCCGAGCATGATGATAATCACATAAATGATTTGATCACCTAAAATTCACTTGTTCTACCAAAAGGCTTTAAGATAGATGCTTTGGAACTGATGGATATTATCAGACGGCCAAGCGACCTTTGGAACAAGCTACTTTTTCCGCACCCCTCCCCAATCATTACCGAAAAAATTTCCCTTCTCACAAGCCCCGAATCTATGTTCCCCTTGCCTTTCCTCCCAAAAATTAAATTGTTCTCCAAACCCTCCCCCCTACTTAGCGTAAGGATGCTATCGTTATCATCAATAAATAAATGATAAGCGATTATACCTGAAGATGCAGCAAGCTGCGAAACGCATTGTACGATTGCAATTAATAACTGTGGAAAAGTACAGTACCTATTTTCGATTAGAATCGTTTACATCACAGTAATTTTCTCCTAATGTTATCAATACCTCCGCATTTGTCACTTTATCTTTCAAGCTCACTTTTTCCATTTTCCTCCATATCCACATCTCTAGGCCTTCCAGTCTTTTACCGTTTTCAGTCTTGCAATTTACAGTGGAACCCGTAAATTTTCCCTTTGAGATGAATTGCATGTCGTAAAAGTCGCCGCATAAATCATTCAAGTTGAATCTTGACCCCGAGAGGAAATCGACGACCTCCTCATACCTATTTAGTGGGATGGATGACAGTGATAAATTATGGGAAGCAGAAAGTCGAACATGGGGTCTTTTCCCACGAAGAACCCACAACCGTAACAAGAGTATAAATTAATTGTTGGTAGTTTGTATTCGCCAAATATATCATGCGTAAAACTGATATCGCCGCGATTTCAATCGATAAGAATCGTTCGCCATCCTTGAAATAATGGAAGACTTGGCTCGTATCCATCAAAATGTCCATAATATTTTCTGAACATTTCTGTCCTGAAGATGCCGTAAAGTAAAGTAAAGGGGTTACTTTAGTGCGTAGGGGTGAAAATGTTACAACCTCGTTTTCATACATTTAGCATTTGATAATTTGTCGTAGTTCAAAAATTTGACAAGAGATGTCAGTTTTATTGTGTAGGTAAAGTTTCTTTTGGTTGGTTACACCGGTCAACAATCGTTTCTTTCGATTTTGGATTCTCACAACAGGAGGTTATATACAAGTATTCTGTTTTAGGAGTGATTTGTTCAGTTCTACAAATCTATTGATGTCAACACGATTGTTCCCGAATCAAAGGTAAGTGTGAATTTTGGTAACAATATATCCCTGTTTAATTTGCGATAACATCTGTTTTTCTATCTGCATTCGTTAATGTAGTAGTTTGCTAAAATGTAAACATGAAGCTTGGTGGGGTCAGTTTAGTACACCTGTTTAGTCTACAGGTAGGGAGGGTGAGTTTAGTAAACATATTTTTCAATATAAAAGACATTGTTTTCGTTCCAGAAACAATGCCATGGCAGAATGTTCGTAAATTGGGATCAAGGCCTTATCGAAACTACACAACAGAGACTGAGGTCAAAGACTGACCTTCTTAAAGGAAAGATGAAGAGACAGGGTTAAATTTATTCCCACTTAAAAGATTTTTCAGCATTTTTGTTGTTACTCTATGATAAAAGTTGATATCTATTTTGGTGTGGCTTCTATTATTTTTGGTGACATAACACAGAGACGACCGTGAAGTTGAAAATTGAATAAATATTCTTAAAAATCTTAAAACATGTTGAAAATATATTTTTAAATCAGAAATTGGCCTTGCTACTTCTTGAGAATCTGAGGAAACGTTTGTGATGGGGTGAGAATAGTACACAAGTCTCTGCTATGTTATTTCGATATGATATACGCTCGTACTAAATTGACCCCAATTAATGGGGTAACATTAGTACATTGTAAAAATGTTTTTATAACCATTGTAATGCACATAGAACCTTAAGCAATAGCTGATTTTGGTCATGAGGATTGAAGCTTTCACAAGAAAAATTAAATTGGACTGTGAAAAAAATATCGCTTGCTGCAGGTTCAAAAATATGTCAAAAATGTACTAAAGTAACCCCATTGTACGGTGCATATTTTCCTTTCATTCGCTCTTTCTGATCTTAACATTTTCAAGCCTCTTTTCTCGTCGGCAATTTCTGAGAACCCGCCCTTGTGTTGTATTATTGTCATAGCTTGCAGCAATACGGAGGTCTCGTAGAGGAGCATCTACTTCCCGGTCGCGTATGATCTCATTTTTGAGTCTCGTCTCCCGCGTGCAAGGGACCTTGATCCAAAGCCCTGGATACTGTATTTATTTTCCCACAGTACACCTGTGCAATAATCAGTCTAAGTAAGTTGTACTTTTAAAGGCATTGTTCTGAATTGTATCTCCTCGTAGTTTGTTCGTAATGGTACTCCTCTGTTTCAATTATTAGCATTGGCGATAAGGTGGAATTCGTTATCCGTTGACGTTACTCTGCTCTGAAATCTTGCTCCACTGTTACGTTGATAGAGCGAGAGACAGTTTAGGTCGCTGTCGTATAAATCGCATTTGAATGAGGTGAAATATTTTTGTTACCATTCAAAGTCACACTATCTCCTTGGATTCCGATGAGATGACCTCGAAAAACAACTGTTTGACGCTGTCGCTAACGACGTCATCAAAAAACATTTGCATGTATGCAGTATTTTTGCATTCGTAAAGACTTAACCCGTTTCAGTGGTATTCACTTTGACTTTGGCAGACTTTAATTTCCGGAATAGAGGTGTTGGAGGTATAATTTGTTTGTAATCAGCTATCGAAAAAAAGAGAGATTTTACGTGGCAGAAAAATGTCAATTATTTATTTAAGATTGAAAATGTACTTTCATCAGAATATATCACTTTACCGAGAACAGTCAAAAATGAACAAATGCCTTAAAAGATGTCCACTTTGGCACTATTTTGAGATATCTTAAGATAAATATCTCATAAACTCATTGCTATAGATTCCTTTAAGCCTTAGTAAGCATATCTGTTTCGCATGATAATCTTAGATTTAGCTGGTTGAACACTTTGAAGTGTTCTTCACCGCTGCTAAAATGTTTTATTTTTATTTTTGTTCATGCTACCCTATGCTTGGGTAACATTGTAATATCTAGCATTTTCCATTTTGATGAGATTGCTAGAACAGCTAGATCCAAGGAAGTCACGAGTTCACGATGAAACTGCAGTATTTTTCTATAAAGCAATCAGTTCAAAAAGTGGTCGAAAATCACATTTTGAAAAAATGACACTTTCATATAATTTACCAACAAAATGAAAACATTTTTTCGGTGTTTTGGTGATCCAGCTCTTGTTTCATGTCTTTCCAATCATAAAAATGATTTTTCTTCTTGTTGATCCTCTTCTATACTCCATACACACTCTGCCACTAGGAAAATAGAACTGCTATGTTCTACCAACGGATATGGACAAAAGTTCCCATAATTTTGATGGTACCACAGCTTATTTTTCAAGTCGAAGGTTTCGTAAAAAAATGCTTATTCTAAGTTTAATGATTATTCTGTTCAAAAACTTATATTGCTTTCATAAAAATGTACTTATTAAGGTGGTATATGTTGTATCATTGTTCGGACAGTCTTAATTTTAAGGGATGAAAAACAACGTACGAGATTGCATTAAAACTCGAAGATTGCATCACAAATAAACACCTATGATTCGTAACTAGTGTATAATGTCAATATCCAATCATTAGTTATGATGAGAAAATTATTAGAGAACGTTTTGGGACTTGAATGTTTTGGGCCTAACTAGGACCATACTAGCCAAGGATTCGCGAGAAATCCTGTCTCTGATTCATACAATGGCGGACATATTTCTCCGTCTACTGAGTAATTGGCGTGGCCTCAAGCATAGTCTTTTTGAAGTTACGGATTTTGCTTGAGCATCGAAAAACGTTATGAAAAATAAATGAAATATCTGGACTATTTATTTTATCATTCTATAATGATCCATCAACAACTCAATATCTCGCCTAAAACCGGTAGTCGTGCACATCTGTGATACATCGTGAGTTCTTCCAAGAATGCTATCCTTAGCAGTTTGTACGCCAGGGGCACTTTATCAGTAATTGTATTTTTTTCGTTACTCAAATACGTGCGGTGGCATGCCTCGTTGAATGGGGCAGCTTTCTCCACCGGCGGGCAATGAATGGATTTCAAATACAATTGGTGCGATAAATAATTCTTTTCTGTTTTGATTGTACCTGAGCATGGCCTCTTTAATACAACTATTACTTCCTCCGCTGCGATATATATTGAATTTCTTATACATGAGATCATTGACCAGTATTTCAGAGCTATATTACATAAGGGCTGTGACATGAAGCAAAAGTGTTCATGAGTTTTGTTTTTCCATCGAGATCTTTATGGATATTGACTGTTCGATGTCACTTGATTTCCTAACGCAGGCCTTAGCATCTATTATTGTTCCTAAGTTAAAGCCGTAGAGGTGAAGGGCTTCATAAGAAAGCAGTCTGCGAGTAGTTATAATTGAAAAAAAATGTTAAAAAGATAAAGGCTTCCTTATCTGGGTAAAAGTGTTTATTTACGATATTCTCTCAGTAGATAATCATACGATAATCATAGCTGTTCTTAGAATTCTATGGCATTTAAAATACTTTATAGCCATTTGCGGCACAATATTTAAGAAACTAGGATTTATCAAGCGAACAATAGAAAGGTCCTCGAATGAAGAAGTAAAAGAGAGGCGCTACTTCTCACTGGCTAGGCCACACCTCAAATATGCCGCGAGCATTTGGGACGCTAGACAGAAAGTGTTACCAAAAAATATTAAAATGCAAAGGAAAGCTGCGCGCTTGTTTCAAAGCGAGACAAGAATTTCATTTTCTCCTAGTAAATAATCAGGAGTGAAGGAAGCATATTCTCTAGAGTAAGCAAAATTCTTAACAAAGATAATTTTTTTTAACTCAAAAGCTATATTACTGAGAGAATTTTAATTCTATGTATTTTTTCCACCATTTGTTAATTCAATATAAAATGAAGCTATGTGATTGTACAATAAGTGGCTCCCTCTGAGAGTGACGTCCAAAACTAAATCAGTTTTTGCAAAGCACTAGCTACGAGGATTGAAAGCTCAAGTTTTCGGTTTATCTCGGCGATAGTTTTGCATTTTCCACCAAAGAAACAAAAAACTTCTCAAAAAAATAAATTCAGCATGATAGCGGATGGAAGGGTTAGTTCGCAAGCCACTGGAAACTTGAGGGCTGCACGATAGCCTATAACTACACGAATAATTCAGGTGAGGCAAATTTCACTGTGACGCGCAGAATATTATTTCACCCTCGAATTTATCTCAAGAACTGATAGAAGCGGCAAAATATGATAGCTATTTTGCAAAACTGATGGATACAAAATCCATTTTTCCTCTCTTCATTAATAACCATTAAAACAGCAAATCAAGAAACAACTCCGGCAACACACAATTTTCTTCCCATGCCTTTTCCAATTCTTTTTCCGTAGTCCCTCCTATTTTCATGGCTGTTATGCTCACCACCCATGGCACGCGCCCCTCTGGCGGTTTGCGGGGTGAATTGTAGATGTGGAAATCGATGGTTTTGGTAACGAAGGATCATCGAAGAATATCTTACAGTGAAATTTTCTGCTTGATTCGGGTAAAAATTCAAATCCACCCCAGATAAATACCGAAAAATTTCTGTTTCAGCTTTATGTACCCGAGATTTCACGAAAGTTCCATGAAAAGTGGGAAGATATTCGACGCCACTCTTCTTAGTGGCTGCTTCCTTGTTTGATCTGGTAAGTGATATAGTTTTTTTCTCTATTATGTACTTATATCTCCTGTTACCTGTGGTAACAATCTCCCATGATTAAACACTTTTATAATATTTTGAGTGAAGAACTTTACTGACTAAGAGTTTTGGTTTCAAATGGAAAGAATTCTTTTTACAATAGTTTTGAATTTATCATTCGGTAAAATTATTTTGGGTTTAGATAAAAGCAAGCATTGTTATGACATAAAAATGACTATTATGTCGCATATTAAAACCAGTCATGTATTTACGATTATTATCTTCACCCGCGACCGTTTCCCACTTAGGCAAATAAATCAGCCCCAGTGAATGGCACTTTTATGTTCTACAGTTGATATGCCATTTAATTATTAAATTACTATGTTGTATGCCATGTAATTATTAAATTACTATAAAATACAGTTGATATGCCATGTAAAACTTAATTAACATCAAAATCCTAACATTAAAAATATGCCGTGTAACTTTGAAATCACATTGTAATTTTGGGGCGTAATAATATCACCAATGGTTACCTACTGAATTCTATCCGTAATATTGTCTTTGCGAAAATTGAATAATATTAAAGAGCGAATCTACTCTTTCCAGGGCTAGATTACTGATAAATATGAGACTTCATGCAAATTCGGGTAACCATAGCTTACGGTAAAATTTTCGGAGTCGCAGACCAGCGTGGGAAGTCTAAGATAGCTGAGGAAGGGTGAATGCTGAGTATTCCAAGCGTGTGAACTCCACACACATTAGGGATTGTTACTCGGCGTAGTCTAATTCGGGGGCGTGCCTTGCTTCCAGAGTCACTGCGGGTGGGTTACGTTCCCTGGAGCCACCCTGGGCCTTGGCCGTTTGTTCAACTCCTTCGGTTTGCTTTGGTGAAAGAGAGAGGCTACTCTGAATTGGCTGGGCCACACCTCGAATACGCCGTGAGCATTTGGGACCATGGAAAAAATGATTTAAACAAAAAATGAAGAAAATTCAAAGGAAAGCTGCGTGATTCGTTACAAACTGCTACGAGCGAACATGTAGCGCTCCACAGTTATTCGAGGGATTTGATTGGAAGCCGCTGGAGACTCGGAGCCTGCACGTTAGGCTTAGTTTAATAAAGAAATTAAGAAAAGGTGTTTCTGAGCGACCAAGAGAACATCGCCTCACTGCATCTCTAATTCCGACTGAAACAATAAAATAAGAGAGATACATTGCCAAACAGATAAATTACAAAAATTCGTTCTTTCACGCACAATAAGTGACCATGAAAAACTGAGCTCCGCTATAAAAACTTTCATAATAAACTTCATTTCACCTCCCAAAACCTTTTACCTTTACATCTTTACATGGCTGGTGCCCTTAAACCCCCTGCCATTCGACCATAAGGCGGCTCGCATGTTAGTAAATACATTTGGATTCTAAGTTATCCTTCTCTCTTTATTACGGACTTCGCGGTAGGTTTATCGTATTTTGCCTTATTACTGCAAATTTTGATGAGTGTTTGATTTTACAATGTCTTGGTACTATTCTAGAGGGGGCCCTGAGCAAGTATCTAGAAAACCAAACCAGAATAAAGCTAACTAAGTATAAACTCCGTGATAAATTAATGTATATTTACTTTCGGATCTGTTTATAGGACATTTACAATATTTGCAGCACTTATGGCCGGTTGCAAGAGCATTTAGCTATGAAATCAATAGTTATGAAATCCATGAAGTTTTGTACTTCATATAAACATTTGTGTTGCAGGAACGCAGTAACCGGTTTCATAAATTTTCTGTCAAAAGTAAATTGCGTCGAATGTTTGATCTAATATTCTACCGCTGGATAAAATGTATGAATTTTCATCCATCATAATTGTGAATGCACATAATATTTTTTCAGCAAGAGTTAGCAGACTAGTCAATGGTCTCAAAACAACTCATAAATCTAGTAATTTAGTCTCCAAGCGGTTCATCGCGCATCCGCCGTCTTGGTAACTTATGGAGCACATTACTCCATGCCATAAGTTATGGAACCAATAAATTTATCGAATGTTTCAGATACAGTTGTTGATTGGTTGCCATGGCTTATTGGTCCCATGACTTTATTAAATACATATGTATTGTTCTTGTAACCGGCCATAACTAACTGGAATCCTTCAAATGGAGCGTTTTATTATCTTCGGACGAGAAGGTATGGAAAAAAGTGCGAATTCACCTCTAGCAATGGATGAGAATTGGAGATCAAATACGGAGAGAATGGACTCGCAAATTAAATAAAGTGCATAGGAAAACTGTTAAGTTTGTAAACTGGTAGTGATTACTTTTACCTTTCATCCTCTTTCATCATTGCAACTCACCTGCTCCCTATTGCATTGCAACCCACCCTATCAGCCTACTCCTGCCACACACCTTATCAGAAGTTCACAGGGCTAATTGTTTGAGATATTGATGAGAATTTTTTAGACGCGAAGTATGAAGTTTCTTAACAAATAAATATCAAAGTCAATATAATCGAGAAAAGGTATTTTGCAGTAACTACAATTCCCAAATAATTCCAATGGAAATAGCTGAACTGGATATCAGGCATGGCATTTGGCACTGCTCTGTATTTCAATATGTCATCAACAGTCAACAAGGTGAAGAGTAATTCTCCGTAGCTCTTCACAACTAAACATTTATTTCCAATGTTCATTGCTTTCACGACGTCATAATTTCCCTAATGCACTACTTTCTTGTTCTTACTCTGTAACTCTTCTCATATTTTTGTTTTCTACTTAAATGGTGTCTCAATATTAATCATTTTCTACAATACACATCTTCGTTGCTTCAAATTGAAACAAAACTGGACCCCCTGTTAACTGGATGTTATTATTTCTAACAGTTCTCTCTTTTGGGCGGTAGCTTTCGGTAAAATCCTCGATTCTGGGGCCTTAACTAGAACGCATTACTGTTATTTTTGAGAACTGTAGTTCCAGTGTCCACCCTGAACTTGATTTGTCCCTGATTTCGCGAACGGTGGCCTCCGCGATCCTTTTGGTACCCCACCTATCGTTTCATCGGCGGAGAGCGACGTATTTCAACTCCCTTCCTCCCCACTGTCGCACCCTCTCACGTCTCCAACCGGGTCTCGGGCCGCGTGTGTGTGGGAGTGCGGGCGTGGACCAACGCCGGCCAGGGCTGCTCCATTTCGCCCACGACTCCACTCCTCCCCCCCCCATACCCGCCCAGCTACATCGCCTCCCTCTTCCAACCCACCCGACACCCACAAGCATCCATGATCCTCGGACACCCCTTTTTATACTTTGGACCTCTTCAACCGTAAGATAGTTTGAGCGTGATAGTTGCCTAGTGAGACCATAATCGAATTTCATGATTCAACTTTAGCAGCTTTAGTAAGCATATAGTGAGTATTGCAATATAAGTAGTGCGGAAATATCCTTTATGTGTCTCAAATTCGCAGTAATCAAATTAAAATATCTGTGCAAGTTAGAAAAGAAAAAATATGCAAATTCCACTTAGAGAAAATGTAATGCACGACCTGGGTTTCAACACATTATGTCACCTTCAGGTCAGGCATTAAATTTTCTCTAAGTGGAATTTGCATAGTTATTTTGTTCTACCATGGAAATTTTCACATCATTCACCCTGAAACCGTACTATTTGTTACCTGTGCAAGTCTTTCACTTGACTCATTTTTTTACGCGGTACACTTAAATCTCCTTTACTGCGAAAGGTTTTTCTTTGTGATTCTAAAAACATTACTACGGTTACTGTATGATTGATTTTTTGAAATGATGGAAAAAACACAGACAACACACCTAATTTTTTGATGTGGTCTAGATGTTAGAAATACCTATTTTTTTAAAATACACTCTTTCTCTCTGGAGTGTATGCACGCACTATTTTCCAAGCAAAATTGTTGGTAGATTTTGGAAAAATCTCGGAAAGTTGTGCAGTAAGCGACTGATGATTTGAAATCTTGGAAAGGGTGACACATTTTCCTTTTAAATTATACCAGATTCATTAACTTCTAGATGAAATGATATTTCGCTCAAACCAACTTAAGGAGGTTACACCGCGAGTCAGAACTTATACTAAATTCCAACTTATTTCAAATAGATTTAAAGTATTCTGGTTTCGTCTATGGAATGCGTTTGCTCTTGAACACCAAAATTATGGTAAGAAAGATGCTAATCATCTACAAATGTATTTTTAATGAACACTTTTATAGACATGAACGCTAATACCATTTATGCGAAAGTACTGTATATTTTGGCTTCAATTTTTGTTTAAGTAACCCATAACTAAAAAAAGGCGGTAATATTAAAATATCCATTTTATTAGTAATCTATCTTCCGGGATTTTTCACCTCATACAAGCATTTTATCATGAAAATGGTGTTAATGTTAAGACTGTTGTACTTGGGAAATGATATTGGATATTTTAAAGCTGCATGTATGTATTGGCGTATGTGTTCTTGCAATTCGCCGCTTTACACGATTGCAATTTGGAATGCAAGTTCATGCATTCAGCATATTGTGCAATTAGGTACCCCATGTTAAGGTTGTATGAGCGAAATATCATTTTACGTAGAAATAAATGAATTTGATCTCTTTTTGAAGGAAAATATCTCACTCTTCCAAAGATACCAAACAATCACCCCCTTAACGTGATAGTTTCCGAGAATTTAGATGAAAATACCAATCCTTTTACATTAGAAATGGTAGTGTATGCACTTCAGAGAGACATTTTATAAACTGAGGAATTTCTAACTATTAGATTTCGTCAAAAAATGGACAGCGTGTATTTTGTATGTTTTTCTTGACCATTTTCGAAGATAAACTATGTAGTCACCGCAATTATCTTTTCAGGATCACGAAAAACCTGTTGTGACGGAGTTTTAAATGTACCGCTCGAAAAAATGCGTCAAGTTAAAGACTAATATAGGTATTTTTATTGAATTGCTTATAATTTCAGCCGTATAACAGTATAGTATTGCCCCATTAATAACGCAATAGTTAATTCATGATTTCTACAGCTGCTGAAGTTAAAAACGTGTAATTCGAAAATGGTCTCTTTCGTGAATGGCTTAGGGAATTATCTCGCTCAAACTACCGTAAACGGGCTTCAGATTGAAAAATACGGTTGGAGTTGATATCTTAAGGAGAACTGACGGTCAAGTGGGGTTCTACCCTTTCGTCCCTCCTCATCCGACCCTTCCCTTAATCCTTGCTCCAGTGCCAAAATGGCGGAAGACCGACCCTCTCAGCGGGGGAGGCGTCAGGGTAATTATACCTCCTCCACCTATTTTTTTTAACTTTCTTACGTACCAAATATTTCGACAAATGATGAACTTAATCGTTATCCTTATCACAAGACGATAACAATCGCCTTTTTATCGGTGTTCTGGAAATATTTCTAAGGAATCACTGACATTCGCCGAAACTTCGACGCGGGAGTTTGCCACCACTGTATAAATCGACGCAAACCACAAACGCTATATTTCCTCGCATTTTTCCTATTTTCCCAATGAACACTACGTAACTTCAAGTCCAGTATGCGTGAAAAATAGGACAGAAAAGTTGAAAGGACAGAAGAATTGTTTTTCATATCAGATAAGGACATTTTTCTATATGTGCCCAGCATATGATAAAAATAACTATTCTGTCCTTTCATGGTGCAAATTCCATAAGATAATTGGAGCGAAATATCATTTTACCTAGAAATTAATGAATATGACCTCTTTTAAAAGAAAAACATATCACCCTTCTGAAGATACCAAACAATCAGCCTCTTACCATGCCACTTTCCGAGATTTTTAACGAAAAATTCCACTCATCTAGCATGGGAGATGGTAAGTACATTTACTTCACAAATAACTTATTTAAAATATGAGGAATTTCTAGCACCCAATATCTCGTCAAAAAGTTAACATTGTGCAGCATGTATATTTTCTCAACTATTTTTGAAAATAAGTCATGTAGTAACCGCAGGAATTTTTTCAGGATAAAAAATAACTTCCATTGTGAAGGATTTTTAAACGTATTGCGCGAAAAAAATGAGGTAAGTCAAACACTTATGGAGATAATTTTATTTTTATTTACTTAGAATTTCAGTCGCACACATTAATACTATTGTCGTATACAATAACATTAATAAGGTAATATTTAATTCATGCTTACTACAGCTGCTGAAATTAAAACATATAATTTGAATATGGTCTCCATTATGACTAGAGAACTATCTCGCTCAAACTCTTTTAATAACGCCTCAGCCCGTGGTCCCCATCTCCCCCGGTAACCTTTTCTTTCTCGTTCGCAGCCTTCTCTCCATCTTACGTCTGCGGCTCGTGAAACCGCCTCCATCCGTCCAGTTCTTTCCAGAAATTTCCCCTCGTCCTTCTTGACCGCTTCGTCCACTCTCTCTCTCACTCCCCGTCTCTCTCGGGGTTAATTTGGTCTTTTGGCTAGAGTACTTGATTTCCATTCCGATGATCCGGGTTTGAGAATTTTTCGGGGAAACCCTGAGAGCCCATTATCTAAATTCTGTGCAGATTATTGCACGATAAATACACCTACTGTCGTATGATTGCCTAAAAGTATACTGTGATACTTTTTAAAACAATAGTTATACAACGTGGACAAGATACTACGATTTAAGAGTGCAGAATTGAACAAACCATGCGATAAAATTACTATTTATTTGCCAGCGAAAGTTTTCACGGCTTTTCTAGAATTGATCTTCTGGGGTGAGACCACGGCTCCTTATGGTCACACCTCAGAGGGTCTATTCTTCAAAAGCTGTGAAAAGATTCACTGAAATAAATAGCAATATTATCGTATTGTTTGTTCGATTCTGCATTTTTAAATGGTATTATCTTGTCCGTCAACCAATTTCTTTATCGTATCAACCATGGCATCTTTATCGCAATCCTGAGCGAAAACTTAAGGTGCAGAGAAATATGCTCGCAGATATCGTACCTGAGTTGAATAGCGAATAGGTTATTGCTCTTTTTAAATGAAAATATTACATATTTATTCCAATTAAATTTATTTTAAGATGACCCGGGTTTCGACGTGGCACTTCATCGTCAGTTGTCTTGAAATAAATAAACATGGTATAACTGACATATTTTAATCAACAAAGATAAGGTAATATTACCAATTTACGCCTGAGACAACGGGCGTTATTGCTCTTATTGTCGCTATTGAAAAATAACAACGTTAGCGCACGCGTTAGGGCGGGATTACGATCGGCTTCTCCATGTGTGACGGAGAGAAGCGGTGCAGTTGGCGAAGCTTGGTGACTGTGGTGTTGTGGATTCTTTAATACGATGACTGGTCATTGACGGCGCCGTCAACGGGCGATGGCCAAACCTTTTCAAAGTCTAAAATTTCCGCCTCACTACATAAACCTATCAGAGGAGAGCTCTTTTTTTCAATATTTTCAACGTTTTATCATTTGATATTCGCAATAACGTTTTTACAATGAAATGAAACTTAATCAACTTTCTAGAAGCAATATTTGTCCGTGCTTCTGCAGATTGTGTATATTTTAATTTTGAATAATAAATTTTCTTAAAGTACCAAAAGGATGAACTTCTTAGCAATAAGTGTACATTTATCGCCCATATTCCCGTTAACCGTAATACGCTCCCTGACGGAAAGGCCGTGGAAAACTAGACGCCACCGTTCATTTCAGCCACGGTGAAATACGACGATCTTATTGCCGTGGTGAAGAACTCTCCTATGCTAAGGCTATGAAGAGTTCACTCAGAATGTAGAGGACAAAAGTGGCAATAGGCGCCCAACTTGTTGTGCATTGAAAATTTGTTATTTTCATCCTTTTCATATGAAAGTATGTGTGATGGCAAACAGTAAGAGGCAAAAAATTTTCAAGAGTAAGGAATATTCAGATTTAATGTCCGCAGAAAGTCAACAATAGGAACATATACATGGGTACGTGTATGCACTCAAGTGAGACTTTGTTAAAAAAATAATGAATTTCTAACTCCTAGATCTTGTAAAGCATAAAAAGTGTGTACTTATGTCCGTTGTGAAGGAGTTTTAAAAGTACCGCGAGAAGAAAATGAGTCGTGTTAAAGAATTTTATGGATATTTTTATTTTATTACTTAGAATTTCACACCAGTACCAGTAGGATTAAAACTTTCCAAAAATTACCAATCAGCCGGAAGAATACTCAAATGAATATGTGGCAATCGCAGGATTGTTGGCCTCTCCGCCACGTGGCTGAAATCTCGGGCGTTCCCCGGTTCATCACCGAGTGCCGGGTGTTTCTGTCTAACCCGCTGTGAGAGCATCTCCGCGGACCATCTCCGGAATCGGATGCGAGCAGCAGCGGGCGGCGCACATTCCTCTGGACCGATTCACCGCAAGAATCAGCTAAACCTCTTCCCACTCTCCCAGCCCTTTCGAATGGGTTTCGAGTCTTCTCGAACCATTTCACTCTCTCTCTCTCTCTTTCTCTCCCTCCCTCCCTCCTCCCCTCTTCACATCTCTTCCTCCCGTCTCCTTTCCTCGCCGTGCGTTCCTTCCACAGAAAAAGGGAAAGGTTCGGAATGATCTTGAGCGGAATCTCGCTTCTAGCTTTCTTGAAACGGAAAGTACGTTTCCCCCGATGGATGGCGATCGAGGATGTTTGCTCTCTATCCTTCGAGCACGCGATCCCGAAACTGTTTTGCTGGAATTCGAAGTACTCTTCCTTCGCTATCCTCACGACCGCTTCTCGCTCGCTCAGGAGGGTTTAATTGGACGCATTCTGACGCCCTCTCGTGTCTTCATCCTCGCCGGAATTTCCGCATTGCTCTCGAGCGGTCGATATTTCACCGGAGGCATTTTTCTCTTCCCCTGCGTCCGGAATTTATACTGCTGGTTTTGCTCAGCAGTCGTCACTAATAAAACTTGTCCGTGGAAATTTTCTCCGTCGGTACTTCCGCGGTCAGAATTCTCATACTCAGTCAATCGTAGGTTTTCACAGCTTTCATGATAGGATTCCTGCAGTTTTTTTGTATTCGCTGCGTCAGCTGCATCTGCTGCATCAATTGATGACGACATGAAGGCGCCCCCTATAATCCTGGTGAAACTCTTGTTAGCAGATACAAGGAATGCGATGAACGACCTAAAATTGCAGGAATCTGTCAATACGTTTATATTTTAGACGGCAACTAGTGTTGCTGAAGGGAAATGTCATGTCTCTAATGCGGTTTTGCGATACTCCCAGGGAAAATAACATTCGCCGGGAATAGGTTCGAGCCCAGATTCTCAGAATCAGCGCCGAAAGTCTTTCCCAATTCCTCCGCTGAGCAGAGTAAAGTAGAAGCTTCCCAAGTTCAACTGTTTATATTTTCTTTTCGCTTAATATTCATGTGTTTTAGGTAGATTTTTGAGTAGTTTTTTGAGACTTCATAGCTCATAAAATGTAATGAATTTGACCTTATGAAAATTTTTGTACTGGGTGTGGTTATGGTGTGCGTTTTAGAGCGACTAAATGAATCAAAACGAAATTTTGACCCTCGAATTTCACCATAAATGTAACGGTGTGTAGCTTCTGTGTTTCAATTTGGCGATCCTCGTGATGGCTTTCCTTCTGTGTTTCAAGTATTAAAAAAATTATGTACTACTCATTGGAGAATTTTCTTTTTATAAAACTGCTAAAGAAAACTTTAATTGTGAAAGCTTTATCAGAGTGTGTGGTGAAACATATATCAAGTGAGAGCGTGAGATGTGTATATTTAGGCGATTACTGAGGGGGACAACCATAAAAATATTTTTGTACAATTGATATTACAGTGGACTACTCGGCCATTGAAACGTCGGCATCCATGGATCTTTTTTTAACCCAATGGACAGGAAAAATAGTGGTTATTGATATTGCTAAGTTTACTTAATTTTTTTACCCATATAATTGTGAATTCATATTCAAAATGGCTCCTCTTGTGACTAGGGAAAATTTAGGTTGAACAGCCTTATAAATGCCTACTGCAATTACTATAACTTTATGTCACGGTGTGCACGATTGTTGGTATTTCTTGGTATCACTTGAATGTTGCCAAATCATTCCTTTAAGCATAACTCTAATTTACAGTGACGTAGGACATCTGGCTAGCTTTAATAATTAATCTCGGCCCAGGCGTCATGTATAGTTATAATGCTTGGCCTCATCCTCTAGGGAGACTAATGTTCCTATTATATTTGTTATAAGAAAAAATTCATGTATTCATTCAAGAATACACATCAAAAATAAAATCCGTTGAGGAGGATGCTGAAAATAAAATGGACGGAAAAAATAAGAAATGATGAAGTGTACGAAAGATTAGAAGAGGAGAGGACCATATGGAACACCATTGAAAAAAAACAAGGAAGGATTGAACGCACCCCGAGACGCATTGCATTCGTGAAGTACATGATTGAACGCAAAATAGAGGGAAAAGTCCCCAGAGGAAGACCAAGGAATGAGTTCATGGACCAATTAAAGAGGAAAGTACGTAGGAAGAGATTCCAGGAGCAAGGGAACTAGCATTAGATAGGGAAGGGTGGAGGGCTGCAGAAAACCAATCTTAGGATTCATTATTATCCCTTCGACACTTCTTGCTGTTTTTATAATTTTTAAAAATTAAGAAGCTGACCCTAGGGTTGTGCATATTTGAATCCATTCTGCTTTCGGTAACTTCCATCGCGTTGGTTGTTATAGCGATAGTAAATTCACCCCCTATCCCGGATGTTTCTTTAAATGGGAGACAGTTGACGATATAAGGGAGGCTTATACGTGACACGAAGCCTATTTTGCTCAACATATTCCGGCTGCGGGGTTGTTTTGTTCCTTTTATATTTGGCTGTCAAAGCTCGAAGTGCGGCCGCTCCCTCTGAGTCTGCTTACAGCCACACCTGAAATCAAGTGGATGTAAATATGTAAACATGCTCTTCTGATCTTTAACTGTTACTGTCAAATCCGAAACAGTTGTATGTTACTCTTGAAGTATAAACTTATTAGCGAGTGATTTAGATAAGATGGTCCTTGGGTTCGATTTCTTTTGGGAGAGGTAGTCTCGGGACTGTGTGGTGCGGTGACTCACATCTAAAAACACGAGAACTTGGGTACACATTTATTTTAAATATCTTGTTCTGTCACTTGTGTAAATTACGTTTCCGTTGCGGAGGTATTTTCTCATTCACTGGTGCAAATAAGAAAACTCGAAACGGTTTCCTGGCCCCCATTCTGAGGGCGAGGGATATTCAGGGGTGTAAAATATTCTCGGAAGCTTCATAAGCGTCTCCGATTACAGTGCGATGAGGAAAACGCTGGAGACCGGTGAACATCTTCTGGTGATTTCCACCAGCTCGGCGGTTCTTAACCTTTTTCGTTGTGCGTACCCCTTTGGTCGGTCACGGTCCATTCCCGTGGAATTGTAGCCCTGTGACCTAGGCTCAGCACAATATGCAGATTCCCTTACCATATCCCTGAATCATCGAGGACACAGCCCAAAAGAAATACATTTATCAGGTCGGAAACCTGTTAAGGTGTCTCCGTCTTCAAGGTCACTAATTCCAGGTTTTCTGAAAATTTAAACGTAGAATCTGTGAGTTGCATTCTATACACTGATACGAAAATAAAAATTGTGTTTCAAGATTAATTTTACTGTAATTCAGCCTTGAAAGTTTTGAGCTTGGGCTATTTGCGTGGTAAACCGTGTATACAAAGGGAATTCCCCGGGGAATTGAATGGAAAGAAAATTTAGACGCTTCGTCATCTTGGTTTTGGAGTTATTTAAAAATTACGGAATTGATTGAAGGCAGAAAGCATTAATTCATGTATACCTTCAAGAATTTGAGTATTGAGACTAGGAAGAAATTCCTGAAAAGCCTTGTATGGAGTGTGCTAACATATGGATGCGAGACATGGACACTAAGGAAGAGTGAAATGACCAAACTTGAAGCTGCAGAAATGTGGTTTTGGAGAAGGATTACAAAAACTAGGTGGACCGACAGGAAAACTAATGAGCAAGTACTAAGTGAAGTCCATACAGAAAGAGAAATATTGGAAACAATTAAAACAAGAAAAGCATAGCTCATCGGACACGTACTCAGGCACGACAACTTCATACAAAATATTATGAAAGGAAAAATTCTAGGCAAAAGACAGAGAGGACAACCGAGAACTTCATACCTAAAAGTATTGGCGATGGAAATGGGATGCACCTCGTTCAATGAAATGAATAGGAAGGCTGAAAAAAGAGATTGTTGGAAGTCGTGGCTGCAACAACAAGGATAACCTTTAGAAGAGAAGAAGAAGAAGACCTTCAAGAAATATCGCAGCAGTCCTCCCAGCAACATCGAAAAAGTGTTATTTAGAGAATATTTTCGTCAACTAATGTGCATGTTTCGTAACTTGACTTGGTTTTCTAAATTCTTCGGCATGTCTTCAGCGCTAAAGCAACGTTTTAGGCAATTGAACCAAAAAGGTGAAAATAAGTAGATATTATGGCTCACATCCCAGTGGGGAAAAGTTGGTGCAAAGGACATGCAAAGAACATTCTTTAGTGCAGCGTCTTTGGTGCAAAGAATGTCCTTCATGAACGTCCAAAGAAGTATCAAATGACGCACTATCCAAGTGCAAAGAACATTCTCCTGCAGTAGTGCAAAGGACGTTCTTTGAATGTGCATCGTGCACTATCCCTGACCAGATCCTTCAGTATGAAGGTGCAAAGATGCTTCATAGACTGTACATGGTGGTCGACCTTTTTCTGACATGGTGTTTTGGATGTTCAAAAGATATGCACGGAGCACCACCTAAGCCCAGCTGGGGATTTAGAACGTGCTAAGGACATGCATTTTGGTTCATTTTTGGATGTTCACGGGATGTGCTCCGAGCACTACCTAAGCCCTTCTGGGGATTTACAATGTGCAAAAGACGTGCATTTTGGTTAATTTTTGGATCTGCTCCGAGCACCACCTAAGCTCTGCTGGGGATTTATGTATACACGCTATGTGTAGGTACTTACACCACTACTAATAAAAGAACATAGGGTCCAATTGCTGAATTCTCTGAAACAGAATTAATATACAAACATTCAACTTTTTGCTGGTGTATATGGAAATATACCATTAGTTCACTGTTTTTTTAACGATCAATTAGAAGGCATGTTCCACACTCAGCATTTCAGGACATGAGTCCAACAGACATCATTCAAACAATGTGCTAAAACAAATATCATTGTCGTAGTCCCCCATGGATGTTTCAATGAATGTGCTAAGACTGTTCACGTTGTACATGGGCAAAGTTGGTGCAGCGAAGAACATCCTTTGCACGTCATCCTTTGCATGTCCATTCTACATTCATGCAACGCTGCACAGACTTTGAATTACTTCAAACTTAATTCTGCACAAACTTTCCCCACTGGGATTGTGGCAGAGGAACACTTTGATGCTCATCGCTCATGATGTTTATGAGATGTTTAAAGTAAAATCGAACTTTTGTTTAACGGGAATATGTTTTTCTTAAAATTACTCCCACTTGGCGGCCACAAAATACGGTATACGTCATACGCCTCAATACTTCATCGGGAACTCCAGTGGATGATGTCGTGGAACTATATCGCTGTCAGTGACGCGATGGTATCCCGTGTGGATTTCAGCTAGAGTATTGTAGATTGACGAAAACAGTCTGTTTTATTTGATTAATGGAAGGGAATCAACTGTTTTTATGTAATTCTTAATGTTGAAATGAATGTGAAGCGGAGAAGTAAAGCCCCTCAGTATGGAGCTTATGTTTTTAATTAAACTGACCTTTTTAAAATTTTAACACACCTTCTGAAGGAATTTTATAACTCCAGCGGCTGACGCAAGCTCATGCGGAATTTTATTATTTGGGATCGTTGGAAATTCGCTGTCCTGTGCAAGTGTACAAGTAGTAAGGAATATTTATTTATAAATTTCCCCCATCATTTTTCTAGTTATTTTAGCGTATTGAGTTTATAAATGATCCATTTAGCTGTGATCCCTTTTCAAACTATGGATCATAGCTCTGACACTCAGGTCACGAGACGCGTGTTGAAGGGTTCTGCCCAGGCCGTGATGTATATTGAAGGAGGGCTTGTGCTGTCAGTTTGATGGAATGGTGATTTCCTGGATTTCTGCGATCCCTTATAAACTAGTGGTCGTTATCCACACGGATTGCCGAAGGGTTCTCATGGAATCCATGCAAAACTCTTTAGATTCGTTTGGAATTTATATAATTTTAGGTGTGTTTTCCCACGCTGGGCGGTATCAGCTGTGGGAGAACAGGAAATATCATACGCACTACAACTCATCGCTACTCTTCATTAAATTCTTTATTGCACCCAAAATGCGGAAAAAACATGTATTAACGCTTTCCGTCCGGAGGTAATACTAAAAATTAGAAAGAAATCTTGCTTTCGGCAGTAAGCTGTCATCTGACTCATTATTTAATGAGCTCAAAGGTTTGATTTTAAATTCCCTGCTATCCTAAATCAAAGCCAAAAAGCTGATACTAAACTTGCCTCATATCCGGAATAAATATTATCTTGGAAATTCCTTGCGTGAAGAAAATTGTCTTACGTGATTAATTCCTCGAGAATGATGTTTTGTTGGAATTTTCATTCATAACCCTCCGAAACTATCACCTAGCTTATTTTTTTAATATTCGATTTCCCTCATGTTTTATCTCAATGACTTTCAGTAATCTGCTGCCCGTTTTAGTCGAAATTCGAAGTCATACTACTAATGATTTTTTAAAAATTGGCTGAAACTGTTTTTAGCGCTTGTAGCATTTTAAAATTTCATTAATAAAACAAGTCATTTTAAGCAAATAAAAAAATGCAAGTTATTAATTAAGATGTGTTTACGCGTATATCACGACATCCGACGGTAATTCATGGAACTTCTTTGATAAAGTAAGGCTATATTCGTAAAACATCCAGAAATTCATACAGCACTGCGGGTGTCATATCGTGTCTGCATTTTGGCCCATTGCTTCTGGTATTTGATGCATTAACATTGCAGCACGTTGCAGTAAATGCACAGCTTCGTGGAAAATTGTACCTTTTTCCGCGAGTAAGATATTTTTTGCTTGGGAAAGTTAATGCCACACTGGAGGAATGTTTACCATAAAACCCAACCTGTGAAAAATGGGGTCAAACCGAATATTTTGTAATTTAATAAAAAATGCCACTTTTATAAAGTAGTATGATAATTTTATTTGAAATCATTTGCGGAATATTCTGCACTAAATCATAATTTTGGAATCCCACTCATCGGTTTATAAATCTTTAGAAAATTTCCCCTTCACATTGTTGCTGCAAATGTAAATTCACGGAGGGCGAAGGTGGAACGTACTAATGCGATGCAGCCTGAGAAATGGCCAGATGAGTCAGGGGTTGATGAATTCAGCCATTGGAAAGGAAGTGTATCTCGGAAATGCAAACGAATAGGCATTCGACCCTCGAGAGACGACACGCGACGTGAATTAACCGCGGCTATGGAAGAGAAAAACAAACCCGCGTGTCCTTATGCGAGCGAGCGAAACGGTCGGTCTCTCAACCCGTCGGTCACGCACGGATACTCCTCGAGTGAGCGGAGACGCAAAAGACAAAGAACCACGCGAAGGTATCGGGAAGCCAGTCCGACGATTTCATTTCATTAGCTTGCGATTGATTGCCAAAGGACGAGATGCGTACATCGTCATTCAATTGAGTCTTCACCTGCCATTATATTGCTTTGGACGGGAAGCCTTGGAATTTGATGTCTCAGAGCCCTGGGTGAAGTACGAGGCGTGATTAAAAAATGCGATGAATTATTTTATTAAAAACAAAGTAAAAAGTTTACATAAAATTTGAATTAATCTCCTTCAAAGTACTGTCCTTGGCTAGCAATGTACTTATCCCAACGTCTAATCCATGACTGGAAGCATTGCTGGAAGGCTTCTTTCGGAATGGCATTCGCCTGCTCTGTCGTGCCCTTCTCAGTGGCAGGAATGGTGTCAAAACGTTTTCTTTTCAGCACATTTTTCATTTTTGGGAAGAGCCAGAATTTGCATGGTGCTAAATCTGGTGAGTAAGACGGATGTGGACAGACAGGAAGACTTTTAGTGGCCCAAAACTCGCGAATCAAAAGTGACTTGTGGCACGGCGCGTGCGTAACTGGGTTTTTATCGTGTGCCAGTCACCATTGAAGTTAATGTATTGGTCACCCTCTCTTTTCCAACCCCTCTCCCTAAACCCACCGTTTCGAGTACTATTTATCCGAATACTTTCATTTTAGCTTTTCAGTGATGCAATTCTAATTAAATAAGCATAAAAAATGCGTTAAATTTTAAATGTACAAAAAATTGTGGAATAGCTCCAAGATTCTTACAACAAATCGTCAGAATACACTTCTTAAAAGTCACGGCTGAGAACTATCAATTATAATTTTAATGGTTATATTTCACTCATTTCTTTCAATGGCACGGAAGAAATGGACCTTTAAAACAAAAATAAAACGATCTGGAATAAGTTATTGGAAATTAGATAATAGAAAAAATAGACCCTGGGGATCGGGTTGGTGTGGTGGTTAGAGTACTCGCCTACCACACGGGCGGGTTCAGGGTTCAAACCCCTGAAGTGGCGGATGTTTATCAGAGGAACCCGATCCCTACTTGAGTGTCTTGTGGAGGGCACTTCAAGTGGAGTACTCCGTCTGTCGGATGAGACGTTAAGCTGTGGTCCCCTTGGCGCCTTTCGTTAAGAGCAGGCTAATGCCGACGCCGGGTTTCTATCCACCCTTCCTCCCTTACCTATCCCCTATGGCGCAAATGACCTTAGCCGTCGGTCGCCTCCCCAAAAATCCAATCCATCCAATCCAAAAATAGACCCTAGGCCAAATGCGTCTTAAAGCGTCTTAAAAGGGGAAGGGTAATTATCAAGATTGATACTCCAAAGCATGTTGCAAACAGTTCGGGTGCACTTTTGAATATTCTTTTTGCTGACGGTACTTAGTCTTTTGTAATAGGATTTTCTTCCTTGAGATGTATTTTAGAATAAAAACAGTAAGTTATAAAAAAATAGAAATGACTTTAAAGCTGAAATCAGTCATTAGCATCTCGGCTCAACAATGTTGAGTCTAAAGTTTCCCTGCTTAAATAGCATTGTTGTTGGACGCTTAAGTGCTCTCCATATAGTAATCTCTTCTTATGGCCAGTTGCAGGAACGTAACATATGTATTCCATAAAGTTATGGGACCCATAAGCCATGGCAACCATTCAATAAGTGTTGCACAAACATTTAATAAATTCATTGGTCTCATAACTTATATGGCATAGAGTTATGAGTTCCATAAGTAGCCAAGATGGCGGATGCGCAATGAACCGCTTGGAGTCTTATTTACTTGATTAAAGAGATGTTTTGAGACAAGTGACCAGTTTGTTTACTCTTACCGACTAATTATAATGTGCATTATCAATTAATCATAGGCTAAACTTTCAGAACTTTTATCCGGCGGTGGAAGATTAGATCAAATATTCGAAGATAGTAACTATTGGTAAATAAGTTAAGTAACTAATAGATGTGTTCATGCAACCCGAATGTAGTTATGAGTTCTATAACTTTATGGATCTCATAACTATTGATTCCATAACCAAATTTTCTTGCGACCGGCCATTAATCATTAAAACAATCATATTGACATTGTATGCATTCTGAACTAGGATTTCCACTATTTGCTCAATGATTTTATATAAAACGGCGGAAGTTTGAGTTGTCTTAGGTCCACATGCAGTACTTACTCGTTTTAGTTGGTTTTTAAAAATACTTACTAAGCATTCCTGATCAATTGCGTGCACCTATGCTCCTCCTGAGCGTTTCGTGAGAATACCGGTATTGGAACCATTCATTCGACTTAAAACATAAAATATATTTGCCCATGGCTTGCTCAAGCACCGATTTGCGGCACACTGTTCTCTATCCTATTAAAAAATTGTAGAGTTCTTATACCACTGATACAATTAGTCCCCTCACCTTGCATTAAAAAATATCCCATTAGGCATGGTATTTCTAACTAAAGTGCGACGATTAGATGTGTAAGTAGTGCGATTGCGATCGGCTGTGATCGTTATGCTGCTAATGGGTCATGAACTGCTGATCAATACTAATTGTTATTTAAAATGCTTTGGTCGATTCTTGAAATCTCTTTTACCCAGAAACCGAAAATATTGACTCAGTTTTCTTTCGGTTCGTGGAGCCGAGATGCGACCTCCGAAAACGATGTCTGCCGGGCGGGGGTCAATATTGCATGTTTGCGATTTCACGTTCGATGGTTAACATGGGAGACTTTGACGCCGAAAACTCAGAGAAAGCGTGAGAACTTGAAGGACTGTTGCCTCACGCTCGTTTGATTTGTTGACATGAATATCTAAAGGCACAACCCCCGAGGCCATGTATCCACTATCTGCACAAATAGTAATACTTTTGCCGATAACATTTTTTTAAGATGATTTTCCCCTGGAGTCTATCTGCGAGAATATTCCGGGGGTAACTAAGAGTGAGAGTTTGTTATAGTTACAACAATAGAGTGACGGTGATGTGGAAACCAGGTGGCGATTGCGAGGAATACTCCTTGTAGTGCAATAGTCCATTGCCAGTAAACTAGCTATACTCAGGGGAGTTGAGCAGTATCAGCGTTTGACCACCAGGGTATTCAAGGTTGCACACTAATTTACGTGACACTCTCCTGTTTTCTGGTTTGACTGCGCATTTTTATCCTGACTGTTTTTGGCCTGCGCCTAGCGGCCGGGGGAAAGTACAGTTCTGATTTGAACTGGGATGAGTACTGCACGTCCGGTGTGGAGTTCCCCTGTGCCACACACCCTAGCAGTGGCATGCACGTTATTTCGTCGATATAAATGTAGAAACCTTCGTTACCAACTTCAACATGCTCAACCTGTAATTTATGTCAGTTATTTATAACTCTGTGGCTCTAAATCCGTTCGTTTGGATGGGCTTCACCTGTGTGTGGCGAACATAATCTGTCCATTTCAATACTCGTTCATATTTTTTATAGTCCTACCCAGCCCGTGAGTTAATTTCCTACGAAGTACATTTATAAACAATCATTTCGTAGTTACGTGAACAAAAACAGCCCATGAGAAAAAAGCAAAAACAATTTAGAAAAATATTATATTTAGAATATATTCATCGAAATTAGTGAGGATTTTCTGTTTGTTTATGCCGTGCTCAGTTTGAACGATCGAGATCTCTATTTGAACATTCTACAAAAACCTGCCTACATGTTTACTCACTTATGTACAAGTTCTATTGTCCCGATCCATAGGTACATGCGTCAAAAAGGTGGGCACAACTGAAATAGTCAACCAGCAATTTCAAATACTTAACAGAAGCATTACTTGCCTGACATTGACAGCATAACACGGCAAAGATCAAAACCATATTTTTTCCCTTCTCAAAGTTTAAAAATATATTGTGACCTGTCACACAAGGACTACCCGGTATTTATTTGAAATAACATGTACACTTTGGTTTAACACTCGTACGGATTGTAAGTTTCTTTTATAAGTCGGTTGTGAATTCCATAGTCTGGCAGTTGTCACCGTGAAAGATTTATCGAAATGAATGGCTCTGTGTTGGGAGAGGCGGCTGATGACTGTGCGGTTCCTGGTGGATGCTGTTGTATGGATTACGTGGTTCAACCTCATTCCCAGCACCTAAACGTTCGAACCTTGTACTTTCGATAACTGAGCGCGCACAAAGCATCTGCTCCAAACCAATCATTGGCTTAATATTGCTCGAGGTAAACAAAGTTTCCTAACGTGTTAAACTTAGCGTGTTATTGAGAGGCGCAGGTTCAATGCGGTCTGCTGATGATTAATGAATTATTCATTAAATGAATTTACGAATAAATTCACAATGAGACAAAGGATTTGCTCAGTTTTACGAAGCGTATTGTACAGGGAAAACCATCGCAACCACTCCCTTTTCATTGTTCACCCAATGTTGCGTGACGCAGTGCTGAGAATTCCCTGCCCACGGTTTGAGTTCCTTCTAGTTTTTTCCTCGAACGTAATTTATCGCCAGCGCCTTTACTGTCGGTGCGACGTTTTTAGGGCCTTCTTAAGAAGACTATGGTAAGCAATGTAGAACATGGATTATTTTTTAAAACTATTTGTATTTGAATATCATTTTTTGTAAAATACAGGACTATTATATCTGAACGCAATGATTTTCTATTAAAATATTTTTCTCCTAAAAATTACGCGCGTTTGTCGGCGTGGAAACTATTCGTCATCGTAGTCCAGTCAACGATCGTTTTTATCGTGTAGTTGCAAATTTTTGCACAATAGTTGGGCCGAGCCTCAGGATCACCCCACTAAAACTCCTGACCGGTGGGGGGTGAGCGGGGGGCTGAGGTGGCGTTTAAAGGTCACTTTTTTACGTTTTTCTTAAATAACCCGAAAACCGTGATCTCTAGTGAGACGATACAAAATTCAAAATTAAACTACATAAAATTTTCTACAAAAAATGTTCCTATCAGTTTTTCTGTAAGGTCAATAGTTAACGTGTTACAGAGGGTTAAAATTTCGTAATTAAAAAAATCGTACTTCAATCGTATTAAATCAACGTTTTACGTTAAATAAACAAAAAAATTACATGAAACTACAATAAATATTAAAATAAATACCTATCGTAAGTGGTTAGAGTACTCGGAGCGAATTCTGGGGTTCCCGGTTCGAATCCAGGTGAAGGCAAATAATTATTCCACGTTGGACTTCTCGCTCGTTTAGTGCACTTGCGGGTGACTCCGTAAAGGTTAACCCCTTGCTCGTCGGCGGTTATTTCCTTAAATTGGCTTCATGGAACATCATAGCGTTCAAATTTCGGCTTTAACCTTGGATTTGTGGTGCTATATGCACCAAAATACACGACTTGTGGCATTGTACGTCTGGTTGCATATACCACCTTGACTGCTTAAGCCACCACACATCCACGGGGGAAGATCCAGTAAATGAACGAAAAATAGGGGAAAAATCTTGTAGTCACAAATTTTAGCTCAGCGATATGGCCGAGCCTCAGGATCAACCCACTAAAACCCCTGCCTGGTGGTGGGTTAGCGGGGTGTAGTAGGGGCGTTTAAAGGTCACTTTTTAAAGTTTTACGTGCATAACTGGAAAACCGTGAGCTTTAGCGAAAAAATACAAAAATGTAAAATTAAAGTACATAAAATTATCTGCAGAAAAATCCATATTTTTTTCCTGTGGAATGAATAGTTTATGAGATACAAACGATGGAACACTTGCATTTTAAAAAATCGTATTTTGGTGGTATAAAATCAACGTTTAATGCCAATTAATACTTAAAGTAATTAAAAACAACTGCAATTATTAGTAAGAATTAACATTTCAAAGGAATTAACATTTGAAAAGAGTTAACATTGCAAAAGAGTTACATTTGAAAAATCATCAATTGAATCGTCATCATTCTACATATCCAATAAGGGTGCACCATTCGTGCAGGCACCGTGGAATATGCCGCACCCCATGGAGCATAGTATGCCGGATTTTCGGCATCCGCATCGTCCCCCAAACCCAGTAGCACATCGGCAAAATATATTATTAAGAATTGTTTCATATGGTATTGGGTCTTTTGTTGTTACTGGGGTGAGCAATCCTTCCTCCCCTCGGCACCAACCCCTCTCGGTAGGGGGCAGGAGGTTGTCGAGCCATTGCTGTATCTGAAAGTAAGCAACCAAGCCATGTTGAGTTACAAGAAATAATGTTGATAAAACACAAAACATAAAAGATATAAGTTATATAATAAAATTACCTGTAAATAAACTCTAAAGGAATGTTGGTGCGTGGCTCCTGCGGTTGGCGGCAGTGATGCGAGGTCTGGTTTTGGCTTCCTGGATGAGTTTCGAAATGCAGCATACCGGAGTTTATTAAGAATTTTATGATCTGCGTTTGTCTGATAAATTTCTATAAACATCGTCTCACCAGCTTGGGCGACCTTTTCTCTCGACGCCGATGAGTCAGTGAAGATGTCAGATATTGTGTTAATTTGCTTGGGATGCATACTAAACAGCTTAACTATTCCTGATTTGCTTCTGTTGTAAATGGCGGAAGTGGTATCACACCCACTAAATGCATGAAGGAGAAGAATGGTTTCAGCGAAATGAAGTTGCTGTAGTTTAATGTTGAAAACAATTTCGATTCAACCTTCCCCACTCCAGACTTCAGGAAGAATTACATTTATTCCCGGTCGTGCAGTAGCTATGAGCAAAACAATCAAGTCGATATCATTCCCTATTATGGTGACAGTGGGGTGTCGATCAGCTTTCTCTAACGCATATCTTACTATGGTGGTATCAGCATCTCCTGGTCCAACTATTGTTTCTATTCACCTTGCTGTCATTTTGCTGCCACAGAGGAGTTGTATAAGCCTAGTTTTGTTCTTTCATTGGCTAGAACTAGGCTGGCTGTTCCTGTAGAACAGTAACATTTATGCTTGCGTTAACATTCATGTCAACTGAAGTTTTTTTCAGGCACCTTCTCTTGTGCTCTGCCCTTTTTGTACATTTGGCGTCACCATAGCCGACGAAAATCATATTACATCGCCAGCTCTTCTCCCACCGCACCCTCCCCACCTTCCAAGTTGACCATGGGAAGCTCGCTATCAGCGCCATGCGCCTAGTCTCAGACCTTTCTTCCAGGGTTCAGAATCCCAAGCCATCGTCCTCTCAGCCCCCCCTTCCACCCTTGGTGAGTAAAAGGGTAGAAGACAGAAGTGCCGCTACTTACAAAAAAGACATCCTCCGAAGAATTAGCGGAGCTTCTGCGTCCGGATTATGAGAACAACGAGGGTTCATGGCCTGGCGACATGGAGTAGGATTCCTTTTCATAGGACGATGGGAGAACCCAAGAGATGGGTGATCACCCTTCAGCTGTCTCTTCTTCCTCCCGCAAACCTCTAAAAGGACCAAAATCTCCGGTCCTCACGTTAAGGATTGGGAGATAGATGTATACACGTGGCCAGGCGAAAGACCAGCAAACCCTACTTTCTCCTTCACGGCCTCCCCAGTCCTAAAAATGCAATGGCGATGTTTAAATTCTTAATTATTTAATTGTTAACATTCAGAGAGATGTTCCTCTCCAAAAAGTGCAGTTTTTTCCATTATTTTAAGTTTTGTTTGGCACTGAACGTTGATTTTATACCATCAAAATACGATTTTTTTTTAATTGCGAGTTTTCCATTCTTCTGTATCTCGTAAACTATTCATCCCACAGGAAAAATGATAAGGACTTTTTATGTAGTTTATTTTTGAAATGTTTTTTTTTTGCTAGACGTCACGGTTTTCGAGTTATGCACGAAAAACGTAAAAAAAGTGACTTATAAACGCCCCCTCAACCCCCACCGCTCAGGGGTTTTAGTGGGTTGACCCTGAGGCTCGGCCTCGGCTTCCACTGGGCTAAAATTTGTGACTACACGGTTTTATTCCTCTAAACCGCCATTTTTGACGTTCGTTGACTGGACTATCGGTGACCCTGAGTATGTTGATGCGGAATGGTAAAATGAATACTGCTCGTTGTAACTTGGGGGAATCGACCTATGTCGATTAAAATTAGATGACTTTGTGAATTCCATAAAAATATTTAATAACTCTGAAAACCTATAAAGTCACTTTAATTTTGATTATCATGGAACGGTATCGCTTGCATAGAATGACGCATTTTCCTATCGATAACTGTTTTTTTGCGTTATTTGACAATATAATCGTAGTGGTAGTTTTGATTAGTTGCGTCGATATAAATGAAAACGATTATATTGTCTGGTGTTGTGACCTTATGTTATGACCTTAGCCGTCGACGCACCCTAATTAAAACTACTACTGCGATTACATTGTCAAATAACGAAAAGAAAACAGTAATCGATAAGGAAATGCGTCATACTATGCAAGCGATACCATTCCGTGATGATAAAAATTAAATTTAATTTATATATTTGCAGAGTTATTACGTTTTTAAACGATATAATCGTTTTTACTTCATTGACAGAAGATAATGTTCTAGCACGATATGTTCTCCCCATTAAAATACATTTAGAATGGAGAAGCGATACCTATGTTGACGTCAAGCAAATGAGGTGCCGTTTTGGAACTATTGAAGCTTTCAAATTTTACGCCTCTTTGAAAGACAATTATTAATTTTTGCGGTCGACACATACAAATGAGCTTTATGGATTCAGGTTTTTGAAGATTTTTTTGTCGCGAACACAAGTTGAATATGAAAAATCGTCAGCCTATTCCCTATTCTTTGCTTTTTTAGTAGTCCTCCAATGTCAGTAATTAATAGTAAAGCTGTTGAAACTCAAAAGCATAGTATATGATTCCACATATTTTCATTTTATGAATATTATTGTTTCATTATCTGATGGGTTGCGTATGTATTTCATTTACTTTCAATTAGGAGTTACTGCTGTGCTACTATCATTTCAAAAGTATTCTGAGTGGTACGTATAAATATTTTAAAATGTAAGGGAAGGGACATTGAGGTATAGGGAAAGGTTGGAGAGAAAGGTTCGCCTCAGCCTCTTGATGAGAAGTACCAAGAAGATCTCGGTTTTACACTCACTCCATTCGATGGACGGAGTACGGAACTTGAAATATTATCCACTCTGAACTTAAGAAGGGATTTTTCACCAAAAATGCCGCTGGTATTCAAACCCAGGCCTGTATGAGAGAATGGCAGCACACCAACTGTAACCACATCACCTCGAGCCCTACTCCTTTTTAGTTTATGTCGCAGAGTCATTTGGAGGTTAATACGACATTTATCTTGAGTCGGGTTCCAAATCTGTGAGCTGTATGACACTGGGTGTTACCTGGATGCCATTTAATTTTGGTGCTTATCTGTATTCAATGTCGTAAATTGCCTTTTCCGCTGTTTTAAGTGAACGATCAGTGAGTTCTTTCATTTTTTACCTGACGATACATCTATTGAATATGCGATAAAATTTAAAAAAAAATCAAAGAGGCTTTAGCTTTTTAATTGTTGCTCTGTAGGGGATTATACATTGAAGAATTTGATTGATAGGCGGAGGAATAGGAAGTGATACTTGTGGAATCTTCTGTCGACGAAAGAAGAGAATCGATTTAATTTCTTATTTATTACTTACAAGGGTGAGGAAGAGTGATCGAGGATTTATTGAGGCGGTATAATTTTGGATGTCCAGTTAATGGCCTGATGGCGCTTCGGCAAGTAAAAGCCTAGACTTAAGGTATCAATCTGAAGTGGATGAAGATGGAGTAAATGCCCCGTTCTGAATGGAGTTGATGAAAGTGAGATCGGAGGACTCCTTCATTGGAGCGAAATATTTTCTTTGGCCGACGCCCAAGGCATTACAATCAGAAAAGAATAGTGCCCAAATTTGGATGGTCGCACCGAAGGGAGAAAAATTAAGGGTGAAATTAATTATTTGGAGCGGAGTGGAGATTAAACCAGGTTTTGGCGACGGAATAATTAGTTGGAGAATCCTTAGTTGGTTTGAATTTATTGGCGGTGAGTTGGGTTATGGACCGAGCTTCAGAGTTTTATATCTTGTATCGCCTAATAAATTCACTGATTTATATCTTATGATGGAGGATCTGTCATTAGTTTATCAAGGTTTGTTTGATTTTGGCTTATCCTTTTCTATTTAAGCCCTAATTTCGGAACGGGGCTCATGATAATTTTCACTATATTTGCCCAAGTTGCAATAGTATTTTATTATAATACGTCGTCACTTTGAAAAATTGATAAAACGCTTTAGATACAGTGGTGAATGTACCATACATGTATCTTTCCACGTAGGTTTGATCTTTCATAGAAATAACGAACAGACGAAAGCTGAGGAATGACAGGATGTTGAGGATTATTGATACCGTATTAGGAGAGCCGTTTAAAGCTCACATTTATCCTAACAAACAATGGGAATTCAGACTTTTATCATCATAATAGTGAACCATATATAACGCTTAATATTTCTTTATCATTTATCACTTTATGATTATGATATTTAAAAGCAATATTGATTCCTTTGGCTGAAAGTAGTTGGTTGGCTTTACTGAAGGCTGTTTTTCTCTGTGATGTTCTACTTGTTATTTCCTCCGTACAACTTCCATTCTATGTTACAACACTTTCGAGGTACCTAAATGATGGTGTTTGTTCTGGTCTTTTTCCATCCATGGCCACATTTAGGACTTCTTTATCTTTTTCTGTCTTCATTACTTTAGTTTTCCCGATATTTACCTTCTTTCCAAAATGTTTTCCCACCCTCCCAATTTTATCCTGTCCATTTTATCCTATCCTCACCATTTCCTGATGCTGTTTCTCACTCTCTGCTATTACCACCTGATCAGCTGCATGTATTAAGATCTATTAAGAAAGAGAGAAATTAGAAAGAAATTATTATCCATTCCTTTCATTAGCCTTTGAAGGTTTTCCACCCGGATGGAGATTCTGGAATCCGATGGGAAGCGGGTCAAGTACAGAGAAATGGCAACCCTGGGGAGATTCTTTGAGGCATACCTCTTGCAGCCTCTGTCGGCGGCGCCGAGCCACTTGTTTAAATATTGATGAACGTCTCGTGCCCCGCGACCCTCCAACCCCCCCACACGCCCGCGAGTGGAGTGCCCTTGGCCGGGCTTGGTCGCGCGTCTGGCTGCCATTGCGAGGGTGCCCTCGGGTTGGCTATTTGCTTCGGTCGCTCGCTCGCACTGTGCGCGTTCTTGGATGGGTACTTGGTATCCGTTTAGGAACGGGGACAGTATACGCACCAAACAAAGGTGCGACAGATTTGCCTGTTCAATCTTACATGTCCTCGGAAACTCAAAAATCCAACTCGAAGGCACAGTTGAGGTAAGGGAGAACATCGTGCCTCAATGATACCATGCTTCTCGCTGTTAAGGCCGTTTTATGCTAGGGAATTCAATGTACTGTCTCGTGTATTGATGGAAGTGCAGGGAAATGGTGTTTTGTGCAGCTGGGACTTAATGGAATGACTTTGCTGAAAAAATTGGATGAAAAGACGTGGAAACTGCAATTACTCTAGTTCCATGCTCGGGTCCTCGCTATTCATGTTCCTAAAACTGGAAAAGTAAGTGCCTCGTATAAAATTTCTTTTCAAGGAGAGAGCTGAGGAATTTTTGTGATAAACATGTAGTCATAAAATTCAATTTTCAATAAATTTATGCACTAAGTAAAATATTCGAACATTCAATTTATTAAAGGAGACGTATCCGTTTAATGTTCTACCGCGCCTCCAAATAATACTCTAAGGAGAGAATGAAAATGACGACATCCTCTGATGTGTCACTGCCACCATCAATAAGTGATTAAATCACCCTTTTTTAAACCTTGGTAAACATGTTCTTGCCGCGGATATCATTTTCCTATGTATTTAGATTTCAAAGTCGATCAAAAAAATATTTATTTAGTTTACATTCATGGCACTTTTTAGGGTAGACAAGGAGTATTCGTACTCGCATGTATTTTGATATAATGTTTATATATTTTTGTAGATTATTGAATTAATTTCAGCGATATATTGGCTTCGTTTCTTTGGAAACATTGTGAAAGTTTTTAAACTGATCTTTCTTGCAAATCAATTTCTCGGAGGAATCATTTAAAGAAGTGCTGACTCCTGGCCTTTAAGTTGTACAAAAAAATGTTAAATGCGCGAAACTGAAAATTATATTGAAGATGACATCAGTTCATCCAATTTATTTCAATAGAGCCGCAGAGTGCATACATCTTCCATTTCCCATGTAAAAGGGCAAGTATTTTTCGTGCAAAATCTCGGAAAGTAGTTCAATAAGAAACTAATAGTTTGATATCTTTGGAAGGGTGAGATGTTTTTCTTTAAAATGAGACCAAAAATCATCGTTTATTTTTTATTTAACATTTAGTTAATAAAATTCCTTGTCCTCCAAAGCCAAAGGAGATACTATTTTAGATAATTTCACATAAAAACAAGACAAAAAATATTACTTAGTAAATTTAAAAAAATAGTTATCCTTACTTCACATAAAAATATTCATACAAATAGGATGAAAAATGTTTTCATACATATACAGCAGATATTCATAATATTTCAGATCATATACTTCTATTAAAGATTCAGCTTTATAGATCAATTATTGTTATCGATCTTATTGTTCTGTGATTTCTAGGTGGAATAATATTTCGCTTAAACTACCTTAGATTGCCCATCTGGTGATATTTTTAGCTTCTTTGATTTAATTTTAGGTAAAATGTGGGCTGGAATTGATACGTACACTGTGCAAGGTAAGTACTGCTCACTGAGATCTTCGAAAAAGCCTCGTTCCTTACTGCAGACGAGTATGAATGACGAAAATACAATGTGGATATGGGATTGAGAGGAGAAGTGGAGTCAAAGAGGATCGACGCCATGGAGAATGAGGTAGTTCAGGGTTTTGGGGTCGCGGGACGAGGAGACTTCAACGGTGGAGTGAGCGAAGGAGACAAAAGGACAGTCGGAGAGATGGAGACGGGAGCGGAGGGGAGGGATGGGTTTGGTCGGATGGAGGCATGCGCATTCCCACCCACCTCCCCTGACCTGCACGCCACTCGCCGACAATGCCACTCACCCACGTCCCCTCACAAGCATGCCCTCCGACTCAACGACCAGCAGGACCACCAACCTTTCCTCCTCGGATGTTAAGTTAGCTCATCGATGACGCCAAAAATATTGATTGAAATTAATAGCTAGCTTTCCCATGCACAAATATTTATATATAAGCCGATTTATATAACTTATCACCTTTAACAATAATGCATCTAAAATGTTTTTATGGTTAAGAATTATACATTCTTGCGTTCAAATATTTAAGTCACGATTTTAACCTGGTAATATTCATTACATCAAAGCCAATTTTGTTAATTAATTTTTGAATAGGAAAGAATTCAGTATTGCTTTCAATTATAATTCATATCCGTCAAGTTTATTCAGAAACAATTGCACATACATTTTCAGTGATATGTTTCCTTACGGAAAGGTGATATGCATTGAGGTGCAGAGTAACTCATGCAATCAAGCAAGCCAAACTTGAGAAGGAAGACCAATAATCGAAAATATCTCAGACGAATCAAATAATGATAAACCACGAGTTGCACGTGAAGCAGTTTAGCTATGTAATAAAATAGGATGATCAATTTATGAGTTTAAATATGAATAGCTTCTTTGTCAAGCACCTTTCATGTGAAGTGGCTGTGGCATTGCATCACGATTAGCAAGAAGGTATTTTTCAATTACGTAAATTTCAATACATCGTTAGAATACATACATTCCTCTCCTTCCAGTGATGGTATCAAATTCTGAAACGCTAAAGAGAGAGAGTTTGGAATATTGCCCAGTAGGTGTAATCATTTGAAGTGGACTGGCCCTCGAATGGAGGTTAAGGATTTGGTGGGAGGTGAGTTGGGAGGGAAGGAAAGTGTGCACTTGAATTCGAAAAGGAATTAAATGGACACACCATAAATATTTCCTATTGCAATAAAGTGGGACCGAAAATCCTCCTCTCGGTTGTGACAGCTTCCGTTCGTGAGCAAAGGGCACAGGTTTCTACGAAATTTTCTCGAAAAATTATCGCCGATAATTAACCTGAGTGTTCGACTGATTGACGAGCTACATCCGGGATGCTGTTCTTACCCGATTAGCTACTCATTTGGTTTTCATGGCATTCGACCTATTTACCTGGAAACGAGAAATCGCAGAAATCAGTTCTCCTGATGGCGCGTTCTTTTCCCGGATGGGGCTATTTTTTCTTCAAATATTCTTTTTCATTGCAGAACTTTTGGTTTTTTATAAGTATTATATAGTTAGTGTCGTGGGATAACTGACAATTTGTTAGTGTAGTGTTTTGAGGTACGGGGCTGGTCCTTAAAATCCAAAGTTAAATGCTACAGCTGATTGGTTCGGGCCATTTTTCCTAAAGATGGCCATAAATATGACGAATCTTTCCTTTGAACTAGTGATTTAACAAAAAAACTTCACCGAGTAGAAAAAATTAGTAAAACATTGTTAATCCCTCTTGTGAATTACTCAGCTAATTCCAAAAGTTCCGCAGAGAAAAATCATTCGCATTTTCCAGAACTCTAAGCTGGGTTTTTCGTCATCGCGCCAAGTGCTTTTGCAAACTCTTGCCTCCGAGGCTTCAATAATTAATATGGCCAGCCATAGCACGCGACATGATTACGAGTGATCGGCGTTCAAGTCCCGGCAAAGGCGGGTGACTTTTCCTGTGTGGAATTTTTGCATTAATGTGCTCTTGCGTGTAACTCTATGAAGATAACATCGTGACTCTTTCGCGGTGTCCTAAAATGTGACGGTCTTTTTTACGCACACTTTTTTCAATTTAATTTTTCAAAATTCTTTGGATGTTGCACTTTGGTTCGAATCCGCCACTTTGGCATCCCTACCGTGGTAACCTTCTCCTACTCTCTTCTCTGCAACCACAAGTCCCTGCCTTGGGCCGCTGCACGTTGACCGGACTTCATGAGAGCGCGCCATATGGCGTGGTGGTGGCTTTCCCATCCAAGGGCAAGCGGCGGGGGTTTTGCATGCGCCGACAATAGGCGCCGTCTGGAGATTTCGACGCGCGTACGCTATTCGATCCCAAGCCGCTGCGGACGGCTGGCGGCTGATATAATAACGACCCAGTGTGGTCCATAACACATGGCGCGGTCCATTGTCTCCCAACCAAGTAACGCAGCGTTGTTTCTCATGGGTGGGTCGTCATCCATTGAGTTTTACTACCACTAAAGGAATGGTGACTCAAAACCAATTGGTCGAACACATTTGTATTTGTTGATTGCTTCAAAAATTCGCCACCATATGTAAATATTAAAAAATAACCTGGTAATACAGTTGCCAGGTGTATGAGCAATATATCCCAGAGTTATTCTTTCGCTTAGAGTTAACTTATGCAAATCAGTGAACGTTAAGAAGCAAAAGAATTACCGTGTCGATCGACTCAGCGTTTACCAAGGTTCGGACAACTTGGGGAACTAGCGGAAGATTTGCCGTGTGGTAAGCAAATCCCAAATGAAACTGGATGGGATTTTGTTGCTAATCCGTAACTTAGAGAAAGCAGCGACCGTCGTACCAAAGTTGAATCTGGTTGAATCTACAAACCCGAACCAAGGTCAAATTCGGAGATATTGTGGATAATATCGCTGCTGCGTGAAGGGTTTGCTGCTGCGTGTCGGCCGCCAATAATAACCAAAATCAGATGCCTTGGTGTGGGAAACAACAATATCTTACGTGACGTAGGGTTTTTTTCTAAGCTATAGGTAGAGCCAATTCAGTTGTAGATGTCTGATAGTAGCGAAAAAGATATTTCTCGCCGTTTTCCTAACATTTGTCTCCATTTTTGTGCTTGTAAAAGATGTTTGGCCTAAATGGGAGAGAAACAAATGTTGCGCATAACTTTAAAAAGCAACCAATATAGTGAACCAGTTAAAAAATTTAAGGAAATTATTAATTTTGTGGCATGGAATTGTTTGGAGTGACTTGGCTTTATTTCGCAAATATTGCATTAGTCTGTTTTTCATTTCCTTGCAACACTGGGTGTTCATCAAAGTTTCAACTATATCAAGAGGAATATTTGTTCTTATTGAATGCTTATCACCCATATATATCATCACCGTACGTTTTGGGCAATATGTTGATAGAAGTATATGTTAATAATTTCCTAAAAATAGATGTTTCTAATAAATATAATATCCAAATATTATTTTGAATACACGTATCGATATGTGAGTACACTTGGACATATCCACTGCGAGATGCTGGTAATTTTCCCACATACTTTTCGATTCATTGCCCAGTGGTAATAACTCTTAAATAGATAACTCACAGTCAATGGTAATAAATATGTGCTTCTATAATTGTTTGCCGTATGCTATACATGAACTCAAAACATTTATTGAGCATTTTCAACTACGTCTTCGGTAGATCATTTATTTCAAAGTCGTCTTCCATGCGACAACTTATATCCCATATGAAATCCGTTGGAAGTCACAATTATTAGCGTTGAAAGATATTTAGTATTTTTTTACTTTATTTTAGGCTATTAAAGGTATTCATTTCAAACGGTGGCTATTTCAGTAGCGGGTTCGTTAATAACAAAAATTATCCTATAAAACCAGGGAAAATTTGACACTTAACGGGAAATTTGTCAAAGCCATTTGCCTTAAAAACTTAACAGTGTTGATTTGTTGTAAAAAACTTTTAGTGTTTATTTTCCTCTTACTCAAGTCATAATCGGCTAACGTAGTCATTTCATCAGGTGTTGGACTAAATTTCTTAATATGTTTTGAAGCATTTATTGAGGCGTGTCAGATTCTTCTCCTCAGTAATATACTATGGAATTTCTTGAGAAAATAAATTGAAAGAAATTCCATCAAAACTTGCCAAAAATCTCCGACGGCTTTCAACTATCTTTGCTATTAGTCTTGTTACATGTGGTAAAAATAATAATAATAATATATTTTTATTCCATACAAAATACATTTCCAACATTAGCGTGGATATTTTAAACAATATGATGGAATATATATACCCCAGAGGAAAACCTGTTTCGGGGTTACCATTATGAAAAATTATACAAAGGCAGATCAGGCGCTAATTCTTGATCATCAGCTACATTATAATAAAGTGATACAGTGATGGAATTGTTTAATATTTTTTTGCGTTCGTTTCATAGAAAACACCACATGCAGATAATTTAATCTCACATTGTTACTCCAAAATGACATACACTTATGCACACGAATTTAAGCATACACTGTACACATGGGTATATAGGTATACTAGCCGAAGTTAACCGTTGAAATTCAGCGGGTGTGAAAAAAATTGAACTTATTTTATAAGAAAACCACAAACCCTGAAGAATACAGTCAGCGTGGTCATTTGAGGAGTTCGTAACGTGTCTTATCTTGTACGTTGTGTTCGTTGTAGAAGACACGCTGACCGTTTTTCAGGTGCATGCAGGGATGAGTGACTGCTGGTCCTCTTTCATGCTCGGGAAACCAAAAAATGGGCCAAGCAGACTCATTACTACTTAAATAGCACCCAGTTTCATAGATTGTCACCTCGTTCCCCGGTTCTCTTGAGCTGTCTTCTGAGTGAATGACGGCTTGATCGCTTCTCTTGTGTCCATACATATATTGGCAATCAATGGCCTGAGTTGCGTTATTCAACGTTAATATGTGCGTTGAGTATATTTATCAGGATCGGAGAGTAGGGTACAATCCAGCGGTTGACAACGTCAAAAGGAGCATTTGCTGCAGCAGCCATGTTTATTTGACCCATGAAACCTACGTCACCAGGACGGGGCCTTCGGCGTAAAGGGTAGCCAAAATCATTGGCTTTGGTTACTGAAACAAATATCTATGGTGATTCTAAGAGCAATTGCCAATTTTCATGCACGGATGTCCTCCATTACTTTTCGCTGCGCATAAGTATTCTTGCACATTTTATCGCGTTAGTTTATTAAATTACCTTATTTGTATCGTTTACTACGCTTTGATCTTTCATATTCATTCAGTGCCCCTATGAGAGGTACTTTAAGAATAGACATTGAAGAGTATATTTGCTGTAAATATACATAGAATTTATCGATTATCCCTCGAAGCAATATATCATGGGGCCTTTGGGACTGCGGGCCCTTCCTTTACAAATTTTCTTTCTACGTACTATCATGGACATGCAGGAAAACATAATATTTAAATGGTAGAGGCATCTAAATCTCTGGTTCCCAAGGAAAAATGATATTGTTGATTTCAGAGAAAATATGAGATTTTTCAGCTAAACACATGACTTTCACACGAATACGAAACGTAATAGCAAATCGATCGAAAGAATTAGAATTTTCATATTCAGCCATCCGATTAAAAAAATCCAGCTCTCTTTCTTGAGTGAAAGTACTTTTAAAAAGCAAAAAAGAAAATCACTACATCGAACCCAATGATTAGCATGGACCACTAGAGGGGCCCTTTGAGGGCCTTAGGGGATCCTGAGGGCTTTTTAATATAGCCTAAATTACCCACAGATATATTTTCTATCTACATGCCAAATTTCAGCTCCATCGGTCCAGTAATTTTTGCGTGATTGAGTAACAAACATACAAACTTTCAAATTTATAATATTATTAGGATATACACATGTATAGACATAGTTACGTACTTATAATATCGTACTCACACAACTTGTATTCCTATATACAAGTTAGAATTATTAAATAGCATTTCTATGCAATTTTTTAAGTAAAAACTCAACTTCCTCATTAGACACAAGCAGATTCATAAATGAGATGGGAGTGTGTTTCTAACTGTGTCCTTGATAAATTTGTGAGGTACTGAGACACTTGTAAAGCTGGCGGTATGCATGAATGAAGTTAAGTAGTTTGCTTCATTGTTGCTGTTTCTTTAATTGTCAGCTTGAATAGAGGAGCTTGAACACACCAGATCTCCAAGAGTTCCCGCCGCGTGTTCTAAATGAGTTCGCAAGTTTTGCCATCTTTCCTTGTGTGTCATTGTCATGAGATCTCCCCCGCTGCTGAGGCAGGGCCATGGGGTGCCCTGCGAGGAAGCCACCGAGAGAAAAAGAAATTAATCGGTCGTATCATTTCTCTTCGCCCACCTGCTCCTCTCACATTGACCGCCATCCTCGAGAAATATGGGCTCTTACATTTACGTCAGCTGCTTCCCTCCGCAATCTGACTTTGTATCCGTTCATTAGCGCCCTGCGCACGGTTGCAGCCTGGTTTCCCGTTGAAAGTGAATAAGGCCTTTAGAGTCATGCAAAACTCGAAATTACGACGTGACATAGTGATGTGGCAGACCGTAAACGATGATTGATAACTGTTTTAATGGAGGAAAGCACTTTTCATTTTCATGATTACGTAGTCTAGTCTAAGTATACCTCCTCATAGAAACTTGTGTCTTAATAAGTATGATCGATGATGATAGTTCACGACAACAATGCCATTCCTTAAATGGTTTGCAGCAGCATTTATTGCGGCACTAGAGAGTTATGGGAATAAAAAGTCTCCTTTGATGGAGAATGCACCTCTGGTAGAAATGGGCATCTAATACCGTTGCCCAAATATATTAAATCTTCCTATAGGTAATTTGTCGTTTGGAATACATTTATCAATTCGGCCTGACGCATGATAGTGGACTCCAATATGTTCAAACATATGGGACAAATAGTGGCTTATATGTTAAAAAAAATTTTTATAAATGCATTTTTGGATTTTCATGATAAACATTTTCAAGATTGTGAGTAAAATTGGTATAAATCATGGCAAAAGTTTCAGCCGATTCTATGATGGAGCATTTCATAAACATTATTTTACAAACTTTTAAACCTTTTCATTTATTGAAAAGCGGTAATTGAAGAAAACCGACCTTAATATGCAGTTATTGAAAACTTTTTCTTTCTTTCGTGTGAGCTATGCATCATTGATGGACTACTTCTAGAAGCAGATATACAAGGAAATAGATGATTGCAAGTAAGGTTTTTTTCTAAATTGTGATACAATACGCATATATAACGTAAGTTTTTTCCTAAAACAATTCTTGGCTATTCCCTAAGGGGCCAAATGTTCCCATTACACTAAATTTGAGCGATATTGGTGACTCGGGGTGACAAACGTTTGTTGAATTTAGAGGTAATGTTTCATAATTTATATAATCGCTTATTTCTATTATAGTCAGCATTTTGCTTGTAGGTGATTCTGTAAACATTTAGAGTACTTCAAATAAATAAAATTCGACCCTCTGCAGAATAAATTTTTTAGAGATAAGTTTAGCAATATTGTAGCATCTTCAAGAAAACTTATTTGTTAGTCGACTTGTATCCAGAAGCTGCTGTACAGTTTCGAATCCACACATACAGTGAAAACCATGGAGTCACAAGTTTTTATATGCAACTCTCTTAATTTTGGCCATGGCATTACACCAAGTTTTGATGTCAAACACCATTCTCAAAGTGAAACTGTATAAATGGCTCTAAAATGGTTCGTAAACTATTATGAATGACGAAGTTTATCGAATCTTGTTTTAAGTGATTTGCTTGTAAACATATTCTGTTCCTTGCTATGACGCTCTAGCTACTTCTGTCACTTACCCGCGCAATTCAATGTGGTATTTTCCTTTAAATAACATCACCAGCCATAAATATCCTTAAATTATAGCTCTCATAAGTACAATAGAAAGTCATTTGGATAGTTTGCGATACGACGGACATCGATATTGTGTCATAACGATTTACAGAGTAGAGATTCAGCATAAATGTGCGTTCACGCTCTTCGGTCAATGGAATTATTCTCGGGCTTTACTGCCTCAATGTTTGCAACGAATATTCCCAGGGGGTTGACGACCATTTAAGCGTTTCGCAAGACAATTTTAGACTCCAGTTTCAGTAGTCATTTGCCAGTAACATATGAACTAGGACGGGTTGGTGCCTTTGTTTTATAACAATTCTATTCTCTAGGAGAATTCCCTTCTTGCAAACGGTTTTCATGGAAATGGCGTTTGGATTATGCAGAAAAATTTTTCATTCATACTTTACCCACTCTCGCACTAAACTCCTTGTTACTTCGAGTTCAATTGGCGAAAAAGCAGCGTAGAAACTCAAGAGGCTAGAGCGATAATCGTGAAACATCGAGTGCATCTTTTTCAAATATCTTGTAGGCTTGGTGGCAGGCCTAAAATTTGTAGGACCGGGCGCCGTTCGTGTGAGTCCGAAACTATTCGCAGGCCTCCGCTGCCGGAGGGCAGGGTTCTAGCTCGACTTTGCCCCGATTATTATCCATCAGCCGGGGAAACCACGTGGCCCACAATGATAGAGACCCTTTTGAGGTGAGGTTTGGCAACACAGTAAGCATGATCAGTATGTTCACACGATGGAGATATGAGAGAAACTGAATTTTCGAGGCTCTATGCAACGTCCACTGTACCCTGATTAGCTCTTGAAAAGTCACGTCCGAGCAACTTTCTCTTCGCTTGCCATAAAACGTTTTAGTCCTCGCTCCTAGCCCCTAAGACCTTTGAAAATAAAATTGTAATTTTTCTAGAGAGTTGAAAAAGAGCCTTTTCGCCTAACGCGGAGCGATGTTTGTTTGTGTGCAGATTAGCGAGAGACTTTGCTCACATGAAATGTGAAAAAATATTGGAATATATATATATTTTGTTTTTTGGCAATTCAATTTTATGAAAAGTAAGTCAAGCTAGGAAGTGAATAGTAACATGGAAGAGAAAAGGAACCTGCTGAATGAAATTCGGATAGGCGGGGTTAAATGCCAAGAGGACGTAATAAGGGAAAATGGGTAGCTCAAGAATATGATTAAAGGAAGAATGTTTGACAAGGGAGGAAGAGGAAGAAAGAAAATAGGTTTTATGGACGGAATGAAGAAGAGCATACCGTATTGTGAGGTGAAAAAGGAAATAACCGAGGAAGATGGGACCCTGACAGTATTTAAAATCGAGAGGAGTTTCTGTGAATTTTAACAAAACCTACCTTTTTACAGCAGAATGCTTAAAAAAACTACTTCTTCAATTTATAATTCAATTCTTCTCGTGGTATACATCGGGTGAAAGTTTCCATATTTGCACGCTGACTCAATGTGTAACCCGAGAAGAAGTTACATAAGTCATTCACCGGAAAAGAATAAGGTCTTACTTTAACTCAATGCTACTTTAGCCAATTGCCTAGGGATCTTGACATATGATTCGCATGAATTCGATTACGCAGGTAGGTATAGAGATTTCCTTCTAAATACAATATGATTAATGAATCCCATTTATATCAAGTATAGGTCCGTAAATTTGATATTTAATTGGATTTATAAAACAAGAGGTCGATAGCAGAATACTGTATTTACAACATGGAGAATATGATTTATCTTATGTTGTTATAACTGCTGTTATCTCATCATGTTATCACGCTGAGTGCAAAATTCAAAAACAACATATTCAGTAAAATTTTGTTTGAATACATCTGAATATCCTACTAATATTATAAATGTGTAAGTTTTTATGCTTGTATGTGTTGTCTGGTGACTTCCAATGTAGAAGCACATGCGCTAATGTAATGTTCACTCAATGACCCACAAATATCGCTCCGACCACATAAAGAAACCTGTGTATGCAGTAGATTTCATCATGCATTCAGTAATGTAAAAGATAGTAGAAAATTACTTAAATTTTACATTGGTACCATAAGTAAAGCTTACTATGACTTTGGTTTATGACGATTTATGTCTTCGACTCGACGTGAAACTGTGATATTTGTTAGCTGCCTTTAAAATTACATGAAATATACATATTATTTCGCGTTTAGAAGAAAATCTGCACACTTGTAATCGAATTGTGGCACAATATATCTCATTGACCATCCGCAACGTGTTAAAATAGCATCGAATTGCCAAAAAAAATTGGAAAACTGTTTTTTCTCTTTTGTCTGTAAATATCAACGACAAGAGCTGGTGTTTTAAGTGAAATGTAAACTTGTACGTATAAAAAAATTGCTTCAACTACCAAATGTCATTTTACGATACACCGGGACTGGGGCCGTCTATGAGAGGCTGGGCCTAGAGAGAACTCTTGCCTCTATTTCTCACTGGCTGTCGGGGGCTCCGGCGGCCGTTGCCTCCAATCGTGGGAGAAAGGTCGCCGCGTCCAAGTGGGAGTGGAGGCGGGGGGCGGAGGGAGAGGTGGAGAGAGAGAGAGAGAGAGGGGGGGAAGGTGGACTGGAGGGGAATTTAGATGGAGGGAATCGAGTGAGTGTTCTAAATGGGGAAAGGAGTGAGCATATGAGAAAGTATTGAAGTGAGAGAAAAATGGGAGGAGGAGATTGGTGGAACACTCAAGCCGGCAAAGGTAGTTTGGCGAAAGGTCAAATGTTCAATGGCTTGTCGATTATCGGTTGTAATTACCCTTATCTTCAACTGTCAATATATTGCTTGTTCAATCCTAAGAGTGGTTGACTGCAGCCCTCCTCTCTTCACTATCTAATACTAGTTGTCTTACCTCCTGGTATCTCTTCCTATGCATTCTCCTCTTTATTTGGTCCATGAACATATTCCAAGGTCTTCCTCTGGGGACTTCATTCTCTATTTTGCCTTCAATTATGATCTTCACAAACCCATTGTGTCTCAGGGTGTGCCCAATCTATCTGGTTCTTGTTTTCTGTATGGTGTTTTATATAGTCCTCTCCTCTTCTACTCTCCAGTATACTTCACCATTTCTTATTTTTTCCGTCCATTTTGTCTTTAGCATCCTCCTCCAGCATCGAGTTATAAACCCTCTAGTCTTTTCTCGTCGTCTTTTCCCAAGGTTCATACTTCTGATCAATGGAGTGTCACGCTCCACACGAATGTTTTCACATGCTGTTTCCTGGTTTGTAGTCCAATCTTCTATGAGCACCGGAGTTGTCTTTTTCCCAGGAATTCCTTCTTGGTTTGAGCTATCCTCCGCTTGATATCCGTTGTACTTCTTCCGTCCGACGTGATGGTACTTCCGAAATAGGTGAAGGAAAATTTATTTGCTCTAATTTCTCTCCTCTCAGGGTGACTTGTGCATTTAGTTTCTCTCTTCCGCATTCTAGGATTTATTTCTCCATCTTATTTATTTTCGTGTTGTATTCTTGGATAAGTCAACAGTGCATCTGTTAATAGTTCATCAGTAAAACTGTCCAGATACAGTGTGTATCTACCCTGCAGTTCCATATAACCACATGGTAAAGTCGAGCCAATAGTTAAGGACCCTAACTCAGAGCTTACCTAACTATCTTTTTCGGTACACAGAGAATAATTGAACCATGGCATTGTTGTTCCGCAATACCATAAACAATCATCATCATTAGTCGTTCAATCCGAAGATTGGTCGCCTGCATCCCTTCTACCGTTATAGTCCCTTATGTCCTTGTTGCTCTTCTGTTATACGCCCGGTTTTAGTTGGCGTATATATTCATCCCGCGCACCTTTGGGGGCTTTCCCTTCTATTTGTCTTCTATTATGTTCCATACTTATTCCTTACAATCAGGAGTTTTAATTTTTTACCCTCGACTAATTAAACATTAAATTTTGTGTTATCTGACGTGATCCACAATATATGTCAACGAGGTACTTCCTCACATTTAGCTGAAGACAGGCTGAAAAAAAATATCTCCACAAATTTAAATTATGAAATGAGCACAGCTTGATGAATTTTCAAAACTGAAATTCAACCATCTAAGCTTAATTCCGACGATGCTCACGAGACTCATTAGGGTTTGTATTGTTACTTCCACTGTTTTAATTCAACATAATATGATAAGGTTGGAAGTCAACAGTTTCAAGCGAGATATTGTGGAACTGTATTGTTAAAATGAAGAGCACTAGATATTGCACTGTCCACTATTTTTAATTCTGAAAAATTTACAGCACGTGTTTCGGCACTTTATTGGCCATCATCAGGTAAAGTGTACCATTCAGTAAAGTGTTCATTAGATACAGTGTACCTTCAGTTACACTGTACCTAATGATGGCCAATAAAGTACCGAAACACGTGTTGTTAAGTTTTCAGTAAAAAAATAATGGACAGTAGGATATCTAGAGCTCTTCATTTCAGATAAGATTTGTTAAGCTGTATCTTTCTGGAGGCCTATTTTGAAATGTTATGGTAAATATTAGCGGAAATAGTAATTTCATAACTTTAAATTAAAGTATGAGCAAAGTTTGATACGTTTCCAAATGATACAGTCAACCTCGATTTAATTATGATAGTATTTCTTTTAAAATGTGTGTGTTTATATACCTGGGTTACTTAAATTTTATCCCAACAATCAATGTTCCCCTTTTTTTCTCATTTTTTTAACAACTAGATTCTTGAGTTGTGGCCACTAATATATTCTCATAGCCAACATTTCACCTAATGTTTTTCTATCGTTACAGTATGAAATTAGTAACATTGAAACATCAACAATTAGACTGACAGCTCTAAGCAGTGAAGAAATTCAATTCAAATCTCGTGGTCATAGATATTAAAATATAAATATATAGATTATATTTATATTATCATAGCATATTATTGAATCATCATCCAGTTCTGAGCTATGTATGAAATTTAAAGCCTCTAGCTCATCGGAAAGTTAGATTTAAATCGATTGCAAAATTTGTACCGAACAGACAAACAAACAGACGGACAAGAAAGCGAGTGAATAAAACGTGGTAAAAATGGTCGCAAAAGTTATAACTGATATTTCTTTTTGTTAAACGGCAGCGAAAATTAACTCGTTTTTGCTTTTGTGAATGCTGCGGTGTAATTCATTTCTAGCAGCATCTTAAGTCGTGTGTGATTGCACTATTCAGTAAATTGCGTCAATTTTTGTTCTTGGCATCGTGTTATTGATTTCTTGAAAACAAAATGAAAGAAAAATCTAATGCCTGCCTAGAAGGCGTGCTACTCTTAAAATCGAGCGTTTGATGGCATTCCTTCATCAGGAAACCGTTGCTTTGATTCATCACGGAAGCATTTATCTCAGATTCTGAATTCAGCCGAACCAAATGATTAAGTTACTTTTTGTGAGGCATCCATCAAAATTCAAGCCTTCTCAGTTCCGCCAATTTTATCTAAATTTCGATCATCCTTTTTTTAACCTTTGCCATTCGAACCCTACATTTTTTTAAGCACGAAACTCGAAACAGTTGAAGGCATTTATAGTTATGATTCTAATGGGCCGTCGTTTACTTTTTTACATGAAAATTCTTGCGATTATACCCATTTATTCCGAGCCCTTTTTTTGCGTGACCACCGTCGTAATAGAAAAATAGGGGAGGCTGGGAAGGAAAACAAAATTAGGCGGAACGCATAAAATGGCGCATAAAATTTATCCGGAGCTGACCGTCCGCGTCGGACCGCCCCTTGCGCCCGTGCTGCCCGAGCAAGCAAGGCATAAATTGAATGAGGATGTTTACGGTTGAGGGGAGGAGGTGGAATTTGAGGAGGCATATAGGCAGGTCGGCTTGCTCTGAGACTGGGCGTGGCTCTCTCCCGAATCAAAGCTACTCCGTTGGGCGCCTGTCTTGTGCGTCCATTCTTGATGGCTTCGGTGAAATATGCAGTAATCGTGAGTCATTGAAGATTCATTTCAATAATTTTTTAAGCTGTTCAAAAAAATAATTTCTTAGGCCGCGTTTCAATTAGCCATTTCCCTGCAAAAACTGATTTCCGGTTTTGTTCATAACATTTTCAATTCTCTTTCAAGAGATATTCTCCAAATTTTGTATGAAAGAGGTGCAATCCATACCCTATGAACAGAAATTGCATAACTATTGTAATCCATTGTAATATTAAAATAAAACTGCTGATATTCAAACGACACCTATGAAAATAATACTTATTCTCAGCAGTAGAAGGATAGGATTAAGTAGGATTAAATCACCCTTACTTGAATGTATTGAATGGAAATAAAACATTGATATATAAGTTGATGTATCTAATGAAGTAGAGCTGATAGAGAAAAACTCATTTCATATTCAGATTCAGCTCCCCAAATATAGCTAAAATCAGTTATCAAATCCTAGGCACAAAAAAATATCTTGTAGGCCAGTGTAATATTTTTTGAGCAGGAGGGAGAAAGCCGAGCTCCGTAGTCAGCAGATAAAAGTATTCATTCGCATACATTTTTTCGGGTTTTACTCAGCTTGATTTATAATATATTTTTTTATTATTATGTAAAGTTATTTTTTATTTTCAATTTTGGATCATTTGTATTTTTTCTCAAACGTGTAATTTGTGTTATTTTTCTTTAAACTTTTATGCAGAAATGCCCTCTTATTGTGAAGGTAGCCTCAACACAGTTGTTCCTATAGGCTACTTAGAGCTTTCCACATTTATCTATTAAGAAATAATGATTTAGTGATTCGTTTTCTGGAAAGTCTTATAGTCTCATTATTATTACATTTGACCGACTCAGCAAAAGGGAGCAGATCTGTTTGTGCGGTGGAACTCATTGGGCAAGAGTTGATTTAAATGATACAATAATCACATTTTTCATGAGTGTCTTAATGGTAGCATATAATGACTCGTGTTTTTGGCGCGGTATTCGAAATTATTTCCCATCGAAAAGCCTAAGTGTATATTGCGGTCAATGAGCTTCAATAACTTACGGAAAGATGGCGCTGCAAAACGTTGAAACTGTTCAACACCGATCTATTCTAACATCCTCCTATTTTTAGCTATGATTTCTCTGGTTGTCATTGTATATTTTGCTAAGATTATATATTGTAGTATTTTGCTGACTATTTTTAATTTGTTTTTTTACTTTTCAACATTTAACTTAAAGTAATGGCATCCAGAACCAAGTGAAATTAGGACTGTAAACGATTCATTATGCTCAGGTTTGTACGTTAGTCCACGATAGGAAATGTAATTTTGCACAAAAATGTCCTTGACAAGCTCTAGCTGTTAGCCAACTACAGAAAAGGCAGTAATGAAACGGAACAGTCACTAATATAAATATATATAACTTAGGGTGACGTATGTCACCCGCTCTATTGATCAAATTTGTCATGAATACCGACCCCAGATATATGTTGACGAATAATGTCATCAACTTGTAATTTTCACAGAAAACATAATGAACCTTTGTCAAGGTAAATTATATCTTAAATATAACTATTTGACTAAGCGCGTAAATAAATACCGGAAATTCGGCAAGATACAGTATATTTTTCCAAAACTGTTATATGTATTGAAAAATCGTAAATATAGGGGTATATATCAATCTTCCCCTATCTTCTGACCATATCCTCTTCCATCAAAATGCTAACAACCGTCATAATTGTAAGATTAAATTCGTAATTGGTTGATATGGGATTAACTATTTGAGTGGTTTTCTGCGTGCTTTATTTCGACTTCTACATTCAGTTTCTCTCTTCCGCATATTTGGATTTTAGTCTCCGTCTTATTTGTTGCTTTAACACTGAGCATATAGGGCTCATACAACTGCCCGCATTCAAATCCGATGAATAAAAGGCGCCAAAAAGAATTTTAAGACAAAATAACATTGTATTCCATTCTAAAGAGGACTTTGGATACTGTATCTACATTTCATAGGGTTTTTTTTACCAAGTTTCATCTTGCGCGTTGTTTCAAAAGAATTTATGAACGGAGTTAGAGGCCCCAGAAACAGAACCCTGTTCACTGTGGCCACAAATATGTTTCACATGTGTACTCCAATCTGTTATCCAGCGGGAGGTCACCGTTTTGCCTCATGAAAAGTTGCCGTGTCCATTTGGCCAGCTACGCTTGTTAATCGACTGAGGGATTAACCGCAGAATGTAACCTACAAAGAACCACGTTTTTTTATGACTATTCCGGATAACATGTTGCTTTATTGCCCTTTAATTATTTTTCATGAAAGCCAATTGGTCGAAATCGTGAGAAATTACATTTGTTTGATTCACCTCGCCATGTTCCAAGTGGATTCGAGTGAGGAACAAGTGATGCTCCGGCCACAATTTTGGCTCGTTGGTGGGAGCAGCGCAGAAACTCCCTTCAATGCCTTCTCTTCAATTATTGGCAATTATTTGCCAATTGCGTCTCGTCCTGAGTGAACCTGAATCTCTGAGAGGAGAGGGCAGGTTTGAGTAGCGGTTTTTTTGTGCTGTCCGCTCACCCCAAAGGTCACCGTGTCTTAATTCGTGACGTCCACGTTTGAAATTTACTTGCCTGGCCACCCTGTGGGCGAACGCGTTCAATGTTTATTAGGAACGTATACATTGGACTTGTTTATTATGAGGTCGGAGGTATAATTCAGGAAAAAATTTGAAGCTGTTTATCTTTGAAACCATTTTACCTCTCATCTCTTCTGCTTCATCTTTTCATAAAGGCTCTCGAAATTTGGGATGTCGGGGATGTGGCGTCTAAACTTCGCTTCTGTCCATGATCAAAAATCCAAGAGATTTTAATTAAACGACTACGTTCCTCGATAGCGATCGGCTATTTAAATTACTTTGCATAAGGACTTAATTTTGAATACAGTGGAGAAGAGCTAGATTCGTGGAAAATCTTCACAGACATGTCGAAAAAAGTATCTTAGTATAATACACACTTAAAAGTTTCTCCGCACTTTGTTGTATGGTAGTGAGATATGTGTATATCAGGAATGACATGAGAGAAGACTAAACGCCGTGTGTATGAGTTACCTGAGGAGTGTTTGCGGCAAAAGTAGGATGGAGAGGGTCAGGAATGAATGGGTAATAAATGAATGTGGGTTAGATGCTCCAGTAATGAACATGTATGAAAGGAGTGTGCTTCGTTGGTTTGGTCATGTTAAGAGAATGAATGACAGTCGAGTAACGATACAGATGTATAAGAGTGAAATGAATGGTGCGAGGAGCGAAATGAGGGCGAGGTAGGCCGAGAAAGTTATGGTTGAGGAAATTCTTAGGAGGAGGAATATTAGGAGTCTTAAAAACAGGAGGGCGTGTATGAAGCAGTGTATGGGGGTAAATGAGGCAAAAGAGGTTTGCAAGGAGAGGTCAGTATGGAGGAAATTATTGAAGCAGAGTTAGGTGTACAAATGTTTATTTGTGAGTGAAACTCTGTGACTGTGCCTACCCCGGAAGGGAACGGCATGATTGGTATGTATGTAAGTTTATCGCCGATCCAGGTTTCGACTGCACAGCAATCACTGTAGCAGTTCTGTATCCACACCCTTATTTTTGAAAATTTTAAATAATCATGGACGCACTTCTAATGAATCCTTTGGTAGAAGCCTCTTCTCATTGTTGAGGATCTTCAAGTCATTTATATGCTCAACATTCCTGCGGGAAAATGTTTTGTAGTCTGGCAATAAGTATTTTGCATCAAGCTTTTACTTAACATTACTGCAAAGGTGAAATATTTTGACGAAATATTTTATGCTCATGTATCGCAATATCAAGTTGTAAGAGAGACAATAAAAACTGGGATATTTTTGGGGAGGCGATCGACAACTAAGACTTTTTGCGCCATAAAGAACAGGTAAGGGAAGAAGGGTGGATAGAAACCCGGCGTCGGCATTAGCCTGCTCTTTACAAAAGGCGCCATGGGGACCACGGCTTAACGTCTCATCCGACAATTGGAGTGCTGCACTTGAAATGCCCTCCACAAGACACCAAAGTAGGGATCGGGTTTACTCTGAAAAACATCCTCCTATGCAGTGATTTGAACCCAGGCCGTCCGTACGGTTAGCCAGTACTCTAGCCACCAAGCCAACCCGATCCCCCATTGTTCTTTGGCAATGACATCTTGGCTTGAAGAATGTTAAAATAATGTCCCTCTTAGTTTCCTCTGTATTGCACTGCAAGCATATTCTGTCATTCATCGCAAACACGATAGGTCTAGGTCGATACAACGATAGGTCTCGCCATTTGTTCGCGATTTTTTCTGCACGATATTTGTGGTGAGAAAGTAGTGACGTGTCCGTATGGAGGACCAAACCTCCAACTAATGGATAGGAATTATAGAAACTCGTCGTGTGGTAACGTGCGAAAGAAATGGAGTCACGATTCTAGCCTTGGAATGCCGCGATGCTCCACTGTAGAACGCACGGATTTCCTCCTGCGCCCTCTCACGGCAGGCAAGACTATTAATCTAATTTTCTCAACCAACAGAAATCCAAGACCACCCCCAAAGGAAGAGGAAGATTTGATGCTTGCGACTGTGAGCATTTATGTGTGTGAGCGCAGAACCATGAGTTTATGGATTAAGATGGAGATCATACGTGGCTCCCAACGTATAATCACCATCTTAATGCGTGTGTTTTGCATGTCGCGTTCTCTCCCTCTCCCTTATTCAAAGCATCCCCTATGCTCCCCCCTATCTCCCTCGCATGCAAAACCGAAAAATGATGACGGATGACTTTGCATATTTAAGCCGGTGTTCCCTTCGCCTTGCATCACGAACGCCGGGTGACCGGATACAACATCGCCGCTAGGTCTTCTCCTCCTTCAACTGCGAAGCGGAAACGGTTCGGATGGTAATGTGTTCCATTCCTCGCGGTTATGTTTTTGTTGCGTGTTTTCAAACGATGGGAGACGCTCCATGGTTCGCTAGTATTCACGGTCGTGGATGGAATGTCAGCACTCTCCTCCCATTTCCAGAACGAAACAACCCCTCTCTAGCTGCTCCTGTTGCCGAGGAAGGTGCAAGGATACTGAGGTAATCTTCTCCTCTCGATATGCCTGTGTAATCAAGAACAGACGGGATTGAAGAGAGGGAATGTTTTACATGGACTTGGTTCCAGTATTTTACTGCTCTTTGTAGCATGCGATGATTTTCATACCTGTCGTACTCATCATCTTTACTTATGACTTAGGCCTTGATGTATTTCGAGCAAAATTTTCTCGTGTTGCGATATATACCAATATAAAGGTTATTTTTATCTGTAAAGCAGTTGTAAAAAGAATGGAACAAACATAATACATAATATTAATAAATATAACTTTTATTTGTCTATCATGCGATGATTTTCATTCCTGTCGTATTCATCTTTTTCACATAAGACTTAGGCTTTAATGCAATTCGAGCGATATTTTCACAAGTTGCGACAGATATTTTTACAAAGGTCGTTTTCAACTTTAAAACAGTTGTAAAAGGCATGAAGCAAATAAAATAAATAATACTAATGAATCGCTCTTTTATTTTTATGCCTTCTTTACTCGGCACGCTAAAAATGCATTCACAGCGGGGGATTTTAATTGCGATTTTACAAAAAAGACTAATGTTGGTAGGGAATGTTTTTTTTTTAAAAAAACGTAATAATTAGGTGCTGCTACATTTTTTAAGTGATTTGAGCTTCAGAAGTTCCTTATATTTTAAATTAATATCCCTTTGGAGTACACTACCGCACCGTTTTCCATGGAAAAAGGCCTCTATTCAGCGTCAAATATCAGAAATTGGGAAATATTTGCGGTAAGTGTATGCATGACATTTTGCTATTATCAGAGGAATGATATGTTTAGTGGGTGGGCTGATCGAAGAGTGGGCCGAGAATGACGAGTTCGTGACATCGCTAGGATAACTGCTAGTGAATATGAGTACAGAAGACTTTTGCATTTGTAATTATAAGTATTTGATGGTCTTATTGTCGTTAAATGTTAAGGAAGAGAGATGCCATTTTTTGCGGAGGCAATATTTTGCAGATGTTATCGAAGAAAGCGGAATCATATCATTTTCAGCAAAAGACTCGTCCAAGAAAGCTCGGTGGAAAAAAGTTTACCAAAGGATTAAGTCCGGAATTGTATGCCAAGTCAGGTGAATAAATGATAATGCGTATCATATGCGCTTGGGGAAATACATCATGGAAAGTATCTCTACACCAAGAACCAAAATCAGGCACTACAATATAATAAATAAGCCAAAAAGTTTCCACGTCACTGAATGTATATTCTCAATTAAATCAGGAGAAACAAAAGAAATTCTGAGTAGAATTGTGGAAACACTGAAAACAGACACAGGCGGATTTTTTTCTGCCGGATTTATAAAGAAAACCAAAAAATTTCGGATTTCATCCATCACATTTTTAGTTCATATTTAAAGCTTTAAGAATGGCAACTGGTGGATCTATGAAATGAAGAAAGACATGGAAAAGATGTCGTTTAGAAAAGAGATATTTGGGATAAAATAACATTAAAAAGATTCGTTGATGAATTAGAGTCTTTTCAGTTTTCAAATCATATCACTCGTTCCACGTATATTGCCTCTCTGGATTTCTTTTTGGTGGTGATCCATCAAAGAGCTTTAGTTGTTGATCTTTATGAGATGAATTGCTTTGCCACTCTATGTACACCATGAAGTAGTGCCATGGTTCAGCGTGTACGGACGCCTAAATGCCCTCATTCAACTATTCTTCCGCTACTTCTCTCTAAACGTATCTTAAATAATACCTTTCTGACCTCGGCAAGGACATGAACTCGACGGGGGATTAACCTCATAATGAACCTTGGGAATCACTCTTCTGTGAAATCTAGCCAAAAGCCATTTCCATCGATGAATTGATGGACCAGCATCAGCTTAGCAGATGCATTCCACGTCTGAAATAGTTTTTTTAATGCGCTATGGACGATAAATTATATTTGCCCGGAAATTTCTGCGACTTTATTGTTTTTCCGATTAAGTAAGCGAAGCCAACGAATCGTGGCCCCTGACATTCAACGAAAATAAACCATCCGTAAACCCTTCTGTGAGTACCTCTTCGTTCCAATGGTCAGGCAAATTATCAGTTTCCTCGAAACGAATTCATAAACTTGCGCAAAAACACCGTTGTGTTACTTAGAACTGTCAGTTTGGCGTGAAATGATTGCTTGGACTCGCATACATGTTGAAATATATTGACGTCATAGCTTGTCAAGGCTAGGAAGTGCAGGAAAAATAATCTTCCCTCGGATATCCGGCCGGTATCAGATGTGGATATTATTTTAATAACATCCAAATTCGTTTCGAGTACCTATTTCAAGAAATTTTGCATTGTGGTATACGGAAATAATAACTTTTAAGGTAGGAATATTCATACCTTGAATTTACGCTACATGCAAAGTACTTATATATCAGAAAATAATTTGATTAACTTATCTGACATAAAATTCAGTCCAAGAATTGACCGCAAGTATTGGCCTTGAAGTAATATTTTTCTTTCGAAGTACTTTACATTTAATTGGTTTCTTAAATGTTGATTTTCTGAACTACCTACCACATTGAGTACTTCAACTCATCGCGTTAACTGTTTGCACTGAAATTCTAATCATCCCACACAAAAAGTGGGGAATAAATATTTCAATTCAAAGTATAGACACTATCTGGAAAGGGAGTTTTTTAATTAGTTGATTATGATTCATCTAACATGGCTGACTAAAACGCTTCGGATTGTTCTATTTCAAATTTAATTTGGAAGTATGTTTGTCCGTTGACTGCTACTTTCAAACTGAGGTGATCCATGATCTTCCCTTATTATTTTCGCGGTATTATTTTCGCGAATTTCGTCCGTGAACCAAATAATTTAGTCCTCACAGTGAATAGTGCCAATGCATGGATGATACTTAACACAGTCACGCAAACTGGTACGAAGATTTGCTCCGAAAAAAGATGAAATTGGAAAGGAAAAAATTCATTAGACTTAGACAAAATCATTAGCCAATGATTTTGATAGCTAGTTCTACTTCCCTAAGTGTGGTTTATGACTTCTTACAATGTCTTTAACGTTGGGTACGTGAAAAAAAGGCCAAAATCGCCTCATTCAAAACTAGAGTGTTCTGTTGTCTTTTGAACGGTGCGTGTGAAAATGTGTTCATCATTATTGATCGTTCAGTCCTAAGATTGATTGACTGCAGCCCTCCACCCTTCCCTATCTAATGCCAGTTGCCCGACCTCCTGATATCGCTTCCTATGTAATACTTTCATCTTTATTTGATCCATGAACTTATTCGTGGGTATTCCTCTGAGGACCTTTCTCTCTATTTTACCTTCAATAATGTCCTTCACAAATTCATTGTGTCTCAGGGTGTGTCCAATCCATCTTGTTCTTCTTTTCTGTATGGTGTTCCATATGGTCCTCGCTCATTCTACTCTTCTGCACACTTCATTATTTCTTATTTGTTGAGTGCGTGTTATAACAAATCGTTTAACCAGTTTGGACGATGTTCGAGTTCTGTGTCTGCTAAAGCTGATAAAAACTCAGAGTGACCTTTCGGTAATCCATGAGCGTATCTAGAGGGCGAAAAAGTGGTAAATATTTTCCCCAACCTTATGAGATGCAACTCCGCGGCCAGCAGAGCGAATTACTTCCGCCAAACTCACACCACTTGAGGAAGACACCCCACGGGAGTAAGTTGAAAGGGAATTTTTGATGAAGCTGGGTGGTTTAAAAAAAAGCACCGAGGATAGTGAAAGAGTTATAAACCCGTTTTGGAATCGGAAGGAGAGATATGCTCGTTGATGGTTTAATTGCCATCGCGCGGCTGGGACTAGATGGAGACAGATAGTGGGCGGAGAAAACGGACTGCAGAAACGGGAGAAGCAACGGAACTCTTCGGAGAGAAAGGGGGAGGAAGGGAGAGAGTTGGAGGCGGCGAGTCCCGTCCGTGAGAAGAGGGCGCGAAATTTATGGCACGTGAAATTTTCAGCGGCGTCAACCGATTGTGATCTCCCGACTACCGGCATAATTGTTAGCACTTGTGTTTTGCGCGAAATGTTCCGCAATTCGGCGCAGAGTAAGGCCCCTTTCATAACGTCCGGTCATGAGAAGAGTACCGCTCGTTCTCAGCCCAAAACAAGATGAGAACGGGTGGATTTCTCGGATTTTTTATTGTTTCTGATGAAAATGCCAAGACTGCGAATGTGGAATCGGCTGTTCTCTTTTATCAACCTCTAGAGAATGTCGAGGAATGCTCCCACCTAGAATACTGATGAAAGAATAAGGGGCCTTTCAAGTATTACGTATGACATTTTTGGGGTTGGGGGGGTTGGAATTATCTTACATTGTTTTACATAGGAGGGGGTCAGGGGGTCTAGAATCAATTTACATTAGATTTTTGTCCGCCTTAAAACATTGTATCGTTTCCCAATGAAAACTCAAGTTCGAGTTAATAATGATGGGTTTATCCACCGCGACAGTGGCTTTGTAAGCACGACTTCGTCTCATGTGCTACAATGTAGACTTGAGGTCTGAACATCTAGTTCGCATAAACCCCCCTCGAAATTCGCCTTGAAGGAAGATGGCTTGGTAGTGTAACTGGCTAATGTATGTGTCTTTGGAGCGGATCTTTTTTTGTCCTGTATGCTAATAAATGTATTGTAATATGATATTGTTATAAAATAAAATCATTGGAACAACACACCTGACCGGCAATTGGGAGATCCGGGTTCGAATCCCGGTCAAGTCAAATGATTTTTTCATAGCGAATTTCAATCCTGGTGTGCGAGTTGATAATTCGACATCGAGCATCCACTCGTTAATAGCGTATTTTCCATAGTCTCACCGCTACACCAATGCTCCTATTCTGTTGCCTGACTGGCTAGCTACATAACCGCCATGCTCAAACAAAGCGGGCATTTAATTAAAAGTAGATTAAAATATCTAACGTCTTACTTAAGACTGAGAGGGAGGGGGGGCGTTGGGAAAATCTTACATTTTCTTACATGGGGGTAGGGGTAGGCATCAAAAATGGCATAAATCGTCTTATGTTATACTTGAACGGCCCCTGAGTTGATAAATCTCGATGATGCATGGCTACTTTAATTCATACGTAAAATAGGTAACAGGGAAGACAATTTACGTTTTCCGGATTTTGTATGCATCGGGCATTCCATTGTGATAATCGTGCCATGAATGCGGGCGTTCACCATGGAATATATCCTGCGGAAGTAGTGCCTTTTATTCGTGATCTACATCTACATACTACCCTGCGAGCCACCGCATGGGCGTTTGGCAGGTGGTGTTAGGACACCAGCAGTGTAAATGTAAGGGATAAGGTTTTGGGAGGTGAATAGGTGACGTGTATTACTGATGTGTATTTCGTGAAGCTCAGTTTTTATTGTGCGCGGAAAGAATGAGTTTTTGTACCTATCTGTTCGGTAATGTATCTATTTTACTTTTTCGCTTCTGTCAGACTTACAGATATTGTGAGTCTTCATGGTAATGCTCTCTGTGTCACCCTGAAACACAGCAGTTTGCAATTTCTCAAGCAAGCTAAGCCTAGCGTGTAGCCTCCGAGTCTCTAGGGGCTCCCACCTTGATCCCTCCAAGAGCAGTGATCAGTAATGTACGCTCGTAGCATATTTTAGCGAAGCTTGCGGCATTAATTAATTTTTATTATTTTTTGGTCGATTTGGCGATCGATTTGTAAAATTAGTGTATAATTAATCTTCCAACTCCGTATTTGCGTTTCACTGACTTTTACGGCAGAGTAATATGATTGAATTTCTCTGGCCATAGCGATCCCTCGGCGAATAGTACACATGATCTGTGACCACCTCTTGATTTTCTTCCAATCTCACGTCTCGTGTTTTATGCTTCTCATTTGATTGATGTAAACATAGGTGGTGGGGAGGTGAGTCCTCGCCTGCCAACCCTAAGGCCGTAGGTTTGAGTCCAGTTAGGGTGGATGTTTCAAAACCCTAGACGTGGTTGACTGTGAACGTTCGTTATTGTTGGCTATCGTATTCCAGATATAAAGACTCAAGTGAATGTTTTCAGGCGTTGGGCAAGCAATAAAAAATAAGACGAGCGGGTTGAAACCGAAGGCTAGGGACTCTTTTGATAACCCTTTACGCGTGGAACCAAATCCTACGCCTAATTATGAGCCGCTCCCCGACTGGAACATTCATAAAGTCGGTGAGTGCCGGCGTGACTTCGTGGAAATTTATGGCTAATTATGAATAGAACACTTTGATATTTTCCACAGAATTACTTTGAGTTGTGAATTAGTTTAAATGCTGATGGAACATTTATAGTTGGCGGTTTAATGGAATGAATAAGATTTCACTTATCGATCAAATTGAACCATGAGTGGAGATTGTTTCCTCTCCCCTGCCTTGAAAATAGAATTAAAAATAAAAATAAGTCCCAGTCAAGCAATCTTAGGATTGAGCGACCAATGAATGACCCTTTACCTAGCTGACACAGAATTGTGCCGAGGTATTTCTTCGCAAAATTCATATCGTTGTCCGTCAAATGTTTACGTATTTTTCTGCTGATCAGTTACCACCTATTTTGACCCAGACCACCGTGAGCCTATCCGGTATTACTTTAAGGTCGTTAGTTTGAGGGCGCCACGATGAGTGCTGATTTTGTCTCGTAATTAGTTTTATCGAATCAGATGAGACTGCAAAATGACCGCAGTCGAAGGACGCAAAAATTATTTTCGTTCTTATCCCACGTCCATTCTCCGTTTTTTTCCGGTCAGCGGGTATTTTTCCCCTGTAATTCGAGAAGATGAGTGGGAAAAGAGCACTCACAGGTGTTTCTCTCTTGCTTTATTTTCTTTTTCACTAACTGGTTTCCGATTCCTCGAAGTGACCGTAGTCGATCTTCGTCGTGTGGAATGAAGTGCAATCAAATATCGCCATTTGCCTTGAAGGAGCGCCCTCTGCTTATCGCGATATAAATGAGCGGGTGCTTCGGGAACTGCCACAGTATCGGGAATGTGCCGTGGGAATGTTTCTTTATTTGAAGGTGATGACAAAATAGAAAAAAAATGAAGAATTATGTTGGAATGAGGCGGTTGGCTGGTAGGAGAGCGGAGCGGGGGAAGCTGCAGCAAGCCAATCTTAAGATTGATGACCGCTGACGATGATGGTAAAAAGTATTTCTTGGGATACTCGGAATATCTCAGATCATTGTCGCATTATATGGGCGAAATGAGACGGGAAATCAACTTTGAGACGGCATTATGAGAAAGTGAAAGACTCATGGTTTAATTTCAATGCAATCTGGGCTCGTTACACGAGAGAAATGAATGGGCAGTTCGATCCTTAATAAGTACAATCCACTCTTTTGTCACACAATTTTCCTGGAAATGTTGAAATGTAAAAAATCATTAAGAGTACCTACCTCATAGAGTTTACGCTCTTTCTCGCTCGTTAACCCTTGAAGCCGCGATTGAAAGGAAAGATACATTTACCTTGGAAGTATGTAAGAGGAGGAGAGGATACGCGGTGATGGGCACACAAAGAGAAAGAAAAGCATTTCCTTGTTGAATTTCTCTTTGTCCTGCGAATTGAATAGACCAACATAGTGGTATGACTTTTCAGAGCGTACTTATGGGGAGTAATTACTTCGCATGACTCGGAGAAGCATGACAGCATAATAGTATTAAAAAAAAACAAATATACAAGAAATCCCATTTGCAGTGAGTGGTTCATTCGGCTAATTTGGCCATTCATGACGTATTTTTTTGACGCCATTTTCACGAGGAGGTTGAAGTGAACCCGGAGTTTCATAAATATTAATATTGCGTGCAGTGTTTGCGTTGAAATTAGTCGCCTTAGCAGTTAAAAGATGGAGAAGGTTTGAGGATACTCGGGTGGAATAAAAAATGCTTATGTGTGGGAAACAAGTGCTAAGTAAAATGAGGAGAGTCAAAGTCTCACAGGTACCGGGTAGGTTACCATAAAAACGAGTTTTATTTTTATCTCTGTACGCTAAGGCCGTATGTTATTCACCTAGATTGGATTTATGTAATTTATTGCTTTTAAAAACGACGTCATATCTTTAAGGATAATTTTCATATAATTGTTAAACTTTTAGGCTGCATCCTTGGTTGTAACAAGTGGAGAGATAAGCTTCTGCAAAAATATATATGTTGCTCACAATTTTCGTTGTCACAGTATTATTTATTTCGTTGTCACAGTAATATATTTCTTAATCCTTTGCAAGCGATAAAAATTTTTGCAGCGCTTACATCTTGCCCGGGGTATAATGAAAGAATATTTTAATTAATCAATGCCGACGAATGGCATAATGAATGTTGCTTCCCAGGTCACATATTTCGTTCAAATTAAATAAAAACTGAGGAAATGGCCTCACATAGCATCAATTACAGCTGTCGCATTGCCGAATTTTCCAATATATATTAATATCCGGTAACATTGTGTGATTCCCTTAGTTTGTATTATAAATTATACACTCATGCAGCCAAATACCCGACTTAAAGAAAAAACTAAAACGTGTTAATCATTTCGTATGGAATATGGGATAGAGAAATGAAAAATCTAAATGAATGATGGATGATAGTTAAAGTCAAGGTTGTTTTATAAATACCCAGAAACTAATTTTTCCCTCGACTTTCAAAACAATTTTTTTAGTTTTGTAATTCAAGAACTTGCTCTTTCTTGTATTTTAGTTATTATTCTTGCACCGTTTTCTGATTCAGTGTGAAATAATTTAAAAAAACGAGCTGGCTTTGGCCAAAGAGAAATAGTAGATTTAGAGCTTTCAACCTCATGCGTCATCTCAAGTATATTCTTCCTGGCAGTTGCCCTTACGACAGCTTGAATTTTGTGAATACTGCTTCATAGGCGGTATAATTAACACATTTTTGTTTCGTTCCGCAATTATTGACTTTTCTACACGGCATCAAAAGGAGATTACGTTAATTATTAAGAGAAGAGTATTCTAAATGTTTTAAGAATTTATATATTTCAGACTAGTTAATAATTTCAGTAGTTTAAATATCACCCCACGGTCTCTTTCTCTGTCTCGAGTATTCAATCCCAAGATTGGATGGTAGCAGTGTCGTTCCCAGGCGATCTCCATTCATAATGTATCCCCGCCTCCTTTTCATCTCATCCATAATTCGTGCATCCCGCGTCTCTGCTCTACTAATTGTAGTCGTGGTCTTCCCTGGGCTCTTTTTCCATTCACCATCTCAATTAGGGCGACGGATGGGAATATACATAATTATAGGAAAAGTTCTGCTCAAGATTATTCGCGAAACAATTTGGGAATGGATTAATGAAATGCTTAATATTTTAGCTATCTATTATGAAATATTTATACTTAGAACTGAAATAAACCTGTCATTAAATATATTTATACTGTCAAACACCCCTTAACGGTCACCTTCAAATATCGGACACCACCTAAATACGGATAGTTTTTCAATCCCCCGCAGTAGAACATGGAAACTTATGGAAATTATACCTCCAAATTGCGTACACTCTCCATAACCGACGCAAGCAACAGGAAAGAAAATTTGTCCTTCAATTACCTCCATTAACTGACACTCGCAACAAGCTATTCTGTAAAAATGTCTCCTCTCCTCAACAATAAACCGCATTTCTAAAAGGAACTCTTCCAGACGAAAGCTTATCTTAGCAATTCGTATACAATCTATTGTCAGTCAATGAATTTGTAATCCTACCTGTTCCCTTTCCCCTCATAAGCAAATCAAGCTGTTATTCAGCCAAAAATGGTCAGTTTAGTGGCTTTGGCCTTAGGTCACATATTCCAGAATACTTGATAAGATATGATTAAAGTACATTTTATACACTGATATGAAGATTAAATTGGACTTCCAGACTAGGTTTACTGTAATTCGGCCTTAAATGTAGAGATTTTAACATCGGCTTCTATAGAGATTGCTCGGATTACAGAGGAAAAACGCCAATTTGAAAGAGAAGGCATATTCAAGCTTTTAATTACAACTTCTTGAAAGGAGCAATTATTGGAGATGAATTGGATATAAATTTAATACAGGCATCTCCTCACCATTCTTTTCTCAATGCTTTTAGCGAATTACTACCGTAATTGAAGTCAAAATGAGGTAGTTCCATCCAAGTGGCGCAGCAGTCGGCTCCTTTGGCTGGTCAAACGCGGTCATTTAAAATTTATTCGTGAAATAATCTGCATATTTTCTTCCTTAGTTTTACTTTTCGCAAGATTTTCTCATTGATCGAAAACCAAAAGTAGTTACTGATTGGAGTCTCATCCATTGTTCCTCAAGGAAGCGTGATCGGCCCTCTTTCATTCATTATTTGTATTAATGAACTAAGTTCTCGAATTGGCAGTGAATTAAGATTATTTGCAGACAACATAGTTATCTATCGTGAAACAAGCAAAGATGTGGACTTAGAAGTTCTGTAATCAGACCTTAACACCGTTCCTTTATGGTGCCAGGAGTAGGGGCTAGAATTAAATCTTAGTAAATTCACCACAGTACACTTCTTGCAGAATTATCACACAAATACCATACCTACACTGTGGGTGGAGTAAACATAAAATCTTCAGATATGCTTAAATATCATGGAATTACCTTAATTTCTGATATGTCGTGGGGAACACATGCAAAACATATGCGGTACAGCATTAAAGAAACTATGTTTTATTAAGCGTATAGCAGGAAGGTCCTCGGATGGAAAAGTAAAAGAGAGATTCTACTTCGCTCTGGCTAGGCTACACCTTGAATATGTCGCGAGCATTTGGGACCCTGGCCATACAGATGTAGCAAAAAAATAATAAAATACAAAGAAAAGCTATATTCTTCGTTAAAAACTACCACGAGGGAATAAATGGTGTTTCACGACTTTTAGAGGAATCTAGGTGGGATCTCTCAGAGACTCGGAGGCTACACGCTAGGCTTGGCTTCTTTGAAAAATTCAGAACTGGTGTGTTTCAGAGTGACACAGAGAATATTATCATGATGCTTTACTACATCTAATGGTCTGATAGATGCGATAAAATAAGATAGATGCATTACCAGACAGATAGGTATAGGAAGTACTTCTTTCCGCGCACAATAAGCGACCACAGTAAAAAATGAGCTCTGCAAATACACTCCCATCATACACGTCCCTATTACACCTCTTAAAACCTTACATCTTTACATGGCTGGTGTATTTACACCCCCTATCATACACCCATACGATGACTCGCTGGGTAGTTTACAGATGTAGAAGTAGACTCACATAGGCAAGCCACCTCAAAGTGAGTAAAATCTACGATAATGCGGAAATCGAATGTGGCGGCAGTTGTTAAAGGCAGCTCATTTAAACGCCTCTTTAAAGTGCTCATTCAAGTCATCCAGAGATTATGCATTCCTATAACTCCTGTAGTCTATTCCGGGTATCACGCCGTGAATTGTGAGTTTACTCGCAGCTTTGAAGAACCGCCGTCCCTTTCACCATAGACTCTCCCTCCTTTAGAAATCCTTTTGCCGTTTCTCATTGTGATAGTAGGTACTGCTTAGGTGGTAGGGGACATTGTGGTGGGACAGAAAAGCCTGTTGGATGGGAGGGAAACGAGGATTTGAAGTGAAAGAGAGGGGCACGAGGAGGTTTGAAAGATGGACTAAACGGGAAAATTGAAGGTGGTGGGTCGCGGAGAGCGTGGGACGCTCAGCGGTGCCTCTGGTAGAGTGAAACAGGATGAAAGGGAAAGGCGAGAGTGGTTGGTTTTCGTCCTTTGGCCGAGGCGGAGTTTTATAGACGTGTGATGGAATTGTGGGGAGGTGACCTCTCGATGCGATGGAGAAAGGGACATTGAAATGCTGATTGGGATCCGTGGTTTCCTCGTTAATATTCCGCCCGGGATCTCATTCGAAGAAAGTCGCGTCGACTAGGTTCACCGTAATATTTCGTCTCGCCGTCCTCACGAATCGACTTCGATGCTCGTCTCTCCCTATCCTCCGTCTGGCGTTGTGTTCATTCCTTACGCTACTAGTTGGCCAATTTGTTTATTGTCGGTACAAGTACGAAAACTGCCGCCAACATTTTTTGTACACATTAACACTATTTTTTCTTCAAAATAGACTGCATTAGAGGAATTTTCTTTTGCCATCTATTGGGTTCCAAATAAAACCTTTATACCCGTATAAATTTCCACCCTTTGTTGCCCAAATGCATGCTCAACATACTTGAAACTATAATTTGTTACAAAGTTTACTATTTTTTCTTCAGAATAGACAATATTAGAAGAAATGTCTTTTACCATGCATTTGCCTGCAAATAGACCCGTATACCTATATTTATTTCCACCTCATATTGTCCAAAAGCATACCCAACATACTTGAAACTCCAATTTGTGGTAAGTTTTCTAACTTTTCTTCAGAATAGAGACTAATAGAAGAATTGTCTTTTGCCATCCTTTTGCCTGGAAATAGACCCGTATACATATATTTATTTCCACCCCCTATTGTCCAAGAGCATACCCAACATGCTTGAAACTATAATTTTTTGCAAAGCGGTGTTAACGCTATGCGTGTACACGTACGAGTAATGCATGAGCACATTCTGCATTAAAATTGAACCGCGTAACGCCTAAAGTTGGGCAAATGCATAAACGCGTGGCCATAAAATAGTCCGTTCTAATCGGAATAAATGTCCACGCGTCTGTCCAGCCACGTACTTTTTAGGACACATACATTGTGTAAACACGCCTTAATAGACTGAGGTATATGGCAAGGATTGAGTGAATGATAAAGGAATGCGGAGCGAAGGCTCCACTTAAGGGTATTCCTGGAAATTGTGTGCCTCGTTGGTTTGACCAAGCCGAGAAAATAGATGAGAGAGATATAGGCAGATGACAACTAAAGACATATACACCAGTGAAGTGAATAGTTTGGGAGGAGGTGGTTGATGAAGAAAGCTAGGGGTGAATGTGGAGGAAGATACGTAAAAGAAAATGATTATAAGGAGTCTTAAGATCGAGACGGGGTGTGTTATGCAATTTAGGGGTGTAAAAATGAAGTGACTGATGCCGAAGTTGTGCAGTTGGGAGGAAATTTTTAGAGTTCAATCAGCTACGCCGGCCGATCGCTGGAAATTAAACATTTTGACGTGGCCAATACAGAAAGGAACGGTTGTGGTGGGTTTACTTTCTAGTGCTTAAAGTCCACTTCGTCGCTTAGTGAAGGTAGCCAGTTACATTTATTTTTTGGCGTCTAAACTTCTCTGCTACTCCTAATTCTCGCACTTTTTTCCTTTTGTGCGATTATACAGTTGAACCCTTTGAGTTCTTGGAGAATTTTTTGACCTGTCTATCTTCACTTGAGTTATGTCGTGTTCTTGATATCCGTATATCCAAACAGAGATAAGCACAAACGAAACTACTTTCTGGAATATAAGTAGACTACCATTTTGTCACGCAAGTACCTTCCACCATGGTAAATAAAATACTTATTCGTCTTTATCAATCTACTAATACAAGACCCTCATTCCGAAGGTCGCTTTGATCCGCGATGGTTCACGACACATTAGGCCCAATGGCTTGCGATATTTTTAGGTCATAGAAGAAGAGTCCTTTACCCTGTGCCACTGTGTTTTCTGTGAAACTTCACTATCTCCAAATGAATCTGTACTTCATTTATTCCATATTTATCTCCAACTATGGTTTCGACGATCGTTGTCATTATCTTGGTGCAATAGCGAATACTGCTCATAAATACTCCCACGCAGAGGATTTGGAGGGACTGGGAGGTTCTTTTTATTTGGTGAGCAGTGGGTGCATTAGATCTAGGCAAGAGGAAACAGACATGGATCTTGGTATCACTTTGATATGGTATGGGATAGAATGGTTTGAAAATTATTTCAGCGGTTGAGGGAATGAAGGATTGGCCGTGTAAAATGAACAGAAGGAAATGGATAACCTAAAATAAGAGGAAGTCTGATGCCTGAACTGGGGCTGAGTGATTACCTCTCGCATACACTTGGATGCTGGGCAGGAGAGAGAACTAGAAAACCTAAGGTGTCCTCAGAGGGTACTATTAATCTTGAGCGATGAGTGTTTACTACGGAGGGCGGCTCATGACAAAAGGCTCTTGGACTTCCCCAAGATCCCCAAGATAAAAGGGTTAAGAACTTCTCCACGGTACATCGAGTTGCATAAACCGAGACATCCCTTATCTCGGACTGCTATTAATGATTGCATCAGATGTACTGCAAATGGCGGTAGCCCCTAAGGTCATTTACATTGACTTATTTGTTACTTCCTTTCTCTTATCAGGGAATGTACGGTATTGTAATACAGATAACTGTAGGTTTTTTGTGGAAAGTAAGATCTTGCCGTTAGAAGCGCCTTCGGAAAGGCAAAAGTAAATCACCTAATCTCACATGTGGTAAGGTTCTATGGATAAAACTTTGATTGACGCTACATTACTTAAGATCACAAAATAGTGGGAATCGGATTGAGATAAGTTATTCCACTAATTAATGTATGCAAGTCTTCGGCACTTATGCTAAAAAATAATATCAGGTGGAGTTTACTCTTGGTTAACTTTAAATAATAGAAACTTATGACAGAGACTACGCTATTCGCAATCAAAATGTTCAGTGACAGTCTGGCACCAAGTTATTAAGTCTGTATTCATAAGAGTGTAAGCATTCATTATGAATCGCTGTTTGAATTACTGTAGCAACACTAGATTTTTGAGAATTCAGAGTGAATTCAATCCTCTCAGATGTAACCCTGTGGAGGTCCATTGTTGAATTAATAATGGCAACTATGTTTCATCCACAGAGTTTTTTATTGGCACAATTAGTTTCAACGCTTCTGCTACGTCTTCTGGTACCTGTGGATTGAAGCATAGTTGGTATTGTCATTATTAATTCGAGAGTTTATAACCTAAATAAACTCTTCGTTCCAATGTTCTGAAGCATTTATACCATTAAAATAAATTAAAGTTATAAATGAGATTAAAAATATAAAGCTTAAGTTTTAATAAATATATTCTAAACTACGCTGGTGTAAAATTTGATTTTCATGTTTTTTTAATTATAACATGGACCTACTAATTCTATTAAAATTTATTTAAATAAATCGTCGAAAAATATGGGATTCAACGTAGCACGTCATCATCAGGTGACAATAACTAAGTCAGCCTTATCTTTCACAATGTGACGTAAATTCCCCTAGTTCTCATCTGAGACAGGGGAGTCGTTCACCTTTTAACTAATGTAAAAAAATTGATCTAGTTCCATTTTTTTATAGACATAGTCTTTATATTCTTCTGTGAGTTATTTATTTCGGGTCTGCTGGTAGAGTGCATTTATCAACGTAGGAGTCGTTGGGCTAAGTGATAACTAGACAATTATTATCACAGCACGAACCCTCATTTGAGATTTGAAAAAAGCCGGTGCTGAGGTGCGAATTCCGCTCACCCAATGTCGGTTTATTAAGTTCTTTGAAAGACAAAGTGACTACCGAGTCATCAGAAATCACAATTTTATTAATACAGACGTGTCAACATAATTTTTACGTTACAACTAAATCTTTGGAGATATTCAACCATGAAAAAAACTTCTTTAAATCTCTACCTTTTATTTATATTTCTTTTTTGCTCGGAAAAATCATGCGCCCCGGGTATAATTATTTATTGATTTAACAAATTATTATTTTGAGGAAATAGCGAGCAAAATTTAATGACACACAGTGTCAAATGAAATATTTTCCTGCATTATTTTTGATGACATCATTTTGAGATCATTTATTGGTTATTCAATCCTTGAATTACTTGACTGCAGTCCTCCACCGCTCCCTACCTAATGCTAGTTCCACTACCTCCTGGTATCTCTTCCTATGTACTTTCCTCTTTATTTGGTCCATTGTCTTAATCCTTGGTTTTCCCCTGGGCACTTTTCTCTCTATTTTGCCTTGAATTATGTTCTTCACAAAACCATTTTATCGCAGGGTGTGTCCAATCCGTCTTGTCTATTTTTTCTCCGTGGTATTCCATCTTCTATTCTTCTTTTCTTCTGTACACTTCATCATTTCATATTTTGTCCGTCGATTTTATTTTAACCATCCTCCTCTTGCACAAAATTTCGAAGACTTCTAATCTTTTCTGGTCAGCTTTTCCAATGGTCCATGCTTCCGACCCATAGAGTGCTACGCTCTATGAGCTTGAGCTATTTTGTATGAAAACTATCTGCATAGTTCACAAAAGCAGAATTTGCCTCGGATGCTCTGGTTATGCGCTTATTTCGAGCAATCAGTTAATTCCAATGTTACATTTCTGAAGTTCTTGATTTGTGTAATTTTTTATACGATAAAAATGACGATTTAATTAAGCTCAAGCTACTGAGGAAATTTAATAATGTTTCCTGCCTAAGTAATCACTTCTCATGATTGCTGGGAGAGTGTTTACGCGCGGTAAAAAATTAAATCGAAAATCTGAGGTGAAAGAAGTTGGCTTTGTGAGGTGGTATCCATTGGCTGGATTTTTCAATCTTTTTCAATGAACGAGTGATCGTATCATACCTGAGGATCTTGCATTGTATTTTGGTGTTTTGTAGCAAAATAAGACTATTGAATTTGATAAAATGTCAGTCCTAGACCGCAGAATCATCTTTGCGATCAGCGAACGTTTAATTGAAAACTCTCTCCTCGTATATTGCGCCTTTTGTGACTTTCTCAAAAGGCATTTCGACCTTTCCTTTGGAGGTGGTGAAAATTACCGTCCAAATGACAATGCATTTACCATACTGAAGCTCTATAAATGCACTGCTGCTTTTGAGATCGTTAGCTGAGGTTGGAAACCGTTACAAGTTTTCTCTAGTTTGGTCTGCAAGTCGGGTCTCTAATGTTTTGGTTTTTTTAGACCATTTTTTTGATAAATGCAGAACATAATTATTCAGGAAATGGGAAATGTGCACCATTTTTAACAATCATATATCAACAAAGTTCATCTTCTAAAATGAACTGGAGAAATATTTTGGTTTACAGGCAGCGATGTATTTTTTTGAAGCTCCAGAATTCGCCCGCTTGGAGGAGTCATGGCGCTACAGTATCAGAAATACTATCATTAATGACGTCATAAAACCGTGAGGCCTCCAAAATTATGACACTTTTTTGTTTTATTTCGCTGGGTTATCCTGATTAGATGTAATTAATCATCTCTATCTTCTGATGTGGTAGATAACAAACAGGACTGATTCTATCTTTGTTGTCAACATATGTATGTAAATCATAGAAGTTATATCGTGCAATGACCTTCAGTCTTTCTGATACCGTTTGGAACAACATGACTTTTTCAAATTTTTTGAATTGATTAAAGACAATTATAATCGTCTGCGGTTTGCACTGGGTAATATAATTTAGATAGTTAGAAAATTCTCTGTCGTTCAAACTACTCAAACGTAAGGAATAAATTATATTCATATTCCTTATTCATCGTTTTTCAGCACGGGTACATACATATGTATATATTACTAATAAAAAATGAGAAAATAGGCTCCATTGACGGGTTTTTCTTCGAATTTCAACTGCTTCCACATCAAGCCCTGCTTTCACAATTGGGTATATTACTCATGGCTTAGAATTTAAAAAATCAGGAAAATTTATGAACGATAATTTCTTGAACTCAGTATCCATCGCTTGAGCATTGAAAAGTGAGATCCACAAAGCATATTCCGTTTGTGTTTTGTGCCACAGCAGCGCTCCGACCGCAGTTTCGCGCATGCGCAGTACTTACCTTTGTCTATTGAGAGGGAGTTTCTTGAATACACTTTTACATGCGGTGACTCCGAAAGTTAAATCCGTGGCTTGTCCCTGGAGACTCAAAATCAGTCAAATTTGTTAAACCCAAGAAAATTCTCTACATGATAATAACCCGGAAGGATTTCGACCTTTAAACTTAATTTTTTTGGTTTTGCGAATGTTAAACTTTCACGTTATTTTAGTCTTTATACTGCCGTCTCAATGCAATTGAAGAATATTTGGTAATTAAAACTTATCGTGGATGGAAAGAACCGCAATGTGAAATGAAATAATCGGTGCCTTGATGAAAAAAATTGCAAGTAGTTTTAACGACTCTAAACGCTTATTTCCTGCAAACAGCTTTCACTTAAGGTAACTGGTACGCTAATAGTGAGTTGTTGAGTGCACATTTTAATAACTTTTCAAGTAAGTAAATAACTTTTCTTGGACCACACTTCCCTTATATTCACCTGTGTGCGTGATGGAAAGAGCCATGTTGAAATACTAATGATCAAATTATTATATTTTAAAATTTCCATCTTCATCAAAGCATTTTTATGACTCGGATTTGCGGCGCGGGATCCAAAGTTTAAGTGAAAAATCACGTGCTGATATCTGATTTTTTAACTCAGCATGAAACTTTGATGTTTGATGGCCATCATTAAAAAAAAAAAAAAAAAAAAAAATATATATATATATATATATATATATATATATATATTCGCTTTTACGAGAAAATTAGTTCAAATGTAACAGTTCAGTTTTTTTTCGAAATATATGTCATTTACCATAAGGATACTTGTTAAAAGTATTGAATTGCCGAGAAACCAAATCAATAACTTGTATTTTTTTCCACTTTTAACCAAACCTCCAACTACTTTAAGATGGCTGGAGCGATTTTTTTTAATGAACAGATTGGCGTGAAATTTTTCTTACAAGTGCTTCTTAGTAATATTGTATAGATCAGAGCGGAAAAATTGAATGTTATGGAATTAGTTTCTTGACAATTTAATGTTATTTTAACACATATCCTTAAGGAAAATGACATGCATTTCGGAATAATTCAATTATATATGAACTGATTTTCTCCTATAAGCGAAATACTACGTGTATTTTTATTCAAATGATAGATAGTAAATACCAAAGTATCATGCAGTGTAAAATATTACCTACATATTTTTCCAATATATGCAATACAAAATATGTAACATTTTACAATGCGAGACCTCTACCTTTCACAAGTCGTTTGTCGTGGCCGCCTCACAACTTTGGAATTCTATTCCAATTGATTTGAGGAAATGCCGTTCGTTGGCATTTTTTCTATCTAAATTGTATGAAAATTTATTTGATGAATTTTTTCTGAATAGTTTAGCCTGTTCAGTATTAAATTCTCATTACCAGTTTTTTTTAAGACAAAATTGTTTTTTTAAGGTCTATGGTGTTTTTTGATTACCATGTATCATATCTATACCTATCTCTGAATTCAATTGTGTCACAGTTTCAGTTATTGTTTTTCATTGAGAGTAGTTGTTTCTGTATTTCTTTTTCTATGTGATTAAATTTTCTATTTATTTTCTAATTTGTACAAAATCATTTTTTAATTTGTTATTTACCTCGCTTTTATTTCATTGTATCGTACTTTTGCTCTAAGGGACCTGTCCTAGATTATAATAAATGTTATTCTATGATCTTTTTACTCGTAGTCAATGTAAGTAATTTTCACTTAAGCTTTGAATTCCGCAGCAAGTCATAAAGATGCTTTGATGAAGATGAAAATTTTATAATATATTTATTGCACCATTAATATTACAGCATGCATAGTTATTTCCTTCATCTCTTCACTTTGCTGCTGAATTTAGGGGAAGTGTGGTCCAAGATATATATTTTACTTATTTGAAAAGTTAATAAAATGTGCACTCAACGACTCATAATTCACGTTCCAACCACCTTAAGATGAATCCTCCCTTATAATAGTTCAAGAGACGTTCTCCAATCGTCCTCTTACGGTTTGCGACCGAGGGTAGCCACAGTAGACGATAAATAGTAATACGGAAGTGTGAATTTAATCCTGAGTTCTCTAGCGAGCTAATGAGAGGGAAGCTCATCTCATCCCAAGGAAAAAACTAAAGCATTTCTGGGATTCTCTGCCGCAATTGTGGATGTCGTTTTCCTTCTTTCCGTCTCTCGTGATCTCACCCAAGCCGGCCGGCCAGCCTCTCCGACACCTCCGCCTCGGCGATCCGGAGCGTTGCACTTGGAGATACTGTCGCAGGTTTTATGGGATCGTTCATTTCCTGAAACGGTATCCTCGGCACCGCAGCCTCCCCCACCTTCCCCCCTTATCCCCCGCGCCGGACCCCTCCCTCGTCTTCGGGGCCTGTGTTTATCCCTTCCCGCCATCTCCGACCGCCACCCTTCTCCCAACCACCCCCCTCCCCCAACCACTCCCCGTTTGGGGTTTTACAGCACGGGGATAAAAAGAAGACCGCAGTCAGTCGCAAAGGATATCTCCCGAAGGAATCCGAAATGGGCAGACGTGGACTTCTTCGCGGTAGGAAGGAAAAAAATAGGAAAGCGCAGTGGTTAGGCTCGGCTTCCGGATAGACCAGAGTGGAATACAGGGTGGAGGATAAGGGAGTCCTACTAAACATAAAGCAATCAACGTTGAACATGTTTCAGGACAAGAGAATTCCATTTCGTTGCACGTGGTCTCAATCTACACTCTTGCATTCTTAGAAAACGGTTGCTCCCCTGCTTGCTGTCGGGGTTCCGTTCCCTTAAACCTGCGGTTATGTGTTATCCATTACATTCTCTCTAATCCTTATCTGACGAGGGTTTAGTGGAAGAAAGGACTGTCCCAGTATAAATCTTCCCCCAATAAAGACGTTTTATTATAATTATTTTTATTAACCTAGAGAAAAAATTCAAAGGAGCGGATCTTTTAAATATTTTAATAATACTTAACAATACTTAACAGAAAGGTAACATTTGTAGCTTTCTATTTATTAATGAATTTATATCAACTATTTGAATTTCTGTTCGAAAGTAGTTTCATATTAACTTGTTTCGTAAGCCTGTGTTTCGTGTTTTGTTTCTATCTTTCATTCAGTAACATTTCCACCTCATTACACGTGAATTCATAACGACTAGTTTCCATATTACTGCAGCATTTTGAGCTGAAGATAATCTACACCCAGGGATGAAATTCACCATGCGTAAACCATTTGCCTTGATGGGGACTCGAACCCGGATCTCCCATTTGCCGGTCAGTTGTGCTAGTCAGTTGCACCCCAAAACCATCTTCCTACTAGACGGTTTTCGACGGGGGTTCAGCGAATGAAGAGTATTAAGCAGTAGCATTGGAACTAGTTGAAATTTGTTCTTATATTAGTGAAAGGTTGCAAGTGTTTTGTTTATGTCACAATCGCACGTACCCACTGCACCTCGATTGAATCTGTATTTTATTACTGGGGACAGGGTGCGATCAAGAGCACTTCGTTCTTAAGTTCGCGATACCCGCCCCCATCGATGTAAGATTACCTGATAACTGTGTGGATGTCGCTCCCTCAAGATGGTTGGAGCGATTTTCGTCCATGTATTCATATATGCGTGAAATTTTTCGCACGCATTAGTAATATTTGATATTGATAATGTGACGTCGGGATCTCTCAAATGATAACAAATTCCCTTGGAATATTAATTTGGCATTGCCCCACTTTCATACAAGTCTCTCCACTTCAAAGTTCTATTTTAACAATCCTCCCTTCTTTTAATCAACAACAACATAGCTACCTTTTACACAAACAATAAACAATATAAAACATCAACATAGATAAACATACATTAACATATAAATTATTTTCAGCAAAAACCAAATAACGAACGAAAATTAAATAAATAAAATAAAAATAAATAAAAATGGAAATAAACAAAGGCAGGCACGAGGTTACAATAAAAGCGAAAAAAATTGCATGTTACCAATCTAGTTTCTTTGCTCTTTTATAATACTTTAACATATAACCTGATGGCACTTGACGTATATTTAGAAATTATTCGATGACATATGTACAGATTTTCTCCAATACGAGAAATCATACGTTTTATATTATTATAATGGTTCCTTTTAAATATCAAGAAAGTATTACGAATAAAAAAACTCGATTTTACACATGGTATTCTTTTACATTTCGAACTACACGCCGCAAACTCAAATCATAAAAATGCTTTAATTGAGACCAAAACAGTGAAATATAATTCTTGTATCATTGATTTGATAACATACACGGCATTTCCGATAGTATAAATAGATTAAGTGAAGGGAAATGTGGCCCTAAAATGTTTTCCGAATTAATATTAATTAATCTTTCATCTATGTCTCATCTACCTATCTACGTTTCCACCACATTACATGAGACTTCATATCGACTAGTTCCCATGTGACTGCAGCATGTTGATGAAAGTCGCCGAAATTATATACGGTATTCGCTTGTAATGGAAGAGTTACTTGTGATTAAATGTGAAGAATTAGCTGAAGGTGTATATTAAAATGGTTGTCTTAAATCTACTCCGGATGGCTCCTTGCAACCATTCCGTCTTACAGCCAAGCCGGAATGATTGCAAGAACAATGAGTTATGGAATCAATAGTTATGCGATCCAGAAAATATAGATCTCATTAAAATATTCGGGTTGCTGGAAAATATCTACTAGTTACAAACTCATTTACCAATTGTCAATAGCTTCGAATATTCAATCTAATCTTCTACCGCCGAATAAGATTTATGAAAGTGTAGCCTGTGAACAATTGCTAATGCTAATAACAATTAGTCAGTAAGAGTAAATTAACTGGTCATCTGACTCATAACAACTCTTTCATCTGGTAATTTAGTAAGTCTCCAAGCGGTTCATTGCGCATCCACCCTCTTGGCTACTTATGAAACTGATGACAACATGCCATAAATTATGACACCAATAAATCGAATATTTCTGCAACAGTTATTGGATGGTTGCCATGGCTTATGGATCCCATAACTTATGTGCAGATATGGTCCCATAACTTGAGTACATATATGTCGTTCCTACAACTGGCCATTAGTTGAAAAGGTATTAAAATGTTCACTCAACGTCTCATGATTCGGACTCCAACCACTTTAATACATACCAGGTCGGTACGGTTACTACAGAATACGAATGCGTTCGCTGGTGCTCTCATAGAGTTGCCTATCGATTTATTAATTACCAAGACTTTTTCTTCTTTCGAGCCCAAGGTCGAGTCAACTAAATAAAATACCAGTGGGTAAAGTAATCGAAGGTGAAAGTCTTTGGACAGCGTTGGCAGCCGTGCTCAGCGCTGAAAGGAAAAGATTGCCGGCAATGAAAGTCACCCATTGAAAGTAGTCATGTGAAAAACAAATAAACGAACGCTCAACCACTTAATGGTTAGCGGGAACCACGCCTGGAGCGACCAGGAAACGGAATGAGAGTTCATCGAGGTCGTTGAGAAGAAAATTAGTAGCTAGCGGGGGCGTAGATTGTGGTAGTCGATTCTGGTAGATTTGTGGCGTCAACGAAATGGAAGAGTTACTTGGGATTAGATGTCAAGAATTAGCTGAAGGTATATATTTAAATGGTGGTCTTAAATCTACTCCCGATGCAAAAGTGACCTCTTTATTTCGTCCAATACCGCTGAGGCGGAGCACAGATAAAAGATTAAAACAGCTATTAAAGGGCCGCAATGGATGGAAAAAATATTGATATTCGTTTCGTTCACCCAAATTCACACGTATGCTAAAGGGTTGAACGTAAATGTTGCAGCGGAGTCAATTGGGGGCTTTGTGTGCATAATAATTCTCTAGCCACCCATTTAATGAGTTGGTCTTTGATATTAGGGATCCAGACTTTTAAATATTTTCAAGCTTGTCTCTTTAAACAGGAGAATCACTGAGGGGAAACATATGGCCATGAAGAATTTTCTTGATGCTTCAAGAGGGTATATGCCGTTCCAATTTTGTTTTGAAAACAGCGAAAAAATGGTTCGAGCCTACAAAACGGACACGTTAAAATTGGCACTTTTTCCCGCATACGATAAGAAACTATAACAGATGCAGAGGTAACTTTTAATCAAGTGATGGTTAGGGTTAGGTGAAAGGGTAGACGTGAACATGCGAGGCCAGCTGTAATTGTTTGGCCTAAGGCAGTTTGAGCGAGTTAATTCCCTAATCATAATAGAGACCATATCCGAATTATATGTTTTAATTTCAGCAGCTGTGGGAAATATGAATTAAACAATGCATTACTCATGGTGTAATAAAATACTGTTATATGGCTAAAATTCTATTTATTTAAATAAAAATATCTATTTAAGTCTTTCATTTCACTCATTTTATCACACAGTACGTTTAAAACTTCTTTATACTGGAAGATTTTTTGCGATTCTGAAAAAATGCTGCAGTGAAAATATGATTTGCTGTGAAAAATAGTAAAGAAAACGTACAAACTACAACACTTATTTTTTGACTAGATTTGACTAGGTGCTGGAAATTCCTAATTTTTTAAAATAAGATTTCTCTGGAGTGTATACACGTGCCATTTTTTATGAAAAAGGGCTGTTTATTTTCGTGAAAATCTCGGAATGTGGTTTGTTTAGGGTTTATATTTTGGTATACTTGGAAGAGTAAGATATTTTTCTGTAAACCTTTTTTTGCTGCTCATTTCATATATGACACTGCAACTTCATCCAGCGCGATAAGCATTGAAAAACGAAGGTTACCTCATTAAGTATCCTAGTAGTTATTTAGGGTTGTTCATGAAAATCTCTTATCCGAGAGTAAATTTTAAATGGACTGCAATTAACGATTGCCCTGAATAATGTAATAGCTGATTCTTGTTCCGCCAACAGCTGTTTTCTGAAACGTCTAACTCACTCGTCGTCGTCGAACCCAAGTATTCTGTTGAGATTATGTGTTATATACATTCCTCCTTCTAGTCCTAAAATTGAATACGTCGCTTTGATAGAATACGGTCGAACATTTTACTTGATAAATACACTACTAATAATTTAATATACAATAAATACTTGACTCCTTTGACTTGAGTGGTCCATTTATTGCGGAGCATTTATTTGATTTTGTAATTCAACTTAAACAAATACTTGCAATGAGTACACAGATCCTTCCTTTACAATGAAAACGATAAAAATCAAAACGTGCACGTGATAGAGGAGTTAAATTCTAAGAACATAGGAACGGGTGGAAATAGTTATCCAGGCTATGATCATCGTTTGTGCCTGAGTTCTTACCTTGCTGATTGACGTTGGTGGTTTCCGGCGATACTTTGTGGAAGTTGCTAAACATTTTGAATGCGTTGGGTAAACTTTGTTTTTCCACAATGAATTTAATGACTTAAAGACCATGGTTTCGATGATTAACGTCGTATCAGGTGAACCAAAATGTATCTTCACTTGATATACGTTGATCGTCTAAACCATGGTCGTAAGTCTTTAAATTCATTGTGGATAAACAAAGTTTACCCTATTTATTCAAAATTGCTGAATGACGCCTTGGGGTGACCTCTTGCTGAATTACTCTGTCACACTATTGTACATTGTGGAACACTTTCCCTTAGGCAGAAAAGCAGCTATTACGAATAAGATGTATGGATGCACCTAAAAGTTTAATGGCCTGATTTAAGTACAGTTTTATAAAGTAAAATATGTAGCGTGTAAAACTGACACTTAGGTGAAACAGGTTGATCGTTGAGTTCGTATTATATTTCACTTTTTCATCGTGCTTACCGATTCCGTAGAAGTTCAAGATGGAAAGTAATAAATCTGAATGCTACGGTACCGAACCATTCAAAGGAGAGACATCTTACTTAATGGTCCCTGTGTAATATTTCTTTCTGCGATCTTGTAAGATTCTTTGGCCTTTACTTTATTTCAGGTGGATGCGGGATATTATTGAACTCGAGGGATGAAGAGGAGGGATGGGCATGGATGTTCGATTGCTTCATAAGGTCAGCTGGTGAAAGCTTCCACGTCTGAGAATCTTTTAGGTGAGTGCCCGTTCACGTGCTCCATTTATGTTAAATTGAATATCATCGTTTAATTTCGCTGAACTTTTGCTTTCTCTCTTCAAGGATGTCTAAATTATATTAAACGTGCGCTGTTACTTTTCTGGTTGACCTGTTGAGTTGTTTACACGACGCCTCCGAAGAAGAAAAGGTTTCGAAAATTGCCTTTCGTAAAGAAGATAAATTTGCGACACCTCATTATTCGCGTTGCCTCAGCTTCTTTTAAGACATTATATAGTAAGTCCATGTTTTCAAAGTCCGGTTAAAGTTAACCGTAAGATCATGCAAACCTTTTGGTTACCTAGCGTTTAAATTCGAGTTTGTGTGCTGTTTATTACATCATTCTGTCGGCTTATTGACGTGAGCGTTACCTGTGCAAGGACACATTACTTTCGGTTTTCGTAGCAAAGATTTGTTTAATCAGAGACTATTATACTAAAAGTAAGTCTCGTAGTTTGAGAGCGGTACTTATGCGATCGTTAGATATTTGAATTTGTTATCGTAAAAACAAATCGCGTACGTTCAGTACTTCTTCCTGAGAAGCAAGGGTCAAAAGAATCGGAAAATCACTAAGTTTACCAGTCGATATCAGATCTATCTGACCGGATCAGTTCCGTATGGTAAACGCAAAGGGCTATAGGTATCGATCTAAAAATCGATTTCCGCCCGCTTTCTCAGTATCATAGATTTCAGGTCGAATTGAACCAGCTGGTAAGTGGCGCTCCTCGTTATTCTTTGAGTTGCCATTGGGAAACAAAATATAATCGTTCTTATTCAAGGCGTGTGTTGTAACCAGTTTTAACAAGAGTGCAGCATTGGCGAGTGAAGTGATGTTGATGATATTGAATCGCTCATCGGAATCTACCTTCATCGGGATATTTTGTTGACTCGGAATTCGACTGAAAATTTCCAACTCTGCAAAACCAGGTCAATCGTGCCTCAACTGATAGATTCGATTGTTCACCATCGATATTTTCAGTCCGTGTTGCTAAACTAGGCGATCTGAGTCAGCTTGCTTGGAATTTACAGATCGGTTCGAGTTCAGATCGATCTGAGATCGATTGACAAACGTGGTGAAAGTTGAAATATTTTTATAATTTTATCTGAGTCATATGGCGATGAATACTCCTACGACTGAAACTATCTCAAGCTAGGAAATTGTGAAAACTATTGAGAAATTATGTATCTCTTGGTATTAATTGCTGTATTCAACCCCCGGTATTTCAAGCATAATTGAAAAACTTCTTTAAGAAGGGAGGCTAGTATTTTTTTATATTGCCGCGTAAAATAGATGTAATTATACTATAGATGTAATTATATTTATTGCTGTGATTTCATCTCAGATACTCAAAGTAATATTTGCCATAAGATTAACTTATCCCGGCCCATAAGATGTGGATGAAATTGCTTTCCATTATTTTTCGTAGGCGTGCGTTTCTCGTCGATATCTTTTGAAAATTCCTCAAAGAAAAACAATTAATGAGACCATCTTAAACGAATAATTTTCCATTTTATTGTAGTGGAATCAGCAGGAAACTATTAAGTTTATAAATTGGTCGTTTTAAAGGATTTATTTTATATGCAAGCCGAGCGTTATTTTGAGTGGCGCTTGAAGTAAATAAGAGGCGTAGGAGTTCAAATTCTCTTTAGCTTACCTTCTTCCCAATTTCAGAATTCACACTATAAATTAACATGTAAGCAAATAAGTTACTTTCCTACAAGTTCATTTTACCTCTTTAAAATAGCTATCTCCATTGATGTTCAGTATTTAGACGATAGAGGGATGACGTACCTGGTCGGAAATTAGCTTCGTATAACAAATGATTAAGTTATTTTTAAAATTTATCTCTATCTAATCAAATGTTCCACTTAGTACCTTGTTTTCTTTCTTGTTTCTTTCTGTTTGCCGTATGAAACTTTTATCATGAGAGGCTTTAAAATATTGCTACCATATCTTGTTTTCACTGCTTCAGATCTTACAATCAAAGAAATATCTATAACAATAATGTTGTTGTGGCTTCAACCCGTAATGAGCCTGCTTTATTCGGGTAGTTGTCCTTAATAATAATGATATCTTTCCAGTTCGATATTTTAAGGCGTGAATACGCCGAAATTCATTTTCAGTGATGATAAAGAAAACTAGGTATTTCACACAGAATATTACATCGGCTCTACTAGTTTCAAAGCGTAGGCATCATCCACAGATACCTAAAGGTGACGCCTATGCATTGAAAATAGTAGTTTTTCAATAAAGTGTTGTGGAGATTACTTAACGATCTCTTTCATGATTTACATCCGCTGGCGATGGGGTGAAGTCCTCGCCTGCTAAGCTGAGGGTCGCGTGTTCGAATGCCACCTGTATGGAGTTATCGCCACTCTGAGAATGGTTATTTGTGTTCGTCTGTTGTTACAGTTATTCACCCGATATAAATTGGCAGAAGGTGCTGTATTTTGGGTAATTAAGATAAAATAAAATATCATGTCATTTTATATAATTTTTGTCCTAATCCTTTATCGATAGCATATCAGTCTAACTTAAAATGCCCTAACGCTCGTGGCCCTGGAATTTCTGCATTCATAGATTTCTTCCTGGCTCTATTGATAATCTCAATCATAATCACATCTCCTTTGCAATTTATTACTTTTGTGAACCACTGCACAATGGCTCTAATGCAGCACCAATGCGGGTAGGGTATCTTAAAGGATAGGCATAAAATACTATCCTTCAGTATTAAAAAACCATCGTGTCTGGTTGCTCTTATTACAATTTACCTTCCCATACCTCGCACATCTCAAGAAGTAAGAAAACCCATGGTTTTGTGCGCCCTTGACCGACTCGAACTCAAACCGACAGGAGCTTGTCGGCATTTGCTTTATGGTGGCTTTCTCCCTTTCTTCCACCGCACATAAACATTCTTAAACCTTGACAATTTTCTCCAAAGCTTTGATTCTCGCTGGGCTTCAAATCATTAACTCTCCGCAATGCCGTACAGCTTTTTCATTCTTCGTTTGTTCCTTTTCGAAGCTCATCACCTTCCAACCGCCGCGTCACTTTGATTCCAGTCTACATTGCATCCTTTTATCTCTTTCTATCTCCTTCCGTTCTAGCTGAACCCTATTTTTTCACAGGTATGCCTGCTTTTTCTTATTCTACTCACCTCTTCCCCTCGCAGTTAGTCTTCCACTTTTATTACCTTCCTCCTCTCTCCCCCGACCCCGGGCTGCGATCTTCATTTGTCTCTGCGGGAACCATTCCTCCATTGTTCCCACGAGCCTCCTGTTGAAGGTGTTCGCCTTTCAGGTTCTCTCTAGGGTTGCCAACCGTCCTGGATTGTTCGGAAGATTGCCGAGTTTGGAGAGGGATATTTGAAACATCTCTTCTCGCCAGAACTAAGGAGTTTTTCCACCGCTCTAGCTGTACAAAATAACAATAATAATTAATGCCTTGATCTATGCTTTCAATCGTTTGGTACAACATACAACTTTCATTCTCACGTTGTTTGCTACTAATATGACGAAATATCTAAATAAACCTCAATATTTATGACAAATTTTAATCATTACAAACATTAATTAACCTCCATTTCATTTGAAAAGCAGCCAAATGAGATTAACACGCCGCAGCTGTTTTGATCAAATTAATAGAGTTAAATCTACTAGTATCTCGGATCGTTGAGTATAGTTTGACTCAAAATAAATTTGTGCTTGTTATTGAATAAAATAGTGTTATTTTTATAATAAACACAAAATGTTGGTACAATAGTCTCTTACTGCTTCTCTCTGTAACCCTTTGTTCGTTAATTAATACAAACACCACTATGCTTGTTGTTAGATAAAAGTATATAAATTTGCGATAAGTACTCATTAAAATGTGGCTTCAGTGTTCACATAATATGTTTAAACGATTTCGTAAGAAAATAACTTGTATATAATGATATTCTAAAATCTTCAAACTAGTGGATTTTTGTAACATTTTGAAGGTACCCTAATACAAAATGGGTGAGTCACTGAATAGGAGTCAACAGTTTCGGGCGAGAGGTTGTGGAATTGTATATTCGAAATGAAAAACACTCGATGGTGTACTGTCCACTTTTTCAATAATATTCAAACGTTACTACAATGGCCAATTAAAGAGCCAAAACACGTGTAGTAACGTTTGAATATTATTAAAAAAGTGGACAGTACAACATCGAGTGTTTATCATTGCACTGAATAAGAATTTGTTCTCTTATTTGATGATATATAAAATATACAATCATTATTCGTCCCTTTGTGCTCTTTATTAACGCGGAATATTCATTCCACACGGTAGTCGTTGGAATAAAAAAAAATTCTATTTCCCTGAATTTCCTGCTCTGGGAACGGACAACTCCTGGAATTAACTACTCCCTAGGCTCTATCTCGGCTGGGATTTAATGCTTTCCATTTCTATCGTTCGGACTGCGGAGAACGCGTGCGTGGGCAGAAGCCACCGCCGTCCTTATAAAGGGATTCGCTAATTGGAATCCTTAATTTCTCCCGCCGCACAGATAATTCTCCTCGTCGCCTGAAAATTTTTCCCAAGTCCGCCGGAATCTATGAATAGCAAACGAAACATTACACGGGGAACTAATGCAGCCGAGAAGGCTGAAATATTTATTGTAATTGATTCTTGCCGCGGGCATTCCTTAAACAATGGGAATGTACCTATCAGTGCTAATTTAAATGAAGTAATGAGGATAGGGAGTGGGACTAGGAATTTGAGCTCGTTTTATCAGTAAAACAAGCACGTAGTCGAGATGGAAAAGGAAGATTAGTTAACTGTGAGGGCGTATCGAGCGATCTCCTCTCTCTCTCTATTTATATCTTAAAAAGTAGAAGATTCCATTCCAATTCTACAATAAGTTCACGGTCGCACCCAAGGTCAAGGAGTATGAAATGTGAATTCCAATGTTTTGTCTTTTAAAACGGGCTTTATCTCGCTTTCAATGATATTTGAATTTTTTACAATCAAGGAATAAGTGGGTATATTCAAATCAATGCTGTGCTCACTCCATGGTCTGGCAAATGCTGAAAAATGTGAGACATGCCTTAAAGGTGTTATTGATTGCCTAGTATGTATTTAGTTGCGCGAAATCAGTGAAAAAGTGCTCTGGGGTTTGTTGATTTTGGTCGGGGTATAGGCTGAAACTGTTTTCCTATGCTCCCCAACATTTATCACTCCTGCTCAACACTCGGTTGCATATTACTCCCTTGTACGCATTTCTGCTTGAGTGGTTTTGGTAATGATGAGTCCACTATGTGTGATCAACAGTTTGCCTGTCAGGAAGAATTCTACAACTTTTAACATGAGCCACCCCATCATTTAGAATGGAGCATTGACAAAATTTGTTTGTCAGCAAAGTATTTCCAATATGAGACGCATTTATCATTTATTCTATCTTACACCGTGGCGCACTTACGTCATTCCCTTTGGGAGCAAATTCAAACGACCAAATTCTTGCTGATAGTCCTGGAAAACTGGCTCTCTATCATACTATTCTAAGGAATGAAAAAGCCCGATTTTCAATTAACTGGTCGTTTTCAGTCCTTAAAATATGAGTAAATGAGGCTTGTACTTTAGCAATGCCATATTCGAAAGCTATTCCTTCGTACTGCGGAGAAGATACAAATATTGAAAAGAGTATTTTGTAAAACCGGAAAAAAACGAAATACATGAAAACGTCGGCCATGGAAGACAGAAGGTGGACTCAAAACATTACATTTGGGCAGTACAACTTTGAAAATGTAAGATTTTTCAGTTACCTCGGTACTAATTTAAACTGTAAGAACTCAATGACAGAAGAGATCAACAAGAGGATAATGGCCGGAAATATGGCTTACTTTGCTAATATTAAGCTCCAGAGGTCCACCTTGCTATCAAAGGAGATGAAAATCAAGACCTATAAGACACTTATCAGACCGGTCGTAACATACGGAGCAGAAACGTGGACCGTCTCTGCTGGAAATGAACAAGCTCTACGGAAATTTGAACGGAAGGATTTAAGAAGGATATATGACCCCGTGATAGATGGTGTATTATGGAGGATAAGAACAAACAGGGAAACAGAAAATATAATCAGAGGTGAAGACATAGTGAGATTTGTGAAGACCCAACGGTTAGCTTGGCTAGGTCATGTGGAAAGAATGAGTGAAGGAAGGATGCCTAAGAGGCTGCTACATTGAAATATGGCTGGCAAGAGAGGAAGACCATGGAAAAGATGAATGCAGGGTTTAGGAGAAAACATAAAGACTATGAAGATCGTAAGATGGTGGAAGAAAGTGCACAACAGAAGAGAATGAACAGGCGTCTTGAGTGAGGCCAAAGCCCATACTGGGCTGTAGCGCCGAGGAAGTAAGTATTGGAAAGAAGAATTACTGGGAAAATAATAGTCCCGATGAAAACTAAGAGGTATGTAATTTAAAAATTCATGAAGAAACTCATCAAAATATAGAAATTAGAACAGACGCGATTAAAAAAATTTACGTAATTTCAAAATTCAACAATGATTTACAAAATTCAATCTTCAAATATTTTTGGGATGAGAGGATGTGAGGAGCTGGTTGAACTCATAAGTTAAGAAATGTTCAGATAGAAACATAATAATAGAAGTAACAGAAAGAGAAACATTTATAGAGAAAACTTAAAAGATAAATGGATTCCGAGAAAGAAGAGAGGACAAAAACGGCTCAAAATGCTCCAACGGAAGGCGAAAGAGAAGTTTAAATGAAAGAATGTTGAAGAAATGGAAAATTACTAATGATAGGGATTTGAAATATGTACATAGTCCGGAGATGCGTTAAAAAAGGATTACTTCCATTGTATCTTTCTCGTGGATTCTGGGATACACACGCATTTTTTGTACAATAGTCCAGTCTGTAGGGAAATTTGAAGGTTTTTTCGTGATACAGGTTAAGAATAGTCAAAAGTTGTAGGAAAGGGAGAGTTATATATACTTATATATTTTTAAACTTCGAACTAGACGTTATAAACAAATTACAGGGGTTCAAAGTTGGCTAAAAACAGTTTTTTAATTCTACAAGCCAAGGTATTCACTTTAGGAAAAAATGTTTCAAATGTTTTTTTTAGACAATTAAAAAACGCATAATTTGAGCTATGGTAAATTTTTTTTCGATAATTATTTTTTGCAAAAACTTTGAAAAACCCCCCAAAATGGCGTTTTTTGCATATCAATTATTTATTGCAAAAATGACTTTTTAAATACTTTTTTGCTTTGTAATTAAGGCCCCCATTATGACCAAAAAAAATAGGATTTATAAAGCCAATTTGGTTAATTTGTTGCTGAGTTATTCCATTTGTTTATTAAAAACATGTCTAATGTTCAATGCTGTAACTTTTTATTGGACCAACATACAGGGTCGTATAAAAGCTTATTCTCTTTGTAAAGGTCAAAAATTTAATAATATTAAAGAAAAATTGAAAAAAAATTATTTTCAATCCCTCAAATAACGCTTACAAAAAAAGGGCATTTTTATTTTATAAATAAATGAAGCTGGGGCCACCCCCATAAACTGTAGATAATGTTTTCTTCAAGATTTGAGTAGCTGAGGTCGAAACGAAGAATTTAAAAAAAAAAGTTGTTTTTCGACCAATAGCAACCGAGATAAGAATTTTTTTTAAATCACTGCTCAGTTGTTTATAACAATTAATAAATAAATCCGACGGCATTTGGACCTCAAAGACATATTTTCAATATCTATTGTCAGATTTACAAAATATTGACTTGTAAGTGTTAAAAAACATGAATGAAGTATAGCGAAGAAAAACAAGGCCGGCCGGCCGCGGTGGTGGGGGTAGCGCGACGTGCTCTCCCGCGCGCGAGAGAAAACTGAGTTGGCTACTTCAAATCTGCTGCGCTCGGAAAATATCTCGTATCTCGGAAAGTTCTGAACCAATTTCGATGTTTTTTTTCATCTGGGATAGCTTCAAATTTTATTAACAATGACATTGTTAGTTTGTAAAAAATATTAATACTTCCAGCTGAAATGCTATAAATGTAAAATTATTTTTTAAAAAACGCCCTTTTTTTGTAAGCGTTATTTGAGGGGTTTAAAATAACTTTTTTCAATTTTTCTTTAATATTATTAAATTTTTGACCTTTACAAAGAGAATAAGCTTTTATACGACCCTGTATGTTGGTCCAATAAAAAGTTACAGCATTGAACATTAGACATGTTTTTAATAAACAAATGGAATAACTCAGCAACAAATTAACCAAATTGGCTTTATAAATCCTATTTTTTTGGTCATAATGGGGGCCTTAATTACAAAGCAAAAAAGTATTTAAAAAGTCATTTTTGCAATAAATAATTGATATGCAAAAAAACGCCATTTTGGGGGGTTTTTCAAAGTTTTTGCAAAAAATAATTATCGAAAAAAAATTTACCATAGCTCAAATTATGCGTTTTTTAATTGTCTAAAAAAAAACATTTGAAACATTTTTTCCTAAAGTGAATACCTTGGCTTGTAGAATTAAAAAATCCTTTTTAGCCAACTTTGAACCCCTGTAATTTGTTTATAACGTCTAGTTCGAAGTTTAAAAATATATAGGTATATATTTAACTCTCCCTTTCCTACAACTTTTGACTATTCTTAACCTGTATCAAGACAACGTCATAAATGACCCTTTTTTCTCTCCACAGACTGGACTACAAGCACACATTTGGAACGAAGTGCACGATTATTATATCAAATCTCTCGTGTCTCAATCGATTTATGAATTTATCTTGGATGTGACAAAGTTAAATGCAACTTTGAAATGCGTGAGAGTACTCTTTGTCCTTTTTTGAAACGCGATATAGCCCGTGATCGGTTCGCTGAGTAAGCAATGGCTTTTCACCTCGGCAAACGTGATTGGAAAAGTGAATTGTGAAGCCGCGGTCATGTGTCGAAACAAGTGAAGGTAAGAGGCTCCGTGTGACGCAACCCACAAGTCACTGCCTTCGATTCTATCGGCGCTTAAATATAGCATTATCATCGGCGGTTCTTATCCTAACGGATTCGTTAATCGCCGTAAATGAATCATAATTGCAGTTAGTCGACGGAATTCCCGAGCGGTAACTCTTGGTTTTCTTATGATCAATTTTTCCCGGTTCACGTATGCGTGGGATAAATTAAACCGTTTGCATCGTCCCAATTTTGCACGAAAAATAAATTAAAATACTTTATTTTGAGTTGTTTTTTTCCAATAAGAATCGAGCAGTTAAATTGTGATCGGCGAAAATACAATTTTAACACGAAAATCCGCGAGCATTTTTTTGTGAACCTTCCGCGTACAAAATCGGAATCCATTCTTCTGAACGACTTTTTTTGCGTATTTTTCTTTTGTTTTTCAATTCTAACATTGGTTGACTGCAGCCCTCGACCCTTTCCTATGTAATGTTAGTGCTCTTACCTCCTGGTATCTCTTCCTATGTACCTTTCTCTTTATTTGGTCGATGTACTAATCCCTGGGTCTCTGGGGACTTTTCCCTCTATTTTGCCTGCAGTTATGTTTTCCACAAACCCATTGTAGTCGATGGACCCTTGATGACGTCTCCGGCACAGAAGACGAAGCGCTGAATTTTAAAAAAACCAAGACGCGGGGAACACTAACATTAATTACTCATATTTTTTACGATATTATGATTTCATATTGAACTCTGCACTGAAAGATTTTACGTTTTAATTATTTTTTCTAAAGGACCAAAATTGGACTACGACATGACTGTTTAGTTCCATTGTTGGTTCTTCAAGGAATCTATTTGAATAAATAAGCCATATTGACTTATTGAAAAATACGATGAAATGTCATTGCGATAGAACAATCTTAACACCATGCCAGCCAACCACCAATGGTCGTGCTTAAGTTATTTCATGCATTCACATTGATAACTCAATTTTTGAAAATTTTAACCAACTTATCCTCCATAAAACCTTTTATAAACATCAAATGTAATAAAAATGTTGCAAGTTAGTTAGCTCATTTATTTTTGTCTCAATTGCACTTAATATTTTTTAAAATTCATCCGAAATTCTTCTCGTTGTTCTACCGTTGGAATGAATTGTATGGATTCATAGACCGCGTAGATTTTTTAGTACGATATCATTAGATGTGTTGTAAATGGTACGATCGACTTATTACGTCCATTGTAAATATATTTTCTGTACATATTACGAATATATTTATGTACTAACTTATTGAATTAATTATTTCTTCATGTTTATAATTGGTATACGTCTCAAATTATAAGTAAAAATTGCCGAAATAAAACAATTTGCAACTATTCATAGAAATAAATTTTACTTCGACCTAGGTTTCAATGTTTTTACATCATCATCAGGAGAGCTGATGATGATTTCAATCGATGGATGACACCGAAACCTAGGTGGCAGTGAAATTTATTTATGCGGATAGTTGCAATTTTTTCATTTGTGCATCATCCAATCCCTCTCAATCCCTATCTCAATCCCTCTCAATATCGCAAGAATCTTCGGATTTTATATAAATAAATATTTTCTTCACTAGTCTCTGCACCATTTGGGGTGGAAACTCCAACTTCTTTGCTATTCATCCGCAATGGTGGTCACGTAGAAAGAGAACAAACATGTTTTTTCTCGTATTCCCTACGTGCTTTCTTCGCTCGGTCACAAAACCTGTGTCCGAGAACGAGGGGGAGAGAGCGAGAGAGCGTTCGTTAATCGGCGTCGTTTGGGGCCGAGAGCCGCTGCCTATGCCGGCGTGGATGATCGATTCGCCTCGCCCTATCACTAAGTAAGGGCCATGAATGATATTGAGGGAGAGAGAGTTGGCGGCGTGGTGTGGCTGCAGGAACAGCCGATCTGAATCGAACCGTGTCGAAGTAATTGTGTCCCCACGATGGAGCGGGATTTTTCATTTCGCTCCTCGCTCGCTCGTGGATTTTCGCTCTCGGACTCATCCGAACATGAAAGGGGGCACACTTTACGCTTTCGATTCTTTTGGACGCGTCCGAAAAATTTTGCCGATGCTTCGAAAATTGTGCGACTCATCTCGGTTGATTGAGAATTGCTTTTAGTATTTTTGCTGGTGAGGTGCGCGCGGTAAAAACGACCGTTCTAATCCCTCTGTGCTAAGGTTAAAAATATCGACTGTATGAAACACAACTCTGAGAGGCACGATAATGAAAAATTGATGCATGCTGTCTTCTTTCGCCGCATTGCTCAATTGTCACGCCACCAGAATTACTGACATTCTCTCTTCTGCATATAGGTGGGTGGTAAGGAATTTGTGAAATACATTCCTTGGAGTATTATATAAAGCGAAATGATCATGTAAATGCATGTATCAAATTATAAGTTATATCTTAATTCTTTACGCAAATGTGTGAAATTCATAGTGGAAAAATCATTCGCCTGGACTGATAATCGAACCCAGATCCCTCGATTACGCGCCGAGTGCCCTAACCAATTTCCATGAGAATTACAGTACAAGAGGATGCCTAGGTAGCTTGACTGGTTAGAACACGGCGTAAAATTGAGGAATCTGAGCGATTTCCATTTCAGGCGAATGATTTCTCACTGTGAATTTCGCACGATTGTGTGAAAACTAGCGGGTGGCTCCATTAATGTCACTGTGCGGCTAGTTCTGTAGTTCTTTGAAAACTTAATTTTTTTACTTTTTACAGTTTTAAAGCCTGAAAATACTGTTAGAAAAATAAGTTTTACCAGTGAAATACCTTCATAATGGAATTATGAATAACTTACATATTTATTACCTTACTTACCCATTACATTCTTCTTTATATAATTTTGGTTGCCGAGTTTGCTCCAAGAATCACATGGTACCCTCGTACTATTTTCTAGCTTGTTTAACAAATTTGAGCGAAATATATCAAATTCATAATATTTGTTCCTTCAAATTATAAAATGAAATTTGGCTTTGTATCAGTTCGCATATTTTCCTAATCATTACCATTTGTATGGCGATTCTATTTTTACTAGGCTTGATGTGGTAGCTATATTTCCTTTGATTTTACCACGTGGCGCTTCCAAGCATGGATGGGTCTTTAACCTGAATTTATAAAATGAATGGAATTTGCTCGCTTACGCCAAGAATTCTTCCTATTTTGTAGCAAACCTATATACTTAAGCTACTGTTGACTGTGGTTGTAACGAGTCTTAGACGAGTTTCAATTCGCTGCTGTGATTTTCTTTTAGTAAAATATTCTACAATTATATTTTAGTTACTCTCAATGTGACCTCTTTTGGCATATTTGACAGCAATCTTCGTGATTCTTATGATTTGATGGTTTTTCTGAAAGAATTTTCCTGAGGAATAATTCTTGTGTTTCTCCCTGGATTAGATTTTTTATTTATTTACGCGATGAAATGATCGATCCGTCCATTTAATCTAATAATGTGGTATCTAAAATTGTAGTTGATTTTGATCCTATAAACATCTAAAATCTTATCATACGTATAAACGGTGTGTGAACCGTTCAATCGGAGGAAGTGAGGAAATTGACTTGGGAGAGCACCCGAGAAACATCCACACGATATTTTCTTCCCTTTTTATTTGAGAAAGTATGATCTAACTTCTTAGTTGTCTATTATTTAAAGACGAGAATATTTTCATTCGGTTCTTTCAAGCCTGAACGCATTGCAAGCGGTATTTTTAGTCTTCTGCTAAACACTTGAGGGCTGCGCATTATTCCCCAACAGCCACTGAATAAAGAATGCCTTCGTTCTTCAGGGCCGTGCCACTGTCCTTCGTTGAGGACGTTAATGAGTGAAAACATGAGGCACCTTTGTTTTCCTTGCTCGCTAATGGGCATAGGGAGCGTCCACCTCTGGTTGCGCGTGAGCACTCCTCATTTTGAAATATGGTCGCCCTTGCACGAGTCGTCCATGTGAGGGTACGTAAACGCTGGCGCTAAATTGCAATTCCGCTGCGTTCAAGACTCAGGAGATGATGAGCAATAGAACTATGATGCATACTGATGGATATCGTCAGCTACGACATAAGAGATTGTGAAGGGTCCGTAGACATGTCATTTCGCTGAATTTTTCCTTTTTGTCTAACTTCTAGTCGAAGTGCAGTGTTGACATAGAAATGTGGTCCTAAGTTGAAAGTCGTGCTCTCATAGTATAACGGAATTATGATATGTTAGGGTTGTACCTCAGAATCATGTAAGAGATGGTGAAGGGTCTGCAGACACTTCATTTCGCTGTATTTTTCCTTTTTGTCCAACTTGTAGTCGAAGTGCAGTGTTGACATAGAAATGTACATAGTTTCTAAACCTAAGAAGGGACACCCCTCGGAGTACAGATAGCATTTTGTAAGCATTGCAAAGAGATGGAGAACTACTAGTAACAAGCAGCTAAGTTGAAAGTGGTGCTCTTATAATATAACAGAATTATGATGTGTTAGGGTTGTACCTCAGAATCATGTAAGAGATGGTGAAGGGTCCGTAAACATTTTATTTCGCTGTATTTTTCTTTTTTGTCTAACTTGTAATCGAAGTGTAGTCTCGAAGTGCAGTGTCGACATAGAAATGTGATCCTAAGCTGAAAGTGGTGTTCTTATAATATAACGGAATTATGATCTGTTACGGTTGTGCCTCAGAATCCGCGTAGTCGCAGATGTGGTTCTCCGACTGTAGAAGTCTTATGGCAACGTAGATTCCACGCTAGACCAGCACTCATTGAATTGACAGGGTTTTGAATCGACGGACTTTGAGTTAGTGGGCTAGCAAATTATCCCTAAACTTTATTACGATGATTCTTCGCAAATGAAATCGATCATTTTACTATTCGCTGTTGTTTCTAATTGTGATTGTATTGTTACATGGTATTGATTTTAATTCTTTTGACATTACTTTTGAGTACTCGTGAGTTAAACAAGATCCAATTCAGAGGAATGTGAAGTGAATTTATGCATTAACATTGGTCTATATGGACAAATCCGTTGTCATATTCAGTATTGTTTACAAGTCGCCACCTAAAGGTCATTTATGGAAAATATTGTGTATGTCTCAAGGCAATCCCGGCCTCGGGTATCGTTACTTTACAATTTACGGATTTTGCATCATTGTGTATTTTAGTACATTTTCTTGGATTTGGTAGAGTTATTCGGAGTACAGATAGCATTTTGTAAGCACTGCAACTGATGTTAAAAACATTTGCTTAGAAGTCAGAACTGAGCCATTTTTGTCACCACTAATGAAGAGTAATGTGATTTTATGCACTATTTAGCCTTGGAAGCTATTATGGATCATTCTAATGCTTTATGGCTATTGATGTTCACAGTAGGAACGACCATTGTAGCGAACTGTTCGCAGTCACAGCTCCCGCGACCCGTTCCACCAACGCAAGAACATCGATATTTAAGAACAGATGTAGTTTACAGAATTTTCATTGCAATTTTGCGTCTCAAATAAGCTGTGATGAAATTATGATCGGAAGTACGGACAATTGGAAAAGTGGAACAGTACATACTAGTTGCATAATACACCGGGTGCTGGAGGAGGGTACTGAAGATAAAAGAAACCAACAAAATACGAAATAATGAAGTTTACAAAGGAGTAAAAGGCAAACCATATTGAACACCATGCAGAAAAGAGAAACCAAATGGATTGGACAAACCCTGATGCACAATGAGTTTGTGAAAAATATAGTAAAATTATAATAAATTAAGGGAAGATTCCCCAGAGGAAGAATTAGGAATACATTAATGGGCCACATACAGAGAAAAGTACATAGGGAGAGCTACGAGGAAGTAAGGGAACTAGTATTAAATAGGTAAGGATGGAGAACTGCAGTCAACGAATCTTGGAAACGAACGACCAATTATGATGAAAATTATGATAACGCCTGCGCACATGATATGGAGATCCGTAATCTCGCCACTGATAATCATTTTTCTTCAGCGGAAAACCAGTCGTCAGATGGCAATCACCTCTCTGTCTCAAGACATTTCTTGACTGTATTTATTGACTTCGGATGTGGGTATTGATGTACCGTAAAACTCGCTTGGGGGTCTTGTCTCTCGAGAGTTTCGGATGCGCATCAAACAAGGTCTTTCCCACTAGATTTATACGGGGGGGACCTCTGAACTTTTTATCGTCCGACCCCGGGGGCAGAGTAAAACCTTTTGTCTTTTCTCTGGCCGACGCCAATGCTTCCACCCGCCGTTCTTTCACTCCATCTGCCTCGCCTGTCGTTGCCCTTTGTGATTTACAGCGCCTCGGATATACGAAATTGAAAAATAGATATAATAGAAGTTAAACAGCTCTCGGCGCGGTCAGTTTATTTCATGCAGACGTTACTCATTTTTTTGCGTGCTTAATTTGTAATAATTCCCTTCACTTATGGCCGTGTGTAAGAAATTTTTGTTACGGAATCAAAAATTATGACATCCGTGAAATTATGAACTTCATAAAAATATTCGGGTAGCAGGAATACTTCTACCGGTTTCATTACTTATTAACCAATTATTAATTGTTTCGAATGCTTGATCTAATCTTCATTAGCTAAGCAAAATTTATACTGGTTTATCCTATGTGAATTCCTAATGCACATAATAATTATTCAGAGTATACAAACTGGCCTTTCGTCTCAAAACAACTATTTTATCAAGTAATTAAAACTTAATGCGTATCACTGCGCGTCCGCCATCTTGGCCTTATATAGAACTCATAACTTCACTCCATAATTGCCATCTTTGCCATCTCCATAATTGCCTCTTATAGAGCTCACAACTTCACTCCATAATTGCCGTGAGAAAAATTCGGTCTGGACCGGGAATCGAACCACGGACCTTTGGTTAGCCGGACCAATGCGCAGACCATTACGCTATCAAGGCTTCCTAATTCCCGTTGCAATTTTGGTGGATACAATGCAACTAGATCTTTAGCCCTTACGGTCCATCAAAGATGGCAACGCAAGGGAGAAGAGGACTTCAAAGAAGCCACAACCAAGAGTCAGTATCCTTCACCAGCACATATGCCATGCTTAGCCATTTGAAATGATAGCGTAGTGGTCTGCGCATTGGTCCGGCAAACCAAAGGTCCGTGGTTCGATTCCCGGTCCAGGCCGAATTTTTCTTATGGCAATTTATTCAAAAAATTCACCCGCCATGTTTGAATTTCATTCCATAAGTTATGAAGCCATTGGTTAAGCCAATAAATTTATCGAATGTTTCTGCAACGTGTACTAAATGTTTGTCATGACTTCTGGATCCCATAACTCTATGTAATACATATGTGTCGTTCCTGCAACTGGCCATTAGCGACTCTTTCAGCATTTCACTTTCTATTGATTTTAAAAATAGCTATAGTAATTTCCTGTGAGACAAATTCGATGATCTGTCATTTTCAATGCAATCTAATCTTGAAAATCGTTTTCCTTCAGGTTATATTCCATGAAAGATTGACTTGTACATTTTTATAGCCGTGTTCGCATTGGGAAACCTGGATGTTAAATTCTTCTCAAAGCAAAAGTGTAAATTTATGCTAAACAGTTCTCATATCTTAATCATGGGCGATTTTATCGGTTCAATTGAAATATGTAGTATTTTTAAGAAGGTTCTGATAAACGTTAAAATAAGGACCATAATTAAAATATCAGAACATGCCTTTGACCAGCGAAGAGAGCACTATGTCTTTGCTGCCTACTTATGTATCCCTCTCTACCCCCTTTACTCTGTAATATCAATGAAGACCCTCGGGTGAAGTGCTTTACATTTATATAATCAAATGAGAGTTTAATTTTCGATGCACACGATATCAAACGCTTTGTATTTACTTCGAGGAGGCATAAGCCGTTTTGTGCTTTCGCTTGTTTGATTGCTGTCATTAAGATGGGAATATTCGACGCCTTTTACGATGCCGATTTAAAAAAAAATAAGTGAACTTAAAATTTTGCACCTTATGGCTTTGGTGTAAGGACCGAAATACATAAAACACCTGAAATATTTCTCTCTACCCAGAAAATGTAAACTTAAATGATATCCCATTTGTCTTTAATGGTAAAATACGCTCTCAAATGCCTTTATGTAATGCATTTTCCGCCTTTCCTTTTAGAGGAAAGGAGGTTTAAAATTGTAATTCTTTTATTTCCTTAGCTGTAAACGTTGATTTCTTATTTGTTTTCTGTTGACAATTTTTAATATTATTCCCTCTTTCTTACTGTTGCATTTAAATGAAAGATGCTTCAGACTTTAGGATTCTATTAAGGTAAAATATGGCGTCTAGGTAGATAGGATTTTAATGTTTATCAAAGATGTGTGATGTTATTTACAAATCCTGCCATTGCAGTATTTATGGCATCATTATAATGGGCTCCATCGCTCAGTTACCATTCATTTTTCTGTAGTTTACTCTCCATTTAAGTTATGGCTCTTCCACCCATCGTATGGCTAGATTCCATCGGCGTTTTTCCTTAGTGGTAAACTTATTATCAGTACGGGTGGTTCCATAGGCAAGTCGTCTGAATAACCCTTAGCCCTGTGAGCCCTGTCTCTCCAGCCGGTGCTCTCTTTCAAAGAGCTATCTTACTAAAATTGAACGACAACGTTTAAAATTGTAATCATGTTTATCTTTGATCAACAAATTCATTACCTTAAACAGCAATCGAAGATCTGTTTGCTGCAGCCGTCCTCTCCATTAACTTTTCAGCTACCCACTTCACTCTAACATAAGACTTCATTTTAGAATATGTCATAAGTCGCTAAATACATTATATTTGTGTTTCTTTTTTATTTATTTCCATTTTCTTATTCCTTCCATGATTGTTTACGAGGGTTATTTCAGTTTCTGTGTGTCCTATAATATTGTCTCTCTTATGTCACAAAGTTTCATCAAACCTGCTCTTCTTTTGACATTTCGCGTTCCATTTTGACATTCTTATGTCATATCTGCGTATTAAAATTAAACTTTTTTTAAATTTTAAAAGTGGCATTCTTTTCCTCTGATATATTTGAGAGTTTTAATGGTTTATCTATTAGTTTATTTGATAGAAAATTCGTGTGGAATGACACTACTGTGCAGAAGTTATTTAGTTTATGTCTCCTGGCTATTTTTGACTTGGCTCAAGAATAAAGAATATATTTATAAAAATGTATTATTTCCTCTCTACTCTGCTGACTCAGAGCTTCTCTTTGATTCAAAGTGTTTTATCGATATATAGGCACCAAGAGCCAGTCAATTTTTCGGAAACCAAAGTAGGAGAATGGTTTCATCATAAATTAATACTCTTAACTAAAGCCTGAGAATCATTCATTATGGCAGATGAGTAATTCACGAACTCATAACCAGTTCCTTGGAGAAGAAGTTGAAGGAGAAATGTGTGGGAAAAATTACTCAAGAACACCAAATGTATAACACCCCTGGCATATTAGAAAAATTAAGTTGAAGCTTTGAAATTAATCAGTTGGCTGATGGGCGAGTGAACAGTAAAGCTACAGCGAAAATAATAATTGCTGTAAGGCATGAGAATCTTCCTGGAATGGTTGCCTGCAATACTTCTTTATGAATTCATGAATTTTCTTACCTCTGGTAACATGTTCCTTCAAGTCTCCAGAAAGCCTCAGGTTTGGTCACCGCCGTAAATTTTCAATATAATTTAGGACGATAAAGAAATGCATTTTGCTCATAAATTAATTGAATCACAAGCTATCATTAAAATGCATAGATTGACGAAGTATGACGTTATTTTTTTTGTGGAACACAAAAAACTTTGAACGTTTTAGGACAAATTGCCGTCTCGCATTCTTAACCCACATGCAGCTTTCGCTTTTAAGGTATCTGATCGCATTCCAGTTCCTCAGGTTCCTATTGAAAAAAGTATCTTCCTTACATGCTGTTCGATCTCACGTTCCTAATAAGGAATTGTAAAGTAGGATGAAATCGCGGCGAGTGTTGTTTATTTATTCTCCACGTGTTTCCGCGTGACGCGCCGTGATCGGGCCATGGTGGCGAGTGAATATTAATTTCCTATGGACGATTATTCATCGCTTGGTACTCTAGAATTGACATTTTCAATAGATCAACGTAATGGCGGAAATTACCGCAGACATCAAGGTGGTGATACAAGCTGAGTCCGCAGAAATTGAAACTGGTAATTTCATCGATTGATGATTGTGACGAGATGGAGTCAGTGAGAAGAAGTTGCAGTGTCGATATTACAGCAATTCCTAATAAAGTAATTAGAGAAAGAGTGAATATACAGTAGGATATAATACATAAGAAGAGATGGAAGAAGACTGTCTTGGTGCGGACAGCTGCGAAAATGAGGAATGATGACCCTTGAAAATAAGGAATCGGGATTCCCAGGCAGATGAAAAAAGGACGATCAAGAAGAATACGGGGATAAGGCGTGGAGCAAGTCACGATCCTAATAATTATATCCGTATTGGCGTTTGAGTTCATACATACGGTACAACTCTGACTTGTCCACGATCACATCGTGAGCCCTCTGCACGTGACAATCGAGTGAAATCCCGAGAATTATGCATGATGGCAGGGTAAAGTCATCGCCTACCAGTTCGAAAATTCGTGCCTCGAGGAGGTGTATTTTTTTATTACTTAGCCATTTTAACGCCCGTCAGTTTTTTCACGCCGATGTCCTGTGTGCCCTCTCCTGTTTGTTTTTGCTGTTGTACGATTTATAAATATAAATAATCGAGTAGGTGGGATCCCGTTACTTCAGGTGCAACTGCGTGAGTTAGTCTTGAGGTGACAGCAGTTTTTCTCCATTACAGGAAATGTATTCGGATCGAAGTGGTCTTCGAATATATTCCAAGTATAAGAACATCTTCCAAGATAACCTCCTCTATGGATTAAAAGAATCACCAAGGAAATATCACTTCAAATAATTTGGGAGAACAGAAGCTAGAAGAAAAAGCTCCGAGAAGAATAGAAAAACTAAAAACTAATTGAAAACTTTCCGGGAACTTATAATCTCATATTAACAATATTGGATGGGAGATGAAGGAATAGTTTTTGAATAAAACTTGGGAGAAAATATGTGAAGAAAATTATCAAGGATAAGGTATTTGACATTTATCTATGTGCTTCTTTTATTTGCCCTTTAAAATATTATGGTTAAGAATCAAATAACTAAACAGATATTAGATTGTGAAGCGAATGGTGTGAGAGGAAAAGGTAGGCCGTAAAAGTTATGAGTGAATGTGGCAGAAGACACTTTAAACTGGAGGTTTTTTAAGGGTCAGGAGTCTTAAGGATTAAAGAAGAAGATTAAACAGTCTTAAAAACTGGACGATGTGTATGCGTGTTAGAGAAGCGAGCGAGGTATGCAACGATGGGAGATTATGGCGGAAAGTATTGGAAGAGAGAGTCAGTTTAAGGGAAAGAAGAATCGACACTGCAATTCCATATGGTACGTGAAATTGCAGTGTCAAATCTTCTATCCCTAATATCAAGGAATTCAACCAAGTAAGGTCCGAACTATCATCTAAGAGAGTCATTTTCCTGGGCCTAACAGCAAGAACTAAGATCTTATGATGATGCCTATCCCGAAAGGGCATGGAGTAATGGGAATGTATTTATGTCAGCAAGGTGAGAATTATAATGGAGTGAGGCGATTAGCTCAGGGGAGATTTAAAGGGAGAGCTGGAGCATATAAATCTCCGGTTCGATCATCTAGAAAGACAGTTGACATTTCAATGCACTGATATTTACTGTATTTCCCAGTTCATAAATCTCGCTTAGGGTGAACTTCGATTTTTCGTGGTAAATCGTCTTGGAATGAATGTTACGTCGAATTATAAAACGAAATTTCAACACCCGTTAATGTGAATGATTTCTTTGGAGAAAATGGGAATTTTACTTTCAAAGAATAGAAATAGTTATGGATAAGTTTGTTTTAACCCACTAATTTATTTTCAGGTACTGCTAGTTTCGATGCAGTGGCGTCATCTTTAGTTAAAAGTTATTCATCCTGAAATCCTAGAAATGAATGATGGAAAGGGCTCACCATTAGGTCATTGCCGCTTAGCAGTCTGTGATGAAAGGAGAGGTGGAAAATTTCCATGTGACTACTCATGGCGTCACGCAAAGTGGGATGCATAGAAACATAGTGTTACTCTGGGCCATTACGACGCCGGCAGATTTTAGAACGCATTTTGGAGCCAAAATGAGTGTTCCTCTAAGACTTCGAAACTAGGCAATCAAGAACGATCGAATGCTGTGATCCCCGGAACAAAAGGTGGTTCGGGATTTTTGTTAACTAATATATTTCCGTGAAAATGTGCACGCGTGTTCTTATGATTAATATATGTTAGTGAAACCAACAAAAATGAATTTAACCGATTTATTTGGCTATTCAATGCTATTTTAACATGTAGACAGACGACATGTAGGCATATTATTCATAATTACTCTATTACCTAAGTGTAGACTTTCTTTAAAGAAAAAATTGTAAATAATTTTATATGTTTGAATGGTTACTAAGAAATATCAAAGTGACATGCCGACTCAAGTAAGTATTCGAAAAAAGACATTAAAAAATAATTGTTGCCTACTTTTCGAATAGTGCTCAGAAAACTCAGGTCAAAACAAACTTAATTAAGGCAAACTTATAAAATACAGTGCCTGTATAATTTTCCTTTCTGAATTTATGACAAGTTCCACAGCTTATAATGACGATTGTTAGAATTTTTTCTTGACTAATTAAAAAAAAAAATGCTTAGCGCTGCTGAGATGGGAGGCAGTGGGGATGTGCTGTGCGAAGAGTGATGAAAATAGAATGGGTAAAGAGAATCACTAACGAATTTCTACGGGGGGTTAGAGTAAAAATTGTTTTATTAAACGTATTTAGAAGAAGAAGAGAGAAAAACTTGGACAAAATTTGTGACTCAATCGACTGTTTTAAACAATAAAAGAAGGAGAAATGAAGGGAAGAGTTACGGCAGGAGGCCATAATTTGCACTTAATCGACATACATCCAAATATTTAAGGACATTTAAGTGAAGAATAGTGTAGAAATGAAGCGATTAGCTGATGGGAGAGTGAAGAAGAGAGTTACAAAAAACTTATATTCGGATTTATGACATCTGATGACTTATAAAAACTAAACTGCATTCTAAGACCCACGATTACCGCTGTAGCCGCCGCAATTTAATTTCTCGACATTTTTTAACGCACGTAACCACCCGTGTGTGTGTGTACTTTGGTGCCCTCACTTCACACCGCAATCTTCAGTTTCTTTGTTCTATCGTCCCTTCCTGACGCGCCGTGGGAGATACATTTTTTGCCGCACGTCTCAATGCGGAAGCACCAGGCGGCACTTCCTAAGCATCCGCCCTGGCGTCATCTGTTCGCCGGCCGCCGCCCGTTGAACCACCTACGGCTAAGGTCGATTAATACAAAGAATGACGGACGTTCGAGATTTTTTCAAGGACGATCGCAAAGCGTATAATGGACATTGCGCACAGGCCGTCTGGCGTGAAGACTGAGTGTTTTGAGTCTTACCTCCGGTGAGGTCATTTTACAAGTTCGTGAATTATTTTTTTGAAATACATGTTGGACAAAGAAAATCTGTCGTTCAGTGGGTAGAGGAGTGTCAATCTGCAGTGTGTAAAAATCACATTTTGCTGTTTTTATCTCCAAGCTTTACTAATTGGTTTTGGCGAATGATTTTTTTTAGTATTTGCGTCTACAGCTAGTTGCTACTCACGCAACAGCTTTTTCCAATAGATTTAAAACTTTTTTCCTTCTGCTGTGGGTATCAAGAGCATATCCCTTAAGATGTTGTATCTGTAGTGATAAATTTACTTGCTTGTTAATTTGTGGATAATAGAACGTTATACAATGAATTTTTTCATTGAAACAAATATTTTATACAGGCAAACATTGGGTATTGCGCGTCTGTGTTCAATTTGTGATGTTTTCAAGCAACCTTCGCATTATTACCAACAGGCATGTCGTGGAGATGGTTCTTGCGTTCGTTTCGCTGTGATGCAAAATTTTAGTCGATGTGACTTATGGTAGTTATGCGTGGGATGCCTGAAATCTTACCTTGAACTTAAAACTGTTACAAAGGTGTTAAATTTGAGCCTGACCCCTGCTGATCCAAATGGCCGCGCGTGTGAATGTGCTAATAATTCCCGACCAGCCTACCTGCGGACTTGACCATCGTAACAGTGCTGAGCATGACTGTTTTCCAGTCAAATCCAGTCCAGTCAGTCAACACTGTTACCACAGTAACAGTTTTGAGCCTGACCCCTTTTGGTCCAAATGTCCGCGCGTGTGATTGTGGTTAATAATCCCCGACCTGCCTACTTGTGGACTTCACTCGTTTGATAAACTACGCCTGACCAACACTCCTCTTCCTTTGGCATTTAATCCGCAATCTCCGCGGAGCGGAAGAGGAAGGATAGGAGGGGATCGGCATAGGCTTTTACACTCCACCTCTGCAGTAGGCAGTACATTTTTTTCTTCCCCCCTCATCGCCATGGACCGCCGCCGGGGGCATTGTTAAGTCCCGCACGACTCTCATACGCCCTCTCCTGAACGCACGAATGCACGCATTCTGAGGGGAAGGAGATACACGAGAGAAGTAGGAAGGAAAATCTGAGGGAGAATGGAAACGAAACGGAAAGAAGAACAAAAAAAACAGAAATGGACGGCACCCGTAAGTCTCCCATGGTGACGGGAGCGTGCGAGTATAAAAGGAGGAAGCGATAGAAAAAAAATTTGGAAGGTTATTATTACTTTTTTGTTCACTCATATTTTTATATATATACACCATGGGGCTATCTATGCCTCTTGACCAACTATGGCGGGCCATCCTCCAGACAGCCCTCATTTGTCTTGATCCATCGCCATTCATGCTAAAGAAAAAGGATTACTTATTTTAGCATTAAAACAGTATTTCACTTAAAGAAATTTCTTATAAACAATTTTTAAAAACTAATATTACCATTCAAATTATTAGTATTGATGTAGAGGAAGGAATACAGAGTACCTAAGTTAAATTAGGCTGGTTCTCTGGTTTCGTCTGCGTAGGCATCATTGCTGATGGCGACGTTTCACCTATTACGCCGTGGGCGTCCTCAGGCCAGGCTGAAGTCACTTGATGATAACAATGATGCCTATGCGGATGAAACCCGAAAACCATCCTAACTACGAACCTGAACGCCGCGAAAACCTACGTCAGAAACTAAGTGAAATTCGTTCGTATTATTCCGCAAGATTTTCCTCACTCACTCTCTCTTAAACTTACAGTTACCTTTAGATGCAAGTTAGGAGTTGAAATGCGATACATAATTAAAAATCCTACGTAAAAGTGCTAATGGAGTTTTATTTGTCTTTTTGAGAAAAAGATCACGTACAGCTATTTTATAGCGAACTTAAAACACACAAAAAAGGACATTAACGTAAAAACATTACAAGAAGAGGTAACAAATAGTAATCCAACGTGTAGAGATTACAAAATTACTTTTTTTGGGAATGACATATGGCTAGGCTATCAAAGACGCTGGAAGATTAGGTGAAAGGGAAGGAAAGGAAGGGAACTTACAAGAGAAGAGAGGTGAAAAATAAGGGAGCGCTTGGTTAGTGGTTATCTGGGAGTAGGGGTATGGAACAATGAGTGAGTGCTGGTGTGTCGGGTGCGTATTCTGAAATTTATCCAGGAAACAATGTCGGGGCAGTCAATGTTTGAGTTCAGTGAGCTATGAATAAGTTTAAGATCATTTTTAAGGAAAATATTATCAAGTTTACTAACGGAGAGTGAGGACAAGACAGCATCAGATGGTAGGTTGTGGATATTTGGCACTTTATTTTTAATAATACGTGCGAATATGTATCTATTATTAAAAACAATATATTTTTTTATTTATGGCTAGTTTTTGTTCGGCATCCTAATTGTCCCCACGCATGACTGTCCTTAACTGATCAGTGGTTTATAGATATGCAGGCCAAAACAGATAGATTCTAAAAAATTGATTACACCATTGATTTCTTTGGGCATTTTCCCCTTACGTTGATTTTTCAACAACGGCACGGATCTTATGGGGAACCTTTTCAAAAAGCGCTGAATCGAATGGAAACTTTTTAGTGATGTTAACACGATGCGCATACCTCCGCAAGTATGTGGATGAATAGATAGGTGGATGGATAAATGGTCCACATTAGACCGGGGAGCTGGATCAGAGAATTCCTAACTGATCGTGTGCAGAGTGTTGTATTAGACGGTGCCATCTCCAACAAGGTTGAAGTTACTTCGGGTGTCCCACAGGGGAGTGTCATGGGTCCACTTCTATTCCTTATGTATATCCTTAAATCCTTATATATGTCCTAAAGGTTAATGTGCTACATCCAGAGGGTGGGGATGCTTCATTTGTCCAAGAAGTGTGAGTTGAGGATTGATGGCAGGAGATTTCATAAATATGGGTTTTAGGAGAAGAAATCTGCCAGGATGGAATATGGACGTTCGTGGATTTGGGCCATTTTGGGTGTTAACTCAGTGCAACTGAGCGGTAAATGTGTTCATGCATCTACCTGCGCTGGTGCATGCATCGTGTAAGCATGGCTTTAGAGTATTTAGCGAAGGTTCTCACAATGTCAAATAAGAGCAAAATTCTATGGTAAAAATAAGATAGCTCACTCACTGTTTGTATGCAGCTTCTATCGAGTTCATGCGTTCATTATTTCATACTTAATGTTGAAAAAGAAACAAAGGCTGCACGCATTGTAAAAAAAAAAATTATCAGCATTTCTGATGTAATTTGACGTGGATGCTATTGAGTTGAAACTGAGGGTTAAAGTATGCTAGACGTAATGTACTATGTGCGGAACGGTGACTTTTGATGGGATTCAATGTTGAATGAATTTGAATTCAATGAATGAAAGCTGTCCAACTTTTGGTTCTTTGGTATAGAACTTAGCGTTACTAATAAACTTTGAATGAAAACTTCGCGGTTTATGACTTATAATTTTGAATTGTAAAGGGAAAGAATTCATAAAAACCATTAGAATTTCCCTAAAATTTATTTGATGAAATGGAAAAATGTATAAAAAGATGAAATATGTAATTGATGGTACGAATGTGTATCTATTTTGAAAATTTTGTTGCAGCCAAATTTTCTGTAGGCTGTTTGACTCGAGGCACTTTTTTTGCAAAATATTTTTTGTATGTGGTCTGCCTTGTAAATTGCGTCATGTAAAGCGGTTGATTGTTGCAATACATACGCATACAAAATAAATACAATAAATTTCAATACAAATGCATACACCAAAGATGTTAAAATCATTCCTTGAACAAATTTCATACCCGCAATATCTTCATATCTGTGCATTTAATTGTGCAATTAGGTGCCTCATGAATAAGGGCCTTACTAAACCTTTTCTTTAAATATTTGATTTTTATTTGGAATGGACTGGGTAGTTCTTGTCGTTCGTCCGGACAGATTCTCACCGCTAGTTAAAGATTACTTCCAGATCTTTGATTCATGAAAAAAATAGAGCGTTGCATAAATTCTTGACACTTCAAGGTGTAAATCGCCACCAGGTTTTTATTCTCGTGGCAATTTAAACGTGATTCATCACCTAATTCGCGGCAGGTATATATGTCAGTACAATTTTAGGCCAATCTTTTTATGCAACGAAGGATGTATGTATAGTGTATGATATTTTGCCACTCTCCGCTCGTTGTTAAGGTCTCGTGGTTGGATGCAGTTGGGAAAGAAGGGGGTGGTCCGGGGGGGGAGTAAAAGGGGGAGGAAGGATAGTGGGATGGGAAGGGAGTGGGTGGGATGGGGTTGTGGGAGGAGGTGAAAGCCACGCCCCACTCTGTGTTGCCGTTCGAGAGGTGCTCCCGGGGATAATGGCCCCCGGTCGGTCGCCGCTCCCTCTCGTCGCCTCTCTCTATCTCTCCCATGCGCTGTTGCGTGGCGGTGTTGAGTGTTGTTGGCGAGGGAGAGGACAAGAAAGAGCACGTGAAAGAGCAGAAGAGACCGTTCGTCGGGAGGAGAGCGAACGGGTTTAACTCTCGCCTCCTCGTTCTTCTCCTCCGAGAAGTCTACTCGCCCCTTCTCTCCTCGCCCCATCCCCCAACTTTTTCCTTTCCTCCGCCACCCACTCCCCATCTCTCTTTCCCTTTCATCTGTAACTAATAGTGTAACTAACTTAGGAGTTACTGTAGATAAAACCTAAACATGGAATGAACACCCAACTTAACTAAAGAGAAGGCCTATAAAACCCTGGTGGATGAATGGATATTAGGGGAGGCGACCGACAGCTGAGGTCATTGGCGCCATAGGGGAAAGTTATGGGAGGAAGGGTGGATGGAAACCCGGCGTCGGCATTAGTCTGCTCTTTACGAAAGGCGCCAAGGGGACCACGGCTTAACGTCTCATCCGACAGACGGAGTACTGTACTTGAAGTGCCCTCCACAAGACGCTCAAGTAGGGGTTGGGTTTCCTCTGAAATACATCCTCCTCTGAAAGGATTAGAACCCTGGCCATTCGTATGGCCAGCCAATACTCTAGCCACCACACCAACCCGATCCCCTTAAACCCTGGTTCGACCAACACTGGAGTAGGCATCTCTTGTATGGGACAGACACAAGAAAGGAGAGGTGAACTTGGAGAAGGTGCAAACAAAAGCGGCTCGGTATGTGCTAGGGAAACAATAAAACCAAGAACGTAACAAAAATGCTTAGAGTACTGGGTTGGGAGAGTTTACAGGTGAGGTGGAAAATGAGCAGGCTATGTGGGATATATAAAATAGTGAGAGAGGAAAAAGCATGGGATGAATTTGGAAAGGACATAGTAAATCCTAATTTTGTGGGGAAAAATGATCATTAGTTCAAGATAAAGTATCGATCACAAAGGACAAATGTAAAACAGTTCTCCCTCTATAATAGGACGATACGGGACTGGAACGACCTACCAGCAAAACTACTTGAGCCCTTCCCAAAAAAAAATTAATTATTTTTAAAAATAGGTTGAGGAAGTAGAAGTCTATCAAGGTTTATTCTTTTCACTTGGCTGTTTTTATTGTTACCACCAGGCCAATGTAACTGTTTAATTTTAATTAAAATAATAACCCTCTATAGACGAAATTATGAAACATCAGTATGAAAGAAATACTGCCACCGTATTAGTTTTTTTAAAGAGCTATTTAAGCATTTTCCAAAACAATTGCAATTTATTTGATAATAAAATTTTATACAACGTAACGCATTTTTATTGTATATATTTGATTTAATATAATATCTTACATAATAATATTTACACAAGGCCATTACTTAGGTGCAGCAGGGAAATAAGGGGGTGGTCCTGGGGGGAGTAAATGGGGAAGTTAGGATAGTGGATAACTGGCATTTATTTTGACATGTAACGTATTTGTATTGCATATATTTAATTTAAAATAATACTTTACATAATAATATTTACACAAGGTATACTTCAGAATTATCTTCATAACGTACCTTTTTTAAATGTTACCAATTTTTCTTCAATGGAACCAGATATTGTGGATATAGTCAGAAGCAGAAGACTTATAGGCTTAGGCCATGTCCATAGAAGATGTAACAACGCAATGACAAAAAAAAGATATGACAAATAACTGCCGACAAACTTCAACATTACCTTCAAAACGTACCTTTTTTAAACGTTCCAAATTAGTTCTTCATATGGTACCTGACGGGAAAGAACACCAAAATTCGTGTTTATTAAACAGTTTTTCAACCAGTGCCACTATATGGTTCCAAAATATGGTCGTTTACAAAAAGATCACAGAAAAAGTTATAACGTTTTAAATTAAAGTACTGAGTCGAATATTCGGCCCCATTAAAGAAGGAGAGACATGGAGAATAAGGAAAGATAAAGAGTTGAGAGAACTGAGCCAAGAACCAGATATTGTGAGTATAGTCAGAAGCAGAAGACTTAGAGGTTAGGCCATGTCCACAGAAGAAGTGACAACACAATGATAAAAAAGATATTTAAAGGAAAACTGGAAGGCCTTTAACCTCTAAGGAGACCAAGAATGCGCTAGAGCGACGAAGTGAAGAAGGACCTGAGAAAAATGGGAGCTCAACTCGACATAGCAAAAGACAGAAGGGCATGGAGGCGTGTGGTTGGCGAGGCCAAAGACCATTTAGCTTTCCCGTGACCACATGAGTAAGTGAGCAAGTATGACAGCTGAAACTATTTATTTCAAAGCTCCACCAGGCACGCCATCGTCAGCGAATAGCGTCACGCATTCATCTGTTCAAATTGCTGGACAAACCGCCGAAAGAGACGCAACTTTCCACACACTAAATACGAAGCGCAATAATTCTGTCTAGCGCAGCAATTAAATGGAAAAGCCTCTTGGAAAACAGATATTTCAATGATTTTGAAACGTAACAATTTTGACTCACTCATCTACATAGGGTTAAAATTCATTTTGTATAGGGTGTTTAAGACTTTATACCAGTTAAATTAATGTAGACACCTTATCCCTATCTCCCTTCGCCAAAAATTTGTGAATACTCTTTATTCCTCGCTCATACACTTCTGCTGTGTGGTATAATCTGACATTACAAACGAACTGAATCTAAAACTACAGAGGATGCAGAACTCCTGTGTGAGGTATATGTTTGATATCATATATTATGAACACGTGACGCCTTAATTTGAAAAAAAACCTGTGAGAGGAAAGAGGGAGGGAAAAGGAACGGAAGATATGCGTGGACATATAAATTTTAAACATTTTCAAATAACCTGATGAAACGCTCAAGCATTGTAAGTCGGGTGGTAGAGTTTGTGTCCTTGTATGATTTGTAGAAATATTCACTCGGAAATAAATTTAGTGATGGAATGCCGTAAATTTTCAGAGGAACTTGTTTTTTTATGTGGTAATTTCCTTTTTCGATTGTTTGGGACAGATTTAGCAAACCTTTTACAACGTCCTTTCCCCGTGATTTTCAACACCCTCCATTCCTTTAAAAACATTTTTTCCAGGTTTTTTTACTTATTTTCCAGAAAATATCAGTTTCTTACGTCTCTCCAGTCGTAATTATAATGTTCCCTGCAGGTGGATATTTAATAAGCATACAAAATATTAAGGGAATGCTAAAAAGTGGAGTTCATTAAAATGAAAACCTGTAACGAAAAAATATTCATAATTGTGAAAAGGCTACTTTTTTTCTCCCATGTTTTACGCTGCTATAAAGGATTCTCTCGCTTTTGATGGGGTGTAAGTTAAGACACATGTATTTTCCCCCTCTCCCTTTCTTCCTCCTTATAAATCACGAAATTCCTTCCTTGTTATGATTTTATTTTCTAACCCGCACCACCAAATACACTGAATATGTAAATAGGGAGTTTTATAATGTGTTAACGAAACTGATGTCACTGTAAAATGTACATATCACGTATTATGTAGTGACGTGCTCGAGTGCAATGTTACACACTAAAGGGAAGAAAGTCGCCCAGAATGAAATCATTCGACGTGACCGGGAACAAACCTGAACCTTATAGTTGTCCGTCAGGCTAGTTACCAAGTTTGGGTAACTGATCATCGCAGGGGACAGGCATATAGGAGATCTGGGTTTGAATGCAAGAAAGTTTAAGTGGTTTTTCACCGCGAAATTTCATCTATTTGATGCATCTCTATTTAATTACGAGAAATTTTCTTTAAATGTATAACTGCCATTGCTGCGATACATGCCAATGTGCAATCAGTTCATTTGATCATCCTGAAAACATGGAGAGCTTTGCTGGTGTCTCACTCGAGCCATCAGGTGAGACACTAACTTGAACATTCCCTGAGACCTTTTGTCATGCGTAGGCTAATGACGTTCTTGAGTTTTCTTGCAACCTCCCTCACCAGTCGCCAAAAAACCCCTTACCATCCTAAGTCACAAATGGCCTCAATTTTCGGCTGCCTACCGGAATAACTGACTAGCCATCTTAAATGAGCTCTTATCAATCACAGTGACTGATTATATTTGTCACATAAGGTCAGAGATGTTACTATTCCATATCGCAGCTGCAATTTTCCAAAATCTCTCATTCGAATTTCTCTGTAGAATCCGCTAATGATCCGATGACGCGGTACTAAATTGTATATTTCTCCATGATATGGGGCTTTACTTTGTGACAGTACATTATGAAAAAGCTGAAGATGTCGCCTATGCGATGATACCGGCTGTTGTAAATAAAACTTTGTGAAAAAATAATCAAGTGAATTAGATCTTTCGGTACATTTCTCAATTTGGGTTTTTGCTCCCCAAACCACAGTGGAGATATCAGAAATTGGTAAGGGCACCAAATACACAATGAGCTTATGTTTTTCCGCAGTGTCTCATTTACTCATTTTTTGCCGTCAGAGCGCAAAAGTTCTTTACATCTTCCTTCAATGATATGGGGTCGGCTATTACGCGACTTTTAAGACTTTTTGTCCATTATAAAGTTATAAATCTTCTTACTTTAGCAAAAATTGATTCTTCTCTGCGTTTTGGAATGCAAGTTTCACATGAAAATTTTCCAATTACAAAAATGCTGAATATGCGTGAATATTGTTACGTAGTCCTTTTTATTACTCTGCATAAAATTAATTACCTACTGGAGACCTATAGACCTTTAGGAATATACAAGATGCAATGGAGAGCCTTGGAGACGAAAAATTGAAGTATTAAAAGAAAATCATTCTAGATGAGTTTTCATGTAGTTGTAGCGGATTCCATCAATTTCAAATGAATTTTTTCAACCCAATCTATGATAATTATAATGATAAGTTTGAACTTAGATTATTGTAGATCATTATGAATAAATTTACATACTGTTGAAGTGGATTCCATAAATTCCAAATGAATTGTTCATTGAATGTATATATCGGATAATAATAAATATGGTAGGTTTGTATTTACATTACTTAAGGTCATTCTGAATGAGTTTTCAAAGAGTTGAAATGGATTCCATTAATTTCAAATCAATTTTCAAATCAAGGTTAGGGTAACCATCAGTTAGGGCATTGAATGATGAAGGTAGGAGGTAGAACAGTGATCGTTGAAAAATGGTGACACGGAATTCAGGTGTATGTCACAGATTGGCATTGCATTTAAAATCAGTTTATCGAATGTATTATTATTATTATGGAAAGTTTTACTTAGATTATTATTCAGTACCGTAAAATGGAGTATAACTCTGAGATATGGATCGTAAAATTAATCGAAGAATTTGCAAGCACTGTTATAGGCATGATGGTCATATTTGTTTGGAGGTGGATACGTTAGAGCAGATAACTTATGATAGGGTTCACATTTTTATCTCCCTATCAGTTAACTTTGCCATCACGTTAACGGAACAGCGAAATGTTTATCCCCGTTTATGGCCGTGTTTGTGGCGTGGACAAGGAACGTACACATGCGAGACCGTACTCGGATGTCCTCGACGGTTTCTCATTTAGCACGTCTTCTTCGCTGCGTCCCTCTTCCCACTCCTCGTGCAAACTTTCCCACACCGATTTCTTCCCGCGTCGTGCCTTTTTTCCTCCACCATCCTCTTCCCCTTTGCCAACCCATTCCCTCGCCCCATCCCAGTCATTACGCCCCGAACGTTTTTAACATGTCATTCCAAAATTAATTTTTCAAAGACCGGAAGGATTCCTTGCGCTTCTTTAAGTGATACGTTACATTTAACGCTGCGTGACTCGTTCGAAAACATTTTTTCCCCAACACTCGACTCATCATGTTTTTGTCGCTTTGAAACATTTTTGCGAGTTTTTCGCAGCTCATTACTCTTCAAAAGACGCTTCCTGCTTGTACTTTTGCACCGCTTCAATTTTTTTTTCGATCAATTTTTATTTCTTCATATTTGCTGCGTCACGCCAATTTCGAAAACTATTCCCACGGACGCACCCAGCTCAGCATTATGGAACATATAACATCCTTTTGCAGAAAGTATAGAGAAAACTTTCTGCTGATTCTCAGGGCATTCATTGTTTTTCCCTGCTCTTCTTCATTCGTAACAGTGAATTAGTCAAGCTTATTTCGCTTTCGGAGATGTGTTTTCTGCTAATTGATCTGTCAATGCAGATAGCTGGAGATTTATGTGTGAGTGCTCCGATGTTTTTGCTGTTATTTTGCATATTTGCCGAATGTTTAGAATTATGATAGAATAGAATAAATTTTTATTTATTTCCATCTGCAGAACAATACATATATTTAAAAAAGAATTTAACATGTCAACGGAAGCTTTATGTGGGCTCCAAGGGCAAGACCTGAATTGAGCCATCATCAATGTTTAACATGGTCACTTCTCAGTAGAATAACAACAAAAAGACCTTGAACATTTGAAAAACATGCAACATTTCCATTTGACCAAAACTTTTTTTGAAGATTTCACAAAATTTTGTGAAATATGGGAAGATAAAAGAGGGGATTAAGGGACGTAAACATGGTAGGAAGAAGGTCGGAAGTCATGCGTGGAGTATATCAAGGAGTGAGTGTTTGTCTAAATATAAGATAAAAAATTAGTACGTTAAAGGAACAGTGAAAGAAAGACCTATAGACTAGTAGACTATAGTGGTGTGGACATTTGCAGTAAAGGGCAGAAGACCATGTTGAGAGAAAGGAAGTTAGTGGGGTAAGGAAGAAGGGATACCCAAAGATGAGATGGGAGGAAAAAGGGGCAGGAGTCATAAAGGAGGAAGGCTGGAGAAAACCAGAGGCTTTAGACAGCTGTGAAGGAGAAGAATAACAGACGGAAACTCAAACCATGTATGAGGATCATCATTGGCTGTTCAATCCTAAGATTGGTTGATGTGGGATTAGAAAGAGAGAAAGAAGGAGTGTTTGGCCAGGGGGATAAAATATTTCTGCATACGAAAGTGCACCATTTTCTACGTTAATGAATTTTAGTCAAACTTTTGATCTGCCAAGATAAGCCTGACGGCAAACTAAATGCAGTAGAAATGGAGCATCTGAAATGTGATTGCAGTAAAAGCAGAAGGTATTCATAGATTTATAAGCCAGTCGATGATGAATGTTGAATGGATATCCCGATGATGAACATGTATGAAAGGAGAATGCTCCGTTTGTTTGGAAATATTGAGATTGTGGATGAAAGCAGAATAACGAAGATTTATGGATGAGGAGCAAATGGTATGAGAGTAAGGTATAGACCGATAAGTCATGCGTGAATGGGAAAACACTCTTTAAGGGAATGAATATAAGGATTCATTCAGAATAGGAGGGCGTGTATGAAGCAATGAATGAGGATCATCATTGGTCGTTCAATCCTAAGATTGGTTGACTGTAGCCCTCCACCCTTATCTTACTTTCTGGTATCTCTTTCTATGTATTTTCCTCTTCATTTGGTTCATGAGCTTTTTCCTGGGTATCCCTCTGATGAATTTTCCCTCTGTCTTACCTTAAATTACGTTCCTCACAAACCCATTGTGCCTCAGAGTGTGTCCAATCCATCTAGTTCTTCTTTTCTGTATAGTGTTCCATACGGTCTTTTCCTATTTTGCACTTCAGTAAACTTCATAATTTCTTATTTTGTCCGTCATAATTTCTTATTTTATTTTCAGCACCCTCCACTAGCACCAGATTTCGGAGGCTTCTAGTCTTTTCTGGTCAGCTTCTCCAATGGTCCATGCTTCCGATCCATAGAGTGCCACGCTCTACACGAATTTTTTCAAATATTGTTTCCTAATTTGTCGTCCTATTTTATTTAAGTGTTTATTTTCTTCAATAAACCTTCCGTAATTAGAAAAAAAACTCATCTTTTTTACATCATCAGCAGCAGTCGTCGATCCTGACATCGGTTTAGTGCAGCTCTCCGCACTATTGACTGCTCAGATAGACTGTATTATTCTTTTGTTTTTATTTCAGTTGTTTTCACAAACCCATTGTGTCTCAGGGTGTCCAAACCATTTGGATCTTCTTTTCTGTATAGTTTTCCATATGGGTATGTGATTCATTGAGGCAGAAGATGTATGCAATGGTTTGACAGTACGGAGCAATTTATTAAGATCGAGGTAGCTTTACAGGCCGATCATAGGGAATTAAACTTTTTTGGCCTAGCCTACCCCGAAGGAGTACGACGCGATGGGTGTGAGGGGAATGCATGCATGGTTTGCCACCACGGCTTTTATCTATTTCTAGGAACGATCTTCCGTTCCTTTATTTCCTCTTGGTTCGTTCTTGGTCTCTAGTCTATCTATCTATCTATGGCTTCTATCTCCACCTCAAGGAGCCGACAGCAGAACAAAGCACTATCACTCTCAAACCGTGTTATAAAATCTACGATAAAAAAGTGCAGATACCTTAGCAGGCCTGTTTAAGGATATTTATTCAATCGGGTTGGTTTGGTAGTTGAACTATCCGAGTGCTTGCGAGAAACTGAAAGGCGGTGTTCAAAGCAAATACCTCGGGCGTCTAAGGTGTGAAAACTCGGAAGTACATATTTGGTATTGGGTCGACTATGAAAGTAAACGCACCGATCTACCATTGTCCATGTGCAGCAGTTGAACGGAATTCCCTCACCTCATGAAAAAGTCCATATCCATTATGGTACAGTGGTACACTTGTTACAAAAAACTTTCAGTAACAGTGCGCGATAAAACGAGTTAAATGGAAATGAAATGCATTTTTTTTATAAGGATAGCATTATTTGTGTATCGGTATCTACGAAATGCATGGTGGGAATATAAGCAGCACAATATTTGGTAAAAATATGCATGAGTAGAACATGCTAATATGCGCCAATTTCGGCGAAATTATTCTCTATAGTTTACTTATTTTTCTACCGATATATTATTCTTTTATGCATACGTATAATGTGGTATATAAAGAGAGCGTCGCTCATTGTAATAACTTTACCCTGACGTTAAAGGATATGCTCACTATTCCATCCATCTAGTAACATCCAGGAAAAGATAGCAGAAATCTTAGTATGAGCTGTGGGACAGTAAAGAATCATCGCTCTTTTTATCTCTCTCCTCCACTTTTCTCCACACTCTTCATCTCAACTTTTTCAAACCTGGGATTTGTAATCGTATTTTAATTCTGATGTCTTCCCAAAAGTTCGGGTCGAGTTGAATTGGATGATTTTACGATGTGGTGCTATGGATCCAGAACGCCTGGAATCGCAGAAGACCAATATCCCAGCCTCCTCTCCTTCCATCTCCTCATAGCATTTTGAGGCTGGTCTGCACAAACACGCGTCAATAAAAAAATTGGAAGAAACATTCGTACGGATGTGAAGCGTGGACAGTATAGTTTGCAGAGTAAAAGAGATTAAAATCATTGGAGATGTAATATTATTGAATAATGGCGAAGATCAAATGAACGGAGAGAGATTACTAAGGAAAGTTGGAGATAAAAGAAGTCTAGAGAAAATTGTGTGAAGAACAAGAGACAAACTTACTGGACATATTTGTGGCTCAGCATCCTTTCGGGAACAATCTCGAATGGAGAAACTAATGGGAAGATTAGCCGAGGAAGGCCAAGTTAAATGCAAATGAAAAATTATTTTAGACGCCAGAGCAAAAACTGATATGTTGGAATGAAGCATTTGGCAGAGAATAGAATGGAGCAGATAGATGAGACAAACCAATATTTGGATTGGCGATTACTAATGATAATAATGGAATATCAGTGCCTCGTAAGTAGATGAAACTATACATGGTGTACGATACACTTTTTATTTAACATGCCGACCAAGGTTTTGACCCACGAAGTCGTTATAATGCCTTGATAATGAGTACGTAAGTCAAAACCTTGGTCGTCTATTAAAATAAAATGATATCGTTAACAATTAAATATTTTTACTTAGCTATAAGGTACCACGAAGTTTCGCCTAAAACATGAAGTCTTCTCTCTCTGTCACGGCCTTCGGTATCCCTTCGCCCGACATCACTCATAATAAGGAGCTCTATACAGAAAAGAAGAACCAGATAGATTGGACTCACTCTGAGGCACAACGGATTTGTGAAAAAATATAATCGAAGGAGAAATAGTAGATAAACTCCCAAGAGAAAGGCCTAGGGATAGATAAATTGGAAATCTAAAGAAGAAAGTAGAAAAGACCTACTAAAAAGTATGCAAACTAGCATTAGATGGGGAAGAATGAAAGGCTGCGTCTACCAATTTTAGGGTTGAATGAACGATGATGATACATAGGAAGAATAGCATGATACATAAGTACTCTATAATGCCTGGCCGTTAAGAGATAGCCATCGAGATCATAATGGCTGCTTTAGAACTTTGAAGTCGGTCAGTAGATACGTATTGCAACTGACTAATTGACTCTAATGCATGTTCCTAAATCTGGCGAGTAATGCTAACATCATATTTTGCATGTTCCCTGTATGACTCTTATATTACGTATAAATAGTTTCATTATAGATTACTTAAGTAGTTTCTGAAGCACTTGTAGCAAACTTAAAGATTAGAGCATGTTGGTGAAAGTTAATTTCTGCACTGTAGTACATTTTGGTGATGAGTCACCCACTGCCAAACACTCTTGAGTTGGCTAGTAGGGTAATATGTAGACGTAGATATATGATTTAACTTACCGTTGATATCAGCGCGCTTTTCAATATTCTAGTGAGCTGACCATATATTAAGAAGTAGTACCATTTTCAAAAGTGCAGACTCGTCACACTATTGTAAATATGTATCGAAGACGGGCACTATGTGTGGTAAGGCAGTGTGCTATCCACCGCTCTAATTCGACCCCTCCCCTCCCATCGCTCGTTCTCTCGTTTTATCTGCCCTTCGCATCGATAGGTCGCCTCCCACTCCTCTCCACCTCCTCCCTCCTCAGCGAGAGAATCGGCTCGCTCCGCTCCAAACCCGGATGTAAAGATCCCCGCCGCTGTCCGCTGGCTCCTTCATCCGATCAACTCTGATTCATGTCCTGCCTTCCCTATGGCTTTGGAAATTTCAAAAGAAAAGAAAGAAAAAAAAACGATAGGAAAGGAACGTGTTTTGAAGTGTTCCCCTGTAAAACATAGGGTCCCCTGTCACGATATCGCATGTCCATTCGCAGTGTTGGTTGGGGGGAGGGGGGAGCGGTGTGGCGGGAGTGAAGCGCGGGGAGGGAGTGTGACTTCAACCCTTTGGGGATTGCGGAGTGAATCCGTGGGGGCGGCACAGCGCTCCCGGTGCCGTGAGGATTGTTAACTCGTTTGCGACCTGCCACTCCGTTCGCCCCGTCCCTCCCGCCTCGTGTGTTCGACACGTTGCTCTTCCATGCATGTTCGAGGTTCAAAGATGTCGTTCTCGTGAGTTGGAGCACCTGCTGGGAAAAGGCTCGCAGGTTTTATAACTAATGCCTTAGCATTCCAGTAATAAAAGCTTACTGCCTATCAGTACACCGCGTACTCTTGCAATATATGTGAGCAAATAGTCGGTTTTCTTTGCTCACAGAACGCGTGCGCGGAAAATTCTAATACATTTACATAAAACCCTGGAAGCCGCTACAAGGGTATTATGCAGAGGGTGAGTTATCACCAACGTACACTATTTTGTGGTATCTTAACGGGGGTACCACGAAATTCCATCCCATGCTTTGTCATAACATTTTTTGCCATTACATTATTTGACATTTCATTGCCATGGACATTACATTTTTTGCCATCATATTTTTGTGGCATTACATTGCATCGATTACAAAAGATAGGAAACATTTCATGTTTTGTATCAGTACGAGTATTGAGGTCTGATTTGAAGATGACTCGGACAATGGAAAAATACTCCTTGGCCCCTTTCTTCGCCATGCCCTTGCAATAGGACTGGCTTTGGGCATGAAATCACCTCGGAAAATGAAAACAGTATAGAGAGACCTCTTGCTTGGTCGTGTACTGTACCGTCGGGACGGCCCTAGGGACACGACATTGTGGAAATAACTTTCACCATCATGCACTACAATATAGATATGTCTCCAATTCTACGGAAATGTCCTGCATTAATGTATTTCCAGCTACGTAAAAAAGATACAAGAGCCATGCAGGGGTCATAGAAAACGTGATGTTAGTTTGCCTGGCAGATTAAGAAACAAGCATTGTGGAGCAAGTAAACTAACCAGCTGCATTATCTGTGGATCAACCTCCTTCAAAGTCTCGTTAGCAACCATTATGGTCTCTTATCAACTGCGGGAGAAAAATGTTTTAAACTTGTCTGTTCTGCTGTCCATTTCTCTAATTTCATTCTCATGATTTGATCCATCATTGATTGTTGGAGTTTGTAAGGTTAGTAGTAATAACTTACCACTAAAATTACGTCAGAATATAAGTTGGTATTGAACTTACATAAAAGACTGTCTAATTTTCAGTCGATGGTCTCAAAACGATTTCCATCCACGTTGTTGCGAGAAGTCAGTAAGAGTAACGAGACTATTGTGACGGATTTTTTCGCATCTTGATAGTCTTCTCTTCCCGCGCTCTAACTCTGTCTATAAGCATACCTCATGAGGATCCCAAACGCTGGCAGCGTATTACAAGTGGGGTCTAATATGAGATAATTAGCTTATTTCTCTGACTTAATCGTTGCATTTGTCAAGAACCCTTTTAACAAATCTTAATTTAGAATTAGCTTGACAATTAAAGGGTGACGTGTTCCAGCGTACGTGGATTTCGTCGCCACAGAGGTTTTAAATCGTGAAAGTAATAGCTTTGTAATTTTCCACTGAAGAAAAATTGGCTCCGACGGCGGTTCGGTGAGTTAGTCTCATTTATGTTGAAGCAATATCGTTTTACCCTTGCAAATTCAGAACTGGTGTGTTTCAGAGCGACACAGAGAATATTATCACGACGCCTCACTACATCTTTAGGCCTGACAGAAGCGATAAAATAAGAGAGATACATTGCCGCACAGTTAGATACAAAAACTCGTTCTTTCTGCGCACGATAGGCGACCACAATAACAACTGAGCTCCATTAAATACACTCTCATAATGCACTTCACCATTTCTCCTTCACAAACCTTATCCTTTACATATTTACGCGGCAGGAGTCCATACACCCCCTGCCACACGCCCATGCGGCAGCTCGCAGGGCAGTACGTAGATGTAGATGTAGAAATGTGGGATATTGCAAAAATCTCGGTCGAATAATCGGGTCCGTCAGACGAAGTCCACGGTAAAGGTTTTACAAAGTGTTTTAAAACAGAAAATGAAATAGAGTTTTTGTGTTAATCCTTTGGTATGGTAAATTTCTTCTTCGGCTTTCCTAATACTCTATTTTTTTCTTCTTAATCCTAAAATAATAATTTTTATGACAGATTATTAGCCAAGTTTAAAAAAATTAAAAATTTAACTGGAGCAATTAAAGGAACCAAGTTACTTGGGAAATTTCACCTCGGAGGAATATGAGCAGTGTCGCAAGGACGTTAGAAAGTGAGTTGAAAATCTAAGAAGTATTTGTTTCCTCAAAAATCTCTGCGTGGGTGCGATAGTTTTCGAAAAGTGATTTTTTAAACCTGAAAGTTATGTTTGGAAATTGAGAAAAAAGAATCAGTTACGTTCAGGAAAAGAGCTAATGTGATAGCCTCAACGGCAGTGCCACCATTTAAGTGAGGAGGTGGGAGAACGATCGAGTGCCGCCCTGAAAAAACACCAGCACCGCACACTTTAGTACAGTGTTGGCACTGCCGTTGTGGCTTTCGGATTATCTTTCAAGGTGACTGCTGTTTGTTTCTTTTTACCCAATAAACAAATCACAATTGAATGAAACCTATCGCTTAATCGCAGATACGTCACGGGGAATTCATCTTACATTTTTACTCTTTGTCGAATGGTTTGAATGTGTTATTTTTATTTTTTACCTCTCAGTGTGTATATATTTTTTATGCAACCAGTCAAGAGATCTTTTAAAGTTGAACTTCCATCGCAGCTCAATTTTTTGCCATGCCATGGCTGAAAAAATATTCAGCTGGTAATGTTCCTCCTCCAAGAGTTTTTCGTTATAATCATCTCACATATTGTATTGACCTCCATGTAAGAGGGAGAGGCTTATGGACTTAACATTTCAGGGCGTTCGAATTCGCCAAAAATTTTTCACTGAGGGGCGTGAAGGTAATATGTAACTTTCGTAAACTTGATAAAAAATTGTTTAGATTTTTTAAAATGAGTTTTTGGTCATTAGTGGAACGCTATAATTGAGTTTGCAATACTGGAACGAAATTTATTACATTACGTTCGTTTTTCGATGCTATGGCAATTTTATCGTTTAGTTTTACCTGCTATTAACTCTTTGTAGAAGATACAAATAAAAAGGACTTAATTGCGCTTTAATTTTGATTGTTATCAAATCAATCTTTTACTAAAACCTGGGTAAGGTCTCTCAAGCTCACATATTTTGTAAAATATCATCTGATTCTTAAAAAATTACATTAGCTGGTATATTTCTTGTGGCAGGGAATTGGCTGTTTTCTCTAAATCAGACCCAGGAATTTTCAATTATAAAACAAGAGAAAACTTTTGAGTAGAACAGAGAGTAGGAACCATTTTCGTTCATCAATTTTTTATAACGGTCTTGCCTCTCCTGTATGCTGCTCCATTCCCATGGTGGTGAGGTAACTAGGTGTAGTTCATTTGCAATCTGCGTCTACTTCATTTCCAAGGTGCAGTAGCTTCTTACTAATACCTGATACAATAAGACATATTCCCATGGCCGGGGATTCCGAAAGCAAGTTTAAAAAATATATTTTTGAGCTAAAAATCGAAAATGATCGACTGGGTATTTGGAATTTTAGTGACTGGCAAAGTTTATCCATGTTATTAATGAAAGTATATCTATGAAAGTATTTAAAATAACTTCGAACCCTTGAGGCAGGTTGAGCAAAATATAATTCCACCAAGAAATCAACACTTTTCAGTCTCATTTTAATGAGAAATATCTCATTCTTCGCAAGATATTAAAATATCAGCCCCTTTTCTCATTACTTTCCGAGATGTATGCCAAAAAATAGCTGCTATTTTACATTGGAAATGGTACGTCGAAGCTCTCCAGACAGATACTTTTTAAAAAATGTGGAATTTCTAGCACCTAGATTTTGTCAAAAAACTAACAGCATATAGTTTGTACATTTTCTCAACCATTGTTGAAAATAAATCATATTGTCACCGCCGTGATTTTTTCCAAATCACAAAAAAACCTTCCATTGCGCAGGAGTTTGAAACATATCACGCGAGAAAATGAGTCAAATTAAAGACTTAAAGGGATATTTTTATTTAATTTATTAGAATTTCAATCATGTAAGAGTATTATATTATGCCATTAATAATACATTATATAATTCATGCGTCCTGCACCTGCTAAAATTAAATACATAATTCGAATCTGGTCTCCATTTTGACTAGGGAATTATTTCGCTCAAACTACTTTTAATAATTTCTATTCATTTGTATTTTTTTGGTAGCTTGGAACACTCACCCTAGATAATTAAAAACCGGATAAAGCGACGGACGGTTGAAGCGAGGCCAAATGCATGATAAGGATACTGTTGCGTACTGTTGGTCATGTTATGGGATTTTACTGTAGTGACCCTTGGTTTTTATCCAAGTCCGGAATAAAATCGATGCTTTTTTGTTTTGTCCCCTCTTTTCTTTTGCTCCTTTGTTTCCGCCACGCCCTCAGCGTCCAATCACCGCCCTCAATGACGTAAGTGACCTCAGATGTCGAGCGACTCTCACAGCATGCACCAACCGCCCGGAGTATGAGCGAGTGAATTTATGGCTGGCAACGCCTGCTCGTTTATCTCAGCCGTACAAATTGCCATTTTGAGTTAATAAGTTGCTTACGGTTGAGATGCACGGCAAAAAAGTGGTGCATGCCAGTGACAGCAAGAAGTTATTGATGCTGATCTGAGATTTTGAGTTTTGGTGAATAGTTAATATAACCTGAGTAGAGTGCGATATCCTTCCCATTGCCTGGCGACGAATAGCGTTTAAACTTTTCGTTGCTCTAGGCATACGCGGTCTCCATACCTGACGTGCTAATGGCGTACCGTGAGCTGTGATGAAATAAATCTGACCGAAATTCGTACCTTACTAATAAATTGGGGTGACAATATCTTGCCAACTACACACTTTTCAGCTCTGTGGTGTGTATTTAGCGATATTAACGCATCAGACAAAATAGTGAAGACAAAAAATAAAAAAATTGATTCGCTGCACTGTATCCATTTTAAATAATAATTTCATTCATGATATAGTGAGTTACTCCACGGATTACTCAGGCGGGGTAAAATTTTGGCTGTGAAAACAATCGTATGCAGCTTGGCACTCAATAGATCGGAAGCATGGACCATTGGGAAAGCTGACCATAAAAGACTAAAAGCCTTCAAAACCTGGTACTGTAGGAGGACATTGAAGATAAAATGGACGAACAAAATGAGAAATTACGTAGTCTACAGAAGAGTAAAAGAGGAAAGGGCCACGTGGAACACCATACGGAAAAGAAGAATCAAATTGATTGCACCCACTCTGAGGCACAATGGATTTGTGAAGAACATAATTGAAGGCAATATAGAGGGAAAAACCTCATCAGGAAGACCCAGGAATAAGTTCATGGGCCAAATAAAGATGAAAGTACTTAGGAAGATCTACCAGGAAGTAAGGGACCTAGTATTAGAGAGGGAAGGAAGGAGGGCCTCAGTCAACCAATTACAGAATTGCGCGACCAATGATGATGAAAATTTCAGCGTTTTGGCGTCGTGTAGGTACTCCTACTGTTCCCATTCTCCAGCAGATGAGGCGGTACAAGGTAGAGGTGCGCCATACCATACTGCTCTTTTAGGTGAACTGTTCATTTAGATCCAGTTCAGTGGTCAGAGCAGTTCAAAAGAACGTACATTACATTCTAAATGTGGGGGGTGGTGCGGGCCTTATGAAGTTTTAGTTATCAGAATAGCATATGAAGGTCATATATACACTTCTGAAATGAAGCTAAATGGAGATTTTCATCTACTTCTACTGCCTCAGGTTCTATGTGATCACTCATAGTATGAAATCTAAAATTATGATAATTAAATCAAACTTTTTACAACATAATTTTGAAGTAAAATAGTATTTCATGAGCAGCATCTCCGATTTCTTTTATAATCCATGTATTCTTAATCAACCTCATTGTATTTGATGACTGAACTTAAATAAAAAATTTTTGGAAATAATGGCTCCAAGTAAATTCAAAATTATAGTTAGAAAGTAAATGACATAATAATAAGAAAAAATATTAAAACTACCTTCTGTCGCAAATCGATAGATTATAATGTGCAGCAATGACACTTGCTGCGGTTTTCAGTGAAGGAGTTTGAAGGAGTCAGTCAGGCAGTACGGCGGAACCGGCTCTCCACTGAAATGTCTTCATGAAATACATGGCGCTGCAGATATTGGGGCAATCGTAAGTGAGAAAATACGAATGCTCGAACGTTCGCAGTGCAAATTCCAGGTAGATATCTCTCCAAGTAAGAATAATCAGTCTCATGGTTTCGAGTTTTATTACTATTCAGCATACCTATGTATTAAAATACGGATGAATCAATAGTTCGATAGCTTCATTTAGCGAAGAACACGATGATAAAGGTCGGTTGATCTATTGATTGATTGATTAAATGATATGACTTTTCGTTAAATGTTGTCCAGGTTGGATAATGCTTCCGGCAAATGGTAAAGCTTAAGATTGCTTAAAATACCTGTGGTGTGAGATAGTTTAGTTTCCACTGTCTTACTCAGTATTCGACTCTAAACTTAAATATGAATATCCCATATCAAACAAAAATCTTCACTTAATTGATCGTACGCTTCCATATAAATACATGTGAATAAAACAACTTTGCATTTTTATTTTCCTTAGAATCGTAACCCATCCCACGAATAGGCAAAGAATGCTTGAACAATTTCCGATCGGAATAGGATCATGCTAATATATTCAAACTATTTTTTCCGTACGCTACCTTAGCTGAACGCCCAGCTGTTCGATGATTCCTTATGAGGTGCTTTGCAGTTGAATACTGTAAAAACTTACAAGTTATTTTAAACAGAAGGAATAACGCAATACAACTCCTGTGTGGGTTAAATGTATTAATCGTATAGGGTGACTGATTTAATAACGCGGGTACGCTGAAAATGTTTCGCCGGAGTGTTCAGAACTCAATTCAGTCAAGTATTCCGCAGCAAATTCAGAAATTGGTGAAGTTTGACAGGGCGTCTATGAAGGAAGGTTGTACGTTATACTTGGTGGCGTACTTTTTCATTCTCTGTCATGAATGCTGCTAGGGATTAGCCAATCCTCAAAACATTTAAGTTTCTCTTTTTAATTTCTCATTTCCTAACTCTCCATGGCTCGGGTTTAGTTCACGCCCTGGCGAGTGATTTTTATCGTGTTCAATTAAGATTTGAGGGCGGACGGGAAAAGTACATAATAAAATTTGCAGTTCGTTAATCAGCTTTCTCATATTATCCGAGCTATCAAGCTTGAATGAACGGCTTCGTTTCATGACAGCTGCTGTGACCTAAGTGGCCCCAAAAATATCGTTCGATTTCCAAGCAGTCATACCTCTTATGGCGGCGTTAAGGTAGTCCAAGGGAGATAGGTCCCTAGTCATAATAGAGACCACATTCGAATTATACGCTTTCATTTCACGAGTTGTAGGACACATGAATTAAATAATGCATTATTAACTGTGCAATAATATAGTTTTCTATGACAGAAATGGTTAGTAATTAAATGACTATATCTAACTAAGTCTTTAACTTGACTTCTTTTTTTCGCGCGGTTCGTTTGAAACTCGTTCAAAACGGAAGGTTTTTTGTGATAACCAAGAACCTATTGCGGTGACAATATGATTAATTTTCAAAAATAGTTAAAAACACACATAAACTACACACAATTGATTTTTTATGAGATCTAAGAGTAGGGAATGCCTCATTTTTTAATATCAGGTCTCTCTGGAGTGCATACTTACACGTACCATTTCCCATATAAAAGGGCAGGTATTTTCTGGCAAATATCTCGTAATGAGGTAAGAGGTTAAATAGTTGGTGTCAATGGAAGCTTGATATATTTTTCTTTGAAATGAGACCAAATTCATTGATTTTTAGGTAAAATGATATTTTGCTGAAACCACCTTAAGGAGGGCGAGAATCCCCTTGGGTTGGAGCCTCTGTTATTCTTTGGATGAGAGGGTCCAAGGCTCTTACTCGGGTGAAGTATTCATTAAACCCCACCAATAATCTCGGTTCGGTGTTCTGATTGACAAAATTTCACTGGAATCCTTCGTTAGTCAAGAGAAAAGAATTGGTTCCAAAACCCAAAATATGATTATGTCGCCGACCGTAAGTATCGGATTAGCACGAGATAAACACTACTGACATAAATATACCTTACCATCTGCATCTTAATCGCCCCCGCAATGGTAAATTCTAGGGTTTTGTATCTTTCCTAATCAAGGTATACGTTAAATTCCGTGAAAGGATTGTAAGCTATAAAATTTAAGTTTAAGTAAAAAATATACAAAATACGTGCAAACATGACTTAAATTTGAAATGAGAGGCAAACATGTGACGTGAGCTGTAAATGATCTTCAGCGCGCTTAGAACACTTAATATTGAGGTGATGCTGTCAATCCTGCTTTTAAAATGTCCCACTAATCATGTCAAAGCCAACTTCCGATGCCATGTTGCTCCATTCCTAAAACTATATCCCATTTTGGCAGTCCGTGTCTTGAGTGAATGGACGAGGTACAGATGTGAATAGTTCAAGTAATTTTCTGGTTAAGTAATCTATAGTTGACGGATATGATCTCTTTCTTGAATTAATCATATATTTCCTTTTTTATCACCTGTCTTGTACAGGGAAGTAATATTTCACTAAAAAATAACGTAAACGTTTCTGCAATGTTTATTTCCTTCATTGTCGGAAACTCATCATTGTAGTATAAATATTAAAAAAATAAGTATATGTGGCACGGGGTGATTCCATTTCAGGCATCCAGCACTCCTCCAAGTCCAGATCAGAAACTCGCAATTCTCACGGCCGCTAGGCACAGACAAACAGGAAAACAATGCGCGATCAGACCAGAGACCAGGAGAGTGCTATGTAGACGAGCAAGGTAATATGCAATTCACTTGTAAGATAACTGCATTGCATGTAAGAAATTCTACCAGCTGATTGGTAGGATTTTGGACTGTACCCATCCTAATCCGCTTTCTTTCCTAATGGACGGCCTGCCAATATGTCCCTCTTGAATTTCTCATATCCTCTGCCACTTCTTATTTCGTCCAGAATTCTTATCCTCTTCCTCCCTTTACCATGATTCCCCAATGTTCTCCCCTCTATTGCCCTCTTCAGCATTCCCTCTCCTTTCAATACGTCTTCCATCTATCACTTCTGCATCCTCTGATCCTCCGCTACTAGCATTCTCTCCTCTCCAATCAATTCCAATACCTCCTCGTTTGTCCTTCTCGCCACCCAGCGCACCCACTCCATCCTTCTTCGCACCCACATCTCAAGCTTCGCAATTAGTACGTACAGGTTAGTAATATCCTCCTGGGACCTGAGAATATTTTAATCGAAATTCTCTCGCCACTAACTGGACATGATTCTCCTCCAAACGCACCGTATACTGCCACTTTTTTGAAGTTGTGTATGGGAGAGAACATCCTTGGTAACAGCGATATGTTGCCCGCCAGGATAGTCACTGGAGTTTGATGCGTTTATTGCTGAATCTTAAATGTAGTGTCGAAAAAATTACATGCCCCTTATATGGAACAAAAAGTCTCAGGAGGAAATTAATGCCATGAATAAATAATATGATGAAGCTTACAGAAGAAGATGTTGCTGATGAAGTTTACAGAAGATTAGAAGAGGGAAGGTACATGGAACACCATAAAGAGAAGAAGAACAATATGGATTGGACATTCCCTGAGACACAATGGAGATGTGAAGAACAAAACTGAAGGTAAAATGGTGGGAAAAGTCCCTGGAGGTAGTCCAAGGAATAAGTTCATGAACCAAATAAAGAGAAAAGTACATAGGAAGAGATGCAAGTAGATAAAGGAACCAGCATTAGCTAGGGAAGCGTTGAGGGTTACAGTCAACCAATCCTAGGATTGAACGACCGATGGAGGAATAAATAAAAATACTGGATAATAAATCATGCAGAACACAGAACTATGCTGGTAATTTCTAGCGGGGCACGTTGTCAATGATTATGGTAAGTTATGAAGCAAAAGTAAAGAGCCTACCCTAACTAGTAAGGGTTCGAGTTTAGTAGAACTAATCTGTCACAACTATTATTGCCCCTCATTGTACATTTAATAAATGGCATAATAAATCTATCGGGTTTGCAGTCAATTTCCTTAATCTGATTCCTGTTATCGTTCCTACCGATATTTCTCGTTCCCGTTCTATTGCGTTCAAAGTGGGAAATACAGGTTCGGATGGCGTTCCCTTAAACGCTGAAAACCGAGAGTGACCATTCGCTCCCGCGCCGCCCTTGCAATGAATCACGAAGCCCACGCGGCGGTCGGTCGCCTTTTGGTGTGCGTGCCATTATAACGGAGTGAGCTGTCGGTCCGACCGCCTTCCTCGAGGTGTTTTCCTCGCGCAACACTCTGCCCGTAATTGAGGGCGGTGTGGAAAATTTTTCCTCCCGGCCGGAGATAAACCGCGAGTCGCTAAAACCCCCTCCTTCTCATCGGCGTGAACGCTTCTCTTCCCTCATCTATGCTCGATTATGAATTCGTGACGCGACAATTAGACGTGCCGAAGGACGGTCACTTCTCTCTCTCTCTCTCCCTCTCCTCACTTCCCCTGAATCTCTCGTGAGAGTTTTATATCATTTTTTTATTCCAATGCCGAATTAAGAACTTTCCATGTTTTGATGCTCCAGAGCGGTGGTGACTCACATGAATGGCATTGCATGAGATTCAAGCTGAATTCATAACTGGACAAGCCTGCGTTGGGAGTGTACTGATCTAAATACCTGGATTTGCTGCTCGCTTTGTCTGTATTGATGGGAGGAGATTTTATTCCAGCCGTCAGCCCAATTGCAGCCTTTTTCTTTCTGCCGATCTTTTTATGAGTGACAATGACAACCAAAAGCTTTGAGAAAATACGGGAATTGAAAAGAGATATCCTGATCTGAATTTGTCTGCGTGTTGTATTTTTTTATCGAGTTATTGCTTTTGTAAGCCCATGATAGTATTTGAGTGACTCACATAAATGGCATTGCATGACATTCAAGCTGAATTGATAACTGGATAAGCCTGCGTTGGGTGTGTGCTGATCTAAATTTCTAAATTTTTGGCTCATTTTTCCACCGTTTTGTCCATATTGATTGGGGGAGTTTTTAGTCCAACCGTCAGCCCAATTTTAGCCTTTTTCTTTCTGCCGATCGTTTTCTGAGTGACAAAGACAAATTGACCAAAATCTTCGAGGGAATGCGGGAATAGAAAACAGACATTCTGCTCCGAATTTGTTAACGTGTTGTATTTTTTATCCTGTTATTGCTTTTGTAAACCCATGATAGTAGTTTTTAAAGCACGACCTTTCACTGATCCATCAGGCAACGTCAGTTCGAATAATTGGTCATTTTTTTAGTAAAAAAATGTTTATAGAATGCAATAAGTTTATACAAGAGTCAAAATTACAGTCAAATAACAAGAATTTCTTCATGAGAGTAATTTTCAGTCTCAATTTGTTGGAACACTTCATTATTTATTATTAAAAGTAAAATATTCTGGTAAAAAGTTTACTCTTTTATCGCTAATATTATAACGTTAGGTTCGGCACCCAGTAGATGAGGGATTTGGTGATGAGGTTTGCAGAACGTTTGGGAATAGATTGAAGGAGATAGTAATGTCCGTTGTTGAGTCAAATACCTCGAGAATGTCATTCGATGTCTAAAATATGGCCCTCGATTAAGTAACTGCGTACAGTTCTTCCGTGTAATTTCATATTTTCATCATGAGGTGGCCAAGCAATTGTGTAGCCTGCAAAATTTATCCTTGTTTTAATTCGTCATGAAGGCGTTTCACCAAGTGATATCTTAAACCACCGCATTAGGCATTAAGAATGAAGTTTCATAATCTCTATGCTCATTGTTCATTTTATGTGAGCAGTTTATCCCTGGTGCTAATATGTAGTTCCCAAGTATTTTTTGTCTATGAAAACTTGGGATCATATGGATCACTGCAGTAATTTTACTTCCTCCTTATGGTTTTTGGAATTATGGTTATCTTCCAGAATGAAGGGCATCTGCCTCGACTGCAACACTCGTCTCATGGGAATTTATAGATTGAAGAGACTTACTGGATATATGGAGTAAGTGTGAAACTTTTTTGTGACCTGATTTTAATCATGGCATTGATGTCTCCAAATTGCTTCTGCGTCGAGTACAATGTTGTTCCTTCCAGTTCAGAAACGTCCAGGTATTTAGTAATGCGATTTCTGGAGCTGTTGTAGCTCTTTGTGATTTTTTATATTGAATAACCATTGAAATTTTTTTTTCAATATCATAGTGTACGCTATAGCAATGATGTGCTTAAAGTTAGCTATGAACCTCAAGTTTGTATATAAAACGGCTCATTTAAAGTTCAATGAATGCACGGGAATAATCACGAATCTGAGAAAATTAAAAGTCACTACCACATTTCCTTACAGCTCACGTCACTCTTCATATTTGACGCATGTGTGCCATCTGATCGCAAACAAATTAGCGGTTTATGTTAACATCAATGGATGCATGCCGTATCGACCAAGTCTCAGTTAGTGGGAGGTAGAATAAGTTTCTAATGGCTTTTTATAATAAGTATAACTCTGTACATTATTATTTCACGTTTAAATTTTTTCAGAGCTTATTGGTTATAAAATCTTCGATGCCAGAAATAATAGCGTTATATATCAAGGCATTGTCAACGAGTGAAAGTGGAGCATTAGAGTTTGTGAATAAGCCAAAAGCTAAGGGTAACTATTAATGTCTTATATTCTCATTAAAGTGAATTTATGCAGTTTAATGAATTTTTCCAGTCCTTGTATGCCCTCTTACATAAATCACTGCTCCTACTTAACTTGTTGCTGAATATTGCACTCAGAATTTTATGATTAGGTAGCTAACTGCATTTCGTGCGAAAGTACTTTCGAATCATTCCTTGGACACTGCAGAAAGTCTGCTTTTAGATCTGACATAACTATTTTCTCACCAGTACCATTTCAAGTTTTTCCTGAATAAGAGCTTAGGATTGGAACCAGTTACAGTCCCAAAATTGCCTGTGTATTTTTACGAAGAGTAGGAGTTGAATATTTCGAAGAGAAAACGCTTGGTTTTTGTCAAACGGAATATATTTTGGACCGACTGCAGTATCGACGCTTAGGCACCATTATTTAGAAAACAGGAATCATTGGCAACTCAGCAAAATTGTCGTATTTAAAATGTGGTTAAACTGTTGAAACTCGGGTTTGAAATGGTAAGATCGTGCGGAAATAACTTGTCAGTCCTCCAAGGTGGTAGATATGACATTGAGAGGGGTCGATGCGGTCTTAGGGGTTAAGTTAATGAAGCCTAATAAATCTCTCTTATAAAGTAAATTACTAAATTTCATTGCATTTAAGTATTGCATTTTGACGTGCTATTTACCCTCGAGTTAACGTGATATCTTGACTAAAAACTATTTTCCTTTTTCTTTTGAATCTTAAGGTCAGATTGCGAATGCAGTCCTTTTGTTTTATTTCTTAATACAATACACAAGAAACTTTGAGTAATAAAAAGTAAAAAGAGTTTGTCCTAAAGGGTTTGATGATTTCTTTAAGGATGAAAGATTTTCGGTTTTCCCGGCGTATCTACCGGATAAATGTTTCTCGGGTGTTGCACTGGGTAAAAGGGGCCAAAGGTTCCGACGTTTCGTAGATCGAGTTGTATTCTATTTTCAGGGGGTTTAGAACCCCCTGATAATGGAGATCAAGTTGATCATCATTTATTAATGGAGATCAAGTCGAGAAACATTTATCCCTTTATTTGAGGAGTTGACGGACAAAAGATTTGGAGATCTTCGTACCGAGCGCTTTTTCTCTTAAGGGGTCACTTATTCCAGGTATTCTGAAAAATTAAACATATGTAGTATCTTTTAAGGGCGTTTTGTAAAATGAAATGAAAATGAAAGAGAATTTTTGGGCTAGTTTTACTCTATTTCAGCCTTGAAAGTGGAGATTGTAACATGGGCTTTAATGGAGATTGCTCAGGTTACAGCAGATAACGTCAATTTAATCGAGATAGGATATTTCAACTTTTTATTTAAACCGTATATAAGAAGCAAAAAGGCACCAAAAATTGAATAAACATAAAATATACGCATCTTATCGATTATTATTTAGAATATTAGAGATTTTTTGCCGACATTGAAGTCAAAATGCGGTTGTTACAAGACAGTGGTGCTGCAGTCGACTCCTATGCAGAGTCATCTACATGCCGCCACAATTACTTAATAGTTGTTGTGGCGGCATGTAGATGACTCTGCTCCTATGGCTACATTTACATATATATACCTACATACTACCCTGTGAGCCGCCGCATGGGCGTGTGACAGGGGACGTTAGGACATCAGACGTTTAATGGGTAAAGGTTTAGGGAAATGAAATGTTGAAGGGTATTACGGGAGTGTTTTCAGTGGAGCTCAATTTTTATTACGGTCACTTACTGTGCGTGGAATGAACGAATTTTTGTACATATCTCTTCGGCAAATTATCTCTCTTATTTTATCACTTCTGTCAGACCTAGAAATTTACGGTGGCATCAAAATTATATTCAATATGTCGCCCTGAAACACACCTGTTCTGAATTTTTCAAGCAAACGAAGCCTAGGGCGTGGTCTCCGAGTCTCTAGGTGCTCCCACCTTAATCCCTATAAAAGCTGTGAAACACTGCGTTTGCTCGTAGCAGCTTTTATCAAAACGCACAGCTTTCATGTGTATTTTACTCATTGTTTTGGTAAATATTTGTGTCCAAGGTTCCAAATGCTCGCGGCGTATTCGAGCTGTGTCGTAACCAGAGTGAAGTAGAACCTCTCTTTTATACCTTCCTATTATACGCTTGACAAATATAAATTGCTGAACAAATTTGCCCGTTAAACATGTATTCGTGCAACAACCGACCTATATTGTTACTTTCTATTGGTTTTTAGTAGAATTCCCATTTCATAAGGATAAGCAGGAGTTTAGTATTTGTCTTGACTCGCGTTGTCAAACCAGAGCTACCTTAATAACTGAGTCTTTTGGTCAGTAGCCTGGTGCTCACTTTCGTCCGTTTTCTAAATTTATTCGCGGAGGTCACGTGATGAAAAAATGCACTGTAAGGAAAGCCGAATTATGCACTAGTAAAGATCGATTTGGCGTAGACGTTCCTCCATTCAAGGGAATAGAACCCGGGACCCCGTCGCAAGAGGTCAGTCAGTTTTTCCCCAGCATCCCCGCCGACGTCGCGTCTCCTCGAGGTATTCCCGTTGCTCGGACGCGCAAGTTGACGCGCTAAACGATTCCGGCGTGTGATTGATCGTGAATATCCAAAGGGGGCGCCCTTTCGCGTTCCTCTCCTCTCTCTCGAGCGAGCTTTTGAAGTATGTTCCGCGATATCATTCGCTTGACATGCGGCTCATGCAGAAAAGTGGCCGGTACCGTTATGAGGGCTGGTTTTTCGTGCCTCTCCCGCTCCCTCCAGACACCTTGCCCCCCCTTTCCACATGCTGGAACTAACTCCTCCCCCACCCCTGCGCAGGCGGACATGCCGAGGGGGGATCCAACGCCACAGTCTTAAAACTTCCCTTCCTCGGTGACGTAACCCAACCGAAGTAGATATCCCTCAATGGTCCTGAGTCTGGTTCGCAGCAGCTTAAGGTAGTTTGAGGAAAATATTAGTTCACCTATAAATCAATGAATTTGTCTCATTTTAACACTCTATGGACGGAATGATGAAACATCAGCATGAAATAAATACTGCTACTATATAGTTTTTTTAAAAGTGCTATTTAAGCGTTTAAAAAAATTTGCAATTGATTTGAAAACAATATTGATTTTGAAATGTGATTTATTTGTATTATATGTATTTTATTTTCAATAATACTTTACATAATAATATTTACACAAGTTATACTTCAACATTACCTTCATAAGGTACCTTTTTTAAACCTCCTCTATTTTTGCTTCGTGTGAACGCTGAAAATATTTATTTCAGGGCTCCACCAGGCACGTCAGCGTCACACATTCATTTATTCAAATTGTTTGGCCAACTGCCGAAAGGGACGTAACTTTCCTAAGCGTTACAATTCTGTCTCGCGCAGCAACTAAATGGAAAAGCCTCCCAGGAAGCAGGTATTTCAATGATTTAGAATCGCAACAAATTTAACTCGCTAGTCCGTGGATGATTGATAAATGATATTTCACCATTTCAATGACACCAAAAGTTCTACCTCACCCCATAAGTTTCCGAGATATTTTCCAAAAAATACCTGCCGTTTTATATGAGAAATGGTACGGGTATGCACTTCAGGGAGAGTTTATTTTTTTTAATGAGAAATTCTAACACCTAAATCTCGTCAACAAATTAAAAGTATATTTTTTGTATGCTCCACAATGTTTTTGAAAATTAATCATATTTTCACAGCAGTAGATTTTTCAGGATCACAAAAAACCTTCCATTTTGAAGGAGTTTCAAAAGTACCGCGTGAAAAAATGAGTCAAAATAAAGACAAATTTAGATATTTTCAATTGATTACTAACCATTTCTGTGATTTAAAACTGTATTATTGCACCATTAATAATGCAATATTATATTCATACGGCCTACAACTATCGAAATTAAAACATAATTCGATCATGGTCTCAATTATGACTAGGAAACTATCTCGCTCAAACTAAAAACAACATTAAAACAATGAGGAAATTCTAAACCCAGATCTCGTCAAATAATTTACATTTTTTACTTCGTATGTTTTCTCTAATTTAAAAAAATAAACTATATAATACTGCATTACTGTTTTCAAAATCACAAAAAAGACTCGTGATAAGATTTTTTAACTGCCACCTGAAAAAATTGAGTCAAGTTTAATACATTCATAGAAATATTAATTCGATTACTGAGAAGTCAGTCACTTTAAGTATATTATTGTTCCATTTATATAATAATACTTAACGCATCCCTGCGACAGCTGCTAAAATGAAAACGTAAAAATCGGATATTCATCATAACTAGGGAAATATCTCGCTCAAACTACCTTAAGGTGGCTCTGGCTAGACTGCATGAGTCAAGACGAATACTAAGTTACACACTTATATTTGTTCATCATCAAAAATCCTGTGGCTGAATAATATCAAATAATTTTAACTTAAAACCGCTGTGAAGAATTACTCAATCTTACTCAATAACTTGAAATTGATATTCCAAGCGAATGACGAAGTAAAAGCCAATTTTTGACTAAGTTGTGCATATTTTGAAGCATTGAGTATGATGATCTTCAGAGAGGTGTAATGGCGGATCACTTGGAGGAGCAGCGGAACGATATCCCCGAAATTATGTTTCTAGAATAAGTACTGTCCAACAACCTACCAATCAGCTGAAGAATACTCAAATGGAATTAATGTCTTCCAGAGATATTTCTGCTCGAGACTCGAAGATCGAAGAAATTTTTTGTCACGACTGTATTCTCAGTACAATTTATTTCTCGTGATACCTCATTTGGAGTACGCTGCTAGCATATGGGATCCGTACGTAGTAGGACTAGTTTTAGATATAGATTAAATTCAGCGGAGAGAAGCTGGATTTGTTTAAAACTGTTACGATAAAGTTAGCCATGTTACGGAATTGTTGAAAGAATTTGGGTGGAAACCCAAAGGTTGTGGTAGGTGAGGTATCACGAAAAATAAATTGTACTCAGAATACAATTGTGACAAAAAATATCTTCGATCTTCTCTTCTCGAGCAGAAATGTCTCCGGAAAACATGCATTCCATTTGAGTATTCTTCAGCTGATTGGTAGGTTTTTGGACAGTACTTATTCTAGAAACCTAATTTCGGGGATATCGCTCCGCTGCTCCTCCTACAAGTGATCCGCCATCGAAGAGAAAAATTTAACTTACATTTTTTAAAAAAGTTTGATGCTGACTATTTTTTGTCGGACCTTGAGTATATTTTGTTCTAGCCAAACTATTATGGTGGAAACTATCACGGATAAAATATTAGGTAAGGGAATAGGCTCCAGAACAGATATATTTAGAATGTCGTTCTTTCCACGTACAATAAGGAGCCATAATATTTGCGACAGACCTGTCCAATGAAATTTGACCCTCACTAAGTAAAGTAGGTTTTGTAAGAGTGCTAATATCTTACCATTGTTATTAAAAACTCACCCCGCATGAAATTTCCGGCATGGTTTAGCTTATGTATGATTAAGTACCTTGTAGTACTATTTATCAATCACATTAATAATACTAACCAGTAGTTGTATCTTAACTGGTGTACTACATGGTAGCATGTTCCTCTACTAGGTACTGTCCTTGTTTCTGGTCCTACCGTGCATTGCTATCTTTACTGCTTTTGACCTGCGCCTAGCGGCCGGGGGAAAGGTGCGCGGTTCTGATTTGAACTGGAATGAGTACTGCATGCCTGGTGTGGAATCACCTCGTGCCACAAACCCTTGTGGTTGCTTGTGCGGTATTTCGTGGATCTAGATGTATTCTTCAATGCGTCGATGGGAGAGGAAAGTTGACATGGGCTCAGGCCACTCCAGACTGGTTCATCTTGTGTTACTTTGGCTTAAACTTCTCTGAAGAGGTAAACGGTATTCTCAAAGTTGATGCTGCGTAGCCTTAAGCCGATTAGCTCAAAGTTGCCATGAACGTGTGTACTTTCAGATTTGCTTCGAGGGAAAGTGGTAACCTATCCGCTCATGCGAACTCATTCACATAGATAATCACTTTACGGTAAACTTTGAACTATCCTATCCCATCACGCTTAAAGATTCCCTTTCGCGAGCGGCGTTTATGGCGCATTTTTTCCTCCATCAGTTCCATCATCGCATTAGATCCATCTCCGCGGCAGGCGCCCAAACCGGAATGTGATATAACCGACTACACGCTCGTGCTCTCTCGTGCGTGGTAATGTAGTGCACCCAAGAGAATGGGCGCCCCTTTGGTCAGTCATTAAAACGGGATACGCCGAAGTCAGATCGACCGAAAAATAATAATAATAAAAGATTGATGAAGCCTCGGCAGTAATCCGCTTTTATGAGGCGAACCATGATGATTCCAGGGCCTACCTCTATGAAGGGCGGTCGTTGTGCATGGGAGCATAAATTTTTACTTCACCTGCCCAGCCGATCTCACGACCCGTGACTGAGATGCCTTTAACCGAGATCCCACCGATAAACTCAGATCGGCTTGTCATCAAAATTTTCCCTGTGGTCGAATCTCCGTCGTTCATGCAGCTTCAGTGCCCTCGGCGGTTTTCGAACATGCGACCTTTTGTTCCAGTGCAAGTCTTCCTGTCCTCCCTCATAATTCTACTAGCTCAGTATCTTGCTTGCAGTATCTCTGGTATTTACAACCCATTTGGTTCACTCCTCATAGAGTGGTATTTAGATTCATGCTGATGGGGTGGAAGGTAAGTGTATCTTTATTTCATTTCCCTCTTGTCCCTTGAGCTTCGGATTTTCAGTGGAGTCCATTATCCCATGTTTTGTGTCACAGATTATGACGAATGTAGAAACAATTTGACGACTTGTTTGGGGAACCTTTTCTTTGTTCCTTTACGTATTCTTCCATGAATCCTTTCCAACTCAACTCCAGCTCCAATGAAACTCCAACCTCAAAATTAATATTTTTAGTGATTTTCCATCATATTGCAATTACTTTTTACTTATGTGTGATACTGTACTGTAATAACGACGTTTTACTCAATACATTGGTTCATTTACAAGTGTAAATCGTTATGAGTTCACCTTTTTGTCGGAAATACTAGCTCTACGTAGAAATCAATTGTCTACAATATCTTTTCAGGACATGGTCGAGGATTTTGATGGTAATCGGTTCGGTATCTATAGCAGAGAAAGTGGTATGTTATTACATTTAAATCACATAAAATTTACACATTGTTTAGTTTTCTTAAATTACAAGGACATCAATATCTAATTGACGATCTTATTGTAAATTTGTAGTATTTTTTCTTTAAGCAATCGATTTAAATGTGGCGTTAAACTTTCTGGACTGCTAGCCACCACTAGTGAGAGCCTTTTCGTGAATTGTCATTGCATTACACTTTTATCTTAGGAAGCGGGCATCTTAAGCACTCTTTTTTAGCCTTTGTACTCTCTCAATGTATTGTTGGAGGAAATAGATACTTGTTGTGATCTCTCTCCAATGATACGCTTTCGTTTTATTTTGATTTCCCAAAGGAAATGTTTTGTTGCTACCTTAAACAAATGAATTTTCTGACCATTTTCCTTACTTCCGACCCCTCAATCAAAGTATGATCACTGATGAGTATTGCCTGAAATTATTGAGAATTATGAAGATAGAAAGATGATAATAATTCGAAAAGTAGTGGAGAAGTCATAATAATAGCCTTCGTTTACGTAATCAAGCTGCAGACGGAAAAACACCTCGCGCCTTCCAATCGTTGGAAACATTCTTATGCGTCAAATACCCCTTCCCGTTCTTCTATTTCAGGTGAAACTCCCGGGCTTATCATATTAAGGAGGTACCATTATGGCTAAGTGAGTCAAAACATATACCAAACACCACCTTTACGAGTAGTAACTGTTGATAAAGTACTTATTTCACTGATGAGAAGCTGTAGCTGTAAAAAAAACAAAATTCAGCAGAAAATAAACATATTTCTTCGCAGTAAATTTTTAACGAACCATTTTCCAGCAATAGGGGCCAACTGCAGCGCTGCTTATGTCGAAGTAAGGCATTTTGGCTGCCGTCCGGAAGTTATAAGCCAAGAGCTCAAAAACTCAGACGAATCGATGCCTAAATTTTTATCACCACTCAACTCCCGGGCAGAATTACGTCTTGTGATCATTTTTAGCGAAATTTTGTTCATATTAAACACAAAAATATTAATTTTCGCCATGATTCACCCATGTTTGCATTCAACACCACGAAATTTAAAGTACTTTGTGCAAAAAAATATAGTTGAAAGATAGGATTTACCTGTGATTATCAAAAGAAGTACTTATTTTTCTTCAAGTATGTACCTAAAAAATGAATTAAATGATATTTAGGGCATTTGGGCATATGGTGGAGGGGAAAATATTGGATATCGGGAGAACGTAAGAAAGAGAATACGTTTTTATGGACGGGATGAAGAAGCTTGTACATATGATGGGACAAAGAAAGGACTATTTTTGGTATCTAGGGCCTTGTTCATTTGAAAATCCAGAGAATCTGTACTTTCTTCTGTTTAAACCTAACTTATTCCGGTGGATCACTTATATAACATGGTGAAGCCATCTCATGGCGAAGAAATCCCAGTTAACTTTCGCTGAAATTTCTGAAAGCAGGTCCTAATTTTTTCGTCTGTCCGCATAATGAGTTAATAAGAATTTTCATGATGAATACATGAAATCCTTTTTTTGCTTGAGAAATTCAGAACTGGTGTGTTTCAGAACGACTCAGAGAATGTCATCATGACACCTCGCTAAATCTATAGGACAGACAGAAGCGATGAAATAACAGAGGTACATTGCCGAACAGATAGGTACAAAAACTCGTTCTTTCCACGTACAATAAGCAACCACAATAAGAACTGAGATCCACTAAATACACTCCAATAATACACGTCACCATTTCACCTCCCAAAACCTTATCTATTACACCTTTGCACGATTGATGTCCTAACACCTCCTGCCACACTCCCACACGACGGCTCGCATGGTAGTATGTACATGTAGATGCACAGAAATACATATTCCAACTACCGTAAATTAATGTTTTTGTAATAGAAAATTTTATAATCTTATCCTACAGACGCTACAGGTGACTTGAGGTCAGAGGGTCGGTTTATTTATTTATTACATTGATATTGCAATTAGACATTGCCTGGTGGAAATATAATATTAATTTAGGCTGAATTAATGATAATAAAGTTTAATAAATACGCATACCTACATGGAACGTAAAACCTCCTCTCGTTTTTTATGTGTAATATTTTTAAAAAATATTTACATTCCTTTTATATCTGAAGACGCAACTAGAATGTATGTAGAAATTTTTGTCACCAATGAGCATCTCACCTGGAAAACAATTCAAAATCCATAAAAAATTATCGAACTAATTATCGATTAAATGTTGTAGGTTAATTTTCGCATGGTCATTTTTAAAATTACTGACTTAGGTGGAAGGAATTCGGAAGATATTTTCTCCTCTCTCTCTCTGGTGAACTTGAGTATTACAAATTGTCACTGATGAATAGCTGTTGAATTGAGGGCACTTAGCGTCTTGAGTATTCTTGTACTTGACATGGTTTTTGAAATGATCGCACCATCTTCGTCTCATGGCTGCGATGATGGCATCGTAATGATGAAGTGTATATCGGAAAATGAATCGAAAGCGTGTAATCACTTCCAGGAGAAGGTTGTAAGTTACCTCAATTAAAGTGTGATTTGTTCTTCACACCTCAACTTGAAGCCAATTTTTGAAGTTCACTGCCCTTAAACCTTGCCCTCGCATTGAGCAGTTACTCCTAATTTCAACGTTGATAGCCTTAATTTCTTCATATGTGTAACGTAATATGCCCTAACGACTCCTTGAAAGAAAGGTAGCTATTGTCTGGGTCATGTGTTTGATAGATCAATCACTCTTTTCCCGTCAGGCTTCAATAAATGTTTTCTGAGCAGTTAATGCCGTATTTTCCGACGAATACTTTCTCTACATGGGTACTTTAAGTGTGATCAGTGATCCTAACGGCTCTTTGTTGGTCTATTATCGGGTTTAAGTATCTTTAATTCTCAACTTGAATACTGGCTCTTGTGACGGCCATTGCTGTGGTTAGGAAAACTGAATGAGTTTGATCGTCGACTAATTGACTAGGATATTTTTTAATCCTCCTTTTTATGGTCTCTCCCTCATCCTCGAGCCCTTAATTAACTAAATTTTTATTGTATCTACTGCATCCGGTTGTGATTTTGAGTCGGAATTCGTAATTTTTAACAGGTTAATTATCGCCTAATCAATAAATCTATGTGATTAAATCAGAAATCACAAGGTTTCAGATACTTCGGTGAAATTTTTCAGCATGGAAGTCATCAATTGGTTTGCGCACGATTCATTCGTCTTATCTATGTGAAGATTTAATCTTTTGCCATTAGATTGAACGAAGGTAATGTGAAATAATGACAAATTACACTTACTGACGCGTCACCTTCGTTTATCGCTTCATGTTTCAAAAGAGCCGAATTTAAGTGGGTGGAGTGACCTCTAACATGCGGTAAAAATACGTTCGAGGAGTCATTAAATAAAAAACTAATTTCTTTAGAAAAGGTTGATAATTAGAACAATCCGGACCCATTACGTACAGTAAAATATGAAAAAATACTGCTTTAAATATATCTATGACACTTGATTTGCTAAAATGACAGCCATTCATTGAATCTATGTGATATTTTTTCGCTTATTTTGAATGAATATTTTGAAATTTTATAGTAAAATTTGTGTATAAATATTATTCAGTAAGTGTAGTACCATATGGTAAAATTCAAAACTTAAAAAAAATATTATACTAGAAGTGATTTACCCAATAAGATAGAATATATAAAAAAAGGAATAAATATCTATGCTAATTTTTTACAGTCACAGGCCCTTGTCTCCATCAATGATTCCACTCTTCAGCTTAGAATACATCCTGTCTATAATCACCCCACGTATAAATCCTATTTCTTTAGAGATAAATCAAGAAAAATTCATCTCTTGGACTGGGATTAGAATCGAAGCCTTCTTGCGTTCTTTTTTACTGAGAATTTTGCGGAGACTTCGAATGAAAAAGGTGTTTGAATGAAGCTCCGTACAAAGTGTGTACTTAACTCCCGTACTTGATCGCATGACGCTACTGTCCTCAAAGTGAAGGCCTAATCTAAACATCGTGTATACCTTAAACGAATTTAAAGCAATCAAATATCACATTTTCTTTAAACATTGTCATAGAAAAAATTCAACTTTAATGGTATGTATCTTTCATGGCTACATGCCAGTAGTAAAAAGTTGAAGGCGAGGTTAGCCTATTAGATATTTAGTTCTCTTAACGTTGGTTGCAGTCGCTGTAAAAATTATTTTTCAAAGGATGTAGAGCTCTCAGGTTTCCAACTGCGTGATGATGGTTTGTGACGCGGGCGTTTCGAAGGCGTAGTCCTCCATCGTCCTCAGGGTGAGGTTCATCCGATTTTGAGTGCACCAGGATTAGGCCAAGGAGAACTTTATGGGGTCACCCGCAATGCACAAGCGTGCAAAATCCCAAATGAAAAAAATTATCCGTCTTGACCGGGACTCGAGCCCGGATCCCACGATTTCCAGCCGAGTACTTTCGCCGGCTAAGCTACCGAGTTGTCCTCTTCCCCTGTGGATGTTTGTGGACTTAACGAGTACTGCCGCTAAACATTATCGGAAGTAACTGGCTACAGCACTCGGCCGGAAATCGAGGGATCCGGCTTCGAGCCCTGGTCAAGGCGCATGATTTTCCCACAAGGAATTTCGCACGCGTTAGGTTCATCACGTTTATTTTTTGGGAATGAAGTGTTCAGTGCTTCAACGGACAGGTTTTCTTGGTATTCCTCTTATTCTACTACTTAGCATCCTTGCTTCCTCCTATAGACTGAAATATGGCCTTGTGGCCCGAATAGGAGGCTACGCCTTCGAAAAGCGAGACCTGTACATCCTAAGCATTCGCTGGGAAAGCCTGAAAACTAATATTTTTATTGTACTTTGCTACTATACCGAGTTTCACTAGGATTCCTGACCTGCATCGTGTTTTTCAAACGCCACGAAATTGACCTCAAGATGCATGAAAACGAATCCATCGCTATCGAACGATGGTGAAGTTTAACACACTTCTGTTTTTGGCTCTTTCATCGCATTTTCCACGTCCGTAATATTATTTTTGGAATAAAGTGTTCAGCGCTTCAACGGACAGGTCTTTTTTGTAAGTTCTGTTTATTTACTGTTTACTATCTTTGCTTTCCCTGAGAGCCTGCAATATGGGAAGACCTTGTTACCCGAATGGAAATGATTGTGATGAGCAATTAAACAGGTGTTCCTTGTGCCAGGGAAGAAAACAGGTCATAAAGATGTTTCTTTCCCTCACGCTACTAAGCATGGCTAATCGCTTCATGCACCTGGCGTAATAAATTGAAAACCGCTGTTTTTGTAATAGGTGTTATTTTCCTAATGCCCATGGCTGTCAGTCTAAGATATTAGCCTTTCAAATATTTGATTTTGAATCAGGAATGAATTTGTAGGTAAGGAGGCTTTTATAAAATAGTTGATAGCTGCGATTAATTCGCCTATTGAATCATCCAATCAAACTGTTATTTATGGATTATGCTTATCTTTTCAAGATTTAAAGGAGTGAATATGTGCGTATTTAGCCTGTTGGTCACGAGGTATTGCGGGCTAATGAATTTGAGAGTAATATAGTAATTATTGCACGTAAAGTTTATTGCAAGAATGATATTTTTTCACTCCATGACGTGGATCATTGTTTACTATTGTTTGTTGTACCACTGAAAATACCAAAAAATATAATTTATTCCCTAGAATCCTTTTGAAAGCCACCATTATCGAATTAGCACATACGTTTGAATCATGTGATTTCTCCTATTATTTGTTAACTCGTCTCGTTGCCTAGCTTGGAAAATAGCTTTACATTAGCTTATTAGATATTTACCCAAAAAACATTCGCACTTAAAGGTATCTCTAGGAAGGTGGCGTCTAGACACCATACCTAATTTGAATTCACCAAGAGAAATTTTGAAAATCAGTGCAAAATCTGAAATGAGTCGCGCGGACCGCACTGGAGTAAACATTCTGAGCAGCTGTACAGATTTTCCTTCAGGAAAAAAATCAGCTCAATTATTTTCTAGGATTTTAGGACGATGATCTTTCTTTGAAAGATGCCAACTTGGTTAAATATAGTTTCAATTTTGACGGATCAAATTTAAGACAAACCTGACTTTGACTCGTTCCGAAAGCTTTGTCATCAGATTGATGATTACTGGTCAACGAATGATAACCTGCACATCTTGAGTGTTCCATATAAATCTCTTAATGCTCTTTTTTAGAAAATACCTACATTATTAATGGAGAACCTTTACACTTATTGCTTGAAACCAATCTCAAAAGTTTTAATCTTTTGTTACTGGTGCCACTAATTTGAGTTGTCAAGGCATGAAAAAATTCTTAGTGGTGGAAAGGGGAAATCAAAGCTATGATTTCCCCTTTAAGTCCGAGTTAATTCTACTTTCTAATTTTTAATGTTTTATTAGCTTAGCGAGTGAGATAAATGAAGAAATAATATAAAGAACCTTTTCCCCTATTTGATGATACCGGTTAATCTGGTGGACGGGATCAAACCCAGCACCGTTCAGTGAAAAAGAATTGCAGTCGACGCTGATTTCCCAGAAGCGAATGTGTACCCATACATCGTATGTGTGCCCGTAAAATTGCATTTCTTACGGGTTTTCCAAGGTTTTTCTCGGAAGAAAAAGCCATGTTATTACCGAGTCTTGGGATCCGAGTGAAATCGGTTTCATGCCTAGAAGAAATGTGGCGTTTGAAGCTTCACTCTCTCAAAGACATGCTGAGTGCGTGTTGGTTTATGGTGGATGGCCTTTCGGGTAGGTGTTCTCACTCACTATCTCCGATGTCTTTCTCCTTTTCTGCGGGGATATCGCCGAGAAAAAAAGGTCGCGGATGGCTTGTGCGAGGAAAAGGGAAAGGTCGTGCGTGAACGGAGATGCGCTTTTCCCTCGTGTCGGAGGTGAGTCGGCGATTCTTGTCAAGCAAGGAGGACGGGATGGCCCGGGAGGAGAGCTCTTTGAAAGCCATTGGTTGATCTTGGAAGGACGATTTGGTAAAGTAGGTATGGTGGTGGCGAAACATGGTGGCAGTAGCCTGTGCAAAGTACAAGGTCAAAGTGGGGATAGGCTCGCGTGGAGCGGGTTGGCTAAATAGGGGAAGGGGAAGGACAGTGCATGGTTGGCTACTTTGCTGACATGACTGTACGTAGGGTGGCTAAGGTTGGCTATGAAAATCAATACAAATACTAATTTACACATTTTTTCGGTAAAAATAATCTGGCCTCCACTGATGAAATTGGTTACCTATCGAAAACCAAAGTTGAGGTACAAATTATGCTGATTATTCCGGGCATATAATTTGATGACCACATTTATTAAGTCATAGGAGACGATTATGATAGTGACATTGGCATGAAAACACCACATTTTGAATTCAATTACTTCATTTTGTGCTAATTCAGTAATGGTCGCATTCAAAATGATTAGAAGGAATGAATGATGTTATCTGGTATTTTCAAGGGTCAAAAAAATTCGCATCCCATATATTTCACAGCAATAGAAAATAATTGTCTACGTCATGGGGTGAATAAATATCATTCCTTCAATTACCTTTACATGCAATAATTACTATCTTACTCTCAAATTCATTAGCACGCAATACCTCATAACACAAAGGCTAAATACGCACATATTCACTCCTTTTAACCTTGAAAAGATGTGCATAATCCAAAAATAACATGTTGATCGTACGATTTAGTAGCTGAATTAATCGCATCTATTAGCTATTGTATATGGGACTCATTACCAATAAATTCATACCAAGTAGTGATTCCCTAATAACTTAAAATTTTTTCAGAGCGATACAGAGCATATTATCATGATTCCTCACTACAACTCTAGGCCTGACAGATGCGATAAAATAAGAGAGATACATTGCCGAAGAGATAGGTACAAAAACTCGTTCTTTCCGCACACAATAAGCGACCACAATAAAAATTGAGCTCCACTAAATACACTCCTATAATACATGTCACCATTTCATCTCCCAAAAACTTACATCTTTACATGGCTGGTGACCTAACACCCCCTGCCATACGCCCATGCGGTGGCTCGCTTGGTATTATGTAAATGTAGATGTAGAAATTAATAGGCAGCAGTATGCCTGTATGGTAGTTTTATCCAATTTTACATGACTTTTCGATACTTTAAGTTTTTATTAAAAGCTTGAATATGCTTTCTCTTTCAATTTGAGATTTTTTATACTCTAACCCTTTTAGTGCGGCGGGCCGATATATCGGCTTTGGCATCTCAGGCGTAAAGTGCGGCGGGCCGATATATCGCCTCATAGGCAAAATATTGTTTTACTTTTGCACACAAATATAATTACAATTATTTTTTGTACGAAGTATAAGCGTTTTTTTATTATTACCTAATTCAATGCATACGCAATAAGAAAAACTGCATATGGATATTTTAAACAATAACTTTATAATATTTATTTTCCTAGAGTGATACATTTCATTCTAGTTACCCTCCGCATTTCTCACTAGAACCGCCGGCAGGGGTCAGTACATACAAATTTGTACAGTAGGTACATACAAATTGGTACAGTACATACAAATTTCCATTAGAGCCTATGGTAAATTTTCCACTTTCAAGACTGATCAACCGTACAACTAGCCTGGATACCTTATTTTATTCCCTTTTCATTTAATAAAACGCACATCAAAGGTGCTATACCTTCATGTATTTTCAGAATTTCTGGAATAGGTGACTCTGAGGCCAGAGCCCCCTTAAGATGACAGGAGAGGTAACCGCAGGTCATTGAATGCGTATTTTTATAATTTTATAAGTAAGTTGAACAATAAAATCATTGGACTGCATTTAACGTAAGTGAATCTTTCTTTTGCGTTGGGATTTACCAAAAATGCAACAATGATCATCATACAAGAATGATGTTTTTAATGTTTTTCCTTAAATATGGCTGTAAGGTTCTGCGCGATATCCGAAATTTAGGCGAGATCATATAAAAATATGTTGTTTTCTAAAAATAATTCATGTTGTCAACAGCTGTAATCTGAAGAAATGTATTGTTTTGCGTTTATAATAAAATATGTTCGCAATTATCTAATCGTAACGAAATATATGTCTTGATCCATAATGCTATGTGTTAAAATAGCATTGAATTGCCAGAAAACCAGACCTTTGACGCAGTTTGTTTTCACTTTTATCATTAATATCACTGAGGGAAACGACCCTTGAAAAATGGGTGTCCAAGACCAATGATCAATTGTTGTCTGTAGTTGAGGCTATAGCAGATGTATCGTGTTGATCCACGTGATATTCCAGTGGCTTACGTGTCTAAACAAGCGAGCGCCTCGGCGTGAGGAGGAAAATCGTGAGACGCATGCAAACTCCTCTTAATTTACGGTTCTCTCTTCAAGGTCGAACGAAAATAATAGATACTTTCTAGCCAGGTTGACTCTGCTGGAGCTAGTTCTAACCTTAGGGTAATTAAGTACTGCTGTAAATACGCATGCCATCCATTTAATGATATAAGTATGGAAATTTCAACCTAATGCATATCCAACCTATGTATCTCCTCATAATAGAGTTCTTTTGAATTAACTTTGATGTTTAAAAAAATAAAGTTTGCTAATTCCTGTTTTAATATTTTTCATATAAATTCAACCATTAATAAAATCTGGGTCTAATATTTTTTACGTCCTCTGAAAAAATGAACTCGCAAAAGTGATAATCATCCACGATGTTATAACTGTGTTACTGAAACATGTAACATGGTAAGTTACCCATCGGGACATCTATTCTTTTGATACTGCGTATTTTATACAGAGTAAGAGTTTAACAGCGTGAGGGATACTCATAAAGGACAATGCGCACACCACTTCATTGACAAATAAGCAATGCACCAGTCCGCAAAAATCGACAAGTTTTGAATTTCAGAGTACGTAAAAAATATTAGACCCAGATTTTATTAATGGTTGAATTTATCTGAAAAAATTAAAACAGGGAAAAGCAAACTTTATTTTTTTAAACATCAAAGTTAATACAAAAGTATCGATTAAGTACTGCTGTAAATACGCATGCCATCCATTTAATGATATAAGTATGAAAAATTCAACCTAATGCATATCCAACCTATGTATCTCTTCATAATAGAGTTCTTTTGAATTAACTTTGATGTTTAAAAAAAAATAAAGTTTGCTCATTCCTGTTTTAATTTTTTTCATATAAAGTCAACCATTAATAAAATCTGGGTCTAATATTTTTTACGTACTCTGAAAAAATGAACTCGCAAAAGTGATAATCATCCACGATGTTATAACAGTGTTACTGAAACATGCAACATGGTAAGTTACCCATCAGGATTTCTATTTTTTTGATACTGCGTATTTTATACAGAGTAGGAGTTTAACAGCGTGAGGGATACTCATAAAGGACAATGCGCACACCGCTTCATTGACGAGTAGGCAATGCACCAGTCCGCAAAAATCGACAATGGGCCCGCCGAATCCTCGACCCACGCACATTTTAGATTTGAACCCATTGAAATTGGCATTTTCACGCAAGTATTGCGCTTATCTTGTTCATTGAGAGGGACATAATTTATAGATAACTTCTAGGGAAATTCAAGTTAGTGCACACGCACCCAGTGCACAGTGCACACGCCATGAGAAGATCTATTTATTTTTGAAAACGGAGCTGATTGATATTTTTTCAATTTTTATTTTATGTAATATGTCCATCAACAGTGAGAACAACATCAACATTTTTGAGGAATATTGTGCCCTTCATATCATTATCGTGGATCAGTATCCATATAGTCTAACTTATCATGACAATGTGCATCCAAGCGGAATGAAATCAATAAGACTCAAAACATTTTTTCAGAGCAGTAGTTTCTCTTTTGAACTAATCCTGAGTCGGAAAATAAATCGTTACCTAGAAGCCATAAGCACAGTGTGCACTCAGCACTTATTTTACGCTCCATCAATCTGGTAAATTTATTTTGATTGTTATTCAATTTATGAGATGAACTTTCGTTGATATTCTTAAGCAATCAGAAGCTAACCTCCTGTTCCTCTCACGTTGATTGAATTCTTCCCAGTCAGAAAGAAAAGGAACATTTTGCGCCGTAGAAACTCGAAGACAATAAATCACAAATCGCGCTTAACCAATCCATGCAATTAATGAAGACTAGATGACCCGAGCAAATATTTCGCACAGTATGCAGCTTCTTCCTGTTTCATCCTTCTTTCTTCCTCTTCTTTTACCTGTTTCCTCCCATGGATAATTATATGTTATTTATGTTTATGTTAGAGATACATAACGTAAATAGTAAATGGTCACGCTGATTGCATGTAGAATGTAATCAATCTATCTGAACGATGTGTTAATAGATGCCGCCTCCTACAGTATTTTAAGCATGTAACCATTGCCAACATATTAGTTGATTATATTGTCAACAGATGGCGTTGTATCTTTTTTTAACAAAACCGTTAATTTTAAACAATTTGTCTATTTTTCATCAATATCGGGGAACATAAGCTTTAAATCGATGTTTGAATCATTAATTTTGATGCATCATTATGGGAGTTATGGCGTTGCGACAAAAAAACACCTTTGAGTAATAATATATACGGATGTGTGGAGTCGATATACCTCGAGCGAGTAATCGACATGGACAAATCGAAACTTTTAAGTCAAATTAATGGGTAAATAGTGAAATTTGAGATTGAGATTGTATTTTTCGTCAGAAGCCGGTGCTTCAACATTTAAAATAATACCTCAGTTATCACTGTAGGTGCAGTATTAACGGAGCATATACGGGATGACAGAAAAAGACCTTTCTGTAATAATTAATGAAGATTCCAGGCTTCCGTAATTTTTTCCGCGTAAGCCTATTTATATGATAACATTTTAGCTGGCTTTACAGTTGACATTGACGTCATCAGGTCTTTGACCGTGGGATGCTAAATGTCCCCTTAGAAATGGACCGGTCCTTCGATGGAAACCTCAGAAAATTTTCTTAGTGTACTATGTCCCTTCACAGGAGCCTTTGGAAGCAATCTATGAACACATAGGCTGTTTCAGCGCACGCAAAGGGATACAGAAGACTCGACCCTGACTCACCGGAGCCCTTCTTAACAGAATTTTACTCTACTTCGCCGGCTTAAATTGACTTCAGTACAATGCCATTAAATAAAATAAGCGCTTACATCGGCCGTTGATATGATTCAATAAAAGCTATTCAATCATGCAATTTCATTTGATAATCTCTTCAGATACGTAGATAATTGGTTTTAATAAGTCAGAACGAGATTGAAACTCAGGTGTACCCTCATACATAAACTCTTGTCGCATGTTTGGCAAAGATAGAGGTCATCGGTCATAGTATACAGACAAAATATTAAGGAGAGAAACAAAAATACCAAATTTACAGAATAATTTGAATGAAGCAGTTAATAATGTCAGTTGAAATATTTATGAATAGTAAAATAAAATCAAAAAAGACATTTTTTGGCATCAATGGTTTACAAGTAACAAATATTATGAACCGTTTACTCCATTTGCTAATGGTTGGACATGGGTTCCGTCTCCTTATTCAACTCTACAAAAATTTCCTTATTCCTTGGTCACCCGATTCCTTCTTCTTCCGGGATATCAACGCATGGTTGCTTTTTCCAGACGACGTTCCTTCGCCTATCGCGGAGACGTCTTCCGGTCTTTCAGGCACATTTAGGCGCTGAGGTCGTCATCGACCATAAGTCCTCTAAAGGATGGCAGAAGATTTGTTGTCGGAAGGAAGCATTCTCTCAAATAAAAGCAATGATGAGGAGGATGCCCGTACGTATACATCGCGGCAACCTTGAAAATAACCTTTATCATTGTGTTTCTAACTTCGCGCAGAAAATACGCGCTTAGTTTAACAAAACTGTGCGAAACGAAATACGTCTTCATTAAAAAAAATTTTTTTTCGTCCGTCCGCTAGTTGAGGACTACGGAAATCAAAAAATGGGCAACTTTTAAACATCCTTCGAAGGCTTCTTTGACTTATTATCGTCATTGTGCGAATGCCGTCTCTTTCCCTATTTCCGGTCATTTGAGAGTCCTCTTTTATCCTTCACTCGGAGCTCGGGGGATAAAAAACTCATTTTACGGCGGTAATTGTTTATTGTTTTCGTTATTCCTCGTTAAGTGAAAGGCATATTCAAGAGGAAATGCGAGCCATTTCCACCGTCTATCTCTCTCCCTCTCGCTAATAAAAAAATGAACAGTTACAGGCGGGTTGTGTACCGTCAACGGAATAAGCCTCGTAGCTGTTGACACGTCGCGCCGATTCTTCGCGCCAGTGTAAAAACAAACATGGGCACTTTTTATGTCTCTCGGCCTGTGTTTCCGGGTGGAATGGAATTCCCGCCCGTTCGCAGTGATTTTCGTGATCCTCTGTTCCCGAATCTGGAGTAAAATTGGCCGAGGAACCCGTAAAATTGCTCGATAAATTCAATGTTGATGTTAATATTGCTCTTTTCAGGTATTCTCGTCGCGTGTTTAGTATTTCTGACAACAGTTTCTCCCCTCTTCCTGGGGGCTGGGCGTTGGACATTTTTTAATCAGAAACTGTTGTCAGAAATACTAAACACGCGACAAGAATACCTGCAAAGAGCAATATTAACAAATATATGAGTCGCGGAAGCCTTCAAAAAAATTTCAATGTTGATGTGTTTTAACATTCAAGCTAGTTTGATCAAGATAGTTCCCTGGTCATAATGGAGACCGTATTCGAATTTTACGTTTTAATTTCAGCTTCTTTAGGAAGCAGGCATAAATATATAAATTTGTAATAAATCAGTAAATATTCTGTTATTAGTGGTACAACTGAATACTTTTATATGACTGAGATTCTAAATAATTTGATAAAGGTATTTATAGAAGCCTTATACTTGACTCATTTTTTTCACCCGGTACGTTTTCAACTCATTCATAACGGAAGATTTTATTGTGATTCTAAAAAAATCACGGCGATGACAATATGATTTATTTTCAGAAATGGTTGAAAAAACATAATAACTACACGCTGTTAGTTTTTTGACGACATCTAGGTGGTAGAAATTCCTCATTTTTTTAAATAAGCTCCCTCTTGAGTGCATACACGTTCCATTTCCTATGTAAAGTAGCTGGTAGTTTTTGGCAAATATTTTGGAAAGTAGTTCGGTAAAGGGCTGATATTTTGGTATCTTGGGAAGGGTGAGATATTTTTCATTAAAATTGGACCGAATTAATTGATTTCTAGGTAAAATGATATTTTGCTCAAACTACCTTAAGTGCACCTCTAGTATGGCATAAACGATGGAGGTTAGTTGAGCGGTCGTGACCCCGTTTACTATCCTGGGCTAAAGGTTCGCCATTCATAAAAATGAATGGAAAATATCGTAAATAGTCCTTCTCTAATTTTCCTATAGAGGCTTCAACTAAACCATATTACGGGTGCCAGCCAAATGTGCCAATTTAAATTATGTAAATATTCAATGAATATTTTGATAATTTAAATGTTTAATGTTTTTATTAATTTGAAAATATATATTTCATTATCATTTTGAATATATTCATACAAAAAAATATGATCACTTCATGTTTGGTTTTGTAGGACACCTTTTTTATCTTTGCCACTACTGCAAAAATTAAAAAAAATAATAACTTAATTATAAAATTATAATTGAAAATAATTAAGTTAAATAAAAATTTAATAAAAAAAGTCTGTACGTTATTTTGCTTCGAATTTTTTATTGGGGCGACTCCGCCCCTATGTAGCACTGAGCATGCACTGGTCACCATCTCCTACAGTTCCGCCCTACCTCGGCTACTTTGTTGTTAACATTGATGAAGATTGAAGGAGCATTACGTCATACAACTTTTGCCTGGCAACCGGTCAAAGAACAATATTGGTCATCCATGTTCTTTCTTTTTTACTTCTACTAATTATTCTGCAAGCCACCACATGCGTCTTTAGGAGGGGGTGGCTTTTCATCCACATGAACTAGAGTGAAGAAATTAACTTCCACCAGCATGCACCACACTATGGGTATGCTACAAATGCTACATAAATTGCTAAACTAATCTGTTATGTAACTATTGAAACGTGAGACAAGAGTTACGCAGGGATCATGTGAAGCATGGTGTTGGTATTACTCGGCTGATAAAATACAAGCATTGGGGAGAAAATCAAGCAATCAGCTACACTACATGCCAACTAACCTATTCCGAAGTCTTGACGCAGCCATTACGGTCTCTCATCGATCGCGGGAAACACGACTTCCCTGGATAGCAAAACGGAATGGACGAGTTACTCCATGTAAAGCAAGAATATCCACCTTCAGGTCGAAATTTTAGGAGTAAGCCTTGAAATATATATTATTTATATATTATATTATTATTATTATTATTATGTTTTTTACTTCTGTAATTTTCCCCTCCGAGTCCCCGGCTAACATCGGGTTTCGTTGCCGTCATAATGGCCGAGAACTCGAGAGGGGGGGTGCAGAGTTCGTAGCCGCTTCCGTTTAACCCATCGGATCAGCGGCTACGCTGCGTTCGGGTCGTGCGCACGGAGCAGACGGAGCGACCCCAAGAGGACGGCCTTCTGCATGCGGGCTGCAAGTGATTCCGCCTGTGCCACGCAAGCAGGAATACACTTGATGCTCTGTATCAGCGAGCCCTTGATTCCACCGAGCACACCTATGACTAGGACTACTAGTTTTACAGAGTGTCCCGGGTACATCTGCCGAAGTTCGAACAGCAGGTCTTGATATTTCGTCCGTTTTTCCGCCTCTTTCGCGTCCAAGTTCGTATCGGCCGGAGCCGAAAACTCGATTACGAACATGGAACGCGATAGACGGTCGAGGAGAACGATGTCAGGCTTGTTCGCCTCCAACTGCCTGGTGGTGGGGAATGAGTAATTCCACCAGATTATTATTATTATTATTATATATTATATTATTTATATAGTAATATGGATTTTACTCGATTTTGCAATAGTTTTCACCGTGAATGCGGATAATTATTAATTTACATACATACCAATCGCGCTGTTCCATTCCGGGGTAGGTACAGTCACATAGTTTCACTCACAAACTCACATTTATACACCTAACTCTGCTTCAATAATTTCCTCCATACTAACCTATCCTTGCAAACCTCTTTTGCCTCATTTACCCCCATACACTGTTTCATACACGCCCTCCTGTTTTTAAGACTTCTAATATTCCTCCTCCTGAGAATTTCCTCAACCACATTCAACCACAACTTTCTCGGCCTACCTCTACCTCTCACACCATTAATTCTACTCTCATATATCTGTTTCGTTATTCAACTCTCATCCATTCTCTCAACATGGCCAAACCAACGAATTTATTAATTTAACTGATGAAAAAAATACATGTACGGAGAGTGCATGACAAAGAAGCAAATGCATACTGATTTCTAGTAAGTTTTCAATGGAGAACATTGTAAAATTTCAAAATAAGCGCGTCAGCCCGTAAGGACTAAGAGGAAATTAGGGTTAACAAAGATGGCGAACAGGCCACGCCCACGTAAGAGCTTCTAGCATTGACCGTCGTAGTAAACATCCTCTCCATGTACCTCAATATCTGTCAGTAAAAAGATCCTTTGTTAACAATTAAAAGCGATGATCTATTAATTTACAGTATTATTTCTCTCGACCTCTTGATATTAATAACACATTCAATATATCGAGTTTAGGTCATACGTAATAAAAAAAACTTATCCTCTGCCAACGTTTCGGATTTAATTCTTCCATCATCAGGACATAAAGAGAACCAGAAGGTACAACAACCACAATTACAATTTAAGAATCACATTCCGAAACGTTGGTGGAGTATAAGTTTTTTCATTACGTATGACCTAAACTCGATATACTGGATCTATGATTCACAATAAATAAGGCGAGTGCAGGAATGTTTGCGAAACATAGTTTCCCATATCCTAGTATGCGGGAGAGAGAAGCTGAATGCAGAAGTCACCCTGAGAGGAGAGAAATTAGAGCAAGTGGATTCCTTCACCTATCTAGGAAGTAACATCACGTGGGACGGAAGAAGTATGTACAACGAACATCAAGCCCAAGGTAAGAAGGCGTTCATGGGAAAAAGACAACCGCTGCGCTCAATGAAGATAAGACTACAAACCAGGAAACAGTATGCGAAAACATTCGTGTGGAGTGTGGAACGCTATGGATCGGAAGCATGGACCATCGGAAAAGCTGACCAGAAAAGAATAGAAGCCTCTGAAACCTGGTGCTGGAGGAGGATGCTGAAGATAAAATGAACGGGCAAAATAAGAAATGATAAAGTGTACAGAGGAGTAGAAGAAGAAAGTAGCTCATGGAACACTATGCAGAAAAGAAGAACCAGATGGATTGGACACACCCTGAGACACAATGGAATTGTAAAGAACAAAATTGAAGTTAAAATAGAGGGAAAAGTCCCCGGAGGTGGACCAAGGAATAAGTTCAAAGGCCAAATAAAGAGAAAAGTACATAGGAAGAGGTACAAGTAGGTAAAGGAACCAGCATTAGATAAGAAAGGGTGGAGGGCTACAGTCAACCAATCCTAGGATTGAACGACCAAAGATGACAGTTTCCCGGTCTTGATAATCAAAGATTCCGAAATGTTTGGATTTTAGACCAGCAGCGCCCCTGAGGCCGAACCTCCAGACATTGGTTGGGGCTTCACCGCGAGCATTGCTATATGTAATCTCGAGTGTGTAGTAAACTTCTTGCATGAAAACTACCGACTTATTCCACATTTTTCCAGCGATAAATGTTTCATTTATTTGAAAGAATCTAACTTCCATCAAAACGTTAATTTGCTATTAACCCACCGAAGGCGTCTCTGCTAAGTCGTGTCCTTCACTTTCGCCCGGGTCCTTAAAACCCATGATGACCTATTCAGGATGACCTTGGGATTATCCAACCTTAAAAATGACGTAAGTTTGACTTCTCGAGGTCGAAATGTTTTAATAATGCCATTTTAAAGGAGGTTTACCCGTCACTGTATGAGCTACAAGACATACTTAATTCCTCATTTTCGCTTGTATTTTTTTAAAAATATACCACTTTCGCTGTGGACGGTCCTTGGATTTTGGTAACTAAGGTTAAAATACAAGCTGTGTAGATTATTCGACGAATAAATTTCAATGAGACCTTTTATTATGTTATTTTGGCCAAAAGAAAGTAAATTGTTGTATATAAAATCGTCATACTGCTTCATTGTCACTGATCGAAGATTCTGCGGGCATACCGACGATTTTTATGAACTGTTGGATAGCTTGCCAATGAAGCTGTATGCGAATTGTTCTTTGTGAGTATTAGTTACGCTGTTGAACGCGTACCCTTTAGAATATTGTCTTGTCACATCGACGCCAACTCGGGACTTAAATTTTTTTCGGCTCCGAGGTTATACCGAAATATTTTCATATTCGTTTTAGCGGGAAATCATTCCTCAGGACGTGTCCTATCCAGTTCGCCCTCCTATTTATTACTTATCTCAAAATATTTCTTTTATCACTTTTCCTTGCCAGAACTTCCTCGTTTCTCACTTTATCATTTAACCCATTTTAATCTTTCTATTCCTCTCCATAGCCACATTTACACCAAAAATTTTTTTCTAATCTTTTCCTTAAGCCTATGTTGATTGAATTGGCTGAAAGTAGTTGCTTGACTACACTGAAGGCTGCCTTTCCCTGAGAGGTTCTGCTTTTACTTTCCACTGTACAATTTCCATTCCATGTATTAACGCTTCCGAGGTATCTAAAGGATGGTATTTGTTCTAGCCTTTTTCCATCAATGGTCACATTTCAAAGTCCTTCATCTTTTCCTGCCGTCATTACTATATGTTTGCCGGAGACTTAGGGGTAATTACCCCAGTAATTATGTCAAATCTGTATATTCATTCTATTACATTGTTAAGATCAAGGAATCTTGGCCACTGCGGCCTCGTAAATTAACGAATTTAGGTAAGAATTATTCTCCAATGGCCGTAATTTGTGCCAATAACAGTGAAAAGAAAGAAAATGTTCACTGTGTTGGTTTAACAGTAACGTCAGCAACCAACCACAGCCTCTCAACCAGAAAACCTCTCTGTGGTGGTTTACGGGAATTAAAAATCCCGAGTGGTCACTGACGAGGAATTTACGTTCTCATAAACCACCACAGAGGGGTTTTCTGGTTGAGAGGCTGTGGTTGGTCGCTGACGTTTTTGTTAAACCAACACAGTAAATATTTTCTTCCTTTTGACAGGTGTTGGCAATAATTACGACCAATGGAGAATTTTTCTTCCCTTATTTTGTTATTTTACGAGGCCTTAGAGCTCAAGTTTCCTTGAACTTAACAATGTAATAGAATGAATATACAGATTTGACGTAGTTACTGGGGTAATAACCCCTAAGTCACCGGGAAAAATGAAGTAATGACGGCATTAAAAGAGGAAGGAGTTCTAAATGTAACCATTGATGGACAAAATCTGGGACAAATACCACCCTTTAAATACCAAGAAAGCGTTAATACATAGAATGGAAGTTGCACGAATGAATTAAGAAGTAAATATATTAGGGCAAGGCAGCCTTCAGTATAGGCCATTGGAGAATAATTTTTACATAGGATATTCTCTCGAGGAAATGTCTTACAAGTAATAAGACAGCAATTCTTGACCAACGTTTCGGAACGTGATTCATTCCATCATCAGGGCTACAAAAACATGTACACTAAAGGTCAACCACAACACATTTTAGAACAACCCAATATAAAGAAATAAACAAATGGTATATAAAATAAAACAATACTGAAAATTACCAAATAATCACATTAAGAACCCGAATTCACATCACACTGTCACTGCAATTCAGTCATCATCTTTCCGACCATCCATGACTACCTGGCATAACAAACACCATTAAGCACCACTCCCTTGCCTCTATTCATCGCACCGATGTCTATATGACCTGCCATGCAAAATATATGTCCCCACAAACATCCACATGCCCCTGCTTGCAGACGAGTGAACGTCACAAAGTACGCAAAACCAAAAAAAGAGCCACGATAGAAGTCTTTCAACAAAATTGCAAACACAACATAGTACACAATACAAAGTTACATTTAAAGAAGATTATATTAAACAGTACAAAGGGAAATAACGTTCACGAATCATGAGGTTGGTCAGTTACGTGACAATTGCTTTTGATTACAAAATTGCAAACACAGCATAGTACACAATACAAAGTCACATTTAAAGAAGATTATATCAACAGTACACAGGGAAATAACGTTTACGAATCATAAGGTCTATATCAATGGAGGTCGATATAGTGAACAATGAAATAATTTTTGCCTAATTTTGTAAATTGTTAAGTGCCCCTGAATTGAGAAACTCTACCTCTGGAGCCCCGTTTGTCGCCACGGGAGTTTGTTCACCTTCCACCCGAGTATCCTGGACCGTGGAGAGGAGCGAGTGCGACGGGCGAATTTATTATTTCTCCCTACCTCTTTCCCCGAGCAGTGCTCGTCCGACTAAAGTCTCTCTCCAACCCCTGCCGCCGCGGCAACCGCTGCTCCCCTCGCATAATTCACCGCCAAACGTGTTTTTGCATCCTCCCTCACTCCCTCTGTTCCTCTCTTCCTCCTCCTCCTCCTCCCCCTCCCTATCCCTTCGCATCTCGTTCCGCTAGTTTCTTGCTTCGCTCCCTGTGGACCTCCCGGCATGCGATGCTGAGCTATGGCAGAGGAAAAGGATTCCCAAGAGATATCCCCATCCTCCACTCCGGTTACGATCGGAATGGAAGGAAGTAAGAGAAATTCCTCGGAATGCAGGGAGGATTGATTTTCCTTCGAATGCCTTTTCGTTTTATCTCTGTATCTAAGTTGATTCGGAATGAGGCATGTATTAGGGGAAAGGAGAATCTGACTTGGACACTAAAGGAGTGCAATTTACAGTTTCAGGTGGCATGCTGAGGAAATACATTCTAATCGATGAAGTTGTGCTGCTAGGAAATTGCAATCTTAACCATACTTTTGTGTCTCACTCAAAAAAGAGGTTGGGTGAAACATCCAATTTTAGTTGGGTAAGAAAAAGTTGGATTGAATATCAACTGCTAACGACACGATGGTCAAGATGATTGGGCGTACCAACCAATTTAATTGGATAGTCGCTACTTGGTCGGCGTACCACCGTGTTGGTTCATGCACCTCACTCGAGAAGCCTCTTTACCAATAGTTGGATCGGACAACCAATGCGATTGTCAGCCGGACTAAGCTTTTACTTCAGAGCGCTCTATTGATAAATTCTCAAACTCCTTCGTTCCTGGCAACCTGGGCTACTTCGCCATTTTCACTTCCGGCATATCCCGTGTTCGTGCGAGTTGCTGTTATTGTGGTGCGTGTGTGTGTGTGTGGAATATTGTATCGGCCTTCATCGAATACTGAAGAAGTTTTTTGAATATTGAATCTTTGTTGGAGGGCTACATGGATGACTAGACAAGAGAATTACTCAGCGTATTGGGCCTGAACTGTCTCATTGATAAATTTAAACGTAAGCATGGCAATCAAGAACAGATATTTTGTTGTAATATTCATGATTCTGTCTTATGGTTTAATTTATTGTTAAAATATTGATTATGTTATGATTGTTAATGTTAATATTGCACCTGATATTCAATACTAGTCAAGCAAGAACTGTAGAGAGTGCATAGTCTTGACAACATAACGATCACTTGCTACTTCCACTAGAGTTGGATGTGAGACCCAACTACGTAGGCAGCGGAACCAAGAGAGTTGGTTGGTGAAGCCATTTCCGACGTGTCTATTTAAAATGGCTGCGTGAGCCAACTAATTGGAGGGCGCCCCAGTATCCAACGAAGTTGGTTACGACAACCAATTCTCGGGTTCCTGCAGCCGACCTTTTCTTTCAGTGTATAGTACCGGCAATATACGCTACATAATTCTGTGCTATCTCGGGTCATCAAAAGCTGCCTGACTGTCACAGTATTTTTGTCAGTTTTATTGGTATATCTGATGGTGAATTTCGGTCCTCGTTGCGAATATTATGCGGTAACTTGGCAAAAATCCGTGGAAAACCACAATCGTCTTTCTATACATCTACACACTACCCTGCGAGCCGCCGGATTGGGATTGTGACTGGGAGTGTAAGGACACCAGCTGTGTAAGGATGTGAGGGATAAGATTCTGGGAGGAGAAATGGTGACGTGTATAGGGGAGTGTATTTAGTGGAGCTCAGTTTTTATTGTGTGTGCTTATCTAATACTAATTGTCTACTTTTTTTTAATAATAATAATTTTATTACAAGTATTACAAGTAAAAAAGTGTACCTTAATATAACAGACAAGAACAAAAAAAGAAACATAAAACATGATAAAGGGAAAAATACACTCAATAAAGGCATGAATGTTAAAATTAATTTTGAATTATATTTTTGTGGTCCTGCTAAGCCGAAGGCTTGTCAGCAGGTGCCAATATGTATCTTATTGCGTGATCGGATACTCTGTTCAACATCGGATACTCTGTACTACAATTATTAATACTAATAACCAATGAAGGAGTAGAACCAAATTAGTTAGAGACATTTTTTCTCTCGGTGAGTATTTATGTAAAAATTGACGCAGTACTTAGAGCAACTATTTCAGGTTATGGATGTACCCATACGACTGTATAACTCCGAATGAAAGGCTTATAGAAAAGCAGTCCTGCTTTCATTTAGACTGCAGAGACGAATTTTCTGAGGAGATTACAGGGGTATTGAAGACTAGATAGGATTGGAAATGACAATTTACGAGCTCCGCTGGAGGTCGGAGAAATCACAACTACAGCTGAAAGATATCCTGGAAATATCCTGCTCAGCGAATCAGATATATTCAGCGATATCCGACGTGATACTTGCAGTCTTGAGAAGCTGTCCTCAGTACTACAAATTCAATGTACCTGATGATGACGCTTTAACCGTTTAACTGCATTGTACGAATAAATAAATGAGTGGGTATTTCAAAGTTTCTTCCTTCTAATTGTCCTGAATGAGAATGTCGAAAAGTCTAATGTAATATGCCTTAAGAGTAGAAATGAAGTGTGATTCGACCCAGGCATATTTAATGAAGCAAAACAGGCCGTAACACCCAAATCTGAAAAGACAAACTGCAATGCACTTTGCACGCATCGTAAATATTTTGAGAGAAAAAACAGTTATCTAATGGCTATGGATAGACTTTCCCTCAAAATGATTTAATTTTTTTCATTTACGTGAAAGTAAATTCAAATGTTGTGAGGAAAGTTGTTAGGAAAAGGAGGTAAGTTATAAAATTAGCAAAATTAAGACCAGAGCAGTCGGATTTGGTTTCTAATTTTGGTAGCAGTTCATTCACGAAGAATTAATGAAGTGGAAAAAAGTGAGAAATAATTCTTTGAGGGCAAGGGATAAGACCTTCCGTTGAAATGTTTCCGATACGTTCGTATGCATTACTTGTATGGGGAATATCTAATGCGAAAATATTGTCCGGAAAATGAAATGAACTGTGTATGTGCTACAGCAGATTTAGGAATCAGTGACTTAAAGTGTCATTTTGGACGAAAATGAGCGCAATTTTAAGGGTATTTTTGGCATATCGTTAACTTATGAGAGTTCACTTGCAGGAAATGTAAGCAACATCATTCATATTTCCTCGATGGCTATGATAGGAACATCACTTGCAGTTCCTCATTCCAATGTAATATTAATTCCCTATGATAAACCAAACCATGTATTTCCTTTCCCGCAAAACTTCTTTTACAGTGCCGAGATCCTCCCATCAGGGGATGGGCGTGGCATGTTTTGGTGTGTTGCCTAAATCCACGGGGATCGGGGGTTGCAAATTCTCGTGTAAGTTATACGTATCCTGTATGAAGCGAAATCATTCCATCTCGAGGTTGATCTCGTTTCATAAACTACTATAAACTAAAACTAAACTAAAAAAAAGAAATAAACTAAAGAACTAAAAACTAAAAAAAAGAAATAAACTAAAGAACTAAAAAACTAAAAAAAAGAAATTTTGTTAAAAATGTCTCTACCTCCGGATGGGAAATGCTCATTGGTTTGGTCGAGGAAGGATGAGCGTAGACGGAAGGCTTTCGAGATGTAAGGTTAGTGATGGATGGGAGTGTTTAGTTGGACGGAGTGGCACACGAATGAACGAATGAATGGAAGACCACGTTATATATAGCTAAAGAGACTAGAGGATGACGTGAATAATTCTAAGGAAGCACTGAGAAAACATCGAGAGCAAGTTGTCGTGGGAGATGAATGGGATAATGATGGGTAGACTTGGAAGATGAAGCCGAAGTGTGGTTGTGAAGGAAGATTTTATTTCAGATTAAATATTAAGACACATACGTTGCGGCGAAAATGACCTTAGTTGTGGGTCACCTCCCCAAATGTCGAATCCAATCCACATACGTAGCTTGGTGGAGAAAACCTATGAGAAATATCCCCGCCTACCGCGGGAATATATGCAGGACTGTCCACGGACCAACTATTTATTGGGTCAAATGACTACAATAATGTTATTGATCACTCCCGAAAATAGGTATTAAGTCATTTTTTTAGAATAAAATATTAAGCAACCTCAATACCACTAAGGCCCAACCGTACTATATTGGGGGCGTACACATCGAGGGCGATCATTGGGATAATGATGAGTTTACTAGGGAGATGAAGCCGGAGTGCAGTTGTGAAGGAAGATTTTATATAAGATTAAATATTAAGACATATGCGTAGCTTATTGGAGAAAACCTATGTGAAATATCCCCGCCTTCCGCGGGAATATATACAGGACTGTCCATTGAGCAACTTCAAATATTCTAACATAGTAAGTGAAAATACGATGAAATTGCCACGAGAAAAATTTGGCCTGGACCGGGAATCGAACCACGGACCTTTGGTTTTCCGGACCAATTCACAGACCACTACGCTTTGTACGCCTATCCTACCCCTCCTATCTAAGACTTGTATCCACCAAAATTGCCACGAAAAATTAGGAAGCCTGGATAGCGTATTGGTCTGCACAAAGATCTGTGGTTCGATTCCCGGGCTAGACCGAATTTTTTCACGTGTCAATTTTATGATGATGATGTTGATCACTTCTGCAAACAAAGTACGGTTAGCATTAGTGTTATCACGATTCCTAAGTATTTATACTAAAAATTGAGTTATTTTTTTTGTATAAATACTTAGGAATCGTGATAACACTAATGCTAACGGTACTTTGTCCAGAATTTCCGATAAAATTTCAGGAGAGCCCATAGAATTTCAGCTAGTGTCATTATTCAGGCATCCACGCTTCATCTTGTCACTCAGTAGAATTATTCATTACTCCTTTAATTTTTTTAAAGTATTCCACCGGTAAAGGGTAGGTTTGGTTGAAAGTCAGGGGATCTCTTCCCAGTTTACTGCACTTTCAGGGTAAAATCTTCCTCTAGTATTTCCCTTTTTGCTTCAAAATACGATCTACCCTTCTTCATCCAGTATTTAAAACCCCTTCCATGGGCAGTCAAAGAATCTCCGCCCAATTTTCTACACTTTCATGGTCATATATACCTCTAGTATTTGCTTTTTTCCTTAAGCGTACGATCTACCCTTCTTCACCCCGTATTTATAACCTATCTCCTTCTTCCCCTTCCCTTTTTTCTTATTAATGATAGTATGTTGTTTTAGGCTCAATGTTGTGGAAACACTCAAGAGTAAACGTAATGATTATTTTCAGTTGTGTAATATTTTAAAATGAGCAAGTTTTTTCCGTATCGATAGAGATTTAAATCATAGGTAGAGTTATCAAGGGGTGTAACATTGTAAATGTGCATAGCTTTTTGAAGGCAAGGTTTGTTATGAACCCAAGATCGGGAAATTATTGCCCGACACTCAAAGGAGCTAGCGCTCTATTCTTAGATTGCCTGAGATGATGATAAGGTACTTAGCTAACTCCATATATTCGCCACCAGTCTCCTCCAAGTCTTTTAGCTAATAAGTCACTAACCCCTACTGGAGACTCATAGCAGTCATCATCGGCTTACATCGGCGCAAAACATCGTTGGAACCATCGATGAAAAATTGCAGTACTCAAGGATATTGCCGAGTGTGCTGGCGACTGCTGCCAATTAGAACACTTTTTCGTCCCTTTTTCACCCCACTCACACATCCCTCCCCGTAGCATTTCCTCAATAACCCGATGCTTTACCCCGATAGCGAAGAAGGACGCTTTTAAAGCTTCGGGTCGTTAGCGGTAGACGGTGCTGGAAATCGCCGTCGATAGATCATCGACAAGTTCCCTTTTTGTGCGTCCGGTGGATTCGTAGTCGGCTTCCCTTAACTGCGGACGTTCTTATCCACTTTCCGTCCGCTGACGGCACAGGCAATGCTTTTCTTAATCATTCTGGCCGATCGGTCCTCCTCCTCTCTTGCTATAATTTTTAAAGCACCTCCCAACATTTACCAAATCCTTACAGGCAGGTACAAGCTTCAAAAATATGTGTCTTCTCGGATCTATATCTAAATGTGTTATCAATTTTAAAAACTTTTCTGAATTGAAGAAAAAGTTAAGTCTTGAACATCCGAGTCCTGATTATTATTATTCACTCCCGCTTAACCTGGGCTCTGTTTTATTTGAGGTACAAAAATAGTATTGTTCTAAGCAACATAAGCTCATGCAGATAAAATAAACATTTCGGTTGACAGTTGATCTCCAAATAAATTTTATCCCTGTAATTTTATTTTGAAATTATAATTGGTAAGCTATTGATAAAATATTTATAAAATTTCAATTTTGGTTATAAAATTATAAGTGGAATTATATAATAAGGATAAAACACGGAAATATTTTTACCAATCATTTAAAAACTGTTGAACAGATAAGTATAGAAATGCCATAATTTTTTCGCAGTTCATTCAGTGACATAAACCTTTTGTGGTTTTCGATTTTTTTATTATCTCTGGGCCGTAGTCCACGTTACCCAACTGTGGACAATTGTTTTCAATTATCGCCAAAAAAATTATATATGACCTTAAAAGCTTGCGACAAGCTCTTAATTAAGAGATACAAACTCACGCCCGTGTTTAGAAGAGATTTAATAATGTTTACTCAGTCTTAGTTTCTTAGTTTCATATGAGTCAACTTTCGTGATAGAAAGGCGGAAGAAAATCATTTTTTGGTCAATATAGGTTTTTGAAACCGCAGTAAATAAAGATTATTTTTATCTGAACGGAAGCAAATAAAATACTTTTTAATGACATAACTTATGTTGACAACTACAAAAACTATATCCCTGATGACTGATTTGTCAAATTTTTTCTTTAATAAATGCCTTTTTTGTTAGGCGGTAAATATACTTTTTCCTACTGCATTGGTAATGAGTAATTCACAACGCACGTCATACTCTTGAAGAAGTTCTTATTTTCCTTGCCCTCTATTTGCCCCTTATTTACCTTGCCCTCTATTGGTGCGTTCATCACGAAAGTGATTTCTGTATGTGTCGTGATAGTATCAGTAAAACATATCATAACTAAAACCACATAGGGAGCTTGAATGGAATTATCGCGTTTTCCTATCATTCGTTATTCGCTGAACGCAAAGAGAGAAGATATATGCTATTTTTCTGTCTTATTCGGGTATCAGCTTGAGTGTTTTCCTATTCATTTGTCACTAAAATCAAGCAATCTTGTCACAGAACATTCCATCAAATGTTGAATAGTTATCAAGTCCTTTGAATGATCAGTAATTATTTGATTATTCAAAAGGAATAAAAGCTCATAAATACGTTTGCTTGTCGATTTTAATTCAAAAAGATTCATCCTATTTATTCATTTGTAAACATTCCTCAATAATTCATCAAGTTTTGGGTGTCATAAAATCAAAAGAAAGGATTATTTTTTCAGTATTTTACTTCAATAGATTAATGAAAATGTTTGCTTTTTACAGATTTTTCATTTGCAAACCATGGACACCAATAAAAAATAAAAATACTGTTTAAATCGAAATATTTCCAATAATTCCGCCTACTTGCAATCATTTATTGACATCAATGTTTAACTTTTAAAAAACTTTTAATTAATTTATTTGCTGAATTCCGTGTTCTGAGCTATTTTTTATCCTTCTTTATTACTAAACTGGGAATCAATTTTCATTGAATTTCACCGAGCGTAGATAATTAATTCTCTTGGGCTAATTACCTGCCGCCCCTTTTAAGATGAAATTGGTACATTCCTAATGTACGTATTGTATAATTGTAATTGTTTAATTCCTTCATTATGCATTGCGCAGAGTTAGATGAACTTAATTATTAAATCGAAGCGTAATTTGTCCTTACTTGGATAAAGGTATGGAATCATTTGATATTAATGTTTAGTCTTTTGGAGATAACCTCGAAATTTTCCGCTAACCTTCCTTGGATTGCTCAAGTCTTGAGATCTCGTGAGTGGGCAGCATTAAAAAAGAAATCCGTCGTCAGCCTTGCAATGAGAGGCGTATTTTTATCTCCCAGAATCTATGCCTCTCTTCTTCCCCTCGAAATTTACTTCGTGTTTCATTTTTTCCGCGAGCGTCCTTCGACTCCCACCTACTTACCCTTCCTTTTCCAGATCTTCCTCCCCACCTCTACGGACAACCAGACACCCAGGCCTAGTAGCGAAACGGAGTACCACCAAATTAACGACCTTGAGGCCGAGTTCCTTCTTCTGTCCGATGAGCGAAAAGCCAACGACAGCTGCGGTTACTAGGGAGAATTTTCATTGGAATCGAGAGAAATGGTTGCACATGGCTGGTTGGCAACGGTGATAATCATGCATCGCCAACATCGGAAACGTCATTTACCGTATAGACCCATGCACCAAGCGTTACATTCATTGGTCGTTCAATCCTAAGATTGGTTGCCTGCAGCCCTCCACCCTTTCCTATCTATTGCTAGTTCCCTTACCTTCTGGTATCTCTTCCTTTGTGTACTTTCCTCTTCATTTAGTCCATGAACTTATTTCTGGGTCTTTCTCTTGGGGCTATTCCCTCTATTTTGACTTCAAAAATGTTTTTCCATCATCGCACCGTGCTCCACGCGTATACCGCTTTTATTAGCGTCAGAAAAAAATCGGCGGTTTTCTTCATTCTCCTATCGCGAGGTTTTGGGGGCCGTAGTACTTTCAACTAATATTAAAGCTTTCCGTTCTCGTAATGACCTTTGTTTCTCCATGATAAGTTGAGAAAAGTAGTCGCTTCTCATTCAAATGAAACTTGCTCTTCGATATTTAGCTTGTGAGTACGGGTCGAGGCTCCGAGTTCCGATCATAAGTTTCTGCCAGATACCATAGTGGTTTCCAGAAATGGCAGAGAGATGAGGAGCTCGTGTAAGACGTGTACCTCCCCGCCTTTTCAGTCACAATCTTAGGGGAAAAAGGGAAGCGTGGTACACGCGTCTCTACGATATTTTCTTTTAATTTCGTAATGTCTATTACATTTAACACTCTATCACGCAGAGTGGCGCTGAAATAACATTTAGATGAATTTTTTGTCTCTGATGAGGTTTATTTACGTCTACATTCCTTGGTGCCATCAAAATTTACATTTTGGCAACGAAAATATCTCTTATTCGTAACTTTTAGTTCTTTTTTCTCCCACGAGAAGGATAACATGTGAAGTGACTACACATGGTGGACAAAAAAATCGGTGTATATAGTGTTAACATTGTGAGATTTAAACTGCATACATACTGTTGGGTAGATGAGAAGAATTATCAGATTTAGAGAATAAAGGATTCTGCAGATAAAAAATTACCGTCTTCTTCATGATAAAATAAGCCAAACGTTTAGGGAGTCTTTCAAACGTTTTATTTCTTCTAAATATGTACCGCTTTGCGTGTCCACTCTAACCGCTTTGACACTCCATAAAGTCGCTTAGTGTAGGAAGATATGGTTTAAACAAATGCAAAAAACTTGGCACAGTTCTTATTCACAATCAATCGTTTGCATAATTTAATGAATGGTTGTACAAAAAGCGACGTAAAAATTAATAAGACGAAGACTTAAAATCCTAGTATACTGAAGAGAGAAGCTGAAGGCAGGAGTCACCCTAAGAGGCGAGAAATTAGAGAAAGTGGATTACTTCATCTATCTCGAAAGTACCATCAAGTTGGGCGGAAGAATGTGCTTCGGACATCAAGCGGAGAAGAGCCCAAGCTAAGAACGCGTAAATGGGAAAAAGACTACTGCTGTGCTCAAAGAAGATAGGACTACAAACCAGGAAACACTATGTGCAAACATTTGTGTGGAGCGTGGTGCCCTATGTATGGACCATTGGAAAAGTTGACCAGATAACTAGAACCCTTCGAAACCTGGTGCTGAAGGAGGATGTTGAAGATAAAATGGACGGATAAAATAAGAATTGATGACGTGTACAGAAGAGTAAAAGAGGAAAGGGCCAAATGGAACACCATATAGAAATGAAGAAATAGATGGATTGGACACAGTCTGAGACACAATGGGTTTGTGAGGAACATAATAGAAGGCAATATAAAGGGAAAAATCCACAGAGGAAGACCCATGAATAAGTAAGTGGGCCAAATAAAGAAGACACTACATCGGGAAAGATACCAGGAGGTAAGTGAACTAGCATTAGAGAGGGAAGAGTGGAGGGTTTGCTGTGAGCCAATCTTAGGATTCAACGACCAATGATGACAAGAAGCGAGTACAGTGAAATCTGCACCCACGACCGCCGCCCTTAAGCGGTCACCTCTCTAAGCTGTCGATTGTTTAAGGAACAGAATGAATTTCCCACTCGTATAAGAAACGTCAAATTTCCCTCCCTTCAGCGGTCACCTCGTTTAGAAGCCACTATCCCACGGGTGGTGACCGCTTAATACTGGTTTCAATGTAATACCTTTTAACAGATTTGGCTATTATCGTGCAGTTCTGCTTAACCTGCAAACTAGGCAATTCATGCATGATTTTAAACTTTCCCGGCGAATAACATTTGTGTAAATTTCTCGGGCTCGCCACCGGGTAAGAAATTCATAGGCAGCCGAAGTTTTGGGTTCCGACTCGTTACCCATTCTCAAGGAAGAGAATGGGTAACGAGTCGGAACCCGAAATGTCGGCTGCCTATGAATTTCTTACCCGGTGGTGAGCCCGAGAAATTTAGACAATTCATATTTGGAGAAAAGGTTGATAGAGACAAAGCAGTGACTGTTGCCCATGAGGCCGGAATGGAATGGGCATTAACTCAAGGGGATATAAATTTGGGAATTCAAAGCAAGAAGTTGGCGATGAAGATTTACGTGATCGATACATGATTCTAATTCGAGCTGGCACACTAAATAGGGCGATCGATTATGCATTAGCGCAGTTACTAGGGCAATTGTCTTCCTACCAACCCGCACACTATACTGAAAATGTACCAAAGGATTAGATTGCCAAATAGAAAAAGATTAGTAAAGTGGCTTCGTGTAAAACTGACTTTGTTTTACATTTTACGAGACCTTGCGTGGCATCACAGAATCCCCTTCCAGACTCTTAAATGCGTTCAATTTTTCGTTATTGAGGGATATTTTATGATGGCTTATGATGGATGAGGGCTTTTCTTGAAATTTTAGTTTTACATTAACTTATAAACAGTTCATTTATCTTCATGTCTTGGAGGCATGAAAAAAGGTTTTATTTTAGCAATAAACGCATATAGACCCTCTTTTTAAGGCTTTGCGATGATATGGGGGTATAAAGAGAGTGATTGTTTCAATAAAAAATTAATTTGATTTAGCTGTTGATGTTCCATTTTACCTTAGTACCTTATCCTAGTCTGTAATGCATGATGCATGTAATAACAACCATTAATCCCTTTCTTATTATGTAGATACTAACCATGTGACCCTATTATCTGGCATGCCTCCATTAAGTATCCTGGTTGCATGTCAATAGTGCATATTTGGTGATCTTCACCCCCTGCCACACATCCTCGTGGTGGCTCGCAGGGTATTACGTAGATGTATCCTCCAAGCATCCTCCGTCAGGTTATCCGCCGCTGAAGGTTTGCGGTTGCTACGTGTTAATTCCGTATGGAAGACAACATTAATAATCCTTGCGATAAAAAATTATTTTAATCTGCACAGTATCTTTTTGCTTTCATAAATTTCAGTCCCTCTTTTTTTTTAAACTGAGAAATACCCAAGGTGCGATAAAAACAAAGAGCGCTTAAGGCCGATCGCTCTGCTGCCTCCTCGTGGAATCCACGGTGAATTTTTGCGTGTCTGGCATTCGTTTCTTTTTCATTTCGCTCGATCATAAAACCACGAAGGCATGGCGGGAACTTTTCCTTTTACCAAACAACACCCGGATCCCTGCAATAGACGCATTCGCTCACGATGAGGATGCTGCTTTCTGAGTCATTACACGATTACCGTGGCTGCGTCTCCAATTCGCCTCGCCGGCGGCGGCGGTGGTGCGTATTGGCACAGGCGAGGATTTCACACAAACCCCACCGTATCCTCTCGGGTGTGATCCCAAACGTGCTTCGCCTCTCGGAAGGCGAATGTGCAGTGCTTTGCCAGCGAGCAATTGAAAGAAGCGCCGATATCACGACTTAAAGTGCTGCATTGACTGTCTTGGAAAGGAAATGGTAGCCAAGCAATAGCTAATTGGTCGCTCAAACCTAAGATTGGTTGACTGCAGCGCTCCATCCTTCCCAATCTAGTGCTAGTTCTCTTATCTCCTGGTAGATCTTCCCACGTACTTTCCTCTATATTTGGTCCATGATCTTATTCCTGGGTCCAGGGACTTTTCCCTCTATTTTACCTTTCATTATGTTCTTCACGAACCCATTGTGCCCCATGGTGTGTCCAATCCATCTTTTTCTTCATTTCTGTATAATTTTTCATATGGTTATTTCTTCTTCTACTCTTCTGTACAATTTTTCATTTCTTATTTTCAATGTTTTCAGCCTTAACTTGTTAAAACTTTCGAATAAAATTCGAATAAAACAGGGTAGACAGAGCCTGTGTTCAAAACAACCCCTCTGGTACTAATAGGCAGAAAGTAATGTACATAACAAACTATTGCTGCTATGAGGTTTTTATTGCCACTTTATATTCTCCTGGTAAAATCATAAAGGTCAAGAAATATGCAAGCATGGACAATTCAGTCAGAAGTAATAGATGGCCAAATATGAAAAGGGATGAAAATGACCCCTCCGGTACTTCTGGTGTTTATTCTGCGTCGATTGTTACTAAATACTTTTGTAAAGCCTATAGTGAGACGAAACGATGTATCCTCAGCGGTAATAAAACGTCAAAAGCTGTGTAACACTGCTCTTGGTAAAAAATATTTACGTCAGAGAATAGGCTATGGTATATGAAATGCCTTCATATCGGTCGAATATCTATATCTACCTATCCCTCTTGGAGCCACCCCTGAGACGTGTAAGGTAGAGGGTGTTAAGACACCAGGCATGAAATGATAGAAAAAAGAGAAAAAGAGTGGGTAATAGACAAAGGTGTGTTAAAGATGTGTCTTACTTAAATATGACGATGTTCTTATAATAGCCACTAATGGTGCGCGGAAAGAAGAAATTGTTTTACCTATTACATCGGTAGGCTATCTCTCCCTTATTTTGTCGCTCTCACTAGTTCTTGAGACATAGTACGGGGTAAAATTATAATCTCGTTGTATTCTAACTGTCCTGATCTGAATTTTTCAAGTAATCTGAGCATTGCTTGTAGCCTTCGAGTCTACGACGGATCCCACCCTCTTCCTTCCTTCCCCTGAGTTCTTTGTCTATGCTCTTTGCAATTTTAGCGAAGGGTGTCACCTTGATCTGTCTTTTATAAACTTCGTGAATTGAATCAATTCGTGCAAAGTCCAAATTGCATGCGGTGTATTCGAGATGTGGCGTAACCAGAGCAAATTATCATCTCTCTTGTACTATTTAATCGGAGAATCCTTCTACTTATCGCTGGATCATTCGTAGCTTCTTCAATGCAGCACCACGCCGTAAACGCTTTGTCAGTGGCGTTGGTAGCAGCGTTTATGCATTTCAGCGCGAAGATTGTGGGTTCGAATCCCGCATAATTGCCCGGCCCCGATGGCGACGGGGATAAGACTTCGCCTGCTAAACCGAGGGTTCGAATCCCACCTGGGTGGAATTATCACCACTTAGGGCATGGATATGATTTTGTTCTTTCCCGGCGTATTGTGCTGGTGAAGTCTTTTCGGGCCGACGTTTCGATAGCTACCACCGCCATCGTCCTCAGGGCATGTCAGTGTAAATGGTGCCTCCTTATATGCCTGGCCGTTTCCGCCCCAAAATGGTTAGGTCGGCTCTGATTGGCTAAGGCTGATCTTCTTTCTCTCCGCCTTTATTCTGCGAAGGGCTGGGTTCCAAGCCTCGCTTAGCGCGTAGCCCTTGTCCCGGTTAAAGTTTTTCTTCTACATCCGGATCTCTATGGCTTCCTTCGTCAGTCGTTCCCAGTATCCGTTGGATCGGCTAAGTAGTTTAGTGTCGTCAAATATTATACGGTGGTCCTTTCTTAAACTATGTTCTACCCAGGCGGATTGTTCAGGATGGCATAGTCGGATGCTCCTCATGTGCTCCTTAACCCACGTCTCAATGGTCCGGCCTGTCTCACCAATGTACACTTCACCGCATTAGCACGGAATCCAGTAAACTCCCGGTGTTTTAAGTCCGAGGTCATCCTTAACACGGACAAGTTTGCTCCTCAGTTTCTGAAGTGGCTTGTGAATGGTCTGGATGTTATACTTCCCTATAATTCTAGAGATTTTCCCAGAAATAGTTGAGATGTATGGCAGACAGGCGCTGGCAACCGGCTTGTCGTTGTCCTCAGGTGTTTCCTTCCGATCCGTGAAGGCCCTTTTCAGGGCCATGGTGATCTCCTTGCAGGGACATGGTGATCCCCGAGTAGCCATTCTGTTGGAAGGTCTTCTTTATGTGTTGAATTTCAGCTGGTAGGCTCTCTTGATCGGCAATGGACCATGCTCGGTGTACCAACGTTGAAAGTACTGCTCTCCGTTGTGATGGATGATGGTGACTATGCGCATTCAAATACAAATCCGTGTCAGTGGGCTTTCTATAAACTCTGTGTTCCAGAAAACCATCCCCCTTCCGGTAGATAAGAATGTCTAGGAAGGGTAGAGGCCGTTTTGATGCCAAAACTGTCAATCTCTTCCACCATGTCCTCAAGTCAACTTACTTCGCTTACGATGGAAGGTTTTACGAACAGACCGAACAGACCACCTGTCCCTATCTAATGCTGGTTCCTTTACCTCCTCTTATCTCTTCCTTTGTACTTTCCTCTTAATTTGGTCCATGAACTTATTCCTGGATCTTCCTCTGAGGACATTTCACTCTATTTTATCTTCAATTATGTTTTTTACGAACTCATTGTGTCCCAGGATGTGTCCTATCCATCTTTTTCTTCTTTTCTTTTTAATTCTTATATGGTTCTTTCTTCTTTTACTCTTCTGTACACTTCATCATTTCTTATTTTGTCCGTCCATTTAATCTTGAGCATCCTCCTCTAGTACCAGGTTTCAATGTATTATAGTCTGTTCTGGGAAGCTATAAATAGTATAAGTAAAAAATTGTACTCAAAATACCATCAAGAGTTTTACCTCGTGCGTGTACAGTGGAGCCATTCATCGTTCTGCGACACTCACAAATACGTTTCCGAAGAGCGAAGGTCAAGGATGCTCGATGGAGTCCTCTTCGAATGACGCGCAGCTAGACGTGGATGCTTTTACTGGAGTCGTGCTCTCGGGGGAATAGACATCCACGACGCGACGATCTCCCCGTGGCTCCAAAGGGCGCGCTCACGAAGTCTGTGATGTACGCCGTTTGATCGCCGCTCCGTTCGAAAAAGCCATCTGTCGCCGACAGATGGCGATGCACTGCATGAATTTGTAACCGCACCGCGACGTAACATGAATATTGCAAAGTCTTCGATGCATCATCCTCGCGTGCGACGTAGGATGTCATATCGCCGTATCACATCCTTGCTGCTGCTTTGTGTCGCAGTTTTGCAATTTAAATGTGTAAAGTCAAGTTTTTTCGACGTGTTCACTTAGACGCGTCCATTCTCAATGGGACTCTTTGTGAGTCAATTAAGTCATCGAACAAAGTGATATCGCCGTGAGCGACGAGCTAAAAATATTCTCACTGTACACTAAACACGTCTTTTATTCCTTTTCCAGAAATATCATTATTAGATACGAGAAATGTCAATTTAATTTCAATAAACGTGTAATTAATGAGAGAAACATAGTAGTAATCAGTGCATATCTTTCGCTGCGGCTCGACAGTCATAATTTTTGAACAAATAATAATCCCCTGTAGAAATAGACACGGCTCAACCCTGAGCAGATCGTATTTCGTATACAGGAGCGTAAACTCTGTTTATTTTTGGGAAGTAATGGAGTTTTTATCTGAAGGGCATTCCTTTTTACGGCCTTCTTACCGTTAAAAATTGTCCATAACATATTCTTAATTAATTTTGTACATAAATATCTTTTAAGCGAAGATCCCATTCTTTCTTTATCTAGTGTCGCTTTCATTGAGGTATTTAAGGTTCTACGGCGTTTTTATATTACAAGTGGTAACTCTGGAATATTTCTGTGCCTGTCTTCTCCCTCTACCCTACGTAAAACAAGTATCCCCTTACCCAAACCAAATATTACGATGTTTAAACGATGTTTTTTTATACAGGACAGTGTTGAAGTTGTGTCGCGGTGCGGTTACAAATTCTTGCAGTGCATCGCCATCCGTCGGCGACAGAAGGGGCGAACGGAGCGGCGATCCAGCGGCGTAAATCACAGACGTCAAGTGCGCGCCCTTACTACCCCATTCATGCATTGAATCTAAATCTGTAAAAAAAACTATCGACAAATGTACAGTCTTAGCTTCTTGTCAAAGAGAGTGTAGAGGAAATATTACTGTCAATGTGTTTGAAATAACTCTATAAACTGCCAATTTGTAGCTTCTTAAGTTACGCACTTACTTTGTTGTGCAACTGCCTTGGTCTCACAACATGAACTATATGTATGTAACCTGTTATAATTTGATGGTAGCCTTAAACAGGCTCTCCTACAAGGCTACCTGAGTATACTCGCAGCTTGTCATTGTGAATTTAATTTAAGTTGGAATGATAAAAATTGTTATTAATATAATAATTTATATTTTTACGTATTGTTGTTTTTTTAATTCATCGATTGATTTATATTTACAGTGGAATCCCAAACATCATGATGACTGTAGCTACACCTTGTCCATTTTGCAGTCCACCGTGTCAGGTGCACCCCCTGGAGACCTGACAACATGCTGAAAACCAAGATATATAAAGTGAGTAAAAACCTAGTGCCCTGTAGACTCTGTAATACCTGCCTTCTGGTAACAATTTATAGTTTTAGTTATTGGTTGGCATCCGAAGAAAAAGTTGGCTGTTATTTCACCCACAAACCCTTTTAATCTCATTTTGTTTCCCTGTACTCAAACAACAGATTGAGTACTCATTCGGGCCTTTATTTGTGGCTGTATCACGGGATTCCCACTTCAAGGGCTCAAGGATTTGTATCCTGGTACTTAAGTAAAATTCTCAAAGGAACCTCGATCCCTACTTGGGTGCCGTGTGGATAGCAATTCAAGTTCAGTGCTTTGTTCGTCATATAAGACGATATACCTACCGTGGTCACCTTTGTGCCTTTCGTAAAAAGCTGACTGACTCGGTATTTTTCTTTACTCTTCTTCCCAATCTGCCTGCCAGTCCCTAATGGCGCAAATGACGTCAGTTTTATATGTTTCTAAAGTAATCAACCTATCGTTAGCTGAGGCGGTTAGCCCATTGAGATGTATGGAGAGGGCGCTTGCCACGGGGTCCAATGCTACAAGCTGTAACGTGGGCGTGGCCTGTGTGCCATCTTTGTTAACCCTGATTTTTTCCTACAGCTCTCATGGGCTGACGCGCTAATATTTCAATTTTAAAATGATTTCCATTGATCACTTAATTGAATAGAACTTTATTATCCAAATTAGGCAAATGCAACTGCACGGTGTCGTCATAGGAAAAAAAGACTAAGAAAGTACACTATGTTGTACCATAATACAGGAAGTGAGGTATGGAAAAAAATCATGGAATACATAGAAAACATGTAGACCATAGCTTAGCGCACAATAAATACGTAAAACACATCAATACAGAAAAACAATAATTTACAAAATATCACATTAGAAATATCACTACGCATTTACGTCTTTCATCTGTATTTCCCATACATATATCTCTTTAATTCATTATAGCATTCCGAATTCCGGATGAATACGATGTTAAATTAAATAGAACCCATTGCATTAAGTGACCAATGTATGTTTTAACATATACTTGCCTTAAATTTCTAAGGGATGGTGGATATTCTTGCCTTGCATCCGCTAATTTGTCCATTCTGTAGTGCTATCCAGGAGAAAAGTAAGGAGAGAGCAGGGTTAAACTATATGGTTATTATTTAAATTGCATTCCCTTTTCATCCCTGCTGCTTAGTGCTATGGATTGTACTCAACTTTAGGATAGGTTTCATAGGGAATGCGGATGAATTTCAATATAAATAAATAAATAATAAATTATTTGTAAATTTTAGTTATTTTGAATTTCTACCCAAGGCTATACTGAGTTCTAATGTGATATCCGTACGCAAATAATTGTTAAAAATAGAGATACGGGTTAGATGACGTAATGCTCTCTCAATCTATCTCATTGGTTCTTACTATGGCCCACAGACGACGCCTCAGGAAAGCATTGTCACTAGAGATGCGATGGTTATTGCGATCGCGTGGGAGTTGTTCATATCTCTTGGATTTGAGTAATTAGTAATATTCCCCATTCCCGAGTATAACTATTGTACAATCGAGTATAAACCATAGTACCAAGCAGCCAATATATATTTCAAGAGTTAATTGCCATAAATTTCAAACAGATGGCTTTACATGCGCTAATTCGTCCATTCCGTCGTGTTATTCATAGGAAAGTAAGGAAAGAGCAGGGTTCAACAGCATGGCTATTATATCAGTTGCCTGGCTACAGTTAGATGACGCAATGTCCTCATCATCTTCCTCAATGTCACATGCCATCGGTTCTCTTTCATTTTTGCCCGAATATATTTAACTGTAGAAATCCCTAAAAGTAAAATAATGGCAAAATTTAATTTTTTTTAGGAATCCCCTGAAAAAAACCTTCCCACCTCTTTCGTTCTCTCAAACCTCCCCATCCCACTGTTCGACAGTCGCTCCCACACACGACACCCACAGCCGCCCGTGTGAGTGTGGTGTGTGTCGGTTGTCCCGCACCGCACAGCCTTGGCATATCCCTCAATCGTCCCACACGGAGACGTCGAAGTAAAGAAAGCGGGAGGAGGAGGGAAGGAACGAGGGGCGGGTGGGGGGATTAATCAGAAACAAAACATGCGCGAAAGAGGGGGGGGGGCGAGAGCGTGGAGACCCACGCTCTTGCATGCGGCAAAGCAAGCGCACGGCGCGGAAAGACAGGCACGCCTCCTCCTCCTTACTGTCTTACCCCCCCCCCTTGTCCCCTCATCTCACCCCCAACCCCGCACGTCATTCCCGCGCGTGAGTCATTGTGTAACGTTCGACCGGTTATAACTCAAGTCGCGATTCTTAAAATTCTCGATTATCATCTCCCCGTCGATTTTGCTATCCCTTCGAGTGATCAAAGGGTCGAGGTTCGATCTTTTCAATTGTTTCTCTTTTTTATATCCCTTTCATCCGAACAGTCACATTATTTAGGTAGGGAAGACCGGGGATAGTTGAAGACCCTTTTGTCATTTTGTCAATTGACTACTTTTGACCATAGAACCAAGAATTTGTGTTCATTTATGTCTCCCATGTAAATGGTAAAATATTGTTTGTTGTCATGTATCGGCCACCAAATACCAGTTACATATGTGATGATTTTGATACCTTGATATGTAAATACTTACCTCTGTATAAATATGTTATTATTTGTGGTGATTTTAAAAGTGATATGCTCTAAGACACATATAAGAATGCTTATCTTAAGAATATACTGTTTAGTTATAGTCTTCATCTGCCTTCTTTTCAAGCAACACATGTTTTGGAATCAAGGGGTACATTGCGTGACCTAATAATTGTTGACGATGAATGTAAAATAGTTGACTTTGGCCAAGAACCTGCCAAATTTTTGTCAGAACAAGATCTGGTATATGTGAACTATACTTTCAAGACGCCTTCGTACAAACCACCTGAAATCTGTTTCCGTGATTTGTCTAAATTGAACTACGCCAGATTCTAAATGGACTCAAACAGCCTTATCTGGGAGGACTTCTGTTTTTCCGCGCGATGTTGATAAAAAAGTCACCTTGTTTAGTTCTTACCTTATTTGCCTTTTAGAAAAGCACGCTCCCTTAAAAAATCAAGATAAAGTGTAACCCAGCTCCCTGGCTCTCTCAAGATATTAAAAATGCCATGAGTCAAAAAGACTCTTTACGCAGGCATATCCGACGAAGTCGGTCTGTTTTGAAATACGAGTATAAAGCCATTTGAAATAAGGTGAAACAAATGCAATATGATGCAAAAGTGTCCTATTTTCATTCCAGTTTATCAGTAAAGCGTGATGCTCGTTCTTGTAAAGGCAATACTCGCAATGAACCAACGACTATTAACTTTCCCCTTAACGAACTTAGTAACTGTTTTCTAAATATCTTCCCCTCGCCTGATATTGTGGACGGAAGAGAAATTTTCGATATTGCTATTGACGTCAATAAAGAATTCAGCGATGAAAGTCTTTATTTCCCTCATTTTACCCCTGACTTACAATGAAAATATATTTCAATGGTAACTTCAAATTCTAAAGGAGCAGATGAAATTAGTATTAAATTAATTTAATAGATGCTTTATCTAGCTCTTCCGATGATGCTTTCAATTTATAATTGCTCGTTAGACTACCCTTATTTCCCCTTCTAATGGAAATCTACTCTCATCCAACCTATTAAAAAGAAGCCAAACCCTGTAGAAATGCCTGCCTGTCCTTGCAATTGTTATGCTACCCTTGTCCGATTGCCCTGTCGCAATATTATGTGCTTTGTCAAAACCTCTCGAGCGATTTGTGCACAGTTGTGTGATAGAAAATATGTCTAAAAACAATTTTCTAAATAATTTTTAATCAGGATTTAGCATAGGGTATAGTAGTCAAACCGCTCCAATAAAAGTAACAGATGATAAACGACTTTCAATGTATAAGCAGAAAATAACAATACTGATTCTCTTCCACTTTGGCAAAGCATTTGATAGTGTAAAAAATCTATCCAGCTTAAAATTGTTTACCTCCGTGCTGCTCTGGTTCCGCTCTTTCTTGACCCACCGCCTTCAGTCGGCGAATGATCGGAAGAATTGTCTACGTTCTGAATTACTTTGCATCGAACGTGGTGTCCCCCAAAGATCAATACTCGGCCCATTACTATTTGGAAATATACATTCAAGATCTCCCAAATAGCATACACCATTGCAAGTACCATTTATACGTCGATGACTTGCAGATCTACATCGACTGCGATCGCAACGATATCTCAAATGCTATCGCACTAATAAATAGAGATATATCTTCTATACGTAAACAGGCGTCATATAATTTGTTGAACTTAAATTCTCAGAAGACTTAGAGCATTATAATCGATAGTGCAAAATCCATTGTATCTGTATATATTGAATCACTGTCCAATATTTAAGTTCTAAATTTAAAAATAGAATATCCTATCAAAATTAATGATTTAGGTGTTATTGTAAATAAAACGCTGACCTGGAATGAACACGTAGCACATATTTTTATAAATTCATTTAAAATCTGCATCAACTGAAAAGTCTTCGTTACTTACGTCTTTGCCACTGACACTTAAACTAGATAATACCTTATTGATCCCTCATATTGATTACTGATATTTGGTAATGTCAAATATTTCAAAATCTCAGTTATCCAAGCTGCAAAAAATTCAAAACTGCGCTATACGTTATGTGTGCGATGTAGCATATAATGAGCATATTACACCGTATTAACATGCACTAAGAATTCTTAAAATTGAATATAAAAGAAAATTGTAAATGGGTGTATTTATGCATAAACTATTAAAAGCTGAAACTCGTTCCTGCATTTTTCAGCCTTGTTTAGATAATTTGGTTAAAAAAACAAGAAATACCAGTAATAAAAATAAATTAATTGTACCCTGTCACTGAACCACTATGTAAAATAACTTTTTCTATGTAAGATCATGTAATGTATGGTATTTGATTCCGCAAGAGTTGAAAAATATCAAATCAACATAAATATGTTTAAAATGTTTGCTGTCTTTTCATCTCAATGAAACTTGACATTTAGGTAAGCATCGTGAATTAAAGTTATGATTCTACTGTCTCTTTGATTGCTACAGTGTATTGAGCATGAAATTGCAAATATTTGTTGTGAACAAGTACCGCGATGTGATAAAAGTTTTGTAAATGAGTGATATGTTTTGAATGTGATTATTTTTATCTGAGTTGTAGTTACTAATTCCTGCTCCAAAAGAAATTATTTTTTGACCCAATAAATATTATTATTATTATTAACTGTTCTATATGAAACAGTTGAACCAGCGTATTTAAATACTATTTGCCTACCATAAATAGCAACTTAAGGTAAAAATTCATAATGATCAAAATTTACAAAAATGTTCAGGGCATAATCGAACACATTTATAATGGCTCTCAAGATCAATAATTAAAATATTTACTATGCTAGGTAGTCGATCAATTTTAATAAATAAACAAAATAGTTATGAAGAATGCGCACTAAAGAAGTGCGTGCTAATTTCTGGAAAGTTATCTATGGAAAACGTAGTAAAATTGCAAAATTAGTGCGTTATCCCGCAAAGCAGTATAGGAAAATGATGGTCAACGGACATAGCGCGCTAGCTTCAGCTTTTAGCATTGGCCAGCATAGCAAGCACCCTCTCCATATACCTCAATATCGTGTAAGAATGAAAGGTATTTGTCGTTTTTGGTCGGTAAACGTATAAAAAATAAAATTTCCCACAAACATGAAGATCAAATCCTTACGTTTATGCGGCAACAGTAAGCATCACTAGCATCCGTAAAAATACGTGTTTAAATTGAAATAGTTTGGGGATCCAAAACGACGTTTCAATTGTGTGATATCACTGCTCAGAGTATCACGTATTTCATTCATGGACTGGTCAAAGCATGCCAGCCATAACCCTTCTGCAAAGGAAATAAAAGCGAATGTTTTGTTACCCAATGTGATTACTACAGCTGAGATTTATAAGGAAACGCGTTGGATAGTTCGCTACAATACCATTTCAGTGACGTCATACATCATAGTTCTGATGACGTCGAGTTTTGATGCCTCCAAGTAAGCACAATTTTAAACCAGAAAAAAATTATAACTTATGTGGGACAAATTTTTGTTCCCACTGAGTAAGAGTGTAACATTTATATAAAAATACTTTTTTAAACTAATGAATAGACCACATTGGAAACGATGCTTCGTTGTAGAGTATACTATGCGTATTCATTTCACTCATTCATGTTTTTCTTATATGAATTTCACATGCGAATAACGAAAAGCTTTACCCTTCAAATTTATCTCCAGGTATAATCTGAGACAACCTTTTATTCATATTAAAGTTAGGTTTATAATTTTAACATCAGTTTTAGGATCAGTATCAGTATTATTATAAAACAATTCGTTTTGATAATTATCGCAAGAATTTTGTTTAATTATTTTTTCCACATTTTTTATGTCGATAGAAAAGTGTCAGCCATTTGTGATAACGGTGGAAATTCCTATATTTCCACGTTATTTTATCCATCCATTAAACTCTTAAGCTGTGGGGCTCAAACACGAAAACTCTGTGAAGTAATTTTTTTCTGCCACTCGGTTATACTTCTTTGCAAAAACTAACATATGGAGAGAAATTTTATGGAAAATTTCATGTCGGAGCAAACTTATGCATTACGAATTTTGATCAAATAGCGACAATTATCCATGCCAAAGCGATGTGTGCAGTCAGCTCCACTGTCGGAGTATGTATTTGTTCCGGGATGTATTCGGTGATAAATTTTCGTATGTGGCGTTTTAATTTTTACTCAAGCAGTCCAAGTAAGTTATTCCATCCTTGAAAGAAGTATATTTTGAGCGCCGCGAACGAAAAGGTTGAATTTCTTATTTGGTTTGACTCACGTTGTGAGATGGAAACCCCCTTCGAATTGGCATGACGTGGAAGAGGAAAGGGAAAAATTCTTTTGAATGCGTCTTTCCTAGGGAACTGTATTTGTGTGGGGAGTCAAGAGGAGAAGATGGAAAGAGGAAAGAGCATTTGTTCTTGGGCAACCGTCGCTTCGTGCTTCCAACCGGTTGCGGGACCCTCTTGGAATACCGGGAGACGCCAACGTGCGGAAGGCGCTTGCGGATTGAGAGGAGTCTGTCGTTGAAAGATTTGAATCTCATTTTTTAAATATTCTGGCTACTTGTAGAGAAACATGTTTTATGTAAATACATCTATTAAATAGAGATAATATGAGAGTTAATAGAGTAGAAAAACTTTTACTACAATATCCTTAATACTTGCTTAAACTATAAAAGGAAAATACCTTCTTACCAGATAAATGTGGTACGTTAATATTTGCCCAGATTGAAATTGGATGCCAACGATAAATACTGCATAATTTTTTACTTTGCCGGTTCAAAGCATAATACTTAGCTTAGCATAATATCTCGCTAGTTTCTTGCTTACACGTGACCTTCAATGACAAACTCTCAAGTCGACCTTCCAAAAATATTTTTAACCACTCTCAGGACTTTTAAAAATCAGGTGATGTACAAAACGCGAGTAATAATAATAATAAGTTATCTTTATTAGGGCGAGATTGAGACTAAGGCAGCCCCATCTTCCATCTAACCCCTCGTCAGAAAAATAAATGAAGTAAGTGTGATGAAAGATGTATACATTTGTAGGATAAACGTAAGGAAGTAAGGAGGTGATATCCTTGATGAAAAAACCCACTACAGGAAAACTCCCACACATGAAGGGGAGTGAGAAAAACCTTTTGAAAACCTGCAGACAGATTAAGCTAATGTAACACCAACCTAAAAACAATTCACTAAATACACATGAAATGATATTAAAACGGTAATTTAAAGATGACTGCAAAGTTCAAAATAAATATATGAGTAATAAGAAAATAAAAATAAATAAATGATAGAAAGTAACAATAAACAAAAAAAAAAAACTATATCAATGAACAAATAAAATAAATATCGATAAATAAATAAAATAAGGTAACTCAAGAAAAGAAAACAAAGATGAATAAATAATAATAAATAAATAAATAATAACTAGTAAATCGATAATTAAAAAGTGAGTCTTAATGAACGAAATAAGTAACGTGGGGTTAGATAAGACTCCATTTGGATAGCTCAGCAGTCGGCAGGAGAAGATGGGAGAAAAAATATCTTTGACGTGCTTGTTCCTCCCGAACGGTGTTTGATCGTATGGAGTTGTGCATAAGATAGAGGAAGGAGCTTCTTTTCTTGGGCAACCGGTTGCGGGAACCTCGGCGAAGCACTGCGGGACTCTCGCGTGAGGTAGGCGCATGCGGAATAATCCACGGAGAAAGATCTTGTGAAAGAAAGACAAAGATGAAAGCTTCAAAAGAACTTGCAAATTGGCGAGCATACTACGCCGCGCAAGTGCATGAGGGAGGCTGGGCTTGCTGGCGGGACGTCCCGTCGTCTCGAGTGTTTTAAATGGAAAAAGCATTCAAGGAGAGGGATCTTAAGTGCCTTATTTGTTTGTTTGAATCTTTATCATCCCTCCTTCCTACACATTAAGATTCGCTCATCCCACTTGCCCTCGTGCGGGCATCTTCCACTTCGGTCCTGTGGCATGGCCAAACTCCGCGCCTCCTCTCTGCTAAGTGCATTGGATCATCGTGTGTTTGTCATCACTCGTGGGTCGGACGTTTCTTCCTTCCCTGCGGTCTGGAGGAAGATCATCTCCATCAGCATTCTGCGCTCTTCGCTTCACTTTTAAGTCGTGCCGCATCTCTATCGCCATGTACCGATTAATGCACGCAGCTATTTAATCGCTAGCTTCCGACTCCATTCCATGAGGAACAGAAAGAGTTCATGCTTCTAAAAAGTCTCTTCGGTGTACTTCTTATCATTCTCCTGCGATTTAAGCAATATACTCAAGCTCATGATTATTTCATAGTCTCTGCTTTTTTTATTGAGGCCCCGAAACTTTTATCCCTGGAGAGATTCAATTTACGTGTTAAGTACTCGGTCGAAGGAAAAAGAGCTATTGGAATTATTATGTGTCTCGTGCTGTTTTAGTGATTTATCCTGCAATGTATTTGGAGATGTAGTTTAAGTTTTAAAAATCCGATAAATTTCTGTCACTTGCAACTTGACTTATTATGTTTTCACATGGAATTATTTCCGGATTTCTGCAGATTCCTCTTCATTTTTTTTCTATCTGTAACATTCTGCATTGAAAAATGTCTTTTTAAGAAATCCGTCTCCAAGCAAACAATCAGCAGTCATCTGTAGTAAAATTGTTTTGCCGCATCTATGCTCTTTCTTCTCTTTTCAGCAAATTGTTATATCTCAATTCTTCTTGTTACGCCGCGTCATAATTTCATTTGTGAATTCAATCCTTGGACTCCCTCGGTAATACTTTCCATTGCCTCTTTTCCCTCCTGTCGTTGTCTTCCGAAAGCTTTTTACTGTTGTGTTCAGCAAGTGAACCTCTTGTAATCAGCAGAGTTTTCAGATCTTCTGTCCTTAGCTCTTATTCACTCTCATTGGTCGTTAAAGTCTAAGATTGGTTCACTGCAGCCCTTCCCTATCTAACGCTAGTTTTTTTACCCCCTGGTGTCTTTCCCTATGCACTTTCTTCTTTATTTGGTCCATGAACTAATTCCTGGGTCTTCCTCTGGGGACTTTCCCCTCTAGTTTACCTTCAATTATGTTCTCCGCAAATCTTTTGTCTCTCAGGGTGTCCAATGCATCTGGTTCTTCTTTTATGTATGGTGTTTCATATGGTCCTTTCCTCCACTACCCTTCAGTATACTTCATCATTTCTTATTTTGTCCATCCATTTTATCTTCAGCATCCTCCTCCAACACCGGGTTTCGAAGGCTTCTAGTCTGCTTTGTTCAGCTTTTTCCAGTGGTCCATGCTTCCGATCCATAGAATGCTGCACTCAACGCAAGGTTTTCACATACTCTTTCCGTTTTGTAGTCCTATCTTCTTTGAGCACAGCAGTTGTCTTTTCCCCACAAACGCGTTTTCAGCTTGGGCTATATTGCTTGATGTCCGTTGTACTTCTTTTATCCCATGTTATTGCCATTCCGAGGTAGGTGAAGGAATCCACTTGCTCTAATTTCTCTCCTCTTAGGGTGACTTCTGCATTAAGCTTCACTCTTCCGTATACTAGGATTTTAGTCTTCTTCTTATTTATTTTCATGTTGTATTCTTGGAAAACTTGGTCCATTACGTTTAGTCACTTTCAGCTCCTACTATGCGATCTTATTTGAATTGTAAAATGATCGTACAAAACGAACTATTATAGTATTTCCGATTCCGCCTCATGCACCTTCGAGAATTAAGGTTGTTTTACGAACCGGTAGTTAAGGAAAAGATATGTTTAAACGGAGGGTTAGGCTAATATATCTTTGACCCGAGAAAGTCTTGAGATACTAGCGATCTTCAGAGTTTTTTTAATGACATGGATACTAAGCTTAAAAAAAAATTCGGCCGGTACATAGGTAACCTTGCTGCTTGCCTCAGAACTTATGTCATAGGCACGTGTGCATAATATCTCTCACCGTAATGTATCAGTTTGAAAATTATCATTCTAATTCTAGCCAGTGCATTTATGACAGCATACAGCACCGAGGAAACGATGCGGTTGTGGGACAAAAAAAGCGCAAATGAAACCTTAAAGTGTGTGACATCACGAAAAGGTTATTCCGTTGTACTCCTAATATTTCTCCCGCAAATTAATGAACATGATGGCGCCGGTTATGATGACATAGACTCTGGCCTGTTTACTGAGGCCGCAAAAATTTAATGACCGGTGAGACTTAATATTTAGTCGGAGGAGAAAAGAGGGATGATGACTTTGCTCATCTCTCAGAGTCCTTCACATCTCTTTTTTTACGCTTTTCCTGACGGTGACGCATGATTTACTGGTTAAGAAACACATATTCGTAAAATATGTGGCATTACTTTTCCTCCGTATGCTCGTGGCGTTCGTCATTTATCACTAGTTTCGATGCAGTCGTATCCTGTTATCTGCAGTTCTCTGTCAATACATTTTGATCCATCTCAATATTTGACGACATCTAATAGAGGGTAGAATATTGAAATGCTCAAAAGGGCCGGATTTCAAATTCTTTCACGTTACTCCTAAAAATATTGATACACAATGTAGTAGTGGGTCATTTTACACTTGACACACAATGGGAATTCATTTCATAGATTAGGCTTTCACTCCTGATTCAAAATCAGAATCATAATCTGGCGTACGTTTTTTAATCGGTATATTGAAAAATTGTGTTGGTACGTTAAGAGGATTTGTTCCGTTAATGCAATGAAGACTCTCGGCGAGTTAGAAGTAAATCCTTGGTTGAATTATATTGCTCCTTGGTCATGAACGTCATAATTTTTGTCTGCAATTGCACCTAGAGAATTTGAAGTTGATTAGTTTCATTTATCTTTTTCGAGGAAGAGTTGATAATCATATCCTTTCGTTAGCAATGATTCATATTGCGGTTTCCAGTTAACTCCTTCAGATTCAAGTTGAAGTTTGATTATTCTTTCTAAATTACCTCTCCCAGAGAAGAACATTTAATGATGGGTTTTGATTTTGAACTCGCTCCATTGTATTTTTATTTAAATTTGTTCAAATGGAACATAATTATTCAAAATACTTAGAAAGGGAAAACTCGCAATTTTTCAAGCAATTGTGCTTTGAGGAATCTCATTAAAAGCACCAAACGCACGATAGAAAGATATGACATCCATTCTTCAAGAATCATTATACTAATCATCACAAATGAACGACTAAAACTTTGGATTGAGAGATATTCATATCCAAGTCTCCCGATGGCCGATCAGGCGATGAAAATTGATGACTTGCTGGTGTGAACAATGCGACATTAATTGAATTATGACATTGAAACTTTCCCTTGTAGAAGATTTATTTCATTAGTCATTACTACATCTAAGCTCATTTTTAAGGCGCACGAACATCGAGATGTGGTGAATATTTTAAGCAAAAAATGGCCATTTTTATTATTTTATATGGAACAAATTTACTACATGTGTCCTTATTTTACGTAGCAGTTAGTTTAAAATTAACTGGTTTACTTACTTGAGTGCCGGTTGCTGTGTAGATGCGTTTAAATATTATACCCAAGCGAAATTACTTTTTCAGCACTGATTGCTAAGGTTTGAAGTTGGTAAGTATAACAAAATCGTCCACTTTTATTGATTGTCCTCTCCGTTTTAACCATATTATTACGTTTTTGAGTATTCGCAAGGACAGAAAGTTGCCTGGTTTTCCGAGTTCGTATCCGAATTGATGCTTATTGTATTTCTACAGCTAGTTTTCTAAAGTAAAATACTAATGAACTTAAAAAATTCGCATTTTTAATCGATTTCTTCGTTCATGGTATTTCAAGCCATTTGATTTGACAAGAGCCGACCCCTGACGTCTCCACTGGGGAACATGGATTATACATCTATCAAACCAAATTACTTTTTTTGTGGCAAGTATGTGCAATTTAAATGGGCAAAAGTTTCATTTTTGAAGAGATTATATATTCCATTGTTCATATGTTGATACATATTTCTTTTTGCATTTCTTCATCCCCATAAATATTCTTTAAAATTCTATGAAATCGTTATTATAATTAACATGGGCCAAGAAACTATTCAGTTACACATGGAGATACTGCAATAGAATAACCCCTATCCAAAAACGTAATCCACTGAGCCGAGGCAGTAGCTGATGAGTCAGATTGATGACTTAGTGGGACCCGATAGTAATTAGTTTAAAATAAACCTTTATATATATTGTCTTTAAACAGTAACGATTTGTGTGGCAGTAATAATCAAATAAAACCTTTGTAATTAGGAAACAAAGGTGCAGTTTCCCGTTCAATATTTTACGCAGAATGATGCCGTGTTTAATTATGTGAACTTCCGTTTAAAAATATTACTCAGCCGATGATCAGAGTTCTATTCCAGGCCCTCCACTTGAAATGAGCAGCTTCTGGCCGGAGATGTGCTGGGCATTGGGTTGGGGAGGGAGAATAGCAGGAAAGGTCGCCACCTTGAGAGTAAACGTGGGGGAGGGGCGATGGGGGGAGTCGATGGCGTCACCGTTGGCAATAGCGCGCGGTTTTGCCTCCCGTACCCTCAACTGCGCAGAGTTAATCCGCCACAAGAGAGTCATTCGCGTGAGAGGGAGGATTTTATAACCCGCGGTGGAGGGAGAAGAGTCTCGCCGGTCAATTACAGTAATATCCGTAAATTTTTCCTCGATTACCTACGTACCCGTTGTTACGACACGTGCAATCATACTTATCAACCGGCCCGAACTTGAACACATAATGTTATTTACGAACATTGTAATAACGGTAATATTTTCCGATCCTTTCCTTTCTGCTTTGAATTACTTTATATGAATAAGACTTCAAACGATCTTGAACTTGTATCCCACGCATAACATGGCAATTGATAAAAATAGTCATTTGACCCCAACAATACTCTCGTGGAGTGACATTATTGCTTCATTAAGGAAATTTAAATAAAATATGATGGCGTAATAGAGATTGAAATTGATTTAAAAAGTTTAAAGAATACTATTGGTGAAATTTTCTGGGTTTCACACCGGGTAAGATTATCTAATACTCTCAACGTTTCGATGTCTGACTCAGCCATCGTCATCAGGATAATGGTCCGCGTGGGGATGCTGGCGATTATATATAATTCGCCAATATAATTCACCGGGAGAATCTAAAATCCTTTAAAGAATGAATTTTTATTCCATTTCAGTTTTCAATTCGATGTTTATTACGTAGAAACGATTATTGAAATTCATTATTTTGATGTTTTCCTTCTCTGAGTTTCACTGTAAGTAGACTAAACGGGAACCCAGAATGGGGTGAGTAATATTATTAAAATTGAAGGTTACAGTGTTTAGTATTAAATAAAACATTTAAAGATGTATCCTAGTTTTTTTTATATATCGCTTGAATTTCATCGTAGTATATTGATTAAAATAAAAATAATCTAAACCCTAGATGAGTTTTTAACCTAGTTCCCTTCAAATTATGACAATCTCGAGAAGCATTGGGTTCAATTCCCCTCTAATTTAGTAAACCAAACCATTTCAAGATCCGAAGTCATATGCTTATTGTGAATGGATTGCAACCGCGCTATGTCCACTAATAGCGTCTCAAGGCCACCTTTTCCCCGCATTTTAGGCGCATTTAGACGTCATTCAAACAAAATTCGCAGCCACTGCATTATTAACAATACAAGCCACGATACATTGGCCCTTGAAAATGACTTTAGAGAAGTTAAAATCCAAAATCCTTCGGTCCGTGAAATTTTCCGAAAAGTGCAACGTCTTCCTTTGGTGACTTGATGAAAACCATTAAAGTCCACGAAGTGTAGCCTGAGTCTATCACTTTAATTCATACTTTACGTTCCCCATCAGATTGTCACCTAAAGGATTTAACCATATCCTAATACATCAATGGAATAATCATTAATCGCCTGTCTGATTTAAAAAACTCCCTCAATTCTTCACCCTCAATCCACACTCAAATTCATATTGATAGCGACCTTTTTTTCTCCCGTCGGAATCTTCGCGATCTGGAATGAATGTAATCTTAAGTTATCGAGATGGCATCGATAAGCCACGTCGAGATTTCGTCTTGGTCTCTTTCTAATGCATCATCACCACCAACGACAGCATATGTGCGGATGAGGAGACTGGGAACTATGAAGAACCTCGGAATCCTTTGAAGCGAACGGAGATAGTTTTGACAGTGATGAGGGATCGACAAAGAGATGCATAAGATTGTTGGATGGCGCGGTCTCTGCCTGAATGGCTTGACATTTGATCCAAGAGAAACTGGCAAGATCGGCTCTAAGCTTTTAAAATGCAGTCCGTTGGACACCACGAAACGTTCTAAAAGCTCATCATGTTGAATTATGTAAAGAGAACCGAATTAAGTTTCTTCTGTGGGTAGATCGAAGCCATGAGATATAATTGGTGAGACATTCGATAAATTGTATTCTGATAATGGTTTAAATCGACGTCAGGAAGGGCAGATAACTGGCGATAAAACCAACAAGTAATTATTAACCAGCAATTACTATAGCTAATGAGAGCCATACCGACTCCTGACCGGTACGATTAATCCATCATTGGAATCTAAAACGATTTTACATTTTTTTTAAATATTCTTCATGATTGTAAGACGCGTTTCGCGTACTCAAGTCCATTTGATACGATACTTGATCGAGCAAAAGTTCGAGGATACGTGCAAGTTATATAGTATTCCAGTATCGTGAGTTACGTACCAAACATGAAGGCTAATAGGCTTTCTCGCTACCATATTAACTGAGTTCCTTGATTTATTCAGCATCAGCACCTTGATTTGCTACTCGCTACCTTTAGTACAGAGTGTAGCCATTGACTCATCACTTTAGTTTTTACAGTCGTTCCATGGTCGTCACTGACTTAATTCATCGCCATCTTTCCAGCCTTAGGATTTAGTAATTTTTTGGCAGCGAAATCAACAGTTAATAAAAAACTCTGACCGTTTTTTCGTATCCTACAGCCTTAAATCGGTTTATTTAAAGTTATAGTGGACATGCGCTCTATTTAAATGAAAATACCGCTTCATACCGCCAGTGAGTGTTCAATTATTGAGTGAGACTTTTCTAAGAAGACTCAAATAATAATTCCGATTCCGACTCGATTCCGTCAGCAACATCAGAAACCCGCTCGCATACCAGTTCTTGCGCTGTATCAAGCATCGTTTAAACAAACTTCACGGCCAAATTCTGAAGATTCACGTGAAATTGTATGGAACAGAAATATCATTTAAAATTCAAAAAAATACGGATAATTCTACTAGTAGAATATTTATTACGACCTAGATTTTGCTTGTTACTGCATCATCAGGTGTATCAGCATCTAATGATGCTGTAACAAACAAAACCTAGGTCGTAATAAATATTCTACTCATGGAATTTGCTCTATTATTTTATTTATCAGTGAAGTTTCACGGCATTATCTGGTACAAAATTTTTTAATCCGGAAAATGATTTCGGTTTATTTATAACCTATGGAGTAAAATTTTCCACTAGCTGGTATTGGTATTAAGATACGTTCTTGCTTATCCCTTAATACTCATCCGTCATAAGAGGCTCCAATTATCTCACCAGCGGCGAGTCTCCCACAGAAAAATAAGTGTGGGAAAACATGGACTGAGTTAAAGGGCGGTTGGCGAACGATCGTATTGGAGGATGAAAGTGATGTTCAAAACCGGTGCTTGTAATATTTGCGATGGAGGAAAGGGAGGAGGAAGGGCGGAAAAATGATGTGCGGCAGGGTGTACCGTTCTCGAGGTGAGGTCAGACCTACTGGAAAATATAGCGCCGCATTCATCCGCGGCCTGTATTTATCGCTACGGGCGCGCGATGCCAAGCTGCTTTGTATACTAAACTTTTTAGGCTTTCACATGCAATCACGAGGTTTAGAGATTACCCAGAGGGACCAAGACCGAATTGACCGTGTAAAAACGAGGCATGTACCTATTTCCAATTAAAGTAAAGTAAACTTATGGATTATCATTACAGTAATAGTACTAGTAATGCATGTTGAATAAGAATGCGTATGACTGTGTTATTGTTCTGTTCGTATCTTTGAGTGGGATGAGATGATATTTAACTTTATTTCTATAGCGGATGGACTTAAGGATGCGTAAAACTTGTGTAATACTTATTCTTGAAATAAGTGTCTCCTCTCCCATAAAACATAAAAAATAATGACTTGATTTCATATTCTATAGTGATGTGTTTCATAGAATTTTTTTCTGAACAATGGTAGAGATGCATCCTCAGATAACTTCTTCACATCCTTGAGTTTGACTAAATCACTGACGGAAAAAATTGCCAGGTTAGTCTGGACTGCATATCAATCAGGAAGAGAAGTACCAACCCATCCAATTCAAATTTATGAAGAACTAAATTCCACTATGGTACTGAAATTCGACGATGTTATCTGGAGGATTCATGAAAAAGAGAAAAAATGTCCGACAATTGAGTTCTCTTCCCTCCAGTGTAAGTTTAACTAACTCTGGGAAAAATGTCCAGACACTATCCAGACACTATGTCGCAGTGTAGTGAGGGGTGTAAATTTTTACAGGATGACAATGCAGAAGCCAATCAAAGCGTCCTTAAGGAGGTGGCCAGTCCATATTTATTATATTCAAGACCTGGTAGATGTTAATGCCGTCTTTTGAGGGGTATTTCAAAAATTAATTTTATCTAACGACTTGTAAAGCAACTCTACAAAAATTATGCAAATGAGTGAAGAAGTCAGGTGCAATCTTTGTGAAAAGGAATAAGGGAAACGGGGAAAGAGGTGTCAAATCAGAGAGAACTGTAAAGGCAATAAACAATTTTTTAATGTCAACTCTGTAAAAAGGAGGCCTGCGGGATGTGAATCAGAATAACCCTAAAAAAATGTGTCAAATGTATGAACAAAGAACTTGAGATATTGTCAAAATGATAATAATTAATTTTTAAAATGTATTTATGTGTTAATCATATAATACATTGAAAGGAAAGCCCGTCTTCTTGCAATAACAATGAAAAAACTCTAGGCATATTGATTTTGATTTTTCGGAAAATTCCTCTTTAGTTACAGAAAAAATATTGTAAGCCAGTTAATTCTGTCAAAATTCTAACAAATTATGTAATTAAGTTATCATTAAGTCAGTGATCTTTACAGTTGATAAAGATTTGAAATATCAACTGAGAAAAATATAATAAGAATGAAAAAACGGACAAAATATACTAATTACATTAGTTGATATTTAAGTAAACCATAATTATTAGCAAAAGTTTGATAATGAAAAAGTGCATATGTATTTGAAAGTGAAGAATTAGAGTCATGGTTGTTTGAAAAAATATGAAATTTTACAATGTTAGAGCAAAATGAGAAATTAATTAATTCAACGTTGTTGGTCAAAAGGACTCCACTTGGGCGTTGAATGATGTCAAAAAATCCGGGCGTCCTAGGGTTAATGGATAAACAAGACAATGCCTTGCATGTATGAGTTAGTGTTACTGTTCTCTTGCAACAACTGGGACGGGAAAATTTTTCAGACAGCTGGTTAAAAATTTGAAAATCTTTTACATAAATTCAAAACCTACTTATTTTCCGACTAAGTTATTAATATCTTACAAACTCCAGCATACTACAGTTGATCAGATTATGATAATAAAAATAGCAGAATAGACTCCAGAACAGACAAGTTTAGAATATCTATTATCCCCTGATCGATCAGAGACCATAATGGTGGTCCATGAGACTTTGAAGTAGATTAGTCGACAGGTGGTCTAGCTGATTTGTTGATTAGCTCCATAATGATTGTCTCTTAATCTGCCATGTAATATTAACATATCGTTTCGCATGAGCCCTGCATCTTGTCTCTTGTTTATGTGGTTGCATTTTACATTAAGTCAATGTTTTACTAGTATTGGTAGCATACCTATAGTGTACTGCGTATTGCTGAAGGTTATATGCGCATTATAGTATTACATGCTGGTGATGATTCACCCACATGCCATGCACCTATGAGGTTGCTTGTAGGGTAATGTGTAGATTTTCATGAATGTTCATTCAAAAACTCCATTTCCTACCTCCACACAAGTCAAATTCGCTGCGTAAAGCCGCCATCTACTCCTGCGTCTACACTCATGCATTTCTCACGGTAAATTAAACTCAAAGTTTCTCCCTCGCAACAACCCTTGTTTACCGCTTCCTTAGGCATCACAAATTGGCGTATTTTTTCCTTTAATGCCCTCAGAGAAGAAAGAAAAAATTCAAAGGATTGGACGTGTGCTTTAGAAATGAAATATGAGCTGCGAGACCAGTCTCTCCCGAGTCGATGGCGAGTCGGTATGCAAAAGTGGATGTTCTTAGTAAAATTTTGTCACCCCTTTTACTGGCGACACGCCCATCGGCTTTCAGTTTCCACCCCTTTTGGCGTCTCCCTGCGGTGCACGGTCCACCCGATGTAAAGCGACACCCATCTTCCACTTTGGCTCACGTGGTGGGAATACCTGGGAGCAACGTGGCCCTTGGTTCTTGGGTCTCCCATGTCGCTGTCTGCTTCCCCACCCTGTTCAACGACCAACATCACGCACGGCCATCCGGCTGGCCTTCGCGCATAAACTCAACCATTGTCGTAATTGCATTATTTTTTCTTTCCCGTTTGGTCATTTCTCTTCGTGTCTTAAGGCTTTAGGAAGCTTCTCGTTACTCGAACTCAGGAACCCTCCCTGGCGCTCGACAAGTTGTCGGCTGTCACGAGGCACTTACGTATGACGGCAAGTTTTTGCTGAGCGAGGGAGGAAAAAAATGTGAAGTTTTTGAATCTCATTTCGCCGCGTCCACGCATGAAGTAGTGGAAAGCGAGCGGAACAGGTACTAAGTGTATGTGCATGTGGGAAAAATTTGTTGCTCCCTGTTCTATGTGATGATTTTTTTGTGCATCCACAGCGTTTTGTAAGGTTCCTTTTGGTCAAGCCATTGAGATAGTTGGAGAGGTCTTGCAGTCCTCAAACTGTAGCCTGACTACCGGAATAAGAGCATCATTCCCAATCCCAGCTTCTTCCTTACTTCTCTTTGGTTGGCACGAGGGAATGAACGAATTAACGGATTTATAGCTTGAAATGTAAGACAAGGAAGTCTTGAAACATATATTAGTTACTTATTGCAATGAACTTATGAAAATATGTATTGAAGTGTACAGAAGAGTAAAAGAGGAGAGGAACATATAGAGCACCATTCAGAAAAGAAGAATAAAGTAGATTGGACACACCCTGAGACTCAATTGTTTTGTGAGGAACATAAATGAATGAAAAGTAGAGGGAAAAGTCCCAGAGGAAGACCCAGAAATGAGTTAATGGACCAAATAAAGGGGAAAGTACATAGGGAGAGATACCAGGAGGTAAGGGAAGGGTGGAGGGCATTTGATAGGGAAGGGTGGAGGGCTACAGTCTACCAATCTTAGGATTGAATGGCCAATGATGATGATTCGGCCACCTTCCATCCTCTCAAAATGGCAGTGCAATGAATTTTACTCGATTTTTTCATAGTTTTCTGCGGGAATGCGGATTATTATTAAATTATATGCTGATTTACAGCATGTTATCGAAGGAAAGTATTGCAAAAAATGTATTTTTTGTTTGTCAGCCCGTAAGCGCTAAAGGAAAGTCGGGATTAACATAGATGGCGGAGAGGCCACGCCCACGTCACGGCTTCTAGTATTGGCCACTATAGTAAACGCCCTCTCCCATCTACCTGAATGGGTGAAACCATTGCAATGCGCTCAGCGATTTGTCGACGAATTGAGTTCTATGAATGATTATAACATATATTTATGTTCTGTGGCAAGCCACCTAATAACAAATACATAGGTTTACAACAATAGAAAAGAAAACACAGTCGACCCAAAAAAAGACAAGATTAATATTTAAATTCCAAAAAATTATAAGCATACACAATTTTGCTGTAATCATTAAGAACAAGGCATTCTACAATGTATTTCAATATAATTAATAAAATAAACTATTTTCATTTGGCATATTTAAACAAGTAGTTATATTATCTCATTCTGAGCATTGACAAACTATTATTTTTGATCAAATCATTTGGCATATTATTCCACAACTTTACGGAAGAAACTAAAATTGCATGTTCATACACCTTATTCATACACCGGCTGAAGTGGTGCAAATGTATCTGATCATGTCGCCTTGTCGAATAAACCGGCCATCAATAATTTATCATCTTAGAGACTTTAAGATATATTGCTAGAGCCAAACTATTATGGTAGAAACAATTACAGGAATAAGATTAAGGAAATAGACTGCAGAACCGATAGGTTTAAAATGTCATTTTTTCCACGCACATTAAGGGACCATAATAGTTACGATAGATCAGTTCTAGGATACTGACAAGGTTAAATAGGTTTTTCAATAGTGATAAATATCTTAACATGATTATTATTTAGTAACCTCGCATGTAATCTCCGGTATGTTAAACCCTTGCATGATTTAGTACCTTGTAGTGCTATTTATCTGTAGCATTAGAAATATTAACCAGTAGTCGTATCTTATGTAGTGTACTGCATGGTCGTATGTTCTTCTACGTATCACTCTCCTGGTTTATAGTCTGACTGCTTTTGGCCAGCGCCTGGCATTCGGGGGAATGTGCAAGGTTCTGATTTAAACCAGGATGAGTGCTGCATGCGTGGTGTGGAATCACCCCGTGTCTCACACCCTAGTGGCACGATATTTTGTAGATGTAGATGTTGATGAAGATACTTCTTTGAGATCCATTAAGATACTTTTTAAACATGTTTAAAGCAAGTAATATCCACAAAGAGACGCCTAATACTTTCTTAAACTGATCAGTTGTGAATGATACAATTTAATTTCACTCTTTCATATGTTATTCGTCTGCTCAACCCAAAACTTTTAGCCTAGTTTCAACGAACAACTCCACGGAGAATTAGCTTTTACGTTCCATCCATTAAGCAACAAGGCTTTAACGCAGTGATTCACTCGTTTCCCAGGGTTATGCGTATATAAACTTGTGCCCTAAACGTATAGCCTCGAGGAGTAATCGAACAAGACAGACGCATAAAAACTCCATTAATTGCCACCTTCATCCACTCCCTCCCTTCTTTACTCCTTTGCTTCATCACCTCCAGCTCGCGAAGATGGGTCTTCGGACCGTGACGCAAGAAGGGGGAGTTGGGAAGGAGGGCAGACGATGATGCTCGTGTCTAAATGCAGCGAAGGTGTAATGCGGAGGAGAGGCGAGAGAGGGCGGATCGACGCTGGAGATGCCTCTTAATGGCGTGGGAGGAGAGAGGAAGTCCATAGCATTCGCCGATCGGAAAGGAAGCATGGGAACGAGTGAGAATTCGTGACGGAAAGGGAGAGCGTAGTTCCGGAGATTTGCGTAGTGAGCTGTACTCGGGCATCGTCTGAATAAACGACTCCCAGATACGCTACACTTCATCAGGACATGATGCCCGATACGTCGGTTAAGATGAAGATCTGGCATAGACTAAATAATCGACTTCTACATAAGCTACCCTTCAAATTGATGTTAAAGGTTGTCCGGTTTTCCAGCAGGGTCAAACTCTCTACCTCTGCCTACGTTTAGTGTACGTATCCATCGTCATCAGGGCATGATGCACGAAACCTCGGCTGAGATGAAGATCTGGCACAGACTAAATAATCGACTCCTACATGAGCTACACTTCAAATTGACGTTGAAGGTTGTTCTGGTTTCCTACCGGGTCAAATTCTCCATCTCTGCCGACGTTTTGAACCACGCGTCGTCCATCGCCATCAGCATCAGCGCCGGAAACAGTATCTTACGTTACTTAATCCTTAATTAAGCGAATTTTGTACATATTTGAACGTCTCATCTAACGGACGGAGTAATACCCGCAACCCTTTCACTGCGTGAAATGATTACTGATTTACTTGTTTCAAGCATCTGCAAAACAATTTCGCCATTTTTTGTGCTAAATGATGACGATTAACATTGTTTTACGCAAAATTAAAATATTATTTTTAGAGTGTTGTTTTATGACGGTAAGTTTACCGCTTTAGATGGAATGCCTTGGGTATATACTCGCCGCCCGCAATAGAACGAAAATATTTGTTGAGCTTATGTGATAAAGTCAAACTTTACGGTCAGTGGAAGAAAGTATTCATTTGGGTACAGAAGAATTTAGTAGCAAAAGAGTTAAAAATACTCTACACCTATCATACAAACAGGCATCGTAAAAGACTAACCTGGCCATTTAATACCTGATTCCCTCGGAAGTTTCCATCGAGATAGTTGCTCCCGGAGGAGAGTCAAATTTGGTAAAGCAAGTGATCGTACTCCGCGGGGCCGAAACGGCTTCAGTCTACTCTCTAACTTTAAAGGATTCAGAACTCGGCGCTTATCTGCTAATATGAGGCCGGAGACTTGGAGCTGGTCCCCGAGATCGGAGAGCGCCGTAGGCCACTTTTGGTAAGCATCCCTGGCTCAGTGGGATTGAACCAAACGACGCATAGTCGTTTTAAGTCCCTAAAACCTGGCCAAGGTGAGAAAAATAAAGTATCTATAAAGGGGATTTTGATTGCTGGATAGGTGTGAGTGAAGGTTACTGAGCCGAAAGCCGAAAGTAGGTGGGTAGGCAATTGCGCAACTGCACGCTCTATTTAAATCGACAGCGAGCGGCCAACAGCTAACAAGTGTTTTGAGCGTTTGTATATCAGTGCAAAATTCTTTTCGAAGTGCTGTTAATTCGTTTCTATTGAATAAAATTGATTTATGGAAAAAGGAATCTCCAGCAGAAAGTAATTACTATACGCTGGCATAATTCTATTTTTCAATATTAAAACATTCTTGTTTAAAAGCGTAGTTAAAAAATAGTGTTTTTGAGCGTAAATCCGCGCTTCAAATAACCAAGAGTTAATAAGTTCCAGACGATTATGATATAAACAATAAATCACATGGTAAAGAATTGAATCATGAATTCGGGGGCCCGTGAACTGACAGACCCCCGAATTGAATCTCATTTAAAATCACAGAAGGTGTTGGTTACTTTATATTTAAATCTCCACCTCCTGGGATATACTGACCCGGGATCTCTGGGTGGAAAGCCGGTGCAGCACACCCGTAGATATCATTGTTCCAGTGCCAACCGCATCTCTTGACGCAATTTATCAATTAGACTTCCTATTTTTGACCAAATTTTTTTATAGCTTGCTTGGTGCTTCAGCAAAGTGCAACGAATTGTCGCTGTAGAAATTTTATTTTCACATTTTCAACCCATTATTTCTATAATTATTCTCTTCTGTGAATTGTATTCCTTATTACATTTTTATTGATTTTTGTTTGACTATTTTATGAATTTGCTCATTGGTAGTGTGCGGGTTGTTTTAAAAGAGGAAAGTAGAAAACAGTTTAGAGGCCGGAGATGAAAAAATTAGTGTTTACGTTATCGCTGTCCGTAAACTGAGTAGTTAGTACCAATAAATTTAAAGGAAAATAGATGTTGACCATTTTTTATACGCATACGCAATTTTTCTGGAAAATTGGTCTTGGGTATTAATGAATTCATCCTCCTTTTAATGCCAACGTTTGCAGATTTATTTTCTCCTCAGGATTTGAGATTGACAGCAGGCTGAATATAATGTAATAAATGGAATAAATTTAAAAGTATCGAATAATACATAATTACTAGAAGTTGTCCGACCCAGGCGTTATCATTTAACGATTGGTTTTGGTAGGGGGAATGATTCTCCAGGCAATAAATCACTCCTTTTCAAACCTTCCTATAGCATCTTATTTCGTTCATGGCTTACCCAAAGGAAAAAAAATATGGTTGCTATGACAGATAAAACAGTAATGTAACAAGTTTGGCAAAAAATTGATCTTATAAATCTTAACTTTGCAGGTTCCTCAACTGAGCAAAAATGGGATCACTAATTCTCTTACATCACTGGTGGCAGGTTGCAAGAATATTTAGTTATGGAATCAATAGTTATGATAACCATGAATTTATAGATCTAAAAAAAATTCGGGTCGCAGGAACACATTAACTAGTTACATACCATACTTATTTATCAAAAGTTAATAGCCTCGAATATTTGATCTGATCATCTACCACCAGATAAAATTTATGAAAGTTTTGCCTATGAATAATTGCTAATACCCTTAATAATTAGTCAGTAAGAGTAAACAAAATAGTCATTTGTCCCGAAACACCTCTTTTATATAGTAATTAAGTCTCCTAGCGGTTCATTACGCATCCGCCATCTTGGCTACATATGGAACTCATGACAAAAAATTTGAAATCAATAAACTTACCAAATGTTTATGGAACATATATTGAATGGTTGCCATGGATTATGGGTCCCATAACTTTATAGAATACATATGTGTCGTTCCTGCAAGTGACCGTAAGAAGATTCTATCTATTGAGTATCGATGAGCAGAAATATTTTATCGATGTAAAATATTCGTCTTCAACCTACGCGAGAAGAAACATTCCTCCACGTCCGGTGCGAGCTCATACCCGTGTATGAAACAAGAGGTATAGAGAACAGGTGGATGAGTAATAGATCGGTTTAGGTCAGGGAGATGATTGGTGGGAGATGGGACGAAGACCGCGATTGCGTTGCGGTGGAAAATAATAGAGGTTTTATCGCTCATCAGTGCTCCATCCATCAAAGTGAAGCGGAGCTTGAAATAGAACATGCTGTCGGTGTGCATCGCGTCCATCTCACTCTCTGTGTGTTACCCGCCTCAGAACATACGTCATGGACACGTATTGACTCCCACGCGTACACCCATGCCCGCTTGGAGGATCTCAGACCCCATGAGGGGGCAAGATGGATTATGACGGCATTCTACGCGGTGGAAATGACGTGGTCGCGGGATGAAAAAAATGAATACTTGAGAATAAATGTAGTGTGACATCACCGTGCTAAGTGTCGTTTGTAGATACACGTGTGTTGAGTTTTCACGTCACAGGCTCCGTGACGGTTTTGCAAATCGTATTTCATTTCGAGTTTTTCACCGTTGAGGTAGGTTTAGACGGATGTATAGGGTATTATTCACTGTCAACACGCCCCTACAAGCCCTTACAAGCGTATGATATTCAAATGAGTGAGCGTAGGTTGTAACACGGCTGATTAAACTGGGAAACTTTTCGAGACTAGGGAGGCTGCACGCTAGGCTTAGATTATTTAAAATATTCAGATCAGGCGAGTTTCAGTACTGCGTGGAATTGGTTGCCTTTAACCCGCCACAGTATATCTCTGGAGCTGATACACATCTATATCTACATTCTACATTACAAGCTGCCACATGGTCGTGTGGCAGGCGGCGTTAGGACACCAGCCGTGTAAAGATGTAAGGTATGAGGTTTTGGGAGGTGAAATGGTGGCGTGTATTATGGGAGTGTATTTAATGGAGCTCAGTTATTATTGAGGTCGCATGTTGTGCGCGAAAGAACAAGTTTTTGCACCCCTCTGTTCGGCAATGTATCGTTATCGCTTCTGTCAGACCCAGAGATGTAGTGAGGCGTCATGATAATAATCTCGGTGTAGTACTGAAATACACTAGTTTTGAATTTCTCAAGCAATTTTAGCCTAGTGTGTAGCCTCCAAGTCTCTAGGGGCTACCATCTTAATCCCCTCTAAAAGTTGTGAAACACTATATGTATGTTCATAGAAGTTTTTTACGAAGCGTGTAGCTTTCCTTTGTATTTTATTCATTTGTTTTTGTTAAATATTTATGACCAGTGTCCCAAATGCTCGCGGCGTATTTGAGGTGTGACTTAACCAGAGCGAAGTAGCATCTCTCTTTTACTATTTCATCCGAGGGCCTTCCTATTATACGCTTAACAAAACCTTTTTTTCTTTAGTGCTGTTCCGCATGTGTTTTGTATGTGTGTTCCCCTCGACATATCATTTTAGCGAAATTTAAGCGAAACTCTTGTGAAAAAATGCGTTTTTACTCTGCACGATGTCTTCGTATTTATTAGGCACCATTATAATGAGATAAAACATAATATATTTTCGCGTTTTGGAGAAAATCTGTACATATTTCATCGATTTTTCTCAAAAATTGTCAGGTGTCATAACACTACGTGTTAAAATAGAATTAAAATGCCGAGATGCCAAATCGGTAACATGCAATTTTTTCGCTTTGATCTTCACATTTTACTCATAAATAGACGTATGCAAAGTTTTCCGCAAATCTGTCTGTTCCCGCTGTTAATAGTCACAACTTGGAACCTGCGTATATAAATTGAAATGTTAAATATAGCGTAAGAGCAATTGCATTGAATAAGAATGAAGTGGACTATATTGTATTATTAAACGATCTTTTTATACTGTATTCAACCGTCTATGTGGTATGGTTACAGATTTTTTCGTTTTGCCGGACGATTCTGTTGTCCCTTATGTCCTTGGAATCCCAATAGGCTGCTAAGCCTGTCATCAGGTTCTCCAGGGACCGGACGAACAGAACTTGACATACACCCATGCCATGGGTGGTGAGAAACCCACCCAGGCGGGACTTGAACCCGCGACCCTCAGTATAGCCGGCGAGGACTTTACCCCGCCGCCACCGGGCCGAAAATCAATAACTATCAGCAATACACGCGGTTATAGTGATAGACGATAGCGTAGTGGTCTGCGCATTGGTCCGGCAAGCCAAAGGTCCGTGGTTCGATTCCCGGTCCAGGCCGAATTTTTCTCATGGCAATTTCTTCCAAATATTTCACCCGCCATGACTGAATATTTTCAATACAGGTGGTTAATTATATCGCCATAAAAAAGAAGTACGAAAGCTGAGATGCGATGTCAGGCGCGAACACTGTCCATGAATAAAAAGCGCTCTAACCACCCTAGTACATGACATAATTGTTTTCCCACGACTGAGCATTGAATGAGTTAGAGGGGAGGCGGATGTGAGAGCAGGGAGTGTGGTCGCCGAGTATGTTGGACTGGGGGAAAGTGAGAGGTCTGCAAAGGGGTTAAGAATGGTTCAACTATCGAAAGGGGAGTCACTTTAGCATTCACGGCAGGGAGACGGCTCTATGAGACGACCGCCGTCGATGAGCATCCTGAGTCGCCTCATCCCCTCTCACCCCCTTCGACTCTCCACTCGCTCAACTGAAAAGCTTTTGAATCTTCTACTGGACTCCCTCTTGTTCGGCCACCGATTATCATTTCATTCTTCCCTTCTACATCTCCATACTGCCCTGCGATCCGCCGCATTGTCGTGATTCCCAGTTTGTAGTCCTGTCCTTCTACCCTTGGCTCATGAAAGACATATTATTTGATTTTCGCTTCTTCTTCGTCTCGATGATTGTGTTTATGTTCAGGGTTATTTTTTACTTCTCAGAAAGAAAAATTCCATGATAGAAACCATATTTAATAGCTTGAAAGAGATAGAGATAAGGGATAAAGCCTTAGAATGCTAAGTGGTCTCTAGCCAATTTATTGACATTTCTCTTCAAAGGCTGAGTTGATCGGGTAATATTTTACGTTAAAGAATATAACAAATATTGAAAAGTATTTTATTGAACGATAAGGATATCCACCTTTGATTATTTGCTCAAATCTGCATGGTCAAGTGATTTTCCTTGCGGCAACATTTGGTCTATAAGTCACCTCTAAAACATAAATGAAAGTACTAGTAGCGCTGACTAGGCTGGTCAATACGTTGGCTTGGTATCCTGAAGGGCTCGTATTCTAATCAGTTAAGGGTCAATGATTCTGTGCTTATTGAAGAATTAAGGTCACGAATCATAGAGGGAGATGAAGCAATGATGGTTTATTGAGCGTTGATTCTATGAGGTCATTTGTGGGATCACACGATCAAAAATACCTCATGTTTTAATTTCCCTTGAATGATCCCGAGCATGATTATTCATTCGCGTAATTTTCCATTCACGTGAGGCATGAACAATATGAGTATGATATTTTGAATGATCCATTTCAGGATTATTCGCCGTGTAAAACGGCCATTAAGTATGGAAGAATAAGGTCGTAGGTTTTAACCACTCATGTGAGCACTTGAAATTTCCAAATAAAATTTTTAATCGATACTTAATTTGAGGCTGATGCGATTTTTTTGCTAATTTTTCGCGAAATATCAAAATGACTCATATTCCACGTTTTTTATCAAAACCTCTCCTTTGGAAAGTTCACTTCTGCAAATGTAATCAGAACAAAATTAAACTTGATACCTACTTAAATATTTTCCCTACCAAACCAAAGGGTTTAAAATGATCATGGCGCGTAAAATGCACAATGGCAATGCATTACAGAATATATCTATATATCGCATATTTGCGGAATATTTACCTCTAGCGCATGCGCCCATGCTGTATGTGCAGTTTTTGCAGAAGTTCGTGGCGCCGCACAGTGGACGACTTTATGGACACAGTGAATAATGGGGTACAGAACTATCAAAATCCTGTGAAATGGCAGTAGAAGTTTATTTAAGGAGGAAACTGCGCGTCGAAGTACTGTTATCGTAGGATGTATGAAATTTACTGTAATGAGTAACTTTAGGCTTAGTGCTACCCTGTGTATTTTTTAAAAGCCATGTAAATACTCCTTTGGGCAAAATCTTATAATACAAAGCGTTAAATCGAAGATTTATACCTCGTAACGAAAGTCAGCAATTATACGGACTCCAGAGATCCCATGCTTCCTGGCAGTGGTTGAGATTTTTTAACGAACTGAGGGGTGAGTTAATTATCCACAGGTTTTAACCGTTAAAAGATTCGTACTAAATTCATAATTTAAACCTAAACCTAGTCTATTTGTGTAAATTAAAGTTTAATTCTCATGTTATACTATCGACGGCGTAAGCTCAAATAATATTTTAGGAACCTCAATATCTAGTGTATGTTTCACAAGTTTTTGAACTAAATAATTCGGGAGGATATTGAGATTAAAAAAGCTAGGATGAGAGATTCCATCGCACTGTGCCTAGTGCATTGTGCATAAATCATTGTGAATAGTGTATGTGCATAGTGAATTTTAGGTTCAAAATTTATAATTTTTAAACCGATATAGCTTCGTTGAATGACCAACGGCCAAGCAATATTTTTACGCTATTCAATAGTATAAGCCTTACTTTAACATGTAAATTAAAATTAAGGTGTTTTATATCTCCTTACTTAACGTGAATGGATTTATCTTGATTGATTCAGCAGTTCATTATTTGATTCAGTGTGAGATATTACACACTTTAATTTAGCTCGTGACAACAATACAAATAATAGAATCAATAAACTAAAAACATATAAACAGTATATTGCTAATCAAACTCTTACGCATGAAACACATGGTTGGTTATCGGGCATGCCGAAAATGAAGGTTCCTCCTTAATGGTGGAATGGTCTGTGAGGAAACCTCTAAAATTGCTGCCAGCACTAGCTGTTCGAGTATTGAAATGACTAAACATTGCTAATTGTCCTGTTGCGACTTGTGTCACCATGGTAACTCAAGATAGTGTCCCTGGCAAAGTCAAAGCGGCGGGTGACTATAACCACATCCCTAGTAGCCTTCACGAGGGATATATACGTTACATTCAGGTGACAGGTTAATATGGGCAGAGAGCGGGAGGATTGTTGAAGTGAATAGCACAAATTAATCATGCCTGAGTTGAAGACGTTGGGGCAATCGCCTTACAAGCTCTTCGCTCTCGTACGTCTTATGTTTTTTTCGCGAATCGCGGAAAACTACGGGTGAAAGTTTTGTCTTTCGGACGAGAGTCGTAACATAATATCGAGATCGGTGGCTTACATTTTCCTTACGAATAGACCTCTGGCGGGTCGACTGATTTTTTTATTACGTGCCGTGGAAAAAGGTCAGTAACTCGCGAGCAGCGATTTGGAAAGGTCAGAAGAGAAGGGACGCATCACAGCCGGGGAACCAACACACTCTTGAGTCAACTGTTCTAGTATACGTTCATGCTTGTCATTATATGTATCGGCTCGGACAGCGTAAATACTCACTTCTTTGCGGCCACATTACACCGCAGGTAAGCTGCACGGACGAGAGAAATCAACTCGGTGAATGCCGCAATCCCTCCCGACAGGTGCAGAGTTGAGAGGACACTCCTTAAAAGTAGCGAGAGGAAATTTCATTCACTTGACAATGCGTGTGTGGTGACGTCATTTATTTATACGTCGCCTCGACCTCAGTGGTAATCTCTTGCACTTAGAGGTGTAGCAAAACTTGGCGGCACTCACTCTTGAAAAGCATGACGTATGGAATATGGAAGCATGTTACAGAGTTGATGCATCAGAGGTGAAGTGCGAAATTCCACAGAGGAAAAATCATCCACGTTGACTGGGACTCGAGCCCACAAATATTCACACGGGAAGAGGGCGCCTAGGTCGATTAATTGGCTAGAGCACTCTATCCGGAAATCAAGGGATCCAGGTTCCAGTCCCGGGCAACGTGGATGATTTTCCTCTGTGGAAATTCTCACATTTGTGCATTGCGGGTGACCCTGTAAAGTTATCGGTGGCTAGTCTCTGTGTACTTACAATCGGTGATACATGAGGGTTGAGGATCCTACAAGAGGTCCACACAAAGAGCCCCTCCGCCTGGTGTAACAAGCGTGACTAATCTTCAGCGATCTCAGACCCTCCACTGTCGAGTGCTAAGTTTTGCTATACCCATACCTATATGAGGATACATAGTGGAAGCTTTTCATTTTGTGTTGAATTTAGCGCCTATTGGAACACATAGGCGTACTTCGGCGCCAGTGAAAGATGATGAATGGAAAATTACTTACCGGCGAATCATTCGGTAATCTGCCGGTGGGTTGTTATTGTTTGTACTCACAGAATATAACTGTACTGTCAGTCAGAACGCCAGCTGAAAATATCAGTAAGGCACGTGAAAGGCCGTTATGATGGTATTACTGACCTCTTGCGACAACTGGGATGGCAGCTGCTTTAAGACCGTCGACTAAAACTTAGACTCATTCTTCTATGTAATTTCAAACCAATATTCTTTCTGACGAATTTATTAATATCTTACAAATGCCAACATACAATGGTAGCTCAGATGATGATAATAACATAAGGGAAATGAAACGCAGAACAGACAGGTTTAAAATGTTTTCCCAGCGATCGATAGGAGACCATAGTGACTGCCGATGTGACTTTGTAGTAGATTAGTCAGCAGATATTGTGGCTGATTAGAGATGGAGTATTTCAATGCCGCGTTCCATACGGCAGAATGTGAATCCTCTTGCTGGTACAGCTAGGTCCTATGGTGGATGGACGTGAATTCACGTTACACTCATTGCCCTCTCCAAATTGATATAAGTCAGCTATTCTGTCACCAAGTCCTTCAGGGATGACTCATGTTAGTTATTTGGTGACTACAAACATGCCTTTTGGTGTTTCCTATAGCAAATGTATGTGTATTAATGCTAGTTAAAATCATTTTGCGGTAGAAATGAGTCGAATCGTTCATTCTTTTTGTTCATTCTTTCGCGCAGAGTAAGTTACCCATGGCATGAAATATCCTGGTCTCCTTGACTTGTACAGGTACCGTTGCTTGCTCAGGAGGACATGGTATTCATGCAAATGTTTCCACGGCAATAGTTAAAATTCCTTCTGTGTGAACTTGCTTGCAATTTCTTTCCGTGAGCGCAAATGGTCACCTACGTGATTTTCCGCGATGGTCGTTTCTCACAGTTGGGCTCTGAAAATGTTCTTCCGTCTGCCCATTCTATACTTTTGCTCTCCCTTTCCTCGAGATGATTGCGAACCCCCTGGGATTTTTACCCACCGTTCTCTGTGAGCAATTCTACGGAGTGCGTAACGGGGAGTAACGAGCCATCTTAGGTCGCCTCCCGGCTGCCTCCTAGGTCAAATATGAGGCAAACGAACTCGAGCCCGCGTGTCTATCCCGCTCGCTCTCTTTGTGATGGTGACGACGGAGCTGGAGAAAGAGCGCAGGAACGCAGCATTTCATCCGCCTGGTGGCCGTTAACCGAGGTTGTTTCGCTGTTATTCTGTTACAGCATGGCCGAAACTGACTACTTTCCTTTCACTTGCCTCCTCTTGTGACAGCTAACTGTGCATCTCGGCGTACACATCCGTGAATACCGAAGTATTCTTCGAAAGGGAGCCTGATATTTCCGCGTCGTGTTTTATAATTTGTTGGTCTTCATGACGCGTAGATATTGCGGAGGTATCAGGAAAATACACGCTATTTGTCAGTGGCGTGGCAAGGGGTGAAGCTTTTTGGTGCTAGGAAATAAAAAAATGTCTAAATATAGGGCTCTAAAGGGAAAAGTTATACTGTTACATTTATTTATTATATCACCAAAAACAGCACCAATACCTTTTACTACAAAATGTAACAAAACAAGTAACATACAACATTACAGATGAAGTGCCAAAGGAACATCAATTTACTTAAACAACAATGGACTTAAAGCAGAGAGATGAATAAATAAGGTCAAAGGAGGCGTTTTTTTGCTGCCAAGGACTTGAATACGAAGGAGAGCAAGGAAGCGTTGTTATATTGAGAGATGGAAATTCGGAACGTGCATGGGGGTGGTGTTACGTGTGAAACGAGGAGCAACGTGTATCGATAAAATTGACAGAAGATCATAACTATAAAAAGAACGATTTAACAAAAAATATATAGTAAAAGTGTTTATTTACCAAAAAAATCTGATATAATTTATTATTAATTCCTAGTCAATTTTTCGAGTTTGTAATTTTAAAACATTACATGGGTATTTTATTCCTCCAGAAAGCGGAGGAGAAAAAATATTTTCTTTTAACTTGACCTTTGCACTGAAGGCGCTATGGCACTCTTCATTGTCGAGACAATTTCGCTCGTGATGATCAATAATTTTCACCCTCTCAACTATTCATGCTCACCATGGATATCCTCCCTCCATTCTCCTGGAATAAATTCCTGAAAACGTTACTGTATTAGTGGTAAATAATAAATAATAATAAAAATTCTTATTACTCCAACACAATTTAAATTCATAAGAACAAGTTGCAAGGAATTTTAGGTAGTCTTGAAGGAGATCCTGTTTGAGGAGACCATCAAATGGTTATATGTTATGGTTTAAACTCTTGGACATACATAGATGTTATAATAATGTGACCGACGCAATTACTGCTCAACAATGCCAGTTTATGTATAAAGAACGTATAAATTTGCAATTCATAAAATTATAACGAACACAGCTGTCATAATATGCCCTCTCCACTTTATACAGCAAGAATCCATGTCTGTGCATTTTTGGACAATGCTTGACTGTACATAACTGCTCGCGTACATGATGCCATTGTCAAAAGATAGCGTCATTATTTTATAATACATTTATGCGTGCATCTAAGTCTTTCGTGGTCACATTTGAGGCTTTAGCTTCTAAGTTCCATGCCATACACTGAAAGCGCCTTCATAAACATATTTTGAATGCGATATCATGATAGTGACTATTGTGAACGAGAAATTTATTTTAACATATGAACATATGATTTAAAAAGCAAACGAGCTTCAAAGCCAAATATTTTTACGCAATCTGTTCGTCGGTTCTTCCTAAATTTTCAATGCCTCTCAATAGCGCTCAGCCACACTGTCCATGGAGAGATGCTTCTTTTTTTAAGGAAATAGCTGGAAGATAAGAACTTTTAGAGGACACCATTTTGGTAAAAATAGGAATATTAGACAATTTGTTTATATTGAAGCCAATATTATTAAAGTAAATGTGCCGTGACAGCTCGCTGAAAATATTCTGACTCCGTTTGATCAGTATTACCTCTCCGTTATATGTGCCAATGATGAATGTTTCCCTAGACCATCAGGTTGAAATTATCTCAGAACTTCAAAAATATTGAATAATAGCTTTTGTAAAACTAAATGACTAAATTCTTATATTCCTAATTTATGCCGTTATAATAAATTCTTAAAAAATGACATTAATGTTCCAAGACAGCTTGAAATATGATCTGTAAACTGTCAAATTCACTACAAGAAATTTTCTGTATCATTGAGGTAAAGTACAGTATATAGTATTGAAAAGACACCAAATATGGTGGCATTAACATCTAGATGTAAAATATGGCATCCAACAACTCTTTATATATTTTACGTGCATTTAGATCTTCCACAAATAGCATAAATAGGAGGGTACTCACAGCAAAGATACTTGTTAGGATATAAAAGATTGGGCAAGGAGGCTTCTGAAGAGAGGAAAGCTGAAAGAAAGAGAGAACTGAAGTTTTAATGCCTTGTGCGACGGGCTGTGATTATTGTTTTTTAAACACCGAGCTTGAATTGCTTCAAAAGCGACGCGGTGGCTCGTAAAACACAGAGATATAGTCACGATCGTTAACTTGCGGGCAACTAGCTTGGTAAGTTTAAATGCCAGAGTATGGATAAAGTAGTTAAAACAGTTAAGGTTACCTACTCGTCATGCGGCTTCATTTCTATTTTACGTTGCTGATCGCTCAACCGTTTGACTAGAACAGCCGCTGGTCATTACGCTTACCTTAAGACCCAAAAGGTTTTCATTTGGCCTTTCATATGAACCATCAAGTTGCTGGTTTAGAAAAACTTTGCATAAAATTTAATTCTTGCATGTTGACTGATTTTGACCAAGCATTGGAAATCTTGCTCGTATGTGAGCAAATTTCTAATTTTTTACCGAAATTCTAGTTTGAATACTCAAATTCATCATTTTTCGGTCATAAAAATGCCGTATATCTTATCGAATGTAAATCTATTGCTGGGTTAAGTGGTTATAGGTTTTATAAAGGCATGATATATAATTGTTTGGGCTCCACAAAAGATGGATTTAAATTCCATTTCAATTTTAAATTATAATATATCTGGTCTTTTTTTGAAATTTACATTTATTTCGAATTTAACCTCCAGTTATTGGTTCGTTATCTTTTGAAACGTACCCATTCCTCCATTCTTTTATATAAAAATACAAAATGTAACAATATTTTAATGACATTATTCGCATATTCTGAATATATTTAGAAAAAGTGTCCTATTTTTTGTACGAATAAGCATGAGAAATCTTTCTCTCCCTGACATTACTGTCGTATTTACGTAAAAAATATAGTCAAAATATATGCATTCTTCCAGGAAACTGAATAGTATTAGGTGAAATTAATTCACCAATCGCATTTTATGAAGAACTAGGAAAAAATTACTGCAAAAGCTGAAATCAAACGGTGCAATTTCAATAAAATTGGCTCTGCAGTTGTTAGCCGATGCTGGATAAATAGTTCGTTAAAATTCGTTGTATTATCCCCATTAGATGATTATTTACAAGCAGGCTTAAAAGCATCTGACTGAAACGGTTATCTAATTAATGGATTACTACGTTTGATTAGTAAACCAATAGATAAACAAATCCTTAAGATGATTTAGAAGAAAATCGAGAGTTTATTTTGGTTTAATTTCTGTATTTATGATCTTCAGGTTTGTATTTAAATAGCTAATGCATATAATCTGTAAGACTAGTATTTTAGGAAGTGGGAACTAACTGCTTGAGGCAAAATACAGTATTAGCTTCGTACCAAACAGTAAGATCGGGAACTCCTAATTTGGTAACAGAAACCGAACTAGCAGTATATCAGGCCATTCAAAAATTTAATAAAAATGTGGAATGAATTTGAAGATACTTGTCAAGCATTCACTAAAATTCCGGTTTGGTCAGTGCGGTACAATCACGTCGTCGTTCCGGAGAAAAATATCTTCAACACAGCCAGGATTTGAAGCCGGGCCGTCGGCGAAGGAATCCGTTGCAGCTGCTGCCCCACGCACCTCGCTTGAAAATAATACCCACCAATAGTGCCACACAATGAACTGGCATCTTACTTTCATACACAAAGAGTACTTAATTGCCGTGGAGTCCGAGGCTTGAAATATGATCTGTGAAGCAAATCCGGCGTTTCTTCGGATTAAGCCGTGACGGAGGGCTTAATCCTAATCGCTGGAAGTCAGTCGCATCTTTCCCTTTGTAACTTCATCTCTGGGTATCACAGAACACGATGTGTTTATAAAATAAAACGTTTGCCTTGGACTGACTTGTTTCACGTAGAGGAAGTAGGTACCAATGCGATGGAGTTGATGTTCTATCTTCCTCTCTTGAGTCTGTATTTTATGGTCGCAAATATTACTGTGCATTAGGAGTCTCCACCGAAATAGGAGAAATGTTATTTTCGTGGAAGTCAGAGAGGAAGTTAGTGCGAAATAAGCATTGCAAATCTGATTCCTTATGACCATTGCTATCACTTCTTGTCGAGAATTTGACTTCGGCTGCTGTAGAATGGATGGTCACGCAACAGCTTGTCTACCCAAAGGTCGCGAGATCGAATCTCGACTCGGATTAGAGTTTTCCATAGGGTTTAGACTTTGGGTTTTACAGACTCAAAGACTGAGGTCTTAGACATAATTTGCGACCGTATTGTAGCGTCTTACCGTAGTATCTGAAATATTTCTATATAAGGTAATCCATCCTCCTCTGACATACTTAAAAGCTGGAAAACTCGTTGAAATTTCAATGTCTTCAAAATAAAATGGATCTTTTTCCTTGTTTTATGATGGTATGTGAATCCATTCTTGATTTTACAGCTGCACAGAATAATGTAGATATGTTTATCCCAATTACGAGCAGTCCAGAAGATTTTATCTTATAGGTGAGAGTGTCACAAGTACTCGGAACATGGCTTTAGCCGTGATTTGTTGACTTTTACTCTGAACTCGTTTATTACGTAATAGACCCTGCGGTATTTTGTGTTTGATTATTCTGGCTTCCATGCTTCGTGGCAGAAGGGTGTAACGTCTGGTAAAGAGAAGTTAAGGAGGATGCTGGCTTGGAGACATGATGGACAAGAGAGGAAAAGTTGGGAGTCGGGATGGCGGAAAGCAGGGCAGTTGAGTGAGTTTGACAAAGGGTTGGGATCCCTGTCTTTAACTTGTACCCATCTTATGTGGGGTTGAACGGACATTATAGTTAGACAACCTCACTGCTAAATTCGGGTAGCAGAATTCTTGCTTTCGTAACTCAAGGGATTGTCATTAAAAATTACTACATTGAATTTTGGGTCTTTTCTCCTGTCTCTGGATAAAACTTATGTGTAAATAACCATGTATAAAAACACCTGTGCACATCATTGGTAACCAATATGAGAAAATAAACTCGTTATTTGTTACATGATAACTTATTAATCAAGTAATCAAACCTTCAAACGTTTTATTTCGTGACCGCCATCCAGTTTAGTCAAGGAATTCATGAGTGATATTCCACTCTTGCTGGCCTAAAGTTGTGAGACCAGGTATTTAACCAATAAAGTCGTTGAATGATTCTTCGATGATCGTTGAAGGTATGGCTTAATTTCATAGACCTTGTGATGCCATGATAGGTTTTATTACTCTTTTGGACATTCACAAGTTGTTCCTGAAACCGAACACTAAATTCGAAAGATAGTTGGGATTAAAAAGGACATAATTTGTTTTGGTTCATGACAGAATTGGATTGCAGTGGTTATTTTGAGAGCGGAAATTGAGTAAGGATTTGTTCAAGAACCCACCATTTAATTCCTGCTCCAAATATTGTTAGAGGTTCTATGATGCAGAGACATAACTAGAGATATTCCAGAAGATACGACCTTCCACATTCAATTTTTTATATATTTTAAAATGAACACACTTTATGCGCCTTTATGAGCCTTTCACGATACCTCTTGCGGTGTCCCGCGATATAATTATGAGTATCATTTGTGGCATGGCTTATTAGAAGATTCTTTATGGTGGCTCTTTGCAATCTCTATGTACCGATCATCACTATAGAAAAATGAATGTGGCCATATCGTATCCACACACTTGCCGCATCATCGTACTCCCCGTCGCCGGCGGGCGGAACCGGACTCGACCGCGCGCTCGAAAAAACGATGTAATATTCGGGGTCGCAAATATGCGCAAGGTTTTTCTTTAGATTCACAATTTGGAAGCTTTGAAGAATGACGTGGTATAAGTTACTTAGCGTAACCAGGCGGTACCAACTACTTTTTCTCAGCAAATATGTAAAAATTTGACTGATAATAGGCTCCGCCATTTTGTTGTGTGTCTATGGTTAATAATAAAATTTAATCTTTAAAAAAACATTAATAAAAAGAGAAAAAACTGCGTTATAAAATGGATTATAAACTTTTTCCATTAGTAAATCCATTAAAGCACAGAAAGAGGTTAATTTCGGTAATTCACAGAGAAAATCGAAGGTGGGCGTTTTTTTCGAAATTTGTTCAACTTTGACCCCATATATATTGTTAATGTGCGAGTATAAGAAAAAAATTAATACGGCACGTCATACACAAACTATTTGAAAATGTTGCTGTGAAGTTTCAACTTTCGAACTCAAAAAAACGTTTTAGAGGTTTTGGCAGCTTTTTTCGATTTCAGCCCACTGTGCCCCGGCACGAAATCCTGGCTATGCCATTGTGTGATGATATTCCTATGATAACCCGATGAAGTCCCTTCAGGTGATGCGGTGGCCTCTGGAAGCTCTGACGCGCTTGTAAATTCCTTGAGGCATGTCATCCCCACAATCGTTCGAGGATTTCAAATACTACATCCATCACGTTTCCGCGAACGGGTGGTGCGTTCTGGTGGCAAAGGCGCAAAGAATGATTCGAAGAATTGACTCCCAACGTTTGGTTGCTTGCCTGGTATCGTCGCATGACGAGGGAGTGTCATGCGACATTCAAGCGATGAGCGAAACGTTTTTTTCCTGTAAAATCTAGTGAGAGGAAATCCTTGGCTGGACTACAAACGGACGCGAGAGGTATGCGTGACTTTGAGGAATATAGGTATCGTATCTTCCAGTTGATTGAAGTTACTCATACCGTTGTACTTCTTCCATCCCACGTGATGGTATTTCGGAGATATGTGAAGGAATCCACTTCTTCTAATTTCTCTCCTCTCAGGGTGACTTCTACATTCAGCTTCTCTCTTCCGCTTGCTAGGATTTTAGTCTTCGTCTTATTAATTTTCACATTGTAAGTGTCCTAGTCTACTTAACGTAGTCCGAGCGAGATAGTTCCCTAGTCATTAAAGAGGCTATATTCGAATTATACGTTTTAATTTCACCAGCTGTAGGACACATTAATTTAATATTGCATTATTAATAGTGCAATTATATATTTTAATAGATATGGCAGAAATTGTAAGCAATCAAATGATAATATCTAAATAAGTATTTAACTTGACTAATTTTTTTCACGCAGTGCGTTTGAAACTCCTTCAAAACGGAAGGTTTTTTGTGATACCCAAGAACCTACTGCGGTAACAATATGATTTATTTTCAAATATGGTTGAGAAAACATGCAAACAACACGCTGTTAGTTTTTTTACATCTTAGTGTTAGAAATACCTCATTTTGTAAATAATGTTTCTCTGGAGTGCATACACGTACCATTTTCCATGTAAAAGGGCTGGTATTTGTTGGCAAACATCTTCGAAAGTAATGTGGTAAGGGGTTGAATTTTTGGTGTCATTAGAAGGGTGAGGTATTTTTCTTTAAAATGAAACCTAATTCATTAATTTCTAAGTGAACTGATATTTCTCTCCAACTACCTTAAGTGTCCATGTTTCAAAACCTCCTCTTTCAAATCTGAATTGCAGTAAAACTAGCCTAGAAATCCCATTCTATTTTCATCTCAGTTCGTAAAACGGACTTTGAAGGTGCCATGCCATATAAAGTTTTTAGAAAATTTAAAATAAATGACCCTGGAATAGAGCCACCTCGAGGCAACTTGTGGACGCCATTTGACTCACCTGCTCAAGTTCTTCCGTCCCCAAGTTCTAGTCAAATGTCCAATGTGAACCAGCCGGAAAGGAGTCGAGGAGAGTTGCGTGGAGAATGGGGGAGGGGCGAACGACTGAACTGGAAGGGGAAGAAGAAGAAGAAGAACGTCCATGCGGAGAGAAACATTGGATAAGATGGACGAAGGGAGGAGATCTCTCCCCCATTATGTGGAAGTGTCTTCCTTTGGGGGTCAGGTGTACGTGAGTCGCATGCGAATGACGCACGCAAGGGTTGAGACCGTCTCCGGAGACGCCTCCCCCACAGTAAAGCCGTCGGGTTTATGTCCGTTTATCTTCGCGCCGCTCATTCTGCGTCTGCCTCGCACAACAGCGACGCTCTCTCAACAGCTTAGAAGAGGCTGTGCGAAGGATATAATATTATTTTACTCGCCATTTCTGAAGGGTTTTGAACTTATTCACGCCTTTTTTTCTCATCCCCAACGAGCTCTGCGGATGGGAAATACCTGGAGTTTCAAAATGAAGATCGCGGATTTAAGGTTTTGTATTCAGCTTTCTGTTCAGTAGTCGCCAGCTTTACTGCTAGCGCTTTCTAACGGAAGATATAAGATACACTGCATGCGTACAAGTGTACAACAAAGCTGTTTAAATTGCTCTTTCATTTTATGTAAAATTTATAAATATAAGTTAAATGGTATAGTTACTACAAAGTCTTAAAACTCCGTTATTCATTTTGAAACACCCCATATTTGAATAAGAAACTCCTCACCCAACAATCCGAATCGATTAAGCCAGCCGTAGTGGCCTAATTCCCATCAATTTCAAATATCCAATATGTGATATCACACACTTCCAATTTGCGTCCAATAAGTGTTTTAAAAAGGTCGAACACTGTGAAGTTTTTCTGCTACGCTGAAGGGGCGAAACTCCCTCGTGTTATTTTTACCTTTTTTTACGATTCTCTCAAGGGTTTGAAGCTGAGTTTATTCCATTTTCTTCTAACATCGCATTCTCCTCGAGATAAAAATTTCTACTCTCCATAATGCCTCCTTCTTTGAGCCTAGCCGTTATATCTAAGCTTTATGACGGCGCAGGCCTTGAACTCCTATGACGTAAGTGCGGAAACATACTGGGAAAAATCATTCGAAGCGTCCTCCTCCCTCGTGGATTTTGTAGTCATTAAATGAACAAGGTGCTCTTACCTGCCAGACACAAAACACAACGATCCTAAAGCGTACGCAAGGCATCAAGGTCCGCGAGGTTAAAGTCAAGCTTTGAACGCAATGAGGTGTTCGCTCTATTCGGAATTTTTCACTTATGTTCACTCTCGGGTGACTCCTTAAAAGTAATACTGTGACTAGTCCCGGAATCTTCAAAATTCGTCCTATAACGTATATTTACTTACTGTGCAACTTTTTTTAGGCCTCTAAAGTTGGAACACATAGATATATGTGTAATATGAATAAAAATTTTAAAAGCTATTCGTATTTTAGAACAGTTTAAACTTGTATATACGTTTTTTCACTCATATTGTAATATTTTGAAATAAAAAGGCACATATTTCACGGATTTACGACCCCAAAATGACCAATCGATTGTGACCGGACGTATATTGCAAAACACCCAATATATACAGCCACGAACTATACAAATGTTACATGCCCGGATAATAGGAATATAAATTAATTAGTAAAAATATATTTTGAACCGTGTTTTGAGCCGAAAGTTGAACCGAGATTTACTTCATTTATTAGGAATAAAAAGTTTATATTTGTATCACTCTCGAATGCTCTGGAATGATGAAGGATATTTGTTGCATTCATGTCTTTAAGTTAACGGGAACTGCCCCTTGCATGCATTATGGATTATAGAAAAAACATTGCCTTTTAATTCCTCCATCATAATTCCTTACCTTTAAATTAACCACAAGAGCCGAAGTGCTTCAATTTATAAATATTTCCTTAGATTCATGAATTTAAAGTTTACGCTTCACCTGTCAAACGGTGATTTACGAGTACTGGGAATAATGAAACAAAAGCGGTAAAAAAAGGAAGTCGTCGAAAGACCGTACTTGATTTTTACGTATTATACATTTGGAAATTCAGGTAATATTGCATAGTAAGAACCTGCTAAGTTTTTAGAACAACTGAAAATGTTATCCACAGTTTACAATGAACGCTATTCACAATTATCAACTCTAATCTTAAACAGAATGTTGTCTCATTCAATTTTAAATCTATTGGGAGAAGTATTCTTTCATTTTATTCGATAAAGTTCGGTAACAATAAGTCATAGTCAAGGAGAACAGTTAATTTCAATTTTTAAAAACTTCATTCCCGCATAGAACGATTGCTCATTTCCTATGAAAGAATTCTCACCTAAATGTATCCTTGAATGAGTTCTGCATGTATAAAAGATTTTAGATTTGAATTAATACTTCCGAATCCACTCCATGAAGGTTGGAATAACATATTTCTTATTTGCCTCACCGTTAGATTTTTTTACATCTTATTCTTACCTCTAATTTCTTATAACTTCGCTGTCAGAAATAAATTTCTTTGATGTGAACTTAAATACAATAATTTTTTTATCTCGCAATCTTCACGCACGTATTTGGTATCCTTGAAATTTTAACATATTTCAATCCTAAACTGTCTTTTTGAAATCATTTTCTTTTTCACTGCCACTAAATGGATAAAACTTCTGTGAGCCTAAATTTATAGGCACTAAGTGCCAAGCCTTTGAATATATTAGACTAAGTTTAGTGAGTAGTTATCTTATCATAGTATTAAGGCTGAGCGCTAGTTTGCGAAGGTATTCTCTTGGTATTTCCGTCAATACTGGAAAAGGGAGCGATTAATAGCCGATAGTAAATAACTTCGCATTCTGCTTTCCAGCTTATCTCGCCCTAATATTCAAATGTGATGCAAATTCAATTCTACCGTTCACCATTCGAATATGGTGTGTATGTTCTGTTAGGTTAGGGAACATCTCTTAAATGACCTCCAGAATTAGATTAGGGAACTTTCGAAGTGGAAACGTTACGGAATTTTGATTTCGCCGGCGAGGGAAGAAGAGGGACCATTGTTTCGATAGAACCAATTGAATATGCAATTTTCGGAGCACCGTTCAAAATGAGACGGCTGGCTGATAGTGAGCTAAATTGATACCTACGCCAACTTGAAATATACTGCCGCTGTGAAACAAATGAGATCCCAAGGACTGCGGTCTGTAAAAAATGCTGAGGTTTTTTCTGTGAGTGTATCGGTTGCCGAGCTTCTAAGACCGGCTTACACGGAAAATTTTATTATACAAATAAATGCATTAACTTTTTCATGAGTGAAATTGTACCATGTAGAGTGGAAAATTGCATGATTCTCTGAATGACTAATCTGGAAACTAATCTGGAATCTAATAATTTTCGTCATCATAATTGGTCGTTCAGTCCAAGATTGGTTGACTGCAGCCCTCCACCCTTCCCTATCTAATGCAAGTTCCCTTACCTCCTGGTATCTCTTCCTGTGTACTTTCCTCTTCATTTGGTCCATGAACGTATTCATGGGTCTTCCTGTGGGGACTTTTCCCTCTATTTTACCTTCAATTATGTTCTTTCCTGTACCTCTAGTATTTCATTTCCTAACACAGTGTACGAACTATCCCTCTTCATCCAGTATAAAACCTATTCTCTTTCTCCCCTTTCCTCGCTTACCCAAAATCCTTCCCTCTATCGCAGCCTTGAGGAAGCTATTGCCCTTTATCACTTCCTTTAGCCACCTACCCTTCCTATCCCGGATTTTATTCAGAAGTTTCATTTCCTCGCCCACTTTTCCCAGCACTTCCTCGTTCGTCTTCCTTTCCGTACACCGCACCTCCTCTATCCTTCTCCACACCCACATCTCAAATACCTGTAGCCTATTTTCATCCAAGAGCGTCTATATCATATATTCTAAACGGGGGCAAAAATAAGATTATGAGTGAGAAAAAAATCATGTTCATAATCGTTATTTAGGTGATATAAATGGCAATTTGTCAATTTTTTTGTCTCTTAAAACGTTCATATGCCTAGCAGTTAAAAAATGTATGTTTAAATTTACCATTTGTATCGGATTATAACGAAAAAAAAAAACAATTCTCACCATTAAAAGTTAAAAATTGGGAGTTTCACCCCTGCTGCAAGGGTTGTCGGGGGTTGATTGACTCCAAATTTAGATTGTCACGTTTCCATAATAGAATATAATTTTTAGCAAAAAGATCCAGTAAATTCGAAAAAAAAATAATATCTCGAAATTTTGGCGGACCTCACCCCACATATAGCTCGAAGTAGGAATGAGGATACCATTCAATAGTCTCAACTGCTGCCGGGATTCAAACCTGGGTTCCTCGAATGGGACGACAGTAGTCCAGTCAATCCCTCTAAAGAAGTAGTTCTCAACCTTCCTAATGCCTTGACCCTTACAAGTAATTCCTCATATTGTGGTGACCCCCAATCATAAAATTATTTTCGTTGCTACATTATAAGATACTGAGGATAGCAGATGTTGTGCAGAGATAAAGAAAAGGGTGGCAATAACAAAGCAGGCAAGCAAGCCATAATAGCAAGCAAGCCTTTAAAAATAAGAAAAACCTTCTAACATACAAGCATATGAATATCGAAACTCGGAAACTGTTTGCAAAAACATTCCTTTGGAGCACATTGCTCTATGAAAGCGAGAGTTGGACCCTCCGGAAACGGGAAAAAGAGCAATCAGAAGCGGAAGAGATGTGGATTTGGAGAAGGATGCTTAAAATAAGCTGGATGGAAAAGAAAAGTAATGAAGAGGTTTTAATGGAAATAAATGAAAAAAGAACCCTACTCAACACCATGGAAAAAAGAATTATGAAATTTTTATCACATCTCCTGAGACACAATAGATCTTTTTTCGTCAGTGTGATGGAGAGGAAGGAGAAGACTAAGGTTACAGTACGTGAACAGGGCATAATAACTGATGGGGACGGAAAATTATCGGCAGTTTGAGAGATTAGCAGAAAACATTACCATTTGGTTGCAGCAACAAGGCGGAGCATTTAGTTAAAGAAGACATTATAAGACCATCGGAAATATGTATTTTCGAATAGTCTTAGGTGACCCTTTTGAAAGGGTCGTACGACTCTCAAAGGGGTCATAACCCACAGGTTAAGAACCGCTGCTGTAAAGGAATAAATTCGACTGATTTGCGAATGAAGCATTGCTTCAACGTACGTTTTCCTCCTCGGAATCAATCGGCCACCACAACTCCAGCGCTTCCAAGGCTGAGGCAACTTCGAGAGAGGCTGACGCCTCATAATGGCTTAATGTGTGGAGGACTCTCCGACGGCATCAGTCGTTTGATGCGCGCGACGAAGTGTCTGTCTCACGTACGATGATGGGCAGGAGTGGCCACCGTTTGATAAAAGCGTGGGCGCGAGAATAATTCGCCAATATATGTGGGAGTGGTAGTTGCCTTTTGGCGAAGATGAAAAGTCTCGATCGGCGCTTAATTCGATGATTCCTCGCCAATGGACCCGCCTCTCTCTCACTCACTCTCCCATTGTTCGAAAGCATGGATTTCCAACCTTGAGCGGGAGGATGTAGGATCTTCAGGGAAAAGCTCCTCGATTCCCGCCGGAGGCAAGGTCACTCGTCGGGGGGTAGAGGAAGGTCGCGACCCCAACCCTTCTCTCCTTGTTCATCTCTCTCAGTTAAGACCCGTCCACATTTAACTTTAGGACATGACGTAACTTGAGCTCAGGCTACGAGAGAACACTTATCTCTCCTCCCAAGCCGGCCAATGGGATTTCCTCCCCCTTTAATGTCCATCGTCCAAGTGGGGTTCCTACCTTTAAAATTGCCATCCAGTTAGTTAGGGATAATCATGCATTATGCCCCAAACAAAGTACTGGTACTCCATGGATTATTTACATATACATACTACTCTGCAAGCCACCGGATGGGCTTGTGGCAGGGGGTATTAGCCGTGTAAAGATGTAAGGGATAAGGTTTTGGGAGATAAAATGATGATGTGTATTATGGGAGTGTATTTAATAGAGCTCAGTTTTTACTGTGGTCGTTTATTGTGTGAGGAAAGAACAAGTTTTTGTACCTATCTGTTCGGCAACGTATCTCTTTCATTTAATGCTTCTGTCAGACCTAGAGATGTTGCAGGGCGTCAGGATAATATTCTCTGTGTGGCTGTGAAACACACCGGTTCTGAATTTCTCAAGCAAGCTAAGCCTAGAGTGTAGTCTCCTAGACTAGGAACTCCCTCCTCAATCCCTGTAAAAGTTTTGAAATACAATATGTTTCCTCATATTTAATTTCACCATAGTTTTCAGTGGGATAGCTCATTATTTTTTTATTTAATAAAAATATACTAGATACATCCAGAGGGAAGATCCGTTTGTATTTATTGTCACCACTGCACTGGTATATCAGTTTCGCACATGCGTGGTACCTACCCTGAATTATTGACAAGTTGACGACGTTATGAGTTAGCTGATTGTTGTGTGCGCTTCGTGGCGCTTGTTTGAAATGGCGAATAGAATTGAAAATACCACCGCAGAGGTATGCTCACAAGCGGTATTGTTTTGATTCATGACATAGCCTGCCCTAAAACTACGAATGTGACAGAACTTTTAAAGAACTTTGGTTGGGAACAATTCAACCACCCTCGATAGAGCCTGGACCTTGCTCCTAGTGACTTCCAACTATTTTTGCGCCTGAAATCGAGAATTGCTGGAAAGTGGTTCAACAATGACGACAGAGTCAAAGAACATGTTACTCTGTTGACCACACAAGCGGCACCTTTCTATGAAGAGTGAATACACAGACTTGCGCCGTGCTGTAACAAGTGTCTTAAAAATAGTGGGAGTTAGTTGGAAAAATAGTTCAAAGTCTAAAGATTTTTTTTTAATAAATTTTTTCTCTGAATATGTACTTATTTTCTTTGACCTATCGAACAGAACTTACTTTCTAGATGTACCTCGTATAGGTAAGTCGAATCCACGTTAAAGGAGTAAATGCATGCGGATTTCTATTGAGTTATCGATGGAACACATCGTGGAATTAAAAAATTTTCTCGTGAGCCCGTGAGCGATAAAGGAAACTTAGAGGTTAACAAATATGGCGGACAGACCACGCCCACCTTACAGCTTTTAGCATCGGTACCATAGCAAACGCCCTTTCCGCTTGCCTAAATGGACACGAACATCTGCTATTTTCCATTTGAAAATCTCGCTCAAATTACCCTGAAGCTTTCCTTGCCGGGTCACAGTCATTCCTCTCAGATGCAAGGTCACTTGGGGAGGAGAAGGTCGCGACCCCTCCCCTCTCTAAATCTCCCCGCGACTCTTTTCATCCATCTCACCTGCTTCCTCGGCCTATAAAAAAAGTCGTTGAGCAGAGGCGGGCCTCGTCCTCCCCCTGAGACCCATCTTAGACCTCCATCCCGCCTTCTATTTGCACTCGGGGAGAAGATGAGCAAGCGAGGAGGTGATGGGAGTGGTGGAAGGATCTTGCCTCTCTTCGGCGAGACGCCGATGACCTAAGCGCCGGGGATGACCTAATGGCGGAATCGCCGTGAAGGCGAAAGAAGAGGATTCTGCGCCGTGGGACCCATCTCTCGCTCTTCCACTTCGGTCGTGATGCAAACCTTCCAAAGAATGGGCTCCTTTCATCGGTTTTTCCATCTGGAATTCGTGAGCTCCTCGAGTATGTCTTTGGCAATCGTATACGACGCAGATTTCAGTTAACAGGGACTTATATTTTGTAAGTCCCTCATCGCTTGAGTTCTTGGCATGAAACGATGTGTTTGACAAGTGATGAGAATCTTGGGATCAATATTGATTATGCTGTAGTTATTTTGGTATTGGAAGAGAACAAATGTTAAAAAGAGCATAGAGCAAAGAGGGAGAAAAAAAGCACGCTTGAGCCGCTTTACCTGGAAAAGGTGAAGGAGTGAGAAACTGGTTAATGGAGAGATTTCACGGAAAGTTGCAAGTCTATTAGAGCAGTGCTTTCCCACACTGGCTTACTGCGGAAGGACTTGAGGTGCGACGTGAAAATTTTAATGAAAAGTCCATTGGCATTTCGAACGTTGCTGCAAATATTGCTGGTCTTGTTTTGATGAAAACACCGTTAATGTGAGTTTCAAGGTAGTGAATGATAGATTTACGTAGCTTAAGCATTGTAAAATTATTAATTAATTCGCATTTTCTTTACACAGTTTTATGTGTTACCGTAAAGTGGATGCCCTTGTTACAACATCTAATTAACTGTGATGAGGTATCTTGAGTTTATTGGAATTAACAACTATGTATTCTGCATATATTTTAATAATTTTGTTTTTAATTTATTTATCGAAACAATAGAAAAATGGTAATCAGAGAACCCATCAAATTCTTGACGATAGAAAGTCAACCAACAAATTTCTACTCAAATTTTTATATCATTAATAAAATCGGCTAGCTCTTGAAATACTTACATAGTTTTGGCGTTAATAGGAAAAGATATAATTGCCGAATCACTGATTTTAACTGCATATGTGAACATTTTCATGACTACGCATTGAATCGATGAAGTGATGTATGTTGAAAAGGCACGATTTTCAAATACTACCCCAAATGGGTGAATCAGAGAAATGTCAGTCAACATAGAAAGGACTCTAATCCAGAAAACTAGTGAATTTAAGAAATTTACCCGATGTATTAATGAATAAACAGATGTTTGCAATTTTTATCAGCTAATTGCACTTGTTCGAACTCTTGAGATAAAATTCTTGAAAAAGTATTTATTTACTTTTTTAAAGAGCATTTATTAAATGTATTTACAAGCAAAGTGTGATATTTAGATATACCCAATTCTCTTATATCATGCCTTCAGCTGATGGAATTCTAATAGTGGCTTTCCGATCTCCTATACTGCGTATGGAGTTAGAAAAACTTTTAAAAATACTCTCGAGACTTACATTAGGGTTAGACCAAAAGCCCGTTTCTGTCAAAGTCGAAAAACTTTTAAAAATACTCTCGAGACTTAAATTAGGGTTAGACCAAAAGCCCGTTTCTGTCAAAGTTTTTCCATTAAAAACTGCTAGCTTGAATAACATGTTTAGAGTCCAGCTATATCTTTTCAAGTTAAGAAAATTCTGCTTAATACCTACTCGAAAACTCTCCAGGTCTTTCATTAATTGGAACGGTAGAATTTTCCCTATATTATTATATTATGCAGATCCATCATTCGGAAGAGTGGAGTGGAATCAGTTCCCGTCAATGCTTCTCGTTGAAATTTTCTTGAAAGGCATTGCAAATTTAATTTCGGTCATGTTTTCTCGGCTCATCCTAGCACTCGCTGATGCCTCACCTTTTCTTCCATTCATCGTTTTCGTCCAAATGGCCTCTCATCATGGCGTGATCTTTATTTAGCTGACTTGATATTTTTCTGTGGGCGTTCATTTCTGTTAGGGTGAGTGCGTATTACTCTCATTATTGTTTACTGCGCTTGATTCGTTACTTTTCAAAATTGCTTTGTAACTGGTGATATTATATGGGAGTTTCACTTGGACTTCACGGAGGATGAGGGTTTGGTAGCCGAGTCAGCCTGGGGTCTAGAGACAATAACAATAACTTAACGGTAAATGAGGAAGCAACTTTTCCTTTGGAATTTCCGCCTAGTATTTGATTAGGTATACATATGTAGGTGAATGTAGGCCTAGGTATATTCGGTAGATGTAGGTGAAATTAGGTAGATTAAGTATATGTAGGTGAATGTAGGCCTAGGTATATTCGGTAGATGTAGGTGAAATTAGGTAGATTAGGTATATGTAGGTGAAACAATACTGGCTGCTGAATTGAATAAATCGTTTGGTATGTTAATAATATCCGGATTCAAATGAATGACAAAACTTAGAATCGACGACACAAGAATCAAAACCACTTGATTCTAGATATGCATTCAACAGCACCAAACGAAACGAGAATCCAGGCTCTTCACCAGGTCGGGAGACAGATATTAATACGTAAATCCTCTGGTACTGTTCTAAAACTGAGGGGCATGTAAGCGACATTTGAGGGAAAGGCTGTCAAACAAAATTGACTTTGCAGGTTGTACTTTTACGATTTTCTCCGGAGGAACTGCCGCTAATGAGCGACTTCTTTCATTACCATCACTTGGAAGCGGGATTAATTGATACCACAGAGGTGAACTATACATTTTCGATACTAATGTTCTCTTGGAAAGCTCTTGGCGAGTTAGAGAATAACATTAGTGTACCATTATAAAGAAGTTTCAAATCGCGCATACACGTGGCATACGTTCCTCTACGTCGAGTTGTGTCATTTAATTTCTTGATCAACAGGAATATCCCTCCGCTGGCATCCCAGTTTGCTCAGAATACTTCTATTTACACGAGGGGCCATTCAAGTATTACATAGGACGTTTTAGGGGGTTGAGAGGTTGAGATTTTCTGATGTAATCTTACGTATGACGGTGGAAGGGGTTCCAAAACAACCTTAAGCAAGATTTTTGACTCTTATGTTATCGTATTTTTATCAATTTTTAAATTACTGTCGGGCGAAAAATTTTAATTTTTAGCATTACCAATGCGATTGTATGCCTGAATTATTGCTGAAATATGTAGCATGTATGATTTCTGCGTCCATTACTCTGGATGTATCACACTTTTAGAGATTTTAGAGACGTGTTTTGCTACTCGTAACAGCTCTGAATCGTAAAATCTCTAATAGCCCGGATCCCTCTATTTCCGGCTGAGTGCTTTAGCCAGTTAAGCTACCGAGGCGTCTTGAGGACTTTCGCACCATGAAAATAATTCGTTAACCGGAACAAGGGGAGGCCGAGAAAAGTTTTCTCACTCTTGGACGAGGAATCGCCCGTGTATTAATACTATGAGCATTGTTTCAAAAATATTTGGCAACTCTCGTTAGATTTGTAATGGGTTTGGGGGAGAAAGGGACACCTGAAAACTTACGTTTCCTGACATGGGGTGGGTGAGAGGATCAAAATAGAACCTAAATTTCCATAATAAGTATTTGAATGGCCCCTAGATGTTTGAGTACAAATTTTCTTGTGCTATGTGCCAGTAGTTGTTATGTAATCTTTTCAAGTGTGAACTAAACCGGCATAAAATTGGCTTGGAGTAGCACAATATCCGCTGTCTTGCATAGTGAATCACTCATGGACTGCATGAAGTCGAAGGTTGCTGGTCGTGCATTGTTCATACAGTAACACGCTGATTAAACGCTTGTTAGCATTCAAATATGGCAGATTTAAATGGCAGGTATCTTTGCGTTTCGTTTTTTTCTGCTTAGGCGATCAAGAACATAATTTTTTCAAGCCTTGATTTGATACTCCTATACTGATTGCTTAAGAATGTGTAATACTTGTTGAAAAAAACAAGTTTTTTCCGTCTAATTCAATATCTTAATTATATTATTCAGTCCTTGTCCCATCTTTACCGAGCATAACAAGCCAAAAACACTTTTAATTAGATAGCTTTTATTAAGTAAAGCATGTATTCCCTGAATGGAAACGATGTGTCCCTCTTATGAATGGAGACTTTTTTTGTTGATCTTTCCCGGAAGATTCCGCACTGTGGGATTAGTATGCATCCTTTCCTACAATTTACCTTTCCCATCGTCGTAAGCTGATGAATATAGAAATGACCGCGCCATTCTGTTGGAATTATTCGTCACATTTTGTTCACGGGGGTGTCAATTTCCTGCTTCACGCATTCCTCGAATGTGAACCTTTTCCTCATGTTCTTCCGTGCATCTTCGTCCCGAGCTTCAAATCATGCGTGAGGGACACCTCTTCACCTTCGCGGTCTTGGCAATGCGCTCATCCTTGGGGAGGATGGGAATAAGCGTGTGCGGAGCATTGCTAAATCTTTTACGCCAATAAAATATACTTCCCAAGAATCTTAGATTCCGTTGTCTCAGACTTCCGCATTGAACTATTGCAGGAGGTCAGTTGTAGCTTAACTAACGATTCTACACATATTTATACATTAAAATACTGGTAGGAGGTCGGTTGTAGCCTTACTATGGATTCTACAAAAATTTGCAATTATATTTCAAATAATGTTATTAGTCTCAGTTCAGTAGTCAGTAAGAAGTGCAACGGACATCAAGCGGAGAAGAGCCCAAGCTAAGAAGGAGTTCATGGGAAAAAGACAACTGCAATCCTCGATGAAGATTGGAGTACAAACCAGAAAACATTATGTGAAAACATTCGTGTGGAGCTTGGCACATAATGGATCGGAAGCATGGACCATTGGAAATATCTGACCGGAGAAGACTAGAAGCCTTCGAAATCCGGGGCTGGAGGCGGATGCTGAAGATAAAATGGACGGATAAAATAAGAAATGATGAATTTTAGAGGAGACAAGAAGAGGAAAGGTCCTTATGAAACACGAAACAGAGAAGAAGAACCAGATGGATTGAGCACACCCTGAGACACAATAGGTTTGTAAAGAACATTATTGAAGGAAAAATGGGGGGAAAAGTCCCCAAAAGAAGACCCTGAAAAAAATTGATGAACCAAATTAAGAGGAAAGTACATAGGAAGGGATACTAGGAGGTAAGGGGACTAGCATTTAATAGAGAAGGGTGGAGGGCTCAGTCAACCGTTCTTTGGATTGAAATACCATTGATGATCATGATGAATGTTATTAGTCAGGTTATTCCTGGTGAAATGATACTCATCCACATCTACAGACTGCCCTGCGGATACTAGACATGTAAAGGGAATAGGGAATTGGAAGCGGATGGAAAAAGGAAGCAAAGTGAATTGTATGTTGAAGGAGTTTCTTACTCCCATGCTAAGTTTTGGTTACCACTCATGGTTCTGCAAAAGGAGGAATTTTTGCGACTCTTTGTCCTGCAGTATACCTATCGCGTTTTGTCGCTTCTATCAGTTTTTGAGGTACGACGCGGGGCCGCAGTAGTATCCTCCGGGTCTTGCATAAACCTATCTGGCGCAAATTTTCCAAGTAATCTTAGCCCACAGAGTATCCTTTTGAGCCCTTAGTCCATACCAATGGCTGGGCAATTTCCAGGACGTAATTTTCTTTGCTCCTTCCATTGAAACATAGCGCATTCGTAAACCTAAAATTCCCCATATTATCTACAGACTTTAGGAGCAAAGTAATCTCATTTGGCAATATTTGTAGCAGTCAAGTCAATAACAGCGTACACTATAAGAATGGCTGCTTGACTTGTTATTTTGAAGTCAAAATTTAGAAATGACTTTCATTTTATGTCGCTCGATGACGACGCATAAGCATTAATAAGTTTAAAAATAACAGTATTCTTCGTCAATTTTTTAGTTACTTTTCCCTTTGGGAAAATTTCCCTAATTTTCATTTGTCAGTTTTTAAAATCATATAAATGCATTTTAGAAAGCCTTATATACTGAGATACCTAAACATATTAATGTGTTTTATTTCCAAAAATAAATATCTAATATCTTTACGTTCATTCTTAATTAGTGTGCAATTCATCACAGTTGTCATTCATTTCTCCATCCGTTCTGTATTCTTTGGGACCCGTGCTCTTTTCTCATGACCCGGCGTGTTGTTTTGCTATTTCAACTTTTTTTTCACTCTGGAAACCTCGTCGCCACAAATATGAGACATATGAGTACTGATCAATGGTTTGAGCGGCGAAGCCGCACGTTATTAGGTTATCTCAAAACTTATAACCTCAAATGAAAGATCTCCTTAAAGTTCATCCTCAGGGAATTCCTCAGGAGTTATAACGACTTATATCGTACTCCCTGTTGGTAATCACAGTAACTACACTGATGGGGGTTCTTCTGCTCTCAAAGTTGATTGAGCTGATTAAGTGTGCTCAAGATTTGCTTTGAACATCTTTTCTAAGTTGTTTTCAGTGTTGCAGGAGGCTTGTAGGTGGTTATATCGTAGTACCACGTGATTAAGTATTATTTACTACTAAGGTCTAGTTATCCCTGCTGCGGATAAGTGCAGTGCTGATAATTAGCTGCGGATCATTCGGAAGAGGAGATCTCGTTTACGGGCTCCACCACATTACTGAGCTTATGTGCCCAGCGATGATTGGAATAGCCTTCCTTTCCCTCAGCCATCCTCACTTCGCGAAACGTCACCATTTCGGAGAAGGGTTGATTCGATCGTTTTCATCGCGATAGTCAACAGTCTTCGATAGTCGCCTACGAACTTCTTACGCCGTCATTACGAGGAGCAAACTTCTTGAAGACTTCATGACTCGCGGACGATTTTTTATCTTTGTCCCTTAACTCCCTCATCACTGCGGTGGGTGATGAAACCGCGTTTCATTTCCGCTAACGATCGAACACTTCTTGACCCATCGTAATCCACGCTGATCAATTCGAAGACTGCTAAGATTGGTTTGCAGAAGCTCTCCACTTCACTCTTCCACCGGGTAGCCATTTTATCGTATCAAATTCGACTATTTAAAATGTCTATGCCGTTTATAATTTGCCCATTGTATTCCATGCGGTCATTTATTCTTTTCCTTTCTCCTTTAATTGTCTCTAAAGAAGCTATAGAGCCCGAAAATAGTACCAATAAATGCCTCTTCTCCTTAATTTTGCTAAATTCCATATATTTTCTCTGATCATGAACTATTCTCACGACTACATCATTGATAAATATCTCCCTCATTTGATTTTTGTCATTTTTAAATGACGCCACTTATCCAGCGCGTCCTATCTTATATCAAAACTTATAATCTTCTTTTATTGCCATATAATAAGAATAGATACTCAAAATGTATTATTGTGAACCAATTTTGGTCTTTTAGCTTTAATTTTGTAGCTATATTATTTCAGTAATAAGTCAGTTCGAAATGAAGGTAAAAAACTAATAAGTTTTATAGGAGTAGCAAGCAGAGCATGGCTATAAGGGAAGCGAAAGTGGTTTACAAGGATAGGGCATCATGGAAGAAAAATAAGCCAGTTTCCTTGGGCCTACGGCAATGATTACAAGCTTTGACTTTGCCTGCCCTGATAGGGAATGTAAAGTCAGCTCAATGGATATTTATTTCCTCACTCTAACAAAATACAAAAAAATATATGACTAACAACGTGGGAGGATTCTTATATATGCTTGATGGGCATATATGAATGTAAGTATCATTTTATATAAATGGACGCCTAATTCAAGCATTATTGTCCAAAGAACGGAGAAAACTTCGCGAATTGTTTTTCGCGCCATATCTCGATCATTCCATTGAAGTGATATGTGTCTTCCTTGATGTGAAAATTTCTTTCTTCTTGGAAAATCTACTCTCTTTAAGAAAAAAGGCTTTTCTCGCCGTTGAATTCTTCCATCTGGTACTTCTTCAATATCATATAACAGTTCTGGAGTTTTCCATGAGCCTTTTTAGAATATGCTTACTTTGTTATGATATTTTCTAACGTAAAATTTATTCTAATGATGTCCACTGTTGGATAAAACTGGCTATTTATTCAAAAGTCATTTATATTTCGTCCAAGTTTTACTCAAATCAAAAAAAGTCAAAGAGAGATGCTACTTCGCTCTGGTTAGGCCACACCTCAAGTACGCCGCGAGCATTTGGGACCATGGTCATAACGATTTAACCAAAGAAATTTATAAAATACAAAGAAAAGCAGCACTCTTCGTTAAAAACTGCTACGAACGAACATATAGCGTTACACAACTGTTAGAGGGATTAAGGTGGGAGCCCCTAGAGACTCAGAGGCTGCACGCTAGGCTTAGGCTGCTTGAGATATTCAGAACTGGTCTTTTTCGGAGCGACACAGAGAATATTATCATGATGCCTCACTACATCTCTAGGTCTGATAGATGCGATAAAATTAGAGAGATACTCTGCCGAACAGATAGGTGCAAAAACTCGTTCTTTCCGCGCACAATAAGCGACCACAATAAAAACTGAGTTCCTCAAAATACACTCCCATACAACATGTCATCATATCACCTCCAAAAATTTTACATCTTTACACGGCTGGTGACCTACCACCCCCTGCCACAAGCCCATGTGGCGGATCGCGGGGTAGTATGTAGATGTAGACACAAAATATAAAAAGTTATATCTTTTAAAGAGCGCTGAGATTTCACAGATTTAAACCTGACTATTGACTTCATAGCAAAATAAATTAAAAGTGATATTAAAGATATTTATGGCCGTATTGTTTTAAGTTTCAGATAAATTTTTTACGCCCTTAATTTTAGAGTATATATATTTTTGTCATTGCTCCTTTTCTTTGAAGAGGAAAATATGTACATGGACATTGAATGGGCCTTTCAGAGCGCAGTCTCGCTGCATTCCGTTCTTGTGTGTTCATCTCCAACCCTTTCTCTCCCTCACCCCCTCAACCCAACCAACCCACCCCTCCACCCACTCACCTCCTTCCCCTCGTCCCCTTCTCCCCTTCCCTCCCACCACATTTGCCCTCTTCTCGTTCCCTTGGACGAGTCTTGAAGGTCGTGGGTTCGATGCCCGCCCGCTCCTTATCTCTCACTCTCTCCCTCGCTTAATTGAATTCCCGCCCGGAGAAAAAAGTGGAGTGCAGGGTTTTTTGCTCCATACTGTACGCAAATTCCAGCAAAAGTCTCCTTGGGAGTCAGTGGTTGGGCTTGGTTGTCGTTTCCGCTCATGCTAAATGTTTCTGGGAGCTGCGTTCAGCTGCGACTGTTGCTACCTATCACTGGGGGACGCATTTTGAGGGTAAAATGACTTTTATTTGTAATTTAATCGCTTTTTTGTGAGAACACAGTCAAGTCTCCCCATTCCATGATAAAACTCGATGGAGTTCGTCAGAGATGGGCTTGTGGCAGGGGGTGGTAGGTCACCAGCCGTGTAAAGATGTAAAATTTTTGGAGGTGATATGATGACATGTTGTATGGGAGTGTATTTTGAGGAACTCAGTTTTTATTGTGGTCGCTTATTGTGCGCGGAAAGAACGAGTTTTTGCACCTATCTGTTCGGCAGAGTATCTCTCTAATTTTATCGCAGATGTTCATTTTCTTGGTTTAAGGTGGAGTTTATTATTATTATTTTTTTTTCAGTCTTGGTACTATTGAAAACCTTCATTTACCGTGTTAGTTGTACAAAATGGGATGAAAGTTGTTCAACAGACATCAAGAAAAGCAAAGAAAGTATTCATGACGAATTAACAGATAATGTATTACAAAAATAGGATTGCCATTGACGAAGATGTATTTGAAAAAACTCGTCTTGAGAGCGGCACTTGATGGCTCAGAGACATGGACCATTTGGAGGCTTGAACGCGCTTGAAAAGAGGGTTTCAAAACTTGGTTCCGAGGATGGATACTGAAGATGGGACACGCAGGCTCAGAAATGGGAAAGTTTTCAGAGGAAAAGATGAGCAGAAAACCTCATGGAGCTCTGCGTGGTAGGCAATGTCCAGCCTGACTTCGAGTAATATCGAGTTAGTAAGGTATATACAGGTTAGAAGGGAAAGCCTCGAGGAGAAGACCAAGAGATTAACACGTTGATCATTTGAACAATATCGAACATACGAGCCCCCACTAGGTAAAATAGGTTTTTGCACTTGTGCTAAATATCCTGAAATCATCATTAGTTACTAACCTAGCATGCAGTTTCTGGCATGGTATAGCTCTTACATGATTTAGTTCCTAGTAGAACTAATTATCTGTCGTAGTAATTATAACCAGTAGTCGTATCCTAAGTAATGTGCTCCAAGGTAGCATGTTCGTCCATGTAGCGTCCATTTCGTCCATGTAGCATGTTATTCCTGGTTCTTTCTCTGGGGACTTTTCCCTCTATTTTACCTTCAATTATGTTGTTCACAAATCCACTGTCTCAGGATGTGTCCAATCTATCTAGTTCTTCTAGTATCGCCAGTATGGACAATGTAATGTTCAGCGTATGATCTTATAGGATTTTCCGAGTATGCGTATTTTGTCATTCATGATTCTTCAGAGCCAGTTTTTATTTTTAGAGTAGCTGAGAATCTTAAGAGCACACTCTGAATCCATTATACTTGCTTATTCGTAGAAGTTTTCTAGGCTCCCCCGTAATTTTCGTGGTCTCTCAGACAGCAACAGTCATCTGAGTGGAATAACAATCGCACGCTTATACATATAACCATTACACTGACGCTCTTACATGATTTAGTTCCTAGTGGAACTAATTATCTGTCGTAGTAATTATAAACAGTAGTCGTATCCTACGTAGTTTGCTCCAAGGTAGCATGTTCGTCCATGTAGCGCTCTCCTAGTTTCTAGTCTGACCGCGCACTGTTGTCCTGACTGCTTTTGGCCTGCGCCTGGCATTCCGGGGGAACGTGCGCGATTCGGATTTCGGCTGGGATGAGGGCTTCATGCCTGGTGTGGAATCACCCCGTGCCACACATTCTAGTGGTGGCGTGCACGGTATTTCGTAGTTGTAGATGAAAGAAGGAATGTGGAAGCCAGGTTGAGTTGAGGCTACAGGAGGGTATTCCAAGAAAATTTAAAGTCTTCACATTTTTCTCGCCACTAAATATCTACCAAGCCTATGTCACGCGATCATTTTTCGCGGACAGTTTCAAGGATGGGGCAATAATTGGTCCAATGATTCTTCTCCGACGTCATCATTTTTCATCAATAACGGCAAAGATAGGGAATCTAATCCCTTTTTTTTACATCGTTAGTGACCTTCGCGTTTTCTCGTCCCTGATCACTTACGTGAAATGGCTCGAAGCCAATCAAACCGCGCGGCAGTTGTGTCGCTTGCAGTGGGTTATAATCGAGCAAGGTACGAAAGCCAATACGGAAATGATGCTCTCAGTTACGCTGCAAATGATCATGTGAAAAAGGGAAATAAATTCTCCAGTTTCCCCTCAATTTTTGAAAAGCATCGCGTAAAATATCCCCGGCATGTAAATGACAAATGGTCGCGTAGGCGGTTGAAGCTTAAGGCTTGCTGCTGGTGAGTTCAAAGCTAAGGTTTATGAGTAAGATACGTAGGTATTTATTTCATCCTGCCTGTAGCGAATAAACTAGCGGCTTCTATTATTTTTCACTTCTCAAAAAACTAGTGGCTTTTTTACTTAAGTGTCAGCGACAGAATCCCACAATGAGCTGGCAACACTTCTTGACGCCTTTCGTGACGAGTTGGCTTTGGCTAGGTTTCACTCCCCCCTCATCCTACTGATCCCAGACATTCCTACCCTTGTAAACCATCCCACTCGTTGGTCATGGCTCAAGTGACCTTAAATGTTGGTTTCCTTCCCTAATTACTTATACATACTACTGGATCGTAAGTTCGATCAATAGTTGAGCTCTGCGTAATGAATCACTGTGTGGTCATTTATCGTCATTGTCAAGATGAATCCACTTTGTAAACTATTGTGAGTTTTCAATTAACGACTGACATCGGTTTCCCATAAAATCCTGCATTCCAACAACGGCGTGCATGAATTCAAGGCATTTGCATTTCATGGGAATTGCTTTAGCTATGAATTGGGTTTGCAGGCTTAGCTTTATTATTTTTGCGACATCTTGTGTTATAAAACACCTTACATCGTACCAAAATTAGTAAAATAAATTGTCGAAATCAACGAAGCGAGCGAAATCATCTTGACATGCGAAGCTGTGGAACGGTTTGCCCATATGCATGAAAGAAACACAGGAAATATTTAGGAGGAGAATTCTAAACCATTTTCGTTCTTGTGGCATTTGATCCTAAGAACATTTGTGGAGGCATTTCTTTTGTTCTTCGTTGCTCCTACAGCAAAATTGTACAAGTGCAGTTGCTTCTGCACCACTATTACGGGTGCATTGTGTGTTATGATATTACAGCGGGTTCAAAATTCCTGCATATGTATTTACCATAAACTACCATGTACTTACTAAATACTGTGAATATTACAACAAATATTTGCCGCTTGTAAACCACAAATTTATGCTCCACAGGACTTATTGTCTCAGAGCAAATTAAATCTTTAAATTATTTTCATTATTACTCTACGTATTATTCCATTTTGGTAATGAGGACACACCCAAAGTGTTCTAATTTGCGAAATCGGGTCCCGAGTGGACCTTCCTTTTCTAAACCAAACTGTAGTATTAATTTGCTTTACACTGCAACCTTCATTCGTTATCCAGCTAAAACTTTTGCGTCGCGCGAGTTGAAAATAATTATTTGTATTCCTCGCATACAGACACTTTTTTCATATTTGGGATAGAAATCAGAGCTGTATTAACGTAGTCTCCCGGACACACTCCCTCCTCGTTAATCTTACAGTTGAGTTCGAAAAATGATTGTCTACCCCTATTTCCTAAATTCTTTAGTAACTACGAAGGTGTGTCATCAACTCTTTTAGCTTTTCTTGGTTTCATCTTTTAAAGTGCCCTTCATATTTCCTTCTGCTCTCGATAATCTCTGGTCCTCGGTTGTCATCGTTAATTATTCCCTCATCCTCTATATCTAAGTGAACATGTCTACTACCAGTGATACCAGTGTAAATACATGCCTCTTCCAACTGTTCTCTTCTCCATTCTTGAATATCCTCTTGTTCGATAAATATCTCACCTGTTTTATTCTTAATCTTTGTTATCATTTCCTCCTCTTACCGCCCGATAACATTATCACTTCAGCGTAAAGTACACCCGCAAAGTCGAGTGAAAATTCTTATTTCGAGTTGAAGAGAATCCTGGAAAATCGTTCCGTACTCCTGACCATGAATAAAGAATGGATCTCTTTTTGCCGTCTGGTTTTTTAAGTCGTGTGTGATGAACCTCATTGATGCGTGTAACTACTCTGCATGGGGAATTTTTTCGCCTTGACTTTGAAAGACGTCGTGCTGTCTCCTGTGAGTGCGAAGAAGTGCAAATTACCCTTGAAGTCTTTTGACTTATGGCCATAAGCGGATGTATTTTTTCCAAATTTTCCGGAAGCGGATTTCACGTCTGGCTTCCGCATTTGGAGGTCGCCATGACGCGAGGTCGAGTAATCCCGACTCGCAATGGAGATGAACTACACTGATAGTATTCCGTTGTTTAAAGCGCATGTGTTGCTGCATCGAGATCAGATCTAATGACTTTAATGATTTCTCCCTTTTTGGCCGTCGTAATTACATCTGTGCGTATTCACGAATAACCAATCAAATAATTGCAGTTGAATCTGTGCTCTCGTAACAGGAAGGTTAAATAGAGCTATGGATAAGTTTTACTTGCTTCTTATCTTAGACAATTATACTTGTTATCATTACATGGTTTGTTTTGTAATAGGACGGGAATACGAAGATTTGACCGGCTAAGGGGATTTATTTTTAAATCTCGCGGCTTAACGAGTTTTTCACCAAATTTTTGTTTTTTTTTTTTAGCTAATGCCTTCCGGAAATAGAAGTATTAACCAGCAGAAGTAGATTACCTTGAGATTTAGTTAACTACAGATTAATTTAAAAATAATTATATGATTTTTAACTAATTGTTTACCATAGGTCTGATAATTTTAAGTCTCTTATCCAATAATGATATATAAAGTGAATATGCAAGCGAGTATTAATACGAGTTGCATTGCGCTAATGATATCTCTTGAGCCCTTTATACATTTCATAAATAATTAGTATGAAGAACTTATTCTTTGCCTACTGTCAAATTATGAGGAAAAGGAAGAACAGTATTACGCCTGAGATAGGAAGATAAAACATGCTTCAAATCACGCCAATATAAATAAAGCTACTAGCTTAGATATTTATTGAGCTTTAGTTCTGCATTGTAGGAATATATGATAGTACTATGTATCATTTATTGATTTCGAATTAGTCCCAGTCCAGACGATTGATTTTTTTCAATAAAAATTCCGAAAATTAGAGCATATCCGTTTTGAGGGTGATGAAATTAAGGTTTGACTGCTTTCAGTTCAAATTAACAGGGAAACGACTCCAACACTCTTGACTATTCTTCGACGTTCTTTGGGTCATCTTTTGACGATGTGCATGAAAATTTTCTACAATCGCGTACCAATATTGTTGCCATCTAAAGTAAAATACCCAAAAAGTAGGATACTGATGATTACTAACTAGAAAATTTGAAGGAGTATGCTATTGAACGTAGTTCTTCCTTGATTTTCACGGAGCAGAAGTCTCTATTTCACGAGTGCTCAATTTTTTATGGCTGCTTGATCACCAACCTAAGCTAAAAGTATTCTGTCGGCAGATGAAACACCGCATGAAGCAAATGTTTCGGCAATTATCCAGCTACCACCTAAGGGCAAAACCTGAATGGTTTCCACGAACGGGTTGAACCTCAACGTAGCTTGCACATGATCGCACAAGTTGAGGGGAAACAAAAACTCATAAAAATAAACTTTATACCTCTGCGTGTATCAAGAGTGAGCTCATTTTTTGAATGGTGAAATTGTGATAGTAAAGTATGGGAACTACTGTTGAAGTGGCACATTTTCTCCACAATGCCCCTTGATATCACTGACAAAATTTTCATTTTTTTCGAACGGTCTGTTGAAGAAACCGTTTCGTACGGCATAGCTGAGCAAGCTCACCGTGATTGACCAAACACATTCACTCTGCTATATTGTAAAAAAAATCAAGGAATCTTGAGCTCTACGGCCTCTCAATGTAAAAAAAATTAGGTAAAAATTTGCTCCTAAGGCCGTAGTCATTGGCGCCACTCATCAAAATAGAGAAAAATAATATTTTCTGTGCTGGTGTAACGGAAATCGTCAGTGGCCAACCACAACCTATCAACCAGAAAACCCCTCTGTGATGGATTACAGGAATGTTAATTCATCGCCAGTGACCACTAACATACACACATACTCAACCCAAAAAGGGATTCTTCACTGGGCTCAAGAGACCTCGTTAAGGATGCCTGGGTTGTAACCACAAACACACTGTATGTGATTAAGTACGGGGATTAAATACCGCGCCAGGGACAAACAAAGATCAATCACACTCACACGCCCTCAAAAAATCGCTCACTCACACATTTAAATGGGTCCACACATCCAGCTTCTGGGAGAATTAGACTCGAGATGAGTTTGGTCAAAGAAATTTAAGACAGGAAAAGACGAGAGTGTGTGTCGGACACGCGTATTTTGGCCACAAGGTAGCCCTCTTCAGCGAGCTGAAGGGAAACGAAGCAAACTGAAGCTGCAGTATTGCCCTCAGTCATTTGAGTGATAAATGCATGAATTATCTATCGGTATTATGACTCTGCAGGAAGCTTCAAAATGTTGTAGGGCATTTTGTCTTTTTCGACTCGGCAGATTCCTAACGTTTCCGTCCCGTGCATTGCCTGCTTAGAATTAGGAATTCAACTTGATCTTACATCTCTTCTATTCCAGTTCCTCGTATCCAGTTCCTCCCTTTCCCCTCTTTCTCTATCTGACGAATTTTTTGTGAGTCCATCCGGTTTGCTCTTTTTATCCCCATTGCTAATCGATTTCCCTTCCGGTTGATCAGCTTTTCCAGGCGAGTTAGTCAGTCGCCCTTCCATGGAGACGATAAGAATCCGAGGGCAATCCTTAAAATTCTCTTTGTTTCCATGTAACCTTGAGGTCGTGACTGGAGAACATTTGAGTCATCGTAACCAAAAACTTGAGAAACAATTTTTGGAGAAAATATTACGTTTTTCATCTCGTATTTTTAAGTTATTTCCATTTATGGATGATAAGTAAATGTACTCAAGCTTTCAGTCGTATATTTGATTTGCGCATCCCCTCACTGTTTTGTTCAGTCGGTCATTTTGACAGTGTCTTGTTGTGGGCAACCATATTATTTCTGCATCCAAACTCGCCGTTTAGGTGCATAAATCCGGAAATTTGAGGAAAAAGCCGTCTTGAAGGGTGTCAAATTTTGATTGTTCAACTAAAATAGATATTTTATCAAATTTATCGTTAAAACTCAATACCTAAAAGAGGACGTAAAAAGGAATTTTATTTTTTAAGATAGTTTGAAAATACGGCAAGCAACTATTACCAATGGAATGGGAAAGCAATGGCAGGGAAAATGAAGGGCGATGTGTGGTGGTATGATGAAGTGAAAATATCATTGAGAGTAAAGAAAGAGACCCACATGAGATTTTAGCCAATCTGAGGAAGAGCAAAAGAAGAGGACCGTCAGTGTAATGGTTAGATGTATAAGCGTTCGATTTTTATTCCACTGTTGCTGTCTGAGAGACCACGAGAATTACGGGGGCTCCTCGAAAATTTCTACGATTAAGCAAGTATATTGGATTCAGAGTGTGCTCTTAAGCTACTCAGCTACTCTACAAATAAAAACTGGCTCTGAAGAATCATGAATGACAAAATACGCATACTCGGAAAATCCTATAAGATCATATGCTGAACATTACATTGCCCATAATGGCGATACTAGAAGAACTAGATAGATTGGACACACCCTGAGACAATGGGTTTGTGAACAACATAATTGAAGGTAAAATAGAGGGAAAATTTCCCAGAGGAAGAACCAGGAATAAGTTTATGAACCAAATATTGAGGAAAGTACATTAGCAGAGTTACCAGGAGGTAAGGGAACTAGTATTAAATCGGAATGGGTGGAGAGCTGAAGTCAACAAATCTTAGGATTGGACGCCCAATAAAATGGCGATATTAATTACAAATGGCAACGCTATTGCTGAAAAAGATTTTTAAAAAACTAAAGAGTACTGAGTTTTTGATAGAGAGAGTGGGAAGAGTGATTGAATGATGAAGGTATATGATAAAGTAATTGAAAAATTAGACTATTTTGAGTATCTTGCCTGAATTTTTGCAAAATATGAAAGATATAAGAAGAGATAATAAGGCGTTCGGATCCTGGTAGGAAAGTCACTGGAATCATGTCGAGTATGTCTAATGAAGGGTGTTTGTATTGGTAAGCAAAGATCACTTCGTACAAATTTTTTCTCCTTCCGACTCTGTTATTAGGCGGCGAAACCTAATTGTGCCAAAATAAGCATTGGAGCGGACTAAATGGAGTGGAAATGGGGAACCCGAGAAGCATTTGCGGCAAAAGTATGATAAATAGGTTTCAGAATGAGAGGGTGATGGAATATTGTGAATTGCATGTTCCTGAAGTGGACATATATTGAAGGAGTGTGCTTCTTTTGTTTTGCCACGCCGAAAGAATGGAGGAGAATGGAATGTATGACTGTAGAGTGGATAGTGTGAGGGGAAGGGGTGGACCGCTAAAGTCATGGGTGAATGTGATAGAAGTGAGACTAATATTATGAGTAGGAGAAATGTTATGAGCTTTAGGAGTAGAAGACCGTGTTAGAAGAAGAGAATGCATCAGTGTAAAAGAAACATAAAGGCTTTGTAAGGGTAGAGCATTATGGAGAAAACTATTGAAAGGGTGACAGTATTTGCTGTTTTTATCAGACAAAACTTGATGGAGCTTGCTTGACATTGTGAAATGAAAACTGTAACTTAGTACTTCCACATAAACTTTATTAACGACCTAAGTTTCGTCTTATGAAGTCTTCATCACCTGATGCTTGGCAACAGCAATAGTGAATTTCTTTGACTGTGCTTACCCCGAAAGGAAATTGCGTCATGGGTATGCATGGATGGACCAAACTTATGCCTTTTACTTCATCGTTCAGCCATTTGTTTTTCAATACGAGTGTGTTTCTTAGTCTGCACTATTATTTAACCGTCGACTTGTATGTGAATGAGTGCTGGGCAAACTTTGTTACATAGAATATTTTGTTAAAATAGGGATTTTTCAACTAAGAATTAATTTAGGTTTGTCTCCTCAGAAAGTACCTTTCATTTGGATCTTTATGTAATAGTAAGAAAGTAAGAAAGAAACACCTTCATATACGCATCAATTTTTGTCTTTAAAGCGTAAATGTGAACTTATTTTCTTTAACCTGTGTTCTTGTAGTCTTCTATGAATATTTGAGAGCATTCTCTGCTTGGGAAGAGATTTCATACTCAGTGGTTTTACCTTTTTATTAAGATACAGCTCGCTACGTGGCCTAGGATGGCTTCAGAGTCTTCATCGCGGAACTGGAGTAATTACATTGTAGCTGATAGCGAAGTCCGGCCATATATTTTATAACTTAAAAAATCTTCCTCGTAAATAGCTGTGCCATTCGTAATGAATGAGATCACCGTTATCAACATCGTAATTTAGAGCATAGGATTATAGGATTTTTCAAGTATACATATTTTTTCATTCACGATGCTTCAAAGCTATTTCTTATTCATAAAGTACATACTTAGCTCCTCTTTGTAAGTTATACCGGTATTAAAAAATTAGTCTAAAGGATTTTCTCTTCTCAGTTGCAGGCCAATCTTGGAATACGTCCACTACCCATGGATTTCTAAGGTGTAAGACATCACATATGGGATGAAAAGGCAAGTATGACACTTTTTTATTGTAATTAATACTCGGAAATTCTTCAAATCTTGTCAGGTGTTTGAAATCGCTCACTTTCATCGTTGGAGTGCGTTAAGGTATAGCTGAGGTTGGTTTGCCATTTTGGATAACGATAAAGACATTGCGGAAGCAGAAGCAGTCATATAAACCCTGGTTTCAAATCCGAGCCCAGGTAAATGATATCTCACTCTGAATTACAAAAATTCACTTTCTAGTAGGAAGGCAAATTATTTTCATGACCCTGCGAATCATACCATTCCATGAGCTTTCGCTCTCTTTTTGCCTCGGTAATCAGCTCTTCAAGAATCAAGCTGTAATTGGTCGTTGTGTTCGAATAATTAATACGTATAGAAAAATGTGTCCTCTATCAGAGAAGAGCAGACATGATAACATGATATTACCGTTCCGTGCTATTTATAATGCAAATAGAACTAGAAACTACATGGTGTTCTGAGGGAGATTGGGTAAAACACATGGAAAAATAGCAGTTTCCTATTCAATATAAATTTCATTCAATTTTAAATCTTTTTTTAAGAAGCGAATTATCCCGGTAAGTCGATTAAAAATACTGTATATGCATCTTGCCGCCTTATTTTTTTTGACTTATCAGCTAATAACTACGACATTGGAGAACTCACAAGATTTTTACAGCATTTTTTACTTCATGCATCATATAGGTATGCAACATTTTTTCGTATACATATATACTTTCCTTTCATCTGTGTGACAATTTAACTACAGTGAATTGAAAACTTGATAGTATTTGAAATGCAGCTGTTTGCGCGCCATTTTTGAAGTTATACGCGTGACGTCATAGCTGCCGTCCACCATACAAGATACCGGCGAATAGTTACTGTCTGGATTGTCACCGACGAGTATTACTGTTCACTTTCCGTTCATTTATCTTTGGTCTCGTATTAGTTCGTTTTGAGATTGCGTCTAAGTTTCAGAAAGTATATACGTATTTTGGTGTGCATCATTTTATAACAGTTTATGGATTTCTAAGTGTTTCATCAGCATGCATTCTCAAGATGAAGTCAAATGTGTTCATTCCAAAGAAATGGCGCTGCATTTGGCGTCTATGGCAATAAAAAAGTTTTCATTAAAAATACATTCGTGAAATAACTGGATTTTTTTGTGTCTTAGTTTTGGTTTCCAATAGCTAACCCATTCCATCGGCGAAAGCAAAAACAGTTTGAAAAAATTCGAACTTTGTATTTGTTTTGATTCACGCAGTCGCGGAGGAACCCCCTCAACATCGGTAGCTCCTGGTTATTTCCACGTTGGCAACGGTGGGTAAGGCTCGGAGATGGGACCAGGATGACTCCGTGGAACTTCACGCGACTTTGCGCCTCACTTGTTTTCGGATTCCCCGCTGCCGCGCGCTATTCTTACAGGTTACGGTTCACATGTTGCTCGAAAAAAGTGCCAGCCGTCGCCAACGACCGTAAGAATGCGCAGATGAAACATTTAATTCCACCGTCGTGTTAGCTGTCTCCTTTCCTTCCTCTTCTCTCATTCTCTTCAACCCTCTCTCGGACTCTCTCACGCCTGACAATCTTGGTCGGTTGTTTGTTCTTGGAGGTGTCTGACACTGAAGTCCTTTGCGGTGGCCCTGGCCTCGTGGCTTTTTATCTAAAATAATCCAAATTAGAAAATTAAATAACATTTAAGGATATTTTATCTTATGAAATGGTTGAAACGCTTATTTACTTACGTAAGGATATCTATGTTGTTGACGTAACTTACTGGAATGCTCTATCACGAGAATGAAAAATAATTTTTTATTTTCCACATTTCTTGTTATTGCTGATCCAGGTAGTTTAGATGGTTTCGCATAGTTTTACAGGTATTCTCTTTTTATCTCTGATAAATATGTACAGCCATATAAGCCAATCTGGTCAGAAAACAATAAAAGAAAGTAGAACATTACTTTAGATCAAATTCCCGAGATATTTCGCTGACAATTTTCTTAAAATTTGGAATTTCAGCATAGATTTATTGGCTACGCTATCCTTTTAGTGAACAAAAGGTCATTTAAACCGTAAATGAGCTTCAATCATTGCAATAATATATTTTAATAATTCATGGGAGTATAATGGATAAACTCCAAATTTCACGTACTGCGACCTTTATTCCACATACTTCTAATTTCTCAATTAATATGTATAAGATTGTCGTCAACGCATCAAAATAAAACCATATTATATGGGCGTTTTTATATTTTGCTCTTCCGTTAGCAACAAGTCGGTCAGTTCTTTGATTGAAAATTAAATTCAGTCACAAGCGTCCGTATTCGCCTAAATTTTATGTGATGGGTACAACTCTTTCATGCTTAGCATTTGGGTGGAGAACTGCTTTTAATTATCCATTACGTCAAACCCAAGTAGGGATCTAGATTCCAATAATGTTCTTTATCACTGTCTATGGTAGTTGGTATTGGACCTCAGAAGCGGAGGTAAGTTTTCTAGCCTCCGCTTCAAACTAGTCCTCACCTATTCACGTGGCGTGGCAACCGTAGTCAACCATGATCATTACGATTGAATCCACGAAAATAAAATTTGTTTGCTCTCATGTTCACGTACATCTACAAACTACCCTGCGAGTCACCGCATGGGAGTGTGGCAGGGAGCTTTAGTACACCAACCGTGTAAAGGTGTAAGGGATAAGGTTTTGGTAGATGAAATGGTGGCGAGTGATATGGGAGTGTATTTCTTGGAGCTCAGTTATTAATGTGTTTGCTTATTGTGCGCGGAAAGAACGAGTTTTTGTACCTCTCTGTTCGGCAATGTATCGTAATCGCTTCTGTCAGACCTAGAGATGTAGTAAGGCGTCATGATAATATTCTCTGTGTAGATCTGAAATACATCAGTTCTGAATTTCTCAAACAGGCTAAGCCTGTGTAGCCTCCGAGTCTCAAAGGGCTCCCATCCAAAACCCTCTAAAAGTTGTGAAACACTTAATCTTCGCTCGTAGCAGTTTTTAATGAAGTGTTAAGATTTGCTTGGTATTTTATTATTTTTTTGGTGAAATTTTTATGACCATGATCCCAAATTCTCGCGGCGTATTCGAGTGTTTGTTAATGTCTACCAAGAGTAGCTTTAAATTAAAAATCTGCTCTTGTGCGAAACAGAAAGAAAAAGAATAGACTTTATGGACGGCGTGAAGAGATTTAGAGCGTACGCCGAGTTGAAGAAAGGAATCGTTTTTAAGACATGCGGTGCAGATATATGTACTCCAATTTTTTGTATCGATTTCATATTCATAACTGTCTTTACCGTTGGATTTCTCTAATCATAATAATAATTTAAGTCAAAATTAAATTCTTATTAGGACCATAGTCAGTTTATTTCTATTTGATCAGCTTGTTATTTAAAAAATAATTCAATAATATTTATATATACCAGTTGATTACTCAAGTATTAATAATAGTTTTGTCAAAAAACACAATTTTTATTAGGACCTCATTCATTTTATCACGTCTCCATCATCTTCTCATTAAAACTTACTTCATGGACCATATGACCATATTCCTTAAGCGTGCCGTAGGTTTATGATGTCTGAGGTATAAGCTTATCGGTCGCTGCTAACCGTCAGTTTGTAAAAAATCTCAAGTTTTAATGAGACCTTCGTTAATTTATATCTTCTCATCTAGCATCTCGTTAAAAATTACTCCACGGATCATGCTCCACACGCGTGCCGCAGGTTTCTGTCGCCTGAGCTATAAGCTTACAAATCGCCAGGATAAATCGGTCGCTGTTAACCGCGAGTTCTGTACCAATATATTAATTAGCGTACCATGCGGTATGAGTTGGATACTCGCCGAATAATCTTCATAATGCTGATGGCGGCCAATTTTTTTTGCTCGTGTTGAGTGATTCCATCTGTGCCTTAGTAATCATCTGCCCCAATCTCTCCAAAATTAAATTTCGTAAGGGCGTATCCGTTAATTAGTGGCGGCGTCTTCTTTTCATTCTTGTTCTCCTAAAAGATTTCAATCTTGAGTCTTCGAGGGTCAAAAAAATAAACTCTTCACTCTTTTATCGATGACCACCTTAGTAGACATGCGATATTTTAATTTTCGGAATCTCCTGAACATGGAACACTATCATTCTCTCGCTTGATGCGCGGGTCGAAAATGTGACAGGCGGAACGGGAAGGGAATGTTGTGACGTTGAATTCGTGTTACTTGTCAAGTTTTCGTTATCCCATCATTTTTACCTCTCATTGATGGATTTTCTTGTATTCTGGAAATGAGAAGTATATGTTTTCTCATCATTCCGATCACTGTAATTAGCTGTAGAAAGATAGGAAACATTTTGCTGGAATATGGATTTTTACTTTTTTATAGCCTTTTGAAACTATGTAGCGTATGGATATGAAAATTTCTTATTTCTGATGAGGACCTCATTTGCTTTTTTAGAATATGTGGAAATGAGAGCCAAAGCTTTGGGTAATTTTAGAGATTAAAACGTACGGCAATAATTTTTTAACAGCAGTTTTTCCTTGTTATTTTAAATTAGGTCCTTAGCTTCTAGATAATAGCGATAACTTTATCAACGTTCAGGGACAGGAAGGCTATACCGCTATAATTTCTTTTCAACAGATAATATTGAGTCTAGAATGTGTCTTTTACATTATTTGATTTATTAAATTATTGACAACACCGTCATTATCTTTCATTGTTACTTTTTCGGAGATTTTGAATGGGTGGATAGCAATTACCTTGCTTCTTTCTATCATAGGCTATTTACTAGTATTTACTAGCATGGAAGCATGCAGCTAAAAGATTTTCCAACGTAGACTCAAAATGTATAATTCACGCGCAAAAAGGAGGGCTCTGGCAATATGTATTTTAATTTCAATATTTAAGTTACGATTAAATTTCCATGAGAAAAAGATGGTCTGGATCGGGAATAGAACCACGGACCTTTGGCTTTCCGCAAGGGCTTAACGTCTAGCTCATATACGATACATCCTTCTAAATTACCAAGAGGTTAGAAAATGCTTAGTGGTCTGCGCATTGGCCGGGAAATTCGAAGGTCCGTGGTTCGATGCGCAGGCTTTGTATTATATATTTGAGGGATAAAAGACGGCTATACTTCCATAGGCTGAAAAAATATTTTGTGGTTTTTACTAACTTTCACGGCCTGAAAATGTATGACAGTGATACGGAGTACGTATCTGATTCACCACATAATTGTGTGAAATGGCCAGTCTGGACATTTATATCATAGATTTATGATACGCAGTAGAATGGATTACATGAGTAACACGAGTATCAATGTGCATTATGCTTTATGGAGCGTATTACATTATAGCTCCACTCGGAAAGTGTTATTGTTGTAAAATATCTGTCCTACATAGAGGCTATGTTTACCAAACTAAACGTTTCCCCCAAATCGGAGGTAGTTTTACAACTAGCAAAAATCTGTCTATTTCAGCACAATGAAAATTATTGCTCCTGGGGAGTTTGCCTAGTTGAATTTCAATCCTGTACAGTATTGATAAGTCATTCTCATAGTTCCCCTGAAAATGTATCGCAGTGATGCAGAGTACGTATCTGATTCACCACACATCGTGTAAAATGCCCAATCAGTAAATTTATATCACAGAGTCATCATAGCTAGAAGAAGGAATCACATAAGTAGCACGATTACGATTCCTCTAGCATATTTCATATTGGACGCGATTTTTTGGCTACCATTTGTAAACTGTGCATTTTCTAAATGTTGAGTATAAAAAAACATTTCGATTGGTTTCAACCACTATTTCCAGTTTTTGTGACCATTTGAAATGTGATAATGGTATTCCAACAGCAATTTTCTGGCCAACCTCAAATGTGTAATATAGTTTAGCCGGGAAAACGGATTAAAAATGATATTTTGGTTACCGAATGGTTTACTGAGATATAAAGGAAGCGACTACAATAAAAACTGAGCTACACTGAATACAATCCCATGATACATGTCACCATTTCTCCTCCCAAAACCTTATCTCTTACATCTCAACATCGCTGGTGTCCTAACACCCCCTGCCACACGCCCACGTACCGGCTCGCTGGGTAGTATTTAGGTGTTGATGTACTGCGGAATGGTTTCCAAAAGAGTTGTCTTCCAATCCGTGACGTGTTAGCTCAACCTGCCTGATTTTTGAGTGAGGTACCTTCTCTAATATTTTTTATGCTCTCAATAAGTTATCTTATTTGAAATGCCGTTACCGAAGCAACAAGAATATTTTTAGCTATTTCAGACAAAGGCCTCGGTTATCAACGTTTTTTAAAGGCTTCACTTGCTCGCCCGTTCATTCCGCCTTACCGTGTGGAAATATTACTTATTTCTCAGGCATATGGGTAGAATTTTTAGGGTGCTTGCAAAAATGCAAACTCAGAGTCATTGACCGCAGTGTTTTAATGGGTGGTAAATTCACGCGCTTGCGTTGTTAGGAGTTCGTACCTTTCCATTTTTCCGCTTCCCATTCCCATTTTTAAATGAATAACAACTGGTGGATAATTATGGCTTCCTCCAGCACATTTCATATTGGACGTGATTTTTTGGCTACCATTTGTAAACTGTGTATTTTGCGAGTGCTGAGGATAATAAATATTCCAACTATTTTTAACCTATATTTCAAGTTTTAATGATCATTTGAAATGTGATAATGAAATATATATCGTCTTGGTATAGCCAGTGGTACATAGGTTTGCAGTGTGAAATTTCTTTTTAAAGTTACTCTCCGTAAAGATATTGATTCCGAACTTACGAAAAAGTAATTAATCTAATATAAAAAAATATAAGATTATAAAAAATCGCTCTTTAAGTCATTCTTCACTACTTTGAAGTTTATTTTATGCAGTTACATAGTTTTAAATTTTCTAATATGGTAAATAAACCTAATATTGTATCTGTTTTTTTCAAAATTTGAAAAGGTTCCTTAGCCCAAAAAGAACGAGAGGAAAATTCTAATGATGACGCAGAGCATATTTTTGGCCGCGTTTATTGGGTGTTTTCAGCAGGAGTGTAATGGAAATTTGATGGCTTTATCTTGTTTAATGGCTCATATTTTTTTGGACTCGCTCTGGTTGAAATAACGGATGAAAAAAAACAAGTTTCATCGAACCGGCTGTAGGCAACATCCTTGATTTGCCAATATTTTTATGAGTAGTTTATGTAGATAATTGGAAACTTTGCCGTTTATTTTAGCATCAAAAAACAGGCGTGGACGATTTAAACAATCAAGCATGGCTCGTTGAAAGGTAAAATAACGATATACTGGGATACGAAACTTTTCCTCGTTGGTGCGTATATCGTGTCGTTGCCGAAGATATTCCAACAAGTTTACGATTTAATTTCGACATTCCGGTGATTGCTCTGTGTTGCTTGTTTATCGATGGATATTATTACCCACTTGTCTATAAATCACTAAGGAATTCGAGAGCTATTAAAACATTCATAAAGAATTCACTCTTGCCATGCCGTTATTTCTCAACGGCTGCTGTAGGAGGGTAAATTTTTTTAATTGACGCTGGGTATTTTTTTCCTTACCTTTTTATCTTATTTTGATGTTTATTTCATTAAGTTATTCCCATGCACTTCGCATTATTCGGATATTAACAAAAACATTTTAGCGATGTAATTGCTTAATATAGCTAAAAATGTTTCTTAGCTAACCGATAAACAATTGATTCATCTACACCCATAAGTTTTCCTATTCCAGAATTTTATAGTAGGTTCATGGTGATCAGTTAAATAAGGGGCCTCGCTTCATTTTCATTTCCTTTTCTTTTTGAAAGTCTTGAACGTCACCTTACTCTGGCAGTTTAGGCCATGACTTTACAGGATATTCGCCAAAGCCGTGAAGTTATTTTTTTATTGCCGTTGCGTTTTTACCCGTTAAGAATCGCCATTTTGTTGTTGCGGTAAAACAATTGTGAGCTATCTCTCCACTTTAGGAATTTAGTCATCTAGATGAAGTACCCCTCAGCAAAGATTTTTTAACATTTCGATGGTATCTTTGATGACCGGCAACAGTTCTTACCTATAACGGGAGTGAGAAATAATTTTTGGCAGTCACATGTATACAGCTTATCATAAAACTAGTCTCTCCAATTTTTCTGTGAAATTCCGTCTGTAAGAATTACTATATTTTTTAGTATTTTTTACGGCCGAGGTGAGGAAGGTGGTAAAAAATTCTTTTTTTTTTGAAAATCGGAAACTCAACCAAGAGTTCCGGCTATTATAAATTTCCTGTGATGGAAAATCTGTCTTCTTGCGTTGCTGAGAATTGCGAGGAATTTAAAAAAATAAAACAATATCTTTGGTAACTTTGTGGTATATTTCCATAGCCATATTTTATTGTAACTTCTACTACACCATAGAGATAAAACACAAAAAATATGACCCGGGTTTCAATACATTAGTATCATCATCATGTGCAACCAAAGGTCGGCAACTCTTTCAAACATTGGGGGAAAAATGAAAGTTTCCGACCTTTGGTTGAACCTGAAGATGATACTAATGTATTGAAACCCGGGTCATGTTTTTTTGTGTTTTATATCTATGGTTTAGTAGAATATACAAGATATTCAACAGCAAGCTGCCCTATCAACTGAAAGTTAAGCATTCCTCCCAAGTTCACTCCCTCATACAAAATACAACTGCATATTTCGATGGCGACCCCATTGAATGAATTATGAAATGGCGTTTTTTTCTGTGGTTGTAAAGCATTCAAAAAATCAATATAAAAAGAGCGTACCCACTTAAATTTAACTCTGAGTCGACTCCCACTCCGCAGCGAGAAAAAATGCCAGTAAGAACTCGCGTCGAAGCGAGGGAAATGAAAGGGAGCATGCATCGGATACACATGTTTTCGCTCCGGAGGCCAATCACAAGCCTGGAAAGCGAAATTAATGGCGGTTATGTGAAGCTAGACGTGGATCCGCGCACAAAGGCATTTAGCGAGAGGGAAAAATGGTGGCGGGGAGAAAAAAATTGCGATCTGCCTTGCGCAAGGCCATTGCACCCTCTTTATTTCCCTTTACCCAGAGTGGAAGAAAAAAAAGAATATCTTTATACGTTTTCCAACTCGATAAAAAAAGTTTTGAGTGATGTCAGCGGAGGAGGATATTGAATATTTTTCCCTCTCCGACATTTTGTCTCGGATTCCATTCTTCACTTTTTTTATTCGCTTCGGTACATTAGCGGCCCCCTGGTCGTAGGTGAAGGAGAGGTGGGAAATGAAGAGGCAAATCATCTTCCTACTTTGGCGCGAAGAGAACACGAAACATCCGGTAACAGTGAGAAACTAAGAATTGTGGGATTGGGAAATAACACGTTTAAGTTGAGTGAAAATAAGTGAATTTTGTAATAGAAACAGCGAAATGAAAACCAGACATGGCGGAGGAAAAAAGTGAATATTTCACACTTCATATTCGTCCATTGACTTGCCAACCTCGCCTCCATCCTCTTGAGAAGAAGATAATCGATTTTTAGTCCTTTCAGGAAAACATGACACCTCTGGCCATCCAGCACTTATTCTTCAGTCACGCCAGCAGAACGCCTTTTAAAAGACAGCAATCATATATCAATCAATGTTGCTGTTATTTGTGGTGGTGAGATGACACTCAAGCGTGTGTATTTATCAGCTACGCGATACTAACAGCCTGTCTCGCGCTTTTTCTGTTTAACTCTTGCATCCCTGCGTATTTATGTTGTTGCAAAATACAATAATACTCCTAGTATCTACAGCATACCAATGGTGTGGTTTATGTTGGTGAAATTTGACCTCCACACTGGTGTTTGCAAATTTATTTTGCTAAAGCATTAAGGTGATTGGAGGGATTATTGTTTGTGTACAGATGCACGAGAAACTTTGCTTATTTGTACTTATTAGAAAGATGTATGGACGAAAGCAAAAAAAATTGCATGTTACCGTTTTGGTTTCTGGGAATTTAAAGCTGTTGTAACAGTTAGCCTCGCGGCACTTGACAAGTATTTAGAAATCATTTTATTACATATGTACAGATTTTATTCATTATGCAAAAATATACAGTATAATGATAAATCGTGACGTTTTGATTCGACTCATCATTTGGAACGACCCGGGTTTCGACGTTCATCGCCATCTTCGGGATGAGACGGTATCTGATGTTGAAGGTTGAAACCCGGATCGTTCCAAATAAAGATATGTGGAATCAAAACATTACGACTTATCATTATAATTTTAACAAATAAAGATATGTGGAATCAAAACATTACGACTTATCATTATAATGTTAACAAATTTCACCAAGTTACACCTGAAACTACCAAGCAAAAATATACGTTTCAGAGGGTTAAAATGGTTCCTAGTTCATATCAAGGCATTTTTCCCAATGAAACACGCTTATTTAATTATGATTAGCGCCTAAATTTTGAATTCCACGCCACAAACCTTAATGATAACAAAGTATTGATTGAGACGATCATATTAAACTGTATTTCCTCCATCATTTATGCTACAACGTTTACCTATAGTTATTTACATTAGGATGTATGGAGAGGGCACTATGACCTTAAACAGTAGCCTGACAACAGGAATAACAACCGTATTGCTAATCTCAGCTCTTAACTTACTTTCCGATGGATAGCACGACAGAATCGACGAATGGACGAAGCGGATGTGAAGCAAGAATATCAACCATCTGTTTGAAATTTGAAGCAAGTAACTCATCAAGCATACATTGGTTAGTACGCACTATGGATTCTACTCAATTTTACCCTAGTTCTCAGCGGGAATGCAGTTTATTTTTAATATAAATAAAGAAACAAAATGCATAAGGAGAATTCTCATGAAAGAAGTAAGTGCATGCTGATTTATAGTAAGTTATCGGTGGAAAACAGTAAAATTACACAATTAGTGCTTTGTCTCGCAAGTGCAATGGGAAAATGAGGGTCAACAAAGATGGCGGACTGGCTTCAGCTTCTAGTTTTGAGCATCATAGCAAGTGCCCTCTCCATCTACCTCAATGGTTGTTCCCAACATATTAATTAGTGTACCAACGTGTGTAACCTATCAATTTTATAATTGAAAAGTTATTAAAATGTGCACTTAACGACTCACGATTGGCGTTCCAACCACCTTAACACTCTTAGTTTCTTTATAATGATACATTTGAGTGTACTGTATAATGGTGAAAACTCACCCCTTAACACACACCCTTGCGATGATTTGTCGGGTAGTATGAAATTGTAGACGAGCATTCTCTTGTACTTATATGTAAGTCGCAGGTTGTAGTCCTGGCTGAAATACTATCCCGTTTGTCCATCTATGAAGTAATAACATGTTAAATTTTCATCCATCGATCCATTTTGCCATCGGTAATGTAATTCGAAAGTACCCTAGCTCTTTGTGAAATTGATTCGATGAAAATGTAGGCTGTCAAAGCTTGGATAATTTTGGAAATAATTTCTTTGAAATTTCCAGCTTAGCGATAAGTAAATATCAACAAGGCCTCCTTGCGTTCAATATATTGACCAAACGCGAATTCTGCTTGAGATCGAGCGAGATTACGCCAATATCGCTCGGTCAAAACTATCATTGTGATGACGGGTTATAATATTCATTTCAGAATGGAACTGGTTTCAGCAAGGTTTCTGAGGTTCCAAACACGTTTTCACCCCCCGTTCCGCTCAGCACTTCTTCCATCTCCGGCGAATCTGGTTTTTATATATATCTCATAATTCGTAAAAATTATATACCTTATATTATAAAACAATTTTACATATACATATTCTCTTTAGTAAAATTTTTGGGAAATATATTATATTAGTGTCCGGTACCTATTTGCAGAAATAAAGTTTGAGCCTCTTTGACCTCCAGCTTAATAGCACCTCAATAAAAAAATGATTTTATAAAAATATAGGTTAGAGTGACAGCGAAATTAGAACTATACGGACCTTATTTATTGAGCGTGGATCAGAATGACAGGAAATTTGTAAGAATAGCTAGAATTTTCGGAACACCTGGGAATCAATCCGTCACCTACCAAAATGACCCATGATTCGGGAACTAGGCATGACACCTCATCAACTTAATATGATATGGGTTGAAATTGATATCAATCCTTCTGACCTGGAGACTGCAGCAGGGTGACTGGAGAAAGAGCCATGAACAAAAGACAATGCAGCCCGAAGGGTAGCCCGAAAGTAAAGCTCAATACATCTACATCTACGAAATGCCGTGCAAGCCATCACTAGGATGTGTGGCACGGGATGATTTTTCAAACCAGGCGTGAAGCCCCAATCCCAGATGAAATCCGAACCGCGCACGTTCCCCGGAATGCAAGGTGCAGGTCAAAAATAGGGCAGGATGACAATACGCGGTCAGGCCAGAAACTAGGAGAGTGCTAAGTGGACGAACAAGCTTCCATGCATTACACTACTTAGGATACGACTACTGGTTATAATTACTACGACATAGAAATAGCTCTACAAGGTACTAAATCATGCAAGGGCTATATCATACCAGATACTGTATGCGAGGTCAGTTACTTTTTATGATGTAAGGATATTTAGCACAAGTTCAAAACCCTATTTTACCTATTCAGGGTCTAAGAATCCTCTCCATGTATGATTTTACACTTTCCCGGCGAATAATATCTGTGTAATTCTCTCGGGCTCGCCATCGGGTAAGACATTTATAGGCAGCCGACGTTTCGGTTTACCACTCGTTAAGCATTCTCAAGGCAACGAGTCGGAACGCGTTACCCATTCTCAAGGTAACGAGTCGGTACCCAAAACGTCGGCTGCCTATAATTGTCTTACCCGGTGGCGAGCCCGAGAGAATTACACAAATCCTCTCCATGTTTCTCCAGCTCCTATGTTCGATTTCGTTTAAGTGGTTAATGAGTTTTTCCCTCGATCTTCTCCTCGAGACTTCCCCTTCCACCTTACAAACTCAATGTTTCTCGACGTGAGGCCCATTCAACTGGAACTTGTCTTTCTGGCTGAGCTCCATGAGGTTTTATGTTCATCTTTTCCCCTGAATCTTTTATTCTGACGACTTCACCGTTTCTGAGCCTGTGTGTCTCATCTTTAGCATCCATCCCCGGAACCAAGTTTTGGAAGCTTCTTTTCTAGTCCAGGTCTGGTCCAAGCTTCCAAATGGTCCATGTTTCTGAGCCATCAAGGGCAGCTCTTCAGAAGAATTTTTTAAATATATCTTCGTCAATGGGAATCCTATTTTTTTTAACACAACGAATGTTGATTCGTCATGGATACTTTCATGGCTTGAGGAGATATTTTCTTGATGTCTGTTGAACTACAATCATCCCATTTTGTAGAGCTAATGAGGTAAATGAAGGATTCCATCTGTATTAAAAGTGAAAATACAATTAAAAAGATAACTCCAACCCAAAATCAAGGAACTAAGCAACTAATAGAAGACTGCAGGTGTTCATTGTCTGACGAACTCCATCTAGTTCTCTCATGGAATGAGGAAACGCGACTGTGTACTCGCAAATATAAGCAATTAAATTGCTAGTAAAAACCATATTAATCTTAAAACGCGTTCCCCAGAGATAGGTGACGACAGTCGCAGTTGAACTCAGCTCCCAGAAACATTAAGCAAGAGTGCAATCGACAACCAAGCCCGACGGCTGATTCCCAAGGAGATTTTTGCTGGAATTTGCCATTGGATATTAATACTGCAACAGATGAATAGTTTTACAAGGCACTAAATCATGCAAGAGTTATATCATGATGGAAATTTCATGCGAGGTTAGTAGCTAATAATGATGTTTAGGTATTTAGCACAAGTGCTAAAACCTATTTTGCCTAGTCAGGGCTAGAGTATCATAGAACTGATCTATCGTAACTATTATGCTCCCATATTGTACCCACATGGAAAGAATGAAATTTTAAATCTCTCGGTTCTGCAGTCTTTTTTTCCTTAATCTTATGCCTGTGATCGTTTCTACCATACTAGTTTGGCTCTATCGAAATATGTTGAACATTCGGCAAAAAATAGTCTACTTAAAACTTTCGTAAAAGATTTAATCTTTATTTTTCCATTCGACTGGATAGAGGTTCCCACCCTTATTCTCTCAATAATTTAGTAACGCTGTCATGTTATAGTAACAAATTTAAACAAATCTAATTGTCCTCCGCTGCATTCGATCTATATCTGAAACTAGTCCTACTTCGTAAGTGTCCTATGTACTAGCGGCGTACTCCAACTGAGGTCTCACGAGAGAAAAACAATATAAGAGTTCACACGGGCAAAAAAGTTTCGAGTATTGAAGTTCGCAGAATCCTCCAGGTTATTTTTTGTGAACCTGAGAGTTTTCCTCTGCCTCTTTGTGGATTTCACGAACTTGGCTGAAAGACTTGGGCGGCGGATTTTTTTTGTCTGGGAAAGAGCACCTGTTCCTCAAAGACCAGAGGATTCGGCGCGTTTGGCCGAGGGTTGAGCAGCAAGCCGAGAGGATGAGCAAGGCAAGGCCAAGGTCACGAGGGAGCTGAACACACTTATTCGCTAATTTCCGATGATTTTCCTTCTCTGCCGATTATGATCATTCCGTGATCGGTCGTGCGCGACGGACCGAAATATCCGAAATCCGCTGACATGACAGAGTCCGAAATTAATCTGCTGTGATTACACCTCGTGCGCACGCTGCACTAATGGGCGGCCATGGAAAGAGTGGGAAAAAAAATAACATTTTCGTTCGAATGTTGCAGAAAAAAATAAAATTTTGCGAAAACATCATGAAAAACTTGAGCGAGTTCTCCGTGGGTTTCCCACTGCGACTAGCTCTCAGTATTATCGACGTTTTGATAGCGAACTCCGCATTCGGTTTCAGGGCGTTGATCCTTAAGGGGCGTTATCTCTTCGTTGAGCAGTGGCCTGGAGCATGTGAATTTGGAAAAAATCAGATTTATGACCAGTTGCGATGAAAGTTTAGTCATTTGTTTTTTTTTTTACATTTCGATTTGATTGTTATGTTGAACGAAAATCAATCATTTGAGAAAATATATTGGAGGATTTGATTTCATCCAAAAGGATGAGGTTCTGAAAAAAGGATTAATTTACTGTTAAATATGCTTTAAAATGAAGTCTTTACATCAAGATTTTTCTGTTTATTATTTTTATTTTTGATTTTATATATATTTTACTTATGATTTTTGGCATTTATTGAATTTGTTGGGACGATGGCAAACGTTTGTAATCATATTTGGAGTAATGCTCAGTACTTTTCTACAGTTCTTTAATTTATACGACACGTTTCACAGCGTTACTGCATCGTCAGGTGCAATTGTTTGTTGGATATTGATTTATCAACTGTTGAGATAGTAACGTGATGTGGAGGGAGGTTGTGGAGATAAGACTGGCTTTTATGAGGGAAGGGATGGGAACATAGATTCCACTCCACTCCTTTCCGATAAAATTTCTTTGCTGAATAAACTACTGTCCCACTTCCTAATCCCTTAATCCATGTTCCCTTGCCTTCCTTCTCTAAAGTTAGTTATTTCTCCACTACTTCCCTCACATCACATTACCATCTCAACAATCAATAAATAGTCATTTAAAGCGAAGCGAGTAGTCATTATACAAACAATTGTACCTGAAGATACAGTAAAGTTGTGAAACGCGTCGTGAAAATTAAATTATCGCAGAAAAGTACTGAGCATTCTTTGCAATACGGTAACTGATATATGATTCTTCTATAGAGCGACATCTGATATCGTTGTAAAAATAGCAAACTTAGAGGAGACAATATCTTTTGCTGACAAGCACTTTTAATATGGAAATTTATCCCAACGGAATCCCTTTTGTAACCTAAAATACTTGCAGCTGTAGAAATTTTCCCCATGTCATTTCGATGGTGGCAAGGTGCATAAATACTGAATAGTCTGCTAATTCCTTTGTGACTGTCTTTGCATTTGGTTTTTTGTTTTACTCCTTGGACATTTATTTATCTCATTGGCACTTCCTCTCACAGGAGTCGCGCATTCAGCTATGCTTAGCAATCCTTAGGCGTGAGAGTAAATGGTTCGTTGGTTTGGAATTTTCTCCATCATCATAATTGGTCGTTCAATCCTAAGATTGGTTGGCTGCAGCCTTCCACCCGTCTCTATCTGATGCTAGTTCCCTTACCTCATCGTATCTCTTCCTAAGTACTTTCCTCTTTATTTGGTCCATGAAATTATTCCTGTGTCTTCCTCTGGGGACTTTTCCCTCTATTTTACCTTCAATTATGTTCTTTAAAAACTCATTGTGTCTCAGGGTGTGCCCAATCTATCCCTAGTATCTCCATTACGAAACAGAAATCTGAGAATTTTGTTTATTTTTTTCTGAAATTGGAACTCGGAGATGGGTGTTTTAAATGCCAAATAAAATTCTCAGTTTCGATCAGTAGTTTTCTCTTCCTGCTTAGTAAGTACGTATTATGCACTCTAGAATTGGAAATTACCATCTCACCCTGTCTTGTTATCTTCTATTTGTTCGTGTGTTCCCTCTCCATGCTGACTGACCACGGACTCCTTCATTCAGATTCACTTTCGTCGCAAATCGGTTCAACTTGAGTGCCGAGAGCATCCCTCCATCTGATGCTTCCAGCCATCCCATGGGAGAGTGTCGCGCCTGCGTTTTCTCTCGGCCTCAACTCACGCACTAATTGGTGCAATAATGAGGAAAATAAAAGTCTGCATCGGTGTGTTGCGGCATATGGTAATCACGCCAGCTATTCTCTCTTCCTTTTGGAGGTTTTTTGTTGCCGCTTTGATCTCGACTTCGTTACGAAATCGTTCGTTCCAAATGGGGTAGAACATGTAGAACACTTAGCTGTTCAGTTTATTTGTGGCCGCTCACCGAAGTCATCAAACTCATCCAGTTCATGGAATTCTTTGTCGTCGGAGTCAAGAGCTTTCAAATACAATTTAGTTCATGCAATATTTCATACATGCAATTTTAAATCGGAGGTGGGGCAATCCTAATTTATATCATAATCAACTAGGTGTAGCCAGCACTTACAAGTATGTGAGTAGGAAATGAATTTCTATTGGTTGCACCGTCGCTCTCATTGAAAATTATTACCGAAACGTTTGCTACACGCTTGACACTAAGGTAGTTTGAGCGATTTGTTATCCCAGTTATAAGCAGACCTCATTGAAATTTTAAGATTTAATTTTAGCAGTTGTAGGAGGCATTAAATATGTTTTTCAACACTAATGGTGCAATAATATACTTTTTTTACGACTGAAATTCTCAGTAATCGAATACAAATATCGATAAACTCTTTAACTGAACTTATTCTTTTCACGAGGCACATTTTAAACTCCTTCACAACGGAAGGTTTTGTTTGTGATTCTGAAAAAAACTAGTATATTTCAGCAAGTTGAGTCCTTTCTGTTAAAATTTAAACAATCATTAATGTCTTTCTTCCTATTGACAACAACTTAATCAACCATTTAACAAAAAATTCAAGAGCGTGTCAAACATTAATTGAAAAAACGGTGCAAATAGTGACCCGCTTAAGACAAATTTGAAAAAAAAAAACAAGATTTCCTTCCGAAAAATTATTTCCGAATGCCATGTTGCATTTTATATTCCTTGCATATAGTGTTACGGATAAGAAATGAGAGGTCTACTAGACTTCAAAGTGTCAGGGTGTAAAATCAACAATAGAACATTTTACTAGTTAGAGAGAAAGTTCTTTTAGAATTAATGTCATAATTTGAGAGTGTGTACTCCTTTGAGTATTTTGTCAAAGCTTCTATCCTGAGTGGGTTGGGCTATTTGTGAGGATCTATACAGATGTAGCGTCTACCATTTATTTGGGGAAACGGTGCTGTTTTGCATATTACAGTTTCAAAACTGCACCGGCTATATCATTCCCGTGATAGCGTACCCCAGTTATACGCGTCATTAGCGTTAATTTGTGAGGTTATTGTAGCCCATAATTTTTGGTGAACAGTCGTCCATCTCCTTCCCCCAAAAGTTTTCTGATGGCCGTATTTCTTGACCCCTCTCAAGACACTCGAACGACTGATGAATGAAACTCGAGTCCAATCAAAAGACTACGGAATGCACTCGAATCTGAAATAATAACTTTTTTTCATTATTTCTGGAAATAATTGCCTCTCTAAATCTAACCGCATGGTTCCGACTTGTGCCTCCGCCTCCGACGGGCAATTAGAGACACTTTGTGGGCACGGAAATTGTTTTTCGGGCCATTCAAAGCGAAAGCTGGCATGCTCTCTTGTGTTCCGCCGCAACTCCGATTCCATTCGGCCGAGGATCCCGACCCGGAGACAATTCCTTATTTTTTCATTCCCTCTTCCTTTACGAGGCGTACTACCGCACGTTTGCCCCCACTGACAGCAAGGTCTTGTCCTTCCTCCCCCAATTCAGAGTGAAGAGAGGAGCTGATGGGCGGTGTAGCGCGACCGGGACAACCGCCTCAGTCTACACGAAAGTACGTGAGTACACTGTACAGCTAATACTCACATGAGTGGGTGTCTCTGGCGGAGTTCTCGTGGTAACCATCGTTCTCTCCTTCCCCATGTGTGTGTTCTACATTATGTTCCACTGGAGAAGGCGTATCCGCGACTATGTGAGTCAAAATAAATACTGAGTGCTACATTTTCAAAAAACTTGCTCGCACTGATAACAAGCTCTATCTAACAGAATACATAGTTAAGATACAAACCTTGTAGGATATTCCTCTAATCTATGTTTTGTGAAAACTTTTTCCGACCATTATTCCTCGTCTACACTGTCATCATAATTATTGGTCGTTCAATCCTAAGATTGGTTGACTGCAGTTCTCCACCCTTCCCTATCTAATGCAAGTTCCCTTACCTCCTGGTATCTTTTCCTATGTACTTTTCTCATTATCTGGTCCATGAACTTATTCCTTGGTCTTCCTCTGGGGACCTTTTCCTCTTATTTTTCCTTCAATTATGTTCTTCACAAATCCATTGTGTCTGAGGGTGTGCCCAATCCATCTTGTTCTTTTTTTCAGTCTGGTGTTCCATATGGTCCTTTCCTCTTCTACTCTTCTGTAAACTTCATCATTTCTCATTTTGTCCGTCTATTTTCTATTCAGCATCCTCCTACAGCACCAGGTTTTCGAAGGCTTCTATTCTTTTCTGGTCAGCATTTCCAATTGTTCATGCTTCCGATCCATAGAATGCTACGCTCCACACGAATGTTTTCACATACTGTTTCCCGGTTTGTAGTCCTATCTTCATGGAGCTCAGCAGTTGTCTTTTTTCCCATGAACGCCTTCTTAGCTTTGGCTCTTCTCCGCTTGATGTCCGTTGCACTTCTTCCGTGCCAAATGATTGTGCTTCTGTCTACACTGCATGTGCACTTTAGTAGGGTTCACTTAATAGCAGCACTTAAATGCAGACGAGCGTCTACCCGCAGATAATTAATCTACCGTAGTTCAATCTAGTATTCATGGGAAGAACTTTGCATCGAGCGTGTGTTTGAGTTTATTTTTGCGAATTCAAAACACGTATAACAGCACAAACTAATGAATAAGAAGATAAACTCGCACAAAAATATTCAACTCTTATATAAACCATGTGAACATAAGTACGATGCGTCTAATATCGAAACTCCTCGACCTACCGTTGACGAGACCTCGACCACATCAGTGGAACACTATCTATATCACCCAAGTCCAGTTAATTAGGGGTCCTCAATTTAAGTGGACCCGTCACTTAAGTGATGAGAGGGCGTGCATTTAAGTGAAAGGTGCAATTACACGGTGCACTTAAGTGACAGGTGCACTTAAGCTCATTTAAGTGCACTGTGTAGACGCATCATTTTAGCCGACTGCAGCGCCATATCTATTTTACCAAAGCCTTTTGACTACATTCTTTGCAGTTATTTGCTAATAATTTGAAAATCAATATCTCTTGATGCATGAATTTATTACGATTATTTTTCTCATGAAAATTCCCTTTTGATAAATATCTTTTTTGTGAAAATTAAAAATGCATTACTCAAAGAAATACTATCTATCTATCAATGAAACACCGATTCTTGTGCTTGACACCATGATATTTCAAGCCTATTTTGCGTATCGTTGAGAGGTAGAATTTCGTTATATGCATCAATCAGAAAATGCGTCTTGATATAGAAAGCCAGAATATGAAGTATATACAACATTAAGTTGTCTTGCGCGGGTACTTATGGAATTCGACAGTGCGAGCCATATTGAGACCGTTTATATCAAAATTAATGTTCTGCGTGCACATATTTTGGCCACGTTGGAAAGGCATTCCCAACACTGCGCTAAATTAAAGTAAGTTTCCTCTATGAATAATGTTTGCGAATTGAAAGATTACTAGATGTGTAGTTTTTCTCCTGGGTTTCACTATTTTCATTTTTCTGCTGCTCTTGGCTACATCTCACCTCGTGGGTCATTATGCGGAAAATGAGTCTCAATAAGAGTCCATAAATTGTGTACTAAATGTGGATAGCCCTGTACTATCTTACTTTAGGCTATTCAGTAACGATTATATTCTTTCTTCGTATTGAAGGAGGCATGTAGCTTGGTATTTGTCGAGATTCGTCGTGTCCAGGTTAGAGATACTATCGGCGGAGAAAATTGTCTTCCCAACATATCCCAGAGGCATGGATTATAGCCGATATATCCCGAAAACTTACGTGTACGTTAATGTGTACGTTTCACCTTTCCGCTAAAACGTTTGGCTGAATTGGATTTTTTGTTAAGAATATGAGGGACTGAAATAGGAAAAAATGGTCCATCTGGTAGCCGCCATGTGGAATCCTGGACAGAAAGATTTGACAAAAAATAAAATGCAAAGGAAAGCTACGCGCTTTGTTAAACACTGCTACGAGCAAACATATATCGTTACACAGCTTTTAAAGTAGAAAGTTGGGGAGCCTCAAGAGACTCCGAAGCTACTTATAATTAAAACTATTGAAACATTATTTATTTTTCTACAAGTCTCTTTAACTTTTTTTGCTAGTCAATCATTCCAGGTATTAAGGCAATATATTATGCTCAATTTCTGTGAAAATGGTTATATATGATTGGTTTTAGCAAAATATTTATAACGTATAGTTCTTTTGCATGCACAATAAGTTTCTTGTGAATAGCTTACCGGGAAGATAGGTATATAAGTTTTCTTTACTTGCACAATTAGTGAGCATAAAAAAACTGAGCTCCACTCAATACACGTCACCATTTCACCTCCAAAAACCTTATGTTCTTCTCCCGGATTTGTCACCTGGCAACAACATCTTGGTACGTCAGGGTAAGCTATAAGAGTGGGCTAAATGCAGCCTGGGGAATGGGGTTCCTGAAAATTGATAGCAACTGAAGTAGGGTTGATTGCCTAAGGAATCAGTGGGCAGGTGATGCTGTAACAAGCAAAATCTAAGTCGTAATAAATATTTGAATCGTATGAGTAACTCTATTTTCTGATTTATATGATGTATCATTTATCAGCTCCACAAAATGTTGTCCGAGTCTTCAGAATTTGTAGGACAGTGTGTGTATGAAGCAATACATGAATATACCCGAAACAATTGAGGCATGAAAGGATAGACTTTATAGATAGGATATAGATAGAAAGGATATAGAAAGGTACTACGGTAAAAAAATTAAAAATGGAATTTGTATCATAGGCCTAACAACAAAAATTTAGGTCTTATACTTTGCCTTTTTGGAGAGAGAATGGATTGATGGGAATGTGTTCTTGCCTATTATTCTGGAGAACCAGGAATAGAAACGAGTATCTTAAATTAGTAGAAAGGAAAGAAAGAGTTGCCTACCCATTTGATAAAAAACTGAAATTTCATGTGGTATTTGATTCATTTCACGGAGACTTCAGCTGTGCGTGGCCCACGTAAATGATTGGACGTTGCCTTGTTGGCGTCCATTGTCTCACGTACGTGAGTGGTATTCTCGATTCTTTTTGCCCCACTCTTTTTCAATTACCTTTCCGGATTATGCCTTTTGATGGCTCTTCTGAAAGAAACTACTTACTTCCTGTGTTCATAACGAAGTTGCGTGCAGTTCTCAGTTGTCGAGCTAACCTCGTGCTGAAGAAGAATTATTGTGCCGTCTTTTTTTCATACGTACTCATACAGATGCAAGTGACCCTGGGTAAAAAGCAGCTGAAATGTCGCAGATTATATCCCATTGAGAGCGCATTTGAGTTAGTAAATCACTCATAAGGGTACTCACTTAGAAAATTAAGTAGCTTCAGCAGGTTGCATGTAATAATATTTCTAGAATATCTCCTAGAAAAAATTTGCAACGATCACTACTATTAATAGATACCGGAAATGGTGTATTTCGATGGATTGTTTCTGCTTTACTTTTTCATCTTCATACTTTCTCTTTATTACTTTCTTTTAAAATTCTCTTTTCTTTCATTTCAATATTCCTCTCATGAAGTTAGCAAACTTACTACTTCTTCTACCAAGCTCAACTTCGAACATACCCATCGCGTTCTCCCTCCATCCTTATTTCTACCGCTCTATGTTGAATTATCTACGGTATTCGATGACTTTTCAATAATTGTTTCAGACTTTCCTTATTAATTTTTCCCTCTACCCTGCCTTCTCCCATTCTCTTCTAGTTGCTTAACTTCTCTGCCAAATATGTCTTTGTTTGTCTTCCTTTCCCACTCATGGGCAAATTGTAAATTTCTAGCCTCAAGATCCCGAGGGCATTTGTGAATATACGCAAACCCAAGTTGGCGTCATTGACACATGCATTTTTGCAAAGTAGGGGTAATTTGGCAAAAGTTAGTGAAAAAATTCCAAATTTCTCGGCCAAAAACCTCGATGTAATGCTTGCGAGAAAGCATTTGTTCCATGTTGTCCAATTATTTGAGCACGAGGCTGCCAAATTGTACTAATGTAGTTGTACTTTCATTGTAAAGCTAACATGTCTTTTCTTGTATGTGAACATGCCTCTCACCCAGGAAATTTTTCTCACGAAAGTAAAAACTTTCATTTTTAAATTATTCGAGTGAAATATACTCCTGTGAATTGGTTTCACGTCTCATGTCACGCTCTAAAAGCTATAGGCTTCTGATAGCTCCGTGCTTTGATTGTTTTTCATTTTTCTCATTAAGTTATTCCTTAATCATCCTCATTAAACGCCTCGATATAAAAAATATAAAGCTCGGCCATTTTTGTATAAATGGGCTTTTTAATCAATTAGGAATCGCCAATTTCTCATAAGATTCCACGCAAACTTTCATGGTGTGGCTCTTCGTGTGCATTGTTCTTTAGGAGGCGAAATGTCTTCTTTGCAAATGCCGAACTCATTTGAAATTATGCTTTATAGATCAGCGTCTAGTGATTCTTGTTATACCGGGATACTCTCGATCTGATCACTGAGAACTATGCAATCAGAGTTTTCTGTTTAATTGAAGTTTAAGAAAATTGTTGACTAGGAAATCGTAAAGCACATTCAAGTAATCATTCTGTAACATTCAATAATGTACGAGTAAAATATGAGGCAAAAATATGTCTTTGTCCCAAATGAATTTTTTCATGCCATCCTCGTTATACATAATCTTCTTAGTCGCCCAAAAATGGAAACAGTTCGTTGCGGGCCATCTGTGAAGAAAACTTGGGGAGGATATTTATTAACTCTCTTGCTCCAAACTCTCTCTCAAAGTCCCGTTCTCACATCATAGACCACGACCTTCGATGCGAATGCTACGTCTGAATTCGTGACACCGGCATGTGCCTTGCTATCTTGACATCACGAGATAACATATGATAACATCCTCAGTAATTCCTGTGCCCCCTTAACCTCTGATCTTTGTGTGGGTTGGGCTCGCCTGATTTTGCTATGATAAATGTTTCCTTGACTCACAAAATGAAGTGTTACACCCGGAATGTGCAAAAGGATGACTACGAGGTAAGTAACGGAAATTGTTGACAGGGAATCATACTTATCTCTGAAAGAGTTCCTATGTAGCTGAAGGAGTTCGTTCATTAAGGAAGCATTATTGTACATTATCAAATTATTAGCCAGGAGCTGATAATTTTGCTGTCCATTTGGCAAGAAAGTGTTCTGCACATAATTCCTTGAATGAAAAATCTAGAAAATTCCCAAGGACCCTTGATGTATTTCTTATTTTGAGTTTTTGACGCTACTAGACAAATACTCAAAATATCGTATATTCTATTCACTATGAACATCGTCCAATCTCTATACATATCGTTTATTCTCTATGGACACTAATTGAACAGGCTTTCAAATTCCGCCTGTTTGAACATGATTTTTAAATTTTAGGACGACTGATGAATTCAGAAAAATTGTAAGAGCTCGGCGGAAAGGGTTAAGTTGTATTAATGAGCATTTATTTTACAACTCTTGACGAGAATCCTGATAGGTGGAAACTTTATCTTCACATCACATGTTTCAGATTACACTACCTTTCTGTTCTGCATAAATTAAATAATAAATGCCATAATTATATTTCGGAAATCACTTTGTCTGGAATTGATGTGCTGTTAGGTCGTTAAAAACCTAGAACAATGGGAGAGATATAAGTCATCCAAATTGTTTTAATAGAAAGCCTTGAAAACTGATAGATAAATGACTGACGTTCATTATAATTTCCTCCGTTAAATAATTGTGAAAGTATTCCTCCCATATTTTATCTCCATCTACGTGTTTCCCAGAAAGCCACCATTAATGTCCTGTTGGTGCCCGCATGTCACCCGCCGCGGTAACGGAAGTGGAGGAAAAAGTCTGAAAACAGCGTGATACATTTTTACTAGCGATAGCCAGTGTTATTTTTTGTATTGCCTTTTCTTTTTTAATTCTTGTGGTATCAGCCGGTGAAAATCATATTTATGATTTTGTCTTTCTGATAGCTATCTCATTAGTTCATGACCATTGTCTAACCTACCGTTGTAATCTATTTATTTCTCTAACGCATCCGATTCCAGGCCATCTAGTGCTCTGAGACGCTCGCCAGCTCACAGTAGAAAGTATGCAAGTAGCAAGTATCGCATGCTTACGCAAGTATATTTTATTTTCAATTACCCGTCTTAAATTAAAAATCATGATGAGAGTGCTATGACAATAATCCACCTTTTCCTATTTTTATAGCCTCTCTGCTAAATTAATATATCTTGCTAACATTACTTTTAATACTACTATCGTTACTTATTCCTGATCCCGTGACTACTTACCCCTACTGATGAGTAATAATTAAGAGTTTTCACGGGATAAATCAACGAGAGATAGAGGTAACAATGGAAACGTCCAGGCATAAAAATTAAATCATAAATACTTCAAATAGATTAAAAATATGCAAAGTCAAATATTTGTAAAAGTCAACTTTGACCTGAGTCCAGGTGAAGAAGTCAGTTATCGACTCATGTATTTCCAACGGTTTGTTCTTCACTTGTTCTTAGTTTATACTGCTTCAATATCGCCATCAGAATTTACTCATTCATCGATATCATCAGCATTCCTGACGATGGAAAAAGTATTAGGAAATAGGTTGAGTAGGCGCACAATGTCCGTATTCTATTTTCCGGCGCTTAGTCTTTAATATTAATTTTATTATTAAGTTGCAGTGTTTAATTTGTATTGAATGATGGGGAAAAAATTATTTGGATGTGGTATTCTGCATAATTTCATACCTTTGATTACGGATTTCACAGTTCCATCATTTGTATAAACACACCTGTGAATCGGCTCATCTTCGTTTTGCGAGCGTGATATTTTTGTCGAAACACAATGCCATTTCTTTTGAATGTGATTCTCGGCAGGTGTAATTAGGACAGGGAATACGGTGGTAGAATGCGATGACAAAGGAAAGATAAGAATGTAAACAAGCCCTCTGATCCTTGTCGACATGAAGGAGATAATCAAAACGAAACGAAGCGTCAGAACCATCCTCCGGGAACTCGTTCCAAGCCGTTCGGGAAACAAAGGGACCCGCAAGAAAATATTGAATCCCACAATCGCGAAATAAAAAAATCAACTCAAGGACGTTTTGACTATAGTGACCGGGAGGATATCGGGCCCGGAGGAAGTAATGGTTTGAGATTATCTTCACGGAAGCGGGAACCACTTAATTACGCCGAAGGAAAAATCCCTCACACCAAACCGAACCGATTTTTCTGCGCTGGCACTGTGCAAAGCGCCATCTTCGTCTGGAAGACGGGGCGAACTCAAAGCACATTCGCGGCCGAGTCATTTCCCGGATGCCGTGAGCTTGATAGAGGGAGAGTGGTGTGAGGGGGAAGAAGGGCTTTTTGATGTTCGTCCTTCGGCGGAAAGCCCTTAAGAGGGAGAATACGGATAAGGGGTGGGAGTCGAGAGCCCTTTTAGGGCGTGTACATTTCGGCGAACGCGATGTCTCATCCGAGAGGATGCGCTATTAGTGAGGGCACGTGTGCAGTGCAGAGCGTTAAACCCTCGACCTTGGCAAGGGGGGGGGGCGGAGTACGTCGGCTTATCTCGTGGGAGAAACTGAAAGAGTCATCGAATTCTACTCAGTGCGAGGTGGGGGTTTTCCAACCATGAAGCAGCTGCGGCCCAATTCAAAGATTTCATTGTAAACCCGGCTTAAGAATTATACATTATTTTTAATCCTGGTATTGGTGAGGATTCCAATGAGCGCTTTAACTGGAACCTTTCGCACTTACTGTGTTAAACTTGTAAACAGAGGCTACCATCATCAGGAACATACAGGACAATCACCCATCCGATTTCGAGTCGTTCCCGGTAGTACTTAATTCCTGCGACAAGGTGAGATCCAGTGACATCTTCGTATCATCCCATTGCCATACTGCACTTGAAATGACCTCCACCTGGTACCTAGGTTGGTGGCGAGTTTTCTCAAAAAAGTCGTCGTCACTGCAGAGATCCCAGCCCCTGACCTCAGGAGAGGAAGTAAGAACTTCAGAGAGTTTACTACGCTGATCTTAAATATAAAGTTTCTTGAAAACGCCAATGACATTACTTTTGAGTGATGTTTGTGGACAAGGTGAGAAATTAGGCTTGTTTTTCCAGGGAGACTTCGATGCTCGGAGAGACTGCAACGCCCGGCCACTCTCAATTCTGACTCAACAGATTCCACCCACTGTGGCGATACGAGTATTGAGAGAAATAACCTCGTGTGGTCTTCATTGAGACTTTAAACGGCCTTCCAAAAATGTTTTTATCTGCGTCTCAAATCATGTTACTCAATTTACCATTACGTTTCCGGTAATTGTTGAAAGAAAGTGTTCGTTATGTTGATTCATAACCTTTATGACATATGTACATAATGAAAGATTGTTAGTTTTTGAGTATATAATTTCTTCATACACGAATATATCGAAATTCTAATTTTTTAATTGAAAAATCTACAGCCATTATGTTAACACAATGGATAACGTAATTGCTTTGAAATTCTTATGATGCTCAAAATTTAGGTAATTACCCAATTAAATAAAGGAAGTCGCTTCCAGTTTTTCGAGTAATGAAGGAAATAGCTATTCTAATATAGCCAGTGCTCGGTAGTAGTAGCGTAAGGTCGAATCCTGTTTTTAAATCGATTTCCGCTTATATGAGTTTATCACTACGCACAGTATTGATATGTTCGATTGTCGTCGTTTCTGTATCCTCAATTAAGGCTTCACAGCTGCTTCACCATCAGATATTCGATAAATAATTGAACATTTAACTTCTTGGTCTTCATCGTGACTTTTTGCGGCCTTCCAAAAATATTTTTATCTGCGTATTAAAGAGCATAACTCAATTAACCCTTATGTTTCCGGTAATTGTTGCGATCGCCATTTTGATGTGTAATCTTTATAACATATGTACATGATGAAAGGTCGTTATTTTTTATTATAATTTCTTTATTCCGTTCATATTCAAGTAACAGGCATAAATACATCGAAACTATAATATTTTAATTAAAAAATACTCTACAACCATTATTTTAACACAATGGATAACGTAATTGTTGTGCATTCTTGTGATGTTCAAAGTTTAGATAGTTAGCCAAATAAAAACAGCTTCCGTTGCTTCCAGCTTTTCGGTTTTACAAATAAATAACTATTCTAAAATAGCCAGTGCTCGGTGGTAGTGGTGTAAGGTCTAATCCTGCCTTTTATTCGAATTCCGCTTAGATGAGTTTATTACTGCACATATATTAATATGTTCAGTTTTCGTAGTGGCTGTATTCTCAATTAAGGCTTCTTAGCTGCTTCACCAGATATTCGATAAATAATTCAAAATTTAATTAATATATTAAATATCTTCTGATATCACCAAGACTTAATGTGGTTATATATTTTACCACTAAAATTGAAATCGTGGCTGCTGCTTCAAACTGCTGATTTAATCTGTCTATAGGTTGCTACTCCTCAGTAAATTTCAGTATTCTTCGGGTGAATTCCTAAGTCAGTCAAGACACTTGCAAATGCTACCATTGCCAATGGGATTTGATCTTGAACTATGCCTTTTTTTCAGAACATCACTTGCAAGTAATCTCCCAGTAGTTCTAAACGAATTTGCCGATATCGGCGGGTGATAATATGTCTTCATTTATTTAGCCTATGGTTGTGACAAGGCCGTTGAAGTGCGCCGAAGTTATAAAATAGTAAAGACAGAATAACTTTAATTTTATCACAGAAACGCGTGATTTCTCTCAGGGTTGATTTTTGTCACCTTCATATTATTCCTCCGTGTTATATTCGGCCAATAGGCAAATATTGTGCATTATTTCTGATACTGGTTTGTTGTTAGATACATGCGAGTTCAGTGTTTTAACAACCGTATTTATTTATTTATTTATTTCACCACCAAAAACGGCACAAAGGCTATTACATTGGCTGATATAATCAATAAATAAATAAAAATTTCAAACAAAAACATAATATTCATTAAATAAAACAAATGAGGTAAGCGTAAGAAGAGACTTAGGGACTGGAGAGGGATGGATCATTTAAGTGGCGTTTCAGGGAGGAATTGAAAATGGTGGCAGAGGAGAAAAGGTCTAAGGAAGGATATTTTGAGGCCAAGGAGTTAAACAAGGAGGGGATTCGGAAGAAGAGAGAGCGCTGGGAGATGGAAAGACGAAATCGGGGAGTATGCAGTAGACAGTTACTGCGTAATGGACGGGGAGGAACATGAACACTAAAGAGAGGGAGTATTTCATTGGTCCGAAGAGAGCCTAATTTTTCCAATTTTTAAAATTTCTTTTTGAACCCAAATTTTCATTTGTAAGTATCAATACTACGATTTCCTATTAAAATGGTATTCCCCTAAAGTTCCATGTATCGAACATTCCTACCCGTCTATAGTATTCATATTTGTCATCTCGGGACAACATCAATGTTTTCGTAGCCCGCATCCTCTCGATTCTGTTGTACGGAAGCGATCTAAGGGGAACCAACCTAATGGAAAGATAATGATGACTTATAAGGTGGTAATGGTCAGCATAATAGCTTAGATTTGAGGCCGTTTTGGGAAAAAAAGCTTGCCATTGATAACGAGCATTTTGCCATTGAATTGGTTCGACCGCGTCGAATCGCTTAAATTACTGTTTCGGCGGTTTCGAAATCCACAGAGAGAAAAGGTCGGATCTTCCCCTTTTTTTTTGCCTCTGGCTGGTTTTCCTTGGCGTGGAAATGATGGATGTTCCATTAGCAGTGGGTGCTCCTCATTTCGGGAAGGTGAGGAGGCCACCCGCTGAGCAACCTGGGAGATGACACGAGGGCGCCATGATGAACGGGAAGGAAAGTGCCCCGCAGGGGTCCAATGCTTTCGGGTTTTCTTTCATTTTGCCATGTCTCTGGTCTTGTGCTGGAGATGCATCGCTGCGGGAGCAGCAAAACGGAAAACGATCTTCTCGTGGCGACTGAATGCTAAAAATTCGGAAAAAAGCTTTCCATGGATTAAACCTTTGAAGAATCCTCCGAAACGGTTAATTTTGAGCCGTTCTTTTTCCTGTATAAGTTAAGTGGTCGGCATACTTGGTGGCGCTATGCTGCGAGAAGCATAGTATCAGGGAGAGAAGACTTATGTGGATGGGATGGGCTACGGAGCTCAGAGGGATGGCACGCGGTAGGTAACCCTGCTAAAATAACTGTATCTAAAGTGGTTTTGGCAAGTTTTTTTCCTAGCCATACTAGAGACTATTTATGAATAAGAACAACAGGCGCACTTTCCCTCGGAAAAATTATGAGCACAATGCTTCAGGTCAATGAGTCATCAACTGGTACAAGACCTAGTTCCATACCTGATGATGACTCCGTAAATCAACAGAATCTAGTCTTGTACCTGATGATGGTTCTGTTTCGAGACCTAGTCTTGTGTCTGATGATGACTCTGTAATCAAGAGCTAGTTTTGCAACTGATGCTAGCCTTGTGACCCTGTGACTCAAGATCTAGTCTTGTAACTGATGATGGCTCGGAGACTCTGTGACTCAGATCTAGTCTCGTAACTGATGATGACTCTATGACTCAAGACCTTGTCTTTTACCTGATTATGATAATGATAGTCCAAATGCGTAGTAGTAAAATTGAAATGTGGGAAAGTGCAATTTTTGTTCTTATTACGACAAACTTCCACAACATGACGCCTCAATCTGTTGAACTTATCATATTAGAATTTTATTTTTTAGAAGCATGGAGTAAATAAATCTGCATGTATAATATTAAAATATTAACTGCGCACAAATTTTGCTTTAAATGACTGAAGTTGTCAGTAATTAACTACAAAGTCATGCATAAGTCATACACCTGACTAATTGTTTTCACGCCGCGCCCTAAAGACGCCTTCACAATCGTAGACTTTTATAAATCATGATACAATTATTGCGGTATTGCGGATTTACCAAAAGAATTAGTTGAAAATCAATACAAACTACACCCTTTCATTTCTCATAAAATCTGATTGTTTGGAAGCACTCATTTTTTTCAACTTAGTCTAAAATTTTCAAAATAACTTTCGGTGCTTGAATCACTCAGGTGCATAGTCTGATTAGTTATCTATAGGTTCTATAATCGGAATATTCAACTCAATCAATGATTCGTCTCCCGCTTCTCAACAATAATTTCTTCCCGGTAGGAAAAACCCGAACGGGAAGGCTGCGAGTAGCTCCTACCGAGAGCTTGAAATGCATCAAAATTGAAAAATACTCTTCCGGATTATACCATGTTGATACTTAATAGACCACGTGATCGTAAATGTGTGGAACGTGTTCCTTGGTTATCCTGGCTGACTTCGCAATTTTTATCGTTCTTAAGAGTTTTTTTTGTGTAGAAATTCCCCAAGGAGGCTGGATTAAAAAAAATGTCTTCTTTTGAAGGTTAAACGTAAATTAGCCTTTGCTTAACGTGGCCCAAGGAAGAGCAAAAAGGAAATACTGCCCATGCATGGTGTAAAAAGTGCCGTCTTCTAATAAATTAGCAGTTATAGAGATAACAGTAAACTCATAAGATACAAGATCATTAATGGACCTTTCTCTTCCGATCTTCTTCACTTTTATTGAATGTATCAATTTTATTAATGGCATTCTTTTCATTCACCATGCCTCGAAGACTTCTTTTCTTAACTTCTTTTTCCGATGGTCCAAGTATTTGGCTCACTTCATGGAAAGGTTTCAATGTCTTGCTTGCTTGTTTTAAGCTACATATTGTTAGATCACAGTTGTGGGGTTTTCACATTATTTCCCTCTCTGTTCGAGGTATATGGCTATAGAATTATTGCTATGAGCTTCGTTAGTAAGCGTTTAAGTTTTGTTTTCACGATTCATAGCCTCAATTATCTTCCAACCATCTTTCTTCTGTAGCTCCAGCTACCTTCACCGTAATTTCTTTCCTCCAATGTTGGCTGTGCATTGCTTTGCTCCGAATAACCGTGACACCAGCAATAACTAACCAGTAATTCTGCTCCATTAAGTGATGCTAATTTAATGAAAAATTGCCATTTTTTAGTTGATACGGCTATTTTTTATATATAGTATTCTCATCCAGTAACATTCTTATCAAACAATGCTCCCAAGGAAAAAGGAAATTCTGTCACAGCAAAGAGTAAAAGTGACGCATGTTTGTTACGGAACCAGCCGTGCACAATGTAGTTCAGAGATGGTTCTCTTCCGGGCTTGAGATTAGATGTTGTGTGTGAACGATTCCATTCTGTTCCCAAGAATTCCAATTGGAAAAATAAAATCATACGGACGCGACGTTGTGTTTAGGGCGTAATGACATGTTTTCGACCCGAAACACTTTGAGGCGCGTTCCGGAGGATAGCTCGGCTGCCGAGATTCCCATTGGACGACGAACCGGTGCCTGGCGACTGGAACGACTATGGAGCTCGGAAAGTTCTCTGCTCCTTGCGATGCCTCGGATACTTTTTTTTCACTCTCTCTTTCTCTCTCCCGTCAAGACGCACGCAGGAATTTTTACCTCGAGGGTCATTTGATTTGCCAAATATCTCCATTTTACCGAAGGAAAAAAGATTTACGCTCGAATGCGGAACGTCTTCTGTACTTTTTTCCTGACAGGGAGCCTGCGGTTTTTGGATTTGTCTTTGGAGAAGGCATGGTTCGGTTCCCGCGAGTCAAGGCCACGATGAGCACGTGTTTATGTATCGCATCCGGCTCTCCGCAATCTGCGTACATTCCCGGCTGCAAGAACTCCTGCTGAACGGAGATGAATGACCGCGGCGATACGCGAAGATGGACCACCCACTCATCGAGTGAAATTTTCTCGGAAGTCTTATCCTCGATTCTCATCGAAGATTCCATTTTTGATCTTGGTTGTGGCAGAAATGAAGCGGTTTTCTAAGCGAATGAAAATTGTCGATTTAAATTGCAAATATAGTGAAAAAAAGTGGGAAGCTACCTAGAATAATCTGTACACGATAATTAACCATCTGTGAGTATCAAAATATGGTCTAGTGTCAATAATAATGAGTGAGGCATACTTAGCTAAGCTCGAAAACTATACCACGGTAAATTATCGGTGTTTTACTATCACTAAAATTTCAGTTTTCGATATTAGCGAAATTGAAGAATTTCTCTATTTTATGCGATGGCAAAAGTTTTGACCGAGTAAAAACCCATGGTAACCGTCATAATAGATAAGATAACTTTCCAATTCCAAATTATTTAAAGGTATAATAAATAGTAAAAATAAATATTTACTCCACCATTAGTGACACAAATTAAACAATATTTCAATTTCCAAATCAAATGTGGAATTAGGTACCCCAGCAGATATTATCCGGTATTGGGGTTACTATCAAATTATATTAACAGAGGCAGTCACTTATTTCTCATATTTACAATTTACATACGTCCCAGAAAATCACTTTAATACAATATTCATGTATCCAGACGATTAATAAAGAAAAATTAGAAAATTCACAATTATATAAATGAAATAAAAATAAAACAATACTTTGCAACAAAAACTTATTCAATATATACAGCATAACATATAAATACATAAAAATCAAATACAATATATATTCACGTAAGCTATTTTAATAAATTTTCAATATCTGTTTTAGAAAATAGCCATAATTTTAGCTTTCTTAATTATATAGCTATAGTGACACAAGTTTTTATTTCTAATGGTAGTGGAATAAACAATTTGGTTCAAATCAAAAACAATTTGGGCCAAACAAAGAGTCAATCGGAATTTATAAAGTCTCCATTTTTGCTTTTCATTTGGTACACACATTTTGTCATTCCTTACTGCCACTTTACAATTTTTATATGATTTAACTAAAACGTGACATCCGGGTAATGAAGTCGAGAGATAATAAAAAGGTGAACACCATTCAACATGAATGAGACACCTGTGAGTAATTCATCCGTTCTTAAGACTTATTGGTAAAAACCATTTAATACAGAATATTAATTCTTTTTTCTTTGATAAAATGGTAATTATAAATATTTAAGACTAGCATTGCGTCTGATAGTATAAAATAGAAATGCTTCTCCTCACAGTTTTGATGAGAATTAACTGTGGGTATCTGGTTTATAAGTCATTTGGATTAAGCCAATTTATTCTCGGAGACAGCTGACCAGATTGAACATTTCAGAAATCCTGAGAGGTCTCTGGCTTATCTTTAGTAGATTGGGAATCACCCTAACTCATCCGCTTTTTGAGAATCGACCAATCAGATATACTGGAAAAAATCCCGTCATATTTCATATTTTAATTCCAAGTTTTCTTCTGCACGTTTCTTGCTGCCTTTCGATGCTCGATGAAGATTAAAGTCATTAACATTCTCTTTCCATTTTTCATGGTACAACGTTTTGTTAGATATATTCATTCATCTGTACTTCACAGCTTATATCAATGTTTCACCGTGAAACTGCGTCTTGCATCCCTTGGTCAGAGGCCTGTACCGTTATAATTTCCAGTGAATTATTCTCGAAGCCTTGAAACATCTTATTAAAATTTCTTCTTACTAAAATAAGTAAGCCTATGCCAGATATCAAACCGTAGTCCAGCACTTCTGTGAACTTGGTGAGGTACGTCAAATATTTATACAGTAAATATTATGCGAGATTGCTCATATTTTTTCATTTATTCTTTCCTCCATTTCATGTTGAAATAACCTTTTGTGTCTATGGTTTAGGATCTTGCTGCGTTTTGAGCTTTCCAAATCATCGACATGTAAATATAATTTTGGTAATCAACCGGTCAATGTGAGATAAAATGGAAGTGAGTAAAATTCCTTTGGATGTTTACGTACGCTGGGCTTTATGTACTGACACAATGTTTTTCTTCATCTCAGCTTACCTCCTGCCCTCTCTCATCACCAATGGTCGTTCAATCCTAAGCTCGGTTGACTGCAGTCCTCCACCCTTCCCTATCTAATGCTAGTTCCCTTACCTCCTGGTATCTTTCCGTATGTACTTTCATCTTTATTTGGTCCACCAACTTATTCCTGGGTCTTCCTCTGGGGACTTTTACCTGTATTTTTCCTTCAATTATGTTCTTCACAAACTCATTTTGTCTCAGGGTGTGTCCTGATCATCTTATTCTTCTTTTCTCTATGGTCTTCCATATGGTCCTCTCCTCTTAAACTCATCTGTACACATACTCATTTCTTGTCTTGTCCGTACATTTTATCTTCAGCATCCTCCTCTAACACCAGGTTTTGTAGGCTTTTAGTCTTTTTTGGTCCTTTTCCAATGGTCGATGCTTCTGATACATCGAATGCCACGCTCGACACGAATGTTTTCACATACTTTTTCCTGGTTTGTAGTCCTATCTTCTTCGATAAGAGCAGCTATCTTTTCCCATGAATACCTTCTTAGCCTGGAGTATTCACTGCTTGATGTCCGTAGTACTTCTTAGCCTGGAGTATTCACCGCTTGATGTCCGTAGTACTTCTTCCGTCCCACATGATGGTACTTCCGAGATCTTCTCTATCCTGTCCATAAGACCTATTTCCTATGAGTCCCTTTACCGCTAACCCAAAATCACTTCTATCACGGTCTTAAGTGACCCTCCGACCTTTATTACCTGTTCCAATTGCACTTACTTTGTCTTCCTCTAATCTCCTCCAGAAGTTTCCCCTCCTCTTCAAACATACCAAACACTTTCTCATTTGTCTTCATTTCCGTCCTTCGCACCTTCTCCATTATCCTCCACACCCACATCTCGAACGCCTTCGGTCCATTCCGTAACGGAGGCAAATTTTACAGACGATCGGCTTCCTCGAGTGTGAGAACTTGATAAGTGAAAAGGAATTTGGATCGTGGAAAAGAGGCAAAGAAGTACGAGGCACACCGAATATCAAGTAGATGTTTGCGTGTATCCTATCGGCGATGGCATTTACAGGTGTCGCCGTTTGGAACCGACGCTCTCCCGTTGCCTTCCTTCTCCATAATTCACCAGCGAGGAAGAAAAAAACAACGGACCTCTGAAGCGGACTCTCCCACGGACTGTGGATTCTATTCCCCCTGAGCAACGGGTCGCGGTTCAGTTGATCTAGAAGCCCGTGTTTCAAAGAGGAGCAGAATGCCGCGCTGGAGTGTGAAAAAGAGGACCGCTTTAAGCGACCCTAATGAAACCTGACGTATTTCCAGGAGCAAGAGCGGACCATAGTGGAAGTGAAACTTCATGGCGGCCACATGAGCAAAGCGTGACGTTAAAAAATGGGGGAGAGTCGTTTGTAATAGGTAGGCTGAAGAGCGGAGAGGATAGAAAAGCACATGATATTAGCAAAGCTGCCAACGTTGCTATCGCAACTATATTGAGAGGGTGAAAAAGTTTTAGCGGCGTATTATTTTGGAAGACCGAGTTGGTGTGGTGACTAGAGTACTGGCTAAATATACGGGCGGCCAGGGCTCAAATCTCTGCAGAGGAGGATGTTTTTCAGAGGAAACCTGATCCCTACTTGAGTGTGTTGCGGAGGGCATTTCAAGTACCTACAGTGCTCCGTTGTCGAAAGGGAGTTGCCGCCGTTGTCATGGTCTCCTTGGCACCTTTCGCTAAGAGCAGGCTAATGCCGACGCCGGGTTTCTATTTCCTTCCTCCTTCCCCTTAGGCGCAAATGATCTAAACTGTCGGTCACCTCCCAAAAATCCAATCCCAATCCGTATTTTTACGTTCACAACGAAACTGGAACAAAATACTCTGTTACTGTTTGCAAACTAGCGGAGAAGCACAATTAAACTGTTCTTTGAAGAGCTTAAGAGAGTTAAGAATAAACGTAGTTTTGAGATTGAGTATTTTGAATTTGGTGACCTTGTGGCCGAAAAGGGTCTTCTTCTCAACTGTCCCACGTTTTGCAACCTCCTTAATATTTATTTTTTCTAATTATAATTCGGTGAACCTCTCGAGGCCATCTCAAGGAGGCCTTCAATATCTGAGTTACCAATGGTTGAAGCCTTGTTATTGCAATTTTTTGACATTTGATACTAGTCATTCAGAACCTCCATTCTGAATATGGGGCATAGGAAGAGAAAGCGGGTGATACAAACCTTACGCAGCTATTACTCCTCTGCGGAAGGGATATTCGCTTTGGGTTATCTTACCCTATCTTATCGATCCTTTTCTGTGAAAATATGTTCTTTTTTTAGTAATTTCCTATATCGTATTAGGCGCGGGAGAAAATTATGAGTCGAGTGTTCGGCTTTGGATCGAGAGCATAGAATCTAAGGCTAATGAGGTTTCTTTGCATTACCCTTAACACTTTGCGTGCTGGGCTTAAAATTGACGGTCCTCTCGAAAAAAACTGAGGCTTTTACGCACTTACCTGAATTGTGAAAGAAGACTTCAATCTAGGTTAATGAACTTTTACTTAATGTTAAATTTTATTTTAGCACTTTGTGGTCTCATGTATCTCAATGTAAAATTTTATTTTAGCACTTTGTGGTCTTATGTATCTCAATGAGAAAGACTACAGCCATAACATTACGTCCAGCTGGGGTTCAGTAATAATATTCCATGGTCGTCCTAATACATTCATCATCCTTGTCAGAAAACAAAGGAGGACGCACCATTACGTCCATAGCACTCAAAGTGGTAAAGCCAACGATTTATGGAGGCGCAGATCTTAACCTGAAGTCGATCTATCAGTGAGTAACCTCCGGTTTCTTGAACTAATTAGGGATTTATTTCATAAAAATTACTGGAACGGAAAAAAATCTAATTGTTTCATGGAGGAGTTCTAGCACACATACCTCAGACTCTGCCTCCACGATACCCTGCCATCAGTTGTGAAAATATCCCCTTCCGTAAGTGAAATGAATTTGAAAACTAAAGGCGCAATTAGTATCATACAAGTATGTAGTAACGAAGGAATGCATCCTTTGTATATTGTAACTAGATACTTTGTATATTGTTACTAAATATACTTGGTTGATTTTCCAATATCCATGGCGCGCCTATAAGTCTCATGACTTTCTGCAAGTTTATTTTAAGGAAAGGGATAGAATAAGAACTATACTTGGCAATCGAGATTTTCATTATTTCATCCGGTTCCATTCAGTATTACACTTCAGTAAAGTAATGATGCTAACTATAAAAGCATTTCGACTCTTAAAACGTGTAGTTGGGTCATAACGATTTAAATTTTCCCAAGCTACCCTTCAGCCCGTTTTACACTTTGGCAGGTTATTACACAATATGTTGTGTGTACGAACGAGTATTAAAAATTGCTAAGTGCGGAGCGTTGAACTGCAAGAACACACGCGTGATGGCAAAAAATGCCCTGCTCTAATTCAATAGTTATTGCAAGCCAAATTGAGAAAAACGCATAGTTTTACATTGGGCAATTTCGTGCCTCGCGTGAAATGAGTTTTATAATTCGCCGCCTCCACAAACTTTTAGGCTGCGGCAGCGTTCCCTGGCTCCCGCCCATGACCCTGACGGAAACAACTGTCTTTCACAAAGAAGTGAAAATAGCGACAGTGTATCAGAAGAGGTTTCGGGAAAGAAGAAAAAAAACTGAACCGGGGAAGTTTTAAGCATTTCGCGTCGGTGCGTCCTTTGAATGCTCCGCGGAAGTTTTCCCATCGTCCGAAACGGGACGCGGGAAAAGAAAAGACGATCGCCGAAAATCCGAAGTGTCCGTTCAACCGTCCGAAATGGATGGCGGCGACTCCTCTTCCGTCTCATCCCGCTCACTCCTCCCGAATCGCCGCGAGAGGAGAGAATACTTCCCGAAATTCCTTAGATCGTCGTCCGCGCGGCTTCGGAAGACGCTCTTCCATTGTTTCCCCATCGGTGATGCCTGCGCGCCTCTGCGCTCCCTTTTTTTTCTGCAGATTAATGCCAGAGCTAAAGGATTGGTTCCCGTTTCCCCCCCTCCGTCGAAGGCGAGCGTTCCGCGTCCGCGGGCATGACTGCAGAATGTGCCCGGGACAGGTGAAAGGAAAAATGGGCATAGAAAAGCGTTTCCCAATTTATCCTGGCCACGGAACATTTGCAGCTCCGAAAGGGAATCTGTGAGGACTTAAAAAAATCCTCTTTTTGTACTCCAAGCAGCAGTGAAAGAATAGTATTTTCTGTGTGTGGTACAAAAATGATGTGCGCATTTTAAAATGCCTTCACTTTCTGTTTTGTGGCTCAAAAAGGGAATCTGTTAGGCCTAAAAAAAAACTCTTTTTGTACTCCAAGCAGGAGTTTAAAAAATAGTCTTTTCTGTATGTGGTACAAAAATGAATTGCGTATTTATAATTGGCCTTTACTTTCTGTTTTGCTTCTCCAAAAGGGAATCAATAAAGTCTTAAAAATACTTTCTTTTATGCTCCTAGTAGTAGTAGTAAAAAAGTCATTTTTAAAGTGGTACAAAAATTATTTGCGTATTTTTATCAAATGGATTTGTTTTCCTTTTTTTATTCAATCTGGTGTGCGGGTACCTATTCTTAATTCAATTGCATTTTATAAAAGGTGAATGTTCCTTTTAATGAAAACTACTGTGCAGATTGTAAAAAAATTACCCGTGCTCTCATGTGTTAAGTAATGCAGTAAAACTTTTTATTCAAACAAATGCTCGCTCAGCTATAGATAAATCACAAATTATATCAAACTTGAAAACTTCCTGTTAACTATATACATGTCGTTCACTGAGAAAAAATTATTCACGTATACTTTAGTTGCCGTTGTAAATTGGTAACTTTATTGCGTATCGCATACGCTATTGTCATTGAGAAATAAATCGCTGCAGCTTATTAAAAATTGTAAATCCCGGAAGTAGGGAAAAACATAAGCATAAATAAAGGCCAGAACTTCTGTGAAGGAGAAAGTCGCAGGTAACTGTGCATCTCCCCTTAGTGCGCTGTGGAGTTTTCTTTCATACTATAACGGTACCCTTATTTGTATTTCACGAAACATTACTGCTCTTTAGAACTCCGTCTAGTTTATTGAATTGTTACCGCTATACTGTGACAAACCAAGCCAGTCAAGCAAGACAGCTGAAAGTCCCCATCCCTTCCTATAAAACCTGAAAGTAGGATTATTCAGTAACCCTTCACTTTTGATGGGTTCACTACAATGAGCCTTCAAAATTTGGTATGACCCTTCAAAATTTTATACTTATTGTTTAAAATTTAATGATTAAGGTCCTCCTGATTGGGCTTTTACAATAAGTGTGAATTCATGCAAACTTGATGGAAGCATGTATGTAAAATAAAAGATATCTCAATGAATTCTCTTTTAATAAGTTATAGGGATTAATAGATACATAAGTACCTGGAGGAATACCTGCAATACAGTAAATCTTCTGTTATTTAGAGGCCATTGAAGTCAATGCGTTATTTATTCCTACCTTGAAAAAATTATATTGTAAAATCAGTTTGTGTTTCTTAGACTATAGTCACCTACGAGTAGATTTTCCTTCATGCTAGGAAAATTGGATTAATAATTGAATTGGAAATGAAATAGAGAGCATGAATATTGCATCGCATTCCTACATATGTGTGCGATATTTGAGGAATTTTAAACCTTACTGTTTTATGTCACTGTGGATCGTTTCGCTTTTCCCTCCTTGGCTTCTGAGGGAACTCTTCCAACACTTGCCAAAGAAATCTTTTATTTTCCGCTTCATTGATAATCCGTTAGTTGGAAGGTTCCGTAACTTTCAACAGAGACCTTTTTATACGAATCTTCTCCGCCTCATCAAATCAACAACTCCACCGAGCCACCGTGAGCAAATCGGAAATGCATCACACGAACGTGCAGTGGGCTGGAGCACCGTACTATGGAATTGAAATAGCACCTCCCAGCTGTTATCACCGCATAATTCCCCCCAAGCCTTTAAAAAGACGAGAACTACATGCTAAACTTAGTGGCCAATTAGTTGACCATTGAAGGCCACTGAGAACCGGAGCTGTTATTTGTGCCGGTGGAGGTGTTATTGGTGTTTTAACTTGCTCTTGACGCGCGTCACTTAAATAACTCATTTCATATTGCTCTCGAAATAAATTTCCTACAGAAAACATAAATGATCACAAAATTATTGTGCTAAGATTTATGTGCTTAAGTGAGGTAATAACAATTTATCCGTGAATACTGGTTTAAAAAATTTCTCGCTTAGGCAAGCTATATGACGGACTCCTAAGAGGCTACTCAAGACAGAGAAATGGGGATTACTGATAGTCCATTTTTTAGTTGTTGATGGTAAGTTAGTATTTCGTCGGACATTTATGTTAGCACGCACATTTTTACGCCTTTTTTGCTCAACTTTTATAGCGTCACTTCAGAATCTGTGGGGAATTGTATGGCTGTGCGCTCCAGAGAGGTAACATTTCAAAAAATTAGAATTTTCTAATGCACTAGTTGCATCGTACTTTTGCTAAATTGTATTGCATGTACTTTTACAAAATCACAAAAAAGGAATTGGTCTGAAAAAACTATTCAAAAATGTCTACTTACTTTAATACCCATTATTTCAGTCATGTGAAGCAAAATTATGCGCCACCAATGCCACTAATGTTTGGAGGCCGTTTTTTGATCGCGATGTAAATTTGGATGAATCCATGAAAACATCACTCGTTCTCATTGAATTCTCGTTGAAATGTCAGTAAAAATGGCGGAGCACTATTCAATAATCACTTACTTCTCTAGTTACATCATGTGTCATCAATTTTTCGTAAATAAACAAACCTTGAATGCAACGTCGTACCTAACCATGGTTCTAATCTTGAAAATAGCGATTAAAAGGCCAAGAGAGTGTTTTTAATCGTAATTATTAAAATCTATGGTTCTCAAGTCGTAGTCGGGCGCTAGAGAAGTAAATTTCCCTTCCTCGCGTAGTTAAGTCTAAGGTTAATCGCCCCACATATGTTCGATCATATTTTAAAAAATGTTAACTAAAATGCTCTACCCTGGAGTTCATTTCGATTCCCGTGATATTTTTGATTGACTAGGAGCTCTTTTCTCTCTCAAAAACTCGGTCCCGTAACGAAAAAAAACTAAACTAAAAATACTGTAAACTGGAGTCCCATTTGATTCCCGTGCTGTTTGTGACCGACTCGGATCTCTCAACTGGACTCAAAATCTCGGTCTCTTATAGAAATTTCCGGAAGATCAGATCTAACCCAGATAGTTTAATTTAAGGTGTATCACCAAAATTTTAGAGCCATTTTAGAGATTAATTTTACATTAATATATCATTATTACTTTTATAATATCATGAGCTAATGTCCAATTTCATGCTAGAAACCGTTTAAAATTGAAAAGAAAGTCGATTTTGGTCGCTGGTACGACCAGGAAAAAGTCGACACTCGACCCTCCTAACACTTACGCCACCTTGACTCTTGGCACAGAATTGCGACTTAGCCTCTTATCATCCCAAATGGTTTACATCCCAAACTTTCACTTTGGTAATCCATTACATGTGTAATAAATTAGTAACGCAAACGCCCGGTTGCTTTTTTTAACTGGGTTAATTTACCAGACTTAACCTTGTATAGTTTTTTTGCCTTCCCAATACGTGATAGTAACAATTTTCATGCCATATCTTCATCAACTATATAATAGCTGGTGGTTAACAAGCATGGAGCACGTTAACCCTTAGGCTACCAAGGTATTTTTTCACCTCACCTCTCCCAAGGGGGGTAACTCGGTTACCCCACACTATTTTTTTTGTTTATTCGCTTAATTTGTGCAAAAAATGGATTCTGTGTGACATAAATCTCAAATAAAAACAATTATAAAAATTATAATAAATATGACTTATATTTAATCAAATAACACATAAATATAATTGTAGGCTCCGATTGGAGCATACAATTATCTAATCGGATGTCCTGTCTAGGTCTAATCGGATGTCCTGATATTTCACAACATTTGGCTTTTCATTTGCTGCTCTTTCCATACATGCACAGAAGTCAAGGAACTCGAACAAGTAAATCAGGTGTCATGAACATTTCACGGCGCACACGGCGCAGCGCCGCGCCCCGTCGGATTGAAGGCGCCGTGATGACCACGATTGCCGTCCACGGCGTGGTTTGATAAATCTGAAGGCACACATAGAATCCCATTGTTATTTTAAATCTCGGTATTGTGCTGTGAATGGTGCACAGATCCTCAGAAAGCGGGCTGGTGAATCTGAGACGAACTATCCCAAAAGGGGTAACACATTAAACCCCAACGAGTTTTTCAGAAATTAGAAGAGAAAAAAACAATCAATGAATGAAGATTTCACATGGAATCGTATTGTAAGATTTTTAAAAACAAACTCATGGAAGTAAAATATCAGAAAATAATTGTAAATAAAAACAGTAGAAATGTGGCGTTGGGGTAACTGAGTTACCCCCCTTGGTAGCCGAAGGGTTAAAGGTATTTGTAGGGTAGAACGGAAAAATCGCGACACCCCGGGCAATACCGATACCCTCGGTTACGCCATCAGTATAGTTGGCGCAATGTAGAGGAGTGATTCTGAAGAGATAGTGGCACCTGTAGGGTAACCTAGATAGGCTACTTCCTTGCGGACATCACCGCAAGTACCCGCTCAGAGTTTTTGAGCTTGGTGAAGATGGTGGTCTACTTGTGCCGATGAAAAACTTATTTTTTTATTGCTGATATAATAACTGGCGTCTACAAAAGCCTTGGTATACATTAGAATAGTCGGAGCAATCCCGATATATATCAACATTGCCCCAGAGCTAATTTAATTTCACATGAAATCTCTGAACAGTAATTAATTCCATTTTTTCCGAAGCAGTCGAAGGTAAGTAAATCTTACATTTTACCAGCAGATAGGCCCAAGAAGTTTAAGTAACAAAGTCATAATATCAAAATATTAAAGTACATGTAAAATACCCAACTCCACGCCGAGTGCAGAGATTGAATACATTGATAATTGTACTATTGTACTATGTACTATTATTCGAGCTTGCAGCGTTTTGATTATTTAAAACCATAAATACTTTTGGATTATGTGATTAATGCTGTGTGACTACTATACTATTTTTTAAGTTAATAACTTTGTTCCCTTTCTATGTGATCTATATTGGAATTACCCCAGAGTTATGTGAAAATTACCCCGGTATATGGGGCAGTACCGATAAGTGGTAGAGGTTACGAGAAAGAAAGAAAAAAATTATCATACCCATTTTTCGTCAATATATTTCCTAAGTCATACATTAAGTTAATATTCCATACCATTCACTAGAGTTACATTGCATAAAAATAATTTAGGAGTCTTAAATAAAATTAGGAAACATAGAATGCCGTAAGGTATCGGCATACCCCGTCTATCCAATATTGTAATATCATCACCAGCAGTAAGTACTTACCATGGTTATCGTATATACATTCTAGGCGTGAATGCGGCTAATTGAAATTACAAACATTTTTTACAATTTAAGAAGATTGCTATTCGAGCGGGATATTAGTATCCATGAAGCCAGCCTTAACGTCACATCCCATCACACGATTAGCGCATGTGCTCGTTGCACGTGACGGAAATCAGCCCTCAAACCTTTAAGACCGATAGCGGAAGGTAACGGTGCTATTTCTCCACGCATTCGGACTCTTGAATTGAATTTGTTCCAAAATGGATGGCTAAGGACGTGGACACCATGGGTGATCAATCAGTAATGGACTGGAAAGGAATTCTTCAGAGTCATCTGCACCTCCTCCCTGCCTTTTTCCCTGGCATCCAGGGAACTTGCGGTCGGTATAAGAATGATTTATTCTCTGAACACCTCTTTAGAAGCCGCAAATGCTGTAAAACGTTGAGAATTAATGTGTGTTTCGGAAGGAAATGTGTTTAAATTATCTATCTCTCTGCTTATTCTGCCTTACACACAGCATTTTCGTCGCTTTTCGCCAGAGGAGTGACGACCCAACTTGGTGAAATGCGGCTTCAATTGCACTTCACGTCTGTAACTTAATAAGTGACTTAATTGGTAGATAGCTATCTAGTTGGCCTCTTGCCTAAATATCTTTTTTATTCAATCTTGCATCGCCATTACAATGGGCTTTGTTTTATTGATTTATTTTAAGCAAAGGAAGCGTCCAGATATCTGTGTGCACAGAGAGATAATAGCTTCTATTTTCTTTCTCTGTGTTTTGAAGTGTGACAATTATTAATTGTGCAGCATACCGAGGCCTCATTTGACTCTCGGGCTCTCTATAGTTCGGCTTCCCTCAATCATTATTTAAAATCCTAGCACGATCATGTAAATCTTCAGTTTCCGGACAGGTTATTGTTTCCAATTAATCGATTAACAAAATATTAACAAGCGTTAACAAAGGCAAGTTTCTAATTGAATAAATGGAGATCTTACTTATACTAACCTTTCCTTTAATTGTGCCATTTTATGCTTAGTTTTGCTTCCTGTCTTAATTATCAAGATTATCAATTTCCGGAATTGTTAACTTTCGATCACTTTGCCAGCAGTCTTAATTTTCCGTAACTTGCAGTCGACTATTTAGCTTCCTTGGCTCTTTGAATGAGGTATTATTCAATTATTTCGTAGGTACTTTCTAAAAATATACTGGTTGGTACTTGTTTTAATATCCACTAGGAAATTTGGATCACTTGTAAAAAAAATCATTTCTTACCTTGTTGGGGAAAAGACCAATCTAGTCAGACCACGGTTTGGAAACTATGAAATGTGGATTGACATACTGAAGTAACTTCATGTTTTCTTGATGTAGATATAGAGTGAAAAGTGAGTGTGGTTGGGGTTCGGGCTGGTGTGGTGGCTAGAGTACTCGCCTACCACACGGGCGGCCAGGGTTCAAATCCCTGCTGTTTTTGGCGAATGTTTTTCAGAGGAACCCGATCCCTACTTGAGTGTCTTGTGGAGGACACTCCAAGTGAAGTACTCGTCTGTCGGATGAGACGTTAAGCCGTGGTCCCCTTGGTGCCTTTCGTTAAGAGCAGGCTAATGCCGACGCCGGGTTTCTATCCACCATTCCTCCCTTACCTATCCCCTATGGCGCAAATGACCTTAGCCGTCGGTCGCCTCCCCAAATATCCAATCCAATCCAACGAGTGTGGTTATTTACATTTTTTGTCAAACGTCTTGTTATACTCGTTGGAATTAAACTTTTACCGTGTTTTCTCTCTTCGGTCAGACGCATTTTCTGCTCTGGGACAACGACATTTCGACACCCCTTTGATGTCTTGCCACATGAGCAGTTCACTCTATCCGTCACGTTTCAATCGAATCACGAGATCCACATTCAGCAACTGCGACCTTGATGTCACGGCTATGTGTCAAATAATTGAAGTTTGTCCGAGTAAAATAAAATAACAATAGACTCACCTAGCGTGAGTGCAATCTTGAATTTTTCATGAGGGAAAAATCATGGCGTAGCTAACGGAGACACTGAACGGTAAAAGAGCTAAACCAGTAATATCTACCTCTCTAAATATATTTCAAAAGGGGAATGATTAATGGTGCAATTGCTTATCAACGGAATTTATTCAGAACTTTGAATCATCAAACCTTTCTCCTCTCGTGTGGGACTTAATTTGTCTGTTGAATAATCAAGGCTGTCCTTAGTCTCTGTGAAAGAAACTTAAGAATGATTGAGGGAGGGATAAAGATTTCCTCCATTCTTTCTCTGTTTGATTACATAAAACTAATATTGCACCTACGTCTGTTTTTTCATAATTATCAGTGAAGAATTTAAAGAACTCAGTGTAAAAAATAAATGCAACATTAACTTTTCATACTGAGTTGTTTCATATTAGAAACCCTAAAAACCTGGTTCTGGAGGAGAATGCTGAAGATAAAATGGACGGGCAAATTACGAAATGACGAAATTTATATTATAATGGAAGAAGAAAGGAACAAATGGGACACCATGCAGAAAAGAAGAACCAAATGGATTGGACACGCTTAAGACTTGATGGGTTTGTGAAGAACATATTTGAAGGCAAAATTGAGGGAAAAGTGCTCAAGAGGAAGACCCAGAAATTAGTTCATGGACCACATAAAGTGGAAACCACTTAGGAAAAAACTACCAGAAATCGAGGGATCCGGGTTCGAATCCCGGTTAAGGCGGATGATTTTTTCTCTTTGGAAATTCGCACATATGAGAACTAGCATTAGATGGGGAAGGGTTGAGGGCTATAGTCAACCAATCATAGGATTGAACAACCGATGATGACTAAGTTGTTAAATAAATTAGGCGACATTTATTTACGAACTACTTCATGTGTTCACTTATTTACGAAATTAATATTATTTTTAATCAGATGCGATATTTACTTGAAGTGCCTAGTATAACGTTTAATTTTTGTGCTTGTAGTCGCTGGTGGTTTAGTATATTTGACTTGCATCTACCTTTCAATATTTACAACTATACGAGATCTGAAATCTTGCATATTTTTCTTATTGCCAATTGTAGTAGTAGTTAACGCTGTCTCTTGTTCTTTGGTAGTGCATCATGATTGGCGACCAGACTAGTATGATAGATAGTAGGGAACTTTAATGAACAGAACAGTCCTTGAAAGACCTCTTAATTAAGCTACCAAAAGAATGTTCAAAAAGACGTATATTTGTTCTGGAGAACACGGAAACGTTCCCTCTTCAGCACACAGTCAACGTCGAGATTAACCGTTGAAAGGCTCTTGATCGCTTGGTGCCGTGGCCAACGATGACGACAACATTATTAACCAGCCCTTGGACTGGATTGGGATGGGTTTGGGTGAGGGATGCCAAGGAGATATCATCATGGAACCGATTAACATTCTTGGAAAACTTACTGTTTAGTACATAAAATTACGTACTACAAGAATTGAAGAATGCGAAAAAATTAAAGGGTCACAATTTCGGACAGGCCAATACAAAATGTACATATTCCCTTTCACCAGTAATGACAACCATATTGGACTATATTTCTATCCGTATGGGTATATTTCACTCCTTACATCTTATACTTTCCAATTACTTCACGATTACTTTAGCAACCATAAGAAAACCGACGTTCGCGAAGTTAAGCTGTTGGAAATGCATGCGAGCAGCCTCCTCTCCAAGATCTCCAGCTACAAGGCAAATTCATATAGGGAGAATGCAATTACTTCCGGAGCATAGGATTATCATTAAATTGATGTATTTGACGACTCTCATGTTGTATACAACGATCAAGCGAAGAAAAGCTCAAGCTAAGAAAGCGTTCATGGTTGAAAGACAACTACTGTGCCCATAAAAGGCCTACATAACAGTGTGTGAAAGTATTCGTGAGGAGCGTGCCACTCTATGGATCGGAAACATTGACTATTGGAAAAGCTGACCAGAAAAGAATAGAAGCCTTCGAAACCTGGTGCTGGAGGAGGATGCTGAAGATAAAATGGACGGAAAAAAAGAAATTACGAAGTTTATAGAATAGTAGAAGAGGAAAGGAACAAATAGAACATTACACAGAAAAGAGGAACCAAATGGATTGGACACACCCTTACACACAATGGATTTGTGAAGAACATAATTGAAGGCAAAATAGAGGGAAAATTCCCCAGAGGATGACCCAGAAATTAGTTCATGGACCAAATAGATTGGAAACCACATGGGAAAAACCACCAAAAAGTATAAGAACTAGCATTAGATAGGGAAGGGTCGAGGGCTGTAGTCAACTAATCTTAGGATTGAGCGATCAATGATGATGATATCGATTGGGATACCAGGATCAATGAGTGCGAACATAATCAATTCACATTTCACAATTTATACCATCCATTCACAATTTTTCCCTTCATCTTGGCTGGTGTCTTCGCTTACCCTGAGGCACCTCCTCACGGTGGTTGCAGGGCATAGAGTTAATGTAAAAGGTGATGATAGTTAGGGGTATGAAAAGGGATCAGATAAGTTTTACCCGCCTCACCATTTTCCTCGAGTTAGTTCTTCATAAGTTTGCCAGCATTCGTTCACCTCTAGGTAAATTTTAATCACCAAACATGTCGCATTTGTGGTTACTTCCCGCTAATGTCGTTCGACTGATGCCACAGACAGCCATGAACTGGACAAATGCTGAGCAAAAGAGAGTGAAACCGATAGAAATGTGGTGCTGCCGAAGAATGGTTATCAAATGGACGTAGAGACTTATCAACGAAGAAATACTACGAAGAGTTGGAGAGAAAAGTACTAATAATTGTAGAAACTATAAGTAGAAGGAAAGATAAACTTTTTGGAAGCAATTTGTGGCGTCATGGTCCATTGAACATAATATTGAAAGGATAAACGAGCGGGAAGAGTTAAAAATAACGACTAAGAGCGGAGTGCATCACGCTAACACTGTGAGACGTTATAGTGAAGACCTACGCAGACACGAAGCGGTTTGCTGATTGGATAATGGAGCAGAGGGTTTCTGCAAACCAGTCTTCGGAATCATGACTTCTATAAACAATGTTTTAATCAATGATTGCGCAAAACTCCCAGTTTAAATAAATTGTTTCTCCTGTTTGGAATTATAACCCAGCTTTCCCGTATTCGATCCGAGTGATTTTAACTCTTGAGTTACTCAGTAGAGGCTTTCTCTAACTCGATAGCAGATCTTAACGACTTAGCGGTCTCGATATCTAGTCGGAAGAGTTAGCTGTTAGGAATTTCATTTCTTTACGCTGGCTTAACGAGTGTTTGACAATATCCGAAGTCTTATGAGGGCTTGACTCACTAGTCTTGAGGATAACGAAGTCTTTTAATATAATTTCGTCAGATATTTTAAGAGCTTTATATTTGAACTGAGATTTTGCACGAAATATCCTCAAAAATTGGTGAATTCATCCTGAGATAAAATTCTTTGAACTTTTGTCGTTTCTTATTTTTTAAAGCTAACTTTAAATATTTGTTGAAAATAATGACAATAATATCCACTTCCGGCTGGTGGACTTAGAGGAGTTTTTGGTAAGAATGAAAAATTTCAACCAATTGCTCTTGTTTTTTTTGAGGTGAAAGAGGTAGGCGATGGCTACTATCCAGAGAGTTCTCTTCCCAAGAAGATTCTTCTAGAATTGTAAGTGGGAAAAGAAGAATAACAAGAGAATCCTCCGAGAGGAGAATAAGAAAATGGCCGAGTGGCCCACCCAGGTTTCATTTTTCTTCGCCACTCGTACGGTAGGTTTTCATCTGTCAATTTCAAAGCAGCTTTCGCTATAAGGTCCTTCCATGATTGCATAGTTATTACTACTTAATCTCTTTGATGGTTCTAGCCTTTGGTTAATAAAATAAAGAAAACGATTGAGCCTGTAGTTGAGAGAAATAAGGTCCACATAGCAACATGATGGTAGGCGGAGGTATTTGTGGCAGTGTGACAGGGCGTATAATGAATCACTTGGTAATATTCCACACTGTTTTTAATGATACTGAACGATTTTGATGCTAAAAAACGTTGGCATCAATGTCATAATAACCTGCCATTGAGTTAAAATAGAGAAGGCGTCAAAATTATTAGACGGAATACGGAGGTTCTGTAGGAAGGAGGGTTAGTGAATACGATCGGTTATTTTTCTATTTTATTTTATCTTTTCTACCCCTAATACAGCCCATTTGGCCCATTTATATCGGGTGAATAGCAACTGTAACAACAGAAGAACACAAACACCCATGCCCTGAATGGTGATATTTCCACCCAGGCGGGATTCGAACCCGCTACCCTAGACCACTAGGACTTAACCCCGTCGTCTCCGGGCCCGGCGAATCAACTAAAGGAAATCATACCTGAGGGAAAGCTTAATGGAGCCAAAGTTGAAGGGGATAGGGACGGCAAAAAGAAGGAGCACTCTTTCTGGATCCTTATTGGCCTTTCATAGACTAAAGATCGCTTTACTTCACAGTAACCTCCATACCCTTACTTGATAACATTCCTCTCAGACGGCACTCGAACAAGCGACCTTGGTACTCATGCAACAGCGCCCCCGCGTGTTTGGTGGCGGACTAGTGGAAAATGCATTGCAAGAGTTCACAAGAATGTTCGCGGTGACATCATAATACACACTTTTCAACATATTGATGATTCCCAGTAAAGGTGAAGGGTTCCCATTTAAAGTTAGTGCAGCAATATTTTTAAATATATTCCGTGCGCGTCATGGCGTTGTACTGATTTTCGACAAATTCTTGTTTCTTCATCAGTCCAAATAGTCACGTAGAAAGCTTAACGCGAAAAGTTACGACACTCACTTGAAGTATTAATCTTTATTCCAGAGGCCTGCGCTAACAGAGTTGCTTTACGTATCAAAGCAGAGTCGTAACATAAGAGCGTGTAGATGCCTGCAGAGGTGTTTTCTGCCGTGGTATACAGCTCTCTTAACCCAAATTACACCAGATCAAACCAAATTAAGTTACCTGGTAAAATTAATAATCCAGACGATCTCTTTTCTCCGTATTTGTTGCCCTTGTTATTATTACCTTTGAGAAACATGAAGAGTTGATTTTTTGGAAATAACATTTCAGTCATATTTATTTTGCCTCCATTGTTTGTTTAAGGTGAAAGTTGGTGGTGACTGGCATCTAGCGATTGCCCATATGAGAGAATTTCTCTATGAGGCCTGTCGGTTGAGTAGCAGGACTACAAGGGACCCCATCGAGAGAAGAATGAGAAATGTCCGTTTTCCATATCGTTCCCTCCTCTCGCACGGTTCCTTCTTCTCGAGTCCACTCTGCGCTTCTCAATGGCTTCTCCCGTCTGCGTCTTCCCTCTCTTTCATTCTTCTCCTCCGCCCAAATATTTACACGCCTCGGTCGCAGGTGAGGGAACGCGGGCTTCGGTGGAGTAGGAAGTACGGTCGGAGAGTTGTGACGGGCGTTCCATAGCAGCCGGGATGAGGATGGGTGGGGAGGATGGTTATGGATTGGGAGGAAAAGGAAGGCAGAAGAGGCGAGGGAGGAGAATCAGAGAGAGTTCCTTAGCCTCACTCTTTCATCGCCGTAGTCCCTCCTCGCTCCACTGTGTAAACTACGGGTGCGCGCGGAAACAGAGTCAAATACCTTTCGGCTGAGTAAGCGAAAGATGTTTGAAAAATCTTGGGAGGTCGGCGAAATGTTACTGCTCAACCCATACGCGGGGCAGTTCGATCTTCGTTTTTCAATATGGCACCTTTCACGAGGAAAAGGATCTCGAAGTGGCGACGATATACTTTTGGACCTATTGCTTGAAGAATTTATCTACAAACTAAGAAAGGCGCTGAATAAAGTCGCACTTTTGTTTAACAACTGCAAATAACACACGAAAAGTGTGACACAGCTATTGATCGACATAGTAGTATTATGGCGTTGGCTGTGCGCAGACTTGAGATGTACCGAATGAGTCAATGTTTATGGTAATATTTTTGATAGATTTTTCATTGAGCCGTAGGGTGGACGATTTTTGGAATTTCACATACAAAGTCTCTGGTGACCGAGATCAAGCAACAGCTGATTCATGCACTGAGAATTAGAAGTCGAGCAAGAGAGAGATGGCCAGAGCGTGGGTGGCGGAGTGGTTAGCGTGATTACACCCGTTCTAAGCTGTTGTTGCTTAAACTGAAAGTAAAGCCGTTGTTTAATTGTGTAAGCTGTTACATAAACACCATTTACAGCCCGTTATTGTTGTTGATTGTAAGAAGTTTGGAAAAGTGGACACCGAACGACTAAATTTATGTTCTGGTGTTCAAATGATGATGTGGCTTAAGAGATATTAGGAAAAGAATGTTTTTGGTATAGCTCAAAAATGCTTGCTGAATTACGATGATGGAAGATGTTAATTGGGCAACTGTTTCAATTAGGCAACCGAAGGTGGCAGCTTAAGTTAGTAATAATAGTAATGACAACTTTATTTTGAGCGCAATGAGGACTGTTAAGTTTCCTTTAATATTGTATTCTTTCTTGGCGCCAAACATTCAAGTATTGGATGGAAAAAAACCCACCTAGTCTATACTCGAACCTGCGACCTTCGGGCTATCAGGCGAGGATTGTACCCCACCGCCTCCGAATCTAGCATTCCAATTGAAGAACAGGCGGGAGTCTTTTTATAGACAAGATAAAACGCAAAGCTCATGTTTAAAAAAATCAAACCACGTGTGCATTTGGTTCCACCAGACGACATAATAAAAAAAGTATTTTTTGTGACAAGCATAAAACTAAGAAAAATTGATCGGCGAGGCCGATGCAACGTAGCTGAAGACGAACTTTCTCACTGTTTACGCCTAATATGCATATATATTGCTATTTGAATCCACCAAAACACATCTCAGTTTTCTTTCCATTCTTCTCATAATTCAATTTCTGTATCACTTATAGCATATCTCCTCTGTCACCCCCTTTTGAGCAACGCTCCGCTCGGCTCCTGCTAGTGGATGACAATTTTGGACTAGATTAATATATCAATCTGTGATCTTGATGCATATCGATAAAAATAGCGTGTTTCGAGTATTATTAACTCCATGTAAATCATATCATTCTAATTTCGGAAGATCTCATTGTGTTTTCAGTTTTGGGTGCGACATTTCACTTCACACCCAAGAGACGATGAGAGATTCAAGTATTTTTTATGCATTTTCACCGCTCTGTATAAATGTAGCTGCTGGCTGCTCTAGAACATATTGATTGGCTATATTGAGCTATTATGTTCCTCCGAGAAGCCTGATTTTGCCTTTCATAAAGCGGAAGAAATCATCTCTCCGCCAAGTCGAGGGCAAGGTATACCAGTCCTCCAGATTGAAAATTGCGTGGATTCTTTATTTTTTCCTTGGTTTCTCTCGTGAGACTGGGAGAGTCACTATTTTCCCTTGCCATCTTTTTATTTTTGTTAAACTTTTTAGTCTTTTTTGTGTTGTGTCAAAACAATCTTGTGCTTCGAAGGGGAATTACACATGCTCTGTAGTTACAGAGGCAGACATTTTCTCCTGGCTCTCTGGTGTTACTTGTCCCTGCATTTGTTGGGCATTTCTTCTTGACCAATGTAAGATCGAGCGCATGCACACTTAATGTCATCTGATCCTTTGTCCATGAAACAATCAATCAGAACATGCAGGAAACGATTTTTTAAATCATAATAAATAATCATTATTTGTTTGATGCATGTGTTTGTTAAATTATATTATGTATTAATTTAATTTCCTTTTCTTTTCCGTTTCCGAAGTTCTCGCCGTTATAACAACACAGTCCATGTTACAACTATTTCTCGTAAGGTTACATAATGAACTCCCAGGTTGAATAGAAAAATCGGCAGGATGTGAATATGACTTCATATCGCACAGCCCTTCCCCACCCCTACTGAAGACTCTCTGAACCCGCGTCCAGCGTCGCAGCGGATGGAATGCACTCTGTGCGTTACTTGCTTCACAATGTGTTCCGACGGAAGGGTAAAGTGCGATGACCCAGCGAACTAAGAAGGAGGTCTGTCTATTTGATCTGCTCGAGAAGTAAACCCTCAAACACCTATGGCGTCTTTTGCCGCAGCTGCTCAAGTATGGCTGGCTGAGTGAGCCTTTCGCACAACTGAGACTTCAATTCCTCTCATCTTTAGCATTTTACGCTTGATACTCTTTGTAAGTCTGTGGAAATGTAGTTGTGCAAAAATAAGCTGGATTCCACCCTTATTACTTGTTTTACTACGGTTTTACTGATAACGTTGCTGCTATGTACTGAGTCTTCCCATACCTGATTACGAAATCCAGATGAAGTAGAATGGGAAGGCTATTTTCAAAATAAGCCAGGCGATTGGATAAACCAATGCACAAAGGACCAGAGTCTAGTCCTTTGTGCATTTGTTTAGCAGATATAGCTATTGTCTAGTCACTAGACAATAGCTATAGTATAATGTACAAGCCAGTAACAAGGATTAGATGACGTTAAAGAATGTAGCATTTTTTGATGCCCTATACTATTACATCTTGAAGGCAAAATAGAGGGAAAAGTCCCCAGAGGAAGACCCAGGAATGAGTTCATGGACCAAATAAAGAGGAGAGTACATAGGGAGAGATACCAGGAGGTAAGGGAACTAGCATTACATAAGGAAGGGTGGAGGGCTGCAGTCTACCAATTTTAGGATTGAACAACCAATGAGAGAACTATTACGTCACCAGCCTCCAAAGGACAGATCCGTTATTGCTACGAACAGTTGGAACCGGTGCGCAGGCAAAATAAAAATGACGCGGTCTAAATTATCAATAAACCCAGGAGGTGAAAACGTGGGATACCTTAGAAACACCCCTGTCAGTCGCGGAGTTCTCCAATTTGACGCATTCAAATTTTCCACCTCAAACGGGACGAAGAAGAGTTCTGCTAAGAGAGCAAAAATACAAGGATCTATTCTCATTATCGATATCACGCCGCAAACCATTCCATTCGAAAGAAATTCTGTGATCCTCGGTGCTAGGATGTTGTTCCATGAATTACGTCTTTTGATGTTTGCATTCATATTGACAGCATATGGCAAACATTTCATACCTAATCACGACGGAAATTTGGCGGAATTTTAGGCCCTGTTGGCCTTCATGGTTAATCATCATTATATCTGAAAATCCTCAAATCTCTTATTATTAGTGCCCTGTACTAATTGCATGCATATAGTAAGCGCACTGAGACTGTTGAATTCTCAAAATTCACTTTCTTCATAAATATGTTGCTGCAAAGTGAATTTTTGAATGTTGCCGAACATAAAATTTATCTTAATGTTTGTCAATATTGATACATATGTCTTCAATTTTTGCTATCCTTGAGAAACTTGTTGTTGCTCACATTATTATAATTTGAATTTTTATTTTATTTGCTATATAATTTTTTAAGTTGGTACTATTGCGGTTGATGAATTCTGTCAAAATATTGAGTGTTGTCTAATGCCTGAATCACACGATCATTTTTTCCGTCCCTTTTAAGGGATAGCTCCAATGATAGCTCAAATGATCGCTCGAAAATGATCGTGTGACACGAACAAAGTCAGGGATGGCTCCAGCGATAGGGCCCTTTTAGATTTTTAGATTTTAGCCCCTATAGCTTTTTCCATCCCTGGGCACGTCCCTTTTTCCGTCCCTGGAGGCATCGCTGACTCCACCATTTAGCCAATCAGAGTGATCGGCCGCAAAGAGCGACTCTAACGCCGCGTTCGGCTTTCATTGGAATGAGAGTAGTTAAAATAGAAACGATGCGAAAAGGGACGGAAAAAATGATGGAAAAATGGACGGCCAAAATGATCGTGTGATTCAGAAAATGATAGCTCGAGCTATCATTGTCACGGTCCCTGAAAAGCTATCATTGGAGCTATCCCTTGAAAGGGACGGAAAAAATGATCGTATGATTCAGGCTTAAGATAATTCACAGAGATCTCCACATGTACATGCATCCCGTGAGGACTTTCCTCAAATTTCACATTAGCGAATTGAATGCCTCGTCATCTAAAGCTATTTGAAAAAACACTTTATCTTCACCTTTGATAGTGATTAGCTCTCTGTGATTAGATTTTACCGTAGGTAAGATATAAGACATGCTCCATTTAAATGCGTATGTGGATTAAATACATATTGCAAGTCTTGGTGGCATTCGTAAATAGGCTCGTCAGAATCTTATCCAAAGAAGTGAATCTCAGGCATGGTCAAGAAATAGGCATTTCTCATGGACGTGTCTACGTCGTACATTACAATGGGGTCTTTTCTTCGACAAAATAATTGAACGAGATATTGTTGGTTCGATTGCTCATTCATCATGTGTAGAGATAATGCTTTTCGTATCAAATCACACGAAATTATTGCATGCATGGAAGGAGATTCTGTTATTATAATACAGTAATTTATGAGTACACTATTTCTCTTTGTATTTTTTTTCAACTTTCCGATCAAAATTTTGTCCAACGAATGGTAAAACACGATACACTTTCTTGCACGGTACAATTCGCGATATCACCCCTATTTTTTTTAACAAACCTCCCTCAGTCTTCAATTTTAAACCATTTAGTGTATTCTTTTTATTCTGGAATCCAAGCTCTTAAGGTTTAATTTGATATTTTTTTCGGTAGTTGCTTGCGCGGAGTAAACACCGCGCTAAAGTGAGCATTATGGTATATACATTTATTTCTGTTGTTTCTGAGTAGAAACTCCGGGAAAAATTATGGACGTGAGCTAACCCATTACGACCGTGGTGTAGCTTATGGCCTGCATTCCTTGAGCACCTTCTGCCTCTCCTCATTTCAAGACTTCGTAATAACCTCCGAACGCCTCATTGCTGAAGAATTCCACCTCGGTTGTTTTCATGCCTCGAGGGCTTAATTTATGTCCCAGACGTTATGGGCGGTACACCAAAGACTTCTCTTCTCTGAGACGCCTTTATCTATCCCCTAACCCCGATAATGCCTTTATTAGGCATGGGTTGAAAAAAACCTCATAAAGTTTTGCTGCATTAAAGCCTTCTTCGGGAGGGGACACGCAATTAGCGCAACGAAAAACCAATTTGAACCTCAGAATCTTCCATGTAGAACAGTGCTTGCTAACCAACAGTACCGGCTTTGTGCCGCAAAAATATTAGCCACGAAGTAAAAGATGGGCGATGATACTTTCTCGGTACGATTTGGAGGGTATTTATTCTCAAGTAAACGGAATTTATACACTTCCTTTTTGAGTGTTCAATTTTTTTCTTTCGCTATTTTACATTAAAAGTATATCTTAGGGGTAATAAAAATGAATGCAACTTCCAAAAAATAAACCGAAACGATTGTCATGTCGGAGTGTTCTGTATAATTGCTGTGCAAAAATATTATAATGAAAAGTGTCAACTGAACCCTGAGTATGGAACAGAATAAAGTTATCATGCCTGTCTCTTCAGAATGAGCCGTGAAAAAACACATGGTTCTAAACTGTGTCGTGATTTGAAAAAAGGCTGGAAAGCACTTTTGCATAGAGCACGCCACACGGTGACAAAAGAAATTATTGAACATATATTTGTATGTTGCCGGTGGACTATGTTGCTGGCTCACTATTTTCTTTTGGCTGATTCGTTTTTGTTTTTAATGTTGAATTCATTATTTGACATTGCTCTGGTACATGCTTAAGTAAACAAAGGTAGAAACATTATGAGTTTATTGAGCCCAGCCGACAGTGAATTAGACAAATGGAAGTAGCCTTCATCATCAGGTATTTGAGCAACATTTGCAATTCGACTCTTTTGCCGATTTATACAGCATGGTTAAAGAATATTAACGTACATGTACGCTGGAAATAGTGCATTGAGTTTTATATTCACATATATACAGTGCCTGCGATATATTTTCATGTAATTGTTGTCTCCAAGGAGAGTGAGTTTTCGCTCTTTATGTTCATGCCCATAAGTTGCACTTTTATTGCCAGAATTTCAGTTTTTTTTAAACTGTAATAAATAATGGCTTTAGTACATAAGCTATCGCTTATGTTTTTTAAGAAAAAAATTTCGAGAATAAGAGATTTTTGCGCATTGTCGAACTTTTAAATGAATCTGCCGCTTAATGTCTATATTGTTGATTCGGAATGAATCATTAAAGAGAATTTCGAGATGCAAGGGGTTTTGTAGGCTGCAGATAGAAGGGAGAATTATGGGTAAGGGGGCAAATAGGGAAATAACATGCACTTGGATGGAGTTTCTGGAGGTAGATGATAGAAGGAATACAACAGGGAGGTCATATAAAGCATATTTCGTTATGCGTGAAATTATTAACAGCAGGTATGTCCTTTTTAATCGGATTGGTTTACTATAGACGGGAAAATAATGACTGCTAATATTTGTAGGACAATTTTGGATGCTTTTAAATTTAATTTATTATTTTGTTAAAATTATTACAAATAAAAAGATTATCTTTTAAATTAAATAAAAATTATCTTTACTGTTAGATAATTGCTATGATTAAATTATCAAATTTGTATGTTCTTAATGAGTAAAACGCTTTAGTGGCACTATAATTGCAAGTAACTTAGTTATTTTATTTGTTTGCTTGAATAAATGAACCAAGGAACCAATACTGCTGCTCTGGTATCAAAAAATGGTATTTCTGTCATCCCCTGCTGCTATGCATTGTGATTTTTATCTATATACCGGTAATTTTAAATTATCTTTTAAATTAAATAAAAATTATCTTTACTGTTGGATAATTGCTATGATTAAATTATCAATACTATACTAGGATTAATACTTATAAAATGATGAACCTTAGCTTAACCGCGTGATTTCTCCACAAGTGATGTTTTTAAATAGATTTCTATGCGAGATTACTGTTGGAAAGTAACATACGCTTCGAAGATAGTCATAACTGAATGTTCTTGATCACATTTCGGTCCTTCTCTGAGGGTTACCCTGCGTCATCTGCACATCCTGTTCTCGCAATTAAATTTTGGCGGATGATGTCGTAAAAGCTTCGCCGTATGTTGTTGTTGTGACTTCTAAATTAATGGACCGTTTTATGGATATCCGGCTTGTCAACTTACAATTGCGAGGTCTTTCACTTGGGCATTTAATAAAAGTTGTCGAGCCGGAATGCAGTTAATTCACTCACCGTGTCTGGTCATTCGCCAATCTGGTTTGGACAGAGGCGCTGGGGAGGAAAGTGGAGTGTCACTTTCGCATGAAAAGAGTAGCCTTTGACCATCCTTCGAGGGCCGTTACGCCACCTCTTGAAGCTGGACCTCGCTGAATCAACTCGCGGTACACGCGGGAATTTCATATGCATAGGAATAGGGATGAACCACATGTATTCAATCACTGGTAATCGAATACCTAGGTACCCGGACGAGTACATGAAAACTCGGATGAATACTTGGATACTCAAAGGAATGCCTGGATAGTGGGTATTCATTTGAGTATCAGGGTGCTGCGATAAAGACTCGAGTACCTGGGTGATTACTACTGAATACGAGTACCCAAATGGAATACGCAGGCGAGTACCGAGTGCCACATCATTGTCCATGGCATTCGACTGGGTATTCACGTATTCATATGAGTAGTCAAATGATTACCTGGCAATTAGGTATTCATTTGACTACACATAATTCTACTTGACGAAATGGGGAGCTCAGTTGCTTTTTGGTGAAGAAGAAAAGAAAGTAATATAAGAGGCCAGCGTGATATCCAAGGAACGGTTTTTTTACTTTTGTCATCCGGATTATAATTTAGTCCTTTCAGTTTCTCAAGGATGTCCCGTGAATTTCTTCGTTTTTCCTATTTCATATCCATCAATTTTCTTATGCATATTGTGCATTATGTTGTCAATCAGCATTATAACATAGAACGCCGTTTCTTTTTTAACTTGCATTCAACTAATTCAATTCTAATTCTATTTGAAGAATCATGCGAGAAGTTTGAATGCATAGCTATATCTCGATTAAATTTATTGACTTACTATGCCTCCGCAAGACCGAAGAGCATTCAGACCTCGTCTTTTTTCTATTTCGCTGAAAGGTAAGTTTTAAGGCATAATATGCCGTTACCTTTTGATATTCTATTGAATTAGGTTGTGTACCTAAATGAAGCTGTTTCCCCATTTCCGAAGGAATAATTTGACTGTGGTAAACATGGAATATGCTTTAAAAAGATGTTATTTTTTAATATTATATGATATACCTTCACAGAATAAAAAATTTGTGAAATGTTACAGATTTCAAAAAAAGGATCGGTTTCATCCAGTTATATGCATCACCGGGTTTATACGGAATTATTTGATGAAAGAAGGGAATGGGCACTTTTTCACTGGATTAATTATTTTAATTCGACCTAGGCTTCGATGCACTGCATCATCTTCACGTACGAGATAAGATACATATTGAGTTTATATACGCAATCTTGCCTTTTCTAATGTTCATTATGCTGAAATTCCACCAAAATACGCCTCATACTTATCTTTTGAAACGAAAATATTTAAAAATGATGTGATTAAACCTTATTTGATTTCGTTTCATTTTTACACTCGGTCGCATCATTAATATCAGGTGGAATTTCTGAAATATGAAATCAAATTCTCTTCCAAGCTTTGGGAGCTGAACGGGGGTTAATGCAAGAAACTAGGTTAAGGTACGTAAAGAAATTCATTTTGACTTTCATTTTAACGGTTAAATCGGTCAAATTCAGTTGCCGTTGATCGATTCACCTATTTTGGCCCGTCAATTGGCGTATCTACTTTTAATTTTCCGTATGGCCGGCGAACAAAGGGATTTCAAATCCAATCGGAAAAAGTAGACCTAAATTATTCAGAGGTTTCCGCGGAAACGAGCAACCGTAATGGGCCTCTGAAAACAAAGGAGACACTCTTGTGCCCTGTTGTTAGTAACGGTCTGATTCGCCTTGAATAATTTCGCAACACTTTTAATTTTCTTCCCTTCCTATGGACGCGGAAGATGATTCCAAACACCTTGGTGAGTATTCTCTCGCGGATTAACATGAGGAACCGTTAAATTCTTTTACGGTACCATTTATCCTTTTTTCCTCTCTTCCCCCTGATTCCCAACGATGAATAATTTCCTCAGCGGCATCGCGTTTCGGGTCCCGTCGAAGGTATATTTAGAAGCGTTTGTGTTTCTCATCCAAGTTCGGCGATGTTGGTAAAGTGCATCGCACTAATAATAGCCGCTGCTCCTCCCCCGATGAACCTCGGGTTTCAGCGTATAATCATTTCCCGAGTGGAGGAGTTTGAAAACACTCCCGCTGTGCTGCAGGTATACGTGCGGCGGCAGCGTCGGCCTGCTAAAAGATTCCAATTCTATTGTTTTCGTCTCTCCGACGAATGAGTCGACGAGGTGAAAAACGCGGAAACAATGTCTTCGGAAGTCTTTCTCTCTCTCCCTCAATTTTGTATATTTTTTCAATCCCGTAGACTTTTCGGTATTCCTACACCCGTGAATTATCGCCGAGTGATTATTAAAGATCGGGTTCCTAGTCACTTGTTTCCGTACTCTCTGTTCCTTTACCTGTGGACTCTCTATGCTCTTTCTCGTATCTCAGATATTTGTGACCAGCAGTCGTAAACACTGAGGAACTATCCGCATCTTTGGCATTCTTACTTTTCCTTCAAACGCACGAGCCATAAAATCACGGCACGTGCTGCCACAAGCCGCGAAAGCCCTTGAGTGCAGGCTGATCAATAGCAGTAGAATATTTTTAATTGATTCCCTAAGACACGATGGTACACGATGATTATTTTTTAGTTTCCCTTGGTGCCATATACAAAACAACTAAATCAAATATAGTAGGTTTAAGATTACAATATCTTTAGTGGAAACATTCATCCACCCTTTAACAATTAATATTTTCTCAGAGGAAACTTTGGAGTATACCGCGTGATGACATCTTTTTATTCCTCCCTTCACACATTATACAGAATTTTTCACATTTACACCCGACCTGAGTTTCATTTATTAATTATCATAAATAGGCTCCTAAATTTGGAAAATTCTCGTTTATATAGTAGCTGGCTATGTGACGTCAGCAGAATTAGGTGGGAAAAAGGAGGGGAGGACATGGGAGATCCACCATCGTCTTTATAAATATACCTAATGATGATGGCAGAGACAGCTATGAAACGTCGTCAGCCCATGGTCTGACCCGGTAGAAAACTTGCGAAAGCTCATTCAGAGGTCCTTATAAAGATTCATCGTGTTTTAGGTGCTAAGTCTTCAGCAGGTTCCTAGTTTCTGGTACAGCTTCGTGTGGCAATGTTTCGGTGACAGCAGTTTCCTTATAGTTAATGGAGACCTCCTCTGGTAAAATTCATCACCTCCTCGCCTTGAGGTCAACTCCTGTAACGGAGTAGAAACTATTGTCGCTGAAACGCTTACACACATTGCTGCACCGGTAGGTAGTGTCCATCATGCATCATGTTTACCGGGCAAAATGCGCGAACATATGTCCATAATATAGCTCTCAAGGCATGTTAATTGATGTCAGTTCCTTGCGTGATATCGAATGATGATAAATGTTCATGACACAGGTCCTTCGATAAACATTTTTTCCACTCTTGAGTATCGCGGTTTTTCAGCTAAAATTAAAAAAAAGAAATGTGCACAAAAAGAAAATGTTTTTTGGTAAACAGTATAACCCATATTAAAAATGGCGGATATTAAAAGATGTTACATTCTGGAAATGTGGTTTTCGAAGGCGGCCATCTTGAACTTTCGGATAGTTTATAGAAATGGGCAACATTGGTGGAGTGGTGGTGTAAAATTTCAAATCTTAACGATACAGTATGATACCACCAATACACCATATTTTTTTATTTTCCCAAAGCTGTTGCCGCGCGGGCGATGTGAAATTCAACTAGAAAAAACCTTCCGCCCCCACCCCCCTCCGTAACCCAAACCTCTCCTCCGGGGCGACCCGGCCAGTTGTTTTTTTTATAATTTAATGATAAAGTTGTAATAATATTTGAAGTGAAAATTAAGGTACCCCTCTGGTGGATAGAGCTGAAACTCGGCAATATAGCGCGAAGCATAGTTGAAATATGTGAGAAAACGTGATTTACAAACGGTTTGGAACGCTATAATTGTGGCACTACGGAAATTAAGGAGGTATGATAAGAAAATGCAAAGTTTAAGGTTAAAAAATAAGTACTAATGACGTCTATAGATCGTTTGAGAGGCGAGTTATGACGGAAAATCGATGAAACTGTCTCACAAACATTGAATTGAACGTTGAAAACCAAAAAAACCCGAATCACTTTTATCCCAAGCTTAGCTCAGGCTGGTGGTGTTCTATTTCCACGTATTCCTCCGAGTTGAGCTCGGGAATTATTGCGCGAATAGTCCATTTCCATAGGGCAACTTCAAACCAATTCTATCCGTAAGCTATCCATACGATACCTCTACTAAATGATGCTTCCCGCTCGCCATTAGCATAGATAAAAGCCACCCCACGAAAGGATTTCAACCGCGATGACTGCATGGGGAGTAGCCTCTCAACTCTTTCGCCACGCTTCCTGTATTAGGACACCGGTTGGTAGTTTTAAGGCGCGATGATGCTATCGCCTTGCCTATTCCACTCTCTTTGCACGCGTGCACCGGAAGGCCATACCGCAGTCCTAACTATTCACTCGGTTGCACAACCACTCGGCCAACCGAGACACGCGGACAGTTAAAACGTCTCTGAGCGCAGTGAGTGATCAGGGGTGGTCCCACGGTCCCTTCTTCCGCGTTGTCATCATCGTCATCCAAATCTCAAACCGCACTATAAGGGCAATGCTCACTCGCCTAAGAACTCACACTTTGAATTCATTGGTCGTTCAATCCTAAGATTGGTTGACTGCAGCCTTCCACCGTTCCCTATCCAATTCTAGTTCACTTACCTCCGGGTATCTCTTCGTATACACTTCTCTTTATTTGGTCCATGAACTTATTCCTGGGTCTTCCTCTGGGGATTTTTCCCTCTATTCTATCTTCAGTTATGCTCTTCATAGACCCATAGAAGTCGGGGTGTGTCCAATACATCTTTTTCTTCTTTTCTCTGTAGTGTTATATATGGTCCTTTCCTCTTCCTCTGTACACTTCATCATTTCCTATTTCGTCTGTCATTTTAATTTTCAGTATTCTCCTTCAGCACCAGGTTTCGAGGGCTTCTAGTCTTTTCTGATCAGTTTTTCACCCTTCCCTATCCATTTATAGCTCACTTACCTCCTGGTTTCTCTTTCTATACATTTTTCTCTTTATTTGGTCCATGAACTTATTCCTGGGTCTTCCTCTGGGGATTTTTCCCTATATTCTATCTTCAGTTATGCTCTTCACAGACCCATGCGAGTCGGGGTGTGTCCAATCCATCTTTTTCTTCTTTCCTCTGTAGTGTTAAATATGGTCCTTTCCTCTTCCTCTGTACACTTCATCATTTCCTATTTCGTCTATCATTTTTATTTTCAGTATTTTCCTCCAGCACCAGGTTTCGAAGGCTTCTAGTCTTTTCTGATCAGATTTCCCAATGGTCAATGTTACTGATCCATAGAGTGCTAGGCCCCACACGAATGTTTTCACGCACTGTTTCCTGATTTGTAGTCCTATGAATTAATTGTAGTGATTCCAATTATCTGACAAAGTTTGATGAAGAACGACCACTTTTATGAGCGCAATGGTAATATAACGTTCACGTGAGCGCACGGGTTACGGAGAACCGCGATCGCGCCCCAGAATAGTTGCCAATGAGACCGGAAATATTGATTGCTGAACGGACCGAAGGTACTCGTAACACTTTTTGAGGTCTTTACGGGTTGATTGGGGTCGATGGAAAAAAGTAACTGAAAACCATTGGAATTATGAATAGCGAAGCATTATTCCATTACATCTCAGTTATTAACACTCGACTGCTCGCGTTCTTATTGGTAACATGAGTGATCGCATGGGATACAAAAGTATCCCACTACTTCAATTTCACATAAATAGTTTAAAACTTTGTAAATCCGTATCTCAAGGGTTAAGTTACCATTTAAAACACAGTTTGTATAATAAATTCATAACATCTTTATTTGACGTTCATAGTAGTTCACAATCGCAATCACATATTGAATAGTTAATATTCGTCACTTTCTGTTTTACTCTCATCGCTTGACCATATTCAATCAAATTAAAACTAGTAAATTTGATATAAAAATCTATCAAATCAACAAAAGATTGCCATTCCTTATCCTGGCAGCAATGAACAGTAAATCTTGGTGGTGTGAGAAGTTAGTGAAAAAATAGACGTATGGCACTAAGGTGTTCCTATGCGTTTGCTACGAGATAACTGTTGAAACAAAATGAATAAAGTTGAATAAATATTAAAATGTTATCAGTAATTGATGGTCTATAAAATTTTCAAAAGCAATCATCAGGAAAAACAACAATGTTTAGTAAACTTACCTAATACCGACGAATAGGAAAGCTTCATCTTGTCTATACAAAACTGTCACGTCAGAGGTCACGCGAGATACTCAGGTGTCCTAAACGACTTTGCTACGAGACACTGACGATATGTACACAAAGTAACAGTGCTGAAACGACAGCAGATGGATAAGAAAGCTTTGCTTGAAAGCTGTCGAAATGGTGAAAAGCCTTCGTTGAATAACAAAGCAGAAATTCTAAAATGTATTACCTTAGGATACCCTGGTATCCCAAGCGAGCACTGGAGCGTTAATTTTTGGGCACCGAGAATAGCATGCAAGAATTTAATACAGCGGAAATTCCAGATAATGAAACAAGTGGAAAATAAAATTCTACTAGAGTCCTTAAAAAACGCACATGTCACAAGAAATATAAGATATGACGGGAGGAGTTGTTGGAGACCATAGAAAAAATATCCAGGAAAGAACACTTTATTGCGAGTGAATTAAATATATATTCCCGATAGCCTGCAGGAAATGGATGTCTGGAATATGGAGAGCTATAATTTAGGAACCTGCCAAGAGTTGATGATCCAGAAAGATCGAGGAAGAGCACAATGAACAGAACGAGGAAGAGCACAACCAGGAAACAGTATGTGAAAACCTTCGTGTGAAGCGTAGTAGCGCACTCTATGGATCGGAAGCATGGACCATTGGAAGAGCTGACCAGCAAAGACTAGAAGCCTTCTGAATCTGGTGCTGGAGGAGGATGCTGAATTATTATTATTATTATTTTTGTTTATTTATCCTGGGTGGGATGAGACGGCACCGTCCCCTCTTCCCCCAACCCAGTACATGCACAAACACCCATGACCTGGGCTGAAGACAAAATGGACGGAAAAAATAAGAAATGATGAGGTTTACAGAAGAGTAGAATAGGAAAGGACCATATGGACTACCGTAGAGAAAAGAAGAACAAGTTGAATTGGACACACCCTGAGACACAATGGGTTTGTGAAGAACATAGTTGATGATAAAATAGAGGGAAAATTTCTCAGAGGAAGACCCAGGAATAAGTTCATGGATCCGATAAAGAAGACAGTACATAGGGCGTACCAAAGAGTAAGGCAACTAGCATTAGGTAGAGAAGGGTTGAGGGCTGAGGGCTGAGGAGAAGGATTGACGGCTGCAATCAACCAATCTTAGGATTGAACGACCAATGAGTGAGTTTTAAATTTGAGGATATCGATGAAAAATTTGTTTAATTCATAAAAGTGTCGATAGTTAAGAGCACATGTGTACAGCAGGCTCACAGGGAGGTTTACTCCGCGGATGTAATGACTCTCGAGGTGGAAATCGCCGTCCCCCGATTTGCATGGGGGGATGGTTTAAGGCGTGTAGGCCGAGCGTGGAAGATCCGGAATTGAAGCAAGAGCAGCGGACGAAGAATGCAATCTCCCCGTCGCTTCGTCTCACAATGGGAGGAGGGAAATGAGAGAGGCGCCGGACAACCACCACCAACCAGACGGACGAAAGGTTTTTACGCGCGCGCCGAACACAACGACCGCCATCACCCGACTCTCGACCAGCGCTCCCTCCATCTCGGAAACTCGTTCCCTATTCACTTGCGTCCCCGCATTCACCTCCCGTTATTGTCGAATGGCCACTTGTTCCGCACCTCTCTTATCCCCATTTCTTTTTGATGGACGGACGCTATCCCTCACCCCTCTACCTTTGGTTAACTCCTAACCACCACAACCAATCCTTCTAAATCTTTCTCACAGAGATTTCTTGTGACGTCACATCCTTTTAGTGGCTCATTTTCCGGATCTACTTTCGTGGTGATTTTAACTCGTTTCATAAAAAAATACTCTAAAAAGTGAACAAACCTCTAATCTACCAAATCCTTAATAAACCAAACCAAAACGATAAAAAAATAATGAACCTAACCCATACAGGACCCATGTCAAATTAACGGACAAGGAAGTGAGGACGAAAAACGAAATTTTCCATGCCGCTTGCAAAATAAGTTCTTCTGATTCCCGGTGAGGAGTTATGCTTAGTTGGTGGCGCAAAAGATCTCCTCTTACGGTCGCCTATCCGAATGACTACTTTTAGAATTAAGAAGAATTAAGTGGTTTCACAAAAATTAATTCAACTCCCGACCTAGATGTCGCTGTTTGACGTTTGTGTCAGATCGTAATCTTTTTCTCGCCACTTGAGTCATTATTGTCATTTCAAAATGTAAAACAAACTCCATAAAGTTATTAATGAGTAAACGGCTTTTAATAGCTTATTCCTATCATTAATATCGCGCAAAGAAGATATGCGATTCAACAAGTATGAGAGCAAATTTTATTACAACCTGCGTTTTAATAGCCGTTAAAATAAATTTTTAACTGCAAGTTTAAATAAATTTTTAACCGACAGATTTAAACAACCATTTTTTCCACGCACAATAAGGGACCATAATATTTGCGATAGATTAGTTCTAGGATACTTTGAACCTGACTAGGTAGCCGTATCTTAAGGTAGTACGAGCGAGATAGTTCCCTAGTCATAACTGACACCATATTCGAATTATACGTTTTAATTTCACCAGCTGTAGGTCACATGAATTAAATATTGGATTATTAATGGTTTAATAATATAGTTTTGTATGGCAGAAATGGTAAGTAATCAATTGAAAATATCTAAATGAGTCTTTAACTTGACTCATTTTTTTTCGCGCCGTGCGTTTGAAACTCCTTCAAAACGGAAGGTTTTTTTGTGATACCCAAGAACGTATTGCGATGAGAATAGAATTAATTTTCAAAAATAGTTGAGAAAACTTACAAACTACACGCTGTTATTTTTTTTACGACATATAAGAGTTATTAATTCCTCATTTTGTAAATGATGTCTTTCTGGAGTGCATACACGTACCATTTCCCATGTAAAAGGGCTGGTATTTTTTGGAAAATACTTCCGAAAGCAATGTAGTAAGGAGTTTAAATTTAGGTGTCATCAGAAGGGTGAGGTATTTTGCTTTAAAATGAGACCAAATTCATTGATTTCTAGGTAAAATGATATTTCGCTCTTACTACCAACTTTAAGTATCGTTTTGTATGTTTTAGCATGTTAGCATTTTCATCCATGTGGCACTCTCCTAGTTTTCTGGTCCGACCGCGCACTGTTATCCTGACTGCTTTTGGCCTGCGCCTGGCATTCCGGGGGAACGTGTGTGGTTCTGACTTCAGCTGGGACGAGGGTTCATGTCAGGTGTAGAATCACCCCGTGATATACTGGTGGCTTGCACGGTATTCCGAGATGTAGATGTACCTCTAGGCCCCAAGTTGGACATTGTACTCTAAGGAGTGTAATGAATATTTTTTTCTTGAGACGTTTACGAGTCACGGAAAGGAATTCACGTAATAGCCGTCTCCGGGCAGGTGCTTGAAGCCGCGACCTTAGCAGACGGTAGCGCCAAACGCTTTCCAAAATTGACTATTAGTTCTCAGTTCTTAACTTCTAATAACTCTTTCCCTACCTGTACCTCTCATTTTCATCTACAAAGCTGTTTCTTTGATAAAAATTTTAGCCTGCGACGCAGAAATATGTTTTGTAACCCGTCAACTCCTCCGGTGGCCCCTTGCTAGCCTGGGTTTCACTTTGTACCCATCAATTAAGATATTTTATTGGTACTACTGGGTATTAACACAGTGGCCAACTCCGAGACGAAACTTGAGCCCATGATCTTATTGTATTTCTGGTGGTGCCTGCACAAATCAGACCCTGTTGGCGTTCATTATATTTTTTAGTGCTTGAATTCCAATGTTATCTGTGACCTGTGATCCTGTCTTGGACTGTACGATCTCAACTCCAACCTTGTGAACTCCAACAGGTATATTTGTTTCTATTTATTTAGCGGTTTCCACATTCTATCATTTCGTATTATAGTAACGCTCTCGTAATTTATTTTTCAATACATGATATCTTCGTTCTCTTCATAGTAAGATTTCAAGGCTTTCTCAGATCTTTGCGGAGACACTTTCATACTATTTTATGTATTTATGGTGACGCCATGAACGTTATCATTTTATCTATATATAGTTACTCCATGAACGTTACCATCACGGAGTACCATAGTTTTTTACTTTAATTTCCGAACCTTCTCGTTAGTAAGAGAAACAGTTTTGTAGATTGCAGAGGACTATTTAATATCATGACTTTTACCATCGAATAGTGAACGAAAAGTCTGCGCCTGATTATGTCAACTATTCGACATAGTTGTGTGCCTAACAATTAAACCTGTGAATTTTTTCATGTTTTCCGTTTTGTTTGCCTACCGTTGTCATGTAGTCAAGGTTATAGCTAAATACTTTCATAGAATTTCTCAAGACTACCTCACAAATTCATCTTATCGATAAGTATTTCTACCCTGTGAGTCTTTGGTTGAAGAATCCGTTCAGGAACGGAGGAGAGACGCGGGTGCATGGTCACTCGTCCTTTCGAGAGAAGATTTGGCCCCGGACGTAATACATCGAGCCAAGAATATTTACGCATTATTCGGCCGCGGGGAGAATGACGTTCCCTATTTATAGCCCCCCCCTCTCCGTCCTTCCCCATCCAAACCCAATGCCCGCTTACATATTCTTTTTTTCCTTCCACCTTCTCCTCGGAGGAAAAAAATGGAGGCAAGAGAATAGGAGAGAAATACGGACTCGTCTTTTCAATTCACTCCGGCATGCGTCGTTTTCCATCCCATCCCTCTTCCCCTCTTCTCCCCTCTTCTTCCCTCCCTCTTTCCCCCATTCCCATGAACACCCCCTCGTCTCATCCTATGGGAACCCTTTTCTTCTCTTCTTTTTTCTTCCTTTTGCTCCTCGTTAATTCTCCCCGTCACGACGTCTACTACTCCTTACTCCTCCTCCCTTTCCTTGTTTCCTCCCCTCAATCCTCTTCCTCTTGCACACACAGTGTAGATATACAGACTCCTTCCTCTTCTCTAAACCCCCCTTCGTGGTACTACAAGCACTAGGCAGAAGTTGAAGTTTTCACATGGTAGAAGGTCTGCATTGTTGTGAGCAAACTTACGAGGGGAGTGTCAGATAGCCGGGTCTCAGATTTTATTCAAACTTAGTAGTTGTACAGACCACTATATGTGGTTCATGAATCACCCCACATATAGGGTTATATAACCAATAGTTTAAACATAAAAGGCCTTTAAAAATTTCAAAATTCCCTTTATACGGGCCACCCACATAACTGACAAGCTGGACGGCTGACTGACGTGCTCGTCTCCGGTCTAGAGACACGGGTTCGATTCCAATACGGGGTATGTTTCTTCCGCTGTTTTTATAGTTTTTCTTTTACGGCATCCTACAATGCGCTCAAGATTTTTTTATATTTACTCGAAATATTATTTTTGCGCGAGGCAAATTTTTCATTTGCATACACGACGTCAGGCTGTCTCTTTTTTCGGTCGAAGGCAGCCTTATAATTATGTCACTTCCTTATCTTTTCACGACGTATTTCCATTATTCCTTCATGCACATGATTTCCATTTTCTATAATTATTTTATAATATTGTCTTCATATTTTTACAATTCAAGCATAATTCTTAATAATATTAAAATTTTTCGTAGCTTGTCAGTTATGTGGGTGGCCTGTATAAAGGGAATTTTGAAATTTTTAAGGCCTTTTTTGTTTAAACTGTTGGTTATATAACCCTATATGTGGGGTGATTCATAAACCTCATACAGCGGTCTGTACAACTACTAAGTTTGAATAAAATCTGAGACCCGGCTATCTGACACTCCCCTTGTTAGTAACCTCTACAATTTTATCCTAAAATATATACGACTAGTTTCGGCAGTTACACCACGTTCAGACCTGAAGATAGCGTAACTGTCGAAACTAGTTGTACATCCATCCACATAATAGAATTTGGGCGTTGGCTGTGCGTAGACTTGAGATTTAGCGAATGAGTCAATATTTATGGTATTTTTTTGATTGATGTGTTAGTTTTGAGCCGTAGGGTGGACGATTTTTGGAGTTTCACATACAAAATTGTAGGTGTCCGAGATCTAGCAACACCTAATTCATACATAGAGAATTAGAAGGCGAGTCAGAGTGAGATGGCCAGAGCGTGGGAATTAGGCAACTTGCAATCAGGTTATTCAAAAGCGAAGAAGTAATGAATAGGGAAAAGAAAGCGAACCTTAACTTTAGAGCAAAATACAAAGGCGGGCATAACTTAGCTTAAGCAAGTTCATAATAAAATTATGGATGTTACAAATTTTGACTCACTACAATACAATGCAGGTCAGTGCGCATCGTTTGGGTCGAACGCCTTGACGTAGTTTAAATTATATAATGCGCTGGCTCAGTACGGAGCGCATTGTGTATTTCATACTCGTACGGCATTTGGATACGGCACTTACGAGAGGAAAAATATGAGGAAGAGAATTGTTTTATTTATCCCATTGACGCATAAAGAAGTATTAATCGGTATTTTTCCGGAATAATTATAATTTGATTTGAAATGTAAAAATAAACGGTTAAGTACTTCGTGTCCGTTTAGAAATCCATTTACAAAAATGGTCAACAGTTGGCGCTCATACTCCCGTATCGAACGGTGCTTGGATACAGCACTTACATGAGGAAACATGCGAGGAAGATAATATTTTTAATCCGTCCCATTGATGAATAAAGCTGTATTCGCCGACATTTTTTTGTGATTATTATAATTTGATTTAAAAATATAATTATAACCAAGTATTCCGTAACCGTACGGAACTCTTTTGGCAAAAGTGGCCAACATTTTTACAGATTTACGCATCTCATGCGGCATTTGGATACTTCACTTACACGAGGAGTCATATGAGGAAGAGAATTTTTTATGTATCCCATTGATGCGAGATGCAGTATGAGTTGGTAATTTTCGGATTACTTATAATTTTATTTAAGTATATAAAAAAGTACTTCCCAACAGTTTAGAGCTCCATTGACAAAAACGGCCAGCAGTTGGCGCTGATACACCCGTTAAGAGTAGTACATTCCTCCTTGACAGGCAGACGACAGCAGCTTACTAACTAACGCCAGCTTACATTTCCGTCACGTAAGGAAACTTTGATCATAATCACAGTCTTATCATCCTACCCACTTATCGTTAGAAGCGCATGTGACCGTCGTAGTCGGTCGCCTTCCGGAATACCCAGCTAATCAATGAAGTGCTCTCACGTATCACTCCATGACGCCCTACTACGTTATGGCGTCACGGATTTGAGGCGTCAATTGGTAGATTTCCTTCAAGATGAATCAAAGTTTGAATAAAATTTGTTTATTTCGCATTTATATTTATTGATTGCGACCGGTTTTGATGTTATGTATGATGATATTTAATGCTGAAACTTTGATGCTGATGATGAGCAAGAGCTTTCGGACGTTCCTCCACTTTGTGTCCATTCCTGACAACAATTATTCCAGGCATCCGGCTGGCGTATTGTTTCTCAAAAGAGCTTCATTCAGCCCAATACAGTGACAGGAGAGACTATTTCTACACCACACGGAGGAACGCATTGAAGTTGTTAACCATTGAGTCTGATGAGCAGAAACCTTTAAATCAACTTTGATGATAATACTTCGTGTTGCCAGCCAAAGGTATTTGTACTACAGTCTCTCGCAGGTAAACATAACGTGGTAGATTTTGCAAAATTTATCATTATTAAGATTCACCTTAGCACGGATTGAGGATTCTCATCGAAAAACCTTAGCCGCTGCTATAATTCGATTACGGGCCCTTCAAGATGGACTGTCAATCTTTTAGCACCCACGCCAAACATATCCCCTCTCTCCTTTGTTCCCTTACGTCGTCTTCTGCACCCCTGATTGTCACCCCGCCGCATCCTTTGAGATTCCGATTCCTTTATTCTGGGACCGGAAAGGGTGAAATAATTGGCCCTCGCATCCCGCCCCCCTATGTTAAGCTCCTGCTCAGGTTTGCTCCGCGGTTCTCGAGAATACAATCTAAGCACTTCGGAACGTAAAAGAAGAAAGTTTTCGAATGTAAAACCCTCTCTTTGCCTGCTTTTTGACAAAGGGAATAAGAAAACAGATGCTACCACCTCTAGCAGTCGCTCCAAATCTGGGATACTGCCACTTCGCAGCTGAATATCAAGTGTGTCCATCGCGCTGGTCGTAGCGGTGTTTGCTCGAGTGTGGCCAAAGCAGCGTTGAGGATGCAGTTGAACGCGTTGGTTTATGGCGGCATAACTATGGTCTCAGGATCACCTGTTCTGTTGCCAATCGCTCTGCGAGCCGAAATTTCGAATAACTTACGAGCAATCAGCCGTGAGGAGCATTTTCGTTACAAAACCGATTTGTTCGTTTCAATCTCTGTTGTAGATTCTGCCTAATGTTTATAATTCTCTCTTTGGGTTGCCTCTTCTTCCTATGTCACTTATTATCTTAGGAAACCCAATCATTGTTTTCTTTTTACTTTCACAGCCAGCTGTGAAGCGATTCTTGCTTTTCCAAAGGGCTGGAATTTTCATTCTGGGCATTTTTTGTATTAATTATTCAAGTCATTTGCTCACTTGAAAAGAGATAATTAATTAAAGTTTTAGCTCTTGCTTTCAGAATATGTATTTTCATTATTAATAGTATGTATGGTCGTGCGTGAATGATAGCGACTTCGTAAATTGTTCGTAAGTATGTTCATCGTCGCTTGAAACGATAGCTGATCAGGTGCGCAAGATTAATGCTGGACTTGCTGAGTTAGTAAGGGAAAAACAACGCCTAGAGTTATTTTACTCAGTGTGTACGGTAACTGAGAAATTCATTACTGAAAGGGTTTTGGAATTTCCATTGTCTCCTTCCTTTATAGTGATTTTTGCATTCAATTTTTACCGCTATTTGAGTCTTTACTGTTTGCGTTCCTGAGCGCTATGGATATTGCTCAGTTTGCTTAAATTGCTTCATTGTAACTCTGCAATTGCATGCTTTTCTCTTTTAATTGCTCAAATATTGCGGTACTGAGTAATTTAAGGAGATCGGGTGTAGTTGAAGGCTTGACTGCTGGCTATCCATACTAATGGTTCGGGTGCAAATCCCGGAAGATGCGAAAATTTTCAAATTTTTAGAATCCTTGGAGTATTCCGGTGAATGTACTTCATAGAAACCCTTCAGGCCATGCTCCTATTTCGTTTTGTACGGTCGGTTTAAGTGTAAAAGTTGGGATCCTTAAGAAAGCTGCCACACACTGTAATACACTTTAAGTCGCATGCCTGCCAGGTTGATCAGTGCATGCATCCTAAACCCTTAAACATTCCAACTGAAAAACTTACTCTTTTTCTTTCCCTCAGCCACTTATTCAATATTTTCCACTCTATCTCGGTCTTAAGTAACCCGTTGACCCTCATTATCCATTACAACCGCCTACTTTGCCTCCTTTTTCATTGAATCCAGGTGTTTCCATTCCGAATCAACCATGCCAAACGCTTCCTCGTTTGTCTTCTTTTCCGTCCGCTGAACTTCCTTCAATGACCTCCACACCCGCATTTTGAATGCCGATTTTTGTCTTTTCCTTTTTCAGAGCAGACTTGAGTAAAAATATCATCAAATAACTCTGTTCAAAAAAATTCTATAGTAAATATATCAAGACGCATCCCATTGAAAATTGGATTTAATCAAAGACTTCACGTCGCGAGTGATGTAACACCTACAATTAAATTCTTATAAGATGCGACAATTTTCTCACCGTAAAAAGTGAGAGTCACGATTTATTAGATCTAAGGCTGGCGAGAAACTGTGTAATATCCCTGTCAAGGGCATCATTTTAAGTTTTTTACTCCTCCCCTCCCAAATCAAAAATATTTCCTACGTGCTGCTCCAAGTTTGTATGTCAATTATATTGTCTGCTTTCATCTTCAGAGACATGTTTGTTGGTGTGCAGTTGATCGAGAATTTGATCTTAAATTACGTATTGTAACAAGTAATTTTTGTTGTTTTTCTACTTTGTATTATGCCCCACGTTATGGGAGCCAAAAATGTAAAAGGTATTATTACAAATCAATACACGAAATGCCACACGTTGTGGATAAACATGTAACACGAAAAACTATTGATTCTTTTACCTGGAAAGAAACCACAATTGCGATATCTTCTCGTACCTTATATTTTAAGTACTTTGCCCCAGCTTGCTCGTCGGAAAAGAAAATACATGAAACATTGCAGGTTTAGAGATACGGTTGCAATTTACTTGACAAAATGAAATATTCAATTTACAGACAATTTAAATAATCAAAATAATTCCTTATATCCTTAGGTCATGACCAACTTTATATTCTAATTTAGACACAAATTTGGTATATGAATAATTATTCCTTCTTTTAAGTATATTGTCTAATTATTTGCCACACTTCATCACTTAAAATTTTCACAAAATCCAATTACTTGATACAAAGGGATACCAGTCACAAACTTAATTCTTGGCCAATTTAAACCTCATGCCTTATGGCTTCTTGTATCTTATATGAAAATAAAAGTTTATAGTTACAACCCAATTATTCGACGGCACAGGTTGGTTTGTCCCTCTGTGGTCTGGAAAATCCTCTCAGCCTGCGTGGTGTTCGTCCTTGGAGGGCCCTCAGCTTTTTGGGTCTCGTCCTGTTGTAAAATCTCCCGTTCCTCTCCTTAATTCCAGCTCCTTTGTCAATTCTCCTGTTCTACGTGGGCTATGTCTCGTACGATGCCACACTCTGGAACTTCCCTCTACCAAAAACTTACGTGCTCTCGCTTTGCACGTCCGTTCACTGCGAGGGTTTTCTACCAAACTCTTTGCGTGCTGTCTTTGCACGACCGTACACTCCGACGGTTTGCTCTACAATCCCCTTTTGTTGCCGACGCTTCCACTCCTTAGGTCTATTGTTTATTCTCAAAATTCACAATATGGTGGGTCCCTTATTGTTATTATAAACCATGAGGTGGTAAAAGAAAAAATGGCGAGGCCAGCGTTATGTTACAGTATCAATCGACAAATCAACTAAAACAGCTAAGTTTTTCACATGTCAAACCTGACCACACGTGATACTTCTTGTCGCGATCACTATACGGTTTTACTTGCCAGCAATCATTAAATGAATTCGGGTCCTACTTCTAGCTGCAATGAAGCGACGACAGTTTTTCCCCGTGAAAGGAGACGTCTTCAGGTCCAATTCATGCCGCTGCGGAAGCCCTTTCCCGACATAAAATGTCTACATTCTGAAAGCTTTCACTGTCGGTAAGGTTTAGAGGATGAAATTCTTGCTCTCTGCACTGAAACATTTTATACACAGTACATGGGTGCAGGTCTCTCTACATTATTCTGGAGTGTAGGCTTTCGAGCCGTTGATAGGTAATAGCGAAATTTTTGGGTTTCGAATGCGTCTCGAGCATTTTGGACCCAACGTTTCACCCGCGTTCCAGCGTCTTCATCCCTGATGACTTTCATCAGAGATGAAGACGCTCGCTGGAATGACCTTCATCAGGGATGAAGACGCTCGCTGGAACGTGGGTGAAATGTTGGGCCTAAAATGTTCGAGACGCAGTCAAACTCGAAACTTCACCAGTATTCTCTACATTATATTGTCTCCCACTGTTTCATCGTCTTTTCTCGAAAATGTTGTTGCAGAAAATCACTAGAATTACTCAAAGTAACTCAAGAGCAAAGAGGTAGTTAAGCCGAGATATCACTTCAAATTAATTTCGATGAACTTGGATTAATTGAAAAAAAATATCTCATCTATCCAATGGTTACATAATACCAGTCTCTCACCGGGATACTTTTCGAAACATTTGTCAAAAAATAGAATGCATTCTGCCTGGCAAATGTTAAGGGCATGCACAGCACAGAAACTTTATTTTCAAAAAAATGAGGAATTTCTTACGAGTAGATCTCATAAGAAATATAACAATGTATGTTTTAAATACTCTCTGAATAATTTTCAAAACTAAATCAAGGACTCGCCGCAGTAGTATTTCCAGAATCACATAAAGCATCGGGTCTGAGGGCGTTTTCAGTGAACGGTGTGAAACAATGAGTCAAGTTGAAAACTTATGTATGTATGTTTAGTTAATTATTGCGATATTTACTGATTCAAAACAAACTCTGTGCTCCATAAACGCTAAAATATTTTAATTCGATCCTTTCAGGCGTAACCTTGTGGAAGTCCATTATTGATTATATAATGGCAATGCCAACTATGTTTTAATCTACCTAGTTTTTTGTGTGTTTTTGAGTGTGCCTGAAGATGATGCAGTAGCGTTGACACTAGTTGTACCAATAAAAAACTCAGTGGACTCATAGTTGGTATCGCCAATATTTATTCACTAAAATATTTACTTAAAATTTACTTGAGACCAGGTGACGACGGGGAAAAGTTCTCACCTATTAAACCAAGGGTCGCGGGTTCGTGTCACCTTCCTGGGTGGAATTATCTCCGCTTAGGTCATGGATGTATGTGTTCGTCTGTAATTATTGTTGTTTTCCAACCGATTTATGTTTTGTGGTGTGGGGAAGTAAAAAAAAAGAAACAAAATTTAATAATTCTTACGGTTGATTTATTTATTATTATTTAAGTATTCTACCGGTAGAGGTAGGTTCTGTTGAATGTCGGAGAATCTCCTCCCGGTTATCTACACTTTCAGGGGCCTATCTTTCTCCAACATGTCCCTCTTCGCCTCATATATGATCTACACGGTTGCTTTAAGTTCTAAAATAAAATTTTTATATTTACTCCGTTGAGACTAGGGAAAAATCTCGCTCCAACTACACCGAGAGGACGTTGCTCGTAGTCGCTTCCTATTTCCCCTCTCGAATCACACGCGTTTCTCTCGAGCATTCATTCCTCTCTATCGGCTCCCCCCGGCCGTGGCGGCGGTAGAGACGACTGCTCCCCAACCAACAGTGTTATCTCCGTTTTTTGCTTCCACCCCCTCTATCTCTCTCTTTCACTCTCAAAGCATTCCTCCAGCCGCAGTTCCCACCCGCAAGAGGACGTTGTAGGAGGAGGCATTCCCCGCTACCCCCACCCTGTGTCCCCCCCCCTACTCCACCCGCTGCCTCCCGCCCGGCCCTCTTCCCCGTCTCCGAGGCTACTCGGCTCATCCCGCACGCTTCCCTTATTCCGTCCACGGAGGAGGGATCGCTCCTTCTACCTCATCCTATCCCATCCCATCGGCCCTTTCGCCGTACACCTTTTCTTATTACTTTCAAACTATTCCTCTCTCTCTACACACATTGAGAAGCTTACAGCTTTCTCGTATTTTTTGATGGTATAAAATTTAATAAAAAATGAAACGCTGAACTCAACGTAGCAACGGAGAAAGCGTTTCAGGCGTAACTATGTGGAAATATTGCATATTCATAAAGGTAAGAACGTGATACCTTGCTAGTAGTGTTTAGAAATTGGTGGGTAAAGGTTCTGTAAGGTTAAAACCTTACAGAATCAGTGGAAAATTAGGTCCGAAAAAAAGGTTAAAATATTGTTCAATTTTCAAGCGTCGTGTACTTGGTACTTCAAAAGAAGACCATATGTACGATTGGTAGTTGCGGCGATCTCTTGTCTTTAAAAATAAGGTGTTAGAGTGTTTTCTGTCGCGATAATGTGTCTGAAATGACACTTTTTAGGCCTTCAATCGATGATATCTATGAAATTATTCGGGCTAGGAGTTGGTTCTTTTGTATTCAATTATATAATCTACACCTACCCGCTATCAAGTAACACCTTGATAATGACAAAAAGTGTCGAAACCATGGTCGTTTTTCATAAAAATAGTGTGGAAAACACTATCGAGTTATTTCATTTTTATAAATATGGAAGCAACGATAACTGATCCGCTATGAAAATATAAAGAGGAAAGTGACAGCCTCCGTCTCATGGCTCTAAGATACATGGTTTCCGATAAAAATAAGTTTTATATATTAAACTGGCAACCAATAGTATTACTGTAGTCAATAACTTGAAACTGTCGCGAAGCCTTGTTATTGTGTAGCCCAGAGTCACTTTGTGTTAAGATTTCCTCTCTACTAAACAATCTGATTTGCGGTTATTAGTCTTCAAAGTTACGCCTTGTTCCATATAGATAAGGTAAATCGGATATTTGTTTACTCTAGAGCCTAAGGCTCCTCCAAAAATGTATTTAAAATTATTTGTAACAGTGTATTTAATATAAAACAAAATTATCTGAATGATGACGTGCATAACGTGAAAATATAATGAGCAGTATCGAGGTAATTTTGATTGAAAGTTGAGCCTACGGAATTTTGGAGCGCACTAGTAGCTATCCATTCCTGCGTCCCATCCCTCCTCCTGGCGTCTGTCTACCATTTTCAACTCCTCCCACTTCCTTCCTTTAACTCTCCTCTCACCATTAATACTCCTTCTGCGGCATCTCCCGCTGTGCTCACTTCACTTTCTGTCCTTTTTCCACCTCTGCACGTTCGCCTTTTCCGTTCTTCTCTTGCGTCGCCAGCGGTCTGGCTTCCTTTCAATCGGAGTTCTCTAGATGGAGAGCAATTTCAGCGCCCTCGGCGCTAGGTTTAGCGCTTTTTTTGTCCCCTCCTGGACTCTCAAGTCAACACTGATTGCAGAAAGGTAGCGAGGAAATATTAGTCCGATACTCGCTTGCTTTGTCATTCAAGATTACTTCGTCTTAAGTGTTTGATGCAATTTCGAAACCAGTGAAACATTTCATCTCTTCTCAAATCTAATCCAGTCAAATAATTTTTCCAATTAAAATCAAATGATTTTTTTCACGTTGAATGTAATTCATTTTTTGTGTGAGTTAAATATTTTTTGATAGGTATCTATATATTTTTGGAGGTTGTTTAAAATACGCGTATATGCTAGCTATTACGACTGAGAGACGCTGGAAAACATTTGAAGCGAGACTATTAGTATTCTATGGAGTATTTTTTATACAGTCGTACTCATTATAAAACCTTTCTGACCAATGAATTTCCTCGTAATACCTGGCGACATTTTTAGCAAAGTTGCACTTCTTGATTGAGTTGATTAGAAATGGCACATTTCTCGTCTATCTACTTAAGGAATGAATGAGGTTTTTTGGGCTAAGTTTATGAGAACATAAAAGGTTCCTAAATCGCAGGTTGAATACAAATTTTATGAGATATCCTAGGAAAAATCGTTTTCAGGTTTAGGATTTACATTGTAAAAATTATTTGCATTAATTATTTCAACAAAATTTTAGTACCTCATAATCTAAGTATTTTTATTGATCTTTTATGAATTACATCGTTTATAGTGTCTCTTTTAGTTTTAAATAAATGTTAAATGAAGCTATTACACCTAGAATGAAATAGTTCCCCGCACATCTGCTTCTCTCAAGTATTTCGAATAAGATGATAATGATGTAATTTATTTTGACGGTAAAAAAACCCACAGAGCGGCAATGGTGATGAAATTCAAGTCTGAACTCCATAGAGAAAACTTTCTCATGAAAACATCCCGCAATGTGAAACATTTAAGGAATTCTTTGCATCCGAGATTAATTGTGAATCGGAAGTGAAAATTATTCCACACTAGTTATCGAGAGTTGGGTTGATAGTTACGGTAATTGATTCATTTGCAAAGGAAAGGAAAAGTTCATTTCAATTTGCAATCATCATGCTCTCGTTATTTGTTTTATCTCATAAAAATCAGTTCATGCGGGAAAATTTAAAGAAATAAATGATCGAAACTTGGTGAGTATTACAAACAGTAAAATAATCTCAAAGATCATTATATTAGAATATTCCATCACCTCAGCATACTTAGCAGCGCTAAATTTCCGATCGTGTAATGCTATTTCAGGCAAATATTTTCCCTACATCTTCGTACTACTCAGCGAGTCGCCGAATGGGCGTGTGGCAAGGGGACTCCAGCTGTATAAAAGTGTAAAGGAGAAGATTTTGTAAGGAGAAGTGTATATTGGGAGTGTATAGAGTGGAGCACAGTTTTTATTATGGTGCCTTATAATGCGTGGTAAGAACTAATTTTTGTACTTATCTGTTAAACAATGGGTCTCTCTTATTTATCGCGTCTGTCAGACATAGAAATGTATTGCAGCGTCATAATGATATTCTCTGTGTCACTCTGAAACACAGCTGTTCTGGATTTCTCATGCAAAGTATCATCCGATTCTCTAGAAGCTCACAACCTGATCCCCCTAAAAACTGTGAAACACGATATATTCTATCGGAGCAATTTTAACGAAAGACGAAACTTTCTTTCGTGTTTAATTTCTTTTTTGGGCTAAATCTTTCTGTCAAGGGTCCCAAATACTCGCAGAATGTTCGAAGTGTGGCCCAACCAGAGAAAAGCTGCATATCTCTTCCACTTTTTCATTCTAGGATTTTACTATTATTCGTTTGATAAATCCTAGTGTTCTCAAGGCTGTGCCTAATATGTTTTATATTTGTGTTCCCCCGATAGATCTTAAGTTAAGGCAATTCCGAGGTGTTTGATTATTGTTGAAGAGTTAATGTTTACTGCACCCACAGTGTAAGGAAATGGGGTAGGTGTGACAACTACCGCAAGAAGTGTACTGTTGTCCATTTACTAAGACTCGCCTTCACTCCTGGAACCACAAATGAACATTGCTTAGGTCCGATGACAGAACTATTTAGTCCACATCTTCGACAACTTCGCTCAATTCAGCTACCATGTAAATGGTCTCGTAAAAATTGGTTGGAAAGACTCGGGATGAAAGCCTTGGATGGAAAGGTTGACTGTGATATGAGGAAAAAGGAATTAGGATAAGGGATGGACCGCATTTTTGCTGACACTTACAGCTGCAAATAATATTAATGTACTGCTAACTCGAGAACTTAGGTAATTAATATAGTTATTGAATAAAAGAGGGCCGATCACGCTTCCTTGAGGAATATCGGATAACGCTTTAAGACAATTGTCAAATCTTTCGAGTTACTTCAATTAAATATGTACAGATTTTCCTCTATAAGAGAATCATCACATTTCTTATCTATATAATTGTGGCTAACAAACATCAAGATGCCTTGCCGAGTCAAATATTCGAAAAAAAAACAAATTATCACCTAGATTTTCAATGCTGCCCCGTGAAATATTTAGAGCTGAAGTCATATCACACTTTCAACTATGAAAAAAAATGAAAAATAAAAGTCTTGTATAATTTCCAAGTGTGCATGTAACTATATGTTCCTCATGATGAACAGGTTATGCTTTCTTGAAACGTGGTCCGGGATTTTTTTTTCCAGGACCCTCTAGTTTATTCTACCCACAGTGAATCGATCGATCAATCCTGAGACAAAATTAATAAATTTCCTTGACATTCTCGTTGAATTTAGGGAATCTTTCTGGGTAGTTAGAAGCTTTGGACGCCGACGTGAGGAATGCCACTGGGCGGAGGCAGTGGATTGTGCCAAGAACGTTAAGGCTTGGACTCCAAGAGAGTCTAGCTCCCAATGCGTCGTGTCGTCTCCCTGTCGCCCATCACTTGTTTCCCTCGCCCAGTCCGCTGCCGTCGACGCTTCGGTCACTACCCCGCATACCTCTTCCAGGCGTGCCATCCTCCTCTCATGCACACCCGCCGCCCATTTCTCCCGAACTCCCCCGCCTATCCTCCCCCGACCACCGCCTAGCCTCGCCTCCACTTATAAGCGGGTGGGAAGGGGGGGTAGAATGTGAACCTCCCGCGTGAAATTCCCGTCCATCGCCTTCCATCATCCTTCCTCCCCTCTCTACCCTCCATCCCGTCAATTGCGTGATGGATTTCGTGGATGTGTTTCCGTGGGGGAGGGAGTTTTGTTGGGGTCGGCACATAACCACCGCCGCTCCGGTGGAGGAAGAGACTTTGGCCCCGGCAAATCCGATTATAGTTCCCGCCTCCTTGCGAGTTATTTCATTTGGGATTTTTTTTTACGTTCTCTCGGGACCGCGCAATAATTTTCGAGATTACGTCCCGAGATATACCTACTACACCCCAAGGTGAAGATGTTCTCCTTCCAATCCGCGTGTTTATGACGCCCTCCTCGGGAAAAGGGATCGTGGGAATAACACCATCTGAAAATCGCTTGCGTTTTGTCAGGCTTGAGTCGCGATCAAAATTGTTTTCCTCGGGGAACTATCCACGTGACAACCTCCGTCAAGTAGTTGTGGTTTTAATTGTTTAATTTTCGTGGAAAAACCAAATCCAAATGACTAAATTGTCGAATGAGTAATAAGATTTTCAAGCATCTTAATTTTATGATGGCTAAAATTTCATTCAACTTTTTCGAGTTTTTTTGCGTGTACTACCTAAAAAAAGAATTCAATTGCTCGTTTCAAAAGATTCGCATCAGAATATGACGAAACCATATAGTGAAAGTGGACGTGGGGTGGGATCATTATTCCGTAGCTCATGTTGTCGTTATCATTACCTAAAACCAAAGCCATGCTGTCAGGGTAATCCTCACATTTTATGTCCTGAGAACACCTTGCATCATTCATGCTAGGGATCTAAATCACCTGACAACTAGGGGTATGACGGTTAGAAGAACGACTAGTTATAGATACGACATTCACCTTTTTTTCTTATAAACGCATTTTACAAATGATGAACACATAAGCGCATGCGTTAGGAAGATAAATAAACCGAAGAAGGGACGATCGTCCATTCTTAGGGTCAGCTATAGAATACTCATGAAAAGTTTAGAGAAGTGGCTTCCTATGCAATCCAATTTTCATACCAAAATCTATTTTTGCGCTGAGTTTAAAGCATTCGAATAGTCAAAAGTATTCTTTTGGGCAAATTTTACTGCGAATCGGAAAAATTAGAGAGAGCTAACAATAAGAGAAGAAATGGGAGAACTATTTTTATGTTTTTAATGAGTTTTATACTTTTGGATTACATTCATGGATCACAAAGTATTTAAGCCGGATGAAATAAAATGAAATCCAGTTCTCCTTTCTGGAAATTTTGATGAAAAGATTTATTTTACGAGTCCCCAGCTTAGGACACCACACTACTGGGGAAACTCTCATTTATTGTGAAATAACTTGTTTCTCTGAGATGCTGTTGACAAAGAGATTTAATGCGCTGTTTCTTTTATCAGGGAAACCGGAGGATGAGAATATATCACCTGCTGACCTGCCGCCGTTGCTTCCCAAGGGAAAAACAGGAAGACCTTGAACTGATGCAACCATCCGATTAAAAAGCGGCACATTTTGGAAAGGTTAGAGATAGTGGAACTGTTTTGTACCGTAGTAATGTTTTACTTAGTCTCGGCACATAGCACATGTATGAAATGGATAAGCTATTTCTCATCTCCTTCGGATACATATTATCTCTTTTGGTGTATTCCTGCAGGAAATGTAACATAAAAATATCAACAAAAAAGGCAAGATATATGACAATGAGTAAGGAACCTGTGAGATGTAAGTGGAAGTCAACAATGAAAGTTTAGAAACGTTGGCAGGAGCCAAAAATTTAACCCAGTGGGAATCCCGAGAAAATTTCACACAATATTCGCCGGGAAAGTAAAAAATCATATATAAAGTTTAGAACAGTTATCTATCTGCAGTTACCTCGAAATAAATATTTTAAATTATTGGTTCAAAACCAGGTGAAACATCAAGCATTAAAAGTTGCCAAAGTATTGGGTGTGCTGTTGGTCGCCTCCCAAAATAACCTAGTGTACCTATATTTAATAGGAATTTTGAACCAACCAACCAGAAATGAGCATTTTTAATGAGAAGTTTATGAATATCTTCAATTGCTTGTTGCTGTGATCGCTGAATGGCGTATGTATCGGAAATGGTCACACAGCGAGATGATATTGGCGCTTAAATGTCAAAGCATAATTAAATATCACTGAAACCTGAAAGACACAGGCCTGAGAGACTTCAACGACCGATATGTATCGATTCTTCGAAATCTCGGCTGAATGAGTTATCGTTCTGGTCAACTACTTTAATCGAAGCTCCACATTTAAGTACATTACAAATTTTTTATTACAATAATGGGTGGTGAATGATAAAGTCGTAGAATTGATTAGCCTTCTGCCGTGATTTCTTAGTCTGAAAAGTATCAATATTATGAGCAGGGGTATTGGTGGTTTGGATTTTGGCAGTAATGAAAGAGTATGTAATGTGATGAAATATTTTCAACAAAGATAATGATAAATTTCTTCAATGACTGGATATAAAGAAATTAGAAAGTATGAGGTCCAAGTTAATTAATGAGTATGTGCTACGAATAAATCCCATCCACGTGTGATTTCTTCGTTCTCAAGAATCTATCTCATCATACTCCAAGTAGTTGAATATTTACGAAGTTTTCTGATTTATCAATTCCAATCAAACATTTTAAAATTTGGGTTTCAATTCTTTAGCATCCTTTTTTATTAATGATGCTTCCTAATACTCTGCTAATTTTTCCGAGTTTCGACCCCACTGCGTAGGCTACCTTCTCTGTTAGCATAAGAAAAGGCGGCTTTAGAAAAGTCAATTAGGAGTTTTCTATCGCATAAGTATGTAACTGGTCTCTACTTTTAATCATTGAACCTAGCAGCGTAAGTTATTTTAAACTCGGAAAATGTAAATTAGAGAAAAATCAGGCTAGTTGCAACTGACGACGAATATGTCTAAAGTTTTATCGTTGATTTCAAATATTGAGAGAAATAAGAAATAGACACTTACACATGTGCTTGTTTAGAATTATCATCGTAATTTACAGACTAATTCACCTTATATCCCTGAGAATATCATTCCTAAACTTTTACAAATTTTTATTTCAATTTTTTTTAGAATTTCCAATTTTGTTAATGATGCTTCCTTACACTCAGCTAATTTTTCCGGGCGTAAGCTTACAGCGTAAGTTATCTTCTCTGTTAACATAAAAAAGACGCTTTTAGGAAAGTCAATCAGGAATTTCCTATCGCATATGTAACTGGTCCCCACTTTTAATCATTAAACCTAGCAGCAAAAGCTATTATTTAAATTAGAAAAACATCATGCAAGTGTTAACAGACGGCGAATATATTCAAAATTTTATCGTTTATTGCAAAGCTTGAGAGAAATAAGAACCAGACTATCACACAAATTTTGAATTATCATCGTAATTCACAGACTAATTCACCTTATATCCCTAAGGATATTATTCTTGCTCGGCTATAAGGTGAGTTGTTAAGGCTCATGCGTTCATTATCCTGCAGGGAGTCCTCTCTTTTATTACCCTTAATTGTGCTTGCTTTCAGATAGCGGCAGACGGACCCTCGTCTCTTCGTTCCCCTCTTCCAGTCCTAGGGACCACAATCTAAGGCGAGAGACATTCTTAGCTAGGGCAACCTTCGAGGGGTGATTCTTCCCTCGGCTATTTCCTTTCTCCGAGACCTTCCCCAACCCACAGACTTCTCAACACCACCCAGAGTCGATTTAAGGTTCCTCCTCACCCTCCCTTTTCTTATCGTAGACCTCACCCTCCCTCTAAAATACACCGTCGTCTTCATCCTTAAACATAATTCTCACCCCTGTTGATGGACGGCATATCATCTCAAGGCTTAGGGTGATGTTGGAAAGGAACATCAACCCACCCCTCATTCGGAATATCCTTAAACTACCCCTCCCTGGCCCTACCCCACAGAATACAAACCTTCCTATGAGGTCCCCACTCCTTGCCATACTCCTCTCAACCCCCACCCCTCTTCCATCCCTCAACCGTCCACCCACCTTTCTTCCCCCACTCCTCACACGAGCCCTTCGAGGCAGAACAGCCCCCCACCCCCCATCCGAGCCGGCGGAACCAACCAACCAATGGCGGGCCTTCTCCTTTGCTTCCCCGCTTTACGTCACTTCCTTTCTGAGGAAAAGAGGCGGTGGAGTGGAGGAGAAGAAATTTTGAAGGGTTCACCTGAGGCTGTAAGGGTGCCCTCTCTCTCTTTTTAAGTTTTACGAGCCTCTCCTGGGCAATCGGTGTTAACACGAGTGTTTTCTAAGTCCCCTTGGCTTCCTCGCTCCACCTTTGAGGTGTGCGAAAGCATCTTGTATACCTACCTACTCTAATGGGTTTGCCAATAAAAGGTTGAGGTGTGCGATGGTGTTTCTGGCACTTGATCGGCTAAGGTCGTCTCATACCGGAAATGCAACTCAAGGCTTTCTACCATTTTGCATGACTATGCTCATAGAGAGTTCTTGTTCTTTCATTAAAAACATAATCGAAATTGTTTTGGGAGGTTTTCTAACTGTAGACGATAATTTTTAAAAGTGAAAATATGATTTTAGAGTAACTTTTCTATATAATAATTATCGCTCGCATGATTAGCCTTTTGAATACAAATTATGAGGTACCACTGATGTATTGAGCATTCAATTATGAGACTGAAGACAAATGCAAAATTAGGTGTTTTTCAAAAAATTGTTTCCGTATAACATTTCCCCGTAAAATTCCGTATTAATAAAATTTAAACGTCTGTGTGACTGACGTTTAATTAATATTGACCGAATGACATTTTTTTTATTTGAATATATTATGTGTCAGTTACACACACGTTTAAATTATTTGAATTTATTATAAAACACGGAGACTACTACTATATGGCTTTGAGAATACTAAATTTACACGATTCATATATTCTTCCACAGGAATATCTGAAAGAAACGACGGATCCAATAAACTAATGAAGTATGTGAAAAATCTGTCGACGCTTATGCCCCTTCCAGGAATATGTTTGGAAGAAAACTAAATATGATCATTATCCCGTCAACCAACTTCTCCCGATGACTAGTAAATTACATTTATTTGACTATTCAAAAAATATGCTCAATATTTTATTTAAAATTTACTGTAAAACTATAATGTTGTTCTTACCAAAATATTGACCCTCCTATTTTTTATGTAAAACTCGTGAATCCTCGTATTTGTAAGGGTTTGCGAGTTACCCCGCTATATCTACGTTAAGTATTCTGTAAGCAGGTGATTTATAAGCGTTTACTAGTTCCATCTCGCGCGGCCGCCACTCTTTGGTGTCCCTCCCACCATTGTGCGCCGCCCGACGCGTTGCAACGCCGTTAATACCCGCGTGTTAAATCGCCCGTGCGTTCGTGAACGCGTGTGCTGGTGGTGGAGTGCTGCAGCCCTCTTGTCACCGCGCCCCGATCCGCCTTCCCACCTGCCCCCGCCTCCCTCTGCCTCCTACCGCCTCCCCTCCCCAGCCTTCCCCTCGTCCGCCTCCACACACCACGGCGGCCCACCTTTCTTTGCCCTCCCACTCTCGGTCGACCCTCCCTCTCCCCACCTCCTCCTCCCCCTACCTCCTCCCACCTCTTGTTCTCCTCTCTCACGGCAACTTCCAGTCTGACAGCTCCTTCAGTCTGTCCCGAGACGCCAAACGGCGCGCAAGGAGGACGTATAGCGAAGGACAAAAGCAAGAGTGGTGGTAGTGTTTTTGTTTCCTTAGGCGAGACGGACCGAGGGAGTAGGCGGCAGGGGCCGCAACAACTTGCCGGGAGCTGTGTCCAGCGCACAGCCATGGCGACCGGTGAGTACTTGCAAATTTTAGACGCCGATATCGAAAACCCCCCTTCACGTGTCGTGTCGTCTTTTATGGTTTTTCTGTCGTGTTGCGCACCTGTTGAAGTCTCCTCACCCCTTCCGGGGAAAATGGATTATTTTCGCCGCTGAGCAAACGTTTTCCCCCACAAAGTGAGTGATCATGTCTCTCTTCTCCATCGTTTTCGTGGAGGACGTGGGAATGACATAACCCCTGGTTTCCTAAACCCTGGAACTTATGTACCAGAGTGTTGTTGTTCCTCGACGCCGGGACCGTTCGCTCGAGTGCTTCTTGGTGCCTGGATATTTTTCGGCGGACACCCGTTTTTTTCTCTGGGAGTATGTGCTACCTTTTTTACGGCGTGATACTTTCGGGACCTTCCAGGAAAGCAAGAAACGACGCACCGGACACCGAAACATATGGCCGCTTGGACGGAGAGAAAGAACGAGTAGAAATTGGATGGATTAAATTGAAAATCCCACACGGCGAGATCCTCGAATCCACCTTTTAAAAACCCAGTTTTCTGTATATGGAAATGAATGCTGACCTCCGATGCCTCGCGCAGAGAAAACGCCCACGCCAGTCTGGATTAAGTCCGAGAAATACTGAGGCGGCGGCCACCAAGAAAAATTTTGCAGGATTAACTCAGAACGGAACGATGCCGACGAATGTGTGTACAGAAAAAGTACACGTCGAGGTTTGCCCAGGACTATACTCTACAAGAGTGCTTTTTCGGTGCACCGGTGTGTCTGGTGCGAATTACCAAGAGGCTTCCGCCGCACAAGCAGGCCTTCTTCTAGGTCGTCGAAGAAGAAGGCTGGCCTCGATTTCTCTCCCGTGTGAGCCCACACTCCCAGGCCTTCTCTCCCTCTCCTCTCTCTTGAACACTCCGGGCTAAGGCAGCTCTCTCTCCGCCTGAGCGCCGACGACGAGGCCCCCGCTCATAACCCCTCGCCATACATTCCGCCCACATTTTTATTCAGCTGTTTCTACATATACACTTTTATCTCGCACTTGGATCAATAAGCCACGCACCTCTTCTGAAAAAGGTTGTATCTTTGTGTGAGTGCGTCGTTTAAGGAGTTCATAAGCCAGACTCTCCCTGCTCTCGTTCGCCTCTTGGAATCCGGACTTACGCACTTAAAAACAGTTGTGTGTGTGCAGTAAAGTTAGTGAACAGGCGTATTCGTGTCTGTCTGTATGAGCGCGGAGCTGTCAAGAGCCGGGAAACGGGGATAAAATAACGATAGACGTTCTATTTTAAATACGACGTCTCGCCGCGACGCTGGCTACAAACGGGTGCTCATAACTGTACTATCGGTTGAGATTTTTTAAGCCTGTGATAGGCAGAAAGAAAAGGCACTTTTTCTGACGCAAAATTTTTGAGACGGGATGTTTCATTAGCTTAATACCATTTTGGAACGTAAATGAAAATAAATGAAGCCCCGAGACACGGCTAGTAGTCGTTCACGTGAAATTCAGGAAGACATTTTTTTACCGATTGTAAGTGACAGCACAGTCGCTAATTTTCCTGTGATATTAACTATTGCGGCTTAGGTTAAGATGTGTAGGTAACATCTACTTCTGAATATGATACAGTGGCATCCAAAACTAATTTCGTCGTCGATTATATCTGTGATAATTTGCAACTGTGTTGCTATTCAGTTAATTTCAATTCTACCAAAATGCGCCATAGGTCTCGCTTGTTAAGAGCCTTTTATTCAGATTTAGTCCCTTCGATGTTTTGGCCTGTGGATTAAATGGGAATAATGCATCTATTTTCTAAAAGTAAATGATTAGAGTATTAAGTGAATGCCTCAAAACGAGTGTGTGGCGTATTAGACGATATATGATCTATCCCCACCACCACCATTTCAACCACCTCTGGGGGTTTCAACCACCCCCGGTGCTTAGTGCTTGGAACATGATCCATTTGAAGGGCCGCGAAGGAATATTTCAAAAGAAGGCGTTCACCGTCTCGTGTTACATTCCACGCGGATCTAGTTCTGAATAGATGATTCCCCCATCGGAAGACGGTGAGCGACCTGTCGAGAGGGCATGCGCCGGCCATTGACTTCTGCCCGCGCGTTGAAGTCTCCTGGCGGTTGCATTCAAACCCACGCTGTTCCTATCGAACTGATGGAAGAGACCCCGGGGTCCAAGTTGAAGAGGATGGCGTTCGGTTGATTCGAGCGGCCCCCCTGGAAACCAAAATTTCAGAATTGCCTGTCAACTTTACTAAAGTGGTCACGTGGAGCCAGAATGTAAGCGGCTTTGATTGCCTCTGGGATTTATAATTTTCGTGGGTGTGCCTTCGATATAAATTTATTCCATAGCTACCCATGCATTTTAGATGGTATATTTTCTGGAGACCGAATTCATCTCCACCAACAAGTTAAAGGATAGCCGATAATATGAACAATCGTTTTCCTTTGATAGGCAAATGAACTAGAGCTTGAACATTTGTCTGCCTATCTGTACATCAAATGTTAAAGTTGTAATGTCAGGATAAAATGTCGAAAATTTTTACAAAATATGTTAACTGTGTGATGCCAGAGTATTTTATTTATATGTATAAAGTAATATATTCGACTGATTATACTGAATGTTTGATATGATTTCGCTTCCGCATTTCTTTTCTTGAATCGAGTGTTTCATATGAGAGTTTGGGCTGGCTGATCACCTTTCATTTATAAAAATACTTTATAATACCTTTTTTATTTTATTACTTGTTTTGTGTTAATTATATCATTATTTTTATCTTAATATCATTTCCTCGAATTATTGAAAATTATTTTAGACATTTTAAATGTGATAAGGCGGTAGGAAAGCTTAAAAAACGACCACCGCTGTTATTTAAACAAATATTTCTCTGCAAAAGAGAGTTTTTTTATTTTGCTTTATGAAGTGAAAAGGATGATAATAGCAGCGGAGGCTATTTCTTCTGGGGTTAATACAATGATCTAAAGTATTGATGCCGTTGATATTTTGTTGAATTATCTCAATTGGTCAGTTCATTGATATTACGTTGTATATATACTTTATTTATTCTTATATTGATGTGTTCCTCTACTTTCGACTTTATCTTTCACCTGCCACTCTTTCAAATCCTTTTCAAGAGAACATGTACGAAATGGCGATTTATCATCCACAGTTTACAGCCTAGGTTTGCATTTTTCGACCTTCTTATGTGATATTCAGCCTGATTTCGCATGCAGTATTAGTTTGCGATGCAGCGTAGTTTACTGTGAATATATATCTTCATTAATTATTTTAGAGCGTCGATTTTTCTTTACTTTCAAAATTTCAACACGTTATGATTAATGAAAAGCTTAATCTTCCACGCCAACTCTTTTGAACCTTATCTCTTGTTATCCTAACTTGTTAAAAATGCTTCTGTCTGGAGGGAAGATGGTGAAGGTTCTGCTTAATATTTGTCCTTCTACGTGTGTTGCGTCTCTGGGTGTTTACTCACCCTACTTTGTCGACAGAGAAAACACCATAATTATGCGTGAGAAACTACTTTTTGATATCCTTACTTATTCAGGTTTCATGATAGAGAATATGCTTTTTTCAATAAATTTGGTGCTCTTTTTATACGAGAAGTGAGTTTTTACATTTTGCCTCGATCGTTTAAACGAAATATTTTTGTGATATTTTAAAAATTAATTTCATATGTTTTAAATAAATCAACTTTTATTTCACGCTCGGATTTTTTTTCGGTCTCTGAAAATGTCTTTTATCTATCTTCAGTTTTAGTAACAACAAAATTACTGGATCTCTTTACTATTTCACCCTTAACACAGGCACAAACTCTTGAGTACTAGTGATCGAAACTTTTAGTCGATATCAATATCGATAGTATTTATTTAATACAGCTGCTACAGGGGAGGATTTTAGCTTGCAATTTAAACCGCGTAGGGAATATCTCAGGTGCAGGGTGAGAGTATGAGATCATAAATTCCCCTCCTTTTCCGCAATCGATAATTCCGACCCCTTAAAGAATTCTTCCTCCTGTTACAACAGAGAACATTTTAAATTCATTACCATCTATGTTCCTGTATTAATATATAATTTGGTGCCATTTGTGAAATTTGGAACTAGCCTTGGCAATTATTTGTGTGATCATTGTAATGGTGCTTTTTTCAGGGTGAACTCTGCATAATTTAACGGCAGAGAAAACGATAACTAATTAATTGGGAGTTACAATAGCCGCGGCTGGGTGCTACTTTTCTATCCATTGAAAAATAACTTGCTAAATCAAAAAGTGAAACCTTTTCACTTCTGCAAGTTTTTAACTAGGTATTTGACGACTTATTGCTTCAGCATCACAATTTAAGATGCATGACGTTTTTTCTAAGAAATGACATACATAAGACGTACGTATAGTCAAAAAAATAAATTAGAACTTAATGTAATGATTAAAAAAGAATAATGTAGAGAACTTGCATTTTATCTACACAAAACGTTTCTCTTCTCAGCCGTATTTCTCACGTTCCTTATGGATACGTCTTTTTACGAAAAATGTGAGATTCAACTTTTCCAACCGGTCAGATGAGGAAGCTCGCTGAAATTCACTCCTCTCCGAACTTTCTCTCTCTCCCTCTCCGATGTTCACCCGCCTGGTATAAACGGTAACTCACTTTATAACCAGTAATTGATTCCAATATGGTCACATACAGCGAATTTCTGCACCTCATGTGACGATTTTTACCACTGACTGCAGATGTCGCCAGTTTTCACACGCGAAATGCATGCAAGCCTTCGTGAAAAACATGAATTCATTATCGTATGGACATTGGGCCAACCTTCAATGACGTCGTCGACTGTCGCCCACCGCAAGCCAGCCACTTTATATCGGATTCGCATAGCTTTCCTCTCTCTCTCTCTCTCTCTTTCAGCGGCTATGCCGCAGCCTCTTCCCCCGTGCTCCCTCCTTTAGTTAACATTCCCCTCCTCCGTGCCCCCCCCCTGAGGCTAGGCAAGCTCCCCACTCTTCCACCTACCTCAGCTCTCCCTTTCCCTATCGGGAAGGAGAAATGGGGAAGGAAAGCGACCGAAGTTCAACTGGTCGACCCTCTCTTCCCCCCCAGTATTGATGGTTTGGCTGACCACAAGCGCAAATTACACTATACATATGAAGCATACAGAAATAAGCTCCTTGAATGGAAAAGTGAAATTTAGTAGTCATTTTCATCTAGTAAGGCCCCGCTTAGAGGATTCCGCAAGCATTTGAGACCCTTCACTGAAAGGTTTTCTGCGTTAAAATAACAAACTATAAATACAAACCGCTCGGTTTGTTGAAGACTGCTATGAGCGGATAGAATAAGTAACCCTGCTATAGGAAGGGCTAAGATGGTAGCTTTAGTGACTAGGTTGCTTGACTTAGATTACCTCTTTGAAAAAATAGGAGGACGCGAGATTCTGGGTGACAGAGAGGATATAATTTTAACCCCACCCTTTTCCTCCAAGGGTTAGACGGCGGTGGGGGCTTCATTGTCTCAATATCGCCCAAATTCAGCCAAATTCATTGTTCTGATTGAAATAAATGTAGTAATAGATGCAAAATAAACGAGATACCTTGCAAAACTGTTTGAGACAGAAAGTTATTCTTTCTACCCACCGTAAGTGGTCACAACCAACAGAGATGCACCCTAAGGCCGGCAGTATTGAGTCTGTTTAAAGTTATCCTCAGAAAGAAGTACCCTGAACGTTTTCTTAGCCCTAACTTAGATATTACGTTTTTAATACTAAATCAAACTGTTAGCAGGCATGAATGTTATCGTTGTAATAACGTATTCACTTCTGTTTTTGTCTCGGGAAAATATCTGACCGGAGATGAAGAAACCAGCCCTAAAGACAGACAGGCATCACAAATGTCTTTTTTCATTATTTTTCTCCTTCGATACCAATTCCATGCAGATGAAATAATTTTGATCCGGCTCCATTCATTGTGTGCATAACATTCCTCTCGTGCAGTTCAATTACTATTAATCGGCCATCAAAGTGTCCCTTATGTGCTCACTCTCTCGGCTTAAATCCCGCTTGTTTGACGAAAAGGATATGATACAAATCCCTCCACGCCCTGCCGCGAAATAAGTGGGCGATACTTCTCCGCGTGGGCTTTCCCTGAAGGTCCTTAACGGTGTGCGCATATCGATTTCACTCACAGGGAAAGTGTATTCGTTGGGTTACTTGAAAAACGCCTACTCGTCCCGAAATCAAGTTGTACTCTTTTTAATACGATCGCTCAGGTTTCATGAGCTCTTGTCTCCGGTTATACAAATGAGATCGGAAAATTTTGAGGTTTTTCCAGATGTTTCGACTAGTTGGTTTGAGGTTACGTTCAAGGTTTCGAAAAGGTTGATGTCAGGTTTCTCATGGAGTTGAAATCCTTGGATTACCAAACGGAACCAAAAAATTATCCGACATGAATACCCATTGCTTAAAAATAAATTTCATGCTTTGAAACATGTGAACATACCTCATTTCAAAAGTCTCCCTGCTTTTATAATATCCATGATCAAAAAATTGGAAAGACTATTTTCTTCTCTAATTAGCTCATATTACATAATCATATTATCCAAGCGTTTTGAGAGCAGCTCTCTCATTGTATATATGCATTAATTTTGTTATATTTCTGTTTTTATGTGTTACGTGAAGAACAATTCTCCAAAAAACACCTCAAAATCTACATTTACCGTCTGGATTACGAACAGTTTCTCTCTAATGCAGCAGTTTCTGTAAATTTGGTGACAGAATCGTCATGAGATTAATGTAGTCCTGTCCAGTAAAGTTGCTGATTTACGGGGGAATTTTTATGTACGCATTGCGAATTGCATTTGTTTTTCTTTGGTTCAATGAGGTGTCAGGTGTTCACAAGCAATTAAGTAATTCACATGGATTTGAACTATATCTCAACTTTCTCCATCTGTTTGATACAGAGTGTCGTGATGTGTATACCGATGAATATGGAATTAAGTGCTAACAGACAAGGAAGTAATAGACCGAAACGTAACCTACTGCCTTAACTCACTTCACTCCACTCCATGAGAGTAGAAAGTCAATGAGCCAATTGGCATTTCGTTTCGGTAAGACAAGTCGAGAATTAACGTTTCCATTTCTCTTATTTCAATTAATTTTAGCCGATGCCCTTAAAAGAAATCGATGAAATTTTTTTAGCGTAGCACATATTAAACAAGTAATTACTGATCCAATAGCTCTGATCAGCATGATCCAAATTTATTGTTTAGTTATGAATATTTCTCAACTTAGTAAAGGTTTTGTGGAATTGAAGGCTCAGCTTAATAGGATTAACGCTCAAGACATTGGCTGTGGAATATCCTGTAAGAAAAATAACACAAATGTTTAATTCATTGATAGGTGGAATTGAAAAAAGGACTTGATACGAGTTGTCACGTAACCTATTGATTGTAAGGAATGGATAAATTGGTATTTCCCATCCGGATTACTCAAACGAGTAGTAATTAAATATGATTTTCTCTTCACTATCTTGATTTTTGTTCTCAGGGACAATTTTGCAAGCTCAAATTAAAGGAAATAAATGAAATGTTTTAAATTATATTGCGTATTTGAATTTTCAAAAATCCATCGTGGAGAAATTGTCGGTCAAAGAACGCAAAGTTGCTGTACGTGATCCTCAATGTGTGATAGCATTTTTCGCTGAGCGTGAAAGTTAATCGGGGATGATATATGAAATTGTGGTGTGACCGATTGGATTCTCTATGAATGTGCTTTCGCTGGGCAAAAACTTCTTCGTAATTTTCTCTCCAGTTAGTCTGACCCGTCTGACAAGCTTGGATATCTCGCCACCTTTTCTCACTTGATTTATCTTTTTTGCGATCAGTTTGTCATTTTTATACCGACTCTCATTATTGTCAAGTAATATTTTCTGTGATGCGCGACGCCGAGGTAGTTAAATGCTTTTTATTGAAAGTGGCTGCATGCCTTGAAAAACCTACGTGCAACTGCCAGAAGGCATCAAGCGAGTCGCCCTACACCCTATCCTTTATTTCTCTATTTGAAGACCCATGTGTTTGGAGATTCTTCCGAGATCCTGCTGCTTAACTATCGGCACAGTCACCTTTAAATATCGGAGTTCCTCTTCCTGATCTGAATGATTCTTTCATATACGCAAGTAAGTTCCTCGATGCCGCAAGTTTGCGGCAAAATCGGCTCTTCTGGAGCTTTAATATTCGGGTAGTTCGGTGTGTTTTTACTTTCACCGACCGCAAGTGAATCGGAGAGCATTTTATGTTAACACGGTGGCTTGAGAATATCTATCCCTCCTGAGGAACCGATTTCGAATCTCAGCCAAGTTAGCAATTTTTCAGGGAAATTAAGATCCCTACTTGTGTACCATGTGTACAGCTTGTCATGTTGGAATTATACATCCGTTCAGCTGAGTAGTCCTTCTTCCCTTGAGAGTGGACTGATTTTGACACCGAGTTTCTTTCAGCAGTATAACCCTCCTCTTACTTTGAATAGAAATTCCTTCACCAATCTACCAACTTGAACTGAACTGTGCCAATAATTGTCGGTCGCCTCCTGAAATATCCCAATGGTAAATGAAGGTCGTCTATAACATCAGAGATCGATAACAGAAGGAAATTACTCTTAAGTTATGCCTTGGGAATAATAACAGAGGATGGACATATCGTTTCTTCAAGACTGCTTCCCCAAGTTTAGTCTTTTTTAGTTTTCTGTAATAAACTTCCGACCGGTGGTAGGTCTGAGAGACAGATTGTTGTCATTACCGTACGTTTCCCTCGCACCGGCTGTAATTTTTAAGCGTTGTGCGTTTGCCGTTCGTGGGACCCTTTGCGTGAACGCTGCGTGGGCCTCCGTTTTTTTCTCGACTGGGAATTGGAGAGGTTCGCCCGGCGCGTTGGTCCTCGAGCCTCCCCTTAAATGCGGCGCCACCCAGCGTTTGCCGAGAACAATGGGTCGTGAACTCAATTCTAGTTTTGGAAGAGAACGGAGGAGGGAGGCCTAGATACAAAAAATATACGATATTGGGGCCACGAAACGTTATGCTACATTTATAATTTTGGCAGATTGTGGGGATTCACTTAATTAGAATCTCGTTTGGTTTTCGTGCGTTTCTTCTGCTCGTCGTTCCGGATCCAGTCTACCAGCGTTAGACATCGCGTTGAATGCCATTGCTTTAGTTAATGATGGCCTGAAATATGAGACTTTCGTTTGTTATAAATAATGTAAGAGAATCTTCTTCAAAGAGAAGAGAGAAAAAGTTTTTGGTCCTTTTGTACTCGGTTTTCCTTCATTTTCCCTCGCAGTTAGGGGTACAAAATATCATATTTTAGGTTCCCTCGATGCATTGTTAGTTTCTTAATGCCCAAGAGATAATTGTAGATGACTCCCTCGTGTCTATTTAACGACAAAGTCAAGGTGTTTGATAGGATTTACTTACAGTATTCAAACATTTTTTCTCTCACAATATCATATTTGTGATGATAACATTTTTTCTCTCACAATACCATATTTGCTTTTTCATTTGCCATCAATGCTTATCTAACCGAATACTTGAGACTCGACAAAGAATCGACTTGAGCGTTTGGGAAACACAAACATGTATTTAAATGATGATTGATAGATTTAATTTTGATACTAGGAGCATTGATGACAAATAAGACGCAAGTATTCAGTGCGTGAGACAGTTATGTAAATTTTGACAATTTTTGTATTTTTGACAGTTATGTAATTGACAAATTTTTATACGATTATATGCCATAGAAGATAGTTTTAGGACTTCATAGGACATGTTTTCTTTGTGACGACGGTTATCACTCATTATTTCTGCGTTGTGCCTTGAAAATAATCACTCTTTGAGATTATTCCTAACAGATACATACGGTGGTCTTCGTCGCTTTAGTTATTTTATTATGTATCACGAATCATTTTCATTATTTCCCAGCTACATATATTTTAATTAAAGATGTAATTCGTCTCGAGAATATATTACATTTTTGTTCCCATCAACATTTAGAAGCTGGAACATTCCATTTTCTCCCTAGGCACAAACAGATGACTCCTCACATCAGCTCTGCATAATTTGAGCACCGAATGATATCATTGGTACACATGTGAGCGTCAGACCACTATCTACAAATATGACGGCCGGGGATTAGGTAGTAGGCTATGCCGAGCGGTCCAGCGGTGCCGTCTGAGGTGATAATCACTCGAGACGATCCGTTGTGGAAATATGTGCCCGGATGGAGTGGAAGTTAAGTGTCATATGGATGGAAACGGTGCCACGCGGATGAAGCCCTGAAATGAGCGAATCACGAGCGAGTGTCCCAAGGTCAACCACCTTGCGGGCTTAGGAAACGCCCGATCGGAGCTGGGTAATTGCATTGAGAAAACAGTGCCGCAAGGAATGTGGAAATAATTATGTATTAGCGGTTGATATACTTTGAATCATGTCGCTCTCGGAAATACCGAGAGACATTTTGTAGCTTTTTTTCCTACTGACTGATTATTTTTTATGGCACTATTACTCATAGTTTGAGCTGCTCGTGTAGCTAAAACTGAGTACTCCAGGCACTAGAATCACAAAAATTTTGCTTTTACAGTAGAAGATAATTTTTTATCAATTTAAAGACTGTATATAATGGCAGATAGCTCTTTCTCGTTGAAAAAAATGAATTGTGCTTCTATTTCCTTCTGATATGATTTGAATAAAACTTTGTATAGTCGTAAGGCACTGATTCAGGCTTAGCTTGCTGGCAAGTCGTAATAGATAAAAACGATAACATTCTATTTCACTCATAAAAGTTTAATACCGACAATAGTTTTAGCGATTCTTTAGTATTTTCAAGGTTATTAAATCATAATAAAAAACGGTAGGTTGGTATTTACACCATATGGTTCACATTAATTAGTATGTTCGTGCTGAATTTTGAATGCTTATTACCATCTCCAGATTAAAAAATCGTAGACTGCATTTAAATCCCACAAAAAATGTTTTATTAATAAAATGTCGTAGTTACAACTGAATGAATGAATATACTGAGGTGCTTGATATAATATGTGATGTTAGCAGCTGGGAAAGGTATGGATGAATTGGAGGCGGGTCTCTCAGAAGAGAGAGTCGTTGGAGTAAATAAGCATGTGTTAGCTAGACCTAGTCTTTTGGGAGGGGCCATTCTTCACGGCTCGCCTCGAACTTAACACGTTGAAGCGTGACAGTGGTGATAATGAGAGAGGACTCCGCTGTATCGTAAAGTCCCCTTTTCTGAGCTCTGTGCTCTCGCACTTAGAGCTTGGTGTTTTGGTACCATTTTGTAAGTAGGTTGGTAAAGTGTTCCTTATGTCATCATCACCAGTCTTGAATCCGAAGATCCTTTGAGATTAGTTTACTGCGGCTCTCAACTTTACTCTCCTCTATACCAACAGCGCATGCACTACATATGTTTTCAATTTGACTTCTTCCTTTATTTGTCTGATTTATTTCATTTTTCGTCATCCTTAGTAGTTCCTCCTATTCATTTCTTATTCCCTCATTGTTATCAATAAGATAATGTGTCGCAAAATACGTCCAACAATTATATATTTTCTTTTTCTCATAGTTTTTAACATAATTATTTTCTCTCCAAATCTCCGGAGGAATCATTTGTCGGTGATTCTCTCCGGCCATTTAATCTTCATCGTAGGTAGTATATCTCCATTGCTTCCAGTCCTTTATGCTCTCACGGTGTTGTACATTGGATTCTTTTTTGTAGCTTAGAGCTGTTTGTGGTACGAGGCATGTCATTTCTTCGTTCATTATCCGTACGCGAAGATGCCGGTAAATAAGTTGCAATCGAGAGCATCTTTTAAGGAGATAGTTTATTTTCAAATCCTGGCTAATTCTTATATATTTCCCGAGGTCATATTTGGATGATCCCAAAAAGAGGAACGACCAATTCAAAGGGGACGCAGTGCAAGAGATTGATAATCAACCTTAATTCTTTTTTCTATTTCGTTCTGTAGTAAACATCCATGACATGTATTTATTTTCTTCTGCGAATTTTCTTGAGTGAGAGACGTGAATTATTCAGTGAAAATGAATTCATCATGGAAAAAATCACTTCTTGACAATCAAGCTGCTTTTGTGCTATATCGCGTAATGAGGCAATTTATATCAACATACTCATATTTTTCAAGCCTTTCCGCTATTGTATTTGCTATCTCTGTTGAGATAAATTTGAAATACCTTCACATGTTGCTGAGTGACTTGGAAAATTGAACGAACTCAGTTTAAAAAGTGTAATTTCAGTTTTATAATCAGTTAAAGAATCTTCTTCTTAGAATCATCATGTCTCAGTCGAGGGCAGTGATCTAGGATGAACGTTGACTATAGATTTTTCTCGGCCATATTTTGATCAATTGCAATTTATTGAAATGACAGCTGCGGTTGCAGTTAAAAATGGCTCCTCTCGGAAAGCAGATTGAATTACAACTCATCTGAAACGCCTGAGATTTCTGTTACGTGGAAGCCACGCGGGGGCAATCTTTCACGCTTCAGCCCGCTTCGTGGATCTGCACGGATGGAGAACGTTCGTTGCCTGCTCTTACAAAACTGGTATTTCCGGCACTTTCTCCCCAGACGTCCACGGAGTGAGAGGGTTGAGGGGGAAGCTGATGTCACGTGAATTAAATCCATCGGCTCCCTCCCCCTTGTTCGCAACAAAGCTCTGTAATCCGAGTCTTCACTTCCCTTGGCCCTTTTCCGCAAATTTGAGCATCTGTGATAGAATCCTATGAGTAACTTCGCCGGGTGCAGTTGAAGGACCGACGACTCATCTTCCTTTGATTTCGGCGTAAATGTCGCAAATCGGTCGTTGGAATCTCCGCCTTATTCAGGTTATGTCCTTGATCTGAGCTCTGCGTTTTGACATTTGAGTGCTCACATCGGCTCGCGATGTGACTCATAGAAAATCTCGTTGGATGCAATACCTGAGAGATTCCGAGCCTGTAAATCTTGTCTTCACTTCCGGATATTTTAGCCGTGACATTTTATACGTCAAGTTCAGAATTGTAGGATGTCAGCTATCTTGAATCCTATTCATTCCACATGTGGGATTCATATTGCAGGGGAAAACACATCGTGGGCTAAAGACATTTTTTTCAAAAGTATTCCATCGCTTAAGGTAGGTTTTTTTGAATATCTGAGAATCTCTCCCAGTATTCTACGCTTTCAGGGGCCTATCTCGCTCCAGTATATCCTTTTTCGCCTCAGCATAAGATCTATCCTTCTTCATCCTGTCCAAGAAACCTATTTTTTTTTCTTCCTCTTCGCCGCTTGCCCAACATCCATCCCTCTATCACATTGCTGAGGAACTCATCGCCCCTTATTACATCCTCCAGCTACCTACTCTGCCAATCTCGAATTTTATTCCTCACCTACCATCTAGAGCACTTCCTCGTTAGTCTTCCTCTCCGTCCACCTCACCTTCTCCATCCTTCTTCACACCCACATCTCAAATACCTGTAGCCAATTCTCGTCCTCCTTTTTGAAGGTTCATTAATACATTTATCGACATTGAGTTTACCTATACATATGTCTTCGCTCGATCGATAATTCTTTCTCAAATACGTAGTGAATTTTTCAATCCTGGACTATTCTGCGTCTCCATGGAGCTTTCTAAAATGCTGAATGATGGTGCGATTCAACATTTCTGCAATAGTGTTCGAAAAAATATCATTGTCGTCATTGGCGGCTCTAGCGCTGAGCGTGCGTTAAACGTCGATTAAAATCTATGCCGTATTAATTGAATGTAATTAAACTCAATCCACAGCTTCCTTAGGGTAGATCATAATTCTTTCCTGATTACCAAGCCATATATATCTCTAAGCCATATCGTTTATAATGCCAATAATACGTGAGATGATAGCATGCCATGAAGAACCATCACACGATCGGTCCCGTTAGAAGTTAGTGAAGGTCAATGCACAATAGAGACCGTTGTTTTTATTTCAGCCAATATTCTGCTTAAGAATTGACTCCAATAAAATACACAATTTTATGCAAACGATTTATGATGCAATTGTAATGTGTGTATATTAATATGTAATAATCACCCAAGCTGCCCTCAAATCTGGTGATTACGTATGACGAATTAAGGATTGACTGGGTATCGAGAAAAGCAACTTACTGCTGCGTATGAAGAAGTTAGAGAAAAGAAGTTAGAGAAAATAAATGAATATTCATTGAAGTAATCTTACGATCAAGACACTTAGCTCAATTAGTCGTAATCATACTATCTCAGGAAGAGTGAAAGTGAATGTTGTCAAGCTCCACATACTGGGAATAAAAAGGCCCGATTTAATCGTTTGCATTACAAAGTGAAACCGTCTAAAAACTAGTTTAGCTCAAGGTTCTACTCCATTTCCTAGCGTCATTATGGTGAAGCTTATTTGGATGGAGCTGTGATTTGATAGTTGACTTGACTCGTTATACACATAATTCAATCAGCTATTCATGAAAATTTTCCACCGAATGAAAATAAAGTATATTTAATTGTTTGGTGATGCCTTGAAAAAACATGGCGAATTTGAAGCATCTCATATATTTTTAAATGCATATTGTCGACTTATCTCCTTTTGATGACTCTTCTATTTATTCAAGCCAACCGCTGTAACCAGATCGGCAATGCTTAGGCCTTGCAGCTTGAAGACCATTGGTTCGGATAACGCCACGGGGGTGTTTTTTTGTATTTGTCTTAGGATTTAGGTAATGTAATGCGATTTAACCAGTATAATAGTGTGAACACAAACTTGAAAGCATCGCAAAATTTGTTGACAGTCACCAGACGAGAGTTTGAGTTGGAATCAAGTGAGGATGAGCGCGCAAAGAAACCGAAAGACTCCGGCGGTAACCCAGGGAAGGATCTTCGGCCCCTTTGTGTCGCCTATCTACTACATCCTACTACTATTACTCGTATTCTGCTAGTACTAGTGGTATTCTTTTCTCTAATAGGCATACTAATACTCCTCACAGGCCGAGCACCATCAGGTCATGTTTATTTGCCAAAGTCATATTTTATAATATATTATTTGTAGCAGATTATAGATTTATATTATTAAACATATACGTAACAATGACTCCCTGTTATAGGCTAATGGCTACTCTTCTGGGTTCGTATCTGAACAGTCTGTCTGGTGTTATTAAAAGTAAATTTCAGTTTGAATTGCAAATTTATGATTTAATATTTAATCCTTGGGTGGCTTTTTGGTCTGGCATTTGCCCCCGAGGGTGTGAGGGAAACCGGCATACCTCCGTGTGAGAGTTAAGATTTGAGTGTTTCTTTGCCGTCTTCGTTTGCGATGTATGCGTCAGGAGACTGGTTGGCTGTTTGTTTCTTCTATCTTGTGCAGTTGATTGCGGGCTCTGGGAAGTTGATGGCTACTTGTTTATCACGTGGTGATTGTTTCTCTGGTACCGCTGTCTTGTTTGTTAAAAGATTTAGGCACCGGCAATATTCGAACTCACGATCTCCTGTTTATTTGACAGGCGCTTTTTTTCAACTAAGCCATGGCGCTATTTCATCCACCATTCAGTTTTGCATAGCCTAAAATACTTCATTTCTTGACCTCATCTACATCTACATCTACGTAATACCCTGCAAGCCACCACGAGGGTGTGTGGCAGGGGGTGAAGATCACCAAAGTCGTAGTCCATGCAGTGTATTCCTGAGTTGCAACGCGAAAAATAATTTCTCGTTCATCTGGAATGGGCATATCTCCCTTCCGATGTCAATAATGAGATGTCGCGTTGCTTGGTGCCTTATGTCACCTCGCGTGGAGGTGGTTGGCGTTTGTTACATGCGGAATCCCATCCCACGACCCCTCCCCCTCCTACTTCCCTTCCTTCATTTCACTTCTCCGCACACGCTAACCCTTTCACCGTTTCCGTCTCCACCCTCTCCTCTTCACCTCCCTCCCTTCCTCCCTACGGCTCCCAACCCCTACCACCATCGTCGAGACAGCATTCCTTTAACGGCCATCAAGAATAGTGGTGTGGAAGGAGGAAGAGGGAGGGAAGGGAGGGGGGGGCAGCGGAGATGTGACGGGGCGTGTGTCACGGCATATATCGACGGCGGCGAACAACCTCGAAGTGCCGCGGTATTAAGTTTGCCCTTTCATCCCCCTCCCACCACCCCTTTGCCGTTCGGAATCTTTTTGCATCCGCGAACGGCGGTGGTCGTTAAAGTGAAGAAACGCCACAAGGTTGTCGTTGCGAGCATGCGGGTCGATTGCGCGAAAAAGATTGGATGTTTCGGGTCCGCAAACCGTTATCCCATAGGGGATTCACTTGCGCGCATGCTTCATGTTAGAGATTCATTTCCATTAAGTAATTCCGTGAAGCCTCCGGAAGAGTCGATGGCTTTCCAGCTGTATGCGATATTACGCCAGCTGGCAGCGGGATTAACATGAACTGAGGTGATGAGCCAACTCCGTAAGTTTGTAATTTTGCATATCGGCATAAATATGAAAATTTTATGTATTTTTGCAGCCTTGTCGTTAGGACACTGATGACGTTTGCGTGTTACGTTTACGCATCGTTACTCCGGGTGGTTACGATAAGAACTTGGCGGGTTGTGCGCGCCAATCGGAATTCTAGCAGTAAACGGCAGACCATCGTGGTCGAACCTGCTGACGGGAAGTTGAAAGTTGTCAATTTTTTTACATGGCTGGTACACACGCATCACCCCGTGAGAACATATTGATTACAACAGACGCACTAGTTAATTGACTTAACTTTCCTTTGTTTTTATCCAAAGATCATAAGCTAGTTGACGTCGTCTCCCAACCTATATACGCTACTGTTGTCTTTCAGGGGTTCATAACCACAACACGCATTTTTACGATTTTCGCCGTAGCTGGTGGTGTGCATGAATGACCGTTAATTTCTATCTATTTCCGTTTATTATAATGTTTCCATGGATGGGACACCATAGAGAAAATAAGTATCAGGTAGATTGGACACAATCTGAGACACAATTGGTTTGTGAAGAATATAATTGAAGGTAAAATAGAGGGAAAGGTCCCAAGAGGAAGACCCAGGAATAGGTTCAATGACCAAATGAGGAGGAAAATACATAAAAAGAGATACCAGGAGGTAAGGGAACTAGCATTAGATAGGGAAGGGTGGAGGGCTGCAGTAAACCAATCCTAGGATTGAACGACCAATGAATGAATGAAAACGTTCCCAGCCGACCTTTAAAATCTTATTCGGAAGACCTATTTTCGGAATAACTAATCCGGTAGAATTATCAAATATACGCCCGTGTTTATGCATTCTCACACAAGCTGGTCGTGTTATTTAAGGAGCGATTGATTTACTTTGTATCGATAATCCTGCATCGAAACTAAGAGTCGTCATTGAAGTGTCATTAATTGAGTGTGACCAAGTGGTTATTCGTCCTTCCACTGCGGAACCCGTTTCGATTTTTATGATTTTTGTCGTAGCTGGTCCTATAGAATGTAGTTGCTTGCTTGCCTCTCTTAAGCCTTCCTCCACGGAAAGGAGGGATTCCTTCCTTGGGAGGCCACTCGAAAAATGAAGAGGGAACGTGCGCAAAAAGAGTGTCTGCGAAGAGTCAGGACGGGAGAGGAGGAAGCGGCGAAGAGAGTCAGCCGAGTGAGACGGGCAGATGGCAGCCAGCCACCCGGGGCATGGACGCCTCGACGCACCTCTGTTGTTTTCCCTGGAAGAGGCGGGAGTCGGACCTCCTGTCTACCTTACACCCACCCCGTTCCTCATTCGCACACCCACGCTATAAGGCCCCGATCATACTGCGAACGCATCGACCATTGTGTGCACGTCCCGTCGTCAGTGGAGAACGCTGTGTGAACACGCGTTCGTACCATCGCAATTTTCAGTACCGAATACGGCCACTTATCTTCATTAATGTTGTCATCACCGTGAGAAATCAGCAAAGATGAAGCGCGGTAATCAAGAAATTATAATTACTTAAACCATCGCAGATTTTACCAGTCAAGACCAATATTAAATATATTTAAGAACACTATAAACCTTTCCCTGACTGCTAGAAAAAGCATTCCAAAGGAAAATGGAACTGAGTCCCTGATATAGCGCGCTGTAGCGGTAGAAGAATTAAATAGAATATCATCGAGGTAAATGAGATAAATTTAAACTGTTTCTTTTTTACATTAGTTCTAGCTGTGCTGGGCATTTGTGGCAACGCCTCTTCTTCTTTCTAAATGGTCACTTATATACAAAGCAGACTCATTTACATGTACAAAGTAAATGAAAGACAATTGCATGCCTATTCTGCGGTTTCCAAGTAAATTTATAAATTCTACTGTTGAAGTATTGCAATAATTCAAGATTTTCGAGCTTAAAAATCCAATTTTGGGAAAAAGCGAAGCGTTTACGAAAATCGAATGCAAGAATTCAAAAAAGACAAACCCAGAGACCACTGCGCCAACTTTAATTCGACGCACAAATAAATTACGTACTCTTTAGCACAATTGATGTCTCACTGATATGATTCTGACACACGCGATTAAGCAACTCGTAAACGATCTGCTTCGTTGCTTGCTTGTCGTTCTTTGCTTTTTTGAGAAGCTCGAGTGGCATTTGTTGAAACGACTCGCTCTCCACCTATTGTACATTGAATTTAATTATTCAGAAACCATCACCAAAGTTTCATCGTAATTTGATGAATTGCTTTGGAACGCATAGAAGACGAACAAACAAACATTCATTTTTATATATTAGATTTACGCAGTGTTATCTCAATCGAAAAACATTCCCCAAAGTGCAAAAAATAATTCGAAGGACGGGAATCTAATTTCGTATAAAATCAACTGCTTGCCTTTCTCTTTTTATGCGCTGCGAATATGAAGGTGGGCAGCAGAGTGACGACAGCAGCTCATGGAGAAGCAGGAATGCAATTTTTATTGGGTTACGTTGTTACATACGTACGATGTTGGTTTGCCCGCTGCCTTCCTTCCCTCTTGTTGCCCCAAAATGTTTACTCCAACTACGCTCTCTCAACTCCCCTCCCTTCTAATTTTCCTGATGCCCGCCAAAGTACTGTCTGAACCCACCCGCAGCCCTCCCCCTCGTCCTCCTTGGACGGGTGCTCCCTCATCCGTCACCCAGCCGAAACAGCCAGCGGAAGGAGAGGTGCGAAGCGAATCGGCGAGTTTTTCTTCCAACTTCCCCATTCGGAAAACCTCTTCCTCATTTCCTTCCCGCGTCCCATATTGTGTACAACCCCACCCCCTTCAAGCCTTCCCATCCCACACCCTGCTCTTACCTACTCTTTTGGTCCCCGAGAGTTCTTTCCGTCTAATTCGTCTAATCTCACTCTCCGCGTGCCTACTATCAAGGGCGCCTCACTGAGATAATTAGCTGTTCGAAGTAATGGGGAGGGAGACTCGAAAAATCGATTGAAATGAAGATAGAACTCGGCATTAGCGTAAAACTTTTGTATGTAATGGAGAACAACGGATTTGCCGGATTACACGTAGCCCGCGTCGATTCGAGACGTCTTTTGTGGTGATATCGGTGGTAGAAGTGTATATAAATGTACGGATGTCAGCTAAGCCTTCACAATTACCTGTCCAAGGCATACAAACACAAAAGTAGACGATCGGATAGATATCCTTCCGCTGGAAATCACAAACACAACTCCATACATCTCTAAGAATTCCATCCAACACGGACCTTGGTTGATTCCATGGAGGGGTGACCAACTGAAGTAATTTGCACCAGTAGTGGGTAGGCTGGTGCAATTACTTGGAATAATAGCGGAGAAAAACTCTGCGCCGGCGTAAGCCTACTCTTTATGAAAGGCGGTCCGTGGCCCACAGTGTAACGGCCTTAGTGACAACTGTACTAAATGTGTCCCGACAGAACCAGCTGGCAGGGCAGGGAATCCGCCATGGCAGGGATTCAAACCGGGTTCTTAGGAATGGGAAGCCGGGACTCTTTAACTACCACGCCAACCCTATCCCCAACGCACCCTGCTTATTCCGTCTTTCAGGAGTACCTCCCAGGGTTGTTATGCTCGTGTCGGAGCAGCGAAGGGGTGACATGGCGGCAAACAGCTTGCACCCTTGGATCCTTTTAAGCGTGACCGTTGGCAGGTAATTGAAACTGAACGCAACACGTTAGCGTGCCCGAGCTTTTTGATTGAGTAGTTCTTCCAATTCGTGGAATGAACCAAATTCCAGACTACTGGGGCACCTAGCATGGGTTGAAAAAATTATGCATGACATTTCTCTTACGAACACCTCATTTTTTCACGCGAGGATGTAACCAAAGTTACTCAACTCCCTTGTTGACCTCACAATGGCTATCGGTGATAATATTGATTCATAAATATTTCGCCATAACTTTCATAGATACGTGGTGAAACTTGTGAAAAATATTACGAATCTATTATCTTCTTTGAATATAATTTTGTCTATATTTAGAGCCGAAGGAATCGGTATTTTTTGCTACTCAAAGATGAGGTGGTACAATTAGCTTGCGTATTTTGGATTAGAATTTTATCTAAGAATGTACTATAAAATTCCATGGCTATGGTGTTAATGAATGAGCTGTGAGATTTTACCGTCTCAAATTTCGTATGAGGACTTATCTTTCACCAACCTCAACCTTTACAACTCCATCTTAGGTTTTCTATAATTCTATAATTTCTTGACACTGGTGATTGACTGAGTGAATGATACGATATTCCTTATCAGCGAAGGTTTTCTTGTTTTTGACCTTCTTCTTTGACTTTCAATCTAGCTCGTAATATTTACTAAATTGAGTATCTCGGTTGAAAATCTATCTTGCGCAGTCATGAAATGCGTGAAGAATTAACTTTTTAGATGGAGCAATCGATTCTAAATGGCTGAGAGAATGGTGGAAAGTCGCCCACAGTTTTGAGACATGACGAATTGAGCAGTGAAATACGCAATGACCGTAAGTTTTAGGAAACTGTAAAGAACTGGTGACATTGGCGGGATAAAAAAATAAGACTGAGAGGCTGAAACCACTCATGACGTCTCGAGTGGCACTAATTTTAAGCTATGTTTTTTTTTTGTATTCCTATAGTCTTTCGTGAAATCATCCCACTCTATTTTCTTCCATTGACACGGTAGAGAGAGACACGAGTGCGCATTTGTTTTCCTGCGAGAAGGCTTTAGATATTATTGCGAAAACAGTTCCCGTAAAACTCACTTCACCTACCTGAACGTGACGTGTGTACGCCTACGGGCATTTTTTCGGCGGAATTTATATAACACCCACCCGCAAGAGAAACTCTTTTGGTGACTAGTCACCATAAAATTTCGGCGGCCTCATCTCACTCAAAACGCACGCACCTTTTCTCTCCACGAAGCCTTAAGGGGACGTAACAGTCCTCCACCTTCTCCTTCTTGCTGGCACCCTACCATTCATTTCTATGCCCTTGCGTTTTCAACCAAGCCTCTCCCACACCTTCCTTTGAGGCGTCTTCCTCCTCCTCCGCCCCTTCTCCAGTGGTCACGGGTGTCGTCGGACATTCCTGCGGCCACTCTCGCCCTCCCTCACTCCCAGCCTCTTTCAACCACCCTCCTCCCACCCCAATTCTTCCCTTCGCAAAAGTGCCTCGCAGGTGGATGAGCTGGTGTGTGTAGCCTCCTGGCGGTTGGAAGGTTGGCGGTGGTGCGAATGAACTCCCGCAGAAAGACTGGGCACACCTTTTCGCCATCTCTTCCCCCTTCCCAACAGAATGCGCATCGCAGTCATCGATTCTTTTTTCCCCTCCCCCTCTATCCCGTCGGCCCATGTGACGTCATCGGATGCCGTTGCGTCACCGCGGACGATTTAATCGCGTTAATTTGGACTCGGGATGCTTGAAAAGGTCAGGTTTCGTGGCTCGCTTCCAAGAGGAAAGAGAGGCCCCTTTCTACTTATAGTGATTAGGAGCGTGCCAGACAGACGGGTGGTGGAGCAGGCTATTGTCCGTGGGTGAAGACCCGTATCCTGTGTTACATCTCGTGGCCAATAACGGCTTCCGACGGATATGAGAACCGTCGTCATGAAAAGTTTGAAACAATCCGTTGCTGGACGGATCCACGGCGAACCGTCCTGGTGAAATCCGAGCCAAGTTCACCAATTGCCGTAAATTTGAAACTATTTGTAATGGAGAAGTTTTAAATAGTCCGTAACTAAACGGATTGACGCTTAACTCGGCTTGTGAAGCCCAAGCCAATTCTCACGTTTTCTTCGCGCTTGTAAACTTGTCTCTAAGAAAATTAACTTTATCTATGGTTGCGTCAATTTTCAAACTATTTGTAATTTGGAACAATTAAGTAGAAAACTATTTGTAATGGAGAAGTTTGAAGCAGTCCGTAACTAAACGGACCGACGCTTAACTCGACTTGTGAATCCCAACCCAAATATCGCGTTCTCTTATTGTTCGTAAATTTGTCTATAAGAAAATTAATTTTGCCCACCTGTTGAGAAAGTGATAAAGGTATGAAGCGCTTTTTTCTTCAGGGGAAGTAATTTTCAGTGAATCCTGTGTAATGCGCTATCAGCTCATCGATGTCAAAAGTGGATCTGTGTGGGTTACTCAAAAAGGGGTGAAATCCATCAAATAATACCGTAACTTTTATTCGTTAATCGTCACACTTTTAGTAAGCCATAGAGTAGGATCCCGGAGAAATCCTTTATTGTTACACATTTTAGAAAATATTGTTGCAGCGTTGAAGCTCCGTGAATGATTAGTTGGACAGCAGATGAAGAGAAACCTTTAATCCAATGACCAACTGCTCATCTACCTGGCATCCGCCCAAAAATTTGATCTTTACCTCAATTTTCAAGCCAATCTTGCATATGGAGCAAAGGCCAGCATGTCTCCCGCGACTGAATATAATTTTTTTTGCCGGAATTAGATTCGTGGTGCGGTTTGCCGCAAACAAGAAATCGTCAGATATACAGATTGCGATATGTGATACGCTAGCCACCAGAAGTCCGGAAGAAAAAGGAAAGTGTTATAGCTCGAATCTCGTATGATGACGATGCGGCCAAATTTGGTGAGCTAAAGGTGTTTTTCTAATTCTTAAGTCGGAGATATGCCGGAGTCAGTCACCAAACATGTGCGTGTATGTTATCTTTTCGAGTGATCTTCAGCGCCGACCTCTCGCCGGCCTCCTTGGGAAACGTTTTCACCATCGGACGTTCGATCTGTGCGGAGCGGAGCGGTTACCTTGAGCGGATGCCGACGGGGCGACCGCTTCCAGAGCCAATCGCCGGGTATATAACGCGCGTATCCTTTATTGATATGTCCAGCGCTGCTTTACACCTTGGCCCGCTCGAAAGGAAACGGCGGCCCCCGGAGTGGTTCGCCCGATCTCGTTCTATCTCGGAAAAGAGCCGTGTAGTGTGCTTGCTTGGCGGTGTATGCATCTGGTCTTGCGGCCACTTTCTCTTGACCTCACAGCTTGACTGGAAATCGCAGCGGAGTTGCCAAACTGGACGAGAAATCCACCAATTGCTTATTGCGCCCGTGTTTATGGTTTATTTCTCCGTCGCGATTTGAATGTAGTCGGAGAATTTCAACGGCTCGGGTAATACCGTGCATCAACTCTTGAGTAATTATGTCGCTCGCATCCCTTTTACAATTATTCATTTATGTATTAGTATTTGTGAACATAATTGAGTGATATCGAGCCAATAATGTCGATAAAAGTGAAAAAATATCCAGAGCTGTCCAAAGGCTATACAGAAACTTTCAAATAGCCGGTGGAATACCAAAATAGCGACTGTAATCCTGCCCTGTTGAAACTACCCTCCCTCCTGTCTGGTGTCTGTCATGGTGTATATGAAGTTTACCGTCGTTTCCCAGAATATTCGATCATTATTTATGATAGATAAAATAATGGAAAGAGACATTAAAGCTGAATGTTTTCTCGGACCCATGTTCCCTTTGCAAAATCCGTGACCTAAGCGCAGCCTCATCAAATCCCATCCAAATTAATTAAAAAACGGTTAAACTTAGAGTATACTTTGAAATAATGAAAACATCAATATGGCTAGTGTCCTAATACTACTAATTCTATGTCTGGTAATTTTCGGATGACAGCTTACGTATGTATTCAATATCCGTTTTTATTTATTTTTAAAATTTTTATCGGTTAAAATGTACCTTGTTTGAGAATTTTCTCTGTTCACGGCAATGCCTTGCATCAACTCTTGAGTAATGATGTCACTCTTCTCTCTCTTTTCATGCATTTATGTATGAGTACATCATTAAGATGGGCGTTAATTAGTCACGCCCAAATGCTCAAAATTCCCTCGCGCTCAAGGAAACGATCCATATTTTATTTTGCCCCTCCTCCGCGTAGTTTAATTTCGCAATCTGAAATTCAGATGAATTCGTCCGTGAGTCATTCCAATTTCGCCTCATTCGAAAGCTATCTCTATAGGTTCTCTCTCTCTCTCTCTCTCTCTCTCTTCTGAAATTCCTTTGATCTCGTGACATTTCCTTCCAACATGGAGCATCCACACATTGTTTTGCATTTGTTTTCAACAAGCAGGTTTGCATCCCCGGAAGTATTTCATTTCGCGTTGACTGACGTCAATAGCATAAGTGCCCTGACCGATCAGCCTACTGTTTGAGCCTCTCTTTTTTTTAACTATGTTAATCATTTCCCATGAGAATTATAAGGTTTGACTCTATTTTGAATTTTATAAGGAGTTGTTTATTGCTGTGATTGAATAAGCTCATTTCGATGTAATTAAGAGGAGAATAATTATATTACCACAGTGATCAAATAATCATAGATATGCTGAGAGGTATATTATAATGTTTAAAATGATCTGTTTTGCGACCTATTGGCCAGTGTAATCCTCTAACTTAAAGGGTCAATATGAAGATACACGGATCCTTATAATGATTTTTATTATGCGCTAGGTTTCGGATATTTTAAACATTTAGGAGTCAAAAATGTGCTAAATTCTCGAACAACTATGAATGTACCTATACGTCCAAACCGCGTAGATAAACTTTTTGGCGTGGATCCTTGATTTCCGAGGGCTTATCTACGATGATAGATCACTGCAGCCCTATTTTCCGGATGATACGAGTCTCCTGTCAAACGCTTGACAATTTCGGTTCTTCAAACTACAGTTCCTTTTTGTTTTTGGGCATGTGTTCCTGTAGCCTTCTTTGCTGTGTTCGTTACTCCTGTTTTTCTTAGTAATTCGGAGGAAAAACCATTTTCTAACATGGTGTGTGTCCAATGGAACTGCCTCTTCTTCTCCGCATTTAGTTCCGCGCTACTTTCTCCACTACAATCTTCTGTTTATATCCTCTTTTGTTTCTTTCCCGACTCCACCCATGTCATTTTCATAAGCTCTCTACACAAGTGTATTTATGCCTTTTTTCGCCTCTTCCATTTCGAAGATTAACGTATTCGTTAAACCCTGGTCCACCAAGGTTGGAGATGCTTGTGTAATTGACCTATATTACGCGATAAATAGTTAATTCATTCTATTTCCTCGCATTGCGGACTAATTGGTATGGCACACCCGGAACTTATTCTTTCCAAGGGTATTGGTGGAATGAAAAAACGCTAAACTCCATTTAAATTACTAATCAAGTCCAAGAAACTACCTGCCGAGAACAGTCACTCTAAGTCCATTAGAAATGTAAACATATTAACGGGAAAATATGGGTTTTAGTCAAAGACATGTATTGACGATGCAACTAAGCACTTGATTTGTAAAATGATGTGCAAGATTCATTGTTGAAGAAAAATCTTCAACTATCTTCCATTTACTCTGCTTTAGTATCATTTTCTTGTAAAATCAACCTGCAATACAGTTCATCAATAGCTACACGTCATACTCCGATAAGGAATCGGAACTGAAATAAAAATCTTCCTGGGCAGGTACCGTCCTCATTGTTTTTGGTTTTGCCGAAGGTAAATTAATATTAAGAGCAGTGTTAAATTATTATTTCAAGAAGGAAATTAACTCGAGATTTATACTATCGATAAGCAATACATAATTTCAGCGAAGAAAGGAAGGTGAATGATTTTAAGCAATAAGTCTTCTCTAGTGTCCGGTGATTCAATGAGGAATTTGCTGTCGTTACTCTTCCATTAACATGTTCACCAAAAAAACCGATCCATATTTTTACATTGGCACAGAAGCATAAATACAAAGAGTTGCGTTGCTTTGTTGCTGTAAATGAGTAATTCATTCAATTTACATTCGGTTAAAAAGTCAACGCATCATCATCGTGAAGAAAGGGGGAGAGTTATACAAATAATAATATTTTCGCGAACGGTAGGTGATTACATGGTGAAACTTGTTTCTGTTTTAATTATCTTTGATCCATCCTCCTGGAAGACGTTGATTCATGTTTTCTATATTGTAACAGAAAAACCTTCAAAGCCCAGCTAATTGCTTTTTAAAACGAGCAATACATCCAACAAGTTTTATATTCAAACGCCAGCGCGTCATCAGCAGGGAGAAAGAGAAGGTGAATAATTTAGAAAAAAAATAATATTTCCACGATAATCCGTTGATTTTGTGGGGGGAATTGGTTAATCCCCCTTAATTCCTTCCCCTTGAAATACGTCGATTCCCTTCTTTATATCCACTCTCACCCTTAGTGCAGGATTTACCTATAAGCTACACAAGCTATAGGTTAGGGCTCCCACTTTCTTGGGGGCCCCCAAAACAAATTGTCCGAGTGAGCAATTGTCATATATACTTAAATATACCGCAGTCTCATGTGCATGGAAAGTGATAAACTACACAGTATATCATTTGATGACGTCATCAGTGACTTTGCTCTAGCAAAGGCATGAAAGACAATATTTTAGTTTAATATAATTCCTTAATCCTGATAACATGTTTCGAGAGAATAGATAATAAGCCTTTGTAAATTGTGCCTTTTAAAAGAACTTTTGTTTATTTTTACCAGAGTTTTCATTTTTTAATTTGTTATGAATAAAAATGATTTTCAGTTCAAGATTTATTATTTAACTATCTATATACTTCTTAATTATATTTCAGTTTAACCCTCTAGGTATCCGAAAATCATATTTGGCACTGACATATAATATCTGGACTTATAAAGGGCCCCATATCTCAAATAGCTTAGGGCCTTATCAAGTCTAAATCCGGCCCTGCTCACTCTCCTCCACCCTCCATGCCTCTCCCCTCCTGGCTCGCAATAATTCTTCCCCGCATGTGGTATTCGAGGTTCCTTCTCCTGCCTCACCCCCCAGTAGGAGCTCTGGGCGTCCTTGCAACCCAACGGATTGATCTCCCACCACACCTCATCCTTCCCTTCTCCCTCTCTCTCTCTCTCTCTCTCTTAGGACGTACGTCTTGGAGGGGCTGCTGTGATGTAGTCCCTCCTCTATCTCACCCACCCACCCCCAACACCAGTGCCGCCTGGTACCCCTCCCTCTCTCCCTCAGCCTCCCATTTCCGTAGGTTGATTGCTCATTCGAAGAGGCGAGTGAAAACTAATGTCACCTTCACCACTTGGGAAAGCTCGAGCAAATTTTTTCTCTGGCCATAATGGAAGCCATATTCGAGTTATATTTTAACAATTAAAGCAGTTTTAAGAGGCTTGAAGTAAATATTGGTACGCTGATGACGCAAAAACCTCATCTTATTTGTCTGAGTGTCTAAGAAACTAACTAAATGTACTTGTTTGAAGATTTTACTTGGCCTTTTTTTTCAAGTCGTGCGCTGAAAACGCCGTTCAAAACCGAAGTTTTTCGCAAATGAAAAAACAAACTATATATTGGCGGATAAAAATTTATTTCTAAATATGTAATTGATAAAACTTATTAACCAAACACCGCTATATTTTTTATGCGATGTTTGGACTAGAACCTACTTTTTTCTTCATAAAATCTCCCAAGCGCGTACAGGGGCGCCTAGGCGTGACATATTCAAAGGCAAAAGGGCTGGCACTATTTTTGGCAACTATTTTGAAAGGTAATTGACAAAGAGGCTTATATTTTTTGGCACACTGTAGATGTAATTGTAATTTTTTCTTATTAATAATTCCAAGTTCATTCGAACATATGTCAGCCTCAAATAAACTTAAGGATAGTGGGGTAAACTGAAGAGGTTCATTTTAGACTATTCTACCACCTGACTATCAGGTTTGTAGACAGTCCTTTAACCTATTTGAGATGGGAATTTCGTTGATACCATGTCACTTTCCTGCAAATTATTTACTTTCCATAAGGTCCCACAGGAAATCCTTAAAAGCCTTGCTCCTTCTTTAGTTCCTACCCTTTTAATACCAGGTTTTTCGTATTCAGGAAATGCTGCTGAAATCATCTCAGCTCAGGCTCAGTGGAGTATGATGCAAATATATGAACAAATTCTAAAAAATAATCTGATCAGTTTTAATTTTTTCGGTAGCTGCCGTTATTTAATGATTAAACAGAAAAAAAATCCTTTCTTCATGAAAATAAATTTGGAATAGCATCGGTTATGTCCTCAGAAGTTTTATCGCAAAATCTCTCTACCCTCCTCGCTTGTGAATGTTCAACTGTCCAGACTTACGTTCTTAATTTGTGATCTTAATCTTTACTTAAACCGGCCTTAAATGGTGAAAGGGGTGCCTTCGTGCGGTTATAAGAGGGCGGCGAGGCCATTGGGATTGTGAGAGAGGGGATGGATAACAGGTTTCCACCTTTCCCCGCAATGAGTCGCTGGTGTGGGGCCCTAGGGAGCGGGAATGGGTGGGTGGGGGGGGATGCTGTGCAGAAGTGTGATGGCATGGGGGGCTGGGGTGTGGGAGGGGAGACAGATCCGCTTCATGCCGTGCGTGCAGCGAAAAGTCTAGTGCTCCAAGAGCGTGTATGACGTGGCTCTAGACGTTGGTCTGGGTGTCTTGTGAAGCCGCCAATCACTCGGATTCACTTCTGCGCACGGCAAGAAAGTGAACTGTATCTCTTTGCAGACCTGCGTGGCCTAGAAACAGAGGAGACGTATAATAATTGCTCACGAAAAGGCTCGTTCAATCGCTTTTTTCCTCTGCATTCATGATCGCTCATTGCGTATCAATCAGCAATAAGAAATCTAGCCGTATTGTGAATGATTGTTTGTATGTAGCCTTCCAGTCCACTCATTTTCAGCTAAACGTTTAATTCCTACATTAAGGCACATATTTTTTTTATGTTTGATTGAATATTTTCTAGATGTAAAAAACGAAGTTAATACGTTCTCTCATTGGTGGGGCACAGGTCGACTAACCAACGTTCTAATAATGTGCAGGGACAAAATTATCTGTTGGCTTCAAGTCAACTAACAATGACAGCAAATATCATGCAGTTAACTTTCAGCAGTCGTTAGTACACCAAATCTTCACTTGGGTCATCATTGGTCGTTCAATCCAAAGATTGGTTGACTGCAGCCCTCCACCCTTCCCTAACTAATGCTAGTTCCCATACCTCAAGGTATCTCTCCCTATGTACTTTCCTCATATTTTGGTCCATGAACATATTCCTGGGTCATCCTCTGGGGACTTTTACCTGCATTTTACTGTCAATTATGTTCTTCACAAACCCATTGTGTCTCAGGGTGTGTCCAATCCATCTAGTCCTTTTTTCTATGGTGTTCCATACGGTCCTCTCCTCTTCTACTCTTCAGTACACTTCATCCTTCACACTTATTTTGTCCGTCCATTTTATCTTCACCTGGATACCCATAATATTTTCTGATTAGACCAACTGGGGTATTTCTCGTTCATTCTTCTCATTCATCTTTCCCCTTCCATTATTATTTTTTAAGAGTCTATTGTGTCATAAAATGTTTCCAAGATGTTTGTATCCCCTCTTTCTCAGAATTTTCAATAATGACACATTTCAGTTGTTTCTCAATAATATTCCCGTGAGGAACATTTCGCAAAATTTTTTTTAATTATGCAAGCACTTGCCAAATGGAGACGAGATTTTAGTTTGTGTGGATATGCGCGATGTTTTTGCCTGCCATTCAAAATTTGCCCTTCGCTTCTTGTCCGCTCGCGACATGGCGCCGCGGAATGAAAACCCTCCCGAGGACGGCGAAATGCGCGCACACTCTCACGGACAGACGCCGAAAGGGCAGAGCCGAAAAACTGGGGCGAGTTTACGAGCTCTCGTTCGCTTTTTCCTTGAAAACGTGCACTGCCCACCGTAATAGAAAAAAAATCAACGCTTCGTCGCGACCGGCCACAGCTGCCCGGCTTGGTCACTTTTGATGGTAGGTACTCACATAATCAAACCAGCTTTAAAAAAAAGAAGGCTATCGAGACCGGTCAGTGAAAGAAAAATAACTTTCTCCTCGATGAATATTTCCCCTTGCATTTATCATTGATGATTCGAAGAGGTGCTCCACTTCGGGAGTTATAATTCAGCAGGAGCGATTCATTCACGTGTGGCTATGGTAGTCGAGTTTGATCGACGTGGAGAATTAAGAGAGGTCAATTTATTCCGATCCGCTTCAGTGATGTGAAGTTCCTTTAGAAACGAGATTCCTCTGATAATGGCGGCCCCGGTGGTGACAGGGTAGAGTCCCTACCTGCTAATTCGTGAGTCGCGGGCTCGAGTCTTGTCTGGGTGGAATATTTCCCCACTCAAGGCAAGGGTGTTTGAGTACGTACCTTGTTGATGTTTGACAATACGCGATGTTAAAGGTCTACCGTCCTGTTGCTGGAATGTAATAATTAAACAATTGACTACACCTGTATTATATGAGGACCCCATAAGTCAAGGGGTCTAAGTAACAAACCCATTGTTTAGAGAAAACTTAAGTCAAAGTTGAAAATGTTTGGTACAACCCACTAAGTAGTTAAGAGGCATTACCCTAGATAGCAGCACCTGTCAATAAAATCACTTGGATCCCTTTACCACCTAAAAGATTTCTATTTTCACATCCCATTCCTGTACCAAACTTATTTTTTTCAAAAATGTCACTTAGACCCCTTGACTTCTGGGGTCCACATATTATTCACCAGTTAGAGCGTATTCGATTCGACACTTGCGTTATAAATTCGGGCCAACATCAAAACACTCCAACCGTTATGCATCACCCCCGGACAAAGCTTCAGAGAATATTCTTTGCGTCATGGTCATGGCGTCCTTTTACTTACGGCATCAGTAAAAAAATCGCATTCCCAATAAAACGTAGGTATAAAAGTTAACCTTCAAGATTCTACCATACTTGTTTCTCTAGCTCTTTGGTCCTATGTCTAATATCTCATACAATATACCTTCTGCTCACCGAAGGAGAAAAGAAAAATGGAATTTTGTCATTCTTAAAAGTCGAATGTGGGCCGGTGGTAATCTCCCAGAACTTTTGGCTCTCAGATGCTTGATAGTCTTGAGTACAAGACCTATTTTTTCTTTGCATATTTTCATTAAATGAATTCATTATTGTTATTATTGCTTTCATTGAAGCGCTCGGATGTGAGTGTATAAGATCTGAGTGAGATGCTGGCGCACCGGGGTATGTCGTCATCTGTGATTTCCTCAGATTTTCCAACGATAATGCCTAAGCTCGTATGACACTTACTGTGGCGAAACATGCTGCTCTATTTATTTTGAGGCTTTCCGAATGCATGTCGGGATTTTTTGGTGTGTGACGCGGCCATCTGCTAGCTCAAAGGTCGCGAGTTCAAGGCCCGCCTTGGGCATGTATGTTGTGCAAACTCTTAGTGATTCGATTCCAGCGAAACGCGATCACATGCGCTGAAAGGTTTTGTCTGTTATATGGAGCTAGACTGCCAAGGGTGACTCATATGGAACCAGAGTCCAAAAAGGCTCCGGTTGACGGTGAATGGTTCTCCAAATTAATCCAGAAATACAACGTTAAGTAAATTATAAGTCAAGGAACACGTAACCATCGTGAATAAAGTAAATGTGATTTTAATGTCGTGACTAAGTGCCTTAATGGGGTACGCAAAATCACAGCTCCGGGAGAAAGCATCGTTTTTATATTTCTCCGCTCCTTGTCCATATGTGTGTTTTCGCTCAAGGCGTTCCGCTGCGCCGGAGTGCTGATGCTCCGGAGCAGTGTCGCTCTCGTGATTTTTCTTGTTCCTTAGCATTGTCGACCTCATGCACGTTCCGGAACTGTGTCTCGAAATATGTATAGCTTGAATCTAGAATCACTCCCGCGGTGAATTCAAACGCTTTGGTGCTGTGACAAGTTGGGTTATGGCCTGTCACATCCCGTCCGTACAGAATTGAACTTCTGTGTTCCGATTGAGGACCAAATCGTCATCGCCCCTTCGTGATGGTCGTGGATGTTTGGTTGAATCGCTCGTCGTCACTTTCTTGTCCTAACTATTGAGTTTGGAGTCCGATCTCAAACGCGCCGAAAGGAAGGACCTAGTTTTCTCCACCATTCTCCGCGTTTTCCTCCCCCTCCCCTGTGGTGTGGCCGTCGAAAACGAGATCGCTCTTAGCTTGGAGTGGGTAAGGCTTCCCGCAAATGGAAGGGGCAAAGGAGGGGGAAGCGGTGGGTGGGGCCGAAAGTGAGGGACTGGAGATAGGGCGGGATTTGAGGACGGTTTTCCTGCACAATTTGAGGAGGAGGATAGGTGGCCACAGGCGAACCTTTGGTGTAACTGTAAAAATAAACCAAGTAAAATGAAAGGGAATATCCCAAAGTAATACTGCCTTTTAGATATCCTTGAAAGTTGATTGGCGGATTACTAAGCGATTTTCGTTCACAGGTTTTTTTGTGGATGTTGCACATTCCTTTTTTCATTCTTTTTCATCCATGGTCATAATTATTTTATATTTATCAATCCGAAAAGCTATTGAACTGTCGGCATCGGAAATTTCATGAATGTATTATTTATTTAAATATTGAAAAAAATATTTGGCCTAATAGTAATTGCGCGAAATCTGTCCGATAACGTTTTTGAAAATGCATAAAGTGTTTTGACTTATTTTCGTTTGCATTTTACGGTACATTGTGTGTATGGATTAATTCACAATGTAATCGTGGCCACTGTTCTTTTAGAGTTGCTAGTGTCTTCGTCGCATTAGCTGCGTAAGATAATGCATTCAGCGGAGCCGATTCCGTATTCTCATTGGCAACAGTAGTTTTCTGTTCTATCCTACGTCAGAGTTCTATCTAATATTCATATTTTGCCGTTGGTTTTGTGGAATCGATAGAATACATAAAGTAAGATAATTAAGTGAGATTGGCTTCACGAAAGTAGCATATTTGTTGTGAAAAATACTTGGCCCAACGATTCCATCGTCTGAAATTCTCTCGCAATAATTTTACAAAACGTCACATTTATTCAGGAATAATCTTCGACACGCTGATGCTTGGTTTGATCGTATTGGCATCACGATTATTCATGAAGTAATACCTCTAATTCTAGGCTATGAACTGAGGATCTGATCCCTTCACAATCATCCTGGCTGACTGCTCATTTTAACGTCTACAGTATTTCGCTCTGCTCTTGAAAAGGAAGATTCCATCATAGAAAAAGGATATGGCACTCTTTCTCTGAAATACTGTATTAACAGGACACGTTTCGGCACTCTAGGCCATCTTCAGGGGACAGTATTGATGGTAACCTGATGATGTCTACCTCCAAATCATCTGATGATGGCTAAGTTAGCCAAAACACGGATAGTAAATCAAGTGAGCCGTAAAATGTCTTGCAAATTAAGTATTTCAGTGGAATGTGCAATTACTTTACCTAAAAGAGGAAGGCTTCCACGATATCATGCCTTACTAAGTCAATTCAATGTCTTCATCTATTATTTTCTTTAACCCAGAGGTTATTACTACTTAGTCTACTTAGTTAGTTACTAAAGAATTACTACTTCGTTACTACTAAGCTACTACCTGGTTTCCTCTTACCTACTTAGCCTTTCGCTCCTCAGTTTGAGCGTGTAATAGAGGGAGATCGGAAGGTTGGAGGGCGGGGTCTCCACAGTCTGGAGCAGTCCAGTCGGGCGGTACGGGAGGGGAGTTAACCAGCAGATGGAGGAGTAGGATATGAGAAGGGAGTGGGAGAGGTTGAGGGAGAGGAAAAACGGACTGTGTGCGAGCATGTGATTGTATGTGATGGCGGACCACGCCCTTCTCTCCCTCTCCCTTTCCTCCGGCGCCTCTTTCCATTCTCCTCCACGGACACAACCCCGTTACGGTCCCGTCCGCTCAAGTCTCCGCGGCTATTAATACGCCCTCGCGCGGTGCATTCACGAATCTCGTCTGCGAAAGGGAGATCGACATGACACAAGGGAAAATGATTTTTGCAATATCGTATGTAGAGTGGGAGAGCTTTTGGGGAGAGGGGAGGTAGAGGAGGCATATGCCTACAGAGGCGGAGATGTAGAGGCGAAGTATGAAGGAGAGAAGGAGTTGAAGCGATATCGACTTCGTTTTTATTGCTCAGAATTTATTTCTTTCGCGCCTTCCCATTTCCTACCGAGAGATAAGTAACGGAGTCCCTTCTCTCTCGTCCAACTGCTTGGTTTGGTCGCGTTGTCGTGGAAGTAATCCAAATATTTACTAATATATAAAAAGTAATGGTGTCTGACTGTCTTTCTGTTGCTCCATCACGCAAAAAATACAGCACCGATTGAGCTGAAATTTGGCATTTAGATAGAAAATATATCTGGTTGTCAAATAGGCTATATTAAAAAAACCCTCAGGGCCCTCAAAGGACCCTCTTGGTGGTCCATGCTAAGCATTGGGTTCGGTGCAGTGGGTTCATTTTTTTGCCTTTTAAAAGTACTTTCACTGAAGACAGAGGGCTTGTATTTTTTATTTGATGGCAGAATAAATTAAGTTCTTTCGTTTGATTTTCTTTTACACTTTTTATCTGTCTGAAAATCATGTTTTTAGCTGAAAAATCTAGTATTTTTCTCTGAAATCAACAATAGCATATTTCCTTGACAACCAGAGATTTGATTTTCAAAAGATGTTCATCCCTCTAGCATTTAAATATTACATTTTCCTGCGGCCCCAACATAGTACGTAGAAATAAAATCTGTATGAGAAGCGCCCAGAGTCACAAGGACCCCATAATAGATTGCTTCGAAAGGTAATCGATAAAATCAATGCATATTTACAACAAGTATACTCTTCAATGTCCATTCTCAATGTAGCTCTCATAGGGGTATTTGATTTATGTGAGAGAACACCTTTTGGGTTACCCGATCATGAAGGAAGACCAACAGTCACTCATCTCTCAGTGGACCTGGAAAACGGTCAGCGTGTTTATTACTATGAACACAACGTACAAGATAGGTTACGAACTCCTTAACTGACCACACTGACAGTTTCTTCAGGCTTTGTCGTTTTTTCATAAAATAAGTTCAATGTTATTCACACCCGTTGAGTTTCAACGGGTGCCCTCCGCTAGTGATTTTATGAAATTGCGATGAAACGTGTATTTGCCACGTGAGGGATGGAAATGCAATGTAAAGGACTGACGTTACGTTGCTTGTTACGCCTTTAGAATGAGGTCGGAAATGAGAGAGAAAGTGACGGGAGATAATTTAAATGCTTCTGTGCAACGAATTAAACTTAGAAAATAAAAATAATCAGCTTCGAAACCATTGATCCATTTTTATGTGTCGATGCTCACTGATCAGAAACGAGTTGTTTTAATTCGAAGGTAAAATTTATGCAGGATTTCGTCGTGCATCGATCTGAGTAATCTGAGTCCAGTCACGCACTATTTGATCGTTTTCTCCTTAGCGGAAATAATTGAATTTCATTCGAGTACCTTGGAGTACTCCATTAGTTGAGACTAATTGAACCTCTCCGATCATTTATTAAACACTTGTATGACTTATATTGATGCAGGTAAAAAGTTTCACCGTAATAGCTTTTCTTTTTCCTTATGTCGCAAAAAATACAAATCAGTATGTTTCATTATATTCCTCATCGTTTAAGTTCTATTTCATGTTTATTTGGCGTTAATTCCCTTAGTCGGTTATTTTGTCATTAGACATAGTTTAGACTTGCTGTTTTGTTTTGCTTCACAGGTATTAAAGATACACCAAACAGTTAAATTAGATTTTCGGATCCAATAGCGTTAACTAGGTGATAACGCGCCGGCTTGACAAAACAGATGTTGACGGTTTACTTCTATCTTTGGTCATGGATTCTACGTTTGTCTTGATATACGGATTTTACGCTAGGCGTAGTGGTTTACCCTTAAGCTGATGAAAACCTACAACCTTCTTCGGCTGTTTTTTTCGGTAATCTTTTGTAAAAATATTTTGGAGGGTAATTTCTCGCCGGCTATCGTGAAATTGACAGTCTCAAACTTGCTCGAGAAAACGCGGGAAGATACACCAAACAGTTCATCTAGGTTTTCGAAACCGATGGCGTTAACTAGGTGATAACTCGCCGGCTTGCCAAATCAGATGTTGACGGTTTGCTCGCGCTTTGGTCATGAATTCTACGTTTGTCTTGATATACGGATTTTACTCTAGGCGTACTGGTTTCCCTTTCAGCTACTGCAAACCTTAAGTCTTCGTACGTTTTTTCTGTAATCTTTTGCGAACATTGCAAAGAGTCATGTCTCGGCGGCAATCGTGGACTCGACTGTCTCGAACTTGCACGAGAAAACGCGGGAAGCTTCGCAAAACTTTTACTTCTCTTCCGGCGGCGCAGACTTTCTCGAAGATCTTTTCGTGTTTTCCGCTCCGTGCTGGGCAAGCGAGAGGGATATCTCGAAAACGCGAGAGCGACTCAAACTCCCTCGTCCGGACAGCGTGTGCGAAAAGTTAAATAAAAAAAAGAGTTCGAGAATGGGCCCTTTTCCTTCCTGTGGCCGAAAAAAGAAAAGAGTTTTGCTCTGAAAGAAAGTCGGCACTGTCGTGGAATGGATACCGAAATTGAAAAAAAAATTAAGCTGGATTTGGCGAAGGGCGGAGTTAAAACGTGTGTGGGTGTTTGGCGTGGTCCGCAATCCGATTCTTGCGGAGCAATTTCTGCAGGAGAAAGGGTGAGAGGTTGATTCATAAAATGCAGAGGAAGGGATTGAAGAGAAGGGAAGGGAAAGGACAGTGTTTAGTTACTGGGTCGACAGGAAAAGGAACACCTCGCAAAGGGGTGTGGTGTGCGATTGACTGAGCAGATGGAGTCCAGGCCGGCCGTCCAGCTGCGGCGGGTGTTCCGATAAGGCTCCGAAGGGTTGAAAACTCGACTCAAGTTTAGAAGCCATTTACACTAAGCGAGAGCGCCTCTGTTGCAAATGTCAGTGTTCGCATATATAGAGGACCCTAGCCGTCTGTTCTTATCTCGACTCTCAACCCATTCATGGATCATGAGCCGAGGATTGAAATAATGCCTAGAAGGTCTTTTGAAATGGTACCTTAGTTGCCCTCTGTTCAGTGATTTCGATTATAAGTAACGGAAGTAAATCGTGTAATTAGTACTGGGAGCGTAGTAGCATAGATAAAGTTTTTATTGTATTTTATAGACATATTTATGTGCAATGAAAGGGTAGTTAATAATCTCTGTGATTTGAGATATCACTGTTTAACTTCGCAAATATTTTTAATTTCTTGAAATTGGCTTTTCCTCTCGCTGAGTGTTCACCGCATTAACTTATCATGTTAGTTTTCATCTCTATTTTTATTTCGCTCACAAAAGGCGGAAAATATTACACACAGTCCCACAACGTGAGGTTGAAGAAGCTCGATCTATTCATGCCGACTTTTCAGTGCGATGTAATAATATATAATTGGCTTTTCTATCTATCCAGCATTTATTGAAATCCACTTCGGGCTTCTCAATTGCCTTTTCAGTCCTGTCCTACTTGTACCTCAAAATCTCAAATTATTTTCACTAGCCTCTTGATGTGCATCTGCTTCCCTGTTTTTCATGAAGATAACTTTTTGAGTACACTTATTTTTAATGACGGATGGAGCCTTATCCTACCATTTTTCTTCATTTTCGTACTTGATTTTCATGTTACCTTAATGGAGCCTTTATTCTTTGATATCTCTGGAAAACAATGGATTCACTCACGTATTCAGGGTGAGCCTACGTCTTGAAGATGGGGCGCGCGAGCAAAACATTTCGCCATCATAAAAATAGTTGTTTCAACATTGATGGTCCCAAATATCTTCCCATTATTGACATTTAATGGCATTGTTATGAGTTGCCAGCGAAATTCTTGAATATGATGGTCCCATAACTCAGTATTTAGGTATTTTCGAGCTACTGTTGGCGATGATAACTTGTGTGGAAAATCGAATCTGTTCGGGGCTAATTCTTCTGATGCAACGCCTTGGTAATTTCGCTTCAGGTTATATCCAGCAGCGGTTCGGGATGAGGTATTTCGTGTTTTTTTTCCTTGTTCGTCATCAAGGACGAAAGCGGACCGGTTTCCAGCCTTGATAAAAATAAAAGTCGAATTTCTAAAGAAGATATAAAAGGGCACCTCATATTTTTTTTATATTTTTTTTGTACGCATCTTACACTAGGAGGTAATGGCGTGCGTGGGAATGGTCGTAGGCTTTTACTGCTCGAAACCTTGAAAATACGGCACTTTATGCCCTGTCCTAAAAAGGCTAAGATGTAGGTACTCCTCGTAATTTTTGTTCCGGAGCGACTTGTGATTTTAATGGTGGTTTCACTGACGCGGTATGACATGATTCCTCACGTTTAACGCAAAGTTTGTGGTTTCATGATCAAGTTAATACAATTTCATGCCGACAATACCCTTGGCTGATTGGATTGGCTTGGTTGATGGTATTCCGAATGTATGATATATTACTGGTTGCCATATGTTTGATCGAATGTCGAGTTACTGCTGTAAGCTCATTCGTTGTAGAGGAATATAACTACTTCTTAATCGATGCAATATGTTTTTTAACTCGGCATAATGCAGAATTTCCTTTTTATAATCCTCAAAGTATATTCTTCACCACTTCGTCGCTTAATCGTCATTGCAACTCGTAAAATAATCGTTTAATTAGCGGAGTGTATTTAGTTTTTCATTGCTTTTTCGAATGGTTATTCGTCAATATTACGGCCTTTGCCTTTAACATTATGCCCTGATATTCCTAAAACATAATTTCCTCATATTTATCGCCATATCGTCTGTAATAACTAAGCTGTGAATTATCTAATAATAATAGGTTTGCGTGGGAGAGACGCTATTGGCATCATCATATTGACCTGATCTGGACAGGCAGAAACGGTCTCTCCCGGATGGATGGAAAAGTATCTCACCAGCTGTTAACGGCCAAGTGTTGACCGTAAGGAAGGAAACGCTCTCCTGATTATATCGACGTCGTCCTTGGCGGACATTGTTTAGAACGCTACGCGAGCTGACCGCATATTTCGTAACGCGGTGCTAATCATTGGCGCGGGGCTCAGTGCAATCGCTTTTGCGGTCTGAAAAGAGCTTCATTGCCAATCGGATGAATAAGATTCCCTACTCGCTCTCGCTGTAGCTTTTTGAGTCATCCGAAAGAGTGCATCGTTGAATGACTCCTCGTGAACAATGCAGCGGATACGCGTCAAGGATGCTCTCGGCTGCGAAGCAAACACATATGATCCATGCGACATCCTGTAGTAGAAATGGATAACGAGTTACTCCCTTGGTTTAGACTCTCCTTTATCCTGGTTGAAATGATGATCGGAATTGGAATAAAATTTGGTCTTTAGCTTAGCTACTAACCCATAATATGATATGTTTATGTGAAATAAATGCATTTTTATAAGTCAAAATTCTTCGCTCTGCTTGGTTTAAATTTCTTCAGGCTAAAACTGCCGGGGCTGAAGGCATTCATCACCGATACTACGCTATAGTTTTGAACAGAAAAATTGGAGTGTCATTGACCAATTGTAATAGTTTTCATCCGGACACCGTCTCTTTTGGATCTCACAAAGTTAGAAATCTTAGGTGATCATGATAGAAATCAAAATTGGCTTATAATGCATAATTGTTTTTCCATTGGAATATTGAAATAGTTGATGCATCGATTTGGTTCAATCATAATACATCGGGGAAATTAAATAATACATTACTTGTAAGTACAGTAAATCCGTGCTCAATTGCAAGTGGCATTTCTCAGGGACATACTTTAGCAACGTGAAGCAGAATGCCTCGCTGGAGGACATTCCAAGCTGCGCACTAGTCTGCGTACATGATCGGGCTCAATAGGGAATGTTCAGAGGTTGCCAGCCTTTACTAACGCCGCAGACCGCCTCAGCGTCCCCATGAAGGCCTTGTGGTCCATCTTGTGTTACTTACCATAATCATCGGCTCCGGACAATAACGATAGCATCCATTGAAAATAGCTGCTTTTTGGCGTATGTATGCACTCGAAAGCTTAATGCATGTAAATCGCAGGGACAAAAATGTGGTCCCATATCCACGTCCAAAATGCTTATTTGAGTCACTGGCCTATTGGGTAAATGCTAGACGTGGTCTCTTCTGAAAATGTTGAAAAAAATCCTTTTAGAGACGGTTGAAAACTTATTATTTTTATAATTTATATATCATGGGAACCAAAATATGGTGCATTCCTCGTCTAAAACGTTTATTTCGATTCACTGAACTATTGGGTAAAAGTTAAACGTGGGCTCTTCTGAAAACATTGGAAAAATTCTTATTTGACAGCTGAAAACTTATTTTTCTCTCATGGATAGGTTGATTTAATTCTTAAAATCATTTGCATGATTTTATTTTGCCCACTCATACCAAAAACACTGACGCTTTTGAATAATGCGAGACGTTCGTAATCTTTAAAAGTTTCATTTCATTTTATGTTTCAAGTCTTTTTCCGTCGCCTGTCACAAGCTCAGATCGTGGAATGGAAAGGATAGCTCTCGCTTGCCATATTGAAAGGCCAAAGGTTGAATTATGCCGAGACTTTTCTGTGAGTCGGGATTGGGCCAGTTTGCCAACTCTACTCGGCACGAATTTCCTTCTACTCGGGCAAAAAATATTTTGAGGGATACTTTTAATTTTTACGAACCTTTGGGCGATTAGTGTTTTTTTGCTGCAATTTTTTAAAGGTTTTTTTTCCTCAGAGCCGAAGGGAGCTGGGAATCAGCGAAATGTGTAGTATAGTCTCCTTCGGGTCATCTTAAGTACGTAATACTGCGGGTATTATTAACTGCAGTAAAAATTTTTTCGTGCTGCAGAAGGTTATAAACTTCTATTTATGCTGAGGATTTCCGTCATTTTCTTTACCTTATTGCCGTAATTTTCAGTTCTCACGACGAAACATTTGTACCGCGCGTAAAAACTGAACTGCCATCGGTTATCAAAAATTACTGGACTGCCCTTTCCGGTCCGAATTTTTTGCATGGCCGTCCAAATAAGACTGCACAAATTTTTTTCATCAAACTTCTGCTCGGCAAGCCGACACAAGCTGAGTTGAATGGTATCTAAATGTACGGGTACCTGCTATGACCAAGTAGTAATTTACCATGAACTGATGGTAATTCCTCGATGGCTCTATACTTATATCATTCGACAGTGACACACGATTTATTTTATTTGGTGGCGTAGGCTTTCGCCTATGTGATACCTCTCTAAAGTCACGCATTCAATTATTTGACTTGAGGCATGTGTATAGCGTATGACTTATTCGCATTACTTGTTGCGAAATTTTCCGTAATTTATTTTCAAAACCGTTGGCAAAACTATTAATTGAAAAAAATTACGTTCAGGTGATAAAACCTTTCATGAAAGCCTAGTTTGATACATTTCTTGGTGAAACACGACCTGTTTCATGACTGATTTTGCAAAATTTGTCGCGGAAACTGTCACTGTGCCTTTCAAAAATAAGGAAGAGGGCTTAGATTTTATGATATGAAAAAGATTGAGGCGTTGTTTCTTATTTCATATATCCACACAAAAGTATTTGGGCGTTGGCTGTGCGCAGACTTGAGATGTAGTAAAAGAGTTCATGGTGACTTTTTTATAGATATGTTAGTTTTGAGCCTTAGGGTGGACGATTTTCGGAATTTCACATACAAAGTTGCAGGTGGCCGAGATCTAGCAACACCTGATTTATGCTAAGCGAAAGCGCCAAAGCTACCTGTAGACAAATGGAGATCCCCTCCATATCTTCCTTAAAACAGTTATTTTTTACACCCGTTTTATGCTGTTGTTGTTTAAACTGAAAGAAAACCCGTTGTTGTGTTGTGTAAGTTTAAATATAAGCACCATTTAAGAGCCCGTTATTGTTGTTACGTGGGGTAAGAAGTTTGGAAAAGTGGAGACCGAACGACTGAATTTGCGTTCTGGTGTTTAAATGAAGATGTGTCATAAAACCTATTAGGAAAAGAACGTTTGTGGTATAGTTAAAAAATGCTTTTTACGATGACGGAAGATGTAAATTGGGCAACTGTTTCAATTAGGCAACTTCCAGTCGGGTTATTCAAAAGCATTGAAGTAATAAAAAGGGAAAAGAAAGCGAATTTTTATTTGAGAGTAAAATACAAACGTGGTTTTAAATTCCACCGACGGTGACAGCTTAAGCTAGTTACCAACATATTAGCGTGGATGTCCGTCACTCGTAGAAGACAAGATAGAAAGGCAGACCATTGTTCTCCCAGTCGGTTCATTATAGTCTCTCGCAAATTTCCTCCGCAAGTTTTCGCATGCGCGGATCCTCTGCTCTTCCACGACCTTAATGTTGCTGTGCGTGGGGTTCCCTTCTAGACGAACCGGATCCCTTTAGAACCGCCAACTCCCCCCCCCCCATTCCCTGCCTCCAGTCCAGTAAGCTCTTCTCAAATGGTTCCCCCCCCCCCCGCCCCCTTGTGGATTCACGAGACGTCCTTGAAGGACGTCCATCGCCCGCGCGCTCTGAAAGGAGGAGGGAACCTGGTCTCTCCTGCCGCCTCTGCACTCGTATCTCATGCGAAGGCGGGACTGGCATAAAGGGCCGTCCGGGGCGTATGCCGGTGGCATCCCAATGGAAGACACTACCCCTTCCTCCCTCTCTCCCTCCACCCCCTCACCTGCCGTCCCGACGATCACTGCCCTGCCGTGAGTCAGTGTTCCCACGTTCAATCGCTTCAACTCGCGTTATTTTTACTTGGTACACGTAACGAGTCATCTCTGAGAGTTAAATCCTGTTTGCGCAAACGTCTACCTGCTTAAGAACGATTTTCACACCTATTTTTTGTAGCATCTGATATAAGACTCTTGTACAAATATTTGAGCACAGCATAATTCGGCTTAATATGTTCCCAACGCGAGCCAACTGCGAAGGAATTGTTTTCATTTCATCCACCATAATCGTCATCAATATTGGTCATTAAATCCTAAGATTGGTTGACTGCAGCCCTCCACCCCTCCCAATCTAATGCTAATTCCCTTACCTCCTGGTATCTCTTCCCATAAATACACTTTTCCATCCATCTTGGTCTTCTTTTCTGTATGGTATTCCATATGGTCCTTTCCACTCCTACTCTTCTGTGCACTTCATCTTTTCTTGTTTTATCCGTCCACTGTATCTTCAGCATCCTCCTCCAGCACCAGGTTTCGGAGGCATCCATTCAATTCTGGTCAGCTTTTCCAATGGTCCATGCTTCCGATCCATAGAAAGCTACGCTCCCCACGAATGTTTTCACATACTGTTTCCTGGTTTGTAGTCCTATCTTCTTTGAGCGCAGCAGAAGTTTTTTTCCCTTAAAATTAAAGATACTTCCACTTAAAATTTTAATCATGTTTACTCAGAATTATTTTAAATTATTTCTTGCGGTAAGTCTCTCTCTTTGAAGTTATTTTATAACTTAAGTTATATTATAACGTAAATTTATTAATTATTTACTCTTTGAAGTAATTAATGTCTCACCTGCTAATCCACTCAGATTTTCACTTTAAAAATTTACTTTAATGTAGGTTATTCTGACCATTTCATATATGTACGCAATTGTTCTGAGGGAGTGGTCTCTTTGACTAAATGAACTCAAACGCTTCTTTCCGCCCATGTGTCTTAGATTTCTTTCTGCATCCTTTCTGCATCCAGCGGCTTGGGAGAGATATGAGGCTGAGTTCAGTGTAATAAATGGATGGTAGATCTGCGAAACGTTGGCGGAAAGAGGTGTTTGAATTCATTCAGACAAAAGGACCAATCCTCCATCCTAAATAATTGCGTATACGTTTATAATTTACTTCGGTATTTTTTTGGGACGATTGAGGAATTGAGTTGTTGCCCAGGGGTACTGGTTCGATTCCCAGCCCTGATGAATAATTTTTCCATTGTGTATTTCGCACCATTGTGTGATCACCAGCGGGTGACTGGGTACTGCGCTGCTAGTTCCATAGTTCTTTGAAAATGCCCAAAGTAATTCAAGTAGGTAGTACTCGGGGTAGAGCTCAAATTTAAACCTTTGTGTTTAAATTTGAGCTCTACCCCGTGGACTGTAGCGCTTAGCACTCGCATATGGGCACCTCACGCATCATATGCACGGTACCTGTGAGGACAACTTGCTCCATAAAACCACCATGAGATTCACTGTGGATGAGGACGCCTGGGTAGCTTAATTGGTGCTATGTTAAGTTGTCGAATATATATATCGAACGTGTCATCGACAAAACCCCGCATGCCTTGGGACGCGGATGAATTTTCGCCCACACAGCCCGCGGAGTCCAGCCCGGTCATCCCCTATGTCGCCAAGTAGACTCAATTAAGTCCCACTCCAGCCAGTAAAAGTCTTTCGGGTCCTCTGGTCGTCTCCTCCCTCCGCAACAACAGCAGCGGCGCGGGCGCGAGCAGAATGCGGCTCGCTCGATCGAAACCAAGGCCGATCACAGACGAAGGGGAGGGGTGGAGTGGGATTTTGAAGAGGTGGGGGTGTTGGGGGATCGAGGAGCCGGAGTGGGGGAGGAAGGGGAGAGGCCAAAAGGGGTTGGTTAGTCCCCGGATACCGGTCTCGATCGCTCCGGTCGAGAGAGCGCTCCCCGTGCAGTGGCGAAGTTTAAAAACGGGAGATGGGGAGCTCTCGAGAGCCAGCCGCGGAGGAAAAAATATGATCTCCGGTGAGCTGTAAAAAAGGCCGCTCGGTGATATATAGCCGATATATCGAAAAAAATCTATAGGTTGTCAGTTTCGATTCGATCGATCGAAAAAAACGACTTCGGTGTTCGACTCGAGTCATGGGCGCCGTTGATTTTCTTTGGTACCTCGGGTTCGGGCTCTCTTCCTCAGAAATGAACTGTTGAAAACGCTAATATATTAATTATCCCACCATTAATATTATTTTTACTGGAGTGAAGCGTACAATTTTGAAAAATCGAGGGTGAGAATGGTTTCTGGATTTGTTTCAATCTATAGTGGCATCGATAGCGTATTTAATTTTAGAGCCTAAAATACCTCGATTTTCTTCTCATGTAGATTTTTGAACTACTGCTCCGTAAAGTCATCATTTTGTTAAGTTGGCTTTTATCGAGTGTAAAACAACAGCTATTTGACATCTGTAGTAGTAAATCATGACTCACTGCCTAATTTTATCTGTAGATTAATGAGATTCAGCTGCTAAATATAGCAGCATGCCTTCCAGACAAACTACCACGTTTTTTCATTACATGTGAGTCTTTGATTAAACAAACTAATTATCCTAATTACGGTTGGTTTATTTTTTCTTTGTGTGGTGGATACAGACAAGGGTGCGGAAATTCGCGTAAAAATTTGTAATTTATGGTTATTACCAGTTTTTTGTCATGATTAATTTTCTGCTCATCTCTTCCTCGGTGTTGCGTGGTATAATTAACCGAGGATGCTTAGGTATGCAAGGGAATAAACCCACATCAATTTGGCAAGTTATTTTCATCGGCTGATGACTATGTTTCTCAGTTGGCGTTCAACCGCAATCGAGGAGAAGCGTGCAAATTAATTTTTATGCGGTAGTGGTGAATTTAATCTCCCATGTCGTCCGGATCGACATAAAACTCCGCGGATGTCTCTCCAACGCCGTAAGATTTTTAATGGGCGAAGATCCTCTCGGGTGCGCCAAGGTCTCTTTTCTAGAGTCCCCGTCATCGTTTAACTTGCAAATTCTCACCTGGTCTTTTTTCACTCCATCCCCCGGAGAGTCTATCGAGAGGGGAAACAAATCTCGCACCCAGTAATTCTATTTGGCTCTTTGACCCTACCTACCCATAAAGTAACCGTGCCCACACGGCTTTTGAGGCGCAGAGCCAATCGATGGGACCTTGGAGAGGCACTCCTCTCTGAGGTGGATCCCTCGAGTATGCGTGAGTCAAAGTAAATCAATTACCCTACCTTTCTTGCCCTCTGCTGGTTTGAAGATTAGCGCTTCTCACTTTTACAACTCCTCTATTCAAGGTGGTTGAATTATGCGCCTTAGACTTTTCCATAGTTATTTATTGTTAACAGAAATTAGTTTGTTCTCCAAACCCTCCCCTTCTTATCGTTAGATACTATCGTAACAATCAATAAATAGATAAAAAATTGTACCTGAAGTCGCAGCAAGGGGCGAAACCCGTGGTACGTTTACAATACACAACATTGGAAATGTACAAGGTTTATTTTCAAAATAGATTCGAATATAAAATACTTCCACGAAGTGACGCATGAAGGTGTAAAGTTTATTGAAAAAAGGAACTGGAAATGTATCTGCAAAAGAAATAAAAAGGTAGTTGAAATAAGAGATATGATAGCGCATATCATCTTACTTGCTTACTTTTTGTGTCAATGTGACGTGCCATACGAATTCATAGAGGTAACTAATACAGAGCGAAAGGTTTGAGACGGAGGAAGGGGGTCCTCATCCTCCTAACGGTGAGTGTTGGGGAGAGGAGGGAGGTTGGAGTGGATGGAGCGGAGAGAGAGGGGAAGAGAGGAAGGAAGGAGGAAGAGGGGCGGGTGTAGAGAGAGGAAGAAGGAACCTCAGGAGAGGATGTGGGTGTCCGTGAAAATTTTCGAGGTGTCACTCCATTATTCGAGTCATCAAAGCGAAAACGAGGCCCCTCCCATCGTGAGAACATAGGAGAAGAATGGGCTGGGAAGTGCCTTTGCGTGGGGCAGAGCATGAGGGGTAAGCATAGGGAAAGAAGGCAAACAACGTCCCCACCCCTCTATAGACCTCCTACCCTTTGACCCTCCCACCTCTGTTTTCCTTTCCCACCCCATCTCTTCCCCTCCCTTCATATCAAAAGGGTTTTAATTTTATGTTGTCGGGCGTGTATCCGATTTTGTTATTGGGGTGGATTCATTGAATAAGCCGTAAGGACACGCCACCTACTCGAGTCACGCCTTGAGTGAAGACCTGAAGATTGACCAGCGTTTACAGCTGCTCGTCCATGAAACTACGATGTAATTTAACGGATCATGCAGCCGCTAATTGAAGGTTGCAGGCGCGACGATGTATATTTTTGTTTTTCTGCGAGCATTAATAACCCTGATAATCCCTCTCTTTACTTCGACGTAAATTTTCCAAGTCACCCACCGTAATATCAACAACCTAATTATTCATGTGTCTTCACTTATCAATTCATTTTCCCTCATTAGCAAAAGCAAATTGAGGGCACTATGGAAATTTTTACTCATTACACGGGTTGTTTCTGCACTTAAGACTTGAAAGCCTCCGTCTGTAAAGAAAAATTGCAACAATTCTCCTTGCTGTAACTTAGGTTGCGAGTCTTTCATCGTGGGTAAAGAGGATAGAGCCCATATGCGTGGCGAGTTCTTTTGGTCATTTACCTATACCGTTCCTTACTTCTTAGCAGTCAACATTTTTATTAGACCTATATTGACGGGGGCCTATGATATTAAAAATCATTTCAGGAAAGGCACATTGCGTCTCATAAAACCGAGAATTTGTTTGTTCCAATTATTAAAAATTCGTTTGTGCGATCCAATGTCTCTCCGCTAATCTTATTGGGAAATCAGACCAATAGTTGCTTCTTGCAGTAGTATTGTTTATTTTATTTATTGTAGTCCGTCTTTTGACCTCAGATTTTCTATACTAAATACAATACAGTCAAACTAGGTGAGCGCACAACCTTGCCCTGCTAGTTGATAAACCATGATGCTGAGATGCGAACTCGCGACCTTCAGGTTAGCTAGCAAGGATTCGACTCCATCACCCGAGTGGCCGGACGTTTTTATGGCATATTGGCGTGGTCTTCCAAGGAAAAGCGTGCGCTGTATACCAAACGGCGCGTATTGAGGTAATTTAAACATTGAAAGGAAAGTTTTCCATCGAATAATGAGGTTCATGCAAATTTGACGAGAAGTCTAGAAAAAAAGTGTTTGTATTCTCAGCTGCGTAATTTATTTGGGTTACTCGGCTCTCGAAGGACATTAACTCACGCAGCATACGAGGTTCCGTACTTTCTCCTGAGTCCTCTTCGCCTGTCGCAATCGGTCCCGCGTCTGTCTGTGCGGTCCAAATTCGCTTTTTTCAGCGAATCGACGGGCGTTGTGCATATTTCCTTGGGGTAGGTGCCATAAATGTGGCGGTGTGGGTGCGTATAATGAGAAATGAGCTGTATCTCTGTAGTGTCCAATTTTCTCGCCCATCTCCATTATTTTCGTATTCTCTTTGTTCTTCACCTCCATTTGAATCCATCGCGAGGGAGAAATTATGGAAATCCATTCCTCTCTTGATGACTTATGCATGGCGTTGAGGATTTGCATATTCTTGCGTTCGGATTCGAACACTCCGCTACCTCTTGGCGAGGGATATCGGTTCTCGATGAACCCGATCGTTCCATACAACGGCCAACTTTCCCTCTTTTAAATAATCGGTTGATATCTAATTGTTGATGGCGTGTATCTCCGTCATCCATCCTGGAGTCTGTTCGTCTCTTGATGCAATGGGTCCATCCCAAGTCGTCGATCGAATCGGTCGCCAGATCCAGTCGTTCCCTTTCGTTTCCAAATGCGACCGCCTAGTGTATCCCGATACGTGACTATTCGAGCATGAAGGTCAAGGACTCTTGTTGATGAAACCAATGGCGTGATCAGGTGGGTGAGGCATCCTGCTTGCTTCGCAACTCGGGGAATCAAGTCCTCTTAGGTTTCACTGAAGTTGTTTGGAGCGCGAATCACGGGTCATTCAATGAGAATTTTGATAAATCCGAAGTAAGTTGAAAGAATATTGGAATTGGATTGGATATTTGAGGAGGCGACCGACAGAGAAGGTCATTTTTTGCCGTAGGGGACAGGGAAGGGAGGAAGGGTGGATAGAAAACCGGCGTCGGCATCAGTCTGCTCTTAACAAAAGGCACCAAAGGGGCCACGGTTTAACGTCTTATCCGATGGACAGAATGCACTTGAAGTTCCCTCCACAACACACTCAAGTAGGGATCGGGTTTTCTCTGAAAAACGCCCTCCTCTGCAGGGATTCGAACCCTGGTCGTCCGTGTGGTTAGCCAGTACTCAAACCACCACACCAACCTGATCCCTCTTGAAAAAATATTCTTGGCCCACACTTCACTGAGGTACGTCTACTTACAGGCGGGATATCATCATAAATGTTGCGATATAAATGATGCAAGAATTGCGTTGTAAAATTTTCGTCTCAATGAAAGCATTGCTATGACTTTGGTTTATGCGTGGGAAACGAAATTTAAGCGTTACTCTGTATTTTAATACGTGTTCTTAACGTTACATGATTCGTTGATATTTGCTAGCCGTCATATTAACTATAAGATATGTATTATTCCATGTTTTGTAGAAAATCTGAATATAGGTATCGAATTATTTCGAAATATACGTCTAATGCCATTAGGCTGTGTGTTAAAATAGCAATAAATTGCCAAGAAACCAAGTTAGTAACACAATTTTTTTCGCTTTTATCGATACTTATTGCTGATAAGTGCACATGTGCAAATTTTCCCGCGAATCTGAAAATAAAAGAAAATTGCTCTAACTATAGAAAGTATTTACGCAGAATATTCCCCTTCTTGAACGGATTATTTTATCCTTTTTTGCCCATGTTCCTTTAAAAGCACATTTTTTCATAAAACTATGACTATTTCTCATTTGAAGTCAGGAGTTTTTACACTTCTGGTTACTTATAAACGTATTCAAGAGTTAACCGAGTCAGTTATGATTGGGCGATGGTAAAACAACAAAAAAGGAGTAACTAAAATCTATGGTAATGGGACTCAGAGAAGAAAGAGGCAGGATAAAATAACTTGGAATTGAAAAAAAAAAGTTAAATAGATGAGAGCAAACATAGAAGGACGTAAAGCATTAAATTAGTAATTTGCAAGACTACAGCGACTGGATTACGTTACATTAATAAGATTTCGATAAAATATTTGCTCAAAGTTGCGGTATGTGAGAGAAATTATATAATAGTAGTTTTTTGCACCTAATTCCACAACTATTACTAGTTCCTTGTAAAGCGTGCAGTTTCAACAGTCCAAACAGTTTGATAAAGCCCTTTTTAGGATGTTCGATGCTTGCCTTTCTTTCCTTTCGCTCGAAGAGGAAAATCACACATCAGAAGATGACCAGAGGAGGGATGACCTTTGACTCTTCAAGTTTGTACCTTGTCCTTGCAACCAAACAAACCGAAACAGTGACGATTACTGGCCGAAACCGGTTGTGTTTCTGGTAGAATTTTATTGCGAGTAAATAAAATGTCTCGGAAGGACCTAAAAGTTCTGTTTGTCTTTAACAAAAACATGCCTATCATAGTGGTTTCTTGACTCATCGCTGCGGGAACCAGAATAAGGTTTCTAATTTGAGTAAATTACCAGCATTCATGAGCGACTTGCATAGATCTTGTTAGAATGGTACATGGAGCACTGAGTTTTTATTCCGAGGGCAAATGTTTGACACCCGGCAGCGTGAGAGAATATTCAGTGGAATCCTTGTTTCTGCTTGGATGTGATGTGTGAAGTACCTCAAGTATAGAACTCTGCCCATTGATGGGACGCTATACTGTGATCCCTTATCAATCTGTCGCTAAGTGTGTGCGCATTTCGACAATAATCTTTCCTCAATCCTTCCTAAAATCGTTTATTTGCTCTTTCATAGCCGTCTTTATTTTCGTCAATTTTCTCAAATAACATCTCAGTTATATATCAGGTATAGCATGGTCGATAGTGTATTGATTGGTCCGGGCAGTATAACCTATCAACCTACGAGCAATTTACGTTGATAAGATGATTAATCCAACAATGTAGCAGACTCGTGTGCTAAAAGTTAAAAAAGAGCGAGGATGATGATAAAGCTATTAACTTTAACTCCCAGAAAGTCGTTTGAAACTTCTTAACATTGGTCCCTTTCCTTTGAAAAACTCGCCTCTGTCGAGCAGTCGCCTATAGAGTCACATCATCAAGGCCGTCTGCTCCTCAGCGTGGACTTAGAAGCGTAATCGCTCTCGAAAGCTCTCTCCCGCTCAATTCTGAACGGGAAAAGTCGTCCCCACTGCGGAGATAATTTTTTCTCATTCTCTCTCTCGAGGTAAAAAAGTCTCGAGACGAACGGGACTGAGCGACCTATGCGGTGAGCGGGAGGAGGCTCTTGTGGCGTGACTCAAAAAATAGCTTAGCCCATCATATTTCTCTGGGTGTATTTTGGATCTGCAAGCGAAGTTCTTGCATCCATTGCACGTTGTTTGGAGAGGAAATTATGTAAATTACTTTCTGCGTACGTTTAAATCTTTTTGCTGTGGTTTATGCCACAGAGTTAATAGGGTTAACTACAGCTATTTGTCGTTTTTCAGTTTTTTGCCTTCCTCCAGACAATCATTTCTCGATCTTTTTTACCCATCCGGTTCGTCTTCCGGAGAGAACTTTGGAGGACTCTGATATACTGCTTATATTTTTTGTACTTTCTATTAGCTTGCCTCTCGTATGCCTCAGCATTCTGAACAAACGACTTCCTTCAACTCATGATTTAGCAGGCTCCAATAGGGCGGTGCAATATTTTTTCTCGTTAGTTTTGCAATCTGAAAATGGATTTTTCCAATTTATTAATATATACTGCCCATATATTTCAAGATAAACTTTTAAGATGGCGCTTGCCGTGTTTTACTTTCTTTCACGCTGCTTTCCTTCATGTTTGGGGAGTTTTAGAAAAAAATCAATTGATGTTTTCATTTTCTCTACTGATGAAGATGAATAACAAAAATTGACGGATACCTGAGCCTCTTACGTTGTACGTCAAACAGTATACCAAAATATGACATAAGCATCCTTCGCGAATTGGTAATTGAAGCTTATATTTACTGCACAGGATAATTATGCATATTCCCCTTTGGCCACCATCTCTGAGGTTCAGAGAGTACGTTTGTGAGAGGAGTTTATCAGACAACCTGCTCATTTTTCCTGGGAGGAGGGAGTGAAACTTATCCTACTTGGAGTGATCTTGAGGTCTCCAATGATTCTTCGGAGAGAATTTCGCACGTGACCTTCTCTCGAGATTCGAAAACGTTCGACAAAATCTTGCGAAACTTGTCTGATTCTCAGAATCCGAGGTGGGGAGTCTCGAAAATTTTTGTGTGATATATTAATTACGAAAACTATCAGAGCCTGTGGTGTAGATCTCTTTCATTTGGCCTATAATATAAAATGCAAGTGTTATTTTCCCTAAAGTGCTTTAGCAATCGACTGATCAAGGTGTTATGTTATGGTTTCAATAGATTATGGTTGAGATAAATGATTGTAATCTCGGTCTTCTGGAGTGCTCCTGGAGTGTATACGTTTTTATAGCTACTCGTAATTCCAAGTACTAATGATACGGAATAAACTTATATGGCAGCCATTGGAGGCAGATTTAAAAAAGCCTAAGTATATGCTTAATGCTCGCAATTTCCGAATCTTGCTCAGTGGTTTGAAGTTAACTCACAACTAAAATGGACCTTTCCTCTCCTTTCGCCTTACCTGATCCAGACATTGACTAGCAGTTCGGAATAGTATGGATATCGTGTTGATGTGGTGGTTAGAATACTGGCTAATCATATGGGCGGCCTTGGTTCAAATCCATGATGTGTAGGATGTTTTCCTGGGCAAAGCCGATCCCTACTTGGTGTCTTGTGTAGGGTACTTCAAATACAGTACTCTGTCTGTTGGGTGAGACATTAAACCGTAGTCCCTTTAGTGCCTTTCGTTAAGAGCAGGCTAATGTCGACAATGGGTTTCTATACCCTTCCTCCCTCACCTGTCCCCCGTGGCACAAATGACCTTAGCTGTCGGTCGCCTCCCCAAAATCCAGTGCAATCAGAATAATTCCACCGATGATGGCCTCTGCCACTTCCTCAGATTGACAATCTAGACGATTCTTCCTCTACAAGGGCTTTATTTTCCTTCAACTTTCCCTTGGAGAGTAAAGGAGTCGATATTTAGCTCTCCAAACACCCTTAACTTGAGTCTATTATGAATTTTCATAATGGCAATATTGAACAAGTATACTTCTTTCAATATTCTGTTACATAACCAACATAATGCCCTTGACAAGGAATCTCGAATGTATATTGGGTTTCCCAAACCGCGCTGTTTTGGATTCCAAATTTCACGCCAGGCATCAATTTTTTTATCAGGTAGCCGAAACCTTTTTCAAATTGAGCGTGCGCTCTGTTATCCGCGAGAACTGCCAGCTCGTGACCACGTATAAATTTAGCGCACCGTAATGATACTTGCAATTCGTTTCACGCGTTCTCCTGGTTCGAGTGTGCGCCGTTAAACCTTTTTATTTTTAGCTATCTCTCTCTCTTGAGCGATCAAATGTGTTCAAGGACTCGTTTCTTTCCATTTTCCTTTTTTTATTTCCTGAAATACGTTTTTTATTTGCTCTGAGATGATTTGCCCGCCGCCTGCGGCGACCTTTTCCTTCTTTTAGCAGCCTCCAGTCGTAGCGAGCTGGGGAACACCGCGGTCCAGCCCCCAATCAAGCGAGTGATAAACTCCTTCTCCTTCCTCGTCTAGAATGTGAAGACATTTCGATCCGTGCCTCTGGGCGTTCTGCCCTGACAGCACATCTATGAGCACGCGCTGTTTGAACGCACCGCCATATGCGTGCGCGCGATGAAAAATTATAGAAGTTTTCTCCTTTTTCGTCACCTCGCGGCAAGCAGGGATGGTGCTCTCGAAGCTTGGTCGTGATACCCATGTTTATGAAGAAGTGAAGACTCAATCGGGAGGGTGTAATTCGATGCGGAATCCAAAGCCATGCTTTGGTGCTGGAAGTGAAAAATGATACGCTACAATCACTGATTCGACCTTAGACCTTGACAGAATCTATTTTTCTTAAAATTGAGCCTTGTGTTATCTCCCATTTTTATGTGTATCTTTGCGAGTTGTACTTATAGAAGTAATAGTAATGACCAGAGAATCAGTTGGGACATTATAGGTGATTAGAAAAACGTAATAAAATTCAATTCTATCGCCAGTCGAGCGACTTTATGTGACTGATAATAATATATGAGGACCCCAGAAGTCAAGGGGTCTAAGTTACAAAATCGTTTTGAGAAAACTTAAGTCAAAGTTGAAAATGTTTGGTGCAACCCACTAATTAGTTAAGATACATTACCCTAGATGACATCTCCTGTCAAGAAAATCACTTGGATCCGTTTACCACCTAAAAGATTTATATTTTCACATCCCATTCCTGTACCTAACTTACATTTTTTTTAATGTCACTTAGACCCCTTGACTTCTGGGGTCCACATATCATTCATCCTCCCGGATCTCATGAGAGTGCTTCCACTGAAATATCACTCAACTATTAATATCTGAATTGCAATGTTAATTTTTGTTTTTAAATACGCTCAGGTGGTATTATTGAGTTGAAGTTATGCAAATAAATCTTAGGTACACCACGAGATTGAGTTTTTCCCCCATACCATCTTATGTTATCACACTGTGTTAGATGCAATAGATAACTGTTCGTTATGAAACTCGCTAACTAGCTAATTCACACTACTAAGCTGTTCAAGTCTTCAAGAATTAAATAATCTAGTCGCCATGCGATATCGTTTCGTCACCTCATATTCTTTGTTAAATTGATTAAAGAATCTAATCGTAATGAAAATCTGTTTGAAATTCTTTGCATGACAGTTTTATGTATGAATCAAATAAATTTGTGACGGTTTTTTAAACCAAACGTTACTAACGTGATGTCAACTATTCCATACAACCGGTCATCCAATAAATATTCTACGTAAAATTCACAAAGTTTTGTTAATTCCTGAGCATTATGGAAGGTTTTACAAATAGGCTGGAATAATTGAATAAGGTATTTGAATTTGGCGTCTCCTCACACCTGTATGGCCATGTGCCTATGTGCTTCGTCAGTCCACGCCCACTGTAATGTGCAATATGCGCCTCCGTCCACTTGAACACTCTCCTCACACCCTCCGCAAAACGCTAGTCCTCCCATAGCCCTCCACCTCTCATTTCTCGTCAATGTGTGCAACTCAGTGTTGAGAGGCACACGTTCACCTCCCGCGACCTCTCACTCCCTCTTTTATAAACACTCCTATACATACCTCCTCCTCCTTCGTCCCGCCCTCCTCCCCCTCCCCATTCCTTACCTCAGCGACCTCCACCCACTCCCCCCGACAACCCCTTTCACACCCCCACACCACAACGCGGCATTAGCGGACCCCCGAGAGAGGAGGAGGGGAGAGAGATTGTAACTGTACCTCAACCTTCGCCGGTGGCATATTTCCTCCTCCTCCATCTAATTCGCTTTCTTATGCAGACCCCGGCTGATGTTCTGTTTTTTTCTCTCTTCTTTTATTCGTCCACGTCATCGCAAATGAGTGGAGGGATGGTATGGTAAGATTTCAATCCGTTTTTTCCCAACCCGTTGCACTCCCCTCCCTCTTCTATTCTCTCCTCCCACTCGGCTCAATGCAAGCCGCCGCTATTCATATATCGCGTTTCTTTTTTTATCCGCCTTTCTCTCTGTTTATTCCCTGGATGCAGCAGACGCCCTTGCCCTCGCCTCTTTTGAGGAGGGGATCACAAGCGCGTGCCTTCGCGTGTCGCACTCTTCGCCGTTCATAATTGAGACGAGGTTTTTCTTTTTTGCAGAGGTTCTCCGGGTCTTACTCAATCGGATGGGGCGGGACCTCCCGTGAGAGGATCGCTTAGCGCGGAATAATCCCTTGTGATCGAGGAAATGCACCGCCTACAGTTACGAAACCAGAAATTTTATTAATACATAGCTTACCTATGATGCGAAACGTGAATTATTTTTATAAACTGTTTTTATTTAAAGTACGTATCTTAAAATAAAGGAGGACGAAGATTTTTATCGGAATACAATACGCTCAATGAAGTGTCCACCTTCAACAGAGGTTCATTGATATTTTCTTTTTTATATGTAATTACTATGGGTAAATGCCTCTTAGTCATGCTGCTGATTCATGATTTTTGGTTCCGGAAACCTTCTCGCAATTGGGAATATTATTTGGTTTCGTTGTTCACATCTTATACATCCCTCATCATCGCTCCAAATAGCCCAATTATCATAATACGTCCACCAACCCTGGTCATAGCATAATAGCGCCCGCATCGTGCCCCAGGTACAATACCTAGACTTGAATTGGACGAGATATGGCGCGCGTCACTCGCCGATCCCGTGCTAAGCGAGAAGTCTCACCGTCTTTGAGAACCGCCCTTCACCCAACTTGGGAGACCCGTCCGGGCGTGGTAAACGCCTACCAGCACCACTACCGCCCATGGTGTTCGTTTCGTGCCATCGTACATTTTTATTTTCTCTATCGTGCCCGCACACTCAGTATAGCCGTAAAAATCTTCGCGGCAGAAACACCAGCAAATCGAAATCGAGAGCGCTCAAAAATGAAAAGCGAAAATGAAATATCGTTCTTGCTTTATTATGGTATGGTGCCCGAGAGACGTCTTTGATGCCTCGGGGTGGTTGAAGGGAAGCAGAGGCGTGGATTTGAGGTCCTCGGATTCCTTGCGTTGCCCACGTACGAGTTATTCAAATCCAGGGTCAGCGGGTTTGTCTCTCTCCCACTCCATTAAGGTCCTGCCGCGGTCTCAAATTCATCCCCCCCTCCCTCTCTCGTTGACCAACCGCCCCTTCTCAGAGCCATCCCTACCTCGTGCCTACACTCTTTCTCCCGCCAGCGTCTGTCTGGAAATGTCCAGAATCCCAAAGGTATTCGAGGAGCGTTGGGCGGAATGAAAATTTTTGCGAGTCCCGCCTTAGTCTCCTTGAGATTTTTGCGTACGTGGAAACAAGGGGAAAGTCTTCGGAGGTCTTGAATTCGTTATGGAGCCTCCGAGGCGTATATCAGATCCTGTAGTGCGTGTGAGGAATACCGTTGTGGCCTAGTAGTGATTTTATTTATTTGTCAATCATTCTGCTTCGCCGATACTTGTCAGCTGTCAACGCTTCGGATGAGGTCATTATTACATCAATGAATCGTAGAATATTGATCTGTAATCTGAAGGTGCATCCTAAAATATTTTCAATATGCTCTCTACCAATGGACAATTAATCAACGCAGTGTAATAATTCCGAAACCTTGTTCTGTAATCTAATCCTTGCCAACACTAGAAAAAATATGTCTAGCTCCATAGCGGCCGAGGGGTAATTTGGTAGATGGCATCGAATCTTTGTCAACCAAACAAATTTCAAAAAGTTCCCATATTTTATTCAGCTTCACCGCCAGATTTTAATTCGATATTTACACCATAAATTCAGGTAAACTTGAAAATTGTTCTGGCTGTAGAAAGTGCGCAGAGCGCATGTTTCGTTTAGCATCGACCTAGCTGGTCAAACCACGAGGTGTTTGACGCGAGTGTAGGTTAATTATTCCTGTGGAACATTAGAATGTAACCATATTCGCGAAGCGATGTAACAATATTCGTAGGAAAGACATTCTGTCGGGCAGATTGCTGTATGAAAACCAGATAGTAACTATTCGTGCACTAATGTACTTCAATGCAAATTTCTAATGGGTATCGGGAAACTCAAATATTATCACTCAAATAAGGATAAACACACTGCTTAGAGCTGGAAATTAAAACTAACCGCTTCAAGGTAGCCTGTCAAAAAGTTGAGTCAGTTAACTTCTTACATTTTACCATGTAACCCTCTATGGACGGAATTATGAAACATTAGCATGAAAATATGCTGCCACAATATTAGTATGTTAAAAGTGCTATTTAAGCCTCTTTATCGCAATTTATTTGATAATAACATTTATTTTGAAATTCAACGTATTTGTACTGTGTATATTTTAATTTAAAATAATACTTAAAATAATTATATTCACACAAGGTATACTTCAACATTACCTTCATAACGCACCTTTTTTAAACTTTCCCAATTTTTTCTCTATTTGACGGCTGATATTATTTATATCAGAGATACACCAGGCACGCCATCGTCAGTGAATAGCGTTACACATTCATCTTTTCAAATTGTTTAACAAATCGCCGAAAGAGACGCAACTTTCCACACACTTAATCCGAAGCGTTACAATTCTGTCTAGCGCAGCAAATAAATGAAAATTCCTCTTAGAAAGCAGATATTTCAATGATTTTGAAACGTAACATATTTAACTTGCTCGTCCATAGAGGGTTAGCCATGAATGGGTGATATCTAAACGTAGAAAACATAGAAAATGCTTTAAGCAAGTGGCTTTCATTTGGGTTCTAAAGTAACCAGCAGAAAATATCTGCGCTCCGGCCTGTTTGCAAACGATTGTCGTATAAAATCCGGAAGACTGACCTTAATAACGGTAAACTTTCACCTTTCAAGAGTGTATACATGCTTAAGTTGTATGAGAGAGAGAGAGAGAGAGAGAGTGAGAGAGAGAGCCTTCAATCGAATGGCGCGTTAAATTCTTTGATAGAGGGGATAGGTGGGATCTGGACGGTATTAACATAAGTACGCAGTTCACTCGACGGGAGGTGCGGAATGTCTTCCCCCCACGGTGAGATTTCGCTTGATTGCCATTCACGAAGGCTATCCGTAAACGAAAGCTCATCTTCGTGAGGGAAGAAACTTTTAGTTTCCTTTTATACCTTCCCGACCAATTATACGTGACCCTCAGAAGTCAAAAAGAAGGACATGAAAAATATCGTTAATTGAAAATAATTTATTTTTTCATTTATTCGTGGAACGTACCTGTAAGCACCATTCCATCTTTCCGACTTTCATTTTCGTGACAAAAAATAGTCATATGACTGGTTTTAATTTTATGTCGCATTTTTTGCGATTGCGCAGCAACACTCGCTTAAAAATGAGCGCTCAATAAGCACTGATTGAGGCATTAAAATGCTAAAAAGTGGCTGTGGAGGTGCATGTGCAGAACTGAAAAGATAATTTCTGCTTGGCAGTGTGGAAGGAATTTAAAAAAATGTTTTTTGAAGAATGCGAATCGTTTTTGGGTTCTAGTGCTTTTTAGCACATGTTAATTCCTTTCAAAACTGATATACCATGATTATAGATCCTTTTTTAAATTAAATTTCGTTTATTAATTTGAATATTAGAAAAGAAAACTATACTTCAAAATAAAATGGAGATACTTTTATTGTCATAATTATCTTATTTTTTTAATACCAGATTTATTCCTAAATGGTCTGTCACCGAGGTATTCGTATTATTTCAGAATTTTTAGTTCCCTCGAAGATGTGTATTTACTCCAGTTAATTTTTTACTAGAGAAAAAACCTTGCCTTCCATACGTTGAGGTGACAGACCGGCGGTGAGAGGTGATGTCAAACGACATCTGCAGAAGATGTGTAGGAACGAGAGAATGTGTAGTATACTCGGTGACCATAGGTAAAAAACCACACCGATAAGAAGAGAAATAGGGGATCCGGTTGGTGTGGTGGCTAGAGTACTGGCTTGCCATACTGGCGGCTAGGGTTCAAATCCCTGCGGTGTTGGATGTTTTTCAGAGGAAACCCGATCTCTACTTGAGTGTCTTGTGGAGGGCACTTGAAGTACAGTACTCCGTCTTTCGGATGTGACGTTAAACCGTGGTCCCTTTGGCGTCTTTCGTTAAGAGCAGGCTGATGCCAACGCCAGGTCACTATCCACCCTTCTTTCCTTACCTATCCCCTATGGCGCAAATGACCTCAGCAGTCGGTCGCCTCCCCAAAAATCCAATCCAAGAAGAGAAATATATAATTCAACTTCTTCTTAAAGATAGTGGGGAATAGGTCCCCCTTGACAAAACTTGAGGGGAGGCCACTATCCACACGTATGTATAATCGTTCTGACTGCGAGTTATCCCAAACTTCCTTAAGGTGAAACTGGAATTATCCGGTGCAAACGAAGTGAGGTTGTGTTAAAAAAAATCAAGAACCCAGATTTTCGAAAGGTGGTCGAACGTCCCTCGAGGACATCCTGTCTTTTCGAGAGAAAGGTTGGTTTGGAAAAGTAATGCAAAGAAAAAGTACATTCTTTGTTGATACACTCACCATCCGGCCACTGTATTTAAAGCCTAAATAAAAAGATATTTGGCCCGCTTGGAAGAACTAGTTTGAAAGGGTTTTGAGTTATCACAAAAAAGATCCGGAAATCTAAGTGACATTAATGTGGGCCTGGTCATCCTCCATACGTGGCTATTATTAAAATTATAAAATCGTATGGAAATTTTGCAAATTCATGTAGCTTTGGAACGGAAGGGCGCTTTCTCGGAAAATATTTATTTAATTTATTTATGATATTGTATTAATTTCATTTCGGCAGATGTTCAAGTGTGTATTGTACCAGTGTTGACTAAATTTTAAATTAAGTCATTCGTTCACTTACAAATTTCAACCAAAGTGTGAAAATTAGCAAATAAATATCACGAGTTACTGAGTAAGTGGGTCGGTAAGGGAAGTTTCCTCCCCGTGGCACATCTGCTTAGGCCTGAAATCACTGTCGACTAGACTGCAGATCTTATGCTGCCTTTGTAAACAAATCTAAAGCTGCTGAATGAGAAAAGTGGATAGAGAGATGTTGCTGTGCCTATCCGTGGAATCTGGGCGAATAAGACCTGACATGCTTTAAGTTTCGCATTATTCCTCGCTCCGGAATGATAAGCATTCATTTTTTCCTCCGGCCGGGCAGAAATACGCAACAAAATGTAAAACTCCACCGTTGCACAGTCTCCTTTCTCGTTACGCCTTGTTGGACTCGTCGGGTCCAGAAATAAATTAAATGGACCGTATTAATTACACTGCTCTACGTCGAGATGCCAAAGTGACCAGAGCAAAGGTTTAGAAAAAAGTCGTGTGCATTATTTATTATTTTATATTTTTTCATATTGCTGTAATTACGCCAACCTGTTATTTGAAAAGCATATGTTCAAAGGAAAACAGTCAAGCGATTGCCTTGAGCAATAAATACATGTGCAATAGACTGAAATATGGCTGGATGACATATTATTGATGAAAGTTATCTGCAGTTTCCAATGCGCAGAATATAATAATAATATTTTTATTTAGAACCTGGAATCTCATGTCCCCTAGGTTAAGAAGGCATTACAAAAAGAATATGTAAATAATGACTGAATAACATTAATTGAGAATTCCATGGTTTAGGCCTGGAGGAGCACCTTAATTAATAATTACACCAAAAAAGCTAAACGACTAAGAAATACAGAGCTGGATTAACTGAAGATTGTGCGTCTCTAAAATAACATTACATATCAACTAAACATAATTTAATATGAAATATAACACATGTGACAATATCAGAGCTTGAATATAATACGTATCGTTACGCATATTATGCTACAATCTTAAACTGCATTAGGACCAGATATTATCAATTTGAGCGTATAGAGTTGAGGAGATATTGAAATAATTTTGACCTGAACGAACTTACGGATGATGCTTGATGAATATGTTATCGTTATATATCAGAAATTATTAACTTAAATTATTTTCAAGCCATCGCTTTACGAAAACAAATATCGATATAATAAAAGGAATTAAGCCTCTATGGAAACGCAGCCTTGAAAAGGTCTTGTAGCTTAAGTTCCTGAAAGCAGGGAAGGAAAGGCCTCATAAAGGAGAGTCAAAAAACACCTTGTTGTGTCTCAATCTCTCTTGCCCATAGCTCAGCACATAACTCAAAGTTATAATATGTATCATGCGGGCTCAGAAAATACAATTTATGTTTTCCTCATTCGTCCTTTTCCTCCGTCAATGGTTCAGGAGTGATGACAGAGGTGGTAATTTATTGTAACCTGAGTAGAATTCCTCAACGCAGGCCATCAATCTGATCAATTTACCATGTCGTTATTAAAACATGCTTGATGGTATAATCAGTCTGAATTTATCTCCATTGTCGAAGTCCTCATGCTGTATTCCTAAACGGGCTTTCTTTCAGAGTACTGTCACATTTATTTAGTTGTGGTATTGTGGAAACTGAGCGTTTTTCACGGTAATCAACGAAGCATCTTTATCTTTCTCAACACGATATCTATCTTTTTTATCTGGTACGTAAACTATAAATTGGAATGAATGATATTCTTTGTATCATACTAAGGGCGTCAGTCACATTATGATCAACTACGAAATAGATACGTTCGTGAGACTGCGACTATTTCTCCTTTACGCGCAACGCGCTAATTTTCAAGAATGGATTGTCACAGGAAAAACGAAACCGCTGAGGGAAATCCTATTCATTTTAGGGCAACTGAGCGTTGTTTTTCCCCCTGTACTTGATTTTTCCTCTCACTCATGAGGCAGTATTCAATTTAATGTGAGAAACGGTGGAGAGAACATTCATTTTCACTCTTTGCTTCATGCGTCAATGTCAGATGTCTTGACGTTTCCACGCTTCAGTGCACATGAATTCAGCCCAAAATTTGTGAAAGTCCTTGATGTGAGGAAGTATAAAGTATTGAAGTCGAAAGATTTCTTTCTTGTCTTGTTAATTAAAGTATGTTGTCAAAAAGGTAGACTTGAAGTTTTACTGAAATATACTTAATGGTCATCATTATTCCGCTTCGAACGCCACTACATTTCATTAAATTTCCGTAATAAATTTTGTCGCTGTATACCTCCAAAACTTAGTGAACTTACACATTTGCAGATATTTAAATACCTGCTACTCAATTGGTCAAATTGTTGTAATTTAATAATTGTAAATACGTAGAAAATATATGAATGGTTATTGGCATTTTAGGAAGTCTCCTGGTCAACCACAATATATAACAACAGAGCATCTAGCAGCCTCTCAATGAAGGTAGAACTAATGTTATTATGCAAGGATCTCTGTAAAAGCTGTACAATATCACGACAGTAATGGTAACGTGTCAATGGGGGTTCCGTGCGCTGCGGTTTGAAGTTGGAATTCTTCTTCCGAACTGACAACACCATCGTAGGATATCCGATGTTCAAGTACCTAAACATTCATGATCGTTCCAATTATGGAGAATCATTTACAAGGAACACACATCGGTGTTTTGTGCGAATTTATTTTACTTATGGTATAGTACGTATTTACTTAAGAACATAAATAAACAGAAAGCTTTAGTTGGCGATTTTATTTGCTATACATATTAACGAACAACTTTAACGTGGCCTTTGTTTCTACATTACACATGTGTGTCAAAATACCTTGAAAATGAAATTTCTAATGGAAAATACGCGGCCAAAAATATCAGAAGATATGGAACGTGAAAAATTGAGTTTTAATCATTAATTCACGATCAAAAAGTAATTGAAACTAAATCCACGCATTCTTCCTCGGCTGGGGTTGATAGATTCAAAATTGGTCTTCGGTCGTGTCCTCTTTGAGGGATTTTTAGAGTTGACGCAATGAGTAATGTATTTCTCAAACCAGGTCGCGACACAATTGAGGACTTAAAAATACCCCCTGGTGAATTGCTCCGTGGTGGATTTGGGGTCGAATAAAAAGATAAAAGCCGCCGTTGAAATTTTGGGATTCCCTTCACTTCATTACACAGTGATGCCAACCTGGCGTATGCAAGAATCCGCTTTTCGCTGGAAATGCCCAGATTCTACCCTCACACATCTCACTTGACTAATCGTCAGCTCTCGGGCCTCCGTATAGATATTACGATTTGTTGCATGCGATATATACAAGGCTAGGCATGAAATTGGTTTGTTAGATGAATTTCTACGAGAAATCAATCATCTTGGTATATTCGAGATTGTTTTTGTTTCGTTGGTTGAGCACTGTATATGCGGAAATCGAGTTAACGAAATATGCGACGTAAAGCAATAAGTGTCGCCCATATTATTCATAATATAAAACGACGATTGGAATGGACTGAGATGCGATTCCCAAATCGTGCCTGTAATCCTAGACTTATCATTGAATTACTGGGTCGTTGCATGCGGCTTATTTCAGATCACTTTTGAAAAAAATGCCATGGTCATTATTCCGAAAAACTCTACAGCAATCACTTCAGGAATGCTTCTTGTGAATCAATACAAACATAACTCCTCGGAAATAATTTTGGGAAAAACTCCTTTGGAATTTCTTCAACAAAACTTCTTGACATTTACTTCTGGTAATACCCCATGGGCGTTACTTCAGAAAAGCTCCTGTGGAATTACTTCTGAAAGAAACTTCTGGAAATTTTCTTCAGGAAAAACCCAGTGGGCATTTCTTTAGGAAAAATCCCTTGGGCACTACTTCAGAAAATTCTTTGGGGATTTCTTCAGGAGAATTTTTTTTGGGATTTACTCCAGGAAAAGCCCCTCAGGGCGTGAATTCAGAATAGCTCCTTGGGAATTAATTTCGAAATAGAACGTCTTGAGATTTTCTTCAGAAAAAGCTCCTAGAGCACCACTTCAGAAAACTTCTTTGAAATTACTCAGAAAAAAATTCTAGGGATTTACTTTCGGAAAACCCTTTGGGCGCTACTCCAGAAAACTTCTGGGGAATTACTTCAGAAAAGCCCCATGGCAATCCTTCTGTTGTGGCTCTGGGGTCGAAAAAATGAAGAAATAGATAGAAATTGGCAAGAAATTTCGGGAACCCATTCACTTCATTACACACTGATCTCAATCGGATGCACGAGTCCACGGACAATGCCCAGATTCACTCAACCCCTCACGTCATGACCATTATTTCGAGGGCTCGTCAGCCCTCGGGGTCGTTTCTCCACCCTCTCCACGAACAGAGCCAATCCCTCCCCTTGGGCGTCCTTTCACCCCCTTTCTCTCCATCCCTCTCCTACAACCATCCCTCCTCCTCCTCCCCCCCAACCGCCCCCTCTCCCACGCCAATCCTTTCCCTTTGAGCGTGCCCTACTTCTCGCTTTAGGTACCTACATACCCTCTCTATCTCTCTCTGGCCATTACTCTCAAATTAAGGCTCACGTCTGTCCGTCCGAGGTTGAGCGAACCAGAAGAGTCGAGCGGGCGCGAGAGAGCTTACAACAACAGCCACACTCCTCTCTCGTGAATGGTGCGAGGAAAATTGCCTCGCCGATGTCGAATTCTGCTTGGCTGGTGGAAATAATTTTTTTGTTAAGAAACGCCGTCAACCCCCATCCAACCCGTGACTTTCAGCCTCGCCCCCTTTGCACGATTATTTTATAACGAGTCACTTCCGTTGCATTCGGAGAGGAAGGCGAGATTTGGGGGTATTCGGGCGTCTTAATTAAATCGGTTGGCAAAAACGTTGTCAGTGCCTGGAGAAACGCTGTAGGATGTTCATGAATGTATTTCTGAAATTTGGTCCCGCAATTTTCTGAACATTTGCTGAATCGTGAACATTAACGAGTTTGGCACAGAAGTGTGCATAATTGGAAAGATTCTTCCAGAACACAGCAGGATAGTGCTTTTCTGATTCTTACTCACTGTCTGTACGTTGCCCGTGTATGTATGCCCTTTAATGATCGTGGTTCAAAGATTATCGATTTAATATAATTGTACTCTTATAAATTTATTTAACCCTTGAGTAACGAGTAGAAAATTAGCTGTCTTAACTCCTTTGATAAGAAATCGCAGATATTTCATCACTAAATGTTATTGTATCATTATTGATTTGTGGAAGATGGATTGCATAATTAGATGATGTTTTAGATATGATAGGTTGGCTGCTGTTTATCTCTTCCCTCATAGTCTAATCATAACTTGATTTTCTTGTTGCGCCAATACTTCGTTTTTCCCTACACTGCTTCTTTCACAATATTTTCATAGTTTTTTTCTCATCACTCCAGAAAAATCGAATCTCCTTCCCTCTGAACCAACTTTTTCTCCCTTCTATTATAGCCTCCGACATCTCTTTTCCACCTAACACGACCTCAATCCACCTTTTCTGTCTCCTTGAAGAAATTTTTCCAACCATTTCCATGCATCTCTTGCCACTATTCATCTCCCTTTCGGACTTTGTCTCCCACAAAACGAAGCAGATATTCTCCGTTACCCTCTACACACAGTATTCCCACTGGCCTCTAATCTACGCTTATACTCTTTATTCAAAAAGACCGAAGTAGGAAAGTGAGTCATTTAATTAAACGCCGCTCAAAATTTCTCGGGATTTTTTTTGTAAGTAGAAAGGCCGGGTGAATTTCCGCCCTTCTCTCATTGCCTCCATTTGGATTGGACGCAGGTGTGTGCGAGGGTGAATGCACTATCAACTCACACACAGGCGTGCCCGAATTTAAGCCGGACTCGCGCCCGAAGCATCCTTTCACCAAAAACGGGGGTGTGCGTCTGACCAACTCGGCAACAAATCATTCCACGAGGTGATTGTTATTTTTTAAATATTATTTTCGACCGATCAAGTGTGTCAGGACGATAGAAAAGCCTTCCTCATTTTACGATCTCGCCATGTGCACGTCCCTCTGCCAAGTGTGGGCCCGTCGGTAGAAGCCTCGTCATGAAGCATGGCTAACTTTCTCTGCCGCTGCAATGCGACGAGTTTTTACATACCAAGCATCCATTGGCGCTAAGAAAAAGAACTTTTTAGGGTAGGTTTGTATTCCAGATTCGTCGTTGTTGCGTGTCTGTAGACGTCTCTTGAATCGTCGCTATGGAAATTGGCATCGGTGTCCGAGCTGACCTCATCGCCCTAATCCTGCCGATGATTCTTGGCTGTCTCCTCAGCATGGCGCAAGACAGCATTTTTTTCTCAGCTGAATTGAATTATTCACAAATTTTCATTTTATATGTTTCGAAATAATTGAGTTGTTAATGCGGAAGTATCGATTTTTAATACCCATATCGCATTTTAATGCAAAATCGATAATTTTTGCCATTGTTATCTACAGGATAACTGTGCGTTAAAGCAAATTATCTTTATTAAAAGTTGATACCCGTCACTTATTGAAAAGTGATCAAAATTATAAAATTTAATTTATACCGACTTTGTTTACGTCTTTAATTCGCTACCGAAGGCATTGGTGATTTTACTACGTTTGTAACTATTTAACTAAATGCAAAAATACACATGGAACGACAGATAGATATTATGTTCATCGGAGATCCCAAGTTAGTACAGATATATGAAATAATATTACAATATTCGGTCAGTTTACCGAGAAAGTTTTAGGAGGAGACAAATACGATCAGATTGAACACTTATTACAATTAAAGACTTGGAATTCTGCGAAAAACTTCAAATTCGCATTGTTTTCCAAAACCGCCGAAAGTTTCCAAATTTCATCGTTCACGCTCGTTTGTCGCAGCGAGTTCATCGTATTAGACGCCATTTTATCGTTTCCTTCCTCTCTCATCGTTAAGAAACCTTATCCATGCCTTATTTTTTGCTCCATTTTTTCGGCCTATTTAGACCCAAAAATCACGTATTTTCGGTGACAATGTGTGTTTGCGATGCAAACAAAATCGCACCAGCATTTTTCGGAATAAATGGAAGAGACTACTATACTCAAGCTCCAACAACTGAAGTAGGCCCTAAACAAAAATCACGTCAGCCCAAACGGTGATCATCAGTGATAATTTTCCTCCGGAACAACCACTTCGAGAGGGAAAAAAGTTGAAAATAATAATACGAGGAAAAAAATGAATGAGTGCTGCTTTTAAAGGTATCATTATTTGGTATTCGGCCCTGGAAGTCCGGGGGCCGAACGAGGAAGGAACGGCAGCAAAAAATATTTTTAGCGTCTGGACGTCTCAGACGGAACTTTTCCGGAGGAAGAGAGATGAAGAGAGCAGAGACCGAAATAGGCGGTGGGAGTAACGTTGTCGTAGGTGAGCCTCCAGGGGCCACACCGCCATTGGATGATGATGAACGGCGCGAGAAGGGGGAAAACGTTTTAAAACAGAGGGAGCACGTTGGGAAACCACGCTTTCTCCCCCTCACCATCGTTTGATTGCCATTCTTAGGCGTCCCCGTGCAATCAAAACGTCACATCCGGCTGGAAAAGAGACGCCGGGGCCAGATCAGAGCCCCCGAAGCCACGGGGAGAGTGCAGACCGACTCCTATCGTTCCCTCCACTTCTTCTTGTGAAGATTCTCTCTGACGGACCGGGATGTTTGAGACGATTCGAAGCCCAGACATACGGGGAGAGAGTTCTTTCCCTCTCTCCGTCTTGCCTTCGTGAATTTATCATTCATTATTGCACCCGTCGGCCATTTGTCAAGATGACTCGAGCCGAAGGGCGGTGAGTCGTGCCGCCCTCATTATCGCATTCGATTGGGTCAACAATGCCCCTCCAAACGACTTGCTAAGTGTGTCCAGTTCTGGGTCATTGTTTTTCGATGTGCTCGCTTAACGAGGTGATTTAGGTTGTAATCGGATCAATTGATTATTTGTCATCTGGGACTGAGATGTCCGAGGAGATTGAAAAAAATTTAGTTTCGTATTAATAATACAAGTTCTTTGTTAACTTTGTGGTATTCCATTTTATCTTTTAGATGATTTAATGGTAATATTTACAAAACCACAACTTAAAAAAAACTCTATTCGACAAAAGCAAAGACCCGTTCAATCCTAAGAAGAGAAGTGGCATATACGCTTTAAAGTGTGGTGACTGCCAAGGTGTATATGTGGGGCAAACTGCCCGTAACTTTAATGTAAGAGTAAAAGAGCACCAATCAGCCTATTTTAATAATTGTGAAATCAAGAGCATTTTTTCCAAACACCACAGTGATTTTAATCTTGATATTTTATGTTTTGCAACCCACAGACGTGTGCTTGACTCACTTAAGCAGCTCGAAATTTTAAAGACATTACATGACCCTGACTCGAAGATTTTAAATGAGTATTTGTACCCGTCCTCATCTCCCATCCTCACAGCCGCCTCCCGAATTTCTCTCCCCCCTCTCCCGCTAAACTCCCCGCCAATCACTGTTCCTGACCAGCCCGCATCCACACCACCCTAATCACTCACCCCCCCCCCCCTCCTACCAAGCATATATATAAGACTTTGAAAACCCGTAAAAGTACCTGAAGATGACGCTCAAGCGTTGAAACCCGGGTCGTGTGTGTTTTTTAAGTTGTGGTTTTGTAAATGTTACCATTAAATCATCTGAAAGATAGTTTCGTATTGCCGGACATGTGTGATATAAGGGGGTGTACTCTAGGTATGTATCCTTTCGGAGGGTCATTCATTTGCAATTTGCTAAAATAAATTTGGAGTTTTACGAACTGTTTAAATGCGCGAAGGGTCCTGGAAAAATTTGCCGATTTTACGAATAAATCATGGATTAACGAAACTTAAATTTCTTCCGTTGATAACTCCAAATGTCGTGTTCCGTAAGTTTCTATTTTTGTTATTCATTCCCATTGATCGTCTATTTATCCGTTAAGTTCAACTTGGCTGACTCCTCGTCGCACGGAAGAAGTAATTCATTCGTAGTTTTACTTGAGTGTCTTACCGTTAAGTATCTATATGCTTACGGTGTTTTATGGGCCAAAAACTATGACCCACACTGAGTGAATAGATCTAAATACTGTCTCTTTGAAATGCATAAAATATATGCATTGTTTTTAAATGCTGTCAATGATGCGTTTGGCAGCTAATTTTTAAGATATTACCTCAATTTTCTCAGTTATTCGGAGTTTCCTTGCCATTTCCAAAATGTGCCGGATAAAGTGTTTGCGTTACCATTGGTCCATATGTTAGGATTTAAAGGACAATGTCATAAGGGCAAAAAATTTTATAATCAATTCTGTATCACGGCTAGGATTTACGGAGACTTCTCCTGAAATGCGATGTATTTTCCTACTGCCCAGGAATTCTAAGCAATTGAATGTTAACCTGTGCCGTCGAATCATTTTGAAAACTTTAAACGCATTATTTTCATAGATTTTATTTAAGTGACTGTGAGGCACGTATCGAAAAGGTGCTTCAAAATTATATTCTCGCATTGTATGCCCTTGGACTTAACGTCTGATACTAACACAATACACGTGCGTGATACGGGATTCGATCCTATGATTTTTGGGTTCTTAGTCCGGCGTGTTACCTTCCTGCAGCGGCCGGTGATACATAATCTCACACTTTCATCAATTCATTTTTTCTTTGCTAACATCAGAGAACTGAGCACAAGCGTTTATGAATAACGGAACATATCCATTTTTCATTTAGGGCGGGGTCTTAACTTCCGCCCATTAAATATTCGGTGATTGAAAATTTCACCATATTATTGCGCAGCTGCGTGGTTTTTTTTCGACTGACAGAACAGCGCATTTGATTTTTACCCCGAGGACAGTGTCTGTCAATGCGAACGGATGAAAGAATTGCTGTAGATAACTGCTTGAAGACTTTTTTTGCATTTCTTGAGGTGCGCACTTTAATTATCCTGCTTCAAAACGTTAATTCTTAAACTTAAATGCCCTCATTTAATATGCCAAAGCAATGCTACCATCCCAAAAGAGTAACGGTCAGTTTACCTGGGGCCTGAGATTGTGCGAAATAAAAAAGTTTGCTGTCCACGGAAGGGGTCGTTCATTCGAAGATAATCACCTTCTTAAATTCACAGCGGAAGTTAATCAGCATAATATTTCCATTGGAATACCTCCCTCCTTGCTTTCGCTCCCTCATTAAAATCGAATCCTGGGCAACGTTATCCTTTCACTGGCACCGAGCGTCTGAAATTCCTGAAGCAATCCATTCTTCAAATCACTGCCGGGCCGTGGAGCGTTTAGTTTATTCATATTCGAATCCATATTGAAAATAAGTATTGTACTTTTCCACAGTTATTTATTGCAATCATACTACACGTTCCACAACTTGCTGCATCTTCAGGTACAATTGTTTATCTTTTATTTATTGATAGATACGATTGTAACCTAACGCTAAGAAGGGGGTTTGGAGAACAAACTAATTTTTGGGAGGAAAGGCAGGGGAACATAGATTAGGGGGCTTGTGCGAAAGAAAATGTTTTCGGGAAGGAGAGAGGAGGGGTGCGGAAAAAGTAGCTTGTTCCAAAGGTCGCTTGACTGTCTTATAATTTCAATCTGTTCCAAAGAATCCATCTTTAAGGCTTTTGGCAGAACATGTAAAATGTCGGGGATAAATGACTAACGTGATTATTAGCAAGCAGATGCTTGGCAAATTGAGAGTTGGAGCCAGATAAAGTAATTTTGTTAGTGGTCTTTGATGCGTGTCTTGTAATTTCGTCTAGTTTGACCTCTGTGAGCAATATTACAACTATCGAATTTCATTTTGTAAATTCCCGACCTGAATAAACTATCCACTTTGTCTTTTCCGTTCACTAAAAAATTTTTTTAAATGTTTAGCAAACGGAAAAGTGGCCTGACGCATGAAGGTGTAAAGCTTTTTAGTTTATTCATATTTTTCCCATTCATCTGATTTAATAATAATGCATTTTTTATAAGTTTTAAAAACAATGTTGATGTCTTCTTGGCACAAAAAGATCAAATAATTTTAGCAAGTAAAAGCACCTAAATTTTACTGAAATTTCACAAAAACTGAGTAATATGGATATAGAATAGAATAATCGTTTATTTTACTCCGGGACAGGTCCCATAGAGCAAGAATAAAAAAATAAAATATGTATAAATAAATAGACTTGCCTTATATCTGAATCCGAAAATATTTTAGCACGCTCAGATCAAGGACGTAATGGAATTTCTCATGTATTCAAATATTTTTGCTGTTGAGGCAATATTATTCTACCACTATATCCCTTTCTGCTGTCCTTCAAACCAACTTCAAAACCTCATCTGTTGTCGTTATTGTGGACAATATATCTTCTTTGGACAGCCTCGAGCTTTAAACATATGTGAGGAGTCTTTTGGCATATTGCTACGAAGGTTCCCGCTATTGTTACGGAGAAACTGTTTGTAGTGCTCTCTTGCTGCAGAATTAGCTTTTAACTCTCCGCTTTAACCCTCTTGATACTGAAAATATTCATTTAAAGGGTATGAAATATTTTTAACGTGCCTGAAAGGCTAAAAGAAGTGTTTGGAACGCGAGGGAAGACTTCGGGCCGTGGAGAAAGTCTGCAAATCACGCTTGGCTCCCTTCGGCTATCTTATACTATCATTATCGGCTCCCTAGGAGGATGGATATTCGCATCTGGAGGCACTCGAAAGAAATCCCTTTCGGCCATTCCAATCAAGCGAGAACATTCCTCCCCACCTCTGCCCGAATCAATATGGATCGTCGAAACCAATCCGTTTCGCAAGTTAATTGTATTGTTCGGAGTCTGCATGAGCGATCGTTTGTTTGATCAATACGGTCACATCACGAATAGAAAGTTTTCTTAGGCCCGAAACTCTTTTTCCCCCGTCTTTTTTGGCCATTCATCGAGCCCGGCGGAGTTGAATCGAATCCCTCCCGGATTAGAGAGGAATTCAGTCATTAAAGGGAGTCGTAATTAATCATTAACAGCGCCGTCTCGCGGGAAGATTGTGGCTTTAATCCCATTGCCATCGCTTTGTTTCGTTTGAAAAAAATCTACGCATCTTAATTGAAGGATTGAGGATGTCCTCCTCGTCTTCTTTTTCATTTATTGTTTTAATCACTTCGACCTTGGTTCATTCAGTTATGAGGAAGTGTTGGAAGGATCTCGGATGTATGGGACCTCGTATTATCATTATTATCATTCGCTCACTGATAGATAGGCGTCGATCGGTTGAGAGAGGGGTTCCGTTAGCGTCCTCAAGAAGACTCACTTTATGAGAGCCTCAAGGGATTAGGTGGCGAGATTGAGCCAGAGGAGGCGGGAGCTTTCATCCTCAACTCTCCTATCTCAGCTAGGCCATCGGCCCCGGCGAAATCTACGCGGCCAATCTTTCTTACGTGACCACTCCCTCAAGACCTTGTTATCAGTTTCTAACCAATGAGAAAATAAAAAAAGAAAGGTGTCTCACTCGTTTTTAGGATATTGCACGAAAAAAGTTTTCTTGTTAAGAGTAGTCGCAACGTGCATGAAGGGAAGCGATTTGTTATCCAAAGTCACTCGTGCTGTAGAGGTTTGAGTAGTTTGTCGGACGGATTGAGATAAAATCTGCTCTCGCCAATGCTACCTCTGCCTGAGGCAGTTTAAATCCGTGATTTAGCCCCCGGGGATCTCTGACGAAAGAATTGACCCGAGGGAAGAATTCCAGTTCGCTGCGAATGTTTTCTCGTCCGCCTTTTCGACGCGCCGCCCGTGGATCGTGCGATTCAAGGGCCTGCGAGAAAAACGAGATGAAACAGCGATTGTAACAAATGTTATTCAGCGCAGATATGAAGGAGGAGGGTGGGAAGTATACGGACCCTTGATGAAGAAAACCGGATCCAAAAAGCTATATGTTTTCCTTTTTTCACATTGTCACGGCTCCCTGTCAACATTTTGTTTTATTAGAGTTCATGAATTGGCATATCCAGTGCTCAATCCCATCATTTAAGAAATTAGTTATTGTCTTGGGACAAAAGTTCTCACCGATATTGTTTTAAGGTAGTACAAGCAAAAAATCATGTTCCTTCAAAATCAATGAACTTAGTCTCATTTGAAAGAAAAATATCTCTTCTATTCAATGACACCAAAAATTCTACCCCTTTCCACATTACTTTCGGAGATATTTGCCAGCCCTTTTACATGGGCTCTACTCACCATGCACTCCAGAGAGACATTATTTACAAAATGAGGTATTTCTAATACTTAGATGTTGTAAAACAAACTAACAGGGTGTAGTTTGTCAACTATTTTTGAAAATTAATCATATTGTCACCACAATAGGTTCTTGGGTATAACAAAAAACCTACCGTTTTTAAGGAGTTTCAAACGCACCGCGCGACAAAAATGAGTCAAGTTAAATACTTATTTAGATATTTTCATTTAATTACTAATTATTTCTGTCATATAAAACTATATAATTGCACCATTAATAATACAATATTTAATTGATGTGTCCTACAGCTGGTGAAATTAAAACGTATAATTCGAATATGGTATCTATTATGACTAGGGAACTATCTCGCTCGGACTACCTTAAATATCAGGAACACATTAAGCCTTCAACAAATTTACTCATGTTTATTCGCCTCAACCACTTTCCATTGCCTTTCCTTTGAGATTGAATTTACTCCGGCATTCTCTGATTCCGTGAGAACCTTAGTTGGGCTTAATAAGTACCTATTGATAGAGTTGAAACGCTCAGTAAATATGTGGTAGGTTCTAAGGTGTCTAAATCATAGTTCTCTTGAAGGATGACACTAAACGTAAGATATCAGCGAACGATCATCAAATCAGGTATGCTGATAGGAGCTAATCTGGGTCACAGAATGGAAAAAAATATCTACCATGCAGAGTCGTCGCAAGCTAGGAATTACTGATTTTGGTGTCACATGTGAATGCTAGTTGCTCCAAAAAACCTTTAATAGCAAAATTATCAGTAACTCATGAAGTAAGATAGCAATTCACAATAGCAAACAAAGCTATCATCTTGAGATCATTATGATGATTCCTTCAAAATGATTGTAGATGGCCCCGAGTGTTTACCAAAGAAGATATAGCCATTTCAAAATGAAAAACAATTGTAACTTTCCACACAGAATTTTTAATATTTGCCGACCATAGTTTCAGCTCCCAGTGCCATTATCAAGGTATAACTGCTGATTTTCGTTGCTGAAATTCCTAAAACCAAATATGGCCATTATAGCATTCACTCCCTAGAGTAAACGGCATTAATGACACCATGGAAATAACAGATTCAATAATCAAATTCTTCATCTGAGTGAGAGGTTAAAGCTATCGTCGTATCTCTGTACGAATTTTTCCCACTTTCTTCTCACATGATGAAATTCTTAGTCGTCGGCGTAATGAAGTCAGGTGCGCCAAGCAGAGGCTCCGACCGGAGTTCGATTTTGAGTGAAGGGACCGCTTTCTTTCCGGAATAATGCCATAGCTTTCTGGAGACCCCAATGGAAATAGAAGGGACCGATGGCGAACAAAAAGAGATTAATCTCGCATCCGTGGTCAGAGACTCCCCAATATTCTATTTTCCTCGGAAAAATAATGCTGTGTAATAATGAGAATTGCAACACGCCCACGATGTGAACTCCACGCAGAGAGTGCAAGCAAAACACGGGGAAAGGAAAGGGTTTTCTCCGGTTCAATTGACTCGAGTCGTCGATGAAAGGGACGGTGGGCTCAAAATAGATCACTACCGCTAAAAAAACTCGAATTGATTGACTGTGGAAGAAGCTAAATTAATGACACATAGAGCTAATTTCTACTGCCAATTAGAATGTTACATCATCTCTATAGTTTTTTATCATGAAATGGCTTAAATCCGTATTTCTTCTTTGTAAACCGGTGCCGGGCTCTTTTAAGCTCCTGATTGAAATTTAAAATTCAGTTGTCGCTCGAGAGCTGACGATTAATACACAATATACCGCGGAAACCATACAATTAATTATTCAAGTTAACTTGACCTTTGATTCGGTTTGCAAAAAAATGTTCGTGATATTTTCTATATTTTGAGATTATAGGTTTGATAGAAAATTTAAGCATAATAAATGGACAAAATTTCAAATCAAATCAATAGTGGTACAGGATTTATATTAATGAAATTGCTCAGCTTAGAGAATTAATTAACAAGAGATTCGACATACGCCATATTTCTTGTAGAATTAATCATGCGGTGAGTTCCTTCTTTCTTTCAACTTTTGTTAAGTGAACACATTTTTCAGTTCCGAGATCACACACAGAGTCGTTTGTGTTGTTAAATATCTTAAAAGAAGATTTTTTTTTAGTATTTTGTACCTGATGATGCCGTAAGTCGACAAAAAGTGTCGTTCTAAATAAAAAATATTGTAGGACAGTGCTTTCCTCTTCAGCGTGGATTTTTTAGGCGCACTAAAGTAGCCACAGGGTACGCATTTAACAATTCTCAGGTTTATTTCTAATGCAACATTGGCAAAATCGAGTGTTTCCTACATTTTCGCATTACCTTCGCTTGGCCCAGTGGCAGGGGGTGTAAGGACCCTCAGCCATGTAAAAGTGTAAAGGATAAGGTATTTTTGAGATAAAATAGTGAAATATCGTGGAAGTGGTTTAAGTGGAGCTCAATTATTATTATGGTCTCTCATTGTGCTTGCGTGTTATTATGGTGAGTGTCATTATGGTGCGTGGGAAGAGCGAATTTTTGCACTAATCTGTATGGCAATGTATCTGTCTTATTTCATCGCTTCTGCTGGGGCGTTATCTCAACCGGGAAGCTAGTCGATGGGAACAAGTTCAGGCTCGTAGCGCACTGCGGTTAAGTAGTTATTAGTGAACCCGAATAATTTAGCGTTAAGGAATGCCGGGAGAAATTTCGATTTCGCAAGGCGGAGTGGGTGGGAGGAGGGTGGGGGGGGAGTGGTGACCAAGTGGAGCACACGGCTCCGTGCACCAAAAAAGCGGCTGCACAATAAAAAACTACCATGCGAATTTTTCGCTCGAACGATTGATTGCTGGTGACTTTGCGTTCCTTCGGGCTCCGGACGGGACGAAATGAGGCAGGGGGGAGGGGAGGTTGGATGCAAGGGCTGCCCCATTCGCATACCGCGCGTATTTCCCCGGGGCTCCCGTGTGGCTCCATCTTCGGAAAGCCTTCGTTCCTCGCCGATCTGTCCTCCGCATGGGCGCCGGTACGTGTTATGGCCACCGTGAGAGAGACCTTAATGCCTCCGCGACAACCAATTTCTCGCCTGATTTCCTTACTCGCTCTCTGGGGGAATCATTCATCGATTCGTTGAATTAGAAGCAAATTAGTGTCGCACTTTTGATAAGTGATGAGCAGTGGAAAACAACAAAAGAAGATAAATGAAATCAGTGTTTGTATTTGAGTTTATTTAAAAAGGTGTTTTACGAAGGGAAAATAACTTAAATTATTATTATTTCCTCCATTCTTTGTGGCTGATGCCCACATATCCCTTGCCGAACGCACTTGCACCGTCTTTGTGGGGTAGTACGTGTAGTTGGATTGAAACAAGACCTTATAATTTGAGAGTGAACAGCTCTTACACTGCCAGAAGTTTGAGTGAGAAACATCCAGAGTTATTTATCGATCCTTTGTCCTTCCTGACTGATGTACCCCTCCCAGGAGTCCCGACCCGGAGATCCGATTGGGGGACTATTTTACCTTCGGAATATTTTAATGGAAGAAATACCATCATGTCATATAGATAATGCACGGCAGCATCTTTTAGGGATATTTATGTCGTGGTTTTCCCGTTGCCTTCCTCATCGCGCAGTACCCCGGCAGATTCCGTGAACTTCACTCTCGCCCGAAACTGTGGCTGTTGATACCGGTCCGATCTTGATTTTCGTCATCAGTGCATTCTCCTGAGACTGCTGCATCTCAGTGGGAATGGTATTGGGGTCAAATTTGGGTAGAATGCAAAATTTGGTTGGCCAGTCTGGGAAGTAATTTCCGTCAATTGGTCTCGAACCTGCGACTCTCGAAATGGGAGTCGAACCTGCAATCACTGGTCCAAACCGAACCCAGTTATCTATAGGTGATGATCAATAATAGACGAATTAGAAAGAATAGAAACGTAAAGACTTTTAGTCTTTACATTTTTGTAGTTGCCTTATTCAAAATTAGCAAATTGACATTCGATTTCGCTATTGTGGAAAAGAACCGAAGAATCTCCTAATAACTAACAGGAACATGATTTCCAACGAGATGTCATAATTTATTTGCTCAGCATAAGTAGTATCTTCATGCATTCTCCCAAAGGTAATCAAAATTTGATAGAAGATCGGCCTACAAACATGCGAATTAAGGTTAATCGGGTATAGATGCTCCCGTAAAGAAATTACTTTATAACAATGACTGAGGTAATAAGAAGAATGTAGAACTTCGTGATAGAATTCAGCATTTATTTATTATTGACAATATATAAACCAGTTTTGTTAGAAAAAATGTTCTTCCAATATATTTAACATTTTCTACATTTATTTGGCCATCTCTCCCAACTAGCCGGGCGAGACGCCTTACCTCTGCAGGCGAGAAGCCCCATTATCTATAACTGAATTTAATCTGAAAAACGCTCGTTATATAAAAACATGTAAAATTTTACTTGAAAAAAGTATGTAACAAAACGTTTAAAATAACCTAAAAACCCATTTAGAAGCATCATTTGCAAAAATTTAGCCCAAAATCGAAGTTTTTTAGTTTTTGTTGTATTTATTTCACAGTACGAATTAAAGTGGCGAAAAGGAAAGACATTGCAATCGACATAATCGGAAAAGGAGAGTCATCTTTCCAGGCCTAAAACCAATAACTTAGAACTATGATTTTGCCCACTAGCGCGATGGGTATGTATGTATTGAATGACGTAAAAAAAAGAATGTTGCTGACCGTTCTAGAAGATTTTTTTTTTTTAGATTTTCGCTCGAAAGGTTGCCGACCCTGTTCGTCTAGATAGTTCTCTCATATTCCCGAGGGACCGAGATGCAAGAGGTTTCGTGTCACGAGACCTCGGGATGCACGTCTCCCGTGGGCGGACCCGTCGGACGGCGAAACGAGCCGTGACTCTCAGCTTACTCCTCTACCCACTCCCCCCCCGCCCCTTCCCCCGCCCTCCTCCTCCGCAAACCTCCTCCCCCTTCCTCTCCTCGACCGTCGCCTAATTTGGCCACCGCGCGCGTTGGAGGAAACGGAGAAACAGCTAGGGAAGAGAAGAAGAGATGGTACGAAGGAGATGGGAAGGGGCGCCTCGTCTGGTCCTGAGTGTAACCATCTCCCATTCCACCTCTTTTCACTTCTCCATATTCCTCTACCTCCTACCACCTCTCCTTCACCCTCTCGTTTGCATCTCCCTACTTCCTCCCCTGACCTCGAACGTGAGAAATCTCTCCGTGGTGTGCGAAGAAAATCTTCCTGGACCTGTAACTTTGAACCTAGATTATTCGCATATCGTGGGCGACAAGTTCTAACCGTGAACGCCAAGCCAATCCAGCTTTGAGCCTCAATCGTAGAGGCGACTCTTGCTTAATAGACTCAACCTTACTTGATGAAATGATGAGTTACTTAGTTTTCCACTAAATATTCAATACGTTCTTACGATCCGGGTTCCATCGCTGCGCTACATCATCAGGTATAGACCTAGTAAAACACGCTAAAAAGTCAAAAATGACCTGGGTCGTAAGAAATAAATCTTTTGTGGAAAACTAGTTAACTCATCATTTCATTATGAAGGCATTCCACCAAGTTACTGCCAATACCATTATTTCTAATATGTACAACCTTAATTATAAAACAGTACCTACCCCGTGCCATTTTATACTCTCTGCCTCGTGAAAATTGCTTTGTTTCTGTAACATTTATTCGAATTGGAAGTTGTTCTATGGAAGAATGACTGTACGCCGTCTTTTTTGCATTTATAATGATATTAGCTTAAACAGTATTCGTTCAAATAGTCAATGTTGAGTTATCCTTCCAGCGGCAGTGGCTTATCATGCATGAAAACGTCTGCTGTGTTACAGATTGGACTGAAGGTTTGTGCGAACCCATCTAGTACGCTAAACACCGATTAAATTCGCCTCGAATTAATGTGACTCGGTGTATGAATAGTTATCACTCCTGACCGGTAAAATAGAGATCCAGGTTCGAATCTCATTCTAGGCAAATTGTTTTTTTTTCGTGGTGGATTTCATCACTTTGCTTCATATGACCGAATTTCCAATCAACGCATTTACAAATAATATGGTACGAAGTCACTGGCATGGGTGATTATACACATTACAACCAAGGTTGAAACTCGCCATGGAAACATGATTTGACGTGACCGGGATTCGAACTCGGATCTCCAATTTTCACCAACCCCCCATGAAATTCGCCTTGAATAAAGATAGCTTGGTAGGGAAACTGGCAACACACCTGGCTGGAAAGTGGAAGATCCGGGTTTCGAATCCCGGTCAGGTTTAATGATTTTTTCATGGCGAATTTCAATCCTCGGTTCAAATGACCGAATAGGCTTGAGCTTGGTGCAACATGATCATATCACCCGAAGCTCCTTAAACACAATCCAGCTTACTTGCTCGGAATTGGCAGAGGAAGGTAGCACCCGTATTGCTTGTTCAGATCAGCCATACTGCGATTATAGGTTCCAATCTCAGCCTAGGAAGATAATTTTTTTACTGCATTACAGAGTTTTAATTTTAATGATTTCACCCCAGTATGTTGATTTCACTGTAGCTTCTGTCGCGGTTAGTCCTGCAGTACTTAACAGTACCCCCTGTCCTGTACATGATCTCTCGCAATTGTTCGCTCAGAACCGGTTCCACCGTCGCCGCGCAAGGGAGACCGCCACAGGCTTCTGCCAGTTTCGCGAGCCTCCAGCCTCCCCTTCTCCCATCTTCTCCCTCTTAACTTGCTCCATACCCTTCCTCCTTTTTTTCCCCTTCTCACCCCACCGGTCGTGTACAACTCCCTTCATCCCCTTGCTGTATTTCACCCCCTTATGAAGCCGCTCTCTCGTCTCCATTCCCATGGAGTATCTCCGTCGGAAGGAAAAAAAGTCGTTTAGGTCAGAGTTCAAAGTGAAAGGTCACACTGTTGGAAGAGTCTCTCTCTTTCTCTCTCTCTCTCTGCCTGCATCCATGGTTAGCGTTGCCAAATTGTTTGGAGTTGGATGACAGAAGTCGGTTTGCGGAGAGAGAAATTCTTGAAATTTAAAAGCTTAGTTACAACTGCCGTTGGATATGTACCACTATTCCCTAGTACTATTGAATATGTACCTCCTATTAAAACGAGAGGCACAAAGTCAAAAATTACGTCACAGTTGAATTAGCTTTTGATCGATCAACTTGTAACAATCCCAATCATATAAACTCATCAAGTTTAATGAGGCATTTACTTGGTTTATCTTTGGTATTTCTAGCAATTAACTCGTGAAGGAAAATCATAGGTCTATGCGAAAGATAATAATTGGAAAATATTTATTTTCTCCATTGTTCGGTCTATGGCTGTAGGCATGTCGTATGTAGGTTTGCAAAATTAAATTGAAATTGACTATGACAAACTACATGTGACATTATATCATAAGGATCATAGGCACGGAAAATTCATCGAGTAAGGTCTGATTTTCGGGAAAATACTCGAGGGAGAAATTTTCCGGGCCGAAGCATGAAACCCATGAACTGAATAAGTACTTAAATAAAAGACAATTTTATTTTACGACTTTTAAATGTGAAAAAGTACTGTGAAGGCAAATTGAACTAATTTAAAGACAAGAGAAGTGAGCGTATGGTAGACTTGCGTCAGCAAAATGTTCAATAGCGCTCAAAAAGTAACATACTCAGCACTTGTGGTTTTTTCCCGAATATTGTGGAATAAATGTTACAGTCCGATCTGAGATTGTTCTCTAAATATTTGAATGGATGTAGAAATATGGAGATAAACGCGCCAGTTCCGAGAGGTGGGAGATTCAAAAAATTATTTTCCTCTTCTCCAGGAGTCTCCCGGAATCTCCGGGAGAATTAGTAATCCTTGTCATGGATTGGGATTGCGGCCTCCTCTGTCGCTTTTTTGTCTACGGCATTGAAGAATAGTGGAAAAGTTAACTTTTTTCTGAGAAAAGAGTGGGAATAAGTAGCGAGATGCAAAGTTCTGTTTGCAATGCGGTCAAGGTGAATGCGTCATCCTTACCTTTATAGAATGACCTTTTCGAAGTGGTCACCTAGGAGATCGTGTTTGTAACCGGTTTTTTTTAAATGAATTTCACTTCGAACAATATCCTGTTCCGAATGATTTTTGGGTTGTAATGGGAATTAGAATAATTAATACCTTGAGGAATCTTTAAATGGTTAGATTTATATGGGCAGTGACAGATGAGTTAGATATTCTAAAGATAAATAATGTTACATAAAATCCATTCCCTTTGTTTGGGGTAAACATTTTCCATGGAGTGTTTTATATATTATTGTAAAAATTTATGAAGCTATTTTGAGGTAATAGGACCAGCTATGTTCTATGAGGAGATAACTTTATAAAACCAGGCGTCTGACAGCTGATTGTGGGAAACATTTTGAGGAAAAGCATTTTTGAGCTGCAAATTTTATAAACTCTGAGAGTATTATTGTTTTAATTTAGCGATTCCCTGAATAGCATAATGTTTTTGTGCCACGGATATCACCTCATCTTAATTTTTTCGTCATCCAAAAACGTGATGCTAACACTTGTGATGTTCATACGTTTTAGCGTATCGAACTTCATACATGAAGAATAGTCTCCAGCTTTCCATTATCTGCTCATCTTAGCATTCTCTAGTCAGCATTTTGCGGAAAATTGGCCCATTTGGGCGATTCTACTCGCTCAAATCGGCGCCTGTCATCTGTTCTGAGGCATTGCTACGTGGCTACCAGAAAAATAGAGCAAGTTTCGGAAGTTGAATGTAAAGGATGACACATTTTACCTAGGAAATCATTTCATTGATGAAGTGTTTGCTCATATTTTCTGTCCATTTTTTTGTGCCCTTTATATTTTCTTAGAGCCAAATTATGGAAGTTCACGATATCTTTATTGCTCTTGATGGGTGAATAACTGTACCTTCCTAACGGCTGGAAAAGAAACGAGATGTATATCAATCTATGTTAGTTTAAATAAATTTGAAAATATATCCTAAAATTTTAGATTGCCTCTTGATCTACGTTTATACTGACTGTGCGTGTTTACATCGGGGTATGAATATTTTATTTGTACTGTCGGTTATTTATTTCCTAGTAAATATGTCGGAATGATTGTATAAGTAAAATATGCCTATCTATTTCTGGACCATGTAGTTAAGTGCCTAATATTGACCGTTCAATTCGTATGTCTTTCGAGAAGTCCGTAAATGTGTACTCATCGAGTGAGTTGTCTAAAATTTCCGACCAAATCAGCCATTGAAATGTCCGAAAAAAATAAAATCAGCTTCATGTATCTCTGCCATACTTGGCTTATGTGAGGAATCCCGGTAATACTTGAATTGAAAGACAAATTCACAGCGTTATTAAGTTGAAATGTTTATTTTTAGTCTTCGCAGCTAAAATTTATACTCCAAGCTGCTTCGCACGGATTTCCATTTGGCTAAGAGCGCGATGCCGTCGGAGTAGTTGTGCAAGTTTTTAAACATTTATGGATGGATTTCCCCACCGGATCATCCGTGTGAGACTTAGAAGTTTCATTCTGTCGTAAATACGAAACATTTTCCTAAAAAGCGCACAGCTGCATGACCCTCAAATGGTATTCTTGGTTGGAGTTGGAGTCTGCCCTTATTTAGATTTGGACTAAATTTCCTAATTCCGAGAAAAGGAAGCGTTGATTATTATCCAGTTGAGTCACGAACTATCGGGACGTCCGAGGGAGTTGGTCATGCCATCAAAACGGTAAGCGGGATTTCCAATGTCTAATTACAGCGAAGAAATATCCCTACTGCGACCTATATTCGGCTGATAGCCATCATTTAACTATTTCACTGTTATATACTGTTTGCTCAGTACTCTTTAAGTTAATCCTTATTGTGGCCATTGAGTTCCGTTGATTGTTTCGCGAGCAGCTTCCCCAGGCGTCAGCTGCCAAATATACTATATTTAACTAAAAACTTCAGCATGTGCCCCGGCTCAACAAATATCATGATTAAACAGACATAGTTAGTTCTGGTGCTATATATCCATATTCACATAATGAGACCGAGTGGTATTCTAATGCAGATTTCCATAACCAGTTCCTCTTCAAACTCCTTGAGCAACTTTTGGCTGCTCAGGGACATAAACATGTACGTCGTTATCCTCTACGTATTATAACTTATAAAATAAAACCAATTTACATCTAAGAAACGAATGTTGTTAACTTTCAGGGTAGTTTTCCGATAGATCCTGAATAATTCTCTTGAGATTTCGCTTTTATGAATAAAGCTGTACAGAATTCCTGACCTAATTTCTATTACTGCCCTGAGCTCTTGATATTCATGAAAATATTCTAATGCCCTGACAGCAAAGCTGGAGATTAATCATTCTCTACTTGTCCAACTTTAATTTTACAAATGAATTATTAGTATGTAAAGAATGGTTACCAATGTGGCGGTGGAAATTTTTAAACTGGGATTCCCTCAAAAATGCCTGTTAAAATGCTTACCTAAGTTACTTGTGTAGCAAAAGTGAGGCGCAGAAATTGCTGAACAAACCTTATGCTCTTGCAATTTTTCAAGAACAAGCTGAGCTGCAATAGTCAGATCTTCTGAGTTTTTTTACTCATATTTACCTGTTTTTCTCCAGTTTTTCCCATTGATTTTAGCCGGCGTTTGTTTCATTTTATGCATCATTGGCGTGTTAATTCTGAACTAACTTAGAATACTATTCTGAACATCACAAAATCCTATTATTTTTGCAATTTATCGATCCTATAAGGTAGGAAAAGTCGAACATCAAGGTTTGATACGCAAACCTCTCTTTGGGGGAAACAGTGGAGCGCTTTGTGAGTTCCGGAAGTCGAAATGAAAGTATCCAACCGACTGTAATGAAACGACCTCAATCATGTGACTTGGGAGGTAAATCGAACGCGAAGGTTTTTCAGCGAAAAAGCATGCGCCCTGTCGCAGAGTCATTCTGATTGGAAATGCCGCCCCCGGGGAACATGACCGGACGTCGAAATGACCGATCAGATACGGTTGGCCAGATGAAAGACGGTGGCGAAAATTTATGGTGCCGCAAGCAGAAGAGAGTGGTGGAGAGAAATTTTTGGCGTCCGTGATGCCTTTCACCCCCGCATTCGCCTCCTCCACCAATTAAAAGAAACGAATTATTGACGGCCTTGCTTCGGATGCTTTGATCACGCCTGCAAGTTTCCCCTGGACCAGTAGCCCGCGAATCGTGAATGTAGCACATTGCAGGGCTCTGGCAGAATCCTTCCTCCATCAACAATAAGTTTGAATCTTACCCTTGTACAATGATTACTGCTGCGCGAAGATGACTCTTTGTCCTCCAATCAATAATGAAACATCCATTTCTTTTTAATCTTCTTCCTTGATCTTATTGTAAAGTTATGGAGAAAAAGATCGAAACAGGTCGTAACGGGTTTCAACTACATTCTTAGCCGTTTGGTGACTTAAATTTGGTTTTCAAAATTGAATTTCCATACTATTTGGAAAAAATATCATACGAAGGGCTTAATTATGACGGGCTTTTTTCTCGTCACCTCATGAAACGACACTTCTTTTGTAAAAAAATTTGTTTGTGGGAAAATCTTTTGTAACGCCTACTTCCCCCAGTGCTTCGAAGGAAAAAATGGTGACCTCATTGAGCGAAAAATACGTACAGGAGACTCTTTTTTCCATTGCTTTCCATTCAAGAGATATAAAACATTTTCCATATCGTATTTGTTTACTGTCACTACCATGCTTTTCATTTTCATATTACAAATATTAAGAATTTCTGTGTTGATTTGTTGCCGAGAAACATTTTTATTCGTCTTGAAATAGGACAGCAGCGGCATAATCTCAGAACTATTATATTCCAGTGCAAAATAAGTGCGATGCTCTACACCAGGGCTCTCCAAACTACGGCCCGCGGGCCACATGCGGCCCGCTAGGCCCTCTCATCCGGCCCGTGGAGACCTTTTTATCTACGGAAAAAAATCACGGAAATTTACGTGTATCCTGCCAAGATCAGCCACCGCTTACGTGAACGTTACGTTTTTACCGATACCAAATTAAAATAGAGGCGTGCAGTAGTGCGTTATGTCTTGCAACCGATCACTACACTGCAAAACCTTATTCGCTGCTTACTTTTTCTACTTCTGTTCACAGTCAATGAGATGGTATAACTCCATCTAGTGGCGGAGTTTTTAAATGGTTTGCTGCTTGTTTATGGCATTTCATCATTCCCACTTATACAGATGTTCATGTGTAGTGTATCAACGTGTTATTAAATAATAACTGAATAAAATAATATTAAATAAATAATGAAAAACAACATCTATGTTTCGATTCTTTTTATTGGGACCTCGAATGAGTAGTCGGCCCCCAAACTGCTGTTTGATAGTTAATGCGGCCCTCGGACTGAAAAGTTTGGAGACCCTTGTTCTACACGCATGCTGATAATATCCAATACTTACTCAATAATACCCTGTGTCACCTCAGAAAGTGGTCAACGGAAGCTGGAACCGTTTGGATATCAGATACCTAATCAATATGTGCGACGTAACTGGTAAACTTAGCTGTGAGCTTGATTATTTTTTCTTTCCCCCCGAGCGAGCTAATGTAGGAGTAATACCACGCACTCGTGAGAGAATAATTTCAGCTGGAAAATGAAAGACAGATATTCGGGTTCATGTAGTGACTGGAGTACTCATTTCCTATCCCGTGAGCCTGGGTTCGACGTTTGGCTGTGACGAAGATTATTCTTTGAAATACACTATATTCTCACCGTCCGGAGAAAAGTTTTAGTCTGGACCCTCTGATGCCTTTCTAGCTACGCCCGTGCTTCCCTCCAAACTCCTTCATTCCCCAAATAAAATACGTTCTTTAACATCTTACCCGCCTATCCTTGATGGCGCAAATGACCTCGGATGTCGGTCGCCATCCCTAATGACTACCTGCTGCTATTAAAATAGACGCAGAGACACGATAATCACTCTTCTCGGAAACTGGAATTATAATTTTAAAACGGGGGATGGCCGAGTTGGTAAGAGGAATCCAAGACCGCGTAGTCTTTTATGGAACGCGTGACGTCCTGACGAAGAAGGAGAACTTACGGAGGCGGGTCGTTTTGATTTGGACGGTGGCCTTTCGTCTTCCGTCACTCCTTCTCAGAGAATATTAAGCTTCGTCATTCGCAAGTGGGAGACTGAAATGTGCGACGCAGCGTCCAAATGTGCGTGGTGGTAGGAAAACGGGAATCGCACAGATGTGGTGGCTACAATAATCTTTCCTCATTCGAAGGATCGAAGTTCAAACCCTAGGGGTGGAGGATATAGTACGTTCAGCGGGAGAGCGATCCCTACTTCGGTGTCTTGTGAAAAGTACTTCAAGTTTGTTATTCTTCGAACTATGTCAGGTGATTTCAACAGATTTAGGCAAGATATCGTTGAAGTTTGTCATATTATAACAGAAACAACAAATGCGATTTTCTTCTACCTTGTCATGTACCTGATGATGGCACTGTGACCTGAAACGACTCATTAAAATATCATGTGGAAAAGTGCAATTGTTGTTTCTGCTATACTTCGTCAGGTGCTTTAAATCTCTTGTGTTGATGATTGGAGTGCGTTCTTAGGGCTGTTACTGTAAGCGTTGGCCTCATAGAGCGGTTTATATTTTGGATTTCTGTAACGGAAATGAGAATGAAGGAACTGTGATCCCATCTAAGGGTTGTCCTCTAGTACAGTGGAACCTGCCTCCGCGGCCACCTCCCTTTAGAGACCACCTCTCTAAGCGGCCAATTTTTTTCGGGAACGGAATGAACATTCCATACAATTAAGCAATGTATATTTTTCCTCCAACGGTCACCTCCTTGAATGGCCATTATCTCATGGGTCCGGTGGTGGCCGCTTAATACAGATTTCACTCTAATTCACTGGGCCTGGTTGAGCCCGTCAATAATTTGGGACTCCATGACTGCGCCCATGTGAGTTCGTGCTTCAAGATTACCCTCTTGTGAACGTATCTGCGCTATTCTATAAGGGTAGGTCACGTCGTTGCCGGGTTCCCCCACTCTTTCTCGATTCCTCAAATAATCCATCCTTTTCCAGCCAGAACCCGCATGTTCTAAATGGTGCATGTTACCAAAGTTGTCAGTCACGCCATCAAATTAACAACCAGCCAACAAACGGGAACCGGTGAGAAAACATTTGCCTCCTCGTCACCAATGCTGAGACAAAGCGGATTCAAGGAAGAAGTTTACCGCACTGCGTGGCAGCAGCCATTGTGCGTGTCGCAACATTGAAGAAGAAAAGACTCGGCGGCCGGGGGAGTAAATGAATCGGAGGAGCCGTAACCTAGATACCTGATATTTCGACACCGTCGACCTTAAACGGGAATAATTCACGCCGACTCGAGACCCGTAAAAACTGTGCAAGAGAATGAGGAAAAAATGTGTTCGCGTCACTCGAAGGAATATCATTTCCCGTTTGACGCTTCTGTTAGCGAAAAGTATCGTTGGGAGAAGAAGACCTCGAAAGTCGTAAATTTGCAAATGGAACTCTTGTGGTGGTGCAACCTTGGCAATATGCATCCGTGGTATCTCTTGGAAAATATGTTGATTCATGTAGTTGCAGGTCGGAATGTGTGAACTTTGTGGATTCGGGTGAAGTCGGGAGGACATTAAATAAGGTCTTCGATGTATCCATTTCCCCAATAAACTGAACGATTCGCGCAGGAAAACCTTGGCGATATGTATCTGCGGTATCTCGTTAATTTGGATTTGTGTACTTTGTACATTCTATTCAAGTGGGGAGACATAAAATAAGGTTTTGGATGTATCCATTTCCCCAACAAACGGAATGATTCGTGGTGTTTTAAAATTATCATGAATAGAACCAACTCAGTGCGGAATAAAAATCCAGATCGTGCGAAATAAATGGGAAGAGAAACATGTATTCCAAAGCTATAGTCTAAAAAAATAAGGATACGGCTTCAGGATCGCAAATAATTTGAACAATATTTTACCAGTCTCTCTGCGATGGCATCCTTATCAGTGTAAATGTTCGATTATAACAAGTACCTACGCTCGTATTGATCACTCGTGGCTATAAAAAGTTTTTTCCGGATACTTCGGCCGAGGCATCGGGGGCAATCCTGAAGAAATGCGAACAGTTAGTGGGATATGAAAGGTTCTTTCGTGCGATAGCCACATTATTGATGGTGGTCCCAATTTCATACTTGATGTGAACTTGCTTCGGCCTAAAAATGCGCGTGCTGAAGCGGGGTCGCTCATTCGAATTTTTAGATCCTTATCATTGGCGCCCGGTGTAGCGCAGCCAATCAGGGAAGATATCGGTAACGAGTCCTGCGTTTGAAATGTTTTATGACCTGTATCCTGGTCCTGTAGGTATTCTCAAAAACTGGTTTGAGATAGTCGGTCAGTATATCGATGCAATCCTAGATTTCTCTTTTCTCCCAAACTGTAATGGATTGTGTCCTGAGTGAGTGACTGGCTCGCGATCACGAGCTTTTAATTACAATTCTCTCGCGCCCGACATGATAAGCGACCGCGTTCATCCGTTTTAAAGTGATTGGCATGGAAAGGGATGAGCAGACCCACTCTGGTCCCAAAAGTGGAAGGCCCACTCATAGCTTGCTCAATCCTCCTCGAAATACTTTCACCTTTCGCTCATTTGCAATGCCCAAGCATTGCCATTTCGACATCTTCCTATGAGCCCATAAATCACTGGCTGTTTATTAACATAACTGAATTGTTTGCGATACACAACACCGATTTCACTAAAAAAAATAATAGTTTTCTCTAAATTTTCCCTGTACTGATGGAGTGTTTTCAATATTTGTTGTGCGAAACAATTACGGTCACATATAAAAGATAAAAATCATTCATTTCCTGTTTTCTTTGTCTATCGGCAAAAGATATGTTAAATTTGAAGCCACTGATTCATCCTAGCACATCTGAATACATTTAAATCAATGTAATAATGAAATATTATGTTTCACAGTATGTGAATCTTACCATGAATTTAATTGTATGGTATTTATAACTAATGGATATCTTTGAAATACAATATTTATAATATTTGTTTTCTTCTTTACAGCTAAAATGAAGATCCTGGCTTCGCTAATATTATGGATATGGCTCATGTCAAACGTAAGTGTAAATTTTAATATTAATAATGGATATGCAAACATTTTCTTTCAGATTGCATGGATTAAATTCACTCTATGACTCAAAATACTTGCACTGCATTCACTGCCTTTAAATTTATATCTGCTGTGGAAAATTTTTTATCTAGTTTGAAAAATCTCTAAATCATTGTTATGGCAAGGAAATGTAGTGAAGGTATTAATCTTTTGTTCGATATTTTTAAGTCATCGTTTATGAAATTAGATAATGCAGGATTGCAGTTATAATGTCTTGTTTTTAATATTCAGGACCCTATAAATACATTTTACTACCTCTCACCCTTTGTGCCGAGGAATAACTTTTCATTTGCTGACAGAATTACCCTACATAACAGCAATGCACGATCGTGTATTGCATTTGTAAGATATCTCGACTTGTTCGGCGCGATAGGGTAGTGTTTCAATAAATTGAGTACATTAATATGATCCAAAGAAAAATATTTGCGTCCGTTAACGAATTTCGTATTTCGATGGTGAATAAAATCCTATCGAAATACTTTGGAATCATCATTACCGGTCATGAGCTCCGTCAAAAAAATTACTTGGGAATAATAAGTCTCAGATTTTGTCTTTCTGGCATCAAGGATATAATTCGCATTTGGTTAATTTCAGTCGGAGATTTCAACGCCTGATTTCATGAAATCAATATTTATACTCGATGTTATTCTCCATTTATTATTTTACCAGCTTGAAAAAAATAACTCTTCTTCATTAATCAATCAATCTCGTGAGGGAATTATTTTCAGAAGGAACTTGCCTGCTAAAGTAAGGAACGAGCTTTAGTCAATACCTATTTCATGTGACTAATGTCAAGTATCATAGGCTACTTAAACTATTATAATTTCTCCCAATTGTTGATAAAGATAAAGCTGTGAGAGTTAGGTGCATGCATCGTATTTTTCTTCCTTCTCTGGAAGTATTGAATAGATAAATTATTTGTTGATGTTGGCAAAAAAATTATGGTAAAATCTAAATATCTACTTTTACACGGACTGGCAAAGTCGGCTCATGCTCAGTTTTTCAACCCATCCGTTAAAAGCTTTTCTAATTTTTACCTTTCCAATGGTTCACTCATGATCACTTCGTCATCCAGTTAGCTGATATTTTATGTTTTAAAATTCAATTTATTTTTTTGTTTTTTTTGTTCTTTTTATGTTTTTGTTCATTATCCATGTTCATAAAACATTTTCATGTTCATTGTTCATCAAAAACTTTGTTTGTTATTTACTGTTTTTTTTTTAATAAATGTACGCAGAATTCACCAGTTCATTGAGTATTATCACTATCTTTCTGTGAAGACAGATGTTCATTCTGATTAATTCCGCTCATAGAATTGTAATGGTTTGATGCTCACCTATGGTATCCACCCGATTTCAATGCCCAATTATCTTAGATTACTAACCATTCTTTTCTGAGGTTCAAATGCCACCAAAATCCAAGCGTTGTCGCACATTCCACAGGGAAAACGACCCGGATGATTCATAAGGTGCCCTCTCGGCGTCAAGGCCTTAATCCCATCCACTAATACCATGCCTTACACATGTATTGCAATCGACTCATCCTCGTTCCCCATACCCAAGGAGGGGAGAGGAGTTTGGTCCTGCCCCAACTCTCCCGCTTCCTTACCTCCACCTCCCTCCCCCAGCAGATGCCAGCTCCCCGCCATTAGCGCCCGTCGTCCTTCTTAGCACGCCCACCTCGGCCCATCGACTATCCTTCCTCCCGACACACAAGAGGGAGAGGAGAGAGCAGATCTGCCCTCATTCCGAGGCCGGGGCGGTCGCCCACTCCTCGCGTGCGAAATCACGAAGCAGGGCGTGGGTGTCTGCGGGGGCAGTTTATACAGTCAAGAGGGGGGGGCCGCCCCGGTCACGCCCAACGAGAGGTGGGGGGTTGCTTACGTCCCCCCCACGTTGGTCCCCGCCCTTGTCTTATCTCCTTTGCCTACTCTACATTATCCGAACCGGGTTCACTTTCTCCTCCACTCTGTCCCTATCTCCCGTCCGCTCTGCAGAGCGTAGCCTCTCGCGATGGTTTCAGGCGGGTCGATTCGAGGGCGAAGTTCGTGGGTGGACCTCTTCTATTCACTCCGGGTGACTAATGCACCCGCGTCCCACCACACCAGCTGTTTGTTATCCTTTCACCCTAACTGCAGTCTACTTGAGCTTACTCAGCGTCTAGGAAGACATCTTTCTTAGCTGAAATCACTTTTGCATCACAACCGCTGATTTCCTTAAATTTCTTCAGTTATAACAATAAGGTTTGAAATTCGCTTTGAAAAAATCATTTGACTTGACCGGGATATGAACCCAAATCTCTAAATTGACGGTCAGATGTGTTAGCCAGTTAGACCACCTAGCCATCTTCCTTCAAGGTGAATCTCCAAGGGAGTTTATACGAACTAGATATTCACGACGAATTGCGAATGTCAACCCTTTTGGCGAATTTTTTCATGTCAAATTTCAGCCCACGGTATTTATGCACTCTTTCTGGATATCTGGGCTCTCTCTATAACAAGGTAACTCATTTAATCGGCAACTTTTAACCTTACAATTGCACTCACTCGCGTGGCTGCGCACGTGTAATTCGCACGCGAATTATTCCTGAACATAAAGGTCTCTGGTACCTATTTCTCTGCGGAATTGTACGCTGCAATTTTCATGGGATTGAGGTCTTCACTTTGATGTCGTTCATGCAGCTCAGCAGTTGGAGCACATAAAACTCGAGTTTACTTCAACTACTTTTACAATCCATTGCTCAAGAACGCAGTTAGAAAGCGGCTCTATATTTCCTGTTCGGTCATATCTCCGTCGCATTGAACCCGGCGGGTCCGGTGGCAACTCGAATAATGTCATTTGTTAAGGTAATTCATATCCTATGGATGAAAATATTTAAATAAGTTATAATATTTTTCCACTCCTAAATTTTCAATTGTTTATTCTTACGTAATACATTTCCGCCAATTTATTCCTATTTGGCCTGAATTGCTGTGATTTCATAACACTTAGGTGCAATTTCACTTAAAGCATTTTTTTGTTCATTCGAAACGAGTTGCTCGTTCTTCTTGCATGCTCTCTTAGTCATGGAACTACTGGTTTAATTATATTTTCTTTTCGGTGAAACCTTTTTATGCTCCTCATGAGATATCCCTTGCGTCTTACTGCAATTTCCCGCATATATCAGATCACTTAGTACCTTGTTATCGTTAGCGTTGCGACACTATGAGACCCCGTTTTAAAATGTCACGTTAAGGTTCGAAGACGCAAGTGGAAATTTAACTCTGCATAGTTCTTAGTTTTAGATATCTATTTTCTTGCGTGTTGATCGTGTGGTGTATTCAGCGTATCCTTTCCCAGTATATGAATTAAGAGCCTCGTGGTTATTCGCGCTAATTTCTTCCTCCAATTTCATTTTTGTGAGGAATCTTCGTTTATGTATCAGAAAACCTCCTGACTAAAGGAGATAATTTTTTTGTACACTCTAAAGACTTTCTTGATTCATTATAACACGTTTGCACGTAATTATCTCCCCACACAACTCGTCTCATCCAACTGCTCCGCACGATCTTTATCCGAAACCACTCTGGCACTACATAGATCAATCAACATCCAGCCCTCCCTTCACTCGCACATTACGCATTTCAAAGAGCCTTGTATAATTTAGCTGTACGCACGAATGGAAATTGTTGGCCTTGAAGTCGCCAATTACTTTGTTTATCTCTTCAAGGTACTCGTTTATTTCTCACAAATTGTGCGGAGTTTGCCATATTTGACGAGACCAAGCAAAAGTCGTTTAATGTATATTTTAACGACATTCTACGATAAAGAATCATATATTATTCAGTATTTTGGGTTCTTAGAAAAAAATATTATGTCAGAGAGACTCGTAATCAGTGCATAATTGATTTAATAATTTCATAGCCATCCTATTAAGCTTCTCGTATTAACGTATTTCTACAGTTCATATATTTCAGTGATCAAAATTCATTAATGAATGCTTTTTTTTACTTTAAAGGAAAACCAAAGACAGCAATAAGCAATTAGTGATATACTTTACATTGTTTTGGAGACAGCTGTGCTCCGATATTTTGTTTAAAATTTCTACGTTTTTTACATTTTTTACAATTACAGCGTAAAATACAAAAGCAAATTTGAAATATTACAAAAGAAAATAGGAGTTATTCAAAAGGTAAATATATTAACTAATATACCCAATTGGTCATAATAATTATACATTTTAGGTCCTACGTTTGATATTTGGATGGCTGTTCCGATAAATTTTACGTAAATATTTTGGTAGAACTTGTCTTTTATGACGAATTTATTTATTCTTAGCAGTCATTCGTAAACCTCAGGCGAGCGTCGAAGTCTCCGTTCTAAACGTTGATATAGTTCTTACTTTTTCGCTATAAGTCCCTCAAATAGCTACTGTATGCCATCGTAATATAACGTGTTTGGCAGAATAAGGCAAAGAATCATATTTCAAAATGTGATGAGCCCAATATTCGGTGAAATCTTTCGAGCTCGGTGTCCCAAAACCTGCCATAGTATTTTTTCTCGAATTAATGTCTGAAATGGAAACTCAACCTAGACTACACACGCATTAACCTACTGACTATCTGGAGTAATTTACCAGCTCCTAACTTTCAGTTTACTCAACCCAATGTAATGGCTGCTTTATGTCAATGTTTAGGTTATTCAAATGTCAGAAAATATTGTATGAGTCATTTTAGGGGAGCAATATCATAAGTTTCCTCGCCGTGGTGAACTCGTTTTTTTTATCTAAACGCCCAATTCGAGACCGACACGATCACATCAGGGCGTCGACCGTCTATTTCCGCGTTTGAAATTGAGAAACCCCGTTGTTTTGTTATTATTATGCCCTCAAACTCATGTATGTGTCGGCGTGCCGGGCAAAGCTCCTCTTTTATAGCCTCCTTATTCGAAGATTCATTGTGTTGACCAGTTTCTTACCAACGTTGAGCCTTTTCGGAATATCACACTCCACAACATGCTTCGCTCTGCTCCCATTACCATTATTCCGCTTCCGAGCTCTCACTTTCTCGCCATCATGCCTGGGAGCAGGTGGTAAATCACATCCGACACCTAATCCTCGCCTTAGCCCATGCTCTATTGCTACTCTCTAATTCGTTAAGAGCTTTTGAGTGAAGCAATATTCCTCGCTTCCTTGGCGAGATCTATGGAAGACTGCCCTCTCTTAGTGACGATTTTGGCGATAAAATTCGTCAAACGTGTCTTACAGAATAGCGATTTTTTTTATGACTATTCGTAAAGAAGCGTAATACAGCGACATATACGATTGCCATGTTAGAAAACTCGCAGAGGAAGACGTATGTTGCACTCCAGTTTTTCATTACTTCAAGAAATCTACGGTATTCATATTCTCAAAAATTAACTGTCTATAAAGGAGAAGAATTAATGTTTAGGATATACGTCAGTTGACTGTCCATCACGACCCAATAGCGACTTCTGCTCCGACGAAAGGGATCAATTTTTAGCAAAGCTTGCTCAAAATTGATCAGTTCAAATCAATCAAATAAATAATCAGGTCAACAAAACAAAAGTGATCAATTTTTAGCAAAGTTTACTAATTTTTCTGCTTGAGGCTTTCGAAGCGCTGTAGTGCGAGTGATTTCATTGCTCTTGCTAATTTTTCTTTCTAATATCACTCATATTTACTTACTACTTACATATATTACTCATATTCAACTTATCCCCGTTTTGCCATCTTTTAACTTCGATTAGTGATTTTTTTTATTATACTAGCACGCACCCATGGCGATATAATTGCCAAACAAATGAAGACGGCATTCTTTGTGTATTATCCTCCAAACCTTAACTGGGGTGAGAAAAGCCCAAGAGCCTTCCCCATTCGCTTAAAGCGCTTGGATATTGACGCACAAGTGCTTTCCGCCCAAGAAACGCACCAATTATGGGAGCAATTGGATAGGAGTCGTCCTTGCTCATCCGCCTCTCCACTTTTTCGCCTCCTCTCACCTCAGCTGCTTCTCCCGCCGCCTTTTTCCCTTCCTCGTCGCTCTTCCTGACCTCCTCTTCCGCCTCATGCCACCCAAATTGTGCTGCCTCTCATTTTCTCGGAACAAAACTTCCCACAAGTCCTCCTCACCTGTCACCTGTCGCGCTTCCTTTGTCTTTCCCTCTGCGTCACCCGGATCGTGCGGTGTGCTCCTGACGAGAGAGAAAAAGGTCGAAAAACTCATTTTCCATGTATTTGACACTGTTTGAGACCTTTGTGTCTCCCTGTATTCTAAGTAAACTACGTGTGGATTTTTATCAGGATGGGTTTTCTCAAGATAGATCTAAAAACCATGTACCCATGGTTAGTAAGCGGAGGTTTTCCTGTTCCGACCAACCTAACAGAATAACCTAACCGACTAACCTCCTGGCCAGAAGGGAAAAAGGTCGAGAAATTCACTTTTCAATTATTTGATACTGAGAGATGTGTGTCTCCCTGTATTCTAGGAAAACTACATTTGTATTTTTATCACGATGGGTTTTCTGAAGATAGGTCTAAAAACAATGTTCCCTTGGTTAGTAAGCGGAGGTTATCCTATTCCGACAAACCTAATCGAAAGACAATTTGTCACGGTCAGAAGCAGTCGCGCGAAATATGAGGAAAGAAAAGTTTCCTCATAGTCACATCTTAGAATCCTTTTAAAGAAGCTAACTTTGTCCAGTATTGGGAATTTTTCTGATGAACTTTTGCTCCCAGCGAATCTCTATACAATTTTTTGCCTCCCGAATTTCTGTGCCCCAGTAAACAATACAGTTTTAGCCCATGATGATATTCTATTAAAACATTTATGGGAAGCCTTATTTTTCGTTGAGTTTTGAGGACTAACATTTATTATTTGTCCCATGGTATGTAGATTGCAATTGGATGATTTGTACAATTTTGTTTACTGTATTACATGGCATGTGGTGGATGTTTTAAAGCTCAGAAATGGAATTCTTCTTTAACGAACAAAATCCTTTTTGCAGTTTTTTTATCTAATGGCGATACCCTAAGGGTATCATGAGACCCGAATATTAAAAAAAAGTTTATGTTATTTATTCTAATAAATAGTATTTCAGTCCTTTGCGGCATAGACAAGTCCAGTAAAATATGTCCTGAGAGCGACTGGAGTAGTATACCAACTACCCGTACGAAGGAGAGCTTAAAGCTTCACCTCATGAATCGCTCAGCTCCCATTTACATCCATTGTGGGCTAAAATATCATTTTCGTGTGAATGATTTTTTTGTTTTTTTCCACATGCGACGTAATTCAAACTGTTTTGAGTCTCCCGACGCCATCCTTCATGTGCTTATGCTGTCAATGCAATGGTTTCGGTTTCAAGAAACGGCTCCACGTACCGTTCGGCGAGAACTTAATTAATGAACTATTTTACTGGGGATCGTTTGATTCACCGAGGCGGTCGTGACTTAGCGGAGCTCCATTACTTCCGATGATTGATTAAACGCCTCTCGTGAGACCAGGCTTATACTAGAAAATAATTCCCGCTTTCCTTTGATACCATGGAGTCTCGATCTTCCTTGGTTATCCATTTACTGTTTTATGCGATTACGTCGGGAGGTCTTTAGTTTACCCCCATCATCACCAAATCACCCCTTGTCATTAATCCTTAAGAAAGATCCGAGTCGAGTACTTTGCTAATGATTCTCATTAAGCAGTTGCTGGTAATGATACCCAAACAGATATCCTTATGCAACCTCCAATGTTTTAAGGTGCTTCATCGCGAATGAAAAGCGCATTATCCATTAAAATATGTTAGAATGTATTTAATTCTGTGCTTTAGTTTCTTCTGGTCATGAAAAACGTATGGTACTCTTGTCTTTTATTTTAGGCTTTCTTCATCACCGCACTCCTACCCGTCATCATGAATTCATAAGATACGGATAGTTTTTCAAGGTCTTATTATACCATTGAGGATTAAGGATACCCAGCGAGTATCCTTATATAATCGGTAATTTATACAGTTTCCTCATCATGAATGATGAGGGCACGGCAGTTTAAGAATTAATCATGATTCACTGTGTATTTGTTGCCGCTTTGGAAGCATGGTTGTCGATGAAAAAGATTCATAGCCTTGGGATATTTTTAATGTTTAAATACTCACCAAATGGAGGTTGAAGATAGTAAGCAGCGCATTTAATTTTCCATATCATTATGGTATCATCAGCAGTTTTACTGCCTAAGCATGATTTTCCCCATTTACAACAAGCCATTATTATTTCAGAAGTGTTTAACGTTCAGGAGTATCAATGTCATTGAGAAAAGAGACTAATATTTACCCTCCTTGTTAGGCCTTCTGTTTTAGATCGTGGATGTATGAAATTTGGTTCAAAATATGCCTTCAAGGTGAACTAAGATGGAACGCTCTGTCAGTAGATAAAGAAATAGCACATGTTTTGACACTGCACAATAGTTGCCCACTGGAAAAGTTTTTAGTTCTATTTTGTCTCCGACACCGCGTAGGAAGATGACAATTTTGGTCCATGGAGGATTCGTAAACAATCCAACGGAATCTTGTGAAAGTTCCAATGAGGGTAAACATTGTGTTTTAGCAATCAATAGGTCGATATTTCTACACCATATGTCTCATAGCTAGCTGGTATTCATCCTCTACCAACGGGACGTGCCGTTACTAACTGCAGAAAACCTTGGTCCTCTATAATGATACATAGAGCCGAAACCATGGGCATCAAAAAGTGTACTATTGCCCAGTGTTCTTACAGAACACGTTAGGCTCATAACGCATTAATTTAGGCATTTATACCGAGAAAATATTCAATAAGATATAGTGAGTATTTGTATTTGTCGGGGGCGTAGCTCAGGTGATAGAGCGCTCGCTTAGCATGCGAGAGGAATCAGGATCGATACCTGGCGCCTCCAAAATTTTTTATCCGGCGTTTCAACTTTTGGGTCTTGTTTCAATCGCAGTCTACTTCTCATTGTACAATTACTTCCTCGATCTTCCTTTTGGTAGCCATAAAGATGCTAATGGAGGAGGATGCTAAAGATAAAATGGATAAGATGATAATGATATAGTGTACAAAAGATTAGAAGAGGAAAAGACCATATGGAACATGATAGAGAAAAGAAGTACGAGATGTATTAGACATATCCTGAGACACAATGGGTTTGTGAAGAGCATAATTGAAGGAAAAATAGAGGGAAAAGTCGCCAGAAGAAGACCCAGGAATAAGTTTATGGACCAAATAAAGAGGAAATTGCATAGGAAGAGCTACCAGGAGGCAAGGGAACTGACATCAGATAGGGAAGGGTGGAGGGCTGCAGTCAACCAATCTTAGGATTGAACGACCAATAATGATTATGAAAGATCCTAAAATATATCACTACGTCCGTTGGAACGGGCCCATTGGACGTATTGCCGCTTTTCGTAAAGAGTTAAGTAAGGCCGACGTCGGGTTTCCCGTCACCTAATTTCCATTCTCTGCAATATCCCTTCACTTGCCGTCCCTTTCACCTGTACTAAATTTTCAAAACTACCTCAGTTATTGGTCGCCTCCCAATTAGTAACAAGCCGACATTCTGTCGTTCTCTCTTCCTCTGGGTCGACCGATGAAAGGAATGTCATTCCGCATCGAGTCGCCGCCCTGGGCGCCATTTTCTCGCACCCGCACCGCCCACACACCTCCGCCCCCGGAGGCAAAAGGTGTCCGTTTGATGCGTGAGGTGCGTGCGGATTCCTCGCTAAATGAAGATAGCTCTCCTGTCGCGACTCCTTTTGCATGTCGCCGATGTTCGATGCTATCGGGAAAGAGGAAGGACCCTCGGAAGTCCCGTTATGAGAACGTGAAAATGGTTTTATGGAGTACGATTTAAACGTGATCCAACTGCCTAAAAATAGATCTTAACGGAATTTCGGAGTATTTCGTCCCCGCGACGACGGAGTGGTCCACGTTAAGACTGGCTGCTCAACGAGTTTCGGGTTCCCATTCAAATGTGACGTCGGACCGGAGAGTTTCTCTCGTTTCTTACCCATATGCTGGTCATATAATTTTAATAATGATGCAGTAAGTGTTCAAATCTGTTTACTACTTCGCCGTTTAAATAGTTTTCTGCCAATTGATGACCATTAACTCCTTATATCCTTACAAGTTGGAGCATTTTTTCAACATTCAATCGCATGATCTCAGTGGTTCCAGGCTCCACTTTGTGGAAGATTATTATTAGTACTGATAAAGAAAACTTTATGAAAGTTTGTTTGAAGCAGCGGCGTCATCTTCAAGTACCTAGATGTACCTGAAGATGACGCTTCTGCGTCGAAACTAGTAGCCCCATAAAATAAATTGATGGAATCAAACAAAGTTTTCTTTTTCATTATTCATTCAATCGCATGTTAGGAGGCTATGGCATATTTTGATTTTGTTGTATTTTTACATAATTACCTCACACTTTAAAAGCTAATTTTTCCTCCCCTGAAAGTTTAGAAATTTGAAAAATAAAGTGAATTTCTGTCCACTCTTCCGCGCACTCATCAGCCTGGTAGTCTCTTCTAGAATTCTGCAGTATTATTTAGCTGTGCCTCTCTTTAATACTTTAAATCACATTAGGTACTTTCGGGCTGTTGATGCAGATCGTTTCCCTAATGGCTATTCATTTTTCATGGCTTTTAGACGTATCTTATTATGAAAAATAATTTGATGGTATCGAGCTTCACTTTGTGAAAATCCATAATGAAAAATCAAACTCACTTGGTAATTTTTTTGCACACTTTTTTTCTCAACGATCGGTGTCATTGCAAGGACAATATTCCAGGAGATCCATGTCGCCTATTCGATGAAACCGGACGATGAAAATAAAAATTTGTGAAAAAATATTAATCCAATTTTATTTTTCACTAGAAATAAGCTAACGACCTCTGTTTAAGGACAATTCAGGGTCCCTTTTTAATCATTTCTCACCTAGGTCTTTTAAATCCTCGATATATTCCCAGTTTTTGCGCCTTTCATGACATATAACTTAGAGTTTATTGTAGGTCAGAGACTCAAGTGTTTGGTAAAGAAGTCCCCTGCTACTCCTACTACACACCATTGAGGTGACTTGGCAGTTACTATCAGTAGTAGATATGGACGTAACTTCTTCATCCTCCTTTGAATCCTCAGTATTGGTTGAAGAACCCCTTGGTTGGCTCTTTTCCCGGCAGTTTGAGAACCTGTTCCGAATTGGAAGACCGGGATAGTCAGTTGCGACAAAGAATATGCTTGGGAGCACGCACCGCACTTAACGAAGAGGTTGGTAAATACACGCCCGTCACTTACCCATATGGCGACTTGCAGTGTACTTTAGGGTAATGATGCGGCTTTAATAAGAGCTTTTTATTCAAGGCGTTTAAGGTAGCGCTGATAGGAAAACGTCTGCCAGCTTCAGTAAACATGAATGAATGGAACGGTGTGCGCTGACGAAACTTTCGGTAACTTGCCGGTGGGTAATATTCTGTAGATTCCTCACTGTCACGGTCGAATTATTTGTTCTTAGCCGGAAAACTTGTTTAGACTACGTACCTAAAAACGTTTATCTGTGTTTTAATGAAATCAACGCGATTATCGCAGCTCTCAATAATAACGTAAGTTATTCAAAATAATTATGTAGTTATAATTAAAACACAAAACTTCATATCATGCAGCTAATAAAAATATTGCATTATTTATGCTAGACGCCCTCGATGAATTCAACAAAAAAACGACTAGCGCAAATGCGGCAATCGCAATTCTTTTATTTCCCAGCGCACGCCAACCTTGCGCTCAATCTATTTTTTTGGCGCGCTCGCCCACTTGCCCAGGGTCTGGAGCAAATGTAATCCAAGTGTGCTGTTGTGTAGCGAAGTAAGAAGAGTACTAGAGCGCATAGACAGCACAGGACGTCCCCATCTTCCCTTGCGTTCCCCACACACTGCAAGGCGCAGATTCCTCTGGTTGGCCAATTACCGGACAGTTCGTTAACCCGGACCACGTTCGACGGCGGGGGTCAGTCTTTCGCGACGAGTTACGCGCAAGCTTTGCATGCACGGCAGCGTTAAGCGAAAGGCCCGCGCCTTCTCCATCAGCAGATGGCGCGCGATTAATCTTCGGGGGCGCAGGCGAGGAGCGGGCGGCGTGTGCAGCCGCCGCCCCGTTCAACAACAACAAACACCGAGGCGACATCGTCGGGAACCATCCCTGCGGACACGACCGCGGAGATCTCGGCTACCCCAACTCCCCGGATCCCGTCCTTTTTTGCTCCTGCCCCCGTCTCTCTCCCGCCCCCCCCCTCATCCTTCCTCCTCCTTTAATGGTAACGATCTTTTTTTCTTCTCTCTCCTCAATCTTTCCTTCCCCGGACTCCTTATAGAGCGGAGAGCTCGGCTGCTTCCTTCCTTCCACCCCATTACCATCGGCCAACAACCCCGAGGGGCTTCTTCTTCTTCTTCATGGGCATACACCCTCTCCAACTTCCTCCCACTGCAAGCCCACCTATGTCCTCGCCTCCTCCCAGCGGGCACCTTCGTCTGACCTCCTCCACGGGGACTCAGCTTCGAGCCCCCGCGAGCCCCTGCTTCTTTAATGATGGCTGATGTTGCAAGCTCGCGCCCCGGGTAATGAGTACCTCCTCTGTATTCAACCAGCTAGCTAATGATGCGAGCATTGTCCGCGGGGAAGTGTTCTGGGAATCTTCTCCTCTCGGACCTTGTTCAGCTATGCCGCGAGGCTAATAGACTATCCTTGTAGACACGCGTATGGTGGATTCATCGAGCAAATATTACGCTTGTGCTCAATTCAGTGGTGGAGTCGAGGAAAATATACATTTAATTGTATTTATTCAGTTACCATAGAGCTGTGAAATGATATGCAAAGTCTTTCAGTATGGTAGTCGTTTAGAAAACATGGATGGCTATAAACTTTACGCATGGCTTCTGTGCGTGGAGCCTCGATCGGGTTGTCTATCTTTTTAACGCTAGAAGTACCGGACTACGCGATATAGCTATTAATATCGACGCGACGGGGTCAATTTGACCCCTTAGAAATGATTTGTTTTGTTAAGGAAAATTGACTTTTTTATTGTAGTAACAATAAAATCGTTTCGAAAACATCTTTTACTTATTATTGTACATTTTTTTTAGAATAGAGGTTTATATCAACAAACTAGTGTGCCATTTCAACATGCAGGATATGGAGCTTTTCATGGAGGACTTGGAAATTCTCCCATGCATTCGTGCTTCGTTAAAGAATTCCAATTTTGAGTGTTTATAAACTATTATAACCGCTTATAAGAAAAATCTAATACTCTAAAGAAAAATATTCCGATGAAAGACGATAAAAATCCATTCCATAATGACATCGCTGGAATACAACAAGTGGGAGATAGCGTCGCGTCTAAATGACCACGTCTGTTCGTAATAGATGGAGGTTAATGTGTATTTTAGATTATTACTGCTATTAGTATCTTTTTTCGCATAAAATCATCATGATAAAAAAATGCAAGTCAAGAAATATGCAAGAACTGAGACGATTCAAACAGAAGTAATGAATTTTTAAAATTGAAAAGGTGTCCAAATGAACCCTGCGGTACTTCTAGTGTTAAGCCTGCAAAGCCATCAGTTTTGTCACCCGAGAACCATTTAGTTGCCATCAATGAGTCACACCTAGGAGGTTTTAATTTAGGACTGTGCCATTGTCACCGATTGCATTTTGTTAAAACGCCCAATTTTCTATATTTAGTAAAATTAACTAGGCTCGGAATATTTTCATACAATTGACATTGCTTTGCGGCGAAAGTAATGACTCATTTCGCCAATTTTCTTCGTTCGTTTTTACGAAACTTGGTTCATTCATCACCGCATTTCGTCAGTCGGTGAGATCAGAAAGCCAACAACCGACAAAACGCCGATACTTTCTTCTTTTTCCTTATTGGCTCGTCGGAACAATAACCCTCTCCAAAAAGTCAGCCGAAAATGTAAATTTCCTGCGGTTTCATCCTACCGCCGGGTGAAATATAGTTGTTGTCGCCGGTCTCCGGCGAGTGATTTGAATGTATTGCGTGTCCCGGAATCCATATGTGCCCAAGCCAAGGGCGGCGGAATGCGATTACACATGTCCGAGATACTTGGCGAGGGTAGCGCATTCGAAGAGAAAGGAGAATCGCTCCAGTGGGTGATCTTTCGTGGGTGTGCGAGGAGTTTCGTAAAAGCCTCCCGCGTGTGTGTAGTTTCGCGGTGATCTTGAAAGAGGGCGTGCTCGAGCAGTACGACATCCGCGTTTCGAAGCGCGTTTGGTGCGGAGGCGACATAATGTCGCCGTAGGAATTTGGATGCTTCCCCCCTCCCCGTGGAGAAATTTGAGAGGCGCCGTCATCTTGGGTCCTCTCAGCTTTCTCTCGAATCTCTTTTTGGATCCCTCTCTCACGCTCTCAGCGTCCAGCACCACGGGTGGTCATTTACGAGGGGGGGGATGGACCGACCCAACGATCACGAACTGGGTTGACCGGAATTCTTGACCGCGTGTCACTCTCCTGTCGTACAAGGCAGTTTGAGTGAAATATCATTTCACCCAGAAATCAATGAATTTGGTCTCATTTTAAAGAAAAATATCTCACTCTTCCAAAGATGCGACAATATCAGTCCCTTACCGAACCACTTGCCGAGATTTTTGACAAAAAATACCATTTCTTTTACTTTTTTGGCATCGTTTGGACCTAGAATGTGCTGAATTACTTGCTGGAATAGTTAGAAATTGAGTGGACTAAGCCTAAATCCTTCTAAACCGAAATCTAACCACTTTATTTGAAATCCTCGGCAGTTCTCGACATTTATCCTACCCTGTTCAATTCGTCCTTTTCTTTATCCCACATCTTTTCCTAATTTACTTCCGCTATATGAATGATGTCCTTACACTCCCTGCTACACATCGGTTTAAATGCACTATACATATCGTTTCCAGCGCTCTTAACCGCTCTTAATCAGCTGATACAGCAACTCTTGACACCGAACAGTATAGGCAGGTATGAGCGATGGCCTTGAATATGCATAAATGCTTTCGCGGAAATTAGTTGCGCAGCAATTTCTGTTACAGATTACCGTTTGCCGAATCAGTGAGTGTCTGAAATTATTACTTCGTTAGAATCGCCCTCTTTTAATAATGAGTGATATCTGTGCGTTCGCGGTAAATTTCTTCAAGAGGCAAGTAATTAATTGTATGTCGTGTTAGCATTGGTAATATTTATGGACGCCCACGATAACTTATGGAATCCAGCTTGCCAGCGTAATAATCCCTCCTCCCCAACCGTAAGGTGTCTCCTGGGATGTGGATAAAAACCCACATGTGATAATTCTCCAACCGTCTTTCCTTGAGTTTCAAATAGAAGAGTCCTTGATTCATGCTTGGATTATTTCATTTCTTTTAAGTATTCTACCGGTTAAGGTAGGTTTTCTTAAATGTCAGAGAATCTCCTCCCGGTTTTCTACACTTTCAGGGACCTAACTCAAGTGGATTAAAATATTAGCATTTTATCTCATGTATGGAGTTAAGAGGGAACTGTGAATTTAATTAGCAATACCATTCTGCCAAATTTCTCCTATATTGTTAAGTTTATTAGAAGACACTCATTACTATCAGTAATGAAATATTCAAGAATATATACTTTGTGCAAGTGTATGCACATTTTTCTCCGTCCCAGTACGAAACATGGCGCTTTTCCAATCATATCTCTCAGTCCAGCGCGATGAGCATCATACGCGAGGAATTTAGGTCACCTTGATTGAGAACCATACCAAGAGTACCGAAAGGAAAACTTGATTTGGCCTTTCCTTCTTCTCACCGCACCGTCTGCAACATGAGATTTAGATACCACCTCTTTTAACCCTTGATGGATGAAAATTGCTGCACCCAGCCGCCCATGATCTCCATTCATACTATGTAAGATGGCTAATTTCTTTCATCTGTATCGTCTCTTATTTCCCTATTATAATTGGTGCTCCAAAAATCATATTCGGCTTTGATTCATACAGAGGTACTCCATGACATTTCTATTTGAATTCAGATGCGAAGGGAGAGAAAACGGGGTGGCACAGTTTTATGGAAGTTATGCATCATGAGGCTGCTGAAGAGAGCTTAATATGGAGCGTGGCGTTGTATAAGACAGAAACGTGGACCCTCAGAAAGGAGGACGAGAATAGTCTGCAGCCATTTGAGATGTGGGTGTGGAGAAGGGTGGAGAAGGTTAGGTGGACGGAAAGGAAGACTAACGACGAAGTGCATGAGATGGTGGGTGAGGATAGGAAAATTCTGAATTAAAATTCGGGAAAGGCAGGGTAGATGGCTGAAGGATGTAATAAGGGCTGATGGGTTGCTGAAGAGTGTGATAGAGAGAAGGATGTTGGGCAAGCTGGGAAGAGGAAGAAAGAGAATAGTTTGCATGAATAGGATAAAGGAGGGTAGATCGTATGCTGAGGTGTAAAAGGCGTAAAAAAAACTTGAGAGAGATAGGCCCCCGAAAAGAAATCCGGGAGGAGATTCTCTGGCATTCAACAGAACCTACTTTAACCGGTTGAATACTTTACTAGTACATCATGAAGGAAGTGAAAATTGCCATAAAACCACATTGATGGTTTTATTTAAATCGATCCTGGTTTATGCTTTTTACCTAATCTATAGGCCTTACTTTATCAGGTCAGAACCTGAAGTTGATATAAAGTATACGGACCCAGGTCAGTTTGGAATAGTCATTCAGGAGTTGACTTTTTTTCATTTCTTCCGTGTCGAATACGAAAGGTAGTTGCTGAACGCATAGCACTAAGATGCCAAGTTTCTTTACTGTGTTGAAAATTCACTGCAAAGTGATGGAAACGCGTAGCGATATTGAATGGAGTAATGGACAGTGAACGCAGGAAGATATGAGCGTAGGGAGAATAGCTCTAGCATATTACGTAAGGTGACTCGTGGCAGGGATTAACCCGATGAGCTATGAGCCACTTTCGATTGCAAGAGATGTTGGTGAGTTGATTGCTCAAAGGAGAGTGTACCTACCGATGGATATTTAATTGATCGAAGGTTTTTTTTCTATTTGCAATGATGATCAATTGTCATCCAATTATTTATTTAATAACACCCTTTGAACTGCAAGTATACGGGACTCAATAGGTTGCTGGAAAAGCACCCAAGACCGGATAGATCGCAGACTTTCTACTTAAATGGAATCACAGAAAAAATCGAAAAGAAAAAATATCATACGCAAAAGTGTCTCATGAAAGTACAGTCTGTCCCTCGCGAATCAGAACCCGGAACCTGTGACTCAGCCCACGGGACTATCAAGCCATCGCAATACCACTTTTATTCGAAATAATTACGTGCGGTTCTTTCCTCGTTGTATTGATACATATGATTAATTTTTGAGTGGAGAGATGTGTTCGTATGATATGAATAATCTTCTATAAATTCAACAAAATTTATTGACGATCATTCATATTTTGTTCAGGAGGAGATGGGTATTGATTTAGACGGAATAGGAGTTATTTACTTTTTATCTCAAGGTTTCGCAAATTTTATTTTACTACATTGAGGCTATAACTCTCTGTAATATATAATTTTCCATTTCACCTTCCCATCTCTCTTGTGGATTTTGCCCTCTTCTTCCTCCCCTATACCCTCTCACTCCCTTCCTCTCACTTCTCCCTTCACTATTCCATTGCCAAGGAGAGGCTCGCCGCTGCCAAATACGGCTCGATGGAAGAAGGAAGGAAGGAGGCAGGCAGGACTCACACAGCACGTCAATGCTTCCTCATCCTCCCCCCGTCGCCATTCCATTCCATTCCCCGTCTCTCGAGACACAGGTTGTCATGGGCGGAAGAAGGAATCTCTGTGGCCAAGATCCGGAGGACATTGCCGTCTTTTGTGCGGGGAGGGTCATGTAGTGCTGAGACGATGCCCCAGGATTAAATTTTTAGGCAAACATTTTGACGTAACTGGTTTGAATATCGTGTGAAAGGCCGTATTTGAAGAGTATTAAAGTCAGTTCCAAGTCAACAAACAAACAATCAGTTAACCGTCTCGAAATAAAGCTTATTTTCTTCAAATTCTGCTTCTTGTATATTGTGCATACCACCCAGGCCACTTTGGTTAATCTTTTGGTCCAAATGGTCAATTTATTGATCAAAGAAATCTCATTTTTGTCCAAAAAATGGCCATTTAGTCAAAATATCTGACTGTAGGATATGGGCTCTATCCCAGTGCCTTAGGAACTTCCTTCCGATTTTGAGATCCTGGGTTCTACCCCTAACGTTGAGAGAAACTTTGTCCAGTAAAATCCCGATTTCTGCAGTTTGTTCTGTGAAGAGCACTTCCAATGAAAGACTCAATTATTAGCGTAAGAGAGCGTATTGGCTCTAACTTTGTGGAACGTATGGATTTCCATACTCGAAAAGAAACACTGGTACAATATCCACACTTTCTCCGCCACCGACCATGGTTTCAGCACATCATGCCATCATCAGATTCTGATGATCAGTGTGTTACTTTTCGAATATGGAAATCAATTATTAGCATTACGCATTAATCACCTCATCTAGAGTTTCCAGAACGGTAATCATAGTATGCCATCTCACGTTAAGTGTGCTGACTGCGTTGGCGATATTGGTTTCTAGACTCAGGCTGAATGTCTCCTCCTAATGTTATATATGTATATATTGCTGAATGAGAAATGAGATAGGATTTGGTAGGTAGGGATCAGGTAGGGAAGGAAAAAGGCAAATTTCGTACAAGGGAGATGGGAAGGTGAAATGGAAAAGAGGAAAGTTAGGAAATGAGAATTATATATATATATATATATATATATATATATATATATATATATATATATATATATATATATATATATATACACACACACACAATTGGAGGAGACATTCAGCATATGCACGTGTATACGAATAGGGGGAGATATTCTTTCTTCTTGGGACATAGGGAGGTAAGGAGGAAATGGACGTTGGAAAGGAACGGGAGAGAAGCGAATACATATGCTCCAGAAATAAAAAGAGCAATAATTCCCGATTCTTCATGACGGGGAGTGCCCGTGATCAATTAGGGGAGGTGGTCACATTCCTGGGCGGGCCTTCATTTCCGAATTTTCGGCATTCGTGAAATGACGAAATGGTTACTCAACTCTCCGCTTTCTTGAAGCGTATCGAGAGTGGGCCGGGGCTCACTTTTACGTACAAATTCGATTTGATACGACATTCGGTCTCGGCCCGCCCGCCTTCCACCGACAGATTTCTTTGTCCTACCGTGCATGGATTAAAAAATTTCGAGTCCAGCCGTTATTCGCTGGAAAGAATTGGATTTTTCGTACCTTCATTCCATCAAAATCCCTTCTAAAAATCCGTCATACTCGAATGAAAGCATGAAATTAAAATATACCAATTAAAAAAACCTATTCTTTTCTTTTCTTTTATCCTAGATGTTTTTTTCGAAGGAAATGTTACAAAATATTCTTAAATGTTTCAAAAATTTCTTGACAAGTTTCATACTGATTTTCACACTGTGAAATCCTTCAGTTGAGAAAGTGAAGGAATGCTCCTTCTTAAATTATTAAATCATCGATACCCGGTTTTTACGTTAAAAGAAATATTTTGTGGTAAAACTAAGAGGTTGTTGCCAGTTTTAATGAAGTTGTTACAATAAGTTACTCCATATACTCAGAGGCATACCTTTAAGTTCGTGGAATTTGTTACCCGCGCGAAATATTGGTTTAGACATAAGTTCCGAAGTTTCAAAACCTCAAAGCCTTTCTTTTACAGCTCGTCATACGATAAACGATTCATTTAAATCTTCTCTGGAATCTCACCTTTAAAATGACAGATTAATTATCGTTCTCGAAGACCAAGAAATGTGTCGATTGAGTTGGAGTGGAGTTGGGATGTCATAGGGCTAAAAATTCATGTTTTATAACGCCGTTGTTGTTTCTTTCGCGCGATCGTGGGCATGGTTGTGCGGCTTAGAAACATACTCGACTGAGACTCGTTCACACAAGGCGAGGGGAACAGGGTCAAAACCCTGGGGCGTTTGAATTAGTTTGTTTTTTTTAATGCGTTCAACCTGTCACGGTAGAAGTACCAAATCCTGTGGAGTCAGAAAAGAATAGGATTAGCATCGCCAAGAAAAAAATCAGGTGGGAACCAGCATTTGGACCGTATGCGCTTGAGGTGGAAACTTCTAGTAGGCTCACACGAGTTCGGGAAGGTGACTCCAGAAGCTTCTGTTCCCGGAAGCCCATCTGTAGGCATTAATATCGCGAGGAAAGGGTCTGAAATTCACGTAAAAAATCATAACGCCACATAATGAAAATGTTTTTGAGCTATAATGGTTAATAAATTATGCTAGAATATGCGTGCATAGCTCTATACAAATTACTTATGATCAGGATGCGTGCGCAATGTGATGTAAGTTTTTGTCTGCATAAAAAAGCTTTTAAAAAAGCTCCATGCAATATAATTTCTACCTATTTTTTTATATTTTTTTAATATTTTTATTTTTAGTAATTTTTTTTTAAAGAAGATTTTAGTAAAAACTAAATAAAGTTTTAGTAAAAACTAAATAAATGTGTACAAAACCTATGGCAAAATTAGGTTCTAGTCTAGACGTGGAATCACTGTTCACCAACATTCCCGTAGATGGAGCCATCGATACTATCAAGGCGCTGACGAACAAAGGACTGCCCGAGGACTTCCCTAAATTGGTGGGTTTCTGTCTCCAGAACTCATATTTTCAATGGAATGACAAATTCTACAAACAATTGGAAGGCAAGGCCATTCCATCTGGAAGCCTGTTTGCACGCAATCCATTTTTATTCATTGTATACTCATAATTTAGTCGATCTTGGAATGTTGATGTTTGAAAAACTTTTTGACGACGTCAGAAAACACGACTTCAAACTTGTAAATGAAAAGATTAATTCTCAAAATTTCAAGATGTAGTCGAACTTTCACTAATACTGTGGTAGTGACGCCAGTTGTAGCTGTTCTATTAGTTTAATGACTCTGATAAACGTATCATAGCGGTATCCACTTAATGTTGTCGATCTTTGATGTGCTTGTGGTTGATTCTCTCCCGTAAAGAATCGAACCCTGGTCATTCGCAAGACGGACGTTGATACTAATCACTATATATTTTCGTATATTACTTATGTGCACTCTCATTTTCCTGTGTATCATGGGAGGGAATGCAGGCTGAAGGGAACGCAACTATTCTATGTATATATACGTGGATATGCATTATCTCATCACAAACCCATTTCCAGATCGCGTCATCTGACTTATTACGTCACTACTCGTCTCATCTCGAGCGGTTAAATGAGCGTCTTTTGTCTGAGTGGCGATTCAATCTCCCGGCCTTTGATGAATAACCGCGCATCAAAGGAGGAGAGTAATTGAGGCATTCCTCCCGTTTAATGTTTTTCCCACATCTCCCCCGTTCCTCTCCCTCTCGGTTGAACGTCCTCCGCGTCGTAATTCATCTCATCAGCCCCTCGACTGACCTCGGGCTTCGCTCACGGGGTGTCCGTTAAGTCATTTTCATATCCCTTCATATACTCAGGTCCTCTTCGTTTTCTTTTTCTTTCGGCTCTACTTTTGATTGCCTTTCTGGGAACTCTTCTTCGTCTCGCAGCCTCTCTTCCACCTGGTCCACAGGAAAAGGAAATTGAAATTTTGAATTGGCTGCTCGGAATTATTTTCATTTCAGGCGTAGTTGATAAATCCGGGATGGCTTCGATGATGACTAAGTCTATGTTAACTCGAGACTACAATATGGTGTTACTCGTTGGGGTGGCACGCATCGAATGAATATTCAGCCTTGACGTGTACCTAATCCAAAATGAAATTAGATGTAGCTTTCTTCGGGCAGCGAGTACAGGTTCTTCATTTTCATTATATATCTATTTAAAAATGTTACCACTGCGGCATTTATTTATTTACAAGGTACCCAAGAGTATTTTATAATAGAGGAGGTCAAAATAATAAACCGTGCCTGCATAAAACAAGGCATAACACCAGTATTTGAGTTATGAGGCTCAATGTTGAAGTGTACAAAAACTCATATCTCTGTATTACACCTAAATTATTTATTAACTTGCCTAGAGAAATATCTTCTGTACAAGGTGAAGCCAGATTTCTTATCCGTCTAAGCAAATGGTCGTTTACACAAATAAATATAGACAATATTGTTTAATGTTGAAGTATCTACCACCATAACATGTCACTGATGGTATAATTATCCATTATTTCCTAATTGTTACTTGCTATGCATTGTTCTGTTATTAAATTCATAAAGTCTATGCATCTAAATTTCTGTTATATTGAGCACACTTTTTTGTAAATTACAGCGCCTTAAAATACATTTATATGGTTCTAAAAAACTCCTGCTGGACGCAACGTAACCAATTAATGGCAACCCCATTACAAGTCTCTTCAGGGGTGCCTAATTTCGTGTATAACATTGTTTAATGGATTATATTGTATATTTAGAAGCGTAAAATAAAATTTTATTATTATTTTTAAATTTCAATTCCGATTTTAATGCACGTATGTTGCGAATGGTGTCAGGTAGCATTGATATGCTTGATTTAATTTTTATTTTAAAGCGTACAACCTTTCGTATTATTCAATAACGTAGCGTTCAACATGAAATTCAGCGCATCAAAGCGAATTGCTACTCATAACATTATTTAATCTTTTGAAATCATTTCCCTGTGGTTACATAAGTCACATCAGGTCTAAGTGAGCGTATGGCGTGTACAGGTGAAAGATGTGATAGCTTTTATTGCGTTGTTTTGCAATTGAATACTGAGCAACCATTCCTTTCACTGTTCCTTGTGATACTTAAATCATTTTGGATCAGTTCACACGTATCATGTTATTTCCTCACTGTTGAGGCCGTTTGAAAATATATAAATGCACAGCTTAGCAGTTAAATAATAGAGTTAATGATAACCTGCTGTATTCTTAGCGGTTATTATCATATTCTTAGGATGATCGTGACTCATGCCTAGTTTCACAATAGTACGACCAAATATCTTTAACCTTTGACATACAGGGATGTTGATGACCAGCGTTTTCTATTCAGTAGTACGCATACTCTGACGGTAATTCTTGGCGGTTTATAGATATCAGAGGATTTAATGGTAACATTTAAAAAACCACACATTTTAAATATATGGTTTTTTAAATGATACCATTAAATCCTCTGAAAAAAATGGAATACCACAAAGTTATCAAGGAACTTGTATTATGGTTTATTGATATCTTCACGAAAAGAATTGGTAGCAGTGGAAGTAGTATTGAATAAGTTACTAGAATATAGAGAGAACAAATATTTTTATGGAAATATAGGAGTATTTGTAAATTTTTGTAAAAGTAAAGACAATAGAGATACGTTATTTCTGGAAAAATAGAAGTATTTGTAATGTTTTATAAAAATAAAGACCATATATCAGAAATGGTAGATAAAATGAAAATACTTTATGGGCATTTGTGCGAAATGGATGGTAATATGCTGAAATCACTTGATGGGTTCAAGAAATTGCGAGAGATTTATGAAGAAAAAGGATAGAAAAGGAAGAAGCGACAGATAGAGAGAGAAAGAGAATTTTAGAGAAAGCATAACAAAGATGGAGGTATTACAAGCTAGACGAGGAATAAAAATAAGCTGAAATTGATCCGAAGAAAGAAAAATGGGCTTAGCTAAAAATGAAAGAATATTTAAGGGAAAATATGCTACAAATCGTGAGGAATTACAATTTGCATGTGATAGAAAATGACCTAAACGGAAATTTAAAATGATGTATCTATTTTTTATAAAATGATGGGTAGAAATCAGTGAGATGGGTGACCAAGAGGTGCGAGTATTGAAAGAGGCTGGGAATCGCCAATGGCGGCTGTTCAATTCTCCCGCTGCCCTGTATCCACATATACCACCTGGGAGAGATTACGAGCTCGCTCACTTACGTAGCCGGATTTTTGAAAGTAGGTATGACACGGCGCGTCATCACCCCGTCGTCCCCGTGGCTTTTACGGCATTGCTTGCGGTACAAATTCACAGACTCCAGTGTGGTAGAATCCATCAGGGAATGTGACGGGCCTCGGCGTGCAGTTCACCTTTTTCTCTCCCACTCCTTTCATTTTTAGTGAAAGTCCCGAATGGGGCGACATTTTCGGCAGACTCATCGGAGATTGCGAGATCCTCTCGGCCTACCTGCTCTTCTTCATCGCCGCTCTGTCCTCGACCCCATCTCACGCCAGCTCGTTAACCCCGACCGTTTTTTAGAGTGTATTCACTCGCCTTAATCACAGTTTTTAGTTTTCCTTCCGTCAACACTGTTCATTTAGAGTTTTTTTCTGGAAAGCTTGTCCCTTTGAAGGTATTAGTTTCGCTTTTAGCCATAAGTCCTTATATTGCCCTCGTAAGTGGAAGGTCTGCCCAATTTACTGCTAAAATTTGCAATGGGCATGACCAAATTTGTTTTTAGCTTCATTCTGGATGAATGAGTATGTGAATTGAGCACTTGCAATAAACGCGGAGGTAAATGCAATATTAACGACTTTGCGAAATAAATGCCAATATGTCGGAGAAAGTCTATTTTCACCTGTTGAAGATGCCATTAAAACTTGAAATACCTCGGGCATAAGTTCGCTGTATTTATATTCAACGCTCTTCAATTTTACTCTTTATAAATCACACCGCTTTGTGTGCATTTTCCCCGGCGTGGCAGTTTTTCTTGATGCATGTTACTCTTAAATTCATATTAACTGAGAAATAGCTAAGAACATTTTTTTGGTGGAGCTGGTTGGCCAACATGACGTTGCAACACGTGAAGTTACGAAATGAATCGCAAATAGAGTACACAAGAGTGGGAGTTAGTCTTAGTTGCGTCAGCAATTAAATCTGTTGTTATCGACAGGCTAACACTCCATGGATGTAGTACAATGATTAGGAGGATACTGATAAATGGTATAAAATTTACATCCATTTGTTCATTCTTGACAATCAATGTTCCTGATTCCACATCATGCTACAAAACGCAACTTTTATAATTAATAGGTGAAATACCATGCTAATTTTTAACTCTAAATCGTAAGTTTTTCCTAAAAATTATTTCTATCGGTAAAAGACCATTCTTTCTCCTAGTGATTTTTTTTTGTTTCCGGCACCCATATTAATTTAGCCGCCTCATATATGAAAGGGCATATTTTCTCTCCGCTATTTCTGTGTTTATTTAACCTACATAATCGTTGTAATGAAATGATGGATTACTTAGTTTTTCCTAAAGTCTTTCTGTGGAAAATTAAGCAATTCACACAAATTCTTTTGTGGAAAACTAATTAATTCATCATTTCATTATGAAGGAATTCCACTAAGTTACTGCCTATACCATTAATTATATATAATCGCAGTTTTAGTTTCCTTCTCACCTGAGACGTTCTACTCGTATGTTCCTAGTTTTTTTACTCTCACTGTTCGCCAAAAGATCTTTCAGTACCCACGCTTTAGGTGACGCTTCATGGTTTACCGACAAGTTTGAAATGGGTGTAACCAATTTGATCTTCAGTCGTATTCTGAATAAAAGACCATTATTAGATCTACATGCCGTTTCATTACGCTTTTCTCCTGCTCCAACTTGCCTCTTTCGTCTTTCCTCAAGACTTTTTCAATGTTCATTTTCTCGTCGAATCATTTTTTTCTATTTTCTAAGCTGCTAGCGTCTTCTTTTTTTACCTGGAAGCTGATCCTTAGATTTTAGAGTTTTGTTTTTCTATGAACTTTTTCACCCCTCCATATTGGCTGAGGCGCGTCTATTTACTATAGTGTTAGTCAGTTTGTGAGGCGCCGGGTGAGATGCATTCTTGACTGAATTCTGGGTAAAAAAAAAGCTAACAAGCCGCTTACTTTGTGTTAATCATTTTTATTTTTTGTCATCTCTAGATTTCACTCTCCCTTAATCATCTCTTAACGCCGAATAGGTATCCTAAAGCTTCGGGCTATAGCAGCGGTGCCGACTTCTTGTAGTGGTTCAGGTGCTTTCTGCCCCCAAAATATACAGCCGAGGATAGTGTGTCATTTTCCGCCTTGGACGTTTGTTTTTAGCTCTCATAAATCATTTAAAGCGGGCCTCCCTGTAATGATCATTACCCTTCAACGAAATTTTACCGAAAGACCCCAATTATCGGACTCGACCGGGCATTACTGGCTCTTAAAATGTTGTACACGTAGTTTCCGAACTAAGGGGACGAAGAGGGGACTAGATATCACATAATAATGCTGCTTCCTCTGTTCAGAAAAAAACTATATCGAAATATTTAAGGCTGACAGGCATTGGCGCAGACTATCAAGCATGACAAATACAAAATCATCTTAAAATAACGGTTTCGGTAATGGTCTTAATTCAGAGAGAAGAATATTAATATCCAAGCACTGGAGTAAGGTTTTTGATGGATTTCTCAGTGTATCTTGTTTTGAATATCAAAATCAAATAATTAATTGAGGGAAAGTTGTATCCTCCGATCCCTCTCCATTGCAAAGAAAAATATCGTTCTTTACAAAGAAAAATGCATTACTGTGACGCAAGTTATGAGATCAAATCGAGGAAATATTACATGCATTAAGGCGCAAGAGAACCGGAGAATGTTGAGACGGGGGAGAGCAGATGACATAGGCGATTTTTCTTCGAATATTTTTTAATTTCATGTCGGAACGAATCATTTCTTTATCGTTCGTAACGAATCGTTTTCATTACGAGTGACTTTTTCGTCTCTCCAGAAATCAAAGTGATAAAAAAACGAAAGCGGTCCACGTCATGACGGCGTGGAAATGTCGCAATGCTCGCCCGACATTTCGAGAAGACTTCATCATGGCTGAAAGGTGCAGCAGCATTTCCCGTTGTGTTCTCATCAACCATCCTGCACGCCCTCGGGGCTGAAGCTTCATGGATTATTTTTAGCTGACATATCGTCGTAATTCAAGACGAACAACCATGAGACATGCCATTTAGGAGAGCAGAGAGAAACCAGTTTGGCGGTCGGTCTCTTGATATTTTTTTCTTTAGAGTTCCCGCATCTGTAGTATCCGTGGTGCGCGGCCAGTGTTTTTGGGCGGGAATTCCTGTTCCCAGGAATTTACATGTTCCTTCGTTTCCCAACCCAGTGAAATGTTAGCTGGAAAATCGGTATATTTGCTTTATAACTCAATGAAATTGATAAATATAGTTATAGATGCTCTAAAATGTAATGCCAAAATGGCGGCGTATAAAAATGAGGAAATATTTAACAGCAGACGCTCACTAGGATGTTACTATATTTTTCGATATCGGAAATATCTTTCCATGGGAGAGAGAGACTGTAATCCCCCTGAGAAAGACGGTTCATCTGTCAAAATACTTAGATTGCAATCTCCTAGTGAGAGATTTTTTTTTATATTTCTGTATTTTTATCCGCCACCCTCATGGCGCTCCATTTTATCATATCACTAGAGTCCTTTTTTACCAACAATCACCAAATACTCTTTGCATTTAAAAGTAGCCTTTACTTACTGTAACAGAAAGCTAACCAGTATTATACTCTTTATCAGTGTCGAAGTGGTGCTGGTTTATTTATGAGATTCCGTTCGTTTCCATGGATTAGATTAGATATTTGGTGAGACGACCGACAGCTAAGGTCATTTGCGCCGTAGGGGACAGATAAGAAAGAAAATGTGGATTGAAACCCGGTGTCGACATTAGCCTTCTCTTAAAGAAACGTACCCAGGGGACCACGGTCTCATCCGTCTCATCCGACAGACGGAGTACTGCAGTTGAAGTGCCCTCCACAAGACACTCAAATAAGGGTCGAGTTTTGTCTGAAAAACATCCTCATCTGCAGTGATTTGAACCCTGGCGGTCCGTATGGTTAGCCAGTGCTCCAGCCACGACACCAACCTGATCCCCTGGTCGGTTTCCTATTTGGGAGCTTACGACACGTCGAGCAGCTCATCCCAATTCAAAAAAATGATAATTTGGGTCGGTAATTCTTTAAAATTTTCGAAGATTGTGATTTCCCGATCTTGATTCTCAATTTTTCAAAATGTCGCGAGTTGGAACATACAATGTGTGGCTATGCTTCAACGAGGCCATTCGTGTCCTCTCCTCCGGAATCATGACGCATTTTGTCTCCCGGAAACCCATCACGGTCCCTTATGCCGCATGTACGTGGAACACCAACGTCTGTCGTCCATTCCTCCCACCAGTTTAATTTAACGGGATTCCACCGAAGCAGTTGATAATCAGAGGATAGTTAATGATATTGCCGCAGTCGTAATTGGGCATTTTGACTTTAAAAAGGGCGGGAGCTTTTAACCATCGTATGTTGTTCGATGCGCAAACATTAATGGAATTTGTCGGGTTACCTTCCATTTTCGTAAAGTTAATTGGCATTACTCAAGAACTGTTTTGCAGCTGATAATTTGAATGTATTTTCCATCTGTGTTTTTCTACTTAGCCGGGATGGATTTCATCATCACACGTCCATCTTTGCTCACCCGGCTTTTCCTTGCTGATGCAATAGCAATCAGGAACGCATTAGTAATTAAGTTTCCACGATCGTTTTAAGGGATAGGTCATAAAATGCATCACCGGATGCCTTTTCATCTAGCCAATATTTTTGCCTTTTAATTCACCACCTTCGCCACAGTTTCTTCAATCTGTCCCCATCGTATTCTGGCACATTGCTTATGCGCAGCTTCTTATTTTCACGTTTATTTTTGCAGATGTGACGCATGATTTTGTCTTTAAAAATATATGAAATAGATCGATTTATACCTCGTACACACTTAGCACGTTTGATATGATAACCTCGGCTAGTTTAATTTTAGAGAAATTTCCAATTATTGCATTTAACAATAGATGTGGTACGAAGTCACTCGCTCGGGTGCATATACACCGGGGTTGAAATTTGCCATGAAAAGATCATTTTACTTGACCGGGATCCAAACCCAGATCTCCCAATTATCGGTCAGGTGTGTTAGCCAGTTACACCACCATGCCATCTGCCTCCAAGGCGAATTTCGAGGGGGGTTTGTGCGAACTAGATGTTCAGGCCTCAAGTCTACATTGTAGCACATGAGACGAAGTCGTGCTTACAAAGCTACTGTCGCGGTGGATAAACCCAACTTTGTCGTTATTAAAACGACGAAATTGACAAATTTTCCAATCATTGCGTTTAACAAATCCCGGTCAAGTCAAATGATTTTTTTCATGGCGAATTTCAACCCCGGTGTAATTTTAGAGTCAATAATGGTAGTGATTTTCATTCCTGTTCTTTAAGCTTATTTACTAAGTAAGTAAATAAGCTAAGTGCTTGTTTACTTGATGAACTCCCTGCGTGATACCAAAAACATGAGGATTATGCATTTTCAAGTTCAAACCTGTGATATCAGAAATATTCGTGATATTTTGCCTTAATCCAAACTACAATGTTGTTTAGTGTTGCAGGTACTTTTAACTTATTGTTTCTTATCAACATTCATGCTGAATTTATGGTAAGAGAGGCATTCAGACTCTTTTTTCCTGTTTCAATCTGGAAACTCGAGAGCACACTCGTATATATTGCGGCTTAACTGTATCATTTGCCGTTCTCTGACGGAGGACGTGCAATCCCCGCACCATCATCTTCCCGGTCGGCTCAATTGGAATCGCCGCTCGTGAGGATGGTCGACGGAATAGATATGTAACCGGCAGTCCTTTCCCCGTCGCCCTCGTCCTCCATGACTGACTGCACCGTTCACTCCGTCCTTGGGCGATGGGATGTGTCCATGTCAGTATGTGTGTGCAGTCGTTATGCAGCTTGCACTCGGTACCGCGTGTGCGTGTGTATTTTGTAATCGATAAGTGTCCGATTCCAATGCAAACCCGAGAGGAGATTTTCAATCCATTCCCTCTCTATTTCTCTCTCTCTCTCCCTTTCCTCCGATCTCCTTTCACTTCAAAGGCCTCCCGACGTGTCGATGACTGGGTCGTAACGCCGCCGCTCCGCGCGGCACTTGTCTGCGTAGCGAATGCTAGCATCTGTGCGGAGGGGATTCTTCCCATCTCAGACTAAGAGGAGAGGAGGACCAATCACTCGGTCCTAATGCCATAATTTAGATTCACTTATAATCCTTAAGATTTCCGACACGCCGCAATGTGGTGTCTGAGGAAAATATTTAAGGGCTAAAATAAGCATTGTGAAATCAAAGCTGCAACTAGTAATTCTATATAAATAAATAATACAAGTTCCTTAATAACTTTGTGGTATTCCATATTTAAGAGAAGTTAATCATAATATTTACAATACCATAGGCTTAAAAACACATGACCCGGGTTTCAACGGGGACCTGAAGATGACGATTAAGCGTTGAAACCCGGGTCGTGTGTTTTTAAATCTGTGGTATTGTTGATGTTATCATTAAATTCTTTGAGATTCTGCATTAACTTTATGAACGACCTAGGTTTCGACTTATGAAGTCATCATCGGGGCTTTCTCGCCTTACACAACCAGCTAAAATTAGCCTTATCGATCGTGATATCGAATCTTTTTTCAATGTTTGTATCTAGGATTACGCTTTACCTTCACGTTTAATGAGTATTTCTCTGGCCGGTGGTTGGTGTCAAGCGATGAGGAATTATCATGCAACATCCTCCAGTGAATTTTTATTTCATATCTTTGGTATTGTTATCCTCTTTAACTCCATCACATCGCATATGCGCGGTGTTTTTTATGATTTTTAAAATTGGTTTTTATGATTAAAATGATTGAAAGTTATAAAATGCGTGCCAATTGCGTCCTATTGTAGAAATGTATCATTGTAGATAACCGAATTACTGGCGTTGATGCAATAAAAGATATCCGAGAATCCCAAAATCACAGGAACCACAGGATACACAAGAGCTGATTAGGTAATTGAAAATTCCATCTGGGAATGGAATTTGTAATAGAAAGGAAATCGATCAGAAAAGTGTAGTTATAGCCTTTTGCTCATGAAATATGGCGCTACGACAGATTACTTGGCTGTTTTAAGCGGGAGTATGGGCATTGTGAGAGATCATTAAGGAAAATATCGGAACATGTTCACCAGACTAACTGTATAATTTTGTCATCGAAAATTATGAGTATTTGCTATAAATAGAATGACGGAGAGGGATAAATGTACTGCACTAAACTTGTTAGTAAAATTAATCCTTTTATAATGGCCCATAATGCTTGTGATGTGTCTCCGGTGAGTTCTTCGTTCGATCTCATTTATATTTATCGACATTATAGGTCTCCCTTTAAGATTTCGGTCTCTCTGACTATATGCGGATGTGATAGGGAGCAATTCATATTTGAAGTTTCATTGCATCTGTAATGGCCTACCTGTCAAATTGTAATCCATCAAAGGTTGGCAATGAATTGATGTTACGACTCCGTTCACAGGTTACTACCGTCTCCGTTGACATATACGGTGAAGAGGCGGGCTCAATCACCAATCCGCGTGCTCCGCATATTCCCGGATGGACTGAAGGTTAAGATTCATTAAAAACCGTCACACCATGCCCTGGGATGTGTCATGTCGCCTACGATGATCCTCGTCATACAAGTCGTAAAACATGTGTTTGGCAGAGTTGGATTCAATTGAAACGAGTGATTGATCTTCTCGTTATGACTTCCTTTATCTTTCAATTGCTCTTTCAAACTCATTTTGCTCTACTTTCTCGCTGCTCCCACTTTTGTTATCTACGAATCTCTAGCATGTACTAGGGGGATCGGGTTGGTGTGGTGGCAAGGGTACTGGCCTACCATACGGACGGCCAGGGTTCGAATCCATGCAGAGGAGGTTTTTCAGAGCAAACCCGATCCCCACTCGAGTATCTTGTGGAGGGCACTTCAAGTCCGTCTGTCGGATGAGACGCTAAACCATGCTCCCATTGGCGCCTTTCGTTAAGAGCAGGCTAATGCCGACGGGTTTCTAATTTCTATCCACCCTCCCTCCCTTACCAGTCAACTATGGCGCGAATGACCTTAACTGTCAGTCGCCTCCTCAAATATCCAATCTAGCCTCTTCAGCTTCAGCCACAAACCTTTTATTTCTTCGATTGCTGACTTCTGCTAGCCGTTGCTTCCTGTCATAAAATACCCATCGTGATGATTGAGGTTCGTCTATTCATTCTGTCTGGGCATAATATCTTTCGTCATTTGCGCGATCCGCTCTATAAATTCTCCGATTGTTTGTTAGCCTCTAAATTTCTCCTTGCCTCGCTATATTCCGTTATAGTGACCCATTTAGCCATTCTTTTATCATGTAAACTTCATGAAATAATATAAAAATAAAAATTTGCTCTTTTTTACGATAAAAATTCCTATTATTTTTACTATTACCTGGCGATGATGATGTAGCACAGGAAGTAATTTTTATTAGGGCACAAAAATACACTCCTAAAACATCGAAATTATGTGCATTGCGGTTTTTCTTTTGGAATAGTTTTAAAAAATTTGGGCGTAGCTTTTACTTTTAACCAAAGCACCACCATCAACTCAAACCATGCGCTTTACTCAAAGTTCACTGGGAGCGAAATTTTTTTTCTCATTCCCTCATGACATCTTCAACGGAACTGCTTTTTCTCCCCCTTTATTTGCCACAAAGGTTATCACGCCTTTCTGTTCCCACAACTTGGAGGGAATTGTCCGGCTCCGTGGGTAACACTTCCTTTGTTGAGCTTTTTATGCGAGCATGCGTTTTGGAATCGCAGGAATTATGGAAAACAATGGTAATGCAACGAGGGGATGATTCCCAGTTTAAATTAAGAAGCTGTTTGCCAGGGAGAAATATCGGCCTTTTCAATTCATCTCTATATCGTTCAAGTGGAGAAAAAAACTTTACAGTTTAAAAGAATTTCACGTATATTTTTAAAAATGATCCTATTCTTGATAGGGCTACAAATATTTAAAATGTAATCTCTGTTGAAGGTAATAATTGTTTTGCAATGTAAACTCAAAGTGCATGAACCTAATGACAAAAATGGGTGAGTCATAAAGAAAGAAATGTATTTTCGTCTCATACAAATGACATGTTTGCAAAATAACTGATAATTGAGAATGAGATAACCAATCCCTAATTACAAACGAAACTGTTTCTGGAGTTCCTTTGAGGAAGTTTTAAATATTCATGATGAAAAGATACAACTTGTATACAAATTTGTGGATACACACAAATTATTGTGGAGTTAGCCAAGTTGTGCCTTTTCATCATGACAATGCCTAATTGTTGTAAAGTTGCTGACAAATTATTGAAGTCGTTGAAGTCAAGAGCAGTTAGTTGAATTGGCGCTGCAGTCAGCCCCTTGGGTAAAAAATGTATGTATCAGTCGTATAAAGCAAATTACATTAGGTAGTTCTCCAAAGGCTATGGATTTCATTAGTGAAAGCAGTTGGTCACGATTAACACGAATGAAAACATGGAATGCGCATCTTCAAAGATAAGGAGTTATAGTCAGTTGAGTTTGGAGTAAAAAATTATATTCTTTCACCTTCTATTTATTGCAGAAGCATATTAGCTCCCTCAAGGTTGGTTAAAAAATGAAACCCAAAAACGATCATTTTCTTGCATACTTACTATCATTAAGAAGAGTCAATAATCAAGAAATACTGTAGTAAACTTGGAAAAAGTCTACTTCAGAATCAGTGTGTACTAAGCTTTGAAAGACTTTGATTGCGAAAAATCGTCTCCCATTCTTTTGCGTGACACCAGGTGGATTACGATACTGCAAACTTGTGTACCGCTAAGCTACACGTTCTTGAAAATATGGAGCTTTTCAATTGTTTTGTCAAGTAGTCGTGATGGAACCTTTTTAACCGCCGGCTTTTTCGCGAATAATAAAAAAAGATTCAATTGTAACGGGCGCTCGAAATTATGGAGGGATTAATTGGCCGAGGCGATCTTGCAGTGGGCGCCTCCCTCTCCTTCACCACTACCGCTATTCCTTCCGCCCCCGCAGTGCGTCGCCACTTCCGCCTTCCGTCACTTCCGGTTGCGGTGACCTACCACCTATTGGGTGGCGCTTGAATCACAAAAGAAGGATGTGTGCGATTGGTGATTATGGTGTCCGGATGTCGTGGTGGCTAAAGGCGAAGCATTTCTCGTCCCCTGGAATGGAGACGCCGAGACGACGCCGGGATCACTGCGTTTAGCGATTATTAATTGTCAGTATAAAATAGCTGATGAACTTTCGGGCTCTCCTTTGCGCTGTCATTAGTATTTTGGACGAAGGCAGAGTGTGTGGAGAAACTTTTGCCACTCACTAGACTATATCCCGGAGCAAAGAAGAATGTGGAAGTTTGCAAACCATTGCACAGCACATTGAACCCATACAGCACAGTGAAAAACCACGGAAACTGTGTAATTACATAATCTACGTGTGACGTAATATTAGCAGTCGTTAAGGAAGGATGCGGTAAAAGGTTTGAAGTCTTCCCCTAATCCTTGTAAATTGAAGAATTTGGAGCTATAAATCATTAATTTGGTACTCCTTCTCAAGAAAAATATGCGGACTTCACTTTGAATACTACTACTTTCCTAATATTCGTACTTTTAAGAATAATGCCTATCCTTCTTATTAAATTGGTTGAAAAAATGAAAAAATAGAGTGAATCGCCGCAAATCATATTCCTCTTAATAGGTTTGCGGCGTTATCTCATTTTTTCACGCAGAGGCGATGCAAATACATTTCATAAAATAAAGCATTGTAAATAAATTGCTGGAATGAATCGGAACTGACGGCAACATTGGCTTTGCTCTGGACAACATTCCGTGGGGTAATATTTCAGCGCTGGGCGTGTTAATCACTGACATTTAAATACTAATTGGTGAACGCCCAAGCAAGCCGTTTCCTTTATTTCAGGCAAATTGCGTAATTCCCTTACCGCTGGTCTCAGTAAAGTATGATACAAATTCACTCCTTACTCCGCAGAGGCCGAAATCGCCCACCTTTCACGCAGTAAAATGTTCAAAACAATATGAGATTTATAATTGAGTTCTTATCGCCGTGAAAATCCAAGGAATATTCCACCAATCGTATCCATCGTCCCCGAGGTCAATATCGCTGGTTGAGTATAGAGCTCCCCGGCTACCTAATCCAAGGCCCAGAGCCGTGTGAATTTCGCACGCTCAAGCTCTGAGGGCCAGTTCCTTATTCCCTTCCGCATGCAGCTTCCCCGGAAGTTCCGGCATCCACAAATGTTACTTTTATTTTAAGCTACGTCTTAGCGAAGGATTACAATATATAGTGTCGGGTAAATTACCCAAAAATGCAATTGTGACAGATTAATATTACTTCAGCGGAACAGAGAACACTTGCCAGAAAATATTATTTTTTTAAGTATTCAATCACAATTGTATTTTTTCAAATATATTATCAAAATCTGGTATTGCCACAGCATTGCATTCTAAGAACGGCGGATTTAATACCCTGAGCGTCAGATTTGAAAAAGAACATCGCTGCGGCATAACGTGGCGTGGAAAATGTCCCTTGTAGAGACCCGGCTCAAGAATGGACTGGGAGATGGTCGAAATAAACTTTTGTAAACAAATGCTGTTGCAGTCGAAAACGATCGAAAACTACGATTCCGAAAGAAGCGTGCCCGAAGCGAATTACCTAAGAATTTAAATGTGACGATTACTTGGAGAACAGATTACAAGTAATTTCACAGTTTGAAAGAAAGGAACAATTACGGGGAATGATAATTCGGCCCCGGTGGCGACGAGGTAAAATCCTTGCATTCCAATTCAAAGGTCGATGGTTCGATCTCCGTCTGAAGGGAGTATTTCATCACTCAGGACATGGGTGCTTGTGTACGGCTATTTTAGATGTTTATAAAACCGGCTCGGCCAGCGATGACAACTCCCTCAAATTCGACGATGATATAACAATTTTACATAAATCTAGACTGAGTGTTGCAGGTAGCACAATCTGTTCCTGCATGCTCTTGTCATCAGGAAAGGCTTTTAAAGGCGTGAAGGAGTGGAGGAGAGATGAATTAATAACTGATTGCGTACAAGTAGTGACGGTATTGTTGGAGCTACGAGGATTATAGAAATAGGGTGTATGTCTCACCCTTTCTGTGCATTTGAAAACTTCTTAAGATTTTATGTCTCTAGTCATTTTTTATTTACCGAGACCTCTCTCCATATCTGCGCCCGGGGACTTCACATCCAGAGGAAAACTGAAAAACAATGAATAGAAATGAAGGAGCGCTTTCGCTCTATCGTAGAAGATTCGTCAGATGCCAAATTGATAGCTTCTTTCGTTTGCGGCGTAATGAAGGGAGTACAGTTAATGACAGGAAACAATTAGATATAAGTTCAGTGGCCTGATTAAAGGCAACCGGATGGCCGGCCCAGCAACCAGACACCCTTTCTCACGTTTCTCAAGGAAGCCCAAGGATAAGATTTGCAAGATTAATCAGCGGAGGAGATTATTAAAATTTGGTCAATCCGCCGCTCTGCTCAACAGTCAATTGATATGGCGAATGCGTGGCCCCTGCAAAACAAATAACGTCGAATCCTATTTTTTACTAGCAACGAGCATTACGGTACCTTGATGAATATAGTAGTATGGAGAATATCAGGTGAACTCATAAAAAAGAAGGAATGATATGATGATTTTTGTACCCATTTATGTTGGAGTTAATAATCCATGGGCGAAGACTGAATTAGTAGTACTTAGGTATATTGGACACTTTCAGAAATTTTCGTGATGATGCTGTTGTGCTAAAAAAATATTGTTCTCGTGGAATTTGCATTTTTTAAATTTATCAGTGATGCTTTGGCTCCACAAAATTTCGCCTGAGTCATCAAAATTTGTCCCATCTATTGTTTCATTTCGTGGTTGGAAATGCAGCGCTCGCTTGCTAATTCAATTGATTTATGTGAATAAGGGCTAAATATATTAGTGTAATATTTGTTTTCTTGTGCGGCAGAATGTCCTAACACATGGTTAATTTTCATTTCTTTCTCTCTTCGTGCAGGCGAGGCCGTCGGAGGCACAACTGAGCCCCAGACCGCGGCGAGAGATCTTCTTCCTGAACCTGGAAGATGGATACTTCGGCTGCCAAGTGAACGAATCCACGGACGTCCTCCAATTATACGAACTATCAAAGCTATGCGACGGGACTTCGGACTGTTACCTCGGCTCAGACGAACGCTCGCAAAAACTGAAGTGTACAGGTGAGTGGACGTTGATGAGTGTGTGTTCATCAGCAGATGACTGATGACTAATTATGACCACCATAGACTTTAAAAATTATTAAAATCTTGACGGAAATACTCTTTGCCGATTACTTTTTCTTCGTGCAGATGGAGCCGGTATCACACTATACTTGATCTTGCACGATTTGGAGGACGCTTGTTTGGGCTACATACATAGTTACTGCAAAACGTTTATCTTCCTACAATGACAATAATTTTTTAGCTCCGGTTGCACTACCACCAGCTGAGATTCGTCTGTATTTAAATTTATAATTCAAACTTTCACGAATTTCTCGAAATTTCAAATGCACATCGACCTCTTCATTTTTTTCTATTCTCAATTGTCCTTATTGATTTGCGTTTGCCACGTAGCAGTAGGAGTGTTTGGAGTATTAAAATAATTTACAGCGAACGAAAATTTTCTGTTTCGACAATATATCGCAAAAAATAACATTTTGCTCTTGAATTGGAAAAATTGGAAAAAAATAACCGGAGTAAGAACCGCCATAGCCTACTTCACAAATCTTAATAATCTGCAAATAGCATAAGCCAAAAGATAAACCTAAATCACGAATCATAAATAAATGCATTCGTATTTAGAATTGAAAACAGTATGGAAATTGAATGAATATTGTTAAAATGAATTTATTAAAATCTTAGAAAAATAATAATTCTACTGGTTCATGCCGTCTAGCATTACCGTGAACGTGGTTACGTTTTTCAACGTCAACGCGTAATTTTATATTCACTTTTTCAAAGTAAACATGCGGTCAATCGACCTGAAACTGCGAGATTTGCTTGAAGCGCGTCTAATCTCTTTTTACGTAGTTCTTGGAGGTAGCCTGAATATATCTTTTTGGTAACAAGAAAGCTAGTATTTTGTTGTTTGCTATTTGTCGTAATTTTAAAATGGCCGATATTTATGAACAATAGCCCGTCAAACACGCGGTAAATCGATCCCAAATTTTACTAAGGCACCTGTGGGTATAAAAAACATTTTCCCCACAGTTTCATTAACTTCTTGAGTAAATGAATTAACCTAAGAAGCACCTTAACGTGATAGCTTCCAAGTATCTTTTATGACATAACCTTCATGCTGGTTATGTCACACATAAAACCACAGGTAGTTTGTTGCTATAAAATTGTAAATTACAGAGAAATAAAATTTTCGATTTTGAAAATATAAATCTCAAAATAATGAATAAAATCAATCGATTCGTGTACTTATTATGAGTTACTATAGTTATTCCTGTTTGTCTTGAAAATGACGCTGTAGACGCCGAAACCGGTAGACAGTATAAAAACTCAGTGGGACTGTACACCGTTTTCATTATGAGTTTTTCATCAGAATAACGTTTCTTGAAACATTGAAAATTTTGGAGTACCTGTTTCCTTCAAAAGAGCAGAGAAGTAACAGAAAAATTAAACCTTCTGAAGATATTGGAATACAAAAGCGAGCTTATCATATTTTGAGAGATTTTTTGTATTTTTTCACTAAAATATGAGCGACATGAGCTAACCGTGCTCAGCAGCATCCTAACGTGGGGTATGAGGCCGCGAATTAAGTATTCAATGGTAGTAAATTGCTATAAAAATGACTAAGTATCTGACAACGCATGAAAACTGCCCCAAGATATTTCTGTAACTCGGGATAGCAACGTCAGGATAGAGAATCATCATTACAAAGTAGAGTGTTACATTAGTCCAGCGAGGACTTTCTTAACTTGACCTTCAAGGTAGCACCGCGTTATAGGAATATAACTCACGTCTTAACGGCACGTTAAATACAAATATAACCACACCTGCTGGACCATGAAGTTCCGTCTGAGCGCCCCATCCTTGGGGAAAACCCTTGGCAAAGAATACTTCTGCAATTGTACTCCTCGTCCTTGATATTAACGGAAACGAAGGTCGGATCAAGTTCGCCATTCCCCGCTACCAAAAGCGGAAGTCTGTCGTTATACGCTGATCTTTGAGGATGGATCGGCTTGTTTATAAACAAGACTTCGTCTCTATTAAATATTCATTGTTTCGACATGAAATACCGAGATATAAGGTTGTCAATAATTATGCTAATATGTGAATCTTTTTTGATAAACGGCCTTGAAAACATCTTGTAGCCTCGGTTTGTAAATAAATTCACTTTGTAATATTCCACAATACTGGAATACTACAAAGTGAAATACCATTGTGGAGTATTACATTGTGAATTTATTTATAAACCATCGCAATGTTGTTCCGCCAAGTGAAGCCTGAGAATTTATTATATAATGTTGTAGCCTCTTCAACTTCACGTATTTGACGTTTTTCAATACGAAATGTCACCTTCAAAGAAGCACGCAGCGTAAATCATTATAACCAAGGACCGAGATGACACGAATTCATGCACGGAACACGAATGCATTGAATATTTATTCCTACGCCATGAACTATAAAGATAGGGAATCGACAATCGAAATGCTGCTTCTGTGTATTATGGTAGTAAATTCCCATGAAACTATTTGCTCACCACTCCCAAGTTCGCCAGGAAAAAGACGTTCTTTATGCGCAATAATCCCTTCAAAGAAACAAGTAACGAGCATAATTGCACTCTAATTCCGAGGTGATACGAGGGTGGATTCTTAACTAAAAATATCATTCTGAGACGGAGAAAGACAACATTTGGCATATAGTCCAAGGACGCCCTTCTACTTTACTTTAAGGATACTTAACTACTCGGCATATTAAAGAAACTGACCCAATTTTCAGAGCATAGGACGCTGTAGTCCAACTTTTGGAAGCTGTAATGACACACAATCATTATCGTTAATGCTTCAATCAGAAGTATCGTGTAATTCAAAGCTCTTTTGAGTTAAGGATTCTACTGATTTCAGATCAAGATCAGAGCAACAATTTTAGAGAAAGAACGCGTCCAAAATGGCTACGATAACGATTTGCAGGTCGAGCAAAGCCCCAATTTTTTGCAACCGATCCCGTAAACAGGATTTCTTGAAGTAGCGCGTAATTTACGGCATAGATTGCCGACCATAAGCGCGCAAAAACATACTCATACGACGACCGTAAAGAATAAGTTAGACGCTCTTCCGCCGATTGCCTCAAAATTTATAGCGGCCGGCACGCAATGGGAAACTCTCTTAATCTGTATTTACCCAGGACACGTGAAATTACGTACCCTCACGATGAGAACAGATGTTAGCTCCGTAAACCTGCAATAAGCTTTCCAAAAATACTGGAGGGCAGGCAAGAATCGCAAACGAAGAGGGAAAGAGCGTAATGGAGTGCTTCTTGGGCCCAGTAATTACCATCTGCGAGGCCACTTGCCGGCGGATGACTAATGGACTTGCAGAGCCTCAATCGGTAAACGGTCAATGGCTAGACGGAACTCACCTTTAAGCTTCCCCGAGGAATCGAAGCAGATTCATCTCATTGCTTTACCAAAAAAAAAACTCGTTCCGTCCAAACTGTAGTTCAGATTTCTTTGGACCTTGATTACGACTCTCTGTTTCCCAACAATGAGATTAACTGAGTCATAATACCATAGTCTCGGGTCCATAATTTACTCATCCAAAGCTATCGGGTTAAAAGGAATCCACCATAATCATATTTATTTCGGTGAAAGCGCACAGGCTGGTGGAGACCAGGCTAGTAATCCGAGAAATGTTTACACAAAAATGCCCTTCCCGCCCCCCCAAAAAATACCTCTTAAGAAAACGATATAATTGAAGATCGTTGTTGTCCGTTGAGAAATTTAGTAAAAGTTACACTTAACCTAGAGATGTAGTGAGGCGTCATGATAATATAATCTGTGTCGCCCTGAAACACACCAGTTCTGAATTTCTCAAGCAATCTAAGCCTAGCGTGTAGCCTCCGAGTCTCTAGGGGCTCCCATCGTAATCCCTCTAAAAGTTGCGGGACATTATATGTTCGCTCGTAGCAGTTTTTAACGAAGCGTGCAGCTTTTCTTTGTATTTTCTTAACTTTTTTGGTTAAATCTGTATGGCCAGGGTCCCAAATGATCGCGGAACTAGGATACTGGGAGGCTATCATGTTAAGGTACTTCTTAGTCATATTAATTAATTCAAGAAGTTAATTAAACTGTGAGTAAAAGTATTTTATAACCCTAATCCCTATGAAAAACGAAATTCACAAAAATTACGTCATGGATAAAATAACGTGGAGTCTAAGTAAGAGATGGAAGAAGATAAAATTACGAATATCTCGCCGTGGTGCAACAAATTTTCCTAAGCGCCATTTCTGTTTCCCTGCTGTTACTAACTGATCGTGAGTAAATCTTAGTATGAAGTTCTTTGTGTCGTAACATTCTTAACACCGAAATCTTAATTGCTTTTACGAGTGTAGGGCCGTGGAAGTTGTCTGTGAACACAATCTTAGGTCAGCTTTGCGTAGAGTTTTATAGCTTAGAGCCTTAGAGTATATGGGACTTTCCCCTACTGTGTAAACACATTGTAATCAAAGCGTTAGGTTTGCTTCCTTCCATAGTAGTTAGTTTTATAGCTTAGGGCCTTAGAGTATATGGGACTTTCCCCTACTGTGTAAACACATTGTAATCAAAGCGTTAGGTTTGCTTCCTTCCATAGTAGTTAGTTTTATTAGCTTTACACTTTAGTACAATTAGCTTTATTATCTGGTATTCATCCGTTTAGCTTTACACTTACGAATACTAGTAACGAGGGTGATGTTTTTCTTAAGTTATTCTTTGCACAGATTTGTATTTATCTCCTTTGGGTGCGTATGAGGGAGATAAGAAACGATATGAAATAGTTGATAGAGATGGGCTAGGATAGAGCAGTTTCTGAATAAGTATTGTAACAGATTAAGTGAATTGGTGCTCATATCCGCTAATCCAACGGTTCGTGGGTTGGATTGTACCTATCCACCCCGGAAGAAAACAATGTTTTAAATATGAGTGTAAATATTTAATCCTTACTTTATAAGCTCGACAGATCCTGGCATAATAAGAAAAAAATTGCACTTCCTACAGATTTTAATTACAATGTACAACGCGCTCCGACTCACGGAGTCATCATCAGATGTAAGATTAGTCAAGACAAGACTCGATGTCTTAAGGCCGCTTTACATGGTCCATTTTATTACACAAACGAATGAATCATATATTGTGCAATAAAATGAATGGAATTAGAGCAGGATCTGATTCAGACAATTGTACAATGTGCCGCATTACATGGCACAATTTTTCTCATTTTGAGTTCATACATTTGTTTATAAATTAAAATTTACCGAATAAAGCTTCCTTGATGAGTTGGGGAGTTTTCAGTGCACCTGTGTCCCTGGCTATACGGGAGATGGTTTTTCTTGTCAGGGTTTGTGCAATCAATTGTATTTCCTAGCTCAGCCCTTCAATTCCCTTAGGCAGCGTATTATTTTTACTTATTTTTGGCAAAGAATCACTGCCAAATGATGACTTCGTGAGTCGAAACGCGTAGTACTAATAAATCTGTAGGTGCGATTGTTGTTCTTACCATCCTTGTCTTAGTTTGGCTTTCTAGAATAATTTCAAAATATTTAATCTTGTCTCTGGCATTTGACCTCACTTTTTTCTTGTTTCTTTCTTCCACAGCTGACTGCAAGAGCGAGAAGGGACTGGAGTGCCAAAATGGCGTCTGCCTCGACTCACAGTGCCACTGTAACGACGGATTCGGTGGCTGCAGTTGCGAGGTGCCTGGTGAGTATATGGAACATACCATATTCATTACCTCCTTTATAAGCCCCATTAGAATTCTCATTTATCAAGACCACTTAATCTCTCGGTCAAAAATTATGAACCTATTCTTTGTGTGTTTCTTAGTGGACTTTCTCTATTCTGAGAGTAAAAATATCAGACCAGTCAGGGAAAACTTCCCCCTCAAATACTTGGCTGGAATATGTCTGAGAAAACTTCATCAACGTTTTTCTTATATACGTCTAAATATTTCGTTAAAGGTTACACGGGTTACCCACCGGGTCAAACTCTCCATCTTGGCCGACGTTTCGATGAACGATTCGTTCATCCAACATGGAGACTTTGACCCGGTGGAAAACCCGAGTAACCTTTAACATCGTAATAGACCGGGAAAGCCTTAGACCTTTCTTCCAAAAGTTCGATTATGTGTTATTTTCGTTCAAATAAAATATTTATATTCGAATGAGAGATAGCGATCCCTTAATTGACGAATATTGATTCGCGACTCATGTACTCTTAATTAATTTATTACCCTAAATTAATGGTTCTCTTCTTTAAGTTATGTAATAACGGTCTGTTCACCTCAAACGCTCTCTTCTTTTCAGACGAGAACGAGTGCAAGTATCGACCTTGTGACGTTTTCGCCCACTGTACGAACACCTTGGGGAGTTTTCAGTGCACCTGTTTCCCTGGCTACACGGGAGATGGTTTCTCTTGTCAGGGTAAGTGAAAAAAGTTATTTTCTTAGTTCAGCCCTTTAATTTCCTTCGCCAGCGAATTTTTTTCACCTATTTTTGGCCAAGAATGGGTCGTGGTAAGGACCGAAATATTTTTTTTACATGGAGCTAGACGTCAAAATCTAATCCAATCGATACAAATCCAATAAAGTATTGTGTCAGAATCGCCACATATTTGTCAATTTATATGTCAGGCACTCTTTTCGCGTGGCGTTTCATTTACTTTGCGATGTAATTCAACCAGTAGAGTTTTTGTCGCAAAAGCGAGAATTAAGATAGTGAATATAACGTTCTTCGACTGTTTTGGGCTGTCGTATTTTATCAAATGGAATTAATATTTCATTTAGAATTTTTTCTCCCAATGTGATGGACATTTGAGTTATTTCTCAGTATATAGGAGTCGAGATAACGTATTACCAAGATGTTGTGTAATGAAGGCGGCAATTTGTGGGAAAACAAAACCGCAAAAAAACTGAAGTTGTGGCTTGTTTTTCTTAGCATTTTTGCTCGAGCTTGTCTCGTATTTAATCGCGCGGGTATAGATTTTATCTCTTAGTATATGTTGGAGATACAACTGTCACTACTATGTTGTAAAACCACTGCGTCTACACCAGTGTGCTTAAGAGCCATTTCGCGTGCTCTCGGTGCGTCATACCTATCTCCAAAATGAACTTGGCCTTTAAACCTTTTTTCTTTATTTTTAATTTTCATTCTCTCGAGGACCGCTCCACTTTCATTAGGTCCTAGATTCGGCGAGTGCTTTCCAAAAAGACTTCTATCTCCCTCTCTCTTTGTTCGTGATTTCTCATAGAAACAGTTAGGCACTAAATAACAAAAGAACGGCGAGCCTTTATCGTCATCTAACATCATTTTATCATTCTGTATGTTTCTTAACTCGGTCACCCCTAAGCATATTCCTCGGAGCCAAGTGATATTTCGGAGGTGAAGGTTGTCTTTTCGAAAACAATTAAACTTCCGCTCGTTGGCTCTAAATGTGCTTATGGCAATTAAAATGTTACCGAACATGAAAAATTTTTATAATGCAATTCTTATTCCCATTTCAAGTATTTACCAAAATTTAAACGAACCGTATCCAATGTCCCCTCCGTCAAAACTGATGAGGTAGTTATCTAAATTAAGCATAATACATACCGCTATTTACATGAAGATCTCGTTTGTTTAACTGCTTATAAAAATGTATATGTGCTATTAATTTGAATGCTGCGTTTCTGTTTACTCTGCTCAATATGTCCTCCTTTCGTTGTTCTATTTGGCGTAAAGATACAAAAGTGTAGTTATTTATGGTAACTGTGGAAAGTACAATGCTTGTTTTCAATATGGATTCGAATGTAAAATACTTCCACGAAGTGACGCCTGAAGGTGTAAAATTTACAATATATCTCCTTACCACTTTAAGTATCGTATACTCTATGATTTGCGATAAATAATCGTTATAAATTGCTCTTTCGCGGTACATATATGGTCGCCTTCTTTTATTTTTAACACGATGAATCGACATGGTTGCCTTGTGTCACATGTCAGCGATGAAATGCTCTCATAAATCTAATCCTATTATTAAAAACTATTTTCAATTCCTACTATGCGTACATTAGTGTGATTGTAATTGGTAAAAACGTCCCAACACACAAGTGTTTTCTTGTGTTTTCATCAGTTGCGTAGTATTTAATTGGCGTTGGAATCGTTTCACAGAAAATCAAACTTCATCGTCTTAATTTTTGTCTTCATTCGTTGTAGTTTTTCTTATCTATAAAATCGAGGCTAAAATTGCGTGCTCTTAACCGCAGCCCTTCTTTTATAGTAATGAAACGAAAGCGATGGAGTTTCCGGATTGAACATTGAGGTGTTTTCTTTACTACTTTCCGGAAGGGCATGTGGCTCCCTCTCTTTGTTTATGGCCTCGCGGCGATAAGGTCTCGCATTCCCTCATGTTATGGAACTTGCGGAAGGAATACCGCTCGCCTTTCTCAAGCCTCTTCCGACTCATGAACGAGAAATTCCCATGATGAGCGCAATTAAAGCTTCTGCCAACCGCGAGGCTATCCGCCCGGTCCGAATTAGCTCTGAGATCCGCAATCTTTCCCCTTCTCGCGGGAAAAGCATTAGGATGCCCGGCGTATCCACTTTGCCCCTTTCATTGTTCGACTACCCACCTAAGGGTTTTAATTTTCTTGCGTTGCGAGGGAAATTTGTGAAATTAGTCATAATGGTATACGTACCCTGTCGTTGTGCATAGCGGCTGTTGAAGTGTTTTTAACGGCTTCGGATTCCATCTAATGGGTACTCGTAGAAACAATTCTCTCTCTCCCACACTTCAAGTAATCAAGAAGAATTAATGTAAAAAATACTTGAACCTCTCATCCCAACACGGGTGCCAAAAGGTCAATGTATTTTATACCCTTAGAGGTACTTATCTACCTTAATAAATTCTACGTAAGTGCTTCCTTTCCGTTAACCTTGCCTTATTTTATAAAAATCTTCTTCCTTGCCTCTTCCCCCTCCCGTCCTACATTGTTCCCCTTCCCCCTGTGTTTCTTACTGGTATATACTTATGTACAGACAGTAGATACAAGTAAATACTTAGGTACAGACGTACGCACTGTGTCAATCCCCATTTCATTCACTTTTTCCCTGCATACGATTTGGGATTTACTCTCTCGAATTTCGGGACAACAATTAGATTTGGCCACCGTTCAACTATTTTCGTTTGCTGTTTTTATTCAATTCGTTAGTCAATTACGGGATTTCTTCTGGTTCTATAATATTCTGTTGATTTAGTCACGATATTCTTAGAATGAAAGTTACGTTTCTCAGTGCCATGTGTCAGCCTCAATTTCTCCGAGGTTAAGCCTCCTACGATTTTTCTGTGGCGAACGAGATGTGTCAACATACTCGGAGAAATGAAAGAGCGAGCACTTAATTTTTTTTGGAAGGAATTGACCATCAGGGGTCAGGCAACGTAGGGTTGACACTGACACACATATAGCACTACCCGATCAGTTTTACTGCTCATCATGAGCCACGAAAGCTTCAATGCAGAAATACCTTACATTCTTCCCATACTTGTGCTTATAATCGATTCTTTTATTTATTCTCAATGACTGTGTAAGTGATGAAGAATAATAGGATTTTGCAACTGTGCCTGATGCCATCTCATCATCCGCTGTCATCAATATGGAGATTGGTTTGCTGTATTCTTCCAACTTCTTTTCCGTTGGCATATTCATAAGACTCGCTACCCACTTCTGTTCTTTCGCAATCTTTCTTAAGGACTTGATAGCTACGTTGGTCGGAACCTATTTTGTTCAGTAGCAAATGCAGCGATTACCTTGCGTAAAGCGTGATAAATTATGGGCTGAATACGGAAAGAACCGAAAAACCGTTGAGAACCATGATTTCGTGGTAACAAGTAAAGCTATTACCTTTCGTGGTAATGATTGAGAAGGAGATGTCGGTTTGAAAGATTCGTTACATGAGACCAGGGTCGTTCGATTCGATATATCCGTAGCTCTATCGATACGGGTCTTCGTAACCATTTCCACTACAAGGCCGCCATTATGTGCTTTTGGAGCAGTAACTACCATTGCACACCCAAGAAAATCTCCGAATAAATAAAACTTCTCTTCAATAACTTAATGGTACTCCATATTTTCACAATATTTAATCGAAAATAATGCTATAAATAATAATAAATTTATAGTTAAAACTGAATAGCATATATTTTTGCCTTTTCAGAAAATATTGTTGGAAGTTATGTTGTAGCCTTTTTATTGTGAGCAAAACCCTATCCGAAATTTAGGCTACTAATTTTAAGTATTAAAATTTTCATGAAAATTTGCTGAACTTCAGCAAATTTTCCTTGATTAAAGTCTTAAGCTTTCCAGATTCGCTGAAAAGTTGGTGCAACTTCAGTTAGCGAAATCATGCTGAATTTCAGCAAATTTGAGGAAAAAAAATGTCACGGTGTATGTCTCACTTTTCCTTGCGTTTTCTCCCAAGATTGGCGTACTGCTTATCGTCACCGCTTTACTTTTTTCGCTAAGTTGCCTCCAATAGTGGTTAAAAAATTACTTTCGCTCTTTAGACACGGATACTTAAAACGAAGATAGACTTATTATAACTCCTCTGCATTCCCATGAGCGATGCAATCAAGACTCTTTCTCCCCGCTTCGTTCACGAGAATGACTCGGAAAAGTGGACAGTCGGCAGATAATGCTTTCAGTTAAATGTCATCAGCCACATGTCACGTTGTCAGTTCTTTTTTTTGCAATCCCAAGCCACGGGTCGTGAGCATACTTCCCTTCTCTTGTCTTTCTCCTCTGTTGCTTCCTTCCCTGAAGCTAAAGATGTTTAGCATTCATGAAAGCATCAAGTGGACATGAAAGGACTGCGAAAGAGCAGAGTCATTTATGGTAAAACCTTGACGGCCAATGTGAGAATAGCGGTAAACTATGGACTGTACTCATAAAGTTCTAATATATAGAGGTTTTTTTCAAACATTCGTAAATGCCACATTCGCGAATAGCTATAAAATTAATTACAATACAATCTCAAACTTCTGAGTTCTGATTTACCGAGGATAACGAGTATTCTAAGTACAGATACTTATGTAGTGGCTGTAACAGCCCAATATAGTCCGTGCAAACCGACTGCTTAGTTTGGAAATAAGTTTGCTCATCAAATGAAAGGCAATTCGCCGAAATATTTCAACCAACCATGTAAAATATGAAGTACAGCGATATATTAAAGTATCTTTTTTGTTACAATTAATTCTCGCACACTTCTTAGCCTCTCTTATGATTCGAGGTGGTGTTCAAATGACCTCGGAGGATCGAGACATCACTGCATTTTCCAGGGATTTGGTCAACAAACAGTATTTTCAGAGCTTTGCGAGTTAACGAAATTTACTAATCTGTCCTTAAGATTGGAAAGTTTATGGTAAACTACATATAAACCTTTTTTCATCATTTCGTATCATGAATGGAGCAAGTACGTGCACGTATCGTGGAAATAAGAATCTAATCTGAACTATTGGTAGATATATTCCTCAAATTAGAGAAAATTCAGCCGTAAAATTCGTAAAGTTTTTGAAGGATACACCAAAATTCGTATTTAGGTGATCCTTTGTGTTGATGATGATATAAACCAATTCATTCTCAAATCAAATCAATCCATGAATTTCCACTCATATTTGTATTGATCGACCCAGGTTTCAACCCAGGAGGCCTTTCAAAGGTGTGGTTTGAAAACGCTGGTCGATTAACGAAAATAAGAGAAGACATTTAACAAGTAATTTGATTTCAAAATGGATTTCCGTAGTTTCCACCAATTGACGCCTGTAATCCCTTCACATGTGTACCTAATCGATGAGGCTGAACTACGGAGGTGGTCGGTTTTCATCATGGTCGTTCGATATCGATTGTATTCTTCCTTCGATAGAGGTCTTCGCAACCATTTCCACCAGATGTCCGCCATTAATGTGCTATTTGAGCATTTGCTGCCATAACACCCCTGAGGAAACCTGCGAATATGAGGTACAAGTTGCCACTTCGAATACAAATGCACTGCCAAATCAACAAAAACGTCGAACAATCAATACTATCCTTATGGAGAATACAGAAAAAATAAGCCCATTAATGGCGAATTTATGTACGTTACGAAGGCCTATATCTAAGGAAGAACACAATCGATATCGATACACCTTCGGTTTTCATTCAATCCCCATGTCGTCAATATTTTTCCCTGCATACGATTTGGGATTTACTCTTTCGAATCACGAAACATAAATTAGATTTGGCCACTGTAAAACTATTTTCGTTTGTTGTTTTTCTTTAATTCGTAAGCCAATCACGATATCTCTTCTCGTTCTATAATATTCTGTTTATTTAGTCGTGATATTCTTGGAATGAAAGTTTCGCATCTCTCAGAGCCATGTGTCAGCCTCAATTTCTTCGTGGTAAAGCCTCCTACGATTTTTCTGAGGCGAATGAGATGTGTCAACATACTCGGGGAAATCCACGATTTCCCCTGACTCGTTACGCCATAAAAAAATGAACCGAGCCAAAATATAACGTGTAGCCAAGTTTCGTGCAACTCAGATGATTACGAAATTGTTACAACTCTTCGGCCGCATGCGATGTTGATCTTATATCATTAACGTAGATGCGCAGCGAATGCTTTTTATCACCATAGATACTTTGACTACTTATAATGAGTGACCTCTTCCAAATCTACAGTAGTTTTTCATTTTCATCCAAGGTTAAAATCAATCGTTTTTTTGTGCTTGCAGAAAATATTAATTTATTGTTCTGTTGGAAATGGATTCTTAAATAATCTCTTCCCTAAATTAGTATGTACGGTAGAGCTTAAATATAGGGCATATGAATGTCAAGGGAAAGACAACAAAACATAAAACAAACATCCGGGCGAGAATCATTTTTCATTTCCACTTATTTTTGATACCGAATCCATATCTTGTCCTCAAGTACGCGAGTCAAAGCGAGAAAATTGCTCAAAATCGATTTTTAACACCATGAATCTTTTCGCGCACCCATCATATATATTTTCACGCGATTGGATTGTTGAAATGGTTCAGATGCAGCATCATCCGGTGTGATAAGTAGGTTTCTTGATCATCAACGCGGTCGACCAAATAAAATTTATGCCCTGAAAACCCCAGGTAATTTTTTTATCGTCATGTAGAAAAAGAAAAGTTTTCGGAGATGGGCGTGACCAAAACCTATTTCAGTGGTATTTGATATTTCCGTGAAAAAGCGGCATTTTGAATTTTGAGGGAGAGTGAAATAGAGACGGTTGGGCGATGACGAATTGGTCAGCTTGTCTCATGTACCCAACCTCACGGGTAGCCTAAGTTCTGCCTCCACTCTTGTCACGAACTTCTGAGGTGTGCCACAGGACATCCTTATTCACCCCAAGTGCGTGACGCTATTTATGGTTGGCTCCCGTCATCTTTGTATCCTCCTTATCTTCTTTATATTCGTCCACTTATGTACCCCATTATGTCTCATGGCGTATTCCATTTGCGAACTCCCTCACCCTTTTGTGAACTTTTCATCCGATTCTACTTCCTTTTTTGCTCTCAGGAATTGATCATTCGTTTGATTTTGCCCATTAAGTCAGCTTCAGCTCTCAGCGAAGTTCCCTCTTTAACTTGCCCTTACTTTGGGCTATTAACCAATCTCTTATTTATATTTCTTCATCATTGAATCGCTCCGGGTGTTTTAAATTCATTTGACTGTCAACCAACTCCTGCATCCAATGAACACGCCCAACCTGTGGAATTTTTCTTCAAATAATAATCAATATTTCTTTCTTCATTTTTGAGTTCATCATTTTGTTATGTCTTTGAATTTTCCCAGTTAGTTAGCTTCTTCTTCACGAAATTCTCAGAGAAATTTTCTATTCGATCCGCCCTCCTTCTTGTTCAAAATACTCGTCTTTGGACTTCTTCATCGCTCCTCCTGTATCATTTGGATGTGAATATCAAAGTAGTGCGTGCCTTCAAGCGATAGAATCTATCCATGTATATATTTCTTCGGGGAAAAGATCGCCTTCGGAAGGGCTTTCATCTCGCCAATTTCGAATGGAAAACGTCTTCGAGCTAACGCGACTTGGAATCCGTCGAACTGAAAGATCCGGATCTCCCGGCACGTTGGCGTGTCGAAGATTTCTTCTGCGGAGGAAGGAGAAGAATGCTGAAAAGGGGGTGGGGCTTCCTCCCCCGACCCATTGGGATCCTCTCCTTCACGAACCCCTCCCCGCTCCACCGCGGTCAAACACGTCCCCCGCATACCGCAGGGGCCCGGTCTGGGGCCACCGCAATTTTCGATCGCGGCTGTACTCTTGCTTTCGGTGTCTGGATCATCAGGATGGGAAGCGATCATGCGGCTCGGCGGAATGCACGAGCTTAATCCGTATCACCTAAGCTTTGATACTGTGCAAGACCCTATTTAAGAGCTAGCCAGAAACACCTTTTCAGCCGGGCAAGCGGGGCAACTACTCCGGGCACCTCGCCTCCAAGAACTCCGCATTGTGGAGGAACACGGTAATGATAGGCTGGAAAAATATTATGCTAAAAATTTGGAGTTACCGCCGCATTACTGTATCTGATATTCATTACTGTGCACCTTAATCGTCGCCCTTTGTATCTAGATACGGAAATTTATGTGATTTTTCAGGACTCATACTCCATTTTCGGAATCTAAAATTCATTTGTTCATACCAAGAAGTTAGGTTTATGCATATGAGAATAATAAATGAATTTTAATTTATAATAGATAATTATACTAATAAATTGTTCTACGTATTGGCTTTATAATGTAAGGCTCGAATAACTAAATTTTTAGGGTCCGTAAACCGTAGTTGCCTAGGACCACACAAATCATAGCAGTCTGGAGCCCTACAAGGCCCACTAAGCTGCCCGGAACTCCGCAAGACGTTGCCAGGGGTCTTGCGAGCCCTAGGGCCGGCCCTGAAGCTAGAACATGATTCCAATGACAGAGCGAGAAATGACCAATGTCGCCTTCCAAGCATTCGTATTATTTAAATTATATTTATGAACTCGAAGTATTGGCATATTGTGAGCTAGACAAATGAAGATTGTATTGAGGCATGGTTTTATAATCTCTGATTACATATTTTCTAAGTAAAAAAACTAATGCATACAAGCTCTTTCATCGATAATGATCATGTCAACAAACCGGCAGTCTGATATAACGAAAGAAACCCATATTCACAAGTTAACGTAAAGGTTTCGTCAGCTTGTAAGCAGCATTAAAAGTATTATAAAACTGGGGCTGTGTTATGGCAAACGTGAGTGATCGGTAGGTACTTCGCCCCGCTGACATCATTTAACCCCTTAAGACCTCATCAAATTATGGCATCGAGTATCCAAGACAGTAGTAAATCTGATTCTAGGAAAAATCGCAAAAAATGAGCTTAATCAGGCTGTAATATGACTGTTGGGTCTACGCTCATTTACCGAAGCCTTTGTTGAAGAGTGGTGGTGGAATTATTTTTTCAATCTGCTAGCGTAATATCACATAGACAATTACAACATCTTTTTCCGGGACAGCATGCGAACACGCGACCTTTGGATTGTTGAGCGCACGTCTCCAACCTGCATGCCGAAGCCGCGCGATATTACTCCTTCCTAATGACTCGGTTTGTTAGTTTTACAGCAAATTGCGGGCCAATCACTTCTGAGCGTTTCTGCTAAGCGTCCCTGTCATCAGTTCCCTCCTCCTCTTAAACGCTTCCTTGACATGCTCTACGCCTCCTCCCTATTTCCTCATCGTCGGAACAAGAATAATAATCCTATATTACATTAATTACATTCTTCACTCCATCCCTACCCCTCCCCCAAAGATCGGAAAGACCTTCCTCCACGTCAATTCTCTTCCTTCCTTCCTTCCCTAAATCGCTTCGCCCGCACGGGAGAAGGTTGAAAAAAAGGGCCTCTGCCGGGAGTATTGCGAGTCCCCCTGGCCGACCGGAGGAGAAGACGAAGGTCGTTTACCCCCGCGCAAAGTTTACTCTCCCCGCGCATAACGGTTCCACGGGGGAGTCCTTTACGATGGCGGCGGCCGCATCACTCGCTCCCGAGGTTCTTTCCTTCCTCTTCCTCCTTCTCCTCCTCCTCTCCTCTACCTCCCCTTTCGTCTCCTTTCCTTTCTCTCTCCTTTCCCTTGCCTCTTCGACTCCACTATCAATCTCGCGTATTATGACATGCAGTTGAACTTCTATAACTCCAGAATCTGTGCGTCGAATCAAGAATAATTTAAAAGAAATTTTATTGCTGCTCGTTGAATAATAAATAGTAAACATTTCTTTAACTCGAAATTTCATCAACTCGATGAACTCTTTAGTTCCTGGGGTAGTTCTATGAATCGAATGTACAGATATACTCGGTAAACAGATGATCACTTATAACTCGAATATCCGTAAATCGAATTTTTGATAATGCGGGAGGAATTTCAATGCAGCCCTTAGAATCGTGCGTAGGCAAGCTTTCTCAAACTCTAAATTCCGTCAACACGAAGAACTTTTCTGTTCCAAAAGTACTTTGATTTGTCTCCTGTACCGGTATATTTGATTGACAGTTGAACTTCCTTATCTCGATAGAACTTTCATTACTTCCCTTAGAACTGTGCGCTTTTAACTTTTTCGCGACTCAAAATTTCTTCATCTGGATTTATTTTGCAGACGCGGAGGTACTACTTCAATTCATCGAAGTTTATCCGTACTTTGTCCGATACATGTACTTTGCAGCTGCTATAATCCGAGGTTATGTGGAAGGCAACCTCAGATACCTATTCAGAAACACGGAAAGTCGAAACCTTCTGCTTGCGGAATACTCGGCTCTCTAACCGACGGCCAACTCTCGGATACTAATGCTCGTAAATAAGTGTTTTAAGGCCAATGTGCAAACGTAAAGGACGAGAAAAATAGTATATTACTATGATTGGGAGTATTTTAATTTATGATACTTAAGGGGAAAAATAACCATTGATTACCATTATCTTCCTTACAGGGACTTCCTGTTCACATCTCCATACATTTCTGTTTTCAACCCACGGTTGTGTCACAAATTATGTCCAGCAAGTTTGTTTCCTCTTTATCTCAGAGTCTTCTACATGCATATTTTTTCCTCTCCTCCCTAGGGGCAGTTTCATTCGTGATTATCTATGTTCATTGGATATCAATCATTCCTCGAAGGCACAGCATTTGTATCGCTTCCAATCTTTTTCGTTTTGCCACAGTTATCGGTTTCCTCGTTCAACACTTAGGAGTAACATTTTCATTTACAATTTCTTTACAAACCTTTTTACTTCTTATTCAATAAACTCATTTGCAATTTAGATACAACTTATTTGAACATTGAGACTAAAAGTAAATTGTAGTAGAAGTACATAGGTGGTAAACAAGCTTCTAGTTTATCCTGCGTATTTAAAACTGCGTTGAATCCCCATCAATATTGCATCCACGACGCTTTTACTTGAAAGAAGCGGTGGTGGGAATGGGGATTTGACAAATTTGAGTAGTTTTTTTAAATTAATAATATTATCGTTGTTATCTGTTAGATTCAGTTACAATGCAGCCTTGAGTAAATTAGAAGAAAAAGAGCTGAAGGGCAGTTGTATTCACAGTCTCAGCGAAATGCGTGTCTGGACAATTGCTCCAAAATGATGGAGATAATAGGGATAACCGGAACTGTGGTGGTCTCCTTCCAAGTGCTTTTCGTGGACATCTCTACTGTGGAAATGATTATGTGTAATGAGTTGTATAGGGTAAAGAGTCGCATTTCAAATCAGTTCTAAAACGGGGAGAGTAAATGAGTTTCAAAGTCAGACATTGGCAGTGAGGTTTGAACGCATGAAAAGCAAATTTAAAGCGGAAGTAAACCAAGCAAATCAGAAAAAAGAGAAGAACCAGACTTGACGTGGTGGAAATAATCCATCATAAGGAATAAGAGTAAAGGCAATTTTCCACTTCCCGTATATTTCCGCAGATAAGACGACCTTCAGATGACACGAGGTGTAAATTTTCGTCAAATTTTTATGGTTTAAGCCCTAAAAGACGACCCCCAAACTATCAACGGCCGAAAGGAAGGATGTACTTGAGGAGCTATTTGCCTCAGATGATGAATTTGAGGATTTTGCAGGATTTTAAATTCATTGATTTGAAGTGAGTGTTTTGTTTTATTTTATAATGATTTTAATTTATATAAATTTCAACCTTTTTTTTTGTATCTATCCTATAAGACGACCCCGGATTTTGGGGGCCCTTTTTAATGATTCAACTATCGTCTTATCTGCCGAAATATATACGGTTTTATTCGACCAAGGTTTAGATGTACAACAACAACGATGTACGATTACTAATGTGCTAATGTAATAAAAATTTATATAAGTGAACAATAGCCTTTACTCTTATTCTTTACAAGCAAATCAGTGTAAAATGAGATGTTACTCCGTTTTACAGGAGATATTTTTCTACAGGGGTTTCATCTCTGCCATAATCTTATCCATTCCTACTCTCTCTCTCTCTCTCTTCTTCGTCATTCTCCTCCTTCCTTTATCCCTCCACGAACATTCTCTGCCTCTTTCCTTTCATTAAATCACCTCTTCTCATCCTCCGGGCATTGCTCGACGACGCGCGCTCTCTCTCTCTCTGTTCTTGAAGGGTCGTCGGTCCCATTCAACCTCCGATGCAGCTGATGGCAGTTCTCGCACGGCTCGAGTGGTGGCGAATGAGTTACAAAAAAAAAGAAGTGAGAAAAGAACTGCTGCGGCACCGAGGGATGGATGGGTCTGGTCACACGTTTTAATTAGGCAGGCTAATGCTCGTATGAGAACACCAAGATGGATGGGAAGGGAATGCGCGTATGTACAAAGATAACAGCTGCGTAAAGCCTGCGCTTGGAAGCCGATCAGCGTCAGTCGCTTCCCGGCCATTTGTTTTTCGAGTTAATGCCAACTTATAATGCGTTTTTCTCGCCTAAAAATGTACAGCATGGTGGCAAACGTGGACATTATCCTCAAGGTGGATAATTTTTTGCAGTTCCGATACTTCAGTGATTTTGCGTTCCCGTCATGCACTAGACCGCTGGAACACAAGAGTTCCACTCAAATACGACGAACGTGTCAATGGGCTGGTGGGTAATTTGTCGGAGCGAACTTCGTTGTTTGCCATGTATCCAGATAATTACTAATGTAAGTTCCGATTTGGGGCACATTTCAAATTGGTTATGGTTGAGATGGAGGGATTATTGAGTAGGTAAGCATTTCTGGAGATAAAATATGGAAGTAAAGCGGGAAAACGTATTAAATGCAGTAACTAGGTACGTATTAACTTACCTTTTTTAATTTCGAACCCGTACTTGAATGAGCTCGCTCGCTGAATATTCCAGTTCCCACGAAATTTTGTTTTCCTACAGCCCTTTGTCGTCGTTCCGTCTGTCCAATCCCTTGTCTCCCTAATTTTTTCCTCGTGTTTCTGTTGCACTTTAATTCAAAGATTTTTTGTGTAGCAGAGTTATTAATTTATCTACGAGTATTTTGCATGTCAAGGTGAGTTTCATTTAACACGGCGTTGGAATCCAATTTGGCGATGGCTATGGCTTTGTTATTTTTTACAGCCCAAACATTCTCAGCACTTCGAAGTTACTACTTTGAATTCTTCCATCGCCCCAGTTAATTCCATTTATTTCGGAAATGATAACTTTGTGTAAATAGCTTCTAATTCCTCTATTACAAGCTACAACTCATGCAGCTTAAATATTAACTAGTCTCTCCAAAGTAACCAAATTAATGTTTCTTTTACTGCCAAAACTTTTTTGAAGCAACAGCACTTCGAAGTGACTATTTAGAATTCTTCCATTGCCCTAGTCTTTTCCGTTCATTTTGGGAACAATTATTCCATTTAAATTGCGTCTTATTTTTCCCAACCCTCGCGCGTCTAAAATATTAACAATGGCCTCCAAAGTAACTGAAATGCCGCTGAGTCCAGCCTGTTGAATGCAAAATAACACATGTTATCGGCATTTGTTTTTTTTTTGCTTTCGTTGCCGTTGCGACCAAGACTCTACCGTCGAGGCTCGTAAAAACTTGAAGCACAGCTCCTCCGACTGCTCGTAAGGTGGAACAAAATGGGAGAAAGTTTTCGATTCTCACCAATTGAACGGACTCGGCTCTCTGTTTATGGGTAGCACTCCAATTACATAAGACGCTTAAAAACGGCACACGTCTCGGACTTTGTGAAAGGACATAGCAGTTGTTGTGGGGGTTTGGTTGCCGAGTGAATGGGCGATGGCCGACGTGATTCCTAGCGTGTTTGGTTGGTTTCGAGGTGACTACCTATCGAGGAGAATGTGAAAAATGGAGAGGAAAGACGAGGAAAAGGGAATCACAACGGTTACGTGATCAGAGGGTGACTAGCTTCTTACTTTCCTTCCTAGCGTGCCTTATAAGACGTCGAAATATGAAGCGCTCCCTGGGAGCTTTTTGAGTTAGTATAAGTTCGCTGCCATCTTGGTTTGCATTGTTTGTCACGCTGAAATTGGCTTCCTTTACTTTACTAAATTTTAATTATTGCCCTTAAATTTATACTCTGCGATGTTTCAAGAATGTTTTATAAAAGCGGTAATGCTTCTTTTTCTCAACGAAAATGTCATTGAAATGCATATCTTGAACCGTAACAGTTTCCTTCATCACTGTACTGTTACACCAATGTTATCCATCACTGTAACACCACTAAAGCCAGTAAAGTAGAGTGAGTTCAAAAAAATGTACAGTTAATATTTATACAGTGATTTAATGTTGGAATGTGTGTTCCGGCTGATACTTCTTCCAGATTCGAGTCGTGGATAGTATTCTTAAGCTCGCGTTATCAATGCAAATTCATGTTCTGGTCAAGTCAATCATGAGATTCCTATTCTGAAAACGATCCTATTCTAGCAACGATCCCGTCACATACCTAGGACCACTAAGCCACTCTCCAGTATACTTCGATCTTCTTGCGTTTGTCAGTTATCAAGAAGAATTTGAACCTGATGTGGGATGAAATAGAATCACTGAGTTACATGAACGAGAAGTTGCTGATTGGGAACGAATAATGACTTATGGGATGATCGAAGAGGAGGGTGGAGAAGAAATTGATTTTTGAACCGTGGGAAGGACTAAAAAAATAGATAAGACGAGTTAAACATGGATTTTATTTGTTCATGGATTGAAATATGGAAATTTATAGTTTCACAAAGGTAAATATGGAGAAGGCCCGCTGCGGTTAGAGAAATTTTTGGTAGGAATCTCCATGAACTCGTAAAAATACCAATTATGGTGTTTTGATTGTCGTGCTTCAACTTTTCTGGTTTCCCCCCGCGACGCCAGCGTTCCTCAAGGATGGTTAGCGGCAATGGGAAGTAAAAATTACGATGATACGGACGCGCGTTCACACAAGAGCTTTCCGCTTACGATGGTCGATCGTGTGAAGGGGGCATCACCCTGCTCGAAGTCGTTTCCTGGCGAAATATTTTTACATCTTCCTTTCCGACTTCCAGCATTCCGTGTGCGACTCTAGCTTGCCCCGGGGCTGGTGTCTCCCGTCGCAGACCGCTCCCATCCCATTGCCTCCCCTCTATATACACGCACATTTATTTTTTACGATGAGACGGGGGTCAGCGACCGAAAGCGTCCACTCGGCTGTTGGGTGACGCGGGGATACCGGCCGGTTCCACCTCTGCGACGATCGCCATCTCGGGATTTGCTTCTCATTACAATAGAAGTGCATGCAGGAAGCGGTGGGGCGAATCCCGAACGGCTTAAAATCTTCTCCCGGGATACGCAAAGATAAACAGAAAACGTGACCCGTTCAAAATCCCGAGTTGTTTCTATGAATGAAACCAGGTTTTCTAGTAATCTTGTCCTCTAGCTTCTGTGCAGTTTTTCTTTACGTCGGTTTTGAAATGCCTCGAGAAATCAAAATTTTGTTCATAATTAGTTAGTTTAAAGCTTTCTTGTCTTATTTCTTCCTTGTCGTATTGTAACAATTCAAATTCTTCTCCCCCCTCCTCTACGCCTATTCAACAATGTCCTATTATCCTTACCCAGAGTATTGTCCCTTCTTGCTACATCTTCCTCCAATTTATGGACAATTTGGAGAAGGGTAAACCCTAATTTTGATGGAAAAACAGAAATAAGTTTCATTAACTTTACCAAAATTGAAATTCTTCGCAAGAATGCTGGAGTTCTAATTGCGTTCGAAATGAGCAGCTTACTTGTTCTTGGTTTTGTCGAATGCTGTAGAGGGAAGCTCAGATTTACGATGGTAACTCATTTTAGTCGTCTCTAAATAAATGCAATTCAGTTTTCCAGTAATTTTAACCCTTAACTTCAGCGTAAACCTTTTCAGGTTTTTTTTTCCAACTTTTGACAAACGTAGGAGTGATAGACATATCAAAGGAGGAAAAAAGTAGGTGTTGGAGACCCGAAGAAGCAGCAAAACTGAATGGATGATTATGTAAGTGACGAGGGCTGTTTTGAGGCTCGCCAATGAAAGTTAATGGAGAGCAAAATATTGGGTTAGCACGAGAGAGGAAGGAAGAAAACTGGAATTTTAGCCTTTTACTCCCTTTATTCTCAACTTGGACGCCCATTATCTCAATGCAAAGTATTTTTAAGTAGTTTTATAGATCCAACCTAATGGAATCGTTTTTCGTCGAACTTAGATTGAGTTCATTAAAAGTCGTGAGGAATTACGAAATTTTTCTTCTATTTCAACCTGTCCGGCGAAGTCCACTAAGTTTTGATAAGGATGCGATACATATATGATGTATAAAATGAAAGTAAATGGATGTTTTTGTGAGTAGTGTTCAGGGAGAGCGCCTGCGATAAAGTAAACTAAGTCATTGCATAATCAAAAATGTGTCGATCAGTAGTCAAAACTCCAAATGAATAAATTAGCTAGTTTGGTAAATGGATCCCGAGTAAGTAAGTAGGTACATTAAAGGTCTATGAAGTGGTGAAAACATTATCTGAAAAACGATGGAAATTTTTAAGAGCATGCAAAATCTCTTGGATTGGCGGTCAAATAAACCCAGAATTCAAATTCAAAACTATGAAATCAAATCTATGAGAATATATTTTATCATTTCGTTATTAAGACTTGGAAACGTTTAGTCCTCCTTCTTAAATCGATCACACAATGTGACTAATGGACTATTATAGCCTGCGAGTGCCTCTAAAATTATAATCGAGGAAGAAACACGCATTACTAGTAATGGCCTGCTGCATCTCATCACTTATGTCAAAGGGATTTCAACTTGACCCGAGATTAATAGGTCGACGTCCAGATTATTCGCTTCCTCTACTCTGAAACTGGTTAGTTCTTACATCATGGTTTCGTCCGTTCAAATGCATGTCAATGCATGTCAATACCTGTCAGAAGTAGAAGAGCGACTTTCTTTTCCCAACGCTACGATCCTTGGACGCAACTGCGGCAGATGTAGGTAACATACCGCTTCCGAAGAACTACGCAAGGTATTTTAAACGAAATGCTTGTATACACTGTGGAGTACCTATGATTTTCTTTTAGGACACTTTTCTTTTTCCTTCTGAAAGTAAAGTAGGCAATGAAATCAAAGATATTACATATCTATCGGTTAATCCTCGAATCTTAAATTGTTATTTTTATTAGAGCTGGTAAAATTATTACTATTTTTAGTTCATGGTTTAGGCCGTGTTCCAATCCGTAGAGTGCACCCTATGCACTTACGCCCTTATGCCTGATCCTGTACTTCACGCACTTTCTGCTCTTAAGGTAGCCAGCGCCAATGTCTCCCAGTGTCCAATGTCGGAACTATATCAGAACCGCCTCGACCCGTAAGTTGGTCTGTGTATTTCTTCCGCAGGCCGATGAATTGTATTATACTTTCGTCTGTCCCTAGTATATCAGAAGAACATCCATTAGTCACTCAGAATTGTAATTTATCCCAAGATATTGCATTGCAAATTCGCTTTATTCACGAATGGGAAATGGGCGCAAAAGGGCGCATCGTCATACACTTACCTTCTATGTGCACTAGCGCCCTAGTCATGATGCGCTCTAACGGATAAGAACCGCACTATACGACGTCACATCCGGAAAATGACAATCGAAAAGAGCACATAAGGGTACGAAGTGTGCATAATATCGAATCGGAACACGGCCTTAGTTTAGTCTAGATGGCGCTGATAACAATACAAGCGCTTCAGTATTAACTGTATCCAGTAGAAAACTAACTTGTATTCTGCAATAGAGTACCTAAGCATAAGTGTTTCTGTTTACCTACCCTATGGCTCTACATTGAAGGAATTAGAGCTGTACAAAGAATATGTATATTGAAGAGAAAAGCGTTGGCGAAGAAAGTGTACGCCAACGGAAGGAAACTAGTCACACAGTCCTTATTTAAGGATGTTAAGGAAAGGTTGGGTGTGGCGTAACATTGTAAAGAGCAGAAACCTGAACGGTGAGGGCAAAGGAGGCGTTTGAGAACTTCTTGTGATAGGGTATGATGGAGGTGCAATGGATGGAAATGAAGTTGAACGAAGAAGTGCTCGTCATGATAGTCTTATAGAGAGTTAGCTCCTGGAGGAAATTCGAGGAAGATAGAACAGTCAGTTGGGGGCGACGAGTCCGAGATAGAGGTCAGGGTAATTTGTGTCGTAGTGAAAGGAAAGAAAGAGCGTAGGATTATGGGCGGCTTGAGGAGAGTAAGAAATATGCAAAGCTAAAGAAGACTGTAGCCAAATAATAGTCTTTACGTGAAGTAGATGAACACATAGCGGCGATTTTATATCCATCCAAATCTACTGTAATCGGTGGGTTGCCTCCAAATATTATCGTCGCCCTTTCAGGAAGTGAATAAGGAAACTTGCGGCATCCATCCATTGTTATATTCCCACGCCAAATATCCAAGTGTAAATATCCCGTTTCGACTGAGAGGCGAGATGGCAGTTCAAGGGCCCGAACCGGAGTCTCCTGAGAGGAGGTCATGAACGCATCTATGCTTGTGCGATGTGCGAATTTCGATGGTACGAACATCGATTGATTGGCCAGAAAAGGTTGTGGGAAATAGCACCTCTCCGTGAGCGATGAAACACGTTATTCATCACGGCGTAATGTTAATGGCTAATTGACCCCTTTTTCGAACCGACGCGACCATTTATGGCGCGGGGAACGAGGAAAGAGTTGCCGTCAGTGGAGACAGGAAATGTCGGATGCGGAGAAACTGGGTGGGACGAAAGGCAGAGTATTTAAGTAGTTTGAGCGGAATATCATCCCTGCTAAAAAATTCTGTATAGTTTCCTTAAAATACCTCTACAGAATATCTTAAAAAGGCTCTGTAGATATTTCTTGAAGTATTGAAACGCCATTTTACGGAATTACCTACGACTTTCTGCAGAATACCTTAGGATGTTCTGCAGAATTCCTTAGGACGCTCTGTGGAATTCCCTACGACTCTCCATATAGGTCCTTAGAAAAAGAAATGGGTCAACGGAAACCTCACATATTTCCGTAGAGTTGCTGACGTTCTACAGAACAGCTTGTAAGGAGTTATTTTGCTCTGAAGAAAATAACTCTACAGAACAAAGGTTCTGTAGAGTCAGGATCTCATGCTCCGTACAGATCCTTAGAAAAGGAGCTAGTTCTGAAGAAAAAAAGTCAATTCCTGTAGAATTACGTTCTAAGTTCTACAGGACAGCTTCTAAGGAATTTTTAGCAGGGATTTCACTGAGAAATTAATGAGTTTCGTCTCATTTTAAATAAGAGTATCTTACTCTTCCAAAGAAACCAAAATATCAGCCCCTTACGGAACTACTTTCCGAGATTTTTGACGAAAAATACCAGCCCTTTTACAAGAGAAATTGTACTCCAGAGAGAGCTTATTTTTTTAAAATGAGGAATTTCTTACACTTTGATCTCGTCAAAAATTAACAGTATGTAGTGTGTATATTCTTTTAACTATTTTTATGAATTAAATCGTATAGTCACCGTAGTGATTTTTCCAGATCGCAAAACACCTTCCGTTGTGAAGGATTTTAAAAGTACCTCGTGAAGAAGTTGAGTCAAGTTAAAGACATATATAGATATTTCTATTTAATTACTTAGATTTTCAGTCGTATAAAGGTAAATTATTGCATCAATGCACCAAATCAATGTATTTCTAACTACCCTCTGCTGAGAACACATTTTGATCGTAAAAATACCTATACTTACATTTTTCGTTTGTTAAAAAAAATGACTTACACGTCTTAATAAATTAACTGCTACCCCAAGTTTCCTCAGGGGTGCTTAATGTCACTGTTGTGTTTTTTCACCAAAAATGAGTGCAAGTTAAAGTTTCAGGCTTTAGTTTGTGGAAAAGCGACACATGAAAAGAGAACTCACTTTTTATTTTCCACTCTATTTTATTTTCACCGATCATGATCATCACCGATCAAGGTATCATTACCTTGATAATGACAGATATTGTCGAAACTATGTTTGGCGAAAATAAAATAGTATGAAATGTACAAAGTGAGTTCTCTTTTCAAATAGGTATATGTGCATTATTCAGCGAGTGAAAAAATATATTTTAATATTTTTTAAGATTCACCCCATTAAAATATACCAAAATCGGAAAACCTCCTTTGGTAATTATAATGATATGTTTATGATTTCGCTCTGAAAAAAATAATATTTGATGGGGAACGCATAGACGCACCGCAATGGGCCGTCAAAGCTAGGAGAGTGCCTCCGTCAGGGATTATTTCTCTGCGTCGTCGCGAGTCAATAGACGTGAATGGCGCGAGGGGATGGCAGTAGGAGGGAGAGGCCGGAGAGACCTCGGGAATGGGGGAGGGACGGGGGCGGGGGCGGCCGGTTGTCGTGGGAACGGGTTCTGCCCGTGTTGGGAGAGAGAGAGAGGCCAATGGCAGGGCGATGGTCCCCTCCCATACCCCTCTCATCGCATCTCATCCTCGGATGGGAAGTGGAGGCGTAGGGACGATGGTTTTTGCTATAAACACCCGTCAGGGGGGAGAGAGGATCCTGGGAATATCTGCAAATTCACGCAAACTTCGCTCCAGTGGCGCCCCTCAGGTCGAACAAACGGGCTGCTTCAGTTATATATGCTCCTGAATTTCACATAAACTATCTTCTATGAAAACTCCTTAAGAAAATCCTGGACCACAGCGACTCCCGTAGAAAAGCTGGAAACGATTTTGGGTATTCCTCCGAAGAGAACTTAATGCATCCCATTCTGAAGAGTGAGGAATCATTGATCAGCGCAGTAATCTGTTTTAACATTTTTTATGGTGTCAATGATTGTTGTAATAATATAACTCAATATCACGCAGAACACAGAGAGAAACAATTTGAAATAAACTATTGAGTGAGGATAAATGTTGGATATTTACCTTCTTTGTATTTCAATTTTTTTATGATTTTACCGATTCGTTCAGTTTGTATTTGCTCGTTCATTTTTGTATTTGCTAAAACTACAAGCCATATTTTCGTCTCCAAACCCTAAGGGCGATCCGTCTTTTCCTCTTGATTAGGATACACATATGTGTATTGGGCTCTGGAAACAAGTCTCTTCATTAAAGCCTTCTAGCCACAGCACCGATCAAATGCCTCTTTTGGGAGGCAAATGCATGGGACTCCGGGCATCTTTTCTTAACTACTAGTAGGAGGTTGTACTCTCGCCATCCATCCCTGATGGCTTCCTCACCGAAAGCAGATCTTACATTGGGTATGTTTACCTGCTACTCTTTTAGGGGATGATTAGTGAAGTGAGTTTAGGCCGTACTTTTTCGCAATCGGGTTTCTGTGGTTGATGAAGTGCTGGCTTCCCATTCTGTTAGCTCCATTTCAACTCTCGGCACCGTAAAATCTTGAAATGCTAAAACAAATACCATCCTTTGGATACCTCGGAAGAATTATGACATATACTGAAATTTGTACAGAGGAGATAAGAAGTAGAATATCTCAAGGAAAGGCAGCCTTTAGTAAAGGTTTCCAGGATTCGTTCGCGTTGAAATTTTGGCAGATGTCAACGCGGACGAATCCCGGAAACCTGCCTAATGGAATACTTAATCACCGCGAAAACCTTCGATAAAAAGCCCTTGGTAAAGTCAACCAACTACTGTCAGCCAAATCAATCAGCATGGGCTGAAGGGAAAGATTTGCTACTTTTTTATTTGGAGTATCGTGCTTTATCGAGCAGAAACATGGACAGGAGGAAAGGAAAGTCAAGAGGAAAAATAAGATATTTTATAATTTAATGAGATAATTTTATATTTTTTTATTTTTAGAGAATTTTATATATATTTTAAATATATATTATATATATATATATATATATATAGAGAGAATTTTATATATTTTAATAAGAAAAATTTATAATTTAATAAGAGAAAAATAAGAAAGTTTTGGAATGTGGCTATGGAGAAGAATGGAAAGAGTAAAATGGAGTGATAAAGTGAGAAATGAGGAAGCCTGACGAGGATGATGAGAATAGAAATATATTGAGATCGATGAGAAAGAAGAAGGCGAACTGAATGGGACAGGTCCTGAGGAAAGATTGCCAGCTGATAAGAATATTAGAAGGAAAGATCGAGGGAAAGAGAGGAAGACGAAGAAATAATATAGTGACGGATATTATGAAAGGATGGAAGAAGTTACGAAGAGCTGAGGGACTGAGAGCTGAGGGAAGAGCTGAGGGAGCACAGGACAGACGACCGTGGAAGGAGCAGTTCAGTGGAAACCTGTCTGAAGACAGATTCACCTTAGAAGAAGTGGAATCTCGGGATCCCTTACGCCGTATGTTAAGAACACACCGAGTGCAATACTCCCTCTATCCGTCGGATGGGGCGTGATGCGGTGGTAGTAGGCACTTTTCGTGAAGAGTAGGCAAATACCGACGCGGGGTAGATTGTTCCCCACCCTTCCTATCTTCCAGATAATCCTTCGTTTATCAACCCACCCGCCCAATTAATGGCGGAAATGACCACTGCTGTCATGTCGGCCTCCTCGCCTAATAACTACTATTCAGATGCGATCGTTGAAGTCTCCGCAGAGGTGTTCATCTCACACAAGTTCGGATTGCTCGCAAATCTCTCGGACCTGCCTTCAATTTTTTGTCGGAAGAAAGATTTCAATACCGCAATTACATGCGCCGGTAAAAGGAAGACCGTTTGGTAATCAAAGAAGGAGAGTAGGGAGAAGAATTGGCAATTTGAATGGAATAAATGGAGGAAGGCGGTATGGTGAGCTTAAAAAACGGCGTATTGATGGGAAATTGATGCTCATGGGGAAAGGTTGTGTAGAAATATTAAATCAATGCCCACCCAAAATCGTTTTAAATGTAGTAGTATTCATTTAAACATCTTTCTGTCCTCGTATTTAGCCCTCAGCCCTAGTGTTACCTACTTGTGTGTTTATGTCGCTTATTTTTTTCTTTATTGCTCCAAATGAAACTAGAGACTGATTACCACAGACCACATTACGAAGAACCTTCAAGTCTACACATACATGCATATATATTTTCGAAAATGTTTACGAAATATTTATTTCGATGTTCTTTCATTGGACCTTGTCTTATGCCTTCTGTATAACTTCGCATTGTATAGTTAATCGTCCATTTTTAACTTAAGTTGCTTGTAAACTAATTAGTGATCCCACTTGAACTATATTTGTGGACAGTAACTCTGAAGCGATAATTTTATTTTAAGAATCACTTAATTTTCGAGCATTAAACCACCGCTTCTGTTTTACGCTGATGATGACAACATTATTCTGCTGAAATTTTCTCAAGGTCTTTAGCTTTCCGAGAACGTAATCCCGTAAATTCAATTCTCATCTTTACGGCTCACAGTGACGCACAAAGTGGCGCCGGAGAGCGATTTCCCCCAGCGATCTAGATACTTAACGTTAAGCCTTGTTCTTACCGTAGACTAATCCCTCAGACTTCCTGGAAAGAAATCTTCAGCGTCCTCATTATCTTTACTGATCATGTTTCAACCGACGGAGCTAAAGAGCAATCGGAACAAATTCAGCTCCGCACAATCCATGATTTACATAAGCCCGTTCATGTGCGAACCCGATGAAATCAGAATTCGGTTTTTTGTTCCTCCCTTTTTTGTTTGCTGCTGTAGAGACTCAATGAAGTCAGGTACTTATTGTGAAACTTTACACGTTTGAAACACTTATATCAAGCGGATCGGATCGAACGAAACACATCTCCTATTTTGGCCAAGCGCCCGACTGCGCCAATACGGTATCCCGTGCAGCTGGGGAATAGAAATCACGTAGGTACCCACACATTCAGCCATGCGTCTGGATATATGGCTGGTTTCCAGAGGGAATTATCTCCTGCGCAACAGTAAATGACCCCTGATGACGTCATATCTGCCTCTCTCGTAAAGTACTTCATCCTTTTCCGATTATGGCGACTAATGTATGATGGTTGGCAAGCTAAACAGAGGAAATGAAAGATGAAAATGTGCGAGTTAGTGATTTTGTTTTTTTTAACCTATGCACAGCACCACACCACGTCAGCTGTTTAGTTTTTACAGGCTGGTTTACAATTAAAAATGCTGTGCTTCATTCAGTGACGAAGGAATTATGATGCTTAAGTAAGGATTCTCATTGTGGTCGACGCAATGTTCAAAGCTTGTGTGTGCAGGACGTAAATGCTAACCTCGATTGTATGCAGATTAGTCCCGTGATGATTTCAATAATTTAATTAAAGTTTCCATATTTTTTTAGGAGGGTGAATATCTTTGCGAGTAGAATGTCACAGCTCGCATTGGGCATACCCTTTATGGTTACTTAATATGAATTTGCGATATAATCAACAAAAGGTTAAAGGTCTTATTTACCCTGTTTCGATGCTTGTAATTCGTATATAGATTGAGAGAATAAAATAAATCCGAAATTAATTATTTTTGGCACCCTATGGCTACATACCCCTAAAGGGGCAAAATTTTTTTGTTTGGTGATTTTGCCATAAGAAAAAACTGAAATGGATGCGATGTTAACTTTTTACCTCATATCTTCTGTAAACATGTTTAAAGTGATAAAACAGAATTTTACACTGTTGAAACCGAGTTTCTGATTTTAAACCACATATTTAGTTTAACTTTAATATCTAATTTCAATTACGAAAAAATTCATAAAGATAAAACGCCACCTTATTGTTATTGAGTGATATATACAGCTGGAGAAGATTAATAATTCACCCTTTCTTTTCTTTGCAGATATCGATGAATGCCAAGACCCTGTTTTGGCCAGTCGATGCGTGAAAAATGCAGAATGCTGTAACCTTCCGGCTCATTTTGTGTGCAAATGTCTACCAGGATTCTATGGAGATGGTGAAGAAGAATGTCTTGGTAAGTTACTGAGTTCACGCAGACTGTTAAGAATGATCCGTGGAGCACACGAAAACTTAAGGTTGGAAAATTTTACATAAAAAAACCAACCTGAGATGAGAGCTTGAGCTCATCCTTCATAGTTGGCTCCAATGCAGTCCTAATTCTTTCTTTGTGCTCTCAACTTCAGTGTGATTTCACCTAAAGCTCTCTCATCTTGCACGTGAGAATAAATTTTCTATAAAGTTATCATTTACGCTAACAAGTCACGGTCTCTATGAGGAGTGAAAGCTGGACCATGCACTTTGTCGGAGGTTAATATTATAAAGAAAAGAGGGTCGTGGAATAATGAGGTAAACGGGAGAAATGGGAGAAATATTGACAGGAGGCGGGAGGAGAGGTATTTATCCAGCATTCTTAGGTGTGGTCATTTCGTTTCTCTTGACTGCTTTTAGCAGACTTGGAGCAACATCAATATAGGCTGTGTAGAGGGTCCACCCTCCGTATTGGAACGAGGAATGTTTCCATTATAGGAGGCCCTTGCCCGAGAGATGAATGGAATTAATGAATTAACGAGGGTGAAAGGTCGTAGCTATGGGGAGGCAGGGGGCAGCTCCCCTCTCCCCTGAACGGGACATCGCTGTAGCCCTCTATCCTTCCCTATCTAAAGATATTTCCCTCACTTCCTTGTAGCTATTCCTATGTACTTTCCTTTTCATTTGGTCTGTTTATTCATTCCTGGGTTTTCCTCTGGCGATTTTTCCCTCAGTTTTTTCTTCACTTATACCATTAGAAACCCATTGGGACCCGGGGGTGTCCATTCAACCTGGTTCTTCTTTCTGTATAGTGGGCCATTAGGTCCCTTCCTCTTCTACTCTTCTTTTAACTTCATTAATTCTTACTCTATGTTGAACTAAGGTGCTACTAAATAGCAGCATGTCGCCCTTTAAATTCTTCCGCCGAAAAATTAATGCCAATAGAACGCAAGGTGGTCGGAAATTTACGCGGAAAAGTGGCCATGTGTTTCCACGGATTTTTGTAAACGGTATCGAGCACTAGGTCGCGAATTTGTGTCTTCGAATATGAAAAAGCTGGCCGCTGGGTTGCCTTCCGACCCTCATAGCATCGCCTCGGGTGTTCTGCTTTTATTGTACCAATTCCATCTGTCAAATGTCCACTAATTCGTCCACATTCACTCTATGCGGTGAGTGGTTGCATCGCAGAAACCCCGAGGCGCTTCGACCTAACAGTGGTAATATATCACAATGCACTCATGTAACGTATAATGGTACTATATTCTAGCTATCTCGAGGTCCGTTATTTGCATTCAATTTTCAGTTGATTCACTTGTACAGACGAGGTCCTCCGACATGCCTCCTGGCCCGAAAGACCCGCGCGCGAGAATGGCATCTTCACGCTAAGCATGCACCCTATTCCATTGGAACTATTGTTGTGTCACTTGTGACCCTTCTGTCTAGGGGACATTGCCATGTAAACGTGAGAACCTCGAAATCACTCAGCGAGCGAACTAATTTTCTCAAGGTTGCCACTTGGGCCTTCCTAATCAACGGAGCTAGGGTGGCATGGGGTAACACTGAGTCACTCCGGGAAACTGTGGTGGTCGTGGTGGCACTGCGGGTAAAACTCCACGAGCGACCCGCGAGAGCCGCGAGACACGGTACGAAACATACGAAATACGATTAACAGAAAAAGGACGAAACTGTGCTGCGGGTACTTCAAATTTTTTGGTTCAAAACTTGAGTTTTATAACTTGTTAATGCTAATGGAGAGTTTCCCTTGAATTAATGATAGTGTGGCGATAGCTATATATATCAGTTGCATTCGTAGAGTCTTAATGATATGCGATGCATAGGTTCACGCTCAATTCATACCTAGGCGCATTAATTCACTTTGAATATTTAGTATACCATCGGGCTCCAACTTGACCAACAATCTGGTAATTTCATTTTTGTTTTTTTATTGTAGCCAAATTATGCTAAACATTTATATTTACTTTACTAATCGAGGTCGTACGTGCTGTATTGACAATTTAAAACAGTGGACTCACAAGTTTTTATTTATTTGTTTAGGTATTTTGACAAGTGAGAGTTAATGGTGTAGTCCATTAACTTGCAAGGTTACTTTTTAAGATGGTACCATCTGATAAATACAGAAACAGTGTACTATGTGAAACTGTAAGGGTTAAGCATTGCGTTTGCTGGAAAATAATACATTGTTGTGAAGTTAAGATTCCTGGAAGTGGGGGGTTCGTCGTAATTGGTTAAAATCAAACACCTTGCAATAAACGTATAGTCAATGCAAGTATGAAGAGTAGCCCTGTAATGAAAGGACCAAGATACTAATGAGTTGAGAATTAGTGGTCTCACAGAAAACGGAGATATTAGCCTGCTAATTGCAAGACTTTAATCTTTACCGAAGAATGAAATATATCTCCATTTTTTTCCTATTATCTCTTTTTGTCCTCAATGGAGTGTAACAATATTGTGTTGACATAGTTTGGATGACAAAGTGTTCCATGTGTGCAATACTCAATGTGATATTTATATGGTTATCTTAAATTTGCTTTATTTTTGTAAATTGCCATTTGGCTATTTAATGTACTGTTATTTTGTTACAGATGTGGATGAATGCAAGAATCCTAATGCCTGTGGTCGAAATGCTCAATGTATAAATTTACCAGGCAATTACACTTGTGCCTGTTTGGAAGGTTTTGTTGGGAATCCTTATGATGGTGTAAGTATTTTTCATGGATGACTTGGTTTTGAAACTGTACCCTTAATATCCATTTGGTTACATGGGCAAAATAAAGTAATTTTGTGATGTCAACAGTACAGATTCCGAATTGCCTCATTCCTCTGTCTCCTCTAATTTCCATTTCCTGTTGTTTTGATGATATTATTAATAATATCAACCAAATAGTATAATCAATAATATCTATATATAATCAATCAAAATAATATAATCATCTAATGAGATGATTAACATCTTTATTACAATTGATGTTGCATCCATTATGACATAATTATATAATTTCTGGACGTTTGGCTGAATTTTATTGTTTGTAATGTTCATTTTTACAGTGTGCTGACAAAGATGAATGTAAGGATCGAAATGCCTGTGGGCCCAATGCTCGATGTACGAACGAGCTTGGTGGTCACAAGTGCTCATGCCCTGAAGGCTACGAGGGGGATCCATATAGCAGGCAGGGTTGTAGAGATATGGATGAGTGCCGTGCGCGAGCTCCATGTGGAAGGAATGCTTTATGCAGCAACGTGGAAGGAGGTTTTCGTTGCGCTTGTATGCCGGGATTTAATGGTGACCCCTTTAGTGGCTGTGGAGGTAAAGTTTGTTTTCGTTACCTATTATAATTTGAAGCTCAGCTTACTATGGTAGCTTATCTGTTTATAATATTTATGTGCCTTTCTTTAGTAGTAGTCTGTCTCTGTGCTAATATTGATGTGCGGAATTTATGTTACTTCCTTTTCACATTTAGATGGCATAGATTGTTTTCACACCCTTACATAAGTGATTTAGGTGTTTTGTTTTTGTTGTCCTTATCTATTACTGATTTAGGTGTTTTATGCTGTAGATATGTGTGTTTAACACCCTCTTTGTCAGCATAATGAGTCCTAAAGTCATGGATACTATTGGTTCTGTGTTAATGTGGTGATGTTTTATGTGTTTGCATGATTCAGATTTGTTATTTAGTTTATAGATAGATCTGTGTTTTTACATGTAATAGTCTCTGTTGTGTACTTGCGAAATAAAATTAGAATATAGATGCTTCTTGGCCATTGTATCCTAGATTAACGCAATACATTTCTTGGACACTGTGGGTACACGTATTGATTTGTTAAATTTCCAATGCAAAATTGTTAATCAATTGTGAAATGTTTTAATAATCGAATTTAAGCAATGTGTTTTTGGAGACACTTGGCTAAAATGCTAATTTATGTCTGTCTTTTTTTCATGAGATGATTCATTTAACTATTCTTGAGTCTTCAATGCATGAGCTATTTGTTGATCACTTCATAGGTGTTGTTTTTGTGTATTTTTGTAAGACTGAGATGTTGTTTTGTGGGCCCTTTTTCTCTGTTTTTTCCTCACTAACTCATATTCCCAATCTGAATGACAATAATTTGGCCAGATATTGATGAATGTGCGGAGAGCGGTGTCAGTGCCTCATCTACCTGTGGTCGTTCTGCCATGTGTTTTAACACTCCTGGAAGTTATCGATGTGAGTGCCCGTACGGGCACACGGGTGACCCCCATCAGATGTGCACAGACTTGAACGAATGTGCCGGGCCCAACTCCTGCAGTACCAACTTCATGTGCATCAATACTGCTGGATCATACGGTTGCCTCTGCCCCCCTGGATTCATGGGGATAAACCATTACTTCTGTGACAGTTAGTCCCTGCATTTCATGATTAGCATTGCCTGCAAAAAAAACTCATGGATTGATCAAGCCTGCTTTATGCACAGTAGAAACCTATTCTTAACCCTTAGATGTTCGTGGTGCTGATGTATTGGCTTCTTTAGGTCGCATTAGCCTCTTTAGGTCGCATTATAGTTCTCAAAGGGTGAATATAATACCTCAAACAAATTTCTCGTTTCAATGTCGTTTTATAGAAAAAATGATGCTCAGGTTTGTATGTTTTTATTCATTTTATTAAAACGCCTCTATATCTGGCATCAAAAGTGTCTAAGGATTTTCCAACATAGTTCCTGGGAGAAATGATACATGAACAAAGAAAATTAGGTAAGTAATTTGCTGCAGTTTTCAAAAATTGCACATTAGCTTTCTGATAGTTTAAAAGGCTAATGGTAAAAAAGAACCACTCCTGGTCATCTAAATACCGGAATATATGGTAGCTCTTTATAGAGTTCATGGCCCATTTTTTACTTCAACTATGGTGGTAAAAGTCCTTACCTTAGACATTCAATGTCCTCTGTGGTGTAACCTTTTGATAGATGAGTAAATACATAACTGCAATATTGTCCAGTTCCTTCAACACTGGTTCATATTGGTAGATAAAGGTTTTGATACATTCCATGTTGCATCTTCTGGGAAGAAAACTACCCTTGCAACAGGAATGCCTGCAAAACTATTGTCAGCTAAGATGAACGAATTGAGAAGGAAACAGACAATTACCTTGCAATCATCTTCAAACCAATGCGAGAGCCTTTGTGGAAAGTATAGTGATGTTCTCATTTGGATGAAAATTGTGTATGCTTGTAGTGAAGAAAATCGGATTGCTGGTTGTATTATTCTACAACATCTTGGGCCAAATTAATAGATTTCTACTGTGCCATTCACCTTCTTTTGTCAGGTGAGCACTTGCCTGAAAGCATTGGGGATAAACACAGCAACTCTTTCTATAGGATTGAAAGCAACAAGTTTAGATCTTGGTATTCAGATCCCAATAAATTTTGAGGATTAGCTCCTAAGTTAATTTCATACCTGTGGTTGTGAAACTTCAGTTCAGTTCATATATCCCAATTCTGATATTTTTGGCTGATGATATTCATTATCATTAAAACCTTGTCTTGTGTGAATTGTTTGGAAAACTCTTCCGTGCACCTTGTATTGCATGTTTTGGTATGCTTGTTCAAACTGTGGATTGTGTATGTATTTTGTATCTTGTGGAGTCTCTTGTTGCACTTAAGTATCAGCTGCATCTTCTTACTGAATGGATATTGGAGCATGACAGTATAGTTTGCAATATCTGAAGGAATTTCTTGATTATTTTTTTTCTGTGATTATTACTCTTTTTTCTTTCTTTCTGTGACTTATTAAATGTTAAATATAGCCTTGGTTTCATTTCTTTCTTTGAGAGCAATCATAAAGTCTCCTAGTGGCTGCTATTCTGAATGGGTAACAACCACTCTGTATCCAGGAATAGTTTCTCAAGGTTGCATTTTCCCCACATTTTGGGAACTTACAGATGCTATTCAGATGAAAAACATGGTCACTATACCATTTAGAATACAGCTCATGTCTGAGGAATATTTATATATCTGCCTTAGCAAGAAACAAGATTGTGAGATAGGACATCAAGTTAAACTTTTGGGGGAAAATATTGGAATCAGCCTACTTCTTTAAAACTAAGACTTAAAAATTCCATGAAGATATGTAAACATTTCAAATTATTTTTTCTGACAATTTAATTCATTTAAGCATTCATGATTTTTATGGAACTTCTATTCATGTACACCTTGTCATTGCTCATATCTCTGCTTAACATACACTCTACATGGTAATTACGTGGGTTCAAAGGCATGAGCAAATTTGATAGTGTTAAACCTATCATTACTTAGCGAGAAGCTTATATGGCCTCCAACTGACAGTGCTGTGTTTTTTAGATTTGAGATGATAAATTTATGGAATTATGGTGTATCCCTGTTTAAGGAAATGTGGTGCTGTGATTCCTCAATTAGGTATTATTCTCTCAGTAATTCCTTACATTATCAATCATACATACATCATGTTAATATAAGTTTTTATTTTGAATGTTTTTTTAACTCTTTTATTTCTGTGCCTGATTTTGTCTTGGTGTTTACATTTTGCACTGTAAAAATATGCACTTGAAAAACATATAAATCATAATTTACTCATTCAAATTTTGTGTACTACGCAAAAATTTAGTTTGACTTGAAGCTTTTTTTCTTTTGTATTGATGCCACTTGCAGATTTTACTGAACAATCAAATATGAAATTTTTCAATCACTTACCAGTTACTTCTGAAGCTAAAGAATGTGCAGTATAAAAATGTTGCATTTCGTATTGTAATGATTTTTTTCTCAAAAATTGACTTGTGACTACATATCTTGGTGGAAATTATTCATACTTGGATGTTCTCCGTGACCAAATTATTGTTTTATGTCCATTATGTCTAAGTTCTCTAGACTGCCAGATCATGCATTTGAAAGCTAAGATTTGAAATTGATAGTCCATGTATTATGTAGTTGTATTTCTTAATGCAGATTTAATACATGAATCATTTATTATTTGATCTCATTCTGTCATTGCATCACAAAATCTTACAAGCAAGTGCATTGAGTATGTGAATATCGGGATTATTATTTATTTCAGATGTCAACGAATGCTTGGATAACCCATGTGGTGAGAATGCTATATGTACAGATACCCTGGGAAGCTTTACTTGCTCCTGCTTAGAAGATTATACCGGAGACCCATACAAAGGCTGTGTTGGTGAGTCACGCTCATTTCCCTGCAAACTTTGAATGCTAGCTTACTACCTCAGCTGTGGCAAAAATGTATAAGGTTATCCTGATTGAGGTGGTAACCTGTCAATATGGAGTAACTATTCACTACCTGAATGCAGTCATCCATACTCACCAAGTAAACAATTGTTTGCCGGCATCACTCATATTATGTCACATATCTCATTTTCTTCTTGTGTAAGAAAACTTCGATAACTGATGGTGTTTCATTTGAATTCTTTGTTTCATTTTAGACATCAATGAATGTGTCGCCCTGGACAAACCTTGTGGGAGATTTGCCATTTGTGAAAATGCTGCGCCTGGGTATAACTGTTTGTGTCCTCAAGGCTATGCTGCGAAACCAGACCCAACTGTTGCTTGTGAACAGGTGAGAAAGACATTAAGTTCTATTGGTGCTGGTTGAAATCATCAGGGACTTAATTAGCATCACTGTTTTGAAAACTTCATTGTGACTTTAATATGTGAAATATCTCATTTTCAGGTGGATGTCAACATCCTTTGTAATGGCAATTTTGACTGTGTGAACAATGGAGAGTGCCTCGATGGTCAGTGTTTTTGCAGGAAGGGATTTCTTGCAAAAGGAGCTGATTGTGTTGACATAGATGAGTGCCTTTCACAGCCTTGTGGTCCTCACTCTACCTGTACAAACACAATTGGAGGCTTCAGATGCGAGTGTGAACAGGATTTTATTGGTGCTCCGCCTAGAGTACCTTGCAAAGGTATGGCTTTCTATATTTTGTAGTCCTTGGTTATTTTTAGTGGATAAACATTTATATATTAAACATTATCTTTTTAAAATATTTCTTTTACTGCAAATATTTTCTATGCCCAAAAACATGATGCATGTTGACTGTTTTTGCATGCATCTGAATTACCAAATTGCTGTGAAAACCATTATTAGTCATGTTTCCATGAAAATACTGCCAGATGCTTCTTTAAAAATACTACTGAGTTACGAGTAAACTTTTTAATGTCTTCTGATGTATCTCAGTACTTTTGAGTAGTTTTATCCAGCTGCATATCTCTCTTTGAATTAAGAAATCAGGTTGGTGTGGTGGCTACAATACTGGCTCATCATCCCTAAGGCCCAGGCTCAAATCCTGGCTGTGCTGAAGATTTTTCTGTGAAATCCTAATCTCTGTTTGGGTGCTATGTTAAGAGCCCTTAGTGTGTAGTATATACTCAAGTCATCCTATGGGGTGTTATGCCATGGTCCCCTTTGGCACCTTTAGTTTAGAGTAGCCTAGAAAGCCAAGTTTCTTTCTACCTTTCCTCCAATCCCCAAGCAATGCCATCTTTACCATCCTACCCTTCTATTGTCAATGGCACAAATGTTCTTGTGTTGGTCACCTCCCAAAATATCCAACTGACCAAATATTTTGAGTTGTTTTACTTTTGGTCTTAAAAAAAGACAAAAAACTAGATTATGCATCAATTTTAAAAAGTGTCATCCCAATATTGTGTCATGGCTAAGAACTTCTCTAATTACTCTTGAATATCATTATTATTAAATATGGCTTATTTCCAGTTCATATTTTGAATCCAGGAGAGAATTTGTTGTTTCTGATTGAAAATACTCATTTTTCCTAGCACCTTGTGAAGACATCAAATGTGGCCCTCATGCTTACTGCAAGCCAGATGGAGGTGAAGCATATTGTATATGTGATGAAGGCTGGACCTTCAACCCTGCCAATATTGCTGCTGGATGCATAGGTAAATTGAAAAAAACCAAATCAATAATTCTAAAATTTGTCTGTATGTGGCATGAGGAAGCTCTCTAGAGAGAGTTAATCATTATATTAGTGTGTGTGATTTTTCATCTTTCAGTGAATAGTTCTCAAAAATTTTCTTTTGTCCCCAGATATTGATGAATGCGACAAAATCAATGGGCCATATGGTCGCTGTGGTGCCAATGCTGTCTGTACAAACACACCTGGGTCATTTTCATGCCAGTGTGCTGTGGGCTTCTCTGGAAATGCCAACAAGCAGTGCTTTGGTAAGGGCTTTGATGATTCTGGAAAGAATAATTTCTTAGGAGAACTGTGATCCAAATCCTTTTTCCCATAACCATATCCTTGTAAAATTGCTTTATACCACTGGTAGCATCCTCTCAGAATTGATGATGGGTCTCTATGCTAGAGGACATATTGTTGAATTTACAGATGCTCTGTAATATAATATTTTTGATATAACTACAACAAAAAATTATTTCTACTTACTTTATAACTGTTGATTCCCTACACTCATGAGTGAGTTTTCCTCAACATTTTATTAGTTTTGAATGACTGAAAAAATTCCTGTGTATTCTTTAGTGTGTAATCTTTTTCTGTGCCCTTGCAAGTGGTAATGCTAAACTTGCCTTTTTTTAAAACAATTTCAGACATGGATGAGTGTACCCTTCCTAATGCATGTGGAATCAATGCAATCTGTCATAATGTGCCCGGAACACATCTCTGTGAGTGCCCAGAAGGCACGATACCTGACCCTGATCCTCACACGAGGTGTGTAGGAGTGGTAACTTGCAGAACAGAAGCTGACTGCCCTGGAAATGCCATTTGTGACACACATGGTCGGTGCCTTTGTCCAGAACCAAATGTTGGAAATGATTGCAGACGTAAGTAGTTGTAGTTTTCCATTTTCATTAGTGTTTACTTTTCAGCTTTATTAATTTCTGGACCTGAGTCTTGGATTCATGATAGGTTGATCTTGTTGATGCCTTATTTTTTCTCCATGGCATAGTCTAATATAATGCATAACTAAAATCATAGATCTTTCATCTGGCTATCAAGACTTTCATGGCTTGGTCATGAATGAAGGTTTGTTGCTTCTGAACTTAATCAGAAAATAGCTTAATTTGCACCTAAAGTCAATCCTTATTTGTTAGTTAATAAATGATGCAATTAGTATTGAATCATCCTTTAGGTCTTTGGTTTTCTTTTAAACAAGCATTATTTGCTTTGCCTGTCACTAAGTCACCTCAGTCGTAAAAAGTCATGAGATTTTGAGATTGTAGTTACAGTTTTATTGTTGGCTATAACTTCATACAATGAGCACGACTGATTTTTCTTACCTTTGTACACTTTTTCTAGATCCATGTGAGACAATTTCCTGTAGTCCTAATGCAGTTTGCACATTAGTGAAGGAAGAGGCCAAGTGTGTTTGTGCACCAGGCTACACTGGCTCTATTTTAGAAGGTGGTGGGTGTGTGGATATTGATGAGTGCCTCACAGATCCATGTCCCAAGGGTGCAGTGTGTATCAATGCCCCAGGTCACTTCTCTTGTCAGTGCCCAAGTGGTTTTAAGGGGGATCCATACCGTGGTGGATGTGTGGAGATCACCACGACTACATTGGGATGCAGTCCGAGTGCTCCTTGCCCCATTGGAGAGCAGTGTGTGAGGGACGATTTTGTCGGGGTTGGTGTGTGTATTTGTCAGCGCGGCTACACACGGGACTCAATAAGTTCTGATGGCACTGCTCGCTGCCGTGACATTGATGAGTGTTCGGAATTGAGAGAGAAGCCTGCCTGTGGTTTGGGAGCCGTCTGCAAAAACTTACCTGGAAGCTATGAGTGCCAGTGTCCGCCTGGATTCAACGGAAATCCATACTCCTTATGTGAACGTAAGTTGATATAATGCAAATTACTTAAGTATTTCCCCGTTCTAAAATTCATAATTAGAAAACTGAAGGAATCACTCATGATTTTGGTACTTTGAAGCCCATGGGTTTTGCAACTGTTTGGGCCTAGAAATTTGGGAATGTTTGAGTTTGTTATTGAAATATCTCCATTAAAATTACCTTAAATTATTATGTTATGGTTGTCCTGCCTAATCTGAATAAATCTTGCTATTCATTCAAAACTGGATACTGAGAACAATATCAAAGGAAAAAAATGCATGTGGTGATAAGTTGTTTGTGGCACAGTAGTGTTTCTATGGAATATTTATCTAGCCATTGGATTCTTCACATTCATAACAGAATGCAGTTCTCTGGAATGTCAGTGCCAGCCACCTTACCAAGTTGTACAGGGTAATTGTGCTCTGGCTGGTTGCTCAAAGGGAGAGAAATGTCCAACAGGAGCTGAATGTATCACTATTGCTGGAGGTGTAAGCTATTGTGCTTGCCCTAAAGGTTATAGGATCAAGCAAGATGGATCATGTGAAGGTAATCATTTTTATATGTTCTCTTACATTTTCTCTTTAGTCCATGTTCATTGACCATGGTACTTAATATTCTTGCATAGAGAGACAGGTTACATCAACTGCTTTATAAGTTTATCCATTGGAATGTCTGATTTTCAGTCAATGGTTTCTGTCATAGAAATCCTGTCATCAACATAATGCTCTATTTTGATGCTTCATAGTATTTTTTTAATAGAAAAAATGATAAAGTGTCAACTTAGATGTTATTCTCTGAGAGTTATATTTCAACCCAAACTTTTTAAAAGCATCTTTGATAAACCATTCTTGAATGTGTTCAGAATTTGAAAATACTTAGATGATGTTAGCCTAGTGGATTGACTCCAAGTTGAATTCTAATTGATAATGAATTGCAATTTTCAGATGTGAATGAGTGCACGGATGGACGGCAAGTTTGCGGCTTTGGAGCAGAATGCATCAACAGACCCGGCACCCATGAGTGTGTTTGCCCTGCTGGTTTCAGTGGTGACCCATATCATGGTGTATGCTCACCAGATCAAATTCGCTGCATTCATGATGGAGACTGTCAGCCAAACGAGAAATGTGTGCAGCCTGGAGAATGCATTTGCCCGCCACCTTTCTTCACTGATTCTTTGGATGGCAATAAATGCAAGAGTGAGTTGTTCTTTATTTCTCTCCAAGGAAAAGACAATAAGGGGGACAGACTCAGATGTGATGCTTATGAGGTTTCCGTGTTTTGAAGAAATAGATTAGCTTTCAGTCACAGCTGAATACTGCACTGATGAATCCTAAATGGTGCTTAAATTGATAGATATTAATGATCAGAATTGATGGTCAATATCCCATGTATGGTTAGTTGATAACTGAAATGCTAAGTAATATTTTGGAGACAGAATTTGCAGAACTTTTTTGGCATTGTAGTGTTTGGCTAATTTGCATCTATATCATGCCCTTGAAAACAGTTTCTGAAGATTATAATGAAATGTTAATCATTTGATTTTTTTGTTATTATGATGAATTTACTCCCATTTATTTTTAACTTAAAAATGCTGAAACAGTTTTATACCTGAAATTAATGGGAAGATATTATTGCATCGAGGTTTACCTTTTCTCCCCATCTGATCTTGAAAAAGCCCATTAAAAATAACTGGAGGCATGGTAGTTAGTTGATTGGACTTTTTTACATCTTCATGTACAATTAGGTAATTGTTTTTAATGATAGATCATTTTTTGACAAATACTTCTTTTTCTAATACATTCAGGTCCTTGTGAAAGGTTCCCTTGTGGCATCAATGCCAAGTGTACGCCAAGCGATCCTCCGAGGTGTATGTGTGAGAATGGCCACCAAGGAAACCCTCTCCAAGGGTGTGTTGACATTGATGAGTGTGTGAGCAGCCCTTGTGCTTATGGAGCCCATTGCATCAATGAAAAGGGGAGTTACAAGTGTATCTGCAGCAAAGGAATGACTGGAGACCCGTATCGATCAGGATGTAAGTGTCACTTTGTGTCTGTGCTGTCTCATCCATTAGGCACTCTGGGAAAATGTGTAATTACACTAAGCACAAGTAGTATTAATTAGAAGTATGAACTAATTATTTGGCATTTGTTTTGTTTCAACTTGAGTATACACATTTCATTATATTAGAAGGTGCTCATAATCATTAGTTTAAGTTATTTATTCAAATTTATTAAGTTATTATTTTCAAAATTAAAAAGCTCTTGGGGCCCACTGAAAGCTCTATGTGGTGGCTCTGCTAAGTGTTACTTCTGTGTGTATACAACAAAAATTAATTAGTCTGATTCGAATAATGCACAACTGAAGTACATAATCTAGTAGCACATTGGTGAGGAACAAGGTGTTCGAATTTTTCATTTAGAGGTGGATGTACAAATTATTTGCTTTAAAATGAGGGTAGTAATTTTTTGTTTTAGGTAGTGGGTTTTGTGCATTACTTGCCTAAGAATGTGTTCCTTCGGATTTAAATAATCCTTGTGCAGCTAATTACTGATTCTTGGCTTTATTAGAAAATTACTTTAATAATATATACATAAAGGTGCTATAAGTAAAGGTGCTATAATAACGAATAATGAACTAGTGTTTGTCCATTGTCATACTTTTCCATTGGAGTCGACTAAGTGAGTTTCATGTTATAGATATATCTTAATTAAATCTGTCATCTTTCAGCAAATAGCATCATGTCTCAATTACTATGTCATTTTATACTGATAGATGACATTTTGCTTCTTTTGATTTCAGGCATTGGCAAACAGGTGCCAGAAAATGAATGTGATTCAAATGATGACTGTGTTGACCAACTGGCTTGCGTGTCTGGCACATGTGTAAACCCTTGTGATAAGCTTCCATGCGGTGTCAATGCATACTGCGAGGCTCAGAAGCATGCAGCATGGTGTCGTTGCACTGTGGGATTCACAGAATTACCTGGAGGGGAATGTGTGTCAGGTAAGTTTTGGCATTATTAATCTCCAAAGTTAAATCTCAGGCATGTCATTCTTAGATAAATAAATGGTCCAACTACTGCATTACCCATAAATTCTTAATCTCACAAAATCAATCTCATTTTCTGAATTTACTTTTTTTCCTTTCAGTGTGCGATGCCTTCATTTGTGGACAGGGGGCTGTTTGTATGGCCACAGCGAATGGACCCACGTGCAAGTGTGTTGAAGGTTTTGTTGGTAATCCATTCCCTGGTGGTGCTTGCTACCCAGATGTCTGCTCGGTTACCGAACCTTGCCATGAGCCAAGCATTTGCGTCGGTGGAAGGTGCAAAGAGCGTTGTGAAGGAGTTGTGTGTGGAGTTGGAGCTACCTGCAATCCCCTTACGAACAAATGTGTGTGCAATCCATTCTTCACTGGCAACCCAGATCTCCTCTGCATGCCTCGTAAGTATTTCACTCTGTTTATGTCCTTAACCTTTCTAATTATCACCTGCATGATCAAGAAACAGTCGTTTTTGGATGGGAGAATTGTACAGTTTTCACTGGCAATTGAGTTGCAAGTCAAAACTCAACATCATCTAAAAGTACCCTAAAACTCTACAGCAAACATTTGGTATACTCACCTTAAATAAGGAGTCATGATCCAGAATATTATCATTCAATATTATTTGTGGAAGCAATATGTGGTTATATTTTTTATCAATCCTGGTAAAGATATTTCCTTTCTTAATGCTCCTAATTGAGCAGTAATTTCTGACAATAAAGTGGAGATATGTCTGTTCCTTTCTATAATTCAAGAATGTTGTTTCATAATTTTTAATTGATTGAATTTCTCCAAATTCTCATGACTTTTCTTTTGGAAAATCATTTATTGAACATTTGAAATAGATACATAAGTCATGACAAAATGAGCAAGTATGCAATTTAATCACAAAATCTGTGCATAACATTACAATATGGGTTATCATTTAAGTGTTTAACAGAAATATGATGCCAATGCACACAGTTTGCACAAAAAAACAGTTTAAAATATGGACATTCTGTAAAACCAGGGAGAAATAATTAGAGTCGTCTTGAGCCTCTTAATGGCTCATCAGAAGGTTGTCAAATACAAATTAAAATCACGTTAAAGTGTTTCATAGATTTTTTTGCCTTCTTCATACACGAGTGATTATATCTACTGTAATGCTTTATTAAAAAAATAAATTTCCAAAATACAGGATATTTTATGTAAAGCCCTAATTACACGGATTGTTTATTCATTAACCATCATTTCACTTTTTTCTTTACCTCACCTATTGCACTTTAATTCAGTAAAGCAATAGACATTGATAAAGATGTATTCATTTTAACCCTTAGATTGCCGGGGAGCGCTATCGCGCTCCTCCTGTCTCTCACGAAAAGTGCCAGGAGCACGATAGCGCTCCTCCTGCAATGTCACTCTTAGATGCTGGTATTTCACTGATTGTTCACAGATGGCACCTAAATGCAGATTACTTATGAAGCTTAAAGCAAAAATGCCTCGGCAATTTTAGCATAGTACCTAGAAAATCGGGTGGCACACAAAGGGTTAAATATGCTGTCACCTCTATGTAAGGGGGAGACTAAACATCACACTTTTATTATATTTGCATCAATCTTGCCTTGTTTACCCTTATTTACCGATTCATTATCATTCCCTTGGGACTATTGCTTTTAAATCTTTCCTGTGTAGTGATATTATTGGTGATGTGCATACCTCTTTCTTTTTCAGCTGCCATTGCTCCAGTTTGTATTCCTGAGTGTGGTCCAAATGCTCACTGCAAATACGATGCCATCAACCAGTGTGTTTGCCACCCAGGAACAAGTGGTAATCCCTATGAAGGTTGCAGTCCCCAAGAAAAGTCTTGTAGCACAACAGTCTGTGGACTTGGGGCAGCATGTCGCCAAGGAATCAACACTGTGGAGTGTGTTTGCCCTGTTGGATTTGTCGGAAACCCATACATCCACTGTCAAGGTGAGCCTATGCACTGGTGTTAAATTTGCTTTACATAGAATTCTTTGCATAAGAATTTCTTAAACTACCTTTGCTTCTGAACTTAAGAAATGTAAACCATATACATTGAAGTGTATGCGTACTTACATCACTTGAATGAAGAACATTTTATATGCAGTCATTAACTGACACATATGTATCATCACTTCTACCTGTATGCTGAGTGTCATAGTCAAATTTTTACTGTGAAAGTAACAGTTATGTCATTTATCTTTCCCTGCAAATAAAATACTTTTCTAAAATGATCAGGAGAAAAATATTCCATTGATTCTATGTTTATCTCTATTTAATTGATGTTTGTACTTTTTTTCCCAGATGTGGATGAATGTAGTGGCCATGCTTGTGGAACTAATGCTGTCTGTATAAATACCCTGGGAAGCTATGACTGTCGATGCAAAGAGTCTTTTGTGGGAAATCCTTTTGATGAGTGCTCACCTATTGGCTCAGGAACTTGTTTGGATCCCCACACCTGTCACTGTGGACATGATACACCTTGTCCATCTGGGTAAGAAAATTTTCCCTTTTTCTTGTTCACTATCCTGTTCCTTTAAATTTTTTTTGCTGCAAAAATAGCATCTTTAGATCTGAGCATGTCATTAAATGAAAAATGAAGCTGAATGAGCCAACTCCTGAAGGTTGTGATTGGTGAACTGAGTAGGTAACTTTCAAGGTAGAACAAGAGTTTGGATTGCTGTATTTTGATGATTTGAGACTGAAAAAGAGAGTTTGTTGATGGAATTTCATGAATTTCATTTGATCGTAGACTAATTGTAGTTAACAATTCCTGCTGAAAAGTACTAGATTTTTAATCTAGAAATAAAAATTTCTGGTGAACTTATAATCTGAAATGAACCTTGAATATTTTCCTATTTATACTCCTCATGCTGTTCAAATTTATTTTTATTGCTCTGCTTCCTAATTTAGTGAAATGAACTTAAATGTAAATGAAATAACTAATATTTAAATTTATTAGTTATCAAACTTGTTTTCTCACAAGGCTTAGTCTACTAGTTGTTGCACATAAAATCCTTTGCTTCTCACTCATCTCATTTTTATGTACTGCCCTTAAGCCACATTAGTCGGCATATGTATGCACTGATGTATCTCGTTTGTGCTTAGGTTTGCCTGTGAAAACAACCACTGCAGAGACCTCTGCGAAGGAATCAAATGTGGACCTGGAGCTGCCTGCAATGATGGAAGCTGTGCGTGCCCACTTGGATCAACTGGAAATCCCAATGACCTTAAACAAGGATGCAAAACTGGCCACTGTGGAAATGATCTTGATTGTGCCCACAATGAGATCTGTTTCCAGCTCAGTAAAGGTGTTAGAAAGTGCGTTGATGCTTGCAGTAAGCTTCAGTGTGGGCCCAATGCTCTGTGTGTCACCGAAAATCACCGATCATCTTGCATCTGCCTGGAAGGCTTCCAAGGAAATCCCAGTAACCTTGGATTGGGTTGCCAGCTCATCAGGGAGGTACCCAAGGGTGTTTGCCAGGCTGATAAGGATTGTGACCCTAACTTGGTATGTCAGTGGAATATCAATGGATTTAAAACTTGTGTCAACCCCTGCCAAGGTATAGGATGTGGTGAAAATGAGGTTTGCTCCATTGAAGACTGGAAACCAACATGCACATGTCGAGATGGATTCTCTTGGAATCCTGTGAAGTCTACTTGCGAGAAACCTTCCTTACCAGACTGCTCGACTGATTCAGACTGCCTTGACACAGCAGCTTGCCAACGGGATGCTCTTGGAGTTCCTAAGTGTACCACAGTTTGCCTTGAGGTCACTTGCCCTAGAGATGCAGACTGCATTGCCTCCAATCACAAAGCTTTGTGCCGTTGTCGAGCTGGATTCACTGGTAATCCAAATGACCGTCATGGTTGCCGGCCCCTCTCTCGAGATCTCTGCCAGACTGATGCTGAGTGTCCAGAATCTGAAGTATGCCGCAAAGATAGCTCAGGAGCCCTTAAGTGTCGATCTGCTTGCTCAGAGCACCAATGTGGACCACATGCCATCTGCATTGCAAAGAACCATGCTGCTCGCTGTAGTTGCCCTCCTGGACCATATGCTGGGGATCCCAATGATCCCTCAGGATCAGGATGCAAGGTGGTGCCTTGCGTGTACAATGTCGACTGTCCACCCCATCAACTGTGCAACCGTCTTGACCACACCTGTATGGACGTCTGTGAGGAGGATGCATGCGGAGAGAATGCAGTGTGCGTCGCTGAAGAGCACCGAGCCATTTGCTCCTGTCCACCTGGCTACCGTCCAGATCCACTGCCAGAGGTTGCATGCACTGCCACGGAATCCTGCAAACCAAACCCATGCCACCCCACTGCCATTTGTGAGGCAGCTCCATCAGCTGTGGGCGGTCACAAATGCAGTTGTCCTCCTGGGACAATCGGAGATCCACTGGCCACTGGTTGTCTTCCAATCGGACATTGCCCGAGAGGAGATGAGGATTGCCCAAGGGATGCAGTATGTGTTGCAGGGAAATGCTCCAACCCATGTGAAAATGCTTGCGGACCCAATTCACTCTGTTCAGTGCAGGATAGGAAGCCCATCTGCAGCTGTCCTCCCAAATTTCTCCTTGGGCCATCATCTGTTGGCTGTGTGAGGGCGGAGGAGTCTTGTACCAGTGATGTCGACTGCCCTGGAGATGTTTGCATTGATGGACAGTGCCGGGGTAAATATTGAGAAAGGTTTATCTTCACGCTAAAAAGAAGGATCTTTTATAATCTATTGTACCTGGTAGAGCTTTGCTCTTCCCTTCTGTGAGTTAGTTTTTGTGCCACCATTGGGATGAAAAAGCATAAGAAAATCATGTCCTAATGCCTGCCTTTTCCTTATCTTTATTATTTAGTGATGAATGTGCTGAATTATTTAATTATATTGGCCTTCAGTCTTGTTTTCAGTCCTTAAATTTCCTTAGATAGTGAAATTTTACATTGTCACTCTTTATTGGTTCACTTTAGAGTGCATTTATATTTATTAATGTAGTTATAATGGAGGTAATGGTGTGTTTTAGATTGAAGCTTCCTATTTGTTTACTTGGAGGATTGAAAAAACAATTGCTATCAAGGATATCGGTTGACTTATATCAATGTATGGTGTTTCTTCCAGTTGCGTGTCGCAATGCAAATGACTGCGTACTTGGTGAGAGGTGCCAAAACAGTGTTTGTGTTGTCCCATGTGCTGGTCACACTCAGTGCTCTGATAATCAGGCCTGCATAAATGGAGTCTGTACCCTTGGTTGTCGAAGTAATGCCAAATGCCCTGCTGATAAAGCATGTATCAATGGAAAATGCCAAGGTAAGATATGCTTTTGATGAAGCCTTTGTTTTATTTGTCTTCATTTATCGTTTACTACAATTCAAAGACTAAATATTTTAAGAATGGCATTTTTAGTTGTCAAAGAGTATAACAAACGAAAAAAGATTGTGAAAGTTTTTTCGGGTATTTGCAATCAGAACATTTTTATCAAAGCTGTTGTTTTCCGATGCTCCTAACACTGATCATAATGCTTGTAATTCCTCAATAGGTGCTTGTATGTACTATAGCATCTTAGAAAGCAGGCTTCATAGTCTTTATTGGCAAATAGCTATACTTATTGTAAAATTTAGTACTATCAATGAGGAATCACTGAGAGAGCACAGTGACTACAGTCACAATATCACATGATTGATGATGTTTTTGTTAAACCCATCTTCTTACCCCTATTGTAAATATATTCATGTATTGAATAGCTTTTATTTCAATGTCTGAAGTATGTATGGAATGAAACTATTACTTTTAAAAGAGCAATGTTTTGCAACATTGCTATACAAACATAAGGAGTTCATCAATGAAAGTCCAAATCACCAACTAAATAGAAAAGGTACTCTTTGAGTTGCTTTATTGAGCTTGTTTTGTCTGTTTTTTTAGATCCCTGTCTGAAGGAAGGTGCTTGTGGGCCAAATGCCATCTGCCGCTGTGTTGACCATGCCACCACTTGCCTTTGCCCTGATGGTTTTGTCGGAAGCCCTGTTCCAGAACAGGGTTGTGTCAGAGTACCTGTGCAGTGTGGCCAAGGAGGGCTTTGCCCTCCTGGATATCTCTGCGTGGGATCCTATTGTGCTCTCTCATGCTCTCCGCACGAGAACAGCTGTGCTGTTGGGGAGAGGTGTGGCAACGGGAATACTTGCGACAAAGTTTGCCTTGGTGATGGGAATTGTCTTGTGGGAGAGGTGTGCCAAGATGGAATCTGTCGCCCAGGCTGCAGATTAGATGGGGACTGCAGTGCAACAGAAATTTGTATCAGTGGTAAATGCAGGTCAGTAGCACCCATAGAAACTGTTATTCCCATCAATTTTCCTTTAACACTTAGCTCTTCCTTGTATTTCCAGTTGCATAAAGTGATACCAGCGCTTAAAATCATTAATTGTTCAGGAATTTTGATGATGTTGGGTAATGAAATGACAAAATAACAATACCTAAAAGCCAATGTATCATACACAATTATGAAGAATTTAGTATTCATGCAGTTCCTAGTACTAAGCCTATTCTACCCAATCAATCAATTCCTAAACAACAATCTTCAGTTGTGAAAGTTTTGTATTTGCTGAATCAAAAGTATGTATTGGAAGGTTAATATCTGGGACATATATTCTATTAGCCTAACTGCTATGTGCCTGTCATTTAGTTATGGGGAAGGAAAGAATCTTGCTGATCATAATTTTCACGTGTTAATATCTATACTATACCATGTATAACTATATCTCTGAGTAAATGATCACTGTTTCACATAGTGAACCTAATGAATTTCCTGAAACTTCAGGGAAAATTATTTTCTCCTATCCAAGTTATATAACCATGTACACTTATGGTCTCCGTAAAATTCTTTTGAAGCAGCCAATTTAGTCAGCGAGAATTTTGTGTGTGATTGTTTTTCCTGTAATATTTTCTATTTTTTTCACAGATGTGGTTCAGGTTTCACTCCAGGACCAACTGGATGTCTTGATATTGATGAGTGCACTGGTTCTCCATGCCACCCCACAGCAGAATGCATAAATGTACCAGGTTCTTTCCGCTGCAGCTGTCCTGATGGCACAGTGGGTGATCCCTTTGGAACAGGATGTGCCGCTCCAAATGAGTGTGAAGATGATGGTTCTTGTGGGGAATCCTTGGCTTGTCGGACTGCAGAAGGCTTGCTCAAATGCATGGACCCTTGCTCCAGCACTGCCTGTGGGCCTGGAGCAGTGTGCAATGTTTACGACCACGTGCCTGTTTGCAACTGTCCAGTGGGCTTCCTGGGTGATCCTAATGACCCCTCTGTTGGATGCTTCAAGGTTGAGTGCCTCTATGATGAAGACTGCCCTGGCGATAAGTTTTGCCAGAAGGTGAACAACAGGTGCATGAGTAAGTGGACAAAAATTTTATTCTTTATAGTCCTTGAATCACCATTACTAGAAGTGGGACATTTAAATCCTTGAGTCTTTGAAGCCCATGAATAATGGAAAAGATTAGAGACCCATTATTCCTAAATCTCTGTTGTTTTTCTCCTATCCAAATTTTTCACTTCCACCCTAAGAAACTACTTATGTGTTGCAACTTAAAAGTCTGGAAATATTTTACGATTTTTATTGATATCCAATAGATGCATTAAAAAACTACTAAATTTTCTTTATGTATTTCATTACTCAACTTTTTGTTCCTACTTGAAAACGTTTATATATTTTTAAGTATTCTGAAGATAACTTTTTTCTTTATTATAGTAGAAGGCAACTTTTGTCCTGAATAAAAATTATTGAAATTCAAATGAAATATAAACGAAATGTCTGTTAGAAACTCCTTAAATTCATAATAATCAAATGTTGATGACTAATACAAGTTAACACTGGTGAAGCATTTGTTGCTTTATTCACACATTCTATTGGGTCATTCTTCAGCTAATTCACTTTGTCATACAGGCCTCTACAGGTTTTTACAATTCTTGGGAAGTAAGAATTCATACTATATTTGTATTTGAGCGTTAAGAATTTTCGTGTTCATTTTTTTACCACAATTTCAGCTCAAAAGATTGTGATTTTAAACTTTAATTCTATATTACATCTCTGCTTGTATCTTGATTCTCTGATTATCTAATCAACTTTGCAGATCCATGTGACCAACTTGACTGTGGACGAGGAACTTGCAAAGTTGTGGACCACAAAGCAGTCTGTACCTGCATTGATGGCTATCATCTGAAAGATTCAAAGTGTATTGATGTTGATGAGTGCTCTCGGAACCCCTGCCATTCAACAGCAGTGTAAGTTCATTTCTATGTTTTTTCATGATTACTGTTCAGTTTTTCAAAATACATGATTGACAGTTGCATTATTGAATAGCTGCATGCTTCCATCTAATCCTTAAATTGTGGAAGAAAATGGGATCCTTATGAGATTTTAGTGGCATACCATTGGGAATATTGATGTAACTCAGTATTTTGCATTAAATATTTTATAAATGTAAATTCAAATATTTTGAAAATGGTAGTTAGTAATGGAAATGAGAGAGGCAACAATAAAATCTATTCTTATGATGTAAATGTGAATGTATCCATTAGGAGACTGTCTGTACTAGTGATTTAAACTATTTTTGCAATTTTTAGTTGAAAAGTAAATTTATTGTTAATCATAATTAGTTTCCACTGGAGGGTACATTTGTTTGGATATGATGAAAGTTTTTCTCAATGTCCATCTCCATCAAAGTTGATATAAAATTAGATATTTTTATGGGTTCTTTTTAAAGAATGATCATAAGATGCATGAAATAAAAGCATAATTAAGAGAGGTAATGATTCCTGATGGTTTAATTTTTTAGACATGTATGAATTGGGTTTTAAAGTATGCTTGTGTATTGTATTTTCTCTTCGAGTTCAATTTCTCTTCAGTGAATCTATTTATAAATTGCTCATATAGCACGAGTGAGGCTTGAATATGTACCTTGTTGACATTTCATCTTGTTTGCCATCTATTTTGACTCCTTTCATACATTTCACCCATTCTTTTTCTGTATCTCATTTCCTGGATTGTACATCACCCTCCAGTTCTCTCTTATGGATATGTTAGAGGGCTATTGATGGAGTGATATGCAAACATGTGTATATTAATTTCAACTCTGTATTTTAGTTGCAGGAATACCCCTGGAAGCTTCACTTGCTCTTGCCCAGAAGGGCTGGTTGGGAATCCAGTCAGTGGAGGCTGTCGTAGCCCTGGTGATTGCCTTGCTGACGTGGACTGCCCTCCGACAGCAGCCTGCATTAACAACCGCTGTGGCAATCCATGCAATCAGCCAGGAATCTGTGGTGCTGGTGCTCTGTGCACACCACTTTCCCGTGGGGAGCACCCCGCAGGAAGTCAAGCCTTGTGCCAGTGCCCACCCCGAACCACTGGAGATCCTGTACACGGCCAGTGCATACCACTTGAGTGTGAGGAGAGTGAGGATTGTGCGGAGGCTCTTGCCTGTGTGGCATCTCGCTGCATTAACCCTTGTAGCTTGCCAAATGCTTGTGGTGTGAATGCTGAGTGTCTTCCTGGAAGGCATGCCGGCATCTGTCACTGCGGCCCTGGAACAACTGGGGATCCCCGTCTTGGTTGTGTTCCTGTCCAATATTGTGCCGGAGATGGACAGTGCCCTGCTGGGACAAGGTGCACCGATGGTGTTTGCTCATGTGAGTATCATTTGGTGATCAATAAGTCTGTAATCTACTAAGTTTCCTTTTGAATTAAGAATAACAGTTTCCATTTGCAAATTTCCTTTAATCCTGTCTTTTTGTCCTGTCTTGTCAAATGTCCTGGCTTTTACCTCTATGTTTTCTCCCTGTTTTAAGCCATCAGCCCAATAATCAGGTATGTTTATAGAGTTCAGACTTTAATAAAATTAATTTTTACATGGAAAATTCCTAACTTTTGGTAGCATGCTCAACTTCCATTCAGAGATCAATAGGTAAGTTAGTACTTACCAGTACTGCTTGAATCCTTGTCCAGAGAATTAATCAATGCCAGCTATGGTAGCATCATATCTTTACATTATGTACTTAATCAAGATATATGTTTCTTAACTTAGCCAATTATGATTTTGATTGAATCTGTTGGTGAATTATATTCATAATAACCCAAAATTTTCTGACTGCAGCCTTACCCAATCAATGGTTTCTTGTAAATTAGTGTGGCTACCCTAGGGTATCCACACCATTATGGTGCAAATTCCTTATCAAAAGCACCAAAGGATCACTCTGCATCAATTGTGTTCAGAATCTAAAAAGAACAATGAATATGGGTTGCACTTTATAGGCTCCCTGAAATCCCTCTTGTGAAAAGTTTTGGTACTCTACTAGTTACAATGGTAGATATATGTAGCTGTTTCTGATGAATGCTAAAATTCTGCATCTTTCAATGCCTTTTTCTATTTTTTTAGTGGAATGTAACAGTGCTAGAGATTGCATTGGTGATCAGCTTTGCATACAAGATGTTTGCAGACCAACTTGCAAATCAAACAGCAGTTGCCCTGACTTCCAACACTGCCTTAATAACATCTGCGTGAAAGAAGTCCGATGTAGGTCTGATGATGACTGTGATTCAACTGAGAGGTGTAGTTCAAACAATTTGGGACAGGTGAGAACGAAAGCTTCCTTAAATATTTTGACCCATAGATTCATGCAGAAATGTAGGTTACAAAATTGTTTCATTCTGATATATCTTAAGCTTTTTGTTTTGCTTAAGCTTTTCTGTAGCCTTAATTTTAAAATATTAAAATTTTCAGGCTGAGTGTGGAAACCCTTGTGAATCTGTTCTTTGTGGGAGGAATGCTGATTGTGCAGCTCAGGATCACACTGCTGTTTGCACTTGCAAGACAGGATACTTTGGAAACCCACAAGATGATAAGATCGGCTGTCAACCAATTGAGTGTAACTCCAACACCGATTGTACTGATGATAAGTTATGCGAGGAACACACCTGCAAAATTGCTTGCCTGGCTAGCAATCCCTGTGGACAGAATGCACTCTGCTCAAATGAAAATCATCAACAGGTGTGTGTTACTCATTGCCAAAATAGTTATGGAATCATTGATTCGTTTTCATTATATGCTCTATTTCTCATTAATCCTTGTGTGTTGTTATACCTTAAGCATAATGTGTATCGTTTACAAAATTTCCAGATAACTCCAATAATGCATTGCTAATAGATAGTTTGTTTGATTTCTATGGTTTCTGGTTAGGAACTCATTCCTATTTGCAAATACAAATAGCATGTGTGTTTGAATGGCCACAACCCTTGCTTCCTTACATGAACCTCCTAAAAATCTCCATGAAGGATCCACTATTTGTTGAGTGAATCTTTTCTCCTGTTTGCTCCTGGAAAAATAAAATGGTTCTCCTACTTACTGCCATAGATAGAGTGAATTTGTGTATTTTTGTGCTGTTTGCACGTGATTTTGTAATTTTTTTAGTCTGTTTTGATCCCTGTCAGGCATTTAAACCTTAGGCTCAATCTACACAAGTAAATATTACTAAAAGTGTGGCCAATGGTGTCATAATAACTACCCATTTTTAGCTTTTAAGGCAATTATGCTCAATTACCTTGTTCATCCTCATTGAAATTTCTTCTGCTGTACTGTATCTTATGTTCAATTGATTAAAACTTTAATTTTTCATGTTTTAGGTGTGCTATTGCCAGCCAGGGTATACTGGTGATGCATACAGTTCATGTCTGCCTATCGACTTTTGCGCTGATAGCCCTTGTGGACTTAGGGCACTGTGTGACAATGCCAGGGGATCATACAAATGCTTCTGCCCCATTGGTACTGTTGGTGACCCGTACAAAGATGGATGTCGTCCACCTGCTGAGTGTCAGACTAGTGCTGACTGCCCTCAGGCTGCTGAATGTAACACTGATGATGGAGAGCCAAAATGCAAAGGTCATTGTCTATTTATATGAAACATTATTTTAGAGCTGCTTGAGTGCTTTAATGAAACTGACTCAATGATTTGAAATCCCAGCTAATTGGTCGATTCAATACCACAGTATTAGGTTGTGGTTATAAATGTTATTAGAAACTGATCATGTGCCAAGTATTTTCCCAGATGTGTTTCTTTCATTATTAAAATATTCTGGGTTTCATATCATGGGACTGAATTAAGTAATAATCCAGTGTTCCCAAAAAAGGTACCAAATAATGGATTCTCTTCCTTAATTTGGTAGATGTTTGTGAAAAATTGGCATGTGGTGCCAATGCTGACTGCACATCCAGAAACCATGCCGGATTTTGTGTCTGTCGACCTGGATATGAGGGAGATCCAAATGACATCATGATTGGCTGCAGACCTAAAGAAGTTCCGTGTGGTAGCAATGCTGACTGCCCCAGGAATTCCTATTGCTATGGAGGCATATGTCGACGTGAGTATAAGTAGGCCTTCTATAATAAAAGTAAATGAAATTTGTCAATTTGATATTATATTTTCATGGTGCATACTTTGATAGCTGAGATGATTTCTCTTGAAATTCATTATTATTAAATTTATTTCTATATCATGTCGGCAATAGATCTGGAACTATTATTTTAACCATTGTCTGTTCTTGGTTAACTCTTATTGATTTCACTATCCTTGATACCCATGCATGTTTGGTAATCAGATGTGCTCATTGCAGTGCCCATCTTATTTATTATTGCATCACAAATTTTTACAGTAAGAAAAGTAATGTGCATTCTCCTTTACCATCTGTTATAGGAAAAATACTTCATTAATAGCCATTTAGGATTTTTTATCACTTATTTAAGATTTATGACATTTCAATGAGCCTGTATTTTATGATCCATGATTTGAAACATTCAGAAGGAATATAATTAGGTATATTTAAGCATTTGGCTTAATCAGATGAACATGTATTCCTAGCTCATTTTAATTTCAACTTTCATATTTATTTATTTATTTATTTCTTCCCTTATCTGCTTTATTACTTCTGTTGAAGTGACTTTTGAGATGTTGCTATTTGTTTGTTTATTACCAAATTTCAGACATTTACTTAGGCTTACTAATGCTTTTGAAACTGAGCTGATAATAATTTTTTTCTTTGCCAAGTTTATTCCTGTATCATTTTTTACCAATAGTAGGTATAGAACTATTTGATAATATTTCCATTACCAATATTCATTATTAAGGAGTTGGGTCAAATTCTTCAGCTATCACAGGGTCCAATTTAAAGCAGTGATTACCGCCAAATGTCTGCTTTTTTTAAATTTCAGCTCTTTGCCAGACTGATGAGGAGTGCGGCCTCAACGAAATGTGCCTTCAGGGTCGTTGTGGAAATCCATGTGAGGGACCTGGTGCTTGCGGTATGAATGCTGAGTGCCGAATTGAGAGTCACATGAAGCACTGTAACTGTCCACCTGGATTCACAGGAAATCAAGATGTGGAGTGTGTGAGGAGTAAGTGTTACTGTGACCTTGTGAAATTGAGTGGGAAACTTTTTGTTGTGGCACTTTTGTCATCAACACTTTAAATTGAACAAATTTCTCATGCATGTGTTATTTTAGTTTCCATGTACAATTATTTTTAGAGGATAATTGTTTGTTTTCGCTACATAATAGATTGGGCAATTCATAATGCCTTCTGAAGTTAAAATATTACCTATGAACTAGGGATGAGTCAATTCCGATTTTGATTCTTTCAAATTGATTGTCGATTCTGATTCCATCGATTCGTATTCCTAGTAACAGGTGGGATATTGATATACCAGTAGTGTACAACTATTATTTAAATTCAAGTGTTGGCTGAAATAAAATAACAAAGAGAACTAAGTCTCTCAAAAAGTATATTTATTGACAAATAGCAAATATATCCTCAGCTTATTGAGGTGGATGAAAAGTACAAATTGATAGCCTACACCCAAAATTACTGAGACAAATATGATGTGATAAATGAAATTTGATTTGAATATTTATCTATCTGGAATCGATGGAATTGGAATCGACTTTAGGCGATCGATTCTCAATACCAATTCGGTGGAATCGAGAGTCGACATATAGATTCGACTCATCCTTACTATGAACTAACAATACTCATGTTTTTTGGGCTCTGAATTATTTGTCAAGAACTACTTTTGTGTTAAAATTTATCATGATGCATCAGTATTTTAATATTTCATATTTAGAGAAATATGAAGAAGAGGAAATCACATAATAATGTAATTCACTTGTGATAGTTTTGCAGTGAAATGAAGTGATTATCATAGCCATGGACGAAGTGGCCTTTATAGTGATTCAGATTTTATGTAAAATTTAGAAGTATATTGAAGAAATATGTTGATATGTAGCCCCATATTACAAACTGCTGGTTTTTTAGTCCGATGTAGGCTTGTGCGATGAACGAATTTGCCCATCGAGGGTCGATGAAAAAAAATCATCGAGATGATTCAGTTTGTATGATTGTCATTGACGAAGATGAGTCGATGAATTCATCGCCGTCCATGAACTCACTGACCTCGATAAGTCCATGAATTCATTCTTCGCCGATGGAAAGGTAGGGATAGGCATGGGTGGGCGACGCAACACAAATAATTATCATTTAATGAGGATGGATTCATTGACTCATCTACATCAATGAACTCATTGACATCAGTTTATTTATCTACTCATCAACGTCAGTTAATTAATCGACTCATCGATGTCTGTGAATTCATCGACGTTGATAATCGATTACATTCATTGTCATTGATGACGATGAATCGACTCATTTCACAAGCGTAGTCTGATGAACCTTGTACTAGTGAGAGTCTACAGTACAATTTGTCGATATGAATTCACAGCAGTGAAACTTTTTTGGTTGATTTTCATTAGTTATGGTCAGTAATTTTTAAATTACAGAAAATATCCAACATTGGAAAGAAAAATAATGATAATTTAATGCTTATTTTTAGTTCCTGTTTCCTGTGATGCCAATTCTGACTGCTCAGATGGAAATACATGCCGCGATGGCATGTGCTTGCCCACTTGCCAGTCTGATGTTGATTGTGCATTCAATGAGAAATGTTTGAGGAACAATTGTATTTGTAAGTACTGTTTCTGTCAACCTTGAAAGAATGTTTTTTATTTGTGTTCCATATCATACCCTTCTTTTCATTCCATTTCACTCTAATGCGAATTTATTTCTTGATAAATTTGTTAAGTGGTTCAGGAGAGAAGCAATATATATTTATCACTATTCTTTTACTAACAGCTCTTTCAAATAATGCATACATATTACAATGCAATTATAAAAGTTCTTCAGTGAACAGAGTAGCATTGGAAGGGGCCAGCCTATTCTGATACCTAAATTTAATTGAAAAAAGTTTATTTACCTATGAGGCATTGATCTGGCTGACAGATATTTTTAGTTCAGTAGTTAGAGAGGAAGCTAAGTCTTCATCAATAAAGTTGGTTGGAAGAAAATTACATTAAAGCTATCCAAGTAGTAGGAATGTGGGTAATTGTGTTTAACATATATATTACCGTGCTTGCATAAACCAATTTTTCCTTCTCATAGTTCCTTTACTTACTTGAACATTCTTATTTTTTATCTCCAGTGACATGCCGAGTGGACAATGACTGCTTCTTGGGTCATGTATGTTTGCATAACATGTGCATAACAGGATGTCGAATGGACGAGGACTGTGGGGAACGGGAATCATGCAGAGGAAATCAATGTGTTGATCCGTGCTCCATTGATGGTGCCTGTGGACCCAATGCAATCTGCTCTGTTATCAACCGCAGGGCTGCCTGCTCTTGCAGCCCTGGGCTGATACCGAATCCGACACCTCGTGTGGGCTGTGTCCGGGAGCCCATGCCTCCTTGCACAGTAGACAGAAGCTGTCCACCAGGATCTTTGTGCACTGATGGCAGCATCTGTCGTCCAATCTGTTCATCAGATTCGCACTGTATTGGCAACGAGCGGTGCCATGTCAATGTGTGTCGACCTCAGTGCAGGCGTTCTGATGACTGCCGCACAGGAGAGATATGTGAGGGACTGGTGTGCATTGCTGGATGTCACAGTGATTCACATTGCCCAGGAAACAGAGCTTGTGTCAACAACATGTGCATGGGTATGTAATGAGTCTGATGCCCATGTTTGAGTTTACTTCCCATTAGTTTAATCATTAGATTCAACTGGAATCACTGGAAACCTTCTGAAAACATGAGGTCACATTCAGATGCCTTAACAAGGCACCATATCATAAACTAGTCCCTTGCTTCGAGAAGAAGCACTGAATAAGCTCAGCTGGCATAATAAAATGCGGAAAATATGTACATAGTTCTTTTTTCAGTATTTGGGTTTCGATAGCCTTTTATGAGTGGTCAGCCTGTAGTATCTATTTGCATTGTATGTATTTTGACTTTTAGTGATGGTGCACTTAATTGTCTACATTTGTATCTTCAGATGTATGTGAATCACCAACGGCTTGTGGAACTAATGCTGGATGCACAATGGAGAACCATCAGAAGGTGTGCATTTGTCCCAGTCCTCTTACTGGTGACCCGTATGTGTCCTGTCGCCATCCACCAACATCTTGTGTGTCAGAAGATGACTGCCCATCTGGACAAACTTGCTATGGGAGAATGTGCCAGTCAACATGTAGGGGGTAAGTCAGCTTGTGATGGCTAAGATTTCGTGGTATTTTGTCATCAGGTTAGTTTGAAATCTTATGTTTTACCTTTGTTGTTAATTTGTAAATGTAATTTTCTTTCTCCTTGACCCTTTCCAGTGACAGCAGCTGTTTGTCAGATGAGCGCTGCATAGGTGGCCTGTGCAAAGCAGTTTGCAATAGTGACAGTAAGTGTGGGCCAAACCAAATCTGTGACAACAGAATTTGTGATATTGGCTGCCGTAGTGACACTGTCTGTCCAAGTGATCAAGCATGTATCAACAAGCAGTGCAGAAGTAAGTCTTCCTCTTTTGCCTATCATATGATGTCACTTGAAAAATCTGTGATCCAATGGTACAGTTCAATGCATAAGCACTGTGCTGATGTTGTCATTATGAATGTCAGTCATAATTTTCACACCGCACTGATAAATGTGTGGAGTTAACTCACTGGGTTCGTCATCAAACTTTGAAGTGAGTGGGTACATAGTATTGTCAGAGTAATGGGTGAAACCTGAATATTCTATCATATTCTTGTTCCTTGTTAACTTTTCTATCTTAAATTAATATTACCTTGGACGATTCTCTTTAAAAAATCAAAAAAACTGATCTTTGAATGAAGAGCAGCTGATCAATTTTTTTTCACACTAATTGATGGTAACAAAATTTGTCATTTATTGGTGAGGTAAGTCACCTGTTGCTGGGGGGAAAATTTTGAGTTTTTTGAAACATCTATCAGTTACTAGTGAAAGTTGAATTGTAATTCATGGATTTTCACTGGCACTTTTTCTTTAGAGTGAGTGAATCACTGTTAGACTGCCTTACTTTGTATTTTTATTTACATTTTAACCTCTCATTACATAGCTAAAGAAGAATCTTCAATGGAACATGCTCATAGTTTCCATGTTTTACAGATTGTATACCTTTCATTTACCATTGTAAATTTCTCTGTGTAATTATGATTGATCCATGCATTGCTGTGCAATTCTCCGTTTTAGATAAACGAGGTAGACTACTCTAATTTTACCTCCTTTCTCCTAAATTCTGTCATATTGCCAAACTTCCTCCTTCATTTGTCATGAAAATAATTGATTAATATGTACTGTGATAATTTTTTATGCCAGTTTTGATTTGACTGCTTCCATTGTGTTTGTGTATGTTGAAGTAAATTTTATTTTTTTTTGCTATTCATTGCTTGTCGTGTCCCATCTATGTGCAGACCCTTGCGAGGGTGCTTCCAGCTGCGGTCACTGTGCCACCTGCCGAGTGGTAAACCATGCTGTCCTTTGTGGTTGTCCATCTGACTTCATTGGGAACCCAATGCTCAGCTGCTTCAGGCCACTTGTGAGATGTGCGGGAACTGTTGGGTGTCCACCTGGCTCCAACTGTGAATCCAACTTCTGCAGCACTCGTTGTGGCTCAGCTACTGACTGCTCGTGTGGGGAGGAATGTGTTGAGGGAAGATGTAGAGTGAGGTGTGGAGCTGATGGTGACTGCTCTCAGGTTTGTACAAGACCACAGCAGCATGCTGTATAGTCTGTCCTAAGAATTCAGCGACTCAGTTTTGATGGGCACAATTGCTCAGTTGTAGCGAAATTCCTTTTGTTGGATTGAATTGGATATTTGGAGAGGCGACCGACAGCTGAGGTCATTTGCACCATAGGGGACATGTAAGGGAGGAAGGGTGAATAGAAACCCTGCTTCAGCATTAGCCTGTTCATAACAAAAGGTGCCAAGGGGACCACAGTTTAATATCTCATCTGACTGTCATAGTACTGCACTTGAAGTGCCCTCCACAAGACACTCAAGTGGGGATTGGGTTTTCTCTGAAAGACATCCTCCCCTGCAGGGATTTGAACCCTGGCCATCCGTTTGTTTCTCTAGCCACCCCACCCACCCAATACACAAAATTCGTTTTGTACCTCCCTCATTGTTGAACATCATTGAATAATTTTATTTCTCCTGGGCAAGGGCTACTGTGTATAATCCATCCAGTTGGATCCAATGGTACACAGAAAATATAACATGTGTAAGAGAGTATATCTCTGAACAAACTTTAGAGTACATCTAGAAGGAACATACTAATCAAGTACATCTCATGGACTCTTCTTTCAGAAAAAAAATGTTCAGAGAATGATAGTTTTTGCCAGGAAATATTCCTTAACTCACAAGTTCAATGAGTTTTTAAATCAAATTTTTAAAATTTGAACTGGTGCAGTGCAATAGTTATTGGACCTTCACAAGCTCATTTGGTATGAATTTTTGCTCATGTTAGCATAAACGCAAATGTGGTTGAGTGATCATGAAAGAATTTTTAATCCAAAATTATACCTATTCACTTTAAGATCATATAATGGAGTCAGTTAATCAGGAAGAGAACCATTAAATTACATTTTTCATCTAGAATCAAAGTCCAGGGTAAAACTGCGAAATCATTTATGTAGATTACTATGAATTTATAATCAATGCATTAACCAAGTGCTTTTTAGTTGATGACCAAAACCAGAAAAAGTCTTTCCTGCCTATTTTCTTAGCTGCTATTTGTAACAATTTTATTGCTCTGATAATTCATATAGGCTTAAAAGAAAAAAGTTTACTGGGCCAAAAATACATTTTTTAATAGGTTGAATTTCACTCATCCTTCACAAGTTGGTATTGTTACTCTAATTTCTGCAAATGTAATTTTTTTCTTTTCTTTTGATTCAGGGGCAGATATGCTTGAAGGGAGTGTGCTCACCTGGTTGCCGATCGAACAATGATTGCCTCAATGACCTGGCTTGTGTTGATGGCATGTGCATCAGCCCATGCTCACCCACTGCATGCGGCACTGATGCTGTGTGCCGTGCCTCAGAACACCGAGCAATCTGTCTATGCCCAGAGGGATATGGAGGAGAGCCCAGCAAAGCTTGCACTCGCCGAGAGTGTTTGGTTGATGATGACTGTGAGGCCTCTGACAAGAGTTGCATTGATGGATCCTGTCGAAACCCATGCCTTGGAGCTTGTGGATTGGATGCTCAATGCCGAATCATTACTCGTAGGGCTCACTGTTCCTGTCCTCCTGGTTTCTATGGCAACCCTCTCATTGAGTGTAGACAAGGTAACCATGCATCAATTTCCTCAATGTTTTACTCACATTTTTCAACTTTGGCTACCTAAACCATTGATAGTTCATTAAGAACCATTTTAGGTAATCTGATATAATTTGGGTTTACTGATTTGCTTCAGTGTTACTGTTATACTTACTTCAATGGAAGATGAGAATTATTTTAAGGGAAAGACCTCTGAACAAGGAAACAGTTGTAGGCTTGACTATTTAGAAAGTTAAACATTTTGGAAGAATAAAATAACTTTGCTGACAATATATTTCATGGTGGTGACAGTAAATTTTCACTAGTGGAGATAACAAAGTTATTTTATCCTTCCAAGACTTCTGAAGTTGGAATATTTAAAGTTACTGTTTGTAGTAATTGATTACTTCTTGCATTGCAAAGTTTCTTTTCCCATGTACCTGCTCTTAAAGATATTCCAAATTGTAATGATAAGCCTCTGGCAATAGAACCTTGCATACCTACATATCTGTCACACTATTCCCTTGTCCATTTGATCTTTGTTGTTCTTCTATAACGCTGCTCATCCACTGCTACCAATCTTCTCTGTATTGCTACCATTATCATCCAAGCTTTACTGCCATGGATACCTCTTATAGACTCAGTAGTAATGTGTCTCAGAGACAAAATTTGAGGTTTGGTTAAACTACTTTCTCTCTTCCATATAGTCTACCTATCCATCCTCAGTGAGAACTCTAGTTGTAAAATAAACTTCAATGCAATGCTTTTGGCCTTGTGCTTACTCCAGCTCTGTGTCTGTTGATTCCTTAGGTGGAGATACATGCTTGAGAAACCCATGTGGAGAAAATGCCAAATGCCGTGAGTCTCCTCAGGGTATGGAATGCCACTGCTTACCAGGATGTTTTGGAGATCCATACCAAGGATGTTTGTGTTCTGGCAGCACTAAGGATATATGCATTGAGAAGAAGTGTGGTATAAATGCCCAGTGCCGTGCAGGAGCCAATGGAGCCGAGTGTTATTGCCCATCAGAGTTCCCATCTGGAGATCCTCTTGTGAAATGTGGGTTTAATCGATTGCTGAGTAATCAATTTTATGAATAGCACATGATGTTTAACAAAAATAACTTTGTAAATCTCGTTACCAAATTTGATGTTTTTGGAATGTATTAATTCAAAACTCCTCAGATAATTACTCTCAATTTTTACTAATAGCTAGTTTTTCTTTTATATGTATTTGAATGGTTTTCCATCACAGAGACCTTTTGCATAGCATTCCAAAAGTGTGTGGAATGATGTAGTCCTGTGAATTAATTATTACACCAATGCTCAGTCGGTTGTGAAGAGGATGTCATCTTATCTCTTTTTTAAATGAGTGGGTTGTGTTTGACTTTGGCAGGCACCTTTGAGTATCCATCTGACTGCCGTACCATTGGCTGTGGCAAGGGAGCTGAATGCCTACGTGAAGGGGTTGCTTTTGTGTGCCGCTGTCCTCCGGGAACAGTTGGTAGACCAACTGTTGAATGCCGTAAAGGTAGGGTGGGACCTTTTTATTCCCACAGCAAAATGATTTTTTACCATTGGCTTGATCCTAATCCTTTATTATTCCTGTATTTCCCTGGTAAACCCTTTTTTTTTACTTAATAATCTAACCCATTATTGATTTAAGTATGCATGTGTAGCTGTATCATAAAATAGGCTAAAACACATTAATCAAATTTGTATTTTGTGAATAATTTGTGTTTTTACCATGGTTAATAGTGTACAAAATGCAAGGGATTTTATGTTTTACTTTGTGTTTTAAACCATCTTTAATGATGAACTATTTACATCTATACATGTGTACAAATTTTGTGTCTGAGCTCACTCTAAATGTAGACAGTATTCCAATCTGCCTAGTCACTAACCTGTGACATTTTTATGCCGAGAGATGTAATTGTTGTAAGCACTTAAGGGCTAAGAGATGGGATGTAATTTGCTTTTTTATGGAGTAAATAATGTAGGAAACTTTTTTGAGGCTTTGATGTGTGTGTTTCATTTGCATGGTTTCTAAAGTGAAATTGATGCCTCTTGCCAATTTGTCAATTTGTAAAGAAGCTCAGCTCGTTTGAAATTTAACCGCTAACTTAAATTTAAAATAGTATAAGCTTAATAATGTTCAAAGAGATCATTTTCATGTAAATATAAAACCATATGCTTGTGTCAAGAAAAAAAAAGAAATGGGAGAAAATTGGCAATCATGTTGGTTAATGATAAGCCAGATTGGGAACTGTGAAAGGAGCATTCTCAAATGGTTCTTGGAGCCATCAAGTGGTCCAAAAACAGACATTGAGAAACTTTTTCCCTCTCTTTTTTGTCACTTTTTATTGTAAATATTTCACGCAGCTCACTTTTTTCACTCTCCCCACCAAAAGTCGGCGGCCTCTTGTGCCCGCCTCTTCAAAACTCTTCTTCGGCCTGTCTTCAAGTGTCTCGCATCTCAATTTATATTTTTTTTTCACTTTCATTACTCGGACCCACACTGTATGTGCACCTGAAATTTGTGAAGAATGTTTCCTTTCATGGTTCTTATGGTTGCTTTCCCCTCTCTTCTCTTTTTTCCATCCCCTGATTATCCCTGGCTCTCATAGCTGAAAGTGAATGCGGCGGAGACAATGACTGTCCAAACGAAAGGGCTTGCGTCAATAGTCAGTGCGTTGACCCCTGTAGTCTGAGGGGGGCTTGTGGGGATGGGGCCCTATGTAGAGTAGTCCTTCACAGGCCGAGGTGCTCCTGCCCACACTGCCACATTGGCAATCCCCACGCCTCGTGCACCCTTGACCCATCCTGTCGCGGAGACATCCCAGACTTCCTCCCGCCACCTGGCGGCCCCTGCGCCTCCAACCTTGAATGCCCACCCACCCTGGCCTGTGATACGGTGGCACGCCAGTGCCGAGACCCATGCCGCCACGGCACCTTTGCCTGCGGCCCCAACAAGCGGTGTGAAGTGCGAGCCCACCGTCCCACGTGTGTGTGCGGAGCCGGATTTGTGGTGGGCGAAGGGGGAGAGTTGACTTGTGCCCCCGAGGAAGGCCAAGTGTGTGTCCAAGATGGAGACTGTCCCTCGGACCGAGCCTGTCTCAGTGGGCGGTGCAGGAACCCCTGCACCGTCGGAGGGAAGAGCCCCTGCCCGGCTGACAAGAGTTGTGAGGTATTGGAGCACGGTGCTGTGTGCATCTGCACTCGCAACTGCAACCCCACGCTATCAATCTGCCTACGAGACCGTGGTTGCCCCGACCGGCTGGCCTGCCGGGGTTACCGCTGTGTCGACCCATGCCATGATTTCTCCTGTCCAGGGGACACCCCCTGCTACGTCGAGGAGCACAGACCCATTTGCAAATTCTGCCCCCCGGGCTTTGTTGTTGATCCAAAGTATGGATGCCTCCAAGGTAATTGGAAAGAGGTCCCAACTGGTAGAGTCTTCTACTGTCGTAACCAGCTGCTAGGATTTGGTGCAAGTTAATAGAATTTTTTCCTGGGGATAAATTTTTGAAGCACCTTTTTATTTAACTAATTTGGTTTTGGATGAGTGAGAGTTTTTTTCACAATGTAGAGGACAGGACTTACTTTTAAAAAGTCATACCAACAAATCTTTAATTAGGTGGGAGAACATACTTGATGAAATGCATTATAAATCACACGAGCTAAAAGATATTAAAATATTAATTTGGCGAGAAAGCATAAAACACCAGCAAAAATGAAATTATTTGGGGTTTCAAACTAATTTTAGTTTATACATGATAGATCCTAAATGAGGCCAGGACATTTCCTTTTCTTGAGTTGTTTCTCTTTGACAAAAACATATCCAAATAAACTTTTACATTCTGTTTGTCTTTGTCTTTTTCTTTTGCACTGTCTTTTAGTCACTACCTTTATTAATTGTGCACATACTTGTAAATACCTGTAAATACCTTTGTGTATATATTTCCATCCTTAGATTTTTTCTTTCTTCTTAATTAACTTACTATCTAACTTATTTTGGCAGTAGCCATAAACCTCTAACTCTCTTTCAAATTTAATTGTATATATGTAAATACTGTTTTGTATGAATGTATGTGTGTGTTCATCTTCACAGCAGATGGCAGCACCACTGAGCCCTCAGTGGGGTGTTCCGTGGATGGCGAGTGCTCAGACTCCCTTGCCTGCCTAAATGGAGTATGCAGGGACCCATGCTTGGGGACCTGTGGTCTCAATTCTCAGTGTGTTGTGCTAGAACACAGGGCTATATGCTACTGCCTCCATGGACAGAAGTTAGACGTAGATAAAAATTGCATTGAGCTCCCCATTAACAAGTCCTCTGTTGACGTTATCAATACTGAGATGTCCACTGACAAAACAGAAACTACAACACCTAGTAGTGAGGTAGACTCTGGCTCCAATACCCAGCCGACAGAAAGTGAGGTACAGACAACCTATTCTACCGAGGGATCAACTTCAGGGGAAGAGAGTACGGAAGCGATAACAACGAGTGATTTAGGGGATGAATTTACGACACCAGCTGCATCGGTGACTGAAATGGATATGGTCACATCTACATCCATTGGAGAGTTTGAAACGGAAAGAGGTCAGACTGAAAAATCTGAAACATCCAGTGAAACTGCCACCTCAGGAGTGGATGTTGATGTATCTACGTCAGTGTCCATAGAGGAGACATCCCAGAAAAGTGATGAACCTGTGTCCTATATAAGTCCTCTTGAGGAAACAACTGACACAGTTACAGAAATGGGTATGGTCACATCTACATCCATCGAAGAATCTGATAGGGAAAGAGACCAGACTGAAAAATATGATTCATCCACCTCAGGAGTGGATGTTGATGTATCTACATCAGTGTCCATAGAGGAGTCATCCCAGAAAAGTGATGAACCTGTGTCCTATATAAGTCCTCTTGAGGAAACAACTGACACAGTTACAGAAATGGGTATGGTCACATCTACATCCATCGAAGAATCTGATAGAGAAAGAGGCCAGACTGAAAAATCTGTTACGTCCAGTGAAACTACCACCTTAGGAGTGGATGTTGATGTATCTACGTCAGTGTCCATAGAGGAGTCATCCCAGAAAAGTAATGAGCCTGTGTCCTCTGTAAGTCCTCCTGAGGAAACAACTGACACAGTTACAGAAATGGGTATGGTTACATCTACATCCATCAAAGAATCTGATAGAGAAAGAGGCCAGACTGAAAAGTCTGTTACATCGAGTGAAACTACTACCTCAGGAGTGGATGCTGATGCATCTACGTCAGTGTCAGTAGATGAGTCATCCCTGAAAAGTGAGGAGCCGGTGTCTCCCATCAGACCACTAGAGGAAACAACTGCAACTGTCGCAGAAATGGAGATGGTCACCTCCACTTCCATTGGGGAATCTGAATCAAATAGCGGCCAGACAGAAAAATCTGATAAATCCCTGGAAGATGAATCCACAGCTACCACATTGGGTGCTGGTATTGATATTTCTACCTCAATATCAGTCGAGGAATCATCACAAAAGAGTGAACAAACAGTGTCTCATATCAGTCCTCTTGAAGAAGTGGAGAATGCCAGTGAACTTTTGACGGAAGTCAGCATGACAACGACTACCTCAGTTGAAGACAATTCTGCTGAAAGGGAAACAACAACATCACCTGTTGACATCAGCAGTGAATCCTCATCTGACCAAAGTTCATCAGCAGAGCTAGATATGATGACTTCAGTATCATCAAGTGGTGAAGATTCAGGAACTACACCCTTTTATGAGGCTAAACAAGAATTTGATGAAGAATCAACAGAAAGTAGTGGGACAACGCTATCATCAAGTTCAGAATTTGAAAGTGGAGGCACCGAGGGAACAGTTTCAACCAGTTCTGAAGTTAATTTATCAAGCAGCATGAGTTCATCTGAAGATACTGGTGGCATGGAAGGGACAACAGTTGGAATTCAAGCAAGTAGTAGAGAGGAAGATTCTACCTTTAATCCAGGTGAGGAGAATACGGGATCTCATCTCACAACATCTCAGGTAAGTTTTACAACATCGACTGTATTAGAAAAGGGAACTTCAGTAATTTATGACAAAGAATCTTCTACCACTGAAACTTCATCCATGGAAGTAAATATGGTCACATCTATATCAGTAGAGGACTCATCATCAGGAGATAAAGAGAAAATGGGAAAAGATACTTCTGATGATAGATATTTTGGCACTGACACACCTTCTCTAGAGGTGACTACGGTACAATCAGTCGAAAAATCAAGCTCTGGAGATTCAATGGAGACTACTACTTTTGCTGACAGTTCCATTATTGAAAGCTATTCCACAGATTCACAGATTACAGAGGTTAGCATGAACCAGTCCATTTCAGTGGGAAATGGTTCAAAGAGTGAAGCAACTGAAGCACCTGATCAAGTCCCCAAATCTGAAACAGAAAATAATACTGATGAAACATTTACAACAATGAAAGTGGTCACCTCAGTGGTTACCTCAAAAGAGGCCATAAGTTCAGTCGAGGATGATTCAGATCGTTCCACTACGAGAGAACAGACAGAGGCACCTTTGGATTTGGAAACCACAAAGCAAATCGACACTTATGAAGTACCCTCATCCACTGAAGAGGAGCCATCTGATGGTAAAACTTCAGACAGGGATATGGGAACGTCCACAGTTTCAGGACTGGACTTTGGAATGACTGCGAACAAAACAGATGAATTCTCATCAGTTCAAACTCCTCCAACATCTCAAGAATCTACATCTGCTTCACCAACTGGAGAAGAATCACCTATGACTCCATCGTCTTCATCTACCGAACCAAGCATGTTTTCTAGCTCTTCTGTGGCAAGTGAAATACCTGTGACTACCTTCAGTAGCTTGGAAATGGACACAAGAAGCCCCAAGGATGGGAAGACAACATCAGAATTGCCAGGTGCATCAGCCACAGCTGGAACCTATTCAACAGAAGGAATATTTATTGAAGTAACTCCTGGTAATATATCTGATATTTCATCCCTTGGTCCTGGCATTGAGAGTGACTCATTTGTGATGAATGACACCTATAATCCACCTGCCACTACAACAGAAGCTGTTGAAATCATATATGCTGAGACTGTAAGAACAACTGAATCTGGTAATGATGTTGATGGAACAACTGTTCTTACATCCTTGAATGATGATATGACATCTAACACTGAAGCAGTCAATTCTTCTTCAACTGAAAGTCATACAGAATTAGTCTACACAGTAACACCTGGAGTGAAAAGAATAGATGATGTTGTAACTTCTAAGGAAATTGATTACGATGAAAATGAGCTTGGCTACTCTACAACTCCTGTGCCTGAGTCCTCTTTGAAAAGTGAAGTTACCTCATCTACAATGAGTTGGATATCTGGTTTGACTAGTGTAATTACAAGTATGATGGGAATAGAGATGACCTCTGGAACAAGTGGAGAAACCACTGTAGTTGACATCACAACAAAACCTTATTTTTCTGAAGATTTCCCCATTGTTATACCTGGAGATAGCAAAAATTTAACTGATAATGTGGAAACTACCACATTGGCAAAATCACTGGAAGATTTAACTGAGAAAACATCCGAAGAAAATTATGTTAGTCCAACAATAGCAACAGGATTTTCCAAGGAAGATGAGTCAAACACAGAAACTTCAGCCTTTTATGAAAGCACGAGCTCTGTCACTGAAATTTTAGGCAGTGAAAATGATAAAGCCAATACTGAAATTCCACCAGAAGAGGACCTTCAACGAACACTACCTCCTAATATGGAAAATACAAGCTCTACAGATGAAATAACTTTGGGAGTAGGTTCCACTACTGTCATTGGCTCGAATGATGCCACTACGCTCTTTCCCTTTGAGGAAGAATATTCTGTCAATGGATCGTCTGTCAGTACTGAAATAAATATAGGATCAACCGAACCTTCAGTCACAGAATCCATGGGCTCTACTACTGAGTTTCCTGAGGATTTAAATGTTCCCACACTCAAAAGTGAGGAAATTACTCAGAACCCGCCTACAATAAGCTCTACAACTAGTGAACCCTCAGATATCATTACTTCTGTAGAAATTAATCCATCACCCACCTCATTCTCCGATGATCAAGAGACTACTACTGACGTGGTGACACCTATTGAACAAGATGTGTCTTCCGTGACCCTTGAAACTAATGGAGGAGGCATGAGCTCAACAGTTGATGAAGAAATTACCCTTAAACCAGAAATGGCCACCACAAAAGGAATTTTCCTTCCCCCTGGAAATGAAATAGTTGGAGTAACAGAGAATGCAACTGAATTTAATCTGAATCAAAATGATTCATTCACTACCGATCGCTACCCTAACTCAAGACTGGACTCTAATTTGACTCAGAACATGACGGACAAAAACAACAGTTCCTTCATGCACGATGTGTCATGCAAATCTGACTCTCATTGTTTGGATTATCAATCTTGCATAATGGGAACATGCATGAATCCTTGTTTCTTTTATGACCCATGTCCTGTGGGTGTGCCATGCGTGACAGAAGCACATAGGCCTGTGTGTCTATGCCCCACTGAGCAAAGACCAGCTACACTTGGTTGTAAAATGCACCCAGGTAAACACACGAATTGGCACGTAGGTGGCCAAAATTACAGTCCACATTCATGGTGGGAGGATCTGGGGTGATGGAAATATCTTATTACGGAAAGCAGTGGCTGCTGTTTTGCTATATTTGTTTATCATTTCACTTGAAAAAAAATCATCAAACTTCAATCCATTTTGGGACATTATTTAAACATTATCTCCTTTGAATGGGGCCCCATTTGGACCTGAGCATTACATTGGGAATGTGGATATATCGTTCTGCTTTGAAATTCAAGCATTGGGAATGCTTGTCTTATACCACCGTGTCTTGTTGAACTGTCAAAATATGTGTTTTTTTTCTCGAGCATGGCTTTGTGTCTGTTAAGGTTGCCCACCTTACTCTCTTGCCATATTTCTAGTCAAAATACACTTAAAAACCTGTGAGAAATTGTTCTCTATACACATGCTATCCAAAACTCTACACTCCACAATTCTGCATTTGATTTAGAATCTTCTGTGTGTTACTGTCCTCTTATGTGTTAGTTAGATACTTCATGATTCTGTCTCTTTACCATTGTTGCACTTTCTTGAAACTGTGTGTAGAAACTGATTTAATCGCCAAACTTCTATGTTGGAGGATATGGAAAGTTATGTCCTATAGACACTAAGTTTTTTGCATAAACTTGTTAACATCAGGCATCACTTCATAAAAGAATTTAGTTCTTGTATCCATATATCAAAGAATACTTTGTCCTTTTCTACAATTATTTTATTTATATGGCATGTTTCACAGCTTTACTGCATCATCAGGTACAATTGTTTGCATAGTATTTTATATATACCTTTATTATACATGTAAACAATTGTATCTTATGATGCAGTGAAGCTGTCAAATGTGTCTAACAAATGAAATAATTCTAGAAAAGTTCTAAGTATTCTTTGCAATATGAATACTAATATGATTTTAGCACTTAAAATTTTTTTCAGTTTTTTAGTGTCATAATTTATCAATCATTGTTTAATATTCTTCATTTTTTAATCACTCTTGTCTAGTATATGCCCCCTAATATGAGCAATATGGATTATCTGGAGTTTTCTCAAAAGGTAACATTGATGAAATTAGTTTAGGAAATCCTCCGTCAAGGATGTACTCAAATCACTTTAAATGAAAAATGATGTCCTTCTGAGTAAATATGGCAACTCAAACGTGATAGTCTTACATCAAGAAAATATATGCGATGGTTCTGACCTTAAAGCAAATTTAAAATTTTCAAATATCTTATGAGAGAGCAATTACTGTTACATCCTCAGAGTTATCACCAATATCAGTTGGTACAATTTCCCATAGTTGATATCATTAGAGTTTAGTGTACGTGAAAAATTTGGAATTTGGCTGTTAGGTTTTGTAATTTGCAATCCATCCAGTCGATTGCTCAGTGTCAGAAGCATGTCAGCACAGTAGTTGTGCTTCTTTTTGCCCTTCTGCTGGTTTGGATTTGTGGACTCCGCTGAAAAATCGCTAATTTGATTCCATTTATACTGCCATATATGGTCAAAACTTTTCTGCCTAGATTAATTCTCCAAAGTATTTTCAGTCACATGATATTGATAGATTTTCTTCTATCACCCTGTGAATGAACTTTTCTTGCTGCATAAATGTACAATAATTGTTCTGGAGAGCGTTCACCTTTTACAAAATCGTAAATGGAATTATCATTTAATGCAAATATTAATTACATCAATATAAAGTCAACGATATTTTTTGTACTGGTGAATTGGTTTTTATTCCATTAGTGTACTGCGAGAGATGGTGTAATAGCTTGAATCTGAGTATTCTAAAAAAATAGTACATGAACGTTTTTCGTGGAACTATTTCAACCTTGAATCACTGGTTTATGTTAAAGAATGATAATTATAGGGAATAGTATACAATTGCTCTTACTAGCAGTGATTTAAAGTAACCATGTAAAGTTTCAACCTTAGGGCTGAGACTGCCATTTTTTTTTCTGAAAGCTTTTTATTTAGTCTGGGAATTTGTGCCCCAAGTCTCTATTCAGAGCGGACAAAATGAGGTGGTAAAATATTGGAGCTCATGAGCCAAGGTTCATCCTGCTTGGCTTGATTTAATAGTGATGCCATCTAATGACCCCTTCAAAAAACCATCCTTACTCTGGGCCCCAGGCATTTCTCTATTCACTATGACCCCAGAGGGAAATTTGATCGATAATTTGACCATTTAACTGGATCTGTTGTATTTTTATTGTATTAGTCCCCTACAAGAATATTTTTATTTTGCCATAATAAAGTACTTTGTATGCATTTCCATTCTACATATTTACATTTAACCCTTTCGCTCCCATGGAAATTTCCATTTTCATTCTCAGAAAACTAGTGATATATTTAATGTTTTTGAGTTGGAGCCAATATATCGGCACCTTGAGCATTTTAGGGCAACCAGAAATAGGTGATATATCAGCACCTTGAGGGTCAAAGGGTTAACTTACCAATTTTTATTTATTCACTTATCTCCAATTGGTGATAGCAGGTTCTCATGGGATTGCTGCTGGAGTATGAAGTGTATCATGTGGCAAGTTCCCTTATTCTTATAGTATCAGAACATTGAGAAAATTTAGGTCTCCTAGTCATCTAAAGTCATTGATTATTTTCAGGATGGTAGCGTGCGGACTTAGATGCAAACGTTTGTTAGAAAATTGAATGAAGTGTGGTGTTAATCTCTGCGGTCACTACTGTTTCTGTTTTTAACTGTAGGACATCTTGTTATGACTTTCATCTTGCTTTCAAGTGTATCCTCTTCTTTGTGTCTCAGTCCTTGCTTTTATTCTTTGCTGTGTTGTTTCCCCATCCAAACCTATATTCAGTGGGTCCAGTGATTGTATCTGCTAATTTTCAGTACATTTTATTTTGAAAACAGCAAACTTTTTCACCAGGTTCTACCTGTCTTCTACTATGTTTTTAATAATTTTATTTCCAGCTCAAATTGTTGAGAGAGGAGATGTGTCTGTATTTCTTATCCTGGAGCTATTTTTTTACCTTTCTGGTGGTATATTTGACTAATGCATATTAATTGCTTTTATTAATATCACTTGCTTTTTGCTTTGAGTAAATAACCTTAACACCCTTTGATTCCAAGTCTGGAGTGCGAATATTTTGAGGTATTCTTGTGGTTTGTACTGTTTTTTTTGTAATCCAAATGTGTAACATATACAGCCTAAGGTAATATGTTGGGTCATTTGGGATTTAGGAAATGGTTTTTGACATTTAAATGGATTTGTTAATTATGAATTCTGTTTCATCTGGTGTTTGCTGAATGTGGCTCTGTTTAATGAATTTTGATTGTCAGAAAAATCATTACCTGCTAAGTATTTTTCATTTTATTTATTCATGAAAGTATCTTCAATTTTCCATGCCAAAATTCATAAACTGTTGATTGATAAAGTTTTTTTTATAATCTATGAGTAAATATATCCTAATTGATTAATATGACTGTGATTCATACCTTTGATGAATCATCAATATGATAAATAGAAAAAAGTATGTTTTGTTATTTCAGATACCAGATTAGTCAGCTTATTCCTACACCATTTTTAATTTGAAATCAAACTTTTGGAATTTGAACAGGTTTTTATAACACACTGTATTTGATCATTGAAAAGTCATTGTTTCATAAAATAGAACATCACTTGATGTGTATTCTATATTTTTATTCTTTTGACTTTTTAAAGAACATAATGACCAATGCAAGATGCTAATAGAAATATGCTCAGTTCTCAGGCAGCATAATATTGAAATAATCTTTTGATTTCATCCATTTTAATGAGTAAAACTTTTATGATTCATTAAATCCACTATCAATTGAATGGTTGTTGGTTTCTCATATCATTTCTAAAAATATATTTGAATATTTTGAAGGGAAAGTTGTTAGAAAGCCATTAGTTCTTTGATGGCATTTCTCTCTCCTCTACAAAGAGTAAAAGTGATGAGTTTGTTCCATTTCATCTTAGTGATTGGCTGCAAGAAGCACACAGACTGTCCAACTCAGCTAGCTTGCATTAATGAAATGTGCCAAAGCCCTTGCATTGTTGCAAACCCTTGTGAAGCACATCAGGAATGTCAAATGCAAGATCATCAACCCGTTTGTGTCAAAGGTTAGTATTGATTTGATATTGCATTTTATCATTTTGCTGTATAAATTTATGGTGATCTTTGAATTTTTCAGTCAGTATCTATCGACTACACTGACCACTGTTAAGTGATGACACACTAAGTGCTGTATGGTAATCTTTTTACAGTTTGCCAGTGCCAAAAGAATGCAGATTGTCGACCAGGATTCAGCTGTGATGGATGTAACTGTCGGCCGTTTGGTATGAAGTTGTTAATTTTTCAGCTGCTCATCTGAAGCCTTTTTATTTTGACTCAATACTATGTGTAAGTTTGACATTTGGGTTTGGATTTTTTGTTATTCCAGATACCGAGCCAAATGTGTCTGAAGGTTGCGAGCACTGCCCTCCGGGAGTGACCTGTGATAGGACAACGGGAGCTTGTATTTTTGGTATGAATGGAAGTTTACTTTATACATTTTGAATGATATTGGGAAACCCATTGCCATTGAGGGATTGAGTTTGTTTTGGTATGCTTGCAGAAATATTTTTTTTTCGAAGGCCTTGTTGTTGCAATGGTTCAGTGGGGCAAAATTTATCATCTCATTTTCATTTAGAAAGATGTCAAGTAAGTCCTTTATTCACTTTTTTCATCATTAATGATGGCATCTCTTCACATATTTAAAATATCCCTTGTTGATATATTTAGTTTTCATGGTAGAATATTCTCGTGGGATACTTAATCAAGTTAATCTTTGTGCTAATGTTTTTGGTTCATATTTAAACATGCTCTAATTTGAAAAGGTCTCTTAAAGATTGGATGTAGGATCAAAAAACTAAACTCCCTTTCAGAATATCACAAGTGATATTTGATGCATTTTATGAAACAACAAGTATCAAGTTCAATTATTGTAGCATAACACAATTTTTATACTTTGGAATGGAATTGTTTGTTGATCAGAAAACTTAAATATTAGTCTTGGCATCTGGTCATTTCGGTAATTGGTATGGATTCTAAATGATTACCCCACCAAAATTTTTCGAGGCTTTGATTAAAACGCACAGAATTAAGTGGTCCCTAAAGATTTCATTCAGGGAATGGAACTTTTATGTTTTTTATGAACTAAAGTTCTTGATAAGAGGGCTCATATAGGTTAAAATGGGCAAATGAAGGACTTATGTTGAAAAATGTGTTCTAAAACTGAGGGGCATGTATGTATTGCCATCATGCTTAGCTTTTTTATGTCTAATTTGGAAGCTCAGTAATTTTTATTCATTCCTGTGATTTACCCATGATCGGTGGATATGGTTTCACCAAAGATGGTTTGATTATGGATACTAAATACATGTTGGGCCTTGGTCATTCATATCACTGGGTTGCAAGCATATAAGCATGTGCAGCAGACTTGAAGCAGTCATCTGTTTCACCCATCCCTCTGTTTGTTCATTAATGCTTATGCCATTGCATTATGTTTGGCGTATTGAGAAAAGAGATAACTGGTTTGCATATGCAGTAGGTGCCTATTTAAAAGAAAAAATTGATGTGATGATCTTCTTCATCCTAATCTAGAATGAGGAACATTAACAAGTTCTTTGCTGTTGCAAGTGGTGAATTAGATGACATACATCTCCTTTTTTATCAACTCTTGTTATTTCTGTACATGTCTTTGTAGCTCTGATAGTTCTTTTGAAATCTTTTGGCCTTGGTGTGATGCAGAAGTATTGGATATATGGGTTTGTACTTGTGCAGAATAGAAATCAGTATTAGAGATAATGATTCATTGTTTTATTTAGCTCTATGCCTTGTTCTTTGTATTCTGTCGATTACTTTTTGATACACCTTCCAAGTCTATTTAGAAAACTTTATTTGGTAAATATGATGCATTCCTTTCAAGAACTGTGTTAAATATTTCATATTTCATTATTCCTGTGTAGTAATTTCCCTGTAAATAATGGTGACAATTTTACCTCATTAACAGCTGATCTGTAATAACTTGGTGTTGGATTGAATGGGATGTTGGAGCATTTGATTAACTAAAGTTATTTTAGTCTATGCATGGTAATGGTTAACTAAATCAATCACAACTTATTGAGAAATGTTCCTTTTTTATATTCACATGGTGATTTTACCTCATACTTGTTTTTGAATATTTTTTGTTGCTTTTCCTTGACCTTTACACTTAAATTGAGTGTAAAAGCCCATATTTATTTGTTAAATCTCAATACTTGCTCACATATGTATATCGCTTTCGTTACTTTTTTTCACTTTAAATTCTGTGTAGAATGTTAAAGAATTCTAAGCACCAACAAATGTTGAAGTATCTTCTCAGAAGTTCTTGGTTTGTTTCAGAGATATCCATTCTTGTTTACATTCTTGAAAAATTAGATTTCTTCATAAACTGTTGTACATAATTTCTTTGTTTTGAACTGTTTTCCTTGTGAATTTTGAATATTTAAAAATTTTAAGTTTAAGTATTTCCATTAATATACCTAATAAATTGTTAGCTTTTTTATACTTTGTAAATATTTAATTTTCACATTTTATTGTGTCTATACTTACTCTCATCTTTTGACAATGTACAGTGAGCCACTTTCATTTCAATTTTTTATGTACTTCTCAGTAAACTACTTAACGGTTGTACATTTTTTCCCTAGTGTATGGTATTGGTGTACATAATGTAAAATTTACCCTCTGTATTTATTTACTCCTTTGTTGCTGGCAACAGAATCTACAGAAACCACAATTGGTCCCAACACTTCGACAGAGGTAACCACACAAGAAACTGAAGCCCAGACTGTAAGACCTAATGAATCTCAAACTGAGGCCATTACCCCTACTGAAACTGATTCCCTTGATACAACTCCTGTGACACAGACTGTTGGTCAGGATAGTAGCCCATACCCTCCTGATATCCCTAACACAACTGAACAGGCATTCGATGAAAGTTCTACGGATACCACAGAACCCCTTGACATCACCTCTCCTGCTGGTGATGGTTTGTTTAAAACTGTGAGTCCTGAAAGTAGCTCACAGTCAGCTTCAACACCTGAAAGTAATACTGATAGCTTCACTGATGATGTTACCATACCATCATTTACAACTTCCATTCCTGGTCAAGAGCCAGTCGATACAACCCCCTATTCAATGGTTTCTGAACCACAACCCCAGGCATCTACTGAAAGAAGCCTCGATTCCACCAGCAACATAAATGTTGAGCCAGAAACAACCACTAATGCAGAACCTCCTGAAACTGTTGCCCCAACATCTCCCCCTGTATCCCCTGAAAGTGGTCCTACCACTGATTCATCTGATAGCTTAACTGAGCGGCCATCATACTCTGAACCACCCTTACCCACCACTGAAGGGAGTACAGATGGAGATACAGTGCCCCCAGAAAGAACAACACAGTCAACAACTGTTGAGTCATCCCCAGGTGAAGTATCAGGCCCTGAGGAGACTACAACAGAAAGTCTTGAAGTCAGCTTTGCCACTACCACTCCATCTGGTTCAGAATCCAGCTTTGCCACTACTACTCCCTCTGGGTCAGAATCCAGTTCATACATTAGCCCTCTAGAGACCTCTGAAGATGATACAGAAACTCCATTTTCTGAAGATGAGAGCACTCCTGATTATACTACTCAGGGATCTTCCGACTCTGAAAAACAAATGACACCTACCACAGTAGACTATTCGGCTGAAACTGATCCTGAGACTTCACCATCTCCCACAAGTTCACCTGGTTACCCAGATGTTGAAAGTACGACTGCAGATGAAGCTCCGACAACATCTAACCCCACACCCTCTGAGGATGATCAGCAAACTGAAATCCCCACTGAATCCGACAGCATGGAAACAACTGAATCTGACACGTATGATAGGTCCAGTACTTCTCCCACTGAGTACCCTGATGACTTGGACACAACATCAAACCCTACCACTGACAGTACAGAGTATACAGACTTGGATTCAATGACCACAGAAGACATGTCCACACCCACTGAGTCTTCAGGTGACTTGACAACCACCATGGATTCCAGTTTTACCACGGATAGTATGAATGAGGATGGTACAACAACACCAACACAAGTTCCTCCACGCCCTAGAGTTGAGGACGCTGATCATGTGTCTGGTGAGGTCTTCCTTCATCTGGAGGGAGTTAATGGACCCACAAATGAAAATTAATGGCTTTGATTGGCTACACAATCTCGATCGTCCAGTCACTTTTTAAACTTTGAATACTCTTTAAGGTTTTTTTTTAATTAAGCTTCTTTCTATTTGGAACACTTGTACATAAAAATAGCTTGAAGTATTTTTTTGTCAGATGTATCACCTGTCTAATCTTCTCACCTTTCCTATTACTGTCACCTTTTGCCTTTCAAATGTTACTTGGGACTCTGTTGCACCTTTATCCAATAGATGCTCCTCTGGTAGTTGAGTATTAGATCATGCCTTCTTAGATACTATCGATGTTTGTTTAAATTTTCTTTTCCATTTTAAGAAACTATTTTTTTACATATTTACTTTCAAAATTTAATGTAATGCTGTATATATTCCCATCTTGGTACTTGTGCCAGTGAGTTTAGCATTTAGCATTTAATTCTTCTGTGAGTTCTTTTGTGTTCCTCATTCATGTCTAACTGTGATGAAATAATTATTTAACCGTTTGTGGAAACAGTGAAATTAATTATTTCGCTAAGTACTTTATGAATGTAAAAAATTAATTATTTTAAGCCTTGCCTTTTTTCGATTCAAAGAAATTGACTTAATGTATGTTCAGTGGGGTATTTAAATTTGTCATTGAAACTTTAATGTCATTTCATTCCCCTCTGTTTGTCTACGAATTATATATGGGTGATTTGGATAATTATGCATGCATATTTACCATTTTCAAATCTGGGAATAATATTTATGATTTGAATTTTTTTTAATCTATGGTTTTGCTGGAAAGTAATATCATTCATTGAATAATATTCACCAGAAAATATAAATCTCTACAGTCATACCTTGGAGTCACAATTGATATAATTTTTGGTAGCTAGTTATAGTTTAATTAGCGTGTACCAAACTCAGGAAAACAGCTATGGGGAAAAAACATGATTCTTGAAGGGTGTTTGAATGGGTATCTCCCATTACCCTGTCAAGTGTGTTAGGCAGTTACACCTCTAAGGTCTGGATCCTGTCGTGGTGTCTTAGCCATTCACATGGTGCCATGGTTTAGTGGAGTAACTGGTTAACACCTGATTGATGATTGGGAGAAACTGGTTTGTATACTTGTTGAGTTAAATTTTGAATTAATCATACATTTCCTCTCTATGGTGTATATATTTCCTCCCATGTATATGAGTGTTTACCATATCATTTGTTTATTTTTCACAGTGAATATAGTTTTGTAGATTATCTTCAAAAGCTAACTTTTATAAATTTCTTTGCACGTTTGGATGGTCAGACAGTGAATTTAGTTGTCTTTTGATTATCTTATTTTCTTCGGTAAAGATTCATCAGTTATCTGCTGATTCGTAGCTAATCCGCCAAGGTATGACTGTAATTATTAACTCGTGGCATTTTTTCCTTAATTTCATTTATATAAATATTAAATGCCATTTGGTGAAGTTAAGGACTTGGCATCGTCATCATGCACTAATACTTTGCCTCCTCATCCAATTACGTCCTCATAAACAGAATCCCCAGGTACACCAAAGGCTCCACAGCCTTGTGAGTCTGACAACGACTGTTTGGGCTCTGAGGCTTGCTATGGGTCACTTTGCCAGGACCCATGTGAATTTGCCAAGGCTTGTGCCCCCACTGCCAAGTGTCATACAATGGCCCACAGGCCAGTGTGTACTTGTCCTGCTGGGTTTGAGGGAAACCCAGCCATAAACTGCCTCCTGGTCACCCCATGTAAGAAACTAATCCTTGATAACAATATGCCTTAGTTTTAGCTCGAATTTTCCTCTATAACTGCTGTTATTATAACCACTAAATTTTTGCTAACCCTTAAAATATTAATGTATAGCTTAGTTTAGGTATGTCTGCAACCATTGAAGTTCAAACATCCATCTTAAATATTTGGTTAATTATAAAAGTTCCAATTTAATTGACTCTTGCACATATTTTATGAGTTCTCTGAGTAAGACTAAAAAAGTTTCTATAAATTTATAGTGGGTAATTTATTTTCTCATTTTCGATTCAGGATGGACATTTTAAATTATTTCTGGATGTATCAGTAAATTTTTCTTGAATAACTAATTTTATATTAATGCTGCATACATCCCAGTTTGTTTTTTTATGATGTAGTTTGAGGATGCATGTATGGGTCAATATATCAAGAACTAGTTCAGTTAAAGTAGATAATTTTGAAGCTCTGGCTTTAATTAAAGTTGTATGCGAATGGATGAAGGAAAAATGCTCAAATTGACCAAAAATTGGCTCTGTAAATTATTCATGTATTATATCAGCATTAATATTATTCCTGACCGTAACATATTCCTAGAGTAGTCCACTAAATTTCAATAATAATAATTGTATCCAAAACTTAAATAAAAACTGTTATAACTATTAATTTGTGCTATACATAGTGCTTAATTTGATGCAGGTTAAACAAAAGCCTGGCTAAAATTATTACTCATTTTTGTAAATTAATGAACATGTCACCTGGCATGTTTTGAAAATTTAACTTTACTTGACAGTTGTATATAAGATTGCTGATGAACTAATTTTAACCATTTAACACTCATAAATATCTTCACTGCACAGGAAATATTATACACTTGAAAAGAAATGCATATATAGTGTCAGCACTTGCGTGCACTAATTCATAGATTGCATGGATTTGTTAGATCTTAAGATATTTCTGTTGCGCTTGTAAATACTTTATTTCTTGCACTGTTGTGTCTGCATCCTTTGTGGATCTGCAGTAGTGGGTTGCACGAGCAACTCAGACTGTCCGATAGTTGAAGCATGCATTAAGGGATCATGCAAGAAGCCGTGTGAAGTACACAACCCATGTGCTCAGAATGCCGTCTGCGTGAATTCGAACCATGCATCTGACTGCAGCTGTGCCAAGGGATTCCACGGAAATGCATTTGTTCAGTGCTTGCCCGGTAAGCATGAAGTTTCTCTGCAAATTTTCTGTTAAAATCCTCATTTTCTTCAGAAGCCATTGATTGCTAACCTATTCTATTGCCATGGTTGCATGTAGTGATTTCACCAAGACCCATTTGTCAGTACAATGAAGACTGCCCACCGAATGAATTGTGCGATCGGCTGAACCGCCTCTGCATCAACCCATGCTTTGAGGATTCTTGCGGTCTGAATGCTGAGTGTGTACCTGTCAACCATGGCATAGAGTGCAGATGTGTGGATGGCTACAGTGGAAACCCTTACATCGAATGTAGCAGAGGTATGTTTGACACTAATAGATGGCAACACCGGTTTTTGATCTGTCACCAAAGCTAAGCATTGTTGGGTGTGGCTCAAATTTGGAGGGGTGGTCCTGCTCTTTGCTGGAGTGCTTTCGCCCCAATCCACAAGTGGTGGACTGTGTATGCAAAATGACCTTAGCTTTCAAAGCATGTAAAAATAAAATGTTGCTACTATCGTGAATTCGTGAATAATTGTTCGGCCAGACAATTGAATCTTTACATCAATTTTATGATACATGTTTAATATTGGATTATGACCATATCCTTGTCTCTATTTGGCTTATTTCCATCTGTGCTCAATTTAAATATTTGTTACCACAAATATTGTAATCCTCCTTCAGTTTATTAAGGAGTCTGTTTGCTTGTCCGAGTTTTCACCCAATGTCTTTCAACTCTTTCAAGATTTGCTTGATAGCCGTGTCTCTTTTTGTGAGATACTGGTTGTTGTCGGTAGAGATTTTCATCAATAGCCATTTGTTGTATCTTATTCAAATCATGTAAAACAGAAGAGGCTGCTTGAAGTCTTCTCTTTTGAAGAAATTAATGCCCTGGAACCATTGATTGAGTGAACAATAATGAAAGACTGTAATAGTCATGGTACTATTGTGATGTTGAGTGTAGTTTCCTATATTAATTATAATTAAATCTGTTCTAGTCCTTGGGTGCAGAAATGATGGAGAGTGCCCTTCATCTGAGGCATGTATCAATGGAAAGTGCCAAAATCCATGTCGGTGTGGGCCCTATGCAGCTTGTGATGTTGTAAATCACATTGCTACCTGCAAGTGTCCTCCAGGCTACACTGGCAACCCCATTGCTGGATGTCAAGGTAATTTTATGTTTTAGGTAACCTCATTCAGTTTAGGGATTAATCCATCTGTTTCAATCACATTTGAAAATAATTGTGAGTTAAAATCAATGGTTGGCGAATTCACTTTGTGGAAATTATGATTCATGTTAACAATGGAACCACTTAGTTTTTTCTACCAATATTGGTGGAAAAAACTAAGTGGTTTCATTTTTAATATGAATTGTGAGTTAACTCACGAGTAGGTGAACTTTCCTAGTAAATCTGGACTTGCTGTGTCTATTTTGAATAAGCTGTGATTCTTTCACTTTTCTTTGATATCAATTTACTGCTCAAGGACACGACTTTAGCTTTATAAATTACCATTAAATTAACTTTATTAGTCACTCTTGAAGCTTCCTGATTTTTAATGTGTTTATTTTATTACAGGACCTTCTAACCCCTGTGACCCCAACCCTTGTGGAATAAAGGCCATGTGCGAAATAGATAATGGAAATCCCATTTGCTTCTGTCCTAAAGGACTCACTGGAAACCCATTCAGAAATTGCAGTAAGTATTCAAATCAGAGGACACTGTGAAATGTGGAGGTTGATGGTCGTTTTTCTTGTTCATGTCAGATTTCATTGCCATAGAATTGCCTTTTCTCATGAAAGCATGTGTCCATGGGCCCACCCATGTGAAGCTATTCATATTTGATGATGAATTTTCCTGTTGTTCCACAGCATGGCTTCGTAACTCTAAGGAGTTGGGAAAATGACCAGCCTTCCAAAAATTAACTTGGAAAGTAGTGAATGCTTAACGATGGATCCTAAAATCATTGGACTTCACTGTAACTGCATTCTTTCATGCATAAAACTGCCCTCATGTGTGTTATTGCAAGTTAAATATAGATTCATAGACAAGTTTTTGGATTTGTTTGGTACAGTGAGTACCATCATCTGAAAATATGCTCATATTTATGTGTAAAATCTCATAGCTTTATTGCCTGGTGTAAAGCCAAGTGTTTCTGGAAAGTATGGGTATCATACATTGTTGAAATATCCATAATCCTGATTTTTCCTTTCCTTCTTCTTTCTGTGGTCTCTGTTCTCTGCATAAGGAGGCAGAATTTCTTTTATCATTTGCCATCTCTTACTCACCATATTTTTCCAATTACATACCAAGTTTTTAAAAATATTTTTATGGCATCTCAACAACCTTTAGCTTATGATCATTCTCGTTCCTCAACAGCAAAATTTTGGGGCCATATAAACCTTGAATCAATAATTTTCGCTGACATTTTCCTTATCATTGTCCTTCTCATGGTAAATTTTTCCTTTAAAAATTAATTTTTTCAAAACAAGATTGCAATATGAGAGAATTTGATGCTACCTGTTTGATTTAATGTATATTTTCCTTTAAACAAATTTTCTTAATTTTCTTGTGGACTTCATTAACCTTATGTATTTTTTCCTTTGCCATCTTTAGTTCCAGAGGGTGATAAATGCCAGCCAAATCCTTGTGGTCCCAATTCAGGATGCCGAATGGTATCTGGCCTTCCATTGTGCTTCTGCCTGCCGGAATATGAGGGCAATCCACCAACTGTGCATTGCCATCCACCAAGCCACCCTTGCGATCCCTACCCTTGTGGACCAAATACTCAGTGCACAGTAATCAATGGATTCTCCAAATGCACATGCTTGCCAGGATTCTTTGAGAGTCCTAACACCGTACGAGGGTGTGTGGAACGTCGCAACCCATGTGAACCAAATCCTTGTGGATTTGGAGCTCTGTGTGATCCAGCTCGCAATCCTGTTTGCTTCTGCCCAGAGTACACCCTTGGAAATCCATATAAGAGCTGCGCAGGTATGAGTCAGTTATAATATTTTTGCAATTTTCTTCCCTTGCATGGGCTGTGACTAAGTAAAGAAGTATATTGATTATTTGTAAGGCTTCTTGGCTATAGCAAATATCTCTGTGGTGATTGCCTGCCTGTGCCTATGTATGGTTTTTATCCCTTGTTATTTTGAAACTTTCAATGGTAGTATTTTTTGTTGCATAAAATAACTGGTTCAAATAACTTCATTTAGCAAAGCACTCCCTTAAAATACCAATTCTCCTCCTTGAAAATCGTAAAGAATATTCAACTGGAGTTTGTTGATTGAGCAATTACCCTGTGATCAAAATTATGAAACATATATATTGGTTTGAGATAACATGCTCTGAGATCCAGGAATGGAGCTCATTTTAATGCTGACCAGGGATTTGTTTTTCTGATCTCAATTTTCTGATTCTCCTGAAATAGCTTTATAGATCCAAAATTTTTATTGGTGAATAATTGCTAATTAAGGTATCAAATTAGGTTTTTTTGGGCTGATGTGTGCCAGGGTTAATGTGATACCTCACGTAGGAGCAACCTGCTTTTTATACATACTCTCAAATCTTTCCTGACAAAGTATGCAGCCTTGAATATTAATTTTCATTCTCTTTGGTCTTTTTTCCAGAACCAGTCAAGGGCTTATGCCAGCCTGGCCCCTGCGGTATGAATGCCGACTGCTATGTGGCCACTGAACGTGAGGAGTGCTACTGCCGACCAGGGTTTGTTGGAGATCCTTACAATCTCTGTCTCCCAACAATGCCTGGGGTTAGCCCATGCAATCCCAGCCCTTGTGGTCTGTATGCCATATGCACAGTGGGACCGAATAATGGGCCAGTTTGCTCTTGCCCACCTGGTACCTCTGGGGATCCTACGGGTCCAGGAGGCTGTCGTGGACCAGAATGCATCGTTGATAAAGACTGTCCATCTCACGAGGCCTGCATTGGTTCCCGTTGCCGAGATCCTTGCCCTGGATCGTGTGGCGTGGATGCAACCTGTCGAGTGGAGGAACATCATCCAGTTTGCACTTGTAAACATGGACTCACCGGCAACCCACTGGTCCGATGCTACTCAATAACAAGTGAGGACTACTTACTTTTGATTAGTAAATATGAAATCGCTGGGAATTGGCAAAAAAATAAAATTGCAAATTCAGGGTTGGGTCATTAGCTCTCCATATTTCCCTGGCCACAGGACACAATGTGATTTTTGTTATGCTTTGAGGTAAAAGAAATAATGATAATTGTATGTTAATGTTAGCAATTCATAGAAGAAAATGGGGGTCATTGATTTACAGAAATAGCAACTGTTTCAAAGTAATTTGTCCTCAGTCTCAGAATTGAATGATTGAAGTGCACCATTTACTCTTTGCTGCTGCACAGTATAGAGATAAAATGGAGATTTCCACCTCTAACTGTAATTTAACGGTAATGGTAAATGTAAAATTGGATGAATGAAAACATAGCTTACCTTTGGCACTTAAGACAAAGGCCAATTTTCAACTACATACATTGTTGACAAAAAAAATGTCTTATGGGCCAGGAAATATGGCTATGTAGAAAAAGTGTTATCTCTGCATATATACATCTACATACATTTACCATTGAATATGGATGGCATGATATAGCCTTTTATTCCATCTTTTATATGTAGAAGATTGAGCTTGCATCAATAGCTATGTTGAGGTATTAGAATATAACAGTGGGATATTTAGTTTAAATTATGAAATAATATATTCTAAATGACTGTAAAGAGACTCCTAGAGAACATTTTTAACATATTTTCAAGAATCATGGGGCAGGTTTCACTGGCTATAAATGTTAAAGCACTCTCTCTGATGGTTGTCACACCATTTTGAACTGAAGTAGCACTGAATTCTGATGTCTCAAAACCATTTATGTAGTAATGGGCTAAACTTTCACTCACAAGAACACCTTTTTGAAGAGATAATTTTCAAACCAAGACTATAGCATGTGAATAATGGAAACAATATGTCTCATTTTACCCTTTTGAAGTGTAAGTAATGAGGCTATTGTTGATTGATTTGGACAAATCCATGGCATTACTGTCAATTTACACTTAAGGCATTAATTCTGTGGCATCATCATGAGCCATTATCAATCCAAAGATTGGCTTGCTACAGCTATCTCCACTCCTCTCTCCTCTATACCAACTGCTTCATTCCCATGTACCTCTCCTCATTGACTTCCTGCATAATTTTCTTGATGAAGTCTCAGTCTTCCTGTTTTACTCTCTCCACTCATTTCGCCTTCCATTACGTTTTTCAAGAAGCTAATGTGTTTCAAAATGTGTCCAGTAAGTTTATTTCTTCTTTGTCTCAGATTTAATGCTTGATGAGAATTTTATTTATCAACTGTAATACATGCATACATTTTACAACTCTTCAGCCCTGAGCTTCATCATCGGAGCGATCAAATTTTGAGAAAATGTACTTCTAAGTGATGGTAATGAGTCATTAGACATTATCATTCTGTATTTATTTTTTGCAGATGTCCCATCTGACCCGTGCAATCCCAGTCCTTGTGGCCGCTACACAACTTGCCAAGTTATCGGAGGGAAAGCCATGTGCTCTTGCATTGGGGACTATTTGGGTGATCCACAAGTTGGCTGCAGACCTCAATGTATGATCAACTCAGACTGCCCTAGGGATCGCGCTTGCATCAATCACCACTGTGAAGATCCATGCCCTGGTGTATGTGGACTGAATGCCATCTGCAATGTGTACGATCACCTAGCTATTTGCACCTGTCCTGATGGACTGGTTGGAAATGCCTTCGTGCGTTGCATCCCAAGACGTAAGTATAGAAATCTTGCAACTTATTTTTCATCCATTGTTGATTCTATGTTTCATTGCTCCATACTTAATATAAAGCTAACAAAAAACCATAAACATTTGATATAATGGTAAGAATGCATAGACTTAATATTTCTTCCTTGAGTAATAAACGTGACAAGAAAAATTTATGATGAATGAACTCTGTTTAATTTACTTGATTGGAATCAGTGGTTTTAATGAATTATGGTACATATATACATGCATGCAAGCTGGTTTTGTATAAATCTCATTTTTTCTTTTAAATAGTCTTGCTCTGCTCAATGATTATTTATTCGTGCAGTATTGAAAACTGTGAGAAACTTTTCAATGAAAAAAGTTGCTTAAAAATGTGCAGTATGTATCTGTTTTCCAAGATTAATTCATTTATGAAGTTACTGAGAGCGCCTCTATTCTTCACTCTCATGATCAGTTTGCTGCAACTCTTTACTCTATTTTCTTTGCTGCCAACTGCTTAGCTTCTTACTTAATTCCATATTTTTTCATCTTTCATAATTTGCTTCGTGTATTCCTTCCTCAGTCTTTCTTGTGAATTCTTCTTATTTGTTGCTTCATCCGTAATGGAATACATTGAATTTTCAAAAAAATTATTGTTTAGTGGTGTTATGCTTTGAAAATTTCTTGTATTTTGTTGAATCTGAGGCTGCCCTACAATATGAAGGATTTATCTAGTTCATGACATTGTAAATTATGCATTTCTCTCACTTCTTTCCATAGCACCAGAGATTCCAAAATACAACATCACAAACATTTGTTCGCCATCACCTTGTGGTCCACACGCCCAGTGCCATCCAATGGGCCTGGATGTAGCTGCCTGTGACTCGTGTATAGATGACCGTCTCTGCCGGCCCGAATGCTTAGGAGACCATGATTGTCCTTTTGACAGAGCCTGTGTTGGAAGGGCTTGTATCGATCCTTGTCCTGGAACATGTGGCTTCAATGCCAATTGCATGGTCGTGAACCACAGCCCAATTTGTAGCTGTCCTAAGGGATTAGTTGGAAATCCTTTTGAGCACTGCTCTCAGCCAACAAGTAAGTGTGCCCCCATTATTGTCAGGCGTGCTGAGTTTTGGTACAGTAAACATTATGAGCAAATTAAAAAAATACTTTATTTAGTTTTAATGTTTTTTTCCTTTACTTCTATTATTTAATGATAAAGAGGAAAAATTCATTTCTCGATGAGCAAAAATTTGTTGCCGATTATAAGTTCATATCATGGGCATAGCCAGGATTTATGTTAAGGGGAGGCGGAGACAGGAGATCCACCTTTAGCTGTAGATTCATGTTATGGGATGTCAGAACTTCATGCTGTCTGGCTTCAAATTATAGATTTGGAATGAAATGTCTCATTCAGGGGAAGTGGGAGGGGCAGCTGCCCCCCCTCTGCCTCTCCATGGCTACGTCTATGGTATATATGTGTATGGTAATTTATCTTATTCTGATTATTCTATTATTTATGGCTTATCTAATACTATTTTGGGCAAGGTTATGAATTTTTTTCGTAATGGTGTTACTCAGTATTATTATGCATCACTTGTCATTCATAGAGTGCTTTGTTATTTTCTTACTTTGGTCCTAATATTCCCTAAGTTTTTATATAACTTTCATCACTTTTCCAAGAGTCGATGGCACCATTTGGGCTGTTTAACTTTTTACCTTGAATGATGTAGTATTTTGTGGTTGCCTATTTTTGCAGAAATAAATTGTGGTGATGTCTTGCATATCTTTTACTTTTTGCATAGTATATAACTTCTTGCATTTTAAACTGTAGATTATAATAGCCACAATTAATCATGTTTTGTGCTGAAAACCTTTGAATGTTAACTAGTGTTTATTAATGGAGAATTGATGCTGAAATATCAAAATCATGTGTTATGTCCTTCATCCATTTTATATGTATGTAGGTGTGTGTGTGTGTTTATTGTTTTGATCTTCACATTTTATTTACTTGACCCATCTTTCTGTTTAACAGTAACTGAAGACAAGCAAGTAGGATGTGCATCCACTCATTGTGGAGCCAATGCTATCTGTCGCCAAAGCCCCAATGGTGCCCTCTCTTGTGAGTGTCACCCTGGATACTTTGGAAATCCATTCCTGGCATGCCATCCTGAGTGTGTTCAGAATTCAGATTGTGTTGTTGTCAAAGCGTGCATTAACAACAAATGCGTAGATCCATGCATGGGAGCCTGTGGAGTTGGAGCCCGGTGTAGTGTTGTCGACCATACACCTGTCTGTTTCTGTCCTCCTGAGCACCTAGGAAATCCATTTGTGTCTTGTCACCCTCACAAACTCCGTAAGTATATTTTGAAATCTTAGTCCCGCTTTTACCTTTAATCCAAACCATATTCATTGACTGGTTTGCTCATTCAATCACTGTAATTGAATCTAGAAAATTGGTTTATAAAATAAGTAAAAATTGGGAATACTGTCCTTTGCCGTGAGCAGTCATATGCATTTACAGAGCTTGTTTTTAATTGGTTTCATTGGTGGGGTATAATTGGGAAAATACCTTTTCAGTCAGTGACTCATATTTATTCATGGTGTCTCTTATTTTGGATGTTATTCATTTATCTTTGTCATATAAAAATTTGTAAGCTTGAGTAATTAATTGGCAATTACACCTGAATTCCAAGAATCTCTTGTGTTCATGTATGCTTAATTAGTTGCTGCTTGGTATTCATTTAGGAGGAATGTTTCCCAAATTCTGAGACATAATGGCCCTGGTACTTAATATTTTGATGTGAAATGATATTTGTTATAGGTGTGAAAGGAGATGCTACCTTTCAATTCTCCTACATTGTTAATTGCTTACCCCATGCTAACTTGATGGCTAAAGTAGCTACTTTATGTAGATACTCCAAAAGATGTCTTTGGAATGGAGAATACTGGGTAATTTAGTGATCTGCCCATTTGTGAGGCTTATGTTTTAGTTTCTGGTGTAGGGTAACCTTCGTTCTGCAGCAATATCCAACCCCAGTAACCTTGTAATGATGACCCCTTATTTTCAATTTGTGGTTTCAACATAAATGTATTTCTTTTTTTTCCCTCTCAGCACCACCCATGCCTTCTGTAAAGCCTGAGAATCCATGTGATCCTTCACCCTGTGGACCAAACAGTCGCTGTCTGGCGACAGGAACATATGCTATCTGCTCTTGCCTACCAGGCTACCTTGGTGCTCCTCCTCTCTGCAGGCCAGAGTGCCTTGTTAGTTCTGATTGTCGACAGAATGAAGCTTGCATCAATCGAAAATGTGGAGACCCATGTCCAGGAACTTGTGGAATTGGAGCTCGCTGTATGGTCATTAACCACAACCCCATTTGCAGCTGTCCGGTTGGCCATCTGGGTGATCCTTTTGTCAACTGCTACCTTCCAATCAGTAAGTATGTTAGTCTAAGCAATTGAAAAGGTATGGGCGTTTTATATTCCTCATATTTATTGGCAACTGCAAATGGTTTATATGTTCTCATGCAATTCTGAAGAGGAATGCATTTCTCCTATGGTGAAACCTCCTTATACTTTTTTGAACTTAAGAAAGGAGGGGAAGTTACTAGTGGTTGGGGTTAAAGACAAATGTGGTGAAGCTTAGTGAATGTTAAACGGGAGAGGATAAAACCCACTGAAGGTCAAATTGACAATGAATTAGTCTTGGAGGTGGGACAGGCATGTGATATGCAGGCGAGTGAAATGTGGGAAAGAAGTCATTCAACCATGACATCTCTACAATCTTGGAGTAATATATAATGCCAAAGTTTTCTCTGAAACTCAACTTTGAACCTTTGTCAGTCTCATGCAAATCCTTACTATGTATTAAAATCAGATAGTTTGCAGTCTGGCTTGTTGTCATAAATGATGAAATATTTTAAATGATTTGTTGTTTTTGTACTAATATTTGTCCCTGTCTGTCCCTCATAAAAAAGAGTATGAATTAAACAATGTTGAGAAATGAATTCCACCAAGTAAGCTATGGAACCACTTGAGTTTGTATAACTATCTAAGATACCATTCTTAATTTTTTGTCATTAGTAATTTCTGCAGTTGCTGACTCTCTAAATTTCATGATAAATTCCTTGGTGGCCTGCCTGTCCATCAGGACAATTTTGACATTTCTCAATACTTTAGGAGTATTTTCAATGTTAATTTTTATTTTTAGTTTCAGAGGGACAAGAGAAAGTGCCAGGCAATCCATGCTTTCCATCACCTTGTGGGCCCAACTCAATTTGTCAGGTTAAGCTGGGCCGCCCAGTATGTTCGTGTTCAGCTGGGTACATTGGAAGCCCACCATACTGCCGCCCTGAATGTGTTGTCAACTCAGAGTGCCCGGCTAACTTGGCTTGTCTCCGAGAAAAATGCAGAGATCCCTGTGAAGGAACATGTGGAGCTAATGCCCGATGTGATGTTGTCAATCATGCTGCTTTCTGCAGTTGTCTGTCTGGATATGAAGGAGATGCCTTCGTTGGTTGCTCCAAAAAACCTATGGGTATGCATTATATTCCATAGTCATAGTCGTTTATCAACTGCTGTCATCTTTTGAGATATTTGCTGCTAACATTTTTTATTTAGACTGAAATATCAGACTTAAGTAGTCAAAAATACTATGGATCTCAGGTAGAAGAGATGAATGTTGAAGAAAAATGTATGTGATAATGTTGATTCAATTTGTTTACTCAATACAGCTCCTCAGTCATCGAAAGGGTAAGTTTGGCTCTCTAAAAGGCTAATATTTTAAACAAATATCATTTGCAGATGTGATACCTCCAGTTGTTGTCGATCCATGCAGTCCATCCCCTTGTGGACTCAATGCTCAGTGCCAGCCTCGTGGAAATGGTGAAGTGAGGTGCATCTGCATACCTCCTTACATTGGAGACCCATACTCTGCTTGTCGCCCTGAATGTACGGTGAATGCAGATTGCCCTGCCACTCTGGCATGTCTGTCACAGCATTGTCGTGATCCATGCAGGGGTGTTTGCGGTGCCAATGCAGAGTGTTCTGTGGTGAACCATATCCCTGTTTGTGGCTGTGTTCCAGGTTATGAAGGAAACCCTTTTGACTCCTGTCGCCAAGCAGTCATTACACGTAAGACACTTTAATGGAATTCAAATGATTAATACTTCAAGTACATGAAATAATTCAGAATTCAGATGATGTTGTAAAATTTTATTTAATTCATATACCATAAATCTGTTTTACCTGATTTGTTAATGTATTTTGTGGATGCGTACTTAATTATTGTTCCTGCTACCTCTCTAAGTGTGAACCATGTCTTCTCACTGGTGACATTTTTAGTCCTGTTGATTTTGCACTCTTATGGTGGTTTGCATTCTCAAGACAGATTTTATAAGCAAGAGATGAAAAAATAAAATTAAAATACTGAATACCATATGCTGTAATATCTATCAGAGTGCGAATTTTCCACAGAGAAAAAATCATCCGCCTTGACCAGGATTCGAACCCAGATCCCTCGATTTCCGGCCGAGTGCTTTAGCCAGTTAAGCTACCGAGGCGTCCTCTTTCCCTGTGGATTTTTATTTTTCGGCCGGAAATCAAGGGATCCGGGTTCGAATCCCGGTCAAGGCGGATGATTTTTTCTCGGTGGAAAATTCGCACATTTGTGCATTGCAGGTGACTCCGTGGCTAGTCCCGGATAGCTTAAAATTTATGTATCAGAGTCTTTAGATCTTCGAAACTATGGTCAATGCCATATGAATAATTAGTTTCATGAATCTTTTTAGTACAGTGAAACCTGTATTAAGTGACCACTGACGGTTTTGGTGAAAAATGGTCGTTAAGAGGGGTGGTTGTTCAAGAGGGGTACGGGTGCCTGAATGGATTGTTTTTCTTTCAGCGTGTGAGCAGGCACTTAAATTTAAAAATATTGAGAAACTACCAAGGTGCGATTTACTTTAGGCTACACAAATCATATTTGCTTTACTGTTATTTGTGAATTTCTGAGAAATTTCATGCACAGAGCAATTTAATTAATATTACAATAAATACATATACAATTGCGTTAGATTTAGCGAAGAGGATAACAGTGAGGGAATTACAGTCGGTTCCAAAGAAGACCAGTCGTTAAGAGGGGTGGTCGCTGGATAGGAGTGGTCGTTAAGAGGGGTTTCATTGTATTTACTTTTATAGATTATTAAAAATAAAAGCTTTCAATGCTGTCAATGCTTTGTGGTTAATCCCTCAATATATGATTGGGAGGTGATTGACTTGGGTTACTTTAACAGTGGTAAGAAAATAATTTTGTCACTGTATGGTGAATGTATGTAATTGTGCTCCTTGAAGCTTGTCTTTTGGTTTTTCCAGTGAAAATTTACATGAATATTTTATATCTAGGGTATCAATTCTAGAATTTCCTAAATCAGTGTTGCATTTGTAATGAAGGAAGTCTTGTGAAACAGCAAAAAGTAATGGTTCGAATGATTTTTGAAAGCTAATATATTCTCGAGTTCCTATTCATTCCCTAGTATCAAAGACTTTCTCTCTCTGGGACAATAGAGACACATAAGGTTATCTTGAAATTTGTTTTTTTTTCAGCTATACCACCACGGAATCCATGTGAGCCATCCCCTTGCGGACCTAACTCCATCTGTCGAGTGTCTCAAGGCCATGCTGTTTGTTCTTGCCGCCCTGGTCACATTGGAACTCCACCAGGATGCCGTCCTGAGTGTGTTGTTAGTTCTGAATGTGCACGTGACCGGGCTTGCATTAATCAGAAATGTACAGATCCCTGCCCTGGCACCTGTGGTATTGATGCCTTATGCCGTGTTGTGAACCACAATCCCATCTGCAGCTGTCCACCAAAGACAATGGGTGATCCTTTCTCCAGATGCTACCCTGAACCTGTGGGTAAGTTCTATTTCATTTGTATTCCTATTACAGTAGTAGGTTCATACCATAGTAATCCATTGCAACGGTAGGTGGTATTTATTCAATAGCCTAGTTAACCATGATGGCTTTTTCTAAATGTCCATGGTTATTTATCAGCAATAGTTGTTTTCTGCCATACAAATACATGTTAATTTCAGCAGTTAAGGAATCAGTCACCATTGTCACCATGTGATGAGAGAATATAATGGGAAACAACATGGGTGCATATTAGAAGAATAAAATATCTTCTTTGAAAGTAATTTTAATTGACAATGGTGCAGAATTGGATGGAAGTGGATGTATCGTTAGCATTTCCTTTTAATCTCAAAGGCTATTAATATAAACGAAGCATCATAGTAGTCTTTTGCCTTCACCTGGAATTTTGGCACTTATTTGAAAAATATCTTTGTTTGGAACTTACACAGCAAATAATGTATGATGCTCATTAAAGAGATATATTTTTCTTTTCCATGTACAATCTCTCTTAGCTCTCTGAAATAATGTTACCAACTATTTCACTTTATAGATGTTGAAGAAAAGGATCTTACAAACCCATGTATACCATCACCTTGTGGGCCCAACTCCATCTGCCAGTTGATAGACAACCTAGGAAAGAACCATCCTGTCTGCTCCTGTTCTCCGGGAATGCTTGGTTTACCTCCAGCTTGTAGGCCTGAATGCGTCATCAACACTGACTGCCCCAATCACCTTGCCTGTATGCAAGCAAGGTGTGCAGATCCCTGCAAAGGATCATGTGGCTTCAATGCCCAGTGCACTGTTCACAATCACCAACCAGTTTGCACATGTCACTCTGGTTTTGAAGGGGATCCATTCTCAGGCTGCAGCCCAATCCGTAAGTACCATGATCTTTATTTTTTCACAGTTTTGAATTGTTGTTCAATATCCTGTGGCAGGAATAAAACATTTTAAGTAAGGGTGGAATAATTTTACCAAAGTTAATTGTCTGAGTTTGAAGCCACCAGTATGTAATTTACATTGGCACTAAGGAAGCCAGAAGTTTCTTGGGAATGGTGACAAGTAAACAAGTTTTGAAATACTGCATTAATATTTGTGCAATCAAAAACTCTTGCAATGTCATTTCAATACCTCTATTCTCATTTCTTTGATTCTATTAGTTTTCCTACACTTGTGTTTTTGAATGATTTCACTTTTATTTGTCTGAGTATTTATTTGCTATACAAGTTTAATATACAATTGACCATATTTTCAGATTCCTAGATATTGTGTGTCACACTCTTAAAATTAGACTCTGGATTTGTTAAAAATGTAAGCAAATTTGGTCTGTGAATTTAGCTGCTCTACTTTTTGGTTGGCATAATTTTAATTTTGATGATTTAATACCAATGGTGTAATCGTGTCCATAAATATATTGTTCAGGGGAAAAATCATTGTTTTGTATCAAGCATGTGGTGATGAAGCAGATAGAAAATGCTTTCAGTTTTAGTTTTCCATGGGTCTTGTTACTCTTAATGCTGATCCTAAGAGAAGAGGCAGGCATATCATTTGCAGCCATACCTATTATTGAACTCGGGCACAAACAGGTAGGTATTAGATGGGAAGATCTTCTGCTGTGTTTCATCATTGGTGCTTGAACCCATGTTGTATTTTATGATATCCTTGTCCCCTGCTCTAGCCTTATCATGTTGGCTACTGTATACATTTAAAATTAAAGAGAATGTCAAGTGAAAAAACATCTTTATGACATGTTTGTGAGAGAGTCTGGGAGAAGTAAGTATTATAATGAAAGTGCTTGTTTGCAGCTCAGTTTGTGTGGAGATTTAAGAACAATTAAGGTATTACTTTGTTGAATGTACCCACATCCTTCGGAACTGTATTCTTGTTAACTGATATTCTGTTTTATGAACAACTCACCTTGGTTTCAACAACCTTTCTTGAAGATGAAATAAAGTGCCTAAACCATGGTCAGTTTTAATGAGAGGGTGTGAAATTTTACCCTGTGATTTTATGCAAGATGAATTATGCTATGAGATAATGGTTGGACTGTGTTACTTACAAATCCCATTTTTAGTGGTTCATTATACTCATGAAATGTGGTTTTGTCATAATGGCCTCAGATCACATCAAGGAGGAGCCTCTGCAACCATGCAACCCATCCCCGTGTGGGGCTAATGCCATTTGCACCGAGAGGAATGGTGCAGGGTCCTGCAAATGTTTGCCAGAGTACTTTGGCGACCCATACACAGGTTGCAGGCCAGAGTGCACGTTGAACTCTGATTGCGATCGATCAAAGGCCTGCGTTAGTAACAAGTGCATCGATCCTTGCAGGGGCACTTGTGGCCTCAATGCAGAATGTCGAGTCATTAATCATGCACCTTCTTGCTCCTGTCTTAAGGGATACATGGGGAATCCCCTCTCTGGCTGTCACATCATACCTGCCAGTAAGGCTTTTTCTTCATTGTTCAGTCTTCTATTGTACTTCTATTTTCTAAATACTGCTGCATGATTTTCTTTCTCCCTCCTGAAATTGGGTGAGTTTCTATATCCTGGGCCAAGGAAATTACTGACATATGTGTTGATACATCCCATATTATGTTCTCTCGTATTCACTGTAGTTTGAGAAAGTTTTCTCCAATCATGATGGTTCATTTTGAGATTGCAAGCCTTTGTGAGAAGCATGAAGTAAACATGTCAATATTATTGATGTGAAAACTTATCTCCCATGGTCGAACTTCTTATTATTTTACTGAATATTCAAGTTTCAGGCTTCAACTCTTATGTTATACTCTATAGTAAAAATGCCTTCTCTAATGAAGGTTTTTTTGCAATTTTATGAAAGTATATTAGTCAGTAATAAATTTATATTTTGTTGATATCTGAGAAAACATATAAAATACCTTTACTTTATTACACAACCTATGCATCAAAAATTTCTCATTTTTTGCTAACATGCATATTTTGGGAGTGCACATACTGAATCACATGGCAAATATATCAAAAAGTCATCAAGTAAGTGATTAATCATTTAATGTCATTGGAAAGATGAGATAATTTTTTTTATAACCCTTTCACCAGGATAGTCGATAAAAGTCGATCTGCAAATATTTGTGCTTGGGATGATCGACTATAGTCCACCACCCTGAAAAAACTTTTTCCTTGGCCACGACAGACGCCCAAAGTCTTTCATGCTACTTCCTCGAATTTGTACGCGACAGGGGCGATCTCTGGTGCAGTATTATTGAACCAAGTGAACGCATGAAGAATATGAATGTAAAGAAAATAATACGAATATAACTTTCGTTGTTTCATTGTAAAATGATATTTTCTAAGAACCCTTGTTGAAAACCAGATATGCTGTGAAAGGGTGAAGGATGAAGTCGTGGTCATTGAATATCAAGCGAGTGATATTTAACTCAAAGTATTTTACATATGTCAGTCCTTTTTCATTGGCCGAGGAAGAGAGGAAAGTGAGATAGAATAGTGAGAATTTCTAAATGACTACAATAAATCTCCTTAACTAGGTCCCTGTCATGATCATCTAGTTGGAAAGTTGCATTTCCATTGAGCATATTTCTTTGGCATCCAGTGAAAGAATATCTTGCAATTTTTTTATATTTCCTTGGCATGCATTTATGAAGCCAAAAACTGAAAAAATGAAGAATTTAAAGTAGCAGTTATCACTAATTTGCAACTATACATTTTTTATCCCTTGAAATCACAGTTGGCTTCTCAAAAATTGCTTCATAAATGTTTGGCTTTTTTCTATCTCACTTTGTTTGCATTTCAAGTTTCCAATTCTTAACAAATACTATGGAATTTTTTTCATTGCATGCTCTTTTATATTACTGAGTAAATATCAGATGTATCCCAAAAAATACAAACGTAGCGGATCTGGTATTTATCTTTGGGGTTACATATTTCAAGACTAACAAATAGATGTATATATGCATCTACCTTGCTTTGCCTGTATTTTACTTTCTCAAATTTTTGAAATCTCTCTTATAAACTTTTTTCTAAAACTTGAGCATGTCAGTGTGAATTATAATCTTTTATCTTATTTGAAAAGTATGGAATTGCATGTTTTGGTCAACTTTCTGAATCCTCAGCTCCTGTGGCTCGTCAGGATCCATGCAAGCCATCTCCTTGTGGGCCTTACAGTCATTGCAGAGTGGTGAACACTCACGCAGTGTGCTCGTGCGAATCAGGGTATATTGGTGCTCCTCCAGCTTGTCGCCCAGAGTGCATTGTGAGCGCAGATTGCTCACAGGACAAAGCTTGTGTGGGGCAAAGATGTCGCGACCCTTGCCCTGGCACATGTGGCCACAATGCCAGGTGTCAGGTTGTAAATCACAACCCAATCTGCAGCTGTCCCCCTGGATACATTGGGGACCCTTTCTCACGCTGTCGAGTTGAAGAGAGTAAGAAAATCTTCTCATCTTTCTCTGTCTATTTCCTTATCTTATTTCATGCTTTTTAACCTTTTTCTGAACAATCATCTCATCTAACTCATGTGTGCCCGTTGTGCGCTGTATTGTCAACCTACTCTTCCTTTTTGTGTCAGGCATGAAGCAGAAATGAGGCTTGTTTCTGGAAGAAAGCACTAGCATATGAAATCATGAGTGGTGTCTGAGGGGTATAATAATGTCATAATGATGTAAACTGATCTTGGGGTCTAGATGGATTGTAATCAGAATTTCATCCCTGTCTTTATGAGCATATCATTTTTCAAAAAGCAGTATAAAAAAGTTATTTCTTCAGCACAAGGTGCTGATAGATGTACAATTGTATACTGTTTAGCAAAGAAATCACTATTTTTTGTCATATGCTTTTTAGCCTCCTGAGTTTCTGTCAGTGACTACCTTGAATATATGTATTTACTGCCGAAGGTATTATAATATTATCAATCAAACATTAAGGCTTACATTTGATTCACTGAGAAAAATCATGAATACATTTTTCATTTCTTCTTCAACTCTTGAAGAAAGTAAAAAAATTTGTATTTTGATATAATGTACAATGCTCTGTATGAAAAACTGAAGACAGTCATTACTATAGTCATAGATTGCTAGTTCATCTGCGATCTACATCTATGAAATACCATGCGAGCCACCACTAGGGTGTGTGGGAGGGGATGATTTGACACCAGGCACACTCATCCCAGCTGAAATTAGAACTGTGCACACTCACCCAGATGCTAGATAGATGTATTGATTTGTCTCACTTCCAGAAAGGAGCCCCATAAGCTGCTTCCTTTGGTCTTCAGATGTATTAAATATCAAATTAAATATTCAGTTTAGAGCATTCTAAGTGCTGTATCCATACTTAGAGAATACAATTTCGTACTTTTGCACAGAATTTTATTTTGTGTGGTACAACATGCTTCCCCGACTTGCGGCATCATCAGGTACAAAAAGTCAGTCCAAACAGTACAGGTAGTATATACACAAAAGGCAGAGGGAAGGGGGAGGAAAAGGGAGGGTGAGGGCGGGGAAATGGAAAAGGAATACACAATATTTTTTGTACCTGATGATGCCGCAAGTTGGTGAAACGCATTGCACCACACAAAATAAATATATTGGGAAAAGCACGAAATTGTATTCTTTAAGTATGGATACTATTAACTTCCATGAAGTGAAGCCCGAAATGTAGAGTGTACTAAGTGCTATAGTTGTAAATGAAATACAGTGTACCAACTTGCACTATCACAGACACATACTTTGAAACTCTTGTGAACTATTGATCATTTTTACATTCTTCTATTTGTTTTTGGCTTTTTCTTTTGTTTTTACTTTCTTTTCTTGGATACATTTCTACATGTTATACAAATCTTGACTTCTTTTGGGAATCTTTGATTTTCATGTAGAGAGGCCGGTTATTGCTATCATAAATGAGAATCCATGCATTCCATCGCCATGTGGTCCAAACTCTCAGTGCCGTTTGGCTGGAGGCACAGCAGCCTGCTCTTGCCTGCCAAGCTACATTGGTCGACCTCCTAATTGCCGCCCAGAGTGCATGATCAATGCCGAGTGTCCTGGAAACAGAGCTTGTCAGAATGAACGGTGTATAGACCCATGCCCAGGTTCTTGTGGCGCTCACGCTACGTGTGTGGTTGTGAAGCACAGTCCAGTGTGCAGGTGTCTACCAGGATATGAAGGAGACCCATTCGCTGGGTGTTCTCTTGTGCCAAGTAAGATGCCATCATGTTTTACAGAACCAGCATTCATGTATAACCTTAGGAGAAGTCTAACCTTGTTGTTAAGTCAAATGTTATTGTAGTAGCAAAACTTGGTGGCAGTCACGGGTGTAAATTTTTCTTGAAGGAGGAGTGGTGCATGCGGAAGGAATTTGCGCACCTGTTGGGCATACCTTAGAGGGTGGGAATATATCAGCAGTACTTAACATGATCATGTTTATGATGAAATGAAAGTTATTCTGCATAATTTGGTAGAATCATCTCTTACCGAAAGAAAGAATATCGTAACAACCATGTAAAAATTTCACAACTTCTTGTTATTTCTGCACTACCAGTTACAGTATCACCTGTCTCAAATCGTACCATCATTAGAGTGTAATCAGTTACAAAAAATTTTGTACCTGGTGATGCCCTAATGGCTGACACAAGTGTTGTGGGAATTATAACCTGTAATGAAATTTTACAAAGTTGTTGCTATTGCTTACATTGCAAACAAAGTTGCTACAATACACAATGATTGTCTCCTAAACTTCAAGTGGAGCCCATTTGAAAAATTGGATCAAGAGCTGCAGAAATATGAATGACAGAAAGAGTATTTTGAGTGTGGCAACAAATGATAGTGACTTTGGGAAACCTGATGGTCATATGTGGGCACAAACTTACTCCCTTGCATGTAGCTGGTTTGTTGGCAATGTACTCTTCCCCTTACAAGCTCCTTCTTCAGTTTTGTCCTCTGCCACCATGTTTTGCTACATCTGTGGCAGTTGTTGTAAACTTCTATGTATGAGTGACTGATTGATCATTTATGAATCAACCAAAATTGGAGTTCAAGTGGGTAACTAGGTTTGCGGGTTGTCATTTCAACTGACTGATGCTGCCTTCCTCTTGTGAATGTTTATTTTATTTGGTTGCAAGCATTTTCTAACCCTTTAAATTGAAATGAAAACCTTAAGAGTGTGTATTTTGATGGTGGAAACTCGCTTTACAGCGAAACAACCGGTGGTGGAGGATCTCAGCCCATGCAATCCATCTCCATGTGGGGCAAATGCAGTTTGCAAAGAAAGGAATGGGGCTGGCTCATGCATTTGTCTTCCTGAATACTTTGGAGATCCATATTCAGGTTGTAGGCCAGAGTGTGTCTTGAATACCGACTGCGATAGGACTAGAGCCTGTCTCAATAACAAATGCCGGGATCCATGTCCAGGAGCATGTGGCATAAATGCCGTCTGTCAGGTTCTCAACCATGCACCTTCTTGTAGCTGTCTGCCTGGCTACGTGGGGAATCCTTTGAGTTCTTGCCATCTAAAACCTATCCGTAAGATTTCTTGTTTCTTCTCTACTTTAGTCACTTTTGCACCAAGTATCTCAGTTTACATTTTGATTTCTTCCCTAATTACTATTTATTGAGCATGTAATATAGTTTTCTTAAATATATATCTTCCATCTTGATTTTTACTTTCAACTAATGTAAAACTATTCTTGAGTGGAAGATTGAAAATATCTCTCATTATGACCATCTTTTTCATATTTTATGATGAACTTTGTCTTATCTTAATATTGTGGCTCTTTAAAAAGTGTATTTTTGCATGATAATCTTTTGTAATGATTTTGAATTTTACTTTGAGCTTCTTTATCTCAATTTCTCTGTGTGATCCCTAACTTTTATGTGATTTACAATTGCACATTTGTGTTACTCACTGCATTTAAATCTCATGTTGTTTGCATGCCTTACTCTTCTTCTTCATTCTGTACATCTCTCAACTGTTCAGAGGACAAGCAGGAGCCAACAGGCAATCCGTGTGTGCCTTCCCCATGTGGGCCGTACAGTCGTTGTCGTGCCTCAGGAGGCCATGCGGTATGCTCATGTGACACAGGCTATGTTGGTACTCCTCCATCCTGCCGTCCAGAATGTGTTGTGAGTGCCGATTGTGCCCAAGACAAGGCTTGTTTGGCACAGAGGTGTCGCGATCCATGTCCGGGTACTTGTGGGCTGAATGCTCGCTGCCAAGTGGTCAATCACAATCCCATATGTAGTTGCAGTGCTGGTCATGTTGGCGATCCTTTTGTTCGCTGCATCCTTGATGATAGTAAGATATTTGCTTCTTTTTCTGCATACTATTCACTGAAATACATCCTATTTTGTATCACTTCTTCACTTCAATCCTGTGCCCTTCTGGGCTCTTGAAAAAAATATGATCTCACTGCAATACCAGCCTTAATTGAGACACCAGATTTATTTGTGCATGTCATTTAGGGAAAAAGATGTTCTTTGTCATCTTTGTTGTAATAAGTTCTTGGACTACCCTGTTTTGAGGATTTGAAATACCCATTATTGCTATGCATCTTTGAAATTGTGTTACACCAAGCGGTACTGCCAGGATTCAAACGGGCATTGGGAAGGGAATGATTAGAGGGAGAGGATGAAAAGTGAATTTGCTTTGATGGATTAGGGATCTACTTAACTTTTGCATGTGATCACTGATAGTGCACAGGAAGAAATAAATCGTAAGTGTATCTGTTTGATGATGAAATTCTCTCATTTTGTCCCTTTCCTCTATCTTATATATGTAGTGTGCAGTTAAAGTTATATTCACAATTCTTGCAAAAACTCTTGAGGTGCAAATTTTTACAGTAACCTTTGCCTTTGCTTTGACTATTCTGTTCACATTTCGTCTTTGAGTTTCAAGTGGCTCTTCTTCTAGTATTCCCTCATTATTAGTAGTTCCTATAAGTTGAACTTAAAGTGTTGCACTTCATTATGAGATCTTCATTTACTGAGGGGAGCTTGGTTCTATTTTTCTGTAAAAAATCCTGATTTGAGGAATTATTGTTGAATAGGTACCAAAAAAATTGGAAATTAAAAATTTCTTCATCCTGAGAACAAGGAATCTCCTACAGGAAGTTTTGGGTTTTGACTGGAGAATGTATAAAGGTATTTCCTTTGCGTTTGCAGGATTTTTTTAAGTAGCTGCATCAAAGGAGTATTGTTTCAAAATATACAATCATTTTAATGATCACTTGCATCAGTCAGTTTGGGTGTTCATTTTCTCTGAATTTTGCTATCTTTCTAATAGTGTACTTGCATATCTAAGTCTGGTTTAGCTGGTTATTGACAATGATCGGGTTAAGTAAATCAAAACACAGGGAAGCTTGTATGCATTTACTCAAGCAAGCTTACCAATACTAATATTTGGTCTGTTTTCAATATCCTTGCCTATTTCTTTTAAATATGGACCCACTTCTTGCTTCATTTTGCTGTCTACTATTTGCGGTTTATATTTTGTACACTTGAGAAGTGTTTTAATAAGTAGTTCCTTCAAACTATGTATCCTTGGAGGCAAACTATTGTTTAAGCCTTTCCCACGATTTTGTCCTTCTTTTAAATTCATTTTCAATAGTTGACCATTATTTAAATTTCTCTCTTGAACATCTTTACTTTAATCTTTATACTGTTGAAAACTTATTTCTTGAATCTCTTTCTGTTCTCTTTGAACCTGTTCACCTGTAGAAAAACCTCAAGTGGTCAATACAAATCCATGTATTCCATCACCGTGCGGTCCTAATTCTCAGTGCCGTGCCATCGGAAACACTCCTGCATGTTCTTGTCTTGCCAACTATGTTGGTCGTGCACCCAATTGCCGACCTGAGTGTACCATAAATGCGGAATGTCCTAGTAACATGGCTTGTCAAGCTGAGCGATGCAGAGACCCTTGCCCGGGATCCTGTGGAGCCAATGCCCATTGCACTGTGGTCAAACATTCGCCCATGTGCACATGTGTGTCAGGATTCACTGGGGATCCGTTTTCTGGCTGCTCTCTCATTCCACCAAGTAAGGAGGTTTTTCAGTGGAGAGAAGGGCCCACTCCTCTGCTTAGCTTTTTTTAGCCACTGATGCATCTCATCTTTCCTGGGTGTTTTTGATCAATAATGTATGAAGCTAAAAAATACTAGCCAGTAATTCGGATGGAAATCAAGGTTCAATTGTAAATTTTCTCCTGAAGATTCAATTTTGTTCATGTTTTGCTCTGCCAATTTTTCAACCTTTAGCTATAAAACAAGATAGTTTCAAATTAGGTTGTGTTATCATTAAATTGTTTTGGCTTATTCTCCTCAAGGTCGAAATTAGGCCTCTAGCATACAGGCTGGATACACATGTTTTCATTGAGTTCAACACATTGAAAATTGATGTGATTTGCCTGGTGAAAGTTAGGTTGAAAGAAACGTTTGATATGATCACTAACACAGCCAATACCAGGTGAATAGCTACCTGCAATATGTGCTCTATTACACCCTTTAAAAAATGGGAATTTCTCTAAAATAAGTTGTGTTAATTTCAATCTGGACATAATTAGATTCTCTTTTTTTCCCCAGAACCATTTTGAGGGTATGGAGGGGTGATAAAACTTTCTCTACTATTTGGTATTATCATGTGCAGATTCATCTGTTTAATAAACAAGGCGTTGGTTAACACATAGTGACCTTGATTTTCTTGAGGCATGGCTGCATTTTTTGCTTGTACCATTATCAAGAACACCCAGTTACTGCATTCACCCTTTGGTACCTCTCTGGTAACATACAAAATGTGGAGTATTGATTGTCATATGGCTTATCATATGCATTTTTACTCCTTGCTCTTCTACAAGCAAAACTTATTTACTATCCTGCTTAACTAAGCTGAAATGGATGGTAGCTCTGGCCTGTACATCATCCAATGCTTTCAAATTTCAAACCTTCCTAAAATGCAGTTACATATGAACGTGATGAGGTGACAGCAGATCTATGAATGGCAAATGCTTTTTCACTACCAGAGTTGGCCTGTTCTCTCTGCATTTCTGCTTGATGTCAATGAAAGTGTTCTTGCTCACTAGAGTCAATGATTTTTGATGATCTATTGCAGCTGTGAGACCCACAGAAGGCCCTCTCAATCCTTGTAATCCATCTCCTTGCGGGTCTAATGCTGTGTGTAGGGAAAGGAACGGGGCTGGCTCTTGTGTCTGTCTCCCCGATTACACGGGTGACCCATACACAGGATGCCGACCTGAATGTGTTATCAACACTGATTGTCCACGAAACCGGGCTTGTCTTAATCAAAAGTGCCGAGACCCATGTCCTGGTACTTGTGGTCTAAACGCAGAATGCCGAGTGGTCAACCACGCACCTTCATGCTCCTGTCTTCCTGGTTATGTTGGGGAACCTCTTACGGCATGCAAGCTTCCTCAGCCAAGTAAGGAAGCTGTCTTTCATTCTAATGTGTACTTTTCTCTTTCACATCATTTTACATTTTGGAATGCATCAAAACTATTCCTCACTTTGTGTTCTTACTTTAACTGTTTTACGGGTGGCCTCTTTATGGGTTGTAGGGCAAAGTCTGTGGTTGAAGAGACCCACTTGTAGATGTGAGCAGAAGGGTTGCAGAACTGGGGGATTTTGGAGGATAATGCCCTAAACTCAAAGTCATTCGAAAGATTAGGAAGGGAAAGAAAAAAATTAGATGTCTATGCAGGAGGTTTTAAGGAAACCAAATGAATGGGATTTCCCTTTACAGAGAAGGTGAGGGAGTGGGATGGGAAGAACTGGACCTGGTAGAATTATATAGTTGCCTGGGAAGTACGTATGTATCTTAATAGGAAAATTAGTACAAAGGCTAGGATAGTAAGTATTGAACAGTTTTAGCATAGGTCAAACATGTGGGATAATCATCGGATCAGCTGTTTTTTACATTGCTGTTTTTAGATGTAATTATTGTCACCGATAACTGTGCATCAAAAAATGACCTTAAAAATCAAATCAAACCATAAGCAAGCTGTGCAGTGGTCAGTTGTTGTTCCTGATGAAAATCGATTCTTAAAGCTTTTGGTTAGTTTTTCTTAAATAGAATCTAAAAAAGGTAATTTTTTACCTAACTGCTCAGTTTAGGACACATGTACACAGCTGTCAAAAGTAAGGGCAATGGGTGTTATCTAATTAATGATTAATGAATGGAAAAAGTGAGTTATCACTTGATCAGATGGAAAGTCTTAAAGTGGCCACCCTGTATTTGTTGGAACTTTCTCTACTATGCTACCCATACTTTAATATTTGATAAATATATCTTAACTTTGTGTCTTTTTAGTGTAATTACTGTACTTAATATTTTCCTAAAACTCTTTTAACTCTTTTAAGTTACAATTAAGGCCCTTTCTTTTTATGCACAAACTGTTTTGCATTTCTAAGCATGTGTTCACAGGTACTCATTTGATGATACCATGTTGTAAGTATGCATCACTTTTCTTTTTCAACTACTGTTGTGTGTATCTTGGACATGATTTCCTTGTTCTCTTTTCAATCTTCTCTTCCTGAAATTCTGTCTTCAGTTGTGCATGAAGAACCAAAGGACCCTTGCCAAGGCTCACCTTGTGGACCAAACGCAAAGTGCAGGATAATCAATGGCCACGCAGTGTGCTCATGCCTGTCTGGCTACATAGGCACTCCTCCTGCTTGCAGACCTGAGTGTGTTGTTAGCACTGACTGTCCTCAGGATAAGGCTTGCCTGAACTTGAAATGTCGCGATCCATGTCCAGGCACATGTGGGAAATATGCTCGCTGTCAAACTGTTAATCACAATCCAATCTGCAGCTGTCCTACGGGACTCATTGGTGATCCGTTTGTCAAATGCTATAAGGACGAAAGTAAGCATCTTGTGGCACTTTCCTTTACTTTTCTATACTTTTTCCAGCTATTTTATTCTTGAGCCTATTCTTTTTGAGTCTTACAACTCATTAGCTTGGTATATGATTTTAGCTAATATAGAATCATTTCAATCAAACTTTTTCTTACTTACTAGTCTCCTTTTGTGTGAGCTCTGTTGAATACCTTCTTGGCTTTCATAGTATTTTATTATTTTTAGTACTCTTGATCATATTTTTTCTTTGGAAGAGTTTACCTATTGGATTCATGTTAATCTCAATCTTTTAGACTCTGTAGTGTATCATTTAAATTGTTTTTTCTTGGATATGTACTGTCTATACTGTGAGCAAAACATTCTTCCCTTGGCCTGTCTTCTTTAGGTTATTCTTTCAAACCTCCCTGCTGAGTGTGTATTGGCATTGCATTCTAGTTTTTCCTGTCAGAATTGATTCCTTAAATTCTGGACTGTTAAATTCTTAAAACTTGTAGTTGAATTTTAAATTTTAGTTTACATGAGCTCAAAATGTTGGCAATGAAGCCTTTTACTCTCCTTTGGGTATTTTTCAACATGATTTTCCTTATCTTAAATACTTTGGAATTATTTTACATTTTTTCTGTAGCACATTTAATGAATGTAGAGCAAGGAAGGTCACCTCTTCGTTGCATTTTATATGCTTCTTTGTTGTGCACTAGTATTTTCTTATTTACTTGGAGCAGTAGCATTTCCAATTTACGCACTTAGTAATGAGGCATCCATTTTTGGCTTTATTTTTCTGCTATTTTTCAAAGGCAAATCAAATTTATATGGGTATAAACTGGACCTATTCGGAGATGTGGAGTGCAGTAGAAACTTGATGATCCGAGGCACTAAATACAAATACTAAGTTGTACTTATATGAAGCATAATTGTCAATCCCAGCAAGAGAGCCTTTACTTAATACATGGCGCTATTCCAAAATACAAGGTTTTGAAAATACCAAATTTTTGAAACTACGAACCTTGGGATTGGTCCCCAGGAAAAAAATGGAATTTGCTTTTATGAATTTTGACAAAAAAACTGCATCAGCAAATCCCCTTTTGCAGATGTAAACTCCTTACATGTAAGTTTGGCGGGCTACTAATAATAATAAGTTTTATTTGTCCAGAGATCAAGTAGTTACAAAGGTTACGCTGATATAGGACACGTCAGGTTAAAGAAACTAAATGCATACAGTGGATACAGGACACATGTCAAACGTTGTAAAAAAATTCATCAATGGAGTAAAACATTTTTGATTTCAGATACCTTAGTCTTAAACGCAGCTACACTTTTTTAAGCCTTAAGCTCAGCTGGCAGTTTATTGTAAAGTTGAAGGCCCATACAATTTGGACCAGCATCTGCATTCCTAGCGTGTACATATAAGACATGCAGCTGATCAATCTGCCTAGTAGAATAATGGTGAATATCACAGTTCTTAACATACTGAGGTAGATTTCTTTTTGTATTTATAAGTACATGAAAAATATATACACATGGCACTGGTAATATATCCAATTTTTTTAACAGGGGACGGCAAGGGGCGTCTTGTTTAGAAAAAATCATGAGCCAAATGGCTCTTTTCTGAATCCTGAAAATGGCCAAGGCCTTAGAGGATGAAACCCAAAAAATGATGCTATAGGCTATGTGAGAATAAAATTCTCCATGGTAGAGTGCCCGAAGAATATCAACAGAAACAGTGGGTCTAATGGATCTAATTAAATAGCAGGCTGAGCTTAACTTACTAGCTAAAGTATTTATGTGTTCATCCCAACAGATTTGAAAATTGATATTGAAGCCCAGATATTTGGTATTTTGTACCTGTGCGATCACCTTCCCAACAACTTCAATTGAAAGTACTTTACTTGCTTTATTTTTATTCACAAAGTATATTAGGTGAGACTTTCCTATATTGAAATCTAGAAGATTATGATGACACCAGGTAAGTAAAGTATGACTCACCTGTTTACATTTTTCTGTCAATCCTCCAAAAGTAGGTGCTGTGAGAACAATGTTGGTGTCATCAGCATATAACTCGGGGGTAGCACCATTTATGTGTAGAAAACTATTTACAAGATAATTAATGTATGAAAGAAACAAGACAGGCCCAAGGACAGAACCTTGAGGAACACCTCGATTTGAGATTTTATCCGGAGAAACAAAAGTTGCACCATTTACAGAGATAACAACGTGTTGAACTCTGTCCGACAGGTAGGATTCAATGCAAGCATGAGGTATGCCACGAATACCCATCCTGTTAAATTTCTTGATAAGCAATTGATGGTCCACACTGTCAAAAGCTTTTGAGAAATCAAAAAACATTTCAGCATCTTCCATTTTGTTATCTAGTGCATTCAAAATCTGGTTTATTAACTGATAGGTTGCAGAAGATGTAGATTTCTGTTTTATAAAGTGGAATAACTTTGGAAACCTTTAGAGGGGATGGAAACACTCCTAATCTCAAAGATTCATTTATGAGAAAATGAAGAGGCTGCATAATGAAGTCAATAGATTGCTTAATAATGTAAGTGGGAATTCCATCAAAACCAGAGCTTTGTTTTGTACCTAGATTCTGCACAATATTTTTCAGTTCATATTTTGTGAGGGGGTAGAGAAAGAAGGACTTTGAGTGGGTAACAGTGATGGCTTCTAAATTAGGAGAGCTGCCAGGCTTAGCAATAGACAAAGGTTGAAAATGATCTGCAAAGTTACAGGCAAGTTGGGAATAGTCTGATATGATAATTCCTGATGAGTCATTTATCTGGACTTGAGACTGCTTCCGGGGTTTGTTTCTAGAGGAATTTATAATTTTCCAGATTTCTCTAGATTTATTGTCAGCATTAAAGATCCTATGGTTATTATTACAACGTTTAGCTGACTGCAACATTTTACAGTAATACCTTTTCCTTTCTATGTATTCAGTCTTAGCTTTGCTATTGGTTTTACTAGAGATGGTCAGCTCTTTAACATACTGAGACATGAAACGTATTTCTTTAGTTATCCAAGGTTTACACTTAGGAGACTTGGTCCTTTTCTTATACTGAACAGGAAATGACATGTTAAAGTAGTGCAGAAATTTAGAATAAAAGTTATCGAAGATTTCGTCAAAAGAGCCAGTATTATACACATTGTGCCAGTCCTCCAACCACAAGAGATTCATAAAATCATGAATATTAGAACTCTTGAAAGGTCGAGTGACATACACCTCCAAAGGAATTTTAGCATTCATTGGAAAAGTAGCAACAAATGAGTGAAATATGTGAATCATAGTGAATTGTCTCTCATATATGCTTGAATCACCCATTCTTTTTTGACATATAACTCCTCGCTGCAACATACACCATATGAGTTGCTGTTTGCTCGGATTAGCAGTTGTTCAAATTTTTTAAATTGAACAGTTTTTTAAGCACAAATTATATAATTAGATAGGAATTTGAGAAAATATTTATGATTCATTCACAAACTTCAATGGGCAATGTAGTATCGACAAGGACTGGATCTGCGAATCGCTATCGTTGATTGTGAAGGCATTTCTTGTGTGACTGGTGAGTAGCTGTCTTGGCAAACTGAAGGCTTGACATAGATAACATAAATCAACTCCACAAACGGTAAATTTTCTTGTCATCATTCTCCATGACCTCCACATTATTATTCCATATGTTCAAAAAACCTTACAATTGAGAACGGAAAACATAGCATATTTTAGACAGCAATATGGAAAATATGCCAAATCATGCCCCATTTGTCATCAAGGAATTAGTAATTGGAATGAAATAATATTTCCTTCAAAGTTCATATATTCATCGGAAAAGATAGAAGGCACCAGAATAGTGATATGATAAGAAATTTTTTAGCATTGGGCTGAGTCCCTCACTCTTTTTTTCCTATGATGAAAAACTGATGGGCAATTTGAAGTGCAATTGAGCCTGCTATGGTTGTAGCAACAAAAATGTTATAAACAAATGCCAATCTTAAGCACCTATCTATCATAGTATCCTCTATACTATCCATGAACTAAGAAAACTAAATTCTTATAAAATTATTTTAATATTTACATAAGTTTTTGTGTGCAATTTCAGCTTTATATATGTTTTCTACACTAGGTAGACATTTTTCCTACGCCATGATCACAGACATTAAAGTATTTCCAAATGGAACTATGAAGTAATAATTATTTTGGGATTCTTTAATGTATAAAAGTATTTTTTTTAAGAATGGGTTCACAAATAACATCCATATCTCATTTTCTCACATTGTCGAAGACAGCTATAGTAAGGGGATACAAAAAGAGATACTTTTTCATGATTTATGAACAACATTTGAAAATACGAAACTTACAAAAAGTATGAAGTGCCGATTTTTTGGTCCCACTGACTTTGTTATATCAAGTTTCTACTGTATTTTTTGCTTCTTCTATCTATAGGCATTATGAAAATTGTATTTTCTAATTTGTTAGCTGCAGCTAATATCTAAGTTAGTTAGAGAGATGCTGCTCCACCAAAATCAGTAGCTTATATCATTATTTGTGAAGCATATAAAGATGAATCTTTTATCCTGCCTCGACTGTTGATAAGCTGAGAAATACTCCAACAATTTCCCCAATATGGTGGATGGTATTATTTTCTTTGCCCTTCTCCTTATTGTGAGGACCTATTGCCTACCATTAGAAATTGTTCTAGTACATGGAAATCATCAGTGCATTTTGTTGTAAGAGACAGCTCATAAATGTAAAATTATAAAATTTTCCACATGGTCACCCACTCCTCAAATGGTGAACTTCTAATTTTAATTGGAGCCGTAGGCATCAGTCAATCAAAAGTTACCCCAATAACATGTCTGCTGAATCCTTGGGAAGATGGTTTTGCTGACAGAAGTTAAAACTCTGCTGTCTCTGACTTATTTGTGGAATATCTCTTGCGTGAACCCATAGTTCAGCCTCCGAAAGAAGTGGGAGACCCATGCGTTCCATCGCCCTGTGGTCCGCACTCTCAGTGTCGAGCAATTGGGTCTCAGCCTGCTTGTTCTTGCCTTCCGAATCGTGTGGGACGTCCACCGAACTGCCGCCCTGAGTGCACGATGAACGCAGAATGTCCGAGCAACTTGGCATGTCGTGCCGAGCGTTGTAGCGACCCTTGTCCGGGTAGCTGCGGACGTCTTGCGCAGTGTGTTGTCGTGAAGCATTCTCCAGTGTGCACATGCCCTCAGGGTTACACTGGTGATCCATTTTCATTCTGCTCTCCTGCCCCCCCTCCAAGTAAGCCTAAGTGATATCTTAAGTAGTCATTCTGTTCTTTTTTTCAACTTGAACAATTTCTGTTTCATTTATGTGCATGAAAACCATTCTCAGTAACTACAGCTGTTAATTTTTTTAATATCATAATAATAACTTGGCTCACCTATGTTTTTATTTTCTTATAGAAACTTTTTTAATTTTCAATCCTCACTTATATGTATACTTAAAATGAGTTTAACTCCCAACTGACATATTTTTGTCTACTTTTCAACTGTTAAAAATCTAACTTGAAACATTTTCTCGATTCTTTAATTTTTTGCATTCATGCAAGGATAACACAAGTGTTCTGTTTTATCTTAATCACTCACTGTTTTCAGCACTAATACCATCTGACAACTTAAAACCTTGTAAACCATCACCCTGTGGAGCAAATTCCGTGTGTAGGGAAAGAAATGGTGCTGGATCTTGCTCTTGCCTTCCCGATTATGTCGGTGACCCTTATGCTGGCTGCCGACCACAGTGTGTCTTAAATACAGACTGTCCTAGAGGCAGGGCTTGCCTTTCTAACAAGTGCACAGATCCATGTCCCGGAACATGCGCAGTCAGTGCACAGTGTGTGGTTGCTCAGCATTCCCCTAACTGCGAATGCTTTCCTGGATATACGGGTGATCCATTCAAACTATGTACACCCATCACAACAAGTAAGATATCTTTTTATACCATTACATGAGTACATTTTGCTTGTATTGCTTCACTCTGAAAAAACTTAACATTTACTTGGCTTTATATTTTCAACATTCTGTGTTTTGCCCATTAAATGGTCTTTTCAAAGAGCGAAACAAGTGTACAACGATACAACATGTTTTCAATCCATACAGCACCAGTTGCAGAAATTCTAGACCCTTGCCATCAGTCGCCATGTGGGCCGTACAGTATATGCCGAAATATTATTGGCCGAGCTGTGTGCTCGTGTCAGCCTGGTTGCATAGGTAGTCCACCAACATGTAGACCTGAGTGTCTGTTGGGTACGGATTGCCCCCAGAACAAGGCGTGCATCGGCAAAAGATGCATCGACCCATGCCCAGGCACCTGTGGTATCAAGGCCCGTTGTACAGTTGTGAACCACAAACCTCTTTGTTCTTGCTTACCAGGGTACACTGGGGATGCTTTCAAGCGCTGCTTTCCGCAGATTATCAGTAAGACATATTTTATACAATCTTTGTATATAGTTGAGCATGTGAAAATCTTGAATTTGTTTCTCATAGTATTTAGATCTTATGTTTCTAGTCAATGTTAACTTCATTTCTGCCTGTTGAAACATATCTAATTTAGCTTTGCATGCTTGAGAATACAAACTTCTTGATACTTTTTCTCTCTCATATTTCTTTGGCTTACATTTTCTATAGAATTTCTCTGTAGTTAATAAGAACTGTAATGATTCTTACATTACACTGCACTTGGTCTTCCTATTTTCTTACCTTGCTCTATTCTGTACTACACCACTCATCACTCCAGCCACTGAAAGGCCGAAGAATCCTTGTGAACCAAATCCGTGTGGACCAAATTCAGAGTGCAGGTTGATCGATGGGCGGCCTGCATGCACCTGTCAGGCCAATTTCATGGGAACAGCACCAAACTGCCGCCCTGAATGCGTTAAGAACACTGATTGCCCCAATAACCGTGCTTGCTTACAAATGAAATGCAGAGACCCCTGCACTGGTCGTTGTGGAACAAACGCCCAGTGTGCAGTGGTCAACCACCTGCCAAAGTGTGCGTGCTCTGCAGGTTTCACAGGAAACCCAATGCAACACTGTACAAATGCTGTTACATGTAAGGGCTTTCGTTTATAACAACATGCCATTTATGTAATACAATGTCATAATTTAGTGTAAAACTAAATGCTTAAAATATGTATAATCTGTAACCAAATAATTATATTAACCATACCTTTAAATTCATTGTACATATGAGAGTTTATTCATCTTTGTTGTGATGACTTAATTGTGTGTTGTTAATGATTTTAACATTGTGTAACATTTTTTTTAGTTTTCAGGAATATTCTAGGAGAAGTAGATGAAGCAGTGAATGTCCTCATTTCATGGCCGCTCTTCAGCATTTCTTTTCCCCCTCTATTCACAGCTACTGAAAGAACACCAGTGCTGAGTGACCCATGCTTCCCGAATCCTTGTGGGAAAAATGCTGAGTGCAGAGTACAGAATGGAGCAGGAGCCTGTTCTTGCCGACCAGGTTACGAAGGGGATCCTTACACTGGCTGTCGACGTGAATGTGAGACCAACAATGATTGCCCCTCGACTAAAGCTTGCATCATGAACAAGTGTGCCGATCCATGCCCTGGGACCTGTGGCACTGACGCGATTTGCAGCGTTATCAAGCATGTGCCAACATGTATTTGCCCTCCGGGTCTGACTGGTGATCCATTCTTCCAGTGCCGTCAAATTCCACCAACCCGTGAGTAAGGTTTCTATTTCCGAGGGCAGCTCTTGATTTTAGTCACCATTATTTTTCTGAACTAATTTCAAGCTTTTGTTTCAAGTATTTCATGATTCTCTGTCACATCTCTAGTTCTAATTCTATTTGCTAGTAACCTGAGAAATCAAATTTTCTCTTTCTATAAACTCCCCATTTCTGTTTCATAGCGTTGTACTTTTTTTACCCAGGTGTACTGAAGATCCCAGTGAAATCTACACTCCAGAGTAGTTTTAATGATAATGGGATTGATTACTTTTACCTCATTAGTGTAAAAACATTTTGTATATTACCATGGATCTGCTTGAACATAAAATTGTCAGTTTATTAGCTCACTCAATGATAACTGTTGGCATTAAATGATGGTCTTCCATAATACATTAAGTCTTTAGTTCCTAATTTTCTTTGTGCATTATTTTAAAATGATCTGTTTCAACATTACCTTGCCTTCGTCAGATATGTAGTATATAATGGTATCATCAGTTGTTCATAGCTATTGATGCAGTTTTGTCCAAACATGCTGTATTCAAACAATTCTAATGGAAAATTACCGCTCTATCTCTTCAGTTAATATGGAAAATTTCTACTACATCTTGCCTGGAACTGTCAATGCATCCTGATCAAGTTCAATGCTCATGGTTTATTCATTCATTGTAAATCCCACTTCTCATTGATGGGCAAGATCTTTTACCTCCCCTTTAATTTCTGTAGCATTAGTACCAAAGGAGCCGTGCCGTCCATCACCCTGTGGCCCCAACAGCCAGTGCCGTGTCGTGAATGAACAGGCAGTGTGCTCATGTCTTCACAATTACATTGGAACACCTCCAAATTGCCGCCCTGAATGCATTGTCAGCTCTGAGTGTTCAGCAGATAAGGCTTGTATCAATCAAAAGTGTGGAGATCCATGCCAGAGTACATGTGGAATTGGAGCCAAGTGCACTGTGAGGAATCACAGTCCCATATGTGCCTGCCCGGCTAGGTTCACTGGAGATCCGTTCAACCGTTGCACACCAATACGTAAGTATCCTTGTATGGATAATCTTCCTAAACTCTTACTTTTCTCAGCTGTTCTTGCTGTACCTACTTCTAGATCAGTTATCCCCTGGAAATATCCTATCAGATTGATGTGGTTCCTGTTGTGTTGAGAGTACATTAAATTCTTAGTCATTAATGTAAATCTAATTCTTAGTCATTAATGGTGCCATTGTACCAAGAACTACCAAAGTTTTTGTTAATACCTACTTGTTTCATGAAACTAAGTATTGCTTTTCTCATGTAATTTTTCTCAATCATAATCTTTTATCAAAATGACAGTTTGCCGTAATTATCCAGAAACAGTGGACTCATAAAATATTTGAGAAAAAAAATTGCTATTTTCAAAAAGTACGTGTTAACTCTCTGGGATTTAAAATGGCAAATCCCATGGTAGTAATAAGGTTGGGATTCTCGGTGCACGTATTGGCACTGGAAAAGATGAGATACACGAAACCTATCTGGTGTCAATTGACTCTATCCTAACCTGATTAAAATAAAGTGTCATGATGACTCTTCTCTTTATCTTTTATCATTTCTGCGCATTTAGCTGTGGTCATTGAACCTGTAACAGAGCGTCCTCCCTCATGCATACCATCACCATGTGGACCAAACTCAGAGTGCCGAATGTTAGGCGGAGTGCCTGCATGCTCCTGCTTGCCAAATTACATTGGAACCCCTCCATCATGCCGACCAGAATGTGTACTGAATGCAGACTGTCCGAGCCAACTGGCATGCATCAAGAATCGTTGTGATGACCCATGCCCTGGATCTTGTGGGGCTGATGCCAGCTGCCGTGTGATCAACCACACCCCCGTGTGCACCTGTGAACCAGGATACAGGGGAGACCCATTCATTCTGTGTACACCAATACCGAAAAGTAAGTAATTTAGGATAAGAATAATTACCGCAAATCACTTATGGTTGTTTGAGCGAGATATTGCTCTAGTCATGATAGAGACCATATTCAAATTTTACTTCTTAATTTCAGCAGCTGTAGAAAGCATGAACTAAATATTCTGATATCTATGGTACAATAATATACTTTTATATGACTGCATTTCTCAGGAATCAGATAAAATATCAGTATCAGTCTTTATTATGATTCATTTTTTTTAACGTGGCCCATTTAAAACTCCTTCACAACATGTTTTTTTGCAACTCTGGATAAATGACTATTGACCCTATGATTTATTTAAAAATACAGTTGAGGAAACAAGACATCAACACACTTAATTTTTTGACCAGATCTAGTTGTTATAAATCCCTCTTTTTTTAAATAGTGTCTCACTGGGATGAATACACATACCGTTTCTTATGTTAAATTGTTGGTATTTTTGGGCAAATATCTTGGAAAATACTGTGGTTAGGGGCTGGTATTGAGATATCTTGGGAGGGTTGGGATATTTTTCTTAGAAACGAGGCCAAAAGAATTGATTTCTAGGTGAAATGACATATTTCTCAAACTACCTTTAAAAATCATATCACTATTATTAAATGACAGCATAAAATGCCCTTTATGTTTACCTCTTACTTAAGGCAAACTCTACTAATGGTGAATTTGCTTTTAATTACCTGTTTTTACCTTCAGCTCCAACTCCCATTGAGGTGGATGATCCATGCAGTCCCTCGCCATGTGGAGCAAATGCTGTATGTACTGTTCAGGGATCAGCTGCTCACTGTGAATGCTCCTCACGTGAATACATTGGCAATCCCTATGAAGGTTGTCGTCCAGAGTGCGTCCTTGGAACAGACTGTGAAAGGAATAAGGCTTGCGTCAGAAATAAGTGTATCGACCCATGTCCAGGAACCTGCGGTGTTGATGCTCAATGCGATGTTGTCAATCATATACCTGTCTGCTTCTGCCCAGAGGGTTACACAGGAAATCCATTCTCTCACTGCCGGCCAGAACCTAAAGGTAGGTATCAACCAGCCTTCCATATCTTCATTTTCCTCTTGTACCCAGCCCCATCTGCCATAATATGCAAAAAAAAGGCATAATACTAGTGTGACAGTGTGTATCATTAAGTCCGTTTAGTGATAGCTGAGAAGATGCATGTATATACTTCATGAAATGGAAATCAAGATTTTACTTATAGCTCTTGAAAAATAAAGGGTCATTGGTTTCATAAATACATTATGTGTCTCAGGAAAAAGTTAACTCATTGAGGAAAATTCTTGTATAATCTAAATACCTGTAAACTAGATTAAACCATAACCGGTTGGTAGAAAATGAGCATTAATGGTTAACCCTGTGGTGTATGATAAATATACTCACAGTGTCTAGTGTTCACCCTAATGAGGAAACTCCCTCAAGTTAGGTTTGAAGTATACAAGTTGAAATCTGTCATAAGTTGCTATCAGCAAGTAAATTGTAATTGAAAAACAGTTTGAGGTGATTTAATCCTGGTGTTAAAATTCTCGTTAGTTTTAATTAGGTTCATCTAGAATTTTCCCCAGAGCTCTGACTCTGTGGAAATAAAACATGATTTATCGGAACATAAAATCAAATTTCCTCTTATCTGTTGCTGAAAAAGATGAATAGATGAATGCATGATTAATTCTTCTTGTGGCTTTTTATTTTTATATGTGGCATTAAGAATTATAAAGCTACTTCTTATAAATGTTTAGCATTAGCATTATGTTTTCTAATGTAGAGCGAAATATGGTGCACTTCTCTCAAATTTTAGCCAGATATATTTTTGGAAGTTTTAATTTGGCTGCAACAATTCTTTTTGTTATTCTTTTCCTCAATATTCAGACATCCCAATGGATCCAAAAGAACCATGTAGTCCATCACCTTGTGGTCCAAACAGTCAGTGTCGTGCGGTCAATGGCCATGCCGTTTGTTCCTGCATCACTGGCTATGTTGGCAGCCCTCCATCTTGTCGACCAGAGTGCATAGTGAGCTCTGAGTGCCCCATTTCCAAGGCTTGTGTCAACCAGAAATGTGTGGATCCTTGCCTGGGAGTATGCGGAATTGGTGCCAGGTGTGAGGTGATAAACCACAGCCCTATCTGCAGCTGCCGGCCAGGACAAACGGGAGACCCATTCAAGAGCTGCTACAACATACCTCCTCGTGAGTCACTCATTTGAGCAATACTCTCAGTGATATCTGATGCCTGGCCAATGGGTCCATTTTGTTGTTAAGACTTTCCTTCCATGTTTCCACCTGTTCAGTACACTGGCTACCATTACTTCATAAACTCATAATAATTTCTTTCACCTGTACCCTAATATGGCTGAATGACCTGATTGTTACTTCATATGTATAGGGGTTATCTTCTAATATGACTTATGTTTGTAGCCTAATCTTAACTTAATGCAGAAATAAAGTGAGTAATTTTCCACAAAGATTACATTTACTATGACCTGGATTTCAATGTTTGTACATCATCATCAGGTAATCAGGGCTTGGGTCGTAGTAACTTTTATTCTTGTGGAAAATTGCTCATTTTATTTCTGCAATATGCAAAAATTTTACTCAATTTCACAGGAGTCTTTGGGTTTTATAATCTAAACTAGTTCTAACTCTGCATTTTATTTTAGCATTTCTCATATAATATAGAATTTATTGCTACTCAGTGGCATAAGAGCATTTTTGAGATAAAGGGGCGGATGGGGTGTTTTTTCACTTTAAATCCTGAAGTTTGTTACGTATTTTCAAATTTGAATTGGGATTTTCTGATTAACTTCTCATTAGAACCAAAGCTCTATCTCATTAGGGTGTTGTGATGAAAGAGGGATCATTCTGCTCCCCATTCTTGGTACATGTTGGTGTTCTCTGCAACAATTAGGGAGTGTGCACGGCAATGCACCATTGCCCTCTCCTACCTCCCGTTGCTTTTCAAAACATGATATTCACTTTTTACACTTTCTTATTCCATCAGCTCCACCTCCACCACCAGTGGATGAAGTAATAAACCCTTGCGTACCGTCCCCTTGTGGTCCAAACTCTGAGTGCCGAGCTGTCGGGAAGAGTCCAGCATGCTCCTGCCTCAAGGATCACGTTGGTGCACCCCCTAACTGCCGTCCTGAATGTGTCATCAACCCAGATTGTCCTCCTTCACTCGTATGCATGGGCAACAAGTGTAAGAATCCATGCCCTGGCTCTTGTGGCTCTGGGGCCGATTGCAGAGTTGTGGGCAATGCTGTCACCTGTTCATGCTCTGATGGACACACAGGAGACCCATTTGTGCAGTGCACACGTGTGAGAGGTGAGTTCATTCTTTCATTTGTTCTAACCTTCTGATGTGCTCTATTTGAACAGCTTTTTGTATAAAAGTTTTAAAAAATATTTTCAGACAGAAAACTATGGAATTTTTTATTCTTTTAGGAGTGTGCACAGCTCAAATCTTTCAGTATTAGCTGTTACACCATCCTGGCAGTTGCCCTTCTCCTTATTGCCTAAATGTATAGGTTTTCTCCCTGATTTTTAAAAATTTCCTCTAACTTTCTGAGAGCATTATGTTTTTGTTCAACTAATAATGTTGAATTAATTTAATCTTCAGTTTGAACAGCTTATTGAATAAAAAAAAAGTTTTTAAAAATGTTTTCAAACAGAAAACTGGATTTTTAAAATACTTTTGGGAGTGTGCTCACCTCAAATCTTTCACTATCAGATGTTACACCACAGAGGAATTTGCGCTCTTTTTTGTTTAAGTATATAGGTTTGCTCTTGATTTTTAAAAATACCTTCCTCCCTTGCCACCTTCTGGAAATGAAATCCTGGCTAGTTTACAGGTCTGCTGCATTGGTGACTTGAGTTTTGGTTTCCCCTGTTTAAAAAATTCTGATCTAAATACATGGTGTAATGTATTTTGTAGATGAACCAGTGCCTCAGCCTTGTGAGCCATCTCCATGTGGGGCAAATGCAGAATGCAAACAACGTGGGGAAGCCGGAGCCTGCTCATGTCTTGAAGGCTACTTTGGTAACCCATATGAAGGCTGTCGCCCAGAGTGTGTGCTGTCCTCAGACTGCCAGACGCATCTTGCTTGTGTGCGAAACAAGTGTACTGATCCATGCCCTGGAGTATGTGGTGTTCAGGCCCAATGCTCAGTGGTGAATCACATCCCAACATGTACTTGCATTGAAGGCTATATTGGTGATCCATTCACATCTTGCAGACCGAGACCAATTGAAGGTGAGCATATTTAATATTTTCTGTGAACATATTCAGTGCTAGGTTTTAAGTTTTAATTTTTTGGGTGTATTTATTGGTTTAAATAATAATGAAATTCACGAAAAATTTAGCAAAATGTGTTGCATAGTCAAAGTGTGTTGATAGTCAAAGTGCAAAAGGGCTGTAAATGCAAAATCCAAAGGTACTGTCAAATTTTGTATACTCTAAATATTCCACTTAAATAATAAACTACTTCTGAAGCAAGCTAAGAGCTGATAAAAGTCTTGACAGGAGGACTTATTCGGTCCATTGTTGAAAAGATGTAAGCTTTCGAACATGATATTATTTCTTTGTTTTTGTCTTCCCACTGTGGTAGGAGTTTTTCTTTTTGTCTTGTTGGTGGGCACTAGCCACCATTGTGAAAGACCCAAGACTTTCCTTTACATTACAATGAAATTAGTAGATAGCCTGTGATCTGTCGTGATACCAAGCTGTTTGGTATTTGGCTTGCAGTGCTTCTTTGGGGGCGAACAAAATATATTCCTAATGGCTCTTTTTTGCATTAAAAATAAAAGATTGGCCGTAGGGACTGAATTTTATCAGTGAATACCATAATTCAGAATTCAGGCCAAATAAAATAATCAGATTGATCACATTTAGTACTTAAAGATAAATTCCTTTATCACAATTGATTGCTTATTTTGGATGGGGGTAACACTTTCTTAGTGGATGAGGTAACTGTATTTTCATTGTTTGACATAAAAGTTTTTCATCCAATATAATATTAAAATAAATTTTTGTGTAGCAACAATCAACAACCTTAAATCAGAGACCTATATGTTTAATCACTCTACTTAACACATACAGTTAAAAATGCAATAATGGTTTTTAGTATTTTTTAACATGGTGTAAGTGACATGATTTGTTGAAATTAAAGGGAAACGTCAAATTTGTCAAGTATGTATAAGTTTAAATCTCTAGAATCGTCATGGGAGTTGAAATAAGCAACTAATTCTAGAATTATTTCAGTGACATCATATCATATAATTCACCTCGAGCTTTTGGCAGATACTCTTTTATTCTCTGTCATTGATCATTATTTTTAAGTTTGCTTTTATTGGGCATTCAAAAATAATTTTTTTTCTTCTTCAGCCTCCACAGAAGCAGTTAAGGCTTACCCATGCAATCCATCACCATGTGGTCCTAACAGCCAATGTAGAGAGGTTAATGGGCAAGCTGTGTGTTCATGCCAACCAACATATGTAGGTAGTCCACCCAATTGCAAGCCAGAGTGTGTTGTGAATACTGAGTGTCCACTTAACCAAGCATGCAGTAGCTTCAAGTGCCGAGACCCTTGTCCTGGAACTTGTGGATTGGGAGCAAGGTGTGAGGTCGTGAACCATAACCCCATATGCGGCTGTCCTGCTGGATTCACCGGGGATCCATTCTCGAGATGCTACCAGCAGCCAGGTGAGTCTTCTATTTCTGCTGTGTTACAGCCCCTCTGCAACAAACTCTGAAAGTTATTATACATAGTTATAGTCTGTCTCAGTTGAACGGAGTGAAAGATATAAATTAATTAATTAAATGAGTATAATTTGGTCCATGCTGAGGAGTGAAACCTAACTCAGATAATTAAGCATGTAGTTTGTTAAGTAGGTTATTACCAGAGACAGAAAAAAGTCATAGTCATTTAGTCATAGGTTTTTATCATGAAATAGCCGATTTTAGCCAAAAAGTCATGAAATGCGACTTTGTGAAATAAATTTCATAAAATGGTAGTGATCACTTCAGGCTTAACTATCTGGAACCTCTCCATATCGGAAAATGAACTTTACACTTTGTAATGGTCCACTAAATTGATTTATTTCTTACGACCCAGGTTTCATCACTTAGTGTGACATCTCCTGGTACAATGATCATTTTTACATCCGTGTATATATACAGAAATCGAGGTGCTCGGGTGTAAAAGGGGAAGCGAGGTGAAGGGTTGGGAGTGGGAGTGCGGCATTGTGGGATGGAGGCAGAGGGGGAGGGGTGGGGGAGAAAAGGACAGTGTTAGGCTGGGTAGGGATTTTCCTGCGTTGATGGGTCTCTGGGTAAGCTGTATGTGTGTTGTGAGTGAGGAGAAAGAAGGGAAGGATTAGTAGGGAATCTGAGTAAATATACCTCTGTATTCATTTAGTATTAGATACTTTATTTGAACCGATTACCCTATAGTAGCTATGCAGATCATAATATTAGTTATAGTTTTACAGTAAAATAATCATCATGCTTTTAGCTAAGTGTCATAAAATGACCTAATTTCAAAAAATAGATGTCATGAAACAGGAGAATAAGTCATGAAAGTCATAGAATAAATCTCATGAAATGGAAAAAGAAAAGTCATAAAGTCTCTGGTAATTACATTGGGAAAATGATTACAACCATTATTTAAGCTTGGCAAGGAGAGGTGCTACCACTTGTGACATTCTGTGTGCATCATTATTTTAGAGCTTGAATTTAAGTCAATGGATGATATCCTTTAGTTTTGAATTGACAAAAACTGTTGACAGATATTCCGAAAATTACTCAGGTAGTTTACAAAAATTATCATAGTAATTTTCAGAATGACCCATCTCTATTAGTTGCCATCAAGGAAGAGAAGAGGGCTCTGTCATCCTGCGGTAAATGCTAGCTAGACATAAAATTGGGACCAAGAGTTAAATTATTAGATATTTATTTTCAGGCTATTGGTTCTGGTGTTTAATTTTCCTAATGACTGTGACTTTTTTCCTCCTTAGTTGTGCCTCCACCACCAGCTGATCCAATCAATCCTTGTCAGCCATCACCTTGTGGTCCCAACTCTGAGTGCCGTGCAGTTGGAAACAGCCCTGCATGCTCATGTCGAACGGGATACATTGGTTCTCCTCCCAACTGTCGTCCAGAGTGTGTTGTGAATTCAGAATGTCCATCCAATCAAGCGTGTATAGCGGAGAAATGTCGCGATCCCTGTCCAGGGTCTTGTGGCCTTTATGCTCAGTGCCGAGTGCAGAATCACATCCCCACGTGCACGTGCGAGCAAGGATACTCTGGTGATCCCTTCACTCAATGCTCATTGATCGTTGGTGAGTCAACTTACTTAAGTTTAGCATCTATACCTCTGCTCTCATACCGTGGATATTCATTTCACTTTCATGTAAAAGTAGGAAATAATTATTTAAATGCATGAGTTCCTTAAGGGTCAAAATGGAAAAATCCTTCATTAGTTGAGGCATACTTTTTGATAATATTGAAAGTTGTCCCTCAAGTTATGCCCATTTTTTCAATGTGATTCTGAAATAGGATAAATGTTGGGGACAGTGATGAGAAGTAACTGATTAAAATAATCTCATTATTTATAATAATTACATTTTATTTACTTTTACTGGTAATTGTTACTTTATTCAAGTAGTCATTTTATTTGTAATGTAGTACCAATGTGATCGTTACATATGTATAATTGGTATTCTCAGAATAATTTTTAATCGGTGCATAACAAGTGAGTGATAATGTCAATTTCTCCTGTCTGCGGTTGTCTTAGACTGCATGAGCTGTTGTTCACAATCATCCATTTCAAATACTTGTCGGCCATCACCCTCTTCAGTACATTCTTGAGCTTGGTCTCTAACAGAGCCAATTTACTTGTGATATTGTTCTACCTCAGTGTTGCAGCCTAGCAAATCATGATTTTGAAGAGATGTATACGTTGATCCATAATGTTCACTTGAGTTAAGCTGTATGTATGGGGTCAAATCTCGAATGCAAATAATTTGGTGCTCTTGGGGACAAGGAGTATGCAACTTGGGTCTGATTTATGTTCAAATTCATCCAGATAAATATTCATTTTTTTATAGTAATGGAAACATTATAATTAGAATTTTTTCAGGGAGTAATTCTCCTAGGAGTTAATTTTGTTGTAGTCCCAAAGTTTGGAATCACATTTGGGATGATTGTAATCAATAGCTTTTTGAATAATAATTGTTACTTGTAATTCATTATTTTGTTGCTGCTTTAATTGTAATTTGCTGCAATTACTTTTTGGGGTAATTTACCTGAAACTAATCAGTGATCATGGTAAATGTTATTGTGAATTTGTGCAAAGGTCTTACAATATTTAAATCCTATGAATCTATGCTATGATAACAGCTAGGAGAGAAATGTGGGAATTTGGTGCAGGCATATTGCATTTGGATGATTTCACAAAGTGTCCTCACCATGGTAGAGATTTCCGCCTCCCAAATAATGTAAGCAGTTAGTGAATTCACAATTTTTGAGTTAAGAATTACATTTTGACTCATAGCCTGCTTTGTTGCTAGTGTTAAAATGAGTTACGAATGGGAACTAAATAAATATTCATTGTAGATGTCTGAGTTTCCCTCAACATATCGTTTTTTCTAGTGTTTTCCTTGCCCTAATTTCTTCTTCTCTTTTTTGAAAACATTAGTTCAAGCTAGGCCTGTTGAAACACAAGATCCCTGCTACCCATCACCTTGTGGTCCGAATGCTGACTGCTCTGGCAATGGTGTTTGTAAGTGCTTGCATAACTATATGGGGGATCCTTACCAGGGATGCAGGCCTGAATGTGTCCTCAACTCGGACTGCCCCAGGAATAAGGCATGCAAAAACCAACGATGTGTAGACCCGTGCCCTGGAACTTGTGGTCAGGGAGCGCAGTGTGACGTTGTGAACCACATTCCATCCTGCTCCTGCCCGGCACAGACCACAGGCGACCCATTTGTCTCATGCAGATATGTCGAACCTGTTATTGGTAAGTGACCCTTCTGAGATTACTATTCTTATTTTTACATAAGTTGGCATGTAGTTCACAGTTTTTTTGTGTTCTCTCTTTTTCCAGAAGCACCAAAGGAACCATGTAGTCCATCTCCATGTGGGCCGAACAGCATTTGTCGTGTTGTGAATGGGCATGCTGTTTGTTCTTGTGTGTCTGGCTTCATTGGCAGTCCACCATCTTGTCATCCTGAGTGTGTTTCCAGTGCAGAGTGCCCACTGACTCAGGCTTGCCTGAATCAGAAGTGCCGCGATCCATGCCCTGGCACTTGTGGCCAAAATGCACGCTGCCAAGTTGTTAATCACAATCCCATCTGTAGCTGCTCTCCTGGCATGACTGGGGATCCATTTTCTCGTTGTTATGAGCGACCAGGTAAAAAAATGTTTACCTTGCAGCAGAGGTCGTTTTAAGATAGGCTTTTATGGAGTTAATTTCTGAACAGCAGAGTATACAATTTGGCCTGCTTTCATATTGTCGCTCCTGCATCATTTGCCTGAATAGAAACCAATGCCAAATTAATTGATCCTTAAAAATGTCAGCTATCATTAGAAAAAATAATGGACAGGAAATATTCTCATGAATTTCTGGTAATGCTCATTTCGGATTGTCAATTTTGGATGTTAGTTGAGTATTTTTAGCTGTAACAGTGTATACAGTTATTACTTGCAAAATGTTGTGTGACCTCTTGTCAAACACTGCATTGGGAGGCTGCCATTTATTCATGTAACAGTGATCACATAATTATTTAAGAGGTCAAATTTTAGGTGATATTGGGCTTCATTGGGGTACAATGTGGTGAAAACTATTGGCTTGCAATCAAGAAAATATGATAGATAGCTGTACTTTCATGCTATTTTCAATCCTTTGTTCTTTTTCATGTTATTTATGACTTATAATCAATGCAACTTCACTCGCATAGTTATTTAAGAGTTCAATAGATTATTTCATTAGAGTATAATTTGACCAAAACCATTGGTTTTTTTTTGGCATTGTGAGCTATTATGGTAGTTGTTGTAGTTTCATGCCATTTTCAATCTATTGTTTCTTTTCATATTTTTGTAGTATCATTTTTTGTGTTAGCATCAAAGTACATTATCACCTGTTAATCTCATGACATTCTTCCTTTGTCATTTCTCCTCTCATCTGTAGCACCAACTCCTGCTCCTCCTACTGAGCCTTGCCGTCCATCTCCCTGTGGGCCCAATGCTGAGTGTCATGTCCGAGGGGACAGCCCGGCTTGCTCTTGTTTGGCTGGTTACATTGGCCTTCCTCCCAACTGCCGTCCAGAATGTGTCATCAACCCAGAGTGTGACAGTCGAATGGCTTGTGTGGCACTCAAGTGCCAAGATCCATGCCCTGGTTCCTGCGGTCTGAATGCTCAGTGCAGAGTTGTGAACCACAATCCAATCTGTGAATGTGAAGCTGGGTTTACGGGTGATCCATTTAGTGGTTGCCAGCGCACTCCAGGTAGGCCCTGAGAAGGGGATCCACAGCTTGTTTTCTTGCTTGCTGCACGATATGTCCTCACATGCAATGCATGTTCTGTGTCTGTTTGTTGAGCACTGCCTGTTGCACGGTCATTGTGTTGCCTTGTTGTGTGTTATTGCACGTGACATCTGGCTATGGCTTTCCCAGTGTCCTCACTTTGGCGATCATGTGATTTGGAAAAATAGGTATGCTTCATTTTACTGAAGGAGAACTGATGGTGATGAATTACTGAGTCAAGGTTATCTGCTGATTCTAGCCTGTTAGACTGAAGCTTGTTGTGGGTATGTCAGGTTTTGTGCCATTTCAGCATTATCACCGAAGCACAGCCTTCAAACCATTCCCTTTTGGTTGAGACAAGCCCTGCGTGTCTGGCTTGTTTGTGGGAATGCCTTAATCCAGCATAAATATATTTATTGAAGTGAAATTTGATTTTGTCCCTTATAAACTTGGCTTGCGCTAATACAGAGCAGTTACCTCTCTCTTATCTGGCCTATTCTCCCCATTACAAAGCTAAAACAAGAATGATTATCATTCCATGAACCATTAATACTTTGACTCATTGTTGCATATTTTAAGGGAACTTTTCTGATTTGATTTCTTCCAGAGTAGGGCTCCCTAAAGTATCCATCTATGGACGAATATATGTATACATAGGTACATTGTTGATTTATTGTAATTCTGTGAGATTCCCATGATTCTCAGCAGTATACCGTCTGAGTTCTCATGTTGAAAGTGAAGTTACTTTTGTCACCATTTGTTATTTTCTTAGTGCAGGAAAGAGAAATCTGTTCAACTTGATAACTTCTATGCAATTTCATAGTTCTTTATTGAATGAGTGGGACAGTCATGATTCTTGACTGATATTTATTCTGTCATCCTCATAGCAAATTGAAAGAACTATCTGCCCTTTTGCAGTTACCTTGATTCAGTAATCATTGGCCCATTCAGATGTTAGTCAGCATTCAAATTCTCATTTTTCTAGAAAATACTGCAAGTAATCATGTTTGACAAGTTGAATTGTGCTAGTAGAGTTCCTTGAATGAATGTTGGGAAAGCTTTGGCAAAATTGCATGTCTCTGTGTGTGACTCGTATGCTGAGTTAGGACGGTACGGTAAGTGATGTCCTACCACCGAAGGGAAAAATACTTCTCCACCCACCAATGGAAGCATCAAGGAATCACAATGTGCAAGTTTTGGCAAACTGTGCTGTTCTGTCTATCAACAGTCTCAACATCCAGCAGTTTTAGTTTATATGTCATAGGTTAGCCCAATATTTTTAGGAAATATTGGCCATGTTACACCATTATGGCAGTAGAATTAATGCTGTGAAAGTATGTGGTAGGTTTACCAAGTGATTTGTGTTCTACATAGTCTAGTTACTATGCATTTAATGATAGCGAGAACTCTCTTTCCCGGGAAACTTTGAAAAGATTGTCCTCAGTATTGATTTCTGAAGTAAATGTTTTAAGCAGTGGATTGAAACCAGCAAAATTAAGCTGATACTGCATTATTTGGAGCATTTCCTGTTCAAGAGAGTTCCATTTGTAAGACAAAATGAAAAATTTATGTTCTAAAATGGTGAGAATTTCATCATCATGGGAATTGACTCGGCAAATAGTGATATCTTCTGAGCAGTGTGTGTTCATTTCTCAATCGTCACTTGACATTTTCCAAGTGATATTTTTGGGAACGTCTCATGCTGCTCACTTTATAGCGAAAGCCTGCCAATATGTTAAGGTTCTCACAATCATAGCTGGATGGGGTTTGATAAAGTTTGAATTCACGAACTGTATCCTCGCTTGAGGTTATTAATGAAGCTAAAGAGTTTTTTTTTTTTAACTTCAGTCCATGGCACCATTGATATGCATGGAAAAAATGAGGACCGTAACAGATGGCAGTCAACTCATGAGTGTCTTTGCGATCATGTCGTTGCTAAAGACAATATTAACCTTTTTACACCTCTGCTTTGTTGGAAAGTATCTTAAGAAAATTCCATTATGTTGCAGTAACTGTTGCCTCTGAGGCTCTGACACCATGCAATCCGTCCCCTTGTGGGTCGAATGCTGTGTGTAAGGAGCGGAATGGGGCAGGCTCCTGCGTGTGCTTGCCTGAGTATATTGGCAACCCTTATGAGGGATGTCGTCCAGAATGTGTGTTGAACTCAGAATGTCCATCAACAAAGGCCTGCATCAGCAGCAAATGTCAGAATCCTTGTCTCGGGGCATGTGGCCAGAATGCAATCTGTGAGGTGGTCAACCACTCACCAATGTGCACTTGTCAGCGAGGATATATTGGGGATGCATTTAGTCGTTGTCGACCTGAGCCATTGCAGTGTAAGGAAGCTTATTTTAGGAAATAATAAACATCGATTGAATATCTTATTTGCAGGAGGATGAAAATGGCAATGTCTTTTGCCTTTGTAAAATATCACTTAATGATGATTAATGTGAATTCTCACTTTTAAGCATGATCTGCATGATCTATCTTCCTCCTACTTGCTTCTAAGCCCACCTATTGGGACAGTAAATTATCTTTTAAAGAATGAATGTAATTCTCTAAATTCTGTTTCATTTTTTTTCTTTGGTGTCTTTTTTTCTTGCTACAAAATTATCATTTTCAATTTTTATATCCTTGCATGTATTGAATCTTATAACTATTTTAATTTCTCTGTATGTGATGGTTTTCCTGTATGCATGACTCTGTGTCTGTGTTTCTTTCTTACATGTATCTTGCATGCTACTCTTTCCTTCAAAAAAGTACCAGTCATTGAAGAAACCAATCCTTGTGAACCATCCCCATGCGGGCCCTATAGCAGGTGTCGGGAGGTCAATGGGCAGGCTGTGTGCTCTTGCTTGCCCGACCATGTGAGCAGCCCACCTACTTGTAGGCCTGAGTGCACAACAAGCTCAGAATGCCCTCCCACCAAGGCATGTGTGGATCGGAAATGCAAAGACCCATGCCCTGGACCCTGTGGAACTAACACTCAATGTAGTGTTGTGAACCATAGTCCCATTTGTAGCTGCAGGCAGGGCTTAACGGGAGATCCATTTGTGAGATGCTATCCTCTACCACGTAAGCCTCTCCTTTGTTGAATTTTGTTTGTCACTACATTAAGGCATGCATTGCTCTGTGTTGGAGATCATTTTTGTGCATCCATGCCTGCAGTAGCATCTTCTGATTTGATGCAACTTTATTCTGTCAGTATCCTATCGGCTTGTTTTTCCATTGGTCAATGTTGAATGTTTCTCCACTTTCTAAGGAATGCTTGCCTTTGAATTGTGTTCTGAATCTTCTATCTCTTGTCTTCACCTTTGTGTTAAATGGCCTTGTTTCTCTCCTCTCTCTCTCCTTCTCTGTTGGATGTGCACGTCTTCATCATTTCTTGTAGCTGCACCCTCTATTCCCACCAAGCCCATCCGTATCGATCCCTGTGTCCCCTCTCCTTGTGGTTCCTTCTCTGAGTGTAGGGATATAGGGGGAGCACCATCTTGCTCCTGCAGGTCTGGTTACATTGGCAGTCCACCAAATTGTCGACCAGAGTGTGTCATCAACTCGGAGTGTCCCAGCACTAGGGCTTGTATGAGAGAGAAATGTAGAGACCCTTGCCCTGGGTCCTGTGGGCAGGGTGCTCAATGCACCGTCCTCTACCACACGCCCATGTGTACTTGTCCAGCTGGATACACTGGGGATCCATTCTCGAGCTGCTATCCCAAGCCACCTGAAAGTAGGTTGATGTTTTTAAATTGTTTTTTGTTAGCTGGGTCTTCACAGATCCTATAGCATGTGTTCAATTGTTGTTTGAATTCTTCCATGGGAGGCCTTTAGAAAGGTATTCAACTCTTAATTCACAGCACCAGCACCTGTTGTTGCTTCAGACCCGTGCGACCCATCTCCTTGTGGGCCTAATGCACAATGTCGTGACGGTATCTGCACATGCTCATCAGAGTACCGAGGAGATCCTTATGTTGGTTGTAGACCAGAATGTGTCATGAGTACAGATTGCCAAAGAAACTTGGCTTGCATGAGGCAGAAGTGTGTGGATCCATGCCCTGGAACTTGCGGACAGAATGCAAGGTGTGAAGTAGTTAACCATGTGCCAATGTGCAGCTGTCCAGAGAAATACTCTGGTAATCCATTTGTAGATTGCAGACCATATCAAGGTAAAAAGACTGTATGAATTTTTAGAGTTTTAGTTTCAGAATAGGTGCTCCACATTCTTCATATTTCAGAACTTTTTTACAATCTGCCTCAGCCCTAGAAAAATATATTTGCTGGAAGGATAGTAATTGTGAGATGATTAGGTCGTTAAGAATTATTTCTCTCTATAATGTTCCCTTTTGGAATTCCTCTTTGTCAATTAGTGGCCATAGTTTTCATTAATGTCATGCCCTTCACCCTAAATAAAGTTCCAGCATTACGTGCTATGTATATAAAATAGAATTTATTGGAGTGAATGGATATTTCATACTTCATTAATCAACCAAAGCACTGGGATGGCATTAACGTCACTACTTAATAATAATAATTAACTCTTGTTTAACATAACATTGTAAATTTACCCCTGAAAAAAATCATAATAAAATTGAATCAATTCATTAAAAATTAACTCAAAATTGTTTCAGCCTATCAGATTAAAGCAGTCCTAACATGATAATAGGCAACATGTAGCATCCTACAAGGAGTTTGACTGGTGCCAGATGATTCCTTCTTTATATCAATTATATTCACTCTATAAATGCTATTAAAATGAGATTAATTGCTGGGTCATTTACCACGATTTTTTGCAAATTTCTACCACATTCATTTAATATTCCTGAAATAAGCAGTTAGAATAGTCTATCAGAAGATAATAGCTTCAACATTTTAAAAAAAGTTGCCATCTTTCAGTATTGGATCATATTATCTTTGAAATAACGTCAATCAGAAAGGAAGGGCTGCTTACTCCTTAAGACATAGTTATTCTAGCCATTGTATCAGAGCCAGAACTATGTCACAAATACAGTAAGTCCTCGGTATGCGTCGTTTCGATTTACATCTGATTTGATGTTATGTCCATGCTGACAAGGGTCAATGAAAAATTTTTCCCTGTTTAATGCTAATAATATAGAGACCGTATGAGCATATGCTTGCATTTTTTGATAACTGAGACAATATTCCTATCTGAACTAGCTATTTTTTTTCCTGGATAAAGGCAAAAAACGAGTTTTGAAATTAACGCCTTGATTTATCGCAGGATCAAAGTGGTCACGAATACCTGAATCCGTTTTACATTATTTTGACTTTAATGGCTCTTCTTCAACACGCATCTGTCATGTCAATCGAGGACTCACTGTATCTTTATCATGCATATAGAGGTCATGGATATTCCAGAAAAATAATTACACATAAAGGATAAAACATCTTTATGTACTGTAAGCAAACATAAAAAGAGAATATTACAGGGATAGGCTACTGGAGTAAAAGAGTAATCTGGTATTAAGTATGGAAAAGGCACTACATAGAGTATGGTTGCATAAATCATAAAAAAATAAACCGACTTCCTATCTACCTCTAAAAATATGTTTAAGATAGACATCAAGATGCTCAAATTCATTCATACGCTTAGACTTTCCAGAACCACTTTATTCACAGCTACTAATAATTCTGTAAAACTACGGATACATGCATTAAAAAGGAAGTATCTTAAGATAAATATTTAAAATACGCGAACCTAACTCATCTCACAAAACATGCGATTCTATATAATTTCTTAAAAAATAAATCAAGGAAATTTTTATAAGAGTACAAAAAAAATAGCAAAACATTTGCCGTACTCATCCATCTAACTTAGACTCGGAATAAGTAGCATGTGGAGCACCAAAAGGCTAGAATAACACACAAAAATTTGTTAATAATTACTAAAATTCACATTTAATAGAACAAGTGAACACACAACCATGTCGACCATCGCCTTGTGGACCTAACAGCCAGTGTCGCGAGGTGAACGGTCAGGCGGTGTGCTCATGCGTTCCCGGGTACATGGGAAGCCCACCGAACTGCCGACCGGAATGCGTGGTGAGCTCGGAGTGTGCTCCGAACGAGGCTTGCAACAACCAGAAGTGCAGGAACCCCTGCCTGGGTACTTGCGGAATAGGGGCGAAGTGCGAGGTGATCAACCACAACCCGATCTGCAGCTGCCCGCCGCGGTACCAGGGAGACCCGTTCATTCGGTGCAGTCCGATCCGTAAGCATGAGATGTGGGATAGCTAGAGTGGGTGGTGTTTCAGTCGATGGTCGCGAGGTGTCAGTCTCGGGATAACGGTGGGTTTTCCTCTCTGTTTTCTTTCCGTCAGCCGACACGCCGCCGCGTCCTCCAGTGAACCCTTGCCAACCGTCGCCGTGCGGTCCTTACGCCGAGTGTCGGGTGATCGCGGATAGTCCCTCGTGCTCGTGCCTTCCCGAGTACAAGGGCTCGCCGCCCAACTGCCGTCCCGAGTGCGTCAGCAACAGCGAATGCTCGAGTCACCTGGCCTGCATGAGCCAAAAATGCCGCGACCCGTGCCCTGGTAGTTGCGGGGCGAACGCCGAGTGCAGGGTGGTCAGTCACACGCCGATGTGCGTGTGCCTGTCTGGCTTCGCCGGCGACCCGTTCTCGCAGTGCAACCCACAGCAATGTAAATGAACAGGCTTTAGTACCGTAGTTGTAGAATAGAATTTTGAAGCAATGATTTGTTGAGGAGTGGGCAGGGCGCGTTTAGTAATGTTGCGGAACGTTTTCTTTCAGTGGAGCCAGTGTTGGCCAATCCCACGCCGTGCGTTCCTTCCCCTTGCGGGTCGAACGCCGTGTGCAGGGAGCGAAACGGCGCTGGAGCGTGCAGTTGCATAGAGGATTATTTCGGAAACCCGTACGAAGGGTGTCGACCCGAGTGCGTGGTGAGCTCCGATTGCGCGTCGAACAGGGCTTGCATAAGGAACAAGTGCCAGGACCCGTGCCCAGGAAATTGCGGGCGCAACGCAGACTGCCAGGTGGTGAACCACTTGCCGTCTTGCGTGTGCCGCGCCGGATACACAGGGAATCCTTTCAGCTACTGCAGTCCGACGCCGGCGGAACGTAAGGAAACGATGTCACTTGGAGTGTGTAGTAAATTGGGGGGTGGGTGTGGGAGGCGCAGCTGGATTAATTTGTGAATGCAATTCAATTTTAGCCGTCGTCAGCGAGCCCAGAGACCCGTGCTCGCCGTCACCTTGCGGTCCGAATAGCCAGTGTCGTGAGGTCAACGGCCAGGGCGTGTGTTCGTGTCTGGTGGGCTACGTGGGTAGTCCGCCTGGCTGCAGGCCGGAGTGCGTGGTTAGCCCGGAGTGCCCACGTGAAAAGGCCTGCGTAAATCAGAAGTGCGTGAACCCATGCCCTGGCCCGTGCGGCCAAAACACTCGCTGCGAGGTGATCAACCACAGTCCAATCTGTACCTGCCAGTCCGGATACACGGGAGACGCGTTCACGAGATGCTACCCGATACCACGTAAGAGGAATGAAAAATGTCGATGCTTGGTGATAACGCCGCCTCGAATGCGCTTCAAACATCGCTGACAGTCCGGCAGCGAGACCGGCGCCAGGGCGGGCGTGATTCCGGCTGCGCGTCTGCGCCGCACCCGACGGTGGGCCGCGCGCGTAGCTTCGGTGTCGCGAGATTTCGAGCCCGTGGCGGGGCGGTCCGGTCTCGGTCGAGCCCTCGGTCGGGGGGCTCGGCGGGTGGACTGCGACGCTGGCGTTTGAAACGCATTGGAGTCGCTCGTCTCACGAATTCTCATACTTGGCTCCTTATCCCTGCAGCTCCTCCGCCGCCGGTTCACACGCCGGTGTTCGTGGACCCGTGCGTGCCGTCTCCGTGCGGCCCGTACTCCGAGTGCAGGGACATAGGCGGGGCGCCGTCCTGCTCGTGTCGCGTTGGCTACACGGGCAGTCCGCCCAACTGTCGTCCTGAGTGCGTCATCAACTCGGATTGCGCGAGCAATAGGGCTTGCATGAGGGAGAAATGCAGAGATCCGTGCCCTGGCTCCTGCGGGCAGGGCGCTCAGTGCGCCGTCCTCAACCACGTGCCGATGTGCACATGCCCGGCCGGATACACCGGGGACCCGTTCTCCAACTGCTACCCGAAGCCGCCAGAACGTAGGTTGCGGAGTCCCCTCGGGGTCGCTTGATTCCTTTTCGCTTTAGTAGCCTTCGATGAAGCTACGGTTCATGGCGCTGACGGGGTATCGCATTTCAATTTGCAGAGCAAGAACCAGTCGTGGCGTCGGATCCTTGTCACCCATCGCCGTGCGGCTCCAACGCGCAGTGTCGCGAAGGAATATGCACATGCCTGCCAGAGTACCAAGGAGACCCGTACGTGGGTTGCAGGCCGGAGTGCGTAATGAGCTCGGATTGTCCGAGGGACAAGGCATGCGTGAGGCAGAAGTGCGTGGACCCGTGTCCGGGCACTTGCGGCCAGAACGCGAGGTGCGAGGTAGTCAACCACATTCCCATGTGCAGCTGTCCGGAGAGGTATTCTGGGAATCCTTTCGTGGACTGCAGGCCATATCAAGGTAAAGGGAGAGGTTTGATTGTGTGGTGGAGCGTCGCAGAGGGTGTTCCAGGTTCGCGATTCGGTCTGGTGGGGAAGGATTGTCTCTGGGAGGGGTGTCTCGTCCGTGAGGGTAGATGTCCGTTGGGCGTGAATGGACGCGGGGTCCGGAGGGGGGCGCCGGAGATAATAATATTAATAATAAACGTTTATTGTCGTGGACCAATTGGTCCTTTAGACATAGATGAAAGAACAACTACAAAGAATACAACTCTAAGATCCTGAATAAATGTATACATATTGTTACATAGAGTGAAATGAGAATGTGTAAGAGTGTGAAAATGTGTGAGAGAATGTATGTAATCATCACATTCTCATAGCCATAATATTACATAACATATTATAATCCAAAGGAAACAACAATCAATTTCACTTTTCATTTCAACATGTTGGAATTTATCAGATTGAAAACTTTTCTTTTAAAACTTGCGATGGATTTACATGCTTTAACATCATCAGGCAGTGAATTCCATCTGCGGGAAATAGACACTATGAACGATCTATGATATATCTCTGTACGATGGTGTGGGATCAATAGATCGGAAAGATGAGTTCTTGTAGAACGTTGTTGTACATTTCTTTTAAAGACAAATTTATTGAACAAATAAGGCGGACATCCAGACTTAAGAATTTTATATGCCGTTATTAGGGTAAAATGGACTCGTCTTTCACGTGCTTTTAGCCATTTGAGATTTGTGTATGCCTCACTTATATGCTCCAAACTTTTAAGGTCGCATATAAATCGTACTGAAGCATTCATTGCTATTTGAAGTCTGCGGTTATTATCCTCGTCTATACTACATATCATACTACAGCAATATTCGAAATATTTAAAGATTATTGCGTTTACAACTGACTTCTGGATGTTGAAGGGAAGTTGCTTTTTGGCCCTAATCAATTGGTGAAGGTTCCTGAAACACTTACTTCTAATGCTTAGGCAGTGCATTTTCCAGTCCATGTTTCTATCAATAAAGACCCCCAGATTTTTTACATGTTCTTTATACGGAATAATTTTGTTTTTCACAATTATGGGAGGAATGTGATGAAAATTTACTTTAGCAATTAACTGTCGGCTTCCAATGATGATAGCCTTGGTTTTGTTTTCATTAAGCTCCAAACCATTTATCTCCGCCCACCTACATATTTGTTCGATGTCCATATTAATGCTATTAATAGTGTTTGGTAGATTCATCACAGCAGACTGCTGGTACACCTGAAAATCGTCAGCATATAGATGATATTGACAATTCTTAAGGGATCTTGGGAGATCGTTTATGTACAGGGAAAATAGTAATGGACTTAGAACAGAACCTTGCACCATCCCTGAGTCTACATTCAACCAGTTTGAGACTTTCCCGTCTTTTCCAAGAGTTGCTTGTGTTCGCCCACTGAGGTACGAACGAAACCATTTGATAACGCTTTCAGATAGCCGATAACCTTTTAGCTTCTGCAATAAACGTGCGTGACTTACAGAATCAAAAGCTTTTGAGAAGTCAAAAAGGACGAGAATTGTAAGTTGTTTGCGATCTATTGCTTGACATATATCTTCCGTCAGTCCGAGTAGGACAGTTTGGGTGCTAAATCCAGGTCTAAAACCAGATTGCCTAGGATCTAGTAGGTTGTGTGCAGTAATGTGATTATTGATTTGATCAAAAACTATTCGCTCTAGCACCTTGGCTGTTGAGCATATTATTCCTATAGGCCGATAGTCGCTCGGTTTAGAGGGATTTGAGCACTTTGAAATGGGGCGAAGCAATGTCCTTTTCCAAATTTTAGGGTAGACTCCCAATTGCAATGATGAATCAAAGGTATTTAGAAGAGTGGGCAGCAACAGTGGCAGTGACTTTTTTTATGAATTCAATGGGGATTTCATCATACCCTCTAGCATTAGAAGTAATATTACGACAGGCTTTCATTACCTCTGATTCTTTTACATGTGCGAAAAAGAATTTATTATCGAGAGAAACTATCTCGTCGCTTTCGGTTAACTGTGCAAGGTTATCGTTGTTGCTATTTGTGGAAAAATGATTGTTAAGAATATCAGGGTGAAATGTTGGAAAATTGTCTTTCTTTGTTTTAATTAAGCCTAAACTTCGTAGATGTTTCCACGTATCCTTTGTACCCTGGCTCTTGGAGAAAGGGGTATTGTAATAATTACTTTTGGCCCTGATTATCATTTTTTGGTAATCTTCCTTTGTTTTTTATAACTAGAGAAAGAATTTTCGTCTCTATGTCTTCTAAACATAGCCCTGGCTCTATTTCTCTTCTTCATAGTTAGCTTAATTTCTGGTGTGATCCAGGGAGTCGGTGGATGGGTTACGCGAATGCTTCGGATCTGGGCGTCAAGATCGAATGTTTCTATTATGTGAAGATTAAATAACTTTATTTTTTCATCGGGTATCTGTGCTCTCACGATTCCGTTCCAATCTCTGTTAGCTAGGTCAGACAGAAACTTGGTGTGGTCAAAGGTCCTATAGTCTCTATAGTTGATAAATTTTATCGTTTGCTCAGGGACTTTGAATTCATACACGAGAGATATTTGATCGTGGCAGGTCATGTCTAGTTCTGAAAGCAGGTCTATCCTAACTACTTTCTTACGGTCGTCAACACAAAAAATGTCTAAGGTTGAGTCGGCATTATGAGTATGACAGGTTGGTTCTGTGGACAAGATGCTAAGGTTGAAACCGGACATCATATCTTGTAACATCTGGTGTGCTGGAGACGGACTAGAGAGATCGATATTAAAATCACCCATGATGATTACATCCTCATAATTCATAATGATGGAACCTAGAAAATTTTCAAAATCATATAACCACTCGGATTTAGGGGGATTATATACAATTACGAGTAACAACATTAGTGAGGCCCGTCTTATCTCTAGGCACATGTATTCGGGCTTATTGGAGTAGATGCTAGAAGATGTACCCAAAACTTTAGCGGATAGAGGTTCACGAACATATATACCCATTCCCCCCCTCTCTTTCCTTCTCGGTCATTTCGGAAAAGTTTAATAGTTCAACGCAACAAAATCATCGCCAATAGTTGATTTCAACCATGTTTCAGTGACACCTATTATATGGACCTCTCTAGAATCATAATACATTTTAAATTCCTCGAAATGTGCGACAAAAGATTGTACGTTAATTAATGAAACGTTGATATTTTTATCAGTGCTAGCATGCAGATTTGTCTTGGATAAACACGTATCACTATTCATAAAAAAATATCCAAATCTTTCTTAGACTGGATGACAACGACAGGGCCGGTTTCTGATTGCCTCACAAGGATGTTACCATTTTTCACCCAAACAAATTTTAATTTTCCCTCCTTTTTGAGACCTCTAGCGAGGGCAAACATATATCTATTGTATTTGGTGAGGGCTTCATCAATGTATATTGTTTGGTTGATCTGCGAGGGAGCAGTTGTATCGGAGAACCAGCCCACGTCTCTAGAGCTGAAATTTTTCTCAGCACGACGCTTCGCAATGACGTCGTTTTTTTTGCTCTGCCTCACAAAGCGGACTATGATCGGGGGAGCGTAAGCGCGTGAGTCACTGTTGTGGTGAGGCCTGGGTCTAAAAACTCAGTCTATGTTCTCCGCTGACACATGCACATCAACGACGGAGCAAATATTTATGACCACACTTTGAATGTTATCATCTTGGGACAGTGGCACACCTCTTATCTCGACTGAGTTTTTCAGTGTGCTTTGTTCAATTTTATTTAACTTAAGTTCAAGGTCATTTGCTTTTTCTTGGAGCACGTTCACTACACCCTTAACATTTGACAGTTCTTCCTCAATGGTTCTTCAATGGAGAAGGTTCCCCGCCGGACGTCCGCGGGTCGGAATCGCGGGGGATGCGCGGGCGCGGCGGTCGGCGCGCTCGCGTCCGGATTGCGCGTGCGGAGGTAGGCGGTCGGTGGGTGGGCTCGCCGGGTGAGGCGAGCTCAGTCCGCGCCTGCTCCGTTTCGGGAGCGCGTCCGGGTTTTCGGTTCGGGGCGGTTTCTGACCGCCGTCGAGTGGTCGTTGTTTCGGCGTTGGAGTGGGGTCAGGGGTGATTGTTGGGCCGTGGATTCAAATGACGGGTGGTCGTGGAGTAGGGTGTGATTGCGAGTCGGGCGGGAGAATTCTTTTCCTTTAGGGTGGTCGCCGGATTGTCTTTTCGTGGCTGGGAATGGGGCTCTGGAACTTCCTCCGCTTTCGCCCTGCCGATAATGGTGTTTGCGGGGCTTGAGTGGGGGAATTCGGAGTGACGGTTTGTTTTTCTTGGTAGAACCGGTGGTGAGTGAGCCTTGCCGGCCGTCGCCTTGCGGGCCGAACAGCCAGTGTCGCGAGGTGAACGGTCAGGCGGTGTGCTCATGCGTTCCCGGGTACATGGGAAGCCCACCGAACTGCCGACCGGAATGCGTGGTGAGCTCGGAGTGTGCTCCGAACGAGGCTTGCAACAACCAGAAGTGCAGGAACCCCTGCCTGGGTACTTGCGGAATAGGGGCGAAGTGCGAGGTGATCAACCACAACCCGATCTGCAGCTGCCCGCCGCGGTACCAGGGAGACCCGTTCATTCGGTGCAGTCCGATCCGTAAGCATGAGATGTGGGATAGCTAGAGTGGGTGGTGTTTCAGTCGATGGTCGCGAGGTGTCAGTCTCGGGATAACGGTGGGTTTTCCTCTCTGTTTTCTTTCCGTCAGCCGACACGCCGCCGCGTCCTCCAGTGAACCCTTGCCAACCGTCGCCGTGCGGTCCTTACGCCGAGTGTCGGGTGATCGCGGATAGTCCCTCGTGCTCGTGCCTTCCCGAGTACAAGGGCTCGCCGCCCAACTGCCGTCCCGAGTGCGTCAGCAACAGCGAATGCTCGAGTCACCTGGCCTGCATGAGCCAAAAATGCCGCGACCCGTGCCCTGGTAGTTGCGGGGCGAACGCCGAGTGCAGGGTGGTCAGTCACACGCCGATGTGCGTGTGCCTGTCTGGCTTCGCCGGCGACCCGTTCTCGCAGTGCAACCCACAGCAATGTAAATGAACAGGCTTTAGTACCGTAGTTGTAGAATTGAATTTTGAAGCAATGATTTGTTGAGGAGTGGGCAGGGCGCGTTTAGTAATGTTGCGGAACGTTTTCTTTCAGTGGAGCCAGTGTTGGCCAATCCCACGCCGTGCGTTCCTTCCCCTTGCGGGTCGAACGCCGTGTGCAGGGAGCGAAACGGCGCTGGAGCGTGCAGTTGCATAGAGGATTATTTCGGAAACCCGTACGAAGGGTGTCGACCCGAGTGCGTGGTGAGCTCCGATTGCGCGTCGAACAGGGCTTGCATAAGGAACAAGTGCCAGGACCCGTGCCCAGGAAATTGCGGGCGCAACGCAGACTGCCAGGTGGTGAACCACTTGCCGTCTTGCGTGTGCCGCGCCGGATACACAGGGAATCCTTTCAGCTACTGCAGTCCGACGCCGGCGGAACGTAAGGAAACGATGTCACTTGGAGTGTGTAGTAAATTGGGGGGTGGGTGTGGGAGGCGCAGCTGGATTAATTTGTGAATGCAATTCAATTTTAGCCGTCGTCAGCGAGCCCAGAGACCCGTGCTCGCCGTCACCTTGCGGTCCGAATAGCCAGTGTCGTGAGGTCAACGGCCAGGGCGTGTGTTCGTGTCTGGTGGGCTACGTGGGTAGTCCGCCTGGCTGCAGGCCGGAGTGCGTGGTTAGCCCGGAGTGCCCACGTGAAAAGGCCTGCGTAAATCAGAAGTGCGTGAACCCATGCCCTGGCCCGTGCGGCCAAAACACTCGCTGCGAGGTGATCAACCACAGTCCAATCTGTACCTGCCAGTCCGGATACACGGGAGACGCGTTCACGAGATGCTACCCGATACCACGTAAGAGGAATGAAAAATGTCGATGCTTGGTGATAACGCCGCCTCGAATGCGCTTCAAACATCGCTGACAGTCCGGCAGCGAGACCGGCGCCAGGGCGGGCGTGATTCCGGCTGCGCGTCTGCGCCGCACCCGACGGTGGGCCGCGCGCGTAGCTTCGGTGTCGCGAGATTTCGAGCCCGTGGCGGGGCGGTCCGGTCTCGGTCGAGCCCTCGGTCGGGGGGCTCGGCGGGTGGACTGCGACGCTGGCGTTTGAAACGCATTGGAGTCGCTCGTCTCACGAATTCTCATACTTGGCTCCTTATCCCTGCAGCTCCTCCGCCGCCGGTTCACACGCCGGTGTTCGTGGACCCGTGCGTGCCGTCTCCGTGCGGCCCGTACTCCGAGTGCAGGGACATAGGCGGGGCGCCGTCCTGCTCGTGTCGCGTTGGCTACACGGGCAGTCCGCCCAACTGTCGTCCTGAGTGCGTCATCAACTCGGATTGCGCGAGCAATAGGGCTTGCATGAGGGAGAAATGCAGAGATCCGTGCCCTGGCTCCTGCGGGCAGGGCGCTCAGTGCGCCGTCCTCAACCACGTGCCGATGTGCACATGCCCGGCCGGATACACCGGGGACCCGTTCTCCAACTGCTACCCGAAGCCGCCAGAACGTAGGTTGCGGAGTCCCCTCGGGGTCGCTTGATTCCTTTTCGCTTTAGTAGCCTTCGATGAAGCTACGGTTCATGGCGCTGACGGGGTATCGCATTTCAATTTGCAGAGCAAGAACCAGTCGTGGCGTCGGATCCTTGTCACCCATCGCCGTGCGGCTCCAACGCGCAGTGTCGCGAAGGAATATGCACATGCCTGCCAGAGTACCAAGGAGACCCGTACGTGGGTTGCAGGCCGGAGTGCGTAATGAGCTCGGATTGTCCGAGGGACAAGGCATGCGTGAGGCAGAAGTGCGTGGACCCGTGTCCGGGCACTTGCGGCCAGAACGCGAGGTGCGAGGTAGTCAACCACATTCCCATGTGCAGCTGTCCGGAGAGGTATTCTGGGAATCCTTTCGTGGACTGCAGGCCATATCAAGGTAAAGGGAGAGGTTTGATTGTGTGGTGGAGCGTCGCAGAGGGTGTTCCAGGTTCGCGATTCGGTCTGGTGGGGAAGGATTGTCTCTGGGAGGGGTGTCTCGTCCGTGAGGGTAGATGTCCGTTGGGCGTGAATGGACGCGGGGTCCGGAGGGGGGCGCCGGAGATAATAATATTAATAATAAACGTTTATTGTCGTGGACCAATTGGTCCTTTAGACATAGATGAAAGAACAACTACAAAGAATACAACTCTAAGATCCTGAATAAATGTATACATATTGTTACATAGAGTGAAATGAGAATGTGTAAGAGTGTGAAAATGTGTGAGAGAATGTATGTAATCATCACATTCTCATAGCCATAATATTACATAACATATTATAATCCAAAGGAAACAACAATCAATTTCACTTTTCATTTCAACATGTTGGAATTTATCAGATTGAAAACTTTTCTTTTAAAACTTGCGATGGATTTACATGCTTTAACATCATCAGGCAGTGAATTCCATCTGCGGGAAATAGACACTATGAACGATCTATGATATATCTCTGTACGATGGTGTGGGATCAATAGATCGGAAAGATGAGTTCTTGTAGAACGTTGTTGTACATTTCTTTTAAAGACAAATTTATTGAACAAATAAGGCGGACATCCAGACTTAAGAATTTTATATGCCGTTATTAGGGTAAAATGGACTCGTCTTTCACGTGCTTTTAGCCATTTGAGATTTGTGTATGCCTCACTTATATGCTCCAAACTTTTAAGGTCGCATATAAATCGTACTGAAGCATTCATTGCTATTTGAAGTCTGCGGTTATTATCCTCGTCTATACTACATATCATACTACAGCAATATTCGAAATATTTAAAGATTATTGCGTTTACAACTGACTTCTGGATGTTGAAGGGAAGTTGCTTTTTGGCCCTAATCAATTGGTGAAGGTTCCTGAAACACTTACTTCTAATGCTTAGGCAGTGCATTTTCCAGTCCATGTTTCTATCAATAAAGACCCCCAGATTTTTTACATGTTCTTTATACGGAATAATTTTGTTTTTCACAATTATGGGAGGAATGTGATGAAAATTTACTTTAGCAATTAACTGTCGGCTTCCAATGATGATAGCCTTGGTTTTGTTTTCATTAAGCTCCAAACCATTTATCTCCGCCCACCTACATATTTGTTCGATGTCCATATTAATGCTATTAATAGTGTTTGGTAGATTCATCACAGCAGACTGCTGGTACACCTGAAAATCGTCAGCATATAGATGATATTGACAATTCTTAAGGGACCTTGGGAGATCGTTTATGTACAGGGAAAATAGTAATGGACTTAGAACAGAACCTTGCACCATCCCTGAGTCTACATTCAACCAGTTTGAGACTTTCCCGTCTTTTCCAAGAGTTGCTTGTGTTCGCCCACTGAGGTACGAACGAAACCATTTGATAACGCTTTCAGATAGCCGATAACCTTTTAGCTTCTGCAATAAACGTGCGTGACTTACAGAATCAAAAGCTTTTGAGAAGTCAAAAAGGACGAGAATTGTAAGTTGTTTGCGATCTATTGCTTGACATATATCTTCCGTCAGTCCGAGTAGGACAGTTTGGGTGCTAAATCCAGGTCTAAAACCAGATTGCCTAGGATCTAGTAGGTTGTGTGCAGTAATGTGATTATTGATTTGATCAAAAACTATTCGCTCTAGCACCTTGGCTGTTGAGCATATTATTCCTATAGGCCGATAGTCGCTCGGTTTAGAGGGATTTGAGCACTTTGAAATGGGGCGAAGCAATGTCCTTTTCCAAATTTTAGGGTAGACTCCCAATTGCAATGATGAATCAAAGGTATTTAGAAGAGTGGGCAGCAACAGTGGCAGTGACTTTTTTTATGAATTCAATGGGGATTTCATCATACCCTCTAGCATTAGAAGTAATATTACGACAGGCTTTCATTACCTCTGATTCTTTTACATGTGCGAAAAAGAATTTATTATCGAGAGAAACTATCTCGTCGCTTTCGGTTAACTGTGCAAGGTTATCGTTGTTGCTATTTGTGGAAAAATGATTGTTAAGAATATCAGGGTGAAATGTTGGAAAATTGTCTTTCTTTGTTTTAATTAAGCCTAAACTTCGTAGATGTTTCCACGTATCCTTTGTACCCTGGCTCTTGGAGAAAGGGGTATTGTAATAATTACTTTTGGCCCTGATTATCATTTTTTGGTAATCTTCCTTTGTTTTTTATAACTAGAGAAAGAATTTTCGTCTCTATGTCTTCTAAACATAGCCCTGGCTCTATTTCTCTTCTTCATAGTTAGCTTAATTTCTGGTGTGATCCAGGGAGTCGGTGGATGGGTTACGCGAATGCTTCGGATCTGGGCGTCAAGATCGAATGTTTCTATTATGTGAAGATTAAATAACTTTATTTTTTCATCGGGTATCTGTGCTCTCACGATTCCGTTCCAATCTCTGTTAGCTAGGTCAGACAGAAACTTGGTGTGGTCAAAGGTCCTATAGTCTCTATAGTTGATAAATTTTATCGTTTGCTCAGGGACTTTGAATTCATACACGAGAGATATTTGATCGTGGCAGGTCATGTCTAGTTCTGAAAGCAGGTCTATCCTAACTACTTTCTTACGGTCGTCAACACAAAAAATGTCTAAGGTTGAGTCGGCATTATGAGTATGACAGGTTGGTTCTGTGGACAAGATGCTAAGGTTGAAACCGGACATCATATCTTGTAACATCTGGTGTGCTGGAGACGGACTAGAGAGATCGATATTAAAATCACCCATGATGATTACATCCTCATAATTCATAATGATGGAACCTAGAAAATTTTCAAAATCATATAACCACTCGGATTTAGGGGGATTATATACAATTACGAGTAACAACATTAGTGAGGCCCGTCTTATCTCTAGGCACATGTATTCGGGCTTATTGGAGTAGATGCTAGAAGATGTACCCAAAACTTTAGCGGATAGAGGTTCACGAACATATATACCCATTCCCCCCCTCTCTTTCCTTCTCGGTCATTTCGGAAAAGTTTAATAGTTCAACGCAACAAAATCATCGCCAATAGTTGATTTCAACCATGTTTCAGTGACACCTATTATATGGACATCTCTAGAATCATAATACATTTTAAATTCCTCGAAATGTGCGACAAAAGATTGTACGTTAATTAATGAAACGTTGATATTTTTATCAGTGCTAGCATGCAGATTTGTCTTGGATAAACACGTATCACTATTCATAAAAAAATATCCAAATCTTTCTTAGACTGGATGACAACGACAGGGCCGGTTTCTGATTGCCTCACAAGGATGTTACCATTTTTCACCCAAACAAATTTTAATTTTCCCTCCTTTTTGAGACCACTAGCGAGGGCAAACATATATCTATTGTATTTGGTGAGGGCTTCATCAATGTATATTGTTTGGTTGATCTGCGAGGGAGCAGTTGTATCGGAGAACCAGCCCACGTCTCTAGAGCTGAAATTTTTCTCAGCACGACGCTTCGCAATGACGTCGTTTTTTTTGCTCTGCCTCACAAAGCGGACTATGATCGGGGGAGCGTAAGCGCGTGAGTCACTGTTGTGGTGAGGCCTGGGTCTAAAAACTCAGTCTATGTTCTCCGCTGACACATGCACATCAACGACGGAGCAAATATTTATGACCACACTTTGAATGTTATCATCTTGGGACAGTGGCACACCTCTTATCTCGACTGAGTTTTTCAGTGTGCTTTGTTCAATTTTATTTAACTTAAGTTCAAGGTCATTTGCTTTTTCTTGGAGCACGTTCACTACACCCTTAACATTTGACAGTTCTTCCTCAATGGTTCTTCAATGGAGAAGGTTCCCCGCCGGACGTCCGCGGGTCGGAATCGCGGGGGATGCGCGGGCGCGGCGGTCGGCGCGCTCGCGTCCGGATTGCGCGTGCGGAGGTAGGCGGTCGGTGGGTGGGCTCGCCGGGTGAGGCGAGCTCAGTCCGCGCCTGCTCCGTTTCGGGAGCGCGTCCGGGTTTTCGGTTCGGGGCGGTTTCTGACCGCCGTCGAGTGGTCGTTGTTTCGGCGTTGGAGTGGGGTCAGGGGTGATTGTTGGGCCGTGGATTCAAATGACGGGTGGTCGTGGAGTAGGGTGTGATTGCGAGTCGGGCGGGAGAATTCTTTTCCTTTAGGGTGGTCGCCGGATTGTCTTTTCGTGGCTGGGAATGGGGCTCTGGAACTTCCTCCGCTTTCGCCCTGCCGATAATGGTGTTTGCGGGGCTTGAGTGGGGGAATTCGGAGTGACGGTTTGTTTTTCTTGGTAGAACCGGTGGTGAGTGAGCCTTGCCGGCCGTCGCCTTGCGGGCCGAACAGCCAGTGTCGCGAGGTGAACGGTCAGGCGGTGTGCTCATGCGTTCCCGGGTACATGGGAAGCCCACCGAACTGCCGACCGGAATGCGTGGTGAGCTCGGAGTGTGCTCCGAACGAGGCTTGCAACAACCAGAAGTGCAGGAACCCCTGCCTGGGTACTTGCGGAATAGGGGCGAAGTGCGAGGTGATCAACCACAACCCGATCTGCAGCTGCCCGCCGCGGTACCAGGGAGACCCGTTCATTCGGTGCAGTCCGATCCGTAAGCATGAGATGTGGGATAGCTAGAGTGGGTGGTGTTTCAGTCGATGGTCGCGAGGTGTCAGTCTCGGGATAACGGTGGGTTTTCCTCTCTGTTTTCTTTCCGTCAGCCGACACGCCGCCGCGTCCTCCAGTGAACCCTTGCCAACCGTCGCCGTGCGGTCCTTACGCCGAGTGTCGGGTGATCGCGGATAGTCCCTCGTGCTCGTGCCTTCCCGAGTACAAGGGCTCGCCGCCCAACTGCCGTCCCGAGTGCGTCAGCAACAGCGAATGCTCGAGTCACCTGGCCTGCATGAGCCAAAAATGCCGCGACCCGTGCCCTGGTAGTTGCGGGGCGAACGCCGAGTGCAGGGTGGTCAGTCACACGCCGATGTGCGTGTGCCTGTCTGGCTTCGCCGGCGACCCGTTCTCGCAGTGCAACCCACAGCAATGTAAATGAACAGGCTTTAGTACCGTAGTTGTAGAATAGAATTTTGAAGCAATGATTTGTTGAGGAGTGGGCAGGGCGCGTTTAGTAATGTTGCGGAACGTTTTCTTTCAGTGGAGCCAGTGTTGGCCAATCCCACGCCGTGCGTTCCTTCCCCTTGCGGGTCGAACGCCGTGTGCAGGGAGCGAAACGGCGCTGGAGCGTGCAGTTGCATAGAGGATTATTTCGGAAACCCGTACGAAGGGTGTCGACCCGAGTGCGTGGTGAGCTCCGATTGCGCGTCGAACAGGGCTTGCATAAGGAACAAGTGCCAGGACCCGTGCCCAGGAAATTGCGGGCGCAACGCAGACTGCCAGGTGGTGAACCACTTGCCGTCTTGCGTGTGCCGCGCCGGATACACAGGGAATCCTTTCAGCTACTGCAGTCCGACGCCGGCGGAACGTAAGGAAACGATGTCACTTGGAGTGTGTAGTAAATTGGGGGGTGGGTGTGGGAGGCGCAGCTGGATTAATTTGTGAATGCAATTCAATTTTAGCCGTCGTCAGCGAGCCCAGAGACCCGTGCTCGCCGTCACCTTGCGGTCCGAATAGCCAGTGTCGTGAGGTCAACGGCCAGGGCGTGTGTTCGTGTCTGGTGGGCTACGTGGGTAGTCCGCCTGGCTGCAGGCCGGAGTGCGTGGTTAGCCCGGAGTGCCCACGTGAAAAGGCCTGCGTAAATCAGAAGTGCGTGAACCCATGCCCTGGCCCGTGCGGCCAAAACACTCGCTGCGAGGTGATCAACCACAGTCCAATCTGTACCTGCCAGTCCGGATACACGGGAGACGCGTTCACGAGATGCTACCCGATACCACGTAAGAGGAATGAAAAATGTCGATGCTTGGTGATAACGCCGCCTCGAATGCGCTTCAAACATCGCTGACAGTCCGGCAGCGAGACCGGCGCCAGGGCGGGCGTGATTCCGGCTGCGCGTCTGCGCCGCACCCGACGGTGGGCCGCGCGCGTAGCTTCGGTGTCGCGAGATTTCGAGCCCGTGGCGGGGCGGTCCGGTCTCGGTCGAGCCCTCGGTCGGGGGGCTCGGCGGGTGGACTGCGACGCTGGCGTTTGAAACGCATTGGAGTCGCTCGTCTCACGAATTCTCATACTTGGCTCCTTATCCCTGCAGCTCCTCCGCCGCCGGTTCACACGCCGGTGTTCGTGGACCCGTGCGTGCCGTCTCCGTGCGGCCCGTACTCCGAGTGCAGGGACATAGGCGGGGCGCCGTCCTGCTCGTGTCGCGTTGGCTACACGGGCAGTCCGCCCAACTGTCGTCCTGAGTGCGTCATCAACTCGGATTGCGCGAGCAATAGGGCTTGCATGAGGGAGAAATGCAGAGATCCGTGCCCTGGCTCCTGCGGGCAGGGCGCTCAGTGCGCCGTCCTCAACCACGTGCCGATGTGCACATGCCCGGCCGGATACACCGGGGACCCGTTCTCCAACTGCTACCCGAAGCCGCCAGAACGTAGGTTGCGGAGTCCCCTCGGGGTCGCTTGATTCCTTTTCGCTTTAGTAGCCTTCGATGAAGCTACGGTTCATGGCGCTGACGGGGTATCGCATTTCAATTTGCAGAGCAAGAACCAGTCGTGGCGTCGGATCCTTGTCACCCATCGCCGTGCGGCTCCAACGCGCAGTGTCGCGAAGGAATATGCACATGCCTGCCAGAGTACCAAGGAGACCCGTACGTGGGTTGCAGGCCGGAGTGCGTAATGAGCTCGGATTGTCCGAGGGACAAGGCATGCGTGAGGCAGAAGTGCGTGGACCCGTGTCCGGGCACTTGCGGCCAGAACGCGAGGTGCGAGGTAGTCAACCACATTCCCATGTGCAGCTGTCCGGAGAGGTATTCTGGGAATCCTTTCGTGGACTGCAGGCCATATCAAGGTAAAGGGAGAGGTTTGATTGTGTGGTGGAGCGTCGCAGAGGGTGTTCCAGGTTCGCGATTCGGTCTGGTGGGGAAGGATTGTCTCTGGGAGGGGTGTCTCGTCCGTGAGGGTAGATGTCCGTTGGGCGTGAATGGACGCGGGGTCCGGAGGGGGGCGCCGGAGATGGTTCCCCGCCGGACGTCCGCGGGTCGGAATCGCGGAGGATGCGCGGGCGCGGCGGTCTGCGCGCTCGCGTCCGGATTGCGCGTGCGGAGGTAGGCGGTCGGTGGGTGGGCTCGCCGGGTGAGGCGAGCTCGGTCCGCGCCTGCTCCGTTTCGGGAGCGCGTCCGGGTTTTCGGTTCGGGGCGGTTTCTGACCGCCGTCGAGTGGTCGTTGTTTCGGCGTTGGAGTGGGGTCAGGGGTGATTGTTGGGCCGTGGATTCAAATGACGGGTGGTCGTGGAGTAGGGTGTGATTGCGAGTCGGGCGGGAGAATTCTTTTCCTTTAGGGTGGTCGCCGGATTGTCTTTTCGTGGCTGGGAATGGGGCTCTGGAACTTCCTCCGCTTTCGCCCTGCCGATAATGGTGTTTGCGGGGCTTGAGTGGGGGAATTCGGAGTGACGGTTTGTTTTTCTTGGTAGAACCGGTGGTGAGTGAGCCTTGCCGGCCGTCGCCTTGCGGGCCGAACAGCCAGTGTCGCGAGGTGAACGGTCAGGCGGTGTGCTCATGCGTTCCCGGGTACATGGGAAGCCCACCGAACTGCCGACCGGAATGCGTGGTGAGCTCGGAGTGTGCTCCGAACGAGGCTTGCAACAACCAGAAGTGCAGGAACCCCTGCCTGGGTACTTGCGGAATAGGGGCGAAGTGCGAGGTGATCAACCACAACCCGATCTGCAGCTGCCCGCCGCGGTACCAGGGAGACCCGTTCATTCGGTGCAGTCCGATCCGTAAGCATGAGATGTGGGATAGCTAGAGTGGGTGGTGTTTCAGTCGATGGTCGCGAGGTGTCAGTCTCGGGATAACGGTGGGTTTTCCTCTCTGTTTTCTTTCCGTCAGCCGACACGCCGCCGCGTCCTCCAGTGAACCCTTGCCAACCGTCGCCGTGCGGTCCTTACGCCGAGTGTCGGGTGATCGCGGATAGTCCCTCGTGCTCGTGCCTTCCCGAGTACAAGGGCTCGCCGCCCAACTGCCGTCCCGAGTGCGTCAGCAACAGCGAATGCTCGAGTCACCTGGCCTGCATGAGCCAAAAATGCCGCGACCCGTGCCCTGGTAGTTGCGGGGCGAACGCCGAGTGCAGGGTGGTCAGTCACACGCCGATGTGCGTGTGCCTGTCTGGCTTCGTCGGCGACCCGTTCTCGCAGTGCAACCCTCATCAATGTAAATGAACAGGCTTTAGTACCGTAGTTTTTAGGATCGATTGTTGAAGCAATGATTTGTTGAAGTGTGGGCAGGGCGCGTTTAGTAATGTTGCGGAACGTTTTCTTTCAGCGGAGCCAGTGTTGGCCAATCCCACGCCGTGCGTTCCTTCCCCTTGCGGGTCGAACGCAGTGTGCAAGGAGCGAAACGGCGCTGGAGCGTGCAGTTGCATAGAGGATTATTTCGGAAACCCGTACGAAGGGTGTCGACCCGAGTGCGTGGTGAGCTCCGATTGCGCGTCGAACAGGGCTTGCATAAGGAACAAGTGCCAGGACCCGTGCCCAGGAAATTGCGGGCGCAACGCAGACTGCCAGGTGGTGAACCACTTGCCGTCTTGCGTGTGCCGCGCCGGATACACAGGGAATCCTTTCAGCTACTGCAGTCCGACGCCGGCGGAACGTAAGGAAACGATGTCACTTGGAGTGTGTAGTAAATTGGGGGGTGGGTGTGGGAGGCGCAGCTGGATTAATTTGTGAATGCAATTCAATTTTAGCCGTCGTCAGCGAGCCCAGAGACCCGTGCTCGCCGTCACCTTGCGGTCCGAATAGCCAGTGTCGTGAGGTCAACGGCCAGGGCGTGTGTTCGTGTCTGGTGGGCTACGTGGGTAGTCCGCCTGGCTGCAGGCCGGAGTGCGTGGTTAGCCCGGAGTGCCCACGTGAAAAGGCCTGCGTAAATCAGAAGTGCGTGAACCCATGCCCTGGCCCGTGCGGCCAAAACACTCGCTGCGAGGTGATCAACCACAGTCCAATCTGTACCTGCCAGTCCGGATACACGGGAGACGCGTTCACGAGATGCTACCCGATACCACGTAAGAGGAATGAAAAATGTCGATGCTTGGTGATAACGCCGCCTCGAATGCGCTTCAAACATCGCTGACAGTCCGGCAGCGAGACCGGCGCCAGGGCGGGCGTGATTCCGGCTGCGCGTCTGCGCCGCACCCGACGGTGGGCCGCGCGCGTAGCTTCGGTGTCGCGAGATTTCGAGCCCGTGGCGGGGCGGTCCGGTCTCGGTCGAGCCCTCGGTCGGGGGGCTCGGCGGGTGGACTGCGACGCTGGCGTTTGAAACGCATTGGAGTCGCTCGTCTCACGAATTCTCATACTTGGCTCCTTATCCCTGCAGCTCCTCCGCCGCCGGTTCACACGCCGGTGTTCGTGGACCCGTGCGTGCCGTCTCCGTGCGGCCCGTACTCCGAGTGCAGGGACATAGGCGGGGCGCCGTCCTGCTCGTGTCGCGTTGGCTACACGGGCAGTCCGCCCAACTGTCGTCCTGAGTGCGTCATCAACTCGGATTGCGCGAGCAATAGGGCTTGCATGAGGGAGAAATGCAGAGATCCGTGCCCTGGCTCCTGCGGGCAGGGCGCTCAGTGCGCCGTCCTCAACCACGTGCCGATGTGCACATGCCCGGCCGGATACACCGGGGACCCGTTCTCCAACTGCTACCCGAAGCCGCCAGAACGTAGGTTGCGGAGTCCCCTCGGGGTCGCTTGATTCCTTTTCGCTTTAGTAGCCTTCGATGAAGCTACGGTTCATGGCGCTGACGGGGTATCGCATTTCAATTTGCAGAGCAAGAACCAGTCGTGGCGTCGGATCCTTGTCACCCATCGCCGTGCGGCTCCAACGCGCAGTGTCGCGAAGGAATATGCACATGCCTGCCAGAGTACCAAGGAGACCCGTACGTGGGTTGCAGGCCGGAGTGCGTAATGAGCTCGGATTGTCCGAGGGACAAGGCATGCGTGAGGCAGAAGTGCGTGGACCCGTGTCCGGGCACTTGCGGCCAGAACGCGAGGTGCGAGGTAGTCAACCACATTCCCATGTGCAGCTGTCCGGAGAGGTATTCTGGGAATCCTTTCGTGGACTGCAGGCCATATCAAGGTAAAGGGAGAGGTTTGATTGTGTGGTGGAGCGTCGCAGAGGGTGTTCCAGGTTCGCGATTCGGTCTGGTGGGGAAGGATTGTCTCTGGGAGGGGTGTCTCGTCCGTGAGGGTAGATGTCCGTTGGGCGTGAATGGACGCGGGGTCCGGAGGGGGGCGCCGGAGATGGTTCCCCGCCGGACGTCCGCGGGTCGGAATCGCGGAGGATGCGCGGGCGCGGCGGTCTGCGCGCTCGCGTCCGGATTGCGCGTGCGGAGGTAGGCGGTCGGTGGGTGGGCTCGCCGGGTGAGGCGAGCTCGGTCCGCGCCTGCTCCGTTTCGGGAGCGCGTCCGGGTTTTCGGTTCGGGGCGGTTTCTGACCGCCGTCGAGTGGTCGTTGTTTCGGCGTTGGAGTGGGGTCAGGGGTGATTGTTGGGCCGTGGATTCAAATGACGGGTGGTCGTGGAGTAGGGTGTGATTGCGAGTCGGGCGGGAGAATTCTTTTCCTTTAGGGTGGTCGCCGGATTGTCTTTTCGTGGCTGGGAATGGGGCTCTGGAACTTCCTCCGCTTTCGCCCTGCCGATAATGGTGTTTGCGGGGCTTGAGTGGGGGAATTCGGAGTGACGGTTTGTTTTTCTTGGTAGAACCGGTGGTGAGTGAGCCTTGCCGGCCGTCGCCTTGCGGGCCGAACAGCCAGTGTCGCGAGGTGAACGGTCAGGCGGTGTGCTCATGCGTTCCCGGGTACATGGGAAGCCCACCGAACTGCCGACCGGAATGCGTGGTGAGCTCGGAGTGTGCTCCGAACGAGGCTTGCAACAACCAGAAGTGCAGGAACCCCTGCCTGGGTACTTGCGGAATAGGGGCGAAGTGCGAGGTGATCAACCACAACCCGATCTGCAGCTGCCCGCCGCGGTACCAGGGAGACCCGTTCATTCGGTGCAGTCCGATCCGTAAGCATGAGATGTGGGATAGCTAGAGTGGGTGGTGTTTTAGTCGATGGTCGCGAGGTGTCAGTCTCGGGATAACGGTGGGTTTTCCTCTCTGTTTTCTTTCCGTCAGCCGACACGCCGCCGCGTCCTCCTGTGAACCCTTGCCAACCGTCGCCGTGCGGTCCTTACGCCGAGTGTCGGGTGATCGCGGATAGTCCCTCGTGCTCGTGCCTTCCCGAGTACAAGGGCTCGCCGCCCAACTGCCGTCCCGAGTGCGTCAGCAACAGCGAATGCTCGAGTCACCTGGCCTGCATGAGCCAAAAATGCCGCGACCCGTGCCCTGGTAGTTGCGGGGCGAACGCCGAGTGCAGGGTGGTCAGTCACACGCCGATGTGCGTGTGCCTGTCTGGCTTCGTCGGCGACCCGTTCTCGCAGTGCAACCCTCATCAATGTAAATGAACAGGCTTTAGTACCGTAGTTTTTAGGATCGATTGTTGAAGCAATGATTTGTTGAAGTGTGGGCAGGGCGCGTTTAGTAATGTTGCGGAACGTTTTCTTTCAGCGGAGCCAGTGTTGGCCAATCCCACGCCGTGCGTTCCTTCCCCTTGCGGGTCGAACGCAGTGTGCAAGGAGCGAAACGGCGCTGGAGCGTGCAGTTGCATAGAGGATTATTTCGGAAACCCGTACGAAGGGTGTCGACCCGAGTGCGTGGTGAGCTCCGATTGCGCGTCGAACAGGGCTTGCATAAGGAACAAGTGCCAGGACCCGTGCCCAGGAAATTGCGGGCGCAACGCAGACTGCCAGGTGGTGAACCACTTGCCGTCTTGCGTGTGCCGCGCCGGATACACAGGGAATCCTTTCAGCTACTGCAGTCCGACGCCGGCGGAACGTAAGGAAACGATGTCACTTGGAGTGTGTAGTAAATTGGGGGGTGGGTGTGGGAGGCGCAGCTGGATTAATTTGTGAATGCAATTCAATTTTAGCCGTCGTCAGCGAGCCCAGAGACCCGTGCTCGCCGTCACCTTGCGGTCCGAATAGCCAGTGTCGTGAGGTCAACGGCCAGGGCGTGTGTTCGTGTCTGGTGGGCTACGTGGGTAGTCCGCCTGGCTGCAGGCCGGAGTGCGTGGTTAGCCCGGAGTGCCCACGTGAAAAGGCCTGCGTAAATCAGAAGTGCGTGAACCCATGCCCTGGCCCGTGCGGCCAAAACACTCGCTGCGAGGTGATCAACCACAGTCCAATCTGTACCTGCCAGTCCGGATACACGGGAGACGCGTTCACGAGATGCTACCCGATACCACGTAAGAGGAATGAAAAATGTCGATGCTTGGTGATAACGCCGCCTCGAATGCGCTTCAAACATCGCTGACAGTCCGGCAGCGAGACCGGCGCCAGGGCGGGCGTGATTCCGGCTGCGCGTCTGCGCCGCACCCGACGGTGGGCCGCGCGCGTAGCTTCGGTGTCGCGAGATTTCGAGCCCGTGGCGGGGCGGTCCGGTCTCGGTCGAGCCCTCGGTCGGGGGGCTCGGCGGGTGGACTGCGACGCTGGCGTTTGAAACGCATTGGAGTCGCTCGTCTCACGAATTCTCATACTTGGCTCCTTATCCCTGCAGCTCCTCCGCCGCCGGTTCACACGCCGGTGTTCGTGGACCCGTGCGTGCCGTCTCCGTGCGGCCCGTACTCCGAGTGCAGGGACATAGGCGGGGCGCCGTCCTGCTCGTGTCGCGTTGGCTACACGGGCAGTCCGCCCAACTGTCGTCCTGAGTGCGTCATCAACTCGGATTGCGCGAGCAATAGGGCTTGCATGAGGGAGAAATGCAGAGATCCGTGCCCTGGCTCCTGCGGGCAGGGCGCTCAGTGCGCCGTCCTCAACCACGTGCCGATGTGCACATGCCCGGCCGGATACACCGGGGACCCGTTCTCCAACTGCTACCCGAAGCCGCCAGAACGTAGGTTGCGGAGTCCCCTCGGGGTCGCTTGATTCCTTTTCGCTTTAGTAGCCTTCGATGAAGCTACGGTTCATGGCGCTGACGGGGTATCGCATTTCAATTTGCAGAGCAAGAACCAGTCGTGGCGTCGGATCCTTGTCACCCATCGCCGTGCGGCTCCAACGCGCAGTGTCGCGAAGGAATATGCACATGCCTGCCAGAGTACCAAGGAGACCCGTACGTGGGTTGCAGGCCGGAGTGCGTAATGAGCTCGGATTGTCCGAGGGACAAGGCATGCGTGAGGCAGAAGTGCGTGGACCCGTGTCCGGGCACTTGCGGCCAGAACGCGAGGTGCGAGGTAGTCAACCACATTCCCATGTGCAGCTGTCCGGAGAGGTATTCTGGGAATCCTTTCGTGGACTGCAGGCCATATCAAGGTAAAGGGAGAGGTTTGATTGTGTGGTGGAGCGTCGCAGAGGGTGTTCCAGGTTCGCGATTCGGTCTGGTGGGGAAGGATTGTCTCTGGGAGGGGTGTCTCGTCCGTGAGGGTAGATGTCCGTTGGGCGTGAATGGACGCGGGGTCCGGAGGGGGGCGCCGGAGATGGTTCCCCGCCGGACGTCCGCGGGTCGGAATCGCGGAGGATGCGCGGGCGCGGCGGTCTGCGCGCTCGCGTCCGGATTGCGCGTGCGGAGGTAGGCGGTCGGTGGGTGGGCTCGCCGGGTGAGGCGAGCTCGGTCCGCGCCTGCTCCGTTTCGGGAGCGCGTCCGGGTTTTCGGTTCGGGGCGGTTTCTGACCGCCGTCGAGTGGTCGTTGTTTCGGCGTTGGAGTGGGGTCAGGGGTGATTGTTGGGCCGTGGATTCAAATGACGGGTGGTCGTGGAGTAGGGTGTGATTGCGAGTCGGGCGGGAGAATTCTTTTCCTTTAGGGTGGTCGCCGGATTGTCTTTTCGTGGCTGGGAATGGGGCTCTGGAACTTCCTCCGCTTTCGCCCTGCCGATAATGGTGTTTGCGGGGCTTGAGTGGGGGAATTCGGAGTGACGGTTTGTTTTTCTTGGTAGAACCGGTGGTGAGTGAGCCTTGCCGGCCGTCGCCTTGCGGGCCGAACAGCCAGTGTCGCGAGGTGAACGGTCAGGCGGTGTGCTCATGCGTTCCCGGGTACATGGGAAGCCCACCGAACTGCCGACCGGAATGCGTGGTGAGCTCGGAGTGTGCTCCGAACGAGGCTTGCAACAACCAGAAGTGCAGGAACCCCTGCCTGGGTACTTGCGGAATAGGGGCGAAGTGCGAGGTGATCAACCACAACCCGATCTGCAGCTGCCCGCCGCGGTACCAGGGAGACCCGTTCATTCGGTGCAGTCCGATCCGTAAGCATGAGATGTGGGATAGCTAGAGTGGGTGGTGTTTTAGTCGATGGTCGCGAGGTGTCAGTCTCGGGATAACGGTGGGTTTTCCTCTCTGTTTTCTTTCCGTCAGCCGACACGCCGCCGCGTCCTCCTGTGAACCCTTGCCAACCGTCGCCGTGCGGTCCTTACGCCGAGTGTCGGGTGATCGCGGATAGTCCCTCGTGCTCGTGCCTTCCCGAGTACAAGGGCTCGCCGCCCAACTGCCGTCCCGAGTGCGTCAGCAACAGCGAATGCTCGAGTCACCTGGCCTGCATGAGCCAAAAATGCCGCGACCCGTGCCCTGGTAGTTGCGGGGCGAACGCCGAGTGCAGGGTGGTCAGTCACACGCCGATGTGCGTGTGCCTGTCTGGCTTCGTCGGCGACCCGTTCTCGCAGTGCAACCCTCATCAATGTAAATGAACAGGCTTTAGTACCGTAGTTTTTAGGATCGATTGTTGAAGCAATGATTTGTTGAAGTGTGGGCAGGGCGCGTTTAGTAATGTTGCGGAACGTTTTCTTTCAGCGGAGCCAGTGTTGGCCAATCCCACGCCGTGCGTTCCTTCCCCTTGCGGGTCGAACGCAGTGTGCAAGGAGCGAAACGGCGCTGGAGCGTGCAGTTGCATAGAGGATTATTTCGGAAACCCGTACGAAGGGTGTCGACCCGAGTGCGTGGTGAGCTCCGATTGCGCGTCGAACAGGGCTTGCATAAGGAACAAGTGCCAGGACCCGTGCCCAGGAAATTGCGGGCGCAACGCAGACTGCCAGGTGGTGAACCACTTGCCGTCTTGCGTGTGCCGCGCCGGATACACAGGGAATCCTTTCAGCTACTGCAGTCCGACGCCGGCGGAACGTAAGGAAACGATGTCACTTGGAGTGTGTAGTAAATTGGGGGGTGGGTGTGGGAGGCGCAGCTGGATTAATTTGTGAATGCAATTCAATTTTAGCCGTCGTCAGCGAGCCCAGAGACCCGTGCTCGCCGTCACCTTGCGGTCCGAATAGCCAGTGTCGTGAGGTCAACGGCCAGGGCGTGTGTTCGTGTCTGGTGGGCTACGTGGGTAGTCCGCCTGGCTGCAGGCCGGAGTGCGTGGTTAGCCCGGAGTGCCCACGTGAAAAGGCCTGCGTAAATCAGAAGTGCGTGAACCCATGCCCTGGCCCGTGCGGCCAAAACACTCGCTGCGAGGTGATCAACCACAGTCCAATCTGTACCTGCCAGTCCGGATACACGGGAGACGCGTTCACGAGATGCTACCCGATACCACGTAAGAGGAATGAAAAATGTCGATGCTTGGTGATAACGCCGCCTCGAATGCGCTTCAAACATCGCTGACAGTCCGGCAGCGAGACCGGCGCCAGGGCGGGCGTGATTCCGGCTGCGCGTCTGCGCCGCACCCGACGGTGGGCCGCGCGCGTAGCTTCGGTGTCGCGAGATTTCGAGCCCGTGGCGGGGCGGTCCGGTCTCGGTCGAGCCCTCGGTCGGGGGGCTCGGCGGGTGGACTGCGACGCTGGCGTTTGAAACGCATTGGAGTCGCTCGTCTCACGAATTCTCATACTTGGCTCCTTATCCCTGCAGCTCCTCCGCCGCCGGTTCACACGCCGGTGTTCGTGGACCCGTGCGTGCCGTCTCCGTGCGGCCCGTACTCCGAGTGCAGGGACATAGGCGGGGCGCCGTCCTGCTCGTGTCGCGTTGGCTACACGGGCAGTCCGCCCAACTGTCGTCCTGAGTGCGTCATCAACTCGGATTGCGCGAGCAATAGGGCTTGCATGAGGGAGAAATGCAGAGATCCGTGCCCTGGCTCCTGCGGGCAGGGCGCTCAGTGCGCCGTCCTCAACCACGTGCCGATGTGCACATGCCCGGCCGGATACACCGGGGACCCGTTCTCCAACTGCTACCCGAAGCCGCCAGAACGTAGGTTGCGGAGTCCCCTCGGGGTCGCTTGATTCCTTTTCGCTTTAGTAGCCTTCGATGAAGCTACGGTTCATGGCGCTGACGGGGTATCGCATTTCAATTTGCAGAGCAAGAACCAGTCGTGGCGTCGGATCCTTGTCACCCATCGCCGTGCGGCTCCAACGCGCAGTGTCGCGAAGGAATATGCACATGCCTGCCAGAGTACCAAGGAGACCCGTACGTGGGTTGCAGGCCGGAGTGCGTAATGAGCTCGGATTGTCCGAGGGACAAGGCATGCGTGAGGCAGAAGTGCGTGGACCCGTGTCCGGGCACTTGCGGCCAGAACGCGAGGTGCGAGGTAGTCAACCACATTCCCATGTGCAGCTGTCCGGAGAGGTATTCTGGGAATCCTTTCGTGGACTGCAGGCCATATCAAGGTAAAGGGAGAGGTTTGATTGTGTGGTGGAGCGTCGCAGAGGGTGTTCCAGGTTCGCGATTCGGTCTGGTGGGGAAGGATTGTCTCTGGGAGGGGTGTCTCGTCCGTGAGGGTAGATGTCCGTTGGGCGTGAATGGACGCGGGGTCCGGAGGGGGGCGCCGGAGATGGTTCCCCGCCGGACGTCCGCGGGTCGGAATCGCGGAGGATGCGCGGGCGCGGCGGTCTGCGCGCTCGCGTCCGGATTGCGCGTGCGGAGGTAGGCGGTCGGTGGGTGGGCTCGCCGGGTGAGGCGAGCTCGGTCCGCGCCTGCTCCGTTTCGGGAGCGCGTCCGGGTTTTCGGTTCGGGGCGGTTTCTGACCGCCGTCGAGTGGTCGTTGTTTCGGCGTTGGAGTGGGGTCAGGGGTGATTGTTGGGCCGTGGATTCAAATGACGGGTGGTCGTGGAGTAGGGTGTGATTGCGAGTCGGGCGGGAGAATTCTTTTCCTTTAGGGTGGTCGCCGGATTGTCTTTTCGTGGCTGGGAATGGGGCTCTGGAACTTCCTCCGCTTTCGCCCTGCCGATAATGGTGTTTGCGGGGCTTGAGTGGGGGAATTCGGAGTGACGGTTTGTTTTTCTTGGTAGAACCGGTGGTGAGTGAGCCTTGCCGGCCGTCGCCTTGCGGGCCGAACAGCCAGTGTCGCGAGGTGAACGGTCAGGCGGTGTGCTCATGCGTTCCCGGGTACATGGGAAGCCCACCGAACTGCCGACCGGAATGCGTGGTGAGCTCGGAGTGTGCTCCGAACGAGGCTTGCAACAACCAGAAGTGCAGGAACCCCTGCCTGGGTACTTGCGGAATAGGGGCGAAGTGCGAGGTGATCAACCACAACCCGATCTGCAGCTGCCCGCCGCGGTACCAGGGAGACCCGTTCATTCGGTGCAGTCCGATCCGTAAGCATGAGATGTGGGATAGCTAGAGTGGGTGGTGTTTTAGTCGATGGTCGCGAGGTGTCAGTCTCGGGATAACGGTGGGTTTTCCTCTCTGTTTTCTTTCCGTCAGCCGACACGCCGCCGCGTCCTCCTGTGAACCCTTGCCAACCGTCGCCGTGCGGTCCTTACGCCGAGTGTCGGGTGATCGCGGATAGTCCCTCGTGCTCGTGCCTTCCCGAGTACAAGGGCTCGCCGCCCAACTGCCGTCCCGAGTGCGTCAGCAACAGCGAATGCTCGAGTCACCTGGCCTGCATGAGCCAAAAATGCCGCGACCCGTGCCCTGGTAGTTGCGGGGCGAACGCCGAGTGCAGGGTGGTCAGTCACACGCCGATGTGCGTGTGCCTGTCTGGCTTCGTCGGCGACCCGTTCTCGCAGTGCAACCCTCATCAATGTAAATGAACAGGCTTTAGTACCGTAGTTTTTAGGATCGATTGTTGAAGCAATGATTTGTTGAAGTGTGGGCAGGGCGCGTTTAGTAATGTTGCGGAACGTTTTCTTTCAGCGGAGCCAGTGTTGGCCAATCCCACGCCGTGCGTTCCTTCCCCTTGCGGGTCGAACGCAGTGTGCAAGGAGCGAAACGGCGCTGGAGCGTGCAGTTGCATAGAGGATTATTTCGGAAACCCGTACGAAGGGTGTCGACCCGAGTGCGTGGTGAGCTCCGATTGCGCGTCGAACAGGGCTTGCATAAGGAACAAGTGCCAGGACCCGTGCCCAGGAAATTGCGGGCGCAACGCAGACTGCCAGGTGGTGAACCACTTGCCGTCTTGCGTGTGCCGCGCCGGATACACAGGGAATCCTTTCAGCTACTGCAGTCCGACGCCGGCGGAACGTAAGGAAACGATGTCACTTGGAGTGTGTAGTAAATTGGGGGGTGGGTGTGGGAGGCGCAGCTGGATTAATTTGTGAATGCAATTCAATTTTAGCCGTCGTCAGCGAGCCCAGAGACCCGTGCTCGCCGTCACCTTGCGGTCCGAATAGCCAGTGTCGTGAGGTCAACGGCCAGGGCGTGTGTTCGTGTCTGGTGGGCTACGTGGGTAGTCCGCCTGGCTGCAGGCCGGAGTGCGTGGTTAGCCCGGAGTGCCCACGTGAAAAGGCCTGCGTAAATCAGAAGTGCGTGAACCCATGCCCTGGCCCGTGCGGCCAAAACACTCGCTGCGAGGTGATCAACCACAGTCCAATCTGTACCTGCCAGTCCGGATACACGGGAGACGCGTTCACGAGATGCTACCCGATACCACGTAAGAGGAATGAAAAATGTCGATGCTTGGTGATAACGCCGCCTCGAATGCGCTTCAAACATCGCTGACAGTCCGGCAGCGAGACCGGCGCCAGGGCGGGCGTGATTCCGGCTGCGCGTCTGCGCCGCACCCGACGGTGGGCCGCGCGCGTAGCTTCGGTGTCGCGAGATTTCGAGCCCGTGGCGGGGCGGTCCGGTCTCGGTCGAGCCCTCGGTCGGGGGGCTCGGCGGGTGGACTGCGACGCTGGCGTTTGAAACGCATTGGAGTCGCTCGTCTCACGAATTCTCATACTTGGCTCCTTATCCCTGCAGCTCCTCCGCCGCCGGTTCACACGCCGGTGTTCGTGGACCCGTGCGTGCCGTCTCCGTGCGGCCCGTACTCCGAGTGCAGGGACATAGGCGGGGCGCCGTCCTGCTCGTGTCGCGTTGGCTACACGGGCAGTCCGCCCAACTGTCGTCCTGAGTGCGTCATCAACTCGGATTGCGCGAGCAATAGGGCTTGCATGAGGGAGAAATGCAGAGATCCGTGCCCTGGCTCCTGCGGGCAGGGCGCTCAGTGCGCCGTCCTCAACCACGTGCCGATGTGCACATGCCCGGCCGGATACACCGGGGACCCGTTCTCCAACTGCTACCCGAAGCCGCCAGAACGTAGGTTGCGGAGTCCCCTCGGGGTCGCTTGATTCCTTTTCGCTTTAGTAGCCTTCTATGAAGCTACGGTTCATGGCGCTGACGGGGTATCGCATTTCAATTTGCAGAGCAAGAACCAGTCGTGGCGTCGGATCCTTGTCACCCATCGCCGTGCGGCTCCAACGCGCAGTGTCGCGAAGGAATATGCACATGCCTGCCAGAGTACCAAGGAGACCCGTACGTGGGTTGCAGGCCGGAGTGCGTAATGAGCTCGGATTGTCCGAGGGACAAGGCATGCGTGAGGCAGAAGTGCGTGGACCCGTGTCCGGGCACTTGCGGCCAGAACGCGAGGTGCGAGGTAGTCAACCACATTCCCATGTGCAGCTGTCCGGAGAGGTATTCTGGGAATCCTTTCGTGGACTGCAGGCCATATCAAGGTAAAGGGAGAGGTTTGATTGTGTGGTGGAGCGTCGCAGAGGGTGTTCCAGGTTCGCGATTCGGTCTGGTGGGGAAGGATTGTCTCTGGGAGGGGTGTCTCGTCCGTGAGGGTAGATGTCCGTTGGGCGTGAATGGACGCGGGGTCCGGAGGGGGGCGCCGGAGATGGTTCCCCGCCGGACGTCCGCGGGTCGGAATCGCGGAGGATGCGCGGGCGCGGCGGTCTGCGCGCTCGCGTCCGGATTGCGCGTGCGGAGGTAGGCGGTCGGTGGGTGGGCTCGCCGGGTGAGGCGAGCTCGGTCCGCGCCTGCTCCGTTTCGGGAGCGCGTCCGGGTTTTCGGTTCGGGGCGGTTTCTGACCGCCGTCGAGTGGTCGTTGTTTCGGCGTTGGAGTGGGGTCAGGGGTGATTGTTGGGCCGTGGATTCAAATGACGGGTGGTCGTGGAGTAGGGTGTGATTGCGAGTCGGGCGGGAGAATTCTTTTCCTTTAGGGTGGTCGCCGGATTGTCTTTTCGTGGCTGGGAATGGGGCTCTGGAACTTCCTCCGCTTTCGCCCTGCCGATAATGGTGTTTGCGGGGCTTGAGTGGGGGAATTCGGAGTGACGGTTTGTTTTTCTTGGTAGAACCGGTGGTGAGTGAGCCTTGCCGGCCGTCGCCTTGCGGGCCGAACAGCCAGTGTCGCGAGGTGAACGGTCAGGCGGTGTGCTCATGCGTTCCCGGGTACATGGGAAGCCCACCGAACTGCCGACCGGAATGCGTGGTGAGCTCGGAGTGTGCTCCGAACGAGGCTTGCAACAACCAGAAGTGCAGGAACCCCTGCCTGGGTACTTGCGGAATAGGGGCGAAGTGCGAGGTGATCAACCACAACCCGATCTGCAGCTGCCCGCCGCGGTACCAGGGAGACCCGTTCATTCGGTGCAGTCCGATCCGTAAGCATGAGATGTGGGATAGCTAGAGTGGGTGGTGTTTTAGTCGATGGTCGCGAGGTGTCAGTCTCGGGATAACGGTGGGTTTTCCTCTCTGTTTTCTTTCCGTCAGCCGACACGCCGCCGCGTCCTCCTGTGAACCCTTGCCAACCGTCGCCGTGCGGTCCTTACGCCGAGTGTCGGGTGATCGCGGATAGTCCCTCGTGCTCGTGCCTTCCCGAGTACAAGGGCTCGCCGCCCAACTGCCGTCCCGAGTGCGTCAGCAACAGCGAATGCTCGAGTCACCTGGCCTGCATGAGCCAAAAATGCCGCGACCCGTGCCCTGGTAGTTGCGGGGCGAACGCCGAGTGCAGGGTGGTCAGTCACACGCCGATGTGCGTGTGCCTGTCTGGCTTCGTCGGCGACCCGTTCTCGCAGTGCAACCCTCATCAATGTAAATGAACAGGCTTTAGTACCGTAGTTTTTAGGATCGATTGTTGAAGCAATGATTTGTTGAAGTGTGGGCAGGGCGCGTTTAGTAATGTTGCGGAACGTTTTCTTTCAGCGGAGCCAGTGTTGGCCAATCCCACGCCGTGCGTTCCTTCCCCTTGCGGGTCGAACGCAGTGTGCAAGGAGCGAAACGGCGCTGGAGCGTGCAGTTGCATAGAGGATTATTTCGGAAACCCGTACGAAGGGTGTCGACCCGAGTGCGTGGTGAGCTCCGATTGCGCGTCGAACAGGGCTTGCATAAGGAACAAGTGCCAGGACCCGTGCCCAGGAAATTGCGGGCGCAACGCAGACTGCCAGGTGGTGAACCACTTGCCGTCTTGCGTGTGCCGCGCCGGATACACAGGGAATCCTTTCAGCTACTGCAGTCCGACGCCGGCGGAACGTAAGGAAACGATGTCACTTGGAGTGTGTAGTAAATTGGGGGGTGGGTGTGGGAGGCGCAGCTGGATTAATTTGTGAATGCAATTCAATTTTAGCCGTCGTCAGCGAGCCCAGAGACCCGTGCTCGCCGTCACCTTGCGGTCCGAATAGCCAGTGTCGTGAGGTCAACGGCCAGGGCGTGTGTTCGTGTCTGGTGGGCTACGTGGGTAGTCCGCCTGGCTGCAGGCCGGAGTGCGTGGTTAGCCCGGAGTGCCCACGTGAAAAGGCCTGCGTAAATCAGAAGTGCGTGAACCCATGCCCTGGCCCGTGCGGCCAAAACACTCGCTGCGAGGTGATCAACCACAGTCCAATCTGTACCTGCCAGTCCGGATACACGGGAGACGCGTTCACGAGATGCTACCCGATACCACGTAAGAGGAATGAAAAATGTCGATGCTTGGTGATAACGCCGCCTCGAATGCGCTTCAAACATCGCTGACAGTCCGGCAGCGAGACCGGCGCCAGGGCGGGCGTGATTCCGGCTGCGCGTCTGCGCCGCACCCGACGGTGGGCCGCGCGCGTAGCTTCGGTGTCGCGAGATTTCGAGCCCGTGGCGGGGCGGTCCGGTCTCGGTCGAGCCCTCGGTCGGGGGGCTCGGCGGGTGGACTGCGACGCTGGCGTTTGAAACGCATTGGAGTCGCTCGTCTCACGAATTCTCATACTTGGCTCCTTATCCCTGCAGCTCCTCCGCCGCCGGTTCACACGCCGGTGTTCGTGGACCCGTGCGTGCCGTCTCCGTGCGGCCCGTACTCCGAGTGCAGGGACATAGGCGGGGCGCCGTCCTGCTCGTGTCGCGTTGGCTACACGGGCAGTCCGCCCAACTGTCGTCCTGAGTGCGTCATCAACTCGGATTGCGCGAGCAATAGGGCTTGCATGAGGGAGAAATGCAGAGATCCGTGCCCTGGCTCCTGCGGGCAGGGCGCTCAGTGCGCCGTCCTCAACCACGTGCCGATGTGCACATGCCCGGCCGGATACACCGGGGACCCGTTCTCCAACTGCTACCCGAAGCCGCCAGAACGTAGGTTGCGGAGTCCCCTCGGGGTCGCTTGATTCCTTTTCGCTTTAGTAGCCTTCGATGAAGCTACGGTTCATGGCGCTGACGGGGTATCGCATTTCAATTTGCAGAGCAAGAACCAGTCGTGGCGTCGGATCCTTGTCACCCATCGCCGTGCGGCTCCAACGCGCAGTGTCGCGAAGGAATATGCACATGCCTGCCAGAGTACCAAGGAGACCCGTACGTGGGTTGCAGGCCGGAGTGCGTAATGAGCTCGGATTGTCCGAGGGACAAGGCATGCGTGAGGCAGAAGTGCGTGGACCCGTGTCCGGGCACTTGCGGCCAGAACGCGAGGTGCGAGGTAGTCAACCACATTCCCATGTGCAGCTGTCCGGAGAGGTATTCTGGGAATCCTTTCGTGGACTGCAGGCCATATCAAGGTAAAGGGAGAGGTTTGATTGTGTGGTGGAGCGTCGCAGAGGGTGTTCCAGGTTCGCGATTCGGTCTGGTGGGGAAGGATTGTCTCTGGGAGGGGTGTCTCGTCCGTGAGGGTAGATGTCCGTTGGGCGTGAATGGACGCGGGGTCCGGAGGGGGGCGCCGGAGATGGTTCCCCGCCGGACGTCCGCGGGTCGGAATCGCGGAGGATGCGCGGGCGCGGCGGTCTGCGCGCTCGCGTCCGGATTGCGCGTGCGGAGGTAGGCGGTCGGTGGGTGGGCTCGCCGGGTGAGGCGAGCTCGGTCCGCGCCTGCTCCGTTTCGGGAGCGCGTCCGGGTTTTCGGTTCGGGGCGGTTTCTGACCGCCGTCGAGTGGTCGTTGTTTCGGCGTTGGAGTGGGGTCAGGGGTGATTGTTGGGCCGTGGATTCAAATGACGGGTGGTCGTGGAGTAGGGTGTGATTGCGAGTCGGGCGGGAGAATTCTTTTCCTTTAGGGTGGTCGCCGGATTGTCTTTTCGTGGCTGGGAATGGGGCTCTGGAACTTCCTCCGCTTTCGCCCTGCCGATAATGGTGTTTGCGGGGCTTGAGTGGGGGAATTCGGAGTGACGGTTTGTTTTTCTTGGTAGAACCGGTGGTGAGTGAGCCTTGCCGGCCGTCGCCTTGCGGGCCGAACAGCCAGTGTCGCGAGGTGAACGGTCAGGCGGTGTGCTCATGCGTTCCCGGGTACATGGGAAGCCCACCGAACTGCCGACCGGAATGCGTGGTGAGCTCGGAGTGTGCTCCGAACGAGGCTTGCAACAACCAGAAGTGCAGGAACCCCTGCCTGGGTACTTGCGGAATAGGGGCGAAGTGCGAGGTGATCAACCACAACCCGATCTGCAGCTGCCCGCCGCGGTACCAGGGAGACCCGTTCATTCGGTGCAGTCCGATCCGTAAGCATGAGATGTGGGATAGCTAGAGTGGGTGGTGTTTTAGTCGATGGTCGCGAGGTGTCAGTCTCGGGATAACGGTGGGTTTTCCTCTCTGTTTTCTTTCCGTCAGCCGACACGCCGCCGCGTCCTCCTGTGAACCCTTGCCAACCGTCGCCGTGCGGTCCTTACGCCGAGTGTCGGGTGATCGCGGATAGTCCCTCGTGCTCGTGCCTTCCCGAGTACAAGGGCTCGCCGCCCAACTGCCGTCCCGAGTGCGTCAGCAACAGCGAATGCTCGAGTCACCTGGCCTGCATGAGCCAAAAATGCCGCGACCCGTGCCCTGGTAGTTGCGGGGCGAACGCCGAGTGCAGGGTGGTCAGTCACACGCCGATGTGCGTGTGCCTGTCTGGCTTCGTCGGCGACCCGTTCTCGCAGTGCAACCCTCATCAATGTAAATGAACAGGCTTTAGTACCGTAGTTTTTAGGATCGATTGTTGAAGCAATGATTTGTTGAAGTGTGGGCAGGGCGCGTTTAGTAATGTTGCGGAACGTTTTCTTTCAGCGGAGCCAGTGTTGGCCAATCCCACGCCGTGCGTTCCTTCCCCTTGCGGGTCGAACGCAGTGTGCAAGGAGCGAAACGGCGCTGGAGCGTGCAGTTGCATAGAGGATTATTTCGGAAACCCGTACGAAGGGTGTCGACCCGAGTGCGTGGTGAGCTCCGATTGCGCGTCGAACAGGGCTTGCATAAGGAACAAGTGCCAGGACCCGTGCCCAGGAAATTGCGGGCGCAACGCAGACTGCCAGGTGGTGAACCACTTGCCGTCTTGCGTGTGCCGCGCCGGATACACAGGGAATCCTTTCAGCTACTGCAGTCCGACGCCGGCGGAACGTAAGGAAACGATGTCACTTGGAGTGTGTAGTAAATTGGGGGGTGGGTGTGGGAGGCGCAGCTGGATTAATTTGTGAATGCAATTCAATTTTAGCCGTCGTCAGCGAGCCCAGAGACCCGTGCTCGCCGTCACCTTGCGGTCCGAATAGCCAGTGTCGTGAGGTCAACGGCCAGGGCGTGTGTTCGTGTCTGGTGGGCTACGTGGGTAGTCCGCCTGGCTGCAGGCCGGAGTGCGTGGTTAGCCCGGAGTGCCCACGTGAAAAGGCCTGCGTAAATCAGAAGTGCGTGAACCCATGCCCTGGCCCGTGCGGCCAAAACACTCGCTGCGAGGTGATCAACCACAGTCCAATCTGTACCTGCCAGTCCGGATACACGGGAGACGCGTTCACGAGATGCTACCCGATACCACGTAAGAGGAATGAAAAATGTCGATGCTTGGTGATAACGCCGCCTCGAATGCGCTTCAAACATCGCTGACAGTCCGGCAGCGAGACCGGCGCCAGGGCGGGCGTGATTCCGGCTGCGCGTCTGCGCCGCACCCGACGGTGGGCCGCGCGCGTAGCTTCGGTGTCGCGAGATTTCGAGCCCGTGGCGGGGCGGTCCGGTCTCGGTCGAGCCCTCGGTCGGGGGGCTCGGCGGGTGGACTGCGACGCTGGCGTTTGAAACGCATTGGAGTCGCTCGTCTCACGAATTCTCATACTTGGCTCCTTATCCCTGCAGCTCCTCCGCCGCCGGTT